>CM057339.1:236520195-246520195 GCA_030015575.1 Agapanthus africanus
AATGTATAATTATATATTTGATATATTACTTTGCATTAACTAGTATTGGTTCACTTTAAAAGGATTTTCTCACTTGATGTGCACATTGTATATGTGATATATTTTAGTGTGCATTTGTTTGTATCATGTTTGATGATACATGCTAACTTGAGTATGTGTAAAGATTAAACCATGGTTGTGTAATGGTTAGGGTTTTCTTTTTCTTACTTATTTATTTATTTGTTTATTTTGAAAAAGATAAAGGAGAATATGGTGGCTTTCTTTGGATGCTTGTTGAAGCTTCATGAAGCTTTGAACAAGTCCACCATATTTGTCTCATGCTTAACCCTAACCATTCCCACTAACCATGGTCTATTCTCTACACCTAACCAAGGTTAGGATATGATAAGTATTCATTTCTTTTCTATTTTAAAAAGACTTATCATATTCTATCTTCTTCTTCTTCTTCATCTTCAAGAAGAAAGCTTACTAGCTCCAATGGCATCTTGAGTAAAAGAGTGAGAAATCCAATTCTAAAGTGAACCCACCTCCTATTTCTTCACCTTCTACCTCTTGCCAAGTAGTATAGGGTGTTCTCTTCACAAGTTTCATGACTTGGTGAAGTTAGAGCTTGATCTTGTGTTGCCTCGACGTAGATCATCTTCGGCATCGTAGCCGTCGACTAGTCCGCTCATTTCTCCGATGAACCCGATGCTAGAGTCCGAGATCCGATATGGACAGCGAGAGGACGTCTACGTGGAGCTTAGGAAGTGGACAACCGGATCTACAAAGGTTGTAGCCTCTTTCCTTTAGTTAAAATGTTAACTAGTTTCACTTTTCGCCTAAACTCTAGTCAACGAATCTGTATTCTCGGCACTTGTAAAATTTGAAATTGGCATGGTTGATGCCTTGTGAGACCGCATTAGAGTGCCTAGGAACCCTACAGTGGTATCAAAGCCTAGCTAGAGCCTTAGGCGAAGTCTAGACGACGTTTGAAACCCGAATGAACATCGAAACCCTAAAACCCAAAATGCTCTCTGGACTTTTTTCAAAAACTGGGTTTTTTCCAGATTAAAAATGCTTAAAAAATTCAGCAGGGAATTCTAAGAATTACGGTGCAAAAATTATCTCATGATGCCTCTAAAGCGCGGCGGAACCGCGGCAGAAGCCTGGCTTCTGCGGCGGTTCCGCGGCCACTTGATGGGATTTGCCTTTAAACTTTGCATAGTAATTCATGTTTTCAGGTGCTGAGTTTTATGGGAATTTTTAATTTGCACTCAAGAGTTGAGTTTTCTAGGGTGTTTTGGAGTTTCGATGATTCGATCGGAAATTTCAAACTTTTCCTATGTGTTTTCCGGATAATTTTAGAATATGTTAAAAAGTTCGACCGGATGCAAATACCCAATCTTTCCCCTGCCGGAAAATTTCCAAGTGTTGGATTTTTCTGAGGTTTAAAAACGTTCTAAGTAGTGCAAGTAATGCGATGGTCCCTCTAGAAGACAACAAATCTTAACTCGATTATGTGACCGTCTTGAACTGCCCTTTGAAGCTTAGGGTTTGGGGCAGTACGGCGTGCCACATGTGAGGCGTTGGCTTGACCCTTCTACGGCTGGACCGTTGGTACTGAGGATCTATGGGCATATCGAACTACGTTTAAAACGGCCACAAATGCAACACCATATGCGTTAGTATTTGGGACAGAAGCGGTACTCCCCCTCGAGATAGAGTTACCCTCTCTACGAGTGGCAGTCCATTACGAGCTGACAGACGAAGAAAATGCTCACCTTCGGCTTGAGGAGCTTGACGCCCTTGAAGAAACACGGCTCATAGCGCAACAAAATCTGGAGGCCTATAAAGCAAAGATGACGCGCTCATATGAAAGACTGACCCGACCGAGGACATTCCGCCAAGGCGAGCTTGTGCTAGTGGTCAAAAGGCCTATGATCCCCAATCGCGCCAAGCGGGGAAAATTCGAGCCGAACTATGAGGGCCCGTACGTCATAGATAAGGTCTACCAGGGCAGGGCCTAACTACTCATAGATATGCACGGTGAAAGGCCTTTCAGGCCGATAAACGGTCGCTTCCTAAAGAAATACTATGCTTGATGAGCCACAGCCTAGGTCAATGATAGATGACGACGACTACGTCCGCTCGCTATCTTCCTAAGCTCAAGCTTTATAAGCAGTAGCCCGCCTCTCAACGACGGACCGAATGTCCTTAAACTAATAGCAGACCGAAACGTCTTTAAACTACTACCGCAGCATCTTTAGGCTGACGAGATTAAAAAAAATATAAAAAATATATATATAAAGAATAAAAAAAAATAAAAAAAAGTAAAAAATGGTATGTCCATAAGCAAAACGGGCACAGATGAAAACCCGAAAGGGCTCCGTGAGTAAAAACAGCAGGACTACCGGCGAGTGTTCGTGAAAACCCGAAAGGGCGCGACCTCGTAAATAAATTAAAAAAAAAAGACGGTTTGTCCATAAGCGAAACGGGCACGGATGAAAACCCGAAAGGGCTCCGTGAGTAAAAACAGCAGGGCTACCGGCGAGTGTTCGTGAAAACCCGAAAGGGCACAACCTCGTTAAAAGACACTTATAAGGTCCCCTCGACCTTGTAAGGAGAAACCACCCGCGTGAGATCCTTACGACTCACAAAGGGAGCAGCACACTTAGGGATCCCCACGATTCCTAAGGAGAAAATACACTTACGAGATCCTCATGACTCGTAAGGAGAACTCTCTTATGGGACCCTCACGGCTCATAAGATTTGAAAGTCTTAAGTTACAGAGACCTAAACCTGTGCTTAAGCAACCCCCACAATTTTCGTTATGGCCCTACAAGTGGTCCAATACTGGCTCTTGTATACAATCCACGGGCGTGAATAAACATTTCCCTAACAAAGTCTCATCCGTGACTAGGGATATGCTCGTACAACAAACAACACTTGTAAGTCCTCTCGATTTACAAGGAGAAAACCCTCTTGTAGGATCCTTACGACTTACCGAGGAACATACACTTAGGAATCCTCATGACTCCTAAGGAGAAAATACACCTACAAGATCCTCACGACTTGTAGGGAGAAATACCTTTGTGAAACCCTTACGGCTCATGAAGTCAAAAGCCTTAGTCAACAGGACCTTAACCCTGTTCGCTAAGCCACCTTTGTTCGACATCGACGGAGGCAGATGATGATTCGCTCCTGGCAATATCCTAGTTGTAGCGATACTGATGCCTAAATCGGTATCAAATTCCAAGTCCTTTCATGGCAGATGATGATTCGCTCCTGGCAATATCCCAGTTGTAGCGATACTGATGCCTAAATCGGTATCAAATTCCAAGTCCTTTCATGGCAGATGATGATTCGCTCCTGGCAATATTCCGGTTGTAGCGATGCTGATGCTGAGATTGGTACCAAATTCCAAGTTCTACGCTCGCGATAAAAATCAGCGAGCTGAAAATGCATATTAAATAGCCGAAATGATGGGGCAACTTGCAACAAAAGCAGCAAGTAAAAACGTATGCACACGAAATAGCCGAAATGATTGGGCAACTCGCAATAAAAAAACAGCGAGTAAAAAAAAATATATAGCCGAAATGATTGGGCAACTCGCAATAAAAAACAGCGAGTAAAAACAAAATAAACAGCCGAAATGATTGGGCACACGAAATAGCCGAAATGATTGGGCAATCGCGACCTTCGCGATATAAAAGCTGAAATGATAGAGCATCGCGGAGATAAAACAAAAAAATGATGATAAAACTTTGGCCCTACAGTTAAGATCACATCGATCCCTGTATACAATCCAAGGGCGTAAACAAAGAGGGAACCATACTTTCCCAACAGGCTCCGCCAGAAGACGAGGCCAAATCTCGACGGTTCAGTCCAACTCTGAAGAAACCAGTGTCTTCAGCAGATACCTCGACTCACGGATACAAACACTCCTTGACGAGAGCCTCCTGATCCGCGTCGACTCGCAGAGCCACCAGCGCCTCCGTGGGAAATCCTCGACTTGTTTCAAACCCCAAGGAAACAAATAATCCTTGGCGCTTGGGAAATAAATAATCCCTAGCAAACTCCTCGACTCACGGATACAAACACTCCTTGACGAGAGCCTCCTGATCCGCGTTGACTCGCAGAGCCACCAGCGCTTCCGTGGGAAATCCTCGACTCGTTTCAAACCCCAAGGAAACAAATAATCCTTGGCGCTTGGGAAACAAATAATCCCTAGCAAACTCCTCGACTCACGGATACAAACACTCCTTGACGAGAGCCTCCTGATCCGCATCGACTCGCAGAGCCACCAGCGCCTCCGTGGGAAATCCTCGACTCGTTTCAAACCCCAAGGAAACAAATAATCCTTGGCGCTTGCGAAACAAATAATCCCTAGCAAACTCCTCGACTCACGGATACAAACACTCCTTGACGAGAGCCTCCTGATCCGCGTCGACTCGCAGAGCCACCAGTGCCTCCGTGGGAAATTCTCGACTCGTTTCAAACCCCAAGGAAACAAATAATCCTTGGTGCTTGGGAAACAAATAATCCCTAGCAAATTCCTCGACTCACGGATACAAACACTCCTTGACGAGAGCCTCCTGATCCGCGTCGACTCACAGAGCAACCAGTGCCTCCGTGGGAAATTCTCGACTCGTTTCAAACCCCAAGGAAACAAATAATCCTTGGCGCTTAGGAAACAAATAATCCCTAGCAAACTTCTCGACTCACGGATACAAACACTCCTTGACGAGAGCCTCCTGATCCGCGTCGACTCGCAGAGCAACCAGTGCCTCCGTGGGAAATTCTCGACTCGTTTCAAACCCCAAGGAAACAAATAATCCTTGGCGCTTGGGAAACAAATAATCCCTAGCAAACTCCTCGACTCACAGATACAAACACTCCTTGATGAGAGCCTCCTGATTCACGTCGGCTCGCAGAGAAACTGTGTCTCCGCGGGAAATTCCCGATTCGTCTCAACATGCAAATGAAGCCTCAGGCAGCAGGGACTAAAAAACTTGCTTCCTGAACAATGGGACCCTGCAAGTCAATCCAAAATGTTCTCTTGCATACTATTCACGGGTCTCACTCTCCAAAGTCGAATTTCGACGAGGAGGGAAACAACCGCTTGTGGGTCCTCTCGACTCGTAAGAGGGAAAAATTCTCTTATAGGATCCTTACGACTTGTAAGAGAAAACAACACTTAGGAATCCTCACGATTCCTAAGGAGAAAGCCCACCTACGAGATCCTCTCGATCCGTAAAGAGAAGAATCTCTATGAGACCCTCACGGCTCATGGAGTTGAAAAGTCTTAGGCAGCAGATCCGAACCTGCGGCCTAAGCCATCGCTATTTCTTAAGAAAGTCAGGATACTCGTTTTAATCATCCGTCAACCATGCTTGCTAAAGTGATATGCTGATAGTAAAAGAAAGAAAAGACGGAGAAAATGACACATTACAAAAAAGGTGTATCTTTTATTCATAAACTTGATTGGGTACAGTATACATTATGTCAAAGAATAAAAAATATATATATACATTCTTTTATCTACAAGTACAAACGATACAAAGATGGATAGCTACTGAGGAGGAAGTGTCTTTAGTAAATCCACAAGCTGCTCTCGCACTTCCTTCAGCGCCTCCTCCTGAGTGACAGCTGCAGCCACCTCCGCCTCCACCTGGGCTCGCTGCTGCAAGAAAGATGAAAGTTGCTCCTCCACCACCTTCTGGCCTGCTTCCTGGCTGGGTGCATCTCGCTCGACAACATCAAGTTGTTGCCTCAATGATAACCCTTCAGAAAGACATTGCAGAAGGCCCTCAAAGACAACCTTCAGCCGTGCGGCGTTGGCCTCCACCCGAGCATGCAGTTGAGCAGACTTGCTCGAAGTCTCACCTCGCTCCTTACGCCTTGAAATGACTTCTTGTTTGAGGTGGTGGAAGTAAGGAGCGCTCTGCTCAATCCACGCTGTTCTTTGATTACTGGCAGCCAAGGTCTCGGGAGCGGGACGCAGCGACTCCAACCGATGCAGGCGGGCCTCGATCTCCCTGCAATGGTTAACCCAAGATGCGATGATACCCTCGTCAAGAAAGTTCAAGAGTATCACCAGCATCGGGTTAACCGCTATAGCAAAATCCGCAGCAGAGGTAGGGGTCTCGACGTCGAGCTCCTCAATGTAATTGCTCAACATACGCAAGCTGTTCGCGGCACCTTTCGAAGATGGACGTCTCAGGTAAGGACCTGCTGGCATTATGATGCGGGATTTGAAGGGCGCCGAGACCGGAACGACAGCTGAAAAGAAACAAGATGTGATCAGATAACAGTTCAGAAAATAAAGAAAGGGGGATTTATCAATGTGATAGTCGCTGTACCAGCTGAGGCGGGTGGCAAGGTCGGAAGGGCCGGTGGCGCAGCTGATCTTTTATCCCCTCCTTCAATCTGTAGCACTGCAGTCGAAATAAAAAAGGGAGGGGTTAGAGGTAACTCCATTAATGAAAGAAGAAAAACATCAATGGAAATCATACTCACCGACGCCACCAGGGGAAGAAGCAAGTTCGGATGGGAAAGTGAAGTGTGAGAGCAGCATCTGATATACATGATCAAAGAGCACTCCTGAAGGGACACAACAACATGACTTTAGTACACAAATTTTATGTCCGAAGTATAGGATTAATAAATTGCAAACCCATACCTTCCAACATCTTAGATGGTATGAGAGAGGGTTGAGAGGTGACCACCGCTAAGGCAGTTGTTGAAGGCGCTCTCTCAAGCAGTGGAGCATCGGCACTGGCTGCACCTGCATTACAACAAATGCGAATTTGTCAGAAAGGATTGTAAGATAAAAAAAAAGGATGGCAACTTGGGATTTACCTGATAAGCTGCCGGCTGAAACGGAGGCGATTCCCTCCTCTATTGACATGAGACCACCGCCCATGGCCTCATCACCTGACTCAATGGGAACCTTCGTGGTGCTCGCGAGACCTGGAGACGGCGGAGGACCATAGACGGGGAGGGCTATGACTGGAGTATTGCCAGATTCCATAGAAAGAGTAGTTGGCTCATCCTCGGGAATCATGGCTACCTCACCCACTACTCTCTCAGGTTCAGTAGTCGCGGTTGTATCGTCCACCATCACCACGAGATCGCCGGCCTCGAGCGCCTCATCCGCCACCATCCTGGGCTCAGTTATAATGATCATATCATCTGCCACCACTTCAGGTTCGGCATCAGTGACCTTCTCGGCTGCAGGCCCCTCGACCTCCACCTCAGGCTCCAAAGCCACAACGACGTTGCCCACCGTCGGCTCGAGTTCGGCAGGTTCCACCTCCTCTGTTTCTTTGGGATCAACGGTTTCCGCCTCCCCCTCGATCGGACTTGGCCCTGCAAGATAGGAGATATAAGGACCAATGACATTAAAATCCTTATAACAAAAACTCTGAGAGAAATATTACCTGAAGCGGATTTACCGTTTGCGCTCCGAACTGCGCGCGCCACCTCTCTGCGGGCCGTGGATAGGGCGACAGGGGCCTCTTCCGATGGAGTATCAGCACGAGGGGCGGTGCTGGGACCCGCTCCCATAGCCAAGGCAGCCATGCGCGCCTTCGCCTCACGCCTCAGCCGCTTCCTTTCCTCCCGGGCTGTCGCGATGGACCTTAGTGACGCCTCCTTCAAGGAGTCGTCATCCTCGTTCAGGGATTCCTCCAGAGCCTTTAAGGCATCCTTCATCGGTTCTTCAAGATGAACCTCCTGCGGTGGTCCAGAGGAAGCGGGAACATCGGCAGCTGGTAAAACATCTGCGTCGCTTGGTGGGAACGGCATTGAGGTTTCTGCAATAAAAAGGGAGAGGTTAGATCGACCATAACACGAGGGAGATGGAGACTTGATGGATTAAAACTTACTAAGGCCCATAGACGCTCTAAGACCTTCCTCCTCCTGGAAAGTCTTCAAAGAAGCGGCGATGGCTTCTTCATCAGTGATGCCTGTTGGAAGAAAGGAAAGAAAAGCGTTAGTCAAAGGCAATGAAGAGGATATGTTGCAATAAAGAAAAGGCGACTAGTAGTTACCTGATTGCGCTAGTTTAGCCAGCCACGCGTCACGCCTCGCCAACCACGCTGAAGCTTCGAGAGCAGCCTCCAAGTCTGTATCGTCCGGCGGCGGCATCACTAGTCCTTCGTTAGTCCCGTATTCGATCAGGCCCTCGGCATAGGGGGCATGGGGTTCCTGACCGAACACGACGTCCGCGGCGAAGAGCGACTTCTTTTTTCTTTTGCCCTCCGACCCTAGGCTCACGTGGGATCGACTTCCGCTTAGCAGCCACTTTGGGACGACGGGTCCCGATGTCTGCACCTACACCGGACTCCGGCGAGGCCACGACCACTGTCTCCACTGGAGCACGGGGCGCTGGGGCTGCATCTGTAATACCGGGAAGCGGCAATCCGTGCGGAGGACTTTGCGCATGTGATGGTCTGCCCCCGGCATCTTTTAGAGGAGGAACCACCGGGGTCCTTGGCATTAAGGGAGCGTTACGGTCGGTTCTGGGAGGTGCTTCTTTGCGGTCGATCAACACTCGCCTCTCCTCCTTTATAACGGCCCCCGTCGCATGATTGTACCACTCTTTATATACATTAAGGAGTCGTGGAGCGCAGGCCGGCGTGCTAATAAAAAAACGAGAACCCGTGTTCAGGCGCATGAAGTGATGTAACGCGTTCTCCATCCCTTCTTCATTGGCAGCAGGTTCCAGTAAGAAAGCTTCCAAGGGTACCCCTTGATCATAGCCCAGTTGTTGGGCGAAACGATGCGGGTTATATCTCATGAAGATTGCCGCACCGCCCTGCCTGAAGACTAAGAAGCCCGGTCTAATAGAATACAAGTGGAGGGTCTCCCGGGCCGTCAACACTGAAGCTCCATCCTTAAAGGAGTCCTGTAATGGTCGCACCGCAGTGGTGGACGCCTTTCCAATGGTTAATACCTTGTCAATGAAGGACATCCCGACTCCAACGGTGTGAGGGCGAAGCAGTAAACCCCTGGCGTTCCGTGGTGAGGGGGTCACGATTGATGAGCCAATCAACTGTATAATGCGAGGAAAACCGTACTTGTTAAAGAATGAAGGCCTTTTATGCATGCCGAAGACACCCGCCGTGTGTAGCTCGAGCCACGATGCAAAGTAGTGCATCGGGAAGACCACGTGCAGTACCCCGGGCTCATTGGCATCCGCTGCTCGGCTGAGGCCATGATATAGGTGCGCCAAGCCAGCGATCCCCACATCCACCTTTACCCCGATGACCATTCGGTGGACTGGGTAAAAGACAGAAGGCCGCATGCGATGAGAGTGCATTGGGATCGCGAACTAACTCAGCCATAGTCCGAGAAATCCTAAGAAAAAGGCCTCCTCATCCATTCCAGGGGCCGCAATTTCTGCAAAAGACATGGTCGGGGAGTTAGGAAGAAAAAAGTCCTTTTGGTCTATGTCTTTCGCTGGCAGGTTATCCAAACCTAAACCGAAAGGGTCATCCAGGGTGGCAAACTTGGCAGATCCCGATGAAATGACGCTTGGATGAAGGAAACGAGCAATGAAGTCCTCAAAGTTAACCCCCCGACTCCCATGTTCGATAAAAAGGGACTCGTAGATGTTCAACACCTTGATCAGGCTCGAGAATTGGTGTTGAACGGTATTTTCCGGCGTGATCCCCCTTACCATCGGCTTAGCACCGAAGACGTACTCATCTGTCAGGAGCAGCTCTTCATAGTGTTCCCCCATGACTGGTAGGCCGGATACCTCCGTGAATTCCTCCAAAGAGATGGACACTTCCCGATCCATGGCAAGGAAAGTGTGGGTGGGAATGTTCCACTGCTCCAGGAAAGCCTTAAACCACCAGGTGGGGAGCGTGGGATACTGGAAGAGAGAGACGTAGACCGCGGGGTACAATCCTAATCTTATCAAACGCGACTTCTTCGTCGACAGGATATACCGGGCCCACGGCAGGTAGCCAATTGGATGGCGGGGGATCAGACCAATGTTATATGATTGCCCACAGGGTCTCGCCTCGCCCTGACAGATACGACGTCCTAGGATATCCAAGACCATAGGACGTTGGACCGGAACCGCATCCATAGCGGGATGAAGAAAGCTGTTCGCGGTCCAATCCACCATCTCCACGGCATACTGCACCGAGGGCGGGGTAGCATAATGGATCGCCGTAATGGGCTCGGACGGCACTGCGCATGTGAAGCTGCGTCGACCCATAATGATCTGGTTATACCAAGACCCTCAAAGGTGGAGTTTCTTGTACTCCGGGTCGTATTCTCTAATCATGGTCAGGACCTCGCGGTCCGAGGGTGCCTCGGGAAATCCCTCCTCCGAGCGGACGAACGGGAATGAAATGTCTAGAGACATGATCGCTGCAAAAGAACAATTTAGCCGTTAGTGTTGTAATTCCAACGTTTGGCGTTAAAAAAAATGCATTAATTAAATTAAATTAAAATTAATTAATTACACCATACAGCAGTGCAGTGAGTAGGGGACCAAAGGGGGACCCACAAAATCTGGATGACAATGCATCATTTAATAAGACAGCCCCATCATTGGATGAGACTATCAACTAATGAAAAGATCCCCAAGAGAACATCCTCATTGATAATAAAAATCCCTAGAGACAAGGAGAAAATCTCCTCTTTTAAGAGCAAAACTCTGTCACAGAGTGACACTTGTCCAACTCTGGTCTCAGGGGAATAAGATTTCTTAAAAGAGCCTAGCTCTGTGATAATAATGAGAAAATCTAAAAAGAAAAGTTTTTCTTTAAACTCCTAAAAGATTAAATTTTTTTTTGGGGATCCTAAAAGATCCATGAAGACTCTTAGAAATTCTTCATTTTTTTTAGATAAAAAAAAAGATTTACATTTTGATCCATGAGCAACACTCTGTTCATGGGTTAGAACCCATGAACAAAATCTCTTCAGATCTATGGATTCTTGAGAGCAAAGCTCTATTGGTGAAACCCCAAAGCGAATTTCTTTAGATCAAAAAGATCTATGAGAGCAAAGCTCTGTTGGTTAAAATTGATTTAAATTAATTTAATTTAATTTTAAATTAATTTAACTTAATTTTAAATTAATTTTACCTAAAGTTTTCTAACTTGGAAAATGAGAGCAAAGCTCTAAAGTTCTGGAAGCAAGAGCAAAGCTCTGAAGTTCTTAAAACAAGAGCAAAGCTCTGTAAATCAAAATCTAGAAAATGGTGAAGATTTTCTAAGGGCCAGAGGCCTATTTATAAGGCGCTTGCGCCCCTTCAGCTCACCCGTTGATCCAACGGTCAGGATCTTGCCACCGCTGCACTCACGTGTGCGCCACGTGAGTGCAACGGTGGGGGGGCATTTGTTTCGCCCAATCAGAGCAAAGCTCTGTTGAAATTCAAAATTCAAAATTCTGAAGCAACGCTTCAAATCTCGGGCGCAACGCGCCACATGTCAGGCGCTGATACGTCAGCACAGCGCCCAAGAAGGCGCGCCCAATCAGAGCAAAACTCTATTAAAGGAAGCAACGCTTCAGTTGCGCTGGGGCTGCGCTGCGCGACACGTGTCAGCGGAGTTGCGCTAGCGCAGTTGCGCTGCGCTGTGCGCTGCGCGACACGTGTCAGCGCAGTTGCGCTAGCGCGGTTGCGCTGCGCTATGCCCTGCGCGACACGTGTCACACGCTGGGGCATCTGCGCCAAACAGAATTAAAATTCTAAGAAATCTTTTCTGTTCTTATTAAAACAAGAAGATTTTCTTCTGCAAAGCAGAAGCCCTTGGATCAAAGATCCAACGGTGGGGAAAATTCCCCAAATCACTCAGAGAAAGATCTCTTTAACAAATTTAACTAATTTATAGGCACTATAAAAAGGACCCTAGGCCTCAATTCAAAGAATGAACATTTTTCTTGAAAAAATTCAAGAGCTTCAAACAGAGAGAACTCTGAGAAAAATTTTAAGAAAAAGGTAAAATCCTTCACAAGGGAGAAGAAATTTTTTCTAGTAGATCATTGATCTAAAAACTAGATCAATGATCTTCAAATAATAAATAATGCTTTGCACTTCTTATGAACCACTGGTTCTTTAAAACAAGAAAACAACAAAAATAAAAAGAATAGTGCTTTGCACTTTTATGAACCTCTGGTTCTTGAAACAAAAAGAAAAACTTATTTTTCTTGATCTAAATTAGATCAAGAAGTAAAAATAGTGCTTGGCATTTCTGTTCTTGAATCTAAAAGATTCTTAGTGCTTTGCACTTCCAAACTGTGCTGTTGCGCTCTTGAGAAAGTGCCACGTGTCAGCTACAGAATAATTTGCGCTATGCGCTCTTAAAATAGAGCTTCGCTCTCTGGAATTGGCGCAACTCACCAGAGTGCGCCACGTGTCAACAGCGCAACAGCGCAGCGCACTAGCGCAGCGCACTGCGCTGTTGCGCTTGCGCTCACCAAAGCATGACACGTGTCCTCACCATCAGCGCTTGCGCTTTTTGATTGACGCTTGCGCTCTTTGACTGGCGCAAAACGCCTGAATAATGCAATGCATTGATTTTACTAAAGGGCCAGGTCCAAATCAGAGGGACCTAGCAGGCCAAAATAAATTGTAAAGCAATAAAAAGGGGGCAGAGCCCAAGTGAAATTTATGCTCTGCATCTTTTATGGGCAGAGCCCAAACAAAAAAAATAGAAGTAATGCAATGCATTATTTAAGTGTGGGCAAAGCCCTAGCACAGGTCTAATAGACCAAAAATAAATAAGGGTGTTGAACATTTTCAACTGGACTTAGCCCAATTTTGGCCGTAAGTCCTCAAATTAAATTGACTGAGCACAACTGTTCTCTAAAATTAATTTATATCCGATTCGAGGGTACATCTCCGAACTCCTCTGACACCCATCGTTGTAATCCTTCAACGACGTCAGAGAGGTGACGGGTCCCGACGACCACACATCAATACGGACTGCGGGGTCCTTAAACTCGTGGACTGGAACGTCCTTAAACTAATGGTGGACCGAAACGTCCTTAAACTAATATCGGACCGAAACGTCCCTAAACTAATATCGGACCGAAACGTCCCTAAACTAATAACGGACCACCATGTCCGTAAACTGGAATATGGACCACCACGTCCCTAAACTGGAGCATGGACCACAACGTCCCTAAACTACCTATGGACCACTATGTCCCTAAACTGGAACAATAGAGCCTCCAAATGCTCTTTTGCCGGATCTAAACGATCCCGTTTAAAGTTGATCTTAGCCCCCAAACATGGCTAACGTATCCTTAAATATCCAAACGGACTATAAAACTCCAAATCAACCCTGGTTCAAGGGTACATCTCTGAACTCCTCTAATATCTGCCGTTGTAATCCTTTAACGACGTTAGAGAGGCGACAAGTCCCGATGGCCAGATATTAAATGGATTATCACGTTAAGTTGATCTTAGTCTCAAGCAGGACTATCGTATCCTTAACGAACGTTTAAGTTGATCTTAGCCGCAACGCGATTAATGCATCCTTAAACTAAAAACACCAAACCCAAATCTAAGTAAATACGGATTTGGACCAATCCACGTCCTACGGGCGACGGCATTACTCAGTCTCCGTATACAATCCACGGGCAACCACAAACAAAACAAACACATACGACACGAAGTGAAATTCTGGAGAAGGAGAAAGTTGTTACCGCGATGCGGTAGCGTAATTAACTGCAGGGCCTTGCGCCTGCAGGGAAGAGCATCCCCACAATCAAAAAACCCTCACCCGGAGGGGGAATCTGACGAAGTCTGCTACATCGGCCGCATCCGTCTAGACCTCCGATACACGGTGTCATAAATCAACTTGGTATCTTCGGAGAGGTAGACGGATAAAACCAAATAGCATCTGCCCCGAATCTCAGCGTCAGGACATCGCGGTCCTGTGCGCCGTCCTTCGGAGGGGAACAATGCCTATCAAGTGTGGGTACGTGATGCTCCATTTGGGGACTTTTCCCACTGCCATTTATATTTATTATTCATTTTTCCAAAGGGAACATACATGTTGATAGAGCCCATAGGATTCTTGCTTGACTACTAGAATTATGATGGCGATCATATATGTGGGAGCTGGGGGTCTATAAGCACATCCTTAAATGTTCCTAGTCGTGGGAGTTTCGAGACTGGGCATCGATACTCCAGACTAGACCGGTGTATACTTATCTAGACCCTGACGAAAGGCGGTGGCCGGTCTCACAAGCCATTGGTGTCAGTTGTTCACCTAAGATAGTATATATGTGCTCATTGGGTTATGAGTACGCTGGACGGACTCGCCGGGAACATGTTAGTTGGTATTATACCTATTGTCAGATAGCAGTTCCCTGGTGACATGTGTACAGGTTAGTTTGTCGGCCTGAAATCGTCATTTGTCTCGTGTGAGTTCCCACTGTGGTTTGATTACTACCCTACCACGGCTCAAAGGAGTCGTGTAAACAGGTTTTAGTTGGGTTCAGTCCCGAGCCACATGGAGGCAATGAGTGGATCGTCGGGGATTCGTCTCTCCCGGTATTGGGGGTTGATGTCGCTCTGTGCACGGGTGCCCATCACCAGAAATCCCCGGCCAGGGTATACGAGAATTACCGATGCAGGATCGATAGTTTCTCAGGTGGTGATGGGTTACACACCGACACAAATTATCACGTTATTAGGGGTCTGACTTTATCCACCCCCTAGACTCGATATGCGATACTCTTAGACGAACAGACCGGACTGTACGGATATTATCACTGTCAGGCTCAGTAGGGGTTTGGATGAGTTTGCTCGTCGGCCTCCCTTTCGCTTAATACCCGGGTGGCCGTTACGTATAGCTAGTGCCGCTGACGTGCTTGTGGTTAAACCCACTGACAGCGTATTGACGAGTCTTTAGAGTCCCACACAGAGAGTTTTCACGGTTCAGGCGATATAGTATAGATGACGTATGTTGGTGCATACAGGTGTCCGCTTAAATATGTGTACAGGCTGCACAGAATTTAATCGGACGGTTGATAATACTAGCGGCCTAGGATTAAGCCGGATTATTAAATCAGGTTTTGATTTAATAATTTATATATGTATTTATATTCTAGTATTATTGTTCACTATTCATTTTCTGTCTTGACTATTCGTATTTTTGTACGAATACGCGTATATGTATTTCGATACGTATATCGGGTAGCATTCCGTATTTATACGGAATAGTTTCTAGAAGATGTCCACCTCATTAATTGATTTTCTTTTTTAGAAAATTAATTTGGGAAATGAAGTAGAGGGGGTGAGGTGGCATGAGCATGGCTTGAGGCATGTAGAGAGGTATGGGCATGACATTGTTTATTGGTAAATTGGAAAAAGATATTTTGTGTGCATTTTTTGGAAGAGAGAGAGAGTGAGAGGGCAGCCACTTCTTGGCTTGGGGATTGCTCATTTTCTTTGCTTGCTTGATCACTTTCATTCTCACACTCACAAAAGGACTTAACCATTTTTTCTTTAGTTGCTTATGCCACTTGGTTTCCTCACCTCCTCATCATCTTCAATGATTGCTCATGGAGCATTTGTAATGAGAGAAATAATTTAGTGACACACTCCTACACCTCCACTCTCCATTGCTAGCTACCTTGGAGCGTCGGTTGTCTCGTTTGGCGAGCCTGAAGCTTGTGACGTTTCCCTCAGGTGGATCATCGTAGATGGAGGAACACCGTCAACCAAACTCGATCCAGACGACCACTAGGAGCTTGGAATGAAGACCGAAGGACACAGATCAACTCGGTATAACCATTCTAACTTCTTTATATTAGCTTGCTAGTTTAGGATAGATCCGGGTATCGGGTAATGGTAGCGCCAGTTTAGTAAATTTTTGTTCCGCATTTGGCCACGGTTTGATGGCCGGGGCGCTGCCGTAACCTTACATGGTATCAGAGCCAACCTTTAAACCCTTAGCTATCTAGTGTAGACATTGTTAAAGTATCGAAACCGAAACAACTCCAAATCACTGCATTGAATATTTCAGTTGCTGTCAATCTTTCTAAGTCTTCAAAAAATTATTTTTGCAACTACAGAAGACTACTTTAGTGATCACTAGACTACACCTCAAATACGAACCAATTTCACCTGAAATGACCCGAGCACATAGCCAAAAAATCCGAGCTGGCCGGCCATTTCAGAGGATCTGGGTTTGAAATTTTGGGTGTGGTCTAGTTTCTGGAATATTGGTTCGGTGGTATTGCTAGTTTAGCCCAGTTTTGATATTGTATTATCTAGTTGTTTGGGGCTATTCGGGGTGTTTTGAAGTCGATAATTTAGTACTGTTTAAATGTTTATCAGTACATGCAATATTATCTGCGACCGTGAATGTCATTAGAGCGGTATAACTCGTCTAATTGCTATATGTTCTTTTAGACGTGTTTGCGAACGTGACATTCACGTTGATGTTCTGTGTTGTAGTTGGATCGTTGTGGTGGATAGCTTTGGTGCAATGGTAGTACAGTTTAGTTTCATTTGTACATTTGTTATTGCGGGGCGAGCGTCCGACATGTGGACTGCCGTCACTGCCAGTTTGTATATTATTTGTTTGGGACACGACCGGGTTGAGATCGATGTCACCCTTGTATATTATTTTCTTTTCTGTACTAGGATTACCCCATGGTGGAGTGCACGAATAGCTGGGTTCTAGAGGGCAACGGGTCCGCATCTCATGGCGTTGAGACGGAGGGGACCTTACTCTAGAATTGGCGGGCTATTCGCCGCACTCGTAAGGGGTATAGGTTGACCCATGAAGGAGTGCCTAAGTTACCGGATTCCGTGAAGTGCTGGGTGGCCCATTCATGTTGTTGAAGGGGGTTACCTCACTTTTGGTTTTGGCGGGTAACCTGCCGCGCTCGTAGGGGTCTAGGTTTCATTGCATAGGCTATCCACACGACAGGGAACGTCGGGTCTCATTTGCGGCTCAAATGAAACCCGGAGCTCCAAGATTATCCACCATTCTGTGTTGTTTCTGTGATGTTGCTTATATCATGCCTGGGATGAATGTTATATATATATATTTATATATACTAGTAGATGTTGTATATGTTTTACACCCGCGCTAGTCCAGTCCCCGCTCTGTCGTTAGTTAAGTAACCTAACAGGGGATGACGGGCCCAAGTGGCGAATGCGGATGGCATATACGTATATTTTATTTTCGTTCTTTTCTGGTGTGATTAATTGATGGGACTGCGTTGATTCTGATCAATGCAAGGAAAATAAACCTATTTGATGTTGCTGGAACCAATTTCAAAAACTGACATTACAGACGTTTTCTTTTGCTTTGCACAGCGGTATTCGGTTATGAATATCCAACACCTCATTCGACGAGGCAAGGGCCGAGATCCCTTCATCGGGAGTGACCCCTTGATTAAAAGTTTGCGTCAACGTAATAAATTTACTATAGTCGATTTTTTGCTTTATATCGTGGTATTCAGTTTGGAATATCCTGCATATTCAGTTTAGAATATCCTGCATCTCATTCGACGAGAAAAGAGCCGAGATCCCTTCACTGGGAGTGACCTCTTTAGCAAAGGTTTTCGCAACTATATATTTATAAAAGCTATCAGGTTCCTTCAACGAAATCAAGTTCATTACGTTAAAGGTTTTTCGCCAAAAACCATTCATAACCCTCCGTCATTTCAGACGGGTAGCACTTAGTATTCATGCTATATTTGTTGGCCTACGTCAAGGCATAGTGTATGGTAGCTATTTGTTACTTTTCTGAAGAATAGATAGATGCGTTGGTTTGGGACAGTCGTACTACTTTGTTGGCCTACGTCAAGGGTATGTACGGGTGGGTTTAAATTAAACTGGACAGTGACGGGTAGAACTTGACATGTGACTTATGATTTGTTGGCCTACGTCAAGGTCATAAGTGCATGGGATAAAAATCACATCGGGAGTTTCAAACATACAGGAAACTTGCCAAGCATGCGCATACCTTCTGGAGTGTGATAACTTGAGTGGTTTCCATCAAGTTATCATGCGATGATAGTTGGATCCCGATTCTCACTGATGGGTAGAATTACTTCTCGGATGATTTTATATGATCCCGACTAATTCTCCTTTTGGGTTTAGAGGAGAATTCGAGGAAACAGTTGGAGCCATCCTGATTAGATAAAGTGATTAACCATTCTGATTTAGGTTAGAGTGCACGCCGAGTGTTTCTTCTCTTTCTCTCTCTCTAGCAGCGACCATGACCCGCCTTAAACTAAAACTCATGAACCCAGTTAACCGGACCTTCTTAAAACACTTTGGTTTTTGGAATGTCATGGAGTCGTAAAACATCATTGCCACTTCTATATCACCTTTGCATTTCTCCAGAACATACTATATCACTACGAATATCTACTCCTATTGGATATATCCATCGTATAGATATATACGAACTCGAAGGAACTTGTTCGAGGATGGATTCTGGTTCTGGAGAGATTGAATAAAATTATTTGGTTGTCTTTTTCCTTTACCCTCTCTCAGGTTGTGAGGGCTCCTAGGACTACGAGAGGGTACACCTATTGTGCTTATTAGATAGTCTTCTTGTCACGCCCCGCTTCCCAAAATACGGAAAACGAGGGATGACTAGGCCAGTCATGCTCCTACGGTCAGGGAATAATCCCGCCGTAGTCACACTTCGGCTTCTAGCATTACATGGTAATCAGTAAACAAAGCACAGAAGTAAAGGAAATATATCACTAAATCATTACATCAACTTTCATTGTTCACAATTTACAATAAAACAAGGAAAAAAACTACTAACCAAGTGCGAATACAAGGTTACTTTAGGGAAAGCAATAAAGGTGAAGGGGGTACGCCCGACTAAATCTCCGCAAGCTCGGAGGGCAAGTCTGACTCCTGTAATGGTTCTTCCTCGAGGTCTGAGCATGCATACTCAGGTCGTCAGAGAGACGTAATAGCAATATTATAATAGTGACATGAAACAAGCAAAGAAGGTAATAACAGTGGAGGTAAAATGCAAGTAATCAATATGTCACTAACTGATGCAATGTATGATCTGTGTCCCTATCAGTCTCTAAGTCATCTTTGAAATCGAGTTGTGGAAAGGAGGATCATGTTTAACGAGGGTCTCTTACATACCCGAGATTACAGCCCACTATCGCCCGGGACATAACCCTGTCAGCCGGACCGCTAGGCCCAACCTAATACATATAAGAGTTGATGTTCGAATGATCATTCTCTAAATCACTGTCCTCGCTAAATACAATTCTCTTTCCATTTCGATTTCCCCCTTTTCCCCAGATTTACACTATTTATGAGTATGGTCTAGTCGTGTACAAATATGCACCAATAACACGGTTTTTGTCACTGTTCACTGTATTATTCACTGTCACAAATCATTCACCTTTTCACTGGCGTACTTGACACTCCTAAACCAATATCATTCACGCACGACAATGCATTATACACTGAACAATAACGCACACTATCACTATAAGTATGGCAATCGGGTAAAATATGTGCATTTATGCATCTTATGAACTTATAAAAATTGCATTAAATCATACATTCAAAATTCAGTAAAATAATACAAAGGCAGTAGTAAGTAAACTCAGTCAAAAGTTCAACAAAATTTATTTCAGTGCAATCGGATTTCGGGTTTGCAAGTTACAGCCGTTTCATTTTAAGTGTTTGCTGCTGGAAATTCAGTTCCTGAACTGAATGTCTATTTCGCAACACAATTTTCACCCTGTTAGGATCAAAATTAGGCGACGCTATAGTTGAACTAAATTTAGGTTTTTCAATTGGGTTCCTAACGCATCAGACATATTCTCAATCGCGCCTCTACGTCAGAAGTTATGTACTGTACAACCATGGGGTATAAATTCTGTTTCTGTTTGGGACTGCTATACGTCCTGTTCATTTAAATTACGGTTTAAATAGTAAACGATGGTAAAAAGGGACGAAACCACTTTCATTAGTTATCTAACTGTTTCACATTCACTATGGTGTAGGGTTCCGCAATATGATATGTTCAACCAGTAGAGGATAAGCATTACAAGATGGGAATTAACAGCCAGAGCTGCTCTGGACTGCAGTCCAGAGCCGTACTCCGAACCAGTTTCCGTCGTCTTTTCAGCATAGAAAAAATTTAAGACTCTTATGGGGTCCTAGGTTGTCGAGTCGTATTCGATTTGAGTTCTTGAACGCATCATTCTAATTTATAAACAATTATTTATGATTTTTACAAGTTTCAGACGCGGAAAGTTTTCAGTTTTAACGGATGTAAATGGGGATGATCGATCACATCAGTAACGACTATATTTTTCAGCCAAAATAATACACGATGTTCATTACTATACGGGCCAACCTATGTGATCAGTTTCCATCAATTTAATGGGAGTTTTTCATTCGGGTTTTGCATCAAACACTTGCATCATAATGATTTGCACGAATTGTATACACGGGATTCATTAGTATTTCGAATTGTAACAGATTAATTTAGTATGAAGCAAGTAGTGTACTTGCCTGATGACGCGTTGACGACGCACGGCAGCGGCAACGGCACAAACGCGCAACGAACGGCGCGGCTAGGATTCGCGGCCTCGGCTCGAGTTTGGGTTCGTCGTCGGAGTTGCTCGGGGGATGGCTCTGTTGACGTCGAGTGGCTGCAACGTCGAAGCTCAGGTGAACGGCGGTGGCTATGGTGGTCACCGGTGAGGGTGCAGCGAAGGGGTTCGGGGCTCGAAGCTTGGTGTAGGGTGCAGTGAATGGTGTGAGGTAGTGGAGAGGGCTCGGGGTAGTAGAAGGTGATGATGATGATGCAGAGGGGTCAACGAGGTGGCCGGCGGCGTGATGGGAGCGGGGTGATCGTCGGCGGCGAGAGGGTGTGCAGGGGAGGCTCGGTGAAGAAGTTGGGTGCCGGGTTCGGTCATGCAGGCAAGGTAGGGAGGAGGTCGGCTCAGGTGTTTTGGAGAGAGGAGCGAGGGAGGAATGATGAGGGTGGTGTCGGCGTGGTAGCTACGGCGATGGGCGAGCGCGGTCGTGGGCGTGGGCAAGAGAGGGAGCGGGAAGATATGGGGAAGGAGAGAAAGAGAACGAGAGTGATGGGGAGAGAGTTAGAGAGACGAGGTGGGCTTGAGGAGCTCGTGAGCGCGCGCGCGGTCTCGATCGACGAGTGGGGACGTGGGGCGACGAGGCGGGGACGTGGGGTACGTGGTGACAACGAGCGGGAAAACGAGAAGGAGGGAGCGGGGAAGAGGATGAAACGATTGGGTCGGGTCGGGTTTGGGCGCGGGTTTAGGCGCGGGCTGGGAGTAAGGAGTTGGACTGGGCTTGGTTTTTTTTGGGGATTTATTTATATATTTAGTTTTTATTTTGTTGGGCTTTTCTTAATTTTTTTGTTTTGGGCTTTAGTTTAAATGTTTAGGAAAATTAAATTTTAAGAATTAAAGGAAACACAAGAATTCTAAATTCCCTCAAAAATTAACGGGAAAAATAGAAAATATTCAGGAGACTTGGAAAAATTTTAGAAAAATTTTATTGACGGAACCGGGAATTTACACTTCTTCCAAGCCACAGGCAGGTGCCGAAAGGTAGGGATGGAAGAAAACCAATTAGCCCAAAGGTGATGTACAGAAGATAATAAGTAAAGACATATAAAGGGATTAGAATAACGACAAAGAAAATTGCGACTCTTATCATTCACGACAAAACCGTGTATACCCCTGCCACTCCCACATCCACTTCGGATTTCTCCAAAACACTTCATATCACTACGAATGTCCATAATGCTTGGACATGCTATCGTATAGTTACATACGAACTCGAAAGAATTCGTTCCAGATTCGAGTATGGTTTTCGGTTTAGGAGTCAGATGTCTTTTCCTATTACCTTCTCTCAGGTTGTGAGGGCTCCTGGTATAAGGAGTGTACACCTATTACACTTATTGGATAGTCTTCTTCCAAATCTTAGGCTAGTACCGAAGGTTAAGGAAGCAATAAAACCAATTAGCCTAAGGAAGGTGTACAGAAGGTAATAAGTAAAGACATAATAAAGGGATTGAAGTGAGGGTATATAAGTATATGGTTACTGTCATGAATCAGGATAGTGGAAGAGGCATTACTAGGAATACCCGGTTACCCCTTCGAAACATTTTCATGTTTCAGTTTCACTGTGCGATATTAATTGAAAACTGTTTTCCCTATTGGAATCTAACTCCAGGGTATGTATTTACCAGATCAGTTTCTCACATCTGTATGTTATTACAGATGGTGAGTGGGAGTAAGATATTGGGAGTTGGGTGATTAGATCCTCATTATATCGGAATTCGTTGAAATTGGTGATATTTAAGGAAATCACCTAGGTTTTGCCTAACGACAAATATTTGATTTTGAATATCCATTGTTATGCACCAATTTCAAACTGATATATCTGTACGTTTCTTTTATAAAGTGAGATATAACTTTTTGAAATTATGTCTGTGACATTTACCTATATCAGTTGATGGTTAGGTAAGGTGCATTCAACTGTGGTGTAATTCTTCTTAACCATAGTATGGTTTTTCAACCTACGATGCACAGGGTTTGAGTTATTAAACTCAGTGGACTTATACAAAGTATTGTATGTTGTCCGGTGTCCATTAGGACAAAGGGGTTGGTACTCATACTATATTCTGTTTACTCATGACTTCTCCAGTTCTAGACATGTATTTCATAGAAATACAAGGTCCGGATATTGAGAAGTTATAGGTATAAGAATAAAGTAGTGAACCATTTGTTGGAAGTATTAGGATTCTTCGAGGTAGTCGAAAATGTAGATACTTGTCTTTGGTATTCCGTTGATAGTAATGGTTTTGAGAACTTGCTTCTCTTTCAGGTTACTCATATATGAATGCATTCCTAGATGAGTAATGCTGATTGGCCTCTTTCCATTCGGTTGATATGCACTGGAGACAGTGATTGAAAGATTTAAAGTTAACCGCAATCAAGACGGTGTCGCTATGCAGCTATCCGGTTGAGCACGGGTCGATCCACAGGGAGATGGTTGTATGTCCTTTCTTGTCTTAGACGAGTCAATAAAGAATTGTATATGTTTGTTCGATTCTAACCTATGTGTATTATTTTCAAGTAGAAAGTTGTTAAGAAGAAGATACGAGATTGTAAGCTAAAGAAATCCGTACTCAAAACCTTTGAGCCGAGTCTTGACCAATTGAAGCTAAGGCAATCGGCAACAACGTGGATTAGGGGATTTAAGCGCGGTATTCGTGGAATACGGCTTATTTACCCTTGTCCTTCCGTTCTTGTCTCTTGCTTTCGCCTCCGGCCAAACCGAACGCAACCGGTCGCGGTTAGGAATCACCGTTACCTTGTTAGGGTAGGGTGCCTAACGGAGCGCTTGCGTATGGTTTGGACGGAGTTCAATGGAAAATAACGGGAAAAAGAAATGAGAAAGAAGATATTAACTTACAATACCGTATTTCATCTTAACAACAATAATTACAACCATTCACAAAATGAACAAAAGAGAGCAAAAGAAAAGAACAAAGAAAAGAAAAGATTACAAGTAATTAAGTGCATGAATTGAATTGCAAGAAAGTAAAGCAAGATAATAATAAGCAAGTAATAAAAAGCGATAAAAAGAACAAGAAACTAGAACTCAAGACAAGCATGTGATCAATAGCCAACCCTTAAACTTGCAAGCTCAATCAAGAGGTTGCAAGATCAAGGGAAGGGTAGAGAACGCATGTGAAATGAAGCGCTAATTCCATAAGAAAATACGACCCTTGAGATCAATAACTAACCCTTAACCATTCAAGCTCAATGAAGAGGTTGAATGATCAAGAGAAAGCAAGAATCTCAAGGGGAAGAAGAAACAAAAGAGAATGATACAAAAAGCCCTCATCTTCATTGATCTCCCACTCAAAAAGCTCTCACTACAATTTTCATGGAAAAAGAAATGAAGAAGAAGAAGAAAAAGACTAAATCCTAACAAAAAGAGGAACAAAAGAATGACCCCTTGGCTTAGCTCAATTCTGGAGTATTTATAGGCAGGGAATGGGAAACCTAGGGCAACAATCTGCCCCTAAATAAAAGTACCAAACTACCCCCAAAAGACGACAGAGTGAGGAGCCCACATGGCCGCGGATCCGCGGCCTAGACCCCCTTTTGGCCGCGGATCCATGGCCTTATTGATGAGTTGGGTCTTCGTCTTTTGGGTGCTTTCCTGGTTTGTATTTGTCTGCTATGTGGTATATGAATTTTCTCAGAAACTCTTCACAATTATTCCAGAATTTTAGTAGAACAAAAAGGTGATGTGATGTGGATCTTTTGCCATGATTTCCTCGAGCTCCGCGTAGATTTCTTGGATCTTGTGTTGACCTAGAGCTTTGTGCATGACATGACAATCGATTTGCCATCTTGTCCCTTAACTGGTATGTGGCAACACATGGATAGAGAGCGGAGACCGTGTTTTATCTGTTGTTGGCAGTAATCCGGAATTTGTCGTACTTTTCCATGATATTCATTGTTCAGAGCCGAGAACCTGTATTCTGCAATTATGTAGCAAACACTGATTAAAAGCACCTACCTATAAACACACGAGCATAAGAATGGGCGGTATAAAATGCAGTATTCTGTTATGAACAAATACCCCCAAACTTAACTTTTGCTCGTCCCGAGCAAAACCAATTATTCATAAAAATAAAATTCTAACCGCACTTTCGCAGGGAACGCGATTGCACTGAGCATGTGCAACAAGCCGTTAAACCTCTAGGTGTCCCTAGTAGGAGGAGTGTTGTCTCCTGAGGGTTTTCAGCGGATACTACCCACAAAATCCCGTCAAGCTAGTGTCATAAGTTAACGTCGATTCTACTCCTACAGTTTAGTTATTACGTTAGAAACTTTATTATCCTAAGTTAGAAATATCCAACCCTAATGCTTCATACCTCCTATCTATTTAGCCTTAGATCATATACGTTCCAAAAAAAAGTTTAGAAAGATGTTGGTTCTCCTGAGTTTTCCTTCTAAAGTGAGGCCTCAAATCAGGGATTTTTATCAACTTTACAGAAAACACAAGTCTTATTCTTTATTTCTATCTTTTATTCAAACATCGATTGTATACCCCTACGTGTGTGTATATTTGCACCCCTACACTTAAGAATTCAATTCAAGCTATAATACCCTTGCCCTAATACCTAATACTACTTCTTTTCATTTAATGATGGACGGTGTTGCTCACACACCTTTCATGCGACTATTAATGCTTCATGAGGCACTAACGACCGATTACTGAATGTGTGAACTTTAAAGCGTAAATAGCAGTTTCCAGGTCTTGACTTTATTCTATTTTTTTTTCTTTTTCTTTTTCAAGACCGGATATATTTTTCAATATGTTCTTTTTGGTGTTTAGCTTTAAATACCGTTTTTTCTTTCATACTAGGTTTTCAGGCAAGAGTATTTCTAGGTATCCTCTACTATCCCAAGTTTCAAGGTGCGTGTAAGTGCAGTTTGTAGGGTATATACTTTCTAAATTTGAACTCGAGAAAAGAAACTATTTTTCAGACTTATCCTTCAGTAAAACATCAATACTTTCCCTTCATCTTGACTTAACTCAAGAACTGAACTCAAGATTACCTATTTCTCAAAAAAACTGTAAGGACGTATACTTACCAAAGTTAGACAGAATGAGGGTTATTTTTAGGGTTTTCAATCCCTAAGTCTCGAATTTAGTTATTTCTATCATATCAACTAAACTTTCGGAATAAAGATCTAAGTTACCCTATTAGCTAACTTGACGACAAAGTTTTTATATTTTTGGAAAATTTTTCGATTTTTGTGGATTTTTAATAAGGTATGCAAATGCAAAATATACAAATGAATGCGAAGGAAGAAAGCTCACCGAGCACACCCCCAAACTTAAACTTGACAGTGCCCTCACTGTCAGGCTATACCAAGAGGGTCAAAATTGTCGGCGCTCCCTAAAAACAAATTATATACAAAACAAAAAAGGAAAACAAAAAATATATACAAAAAAGGTGTCCCCCCCAAACTTAAGTAAAACAGTGTTTCCACTGTTAAGCGTTGAAATTCAGGATTAGGGGGGAAAGAAAACAGTATCAAGCTATACAAGGCCTTACACAGGCCAAAAGTTAACACCAACCATTCAAAAATTTTATCGTGATAAAACAGCGGCTGGTGAAAGAAGGTGAAGAGGTAAGAAATGGAGAATACGCGAGACCGTATGTGGAGAGAAGTGGAATGCGGTCTCGGTATATCAGAAGAAGAATGGCGGAAGGGAAAAAGAAGTGGAGTACGAACTTGAGGGTGCAAATGGAGTGAATAGATTAGCACAATTTGTGATGAGCGATGTGTAAACAGCGATTGTGCTAATCTATTAACCCGGCGAGAGATTGGGTCAAATCCCTCAAGATTCGTAAGAAACCATGGGTACGCCGAACTTGGTAAACCAGACATATGAAGTGTAAGTGAGACGGGTTCTTGCAAGGTCGGAACGATGGAAAGGATGGAGGAAAGTGATCGAGGAGGGGTATCGGTTAAGGTTTCGGGAGGGTGCACACAGTCAATGAAAGGAACAGGATGAATTAGAAAATCCGACTCATCAATTAAAACTGGTTCATCCTCAAAGCTATCCTCAAAATTCTCCTCAAAATTTAGCACATCCATGCATTTCTCTTCAAAATTCAGACGCATATGGGGTTCGGGAAAAACAGTTAATGACTCGGGATGATGAATTGGAGAGAAAAACTCTGCCAGATCTACAGGTTCATCATCCAAAATATTCCCGGCGTCAATATCCTTAATCAAGTGAAAGTCAATTTTCTCCGACATCTCATCAAAAGCATGGATTTCAATCAATTCAGGTTCTAAGATGGAGGTGTAGAGGTCAAAAGGATTGTTTGTGGTTTCACTTGGCAAGGTCCCTTCATAATCTGGCAAATCAAACCCTACAAAGTCGCACAACTCATTAAACATTCTATCTTCAATTGATAATGCAGTTGGGACACTTGATAGACTTTCAACACAGGAGTTGTGGGATTCAATTTGAAACGGGTAGGTTTGATTTGGAAGGGGGTACAGCTCACTCTCTCCACTCAAATTCACAGCCTGTCCGACCGCCTCTTCATACATTGAAAAATTTGGAGCTAGTTGAAAACTAGCTACCGGGTCACTAGGTTGTATGAGGGCGGCCATGGACGCATTCAAATCCATCATTTGTTGGTACGACGCTACCCTAAAGTCTTCCAACGATTGTTCCAGACTAGACATAGGTTGTGATGGGGTCTCAGTAAAAGATACGAAGTTGTTTGGATACTGGAAACTCCCAAATGGCGGTTCTGAAGCAATGTCTAAGGAAGGTGCAAAGGTAGGGTAGGATTGGTAGGAATTGAATGGTTGGATAGGGGTAGGATCAACATTTGGATAAGAAGGTGAATGGAATTGTTGATCCCAAGAATTTGAAGTGGTGAAAGGAGTGAAAGATCGGCTACGAGATTGTTCAATACGTTCAGCGATGGACAAAGGACGACTTGCAAAAGGGGTATCAACATAAGAGGGTGGGGAAGGTTGAAAAGGTTGATATAAAGTGGATTGCGGAGGGCAAGTGTTTGTCCTAGACGCTGCTATCCGATCTTTCAAAGAGATTTTGGGCATGGAGGGATCGTTCGACGTTCGGCCAAAGCAAGAACCGTAAGAAGTAATGTCTGGTTGTGGGTACCAAAGTTCGGCAAGAGTTTTTCGAGGTGGGGTACCCATGATACGAAGAGAGAGAAAGAAAGGTAGAGAAAAGGAGGGAAAAAGAATGTGATATTTTTTATTTTTTATTTTTTTTATATATATTAACAGAAGAATGAAATATACACACAAAAAGAATATGGACAAAAACAATCACGACACAAAAATACCACACACCTAATCGTTCTAGGGTTCACCTAGGTCAACTAGACCTGCTCCAGAACTTGATTGTCGAAGTAAAACTGTGTCGAGAAACGGGCTCAAGATACACTGATCACGAGGCCAGGTAAGTGCAGAGATAAGGGGAGGTTTTCCAACGCTTTCGCGAAATTCCTTAATTAAATAACCCTTTCTCTTTTGGCGGTTGCGCCGTTAACACTTTCCTAGACACCCCGTAAACAATATACCGTTAAGCGAGGTTCTAAACACAGTTAACTTCTCCTAGTGAGCGCGAAGTCCTTAAGGCTTAAAGTCTAATTTCTTTTAAAATTTGTGCGGGTAAACGTTATGCTCAAGTTCGTGATTTGTGGGCCATGGAAAAGGTGATGAAATCCTTTACCGAATATTGTGGGGTTCGCTTGCCCTTAAGTTCGTATTAATTGATGCAATGCGCAATTCAATAAAGATTCTATAAAGAATCAAAAAATCGTTTTTTAGTTTAAGCGCGGCCCTGCAACAAATACGGGTTAGTCAATTTTTAGCGTTTGCTAGCGAACTTGCAAAGAATCCTGCAAAGAATAGTATATTGGATGCGTCGGATTTGAGAAGAAGGTGTTAGTAAAGTACGTACCGTTAAGATTTTGGGTTAGGAAACCCCCGTTGAATCAAATCCGGTAAGCTTGAAAAGTTCGCTTGCGCGGGTCAAACTACCAGGATCTTTGGTACTGTATTTTGCAAACACCTTAGCCTTGAACGTACACTTTGCTCTCCACAATCGCAGTTTGCAAATCTGCAAAAATCTGCACTCTTGCCCACAAAAATGATCCAAAAAAAAAAGAATATATTTTTTTTTATTAATATATACAAAAAGAATATTAACCCGAATAACAAGAAAGAAAATACGCTACCGTTTCCCCGGCAACGGCGCCATTTGATTGAAAGATTTAAAGTTAACCGCAATCAAGACGGTGTTGCTATGCAGCTATCCGGTTGAGCACGGGTCGATCCACAGGGAGATGGTTGTATGTCCTTTCTTGTCTTAGACGAGTCAATAAAGAATTGTATATGTTTGTTCGATTCTAACCTATGTGTATTATTTACAAGTAGAAAGTTGTTAAGAAGAAGATACGAGATTGTAAGCTAAAGAAATCCGTACTCAAAACCTTTGAGCCGAGTCTTGACCAATTGAAGCTAAGGCAATCGGCAACAACGTGGATTAGGGGATTTAAGCGCGGTATTCGTGGAATACGGCTTATTTACCCTTGTCCTTCCGTTCTTGTCTCTTGCTTTCGCCTCCGGCCAAACCGAACGCAACCGGTCGCGGTTAGGAATCACCGTTACCTTGTTAGGGTAGGGTGCCTAACGGAGCGCTTGCGTATGGTTTGGGCGGAGTTCAATGGAAAATAACGGGAAAAAGAAATGAGAAAGAAGATATTAACTTACAATACCGTATTTCATCTTAACAACAATAATTACAACCATTCACAAAATGAACAAAAGAGAGCAAAAGAAAAGAACAAAGAAAAGAAAAGATTACAAGTAATTAAGTGCATGAATTGAATTGCAAGAAAGTAAAGCAAGATAATAATAAGCAAGTAATAAAAAGCGATAAAAAGAACAAGAAACTAGAACTCAAGACAAGCATGTGATCAATAGCCAACCCTTAAACTTGCAAGCTCAATCAAGAGGTTGCAAGATCAAGGGAAGGGTAGAGAATGCATGTGAAATGAAGCGCTAATTCCATAAGAAAATACGACCCTTGAGATCAATAACTAACCCTTAACCATTCAAGCTCAATGAAGAGGTTGAATGATCAAGAGAAAGCAAGAATCTCAAGGGGAAGAAGAAACAAAAGAGAATGATACAAAAAGCCCTCATCTTCATTGATCTCCCACTCAAAAATCTCTCACTACAATTTTCATGGAAAAAGAAATGAAGAAGAAGAAGAAGAAAAAGACTAAATCCTAACAAAAAGAGGAACAAAAGAATGACCCCTTGGCTTAGCTCAATTCTGGAGTATTTATAGGCAGGGAATGGGAAACCTAGGGCAACAATCTGCCCCTAAATAAAAGTACCAAACTACCCCCAAAAGACGACAGAGTGAGGAGCCCACATGGCCGCGGATCCGCGGCCTAGACCCCTTTTTGGCCGCGGATCCATGGCCTTATTGATGAGTTGGGTCTTCGTCTTTTGGGTGCTTTCCTGGTTTGTATTTGTCTGCTATGTGGTATATGAATTTTCTCAGAAACTCTTCACAATTATTCCAGAATTTTAGTAGAACAAAAAGGTGATGTGATGTGGATCTTTTGCCATGATTTTCTCGAGCTCCGCGTAGATTTCTTGGATCTTGTGTTGACCTAGAGCTTTGTGCATGACATGACAATCGATTTGCCATCTTGTCCCTTAACTGGTATGTGGCAACACATGGATAGAGAGCGGAGACCGTGTTTTATCTGTTGTTGGCAGTAATCCGGAATTTGTCGTACTTTTCCATGATATTCATTGTTCAGAGCCGAGAACCTGTATTCTGCAATTATGTAGCAAACACTGATTAAAAGCACCTACCTATAAACACACGAGCATAAGAATGGGCGGTATAAAATGCAGTATTCTGTTATGAACAGACAGCTGCATGATTTTGAATCTGGTTCCAATAAAATTAGTGCCTTTGATTCTATATGGTATATATAATCAATTTGTAGCTTAACGGTGTTAAGATATAGGGAGTTGTCCGGCTGATGCTTAAAACCAGAATCTGGACAAATTCAAGGCACGTTTCAGTAATGGCCGTTTGTGGGTTATCCCGGGCTTTGACGAGGGTCAACTTTCTGCCATCAGGAAGATCAATAGTTATATTGTTCTTGACTCGCCACAGTTTTAGTAAAATGGATTTTTTCATAAAACAGAAGTGGGAGTATGGTAGAACTGGATGTAATTCCAGAACCGTAAACGATTACTGAAAATTTAATAAAACCTAAAGATTCAATTGGATTCGACATTCCATTAGCCACTCCGCAGATTTGGTAGGTAACCTCAGGCACCCGAGAGGTACTTCGGTCTTCTCAGAGACGGTGACATGGAGGTTCTTGTTTACCCAGACTTGCCATTGCTGCTGTTCTAGACTATAAGACCCGGCAGGAGGATGAGTATAGCGTCGTTCTAAACTAGCTTTAGAAGTGCACATGTATATGACTCTGCCAGAGGGTTGTTGTAGTCAGTGGGAGCAGCGGAAGCATAGTGGGCAAGTAGCTTATGTCTATTTATAGACTAAAGCAGGTATAGCGGAAATAGATCATCTATTTTTGATGTAACAGTCATAGGCTTTGACTTCATCAGAATAAGAGATGGATCCGGTAAGAAGGTACTAGCATGTGATGTCCTGGTATTTGGGATGACATACAATTTATTGGAAGTCAAATTCCTATATTACGATCGGTTATACTGTGGTTGTCACATTGTTGTATCTCCACAAAGGACATGGAAATAATATCAGGGTTTCTGGTTACTAGATCTATGATTTTAGATCTAGATTTGAGAAGTGTCTCAATTTGGGTACTTGACACTATTCTAAAGTGTTTTAGAATGGACGACTCCTGGTATGGTGGTGTACCTACAGGTGATAGAGTCACTCTCTCTAAAGGTGTCTTACAGACTAAAGGGGAGAGGGATGTGCATGATTAGCATATCACTTGCTTAGGCAATTAAGTTAATCATGAAATGTCAAGTACCACACCAGATGTTGTTTTTGCACTGGCTGCAATAAACATATATTAATCCAATCCTAGAAGGAAAGCAGTTTATGAACATAAATGGATGTTCTAGGAATATGGTAACGGCACTCTTCTTCAGGAGACGGTTATCATTTCAGGCTTCCAAGGTGACCAGGATGACAGAGTAGCTATCAGAGTTATAGTTTTTCCCTCTTCTGAGGGATAGTATGTTGGACAGGTGGTCCAAGCGGATACTAATTAATTTCAGTGGACGATACAGTCTAAGAAGTTTGTTGGATTTGAGTTCATTTGTGAACTGGGTCCCATCAGAAATCAAGACATATTCTAAGACATGTATTGCTCATTTTGGGAGATAGCTTTCTCCGCGAAGTTGAGATATAGAGAGATACAGAAAGAAACACTGGAGCGGATCCACTCATTGAGGCTATTTCTCGAACGCAATAGTTTTGCAAACGGGCTTTACGAGACTGATTAGTAGAGAAGTTGGGTGTTCGGTATCACACGGGCTGTGAGTATGCGACACCGCAATAATTAGCCTTAAGTGAAAGTGGGAGATTGTTGGCTATAGTGCCCTCAAGAAAATTATCATAGTCGCAGGTAGGCGATTGTGATAATTGAGGGAAGACCTATACCGGTAGAACAATCTTACTCGACATGATGGTATGCTATCTGGTTTGTCTTTATCATCATGTATATGTTGATAGAGCCCATATAATTCTTGCTTGACTACCAGCATTATGATGGCGATCATATACATAGGAGCTGGGGGTCTATAAGCACATCCTTAAATGTCTTTAGTCGTGGGAGTTTCGAAACTGGGCATCGATACTCTAGAGTGGACTAGTGTATACTTATCTAGATCCTGACGAGGGGCGGTGGCCGGTCTCACAAGCCATTGGTGTCAGTTGTTCACCTAAGATAGTATACAGATGCTCATTGGGTTACGAGTACACTGGACGGACTCGCCGGGGACATGCTAGTTGGTATTATACCTATTGTCAGATAGCAGTTCCCTGGTGATATGTATACAGGTTAGTTTGTCGACCTGAGATCGTCATTTGTCTCGTGTGAGTTCCCACCGTGCTTTGATTACTATCCTACCATGGCTCAAAGGAGTCGTGCAAACAGGTTTTAGTTGGGTATAGTCCCGAGCCACATGAAGGCAGTGAGTGGATTGTCGGGGATTCGTCTCTCCCGGTATTGGGGGTTGATGTCGCGCTGTGCACGGGTGGCCATCACCAGAAATCCTCGGCCGGGGTATACGAGAATTACCGATCCAGGATCGATAGTTTCTCAGGTGGTGATGGGTTACACACCGACACGAATTATCGCGTTATTAGGGGTCTGACTTTATCCATCCTCTAGACTCGATATGCAATACTCTTAGACGAAGAGACCGGACTGTACGGATATTGTTACTGTCAGGCTCAGTAGGGGTTTGGATGAGTTTGCTCGTCGGCCTCCCTTTCGCTCAATACCCGGGTGGCCGTTAAGTACAGCTAGTGCCGCTGACGTGCTTGTGGTTAAACACACTGCCAGCGTATTGACAAGTCTTTAGAGTCCCACACAGAGAGTTTTCACGGTTCAGGCGATATGGTGTAGATGACGTATGTTGGTACATACAGGTGTCCGATTAAATATGTGTACAGGCTGCACAGAATTTAATCGGACGGTTGATAATACTAGCGGCTTAGGATTAAGCCGGATTATTAAATCAGGTTTTGATTTAATAATTTATATATGTATTTATATTCTAGTATTATTTTTCACTATTCATTTTCTCTCTTGGCTATTCGTATTTTTATACGAATACGCGTATATGTATTTCGATACGTATACTGGGTAGCATTCCGTATTTATACGGAATAGTTTCTAGAAGATGTCCACCTCATTAATTGATTTTCTTTTTTAGAAAATTAATTTGGGAAATGAGGTAGAGGGGGTGAGGTGACATGAGCATGGCTTGAGGCATGTAGAGAGGTATGGGCATGGCATTATTTATTGGTAAATTGGAAAAAAAATATTTCGTGTGCATTTTTTGAAGAGAGAGAGAGTGAGAGGGCAGCCACTTCTTGGCTTGGGGCTTGCTCATTTTCTTTGCTTGCTTGATCACTCTCATTCTCACACTCACAAAAGGACTTAACCATTTTTTCTTTAGTTGCTCATGCCACTTAGTTTCCTCACCTCCTCATCATCTTCTATGGTTGCTCATGGAGCATTTGTGATGAGAGAAATAATATAGTGACACGCTCCTACACCTCCACTTTCCATTGCTAGCAACCTTAGAGCGTCGGTTGCCTCGTTTGGCGAGGCTAAAGCTTGTGCCATTTTCCTTAGGTGGATCATCATAGATTGAGGAAGAACAGCAACCAAACTCGATCTAGACGACCACTAGAAGCTTGGAATGAAGACCGAAGGACACGGATCAACTTGGTATAACCATTCTAACTTCTTTATATTAGCTTGCTAGTTTAGGGTTTAGGGTAGATCCGGGCATCGGGTAATGATAGTGCCAGTTTAGTAAATTTTTGTTCCGCATTTGGCCACGGTTTGATGGCTGGGACGCTGCCGTAACCTTACACTTTAAGCTCTGGTGGTCAGTGAAAATCTGACACGACTCCCCATACAAGTAGTGTCTCCAAATCTTAAGCGCAATGACCACCGCGACCATCTCAAGATCATGAGTGGGATAATTCTGCTCGTGCTTCTTCAGCTGCCGGAAAGCATAAGCGATAACTCTATCATGCTGCATCAACCCACAACCGAGCCCCACTCGAGAAGCATCACAGTAAACGACAAAGCCGCCCGATCCAGAAGGCAAAGATAAAACTGGTGCAGTCGTCAGCCGAGTTTTCAACCGCTGGAAACTCAGCTCGCATGCCTCAGTCCAAACAAAACGAACCCCCTTCCTGGTCAGTCCGGTCGGCGGTGCAGCGATACTCGAGAAATCCTGCACGAAACGGCGGTAATAACCGGCTAAGCCCAAAAAGCTGCGGACCCCTGTCACTGATACAGGTCGGGGCCAAAGCCGTACGGCCTTGATCTTTCTCGGGTCCACATGAATACCGTCTCCCATATCCACATGACCCTGGAAGTCAACACTATCAAGCCCGAAGGCGCACTTCAAGAATTTAGCAAACAGCTGGTGCTCTCTCAATGTCTGCAAAACAATGCTCAAGTCCTGCTCATGCTCCTCTCGACTCCTGGATTAGACCAGAATGTCATCAATAAACACAATAATGAACTGGTTGAGGAACGACCTGAAAATCCGGTTCATCAAATCCATGAACGCTGCTGGGGCATTGGTGAGTCCGAACGACATCATCAAAAACTCATAATGCCCTTAGCGCGTACGAAAAGCAGTCTTCGGAATGCCATCATTCCAAACCCGCAAATGATGGTAACCCGATCTCAAATCAATCTTGGAAAAATATCCCGCACCCTGAAACTGATCAAACAATTCGTCAATGCGAGGTAATGGATACCTATTCCGCACCGTAAAGCGGTTCAATTGACGATAATCAATGCACAACCTCAAACTTCCGTCCTTCTTCTTGACGAACAGAACAGGAGCTCCCCAAGACGAAACACTCGGACGCACAAGTCCCCTATCAAGAAACTCTTGCAGCTGATCCTTAAGCTCTGCCGAGCCCATCCGATAAGGCGATATAGAAATCGGCCCCATACCAGGGATCAAATCAATGCAAAACTCAATCTCACGCTCTGGCGGCAATCCAGGTAACTCATCGGGAAATACGTTGGGAAACTCTCTCACAATAGGAACCCGGTCCAACAAGTCTACTGTGGCTCCGGTATCACGAATAGAAGCTAAGAATCCCCGACATTCTCTCCTCAAGAGCTGATTAGTGCAAAGGGCAGAAATCAAATTGTGAGGGGCGGCACCACGGTCCCCCTGCACAACAAGAACCGACTCGCCCGGAGAACAAAACCTGACTGTCTTCTCTCGGCTGTCCACAGACGCATAGCAAGTAGCTAACCAATTCTTGCCCAGGAGAATGTCGAAGTCCAACATCTCCAGAAGGATCAAGTTGACGGACGAATCTCTATCTCCAATAGAACGATACACGACCGAAACACATGTCGCGCAACAAAAGACTCACCAACGGGAGTAGTCACGACAAGCAGCTGATCTAGAAAAGACGACTCTCGGCCCAACCTCAGCACGAAGTGTATAGAAACATACGAGTGTGTAGATCCCAGATCAAATAAAACATGTGCATCGAAAGAACATACTGAAAGAGTACCTGAAACTACTGCATTGGACGCCTGCGCATCGTGATGAGTCAAAGTAAATACTCAAGCCTGCCCTCTACTGGCGACTGGCTGTCCTTCGCCTCTGCCACCCCGTCCTCTCTGAACAAAACCTCCACGACCACGACCTCTCTGAGAATAAGTCGGAAGCGGAGCAATAACAGGCGTAAGAGGCAACGCTCTCTGAGGTGGAGAAGGTGGTAAGGTGACATGTGGTACGACTGCTTCGTCTTCGCGTGCCTCAGTACAATCTCTAACGCGATGATATAAACTCCCGCACCGGAAACATCCAGACGACGACTTTTGACCCTCCTGGGGATAAGAACTAAATAACTGGCCTTGTCCCAAGCCTCTGCTACCCCTACGACCTGAACGGAATTTGTCGCGGCGTCTATATATCTGTCTCTAGGTTGATACATCGGTACGCATTCTCTTCGGTCCTAGAACGACCGAAATCTCAGAAAGACGCTCCTCAACTAGTAGGGTTGCGTCCACTACGGCTGCATATGTGTCAAAATGCTGGGCGCCGATAGAGAGGAACAACTAAGTGATCAGACATCGCACAAATATCTTGATCCACATCTCTTCAGTGTCCACCAAATATGGAGCATACAAGGATAGCTGGGTAAACTGAACATCATATTCCGCCACCGTCATACCCGGAGTCTGGCGTAACGACTCAAAACTGCGAGCTCGAGCATCTCTGATGCTCTGCGGAAGAAAACGGGCAAGAAAAACCGTCACGAACTCAGCCCAGGTCATAGGAGAATGACCTACAGCTCGGCCCCTCTCTAAAGACTCGCACCAAGTCTGGGCAAGACCTTCCAGACGAAAAATAGCGAAGTCTACCCATCTCGCGTCGGAGCATCTCGGCGAACGACAAATCTTGGCCATCCGATCGATAAACGACTAGGGATTTTCAGCTGCATCGGTGCCGGTGAAAACCGGAGGCTTCAGCCTCATGAACTCAGATAATGATACTGTGATAACCTCCATAGCTATAGGTACGACTGTCTGAACAGTAGGCACCATCACGGTCCCCATAATAGGTAGGACAACCTCCTGTCTCTGCGCTCGACTGGACTCCACCAACGACCCCATCATTTGGCGCAAATCCTGCATACCGGCCTCTAGCCTAGTAATACGATCCGGCAAAGGTGGATCAATCTACTCCTATAGAGTAGGCGTACCGCCCTGATCAGTCCTCGTCTCTGACGAGCCTGCCCTGACCTCGGCTCTAGCGGTAGCTCTTTGCGCCCTCGTAGTCTTCGGCGGCATAATGGCTGGAAATGAAAACAGGATTCGATAAGAACATAGAAATCGAATCATAAGAATACATAGAAAGCAAGGAAGGAATTACAAGCAATGTGTCGTAAGGTTACTTAGGCGGAGTACCGTGTCGTAAGTATGCCATGGAACATACATACGCTACGTCATTCTGCTTAAGCTACCTACTCCATCATACCAAGGTCATCCTACACTCCGAAAGGTAAAACCTAGCGCTTTGATACCAACTTTGTCACGACCCAATTTAGGAACGTGACCAGCATATAAACCACGTGACGTCAACAGGCGTAACACAATTTAAGTAAGCCGAAAAAACCCAGAAATCTAAACCAAGAGAAGGAGTAAAGTAATAAAACATTTGCTAAAAACATTTGAAAATCCCACGTTAAAATCTCAGACTTAAATCGTTTTCTTAAAAATTTTGGCAGCACCTCCATTGTAAAACTAGCCCCGAAACAGGTACAAACACATGATATAAATAAAGCATTTCCAAACGGGAGCAAATCACGTCCAATAGGCAGAACACAACCACCACAAGCATGTATACAACACCGTAGCGAAGAAATAGGCAATGAAAATGAAAACAACATAAAAAGAGGTAAAGCAACATAAGAAAAGCCGGCTCACACGAGCACGACACCTAGAGTCACATATAATATAATATCGATCCTCACAACTCATCTCTAAGTCAATACATGAAAGTGGTAGATGGAGAGTACTACATAAAATGAGATATACAATAAATGTAATCGGATAACCGCAAACCCACCTACACTAAAAAGGCCTCACAGCCAACCATATCGGTATCCACTGAAATAGATACAATATGGAGCTCTGCCGCGACTACTTTGAGGGTCAAGCCTGCAAAACACTGTGGCACAACAGGGGTGAGTTGCTAACTCGTGAATAGTAAATAACATTATATAGATAATCGCAAGTATGCACGAATAACGATAATCTAACACATGCAATCTGATAGCCTAAGTATGGTAATATGGATATGCAACCAATCATGATCAAGGTACACTATCAGGGTACTTCAACTACATGAAACAATGCATATCAAATAATCCTGAGTGGGGGATAAAACATAATCATCATCAATGAATCATCATCGTGGAAAAACCGGTGTCCATCAACGGCACCCCAAATCCCAATATCTCAGGCGCCGTCACTCTGATCGACCCTCATATCCGTAAATCTCATGGAACCTGAGTGTCCAATATCGATACTCAAAACATCATGAAAACCCGTGTCTAACATCGACACATAAATCCATATAACTTGGGCTCCGTCAGTCCGGATCGGCCTATATCCATCTCACGCCTCCGGTCGGTATTCTCCGGATAACCGCCGGGTCCAAACTATCACCGGTAGGTAGTAGTCTCTCTGCTAGGCTCATCGTCTACTACACAACATACCTTTCTTGTCCCGGGATACCATACCGGGTCCACCATGAACCCGCAAACGGATCGTCCATCTCCTCGAATTGGGTTTCGAAAACCAATCTCAGAACCGAGAAAACTCATGGTGGACGCATCGAAATATCATATCAAGAGAAACCGAGTTTTCAAAACAATGCATACTTTCTTGAAATATAATCACGGTTCTCAAATCCATAAATCATATGAAATCAGTATCTCAATACGTAAATTCATGAAATACGATGTATGCAAGATAGAACAATAATATGAGCATATCAAGGGAAAACCGCTCTTTTAAATGTATCAAGTTTTAAAGATATCATGCGGTTCCCAAATTTCCCGAAGTCAAATGCAACATCATATAAAGGTGTATATGTAACTATAGTAAGGTATGTGTGTATACAGGTATGTATGTATGCATGATGCAATTCATATGCGCAATAGAATAAGAATCAACGTCTAACTATTGATAATAATGAAAGCGGTACAATACATATTCTCTTAGTAAAGTGGTACAAGAAAAACCGCCTCAATATCAATAATGAATGCAGTACAATATATATGTATGTGTTGTGCGTGTCATGGTAATTATCAACGGTGTGTATGGGGCATACAATTCAGTGCTCGTGCAATATGAACCGTCAGTAATGGTGCAGTGTCCAATAGGTACTAAGTCAATGTACAACAAGTAATGGTATACAAATGATGCTCATACACAATCAACGTATATGCATATAAACATGTGGCTATAACACCGAATCTAGCCTTCGACGCTTAACGCCATACCGGCGATTCCCCCGTAGATGTTAAATCCACTCACCGATGATCTCGAGCTAGGTAAATCCAACCACCTGTTTTCCCCTCATCGTAGCGTCCGAAGTCCCCGCCTGCGATCTTATTATCACACAACACAATAACGCGTGGATTTAGCAAACTACCCAATAATATACGAACATAATGCTATTTAACGAATCGGTTCCCTTAAACTACAAAGGGTTCGCTTAGCGGCTAAACGCGTACAACGACATCTCCAAATAAATTCACGAATGCAAGCTACGAGTAACAATTAAACTAAGTCGGATTAATCGTATCGCACGTTGCCGAAACACTAAAAATTAGCTAAATGGTCCTAGATTTTCCCACACAAAGAATTAGTGAAAGTTGCAAGTTCCACGAGACTAAAAACAACCCCAGAGACCCCACGACCAAGACGCGAGACCCCGGTCCCCAATCTGGCCGCAATTTGCAGCCAGAACCTATTTATTTGCGGCCAAGTATGAAGGGGAGGGCTCAGGTTTTTAGGGTAGCTTCTAGGTTTCTAAACTAGGTCTCTGTGATGGCAACTTCTCAAACAACAATCTGGTTCGATTGCAGATTCACCCGAGACACAAAACTCAACCAAAATACGACATTTGCATAAAAACTGTAACTTTAGTGTTTAAAACAGCAACTAATAAGCAACACTACATCTATAAAGCTTAGATAACGGTTAGAGATCACTACCTCACCAAGCTTGCTTGAAAACCCTAGCTTTCCAAGCTCCAAGTCATTTCAAGAGGCTTAACTTGATTTTTGTGAGGGGTTTAAGGAGGTTTAGTGAAGATTAGGCTTGGTTTTGTGATGAAACTAGATAGGTTTCAGTTTGAGGAAGGAAGGAGAACAACAAATGAGAGAGTGTGAGTGATGAGAGAAAATGAGAGTGTGAGAGTGATGAGGAAAAATGAGGGTGTGAGGTTAGGAAATGAACCATGCCCCTTCTCTCTCCTCATTAAATGCTCCTATGCTTGCCCCATGTCTCATCATTCTCCTTTTGTCAACTCTCTCTCTCCCTTAATCAACCCTTAGTCAAAAGAATAATGAAATATCCAAAATTGTAACATGACATATTAAGTAAATGGTCAAGTGTGCCATGCTACAAAACAAGATTAACACATATTAACCCTAGGTTAACATGCACAAGTGTGTGCAAGCTTAAAACAAATAATAATAAAATATTAATTAATTTTTATAAAACATATGAAAACTATTTTGGTTAACTTTTCATAAGAAAACCCGTATTATCGCTTAATTAACACTAACCGCATTCTAAGGTGTTACACCTACCCCGAGACTTCCTTTGCAGATAGCTCGGCGTCAACGCCAATCCATTGAGATCCACACGCTCAACAACTCCCAAACCAAATCTCAACTATCAAAGACCACCATCACAGGATCGACGGAGGACAATATCTGAAGAAGATCACAGCCTCCATTAGTTGGCGCCGCCTGTGGGAACGTTTCAGAAACTTCTCTACCTCTAAAGTTGATATTCCGCCCTCGACCCGATGGCGAGCAACAACCGCGACGATCCAAATACGAGCCGCCACAATGGAGGTGGGAGCGGCTCATCTCCCCCTCTTAACGTTATCAATGCCTTCTCCGCTCGGATATACAGGCTCACAACGCTGGTGGATGCCCTCGTTCGCGTTCAAGCGGTGGGCCCTACCCACCAGACCGATGCTCCCCTCCCTGAGATAATGACGTCTGCAGAAGGACGGATGGGCATGCTCAAGCCTTCGATCTCACTCACGCTCATCTTAGTGTCACCGAGTGTTGGCGTGCCGACTCCGGCCACCGTGTCCTGCATGCGGCGATTGATTCCATAACCCGCTGGGCGTCGTACAGCTCCATGCCCCGATCCCAGGGAAGACTAGGTCATTGCTCTAATGCCCGTTGCATGCTCTCTCCCCCTAAGGAGGCGTCGGTTAGCTCGCCTGCTTCCAGGCATGACCGACGCCCCCACTCTCGCCGGGATTGCACAAACGGCGAACGCTGAAACTACTCGAGAAGGGCCTCGCTCGAGGATTATAGAAATTTGATTGAGCGGAATCGGAGCCGCACCATCACACAGACCCGGAGCGGGGTAGCCACCACTCCGACTGTGCAGAATCCTCGAGGTACTGCCACCGACTTCAAGCCCTCGAAAAGAAAATCGAAGGCATACGACGGGATGGTCATGCGTCCGGTGAAGGGGCTAGGTACTCCGCCGACTCACTAACAAAGCCCTTTATAGAAGAGCTGCTTGCCGCGCACATCTCTTCCAGGAACAAGCCGCCAAAAGTGGCCCTCTTCGATCGGAAGTTCGACCCGAAGGACCACTTGGACGCTTTTACGGCGGGCATAAGCTTCCAAGATAACTCGGACGTGGCTCCATGTCGAGCTTTCCCCACCACCCTCATCCGGGTTGGTCGGGACTTATTCCGAGGACTCACGCCATGTCCATCTCGACCTTCAACGAGCTGACCACCCAATTCCTCGATCACTTCGTCGGGAATCGACAACAGAAAAGGATGGTCGACTATCTATTCACTGTCAAGAGCGGAGACAAAGAATCCTTCAAAGGATATGTCACCCGCTTCTACAATGCCTTCCTGGAGGTCCCCGAGCACCGTGATGAAACAGTTATAACCGCGTTGAGATCGGGTCTTAAGCACAAAGAGTGGATCCGCTCTTTTGCATTAGCGCGACCTAAGACCATGGCCGAAGTAAAAGCCTGGACCGAGCGAGAAATCCAACTCGAGTCCGAGGTAAACTCAAACCTGCCCCGAGCCGACCAGGCGGACAAAAAGAAAAGGGACAGGGAGGAGAAAAAGAAAGTCGATTGTCCGAAGCCTTACTCCCTAAGGTTTCAGGAGTACACTCCTCTAAACATCTCTTAGACCGAGCTGCTGGAGGAAGCTAAGAGCGAGAGGTTCTTTAAGCTCTCGCCAGTCACCCAAAGGGCAGGCAAGCATCTCCGCGGCCCATACTGTGCCTCCCACAGGTCACAGGGTCACCCGACTGAGAACTGCAAACAACTCCGTGACTACATCGAGGAGTTGATCCGCTCAGGCCACCTGGCGAAATACCTGTAGGACAAGTGGCAGGCAGAGCGGGAGCAAAAGGACCAAACCCCTCCCGGAGAGTTAACGATCGGGCAGATCATGGTCGTTACCTCGGACCCAGCTCGGGAAAGCGGGAGGAATCACCATATCCTCTCAGTCGAGGGAACAAGCGATATACCACACAAAGGGTGCAGGAGGGACGGGCCAATCATTTTCACCGATGAAGACCTCCACGGCATATCGCTCCCTCACAATGACCTTCTTGTGATATCGGCCAGAGTCCACCGTTACGAAGTCCAGAGGATATTGGTCGACTCAGGGAGCTCAGCGGATATCCTGTTCCATGACTGTTTCCAACGTATGGGGCTAGGACCATCCGACCTTCGACCTACCTCCCATGTCCTCTCTGGGTTCACCAATCATTCTGTCCATGCCGAGGGATTGGTCACCCTCCTCCTCAACATTAGGGAAGCGGGCAATAAGCGAACCATACCAGTAGACTTGCTCGTCGCCAAGGTCTCTTTATCCTACAACATTCTCCTGGGACGTCCTATCTTAAACGCTCTCCGGGCCCAGATCTCGAGTTATCACCTTGCGATCAAATTTCCTCTGGATCAAGGGGGAATAGGCCGGGCCTATGGAGACCAGGTACTTCTAAATTCTTGCGATTCCCGGCCCGGTGTGAAGCATAGTTATGTACATGTTCTGACTCGCCGGTCATTGTCGATGCCGTCTCTTCCACTTACCGCACGCTATTATAATACCCGAGTTAATCATTGGGCCATCAAGATGAGAGACCTGGTCTTACGAAGAAACGAGTTCATGAACCAAGGGAGATTACACAAGTTCTCCCCAAAGTGGGATGGACCATTCCTCGTAACAGAAGTATTGCCCGGTGGAGCATACCGCCTGCAGGATGTCGGGGGGTATAATTTTCCTCGGCCCTATAATGCCGAAAAGCTTAAATTTTATAAATAAACATGTATCGTCTTTCAAAATAAAGTAATTCCTTTTTTGCATTTACCTAAGTCTTCCAGGCTAAGTCCTCTTATGGAAAAGACTTTGTGTACCCCCGCAGGGCTCTAGCCCTTTGGTTCTTTTCTCGGTTCTAAGACTCCGAAGTTTTTGAGAAAACATAAAATATGTATCAAGAAGAGGAAAAGAGATGGTACACTGCAATCAAAGACAAGTTTATTTATTCAAGAGGTATTATAGGCTCCCCAGACTTACAACAATTACAACAAAGGAGGGCGGGGGTTAAGGAAACATTGTCGGTGGTACACCGAAGAAAGCTCCTCCAGTCAACCCCGAGCAGCTTCGACCTGCTTCCTCCGACGGTACTCACGGACCCAAGAAGCCACGGATTCCCCAAGCCCCTCTTCCGCCGAGCAGGAAGCGATGACCAACCTTTGCTGGAAACTCTCAAGAAGGAGGTCCACGAGCGATCCCGCCTACACTTTGAGATCAGACCAAGCCCATGGACCGTGTGCATTTTGTCGAATGCCTTGTCCATCAGCCGCGGGGATAGGGTATTGTGCAGAACCGGCGAAGTCCTCTGTTCCCCTCCGAACGGCGGCCGGGACGTCGGGACGTCTGAGGCGTTAGGTTCGGGGCAGATGCTAATTGGTGCTATCCGTCCACCTCTCCGAAGATGCCAAGTTGATTTATGGCACCATATATCGAAGGTTTAAACGGATGCGACCGATGTAGCAGACTTCGTCAGATTCCCCCTCGTTTGAGGGGTTTTTGATTGTGGGGACGCTCTTCCCTGCAGGCGCAAGCCCCTGCAGTTAATTACGCTACCGCATTGCGGTAACAACTTTCTCCTTCTCCAGATGGTCACTTCGTGTCGTGGGTGTTTGTTTTATTGCCCGTGGATTGTTTACGGAGACTGAGTTATGTCGTCGCCCGTAGGGCGTGGACTAGTCCAAATCCGCATTATCCTAAATTTGGGTTTGGGGGGGGGTTTGGTTTGAGGATACGTCAGCCCTACTCGAGGCTAAGATCAACTCAAACGTTTGTTAAGGATACGTTAGTCTAACTTTGTGACTAAGATCAACTTAACGGGATCGTTTAGATCCGACAAAAGAGTGTTTGGACTCTAATGTTCCAGTTTAGGGACATAGTGGTCCATCGTCTGTATGGCTGTCGGGACCCATCACCTCTCTGACGACGTTGAAGGATTACAACGACAGATGCCAGAGGAGTTCAGAGATGTACCCTTGAGCCGGAGTTAATTCGGGGGATTCGTAGTCCAGTATGTTTGAGGGTCTAAGGACGCGTTAACCATCTCCAAGGCTAAGATCAACTTAGACGGGGCCGTTTAGGTCCAACAAAAGAGCATAAGAAAGGGCTCTATTGTTCTAGTTTTAGGGACATCGTGGTCCGTGGGTAGTTTAAGGACATTGCGGTCCGTGGGTAGTTTAAGGACATTGCGGTCCGTGGGTAGTTTAAGGACATTGCGGTCCGTTGTTAGTTTTAAGACATCTCGGTCAAGGTTAAGGACGTCGTAGTCCATGGGTTTAAGGACCCCACAGTCCGGTATGTGCTCTGGATGCTTCACACGGGTTCACTGCCGTGCTTAGCGAGGACCAGGCTCCGCTCTGGATGCTTCACACGGGTTCACTGCCGTGCTCTGCGAGGACCAGGATCCGCTCTGGACGTTTCCCACGGGGTCAAAGAGTGACATTATCCGTATTCCACGTGACCAGGAATTTGTATGAGTTTAAGGACCCCACAGTCCATATCATGGGTGGTCGTCGGGACCCGTCACCTCTTTGAAGACATTGAGGGATTACAATGCCAAGTATCAAAGGAGCGAAGAGATGTACCCTAGAACCGGAGTGGCTTGAACAGCCCCTGGCCCAATTTGAGGTCAGGACTGATTAATCATGTTATGAGCCCATTGGCCCAATTAGTCACGAATTGAGGACTTATGGCCAGCTTGGGCTAAGTCCCATCATGTCTGGAATATTGATTCCTTGTGAGTCCATCGAGGGAGAAGCTTTGCCTCCATCCCTTTAGCCAATTGGGCTATAGACTAGTGTTAAACACTTCAAAGCAATCAGTGTTGAACACTGGGAATGAGTTTGACAAGTTAGTGTTTAACACTAGGAGAATAATTGGTGTTAAACACCAGCAACAAGGCCTTGAAATGATCATAAGCACTAAAACAGCTCAGTGTTAAACACTGGCAATGGGGATCTTAAATTAGTGCCGAATATTAAAACAATTAATATTGAACACTACGAACAAAATTCTTTAATTAGTGTTGAACACTAAGGCCCGATAGCACTTCAATACTGGATTCGAGAGTTTTAACTTAGTGTCAAACACTACAGCAAGAACGGTCATGTGGCCCCACGTGAGAGTGCCTTCCCTTCAATGATTCCGCCGAAATTACTGTGTCTTTGATAGCGTCACGTGTTAGCACGTGACGGGCATTCAAATGCCTATGTGTTAAGGCTCCTGCTGAAAGTCACGTGTGTCACGTGGGGTGCTGCCTCAAAGGGGCTTTCTGTAGGGCTTTTGGGGGGGGGGTCACGTGGTGACACGTGACCCTGCCTCAATGCTGTTTTTGGAGGATCTGTTGCTCCTCTTTCAGGAATTAAATTCCTCGAACTTTTAATTTCAGAGGAATTAAATTCCTATTTCCTTTTGAAGGCTTATATTCTGGAACAGAGTTTAAATCTGAGTTTTCTGTGGGAATTAAATTCCTTGTTTATGCGAAGAACCGAATAGGGTTAAACCCTAAAAGCTTTTAAGGAATTAAACTCCCCTTTTCTGAGGATTATGATTAAAGGAATTAAATTCCCACTGTTTCGACAAAACTATGTTCTTGATTAGGGTTCAACCCTGTTTCTTTTTGTTTTGAAGGAATTAAATTCCCATAATACAGGGTCGAACCCTAACTTTATTTTGGAGGAATTAAATTCCTATAGTTCTGTGAGAATTAAATTCTCATACTTGCATTCCTTCTCTATGTTTTGGATCTGCATGGCAGGATCTCGACCCATTGAGAATTAAATTCTCAACCTTAAGGGGAGATGTGCACTTTGCAGATCCTCTATCAAAGAGGGAGGAGATATGCTCTCTCGTTTTATGCCTCAGAGTTAAACTCTGTTGAGAATTAAATTCTTTTTCTTTCCAAAAGGCTTTCCCTTTCTTACCTAGGGTTTTTTTGCAGAAGATCTGAGTCTTTTTCAAGTATCAAAGCTCTTCTCCTTTTCTCTTTTCTTCTCTCCGTATGTATATATTTCTCTGTGTCTTTTGGCTCCTATTTATAGGAGAAGCAGCCGAATCAATCATTTTTTGACGAATCTTCATTGATATTTGATTTGCATGCATCATTCATTTTGGGCCGTTGGATGATTAGGTGAATTTTATTCACCATTGGATTTTAAATCCAGAGATTCTCCCTTGCTATTTTGGTTAGATTTAAAGGGGAAATCTTTCCAAACCCGAGATTTTCCATAGATAGATGATATTTAATCATCTCTGAATCTTTAAGTTGATTGGTCCCAAATAATTACTTTCCTTTGGAAAGATTCGAATTTCCTTCAGAATTTAATTCTGTCGTTAAAAAAATATGGGCTTTGAAAGCCGGTCACGTGTGACCACGTGATCCATGGTCACGTGTAGACACGTGACCCCCTTTGGAATGAGCCTTCTGCGCTGCGTCTTCTGATTGCTGCTTAAACATCACGTGCTACCACGTGACCCCCTGGTCACGTGTGAGCACGTGACCCTTGTTTGAACTCTCTTTCTTTGGTTCAACGGGAGAACGGGTCTGCTGTCTTGAACGTTACGTGTCAACACATGACTCTGGTCACGTGGGAACACGTGACCTCTTCTGAAGCCTTTTCTTGACTTGATCAGAGAACTTGTGTGCCTTTGACGCTTGCGTTTAAATGTCACGTGTCGCCACGTGACCCTGGTCACGTGGGAGCACGTGACTCTTTCTGAAGCCCCCTTTTCTTCAGCGTAGTCAGGAAACTGAACTTGCATTGCTGATGTTTTTAGGTGTCACGTGCCAACACGTGACCCCTTTTTGAAGCTTTTCCCAGAAGCTTTCCTGATTTTAAATCAGGAAACAAATGCCCCCACAGCGTTATTCTCACGTGTCAGCACGTGAGTGCAACGCTGTCACCTTTTATGACCGCTGGACCTGCTTTGGGGGAGTAGGGTAGACGAAACGTCCTTTTAGAAGCGCCTTCACTTTTTCATGTCCTTCCTTTCAAACCTTTCTTTTAAGAATTTGATTCTCGTTCTCAGAGCTTAGTTCTCTGTTGTGCCTTTGCAGTGCCGCCTCATTTTCCATCAAAGGCTAGTGCTCACGTGTTGCGTATGCAGGGATCTGCTTGATGGGGACGTTTCATTTCCCTAACCTAATTCCAATGCGTCATTGGATTTCATTTCCAACGCTCTCCCCTTCTTTTCGGGCTTTGAGAATAGTTCCACCATGCACAACATTTTTTTGTGCATGGCATTAAATGCGCCCCTTTATAACCTGAACCTTATGCCTTACTTCTTTTCTTCACAGAGAAACCCATTCATACCTTAAGGTGGTCATTTTTTTGAGAACCCGATCAATCTCCATGGCTTGCGATCGTCCCCATGCTCGTCGGCAACCATGGGAGGTGCCCTTTGAGGATATAATTCCTCGCTTCGCTGCGCGGCTGGCGGATCCCCTTCTCACCGACGCTCAATGTGACACTGTGATGTACGAGCTACTGACCCGTCGGGGTTCTCCTCTTCCCATGGGCTCCATTTGGCTCCGGATGATCCTCCTATCTGTGCTTGCCGATATACCCCCTCATCCGGCGGAGATGACTTCGGCGATCCTTGACGCGGCAGAGGACAAGCTTGAGTGCTTTCATGAGGCTTGTCTAATCACTCAAGCTCTGAAGGATCACTCAGTTCATTTACTGAGTCAGATAAGAGCTCGTCGGGCCGTCATGTCTGCTTTCGCTGATGAGCACGGCTCCAACCGGTGGGGAGCGACTCCTCGCGAAAACCGCCGTTTTGACGTGCTGGAGAAGGCGGAAAGGGAGTTGGAGAATTTTGTGTTTTGCTTTGTTAACCCTTGTATTTCTGATCCCTTGTTTGGTAATCTTTTCCCACTGATGTAGCATGTTTGAATCAATGTACTCCTTTAATCATTGGTGGTTTGCATGCTTTCTGTTGAATTTTCATGCTTGTCAGATAGTTGTACGTGTGTCTTGCTTGCGTAAATGAGATGTCTGTTTTTCTTTAATTACGAGCACCATCGTTACGTTGCATGCACATCAGTGCCTCCGGCAACATTTCCTTTTAAACATTCGTACAGTTGCAAATGCGTGCTTGATAGGATACAGATCAGAAACTTGCCACGTTATCTCCCGTATCGGGTGGTTTGTGCTGGCTTTAGATCGAGTATTGTTGTCGAAGGGAGGTTTATAAATGAAGACATATTCTTCTCTTCAATGGTGTGTCCCCTTTCTATTGAATGTATTCTGCGGATACTCTATCTCGATCTCCTTGCAGGACGGCCGTGGCTTAGGATTCGGGGTCAGGATCTGCTTCCTGAGACTTTTGCTTTTTACGAGCCATGAGGGTTTCGTAAAGAGTTTTTCTCCCTACCGGTCGAGAGGATCCCATAGGTGTGAGTTCTTCTTAAAGATCGTGAGGATCCTTAAGCGGGTTTTCCCTTGAGGGTCGTAAGGATCTCACAAGAGAGTTTTTCTTCCTTACAGGTCGTGAGGGCCTGCAAGTGCCAGGTGTGATCACCTTTTTCCGTGTTTCACGGGGTTAGGGATCTCTCAAGGTATCGTAGTTTAAAGACGTCGCGGTCCAGGTTAAGGACCTCATAGTCCGTGGATTTAAGGACTCCACAGTCCGCTGTTAGTTTTAAGACATCGCGGTCAAGGTTAAGGGCCTCATAGTCCGTGGATTTAAGGACTCCACAGTCCGGTGTTTGGTTGCAGGGACCCGTCACCTCTTTGAAAACGTTGAGGAATTACAACGCCAGGTATCAAAGGAGTGAAGAGATGTACCCTTAAACCAAGGCGAAATCCGTAGGGAATCGGGGGGGGGGTGATCGTTAGTTTTAAGACATCACGGTCGAGGTTAAGGACGTCATAGTCCATGGATTTTAAGGACTCCACAGTCCGGTGTTTGCTCTGGATGCTTCACACGGGTTCACTGCCGTGCTTGGCGAGGACCAGGCTCCGCTCTGGACGTTTTCCACGGGGTCAAAGAATGACGTTATCCGCGTTCCACGTGACCAGGAAGTTTGCACTAGATGCTTCACACGGGTTCACTGCCGCGTTAGGCGAGGACTAGGCTCCGCTCTGGATGCTTCGCACGGGTTCACTGCCATGCTCTGCGAGGACCAGGATCCGCTCTGGACGTTTTCCACGGGGTCAAAGAGTGACGTTATCCGCGTTCCACGTAACCAGGAAGTTTGCACTAGATGCTTCACACGGGTTCACTGCCGCGTTAGGCGAGGACTAGGCTCCGCTCTGGATGCTTCGCACGGGTTCACTGCCATGCTCTGCGAGGACCAGGATCCGCTCTGGACGTTTTCCACGGGGTCAAAGAGTGACGTTATCCGCGTTCCACGTAACCAGGAAGTTTGCACTAGATGCTTCACACGGGTTCACTGCCGCGTTAGGCGAGGACTAGGCTCCGCTCTGGATGCTTCGCACGGGTTCACTGCCATGCTCTGCGAGGACCAGGATCCGCTCTGGACGTTTTCCACGGGGTCAAAGAGTGACGTTATCCGCGTTCCACGTAACCAGGAAGTTTGCACTAGATGCTTCACACGGGTTCACTGCCGCGTTAGGCGAGGACTAGGCTCCGCTGTGGATGCTTCGCACGGGTTCACTGCCATGCTCTGCGAGGACCAGGATCCGCTCTGGACGTTTTCCACGGGGTCAAAGAGTGACGTTATCCGCGTTCCACGTAACCAGGAAGTTTGCACTAGATGCTTCATACGGGTTCACTGCCGCGTTAGGCGAGGACTAGGCTCCGCTCTGGATGCTTCGCACGGGTTCACTGCCATGCTCTGCGAGGACCAGGATCCGCTCTGGACGTTTTCCACGGGGTCAAAGAGTGACGTTATCCGCGTTCCACGTAACCAGGAAGTTTGCACTAGATGCTTCACACGGGTTCACTGCCGCGTTAGGCGAGGACTAGGCTCCGCTCTGGATGCTTCGCACGGGTTCACTGCCATGCTCTGCGAGGACCAGGATCCGCTCTGGACGTTTTCCGCGGGGTCAAAGAGTGACATTATCCGCGTTCCATGTAACCAGGAATTTTATCGATTGTATCCGCATTTCACGGAATGGAGGTTTGACTGTTGGCGATATGTACACCGCCGAGCCATGGAACTGGGAGTTGCCGCTGTTTCGTTTAGCTTGAAGTTGTGTCCGTCGTTACGAGACGAGTGTTGAGACGATCTCCAGGTCTCCTTTGGCCCGTCGAGATTTGGCTTCTTCTTCTTTGGTGAAACCTGGGGGAAGGAGTACGACTCCTTCTTTGTTTGCGCCCCTGGATTGTGTACAGGGATTGTTGTAGTATCACCTGTAGGGCAAAAAGGTTTCATTTTTCCATCATTTCTTTTATTCTTTCCGCGATGCTATATCATTTCAGCTTTTTATATCGCGAAGGTCGCGATTGCCCAATCATTTCGGCTATTTTTCGCGGTGCCCAATCATTTCGGCTATTTGTTTTATTTTTACTCGCTGCTTTTTTATTGCGAGTTGCCCCATCATTTCGGCTATTTTTCATGCATACATTTTTACTTGCTGCTTTTTATTGCAAGTTGCCCCATCATTTCGGCTATTTCGTAGGCATGTGTGGCTTGCTAGCTTTTTCGCCGCAAGCTCGGATTTTGGACACCGATTTCGGCATCAGCATCGCTGCAACTGGGATGTTGCCAGGAGCGAATCATCATTTACCTCTATCGATGTTGAACAAAGGTGGCTTAGCAAACAGGGTTAAGGTCCTGTCGACTAAGGCTTTTGACTTCATGAGCCGTAAGGGTCTCACAAAGGTATTTCTCCCTACAAGTCGTGAGGATCTTGCAGGTGTATTTTCTCCTTAGGGATCGTGAGGATTCCTAAGTGTATGTTCCTCTGTAAGTCGTAAGGATCCTACAAGAGGGTTTTCTCCTTATGGGTCGAGAGGACCTACAAGGGTTGGACTTTGCTGGGGAAATGTTTATTCGCGCCCGTGGATTGTATACAAGGGTCAGTATTGAGCCTCTTGTAGGGCAATATCGGAGGTTGTGGGGGATTTGCTTAAGAACAGGTTCAGGTTTCTGTAACTTAAGACTTTTAAATCTCATGAGCCGTGAGGGTCCCATAAGAGAATTCTCCTTACGAGTCGTGAGGATCTCGTAAGTGTATTTTCTCCTCAGGAATCGTGAGGATCCCTAAGTGTGCTGCTCCTTTGTGAGTCGTAAGGATCTCACGCAGGTGGTTTCTCCTTACAGGGTCGAGAGGACTCTGTAAGTGTCCTTTAACGAGGTTGCGCCCTTTTGGGTTTTCACAAACACTCGCCGGTAGTCCTGCTGTTTTTACTCACGGAGCCCTTTCGGGTTTTCATCCGTGCCCATTTTGCTTATGGACATACCGTTTTTTTTTATATCATTTTTACTCTTCTCTTTTTTTTTACAAGGTCGCGCCCTTTCGGGTTTTCACGAACACTTGCCGGCAGCCCTGCTGTTTTTACTCACGGAGCCCTTTTCGGGTTTTCATCCGTGCCCATTTTGCTTATGGACATACCGTTTTTTTTTTGTTTTTTTTTATCATTTTTTTTTTATTTATCCATCTCGTCAACCTAAGGACGTTGCGGTGGTAGTTTAGGGACGTTTCGGTCCGTCGATAGTTTAAGGACGTTTCGGTCCGCTGTTAGTTTAAGGACGTTTCGGTCCGACGATAGTTTAAGGACGTTTCGGTCCGACGATAGTTTAAGGACGTTTCGGTCCGTCGATATAGGAAGGCCGGCTGCTGCTTGTAAAGTCTGAGCTTAGGAAGATAGCGAGCGGACATAGTCGTCGTCATCCATCATTGACCTAGGCTGCAGCTTATTAAGCATGGTATTTCTTCAAGAAGCGGCCGTTTACTGGCCTGAAAGGCCTTTCACCATGCATGTCCATGAGTAGATAGGCTCCACCCTGGTAGACCTTGTCTATGATGTACGGGCCTTCATAGTTTGGCTCAAATTTTCCTCGCTTGGCGCGATTGGGGATCATAGGTCTTTTGACCACTAGTACGAGTTCGCCTTGGCGGAATGTCCTCGGCCTGGTCAATCTTTCGTACGAGCGCGTCATCTTTGCTTTGTAGGCCTCTAGATGTTGTTGCGCTATGAGCCGGGTTTCGTCGAGGGCATCAAGCTCCTCAAGCCGAAGGTGAGCATTTTCTTCGTTCGTCAGCTCGTGGTGGACCGCCACTCGTAGAGAGGGTAACTCTATCTCGAGGGGGAGAACTGCTTCCGTCCCAAATACCAACGCGTACGGTGTTGTGTTCGTGGCCGTCTTGAATGTAGTTCGATAAGCCCAAAGGGCTTCTTGCAGCCTTTCGTGCCAGTCCCTCTTATTCCTGGAGACGGTCTTTTTTATGATCTTCGTCAAGGTCTTATTGAAAGCCTCGGCTAGACCGTTAGCTCGTGGGTTGTAAACTGAAGAATATCTCCAGTCTATATTGTGCTGCTGTGCGAAGCGGCTAATCTTATGGCTTCGGTAGGACGGCCCATTATCGGAGATAATCCGTCGTGGAGTTCCGAACCGATAGATGACTTGCGTCTTGAAGAAATGGAGGATATTCTCCATCTTCACTTCCTTCAGTGGTACTGCTTCTGCCCATTTGGAGAAGTAATCAGTTGTCGCCAGGATAAAGCGGTGTCCCCGGGATGATGCTGGCTCAATGGGGCCGACTATGTCAGTCCCCCACATTTCGAATGGCCAGCTGGCCACCGTTGGGTGTAGTGGATTCGGATGTTGGTGGATGAAGTCTCCATGGATCTGGCATGAGTGGCATTGCTTCGCATACTCGAGGCAGTCCTGGATCATCGTGGGCCAGTAGTAACCCATCCGTTTAATTTTTAACTTCATCTTTGGGCCCGCTTGATGAGAACCGCAAAGCCCGTCGTGAACTTCTTGAACGACTCTTTCTGCTTCGTCAGGTCCCAAGCATCTCAGCCATAGAAAATCAAACGATCTCTTGTACAGGGTATCGTTGACGAAAGCGAAGGATAGAGCTCGTTTCATAAGCTGATGTCTTGAGGACGCTTCTTCGGGCATTCGGTGGGACTTAAAGTAGTCTATGAAGACTTCCCTCCAGTCCTCAGCCTTCTCACGGTCTTTTATTTGTAGGGTCGCTTGCTCAATCGCTCCCTTTTCTTTATATAATTCCGGAGGTATTTCTGCCGGGACGAGCACTCGACGGCTTTGTACTATGATTCTGACGTCATCGAGGTTCTCGTCGGCCAGTTCTTTAGCGAGTTTGGCCAATGCGTCTGCTTTGCTGTTCTCTGCGCGCGGTATGTTCTCTAGAATATAGAAGGGGATCTGGGCCAACAGTTGTTGCACCTTTTCTCCGTACTTCACCAATTCTGGTTTGCACGTTTGGTAGTCACCATTTACTTGGCTAATGACCAGCTGAGAATCTCCGTATATGAGGAGGTCTTCAACTCCCATGTTGATGGAGATTTCGAGGCCTGCTATCAGAGCTTCGTATTCGGCTTCATTGTTTGTCCTTGACTCCGTTAAGGAGAAGGCGAAGCGCATTATTCCTCCTTGTGGAGTTGCAAAGATAAGGCCTATCCCCGATTTGATGATCGGGCTACCCTGTTTCTGTTTCTTTATGGAGGACGCTCCATCAAAATAGAGTTCCCATCGTGTGCTTCCACCGCCAATTGCATCAAATGCATGCTCATCCGGCAAATCACAGTTCAGAGGAGAGTTGGTCGGTATCGGGTGCTCGGCGAGGAAGTCGGCAATGGCCTGGCCCTTCACTGCCTTGAGGGGTTGATATGTTATCGAGAACTCCATCAAGAGCAAGGCCCATTTAGCGAGTCTTCCCGTCAATATAGCCTTTGACATCAGGTATTTAAGGGGGTCCACCTTCGAAATGAGGCGGACTTCATGTGCCAACGCATAGTGCCTGAGCTTCGTTATTGCAAAGATTAATGCCAAGCAATGTTTTTCGATGGGCGAGTAATTGCTTTCTGCCCCCAGCAGCACTCGACTTAAGTAGTAAAGTGCTCTTTCTTTCCCCTGATCATTCTCCTGTGCCCATAATGCGTCCAAAGAACCTTCAAGGGCGGCCGTGTAAAGAATGAGAGGCTTTCCTTTCACTGGGGCAGCCAACACCGGAGGCTTTTGCAAGTATTGTTTGATCTCGTCTAGTGCACCTTGACATTTGTGATTCCAAACGAACGGGGTTCCCTTTTTCATCAGGTGGCTGTAAGGACGGCATTTGCCCGAAAGATTAGCGATAAAGCGCCGGATGTATGCGAGCTTCCCTTGGAGAGACCGCAACTGCTTGAGGGTTTTTGGCGGAGGCATTTCCATGATCGCTTTAATCTTTGACGGATCTATTTCAATACCTCTGTGTCGAACGATGAATCCCAGAAATTTGCCCGAGGAGACTCCAAACGCGCACTTGAGGGGATTCATTTTTAAATTATATTGCCGAAGGCGTTGAAATACGGTTTCGAGATGCTTTAAATGCTCTTCGTATGACATGCTCTTCACTACGAGGTCATCGATATAGCATTCGACGATGTCGTGTATGAGATCGTCGAAGATTTTTGTCATGGCCCTTTGATAGGTGGCGCCAGCGTTCTTTAGACCAAAGGGCATAACCTTATAGCAGAATATGCCCAAAGGAGTCCGGAAAGCGGTGTGCTTCTGGTCTTCGGGATGCATCTTTATCTGATTGTATCCTGATGAACCATCCATAAAGGAGAAGACCTCGTGAGTGGATGTGTTATCTATCATTAGCTCGGTTACCGGCACCGGGAAATCGTCCTTTGGGCATGCTTTATTGAGATCCCTGAAATCCACGCATATGCGCACCGTTCCATTCTTCTTCATTACCGGGACGATATTGGCGATCCAGTCGGGGTATTGGACTTCTTGGATAAATCCGGAATCGATCAACTTCTTGACTTCGGCGTTGATGCTCATCTCCAGCTCAAGTCGCATCCTCCTTGGCGCCTGCTTGACTGGCTTGATATCCGGGGATATTGCTAATCTATGCACCGCAATCTCCGGATCCAATCCTGGCATCTCGGAGTAGTTCCACGCGAAGCAGTCTTTATGCCGTAGGAGCACGTTCTTTAACGCGGCCACCTTTTCCTCGGATAACAGCTCGCTGACAAATGTCGGCCGCGGGTCGTCTGCCGATCCCAGCTCGACCTTCTTGAGGTTATCTGCGGTAGTATGTATACCGTCTTCCAGTTCTTTCGGAGCGGGCGGGAATTCTGAGATCAACTCATCATCGCTGTTCTCGAAGCACCGGGGAAGGTCATCTTCGTTCTCGGGCTCTTCTTTTAATATCGTAATCATATAACAGGTGCGAACTCGCTCCCAAGACTGAGGCGGATCCGGTTCTGCTCTTGTGGTTTTGGGCTCGTGCTTTTGCGGCGGCGTCACTTTCCAACCGTCGGATAAAGCGAATCTGCCCCGTCGGTACTGGTCCTCGACCCAGTTCTTAAAGGTGAAGCAGTCTTCGGTAGGATGTCCTATGGCTCGGTGATAAGAGCAATAACTCGGATGAGAGACCTTGCTAGCTTGCTCAGGATGTCTAGACTCTGGAAGCGTGATCATTTGATGTTTTATAGCGAGGTTGAGCAGCCTCTCCGTCTTGTCTCGGGGGAAGGAGTACGCTCGACTCATCTTCTTCATGAGGGACAAGCCCGAGCCGCTTCTTGATTTATTTCCGTCTCTGCGTCGGGCCTTTCGTACAACGGATTGACGAGGATAAGCGTGTTTGTCTTTTGTAGCACGTTGAGATAGACGTTGCGTCCTGGCCTTCTCGTAGATGGCCATTTCGCGGTTGTGGTCTTCCCGAGCTTTCTGACCCACCTTCCTGATAGGCTTGCCCATTCGCTCTTCAAACGACGGACTTGGCGCTTCGATCGCGGGGTCTAGTTTTGATGAGGGGTCGGCCTCTCCTGACAGGGCGTCCTCTTCTTCATCAAAGGTAAATATAGCGTAGCTGCTGTGGGTTCGCCCTCGTTTTCCGGTTCTCGCGTACCCAAGCCCAAGTGTTTCCATTTTCCCATTGGGCAATTTGCGCTGAGTCCCGGGGACATCCCAAATCCTGTTATAGAACCGAGCCTGCCGCACCGTCTGTCTTAAAGGTACTCCTTGGCGCTTCAATAACTTCTTCAATCCATTTGTATAGTATCTAGGCAGACGGATGGGTTGGAGCCTGTCAAGTATAACATCCGCGCCGTGCCAGATCTCTTTCTCCACCTTCGACTCTGAGGATTGGTAGAATAGGATCACCTTCTCACCCCTTCGCCTGGGAGGGACGTAAAATGTTTGCAGGTCTTGCACGCTGTGAGCTTGAAGCGCGTCGAGATCCTTATAGTGTTCTTGCGGTACCATGGTGATTTGCAGACTATGGTCCTCGCAAAGGGGTGCCTGTATTGACAGCCGACTGGAGAATACGGCGTTAACCTCGTCCTCCGAATCACTCCCGAAGACCGGTATGGGGGTGGGCGCCCCCAGGTTGTTGCGTTGGGATGGCCCTGTATACACTATTTCTTCCTCTTCTTCAGTATCGCTCCCAAAAACGGGAATGGTGGCGGCGGCTTTGTCCTCTGGGTCGCGACACCTTTCTGTATCTTCGAAATCTGGCAAAAAGTATTTCGCGTCTTCGTATTTGCGAACTTCGTTTACAGAAAACGGGTTCAACTCGCCTGTTACGGTGTACTCGAAACCATCCTTGAAGTACTTCATACACTGATGTTGCGTAGAAGGGATGATGTTGTACTCGTGTAGCCAAGGACGACCGAGCAAGGCGTTGTAGCAGGTCTTGGCGTCAATGACATGGAATTTGATGTCTGTGACGAGAAGTCTGAAGCGTAACGTCAGTATTACAGATCCGAGAGTCCGTGACGATTGAGAGTCGAAACCGGAGATAGTAATTTTGTCACGAGCGAGGTGTTGCACACTCATGCAGATTTCCTTCAACACCCGAACATTAAGGAGGTTAACGGAGGATCCATTATCCACCAGGATCTTGCCTATCTTGATGTCATGGCAGTATCCAGAGACATATAGGGGGCGGTTGTGGTCGCACGTTCCGAGAAGGAGGTCTTCATCACCGAAAGTGACATCGGCCGTATGCACTTCCTCCAGTTCATCCTTCATCCTTTCAGTGGCGAGGAAGGCTTGGAATTGCTCGGGTTCTTGTAACGCCTTAATTAGTGGGTCTCGCGCTTCTTTCGATAATAGGAGGGCATCAAGAATGCTAAGCTGAGAAGGTAGCTTCCTTAGGTGTTATAGTCTACCTTACCCTTTTTGGGAGGGTTTTTGGTAGTTAGCTCTTTTATGACCTGGTCATCTAGAGTGATATCTTCAATGACCTTTTCCTTTCCCTTATCTTTTCGGCCGACGGGCCCGAGATTTTTTTCTGGGAGCGTGCGATTGCGCAGCTGGATGTTCTCGCAGATCTCCGATTCCTCCTCCTTCCCCGAGAAAGATTCTTTAAAGAGAGGGCCCAGAGCCATTTCTTCATCAGAGTCGCTCCCAAAGGTGAGAACTTGTGACTCCCTGGCGTTAACCATGCAACAGTTGCCAGTCGTTATGTTGTGCCCATTGACAGTGCTTCTTCGCTCCCGACGGATCTTGCGTTTCATGCGCTTAAAATGTTGCTGACGAACAACATATCCTTGCCACCATATCTTAAAGGCGTCGCACTCCTCCGTGGGATGTGAGATTTTCCGATGATATGTGCAATAGTCAGGGTGCGTCTCTACCCCATCGTGTGTGTTTCCTTCCGAGGGCGGTAGCTTCATCCCCATTGACATGGCTTTGGCAAACCTTTTTTTCGTCTTGAATATCTTCTTGTCTACCTCGGATACTTTTCGCTCTGGCGGAGGTAGTTCAACTCTTCCGTTCAGTCGCCCGCATTTGGCTCTTTCCGACGTGGTCATTTCACGCTCCTGGTCCGCTTTACATTTTAGACGAATCTCGTCTAGAAAAGCGTCGATCATTTCGTCTGTTGGCCATGGACGCTCTGGTACAGGCTCTGCCTCCATCTTCTTAGTGCCGAGAGTTTTCCCATCATCGGTAAACGAGTGGGAGATTTCGTTACAACTCGCCACATATCCTTCGGATTCATCCGACGAGCTCTCTCCCTCATCTTCCTCTTGGAAGATATGGTTGAGGAACTCTTGCAGTGTGACAGGAGTTCGCGCCTTTTGATTGTATTCTTCCAGCGCGTCGATTTGCTTCTGTAAGTTCGTGTGCTCGTTTCCAAGCTTCACGGACTTCTTGGATTTCTTCTTCTTTTTCTTCGAAGATTCTGACGGTTGGACGTGAGTATTTGGGCTCTTATCGTTAGTCTTTATAATTGGGCGGGGCTTCAACATTCCTTTGATAATTTAAGGTTCAAGAGGGTCCTTCCATTCGATCGCAGGGCACGCATGAAGGTCTTTCAGCATTCTTTTGGTTTTAGTTGATAGCACGACCTCCCATGGAGCTTCTTCAATAAAAGAACATGTTGCCCCCGGTGTATCCGCTTTCCTAGGAGCATGCGGCTGTGGTGGGTTCACCTTCCACTTTTCGGACAGTACAAACTTCCCCTGGAGGTATTGGTCTTCAATCCATCCTTTGAAGACGAAGCAATCTTCAATCGGATGGCCTACCGTTTGATGGTAAGGGCAGTAGTTGGAGTCATTCACCTCGGTGGGTTGCGGCGGTCGCCTTGGATTTGGTAGGTTTATAAGCCTGTTGCGTATCGCCAGCTCAAATAACCGCTTCGTCTTGTCTCGCGGGAACGAGTAGGGACGCTTCATTTTCTCATTATAGTACCGGCGTCTTTCCTCCAGTTGATCCGCCGATTTCGGGACGTTAGGTTGCTGTTGGGCGTTCGCGACGAAGGTTGCCCTTCCTTTACCCTTGTCATTCCGCGGTTCCGATTTCGGGGGAGATGGTCTATGACCCATCTGGTCCATCTGAGCCAACTTGTCGATTAAAGCCTGGAATGTGGTTGGCTTAAAGAACATCATGAACTGGGAGATAGTTGCGTGGGGGTCTAGGGTTCCCACGAACATGCCCACCGCAGGTGCTTCCTCGATGCGTTGCTCACATCTCGACCACAAGTTCCGCCAGCGTATAGCGTACTGGACCCAGGTTTCGCCCGGCTTTACCCTGGCGTTAATAAGTGCGGTTATTGGAGTGCGTTCGCTGGCACTTGCAAATCGCTGAGTGAACAACAACTCCATTTCAGCGAACGTTTTAATGGAATCGTTCGGGAGTTCTGAATACCATTCAAACGCTGTTTCTGATAAGCTGCCCACGAACTGGCGAAGCAACAATTTATCGTCACCGCCGGTGTTACCGCAGAGGGCCCGGAACTGGGCAACATGTTGATGGGGATTGCCGGTCCCTTTATACACATGGAATTTCGGTATCGTATAGCCTTGCGGGTATTTGATTTGATCGTACCAGCTCGGATACGGCCGCCCCGTTTTCACGACTTGACCAGCTGCCTCAGTCGCATGATGAACTCGGATTTGCTGGGCTATGTAGTCAGCTAAGTCAGCCTTAGAGATTGCCTCCTCCTTGGCCATTGAAAGGGCTGGTGGTGGATTTGACGTTTCTCTTCGGTCGTCTTCAAGAACGATCGGGGAATCTTCGGCGGGTGAGTCCTGCTGGATCATCATTCCTATCACGTCTTGAAAGAGAAGGCCCATCCGTTGTATGTTGGATGCTTGTTCAGCAGCCTCTTTGTCCCTTCTCTCCAGTGTCCGGCGAAGGAATTCAGCGTCTGTTTCTTCCTCCCGGCGTGCGTCTGAGGACGTTTCTGGGTTTTCTTTTGGTCCGGTGAGCGCGGCCATAGCATTCATCATTTCTTGAAGCTTTTGTTGCTGCTCCTGGGCTTTCGTCACGGATCGGGTTAGGGGTCGGTGGCCCGTGGAAGTGCGGCTTTCCTCTTTCCCAAAGGCCATGTAGACAGTGTGCACCACCATGCCCCCAGACTCAGGGCGTCTGGGTTTAGTGCTTTCAGTCGTCGCTACTTGCTGTGAGGTCCTCTTTGGCCTCCTCCTTTTGTGAGTCAGTTGATCACCGGCTTTTTGGGGCTTAGCTTGGTGACTGGCTTCAGGTTGGATTTTCAGCTTCTTGTGCTGGCTGGAGAAGTTTGGATCGATGATCGAGTCTCGGGCCTGCCGCCAAGCCTTATAGATTTTGGAAGACAGCCGTTGAGGAGATCGGGGCTGTTCGGGTTTTGTTTCCTCAACCTTTTTCAATGAGGGAGGAGACCTCTTCAGTACTGCCGTGGGGGAATTCCTTCGCACCTTATTTAGCATTTCAAAGCTGTTCCGAGTTGAAACAGCAGCATTGACCTCCGCCACCGGGGCCGCTGGAGTCAGCCCGGAGGGAGAGTTGCCCCCAGCCTTCCTTACTCGGCGCCAATGGCGACGTCGAGCGCGTCGAGCGGGTGGCGTTGGGTCAGCAGTAAGAATGGTTCCTTCTTGCCCCCTGTATGGATGGGGGGTTGTTGTTGGCGTTAGCCTATCGAAGACCGATGTCCTTTGGGAAGCGGGAGCAAAGGCCGGAGCCGTCAATCTTGTAAAGACTGACTTTTTGGCTGGAGAGGTTGCCTTGGCGATTTCGGGAACGGGAACGGCCATCTTCTTAAAAGCAGCCTTCTCTGAGATTGTAGGCCCCGTGATGAGCTCGCAGGATTCCTGGCCCAGTCTAGAGAAGACCGAGGCATCGACGTTGGGCGACTCGTTGAGAGGAGCCGCGGCAGGGGTAAGACGATCAAAGACTGACTTCCCGAGAGTTTCCTTTGTCAGCACTGGAGCGGTAAAGTTTGTCGGCGGGATCATAGTCCCAAAGAACAATCCTGTGGTGGCGCGAGTGACCTGTTCCACTGGCATTGTGAATAGCGAGGCAGCTTGGGGTCCATAGGCTATACCTCCTGGCGAGGCAGAGCGTCGGCTGCAATTGCAGTCTGAGCAGTTGGAGGATTTCGCAGGGGTGGAAGCCATCGATCCTTTGTTTTCTGCAATAAGCGAGATGCCAATTCTCAGTACCTTGAAACCCGAGGGCAACTATTAGCGAACCGCGTTTGGTTCGCGAATCACGACACACGAAGTGTGGAGTGGAAAGAGGAAAAGGTCCCACCGGGCGTGCCAGAATCTGTTCCCCTCCGAACGGCGGCCGGGACGTCGGGACGTCTGAGGCGTTAGGTTCGGGGCAGATGCTAATTGGTGCTATCCGTCCACCTCTCCGAAGATGCCAAGTTGATTTATGGCACCATATATCGAAGGTTTAAACGGATGCGACCGATGTAGCAGACTTCGTCAGATTCCCCCTCGTTTGAGGGGTTTTTGATTGTGGGGACGCTCTTCCCTGCAGGCGCAAGCCCCTGCAGTTAATTACGCTACCGCATTGCGGTAACAACTTTCTCCTTCTCCAGATGGTCACTTCGTGTCGTGGGTGTTTGTTTTATTGCCCGTGGATTGTTTACGGAGACTGAGTTATGTCGTCGCCCGTAGGGCGTGGACTAGTCCAAATCCGCATTATCCTAAATTTGGGTTTGGGGGGGGGGTTTGGTTTGAGGATACGTCAGCCCTACTCGAGGCTAAGATCAACTCAAACGTTTGTTAAGGATACGTTAGTCTAACTTTGTGACTAAGATCAACTTAACGGGATCGTTTAGATCCGACAAAAGAGTGTTTGGACTCTAATGTTCCAGTTTAGGGACATAGTGGTCCATCGTCTGTATGGCTGTCGGGACCCATCACCTCTCTGACGACGTTGAAGGATTACAACGACAGATGCCAGAGGAGTTCAGAGATGTACCCTTGAGCCGGAGTTAATTCGGGGGATTCGTAGTCCAGTATGTTTGAGGGTCTAAGGACGCGTTAACCATCTCCAAGGCTAAGATCAACTTAGACGGGGCCGTTTAGGTCCAACAAAAGAGCATAAGAAAGGGCTCTATTGTTCTAGTTTTAGGGACATCGCGGTCCGTGGGTAGTTTAAGGACATTGCGGTCCATGGGTAGTTTAAGGACATTGCGGTCCGTGGGTAGTTTAAGGACATTGCGGTCCGTGGGTAGTTTAAGGACATTGCGGTCCGTTGTTAGTTTTAAGACATCTCGGTCAAGGTTAAGGACGTCGTAGTCCATGGGTTTAAGGACCCCACAGTCCGGTATGTGCTCTGGATGCTTCACACGGGTTCACTGCCGTGCTTAGCGAGGACCAGGCTCCGCTCTGGATGCTTCACACGGGTTCACTGCCGTGCTCTGCGAGGACCAGGATCCGCTCTGGACGTTTCCCACGGGGTCAAAGAGTGACATTATCCGTATTCCACGTGACCAGGAATTTGTATGAGTTTAAGGACCCCACAGTCCATATCATGGGTGGTCGTCGGGACCCGTCACCTCTTTGAAGACATTGAGGGATTACAATGCCAAGTATCAAAGGAGCGAAGAGATGTACCCTAGAACCGGAGTGGCTTGAACAGCCCCTGGCCCAATTTGAGGTCAGGACTGATTAATCATGTTATGAGCCCATTGGCCCAATTAGTCACGAATTGAGGACTTATGGCCAGCTTGGGCTAAGTCCCATCATGTCTGGAATATTGATTCCTTGTGAGTCCATCGAGGGAGAAGCTTTGCCTCCATCCCTTTAGCCAATTGGGCTATAGACTAGTGTTAAACACTTCAAAGCAATCAGTGTTGAACACTGGGAATGAGTTTGACAAGTTAGTGTTTAACACTAGGAGAATAATTGGTGTTAAACACCAGCAATAAGGCCTTGAAATGATCATAAGCACTAAAACAGCTCAGTGTTAAACACTGGCAATGGGGATCTTAAATTAGTGCCGAATATTAAAACAATTAATATTGAACACTACGAACAAAATTCTTTAATTAGTGTTGAACACTAAGGCCCGATAGCACTTCAATACTGGATTCGAGAGTTTTAACTTAGTGTCAAACACTACAGCAAGAACGGTCACGTGGCCCCACGTGAGAGTGCCTTCCCTTCAATGATTCTGCCGAAATTACTGTGTCTTTGATAGCGTCACGTGTTAGCACGTGACGGGCATTCAAATGCCTATGTGTTAAGGCTCCTGCTGAAAGTCACGTGTGTCACGTGGGGTGCTGCCTCAAAGGGGCTTTCTGTAGGGCTTTTGGGGGGGGGGGTCACGTGGTGACACGTGACCCTGCCTCAATGCTATTTTTGGAGGATCTGTTGCTCCTCTTTCAGGAATTAAATTCCTCGAACTTTTAATTTCAGAGGAATTAAATTCCTATTTCCTTTTGAAGGCTTATATTCTGGAACAGAGTTTAAATCTGAGTTTTCTGTGGGAATTAAATTCCTTGTTTATGCGAAGAACCGAATAGGGTTAAACCCTAAAAGCTTTTAAGGAATTAAACTCCCCTTTTCTGAGGATTATGATTAAAGGAATTAAATTCCCACTGTTTCGACAAAACTATGTTCTTGATTAGGGTTCAACCCTGTTTCTTTTTGTTTTGAAGGAATTAAATTCCCATAATACAGGGTCGAACCCTAACTTTATTTTGGAGGAATTAAATTCCTATAGTTCTGTGAGAATTAAATTCTCATACTTGCATTCCTTCTCTATGTTTTGGATCTGCATGGCAGGATCTCGACCCATTGAGAATTAAATTCTCAACCTTAAGGGGAGATGTGCACTTTGCAGATCCTCTATCAAAGAGGGAGGAGATATGCTCTCTCGTTTTATGCCTCAGAGTTAAACTCTGTTGAGAATTAAATTCTTTTTCTTTCCAAAAGGCTTTCCCTTTCTTACCTAGGGTTTTTTTGCAGAAGATCTGAGTCTTTTTCAAGTATCAAAGCTCTTCTCCTTTTCTCTTTTCTTCTCTCCGTATGTATATATTTCTCTGTGTCTTTTGGCTCCTATTTATAGGAGAAGCAGCCGAATCAATCATTTTTTGACGAATCTTCATTGATATTTGATTTGCATTCATCATTCATTTTGGGCCGTTGGATGATTAGGTGAATTTTATTCACCATTGGATTTTAAATCCAGAGATTCTCCCTTGCTATTTTGGTTAGATTTAAAGGGGAAATCTTTCCAAACCCGAGATTTTCCATAGATAGATGATATTTAATCATCTCTGAATCTTTAAGTTGATTGGTCCCAAATAATTACTTTCCTTTGGAAAGATTCGAATTTCCTTCAGAATTTAATTCTGTCGTTAAAAAAATATGGGCTTTGAAAGCCGGTCACGTGTGACCACGTGATCCATGGTCACGTGTAGACACGTGACCCCCTTTGGAATGAGCCTTCTGCGCTGCGTCTTCTGATTGCTGCTTAAACATCACGTGCTACCACGTGACCCCCTGGTCACGTGTGAGCACGTGACCCTTGTTTGAACTCTCTTTCTTTGGTTCAACGGGAGAACGGGTCTGCTGTCTTGAACGTTACGTGTCAACACATGACTCTGGTCACGTGGGAACACGTGACCTCTTCTGAAGCCTTTTCTTGACTTGATCAGAGAACTTGTGTGGCTTTGACGCTTGCGTTTAAATGTCACGTGTCGCCACGTGACCCTGGTCACGTGGGAGCACGTGACTCTTTCTGAAGCCCCCTTTTCTTCAGCGTAGTCAGGAAACTGAACTTGCATTGCTGATGTTTTTAGGTGTCACGTGCCAACACGTGACCCCTTTTTGAAGCTTTTCCCAGAAGCTTTCCTGATTTTAAATCAGGAAACATCCTCCATATCGTATAAATCAACACCTGAAGGAGAAAGATCTCCGGGGAAGTATGCGTCCACAGTGGCCCTCCAAGCGGCTTATCACCGCCTCGTACATTTCCTTGGAATGATCAAGGTTGTAAGAGTATATGTCTTCATGGGAAATGATCTCCCTGATAGTATACACGCGGCCGGCCATCTTTAGGGAGTGCGTGACTAGAAAGAAATTAATGTACCTTCGGTATTTATAGCCTCTACAAAAATCTTCCAACGGCCGAGATTTACTCGCACAGCGACGCAAATCACGAAAAATCGCACTTTCCCGATATGGTGCCGCCACGCGTCATCCGCGACGGTCGCCATTCCCGCATATACCGGTCACGGAAGACTGAACGATGCCCCAAGGAGATACTAGGGAGATAATAAAGCCCTCATCATGAGGACGCCGAGCAACTTCCTACTCGGTCCATCCATAGCGGGTAGCTTCCTTCCCAACAACGCTATGGATCAAAAGCCCTCCTCACGAGGCCACCGAGCAGCTTTCTGCTCGGTCAATCCGCAGCGAGTAGTTTCCTGCCCAACAATGCTGTGGATTAAAAGCCCTCCTCACGAGGCCGCCGAGAAGCTTCCTGTTCGGTCCATTCGCAGCGGGTAACTTCCTTCCTAACAACGCTGTGGATCAAAAGCCCTCCTTACGAGGCCGCCGAGCAGCTTCCTGCTCGGTCCATCCGCAGCGGGCATATTCCTGCCCAACAACGCTGTGGATCAAAAGCCCTCATCATGAGGCCGCCGAGCAGCTTTCTGCTCGGTCCATCTACAACGGGTAGCTTCCTGCCCAACAACTCTATGGATCCAAAGCCCCCTCATGAGGCCGCCGAGCAGCTTCCTGCTCGGTCCATCCGCAGCGGGTAGCTTCCTGCCCAACAACGCTGTGGATCCAAAGCCCTCCTCATGAGGTCGCCGAGCAGCTTCCTTCTCGGTCCATCCACAGTGGGTAGCTTCCTGCCCAACAATGATGTGGATCAAAAGCCCTCATCACGAGGCCACCGAGCAGCTTCCTGCTCAGTCCATTCGCATCGGGTAGCTTCCTTCCCAACAACACTGTGGATCAAAAGCCCTCATCACGAGGCCACCGAGCAGCTTCCTGCTCGGTCCATCCGCAGTGGGTAGCTTCCTGCCCAACAACGCTGTGGACCAAAAGCCATCATCACGAGGCCGCCGAGCAGCTTCCTGCCCAACAACGCTGTGGATCAAAAGCCATCATCACGAGGCCGCCGAGCAGCTTCCTGCTCGGTCCATCTAAAGCGGATAGCTTCCTGCCCAACAATGCTATGGATCAAAAGCCCTCATCACGAGGCCGCCGAGCATCTTCCTTTTTGGTCCATCCGCAGAGCCCTCATCACGAGGCCGCCGAACAGCTTCCTGCTCGGTCCATCCGCAGTGGATAGCTTCCTACCCAACAACACTGTGGATCTAAAGCCCTCACCACGAGCCAGCTGGGTAGAGAGGAAGATACCGACCTTCCTGCACTTGGCTGTCGTTCGGCTCGATGCGCGATCGCACCTCGACTCCGAGAAAAAGGAGGATACTGACCTTCCTACACTTAGCCATCAATCGACTTATACTCGATGCACGATCGCCACCTCGAGTCCGGGAAAAGGGGGTACCGACCTTCCTACACTTGGCTATCGTTTGACTCTACTTGATGAATGGTCTACAAGTGTGGGAAGGGTGGACACCGGCCTAACACACTCAAGATAAAGATACTTATGAGCTAAAAATACTTGCAAGATGAAAAAACTACGAGCTAAAAATACTTGCAGAAGGAAGATTCGAACAATAAAAAGTATACGAGCTAAAAGTACTTGCGCAGTGAGCAGCCATTTGGGCAAAGGAAAAATGTGTACTTTATTTATAATCAAAAAAATACAAGGTATTCTGGGCTCCCCAGCCTTACAAAAATGCCCGGAGGCTTACAAAATTTTGAAAAATAAAAAAATCCCCAAGGATGGAAAGCTCAGACCGCCCGCTCGGCCAGGATCTCGCCCTGCTCGATGCCTCCATCAGGGACCAAAACCGCGACCTCGAGGTCGGCGCTTCCACCGACAGCCTCGTCCCCAATGGCCGCCTCGGCGACTTCTCCCTGCGGCACTTCCTCGGTCAGGGGGTACTTAGCCCGGAACTCGCTCTCATCGAACCTCGGTATAGACTCCTTAACGGGGTCGAGGGCGCTGTGCCACACGACGGCTATGGATTTGGCGAGATCGGTGTAAAATTGGTCGGACGCCTTATATCCCTCCACAGCCTTCGCCGCCCGGCTCTCGGCGAGCTTCACCGCGTATATAGCCACCCGGACATCCCTCTTGAGGGCGTTCCTCGGCTTCTTCGTCGCATTGTAGAGGCTGTTCACCTCCTCCAACTTAGCTTGGATTGCCCAGTTGGACTCATCCAGGAGCCGATGGGACTCTTTCAGCTTGGAGTCCGTCATCCCCTCGGCAACCAGTCGAGTGTCAAGGAGAGCCGCCTTCTCCTCCGCCTGCCGCAGTTGGAGGCGGAGTTCCTCCTCCCGCGTGGAGGATTCGCCCGCATTTTTCATGGTCGGGGCAACCTCCTCGGATTCCATGGCGACGAGGAGAGTGCAGTGCTGAAGGACCTGAGGAAAGCAGGAAACATGTTAGAAAGCTCAAACCGAGGAAACAAAACTTAAGAAATTTTAAGAAAAGTCAAGTACCGACCTGAACCGCTTCCTGCGCTATGGCGGCCACCTGGGCCTTCATGGTCCCCCGGGGAATCTTGGCCCCGGTTGCCTGCTCTATGTCCGAAAGCAAGTAGTCGACGGCGGAGAGCTCCGAGGGCACCTCAATGTAGAAGCCGCCCTCCTGCATTGGGATCCCGGTAGAAGGTGGCCGAGAGACCGTCCGCTTCTACCTTTTGAGGGGGATTTCGGCGGGTTCAGCCTCCTCCTCGTCCCTCTCGCCTGGGGCGTTTCTTCTGGGGCTCGGGGAGCGGCGGAAGGCTTGGACGGTGGAGTTGGCCTCAGGGCCGAGCTCGGACCGGGTCGGGACGAGCTTGCGCCTCGGCCTTCCTTCCTTAGGTTTTAGCGGCCATGGCGGCTAGGATTTTTTATCGTTCCATGGGCTCTGCAAAAAGAACATGCAAACAAAGGGGGTTAGCGACACTGAAACGACAAAGAAAATTCAGTAAAGTCTAAACAGATCGTCGAAAGCCCTAACTTACCCAAGAAACGCATAGGACTGAGCTCGGCCCAGCTCAGTGTAGGGTGTTTTCGTCACCCCATTGAGATGGGAATACACGCACACTTGTCAGGCATATTATAGATTCCCCTTGCCTAGGGTAGGCTGGGGTTTATTGATTGTGGGGATCCAAATCTCCGGCAGCCGTGGACTAAGATGCTGTTAATTACCTCTCGCATTTGGAGCGAGAGAACCTCCGATTGACGGGTAAAACTGGTCATGCGAACTCAATGTGCAGGGTTGTGTTTTGGATATATCGGGGGCCCCGCAGAGTTTTTAAGGGGTTCCCGCTACCCGGATAGCGGGCTTGGGGTCAAGGGGGCTAGCAGCCCCCTTGCGGGATGCGGGACAGCGCCCCGTTAGAAATTTTTTCTAAAGGGGAGGTGTTTTTAGTGTGGAGTATGTGTATATATACATATATATAAAAAGGCGAAAAGCGCCCAAAGGACGCGTGGGGCCAGCGCCTCATGTGCCTAGCACGCGAGCGCTGGGCGCTTGAGCGTTGTGCGCTTAGACGCTAACGCAACACGTGCCCGGCACATGGCGCTGGGCGCTTGAGCGCTTGGGGCGCTAGGCGCTTGGGCGCTAGCGAGGAAAAGGGGTTTTTAGCCCCAGAAATGGGATTTAAACTCCCGAAAGAGAATTTAGAGTGGAGTTAAACTCCTAAGATGTTTTTGGAGATGCTGAAACGGGCTTCTCCCTTAAGCTCTGGATCTTCCCAAAGTGGGATTTTTAGGAGATGGGTCTCCTTCTTCCTCCTATTTTGGCTGAATCTTGAAGAACAAGAAATATGAAATTTTAAAAATCTTTTATTTTTAAGATCTGATGGGAAATCTGAGTTCCCCTTTGTGGGTTTCGTGGTAAAAAACTATTTAGTTTTGGAAAAGGAAGAGTAAAACTCTTGATTTAATTCAAAAAGAGAAGAAGGTTTTTAGAACCTTGAGGAAGGAGAAGATCACAGATCTTGATTCTTTTGGAGAGAGAAAAAGTTGTTGAAATATTTTCATTATCTTTGCCTTTATAAGCTATACACTTTACATATAGCCCCTTGGGCTTCACAAAATGGCATTTTGCCTATCCCATGGCTCATGTGCCATTTCTTTTTGCACATAAGCCATGGGCTTTACAAAAATTTGGCTTTATGCCCATTCATGCATAAAAAATTACATAAAAATTATTTATTACATAATTTCATCTTTGCATGGAGGGGGGCCGGCACTTCATGTTCGGACTCGACCTGGGCATTGACCCGCTTGATCTGGGCTTGGGCCCACTTGGCTTGGGGTTGACCTTGACCTTGACTTGGTCAACCGGGGTGCAATTTTCGACCCCAACAAAGTGCCCCCATCAATAAATGCACACCACATATGTGGGTCATGTGCATGAAATTGATGGATCTTCTTTCGCATGGAGGCGACTTGCTTTGGTTCCCACTTTTGGGATGTGCTGCCCTTTTAACGACATGGACGGTCGACGCTTGACGCGTCTCCAAGATGGAGTGTCTGTGGTAGACGTTTCTCTGGTCCGGAGTGATTTGGTAGACGTGCCCCCGGCACGGAGTGTCGCTGGTTGACGTTTCCCCGAGGCGGAGTGTCTGTAGTCGACGTGCCCCCGGCACGGAGTGTCTACTTGACGTTTCCCTAAGGCGGAGTCTCGGCTGGTTGACGTGTCCCCGAGACGGAGTGTCTGCTTGACGTTTCCCCGTTACGGAGTGTCACTGTTTTATGTTTCCCCGGTACGGAGTGTCTGTGTTGGACGTTTCCCCGATGCAGAGTGTCGCTGGTCGACGTGTCCCCGGCACGGAGTGTCTGTGTTGGACGTTTCCCCGAGATGGAGTGTCGCTGGTTGACGTGTCCCCGAGACGGAGTGTCTGCTTGACGTTTCCCCGTTACGGAGTGTCGTTGGTCAACGTCTTCCCGGCATGGAGTGTCGCTGATCGACGTTTTCCCGGCACGGAGTGTCGCTGGTCGACGTTTCCCCGGTACGGAGTGTCTGTGTTGGACGTTTCCCCGAGACGGAGTGTCACTGGTTGAGGTGTCCCCAAGACAGAGTGTCTGCTTGGACATTTCCCCATTACGGAGTGTCGCTGTTGGACGTTTCCCCGGTACGGAGTGTCGCTGGTCGACGTTTCTCCGAGGCGGAGTGTCTGCTTGATGTTTCCCCGTTACGGAGTGTCGCTGTTGGACGTTTCCCCGGTACGGAGTGTCGCTGGTCAACGTTTCTCTGAGGCAGAGTGTCGTTGTTGGACGTTTCGCCGGTACGGAGTGTCGCTGGTCGACGTTTTCCCTAGGTGGAGTGTCTGTTGTTTGACGCAGAGGTCGATGTTGGAATTGGTTGGTTTGATTTGTTTGATTTGAGTTAGCATTAGCATCGCTACACTGGAATATGGTACTAGGAGCTAGTCATCATCTGTCTTTGAGAGGGTTTGCGGATTGTTTTTTTTTGTTTGGCATCTGCATTGCTGCACTGGAATAATGCCAGGAGCAACTCATCATTTGCCCCGAGTGGATTTTTTTTGTCGGCATCTGCATCGCTGCATTGGAATAATGCCAGGAGCAACTCATCATTTGCCCCGGAAGGATTTAGGAATTGGTGGCTTAGGACACAGGTTTAGACCCCTATCACCTAAGGCTTTTCAATTTTATGGGCCGTAAGGGTCCCATAAAAGCATTTTCTCCCTACGAGTCGAAAGGATCTCATAGGTGTATTTTCTCCTTAAGAGTCGTGGGGACTCCTAAGTGTGTTGTTCCTTTGTGAGTCGTAAGTATCTCATGCGGGAATTTTCTCCTTACAAAGTTGAGAGGACTTTGCGAGTGCATTTTATCTCTTTTTCACGAGTTTGCGCCCTTTGGGGTTTTCACAAACTCGCCGGCAGTCCTGCTGTTTTTACTCAAGGAGCCCTTTCGGGTTTTCAACCGTGCCCATTTTGCTTATGGACATACCTCCTTTTTTTTTGAATCTTCACTGCTAGTGGGACTTTGAATGTGGTCTCGCTGGTAGGACGTGGGATAGATTGGGATCGTTTTACGCCTGTGGATTGTATACGGTTTTGCAGGATGTATGATCCAGACCGTAGGGCCGGAAAAATTTCGGGACTTTGTTGACGTCTGCATCGCTGCACTAGAACATGGTACCAGGAGCGACTCATCATTCGCCGTTGCGGTATAAGATTTGTGTAAGTCCATGTCACGCACCCCACGAACTTGCGGGGAGGCGGAATATATGAAAAACGATTATCAAAGCTTCGTAACACGGACTTGAGCGCATGAATCGTTTCTAAACCATTGCTAACTATCAACTAGAGGTTTAACTACTCGGATACAAAGTTATACCTCACGATACTAGTCCTTCGGGTCTTCATCGCGGTCCTCCACTCCTCGTAGGCTCCTTGGAACATCGGCACCTCAACGGCCTCCTCGAATCAAAGACGATCCACCCGAAAGCTCCTACGCCAAGCTTAATCTCAAACTTGAGATAACTAGGTTGCTTAAAGTGCTAATCTAAGCTACCTAGGAGATATAGAGTGAGGTTATGGATGTATTAGTCTAGCTAACCCTTGATCTCAACACATGAGAGGTTAGGATTAGGGTTTGAAGAGAGAGTGAGCTTGAGGAGAGAGAAAGTGAAGATGAGAATGAAATGAGATATTGATGTATCATAATATATATGAAGCATTATTTATTTATCCAAAAATGAAATAATTGAATTAACAACCATGCTTCATAAATATCTATGAGTGATTCATCACCATGAGTCATTAAGCATTTATGATGCATTAATGACATGGATGAGTCACACAAATGAGTCACTAATCTCATTTAATGCAATGCCACCTTAACCCTTTAGTCACCACTCTTCTAGAAGCCTCCCGACAAATTACGGGAACGCCCCTCCAATCCGTGAAAACACGGAAAAACTTTAGACTGTATAAATCTAGTAACCCGATACTAGAATCTGGTTTAAACCAAAGCCGACTAGTAAAAACTGCCCGAGAAAGTCGTACGTGCGTAAACACACGTATGCGTCCGAACCCTTGTCGTAAAACCATACGACCTCTATATCATTTCGCCTGGAGCAGGGAAACTCTTTGTGTGGGACTCTAAAGTCGACACTACGCTGGCAGTGGGTTTAACCACAGACCGCAAGCGGCATTAGCTGTACGTAACGGTCCCCAGGTAGATGTCGATAAGAAGGCCGATGAGGAAAATCATCCGAACTCTCACTGAGCCTGATGTGACAATCTCCATACAGTCCGGTCTGTTCGTCTAAGACTATCGCATATCAAGCCTAGGGGGCGGCAAGCGTCAGTCCCCTAATAGCTGTATAAGTCGTGGGTGAGAGAAACCCATTACACCCTGAGAAGCTACTGGAACCTACCAGTATATCTCGCTTGCCCTGGCCAGGGACTTTGCGTAATGGCTCTCTGACACAGCGCGATATCATCTCCCAATACCGGGAGAGACGAATCCTATCTAACCACTACTGCCTCCAAGTGCTCGGGACTTCACCCAACTGCTACCTGTTTGCACGACTCCTTTGAGCCGTGGTAGGGTAGCAATCTAAGAACAGTGGGACACACTCGAGGCGAAGTAGCAGTGTCAAGTCTGCGGACTATGCTGTACTCATGTCATCTGGGAACTGTTAACTGACGACGGGTATAATACCAACCAATCAGTTCCCCTGCGAGTCCTGTTCGGTGTACCCGTAACCTAACGAGCACCTGTATACTATCTTCAGTACGACGTACTGATGGCTATGGGACAGACCATCTCCCCAACTGGGATGAGAAGCGTACACACTAGTCTACTCTGGAATATCGATGCCCTGTCTCGATAATCCTATGACTAGGGACGTGTATAGGATGTTGCTTATAGACTACCCAGCCCCCACTAGTGTGACTGCCATCACAACGCTGGTAATCAAGCAAAGATCCTATGGGCTCTACTAATATGTATAAGTGATACGTTACAAGAAACATATGCACATATTAAAGTAGACACAAACCAAGTAGCCTACTACCATTTTTAGCAAGACTGTATATACAACTGTGAATAACCCAAGCTTCCATTAAGTAATATACAATCTAGTATGATACAATAATGGCTCCTAGGGCATATACACTAACAATCTCCCACTTGCACTAGGGCCATGAGATGGCATATCGTAGACCTATCATCTCGAATAGCCTCTCGAACTGTGTCTGAGGAAGGGCCTTTGTGAATGGATCAGCAATGTTATTCTCCGTCTCTACTCTTTTCACCTCGATTTCCCGGCGATCTACGATCTCCCTGATCAGGTGATACCGCCTTAAGATGTGTCTGGACTTCTGATGGGACCTGGGTTCCTTCGCTAAAGCTATAGCGCCGTTGTTGTCACAATACAGAGGTATTGGACCAACACTGGAAGGAACTACCTGAAGTTCTGTAAGGAACTTCTTCATCCAGACAGCTTCTTTTGCGGCATCGCAAGCAGCTATGTACTCTGCTTCCATTGTCGAGTCAGCAACGGTCTCCTGCTTGGAACTCTTCCAACAGACCGCCCCTCCATTAAGGGTAAAGACATAACCCGACATGGATTTGGAGTCATCTTTGTCACTCTGGAAGCCGGAGTCGGCAAAGGCCTCCATCTGGAGGTCTTTTCCGCCATACACCAAGAACATCTCCTTAGTCCTTCTCAGGTATTTGAGAATGTTCTTTACTGCTATCCAGTGTTTCTCCCCTGGGTTTGCCTGATACCGGCTTACTACGCTCAATGCGTATGCTACATCTGGTCTGGTACATAACATTGCATACATTATAGAGCCTACCGCAGAAGCGTAGGGTATAATCGACATGCGATCCCTTTCCAATTCAGTCTTGGGAGACATCTCTTTGGAGAGGGTGATTCCGTGACAAGCCGGTAGGTTACCGCGCTTAGAATCATCCATACTGAATCTCTTCACTATGGTGTCTATGTACCTGAACTGCGAAAGTCCCAATATCCTCTTTGATCTATCACGGTAGATCCGGATCCCCAGAATGTAGGTGGCATCACCCAGGTCTTTCATGGAGAATTTATGTGACAAGAATCTTTTGACTGACTGTAACATAGGAATATCATTTCCTATTAGAAGAATGTCATCCACGTACAAGACGAGGAATACTACAGCTCTCCCTACAATCTTACTGTATATGCATGGTTCATCTGGATTTTTGATGAAGTCGAATTCTTTGACAGCATCATCAAAACAGATGTTCCAACTCCGTGATGCCTGCTTTAGTCCATAAATGGATTTAAGCAACTTGCATACTTTACCGCTGCTCCCACTCTGAATGAATCCTTCTGGCTGATCCATATAGACGCTTTCTTCCAAATTACCATTTAGAAAGGCCGTCTTTACGTCCATCTGCCAGATTTCATAATCGTGGAAGGCAGCAATAGCAAGAAGGACCCGAATAGATATAAGCATAGCCACTGGAGAAAAAGTTTCGTCATAATCCAAACCAGGTCTTTGACGGAAACCCTTTGCAACAAGTCTAGCCTTATAGGTTTCAACCTGTCTATTTACACCAATCTTCTTTTTGAAGATCCATTTGCATCCTACGGGTTTTACCCCATCTGGAGCAATGTCCAAAGTCCATACTTTGTTAGCGTACATGGACTCAATTTCGGTCCGCATTGAATCCAGCCATTTTACTGAGTCACCGCTCTGAATGGCTTGCTGGAAGCTAGTAGGCTCATCATAGTCAATAGTGCAATCCTCTCTATCCCCGTCTATGAGAAAACCGTAGTATCTCTCAGGCGGATGAGACTGCCTACTACTTCTGCGGAGTGGTGTGGGAATGTCCAGTTCTTCTTGAACTTCTGGTTCTACCATACTTTCAGTAGTAGTTTGTGGTTCTGGAATTTCTTCCAGTTCTATTGCGCTCCCACTCTTCTGATTTTCCAAAAATTCAGTTTCCAAGAAGCAGGCATGACGAGAAACAAAAACCTTTTGTTCCTCCGCGTAATAGAAATAATATCTCTTGGAGTTCTTTGGATATCCCACAAACTTACACTTTACTGAGCGTGCCTCGAGCTTTTCCGCATGCTGCTTTTTTACAAAAGCTGGACATCCCTATGTCTTAAAATGTTTTAGACAGGGTTTCTTCCCACTCCACATCTGATATGGTGTGGTAGGCACAGTTTTGGTAGGAACCTGGTTCAAAAGATATGCAGCTGATTCTAGTGCATATCCCCAGAATGATCGTGGTAACTCAGCGTTACTCATCATGGAACGAACCATATCCAATAGGGTTCGATTCCTCCTTTCCGATACACCGTTATGTTGTGGCGTGTATGGAGGAGTAAGCTGAGAGAGAATTCCATTCTCTTTTAAGTAACCCAGGAACTCGGCACTTAAGTATTCACCACCTCGATCAGATCTCAGTGTCTTTATACTCTTGCCTGTTTTTTTTCCACTTCATTCTTGTATTCTTGGAATTTCTCAAAAGTCTCGGATTTATGCTTCATTAAGAAGACATATCCATACCTAGAGAAATCATCTGTAAAAGTAATGAAGTAGGAATAACCACCTCGCGCATGCGTAGACATTGGACCGCACACGTCACTGTGTACGATTCCCAAGAGCTCGCTCGCTCTTACTCCATGTCCAGTGAACGGAGTTTTTGTCATCTTTCCCATGAGACAAGATTCACAAGTAGCATAAGATTGATATTCGAACGGATTCAAATATCCTTCTCTATGTAACTTAGTCAACATTCTCTCATTGATGTGACCTAGTCTACAGTGCCATAAGAAAGCCTGATTTATATCTGGAGATTTTCTTTTAAGTGTGTTCAGGACACTGAAAATCTGAGCTTGATTTAATACGTATATTCCGTTTTATAATGTACCTGATCCAATCAGAACTTGATTTAGGTGGATGTGAACTACATCACTTACAAAAGTAAAATCATATCCTTCCTTAGAAAGTAAGGATACCGATATGATATTACAAGTTGTTCCTGGTACATAAAAACAATTACGCAGAATCAATATCTGCCCAGTTGTCAGTCCAAGATGATATTCCCCTACGGATTCAGCGTCCATGCTCATTCCGTTAGCAACCGTGAGGGTCATATCACCTATCCCGATAACCCTACAGTTTCTCAGAGCCTGTAATGAATTACAGATGTGAGATCCTGACCCGGTATCCAATACCCAGGAAGTAGGGTTAACTGACATACAGTTCTCTATTACAAACACACTTGAGACTGAAGCCATAACATGCTTCGTATCCTGGCTACTGGCTTCTAAAGCCCTGCAATCATTCTGCCAATGTTCATTCTTGTAACAATAGGAACGTCCCTCTTTTACTATATCCAGTCCTGAAACTTTTGCCTTTCTCTTTCCTTCTCCTTCCCTGGTTTCCTTCAGGGTAGGAGGCAGAGACTGTAGAATCAAGTCAGTATTTGACTCGTTTCCCAACGCGGTCTCCAGGTCCTGGAGCTCATCAATACAGCTAGTCATTGTAAGGACGTTGTCCCCTACAGATGACCCGTCAGCCATCCTCGCTTGAATTAATTCGTTCGAGGTTTCATATCTAGTGATATGAGATTGCTCTCCATATAAATCTTTATTATGAAGAAAGATGGAAACCAAGTCCATCTTCTCGTGCTGCTTCTGGTATACACCATCAACTGAAGCTAACACGAGGCACTTAGCTTTCGCTTTATCTTTTTCCCTTGTCTGACGGATATCCATATCCGCGACAGTGGAAACTGGACCTGGGACGGCGGGATTTTGAGTAGTAATAGGGTGGTCCAGCTTGTTATAGCCGATGAACATCTAGACAGACCTTTGCCAGTCATATAAGTCAGATTCAGTCAATTTGTTATCTAGATGTAACCTAGGTGTGGTCACAAGGTCGCTGCAATTAAGAGAGAGAGAAGAAAACATTTTAGCATGATGCTGTTGCAAGTTCAGATTGGTTTTAAGTTTATCTAAACAGGATGGCTCCCACTGTTTCTCGAATCCCTCCTCAAACCATAAAAGAAGAATTAGCCAGGACAATTCTCACCATACAATACTTGCTTAACCGTTCAGCCAGGCCAGTGTCGATACTTCGAGGAAGGTTTTCCAACGCTTTCGCGAAGTTTCTTAATTAAATAACCTCTTTTCTCTGGGGGCGTAACCCCGCTGACACCTTTCTAGACACCTACTTGGTTTATAGTATTGATCATTAAGTGACGAATCTCCTGATAAGTAGCTTGTACTCACAGTAGGATCGGGATCCAAAATATCATCGTATGATAATGTTGAAGGAATCCTACCAACATTCATCAAACTCCAAAATGGTATGCATTTCTCTGCAAATTTCAGTTTCTTTAGAAATTCCCGATGTGGATTTTTGCCCCATGCTCTTATGACCTTGACTAAGGGCCAACAAATCATAAGTCACATGTCAAGTTCTACCCGTCATTGTCCAGGTTAATTTGAACCCACCCGTACACTCTTGACTAAGGGCCAACAAAGTAATACGACTGTCCCAAACCAACGCATCTATCTATGCAACAAATAAATACCCCAGCAGCTACCAAACACTATGCCTTGACTAAGGGCCAACAAACATAGCTTGAATACTACTGACCATCCATAAGAAATGACGGAGGGCTACGAATGGTTTTGGCAAAACCGTGAACGTAGTGAACTTGATATAATTGAAGGAACCTGATACTTTTTAAAAGGAGTGGTTATAGCTCCGTAATTTAAAAATTCTGATCTTTTAAAATAACCGAGTGGTTTCTTTTAAATTTGTTCCAACGATTAAACTTTGGTTTATTTTCTTTGCATTATTATAATGCGTCCCATCATTAATCTTATCATTGCAGAAAACAACGAAAATACCACGTCCTCTTATGTCATCCGCATTCGCCACTGGGTCCTGTCATCACCCGTTAGGTTACTTAACTAACGACAGAGCGGGGGCTGGGCTAGCGCGGGTGTAAAACATAAGTGGCGTCTAATAGCTATCATATATAGATATTGTACATTCGTCAGACGCAATAATAAGCATTCCAGATCACAGATGAACTTTATTGGATTTACTAGCAATCCGCATTTTCTTTGAGCCTGCAATAAAAGACGGATTACACAGTTGTGATGAATAGCCATTACCCCACCCTATACGCCTACGGGTACGGCAAACTACCCGCCAAGTGCCCGAAGTGAAGCGGTCTCCCTCAACAACGTGAGTAGGCCACTAAGCACTTCAAAGTACCCGGTAGTTTGTGCACCCCACCTTGGGTCTATCTTAGGAGCAAAAACAGTAAAAAGAAATAATACAACGGTGGCTACAACCGCAACCTGGATGTGCCCCGCAAAAGAATATTACATCAAATTACATTTACATTGAATGAATATTAAACCCATCTCAAACCCCGGCTAATTATCACAACATTCTAATCAAGTCCATATACACAAACAGTAAACATTACAGAAATGTGCAACCCCCGGCCAACCGACATACTAGCAGTTAGGGGAGGTTTACGAACACATTAAACATTACAGATAAAAACCCAATTAGCAAATATCTTAGAACATCGATCGATAACCATATTCCGTGTCAACCCCAAAAGCAAACCTGTACTGAAGAAACATGGGTACAAAACAGAACATACTGGAAAACATAAAACCATAAAATATGAGTTACAGAGGAAATCCGAGTCAACTCGGAGTTGACTCGGCGGCGGATCCGCGGCCAAAAGCACCATTTTGCCGCGGTTCCGCGGCCGAGTTGCCGAGTTAGGGTCTCGTATTTTCTCAGAATTCTTATATTTCCCTGCTGTGAATTTTAAGGCATATCAAATATTTTTTCAGACATGTTTAAAATTAACAGAAACTTAGGGTTTTCGGTTTTCTGTTTTCGTGTTATCCGTCGATCGAACTTCTAATCAGTTGCTAACAAGCTAGTAATGGTTTAGTTGGCTCTGATACCACTGTAAGTCCATACCATGCACCCCACGAACTTGCGGGGAGGCGGAATATATGAAAAACGATTATCAAAGCTTCGTAATACGGACTTGAGCGCATGAATCGTTTCTAAACCATTGCTAACTATCAACTAGAGGTTCAACTACTCGGATACGAAGTTTTACCTCACGATACTAGTCCTTCGGGTCTTCATCGCAGTCCTCCACTCCTCGTAGGCTCTTTGGAACATCGGCACCTCAACGTCCTCCTCGAATCAAAGACGATTCACCCGAAAGCTCCTACGCCAAGCTTAATCTCAAACTTGAGATAACTAGGTTGCTTAAAGTGCTAATCTAAGCTACCTAGGGGATATAGAGTAAGATTATGGATGTATTAGTCTAGCTAACCCTTGATCTCAACACATGAGAGGTTAGGGTTAGGGTTTGAAGAGAGAGTGAGCTTGAGGAGAGAGAAGGTGAAGACGAGAATGAAATGAGATAATGATGTATCATAATATATATGAAGCATTATTTATTTATCCAAAAATGAAATAATTGAATTAACAACCATGATTCATAAATATCTATGAGTGATTCATTACCATGAGTCATTAAGCATTTATGATGCATTAATGATATAGATGAATCACACAAACGAGTCACTAATCTCATTTAATGCAATGCCACCTTAACCCCTTAGTCACCACTCTTCTAGAAGCTTCCCGACAAATTACTAGAACTCCCCTCCAATCCGTGAAAACACGGAAAAACTTTAGACTGTATAAATCCAGTAACCCGATACTAGAATCTGGCTTAAACCAAAGTCGACTAGTAAAAACTGTCCGAGAAAGTCGTACGTGCGTAAACACACGTATGCGTCCGAACCCTTGTCGTAAAACCATACGACCTCTATATCATTTCGCCTGGAGCAGGGAAACTCTCTGTGTGGGACTCTAAAGACTCGACACTATGCTGGCAGTGGGTTTAACCACAGACCGCAAGCGGCACTAGCTGTACGTAACGGTCCCCAGGTAGATGTCGATAAGAAGGCCGATGAGGAAAATCATCCGAACTCCCACTAAGCTGATGTGACAATCTCCGTACAGTCCGGTCTGTTCGTCTAAGACTATCGCATATCAAGCCTAGGGGGCGGCAAGCGTCAGTCCCCTAATAGCTGTATAAGTCGTGTCGGAGCGAAGCCCATTACACCCTGAGAAGCTACTGGAACCTACCAGTATATCTCGCTTGCCCTGGCCAGGGACTTTGCGTAATGGCTCTCTGACACAGCGCGATATCATCTCCCAATACCGGGAGAGACGAATCCTATCTAACCACTACTGCCTCCAAGTGCTCGGGACTGCACCCAACTGCTATCTGTTTGCACGACTCCTTTGAGCCGTGGTAGGGTAGCAATCTAAGAACAGTGGGACACACTCGAGGCGAAGTAGTAGTGTCAAGTCTGCGGACTATGCTGTACTCATGTCATCTGGGAACTGTTAACTGACGACGGGTATAATACCAACCAATCAGTTCCCCTGCGAGTCCTGTCCGGTGTACCCGTAACCTAACGAGCACCTATATACTATCTCCAGTACGACGTACTGATGGCTATGGGACAGACCATCTCCCCAACTGGGATGAGAAGCGTACACACTAGTCTACTCTGGAATATCGATGCCCTGTCTCGATAATCCTACGACTAGGGACCTGTATAGGATGTTGCTTATAGACTACCCAGCCCCCACTAGTGTGACTGCCATCACAACGCTGGTAATCAAGCAAAGATCCTATGGGCTCTACTAATATGTATAAGTGATACGTTACAAGAAACATATGCACATATTAAAGTAGACACAAACCAGGTAGCATACTACCATTTTTAGCAAGACTGTATATACAACTGTGAATAACCCAAGCTTCCATTAAGTAATATACAATCTAGTATGATACAATAATGGCCCCTAGGGCATATACACTAACAATTTGGAATTTGGTTGGCGTCTGCATCGTTGCACTGGAATATGGTACCAGGAGAGACTCATCATTCGCCGTTGGGGTCTAGGATTTGGAATTTGGTTGGCGTCTGCATCGCTGCACTGGAATATGATACCAGGAGCGACTCATCATTCGCCGTTAGGGTATATGATTTAGAATTTGGTTGGCGTTTGCATTGCTGTACTGGAATATGGTATCAGGAGTGACTCATCATTCGCCATTGCCTATCGGGAAGCGATAGCTTAGGAGACATGTTTAGATCCCTATCACTAAAGGCTTTTCAATTTTATGGGCCGTAAGGTTCCCATAAAAGCATTTTCTTCCTACGAGTCGTAAGGATCACGCAGGTGCATTTTCTCCTTAGGAGTCATGAGGACCCCAAGTGTGTTTTTCCTTTGTGAGTCGTAAGGATCTCACGCGGGGATTTTCTCCTCACGTATCGTGAGGACACATGCGTGGGTCTTCTAAAATGGAGTATAATTCCAAGGGCGGAGACCAGCCGCGTAATTGGTGGTTGCGGTAGTGCATGGGTATGACGAGAATTATTTGAGCCCGTGGATTGTATACGGTAGTCAATTTGGGGGACCACCGGTAGGGCTGGAAGAATTTTTGGGAAATTGGATTTTGGTTGGCGTCTGCATCGCTGCACTGGAATATGGTACCAGGAGCGACTCATCATTCGCCGTTTTTTTATATCATCACCGCGATTGCTCTATCATTTCAGCTTTTCTTATCGCGAAGGTCGCGATTGCCCTATCATTTCGGCTATTTATTCGCGGTTGCCCCATCATTTCGGCTGTTTGTTTTCATCTTTATTTTTACTCGCTGATTTTTATGGCGAGTTGCCCTATCATTTCGGCCTTTTATTATTTTTTTGTTTTATTTACACATTTTTACATTCCCAGTTTAACGACTTAGAGGTCGATTGTTCCCAGTTTAACGACGTGGTGGTCGATTGTTCCCAGTTTAACGACGTGGTGGTCAGTGATTTGCTTATCTCAGCTTCTCGAACTTTGATCTTGGCTTGGCTGTGTTGACGACCATAGCTCTGTGGCTTGTTGGTACATTTGACGACTGTGAGGCTTTCCCAAGTTTTTATTGGTTCTCCACCCAGTCTTTAAAAACATAGCAGTTTTCAGTGGTATGACTCACCATTCTATGGTATGGGCAGTATAGGGGATTGCCGGTCATGTTCATCTCATGTGGCCTCTTTGGAATAGGCAGTTGAAGACTGTTGTTCAAGGCGTCCACGAATATTTCGCGGACTTTATCCCTCATGAAGGAGTATACTTTCTTCTTTCTCTCCATTAGAGTAGGTGCCCTTACTGATGCTGGACCCTGAGGACGACCAGTCTTTGGTTCGCCTACTGTCCGCTTACCACGATCAGTGTACGTAACGGAGGGACTGGAGGCTAATCGCGTCCGTTTTTCACAAAGGTGTTCCGCTCTCGGGCTGGAGGGAGCATCGGTCGGCTGCTTCCGGATATCAATCCCCAGCTCACGAACCAAAATTTGATTTTGCTGTAATTGCAATCGGACGACTTGGGTCATGAGATCCGCCATGACATTTGCCAGCTCGTCGACTTTAGAATGGACCTTGGCCATCTTCTCATTCCTGTCGTGAAGTTGCCTTTGAAACCATTGGAATAATGCTTGTTTTATAGTTCTGGGTATGACAACAGGGTCATCCCTACCGCCTGAATTTGATTCAGCATGAACCACGGGTTCCTTTGGCTCAATGGCCTGAGCGAGCTCTTCATCATTTGGATCAGGCCAATGTTGGATGGCAACAACCGCGTCCTTGTCATGGTTATAAGGCGTAGGAGGACTTGATGAGCTATATCATATAGACCGTATTGGTTGTGTACCCGTCTATTGCTTCTTCATTGGCAATGTTGCTCTCTTGGCTCTTAGCTTGTTGCCTTGGTCCGCTCTTTTTAGAGAAAGGCAAATGTCTGAGAGAATCAGGTCCCTGAAAGACTTCGGTCTCCGTTTGTATGAAATTGGCGGTCGCAGCTTGATCGTTTATTAACACGCCAGGGGATAATGATATTTCTCCCGCCTTGTATTGTTTCTCGACCCAATCCTTGAAGATGCAACAGTCTTCAATAGTGCATCCCAACACTCGGTGGTATGGGCAAAAGTTAGGATGATCAGTCCTGTTCGTTTCACTTAGCCTTTTTGGTTCTGGTAGCCGCAGGCCATTCTTCAGAGCATCTTTAAAATTTTTGTGGACCTTGTCCTTTCAGAATGAGTAGACCTTATTTCTTTTTTTCTCCAAAGTTGGCTCTCAAGATTTGTTAGTTTTTGCTCTGCCCGCTCTCTGCTTATTTAGAGAATAGGTGCTGTTAGAACTTCCGCCTTTTCGGTTGTCGTCCCTCTAAGGTTTCGGTCTGTTTGTGAACTGAAGATCCTGAGTGGACTCGGGCTTTGAGCGTTCCAACGTTTGGACCTTTTTGGTCAGCTCTTGGAATGTTTTAAGGCCTGTGGTGCACAAGAAAGGTTTCATCCAGTCCTTCAGATTTTTTATAAGAAGACTGACAGATTGGTCTTGCTCCAAAGGCGGTTCGCATTTGACAGAGAGATTCGCCATCGGACTGTAAAATCCATGTTTCTTTCGTTGTTCTTTGGCTCTGTCCTTACGAGGTCGGCAATGGTGATTTTATCGCTGACACTCATGAACCATTGCTTGAACATGGATTCTATTTGAGCGAACGTCGTGATCGAGTCATCTGGTATGCTTGCATACCAATCGAAAGCAACATCCATCAAGCTATTAACAAACTGACGGAGAAGGAGTGCATAGCGCATCATTGCCCCCAGTATTTGCGCATGATGCTTTAAATTGGGCAATGTGCCGGTTCACATTTCCCGTCCCATCGAACCTTTCAAATTTAGGGACGACATAGCCAGTGGGAAACTCCACAAGATCGTACCGAGCAGGATATGGTCTCCCGCTACTGCTGGCATCTTTTTGCTCTTCGGCTTCGGCTACCAATGTTTTGACTCTGTTGGCAACCAAATCCATGATTTGATCTTGAGTTAGCGGGTTGCTATCATCGGCCGCTAAGACATTTCCCGAGATAGGATGCGACTGGCCTTCATGCGGTCCGCCTACCTTTGGATTTGAGGGAATAGGTGTCGGCTGTCTCGGGACACCGTTTCCTGGCCCATGAGTAGAACCATGCGCTTGATTGGGCGGCTGAGAGGCAAGTTGGGCCGTAATCTGTAAGACAACGTTTGTCAAGTCATCAATTTTTGAGTAGAGCTTGGCCATCTCCTTATCTTTGTTTCTGAGCTGCTTTCGTAGCTCCTGGAGAAGTTGCTGCTCTGCGGTCTTAGGGTGGAAAGTTGGCTCATCTTCGCTTTCCGAGCCCGACTCCTAATGAACTGAGGGATCTCTCTGCTTATCAGCTTCACTTGGAGCATTTTCATTACCTTCAGGAGGATGCTGGTCTTGGAAAGTGACAACCACATTCAAACCAGATTGGATTTAAGATGTGGTGGCCCCATCCTTGCTGCGAAGGTTGTCACTGGGACACGCGCCTACTACGTAAACTGTGTGGACAACACATTCAGCCGTCCTTTCATCACTGGCAGCTGGTTTCACGGAGCGGTCCGAACTTTGGAAATTCATAAATTTTAACATGGCCGGAGCCCTAGCCCTTTTGTTAGCTCTGTATCTGAGCCACTTCTGCCTCAGCTTTTCTGCCTTGAGCGTCTGGCAGGCTTCTGCTCTTCGGGAAGCCGCCATAGGCCAAGTGATGGGGAGCTTAGAGAAAATACCCAACCGAGCAGTTGTCAGAGGCGCCGCTAGAGCTTGCCCGAGATGCCTCGTTGCTTCGTTGACCTTAATGGTCTTGCCCCCAGCTGGAGCGACGGAGAGACGTTCGGAAACGGATTTGCGTTTGGGTTGGGGCGCTCTCGAGACCACCACATTTGGCTTCCTGCCCTTCGAGACCGGTTTGTCTGTCACCAGGGCTTGAGGAGCTAGGATGGCGTTAGCTGACACGAACAGAATAGAGTCAAATGGTAGCGGCGGCTCCTCCTACTGTCGCCTGAGACTGGCCAAAAGGACCGTCCCGGCATCCATCTTCATCATGTAGGAGATGAGAGCCGTGCTGAGAGCTGGGTTCATCTTTGGAGACATTGTTGAAAAGTGATTGCTTGAAAACCTGCATGAAAGAGCGTTATTTTAGTATAAACATAGATATGTATATTAATTGAGTTCGCATGAACGTTTAACCCGAAATATAGGAGTAGAGATAGGTCCCGTCGGGCGTGCCAGAATCTGTAGGGTGTTTTTCGTCACCCTATTGAGATGGGAATACGCGCGCGTTTGTCAGGCGTACTACAGATTCCCCTTGCCTAAGGTAGGCTGGGGTTTATTGATTGTGGGGATCCGAATCTCCGGCAGCCGCGGACTAAGCTGCCGTTAATTACCCCTCGCATTTGGAGCGAAAGAACCTCCGATTGACGGGTTAAACTGGTCATGCGAACTCAATGTGCAGGGTTGTGTTTTGGAGGGGTTTTGGATATATTGGGGTCCCCGCAGAGTTTTTACGGGGATCCCGCTACCCGGATAGCGGGCTGGGGGTCAAGGAGGCTAGCAGCCCCTTACGGGGTGCGGAGTAGCGCCCCGTTAGAAAATTTTTCTAAAGGGGGAGGTGTTTTTAGTGTGGAGTATGTGTGTGTGTGTATGTGTATATATACATATATATAAAAAGGGGAAAAGCGCACAAAGGACGCGTGGGGCCAGCGCCTCCCGTGCCTAGCACGCGAGCGCTGTGCGCTTAGGCGCTAGCGCACCACGTGCCCGGCACGTGGGCGCTGGGCGCTTGAGCGCTTGGGTGTCGGTGAGGAAAAGGGGCTTTTAGTCTCAGAAATGGGATTTAAACTCCCGAAAGAGAATTTAGAGTGGAGTTAAACTCTTAAGATATTTTTGGAGATGCTGAAACGGGCTTCTCCTTTGAGCTTTGGATCTTCCCAAAGTGGGATTTTTAGGAGATGGGTCTCCTTCTTCCTCCTCTTTTGGCTGGATCTTGAAGAACAAGAAGTATGGGATTTTAAAAATCTCTTATTTTTAAGATCTGATGGGAGATCTGAGTTTCCCTTTGTGGGTTTCGTGGTAAAAAACTATTTAGTTTTGGAAAAAAAAGAGTAAAACTCTTAATTTAATTCAAAAAGAGAAGAAGGTTTTTAGAACCTTGAGGAAGGAGAAGATCACAGATCTTGATTCTTTTGGAGAGAGAAAAAGTTGTTGAGATATTTTCATTATTTTTGCCTTTATAGGCTATACACTTTACATATAGCCCCTTGGGCTTTACAAAATGGTATTTTGCCTATCCCGTGGCTCATGTGCCATTTTTTTTGCACATAAGCCATGGGCTTTACAAAAATTTGGCTTTATGCCCATATATGCATAAAAAATTACATAAAAATTATATATTACATGATTTCATCTTTGCATGGAGGGGGGTCGGCCGCTTCATGTTCGGACTCGACCTGGGCATGGACCCGCTTGATCTGGGCTTGGGCCCACTTGGCTTGGGGTTCACCTTGACTTTGACTTGGTCAACCGGGATGCAATTTTCGACCCCAACACTCAGTACACGCTCGGATAGCAGGACATCCTCCCGCTGGATCGGTTCCTACTGGGACATCGCCCTCGCCTAGGGGGAAGTCGACTGCTTTGCCTTTGGGCAGTCAGCCTTGTGCCACTGTGTGGGCACATGCCAATCCTCGTTCTCGGGTGGCCTGACAAATACAAATTTCTCCTTCCATTCGTGGATGGAAGAAGGGATGACTACTACTCCCGACCCGGCCGTCCCACACTTACGTTTTTTAAACGAAAAATACACCCAGCTCGGCTCTTCCCTGCTGGTGCCGCGGTGATTTTTATAATAAAGGAAGGACACAAGGAGGGTCAAATTGAAGGAGATCTGATCAAGTTTTAACCAGACCAGAAACCCGAGGAGGATTCTCCATGAGTTTGGCACTAGCTGGCCCGGGGCAAGATGGAAGTAACGAAGCACCCACAAATCTTGGTTGAGAAGGGCAGACACATTCCTGCCCGGAACGCTTCCAAATACAGAGTTTCTTTGCCCTGCACCTGGTCTGCCCGCTTACCCTCTCTAGCTAAACGGATGGAATAGCTAGAGAGGATGTGGAATCGAGTCCGAATTTTGGAAAGCTCGTCCAGACTTTTCAAGACGGAGGGCGCATCACGGGTGTTCCCGATGCGCACCTTGGGGGCCCTTGTCGCCGTCCGACGGCGAGTGACAAGGGCGGCCCTGACTCTAGGGGAAGCCCGACACAGAAGACATATCAGAAGAGGAACCCTCTTGGCTATCTGAAGCAGAGGAGGAGGAAGACCACTGGACTTGGCCCGGGCAACCGGAGCCTCATCGTTCGACTCTACCCGTACTACCTCTACAGACTCCTCGGATGAAGACATCTAACCTGATTCAAAAGAAATGACTCGCTGAGGAAAAATCAACAGAGATTCCGATCTAATAGGAGGAGCGCCGGGCAATTTTCAACAATGAAAGAGAATTAGAGCAAAGTGTCGGCCCTATAATGGTCTCCTCCTATTTATACATCCCAAAAAAGAATATCCTACGGCCCAGATTGATTCCTACCAAAATGAAACGCCGCGCCTAAGCGGCTGTCGAAGCTCCACATGGCGGTCGAGCATTGGGGACGTCCCTTCGATTGCAGGAGTCAAGGATAGCTTGTCTCGCCCGCCAACCGACGTTCGACACATGGCCCGTACCCCAACCGACGAATCGACTGAAACGGCGCCTGTAACACCCGAGCCCAATACAACTAATTTCTGTTACTGTTTGAACATTAGTGTGGTACTCAGTTCATTTAGCCTGCCTGTTTGTCACTTACTGTAAAATTTTATCTGGCAAAATCATTTCTGCATATAACAAATTTTGGCATCTAAAATAAAATTAAAAATATCTATCTTGGCCTACTCGACACCCCTAGCCTTGTGGTAGCGTCCGTGCATCGAGTTCTCGTCCCGTTCGGTGAAACGGGCGAGTTTGGACGGCTACGCGCGCGTACAGGTGTCCGTCTTGGGGGTATACTTTTTAATCATAAAACACTTAATTTTAAAATTTGGGACCCGCTTAAAATCCTATTATTTAAATTTCGAATTTTTGGACCCAACCCGGGCGCGATTTGGAAATGTTTCATTTGGCGCCAAAATCCCAAATTTTAATAATATTTAAAACCATATATATTTCGTTAACTTATATATCTGTACTGTTAATTAATCTTTGTATATTTTTTTAAAACCTCTGAAATCTTTTATCCAGCCAATCATCACGAAGCAAATAACTTCCCGTGGGCCCCACCTCTTCAATCTCTCTCTCTCTATCTTTCCCTAACTCTCTCTCTCTACCCATCACAGATCTCTCTCTCTCTCTCCCCCAATCTCTTTCTCTCTCCCACCTTTTATATATTTTCCCCTCCCATATTTTTTCCAGAACGCAACAGAACCCATCGCGAGCCCTCAACCATAGCCACCTCCATCCTTGCCGCCGCAGCCCCGACGCCGGCGCCAGCGCCAACAGCACCCTCGCCTCGTCAGCCTCGCCTCGCCCACACCTCATTTCTTCCACCCCCGCACACCCTGCGCAGCCGCGACCGCCTGCATTTTTCCTGCATTCCTCTGCATCGTCTGAGACGCCGCCGGCGACCACCTGCACCGCCCCTGGCCGTCGCCGACGATCCCCGACCACCCCTGAACACCATGTAAGTGTCTCTTTACCTCACCTTTCCTCCCTTCATTTTCTAGAACTGAAAACACCTGCTGGATCTTTGCTGTAGATCGCCGGAGACGCCGTTCTCGCCGCCGTCGATCTCGCCGTCGTCGCTAGTGCCCTCTGGGACCAGTGAGTATCCCCATCTTCTTCCTTCTCTGGCCATTGCTTTCTTTCTCTAGATCTACACCCGTTCGAAACCCTATTCACTGTTTTTGTGCTCGCCGGAATCCGGCCGTGCCGGCGACGTGTCCCGACGATCCAGCAGAGTACTCTGACCCGTGTGGTTCCTTGGTTCGTTGTTTGGGTTCAATCCGTGAACCGTGGGTCCGTTGCGAGTTTCCCCGCCGACGTTACGTTCCGTTTTTCCCGGTTCGCGACCCGTCGAGGAAAGTACCCCTTGCTACATGCTATACAGTATAATTATATATGCATTGACATCCTAAACCTGTAAAATTAGCATGGTACAATCGTTTTCCATTTCGGTTATAAATTGCATTAAATCATTTTACGGTTAAACATGAAACCTACAGTTCGCAATTGAAACCCAATAATCAAATCTACCTGTTTAATCACATTTTACTGTTAAATAGATGGTGGCAATTATCCATGTAGTTTTGTTACATTCAGACACTCGTATGCATTTAACCTGATATAACTATATTGAACCGTCACATAAATCATTGCACCGCTAAGGGTGCTTAAACCTGTTAACATGACTAAACGGCTACATTGTATTACCGCACTCTTGTGATTGAATGAAACTGCTTATTATTTAATTCATTGCTTATTTCATGTTGTTAATACCCACGTGTGATTATATATCTGATTGGGAGCACACTCACGATATTGCGTACAATTTGACCTGACATTGCTACACATGTATATATTGATACACCTGATATGGTACCGTATACTGTTGACCTGACCTGACGTACCATGACCCGACCTGTTACCTGATCTCGTGCCTAATGCCAACAAACCTGACATGTAGTCCTCATGGACCGTTCCTGTTGTCTATCCAGACAAACCTGCTTTTACCTGATCCTGTGTTGGCATTAGTTCTTGATTACTGAATACCTGACTCGACACATATAACTTGGGGGTATGGGGAAATCAAAGGTGAATTCTGACTTGTAACTCGACAGTTCACTACCTGTATTGAGTGTACACATTCCTGTTTTGTGCCTAGCGGCATGTCTCGGTTTCAGCCGAGAATATTGTGGCCGTGGTCCCGGGTATGTACGGGATACTATCGAGTGTACACATTCCTGTTTTGTGCCTAGCGGCATGTCTCGGCTGCAGCCGAGAATATTGTGGCCGTGGTCCCGGGTATGTACGGGATACTATTGAGTTACATTGACGATTCATCAATTGATTTCAAAGACTTTAGACTAGAAAACCTGATAGAACAGTTTAGTTACCGACTGCACACTACCCTGCACTGCTTGTTTCACATTATTGCTTTATTCATGTTTATTTTTGCATGGCATGTTACATTGTTCATATTATATTACTTGTTGACATAACGCGCTGACGTCTGGGTTTTGCATGGCCCAGATTCTGTACCGCTGTCGCAGTCCGAGCAGGAGTACTTCAGCCAGCAGGCTGAGCTGTGAGTTCAGTAGTAGTTAGTTTTATTTCCTGCATTCATTTCCTGATGTGAGCCCGCATTATGGGACATACCTTTCAGTTATTTGTATTGGATCATTTGCTTCCGCATTTATTTATTATTGACTCTTGTTATTCTGGATTATGGACATGTTTTTAGATTGTTTAGCTTGTTCTTGATATCTCTACAGCCGTAATGTGACTGTGGATGGATACTTCCTACCCACAGGTAGCATGGTTGGCTATGTCACGTGCCCAATCTAGCGTACTCTGGGAAGCGGGGCGTGACATGGTTCTTTTGGTATCAGAGCCATAGGTTAGTTGGGTTGATTCTTTTGTAGTTGGGTATTGTACCCAATACACGAATGAGAATGCCCGTGTTTAGGAAACATGTCCTGCCACTTTGCCGTTTACCATTCTTGAATCACATTCTTCCTGATTATACCTTTTACGACGTGCAAACTTACTTTGCATGTCGACTCGAAAAACATGATTTCTTGTTATCTCTAGGACTTAGGCGACTTGGGTGGAGTTAACTAATTGTGGCTATGATACCGCGGCATAGTTACAATGCGGTACTCTATTTAAGTATCTTGGAGTTCTAGCCTTGATCTATATATTGAATCTATCATCATGCTAATGTTGGGTGTTTTGATTTCAGGAATATGGCAGATAAGAATTTCAAGACGTACCAGAGGCGTGTGGACGAAGCCGCCATGCTTGGAGTAATAAGAGGAATGCTGGAGAATCAAAAGAGGCAGACTGAGCTGATCCAGCAGTAAGCAGATTCGTTTCAGGAAGGTTTGCAGATCGTTCAGCAGTCTGTAAACAACGTTGGAGCTAAACCAGTTGACCGAGTAAGGACCGTGGCAGATTTCAGACGTTTGGGTCCGTCTACATTCACTGGTTTGGAGGAGCCGTTGCCAGCCGAGCAGTGGCTAGTTGACACGGAGAATTTGCTGATTGCGGCACAGATTCCAGAGGACAAAAGAGTTGATGTGGTACGCATTCAGTTAGTGGACTACGCCCGAGAATGGTGGCTTGTGGAGGAGACCCGTTTGCCCAAGCCGATCAAGTGGGCGGATTTTTCTAAGAGTTTCCTGGAGAAGTTCTTCCCGCAGACTGCACGGGAGGAAATGGAAGAAAAATTTATTGGGCTAAGGCAGAATGGAGCACCCGTGGACGTGCATGCAACAGAGTGGACGAGACTCAGCAGATTCGCTGGACCTTTAGTCGCCAACGAGGCAGACAGGGCACGAAGGTTCATGCGCAGCTTGGATGTGGACATCCAGAGGCAGATTGTCTCCCTGGGTTTGACCACTTTCTCACGGGTTCTTACGGCAGCTCGGGAACAACAGAGTTTATCTGGGATGAAAGGGAGCTTGCAGCAGACAGCAGTTGCGGCCAGGAAGCCCGCATTTGTACCTAGCCGAGCTCATGGTCGCAAGGGTATTCCAGTGGACCGTCGTGGTGTAGCACCAATGAAGAAGCCTGTGATTGTTGATCGAAGAAAGAGCATAAATTGTAACTACTGCAATTTACCTGGCCACATGCAAAAGGATTGTCGAAGGAGGCTGGGACTCTGTTTGGTTTGTGGAGCGGCAGATCACGCCGTTAATGCTTGTCCGTCGAAACTTCGTATGAGAGATGATATTCAGAAGCCTCCGCAGAGACCATCCCAAGGGCAGAAACAGCTGACTCAAGGACCTAATCAGGCTCGAGTTTTCACCTTGACAGCTGAGGAAGCCAAGGCATCAGGAGATGTTGTTTCTGGTACTTTACTCGTTCATGGTTTTCCCGCATTGGCATTATTTGATTCTGGTGCATCCCACTGTTTTATATCGTCCAAATTTATAACTACACACTCAATTACCTGCACGACCCTGTCTAGTTTCTGGGACATACACACTGGAAATGGGAAAATCATATCTAGTAGGGAGTGTACAGATTGTACGGTTGTTGTGTGCGGACGGGAACTCTTTGCAGATTTCTTGGTGATAGATACGGGCAGCTATGAAGTCGTCTTAGGAATGGATTTTCTTGGTACTTTCCACGCTCACATTGACTGTAGGGCAAAGAAAGTAATTTTCCAGATTCCCGGACATCCCGAGTTTACCTTCACTGGAGGAAGCAGTTCTGTCGGGCCAGTCGAGTTTAGGGCTAGGCCGACAAACAATATTCTTGCAGCAATGGAAGTTGATAGCGGTGAAGAGCCGGCGGTTGTTCGCGATTTTATGGACGTATTTGAAGATATATCGGGTTTACTGCCGAAGCAAGACGTGGAGTTCGCAATTGATCTTATTCCTGGTGCAGCGCCAGTATCTAAAGCGTATTATCCAATAGCACCAGTACAATTGGAAGAAGTTAAGAAACAGGTTGCTGAATTGCTTAAGAAGGGTTGGATTCGAAGCAGTAACTCGTCTTGGGGAGCTCCAGTTCTTCTAGTAAAGAAGAAGGATGGCACGAGAAGGATGTGCATCGACCATCGAGAATTAAACCGGGTGACTATTAAGAACAAGTACCCGATCTCTCGCATTGGAGAACTTTTTGAGCAGCTTAGTGGCGCGAGGGTATTCTCGAAGCTGGATTTGCGATCCGGATATCATCAGGTCCGAGTGAAAGCAGAAGATATTTGCAAGACGGCGTTTCGAACTCGGTATGGACATTACGAGTACCTAGTGATGCCCTTCGGAGTAACGAATGCGCCGGCAGTATTCATGGACTTGATGAACCGAATCTTTTCACCGTTCTTGGACCGGTTTATTATGGTGTTTATTGACGATATTCTGGTTTACTCGAAGAGCTTTGAGGACCATACGGAGCACTTGAAGATCGCACTGCAGACGTTGAGACAGGAGAAATTGTATGCGAAGATGAGTAAGTGCGAGTTTTGGCTGGAGGAAGTGAAGTTTTTGGGGCATGTTGTGTCTGGCTATGGCATTGCCGTCGATCCAGAAAAGATTGCAGCAGTTCGAGATTGGCCTATTCCGAAGAATGTTGCTGAGATAAGAAGTTTCCTTGGATTAGCCGGATACTACAGGAGATTTGTGGAGAACTTTGCTCGTCTGGCAGAGCCGTTGACCAAGCTTACGCGCGAGGAGGTACCTTTTGTATGGACAGATAAATGTGCGTTAGCTTTTGAGATGTTGAAGCAGAAGTTGATAACCGCCCCTATTCTGACCGTGCCAGACAATTCCAGAGGATTGGTGATTCACAGCGACGCATCTGGAAAAGGATTGGAATGTGTTCTGATGCAGCATGGGAAAGTTGTAGCGTACGCATCGAGACAATTGAAGACCCATGAGAAGAATTATCCGACTCATGACTTGGAGCTTGCGGCTGTGATTTTCTCTTTGAAGATTTGGAGACATTACCTTTTGGGCGAAAGAGTCGAAGTCTTTACAGATCATAAGAGCTTGAAGTATGTATTCACTCAGAAGGAGCTGAATATGAGGCAGCGTAGATGGTTGGAGCTGATGGCTGATTACGATTTTGATCTTAAGTACCATCCGGGGAAGGTGAATGTTATGCCGGATGCGCTTAGTCGGTTACCAGCAATTCAGGTGTTAACTACGCAGAAGGAGATCGTTGCAGATTAGGTTGTGCTACCGCGTTCTATGGGACAGTTGATGCAGCTGCAAGTGCAGTCGTCTTTGGTTGAGAAAATTAAGGCAGCACAATCGCAGGATCCTAGACTGCAAAAGTTTCGAGAGCAGGTTGAAGCTAGACTACGAACAGATTTACTGATCCACGAAGATGGTTCGTTGAGGTATGGTAGTCATTTGTGTGTGCCAAAGGGAGATGTTCGTGAAGAGCTTATGAAGGAGGCACACAGTTCGGCTTATTCTGTACATCCAGGAGGCACAAAGATGTACCGTGATATTCGACAGCATTTCTGGTGGGAAGGCATGAAACGGGGGATTGCTCGCTTTGTGGCTAAGTGCTTGGTGTGTTAGCAAGTTAAGGCTGAATATCAAAGGGTTGATGGTTTATTGCAACCACTTCCGATTTCTCAGTGGAAGTGGGAATCTATAACCATGGATTTCGTGACGGTTTTACCGCGGAGTCCAAAGGGCAACAATGCAGTATGAGTGATTGTTGATCGGTTGACCAAGGCAGCTCACTTTATTCCTTTCCGGGTTGGTCAATCAACAGAGACTTTGGCAGAGCGGTACATGCAGGAGATTGTAAGATTGCATGGAGTACCGGTGAGCATCGTGTCCGATCGGGACACTCGGTTCTTATCACACTTCTGGAGGAGTTTACAGGAAAGTGTAGGGACTCGATTGAAATTTAGCACAGCTTATCATCCTCAAACTGATGGTCAGTCGGAGAGAACAATTCAAACTCTTGAAGACATGTTGAGAGCATGCATGTTGGACTTCAAGGGTTCGTGGGAGGATCATCAACACTTGGTGGAGTTTTCTTACAACAACAGTTTTCAGGCAACTATCCAGATGGCTCCGTTTGAAGCGTTGTATGGTCGTAAATGCCGTTCACCGGTTTGTTGGGATGATGTCGGTGAACGAAAATTGTTGGGACCAGATTTGGTGGTGCAGACAGTGGAGAAGGTTAACACTATCAGAAATCATATGAAGGCAGCACAAGACAGATAGAAGAGTTAGGCTGACATGTCAAGAAGACCTCTAGAGTTCGCCGTGGGTGATTTGGTATTCTTGAAGATATCACCGACTAGAGGGGTGATTCGTTTTGGGAATCGAGGAAAGCTTAGTCCTCGATTCGTTGGACCCTTTGAGATATTGGAGTGTGTTGGAGAGGTAGCGTACCGTTTGGCATTACCGCAGTCCTTGGCAGGTGTGCACGATGTGTTTCACGTATCTCAACTACGAAGGTATGTTCGAGATGAAACACACGTTTTGGATCATTCGGAGTTAACAGTACGAGAAGATTTGACTTTTGAGGAGCGAACAGTTGAAATCGTGGATCGAAGGGAAAAGGTTCTTAAGAACAAGGTTATCTCCCTTGTGCTTGTTTCTTGGGGTAATCGATCGCATGGAGAGTCCACTTGGGAACGAGAAGATGAGATCCGGCAGAAGTTTCCTCACCTTTTTCTGTAGTTCTCTATCTTGTATTCTTGGAATTTCGAGAACGAAATTCTTTTTGTAGTTGGGTATAATGTAACACCCGAGCCCAATACTACTAATTTCTGTTACTGTTTGAACATTAGTGTGGTACTCAGTTCATTTAGCCTGCCTGTTTGTCACTTACTGTAAAATTTTATCTGGCAAAGTCATTTCTGCATATAACAAATTTTGGCATCTAAAATAAAATTAAAAATATCTATCTTGGCCTACTCGACACCCCTAGCCTTGTGGTAGTGTCCGTGCATCGAGTTCTCGTCCCGTTCGGTGAAACGAGCGAGTTTGGACGGCTACGCGCGCGTACAGGTGTCCGTCTTGGTGGTATACTTTTTAATCATAAAACACTTAATTTTAAAATTTGGAACCCGCTTAAAATTCTATTATTTAAATTTCGAATTTTTGGACCCAACCCGGGCGCGATTTGGAAATGTTTCATCTGGCGCCAAAATCCCAAATTTTAATAATATTTAAAACCATATATATTTTGTTAACTTATATATCTTTACTGGTAATTAATCTTTGTATATATTTTTAAAACCTCTGAAATCTTTTATCCAGCCAATCATCACGAAGCAAATAACTTCCCGTGGGCCCCACCTCTTCAATCTCTCTCTCTCTATCTTTCTCTATCTCTCTCTCTACCCATCACAGATCTTTCTCTATCTCTCTCTCTCTACCCATCACAGATCTCTCTCTCTCTCTCTCTCTCCCCCAATCTCTTTCTCTCTCCTACCTTTTATATATTTTCCCCTCCCATATTTTTTCCAGAACGCAACAGAACCCATCGCGAGCCCTCAACCCTAGCCACCTCCATCCTTGCCGCCGCAGCCCCGACGCCGGCGCCAGCGCCACCAGCACCCTCGCCTCTTCAGCCTCGCCTCGCCCACACCTCCTTTCTTCCACCCCCGCGCACCCTGCGCAGCCGTGACCGCCTGCATTTTTCCTGCACTCCTCTGCATCGTCTGAGACGCCACCGGCGACCACCTGCGCCGCCCCTGGCCATCGCCGACGATCCCCGACCACCCCAGAACACCATGTAAGTGTCTCTCTACCTCACCTTTCCTCCCTTCATTTTCTAGAACTGAAAACACCTGCTGGATCTTTGCTGCAGATCGCCGGAGACGCCGTTCTCGCCGCCGTCGTTCTCGCCGTCGTCGCTAGTGCCCTCTGGGACCAGTGAGTATCCCCATCTTCTTCCTTCTCTGGTCATTGCTTTCTTTCTCTAGATCTACACCCGTTCGAAACCCTATTCACTGTTTTTGTGCTCGCCGGAATCCGGCCGTGCCGGCGACGTGTCCCGACGATCCAGCAGAGTACTCTGACCCGTGTGGTTCCTTGGTTCGTTGTTTGGGTTCAATCCGTGAACCGTGCGTCCGTCGCGAGTTTCCCCGCCGACGTTACGTTCCGTTTTTCCCGGTTCGCGACCCGTCGAGGCAAGTACCCCTTGCTACATGCTATACAGTATAATTATATATGCATTGACATCCTAAACCTGTAAAATTAGCTTGGTACAATCGTTTTCCATTTCGGTTATAAATTGCATTAAATCATTTTACGGTTAAACATGAAACTTACAGTTCGCAATTGAAACCCAATAATCAAATCTACCTGTTTAATCACATTTTACTGTTAAATAGATGGTGGCAATTATCCATGTAGTTCTGTTACATTCGGACACTCGTATGCATTTAACCTGATATAACTATATTGAACCGTAACATAAATCATTGCACCGCTAATGGTGCTTAAACCTGTTAGCATGACTAAATGGCTACATTGTATTACTGCACTCTTGTGATTGAATGAAACTGCTTATTATTTAATTCATTTCTTATTTCATGTTGTTAATACCCACGTGTGATTATATATCTGATTGGGAGCACACTCACGATATTGCGTACATCTTGACCTGACATTGCTACATATGTATATATTGATACACCTGATATGGTACCGTATACTGTTGACCTGACCTGACGTACCATGACCCGACCTGTTACCTGATCTCGTGCCTAATGTCAATAAACCTGACATGTAGTCCTCATGGACCGTTCCTGTTGTCTATCCAGACAAACCTGCTTTTACCTGATCCTGTGTTGGCATTAGTTCTTGATTACTGAATACCTGACTCGACACATATAACTTGGAGGTATGGGGAAATCAAAGGTGAATTCTGACTTGTAACTCGACAGTTCACTACCTGTATTGAGTGTATACATTCCTGTTTTGTGCCTAGCGGCATGTCTCGGTTTCAGCCGAGAATATTGTGGCCGTGGTCCCGGGTATGTACGGGATACTATCGAGTGTACACATTCCTGTTTTGTGCCTAGCGGCATGTCTCGGCTGCAGCCGAGAATATTATGGCCATGGTCCCGGGTATGTACGGGATACTATTGAGTTATATCGACGATTCATCAATTGATTTCAAAGACTTTAGACTAGAAAACCTGATAGAACAGTTTAGTTACCGACTGCACACTACCCTGCACTGCTTGTTTCACATTATTGCTTTATTCATATTTATTTTTGCATGGCATGTTACATTGTTCATATTATATTACTTGTTGACATGACGCGCTGACGTCTGGGTTTTGCATGGCCCAGATTCTGTACCGCTGTCGCAGTCCGAGCAGGAGTACTTCAGCCAGCAGGCTGAGCTGTGAGTTCAGTAGTAGTTAGTTTTATTTCCTGCATTCATTTCCTGATGTGAGCCCGCATTATGGGACATACCTTTCAGTTATTTGTATTGGATCATTTGCTTCCGCATTTATTTATTATTGACTATTGTTATTCTGGATTATGGACATGTTTTTAGATTGTTTAGCTTGTTCTTGATATCTCTACAGCCGTAATGTGACTGTGGATGGATACTTCCTACCCACAGGTAGCATGGTTGGCTATGTCACGTGCCCAATCTAGCGTACTCTGGGAAGCGGGGCGTGACAGCGCCCCTTTTTTAAAGCGCAATTATTTCACAGATCTGTTGACGCCATCGGAGATACGCACGAAAATTTAGACGCACGACGAGACGACACGTAGGCCCAAAGATCGAAATGACGCAACCGCCAAACGCCATGTTGTTCCCGGGCGATTCACATTATAATTCTCGGCGCCAAACTGAACAGAAGAAAAACCGAGCAGGCCACTCTCGACCCGACCCATAAATAGGTCAGAACGAGAGTGGGGGGATAATGATGACGCTCACAAGTGGTATTTCCTCAGATTATGACACGTGGCGGATGACGTGTCCCGAAGGCTACGGAAGTGGAATAAATGAGTTGCATTAGAGGCGTTCCTCGGGACCTCGTCTCTAAGGACGTATCCGACCTTTCACGAGATCTCCCTGAGTACTCTCCACCATCACCTAGCAAATGGCCAACAGATCATCTCCGAGCTTCCTCGGTCTCCTTGCTCGTCTCCGAGCCATCAGACAGGCTGAGCTTCCTCGGCCTCCGTGTTCGTCTCCGAGCCATCTGTCAGGCTGAGCTTCCTTGGCTACCCCGATCAACCGAGAGCGCGGAATCCAAGCGCTCCCGCAACGGTTCCGCGTATCCCGCTGGGGCGAGATATCCTCCTCCCCACGTTCCACGTCCCATCCTAGCGTATCTCCCATTAATGGGCGTATCCCGCCATTAAATACGAGAATAACGCAGGGACATAACTGACGGCGATGATCTCGCGCCTGCTCGCTCCATACGACCATTATATAAACCCCTCTCCCAGACGGCTCAGATAACTCGAACTCATTTCCAATATGCCATTACTCTGCATCTATTTCTCGGTACTAATTTGATCATCGGAGGGTTCTACGGTGGTCACCCACTCTGGGACTTTATTTGCAGATAGCTCGGCGTCAACGCCAACCCATTGAGATCCACACGCTCAATAACTCCCAAAGCAAAGCTCAACCGTCAAAGACCGCTATCACAGGATCGACAGAGGACAACATTTGAACGAGATCACAACCTCCATCACATATCGAAATTCATTTACGCTTGCATCCCTAATGCATGTAATTCTTATCCACGAACCATCATCTTGGTATTTGGGTAAATACCGTGCAACCTTGGCGGCAGTGACTCTGATCTCACGAGGGGGGCCCGCAAGACAAAAGCTGCAGTACTTTCGCTGCCCTTCGAATTTAAAAAGCCGAACCGGCCAACACATGGTAAACGGTCAGCTGAGCCGGCCCGTTGGAAAAGGCCCGATGTGGCCCAACAATGATAATGGTAGGTGATTTGGGGGCATTAACATAAATTAGAGTAAACCTTGTCGAAAATATTTTATTAAGATTCCTAATGCAATCATCAAATGGAACCCTTATCCAAGAACAAGATGCCTTTAAATTTATATCTTTCATCTATGTAAATGATAAAGATTTATTAATAAGATTAGCATGTTATCATCATCGAATATGTCTCCTTTTGAAAGAAGAATTTAATTGATCAACAAATAAAAACATTGTAGGATGTAGTCAAATGATATCCAAGGATTTCTTTAATATATACGTTTTTGGAAAAGTTCAGGCTTTTGAATGAAGTGAGCAATGCAGTATTTTAAAATATGTTTATGTCCTTGTGTAAGAAGTGTTTTTTAATATTTTATATCACTGTTTTATTTTTCTGTAGGTTTGTGATTTTGATCTAATTTAAGATTCTGCTTTATTCTATGGCAGAAAAAAGAACCTTGTCAAATTTATGATATCAAAAATAAAATTGAGCAAACCGATTGTATTTGTTTTCGTTGTCATACGTGAGAACAACGAAAGGTAAAGGCCATAAAGTGGAAAACCTTTTTATAGAGGTTTAAAAAAAGTTATCCGTATACCATCTTTTTTGCGGTCAAATCTGCTCGTGGCTCGTCTTGATGTTTATCTCTTCTTTTCTCTAATACAATTGGGTGTTCATCGTTGAAGATATAGATACACCAAAATTCATATTACTTTAATACTTTCTGCCATTGATCCAGCTGCGGAAAATGACATGCCATTGGAAAACCTTAATTTTGCAGGCTACAAATCAATATATATATATATATATATATATAGGGTGCGGATCTGTTGGGCCGGATTGTTTTTTTAAAACTCACGAACTTTTCCGTGCGGCGTCCTACGAATGAGCCATTCCGTTCAAGTTCTACCCGTTTTACATAGTGTATGGATGAAAAGCCGCATCGATCGGAAGTGTTTTGCATGTGTAGAAACATATGGATTTATTTCAGCTGAACGAATTTTAAAATTTTAGTAGTAAGTTCGACACATGCAAAGCACTTTCCATCGATACGACTTTTCATCCATACACTATTTAAGACGTATAGAACAATTTGAACGGAACAGATCATTCATAGGACGTCGTACGAAAAAATTTGTGAATTTGAAAAACACGAATCAGCCATAAGGGATCCACACCCCTCCACACACAGAAAAAGGGTATGAGGTGGCGACCTCCTTTCCAAAAAAGGGTCCTCGCCTCACAACACACCTATCCCGATATATTTTCCCGATCCAAACTGGTCATATTGATCTACGTGTCATGAAACCCCTATATATAAAAAATCTTAAGATTTAAAGATCTCTAGCACGTCCATCAAGTGATCGTATTTTTCCTATTTTGATAAACCGTTAATTTTTCTATTGGCTTGATGAGTACGTTATAGGTCTTTAAATCACGAGATTTTTTATACATTAGGGTTTTCTAATAAGTAGATCAAGATGACCGGATTAGATCGATGAAAAATATGGGGATAATGTGCCTTTAAAGCGGGAGCCCTTTTTTAAAAAAGTGTCAGCCGCCTCATGTACCCTATCTTATTTGCTATAGTGCCCTTAAGACAATTAATGTAATTGCAGGTAACCGATTATGATGATTGAGGAAGGACCTATACAGAAAGAGCAGTCTTACTCGAGATGATAGTATGCTATCCGGTTCGTCTCTATCATCATGTACATTTATAATTTGGTATTACGGATCACTGTTACATGTTGATAGAGCCCATAGGATTCTTACTTGACTACCAGGGTTGTTGTGGTAATCACACTTGTAAGAACCGGGAAGTCTATAAGCAAATCCTTAAATGTCCTTGGTCGAAGGAATATCGAGACTGGGCACAGTAGACTGGTGTAAATGCTTCTTGACCCCGACGAGGAGCGATGGCCGGTCTCATAGCCATTGGTGTTAGTTAGTCACCAAAGACAGTATACAGGTGCTCATTGGATTATGAGTTACATTGGACGGGCTCGCCGGGAACATGCTAGATGGTATTATACCTATTGTCAGATAGCAGTTCTCAGGTGATATGAGTACAGGTTAGTCTGTCGACCTTAGACCGTCATTTGTCTCGTGTGAGTTTCCACTGTATTTTGATTTCTATCTTACCACGGCTCAAAGAAGTCGTGCAAATAGGTTTTAATTGGGTACAGTCCCGAGCTACATGGAGGCAGTGAGCGGATCGTCAGGGATTCGTCTCTCCCAGTATTGGGGGTAGATGCCGCGCTATGCACGAGTGGTCATCACCAGAGATCCTTGGCCAAGGTGGACGAGATTTACTGATTTAGATCAGTAGTTTTTCAGTACAGAGCTTCACACTGACACGAAATATCGTATTATTTGGGGTTTGACTTTATCTACCTCTAGACCTGATATGCGATACTTTTAGATGAACACACCGGACTGTACGAAAATTGTTACAGACAGGCTCAGCATGGGTACGGATGAGTTTACTCGTCGGCCTTTCTTTCGTTCAATACCTGAGTAGCCATTACGTACAGCTAGTGCCGCTGACGTGCTTGTGGTTATGAATTTATTCAGTAATCATTGCCAGCGTATTGTTGAGTCTTTAGAGTCTCATACAGAGGGTTTTCCCATTCATTCGATATGATGTAAATGACGTATGTTGGAACATACATGTGTCCGATTAAATATGTGTACAGGATACACGGACTTTAATCGGACGGTTGATAATACTAGCGGTTTAGGATTAAACTGGATTATTAAATCAAGTTTTGATTTAATAATATATATATATATATTTAATATATGTTTTCTAGTATTATTGTTCACTATTCATTTTCTCTCTTGGATATTCGTATTTTTATACGGATACATGTATATGTATTTCGATATGTATACCGGATATTGTTCCCGCATAAAAAATAAAAAAAAAGAAGAAGGAAAAGGGGGGAAATTCCCCACTATTAAAGTCTCACGTGTTAAACACGTAAGCACGTATATGCAAAACCATATAGGCGCTGCAGTTAAAAACAAATGGGCTAAAAGAGCCATACGTGTTAAACACGTGAGCGCCTATATGTAAAGTATATAGGCGCTGCAATCAAATAATTGGCAGGCCAAACAGGCCTCACGTGTTAAACACGTCAGCGCTCATATGCAAAGTATATGAGCGCTGAAAATAAAGCATGTTGAATCCTATGCTAGGGGTCACGTGTTAAACACGTGAGTTCTTCTGCTGCACTTTTTGGCAAAATAGAATTGAATTCTATTTGGAAAATATTTTCCCTGATCTTTCTGATACGGAAAGATTGCTCTCTAACAAAGAATTTTGGATTTAAAATCCAATTGTGATAAAATATCACCAATCAAACCACCCGATAGATTTAAATTCTATGTGGGAAATATTTCCTTGATTTTTCTCAAATTAGAAAGATCTTCTCTGATTAACAGAGAACCCTTGGATCAAATATCCAATGGTGATTATAAAATCACCCCCCGATCATCTGATAGAATAAATTCTTTCTTAGGAAAATATTTTCCTGATTTTATTAAATTAATAAGACATTTATAGGAAAATATTTCTTAATCTTGTTAAACAAATAAAAAATCTTCTCTGTTAAACAGAGAGACTTTGGATTGAAAATCTAACATTGAATAAAATTCACAAATTAATCTTCATGATCTCCCAATGAGAGATTTTCTTAACATACTGATTTTTTCCCTTCTCCTATAAATAGGAGCATGGAGATTAAATCTAAGGATACACAGAACTCCCCAGAAGGTTCTGCCAAAAAATATATACAGTGAGCTCTTGAGAAAGAAAAAGAATTTAATTTTCAAAGGAGAAGACTTGCCCCGTTGAAACCCTAGATAAAGAAACACAAAAATCATATTATCTCTCCTTTACCTTTCTAAGGGTTTAACCCTTCATATAGGAACTTAGTTCTTTCTCTGGTTGACAGATCTCCCAACAAGTTGAGAATTTAATTCTCATCGGGAAGATTTTGTTCTATAGATTCAAAACTTAGGGTAAAAGAACTAGGTTATAAAAGAAAAAGAAATAACAAGAACATATGAGAATTTAATTCCTCCAAAAATTAGGTTTTAACCCTATATAAAGAACTTAGTTCTTCAAATGATGATGGTCCAAGATCTTCAAAACTGAAATCTTGATGATCATCAATGACTAAAAATGCCATTAATAGAGATCAATATCTCTAAGAAAACACAAGAACAACTTGGTGACTCGATTAATATTTAGCACTTTTTTAAAGTCTCATGTGTTTTCCACAGGAAGCGCTTAAAAAACCAAACAAAAAGAACAGCCAAAGCTGCCTCACGTATTTCTTACGTGGGCGCCTAAAGGGAAAAGAAAACTTCTTTGTCAATTAGGCAGCCGCCCCAAAAGAAAGTAGTCACGTTGTAACATTTCAGAAAAATAAAATATTATTTTTGGGAATTTAAATAATTAAAATAATAAATATTATGAATATTTTAATGAATGGAGATCAGTTTTAATGTTATGGTATGATCATATACCAATAGATTGGGAAAATATTGGAAAATTATATTGAATGTTGATTTTTAAAGAAATTGTGAGATTTAGACATTTTATGAATTATTATATAATTTATTATATACAATTGTATTTTTTAAACTTAATTAATGTTCACTAATTATGCATTAAGCGTGATTATGCACATGACATGTACCATGTCATATTGCTAACACTTATTACATTTTATTCTACCATGGTTTTAATTCTCCATTTTTCCTTTATGCATGGTTTTTGAATTTTGGTTAAAGAAAAGAAAAGAAAAAGGAAAAATATTAAAGAAAGAAGTATGGACATGAGAGAGAAGAGAGAGAGAGAGGATGAGAGGTCAATTTACCATGCCTCCTTGTTCCTTCATTCCATCTTCATCTTTGTGTTCCCACCTCTTTCTCTCATGGCTGCCCTCTCCCTCCCCCATCTCTACCCCCTCACAACTCCATCAAAAATACCTCAAAACCTTGCATTCCCTTCACAAAAAAGATGCACAAGCTCACCACTAGCATGTTGGATAGGGTTTTGAACTCCAAAGGATTTTAGGGTTTGCCAAGAGAGGTATTTTCTTCACCATTAGAGTAGTAATCTATTTCCTTTAGCATCCATGCTAGTTTAAAAGTGATATTGTGTAGTTTAGTGATACTTGAAAATTCCAAGAGGATATTTAGGGGATTCTTGAGTTGTGATAGTGTAAGTGAGTGTTGTTGGTGACCATAAACCCTCCTAGTGTTAAAAACCCAAATTAAACAGAGCCTAAACCTAAAACTTGAAATAGATGTTCAATGTCGGTTTTTGTGTATAATTACTCCTATAGGGAATCTGGAGTGATATGGAACATTTATAAGAAAAACTAGCAACCCCAGACATCTAGATAGACCACTAGAAAACTATCCTGAGGAGACGAGACCCTAACTCAATGATAAAACCAAGCTCGCCGGATATTGGGGTGATGTCGCCGGTCAAATTTAGGGCAATGGTGTCTAGGTTTGATCTGTAGCTCATATACCTCTTATACAACACCCCAGTACTGCTAGTTTAGCCTAATTTCATCTGAACTAAAATTTGGAGCAAGTTTTGTAAGTTGCTGTTTTGGTTTCCTCGATGTTCATGACTTGAACTTTTGATATTTCGTTTTGTTTCGATCGATTGGCGTTTGTACGTCGATATCGAGGGTTATTGGTTCTTCTTGCATTTTAGGCTATAGGTTCTAACCTATAAGCACCTCGCATATCGTTTTGGTTTTGAATCGGATTTTAATGTGATACGATATGTTATGACATGTAGGTACCTCCGCGTGAACTTCGGAACGACAAGAAAGAGCATGGCGATATCGACTTCGGCAAGCAAGGATCAGGTGAGTAGATATATATCTACGGAGGAAGTCGGGTGGATGGCGTATAGCACCTTCGCAAATTCATAGTGTAGTTTACGAATACGTTATATATATATATATATATATATATATATATATATATATATATATATATATATATATATATATAAAGATGCGTATTGTGATACATGGATGATTATCAAGAAATGTTTTAGGTGACTTTGGCTTAGTGTTAGCGTATTTGGAAGTTAATTCCTTAGTTTAGTTTTTAGTCGCGAAACCCTAGAGTAATGATTTGCACACACGTGCACACACACGCATATATTTGATTTCTTGTGCGTATATGGGGATATGTATATATATATATACATATATGTATGTGAGTATGTATATATATATATATGTATACATATACACGATGATGAGGATAGTATATGATACTTGGAGATGAGTCGATGTGATTGGGCATGATGCCATGACATCGGTGATGTGATTTGGATCGTGTGATGAGACATGATATGATATTATAGCGGATCGTTGGACGATATATTTTCATACACACGCAGATATATATATTGATGGTATCGGCATGTACTAGACTTAGATCAGTACCCTGTTCATGATAGTATGATAATGATACCATGTGGATATTGAGGTATATGTGATAGGCGACCCGTACCCCGATTTTGGGATGCCGTACGATGGATTTACCGTACGAGATATAATTATGATGATTGATCCGCACTCATGATTCGAGGATGTCGTATTATATATATGCTATCGTATGTGACGCTATTGAGGCGGGATCACCGACTATTAGATATATAGATCGACTCAGACTTAGGTGGATTTCCTTACCCTTTTGTTAGTCTCTTAGCTGTCATGTAGTTTATTTAGTAGATATTAGAGTTGGGTGTGAGTCATACTTATTTCCAAAACTAACGAATCATGAGTATTTTAAAGACAGGCCAAGGGAGACTACGGATATTTCAAAAGACGTACCTTTTCTTAAAAACACCGTAGCCCCTATTTTCTAAACACCACGATTCGTGCGATTTTAGACAACAAAACTGTATGACTCGTATATAGCTATGTATATTCTTTATTGTTGCGTTTACCATTCATTCTCCGTTTATTCATGTTGTTATCATCGCATTGCATGCTGTACACTTTAGTGATTATGAAACCATGCTGTCAGGACACCAGCACCATTACCGATGATGCGTATGCTCCACGTATACTTGCTTGCCTGCACACACATCATCATCATCGGTAATTGCCATGTCACGTACACTTTAGAAATATTACTTCATTGATATCGCTTGTTAGCTGATAGTTCCGATATATCATTACTGTGCTAGTTTAGATATTGCATTCTTTACTTAGATACCCATGTATGTTTATATATTTATTTGTCATGCAACACTATAGGGCCAGTCCGGATTGCCGGAGCCCGGTATTCACTATTATTGACTCTTCATTTTGGGATTTCGGATTTTCCAGGAGATTTCTGGATTTGGAGAAACCGCAAGATTTTATAAACTCATTTTCATTTCAAAAGATAAAAAGTACGGTTTTCTCGTGATATGATGTGAGATAGGTCCACCATGAGTTTTCTCGGCTCTTGAGCGATATCATACACCCGATTCGAGGAGGAGGAGGAACCCTCTGTGGGTGCATGGTAGACCCGGTGCGGTACCCCGGGGCAAGATGGTCGCAGATGATGGCGTTGAGCCTGGCAGAGGAGTACTACCGACCTGTTATTTGTGAGGCGGCGAATATCCGGAGGATACCGACGTAGTCGTGAGATTTGATGAAGGGCCAGTCAGGATAGCCGGAGCCCAGGGGCCAGTCCGGATAGCCGGAGCCCGAGATATTGAGACTTTGAGGTATTGAGACTATATGATACGGGCCTGTCCGGATAGCCGGAGCCCGAGATATTGGATATTTGGATTTATGTTTTGTGTCGATAATTGACATGGATTTTATGTTGATTTCATTGATGATACCTCGATTTGTATATACAGCAATCTCACTAATTTAAGAAAACAGCTTTCTTATTTATGATGTATTCTGTTTTCATTCGTATTGCATTCATGCATCATATATATGATATGTTGCTATCTGAGGCACTGACACGAGCACGTGGTATTACACTTATGTGTAGATGGTTCAAGATATTATATTAAGGATATATTATTATCGTATGACCTAGGATTGAGTCATACATGCGATTTCTTCTCGGTGATGTTTTCTACTCACGAGTTGGCAACTCACCTCCGTTGTGCCACATTTTCTTGCAGGTTTGCCGTACAGGTTTTCTTGGCGGCTTTGCTGGCACACTGCTTCTTTCCGGGTGATTGCTTTGGTAGGTGGGTTCACTCGTATCGTGACCACCATTGTACTTTTATTATTTCAGTTGTATCTAGTAACTCCATCAACCAGACTTGTATATTCTATAGACTTAGAAGATCAGTATATATTCTTTCGACCTTAGAGTCGCGCGCTTGTATTAGTACGGTTTTCTGGTTTCCTTGATGATGTTGGATTTCATTCTGAGTTTTGATCCTCGCCTTTCGGTGTTGTATATTATACTGCTTGCGTGGTTGTATCCGCCAATTGGTGAAGAGCTAGCTCCCGCTTGGGGATGCCTTTATTCATCATGTATATTATTCATGTTTGTACCCGTTTGGGGCCAGTATTTACAAAGGAGACTCTGCCAAAAATTTTGGGAAAATATGACGTTGCTTTTAAATATTTAATGCCAATTATTTATTAAAACCACTTGCTTTAAAATAAGTTTCCTTCACTTCTTCTTTAAAATAGTTTAGATTTCTGGGCTTTTGGCTTACTTGAATTAGGTGGAGCCCTATAGGCTTCACATGATTCAAGTACCAGTCACGTGCTATTTCGGATCGTGACACATATGAAATACACATGAAACGCTCTTGGAAACCCAACTGCTTAGCACTTCTGTAAAAAGAGGGAAAGTGAATAAATGAAACCCAATGCTCAGCACTCACGTGCTTCCCACGTGAGTACCATGCAAAGTGCTCAGCACTTTAAGATTAGTCAAAATATCTAAAATGCTTCGCACTGATTGGGGCAACATTCATATCTGAGCACCTCACGTATTTCACACGTGAGCACCACGGGACTCTAGTGCTAAGCACTAATCCAGCACCTCACGTGTTTCACACATGAGCGCTGTATGCCCCATTGTTTAGCACTTTTGGGTAATTATGAAAACTCAATCTCAGCCTAAAATTGGCTTAGTTTCTTGAGGTCAAACCCCTTTGTTTTTTAAAATCAATCGAGCCCATATGCTCTTTATTTCCAAAGTCTCAAATATAACCAAAAATTCTTAAGTCCACAACAACCTCTTTTCCCTCAAATAAGGGATTTGGTTTAAGGGTACATCTCTTCAAACCTCTAATATATGTCATTGTAATTCCTCAACGTCTTCAGAGAAGTGGAGGGTCTCGATGACTAACAACTTCTTTCGTTGATACTGTCACGACCCGAAGGTACGGAACGCGACTAGCACTTAAATTACAAAACGTCTAAAGGCGTAACGTAATCTAAGTAAGCCAAAGTCCAGAAAACTAAACCGTTTATCAATTAAAGTGAAGGAAAACTTGTTTTAAAGCAAGCGGTTTTAACAAAAATAAGTGGCATTAAACATTTAAAAGCAACATCATATTTTCCCGAAAATTTCGACAGAGTCTCCTTTGTAAATACTGGCCCCCAAACGGATACAACACATGAAAATACATATAAATAATGAATAAAAGCATCTCCAAGCGGGAGCTAGCTCTTCGCGAATGGCGGAATCACAACCACATGCAATATGTATCTCAAAAGTGCGAAATAAGCATCTGAAAGTAAGAAATGAGAACACCACGTCGGCTCAAGTGAGCATCGACACCAGATATCACAAATACAAGTCTCACGAGTCTCACCGTCTGGTCTAATATACAAGGGTAGATAGAGTATATTAGATACAAAATAATATACATGATGGAATAAAATATCCTCGTAACCCACCTATGAGCAATGCCGCAAGTCTAAACAAAAGGAACGAAATGAGGAAGTGCGTCCGCCGCTACTGTGCTGACGGGTCGGACCTGCAAGATACTGTGGCACAACGGGGATGAGTTGCCAACTCGTGAGTAGTAATTAACATCTCATAAGGCTATCATAAGGATGCACGCAAATGCATCACAGCCTACATATACTAACATGACACGACGTACTAGCATGATTGCTCCATGAATGCATAATCAAACACGAAACCTGAACACGTCTGGTATGAGAAAATCTTTATTCTTATCTTAGAAAAACCTCCGTGCAATAAATTGAAGCATCACCAATGAAATCAACAGAAAATCCGTGTCAAATATCGACACAATTTATATACATATCCCAATATCTCAATGCCTCAATATCTCAATGTCTCAATATCTTAGGCTCCGTCAGTCCGGATCGGTCCATATCATCAAATCTCACGACTACGTCGGTATCCTCCGGATATCCTCCGCGTCAGACATCACCGGTAGGTAGTCCGCCCCTGCCGGGCTCATCATCATCCCCACAAAAACACTCTCGCCTCGGGATACCATACCGGGTCCACCATGTACCCGAGACGGTTCATCCTACTCCTCGAATCGGGTCTCGAAAACCAACATAAATCAGGAAAACTCATGGTGGACGACACATATATTATATCACGAGAAAACCGCAACTTGCATTATTTAAAAATGATAATAGGTTTATTAAATTCTTGCAGTTTTCCCCAAAATCCATAAATCTCATAAACACGGGAATCTCCAAGAAAAATCACAATATGTGAACATGTCAGCGATGATGAATGCATATGGTATCAATAATATGAAATACGGTGTATGACTAGAAAACTATGCATGAACGATGGTGCAATGAGGTATATACATATGACTAGCAATCCAACGTATCCAATCCCGACGAGATGAATAGACAACTACAAGTCTACATATCATATATGATGCAAATGCACAGGTATCGATTCTAAGCAAGTTCTATAGTGTTCGTGATATAGCAATTACCAATGACGTGTGTGTTTGTATGAATAGTGCACGTGCAGCATGAACCAATGGTAATGGTGCAAGTGTTCTATAAGATAATATCATATATATCTATGATGATGCAATGCAATGAGATGAATGACTAGGCGACTACACATATAAATACTAGCACTACTAGTAATCCTGCTATCCGGCGCCTCGCGCCATCCAGACGATCCCCCATAAATGTGTACATCTACTCACCGGTACGCCTCGGCTAATCTGATCCAATCTCAATCTTGTCTTTTCGCGCCACGTCCGACGCCTCTGTACCCGATCCTAGAATCGCACACAAATAAATAAGATGATATATATATAAATAGTCGCGGATACAAACGATACAAGTCAACCACGCGCACTAACTAGACGCACACGCACTTAGTACACAAATGTGCTCACGACAATGCCACGAACCACAACTAGGATCGCAAAACGTGACAACTACCAAGTCTAGAACCCAATCGCGCATTCACAACACATTAAATATTGTAGGGAAAAGGTAGTAGATCATCAAAATCTCAAACTTAATTAAAATCGATTTATTCTAAAAACCTAGTAAGTATCACCTAACCATTTTAGTGCAAATCTAGATATTTTAATAAATCTAGTGGCCACAATATTCACTTAATAACTTAATTAAGCCACACAAATCTTTACTAAATTTTAATCTCACCTATTCACACACTAATCATGAAATTAGTTTGCAAAGAAAATTAATTGGGACAATTAAAAGTAACAACTAGCAAGTTAATAACTAGATTAGATTTTGCATGTCTTAAAATGTTAAACTACTCATTACAACCATGTTCAAGTTATAAAAACTCTAACTTTAATTCAAAACCTTCTCTTTTAATTTCAAACTTGAAATTAAAACCATATTAATACCTAAATAAGTTTGATTTAAAGTAATTAAACAACAAATTAACTATTGGATTAAGATTATATCTCAACAAGTTTGAGATCAAACTTTCAAACTTGCCTCCAAGAAAAGCTTCCTTACTCCTAGATCCATACTAGTTTGGCTAAGAAAAAATGGGTAAAGATTTAATTAGGAATTTGTGGGATTTTGTGTGAATTTTTGAATGAATTTTGTGGATTTTGAAGTGGAAAATGATATGAAGAATTGGGGGGTGCTGCAGGTGGAGGGCTCGGCCAGAAATGAGGTAGATGGGGTGAGGGGAAAATGTGTGGGTGAGCTTAAGAAACATGCCACCCATACCTCCATAAATGCACCATGCTCTTTTCTTTTCTCTTTTATTTTCCTTGTGAGTTGTGAGATGATTGCAAGTGAGAAGAAGTAGAATTGTAGGGCTGCAGATTTCAGCCAGCACAAGGGAATGGGGGAGAGAGAGTGAGGTGTGTGTGTAGAAACATCCCCCCAAACTCAAGTCAACAAGCCCACACCTCTTTTCTTTATTTATTTTATTTCATTTTCTAATTTATTCTATCCTAGAATTGACCAGAACCTTGGAGACAAAATGGGAAAAAGAGAACATGTTACAAACTAGGTCCTAGGTTGTCATGGTTTACATTTGTATAATTAACCCATTCTCATTTGTAATTAACACTAATTATATGTATAAGTAAAAGCTTAAAACAATATTTAAAAATAATTAATTTAGGAAAAATATTTAAGAAAACTAGAAATTTGTAAGTGACTAAATAAATACCAAATACTAGCAATTACACTGCTAAAATAGGTATAATTTAGTCTATGCGGAAAAATAATTATATTATGGTTTTACGGAAAAACACGTATTATCAATAATTAATACGTAACTAACCTAATCGAATTTTTTAGAACGTTACAATCTTCGTCCCTTAAGGAAATTCGGTCCCCGAATTTAAAATTTAACTACGTGTACCTTCGAAGAGATAGGAATATTTCTTTCGCATCTCGTCCTCGGCTTCCCACGTGACCTTTTCGCTGTTCGGGCTACACCAAAGAATCTATACGGATGGTATGACCTCGGACCTCAGTTTCTTCACCTGCCGATCTAGAATGACTATTGGCTGTTCGATGAAAGAAGGATCGTGCTCCAACTGGATCGTCTGATACTGTAGCGCGTGAGAGGGGTCATGAAGGTACTTACGGAGCATTGATATATGAAGCACGGGGTGAATATCTAGAAAGCTGGGTGGAAGAGCCAAACGATAAGCAATTGCGCCGACACGCTCGAGAATCTTTAAGGGACCTATACATCAGGGACTAAGCTTCCCATTATTCCCGAATCTCAACACGCCCTTCATCGAAGAAACCCTCAAGGAAACATGATTGCCTACTGTAAACTCAAGTCTGCGCCGACGTCGGTCTACATAAGATTTCTGCCTGCTCTGGGCTGCTCTCATCCTATCCCGAATTAACTGGATCTTTCGGTCGTCTCCTGCATAATCTACGGCCCTAAAATACTGCTCTCACTGAGCTCTGTCCAACATACGGGCGCTCGATATTTCCTCCCATATAATGCCTCGAAGGGTGTCATCTGAATCTCCTCCTAGAAGTTATCATTATAGGAAAACTCTATCAAGGGCAAGTGGCGATCCCTGCTGCCACCGAAATCTAGAACGCAAACTCGGAGCATATCCCCAAGAGTCTGTATGGTACTCTCTGATTGTTCATCGGTCTGCGGATAGAAAACCACACTGAAACTCAGTTGGTGCCCAAAGTCTCTTAAAGTTTCTATAATAGTTGGCTGGTGAACTGGGTGCCTCTTTAGACACAATACAAGTCAGAACACAATGTAGTCGCACAATCTCATCAACATACATCTGAGCATACTGAACAAATTTGAAAGTGGTCTTGACTGGTAGAAAGTGAGCTGCTTTCGTCAATCGGTCCATGATCACTCAAATAGAGCCATACTCTCGACTGGTCTTAGGTAGACCTACGATACAATCCATATAAATTTGTTCCCATTTCCACTCCGGAATGGGCAAAGCTTGTAATTCTCCTGCTGGCCTCTGATGCTCAGCCTTGACTTGCTGACAAGTCAGCATCCCAAAACAACATCTGTGACATTTATCTTCATCCCTTCACAGTAGTACACATCTCCCAAGTCATGATACATCCTGGTGGAAATCGGATGAACACTATATGCTGATTGATGCGCCTCTTCAGAATCTCGCGTCTCAGTCCCTCGGAATCTGGCACGCACATTCGAGTCCCAAATTGTAGTACTCCCTGATCATCGATCACGAACTCTGAATCTCTGCCCTGTCGAACCTGCTCTAAGATCTTTGACAAACGAATGTCATCGGACTATGCCTCACGGATATGATCAAATAACCGTGTATGTGCACGGACACGGACAAGTTGTCCCTCAGTCGACGTAAACTAGAACTGTACTCGGCTGTCGTAAAGAATCTGCCAATCTGCCGTCGACTGTCTCTGAACTGTGCTCAACAAGACAAGCTACCTCCAGGCCTCCGACTCAAAGTATCTGCCACAACATTCACCTTGCCCGGATGATAAAGAATCTCGCAGTCATAGTCTTTCAATAGCTCCATCCAACGGCGCTGTCTTAATTTCAAATCTCGCTGCTTAAAGAATGTACTTTAAACTCTGGTGGTCCGTGAATATCTGGCACGACTCGCCGTATAAGTAGTGTCTCCAAATCTTGAGTGCAAAAACCACCGCAGCCATCTATAAATCATGAGTGGGATAGTTCTGCTCGTGCTTCTTCAACTGCTGAGAAGTATCGCAATAAACAACAAAGCCGCCTATTCCTGAAGGCAAAGATAAAACCGGCGCCGTAATCAAACGAGTCTTCAACTGCTGAAAGCTCTGCTCGCATAGCTCAGTCCAAGGAAAAGGAATTCCCTCCCGGGTCAATCCGGTCAACGTTGCAACTATCTGCGAAAAATCCTGTATGAAATATCAATAGTATCCGTCCAAACCCAAAATGTTGCGAACCTCCGTCACTGATACAGGTCTGGGCCAGTGCTGAATGGCCTCGATCTTTTTCGGTTCCATACGTATACCATCTCTCGTAACTACGTGACCCAAGAAGTCAACATCATTCAACCAGAAAGCATACTTGGGTAATTTAGCGAATAGTTGGCTCTCTCTTAAAGTCTGCAGCAAAATCCTCAATTACTGCCCAGGCTCCACTCGGCTCCGAAAGTGTACTAAAATGTCATCAACGAACATGATAATAACTGATTAAGAAACGACCTGAATATGCGATTCATCCAATCCATGAACGCTGCTGGGGCATTGGTGAGCTCAACGACATCACCAAGAAATCCCATAACGCGTGCGAAAAGTAGTCTTCGGATATCATCCTCTCGAACCCACAACTGGTAGTAGCTTGACCGCAAGTTAATCTTTGAGAAATGTCCCGCACCCTGGAACTAATCAAATAAATCGTCGATGCAAGGTAAGGGATATTTATTCCGCATAGTAACCCGATTCAACTGGCGATAATCGATACACCAACACAAACTGCCGTCTTTCTTTTTGACGAACAGGACAGGAGCACCCCAAGGTGACGCACTTGGACGAACAAGCCCCTTATCCAACAAATCTTGCAACCGATCCTTCAGTTCTTTAAGCTCCACCGGGTCCATCCGATATGGCGGTATAGAAAAAGGCTCCGTGTCGGGAATCAAGTCAAAGCAGAACTCAATATCGCGCTCTGGTGACAAACCAAGCAACTTGGAAGGAAAGACATCTTGAAATTCCCTCACAATCAGAACCTGGTCCAACGGGACCTTTGCGGCTCTAACATCACAAACATATGCTAAGAATCCCTGACATCCTTTCCTCAAGAACTGACTAGTGCGAAAAGAAGAAATCAAACCGGGAAAGGCGACGCTACGGTCTCCCCGAAAACAAGAATTGGCTCACCCGAAAAACTAAATTTGACTGCCTCCTCACGGCAGTCCATGGACGCATAACAAGTGACTAACCAATCCAAGTCCAGAAGAACTTCAAAGTCAAACATATTGAGAAGCATTAAATGACAGAAGAATCCCTATCTCCGATACGAACAAACAACACGAACGGAAACATTTCGAGCGACAAACGACTAGCCTATGGAAGAAATCACAAGCGGCTGATTTAACAAGGACTACTATCGGCTACACCTCGATACAAATTATGTGGATTCCATTTCAAACAACACCAGAAAGAAATACGTATCGGACGAAAACACTAAAAGAATACCTGTCACAAAGGTGTCTATCTAACCACCTCTGAGCTGGCATAACAGTACAAATCCGCTTTAGTCCAGAAACGACCGAAGTCTCAGAAATGCGCTCCTCTAGCAGTAAGGCTGCATCCATCGCGGCTGCATAAGTGTCAAAATGTTGAGTGCCGATGGCAAGAATTAACTGCATGTCCAATCTCCACACAAACCTCTTTATCCGTTTCTCTTCAGTGTCCACCAGATAAGGAGCATATCAGACCGCTGAGTAAACTAAATGTCGTACTCGGACACTTTCATCCATGGAGTCTTGCGCAAAGGCTCGAAACTACAAGCTCGGCATCTTGAACGCTGTTCAGAAGAAAATGAGTAAGAAATACAGCTGTGAACTTATCCCAAGTCATAGAAAGTAGATCTGCAGCTCGGCCTCTCTCAATTGACTCGCACCACGTCCGAGCAAGACCTCTCTAGACAAAAACGCGTAAGCTCAATCCATATCTCATCAGAACATCTCTGTGAACGACAAATCCTAACCATCCTGTCAAGGATTGTCTACGGATTCCTCCGCCGCATACGTGTCGGTAAAAACTAGAGGCTTCAGCCTCAAAAACTCCTGTAAGGAAACAAAAATAATCTTGGTAACAACAGAAACGGCTACCTGTGCAGTAGGTACAAACACAGTCCCCGCAGTAGGAGGGACATCATCAGCTCTCAGAGCTCGGATAGCCTCAACTAACAATCCAACCATCCGTCACAAGTCCTGAATACTTGACTCTAGCCTAACTATCCGTCCTAGAGAAAGCGGATCACTTTGTCCCTAAGGGGTAGGCGTACCGCCCGGATCGGTTCTCATCCCAAACGAGCCTACTCTAATCTCATCTCTAGCGGTAGCCCTCTGGCCCTCGTAGTCTCCGGCGACATAGTGGCTAGAACAAGAAACAAGATTGATATGAACATTGCGATCGAATTAAAAGATTTTCGGAATCAAGGAAGGAAGTACAAGAAATCATATATCCTAAGGTCACTTAGGCGGAGTACCGTATCGTAAGTATGCCGCGGAACATACACACGACACGTCACTCTGCTTAAGTCATCTACTCCATCTACCAAGGGTTATCCTACACTCAGAAAGGTAAAACCTAAGGCTTTGATACCAACTTTGTCACGACCCGAAGGTACGGAACGTGACTGTCACTTAAATTACAAAACGTCTAAAAGCGTAACGTAATCTAAGTAAGCCAAAACCCAGAAAACTAAATTGATTATCAATTAGAGTGAAGGAAAACTTGTTTTAAAGCAAGTGGTTTTGACAAAAATATGTGGCATTAAACATTTAAAAGCAACATCATATTTTCCCGAAAATTTCGACAGAGTCTCCTTTGTAAATACTGGCCCCCAAATGGGTACAACACATGAAAATACATATAAATAATGAATAAAGGCATCCCCAAGTGGGAGATAGCTCTTCACCAATGGCGGAATCATAACCACATGCAATATGTATCTCAAAAGTACGAAATAAGCATCTGAAAGTAAGAAATGAGAACACCACGTCGGCTCAAGTGAGCATCGACACCAGATACCATAAATACATGTCTCACGAGTCTCACCGTCTGGTCCAATATACAAGGGTAGATGGAGTATACTAGATACAAAATAATATACATGATGGAATAAAATATCCTCGCAACCCACCTACGAGCAATGCCGAAAGTCTAATCAAAACGAACGAAATGAGGAAGTGCGCCCGCTGCTACTGTGCTGACGGGTCGGACCTGCAAGATACTGTGGTACAACGGGGGTGAGTTGCCAACTCATGAGTAGTAAGTAACATCTCATAAGGCTAGCGTAAGTATGCACGCAAATGTGTCACAGCCTACACATACTAAAATGATACGATGTACTAGCATGAATACAACATGAATGCATAATTAAACACGAAAGCTGAACATGTCTGGTATGAGAAAATCTTTATTCTTATCTTAGAAAAACCTCTGTGCAATAAACCGAAGCATCACCAATGAAATCAACAGAAAATCCATGTTAAATATCGACACAATATATATACATATCCCAATATCTCAATGCCTCAATATCTCAATATCTCGGTCTCCGTCAGTCCGGATCGACCCATATCATCAAATCTCATGAATACATCGGTATCCTCCAAATATCCGCCGCGTCAGACATCACCAGTAGGTAGTCTGCCCCTGCCGGGCTCATCGTCATCCCCACAAAAACACTCTCGTCCCGGGGTACCATACCGGGTCCACCATGTACCCGGGATGGTTCATCCTACTTCTCGAATCGGGTCTCGAAAACCAACAGAAATCAGGAAAACTCATAGTGGACGACACATATATCATATCACGAAAAAACCGCAACTTGCATTATTTAAAAATGATAATAGGTTTATTAAATTCTTGCGGTTCCCCCAAAATCATAAATCTCATAAATACGGAAATCTCCAAGAAAAATCACAATATGTGAACATGTCAGCGATGATGAATGCCTATGGTATCAATAATATGAAATACGGTGTGTGACTAGAAAACTATGCATGAATGATGGTGCAATGAGGTATATACATATGACTAGCAATCCAACGTATCCAATCCCGACGAGATGAATATACAACTACAAGTCTACATATCATATATGATGAAAATGCACAGGTATCGATTCTAAGCAAGTTCTATAGTGTTCGTGACATAGCAATTACAATGGCGTGTGTGTTTGCATGAATAGTGCACGTGCGGCATGAACCAATGGTAATGGTGCAAGTGTCCTATAAGATAATATCATATATATCTATGACGATGCAATGCAATGAGATGAATGACTAGGGGTGCAAGTGTCCTATGAGATAATATCATATATATCTATGACGATGCAATGCAATGAGATGAATGACTAGGAGACTACACATATAAATACTAGCACGGCTAGTAATCCTGCTATCGGGCGACTCGCGCCATCCAGACGATCCCCCATAGATGTGTACATCTACACACCGGGATGTCTCGGCTGATCTGATCCAATCTCAGCCTTGTCTTTCCGCGCCACGTCCGATGCCTCTACACCTGTTCATATCATAATTTTGCATTATTATATTCCCCATTCTTATTCATTTTACAAATAAACAGGTGCTTTTGATCCATGTCTGCTATATAGTTGCAGGTTACAGGTTTTCGGAACAAAACGGTGAAAATGATGAAAAGACGATACAAAAGCGAGACTACGATTAACAAATAGAAGAATCTTGATCATGCCTACAGTTTGAGGGACAATTGAAGATCAATGAACAATTTCACAAAGTACAAAGGCAGCGCAAAGATTCAGGACTTCAACACGAAGCGAACGGTAAAAGTCCACCACATTCTACACTATGGAAATCTGGAAGAAACTAGAAGACATTCTGAAGAACCAAGTAAAGAAAAGTCAAGGAAAATGCAACAGAAAGCAGCCCAGAAGAACACAGCCCAATACCCCACCATATGGCCGCGGATCTGCGGCCAAACAGGGCATATGGCCGCGGTTCCGCGGCCATGATAAGCACGTGTCGGTGCATTTTTTGACGGCGGCGGCGGTGCGTTGACTAGGCTTTTTAGGGTAATTTTGTAAACGCAGATAGGGATCAGAATGTTACCTAGGGTTTCTGTAATCTATAAATAGGAACCCTACAGCTCTTTTTGGGGCATGCCTCTTTTTGTGCCTCATTTTATTCATCTAAATTCAGAATTTTAATTGCTGTAAATGTTTGAAGAGTGCATCAAATAAAGTAAGTCCTTTTCTATGCCCAAGTTAATTTTCCTTTCTGCCCTAGTTAATTTTATTTATCTGTCCTAGTTTAGCTCTTTTAATTATCTGCCGTAGATTAGATAATTAGGTTATTAAAAATGAAATATTTTATCAATTCCCTAATGGGTGAGTAGTTCCTCACTTGTTAGGGTTAAGAATAGGAAATATTTGAGAGATGAAAATCTCTCACCCCTTTCTTGCCCATCATACATTTTAATAGGACTCTATGCATACATACACACACCGCTCACTACGGCACCCTATCCCACGAGGTAACTGTGATACCGTAGTTTAAAAGACTGGTTGTATATGTTTTCCATGGAGGTTAGGGTAAGAATTAAGAAAGGACGGACAAGGACCTAGAAGAAGAAACCTAGTTTCTTCCCGATGGTACTAATCCACTTTGTTAATTATTACCTTAACACCTAAAAGATCTTAATTAGGGCATAGAAAGCGGTGAGGAATATTGAATTTCCAAACTTAATCTAAACCTAACCCTAGCAAGATTTTAATCCTAATCAAACTCATTTCAGTTTTTAGTGATAATCAATCCAACCCCAATTGGAATTAACTCGTTAGAACAATTAGAAAATACACAAAATCCCTGTGGACCGACCCGTACTCACCGGCTAGCTACCAAGCGACGCCGTTCTTGATTGCGGTAAAATTCTTTGATTCATCTTTTAAAAGCGCACGCGCACATAAATTAATTTTCAATCAAATGGCGTCGTTGCCGGGGATGGCGTAGTTATTTTCTTTTTGTAATTTCGGGTTAATATAAAAATTGAAAAATCATAAAAAACTGAAAAATAAAAAAAAATATAAAAATTTATCATCTTGTTATTTTATGAAGGGCGTTTCGTTTGAATTGTGCAAGATCGACGAACAAATTCAGATCTGGAAAAATCCAGAGAGCAAAACAACAAACATCAGATCTGAATAGACAGAGGAAAATCAAAACAGAGAAACAGAAGAAAATTTGGGATCTGAACCGCACAGTCCACCGTGGAACCGCAGCAAGAGCACACTTTTGGCGGCGGAACCGCGGTCTGGTGGTGATGTTAGCACGTGGAAATCCCTCTGTAAGCTTTCTCTTCTTCTCTGTAACCCACTTATCTCCTCTGAAAATTTTTCCTGCAGGGTTCTTTGCGCAAAAACTTCTCTCCCTTCTCCAATAACTTGATCTTGTGCAGGATTCTTTGCGCCGCAATAAAAAAAAATTTGTTTGCAAGTGTTTGATTGTGTTTACTGCTTTGCATCTTTAAAATTGACTTTAAGGGGCTTTTAACACCAATCCAGATTGGGTGGGGATTTCATTACCCTTCCTAGGACCCAAAAATCACAAAAAGCATTTTGCATTAACCATCAAGTTAATTAAAAAAGATTAGACTCAGCCTTAAGGACTGTCGCGCTGAATAGGATAAAGGAATAGTTGTAGGCATCGATCGTTTATCTAAACCAGACTTTGTGGTGCCTAGGCTAGACAAGTGGGGAAAGGTAATTTTAAAAGGCCCGTCTCACGGTGATTCATGAGTGGATCCCTCCTTTCTCTACTTGTGCTTACCTGGCCACAATTGGCGGTGAAGAGGCGATTTGAGGTCCTCACAACTTGCCCTTTGGAACAGTTAGGAGCAGTCTAGTTGACCTAGGTGACCCTAGATCTAAGCTTGATTGTGCATATTGTGATTGATTGAACGTGTTTCTAAGCATCTTATTGAAAATCTTTTTGCAAAAAGCTCCTTATTAAAAAAACAAACACAAAACGGAAAAATATTTTACAAAAACTTGTCACTTGTCGCTAAGAAATCCATTGCACCCCACTTGCACCCACATTCTTTTTCTTCTCCTTCTTACATCATGGATACCCCACCTCCCAAAACTCTTGCCGAACTTTGGTACACTCATCCAAACATTACTTTCTACGCGAATTGTTTTGGTCAAATTACGGACGACCCCTCCATGCCTAAAATTTCTTTGAAAGATCGAATAGAAGCGTCTAGGAGAAACAGTTCGACCCCGCAATCCACTTTGTATCAACCATTTCAACCTTCACCACCTTCTTACGTTGATACTACTTTTTCGAGTTCTGTTGTAACTCTGAAACCCATGTCTATTGCTGAACATATTGAACAATCTCGTAACTGATCTTTCATTCCTTTCAACACTTCCAGTTCTTGGGATCAACAAGTCCATTCACCTTTTTATCCAAATGTTGATCCTACTCCTGTCCAACCATTCAATTCCTACCAGTCCTACCTGACTTTTGCACACTCTCTAGACATTACTTCTACACAACCATTTGGGAGTTTCACCTATCCAAACAACTTTGAATCTTTTACTGAAACCCCTTCACAACCCATGTCTAGTCTGGAACAGTCGTTGGAAGCTTATATTATAGCGACAAACCAACAGATGAGGAATTTGGATGCGTCCATTGCCGCTCTTATGCAACCTAGTGACCCGGCAGCTCGTTTCCAACCAGCTCCAAAAATTTCAATGTATGATGAGGCGGTTGGACAGATTGAGAATTTGAGTGGAGAGAGTGAGCTGTGCACCCTTCCAAATCAAACCTACCCATCACCAATTGAATCCCACAACTCCGATTTTGAATATCTATCAAGTGTCCCAAATGATTCACCAGTTGAAAATAAAACGTTTAATGAGTTGTGCAACTTTGTAGTGCTTGATTTGCCAGATTGTGAAGGGTCCCTTTCGAGTGAAACCATCAACAATCCTTTTGACCTCTACAACTCCAATCTAGAACCTGAATTGATAAATATCCATGCTTTTGATGAGGTGTCCGAAAAAATTGATTTTCACTTGATTGAGGATATTGACGCAGGGAATACTTTGGATGATGAACCCATAGATTTGACTGAATTTTTCTCTCCAATTCATCATCCCGAGTCATTAAATGTTTCTCCCGAACTTCATATGCGTCTTGATTTTGATGATAATTGCATGGATGAGATAACTTTTGAGGAGAATTATGAGGATAGTATTGAGGAGAGTATTGAGGATAGTATTGAGGATGAACCAGTTTTGTTTGATGAGTCGGATTTTCCAATTCATCCTCCTGAACCTTTAACTATTATACTTCCTAAATTACCCCCCCCATCCTTTCCATCGTTCCGACCACGCAAGAGATTATGCAGGAGGAATATGAGCTTGAAAAATTTCTGTTCAATCACAGTAGTTTTGATGCCACTAGTGCGTTCCTCTTTGAATCTGACACAGTTCTCACAACCGATAACGATTACGAGTGTTTCACTTTTTCGGACGATTTTGAAGACTCACCGCCCGAGTTTGAGTCCTTTGAATTTTCAGATAAGTTAGTTGAACCATCAGAATCGGTTGCTTACAGTCATTTCGAACTATTGATGGAATCCTTCGAGTTCGAGACAGTTTCACCAATTTCACCTTCAATTGTTTCACCTCTGAAACTCGAACTCAAGCTGTTGTCGTCTCACCTTACATACGCTTACTTAGGTGAGAATGATACCCTTCCTAAATCACCTCCCTTCGTCCTTTCCATCGTTTCGACCGCGCAAGAATCCGTCACGCTTCCATTTTCAATGGATGGTTTACCAAGTTCAACGTACCCATGTTTTCTCGCGAATCTTGAGGGATTTGACCCCATTTCTAGACGGGTTGATAGATTAGTACAATCGCTTTTAACACATCGGTCATCACAATTTATGCTAATTTATTCACTCAATTTACACCCTTAAGTTCGTACTACACTTCTTTCTCTCTTCCGCCATCCTTCTCCTAATATACTAAGACCATATTCCACCTTTCTTCCCATACGGTCTCGTGTGTTTCTCATTTTTTTTCTCTACACTCCATTCTTTCACCAACCACACCATTATAATGATAAATTTTTTGAATGGTTGGTGCTAACTTTTGGCCTGTGTAAGGCCTTGTATAGCTTGATACCGTGTTTTCCTCCTCCCTAACTCTGAACTTTAATGCTTCAACAGTTGAAACACTGTTTTACTTAAGTTTGGGGGGGACCTTTTTGTATATATATTTTGTTTTGTTTTTCTGTTAACAATAAAAAAAATAAAAAAAAATAAACAGGGGAGTGCCGACATTTTTGACCCTCTTGGTGTAGCCTGACAGTGAGGACACTGTCAAGTTTAAGTTTGGGGGTGTGCTCGGTAAGTTTTCTTCCTTCGCATTCATATGTATATTTTTTGCATTTGCATACTTATTTTAAAATCCATAAAAATCAAATATTTGAAAAATTATAAAAATTAAAACATTCAATTTTGGCCATAATTGACTTGAGTTTGACAAGAAGGTTAACTAGTTAGGAAAAACTAGATCCTAAACTAAGTAAATTAAAAACCCTAAAAATAACCTTTCTTAAAATTTAATGGTAGAAAATATATGTCTTTGTAGTTTACTTAGAAATAGGCAAATTTTGAGTTCACTTCTTGGGCTAAGTCAAAATAAAGGAAGAGTATTGATATTTTTATTAAAGTATAAGTCTGAAAAATAATTCCTAAACTTAAGTCTAAATTCTGAAAATATATACCCTACAAATTGCACAAACACGAATCTTGAAACTTGGAATAGTAGAAGAGACCTTGAAATGCTCTTGTCTAAAGTCCTTAGTATGAAGGAAAATAAAAATACAAGTGTGAATAAAGAGATAAAAAAATGAACACTGGTTTTGTAATTACTTAAGGCTGCGTAAAATAAAAAAATATATAGCGAGGGTGCTTTATCACCTAGTGCCTTAGACCAATTGGTTTGGGAGTCACTGCTAAAAGCCTTAGGTATTACAAGACGAGGAATTACACCTTAATGTGCAAACACATTTTGTAATCGGTCGTTGGTACCTCAAGAAGTATTAACGGTCGCATGAAGAAAGTGTGAGCAATTTCATCTAAAAATTTACCAATTCAAAAGTACTTTGGATGATGGACAAGTGTATAAGAGTTTAATTGAATTTCCAAGTGTAGGGGTGATACATACACACACGTAGGGATATGTGATTGGGGTTTTGGCTAAGAGATAGAAATGAAAAATAGGACTTATATTTTTAATAGAGATGATAAAAATTCCTAAGTTGAGATGAAACCTAGAAGGAAAACTCAAAAGATACTAAAAGCTAATAAATTTACAAAACATATACAATCTTAAGTTAAATGATAAGAAAGCGTGAAAAATACGGGTTGATAATTTCTGAGTTGAAGATAATAGAATTTCTAGCTAGAAAACCAAATCGAGAATAAAAGTCAATAGGCCAAATTGATAGGATTTTGTGGGTAGTATCCGCTGAAAACCTTCAGGAGACAACACTCCTCCTACTAGGGACACCTAGAGGTTTAACGGTTTGTTGCACGAGCTCAGTGCAATCGCGTTTCCCTGCGAAAGTGAGGTTAGGCCTTTTTCGAGAATAAACTAGTTTTGCTCGAGGACGAGCAAAAGATAAGTTTGGGGGTATTTGTTCATATCATAATTTTGCATTATTATATTCCCTATTCTTATTTATTTTACAAATAAACAGGTGCTTTTGATCCATATCTGCTACATAGTTGCAGGTTATAGGTTCTGGAACAAAACAGTGAAAATGATGAAAAGACGATACAAAAGTGAGATAACGACCAACAAATAGAAGAATCTTGATCATGCCTACAGTTTGAAGGACAATTGAAGATCAATGAACAATTTCACAAAGTACAAAGGCAGCGCAAAGATTCAGGACTTCAACACGAAGCGAACGGTAAAAGTCCACCACATTCTACACTGTGGAAATATGGAAGAAACTAGAAGACATTCTGAAGAACCAAGTGAAGAAAAGTCAAGGAAAATGCAACAGAAAGCAGCCCAGAAGAACACAGCCCAAGACCCCACCATATGGCCGCGGATCCGCGGCCAAACAGGGCATATGGCCGTGGTTCCGCGGCCATGATAAGTACGTGTCGGTGCATTTTTTGACGGCGGCGGCGGCGCGTTGACTAGGCTTTTTAGGGTAATTTTGTAAACGCAGATAGGGATCAGAATGTAACCTAGGGTTTCTATAATCTATAAATAGGAACCCTACAGCTCTTTTTGGGGCATGCCTCTTCTTGTGCCTCATTTTATTCATCTAAATTCAGAATTTTAATTGCTGTAAATGTTTGAAGAGTCCATCAAATAAAGTAAGTCCTTCTTTTCTATGCCCTAGTTAATTTTCCTTTCTGCCCTAATTAATTTTATTTATCTGCCCTAGTTTAGAACTTTTAATTATCTGCCATAGATTAGATAATTAGGTTATTAAAAACAAACATAAAAATGAAATATTTTATCAATTCCCTAATGGGTGAGTAGTTCCTCACTTGTTAGGGTTAGGAATAGAAAATATTTGAGAGATGAAAATCTCTCACTCCTTTCTTGTCCATCATACATTTTAATAGGACTCTATGCATACATACACACACTGCTCACTACGGCACCCTATCCCACGAGGTAGTTGTTGTTAGTGTATATGCCCTAGAGGCCATTACTGTATCATACTAGTTTGTATATTACTTAATGGATGCTTGGGATATTCACCTTGTATATACAATCTTGCTCAAAATAGTAGTATGCTACTTGGTTTGTTTCTACTTCAATGTGTACTTATGTTTATTTCAGTATATCACTTATACGCATTAGTGGAGCCCTTAGGATCTTTGCTTGATTACCAGCGTTGTGATGGCAGTCACACTAGTGGGGGCTGGGTAATTTATAAGCACATCCTTATTCAGGTCCCTGGTCGCAGGACTATCGAGACAGGGCATCGATACTCCGGAGTAGACCAGCGCATGCGCTTCTCATCCCAGTGTGGGAGACGGTCTGTCCCACAGTCGTCAGTACGTCGTACTTGAGATAGTATGCGGGTGCTCGTTAGGTTACGGGTACACTGGACAGGACTCGTCGGGAACTGACTAGTTGGTATTATACCTATCGTCAGTTATCAGTTCCCAGGTGACATGAGTACAGCTTAGTCCGCTGACTTGACACTGTCACTTCGCCTCGGGTGTGTTCCCACTGTACTTTGATCACTACCCTACCACGGCTCAAAGGAGTCGTGCAAACAGGTGGTAGTTGGGTGCAGTCCCGAAGCACTTGGAGGCAGTGACGGTTAGACAGGATTCGTCTCTCCCGGTATTGGGGGTTGACATCGCGCTGTGTCTAGGAGAGCCATTACACGAGTAGTCCCTGGCCAGGGCAAACGAGATATACTGGTAGGTTTCCAGTGTTATCTCAGGGTGTATTGGGCTTCACTCCGGCACGACTTGTACCGCTATTGGGGGACTGACGTTTACCGCCCCCTAGGCCCGCCATGCGATGTATCAGACGAACAGACCGGACTGTATGGAGAATGTCACACTCAGGCTCAGTAGGAGTTCAGATGGGTTTCGCCTCGTCGGTCTTCTTGTCGGCATTACCTGGGGACCGTTACGCACAGCTAGTGCCGCTTGCGGTCTGTGGTTAAACCCACTGCCAGCGTAGTGTCGAGTCTTTAGAGTCCCACACAGAAAGCTTTTCGCCTTTAGGCAAAAGAGTAGAGGTCGCATGGTATTGCGACAGGTCGCATGGTTTTGCGACAGGGTTCGGTCACATCCGTGCACTTGTGCACGTACAGTGTCCGGACAGTTTACACTAGCGGGCTTTGGTTTAAGCCAGATCCTAGTGTACCTTATGGGATTGGATTTATCCAGTTTGCATTCGTGTTCCTAGGAACGCGGATGCGGGTGTGTATGCACAGTTGACAGGGAGGCAGAGGCAGCGGATTCTCATTAGGGTTGTTGACAGTTGACCGTTGACTTTTTGACTTTATGCTCAACCCTAATGAGAATATGATATGTGATTAACTATTATATTAATTAAGTATTATGGTGATATGGTTGTTGACTTGTTGACTTTTGTTGACTTGTTGACTTTGGTGACTTGTTGACTTTTGTTGACTTGTTGACCGGTTGACTAGGCTTGACTAGTTGACCATCATGATAACCATGGTTATCATTTCATGCCAAAGACTTTTTCTTGCTTGTTCATTTGAGTAAAATGAGTGCATGACATGATAAGGTTATGGTTACTTCAACCATCACATAAGACTTTTGTTGATATGATGAGTTATCATTGCTTTGGATTATGAGAGGGTGAGAGACAAAATACTTGCTCATTCTTTCTTGCTCATTCTCTCTCTTGTTCTTGAGCTCTCCTCTTGCTCTCATCCTCAACCTCTTGCTCCCTCTCTTGATCTATGGTTCTCTTGTCTCATGAGTTGAGAATCAAGAACCATAGATAAAATCCCATTCTAAATCATCTCTACTCATTCTAGTTCACTAGGTTTAGCAAACCAAGTGAACTAGTTTCTTCAAAGAACGAAGAAGGAGCTAAAGGTTGGAGCTTTCAAGTGGATCTATCTTCGGCGTACGGAGACAACGAGAAGGAGCCATCGAACCACCATCGGAGCTTGAAGAGAAGGAGTTCAAGTTTAGGTATAACCATCTTCATCCGAGTAGCTAAATATCTTTAGCTTAGTTTGCTAGTTTTAGTTTAGGTAACGATCCCGACCATAGTTTAGTCCATGTTGCCTCTTGCGATAAAAATTCGTTTTTTATACCGTTTCCGCCTCCCCGTAAGAACCGGGGGTCGCAATATGGACTTACAGTGGTATCAGAGCCTAACTAAACTTAAACTAGCTTGGTAGTGAAGTGTAACGAAGTTCGGAACCGGAAAAATCCAAAAACCAAACTTCACAAAAACTGAGTTTCTGTTGAAATTTTTTCTGCTCAAAATGAAAAACTTTACACTTGTAAATTCGGCTCAGGGTTTTGTGTGAACACCCAAGAAAAACGATACAGTGATTCGCCTAAAGTGCCGCGCTTCCGCCGCGTGATCCTTCTTAGCCGCCGCGGAACCGCCGCGACTTGGTGTCTTCTCTGCATCGTTTTTCGTGCAGTGTGTTTGTGTGTTGGTTTTGGGATTTTTAAAATATATTATATGTGCCCAGATTGTCCAGAAAAGAAATTTCCTTTTGGGGTCCTATAATTCCGTATTTTTTCCGAACTTCACTGCACTTTGACTATGATGGTTATATCTGTGATGCTTGCATGTATTGAACGTCGGCTAATCGCTATAAGTCGATTAGTCGGGGTTATACATGATCTGTAATGTGCTGGAATGTGTATATGAATGTGTTGGACTGTCGCGGGTGAATAGCCGGGGTGGATGTGAGATGAGCTTTTGTTTTTCTTTCATTCATTGTAAATGTAAATTGATGTAATAATATTATTTGTTTGGCCGCACAACCGGGTCGGGGTTGTAGCCGTCATTGTATAATTCTTTTTACTGTTTTTGCTCCTAGGATAGACCCATGGAGGGGTGCACAAACTACCGAGTACTTGGCGGGTAGTTTGCCGCACCCGTAGGGGTCTTGGGTGGGGTATTTGGCTATTCACCGCGACCGTGTTATCCGCTTTTTGTTTCAGGCTCGAAAGGATTGCGGATTGCTAGTATATCCAATGCATTCATCTGTGATCTGTAATGTCTATCATTGCTTACTATTTAGGCGTTGCTTATGTTTTACAGACGCGCTAGCCCAGCCCCCGCTCTGTCGTTAGTTAAGTAACCTAACGGGTAATGACGGGGCCCAGTGGCGAATGCGAATGGCATAAGCGTACGTCATATTTTGGTTGTTTTCTGCAATGGTAGGGTTAAATGATGGGACGCATTAAAAGTACTAATGCAAGAATATCACGCATTAAAAGAACTAATGCAAGATAATAAACCAAGTTAAAGTCGTTGGAACACTTTCGAAAAACCACTCGGTTCTTTTCAAAATAACTTTTAAATGCGGAGCTTGAGCCACTCCTTCTAAAAGCTATCTCGTTCCATCGATTAAATCAAGTTCACTACGTTCACGGTTTCGCCAAAACCATTCGTAGCCCTCCGTCGTTTCGTATGAATATTCAATAAGTATTCAAGCTGTGTTTGTTGACCTTCGTCAAAGCATAGTGATTGGTAGCTATTGGGTATTCATATGTAGCATAGATAGATGCGTTGGTTTGGGACATTCGCATTACCTTGTTGACCTTCGTCAAGGGTACATACGGGTGGATTCAAATTAACCTGGATAATGACGGGCAGAACTTGACATGTGACTTATGATTTGTTGACCTTCGTCAAGGTCATAAGAGCATGGGGCAAAATATCCACATCGGGAGTTTCATAAGTACTGAAACTTGCTAGTTTTGCATACCATTTGGAGTGTGATGATTCTGGTAGGATTCCTTCAGTTTCGTCACGCGATGATATTTGGATCCCGATCCTACTGTGAGTATATGCTACTCCTCGGGAAATTTCTCACTTAACGATCAATGCTATAAACCTAGTAGGTGCCTAGAAAGGTGTTAGCGGGGCTACGCCCCCAGGGAAAAGAGGTTCTCTAATTAAGGAACTTCGCGAAAGCGTTGGAAAACCTCCCTCGAAGTACCGACACCGGCCTGGCTGAACGGTTAAGCAAGTATTGTACGGTGGGATTGATCCTGACTAATTCTTCCTTTATGGTTTGAGGAGGGATTCGAGAAACAGTGGGAGCCATCCTGTTTAGACAAACTAAAAACCACTCTAAACTTGCAAGAGCATCATGCTGAGTGTTTCTTCTTCTCTCTCCTAATTGCAGCGACCAATCAACATGACTGGACTTAAGTTACTCCTAGATAAAAACAAACTGACAGGGCCAAACTACAAAGATTGGCTCAGGAATGTCACGATAGCAATCACTTATGACAAGCTGGGGTATCTTCTTACCACCAAAGCTCCCCCTGTCCCTGGTCCAACTTCCAGTGTCGCGGATAAGGAAATCCGCAAGACTTGGGAGATTGATAGCGCGAAGGCCAAGTGCCTCCTGCTTGCCTCGATGGACAACGAACATCAGAGGAGGCATGAGAATATGGACATGGAGTCCATATTGCTCCATACAAAAGAACTGTATGGAGAGCAATCACGTATCGCAAGATACGAAGCGTCGAAAAAGTTATTTTCGACAAGAATGGCCGTCGGATCATCAGTAGCCGAGCATGTGCTAAAGATGATCGGCTTCATTGAGGAGCTCGCTGACCTAGGGATCACATTGGAGAGTGAGCTATATACGGATATAGTTCTCCAGTCCCTTCCTTCCACTTACGCCCAGTTTATACTGAACTTCAACCTACAAGAAAAAGAGGTTGAACTATCAGAGCTCCTCAACATGCTGAGGAGCGCAGAGGGCACCCTACAGAAAGGTAGGGAAACATCCACTTTGTTTGTAGGAGGATCATCTTCTTCTAGGTCCAAGGCGAAAGCCAAGGGAAAGAAGAAGAAGGCCCCCGCCAAACCAAGGGGCGGTGTTGGTAAAGTGGATACGAAGGGAAAAGGCAAAGCAACAAAGATAGCGGGGAAGCTTGTGGATAAGGAAGAATGCTTCTATTGTCATAAGAAAGGACACTGGAAGAATGATTGCAGGGCCTGGAAGGCCAGAACACAGGAATTGAAGCAGGTTGCAGCTTCAGCTTCAGGTGTGTATGTTATTGAAAACTGTCTTTCAATAAACTCTACTTCCTGGGTATTGGATACCGGATCAGGATCTCATATCTGTAATTCTTTGCAGGCGTTGAGAAACCGTAGTGTTTTGAAGGCAGGTGACATGACCCTCAAAGTTGCGAACGGAGCTAGCATGGATGCTAAAGCCGTGGGGGACTATCACCTGGGAATGTCAGATGGACATGTTTTGGTTTTGCGTAATTGCTTTTTTGTACCCAACGCAACTTGTAATATCATTTCTGTATCTTTATTTTCTAAAGAAGGTTATGAATTTGCGTTTGTAAGTAATGTTGTAAACATTCACCTTAATCAAGTTTTGATTGGGTCAGGTACATTGAGTAATGGTATATACGTGTTAAACCAACCACAGATTTTCAACGTCCAGAATACACACAAAAGAAAGTCTCTGGAAATGAATCAGACTTTCTTATGGCATTGTAGATTGGGTCACATCAATGAGAGAAGGTTGACTAAGTTACATACAGAAGGATATTTGAATGCGTTCGAATATCAATCGTATGCCACTTGTCAATCTTGTCTCAAAGGAAAGATGACAAAGACTCCGTTTACTGGACAAGGAGTAAGAGCGAGCGAGCTCTTATGACTCGTACACAGTGACGTGTGCGGTCCAATGTCTACACATGCCCGAAGCGGACATTCTTACTTCATTACTTTTACGGATGACTTCTCAAGGTACGGTTATGTCTTCTTAATGAAACATAAGTCCGAGGCCTTTGGAAAATTCCAGGAGTATAAGAATGAAGTAGAGAAACAGACCGGCAAAAGTATTAAGATTCTAAGATCGGATCGAGGTGGAGAATACTTAAGTGCCGAATTCCTGAATTACTTAAAAGAGAATGGTATTCTCTCTCAGCTTACTCCTCCATACACTCCGCAACATAACGGTGTATCGGAGAGACGGAACCGAACCCTATTGGATATGGTTCGGTCCATGATGAGTAACGCTGAATTACCGCGATCATTCTGGGGTTATGCACTAGAAGCAGCTGCGTATCTCTTGAACAAGGCTCCTACCAAGACTGTGCCCACCACCCCATATGAGATGTGGACTGGGAAGAAACCCTGTCTTAATTATCTTAAGGTATGGGGATGTCCAGCTTTTGTAAAAAAGCAGCATGCGGACAAGCTTGAGGCACGTTCAGTACAGTGTAAGTTTGTGGGATACCCAAGGAACTCCAGGGGGTATCTTTTCTATTCCGCTGAGGAACAAAAGGTTTTTGTTTCTCAGCATGCCCGCTTCTTGGAAACTGAGTTTTTGGAAACCCAGATAAGTGGGAACACAATAGAACTGGAAGAAATTCCAGAACCACAGACTGTTACTGAAAGCTTAGTGGAACCAGAGGGTTCAACAGAACAGGACATTCCTACGCCGCTCCGCAGGAGTAGTAGGCAGTCTCATCCGCCCGAGAGATACTGCGGTTTTCTCATAGACGGGGATAGAGAGGATTGCATCATAGATTATGATGAGCCTACTAGCTTCCAGCAGGCCGTTCAGAGCGTTGACTCAGTGAAATGGCTGGATGCAATGCGGACCGAAATGGAGTCCATGTACACCAACAAGGTATGGACGTTGGACATTGCTCCAGACGGGGTAAAACCCGTAGGATGCAAGTGGATCTTCAAAAGGAAGATTGGTGTAGATGGACAGGTTGAGACCTATAAAGCTAGGCTGGTAGCAAAGGGTTTTCGTCAAAGACCTGGCTTGGACTACGACGAAACCTTTTCTCCAGTAGCCATGCTGAAATCCATTCGGATCCTTCTTGCCATTGCTGCCTTCCACGATTATGAGATTTGGCAGATGGACGTAAAAACCGCTTTTCTAAATGGAAATTTAGAGGAGTGTGTCTATATGGATCAGCCAGAGGGTTTCATTCAGAGTGGGAGCAGCGGAAAGGTGTGCAAGTTGCTTAAGTCCATCTATGGACTAAAGCAGGCATCGCGGAGTTGGAACATCTGTTTTGATGAGACGGTCAAGGAATTTGGCTTTATCAAAAATCCAGATGAACCATGCATCTATAGTAGATTTGTAGCGAGAACTGTAGTATTCCTCGTTTTATACGTGGATGACATTCTCTTAATAGGAAATGATATTCCTATGCTACAATCTGTCAAGGGGTTCTTGTCACAAAGGTTCTCCATGAAAGACCTGGGTGATGCCTCATACATCCTGGGGATCCGGATCCATCGTGATAGATCCAAGAGGATATTGGGACTTTCTCAGTCCAGGTACATCGACACCGTACTGAAAAGATTCAGTATGGAAGATTCCAAGCGCGGTAACCTACCGGCTTGTCACGGGATCACCCTCTCTAAAGAGATGTCTCCCAAGACTGATTTGGAGAGGGATCGCATGTCTATTATACCCTACGCTTCTGCGGTAGGCTCTATAATGTATGCGATGTTGTGTACCAGACCGGATGTAGCTTATGCACTGAGTGTGGTAAGCCGGTATCAGTCAAACCCTGGGGAGAAACACTGGATAGCGGTAAAGAACATTCTCAAGTACCTGAGAAGGACTAAGGAGAAGTTCTTGGTGTATGGCGGAAAAGACCTCCAGATCGAGGCCTTTGCTGACTCCAGCTTCCAGAGTGACAAGGATGATTCCAAGTCCATGTCGGGTTTTGTCTTTACCCTCAATGGAGGGGCGGTGTGTTGGAAGAGTTCCAAACAAGAAACCGTTGCAGACTCGACGATGGAAGCGGAATACATCGCTGCATCTGATGCCGCAAAAGAAGCTGTCTGGATGAGGAAGTTCTTGAAAGAACTTCAGGTGGTTCCGTCCATTGTTGATCCAATACCTCTGTATTGCGACAACAACGGGGCTATAGCTTTAGCGAAGGAACCCAGGTCCCATCAGAGATCCAGGCACATCTTGAGGCGGTATCACCTGATCAGGGAGATCGTGGATCGCCAGGAGATCGAGGTTCGGAGAGTCGCTTCAGAAGATAACACTGCAGATCCATTCACCAAGGCCTTGCCCCAGACTCAGTTCGAGCGGCTGATCGAGATGATAGGTCTTCGATACGCCAGTACATGGCCTTAGTGCAAGTGGGAGATTGTTAGTGTATATGCCCTAGAGGCCATTACTGTATCATACTAGTTTGTATATTACTTAATGGATGCTTGGGATATTCACCTTGTATATACAATCTTGCTCAAAATAGTAGTATGCTACTTGGTTTGTTTCTACTTCAATGTGTACTTGTGTTTATTTCAGTATATCACTTATACGCATTAGTGGAGCCCTTAGGATCTTTGCTTGATTACCAGCGTTGTGATGGCAGTCACACTAGTGGGGGCTGGGTAATCTATAAGCACATCCTTATTCAGGTCCCTGGTCGCAGGACTATCGAGACAGGGCATCGATACTCCGGAGTAGACCAGCGCATGCGCTTCTCATCCCAGTGTGGGAGACGGTCTGTCCCACAGCCGTCAGTACGTCGTAGTTGAGATAGTATGCGGGTGCTCGTTAGGTTACGGGTACACTGGACAGGACTCGTCGGGAACTGACTAGTTGGTATTATACCTATCGTCAGTTATCAGTTCCCAGGTGACATGAGTACAGCTTACTCCGCTGACTTGACACTGTCACTTCGCCTCGGGTGTGTTCCCACTGTACTTTGATCACTACCCTACCACGGCTCAAAGGAGTCGTGCAAACAGGTGGTAGTTGGGTGCAGTCCCGAAGCACTTGGAGGCAGTGACGGTTAGACAGGATTCGTCTCTCCCGGTATTGGGGGTTGACATCGCGCTGTGTCTAGGAGAGCCATTACACGAGTAGTCCCTGGCCAGGGCAAACGAGATATACTGGTAGGTTTCCAGTGTTATCTCAGAGTGTATTGGGCTTCACTCCGGCACGACTTGTACCGCTATTGGGGGACTGACGTTTACCGCCCCCTAGGCCCGCCATGCGATGTATCAGACGAACAGACCGGACTGTATGGAGAATGTCACACTCAGGCTCAGTAGGAGTTCAGATGGGTTTCGCCTCGTCGGTCTTCTTGTCGGCATTACCTGGGGACCGTTACGCACAGCTAGTGCCGCTTGCGGTCTGTGGTTAAACCCACTGCCAGCGTAGTGTCGAGTCTTTAGAGTCCCACACAGAAAGCTTTTCACCTTTAGGCAAAAGAGTAGAGGTCGCATGGTATTGCGACAGGTCGCATGGTTTTGCGACAGGGTTCGGTCACATCCGTGCACTTGTGCACGTACAGTGTCCGAACAGTTTACACTAGCGGGCTTTGGTTTAAGCCAGATCCTAGTGTACCTTATGGGATTGGATTTATCTAGTTTGCATTCGTGTTCCTCGGAACGCGGATGCGGGTGTGTATGCACAGTTGACAGGGAGGCAGAGGCAGCGGATTCTCATTAGGGTTGTTGACAGTTGACCGTTGACTTTTTGACTTTATGCTCAACCCTAATGAGAATATGATATGTGATTAACTATTATATTAATTAAGTATTATGGTGATATGGTTGTTGACTTGTTGACTTTTGTTGACTTGTTGACTTTGGTGACTTGTTGACTTTTGTTGACTTGTTGACCGGTTGACTAGGCTTGACTAGTTGACCATCATGATAACCATGGTTATCATTTCATGCCAAAGACTTTTTCTTGCTTGTTCATTTGAGTAAAATGAGTGCATGACATGATAAGGTTATGGTTACTTCAACCATCACATAAGACTTTTGTTGATATGATGAGTTATCATTGCTTTGGATTATGAGAGGGTGAGAGACAAAATACTTGCTCATTCTTTCTTGCTCATTCTCTCTCTTGTTCTTGAGCTCTCCTCTTGCTCTCATCCTCAACCTCTTGCTCCCTCTCTTGATCTATGGTTCTCTTGTCTCATGAGTTGAGAATCAAGAACCATAGATAAAATCCCATTCTAAATCATCTCTACTCATTCTAGTTCACTAGGTTTAGCAAACCAAGTGAACTAGTTTCTTCAAAGAACGAAGAAGGAGCTAAAGGTTGGAGCTTTCAAGTGGATCTATCTTCGGCGTACGGAGACAACGAGAAGGAGCCATCGAACCACCATCGGAGCTTGAAGAGAAGGAGTTCAAGTTTAGGTATAACCATCTTCATCCGAGTAGCTAAATATCTTTAGCTTAGTTTGCTAGTTTTAGTTTAGGTAACGATCCCGACCATAGTTTAGTCCATGTTGCCTCTTGCGATAAAAATTCGTTTTTTATACCGTTTCCGCCTCCCCGTAAGAACCGGGGGTCGCAATATGGACTTACAGTTGTGATACCGTAGTTTAAAAGACCGGTTGTATATGTTTTCCATGGAGGTTAGGGTAAGAATTAATAAAGGACGGATAAGGACCTAGAGGAAGAAACCTAGTTTCTTCCTGATGGTACTAATCCACTTTGTTAATTATTACCTTAACACCTAAAAGATCTTAATTAGGGCATAGAAAGCGGTGAGGAATATTGAATTTCCAAACTTAACCTAAACCTAACCCTAACAAGATTTTAATCCTAATCAAACTCATTTCATTTTTAGTGATCATCAATCCAACCCCAATTGGAATTAACTCGTTAGAACAATTAGAAAATACACAAAATCCCTGTGGACCGACCCGTACTCATCAGTTAGCTACCAAGCGACGCTGCTCTTGATTGCGGTTAACAATTCTTTGATCTAAAAAGCACTTAAGCAAAATCTCATACAATCAGCACCCGATCCTAGAATCACATACAAGTAAATAAGAGGATAGATTTATAAATAGTCGCGGATACAAACGATACAAGTCAACCACGCACACTAACTAGACGTGCACGCACTTGGTGCACAAACGCGCTCGCGACAATGCCACGAACCACAACTAGGGTCGCAAAACGTGACAATTACAAAGTCTAGAATCCAATCGCGCATTCACAACACATTAAATATTGTAGGGAAAAAGTAGTTATTTACCCCAATCAGAGCAAAACTCTGTTCAAATTTCAAATTTTGAAATGAAGCAGCGCTTCATAACAGCGCCGGCGCTGAAAGTCAAAGACTCTAAGGCAGCGCTCACGTGCAAAGCACGTGAGCGCTAGCGCTAAGAGCGCTGCAGCGCACCACGTGCAAAGCATGTGAGCGCTAACACTAAGAGCACTGCACTCTAAGCAGTGCATCACGTGCAAAGCACGAGAGCGCTAGTGCTGAAACTAAATGTTCCCAACCGTTGGATCAAAGATCGAACGAACATGATTAAAATTTATCAGTTAACCAGAATAAAATTCTGTTAAGGAAACATTCCTCAGAATCTTTCCAAACAGGAAAGATTCTGCTCTGTAAATCAGAGCACCGTTGGATCAAAGATCCAATGGTGATTAAAATCACCAAGATACAGAATAAATTCTGTATGGGAAAGATTTCCCAATCTTGTTAAAAACAAGAAGATTGCCTTCTGTAAAACAGAAGCTCTAAGATCAAAGATCCAACGGGGGAAATATCCCCAAATAAATTAGAGAAAAGATCTCCTTAACCGACTGAACAAATCATCCTTCACTATATAAAGGCCCTAAGACTTCAAGTCTCAAATGAGGAACCCCCCATTAACTTTGAGAAATTTAAAAGACAAAGAGTAAGCTCTCAGAAGAAGAAAATTTTCTTCAAGGTAAAAAAAACAGAGAGATGAAATCATCTCATATAAAAAGAAGAATTTACTTCTTTTTCTAAGATCATAGATCTATAAGACTAAGGTCCTTCACAACAGAGATCAAAGTATCTCATCATAAAAAATAAAGGGAAGAACTTAATCTTCTTCAGATCATAGATCTATAAGACAAATTGTCATTCAGAGATTATAACATCTTATCATTAAAAAATGGGGGGGGGAGGAGAATAATTAAATTCTCTTAAGATCACAGATCCATAAAAGCAAAGCCTTTCATCAAAAACATAAGAGATTGGAATATCTCCTATAAAATAAGAACTTTGTTCTTTGATCTATGAGACAAAGTCTCTTATAAAAGAGAGAATTTAATTCTCAGAGCGCATAACTGCCTAAAAAGAGCCTTAGCGCTCCAAGTTTAAAGAAGCACATCAGTTCTCCAAATCTAGCGCACAGCGCTACAAAGCCTTAGCTCTCCAAGTTTAAAGAAGCGCATTGGCTGGCGAACAGCGTTAAGCGCGCCACATGCTCCTCACGTATGCGCTATATAAACAGAAGCGCTCTGTGCGCATTGGCTGGCGAACAGCGCCAAGCGCACCACGTGCTCCTCACGTGTGCGCTACTTCACCAGAAACGCTTTGCGTTCATTGACTGGCGCACAGCACCAAGCGCGCCACGTGCTCTTCACGTGTGTGCTACTTCTCCAGAAGCGCACTGCGTTCATTATGTGGCACATAGCGCCAAGCGCCCCACGTGCTCCTCACGTGTGCGCTAAGAGAACATAAATTGTTCTTTAAATAACAAATCCCCAGAGCTATGATGAGTGCCCAGCACTCAATAAAAGACAAAAAGATTGTCAGAGCCCAAACCAATGCTCAGAATTGTTAAATGTTCAACATCTTAATTAAATGGGCCAAGCCCAAAGTGGCCATAGATCTCTAATTCAGATCAACTGAGCCCATGTGCTCATAAATCTTTGATCTTAGTCCCAAATTGGACTACAGATCTTCCAACCAATATTGGTTCAAGGGTACATCTCTTCACTCCTCTGATATTTGTCGTTGTAATCCTTCAATGTCTTCAAAGAGGTGACGGGTCCCGACAACCAGACAAACCATGGACTGTGGGGTCCTTAAACTCACGGACTATGATGTCCTTAAACTTTACAGACTATGATGTCTCTAAACTACTACGGACTGTGGGGTCTTTAAACTCATGGACTATGATGTCCTTAAACTTTACAGACTATGACATCTTTAAACTGGGCCGTAAAGTCCCTAAACTAAAACAATAGAGCCCAAATGCTCTTTTGTTGGATCTAAATAATCCTGTTAAGTAGATCTTAGTCTAAAATTAGACTAACGTATTCTTAACAGACTGTTAAGTTGATCTTAGTCTAGAATTAGATTAACGTATCCATAACAAATGTTTAAGTTGATCTTAGCCTCAAAAGAGACTAACGTATTCTTAAACCCAAACCAAAATCCAAATCTAAGAAAATATGGATTTGGACTAATCTACGCCCTATGGGCGACAACATAAATTAGTCTCCGTATACAATCTACGGGCAACCAAAAATAAAACAAACACACATGACACGAAGTGACCATCTGGAGAAGGAGAAAGTGGTTACCGCGATGTGGTAACGTAATTAACTGCAAGGGTTTGCGCCTGCAGGGAAGAGCGTCCCCACAATCAAAAACCCCTCAAACGAGGGGGAATCTGACGAAGTCTGCAACATCGGCCGCATCCGTCTAAACCTCCGATATACGGCGCCATAAATCAACTTGGCATCTTCGGAGAGGTGTACGGATAAATCCAAATAGCATCTGCCCCCAAATTCAGGCAAGACGTCAGTCTTTCCCGGTCTTTCGGCAGAGAACAGATTCTGGCATGTCCGGTCGGACCTTTTCCTCTTTCCACTCCACACTTCGTATGTCGTGTTCGCAAATGAATCGCGGTTTGATATGGTTGCCCCTGGATTCGAGGTACTAAATTTGGTGTCTTGCTCCGTGCAGAAAACAGAAGAATAATGGTCTCAAACTGCACTAACTGCAACTGCAACTCTCATTCCGTCCTGTCCGGAGGAGTGACTTACGGGCCCCAAGCGGCCTCCCTTTTCACAATGCCGGTGGAACAAGTGACCCAAGCCACCACTGGGCTATTCTTCGGGACCATGATCCTGCCAACAAGCTTCAGCGCTCCTGTACCATGCAAGAAGCTCCGAAGAAGTCGGTCTTTGATCGGCTTGCAACTACTGCGGCCCCTCTCAATGGGTCGTCCAGCTCCAATGCCTCAGTCTTCGACAGGCTGGGCCAAAGCTCAAGTTGGCCCGCAAAGAGGCTCGCAATATCAGAGAAGGACACTCCAACTCCTGCTACAGTTAAGGTCATCCAAGCTGCTCTCCCTACTCGAAGGTTGGCTTTCGACAGGTTGACCATTCCCTCTCAGCGGACGTTTGTCTTTGACATACTGACGCCAACAACAGACTCTCATCAGAATAGGGGGTATGGAAAAGCTTATTCAACAATGGAGGTGGTCCCAGCCGCTCTCCATGCTCGATGTCGCCACTGGCGCCGAGTGAGGAAGGCTGGGGGCAGCTCTCCTTCCGGACTGACTCCACCAGCTCCAATGGTGGAAATTGCTGCTGCTGTTCCAACTGGGAACAGTTTTGAACCATTCAGGATGGTGCGCAAGAACTCTCCGACGACTGTGCTCATGAGATCTCCTCCACCTGTGGAGAACGCTACAAAGGCGAAGCTAGAGCAGCCCCCTCAGCGGCTTTCCTCCAAAATTTACAAGGTCTGGCGACAGGTCCAAAACTCCGTGGTTGATCAAGACTACCCCCGCCGATAGAAAAAGATGAAAGTTTGGCAAGAAGGGGATCACCCTGTCAAGCCACAGAAGGTGTCATTTGTTTGGGTGCCCGCTGCAATGGCTCCCTCAACTTCGACTGCCTACAAAAGAAGGTGGTCGGAGAAGATCCCTACGTTTTTGGCAAATCACAAGAACACTGAATCTAAACGCCCTAAGTCTGGGGGCATCCTGGTGCATACCGTCTATATGGCATTCAGAAAAGAGGATAGCCGTATCTCCACAGGTCATCGACCTCTTACGCGATCAGTGACTAAGGCTCAGGGACAACAACAACAAAAGCTCCAAGAGATGCTAACAGCTATGGCCGCACTCATGGGACCAAAAGCAAGCCCGGAGAAATCATCAGAGCAGCGCCATGAGCAGGAAACATATGCTGAATTCCTTCGGAGAATGCTTGAGAAGAAGGACAAAGAGGCCGCGGAACAAGCGGCCAAAATAAAACAAGTGGCCATTTTATTCCAAGATATGGTGGGCATGATGATCCAGCCGGACTCTCCAGCCGAAGATCCTCCAGTAATAATTGAAGATGATAGAGGATAGACATCAAATCCTCTGCTGGATCTGTCAGCAGCTAAGGAGGAGACCATCTCCAAAGCCATGCTTGATGATTATATAGCTCAACAAATACGAGCTCATCAAGCGAATGAAGCAAACGGCCAAGTCGTCAGAACTAGGCGACCATATCCAGGATGGTACGATCAGATCAAGTATCCGCTGGGATACACGATTCCTAAGTTTCACATATACAAGGGGACAGGCAATCTCCATCAACATGTCGCTCAGTTCAGGGCTCTCTGCGGAAATACCGCAGGTGACGACAAATTGTTACTTCGTCAGTTCGTCGGCAGCTTGGCGGAAATGGCCTTTGAGTGAAAGATTCTCGGGAGGTTATACCAGCTTTAATTGCTTCAATAACAACCAGAGGTTTAGGAGCCCTATTCCATCTCATCCTTTCCCCCCGGACCCAAGGAGAATGGCTTCTGAGTCGACTTCGCTAGAATCTGGTCGATTCCGCAGAAGTTTTGTCTTTCCGGGGGCACGGGTTGGAAGCATGAGCGATGAGCTTCTCGACTTCGATCTTTGTCTTTTATTTGAAGCCTCTTTCAGTGGTTCTTGCTTTCTCTTTAAAGCTTGGCATTGATAGATAGCGCAGCGCCCAGAGACCACGAGTCTCAACTTCACCAAATAAGCTTGGATGGCCGGATATTCAGAGCTGCCCAACGACTCCGTCAAAACTTTTACTGAGATGGAATTGCTGTTCACCCAACGTTTCACGAGCGCTAGCGAACGCACCCCAATCACAGCATTAATTAATGCCAGAGTGAAGACGGGCGAGACATGGGTCCAGTACGTGATACGATGGTGAAATCTATGGTCGAAGTGCGAGCAGCGCATCGAAGAAGCACCTGCAGTAGGCATGTTCATAGGTACCCTCGATCCGCAGACGACCATATCTCAGTTTATGATGTTTTTCAAGCTGACTACCTTTGAGACCTTGATTGATAAGCTGGCCCAAATGGACCAGATGGGTCATAAGTCTTCCTTTTCAAAGACAGAACTGCGAAACGAAAAGGGTAAAGGGAAAGTGACCTTTGTCGCCAATACTCAACAACAGCCGAGCAACTTGAACCCGGTTGTTCGCCAAAATAATGTGCGTTCATGCCAATCCCTCGAGGAGAGGCTGGGATGTCCTTATTCATTCTCCCGAGATAAAACGAGAAGACTGTTCGAGTTGGCAGTGCGCAACAGGCTCATCACCTTGCCGGATCCGAAACGCCCATTGCAACCCGGTGAGACCAACAATCCTAATTACTTCCCCTACCACCGGCAGTAGGCCATCCAATCGAAAATTGCTTCGTCTTCAAAGGCTGGATTGAGGACTAATACCAACAAGGCAAATTCGCAGTGTCCGAGAATTGGAAAGTAAGTCCGCCTCAGCCGCACGCTCTTAAAATGGCGGACACACCGGGGGCATCATGCTCTTTTATAGAAGAAGCTCCATGGGTGGTCGCTCTTTCAGCCAGAACGAAAAGAATGCTGAAGGATCTCCAAGCATGCCCAGCGATCAGGTGGAAAAGTCCGTTGGAACCCGAGGTTATTGAGGGGATGCTGAAGGCGCGCCCAACACTGAAAGTTGGCGATGGTAGTCAAAACGCCTATATCCAGCCGTCAAAGTCTTCAAAGAAGAAGAAGAAGACCAAAAAGCCCGTGAAGCATAATAACAAGCGCACGGACCTGCAAAAACATATTGACACGTTGGAAGAATATAACCAGAAGGCGCGAACTCCGATCACACTCCAAGAATTCCTTAACCATATCCTTAAAAATGGAGATGGCGATGAAGATGAGAGAGAAGACTCATCAGATGAATCTAAGGATTATGTGGCAAGCTGCTACGTGATCTCTCACTTGTTAATAAACGGTGAAGAAGCTCCGGCTGCAGAGAAACTGGGGGCAGATCCCGAACCGAAACTCCTAGGACCGTCAGACGAGATGATTGACGTATTCCTGAATGAGGCCCATCAGAAAAGCAAAGCCGATCGAGAGCGTGAGCTGGCCATATTCGAAAAAGCCAAACGCCGGCGACTGGACGAAAGGGTAAAATTACTCCCACCAGATCAAACCACATCCGCCACCAGCAAAAGCAGGTGCAAGACAAGGAAACGATTCGCCAAAACCATGTCGATGGGGATGAAGCTGCCACCTTCCGAAGGAAACACTCCTGGTGTGATACATCCCGATGAAACAAACGCACATCCAAACCACTGCTTGTACCATCGGAGGACTACACATCCTACTGAAGAGTGCAACGTCTTTAAAAACTGGTGGCAAGGATATGTTGCCCACCGGCAGCATTTCAAGCGAATGAAGCGCAATACGCGTTGAAAGCAGAAGAGCGTGACAGATGAGCGCAAAAGAACTGGCGGCAACTGTCACATGGTTGATAGCAAGAGATCACAACTTCTCACCTTCGGGAGCGATTCAGATGAAGAAATAGCCCTCGGTCCTCTCTTCAAGGAATCCATCTCTGAAGCAGAAGAGATAAAGACCTATGAGAACATTCAGCTGCGTAATTGCACACTACCTAAAAAGAATCTTGGATCCACAAACAAGGGATCTAACAGAAAAGATAAAGGGAAGGAAAAAGTCCCTGAGGATATCACCCTCGATGATCGAGTCGTCGAGGATTTGGCAGACAAGGACCCGCCAAAGAAAAACAAGGTGGATTACAATGTTTTGGCACACCTGAGGAAGATACCCTCGCAGCTAAGCATTCTCGATGCCCTCCTGCTATCTAAAGAGGCGAGAGATTCTCTGATCAAGGCACTATAAGAACCTGACCAGTTTCAAGCTTTCCTTGCCGAAGAAAAGATGAAGGACGAGTTGAAAGAAGTTCACACAGCCGACATCACCTTCAGCGACGAAGATCTCCTCCTCGGGACATGCGAGCATAACCGTCCCTTATATGTCACCGGATACTGTCATGACATCATGATAGGCAAAATCCTGGTCGACAATGGGTCCTTCGTCAACCTTCTCAATGTAAGGGTGTTGAAGGAGATATGCATGAGCGTTCAACACCTCGCTCGAGATAAAATCACTATCTCTGGATTCGATTCCCACTCATAACGGACACTCGAGTCTGTAATTCTGACGTTATGCTTTGGGCTGCTCTTCACTGACATCAAGTTTCACGTCATTAATGCCAAGACTTGCTACAATGCTTTGCTCGGCAGGCCTTGGTTACACGAGTACAACATCATCCCTTCTACACAACATCAGTGTATGAAGTACTTCAAAGATGGTTTCGAGTATACCGTGACAGGAGAACTGAACCCATTTTCCGTGAATAAAGTCCGCAAATACGAGGACGCAAAGTACTTCCTTCCAGACTTTGAAGACACGGAAAGATGCCATAAGCCGGAGAATAAGCAGAAAGCTATCACCACTAGCCCGGTCTTTAAGAGCGATACCAAAGAGGGGGAAGAGATAGTCTATTCAGGGCCACCCCAATGCAACAAGCCAGGGCCATCCACCCCTATTCTGGTCTTTGGCAGTTGTTCCCCTCCGAACGGCGGCACGACATGAAGACGTCTTGCTTGAGGTTCGGGGCAGATGCTATTTGGTTTTATCCTTCCACCTCTCCGAAGATGCCAAGTTGGTTTATGGCACCGTGTATTGAAGGTTTAGACGGATGCGGCCGATGTAGCAGACTTTGTCAGATTCCCCCTCGTTTGAGGGGTTTTTGATTGTGGAGACGCTCTTCCCTGCAGGCGCAATCCCCTGCAGTTAATTTCGCTACCGCTTCGTGGTAACAACTTTCTCCTTCTCCAGAATTTCACTTCGTGTCGTGTGTGTTTGTTTTGTTTGTGGTTGCCCGTGGATTGTAAATGGAGACTAAGTTATGCCGTCGCCTGTAGGACGTGGATTAGTCCAAATCCGTATTTACTTAGATTTGGGTTTGGGGTTTTAGTTTAAGGATACGTTAGCCATATTGAGGCTAAGATCAACTTAAACGTTCGTTAAGGATTCGTTAGTCTGATTTGAGACTAAGATAAACTTAACGGAAAGAGCATTTAGGGGCTCTATTGTTCCAGTTTAGGGACATAGTGGTCCATAGGTAGTTTAAGGACATTGCGGTCCATTGCCGGTTTAGGAACATGGTGGTCCATTGAATGTATAGCCATCGGGACCCGTCACCTCTCTGACGACGTTGAAGGATTATAACGACAGGTGTCAGAGGAGTTCGGAGATGTACCCTTGAACCAAAGTTGATTGGGGGTCTTATAGTCCAATTTGGGACTAAAGTCTGTTTGAATGTTTAAGGATACGTTAGCCAGATTTGAGGCTAAGATCAACTTAAACAGGATCGTTTAAATCCGGCAAAAGAGCATTTAGGGGCTCTGTTGTTCCAGTTTAGGGACGTAGTGGTCCATAGGTATTTTAAGGACGTTGCGGTCCAGGAGTTTAAGGACGCTTGAGTCTGGGTGTTTAAGGACGCTTGAGTCCATGAGTTGGTTTAAGGACGCTTAAGTCCATATTGATGTGTCGTTGTCGGGACCCGTCACCTCTCTGACGTCGTTGAAGGATTACAACGACAAATGTCAGAGGAGTTCGGAGATGTACCCTCGAACCGGGTGTAAATTGATTTAGGAGAGCATTCGTGCTCAGTCAATTTAATTTGAGGACTTACGGCCATGATTTGGCTAAGTCCAGTTGAAGATGATTAACGTTTTTATTTGTCTTTGGCCTATTAGGCCTATGCTAGGGCTTTGCCCTTGTTTAATAATGCACTGCATTTTCTTTTGGCCTGCTAAGCCTTTTTGATTTGAGCTCTGTCTCTCTTTAATGATGCACATCATCTATTTTTGTTTGGGCTCTGCCCTTCTTTAAAATAATGCGTGGCATTTTATTAGGCCTGTTAGGTCCTTTTTAATTGGGCTTGGCCCTTCTATAAATAATGCAGTGCATTAATCAAACTGACAGTGGCCATGTGGCCTGTTAGGCGCTTTGCGCCAATTATTGAGCGCAAGTGCATGTGGAGGTGACACGTGTTGTAAGTCCACGTTGCCCACCCCGGTGCTTACGGGGAGGCGGAAACGTTATGAAAAATTCGATTTTTACAACACTAGGCAACATGGACTAACCAAAAGGAGGGATCTTTGCTAAACATAAACTAACATCCAAGCTAAAAGAGTTAGCTACTCGGTTGAAGGGTTATACCTAAGTCTTGAAGTCCTTCTCTTCTTGCTCCTTGGGGAGGGATCTTTCCTAAACATAAACTAACATCCAAGCTAAAAGAGTTAGCTACTCGGTTGAAAGGTTATACCTAAGTCTTGAAGTCCTTCTCTTCTTGCTCCTTGGAGTGTGATGAACGGATCGTCCTCGTCGCCTTCTTTTGCCGAAGAAAGATCCACCTGAGGGCCTCTACCTTTGGCTCCTACCTCAAACTAGAAGTAACTAAGGTGCTTGGTGTGCTAAACCTAGAACCTTAGAAAGAGTAGAGAATAATTTTGAAGGTTTTATCTCAATCTCAATGGTTCTCAACTCATGAGAGGGGAGAGCTAGAGAGAGAATGAGAATGATAGAATGAGAAGATAAAGCCAACCTTCTCACATATATGTGTGAATTATGATAATTAAAAAATTAACTAAAAATAATTGTGATGGTTAATCTTGATATGACCATTATCATTTCACATTAATTACTTTTGCAAGAATCAAAGAGCATCTTTCATATGAAATGATGATGGTCAATATGTCAACTTAGGTCAACAAGTCAAGTATAGTCAAATGGTCAACAACCCTAACCATAACACAATTATAATTAGTTAATATTAATAATCATATTTCACACATAAACATTAGGGTTAAGAAAAAGACAATGGTCATCAACCCTAATGAAAGTCCTCTGCCTCTGCCTCAGTCAACTGTTCATACACACCCGTATCCGTGTTCCGAGGAATATGAATACAATGAGATAAAACCAATCCCAAAACATATACTAGGATCTGGCTTAAACCAAAGCCCGCTAGTATAAGCTGTCCGGACACCAAACGTGCACAAGTGCGCGGATGTGAACGAACCCCGTCGCAAAACCATGCGACCTCTACTCGTTTTGCCTAAAGGCGAATAACCCTCTGTGTGGGACTCTAAGGACTCAACACTACGCTGGCAGTGGGTTTAACCACAGACCGCAAGCGGCACTAGCTGTATGTAACGGTCCCCAGGTAGATGTCGATAAGAAGACTGACGAGTAAAACCCATCTGAACTCCTACTGAGCCTGAATGTGACAGTCTCCGTACAGTCCGGTCTGTTCGTCTAAGAGTATCGCATGGCGGGCCTGGGGGCGGTAAACGTCAGTCCCCTAATAGCGGTACAAGTCGTGTCAGAGTGTAGCCTAGAACACCCTGAGATAACACTGGAAACCTACCAGTATATCTCGCTTTCCCTGGCCAGGGACTTTGTGTAATGGCTCTCCTAGACACGGTGCGATATCAACCCCCAATACCGGGAGAGACGAATCCTGTCTAACCGTCACTGCCTCCAAGTGGTTCGGGACTGCATCCAAAAACTACCTGTTTGCACGACTCCTTTGAGCCGTGGTAGGGTAGTAATCAAAGAACAGTGGGAACACGCTCGAGGAGAAGTGACAGTGTCAAGTCAACGGACTAAGCTGTACTCACGTCACCTGGGAACTGATAACTGACGATAGGTATAATACCAACCAACAGTTCCCGACGAGTCCTGTCCAGTGTACTCGTAACCTAACGAGCACCCGCATACTATCTCAAGTACGACGTACTGACGGCTGTGGGACAGACCGTCTCCCAAACTGGGATGAGAAGCGCATACGCTAGTCTACTCCGGAGTATCGATGCCCTGTCTCGATAATCCTATGACTAGGGACCTGCATAAGGATGTGCTTGTGGATTCCCAGCCCCATGAGTGTGACTGCCATCACAACGCTAGTAATCAAGCAAAGATCCTAAGGGCTCCACTAATGTGTAAAGGCGATATGCTATAAGAAACACATGCACACATTAAAGCAGAAACAAACAAAAAGCATACTACTATTTTGAGCAAGATTGTCAATACAAGGTGAATATCCTAAGCTTCCATTAAGTAATATACAAACTAGTATGATACAGTAATGGCCTCTAGGGCATATACACTAACAATCTCCTACTTGCACTAAGGCCATGTACTGGCGTATCGAAGACCTATCATCTCAATCAGCCGCTCGAACTGAGTCTGGGGTAAGGCCTTCGTGTATGGATCAGCAGCGTTATCTTCCGTAGCAACTCTCCGAACCTCGATCTCCTGGCGACCCACGATCTCCCTGATCAGGTGATACCGCCTCAAGATGTGCCTGGACTTCTGATGGGACCTGGGTTCCTTCGCTAAAGCTATAGCCCCGTTGTTGTCGCAATACAGAGGTACTGGATCAACAATGGACGGAACCACCTGAAGTTCTGTCAAGAACATCCTTATCCAGACGGCTTCTTTTACGGCATCTGCAGCAGCGATATATTCCGCTTCCATCGTCGAGTCAGCAACGGTTTCCTGTTTAGAACTCTTCCAACACACCGCCCCTCCATTGAGGGTAAAGACATAACCCCGACATGGACTTGGAATCATCCTTGTCACTCTGGAAGCTGGAGTCAGCAAAGGTCTCGATCTGGAGGTCTTTTTCGCCATACACCAAGAACATCTCCTTAGTCCTTCTCAGGTACTTGAGAATGTTCTTTACCGCTATCCAGTGCTTCTCCCTAGGGTTTGACTGATACCGGCTTACCACACTCAGTGCATAAGCTACATCCGGTTTGGTACACAACATCGCATACATTATAGAGCCTACCGCAGAAGCGTAGGGTATAATAGACATGCGATCCCTTTCCAAATCAGTCTTGGGAGACATCTTTTTGGAGAGGGTGATCCCGTGACAAGCCGGTAGATTACCGCGCTTGGAATCTTCCATACTGAATCTTTTCAGTATGGTGTCGATGTACCTGGACTGTGATAGTCCTAATATCCTCTTGGATCTATCACGATAGATCCGGATCCTCACAATGTAAGAGGCATCACCCAGGTTTTTCATGGAGAACCTGTGTGACAAGAACCCTTTGACAGATTGTAGCATAGGAATGTCATTTCCTATCAAGAGAATGTCATCCACGTATAAAACGAGGAACACAACAGTTCTTGCTACAAATCTACTATAGATGCATGGTTCATCTGGATTTTTGATAAAGCCAAATTCTTTGACCGTCTCATCAAAACAGATGTTCCAACTCCGCGATGCCTGCTTTAGTCCATAGATGGACTTAAGCAACTTGCATACCTTTCCGCTGCTCCCACTCTAAATGAAACCCTCTGGCTGATCCATATAGACACACTCCTTTAAATTTCCATTTAGAAAAGCGGTCTTTACGTCCATCTGCCAAATCTCATAATCGTGGAAGGCAGCAATGGCAAGAAGGATCTGAATGGATTTCAGCATAGCCACTAGAGAAAAGGTTTCGTCATAGTCCAAACCAGGTCTTTGACGAAAACCCTTTGCAATAAGTCTAGCCTTATAGATCTCAACCTGTCCATCTACACCGATCTTCCTTTTGAAGATCCACTTGCATCCTACGGGTTTTACCCCATCTGGAGCAACGTCCAACGTCCATACTTTGTTGGTGTACATGGACTCCATTTCGGTCCGCATTGCATCTAACCATTTTACCGAGTCAACGCTCTGAATGGCCTGCTGGAAGCTAGTCGGCTCATCACTATCAATGACGCAATCCTCTCTATCCCCGTCTATGAGAAAACCGTAGTATCTCTCGGATGGATGAGACTGCCTACTACTTCTGCAGAGCGGCGCAGGAATGTCCTGATCTTTTGAACCCTCTGGTTCTACTAAGCTTTCAGTAATAGCTCGTGGTTTAGGAATTTCTTCTAGTTCTATTGCGTTCCCACTTATCTGATTTTCCAAAAACTGAGTTTCCAAGAAGTGGGCATGACGAGAAAAAAAACCTTTTGTTCCTCTTCGCAATAGAAGAAATATCCCTTGGAGTTGTTTGGATATTCCACAAACTTGCACTGTACTGAGCGTGTCTCGAGTTTGTCCGCATGCTACTTTTTGACAAAAACTGGACATCCCCATGTCTTAATGTGATTAAGATAGGGTCTCTTCCCACACCACATCTGATATGGTGTAGTAGGCACAGTCTTAGTTGGAACTCGGTTCAAAAGGTATGCAGCTGATTCTAGTGCATATCCCTAGAATGATCGCGGTAACTCAGCGTTACTCATCATGGACCGTACCATATCCAATAGGGTTCGGTTCCGTCTCTCCGATACACCGTTATGTTGCGGAGTGTATAGAAGAGTAAGCTGAGAGAGAATTCCATTCTCTTTTAGGTAATCCAGGAACTCGGCACTCAAGTATTCACCACCTCGATCAGATCTCAGTGTCTTGATACTTTTGGCCTGCTAAGCCTTTTTGATTTGAGCTCTGTCTCTCTTTAATGATGCGCAGCATCTATTTTTGTTTGGGCTCTACCCTTCTTTAAAATAATGCGTGGCATTTTATTAGGCCTGTTAGGCCCTTTTTAATTGGGCTTGGCCCTTCTGTAAATAATGTAGTGCATGGTTATATGTTCCCACTTCCACTGAGGGATCGAAAGTGGTTGCAACAAACCAGCAACCCTTTGGTGTTCAGCCTTGACTTGCTGACACACCAAGCACTTAGCCACGAAGCGAGCAATCTCTCATTTCATACCTTCCCACCAGAAGTGCTGTCGAATATCTCGGTACATCTTTGTCCCTCCTGGATGTACAGAGTAAGCTGAACTGTGTGCCTCCTTTCAAAAGCTCTTCACGCACATCCCCTTTAGGCACACACACACGGCTACCATCTCAACGAACCATCTCCGTGGATCAGTAAATCGGTTCGCAGCCCGGCTTCAACCTGCTCTCGAAACTTTTGCAGTCTAGGATCCTGCGATTGTGCTGTTTTAATCTTCTCAACTAAGGACGACTGTACTTGCAATTGCATCAACTGTCCCATAGCATGTGGTAGCACAACCTCCAAGTCAAATCTCCGAAAATACGCAATGATCTCCCTCTGTGCAGTCAATACCTGAATTGCTGGTAACCGACTTAGCGCATCCGGCACGACGTTAACTTTTCCCGGATGGTACTTAAGATCAAGGTCGTAGTCGGCCATCAGCTCCAACCATCTGCGTTGCCTCATGTTCAACTCCTTCTGAGTGAACACATACTTCAAACTCTTGTGATCTGCAAAGACTTCGACTCTCTCGCCTAAAAGGTAGTGTCTCCAAATTTTCAAGGCGAAGATCACGGCCGCAAGCTCCAAGTCCTGAGTCGGGTAATTCTTCTCATAAGTCTTCAGTTGTCTTGATGCGTAAGCCACGACCTTCCCATTCTGCATCAAAACACATCCCAATCCTTTTCCAGATGCATCGCTGTGAATCACCAGTCCTCCTGAATTATCCGGTACGGTTAGGATAGGGGCGGTTATCAACTTCTGCTTCAACGTCTCGAAGGCCAATGCACATCCATCCGTCCAAACAAACGGTACCTCCTTGCGCGTGAGCTTGGTTAACGGCTCTGCCAAACGAGCGAAGTTCTCCACAAATCTCCTGTAGTATCCGGCGAGTCCAAGAAAACTTCTTATCTCCGCAACATTCTTTGGAATAGGCCAATCTCGAACTGCTGCAATCTTTTCGGGATCGACGGCGATTCCATCGCCCGACACGACATGTCCCAGAAATTTCACTTCTTCCAGCCAGAATTCGCACTTACTCATCTTCGCATACAATTTCTCCTGTCTCAGCGTCTGCAGTGCGATCTTTAAATGCTCAGCATGTTCCTCCGGACTCTTCGAGTATACCAGAATATCATCAATGAATACCACAATAAACTGATCCAAGAATGGTGAAAAGATTCTGTTCATCAAATCCATGAATATTGCCGGCGCATTCGTCACTCCGAAGGGCATCACCAGATACTCGAAATGTCCATAACGAGTTCGAAACGCCGTCTTGCAAATGTCTTCTGCTTTCACTCGGACCTGAAGATATCCGGATCGCAAATCCAGTTTCGAGAATACCCTCGCGCCACTAAGCTGCTCAAAAGTTCTCCAATGCGAGGGATCGGGTACTTGTCCTTAATAGTCACCCGGTTCAATTCTCGATAATCAATGCACATCCTACTCGTGCCATCCTTCTTCTTTACTAAAAGAACTGGAGCTCCCAAGGCGAGTTGCTGCTTCGAATCCAACCCTTCTCAAGTAATTCACCAACTTGCTCCTTAACTTCTTCCAATTCCACTGGTGCCATCGGATAATAGGATTTTGACACTGGCACTGCACCAGGAATAAGGTCAATCGCGAACTCCACGTCTCTCCTCGGTGGTAGACTCAATATCTTTGCTCTGTCCATGAAATCGCGAACTACCACCGGTTCTTCACAACCATCAACTTCCATAGCTGCAAGAACACTGTTTGTCGGTCTAGCCCTAAACTCGACGGGCCCGACAGAACTGCTTCCATACCGCAACTGCTGTCTGCATCGTTGGCCGCGAAAGGTCCAGTGAGACTACTGAGTCTCGTCCATTCTGCTGCATGAACGTCTACGGTTTCTCCACTCTGCCTTAGTCCGATGAACTTCTCTTCCATTTCCTCCCGTGCAGTCCGCGGGAAGAACTTCTCCAGGAAACTCTTAGAGAAATCCGCCCAACTGGTTGGCTTGGGCAAGCGGGTCTCCTCCACAAGCCACCACTCTCGGGCGAAATCCACCAGCTGAAAGCGCACTACAACAACTCTCTTGTCTTCTGGGATCTGAACCGCAATCAGCAAATTCTCCGTGTCACTAGCCACTGCTCGGCTGGTAACAACTCCTTTAAACCAGTAAATGTAGACGGACCCAAAAGTCTGAAATCTGCTACGGTCCCTACTCGGTCAACTGGTCTAGTTCCAACATCGTTCACAGACTGCTGAACGATCTGCAAACCTTCCTGAAACAAGTCCGCTTGCTGTTGGATCAGCTCGGTCTGTTTCTTTGATTTCCAGCATTCCTCTTATCACTCCACGCACGGCGGCTTCGTTCACACGCCTCTGGTACGTCTTCAACTTCTTACCCGTCATAATCCTGAACTCAAAACACCCAACATTAGCATGATGATAGATTCTGAATATGGATCAAGGCTAGAACTCCAAGATACTTAAATAGAGTACCACATTGTAGCTATGCCGCGGTATCATAGCCGCAATTACTTAACTCCACCCAAGTCGCCCAAGTCCTAGGGATAACAAGAAATCAGGTTTCCGAGTCGACATGCAAAGTAAGTTTGCACGTCGTAAAAGATATAATCAGGAAGAATGTGATTCAAGAATGGTAAAACGGTCAAGGTGGCAGGACATGTTTCCTAAACACGGGTATTCTGATTCGTGTATTGGGTACAATACCCAACTACAAAAGAATCAACCCAACTAACCTATGCCTCTGATACCAAAAGAACCATGTCACGCCCCGCTTCCCAGAGTACGCAAGATTGGGCACGTGACATAGCCAACCATGCTACCTGTGGGGAGGAAGTATCCATCCACAGTCACATTACGGTTGTAGAGATATCAAGAACAAGATAAATAAACTAATCTAACACATGTCCAAATCCATAATAACAATAGTCAATAAACAATAAGTGCGGAAGCAAATGATCCAATACAATAATAGAAAGGTACGTCCCATAATGCGGAATCGCACCTGGAAATAAAATGCAATAAATGAACTAACCACTACAGAACTCACAAATCAGCCTGCTGGCTGAAGTACTCCTGCTCGGTCGTCGACAGTGGTAAGGAATCTGGGCCATGCAAAACCCAGACGTCAGCGCGTCATGTCAACCAATAATATAATATGAACATGGTAATAAGCAATGCAGGGATGAACATGAATAAAGCAGTACTATGAAATAACAGTGCAGGGTAATGTGCAGTGGTAACTAAACTGTCCTATCAGGTTTCTACTCTAAAGTCTTTGAAATCAATTGATGAATCGTCGATGTAACTCAATAGTATCCCGTACATACCCGGGATCACGGCCACAATATTCTCGGCCGAAACCGAGACATGCCGCTAGGCACAAAACAGGAAAGTGTACACTCCGTAGTACCCCGTACATACCTGGGATCACGGCCACAATATTCTCGGCCGAAACCGAGACATGCCGCTAGGCACAAAACAGGAATGTGTACACTCGAACAGGTAGTGAACTGTCGAGTTACAAGTCAGGTTCATCTTTGATTTCCCCATACCCCCAAGTTATGTATGTCAGGTCAGGTATTCAGTAGTCAAGGACTAATGCCAACACAGGATCAGGTAAAAGCAGGTTTGTCTGGATAGACAACAGGAATGGTCCATGAGGACCCCAAGTCAGGTTTGTTGGCATTAGGCATGAGATCAGGTAACAGGTCAGGTCATGTTTCAATAGGTTGAGTCGGTATGTATGTATGTGTCATGTGCAGCAGAGTCAGGTCAATATGTAATGTGATCGAGTGTGTGCTCTCAACAGGTATACAATCGAATAAGTAACAGCAGCAAGAATTTAAAGTAAAAGCACTAATAGTCATTTAATCCCAATGGTACATGATTATGATGCAGTTGTATTATACTAATAGGTTCGAGCACCCTTGGGGTGCAATAATCACAGGGTAAAACAATATTAATAACAGGAAGCAATGAAGCTATTAAAACTAAAGCATGGATAATAGTCACATGGATGATTTAGCAAATTAAGCAAGTACATTCTAATTGGTTTAGTTTGTTAAATCATGGATGTATAGCATACCACTTAATTTCACGAAGCTACTATACCGATTTAATGTTAAAGAGAAATGCAACCGTCAATTCTAGCCATACTGTACTATCGATATCACCATCACTGTGTCGTTGTATTATATAATATAATATTCAAATGCATAGCAAGACTCGATCTTGTATGCTAGCATGTTAGAGTAAGTATTCGGATACTTGCCTCGACGGTTTCACAAACCGGAAAGCACGGATGCAATGTCGGCGGAAAACACGAGACGGGTGCACGGGCCACGGATCGAGTCCTAACAGCGAACAGCGGGACCACACGGACCAGAGTACTTCGCTGGAAAGTCGGGTCCAAACGACGGCACGGCCGGAATCCGGCGAAAGTCAAAAGGCGACGAAGTTAGAAAAACATACGATATACGTATATCAAAGATCAGCGGGGGGATTTAGCACGAATGGAAAGATAAAGGGATGCTTACAGGGAAGAACCCGGGGGCAACCACGACAGGTTCGACGGCGAGGGGCGCGCCGGCGGCGAACAGGGAAACGCGGCTGGCTGAAATGGCTGGAGTTTGCTGGAATGGGATGGTGCTGCGCGTAGGGGAGGTCCTGGCCTGATCTGGATCGTAGGGGAGAAGAAGAGGTGGTCGTCGGTGTGCTGACGACGACGAGGGGGTCGACGGTGTCCCTTTTCCGGCGAACCAGAGGGTTAGGTGATGGGGGGTTGGGCTCGGGTTGGTGGTGGTCCGGCGAGGGGAGGAGGAAGAAGACGACGAGGTCGGGACGAGGATGAAGGGAGGAAGGCCTTGGCGTCGTCGGCGATGGGAGGCGGCGGTGACGGCGGGCACTGGGTGCTGGTGGTGGCGTCGGGGTTGGGTTTGGAGGCTCGGGATGAGGGAGGAAGGTTGCGGTCGAAGCTGTGGGGGTGTGGATGATGACGGCGATGTCACGGGGAGGTCGACGGCGACGGCAGGAGGTGGCTAGGGTTAGGGTTCGGGGGTTCTCGTGGTTTCTCATGGTGAGGTTGAGGACGAGGCATGCGCATATATATAATAGGTAGAGAGAGAGAGGGATTGTTAAAGAAGAGAGAGGGAGAGAGATTAGATAGAGAGAGATTGTTGGAGAGAGATAGATGGTGAGGCGGGGCCCACGAGGATTTAGCCTCGTGATTGGCTGACAAACTGAAAAGGAAAAATTAAAGAAAGATTTAAAAGATTTATAACGTTAGTTTAATTAACAGAATATATATTAAATCGTTTTAGATTATTTAATTAAATGGGCTTTTCGGCGCTAAATGAAACATTTCCAAATCGCGCCCGGGTTGCGCCCAAATGTTTCAAATTCAAATTATAGGATTTTAAGCGAGTTCCAAATTTTAAAAAGAGATGTTTTGTGATTAAAATGCATGCCCCCAAGTCGGACACTTGCACGCGCGCGTAGACGTCCAAACTTGCCCGTTTCGTCGAACGGGACGAAATCTCGACGAGCGGACGCTACCGCGTGACTAGTGGCGACGAGTAGGCCAACCTGGATATTTTTAATTTCATTTTCGGTGTTAAAATTTGTTATGTGCCAAAATGACTTAACCGGTTAAAATTTAGCAATAAACACCAAGCAATCAGGATAATTGGAAAGAGCAATGTATAACACTCAACTAGCAATAGAAATAGTATTATTGGGCTCGGGTGTTACACCGTGGCTCTGTTAGTTTGATTGTCGCGTCTGAACCTTATTGGAGGATGAACGCTGGGGTGACATCTCGTCTGCTGTATCGAGACGAACGTCACGGTTGTCTCTAGGTTGCTGGTGAACCGTCGAGGTTTGGAACTAGGGACTTTGCCATGGCTCCGCTGTTTGATGATGTTGCGTCTGCTGTGACGAGATGAATGTCGAAGTGGTGACCATTCCGCACTGGTGTGAGATGATCTCCAGCTGTCTTTCAGGCTTTATATGACTCGCCGTTAAGACCTTGAAGCTAGGAATTTGGCCTTCGCTTCGTTTGCTTTGCCACGTCCGAATCCTGTTGGAGGAAGAACGCTGTCGTGGCATCTCGTCTGCTGTATCGAGACGAATGCCGAGGTGGAGCTGGGATTTTGCCGTTACTCCGCTTGTTTGACCATGGGGTCTTTCGTTGGCGTTATATCTGCATCTTAATGGACTGCGAAGGAACGCCTTTGTTAACATCTCGTCTGCTGTATCGAGACGATTGTTGAGATGAAGCTGGGATTTTGCCACGTGGCGCTCTCTGGTGGCTTGCGCCAACCCAGGAGCGCAACAGTGCAGATTTGCAAGTGCAAGGCATTGTTTTAATATCTTGATCCAATTTTGGATTCAAGAAAAGAATCTTTAAGATTCCAGAACCAATGGTTCATAAAAAAAAGGCAATGCTTTTGTTATTATTATTTTTTTTATTGGAGACCTTTGATCTTTGTTCTTAGATCAATGATCTTTTCAGAAGAAATTCTTCTTTTTTATTCAAAGGGTTTACCTTTTTTCCTTTTTTTGAGTTCTTCTCAAAATTCTTTAGAGTTCTCTCTTTGTTTCTGTATTTTTTGTCTCTCTGTGCCGTGTTTTTTAGACTTGGGGTCTAGGGGCCTTTTTATAGTGCCAATGAGTTTGTTAGACCAGTTAAAGAGATCTTTCTCTGAGTGATTTGGAGATTTTTTTTACCGTTGGATCTTTGATCCCAGGGCTTCTGTTTTACAGAAGGCAATCTTCTTGTTTTTAACAAGATTGAGAAAGATCTTTAAGAATTTTTCTGTTTAGCGCAAGCGCACCTGCGCTTGACACGTGTCACGCAGCGCAACTGTGCTAGCGCAACTGCGCTGCCGCGTGTCGCGCAGCGCGGAGCGCAGCGCCACTGCGCTGACGCGTGTCGCGCAGCGCGGAGCGCAGCGCCACTGCGCTGACGCGTGTCGCGCAGCGCGGAGCGCAAATCAGCTGAAGCGTTGCTTCTTTTATAGAGCCTTGCTCTGATTGAGTGCGCTGCCTTGGGCGCTACGCTCCCTGCGTTGGTGTGTCTGATTTTGACACGTGGCGCTCTGGCGCAGCGCAGAGGATATGAAGCGTTGCTTCATTTATTTTAATTTTAATCTTCACTTTAATTTTCAAAATAGAGCCTTGCTCTGATTGGGGGAAACAGAAGCGTTGCTTCGTTTCCCGTCTTGGAATTTGAACAGAGCTTTGCTCTGATCGGGGTAAACAGCAGTGACTCTGAAGACGAGGTCAACGTAGTATTCTCGGTTTGTCCATTAGTGCAAGCCTCCATTGGAGATAACCAGAGTTTGCGGATCACCATGGTTCCGCAAGAGCATTGCAAAGAGCTCGACGCACTTGATACCTACAGTGTGCAAGAACTGCAGACGTTCTATGTCCCTCCCAGGCGAAAAGATGAAAAGGCGATCCTCTGTTATCGATCCACGGAAACCAAAGTGGAGAAAGAGATATGGTCTGGCGCCGATTCTACGCTTGACAGGCTTCAGCCCATCCGTCTGCCCAGATACTACACAGAAGGATTAAAAAGGCTATTGAGGCGCCAAAACGTACCCTTGAAGCAGACTGCTCGACAAGCTCAGTTCTACAATAAAATCTGGAACGTCCCCAGGACTCAGCGAAAGTTGCCCAATGGGAGAATGGAAACGATCGGGCTTGGATATGTTCAATCCAAAAGACGAGAGCGATTCCATGGATGCTACGTTATACATGACTTTGATGAAGAAGGAGATGCTCTGTTAGAAGACGCTAAACCTGAACCAAAACGAGGTCTCGCCATGAAAGTGCCAAGTCCGTCGTTCAAAGAACAGATGGATAAGCTAATAAGGGAAGCAGGTCAAAAGGTCCGGGATGATCATAGCCGCGAAATGGCCATCTATGAGAAGGCTAGAACGAGGCGCTTCCTTCAGCAGGCTACGAAAAATGACGACGCCCTTCGTCGCTAGCCCGTCACAAAGAAGACTCGACGCGAAGGCAAAAACAAACTGAAGAATGGAAAAAACGTTCGACAGCAGCAAAGCGGGTCCAAGAAGTCACGCGATTGAAAACTAAGCAGCCGGGATCCGTCTCTTATAAAGAAGATGGGTCGAACATATTTTTTCCCCAAGACAAGACAAGGAAGATATTCGATCTTGTCATAAAATATCAGATGATGACACTCCCGGAGTCTAAGCACCCCGAGCAAGCAGGCAAAGTCTCTCACCCAGACTATTGCTTCTATCATCGAGCGATAGGACATCCTCTCGAAGACTGCTTCACATTCAAAGACTGGGTAGAAGACCAGTATCAGTAAGGCAGGTTCGCTTTATCCAGCAGTTGGAGGGTAACCCCACCATAGAAGCATGAACCGAAAGCCACGTATGCAGCGAAAGTAGAGCCGGATCAACATCGATCTTGGAAGCGATCTCGTACTTGTCACGCGACCTGTCACACGATAACGCTGTCAGGAGAAGGAGTACGCGAGGATTTGGATGACCACTCCTGGTGCTTTGAAAACGAGGACGACGAAGTGATCTCAGAGTTTCCACCGGCACCAAAAGAGCTGAAAGATGGGATACATACTACTACAGATAACCTCAGAAAAATCGACTTGGGAACGGCAAATGACCCATGGCTGACGTTCGTCAGTGAGTTGTTGTCTGAAGAAAAGGTGGCTATGCTCAAAGACGTGCTCATGCAGTATAAAAACTGCTTTGCATGGAACTATTCCGAGATGCCAGGATTAGATCCAGAAATAGCCGTCCACAAATTGACAATTTCTCCAGACATCAAGCCAATCAAACAAGTGCCAAGAAGAATGCGGCTTTAACTTGAAATGAGCATCAATGCTGAGGTCAAGAAACTAATTGACTCCGGCTTCATCCAAGAGGTTCAGTATCCCGACTGGATCGCCAACATCGTCCCAGTGATGAAGAAAAATGGGACAATACGCATCTGCGTAGACTTTCGGGACCTCAACAAAGCATGTCCGACGGATGACTTTCCCGTATCGATCACCGAGTTGATGATAGATAATACGTTCACTCACAAAGTCTTCTCCTTCATGGACGGCTCATCAAGATACAATCAAATAAAGATGCATCCCGAAGACCAGAAGCATACTTCTTTTCGGAGTCCTCAGGGCATATTCTGTTACAAAGTGATGCCTTTCGGCTTGAAGAACGCCGACGCTACCCATCAGAGGGCCATGACGAAGATTTTCGATGACCTCATACATGAAGTCGTTGAATGCTATATCGACGACCTCATGATAAAAAGCAAATCGCATGAGGAGCATTGGGAGCATCTAAAAATAGTGTTCCAACGTCTTCAGAAATACAACTTGAAGATGAACCCTCTCAAATGCGCATTCGGAGTTTCCTCAGGAAAATTCCTGGGATTCATCGTACGACACTGGGGCATCGAAATAGACCCATCAAAGATCAAGGCGATTATGGAAATGCCTCCGCCAAGAACTCTCAAGCAACTGCGGTCTCTCTAAGGGAAGCTCGCGTATATTCGGCGGTTCATAGCCAATCTTTCCGACAAATGCCGTCCCTATAGTCACTTGATGAAGAAGGGGGCCCCTTTCGTCTGGGATTGTAAATGTCAAAATGCACTGGATGAAATCAAGAAATATCTGCAGAATCCGCCGGTACTGACCGCTCCGGTCAAAGGAAAGCCCCTCATTCTGTACACAACCGCCCTTGAGGGTTCCTTAGGCACGCTATGGGCACAGGAGAATGACTAAGGGAAGGAGAGAGCCATCTACTATTTGAGTCGACTTCTCCTGGGGGCAGAAAACAATTACTCCTCCATTGAAAAACACTGCCTGGCGTTGATCTTCGCGATAACGAAGCTCAGGCACTATGCTTTGGCGCATGAGGTCTATCTCATATCAAAAGTGGATCCTCTCAAATATTTGATGTCAAGAGCCATATTAACGGGACGACTCTCTAAATGGGCCCTCCTCTTAATGGAGTTCTCGATAATATATCGTCCTCTCAAGGCAGTGAAAGGCTAGGCCATCGCCGACTTCCTCGCCGAGCATCTAATACCTGCCGACTCTCCCTTGAACTGTGAATTGCCAGACAAGCACAGGTTTGACATGATCGACGGAGAGAAAGGAGAGAGTAACACCCGGTGGGAACTCTACTTCGATAGGGCATCTTCTATGAAGAAGCGAAAGCATAACACTCCTATAATCAAATCTGGGGTGGGCCTCATCTTCGTGACTCCACAAGGAGGGATAATGCGTTTTGCCTTTTTCTTGATAGAGCCGAGGACAAACAATGAAGCCGAATATGAAGCTCTGATAGCAGGTCTTGAGATCGCTGTCGACATGAGAATTGAAAACCTCCTCATATACCGAGACTCCCAACTGGTCCTTAGTCAAGTAAATGGCGACTATCAAACGTGCAAACCAGAATTGGTAAAGTACGGTAAGAGAGTGAAACAACTGCTGACCCGAATCCCTTCCTACGCCTTGGAAAGTATACCGCGAGCGGAGAATAGCAAAGCGGATGCGTTAGCTAAACTCGCTAAAGAACTGGCTGACGAAAACCTCGATGACGTAAGGATCGTGGTACAAAGCCGTCGGGTTCTTGCACCGGCAGAAATATCTCCGGAGTCGTTTGAAGAAAGGGCAGCAACCAAGCACATGACCCTACAAACAAAAGACCAGGAAAAGGCTAAGGATTGGAGAGAAGTCTATATAGACTACTTCAAATTTCTTCGAACACCTGAAGATGCGTCATCAAGACATCAGCTCATGAAACAAGCCTTTTCTTTCGCCTTCGTCAATGATACTCTATACAAGAGATCGTTCGACTCTTTATGGCTAAGATGCCTGGGACCTGAAGAAGCAAAGAGAGTCATCCAAGAAACTCACGACGGACTCTGCAGTTCTCACCAAGCCGGGCCGAAGATGAAACTGAAGATCAAAAGAATGGGCTACTATTGGCCCACAATGATCCAAGACTGCCTCGAATATGCGAAGCAGTGCCACTCGTGCCAGATTCACGGGGACTTTATCCACCAGCATCCAAATCCGCTATATCCAACGGTGGCTAGCTGGCCGTTCGAAATGTGGGGAACTGACATAATCGGGCCCATTGAACCAGCATCGTCCAGAGGCCATCAGTTTATATTGGCGACAACTGATTACTTCTCCAAGTGGGCAGAAGCAGTACCACTAAAAGAAGTGAAGACGGAGAATATCCTCCATTTCTTCAAGATACACGTCATCTATCGGTACGGTACTCTGCGACGGATTATCTCTAATAACGGACCGACCTACAGAAGCCATAAAATCAGCCGCTTCGCACTGCAGCATAATATAGACCGGGGATACTCTTCGGTCTATAATTCTCAAGCTAATGGACTAGCTGAGGCTCTCAACAAGACCTTAACGAAGATTATAAAGAAGACGGTGTCTCGAAATAGGAAGGACCGGCATGAGAGACTGAATGAAACTCTCTGGGCATATCGAACTACGTTCATAACGGCCAAAAACACAACGCCGTATGCATTGGTATTTGGCACTGAAGCAGTACTCCCCTTGGAGATAGAGCTACCCTCCTTACGAGTGGCGGTTCATTAGGAACTAACGGACGGAGACAATGCTCATCTTCGGCTTGAGGAGCTTGACGCCCTTGACGAAACCCGGCTCAGCAAAACTTGGAAGCTTACAAAGCAAAAATGACGTGCTCATACGAGAGATTGACTAGGCCAAGAACATTCCGCCAAGGCGAACTCGTGCCAGTGGTCAAGAGACCTATGATCCCCAATCGTACCAAACGGGGGAAATTCGAGCCGAACTATGAAGGCCCGTACATCATAGACAAAGTCTACCAAGGTGGGGCTTACCTGCTCATGGATATGCATGGCGAGAGACCCTTCAGGCCAATAAACGGCCGGTTCCTGAAAAAATATTACGCTTGACGTGTTACAGCCTAGGTTAATGATAGATGACGATGCCTATGTTCGCTCGCTATCTTCCCAGGCCTAAACTCTATAAGTTGTATCCGTACAATAGACCGAAACGTCCGTAAACTAACAATGGACCGCAATGTTCTAAAACTTGCAACTGACCGAGACGTCTATAAACTACTACGGACTGCAGCATCCCAAGGCTGACAAAAAAAACGGCATGTCCACAAGCAAAATGGGTACGGATGAAAACCCGGAAGGGCTCCGTGAGTAAAAACAGTAGGACTACCGGCGAGTTTGTGAAAACCCGAAAGGGCGCAATCTCGTTAAAAGGCACTTGCAAGGTCCTCTCGACCCTGTAAGGAGAAAATACCTGCGTGAGATCCTTACGACTCACAAGGGAGCAACACACTTAGGAATCCTCACGATTCCTAAGGAGAAAACACACTTATGAGATCCTCACGACTCGTAATGAGAATTCCCCTTTGAGACCCTCACGGCTCATAGGATTCAAAAGCCTTAAGCTACAGGGATTCGAACCCGTTCTTAAGCCATCACATTTCCCAGACCATCCTACAAGCGGTTCAATATTGACCCTTGTATACAATCCACGGGCACGAATAAACATTTCCCTAACAAAGTCCCACCAGCGACTAGGGATTTGCTCACACGGTGAACAAACACTTGTAGCTCCTCTCGACTTGTAAGGAGAAAACACTCTTGTAAGATCCTTACGACTTATAAGAGAACACACACTTAAGAATCCTCACGATTCTTAAGGAGAAAATGCACTTACGAGATCCTCACGACTCGTAGGGAGAAACACATTTATGAGACCCTTACGGCTCATGAAGTCAAAAGCCTTAGTCGACAGGATTCTAACCCTGTTTGCTAAGCCATCTTTGTTTAAATCGACAAAGGCAAATGATGATTCGCTCCTGGCAATGTCCCATTTGTAGCGATGCTGATGCTTGAATCGAAATCAAATTCCAAGTCCTTTCACAGCAAATGATGATTCGCTCCTAGCAATATTCCAGTCGCAGCGATGCTGATGCTGAGATTGGCACCAGATTCCAATTTCCATATCCGCGATAAAAAATCAGCGAGCCAAAAATGCATATGAAATAGCCGAAATGATGGGGCAACTTGCAGCAAAAGCAGCAAGTAAAAATATATATGCATAGAAAAATAGCCGAAATGATTGGGCATTCGCAATAAAAAACAGTGAGTAAAAAGCAAAAATAGCCGAAATGATTGGGCAATCGCTACTTTCGCGATATAAAAAGCTAAAATGATAGAGCATCGCGGAAAGAAAACAAAAGAAATATAAAAAGGAATGAAAGAATGAAACTTTTTGCCCTACAGGCGAGTCCATACTGACCCCTGTATACAATCCATGGGCATAAACGAAAAGGGAACCGCATGTCCCCCATCAGATCCTGTCAAGCGGGAAAGTCAGATCTCAACAGCAACATCTACATCCCAAAAGACCAACAACAGCGTTCCTTCTTATGCCAATAGGATTCGGACGCAACATCACCAAACGTAGCCACGGCAAAGTCCCTAGTTCCAAGACTCTACGGTCCACAGACAAGCTAGAGTCAACTAATGACCTCCCCACTAGATCAACGCTCCGTCTCGGAAACAAGTCAACCAACTCTGAGGAAATTAGTGTCCTTGGCAAATACCTCGATTCAAGGAAATCAACGTCCTTGACGAGAGCATCTTGATTCACGTTGACCCGCAAGGAAACCAGTGTCCTTGCAGGAATACCTCAATTCGTCTCGCCCCCCAGGGAAATCAGCGTCCTTGGCAAAAATCTTGATTTAGGGAAATCAGCGTCCTTGACGAGAGCATCTCGATTCGCGTCGACCCGCAGAGAAATCAGTGTCTTTGCAGGAATATACGACATCAACAAACGGAGCCACGACAAAGTCCCTAGTTCCAGGTCCCGACGGTTCACCAACAACCTAGAGACCACCTCAACGTTCGTCTCGCTACAGCAGACGCGATGTCACCCCAGCGTTCTTCCCCCTAGCAGGATGCAGACGCGACGCAAACAACGGAGCCATGGCAAAGTCCCTAGTTCCAGGTCCCGACGATTCACCAACAACCTAGTGACCACCTCGACGTTCGTCTCGATACAGCAGACGTGATATCACCCCAGCGTTCTTACCCCAGCAGGATGCAGACGCGACGCAAACAACGGAGCCATGGCAAAGTCCCTAGTTCCAGGCCCCGACGGTTCACCAACAACCTAGAGACCACCTCGACGTTCGTCTCGATACAGCAGTCGCGATGTCACCCCAGTGTTCTTCCCCCCAGCAGGATGCAGACACGACGCAAACTGCGAAGCCATGGCAAAGTCCCTAGTTCCAGGTCCCGACGGTTCACCAATAACCTAGAGACCACCTCGACGTTCGTCTCGATACAGCAGACGCAATGTCACCCCAGCATTCTTCCCCCCAGCAGGATGCAGACGCGACACAAAACAACGGAGCCAAGGCAAAATCCCTAGTTCCAAGCCTCGACGGTTCACCAACAACTTAGAGACAACCACGACATTCGTCTCGATACAACAAACGCAATACCAGCAAACGAAGCGAAGGAAATATTTCTAGCTTCAGGGTCTTGACGGTAACTCATATAAAACCTGAAAGACTATCGGAGATCATCCCCACACCAGCGCGAAGTGGTTATGACTCATTAGGGCTCCCCAAACTGAGCCTAACCTCAAGTAAAAAGCGGCATGGAAAAATTCCTAACGCTTGCTCTTCTGACGGTCAAATCGCCTAGGAAGATTGCTTGAAGACGTCTTGTCCAGCCTCCGAAGAGATCAGAGACACGATAGTCGCAAGGCTACTCGAACAGCAAAATTGCCTATCGAGGAATATATCAGCCAACGCGACGGTACGACAGGCAAAACCCTAGTACTACAGACCCTAACGGACCTTTGTCGTAAAGAGCAGAGGTTAACTGTGACGTTAGGACATTCTTGCGAGAACTTCTCGATTCGTCTCGACTCGTAGGGAAAAGCCTTAGGCAATGTGGATAAGGACCTGTTTCCTAAGCACTGGGGCCCTGCAAGTCGGTCCAAAATGGACTCTTGCATACTATTAATGGACCACACTCTCCAAAGTCGAATCTCGACAAGGAGGGAAACAACCACTTACGAGTCCTCTCGACTTGCAAGCGGGAAAAATTCTCTTGTGAGATCCTTACGACTCTCAAGAGAAAACACATACTTAGGAGTCCTCACGACTCCTAAGGAGAAAATACACCTACGGGATCCTCTCGACTCGAAGGGAGAAAAATCTTTATGAGGCCCTCATGGCTTATAAAGTTGAAAAGTCTTAGGCAGCAAATCTGAACCTGTTTCCTAAGCCATCGCTACCTTGTAAAGAGTCCAAGATGGACAGCTACCTACTATTTACGAGCCATACCTGCTAAAATCACATGATGACAATACAGCAAAGAGAAGAAAGCGACAGTGGGAGATAAAAAATGTGTATCTTTTATTCATGAATTCAATTGAGTACAAGATGAATCATATAAAAGAATGAAAAATGGATACATGTTATTCAAAGATTACAAATGTTTAATTGATACAAAGGTAGCTATTGAGAAGGAGGCGTTTTCAATAAGTCGGCAAGTTGCTCGCGCGCTCTTTTCAACTACTTTTCACGGTCAGCCGCTGCGGCCAGCTCCGCTTTGACTCGAGCCCGTTGCTGCAAACACGATGAAACCTTCTCATCGATTTCTTATTGGGCAGCTTCGCAGCTCTGCGTAACCCGCTCAATAAAGTCGAGCTTCCGCCTCAATGCCAGCCCGTACGAAATGTATCGCTGCAAATTGTCAAAGATGGCTCTCAGTTGCGCGGCAGTCGCTACAACTTGGGCGCGCAGCCGAGCAGATTCACCTGAAGCCTCCTCGCGTTCCTTCCGCCTCAAGGTCGCTTCTTGTTCAAAATGGCGGAGGAAGGGCACACTCTGCTCAACCCATGCAGCCCGCTGGGAGTTCAAAGCCAACACCTCCGGAGCAGGACGCCTGAGCTCAATCCCATACAGACAGGCCTCAATCTTCCTGCAATAGTTAACCCAAGATTCAACGACGCCCTCGCTGTGGAAGTTCATGAGTATCGCCAACATGAGATTAATTTCAGTGGCAAAATCTACAGCAGATGCAAAGGCCTCGGCGTCAAGGTCCTCAACGAACTCGCTTAACATCCGCAGGCTATTCGCAGCACCCCTGGAAGAAGGGCGTTTAGCAAAAGGACCTGTTGGCATGGGAATCTGAGATTTGAAGGGAGCTGGAGTCAGTGTGATTGCTGCAAAACAAATCATAGTCAGACATCGGTTTAAGAAACAAAGAAGATGGAAGAGCGGTGAAGGCTACTATACCGGCTACGACAGGTGGCAGAGCTGGGAGCACTGGTGGCGCGACAATTCTCTCATCCCCTCCTTCAATTTGTAGTGCTGTAATCAGCTTACAGTTAGCAACGGCATGGTCATCCGTTAAAGAAAAGAAAATACCTCGGTTAGAAAAGATACTCACCGGCACCAGCAGGCAGACTAATTTCCAACTGGAAGGAGAAGTGCGGGTTCAGCACTTGATACAAATGATCAAAGAGAACTCCTGGAAGATTATGATGATACATGGTCAGTACACGAAAGATGCTGTCCCCGATCTAAATTAATCGCAAACCCATACCTTCCAGCATTTGAGAGGATATAAAAGGAGACGAAGGGACATCGACCGTCAGAGCAGCAGCTGGTGGTGCTTCTTTAGGTGTCGCAACCTCGGTGCTAACCACACCTACATTCGAAGGGAACAAAATGTCATCAGAAGGGATTGCAAAATGAAAAGAATGCAGCGACCGTAGACCTACCAGACAGGTCATCAGCCAAAACGGTGACGGAAGCATCGCCAAGCATCACGACTTCTTCGATCTCATTCGGGGGAATGGTTTCGCCGCCCGTGGCTTCGTCCCCTGATTCCACGAGAGCCGTCGTGACACTCGCAATGCCAGGCGATAGCATGGAACCGTAGGTGGAAAGAGCGGCAATGGGAGTAGTCCCGGACTCCTGAGAAAGAGTAGTCGCTTCGGGCTCGGTGGTTGCCGTCATCTTACCTGCCACCTCCTCATCAGGACTTGGCCCTGCAGGGTATGATATATGAGAATCTGAAGATCAAACTATGACAAAAGGACCCAGTGTTACGTTACCTTGGGACGGCTTTTCAATTGTTTCCCGAGCCGTGCGTACCGCCTGTCTATAAGCGGTAGACAGGGTAGCCGAGCACCCTCTGGAGAAATAGGGACAGGGGAAGCAATGCTCGAGCCTACACTAACAGCCAAGACGGCATCACGTTCTTTCGCTGCACGCCTCTTGCGCTTCCTTTCAGTCCGAGCCACCAAAGTTGACTTCCTCAAGACCTCCGCCAAGGAGACGTTATCGTCCAAACCAAGTTCTGCCTCTGGAACCTCTACGGCGTCCGTCATCGGCTGTTTAAGCGAATATTCTTTCGGTGATACTGAGGGAACTGGGACTTCGGCAGTTGGCCCTGGAAGTGTTGCAGCGCCGCCTTGCAGGATTGGTACCGTACTCAGGATAACCTTAGTCAAGGTAGTACCTGCAATAAGATGAAAAAGAAGAGTTAGTTTACCCATAAATAGAAAAGGAATGAAGGCACAGTGAGCCGAAATGTACTAAGGCCCAACGAAGCACGAAGCCTTTCCTCCTCTTCAAAAGTCCTGAGAGAAGCCGCGAGAGCTTCTTCAGTGGGTGATCAGTCAAAAAAATTGCATTTTTAACACATCAATTTCTCTACTCTTTGCAATCATCTAAAGGTGTTTGGTATAAATATAGCACATATTAGCAATTTGTCTGCAAAATATCAAATAACATGTGTTATACATTATAACCGGTATTTTGAGGGAAATTGAGTGTTTATTATTGCATGCATGATCTTTGTAAATCAAACACTTGTCTCGAGATTATGTGCAGGAAATTCTCTAGGTAAAAGAGCCGGAATTGATAAAAGTGCTGATAAAATATATCAAATCCAAGACCTGAGATCTGGCAGTGAAGTAGAAAGAATTATAAGATTCCAGACATCAGGAAAGTTCCAAAAAGTCAACACAAAATATCCCTGAAGAATTCAACTAGAGAGCTCACTATACGGCCGCGGACCCGCGGCCGAGTCAGGCCGATCCGCCGCGGATCCGTTCTGACTCATCGGCGGTTGGTAATTTTCCCCGAGGCTTCTTTTCAACAGAAAAACTTCTTCAAGACGCTTCAGTCCCTAGAGTTCTCTAGAAGCTTCGCTTCTAACAGCCAAGCTTCTTGTGCAAGCTTAATACCTACCAACCTTCTCATGCAAGCCTCATAACAATCAAGCTTCTCATGCAAGCTAGCTAACTACCTTAATCTAGAAACTTATACATAACTACCTAGCTTTTTATGCAAGTTTCAAAACAACCAAGCTTCCAAGGGAAGCTAGACCTAGATTCTAGGGGAAGCTTGAGGGAAAACTATAAAAGGGCACCTAGGGTATCATTACAAATGTTGTTCATTAGTGTTGGGGTCAAAATTTACACCCCTATTGACCGAGTCAAAGTCAAGGTCAACCCCAAGACAGGTGGGCCCAAGCCCAGGTCAAGCGGGCCCATGCCCAAGTCGAGCCCGCGGCCAGCCTCCTCCATGCCTAAATATAGATCATGTAATAAATAATTTTTATATATTTTTTTATACATGAATGTATGCAAAACGGGCATAAAGCCAATATTTTGTAAGCCCGTGGCTTATGTGCAAAAAAGAAATGGCACATGAGCCATGGGATGGGCAAAATCCCATTTTGTAGAGCCGAAGGGGCTATATGTAAATATGTAAGCCTATATAAGGCAAAATGATGATGAATAAAAAAAAAACTTTTCATTCTCTCCACAAAAATTTTAGATCTGCGATCTTTTGTGCCTCCTGCTCCTTCTCCAAGGTTCAAAACCTTCTCATTTCTTTTGAATTAAATCAAGAGTTTTACTCTTTCTTTTCAAAAACTGAGAAGTCTTCCACCACAAAACCCACAAAGGGGAACTTGGATCTACCATTAGATCTCAGAAAGGAGAGATTTTTTAGATCTCACATCTCTTGATCATCAAGATCCAGCCAACAGAGGAGGAAGAAGAAGAACCCCTTTCATCAACCAAAACATTTTAGGAGTTTAACTCCATATATATATATATATATATATATATATATAATAAATATTTCCTTTCTGAAGCATAGCTTCTGGTTCTGGGACTAAAAGCCCCCTTTGTCTCGCCAGCGCCCAGCGCTCGAGCGCAAAACGCCCACGTGCCGACACGTGGCGTGCTTACGCTCAGGCGCGCTTGCGCTCAGGCGCACTGCGCTCGAGCGCAAGGCGCCCACATGCCGACACGTGGCGCGCTTGCGCTCAGGCGCACTACGCTCGAGCGCAAAGCGACCACGTGCCGACACGTGGCGCACTGCGCTCGAGCGCAAAGCGCCCACGTGCCGACACGTGGCGCGCTTCGCACAGGCGCACTGCGCTCGAGCGCAAAGCGCCCACATGCCGACACGTGGCGCGCTTGCGCCTGAGCGCACAGCACCTAAGCGCACAGCGCTCAAGGCGCTGGCCCCACGCATCCTTTGGATGCCTTTCCCCCCTCTTTCTTTTATATATATATATATACATATATATATATATATATATATACAAATATGCATACATATGTGCACACACACATACACCACGATATATCCAAAACCCCTTTTCAAAACACAACACACGCACACCGCACATTGAGTTCGCATGACCAGTTTAACCCGTCAATCGGAGGTTCCTTCGCTCCAAAGGCGAGGGGTAATTAACGGCAGCTTAGTCCGCGGCTGCCGGAGATTCGGATCCCCACAATCATTAAACCCCGGGCTACCCCAGGCAGGGGGAATCTCTAGTATACGCCTGACAAGCGCACGCGTATTCCCATCTCAATGGGGTGACGAAAAACACCCTACAGATTCTGGCACGCCCGGTGGGACCAATCTCTCCTCCCATATTTAGCTCAATCAATGTACATACCTGTACTTATACTAAAAATAATGCTTTTTCATGCAGATTTTCAAGCAATCACCTTCCGACGATGTCTTTGATGATGAACTCAGCTCCCGTCTCCTACACGATGAGGATAGACTCTAGGACGGTCCTTCCGGCCAATCTCGGGCGACAATGGGAGGAACCGCTGCTACCATTCGGCTTTATTATGTTCATGCCACTTGGCGCCATCCCGGCTCCTCAAGCCCCAGTGACAGACAGACCGGTCTCGAAAGGCAAGAGACCAAATGTGGTGGTCGCGGGGGCACCTCAGCCCAAGCGCAAGTCCGTGTCTGAACGACTTTCCTTGGCCCCAGCTGGGGGCAAGGCCATCAACACCAACAATGCTACGACGCGTCTCGCGCAAGCCCCAGCGGTGCCCCTGACAATTGCTCGATCGGGTGTCTTCTCTAAGCTCCCCGGTGATCAACTCACAATGGCTTCCCGGGTAGCGGATGCCCGCCAATCCTTCAAAATCGAGAAGCTGAGGGAGAAAAGGCTCAGATATAGAGCCAACAAAAGGGCTAGGGCTCCTGCCAGGCTGAACCTCATGAGGTTCGAAGAACAGGGTTACCCCACCGAAGATGAGGAAATGGCTGGGTATGTGGTCCACACTGTCTACACGGTGGGCACGCGCAGTAAGAGCAAGGACGGGGATACTACATCTCAAACCCAATCTGGCTTGAATGTGGTGGCCGCTTCCCAAGAACAGCCGCCTCTGCTGGGTGATGAAAACCCTCTTGATGAGGATGATAGGCGGAAAGATCCTTCGGTCCATGAGGAGTCAGGCTCGGAAAGCGAAGAAGAGCCGACTTTCCGCCCTAGGACCGCGGAGCAAGAGCTGCTTCAAGAGCTCCGAAAGCAGCTCAGAAATAAAGACAAGGAGATGGACAAACTCTACTCCAAAATCGATGACTTGACGAATGTCGTGATGCAGCTCACGGCCCGACTTGCTTCTCAGCCGCCCAATCAAGCTGAGGCTCTGCTCGTGAACCGGGAAATGGTGTCCCAAAGCAGCCGACGCCTATTCCCTCAAATCCAAAAGTGGGCGAACTATATGAAAACCAGTCGCACCCTATCTCGGGAAATGTCTTGGCTACCGATGACAGTAGCCCGCTAACTCAAGATCAAATCATGGATTTGGTTGCCTGCAAAGTCAAAACATTGGTGGCCGAAGCCGAAGCGCAAAAAGATATCAGCAGTAGTGGGAGACCATATCCCGCTCAGTATGATCTGGTAGAATTTCCTAGCGGCTATGTCATCCCCAAATTCAGAAGATTCGATGGGACGGGAAATGCGAATCAACACATCGCCCACTTCAAAGCCTCATGCGGGAATACTGGGGGCAACGATGCGCTTCTCCTCCGCCAGTTCGTTAATAGCTTGACGATGTTGCTTTCGACTGGTATGCGAGCATACCGGATGGCTCCGTTACTACTTTCGTCCAAATGGAATCTTTGTTTCGACAAAGGTTCATAAGCGTCAGCGATAAGATCACCATTGCCGAGCTCGCCCAAGAGCAATGAAAGCAGCACGGATTTTATAACCCGATGGCGCAATCTCTCCGTCAAATGCGAACCGCCGATAGAGCATGACCAATCTGTCAGTCTCCTCGTCAGAAATCTCAACAATTGGATGGCCCCGTTTTTATGCACCGCGGGTCTCAAAACATTCCAAGAGTTGACCAGGAAAGTCCAGATGCTGGAGCGCTCAAAGCAGGAGTCCTCCTCGGATTCCCAAAATAACAATAGGTCCTGGAGAAACCGAAAGGACGATAATCGCAAAGGCGGAAACTCCGATGATTCTGGATCTTTCAACATTTCGGCTAACCGAAATAAGTAAGGGATGAGCGGGCCTAGCGCCAACCAGCCTCGGAAGCCAGTGTTCGGAGAGGGAGGAGAATCTCCACTCAAGGAGAAGCTAGATAAGGTCTATTCCTTCAGAAGGGACAAAATCCGTAAAATATTCAAAGACGCCCTCAAGAACGGTCTACAGCTTCCAGAGTCAAAAAGACCGCAGGAAGCGAATAGGACCGACGACCCCAAATACTGCCCCTATCACAGAGTGATAGGTCATGCCATTGAGGACTGCTTCGTCTTCAAAGATTGGGTCGAAAAGCAATACAAGGCAGGAGAGATAGAACTATCCAAAGGCGTGTTAGTAAACAGTCAAGATGCGGCCGCCAATTTCATACAAACGGAGACCGAAGTTCTTCGTGAAACGGATTCTCTCAGACATCTGCCTTTTCCTGAAAACAATTGACCACCATGTCACTAAACTGGGAACAATCGACCTCTAAGTCGTTAAACTGGGAATGTAAAAAAAATGTGTAAATAAAAAAAATGTGTAAATAAAAGAAAAATAAAGAAAAGCCGAAATGATGGGGCAACTCGCAATAAAAATCACCGAGTAAAATAAAGATGAAAATAAAGCCGAAATGATTGGGCAACCGCGAATAAAAGCCGAAAGGATAGGGCAATCACGACCTTCGCGATAAGAAAAGCTGAAATGATAGAGCGATCGCGGTAAAACAAAAAAAAACAAAAAAAAAACTAGGGCGGATGATGAGTTGCTTGTGGCATTATTCCAGTGCAGCAATGCAGACGCCAAACAAAAATCCAATTTTCCAAAATTCTTTCGGCCCTACGGCTAGTCCCCAAATTGACCGCCGTATACAATCCACGGGCTCAAATAATTCTCAGCATACCCATGCCCCACTGCAATCACCAGTTACGCGGCTGGTCTTCGCCTGTGGAATTATGCTCCATTGAGAAGACCCACTCATGTGTCCTCATGATACATGAGGAGAACAAACCTTTGTGGGATCCTTACGACTCACGAAGGAAAAACACACTTAGGAGTCCTCACGACTCCTAAGGAGAAAATACACCTACGGGATCCTTACGACCCGTAGGGAGAAAATGCTTTTATGGGACCCTCACGGCCCATAAAATTGAAAAGCCTTAGGTGATAGGGATCTAAACCTGTCTCCTAAGACATCGCTCCCCAATCCCTAATTGGCGAATGATGAGTCGCTCCTGGTACCATATTCCAGTGTAGCGATGCAGACGCCAACCAAATTCCGAATCCCATACCCCAATGGCGAATGATGAGTCGCTCCTGGTACCATATTCCAGTGTAGCGATGCAGACGCCAACCAAATTCCAAATCCCATACCCCAACGGTGAATGATGAGTCGCTCCTGGTACCATATTCCAGTGCAGCGATGCAGACGCCAACAAAGTCCCAAAATTTTTTCCGGCCTTACGGTCTGGATCATACATCCTGCAAAACCGTATACAATCCACGGGGGTAAAACGATCCCAACCTCTCCCAAGTCCTACTGGTGAGACCGCATTCAAAGTCCAAAAAAAATTGAAAAATAAAATAAAATAAAGTAAATAAAATGGTATGTCTACATGCAAAATGAGCACGGATGAAAACCCGAAAGGGCTCCGTGAGTAAAAACAGCAGGACTGCCGGCGAGTTTGTGAAAACCCGAAAGGGCGCAAACTTGTGAAAAAGAGATGAAATGCACTCGCAAAGTCCTCTCGACTTTGTGAGGAAAAAATTCCTGCGTGAGATCCTTACGACTCACAAAGGAGCAACACACTTAGGAGTCCCCATGACTCCTAAGGAGAAAATACACCTACGGGATCCTTACGATCTGTAGGGAGAAAATGCTTTGTGAGACCCTTACGGCTCACAAAGTTGAAAAGTCTTTGGCGATAGGGACCTAAAACCTGTCTCCTAAGCCATCGTTTCCTAATAAGCAAACGCAAATGATGATTCGCTCCTGGTACCATATTCCAGTGTAGCGATGCTGATGCCAAAAAAAAAAAAATCCCCAAATCCTCTCATGACAAATGATGATTCGCTCCTGGTACCATATCCCAGTGTAGCGATGCTGATGTCAACCCAAATCAAATCAAACCAACAACCTCTGCGGCGGAATCATGCTTCGTCCCAGAATTTACCCCGTGTCGAAATCATGCTTCGCCTTGGGATATCTACCTTTCCTGCTGGAATTATGCTCCGCCTCGGAATTAAATCAACCAACAAGCTCAACGTCAGAATTATGCTTCGTCTCAGAATGCACCCCGTGTCGAAATGATGCTTCGCCTCGGTGTACCTGCCATCCCTGTCGGAATTATGCTTCGGCTCGGAATCAACCAACGACCTCCTCGTCGGAATCATGCTCTGCCTTGGAATCAAGTCAACCAGCAATCTCTGCGTCGGAATTATGCTTCGTCTCATAATGCACCCCGTGTCGAAATGATGCTTCCCCTCGGTATACCTGCCATCCCTGTCGGAATTATGCTTCGGCTCGGAATCAACCAACGACCTCCTCGTCGGAATCATGCTCCGCCTCGGATTCAAGTCAACCAGCAAGCTCTGCGTCGGAATTATGCTTCGTCTCAGAAAGCACCCCGTGTCGAAATGATGCTTCGCCTCGGTGTATCTGCCTTCCCAGTCGAAATTATGTTTCGCCTCGGGATCAAGTCAACCAACAATCTCTGCGCCGGAATCATGCTCCGTTTCAGAATGTACCCCGTGTCGAAATCATGCTTCGCCTCGGAGTATATGCCTTCCCCGTCGGAATTACGCTTCGCCTGGGAATCAACCTCTGCATCGAAATTATGCTTCGGTCAGAATGTCTGCCGCGCTTCGGAATGATGCTCCGAATCCTGGAATCATGCTCCGCCCTTCGGAATGATGCTCCGATCCCTGGAATCATGCTCCGCCTTTCGGAATGATGCTCCGATCCCTGGAATTATGCTCCGATCTTCGGAATGATGCTCCGAACCCTGGAATCATGCTCCGCCCTTTGGAATGATGCTTCGATCTTGGAATTATGCTCCGCGCTTCGGAATGATGCTCCGATCCCCAGGAATCATGCTCCCCGAGGGATACTCCGACCCCGGAATTATGCTCCGCGAATCGGAATGATGCTCCGATCCCCGGGAATCATGCTCCCCGAGGGATACTCCGACCCCGGAATTATGCTCCGCGAATCAGAATGATGCTCCGATCCCTGGAATCATGCTCCGCTCATCAGAATGATGCTCCGATCCCTGGAATTATGCTCCGCCCTTCGGAACGATGCTCCGAACACTGGAATTATGCTCCCCCCTTCGAAACGATGCTCTGATCTCTGGAATTATGCTCCGCAAACCAGAATGATGCTCCGATCCCCGGGAATCATGCTCCCCGGGATGATGCTCCGTCCCTGGAATGATGTTCTACCTCGAAGTCCAACTTCAAGATCCATCAATTTCATGCACACAACTCAAATGTACGGTGTGCATTTATTGATGGGGGGCACTTTGTTGGGGTAAAAATTTACACCCCCGTTGACCGAGTCAAAGCCAAGGTCAACCTCAAGACAGGTGGGCCCAAGCCCAGGTCAAGCGGGCCCATGCCCAAGTCAAGCCCGCGGCCAGCCTCCTCCATGCCTAAATATAGATCATGTAATAAATAATTTTTATGTAATTTTTTATACATGAATGTATGCAAAACGGGCATAAAGCCAATATTTTGTAAGCCCATGGCTTATGTGCAAAAAAGAAATGGCATATGAGCCATGGGATGGGCAAAATCCCATTTTGTAGAGCCGAAGGGGCTATATGTAAATATGTAAGCCTATATAAGGAAAAATGATGATGAATAAAAAAAACTTTTCATTCTCTCCACAAAAATTTTAGATCTGAGATCTTTTGTGCCTCCTGCTCCTTCTCCAAGGTTCTAAACCTTCTCATTTCTTTTGAATTAAATCAAGAGTTTTACTCTTTCTTTTCAAAAACTGAGAAGTCTTCCACCACAAAACCCATAAAGGGGAACTTGGATCTACCATTAGATCTCAGAAAGGAGAGATTTTTTAAATCTCACATCTCTTGATCATCAAGATCCAGCCAACAGAGGAGGAAGAAGAAGAATCCCTTTCATCAACCAAAACATTTTAGGAGTTTAACTCCATATATTTACATAGATATATATATATATATATATATAATAAATATTTCCTTTCTGAAGCATAGATTCTGGTTCTGGGACTAAAAGCCCCCTTTGTCTCGCCAGCGCCCAGCGCTCGAGCGCAAAACGCCCACGTGCCGACACGTGGCGCGCTTGCGTTCAGGCGCACTGTGCTCGAGCGCAAGGCGCCCACGTACCGACACGTGGCGCGCTTGCGCTCAGGCGCACTGCGCTCGAGCGCAAGGCGCCCACGTGCCGACACGTGGCGCGCTGCGCTCGAGCGCAAAGCGCCCACGTGCCGACACGTGGCGCGCTTGCGCTCAAGCGCACTGCGCTCGAGCGCAAAACGCCCACGTGCCGACACGTGGCGCGCTTGCGCCTGAGCGCACAGCACCTAAGCGCACAGCGCTCAAGGCGCTGGCCCCACGCATCCTTTGGATGCCTTTTCCCCCTCTTTCTTATATATATATATATATATACATATATACATATATATATACACACACATGTGCATACACACATACACCACGATATATCCAAAACCCCTTTTCAAAACACAACACACGCACACCGCATATTGAGTTCGCATGACCAGTTTTACCCGTCAATTGGAGGTTCCCTCGCTCCAAAGGTGAGGGGTAATTAACGGCAGCTTAGTCCGCGGCTGCCGGAGATTCGGATCCCCACAATCATTAAACCCCGGCCTACCCCAGGCAGGGGGAATCTGTAGTATATGCCTGACAAGCGCGTGCGTATTCCCATCTCAATGGGGTGACGAAAAACACCCTACAATTAGTTGTTGAGTGTAGTTCATTAATTAGGGTTGAATATTGAGCCAAATTTCCACAAGTTGAGTGACACAACTTGATCCAAAACCCTAGCCCAAATTCAAATCCAAAGCCAAATCAAGATCATTTTGAGAAGCAAATCAAGCAAGCAACCATCGATCCTTTATCCACGAGGCCAATCTTCATCCGAGCAAGAGATCCACGACGATCCGCGACTCACGGAGATCGAGCGGAGCGAACTTCGACGAATCTAGTTATCTCTTCAAAGGAGCGATCGAGAGCAACTTTTGTAAGCTCGAATTGAGGGAATGCGTACTTAGTCGTCGATTTAATAAAGGTGATAATTGTAATTCTTGCTTTCTTTACATTCTTGCGTTATGAAACTTCTTGATCTTCGATTCATTAATTTTCATGATGTGTGATTGAAATCTCCGCTTGTGGAGGATTCGAGAGAATTGATAGATTTAATGATGATCAAATCTTAATACTATTCTTAATTCTTATGAGATTTGTGAACCTTAGCAAAAAGAATCGTTGATGACCTAATTTGGAAAGAAATGACTTCTTGATTATTTCATTGCAAATTAGGGATCAAATGATTGATGATTTTCTTTGCTAGAGGCTAGATCCGAATGATCATGATTAAAAAGACAAGGGATAGAAGGAGAAACCATAGTTTCTTCAATAGATTCCTAATCTTCATCATAATCATCAATCTAGATACAAATTATCAATAGATAAGATTAGGAATTATTAGATTCATCATTAACTATTAACTCAATCAAATTCTACAAGCTATTCTACAAATCTCGAAAACTAAATCGATTGGATATTTCTTGATTCTTGATTCTAGATCTATATTCTTTATGTTTTCTTAAAATCAAAACTCATAAATGTTGAATCAACTTTCTTGCAATTTCTTTTATCTTTTCATTTCGACCATCTAAAACAAGATCGATCAAAACACACATCTCAGTGGACGATCCGTATTCATTAACGCGCTATATCGATACCGTTAATTGATTGCGGTATAAATTTCTTTGGTTGTGATTGAAACATTTCGAAATACGATACGGAAACGATATCAATCAAATGGCGCCGTTGCCGGGGATGTGTGCTATTTTGTTCGTTTTTGTTCTTTGAGTTGAAAAATTATTATTCCATCAGAATTTTTAGATCAAAATTCGCACAAGCGCTTAATGATTTGTTGTGATTTGTTGCGAGGAAATCTGGAATCTCCGGAGCGAGAGAAAATTTTTTCAGGACATATTAAAAAGTCCAGAGAGGCAATTGGAGCAGTTGCTGAAATTTTTGTGCAGGGATCACATTAAGAGACCGCGCATCCGCGGCCATAGAGGGCTTATTGCGGCGGTTCCGCGGCTAGTTTAGGGCTTCACTGCACCAAATTTTCTAGGTGAATCTCTATCTTTCTTATCTCTTCCCTGCTCTATCCAATAACCAATTTCTGCAGATTTCTTTGCAAAAATTCGCAGCGCCGCAAAAAGAAAAATTTGTGCATTGTTTGATCATTGGTTTTGTGCATATTTTAATACGGAAATTAAGGGGCAAAGACCAAATTCAGATTAGGTGGGGATTTCATTACTCTTCCTAAGCTCCAAAAATCACAAACTTGCATCCGCATCACCCTCATTAACTAAAAATTATCTAAACAAGACTCTAAGGACCGTCACGCTCATTTAGGACAGAAAGAGGTCGTGGGTAATCTATTGCTTATTCGCGTTTCTTTTGTGGTGTCTAGACAAATGTGTCTAAGACAAGTGGTTACTTAATTAGGCCCGCTACTTACGTAGCGGAGAACCTCCCACTTACCTGGCCACAGAAGGGATAAAGAGGCAGTAGAGAATTTATCCTGCGATTTGTCTTCTGGATGTATAGGAGTGGTCTAGAGACTTGACCAAGGTAACCATTAGATTTAGGGTGGTTTTGCATTTTTTGTGATTTTTTATCCCGTTTCTTCTTCAAAACAAACCAATTATTTCCCCCCTTTTACCATTTCCCCCCTATTCTCTTCTTATAATGGGTGACCCAAACAGAAGAACTCTTGCCGAGCTTTGCTGTCCCCAACTAGATATTTCTTATTTTCGTAATCCCTTCGGTATACCGTCCGACTCTCCCATGTCCTTAAGAGATCGAATAGAACAAGCGGGTAGAAACAGTTAGCCACCTCAAACCAGATCTTATCAACCGTATCCTAATTCTACATCCGTTTCAGTTGATACTCCGAGTGAGGATGCCCCTAGACGCATGTCCATTGCTGAGTATATAGCTAGGGCTAGAGGCCAAAGTTTCAATCCGAACCAATATCAATCGTATCCTAATTCTACATCCGTTTTAGTTGATACTCTGAGTGAGGATGCCCCTAACGCATGTCCATTGTTGAGCATATAGCTAGGGCTAGAGGCCAAAGTTTTAATTCGGATAAATATCAACCATCACCTCCACTTTCTAAAGAAGAATTTCATAATCGGTTTGTAGCAGGTATGATGTCCAATAGCCAACCGACGAACCAATATCAAAATTCTTCTTATCACAATGTTGACTCTACTCCTGCCCAATTTTCACAACCCTTCTGTTCCTATCAATCAAATCCGACTTTTCCACCTTCTCTAAATAGTCCTTCTAATCAGTCATTTGGGAGTTTTAATTGTCCACAAGAATTTCAATCTTATACGGAAACCCCTTATCGACCCAAGTCTAGTCTTGAGCAGACATTAGAAAAATATCTGGAATTGTCGAACCAAATTAGGAAGGAAATGACAGAATGGGGGCAAGCAAATAATTTCAAACCAGCCCAAAATTTTTCAATATATAATTCGGGCATAGGACAAGATGAGAATTTGGGTAGTGAGACAGGACTATACACCTTTCCTAATCAAACCTTCCCTTTCCAAACTGAAATCCACAACTCCAGTTTCACAGATTCATCGAGTACACCAAATGATTCACCAATTAACGATAGAATGTATGAGAAGTTGTGTAATAATGCAGTGTTTGATTTACCCAATTGTGAAGGGTCCATTTCGAGTGAAACCATACCAAATCCTTGTGATCTCTACACCTCCACTCTTGAATCAAAATTGATTGAAAACCATTCTTTGAATGAGGTGTTTAAGAATTTTAACCTTCACTTGAATGAGGTGATTGACGTTGGGGATATATTGATTGATGAACCCGAAATTTTGGATGAGTTTGCCCCATCAATTCATCAGGTCCTTTCACTTCCTTGTGGTCATCATCTCAAGCCTTTGATAATTCTTCCCGAACCCCAAATGCTTCTCCAAGTTGATAATAATGGTATAACCGAACAGCAGACCGAAATTCAGCCTACATCTTCCACATCTGGTTTTGCGATTCTTGACACACTAATTTGTTTACCCATTTCACCTTCTAATTTCTCCGGTTCTTCTTCTATTCTTCCAATAGTTTCAGTGAGTTTTGATGAATCACAATCCGATAGTTCAAGTTCGACAATCCCAGAAAGCCAAATTGATTTGGATATTTTTGAAAATGAGGTAGATGAGTTTTTTGAGTCTTCTACCTCCATGAATTTTGACAAATCAAGTATGGTAAAATCTGACACAAAATTTATTGACAGCAAAATGTTTGATCACATCATCGATGAAAGTTTTGAAGAACTTTTTGCTGACGAACTTACATTCCTAAACAATATAGATTTTGTGATTGATCAACCTCCACCTATAGAAGTTGAACCGCCACCACTCCTTCCTCCTAATCATTCACATTCTCCTTGTCATTCATCCCTATTCTTTCATTTCTATAATTTAAAACTCAAACCCTTTCCAGACCACTACTTATCTCTTCCTCATTTCTTCCTGACTCTATACAACATGTTCTTCCACCGACCTATACGCTACACTGATAAAATCTTTGAATGGTTGGTATAAATTTTTGGTCTTTGTAAAGTCTTATTTTGACCAAATGACTTACCCCCTCTTAAAATGCTTAATATTGTCTGACTCATGTTTTAGGGGGGGTATATTTTTGGCTCTTAAAAATAAAAGTTGTCCTTAAAAATTGTGAGCCAAAAATAAATTTGGGGGATGATTTTCACTTTCACTTATTCTTACCCCCATTAATAATGTCATCCCAAACTTATAGGTTTTTTGAGGTTTAGCAGAAGACAACAGTAAGGACACCGTTCTAGACAAGTTTGGGGGAGGTTTGTGCTTATTTACGCATCATACTTTGCATAAGCACAAAACATATGAAAAAATGAAAAAAAAATTATGGAAATTTTTTTTGTACATAAATAAGATAATAAAAGATCAGATAGTGAAAAATTACATCCAAAAAATTGGAAAAGTTTAAGAAAAGCAAGAAAATTAGAAGTTTTCTTAAACGAAACTAGTAATAAGTAGCTATGAGCCGTTGTCCCAAGGGTTAGTAAGATGAAGGAAGTCACTAATCTGAGGATAAAAATAAGTCTGAAAAATAGTTTCTATTCTGAAAGTCAAACATTTGAACGTTGATACCCTACTATACGCACTTACACACGTCTTGAAATGTAGGGTTCCTAGGCACACTAGTGAAGGTTCATAAAGCATCAAACATGCCCAAATAAAATTTTACATGTGCCGAACAACCCAAAGACGGGATCTTTGCTAGATTATTAGGGTTAAGCATGCAAGATGATATCTTTATAGCTAAGTGTGAGGGATTACAACCTTTGTAGTCCGCTCCTTCGCTTCACAAGCTCCGAGTAGAAGTCCCTTCGCCGCGATCCACGATCTCCCGGACTCAAGAGAGGCTCCACGACTCGAACGATCCATGCTAGCTTGAAGTGTTCCGAATCTCCGATGATCTACGTCGAAGTTGCAAAAACCCAAGCTTTCTCACTCTATAGAGATGAACACACTAATCTCATGGGCTAGATGAGATGAGGATGATGGAGTAGTATTTATGCTTTCTTTTTAATTCACTTTCTCACAATAAATCATCACATAAGGAATTTCTAGTGAGCTCTCTCTTTCAAAAACCAAAGAGAGAAGAAGATCAAAAATGAAAGAATAATCCTTTTGTGATGAATAGAAGTATAGAGTATATGATTGATTATCTAACCATGGTCAAGGATGATAGGATAAAAGTTGTAGAGAATAAACTAGAGTTAGGGTTTAGTTAGGTTAAGGATAAGTATCAACCATAATATCTTAACCAAGACAAAATAGAAACCTTCTAGAATGAACAAGAAGAAGCTAACCCAAATCAAACCCTAATCCCTTTTTATCATCCTTAAACATGTTTAAAAATAAATCATATCATGTCATAATAATATATATCATATATATATTATATATTTGTAACAAAAGAAAATAATACATTTAACATATATCGCATATATATCAATGTATTAATCCGGTGAGAAAATGAAATAATAAAGCGAGCCAATATTAGATAATGTAATACAATATATCATATATATTATTACACATTAAATCATCGAATCAACACTTGATCCAACGATCCGGCTATATCGAATACAACCGGCTAATATATCATGTACCGATTCATTGAATCAACACTTGATCCGATGTCCCGATTCATATCTAAATATCACGAGAATATAATACGATATCTCATATCGCATTATCCTCGGTCCTGCACATATCACATATGTGCCTCTACTCCGTTTCGCCCGAGCTAAGAAACCTCTGTGTAGGACTCTAAAGAATTGTCAATACGCCGGTAGCAGGTGATGATCATATCAAACACCCACAAACTGCAAGCGGTCAGCTAAATGTAACAGCCACCCAGGTATTGAGCGATCAGAAGATCAACAAGCTAGCCTGTCCGTTCTTCTGTGAATCCAATCAGTAACACTCCCGTACAGTCCGGTCTGTTCGTCTGATATGTCGCATATCAAGTCTAGGGATGGTATACGTCAGACCCCAGTAACCGATAAGTCGTGTCGATGTGAGGCTCATAACAGGTCGAGATACTACTGGTAACACTTACCAGTATATCTCTATATCAGCCCTGGCCAGGGACTTCCAGTTATAGCCAATCGAACACAGCACAACATCAACTCCCTATACCGGGAGAGACGAATCCCCTCCTATCGCTCATTGCCTCCATATGATTTGGGACTGTACCCAAAAGCCACCGTTTTGCACGCCCTCGTGGACGTGGTAAGGTGGAAATCAAAGCACAGTGGGAATCACATAAGACTCTATGACGATCTCGGGTCTACAGACTACCCTGTACCAGAGTCACCGGAGAACTGCCATCTGACGTGTGGTATATCACCATCTGGGAGTTCTCGGCGAGTCCGTCCAGTGTACCCAGTCTCCACTGAGCACCCGTACACCATCCTTGATGTCAAACACCGATAGATATAGGATCATCCATCGCCCATCATATGGGTCAAGATGCGTATACGCTAGTCTACTCCGGTGTATCGATGCCCTGTCTCGATATACACTCGACTAGGAACATTTATAGGATGTACTTATCGACTACCGTGGCCCTACTAGTATGATCTCATCATAATCCCAGTAGTCGAGTACAGATCCTAAGGGCTTTATCAACATGTAAGAGTCAGACAGTAAACCAATACAAGTCAACATGTTAAGATAAAGTGAAACCAAATAGCATACTATTATGACGAGCAAGAAAGTCCTCTCTGTATATATCCAAGCATCCATCATAATATACATCATATGTACAACAATGGCCTCTAGGGCATATACATAACTAACATGAAACTCGGGATAGTAGAGGATACCTTGAAATGCTCTTGTCTAAAAGCCAAAGTATGAAAGAAATAATAAATGAAGAAAATATAAAATGGTGTAGAAAAATGAACACTGGTTTTGTTATCACCAAGGCAGCAATAAAAAAATATTGCGAGGGTGGTTCATCACCTAGTGTCTTAAACCAACTGGTTTGGGAGTCACTGCTAAGCCTTAGGTGGTGCAAGACGAGGAAAATACTAATACGCCTAATCATGCAAGCACATCAGTAATCGGTCGGTTAGTACCTCAAGAAGTATTAACGGTCGCATAAAAAATGTGTGAGTAATTCCATCTAAATATTCATCAATTAAAAAGTACCGAGGGCGATGGACAAGAGTATCATAGCTTGAATTGAATTCTCCGAGTGTAGGGACGTCTTTTACACACACGTAGGGGTATATGATCGATGATTGGAAGGAAGGTAGGAATGAAGAATAAAGACGATATTTTATTGAGGGATGATGTGATTTCTAATATCTTTTCATGACTATTAAGATAGGGCTCATGACAACCGAAAAGCTACTATTAGTTGGAAACTCTGATTTTCAAAGTCTTTTTTTTATAATTCTTATCTTTACATGTAACTTTCACAGTCTTCATTTTATTATGGGATTTGTGGGTGCAATCCGCTGAAAACCCTCAGGAGACAACACTCCTCCTACCAGGGACACTTAGAGGTTTAAAGGCTTGTTGCACGTGCTCAGTGCAATCGTGTTGCCTATGAAAGTGTCCTAGTTAGTTTTTCTTTTTCTTTATTTTCTCCTTCTCTTGAATAAAAGATGTTTGCTCGAGACGACCAAAATCAAGTTTGGGGGAATTTGATCAGTCGAAAATATTGCATTTTTAACACATCAATTTCCCTACTCTTTGCAATCATCTAAAGGTGTTTGGTATAAATATAGCACATATTAGCAATTCGTCTGCAAAATATCAAATAACATGTGTTATACATTATAACCGGCATTTTGAGGGAAATTGAGTGTTTATTATTGCATGCATGATCTTTGTATATCAAACACTTGTCTCGAGATTATGTGCAGTAAATTCTCTAGGTAAAAGAGCCGGAATTGATAAAAGTGTTGATAAAATACATCAAATCCAAGACCTGAAATCTGGCAGTGAACTAGAAAGAATTATAAGATTCCAGACATCAGGAAAGTTCCAAAAAGTCAACACAAAATATCCCAGAAGAATTCAACCAGAGAGCTCACTATACGGCGGCGGATCCGCGGCTGAGTCAGGTCGATCCGCCGCGGATTCGCGGGCGTTCTGACTCATCGGCGGTTGGTAATTTTCCCCGAGGCTTCTTTTCAACAGAAAAACTTCTTCAAGACGCTTCAATCCTTAGAGTTCTCCAGAAGCTTCGCTTCTAACAGCCAAGCTTCTTGTGCAAGCTTAATACCTATCAAGCTTCTCATGCAAGCCTCATAACAACTAAGCTTCTCATGCAATCTAGCTAACCACCTTAATCTAGAAACTTCTACATAACTACCTAGCTTCCTATGCAAGCTTCATAACAACCAAGCTTCCAAGGGAAGCTAGACCTAGCTTTTAGGGGAAGCTTGAGGGAAAACTATAAAAGGGCACCTAGGGCATCATTACAAAGGTTATTCATTAGTTGTTGAGTGTAGTTCATTAATTAGGGTTGAATATTGAGCCAAATTTCCACATGTTGAGTGACACAACTTGATCCAAAACTCTAGCCCAAATTCAAATCCAAAGCCAAATCAAGATCATTTTGAGAAGCAAATCAAGCAAGCAACCATCGATCCTTTATCCGCGAGGCCAATCTTCATCCGAGCAAGAGATCCACGAAGCGACTCACGGAGATCGAGCGGAGCGAACTTCGACGGATCTAGTTACCTCTTCAAAGGAGCGATCGAGAGCAACTCTTGTAACCTCGAATTGAGGGAATGTGTACTTAGTCGTCGATTTAATAAAGGTGATAATTGTAATTCTTGCTTTCTTTACATTCTTGCGTTATGAAACTTCTTGATCTTTGATTCATTAATTTTCATGATGTGTGAGTGAAATCTCCGCTTGTGGAGGATTCGAGAGAATTGATAGATTTAATGATGATCAAATCTTAATACTAGTCTTAATTCTTATGAGATTTGTGAACTTTAGCAAAAAGAATCATTGATAACCTAATTTGGAGCGAAATGACTTCTTGATTATTTTATTGCAAATTAGGGATCAAAAGATTGATGATTTTCTTTGCTAAAGGCTAGATCCGAATGATCATGATTGAAAAGACAAGGGATAGAAGGAGAAACCCTAGTTTCTTCAATAGATCCCTAATCTTCATCATAATCATCAATCTAGTTACAAATTATCAATAAGATTAGAAATTATTAGATTCATCATTAACTATTAACTCAATCAAATTCTACAAGCTATTCTACAAATCTTGATAACTAAATCGATTGGGATAGTTCTTGATTCTTGATTCTAGATCTATATTCTTTATGTTTTCTTAAAATCAAAACTCATAAATCTTGAATCAACTTTCTTACAATTTCTTTTATCTTTTCATTTCGACTCATCTAAAACAAGATCGATCAAAACACACATCTCAGTGGACGATCCGTATTCATTAACGCGCTACATCGACACCGTTAATTGATTGCGGTATAAATTTCTTTGGTTGTGATTAAAACTTTTCCAAATACACACGAAGAATGATCAATCAGTGGGGATGCTTGTTGAAGAAGAAGTGTCAGTAAAAGCATGATAATAAAAACGTAACAGCGGAAAGATACGACTGAAGTTTACCTGACTGTGCAAGGGTGATCAGTCCTGCTTTGTGGCTAGCTGATCGCTCGGAAGCTACAATAGCAGCCTCTAGATCAGTATGATCCGGCGCCATGAATAAGCCTTCGTTGGTCCCGTATTCACTTATGCCCTCACTATAAGGAGCATGAGGCTCCTAGCCAAGAACGACGTCAGCCGAGAATAGCAACTTCTTCTTTTTCTGCGAACGAGTACCAGCAGCCGACAATACAAGCTTGCGCTTGGCGGGCAACATTGGGTGACGAGTCCCAATTTCCGTACACACCTCCGATTCAGGAGATGCCGCAGCTACTAATTTTACAGGAGCATAAGGTTGGGGTAGCTCAGGGATAATACGTGGTACCGCAGCCGTAGCAGCTTCCCTCAAGGGAGGACGGACAATCGTCCGTCGTTTCAAGGGAACGGCGGGGTTACCAGCCGGGGCGGTGCCCTTGCGATCAAGCAGCAATCGCTTTTCTTCCCTAATAACGGCGCCCATCGAATGTTGATACCCCGCCACATACACGTTCAGGGCTTTCGGAACACAGCTTAGTTCACTAATGAAGAAGTTGGACCCTATGTTTAGGCGCATAAATTAATGCAATGCGCTCCGGATACCCTCTTCAGTAGCAGCCGGTTCTGCCAAGAAGGCCTCAAGCGGGACGCCCTGATTATAGTTTAACTGTTGGGCGAAATGATGCGGGTTGTATCTCATAAACAACGCCGAATTATTCTGCCTAAACACGAGAAAGCCTGGCCTGATGGAGTATAAATGAATAATCCCTCGAGTTTTCAAGACAGAGGCCCCGTCCTTAAAGATGTCCTGCAATGGCTGCACCGTTTTTGTGGATTCCTGGCCGACGGTCAGAATTTTATCGGTGAAGGTCATGCCATCTCCAACTATACACGGAAGAAGGAGCAAACCCCTAGCTTCCCGCGCTGTCGGATTTACAATGGATGCATCGACTGGCCGCATGATCCGAGGGAACATACACTTGTCATAGAAGCAAGGCCTTTTATGGATACTGAAGACGCCAAGTACATGTTGCTCGATCCAGGACATAAAATAATGCATCGAGAAGTTCACATACTGCACTCCTGGTTTATTAGTGTCTGCTGCCAAGCTGAGACCGTGATATAAATGGGCTAACCCAGCGATTCCAAGGCCACTTGCATCCCAGCAACCATTCGGTGAGCTAGATAAAAAACGGACGGCCTCATATGGTGAGGGTGCATCGGAAGTGCAAACCAGCTTAGCCATAGCCTGAGGAACCCCAAAAAGATCATTTCTTCATCAATTCCAGGAGTTGCAAGTTCTGTGAAAAAGATGACCGGGGTGTTGGGAAGAAAGAAATTTCTCTGATCCGCCTCTGCTACCGGTTGGTTGTCCAAACCGAAACAAAAAGAATCGTCGAGATTGGAAAATTTCGCGACTTCCTTTGACAGGACTTCCGAGCGGAGAAAACGGGTGATGAAATCTGTGAAATTAACCCCGCGGCCTCCAGATTCGAGAAAGAGGCTCTCATAGATATTCAACACCTTTATCAAACTTGGAAATTGATATTGAATGGCATTCTCCGGGGTAAGACCCATTACCACTGATTTGGTGGTAAAGATGTACTCATCCGGAGGAAGCGGCTCCTCATAATGTTCTCCCCTAACTGGTAAGCCGGAAACCTCGGCAAACTCCTCTAAAGAAATTGAAACTTCTCGATCCAACAGAAGGAAGGTGTGGGTCGGAATGTTCCATTGCTCCAGAAAAGCCTTGACCCACCAGGTAGGAGGCGTGGAATACTGGAAGAGGGACACATAAACTGCGGGATACAACCCAAGCTTTAGCAGTTGCGACTTTTTAGCAGACAAAATATAGCGGGCCCATTGCAGATATCCGGCTGGGTGACGGGGAGTTAAGCCTATGTTATATGGTTGTCCCTAAGGACGCGACTCACCTTGGCATATACGCCATCCTAGAGTATCTAAAGCCGGCGGCGGCTGTACGGGTATTGCAACCATAGAAGGCTGAAGCAGACCCTCCGAAGTCCAATTGACCTCCTCCACGGCATAGTTTATCGGGGGTGCATCTGCATAAGGGATCGCCAAGATAGGCTCCGAAGGCGTCGCGCAAGAAAAGCTTCGTCGGCCCCTGATAGTTTGATTGTACCATGTTCCCCATAGATGAAGATTCTTGTGCTCTGGGTCGTGATCTTTTATCAGCGCGAAGACTTCCCTATCCACAGACGCTTCGGGGAATCCGCCTTCCGAACGAACGAACGGGAAAGAAGTGTCAAAAGACATAGTACCTGTGCGGAAAAGAACCAAATTTTCAGCCGTCAATGCTACAGCTTAAGTTCTATCACTAGATATTTTAAATTCGTACCGCACTGCAATGCAGCAAAAAGGGGCCAAAGGGGACCCACACAATCTAGATAACAGTTCATCATTAATAAAATAGTCTCATCATTTGATGAGACTGTCATTAAATGAGGAAATTCTCAAAGGATTCTCATTTAATGAGGGCCCCTCGAGCCATGGAGTAAATCTCCCATTGAGAGCAGTGCTCTGCAACAGACAGACAACTGTCATAATTAATCATGAGGGGAATATCCCCCCCATAATTTCTAAAGAGCAATGCTCTATAAGGAAGATGAAACAATCCATCAAGAAAGCCTAAGAAGCAAAGCTTCTACAGAGTAAAAACTCCAAGATCTTCAAAATCTGTGAATAAACCCTTAAGTTCTTCATGAACTATATTCCAGTTCATGAATTAAAATCACCCTAAAAAAAGATTACATCTTGGAAATGAGCATAGCTCTGCTAATGGGTAAAACCCTAAAGATATATTTTTAGATCTATGATCTAAGGAGAGCAGAGCTCTGTTAAAAAGTTCAATTTTTTTTATCTAAATTGGACAGAGTTTTGACTCTTAAGAAATTTCTTGAAGGGAAGAGCTATACTCTAAAAGAGAAATAATTCTCAGAAGAAAAAGGGAGAAGATGAACAGAAATCATCTAAAGGGCCAAGGGTCCTATTTATAGGCACTAAGAGCCGTTTCAACTTCTGAGTTGATCTAAGGGCACATATGCTGCCACCGCTGCACTCACTTGTGAGCCACGTAAGCGCAACGGTGGGGGGCATTTGTTTACCCCAATCAGAGCAAAACTCTGTTCAAATTTCAAATTTTGAAATGAAGCAGCGCTTCATAACAGCGCCAGCGCTGAGAGTCAAAGAATCTGAAGTAGCGCTCACGTGCAAAGCACGTGAGCGCTAGCACTAAGAGCGCTGCAGCGCACTACTTGCAAAGCATGTGAGCGCTGCACTCTAAGCAGCGCATCACGTGCAAAGCACGAGAGCGCTAACGCTGGAACTAAATGTTCCCAACCGTTGGAATTAAAGATCGAACGAACATGATTAAAAATCATCAGTTGACCAGAATAAAATTCTGTTAAGGAAACATTCCTCAGAATCTTTCCAAACAGGAAAGATTGTGCTCTGTAAATCAGAGCACCGTTGGATCAAACATCCAATGGTGATTAAAATCACCAAGATACAGAATAAATTCTGTATGGGGAAAATTTCCCAATCTTGTTAAAAACAAGAAGATTTCCTTCTGTAAAACAGAAGTCCTAGGATCAAAGATCCAACGAGGGAAACATCCCCAAATCAATTAGAGAAAAGATCTCCTTAACCGATTGAACAAATCAGCCTTCACTATATAAAGGCCCCAAGACTTCAAGTCTCAAATAAAGGAACCCCTCCATAAACTTTGAGAAATTTAAAAGACAAAGAGCAAGCTCCCAGAAGAAGAAAATTTTCTTCAAGGTAAAAAAAAACAGAGAGATGAAATCATCTCATATAAAAAGAAGAATTTACTTCTTTTTCTAAGATCATAGACCTATAAGATCAAGGTCCTTCACAATAGAGATCAAAATATCTCATCATAAAAAATAAGGGGAAGAATTTAATCTTCTTCAGATCATAGATCTATAAGACAAATTGTCTTTCAGAGATTATAACATCTCATCATTAAAAAAGGGAGGGAAGAATAATTCAATTCTCTTAAAATCACAGATCCATAAAGGCAAGGCCTTTTATCAAAAACATAAGAGATTGAAATATCTTCTATAAAATAAGAACTTTTTCCTTAGATCTATGAGACAAAGTCTCTTATAAAAGAGAGAATTTAATTCTCAGAGCACAGAACTGCCTAAAAAGAGTCTTAGCGCTCTAAGTTTAAAGAAGCGCATCAGCGCTCCAAATCTAGCGCACAGCGCTACAGAGCCTTAGCGCTCCAAGTTTAAAGAAGCACATTGGCTGGCGAACAGCGCCAAGCGCGCTACGTGCTCATCATGTGTGCGCTATATAAACAGAAGCGCTCTGCGCGCATTGGCTGGCGAACAGTGCCAAGCGCACCACGTGCTCCTCACATGTGCGCTACTTCACCAGAAGCGCTTTGTGCTCATTGACTGGCGCTCAGCGCCAAGCGCGCCACGTGCTCCTCACGTGTGCGCTACTTCGCCAGAAGCGCACTGCGCTCATTATTTGGCGCATAGTGCCAAGCGCGCCACGTGCTCCTCACGTGTGCGCCAAGAGAACATAAATTGTTCTTTAAATAACAAAGCCTCAGAGCTATGATGAGTTCCCAGCACTCAATAAAAGACAAAAAGATTGTCAGAGCCTAAACCAATGCTCAGTATTGTTAAATGTTCAACATCTTAATTAAATGGGCCGAGCCCGAAGTGGCCACAGATCTCTAATTCAGATCAACTGAGCCCATGTGCTTATAAATCATTGATCTTAGTCCCAAATTGGACTACAGATCTTCCAACCAATATTGGTTCAAGGGTACATCTCTTCACTCCTCTGATATTTGTCGTTGTAATCCTTCAACGTCTTCAGAGATGTGACGGGTCCCGACAACCAGACAAACCATGGACTGTAGGGTCCTTAAACTCATGGACTATGATGTCCTTAAACTTTATAAACTATGATGTCTCTAAACTACTACAGACTGTGGGGTCCTTAAACTCATGGACTATGATGTCCTTAAACTTTACAGACTATGATGTCTTTAAACTGGACCGCAAAGTCCCTAAACTAAAAACAATAGAGCCCAAATGCTCTTTTGTTGGATCTAAATGATCCTGTTAAGTAGATCTTAGTCTAAAATTAGACTAACGTATCCTTAACAGACTGTTAAGTTGATCTTAGTCTAAAATTAGACTAACGTATCCTTAACAAATGTTTAAGTTGATCTTAGCCTCAAATGAGACTAACGTATCCTTAAACCCAAACCAAAACCCAAATCTAAGAAAATACGGATTTGGACTAATCCACGCCCTACGGGCGACAACATAAATTAGTCTCCATATACAATCCACAAGCAACCAAAAATAAAACAAACACACACGACACGAAATGACCATCTGGAGAAGGAGAAAGTGGTTACCGTGATGCGGTAGCGTAATTAACTGCAGGGGCTTGCGCCTGCAGGGAAGAGCATCCCCACAATCAAAAACCCCTCAAACAAGGGGGAATCTGATGAAGTCTGCTACATCGGCTGTGTTCGTCTAAACCTCTGATATACGGTGCCATAAATCAACTTGGCATCTTCGGAGAGGTGTACAGATAAATCCAAATAGCATCTGCCCCCAAATTTAGGCAAGAAGTCAGTCTTTTCCAGTCTTTCAGCAGAGAACAGATTCTGGCACGCCCGGTGGGACCTTTTCCTCTTTCCACTCCACATTTCGTGTGTCGTGTTCGCGAACGAATCGCGGTTTGATATGGTTGCCCCTAAATTCGAGGTACTAAGATTTGGTGTCTTTGGAAGAATTAAATTCCTATATCTTTGGAAAAAAAAAATTCAAACCCAGTTCTTTCTTCTAAGTTTTGGGGCTGCATAACAGAATCTCCACGATGAGAATTAAATTCTCAACATGTGGGGAGAACTGCTTCTGTAGACCTCAACCAGAGGAATAACTAAGTTCTTTTTTGGAAGAGTTAAACTCTTGTAAAGGAGATAAAATGATCTCTAAGTCTTTTCCTCACCTAAGGTTTCTTTTTCTTTAAAGGGAACTCCTCTTTTCTTTTCTTTTTTTGTTTTCTCAACTCTTATTGGGGGGTCTCCTCCTCCTTTCTCTCTTCAATCTCGAGTTCTTTATATAGCAGATGCAAGTTTGTTGATTTTTGTTACGAAAATCTCTCATTGAGAGATTTTTGATTAATTCGGGGATTTTATCCACCGTTGGATCTTTGATCCAGGGATTTCTGTTTTACAGAATACATTTTTCTTGATTTAACAAGATTGGGAAAATATTTTCCCATACAGAGCTTATTCTGTATCTTGGTGATTCACTATTGGATTTTTAATCCAACGGTGCTCTGATTTACAGAGCACAATCATTCTAGTTTAGAAAGATTGGGAAAATATTTTCCTATACAGAGCTTATCTGTTTCTTGGTGATTTTTAATCACCATTGGATCTTTAATCCAACGGTGATTTGATTTACAGAGCACAATCTTTCTTATTTAGAAAGATTGGAAAAAATAATTTCCAAATAGGGTTCTGACCCCTCTTATTTAGAATTTTAATTCTATTTGGGAACCCTCACATGTAGCACGTGACCCATAGCATTAGGCCGGTTTGCTTATATGCAGCAGTCCCACAGAAAAGCATCACGTGTTGATACGTAATGTGCCTTTTGGCCTGTTATTTGTTTTAAGAAGGTGCATATACACTTTGTATATAGATGCTCACGTGCCTACACGTGAGGCTCAATTTCAGCCTTATCTATTAAGCGTACTGCCTATAATTTTTTCTCCAAGGCGCATCACGTGATACCCCTTTTGGGTAATTCTTCCATCGCTTTTTGGTTCAGTATTTATTTATTATTATTATTATTTTTATAAGGGAACAAATGCCCCCCACAACGTTGTTCTCACGTAGCTTGCACGTGAGTACAACGCTGTCACCTTTACAGCCGTTGGATTGCCTAGGGGAACGGGGAGGTGAACCGCCTTTATCACGTCTTATAAATACAAGGGTTTGGCCTTTGGAAAGCCACTGTTTTTTCATCTTCTTTCTTGCTTGTCTTCTTCGAGAATTTAATTCTCCTCTTCAGAGCTTAGTTCTCTGTTAATTGCAATTCCCGAGTTAAACTCTGTTAGAAAAAGAAACCTTTTCAAGGTAAAAATCTTGAACATCGGAGAACCCCTTTCTTAAAGAAAACCTCTGGATTTTAAATCCATTATGAGAGCTTTGCTCTCTTCTGAAACCCATCTTTCAGAGATCCAAAGACATGATCTTTGAGTAATAACCCTCAATGCCTTGGGCATTCTTCTTCCGACCTTTAAGGATTCATGTCATTTTATTTTTCATTTCCTCCTCATGGGGGTTTCTGGAATTTAATTCCATTGCATAAAAGGAATTTAATTCCCCACCAAAGAGCTCTGCTCTGAAGATCACAAAGGCCCTCAGGAATTTCATTCCCTGGTGATCTCGAGAACATTTTTCACAGGGTTTCTTCCTTATTTGCACAAATTCAAATTTGTTGGGTATTTTAACAGAAATGGCATTCTCTATGAGGATGTCAAGAGTTGTTTAAACTCCCGTGTTCGTTTAATGAGAATCTTTTTAGATTCTCATAATGATTGTCCTATCTTATCATTAGTGAGCCGCCATATTGATTTTGTGGGGTCCATTAGTTTTGCAATCAGTGGTCCCATGGAACAAACTTTTTGTCGTTTCCCTATATTATTATTATATATATACATACATACATACATACATATATATATATATATACATATATATATATATATATATATAGGTTTCATTAACGGCCTTTCTTTTCTCTTTTTCAGGAACAATGGCTTCTCTTCCTAACTTTCCTTTTACTCGCTCAGACCCCGCTTTTCCGCAATCGCCGTCGGATGAGGAGGCCATGGCGATGATCCGGGCCCATGACAGGGATTGCAGTAGTTTGCTCTTATGGGGAGTTTGGCATGGACACATTATCCGGGGCCGCCGCAGCTTTACTTGCGAGATGCCAACAGAGCATCTGCGCCAAATATCGCTGATGGAGTGTCTGCCGACTGCTTGTGCGGTGGAGGTGGCTAATTGGACTCCTACAGGCCGGCTTGAGCCATCAACAACCGGGATACCCTACCAACTCTTGCCAGCTATAGATATCTTGGGGCGCCGCATCTGTCAGGGTGAAGCTCAACCCTGGGGACAATTCTATAAGGTAGGGCTTACCCCTCGTCATCCAATCGGCTATCTTCCTTGGGCTCGATATGTCCTTTCCACCCACCGTACACGGTTGCAGAAGGTTGGGTTATATCAAGCGGTATACGCGTCTCTTTTTCATTACGCGGCTCATCATGTCTGGTGGGTTAAAGCTTTCCTGAACCAATGGAATCTTCCCACCAACACTTTCTTGCTAAGGGATCGTGAGGTCTTGATTTTGCTGGAAGAGTTCCGCGAGATCTCTGGATTGCAGATCGCCGATCGCCGATCAGGGGAGAGCACTATGAAGAGCTGCTGCCTCCTGATGAGTATGTATTCACGACCATGCCTGCTATGCTTGACGGCTTGACGACCGAAAACATCGTCCGTCACAAGTACCCCAGTCTAATCAAGACATTGGGTATTTTCGAGAAGTTGTTCGCGGAGTCAGAGGGACAGGTCGTCACTTTTAAGATCTTCATTGCCTGTTTTCTCCGTGAAGATATCTTATCAAAAGAGGCTCCAAAATTTGCGAACATTAACGACCCTTTGGATTTGGGCTAAATAAGCTACCGGCTAAAGAAGAGGACTTGCCGTAGTTTTATATTCCGGTTTCGTCGGCCGTGCCCTTCGATTCAATTGCGGCCCCTGGCATGGACGAAGAGACATTCTTCGTCGGCTTCATCAGTTTTTGGCTCAGTTGGTTCGCCATGCCGACGCATCGACGCTTCATGAGAGCCCCTGTCTTCTACCCCGCTCATTGCGTAGCCGAAGGGGCACGGTTGGCCGTTGGCATCGCGGGACTGTCGTATCTTTATCATGGATTAAGTGTTCCGGCCAACACTTCAACCCTAGGTACAGACGTCAAGAATTTCTCCCTCCACTACTTCACGCCGTGGATCAAAATGCATGTATTGGGAGCGTTCGCAGCACATCGGAGGCCATATTTTTATGACTCCTGTACCTTCCCACGGATCATGAGGCTGGTGGATGCTTCTACTCCCGACCCTACCCAGCTAGGATCCCTCCGCGTGCTGCTTAATCCGTATTCCAACGAAGGCGGCATGGTTTTCATCGACCGAGTCCTTTCTGCTCCTGCAGGGCCTATCCAGCAGCTGTTTGATTTGTCAAAAGGTGGAGCGTCGTCTTTAAAGCCTAAGGAAATCATGCATCTGTACTCGATTAGGCCGGGCTACTTGGTGTTTCGGCAGAATAACGCGGCTCTTTTTATGCGATACAATCCGCATCGCTTCGCCCAGCAGTTGGGCTATAACCAGGGTGTCCCTTTCGAGGCGTTCTTGGTTGAACCTACTCCATCTCCGGAAGTTACGTGTGACATCACCCATCACTTTATGCTGCTGAACACCGGCTCCTATTTCGTGATCCCCGAGGCCGACTATATTCCAAGGTGTGTGGGGTCCTTCACGGGTTGGTACCGTCATCGAGTCGGTCCCGTCATCGTCGAGGAGAGGCGGGTACTCTTCGAATGTCGATCGCCGGCTCCTGCCCAAGCCACTGGTATTCCATTGCGGCCGCGGACAGTGGTTCGCCCTCCATTGAGGGATGGCGGCGTGGTTCTTATCCCGAAAGCCGCAGAAATAGAATCAACTCCTCGCACTGCTGGGATGCCAGTGCGCACTAGAGCTCAGGCGAAGGCCTCCGATGCAGCGTCAGTGACAGTACCATCAGTGGCGGTGTCATTCACGGTGGTATTGCCAAAAGGGGATACTGGAAGCGAGGTTTGCCAACGTCGCACCAAAGCGCCGAGGGGAAGGAAGCGACCCTCTTCCAGTGTTAGCTCCAGCTCAAAAAGGAGGAAGAAAACAGCTGCCGGCTTGCTTGATCTCCTGCTGGAATCTGAAGCCTATTGTTCAAGACAAGCCCATCGCCTTGCAAAAGCCGGATGAGGGTCTTGTTTATCCTGTCTCGTCATCTGAGGAAGCCGCGCAATTAGCTGAAGCTTTAAGGCGCTCGCAGGATGAGACCGAAAATGTGCGCATCCCAAAGAAGCCCTACCCCCCGGTTATCTTCTACGAAGATCTCCCTTTACTACGGAGAGTACATATGGGTTCTCTGCGAAGGGAAGATGAAAGAGCCCTCAAGCAGCCCATTTCGGCTGCTTCTTAAGACGAACTGGCACTGAAGACCGGTGGACATGAATCTGCATTTGAAGCCCCGCAAGCACATTTCCTCAAGAAGGAATGACGGCTTGAAAAAACCATACTAGAAGCATCCTGGCGCATCGGTATGTGTGCTTTCCGTATTTTTCTTTTGGCAAATAATTTGTATCGCTTTTTATATCTACTTATCTTTGCGAAAACTTTGCAGGGACTTCAGCAACGAAAGAGAATCTGAGCCCAGGTCATGCCATGACCGCCGCTTCTATAGATGTTTCCCATGACGCATCGGCAGGTGCAGAAAGGATTACTACAGCTGTCGTTCCTGTTGCGAAGCCTCCGGTGGTGGCGCTTGTTCCTTCGGTGTCCATTCCTCGAGTGAAGGTGACCCCATTGGCCACGAACCCTATGGATTTTTCTTGTGGAGTCTTGGAAATTGTAGGAGGTACCGCGAATGCCACTGTTCTTTCTCCGTAGACTGAAGTGGCAGTTGTTACTCCGCAACTGGATGCCGCTATGCCCGCAAATGTCCCCGGTGATGTGCCTGAGGGCATGGAGGAGGCCGCCGAAGCTGCTATGCCTCCAGTTCAAGGCGAGCGGAGCGTCGAAGGTAACCTCTTACATTTTATTTTCAATGATCCCTTCGTTATCTGAACTCTTCTTTCTTTCAGAACTGCGGGAATTAGCGGCTTCTATAGTGGACCTATCTCCCAGGAAGTCCTTCCAGCGCTTACTTGACATGGCTGCCCTACGGGCGATATCCCTGCAAAGCATCGTCCTTTCTTCCGGGCAAGGCCGGTGTTCTTTGACCTCTTTGCTTTATTATCACATTTTTTACGACGATGCTAACATGTCCTCTGCAGTTCTGGAAGCTGATGATGAAGTGGAGATCCTGGATGGGCCTGGGGATCTTTCAAACCCCCCTTGCATGGCTGTGGGTAAGTAAAACTTTACCCCTGGTATTGTTTTGTTTATTCCATATTTGCCAGTCTCGCTGACTAGTCACAAACATTGACAGTTTTGCCAGCTCCGGCTCCTTTAGAATCCCGAATCTTTATGCCACCGGGACCATATGCCCGACGTGCGTCTTAAAGGATGGCGAGACAAAGCATTCACTCCTTATCGACCCTCATTGAAGATCTTCGTGCTGGAAGTTCTGTTACGGCCGAAGAATTTGCTGCCGAAGCCAATACTTTTTTGCCCTTCCTTGCCACTTATCATGATAAGACATTGGTGCATGTTTGGGTTGAGTATTGCCGTCGAGTGGAGGCTTGCTTACATAATCTTGAGTGTATACGCCTTTCTTCCGAGCTCTTAACTACAAAGGTGAGCCTGCGGGGGTTGATTGAGCGGTGCGCTGCTAATCTCCAGTCTTGCGAGAAAAGGCACCGCTGCTAATCTCCAGTCTTGCGAGAAAAGGCTCAACCGGAAATTTTCGGAGAGGGAGCTAGCTTCAAATGCTTTGGGGGAACTCCAAGCTCAACCCACTATTAAGACCACCCGTGTGTACAAACTTTGGCGGGTGCTTCAAGAAACTATCACAGAGGTGGTAGCTCTTGATAAAACCATTATCTTTACCCGCGAGATGGTTGAAGCTCATAAAGTTGCTGAAAAGGATTTTGAGAATCGGTTTGCCTCGTATCAGGCTCAATGTCTCAGGCGGAGACCCGTATGGTGGCAATAACAAAGCTTGAAGCCGAGGCCCAACGGAAGAATGATGAATTGACGAATTTATTGCACCATCCGCTGGCTTGAAGATTTTTTTTATATTCTCCTTTTGTATTTACTCCTGAAGGAGAGTATCTTTTGATTCTTTTATGAAATATACCTTGTACTCATTTGGATTCATGAATAAAAGAAATATTTTATTTCATACTGGCGTGTCTCTTTTAGCAAATGCATCTTGTAGATAGTCTATCTTGATCTCTTTGCAGGACAGCGATGGTTTAGGAGACAGGTTCAGATCTGTCGCTTAAGAATTTTCAACTTTACGAGCCGTGAGGGTCTCATAAAGTCTTTTCTCCCTACGAGTCGAGAGGATCCCGTAGGTGTATTTTCTCCTTAGGAATCGTGAGGATTCCTAAGTGTATGTTTTCTTCTGAGAGTCGTAAGGATCTCACAAGTGAATTTTTTTTATGCGTAAGGATACTAATTTCCCTGCAGGTCGAGACGAGTCAAAAGGTTCTTGCAAATACACTGATTTCCTTGCGGGCTGAAACGAATCGAGAGGTTCTCGCCAAGGACGCTGATTTTCCTAAATCGAGAGGTTTTTGCCAAGGACACTGATTTCCCTGGGGTCGAGACGAATCGAGTGATTCCTGCAAAGACACTGATTTCCTTACGGGTTGAAACGAATCAAGAGGTTTTCGTCAAGGACGCCGATTTTCCTGAATCGAGAGGTTTTTTGCCAAGGACACTGATTTCCCTGGGGTCAAGACGAATCGAGAGATTTTTGCAAAGTCACTGATTTCCTTACGGGTTGAAACGAATCGAGAGGTTCTCGCCATGGACGCTGATTTCCCTGAATTGAGAGGTTTTTGCCAAAGACACTGATTTCTCTGGGGTCGAGACGAACCGAGAGATTCCTACAAAGACACCGATTTCCTTGCAGGTTGAAATGAATCGAGTGGTTCTCTCCAAGGACGCTGATTTCTCTGAATCGAGAGGTTTTTTCCAAGGACACTGATTTTCCTGGGGTCGAGACGAATCGAGAGATTCCTGCAAAGACACTGATTTCCTTGCGGGTCAAAACGAATCGAGAGGTTCTTGCCAAGCACGCTGATTTCCCTAAATTGAGAGGTTTTTGCCAAGGATACTGATTTCCCTGGGGTCGAGACGATTTGAGAGATTCTTGCAAAGACACTGATTTCCTTGCGGGTCGAAACGAATTGAGAGGTTCTTGCTAAGGACGCTGATTTCCCTGAATCGAGAGGTTTTTGCCAAGGACACTGATTTCTCTGGGGTCGAGACGAATCTAGAGATTCCTACAAAGACATTGATTTCCTTGCGGGTCGAAACGAATCAAGTGGTTCTCGCCAAGGACGCTGATTTTCCTGAATCAAAAGGTTTTTGCCGAGGACACTGATTTCTCTGGGGTCGAGACGAATCGAGAGATTCTTACAAATACACTGATTTCCTTGCAGGTCGACATGAATCGATAGGTTCTCGCCAAGGACGCTGATTTCCTTGAATCGAGAGGTTTTTGCCAAGGACACTGATTTCTCTGGGGTCGAGACGAATTAAGAGATTCCTATATAGGCACTGATTTCCTTGCGGGTCGAAACGAATCGAGAAGTTCTCGCCAAGGACGCTGATTTCCCTGAATCGAGAGGTTCCGCCAAAGACACTGATTTCCCTGTGGTCGAGACGAATTGAGAGATTCCTGCAAAGTCACTGATTTCCTTGCGGGTCGAAACGAATCGAGAGGTTCTCGCCAAGGACGCTGATTTCCCTGAATCGAGAGGTTTTTGCTAAGGAAACTGATTTCCTGGGAGTCGGTTTTTGACATTGCATTCGCATCCTGCTGGAGTTGAGAAGGAACGCCGTGTTGATCTTCTGGGATGCAGATGTTGCTATCGATATTTAGAACTAGGGACTCTGCCATGGCTCCAAGGTAGTCTCTAGGTTGTCTGTGAACCGTCGAGATTTGGAACTAGGGGGCTTTGCCGTGGTTCCGTCTTGCTGACGTCACATCTGCTTCTGGTTGGGACAAGAAGGAACGTCGTTATTGATTTCTAGGCTGTAGGTGTAGCCATCGAGATATGGCTTCCCTTTGGCGAAGCCTGGTGGGACGATATGGTTCCTTTTCTGTTTGTGCTCATGGATTGTATACAGGGGTCAATGTGATCTCACCTGCAGGGAAAAGTTTCATTTTATTTTATTTCTTTCCGTGATGCTCTATCATTTCAGATTTTTATATCGCGAAAGTCATGATTGCCCAATCATTTCGGCTATTTTTTCGCGGTGCTCAATCATTTCGGCTATTTTTCTTTCTCTTTACTCGTTGCTTTTTATTGCGAGTTGCCCAATCATTTCGGCTATTTTTGTATGCATATATTTTACTTGCTGATTTTTGTTGCAAGTTGCCCTATCATTTCAGCTATTTCATATGCATTTATGGCTCGCTGACTTTTTGCTGCGAGTATGGAACTCAAGACCCGATACCAATCTTAGCATCAGCACCGCTGCGACTGGAATATTGTCAGGAGCGAATCATCATTTGACATGAAAGGACTTGGAATTTGATACCGATTTAGGCATCAACATCGTACCAGTAGGACATTGCCAGGAGCAAATCATCATTTGCCTTTGTTGGTTCGAACAAAGGCGGCTTAGCAAACACGGTTAGGATCCTGTTGACTAAGGCTTTCGACTTCATGAGCCGTAAGGGTCTCACAAGAGTCGTGAGGATCTCATAGTTGTATTTTCTCCTTAAGATCGTGAGAATTCCTAAGTGATATCTTCTCTTTTAAGTCGTAAGGATCTCACAAGAGAAATTTTCTCCTTGCAAGTCGAGAGGACCTACAAGTGTTGTTCACCAAATAGGGGAATTTGCACCATTGATGGGATTCGGTGAGGGAACGCTTATTTATGCCCGTAGATTGTATACAAGGGCCGATATTGACCGCCTATAGGGCAAATTGGGGGATATGATGGCTTAAGAAACATGTTCAGGTCCCTATATCTCAAGACTTTTGAATCCTGTGAGCCGTGAGGGTCTCATAGGGGAAAAATTCTCCTTACAAGTTGCGAGGATCTCGTAAGTGTAATTTCTCCTTAGGAATCGTGAGGATTCCTGAGTGTCTTGCACCCTTGTGAGTCGTAAGGATCTCACGCGGGTATTTTCTACTTACAAGGTCGAGAGGACCCTGCAAGTGCACAGGAATTTTTTTTACGAATCTGCGCCTTTTCGGGTTTTCACAAATTCGCCGGTAGCCTTGCTGTTTTTACTCATGGAGCCCTTTCGGGTTTTCATCCGTGCCCATTTCGCTTATGGACGTACCGTTTTTTTATGCTAGTTTAAGGGCGTTGCGGTCCTTAGTTGTTTAAGGACGTTACGGTCCATAGTTTTCCATGTGTGGTACGGAGTACCGTTGGATACTACTTTTAGAGTTTTGACTCAAGAAGATAGCGAGCGGACATAGGCGTCGTCATCTATCATTGACCTGGGCCGTGACTTATCAGGCGTAGTATTTTTTCTGGAATCGACCGTTTATTGGCTGGAAGGATCTTTCGCCATGCATATCCATGAGAAAGTAAGCCCCACCTTGATAGACTTTGTCTATGATGTACGGGCCCTCATAGTTCGGCTTGAATTTCCCCCGTTTGGCATGGTTGGGGATCATAGGTCTTTTTACAACTAGCACGAGTTCTCCTTGGCAGAATGTTCTCGGCCTAGTCAATCTTTCGTATGAGCGCGTCATCTTTGCTTTGTAAGCTTCTAGGTTTTGCTGCGCCATGAGACGAGTTTCATTAAGGGTGTCGAGCTCCTCAAGCCGGAGATGAGCATTCACTTCATTCATGAGCTCATAATGAACCGCAACTCGTAGAGAGGGTAGCTCTATTTTCAAGGGGAGTACTGCTTCCGTGGCGAATACCATTGCATACAGCATTGTATTCATAGCCGTTTTGAACGTGGTTCGATACGCCCAGAGAGCTTCATGCAGTCTCTCGTGCCAGTCTTTTTTATTTTTGGACACCGTCTTCTTTATGATCTTCGTCAAGGTCTTGTTGAAAGCCTCAGCTAGACCGTTAGCTCGGGGATTATAGACCGACGAGTATCTCCAATATATATTATATTGCTGGGCGAAGCGGCTATTTTTTTGACTTCTGTAGGCCGGCCCGTTATTAGAGATAATCCGTCGCGGAGTGACAAACTGATAGATGACGTGAGTCTTGAAGAAATAAAGAATATTCTCCGTCTTCACTTCTCTTAGCGGTACTGCTACTGCCTACTTAGAGAAGTAATCAGTTGTCGCCAATATGAACCGATGTCCTTTGGACGACGCTGGTTCGATGGGCCTATTTATGTCAGTTCCCCACATTTCGAACGGCCAACTGGCCACTGTTGGATGTAATGGATCTGGATGATGGTGGATGAAGTCCCCGTGAATTTGGCACGAGTGGCACTGCTTCGCGTATTCGAGGCAGTCCTGAATCATTGTGGGCCAATAGTAGCCCATCCTTTTGATCTTCAGCTTCATCTTTGGCCCAGCTTGATGAGAACCGCAGAGCCCGTCGTGGGTTTCTTGGACGACTCTCCTTGCTTCTTCCGGTCCTAGACATCTCAACCATAGAGAATCAAACGATCTCTTATATAGAGTATCATTGACAAAGGCGAAAGACAGAGCTCGTTTCATGAGCTGATGTCTTGAGGATGCATCTTCAGGTGTTCGACGGGATTTGAAGTAGTCTATGAAGACTTCTCTCCAATCCTTAGCCCTTTCTTGGTCCTCTATTTGTAGGGCTGTTTGCTTGGTCGCTTCTTTTTCTTTAGAAAACTCCGGAGATATTTCTGCTGGCGCAAGAACCCGGCGGCTTTGTACAATGATCCTTACGTCATCAAGATTTTTCTCGGCCAGTTCTTTAGCGAGTTTGGCTAATGCGTCCGCTTTGCTATTTTCCACACGCTGTATGCTTTCTAGGGCGTAGGAAGGAATTTGAGTCAGCAATTATTGTATTCTTTCGCCGTACTTTACAAATTCTGGCTTGCATGTTTGATAGTCGCCGTTTACTTGACTAATGATTAGCTGGGAGTCTCCATATATGAAGAGGTTTTCGATCCCCAGGTCAACAGTGATCTTGAGACCTGCTATCAAAGCTTCATATTCCGCTTCATTGTTTGTCCTTGGCTTTGTTAAGGAAAAGGCAAAGCGCATTATCCCTCCTTGTGGAGTCACGAAGATAAGGCCTACCCCAGATTTGATTATGGGGGTGCTGTGCTTTCGTTTCTTCATGGAAGATGCCCTGTCGAAATAGAGTTCCCATCGGGTATTACTCCCTCTTTTCTCCCCGTCGATTGTGTCAAACGCGTGCTCGTCTAGTAATTCACTATTTAGGGGTGAGTCGCCAGGTATCGGATGCTCAGCGAGGAAGTCGGCGATGGCTTGGCCTTTCACTTCCTTGAGAGGTCGATACGTTATCAAGAATTCCATTAAAAGGAGGGCCCATTTAGCGAGCCTTCCTGTTAGTATGGCTCTTGACATCAAATATTTGAGAGGATCCACTTTTGATATGAGATGGACCTCATGTGCCAAGGCATAATGCCAAAGCTTCGTTATCGCGAAGATTAACGCCAAGCAGTGTTTTTCGATAGGGGAGTAGTTGTTTTCTGCCCCCAGGAGAACTCGACTCAAATAGTAGAGGGCTCTCTCTTTCCCTTGGTCGTTCTCCTGTGCCCATAGCGTGCCAGAAGAACCTTCAAGGGAGATTGTGTATAAGATGAGGGGCTTTCCCTTGACCGGAGCGGTCAATACCGGCGGATTCTTCAGGTGTTGCTTGATTTCGTCCAGTGCACTTTAGTATTTACGATCCCAAACGAACGGGGTTCCCTTCTTCATTAGGTGACTGCAGGGACGGCATTTTCCAGAGAGATTGGCTATGAACCATCGGATATACGCGAGTTTTCCTTATAGAGACCGCAATTGTTTCAGAGTTCTTGGAATGGGCATTTCCATAATCGTCTTGATCTTCGATGGATCTATTTCTATGCCCCGGTGGCGTATGATGAATCCTAGGAATTTGCCTTAGAAAACTCCAAATGCGCATTTTAGAGGGTTCATCTTCAGGTTATACTTACGAAGATGTTGGAACACTATTTTCAAATGCTCCCAGTGTTCCACGTACTATTTTCTTTTCACTACGAGGTCGTCGATATAATATTCGACAATCTCATGTATAAGGTCATCAAAGATCTTCATCATGGCCCTTTGATAGGTAGCGCCGGCGTTCTTCAGACTGAAAGGCATCACTTTATAGCAGAATATGCCCAGAGGAGTCCGGAAAGCGGTATGCTTCTGGTCTTCGGGATGCATCTTTATTTGATTGTACCTCGATGATCCGTCCATGAAGGAGAAGACTTCATGAGTGGACGTGTTATCTATCATCAGCTCGGTAACCGGTACGGGGAAATCATCCTTTGGACAGGTTTTGTTGAGGTCCCGAAAGTCCACGCAGATGCGCACCGTCCCATTTTTCTTCATCACTGGGACAATGTTGGCGATCCAGTCAGGGTATTGAACTTCTTGGATGAAGCCGGAGTCGATTAGCATTTTGACTTTGGCGTTGATACTCATTTCAAGTTCGAGCCACATTCTTCTTGGAGCTTGTTTGACTGGCTTGACGGCCGGAGATATCGCCAATTTATGCAAAGCTATTTCTGGATCTAACCCCGGCATCTCAAAATAGTTCCATGCAAAGCAATCTTTATACTGCATGAGCACATCTTTTAGGGTTGCCACCTGCTCCTTAGACAGCAACTCACTGACGAACGTTGGTCGCGGGTCATTTGTCGTCCCTTCTCAGGTTGTCCGCCGTGGTGTGTATCCCATCTTCTAATTCCTGTGGTGCCGATGTAAATTCTGAGATCACCTCGTTCTCATCCTCATTTTTGAACCACCAGGAGAGATCATCCATATTCTTATGTTTTCCTTCTTCGGACAACGTTATCACATGGCAGGTATGAGATCGTTTCCAAGACCGATGTTGATCTGGTTCCACACTCGCTATACATGTTGCTTTTGGCACATGCTTTTGTGGTGGGGCGACCTTCCAATTGTTGGATAGAGCAAACTTGCCTTGCTGATATTGTTTGTCAACCCAGTTTTTGAAGGTGAAGCAGTCTTCAAGAGGATGTCCTATTGCTGGTGGTAGGAGCAATAATCCGGGTGATGGACCTCGTTTGCTTGTTCGGGGTGCCTGGACTCCGGGAGCGTAATCATTTGATATTTTATGATAAGGTCGAATATCTTCCTTGTCTTGTCTTGGGGGAAAGAATATTCCCGACCCCTCTTCTTCATTAGCGATGGATTCCGGCTGACCTTTGCTCGATCGCGTGGCTTCTTGGATCCGCTTTGCCGCCGTCGAATGTTTTTTCCGTTCTTTAACTTGTTTTTGCCTCCACGTCGGGCCTTTTTCTTGTCTAAGGAATGCACGGCGGGCTGACGGTGAAGGGCATCGTCATCCTCCGTAGCCTGCTGAAGGAGGCGCTGTGTCCTAGCTTTCTCGTAAATGGCCATTTCACAGCTGTGGTCGTCCCGAACCTTTTGACCCGCTTTCCTTATTAGCTTGTCCATCTATTCTTCAAACGACGGGATTGACATTTTTATGGTAGGACCTGGTTCTGGTTCAACGTCAACGTCTTCTAAAAGAGAATCATGTTCTTCATCGAGGTCATTTATGACATAGCAGCCATGAAATCGCTCCCGTTTATTGGATTGGACATATCCAAGCCCGATCATTTCCATTTTTCCATTGGGCAATTTTCGCTGAGTTCCGGGGACATTCCAGATCCTGTTGTAGAACTGAACTTGTCGAGCAGTCTGTTTGAAAGGTACGTCTTGGCATTTTAATAGCCTTTTTAATCTCTCTGTGTAATATCTGGGCAGACGGATTGGTTGAAGCCTGTCCAGTGCAAAATCGGCACCGTGCCAGATTTCTTTCTCCACTTTGATTTCCGCGGATCAATAAAAGAGGATCGCCTTTTCACCTCTTCGCCTGGGAGGGACGTAGAAAGTCTGCAGCTCTTGCACGCTATATGTATCGAGCGCATCAAGCTCCCTGTAATGTTGCTGCGGAACTATGGCGATTTGCAAACTTTGTATAGCTCCAGTGAAGGTTTGTATTGATGGACGAACAGAGAATACTGTATTGACCTCGTCTTCAGAGTCGTTGTCGAAGACCAAAACAGGGGTAGACAGTCCATGCTTGTTGCATTGGAGATGCCCCGAAAAGACTATCTCCTCTTCCTCCTCAGTATCACTCCCAAATTCCGGAATAGTGGCGATAGCTTTTTGTTTATTCTCCGGTTTATGATATCTTTCCGTGTTTTCGAAGTTTGGTAGGAAGTATTTGGCGTCTTCATATTTGCGGACTTTATTTACTGTAACGTTTTAAAAATAATTAAATAAATAAAATCGTTTAAGTGAATTTTATGATTTTCGGTAAAGTAAAACGTATTTTTCGTAAAACAAAACCGTAATTATTTTTCACTATAAATTTAAAAATACCTATTTTAATTATGATATTACTAGTAAATGGTGTTTATTTAGCCACTTATAAATTTTTAGTTTAATTAAATATTTTTTCTAAATTAATTATTTTAAATATTAACATAAGCTTTATTTATGCACTAAATTAGTGTAAATTTCAAATATGAAATGGGTTAATTTTACAAAATGAGCCATGCAATATTAGAATCAAGTGTTTTTATGCAAAATTCTTTCTCAAACATTTTCATGATTCTAGATTTTTCTAGGATCAATTTTTGAAGAGGAAAAACTATTAAATAAGAAATTAATGAAAAGACATAAAGGAGGTGTTGTTGTGGAGAAGTTTCTACATCATTCTCACTCTTTTTCTTTCTCTCCCTCTTCTCCATGGTGTGGCCGGCCTCCTCCCCAAGCAGTCCCCCCATTTTCCTCCCTTGATTTTGTCTCAAAAATCCTTAAAAATTCATCAAAAATCCAATAAAAAATCCACAAAATCCTAATAAATTCATACCCTCTATTCTTTGCTTTTCTTTGCATGGATTTTGGAGATGGAAAGCATTCATTTTGGAGGCTCATTTTCATGTTTGGATTTTATGTTGTGGAGGTATAAATCTTTTTCTTTTGATTTATTTTTATTAGATATTTCTTTTAAGCATAATTAGATTTATTAAATTAATTCTATTTGCAAATTTTAAAATTCAAGTTAGGGTTTGTAAATTCAAGTTGTGGTTTTATTAATTCATTAGGGTTATAATAACTTGTTTAACACTTTTAGAAATGGAAAATCATGCATGGTTGATATATTGTAAATTGTTATCCAAAATTGTTTAAATTAAACAATTTTTTGCAAACTAGATTTCTATATATTATATATATTGGTGAGATAAATTCCAATTAATGTTTGTAACATTAGATTGTTGTTTAAATGAGGATATTGACATGTTTAAGGAATGAAAAACTTAGTTTGGTCACTAGTTTCTTTTGATAATTGCAAAATACTATAAAAAAAAAAAGATGCTATTTTTGCTAACTAGTTTTTTGAAATTCTTAAATAAATGAGATTTAAAATATAATTTATGGTTTCATTATATCATTATGATTATGAATTGTAGTTTAATACATTAATTCATGCAAAATCAAGTTTGTTGTGGAATTGTGGAATATTGCTTGTAAGATGTTGAAAATTTATAAAGGTTGCAAACTAGGAATTTTGTATTAATACAAATTTGTGTAATAAAAATATAGTAATGGGTTGTATAGTCTAGTTATGCTATTTAATGAGTTTTATGACCATTGGTTTCATTTAAATGTCAAGTTTTGAAGAAAAACGGTAAATTGGCATTTTCGGGTTTTACGAAATCGGGCGATTTGATGGATTTTAGGGTTTCGATGAATTAAATAATGTTTTATATTATAAGTAATGAGTTTTAAAACTATGAGTTGGTTGTTGATGTTTATCTCGATTAATCGGAGTTTGTACGCCGATATCGAGCGATATTTGGTTCTTTTGCGTGAACGAGACATAGGTTTTAACCTTTGCGCGTTCCGTGTGTCGTTTTGACTTTTGTCCATGATTTAGTTTATGATACTATATATGTTTGCGTATAGGTACCCCTCACGTGGACCGCGGGCGATGAAGAAGAGGATGGTGACACCGTCTTCGGCAGACATGGACCAGGTGAGTAGATGTATATCTACGGGGGGAAATCGGGTGGATGGCGTTTAGCACCCCCGCACGTAGAATAGGAATGGTACTTATTAACATTAGGAAGCCAGATGTGACCCTAGATTCTTAATAAGTAGGACCTTAGTAATGACCCTAGGCCGGACTAGACTGATTTAGGAAGACCATACCAGAGGATGAATACCTTGGAAGAGATTCGTAGGTTTCAGGTAGATACACACACACGCACACTGAAACTCGACGTGGTGTATACGTGTATGTGTGTATATATATAGGACTAGGTGTAGGTATATATATATATATATACAACACGTATATGGGATACAATGATGTGATATGATACACGGGAATGAAACAGTATAGCTGGGCTTGATGCCGTGATTCTTGACTATACGGTCGTATTATGATGTTAGCGGATCATTAAAAAAGTGATATAAGGAATAGGTATACATAGATAATAAAGGGTGGTGATGATATAGAGGTACATGGGACTCTAAAATAGCACCTGAACCGTAACATGTGATTGATATTCTGATATGATTATATGTGTGACTTGATCACGACATCATATAGATGTAACTTGATTGCGATATCATAAAGGTGTAACTTGATTTCGATATCTTATAGGCGTGACTTAATCACGACTTGACATATGTGACTTGATCAAGATATGATATATGTGAGATGACATTTCTGAGGATAAATTAACGATGTATATTTATGCTGACAATGATATATGATTGATGTATGCGATTACAGTATAGCACCTTGATCATGACATGTGTTGATGATATTATACGAATGATGAGACACGTAGGTGATACTTGACCCGTACCCCGATATTGGGATGTCGTACGATGGATTTACTGTACGAGGCATAGATGTGATGATTGATCTGCACTCTTGTTTCGAGGAAACCGTACTACGTACGTGACGCTATTGAGGCTGGATCGCCGACTATAAGAGATATGGACTCAGACTTTAGGTGTACCCTTAGTTCTTATCGACTAGTTCTTAGGTTTAGTTCTTTAGGAGGTTAGATGGACACTAGTTAGGCCCGAGACATATAGTTGTAGTTATACTTGTATATCAAATGAGTGGTTATTGCACTTCTGTCTTTACATTCATACTGTAATCATAATGTTGCATGTTCATACATATGTTTCTATAATCAGAATCAAACTCTGCCTGTTAGGACACTAGCACCATTACCGATGATGCGCATATTCCACACACACTTATTTGCCGGCTCACACACATCATCATCGGTAATTGCAATGTCACGTACACTTTAGATCATATTATCGTTTATTGATGCAATCGGCTAACAGCTAGATTGATGTAATATCGTGATTGCTCTCTGGGATTAGTATAGACATGGCATTGATTACTTAGACATTTCATGCATTCATATTTCCATGTTATCATGCAGTATTATGGGCATATGCCGACACTTATCATATACTTACTCATGATTTTGGGATTTTGGTTTTCTATGAGATTTCTGGATTTTGGGGAAAACCGCAAAAATATATAAAAACTTCTTTCTCTCTCCTCCTCTCTTTTTAAAACATAAGATGCGGTTTTCTCGTGATGTATGTGTCGTCCACCATGAGATTTCATGTTTTCTGTTGGATTTTGAGACCCGATTCGAGGAGTGGATGAACCGTCTCGGGTACATGGTGGGCCCGGTATGGTACCCCGGGGCAAGAAGATCGAGTTGTAGACGATGAGCCTGGCAGGGGAAGGCTACCTACCGGTGATGTCTGGCGCGGCGGATATCCGGAGGATACCGACCGTTGTCGTGGGATTTGATGATATGGGCCGATCCAGACTGACGGAGCCCGAGATATTGAGACTATGAGACATTGAGATTATGAGGTATTGAGACTTGAGATTTACATGCTTTGTGTCGATGCTTGACACGGATTTCCATGGATTTCATTGTTGATATTTCAGATTTCTATACACATTTTACTATGATAAAAGTTAAAGATTTCTTATACAGATATACCTAGATTTCAGGATTGGTCATTTTACATTCATGGTGCATGCATACTCATTCATATGACATAGTACTATATGAGGCACTGACACGAGCACGGAGTATTTGTATTTACACGTAGCTTATTATCCTGTCTTACTTGATGACTAGGAGTATATTAGTATATTATTATGACCTAGGATAGCGTCGTGCATTCGATTTCTTTTCGTAGATGTCTTCTACTCACGAGTTGGCAACTCACCCCTGTTGTGCCAAATTTTATTACAGGTTGATGTACAGGGTTCCTTGGCAGTTGCTAGCACATCATTTTCATTCCGGGTGATTTGCACGGTAGGTTGGTTCATTTGTATCTAAACCGCCGTTGTATTTTTATTATTTCATTTTTATCTAGAAAGCTCTATCAACCAAACTTGTATTATTTGATAGATTACTGGACCATTTATTTATTTCGACCTTAGAGTCGCGTGTATTATTCTGATTTGGTGGATTTATTTTTTTTTTGAGTTTTGAGTCTCGCCCTTTGGCGTTGTATATTATTGTGCTTATTGTGGTTGTTTCCGCCTGTTGGCGTTGAGCTAGTTCCCGTTTGGGGATGCTTTTTATTGTTTATGTATATTATACTTGTTGTACCCGTTTGGGGCCAGTTTTTACAGAGGAGACTCTGCCGAAATTTTTGGGATAATTTGCTGATGCTTTTAAACTTGTTTTCTTCATGTTTTCTTTTACTTCTTCTTCTTTTATATAGTTTAGATTTCTGGGCTTCGGCTTACTTAGGTTACGTTGCGCCTCTAGACGTTTCGTAATCTAAGTGCCGGTCACGTTCCGTACTTTCGGGTCGTGACATTTACGGAGAATGGATTTAGTTCCCCCGTCACGGTGTACTCGAGACCGTCTTTGAAATACTTCATACACTGATGCTGTGTAGAAGAGATGATGTTGAACTCATGTAACCAAGGCCTGCCGAGCAAAGCATTGTAGCCAGTCTTGGCGTCAATGACATGAAATTTGATGTTAGTGATGAGCAACCTAAAGCGTAACGTTAGTATTACAGACCCGAGTGTTTGTGATGACTGGGAGTCAAACCCGGAGATGGTAATTTTATCCCGAGCCAGGTGCTGAACGCTCATGCAAAATTTTTTTAGCACCCTCACATTTAGCAGGTTGACAGAGGACCCATTGTCAACCAGGATCTTCCCTATCTTGATGTCATGGCAGTACCCGGTGACATACAGAGGATGGTTGTGCTTGCACATTCCGAGGAGGAGGTCTTCATCGCTGAAGGTAGTGTCAGCTGTGTTAACTTCTTCCAGCTCGTCCTTCATCTTTTATTCGGCAAGGAAAGCTTGAAACTGCTCGGGCTCTTGTAATGCCCTGATCAGAGAATCTTGTGCTTCTTTAGACAGGAGAAGGGCATCCAGAATGCTTAACTTTGAGGGTATTTTTCTCAGGTGTGCCAGGACATTGTAATCCACTTTGCTTTTCTTAGGTGGGTCCTTGGCTGCAAGCTCTTCGATGACTCGATCATCGAGGGCGATATCCTCAGGGACATTTTCTTTGCTCTTATCTTTTTTGTTCGATCCCTTGTTTGTAGGCCCGAGATTATTTTTGGGCAACGTGCGGTTATGCAGCTGAATATTCTTACAGTTTTTTATCTGTCCCTCTTTCCCTGAGGTGGATTTTTTGAAGAGAGGGCCGATGGCTATTTCTTCGTCAGAATCGCTTCCGAAGATGAAAACTTGAGATCTCCTGGTATCAACCATGTGACAGTTGCCGGTAGTTCCTTTATGCTCATCTGTCGTGTTTCTCTGCTCCTGACGAGTTTTACGTTTCATTCGCTTGAAATGTTGTCGATGCGCTATATATCCTTGCCACCATTTCTTGAAGGCCTTACATTCTTCAGTGGGGTGTGCAATCCTCTGATGGTATAAGCAGTAGTTATGATGTACATCCGCTTCGTCAAGATGCATACCGCCAGCAGTATTTCCTTTGAAAGATGGCAGCTTTATTCCCATTGACAGGGCTTTAGTGAGCCGTTTCCTTGTATTAAGCCTATTTTTGTCCGTTGCGGGTGTGCTTTGATCTGGACGGAGAGCTGCAGCCTCTTCATCCTGTCACCGATGCTTTGCCCTTTCGTATATGGCCGCTTCACGCTCGCGATCAGCTTTGCTCTTCTGACGGACTTCATTCAGCAGCGTTTCAATCATCTCGTCTGACGATTCCAAGAATTTTGGCATCGATTCCGCCCCCAGCTCCTCTATGTTATCTTCTGATGCCGAGTGAGCCTCTTCATCATTTACTGACGAATGAGAGATCATGTGACAACTTGCCACATAATCCTTGGGTTCTTCTGACGAGTCATCTCCCTCATCATTGTCATTATCTTCGCACTCAAGGACATGGCTGAGAAACTCTTGGAGTGTGACTGGGGTTCGTGCCTTCTGATTATATTCCTCCAGCGCGTCAATATGCTTTTGCAGGTCCGTGCGCTTGTCGTCAGGCTGCGCGGGCTTCCTGGTCTTCTTCTTTTTCTTCGAAGACTTTGACGGTTGGGCCTGGGTATTTTGTCCATTGCTACCAACTCTTGGTGTTGGGCGCCGTTTCAGTATTCCCTCAATTATCTCGGGTTGCAGTGGGCTTTTCCACCTAATCGCCGGACATGCTTGAAGATCCTTCAGCATTCTTTTGGTCTTATCTGAAAGGACAACTTCCCACGGAGCTTCCTCTATGAATGAGCATGATGCCCCCGGTGTGTCCACCCTTTTAGGAGCATGCGGCTGTAGCGGGTTTACCTTCCAGTTTTCAGACAACGTGAACTTTCCCTGGTAGTGCTGGTCTTCAACCCTATTTTTGAAGATATAGCAATCTTTGATTGGGTGGCCCACTATTCTGTGGTAGGGACAGTAGTAGGGATGGTTGACGTCACCAGGCTACGATAGGCGTCTTGGATCCAGTAGAGTGACAAGCCTGTTGCGCATCGCCAGTTCGAATAGTCTTCTCATTTTATTCCGAGGGAATGAGTAAGGACGTCTCATCATTTCTCCGAGTGAGCGTGATTTATCGTTTTGGCAAGTAGCTGATTTCGGATCACTTGTTGAGCGTTGGCAACGAAGGTCGCTTTCCCTTTACCCTTTTCATTCCGAGGCTCCGTTTTTTAGGAGGACGGTTTATGACCTATCTGGTCCATCTGGGCCAGCTTGTCGATCAGGGCCTGAAAGGTGGTCGGCTTGAAAAATATCATGAATTGGGATATTGTTACCTGCGGATCAAGGGTCCCTACGAACATGCCTACAGCAGGGGCTTCTTCTATGCGTTGCTCGCATTTCGATCATAGGTTCCGCCACCGAATTGCATACTGAACCCATATCTCTCCTGGCTTCACTCTGGCATTGATCAATGTCGTAATTGGAGTGCGTTCTCTAGCACTGGGTGAATAGCAGCTCCATTTCTGTAAACGTTTTGATGGAGTCGTTCGGAATCTCCGAGTACCATTCAAAAGCTGTCTCCGCTAAACTGCCGACGAACTGGCGAAGTAGCAATTTGTCTTCGCCTCCGGTATTGCCGCAAAGAGCCCTGAACTGAGTGACGTGCTGATGGGGGTTTCCTGTCCCCTTATACACATGGAATTTAGGGATCATATATCCCCGCGGGTACTTAATTTGATCGTACCAGCCTGGATATGGTCATCCAGTTCTGACGAATTGACCAGCGGCTTCGCTTGCCTGATGAGCTCGTATTTGTTGAGCTATATAGTCATCAAGCGCAGCTTTCGAGATCGTATTCTCCCTGGCTGCTGATAGAGCCAGAAGAGGGTTTGATGTTTCTCCTCTGTCGTCTTAAATGACTATTGGGGGATCTTCAGCTGGAGGGTCCGGCTGGATCATCATCCCCACCATATCTTGAAATAAGAGCGCCATTTGTTTTATGTTAGCCGCTTGTTCCGCGGCTTCTTTATCCTTCTTTTCGAGCATTCTTCGGAGGAACTCGGTGTTAGTTTTGTGCTCCTGGCGTTGTTCTGACGATACTTTCGGGCTTTCTTTCTGCCCAGTGAGTGTGACCATCTTTGTCAGCATTTCCTGGAGCTTTTGTTGTTGCTCCTGAGCTTTTGTTACTGATTGGGTAAGTGGTCGATGACTCTCAGAAGCACGGATTTTCTCTTTTCCGGAAGCCATGTTGATGGTATGCACTACCATGCCCCCAGACTTGGGCCATTTGGTTCCACTGCTTTTGAAATTTGCCGCGGGCAGGGGGATCTTCTCCGGCCTTCTCCTCTTATGGGAGGTCGAAGATGAAGAGGCCGTTGTGGCAGGCACCCAAGCGGACAATACCTTTCATGACATGGCAAAGGGATGGTCCTCCTCTTGCCGAGCCTTCGTCTTATTCCGTCGGCGAAAGTAATCTTTGTCAATTACAGAGTCTTGCACTTTCCGCTAGACCCTGTGGATTTTGGAGGACAGCCGTTGACGAGGTTGCTCCGGCTTCGCCTTTGTAATGTTCTCCACAGGTGGAGGAGACCTTTTTAACACGGCAGTTAGAGAGTTCTTGCGCACTTTCCTGAGCGGCTCAAAGCTATTACCAGTTGGAACAACAGTGTCAACTTCCACTATTAGAGCTGGTGGGGTAAGTCCAGAGGGGGAACTGCCCCCAGCCTTTCTTATTCGGTGCCAGTGGCAACGTCGAGCATGTCATGCGGATGGGATCACCCCATTCATAGAAGCGAACTCATCGTGCCCCTTGCTCTGATGAGAGTCTGTTGTTGGTGCCAACCTATCAAAGACCGACGTCCGTTGAGAAGGAACGTCTAACCTGTCGAAGACTGACTTTCGAATAGGGGAAGCACTTGTAACGACCTCACCCGTAGCGGGAGTCGGAATAGCCAGTCTTGCGAAGACCAATCCTGTAGCAGGAGAAGCCCCTTTGATGACTTTGTTTACCGGAGCTGGGATGGCTATCCGATTCGGGATAACCCCTTCAGGTATCGCAGGCCTCTTTGCGGTCCCACTTGGGCATTGGCTCAGCCTTTCAAAGACAGAGGCGGCGGACTTGGATGACCCGTTGAGAGGGGCCGTGGTAGTTGCAAGCCGATTGAAGACCGACTTCTTTGGAGCCTCATATGATGTGAAGCATTGAAGCTCATTGGCGGGAGTATGGTCCCGAAGAACAATCCAGTGGTGGCCTGAGTCACCTGCTCCACTGGCATCGCAAAGACGGAGGACGCTTGGGACCCATAAGTCACTCCTCCAATAGGGACGGAGTGGTAGTTGCTGTTGCAATTGGTGCAGTTAGAAGCCATCGATGTCATCTTCTCTTCTGCATGGAACAAGACACCAAATCTTAGTACCTCGAATCCAGAGGCAACCATATTAAACCGCGATTCGTTCGCGAACACGATACACGAAGTGTGGAGTGGAAAGAGGAATAGGTCCCACCGGGCGTGCCAGAATCTGTTCACCGCCGAATGACGCGACCGGGACGTTAGGACGTCTGGCCTGAATTTTGGGGGCAGATGCTATTTAGTTTTATCTGTCTACCTCTCCGAAGATGCTAAGTTAATTTATGGCATCATGTATCGAAGGTTTAAATAGATGCGGCCGTTGTAGCAGACTTCGTCAGATTCCCCCTCGTTATGAGGGGTTTTTGATTGTGGGGACGCTCTTCCTTGCAGGCGCAAGCCCCTGCAGTTAATTACGTTACCGCGTAGCGATAACCACTTTCTCCTGCTCCAAAAGGTCACTTCGTGTCGGGTGTGTGTTTGTTTTATTTTTGGTTGCCCGTGGATTGTATACGGAGACTAATTTGTGTTGTCGTCCGTAGGGCGTGGATTAGTCCAAATCCGTATTTTCTTAAATTTGGGTTTGGTTTGATTTAAGGATCGTTAACCTTGTTTCAGATTAAGATCAAATTAAATATTTGTTAAGAATACGTTAATCCGATATTGGACTAAGATCTACTTAACGGGGGTTCGGGATCATTTTGGATCCAACGAAAGAGCATTTGGGCTCTATCGTTTTAGTTTAAGAACGTTACGGTCCACAGTTAGTTTAAAGACATTACGGTCCATGGGCTAATTTAAGGACATTACGGTCCATAGATCACCATTTGGCGGTGAGGTCGTAGTTTAAGGACGTTACGGTCCGTAGCTTGTTTAAGAACATTACGGTCCATGGGCTAGTTTAAGGATATTATGGTCCACTGATCACCATTTGGCGGTGAGGTCGTAGTTTAAGGATATTGCGGTCTATAGCTAGTTTAAGGACATTACGATCCATGGGCTAGTTTAAGGACATTACGGTCCACTGATCACCATTTAGCGGTGAGGTCGTAGTTTAAGGACATTGCGGTCCATGGACTAGTTTAAGGACATTACGGTCCATGGGCTAGTTTAAGGACATTAGGGTCCATGGGCTATGCTCATGGGTTTGAGAGTGCATCCAAGAGCTGTTGGTTGTCGGGACCCTCCACCTCTCTGACATCGTTGAAGAATTACAACGACATATATCAGAGGTGTGGAGAGATGTACCCTTGAACCGAACTCCAGATTGATGGGAGAGATCATGGTGTAACGAACATTATTTTAGATGCCACGTGTCAGGAGATCATTGGCCATCTCTGGGACCAAGATCGATCTGGAGGGGACCTGAGTATAGGAAGTCTTGGTTGATTGATGGTTAAAAGGTTTTTGGCCTTGAGAGACTTGGCTGATTTGGGCTAAGGTTGGCCTCTCATAGTGTTAAACACTGCTAAGTGTTTGGCGCTCGCGTGTTCCCACATGAGACTCTTAAGCAGCGTTAAACACTGAAATTCAGAGCGCTTACGTGTGGCATGTGAGGCACCTGAATATTGGGCACTGTTCCTTTGGGCTTATTCTCTCGTTCTATACATGTAAGTGTTAAACATTTAAGTCTTGTAACCATCACGTGTAGACACGTGAGGCGCCACTAAGTTGGGCACTGCCTCCTTTGAATTTATCTTCCTATTCTTTTCTAAGTGCTAAACACTATTGGAGGTCATGTGGCTCGATCTCAATTGTTCCTTTTTGTTCCTCCGAGGTGCTCACGTGGGACACGTGATCTGTTGTTATAGCATTAAACGCCAATATGCATGGGGCTCTTGATCTAGGTCTTGAGAACTTCAAGTCCTTTGTTTCATAAGAATTAAATTCTTATGCAGGGTTAAACCCTAGTTCTATCAGAGGAATTAAATTTCTATATCTTTGGAAGAATTAAATTCTTCAAACCTAGTTCTTTCCTCTAAGTTTTGGGACTGCGTAACTGAATCTCCCTGATGAGAATTAAATTCTCAACTTATGGGGAGATCCGCTTCTGCAGACCTCAACCAGAGTAAGAACTAAGTTCTTTTTTGGAAAAGTTAAACTCTTGTAAAATGAGATAAAATGATCTCTGAGTCTTTTCCTCACCTAGGGTTTCTTTTTCTTTAAAGGGAACTCCTCTTTTCTTTTTCTTTTTCTTTTTTTGTTTTCTTAACTCTTATAGGGGGTTTCCTCCTCCTTTCTCTCTTCAGTCTCGAGTCCTTTATATAGCAGAGGCAAGTTTGTTGATTTTTGTAGAAAATCTCTCATTGAGAGATTTTTTTATTAATTCGGGGATTTTATCCACCATAGGATCTTTGATCATGGGAATTCTATTTTACAGAAGACATTTTTCTTGTTTTTTAACAAGATTGGGAAAATATTTTCCCATACAGAGCTTATTCTGTATCTTGGTGATTCACCATTAGATCTTTAATCCAACGGTGCTCTGATTTACAGAGCACAATCTTTTTTGTTTAGAAAGAATGGGAAAATATTTTCCCATACAGAGCTTATTCTGTATCTTGGTGATTTTTAATCACCATTGGATCTTTAATCCAACGGTGCTCTGATTTACAGAGAACAATCTTTCTTGTTTAGAAAGATTGGAAAAAATATTTCCAAATAGGGTTCTGACCCCTCTTATGTAGAATTTTAATTCTATTTGGGAAACCTCACGTGTAGCACGTGACCCATAGCACTAGGCCGGTTTGGTTATATGCAGCAGCTCCAGAGAAAAGCATCACGTGTTGGCGCACAATGTGCCTTCTGGCCTGTTATTTGTTTTAAGAAGGCACCTATACACTTTGTATAGAGATGCTCACGTGCCTGCATGTGAGACTCAATTTCAGCCTTATCTGTTAAGCGTACTACCTACAATTTTTGCTCCAAGGCGCATCACGTGCGGGCACGTGATGCTCCTTTTGGGGAATTCTTCCATCGCTTTTTGGTTTAGTATTTATTTATTATTATTATTTTTTTTATAGGGGAACAAACCCGTCCTTTATAAAGAAGATGGGTAGGGAATACTCTTTCCCTCAAGACAAGACAAGGAAAATATTGAACTTTGTCATGAAGCACTAAATGATGATGCTCCCGGAGTCTCGGCACCCCGAACAAATAAATGAGGTCCGTCATCCGGATTATTGCTCCTACCACGGAGCCATAGGTCATCCCCTTAAAGACTGCTTCACCTTTGAAGACTGGGTCGAAAACCGGTATCAACAAGACAGGTTCACTTTATCCGACAGCTGGAGGGTAACCCCGCCGCAAAAGCATGAGCTAAAAAGGACCTATACTGCGAGGGTAGGACCAGCTCAACGTCAAGAATGGAAACAGATCCGTACATACTACGTGATAACACTCTTAAAAGAGAGAGGGCACGAGACGATAGATGACCCCTTCAGGTGCTTCGCAAATGAAGACAAGAACGAGGTGATCTCAGAGTTTCCACTAGCACCAAAAGAGCTGGAATATGGGATATACACTACGGCGGACAACCTGAGGAAAATTAATCTAGGGACGGAAAACGATCCAAGGTCAACGTTCATCAGTGAGATGCTATCTAAAAACCAGATAGCTACGTTAAAAGACGTGCTCATGCAGTATAAAGACTGCTTTCCATGGAACTATTCCGAAATGCTGGGTTTAGATCCAAAGGTAGCAGTACATAAACTGGCCATATCGCCGGACATAAAGCCAGTCAAACAAGCACCAAGAAGAATGCGGCTCGAACTTGAGATGAGTATAAATGCTGAGGTCAAGAAGTTAATCGACTCTGGTTTCATCCAAGAAGTTCAATATCCCGACTGGATCGCTAACATCGTTCCGGTGATAAAGAAAAATGGGACGGTATGCATCTGCGTGGACTTTCGGGACCTCAACAAAGTTTGCCCAAAGGATAACATCACAGTACCCGTTACCGAGCTGATGATCGATAAGACGTCTACCCATGAGGTCTTCTCCTTTATGGATGGATCTTCAGAATACAACCAAATAAAAATGTATCCTGAAGACCAAAAACATACCGTCTTCTGGACTCCGTTGGGCATATTCTGCTACAAAGTGATCCCTTTCAGTTTAAAGAATGCTGGTGCTACCTACCAGAGGGCCATGATGAAGATCTTCGATGACCTCATCTATGAGATTGTCGAATGCTACATCGACGACCTGGTGGTGAAGAGCAAGTCTTACAAGGAACATTGGGAACATCTAAACATAGTGTTCCAATATCTTTGGAAGTACAATATGAAGATGAATCCTCTGAAATGTGCATTCGGAGTCTCCTCAAGCAAATTCCAAGGATTCATCATACGGCACCGGGGTATCGAAATCGATCCCTCAAATATTAAGGCGATTATGGAAATGCCCACGCCAAGGACCCTCAAGCAGTTGCGATCCCTTCAAGAAAAGCTCGTATATAACCGCCGGTTTATAGCCAACCTCTCTGGAAAATGTCGTCCCTACAGTCATCTGATGAAGAAGGGGACCTCGTTCGTCTGGGATCAAAAATGCCAAAATGCACGAGACGAAATCAAGCAATATTTGCAAAATCCGCCGGTATTGATTGCTCTGGTTATGGGAAAGCCCCTTATCTTATATACAACAGCCCTTGAGGGTTCTCTAGACGCGCTATGGATACAAGAGAATGAGGAGGGAAAGGAGAGAGCTTTGTACTATTTGCACCGAGTTCTCTTGAAGGCAGAAAACAACTACTCCCCCATCGAAAAGCATTGCCTGGCACTGATCTTCGCAACAACGACGCTCAGACATTACACCTTGGCACATGAGGTCCATCTCATATCAAAAGTGGATCCTCTCAAATATCTGATGTCAAGGGCCATACTAATAGGAAGGCTTGCCAAATGGGCCCTCCTCCTGATGGAGTTCTCAATAACGTATTGATCCTTCAAAGCAGTGAAAAGCCAGGCCAATGCCGACTTTCTTGCGGAGCATCCAATATCAGCCGACTCCCCCTTAACTTGCGAGTTGCCGGATGAACATGCGTTCGACACAATTGAAGGAGAAAAGGAAGAAAATGATTCCCCATGGGAACTCTACTTAGATGGAGTATCTTCCATAAAGAGGTGAAAGCAAAACACCCCCATAATCAAAGCCGGGGTGGGCCTTATCTTCATGATTCCACGAGGAGAGATAATGTGTTACGCTCTTTCCTTAATGGAGCCAAGGACTAATAACGAAGCTGAATATGAATATTTGATAGCAGGTCTTGAGATCGCTGTCGACATAGGAATCAAAGTCATCCTTATATATGGAGACTCCCAGCTAATCGTTAGCCAAGTAAATGGCGACTATCAGACATGCAAGCCGGAGTTGATAAAGTATGGCGAAAGAGTGCAACAACCGTTGACACAAATCCCATCCTACGTCCTGAAGAGTATACCGCGTGCAGAAAATAGCAAAGTGGATGCGTTGGCCAAATTGGATAAGGAATTAGCCGACGAAGACCTCAATGACGTAAAGATCATCGTGCAAAGCCGCAGGATCCTCGCACCAACAGATATATTTTCGGAAGACTCGATGGAGCCATCTGAAAGAAAAGAAACGACTGAACAAACAGCCCTTCAAATAGAGGACAAAGAAAAGGTCAACGATTGGAGGAAAGTCTTCATAGATTATTTCAAATCCCAAAGAAAGCCCAAAAATGCGTCATCTAAACATCAGCTCATGAAACGAGCTCTGTCTTTCGCCTTCGTCAATGATACTCTATATAATTCAAGAAATTCACGACGGACTCTGCGGATCTCACCAAGCGGGGCCAAAAATGAAGCTGAAGATCAAAAGAATGGGTTATTATTGGCCCATAATAATTCAGGACTGTCTCGAATATGCAAAGCAGTGTCACTCGTGCCAAATTCACAAAGACTTCATCCACCAACATCCAAACCCGGTACACCCAACGGTAGCTAGCTGGCCGTTCGAAACGTGGGGAACCGATATAATCGGCCCCATTGAACCAGCATCATCCAAATGACACCGGTTCATACTGGCAACGACCGACTACTTCTCCAAGTGGGCAGAAGTAGTACCACTAAGGGAAGTGAAGAAGGAGAATATCCTCCATTTTTTCAGGACACATATCATCTATTGGTTCGGCACTCCGCGACAAATTATCTCGGATAATGGGCCAGCTTATAGAAGTCATAAAATCGGCTGCTTCGCACAGCAGCATAAAATAGATTGGGAATACTCTTCGGTCTATAATCATCTGGCCAATGGTCTAGCTGAAGCATTCAATAAGACCTTGACGAAGATTATAAAGAAAACGATGTCCAGGAACAAAAGAGACTGACATGAAAGGCTGCATGAAGCTCTCTGGGAATACCGCACAACGTTCAAAACAGCTACGAATACAACACCATACATGTTGGTATTCGACACGGAAGCAGTGCTTCCCCTAGAAATAGAACTCTCTTTTCTACGAGTAGCGGTTCGATATGAGCTAACAGATGAAGAAAATTCTCATCTTCGGCTCGAGGAGCTCGATGCCCTCGACGAAACCCGCCTTATAGCACATCAAAACCTGGAGGCTTATAAGGCAAGGATGACATGGTCATATGAAAGACCGATCAGGACGAGAACAATCCGCCAAGGCGAACTCGTACTAGTCGTCAAAAGACCAATGATCCCCAATTGTGCAAAACGGAGGAAATTCGAGCCGAACTATGAAGGCCCGTACATCATAGACAAATTCTACCAAGGTGGAGCGTACCTGCTCATGGATATGCATGGCGAAAGACCCTTCCAGCCAATAAACGGCCGGTTCCTCAAAAAATACCACTCTTGACAAGTCATGACATAGGTCAATGATAGATGACGATGCTTGTGTCCATTCGCTATCTTCTTGAGTCAAAAACTCTGAAAGTAGTATACAAAGAAGCTCCGTTGCCTCAAACACGGCGACAACGGACCGAAATGTCCTTAAACTAAAAATTCGCCTCAAATATGGCGATATCGGACAGAAATTTCCTTAAACTAAAAATTCGCCTCAAATATGGTGACATCGAACCGAAATGTCCTTAAACTAAAAATTCGCCTCAAATACGGTGACATCGGACCGAGATGTCCTTAAACTAAAACCCTGCCTCAAATATGGCGATATTGGACCAAGAAGTCCTTAAACTAGAAATTATCTGCCTCAAACATGGCGATAACGGACAAGATGTCTCTAAACTAGTATATCGCCTCCAAAATTGTGATATGCTTCCTTGAGATCTATATTGCAATCAAAGTCTTAACGGTGAGGGTTGCAACTCAAGTCCTACCGGCTACATAGCTATTCCAGCAAAGAAGCCACCCTAAATCCCACCGGCAAACAGATGGGTCACTTACGACTACTTTCGAGAGTTTCGTAAAAAAACCAAAAAAAGGTATGTCCACAAGCAAAATGGGCACGAATGAAAACCCAAAAGAGCACCGTGAGTAAAAACAGCAGGATTGCCTGCGAGTTTGTAAAAACCTGAAAGGGCGCAAACTCGTAAAATAAAAATTCATGAGCACTTCCAAGATCCTCTCGACCTTGTGAGGAGAAAATTCCTGTGTGAGATCCTTACGACTCACAAAAGAATAATACACATAGGAATCCCCACGACTCTTATGGAGAAATTACACTTACGAGATCCTTACGACTCGTAAGGAGAATGCCCCCTATGAGACCCTCAAGGCTCGTAGGATTCAAAAGCCTTAAGTTATAGGGATCTAAACCTGTCCTTAAACCATCGTATCCCCCAAGTTGCCCTACAGGCGGTCTAATATTGACCCTTGTATACAATCCACGGGTACAAATAAACATTTCCCCACCAAGTTCCACCAATGGCGAGAAATGTCCTTATATGATGAACGACACTTGTAAGTCCTCTCAACTTATAAAGAGAAAATACTCTTATAAGATCCTTACGACTTATAAGCGAAAATACACTCAGGAATCCCCACGATTCCCAAGTAGAAAATACACCTACGTGATCCTCACGACTCGTAGGGAGAAACACCTTTATGAGACCCTTACGGCTTATAAAGTCAAAAAACCTTAGTCGATAGGATCCAAATCCTGTTTGCTAAGCCAAATTTGTTCAAATCAATAAAGGCAAATGATGATTCGCTCCTAACAATATCCCAGTTGCAGCGATACTGATGTCTAAACAGGTGTCAAATTCCAAGTCCTTTCACGAAAAATGATGATTCGTTCTTAGCAATATTCCAGTCGTAGTGATGCTGATGCCAAGGTTGGTATCAGATTCCAAACTCGCAATAAAAACATCAACGAGTAGCAAGAAAAAATGCATATGAAATAGCCGAAATGATGAGGCAACTCGCAATAAAATTCAGCGAGCAAAAATATGTATATAAAAACAGCCGAAATGCTTGGGCAACTTATAATAAAAAGCAGCGAGTAAAAATATAAAAACAGCTGAAATGATTGGGCACCACGAAAAATAGCCGAAATGATTGGGCAATCGCGACTCTCACGATATGAAGTGCTGAAAAGATAGTGCATCACGACAATAAAAAATAAAATAAAATAAAATTTCCTCTGCCCTGTAGGTGAGTCTACACTGACCCCTGTATACAATCCATGGGCACAAGTGAAAAAGGGAACCATATTTTCCCACCAGACTCCATTAAAGGGAGAGCCAGATCTCGACGGCAACATTTACAGTCTAGAGATCACCCCGACGTACCTCCTCATTCCGACACGATACAGACGCGACGTCAACAAAAGCTCCAAGGAGCCAAATAAAAAAGGAGTGACGGCAAAATCCTAATTCCAGCCCGACAAGCTTCTCATGCCAACAAGATGCAGATGCAATTTCAACAAAAGACCTAAGGGTCGAAACAAAAATGGAGCCATGACAAAATCCTAGCTCCAAGTATTGACGGTTCATATACAACTCAGAGATTATCTCGGCGTTCCTTCTCAGTGCAGACGCAACGTTAACAAAAGACCCAAGAGTCAAAACCAAAAAATGGAGTAACGGCAAAATCCTAACTCCAAGTCTCAACAGCGCATATATAACCTAGAGACCATCCTGACGTTCCTCCTCGTTTCAACAGGATGTGAATTTGGCTATCAAATGAAATTGGAGCAATGACATATTCCGAGCTCCGGACTCCAACTGCGATACATACAACATAGAAGTTTTACAGATGTCTACCCTACTTCAGCGAAGAATCGACGTGATATCGTCAAAACAAAAAATGAAGCAACGGCATATTCCCAGCTTCGGGTCTTGAAGGCAACTCATATAAAGCCTAAAAGACTATCGGAGATCATTCCACTCCAGCGCGGAGTGGTTATGACTCATCGGGGCTCCAAACCAAGTCTAACCTCAAGTAAAAAGAGTCATGGAAAATTCCTAACGTTTGTTCTTCCGACGGTAATATAACTTAAAGAGATTACTTGAAGACGTCTTGTCCAGCCCCTGAAGGTATCAGAGACACGGCAGTCGTAGGGCTACTCGAACAACGGCTTAAAGACCGCATATCGAGGAATACATCAGCCAACATGACGATACCACAGACCAAAACCCTAGTACCACAAAACCTAACGGACCTATGTTGTAAAGAATGGAGGTAATCTATATATAACGTTAGGACAAGTTTTCTTGTAAACCTAAGGGAGGTAAACTAAATAACTCCGAAATAAGTACATAAACTAGAAACTTCGAGATGAGTGAATAAACTACAAACTCCGAAATGAGTACATAAACTAGAAACTCCGAAACAAGTGAATAAACTACAAACTCCGAGATGATTACATAAACTAGAAACACCGAAACGAGTGAATAAAGTACAAACTCCGAAATGAGTACATAAACTAGGAACTCCGAAATGAGTGAATAAACTAAAAACTCCGAGATGAGTACATAACCTAGAAACTCCAAAACGAGTGAATAAAATGCAAACTCCAAAATGAGTACATAAACTAGAAACTCCGAGATGAGTGAATAAACTACAAACTTCGAAATGAGTGAATAAACTAGAGACTCCGAAACGAGTGAATAAACTAGAGACTCTGAAACGAGTGAATAAACCAGAGACTCCGAAACGAGTGAATAAACCAGAGACTCCGAGATGTGTGAATAAACTAGAAACTCCGAGATGAGTGAATAAACTACAGACTCCGAAATGAGTAAATAAACTAATGGGCGCTAAATTAAAACATCAAGAAACAGAAAGGCGCAACTTATAGGCCTCGGGATTCAGAACTACATTTCTTAAGGATAGAGATTTGAGAAGACACTTGTATCCGCTTGCTATCTTCCCAGATCAAAATTCTAATAAAAGTCGTGTACGCCAGTTCAAAACCGGCCAGATGCTATGCATTACTTCAGTCCAATGTTCACTTATGTCTAGATGCATGCATCAGAAAATTCGAAAGATTAAAATACAAAATACATGTACATAGGCAAGATGCCCATATGAATATGCACTGAGGATGAAACGTTCAGTGGTCGACATTATTATTATTATTTATTATACAGTGAATCGGTGGTCGACATTATTATTATTTATTATACAGAGAAAAGATCGCCAAATATGGGATCATAGATACAAGGAGTAACAAAACGATATACAATATTCTCTAATTCCCTCTCTGCCTTCTCCATCATGTCGAAGCGGCGATCTTCGCAAAGAGTCGCTCCCCATCAGTCAGCGTCGTGCTCATCAGCGAAGGCAGACATGATGGCCCGCTAAGCCCATATCTGGCTTAGCAGACGAACCGAACAATCCTTCAGAGGCTGGGTAATCAAACAAGCCTTATGGAAGCACTCGATCTTGTCCTTCGCCGTGTCGAGCATCACCAGAGTCATCTCCATTAGATGAGGAGGGATGTCAGCAAGTACAGACGAGAAGATCGTCCGAAACAAAATGGAGCCGACAGGAAAATGAGAGCCCCTACGAGCCAGAAGCTCGTACATCACCGTGTCACACTGGTCATCAGCGAGAACAGGATTTGATAAACGCGGAGCAAAACGAGGGACAATTCTCTTCATAGGTACCTTCTACGGTTGCCGACGAGTATGCAGACGATTGCAAGCCATAATTCTTGGTTTGTTAAAAGGCGGTTCTCTCCTTGTGAAAGAAGAGGGAAGCAGAGCTTCAGATTATAAAGAGAAGCATTCAAGTCTAGACACAAAAAATATTGTGCATAGTGGAGCTATTTCCAAGGCCTGGCAAAAAGGGTATGGGAAAGGAAAGAGTTGACTTATGGGAATCAGAGTAACGAGGTGAAACGAATCCATCAGCAGCGCCTCACATGCATGACATGTGAGCACCCGCATCGATTCTTTCCGGGACTAGAATGACGCATCACGTGTGAGCACCGACGCTAATTCAGGATTAAAATCCTCAGCAGAGTCTCATGCGCAAGACACATGAGCGCCAGCAACAGTTTCTATATATGTATAAAAACACTTTATGTAAGACACATGTGAGCATTGGAATGAAGAGAAAAAGGAATTTTGTCATTCATACTTCACAGAACTTTATACATTGGTGATATAAAAATGTTTACAACGGCAAGACGCTGAATTCCGGACACGGATTCATGAACTTAGAATCAAGTTTGAGCAAAGTGCTTCTGGATTCTTTGGCCATTTTTTTATGCATTTTCTCACAAATGCAAGCGTCGGGATCCCCGCTAATGTCGTCCATCTGCTGGTACGCGGATATTATCGCCTTCTGTTGGAAGACGTGATGCAAAACATCAACAAGATCATCTCTCCACTTCTTTGAGATCAGGTTCATCAGATATACTGAATGCACCTTGTTTTCAGCGTCATCAAGCACCTCGAGCGGCATAGCCTCGTCAAGCTCAGGGATTGCTTCCCAAATCGACCCGACGATAATTTTCAAAAGTGCAGAATGGCGGGAGAGTAATCGACTATTGTAGTCGTCAAAGCAACGCATCACCTCGGCACATTAAGCGTTATTGAATTCCTGACCTTGACAGCGGCCTTGGATGCGAATATCTTCATAAGAGATAATCTCTTTGTTCACCACCGAAAACAGAGACGAACCGGGATGGATCGTCTTGCCTGAATTTGGGGGCAGATGGTATTTGGATTTACACGTCCACCTCTCCAAAGATGACAAGTTGATTTATGGTACCATATATCGGAAGTTTGAACGAATACGACCGTTGTAGCAGACTTTATCAGATTCCCCCTCATTTGCGAGAGGTTTTTTGATCGTGGTCACGCTCTTCCCTATAGGCGCAAGCCCTTGCAGTTAATTCCGTTACCGCATCGCGATAACCACTTTCTCCTGCTCCGGAGGTTCACTTCATGCCGTGTGTGTGTTTTCTGTTTGTTTGGGTTACCCGTGGATTGTATACGGAGACTAATTTATGTTGTTGCTCGTAGGGCGTGGATTAGTCCAAATCCGTATATCTTAGATTTGGGGGTTTTATTTAAGGACCATTAATCTATTTTGAGATTAAGATCGACTTAAATATATGTGAGCATTTGGGGCTCGATTAGTCCAATTTGAGACTAAGATCCACTTAACGAGGTTTCAGGATCATTTTTATTTAGAATCCAATAAAAGAGCGCTTGGGCTCTATTATTTTAGTTTAAGGACGTTTCAGTCCATTATCGCCATTTGGGAGGCGAATATTAGTTTTGAAACATTTCCGTCCATTATCGCCATTTTGGAGACGAATATTAGTGTAAGGACATTTCGGTCCACTGTTGGTTTAGGGACATCTCGGTCCATTATCACCATTTTGGAGGCGGATATTAGTTTAGGGACATTTCGGTCTATTATCGCTATTTTGGAGGTGAATATTAGTTTAGGGACATTCCGGTCCACTGTTGGTTTAGGGACTTCTCGGTCCTTCATCCACCTTGCGCACATGTGTATTTGACGAAGCGAATAATAGTGATATGGAATGCACCCAATTTGGGGTGCGATCCGATTTGAGGTATGCACATCAATTTCGAAGTGCATTAACATGGGATGTATCATTCCCAGTCTTGAAGAAGTTTTATATCAAGTTGGGACAAGAAAAGAGTTATTGGTTGTTGGGACCCACTACCTCTCCGAATACGTTGAAGAATTACAACGACATATATCAAAGGCGTGGAGAGATGTACCCTTAAACTAAATCCCGTGTTTCAGGGAAAAGGCGGTTATTGTAGCCTTAAGAATTTTTGTTAAGGATACGTTAGTCCAATTTGAGACTAAGATACACTTAACAACATTTTAGGATTTTCTTTATTTAAGATCTAGCAACAGAGCATTTGGACTCATTTGCAAGACTTTAGCAATTTAGCCAATTTAGGTTTTAGTCTGCTTAGTCTCCCCTCTTTTCTGAAAAAGTGCTAAGCATTTGTTTGGGCTCTGTTTAATCAGTCCCCCTTTTTTTATGTAGAAAGTGCTAAGCACTTATATAAGTTCTGACACCCACGTATGATCATGTGGAGCTTTCAGTCATGGGGATTGCCCAATAAATGTTGCACACTTTACTCTTTTTTTTATATGGAGTGCTAGACACTCTTTATGGCGTCCACGTGGGGAGCGCGTGAGGCGCTGCCTAATGAGTGCTGTACACTCAGCCGTTTTGGACTGCTTGTGGAGTGATAAGCATTTTTTTTTCCTTTTGCGGTGCACACGTGGGGAGCACATGAGGCGCTGGGCGTTAGGCGCTACCTAGTGAGTGCAAAGCGCTCTTCCCTTCCGTGGGGCCTACGTCAGGAACACATGCGGCGCTGGGCGCTGCCGTTCATCACAGAAAACTGCATTTTAATACCACTCATTCATTATCAATTTTGTGTATATCGGTACTATTAACCAGTATCTGCTCAGTAAATACAGATTATAGGTATTCGTGACAAAATACTGGAAATACACTTAAATTCACGGATATGACATTTGTGAGCCGACACTGCAATCAGAACAGAAAACCGATTGATATCCAAAGAGTTCTTTTGCAACAAATAAAGTGTACACAATTTTGGTCCAACACAATACAAGTGTACACATAGCTCTTTGGTACTTGGACCTAGGTAGGGGCTACCTATGACACAAATGGGCACAAGTGGGTGTGATGTGTAATAAATGCAAAAAGATATGATGTGATATAAAGCAACACTTTCCCTCCAATTCTACTGAGTACAAACCAGGGTTATTTAAACAACCCAAACAATACCAGTGGGATCATAGAGTACACTAGAGATCACCATGCCAACACGAACACAAAATCCCAAGATTGAACCGGCGAGACCCCCTAAAAACCGGCATCACCGGGTCCCCTGTCTTTTTTTATCCCCATTTTTCTTCTGGTCATTTCTTAGGGTCACATCATCTTATTTTTGTTGTTTGTTTATTCTGGAATGATGCCTATAAATACCAGAACAGATTTAGAGAGAGGGGATGCACATATTCTATAGTTTAGTTTTAGTTTTTAGTTTAATTTGAGAGTTGTGTGGGCTTAAACTTGGTTTCCTTTTTCTTCTTCCCTCTTGGAGCGTTCTTTTGAGAGCTTCATTATGGAGGTTGAACAAGTAACCAACACCCTGTATCTCAACTCATTCAAGTGTTAATAATATTGCTTGTTGTTTAGTTTCTTTATTTCTTTTGTGTTTTCTTTTCCTTTTCATTATGTGTAACTAATCTTTTGGTTGTGGTGATGATGAGGATGTGAGATGAATGGCTTTACCTTCCTCCTCCTCTTGTTAATGTTTAATATGCTTTAATGTGATTCTAAACTTAGTATTGTAACTTGGATTGGTTTGATATGGTATGTTGATTCCATGGTTACTTGGTAACCTCATCACATACCATATTCTCTCCAAAAACACCATTTTGCAAGTCTAAGGTTAAAATAAATTTAGGGTTGAGATTGCTAAGTTTAGATAGGGTATCTTGTTATCTAGTGGCTTGACAAACCTCTTGGTTTAATATACCCTATACTATCACAAACACTTAGCAACTTGACACTAAAATCACTTGCTCTCACTCGCTAATTTGTGTTTTTGATGTTGCGGTATGCTTGCTAACCCTTGTACTTAGTGTTGATACTCCAAGCTTGGGCATACAAACGGTAAGTGAACATAACGGACTCGTTTCGTGTTTTGCGTCGAATATCGGCAACTTAATGACTTGTGCTTCGCAACTGCCTTGACAAGTCATGCTTCACGTCGGGATCGACACAAGGACGGATGTTCAGAACTCACCCGCACACGCAAACGCGTATGTTTTGAAAATGTGATCGTTTAAGGAAACGGAATGCACACGCGAGATCGTTCTCGTTTTAAAATTTATAAACCGCAAGTGCACGGCGCGTTGTAGCAAGCCAACAAGTACGGGTCGATCCACAGGGAATTGTGTATTAGGTCTTGTGATTTAAGGTTCAATAAAATAATGAATGGTTTGGTTTTGTCATAAAAAAAATAGAAAAAGAATACGAAAACAAGATAACGAAGAAAATAAGTTAAGAAAGAAATTGGCCGTGGCTTTGTCTCGGAAGGTCGAATCGCGACGATTTCTTCGACGCTCCCTTGATTATGAGTTATCCGTCCTTACTTCATCCCGGCATGAAGCATGATTTGTCAAGGCGGTTACGAAGCTCAAATCATCAAATTCTGATATTCTCCGCAAAACACGAAACGAGTCAGTTTTGTTCACTTACCGTTTGTATGTCCAAGCTTGGGGTATCAACACTAAACACAAGGGTTAGCAACCATACCACAACATTAAAAACACAAATTAGTGAGTGAGAGCAAATGATTTCAGTGTTAAGTGTGCTAAGAGTTTGTGATGGTATATGGTATATGAAACCAAAAGATTTGTCAAGTCAATTAATCACAAAATACCACAACCAAGCTTAGCAAACTTAACACCAAATTGATTCTAACTTTAGACTTGCAAGATCGAGTTTGTGGGGAGAATATGGTATGTGATGAGCTTACAAAGTAACCATGGAATCAACATACTATATCAACCCATCCAAGTTACAAGACTAAGTTTTTAATTAAAATTAAGTACATTAAAGATTAACAAGAGGAGGAGGAGGCAAAACCTTTCATCTCACTTCCTTACCATAACCACAACCAAAGAAGATTAGTAAAACATCATAAATAAAAGAAAAACAAAGCAAGTAAAGAAAAGAAAGCAAGTAAACAAAGAAACACAAATATTATTAACACTTGAAGTTAAATTACAAGATATTGGTAATTTGTTCAACCTCCATAATGAAGCTCTCCAAAAAAAGCTTCAAGAGGAAAGAAGAAGAAAAGACCAAGTTTAAGCCCACTCACTTTCAAGCCTAAACCAAAACAAAACAAACTAAGAAAATGTATGATATATGTTAGAGTTTGAGAGAGGCCATCCTTTGCTCACTGGTCTGCTTTTATAGGCATAAAAGAAAAATAAACAAGTAGTAAAAATAAGGTGATGTGGCAGCAAGGGAGGGACAGTAGAAAACTGGGGGTTATTGGAGCAAGGGGCCGGCCTGCTCGGCCAAAGTGGGTATGTGGCCGGTCTTGTCGAGGAGTTTTAGGCTCGTCTTGGTATGGTGGTCATGTGTTCTCTCCACAATCACAATGATGCTGCTTGATTTGTCTGTTTAAACCTGGTTTGCATTCAAAAATATGGAGGGAAACTTGATGCCAATATCACATCACAACTTTATTGCATTTATTGCCCATACAATGCACATCACACCATACATGCACAATTTGTGCCAAGGGCAGCCCCACTATGGTCCAAGCCATCATGTGCACACTTGTACGTGTTGGACTAAAATTGTGTGCACATATTTATTTTGCAAAAGCTCTTTGGATATCGGTCGATTTTCTGTTCTGTTTGCAGTGTCGGCTCCCAAATTCTATATCCGTGATATTGAGTTTGTTTCCAGTATTTAATCACGAACACCTGAAATCTGTAATTACAGAGCAGACAATGGGTAATAGCACCGATATATAACAAAATAGATAATGAATGAGCAGTATTAAAATGCAGTTTTCTGAGATGAACAAATACCCCTAAACTTATCTTTTGGTCGTCCCGAGCAATACAAAAAATCACAGCCTCACTTTCGCAGGGAACGTGATTTCACTGAGCATGTGCAACAAGCCGTTAAACCTCTAAGTGTCCCTAGTAGGAGGAGTGTTGTCTCCTGAGGGTTTTCAGCGGATTACATCCACAAAATCCAGTCAAGTTAGCATCGTGGAGAAACTGTTGATTCTAATCTTAAGATTAGAGATCAAAGTTAGGAACTCTATTATCTAAGTCAGAAACGTTAAACCCTATTTTTCACTCCCCGCAATTTGTTTATCATAAGCTCATACGCTTCTTTATGTGATTGTGCGGATAGTGTCCATAAGGTTTTAAGAACTTTGATTAGGGTCAACATGTCATAATTACAGACTCGGATAAACTTCTGCACACGAGTTTGAAAGGAGTTAAGATTTTCTTAAGTTTTATTCTCCAGTTAGGTTTCAAGTCAGAATATTAAATCATTTTTAACAAAGAACCAAAGTCTGAGGTTTCACTCCTACCTTTCACCTGATGTTGTTCATACACACCCTTCGTTATTGTGCAAAAACGTCTTAATAAATACAAACCTTCATATCTCTGTGAAAAAACCGTTTTAATAGAAAATTCGTCACCGCCAAGATTATTCTCCCACAAAGAACCGTGAGGACTTTTAACTTGGATAGAACACTTGCTTAGCTTGTTTTATCTGGCGATTGGAAACTTAGCGAGTTTTGGGTCAATGACTCCTAAACCAGATGGTTTTAAGGCATTAGGTGTGGAGACACCTCAAGAACTTAATTACCCAAGTTACCAAGGCCATAAAACAAAAGACACATTTTGTTTGCGTTTTAAAATATTCTGAAGCAGTGAAAACGGAGATATAGCCAGCTTTTCCTTTTTAATCCTTAAGACGTGTTTTTATGAATAAGGTGTGTAATCACTCCAACAAGGGTTCAGAAGGGTCATTTTTCAGACTTTCAGCTTCTATTAAAATCTCAATAATATCCATCATATTTACTTTACTTCATGAACTATTCTTGATATTACTTAACTTAGAATAAATCTATTTGATCCTAAAGATGTTTACCGCTTTTCAAAAGTTTTATAGACATGTCAGACATTCATCCAATTCTCAAAAACATATGACACGTGTAAAATGATATAAAAGACGTATATTAGCTACGGTTAAACATAAAGGAGGGTTATCTTTCGGATCGTCAATTTCTCAAAAAAGGATTTAGTTATTTCTATCTTATCAACTGAACCGTCAGATATTGAATCTAAGTTTCTCTGCTAGCTAACATGACAAAGTTTTTATATTTTTTGAAGAATTTTTTCAATTTTTATAAGTTTTTCAATACAATACAATACAAAAGCAGATATGAAATGCAACTACATGCAAAAGAAAAGAAAAATACAATATGTAAGTGCTGAAATGCAGGAAATATACACATGCAAACTATATGCAGATACAAAATACAACCAAAACAGCTCCACCCCCAAACTGAATCTGACGATGTCCTCATCGTCGCTTGGCTTTGCCCTTGCCTCTGCTGCTTCCGCTTGCTTCTTCTTGGTTTGCTAAGATCTGGCTGAGCTGTTCTTTTATTTCTTTATTTTGCCTGATCAAAGTCTTGTTGCCGCGGACCTCCATCCTGTGTAATTCGTAGGGATCTGTCGAAACGTCCTCTCCCAAGTAAATCTCCGAGGAAGTCTGCGGTGCCGCATGCTCGCTAGGGTCGGTGGGGGACCAAATCTGCTGCTCACTCCGGGGGTCTGTGTAGCCTGGTGAGATCCTCCCTATCTCTACCGGGACTAAATATAGTATTTTACAACATTTTCAGATTTTGCCAGGATTACATTTCGACAGGATTATGAGAAGCGATCGTGTGGAAGTAAGGTTCAAATTCAATTGCAAGACGTTAGTGAAGTACAGTGCCAAAAATCCGGGTATTTTAACCCGCGCAAGATAACATTCAAATACCCGTAATCACTTCAAAGGGGGTTTCTAAACCCAAAATCACATTGGTATGTATTTTCTAACACTTTCGCTCAAATCCGACGCATTCCAATATTCTATCTTCTGCAGAATTCTTCGCACAATTTGCCACCAACAGAACAGAGAATTAACCAGTATTTGTTGCAGCGCTTAAGCTTAAAACAAAATAAGAATTGCTTGATTGATTGATTTCTTAAATTCTTTTATTGAATTGCGCATTTGCATCTTAATACGGATATTAAGGGCATGAAACCAAACAAGATACGGTAAAGGATTTCATCACCTTTCTCCGTGGCCCACAAATCACAAAACAGCATTCTTGCATACCCACAGTAACTTTAAAATCAATTAGAACTCTAACTTTAAAGACTTCACGCTCATTAGGAGAAGTTGACTATGTTTAGAATACCGCTTAACGGTATATCGTTCACAAGGTGTCTAGGAAAGTGTTCACGGCGAAACCGCCAAAAGAGAAAGCGTTATTCTAATTAAGGAATTTCGTGAAAGTTTTGGAAAACCTCCCCTTATCTCTGCACTTCCTGGCTTTGTGATCCGTATATCTTGAGCCCGTTTCTTGACACGGTTTTACTTTGACAATCAGGTTCTTGAGCAGGCCTAGTTGACTTAGTATAATATAGACTGCTAGGGATGTGATATTCTTTATTTTTATGATTTTGTGAACTTTTGTTGATATGGGTGATACACAGTTTGATTTGATTGTTCACGATCTACATTCTTTTGTTTATACTCGTACCCAATCCTTTTGTTCCAATTGCTAAGATTCTTCTCACACTCATGAAAACTGTCCTTTCTTAGGGGGTGGCCAACCGTCCCAGAATTTTGATATCGGTCGCCCACCTAACACTCTTGAACCCAGTCCTATTTCAAACATAGACCAGATGATTGAACACTTAGAGAAAGAGGTCGACAAGATGACAGCTTTAGCATCACCACCATCACAACCCTCCTTACCTAAAACAACTGATTCTCCATTAGGGTATGATAGTGAGATGGATGCTAGGTTGACCGCTTTAGAGAAAGGTATTGAAGTGATGACTGCATTCGAGAATCATACAGCTGCGACACTAGCCCTGTTCATGCAACAATCCGAGCAATTGTTTCTTGCTCAAACTCAATCATTGGTTAGAATCAAAGAACAAGTGAAACATTTAGCTGTGAGGATTCTAGGGAGTGAACACTGTCAATCGGAACCCAATAATGTCAATATCTGTCATCTAGAAAGTCACCTGAGTGAGATAAATGATCAAACAGATTTTGATGATTTCATAGATGATGATGCAATTGAGTTGACTGAGTGTTATCAGGACAAACAAGAAAACCTTTTAAGTCAGTCCAACACTAGCCTTCAGGTACCTACTGAGCCTCTTGTCATTTGTGATCTAGAGGTTGATTTAACCGATAAACTACTTGAAGAAGAAATTCTTGCACTGACTGATTTTTTCACTCCAATTTTAGAGGAGTGAGCTTGTGAATTTGATGGGTATGGTTGGGATAGATTGTTAGAGAAAATCAAGGATCAGGAACCCATAATTTTTGTATCACCTATTGATATTGTTTCAGAAGAAACGTTAGTGTGGGAACCTACCTTTTTAGATCACATGGACCTACCCATTTATTAATGTGATGAGGGAGAACTTGTTTTAGGAATTATGACCTGTTACGATGAGAGTAGGATTGTGGAGGATCATAGGGTGGAAGACAGCCTTGAGAAACAGTCTTTCATGCAGAGTTTTAAGGAGATATTTGAGGATGAACTTGATATTCTTGGTGAGTTTGAGTCAGTAACAATTTGGGAACATCCTACAAACCTTTTTTTGCTGAACTTTTTAAGAATGAACTCCAGTTTTTAAACGAACCTGACCTCGAAACTCAACACATACTTCTTTAACATTCAATTCATTCGGGCAACAATTCTTTGATTCCTTCAAAACTTCATCTTTGCATTTAGCATCTTCTGAACCCTACTTTCACACACCCATGCCCTTCACTAACATCTAACATATACATTTTCTTTTTCTTTTTCTTTGTTATATACATTTTCTTCTTCCAGCCCTGGCCATATATCGACAAAATTTTTAAATGGCTAGTATTAATTTATGGGCTAACGCAATCTCTTAACTTGTGAATACTATAGTTAGTCTTAGATTTTTTCTTTTTTGAATAAATTCTCATCCTGATGTCTAATAGCTATAGCTACCGGAAACGGGGGCAACGATGAGGATATCGTAAAACTCAGGTTTGGGGGTGAGCACTGCGTTTATTTTGCTGCATCATGTGTATATTCTGCATTGCATATATATTAAAAAGCCCAAAAAATTTGAAAAATTTCTTCAAAAAACATAAAAACTTTTCGTCATGTTAGCTAGCGGGGGAACTTAGACTTAAAATCTGACGGTTCAGTTGATAAGATATAAACAACTAAATCCTTTTCGAGGGATTGAAAACCTGAAAGATAACCCTCCTTTGAGTTTGTTCACCGCTGAAAACAGCGACGAACCGTGTAGGTTGTCTTCCCTGAATTTGGGGACAGATGCTACTTGGATTTATCCGTCCACCTCTCCGAATATGCCAAGTTGATTTAGGGCACTGTGTATCGGAGGTTTGGACGGATGCGGCCGTTGTAGTAGACTTCGTCAGATTCCCCCTCGTTTGCGAGGGTTTTTTTTTATTGTGGGGATGCTCTTCCCTGCAGGCGCAATCCCCTGCAGTTAATTATGTTATCGCATCGCGATAACCACTTTCTCTTGATCCAGAGGTTCACTTCGTGTCGTGTGTGTTTGTTTTATTTTTGGTTGCCCGTGGATTGTATACGGAGACTAATTTATGTTGTCGCCCGTAGGGCGTGGATTAGTCCAAATCCGTATATCTTTAGATTTGGATTTGGGTTGATTTAATGATCTTTGATCTGTTTTGAGATCAAGATCGACTTAAATGTATACGAGCAGTGGGGGCTCGGTTAATCTTTTGTTAAGGATACATTAGTCCAATTTGAGACTAAGATCTACTTAACAGGGGGTTAGGATCATTTTTGTTTCAAATCCAACAAGAGAGCATTTGGGCTCTGTTATTTTAGTTTTAAGGACGTTTCGGTCCCTTATCGCCATTTTGGAAGCGAAGTTGTAGTTTGAGGACATTTCGGTCCGTAGATCACCATTTTGAGGTGTGGTTTTAGTTTAAGGACGTTACAGTCCATTGTCGCCAATTTGGAGGCAACATTGTAGTTTGAGGACATTTCGGTCTGTTGTAGTTTAAGGACGTTTCGGTCCGTAGATCATCTTGCGCGCACATGTATTTGTTACATAACGGGATGAGCAACGATGATGTGGAGTGCACCCAGTTTGGGGTGCGGTTTGATCTGGGATGTGCACCAAAAAACAGTTGGTTGTCGGGACCCGCCACCTCTCTGATGACGTAGAGGAATTACAATGACATGTATCAGAGGTGTAGAGAAATGTACCCTTAAACCAATTCCCGTGTTTGAGCGAATAGATCATGGTGGAGCATCTAAGAATCATTAGTCATTTTTGGAGACTAAGATTAATTTAGGAGATGTGGGATGAACATCATTTTGAATATCATCAATTGACAAACCATTTGTCATGCTGGGGACTAAGACCAACTTGGGGGAATGATCAGCATAGAGGGGTCTTGACTCTCTTAGTCAGGTTGGACTAGGTCTGGGTCTCTATAATTGCCCAACAGTGTTAATGTGTTGAGACATACCATGCTCACATGTATTTCATGCGGGCACTGAAATAGTGTTAAACACTAAATTTTTGTGGCGCTCACGTGTTGCACGTGAGGTACTCAATTATGGGCGATGTCCATTTATTTCCGCTTTTTCTCTCTTTTCTTTTTTAATAAGTGTTGAGCACTTGGTTATGTTCAGCACTCACGTGTGAGCACGTGAGGCGCCCCAAAGTGGGAGCTGTTCTCTGGGTTCCATTCCCCCTCTTTTCAGAAGTGTTAAACACTTGGTCCTTGTGGTGATCACGTGCGAGCACGTAAGGCGGTTTGTGTCATTCCCTTTTTATTCATTAGAGACGCTCACGTGGAGCACGTGAGATCTTATTGTGGTGTTACAAACGAATCACCAATCTTTCCTTCTGAGTGTTTTAATCTCATGCTAAGATTTTAGAGGATCTCATGCCTCTTGTTTTTGTAAGAATTAAATTCTTATTGTAGGGTTAAACCTTGATTTTCAGAGGAATTAAATTCTCATATATCTCTGTAAGAATTAAATTCTTTGAACTCAGTTCTTTCCCCTAGATTTTGAATCTGCATGATAGAATCTCCCCGATGAGAATTAAATTCTCAACTTATGGGGAGATCTGCTTCTGCAGATCTCAACCAAAGGAAGAACTAAGTTCTTCGATGAATGGTTAAACCCTTAGAGATATAAAGAACAGTCTTTTGTTTTCTCCTTTACCTAGTATTTCAAGGTAACAAGTCTTTTCTTCTGAGAATTAAATTCTCTCACTGTATATTTTTTAAGTCTCTTTGGGTAGCTCTCTCTCTCTCTCTCTCTCTTTTTCCTTTCTCCTCTTTTTTCTTCGTTCCTTTTTTTAACTTGAAGTCATGGGTTCTTTATATAGTGGAGAGAAGTTTGTTGATTAGTTTTAGGAAATCTCTCATGGAGAGATCCTAGTTGATTTTAGAGGTTTTACCAACTGTTGGATCTTTGATCCAAGGGTTTCTGTCTTACAGAACATATTTTCTTGTTTTTTAAACAAAATTAGGAAAATATTTTCCCATACAGAATTTATTCTGTAGATTGGTGATTCTTTAATCACCATTGGATTTTTAATCCAACGGTATTCTGTTTTACAGAGGGCAATCTTTCTTGTTTAGAAAGATATGGAAAATATTTTCCAACTCATGGGATTTTTGATCCGCCAGCTTTCTGTTTAACAAAACATATCATTTCTCATTTAAAAGTCTCAATAGAATTTAATTCTATGCTTAATCACCATTGAATCTTTGATCCAACGGTTCCTTGTTGAGTAGAATTTAATTCTATGTAGGGAAGTGCCCTCACGTGTTAAACACGTGAGGGCTGTTTTAGCCTAGCAATTGTTTTAATTGCAGTGCCTATATGCGTTGCATATAAGCACTCACATGTTAAACACGTGGGGCTGTTTTAGCCTAGCAATTGTTTTAATTGCAATGCCTATATGCGTTGCATATAGGCACTCACGTGTTAAACACGTGGGGCTCTTTTAGCCTAGCAATGGTTTTAATTGCAGTGTCTATATGCATTGCATATAGGCACTCGCGTGTTAAACACGTGGGGCTCTTTTAGCCTAGCAATTGTTTTAATTGTAGTGCCTATATACGTTGCATACAGGTGTTAGTTGTATGTATGCCCCAGAGGCCATTATTGTACATGATTGTATATTATAGTGGATGCTTGGACATATATAGAGAGGACTTTCTTGCTCGACATGATAGTATGCTTTACGGTTGCTCTTTAACTTAACATGTAGACTTGTATTATGATACTGTCTTTCTTTCACATGTTGATAATGCCCTTAGGATGTATACTTGACTACCAGGATTATGATGCAGATGATACTAGTGGGGCCAGGGTAGTCCATAAGTTCATCCTTTATTGTTCCTAATCGAGGGTATATCGAGACAGGGCATCGATATTCCGGAGTAGACTGGCGTATACGTTTCTTGACCCATAAGATGGGCGAAGGATGATCCCACACCCATTGGTGTTTGACATCAAAGATTGTATACGGGTGCTCAATGGAGACTGGTTACACTGAACAGGACGCGTCGAGAACTCCTAAATTGTATTATACCTAACGTCAGATAGCAGTTCTCTGGTGACACTGTTACAGGTTAGTCTGTAGACCCGAGATCGTCATAGAGTCTTGTATGATTCCTACTGTGCTTTGATTTCCACCTTACCATGTTCAAGAGAGCATGCAAAACGGTGGTTTTTGGGTACAGTCCTGAGTCACATGGAGGCAATGAGCGACAGGAGGGGATTCGTCTCTCCCGGTATCGGGGGTTGATGTTGCGCTGTGCTCGATTGGCCATAACAGGAAGTTCCTGGCCAGGGATGATACGAAGATTTACTGGTAAGTGTTATCAGTAGTTTATCGACCCGTTATGAGTCTCATATCGGCATGACTTATCAAGTTACCGGGGTCTAACGTTTACTACCTCTAGACTCGATATGCGACATATCAGACGAAGAGACCGGAATGTACGGTAGTGTTACTTATTGGATTCACGGGAGTATGAGCAAGCATGCTAGTTGATCTTTTGATTGCTCAATGTTGGATATAGTGCCCTCAGAGTCAATTATTGGATCACAGGCACGTGATTGCAATGATTGATGGAGGACCTATCCCGATATGGCAGTCTTACTCAAGATGATAGTATGCTATCTGGTTTATCTTTATCATCGTGTACTGCTTTAGGTGGCCTTACAGGTCACTATTGCGCGTTGATAAAGCCCCTAGGATTCTTGCTTGACTGCCAGCAGTATGAGGGCGATCATATATGTGAGAGCTGGGGTCTATAAGCAAATCCTTAAAAGGTCCCTAGTCGTAGGAGTTTCGAGACAGGGCATCGATTCTCCAGAGTAGACTAGTGTATACAGTCGAGACCCCGACGAGGGGCGGTGGCCGGTCTCACAAGCTACTGGTGTCAGTTGGTTCACCTAAGATGTATACATGTGCTCATTGGGTTATGAGTACACCGGACAGGACTCGCCGGGAACATGCTAGTTGGTCTTATACCAGATGTCAGATAGCAGTTCCCTGGTGACATGTGTACAGGTTAGTTCATTGATCTGAGTTCGTCATTTGTTTCGTGTGAGTTCCCACTGTACTTTGATTACTACCCTACCACGCTCAAAGGAGACGTGCAAATAGGTTTTAGTTGGGTACAGTCCCGAGCCACATGGAGGCAGTGAGCGGATCTTCAGGGGTTCGTCTCTCCCGGTATTGGGGGTGAGGTCGTGCTGTGTCTAGGAGAGCCATTACATGAAGTCCTTGGCCAAGGCAGGAGATTTACTGGTAGGTATTCCAGTAGTATCTCAGGGTGTTCTGGGCTACACTCCGACACGACTTGTACCGCTATTGGGGGTCTGACTTTTACCAACCCCCTAGGCCCGCCATGCGATGCTCATAGACGAACGGACCGGACTGTACGGATATTGTCACTGACAGGCTCAGTAGGGTGTCAGGATGAGTTCGCTCATCGACGCCCCTTTTGGTCAATACCTGGTAGCCCGTTACTTATGGCTAATACCTCTGACGTGCTAGTGGTTAAATCCACAGCCAAAATATTGACGAGTCTTTAGAGTCCCCTACAGACCGTTTTCTCAAGTTTCGGGCGAAACGCTGTAGAGGCCGTATGGATATATGGCAGGGTTCGATCATATACGTGCGGTATTGCACGGATCATGATCGGATGGATAATACTAGCGGGCTTTGGTTTAAGCCGGATCCTAGTATTATACAGTGTAGATTTTGTCTCTTTGCATTTGTATTCAGTGGGAATACAAATGCGGGTATGTATATAGAGTCACGGGGTTTTCCTGTAATTTATTACGGGATCAGTTTTCTGAAGTTGCCAATTTGCATTCCGTTTCGGCCTGTTTTCCTTTGTTCCTTCACGGCCGGACTTTTCTGATGGAGGGGCTAATTTGCATATTTGCAAATTAGCAATTGTGGAGGGGTTATTTGTATATGGAAAGGTTATGATAGCATCTTTTCTTTTCATGCATCATTTTATAGCATTAATGGTGATGGGATTTGATTAGGATGTGATAGGATTTTGAAGTGAGATTATTTCCTCATTATCATCTCATTGGTTATGGTCACCATTTTCTTTTCTACTACACTTACCTCCCTTCATGTTTATTCTTGGACTCTCCCATTCTAGTGAGGCCGGCCACTACTTGAGGGGTGAGATTTTTGGAGAGAAAAGATTGATATTTCTTCTCATTCCTTGCTAGAAAAATGAGAGCACCATTTTTCCTCCAAAGTTCGTTTCTCTTCTCCACCATCAATGACAACTTCATACCCCAAATGAGACAATGCTTTCTACACTTCATCTACAGCATCCTTGGGCACGTCGACTCGCCAACTTCGTGCCCGAGTTGCCTCGGTTCAGAGGTGGGAGCCCGTAAAAGAAGCCGGCGATGTGGTGCCCTTTCCGACGAGGAGATGAAGACCGGAGATTCTGCGAGGAGATCGGAGTGGAGGCCGAAGACCGAAGGACACGAATCGCTCGGTATAGCTTCCTTCCCATTTTCTAGTTTGCTAAAGTTAGGTTAATGGCCCGATCCGGGATTTTAGTGCGCGGTGGTGCCGGTTTCTAGTTTTTAGAAAAGTTTCGTTTCCGCATTCCGGCATCGGATTGACGGCCGGAGCGCCGCCGTGCACTTACAATGGTATCAGAGACATGCCATTAACCTAGTCTAGCTTGCTCTAACGTGTTTACAAGTTCGATCGAACGGATTTTCCGAAAACCCGATTTCAAGTGCATCAGTTTTCTGTCGATTTAACGTGTTTGCACGAAATTATAAGAATTCTGTAAAAAATTGGTAAGGTGATACTGTATACCGACCGCGGAACCGCGGCCAAACCCCCCTTCTGGCCGCGGTTCCGCCGCAGTACAGTGTCTTCACTGTACCAATTTTATACAGAGCTCTTTAAATTTGGAATTGGGGTTATTGGAATGTTCTGTTTGGGCCCAGATTTTCTTTGAGTGCTACAGTTGTGCTTGGGGCCCACTTCGGTAAATTTGATCGATCAAAAATTTTAAACATGTTAGTTCACAGTATTTACATTATATCTGCGACCGTGAATGTCATTTGATCGGTAAATCCTATCTAACTGCTATAGCTCTTTTAGACGGATTTGCGAACGTGACATTCACGTTGATATTCTATGTTGTGCTGTGATGTTGCGGATTGGTCATGGGGGATAGCCTGGATGCAATATTAGTACAGTTTCATTTTTTATGTACAATTGATATTGCGGGGCGAGCGTCCTACATGTGGACTGCCGTTACTGCCTGTTTGTATATTATTCTTTTGGGGCACGACCGGGCTGAGGTCGAAGTACCCGTTGTATGTATATTTTACTTTCTGTACTAGGATTACTTCGTGGAGGGGTGCATGGATAGCCGGGTTCTAGAGGGCAACGGGCCCGCATCTCATGGCGTTGAGACGGAGAGGTCTTTACTCTAGAATTGGCAGGCTATTCGCCGCACTCGTAGGGGGTACAGGTTGACCCAAGGAGGGGTGCCCAAGTTACCGGATTCCGTGAAGTACTGGGTGGTCCATTTACGTTGCTGAAGGGGGCTGCCTCGCTTCAGGTTTTGGCGGGTAACTTGCCGCGCCCGTAGGAGTCTAGGATTACATTGCACAGGCTATCCACACGACCAGGGGAACATCGGGTTTCAGTAGCGGCTCTGTGAAACCCGGGGATCTCAGATATCTGTATTGTTCTGTGATGCTTATTACATTTCTGTGACGTTGCATTTTATCACGCCTTGAGCGATTATTATATATTGATATATATGCTAGTAGATGTTGTTATGTTTTGCATCCGCGCTAGTTCAGTCCCCGCTCTGTCGTTAGTTAAGTAACCTAACGGGTGATGATGGGACCCTGTGGCGAATGCGGATGGCATATACGTACATCATTATTTTCGTTCTTTTGTGGTGTGATCAATTGATGGGACTGCGTTGATTCGGATAAATGCAAGCTAAACAAACCTATTTTAATGTTGTTGGAACATTTTTCAAAAAAGCTGTTCTTGCAAGGGCGTTCTCTTTTGTTTTGCACAGTGGTATTCGGTTATGAATATCCAGCACCTCAGTCAACAAAGCAAGGGCCGAGATCTCTTCACCGGGAGTGACCCCTTGGACAGAAGTTTGCGTCAGGGCAATAACTTTACTATAGCCGATTACATTTGCTTTGCATCATGGTATTCAGTTGGAATATCCTGCACCTTATTCTACGGGGAAAGAGCTGAGATCCCTTCACCGGGAGTGACCTCTTTAGCAAAGGTTTTCGTTACTATATTTTTATAAAGCTATCCGGTTCCTTCAACGATATCAAGTTCATTACGTTAAAGGTTCTTCACCAGAAACCATTCGTAGCCCTCCGTCATTTCAGACGGGTAGCACGTAGTATTCATGCTATATTTGTTGACCTTCGTCAAAGTATAGTGTATGGTAGCTTCTTGTTACCTTTCTGCTGCATAGATAGATGCGTTGGTTTGGGACAGTCGTATAGCCTTGTTGACCTTCGTCAAGGGCTTGTACGGGTGGGTTCAAATTAACCTGGACAATGACGGGTAGAACTTGACATGTGACTTATGATTTGTTGACCTTCGTCAAGGTCATAAGAGCATGGGGCAAAAATCACATCGGGAGTTTCTAAAGAAACTGAAACTTGCCGGATATGCGCATACCTTCTGGAGTGTGATAACGTGAGCGGATTCCGTCACGTTATCATGCGATGATAGTTGGATCCCTATTCCCACTGATGAGTTGGTTTACTCCTCGGGTGATCCCGACTAATTCTTCTTTCAGGTTTGGGGAAGAATTTGACGTTACAGTGGGAGGTTTCCTGATTAGATAAAGTGATAACCATTCTGATCTAGGTTAGAGTGCACGCTGAGTGTTTTTTTTCTCTCTCTCTTTGGTTGCGACTATGACCCGACCCTTGACTATGACTCAGTGACCAAGATTAACCGAACTTTCTTATAAGACTGGCTTTTGGATTGTCAGAGTTGCAAACCTCATTGCCACTCCTACTTTTACCCTTTTCTCCAGAACACCCCGTATTACTACGAACGTCCATTTCCATTGGATAAAACCATCGTATGGTTATATACGAACTCGAAGGAATTTATTCGAGGATGGTTTCAGGTTCTGGAGAAAACGAATAGGACTATTCAGTTGTCTTTTCCTTTTACCTTCTCTCAGGTTGCGAGTGCTCCTTGGATTAGGACAGTACACCTATTACGCAAATTGGATAGTCTTCTTCCAAACCATAGGCAGGTGTCGACCGGTAGGGAATGAAGAAAACCAATTAGCCTAAACGGTGTACAGAAGGTATTAAGTTAAGACAAAGAAAGGGATTAGAAGGAGGGCAATGTAAATTGCGACTGCTATTCACGACCAAATCAAGTATTTCATTACCACTCCCACTTCACCTTTGTATTTCTCCAGGACACTCCGTATCACTACGAAGATCCACAGTTTATTGGATACTCCATCGTATGGTTATATACGAACTCGAAAGGAACTTGTTCCAGTTCGGGGATGGATTCTGGTTCAGGAGAAATAGGAATAAGGTTTATTCGGTTGTCTTTTATCTTCACCTTCTCTCGCATTGCGAGTGCTCCTAGGATTAGGACAGTACACCCATTATGCTTATTGGATAGTCTTCTTCCAAACCATAGGTTGGTGCCGAAAGGTAAGGAAGGAAGAAAACCATTTGGCCTAAAGGGGTGTGCAGAAGGTAATGACTAAAAGACATATAAAGGGATTTGGAGAGGTGGCAAAGAAATATACGGTTACAGTTGTGAATCTGGATAATGGAAGAGGCATTACTAGGAATACCAGGATACCCCTACGAAACATTTCAATGTTTCAATTTCACTGTATACTGTTAAAAGAAAACTGATTTCCCAATTAGACACTTGCTCCAGAGTATGTATTTACCAGGTTTGATTCTCACATCAGTATGGTTTTACAGATGATGAGTGAGAGTAAGTTATTGGGAATTAGGTGATCATCCTCATTATATCGGAATTTGTTGTAATTGGTGATATTTGAGGAAATCACCTGGGCTGTTTGCCAGACGACAAATATTTGGTTTTGAATATCCGTTATAATGCACCAATTTCAAATTGATATATCTGTACGTCTATTTTTATAGAGTGAGATATACCTTTTTGAAATTATGTCTATGACATTTACCTATATCAGTGGATGGTTAGATAAGGAGCATTAAACAGCGGTGTAATTCTTTATAACCATAAGTACAGTTTTCAACCTACGACACACAGGGAATGAGTTATTAGACTCAGGGGACTTATACAGAATATTGTATGTTGTCCAGTGTCTATGAGGACAGAGGGGTTGGTTCTCGTACTATATTCGGTTTACTTATGACTTCTCTAGTTCTTAGACATGTGTTTCGTAGAAATGCAAGGTCCAAGTTTTGAGAAGTTATAGGTATAAGAATAAAGTAGAGAACCAGGTATTGCAAGTATCGGGATTCTTCAAGATGATCGAGGATGTAGATACTTGTGTATGGTATTCAGTTGATAGTAATGATTAAGAGAACTTGCTTCTCTTTCAGGTTACTCATAATTGGAAGCATTCCTAAGTTGAGTAACGCTGATCGCCCTCCTTCCATTTAGTTGACATGCACTGGAGACAGCTGCATGATTTGAATCTGGTTCAATTAAATCAGGGCCTCTGTTTCTATATTGGATATAGAACAGTTCATATCTTGACATTGTTAAGGTACGGAGAGTTGTCCAGCTTATGCTTAAAACCAGACTCTGGATAACTCAAGGCACGTTTCTGTAATAGCTGTTTGTGGGTTGACCCAGGCTATGACGAGGGTTGACTTTCTACCATCTGGAAGATCAATAGTGATATTGTTCTTGACTCGCCACAGTTTTAATAAAAATAGATTTTTAAGAAAACAGTAGTGAGAGTATGGTAGAACTGGAAGTGATTCCAGAACCGCAAACGATTACTGAAGATTTGATAAGAACCTAAAGATTCAATCTGGTTTGACATTCCATTAGCCACTCCGCAGATATGGTGGGTAACCTCAGGCACCCGAGAGGTACTCCGGTAGCCTCAAGGACGGTGACAGGGAGGTTCTTGTTTATCCAGACTTGACACTACTGTTGTTCCAGACTATGAGACCCGGCAGGAGGATGGGTATAGCGTCGTTCTGAACTGGCTTCAGAAATGTACGTCTATATGACTCTGCCAGAGGGTTGTCGTAATCAGTGGGAGCAGCGGAAGCATAGTGGACAAGTGGCTTATGTCTATTTATAGACTTAAGCAGATATAGCGGAGATAGATCATCTATTTCTGATGTGACAGTCATAGATTTGACTTCATCAGAATAGGGGATGGATCTATTAAGAAGGTAGTAGGGTGTGATGTCCTGGTATTTGGATTACATACACAGAGTAGGAAGTGAAATTCCTATACTACGATCGGTTATACTTTGGTTGTCACACAGTGGTTTCTCCAGATAGGATATTAATCCAGTCCTGGAGAAACATTCGGAAGCAGTTTTAGAACATAAGTAGATATTCTAGGGATATGATAACGACAGCCTCATTCGGGAAACGGTTATCATTCCAAGCTTCCAAGGTGACCTGGATGACAGAGTGACTGTCAGAGTTATAGTTTTCCCTCTAACGAGGGGCAGTATTTTGGATAGGTGGTCCAGGTGGATACTGAGGGAGGCATGGCGCAGGATACTGATTAAATTCAGTTACCGATACAGTCTAAGAAGTTTGGATTTGGAGTTCATTTATGAACTAGGTCCCATCAGATATCCAGACATACTCTAAGACAGGTATTTCTCATTTCGGGAGATGGCTTTCTCCGCGAACTAGAGATAAAGAGAGACATAGAAAGAAACATTTGAGCGGATCCACTCACTGAGGCTATTCCTTGAACGCAATATTTTCGTAAACGAGTTTTGTGACACTGATTAGTAGAGGAGTTGGGTGTTCGGTATCACACGGGCTGTGAGTATGCGACATCGCAATAATTAGCCTTGAGTGCAAGTGGGAGATTGTTGGATATAGTGCCCTCAGAGTCAATTATTAGATCACAGGCACGTGATTGCAATGATTGATGGAGGACCTATCCCGATATGACAGTCTTACTCAAGATGATAGTATGCCATCTGGTTTATCTTTATCATCGTGTACTGCTTTAGGTGGCCTTACAGGTCACTATTGCGCGTTGATAAAGCCCCTAGGATTCTTGCTTGACTGCCAGCAGTATGAGGGCGATCATATACGTGGGAGCTGGGGTCTATAAGCAAATCCTTAAAAGGTCCCTAGTCATGGGAGTTTCGAGACAGGGCATCGATTCTCCAGAGTAGACTAGTGTATACAGTCGAGACCCCGACGAGGGGCGGTGGACGGCCTCACAAGCCACTGGTGTCAGTTGGTTCACCTAAGATGTATACAGGTGCTCATTGGGTTATGAGTACACCGGACAGGACTCGCCGGGAACATGCTAGTTGGACTTGTACAAATGTCAGATAGCAGTTCCCTGGTGACATGTGTACAGGTTAGTTCATCGACCTGAGATTGTCATTTGTCTCGTGTGAGTTCCTACTATACTTTGATTACTACCCTACCACGCTCAAAGGAGACGTGTAAACAGGTTTTAGTTGGGTACAGTCCCGAGCCATATGGAGGCAGTGAGCGGATCTTCAGGGGTTCGTCTCTCCCGGTATTGGGGGTGAGGTCGCGCTTTGTCTAGGAGAGCCATTACACGAAATCCTTGGCCAAGGCAGGAGATTTACTGGTAGGTATTCCAGTAGTATCGCAGGGTGTTCTGGGCTACACTCCGACACGACTTGTACCGCTATTGGGAGTCTGATTTTTACCAAACTCCTAGGCCCGCCATGCGATGCTCATAGACGAACGGACCGGACTGTACGGATATTGTCACTGACAGGCTCAGTAGGGTGTCAGGATGAGTTCGTTCATCGACGTCCCTTTTGGTCAATACCTGGTAGCCCATTACGTATGGCTAATACCTCTGACGTGCTAGTGGTTAAATCCACAGCCAAAGTATTGACGAGTCTTTAGAGTCCCCCACAGACCGTTTTCTCAAGTTTCGGGCGAAACGCTGTAGAGGCCGTATGGATATATGGCAGGGTTCGATCATATACGTGCGGTATTGCACGGATCATGATCAGACGGATAATACTAGCGGGCTTTGGTTTAAGCCGGATCCTAGTATTATACAGTGTAGATTTTGTCTCTTTGCATTTGTATTCAGTGGGAATACAAATGCGGGTATGTATATAGAGTCACGGGGTTTTCCTGTAATTTATTACGGGATCAGTTTTCTGAAGTTGCCAATTTGCATTCCGTTTCGGCCAATTTTCCTTTGTTCCTTCACGGATGGACATTTTTGATGGAGAGGCTAATTTGCATATTTGCAAATTAGCAATTGTGGAGGGGTTATTTGTATATGGAAAGGTTATGATAGCATATTTTCTTTTCATGCATCATTTTATAGCATTAATGGTGATGGGATTTGATTAGGATGTGATAGGATTTTGAAGTGAGATTATTTCCTCATTATCATCTCATTGGTTATGGTCACCATTTTCTTTTCTACTACACTTACCTCCCTTCATGTTTATTCTTGGACTCTACCATTCTAGTGAGGCCGGCCACTACTTGAGGGGTGAGATTTTTGGAGAGAAAAGATTGATATTTCATCTCATTCCTTGCTAGAAAAATGAGAGCACCATTTTTCCTCCAAAGTTCTTTTCTCTTCTCCACCATCAATGGCAACTTCATACCCCAAATGAGACAATGCTTTCTACACTTCATCTACAGCATCCTTGGGCACGTCGACTCGCCAACTTCGTGCCCGAGTTGCCTCGGTTCAAAGATGGGAGCCCGTAAAAGAAGCCGGCGATGTGGTGCCCTTTCCGACGAGGAGATGAAGACCGGAGATTCCGCGAGGAGATCGGAGTGGAGACCGAAGAACGAAGGACACGGATCGCTCGGTATAGCTTCCTTCCCATTTTCTAGTTTGCTATAGTTAGGTTAATGGCCCGATCCGGGATTTTAGTGCGCGGTGGTGCCGGTTTCTAGTTTTTAGAAAAGTTTCGTTTCCGCATTCCGGCGTCGGATTGACGGCCGGGGCGCCGCCGTGCACTTACACTCAATACCCGGGTAGCCGTTACGTCCAGCTAGTACCGCTGACGGCTTGTTGGTAACTGATATGATCATTACCTACTGCCTGCGTATTGACGAGTCTTTAGAGTCCTATACAGAGGTTTCTTAGATAATGCGAAATGAAGTAGGGCACATATGTGATATGTGTGGGACCGAGATTAATACGTGTATGTGATACAGTATTCTAATCTTGCGATATTGGTTATATGTGATATAACCGGATTGTTGAATCAAGTGTTGATTCAAAGATATGTTATATGTATATGTGATATGCATATAAATGATATTAGTCGGGTGTATGCGATACAACCAGGTTATTAAATCAAGTGTTGATTTAATAATTTAATGTGTAATTATATATTTGATATATTAATACACATTAACTAATATTAGCTCACTTAAGAAAATGTTTTCTCTGTATACATTTAATATATATGTGATATATGTTAATGTATTTATTTTGTGTAATGCTAGATGATGCATTGGACTTGGGTGTATGAAACTCATACCATACTTAAGATAATGTGGGGATTTAATTATTAAGGGAAAATCAAAATTAGATGGAAATTAGTCATGGCTTGAAGCTTGGAGAAGCTTGTGTAAACCATTGACTTAGTCCACTAATTTTGTTTTACTTTAGATATTTATTAACCCAACCATTATCTTTAGCCTTGGTTAAGTCTCTACATGGGTTATATATGATATTTTCTCATCCATGGTTCACACTTGATTATTCTTGAGTTTCTTCTTCATCTCCTTCTTGCTCTCTAGCTTTAAGTGGGGTGAAGAAAAAGAGTGAGAAAAATTATTCTAAAGTGAGTAAAATTCCTACTTCACCAATATACACTAGACTAGCCATTTAGTATAGATTGTTTGCTTCACTAATTCTCATTTAGTGAAGAGGTAGCTTGAGTTAGAGATTTTTCGACGTTGATCATCTTCGGCCTCGAAGATCCTTGAGCAAGCTCGTTCCTTTCATCTAGTGGAGCCAAAAGAGAGTCCGGGAGACCACTACTTGGAGCAAAGGGACTACTACACGGAGCTTTAGAAGTGAAGGACCGGTCTACAAAGGTTTTATTCCTTGTTCACTTAGAGTAAAGTTATTTAATTGCTTAGTTATAACCCTAATCCTCTATTTAGATCCTAGGTTTAGGGTTTCTTAGCACTCTAGATTTTATAAAATAGCATGCTTGATGCCTTAGAAAACCTAGTGAGGGTGCTAAGGAACCCAGCGGTGGTATCAGAGCCAAGCTAGAGAATTAGACGATATTAGTTGAACTACAAAACCGAAAAAACTCCGAAACAGTCGAAACAGCGGTGGTATCAAACCCTAGTTTCTGTCGAATTTTTCTGAGCTTCTAAATTTTTTTTAAATAGTTGCAGAGTTCTCTTTATTGTGTAATAAGAACACCAGAAAAAGGCGAGCCCAAACAGCCGGATTTTGACCGGCGAAAAGAAGCAAAAAACCGGCCTCGCTGGTTTTGTATTGGTGTTTGGGCATCGTTTTTCTTTGGTGTTCCAGACTCTGGGGTTTGGTGTTTTTGGTATTGTTTGATTTTGCTAAAGATTGCATGTGATGTTATCTTTCTGTAATGGCAATTCTGAGTGTTTCGTATTCGTAATTTTAACATCGTTTCGGGTTTATATATGTGATACAATATTTGGAATCCACAATAATTAGTTTTGTGAAAACTAGTATGAATTTTGTAAACCTAGCAATTTAGTCTCATTTGATCGGTTGCCACGAGGTTTTTGATATGGATCAAAACTCTGTCGCAATCACGTAGTGTACGCGGATACTCCCCGGGTAAGATTACTAGATAGCCATGACCCAAAGCCCTGACCAAGTGACTGTAGGGGAACCCCGTTTCCAAAAGTATCCTCCCGGGTGCTCGCGGCCGCGGTGTTCCGCCTAAGTGCACTTTGTCGACGGCATCGGGGGGTGAGACCGTCTACTAAAGTTTCCGACGAGTATTCGATCAGGTTATCGGGAATCTTATTGAATTACCCGACTGGTTATTGAAAAGTGTTTTCAATATTGAGACTAAAATGCGGGGTTTATAAGGTTAGGCATGAAATTCAGAATATGAGATATTCCGGGTTTATGATGTCTAAGGAATGTATTTGGTTAGATATGAAATCCGAAATATGTGATATTTCAGGTTTATGATGTCTAAGGTGGTTGCGGATTCCAATTGTTGTAGTTTTCACTTTCTTTTCTGCGACCGTAAGTGTAATATGTGGTGTATCGTCGGTTTCGTTGCTATACGTCGACGACAATTGGGATACGTATATTTACTTACGTTGATGACATGTGATGTTATGTGTTGCTGTGATATGTTATATTGGATCATCGTGTTTGAATAGCCAGGGTTTTTTGTGTGAGATGAGAGTTTTTCATTTTCATTCATGTAAAAACTTGTATGTAATATTCTTTTATTGGGGCACTTCCGGGTTGAGGATGATGTCACCATTGATATATATTATTTACTTTTCCGCATTAGGATAGACCCAAGGCGGGGAGCACAAGTAACCGGGTTCTAGAGTCCAGTAGGAGACCATCTCGAGAAGTCGAGTCCGGGTCTCCTAACTCTAGAATTAGTAGGGTTGCTTGCTGCTCTTGTAGGGGTCTAGAGATGTAAGTTTGGCTATTCATCGTGATCGTGGAATCCATGTTTTTTACTGGCTTAATTTAAAACACGGACGTCCTAGTTTATCCAATATTTCATATGTTCACTTCTGCTGTAATGTTCTGTGATGAGATCATATAACTGCCTGAGAAGAATGCTTAATATTATATATATGATATATAATAAACGTTGCTTATGTTTTGCATCCACGCTAGTCCTTCCCCCGCTCTGCCGTTAGTTATCTAATTTAACGGTGCATGACGGGACCCCGTGACGAATGCGGATGGCATAAGCGTACGTTATATAAGTATTTTCGTTTCTTTATCTGTGATGCTTAGAAAGAATAAATGATGGGACTTCATTAATGAGATTAATGGAAAAAAAAGAAACCTAAAGATGTTGTAGAATCAAATTTTCAAAACAGGTAGCTTTAGTTCTTGCTTTACATAGTGGTGTTCCTTGATGAATATCCAGCACCTCATTCGATGAGGAAAGAGCCTAGGTCCCTTCACCGGGAGAGACCTCTTTAGCAAAATCCAGCAGATGCTACACCCACTTGGTGTATTTAGAAAAACTCGATTTTTAAAGGCGGAGCTTAAACCACTCCTTTTCAAAATCACTCGATTGTACAACGATATCAAGTTCATTACGCGAAAGGTTTTCTTAAAAACCTGTCGTAGCCCTCCGTCATTTCAGATAAGTACTGCTTAGTATTCGTGCTACGTTTGTTGGTCTGCGTCAAGAAGCAGTGTGCAGTAGCTATTTAGTGCTTATCTGCTACATATGATGTGATTGGATTAGGGTAGTCGTGCGACTTTGTTGGCCTGCGTCAAGGGTCATGCGGGTGGGTTTAATTCAATCACGAATTATACGGGTTGAACTTGACTAGAGGACTATGGTTTGTTGGCCTGCGTCAAGGTCATAGGACGTTAGGGGTAAAATATTATTGGGAATTTTAAGTGTTAAAATTTTCAATGAGATTGCATACTTTCTATGAGATAGTTGGATCCCGATACCCACTGCGAGTAAGAGTTACTCCTGAGAAAGTTTTGCACATTACAATTAGCCGATCAAATAGGTGTCTAGAAAGGTGTTAACGGGGTTATGCCCCTGGGAAAATGAGATTTATTTTAATTAGGTCCGTGTGAAAGCACGGGGAACCTCCCTCAAAGTACCGACACTGGTCTGGCTGAACGATTGGCAAACTTGTAGGGTGTAATTAATCCCGGCTAGTCTTACCTTCTAGGGTTTGAAGGAAGATTTGATAAAAACAGTGGGAGCCATCCTGATTAGATAAGATAATAACTAATCTAATCTTGCAAGAGTATACGCTAAGTGTTTTCTTCTCTCTCTCTCTCTCCAGATAGCGACCATGTCAGGCCTTAATCAAGATAATAATATGAATGTATTGACTGAACCCGCTTGTTATACTGGGCTGGAGAACGTTGGTTCCGCTCTATCTTATAATTGTTATAAGTCCGAGCAGGAAATAGGGGAATATCCGGATTCCCACGCCACCCAAATATGGAATGAGCATGCCGATGCATCTTCTTCGCGTGTGTTAGTTACCGAGAACTGTTTCTCAGTACACTCTAAGTCCTGGGTATTAGATACTGGATCGGGATCCCACATATGTAATATGTTACATGGGCTATAGAAAGGTAGAGAACTGGAAATAAGTGATCATTCTGTAAGAGTTGGAAATGGTGCAAATGTTGCAGCCAAAACAGTTGGCGAATATCACCTTGTATTACCAAATGATAATACATTGATTCTGAACGAATGTTATTACATACCGAACCTGATATGCAATATTATATCAGTTTCTTTATTAAGTAACGAAAGATATAATTTTGTATTGCAGGATAATGTTATGAACATTTTTCCGAATCAAAAGTTGATTGGATCAGGCTCTTTAAGTAATGGCATATATGTTCTAAATCAAACCACAATTCTTAACGTACAGAACACACACAAAAGGAAAAGTTCAGAAATGAACGATTCCTTCTTATGGCATTGTAGACTAGGTCATATCAATTCGACACGACTAGCTAAGTTACATAAAATTGGATATTTGAATCAGTTTGAATTTACATCTTATGAAACTTGTCAGTCATGTCTCAAAGACAAAATGACCAAAACTCCATTTACTGGATACGGAGAAAGAGCTACTGAACTCTTGGGGTTGATACATAGTGATGTATGCGGTCCCATGTCTACACATGCCAGGAATGGTTCCTCGTATTTACATTCACCGATAATCTCTCAAGATTCGGGCATGTGTTCCTATTGAAACACAAGTCTGAAACTTTTGAGAAATTCAAGGAATATAAATGCGAAGTAGAGAACCAAACGGGTAAAAGTATTAAAATCCTACGATCTGATCGGGGAGGAGAATACTTGAGCACGGAATTCCATGACTATCTAAAAGAGAATGGGATTCTCTCTCAGCTTACTCCTCCGTATACACCATAGCACAATGGTGTATCGGAGCGGAGGAATCACACCCTATTAGATATGGTACGCTCTATGATGAGTACCGCTGAGTTACCTATTTCCTTTTGAGGTTATGCACTGGAGACAGCTGCAGACCTATTGAATATGGTTTCTACCAAATCTGTGCTAACCACTCCATATAAGATATGGAAAGGAAAGAGACCATGTCTTAATTATGTTATGATGTGGGGTTGTCCGGCATATGTGAAAACACAAAATCTGGACAAGCTCGAGGCAAGGTCATTTCTGTGTAAGTTTATTGGATATCCCAAACATTTGCGAGGGTATATCTTCTACCACACCAAGAAACAAAAGGTGTTTGTTTCTCGACATGCCACATTTTTAGATAAGGAATTTCTTGAAAAAGAAATTAGTGGCAAAGAGGTAGAACCGGAAGAAGTTTCAGCTACACAAACTATAACAGAAGATTTGGTAGAACCGGAGGATTCAATAGTCCCCGACAAACCTCAGCCTCTCCGCCGATCTAGTAGGGTTCCTTATCCACCTGAGAGATACTACAGTTTTCTCATTGATGGTGGGAGCGAAGATTGCATCATGGAAGATGATGACCCAACTAGTTTCGAGCAAGCCATCACGAGTAGGGACTCTGTGAAATGGCTGTATGCAATGCGATCTGAGATGGAATCCATGTACACCAACAAAATATGGACTTTGGCAGATACTCCTGAAGGGGTAAAACCCATCGGGAGCAAGTGGATCTTCAAGAAAAAACTTGGTGTAGATGGAAAAGTTGAGACTTTCAAAGCTAGACTTGTAGCAAAAGGTTTTTGTCAATGACCAGATGTGGATTATGATGAAACCTTTTCTCCAGTGGCTATGCTTAAGTCCATCTGGATACTGCTTGCCATCGCTGCATACCATAACTACGAAATTTGGCAGATGGACGTCAAGACCGCTTTTCTAAATGGTGATTTAGAAGAGAGCGTGTACATGACACAGCCAGAGGGCTTCATGGACAGTGGGAGCAGTGGAAAGGTGTGCAAGCTGCTTAAATCAATCTACGGGTTAAAGAAGGCCTCACGGAGTTGGAACATCTGTTTTGATGTAGCATTCAAAGAGTTTGACTTCATCAAAAACGTTGATGAACCTTGTGTATACAAGAAGGTTGCAGAGAGTAAGGCCGTCTTCCTCGTATTGTACGTGGATGGCATACTCTTGATAGGAAATGATGTTCCTATGCTGCACTCGGTCAACCTCTTATTATCACAAAGATTCTCAATGAAAGATCTAGGTGATGCCTCTTACATCTTGGGAATTAAGATCTATAGAGATAAATCTAAACGGATGTTGGGATTGTCCCAATCCAGGTATATTGACACCATACTAAAGAGTTTTAGTATGGAAGATTCCAAGCATGGGAGTTTACCCACGATTTCAGGAATCACTCTCTCCAAAGAGATGTCTCCCAAGACTGATTTAGAGAGGGCTCGCATGCAAAGGATACCCTATACTTCGGCAGTAGGCTCTATCATGTATGCGATATTATGTACCAGACCTGATGTAGTATACTCACTAAGTGTAGTGAGGAGGTATCAAGCAGATTCAGGAGAGAATCACTGGACAGCTGTGAAGAACATTCTTAAATACTTGAGAAGGACTAAAGAAATGTTCTTGGTGTATGGTAACGGTGAACTCCAAATGGAGTCCTTTACTGATTCGAGCTTTCAGAGTGATAGGGACGACTCTAAGGCGGTCTCGGGTTTTGTCTTCACCCTCAATGGAGGGGCGGTTTATTGGAAGAGTTCCAAGCAAGAAACTGTAGCAGACTCGATGATGGAGGCTGAATACATCACTGCTAACGATTCCGCCAAACAGTCCATCTGGATGAAGAAGTTCATAACCGAACTTGATGTGGTTCCATCCATCGAGCATCCAATACCTTTTTATTGTGATAACAATGCAACAGTGTATTTGGCTAAGGAACCCAGGTCTCATCAGCAATCCAAACATATTCTGAGGAGGTATCACCTGATCCGGGAGATAGTTGATCACCGGGAGATCGAGGTCAGGAGAGTTGACATGAAGAATAACACGGCGGATCCACTCACGAAAGCCATACCTCAGATACAATTTGAGAGACTCTTCGAGATGTTGGGTATAAGATACTACAACAACTGGCCTTAGTGCAAGTGGGAGATTGTTAGTTGTATATATGCCCTAGAGGCCATTATTGTACATGATTGTATATTATAGTGGATGCTTGGACATATATAGAGAGGACTTTCTTGCTCGACATGATAGTATGCTATCTGGTTGCTATTTATCTTAACATGTAGACTTATATTGTGATACTGTCTTTCTCTCACATGTTGATAAAACCCTTAGGATGTATACTTGACTGCCAGAATTATGATGCAGATCATACTAATGGGGCCAGGGTAGTCCATAAGTTCATCCTTTAATTGTTCCTAGTCGAGAGTGTATCGAGACAGGGTATCGATATTCTGGAGTAAACTAGCGTATATGTTTCTTGACCCATATGATGGGTAATGGATGATCCCACACCCATTGGTGTTTGACATCAAAGATTGTATACGGGTGCTCAGTAGAGACTGGGTACACCGAACAGGACTTGCCGAGAACTCCTAGATTGTATTATACCTAACGTCAGATAGCAGTTCTCTGGAGATACTGGTACAGGTTAGTCTGTAGACCCAAGATCGTCATAGAGTCTTGTGTGATTCCTACTGTGCTTTGATTTCAATCTTACCACGTTCAAGAGAGCGTGCAAAACGGTGGTTTTTGGGTACAGTCCTGAGTCACATGGAGGCAATGAGCGATAGGAGGGGATTCGTCTCTCCCGGTATTGGGGGTTGATGTTGCGCTGTGCTCGATTGGCTATAACAGGAAGTCCCTGGCCAGGGCTGATACGATGATTTACTGGTAAGTGTTATCAGTAGTTTCTCGACCCGTTATGAGCCTCATATTGGCATGACTTATCAAGTTACCGGGGTCTGACGTTTACTACCCCTAGACTGGATATGCGACATATCAGACGAAGAGACCGGAATGTACGGTAGTGTTAATTATTGGATTCATGGGAGTATGAACAGGCTTGCTTGTTGATCTTTTGATCGCTCAATACCCTGGTAGCCGTTACGTTCAGCTAGTACCGCTGACGGCTTGTGGGTAACTGATATGATCATTACCTACTGCCGGCGTATTGACGAGTCTTTAGAGTCCTATACAGAGGTTTCCTAGCTAATGCGAAATGAAGTAGGGCACATATGTGATATGTGTGGGACCGAGATTAATACGTGTATGTAATACAGTATTCTAATCTCGTGATATTGGTTATATGTGATATAACCGGATTGTTGAATCAAGTGTTGATTCAATGATATGTTATATGTATATGTGATATGCATATAAATGATATTAGTCGGTTGTATGCGATACAACCGGGTTATTAAATCAAGTGTTGATCTAATAATTTAATGTTTAATTATATATTTGATATATTAATACACATTAACTAATATTAGCTCACTTAAGAAAATGTTTTCTCTGTATACATTTAATATATATGTGATATATGTTAATGTATTTATTTTGTGTCATGCTAAATGATACATTGGACTTGGGTGTATGAGACTCATACCATACTTAAGATAATGTGGAGATTTAATTATTAAGGGAAAATCAAAATTAGATGGAAATTAGTCATGACTTGAAGCTTGGAGAATCTTGTGGAAACCATTGACTTAGTCCACTAATTTTGTTTTACTTTAGATATTTCTTAACCCAATCATTATCTTTAGCCTTGGTTAAGTCTCTACATGGGTTATATATGATATTTTCTCATCCATGGTTCACACTTAATTATTCTTGAGTTTCTTCTTCATCTCCTTCTTGCTCTCTAGCTTCAAGAGAGGTGAAGAAAAAGGGTGAGAAAAATTATTCTAAAGTGAGCAAAATTCCTACTTCACCAATCTACACTAGACTAGCCATTTAGTATAGATTGTTTGCTTCACTAATTCTCAATTAGTGAAGAGATAGCTTGAGTTAGAGATTCTTCGACATAGATCAACTTCGGCCTCGAAGATCCTTGAGTAAGCTCGTTCCTTTCACCTAGTAGAGCCAAAGGAGAGTCCGGGAGACCACTACTTGGAGTAAAGGGACTACTACACGGAGCTTTAGAAGTGAAGGACCGGTCTACAAAGGTTGTATTCCTTGTTCATTCAGAGTAAAGTTGTTTACTTGCTTAGTTATAACCCTAATCCTCTAGTTAGATTCTTGGTTTATGGTTTCTTAGCACTTTAGATTTTTTTAAATAGCATGCATGATGCCTTAGAAAACCTAGTGAGGATGCTAAGGAACCCAGCAATAGGCACTCACGTTGTAAACACGTAGGGCTCTTTCAGTGGGGATCTTTCCTTCATCCATTTTTTATAAGGGAACAAATGACCCCAGCGTTGCTCTCACGTGGCTTGCACGTGAGTGCAACGCTGTCTGCCTTCTCAGCCATTGGATTGCCTAGGGGAATGGGAAGATGAACCGCTTCCCATCATGTCTTATAATTGCAGGGGTTTTTGCCTCTGAGAAGACCACTGTTCTTTCACCCCCCTACTTATTTTCCTTGAGAATTTAATTCCCTTTTTTAGAGCTTAGTTCTTTGCTCGCTGAAACTTCAGAGTTAAACTCTGTCAAAACTCTTTCTTTGGTAAGGATCATGAACGGAACCCTTTCTTGCTTTTTGCCCTGGATTTTAAATCCATTAACAGAGCGTCGCTCTTTTCTTAAATTAGTTTCTTAAAGGTCGAAAGCACACATTTTTTGTAGATTCTAAGATCTTGAATCAATAGGGATTGTTGATCCTCCTCTTAGGGTTTTACCCTGTCACCTATATTTAAGATCCTTGAAATTTAATTCCATTTTCTTTGCCTCCTTGCCTTAGGGGCTGAGAGTTACGAAGTCATCTGGGATTAATCCCTTTATTAAAGGAATTTAATTCCTTGTTCACAGAGCTTGGCTCTGAGAGAGACTTAGATATTTCTGGGAATTTTATTCCCTAACGCTCTCGAGTATTTGAGGGTTTTAATGCTCCTAATGCAGATTTGAATCTGTTGTGCTTTTTTTTAACAGAACTCGCCTTAAGAGTCTTTTAAACTTTACTATTTAAATGATGAGAATCCTTTTTGATTCTCCCAATAATTATTTTGCCTCATCATTGGTGAGCCGCTATTTAGATTTTATGGGGTCCATTGGTTTTGCAGGCAGTGGTGTCACGACCCAAAGTTTGGATGTGACCGGCACTTAGATTGTATGATATCTAAAGATGTCGACACAATCTAAGTAAGCCAAAAACCAAGATCAAAAACCTTTTTTTTCCAGAATTTAGAAGATTTTAAATTTTTTTTAAGTAAAAGAATGAAATAGCATGCCGAAAGGTTTTTAACTAATAGAAGGTTAGACAACTGGTTTTGAAACTTCGACAGTACTTCCATTTTAATTATTAATTAAGCAGTTATAGGATGTGTGAATAGATTGCATCCCTAGTTGGGAGCAAACGATGACAAACAATGGAAATCAATACACAAAAATAATGCGGCACTCAACATGAAAAAATCTCAAGTATAAGCAAAAGAAATATAATTTAACACAACTAAACGATCTCATCAGTCAAAATAGGATACATACAACCACATCTCGTTCTAAGTCAACTATACAGGGTCTGATAGAGTAATACTAGATCCAATATACAAAACCAAAATAGGAGGTTACTACGTAGGTAACCCACCTAGCAAAAAGGAGCGATAAAAGCTGATAAGTGAATCCGCACGGCTGCTACACATCCACACGACTCCTGCAAGGAACTATGGCACAACGGGGGTAAGTTGCCAACTCAGTGAATAAACTAACATATATCGGCTGATAATGTAAGTATGCCGAACTAGAACTAATATCAACAACAATGAATATAATGCATAATAACAGGTGGAAGAATGAATATGTACTACTCAATGTATAAATCAAAACTGAAATCTCATCAATTATTTTCCAAATGAGGTTCATTTTCCGTGTCCAATATCGACACAAATCTTCAGTGTTTCATCAGGCATCGTTCCCCGAACGATCCTATCACTCAATAACACCGATCGGTATCACCTATATATCCGCCGTGTTCATAACTGTCTCCGGCATCGAGTATTCTCGTTAGACCCCCGCCTAAAGTGCGGCTCTTCTGCCCCTCGGCCTCGACCGGGTCCACCATGAATCCAGCTGTATAGCTACCCCACTCAGCCCGAATATACGTAAAAATTCCACAACCGTATAGCTACCCCACCCGGTTCGGAATAAAACCAAATAAAAAAAACAACATTTCATGGTGGACATCTCACATCAACATGAAAAATCACCGAATCTACTCGATAGTGTATAAAACTCAAAACCATAAATCCATAGTAATCCAATGCATCTTATTTCAAAACTACAATTACTTGAAGATAAACATGATGGCATTTATGAAAATAACTACCATTCTTGATGTTTAAGGTATGATGTGAATCATATTTAGTATAATAAGTACTAAGTGTATATGTGACATGTTAATATAGACGAGGTGTAGTGTAACATGTAGATATGTGCATGTGCAGCATGACTCGTCGATAATTTGTGCAGTGTTCTAACTATTATTAACATGATGATATTTATATATATGAATGCATACTATCAAACTTTATAAACGAAGGAACAATTGTAATTTAAACTTAAACTACAGGCGTATCACGCCATCCATAAAAGATCCCACGGTAGATATTTAGTCTACTCACCGGAAAACGTCGAATCTACTCAGATCATCAATTCCTTTCCTTTCCTTGCGGCCTCCGAAGTTCCCGTACTCAAATCTAACATCGATATTAATTCGTATAAGAAACGGCTAAACTCCGATACGGCGAAAACATGAAAATACAAGTTTTACGTAATAACTACACTACGTACGACTATTGTAAACTATCTAAATCCTATACTAATTGGAAATTAACCAATCGCTGTTCGTAACAGAAAACAGAAACGCGTTATGAAATATCCGTGTCGTGTTTTAGAATTTTAACTCCTATTTCAGATATTAGCTTCCAGATTTCATATACTGTTAAAATAACTTAAACAAATAATACCAAACATCCTAATCCATGTACATTGACCTACCCTAAAAATACCAACACCCAACTCCACTAAAAATCCGGCGAGATAGGATTTTCTCTATGTGTCGGCGGCCAAAATCCGAGATAATGGGTCCATCTTCCTATGGTTTATTCTAAGTCCAATTTAAAAGATGATGTAACTATTTGATTATATTAATTATCATCTAAACTATAGCAGATTTACACGGTGCCTATATTCACTCAAAATACGACATTTCCGATATCCGATTTCTACTTTTAAACAGTTACTGAACTAAAATCCTACAGGGTTAAAGAATTATACCTACAGCAAGATCATTGGTAAACTCCCTCAAAGAAGCACAACTCAAGGATCCTAACTTGAGGGTGATGTTGGAATCTTTAGCACTTAGCTCTTTCTTCTCTTCTCTTTTCTTTTTGTGTGTTCTAAGTTTTTCCTTTTTCTTTTCTATATTCTGATCTAAAATTTAGTTTTATGAACTGAACAAGTTTGTATAGGATAAGGGAAGTGAGCTATGAGTTGTAGGAAGAGGTGTCACCAAGCAAGGGTGTGGTAGTTTCATGCAAGTAGGAGGTGTAGCATAGAAAAATAGTGGGGTTTTCATGCAAGAATGAGGTGTATATATGAGGTGTCATCTAGAATGTGTTATGCCATGGTTATAACTTAAGCTTAACATGACCTTACCTTTTTTACACATAAACCCTCACAAATTTCCAATTTTCACAATTACCTAAACTTTTCACAAAACCCCTCATACTATATCATACTATAATTGAAGCTAAATTTTTCACTAAAACCCTTGTAATTTACTAATGTTACAACCGAAAATTTCAAATAAATTAGTTTCACACACTACTTATGAAAGTGTCCTATTTTGTTTCAATAACTTTTTAAATTATCATTTTATTATTTAATTAATTAAATTAATTTATTATCTACAAAATGTTTCAATATTCCCCCTTAAGAAAATTCGGTCTCCGAATTTAAAACCTAACTATATGTACCCTCAAAAAGATAGGGAAATTTCTTTCGCATTGCATCCTCGGTCTCCCAAGTGACCTCCTCGCGATTCGTTCCTCGCCAAAGAATGTTTACAGACAGAAGTACCCTTGATCTCAGTTTCCTTGCTTGTCGGTCTAGAATAGTAACTGGCTGCACTGCGTAAGATAAATCCTGCTCAAGCTGTAAGGTCTGATACTAGATCGCGTGAGAGGGATCGTGAAGATACTTACAAAGCATAGACATTTGAAACACTGGATGCACATCGGGAAAATTCGGTGGAAGTGCTAAACGATAAGCTTCAGCACCCACTCTCTCCAGAATCTCGTAGGGTCCGACTATCTGGGGCTGAGCTTCCCCTTTCTCCCGAAACGCATCACACCCTTCATCGGAGATACACGAAGGAACACATGATCTCTCACATCAAACTCGAGTCTACGACGACGTCGATCGACATATAATTTCTGTTTGCACTGGGCCGCTCTCATTCTATCCCGTATCAACTGGCTCTTTTCTGTAGTCTCCTGTACTATTTGCTGTCCCAAAATACTACTCTTGCTGAGTTCTGTCCAGCAAACGGGTGATCAATATTTTCTCCCATATAAAGCTTCGTAGGGTGCCATCTGGATCGTCTCTTGAAAACTGTTGTTATAAGAGAATTCTATCAAAGGTAAGTGACGATCCCAACTGCCACCGAAATCAAGACTGTAGGCTCGAAGCATATCCTCTAGAGTCTGTATGGTCCGCTCTGACTGACCATCTGTCTGCGGGTGAAAAGCTGTACTAAAATTCAACCGGGTACCTAAAACCTCTTGAAGTTTCTGCCATAGTTAGCTGGTAAATTGTGTACCCCTATCGGACACTATGCACGTCGGAACTCCATGCAATCGCATAATCTCATCAATATAGATTTGAGCATACTACACATGTCCAAACGTTGTCTTCACCGGAAGAAAGTGAGCGGTCTTTATCAATCTATCTACAATCACTCAGATGGAATCATGCCCTCTTCTTGCCCGGGGTAGACCCATAATGAAATCCATGGAAATCTGATCTCATTTCCACTCCGGAATAGGCAAGGGCTGCAACTCTCCTGCCGGCCTCTGGTGCTCGACCTTGACTTGCTGACAATTCAAACATCTCGAAACAAACTCCGCGACATCTCTCTTCATGCCTTCCCACTAATAGACATCTCTCAAGTCATGATACATCTAGGTGGAACCAGGATGAATGCTATATGCCGACTGATGGGCCTCCCCTAAGATCTCACATCTCAGTCCCTCCGAATCCGGCACACAAAGACGAGTCCCAAATCGTAACACTCCACGGTCATCTATCACGAACTCGGAATCTCTACCCTATCTAACCTGATCTATGATCTCCAAAAAGAAAGCATATGTGGCTATGTCTCTCGGATGCGTTCCAATAACTGAGGACGGGTGCGAATATGAGCTAACTGTCCTCCTGTCGATATAAACTCAAACTGTACACTGCTATTACATAGAACCTACCAGTCTGCGGATGACTATCTCTGCACTGTGCTCAAATAAGATAAGCTACCTTCGGGCCTCCGACTCAAAGCCTCTGCCATAACATTCGCTTTGCCCGGATGATAAAGAATCTCACAATCATAACCCCTCATGAGTTCCATTCATCTACACTGCCTCTGATTAAGATCTCACTGCTGAAAGATATACCTTAAGCTTCTGTGGTCTGTGAATATTTGGCATGACTCACCGTACAAGTAATGCCTCCAAATCTTTAGTGCAAATACCACAGCAGCGATCTCTAAGTCATGAGTGGGATAGTCCTGCTCATGCTTCTTCAACTGCCGAGAATCATATGCGATAACTCTGTCGTGCTGCATTAATACACGGCTTGGCCCCACTCGAGAAGCGTCACAATAAACAACAAAACCACCTGACCCAGAAGGTAAAGATAATACTAGGGCAGTCGTCCAGCGAGTCTTCAACTGATGGAAACTCTTCTCACACGCCTCTGTCCAAAGAAATGGAACCTCCTTCCTGGTCAACCCGGTCAGCGGTGCAGCGATCCGAGAAAAATCCTGCACAAAACGTCGGTAGTAACCAGCCAAACTCAAGAAACTGCAAATCTCCATAACTGACACAGGTTTGGGCCAGTGCCGAACTGCCTCGATCCTTTTTGGGTTCATACATAACTCGTCTCTCGTAACTACATGACCCAAGAAATCCACACTATCCATCCAGAAAGCACACTTGGAAAATCTAGCGAACAGCTGATGCTCCCTCACGTCCTGCAATGTGATACGCAAGTGCTGCTCGTGCTCTTCTCGTCTATGGGAGTATACAAGGATGTTATCCATGAATACAATAATGAACCGATCAAGAAATGTCCTGGAAATGCGGTTCATCATATTCATGAAAGCTGCTGGGGCATTAGTGAGCCCGAACGACATCACCAAAAACTCGTAATGCCCGTATCGTAGCGAAAAGCAGTCTTCGGATTGGCATCCTTCCGAACTCTCAACTGATGATACCCTGACCGCAAATCAATCTTCGAGAAATAGCCAGCTCCCTACAGCTGATCGAATAAGTCACCGAAATGAGGTAGTGGATACCTATTTCGCATAGTAACACGATTCAGCTATCTGTAGTCGATGCACGGTCTCATGCTGTCGTCCTTCTTCTTAACGAACAAGACACGAGCTCCCTACGGTGATACACTTGGATGAACAAGTCCTCTATCCAACAACTCTTGCAACTGACCTATGAGTTCTTTCAACTCCATCGGGACCATCCGATAAGGTGGTATAGAAATAGACACCGCACTCGGAATCAAGACAATGCAAAATTCGATATCGCAACCAGGCGGTAATCCTGGTAATTCAGCAGGAAACACATCCGGAAATTCTCGTGTGATCGGAACTTAGTTCAACGGAAATTCAGTGGCTCCTATGTCTCGAACAAACGCTAAGAACCCACGACAGCCCTTCTTCAAGAGCTGTCCCGCACAAAGAGCAGAAATCATGTTGGCAGGAGTTATACTACAATCTCCCTGCACAACAAAAATCGGTTCACCTAGAAAACAGAATTTGACCGTCTTCCCCCGACAATCTATATAAATATGACAAGCGGCCAACCAATCTGTATCAAGAAGTATATCAAAATCCAACATATCTAGGAGAAACAAATTCACTAATAAATCCCTATCACTGATACGTACTGAACAAGACCTGATTACGTGTCGAGCTACAAAAGAATCTCCTATAGGAGTAATCATGACTAGCGGTAACTCTGACAATGATGACTCTCTCCCCAGAGAAAGCGCAAAGTATGCAGATACGTAAGAATGCGTAGAATCGGAATTAAATAAAATATGTGCATTTAAGGAACATAATGAAAGAATACCTGTTACAATAACGTTCGACGCCTATGCGTGCCGAGGAGTCAACACAAAAATTAAAGCCTGCCCTCTTCCAGCGACCAACTGTCGTCTGCTTCTGCCTCCCCGTCCTCTCGAATTACGACCTTCTCGACCACGGCCTCTATGGGCGTTGATCTGGCATGGAACAACAACAGGTGTAGGAGGTAATGCGCTCGGAGGAGATGGTGAAGGTGCTGAAGTCACATATGAGACCGATGCCTCACCCTGACGCATCATGGGACAATTCCGGATAAAGTGATACGGACACCCACACCTGAAACATCTTTGCGAAGGTTGTTGATCATATGGGTATAAGTAATTGTAACAACCCTAATTTTCCTATACAAATTTTTTTAAATATTTTTTCAAAAATCCATAAAGGGGTATTTTAGCCTGAGCACAAGATATAAGTAAATTATTTTGCTTTTTAATTACAAGTTAAAAGAATGTAACAACACCATTTTTAGTGCACAAAAATTTTCTTTAAAATTAATATATACTTGGGGTATTTACATTTACTGTTATTATTTTAAGTAATTAATTAGCACCATAATTACAAGAAGGAGCTTGTAGCTCATTGATAATACCTTGCACTGCTGAACCAAGCCACCAGAGTTCAAATCACATGCCCCACATTATTTTTTAATATTTATTTTGTTTTAAATTTTATAGAAGCTCAACAGTCCACACGTGATAACTCCAAATTTTCCCACTACACCTAAAAAGTTAACAGTACCAGAGGCTAGATAAACCGACGGCGCACACTCCGACCATCGAACTCGGCCCGCCGCCGCCGGCCGGAGTTGCCGATTCCGGCGAGTTGTCAACAGCAAAGTCGTGTCTTTTCCTCTCCCCCTACCCCCCTGCACACTTTAAATTTTCAGATCGGTTCCAGAGACCTCTCAATACCCCATTTACTCTATTTTAATGATTTTTTTAATACATTTTTACATTTTATAATTAAAAACCCTATACCTACCCTAACCCTATAAATACACCCCTACCCCCTACCCTCTCACCCTAAAATTCTGAACCCACTCTCTCAAAATTCCAAGAATCGTGTGTACTTTGAAAACGAGCGAAAGACGAAGCCGGCTAAATCTCTGGCGGAACTTCCGGCGATCGTTCTAGGAACCCCGGCGACGAAGCAACACCCCGGCAATTCCTCTACTTCCCTCTCACTCTTCTTGTTTTCTCAAACCCGTAAGTCCCCATCCCTCTTCTCTATTCTTTTTCTAAAAAAAATACGGAATTACAAAACCCGATGGAATCGGAACAAATCCGATTTCCGATTCGGTTTCCTATAAAATTTCACTTCTCACTAATACAATCATACTTAAACTTCCTCATGTGACTATTAAACACTAATCAAACAAATTGATCAAGTTTCATTACATAAAATGATAGCTATTTCCATTCATCGTATTTTTTCACTTAAATACCACATTGTTTCAATTATACATTTAATTTCATTAAACCTTGCTATATCTTTAATTAGATCATGAGGTAACGACCTACCTCCTCATACACTCATATGCAATATAACACGATACTCTCGAGAACCTAGAATACGAGAAAACAAACATTTTCATTTAAATACCCTTTACTTAATAAAACCATTTCTAAAAGATTTAGTATTAATACATCTTTATAATACCACTTATTATGAAAATAGGATAAAGTTGTGGACATCAGTCGTTTATCTAAACCTGACTTTGTGGTGTCTAGGCTAAGCAAGTGAGAAAGGTAACTTTAAAAGGCCCGTCTTACGGTGATTCGTGAGCGGATCCCTCCTTTCTTCACTTGTACTTACATGGCCACAATTGGCGGTGAAGAGGCGATTTGAGGTATCTCACAACTTGTCGTTTTGGACCAGTTAGGAATAGTCTAGTTGACTTAGGAGACCCTAGAACATAGAATATGGAAAATTGAAATCTTTACAAATAAATACCACTTACTTCATAAAACCATTTTCTAAACGATTTAGTATTTATATAATCTTTGCAAAGCGCCACTACAACCCATTTTGGGGAACCCGTTCGGAATGGTGCGGATTATCACACATCCTCAGGCTTAGTAGTGCGAGATTCAGACCTCCACAAGAAGCATTCGGTCTCGAAAGATTTAAAATACGACATCTTAAGAAAATGAGATTTTTAGAATATAAAAAAATATATTAAAATTATTTTTGTATAAATATATGTATATTTATCATTAAAATACCTATTCTGTTAGGATATAAATATTCCACCTTTTTCTAAAATTCACATGAATCAATTTTACACTAAAATACCATGAATTCCATACAAATCAATATTACAAATAAATATCTTTATTTCTGAATTTAGGATATTTTCATTAGAAATATCACAATATAAAATTCACATTCATTACAACCCTAAAGACGAATAATAAATGCTTGGGGTGTATTTTGAAAAGTATATAAAGGTATTTTTAAATAAAACCCCCTCAAGTTTTATAAATTACCCTAAGAACCCTAGTAAGCATAGGTTTAAGCGGAACCAATCTCTTGAGCTTCACGGAGCCGGAGAAGTGGGTGCTTACCTATTTAAGGTAGACAAATTAATAAAAACAATCAGGACTTCAATTTACTTTGCTGATTGTCTGACTTAATTTGAGTCTCAGTATTATCTGACTTGAATATGATTCAAATACAATCTACAATTTTTAATATTACAATTCAACATGAATCCATGAATCCAATTATCAATCTATACAACTTAACTGAACCGAACCATGGATATACATTCCATTGACATGGTTCTCCAGTATTCCATATACATGATTCTACAGTTACATCCGTTTACTGATATCATGGTTTCGGTCAGTCAACTAATTATACAATCAATACAATTTACAAGACAAACAATACAATCAAAACATTACGAGGTTTAAGGGGTAGATTGGTACGGAAAGTGTTAAAAGTGGCACGAGACGGTAAGATTAAGACACCTAACCTATATTCCGTTGCTATTGTACCGTGGCTTAATGGTTCCTTGTACATTCCGTTTGCCCTAGTTTCTAGCATATAGAGACCCCTCTCGTATACACTGGCATCCTTCTGTACCAAACTACAAACAACAGCGTTAACACAACAATACAACAATATAATACAACTTTAAAAGATACTTTATTATTCTGTCTATTCTACTTTCCTCTTATCTTTGGGACTTACCGAGCGACATGTTCGCTGACGACATTCTATTTCTTTCTTCTTTGAATGTCGTCGGGTGATTTGGATCCATCAGAGATCGAGCCAACTGCAGAAGACTTGGATCAGTACAGCGAAGACCCTGAGCTCTAGACATTGTACATTTTCTTTTCAGTAACTTTAATTTCCTGTCATGCCATTGTTTAGGCATCGCTTTTATTTCAGTTGTAGTTCCTTTTCATGTATTGTACAAAAGAATGTTAATAAATAAAGTTGTTGTTTTTATTATATCTTATCTCTTGTGCATTTACTTTTTATATTGCTTAGTTACGCTTAGCGTATTTGCTTCTGAGTAAATACGCAGCGGACCAGTCGCGTCCCTTTCATTGTATACCGGGAAGCGGGGTGTGACAGTAATATAACTGGTCCATAAAGAATCCGCCCTAGCCTCTACGAACATGTCTAGGAGCCGATGCATTAGTACGAATTCGCCTTGGTCTCTGAACAACTGTACATGGAGTAATGGCTGATCTCCGTACTCGACTAATCTCTATCAAGGATCCGATCATTCGACACATCTCCTGAACACTCTCCTCCATCCTAGCTATACGATCAATGGAAGGTGGATCAATCTGTTCATGAAAGATAGGCGTACTGCCCTGGTCTGTCCTCATCTCAGACGAGCCCACTCTAATCTCATCTCTAACAGCGGCCCCCTGAGTCCTCATAGTCATTGGTGACTTAGTGGCTGGAGTATGAAACAGAATTGATAATGATATTGCAATCGAATCACAGGATACATGGAATTAAGAAAGGAAGTACGAACAAATATGTCCTAAGGTCACTTAGGCTGAGTATCTTAGCATAAATATGCCGCGGAATATATGTACGGTACTCTACTCATCCTAAATCACCTACTCCATCAACCAAGGGTCAACCTACCTAACGAAATTAAAGCCTACTATATTCAATTCATTACTCGGTTCCATAAGGTTAATCCTAGGTTCTGATACCAACTTTGTCACGACCCAAAGTTTGGATGTGACTGGCACTTAGATTGTATGATATCTAAAGATGTCGACACAATCTAAGTAAGCCAAAAACCAAGATCAAAAACCTTTTTTTTCCGGAATTTAGAAGATTTTAATTTTTTTTAGTAAAAGAATGAAGTAGCATGCCGAAAGGTTTTTAAATAATAGAAGTTTAGACAACTGGTTTTGAAACTTCGATAGTACTTCCATTTTAATTATTAATTAAGCTGTTAAAGGATGTGTGAATAGATTGCATCACTAGTTGGGAGCAAACGATGCCAAACAGTAGAAATCAATACACAAAAATAATACGGCCTCAACATGAAAAAATCTCAAGCATAAGTAAAAGAAATATAATTTAACACAACTAAATGATCTCATCAGTCAAAATAGGATACATACAACCGCATCTCGTTCTAAGTCAACTATACAGGGTCTGATGGAGTAATACTAGATCCAATATAAAAAACCAAAATAGGAGGTTACTACGTAGGTAACCCACCTAACAAAAAGGAGCGATAAAAGCTTATAAGTGGATCCGCATGGCTGCTACACATCCACACGACTCCTGCAAGGAACTATGGCACAACGGGGGTGAGTTGCCAACTCAGTGAATAAACTAACATATATCGGCTGATAATGTAAGTATACCGAACTAGAACTAATATCAACAACAATGAATATGATGCATAATAACAGGTGGAAGTATGAATATATACTACTCAATGTATAAATCAAAAATGAAATCTCATCAATTATTTTCCAAGTAAGGTTCATTTTTCCGTATCCAATATTGACACAAATCTTCGGTGTTTTATCAGGCATCGTTCCCCGAACGATCCTGACACTCAATAATACCGGTCGGTATCACCTAGATATCTACCGTGTTCATAACCGTCTCCGGTATCGAGTATCCTCGTTAGGCTCCCCGCCTAAAGTGCGGCTCTCCTGTCCCTCGGCCTCGACCGGGTCCACCATGAATCCAGCTGTATAGCTACCCCACTCAGCCCGGATATACGTAAAAATTCCGCAACCGAATAGCTACCCCACCCGGTTCGGAATAAAACCAAATCAAAAAAACAACATTTCATGGTGGACATCTCACATCAACATGAAAAATCACTGAATCTACTCGATAGTGTATAAAACTCAAAACCATAAATCCATAGTAATCCAATGCATCTTATATCAAAACTACAATTACTTGAAGATAAACATGATGACATTTATGAAAATAACTACCATTCTTGATGTTTAAGGTATGATGTGAATCATATTTAGTATAATAAGTACTAAGTGTATATGTGACATGTTAATATCGACGAGATGTAGTATAACATGTAGATATATGCATGTGCAGCATGACTCGTCAATAATTTGTGCAGTGTTCTAACAATTATTAACATGATGATATTTGTATATATGAATGCATACTATCAAACTTTATAAACGAAGGAACAATTGTAATTTAAACTTAAACTACGGGCGTATCACGCCATCCATAAAAAATCCCACGGTAGATGTTTAGTCTACTCACCGGAAAACGTCGAATCTACTCAGATCATCAATTCCTTTCCTTTCCTTGCGGCCTCCGAAGTTCCCGTACTAAAATATAACATCAATATTAATTCGTATAAGAAACGGCTAAACTCCGATATGGCGAAAATACAAGTTTTACGTAATAACTACACTACATATGACTATTGTAAACTATCTAATACCTATACTAATTGGAAATTAACCAATCGCTGTTCGTAACAGAAAACAGAAACGCGTTACGAAATATCCGTGTCGTGTTTTAGAATTTTAACTCCTATTTCAGATATTAGCTTCCAGATTTCATATACTGTTAAAATAACTTAAACAAACAATACCAAACATCCTAATCCATGTACATTGACCTACCCTAAAAATACCAACACCCAACTCCACTAAAAATCCGGCGAGATCGGATTTTCTCTATGTGTCGCCAGCCAAAATCCGAGGTAATGGGTCTATCTTCCTAAGGTTTATTCTAATTCCAATTTACAAGATGATGTAACTGTTTGATTATGTTAATTATCATCTAAACTATAGCAGATTTACACAGAGCCTATATTTACTCAAAATACGACATTTCCGATATTTGATTTCTACTTTTAAACAGTTACTGAACTAAAATCGTACAGAGTTTAAGAATTATACCTACAGCAAGATCATTGGAAAACTCCCTCCAAGAAGCACAACTCAAGGATCCTAGTTTGAAGGTGATGTTGAATTCTTTAGCACCTAGCTCTTTCTTCTCTTCTCTTTTCTTTTTGTGTGTTCTAAGTTTTTCCTTTTTCTTTTCTATATTCTGATCTAAAATTTAGTTTTATGAACTGAACAAGTTTGTATAGGATAAGAGAAGTGAGCTATGAGTTGTAGGAGAAGGTGTCACCAAGCAAGGGTGTGGTAGTTTCATACAAGTAGGAGGTGTAGCTTAGAAAAATGGTGGGGTTTTCATGAAAGAATGAGGTGTATATTTGAGGTGTCATCTAGGATGTGTTATGCCATGGTTATAACTTAAGCTTAACATGACCTTACCTTTTTTACACATAAACCCTCACAAATTTCCAATTTTCACAATTACCTAAACTTTTCACAAAACCCCTCACACTATATCATACTACAATTGAAGCTAAATTTTTCACTAAAACCCTTGTAATTTACTAATGTTACAACCTAAAATTTCAAATAAATTAGTTTCACACACTACTTATGGAAGTGTCCTATTTTGTTTCAATAACTTTTTAAGTTTTCATTTTATTATTTAATTAATTAAATTAATTTATTATCTAAAATTTTCAAAATGTTATAAGTGGTCCCGTCACATCACGGTTTTCTGTTATTTTATTTTATGTTACCTTATTGTTTATTATTATTATTTTTAAATGGTTTTTTTGTTTTAGGAACGATGGCCTCGCTTCCTGACTTCCCTTATACTCGCTCAGAACCGGATTTTCCGCAGTCGCCGTCGAACGAGGAGGTTATGGCGATGATCAGGGTGCATGACAGGGACCATACTAGTCTTCTCTTGTGGGGAAAGTGGTACGGTCATATCATCGGGGGCCGCCGTAGTTTTACCTGCGAAGAGCCGACAGAACCCATCCGCTCTATATCATTGACGGAACGCCCACGGACTGCTTATGCGGTGGAGGCGACTAACTTGACTCCTGCGGACCGACTCGAGCTATCAACGACCGGGATACCCAACCAACCTATAGTGGCCATCAACATTCTGGGGCGCCGAATATGTCAGGACGAAACTCGACCTTAGGGGAGGTTTATAAGGTAGGCGTTATCTCCTTCCACCCAGTAGGCTACCTTCCCTGGGCCGGTACATTCTCTCTGCCTAACGCGCACGTCTGCAGAAGGTCGGGTTGTATTAGGCAGTGTATGCTTCGTTGTTCTATTACCACGCCCTTCACGTCTGGTGGGTTAAAGCTTTCTTCAATCAATGGAACCTTCCCACCAATACGTTCTTGCTAGGAGACCGAGAGGTCTTAATTTCACCGGAAGAGTTTCGCGAGATCTCCGGATTGCCGATCAGGGGAGAGTATTATGAAGAATTACTGCCTCTCGATGAATATGTGTTTGATACGGTGCCTTCTATGCTTGACGGCCTGTCGACTGAGAACGCCGTACGTTATAAGTACCCAAGTTTAATCAAGGTTTTGAGTATCTTTGAAAAATTGTTCGTGACATCGGAAGGGAAAGGTGTCACCTTTGACGCTTTCATTGCTTGCTTTCTTCAAGAAGACGTCATATCCAAAAAGGCTCCGAAATTTGCAAAAATTGAAGACCCTTTTGGATTACGATTAAGGAACTTGCCGGCCAAGGAGGAAGACCTACCGCATTTCTATATTCCAAACTCGTCAACCGTATCTTTCGATGCGGTTGCGGTCCCAGGCATGGACGAAGAGGCCTTCTTCGTTGGTTTTATCAGTCTTTGGCTAAGCTGGTTCGCCATGCCGATGCATCGTCATTTTATGAGAGCCTCCGTTTTTTATCGTGCTCATCGCATAGCTGGAGGAGCATGACTAGTTATTGGCGTCGCGGGGTTATCACATCTATATCACAGATTAAGCGTTGCGGCTAATACTTCAAACCCAGGTGCGGAGACCGTGAATTTCCCCCTCCACTACTTCACGTCGTGGATCGAGATGCACGTGCTGGGAGCATTTGCTGCACACCAGCGGCCAGATTTTTATGATTCGTACACCTTCCCGCGGATCATGAGGTTGCTTGATGCCTCCGCTCCCGATCCGACCCAGATAGAGGCCCTCCGCGTGCTGCTGAACCCGTACTCAAATGAAGACGGAATGGTGTTCAATGATCGAGTCCTTTCCGCTCCAGCGGGGCCTGTTCAGTAGTTGTTTGATTTATCGAAGGGTGGGGTCCCGGCCTTGAAACTAAAATAGGTCATGCACCTATACTCGATCAGGCCAGGGTATCTGGTGTTTCGTCTGAACAATGCTTTCCTTTTTATGCGGTATTACACGCATCGCTTTCCCCAGTAGTTAGACTGTGACCAGGGTGTCCCTCTCGAGGCATTTTTAGTCGAGCTTGCTCTCTCCTTGGAGGTTACTCGCGACGTCTTTCACCACTCCATGCGGTTAAACACTGGCTCCCGCTTCATGATACCGGAACCTGACTATCTTCCGAGACCTGTGGGGTCCTTTAAGGGTTGGTATCGCCATAGGGTTGGCCCCATCAAAGCAGAGGAGAGACGAGTGCTTTTCGAGGGTAGAGCTCCCACTCCAACTCAGGCCACCGACGCCCCATTATGGCCATGGTCAGTGGTTCGCCCTCCACTAAGGGATAGCGGTTTGGTACTCATCCCTAAAACCGCAGAAATAGAATCGACCCCTCATACTGCTGGTATGCTAGTGCGCACTAGAGCCAAAGTAAAGGCTTCTAATGAGCACCAGCGGTAGTGTCACCAGTGGTGGTGTCACCAAAGGGCGATACCGAAGGTGAAGTGTCACGACCCGAAGGTACAGAACGTAACTGGCACTTAGATTACGAGACGTCTAAAGGCGTAACGTAACCTAGGTCAGCCAAAGCCCAGAAAATCTAAACCATAAACAATAAGAGTGAAGGAACCCTTTCATGAAAACGACTTTAAATCAATTAAGTTGCATTAAACCCTTTTTAAAAACATCAAAAATTTCCGAAAATTTCAGCAGAGTCTCCTTTGTAAATACTAGCCCCCAAAATGGGTACAACAATATATATAAACCTGTAATAACAAATGGCATCCCCAAGCGGGAGCTAGCTCTTCGCTGAAGGCGGATCACAACCATACGTAATATATATGCAATATCAAATAAATAAGCATAAAAAATGCGAAAATAAGAAAAACACAACGTCGGCTCAAGTGAGCTCGACCCCAAAGGAACAACATATACACAAATCTCTCAGTCTCATCACTAGGTCGCATATACAAATAAGAAGTGGTAGATGGAGAATACTAGATACAATGGTAGTACAAAAAGAGTTAAAAGTGTCCTCGCAACCTACCTACGAGCAATGTCGCGAGTCTGAGCAAAAGAAGCCAACAATAAGATAAGCCCGCCGCTACAAGGCTGACGGGTCCGACCTGCAAGACACTGTGGCACAACGGGGGTGAGTTGCCAGCTCGTGAGTAGAAAATAACATCTAATAAGGCTATCGTAAGAATGCACGTAAATGCTTCACAACATGTATGTCTAGATGTAATGTAATGCCACTAGTATGTATGCACATGTATGCAACATCAATATGAAATTTTTAAGTGTTTTAAAATACTATAAGCTCTGCATTCTTAACTTAGAAAAAGAATATATGTGCAATAGCTAAAGTACCATCATGAAATCATCTGAAAACCGTGTCAAGCATCGACACCAAATATGGAAATATCTCTGTCTCAATGTCTCACTGTATCAATGTCTCAATACATCGGGCTCCGTCAGTCCGGATCGGCCCATATCATCAAATCTCACGACAATGGTCGGTATCCTCTGGATATCCACCGCGCCAGATATCACCGGTAGGTAGTCTTCCCATGCCAGGCTCATCGTCTACAACTCGATCTTCTTGCCCCGGGGTACCATACCGGGCCCACCATATACCCGAGACGGTTCATCCACTCCTCGAATCGGGTCTTGAAATCCAACAGAAAACATGAAAACTCATGGTAGACGACACATACATCACGAGAAAACCGCAATTTTATTTTAAAATGATAATAATAAGCTTTTGTTAAATCCATGCGGTTTTCCCCAAAATCCAGAAATCTCATCAATACTGAAATCCTCAAGAAAAATCGTAATACCCAACATGTTGTATATGATAAATGCTTATGGTATTAACGGTATGCAATGTGATTTGTGTCTAGAAATCTATATAAGCATGATGCTAATGCGAGGTATATACATGTTATGCAATTCAATGTATCATGTATGATGCAAGCGGTGATACCAAACTAAGCAGGTTCTAAAGTGCTCGTGACATGTCAATTACCAAGGCGTGTGTGTTCACATGAATAGTGTGCGTGCAACAAGAGCCAATGGTAATGATGTACGTGTCCTAAGAGGTGCTATCACACATGTGTATATGGATAACCATGCAATGCTAGCGGACGAATAGCTATAAAGGTATGCAATGAATGAGATGGTTAACTAACTAACTAGGCATATAGTTGCAAGTAATAAAGTAAACCTAACTATGGGGCGCCTCGCGTCATCCAGACGATTTCCCAATAGATGTTTACATCTACTCACCTGGACGCCTCGCTAATGTAATCCAACCACCGCTTTGCCTTTACGCGCCGCGTCCGATGTTTCCGCAACCGATCCTAAAATTGCATAACACACAAAATAAGATTACACCTCATGAAACAACGCAAGTCACGATATGAAAAGATCGACGCTCATAATTTAGGCACAACGTGCACTCAGTGCGCGGAAAATACACGAAAATCGCTAAAACCTTAACTAAAATCGTTGTTTCGGGGCAACCGCCAAAACTAAAACCCGACTAGACAAAACTCCGCATTCGCACACCCTACAAGTCGTAATAGATGCTAATAATATTGTCACGATAACGCAATTAAGTCACTTTCTAATAATTTAGAAAACCTAGTAAGCATTCGCGTAAAAATTCCGATGGAAACCTCGCGGATTAACGACTTAGTGATCGCAATATCGCACAACCATCCAATTCAAGCTACTAGATGGCCACAACACAATTTACAACCCACTTATAAAACTTCAAACCCTAATTGAAATTCCAAACCTTTACTAGAATTTTCAAGACAACCCATTATAATGAAATTAACACTTTAAACTTCTAATTTAGCATAAACAAACTACAAATTTAACAACTTGATTAGAACTTATACCTCACAAGTGGTGAACCTCTTGCACTTAGCCTACAAAGATGTCTTCTTTCTCCTTGTTTTAAACAATTTAGGGTTTGAGAAGAGGTGGAAAAGGATTTAGGTTTGAATTAGTGAAGAAAAGTGTGTATTTTGTGGATTTTTGTACATTTTTTCATGATTTTTGAAGAAAGAAAGAGAGGGGGAAATGGGGGTTTCCTGCTGAATGAGCTCAACCTGAGCAAGAGGGGGAGAGGAGGGAAGAGTTGTGTGGAAAATTCTACAAAAAATTTATCATCTAAGGTCAATTAATGCATATTACATCACTTTTTACACAAAAACCCCATTTTTAATTCATTTTTGACCATAAAACCACAATTCTTGGTATGTTTTGATAAAATTTTTGTTAACACTAATTTTTAGTTTATAATGTTTATTAAGTGTGTAATTTACCCATTTAAATTTGTATTTATTACTAATTTAATGTATTTTTAAAAGCTTAAAATAATATTAAAAATAATTAATTAAGGAAATTTTTTTAAATAGCTAGAAATTTTTAAGTGACAATTTAGTGACCAAATTTTAGCAATATCTTATCTAAATTTTGTATAATTAGACCTATATTGAAAAATACTTATTTTGACTTTTTACGGAAAAGACTGTTTATTTTGCCGATTATCGAAAAACTGTCTAAACGATTTTCGAAGCGTTACATGAAGTTGGGCAGTGTCGCACCAGAGCACCCAGGGGAAGGAAGCGCTCCTCCGTTAGCATTAGCACAAGCTCCAAGAGGAGAAAGAAATCGGTCGTCGGCCTACTCGACACTCTGCTTGAATCCGAGCCATTCATTCAGGATGAGCCGATATCTATGCAAGAGCTGGACGATGGTCTTCTCTTTCCTGGTTCATCTGCTGAGGAGGCCGCACAGTTGGCTGAGGTTTTAAGGCGCTAACAAAATGAAACTGAGATTGTGTGTGCCCCGAAGAAGCCCTACCCCCCGTTATATTCTATGACGTTGACCCATTGTACAATGGTTACACATGGGTCCTTTGTTAATGGAAGAACGGTCCCTCAAACAGTCTAATTCGGTTGCTTCCGCAGACGAGTTTGCACTAAAAATGGGTAGTCATTCATTTGCGCTTGAAGCCCGACGAGCGTATTTAATGAGAAAAGAACAACGGCTCGAAAAAGCCATACTTCAAGCTCCCTGGCGTATTGGTATGCGTCTTTCTCGTGTCCTTATTTTAGCGAGTAATCTGTATTACTTTTATGTCTTCTCATTTTTGCGAAAACTTTGCAGGGACTTCTGCAGCAGAAGCGGGTTTGAGTCCGGATCGAGCCATGGCTGCAGATTCTTCGAACATCTCCCGTGACGCACCAAAGGGTGTAGAGGAGATGACTGAAGCTGCCGCCTTTGTTGTGGAGCTTCTGGTGGTGGCTGGTGTCTCTTCCGCGTCTACTCTTTCAGCAGAGCTGACCTCATCGGCCATAGATTCCATGGACATCCCCAGTGACGTACCGGACAGTGTAGAGGAGATTGCTGAAGCCGTCATCCCTGCCTTGGAGCCTTCAGCGGCTGCTTTTATCCCACTATTGGAGACTACCGCGCCGGCTCTAGATTTTACAAATATCTCCAGTGATGCACCTGATGGTGTGGAGGAGACCGCTGAGGCTTCCATCCCTCCAGCTCAGAGCGGGCGAAGTATTGAAGGTAATCTCATATACATATATATTTTGTTTAATGACCCTTCTATCATCTGACCCTTTTCTTTCCTTCAGAATTGCGGGAATTGGCGGCTTCCATCGTGGACCTCTCTCTGAGGAAAACCTTCCAGCGCTTACTTGATATGGCTGCCCCACAAGCAATACCCCCACAAAGCATAGTTCTTTTCTCAGGCCAAGTGTAATACCCAGTTCTTTTTGTACACTAATGTCCGTATTCTTCATAAAGTATTACGTACAAAATTTATTTATTTTTATTTATAATTATTTTATTGCTTTTAAACCCCAAACCCCAATCCTTTTTACCTTATGTCTCAGCCCACTCCCTTCCCAATTCTTCAAAGTCTTTTCCTAATCTTTTTCCCTTCACATTTTCTTTTCCTAAACCCTTTATAACCCTAATTTATCTAAAACCATTTTTATTTTTTCTCCCTTTTATTTTACCCCAAAACTCAGCCCAAACTTAAACTAAAACCCAAAACAAAATTAAAACCAATAAAATATATTAATTAAACACCCCAGCCCAAACACCAAAGAAAATAAATAATAAAATCCTCAGCCCACACTTCCTTTTCCATTTTTAATTAATAAAAAAACCCGGTCCGGCCCAAGCTCCCTAACGCAACAGGCCGCGCCCGCAACCCACAAACCCGACCCGCTCTTTAACTTCCTCTTCTCCCTCGTTATAAACTTCTCCCGCCTATTTCTTTCCCATTGCACCCGCGTTCTCCCTCGCGCCCACGTCGCCTGCGCCATTGCCCCACACCGCGCACCCCTTGCGAGCCCTTCAAACCTTTTCTCATCTCAAACTCTCTCCCTCTCATGACTCTCACTCTCAAATCTCACTGCACACCACCACTCCCACACCCACTGCACCTCGCTCAACCCTCACCGACAACGACAACTACGACCTCCTCGTCTTTCCCCCTCGCTTCCTTCTCCTCTGAACTCGAACCCCACTGAGTTCATCTTCCCTTGCCTGCGAACTCAACCCACCACCGAGCTCTTTCCCCTCGCCTGCATACCCATCTCGGCCACTCCCTTGCACTCGACGCCGGCGAGCCTCCACTGCACCCGAACCGCCTCAGTCGACACCCCTTCAACCTCAACATCATCATCATTATCACCTCCAACCCGAGCCCCACTACCTCTCTCTCTCTCTCTCTCTCTCTTAAACCCTAAACACCTAGCTCCGACCCCTGCTGCCCATCGCTAGAGCGACGCCGCCGACCGTCGTCGACCCCAGCACATCCCAGGAGATCGACAGAGCAACCCACTCCGCTTCCAGGGAACACGAGTCGTTCCCCTGACAACTCCGACGACGAAACCGAATTGCGAGCCGAGGCCGCGAACCCTAGCCGCGCCAATCGTCGTGCGTTCATGCCGTTTCCGCTGCCGTGCGTCGCCAAAACGTCTCCAGGCAAGTACCCTACTTGCTACATGCTAGTTTATTTCCGTTAAAAACTAAAATCGTATTAATTCCATGTTTACAATTCACGCAGACTTATACGACATAAGTGTTTGATGCAAGATCCAAATGAAAACCTTCATTTAATTTGATGGAACTCGATTGCATATTCTGGCCCGTGTGGCAATGAGCACTGTATATAAATTTTACTGGAAAAATACAATTGTTAATGGCTTAAACGAACACCCCCAATTACACCCGTAAAAACTGGGAATTTCCCGCACCTGAAATTTGTTAAAATCACAATTAATTGTGTACATATTTAAATGATGCGTTCGAAGGCTCCAACCGAAGATAACTCGACGACCTGTAATCATATGCAAGTTATTAATCGTTTTTATACTGAAATTATGACGAGAATTGGTTCGGAGAGTGGCTCTGGACTGCAGTCCAGAGCAGCTCTGGTTGTTGTTTCCTGTCTCGTAATGCCTACCTCTTCGCTGCCTGAACTTGTATGTTGCGGAACCCTACACTTTATTGAATATGAAACTGTTATCTAAATAACGCAAGTGATTTCACCCCTTTTTGTCGTCGTTTACTATTTAAACTGCAATTTAAAAGATCGGGACGTATAGCAGTCCCAAACAGAACCAGAACTGATACTCTAGTGTTGAACAGTGCATAACTTCTGACGTAGAGACGCGATTGAGAATCCGTCTGGTGAATTAGAAACCTTATTTAAAACCCTAATTTTCATTCAACTGTAGCGTCGCTAAATTCCGATCTCAACTGGGATTAAAATGCGTTACGAAACGGACTTCCGATTCTGAAACCGGATTTCCAGCAGTGAACGCTTAAAATGAAATGGCCATATCTAGTGATCCTGAAACCCGATTGACGTGAAACAAAATTTGCTGGTTAGATAATTAAACATACTACTTATCTCCTGTTCATCATTTTGCTAAATTTTGCATGTGTGATTTATGAAGAATTATGCAAGTAGTAGGACATCATTTGATGACATATTAATTATGCCTTAAATACTGTTTCCTCATCACATTATATATATGTCATTGCGTTGGTAACCTAGTGATCATGTGCATTATCTAGTGTTAGGTATTAGTGGTGATTGTGATAAGTACGTTAGTGTTTGAGCATGAATGGATAAGTGGAAGTGACGCGTACTTGTACACAATCCGTGGACCCTATTGATTTATTGCATTGTCGACGTCTATGGGACGTGTATAAGTATGACTATAATTGGTATGGGACAATTATGGAAGTACTTGTATAGGTGTCATAGGTAAGGCACCAAACACAGTCCATTTATCTTGGGTATTAGTCGGGACATGCTTGATAGAGACCCTGTCTTCAGTTCTCGTGTAGACTCGTCATGGACCGATTGGTATTTGAGTTTATGGTTGGCGTTTGATGTAGACCGCAGGGTGTGGGGTAGTTTGAGTGTGAGTTCAACAGAATCTCGGGAGTCTCATGCCGGCACATATCGAGATATATGGAGATATATAGGAATATCACTGATTATTATGAACGACTCGGGCCCGTGTTCCCTTGCCCTTGGGTCCTACCCTTGGGTGGGGGATACTCACGAGTGGTTGACTCTCACACTTGGACTGACGATAGGCTTAGTGACCTATACAGTGAGACTTAGAGACTGATAGGATTAGTGACATTGACATGCATTGCTTACTGATTCAACACACCTGACATGCTATTTTACTGCTTTTCTACTCACCTGCTCTATTAGACACCCGTATTAGTTACTTCATGTTCACATCTTTACTCTCTTGATTTACGGTTACATATTCATTATTATTACACGAGTTACTATTTGTACCCACATATATATTGCTATCGTGTCGCTCTGACGACCTGAGTATGCATGCTCAGAGTGAGAAATGGATCTAGTTTGGACCAGGACCATACGTACCTCGAGGACATCGCGGACATCTTGATCAGCCACCCAGAGCTATACTCTCTTGATCTCCATCTGGTTAGTTCTTTTGTATTTGTTTTGTTTTAGTTACTGCATTTCTCATTACCTGTGCATGGATTACTGATTACCACTTAAAGCTAGAAGCCGAAGTGTGACTACGGAGGGATATTTCCTCGACCGTAGGAGCATGGCTGGCCTTGTCAACCCCTCGTATTCCGTATTTTGGGAAGCGGGGCATGACATGGTTTTGTTGGTATCAGAGCCAGGTTTTGCTATGATTGGGATTGCAGTTTCCGAGTAGTGCTTAACAATTTAAGTCGCTCTTTCGGCCCAGATTGTGAACTGGTATCTTTGACTTGAATCTTTATTATTCGTCATGCCATATTTTGACTCCATCCGTTAGAGCTTTGGGTGACTTAGTAGAGTTACGTGGTTGTAATTATGAACTGCAGCATAGCTACAATACTGTACTCTATTGGGTAACTTGGAGTTCTACATTCGTTTCTCCGTTTGAATGAGTTTTACCTTACCCGATTCTCTTGTTTCATTGTCAATTTTATATCTTGTTCTGATTTTTCCCTGTATCTTATGCCGTCCTAAAATGGTTGTTTCAGGACCATGTCTTCCAACGACCCTTCCTCTATCTCCACTCCCCAGAATCAGACCGCAGAGATTCTGAATGCACTGCAAAGTCTGAAAGAAGCCCAGGAGCGAACAAACGACCTGTTAGCTGAAGGATTAAGAAGGCAGATGACTCAGGCACCAGCGGAAGTCTCCAATCGTAAAGGGGCCCCTGTTAGACGAGAAAAAGAGGTGAAGATGAAGCGCCCACTTATTTCCCCGCGACAGAAGCAGCAGAAGACCCAATGTTGTGGGTACTGCAAGAAGCCAGGACACCTTCAGAGTGATTGTCGCCGCGCTAAAGGGAAATGCCTGATTTGCGGATCCAGCGAACACTTTATCAATAGTTGCCCTAATAGGAAGGAGCTACAAGGAGGCGGTTCGTCCACACTCTCCACTTCTGCTAAGTGATGGTTATTTCGTAGTTCGAGTGTCGAAGAACAGTACAGACCCAGCGTAGGATTCAACTCGCGTGACAAGATTGCAGCGGTCTTGAAATTCAAGAAGAGTTATCACGTTTTCTGCTTTCAAAAAAAAATGTTGTCACTTCTTTGTAAATATTTTCTTTTCGTTTGAAATCTTGTATCCGTCGAACTTTTAGCTGAATGCAATAAAATTCTGAGCTGTGATGTATATATCGTTCCCTTCCCACTCACCTTACTTATACTATTCGCTGCATCAGCACCCTGAAATTTGATTTTTCAGTCCTTATCTACCGCATATTTTCCTTGTACCCCGTATCCTTGATTTTCTTGATGTGTTCCACTGTCTAATCACGACCCTTTCTTTCTGGCCATGGCCCACCCTGGAGCAGCGCCGCCTCGAGATGAGGACACGCGGTCGTGCGTTTTCTCGGACTACATGCTGGTAAGATCAGATGACGAGACCAACGGCCCACAGATTATTTTTGGAAACAGCGATTCTGAGGGTGAGGGATTCGCAGCCCCAGAAGTCAACGTAATCAGAGACTCTGACGACGGTGAGGAAGATCCCGAGGAGGACCCGATAGAAGAAAATCCAATGGAGGAAAATCCCATGGAGGAAGATCTAGCAGAAGAGAATCACGTAGAATCAGACCTCGACGAAGAAGCTCCAGCCGAGGAAGAAGAGCCAGAAGAAGAAGACCCCATGGCAGAAGAACCTCCAGTAGTGATCCCTGCGAGGCGGTGTGAGAATGGACGCCCCCCATCTGAGCGCGCGAGCCTATCGTAACCTGCTGAACCTCCACAACCGCGACCGATGTGATTTAGTTTTCTTCTCCTCTGGCCAAATAAAATCTATGTATAGTTTAGGGCCATCTTTTACTTTTCGAGAATGCCTTGTTTAAAATTTTCTGGAATGAAATAAAATTGCTGAGTTCGCTAATCTTTTGATTGCTGGTTCGCGTAATGCTTTGACTGTTTCCCTATACATTTATTTTCCTCCTGAGATCCCGGACTGTCCACCCCTGCACCTTGTGCTGTTTTAACCCTCGCTTAGATTAAAAAGTACCGCATCCTGATCTTTTGAATGGGCCACCCTTCATCCTTCGTATGTGCCTCGTTTGAGATCCTTCTGGAGGAGCAATTGATAGTGAAATTTCCGAGTTAGCTAACCCTTCGGATTTTTGATTCACATGATGTATCGACCGTTTTCCTTCCCATACATCCCTTCCCCTCCTGTGGTTCTTTGCTGCTCACCCTTACACCCTGGGCTGACCCGACCCCGGCCTCTTCGACCTTCAGTTTAAAGTGTCACACTCCGACCTTTTGAGTGAGCCATATTCCATCGTAATCCCTACCCTGGCTAGCTCAATACATCTTTGTGCTATTTCCTGTTACCCTAACTATATTTAGGAACATCGTTATTCGAAAATTTAGTTTTCATTATTTTGTGTTTATCGAAAAGTGCGTGTTATTAACTACTCCCGTTTTATGCATTTTAAGTACACTGCTATTCTTCCCATTTTTTCGGTAGCGCAACCATATATTGCACATATTATTTTGTGCTATATTTCTTATTTTCACCATGTGGTTTTCTAAGTTATATTAAAATTGGTTGATTGATACGTTATTCTAAAATGTTTTAACCTACCGACAAATCCTTCACTATTTAATTATGGTTATGCCTTATACTTATTATTTTAGCTGCGCTACTTTTGATATACTCATGTGTGCACATATTTAGGATTTCGATTTTATCTAGCACGCCTCGAATGTTATTATTCGTTATTGCTATTTTATTCTTTTGTACATATAGGTTGCCCTTATAGTTGTTTCTGCCTTATACTTATATAGACCTATCCTTTTAGTTGTGTTATTCTTACATATATAGACCTTCAAAAATTTTATCCACCTGTTTTAAATAGATCACTATGTGTTAGTGTTCGATGCGGTAGCCTTTCGCTTATTATTTTGTAGCTTATCGTTTATTTTAAATTTCGATGAAGAAATTTTTGTAAGGGTGGTATGATATAATACCCAGTTCTTTTTGTACACTAATGTCTGTATTCTTCATAAAGTATTACGTACAAAATTTATTTATTTTTATTTATAATTATTTTATTGCTTTTAAACCCCAAATCCCAATCCCTTTTACCTTATGTCTCAGCCCACTCCCTTCCCAATTCTTCAAAGTTTTTTCCTAATCTTTTTCCCTTCACATTTTCTTTTTCTAAACCCTTTATAACCCTAATTTATCTAAAACCATTTTTATTTTTCTCCCTTTTATTTTACCCCAAAACTCAGCCCATACTTAAACTAAAACCCAAAACAAAATTAAAACCAATAAAATATATTAATTAAACACCCTAGCCCAAACACCAAAGAAAATAAATAATAAAATCCTCAGCCCACACTTCCTTTTCCATTTTTAATTATTAAAAACCCCCGGCCCGGCCCAAGCACCCTAACGCAACAGGCCGTGCCCGCAACCCACAAACCCGACCCGCTCTTTAACTTCCTCTTCTCCCTCGTTATAAACTTCTCCTGCCCATTTCTTTCCCATTGCACCCACGTTCTCCCTCGCGCCCATGTCTCCCGTGCCGTTGCCCCATGCCGCGCACCCCTCGCGAGCCCCTCAAACCTTTTCTCATCTCAAACTCTCCCCCCCTCATCACTCTCGCTCTCAAATCTCACTACACACCACCACTCCCACACCCACCGCACCTCGCTCAACCCTCACCGACGACGACAACTACGACCTCCTCGTCTTTCCCCTCGCTTCCTTCTCCTCTGAACTCGAACCCCACCGAGTTCATCTTCCCTCGCCTGCGAACTCAACCCACCACCGAGCTCTTTCCCCTCGCCTGCATACCCATCTCGGCCACTCCCTTGCACTCGACGCCGGCGAGCCTCCACTGCACTCGAACCGCCTCAGTCGACACCCCTTCAACCTCAACATCATCATCACTATCACCTCCAACCCGAGCCCCACTACCTCTCTCTCTCTCTCTCTCTCTCTCTCTCTTTTAAACCCTAAACACCTAGCTCCTACCCCTGCTGCCCATCGCCGGAGCGACGTCGCCGACCGTCGTCGACCCCAGCACATCCCAAGAGATCGACAGAGCAACCCACTCCACTTCCAGCTAACACAAGTCGTTCCCCGGACAACTCCGACGACGAAACCGAATCGCGAGCCGAGGCCGTGAACCCTAGCCGCGCCGTTCGTCGCGCGTTCGTGCCGTTTCCGCTGCCGTGAGTCATCAAAACGTCTCCAGGTAAGTACCCTACTTGCTACATGCTAGTTTATTTCCGTTACAAACTAAAATCGTATTAATTCCATGTTTACAATTCACGCAGACTTATACGACATAAGTATTTGATGCAAGATCCAAATGAAAACCTTCATTTAATTTGACGGAACTCGATTGCATATTCTGGCCCGTGTGGCAATGAGCACCGTGTAGAAATTTTACTGGAAAATACAATTGTTAATGGCTTAAACGAACACCCCCAATTACACCCGTAAAAACTGGGAATTTCCCGCACCTAAAATTTGTTAAAATCATAATTAATTGTGTACATATTTAAATGATGCGTTCGAGGGCTCCAACCGAAGATGACTCGACGACCTATAATTCTATGCAAGTTATTAATCGTTTTTATACTGAAATTATGACGAGAATTGGTTCGGAGAGAGGCTCTGGACTGCAGTCCAGAGCAGCTCTGGTTGTTGTTTCCTGTCTCGTAATGCCTACCTCTTCGCTGCCTGAACTTGTATGTTGCGGAACCCTACACTTTATTGAATATGAAACTGTTATATAAATAACTCAAGTGATTTCACCCCTTTTTGTCGTCGTTTACTATTTAAACTGCAATTTAAAAGATCGGGACGTATAGCAGTCCCAAACAGAACCAGAACTGATACTCTAGTGTTGAACAGTGAATAACTTCTGACGTAGAGATGCGATTGAGAATCCGTCTGGTGAATTAGAAACCTTATTGAAAACCCTAATTTTCATTAAACTGTAGCGTTGCTAAATTCCGATGCCAACTGGGATTAAAATGCGTTACGAAACGGACTTCCGATTCTGAAACCGGATTTCCAGCAGTGAACGCTTAAAATGAAATGGCCATATCTAGTGATCATGAAACCCGATTGACGTGAAACAAAATTTGCTGGTTAGATAATCAAACATACTACTTATCCCCTGTTCATCGTTTTTCTAAATTTTGCATGTGTGATTTATGAAGAATTATGCAAGTAGTAGGACATCGTTTGATGACATATTAATTATGCCTTAAATATTGTTTCCTCATCACATTATATATATGTCATTGCATTGGTAACCTAGTGATTATGTGCATTACCCAGTATTAGGTATTAGTGGTGATTGTGGCAAGTACGTTAGTGTTTGAGCATGAATGGATAAGTGGAAGTGTCACGTACTTGTACACAATCCGTGGACCCTATTGATTTATTACATTGTCGACGTCTGTAGGACGTGTATAAGTGTGACTATAATTGGTATGGGACAATTATGGAAGTACTTGTATGGGTGTCACAGGTAAGGCACCAAACACAGTCCATTTATCTTCGGTATTAGTCGGGACATACTTGATGGAGACCCTGTCTTCAGTTCTCGTGTAGACTCGTCATGGACCGATTGGTATTTGAGTTTATGGTTGACATTTGATGTAGACCGTGGGGTGTGGGGTAGTTTGAGTGTGAGTTCAACAGAATCTCGGGAGTCCCATGCCGGCACATATGGAGATATATGGAGATATATAGGGATATCACTGATTATTATGAGCGACTCGGGCCTATGTTCCCTTACCCTTGGGTCCTACCCTTGGGTGGGGGATACTCACGAGTGGTTAACTCTCACACTTGTACTGACAATAGGCTTAGTGACCTATACAGTGAGACTTAGAAACTGATAGGATTAGTGACATTGACATGTATTGCTTACTGATTCAACACACCTGACATTCTATTTTACTGCTTTACTACTCACATGCTCTATTAGACACCCGTATTAGCTACTTCATGTTCACGTCTTTACTCTCTTGATTTACGGTTACATATTCATTATTATTGTTAGTTATATGTATGCCCTAGAGACCATTACTGTACATTGGATGTATATTGTAGTGGATGCTGGGACATATATAGGGAGGACTTTCTTGCTCGACATGATAGTATGCTATCTGGTTGATCTTTACCTTAACGTGTACACTAATTGTCTCTCTGTTACATGTTGGTAAAGCCCTTAGGATGTGTACTTGACTACCTGGACTATGATGCGGATCATACTAGTGGGGACATGGTAGTCCATAAGTACATCCTTCAAAATCCCTAGTCGAGGGTGTATCGAGACGGGGCATCGATATACCAGAGTAGACTAGCGTGTACCTTCTCGACCCATACAGATGGGCGATGGATGATCCCATATCCATCGGTGTTTGACATCAGAGATGATATACGGGTGCTCAGTGGAGACTGGGTACACTGGACGGACTCGCCGAGAACTCCCAGATGGTATTATACCTCACGTCAGATGGCAGTTCTCTGGTGACACTGGCACAGGTTAGTCTGTAGACCCGAGATCGTCATAGAGTCTTGTGTGGTTCCCACTGTGCTTTGATTTCTATCTTACCACGTCCAAGAGGGCGTGCAAAACGGTGGTTTTTGGGTACAGTCCCGAGTCACATGGAGGCAATGAGCGATAGGAGGGGATTCGTCTCTCCCGGTATAGGGAGTTGATGTTGCGCTGTGTTCGATTGGCTATAACAGGAAATCCCTGGCCAGGGTTGCTGAGATTTACTGGTAAGTGTTACCAGTAGTTTCTCGAATTTTTTAGACCTCATATCGACACGACTTATTGAGCTATTGGGGTCTGACGTTTACCACCCCTAGGCGAGATATGCGATATATCAGACGAACAGACCGGACTGTACGGTAGTGTTACTGGTTGGATTCACTGGAGTGTGAGCGGGCTTGCTCGTCGATCTTCTGATCGCTCAATACCCGGGTGGCCGTTACGTTTAGCAGACCGCTTGCGGCTTGTGGGTGTTTGATATGATCATCACCTGCTGCCGGCGTATTGACGAGTCTTTAGAGTCCTACACAGAGGTTTCCTGGATCAAGCGAAATGAAATAGGAGCGCATATGAGATATGTGCGGGACCGAGAATAATGCGTGTATGTGATACCGTATTTCATTCTCGCGATGAATGTATCGATTGGTTGTATGCGATATAACCTAGTTATCGAATCAAGGGTTGATTCGATAAGCCGATACATTGGATACTAGTCGGTTATATACGATATGACCGGATCATTGAATCAAGTGTTGATTTAATGATTTAATGCATAATTATATATTAGATATATTACTTTGCATTAACTAGTATTGGTTCACTTTAAATGGATTTTCTCGCTCGGATGTGCACATTGTATATGTGATATACTTTTTGTGCACTTGATTGTATCATGTTTGATGATACATGCTCACTAGGGTTTGTGTAAAGATCAAACCATGGTTACATGATTATGGTTAGGGTTTTGTTTTATTCACTTATTTATTTATCCATTTCTTTTTGGAAAATAAATTGCATAAAGAGAAAATGGTGGCTTTCTTTGTTTGTATATTGAAGCTTCATGAAGCTTTGACCTTGTGACCATTTTGTCTTGATGCTTAACCCTAACCCTTCATTCTAACCATGGTTTATTCTCTACAACAAACTATGGTTGCAAAATGATAAGTATTCATTTATTTTTCTTTTTGAAAAATACTTATGATATTCTATCATCTTCTTCTTCTTCTTCACTTCAAGAAAGAAGCTTGCATCCATCAATGGTGATTGATGAATTAGAGTGAGAAATCCAATTCTAAAGTCTACCCACTTCCTATTTCTTCATCCTCTACCTCTTGCCAAGTAGTAGAGTGTGTTTTCTTCACAAGTTTCTTGACTTGGTGAAGTCGGAGCTTGATTTAGCGATGCCTCGACGTAGATCATCTTCGGCATGGACATCGATGACCTAGCCCGTCCATTCTCCGATGAAGCCGACGCTAGAGCCCGGGACTTGATTTGGACAGCGGAGAGGACCTCATCTCGGAGCCGTGGAGGTGGAGGACCGGATCTACAAAGGTTGTATTTCCGTTTACTTGTAGTTAAGTGTTAACTAGTTTCTTTTCGCCTAGTTTTCTAGCCAACGATCCGTAGTCGGTTTTCTCGGCACCGTTAAAATTTGAAATTGGCATGGTTGATGCCTTGTGAGACCTCTTTGGAGTGCCTAGGAACCCTACAGTAGTATCAGAGCCTAGCTAGAGCCTTAGGTGAAGTCTAGACGGAGTTTGAAGTCCGATCGACCCGAAACCCCATCTCAAATAATGCTCTCTGTCCTTTTTCTAAAAACGTGGATTTTTCGAAATTAAAAATATGCAGAAAATCAAGCAGGGTTTTCTAGGAATTACTGTAAATTTCGTGGACCTAATTCAACTATTCCACCGCGTTTCCGCGGCATGAGCAAGGCTCATGCGGCGGATCCGCGGCCGTACGGCCACAATATTTAAATTAGTTTGCACAGTAACTCCTATTTAACAGTGCTGGTTCTCCTGGGTATTTTTAATATTTTTTCCAGAGTTTGCATTTTCTGAGTTGTTTTGGGGATTCGGTGTTTCGATCGGAGTATCAGATTTTGTCTATGTGGCTTTCCGGATAAATTTTAGAATATGTTAAAAAGTTCGACCGGATTTAAATACCCAATTTTTCCCCTGTCGGGAAATTTCCAAGTGTTGGATTTTTCCGTAGTTTGACGACGTTCTAAGTAGTGCAAGTAACGCGATGGACCCTCTAGAAGACAACAAACCTTAACTCGATTATGTGACCGTCTTAAACTGCCCTTTGAACCTTCAGGTTTGGGGCAGTACGGCGTGCCACATGTGAGGCGTTGGCTTGACCCTTCTACGGCTGGACCGTTGGTACTGAGGCACGAACTGAATGTTGTTAGACTTATTTCATGTGTTGGATTGTATCGGGAAAACTTGGGTGTTCGATTGTTCGATCGGAAAGTTTAACATTTTCTGTTTATCTGGAATGTGATACAATAATTGGAATTCACAAATAGTTATGAGATAACTGAATGAATGTTATAAACATAGCACTTTAGTCTCACTTGATCGGTTGCCACGGAATTTTGATGTGATCAAAAGTCCGTCGCAATCACGTAGCGTACGCGGATACTCGCCGGGTAAACTTAATAGACAGCCTCACTCCATAGCCCCGACCAAGTGACTGTAGGAGAACCCCGTCGCCGAAAGCATCCGTTCGGGTGCTCGAGGCAGCGGTGTTCCGCCTTGGTGCACTTCGTCGACGGTATCGGGGGTGCGGCCGTCTACTGAAGTTTGCGACGAGCATTCGATCAGGATGTCGGGAATCTTGTTGAATTACCCGACTTGATATTGAAAAGAGTTTTCGATTTTGAGACTAAAATGCGGGGTTTATAATTGTTAGGCATGCGATGTCTAAGTAATTCATTTGGTCAGGCATGCGATGTCTGAGGTGGTTGCGGATTCCAACTGTTGTAGTTTTACACTTTCTTTTCTGTGACCGTAAGTGTAATATGTGATATCGCCGGTTTCGTTGCTATATGTCAACGACAATTGGGATGGACATATTTACTTACGTTGATGACATGTGATGTTATGTGTTGCTGGATATGTTATATTGGATCGTCGTGTTTGAATAGCCGGGGGTTTTTATGTGAGATGAGTGTTTTTCATTTTCATTCATGTAAAAACTTGTATGTAATATTCTTTTATTTGGGGCACTTCCAGGTTGCGGAAGTTATCACCTTTTGTATATTATTTACTTTTCCGCACTAGGATAGACCCAAGGAGGGGAGCACAAGTAACCGGGTTCTGGAGTCCAGTGGGAGACCAACTCGAGGAGTCGAGTCCGGGTCTCCTAACTCTAGAATTGGTAGGGTTGCTTGCCGCTCTCGTAGGGGTCTTGGGGTGTGGGTTTGGCTATTCATCACGACCGTGGAATCCGTGTTTTATACTGGCTCGTATTGAAAACACGGACGTCCTAGTATATCCAATATTTCATATGTTTCTTCTGCTGCGATATCTGTGATGTGATCATGTGATGTTCTGTGATAGATACAGTATATAGTATATATGATATATTATATAGGCGTTACTTATGTTTTACACCCGCGCTAGCCCTGCCCCGCTCTGCCGTTAGTTACCTAACCTAACGGTGCACGAGGGGACATCGAGGCGAATGCGGATGGCATAAGTGTACGTCGTATTTATCTGTGATGTTTAGGTACATTAAATGATGGGACTTCATTAATGTGATTAATGAAATAAAAGAAACCTAAGATGTTGTAGAATCGAATTTCAAATTAAAACAGGTAGCTACAGTTCTTGCTTTGCACAGCGGTATATGTGATATATCCTGCACCTTATTCGATGAGGAAAGGACCGAGATCCCTTCACCGGGAGTGACTCCTTTAGCAATAACTGGCAGATGCTACACACTCGGTTTGTCTTTTGATTGCTTTTAAGTGTTTCTGCTTTGCACAGTGATATATATGATATATCCCGCACCTTATTCGATGAGGAAAGGACCGACGAACCCTTCACCGGGAGTGACTCCTTTAGCAAAACTAGAAAAGCCTCAAAAACACTCCATTTTAAAATCATTTGATTCTACAACGATATCAAGTTCATTACGCAATAGGTTTTCAGAAAAACCTGTCGTAGCCCTCCGTCATTTCAGATAAGTTGTATATAGTATTCGTGCTGCATTTGTTGGCTTTCGTCAAGGTGCAGTGTGCGATAGCTATATGCTGCTTATCTGCCAGCATACGATGCGATTGGATTAGGGTAGTCGTGCGGCTTTGTTGGCTTTCGTCAAAGGTCGTGTGGGTGGGTTTAATTCAATCAAGAAATGTACGGGTTGAACTTGACTAGCGGGCTATGGTTTGTTGGCTTTCGTCAAGGTCATAGCACGTTAGGGGCAAAAGATTATCGGGAATTTCAAGTGTTGAAATTTGCAATGAGATTGCATACCTTCCATGAGATAGTTGGATCCCGATACCCGCTGCGAGTAAGAGTTACTCCTGGGAGAGTTTTATACATTACAATTAGCTAATCAAGTAGGTGTCTAGAAAGGTGTCAACGGGGTTACGCCTCTGGGAAAACGAGGTTTACATTAATTAGGTTCGTGCGAAAGCACGGGGGACCTCCCTCAAAGTACCGACACTGGCCTGGCTGAAAGATTGGCGAACTTGTAGCGTGTAATTAATCCCGGCTAGTCTTTCCTTTTAGGGTTTGAAGGAAGATTTGATAAAAAGCAGTGGGAGCCATCCTGATTAGATAAAATAATAACCAATCTATTCTTGACAGAGCGCACGCTGAGTGTTTTCTTCTCTCTCTCTCCAGGTAGCGACCATATCACGCCTTAATCAAGATAATAATACGGAATATTGACCGAACTCGCTTGTTATACTGAGCTGGGGAACGTTGATCCCGCTCCAACTTATAATTGTTATAAGACAGAGCAGGAAATTGGGGAATACCAGATTTCCCGTGCCGCCCAAACGAAGAGAGTGCATGCTGATGCATCATCTTCGGGTGTGTTCATTACAGAGAACTGTTTCTCAGTATCCTTTACGTCCTGGGTATGTGATACCAGATCAGGATCCCAGATATGTAATTTATTACATAGGGCTACAGAAAGGTAGAGAACTGAGAACGGGTGATAAGTTTCATGAGGCAGAAAACGGGGCAAGAGTTGCAGCCAGGTCTGTTGGTCACTGTCACCCTGTATTACCAATACATTGTTTCTGAACGAATGTTATTAGATACCGAACCTGATATACAAAATCATATCTGTCTCTTTATTAGTAAAGAAACGATAAAATTTTGTATTGTTGAATAATGTTTTGAACATTTCCTATATCAAAAGTTGATCGGTTCAGGCACGTTATCTAAAAGCATTAATGTTCTAAATCAAACTACAGTTCTTTGTATACGGAACACACAGAAGAGGAAAAGTTCAGAAATGAACGAATCCCTCTTAAGGCATTGTAGACTAGGTCATATCTATGCGACCCGACTGGCTGTAGTTACATGTAGATGCATATTTAAATCAGTTTGAATTTACATCTTGTGAAACTCGCTAGTCATGTCACAAAGATAAGATGACCATAGCTCCGTTTACTGGAAACAGAGAAAGAGTTAATGAATTCTTGGGATGATACATGTTGATGTATGTAGGTCCCCTGTCTACACATGCCAAGACCGGTTCTTTATACTTCATTATATTCTCTGATAATCTCTCAAGATTCAGTCATATGTTCCTGTTGAAACATGAGTCCGAACCTTTTGAGATATTCACAGAATATAAGCTAGAAGTAGAGAACCAAAACACGGGTATAAGTATTATGTCCTTTGATGAGATCAAGGAGGAGAATACTTGGGCACGAAATTCTTGGACTTTTCTAAAGGAGAATGAGATTCTCTCTCAGCATTACTCCTCCGTATACACCATAGCACGATGGTATATCAGGGCGGAGCGATCACACCCTATATGATAAGGTGTGCTCTATGATGAGTACTACTGAGTTACCTATTTCCTTTTTGGGAGTTATGCACTTGAGAAGCTGCATACCTATTGAATAGGGTTCAAATCAAATCAGTCGCCTACCGCTCCATATGAGATATGGTATGGAAAGAGCCCATGTCTTAAGCTAGTTAAGATTTGGGGTTGTCCGGCCTATGTCTAAAAGCAAAATCCGGACAAGCTCGAGGCAAGGTCTGTTATGTAGAACTGGAAAGGTTCCAACTATACAAACTACAGCAGATGATTTGGTAAAACCAAATGATTCAATAGTTACCAACGAACCTCAGCCTCTCCGCCGATCTAGTAGGGTTCCTCACCCACCTGAGAGATACTTCGGTTTCTCTATGACAGTGGGAGCGAGGACTGCATCATGAGATGATGACCCAACTAGATTCGAGCTGGCCATCAGGAGTGAGACTCTGTAAGAATGGCTGGATGCTTAGCGATCTGAGATGGAATCCTTATGCACCAACAAAGTATGGACTTTGGTTGCTATATCTGAAGGGTTAAATCCCCATCAGGAGCAAGTATATCTTGAGAAGATTACTTGGTGTAGATGGAAAAGTTGAGACTTTCAAAGCTAGACTTGTTAAAAGTTTGCATCATTGACCAGGTGTGGATAATGATGAAACCTTTTCAAGTAGCTATGCTTAAGTCCATCCAGATCCTACTTGTCACGGCTACATACCATGACTACGATATCTGGTGGGAGGGTGTCATGACTGCTTTTCTAAATGATGTTTTAGAAGAGTGCGTCTATAAGTACACAGCCAGAGGGCCTCGTAGACAGTGGGAGCAGCGGAAACGTGTGCAAGATGCTTTATAAGATTAAAGCAGGCATCGCGGAGTTGGAACATCTGTTTTGATGGATTAGTCAAAGAGTTTGACATCATCAAAATGGTAGATGAACCTTGTATAAACAAAAAGATAGTAGGGAGTATGGTGGTGATCCTCGTAGAGTACGTGGATGACATACTCTTGATAAGAAAGGAGTTTCTTATGCTACGCTCGATCGATCTCCGTTTATCACAAAGATTCTCCGTGTAGGATCAAAATGATACCTACTAAATCCTGGATTTTGGATCTATGAGATAGATTTAATTGGATGTTAGGATTCTCACTAGTTGTAGTGAGATGGTATCAATCGACCTTGGGGAGAATCACTGGAAGTGTTCCAGGGTGATAAAGACGACTGAATGTCAGTCGCAGGCATTGTCTTTACCCTCCGTAAAGGGACGGTATGTTGGAAGAGTTCCAAGCTAGATACCGTGACATACTAGACGATAAAGGCACGATACATCGCTACTTAAGATGCTACCAAAGAGGCTGTTTGGGTGTATAATGGTTCATGAGATGAACTACGTTCCTACCATTGTGAAACAATGGAGTTGAGGCTTATGCCAAGGAACGCGGGTCCCATCAGTGATCCAGACATATTCTAAGGCAGTATCACTTGATCATGGAGATGGTTGATCTCCAGGGAGATCGAGGTTAGAAGAGTAGACTCAGAGGACAACACAGCGGATCCACTCACAAAGACCTGTTCCCAGAGAGAGACTTTTATGGGATGGTTGAGTATGAGATACTACAACCACTGCTACAGATGGCCCTAGTGCAAGTGGGAGATTGTTAGTTATATGTATGCCCTAGAGGCCATTACTGTACATTGGATGTATATTGTAGTGGATGCTGGGACATATATAGGGAGGACTTTCTTGCTCGACATGATAGTATGCTATCTGGTTGATCTTTACCTTAACGTGTACACTAATTGTCTCTCTGTTACATGTTGGTAAAGCCCTTAGGATGTGTACTTGACTACCTGGACTATGATGCGGATCATACTAGTGGGGACATGGTAGTCCATAAGTACATCCTTCAAAATCCCTAGTCGAGGGTGTATCGAGACGGGGCATCGATATACCAGAGTAGACTAGCGTGTACCTTCTCGACCCATACAGATGGGCGATGGATGATCCCATATCCATCGGTGTTTGACATCAGAGATGATATACGGGTGCTCAGTGGAGACTGAGTACACTGGACGGACTCGCCGAGAACTCCCAGATGGTATTATACCTCACGTCAGATGGCAGTTCTCTGGTGACACTGGCACAGGTTAGTCTGTAGACCCGAGATCGTCATAGAGGCTTGTGTGGTTCCCACTGTGCTTTGATTTCCATCTTACCACGTCCAAGAGGGCGTGCAAAACGGTGGTTTTTGGGTACAGTCCCGAGTCACATGGAGGCAATGAGCGATAGGAGGGGATTCGTCTCTCCCGGTATAGGGAGTTGATGTTGCGCTGTGTTCGATTGGCTATAACAGGAAATCCCTGGCCAGGGTTGCTGAGATTTACTGGTAAGTGTTACCAGTAGTTTCTCGAATTGTTATAGACCTCATATCGACACGACTTATTGAGCTATTGGGGTCTGACGTTTACCACCCCTAGGCGAGATATGCGACATATCAGACGAACAGACCGGACTGTACGGTAGTGTTACTGGTTGGATTCACTGGAGTGTGAGCGGGCTTGCTCGTCGATCTTCTGATCGCTCAATACCCGGGTGGCCGTTACGTTTAGCAGACCGCTTGCGGCTTGTGGGTGTTTGATATGATCATCACCTGCTGCCGGCGTATTGACGAGTCTTTAGAGTCCTACACAGAGGTTTCCTGGCTCAAGCGAAACGAAATAGGAGCGCATATGAGATATGTGCGGGACCGAGAATAATGCGTGTATGTGATACCGTATTTCATTCTCGCGATGAATGTATCGATTGGTTGTATGCGATATAACCTAGTTATCGAATCAAAGGTTGATTCGATAAGCCGATACATTGGATACTAGTCGGTTATATACGATATGACCGGATCATTGAATCAAGTGTTGATTTAATGATTTAATGCATAATTATATATTAGATATATTACTTTGCATTAACTAGTATTGGTTCACTTTAAATGGATTTTCTCGCTCGGATGTGCACATTGTATATGTGATATACTTTTTGTGCACTTGATTGTATCATGTTTGATGATACATGCTCACTAGGGTTTGTGTAAAGATCAAACCATGGTTACATGATTATGGTTAGGGTTTTGTTTTATTCACTTATTTATTTATCCATTTCTTTTTGGAAAATAAATTGCATAAAGAGAAAATGGTGGCTTTCTTTGTTTGTACATTGAAGCTTCATGAAGCTTTGACCTTGTGACCATTTTGTCTTGATGCTTAACCCTAACCCTTCATTCTAACCATGGTTTATTCTCTAAAACAAACTATGGTTGCAAAATGATAAGTATTCATTTATTTTTCTTTTTGAAAAATATTTATGATATTCTATCATCTTCTTCTTCTTCTTCACTTCAAGAAAGAAGCTTGCATCCATCAATGGTGATTGATGAATTAGAGTGAGAAATCCAATTCTAAAGTCTACCCACTTCCTATTTCTTCATCCTCTACCTCTTGCCAAGTAGTAGAGTGTGTTTTCTTCACAAGTTTCTTGACTTGGTGAAGTCGGAGCTTGATTTAGCGATGCCTCGACGTAGATCATCTTCGGCATGGACATCGATGACCTAGCCCGTCCATTCTCCGATGAAGCCGACGCTAGAGCCCGGGACTTGATTTGGACAGCGGAGAGGACCTCATCTCGGAGCCGTGGAGGTGGAGGACCGGATCTACAAAGGTTGTATTTCCGTTTACTTGTAGTTAAGTGTTAACTAGTTTCTTTTCGCCTAGTTTTCTAGCCAACGATCCGTAGTCGGTTTTCTCGGCACCGTTAAAATTTGAAATTGGCATGGTTGATGCCTTGTGAGACCTCTTGGGAGTGCCTAGGAACCCTACAATTATTATACGAGTTACTATTTGTACCCACATATATATTGCTATCGTGTCGCTCTGACGACCTGAGTATGCATGCTCAGAGTGAGAAGTGGATCTAGTTTGGACCAGGATCATACGTACTTCGAGGACATCGCGGACATCTTGATCAACCACCCAGAGCTATACTCTCTTGATCTCCATCTGGTTAGTTCTTTTGTATTTGTTTTGTTTTAGTTACTGCATTTCTCATTACTTGTGCATGAATTACTGATTACCACTTAAAGCTAGAAGCCGAAGTATGACTACGGAGGGATATTTCCTCGACCGTAGGAGCATGGCTGGCTTTGTCAACCCCTCGTATTCTGTATTTTGGGAAGCGGGGCGTGACACCAAGGTTGGTATGCTTTGCCCTTCTGGTTTTATATTTTCATAATGATGCTGATATGTTCTTCATTTTAAATCATAGTTCTGGAAGCTGACGATGAAGTCGAGATTCTTGACGGACCCGGGGATCTTTCAAACCCGCCTTGCATGGCTGTAGGTAAGTGGCGTTTTATCATTGGCATCGTTTTGTTTACTCTATGTTTGGAAACACCACTGACCACACCTAAATCTTTACAGCTTTGCCAGCCCTAACCCTATTAGAGTCTCGGATCCCTATGCCACCAGGCCCTTATGCCCGACGTGCGTCTGAAAAGATGGAAAAAAAGAGCATTTATTCCTTGGCGGCACTCATCGAAGATCTTCGCGCTGGTACTTCTATCGCGGCCGAAGAATTTGCTGCCGAGGCCAACGCTTCATTATCTGTTCTGGCCACTTATCATGATAAGGAATTAGTGCGTACTTGGGTTGTGTACTGTCGCAAAGTGAAGGCCTGCCTGCATGGGATTGAATGCATACGCCTTCCCTTCGACATCTTAATTGTAAAAGCGAGCCTCCGAGGATGGATCGAATGGTGTGCAGCCAATCTCTAGTCATGTGAAAAGAGGCTCAACCGGAAGTTTTCAGAAAGGGAGTTGGTTTCGAATGCGTTGGGGGAACTTCAGGCTCAGCTTACTGCCAAGACCATCCGTGCGTACGAAATTTGGCGGGTGCTTCAAGAAGCCATTATAGGGGTAGTGGCTCTTGACAAAGCTGTTATTTTTACCCGTGAAATGGTTGAAGCCCATAAGGTCGCTGAGAAGGAACTCGAGAGTCGGTTTGCTTCATACCAGACTCAATAGACCCAGGAAGGGACTCGTCTCGCAGCACTGGTGGAGCTTGAAGCCGAAGTCCAGCGGACGAACGACGAATTGGCTGGCCTAATGAACCGTCCGCCGACTTGAAACATTTTTGTCGCTGTATATTCTCTTCTTTTTGCATAAGAGTATCTTGTATTCATTTTGATTCATGAATAACATGTATTCATTTTGATTCCTGAATGAAATGTATCTTGTATTCACTTAAATTCATGAATAAAATACATATTTTATTTCATACTGGCATTTCTCTCTTCATTGATGTATTGATTTGGCGTGAAGTAGTTTATATACTTGATTTATCAAAGAAAATAGTAGGATATAAGTTTTGTAGTTTAGTAACCGCAATCAATAACGGTGTCGCGTATAGCGAGCGTTAGTGAGTACGGGTCGTCCTCTGGGATTCATGGAACTTGTAAATTCTTGCTTTAATTGAGTCGAAAGAAAAATCAACAAATTGTTTTAAGATTTGGTTGAAATAATAATTTCAAGAAATTTAAGAAATTATTTTCAAGAAAGAAAATTCAAGAAAATGTTCAAGATTGTTTATCAAGAAAATTGTAGAAGGCTTGTAGGATTCGAACGGAATTGGTAGCCATGGATGATGATTCAAGATGATTCATCTTACCTATTGATAGAATTACTACTAGATCGATAGCTATTAATGAGAATTAGAGATCCTTTGAAGAAACTAGGGTTTCTTCTTCATTACCCCTTGTCTTTTCATTAATTGTCATTCATATCTAGCCTTTAACAAGAAAGATCATCAATCTAATCCCCAAATTGTGATGAAATTCTCAATGAATTGATCTCACTCACAATTTGGACATTAATGATTTTTTTGCTAAAGTTTATAATTTTCATAAGATTTAAGATGAATATAGAATTCTCTCACTATTAGATCTACCAAATTCTTTCGAATCCTTAACAAGCAAAGATTTACTCACACATTATGAAAATATAAGAATCAACAAATTGAGATTTCATAATGCGAAAATTTAAAGAAAGCGAGACTAAAAGTAATGATCACCTTTATTATTCAACTTCGAATTACAACTTCTTCAATATGAGATTACAAGAAAATTCGCTCTCTATTACTCCCTTGAAGAGGTAGTTTCTCCGTCGATCTTCGCTTTGCTCGATCACCGTGAGTCTTGGATCTATCGAGAATCACGTGCTCTTGATGATGATCGGTTTCGCATAAAGGATCTTGAATGATCTTGCCCGATGAATTTCTCACGATTCTTGATCTTGGATCTTGATTTGGAATTGTTTTTGTGATTGTGTACTAAAATTCAACAACTAATCAACAACCTTTTAATGTAGGCTTAAATCTCTTTTTATAGCCCTTAATCAAGCTTCCATCATAAGCTAGGTTATTATAGAGAGGCTTCTAGAATAAGTTAGGTAGTTATGAAACTTGATCAACAAGCTAGGTTGTTGTAGAGAAGTTTACAGAACAAGATTATTACAATGAAGCGTCCTCAGCAAGCTAGGATATTTCAATGAAGCTTCTGGAGAATTCTCGATCGCCGACGCCCTGACTCGGCCGCGGATCCGCGGCGACTCGGCCTGACTCGGCCGCGGATCCGCGGCCGATTAGTGTCTTCATTGCTTCAATTCTCTTTGGTCTTCTGGTGTTGATCTCTAGGTTTATATTTGATATCTGGAATCTTTTTATCTCTACCAAATGTCTGCCAGAATTTAACTCTTTGATTTCCTGAACTTTATCGGCGAATTTCCGATTCCGATATCTGACCTGAGCTAATTTTTGCACAAGATCTCAATGAAGAGTGTTAGAGATATACAATATTATGCGTGGAATAATAAACATACAATTTCCTTTAAAAATATTGATTATAATGTATAACACATGATAATTGATATTTTCCAGACAAACTTGTAATATGTGTTATATTTATATCAAACATCCTTGGATGATTAGAAAAGTGAGGAAATTGTTATGTTAAAAATTGCAATAATTTCGACTGAACAAATTCCCCCAAACTCGACTTTGATCGTCCCGAGCAAACTTCTTTTATTCAGGAGAAGGAGAAAAGAAAAAGAAAAACTAACTAACACACTTTCGTAGGCAACACGATTGCACTGAGCACGGGCAACAAGCCTTTAAACCTCTAGGTGTCCCTAATAGGAGGAATGTTGTCTCCTGAGGGTTTTCAGCTGATTGCACCCACAAAATCCTATAATAAAAGAAAGACCGTGAAAGTTACATATAAAGATAAGAATTATAAAAAATAGAACTTGAAAATCAGAGTTTTCAACTACACTAGCTTTTCCGTAGTCATGAGCCCTATCTTAATAGTCATGAAAAGATATTAGAAATTACACCATCCCTCAATAAAACATCACATTTATTCTTCATCCATACCTTTCTTCCAAACACCAATCATATACCTCTACGTGTGTGTGAAAGACATTTCTACACTTGGATAATTCAATTTAAGCTATCATGCTCTTGTCCATCTACCTCAGTACTTTTTTGTCGGTGAATTTTTTTGGATGGAATTGCTCACACATTCTTCATGTGACCGTTAATACTTCTTGAGCTACTAACCGACCGATTACTAAATGTGCTCACTTATTAGGCGTAATTAGCAATTTCCTCATCTTGCTACACCTAAGGCTTAGCAGTGACTCCCAAACCAGTTGGTCTAAGGCACTAGGTGATGAAGCACCCACGCTATAATTTTTTTATGCCGCCTTGGTGATCACAAAACCAGTATTCATTTTTCTTCACCATTTTATACTTTTATGCTTCATTTTTTTTTTGTTTTTAGACAAGAGCATTTCAAGGTATCCTCTATTATCCCGAGTTTTAAGACGTGTGTAAGTGCGTATAGTTGGGTATCAACATTCAAATAGGAACTATTTTTCAGACTTATTTTTATCCTCAGATTAGTGACTTCCTTCATCTTACTAACCCTTGGGACAACGGCTCGTAACTACTTATTACTAGTTTCGTTTAAGAAAACATCTAATTTTCTTGGTTTTCTTAAACTCTTCCAATCTTTTAAATGTAATTTTTCACTTTCTAATCTTTTATTATAAAAGAAATTTTTTTGAAAATTTAGTGCTTATGCAAAGTGTAATGCAAGGTAATACATAAATAAGCACAAACCTCCCCCAAACCTGTCTACAGCAGTGTCCTCACTGTTGTCATCTTTTAAATCTCAAAAACCTGTAGACTTGGGAGGATAAGTTATAAACGGGGACAAGAATGAATGAACGTGAAAATCTCCCCCAAACTTATTTTTCATCATATGGATAATCAATTAAGTCCCCCTTTTTTTAACACACCTCCATTCTTATAATGAGACAATTTTATCGAGACATGGAGGTAAGGCGGAGGAAATTTAGTTATGATAAATCGGCTCCTGTAAAAACAGGAGCTCCTCCGTTGGGTCAGTAGAAAAATACGGTTTTAATCTATGCCCATTCACATTAAAAATAAATAAATATATTCCCCATCAAGTCCCACCAATGACGAGAAATATCCCCATATGGTGAACAACTGCTTGTAAGTCCTCTCGACTTATAAGGAGAAAATATTCTTGTAAGATGCTTATGACTTATAAGAGAAAACACACTTGGGAATCCCCACGATTCCTAAGGAGAAAACACACCAATGAGATCCTCACGACTCACAGGGAGAAATACCTTTATGAGACCCTCACGGCTTATAAAGTCAAAAAGTTTTAGTCGACAGGATTCTAACCCTGTTTACTAAGCCACCTTTGTTCAAATAGACAAAGGCAAATGATTATTCGCTACTGACAATATCTCAGTTGTAGCGATATCGATGCCTAAACATGTGTCAAACTCCAAGTCCACTCACGGTAAATGATGATTCGCTTATGAAAACATTCCAGTTGTAGTGATGCTGAAGCCAAAATTGGTATCAGATTCCAAATCCCCAATTCGCATAAAAATCAGCGATCAAGAAAAAATATGCATATAAAAATAGCCGAAATGATGGGGCAACCCGCAATAAAAATCAGCGAGACAAAAATATATATGCATATGAAACAGCCGAAATGTTTGGATAACTTGCAATAAAAAATAGCGAATAAAAAAAATGATATAGCCGAAATGATTGTGAACCGTGAAAAACAGCCGAAATGATTGGGCAATCGCGACTTTCGCGATATAAAAGCTGAAAAGATAGAGCCTTGCGGAAATAAATAAAAATAATAATAAAAAGAAATTTTTCTGTCCTGCAAGCAGGTTTATACCGACTCTTGTATACAATCCATGGGTACAAATGAAAGAAAGGGAACCATATTTTCCCGTCATACTTCGTCAAAAGAAGAACCGAGCCTTGATGGTACATCTACGGTCTAGAGACTATTTGGTCGTTCTTCTTACTCCAGCAAAGTACAGACGTGACGTCAATAAGGACCCAAGGGTCAAATAAAAGTGGAGTGACGGCAAAATCCTAGCTCCAGATCTCGATGGCAATATCTACAGCCTAGAGATCATCTCGACGTTCCTCCTCATTCCAACAGGGTGCGGACGCAACTATCAAATGAAATTGGAGCAATGGCGTATTCCTAACTCTAGACCTCGACTGCAATATATACAGCAAAGAGATCACACAGATATCTACCTTACTTCAGCTGTCGGGGCCCGGTTCTTACTCACGGAGCAAAGTGCCATACGGAACAAAATGCCACGCCAAGTGTTATGTTAAGTGGGCGGGGGCCACCTCTTGAATTCGTGGGGGCCACCTCTTGAGTCTATGGGACTCACTCTAGAACAATGGGGAATTTTCGGAATACATTCCGAAAGAGGGCAGATCAGGTACTATAAATGAAATGATACCACTCTTCAATACAGAGACGCTTTTTAAGTGAACCGGCACTATAGGAGCTTGAGAACTCCGTAGTTAAGCGTGCTTGAGCCAGGGAAGTTCTGGGATGGGTGACTTCCTGGGAAGTGGCCCCAGGCCGGGTCCGGTTCACCCCGAAGGAAAAAACCATGCGGTTTCGGCCAGAGCGGACAATACTCTCTATATTGGGGGTGGGGCGTGACAGAATGGTATCAGAGTTGGTCCCTCAGTAATAGGTTTGTGGTTCGAAGACGAACCATTGTTCAAAAGTGGGGAGAATGTCGGGACCCGGTTCTTGCTCACGGAGCAAAATGCCACACGGAACAAAGTGCCATGCTAAGTGTCATGTTAAGTGGGCGGGGGACACCTCTTGAATCCGTGGGGGCCACCTCTTGAGTCCGTGGGACCCACTATAGAACAATGGGGAATCTTCGGAATATCAAAACTTGCGAAAAACACCTCGGATGATGTTACATTCCAAAAGAGGACAGATCAGGTACTATAAATGAAATGACACCACTCTTCAATACATATGCGCCTTTTAAGTGAACCGGCACTACAAGAGCTTGAGAACTCCGTAGTTAAGCGTGCTCAAGCCAGGGAAGTTCTGGGATGGGTGACTTCCTGGGATGTGGCCCCACGGCGGGTCCGGTTCACCCCGAAGGAAAAGACCGTGCGGCTTTGGCCAGAGCGGACAATACTCTCTGTCTTGGGGATGAGGCGTGACACGAGTGGATCATTTTCGGCGAAGGAGGACCAGCTTGCAACCGTGATTCAGAGCTTTTGAGAGCATTCTGGAGTCCAACCCAATTGGAGCAAATGAAGACGCTACATACGTTGTGATTTCCATCTTGTTGTTTTTCTAGTTTGGGTGTTTGGTGTAGATTTTTGGGTGTTAAGTTTCTAGTGCCATGAATTTTTTGTATTTGGAATCCGCATTGGCCGCGGGTTAGCGGTGAGAGCACTAGAAACTTTCATATATATATATATATATATATATATAATGCAAATATACTTGGTTAAAGGTCCACCCTTCTTCTTTTTTCTAAAAAAAACGAGAAAAATGCTCACCTCTCAAGCCCTCCACTTCATCTCTTTCACTTCTTAAGCTCTCCACCTCATCCCTCCACTTTTTTAAAAATAAATAATAAATAAGACTCTAAAACCATCCACATTTCTCTCTTCCCTTCTCAATTTTTTTAAACACGTGCAACGCACGTGCACAAATTCTAGTATATATAATACAAATCCCTTTTTATTAGAGGTCCGTCTCTCTTCTTTTTTCTAGAAAAAGAAGAAAAATGCTCACTTCTCATACCTCCACATCATCAACTTCAAAGAAAAAGACAAAACAAAAAATTAAAAGTTTCTTTAACTCCTTTTTTTCAAAATTTAAAGTAAAAGAGAAAAAAAAAAGTCACCTCCTAAGGCCTCCACCCATCTGAGAAAAAGAAAAAAAAATAATAATGTATTCAAATGAAAATTTACACATACACTCTCATTATTTATAAATTTACACATAAATTCTCCTTTAAATGAAAATTTACACATAAATTCTCGTTATTAATAAGTTTTCATTCTCACTAATGAAATGTTAGATTTAAACAAAAAAGTGAAAAAAGGAGAAAAATCCACAATTTTAGGCCATCAACATCTCTCTCTCCTACCAAAAAAAATTAAGTGTCTATATGTAGAACTCCACATCTCTCTCTCTCCTCCTAAAAAATACTAGAAATCTCCACATCTCTCTCTCCCCCCAAAAAATACTAGAAATCTCCACATCTCTCTCTCATTCCCAAAAAAATTAATTTTTTAATTATTAGAACCTTCCACGTCTCTTTTTCTTTCAAAAAAAATAATTAAATTTTAAATTAACACTTGCAAAGCACGTGCACAAATTCTAGCGGGTGTGTAAACCTGCTTTGTTTATGTTTCATTTGATGAGATCAAGATGGACGTTGTCAATTGCCCAAAAAGCAACCAATATTATTGTGTTACTTCGAAACATTGCAAAGATAAAGAAAGCAGGGTGCTTTTAAAGCCTCCATTGTTTGGTGTTTTGAGTTATCATGGAAAAAAGAAAGATAAAGTCTTCATATTAAGTGGGAAAAACATGTTCAACATCTCTTCGTGACAATTTAATCATGCATTTGATCGCATGTGCCTCAGTGTGCCCGCAGTTAGTCCATGGGTGGCCCTCCCAAATGTAAATCCAAGGAACCCATCTCTTGTTAAGCCCTTATTCTGCTGTGCCGACCGCCGCAACATATTACTCTTTATATATTTATTCGGTCAGCCCAATTTTTATGTACTTATTATTTCTTTCTTACATATTATCTCATATCTTTTGCATGCATGTTGCTGAGCACAAAAAGTATTTTTTAAAATAAGAAATAATAGGAAGAAGAGAGAAAAGGGTTAAATAAAACCATAAGAAACACCTAAGGTATATGGGTGTTTAATGAAGAGTCAGCCAGGATATATATGTTGAACTAGGAAGCGGCCCCTGCCATGCATGGACATCAAAAATTATACTAAAATTACATGTTATTGCAGAAATGTCCAGCATTTCAACCAAATTCTATCGTCTTGTAAATTTTTGAAGCTCGACCCAAATTCTCTCAATAATTCCGAAAAATTTATTCATTTTCTTTGAAAACAATTTTCTAAAAGCCGTTTTGAATTTACGTCTTTATCCATTTTCTGCATGTATTCAATGAACGCTAAATTAAATTTAAAAATTCCCAATGTCAATTCTTTTTATACTATATACAAGAAAAGGTAAAAAAGAAAACGTTATTATTTCTTAAATCAATTTTCAAACATCATTATTTTACTGAGAAAAACTTATACCAAATAGTATGATTAAATTCCTTTATGATGCTATGAAAAATGAAAGAAGTTGCACATATAAAGTAGGTTTATGAGCTACTATATCCATAAGAAATTTATGAAAAGAAATATGAGATGCATAAATTCTATACAGTATTATGATTTATGAGATTTCATCAAATACATATGCAGTATATTCTTTAATGAAAACATCGATAAATTAAGACAAATTCATAATGAAAGCTACGAGATCTCATTAGATATATTTTGCATCCTACTGTTAATGGTAAATAAAGAAAGATTAGGATGAACCATAATGAAATCTAAAGGACCAAATACAAATTTAAAGTCCAAAAAGAGACCAAATAAAATTACGGAAAACTCATAATGAAAGTTAAGGGACCATATGCGAAGCCAAAGCCCGAGAGGGGCTAAAGACAATTTTGAGGATTATTTAAATGTGAGGAGAAGATTAGCATTGAACAAAGCATTAGGGGCAAATTTGGAAAGAGCAAAAGCTTGAGTCAATCTAAAAAGCTTGAAGTAGGGCTTTATAATATATAAAATAAAACAATATGAACCCCTTAATTTGCAGCATCCATGGTTTTGGTGATTTGATTTATTGACCTTTTCATTTAAAGAGATGGAATCTGTGCAAATTGATAAATAAATAGTGGGAAAATAGAGAGCCATGGATTTATATAATAATAATAATAATAATAATAATAATACCTTTAAAGGACAATAATCAACATTATCATTGTTTGATCATATTCATATTGCAGGGCCATAATGCAAATTGTCATTGGACGCGTTCTTGAATGAGGTAACACAAATTGTAGCATCCGATGTTTTTTTCTACTTATCAATTTTTATATTTATTTTGAATTTTGGATGGTCGGCATAAAATATATATATTTTTTGGTGAGAATTGTTTCAATAATGGAGACAAGCATAAATGTGAAAATCCAGTAGGTTTATTTTATTTTCAGTGGTTTTGTACCTGAAGATTTGGTGATATGGTTTTTAGGATTTTTTTTCCATATATTTGTTTGCCGTTTGTTGTTTAACTAGTCAAGAGATGGAATTTAATTATATTAATTACGGCAGGTAGTTTAACATGTGCTTGTCTCTTTGACACGAACCGATCTCAGATATACCCAACCATCATCGTAACTGGAATGTCATGTCTGCCCATCATAATGATACATAGGGCATAGGTCAATAATAATATTATTTGTCTAGAAAACTTAAATATTGCTACCAGCAATGAATTTATGTGATATTTACCTTAGTTCATACGTGTTTTTCTTGCTTGTGATTTTAGTAAATAGACAAGGAACATCAAGCCATTAAAAAGAGGACAAAACATACGGGTCATGGGGAGAGGACTTTCACAATCAAACCATTCAGCAATAAAAACAACAATCACATGATGATAATTTATTTGATCAAGAATGAAGATATTGACACATTCTTATATATTATTCATCCACAAAAATTGAAACCCATTCAATGGATTATTTGAATACACATAAATATTAAGAGTTCAAGAGGTGCACACATAATAAGAAGTTGAAGGGAGAACAAAACGAAAAGGCCAAGATTTACAATTTTTCTTAAATGTGCATGTCAGTAACATGAAATAGGTTGTGAAATTTACTAAAACTTATAATAAGAAAATTATAGAGAGAATAGAAAAGAGATATTTATTTCATTTTTTATTGTTCATCCCATACAAGTATTACACAAAAACTTTATTTATAGGCTCGTGAAAGCAATGCCAAAAGACATAATTTACAATATCTCAAAGATCACAAATTACAAGTATTGAATTCACAAAATAAAGAGTGCACATAAATTTTAAGAATTTAGAGAAAACCAAGAGACAAGAAGTGGAGGAGAGAAAAGGCCATCCACTATGTTCATCAATTATTCATAGCACTCCCCTTTGTATGTCCATCATGGAAGAAAGTACCTCGTCAAAACCTTACTAAGAAAAACCTTACTAAGAAAATCCCCGTGGGAAGAAAAACCCGGGGAAGAAAAAAGAGTACATAGCTTCTTGCATTAGATAATACGTATTAATAACTGCCCAATTAAAAACCTTTCCATGAAAACCCGGTGAGATAAAACATGGACAAGAGAAAAGGAGTGCAGTACGTATTATCTCCCCATGATAGAAACATTATTTTAGATTTTTGAGGCTGCGTATCCCAATTTTGTAAACCAATTTCTCGAACGTTGAAGTAGATAACGCCTTAGTGAATAAGTCTACCAAATTATCACATGAACGAATTTGTTGAAGTTCAATTTCACCATTGTCACGCCCCGCTTCTCAGCAGACGGAAACGGTGACGTGGTAGGCCCGTGACGTATTTATTTCGATAAGGTCATTTCCCAGAATAAATACGCTAAGCGTAAAATGAGCAATATAAAATGACAAGAAATCAACACGAGATTTAAACTTCAACAACTTTATTTACATTCAACTTGATATATTTACAATACATGAGTTCAACTGAAAAAAAATACAAGAAGAGAAATGTCTAAACAGGTGGCATACATATACTGAAAGAGAGGGTAACTAGTCTAGTTCTGAGTCATGATCTGATCGTGCTCCTCCTTAGTGGTGTCCACTTTCTCAGTCTCCGCAGTATCTGACGAACATTCCAAGAAACAAAGATGGGTGGAATGTCCGTCAGCGGACTTTCGCTCGGTAAGTCCCCAAGAAATATGTGTGAAGTATAAAGTATAATAATAAAGAAAATGTATATCATGAAATAATGGACTAGGAGATATATTGTTTAAACATGTCATTTAATGTAAATATGGCAATTCTAGTTAACATGCAATTCTATATATATCATGGCAAAATAACATGAGTATAATATATCATAGCCGTGTAGTGTATGTATAGTGAACATGAAATGAATGTAAGTATCCTAAAAGGTCTTTATATGGGTAAACTAATTTAACGTAAGTTTAAGGGTGAATGTCAATCAATCTCTAGAGTGTTCTCGAACCTAACAGGCTGTAATCCGGGGGTAAGGAACCACGGGCCTGAATTAAGTGTCAGTAACGGGATTTCAACCTAATATTGAAGTATTCCAAACTCAACAAGCTATAAAAACACGGGCCCTCGTGATAGATTGCTTGTGTCAGTAGATATGGATTCATGATCTAGGGGGACTCCTAAGATTTCATTGGATTCCTACATGAACTACCCCAACACCCAGTGTATTTTACTTTACAGTTAATGTCACACCCCGCTTCCCAGTGTACGGGTAAGAAGACGCGATGAGGCCCGCTATGTATTTACTCAGAAGTAAACACGCTAAGCGTATCTAAGCAATATAATAAATGTACACAAGAAAAATGACAATAGATGTAACTGAACATCAACTTTTATTTATTAACATTTCTTTACAAGTACAACTGAAAAATGTAAATACTGGAATAGAAAGTAATGCCTAAACAATGGTATGAACTGAAAAGAAAATATATATAAGTATCTAGAGCTCTGGGTCAATGGCGAGCTGCTCCAAGTTTTCAGTACTTGACTCGAGCTCCAGAGAATCCGATCTACCTGACAACAAGAGAAGGAATGCCGTCAGTGAACAATCGCTCGGTAAGTCCCAAACATAGGTAGAACTAGAATAGACAGAAAGAATATAACTGTATACTATCTGATAGTTATGTTAACGCAGTTGTTTGTACCTTGCTATATAATACGCCAGTGGATATGAGAGGAGTCCTACTATTCCGGAGACTAAGGTATACAGAGCACAAGGCAGCGTTAAGTCACAGTACAACAACAATGGATATTCAGGTTAAGTGTATTAAAGTGACCGTCTCATGCCACTTCTAACACATTCCGTACCAATCTACCCCTTTAAAACCCCGTAATGTATTTTTTATTGATTGTATTATTTGTTTTATAGACAGAAGACCTGCCGAAACCATGATATCATGTAAACGGAATGGATATAAATGGATAGTCATGTAATCAGAGTATATCAATGATTCGGTTCAGTCGAATCATGTTGATATAGATTGATTCTGGTATAAATGGATTCATATTGTATTGTAGTTATACTTGAATTGAATTCAAGTCAGATTGATTTTATATTAAACTGAGACTCTGCCCGAATCGGACACTTTAAAACAAATTGAAGTCCCGAGTTAGTTTTGATGTTATCGGTAACTGCTGCACATGGACGGCGGAATTTGTGTCTTTTTCCAAGACAATTACCGTATTGATAAAACCGTTTTTAGGTTGTCTACCTTAGATAGGCAAGCACCCATATTCTCCGGTTCCCTAAGACTCAAGAGAACTGGTCACGTTTAAATCTATGTTTACTAGGGTCTTTACTGTAAATTAATATAACTTGAAGGGGTTTTATGAAAAATAGTTTTGGTGTATTTTCAAAATATATCTCAAGTATTTAATTATCGTCTTTAGGATTTTCATGGATGTATATTTTAAAATATAATATTTTTTAGTAAATAGAACCTAGTTTACATTGTATATGGTATTTTAATGTAATATTGGAATTGTATTGATTTGTAAAGATAGTTTCATGAAATTTGTGATTCATTTGATTTAGAAAACATGGAATATATATATATATATATATATATATATATATATACACACACACATACATACATACATACTTGAAGTAGATATTTTAATAATATTTATATATATATATATATAAATAGAATTTATTTATTAAATAGAAATCACATTTTTCTTAAAAATTGCATTAAAAATTCCACCGAGATCGAATGCTCCGTGAAGAGGTCTGCGTCTCGCTCTACTAGGCCCGAGGACGTGCGATAACCCGTACCATCCAGATCGGGGTTCCCCAAAATGGGTGGTAGTGGCGCATTTGCAAGGAATTAAATAATACACTTTTAAAGAAAACGGTTTTTGAATGTATAGGGTATTTAAATGTAAACTCGTATTTTCCCACAAACTAATATTCCAAAAGTCATCGTGATATGTCAAAAATGCGTGTTGTGATGAGGTAGGTCATTACCTCGTGAGTTTTTTAAAGGTAATATGGGTTAAGTGAATAAGCGATATCGTATGTAAACATAATGGTATTTTACCGTAAAAATAGAATAGAAGTTGCTATACATATTATTTTGAGATGAAACGTGTTATGAATTTTATTTTATGTTTGTTAAACAATATAAGAAGATATGGTAATTTGTTGTTTAAGAAAAATTTGAGTTTTAAAAGAAAAGAGAATCAGAAGTCGGAATAACTCCGCTTCCGACGAGTATTGAAAAGTGAAAATTTTAGACTAGAGATTGAGAAGGGAAGAGGGGACTTACAGATTAGCAAGAAAGGGAAGAGGTAGTTTGAACTTAGGAAGGTATCGGGGAGTCGTTTCGTCGCCGGATTCTTCCCGAAACGTCACCGGAACTTCGACCTTTGCTAACTCCTCTTGTATAACTTAGGACTTAGAAATTTTAGAGAGTTTTTGTATAGGATTTCTGAATGAGGAGGGGTAAACTGTAGTGTAGTATTTATAGGGAAAATTAGAGTTTAAGGTAATGAATTGATAATTAAAAATGTGCATTAAAAATGGATTTAAGAGAGAAATTATCACTCTCTGGATGAATGCAGAGAAATCAAACAACATGGGGATAGTGGGATAGGCGAAGGGGTGCTAGGATTAAAAATCCAAAGCATTCCCTAAGGTTATGCCTGGCGGTGTCGGCCCCCTCAACACATCTCACCGGTCCAATCCGGTGGGATGGGGTTGGGATCTCTGCCACGTGTCCACGTCGCTTGGTATATCTCAGTGCATATGTTTTATTTTGTTATGACTTTTCATTTTATGTGTTTTGCACGTGCAAACCTTTGAGCTTCTAAAATTTTAAAAGAAAAATCAACAAAAAAATATATGCGGCTGGGGGGATTTGAACACAGGGGCTATGTCACAGCAATGCATGGCTTTACCAATGAGCTACAAGTACTTTCTTGTTGTTCAAAAGCAAATCAATTACTTATAGGATACACAGAATTGCAAATACTCCATTTGTACATTAACTTTTAAACAAATTTTCTGTACACTGAAATAGAGTTGTTACATTCTACCCTCCTTACGAAAAAATTCGTCCTCGAAATTTACAATTATTTTAAGGACTAGTTTACAAACAATTGAGGGTATCTTGCATGCATAACGTCCTCACGTTCCCATGTTGATTCTCCTGGTGAGTCTTTTCTCCATATCACTCGAACCAAGTTTACTTCCCTGTTCCGAAGTAACTTCACCTTTCTATCCAGGATTTTAACAAGTTGTTACTCACAGGATAAGTCTGGCTGTACAGTGAGTTCGGAGTGATCAAGAATATGACTGGGGTCACTCATATACCTTCTGAGTTGGGATATGTGAAACACATTGTGCACTTCTTCCAATGAAGGTGGAAGTGCCAAGCAATAAGCCATTTCTCCTACTCGTTCGAGTATGTCGAGTGGTCCAATAAACCTCGGACTGAGCTTACCCCGTCTTCCAAAGCGAATCACTCCACGGTTTGGAGAAATCTTCAAAATACATGATCTCCCGGTTGAAACTCCAAGTGACGGCGCTTTGCATTAGCCCAGTGCTTCTGTCGGTCTTGAGATATGCGTATTCTTTCCCTGATAGTGCGAACTACATCGAAAGTTGCTACTATCATCTGAGATCTAAGGAGTTCTCTATCTCCGATGTCGTCCCAACTTAATGGTGAACGACACTTCCTTCCATAAAGAGCTGCAAAGGGTATCATTCCTATACTTGCTTGGTAGCTGTTGTTGTATGAAAACTCCATAAGATGTTGGTGATCTTCCTACGATCCTCCTAAGTCTAGCATACACGCTCTTAGCATATCCTTAAGTATCTGAATAGTTCGCTCAGACTGTCCATCTGTTTATGGATGGTAAGCCGTGCTGAAGTTCAGACTTGTTCCCAAGCTAGCTTGCAGACTCTGCCAAAATTGCGATCGGAATCTGGTGTCACGATTGGAGACAATGCAAACCGGTACTCCATATAATCTCACGATTTCCTTCATGAGTTCATGGGTATCAGAGATAGTACACATTGAAGATTTAAATCTTACTTAGATTCATACCTACTTCCATGTTCTTCTTTGCTGGTGTCTCAGTAGATTGGCCAACTTGAAAGGGAATAAAGTAAGCTGACTTTGTGAGTTGATCCACAATAACCCATACAGCATCGTTACCTTTTGTGCAGCGAGGAAGTGCAGTCACGAAATCCATAGTGATGTGTTGCCACTTCCATTCTGGGATAGGTAACGGTTGAAGAAAACCAGCTATCCTGTGGTGTTCATCCTTTACTTGCTGACACATCAAGCATTTAGCGACGCTTCTGGCTACTTCACGCTTCATTCCATGTCACCAGTAATTTTGACGCAGATCTTTGTACATCTTTGTGCCTCCAGGGTGTACTGAATAAGGAGAGTTGTGAGCTTCTTTCATCAACTCTTCCCGCACAGAACCTTTTGGTACACGCAATCTACTGCCGTATCTCAAAGATCCTTCTTCATGGATGATGAAGTCTGTTCTAAGTCCACTTTCTACTTATTCTTTGATCTTTTGTAACTTGGCATCACTTACTTGAGCTGTTTTGATCTGATTGACAATGGTAGATTGAACTTGTATGTTCATCAAATTTGAAGCATTACCTGGCATGACCACTTCAATCTCCATCTAATATAAATCTTGTTGAAGCTTCCACTGTGCGGTGAAATTTATTGATAATGGTTGGCGACTAAGTGCATCATGAACTACATTCACCTTCCCTAGATGATATTGTAGGTTGATGTTGAAATCTGCCATAAGTTCTGACCATCTTCTCTGCCGCATATTCAACTCTTTCTAAGTAAACACATATTTCAGACTCTTTAGGTCTGTGTATATGTCCACTCGTTCACCAAGAAGACAATGGCGCCAAATCTTGAGTGCAAAGATTACGGCCGCCAACTCAAAATCATGCGTCGGATAGTTGCGCTCATGAATCTTCAGCTGTCTTGATGCATAAGCTACAATTTTACCATGCTGATATAGAACACATCCTAATCCCTTACCGGATGCATCGCAATGCACTACAAAACCTCCAGATTGGTCCGGTATGATAAGGATAGGTGTTGATGTCAATCTTGACTTGAGTTCTATGAAAGCTCGTTCGCATGCTTCTGACCACACAAATTCTTCATCTTTACGTGTGAGCTTGGTCAGGGGTTTTACAATTTTCGAAAATTCTTCAATAAATCTTCTGTAATATCCTGCTAAACCCAAGAAACTTCGAATGTCCTTCACTGACTTCGGTGTCGGTCATTCGCTTACTGCTGATACTTTAGCTGGATCTACAGAGATTCCTTCGCCTGATACAATATGTCTGAAGAAACCATCTTGATCTAACTAAAACTCGCACTTGCTGTATTTGGCTTATAGTTGATGCTGTCGTAAAGTTTCCAGGATAATTCGTAGGTGCTCGGCATGTTCTTTCCGACTCTTAGAATACACCAGGATGTCGTCGATGAAGATGACAACAAGCCTGTCTAGGTACTCTCGGAAAACTTGATTCGTTAGATTCATGAATATGGCTGGTGCGCTGGTCACTCCAAATGGCATCATAAGAAACTCATAATGACCATAGCAAGTCCTTAATATCATCTTCAGAATATCAGACTCTTTGACCTCTCACCTGATGATAACCCGAACGAAGATCTAACTTGGAGAAAACGCAATATCCACTTAGCTGATCGAATAGGTCGTCGATACGCGGAAGTGGATACTTGTTCTTTATAGTTACTTCATTCAGAGCTCTATAATCAATTCGCATTCGATATAAACCTTCATTCTTCTTCACAAGTAGAACTGGCGATCCCCAACTTGAAGTGCTGGGATGAATCCATCCTTTCTGCAGAAGTTCGTGCAGCAGAGTACGGACCTCCTTTAAACCTTCAAGGCTTAACCGATACAGTGCTTTGATCACAGGTTGTGCTCCAAGTACTAAATCAATGCTGAATTCAAGAGCTCGATCGGGGGGCAAACCTGATATGTCTTCAGGGAATACATCGTCGAACTCTCAAACTACCTCTGGCTTCGATCCTTCCTCTATTTGAAGTATTGCAATCACGGCCTTCTTCAGTTTTGCTTTGTATGTGCTTGGCTCCAGGGTACGGTCTCCACTTTTGAAACAAAAGACCGGATGCACTGGAATCTCGAACACTACCCTCCTTTGACGACAGTCAATGGTAGCATAGAATATTCCTAGCCAATCCATACCCAAAACGACATCGAAATTCGGTATGTCCAGCACCTTGAAGTCAGCATAGAATTATCTGCTGCAGATGACCACTGGAAACAGGTTGTATCCCATTATTTTCTTTAGAACGCCGTTCCATGAACTGACATTCCAGTTGGATACGAGAGGTTTAACTGGAATCGCATGTGTTCGGACGAACCGTTGTGACATAAAACAATGAGATGCTCCAGTATCAAAGAGTGCTAGTGCAGAAGTGAGGCTGCTAAGATTGTACCTATGTTATGTGGGATAGGTTTAGGTATAGAAAAAGATATATGGGTATGTATAAAGACTGAAAGAAAGCTTGATAGGAAAGAGTTACCAGTAATGATTTGGCCAGCGGCTTCAGCTTCTTCCATAGTCATTGTGAAAGCCTGTCACCTCGGTACATTCCTCCTTGCTGGAGGAGCATTCCTCTGTTCATTCCGTTGTCCTTGAGGTAAGTTCCTTTGAGCTTGATGGAACTAACGAGGAGGAGGTGCAGCCGGTCCATGAGGTGGTGGAGCTGGGAGAGCTAGTCGTGGAGCAGGTGCCTGGATGGCTGGTCGCTACGGATAGGTTATTGCTGGTCTGGGTGCATCATTAGGATTGAGTCTATGAGGACAAGACCCAATATCATGTGTGGGTGAACCACAAACCAAACAAAGGCGATTTTCACGCCGGCGGTCTTTTGCCAGGTGTCCATCCCTCCTGCAGTAGGTGCAAAAGGCTGGGCTGGGCCGGTTGATTGGTACTCCTGGTCTCCTGGGCACAAAAGATGGCCTTGAAGAGGCTCCTCCTTCCATTTGGGTGGTTTTGGGGTCAAAATTTGCATTCCAGTTGACCGGGTCAAAGTCAAGGTCAACCCCAAGTAAGCAAGCCCAAGCCCAAGCAAGTGGGCCCATGCGCAAGTCGAGCCCCGCGGCCGGCCTCCCCCATGCCGAAATAAAAAATCATGCAATAAATAATTTTGATGTAATTTTTTATGCATGAATGTAAGAAAATGGGCATAAAGATAAATTTTTGTAAAGCCCATGTTCCCGCCAAAAATTTCTGCGCAAAGGAGCCCAAGGTATCAAATGACAGCGATACGCTTAAGAAAATGCGAACCAGTATCTTCCGGCCTGTATTTTCATAAACTCCCGAAGGAGGAACTATTAAATTCTGATGATATTGGAAGCATCTCGAAAAACCTTTCGATTTGATATATTATAGGCTTCATAATTCATTCGGGATCAAAAGTTATGAGCAAATGTGCTATGCGCTGTTCCCTGATTAAAAATCTGGAATTATCTCAATGAGGTATCACGTGCTCACACGTGACCAATGGTCACGTGTTGACACGTGATGGTTAAAGCAGCGGCAAAGGACAGAGCGCAGAAGAGGAGCCCATTCAGGGGGTCACGTGCTCACACGTGACCGGGGGTCACGTGCTCACACGTGACCAAAGGTCACGTGGTAACACGTGACTGGTTGTAAAAGCCTTGCTGTTCAACAGAATTAAATTCTGAAAAAAGATCATTTAAATCTTTCCAAATAGAATTAAAATTCTAAATTTCTCTAAATCTTTCCAAATGGAAAAGGACTATGGGGACCGTTGGATTAAAGATCCAAAGGTGATTAAATATCACCAATTTATAGAAAGATCTTAGACAAGGAAAGATTTTCCCTAAAATCCCACCGGAAATAATAAACATAATATCTTTGGATTTAAAATCCAGTGGTGAATAAAATTCACTAGATGATCTAAAGGATCATATTAATTATGAAAACAAATCAAATCTTTCGATGAAAGATTCACAAAACAAATTGATCATTTTCCTTCTCCTATAAATAGGAGCCAAGAAAAGAAGAGGAGGACCCTTTTTGGAGAGAAAAACAGAGAAAGGAGAATTTAATTCTCAAGAGGGAAGAAAAGAGAGGAGAATTTAATTCTCAACAAAGAAAACCCTAGAAGAGAAAAGAAAGAGAATCAAAACTTCAAAAAGAGAATTTAATTCTCAAAAGAGTTTAACTCTTCTATAAAGAAAAGAACTTAGTTCTTTCTCTGGTTGAAGATCTGCAAAGTGCACATCTCCCCATAAATTGAGAATTTAATTCTCATTGGGTTGAGATCCTGCCATGCAGATCTAAAATATAGAGGAGGAATTGAGTTTTGAGAATTTAATTCTCATAAGAGTTATAGGAATTTAATTCCTTTGAGATAAAATTAGGGTTTAACCCTATATTGTAGGAATTTAATTCCTTCAAAATGGACAGAACTAGGGTTTAACCCTAATTGAGAACTTAATTATCTCAAACTCACAGGAATTTAATTCCCTTAAAAAAGAAATTAGGGTTTCACCCTATGCCAGAATTTAATTCTTTACATATATGGGGAATTTAATTCCTACAGAAAAGAAATTAGGGTCTAACCCTATCTAAGAATATAATTCTTCAAAATAAAAGTGGGAATTTAATTCCTTTAAAATTATTGCTAGGGTTTAACCCTATGAAGGATTTGACTCTTAAAAAGATAAAGAGATCTTCAAACATGCAAAGAACCAGAGTCACGTGCTACCACGTGACCCCTGTAAAGATCCACAGAAAAGAAATTTGAGGCAATGCCTCACATGCTCCCACGTGACTCCCAAAACGCAGAAAGAAAAGGCAAAGAAAGTATAGGCTCTGGGCACTCTCACGTGTCCCCACGTGACCCCTCAGCAAATGCTGTAATTATCGATGCATAAATTCCCATCACGTGCCAAGACGTGATGCTCTAAAATAAAAATAAAAAGTGTTTAACACTTAATTGCAGAACGAAGAAAAGGGATCTGGTCCCACCTTTGGGCGCTCTCACGTGTCCACACGTGACCCCTATTTTTTTAGTGTTTAACACTAATTTGGGGATTATATTTCCAGTGTTTAACACTGATTGTTTCTAGTGTTTAACACTAAATTGAAGACTACATTTCCAGTGTTTAACACTGATTGTCTTTTAGTGTTCAACATTAACTTGAGAGTTCTATCTCCAGTGTTTAACACTGTTGTCCTTTAGTGTTTAACACTACTTTTAGCCAAATTGGCTAATTTTCCAGAGGCAAAAGTCCCTCCTCCAAATGAATCTCAAAATTGAGGAAATCAAAAACAAAATGTTGTCAGAGCCCCTAAATCTCTGTTTAACACTGCTGAATGACGAGGGGCTGAACCCAGACAAATGTCTAATGGCCCAAAGGGCCAATATTTCAAACATAATTGGACTTAGCCCAAACTGGCCATAAGTCCTCAAATCATCTTGAACTGAGCACATCTGCTCTTTCAACCAACTCATTGGTTCAAGGGTACATCTCTGAGCTCCTCTGATATTTGTCGTTGTAATCCTTCAACGTCTTCAGAGAGTTGATGGGTCCCGACAGCCATACATTTTAATGGACCACCACGTCCCTAAACTGGCAATGGACCACCACGTCCCTAAACTGGAACTTGGACCACCACGTCCCTAAACTGGCAATGGACCACCGTGTCCCTAAACTGGCAATGGACCACTATGTCCCTAAACTGGAACAATATAGCCCCAAATGCTCTTTTGTCGGATCTAAGCGATCCCGTTTAAGTTGATCTTTGCCTCAAACATGGCTAACGTGTCCTTAAACTAACATCCGTCCCCAAAATGGGAATGTTGGACCATCATGTCCCTAAACTGGAACAATAGAGCCCCCAAATGCTCTTTTGTCGGATCTAAACGATCCCGTTAAGTCGATCTTAGTCCCAAACTGGACTAACGTATTCTTAACAACCGTTTAAGTTGATCTTAGCCTCAAATATGGCTAACGTATCCTTAAACCTTCAAACAGACTTTAGTCTCTAATTGGACTATAGATCCCCCAATCAACTTTGGTTCAAGAGTACATCTCTGAACTCCTCTGACATCTGTCGTTGTAATCCTTCAACGTCGTCAGAGAGGTGACGGGTCCCGATGGCCATACATGTAATGGACCACTATGTCCCTAAACTGGAACAATAGAGCCCAAATGCTCATTGTCGGATTTAAACGATCCAGTTAAGTCGATCTTAGTCTCAAATTGGACTAACGTATCCTTAACGAACGTTTGAGTTGATCTTAGCCTCAAATATGGCTAACGTATCCTCAAACCAAAACCCCAAACCCAAATCTAAGAAAATACGGATTTGGACTAATCCGCGCCCTACGGGCGATGACATAAATTAGTCTCCGTATACAATCCACGGGCAACCACAAATAAAACAAACACCCACGACACGAAGTGAAATTCTGGAGAAGGAGAAAGTTGTTACCGCGATGCGGTAGAGTAATTAACTGCAGGGGCTTGCGCCTGCAGGGAAGAGCGTCCCCACAATCAAAAACCCCTCAAGCGAGGGGGAATCTGACGAAGTCTGCTACATCGGCCGCATCCGTCTAAACCTCCGATGCACGGTGCCATAAATCAACTTGGCATCTTCGGAGAGGTGGACGGATAAAACCAAATAGCATCTGCCCCGAATCTCAGCGCCAAGACCTCGTAGTCTTGTGCGCAGTCTTTCGGAGGGGAACAGATTCTGGCACGCCCGGTGGGACCTCTTCCTCTTTCCACTCCACACTTCGTGTGTTGTGTTCGCGAACGAATCGCGTTTTGCTGTGGTTGCCTGTAGATTCGAGGTACTAAGATTTGGTGTCTTGCTCCGTGCAGAAAACAGAAGATCAATGGTTTCAAACTGCACTACCTGCAACTGCAACTCTCGCTCCGTCCTTGCTAGAGGAGTGACTTATGGGCCCCAAGAGGCGTCCATCTTCGCTATGCCGGTGGAACAGGTGACTCAGGCCACCACAGGGCTATTCTTCGGGACCATGATCCCACCAACGAGCTTGAATGCCCCATTACCATCGCAAGAAGCTCCGAAGAAGTCGGTCTTCGATCGGCTTACAACTATCGCGGCCCCTCTCAACGGGTCACCCAAGCCCAATGCCTCAGCTTTCAGCAAACTGGGCCAAAACTCATGTGGGCCCATGAAAAAGCCTGCAATACCAGAAAAGGTTGTTCCGAAGAGGATATCCATCCCTGCTCCTGAAGTCGTCAAGGTGGATTCTCCTGCCAAAGGGTCGGTCTTCACAAGACTGACTATTCCGGCTCCCGTTCCTGCTCGAAGGTCTGTCTTTGACAAATTGGATACCGCTACTCAAAAGACGTCAGTCTTCAAGAGACTGGCACCAGCAGCGCTTCATCTAGACAGGGGGCAAGACAAAGCCATCCTCATCACTGAACCAACGCCGTCCGTTCGACATGCTTGCCGTCGTCACTGGCGCCGGGTAAGGAAGGCTGGGGGCAACTCCCCCTTTGGGATAACTCCGCCAGCTCCGATGGTGGAAATTAATGCTGCTGTTCCGACTGGGAATAACTTTGAACCGCTAAGAAGGGTGCACAAAAACTCGCCAACTGCCGTATTGAAAAGATCTCCTCCACCTGTGGATAATGCCCCAAAGGTGAAGCTGGAGCAGCCCCCTCAACGGCTGTCCTCTAAAATTTACAAGGTCTGGCCTCAAGTCCAGGACTCCGTAGTGGATCAAGACTATCTCCGCCGACAGAAAAAGTTGAAGGATTGGTAGGAGAAGGACTACTCTGTCAAGCCAGAAAAAGCAACAGCTGGCTGGGTGCCCACTGCAACGGCTCCCTCAACGTCAATCACTCTAAAGAAAAGGAGGCCGCAAAAAGCCCCTGTGAATATGGCGAACCGTAAAAGCGCTGAGCACAAACTCCCCAAGTCTAGGGGCATAGTGGTGCATACTGTTTATATGGCATCCGGGAAAGAAGACAGCCGCGCTGCGACGGGTCACCGACCACTCACCCAATCCGTGACGAAGGCCCAAGAACAGCAGCAGAAGCTTCAGGAAATGATGACTGCAATGGCCGCACTTACCGGGCCAAAAGAAAGCTCGGAGGAATCATCAGAACAGCGGCACGAACAAGAAACTGACGCTGACTACCTACGTAGAGTCCTCGAAAAGAAGGACAAAAAAGCCGCAGAGCAAGCGGCTAACATAAAACAAATGGCGTTCCTCTTCTAAGACATGATAGGGATGATGTTACAGCCGGACCCTCCAGCTGATGACCCTCCAATCATTATTGAAGACGATAGAGGAGAGACATCAAATCCTCTGCCGGCTCTATCAACAGCCAAGGAGGAAACTATCTCTAAGGCCGCCCTGGATGACTATATAGCTCAGCAAATACGAGCTCATCAGGCGAATGAAGCGGCTGGCCAAATTGTCAAGACTGGGCGACCATATCTGGGCTGGTATGACTAAATAAGTTACCCGCCGGGATATACGATCCCCAAATTCCATGTGTACAAGGGGACAGGCAATCCCCATCAACATGTCACTCAGTTCAGGGCTCTTTGCGGCAATACTGGAGGTGATGATAAACTTCTACTTCGCCAATTCGTCGGCAGCTTGGCAGAAACGGCCTTTGAATGGTATTCGGAGCTACCTAACGACTCTGTCAAAACATTTGCGGAGATGGAGCTATTGTTTACACAAAGATTCGCGAGTGCTAGTGAACACACCCCGATAACAGCACTGACTAACGCCAGGGTGAAGCCAGGCGAAACGTGGGTTCAATACGCAGTACGGTGGCGAAACTTATGGTCAAAGTGCGAACAACGCATCGAAGAAGCACCTGCGGTAGGCATGTTCGTGGGTACTCTTGACCCGGAAGCGACCATCTCGCAATTCATGATGTTCTTCAAGCCAACCACTTTTCAGGCCTTGATTGACAAGCTGGCCCAAATGGACCAGATGGGCCATAGGCCTTCCTCTTCAAAGACAGAGCCTTGGAATGAAAAGGGCAAAGGGAAAGCAACCTTCATCGCCAACGCTCAACAACAGCCGAGCAACATAAAGCCGGTTGTTCGGCAAAACAATGTGCGTCCACGCCCATCCCTCGAGGAGAGACTGGGACGTCCTTACTCGTTTCCTCAGAATAAAACGAGGAGACTGTTCGAGCTGGCAGTGCGCAACAGACTCATCAATCTGCCGAATCCAAAATGTCCGTTGCAGCCAGGCGATGTCAACGATCTTAATTACTACCCTTACCACCAAGCGATAAGCCATCCAATCGAAGATTGCTTCGTCTTTAAGGGATGGATCGAGGATCAGTACCTACAAGGCAAGTTTGCGCTGTCTGAAAAGTGGAAAGTAAACCCACCACATCCGCACACTCCAAAGAAGACGGACACACCGGGGGCAACTTGTTCTTTCGTTGAGGACGAAAACGATGAAGAAGACTCATCAAATGAATCTGAGGACTACGTAGCAAGTTGTCATGTGATCTCTCACTCGTCGATAGACAGTGAGGAAACTCCTTACACAGAGAAACCAAGGGCAGGTCCTGAACCAGAACTTCTGTGGCCGTCAGACGAAATGATTGATGCATTCCTGAACGAAGCCCGTCTTAAAAGCAAAGCTGATCGAGAGCGCGAGATGGCCATATTCGAGAAAGCCAAACGCCGGCGACTAGATGAAAGGGTCGAAACACTCCCACCGGATCAAAGTACATCCGACGCAAATGAAAGCAGGATTAAGATAAGGAAACGATTCGCCAAAGCCATATCAATGGGGATGAAGCTGCCCTCTTTCAGAGAAAATTCTCCTGGCGGTATACATTTTGATGAAGCGGACGTGCATCCTAACTTCTGCTTTTATCATCAGAAGACCGCACATCCTACTGAAAATTGCAACTCCTTTAAGTGTTGGTGGTAAGAGTATGTCGCACACAGGCAACACTTCAACAGGACAAAGCATGAAGCTCGTAGACAGCGGAAAAATGCGACAGATGAGCATAAAAGAATTGCCGGCAATTGTCATAGGGTTGATCCCGGGAGATCGCGAGTTCTCACCTTCGGGAGCGACCCCGACGAAAAAATAGCCCTCGACCCTCTCTTCAAGGAATCCATCTCTAAAACGAAAGAATTGAGGAGTTGCGAGAACATTCAGTCGTGCAATCGCACGCTACCCATAAAGAATCTCGGACCCGCAAACAAGGGATCGAACAAAAAGGATAAAGGGAAGGGGAAAATGGCCTTCGTCGCCAACGCTCAACAAAAATCGAGTGACCCTAGACCGGTTGTTCGCCAAAGCAACAAGCGGAAACCCCCCTATGAAAAGTTGAAACGTCCTTACTCATTTCTCCGGGATGAAACAAGGAGGCTGTTCGAACTAGCAGTGCGCAACAGGCTTATCATTCTACCGGAGCCGAAACACCAGCTACAACTGAATGGTGTCAACAATCCTAATTACTGCCCTTACCACCAAGTATTGGGCCATCCGATCGAAAATTGCTACGTCTTCAAAAACTGGGTTGAAGACCAATGCCAACAGGGCAAGTTCGCGCTGTCCGAAAACTAGAAGGTGAGCCCGCCACAGCCACATGCTCCGAAAAAGATGGACATGCCGGGGGTATCATGCTCATTCATAGGGAAAGCCCAATAGACCGAAAAGTCAGTAAACTAGAGATTCGCCTCAAATACGGCGACGATGGACCACTATGTCCTAAAACTGGCTGCGGACCGAAACGTCCTTAAACTAACAGTGGACCGCAATGTCCTAAAACTTGCAAATGACCGAAACGTCGTTAAACTACTACCAACCCGCGGCACCCTCAGGCTGATGTGGTAAAAAAAAAAGAAACAAAAAAAAACGGTATGTCCATAAGCAAAGTGGGCACGGATGAAAACCCGAAAGGGCTCCGTGAGTAAAAACAGCAGGGCTACCGGCGAGTGTTTGTGAAAACCTGAAAGGGCGCAATCTCGTTAAAAAAAAGAATAAAAAGAATAAAAATAAAAAAACGGTATGTCCATATGCAAAATGGCCATGAATGAAAACCCGAAAGGGCTCCGTGAGTAAAAACAGCAGGGCTACCGGCGGGTGTTTGTGAAAACCCGAAAGGGCGCAACCTCGTTTAAAAAAAAACACTTACAGGGTCCTCTCGACCTTGTGAGGAGAAAACGCCTGGGTGAGATCCTTACGACTCACAAGGGAAAAATACACTTAGGAACCCTCACGATTTCTAAGGAGAAAATACACTTGCGGGATCCTCACGACTCGTAAGGAGAACTCTCTTATGAGACCCTCACGGCTCATAAGATTTGAAAGTCTTAAGTTACAGAGACCTAAACCTGTTCTTAAGCCCACAACCTTCGATACTGCCCTACAAGTGGCTCAATACTGGCTTTTGTATACAATCCACGGGCGTGAATAAACATTTTCCTAACAAAGTCCCACCCGTGACTGGGGATATGTCCATATGGTGAACAACCCTTGTAAGTCCTCTCGACTTATAAGGAGAAAACCCTTTTGTAAGATCCTTACGACTTACAGGGGAACATGCACTTAGGAATCCTCACGATTCCTAAGGAGAAAACACACCTACGAGATCCTCACGACTTGTAGGGAGAAATACCTTTGTGAGACCCTTACGGCTCATGAAGTCAAAAGCCTTGGTCGACAGGATCCTAACCCTGTTTACTAAGCCACCTTTGTTCAACATCGACAGAGGCAAATGATGATTCGCTCCTGGCAACATTCCAGTTGTAGCGATACTGATGCCTAAACCGGTATCAAATTCCAAGCCCTTTCATGGCAAATGATGATTCGCTCCTGGCAATATTCCAGTTGTAGCGATACTGATGCTGAGATTGGCGTCAGATTCCAAGATTCAACACTCGCGATAAAATAAAATAAAATCAGCGAAGCATACATGCATACGAAATAGCCGAAATGATGGGGCAACTTGCAAATAAAAATCAGCAAGTAAAAAAATTTATGCATGCAAAATAGCCGAAATGATTGGGCAACCCGCAATAAAAAAACAGCGAGCAAAAATAAAATAAATAGTCGAAATGATTGGGCACCGTGAAAAATAGCTGAAATGATGGGGTAATTGCGACCTTCGCGATATAAAAGCTGAAATGATAGAGCATCGCGGAAAGAATAAAAAAAATGAATGATGAAAGAATGAAACTTTTTGTCCTACAGGGGGGATCACATCGATCCCTGTATACAATCCAGGGGCATAAATAAAGAGGGAACCATACCTTCCCAACAGGCTCCACCAGAAAGCGAAACCAAATCTCGACGGTTCATAGAAAACCTAGAGACAACCTCGACATTTGTCGCAATATTGCAGACACGGTGTCAACAAACGAAGCAAAAGAAGATCTCTAGCTTCAGGGTCTCGACGTCAACATCGACAACTTAGAGATCACCAATGGCGTTTCTCCTCACTCCAACCAGATGCAGACGTGACGTCAACAACTGACCTCAGAGTCGCAACGAAACGCGGCCACGGCATAGTCCTTAGTTCTAAATCTCGATGGTTCACAGATAACCTAGAGACCATCTCAGCATTCGTCTCGTTACAGCAGACGAGATGTCAATGACGGCGTTCCTCCGCAGTCCAGCAGGATGCAGATGCAACGTCAACGAAAGACCCTGTGGTCGAAACAAAGCGAAGTGACGGCAAAATCCCAGCTCCACCTCAGCATTCGTCTCGATACAGTAGACGAGAGATCACCAACGGTGTTCCTCAGCAGTCCAGCAGGGTGTCGATGCAACGTCAACAAAAGACCTCACGGTCGAGACAAAGAGGAGCGACAGCAAAATCCCAGCTCCATCTCAGCATTCGTCTCGATACAGCAGACGAGAGATCACCAACGACGTTCCTCAGCAGTCCAGCAGGATGTGGATGCAACGTCAATGAAAGACCCCGTGGTCGAAACAAAGCGGAGTGACGGCAAAATCCCAGCTCCACCTCACCATTCGTCTCGATACAGCAGACGAGATGTCAACGACGGCGTTCCTCCGCAGTCCAGCAGGATGCAGATGCAACGTCAACGAAAGACCCCGTGGTCGAAACAAAGCGGAGTGACGGCAAAATCCCAGCTCCACCTCAGCATTCGTCTCGATACAGCAGACGAGATGTCAACGACGGCGTTCCTCCACAGTCCAGCAGGATGCAGATGCAACGTCAACAAAAGACCTCACGATCGAAAAAAAGCGGAGTGACGGCAAAATCCCAGCTCCACCTCAGCATTCGTCTCGATACAGCAGACGAGATGTCAACGACGGCGTTCCTCCGCAGTCCAGCAAAATGCAGATGCAACGTCAACAAAAGACCTCACGGTCGAAACAAAGCGGAGAGACGGCAAAATCCCAGCTCCACCTCAGCATTCGTCTCGATACAGCAGACGCAATGTCAACAACAGTGTCCTTCCTCCAACAGGATTCGGACATGACAAAACAAACGAAGCAAAGGCCAAATTCCTAGCTTCAGGGTCTTAACGGCAAGTCATATAAAACCGAAAAGACAATCAGAGATCATCTCACGCCAACATGGAGTGATCACCACCACGACATTCGTCTCGATACAGCAGACGCGATGCCAGCAAACGAAGCAAAGGCCAAATTCCTAGCTTCAGGGTCTTAACGGTAAGTCATATAAAACCGGAAAGACAATCAGAGATCATCTCACACCAACATGGAGTGATCACCACCGTGACATTCGTCTCGATACAGCAGACGCGATGCCAGCAAGCGAAGGGAAGGCCAAATTCCTAGCTTCAGGGTCTTAACGGCAAGTCATATAAAGCCTAAAAGACAATCGAAGATCATCTCGCACAAACATGGAGTGATCACCACCGTGACATTCGTCTCGATACAGCAGACGCGATACCAGCAAACGAAGCAAAGGCCAAATTCCTAGCTTCAGGGTCTTAACGGCAAGTCATATAAAACCGGAAAGACAATCGGAGATTATCTCGCATCAGTGCGGAGTGGTCACCACCTCGACGTTCGTCTCGACACAGCAAACGCAACATCACCGAAAGGAGTCACGGCAAAATCCCTGGTTCCAGACCTCGACGGTTCACCAGCAACCTAGAGACAACCGCGACATTCGTCTCGATACAGAGGACGCAATGCCAGCAAACGAAGCAAAGGCCAAATTCCTAGCTTCAGGGTCTTAACGGCAAGTCATATAAAGCCTGAAAGACAATCGGAGATCATCTCGCACCAGTGTAGAGTGGTCACCACCTCGACGTTCGTCTCGATAAAGCAGACGCAACATCACCAAAAGGAGCCACGGCAAAATCCCTAGTTCCAAATCTCGACGGTTCACCAGCAACCTAGAGACAACCGCGACATTCGTCTCGATACAGAGGACGCAATGCCAGCAAACGAAGCAAAGGCCAAATTCCTAGCTTCAGGGTCTTAACGGCAAGTCATATAAAGTCTGAAAGACTATCGGAGATCATCCCACACCAGCGCGGAGTGGTTATGACTCATCGGGGCTCTTCAAAATGAGCCTAACCTCAAGTAAAAAGCGGCATGGCAAAATTCCTAACGCTTTCTCTTCCGACGGTCAAACTACCTAGAAGGATTGCTTGAAGACATCTTGTCCAGCCCCCGAAGGGATCAGAGACACGACAGTCGCAAGGCTACTCGAACAGCAAGATTGCCTATCGAGGAATACATCAGCCAACGCGACGGTACGACGGCCAAAACCCTAAGTACCACAGACCCTAACGGACCTTTGTCGTAAAGAGCAGAGTTTAACTGTGACGTTAGGATATTCTTGCGAGATCTGCTCGATCCGTTTCGACTCGTGAGGAAATTGTTGCCTTTGCGAGAACTTCTCGATTCGTCTCGACTCGTGAGATAAAGCCTTAGGCAGTAGGGATTAAAGAACCTGTTTTCTAAGCACTGGGACCCTGTAAGTCGGCCCAAAACGGTCTCTTGCATACTATCCACGGGTCACACTCTCCAAAGTCGAATCTCAACAAGGAGGGAAACAACCGCTTACGGGTCCTCTCGACTCGTAAGAGGGAAAACTCTCTTATAAGATCCTTACGACTTATAAGAGAAAACACACTTAGGAATTCTCACGACTCCTAAGGAGAAAATACACCTATGAGATCCTCACGACTCGTAGGGAGAAAAGTCTTTATGAGACCCTCACGGCTCGTAAAGTTGAAAAGTCTTAGGTGGCAGATCCTACCCCTGTATCCTAAGCCATCACTGCCCCGCAAAGAAAGTCAAGATGGACCATCTATGAGCCACACTTGCCAAACCTACATGCCACTGAAATGGAGAACTTACTCATGAGCATATAAACTACTTCACGTCAGAGTAAGATATAAAGAGATAGAAGGGTGCGGCTCATGGAGTTAAGGGTTTGGAACTATATCTCTTAAGAATCAATATTTGAGTCAATGATAAATGACGACGCTTGTGTCCGCTCGTTATCTTCTCAGATCAAGATCCTGAAAGTTATATACCAATCCGAAACTGGTCATACGCCATGTATAACTCTGCACTACTTCACCCACGTACATACTTGCGTGGGCAAAGTAGTGGGGGGCATTTGTTCCCGCCAAAAATTTCTGCGCAAAGGAGCCCAAGGTATCAAATAACAGCGATACGCTTAAGAAAATGCGAACCAGTATCTTCCAGCCTGTATTTTGATAAACTCACGAAGGAGGAACTGTTAAATTCTGACGATATTGGAAGCATCTCGAAAAACCCTTCGATTTGATATATTATGGGCTTCATAATTCATTCGGGATCAAAAGTTATGAGCAAATGTGCTATGCGCTGTTCCCTGATTAAAAATCAGAAATTATCTCAATGAGGTATCACGTGTTGACACGTGACCAATGGTCACGTGTTGACACGTGATGGTTAAAGCAGCGGCAAAGGACAGAGCGCAGAAGAGGAGCCCATTCAGGGGGTCACGTGCTCACACGTGACCAAAGGTCACATGCTCACACGTGATCAAAGGTCACGTGGCAACACGTGACTGGCTGTAAAAGCCTTGCTGTTCAACAGAATTAAATTCTGAAAAAAGATCATTTAAATCTTTCCAAATAGAATTAAAATTCTAAATTTCTCTAAATCTTTCCAAAAGGAAAAGGACTATGGGGACCGTTAGATTAAAGATCCAAGGGTGATTAAATATCACCAATTTATGGAAAGATCTTAGATAAGGAAAGATTTCCCCTAAAATCCCACTGGAAATAACAAAAATAATATCTTTGGATTTAAAATCCAACGGTGAATAAAATTCACTAGATGATCTAAAGGATCATATTAATTATGAAAACAAATCAAATCTTTCGATGAAAGATTCACAAAACAAATTGATCATTTTCCTTCTCCTATAAATAGGAGCCAAGAAAAGAAGAGGAGGACCCTTTTTGGAGAGAAAAACAGAGAGAGGAGAATTTAATTCTCAAGAGGGAAGAAAAGAGAGGAGAATTTAATTCTCAACAAAGAAAACCCTAGGTGAGAAAAAAAAGGGAATCAAAACTTCAAAAAGAGAATTTAATTCTCAAAAGAGTTTAACTCTTCTATGAAGAAAAGAACTTAGTTCTTTCTCTGGTTGAAGATCTGCAAAGTGCACATCTCCCCATAAATTGAGAATTTAATTCTCATTAGGTTGAGATCCTGCCATGCAGATCTAAAACATAGAGGAAGAATTGAGTTTTGAGAATTTAATTCTCACAAGAGTTATACGAATTTAATTCCTTTGAGATAAAATTAGGGTTTAACCCTATATTGTAGGAATTTAATTCCTTCAAAATGGACAGAACTAGGGTTTAACCCTAATTGAGAACTTAATTATCTCAAACTCACAGGAATTTAATTCCCTTAAAAAAGAAATTAGGGTTTCACCCTATGCCAGAATTTAATTCTTTACATATATGGGGAATTTAATTCCTACAGAAAAGAAATTAGGGTATAACCCTATCTAAGAATATAATTCTTCAAAAGAAAAGTGAGAATTTAATTCCTTTAAAGTTATTGCTAGGGTTTAACCCTATGAAGGATTTTACTCTTAAAAAGATAAAGAGATCTTCAAACATGCAAAGAACCAGAATCACGTGCTACCACGTGACCCCTGTAAAGATCCACAGAAAAGAAATTTGAGGCAATGCCTCACGTGCTCCCACGTGACTCCCAAAACGCAGAAAGAAAAGGCAAAGGAAGTTTAGGCTCTGGGCGCTCTCACGTGTTCCCACATGACCCCTCAGCAAATGCTGTAATTATCGATGCATAAATCCCCATCACGTGCCAAGACGTGATGCTCTAAAATAAAAATAAAAAGTGTTTAACACTTAATTGCAAAACGAAGAAAAAGGATATGGTCCCACCTTTGGGCGCTCTCACGTGTCCACACGTGACCCCTTTTTTTTTAGTGTTTAACACTAATTTAGGGATTATATTTCCAGTGTTTAACACTGATTGTTTCTAGTGTCTAACACTAAATTGAAGACTACATTTTCAGTGTTTAACACTGATTGTCTTTTAGTGTTCAACATTAACTTGAGAGTTCTATCTCCAGTGTTTAACACTGTTGTCCTTTAGTGTTTAACACTACTTTTAGCCAAATTGGCTAATTTTCCAGAGGCAAAAGTCCCTCCTCCAAATGAATCTCAAAATTGAGGAAATCAAAGACAAAATATTGTCAGAGCCCCCAAACCTCTGTTTAACACTGCTGAATGACGAGGGGCTAAACCCAGACAAATGTCTAATGGCCCAAAGGGCCAATATTTCAAACATAATTGGACTTAGCCCAAACTGGCCATAAGTCCTCAAATCATCTTGAACTGAGCACATCTGCTCTTTCAACCAACTCATTGGTTCAAGGGTACATCTCTGAGCTCCTCTGATATTTGTTGTTGTAATCCTTCAACGTCTTCAGAGAGGTGATTGGTCCTGACAGCCATACATTTTAATGGACCACCATGTCCCTAAACTGGTAATGGACCACTACGTCCCTAAACTGGAACTTGGACCACCACGTCCCTAAACTGGAACTTGGACCACCACGTCCCTAAACTGGCAATGGACCACCGTGTCCCTAAACTGGCAATGGACCACTATGTCCCTAAACTGGAAAATAGAGCCCCGAATGCTCTTTTGTCGGATCTAAGCGATCCCGTTTAAGTTGATCTTAGCCTCAAACATGGCTAACGTGTCCTTAAACTAACATCCGTCCCCAAAATGGGAATGTTGGACCACCATGTCCCTGAACTGGAACAATAGAACCCCCAAATGCTCTTTTGTCGGATCTAAATGATCCCGTTAAGTCGATCTTAGTCCCAAACTGGACTAACATATCCTTAACAACCGTTTAAGTTGATCTTAGCCTCAAATATGGCTAACGTATTCTTAAACCTTCAAACAGACTTTAGTCTCAAATTGGACTATAGATCCCCCAATCAACTTTGGTTCAAGGATACATCTCTGAACTCCTCTGACATCTGTCGTTGTAATCCTTTAACGTCGTCAGAGAGGTGATGGGTCCCGATGGCCATACATGTAATGGACCACTATGTTCCTAAACTGGAACAATAGAGCCCAAATGCTCTTTGTCGGATCTAAACGATCCAGTTAAGTCGATCTTAGTCTCAAATTGGACTAACGTATCCTTAACGAACATTTGAGTTGATCTTAGCCTCAAATATGGCTAACGTATCCTCAAACCAAAACCCCAAACCCAAATCTAAGAAAATACGGATTTGGACTAATCCACGCCCTACGGGCGACGACATAAATTAGTCTCCGTATACAATCCACGGGCAACCACAAATAAAACAAACACCCACGACACGAAGTGAAATTCTGGAGAAAGAGAAAGTTGTTACCGCGATGCGGTAGCGTAATTAACTGCAGGGGCTTGCGCCTGCAGGGAAGAGCGTCCCCACAATCAAAAACCCCTCAAGCGAGGGGGAATCTGACAAAGTCTGCTACATCGGCCGCATCCGTCTAAACCTCCGATGAACGGTGCCATAAATCAACTTGGCATCTTCGGAGAAGTGGACGGATAAAACCAAATAGCATCTGCCCCGAATCTCAGGTCCAGGACTTCGCAGTCTTGTGCGCCGTCTTTCGGAGGGGAACAGCCCATAGCTTATGTGCAAAAGAAATGAGCACATGAGGCATGGGATGGGCAAAATGCCATTTTGTAAAGCCCAAGGGGCTATGTGTAATTTTGTAAGCCTATATAAGGCAACATGATAATAAAATAAAAAAACTTTTCATTCCCCTCAAAATCTAGGGTTTTTGTGCCTCCTTCTCTTTCCTTAAGGTTCTAAACCTTATTCCCTTTTTCAATTAAATCAAGAGTTTTACTCTTTCTTTTCCAAAATTAAATAGTTTTTCACCACAAAACCCACAAAGGAGAGCTCAGATCTTCCATCAGATCTCAAAAAGGAAAGATTTTTAAATCTCACCCCCTTTCTTCAAGATCCGGCCAACCGAGAGGAAGAAGAAAGAGACCCACCTCCAAAAACCCTAGTTTGGGGAAGATCCAGGGCCCAAGGGAGAAGAAAGGAGTCCCCTTTCATCAGCTCCGAAAATATCTTAGGAGTTAACTCCTCAAAAAAAATATATGATACATATATAAAATAATAAATCTTTTTTTTGGGAGTACAACTCCCAGTGCAGGGGCTAAGCCCATTTGTTCTCTTTGTCAGGAGTTTAACTCCATAAGTCAAATCGGGAGCAGAGCTCCCAGTGCAGGGACCAAGTCTCTTTTTCTGCTGACGCCTAGCGCCCACGTGCGTGCCAAACATGTGGGGCGCCGGCGCCCAGCGCCCGCGTGCCAAGCACGTAGGGCGCCGGCGCCCGCGTGCCAAGCACGTGGGGCGCCGGCGCCCAGCGCCCGCGTAACAAGCACGTGGGGCCCTGGCGCCCAGCCCTGCTTCCCAATGTACTGGTAAGAAGACGCGACGAGGCCCGCTACATATTTACTCAGAAGTAAACACGCTAAGCGTATCTAAGCAATATAATGAATATACATAAGAAAAATGACAATAGATGTAATTGAACAACAACTTTTATTTATTAACATTTCTTTACAAGTACAACTGAAAATTGTAAATACAGGAATAGAAGGTAATGCCTAAACAATGACATGAACTGAAAAGAAAATATATATAAGTATCTAGAGCTCTGAGTCAATGGCGAGCTGCTCCAAGTCTTTAGTACTTGGCTCGAGCTCCAGAGAATCCGATCCACCTGACAACATTCCAAAGAAAGAAGAAAAGGAATGTCATCAGCGAACAATCGCTCGGTAAGTCTCAAAGATAGGTAGAACTAGAATATACAGAAAGAATATAATTGTATATTATCTGATAGTTATGTTAACGCAGTTGTTTGTAGCTTGGTACAGAATATGCCAGTGTATACGAGAGGAGTCCCATTATTCCGGAGATTAAGATATACGGAGCACAAGGAACTATTAAGCCACGATACAACAGCAATGGATATTCAGGTTAGGTGTATTAAAGTGACCGTCTCGTGCCACTTTTAACACATTCCGTACCAGTCTACCCCTTTAAAATCCCGTAATGTATTTTGTATTGATTGTATTGTTTGTTTTATAGATTGAAGACTTGACGAAACCATGATATCATGTAAATGGAATGGATATAAATGGATGGTCATGTAATCAGAGTATATCCATGATTCGGTTCAGTCGAATCATGTTGATATAGATTGAATTCTGGTATAAATGGATTCAGATTGTATTGTAGTTATACTTGAATTGAATTCAAGTCAGATTGATTTCATATTAGACTGAGACTCTGCCTGAGTCAGACATTTAAAACAAATTGAAGTCCTGAGTTAGTTTTGATGTTATCGGTAACTGCTGCATATGGACAGCAGAATTTGTGTCTTTTTCCAAGACAATTACCGTATTGATAACACCGTTTTTAGGTTTGTTTACCGCCGAAATCGGGAGACGGAACCACGTAGGTCGTTTTGCCTAAATTTGGAGGTAGATGCTATTTGGGTTTATCCGTCCACCTCTCCGAATATACCAAGTTGATTTATGGCACCGTGCATCGGAGGTTTGAACTGATGCGGCCGTTGTAGCAGACTTCATCAGATTCCCCCTCATTTGTGAGGGGTTTTTGATTATGAGAATGCTCTTCCTTGCAGATGCAAGTCTCTACAGTTAATTATGTTACCGCATCGCGGTAACCACTTTCTTCTGCTTCAGAAGGTCACTTCGTGTCGTGTGTGTTTGTTTTATTTTCGATTGCCTGCAGATTGTATACGGAGACTAATTTATGTTGTCGCCCATAGGGCGTGATTAGTCCAAATCCATATATTTTAGATTTGGATTTGGTTTCATTTAAGGATCGTTAATCTCGTTTGAGATTAAGATCAACTTAAATATTTGTTAATGATACGTTAGTCCAATTTTAGACTAAGATTTACTTAACAGGGTTTTAGGATCATTCAGATCCAACAAAAGAGCGTTTGGGCTCTATTGTTCTAGTTTAAGGACGTTTTCGGTCCATAGCTAGTTTAAAGACGTTGTGGTCCATTATTAGTTTAAGGACGTTTCGATCCGCTGGGATGTGCTCATCGGTTTGGGGGTGCACCGAGAGTTATTGGTTGTCAGGACCCTCCACCTCTCTGAAGACGTTAAATAATTACAACGACACATATCGGAGGTGTGGAGAGATGTACCCTTGAACCAAATTCCAGATTGAGGGAAGAGATCATGGTGGACCATCTAAGAATCATTAGTCATTTTCGGGAGATCGGGATTTACTTAGGAGATGTGTGATGGATATCGTTCTGGTCAATTAGTTTAGGGAGTCATAGGCATAGAGACTCTGTCTATTTGGAGATCCAAAATATTTTAATCTTAGGAAGACTTAGCCAATTTGGGGTTGAAGTTGGCTTCTTATAGTGTTAAACACTAATATATGCTCGGTGCTCACGTGCTCTCACGTGAGTCTCTGCAGCAGTGTTAAACACTAAAACTTGGGGCGCTCACGTGTGGCACGTGAGACACCTAAAAGTTAGTGTTGTGCCCTTAGGTTCAAATCCCCGTCTATATATCCAAGTGTTAAACACTTAAGTCTTATGGCCATCACGTGTAGACACGTGAGGTGTCCCCGAGTTGGGCACTGCTTCTTTGGGTTTATTCCTTCTTCCTTTCATAAGTGCTAAGCACTTAGCTCATATGATGCTCACGTGCGAACACGTGAGGTGCTCAAAATGTGAGCGTTGTCTTTGGAATTTTCCCCTTTTCCATATAAGTGTCAAGCACCTATTTGAGGGTCATGTGGGAGCACGTGATTCAATCTCAGTCCTTCCTTTCTGTTCCTCAAAGGCGATCACGTTTTTGAAGACTTCAACCAGATGAGAATTAAATTCTCAACTTGTGGGGAGATCTGCTTCTGCAGACTTCAACCAGAGGAAGAACAAAGTTCTTTTTGAAGAGTTAAACTCTTGGTTTGAGAATTAAATTCTCTGTACTTTCTTCTTACCTAGGATTTTTGTTTAAGAAGGGGATTTTATTCCTCTAGAGAATTGAATTCTCTTTTCACTTTTTCTTTTTTTTTCTCAAAGCTTATGGGGGGTCACTTCTCTGTAAGACTTAAAGTCTTGGGTCCTTTATATTGTAGAAGCAAGTTTGTTGATTTAGTTAAAGAAATCTCTCATCGAGATATCTTAATTGATTTGGGGATTTTATCCACCATTAGATCTTTGATCCAAGGACTTCTGTTTTACAGATAATATTTTTCTTATTTTTAACAAGATTAGAAAAATATTTTCCGATACAGAATTTTTTCTGTAGATAGGTGATTTTTAATCACCATTGGATTCTTAATCCAACGGTACTCTGTTTTACAGAGCGTAATCTTTCTTATTTGGAAAGATTTAAGGAAATATTTTCCAAATAGGGTTTTGATCTCTTTATTTAGAATTTAATTCTATCAGCTCAGAAGGCATTTAGGACCACTCACGTGTAGCACGTGACCCCCACTAAGTTAAACTTGTTTGCTTATACGCAACAGCCTAATAGGGCATCACGTGCTAACATGTGATCTTCTCTAGCCTGCTATTTGTTTTAATATGGCGCGTATATACTTTGTATATAGATTCTCACGTGCTTTCACGTGAGGCCTAATTTCATCCTGTCAATTATTAAGCGCGGCGCCTATAATCTTTGTTCATAGACGCTCACGTGTGGGCACGTGATGCTCCATTAGTGGGAAATTTTCCATCGCTTTTTCTCTATTTCTTTTCTTTTCTCTCTCCCCTTTTCTATAAGGGAACAAGGTTGTCTACCTTTGATAGGCAAGCACCCATATTCTCCGGCTCTGTGAGGCTCAAGAGAACAGGTCCCGCTTAAACCTATGTTTACTAGGGTCCTTACTGTAAATTAATATAACTTGAAGGGGTTTTATGAAAAATAGTTTTGATATATTTTCAAAATACACCTCAAGTATTTAATTATCGTCTTTAGGGTTTTCATGGATGTATATTTTAAAATATAACGTTTTCTAGTGAATAGAACCTAGTTTACATTGTATATGGTATTTTAATGTAATATTGGAATTGTATTGATTTGTAAAGATAGTTTCATGAAATTTATGATTCCTTTGATTTAGAAAACATGGAATATATATATATTGTATACTTAAAATAGATATTTTGATATTATATATATATATATATATATATAAAATAGAATTTATTTATTAAATAGAAATCACATTTTTCTTAAAAATTGCATTAAAAATTCCATCGAGATTGAATACTCCATGAGGAGCTCTGCATCTCGCTCTACTAGGCCCGAGGACGTGCGATAATCCGCACCATCCCGATTGAGCTTCCCCAAAATGGGTTGTAGAGGCGCATTTACAAAAAATTAAATAATACACTTTTAAAGAAAACGGTTTTTGAATGTTTAGGGCATTTAAATGTAAACTCGTATTTTCCCACAAACTAATGTTCCAAAAGTCAGCTATGTCAAAAATGCATGTTGTGGTGAGGTAGGTCATTAGCTCGTGTGTTTTCTAAAGGTAATATGGGTAAAGTGAATAAGTGATGTCGTATGTAAACATAAAAGTATTTTACCGTAAAAATGGAATAGAAGTTGCTATACATATTATTTTGAGATGAAACTTGTTGTGAATGTTATTTTATGTTTGTTAAAAAATATAAAAAGATATGGTAATTTGATGTTTAAGAAAAATTTGAGTTTTAAAAGAAAAGAGAATCAGAAGTCGGAATAACTCCGCATCCGACGAGTTTTGAAAAGTGAAAGTTTTAGACTAGAGATTGAGAAGGGAAGAGGGGACTTACAGGTTGGTGTAGGGTGTTTTTCGTCCCCACATTAAGATGAGAATACGCATCGCTTGTCAGGCGTACTTCAGATTCCTCCTCCCTAGGGTAAACTGGGGTTTATTGATTGTGCGGATCCGAATCTCCAGCAGCCGCAGATTAAGCTGCCGTTAATTACCCCTCGCTTTTGGAGGGAGGGAACCTCCGATTGACAGGTCAAACAGGTCATGCGAACTCAATGTTCAGTGTTGTGTTTTAAAGGGTTTTGGATATATCGGGGGCCCGCAGGTTTTACGGGGGACGTGTTTCTAGTGTGGAGTGCATGGAATATGAGGGGTGAGGAGCTCTTTAAAGACGCGTGCATGGCACGTGGACGCTGGGGCCCGCGAGTCACGTGCCAGGCGCGTGGGCACCAGTGGGTCACATGCGCAGCACGCGATTGCTGGGTGCTGAGCGCCCGCGGGTCACGTGCCCTGCACGCGACCGCTGGACGCCCACGGATCACGTGCGTAGCACGCGACCGCTAGACACCCGCGGGTCACGTTCACGGCACGCGACCGCTGGAAACACCAGCGGAAAAGGGGCTTAGCCCTTGGGTTAGGAGTTAAACTCCTAAGGGGCTTTAAAGTTGAACTCCTAACAGAGATTATGTATAGATTTGGAGTTAAATTCCAACAAATCTTGAATGAAGTTAAACTCCTAGAAATCTTTGGATTTTCTTTCGAACCTCGGATCCTCCCGGAATGGGATTTTTATAGATGGGTATCCTTCTTCTTCCTTTCCGTTGGCTGGATCTTGGGGTAAAAGGGAAGGTGAGACTTAAAATATCCCCTTTTAGGGATTTGATGGCAGAACTGAGCTCCCCTTCGAGGGTTTAAAGGTGAAAAACTATTTATTTTTGAAAAAGGAAGAGTTAAACTTTTGATTTAATTCAAAAAGAAGAAGAAGGTTTTAGAACCTTGAGAAAGGAGAAGGAGGCACAGACCCTAATTTTTGGGGAGAATGAATTATATCTTTTCTATTTCATTATCATGTTGTCTTTTAAAGGCTTACAAATTTACATATAGCCCCTTGGGCTTTACAAAATGGCATTTTACCCATCTCATACCTCATATGCTCATTTCTTTTACACATGAGCCATGGGCTTTACAAAAATTTGGCTTTATGCCCATTTTTCTTATATTCATGTATAATCATGATTTCATTTTGGCATGGGGGGCCAACCGCAGGGCTCGACTTGGGCATAGGCCCATTTGATCTGGGCCTGGATTGACTTTGACTTTGACTTGGTCAACCGGGGTGTAATTTTTGACCCCAACAAAGTGCCCCCATCAATAAATACGCACCACACATGTGGGTTGTGTGCATGAAATTGATGGATCTTTTGCGTAGAGGCGACTTGATTTGGTTCCCGCTTTTGGGAAGCTAGCACTGCCCTTTTTACGACATGGACGGTCGATGTTCGACGTTTCCCCGGCACGGAGTGTCGTTGTTCGACGTTTCCCCGGCACGGAGTGTCGTTGTTCGACGTTTCCCCGGCACGGAGTATCGCTGTTCGACTTTTCCCCGGCACGGAGTGTCGCTGTTCGACGTTTCCCCGGCACGGAGTGTCGCTGTTCGACGTTTCCCCGGCATAGAGTGTCGCTGGTCGACGTTTCCCCGGCACGGAGCGTCGCTAGTTGACATGTCCCCGAGACGGAGTGTCACTGTTGGACGTTTCCCCGACGCGGAGTGTCTGTTTGACGTGTCCCCGGCATGGAGTGTCGCTGGTTGACATGTCCCCGAGACAGAGTGTCTGCTTGATGTTTCCCCGTTATGGAGTGTCGGTTGTTTGACGTGTCCCCAGCACGGAGTGTCTGCTTAACGTTTCCCCGGCGCGGAGTATCTTTTTGTTTGACGCAGAGGTCGATGTTGAAATTGGTTGGTTTAATTTGTTTGATTTTTGCCTTATTCGGCGGGACTTTTGAATTTGAGAGAAATTTAGAATTTGTTTAGCATCAGTATTGCTGCACTGGAATAATGCCAGGAGCAACTCATCGTTTGCCCTGGGAGACTTGGGATTTTGGTTTTGGTTTAGCTTCAGCATCGCTACACTGGAATGTGTTACCAGGAGCGAATCGTCATTTGCCGTGAGGGGATTTCCCTCATTCCCGGTTTAACGATTTAGGGGTCATCTGTTCCCAGTTTAAAGACTTAGGGGTCTTTTAGATCGATTTTGAATTTCGGGGTTAGGGTCGGCATCAGCGTTGCTAACACTGAAGATCAGGTGCCATGAGCAATTCATTATTTGTCGTTCCCTATTGGGGAGCGATGGCTTAGGAGACAGGTTTAGGTCTCTATCCCCTAAGGCTTTTCAATTTTATGAGCCGTAAGGGTCCCATAAAAGCATTTCTCCCTACGAGTTGAAAGGATCACATAGGTGTATTTTCTCTTTAGGAGTCGTGAGGACCCCCAAGTGTGTTTTTCCTTTGTGAGTCGTAAGGATCCTACGAAGGTGTTTTCTTATGAGTCGAGAGGATCTCGTAAGGTTTGTTCTCCTCATGTATCGTGAGGACACATGAGTTGGTCTTCCCAAATGGAGCATAATTCCAAGGACGGAGATCGGCCGCTGGACTGGTGATTGTAGTGGGGCATGGGTGTGATGAGAATTATTTGAGCCCGTGGATTGTATACGGTAGTCAGTTCGGGGACCGACCGTAGGGCCGGGAGAATTTTGGGACTTTGTTGGCGTCTGCATCGCTGCACTGAAATATAGTATCAGGAGCGACTCATCATTCGCCATTGGGACATTCAGAGATTTGAAATTTTGATTGGCGTCTGCATCGCTGCACTAGAGTATGGTACCATGAGCGACTCATCATTCGCCATTTGGTTTTGGTTAGCGTCTGCATCGCTGCACTAGAATATGGTACCAAGAACGACTCATCATTCGTCGTTGAAAATTTAGGGATTTGGAATTTGGTTGGCGTCTGCTTCGCTGCACTGGGATATGATACCAAGAGCGACTAATCATTCGCCGTTGGGAATTTAGGGATTTGGAATTTGGTTGGCGTCTGCATTGCTACACTAGAATATGGTACCAGGAGCGACTCATCATTCGCCTTTGGAGATTTTTTAACCGCAATTGCTCTATCATTTCAGCTTTTCTCATCGTGAAGATCGCGATTGCCCTATCATTTCGGCTATTTATTCGCGGTTGCCCCATCATTTCGGCTGTTTATTTTCATTTTTATTTTACTCACTGATCTTTATTGCGAGTTGCCCCATCATTTCGGTTTTTTTTCATTTTTTTTATTTACACATTTTTACATCCCCAGTTTAATGACTTAGAGGTCGATTGTTCCCAGTTTAATGACGTGATGGTCATTCGTTCCCAGTTTAACGATATGGTGTTCGATCGTTCCCAGTTTAACGACGTGGTGGTCAGCTCTTTTTAGAGAAAGGCAGATGTCTGAGAGAATCAGGTTCCCAAAAGACTTCGGTCTCCATTTGTATGAAATTGATGGTCCAAGCTTGATTGTTTATTAATACGCCTTTAGACAGTTCTATCTCTCCTGCCTTGTATTGCTTTTCAACCCAATCTTTGAAGACGAAGCAGTCTTCAATAGCATGACTTATCACTTTGTGATAGGGGCAATATTTGAGGTCATCGGTCATATTCGCTTCTTGCGGTCTCTTTGATTCCGGCAATTGTAGACCGTTTCTCAGAGCGTTCTTGAATATCTTGTGCACTTTGTCCTTTCTGAATGAATAGACTTTATCCAGCTTCTCTTTCAGTGGAGATTCTCCTCCCTCTCCGAACACTGGCTTCCGAGGCTAGTTGGCATTAGGCCCGCTCATCCCTCGCTTATTTCGGTTAGTCGAAGTGTTAAAAAATTCAGCATCGTCGGAATTTTTGCCTTTGCGATTATCGTCCTTTCGATTTCTCCAGGACCTATTAATATTTTAGGAATCAGAGGAGGATTCCTGCTTTGAGCACTCCTGGACTTTCCTGGTCTGCTCTTGGAATGTTTTGAGATCCGCGGTGCATAGAAACGGGGCCATCCAATTATTGAGATTTCCGATGAGGAGACTGACAGATTGGCCCTGCTCTATCGGCGGTTCTCATTTGATGGAGAGATTGCGCCAGCGGGTTATAAAATCCGTGCTGCTTTCGTTGTTCTTTGGCTTGGTCCTTACGAGGTCGGCAATGGTGATCTTATCGCTGACATTCATGAACCTTTGTCAGAACAGAGATTCCATTTGGACAAAAGTAGTAACGGAGCCATCCGTTATGCTTGTGTACCAGTCGAAATCAACATCGGCCAATTGAGAAGTTGTCAGGGGCGCTGCTGGCGCTTGCCCGAGATGCCTTGTTGCTTTGTTGGTGTTGATAGCCTTGCCCCCAGCTGGGGCTAAAGAAATTTGTTCAAACACCGACTTGCGTTTGGGTAGTGGTGCCATCGAGATCACCATATTTGGCCTTCTGCCTTTCGAGGTTGGTCTGTCTGTTACTGGAGCTTAAGAAGCTGAGATGGCGCTAGTTGGCATGAACAAAATAGAGCCAAATGGTAGCGGCGGCTCCTCCTATTGTCGCCCGAGACTGGCCGTAAGGACCGTCCTGACGTCCATCTTCATCATGTAGAAGATGGGAGTTGTATCGAAAGCTGAGATTGTCCTTGGAGATATTTTGTTGTGTTCGAAGATTGCAGTCGAAAGTCGTTAACCTGCAAATAGAAGCATGATTTCAGGACAGGCAATCAATGTATATGTTGATTGAGTTCGCATGACCGTTTAACCCAAAATATGGGAGGAGAGAAAAGGTCCCACCGGACGTGCCAGAATCTGTAGAGTGTTTATCGTCCCTCCATTAAGATGGAAATACGCGTCGCTTGTCAGGCGTACTATAGATTCCCCTTGCCTAGGGTAGGCTGGGGTTTATTAATTGTGGGGATTCGAATCTCCGGCAGCCACGGACTAAGCTGCCGTTAATTACCCCTTGCTTTTGGAGCGAGGGAACCTCCGATTGACGGGTCAAACAGGTCATGCGGACTCAATGTGCAGTGTTGTGTTTTAAAGGATTTTGGATATATCAGGGCCCCGCAGAGTTTTATGGAGGACATGTTTCTGGTGTGGAGTGCACGAAAAATGAGGGGTAAGGAGCGTCTTAAAGACGCGTGACTGACGCGTGGGCGCTGGGCGCCCGTGCCCAGCACGAGACCGTTGGACCCCGGCGGGTCACGTGCACAGGATGCGACTGTTATACGCTGAGCGCCCGCGGGTCACGTGAGGCACACGTGGGCGCTTAGCGCCAATGAGTCACATGCCCTGCACGTGACCGCTGGGCGCCTGTGGTCACGTGCGCGGCACGCAACCACTAGACGCCCATGGGTCACGTTCACAGCACGCGACCGCTGGAAACACCAGCGGAAAAGGGGCTTAGCCCCTGGGTTAAGAGTTGAACTCTCAAGGGGCTTTGGAGTTGAACTCCTAACAGGGATTATGTATAGATTTGGAGTTAAACACTAACAGATCTTGAATGGAGTTAAACTCCTAGAAATCTTTGGATCTTCTTTCGAGTCTCGGATCCTCTCGGATTAGGATTTTTATAGATGGGTATCTTTCTTCTTCCTCTCCGTTGGCTGGATCTTGGGAGAAAAGGAGGAGGTGAGACTTAAAATCTTCCCTTTTAGGGATTTGATGGCAGATCCGAACTCCCCTTCGAGAGTTTTAAGGTGAAAAACAATTTATTTTTGGAAAAGAAAGAGTTGAACTCTTGATTTAATTCAAAAAGGAGAAGAAGGTTTTAGAACCTTGAGGAAAGAGAAAGAGGCACAGACCCTAATTTTTTGGGAGAATGAATTGTATCTTTTCTATTTCATTATCATGTTGCCTTTTATAGGCTTACAAATTTACATATAGCCCCTTGGGCTTTACAAAATGGCATTTTACCCATCCCATGCCTCATGTACTCATTTCTTTTGCACATGAGCCATGGGTTTTACAAAAATTTGGCTTTATACCCATTTTTCTTACATTCATGCATAAAAAATACGTCACAATTATTTATTACATGATTTTATTTTGGCATGGGGGGCCGGCAGTGGGGCTCGAGTTGGGCATGGGCCCACTTGATCTGGTCTTGGGCCCGCTTACTTGGGGTTGACTTTGGCTTTGACTTGGTCAATCGGGGTATAATTTTTGACCCCAACAGTTAGCAAGAAAGGGGAGAGATAATGTGAACTTAGGAAGGCGTCGGGTAGTCGTTTCGTTGCCGGATTCTTCCCGAAACGTCGCCGAAACTTCAACCTTTGCTAACTCCTCTTGTATAATTTAGAACTTGGAAATTTTAGAGAGTTTTTGTATGGGATTTCTGAACGAGGAGGGGTAAAATTTAGTGTGGTATTTATAGGGAAAATTAGGGTTTAGGGTAATGAATTGAGAATTAAAAATGTGCATTAAAAATAGATTTAAGAGAGAAATTATCACTCTCTGGATGAATGCAGAGAAATCAAACAATATGGGGGGAGTGGGATAAACGAAGGGGTGCTAGGGTTAAAAATATAAAGCATTCCCTACGGATATACCCGGCGGTGCCGGTCCCCTCAACACATCTCGCTGGTCTAATCCGGTGGGATAAGGTTGGGATCTCTGCCACGTGTCCATGTCGCTTGGTATATCTCAGTGCACATATTTGATTTTGTTGTGACTTTTCATTTTACATGTTTTGCACGTGCAAACTTTTGAGCTTCTAAAAGTTTAAAAGAAAAATCAACAAAAATATATGTGTCTGGGGGGATTTGAATACATGAGCTATGACACAGTAGTGCAAGGCTTTACCAATGAGCTACAAGTGCTTTCTTGCTGTTCAAAAGCAAATCAAATACTTATAGCATACATAGGATTGCAAATACTCCAATTGTACATTAACTTTTAAACAAATTTTCTGTACACTGAAACAGATTTTTTATAGTTAAAATTACTATCCTTACTCGAATCCATGAATATATCAAGTGGCAAGATTGAGTTCATGTCAATATCAAGTATTTGTGTCAGGTTTTCATGTATTCATGTCAAGTTTCAAGAGCAGCCATTGTGTTATGGTATTCATGTTAAGTTCAAGTCAAAGTATACATGTTTGAATTTGATGTTGATTTCACGTGTTCAAGTTCAAGATTAAGTATTCATGTTTGAGTTTGGATTCAGGTTTGAGGTTGGACTCAGACTGAGTCCGACACATGTACTGATTTAACTCTTGAATTCTTAGATTCATATGGACGACAGGATTTATATCTTTTTCCAAGACAATTGCCATCGATAACTCCGTTATGTTGTCTAACCTGAATAGGCAAGCTCTCACTTTCTCCGGCTCCCTAGGGCTCAAGAGAATTGATCCCGCTTAAACCCATATTTATTAGAATCCTTAAAATATTATTTTGTATATCTCGAGGGGTTTTATGAAAAATATTTTTAATATAGTTAAAAATAAAATCTCGAGGGGGTTCTATATTACTTAGGGTTTTGATGAGCATGTATTTTAAGTATTGAGATATTTTAATGATAAATACCTAGTTTTTAAAAGTTTATGGTATTTTATTGAAAACTATTCTTTTTAGTAACTTGATGGTATTTTATTGATATTTTTTAGTCTTTCATTTTATAAAAATGTAGCTTCATAATATAATAAAAATATGGATTTATAATTTATATAATTTTTAATTTTTAGAAAAATTAGTTTTATTTAGAAAATTCGTTTTTCTTAAAAACCGTATTTATATCCTTTCAGGATCAAATACTCCATGAGGAGTGCTGCATCTTACTTTATTATCCTCAGGATGTGCGATAATCCACACCATCCATTAGCGGGTCTCCTAACAAGAGTTGTAGATGCATAATTGTAAAGGAATACGAAATACTGTTTAAAGGAAACCCGGTTTTAAAGTATGTGGTATTTTATTGTAAGATTTACTTCGTAACAAATATTCATACAAAATAGGTATCATGCTATGAAACAAGAGTGTACGTGTGGGGTAGGACGTTACCCCGTGAAGTTTTTCCTAAAGGTATAGTTTTATTGAAAACGAAAAGAGTAATATTAAAATTCAAGGTATTTTAATGAAAAAGTTTAATTATGGATATTTCACATGAGATTCTTGGTTAAACTTGATTCTAAACATTGATATTTAAGGTTGCAAGTATTTTGTAAAAATTTGGTTGCACAAATATAAAGGAAATGGGAGTTTTTAGGAATTAGAAAAAAGATATCGGGAATAACTTTACCGACTGATACAAAATTTAAAGTTCGATTTCAATGAAGAGAAGAGAGATTTGGAGGGACTTACCATTTGGAAATGTCAAGAAGAGCTTAAAGAAGTGGAGCAAGGTTTCGTGGTGTCGCGGGAGCTCCGGAATCGGCTTCGATTTTCGACGGAAGAAGCTTGCTCGCTAACTCCACTTTACTCCACTTGCACCTAGGAACATTTTAGAAAGTTTTTGCTATAATTTTCAGAATGGTGCTGAGCCAAAATATGGGATGGTATTTATAGTGGAGAATTAGGGTTTGGGAATTAAAATTTTGATTAAAAAGCATTAAAAATAATGTTAAATTGTGAAATGAAAATTCTCTGTTTGATTGCAGGGAAATCAAACAATGCAGAGTAGTTGAGGGGAGTTGAAGGGACGAGTGTGCAAAGTATGGAACAATTTGGGCTTATCTTAGTCGTCCTTGCTGGCCCCTAAGGTGATTTGGCCTGTCGATCTTGGCTCTCTGGCCTCGAGATTCATGTCATCTGATCAACTGTGTGTTTACATAATTTTTCATATATTTGATTTTTCTGAACTTTTCATTTCCCCGTGTATTGCACGTGCAATCTTTTGGGATTCCAAAAACTTAAAAAGAAAAATCAGAAAAAAATTATGTCTGGAAGAAATCGAACACACAGGATACGTCACAGCAGTGCAGAGGCTTTACCGGTGAGCTACAAGTTGCTTCTTACTTTTATTTAGCAAAAATGACTTATAACTCATACACAGGCTGTCAAACTCTTTTCTATATAGTTACAGAAGAATTTCCGTACAGAGTCGTTACAACCATCCATTTGAAGTTTACGCATGGGAAAGAACTATGGTGAAATATGCTTCGTTCTATCTCCTTTGATGAATCCTTCTTTCTGCTGAGTAATGCATGCGGCATTATCTTCGTATAATATTGTTGGAATCTCTTTCTTGGAAGAAAAACCATATGTTTCTTGGGTATATTGGGTTATTGATCTTAGCAATATACATTCCCTACTTGCCTTATGAATTGCTAATATTTCTGCATGATTTGACAAAGTAGCAACTAAAGTTTGTTTTGTAGAACATCATAATATAGCTATATCACCATATATGAATAAATAAACTGTTTGAGATCGAGCTTTATGTGGATCAGATAAATACCCTGCATCTGCATAACCATTTAGTTGTGATATAGATTTATTTGAATAAAACAAGCTCAAATCTATTGTTCCTGGAAGATATCGAAATATCTTCTTAATTCCATTCCAATACCTTCGTGTTGGAGAAGAACTACATTTTGCTAATAAATTTACAGAAAATGCTATATCAGATCGTGTATTATTAGCAAGATACATTAGCGCACCTATTTGCACTAAAATATGATACTTCAAGGTCAAGTAGTTCTTCATTATCCTCTTGAGGTCGGAATGAATCTTTTTTCACATCAACTGATCAAACAACCATGGGGGTACTCAGTGGATGTGATTTATCCATGTAAAATCGTTTTAGGACCCTTTTTGTATAAGTTGTTAGATGAACATGAATTCCATCTGGTAAATACTCGATTTGCAAGCTGAAGTAAATTTTTTTTCCTAAGATCCTTCAACTGATCAAACAAATTCTTTCTTTAAGTAATCGGCTGCTTTTGGAAGTTTTTCTGAAGTTCCAATAATATTCAAGTCATCAACATATACGGCAATTATGATAAATCCATATCCAGATTTTTTTATAAAAACACATGGACATATGTCATCATTTTTATAACCTTCTTTTAATAAATATTCACTAAGACGATTATACCATATGCGACCAGATTGCTTTAAACATATAAAGATCTTTTTAATTTAATTGAGTATATTTCCCAAGAACTTGAATTACTTGATTCAGGTATCTTAAACCCTTCAGGAATTTTCATATAAATATCATTATCCAGTGACCCATATAAATAGGTTGTAACTACATCCATTAGATACATATCAAGTTTTTCATGTGCTGCTATACTAATAAGATACCTCGTTGTAGTTGCATCCACTATGGGAGAATAAGTTTCTTCAAAAATAATAACAGGTCTTTGCGAAAACCCTTGTGCTACAAGTCGTGCTTTTATGTCTTATAATTTTATTCTTCTCATTTCGTTTTCGTACAAATACCCATCTGTATCCTGCTGGTTTTACACCTTTGGGTGTTCAGACTACAGGTCCAAAAAATTCACGCTGTGTAAGTGAGTTTAATTCTTCTTGAATTGTTTCTTTCCATTTTGGCAAATCATTTCTATGTCAATATTCTTCAATAGATATAGGTTCAAGATCCTCATTTTCTTGCATAATATTTAGCGCTACATTATATGCAAAGATATCTTCGACGATGGTATCTTTTCGGTTCTATATTTTTCCTGTAAAGTCATAATTTATCAAAATATCTTCATATTTACTATCTTCAAGTATCTGAACCTCTTCTGGAGTTTCATGATTAATTATGTCATGGCTCTCTTCATGAGTACCCGTCTTCTCAATCTGGACATCTCTATTATTTGCTTCTTTTCTCTTTCGAGGATTTTTGTCTTTGGAACCTACTGGTCTACCACGATTCAGGCGTGATGTAGACTCATTTATTATGATACTAACGGATTGTCCCACTGGGACATCAATCTAAGATGGAGCATTTACAATATGGATATGTGTTTTGGTTACTCTTTTAAGTCAGTTAATGCGTCTGGTAATTTGGTTGCTATATTTTGCAAATGAATTATCTTTTAAACTTCTTATTCACATTATTTTGTACGAGAATCTAATTGAGATAAAGATAATGCATTCCATGTAACCTCTTTTGTCACGTCCCGCTTCCCAAAAGATAAGGAGCGAGAGCGACAAGCCCACGACGTATTCATATTATGAGCCACACATTCACAATATGAATACACCTAGCGTCTGGTTAAACAAAACAATGATTATAAGATATTAAATAACCACACCGAAAACAATAATACTAATATTCAACTCCAGTTAACACATTCAAATTCCAAAGGCAACATCACTAACAATAGTTACTACAACTAATAAGATGTTAAAAAAACAATCTCTGCAAAAAGGGCACACCGAACTAATAATAACTGCTGCTAGTAAGATAGGTAAAGAAATCACATATTCTCCTCTTCGCACGGCTCTATTTCGTACGAGCCCTCATCCGCTAACCCGGTGTTTTTTGCCAGACATTTCCAATAAAAAAACAAAAGAAAATATCTGCCGGCGAACTTTCGTCCGCTAAGCCCCTCATTAAAAAAATGATAAGCAAATTATGTATAAACTAGTAATAAGTTACAATATATGCTTGAAATAGTAAATATAGATGTAGGCACTTACATATAAACGGCCAGCATAAAGAACAACATGTGATAGGAATGCCCAATCATCGTAGCGTATATTATAGTATAAAGATTATGGTATATATAAACAAGCACAATATAAATTCAAACGTGTTATAGATACACTAGCGTGAGGATACATGACATGAAAAGAGTAAAGATGATAATATCAATGGTATGCGGATCTTCTATTCTAACATAAGCTAAAGCATGGCACCCAATCAAATAGTAAATTAACTGGATGACGCATTCTTAACTCCCAACACCCACCGGTATATATTTCGATCATGACCATTTAAAACGTTAGTTAAGATAGGTGTTCAATCCCTTCAAGAGTGCATCGTGAACAGGAAAATAATAGCGTGCATGAGGCGGTACATAATAATAGAGTATCTGGGCGGTACATAATATTAGAGTATCTGCGGCGGTACATACTCCGAAAGAGCTGACCTACTCATCCATAACTTCCCCAACACTCTCGGCAAATATTAGTCAAACGGTCGAATACAAGATGGAATAATACATGAATACATGATGTATAAGAACACATAAATATATGAGTACAAGATATATACATGAATAGAGGAGTATAGGAAATACATGAATACGAGAATACGAGAATACGAGAATACAGGGATACGGGAATACATGAATGCGTAAATATGTGAAGTCAAGTCAACTGCAGGAATATCCACAAACCCAAAGGTCTAAGATATAGTCCCATAGGCAAAGAAACACGGGCCCACTCATAGAGCTGGTCATGGGACTCCTAAGATCCCATGTCAAGTCCTAAATATAATACTAAGTCTCTATGCATATACACTACGCATGTAATCATAGTTAAGACCAGAAATCAAGCATAATTTTGCATGCATAAATCAATGGTTTTGGTTTAGAAATTGGGAATTTACATGAGGAATAAGTTGTTGTTAATGTGGTATGCATTTTATATTAAGTAAAAGGTGGTTAGGGTATTGTTTAGTTTATACTGTAACACATGTAAGAAATTGTGATATAATATATGTATATCTTGAATAACAAGTAGTTGGAATTTGTAAAAGTATTTGGGTTGTTGGTGTTTAAGTACAGATGTTAAGGCATAGAGTGTCATTAATACTGTAGAAATCATATTAGTTAATATGGGCTAGATCATTATAGTTTCATTTGTATTTAATTATTTATGTGTTTATCATTATTTTTTCGTTTGTTTGTATAGTAGAACAATAAGTTGCTTTTGTAATTATGCAAGACAAGTTAGGCTATTTAATTTTATTATACATAGTTACTATCTTGCAGGTCAAAATAGCTTTATATTATATGGCATAGTTCATAATTAGACAACTTATCTATTACTTAATGTGTAGACAAGTGTTACAATTTATATCAAGTTATGTAAATTTAGTATGCGAGCGCTTTTAGTTAGGAGGTTAGATTTGATAAATTTAAAATAGGATTTGTCTATGCACAAATATCGTATGCTCAATTGGATATATTTTTATAATGTGAGTATTGACGTGTATTTGAGTTTTTAGCATAGTTTATGATAAATTACATGTTGTTGAGGTATAAATATAGTAGCATTTTTAGTAAAGTTATTTTGGTGAATGGTTGATAGTCATAAACTCTAAGAATCAAAATAATGAAAAATTAGTTGTATGTAAGTAAACATGTTAGTTGTTTCGATTTGTTGTTTGTGTTGTAAAATCATTTTTTTTTAAATTGATCTAAGATCGTGTTGATAATTTGATAATAATTAGATGTAGAAAAAGTTGATGATACAATAGTAGACAGTTACAACAAGGTATTAATTGATTTGCAGAGTAGTATTGATGTATTTACATATAAAGGCAGTGATAGTAGAGATAAAGTAACATTTACTTATAATACTCAGTTTGAGTAACTATCTTTGACTGTTACAAATATATTGCCTTTAAAATTCAATAATAAACTCTAAATAACTACCTGAATGATGCTGTAGAAATATTCTTGAATCGCAACTCATTAAAGAACAGTAATAAATAATAGCCAACCTATACACTCACATTAAACATTATATATCCACAACATAATCCATATACCAGCACACAAAAATTATTATAATGAACAATAAAAAAAACATTAATAAAAATAACATAATTCAATAATTGCCAACCTATATACATAGATTTATATGATATGGCTTTCTTAAAAATAATTGAACAGATCATGCAAATCTAGAGTGAAACATATGGGGGGAAATTAATATCCTGGCTTGAAATTTGTAAATAGAGGAGGAGGAACTTACAAACCAGGAAAATCAATGATTTTTCTTGAAGGTTGGAATTAAGGTCGTCTCGATTTGATCGAGGTGGTGGATATGGCATTGGTGAGGTTCCTTACTCAAAGGCCTTCCACGCGTTTGTTAGAATTTCTATTACTTGATGTATTTGCACTAGAGGAAAAAAAGACGATATAAAAAAGATGAATTTTCGGATTTGGGAGAGAAGAAGGCTAAACAAGATAAAATATAATTATGTTTTTTATTTTTTTATATAGCTACTTATACTTCGGTTAAGAAAATATACTTTAACATGAAAATCTAACCTAATTACCGTGAAATAGAACCACGCAAAATGAATAGCTCGGGTACATTGATTCAAGGTTGTTATAGGATCTTTTTTGTGTGTGGATATTTTAATATGTATCTTACGCTTCCAGAGTTGTATAACCGGCACTTAGAATTTTAAAATAAAAACAAGGCGAAAAAACGAAAATTAAATATGAAATTTGATGCCATAAAGAGTCAACCTTGTAACCTATAATGTATCATGCCATGTGATAACCAATATACTATTTATATTCATATAATGAAAGAGGTTAATGGAGGAAAGATGCCATGGGAGGGGATTTTCTCCTATGGCGTCGGAAAATACACCCTCCGTGATTTTTTTCGACGATCGGCATATATCACCTCTGTCTTTATCATCTAAGATGTGGATACATCAAATTTCATGTGATTATACTATTTTTTCACCATTGATTTAGTTGGTGCAAAATTAATGGTTTACCAACAATTGAACTTTTTACATTGCCAATTCAACGGTGAAAAAGTAGTGGAATCACATGAAATTTGGTGTATGCATATCTCAGATGATACCGATGATGATGATGGATCCCGATTGTCGGAAAAAATGGTGGGGGTTATATTTTTTCGACGCCATAGGAGGAAATCCCCTTCTATGGCCTCTTTTCTCCGTTATCAAATAAATTCAATACTATTGCATGCATATTTCAAAAGAGATAGGATAAATAAGAAGGAAATTAATAAAAGTTTATTTGGATATAACGGTTGTTACATCTTTCTCCTTCTTATTTCCTTCCACTAATGTTGGAAAAATTGTTTCATTAAAATGACAATCGGTGAAATGTATTGTAAAAATATCCATTGTCAATGGTTCAAGATATCTTATTATAGAAGGGGAGTATATCCAACATATATTTCCAATTGCCTTTTAGGACCCATTTTAGTGCGTTATGATGGTGCAATTGGAACATATACTCCACATCCGAAAATCTTTATATGAGAAATATCTGGTTTCTGACTAAAAATCAATTGTAAAAAGGAGAATTTACGATAATTTGTTGGCCTAATGCATACAAGTATTGCTGCATGCAGAATAGCATATTCCCAAACTGAAACTGGGAGTTTTGTTCTCATAAGTAACGGTCTAGCAATTAATTGGAGACGTTTAATTAATGATTCTGCTAAACCATTTTATGTATGAACATGGACAACATGCCGTTCAGTAGTTATGACATACAATAGTCATTAAATACTTGAGATGTAAATTCACCGATATTGTCAAGACGAATTCTCTTAATAGCATAATCTGAAAACTGTGCTTGTAATCGAATTATCTGGACGAGCAATCTATCAAATGCAACGTTGCGAGTTGATAATAACCACACATGTGACCATCTTGAAGATGCATCTATTAAAACCATAAAATATCTAAATGGTCAACATGGTAGATGAATGAACCCACATATATTACCTTGAATGCGTTTCAGAAATGCAGAAAATTCAAGTCCAACTTTAGCCGGTGATGGTTTAATAATTAATTTACCATGAAAATATGCAGTACATAAGAATTCATTAGATTGAAGAATTTTCTAGTTCTTCAATGGATGCCCATTTGAATTCTTGATTATTTTTCGTATCATTATTGATCCGGGATGCCAACCAATCATGCCAAACAATAAAAGTATTTGGACCGGTAAACTTCTGGTTTACTATAGCATGTGTCTCAATTATGTTAATACTCGTGTAGTATAATCCGGAACAGAAGGTTGTCAATTTTTCCAATATTTGTTTTTTACCCGAGACAATAGTTGTAATGCAAAAGTAATCATTATTTTTCTCATTTACAGTTTCATTGTGATATCCATTTAGACGAATATCCTTAAAACTTAACAAGTTTCTTTGAGATTTGGTAGAAAACAGTGCATTATTTATAAATAATTTTGTTCCTTTGGGTAATAATATATTACCTTTTTCAGAGCCTTCAATGATTTTCGTACTGCTAGATATCGTGTTGACATGAGCATGACTCTTTATCAAATGAGAAAAATACTTTTTATCTTAAGTATGGTATGCGTTGTTGCACTGTCTGTGAGGCTCAAATCTTCATCATTGATCTCGAATCTTGCTAAAAACTGAGAAATATCCATAATTTTCTTCATTAAAACAAAACGCGCTATAAGTGACACTTCAAACCAATAGAAAAGAAAATATTACATATCAATCAAGCCATACTTTAGAAAACACACTATAAATATCGAAACAAACATACTTAAAATATGATAATAGAATATTAGAAAAAGCTTCAGTTATCTTGAATCATCTCATTACCAACTAAATGGTCAATTTTTTCTTCTGGATTTTCAAAGAAATCTGCCATGTCCAAATGTATTATATCAAAAGGATAATTGTCGAAATCGCCATTCTAAGATGCAAAATTTGCTTCCATATTTTCCCTTTTTCTTGCAGTGATGCTTGATAAAGTTCAACAAGGTGTTTCGGCGTACGACAGATACAAGACAAATGTCCTTTCATCCCATACTTATAGTATACATTATCTAAATTCTTATTTTGTCCATCCTTATCTTTTTCTTCCTTTTCATTATTATCGCACTTCTGTTAGTGATGTTTGTTCTTATGATTAGTAAAGTTTGGTTTATAACCACCGCGGCCACGATAATTATTTCGGTCTCGGCCACGTCCACGTCCATGGCCACGACTATAAGCTCGTCCACGACCAAAATTTTTAGACATTGACGCATTTACTTCAGGGAATGGAGCAGAACCAGTTGGACGAGAATCATGATTTTCATCAATAGCTCACTATTTTGCTCTGCCACAAGAAGACATAAAATCAATTCAGGGTATTTTTTGAATCCCTTTTCTCGATATTGCTGCTGCAGGACAACATTCGAGTCATGAAAAGTAGTGAATGTTTTCTCTAGCATATCTTGATAAGTAATATTGTTTCCGCATAATTTTAATTGAGAGCCAATTCTAAATATTGCAGAGTTATACTCACTGATTTAAAATCATGTAGGCGTAAATATATCCATTCATAATGAGTTTTTGGAAGAATTACGGTTTTCTGATTGTCATGTCATACTTTCAAATTTTTCCAAAATTGAAGTGGATCTTTTACTATAAGATATTCGGCTTTTAATTCTTTGTGGAGATGACGGCGAAGGAAAATCATTGCTTTGGCCCGGAATTGTATTGATTCTTTATTTTCTTCTTTGATTGTATTTCCTCGTACCATTGCATCTAGATGGATTTCAGCATCCAGCATCTATAATAAATAATTCTTTTCCGTAATGTCAAGGGCCACAAATTCAAGCTTTGTGAGTTTTGACATGATAATTAGTACTATAAAAATAAAATGTTATAAGTTAGATCATGAAGACAATAATTACAGTTCTAAGATGAGGTTTATATGTAAAGATCAAGTATATACGAGTTTGCATATAAAAGTAAAATGAAAAAAATTAGCTTCATTTATACAGGAAGAAGAAACGATAGCTCGAAAAATTGAGAACTGTCACGACCCAAATTTAGGTACGTGACCGGCACTTAAACCACGTGACGTCAACAGGCGTAACACAATTTAAGTAAGCCGAAAACCCAGAAATCTAAACCATCAAAGAAATAAGTGAAAAAATATTATTAAAAATATTTGGAAATCTCAAGTAAAAATGTTTAAACTTAAGTTTATTTTCTTAAAAATTTCGGCAACACCTCCTTTGTAAAAACTAGTCCCGAAACGGGTACAAACATAGAATATAAATAAAGCATTCTCAAACGGGAGCAAATCACGCCCAAAGGCGTAAACAACCACCACAATTATATATCCGACGCCGTAGCGAAGAAATAGACAATATAAATGAAAAACAACGTAAAGAGGTAAAACTACATAATAAAGGCCGGCTCACACGAGCTCGACACCCAGAGTCACAAAATATACAATATCGTCCTCATAACTCGTCTCAAAATCAATACATAAAAGTGGTAGATGGAGAGTACTAGATACAATGAGATATACAATGAATATAAACGGATAACCGCAAACCCACTTACAGCAAAAAGTCTCACAGCCAACCGTAGCGGTATCCGCTGAAAAAGATACAATAAGAAGCCCTGTGGCGACTACTCTAAGGGTCAAGCCTGCAAAACAATGTGGCACAACGGGGGTGAGTTACCAACTCGTGAATAGTAAGTAACATTATACAGATAATCTCAGGTATGCACGTACAGCGATAATCTAAAACATGCAATCTGATAGCATAAATATGTCAATATGGATATGCAACAAATCATGATCAAGGTACTCCACCAGGGTACTACAACTATATGAAACAATGCATATCAAATAACTACTGAGTATGGAATAAAACATATCATCATCAACGAATCATCATCGTGGAAACCCGGTGTCCATCAACGACACCCCAAATCCCAATACCTCAGGCGCCGTCACTCTGATCGGCCCTCATATCTGTAAATCTCATAGAACCTGAGTGCCCAACATCGACACTCGAAACATCATGAAATACTCGTATCCAACATCGACACGTAAATCCATATAACTCGGGCTCCGTCAGTCCGGATCGGCTCATATCATCTCACGACTCCGGTCGGTATCCTCCGGATAACCGCCAGGTCCAAACTATCATCGATAGGTAGTACTCCCTCCGTCAGGCTCACCGCCTTTCTATACGAGTCTTCTTGCCCCAAGGTACCTTACCGGGTCCACCATGTACCCGCAGACGGTGCCTATCGCTCCTTGAATCGGGTATCTAACACAAGTCTTAGAACCGAGAAAACTCATGGTGGACGCATCGAAATATCATATCAAGAGAAACTGGGTTTTTAAAACAATTTATATTTTCTTGAAATATCCCCACGGTTCTCAAATCCATAAATCACATGAAATCCGTATCCCAATACGTAAATCCATGAAATATGATGTATGTCACGTAGAACAACAATATGAGCATATCAAGGGAAAACCACTCTTTTAAATGAATCAAGTTTTTAAATATATCATGGTTCCCAATTTCTCCAAAGTCAAATGCAACATCATGTAAAGGTGTATATGTAGTTATAGCAAACTATGTGTATATACATGTAAGTATGTATATATGATGCCTTTCATATGCGCAATAGAACAAGAATAAACGTCTCAATGTCAATAACAATACAATACCGCATATATGTATAGGTTGTGCGTGTCATGGCAATTACCGACGGTATGTGTGTAGCATACAATCTGGTATTCGTGCAACATGAACCGTCAGTAATGGTGCAGTGTTCAATGGGTACTAAGTTAAGACACAACAAGTAATGGTATGCAATGATGCTCATGCACAATCAACTCATATGCATATAACATGTGACTATAATGTCATATCTAGCTCTGGTGCTTAACGTCATATGGACGATTTCCCCGTAGATGTTAAATCTACTCACCGATGATCTCGAGCTAGGTAAATTCAACCGCCTGCTTTCCTTTCTTCGCAGCATCCGAAGTTCCCTCCTGCGATCCTATTAACACACAACACAATAATGCGTGGATTTAGCAAACTACGCAATAATAAACGAACGCAACGCCAATTAACGAATTGGTTCTCTTAAGCTACAAAAGGATTCGCTTAGCGGCTAACGTGTGTAGCGACAACATCAAAATAAGTCCATGACAGCAAGCTACCCGAAACACTAAAACTACGTCGGAACAATCATATCGCACTTTACCGAAACGCCTACAATATAGCTAAGTGCTCCCAAATTTTACCTACTGCCAAAACCTAAAAATCTAGCAGTACCAAACACCCCAAAACACTTACAGACAGCTACTCTAAAAATACCAACTCCCCAGTCCCCATAAAAACTGAGCTCGCCGAAATTTACCCTCATCTCGCTGGCCAAAACAGGTGGGATTGGGTTCGGGTTTCAGGTGAACACTCAGGGCCTCTAGTACAACAGTACCATATTGCTAGATATTCCAGTAACAACTCGTGGTCACAGCAGATCATAGACACTCTAAAATAGCACTAAAAATACGATATGTGCTCAAAGCAATCTCTTTAGAGTTCTAAACCACCACCACTAAGCAACACAACATAATAACAACCTAATTAACAGTTAGGAATCATTACTTCTCCACACTTGTTCAAAACCCTAACTTTCCATTCTCCAAGTCATCCTAGTTGCTTATCTTGACTTTGTGAAGGGTTTTAATGAGGTTTTGTGAAGATTTTGCTTGGTTTGTGATGATTTTTTGTTAGGGTTTTAATTGAGGGGATGAAGAATGAGAAGAGAACACAATTGAGAGGGTGTGAGTGTTGAGAAAAGAAAAGAAATGGGGAGTGTGAGTGGTGTAGACAAATGAGGGTGTGATGTTAGAATAAGCCATGCCCCCCCCTCTCTCTCAAGTCAACCTCAAATTCAAACCTTTTAATTTTTAAAACTAAATAATTTAGATAATTACATAAAACATAATGGAATGGGGTTAAGGTGCCATGGCTACTTAACTATAGTTAACCCAAGGTTAACATGCACAAGTGTGTGTAAGTCCGAAATAAATAATAATAAAATATTAATTAATTTTTATAAAATATGAGAAATCTATTTTGGTTAATTTTTTACTAAAAACTCGCATTATCGCTTAATTAACACTAATCGCATTTTAAGATGTTACAAGAACAGTCGTGTAGATAGCGTGTTATGAAATTTACTAAAACTTATGATAAGAAAATTATAGAGAGAAGAGAAAAGAGATGTTTATTTTATTTCTTGTTGTTCATCTCATACAAGTGTTACACAAAGTCTCTATTTATAGACTCATGAAAACAATACCAAAGTATATAGGTTTCAATATCTCAAAGGTCAAAAGTTTTATGTATTGAATTCACAAAATAAAGAATGCACATAAATTTCGAGAGTCCAAGAGACAAGAAGAGAAATGGAAGAGAAAAAAGGACACACTATGTTCATCAATTAATCATAATGAAAGAAAAGTTCTCTCCAAGATCAAAGTTAGCTCTCTACAACTCTTTTTGATAATCAACATAGTTTATCTTCTTCATTATGGCCTAAAGCTTACATGCACCACTTTCCGTATGGTTTTGATACTGTTTAATCGCTGATTTCGTTCTGAAAAATATTATTTTGTTGGTTGACGGTTAAATTTGCATTGTTCCAATCCAAGCCCAAGAAGTACCAGGCCACATAATTTTTATAGGATGTATGCCGCTCATTATAAAACTGATTGATTTCCCTTTTTTTATCAACTCGTTTTATCAACCGTTTTCCGCCTTTTTTCCTTGCATATGCAAGTTTCAACTTGCACATCCATGTAAATAAATTGGAAGAAATTGGGCCAGGTTTTCAATAATCTATTTATTAGATCAAAATCATAAAGAGCCAAGGAATTTAGCCCAATGAACCCTTGTTCTAAACAAAGGCCCAGCATAATAAGTAAAGAATTGAAGAAATAAATAAAATAAATGGCAAATTGTCAACAAGCCCCAGGCCCGCTTCAAACTTGTTGTGAAAAACCGCCGGCTTTTGCTCTTTTTAAATCCGGCCGGGTCCAATGCTAACATGAAGCCTTCAGTCATGGTTTTTTTTTTTAAATTATAGATTACAAGCTTTTGGATAGTGCCGAATGCTATTTGGGCATGGAACTGGATAACTATAGTTTATTTTTAACTGAAGCCAGAGAGTTTGCAAACTATGCTTTGCAAGCTCCAAACTTCACTTAAAACCTTAATTTTGACGGGGTGTTTGACTTTGTAGTTATCTAAATTACAAAATCTTATTTTGGAGTTACCTAAAATCCAAAATAAATATTTTATTTACAAATTTTTGAATTTAGAAAAATTTAGTTGATTTGGAGTTTAATAAAACGTTTATCTCAACTTTGGAGTTTAGATAACCATAGTTTTCTAAACTCCAAAAGCTATCCGGACATGAAATGGTTAGGATTTAAAGTTAAGCATAGACAGCTATATAAAACTCCGGTTATCTAAACTCTATTCTATTCCCAAACAAAGCCTAAAATTTTTAGGAAGTATTGCAGTAATTAGCCTTATAAAAAATATACTCTTGTGATGTCGCTATTTATGGATCACGCCAATATACAACTATGGAAAGTGAAAATCAACTTCCATTTACATTTTATAGAATCAAAATAGAACCCTTTACAAATGAGCTATGCTCAGCTATTATGACGCTATCCCTTCTGGGAGAGCGCAGGGATCAATCCTCAGGAGTGGAAAGCGGCCACAATTTAGTGTTTTTAGGGTAAATTTATGAGTCTCTTGGTGTATGGATGCGGTATGCTTATGTGTGTAAGGTGCGTGGATGTGATGTGTGCGTGGCATAGCTTTGTAACCATTTCGGGAAAAAAATGAGAAGAGAGACTCCTTTGGGAGAGGACTTGTTGCATGCTAATAGGTTGAAAGGGCAAAAGCACAAGAATAAAAAAGAAGGCCCAGTTGGACTAATCAATAGGAAGTTGAACTAGCAAGGTCTTTTTGATTCCATAAATTATTCAATCCATCAACTTTATACCCATACCTATTACAATAATAATAATAAAAAACCTTTATACCTAGCTAGCATTAATTTGTCTGATTAGAGCTAGTTGTGGATAAAATCAAGTCTTCGACATCACCAATTCATGCTTTCATCAAAACAAGCAAGGTGCCCGTAGCGCCCCATCCACATGCGTTGGGTGAATGAAAAGTTTTCGAAAATGTAAGGGGCTTTGAAAAATTTTCTCAGAATTTATAAAGGTGAAGAAAAAGCCAAATGCACATTTACATGAAATCTAGAAGAGGAAGTCAAAATTTCCAAGGATTTCTTCCTGGCGTTTTGTAAGTTGGAAGGGCCAAATGCACACTACATTATAACCCAGACGGAAGAGGCTAATTTTTCCGCTAAATGCCAAATTATAGGCTGAAGAGTTCTTTGCGTTAGTAGTAGGAATATATGATTGTTTGCATCCCACAGAAAGCTATAGCTGCAAACTAGCTGCATGTCATTGGCTTTGTCTTGCATTAGGTAATCAATCTCCTGCATTAATCTATTTCCCTTAGTATCATTAATTTTTAGCTTAGGGCTTTGTGTATTTTGATGATTGCCATTGAACCCACCTAGGGATGTTTGGAACCAATGGAAAGAGATGGTTAATCCTGAAATTGCCATGAATACGTGGAAAAATTTGTTCGAACTTTTTTTTGGTTAAACGTGCATCCTTTTATTGTTTGGTTTGTTTGCGATTAGAATGAAACATAAAAGATATAAAAAAAACATAAACTTTACTAACATTTGAGATGTAGGCTTACTTTTCTCGTATTTAAAAGTCTTTCTTTACTTACATTTGAGATGTAGGCTTTCTTTTCTCATAATTTTAGATCCGTCTCTTGAATGAATTACATTTTTTTTTAACTGGCTAGTAAACCTAACCAATGCACACCACATTAAACATTAAAATATTGTACTTCCGCTCATGAAGATCGAACCCCGTACTTTCTCAGGAAAAAAAGTGCTGTACCAACTAAGCTATTGCTCATTGGTCTCGGATGATTTGGTTTCTTCTCTTATTATGCTAATATGGAATAATATCATAGTAACCTTTCCTTCCTCTCGATATCTAAAAAAACAAACGAGACAGGTATAATTCGCTGACTAACCATACTTGCTTTGCTTGCTAAAGGTTTTTTGCCAATCAATATATCATCAAAAGGTCAATACGTCCCTCCCCTTTTCATGTCACTCACCTTTTTTTAAGGGACACCCATGATGTATAATATATTCACATCACTCACTTCAATAGAGAATACCATTCATCCCTCCATCTTCTATCGCATCACTGACTACAATAGAGAACATTTATCCAAGCATGACAGAGATTAAGATTGCATACAAAAGTGCACTTGTGGGATTCATATCAATATAATTGAAAGAAAATTACTATAATAACTTGAAAAAGATGCAATTTAGAATTTGAACTTAATTGATTTGTATTGAATAATAAAGATGCATATATACACTTTACATGATGAAAAAATAAAATAAAATCTTTCCCAACAAGAATAAAATCTTTCCTAACAAATAAAATCAGAAAAGTTATGGAAAAATTTGTAATCACAAAAATCTACATCAGTTATGGAAATCTTTTCTAATAAGCCCCCACAAGATCGAAGCTCCGCTGGAAACTCCGATCTTGAAACGAAATTTGAGAAATTGACCGCGTCCGTGTGCTTTTATGAGAACATCCGTAAGTTGATCTTGAGTGTTGATGTGATGAACACGAATGGTGTCATCTTCAATACATTCCCGAACAAAGTAATAATAAAAAACAATGTGCTTCATTTGAGAGTGGAAGACCAGATTTGCATTAAGATAGATAGCCCTAGTATTATCACAATATAGAGAGGGTGGTTTTTGCCGAATTACCTTGACTTCATACAGAAGATTTTTCACCCATAGTACCTCGGCTGTGGCATTCGTAAGGACTTTATATTCAGCATCGAAGGAGAATGGAGAAACAAGATTTTGTCGAGCCGATTTCTATGAGATGGGATTTGAGCCTAGATAGAGAATACATGCATTGGTGAAATGATCGTCATCGTGACTTCCACCTCAGTCAGAGTTACTGAAGGCTTGAAGAGTTAGAAGAGATCGTCGGCGATGGTAAAAACCATGATGTATCGTATCTTTGAAATAACGAAGAACACGTTTGAGTGCCGTCCAGTGAAGTGTTCACCGCCGAAAGACAGGGACGAACTGGGATAGATCGTCTTGTCTGAATTTGGGAGCAGATACTATTTGGATTTATCCATCCAGTTCTCCGAAAATACCAAGTTGATTTATAGTACCGTATATCGGAGGTTTGGACGGATGCGGCCGTTATAACAGACTTCATCAGATTCCCTCTCATTTTATGAGGGGTTTTTATTGTGGGGACACTCTTCCTTGCAGGCGCAAGCCCCTACAGTAAGTTACGTTACCGCGTTGCGATAACCATTTTCTCCTGTTCCGGAAGTTCACTTCGTGTTGTGTGTATTTTTGTTTATTTTGGTTGCCCGTGGATTGAATATGGAGACCAGTTTGTGTCGTCGTCCGTAGAGCGCGGATTAGTTCAAATCCGTATGTTTTAGATTTGGGTTTGGATCAAGAATTTTTCTTGACAGGGCCCATGTCGGTAGCTTGGTTTGCCAACGTGAATGAACTTAGGACGCGGATCTCACATTTGTGAGGTCCATCAGTTCATGGGAAATTTGGGTTTAATCTAAAGATCATTAGCCATATTTGAGACTAAGATTGATTTATGAGCAGTGAGCATATGGGCTCAACTGATCATTAGATCATGTATGAATAACCCCTGAATAGTATACGATAGTCATTATGGAGACAGTCCGCAAGGCAAAATATATTAGTTTAAGGACGTCGCGGTCCAATATTCCCTATTTGGGACGAATGTTAGTATAAGAACATTTCGGTCCAACATTCCCGTTTTAAGGACGAATGTTAGTTTAAGGACATTTCGGTCCAACATTCCCGTTTTAGGGACGAATGTTAGTTCAAGAACATTTCGGTCCAACATTCCCATTTTTGGGACGAATGTTAGTTTAAGGAAATTTCGGTCTATTATCCATTTTGCGCGCATGTGTATTTGTTACATGGCAGAGTGAACGATGGTGATTGGAATGCACCCAATTTGGGGTGCGATCCGATTTGAGGTGTGCACGTCAGTTTGGAAGTGCATCAATGTGAGAAGAAAGGAGTTGTTGGTTGTCGGGACCCGCTACCTCTCTGAAGACGCTGAGGAATTACAACGACATATATCAGAGGTGTGGAGAGATGTACCCTTAAACCAAATCCCGTATTTGAGGGATGTAATAACCGAGTTCATTTATACCAATTCCAGTTTCCGTATTTACTTATCCATGGTGTTTTCTTGATTTAGCGTGTTTGGGTGCGAATGGTATTTTACATTTTACTTTGCATTCGACCCGACCCACTTGCTTGAACATGTTTGATGCTTATTAATAGATTTCCTTGACTTATTGTATGGACACGTGCGTCTTATGATTAGTGCATGCTGACATTTTACCTGATATCGCATCTTTTATCATTTAACATTTTAGGTCATAGAAAATAATTTAAAATTGCATTTCATAATCTGCACGATACCCTAACCCCGTGGTAGTATCCGTACATCTTGTTCTCGTCCCGTTCAGTGAAACGGACGTGTTTGGATGGCTACGCGCATGTACGTGCATCCGTTCTTAAGGGTATGCATTTTCGTTACCTGAGCATTCATTTTGAATTTTGAAAGTCGCACATATTTTTCGTATTTTAAATCTGAAGTTTTAGACCCGACCCGGGCGCATTTTGAAATATTTTGGTATGCCGCCAAAATTCAATTTATTTAATTTTAAAATTTAGTTTAAATATTTTCATACGATTTTTTTAACAAATTGAAATCTCTTATCTAAAATTTTAAATCTAAAAATCTTTTAAAATTTTAAATCTAATTTCCTAACAAACTAACAACTCCTTTCTCTCTCTCTCTCTCCTCTGCATATATATATTTATATATATTTTATTATTTAATTTTTCTTTCCTTATTTAATACATAGCCTCTTCTTCTTCTTCTTTCTTCTTTTTTTTTCTTGATCTTATTTCTTGATTCCGGTGATCATCGCCGGAGCCGTGCTCGTCGCTGACGATTCAAGTGATCCACTGAACGTACCTAACTTGCGTGATCACCCTCGTGCGTTGTTTGGAGCCGTTCCGTGTACCGTGCGCGCGCCGCGACATTTCGCCGACGAAGAACGTTCCGTACACATCCGTTTTTGTTCCGTCTAGGCAAGTTAATCTTGCTACATGCTATATAATTCATTTTATACCTATTTAAATAAATACCATACCTATAGTTTAAATCTAGTACCCCATGTTTAATTTTATAACGTTTCGATGTTCCGTTTGCATCCGTTTATATCATTTTAAATCTAAATCATGAAAACTTATCTAGTGACATACTAGTTTACATTATACTGCATCCATATCATTTAAAATATATATCGTCGTAATATTTCTTATTATTATCTTTAATTAGTTTATAATCTGCATTTTTTAATGTTATACATTTGAAAATATTATAGTTTACGCATGAAACGTCATCGCAAAGCGGATACGACAAATCTGAAATTTACTATACACCTTACCTTATAAAATTCATTATAAATTATAGAAAAATCATTAGTATACGTTCTTTAGTTCGTTGCGAAGCTAATTCAGAGTACTATAACTCTATGAAATATTTACTTACAAAATAAATTGTTTAAATAACGTAAAATGAAAATGAATATGTCTCTAAACTGCTGTCCAGGAAAATTCCAGCAGCAAACTTTCAATTTCGAATGTTCATAGCTGGTAGGTGCAGGTTTGTCTGGATAGACAACAGGAACGGTCCGTAAGGACTACATGTTAGGTTTATTGGCATTAGACACAAGATCAGGTAACAGGTCAAGCCATAGTATATCAGATCAAGTCAAGTAGTATATTTAGGTGTCAGGTCATGTCAAGAGTGTACGGTACCATGTCCTATCAAGTAGGAAGTGCAACAGGTCATGTCAGGAAGCACAAAATGTTATGTGGGTGCTCATAATCAACTAGTATAAGTATGGGTATACAAAACAAGTATGGGTACTAATAGCACAATAAAATGGAACATTGTAATGTGATATGCAATCAGGTACAGATTAAGGCATACAGATGCACAGTTATCAATTAGGGTTACATTTATAGTTTCAATATTAATTAAGATGCAATTTATTAAACATGGAGTGTTAATATCATAGTATTATGTAGTAATGTGATCTATGGATGCAATTATATGTATCTTAAATGCGATGGATGCAAACGGGTATCCGAAAAGTTATAACACTATAAAATGGTAATGTGGGATGTACAACTAAATAATATTTGATATAAATATTGATATAATAATATGAATATGGATAGCATATTCAAAGCGATTAATAACTATAAAAGTGGTATTGATTAACCATGCACAAGAAAGTTCCGTTCAGAAATTCAGCGTCACCCTGATTTGTAAAATAGCTTAAAAATAACAAACGTTTCGATGTTCCGTTTGCATCCGTTTATATCATTTTAAATCTAGATCATGAAAACTTATCTTGTGACATACTAGTTTACACTATAATGCATCCATATCATTTAAAATATATATCGTCGTAATATTTCTTATTATTATCTTTAATTAGTTTATAATCTGCATTTTTTAATGTTATACATTTGAAAATATTATAGTTTACGCATGAAACGTCATCGCAAAGCGGATACGACAAATCTGAAATTTACTGTACACCTTACCTAATAAAATTCATTATAAATTATAGAAAAATCATTAGTATACGTTCTTTAATTCGTTGCGAAGATAATTCAGAGTACTATAACTCTATGAAATATTTACTTACAAAATAAATTGTTTAAATAACATAAAATACAAATGAATATGTCTCTAAACTGCTGTCCAGGAAAATTCCAGCAGCAAACTTTCAATTTCGAATGTTCATAACTTTTTGTAGAGACAACCTGAGATACTTATACTTATAAAAATAAAAACCTTATTGAATTATCTTTGTTTTGGTATAAGACACGTCCCTTTGGGAGAACGTTTGTTATTTTTAAGCTATTTTACAAATCAGGGTGACGCTGAATTTCTGAACGGAACTTTCTTGTGCATGGTTAATCAATACCATTTTTATAGTTATTAATCGCTTTGAATATGATATCCATATTAATATTATTATATCAATATTTATATCAAATATTGCTTAGTTGTACATCCCACATTACCATTTTATAGTTTTATAACTTTTCGGATACCCGTTTACATCCATCGCATTTAAGATACATATAATTGCATCTATAGATCACATTACTACATAATACTGTGATATTAACACTCCATGTTTAATAAATTGCATCCTAATTAATATTAAAACTATAAATGTAACCCTAATCGATAACTGTGCATTTGTATGCCTTAATCTGTACCTGATTGCATATCACATTACAATGTTCCATTTTATTGTGCTATTAGTACCCATGCTTATTTTGTATACCCATACTTATGCTAGTTGATTATGAGCACCCACATAACATTTTGTGCTTCCTGACATGACCTGTTGCACTTCCTACTTGATAGGACATGGTACCGTACACTCTTGATGTAAGACCCGGTTCTTTTTATACGCCTAAAATCCATATTTTCTTTTTTAAACCAAATTTTGTTACTTAATTATTTTGATAAAACCCACTCCCTATATTTATTTCCCATTAATCCTAACCCAAGCCACTCAATATTTTACCATAAATTAGACCCCATTTTAATTCTGGCCCATTCCTTCTTTTCTCTTCAATTTTCCATATATATGATTCACTCAGCCCATCAAATTACTTTTGAGAATTTAATTTAAAACCCAACTTCCTGGCCCAGCCCCTCTTCTCTTCTCAATTTTCCCTCACAATCCCCCAGCCCACTGTTCATTTAATTTAAATCCATTTTCTTTTGTTTCTGACCGAGCCCAGCTCCTCAGCCCTGTGGTTTAGAAAATGAAAATTCTTTATATTGTTGCAAACCAACCAAGCCCGGCCCCATTCTCCTTCTAAACTGTTTTCCAATTCCTTTTTATTATTAGGCCCGGCCTCCTCTTCTATAACTCTTTTTCCTTTTTGATTTTCATTTTCTTTGCAAGGCCCAGCCCGTTTCTCCGGCCGCGTCACTCACTCGGCCTGGTCTTTTCCCCACAATTTCTTTTTATTGTTTTTTTTCTTCTGGCCCACTCCTTTCAGCCCAGAAGCCCTCACCCGCTTCACTCCCTCACCCGACCCATTACTGTGCCTCTTCTTCAAATCTCCAACGGCTACACCCCCAATCCCCGCGCGCGTTTCCTCCGCCCACGCCGCCTCCTTCGCTCACGTCGCCGCTCGTCGCGCGCCACGGTCGCGACCGTTACCCTCGCGCACCCCACTACTCCCTCTCCCTCGCACTCCCTCATTCCACTCCTCTCTCGAACCCGCACTCACACCCTCGAGTTCCCTGCAACCCACTTTTCCCTCGACGACGACGACGACTCCTTACTCCCATCACTTTCCTCATCTCCTACTTCCCTCTCTTCATCTTCATTCGCTTTCTCTCCCTCCCTTGCACCCAATAACCGACATCCACACTCCATTTTCCCCTCGCCGCCTTCACCCTCGTTCCTCGTCGCACCCATCATTTCTCCTGCACCCGAGCCGACCTCCCTCTTCACCGTCGTTTCGACCACCGCCGGCGCCCCTCTCCTCACCCTCAACTCGAGACCCCATCATCCAGCACTACACCCATCCACCACCGCCGACCCCCTCGTTCCCTCGTCGTCACCACCGCCTCCGTCCCATATCTCCGACCTCCTCTTCTCGAGATCCTCATCGCCTCGTCTCAGATCACCGACAACCTTCACTCGAGCACCCTCTCGTTCTCCCCTCCCAAGCTCTCTATCCCTTTCCTGATCTCTCTCTCTCTTTCACTCTGTCCCCCTCTCTCTCACCCTGCATCTCCCTCATCTCACCCCCTCACTCACTGCCCTCTCTAACTCTCTCTCTTTCCCCATGTCCTTCTCTCTCTTTCTCACACTCTCTCTCTCTCTCTCAATCCCTCTATCTCTCTGTCTCTCTCACTCTCTACTCTCCCTCTCCTCTCTCTCACTGCGACACACTCTCACTCTCTCTGTCTCTCTATCTCTAACCTCCCCCTCCCTCTAAATCTAACTCTCCCCTCTGCCTAACTCTCTCTCTCTGTCTAACTCTAATTCTCTCTCCTTCTATCAACCGACCACCACCACAGCTTTGCCCGAGCCGCAACAGCCAACTCCGTCAAGCTCGAGCCAGGATCGAGGTTTTTGTCACTCGGAGCCGTAGCCGTCGCGGTGCTTGCCCGTCGCGCGTTCGTGCCTTTACCGCTGCCGTGCACCGCCTAGAACACCTCCAGGCAAGTTTTTACTTGCTTACATGCTATTTATTTATGATACAAATGTTTATTTCATTGATATTAAAGTTGCAAGATTAGTTAAATTATGTGTCCAAACTGCTCGATGCTTGTTCCCTTAGGGAAAACATTATCAAAATTGACGGAACTAAATAGTGTAGGTTGGCCCGTAGGGCTGTGAATATAGTGTGTGAATTTTGTTGGATAATGTAATCGATAATGACTAAAACAACTACCCCCAAGTTTGATCGTAAAACCGTAATCCTGTTGCACCTGAAAACCGTTAATTTCACCATAAATCATATACATATTAGAATGGTGCGTTCGAGGGCTCAAATCGAAGCCGACTCGATGAACTTTAACCCTATACTAGTTTCCAGACATTTCTGTATTTAAACTGTGATGATATTCGGATCGGAGTGCGACTCTGGACTGCAGTCCAGAGCGACTCCAGTTATTGGTTGCTGTTCCATAATGTGTACCACAAGACTTGCTTAACACTTAGGTTGCGGAACTCCGCTGTTTATTGTAGATAAATCTGTTAGCTAGACAACACAATTAATTACATAATGTTTCGTTACCATTTGTTATTTATTCTGTATTTTAAAAGATCGGGACACATAACAGTCCCAACAGAATCAGAACTAACATATTAGAGTTAAACAGATTATAACTCCTAACGTACAAATGCGATTGACGATCCGTCTATTGTGTTGAAAGCTTTACTGAAAACCCTAGAATTCATCCAACTGTAGCGTCGCTAAATTATGATCCCAACTGGGGTTAAAAGGCGTTGCGAAATGGATTCCTGATTCTGAAATTGGATTTCCAGCCGCGTGCGCTTAAAATGAAACAGTTATAACTAATGATCCTGAAACCCGTTTGACCTGAAACAAAATTCTAAGGGTAGATAACTGAACATATTAAATGCTACCTGTTTATCATTACGCTAAATTATATACATATGTTTCATGATAAATCGTGCAAGTGATAGACTGCTGTTTTTATGATACTTTAGTGTGCTTCTTATACTGTTCATGCATCATATCATACCTATATCATTGTAGTGATAACCTAGTGAGATCGTGCATTTACCCAGTGTTAGATTTTAGTGTTGATTGCGGCAAGTACGTCAGTGTTCGTGTATTCGTGATTAAGTGAAAGTGATACGTACTTGTGCACAATCAGTGTCCCTTTTATTCTATTGCATTGTCGACGTCTGTGGGATGCGTGTACGTGTGACTATAAGTGGTATGGGACACTTATGGAAGCGCTTGCACGGGTGTCACAGATAAGGCATCCGACACTGCCATTTATCTTAGGTATTAGTCGGGACGTGCTTGATGGAGGTCCTGCCTCCAGTTCTCGCGTAGACTTGTCACGGATCGATTAGTATTTAGGGTTATGGTTAGCGTTTGATGTAGACCACGGGGTGTGGGGTAGTTCAAGTGTGAATTCAACAGAATCTCGGGAGTCCCATGCCGGCTTATATATTTAGGGAGTTATATGGAGATTTACAGGGTATGTGCTATATCACCGTGATACATTCGTTACATGTTGGGCCCGTGGTCCCTTGCCCTTGGGTTCTACCCTTGGGTGGAGGACACTCGCGAGTGGTTGACTCTCACACTTGGACTGACGATAGGCTTATTGACCTGTGTAGTGAGACTTAGAGACTGATAGGGTTACTGTCGTTTACATTCCTTATATACTGTGTTGCCTTACATGACATATCGTTATACTGTTTTACTGCTCCGCTGCATTTATCCCCGCTCATTTATATTCATGCTGTTATTGATTTACTGTTATTCATATCCTTCACCACTGTTAGAACTGTTACTTGATTATATACATTATATTGCTATTGTGTCGCTCTGACGACCTGAGTATGCATGCTCAGTGTGAGGAGAAGATTTAGCTTGGACCAGGTCTAGACGTGCATCACAGACTTCTTGACTTGACTTCCCGATTTACATTCATTCGTTCCACTTCAGGTCAGTCTTTATATTGTTTCCTTCAGTTACTGCATTTCTCATTACCTGTGCATCGTTTACTGTTTACCATGATAAAGCTAGAAGCCGAAGTGTGACTACGGCAGGACTTTTCCTTGACCGTAGGAGCATGGCTGGCCTTGTCTACCCCTCGTATTCCGTATTTTGGGAAGCGGGGCGTGACATGGTTTTGTTGGTATCAGAGCCAGGTTTTGCATAGATTGAGATTGCAGTTTTCCGTGCAGAGTTTGACAATCTAAGACATCACTCGGTCTAGATTGTAAACTTGTCATTCTTGATCCATATTCACATCGTGTGTTCAGCTATCCATTCACTATGATTTCGGATGACTTGACAAGGGTACGTGGTGGCAATTGCACTACCGTACTCTATTCAAGTGACTTAAAGTGATACTGTTGATTCCCCACTTGTAATGATATTCATCATCTCTGATATTCTTGAATCCTTGTTCTATCCATATTATATTTTGATTCATTTAGCTTGTGACTTATATCATCCTCAAATTGTTGTTTCAGGATCATGTCTTCCAACGACTCTTCATCTTTGTCCGCTCCCCAGAATCAGACTGTTGAGATCCTTAGTGTACTACAAGGTTTAAAGGAAGCCCAGGAGCGAACAAACGACCTATTAGCTGAAGGGCTGAGAAGACAAGTGAGTCAGACCCCAGCGGGAGTCTCCTATCATACAGGGACCTCTATTGGACGAGGAAAAGGGAAGAAGATGAAACGCCAATTTGTTTCCCCGCAACAGAAGTACCAGAAGAACCCCTGCTGTGGATATTGTAAGAGGCCAGGACACCTTCAGAGGGATTGTCGCCGTGCTCAATGGAAATGTCTGATATGCGGTTCCGACAAACATCGCATCAACGGTTGCCCAGAAAGGAAAGAACTACAAGGAGGAAACTCGTCCACGCTCCCCACTTCCACAAATGAGGATCATCGCGTAGTTTGAACTTCGACCATAAGGCGGATCTAACGCAGGATTCAACTCGCGTAACGATGATGCAGCATTCTGGCCGTCAAAGAAGAATTTTATGTTTTCCAATTTCAGTATTTTGTGTCGTACTCTTATAAACATTTCCTTCCATTTGAACCTTATATCCGCTGAACTTTTAGTTGAATGCAATAAAATTTAAATCGTATTATATGTATCCTCCTCTTGTCATTTCCCTTGTTCATATTATTCAGTAGCATAACCTTTTATTCTTGATTCTACAATTCCTGCTACTGTATACCTTTTGATACTTCGTACACTTGGCCATTTTCCTTATTCATTCCATTGTTTAATCACGACTCTCTTTCTTTCAGACCATGGCCCACCCTGGAGCAGCGCCGCATTTAGATGAGGATACACAATCTTGCGTTTCTGTAGATCACACACTGATGAGTCCTGAAGACGAGATCAACGGTCCCCATGCCAACTTCGGAAACAACGATTCGGAGGACGAAGGAGCAGCCGCCCTAGAGTTCGACATGATGGTTGTTTCTGACGAAGAAGAAGGAGGTCCTGAAGCGAACCCGATGGAGGAAGACCCGATAGAGGAAGACCCCGAGGAAGAAACCCAGAAGGAGAGAATCACATGGAATCAGACCTCGATGAAGAAGTTCTATCCGAGGACGAAGGACCAGAAGCTCAAGACCCTGCCATGGAAGAACTTCCTTTAGCGATACCTGCGAGGCGCTACGGAAATGGACGCCCCTACCTGAGCGCACGAGCCTACCGCAACCTGCTGAATCTCCACCACCGCGACTGATGGGATTTCTTTTGATATTGTCTTTTGGCCGAATAATCTGTGTATAGTTTAGGGCCACTTTTCGTCTTTGAGAACGTCTTGTTTCAAATTTTCTTGAATAAAGTAAATCTTCTGGATTCGTAAACCTTTGATTATTGGTCCGCTTGATACTTGTTTCTCGCCCATATTCATTTATTTTTCTGCTGAGTTCCCTGACTGTTCACCCCTACTCATTGTATGGTTTCACCCTCATTTCGATTAGAAAGTACCGCACCCTGATCCTTGGAATGAGCCACCATTCATTCTTTGCCTGTGCCTCGTTTGTAATCCTTCTGGGAGGAGAACCTTCCTTATGAATTACCGAGTTCATTTAACTTTTCAAATTCTCGATTCATAGGATTTACCGATCGTTAGGCCCCCTATATTTTTACCCTGTAATCCTTTTGTTGCTCACCATCACCTACTTGTGCTGACCCGATCCCAATTCCCTGATCCTCAACCTAAAGCCGCCACTCACCAATCTTTGAATGATCCACACTTCCTTGTAGTCAATATCCTAGCTAACATACATTTTGTGTTCTTCCTGTTACCCCAAATATATTTAGAGACATTGTTATTCAAAATTTAGTTTTCATTATTTTAAAATTTATTGAACGGTGAGTGTTATTGATTACTCCGCTTTATGTATCTTAAGTATATTATTGTTATTCTCATTTTCAGTAGCGCAACCTTACACCGCGCATACTTTTGATCTATGCTTCTTAACTTCGCGATACCAGTTTTCTGAAATAATTTAAACCTATTTTATCGATACATTTTTCTAAAATGTGTTAAACCACCGACTAATTTTCACTGCTTTATTATCATTAATTTATTTTGAGATTTGTGCCTATGATTACTATTATAAATAGTTGAACCTTACGATTATTTTCTGCTTATTTTGATAAACATAGAAGTGCACATATTTGAGTCTCGACTTTTATCGAGCACACTTTGACTGTTATTCGTTAATTGCTACCTATGTTCCCGTATTTTGGTAGTTGCCCTTATAGTGTTCCTGCATTATACTTTTTGGCCTATCCTTCGTAAAATGTTCTTATATACATGTACGTATCTTCGAGGCTTTATCTACCCGATTCAAGTAAGTCAACACGTATTAGTTTTCGATATGATAATCCTTCGATTATTATTTACAGCTAGTTGTTTCTTTTAAATTTCGAGGACGAAATTTTTGTAAGGGTGGTATGATGTAAGACCCGGTTCTTTTTATACGCCTAAAATCCATATTTTCTTTTTTAAACCAAATTTTGTTACTTAATTATTTTGATAAAACCCACTCCCTATATTTATTTCCCATTAATCCTAACCCAAGCCACTCAATATTTTACCATAAATTAGACCCCATTTTAATTCTGGCCCATTCCTTCTTTTCTCTTCAATTTTCCATATATATGATTCACTCAGCCCATCAAATTACTTTTGAGAATTTAATTTAAAACCCAACTTCCTGGCCCAGCCCCTCTTCTCTTCTCAATTTTCCCTCACAATCCCCCAGCCCACTGTTCATTTAATTTAAATCCATTTTCTTTTGTTTCTGACCGAGCCCAGCTCCTCAGCCCTGTGGTTTAGAAAATGAAAATTCTTTATATTGTTGCAAACCAACCAAGCCCGGCCCCATTCTCCTTCTAAACTGTTTTCCAATTCCTTTTTATTATTAGGCCCGGCCTCCTCTTCTATAACTCTTTTTCCTTTTTGATTTTCATTTTCTTTGCAAGGCCCAGCCCGTTTCTCCGGCCGCGTCACTCACTCGGCCTGGTCTTTTCCCCACAATTTCTTTTTATTGTTTTTTTCTTCTGGCCCACTCCTTTCAGCCCAGAAGCCCTCACCCGCTTCACTCCCTCACCCGACCCATTACTGTGCCTCTTCTTCAAATCTCCAACGGCTACACCCCCAATCCCCGCGCGCGTTTCCTCCGCCCACGCCGCCTCCTTCGCTCACGTCGCCGCTCGTCGCGCGCCACGGTCGCGACCGTTACCCTCGCGCACCCCACTACTCCCTCTCCCTCGCACTCCCTCATTCCACTCCTCTCTCGAACCCGCACTCACACCCTCGAGTTCCCTGCAACCCACTTTTCCCTCGACGACGACGACGACGACTCCTTACTCCCATCACTTTCCTCATCTCCTACTTCCCTCTCTTCATCTTCATTCGCTTTCTCTCCCTCCCTTGCACCCAATAACCGACATCCACACTCCATTTTCCCCTCGCCGCCTTCACCCTCGTTCCTCGTCGCACCCATCATTTCTCCTGCACCCGAGCCGACCTCCCTCTTCACCGTCGTTTCGACCACCGCCGGCGCCCCTCTCCTCACCCTCAACTCGAGACCCCATCATCCAGCACTACACCCATCCACCACCGCCGACCCCCTCGTTCCCTCGTCGTCACCACCGCCTCCGTCCCATATCTCCGACCTCCTCTTCTCGAGATCCTCATCGCCTCGTCTCAGATCACCGACAACCTTCACTCGAGCACCCTCTCGTTCTCCCCTCCCAAGCTCTCTATCCCTTTCCTGATCTCTCTCTCTCTTTCACTCTGTCCCCCTCTCTCTCACCCTGCATCTCCCTCATCTCACCCCCTCACTCACTGCCCTCTCTAACTCTCTCTCTTTCCCCATGTCCTTCTCTCTCTTTCTCACACTCTCTCTCTCTCTCTCAATCCCTCTATCTCTCTGTCTCTCTCACTCTCTACTCTCCCTCTCCTCTCTCTCACTGCGACACACTCTCACTCTCTCTGTCTCTCTATCTCTAACCTCCCCCTCCCTCTAAATCTAACTCTCCCCTCTGCCTAACTCTCTCTCTCTGTCTAACTCTAATTCTCTCTCCTTCTATCAACCGACCACCACCACAGCTTTGCCCGAGCCGCAACAGCCAACTCCGTCAAGCTCGAGCCAGGATCGAGGTTTTTGTCACTCGGAGCCGTAGCCGTCGCGGTGCTTGCCCGTCGCGCGTTCGTGCCTTTACCGCTGCCGTGCACCGCCTAGAACACCTCCAGGCAAGTTTTTACTTGCTTACATGCTATTTATTTATGATACAAATGTTTATTTCATTGATATTAAAGTTGCAAGATTAGTTAAATTATGTGTCCAAACTGCTCGATGCTTGTTCCCTTAGGGAAAACATTATCAAAATTGACGGAACTAAATAGTGTAGGTTGGCCCGTAGGGCTGTGAATATAGTGTGTGAATTTTGTTGGATAATGTAATCGATAATGACTAAAACAACTACCCCCAAGTTTGATCGTAAAACCGTAATCCTGTTGCACCTGAAAACCGTTAATTTCACCATAAATCATATACATATTAGAATGGTGCGTTCGAGGGCTCAAATCGAAGCCGACTCGATGAACTTTAACCCTATACTAGTTTCCAGACATTTCTGTATTTAAACTGTGATGATATTCGGATCGGAGTGCGACTCTGGACTGCAGTCCAGAGCGACTCCAGTTATTGGTTGCTGTTCCATAATGTGTACCACAAGACTTGCTTAACACTTAGGTTGCGGAACTCCGCTGTTTATTGTAGATAAATCTGTTAGCTAGACAACACAATTAATTACATAATGTTTCGTTACCATTTGTTATTTATTCTGTATTTTAAAAGATCGGGACACATAACAGTCCCAACAGAATCAGAACTAACATATTAGAGTTAAACAGATTATAACTCCTAACGTACAAATGCGATTGACGATCCGTCTATTGTGTTGAAAGCTTTACTGAAAACCCTAGAATTCATCCAACTGTAGCGTCGCTAAATTATGATCCCAACTGGGGTTAAAAGGCGTTGCGAAATGGATTCCTGATTCTGAAATTGGATTTCCAGCCGCGTGCGCTTAAAATGAAACAGTTATAACTAATGATCCTGAAACCCGTTTGACCTGAAACAAAATTCTAAGGGTAGATAACTGAACATATTAAATGCTACCTGTTTATCATTACGCTAAATTATATACATATGTTTCATGATAAATCGTGCAAGTGATAGACTGCTGTTTTTATGATACTTTAGTGTGCTTCTTATACTGTTCATGCATCATATCATACCTATATCATTGTAGTGATAACCTAGTGAGATCGTGCATTTACCCAGTGTTAGATTTTAGTGTTGATTGCGGCAAGTACGTCAGTGTTCGTGTATTCGTGATTAAGTGAAAGTGATACGTACTTGTGCACAATCAGTGTCCCTTTTATTCTATTGCATTGTCGACGTCTGTGGGATGCGTGTACGTGTGACTATAAGTGGTATGGGACACTTATGGAAGCGCTTGCACGGGTGTCACAGATAAGGCATCCGACACTGCCATTTATCTTAGGTATTAGTCGGGACGTGCTTGATGGAGGTCCTGCCTCCAGTTCTCGCGTAGACTTGTCACGGATCGATTAGTATTTAGGGTTATGGTTAGCGTTTGATGTAGACCACGGGGTGTGGGGTAGTTCAAGTGTGAATTCAACAGAATCTCGGGAGTCCCATGCCGGCTTATATATTTAGGGAGTTATATGGAGATTTACAGGGTATGTGCTATATCACCGTGATACATTCGTTACATGTTGGGCCCGTGGTCCCTTGCCCTTGGGTTCTACCCTTGGGTGGAGGACACTCGCGAGTGGTTGATTCTCACACTTGGACTGACGATAGGCTTATTGACCTGTGTAGTGAGACTTAGAGACTGATAGGGTTACTGTCGTTTACATTCCTTATATACTGTGTTGCCTTACATGACATATCGTTATACTGTTTTACTGCTCCGCTGCATTTATCCCCGCTCATTTATATTCATGCTGTTATTGATTTACTGTTATTCATATCCTTCACCACTGTTAGAACTGTTACTTGATTATATACATTATATTGCTATTGTGTCGCTCTGACGACCTGAGTATGCATGCTCAGTGTGAGGAGAAGATTTAGCTTGGACCAGGTCTAGACGTGCATCACAGACTTCTTGACTTGACTTCCCGATTTACATTCATTCGTTCCACTTCAGGTCAGTCTTTATATTGTTTCCTTCAGTTACTGCATTTCTCATTACCTGTGCATCGTTTACTGTTTACCATGATAAAGCTAGAAGCCGAAGTGTGACTACGGCAGGACTTTTCCTTGACCGTAGGAGCATGGCTGGCCTTGTCTACCCCTCGTATTCCGTATTTTGGGAAGCGGGGCGTGACACTTGACATGACCTGACACCTAAATACACTACTTGACTTGACCTGATGTACCATAGCTTGACCTGTTACCTGATCTTGTGTCTAATGCCAACAAACCTAACATGTAGTCCTTACGGACCGTTCCTGTTGTCTATCCAGACAAACCTGCACCTACCTGATCCTAAGTTGGCATTAGTTCTTGATTACTTAAAATACCTGACTAGACACTTATAACTTGGGGGTATGGGAAAATCAATGATGAAATCCTGACTTATAACTCGACAGTTGCTTGCTTATACTGATCAGTTTTTAGAGGCTAGGCCCGCCTCGTGACAATGCTGCTGACATCGTTGGTCTGCACTCCTATCCTGTTAGTGCCTAGCGGCACGTCTCGGTTTCAGCCCGAGAGTCTGTAGACCGTGGTCTCGGGCATGCACGGGATACTATTGAGTTATATCGATGATTCATCAAATTGATTTCAAAGACTTGAGAGCAGATAACCCAATAGAACAGTTTAGTTTACTCACAGCACACTACCCTTCACTGTCCTGATTTACATTACTGTTATACCTTCTTTTCATTCATGATTATATTTGCATTGCCTGTTACCCTGTTTGTATTTTATTATTTGATGACATGACGCGCTGACGTCTGGGTTTTGCATGGCCCAGATTCTTCTACCTTGTTGCAGACTGATCAGGAGTATTGCCGCTGTTAGACCGAGCGGTGAAGTTCCTGTCGGTACGTAGTTTCACTTCCAGGTGTTTCATTTATTGTACCTTTTGGCTTCCGCACATTGTTAATTCTTGACTCTTTTACTCTGGCTTATGGACATGTGCTAGATAGTTGGTTTACTTTCCTGTTCTTGATATCTCTACAGCCGTAATGTGACTGTGGAAGGATTTTTCCTATCCATAGGTAGCATGGTTGGCTATGTCACGTGCCCATCTTAGCGTACTCTGGGAAGTGGGGTGTGACAAGGGAAAAAGGGGTTGTGGTGGATCTAAGAATCGTTAGCCATATTTGGGACTAAAATTACATTAGGAGATATGGGATGAATATCATTTTGGATATTATCAACGAGAGATCATTAGTCATGTTTGAGACTAGAATCAGTTTGAAAATCACGAGCATATGAGCTTGCTTGAAGAATCAAAGAGGTTTAATCTTAAAAAACTTATCCAATTTAGGCTAAGACTGAGTTTCTGTACTACCCAGCAGTGTTAAGCACTCAGTTATACAACACTCACGTGTATTTCACATGAGGCGCTGAAATAGTGCTAAGCACTAGTTTTTTTGTGGCGCCCATGTGTGTTTCACGTGAGGTGCTGCACTAGCGCTAAGCACTAGCTTTTTGTGGTGCCCACGTGTGTTTCACGTGAGGCGCTGCACTAGTGCTAAGTACTAGTTTTTTGTAGCGCCCATGTGCGTTTCACGTGAGGCGCTATGCAATTTGGCCTTGAGCGCTCACGTGCTTTTCACGTGAGGTGCTGTGTTCTTTTGAAGATTTAATTTCATATTTTTAGAGAACTTAAATCTTTGTTAATGGTATTTTGACCATTAACGATCACCAAGATCACTATTTTGATGATCTTGGATCGGGTTCTTTAACAACTAAGTTCTTGATTTGAAGAAACTAAATTCCTGGAGTATTATAGACTCCATGTTCTTCATGTTCAATCTTATTCTTCCCTGAATTTTTGATTCTCAAGAACAAAATATTCCCGGTGAGAATTAAATTCTCAACTTGTGGGAGACTTTTCTTATGGATCTCAGATCCAGAGAAAAAACTAAGTTCTTTGAGAAGGGTTAAACCCTTAGATGTGATATGATAAGTAAATGAGATATTTTGATCTCTTCTTTTTTCTTTATCTAGGATTTTTAGGAGGAAGATCTTCTTTTTTGAGAGAATTAAATTCTCTGTTGTTTTTAGAGCCTTCTGTATTTTTACATAAGCTTATGGGGGGTTTCCACTCCTTTTTTTCCCTTCTCTTCTTCTCCCCTTTTCTTCCTCCCCTCCTTAATTAATCTATTTGCTCCTATTTATAGGAGAAGAAAAAAATCAATTTGTTGAGAAAATCTCTCATTGAGAGATCTTGATTGATTTCATGATCAATCAAAATGATCTTTTAGATCAGCTGGTGAATTTTATCCACCGTTAGATTTTTAATCCAAAAGCTCTCTGTTTAACAGAGAAGATTTTTTGTTTGTTTAATAAGATTAGAAAATATTTTTCTAAAATAGAATTTTATTCTATTATATGGATATCTTGTTAGTTTAATAAGATTAGGAAGATATTTTCCTAACATAAAATTTAATTTTATCGTATGGATATCTTGTTAGTTTAATAAGATTAGAAATATATTTTCCTAATATTAAATTTTATTCTATCAGATGTGTTCCCTCATAAAAAAAGGAAAGGGGGGAAATTCCCCACTATTCAAATCACACGTGTTAAACAAGCGGGCGCCTATATGCAAAGTATATAGGCGCTACAGTTAAAACGACTCATGGGCTAAATAAGCCTCACGTGTTAAACACGTGAGCGCCTATATGCAAAGCATATAGGCGCTGCAATCAAAACACCTAATGGACTAAATAAGCCTCACGTGTTAAATACGTGAGCGCCTATAGGCGCTGCAATCAAACAATTGATAGACTAAATAAGCCTCACGTGTTAAACATGTAAGCGCCTATATGCAAAACATATGGGCGCTGAACAAAATAAACTAAAGGCCAAACAGGCCTCACGTGTTAACACGTGAGCGCTCATATGCAAACCATATGAGCGCTGAAAATAAAGTGTGCTAAAACCTATGCTAGGGGTCACGTGTTAAACACGTGAGTTCTCCTGCTGCATTCTTTGGCGAGATAGAATTAAATTCTATGTGGGAAATATTTTTCCTGATCTTTCTGATACAGAAAGATTCTTCTCTAACAGAGAATTTTGGATTTAAAATCCAATTGTGATAAAATATCACCAATCAAACCACCTAATAGAATTAAATTATATGTGGGAAATATTTCTTTGATCTTTCTCAAACTAGAAAGATCTTCTCTGTTAAACAGAGGACCCTGGGATAAAAAATCCAACAGTGAATATAAAATCACCCCCAGATCATCTGATAGAACAAAATTTTATCTTAGGAAAATATTTTCCTAATTAACAAGATATTCATAGGAAAATATTTCTTAATCCTGTTAAACAAATAAGAAAACTTCTCTGTTAAACAGAGAGCTTTTGGATTGAAAATCCAACGGTGAATAAAATTCACCAATTAATTTTCACGATCTCTCAATAAGAGATTTTCTTAACATACCGATTTCTTCCCTTCTCCTATAAATAAGAGCAAGGTGATTAAATCTATAAAAAAACAGAGAACTCCCCACAAGCTTCTGCAAAAAAAATATACACTGAGATTTTGAAAAATAAAGAGAATTTAATTCTTAAAGGAAACTTGCCTCATTGAAACCCTAGGTAAAGAAACACAGAGATCATATTATCTTCCCTTTGCCTCTCTAAGGGTTTAACCCTCCATATAAGAACTCGGTTTTTTCTCCGGTTTGCAGAAGCAGATCTCCCCACAAGTTGAGAATTTAATTCTCATCGAGAAGATTTTGTTCTGCAGATTCAAAACTTAGGGGAAAAAAACTAAGTTAAAAAAAAATAACAGGTTCATATGGGAATTTAATTCCTCCAAAATTAGGGTTTAACCTTATATAAAAAACTTAGTTAAAAAAATGATGATGATCCAAGATCCTCAAAAAAAATATCTTGATGATCATCAATAACTAAAAATGTCATTAACAAGAGATCAATATCTCTCAGAAAACACAAGAATAGCTTGGTGATTCGGTAGTGCTTAGCACTATTTTGAAGTCTCACATGTTTCCCACCTGAGTGCCTAAAATGAACAAAAAGAACAACCAAAACCGCCTCACGTGTTTCCCCACGTGAGTGCTTAAAAAAAGGGAAACAAGCAAAAGAAAAGCCAAAGCTGCCTCACGTGATTCTCATGTGGGCGCCTAAAAAGCAAAGAAAAACTTCTTTATCAATCAGGCAGCCGCTCCAAAAGGAAGAAGTCACGTGAAATGCACGTGAGCTCTATCCAAGTGCTTAGCACTTCTGTAAAAAGAGGGAAACGAACAAATAAAACCCAAAGCCCAGCACTCACGTGCTTCCCACGTGAGTATCATGCAAACTGCTCAGCACTCCATGATTAGTCAAAAATGACTAAAAATGCTCACATCTGAACACCTCATGGGTTTCACACGTGAGTACCACATAACTCTAGTGCTTAGCACTAATCCAGCACCACACGTGTTTCATACGTGAGCGTTGTACGTCCCATTGATCAGCACCGTATTATGGAAACTCAATCTCAGCCCAAAATTGGCTAAGTTTCCTAAGGCCAAATCTCTTTGTTTTTAAATCAACCGAGCTCATATTGCTCATGGTTTCCCAAATTGATCTTAGTCTCAAAAATGACTAATGGTCTCCTATTGATGATATCCAAAATGATATTCATCCTATGACTCCTAAAGTTCTTAGTCTCAAATACGACTAATGATTTTTAGGTCCACAACAACCCCTTTTCCTTCAAATATGGAATTTGGTTTAAGGGTACATTTCTTCACACTTCTGAAACATGTCGTTGTAATTCCTCAACGCCTTCAGAGAGGTGGCGGGTTCCGACGGCCAACAGCCTCTTTCGTTGATGCACTTCCAAATTGACATGCAGACCTCGAATTGGATCGCATCCCGAATTGGCGCATTCTATGTTGCCATCGTTCACTGCCACATAACAAATACACGTGCGCACAAGGTGGATAATGGACCGAAATGTTCCTAAACTAATATTCGCCCCTAAATACGGCAATAAAGGACCGAAATGTCCCTAAACTAATATTCGCCCCCAAATATGGCAATAATAGACCGAAATATCCATAAACTAACATTTGCCCCCAAATACGACGATAATGGACCTAAACGTCCTTAAACTAACATTACGCCTCAAATATGGCGATAATCGGCCGCGATATCCTTAAACTAAAATACTTGAGCCCGAACGCTCATACGTTTTAAGTCGATCTTAATCTCAAACCAGATTAATGATCCTTAAATGAAAGCAAAACCCAAATCTAATAATATACGGATTTGAACTAATTCACGCCCTACGGGCGACGACATAAACTAGTCTCCGTATACAATCCACGGGCAACCTAAACAAACAAAAACACACATGACATGAAGTGAACTGCCAGAGTAGAAGAAAGTGATTATCGCAATACGGTAACGTAATTAAATGCAGGGGTTTACGCCTGCAGGGAAGAGCGTCCCCACAATCAAAAACCCCTCATAAAACGAGGGGGGATCTGATGAAGTCCGCTACAACGGCCGCATCCGTCCAAACTTCCGATATATGGTGCCATAAATCAACTTGGTATCTTCGAAGAGGTAGACGGATAAATCCAAATAGCATCTGCCCCCAGATTCAGGTAAGACGATCCGTCCCAGTTCGTCTCTGTCTCCGGCGGTGAACAAGATGGTTTAATTGGTGATATTTTATCACCATTGGATTTTGAATCCAAGATTCTCTATTAAGGAAAGATCTTTCCATATTAGAAAGATCAAGGAAAATATTTTCTAAATAGAATTAAATTCTATCATTTGATAATTTTAAATCACCGTTGGATTTAGATCCAACGGCTCTCTGTTTAACAGAGAATATTTGATCAGGGAGATATTTTTCCCTACTAGAATTTAATTCTATCATTTTGATGATTTATTATCACCATTGGATCTTTGATCCAACGGCTCTGTTTAACAGAGAATATCCCAGATTTTAGGAAAATATTCCCTATGTAGAATTTAATTCTACCCTCTTTAATTTGGGTGCTGACGCTCACGTGTTATGCACCTGGACGCCGCCTAAGAATTTAATTCTTTTATAAATAGTCATTCTCTTGCTTTGCACGCCGAAGCTCATGTGTGTTCCACGTGAAGCGCCACTATAGAATTTAATCTTAACAGAGGCTGGCGCTGGCGCTCACGTAGGAAACACGTGAGGCGCTCAAGGATTTAATCCTATATGAGGCGATAGTTACATGCTTTGCATGTGGGTATATATGTTTAACACGCGGATGTTTCCCTTTATTATTTTTTTATAAAGGAACTGCAAGCTCTGAGCCAAAAAAATTTGGCGGGAACAAATGCCCCCCACTACTTTGCCCACGTAAGTTTTTACGTGGGTTAAGTAGTGCAAAATAATGCATTACCATAGAATTGATGGCTTAGGAGACAAGTTTAGGATCCCTGTTGTCTAAGACTTTTTTATCTTCATAAGTCGTAAGGGTCTCAAGAAGGTTTTTCTCCCTATGAGTCGTGAGGATCTCATAGATGCGTATTCTCCCTAGAAATCATAAGGATTCCTATATGTCTTTCACCTTCGTGAGTCGTAAGAATCTCATGCAGGTATTTTCTCCTTACGAGTCGAGGGGACCCGCAAGTGGCTTCTTCACTTTTTTGGCGAATGTGGCCTATGGATAGCATACAAGAGCCAGTTTAGACCTCTTTGTAGAGAAACGATGGCTTAGGAAACATGTTTAGATCTGTCAACTAAGACTTTTCAACTTTATGAGCCGTGAGGGTCTCATAAAGATTTTTCTCCCTACGAGTCGAGAGGATCTTGTAGGTGTATTTTCTTATTAGAAGTCGTGAAGACTCCTAAGTGTGTTTTCTCTTGAGAGTCGTAAGGATCTCACAAGAGAATTTTCCCCTTACGAGTCGAGAGGACTCGTAAGTAGTTTCTCCTCCTTGTCGGTATGCGAATTTGGAGAATGTGGCCCATGGATAGTGTACAAAAGTCAATTTGGACCTACTTGTAGGGCCACAGTGCTTAGGAAATAGGTTGATCTTCCCGTCACCTAAGGCTTTTCACCCTCATGAGCCGTGATGGTCTCATAAAGATATTTTTCCCTGCGAGTCGAGACGAGTCGAGAAGATCTCGCAGGTGTATCCAAACGTGAAATATAGAAAACCCCCTTTTTTGATAGGGGTCCGTTAGGTTTGTGGTACTAGGGTTTTAGTCCGTGGTACCGTCGCATTGGCTGATGTATTTCTCGATATGCAGTCTTTAAGCCGCTATTCTAATAGCACCACGACTGTCGTGTCTCTGATCCCTTCGGGGGCTGGACAAGACGTTTTCAAGTAATCTTCTTAGGCCATATTACCGTCGGAAGAGCAAGCGTTAGGAATTTGTCATGATGCTTTTTACTTGAGGTTAGGTTCAATTTGGAGCCCCGATGAGTCATAACCGTGCCCTTTTGGGGTGGGATGATCTCCAATGGTTTTTCGGGTTTTATATGGGTTGCCGTCAACACCCGAAGCTAGGAATATGCCGTCACTTCATTTTTTGCTTTGACGATGTCGTGTCGATTCTTTGCTAAAGTAGGGTAGACATCCGTAGGACCTCTATGCTGTATGTATTGCAATTGAAGTCCGGAGTTAGGAATTTGCCATTACTCCAATTTCATTTGATAGCTGCGCCCGCACCCTGCTGGAATGAGGAGCACGTTGAGCTGGAGCTAAGATTTTTTCCATCACTCCACTTTTGTTCGACCCTTGGGGTCTTTGTTGACGTTGCGTCTGTTGGATATGTATGCCCCAGAGGCCATTATTGTATATGTATACATGTGGATGCTTGGACATATATATATACAGGACAGTCTTGCTTGATATGATAGTATACTATCTGGTTTGCTTTTATCTTAATATGTGCATATGTTTTACTTGTTGTTACGTATCATTCATACATGTTGATAAAACCCGTAGGATCATTGCTGGACTACCTGCGTTGTGATGGCGACCATACTTGTGGGAGCTGGATAGTCGGTAAGCACATCCTTAAAAGGTCCCTAGTCGTGGGAGTATCGAGACTGGGTATCGATATTCCAGAGTAAACTAGTGTATACGTTTCTAGACCCCGACGAGGGGCGATGGTATGGTCCCGCAACTATTGATCTTTTGCACGTAAGATCGTATACAGGTGCTCACTGAGGGTGAGTACACTGGATGGACTCGCCGAGAACTTCTAGATGGTATTATACCTATCGTCAGATGGAAGTGCTCAGGGGACATGAGTACAGGTTAGTTTTAGGATCTGAGATCGTCATTTGTCTCATGTGAGTTCCTACTGTGCTTTGATCACTACCTTACCACTACCCTACTGAATCATGCAAACAAGTTTTGGTTGGGTACAGTCTCGAGCCACATGGAAGCAGTGAGTGATTGTTGGGGATTCGTCTCTTCCGGTATAAGGAGTCGATATCGCATTGTGTTCGAGTGGTCAGGACCATAAGACCTTGGCCAAGGTTGTTGGGATTTACTGATAGATTGATCAGTAGTTTCCCGGATTGGTCCTGAGCCACATCGGCATGAATTACCAGGTTATTAGGGTCTGACGTTTACCACCCCTAGACCCGGTATGCGATACTCTCAGACGAAAAGACCGGACTATACGGAGATTGTCATAGATAGGCTCAGTTGGGATCCGGATGAGTTTGCTCGTCGGCCTTCCTTTTCGACAGGTATCCGGGTAGCCGTTACGTACAGCTAGTGCCGCTGACATGCTTGTGGTTATGGATTTATCCAGTAACTCACTGCCGGCGTACTGTTGAGTTTTTAGAGTCCCACACAGAGGGTTTCTCTAGTTCAGGCGAAATGATGTAGTAGTCGTATTGAATACATGCAGGGTTCCGATCGATTGCTGTACTGTGTACCCGGACTTTCGATCGGACAGCTGATAATACTAGCCGGTTCGGGATTGAGCCGGATTATTAAATCAGGTATTGATTTAATAATTTACATATATGTATTTCAATATGTATATTCTAGTATTATATTCTTCATGTTATTCTATCTCTTTGGGCATTCGTGTTTTTATGCGAATGCAGGTATGTATATATAGTAGACTGTAATCCGTATTTTATTACGGATTACATTCTAGAAGGTGGACACCTTATCATGGCTTTTTCCATTTATTCATTAAATGGAAACGAGGTGTAAAATGAAGGTAAGGGGAGTATGGTGAGAACCATGCCTCAATAGTTAACAAATGAATTTTTAATTCATTTGTGGCAACTATTGAAGCATGGTTGATATATTTTATTCTTGGATATTATTTTACAAAACCATTGTGAGTTATTTTCTCTCACATGGTTGCTTCATTTTCTATTGAACTCACCATTTTGCTTCACTCTCCTCTCCTTCTTTTGAGCTCCTCCACCTTCATCATCTACCTTCTCTCTACACTCTTATGTGTTGAGAATCAAGGAAGGAGGTGAAATAGAGATAGAAAGATACTTAAAACCTCTTACTACATCCCGCAGTTCTTGGAATAGCAACCCAAGTTCTCTAGTTACTCCTTTTGATACTTAGCTTGGAGCTAGATCTATGGACTACATCTCTCGGGTGGATCATCTTCGACGGAGGAGGACCGACGAACAAGCTTGATCCCGGAGAACCGAAGGAGCAAGCAAAGAAGATCAAGCTCGATCATGGTGGCTACTTGGAGCGAACGATGAGGAAAGAAGACCGAAGGACACGAATATTTTGGTGAGATTCTTTCATCATAGTAGATAGCTCCTTTAGTTTAGTTAGTTAGGTTTATGGAAGATCCGGTTTAATAGGTTATTCTAGCGCCGTTTTTAAAACCCTAGAAAAAAATTTGTTCCGTAAACTGCCACGGTTAATGGCTAGGACGTTAGTGTAACCCAACATGGTATTAGAGCCATCCCATAAAACCTAAACTAGCTAGTTCTAAGGTGCTTAAAAGATCGATCGAGAAATATTTCCGAAATCACAATTTGAAATTCAAGTTTCTGCCAATTTTTAAAAGTGTTCAGAAAATCATTTTCAGTGTCTGAAAAATTCGTGCAGGGTATTTTAAGACACCAGAAGAAAATTGAGCACAATAGCCCATTAAAAGGTCACGGAACCGTGATAGAACATGCATGTTTTCCGCGGTTGCGCGGTCGTATTGGGGCCTCTATGCACAAAATTTCTTATGAGTCTCTAATATTTGGAAATGTGATTTCTGGGATGTTTAGTTTCTGGCCTAGATTTATTTGAGTACTAAATTGCACTTGGGGCCAATACGGAAAAGTTTTTTGTCGATCGAAATTTTAAATGCGTGTTTATCAGTACATATGTTAGTATCTGCGACCGTGAATGTCATTTGATCGGTATAACCCATCTAACATCTATATGTCCTTTTAGATGGGTTTGCGAACATGACATTCACGTTGATGTTTTGTGATTGTGCTGATATTATGGTTGGATTGTCGTGGTGGATAGCCGGTGGTGCAATGGTAGTAGTATAGCTAGAATTCAATTGTACATTTGTTATTGTGGGGCGAGTGTCCGACATGTGGACTGCCGTTTCTGCCGTGCTGTATATTATTTGATTGGGGCACGACCGGGTTGAGTTCGATGTCACCGTTGTAGATATTATTTTCCTTTTCTGTACTAAGATTACCCCACGGTAGAGTGCTCGAATATCCGGGTTCTAGAGGGCAACAAGCCCGCATCCCATGGAGTTGAGACGGAGGGGGCTTCACTTTACAATTGGCGGGCTATTCGCCGCACTCGTAGGGGGTATAGGATGACCCACGGAGAGGTGCTCAAGTTACCGGATCCCTTGAAGTGCTGGGTAGCCCATTCACTTTGTTGATTGGGGTTGCCTCAGTTCTGGGATTGGCAGGTAACTTGCCGCGCTCGTACGGGTCCAGGTTTTCATTGCACGGGCTATCCACATGACCGGGAACGTCAGGTCTCATTTGTGGCTCAAATGAAACCCGGGGCTTCAAGATTATCCACCGTTCTGTATTGCTTGCTGAGATTCTATTATACTGCTTATATCATTCCTGGGACGAATGCTATATATATTTACATATATACTAGAAGATGTTGTATATGTTTTGCACCCGCGCTACTCCAGTCCCCGCTCTGTCGTTAGATAAGTAACCTAACGGTGAATAACGGGGGCCCTGTGGCGAATGGGGATGGCATATATGTACATTATATTTTTGTTCTTTTCTGGTGTTATATGAATTAAATGATAAGACCGTATTAATTTTGATTAATGCAAGAAAAGAAACTTAAAATATGTTGTTGGAACAAATTTCGAAAAACTGTAATAATATTCTTTCGCTTTCCATAGTGGTGTTCAGTCATGAACATCCAGCACCTCATTCTACGAGACAAGAGCCTAGATCCTTTCGTGGGGAGTGACCTCTTGAGCAAAAGTTTGTACTGTAGATTACTCGGTTTTCTTCAAAACAATAGTTTTCAAAAGCGGAGCCTAAAAACACTCCTTTTCAAAACTATCTGGTTCCTTCAACAATATCAAGTTCATTACGTTAAAGGGTTTTTCGCCAAAAACCCAGCCGTAGCCCTCCGTCGTTTCAGATAATTAGTACTTAGTATCCGTGCTACGTTTGTTGATTATTCGTCAAGGCGCAGTGAACAATAGCTGAGTAATGATTCTCTGTTTCATAGATAGATGCGATTGGTTAGGACAGTTGCATGATTTTGTTGATTATTCGTCAAGGATGATGCGGGTGGGTCTAATGCAATCTTGGATAACGACGAATTGAACTTGACTAGGAACTTTTGATTTGTTGATTATTCGTCAAGGTCACTTGGGTCCTAGGGGCAAAAACCATATCGGGAGTTTCAAATATACAAGAAATTTGCTAGTGTTGCATACCTTCTGGAGTGTGGTAACTAGAGTGGATTCCATCTAGATTATCGCGCAATGATAGTTGGATCCCGATCCCATTGATGAGTAGGATTACTCTTGGGAGATTATTTCACTTAAGAATCAATACTATAAACCAAGTAGGTGTTTAGAACAGTGTTAGCGGGGCTATGCCTCCAGGGAAAAGAGATTATATAATTAAGGAACTTCGCGAAAGCGTTAGAAAACCTCCCTTGAAATACCGACACTAGCCTGGCCGAAAGGTTAAGCAAGTATTGTAACGTGCAATTAATCCTGACTAATTCTCCTTTTAAGGTTTGATAGAGAATTCGAGAAAACAGTGGGAGCCATCCTGATTAGATAAACTAATAACCAATCTAATTTTGCAAGAGTAGTGTTTCTTTTCTCTCTCTCTCCAGGTAGCAACCACTTCATGCCTTGAACAATATAATAAAATGATCGCTTGACCGATCCAAATTCTTATTGGGGGTTGGGGAACGTTGGTTTGGTTCTAACTTATGACAACAGTCATGAGTATGAGCAGAAGAAAGAGGATTGCATGTATTCCTTGATGACCCCATCGAAGAAGAAGCATACTATTGTGCCTTCTTCAGGTGTTCTTGTTATTGTGAACCATTTTTCGGTCAGTCCTATCTTCTGGGTACTAGAAACTGGATCAGGATCTCATATCTGTAATTACGGGGACTGAGAAAAAGTAGGATGGTTGGACCTGGTGATATGTCCCTCAGAGTAGGGAATAGAGCACAAGTTGATGTTTCTGCCGTCGGTGAATATCACCTAGCATTGCTAAATGACAATATTATAATTTTGAACAATTGCTACTATATACCTTCCATGGTTTGCAATATCATATCAGTTTCTTTACTCGATAAAGATAGATATAAGTTTGTTCTTGATAGAAATATTATGAACATTTACCTTAATCAGGTATTGGTTGCAGAAGGTACACTGTGTAATGGTATCTATGTTCTAAATCAAAACACAGTTTTCAACATACAAAACACACACAAGAGCAAGAGTTCAGAAGTGAACGAATTCTACTTGTGGCATTGTAGACTTGGTCATATCAGAGAGAAAATACTAAGTAAGTTGCATAAAAATGGATAGTTGAATACGTTCGAATTTTTATCTTATGAAACTTGTCAGTCTTGTCTCAAAGGAAAGATGACCAAATCTCCGTTCACCGGACACGGAGAAAGAGCAGCAGAGCTCTTGGGACTCATACACAGTGATATACGTGGTCCGATGTCTATACATGCAAGAGGTGGGTTCTCGTACTTCATCACATTCATTGACGATCTCTTTAGATTCGGATATGTGTATCTCATGAAACACAAATCTGAAGCTTTTGAGAAATTCAAAGAATTCAAAAACGAAGTATAGAACCAGACTGGCAAAAGTATTAGAACCCTCCGATCAGATAGAGGAGGGGAGTACTTAAGCATGGAATTCCTAGAATACCTAAAAGAGAATGGAATTCTCTCTCAGCTTACTCCTCCGTATACACCACAACACAACGGTGTGTCGGAGCGGAGGAATCGTACCCTTTTGGATATGGTTCGCTCCATCATGAGTAGTATTGAGTTGCCTCTTTCATTCTGGGGACATGCGCTACAAACAGCAGCATACCTTTTGAATCAGGTTCCTTCCAAATCTGTGCCTAAGACTCCATATGAAATATGGAGTGGTAAGAAACCATGTCTTAAATTCATTAAGACGTGGGGTTGTCCGGCCTATGTTAAAACACAGAAAACCAGAAAAACTTGAGACACGGTCAGTTTTATGTAAATTTGTGGGATATCCTAAGCATTCACTAATATATCTATTCTACCACACTGAAGAACAGAAGGTGTTTGTATCTCGCCACGCCACCTTTTTAGAAAAGGAACTTCTTGCAAAAGAAGAAGTTACCGGGAGTACGGTAGAACTGGAAGAAATTTCTGAACCATAAAATATAACTGAAGATTTGGTAGAACCGCAAGATTTAGATGTACCCAACAAATCTCAGCCACTTCGCAGATCTAGTAGGATTTCTCATCCGTCCGAGAGATACTACGGTTTTCTCGTAGACAGGGATCGAGAGGATTTCATTTTTGAAGAAAATGATCCTACTAGTTTCAAGCAGGCCATTATCAGTAGGGACTCTGATAAATGGCTGGATGCCATGCGATCCGAAATGGAGTCCATGTACACCAATAAAGTGTGGACCTTGGATATTTCTCCACCTGGGGTAAAACCCGTTAGATACAATGGATCTATAAAAGGAAATTTGGTGTAGATGGGCAGGTGGAAACCTATAAGGCTAGACTTATTGCAAAAGGTTTTTGTCAAAGACCAGGTGTGGACTATGACGAAATCTTTTCTCCGGTGGCTATGCTCAAATCCATTCGGATCCTACTTGTCATTGCTGCCTTCCATGACTATGAGATCTGGCAGATGGACATAAAAACGGCTTTTCTAAAGTTTGGAAGAGTGCGTTTATATGGATCAGCCGGAGGGTTTTGTAGACAGTGGGAGCAGCGGGAAGGTGTGGAAGTTGCTTAAATCCATTATAGATTAAAGCTGGCATCGCGGAGCTGGAACATTTGTTTTGATGAAACAGTCAAGAAATTTGACTTCATCAAGAACGAGGATGAGCCTTGTATATATAAGAAAATTGTAGGACGAACTGTCGTATTCCTAGTCTTGTATGTGGAGAACATTCTTTGGATAAGAAATGATATTCCTATACTACAATCGGTCGAGCTGTTCTTGTCACAAAGGTTCTCCATACAAAACCTGGGTGATGCCTAGTACATTCTGAGGATTAAGATCTACAGAGATAGATCTAAGAGATTATTAGACTTTCGCAGTCTAGGTACATAGATACCGTACTAAAGAGATTGAGTATGGAAGATTCCAAGCATGGTAATATACCCGCATTGCACGGAATCACCCTCTCCAAAGAGATATCTCCCAAGACTGATGAGGAAAGGGTTCGCATGAGCACTATACGCTACGCTTCGGCTGTAGGATCTATAATGTATGTGATGCTATGTACCAGACTAGATGTAGCTTACGCGCTTAGCGTGGAGAGCCGGTATCAGTCAAACCCAGGTGAGAACTACTGGACAGCAGTGAAGAACATTCTTAAGTACCTGAGAAAGACTAAAAAACTGTTCCTGGTATTCAGTAATGGGGACCTCTAGGTCGAGTTCTTTACCGACTCGAGCTTCTAGAGTGACAAGGATGAAATCAAGTCTATCTTGGGTTTTGTGTTTACCCTCAACAGAGGGGCGGACTGTTGGAAGAGTTCTAAACAGGACACCGTCGCAGACTCGACGATGGATGCTGAATACATTGCTGCCAATGATACCACAAAAGAAGTCGTCTGGATTAAAAATTTCATTACTGAACTTCAGGCGGTTCCATCCATTGTTAACCCAATACCTTTGTATTGCGACAACAATAGAGCTATGGCTTTAGCAAAGGAACCACGGTCCCATCAGAAATCCAGGCACATCTTGAGGCGGTATCACCTGATCAGGGAGATCATTGATCACTGGGAGATCGAGGTGCGGAGAGTGGACACAAAAGACAACACGGCGGATCCATTCACCAAGGCCCTTCCTCAAGTACAGTTCGAGAGACTTTTTGAGATGTTGGGTATTCGATACGCCAACAGCTGGCCTTAGTGCAGACGTTGGGTACTCGATACGCCAATATATATGGCCTTAGTGCAAGTGGGAGATTGTTGGACATGTATGCCCTAGAGGCCATTATTGTATATGTATACATGTGGATGCTTGGACATATATATGTATAGGACAGTCTTGCTCGATATGATAGTATGCTATCTGGTTTGTCTTTATCTTAACATGTGCATATGTTTTACTTGCTATTACATATCATTCATACATGTTAATAAAGCGTGTAGGATCATTGCTAGGCCATCTGCGTTGTGATGACGATCATACTTTCGAGAGCTGGGTAGTTGGTAAGCACATCCTTAAAACGTCCCTAGTCATGGGAGTATCGAGACTGAGCATCGATATTCCGGAATAGACTAGTGTATACGTTTCTAGACCCCGACGAGGGGCGATGATACGGTCCCGCAGCCATTGGTCTTTTGCACCTAAGATCGTATACAGGTGCTTACTGGGGGTGAGTACACTGGACGGACTCGCTGAGAACTTCTATATGGTATTATACCTATCTTCAGATGGAAGTTCGCAGGAGACATGAGTACAGGTTAGTCTTCGAACCTAAGATCGTCATTTGTCTCGTGTGAGTTCCCACTGTGCTTTGATCACTACCCTACCATTGCTCTACTAAGTCGTGCAAACGGCTTTTGGTTGGGTACAGTCCCGAGCCACATGGAGGCAGTGAGTGATCGTTGGGGATTCATCTCTCCCGGTATAGGGAGTCGATATCGCACTGTGCTCGATTGGTCAGGACTATAAGTTCTTGGCCAAGACAGTTGGGATTTACTGATAAGTTGATCAGTAGTTTTCCAGATTGGTCCTGAGCCGCATAAGCACGAATTACCAGGTTATTAGGGTCTGACGTTTACCACCCCTTAGACCCAGTGTGTGATACTCTCAAACGAATAGACCAGACTATATGGAGATTGTCAAAGATAAGCTCAGTTGGGATCCGGATGAGTTTGCTTGTCGACCTTCCTTTTCGACATGTACCCGGGTAGCCGTTACGTATAGCTAGTGCCGCTGACGTGCTTGTGGTTATAGATTTATCCAGTAACTCACTGCCGGCGTACTGTCGAGTCTTTAGAGTCCCACATAGAGGGTTTCTCTGGTTCAGACGAAATGATGTAGTAGCCATATTGGATACGTGCAGAGTTCTAATCGATTGATGTACTGTATACCCGGACTTTCGATCAGACAGTTGATAATACTAGCCGGCTCGGGATTGAGCTGGATTATTAAATTAGGTATTGATTTAATAATTTACATATATGCATTTCGATATGTATATTCTAGTATTATGTTCTTCATGTTATTCTATCTCTTTGGGCATTCATGTTTTTATGCGAATGCAGGTATGCATATATAGTAGACTGTAATCCGTATTTTATTACGGATTACATTCTAGAAGGTGGACAACTCATCATGGCTTTTTCCATTTATTCATTAAATGGAAATGAGGTGTAAAATTAAGGTAAAGGAAGTATGGTGAGAACCATGCCTCAATAGTTGACAAATGAATTTTTAATTCATTTGTGGCAACTATTAAAGTATGGTTGATATATTTTATTCTTGGATATTGTTTTACAAAACCATTTGAGTTATTTTCTCTCACATGGTTGCCTCATTTTCTCTTGAGCTCACCATTTTGCTTCACTCTCCTCTCCTTCTCTTGAGCTCCTCCACCTTAATCATCTACCTTCTCTCTATACTCTCTTGTGCTGAGAATCAAGACAGGAGGTGAGATAGAGATAGAAAGACACTTAAAACCTCACACTACATCCTACAGTTCTTAGAATAGCAACCCAAGTTCTCTAGTTGCTCTTTTTGATACTTAACTTGGAGATAGAGCCATGGTCTATATCTCTCGGATGGATCATCTTCGACGGAAGAGGACCGACGAACAAGCTCGATCTCGGAGAACTGAAGGAGCAAGCAAAGAAGATCAAGCTCGATCATGGTGGCTACTTAGAGCGAACGATGAGGAAAGAAGATCGAAAGACACGGATCTTTTTGTGAGATTCTTTCATCATAGTAGATACTACATAGCTCCTTTAGTTTAGCTAGTTAGGTTTATGGAAGATCCGGTTTAATGAGTTATTCTAGTGCCATTTTTAAAATCCTAGAAAAATTTTTGTTCTGCAAACTGCCACGGTTGATGGCTAGGGCGATAGTGTAACCCAACAGTGTCTGCACTGAGAAGGAACGTCGAATTAGAGTTGGGATTTTGCTATTACTCCTTCTTGATTTGGATCCTTGGAGCTTTGTTGACGTCATGTCTACACCCTGTTGGAATGAGAAGAACGTCGAACTGATCTCTAGGCTGTAGACGTTGTCTTTGAGATCTGGAACTAGGATTTTGCCATGGCTCCACTTTCATTTGACTCCTTGGGTCCTTTTTGACGTTGCATCTGCACCGAGAAGGAATGTCGAGTTGATCTCTATGCTGTAGATGTTGCCATCGAGATCTGGAGCTAGGAATATTTCATTGCTCCAATTTCATTTGACAGTTACGTCCGCACCCTGCTGAAATGAGGAGCATGTCGAGCTGGAGCTAGGATTTTTGCCATCACTCCACTTTTGTTTGTTGACGTTGCGTCTGCACCAATAAGGAATGTCGAGTTGGAGCTGAGATTTTTCCATTACTCCTTTTTGATTTGGCTCATTGGAGTTCTGTTGACGTCACGTCTGCACCCTGTTGGAATGAGAAGAACACCGAGTTGGTTTCTAGGTTGTATATAAACTGTCGAGATCTGGCTCTTCCTTTGACGGAGCCTGGTGGGAAAATATGGTTCTCTTTCTTTCATTTATGTCCATAGATCGTATACAAGAGCCAATATAGACCTACTTGCAGGGCAGAGGAAATTTCATTATATATATATATTTTTAATTTCCGCGATACTCTATCTTTTCAGCTTTTCATATCGCGAAAGTCGCGATTGCCCAATCATTTCGTTTATTTATCGTGGTGCCCAATCATTTCGGCTATTTTTTATTTACTCTCTGCTTTTTATTGCGAGTTGCCCAAACATTTCGACTTCTTTTTTATGAATATTTTTTTGCTCGCTAATTTTTATTGCGAGTTGCCCCATCATTTCGGCTTTTTTATGCATATTTTTTGCTCGCTGATTTTTATTGAGAGTTGCCCCATCAATTCGGCTTTTTTATGCATAACTTTTGCTCACTGATTTTTATTGCGAGTTGCCCCATCATTTTGGCTATTTCATATGCATTTTTTTACTCGCCGAGTTTTATTATGAGTCAGGGACTTAGATCTGATACCAATCTTGGTATCAGCATCGCTGCAACGGGAATATTGCCATGAGCGAATCATCATTTGCCGTGAGAGGACTTGAAGCTTGACACCTGTTTAGGTATCAATATCACTACAACTGGGATATTTCTAGAGCGAATCATCATTTGCCTTTGTCGATTTGAACAAAGGTGGCTTAGCAAACAGGGTTAGGATCCTGTCGACTAAGACTTTTTGACTTTATGAGCCGTAAGGGTCTCATAAAGTTTTTTTCCCTACGAGCCGTGAGGATCTCATAGGTGTATTTTCTCCTTAGGAATCGTGGGATTCCTAAGTGATATTCTCTCTTGTGAGCTATAAGGATCTCATGAAGGTTTTCACCTTATAAGTCGGGAGGACTTATAAGTGTCGTTCACCATAGAAGGTCATTTCTCATCATTGGTAGAACTTAATGGGAGAATATTTATTTATGCCCGAGGATTGTATACAAGGGTCAATATTGGACCGCCTGCAGGGCAACTTGGAGGATATGGCGGCTTAAGGACAAGTTTAGATCCATGTAAATTAAGTTTTTCGAATTCTATGAGCCGTGAGGGTCTCATAGGGAGAATTCTCCTTACGATTCAATAGGATCTCGTAAGTGTATTTTCTCCTTAGAAATCGTGTGGATTTCTAAGTGTGTTGCTCTTTTGTGAGTCGTAAGGATCTCACGCAGGTATTTTCTCCTCACAAGGTCGAGAGGACCTTGCAAGTGCACATGAGTTTTTTTTATTTTACAAGTTTGCGCCCTCTTCGGGTTTTCACAACTCGCCGGCAATCCTGCTATTTTTACTCATGGCGCCCTTTCGGGTTTTCTTCCGTGCCCATTTCGCTTGTGGACGCACCATTTTTTTTGAGAGTGATGGAACTCTCAAAAGTAGATTCGTCGCAGGTAACCCATCTATTTGCTAGTGGGACTTAGGGGTGGCTTCATCGCTGGAGTAGGTATGCAGCCAGTGGGACTTGAGTTGCAATCTTTGCCGCTAGGACTTCGGTTGCAATATAGATCTCAAGGCAGCATATCACTGTATTTGGGGCGATGCGCTAGTTTAGGGACGTTCCGGTCCAGTATTGCCATATTTGAGGAGAATTTCTAGTTTAAGGACTTTTCAGTCCAGCCTTCCCATTTTGGGGACGAATATTAGTTTAAGGACATTTCGGTCCATTGTCGCCATATTTGAGACGACGGAGCTTCTCTGCGTACTGCTCTCAGAGTTCTGACTCAGGAAGATAGTAAGCGGACACGAGCGTCGTCATCTATCATTGACCTAAGTCGGAACTCGTCAAGCGTAGTATTTTTTTGAGGAATCGGCCGTTTATTGGCCGGAAGGGTCTTTTGCCATGCATATCCATGAGCAGGTAGGCTCCACCTTGGTAGACTTTGTCTATGATATACGGGCCTTCATAGTTCGGCTCAAATTTCCCCCGTTTTGTACGATTGGGGATCATGGGTCTTTTGATGACTAGCACTAGTTTGCCTTGGCAGAACGTTCTCGGCCGGTCAGTTTTTCGTATGATTGTGTCATCCTTGCCTTATAAGCCTCCAGATTTTGTTGTGCTATAAGGCGAGTTTCGTCGAGGGCAATTTCTTCAGAAATTTTTCTTTCCCTTTGTCCTTTTTGCTCGAACATTTGTTTGTAGGTCCGAGATTCTTTTCAGGCTGCGTGCGGTTACGCAGCTGAATATTCTCGCGGTTTTTCTCCTTCTCTTCTTTTTTGGAGGTAGAGTCTTTGAAGAGAGGGCTGAAGGGTATTTCGTTCTCAGAATCGCTCTCGAAGGTAAGAATTTGGGGGTTTTCCCCCTTCCGAACTGATACCAACCATATAACAGTTGCCTGTCGTTTTTTCATGCGCGTTTGTCGCACTATTTTGCCGTTGACGAGTTTCGCGCTTCATCCTCTTGAAGTGTTTTTGATGGAAAGCGTATCCTTGCCACCACTTCTTGAAGGCACCGCATTCCTCGGTGGGGTGGGTAACCCTCCGATGATATAGGAAGTAGTTTGGATGTGAATCCTCTCCGTCGAGGCTTATGACCCTGGGAGTGTTTCCTACGAGAGGTGGCAGCTTCATTCCTATTGACAGGGCTTTAGCGAACCGCTTCACTTCTTTGATCCTTCTTTTATTTGTCACAGGTATGCTTTGGTTTGGTTGGAGTACTTTACGACTCATCCTTGCCATAGCTTCTTCATCCTGATGCCGACTCTTAGCCTTTTCGTATATGGCTCTTTCGCATTCTCGGTCAGCTTTGCTTTTTCGAAAGGCTTCGTTTAACAGCCTATAGATCGAGTCTTCTGGCAGTTCCATGGATTTTAGCGCCGATTCTGCCCTCGGTTCCTCTGCGATGTTTTCTGATGCTAAGGGAGTTTCTTCGTCATTTAACGACGAATGGGAGACCATGTGGCTACTTGCTACATAGTCTTCGGTTCCTCCTGATGAGTTATTTTCCTCATCATTGTCACTATTTTTGTTCTCAAGAATATGCTTGAGGAACTCTTCGAGTGTGACCGGCGTCTGCGCCTTCTGGTCGTACTCCTCCAGCGCGTCAATATACTTTTGTAGGTCTGTGCACTTGTCGTCATATTTGGCAGGCTGCACAGGCTTCTTGGTCTTCTTCTTTTTCTTCAAAGACTTTAAAGGCTTGACTTGGGGATTTTGCCCTTTGTCAACAATTTTTGGTACGGGATGCGGTTTCAGCATCCCTTCGATGATTTCAGGTTCAAGTGGGCTTTTCCATCTAACTGCCGGACACGCCTGTAGATCCTTCAGCATTCTTTTGGTTTTAGCTGAAAGAACGACTTCCCATGGTGTTTCTTCCACGAGTGAACATGATGTCCCTAGCGTATCCACCTTTTTGGGAGTGTATTTTTGGGGTGGATTTACCCTCCAGTTCTCAGACAGCGCGAACTTCCCCTGTTGATACTGGTCCTCGACCCAGTTCTTGAAGACGTAGCAATCTTCAAATGGGTGGCTCACTATTCTGTGATAGGAGTAGTAGTTGGGGTTGTTGACGTCGCCGGGTTATAGTGGACGCCGTGGATCTGGCAATATGATGAGTTTTTTGCGCACTGCCAACTCAAATAATCTCCTCGTCTTATCATAAGGAAACGAGTAAGCGCGTCCTAGCCTTTCTTCCAGGGATAGGCATGGGAGCGCATTGTTTTGGCGAGCAGCCAGCTTTGGGCCACTCGGTTTTTGTTAAGTATTGGCGATGAAGGTCGGTTTCCCTTTACCCTTGACATTTCGAGAGTCCTTATTTGAAGAGGAAGGCCCGTGGCTCATCTGATCCATATGGTCCAGTTTATCGATCAGAGCTTGGAAGGTTGTTTGTTTGAAGAATTTCTGAACTGGGACACAGTCGTTTGGGGATCAAGGGTCCCGATGAACATGCCCATGGCGAGAGATTCTTCAATACGTTGTTCGTACTTTAACCATAGGTTTCTCCACCGGATCGCGTATTGGACCCAGGTTTCTCCCGGCTTTACCCTGGCATTGATTAATGTCGTAATTATAGTGCGCTCGCTCACGCTGGCAAACCACTGTGTGAACAAGAGTTCTATCTCTGTGAATGTTTTCATGGAGTCAGTTGGGAGCTCCGAGTACCATTCAAAAGCCGTCTCTTACTGGCTGCCAACGAACTGGCGAAGCAATAGTTTGTCGTCGCCTCCAGTGTTACCGCACAGAACTCTGAACTGTGCGACGTGCTTGTGTGGGTTGCCTGTCCCCTTGTACACATAGAACTTGGGGATCGTATATCCCGGCGGGTATTTGATTTGATCATACTAGCCTGGATACGGCTGTCCGGTTCTGACGATTTGGCCAGCCGCTTCACTAGCTTGATGAGCTCATATTTGTTTAGCAATATAATCATCAAGAGCGGCCTTGGAGATCGTTTCCTCCTTGGATGTTGATAAAGCCGGAATAGGGTTTGATGTTTCACCCATGTCATCCTCGACGATTATCGGAGGATCTTCGGCCGGGGGTTCTGGCTGGATCATCATTCCAACCATGTCTTGGAGCAAGAGCGCCATCTGCTTTATGTTTGCAGCTTGCTCAGCAGCTTCCTTATCCTTTTTTTCAAACACCCTTTACAGGAACTCTGTATCGGTCTCCTACTCCTGGCGCTGTTCGGCTGTTGGATCCGGACTTTCTTTCTACCCGGTGAGTGCTGCCATTTTGGTCAGCATTTTCTGGAGCTTTTGTTGTTGCTCCTGAGCTTTTGTCAGCGACCAAGTTTGCGGTCGATGACCTATGGAAGCACGACTTTCCTCTTTCTCGGAAGCCATGTAGACCGTATGCATGATCTTGACCCCAGGCTTGGTGCCTTTGGGTCCATTGTCTTCGGAATTTACCGTAGGCGGTGGGATTTTCTCCAGCATCGTCCTTTTATGGGAGGTTGAAGTTGAAAGAGCCGTTGTAATAGGCTCCCATGTAGAATAAGTCCCTCGCTGTATGACAGAGAGATGGTCTTTCTCCTGCCGAACCTTCAATTCCTTCGGTCGACGAGAATAGTCTTTGTTGATCACAGAGTCTTGGACTTTCCGCCAGACTCTATGAATTTTTGAGGAGAGCCGCTGAAGGGGCTGCTCCGGTTTTCCCTGCATAGTAACTTCTGCGGGTAGGAGTGATTTCTTTAGCACCGCCGTTGGAAAGTTCTTGCACACCTACCTGAGCATATCAAAGTTGTTCCCGGCTGGAACAGCAGCGTCAACTTCCACCAGTGGAGCTAGTGGAGTAAGTCCAGAGGGGGAGTCGCCCCCAGCTTTCCTCACTCGGCGCCAGTGGCGATGTCGAGCGTGTCTTGCAGACGGGACCACCTCAGTTTTGGAAGCGGTTTCTTTATTCCCCCAGCTTTGCCGAGGGGTTGCTGTTGGTGTCAGCCTGTTGAAGACCGATGTCCTGATTGAAATTTGGGGAGGGTCGGCCAATCTTTCAAAGACCGATCTTCTAATGAGGGAAGCGCTTTTGATGGATTTGCACATAGGAGGAGTTAGGAGGGCTATCCATTTTGGGGCAGCCCCTTCAGGTATTACGAGCCTCTTTGCGGGCCCATTCAAATTTTGGCTCAGCCTGTTGAAGACTGAGACACAAGATTTGGATGGCCCGTTGAGAGGGGCTGTTGTGGTCGCCAGTCGATCGAAGACCGACCTCTTGGGAGCTTCCTTTGTGGCGACACCGAAACTGCCTGGTGGGAGCATGGTCCCAAAGAACAATCCAGTAGTGGCTTGTGTTACTTGCCCCACTGATATTGAAAAGATAGAGGCCGCTTTGGGCCCGTAGATCACTCCTCTAGCTGGGGTAGAGCGAGTGTTGCTGTTGCTTGTTGTGCAGTTGGAAGCCATCGATTTCTCTGCATAGGAGCAAGACACCAAATTTTAGTACCTTGAATCCAAAGGCAACCACAGCGAACCGTGATTTTGTTCGCGAAACACGACACACAAAGTGTGGAGTGGAAAGAGGAAAAGGTCCCACCGGGCGTGTAGAATCTGTATACCGCCGAAAGACAGGGACGAACTGGGATAGATCGTCTTGCCTGAATTTGGAGGCAGATACTATTTGGATTTATCCATCCACCTCTCCGAAAATACCAAGTTGATTTATGGCACCGTATATCGGAGGTTTGGACGGATGCGGCCGTTGTAGCAGACTTCATCAGATTCCCCCTCACTTTATGAGGGGTTTTTGATTGTGGGGACGCTCTTCCCTGCAGGAGCAAGCCCCTGCAGTTAATTACATTACCGAGTTGCGATAACTACTTTCTCCTGCTTCAGAAGTTCACTTCGTGTTGTGTGTGTTTTTGTTTGTTTTGGTTGCCCATGGATTGTATACGGAGACTAGTTTGTGTCGTCTCCCATATGGCGCAGATTAGTCCAATTCCATATATTTTAGATTTGGGTTTGGGTCAAGAATTTTGCTTGACGGGGCCCACGTTGGTAGCTTGGTTTGCCAACGGGAATGAACTTAGGACGCAGATCTCGCATTTGTGAGGTCCATCGGTTCATGGGATATTTGGGTTTGATCTACGGATCATTAGCCATATTTGAGACTAAGATCGACTTATGAGCAGTGAGCATATGGACACAACTGATCATTAGATCATATATGAATAGCCCAAGGATAGTATATGGTAGTCATTATGGAGACAGTCCATAGGGCAAAACATATTATGTTTATCGCTGAAAGACAGAGACCGAGACGTTGAGATGTCTGGCCTGAATTTTGGGGGCAGATACTATTTGGATTTATCCATCCACCTCTCCGAAGATAACAAGTTGATTTATGGCACCATATATCGGAGGTTTGGACAGACGCGACCATTATAGCAGACTTCATCAGATTCCTTATCATTTTATGAAGGGATTTTGATTGTGGGGACGTTCTTCCTTGCACGCGCAAGCCCCTGCAGTAAATTACGTTACCGCATTGCGATAACCACTTTATCCTGCTTCGGTAGTTCACTTCGTGTCGTGTGTATGTTTGTTTGTTTTGATTTCCCGTGGATTGTATACGGAGATTATTTTTATGTCATCGCCCGTAGGGCGCGGATTAGTCCAAATCCGTATATTTGAGATTTATGTTTGTTTTATTTAAGAACCGTTAATCTAGTTTGAGATTAAGATCAACTTAAATATATGAGCATTTGGGCTCAAATTATTTTAATTAAAGATACGCTAGTTTAATTTAAGACTAAGATCAACTCAGCAAAATTTCAAAGGTCATTTTTATTTCAGATCCAACAACAGAGCATTTGGGCTCAGTTGTAAGAAAACCTAAGGTACCTAGCCAATTTGGGCTTAGTCTTTTCTTTTTAATTCAAAAGTGCTAAGCACTTATTTGGGCTCTGTTTGTTCAGTCCTTTTTCTTTTTTTGTAAGAGTTCTAAGTGCTCATTTGAGCTCAGACGCTCACATGTATATCATGTGAAGCATTCAGTTATGAGCGCTGCCCAATGAGTGTTGAACACCCTAGTCGTTTTGACTAATCATGAAGTGCTAAGCACTTTTTATGGCGTCCATGTAAGGTGCACGTGCGGCGCTGGGCGCTGCCCAATCAGTGCTAAGCACTCAGTCATTTTGGCTGCATATTAAGTGTTAGGCACTTTTTATATGGCGCCCACGTGAGGAGCACATGTGGCGCTGGGCGCTGCCTAATCGGTGCTAAGCACTCAGCCATTTTGGCTGTATATGGAGTGCTAAGCACTTTTATTCAGCGTCCACGTGTGTTTCCCGTGAGGCGCTGGCCTTCTATTTTGGGCGTCCGCGTGTCTTTCACGTGAGGCGTTAGGCGCAGTTAAAAGGGCGTCCACGTGGAAAGCACGTGAGGCGCTAGTCTTTTTCCCTTTTTAGAGATTAAATCTCTGTTAATGGCATTTTGATCATTAATGGTCACTAAGATATTTGTTTTTTGAAGATCTGGGATCAAGTTTTCTCTCTCTTAAGAACTAAGTTCTTTTCTAGGTTCTTTTTCCTTTTGTTTTTTCTTTTTGAGTCTAGTTCTTTTCTGAATTTTTGATTCTCAAGCACAAGATCTTCCCGATGAGAATTAAATTTTCAACTTGTGGGAGACTTGTCTTGTAGATCGCTGATCTAGAGAAATAACTAAGTTTTTTGAGAAGGGTTAAACCCTTAGATGTGATAGAGGTATTTTGATCTCTTTTTTTACTTAGGGTTTGAGAAGGAAGGTCTTCTTATTTGAGAATTAAATTCTCTTTTTTTTTAGAGCTCACTGTATTTTTGCAGAAGCTTATAGGGTTTTTTTCTATATCTTTTTTTATCCAGTCCCCCTCCTCCTTCTTCTCCCTCTTGATTAATCACTTTGCTCTCATTTATAGGAGAAGAGAAAAATCAATTTGTTGAGAAAATCTCTCATTGAGATACCATGATTGATTTCATGATCAATCAAAATGATATTTTAGATCAACCGGTGAATTTTATTCACCGTTGGATTTTTAATCCAAAGGCTCTCTATTTAACAGAGAAGATTTCTTGTTTGTTTAACAAGATTAGGAAATATTTTCCTAAAATAGAATTTTATTCTATCATATGAATATCTTGTTAGTTTAATAAAATTAGAATTTTATTCTATCATATGGATATCTTGTTAGTTTAATAAGATTAGAAAGATATTTTTCTAATATAGAATTTAATTCTATCATATGGTTTAATTGGTAATATTTTATCACCATTGGATTTTAAATCCAAGATTCTCTGTTAGAGAAACATCTTACCATATTAGAAAGATTAAGGAAAATATTTTCTAAATAGAATTTAATTCTATCGTTCGATGATTTTAAATTACCGTTGGATCTTTAATCCAACGGCTCTCTGTTTAACAGAGAATATTTGATCAGGGAGATATTTTGCTCCAAAAGAATTTAATTCTATCATTTTGATAATTTATTATCACCATTGGATTTTTGATCCAACGGCTCTGTTTAACAGAGAATATCCTAGATTTTAGGAAAATATTCCCCATGTAGAATTTAATTCTACCCTCTTTAATTTAGGCGCTGACGCTCACGTGCTATGCACGTAGGCACCGTCTAAGAATTTAATTCTTTTATAAATAGTCACTCACGTGCTTTGTGCAGGGTTACCTAGCATGGCAGCAAGGTTTCGGGAGGCATCGTCCATGCTAAATTCAAAAATTTTCCGTTCTAGCTAACCCTAACCCTAAAATCGTATACTAGAAATCGACGGAATAACATATGTAAACACTTTACATGCTAAGCGCGCAAGGAATACGATCTTTGTAGACCGGTCCTTCATTTCAATAGCTCTGTGTAGTAGTCCCTTCGCTACGATCGACAACCAGATAGCATACTATCATGTCGAGCAAGAAAGTCCTTCCTATATATGTCCAAGCATCCACTACAATATACATCGTATGTACAGTAATGGCCTCTAGGGCATACATATTACTAACAATCTCCCACTTGCACTAGGGCCATCTTTTGTAGTATCTCATACCCAACAATCAGCAGTGGTTGAAGTATCTCATACTCAACCATCCCATAAAAGTCTCTCCTGAGAATATGCCTTAGTGAGTGGATCCGCGCTGTTCTCCTCTGTGTCTACTCTCCTAACCTCGGTCTCCCTGGAGATCATCCATCTTTATGATCAGGTGATTCTGCCTAAGAATATGTCTGGATCATAGATGGGACGGGGGTTCCTAGGCCTAAGCCATGTTAGTTGTATGTATGCCCTAGAGGCCATTACTGTACATAGGATGTATATTGTAGTGGATGCTGGGACATATATAGGGAGGACTTTCTTGCTCGACATGATAGTATGCTATCTGGTTACCCTTTACCTTAACGTGTATGCTGATTGTCTCTCTGTTACATGTTGGTAAAGCCCTTAGGATCTGTACTTGACTACCTGGACTATGATGCGGATCATACTAGTGGGGACATGGTAGTCTATAAGTACATCCTTCAAAGTCCCTAGTCATGGGTGTATCGAGACGGGGCATCGATATACCAGAGTAGACTAGCGTATACCTTCTCGACCCATATAGATGGGCGATGGATGATCCCATATCCATCCTTGTTTGACATCAGAGATGATATACGGGTGCTCAGTAGAGACTGGATACACTGGACGGACTCGCCGAGAACTCCCAGATGGTATTATACCTCACGTCAGATGGCAGTTCTCTGGTGACACTGGTACAGAGTAGTCTGTTGACCCGAGATCGTCATAGAGTCTTGTGTGGTTCCCACTGTGCTTTGATTTCCATCTTACCACGTCCAAGAGGGCGTGCAAAACGGTGGTTTTTGGGTACAGTCCCGAGTCACATGGAGGCAATGAGCGATAGGAGGGGATTCGTCTCTCCCGGTATAGGGGGTTGATGTCGCGCTGTGTTCGATTGGCTATAACAGGAAATCCCTGGCCAGGGTTGCTGAGATTTACTGGTAAGTATTACCAGTAGTTTCTCGAACAGTTATAGACCTCATATCGACACGACTTATCGAGCTATTGGGGTCTGACGTTTACCACCCCTAGGTGAGATATGCGACATATCAGACGATCAGACCGGACTGTACGGTAGTGTTACTGGTTGGATTCACTGGAGTGTGAGCGGGCTTGCTCGTTGATCTTCAGATCGCTCAATACCCGGGTGGCCGTTACGTTTAGCAGACCGCTTGCGGCTTGTGGGTGTTTGATATGATCATCACCTGCTGCCGGCGTATTGACGAGTCTTTAGAGTCCTACACAGAGGTTTCCTGGCTCAAGCGAAACGAAATGGGAGTGCATATGAGATATGTGCGGGACCGAGAATGATACCAGTATGTGATACTGTATTCGATTCTTGCGATATGTGACATTGATCGGTTATATGCGATATAGCCGGGTTATCGGATCAAGTGTTGATTCGATAAGTTGTTACTGTTGATATTAGTCGGTTATATGCGATATGACCGGATCATTAAATCAAGTGTTGATTTAATGATTTGATGCATAATTATATATTTGATATATTACTTTGCATTAACTAGTATCGGTTCACTTAAGATGGATTTTCTCACTCGGATGTGCGCATTGTATATGCGATATATTTTTGTGCACTTGATTGTATCATGTTTGATGATGCATGCAACATTGGTTAGTGTAAAGAATTAAACCTAGGTTAAGTATATGGTTAAGGTTTCTATTTATTTGTCCATTCATTTATCTTTTTATTTGGATTAAAATGAAATGACAAAAGAAAACAAAATGGTTATCATTCTTTCTTTCTTTCATGAAGCTTGATGAAGCTTCATGAAGCTTTGACCATATGACTATTTTGTCATTTAGCTTAACCCTAACCATTGCACTTAACCATGATTGATTCTCTACACCTAACCATGGTTCTAATATGATAAGTATTCATTTCTTTTCTAATTTTAATTAATCTTATCATATCATTTCTTCTTCTTCTTCCTTCAACTCAAGAAGAAAAACCTAGACTACATCAATGGTGGATTGATGATATGAGTGAGAAATCCAAATCTAAAGTCTACCCACTTCCTATTTCTTCATCCTCTACCTCTTGCCAAGTAGTAGAGTGTGTTTCCTTCACAAGTTTCTTGACTTGGTGAAGTGAGAGCTTGATCTTGCGATGCTTCGACGTAGATCATCTTCGGCATGGACATCGATGACCTAGCTCGCTTTTTCTCCGACGAGCCGACTCTAGAGCCCGGATTCCTTTTGGACAGCGGAGACGACTTCGTTGCGGAGCTATGGAGTTGGAGCACCGGATCTACAAAGGTTGTATTTCCGATATCCCATTAGTTAAGTTGTTAACTAGCTAGCTTTTTCGCCTAGTTTTCTAGCCGACGATCCGTAGTCGGGTCTCTCGGCACCTAGATTATTTGAAAATGGCATGTTCGATGCCTTGTGAGACATCATTAGGGTGCCTAGGAACCCTACAAGCCACAACTCCATTGCCACACAATGGTAGGAACGAAGTTCATCTCATGAACTAATATACATCCAGACTACCTCTTTGGTTACATCCTTGGTAGCAATATATCCGGCCTTTATCATCTAGTTTGCCACGGTATCTAGTTTGAAACTCTTCCAACATATCATCCCTCCACGGAGGGTAAAGACAATGCCCGTGACTGACATTCAGTCGTCCTTACCACCCTGGAAGCTATCCAGTGATTCTCCGCAGGATCGATTGATACCATCTCACTACACCTAGTGAGAATCCTAATATCCACTTAGATCTATCTCATAGATCCAAAACCCAGGATTTAGGAGGTATCACCTTGATCCTATATGGAGAATCTTTTTGATAAGAGGAGATTGATCGAGTGTAGCATAGGAAACTTCTTTCCTATCAAGAGTATGTCATCCACGTACAATACGAGGATCACCATCATACTCCCTAATACCTTTTTGTATATACAAGGTTCATCTACCATTTTGATGAAGTCAAACGCTTTGACTACCACATCGAAACAGATATTCCAACTCCGCGATGCCAGTTTTATCCCATAAAGCAATTTGCACACATTTCCGCTGCTCCCATTGTCTACGAAATCCTCTAGCTGTGTACTTATAAACGCTCTCTTCTAAATCACTAATTAGAAAAGTAGTCATGATATCCAACCACCAGATATCGTAGTCATAGTATGTAGCAATGGCAAGTAGGATCCGGATGGACTTAAGCATAGGCACTAGAAAAGATTTCATCATTATCCACACCCGGTGGATGACGAGAACCTTTTGCAACAAGTCTTAGCTTTGAAAGTCTCAACTTTTCCATGTACACCAAGTAATCTTCTCAAGATATACTTGCTCCTGATGGGGATTTAACCCTTCAGATAAAGCAACCAAAGTCCATACTTTGTTGGTGTACATAGATTCCATCTCAGATCACTTAGCATCCAGCCATTCTCACAGAGTCCCCACTCCTGATGGCCTGCTCGAAACTAGTTGGGTCATCATCTCATAATGCAATCCTCGCTCCCACTGTTATGGAGAAAACCGAAGTATCTCTCAGGCGAGTGAGGAACCCTACCAGATCGGCGGAGAGACTGAGGTTCGTCGGGAGCTATTGAATCCTCCGGTTCTACCAAATCATCAGCTGCGGTTTGTATAGCTGGAACTCCTTTCAGTTCTACCTCATGACCACTAATTTCTTCACAAAAAATTCCCTTTCACAAAGGTGGCATGCTGAGAAACAAAACACATTTTTCTCCTCAGTGTGGTAGAAGATATTCTCTTGCGAATACTTGGGATATCCAACAAACTTCCACAGAACTGACCTTGCCTCGAGCTTGTCCAGATTTTGCTTTTAGACATAGGCCGGACAACCCCAGATCTTAACATCCTTAAGAGATAGGCTCTTCCCATACCATATCACATATGGAGTGGTAGGCACCTGATTTGATTAGAACCCTATTCAATAGGTATGCAGCTTCTCAAGTGCATAAGCCCCAAAATGAAATAGGCAACTCAGTAGTACTCATCATAGAGCACACCATATCACATAGGGTGCGATTGCTCCGTCCTGATATACCAACGTACTGTGGCGTATACGGAGAGGTAATGCTGAGATAGAACCTCATTCTCCCTTAGAATAGTCCAGAAATTCCGTGCTCAAGTATTCTCCTCCCTGATCACATCAAAGGACATAATACTTTTACCCGTTTTAGTTCTCTACTTCTAACTTATATTCATTAAATTTCTCAAAAGTTTCAGACTTGTGTTTCAACATGAACATATGCCCGAATCTTGAGAGATCATCAGTGAATGTAATGAAGTACAAAGAACTAGTCCTGGCATGTGTAGACTGGGGACCTACATACATCATCATGTATCAATCCCAAGAGTTCACTAACTCTTTCTCTATTTCCAATAAACGGAGCTATGGTCATCTTATCTTTGTGACATGACTGGCAAGTTTCACAAGGTATAAGTTCAATCTGATTTAAATATGCATCTAAATGTAACTTCGCTAGTCGGGTCGCATTGATATGACCTAGTCTACAATACCTCAAGAAGAATTCGTTCATTTCTGAACTCTTTCTCTTGTGTGTGTTTTGTACGTTAAGAACAGTGGTTTGATTTAGAACGTATATGCTTTTAGATAACGTGCCTGAACCGATCAACTTTTGATATAGGAAATGTTCAAAATATTATCCAACAATACAAAATTATATCATTCTTTACTAATTAAAGAGACTGATATGATGTTGTATATCAGGTTCGGTATCTAATAACATTCGTTCAGAATCAATGTATTTGGTAATACAGGGTGATAACTGCCAACAACTTGGCTACAACACTTGCACCGTTTCCAACTCTTGAAACTTATCACCCATTCTCAGTTCTCTACCTATCTGTAGCCCATGTAACATATTACATTTGTGGGATCCTGATCCGGTATCTCATACCCAGGACGTAAAGGATACTGAAAAACAGTTCTCTGTAATGAACACACCTGAAGATGATGCATCAACATGCACTTTCTTCGTTTGGGCGGCACGGGAATCCTGGCATTCCCCTATTTCCTGCTCGGTCTTATAACAATTATAAGTTGGAGCGGGACCAACGTTCCCCAGCTCAGTATAACAAGCGAGTTCGGTCAATACATCCATATTATTATCATGATTAATGCATGACATGGTCGCTACCTGGAGAGAGAGAGAAAAAAACACCCAGCGTATGCTCTTGCAAGATTAGATTGGTTATTAATTTATCTAACCAGGATGGTTCCCACTGTTTTAGTCAAATCTTCCTTCAAAACCTAAAAGGAAAGACTAGCCGGGATTAATTACACCCTACAATTTCGCCAATCTTTCAATCAGGCCAGTGCCGGTACTTTGAGGGAGGTTCCCCGTGTTTTCGCACGGACCTAATTAAAATAAACATCGTTTTCCTAGGGGCGTAACCCCGTTGACACCTTTCTAGACACCTACTTGATCGGCTAATTGTAATGTGTAAAACTCTCCCAGGAGTAACTCTTACTCGCAGTGGGTACCGGGATCCAACTATCTCATAGGAGGTATGCAATCTCATTGCAAATTTCAACACTTGAAATTCCCGATAATGTTTTACCCATAGCGTGCTATGACCTTGACGCATGCCAAACAACCCATAGTCCGCTAGTCAAGTTCAACCTGTGCATTTCCTGATTGAGTTAAACCCACCCGTACGACCCTTGACGCATGCCAAACAACGCCGTACGAATACCCTAATCCAATCGCATCGTATGCTAGCAGATAAGTACTAGTTAGCTACCGTACACTACGCCTTGACGCATACCAAACTACCGCAGCACGAATACTAAGTAGTACTTATCTGAAATGACGAAGAGCTACGACAGCTTTTTAAGAAAACCTTTTGCGTAATGAACTTGATATCGTCGTAGAGTGATTTTTAAAAGGAGTGTTTTTGAGGCCTTTACTAGTTTTTCTAAAGAGGTCATTCCCGGAGAAGGGATCTCGGCTCTTTCCTTATCGAATAAAGTGCAGGATATTTCACAAATATCACTATGCAAAGCAAAAACTATAAAAGCAATCAAAAGACAAACCGAGTTTGTAGCATCTGCTAGTTTCGCTAAAGAGGTCACTCCCGGTAAAAGGATATCGGCTCTTTCCTTATCGAATAAAGTGCTGGATATTCTACAAGGAATACTGTAACAACCCTAATTTTCCTATACAATTTTTTTCTAATATTTTTTCAAAATCCATAAAGGGGTATTTATTGCCTGAGCACAAGACTAAGTGATTATTTTGTTTTTAATTACAAGTTACAAGAATGTAATAACTCCATTTTTAGTGTACAAGAAATTACTTTAAATTTAATGTATACTTAGAGTATTTACTCTTACTGCTATCATTTTAAGTAATTAATTCACACCATAATTACAAGAAAGAGCTTGTAGCTCATTGGTAATACCTTGCACTGCTAAACCAAGCAACTAGAGTTCAAATCCCATACCCCACATTATTTTTAATATTATTTTGTTTTTGATTCTTTAGAATACCAACAGTTACATGTGCATTTCTCACAAATTTCCTACTACACATGAAAATGTAAATGCACCAGAAGCCACACCTGACGACCCCACACCTCCCGACCACCCGACTTGGCCCGACTTGGCCGAGTCGGCTCGCGGACCGGCCGACTTGGGCCGGCGCCGCCGGCCGGACTCGGCCGGACGGTCGAGTCCCCAACATCAAAGTTAGGTATCTTTTTATTCTCAACCCCCCTGCATACTTTAAATAGTCAGATCGGTTACAGAGAGCCCATTAACCCCTATTTACTCCATTTTTAATGATTTTTTATATATATATTTTTACATTTTTTAATTAAAAACCCTACACCTACCCTAAGTGTTAGTGTATATGCCCTAGAGGCCATTACTGTATCATACTAGTTTGTATATTACTTAATGGATGCTTGGGATATTCACCTTGTATATACAATCTTGCTCAAAATAGTAGTATGCTACTTGGTTTGTCTCTACTTCAATGTGTACTTGTGTTTATTTCAGTATATCACTTATACGCATTAGTGGAGCCCTTAGGATCTTTGCTTGATTACCAGCGTTGTGATGGCAGTCACACTAGTGGGGGTTGGGTAATCTATAAGCACATCCTTATACAGGTCCCTAGTCGCAGGACTATCGAGACAGGGCATCGATACTCCGGAGTAGACTAGCGTATGCGCTTCTCATCCCAGTGTGGGAGATGGTCTGTCCCACAGCCATCAGTACGTCGTACTGGAGATAGTATACGGGTGCTCGTTGGGTTACGAGTACACTGGACAGGACTCGTCGGGAACTGACAGGTTGGTATTATACCTATCGTCAGTTATCAGTTCCCAGGTGACATGAGTACAGCTTAGTCCGCTGACTTGACACTGGCACTTCGCCTCAAGTGTGTTCCCACTGCACTTTGATCACTACCCTACCACGGCTCAAAGGAGTCGTGCAAACGGGTGGTGGTTGGGTGCAGTCCCGAAGCACTTGGAGGCAGTGACGGTTAGACAGGATTCGTCTCTCCCGGTATTGGGGGTTGACATCGCGCTGTGTCTAGGAGAGCCATTACACGAGTAGTCCCTGGCCAGGGCAAACGAGATATACTGGTAGGTTTCCAGTGTTATCTCAGGGTGTTTTGGGCTTCGCTCCGGCACGACTTGTACCGCTATTGGGGGACTGACGTTTACCACCCCCTAGGCCCGCCATGCGATGTATCAGACGAACAGACCGGACTGTACGGAGACTGTCACATTCAGACTCAGTAGGAGTTCAGATGGGGTTTCACCTCGTCAGCCTTCTTGTCGGCATCTACCTGGGGACCGTTACGCACAGCTAGTGCCGCTTGCGGTCTGTGGTTAAACCCACTGCCAGCGTAGTGTCGAGTCTTTAGAGTCCCACACAGAGGGTATTCGCCTCTGGGCAAAACAGAGTAGAGGTCGCATGTTTTTGCGACAGGGTTCGTTCTCATCCGCGCACTTGTGCACGTTTGGAGTCCGGACGGATTATACTGGCAGGCTCTGGTTTGAGCCAGATACTGGTATGTGTTTTGGGGTTGCTTTTATATCTTGGTATTCTTGTTTTTCGGAACGAGAATGCAGGTGTGTATGCACAGTTGCTTGAGGAGGAGAATGAGGTTTTTCATTAGGGTTTCGGAACGGGTGCGTATGCACAGTTGACAGTCTTTATTTTCCAAACCCTAATGGATTTATTTATTATCTATTAATAATAATAATTAAATGAGAATTATGTTATGGTTGTTCTTTGTTGACTTGTTGACCTTGGTTGACTTGTTGACCATTGACCACTTTCATGCCTTCAAAAGTCTTCCTTGATTTATGCTTACATTTTTAAATGAAGCATGGTTGTGGTCATTCCAAACACTACCATCAACTATTCTCATTTTCAATTATTATCATTTAGATAATATTTTTCTTTTGCATTATGGTTGCAAGAAGAGAAAAATATAGCTCATTCTATCATTCTCATTCTCTCTCCTCTCTTTATCTTCTTCTTCCTCTAGTAAAGAGAAACCCTCTCATGAGTTGAGAATCCTTCTCTTTTAAAAGGAAAGCAAACCCTAGTCACTCTCTACTCACCCTAGGATCAAAGGATTAGCAAACCGGAGATTCTAGTTCACTCCAAGTCCGAGAAAGAGCCCAAGGTCGAACCCTCGAGGTGGATCCATCTTCGACGGAAGAAGGCGACAAAAGAGAACCATCAACCTCTACAAGATTTCAAGAAGAAGGAGTTCAAGTTTAGGTATAACCCTCATCCGAGTAGCTAACTCCTTTTAGCGTATTTGCTAGTTTAGTTTAGACACGATCCCGACCTTGTTTAGTCCATGTTGCTTCTTGCACTAAAAACTTGATTTTTATACCGTTTCCGCCTCCCCGTAAGAACCGGGGGTCGCAATATGGACTTACAGTGGTATCAGAGCCTAACTAAACTTAAACTAGCTTGGTAGTAAGGTGTAACGAAGTTCGGAACCGAAAAAAATCACAAAACCGGATAATTTCAAAACCTGAGTTTCTGTTGAAAATTTTTTGGCTCAAAATGAAAAAATTTATACATGTAAATTCGGCTCAGGCTTTTCTGTGAACACCCAAGAAAAACGATACAGTAACTCGTCTAAGCCGCCGCGCTTCCGCCGCGTAAGGTAAGCATCCGCCGCGGAACCGCCGCTACTTGTCGTCTTCTGTGCATCGTTTTTCGTGCAGTGTGTGTCTGTGTTGGTTTTGGGATTTTTAAAATATATTATATGTGCCCAGATTTTCCAGAAAAGAAATTTCCTTTTGGGGTCCTATAATTCCGTATTTTTTTCCGAACTTCACTACACTTTGACTATGATGGTTATATCTGTGATGTTTGCTTGTATTGAACGTCGGCTAATCGCTATAAGACGATTAGTCGGGGTTATACAAGATCTGTAATGTGCTGGAATGTGTATATAAATATGTTGGATTGTCGCGGGTGAATAGCCGGGGGTTGTGAGACGAGAGTTTTCTTTTCTTGCAATTCATTGTAAATGTAAATTGATGTAATTATATTATTTGTTTGGCCGCACAACCGGGTCGGGGTTGTAGCCGTCATTGTATAATTCTTTTTACTGTTTTTGCTCCTAGGATAGACCCATGGAGGGGTGCACAAACTACCGAGGACTTGGCGGGTAGTTTGCCGCACCCGTAGGGGTCTTGGGTGGGGATTTGGCTATTCACCGCGACCGTGTTATCTGTTTTTGTTACAGGCTCGTACAAATTACAGATTGCTAGTATATCCAATGTATTTATCTGTGATCTGAAATGTCTATCATTGCTTTCTATTTAGGCGTTGCTTATGTTTTACAGACGCGCTAGCCCAGCCCCCGCTCTGTCGTTAGTTAAGTAACCTAACGGGTAATGACGGGGCCCCGTGGCGAATGCGAATGGCATAAGCGTACGTCATATTTTGGTTGTTTTCTGCAATGGTAGGATTAAATGATGGGACGCATTAAAAGTACTAATGCAAGAATATCACGCATTAAAAGAACTAATGCAAGATAATAAACCAAGTTTAAGTCGATGGAACACTTTCGAAAAACCACTCGGTTCTTTTCAAAACTAACTTTTAAATGCGGAGATTGAGCCACTCCTTCTAAAAGCTATCTCGTTCCATCGATTAAATCAAGTTCACTACGTTCACGGTTTCGCCAAAACCATTCGTAGCCCTCCGTCGCTTCGCATGAATAGGCAATAGTATTCAAGCTATGTATTTTGGCCAAAGTCAAGGCATAGTGATTGGTAGCTATTGGGTGTTCATGTGTAGCATAGATAGATGCGTTGGTTTGGGACAGTCGTGCTGCCATTTTGGCCAAAGTCAAGGGTAGATACGGATGGATCCAAATTAACCTGGATAGTGACGGGCAGAACTTGACATGTGACTTATGATATTTTGGCCAAAGTCAAGGTCATAAGAGCATGGGGCAAAAATCCACATCGGGAGTTTCATAAGTACTGAAACTTGCTAGATTTGCATACCATTTGGAGTGTGGTGATTCTGGTAGGATTCCTTCAGTTTCGTCACGCGATGATATTTGGATCCCGATCCTACTGTGAGTATATGCTACTCATCGGGAAATTTCTCACTTAACGATCAATGCTATAAACCTAGTAGGTGCCTAGAAAGGTGTTAGCGGGGTTACGCCCCCAGGGAAAAGAGGTTCTTTAATTAAGGAACTTCGCGAAAGCGTTGGAAAACCTCCCTCGAAGTACCGACACCGGCCTGGCTGAACGGTTAAGCAAGTATTGTACGGTGGGATTGATCCTGACTAATTCTTCCTTTATGGTTTGAGGAGGGATTCGAGAAACAGTGGGAGCCATCCTGTTTAGACAAACTAAAAACCACTCTAAACTTGCAAGAGCATCATGCTGAGTGTTTCTTCTTCTCTCTCCTAATTGCAGCGACCAATCAACATGACTGGACTTAAGTTACTCCTAGATAAAAACAAGCTGACAGGGCCAAACTACAAAGATTGGCTCAGGAATGTCAAGATAGCAATCACTTATGACAAGCTGGGGTATCTTCTTACCACCAAAGCTCCCCCTGTCCCTGGTCCAACTTCCAGTATCGCGGATAAGGAAATCCGCAAGACTTGGGAGATTGATAGCGCGAAGGCCAAGTGCCTCTTGCTTGCCTCGATGGACAACGAACATCAGAGGAGGCATGAGAATATGGACATGGAGTCCATATTGCTCCATACAAAAGAACTGTATGGAGAGCAATCACGTATCGCAAGATACGAAGCGTCGAAAAAGTTGTTTTCGACAAAGATGGCCGTCGGATCATCAGTAGCCGAGCACGTGCTAAAGATGATCGGCTACATTGAGGAGCTCGCTGACCTAGGGATCACATTGGAGAGTGAGCTATATACGGATATAGTTCTCCAGTCCCTTCCTTCCACTTACGCCCAGTTTATACTGAACTTCAACCTACAAGAAAAAGAGGTTGAACTATCAGAGCTCCTCAACATGCTGAGGAGCGCAGAGGGCACCCTACAGAAAAGTAGGGATACATCCACTTTGTTTGTAGGAGGATCATCTTCTTCTAGGTCCAAGGCGAAAGCCAAGGGAAAGAAGAAGAAGGCCCCCGCCAAACCAAGGGGCGGTGTTAGTAAAGTGGATACGAAGGGAAAAGGTAAAGCAACAAAGATAGCAGGGAAGCTTGTGGATAAGGAAGAATGCTTCTTTTGTCATAAGAAAGGACACTGGAAGAATGATTGCAGGGCCTGGAAGGCCAGAACACAGGAATTGAAGCAGGTTGCAGCTTCAGCTTCAGGTGTGTATGTTATTGAAAACTGTCTTTCAATAAACTCTACTTCCTGGGTATTGGATACCGGATCAGGATCTCATATCTGTAATTCTTTGCAGGCGTTGAGAAACCGTAGGGATTTGAAGGCAGGTGACATGACCCTCAGAGTTGCGAACGGAGCTAGCATGGATGCTAAAGCCGTGGGGGACTATCACCTGGGAATGTCAGATGGACATGTTTTGGTTTTGCGTAATTGCTTTTTTGTACCCAACGCAACTTGTAATATCATTTCTGTATCTTTAGTTTCTAAAGAAGGTTATGAATTTGCGTTTGTAAGTAATGTTGTAAACATTCACCTTAATCAAGTATTGATTGGGTCAGGTACTCTGAGTAATGGTATATACGTGTTAAACCAACCACAGATTTTCAATGTCCAGAATACACACAAAAGAAAGTCTCCAGAAATAAATCAGACTTTCTTATGGCATTGTAGATTGGGTCACATCAATGAGAGAAGGTTGACTAAGTTGCATACAGAAGGATATTTGAATACGTTCGAATATCAATCATATGCCACTTGTCAATCTTGTCTCAAAGGAAAGATGACAAAGACTCCGTTTACTGGACATGGAGTAAGAGCGAGCGAGCTCTTGGGACTCGTACACAGTGACGTGTGCGGTCCAATGTCTACACATGCCCGAAGCGGACATTCTTACTTCATTACTTTTACGGATGACTTCTCAAGGTACGGTTATGTCTTCTTAATGAAACATAAGTCCGAGGCCTTTGGAAAATTCCAGGAGTATAAGAATGAAGTAGAGAAACAGACCGGCAAAAGTATTAAGATTCTAAGATCGGATCGAGGTGGAGAATACTTAAGTGCCGAATTCCTGGACTATTTAAAAGAGAACGGAATTCTCTCTCAGCTTACTCCTCCATACACCCCGCAACATAACGGTGTATCGGAGAGACGGAACCGCACCCTATTGGATATGGTGCGGTCCATGATGAGTAACGCTGAGTTACCGCGATCATTCTGGGGGTATGCACTAGAATCAGCCGCATACCTTTTGAACCGAGTTCCCACTAAGACTGTGCCTACCACGCCATTTGAGATGTGGTGTGGGAAGAGACCCCATCTTAATCACATTAAGATATGGGGAAGTCCAGCTTTTGTCAAAAAGCAGCATGCGGACAAGCTCGAGGCACGCTCAGTACTGTGCAAGTTTGTGGGATATCCAAAGAATTCCAAGGGATATTTCTTCTACTGTGAAGAGGAACAAAAAGTTCTTGTTTCTCGTCATGCCCACTTTCTAGAACACCAGTTCATAGAAAAAGAAATAAGTGGGAGCGCAGTAGAGCTGGAAGAAATTCCAGAACCACAGACTGTTACTGAAAGTTTGGTGGAACCAGAAGGTTCAACAGAACAGGACATTCCTACGCCGCTCCGCAGGAGTAGTAGGCAGTCTCATCCGCCCGAGAGATACTACGGTTTTCTCATAGACGGGGATCGAGAGGATTGCATCATAGATTATGATGAGCCTACTAGCTTCCAGCAGGCCGTTCAGAGCGTTGACTCAGTGAAATGGCTGGATGCAATGCGGACCGAAATGGAGTCCATGTACACCAACAAGGTATGGACGTTGGACATTGCTCCAGACGGGGTAAAACCCGTAGGATGCAAGTGGATCTTCAAAAGGAAGATTGGTGTAGATGGACAGGTTGAGACCTATAAAGCTAGGCTGGTAGCAAAGGGTTTTCGTCAAAGACCTGGCTTGGACTACGACGAAACCTTTTCTCCAGTAGCCATGCTGAAATCCATTCGGATCCTTCTTGCCATTGCTGCCTTCCACGATTATGAGATCTGGCAAATGGACGTAAAGACAGCTTTTCTAAATGGAAATTTAGAGGAGTGTGTCTATATGGACCAGCCAGAGGGTTTCATTCAGAGTGGGAGCAGCGGAAAGGTGTGCAAGTTGCTTAAGTCCATCTATGGACTAAAGCAGGCATCGCGGAGTTGGAACATCTGCTTTGATGAGACAGTCAAAGAATTTGGCTTTATCAAAAATCCAGATGAACCATGCATCTATAGTAGATTTGTAGCGAGAACTGTAGTATTCCTCGTTTTATACGTGGATGACATTCTCTTAATAGGAAATGACATTCCTATGCTACAATCTGTCAAGGGATTCTTGTCACAAAGGTTCTCCATGAAAGACCTGGGTGATGCCTCATACATCCTGGGGATCCGGATCCATCGTGATAGATCCAAGAGGATATTGGGACTTTCTCAGTCCAGGTACATCGACACCATAGTGAAAAGATTCAGTATGGAAGATTCCAAGCGCGGTAACCTACCGGCTTGTCACGGGATCACCCTCTCTAAAGAGATGTCTCCCAAGACTGATTTGGAGAGGGATCGCATGTCTATTATACCCTACGCTTCTGCGGTAGGCTCTATAATGTATGCGATGTTGTGTACCAGACCGGATGTAGCTTATGCACTGAGTGTAGTAAGCCGGTATCAGTCAAACCCTGGGGAGAAACATTGGATAGCAGTAAAGAACATTCTCAAGTACCTGAGAAGGACTAAGGAGATGTTCTTGGTGTATGGCGCAAAAGACCTCCAGATCGAGGCCTTTGCTGACTCCAGCTTCCAGAGTGACAAGGATGATTCCAAGTCCATGTCGGGTTTTGTCTTCACCCTCAATGGAGGGGCGGTGTGTTGGAAGAGTTCCAAACAGGAAACCGTTGCAGACTCGACGATGGAAGCGGAATACATCGCTGCATCTGATGCCGCAAAAGAAGCTGTCTGGATGAGGAAGTTCTTGAAAGAACTTCAGGTGGTTCCGTCCATTGTTGACCCAATACCTCTGTATTGCGACAACAACGGGGCTATAGCTTTAGCGAAGGAACCCAGGTCCCATCAGAGATCCAGGCACATCTTGAGGCGGTATCACCTGATCAGGGAGATCGTGGATCGCAAGGAGATCGAGGTTCGGAGGGTTGCTTCAGAAGAGAACACTGCAGATCCATTCACCAAGGCCCTACCCCAGACTCAGTTCGAGCGGCTGATCGAGATGATAGGTCTTCGATACGCCAGTACATGGCCTTAGTGCAAGTGGGAGATTGTTAGTGTATATGCCCTAGAGGCCATTACTGTATCATACTAGTTTGTATATTACTTAATGGATGCTTGGGATATTCACCTTGTATATACAATCTTGCTCAAAATAGTAGTATGCTACTTGGTTTGTCTCTACTTCAATGTGTACTTGTGTTTATTTCAGTATATCACTTATACGCATTAGTGGAGCCCTTAGGATCTTTGCTTGATTACCAGCGTTGTGATGGCAGTCACACTAGTGGGGGCTGGGTAATCTATAAGCACATCCTTATACAGGTCCCTAGTCGCAGGACTATCGAGACAGGGCATCGATACTCCGGAGTAGACTAGCGTATGCGCTTCTCATCCCAGTGTGGGAGATGGTCTGTCCCACAGCCATCAGTACGTCGTACTGGAGATAGTATACGGGTGCTCGTTGGGTTACGAGTACACTGGACAGGACTCGTCGGGAACTGACAGGTTGGTATTATACCTATCGTCAGTTATCAGTTCCCAGGTGACATGAGTACAGCTTAGTCCGCTGACTTGACACTGGCACTTCGCCTCAAGTGTGTTCCCACTGCACTTTGATCACTACCCTACCACGGCTCAAAGGAGTCGTGCAAACGGGTGGTGGTTGGGTGCAGTCCCGAAGCACTTGGAGGCAGTGACGGTTAGACAGGATTCGTCTCTCCCGGTATTGGGGGTTGACATCGCGCTGTGTCTAGGAGAGCCATTACACGAGTAGTCCCTGGCCAGGGCAAACGAGATATACTGGTAGGTTTCCAGTGTTATCTCAGGGTGTTTTGGGCTTCGCTCCGGCACGACTTGTACCGCTATTGGGGGACTGACGTTTACCACCCCCTAGGCCCGCCATGCGATGTATCAGACGAACAGACCGGACTGTACGGAGACTGTCACATTCAGACTCAGTAGGAGTTCAGATGGGGTTTCACCTCGTCAGCCTTCTTGTCGGCATCTACCTGGGGACCGTTACGCACAGCTAGTGCCGCTTGCGGTCTGTGGTTAAACCCACTGCCAGCGTAGTGTCGAGTCTTTAGAGTCCCACACAGAGGGTATTCGCCTCTGGGCAAAACAGAGTAGAGGTCGCATGTTTTTGCGACAGGGTTCGTTCTCATCCGCGCACTTGTGCACGTTTGGAGTCCGGACGGATTATACTGGCAGGCTCTGGTTTGAGCCAGATACTGGTATGTGTTTTGGGGTTGCTTTTATATCTTGGTATTCTTGTTTTTCGGAACGAGAATGCAGGTGTGTATGCACAGTTGCTTGAGGAGGAGAATGAGGTTTTTCATTAGGGTTTCGGAACGGGTGCGTATGCACAGTTGACAGTCTTTATTTTCCAAACCCTAATGGATTTATTTATTATCTATTAATAATAATAATTAAATGAGAATTATGTTATGGTTGTTCTTTGTTGACTTGTTGACCTTGGTTGACTTGTTGACCATTGACCACTTTCATGCCTTCAAAAGTCTTCCTTGATTTATGCTTACATTTTTAAATGAAGCATGGTTGTGGTCATTCCAAACACTACCATCAACTATTCTCATTTTCAATTATTATCATTTAGATAATATTTTTCTTTTGCATTATGGTTGCAAGAAGAGAAAAATATAGCTCATTCTATCATTCTCATTCTCTCTCCTCTCTTTATCTTCTTCTTCCTCTAGTAAAGAGAAACCCTCTCATGAGTTGAGAATCCTTCTCTTTTAAAAGGAAAGCAAACCCTAGTCACTCTCTACTCACCCTAGGATCAAAGGATTAGCAAACCGGAGATTCTAGTTCACTCCAAGTCCGAGAAAGAGCCCAAGGTCGAACCCTCGAGGTGGATCCATCTTCGACGGAAGAAGGCGACAAAAGAGAACCATCAACCTCTACAAGATTTCAAGAAGAAGGAGTTCAAGTTTAGGTATAACCCTCATCCGAGTAGCTAACTCCTTTTAGCGTATTTGCTAGTTTAGTTTAGACACGATCCCGACCTTGTTTAGTCCATGTTGCTTCTTGCACTAAAAACTTGATTTTTATACCGTTTCCGCCTCCCCGTAAGAACCGGGGGTCGCAATATGGACTTACACTAAGCCTAGCCTAACCCTATAAATACACCCCCTACCCTCTACCCTCTCATCCCAAATTTCTGAGCCCACTCTCTCAAAATTCCAAGAGATCTCGTGTACTTTGAAAACGAGCGAAAGGCGAAGCTCCGACGAAATCTACGGCGAACTTCTGGCGATCGTGCTAAGAACCCGCGGCGACGAATCGACGTACTGGCGAACCCTCTTCTTCCTTATCACTCTCGTGTTGTCCAAACCCGTAAGTCCCATTCTAACCTCTCTCTCTTTTTCTATTAAATACGAAATTACAAAATCCGACGGAATCGGAACAAATCCGATTTCTGATTCGGATTTCTATAAAATTTCACTTCTCACCAATACATTCATGCTTAAACATCTTTATGTTGACTATTAAATATTTAACAAACAATTTGAACAAGTTTCATTATATGAAATGATAGCTTTCCCAAATTATCGTATTTTTTCACTTAAATACCACAATATTTCGATTTCACATTTAATCCCATTAACTTGCTATACCTTTAAAGTAGATCACGAGGTAACGACCTACCTCCTCACACACTTACATACAACCTAACACGATACCATTGAAAAACTTAGAATACGATAAAACAATATTTTCATTTAAATACCATATTCTTAATAAAACCATTTCTAAAAGTTTTAGCATGTTACACTTTTAAAATAAATACCTCTTAATATGAAAATACGATAAGTTGTGGACATCGGTCGTTTATCTAAACCTGACTTTGTGGTGTCTAGGCTAGGCAAGTGAGAAAGGTAACTTTAAAAGGCCCATCTCACGATGATTCGTGAGCGGAACCCTCCTTTCCTCACTTGTACTTACCTGGCCACAATTGGCGGTGAAGAGGCGATTTGAGGCATCTAACAACTTATTGTTTAGACCATTTAGAAATAGTCTAGTTGAATTAGAAAACCCTAGAACCTAAAATACGGACCTTTTACAAATAAATACCATTTACTTTATAAAACCGTTTTCTAAAGGATTTAGTAATTTACAATATTTGCAAAGCGCTGCTACAACCCATTTTTGGGGAACCCGTTCGAGATAGTACGGTTTATCGTGCACCTTCGGGCTTAGTAGTGCGAGATTCAGACCTCCGCAAGGAGCATTCGGTCTCGAAAGATTTAAAATACGACATCTTAAGAAAATGAGATTTTTAGAATATAAAATATTTATCATTAAAATATTTATTTTGTTATAATATAAATATTCCACTTTTTCTAAATATCACAAGAATAAATTTTACGTTAAAATACCTTGAATTTCAAATAAATCAATATTACAGATAAATACCTTTATTTATAAAACTAGGATATTTTCACTAGAAATATTACAATATAAAATCCACATTCATTACAACCCTAAAGACGAATAATAAATGCTTGGAGTATATTCTGAAAAGTATATAAAAGTATTTTTACATAAAACCCCCTCAAGTTTTATAAATTACCCTAAGGACCCTAGTAAATATACGACTTCGATTTACATTCTAATTGTCTGACTCGGGTTTGAGTCTGATTAATCTGACTTGAATATGATTCAAGTCAATTTACAACCTATAATATTCCAATTCAATATGAACACATGAATCCATGAATCCAGTTATCAATCTATACAACTTGACTGAATCAAACCATGGATATACATCCATTATCCAGTTATTCCGTCTACATGATTATGCAGTTACAATCTGTTTACCGATATCATGGTTTTGGTCAGTCATCCAACTTATACAATACAATACAACAATACGATCAAAACACTACGGGGTTTAAGGGGTAGATTGGTGCAGAAGGTGTTAGAAGTGGCACGAGACGGTAAGATTAAGACACCTAACCTATATTCCGTTGCTGTTGTACCGTGGCTTAACGGTTCCTTGTAAATTCCGTTTGCCCTGGTCTCTAGCATACTGAGACCCCTCTCGTATACACTGGCATCCTTCCGTACCAAGCTACAAACAACAGCGTAAACACAATATTCTACAATATTATGCAACTTTAGAAATACCTCTTATCCTGTCTTTTCTAATTCTCCCTTATCTTTGGGACTTACCGAGCGACATGTTCGCTGACGATATTCTATTTCTTCTTTCTTTGAATGTCGTCAGGTGATCTGGACACAGCAGAGATCGAGCCCACCAGTGAAGACTTGGATCAGTTCCTCGAAGACCCTGAGCTCTAGACATTGTACTTTTTTCTATTCAGTATTTTTCATTTCCTGTTATGCCATTGTTTAGGCATCGCTTTTATTCCAGATGTATTTATTTTTCATGCATTGTACAAAAGAATGTTAAGAAATAAAGTTACTGTTATTTTTATATCTCTTGTATCTTGTGATTTACCTTTATATTGCTTAGATACGCTTAGCGTATTTACTTCACAGTAAATACGTAGCGGACCGGTCCCGTCCCCTTCGCTGTATACCGGGAAGCGGGGCGTGACAAATACCGCTATGCAAAGTAAGAACTAGAGCTACCAGTTTTTAAAACAAGTTTCTACAATATCTTTAGGTTTCTTTTATTTCATTAATCTCATTAATGAAGTCCCATTTAATTATGCTTCCCAAGCATCACATATGAAACAAAAGCAGTAATATATAATATATATCTCATATATATAAATAATATAAGCATTCGTCTCAGAATATAATCAATGATCACATCACAGAATATCGCAGCAGAACACAACATATGAAATATTAGATATACTAGGATTTCCGTGTTTTAAATTAAGCTTATATAAAACACGGATTCCACGATTGTGATGAATAGCCAATCCCACACCCTTAGAACCCTACGGGAGCGGCAAGTAACCCTACCAATTCTAGAGTTAGGAGACCCGGTCTTGACTCCTCGAGATGGTCTCCCACTGGACCCTCGAACCCGGTTACTTGTGCTCCCCGCCTTGGGTCTATCCTAATGCGGAAAAGTAAATAATATACAATGGTGACATCATCCTCAACCCGGAAGTGCCCCAATAAAAGTATATTGCATACAATGAATTTTACATGAATGAAAATGAAAAACTCCCATCTCACATAAAACCCCCGGCTATTCATAACACGATGATCCAATATAACATATCACATGTCATCAACGTAAGTAAATATGCGTATCCCAATTGTCGTTGACGTATAGCAATGAAACCGACGATACACCACATATTACACTTACGGTCGCAGAAAAGAAAGTGAAAAACTACAACAGTTGGATTCCGCAACCACCTTAGACATCATAAACCCGAAATATCTCATACTTTGGATTTCATGCCTAACCAAATGAATTCCTTAGACATCGCATGCCTAACAATTATAAACCCCGCATTTTAGTCTCGATACCAAAAACACTTTTCAATAACAAGTCGGGCAATTCAACAAGATTCCCGACATCCAGATCAAATGCTCGTCGGAAACTTTAGTAGACGGCCGCACCCCCCGATGCCGTCGACGAAGAGCACTAAGGCGAAATACCGCTGCCTCGAGCACCCGAACGGATACTTTTAGCGACGGGTTTCTCCTACAGTCACTTGGTCGGGGCTATGGGGCGTGGCTATCTATTAAGTTTACCCGACAAGTATCCGCGTACGCTACATGATTGCGACGGACTTTTGATCACATCAAAATCCCGTGGCAACTGATTAAATGAGACTAAATTGCTAGATTTATAACATTCAAATTAGTTATCTCATAATTACATTTGTGGATTCCAAATATTGTATCCCATCACATGATATCCGGACGACGTTAAACTTTTCGATTGATTCATCAAAGTCCCACAGTTTCCCGACAGCTCAACACTTTAGCACAGTTTTAGTAATACCCAGAATATGCCACAGTACCTATGCACCAGCCATAGAAGGGAAGACCCAAGACTCACTCATGTCGCCACGGAACTACGGCAAACCCTAGGGTTTGATTGCGGTTCCGTGATCCAAAAAGTCGAGTTTGGGTTTCATTCTTCTAGAGGGTTCATAGACTCACTTGCATGTTTTTCTGAATACGTTAAATTTGGAAAAATGGGTTTTTGACATTCGATCGAACTTTTTAACTTCGTCTAGACAACATGCAAATAACCCAAAGCAATGTTAAAACTACGAATACGAAACACTCCGAATTGTTTATAGTGTAAGATTACATCACATGCAAAATTAGCAAAAACAAACAACACCTGAAACACCAAAACCCAGTCAATTGAACACTGAAAAAAATGATGGGGGTGCTCGGATTTGGCCGAGATGAGCATGTATGGAGCCGACTACTTTGTCTCAGAATGACCTCAAATTTCTCCGGTGTTCATTTTATATCACATATAGCACTCTATACTTATTTTAAAAAAAATTCGACAATTATTTATAAGGAACGGCCTTTTTGACGAATGGGAGATCCTATAAAATGAAAAAGCCAGGAAGGTGCCGAGCGGACGAGTACTGTTGTGCACTTAGGTGGTATGTAGGCTTGGAGGTCTCAAGCATCTTTGGGAGGATCGGGGCTTTTTTGACCAATTCTTGTTCAAGTCCGAAAAAAATCCGTTCGAGAAATAACCGGACTTCCTAGCTACATGGAGCCTGGTGAGCCTTAAACGCGTGCGCGCCTACACCTAATAGTACGCGGAAAATCGCGACCCGAAAAAATTGCGACCTCATCTCTCTTCTCTTATTCAATTTCTCGTTACCCTTAGCCCTGGGTTTTCACAAGCGTAGTCTTCATTCACTGGTAAAACGTCCCAAATGAGGCGTTTTCTTAAAGATTCCCCTCATGCAAATGTTCTTTGGGCCGACGCATGCGTCAGCGAAGATCCTAAGCTAAGCTTAAGCTCCGACCGAAACAAGCCTAGTATCGCAGAGTAGACAAGCGGAACATGTACCGGAAAAGTATACGCTTACAGCCAGGAAAGGAAGCTCTTCGAGCTTTCTCCGCCAAACTGGATTTCGTAGTTTCAAGTTTCGGAGTTGTTTCGGTTTCGTAATCTTAAAAAAATCCGTATAAATTTCTAGTATGGCTCTGATACCACTGCAGGATTACCTAGCACGGCAGTAAGGTTTCGGGAGGCATCGTCCATTCCAAATTCAAAAATTTGCCGTTCTAGCTAACCATAACCCAAGAATCGTATACTAGAAATCGACGAAATAACATATGTAAACACTTTACATGCTAAGTGAGCAAGAAATACAACCTTTGTAGACCGGTACTTCACTTCAATAGCTCCGTGTAGTAGTCCCTTCGCTGCGATCATGAACTCCGGACTCTAGAGAGGCTCCCATGAAGAAATGAACATGCTTGCTTCGAAGACTTCGAGGCCGAAGATGATCTACGTCGAGAAGACACTAACCCAAGCTATCTCTTCACTAACTATGGAATTAGTGAAGGAAACACCCTATACTAAATAGCAAGTAGTAGAGGATGATGAAGTAGGAAGTGGGCTCACTTTAGATTTGATTTTCTCACACTTTTTCTCATACCTCCATTGAAGCTAGAAAGCTTTGAGGAAGAAGAAGAAGAAGAATGAACTCATCATGTGATAATGAATTATTGTGTGAGGTTAGAATTGCAACCATGGTGAGTTAGTGTCATGCCTAACTCATGTAGAGAATAAACCATAGCTATGAGTTAAGGGTTGGGTTAACAATAATCTTAAGGCTGACAAACAAGTGGACTTAGTCAATGAAACTTACAAGCTTCTACAAGCTTTGAACCATGACTCATTATCCAAATGTTTAAAATCCTTAAGAAAAATAAAACCCTAACTTAACCTAGCATGATTTAAGTCTCATACTAACTATGTTGCAAGTGTAACCTAGCATGACACACTTATATATATCACAAATATATTTTGTGCCAAAAAGAAAATGATACATATATCACATATATGTAAAGTATATCAAATGTGAGAAAAGAAATCATAAGTGAGCTAATACTAGTTAATGTAATGTAATATATCAAATATATATTTATACATTAGATTATCAAATCAACTCTTGATTTAATAATCCGGCTATATCACCTATAACCGATTAATATCATATGAATCAACTTATCGAATCAACACTTGATCCGATAACCCGACTATATCACCGACCGATATCTCATATCGCGAGAATAGAATACGGTATCTCATATCGTATCAATCTCGGTCCCGCACATATCACATATGTGCTCCTACCCCGTTTCGGTTGAGCCAGGAAACCCCTGTGTAGGACTCTAAAGACTCGTCAATACGCCGGCAGTAGGTGATGATCATATCAAATACCCACAAGCCGCAAGCGGTCTGCTAAATATAACGGCCACCCAGGTATTGAGCAATCAGAAGATCAACAAGTAAGCCTGCTCACACTCCTGCGAATCCAATCAGTAACACTACCGTACAGTCCGGTCTCTTCGTATGATATGTCGCATATCTCGTGTAGGGGTGGTAAACGTCAAACCCCAGTAACTCGATAAGTCGTGTCGATATGAAGCTCATAACGGGTCGAGAAACTACTGATAACACTTACCAGTATATCTCTGAAGCAGCCTTGGCCAAGGACTTCCTGTTATAGCCAATCGAGCACAGCGCAACATCAACTCCCAATACCGGGGGAGACGAAACCCTTCCTATCGCTCATTGCCTCCATGTGACTCGGGACTGTACCTAAAAACCACCATTTTGCACGTTCTCTTGAACGTGGTAAGGTGAAAATCAAAGCACAGTGGGAATCACACAAGACTCTATGACGATCTTGGGTCTACAGACTAACCTGTACCAGTGTCACCAGAGAATTGCCATCTGACATTTGGTATAATACCATCTGGTAGTTCTCAGCGAGTCCGTTCAGTGTACCCAGTCTCCACTGAGCACCCATATACTGTCTCTGATGTCAAACACCAATGGATATGGGATCATCCATCGTCCATTTATATGGATCGAGAAGCTATACGCTAGTCTACTCTGGTATATCGATGACCTGTCTCAATACGCCCTCGACTAGGAATATTTGAAGGATGTACTTAGCGACTATACTGTCCCCACTAGTATGATCTGCATCATAATCCTGGTAGTCAAGTACTCATCCTAAGGGCTTTATCAACATGTAACATAGAGACCATCAGAGTACATGTTAAGATAAAGAGCAACCGGATAGCATACTATCATGTTGAGCAAGAAAGTTCTCTCTATATATATCCAAGCATCCACTACAATATACATCGTATGTACAGTAATGGCCTCTAGGGCATACATATTACTAACACTTTGCACGCTGGCGCTCATGTGTGTTCCACGTGAGGCATCACTATAGGATTTAATCCTAACAGAGGCTTGCACTGGCACTCACGTGGGGAGCATGTGAGGCGCTGGCGCTCACGTGGGAAGCACGTGAGGCGTTGCCTCGTTAAAATTTAACAGAAGCTCTTTTTATTATGTTTAAATATTAGGGGGACAGGCGCTCCTGTGCTTTGTACATTGACGCCCACGTGAATTTCACGTGCGGCGCCACCATAGGATTTAATCCTATTTGAGGTAATAGTTACATGCTTTGCATGTGGGTGCACGTGTTTAACACGTGGAGGTTTCCCTTTATTTTTATAAGGGAACAGCAAGTTTTGAGCCAAAAATTTTGGCGCGAACAAATGCCCCTGTAACATTTCAGAAAAATAAAATATTATTTTTTGGGAATTTTTATAATTAAATAATATTATATTGAATATTTTAATAAGGCGGTACAATTAAATACCGATAAATTGGGGGAAATTTTTTGAAAATTATAGAAATTACTAAAAGCGGGTGTTTCCTATGAATTATGCAAATTTTAAGTTTTTATGATCGCTAATCGCGATTAAAAATCGCTAATCGCGGATTAAGCGTGTTTTGTGCACATAGCATGCACAAAGTCTTTTTCACACTTGTGTATTTTTCTACCATGGTTTCATTTGGGTTTCCTATTCTATTCTAATAGAATGAGAAGAGAGAAGAAAAGAAAAGAAAAGAAAAGAAAAGAAAAAGGAATAAGAATAAAGAATTAGGTATGGGTGAGAGAGAGAATGGTGAGGGTGCTTTGACTTGGCCATTCCCTCTTCATTCTTCACTCATTTCCTCTCCCCTCCCTCTCTTGCTGCTGCTGCTGCTGCCTCACTCCCTCCCCCTCTTCAACCCTCTCAAACTCCATAAAAAACAACCTCAAAATCCTATCTCCATTTCACAAAAATTGTGCATGAGCTCACTAGCTACCCCATGGACCAAGAAAGCAAGGATTTTGGACACTTAGGGCAACTCAAGAAAATTCTTGAGTTGCCAAATGAGGTATTTTCTGAACCTTTAGCTTAGTTTTTCCATTTCTTTTACCCTCATATTAGATTAGAACCGATATTGTGTGGTTTGGGTGAACATAGAAAATTCTAGTTAGGGTTAATGGAAATTGAGAGTTGTGATGTGAAATTGAGCTCAGTAGAGGCCACACAAACCCCCTAGTGCTAGAATTCAGGCCTAAACCAGAGATTAGAACCCCGGAATACGGATTTAGAAAAGCCGATATCGGAAAATTGTGGATTCTGTGAGGGTTAAATGAAATCTGCTATCACTCGGAGACTCTGAAAATTATTTTGCAAACACAGAGAGACATGCAGGCACCTAAGAAGCTACCACCAAAACCATAGCCCCTAACCCTCAACCATGGCCGCAAATAAATTCCTTCCGGCCGCAATTTGCGGCCAGACCAGTGAGGATGTGATTCGTGTTGGTTCTGTAGCTTTATCTCATGTAAACTAGACCCTTGGTATATGCAAAATTGACCAATTTGACCTAGGGTGAAATCTGGGACCATTTTCCTGAATTGCTGTTTTGATTCGGGTTTTGTTTCTCATATTTTGAATTCTGGATTTGCGTATTTGTGTTTTACCTCGATCACTTGACGTTTGTACGACGATATCGAGGGTTATTTGATGGCTTTGAAAGCGTAGTTCATAGGTTCTAACCTATAGGACTTAGCGTGTCGTTTTGGTTTTCCGATGTGATTTTAATTGTCATGTCCCGCTTCCTAAAATACGGAAAACGAGGGATGACTAGGCCAGCCATGCTCCTACGGTCAAGGAATCATCTCGCCATAGTCACACTTCGGTTTCTAGCATTACATGGTAATCAGTAAATAAAGCACAGTAGTAAAGGAATCACATCACTAATTTATTACATTAAAATCCATTGTTCACAAATTATAAATAACAAGAACAGTTACTAACCAAGTTCAATCTCACGATCACTTTTATGGAAAGCAGTAAAGAAAGAAAGTACACCAGACCATATCTCCGTAAACTCGAAAGGTAGATCCGTCTCCTGCGCTGGTCCTTCCACGGGATCTGAGCATGCATACTCAGGTCGTCAGAGCAACACAATAGCAATATTATTATAATAAGGTGAAACAGGTAAATGAAGTAATAACGGTGAAAGTATAATGCATGTAATCGCTATGTCACTATATAATGCAAAATATGATCTATGTCCCTATCAGTCTCTAGGTCATGTTTGAAATCGCATAGTGGAAGGAGAATCATGTTTAACAGGAGTCTCGTACATACCCGAGATAACGGCCCACATGCCCGGGACATAACCCTGTCAGCCGGATCGCTAGATCCTACCTAATATATATATCGCTGCTCGAATGATCATCCTCTAAAATACGGTCCCGCTAAATACGATTCTCTTTCCACTTCGATTTCCCCTTTATCCCCAGGTTTACACTATTTATGATCTTGGTTTAGTCGTGTCCAAGTATACCAATGGCACGGTTTTATAACTGTTCACTGTATCAATCACTGTCACGAATATTCACTTCCCATTGGTGTACCTGTCACTCCTAAACCAACATCAATCACGCACGATAATGCAATGTCCACTGACTCTAACACACACTAACACTAAGTATATGGCAAATGGGGTATGATATATGTTTGTATGCCATCAAGCTAAGTATGTTATGAATCAATATGCACGTCATTAACTTAAAATAATTGCATAAATTCATATGTTTAGAATTCAACGAAATGATACAAATACGATAAATAGAACACTCAGTCAGAAATTCATCAAAATTAGTTTCAGTTCAATCGGGTTTCCGGTATTCAAGATACAGCTGTTTCATTTTAAGTGCTCGCGGCTGGAAATTCAGTTTCAGAACTGAACGTCCGTTTCGCGGCATGAATTGCACCCAGTTGGGTTCAGAATTTAGTGATGCTACAGTTGAATAAAATCTAGAGTTTTCAATAGAGTATTCAACTCAATAGACGGATACTCAATCGCATCTGTACGTCGAAAGTTATACACAGTTTAACATTAGTATGTCACTTCTGAATCTATTCTGGACAGTTATACGTTCTGCCCTTTTTATTTACAATTTAAATAGCAAACGGAAATGAAACGGAATGAAACCACTTGTTTTGTTTATCTAACAGATCCACCTTTAATCCACTGCAGAGTTCCGTAACATAAGAATTCAGGAAACAAAGTGACACACATTTTGCGACAGTACACAGTAATCAGAGTCGCTCTGGACTGCAGTCCAGAGTCTCACTCCGATCTAAATATCGTCTCAGTTACAGTATAGAAAATATTAGAAGTTTACATAAAGTTAAAGTTCGTCGAGTCGGCTTCGATTCAAGCCCTCGAACGCATCATTCCAGCATATACATAATTTACAGTGATTTTAATCCTTTTCAGATACAGGAAATTTCTAGTTTTATCGGTATATTTGGGGGTATCAATTTTAGTCACTATCAGTCGTATTTTCCAGTGAGATTTATACATGATATTCGTTATTATATGGGCCAATAGAAAACATCTATTTCCGTCAAATTAAGCAAGTGCTTTCATTGGGGCCTAGCATCGAACACATATGTCACTAAGTTTTATCGGGAAAAGGAATTTCATAACTTATATGTTTGAGTTTGTAATAAGGGTAAATTAGCATGTAGCAAGTAAAGTACTTGCCTGGAAATATCTCGGGGTTGCACGGCAGCAGCGGTGTCACGAACGTGCGGTGTACGTCGTGAAACGATTTGTGCGAGCTTGGCTCGCGATACGGAATTGGTGTCGGAGTTGCCCGGAGCCATTGTACGGTCAATGGAAGCTTAAAGGGTGCTCTGTGGTTCGCCTGAGAAGTGCTGGGGTCACCGACGGTCGACGGCGGCGCTCCGGCGATGAGCTAGAGGGTGTCGGGTTCTTTGGGTTTTGTATATTTTTTTTCGAAGAGAGAGAGAGAGAGGGCTCGGGTGTGTAAACTTTTGGGCGTTGGTGATGATGCTGATGACGAGGGAGTTCAGGGGCGCCGACGATGAGGCGAGAAGCTCGCCGGAGTTAAGGGCAGGTGGTGGTCGAGCTCGGGTGTAATGGGTCGGGTGTGTAGGGGTTGGTGTGCAGGGGAGCTTGGTTGATGGAGGGTGGAGTTGTAGAGGGCGAGGGAGTATGAATGAGGGTTTGAAGTCGTCGTCGTCGAAGGCGAGATTGGTGGGTGGTGGGAGCGGATATTTGAGAGGGAGAGGTGAGGAGTTTTGAGAGGTTGTAATGGAGCAGTGAGAGGGAGGAGTAAGGGAAGAGACGAGGAGAGGGAGAGGAAAATGAATGAGGGGTTGAAGTCGCGGGGCGAGGGCAACGGTGCTGCGATGTGAGCGCGAGCGTTGGCGAGGACGCGAGCGTGAGCTGCGGCGGAGGGAATGGGTCGGGGGAATGTTACCGTTGGAGAAGAAAGGAGGGAGTAGAGGCGGGTCGGGTCGGGTCAGGAGGGTGTTGGTTGGCTTGGTGATGGGCTGGGCTTAGGTTTTATTAATTAAATTCTTTTAGTTTTGTGTGGGCTGAGGTTAGAACGGGCCGGGGGAATTAGGTTTAATGATTTCCATTTTTTAAAGGGAAAAAACTATGGGCCGAGGGTCTTAGCTGGGCTAGGGCTTAAGGATAAACGTCCACTGGGCGTCCATTCTGCTTCAAAAGAATAAATCTTTCCTCCATTTTTGCCTTGGCTGTGGAAGGAAAATAATGATCTAGGAAACACTCCTTAAATTTGCCCCATTCAATCGGCCCGTCTAGCCTGCTTTCTTCCACCGACCACCATGTACGGGCTTCATCTTCTAATTGAAACTTTATCACGTCCACCCTATCTTCCTCTGGAACCCTGGCGGCTGTCAGTAAGTTCTCTATGTTCACCAGCCATTGCTCAGCCTCAAGGGGTTCAGCTAGCCCTGTGAATGCAGCTGGATGTAACCGTCGGAAGTCTAATACGGTACCAGCCCTAGCATGATAAGCTGGTGGAGTAGCGCCCTCGGGAGTGGTAATGAGTGCGGAGGGTCCTCCTGCGGCGGTAATCGCCCTGAGTCCCTCAGCGAGTAAATCTGTCTTCCTCTCCTGAGCTTCCGCGAGAGAGGTCAGTGCACTAAGTATTCTTTCCGTGCGGTCCTGAGTGCTGGAGTCCGAGGAGGGGTCGTTTGGGGACATTATATCACTGGAAGATTCAAAAGGATAAGATCAGATTCAAGGATGAAAATCAAGAGTAGTGAAACGAGAATAACGTAATACAGTGTAGTTAATGTTATCCCTTGATACTAAACACGGCTCTGATACCAACTAAACCATGTCACGCCCCGTTTCCCAAAATACGAAAAACGAGAGATGACTAGGCCATCCATCCTCCTACGGTCAAGGAATCATCCCGCCGTAGTCACACTTCGGCTTCTAGCATTACATGGTAATCAGTAAATAAAGCACAGTAGTAAAGGAATCACATCACTAATTTATTACATTAAAATCCATTGTTCACAAATTACAAATAACAAGAACAGTTACTAACCAAGTTCAATCTCACGATCACTTTTATGGAAAGCAGTAAAGAAAGAAAGTACACCAGACTATATCTCCATGAACTCGAAAGGTAGATCCGTTTCCTGCGCTGGTCCTTCCACGGGATCTGAGCATGCATACTCAGGTCGTCAGAGCGACACAATAGCAATATTATTATAATAAGGCGAAACAGGTAAATGAAGTAATAACGGTGAAAGTACAATGCATGTAATCGCTATGTCACTATATGATGCAAAATATGATCTATGTCCCTATCAGTCTCTAGGTCATGTTTGAAATCGCATAGTGGAAGGAGGATCATGTTTAACAGGAGTTTCGTACATACTCGAGACAACGGCCCACATGCCCGGGACATAACCCTGTCAGCCGGATCGCTAGATCCCACCTAATATATATATCGCTGCTCGAATGATCATCCTCTAAAACACGGTCCCGCTAAATACGATTCTCTTTCCACTTCGATTTCCCCTTTATCCCCAGGTTTACACTATTTATGATCTTGGTTTAGTTGTGTACAAATATACCAATAGCACGGTTTTATCACTGTTCACTGTATCAATCACTGTCACGAATATTCACTTCCCATTGGTGTATTTGTCACTCCTAAACCAACATCAATCACGCACGATAATGCAATGTCCACTGACTTTAACACGCACTAACACTAAGTATATGGCAAATGGGGTATGATATATGTTTGTATTCCATCAATAAGCTAAGTATGTTATGAATCAATATGCACGTCATTAACTTTCAAAAATTGCATAAATTCATATGTTTAGAATTCAACAAAATGATACAAATACAATAAATAGAACACTCATTCATAAATTCATCAAAATTAGTTTCAGTTCAATCGGGTTTCCGGTATTCAAGATACAGCTGTTTCATTTTAAGTGCTCGCGGCTGAAAATTCAGTTTCAGAACTGAACGTCCGTTTCGCGGCACGAATTGCACCCAGTTGGGTTCAGAATTTAGCGATGCTACAGTTGAATAAAATCTAGGGTTTTCGATAGAGTATTCAACGCAACATACGTATCCTCAATCGCGTCTGTATGTCGAAAGTTATACACAGTTTAACATTAGTATGTCACTTCTGAATCTATTCTGGACAGTTATACGTTCTGCCCTTTTTATTTACAATTTAAATAGCAAACGGAAATGAAATGGAATGAAACCACTTGTTTTGTTTAGATAACAGATACACCTTTAATCCACTGCAGAGTTCCGTAACATACGAATTCAGGAAACAAAATGACACACATTTTGGGACAGTACACAGTAATCAGAGTCGCTTTGGACTGCAGTCCAGAGTCGCACTCCGATCTAAATATCGTCGCAGTTACAGTACAGAAAACATTAGAAGTTTACATAGAGTTAAATTTCGTCGAGTCGGCTTCGATTCAAGCCCTCGAACGCATAATTCCAGCATATACATAATTTACAGTGATTTTAATCCTTTTCAGATACAGGAAATTTCTAGTTTTATCGGTATATTTGGGGGTATCAATTTTAGTCACTAACAGTCGTATTTTCCAGTGAGATTTATACATGATATTCATCATTATATGGGCCAATAGAAAACATCTATTTCCGTCAAATTAAGCAAGTACTTTCATTGGGGCCAAGCATCGAACACATATGTCACTAAGTTTTATTGGGAAAAGGAATTTCATAACTTATATGTTTGAGTTTGTAATAAGGGTAAATTAGCATGTAGCAAGTAAAGTACTTGCCTGGAAATGTCTCGGGGTTGCACGGCAGCAGCGGCGTCACGAACGGGCGGTGTACGTCGTGAAACGATTTGCGCGAGCTTGGCTCGCGATACGGAATTGGTGTCGGAGTTGCCCGGAGCCGTTGTACGGTCACTGGAAGCTTAGGGGGTGCTCTGTGGTTCGCCTGAGAAGTGCTGGGGTCGCCGACGGTCGACGGCGGCGCTCCGGCGACGAGCTAGAGGGTGTCGGGTTCTTTGGGTTTTGTATATTTTTTTTCGAAGAGAGAGAGAAAGGGCTCGGGTGTGTAACCTTTTGGGCGTTGGTGATGATGCTGATGACGAGGGAGTTCAGGGGCGCCGACGATGAGGCGAGAAGCTCGCCGGAGTTAAGGGCAGGTGGTGGTCGAGCTCGGGTGTAATGGGTCGGGTGTGTAGGGGTTGGTGTGCAGGGGAGCTTGGTTGATGGAGGGTGGAGTTGTAGAGGGCGAGGGAGTATGAATGAGGGTTTGAAGTCGTCGTCGTCGAAGGCGAGATTGGTGGGTGGTGGGAGCGGATATTTGAGAGGGAGAGGTGAGGAGTTTTGAGAGGTTGTAATGGAGCAGTGAGAGGGAGGAGTAAGGGAAGAGATGAGGAGAGGGAGAGGAAAATGAATGAGGGGTTGAAGTCGCGGGGCGAGGGCAACGGTGCTGCGATGTGAGCGCGAGCGTTGGCGAGGACGCGAGCGTGAGCTGCGGCGGAGGGAATGGGTCGGGGGAATGTTACCGTTGGAGAAGAAAGGAGGGAGTAGAGGCGGGTCGGGTCGGGTCAGGAGGGTGTTGGTTGGCTTGGTGATGGGCTGGGCTTAGGTTTTATTAATTAAATTCTTTTAGTTTTGTGTGGGCTGAGGTTAGAACGGGCCGGGGGAATTAGGTTTAATGATTTCCATTTTTTAAAGGGAAAAAACTATGGGCCGAGGGTCTTAGCTGGGCTAGGGCTTAAGGATTTTTCTAAAGGTTAATATTTATTTTATTTGTTTTAGTTTTGGTTTTCCAAATTGGTTTTAATTCTGGGTTTTGACTTTTAGAGTTTGGAAAATTTTAAATATTGGAAAACAAGCAACCACCTTCCTACAAAAATATACGAGGGAAAAAGAAAGGAAAACTCTGGGATTTAGAAAAACTAGAAAACTTTTATTAAGATGGGAACGGGGATTTACATTAATGTACGTTGCGATTGTGTTATCTTTGTAGGTATCTTCACGAGGGTTTCTTATGATGAAGAAGATGAAGGCGGCATCGACACCGACATGCAGGATGCAAGGTGAGTAGATTATATCTACGGGGGAAGTCGGGTGGATGGCGTATAGCACCCCCGCAGTTCGATATTTAGTATGCTATATATACTATGTATGATAGCGTTAAGTGTGAGATAGATATTCTAGATGTGATTAGGTGTACTATGGATAGATTAGGGTGTAGAAGTAAATTAGTATAGTTTCCTAGTTGCGAACCCTAGAATAGGTTTACAACCACACGCACATACATGCTTATCTGTTATACGTATACCTGGGTGATGAGAATAGTGGATGATATTTGGAGATAAGTCGATGGGATTGGGCATAGTGCCATGAGATCGGTGATATGATGTGGTTCGTATTTGGGACACAACATGAGATTTTAGCGGGCCTTTGGACATGTGTTCGACACACGCATTTATATTTACATAGATGGTATCGGTTTGTACTAAACTTAGATCAGTACCCCAGTTCATGTGATATGATGATAAAGATACCGGTTAATTGATGAGATAAATGTGATATTGACCCGTACCCAGATTTGGGATGTCGTACGATGATTTACCGTACGAGCTTTATATTGACGATAAGATCCGTACTCGTGACTCGAGGATGTCATATGATATTGTATCGTACGCGGTACCTTTGAGGCGGGATCACCGACTATTATATTTATATGTATATATATATATCGACTCAGATTTAGGTGGTTTCCATACCCCTCCCGACTAGCTTGTTAGTTAAATCTGTAGTTACATAGTAGATGCTAGACTAGACCCGAGTCATACCTATTTCAAAAACTAACGAATCGGGAGTATTTTAAAGACAGGCAAAGGGATTCTACGGATATTTTCAAAAGACGCATCTTTTCCTAAAAACACCGCAGCCCTTATTTTTCCTAAAAACCCCGATTCGTCTTCTTTCAAACGGCAAAACAGTATAACATAGATACATTAATGTAGATACTGCACTGTTGTATTTATTATTCATTGCCGCATATTCTTGCTTTTCGCATCGCATTGCATGTTTAAATATGTTTATTGTTATATTAAAACCATGTTTTTAGGACACCAGCACCATTATCGATGATGCATATGTTCCACGTACACCTGCTTGCCGGCTCACACACTTTATCATCGATAATTGCCATGTCACTACACAGTAGGATTGTTGCATCAGGATATGACCCTTGCATGATATACTGATATGCTTACATTTCCTATATATGTCGCATACATCATGCTTATGATTATACACATTGAGATATTTGTTTTCATGAGATTTCTGGATTTGGGAACCGTGGTTATTTCAAAGGAGAATATGTATTGTTTTAAAAACTCGGTTTCCCTTGATATGATAGTTCAGTGCGTCCACCATGCGTTTTCTCGGTTCTGAGACGTGTGACATGTGAACCCGAATCGAGGAGCTGGATGAGGTCGATTGCGGGTACATGGAGGACCCGGTATGGTTCCTCGGGGCGAGAAATGTTTTTCGTGGAACAGACGATGAGCCTGGCAGGGTGGCGAGTACCTACCGGTGATAGTATTTGGGCCCGACGGATATCCGAAGGATACCGACCGGAGTCGAGAGATGATATGGGCCGATCCGGACTGACGGAGCCCGTAGGCCGATCCGGACTGACGGAGCCCGATATATGAGGATTTACGTGCCGATGCTGGGCACAGGTTTCATGATGTTTTCGAGTGTTGATGCTAGACACTCGGGTTCCATGATTTTGATATGTTGTGAGGGACACGTGTTGATTTATATCCTCATACTTTCATGCATATGCTTTTATGACTTTTACATGCATGATGTTGTTATGTCATTGGTTGACACGTGGACGAGATCCACATACATACAGACATTGATTACATAGTTTGATGATATCCACATACTCATAGACTTCATGTTATAGTTGACACTGATTACATTGATCATACCTCATATTTATGATATGTTGTTACCTGAGGCACTGACACGAGCACGTGGGATTACACTTATGTATAGACGTTTACCTTGGCCACCTTTTCGTGCTTCAGACTTATTCATTTTGAGGATATATTATTACTAATCGTTTGACCTAGGATGAGTCATACATACGATTTCTGCTCTGCGATGTTTTCTATTCACGAGTTGGCAACTCACCCCCGTTGTGCCACAGTTCTTGCAGGTTTTGCCGTACATGCTTCATTGCGGCTTTTCTGGCACACTGCTTCCTTTCTGGGTGATTGCTTTGGTAGGTGGGTTCACTCGCATCGTGACCACCCTTGTATTTATTTTAATCAGTTGTATCTAGTAATTCCATCAACCAAACTTATATATTGTTTCAGACTTAGAAAACCAGTTGTGTATTATTTTGATCTTAGAGTCGCGCGTTGTAGTATTATGGTTTTCATGATGTTTTTGAGTTTTGATCCTCGCCCTTCGGCGTTGTATATTATATTACTGCTTGGTTGTGACCGTCGATTGACGAAGAGCTAGCTCCCGCTTGGGGATGCCTTTTATCATTGTGCATATATTATTCTTGTTGTACCCCGTTCGGGGCCAGTATTTACAAAGGAAACTCTGCCGAAATTTTCAGAAAAGACTAGAGATTTTTAAAAATGCATATTCGGCTTACTTATTTTAAAAAACCTTGTTTTTAAAACATGTTTTATTCACCTCTTTAAAACTAGTTTTCATTCATTTATTATTTAAAATGGTTTTAGATTTCTGGGCTTTTGGCTTACTTGGATTAGATGGGGTCCTATAGACTTCATATGATTCAATGGCCAGTCACATGCTTTTTCGGGTCATAACAGCCCCCCACTACTTTGTCCACATAAGTATGTACGTGGGTGAAGTAGTTCAGAGTTATGCATGGCCATAGAATTGATTACTTATGAGCCAAGTTTAGGATCCTTGTAGGTTAAGACTTTTTTTTATCTTCATGAGCCGTAAGGGTCTCAAGAAGGTTTTTCTCCCTATAAGTCTTCAGGATCTCATGGGTGTGTATTCTCTTTAGAAGTCATAAGGACTCCTAAATGCGTTTTCTCTTGAGAGTCGTAAGGATCTCACAAGAGAATTTTTCCCTTATGAGTTGTAAGGACCCGTGAGTAGCTTCTTCATTTCATTGGCATGTAATTTTGGCGAATGTGGCCCGTGGATAGTATACAAGAGTTAATCTTGACCTCATTGTAGGGCATCGATGGCTTAGGAAACAGGTTTAGATCTGTCGCCTAAGACTTTTCAACTTTATGAGTTGCCTAAGACTTTTCAACTTTATGGGCTATGAAGGTTTCATAAAGACTTTTCTCCCTACGAGTCGAGAGGATTTCGTAAGTGTATTTTCTCCTTAGAAGTCGTGAGGACTCTTAAGTGCGTTTTCTCTTGAGAGTCGTAAGGATCTCACAAGAGAATTTTCCCCTTATGAGTCGAGAGGACTCGTAAGTGGTTTCTCCCCCTTGTCGGTATGCGACTTTGGAGAATGTGGCCCGTGGATAGTATACAAGAGTCATTTTGGACCTACTTGTAGGGCCACAGTGCTTAGGAAACAAGTTGATATCCCCGTCTCGTAAGGCTTTTCACCCTAATGAGCCATGATGGTCTCATAAAGATGTTTTTCCCTGCGAGGCGAGACGAGTCGAGAAGATCTCGCAGGTGTATCCTAACGTGAAATATAGATAACCCCCTTTTTTGATAGGGGTCCGTTAGGCTTGTTGTACTAGGGTTTTAGTTCGTAGTACTTTCGAGTTGGTTGATGTATTTCTCGATACGCAGTCTTTAAGCCGCTGTTCAAGTAGCCCCACGACTGTCGTGTCTCTGATCCCTTCGGGGGCTGGACAAGACGTCTTCAAGCAATCTCCTTAGGTCATATTACCGTCGGAAGACCAAGCGTTAGGAATTTGCCATGACACTTTTTATTTGAGGTTAGGCTCAATTTGGAGCCCCGATGAGTCAAAACAACTCCACTCTGGTGTGGGATGATCTCTGATAGTCTTTTAGGCTTTATATGAGTTACCTTCAAGACCCAAAGCTGGGAATATGTCGTCTTTTTTTTGACGATATCGCGCCGATTCTTTGCTGAAGTAGGGTAGACATCTGTAGGACCTCCATGCTGTATGTATCGCAGTTGAAGTCCGGAGCTAAGAATATGCCATTGCTCCATTTTTGTTTTAACCCTTGGGTCTTTTGTTGACGTTGCGTCTACATCCTGCTGGAGTGAGAAGGAATGCCGGGATAGTCTCTAGGTTGTATATGAACCATCAAGATTTGGAGCTAGAATTTTGCCGTGACTCCATTTCTATTTGACCCTTGGGTCTTTGTTGACGTCGTGTCTGCACCCTGCTGGCATGTGGAGAACGTCGGGGTGATCTCTAGGTTTTAAATGTTGTCATTAAGATCTGAAGCTAGGATTTTACCGTCACTTCACATTTATTTGATTAGTGTGTTTTCCCCTGCTGGAATGAGGAGGGAGGGGAAGCATGGATCTAGGAGCTAGGATTTTGCCGTCACTCCTTTTTGATTTGGCTGTTTGGAGCCTTTGTTGATGTCGCATCTGCACCGAGAAGGGTCGTCGAGTTGGAGCTGGAATTTTGCCATTACTCCTTTTTTGTTTAACCCTTGGGTCTTTGATGACGTTGCGTCTACATCCTGCTGACATGTGAAGCATGTCGAGCTAGAGTTAGGATTTTTCCGTCACTCCTTTTTGATTTGGCTCCTCGAAGCTTTTGTTGACGTTGCGTATGCATCCTGCTAGAATGAGAAGGACGTCGAGCTGATCTCTAGGCCGTAGACGTTGCCGTCGAGATATGGCTCTCCCTTTGATAGAGTTTGGTGGGAAAATACGGTTCCCTTTTCATTTGCTCCTATGGATTGTATATAGGGGTCAGTGTGGACTCACCTGCAGGGCAGAAAAGTTTCATTTTCATTTCATTTTTTTATTTCTTTCCACGATGCTCTTTCTTTTCAGCTTTTATGTGGCGAAAGTCATGATTGCCCAATCATTTCAGCTATTTATCGCGGTGCCCAATCATTTCGGCTATATCGTTTTTTTGTTTTTTTTACTCGCTATTTTTTATTGCGAGTTGCCCAAACATTTCAGCTGTTTCATATGCATATATTTTTTGCTCGCTGATTCTGTTGCGAGTCTGGGACTTGGGTCCTGATACCAATTTTGGTATCAGTATCACTATGACTGGAATATTGCTAGGAGCGAATCATCATTTGCCGTGAGAGGACTTGAAGTTTGACACCCTTTTAGGCATCAGCATCGCTACGACTGGAATATTATCAAGAGTCAATCATCATTTGTCGTTGCTGATTTGAACAAAGATGGCTTAGCAAACAGGGTTAGTATCCTGTCGACTAAGGATTTTTGACTTTATGAGCCGTAAGGGTTTCATAAAGATATTTCTCCCTACGAGTCGTGAGGATCTCGTAGGTGTATGTTTTCCTCAGAAGTCGTGAGGACTTCTAAGTGGTGTTTTCCTTTGCAAGTCGTAAGGATCTTATAAGAGTATTTTCTCCTTATAAGTCGAGAGGACTTACAAGTGTCATTCACCATATGGGATATTTCTCGCCACTGGTAGAACTTGGTAAGGGAATATTTATTCGTTCCCGTGGATTGTATACTAGGGTCAATATTGGACCTCCTGTAGGGCAACTTGGGGAATATGATGGCTTAAGAACATATTTAGATCTCTGTAACCCAAGACTTTTGAATTCTATGAGGCGTGAGGGTCTCATAGGGGGACTCTCCTTACTAGTCGTGAGGATTTCGTAAATGTAATTTCTCCTTAGGATGTGAGTCGTAAGGATCCCACGCAGGTATTTTCTTCTCATAAATTCGAAAGGACCCTGCAAGTGTATTTTTTTACAAGATTGTGCCCTTCCAGGTTTTCACAAACTCGCCAGTAGCCCTGCTGTTTTTACTTACGGCGCCTTTTCGGGTTTTCATCCATGCCCATTTCAGTTGTGGACGTCCCGTTTTTTTAACGAAACTCTCAAAAGTAGCTTCGTTGTAGGTGACCCATCTATTTGCCGGTGGGATTTAAGAGTGGCTTCATTGCTGGATTAGCTGTGTAGCCGGTAGGACTTGAGTTGCAACCCTCGCCGTCGAGACTTCGATTGCAATATAGATCTCAAGGGAGGATATCACCGTATTTGGGGCGATGTGCCATGTTTGAGGCGACGCACTAGTTTAGAAACGTTTCGGTCCATTATCGCCATATTTGAAGCGAATTTCTAGTTTAAGGACTTTTCGGTCTATTGTTAGTTTAGGGACGTCTCGGTCCGTTATTAGTTTAGAGACATCTCGGTCCGATGTCGCCATGTTTGAAGTGGATAATTAGTTTAAGGACTTCTCAGTCCTATATCTCCATATTTGAGGCGAGGTTCTAGTTTAGGGACATCTCGGTCCGTTGTTAGTTTAGGGACATCTCGGCCCGTTATTAGTTTAGGGACATCTCGGTCCGATGTCGCCATATTTGAGGCGGATAATTAGTTTAAGGATTTCTTGGTCCTATATCGCCATATTTGAGGCGGGGTTCTAGTTTAGGGACATCTCGATCCATCATCACCATTTTTGAGGCGACGGAGCTTTTGGATACTACTTTTAGGGTTCTGACTCAGGAAGATAGCGAACGGACACAAGCGTCGTCATCTATCATTAACCTAGGTCGTGATTCATTAGGCATAGTATTTTTTGAGGAATCGGACGTTTATTGGCTGAAAGTTTCTTTCGCCATCCATATCTATGAGCAGGTAGGCTCCACCTTGGTAGACTTTGTCTATGATGTACGGGTCTTCATAGTTTGGCTCGAATTTCTCCCATTTTGCATGATTGGAGATCATGGGTCTTTTGACGACTAGCATGAGCTCGCCTTGGCGAAATGTTCTCGGCCTGGTCAGTTTTTCGTATGACCGCGACATCCTTGCCCTATAAGCTTCCAGATTTTGCTGTGCTATAAGGTGAGTTTCGTCGAGGGCATCAAGCTCCTCAAGCCGAAGATGTGTGTTTTCTTCATGTGTCAGCTCGTATCGAACCGCTACTCGCAGAGAAGGGAGTTCTACTTTCAGGGGAAGCACTGCTTCCGTGCCTAACACCAATGCGTATGGTGTTGTATTCGTGGCCATTTTGAATGTTGTTATGTACGCCCAGAGAGCTTCGTGCAGCCTTTCTTGCCAGTCTTTTTTGTTTCTGGACACAATTTTCTTTATAATCTTTGTCAAGGTCTTGTTGAAGGCTTCGGCTAGACCGTAGGCACGAGGATTATAGACTGAAGAGTATCTCCAAACTATCTTATGCTGTTGCACGAAGCGGCTGATTTTATGGCTTCTATAAGCTGGCCCATTATCCGAGATAATTCGTCGTGGAGTGCCGAATCGATAGATGACATGTGTCCTGAAGAAATGGAGGATATTCTCCATCTTCACCTCCCTTCGTAGTACTGCTTCTGCCCACTTAGAAAAGTAGTCGGTCGTTGCCAGTATGAACCGATGTCCTTTGGACGATGCTGGTTTAATGGAGCCAATTATATTGGTTCCATACATTTCGAACGGCCAGCTAGCCACTGTTGGGTGTAGCGGATTTGGATGTTGGGTGAATTTTGTACAAGTGAAACTGCTTCGTATATTCGATGCAGTCTTGAATCATCATGAGCTAATAGTAACCCATTCTTTTGATCTTCAGCTTCATCTTTGGCCTAGCTTGGTGAGAACCGCAGAGTCCATCGTGAGTTTCTTGGACGACTTTCTTTTCTTCTTCCGGCCCTAGGCATCTTAGCCACAGATAGTCGAACGATCTCTTATATAAAGTATCATTGACGAAGGCGAAGGACAAAGCTCGTTTCATGAGCTGATGTCTAGAAGACGCATTTTTGGGCGTTCGTTGAGATTTGAAGTAGTCTATGAAGATTTCCCTCCAATCGTTGACCTTTTCTTTGTCCCTTATTTGAAGGGTTGCTTATTCGGTCGTTTCTTTTCCTTCGGATGGCTCTGTTAAGTCTCCCGAAGATATTTATGTTGACGCAAGAATCCTGTGGCTTTGCACGATAATCTTTACATCATCGAGATCTTCATCGGCCAGTTCCGTAGCCAATTTGGAAAATGCATCCGCCTTGCTGTTTTCTGCATGCAGTATACTCTCTAGGATATAGGAGGGGATTTGTGTCAGCAGTTGTTGCACTTTTTTGCCATACTTTATCAGCTCTGACTTGCATGTCTGATAGTCGCCGTTTACTTTGCTAACGATTAGCTGGGAGTCTCCATATATGAGGAGGTTTTTGATTTCCATATCGACAGCAATCTGGAGACCTGCTATCAAAGCTTCATATTAAGTTTCGTTATTGTTCCCGCCAAAAATTTCTGCGCAAAAGAGCCCAAGGTATCAAATGGCAGCGATACGCTTAAGAAAATGCAAACCAGTATTTTCCAAACTGTATTTTGACAAACTACCGAATGAGAAGTAGCAAAATTCTGATGGTATCGAAAGAGTCTCGAAAAATCCTTCGATTTGATATATTATGGGCCTCATAATTCATTCGCGATCAAAAGTTATGAGCAAATGTGCTATGTACGTGTAATTTAAGTAATGCTCTATTACATGGGGTTTACATGTATAGTCCCATATTGGGAAAAAGAGAGATTTCTTCTCTACCACTCCTATATAAGTAAGAGGGGATACCTCTTAGAAAAAGATGAGAATTCAATTCTCAAAAGAGCTTAGTTCTCCATATGAGCTTAGTTCTCCAAGTTAGGGCCATAGCTGCCCACCATAATGCGCATATGCGCAAGCGCCACGTGCGCCACGTGCAATGCACGCGCGCCACGTGCAACACACGTGAGCCAAACATGTGCAACGCACGTGGGAGAATTTAATTCTAAAAAAAACTTAGTTCTCCATAGGAGCTTAGTTCTCCAAGTTAGAGTCATAGCTGCCCCCTATAATGCGCATATGCGCAAGTGCCACGTGCAATGCACGTGCGCCCGCCACATGCGCGCTACGTGCAACGCACGTGAGCCAAATATGTGCAACGCAGTGGGAGAATTCAATTCTCAAAGGAGCTTAGTTCTCTATAGGAGCTTAGTTCTCCATGTTAGGGCTGCCCCCCATAATGTGCATATGCGCAAGCGCCATGTGCACCACGTGCAATGCAAGTGCGCCCGCCACATACGCGCTACGTGCAACGCACGTGAGCCAAAAATGTGCAAGTGCCATGTTCTCCAAGTAGGAGAATTCAATTCTCAAAGGAGCTTAGTTCTCCAAGTTAGGGCCATAGCTGCCCCCACATAATGTGCATATGCGCAACGCACGTGCGCACCATGTGCGCCCACCACATGCAACGCACATGCGAGAATTCAATTCTCAAAGGAGCTTAGTTCTCCAAGTTAGGGCCTTAGCTGCCCCCCATGATGTGCAAGTGCCACGTGCCACGCACGTGCGCCCGCCACGTGCACACCACATGCAACGCACGTGCGCCCGTCACGTGTGCAACATGTGCGACGCACATGCGCCCACACCGTGTGAAACACGAGCGCCCACCACGTGCGCCCAACACGTGTGATGCACGTGCGCGAACACAAAGAAACCTTTTTCAACAGCGAGAAGCTTAAGCTCCAACATGTTCTTCCCCCCTGATGAGTGGGACATGGTTCAAAGGGTGCATTCCTCCACACCTTCGATACATGGCGTTGTAATCTCTCAGTGTCGTCAGAGAGGTGGTGGGTCCCAAAGACCAATGATCCTTCTTTCCAAAAAAAAGACAGAAGAACCTCCCCATAAGTTTCAAATTGAATGAAGAAGTACAGAAGAACCCCCCTCCCATAAACTTCCATCTCAAAGAGAAGAGCAAGTCTTAAGAAGAAGAATTTTCTTCAAGGTAAGGGAGATCAGAACATCTCATCTGCAAAGGTTTAACCCTCATAAAAAGAACATAGTTCTTTCCTGGGTTCTGAGATCCATAAGGCATGTCTCCCACAAATGAGAATTTAATTCTTACGGAGATGAATTTGTTCTTAGGGATCAAAGATCCGAGGAAGAACAAAGAATTGAACTCTGCAGATCATAACACAGAAAGAAAGAAAAAAACCTAGCTCCAAGCGCTGCAACATAAAGAGTGCTTAGCACTCAATGGTTGGCGCTCAGCACCGAGCGCTCCTCGTGCTCCTCACGTGGGCGCTATTTTATAAGAAGCGCTTAGCACTCTAAGTCTGGCGCTCAGTGCCGAGCGCTCCACATGCTCCTCATGTGGACGCTATTTTATAAGAAGCGCTTAGTACTCCAAGTCTGCCGCTCAGCGCCGAGCTCTCCATGTGCTCCTCACATGGGTGAAATTTATAAAAGTGTTTAGCACTTAGTGGCTGGCGCCAAGCGCCAAGCATTCCACGTGCTCCTCACGTGGGCGCTGATAAAATAAAAAGCGCTCTGTAAGAGGAGCCTAGCGCCATAAAGAGTGTTCAACACTCATAAAAAAAGAGAAAACAAACAATAAAAAAGAAAGTGGGAAAAGCAAAGCAAAGTGTGAGTGTTAATACTCAACATAAATATTTAGCATTATATGCACAGAGAAAGGACCGTGTCCTAATAAGTGTTTAACACTTTATTGAAATAGGAAACGATAGAGATTTTGTGGGCTGATCCCAAGTTAGCCAAATTCCTAATCAACCGAGCCCATGTGCTCTTTATTTTTCCAAACTGGTCTTAGTCCCAAACAAGACCACCGATCTTTTGACAAATATCCATTGGTTCGAGGGTACATCTCTTCATACCTCTGATATATGTCGTTGTAATTCTTCAACGTCTTCAGAGTGATGGAGGGTCCCAATAACCAATAAATTTTGGTGCATCCCCAAACTGTTAAACCAAAATCCTACAGACTATGATGTCCTTAAACTTATGAACCGCAACGTCCCTAAACTAAACTCTATAGACTATGATGTCTTTAAACTCCACGGAATATGATGTCCTTAAACCACGGACTATGATGTCCTTAAACCATGGACCGTAATGTCCCTAAGCAATAGAGTCCAAATGCTCTTTGGTTGGATCTAAATGATCCTAAATCTTGTTAAGTAGATCTTAATCTAAAATTAGACTAATGTATCCTTAACAAATATTTAAGTTGATCTTAATCTCAAATGAGATTAACGATCCTTAAATCAAACCAAACCCAAATCTAAGACAATACGGATTTGGACTAATCCCCACCCTACGGGCGACAACATAAATTAGTCTTCGTATACGATCCACGGGCAACCAAAAAAATAAAATAAACACACAAGACACAAAGTGGACATCTGGAGAAGGAGAAAGTGGTTATCGCTGCTCGGTAACGTAATTAACTGCAGGGGCTTGCGCCTGCAGGGAAAAGCGTCCCCACAATCAAAAACCCCTCGCAAACGAGGGGGAATCTGACGAAATCTGCTATATCGGCCGCATACGTTTAAACCTCCGATACACGGTGCCATAAATCAACTTGGCATCTTTGGAGAGGTGGACGGATAAAATCAAATAGTATCTGCCCCCAAAATTTAGGCCAGACGTCCCCAATGTTCCGGTCGTGTCTTTCGGCGGTGAACAGATTCTGGCACGCCCGGTGGGACATTTTCCTCTTTCCACTCCACACTTCGTGTGTCATGTTTCGCGAACAAATTGCGGTTTAATATGGTTGCCTCTACACTCGAGGTACTAAGATTTGGTGTTTTGCTCCGTGCAGAAGAAAAAAGAAGATCAATGGCTTCCAGCTGCACTAATTGCAACAACTCCCACTCCGTCCTATCTGGAGGAGTAACTTACCCCAAGCGGCCTCCATCTACGCAATGCCGGTGGAATAGGTGACATAGGCCACCACTGGGTTGTTCTTCGGGACCATGCTCCCACCAATAAGCTTCAACGCTCCAGTGCCGTCACAGGAAGCTCCAAAGAAGTCGGTCTTTGATCGGCTTACCACTACCATGGCCCCTTTCAATGGGTCGTACAAGTCCAACGCCTCGGTCTTTAACAGACTAGGCCAAAGCTCAAGTGGGCCCGTGAAGAAGCCTGCAATACTCGAAGGAGTTATCCCGAAGCGGATAGCCATCCCAGCTCCGGTAAACGAAGTCGTCAGAGGGGCTTCTCCTGCTAAGGGATCGGTCTTTGCAAGATTGGCCATCCCAATTTCTACTTCAGGTGAGGTCGTTACAAGTGCTTCCCCTGCCCAAAAGCCGGCCTTTGCAAGATTGATTATTCCCTCTCAGCGGGCGTTTGTCTTCGATAGGCTGACATCGACAACAAATTCTCATCAGAGCAGGGGACATGACGAAGCTACCCCGACAATAGAGGTGATCCCGGCTACACGACATACTCGACGTCGTCACTGGCGCCGAGTGAGGAAAGCTAGGGCAGCTCTCCTTCTGGACTTACCCCACCAACTCCAAGGGTGGAAATTGTCGCTGCTGTTCCAATTGGGAACAGCTTTGAGCCACTCAGGAGGGTGCGCAAGAACTCTCCAACTGCCGTATTGAAAAGGTCTCCTCCACCTGTGGAGAATGTTGCTAAAGTGAAGCCGGAGCAGCCCTCTCAGTGGCTGTCCTCCAAAATCCACAGGGTCTGGAGAAGAGTTCAAGACTCTGTGATCGACAAAGACTACTCCCGCCGACAGAAGAAAATGAGAGTTCGGAAAGAGGAGGATCATCCCGCCGCCATGCTGCGGAAGGTGTCATTTACAAAGGTGCCTATTACAGCCCCCTCAACTTCGACCGCCCATAAAAGGAGAAGGCCGGAGAAGATCCCCGTGTCTACGAAAAATCTCAAGGGTACTGAACTTAAACGCCCCAACTCTGGAGGCATGGTAGTGCACACCGTCTACATGGCTTCCGGAAAAGAGGAAAGCCATACTTCTACAGGTCATCGACCACTCACACGGTCTGTGACGAAAACTCACGAGCAGCAGCAAAAGCTCCAAGAGATGCTAACAAAGATGGCCACACTCACTGGGCAGAAGGAAAGTCCGGAAGTATCATCGGATCAGCGCCAGGAACAAGAAACCGACGCCAAGTTCCTACGAAGGATGCTCGAGAAAAAAGATAAAGAGGCCGCGGAACAAGCGGTTAACATAAAACAAATGGCGCTCATGTTTCAAGATATGGTGGGCATGATGATCCAGCCGGATCCTCCAGCTGAAGACCCTCTAGTAATAATTGAAGACGACAGAAGGGATACATCAAACCTTCTTCCGGCTTTATCAGTGGCCAAGGAGGAGACGATCTCGAAAGTTGCGCTTGATGACTACATAGCTCAACAGATATGAGCTCATCAGGAAAATTAAGCTACTGGCCAAGTCGTCAGAACTGGGCGACCATATCAGGCTGGTACGATTAAATTAAGTACCCGCCGGGATATACGATCCCTAAATTTCACGTGTACAAGGGGACAAGCAACCCCCATCAGCACGTCGCTCAGTTCAGGGCTCTCTGCGGCAATACTGGAGGTGACGACAAATTGCTACTTCGCCAGTTCGTCAGCAGTTTAGCAGAGACGGCTTTTGAATGGTACTCAGAACATCCGAATGACTCCATTAAAACATTCACAGAAATGGAGTTGCTATTCATCCAGCGTTTCGCAAGTGCCAGCGAACGCACCCCAATCACGGCATTGATCAATGCCACGGTGAAGCCAGGAGAGACACGGGTTCGGTATGAAATTCGGTGGCGGAACTTATGGTCGAGATGCGAACAACGCATTGTTCCCCCAATCAGAGCAAAGCTCTGTTTTGAATTTCAAAATTCAAAAATTGAAGCAACGCTTCAGATCCCTTGCGCTCTGCGCTGCGCGCCACGTGTCGAACGTAGGTGCGCTAGCGCCAAGTGTGCCAGCGCTGGAATTAAAAAATTCCCCACCGTTAGATCAAAAGATCTAATAATAATAATAAATTATTAAATAATCAAAATTAAAATTCTGTTCTGGAAAGATTTTTCCAATCTTTTTAAAAAAAAAAAGATGGCATTCTGTAAAACAGAAGCCCTAGGATCAGAGAAAGATCTCTTTAACTGATTTAACAAATCAATTGGCCCTATATAAAGACTCCTAGACTTCAAGTCTCGATATACAGAAGAGTGAGAGAAGAAAAAATCCTTTGCAAGGTTTGAGAACTCCTCAAAAAAAGAAAGAAAAGCAAGCCTTTGAAGAAAGAAGATCATTTCTTCATCTTTAAAGGTAAAAGCAATTAATTCTTGAATGATAAAGATGAAATCATCTCATTAAAAAAGAAAAACCATCTTCTAAAAAGATCAGGGATCTAAGAACAAGATCAAGGTCTTCAATAAAAAAGAAAAAGATCAAAAAAGATCTAATTATAAAAGATTTAAAGAAGTACTCTACTTCATTAACAGATCTTTTGATCTATAAAGGAAGAGCCTTTTGATGAGAATAAGAACCTTGGTTCTTGGATCTCGAGGCAAGGCCTCTTTTGAAGAACAAAAAACTTGTTCTTTGATCTTGAATTGATCAAAGTGCGCTCTGCGCTATTAGACAGTGCTTTACACACTTGAATTGCGCCTTTACGCTTATTAGACTGGCGCACAGCGCCAGAACGCGCCACGTGTCAACCACAGAACAGTTTGCACTTTGCTCTCCTAAAAATAGCGCACTGCGCTCTTGGGTCGGCGCTCAGCGCCAAGCGCGCCACGTGTTACTCACTGGCACACCCATAAACTGGCTCAGCACACTCATAAAGCGCAGTGCGCTAACAAACCAGCGCTAAGCGACACGTGTCACCCTTATGTGCGCTAGCGCAATACGCTCTTTAATTGGCGCAAAGCGCCTGATGCGCCACGTGGTGCGCTGTCAGAACATACCTTGTTCTGATAAATGCTATGCATTATTAAAAGGGCAGAGCCCAAATAAAGGCCTAATAGGCAGAACATAATGTTAAACATTTTTTAACTGGACTTAGCCCAATTCTGGCCATAAGTCTTCAATTTAAATTGAACTGAGCCTAACTGCTCTTCCAATCAATTTACACCCGGTTCGAGGGTACATCTCTTTACTCTTCTGATATCTGTCGTTGTAATTCTTCAACGTCGTCAGAGAGGTAACGGGTCCCGACAACCACACATTGCTATGGACTGTGGGGTCCTTAAACTCATGGACTATGATGTCCTTAACCTTGACCGGGATGTCTTAAAACTAACGTCGGACTGTAGAGTCCTTAAATCCACGGACTAAGATGTCCTTAACCTCGACCGTGATGTCTTAAAACTAACATCGGACTGTGGAGTCCTTAAATTCATGGACTATGATGTCCTTAACCACGACCGTGATGTCTTAAAACTAACGCTGGACTGTGAGGTCTTTAAACCCACGGACAATGATGTCCTTAACCTCGACCGCGATGTCTTAAAACTAACATTGGACTGCAATGTCCTTAAACTAATTATCGACCGCAACGTCATTAAACTAAACAATAGAGCCCGATTGCTTTTTTGTTGGATCTAAACGATCCCGTTAAGTTGATCTTAGCCTAAAATTAGACTAACGTATCCTTAACAAACGTTTAAGTTGATCTTAGACTCAAATAAGGCTAACGTATCCTTTAACACACACCCCCAAACCTAAATCTAAGAAAGATACGGATTTGGACTAATCCACGTCCTATGGGTTACAACACAAATTAGTCTCCGTATACAATCCACGGGCAACCGAACACAAAACAAACACCCACGACACGAAGTGACCATATGGAGAAGGAGAAAGTTGTTACCTGCCAAGGGGTCGGTCTTTACAAGACTGACTGTCCCAACTCCCACTCCCGCTCCTGCTACTCAAAGAACATCAGTCTTCAACAGGCTGACACCAGCAACAGCCCCTCACCTGAACAGGGGGCAAGACGAAGCCATCCCGGTCACCGAGCCAACTCCATCAGCTCGACGCGCTCGACGTCGCTACTGGCGCCAGCTAAGGAAGGCCGGAGGCAACTTCCCCTCTGGGCTAACTCCACCAGCCCCAACGGCGGAAATTAATGCTGCTGTTCCAACCGGGAACAGTTTTAAGCTGCTGAATAAGGTGCGTGGGAATTCTCTTACCGCCGTACTGAGAAGATCTCCTCCTCCGATGGAGAATATTGCGGAAGCAAAGCCAGAACAATCCCCTCAGCAGTTGTCCTCCAAAATCTACAAAGTCTGGCGGCAGGTCCGGAACTCAGTGGTTGATCAAGATTACCCTCGCCGACAAAAAAGGGGGAACGTTCAACAAGAAGAAAGCTATCCTGGCAAGCCACAAAAAGCTATCTGGGTGCCCACCGCAACGGCCCCCTCAACTTCGATCGCTCATAAGAAGAGAAGGCCGGAGAAGATCCCCATGCCTGCGACAAATGTCAAAGGCATTGAGCCCAAACGCCCTAAGTCTGGGGGCATAACGGTCCATACTATTTACATGGCATCCGGGAAGGAGGATAGCCGCGCTTCTACGGGCCACCGACCACTTACCCGATCCATCACAAGGGCTCAGGAACAGCAACAGCAGAAGCTCCAGGAGATGTTGACTGCAATGGTCGCACTCACCGGGCCAAAAGAAAGCCCGGAGGCGTCATCGGAACAACGTCACGAACACGAGACTGATGCTGAATTCCTTCGGAGAATGCTCGAAAAGAAGGAAAAGGAGGCTGCGGAACAGGCGGCCAATATAAAGAAAATGGCTTTTCTGTTCCAAGACATGGTGGGTATGATGATCCAGCAGGACCCTCCAGCTGAAGATCCTCCGATTATCCTCGAAGACGACATAGGAGAAACATCAAATCCACCTCCGGCTCTTTCAACAGCCAAAGAGGAAACTATCTCCAAGGCCGTCCTGGATGATTATATTGCTCAACAAATACAAGTTCACCAGAAAAATGAAGCGGCTGGCCAGGTCGTGAAGACTGGGCGACCGTATCCAGGCTGGTATGATCAGATAAAATACCCGTCGGGCTATACGATCCCGAAATTCCACATGTACAAGGGGACGGGCAATCCCCACCAGCACGTCGCCCAGTTCAGAGCTCTGTGTAGCAACACCGGGGGCGATGATAAGCTTTTGCTCCGCCAATTCGTCGGCAGCTTATCGGAGACGGCGTTTGAATGGTACCCCGAACTACCAAATGACTCCGTCAAAACTTTCGCAGAAATGGAGTTATTGTTCACCCAGCGATTCGCGAGCATAAGTGAACACACCCCGATAACAGCTTTAATCAATGCCAGGGTGAAGCTAGGCGAAACTTGGGTTCAATATGCAATCCGATGGCGAAATCTGTGGTCGAAGTGCGAACAGCGCATCGAAGAAGTACCAGCGGTGGGCATGTTCGTGGGCACCCTAGACCCTCATGCAACTATTTCGTAGTTCATGATGTTCTTCAAACCGACCACGTTCCAAGCTTTAATCGATAAGTTGGCCCAGATGGATCAGATGGGTCATAGACCATCTCCCCTGAAGCCAGAACCGCAGAACGAAAAGGGTAAAGGGAAGGCGATCTTCGTTGCAAACACCCAACAGCAGCCCAGTGCTCCAAAGCTAGCGGATCAACTGGAGGAGAGACGGCGCTATTACAATGAGAAAATGAAGCGTCCTTACTCATTCCCACGGGATAAAACGAAGAGGCTGTTCGAGCTGGCGGTACGCAACAGGCTTATCAACTTGCCAAATCCAAGGCGACCATCGCAACCCAGCAAAGTGAATAATCCCAATTACTGCCCTTACCACCAAACGGTAAGCCACCCGATCGAGGATTGCTTCATTTTTAAGGGATGGATCGAGAATCAGTACCTACAAGGCAAGTTCGCGCTGTCTAAGAAGTGGAAAGTAAACCCACCACAACCGCACACTCCTAAGAAGACAGACACACCGAGGGCAACGTGCTCTTTTGTTGAGGAAGCTCCATGGGAAGTAGCTCTTTCGGCCAAAACAAAAAGAATGCTGAATGATCTCCAAACATGCCCGGCGATCAGGTGGAAGAATCCGCTGGAACCCCAGATCGTCGAAGGGATGCTGAAACAGCGCCCAACTCCAAAGACTAGTAGTGATAGCCAAAGTGCTCATACCCAACCGCCGAAATCTTCGAAAAAGAAGAAGAAATCCAAGAAGCCCGTGAAGCCTGGCGACAAGCGCACGGACCTACAGAAATAGATTGACGCGCTGGAAGAGTATAACCAGAAGGCGCGGACTCCAATCACGCTCCAAGAGTTCCTCGGCCACGTCCTTGAGGACGAAGATGATGGAGAAGAATCATCGGATGGATCTGAGGATTATGTAGCAAGATGCCATGTGATATCTCATTCATCGCTAGACAATGAAGAAGCTCCCTGCACAGAGAGACTGGAGGCAGGTCCTGAGCCGGAACTTCTATGGCCGTCAGACAAAATGATCGACGCCTTCCTGAATGAGATTCATCTGAAAAGTAAAGCCGATCGGGAGCGTGAGATGGCCATATTTAAAAGAGCCAAACGCCGGTGACTAGATGAAAGAGTCAAGACACTCCTACTGAATCAAGGAACATCCGTCGAGGATAAAAACAAGTTCAAGACGAGGAAAAGGTTTGCTAAAGCCATATCAATGGGAATAAAGCTACCACCCTCCGAAGGGAACACTGTCGGTGAAGTAGAGATGCATCCTAGCTACTGCTCATATCATCGAAAGATTTCGCACCCCACCGAAGAGTGCGACGCTTTTAAAAGATGGTGGCAGGGATATGTTGCTCACCGGCAACATTTTAAGCGGATGAAAAGCAAAACTCGTCGGGAGCGGAGAAGTACGACCGAGGAGCATAAAAGAACCGCCAGTAACTGTCGCATGGTCAACGCCGGAGGATCGCAGGTTCTCACCTTTGGGAGCGACTCTGACGAGGAAATGGCTCTAGGCCCTCTCTTTAAAGAATCCATCTTGGGGAAGGAGGAAGAACCGAAGGCCTGTGAAAACATTCAGCTGCGCAATCGCACGCTTCCAGAAAAGAATCTCGGACCCACGAGTAGAAAAGATAAGGGAAAAGAAAAGGTCTCTGAGGACATCGCCCTGGATGACCAAGTCATGAAAGAGCTGACCGCCAAGGACCCGCCAAAGAAAAGTAAGGTGGACTACAACGTTCTGGCGCACTTGAGGAAGTTACCCTCGCAACTCAGCATTCTCGACACCCTTTTACTATCCAAAGAAGCGAGAGATTCATTGATCAAGACGCTACAAGAGCCAGAACAATTCCAAGCCTTTCTCTCCGAAGAAAAAATGAAGAACGAGCTGGAGGAAGTACACACAGCCGATATCACCTTCGGTGACGAAGACCTCCTCCTTGGGACGTGCGAGCACAACCGTCCCCTCTATGTCTCAGGATACTGCCACGATATAAAAATAGGCAAAATCCTGGTCGACAATGGGTCTTCCGTCAATCTCCTCAATGTGCGAGTGTTGAAGGAAATCTGCATGAGCGTCCAACATCTCGCTCGTGATAAAATCACCATCTCCGGGTTCGACTCCCAGTCATCACGGACGCTTGGGTCCGTAATACTGACGTTACGCTTTGGGCTGCTTGTCATGGACATCAAGTTTCATGTCATTGACGCCAAGACATGCTATAACGCTTTGCTTGGCCGGCCTTGGTTACACGAGCACAACATCATCCGTTCTACACAACATCAGTGTATGAAATACTTTAAGGATGGTCTCGAATATACCGTAACGGGAGAGCTGAACCCATTCTCCGTGAACGAAGTCCGTAAGTACGAAGATGCAAAATACTTTTTGCCAGATTTCGAGGACACAGAGAGATGTCGCAAACCGGAGAACAAAACTATCACCACCATTCCGGTCTTCGGGAGTGATACTGAGGAAGAGGAAGAGATAGTTTATTCAGGTCCACCCCAGTACAACGAGCCAGGGCCGTCCGCTTCTATGTTGATCTTTGGCAGCGACTCAGAAGATGAGGTCCATGCTATATTCTCCGCTCGGCCACCAATACAAGCATTCGCTGGTGATAATCAGAGTTTGCAAATTACCATGATTCCGCGGGAGCATTACAATGATCTTGACGCACTTGAAGCTTATAGTGTCCAAGAGCTACAAACATTTTACGTCCCTCCCAGGCGAGAAGGCGAAAAGGCGGTCCTATTCTACCGCTCCGGAGAAACCAGAGTGGAGAAAGAAGTTTGGCATGTCGCCGATTCTACACTTGACAGGCTCCAGCCCATCCGTCTGCCTAGATATTATATAGAAGGCTTGAAAAGGCTATTGAAGCGCCAAGGGATACCCTTCAAACAGACCGCTCGAAAAGCTAAGTTCTTTGACAGGATCTGGAATGTTCCCGGAACTAGGCGCAAGTTGCCCAACGGGAGAATGGAAACGATCGGGCTTGGATATGTTCGGTCCGAGAAACGGGAGCTACTCTACGACTGCTATGTCGTACATGACTTTGATGAAGAAGGAGATGCTCAATGGGAGAATGCTAACCCTGAACCGGAAAGACCAGGAAAAGACTGAGGATTGGAGAGAAGTCTTTATAGACTACTTCAAATCCCGTCGAACGCCTGAAGTTGCGTCCTCAAGACATCAGCTTATGAAACGAGCTCTGTCTTTCACTTTCGTCAATGATACTCTGTACAAGAGGTCATTTGATTCTTTATGGCTGAGATGCCTGGGACCTGAAGAGGAAAAAAGAGTCGTCCAAGAAGTTCACGACGGACTCTGCGACTCTCACCAAGCAGGCCCGAAAATGAAGTTGAAGATCAAACGGATGGGTTATTATTGGCCCACGATGATCCAGGACTGCCTTGAGTATGAAAATGAATGCCACTCGTGCCAGATTCATAGGGACTTTATCCATCAACATCCAAATCCACTACATCCAAGGATGGCTAGCTGGCCATTCGAAATGTGTGGGACTGACATAATCGGCCCCATCGAACCGGCATCATCCAGAGGACATCGTTTTATTTTGGCGACAACTGATTACTTCTCCAAATGGGCAGAAGCAGTACCACTGAGGGAAGTGAAGACGGAGAATATCCTCCACTTCTTCAAGTCGCACGTTATTTATCGGTTTGGAACTCCGAGGCGGATCATCTCCGATAACGGGACAGCCTATAGAAGCCACAAGATTAACCGCTTCGCACAACAGCACAACATTGACTGGAGATACTCCTCAGTTTATAATCCCCGAGCCAACGGTCTAGCTGAAGCTTTTAACAAGACTCCGACAAAAATCGTGAAGAAGACGGTGTCCCGAAATAAGAAAGACTGGCACGAAAGGCAGCAAGAAGCTCTCTGGGCATATCGAACTACGTTCAAGACGGCCACGAACACAACGCCGTACGCGTTGGTATTCGGTACAGAAGCGGTACTTTCCATCGAGATAGAGTTACCCTCTCTACGAGTGGCAGTCCATTATGAGCTAACGGACGAAGAGAATGCTCACCTTCGGTTTGAGGAGCTCGATGCCCTTGATGAAACCCGGCTCATAGTGCAACAAAATCTGGAGGCTTATAAAGCAAAGATGACGCGCTCATATGAAAGATTGACCAGGCCGAGGACATTCCGCCAAGGCGAACTCATGCTAGTGGTCAAAAGACCTATGATCCCCAATCGCGCCAAGCGGGGAAAATTCGAGCCGAACTATGAAGGCCCGTACATCATAGACAAGGTCTACCGGGGTGGAGCCTATCTACTCATGGACATGCATGGTGAAAGACCCTTCAGGCCAATAAACGGTCGCTTCCTAAAGAAGTACTACGCTTGGCGAGTCACGGCCTAGGTCAATGATAGATGACGACGACTATGTCCGCTCGCTATCTTCCTAAGCCCAAACTCTATAACTAGCAACCGACTTACTTTACAACGGACCGAAACGTCCTTAAACTAACAACGGACCGAAACATCCTTAAACTAACAACGGACCAAAACGTCGTTAAACTAACGACGGACCACTATATCCTGAAACTAGCTGTTGACCGAGATGTCGATAAACTACGGTGGATTCCAGCATCCCAAAGCTGATACAAAAAAAGGAATAAAAAAAAGAAGAAGAAAAAAAATAGAAGAAAACGGTATGTCCATAAGCAAAATGGGCACGGATGAAAACCCGAAAGGGCTCCGTGAGTAAAAACGGCAGGGCTACCGGCGAGTGTTTATGAAAACCCGAAAGGGCGCAACCTCGTTAAAAGACACTTGCGAGGTCCTCTCGACCTTGTAAGGAGAAATCACCCACGTGAGATCCTTACGACTCATAAGGGAGCAACACACTTAGGAATCCTCACGATTCCTAAGGAGAAATTACACTTACGAGATCCTCACGACTCGTAAGCAGAATCCTCTTATGAGACCCTCACGGCTCATAAGATTTGAAAGTCTTAAGCTACAGAGACCTGAACCTATTCTTAAGCAACCCCCGCAACCTCCGACACTGCCCTACAAGCGGCTCAACGCTGACCCTTTTATACAATCTACGGGCGCAAATAAACATTTCCCTAACAAAGTCCCATCCGTGACTAGGGATATGTCTATACGGTGAACAACCCTCGTAGGCCCTCTCGACTTATAAGGGGAAAACTCTCTTGTAAGATACTTACGACTTATAAGAGAACATACACTTAGGAATCCTGACGATTCCTAAGGAGAAAACACACCTACGAGATCCTCACGACTCGCAGGGAGAAATACCTTTGTGAGACCCTTACGGCTCCCAAAGTTAAAAGCCTTAGTCGACAGGACCCTAACCCTGTTTGCTAAGCCACCTTTGTTCGATATCGACAGAGGCAAATGATGATTCGCTCCTGGAAGTATTCCAGTCGTAGCGGTGCCTATGCCGAAATTGGTGTCTAATCCTAAACTTACAGCGAAAAGCCAGCAAGCCATACATGCATACGAAATAGCCGAAACGATGGGGCAACTTGCAACAAAATCAGCAAGTAAAAATGTATGCATGCGAAATAGCCGAAATGATTGGGCAACTCGCAATAAAAAGCAGCGAGTAAAAATAAAATAAATAGCCGAAATGATTGAGCACCGCGAAAAATAGCCGAAATGATTGGGCAATCGCGACCTTCGCGATATAAAAGCTGAAATGATAGAATATCGCGGAAAGAATTGAAAAATAAAAATGAAATTTATGCCCTACAGGTGATATTACATTTATCCCTGTATACAATCCAGGGGCGCAAGCAAAGAAGGAATCACACTCCTCCTCCCCAGGTTTCATCAGAGGAAGAAGCCAAATCTCGATAGGTCATAGACAGCCTAGAGATCATCTCAACATTCGTCTCAGCAGACGCAACATCAAGTAAAGCGGAACAACGACAACCCCTAGTTACATGACTCGGCGGTATACAGATGACCGAGTGTCAAATCCCAACTCCGTGAAATGTGGATAGAATCAATAAAATTCCTGGTCACGTGGAACGCGGATAACGTCACTTCTGACCCCGTGGAAAACGTCCAGAGCGGACCCTGGTCCTCGCAGAGCACGGCAGTGAACCCGAGTGAAGTATCCAGAGCGGAGCCTAGTCCTCGCCGAACACGGCAGTGAACCCGTGGGAAGCATCTAGAGCAAAATTCCTGGTCACGTGGAACGCGGATAACGTCACTTCTGACCCCGTGGAAAACGTCCAGAGCGGATCCTGGTCCTCGCAGAGCACGGTAGTGAACCCGTGTGAAGCATCCAGAGCGGAGCCTAGTCCTTGCCGAATATGGTAGTGAACCCGTGTGAAGCATCTAGAGCAAAATTCCTGGTCACGTGGAACGCGGATAACGTCACTTCTGACCCCGTGGAAAACGTCCAGAGCGGATCCTGGTCCTCGCAGAGCACGGCAGTGAACCCGTGTGAAGCATCCAGAGCGGATCCTGGTCCTTACAGAGCACGGCAGTGGACCCGTGTGAAGCATCCAGAGCGGAGCCTGGTCCTCGCCAAACAAGGCAGTGAACCCGTGGGAAGCATCCAGAGCAAATATCGGACTGTGAGGTCCTTAAACTCACGGACTATGATGTCCTTAACCTCGACCATGATGTCTTAAAACTAACGATCAACCGCAATAATTTTAAACTAATTTTCACCTTGGTTCAAGGGTACATCTCGTCACTCCTTTGATATCTGTCGTTGTAATTCCTCAACGTCTTCAAAGAGGCGACGGGTCCCGGCAACCATGCGTAAAATTGGACTATGGAGTCCTTAAATCCACGGACTATGATGTCCTTAACCTCGACCGTGATGTCTTAAAACTAACACTGGACTGTGGAGTCCTTAAATCCACAGACTATGATGTCCTTAACCTCGACCTTGATGTCTTAAAACTAATATTGGACTGTGAGGTCCTTAAACTCACGGACTATGATATCCTTAACCTCGACCGCGATGATCTTTAAACTACGGTATCCTAGAAAACGTCCAGAGCATGGCCTGGTCCTCGCCATACACAGCAGTGAACCCATGGGAAGCATCCAGAGCAACCCCTGACTCCGTGAAATGCGGATAAGGACAACTTCATCCATCACTTGTGGGTCCTCACGACTTGTAAGGGAGTAAATTCTCTTGTGAGATCCTTACGACTTTCAAGAGAAAACATACTTAGGAATCCTCACGATTCTTAAGGAGAAATTACACCTACGGGATCCTCTCGACCGGTAGAGAGAAAATTCTTTATGAGACCCTTACGACTCATAAAGTTGAAAAGTCTTAGGTGACAGATCTTAACCCTGTTTTCTAAGCCATCACCACTCTACAAAGAGCCTAAGACTGAAGGCTATACGCTATCTACAGACCGCACTTGCTAAGGTCACATGGCAAACAACACTGCAAGAAAGAAGAAAGTGGAGAAATGACACAAGACATTACGAAGAACGTGTATCTTTTATTCATGTAATTTGATTGGGTACAAAATACATCATATGAAAGAATAAAAGAACAAATACATTTTATTCAAAATTACAAATGGTACAAAATTTTTATTAAGAGGAAAGCGCTTTTAATAATCCGATCAGCCGCTCACGCACTTCCCTCAGCCCCTCTTCCTGATCAGCTACCGCGGCCAACTCTGCTTCAACCTGGGCTCGCTGCTGCAAGTAGGATGAGAATTGTTCCTCGACGGCTCGCTGAGCTGCTTCACGATCTTGTGCATCACGCTCAACGACATCGAGCTTCTGCTTCAATGTTAACCCATCAGAGATACATTGCAGAAGGCCCTCGAAGATAACTTTCACCTGGGCAGCGTTCGTGTCGACCTCAATACGCAGTCGAGCAGACTCGCTCAAAGTTTCTTTGCATTACCTTCGCTTTAAAGCCACTTCTTGTTCGAGATGGCGAAAGTAAGAAGCGCTCTGCTCGATCCATGCCGCCCGTTGGGTGCTCATAGCCAGAATCTCAGGTGCCGGACGCTTAAGCTCAAGTTCATGCAAGCAAGCCTCGATCTCCCGGCAGCGATTAACCCAAGACTCAACGACGCCCTCACCATGAAAGTTCATGAGCGTCGCCAGCATAGGGTTAATCTCTGCGGCAAAATCCGCGGCAGATGTGGGAGCCTCTGCGTCGAACTCCTCGATATATTCGCTCAGCATGCGTAGGCTGGTCACAGCACCTTTGGATGATGGACGCCTGGAAAAGGGCCCGGCCGGTATTATAATGCGAGACTTGAACGGGGTTGGAGTCGATGTGATTGCTGCAAAATAGATCCTGATCAGACGTCGGCTCAGGAAATAAAGAAAACAAGCAAAAAGTAGAGTCTACTATACCGGCTGCAGCAGGGGGCAAAGCTGGGAGTACTGGTGGCGCAACGACAGCCTCGTCCCCTCCCTCGATTCGTAAGGCTACAAGCAATATAAAGAAGAGTTTAGCAATAATGCGACTGCCCGTTAAAGAAGTGGACGTCGTTTAGAGAAAATACTCACCAACACCAGCAGGCGGACTCGTCTCGGACAAGAAGGAGAAGTGTGGGTGCATCACCTGGTACAGGTGGTCAAAAAGAACTCCTGCAAAGACGCAATAGTACAACGTCAGTACATAAATTATGCAGCCTAAAGATAAGACTGGTGGGTCACAAATCCATACCTTCCAGCATCTGCGACGGTGCGAGAGAAGGAAGAGAAGTGGTCACCGTCAGAGCGGTAACTGACGGCGTTCCCTCGGGTAACGCGGCATCAGTACTAGCCGCACCTGCATTAGAAACAAGATAAACCCTGTCAGGAAGGATTGCAGAATAAAGAAAAAAAGGTGGTGACCCAAGATTTACATGAAGAGTCACCGTCCGGAGCCCTAACGAGGGTATCACTTGATGCAACGGTCGCGTCTCCCTCCTCCATTGGGATGGTCTCACCTCCAGTTGCCTCATCGTCTGACTTTACAGGAGCCATCATCACGCTCGCGAGGCCAGAAGACGACAAGGAACCGTAACCAGGGAGAGCGATGATCGAAGCGGTGCCCGACTCTTGAGAAAGAGCGGCCATCTCGTGCTCAGCGATCATGCCCGTTTCGCCCGTTACCACCTCGGGCTCAGTGGTCACAGCCGCTTCATCCATTGCTGCCTCAGGCTCGGCCATAGCAGCCGTCTCACCCGCTACCACCTCGGGCTCAGCGGTCGCTACCGTCTCGTCCATCGCTGCCATAGGCTCGTCCATAGCAGCCATTTCATCTACTGCTGCCTCAGGCCCGGCCGTAGCAGCCGTCTCACCCGCCGCCACCTCGGGCTCGACATTGGTAGCCATCTTGGGCTTAGTAGTCGTGACTATCTCGTCAACCACTAGCTCGGGCCCGGCAACTATGGTTACATCGCCTACCGGCGCCTCGGGTTCCGCAACTACCTCCTCTACTAACCCCCTTAGGCTCAGCGGTCGCCACCACTCCTTCAGTAAGGCTCGGCCCTGCAGGACAAGATATATAAAAACTGATAGTTTAAAACTTTGACAACAAAGCCTCAAAAACACATTACCTGAGGCGGATTTACCGTTGGCTTCTCGAGCTGCACGTGCCGCCCGTCTATGAGCAGTAGACAAGGCGACCGGGAGCTCCTCTGAAGGAGTAGCAGCGGGAGTAACGGCGCTTGAGCCTGCTCCCACAGCCAAAGCAGCGCTACGCTCTCTTGCTGCGCGCCTTAGGCGCTTCCTTTCCTCCCGGGCCGTCACGACAGACCTTTTGGAAGCCTCCTTCAGCAAGGCGTCGTCATCTGCATCAGGGTTGCCTCCAGAGCCGTCAAGGCTTTCATCATCGGCTTTTTGAGTTGGGCCTCTTGCGGCAATCCCGAAGAGGCCGGGACTCCGGTAGCTGGCCCGAGGAGAATTTCCACGTCAGCTTGCGGGATAGGTCTCGTAGTACCTGCGATAAGACAAAGAGAGGGTTAGATTACTCATAAGAAATGGAAGTAGAAACATAGCGAACCGAAATATACCAAGGCCTAAGGATGCTCTGAGTCGTTCCTCCTCCTCGAAAGTCTTGAGAGAAGCAGCGATGGCTTCTTCGGTAGAAATGCCTGTTAAAGAAGGAAAAGCGTTAGTCAAAAACAACGGTAGAGGTACGATGCAATGACGAAAAATACAACTAGTGATTACCTGATTGCGCGAGTTTAGCCAACCACTCATCGCGCCTTGCCAATCGCTTAGAAGCTGCGATGGCGGCCGCCAGATCAGTGTCATCTGGCGGCATAAATAGGCCCTCATTGGTCCCGTACTCACTCAAGCCCTCGCTATAAGGAGCATGAGGTTCCTGACCAAACACAACGTCAGCAGAGAGGATCGACTTCTTCTTCCTCTTCTGCGCGCAAACTCCGGTCGCACCCAAAATCAGCTTACGCTTCGTAGGCACCTTGGGACGGCGGTTCCCGATATCCGAGCCCACGCCGAATTCGGGAGAAACCACGTTGACCGTCTCCACGGGAGCACGGGGCGCTGAGGGCACGTCCACAGGATCACGGGGCAATCCATGCGTAGGGCTTACCATACGTAGAGGCTCAACTCCAGCATCTCCTCTTAGTGGAGGAGGGACAGGGTCCCTTTCGCTTTAAGGGAACGTTGCGATCGCTGGCGGGGGGCGCACCTTTGCGATCAAGCAGCAGCCACTTCTCTTCCCTGATGACAGCGCCCATCGCGTGCTGATACCAAGCCCCGTATACGTTGAGGGCCCTTGGAATGCAACTCGGCTCGCTAACGAAGAAGTGGGAGCCCGTGTTTAACCGAATAAAGTGATGCAGTGCGCTCCGTATTCCCTCTCTGGTGGCCGCAGGCTCTTCCAAAAACGCCTCCAGTGGGACCCCCTGGTTATAACTTAGTCGCTGAGCAAAACAATGGGGGTTGTATCTCATAAAAAGCGCGGCCTCATTTCGTCTGAATACGAGGAAGCCTGGCCTGATGAAGTATAGATGTAGAATCTCCCGGGCTTTCAACACGGAGGCCTCGTCCTTGAAATTATCGCGCAACGCCAGCACCACCTTGGTGGTTTTCGGGCCGATTGTCAGGACCTTGTCTATAAAAGACATACCCGCTCCGACCGTGCGCGGACGAAGAAGTAACCCCCTAGCCTCCCGCGGAGGAGGATTCACGATAGAAGCACCGATCAACCGCATAATTCTCGGGAATCTGTACTTCTCATAAAATGAGGGTCTTTTATGAATACTAAATACCCCGAGCACGTGCATTTCTATCCACGAAGTAAAGTAGTGCATCGGGAAATTAGCGGCTTGCACCCCCGGTTCAGTTACATCCGCCGCCACGCTAAGACCATGGTACAGATGGGCCAACCCGGCAATCTCGATGGCCAATTGTATGCCAGCCACCATTCGATGTGTTGGGTAGAATACGGACGGCCTCATATAGCGAGGGTGCATGGGGAGCACGAACCAGCACAACCATAGCCCCAGAAACCCGAGAAAGAAAGTCTCATCGTCGATGCCCGGAGCAGCGATTTCCGACAAAGGGATGATTGCGGCATCGGGAAGATAAAAACCTTTTTGTTCGGCTTCCAGTGTTGGTCGACGATCTAAGCCAAGGCCGAAAGGATCGTCAAGCTTGGCAAATTTTTCGCTCCGTTGCGATAGAATCTCCGGTCGAAGAAAGCGGGCGATGAAGTATGCGAAACTAACTCCCCGGCCTCCTGATTCCAAGAAAAGACTTTCATACATATTTAGCACTCAGACTCGGAAACTGGTGCTGAATAGCGTTCTCCGACGTTAAGTCCATCACCAACGGCTTGGTGGTAAAAACGTATTTGTCCGGAGGAAGTAGCTCCTCATAGTGCTCCCCCCTCACCGGCAGACTGAAAATCTCAGCAAATTCTTCTAGAGAGATGGAAACTTCCCTGTCCATTAGAAGAAAGGTATGGGTGGGGATGTTCCATTGCTCCACGAACGCCTTAATCCACCATGTCGGAGGAGCAGAAAACTCGAACAGCGAGGCGTAAACTGCAGGGTATAGACCGATCTTCAGCAGATGCGCCTTCTTCGCTGACAAAACGTACCTGGCCCACTGCAGATACCTTGCCGAGTGTCGAGGGGTCAACCCGATGTTGTAGGGTTATCCCCAAGGGCGCGACTCTCCCTGGCATATGCGCCGTCCTAAAATATCCAAGGCTGCCGGCAGCTGCATGGGTATGGCAGCAATCGAAGGTTGAAGGAGACCCTCCGAATTCCAATTTACGACCTCCACGGCATAGTTCAACGGGGGTATATCTGCATACGAGATTGAAGAGATCGGATCCGATGGCGTCGCACAAGAGAAGCTTCGGCGACCTTTGATTATTTGGTCGTACCATCTACCCCACAGGTGAAGGTTTTTGTACTCCGGGTCGTAGTCCTTAATGAGAGCAAGAACCTCCCGGTCTACCGGTGCTTCAGAGAATCCTCCCTCTGAGCGGAAAAACTGGAACGAGAGATCAGAAGGCATGTCGCCTGCAAGAAAGAACGAAATTCAATTATCAGTGTCATAATTTAATTTTAAAAAAAATCCCGACACTCGATACTTTAAAATTTGCACCACACTGCAATGCAGTGGAGAAGGGACCAAAGGGGGACCCACAAAATCCAGATGACAATGCATCAATTAATAAGACAGCCTCATCATTGGATGAGACTGTCAATTAATGAGGAAATTCTCAAAGAATATTCTCATTGAATAAGAAATCCCTCGAGACAAGGAGAAAATCTCCCTTTCAGAGCAAAGCTCTGTAACAGAGTGACACTTGTCAAACTCTGGTCACGAGGGAATAAAATTCCTTAAATAGCCTAGCTCTGTAATGATGATGGAAAATCCATCAAAGATTAATGAAAAGTAATTCCTGAGAATTAAAATTCTAGGATCTTAAAGATCTATGAAAAACTCTTAAGAGTTCTTCATCAAAAGATCAAAAGATCTATACTGTCAAAAGAGCAGAGCTCTGACCCATGGGCTAAGAAACCCTAAGGAAAGATCTATTTAGATCTATGGGTTCATGAGAGCAAGGCTCTGTTTATGAAACCCTAAAGGGGTTTTCTTTAGATCAAAAGATCTATAAGAGCAAGGCTCTGTTAATGGGTAAGAACCCCAATTTATTAGAATTAATTCAATTTATTAGAATTAATTTATTTTAATTTTTACCTAAATCTAGTAAAGTTATAAACTCTTGAAAGTTCTTGGAAAGAAGAGCAAGGCTATGAAATAAAATTCTTGAGGAAAAGATGATAATCATCTGAGGACCAAGGGTCCTATTTATAGGCGCTGAAGCGCCTCCTCAACTTCTGAGTTGATCCAAGGGCTCAGATATTGTCACCGCTGCACTCACGTGAGAGCCACGTGAGCGCAACAGTAGGGGGGCATTTGTTCTCCCAATCAGAGCAAAGCTCTGTTTTGAATTTCAAAATTCAAAAATTGAAGCAACGCTTCAGATCTTTTGCGCTGCATGCTGTGCGCCGCGTGTCAAAAGCAGACACGCCAGCACCAGGAGCGCTGCGCCCTAGGCAGCGCATCCCCAATCAGAGCAAAGCTCTGTTTCAAAATTCAAACTTTAAAAATTGAAGCAACGCTTCAGATCCCTTGCGCTCTGCGCTGCGCGCCACGTGTCAAAGCGCTCTGCGCTGCGCGCCACGTGTCGAACACGGGCGCGCTAGCGCAGTTGCGCTGCGCTCTGTGCTGCGCGCCACGTGTCGAACACGGGCGAGCTAGCGCCAAGTATGCCAGCGCTGGAATTAAAAAAATTCCCCACCATTAGATCAAAAGATCTAATAATAATAATAAATTATTAAATAATCAGAATTAAAATTCTGTTCTGGAAAGATTTTTCCAATCTTGTTAAAAACAAGAAGATTGCCTTCTGTAAAATAGAGGCCCTGGGATCAAAGATCCAATGGTGGGGAAATATCCCCAAATCAATCAAAGAAAAATCTCTTTAACTGATTTAACAAATCAATTGACCCTATATAAAGACCCCTAGACTTCAAGTCTCGATATACAGAAGAGAGAGAAGAAAAACCCCTCTGCAAGCTTTGAGAAGAACTCAAAAAAAGAAAGAAAAGCAAGCCTTTGAAGAAAGAAGATCATTTTTTCATCTTTAAAGGTAAAAGCAATTAATTCTTGAACGATAGAGATGAAATCATCTCATTAAAAAAGAAGAACCATCTTCTAAAAAGATCAGGGTTCTAAGAACAAGATCAAGGTCTTCAATAAAAAAGAAAAAGATCAAAAAAGATCTAATTATAAAAAATTTAAAGAAGTACTCTACTTCATTAACAGATCTTTTGATCTATAAAGGCAGAGCCTTTTGATGAGAATAAGAACCTTGGTTCTTGGATCTCGAGGCAAGGCCTCTTTTGAAGAACAAAAAACTTGTTCTTTGATCTTGAATTGATCAAAGTGTGCTCTGCGCTATTGGACAGTGCTTTGCACTCTTAAATTGTGCCTTTGCGCTTATTAGACTGGCGCACAGCGCCAGAACACGCCACGTGTCAACCACAGAACAGTTTGCGCTTTAGGCTCCTAAAAATAGCACACTGCGCTCTTGGGTCGGCGCTCAGCGCCAAACGCGCCACGTGTTACTTAATGGCGCACCCATAAACTGGCGCAGCGCACTCATAAAGCGCAGTGCGCTAACAAACCAGCGCTTAGCGCTAAGCGACATGTGTCACCCTTATATGCGCTAGCGCAATGCGCTCTTTAATTGGCTCAAACCGCCTGATGCGCCACGTGGTGCGCTGTCAGAACATACCTTATTCTGATAAATGCTATGCATTATTAAAAGGGCAGAGCCCAAATAAAGGCCTAATAGGCAGAACATAATGTTAAACATTTTTTAACTGGACTTAACCCAATTCTGGCCATAAGTCCTCAATTTAAATTGAACTGAGCCCAACTGCTCTTCCAATCAATTTACACCCGGTTCGAGAGTACATCTCTTTACTCCTCTGATATCTGTCGTTGTAATCTTTCAACGTCATCAGAGAAGTAACGGGTCCCGACAACCACACATTGCTATGGACTGTGGGGTCCTTAAACTCATGGACTATGATGTCCTTAACCTTGACCGAGATGTCTTAAAACTAACGTCGGACTGTGGAGTCCTTAAATCCACGGACTATGATGTCCTTAACCTCGACCGTGATGTCTTAAAACTAACATCGGAAAGTGGAGTCCTTAAATTCACGGACTATGATGTTCTTAACCTCGACCGTGATGTCTTAAAACTAACACCGGACTGTGAGGTCCTTAAACCCACGGACTATGATGTCCTTAACCTTGACCGCGATGTCTTAAAACTAACATTGGACCGCAATGTCCTTAAACTAATTATCGACCGCAACGTATTAAACAATAGAGCCCGATTGCTTTTTTGTTGGATCTAAACGATCCCGTTAAATTGATCTTAGTCTAAAATTAGACTAACGTGTCCTTAACAAACGTTTAAGTTGATCTTAGCCTCAAATAAGGCTAACGTATCCTTAAACACACACACCCAAACCTAAATCTAAGAAAGATACGGATTTGGACTAATCCACGTCCTACTGGTGACAACACAAATTAGTCTCCGTATATAATCCATGGGCAACCGAACACAAAACAAACACTCACGACACGAAATGACCATATGGAGAAGGAGAAAGTTGTTACCGCGATGCGGTAGCGTAATTAACTGCAGGGGCTTGCGCCTGCAGGGAAGAGCGTCCCCACAATCAAAAACCCCTCAAGCGAGGGGGAATCTGACGAAGTCTGCTACATCGGCCGCATCCATCTAAACCTTCGATACATGGTGCCATAAATCAACTTGGCATCTTCGGAGAGGTAGACGGATAGCACCAATTAGCATCTACTCCGAATTTCAGACTAGACGGACCTGCACGGTCTTGTCCCCGGTGTTCGGAGGGGAACAGATTCTGGGATGCCAGAAGTCATTGAGGGGATGCTGAAAAGGCAAGACGGACCTGCGCGGTCGCGTCCCCGATGTACATCCTAAAAAGGTGGACACGCCGGGGGCATCATTCTCATTTATAGAGGAAGCTCCATAGGAAGTTGTTCTGTCAGCTAAAACTAAAAGAATGCTGAAAAATCATCAAGCATGTCCGGCGATTAGATGGAAAAGCCCGCTAGAGCCAGAAGTCATTGAGGGGATGCTGAAATCGGGCCCAACATCGAGTGTTGGCAGCAATGGGCAAAACACCCAGGACCAGCTGTCAAAGTTTTCGAAGAATAAGAAGAAGACCAAAAAGCCCACGCAATCTGATGACAAACGCATGAATTTGCAGAGGCATATTGATGCACTGGAAGAATATAACCAGAAGGCGCAAACCCCGGTCACACTCCAAGAGTTTCTCAGCTATATCCAAGAGAGCGGAGATAATGAAAATGATGGCGGAAACGACTCGTCGGAAGAACTCGAGGATTATGTGGCAAGTTGTCACATGATCTTTCATTCACCAATAAATGACGAAGAAGCTCGCTCGGCATCAGAAGATAATATAGAGGAGCTGGGGGCAGGTTCGGTGCCAAAATCCTTGGAACCATTAGACGAGATGATTGACATGCTACTGAACGAAGCCCGTCAGAAGAGCAAAGCTGATCAAGAGCGTGAAATGGCCATATTCGAAAGGGTCAGGCGTCGGCATCAAGTTGAAGAAGCCATGGTAGGGATGAGTCGCAAATACTCCAACCAGATCGAAGCACACTCGCGGCAGACAAAAGCAAGCTTAAGACAAGGAAACGGTTTGCCAAAGCCCTGTCAATAGGAATGAAGCTACCATCTTCCAAAGGAAATACTCCCAGCGGTATACGCCTTGACGAAGCGGATGTACATCCTAATTACTGCTTGTACCATCGGAAGGTTACACATCCCACTGAAGAATGCAATGCCTTCAAGAAATGGTCGCAGGGATACGTTGCTCACCGACAACATTTCAAGCGGATAAAGCACAAAACTCGTCGGGAGCAGAGAAATACGACAGATGAGCGCAAAAGAACTGCTGGCAACTGTCATATGGTTGATACCAAGGGATCTCAAGTTCTCACCTTCGGAAGCGATTCTGACAAAAAAATAGCCCTCGGCCCTCTCTTCAAAGAATCCACCTCAGGAACAGAAGAGGAGATGAAGAACTGTGAGAATATTCAGCTGCGCAATCGTATGCTGCCCGAAAAGAATCTCGGACCTACAAACAATGGATCGAACAAAAAAGATAAGGGGAAGGAAAAAGTCCCTGAGGATATCGCCCTCAATGATCGAGTCTTCGAAGAACTTACAGCCAAGGACCCGCCTAAGAAAGACAAAGTGGATTACAATGTCCTGGCGCACCTGAGGAAAATACCCTCGCAGCTGAACGTGTTGGATGCCCTTCTCCTATCTAAAGACGCATGAGATTCCGTGATCAGGGCATTACAAGGGCCCGAGCAGTTTCAAGCTTTCCTTGCCGAAGAAAAGATGAAGGACGAGCTGGAAGAAGTGCGCACAGCTGACATCACTTTCGGCGATGAAGATCTCCTCTTCGGAACGTACGAGCACAACCGCCCCCTGTATGTCACCGGGTACTGCCATGAAATCAAGATAGGGAAGATCTTAGTTAACAACGGGTCTTCTGTCAACCTCCTAGATGTGAGGGTGCTAAAAGAAATCTGCATAAACGTTCAGCACCTCACTCGGGATAAAATCACCATCTCCAGGTCGACTTCCAGTCATCGCGGACGCTTGGGTCTGTAATACTGACGTTACGCTTTAAGCTGCTCATCACTGACATCAAATTTCATGTCTTTGACGCCAGGACCTGCTACAACGCATTGCTCGGTAGGCCTTGGTTACATGAGTACAACATCATCCCTTCTACACAACATCAGTGTATGAAATATTTCAAAGATGGTCTCGAGTATACCGTGATGGGGGAATTGAACCCATTCTCCTTAAATGAAGTCCGAAAGTACGAAGATGCAAAGTATTTCCTACTAGACTTTGAAGATACGGAAAGATGCCATAAACCGGAGGATAAGAAAAAAGCTATCACCACTATTCCGGTCTTCGGGAGCGACACCGAGGAGGAAGAAGAGATAGTCTATTCGGGACCGCCCCAATGCAATAAGCCGGGACCATCTACCCTTATTTTGGTCTTTAGCAGTGACTCTGAAGACGAATTCAACGCAGTGTTCTCGGTCCGCCCATCAGTGCAGGCCCTCGCTAGAGATGATCAGAGTTTGCAGATCACCATGGTTCCGCGGCAGCATTACAGAGAGTTTGATGCGCTTGAAACATATAGTGTGCAAAAGCTGCAGACATTCTAGGTCCCTCCCAGGCGAAGAGGTGAAAAGGCGACCCTATTCTATTGATCTACAGAAACAAAAGTCGAGAGAGAAGTCTGGCGTGGTGCGGAACCTGTGCTTGACAGACTCCAACCAATCTATCTGCCCAGATACTACGCAGAGGGATTAAAGAGGTTATTGAGATGCCAAGGCGTACCCTTTAAGCAAACTGCGCGACAGGCCCAATTCTACAACAGGATCTGGAACGTCCCCGGAACTCAGCGAAAATTGCCCAACGGAAAAATGGAAACGATCGGGCTTAGATATGTCCAATCCAGGAAACGGGAGCAATTCCATGACTGTTATGTCATAAATGATCTCGATGAAGAAGGGGATGCTCTTTTAAAAGACGCTGACGCTGAATCAGAACGAGGTCCTGCCATAAAAATGCCGAGTCTGTCGTTTGAAGAACAGATGGACAAGCTAGTGAGGGAAGCGAGTGAAAAGGTTCGGAATGACCATAGCCGCAAAATGGCCATTTACGAGAAAGTCAAGACGCAACATATCATTCAGCAGGCTACGGAGGATGACGATCCCTTTCACCCCCGACCCTCTGTGCGCTCTCGTGGAAAAAAGGAAGCCCAACGTAGAAACAACAGCAAGGTCAAGAACGGAGATGACATTCCAAGACAGTGAATCGGATCCAAAAGGCCACGCAATCAAGAAAGGGTTGGCCGCAAGTCGTCTCTTATGAAAAGATGGGTCGAATATATTCTTTCCCTCAAGACAAGACAAGGAGAATCTTTGACCTTGTCATGAAAGATCAGATTATGAAACTCCCGGAGTCTCGGCAACCCGATCAAGCAAACAAGGTTCATCACCCGGATTATTGCTCCTATCATCGAGCGATATGACACCCTCTTGAAGACTGCTTCAACTTCAAAAACTGGGTTGAAGACCAATATCAGCAAAGCAGGTTTGTTCTATCCAACAATTGGAGGGTAGCCCTACCACAAAAGCATGTGCCAAAAGCAACATGGATAGTGAGTGTGGAACTAGATCAACATTAGTCTTGGAAACGATTTCATACCTGCCACGTGATAAAGCCGTCCGAAGAAGAAAAACATAAGAATATGGATGACCTCTCCTGGTGCTTCGAAAATGAGGATGAGAACGGGGTGATCTCAGAATTTCCACCGGCGCCAAAAGAATTGGAAGATGGGATACACACCACGGCGGACAACCTGAAAAAATCGACTTGGGGACAGCAAATGACCCACAGCCAACGTTCGTCAGTGAGCTGCTATCTAAAGAGCAGGTGGCTACGCAAAAAGATGTGCTCATGCAATATAAAGACTGCTTCGCATAGAACTACTCCGAGATGCCGGGACTAGATCCAGAAATTGCTGTGCATAAATTGGCGATATCTCCGGACGTCAAGCCAGTCAAAAAAGTGCCAAGAAGAATGCGGCTCGAACTTGAAATGAGTATCAATGCCGAAGTCAAGAAGCTAATCGACTACGGCTTTATTCAAGAAGTTCAATACTCCGACTGGATCGCCAACATTGTCCCAGTGATGAAAAAATGGGATGGTGCGCATCTGCGTAGATTTCCGAGACCTCAACAAAGCCTGTCCGAAGGATGAATTTCCCGTACGAGTTAACGAGCCGATGATAGATAACACGTCTACTCACGAAGTCTTCTCCTACATGGATGGATCATCAGGGTACAATCAAATAAAGATACATCCCGAAGACCAAAAGCATACCGCTTTACGGACTCCTCTGGGCATATTTTGCTATAAAGTGATGCCTTTCGGTCTGAAGAATGCAGGCGCTACCTACCAGTGGGCCATGACGAAGATCTTCGATGACCTCATACACGAGATTGTCAAATGTTATATTGACGACCTCGTGGTGAAAAGCAAATCGCACGAGGAGTATTAGGAGCATATGAAAATAGTGTTTCAGCGCCTTCGGAAATACAACCTGAAGATGAACCCTCTGAAATGCGTGTTCGGAGTTTCCTCGGGAAAATTCCTAGGATTCATCGTACGACACCGGGGCATTGAAATAGACCCGTTAAAGATCAAGACGATTATGGAAATGCCTTCGCCCAGAACTTTCAAACAACTATGGTCTCTCCAAGGAAAGTTCGCATATATCTGACGGTTCATAGCTAACCTTACCGGCAAATACCGCCCCTACAGTAATCTAATGAAGAAGGGGGGCCCATTCGTTTGGGATCGCAAATGCCAAAGTGCACTGGACGAAATTAAGTAATATCTACAAAAACCGCCGGTACTGACCGCTCCAATCAAGGGAAAGCCCCTCAACCTGTACACAACAGACCTTGAAGGTTCTTTAGGCGCGCTATGGGCATAAGAAAATAACCAAGGGAAGAACAAGCCCTCTACTATTTGAGTCGAGTTCTACTGGGGGCAGAAAACAACTACCCCCTATCGAAAAACACTGCCTGGCGCTAATCTTCGCGATAACGAAGCTTCGGCATTATGCTTTGGCGCATGAGGTCCATCTCATATCAAAGGTGGACCCTCTTAAATATTTGATGTTAAAAGCCATTCTAACGGGACGGCTCGCTAAATGGGCCCTACTCTTAATAGAATTCTCGATAACATACCGACCTCTCAAGACAGTGAAAGGCTAAGCTATTGCCGACTTCCTCGCTGAGCATCCGATACCTGCCGATTCACCCCTAAATTGTGAATTGCTGGACGAGGACGCATTTGACGCGATCGACAGGGAGAGAGAGGAGGGAGTGATACCCGATGGGAAATCTACTTCGATTGGGCATCCTCCATGAAGAAGCGAAAGCAAAACTCCCCCATAATCAAATCTGGGGTTGGCCTCATCTTCGTAACTCTACAAGGAGGGATAATGCGCTTTGCCTTTTCCTTAAAAGAGCCGAGGACAAACAATGAAGCAGCATATGAGTCCTTGATAGCAGGTCTTGAGATCGCTGTCAATATGAGAATCGAAAACCTCCTCATATATGGAGACTCCCAGCTGGTCATTAGCCAAGTAAACGGTGACTATCAAACGTGCAAACCGGAGTTGGTAAAATATGGTGAAAGAGTGCAACAATTGCTGACTCAAATCCCTTTCTACGTCCTGGAAAGCATAACGCGTACAGAAAATAGCAAGGAAGATGCATTAGCCAAACTCGCTAAAGAACTGGCTGACGAAAACCTCGATGACGTGAGGATCGTTGTACAAAGCTGTCGGGTTCTTGCACCAACAGAATGTCCACGGAGTCGTCTGAAGAAATGGAAATGACCAAGCAAACGGCCCTACAAATAGAGGACCAAGAAAAAGCTAAGGATTGGAGAGAAGTCTTTATAGACTACTTCAAATTCCGTCGAACACCTGAAGATGCATCCTCAAGATATCAGCTCATGAAACGAGCTCTATATTTAGCCTTCGTCAATGATACTCTGTTTAAGAGATCGTTCGACTCTCTGTGGCTGAGATGCCTGGGACCGGAAGAAGCAAGGAGAGTCGTCCAAGAAACTCACGACGGACTCTGCGGTTCTTATCAAACCAGGACAAAGATGAAGCTGAAGATCAAAAGAATAGGCTAATATTGGCCCACGATGATTCAAGACTGCCTCGAATACACGAAGTAGTGCCACTCGTGCCAAATTCATGGAGACTTCATACACCAGCATCCGAACCCGCTACATCTAACAGTGGGTAGCTGGCCTTTTGAAATGTGGGGAACCGATATAATTGGGCCCATCAAACCAGCGTCATCCAGAGGACATCGGTTCATATTGGCGACAACCGATTATTTATCTAAGTAGGCAGAAGCAGTACCGCTAAGAGATGTGAAAACGGAGAATATTCTACATTTCTTCAGGACACACGTCATCTATCAGTTCGGCACTCCGCGACGGATTATCTCCGATAATGGGCCAACCTACAGAAGTCACAAAATCAGCCGCTTCGCACAGCAGCATAACATAGATTGGAGATACTCTTCGGTCTATAATCCTCGAGCTAACGGTCTAGCTGAGGCTTTCAACAAAACCCTGACAAAGATCATAAAGAAGACGATGTCCAAAAATAAAAAAGACTGGCACGAGAGACTGCATGAAGCTCTATGGGCGTATCGAACTACGTTCAAAACGGCCATAAATATAACACCATTCGCGTTGGTGTTCGGCACAGAAGCGGTACTCCCCCTCGAGATAGAGCTACCCTCTCTACGAGTGGTGGTTCATTAGGAACTAACAAATGAAGAGAATGCTCATCTTCGGCTTGAAGAGCTCGATGCCCTCGATGAAACTCGTCTCATGGCGCAGCAAAACCTAGAAGCTTACAAAGCAAAGATAACGCGCTCATACGAATGATTGACTAGGCCGAGAACATTCCGCCAAGGCGAACTCGTACTAGTCGTCAAAAAACCTATGATCCCTAATCGTGCCAAACAGGGGAAATTCGAGCCAAACTATGAGGGCCCGTACATCATAGACAAAGTCTACCAAGGTAGTGCTTTATTCATATCATAATTTTGCATTATTATATTCCCCATTTTTATTCATTTTGCAAATAAACAGGTGCTTTTGATCCATGTCTGTTGAATAGTTGTAGGTTACAGGTTCTCGGAACAATACAGTGAAAATGGTAAAAAGACGCCACAAAAGTGAGCCTATGACCAACAAATAGAATAATTTTTATCATGCTTACAGTTTGAGGGACAAACGAAGATCAGCAAACAGTTCGATTTCACAAAGCACGAAAGCAGCACAAGATTCAAGACTTCAACACGAAGCGAACGGTAAAAAGTCCATAACATTATGCACTGTGGAAATCTGGAAGAAACTAGAAGATATTCTGAAAAACCAAGTGAAGAAAATATAAGGAAAAAGCAACAGAAAGAATACCTGAAGAAAAGAGCCCAAGAACTCTCAAGATGGCCGCGGATCCGCGGCCAAACAAGGCAATTGGCGGCGGTTCCGCGGCCATATAGAACACGTGTCGATGCATTTTTGACGGTGGATGGCGGTGCGTTGACCAGGCTTCTCACGGTAGTTTCGTAAATTTAGATTTGGATAAGATGTAAACCCTAGAGTTTCTATAATCTATAAATAGGAACCCTACAGCTCTCCTCTTTTTAATTCCTAGTTTAGAATTTTTTCCTTGTAAATGTTCAAAGCATCAAATAAAAAAGTAAGTTTTTCTTTATCTTGCCTTAGTTTAATTTCTTTTCTGCCCTAGTCTTTATCTAGCAATTTTATTTATCTGCCGTAGTTATAAATTTTATTTATCTGCCGTAGTTGTTAAATTAAAAACAAATAAAAAATGAATTCGTTTAACAATTTCCTAATGAGTGAGTAGTTCCTCACTTGTTAGGGTTAGGTTTGGGGAAGGTTTGAGAGATGAAAATCTCTCACCCCTTTCTTGCCCATTTAAGATTTTAAATAGGAATCTATGCATATATACACACACCGCTCACTATGGCACCCTATCCCACGAGCTAGCGGTGATACCATAGTTAAAGACCGGTTGTGTATGATTTCCATGAAGGTTAGGGTAAGAGTTAAGAAAGGACGGACAAGGACCAAGAGGAAGAAACCTAGATTCTTCCTGATCGTGCTAATCCCCTTTGTTAACAATTACTTTAACACCTAAAAGTTCTTAATTAGGGTATAGAAAGTGGTGAGAATAATTGATCTTCCAAACTAACCTAAACCTAACCCTAGCAAGGTTTTAATCCTAATCAAACTCAACTTTAGTTTTTATTGATAATCAAACATACCACAATTGGAATTAACTCGTTAGAACAACTAGAAAATACATAAAATCCCTGTGGACCGACCCGTACTCAACCGGCTAGCTACCAAGCGACACCGTTCTTGATTGCGGTAAATTCTCTGATCACAAATAGCGTAAAGCAAAACATCTACAATCAAATGGCGCCATTGCCGGGGATGGCGTAGTTATTTTCTTTTTGTAATTTCGGGTTGATTAAAAAAATTGAAAAATCATAAACACTGAAAAAAAATTAAAAAAAATTATCATCTTGTTATTTTTTGAAGGGTTTTCGTGTGAATTGTGCAGGATCTAAGAGACGAACAGATTCAGATCTGGAAAATTCCAGTGAGCAAAACAGAAAACAACAGATCTGAACAGGCAGAGGAAGATATAAACAGCAAACAGCAAAATCTCGGAGGCTTGAAACACCTAAAGAACCGCGGAACCGCCGCTAATTCGTGCTTCTTACCGCGGAACCGCCGCGGCTTGCTGACATCAGCAAGCCAAAACCCCTCTGTAAGCTTTCTTTTCTTCTTTATAACCTCCTGATCTCCTCTGAAAAATTTTCCTGCAGGGTTCTTTGTGCAAAAACTTCTCCCTCTTCTCCAAAAACTTGATCTTGTGCAGGATTCTTTGCGCCGCAATAAAAAAAAATTTTGGCAATTGTTTTGTGTGTTTACTGCTTTGCATTCTTAAATTGACTTTTAAGGGGCTATAACACCAATCCAGATTAGGTGGGGATTTCATTACCCTTCCTAGGACCCCAAAAATCACAAAAAGCATTTTGCATTAACCTTCGAGTTAATTATAAAAGATTAGACTCGGCCTATAAGGACTGTCGTGCTCATTAGGACAAAGGAATAGTTGTAGGCATCGGTCGTTTATCTAAACCAGAATTTGTGGTGCCTAGGCTAGACAAGTAGGAAAGGTAATTTTAAAAGGCCCGTCTCACGGTGATTCGTGAGCGGATCCCTCCTTTCTTTACTTGTGCTTACCTGGCCACAATTGGCGGTGAAGAGGCGATTTGAGGATCTCACAACGTGCCCTTTGGAACAGTTAGGAGCAGTCTAATTGACCTAGGAGACCCTACATCTAGGCTTGATTGTGCATATTGTGATTGCTTGAACGTGTGTCTAAGCTTCTTATAAAAATCTTTTGCAAAAACTCCTTATAAAAAAAAACACAAAACAGAAATTTTTACAAAAAGACTTGCCAATTTTGTCGCTAGAAATCCTTTGCACCCCACTTCCTCTCATTGACGTTTTCTTACCCCCACCTTCTGTTTTTACTTTTTGACTACACTACACCTCTTTAGTGTATGTCCAGTTGGACTTGGGACACTAGCACCCGTTTAGTCCGTGTCTCGTTAGTACTGACTGACGACGCTTTCGACTCCGAAGTCGAAATTCCCTCCACTTCTTTACCTTCATTTTCATATTCATCATCTTCTAAGGAGATGTCAGGATTCAATCCGAACAACTCCTTACCTTCGGGACTGATTCCACCCCCACTGGATGCAAATAACCCACCACACCCTCCTGTCGAAGCGCCCCAACGAATCACGCTTCAGGATCTTTTCTATCCCATCCGCACCGCACTTCCCACTTGTCTTTCACTTCCACCGGCTAATGGGGATAACTTTGAAATTAAACCCCACTTCATCAATATGTTGCCCAAATTTCACGGGCTGGAATCCGAAGATGCCTATATCTTCATAAACAAATTCCAGAATGTTTGCGTAATGATGAAGACCACACAACTTTTTGATGATGCTATAAGGCTACGTGTCATTCCATTCACTTTATGTGACCTAGTCGAGAAATGGTTATATAGCACAGCATCACACTCGATAAAAAATTGGGAAGAGTTTGTTAAGGCTTTTCTAAAAAAGTTTTACCCACACCACAAGACCGCGAGAATTCGCAACGAAATTATTCAATTTTCCCAGCTTCCTTCCGAACCTTTTTGGAAGTGTTTTGAAAGATTTAAGGACCTCCTTGTTCAGTGCCTTCACCACGGTATCGAGAATTGGCAACTTTGCCAAACTTTATACGAAATACTGAACCCAGCAACTAAGTAGTTGTTGGAAACCATTTGTCAAGGTCACTTTCTAATAAAATCTTGCGGGGAAGCTTGGCAGTTTCTCGACGATCTTGCTGAATAAACATTTCAGTAGGAAAGCACTAAGACCACCTCATCTACTTCATCAGGTCAGTCTAGGGTAGGCATACATCAACTTGATATGTCGATTGCAGTGAAGGGCGAAATGGCTGCACTTACGAAAAAGCTAGAAGCAATTGAGAGCAAATTCTCAACGCCTTCTCCTGCCCCTGCTTTACCCCCACGCACAGTTTGCGCTTGTTGTTCGGATCCATCCCATCTTACAGAAGAGTGTCCTTACAATCCACCGGTTCAAGGACAAGATCAAGTCAATGCTGCCTTTCAGCAAAGACAAAGAAATGATCCATACTCTTCGACTTATAATCCTGGTTGGAGGAGCCACCCAAATTTTGCTTGGAATCAAAATCAACAACAATTCCAAGGTAACAACAACTTTCAAAGGCCTCCTCCATAACAACAAGCCACTCAACAAACTCAATATCAGCAATCTTTCAAACCCCAACCTTACCCAAACTAAATGAATAATTTTGTACCCAACAACTCTTATCCTCAAAACAATTTTGTTCAACCAAATAACGATAAGGTTTTCTCGCTAGAACGAAATTTGGATGCGTTTTTAAAACAATCTACACAATCCGCAGCAAGATTAGAGACTTCCATTCAGTCTTTGGTGCAAAACAGTGCTTCACATGATCAGAGCATCAAATCAATTGAGGCCTAAATTGCACAACTAAATGCTGCGTTAAGCGGGCGACAAAAGGGAAAGCTTCCGTCTCAACCATTGCCAAATCCTGGTCACACACACAACGCACATGTTGCATATGAACAACAAAATCATAATGTAAATGCTGTGACTACGTTGAGATCTGGAAGAGTGTTGCACAATAATGTGGGTATTAGTGATGAAACCCCGGCTGCCGCTTCTTCTTCTTCTTCTTCTTCATCTTCTTCTTCTTCTTCATCTTCTTCGTCAGAGCCTGTTCTTCATTCTTCACAAGGCTCTACTTCTTCTAATTCGAACGGACCAACATCTCACTTCACGAAAACACTAACACTGGAATCCGTTCCAACTCCGTAATCTACTCCACAAACATTGGACTCAACAAATTTTCAAAATGTTCCATTTCCAAACAGGTTGAGATCCAATAAACCAACTCCATAAATGGAGAAGATTGTGGAGTTATTTAAGCAAATTAACTTTAATATTCCTCTCTTGGATGCAATCCAACAAGTCCGTTCTTACGCTAAAATCTTGAAGGACTTATGCACCAAGAAGAGGAAGTCTCAGATACCCAAGAAAGTATTAGTAGCTAGTGCCGTGAGCAATGCTATTACCCAACCTTTACCCTTGCCCCAAAAACGAAAGGACCCTGGCTGTCCTATAATTTCAATAACAATTGGGGATAAGAACATAAATCGCGCACTTTTAGATCTTGGTTTTAGTGTTAGCTTGCTTCCCTATTCCGTTTATGAGCAATTAGGCGTTGGAGAGTTGAAACTCACTCATTGTACTCGCCAAATGGCCGATCGATCCATCACCCATCCTAGGGGTGAGTTAGAGGATGTCTTGATTAAAGTAGGGGACTTCATATTCCCTATTGATTTCATTGTTATGGACACACAGCCTGTGGCTAACCCACGGAACCAAATTCCGGTGATCCTCGGTCGACCATTTTTGGCCACTTCCAATGTTTTAATCAACTGTCGTAACGGCTCTATGACTCTATCCTTTGGGAAGATGTCAAGTGAGTTCAACATTTATAAGATAGGAAGTCTGCCCTCCGAGCCTAATGCTAGTATACTTGATGTTTGCTCGATCCGAGAGATCAAGCAGGAGGACTGTGAGCTCGAAAAATTTCTGTTCGATCACAGCAGTTTTGACGCCACTAGTGCGTTCCTCCTTGAATCTGACACAGTTTGCACAACCGATAACGATTATGAGCGTTTCACTATTTCGGACGATTTTGAAGACTCACCATCCGAGTTTGAGTCCTTTGATTTTTCGGATGAGTTAGCTGAACCATCCAACTCGGTTGATTACACTTGCTTTGAACCATTGATGGAATCCTTCGAGTTCGAGACAGTTTCACCAATTTTACCTTCAATTGTTTCACCTCCAAAACTCAAGCTCAAGCTGTTGCCGTCTCACCTTAAATATACTTACTTAGGTGAGAATGAGATCCTTCCTGTCATCATCTCGGCCTCTCTAGCCTTCGAGCAAGAGACAGCCCTTTTAATGGTCTTACAAAATAACCGGCAAGTTTTTGGCTGGACTATGGCGGACATCAAAGGGATTAGTCCCCTCATAATTGAACATCATATACATATGATGGATGATTCCAAGCCAGTAAAGGATCCACAGAGACACCTCGAGGATTTTGTGGTTAATCAACCTCCACCTATAGAAGTTGAACCACCATCTTTTCTTCTAATAAAATACGAGAATGCCAATATTCCACTCATTTCTGATCATTCACATTCTCGTTTTTATTTATCATCACCTCTTATCTCCTCACATTCACATTCACGCAAACCTTTTCCATACCACCACTTATCTCTTCCCCATTTCTTCTTAGCTCTATACAACATACTCTTCCACCAACCGCTGTGTTTCACTGATAAATTCTTCGAATGGTTGGTATTGACTTTTGGCCTATGTAAAGCTTGGCATTGACTTGTAACTTTGTTTAATTCAAGTTTGGGGGAGATTATGTTGGGGTATTTTTGTAAAATTACGGTTTTAAAAAAAATTAAAAATAAAAAAATAAAAAAAATTATGAAAAAAAAATAAACAGGGGAGTGCTGACAAATTTTGACCCTCTTGGTGTAGCCTGACAGTGAGGACACTGTCGGGTTTAAGTTTGGGGGTGTGCTCGGTAAGTTCTCTTCCTTCGCATTCATATGTATATTTTTGCATTTGCATACTTATTTTAAAACCCATAAAAATTGAAAAAATTTAAAAATTATAAAAATTAAAAAGCTCAATTTTGGCCATAATTGACTTAAGTTTGACAAGACGGTTAACTAGCTAGGAAAAAAACCAGATCCTACACTTAGTAAATTAAAAACCTTAAAAATAACCTTTCTTACAAATTTAACGGTAGAAAATATATGTCCTTGTAGATTATTTTGAAATAGGCAAATTTTGAGTTCACTTCTTGGGCTAAGTCAAAATAAGGGAAGAGTATTGAAATTTTTATTAAAGTATAAGTCTGAAAAATAATTCCGAACCTTAAGTCTAAATTCTAAAAATATATACCCTACTACTTGCACAAACACGAACCTTGAAACTTGGAATAGTAGAGGATACCTTGAAATGCACTTGTCTAAAAACCTTAGTATGAAGGAAAATAAAATTATAAGTGTGAATAAAGAGATAAAAAAATGAACACTGGTTTTGTAATTACTTAAGGCTGCATAAAATAAAAAATTATATAGCGAGGGTGCTTTATCACCTAGTGACTTAGACCAACTGGTTTGGGAGTCACTGCTAAAGCCTTAGGTATTACAAGATGAGGAATTACGCCTTAATGCGCAAACACATTTTGTAATCGGTCGTTATTAGCTCAAGAAGTATTAACGGTCGCATGAAGGATGTGTGAGCAATTTCATCTAAAATTCACAAACTAAAAGTACTTTGGAGGATGGACAAGAGTATAAGAGCTTGAATTGAATTTCCAAGTGTAGGGGTGATACGCAACACATACGTAGGGGTATATGATTGGGGTTTGTATGAGAGATAGGAATGAAAAATAGGACTTATATCTTTAGTAGAGATGATAAAAATTCCTAAGTTGAGATGGAACCTTAGAAGGAAAACTCAAAAGATGCTAAAAGCTAAATAAATTTACATAACATATACAATCTTAAGTTAAATGATAAGGAAGTGTGAAAAATATGGGTTGATAATTTCTGAGTTGAAGATAATAGAATTTCTTACTAGAACACCGAATTGAAGAATAAAAGTCAATAGGCCAAATCGATAGGATTTTGTGGGTAGTATCCGCTGAAAACCCTCAGGAGACAACACTCCTCCTACTAGGGACACCTAGAGGTTTAACGACTTATTGCACGAGCTCGGTGCAATCGTGTTTCCCTGCGAAAGTGAGGTTAGGCTTTTTCGAGAATAAAACTAGTTTTGCTCGGGACGAGCAAAAGATAAGTTTGGGGGTATTTGTTCATATCATAATTTTGCATTATTATATTCCCCATTCTTATTCATTTTGCAAATAAACAGGTGCTTTTGATCCATGTCTGTTGAATAGTTGCAGGTTACAGGTTCTCGGAACAATACAATGAAAATGGTGAGAAGACGCTAAAAAAGTGAGACTACGACCAACAAATAGAAAATTTTTTATCATGCCTACAGTTTGAGGGGCAAACGAAGATCAGCAAACAGTTCGATTTCACAAAGCACGAAGGCAGCACAAGATTCAAGACTTCAACACGAAGCAAACGGTAAAAAGTCCACAACATTATGCACTGTGGAAATCTGGAAGAAACTAGAAGACATTCTGAAGAACCAAGTGAAGAAAATATAAGGAAAAAGCAACAGAAAGAATACATGAAGAAAAGAGCCCAAGAAATCTCAAGATGGCCGCGAATCCGCGGCCAAACAAGGCAGTTGGCGGCGGATCCGCAGCCATATAGAACACGTGTCGGTGCATTTTTGACAGTGGGTGGCGGTGCGTTGACCAGGCTTCTCACGGTAGTTTTGTAAATTTAGATATGGATCAGATGTAAACCCTAGGGTTTCTATAATCTATAAATAGGAACCCTACAGCTCTTTTTGGAGCATGCCTCTTTTTAATTCCTAGTTTAGAATTTTTTCCTTGTAAATGTTCAAAGAGTGCATCAAATAAAAAAGTAAGTTTTACTTTATCTTACCTTAGTTTAATTTCTTTTCTGCCCTAGTCTTTATCTAGTAATTTTATTTATCTGCCGTAGTTATAAATTTTATTTATGCCGTAGTTGTTAAATTAAAAATAAATAAAAAATGAATTCGTTTAACAATTCTCTAATGAGTGAGTAGTTCCTCACTTGTTAGGGTTAGGTTTGGGGAAGGTTTGAGAGATGAAAATCTCTTACCCCTTTCTTGCCCATTCAACATTTTAAATAGGACTCTATGCATACATACACACACCGCTCACTATGGCACCCTATCCCACGAGGTAGTGGTGATACCATAGTTAAAGACCGGTTGTGTCTGATTTCCATGAAGGTTAGGGTAAGAGTTAAGAAAGGACGGACAAGGACCAAGAGGAAGAAACCTAGTTTCTTTCCGATCGTGTTAATCCCCTTTGTTAACAATTACTTTAACACCTAAAAGTTCTTAATTAGGGTATAGAAAGCGGTGAGAATAATTGATCTTCCAAACTAACCTAAACCTAACCCTAGCAAGATTTTAATCCTAATCAAACTCAACTTTAGTTTTTATTGATAATCAAACCTACCACAATTGGAATTAATTCGTTAGAACAACTAGAAAATACACAAAATCCCTGTGGACCGACCCGTACTCAACCGGCTAGCTACCAAGCGACACCGTTCTTGATTGCGGTAAATTCTTTGATCATAAATAGCGTAAAGTAAAACATCTAAAATCAGGCTTACTTGCTCATAGATATGCATGGCGAGAGATCCTTCCGGCTAATAAACGAATGATTCCTTAAGAAATACTATGCCTGACGAGTTAAAGCCCAGGTTATTGATAGATGACGACGCTTGTGTCCGCTCGCTGTCTTCCTAAGTACCAAAATCTGTAGGTGCCATCCGGCAAAACTTTGCCGCGAAAATTCAACGGACCGAAATGTCTCTAAACTAACAATGGACCGTTATGTCCCGAAACTGGCTACGGACTGAAATGTCTCAAAACTAACAATGGACCGAAATATCCTGAAACTAGCTACGGACCGAAACGTCTTTAAACTGCTATGAACCGCAGCATCCTCAGGCTAACGCGGCAAAAAAAACAAAAAAAACGGAACGTCCATAAGCGAAAGGGGCATGTACGAAAACCCGAAAGGTCTCCGTGAGTAAAAACAGCTGGGCTACCGGCGAGTTTGTGAAAACCCGAAAGGGCGCAGACTTGTAAAAAAATTCATGCACACTTGAAAGGTCCTCTCGACCTTATAAGGAGAAAATGCCTCCGTGAGATCCTAACGACTCACAAGGGAGCAACACACTTAGGGATCCCCACGATTCCTAAAAAGAAATTGCACTTACAAAATCCTCATGACTCGTAAGGAGAATTCTCTTATGAGATCCTCACGGCTCATAAGATTCAAAAGCCTTAAACTACAGGGATCTGAACCTGTTCTTAAGCCATCACATTCCCCAGGTTGCCCTACAAGCGGTTCAATATTGACCCTTGTATACTATCCACGGGCACAAATAAATGTCTCCCCTACCAAGTCCCATCAACGACGAGGAACGTCCTCATATGGAGAACAACACTTGTAAGTCCTCTCGACTTATAAGGAGAAAACACTCTTGTATGATCTTTACGACTTATAAGAGAACATACACTTAGAAATCCTCACGGCTCCTTAGGAAAAACTATCAGCTAACAAGTTATGTCGATGAAATGGTATTGTCTAAAGTGTACGTGACATGGCAATTACCGATGATGATGTGTGTGAGCCGGCAAGTAAGTTTACGTGGAACATACGCATCATCGGTAATGGTGATGGTGTCCTGACAGCATGGTATCAATAATAGTGTATGAAAACACAACATAAGCATGCGGTGCAAAGCGAACGGCAATAATGTGCGGGAGCTGAATGATAATCACCTATGATAACTAAACTGCATTTATATAAATATGAGTCATACAATGGTGCCATTTGAAATAACACGAATCGTGGTATTTTGCAAATAAGGGCTACGGTGTTTTAAAGAAAAGATATGTCCTTTGAAATATCCGTAGAATCCCTTGGCCTGTCTTTTAAAATACCCACGATTCGTTAGTTTTTGAAATAGGTAGGAATCGAATCTAGTCTAACAACTATACTAACTATAGGGCTGAGCTAACAGGCTAAACGAAAGGTAAGGAAACCGCCTAACATCTGAGTCGATATATATATATATATATATATATATATATATATATATATATATTAGTCGGTGATCCCTCCTCAATAGTATCACATACGATACAACATCTATAATATGACATCCTCAAGTCAAGAGTGCGGATCTATCATCAATATATAGCACGTACGTAAATCCGTCGTACGGCATCCCAATTATGGGTACGGGTAAATATCACATTCATCACATTATTCATTTGGTATCCTCTTTATCAAAGATCATGATCCGGGGTACTGACCTACGTCTAGTACAATACTGATACCATCTATGTATGCATGCATGTGTATGAAACACTACGTCAAAGGACCCGCTAAAACATCATGTCGTATCTCAAATACGAACCTTGTCACATAACCGATCTCACGGCCTCAAATCCAATCTCATCGACTCATCTCATATCCCAAGTACTATCCTCAAATCCAGTATATGAATACATAGTCCCATATCCATGTGTAAATATACACATCCCCATATACGCACAGATAAAAGAAAGAATGCATGCAAGTATGTGTGTGCGTGTGTGTGGGTGCAACCACTACTCTAGGAGTGCACAACTAACACTAAACCAATCCAAGAACACGTAGAATCCATCTTTATCATCAATAAACTCAAATCAACATATAATATATATATATATATATGTGTGTGTATACGTATTCGTATACATCACAACGAACTGCGGGGGTGCTATACGCCATCCACCCGACTTCCCCCGTAGATATAATCTACTCACCTTGCTTCTTGTGTGCCGATGCCGATGTCGCCATCTTCATCTTCAACGTCTCTACATCACGTGGGGTACCTACACATATACACAATCGCAAATGCGCATTAAAAATCACATCGGAAAACCAAAAACGGCACACGCTACGCTCATAGGTAAAAACCTATAGCCTCGCATGCAAACACGACTAATAATCCCAGTCGTTGACGTTCAAACGCCACCCGACGGAAACGAAATATCAAATACCAAAATCCATGTTAAAACAAGTCGTAAAACAATGCGCCAACACAAGAAAATGATCCCAGATTCTACCCTAGGTGAAATCAGCCAAAGTTGCATATGCCAAGGGTCAAGTTTACAGGAGATAAAGCTACAGAACCAACACGGATCCCAGAACCCATGCTCTGGCCGCAAATTGCGGCCAGAAAGATTAAATCTGCAGCCAGGTTGAAGATTCACGGGCTAGGGTTTTGGTGGTGGCTTCCTGGGTTCCTGCATGTATCACTGTCCATGCAAAATAATTTTCAGAGTCTTGGGGTGATAGCAGATTCCATTTAACCTTCACAGAATCACAGTTTTTCCGATATCGGCTTTCTAAATCCGTATTCCGGGTTTCAAGTCTCTGGTTTTAGGCCTGGGTTCTAGCACTAGGGGGTTTTTGTGGCCTCTACTGAGCTTAATTACCCATCACAACCCAAAGTTCCCTCAAACCCTAACTAGAATTTTCTAAGTCCACATAACCACTCAATATCGACATGAAACATGTATGGATGTATAAGGAATTGAAACACTACTCTAATGGTGCAGAAATTGCCTCCTTTGGCAACTCAAGAATTTTCTTGAGTTGCCCCAAGTGTCCAAAATGCAATCTTTCTTGGTCCATGGGGTAGCTAGTGAGCTTGTGCAACTTTTTTATGAAATGGAGATAGGGTTTTGAGGTCTTTTTAAAGGAGTTTTGGGGGTTGTAGTGGAGGAGGGAGAGAGGGTCAGCAGCAGCAACAGCTAGATGAGAAGAGGGGAGAGGAATGAGTGAAAGAATAGAGTGGGAAAGGCTCAAGACATGGTTGACCCCTCACCCTCTCTTCTCTCTCTTGCCCATCCCTCTTGACTTTTCTTTTCTTTTCTTTTCTTTTCCTTTTCTATTTCTTCTCTCCTCAATAGTAAACCTAAAACAAATACCCATACACCCCAAATCATATAGGAAAATGTAACAAGTCTAAAAAAAAGGCATGTGCACAAAACACGCTTAAAATCCGATTAGTGATTTTTAATCACGATTAGCACTAAATTAGTGTCAAATAACACATAAACTCTCATAATTTGCTTAAATCATATAAAGTACCCTGTTTTTAGTAATTTCCATAATTTTCCAAATTTTCCTCATTTATCGGTATTTAATTATACCGAAATATTAAAATATTCATTAAAATTAATATTAAATTATAAAAATTCCCAAAAATAATATTTTTATTTTTCTGAAATGTTACAATCTTCCCTTCTTAAAGAAATTCGGTCCTCGAATTTAAATTTAAACCCCTCAATACTAAAACATTTCAATAAAAAGTCCAAGTCGTCGGGGTTCCGAAATCATCAATACAGAAAACGCATCATAGCGCAATGCATGCGCATGTACAATGAGCATATAACTCAAAATCAAAACTCCGTCAAGCATCTCGCAATCATCGGAGTCATGGGAAAAACATCAATGTCTAAATCCAATACGAAAACCAATATGATATACATCAACACTATACATATAAACACCTGAAGGAAATGCATGCCAAACCGTTTCAAGTCGCTGTGCGATGTGCATAACGCTGCACAGTGGCGGGCGTCTCTAGTAAGAAAAAAACTCTATATATATCTTTTGTTTAATATACACGTCCCGCTGTTTTTTTTTGAAAACAATTTAGAAGGGTTTCCTTATTTTTGAACGTTTCGTGTCATCACAAACACGTAGGTAAATACTGAGACTATAGCTCTTTCTTTGGAATCCCTTCAATATCTATCAATGCATGCAAAAATATACTCAGGTACTGTCCTCTGACTAGTCCTGCTCAGTATGAAAACAATAGTAAATATCATAAAAACGTACTGCTCCATAAGAAATCAATCCTAAAATGTGCATATGAATGCTACGTGCGTCTGGTGCGCACGGAAATCAAAATTCATGAATGTGCCATACATGTGCACAGCAATAACCTCTAAGTGCATCGGGTGTGCATGAAACATCTGTCAAGGGCAACGGGTGTGCCTGACAGCAATATCAGGTGCATCTGATATGCACAAAGAATTCGATTTAGTGCATCTGGTGTGCACCAAAATTGCATCTCAAATCATGCGCCCAACATACGCGAAAATCCAAATCAGGTGCATCAATCATGCACGAATAAAATCTAAATCATGTGCGTCCAACATGCACGAAATCACAAAATCCAATATCAAGCGTCGAACATGCGCAAAATCCAAATCAAATGCACGGAGTGCAAGAAATCAACATCAATATCAGAATCAAAATCGACGGTATACAATACGGCTCAATCCAAATCAGGTATACCGTGGTATCATATCTCACAACCATGTGCATCAGCATGCACAAAATCAAATCAAAACACAAAAAGTGCATAAAAACTATGCCGTAAGTATAAGTTAAATCATATGCATGCCCTAGGCATGAAGTCAAAATCAAGACCTCAAATAACATCAAGTCGAAGTCTTGTGCAACGGTAGTGCACAAAATACGTATTACAGCACCGCAAGCATATATGAACTATATCGAGTGCAAAAAATCAAATCAGATGCATGCCATATGCACAAAATCAACCTAACTGTATGAAATCCATGAAGTCATGAGCATGTGCAGCCAAGGCACAAAAACGATACCAAGTGAAATAACTGTGCACAAATCATTAATACTCGGTAGGTGCAACCATGGTGCACAAAAACAAATATCATGAAACTCAATCATCAAAATCAATCATGCGAATAGATCGCCTAAAATACCGAAATCCAAGGTGACGGATACGTGATAATCGAATCACCAAATCACAAATCATAAATACTGTCGTCGATAGTTCCTCCTTCGAAGTCGAGAAGGTGTCGGTGCATCCAAAGCTTAGCAGAGCAGATATCTACTTGCCTCCCGATCATGGCCCGTCGTCTGGTGCCCTTAGACTCTCGTCTCTCACTGCGAATTGCTAAGTACATAGCTCACCGACTCAACGGTCCAATATGGAAACGATAATGGAAGTAGTCCGCTCTGGCGCATCCTCTACAGATCTCTGGCCAACTATCTCGTCGACGATGCCGAACTCTGGCCTGCTGGCTGTGCACAATGTGACCGCTCCTGGGTCCAAGTCTTCTCGTACTTTATTCCAGAATGATCCTGTCGAAATCCCTCCCAAGCCTCGTCTCTGCCTAACTGTCCGGAAGTCTTCGTCTTTTACTATATCTGTTTCTTGTTCCGGAATGGCTGCATACTCATCATGACTCCTCCTGGAATATATATACGTAGTCAACGCTTCTGTTTGCGTATCGCATCTCTGATGTCGGCGGAGTGGAACATCATCTTATCAAGATCTCGTAAGAACCTCTTACTCCACTTTTCTCTAATGTCGACTGCTTCGGACTCGTCTCGTCGTGGCTGTATGGACTGTGCTCCAACGGCTATACTCGTATCTGGTGTCTCCCAAGCAATGCATTCCATCACATGATATCCGAAAGATGTCGAACCATCCGATCGACTCGTCAAAACCTCATAATCCCCCAAGAGATCAACATCTTGGGTACAGTTTAATAGTATCGAGTACATGCCACAGCATCTATGGACCAACCGTAGAAGGGCAAACCCAAGCCTCACAAATGGCACTGCTAAACTGCCGCAAACCCTAAGGTTCAAAGGCGTTCCATGGTCATTAAGTCTAGTTAGGGTTTCATTCTTCTAGAGGGTTTTGCATGTTTTCTTCAAACACTTTAAACTTGGAAATGGGTACCTGACATTCGATCGTCTCTACCGACTCCCAACGTATCCTTGTGAAGTCTCCTCAAGCTGAAATCAATCAATCTGATGACCTCGCATCGGGGTAAGCAAACGAACCACATGTCCTAGTCTTTCACCCTCGTGTGACTAGCGACCATCTATCAAATATCTATGTGCAACTCGTGCTGCAGTAGCTCCAACATCTGGGGCGATATCTAGTCATTAGCAGCAGCAGCTGGCTCGTTCGTCTGCACGCTGAACAGTGCCTCAATCATCATGACTAAGCGATACATCAATGGTCATCACGTTCTAGCTGACCTCTATCAGTGGTTCAATCCTCTGGTGCAAATCCGCACGTCCGAGAAATCTCATAACAGCGATCCATCAAACGCTCGTGGCGCGAAAACCCAATAACACGGCGCCTCTCTATGCCATCGTATCTCTGGAGTCACGCCCTGGTCAGTCCTCGTCCGTGACGAGCTCGTGCTGACCGCAACTCTAGCCGTAGCTCTCTGTGCCCGTACAGCCGTGATAACAAAATCACATACCGATCTCGAAGATGATAGATCATAAACGAATATAATACTGTGCAAAGAAATGTACATCCTAAGGTTTCTTAAGTGGAGTAGCGTATCGTAAATATGCCGCAGAACATACGTACGGTACGTCACTCTACTCAATCTACCTACTCCATCAACCAGGGTCATCCTACACTCCGGAGGTAAAACCTAACGCTTTGATACCAACTTTGCCACGACCCGAAAAGGACGGAACATGACCGGCATATAAATTACGAAATGTCTCGAGGCGTACGTAATCTAAGTAAGCCAAAAACCCAGAAATCCAAACCAAGTGAAGTAGTAAAGTGAACGAAAAACCAATTAAAATAAAGTAGTTTTGCAACATACGCCGAAATATGCATTTTTAAAATCACAAGTCTTTTCTAAAAATTTCGGCAGAGTTTCCTTTGTAAATACTGACCCCAAACGGGTACAAAACCTGATAAAGCATATATATTGAATAAAGGCATTCCCAAGCGGGAGCCAGCTCTTCGTCAATCGACGGTCACCACGCAAGCAATAATAACATACAACGCCGAAGGGCGAGGATCAAAGCTGAAAAGGAAACTCAAAACAGCAAGAAATCCATAGAAATACAACGCGAGATTCTAAGGTCGAAAGAATAGACATCACTGGTCTCTATCTTTGAAATAAATACATGTTTGGTTGATGGAGTTTCTAGATACAACAGAATAAAATAACTACAATGGTGGTCACGATACAAGTGAACCCACCTACTAGCAAATCACCCGGAAATAGAAGTAGTGCCAGCAAAACCGTAACGAAACCTGTACGGAAAAACCTGCAAGAAACTGTGGCACAACGGGGGTGAGTTGCCAACTCGTGAGTAGAAAACATCACAGAGCAGAAATCGTATGTATGACGCAATCCTAGGTCATACGATCAATAATATCCTCAAATGATAAGTCTGAAGCATGAAAAGGTGGCAAGGGTAAACATCTATACATAAGTGTAATCCCATGTGCTCGTGTCAGTGCCTCAGGTAGCAACATATCAAATGAATGAGGTATGAATGCATGAAAACAGAATACATGTAAATGAAGAAACTTCTTTCATAACTTAGTGAGATTTCTGTACATTTAAAACGAGGTATCATCAATAAAATCAACATAAACTGTGTCTAGCATCGACACAAAACATAAATCCCAATATCTCAATATCTCAGTGTCTCAAATCTCACTGTCTAGGGCACCGTCAGTCCGGATCGGCCTCTAACCTCAATACAGGACCACGACGGTATCCTCCGGATATCCGACGCGTCAGGTAAAATCACCGGTAGGTAGTGCTCCCCTGCCAGGCTCATCGAATACAACTCGAACTTCTTGCCCGGGGGTACCTTACCGGGCCCACCATGTACCCGAAACGGTTCATCCAACTCCTCGAATCGGGTCTCGAAATCCATCAGCAATCATGAAAACTCATGGTGGACGACTCATACATCATGGGAAAACCGCACTTTTCATTTAAAAAGAGAAAGAAAGAAGTTTATAAATGTTCTTGCGGTTTTCCCCCAAATCCAGGAAATCTCAGGAAAATCCGAAATCCAATCATCAATAGCACGTAAACAGTGAATATAGGCATAAAACTCCATAATATGGCATAACAGTGAATAATAATATGCATAAAGTAGCAAGTAATAACTGCAATGTCTAAACTGGCATATAAGGCAAGTACACTAATATTATGTCGAAACTATCAGCTAACAAGCTATGTCGATGAAATAGTATTGTCTAAAGTGTACGTGACATGGCAATTACCGATGATGATGTGTGTGAGCCGGCAAGCAAGTGTACGTGGAACATACGCATCATCCGTAATGGTGCCGGTGTCCTGACAGCATGGTATCAATAATGGTGTATGAAAACACAACATAAGCATGCGGTACGAAGCGAATGACAATAATGTGCTGGAGCTGAATGATAATCACCTATGATAACTAAACTGCATTTATATAAATATGAGTCATACAATGGTGCCATTTGAAATAACACGAATTGTGGTGTTTTGCAGATAAGGGCTACGGTGTTTTTAAGAAAAGATACGTCCTTTGAAATACCCGTAGAATCCCTTGTCCTGTCTTTTAAAATACCCACGATTCGTTAGTTTTTGAAATAGGTAGGAATCGAATCTAGTCTAACAACTATACTAACTATAGGGCTGAGCTAACAGGCTAAACGAAAGGTAAGGAAACCATCTAACATCTGAGTATATATATATATATATATATATATATATATATATATATATATATTAGTCGGTGATCCCGCCTCAATAGTATCACATACGATACAACATCTATAATATGACATCCTCAAGTCAAGAGTACGGATCTATCATTAATATATAGCTCGTACGTAAATCCGTCGTACGGAATCCCAATTCTGGGTACGGGTCAATATCACATTCATCATATTATTCATCTGGTATTCTCTTTATCAAAGATCATGATCCGGGGTACTGACCTACGTCTAGTACAATACTGATACCATCTATGTATGCATGCATGTATATGAAACACTGCGTCAAAGCACCCGCTAAAACATCATGTCGTATCTCAAATACGAACCCTGTCACATCACCGATCTCACGGCCTCAAATCCAATCTCATCGACTCATCTCATATCCCAAGTACTATCCTCAAATCCAGTATATGAACACATAGTCCCATACCCATGTGTAAATATACATATCCCCATATACGCACAGGTAAAAGAAAGAATGTATGCAAGTATGTGTGTGCGTGTGTGTGGGTGCAACCACTACTCTAGGCTTTTTAATATTAAATTATAAAAATTCCCAAAAATAATATTTTTATTTTTCTGAAATGTTACAATCTTCCCTCCTTAAAGAAATTCGGTCCCCGGATTTAAATTTAAACCCCTCAATACTAAAACATTTCAATAAAAAGTTCAAGTCGTCGGGGTTCCGAAATCATCAATACAGAAAACGCATCATAGCGCAATGCATGCACATGAACAATGAGCATATAACTCAAAATCAAAACTCCGTCAAGTATCTCGCAATCATCGGAGTCATGGGGAAGACATCAATGTCTAAATCCAATACGAAAACCAATATGTTATACATCAACACTATACATATAAACACCTGAAGGAAATGCATGCCAAATTGTTTCAAGTCGCTGTGCGATGCGCATAACGCTGCACAGTGGCGGGCGTCTCTAGTAAGAAAATAACTCTATATATATTCTTTGTTTAATATACACGTCCCGCCGTTTTTTTTGAAAACAATTTAGAAGGGTTTTCTTATTTTTGAACGTTTCGTGTCATCTCAAACACGTAGGTAAATACTAAGACTATAGCTCTTTCTTTGGAATCCCTTCAATATCTATCAATGCATGCAAAAATATACTCAGGTACTGTCCTCTGACTAGTCCTGCTCAGTACGAAAACAATAGTAAATATCATAAAAACGTACTGCTCCATAAGAAATCAATCCTAAAATGTGCATATGAATGCTACGTGCGTCTGGTGCGCACGGAAATCAAAATCCATGAATATGCCATACATGTGCACAGCAACAACCTCTAAGTGCATCGGGTGTGCACGAAACATCTGTCAAGGGCAACGGGTGTGCCTGACAGCAATATCAGGTGCATCTGATATGCGCAAAGAATTCGATTTAGTGCATCTGGTGTGCACCAAAATCGCATCTCAAATCATGCACCCAACATGCGCGAAAATCCAAATCAGGTGCATCCAATATGCACGAATAAAATCTAAATCATGTGCATCCAACATGCACGAAATCACGAAATCCAATATCAAGCGTCGAACATGCGCAAAATCCAAATCAAATGCACGGAGTGCAAGAAATCAACATCAATATCAGAATCAAAATCGACGGTATACAATACGGCTCAATCCAAATCAGGTATACCGTGGTATCATATCTCACAACCATGTGCATCAGCATGCACAAAATCAAATCAAAACACTAAAAGTGCATAAAAACTATGCCGTAAGCATAAGTCAAATCATATGCATGCCCTAGACATGAAGTCAAAATCAAGACCTCAAATAACATCAAGTCGAAGTCTTGTGCAACGGTAGTACACAAAATACGTATCACAGCACTGCAAGCATATATGAACTATACCGAGTGAAAAAAATCAAATCAGGTGCATGCCATATGCACAAAATCAACCCAACTGTATGAAATCCATGAAGTCATGAGCATGTGCAGCCAAGGCACAAAAACGATATCAAGTGAAATAACTGTGCACAAATCGTAAATACTCGGTAGGTGCAACCATGGTGCACAAAAACAAATATCATGAAACTCAATCATCAAAATCAATCATGCGAATAGATCGCCCAAAATACCGAAATCCAAGGTGACGGATACGTGATAATCGAATCACCAAATCATAAATCATAAATACTGTCATCGATAGTTCCTCCTTCGAAGTCGAGAAGGTGTCGGTGCATCCAATGCTTAGCAGAGCAGATATCTACTTGCCTCCCGATCATGGCCCGTCGTCTGGTATCCTTAGGCTCTCGTCTCTCACTACGAATTACTATGTACATAGCTCCCCGGCTCAACGGTCCAATATGGAAACGATAATAGAAGTAGTCCGCTCTGGCACATCCTCTACAGATCTCTGGCCAACTATCTCTTCGACGATGCCGAACTCTAGCCTGCTGGGTGTGCACAATGTGACCGCTCCTGGGTCCAAGTCTTCTCGTACTTTATTCCAGAAAGATCCTGTCGAAGTCTCTCCCAAGCCTCGTCTCTGCCTAACTGTCCGGAAGTCTTCGTCCTTTACTATATCTATTTCTTGTTCCGGAATGGCTGCATACTCATTACGACTCCTCCTGGAATATATATCCGTAGTCAACGCTTCTGTTTGCGTATCGCATCTCTAATGTCAGCGGAGTGGAACGTCATCTTATCAAGATCTCGTACGAACCTCTTACTCCACTTTTCTCTAATGTCGACTGCTTCGGACTCGTCTCATCGTGGCTGCAAGGACTGTGCTCAAACGGCTATACTCATATCTGGAGTCTCCCAAGCAATGCATTCCATCACATGATATCCGAAAGATATCGAACCATCCGATCGACTCGTCAAAACCTCATAATCCCCCAAGAGATCAACATCTTGGGTGCAGTTTAATAGTATCGAGTACATGCCACAGCACCTATGGACCAACCGTAGAAGGGCAAACCCAAGCCACACAAATGGCACCGCTAAACTGCCGCAAACCCTAAGGTTCAAAGCCGTTCCATGGTCATTACGTCGAGTTAAGGTTTCATTCTTCTAGAGGGTCCGTAGAGTTACTTGCATGTTTTCTTCAAACACTTTAAACTTGGAAATGGGTTTCTGATATTCGATCGTTTCTATCGACTCCCAACGTATCCTTGTGAAGTCTCCTCAAGCTGAAATCAATCAATCTGATGTCCTCGCATCGGGGTAAGCGAACGAACCACATGTCCTAGTCTTTCACCCTCGTGTGACTAGAGACCATCTATCAAATCTCTATGTGCAACTCGTGCTGCAGTAGCTCCAACATCTGGGGAGATATCTAATCATTAGCAGCAGCAACTGGCTCGTTCGTCTGCACGTTGAACAGTGCCTCAATCATCATGACTAAGCGATACATCAATGGTCATCACGTTCTAGCTGGCCTCTATCAGTGGCTCAATCCTCTGGTGCAAATCCGTACGTCCGAGAAATCTCATAACAGCGATCCATCAAACGCTCGTGGCGCGAAAACACAATAACACGGCGCCTCTCTATGCCATCGTATCTCTGGAGTCACGTCCTGGTCAGTCCTCGTCCGTGACGAGCTCGTGCTGACCGCAACTCTAGCCGTAGCTCTTTGTGCCCGTACAACCGTGATAACAAAATCACATACTGATCTCGAAGAAGATAGATCATGAACGAATATAATACTGTGCAAAGAAATGTACATCCTAAGGCTTCTTAAGTGGAGTAGCGTATCGTAAATATGTCGCGGAATATACGTACGGTAAGTCACTCTACTCAAGCTACCTACTCCATCAACCAGGGTCATCCTACACTCCGGAGGTAAAACCTAACGCTTTGATACCAACTTTGTCATGACCCGAAAAGATCGAACATGACCGGCACTTAAATTACGAAACATCTCGAGGCGTACGTAATCTAAGTAAACCGAAAACCCAGAAATCCAAACCAAGTGAAGTAGTAAAGTGAAGGAAAAACCAATTTAAATCAAGTAGTTTTGCAACATACGCCGAAATATGCATTTTTAAAATCACAAGTCTTTTCTAAAAATTTCGGCAGAGTTTCCTTTGTAAATACTGACCCCAAACGGGTACAAAACCTGATAAAGCATATTTAATGAATAAAGGCATCCCCAATCGGGAGCTAGCTCTTCGTCAATCGACGGTCACCACGCAAGCAATAATAACATACAACGCCGAAGGGCGAGGATCAAAGCTGAAAAGGAAACTCAAAACAGCAAGAAATCCATAGAAATACAACGCGCAATTCTAAGGTCGAAAGAATAAACATCACTGGTCTCTATCTTTGAAATAAATACATGTTTGGTTGATGGAGTTTCTAGATACAACAGAATAAAATAACTACAACGGTGGTCACGATACAAGTGAACCCACCTACTAGCAAATCACCCGGAAATGGAAGTAGTGCCAGCAAAGCCGTAACGAAACCTGTACGGAAAAACCTGCAAGAAACTGTGGCACAACGGGGGTGAGTTGCCAACTCGTGAGTAGAAAACATCACAGAGCAGAAATCGTATGTATGACGCAATCCTAGGTCATACGATCAATAATATCCTCAAATAATAAGTCTGAAGCATGAAAAGGTAGCAAGGGTAAACATCTATACATAAGTGTAATCCCATGTGCTCGTGTCAGTGCCTCAGATAGCAACATATCAAATGAATGAGGTATGAATGCATGAAAACAGAATACATGTAAATGAAGAAACTGCTTTCATAACTTAGTGAGATTTCTGTACATTTAAAACGAGGTATCATCAATAAAATCAACATAAACTGTGTCTAGCATCGACACAAAACATAAATCCCAATATCTCAATATCTCAGTGTCTCAAATCTCACTGTCTAGGGCACCGTCAGTCCGGATCGGCCTCTAACCTCAATACAGGACCACGACGGTATCCTCCGGATATCCGACGCGTCAGGTAAAATCACCGGTAGGTAGTGCTCCCCTGCCAGGCTCATCGAATACAACTCGAACTTCTTGCCCGGGGGTACCTTACCGGGCCCACCATGTACCCGAAACGGTTCATCCAACTCCTCGAATCGGGTCTCGAAATCCATCAGCAATCATGAAAACTCATGGTGGACGACTCATACATCATGGGAAAACCGCACTTTTCATTTAAAAAGAGAAAGAAAGAAGTTTATAAATGTTCTTGCGGTTTTCCCCCAAATCCAGGAAATCTCAGGAAAATCCGAAATCCAATCATCAATAGCACGTAAACAGTGAATATAGGCATAAAACTCCATAATATGGCATAACAGTGAATAATAATATGCATGAAGTAGCAAGTAATAACTGCAATGTCTAAACTGGCATATAAGGCAAGTACACTAATATTATGTCGAAACTATCAGCTAACAAGCTATGTCGATGAAATAGTATTGTCTAAAGTGTACGTGATATGGCAATTACCGATGATGATGTGTGTGAGCCGGCAAGCAAGTGTATATGGAACATACGCATCATCGGTAATGGTGCCGGTGTCCTGACAGCATGGTATCAATAATGGTGTATGAAAACACAACATAAGCATGCGGTGCGAAGCGAACGGCAATAATGTGCGGGAGCTGAATGATAATCACCTATGATAACTAAACTGCATTTATATAAATATGAGTCATACAATGGTGCCATTTGAAATAACACGAATCGTGGTGTTTTGCAGATAAGGGCTACGGTGTTTTTAAGAAAAGATACGTCCTTTGAAATACCCGTAGAATCCCTTGGCCTATCTTTTAAAATACCCATGATTCGTTAGTTTTTGAAATAGGTAGGAATCGAATCTAGTCTAACAACTATACTAACTATAGGGCTGAGCTAACAGGCTAAACGAAAGGTAAGGAAACCACCTAACATCTGAGTTGATATATATATATATATATATATATATATATATATATATTAGTCGGTGATCCCGCCTCAATAGTATCACATACGATACAACATCTATAATATGACATCCTCAAGTCAAGAGTGCGGATCTATCATTAATATATAGCTCGTACGTAAATCCGTCGTACGGCATCCCAATTCTGGGTACGGGTCAATATCACATTCATCATGTTATTCATCTGGTATCCTCTTTATCAAAGATCATGATCCGGCGTACTGACCTACGTCTAGTACAATACTGATACCATCTATGTATGCATGCATATGTATGAAACACTACGTCAAAGGACCCGCTAAAACATCATGTCGTATCTCAAATACGAACCCTGTCACATCACCGATCTCACGACCTCAAATCCAATCTCATCGACTCATCTCATATCCCAAGTACTATCCTCAAATCCAGTATATGAACACACAGTCCCATACCCATGTGTAAATATACACATCCCCATATACGCACAGGTAAAAGAAAGAATGTATGCAAGTATGTGTATGCGTGTGTGTGGGTGCAACCACTACTCTAGGGTTTCGCAACTAACACTAAACCAATCCAAGAACACCTGGAATCCATCTTTATATCAATAAACTCAAATCAACATATAATATATATATATATATGTGTGTGTGTGTGTGTGTGTGTATACGTATTCGTTTACATCACAACGAACTGCGGGGGTGCTATACGCCATCCACCCGACTTCCCCCGTAGATATAATCTACTCACCTTGCTTCTTGTGTGTCGATGCCGATGTCGCCATCTTCATCGTCAACGTCTCTACATCACGTGGGGTACCTACACATATACACAATCGAAAATGCGCATTAAAAATCACATCGGAAAACCAAAAACGGCACACGCTACACTCATAGGTAAAAACCTATAGCCTCGCATGCAAACACGACTAATAATCCCAGTCTTTGACGTTCAAACGCCACCCGACGGAAACGAAATATCATTTACCAAAACCCATGTTAAAACAAGTCGTAAAACTATGCACCAACACAAGAAAATGATCCCAGATTCTACTCTAGGTGAAATCAGCCAAAGTTGCATATGCCAAGGGTCAAGTTTACAGGAGATAAAGCTACAGAACCAACACGGATCCCAGAACCCATGCTCTGGCCGCAAATTGCGGCCAGAAATATTAAATCTGTGGCCAGGTTGAAGAGTCAGGGGCTAGGGTTTTGGTGGTAGCTTCCTGGGTGCCTGCATGTATCACTATCCATGCAAAATAATTTTCAGAGTCTTGGGGTGATAGCAGATTCCATTTAACCGTCACAGAATCACAGTTTTTCCGATATCGGCTTTCTAAATCCGTATTCCGGGTTTCAAGTCTCTGGTTTGAGGCCTGGGTTCTAGCACTAGGGGGTTTGTGTGGCCTTTACTGAGCATAATTACCCATCACAACCCAAAGTTCCCTCAAACCCTAATTAGAATTTTCTAAGTCCACATAACCACTCAATATCGACATGAAACATGTATGGATGTATAAGGAATTGAAACACTACTCTAATGGTGCAGAAATTACCTCCTTTGGCAACTCAAGAGTTTTCTTGAGTTGCCCCAATTGTCCAAAATGCAAGCTTTCTTAGTCCATAGGGTAGCTAGTGAGCTTGTGCAACTTTTTTATGAAATGGAGATAGGGTTTTGAGGTGTTTTTAATGGAGTTTTGGGGTTGTAGTGGAGGAGGGAGAGAGGGGCAGCAGCAGCAGCAGCTAGATGAGGAGAGGGGAGAGGAATGAGTGAAAGAATGGAGTGGGAAAGGCTCAAGACATGGTTGACCCCTCATCCTCTCTTTCTCTCTCTTGCCCATCCCTCTTGACTTTTCTTTTCTTTTCTTTTCTTTTCCTTTTCTATTTCTTCTCTCCTCAATAGTAAACCCAAAACAAATACCCATACACCCCAAATCATGTAGGAAAATGTAACAAGTCTAAAAAAAGGCATGTGCACAAAACACGCTTAAAATCCGATTAGCTATTTTTAATCGCGATTAGCACTAAATTAGTATCAAATAATACATAAACTCTCATAATTTGCTTAAATCACATAATGTACCCTCTTTTTAGTAATTTCCATAATTTTCCAAATTTTCCCCATTTATCGGTATTTAATTATACCGAAATATTAAAATATTCATTAAAATTAATATTAAATTATAAAAATTCCCAAAAATAATATTTTTATTTTTCTAAAATGTTACATGATGATTCGCTGCTGGCAATATTCCAGCCGCAGCGATACTGATGCTAAGATTGGTATCAAGTCTTGAGTTCCATACTCGCAGCAAAAAAGCAGCAAGTAAAATATATGCATACAAAAATAGCCGAAATGGTTGGGCAACTCGCAATAAAAAGTAGCGAGTAAAGAAAAAGAAAAAATAGCCGAAATGATTGGGCACCGCGAAAAATAGCCGAAATGATTGGGCAATCCCGACTTTCACGATATAAAAAACTGAAATTATAGAGCATAGCGGAAAGAAATAAAGAAAAAATGAAAGAATGAAATTTTTGCCCTACAGGTGAGTCCATACTGACCCCTGTATACAATCCATGGGTATAAACGAAAAGGGAACCATATTTCCCCACCAGACTTTGTCAAAGGGAGAGTTTGATTTCGACGGCAACATCTACAGCCTAGAGATCAGTAACGGTGTTCCTCCTCATTCCAGCAGAATACGGAAGCGACACCACCAATCGGAGCCATGGCAAAGTCTCTAGTTCTAAGACTCCACGGTTCACAGACAACCTAAAATCAACCACGACACCACAGAAAGAGGAGCAAGTCGAACCCGGCACTGCAGAAAGCGGAGAAAGTCAACCCCAACACCGCAGAAAGCGGAGCAAGTCAAAACCGACACCGCAGAAAGCGGAGCAAGTCAAACCCGACACGGCAGAAAGCGGAGCAAGTCGAACCCGACACCGCAGAAAGCGGAGAAAGTCGACCCCGACACCGCAGAAAGCGGAGAAAGTCAACCACGACACCGCAGAAATCCAACCCGACACGGCAGAAAGCGGAGCAAGTCGAACCCGACACCGCAGAAAGCGGAGAAAGTCGACCCCGACACCGCAGAAAGCGGAGAAGTCAACCACGACAGCGCAGAAAGCGGAGAAAGTCGAACCGGACACCGCAGAAAGCGGAGAAAGTCGACCCGACACCGCAGAAAGCGGAGCAAGTCGAACCCGACACCACAGAAAGCGAAGAAAGTCGAACCCGACACCGCAGAAAGCGGAGCAAGTCAACCCCGACACCGCAGAAAGCGGACCAAGTCGAACCCGACACCGCAGAAAGCGAAGCAAGTCAACCCCGACACCGCAGAAAGCGGAGCAAGTCAACCCCGACACAGCAGAAAGCGGAGCAAGTCAACCCCGAAACAGCAGAAAGCGGAAACAAGTCAACCAATAATCCCTCGATTCGTCTCGACTCGTAGAGGAAAGCCTTAGGCAATGGGGATAAGGACCTGTTTCCTAAGCACCGAGGCCCTACAAGTTGGTCCAAGATGGGCCATTGCATACTATTCACGGGTCACTCTCTCCAAATTCGAATCTCGACAAGTAGAGAAACAACCACTTATGAGTCCTCTAGACTTGTAAAGGGGAAAAATTCTCTTGTGAGATCCTTACGACTCTCAAGAGAAAATATATACTTAGGAATCCTCACGATTCCTAAGGAGAAAATACACCTACGAAATCCTCTCGACTCGTCGGGAGAAAAGTCTTTATGAGACCCTCACGACTCATAAAGTTGAAAAGTCTTAGGTGACAGATCCAAACCTATTTCCTAAGCCATCGCTGCCCTGCAAGGAGGTCAAGATGGACTATCTACGGGCCATATTTGCCGAAATTACATGCCACTGAAATGAAGAAGCTACTTACGGGTCTTCACGATTCGTAAGGAAAAAATACCCGAATGAGATCCTTGCGACTCACGGAAGCGATGAACACTTAGAAATCCTCATGATTTCTAGGGAGAATATGCTTTCCCGATGATAATATGACCTGGGATATTATTTGAAAATGTCTTGTCCAGCCCCGAAGGGATCAGAGACACGATAGTCGTGCGGCTACTCGAACAGCAAGACTGCATATCAGGGAATGCATCAGCCAACGCGACGGTACGAAGGACAAAAAACCCTAGTACCACAGATCCTAACGGACCTCTGTCGTAAAGAGCAGGGGATAACTGTAACGTTAGGACAAGTTTTGTCACGTCCCGCTTCCCAGTGTACGGTGAAAGGGATGCGACGAGGTCCGCTACGTATATACTCAGAAGTACATACGCTAAGCGTATCTAAGCAATATAAAATAAATACACAAGATACAAGAAATAAAAAGAACAGCAACTTTTATTTATTAACATTCTTTGTACAATGCATGAAAGGAAATACAACTGGAATAAAAGATGCCTAAACAGTAGCATAACAGGAAATGAAAAGTACTGAAAAGAAAAGTGTACAATGAAACTACTGTGCAGGGTCTTCAGTAAACTGCTCCAAGTCTTCTTGCGATGGCTCAACTTCTGCCGGGTCTAAACCACCTGACGACATTCAAAGAAGAGAGAAACAGAATGTCGTCAGCGAACAAATCGCTCGGTAAGTCCTAAAGATAAGATTAGAATAGATAGAGAGTAAGAGAGAGAGAGAGAGTGGCTGTTACAGTTGTATTACATTGTTATATTATTGTAGTATTGTGTTAACGCTGTTGTTGTAGCTTGGTACAGAAGGATGCCAGTGTATACGAGAGGGGTCTCAGTATGCCAGAGACCAGGGCAAATGGAAGTACAAGGCTCCGTTATATAACCTGGAACAACGGCAATTGGATTCATGTTAGGTATCTTAATCTTACCGTCTCGTGCCACTTTTAACACCTTCCGTACCAATCTACCCCTTAAACCCCGCGATGTCTTGTTTGTATTGTTATCTTGTAAATTGTGTTGGTTGTATGATTGATTAACTGACTGACCGAAACCATGATATCAGGAAACGGTTATAACCGTAGAGTCATGTAAATGGAATACTGTGAATCATGTAAAAGGAATATATATCCATGATTCGGTTCAGTCAAGTTGTATAAACTGATAATTGTATTCATGGATTCATGTGTTCATATTGAATTGGAAACTTGTAGATTATGGATTGACTTGAATCATATTCAAGTCAGATTAATCAGACTCAAACCCGAGTCAGACAATCAGAAATGTGAAACGAAGTCTTATAACAGCTAGGGTCCTTAGGGTAATTTATAAGCTTGAGGGGTTTTTATGTAAAAATACTTTTATATACTTTTCAAAATACACCTCAAGTATTTATTACTCGTCTTTAGAGTTGTAGATTTTATGTTGTGACATTTCTAATGAAAATATCCTAATTTCATAAATAATGGTATTTATCTGTAATACTGATTATTTGAAATTCATGGTATGTTAGTGTAACCTTTATTCTTTTGTGATTTTTAGAAAAAAGGTGGAAAATTTATATTATAATAAAATAAATATTTAAATGATAAATATATATATGTTTATACAAAATATAATTTTAATAAATATTTTATATTCCAAAAATCTCATTTTCTTAAGATGTCGTATTTTAAACCTTTCGAGACCGAATGTTCCTTGCGGAGATCTGAATCTCGCACTACTAGCCCGAGGGTGCGCGATAAAATGCACGATCCCGAACGGGTTCCCCAAAGATGGGTTGTAGCGGCGCTTTGCAAAGATTGTAAAATACTAATCTTTTAGAAAACGGTTTTATAAAGTAAAAGGTATTTACTTGAAAAGTGTAATTTTCCGTATTTTAGATTCTAGGGTTTCCTAAGCCAACTAGCCTATTTCTAAAAGCTCTAAACGACAAGTCGTTAGAAGCCTCAAATCGCCTCTTCACCGCCAATTGTGGCCAGGTAAGTACAAGTGAGGAGGGAGGGATCCGCTCACGAATCGTGAGGCGGGCCTTTTAAAGTTACCCAAGCTCACTTGCCTAGCTTAGACACCACAAAGTCAGGTTTAAATAAACGATCGATGTCCACAACTTATCATATTTTCCTAGTAAGAAATATTTACTTAAAAGTGTAACAAATCTAAAACCTTTAAGAATGGTTCTATGAAGATTATGGTATTTTAATGAAAATTTCGTTTTATCGTATTCTAAATTTTGATGATTTCATTTTAGGGTTTGTATTTACGTGTGGATGGAGGTAGGTCATTATCTCGTGCTCTACTTTAATTGTATAGCAAGTTAAGGGTTAAATGTGAAATTGATACATGATGGTATTAAAGTGTAAAAATACGGTAAATTGAAAAGGTTATCATTTCATATGTGAAAACTTATTCAAATTGACTTTTACAAGTTTAATGGTCAAGATAGAGATGTTTATGAGTGATGGAATTGATTAGAAGAAGAAAATTAAACATCATGGTATTAAAGCGAAAAAGAATACGATATTACAAAAGCTATCATTTCATGTGAGAAACTTTGTCCAAATTAGTTGTTATGTGATTAATAGTCAACATGGATAACTTTAGGTATTATGGAATTAGTGACAAGTGAGATTTTATAGAAAAACCGAATCGGAAATCGGTTTGTTCCGATTTCCGTCGGGTTTCATAATTCCGTATTTTTGAGAAATAGAAAGAAGAAAAGAACGGGACTTACGGGTTTCGATCTATACTAGAGAGTATAGAGGAACTAGGTGAGCGGCCGAGGCGTTGTTTCGTCGTCGGTTGTTTCAAAAAAACGTCGTCGGAAATCCGTCAGCGCTTCGCCGTGAACTCGGTTTCAAAGCACACCCTTCTTGTGAAAATTTTGAGAGAGTAAACCTAGTGTTTTGGGATGAGAGGGTAGAGGGTAGGGGATCTATTTATAGGGTATGCTAGGGTAGGGTAGGTGAAGGGTTTTTATTTTTAAAAAAAATTGTAAAAATTAAAGAAAAATCATTAAAATTTGTAGTAAATAGGGTGTAATTAAAATTAGGGAACCGATCCATTAAATTGGAGTAAACAGGGGAGTTGGGAAGATGAAAAGGCATATCTTTCGTTTTGGGGGCTCGGCCGTCCGGCCGAGTCCGGCCGGCGGCGCCGGTCGATTCGGCCCGTCTGCCGGCCGACTCGGCCGATCCCGGCCGAGTCCGATGGTCGTCGCGTGCGGGGTACTCTGACGTAGCTCCTGGTATACTCACTTTTTAGGGTTCAGTTCATCTTTTGGGAGTTATGGCCTGTAGACTGTTGGGCTTCCAAGAATTTTAAAAGAAAAATAATCTAAAAATAATGTGGGGCATGGGATTCGAACTCTGGTGGCTTGGTTCAGCAGTGCAAGGTATTACCAATGAGCTACAAGCCCCTTCTTGTAATTATTGTGTTATTTAATTACTTAAAATAATAGCAGAAAGAGTAAATACTCTAAGTATACATTAAATTTTAAAGTAATTTCTTGTACACTAAAAATGGAGATATTTCATTCTTGTAGTTTGTAATTAAAAACAAAATTATTGCCTATTTCTTGTGCTCAGGTTAAAATACCTCTTTGTGGATTTTTGAAAAAAATATTTGAAAAATTTTGTATAGGAAATTTAGGGTTGTTACAAGTTTGCCTACAATCCCAAGTGAGGTAAACTACAAGCTCTGAAATGAGTTCATAAACTATAGACTCCGGGATGAATGAATAACTATAAGATCCGAAATGAGTACATAAACTACTTTGCGCCAGATCAAGACAAAAAGAAACAGAAGGGTGCAGCTCATGGGGCTCAGGGTTTGCAACTATATCCCTTAAGAGTTGAGATTTGAGTCAATGATAGATCACGACGCTTGTGTCCGCTCTCTATCTTCTCAGACCAAGATTCTAAAAGTTATATACCAGTCTGAAACTGGTCATACGCTATATATTACTTTGCACTACTTAACCCACGTACATACCTAGGCTACGTGGGCAAAGTAGTAGGGGCATTTGTTCCCGCATAAATTTCTGTGCAAAACAGACCAAGGTATCAAATGGCAGCGATACGCTTAAGAAAATGCAAAACGGTATTTTCCGAACTATATTTTGATAAACTCCTAAATGAGAACTAGCTAAATTCTGATAGTATCGAAAGCGTCTCAAAAAATTCTTCGATTTGATATATTATGGGCCTTATAATTCATCCACAATCAAAAGTTATGAGCAAATGTGTTATGCACGTGTAATCTAAGTAATGCTCTACTACATGGGGGTTACATTTTTAGTCCCACATCGGGAAAAAAAGAGATCTCTTCTCTACTACTCCTATATAAATAAGAGGGGATACCTCTTAGAAAAAGATAAGAATTCAATTCTCAAAGGAGCTTAGTTCTCCGAGTTAGAGTCATAGCTGTCCCCCCATAATGCGTATATGCGCAAGAGCCATGTGCGCTACGTGCAATGCACATGCACCCGCCACATGCGCGCCACGTGCAACGCACATGAGCCAAACATGTGCAACGCACGTGGGAGAATTTAATTCTCAAAAGAGCTTAGTTCTCCATAGGAGCTTAGTTCTCTAAGTTAGGGCCATAGCTGAAGGGTCCCTAGGCACACTAGTGAGGTCTCACAAGGCATCGAACATGCCAATTACAAAAATTCTAGGTGCCGAGAGACCCGACTACGGACCGTTGGCTAGAAATCTAGGCGAAAAGATAACTAGTTAACAGTTAACTAATGGGAAAACGGAAATACAACCTTTGTAGATCCGGTGCTCCACCTCCATAGCTCCCCAACGAAGTCATCTCCGCTGTCCAAAAGAAATCCGGGCTCTAGAGTCGGCTTCGTCGGAGAAAAAGCGAGCTAGGTCATCGATGTCCATGCCGAAGATGATCTACGTCGAGGCATCGCTAAATCAAGCTCCACCTTCACCAAGCCCTAAAAACTTGTGAAGGAAACACACTCTACTACTTGGCAAGAGGTAGAGGATGAAGAAATAGGAAGTGGGTAGACTTTAGAATTGGATTTCTCACTCTTTATCATCAATCACCATTGATGAAGAAAGCTTTTTCTTCCTTGCTCATGAAGAAGAAGAAGAAAGAAATATATGATAAGTTAATTAAAAATAATAGAAAAACAAATACTTATCATATCATTAACTATAGTCAAGTGTAGAGAATGAATCATGGTTAGTGGGAATGGTTAGGGTTAAGGATGAGATAAGAATGGTTGACTTGATCAAAGCTTCATGAAGCTTCAACTAAACTCCAAAACTAGCAACCATTCTTTTCTCTTCTTTTCCAAAATGAATAAACAAATAAATAAATGAATAAATAAAGGAAATGAAACCCTAGCCATTCTTTTAACCATGGTTTAATTCTTTGCACTTAACCAAGTAAACATGTATCATCAAACATGATACAATCAAGTGCACAAAATCATATCGCATATGTAATGCGCACATCCGAGTGAGAAAATCCATTTAAAGTGAACCAATACTAGTTAATGCAAAGTAATATATCAAATATATAATTATACATTAAATCATTAAATCAACACTTGATTCAATGATCCGGTCATGTCGCACACAACCGACTAGTATACAATGTATCGGCTTATCGAATCAACGCTTGAATCGATAACTAGGTTATGTCGCATACAACCATTCGATACATTCATCGCGAGAATGGAATACGGTATCACATACATGCATTATTCTCGGTCCCGCACATATCTCATATGCGCTTCTATTTCATTTCGCTTGAGCCAGGAAACCTCTGTGTAGGACTCTAAAGACTCGTCAATACGCCGGCATCAGGCGATGATCATATCAAACACCCACAAGCCGCAAGCGGTCTGCTAAACGTAACGGCCACCCGGGTATTGAGCGATCTGAAGATCGACGAGCAAGCCCGCTCACACTCCAGTGAATCCGACCAGTAACACTACCGCACAGTCCGGTCTGATCGTCTGATATGTCGCATATCTCGCCTAGGGGTGGTAAACGTCAGAACCCAATAGCTCAATAAGTCGTGTCGATATGAGGTCTATAACCATTCGAGATACTACTGGTAACACTTACCAGTAAATCTCAGCAACCCTGGCCAGGGATTTCCTGTTATAGCCAATCGAACACAGCGCAACATCAACTCCCTATACCGGGAGAGACGAATCCCCTCCTATCGCTCATTGCCTCCATGTGACTCGGGACTGTACCCAAAAACCACCGTTTTGCACGCCCTCTTGGACGTGGTAAGATGGAAATCAAAGCACAGTGGGAACCACACAAGACTCTATGACGATCTCGGGTCTACAGACTAACCTGTACCAGTGTCACCAGAGAACTGCCATCTGACGTGAGGTATAATACCATCTGGGAGTTCTCGGCGAGTCCGTCCAGTGTACCCAGTCTCCACTGAGCACCCGTATATTATCTCTGATGTCAAACACCAATGGATATGGGATCATCCATCGCCCATCTGTATGGGTCGAGAAGGTATACGCTAGTCTACTCTGGTATATCGATGCCCCGTCTCGATACACCCACGACTAGGGACTTTGAAGGATGTACTTATGGACTACCATGTCCCCACTAGTATGATCCGCATCATAGTCCAGGTAGTCAAGTACAGATCCTAAGGGCTTTACCAACATGTAACAGAGAGACAATCAGTATACACGTTAAGGTAAAGTGTAACCAGATAGCATACTATCATGTCGAGCAAGAAAGTCCTCCCTATATATGTCCCAGCATCCACTACAATATACATCCTATGTATAGTAATGGCCTCTAGGGCATACATATAACTAACAATCTCCCACTTGCACTAGGGCCATCTGATAGCAGTGGTTGCAGTATCTCATACTCAACCATCCCATAAAAAAATCTCTCTTTGGGAACAGGCCTTTGTGAGTGGATCCGCTGTGTTGTCCTCAGAATCTACTCTCCTTACCTCGATCACCCTGGAGATCAACTATCTCCATGATCAGGTGATGCGGCCTCAGAATACGCCTGGGTCACTGATGGGACGGGTGTTCCTTGGCATAAGCCACAACTCCATTGTCTCACAATGGTAGGAACGAAGTTCATCTCATGAACTATTATACACCCAGACTGCCTCTATGGTAGCATCTTAAGTAGCGATGTATCCAGCCTTCATTGTCTAGTATGTCACGGTATCTAGCTTGGAACTCTTCCAACATACCGTCCCTTTACTGAGGGTAAAGACAATGCCTGTGACTGATATTCAGTCGTCATTATCACCCCGGAACCATTCCAGTGATTCTCCCCAGGGTCGATTGATACCATCTCACTACAACTAGTGGGAATCCTAACATCCAATTAAATCTATCTCATAGATCCAAAACTCTGGATTTTAGGAGGTATCATTTTGATCCTATATGGAGAATCATTGTGATAAGCGGACATTGATCGAGCGTAGCATAGGAAACTCTTTTCCTATCAAGAGTATGCCATCCACGTACTCTACGAGGATCATCACCATACTCCCTACTACCTTTTTATTTATACAAGGTTCATCTACCATTTTGATGATGTCAACTTCTTTGACTAATTCATCAAAACAGATGTTCCATCTCCGCGATGCCTGCTTTATCCTATAAAGCATCTTGCACACGTTTCCGCTGCTCCCACTGTCTACGAAGCCCTCTGGCTGTGTACTTATAAACGCACTCTTCTAAAACATCATTTAGAAAAGCAGTCATGACACCGAACCACCAGATATCGTAGTCATGGTATGTAGCCATGACAAGTAGGATCTGGATGGACTTAAGCATAGCTACTTGAAAAGGTTTCATCATTATCCACGCCTGGTCGATGACGAAAAGCTTTAACAAGTCTAGCTTTGAAAGTCTCAACTTTTCGATGTACACCAAGCAATCTTCTCAAGATATACTTGCTCCTGATGGGGATTTAACCCTTCAGATATAGCAACCAAAGTCCATACTTTGTTGGTGTATAAGGATTCCATCTCAGATCACTAAGCATCCAGCCATTCTTACAGAGTCCCACTCTTGATGGCCAGCTCGAACTTAGTTGGGTCATCATCTCATGATGCAATCCTCGCTCCCACTGTCATAGAGAAACCGAAGTATCTCTCAGGTGGGTGAGGAACCCTACTAGATCGGCGGAGAGGCTGAGGTTCGTTGGAATCTACTGAATCCTTTTGGTTCTATCAAATCATCTTCTGTAGTTTGCATAGCTGGAACCTTTCCAGTTCTACATAACTAACCTTGCCTCAAGATTGTCCGGATTTTGCTTTTAGATATAGGCCGGACAACCCCAAATCTTAACTAACTTAAGACATGGGCTCTTCCCTTTCCATATCATATATGAAGTGGTAGACTACTGATTTGATTCGAACCCTATTCAATAGGTATGCAGCTTCTCAAGCGCATAACTCCCAAAAAGGAAAAAGGTAACTCAGCAGTACTCATCATAGAGCACACCATATCAAATAGGGTGTATCTGCTCCGCCCCGATATACCATCGTGCCATGGTGTATTCGGAGGAGTAATGCTGAGAGAGAATCTCATTCTCCTTTAGAAAAGTCCAAGAATTTCGTGCTCAAGTATTCTCCTCCTTGATCTCATCAAAGGACATAATACTTATACCCGTATTGGTTCTCTACTTCTAACTTATATTCTGTGAATATCTCAAAAGGTTCGGACTTGTGTTTCAACAGGAACATAGGTCTGAATCTCGAAAGATCATCAGAGAATGTAATGAAGTACAAAGAACCAGTCTTGGCATGTGTAGACAGGGGACCTACATACATCAACATGTATCATCCCAAGAGTTTACATAACTCTTTCTCTGTTTCCAATAAACAGAGATGTGGTCATCTTATCTCTGTGACATGACTGGCGAGTTTCACAAGATGCAAATTCAAACTGATTTAAATATGCATCTATATGTAACTCTAGCTAGTCGGGTCACATTGATCTGACCTAGTCTACAATGCCTCAAGAAGAATTCGTTCATTTCTGAACTCTTCCTCTTGTGTGTGATCGGTATACTAAGAACTGTAGTTTGATTTAGAACATCAATGCTTTTAGATAACGTGCCTGAACCGATCAACTTTTGATATAGGAAATGTTCAAAACATTATCCAACAATACAAAATTTTATCGTTTCTTTACTAATAAAGAGACTGATATGATTTTGTATATCAGGTTCGGTATCTAACAACATTCGTTCAGAATCAATGTATTGGTAATACAGGGTGACAGTGACCAACAGACTTGGCTGCAACACTTGCCCCGTTTTCTGCCTCATGAAACTTATCACCCGTTCTCAGTTCTCTACCTTTCTGTAGCCCTATGTAACAGATTACATATCAGGGATCCTGATCTGGTATCACATACCCAGGACGTAAAGGATACTAAGAAACAGTTCTCTGTAATGAACACACCCGAAGATGATGTATCAGCATGCACTCTCTTCGTTTGGGCTGCACGGGAATTGTGGTAATCCCCAATTTCCTGCTCTGTCTTATAACAATTATAAGTTGGAGCGGGACCAACGCTCCCCAGCTCAATATAACAAGCGGGTTCGGTCAATAATCCGTATTATTATCTTGATTAGGGCGTGATATGGTCGCTACCTGGAGAGAGAGAGAAGAAAACACTCAGCGTGCGCTCTGCCAAGAATAGATTGGTTATTATTTTATCTAATCAGGATGGCTCCCACTGCTTTTTATCAAATCTTCCTTCAAACCCTAAAAGGAAAGACTAGCCGGGATTAATTACACACTACAAGTTCGCCAATCTTTCAGCCAGGCCAGTGTCGGTACTTTGAGGGAGGTCCCCCGTGCTTTCGCACGAACCTAATTAATGTAAACCTCGTTTTCCCAGAGGCGTAACCTCGTTAACACCTTTCTAGACACCTACTTGATCGGCTAATTGTAATGTATAAAACTCTCACAGGAGTAACTCTTACTCGCAGCGAGTACCGGGATCCAACTATCTCATAGAAGGTATGCAATCTCATTGCAAATTTCAACACTTGAAATTCCCGATAATATTTTGCCCCTAGCACCCTATGACCTTGATGGAGGCCAACAAACCATAGGCTACTAGTCAAGTTCAACCCGTCATTTCTTGATCGAATCAAACCCATCCGCACGACCCTTGACGGAGGCCAACAAGGTCGCACGACTACCCTAACTCAATCTGCATCATATGCATAAGCAGATAAATACTGGTTAGCTACCGCACACTGCGCCTTGACAGAGGCCAACAAACGTAGCACGAATACTAACTACTACTTATCTGAAATGACGGAGGGCTACGACAGGTTTTTCTGAAAACCTATTGCGTAATGAACTTGATATCGTTGTAGAATCAAATGATTTTTAAAATGGAGTGCTTTTGAGGCTTTTCTAGTTTTGCTAAAGGAGTCACTCCCGGTGAAGGGATCGTCGGTCCTTTCCTCGTCGAATGAGGTGCGGGATATATCATATATATCACTGTGCAAAGCAAAAATACTTAAAAGCGATCAAAAGACAAACCGAAGGTTGTAGCATCTGCCAGTTATTGCTAAAGGAGTCACTCCCGGTGAAGGGATCTCGGTCCTTTCCTCATCGAATAAGGTGCAGGATATATCGCATATACCGCTGTGCAAAGCAAGAACTGTAGCTACCTGTTTTATTTTGAAATTCGATTCTACAACATCTTAGGTTTCTTTTATTTCATTAATCTCATTAATGAAGTCCCATCATTTAAGTACCTAAACATCACAGATAAATACGACGTACACTTATACCATCCGCATTCGCCTCGATGTCCCCTCGTGCACCGTTAGGTTAGGTGACTAACGGCAGAGCGGGGCAGGGCTAGCGCGGGTGTAAAACATAAGTAACGCCTATATAATATATCATATATACTATATACAGCATTTATCACAGAACATCACATGATCACATCACAGATATCGCAGCAGAAGAATCATATGAAATATTGGATATACTAGGACGTCCGTGTTTTCAATACGAGCCAGTATAAAACACGGATTCCACGGTCGCAATGAATAGCCAAACCCACACCCCTAGACCCCTACGAGAGCGGCAAGCAACCCTATCAATTCTGGAGTTAGGAGACCCGGACTCGACTCCTCGAGTTGGTCTCCCACTGGACTCCAGAACCCGGTTACTTGTGCCCTCCTCCTTGGGTCTATCCTAGTGCAGAAAAGTAAATAATATACAAACGGTGACAACTTCCGCAACCTGGAAGCGCCAAAAAAAAAAAATATTACATACATGTTTTTACATGAATGAAAATGAAAAACACTCATCTCACATAAAAACCCCCGGCTATTCAAACACGACGATCCAATATAACATATCCAACAACACATAACATCACATGTCATCAACGTAAGTAAATATGCGCATCCCAATTGTCGTTGACATATAGCAACGAAACCGGCGATATCACATATTACACTTACGGTCACAGAAAAGAAAGTGTAAAACTACAACAGTTGGAATCCGCAACCACCTCAGACATCACATGCCTGACCAAATGAATTCCTTAGACATCACATGCCTAACAATTATAAACCCCGCATTTTAGTCTCATTATCGAAAACACTTTTCAATATCAAGTCGGGCAATTCAACAAGATTCCCGACATCCTGATCGAATACTCGTCGCAAACTTCAGTAGGCGGCCGCACCCCCGATACCGTCGACGAAGTGCACCAAGGCGGAACACCGCTACCGCGAGCACCCGAACGGATGCTTTCGGCGACGGGGTTCTCCTACAGTCACTTGGTCGGGGCTATGGAGTGAGGCTGTCTATTAAGTTTACTCGGCGAGTATCCGCGTACGCTACGTGATTGTGACGGACTTTTGATCACATCAAAATTCCATGGCAACCGATCAAGTGAGACTAAAGTGCTACGTTTATAACATTCATTTAGTTATCTCATAACTTTTTGTGAATTCCAATTATTGTATCACATTCCAGATAATTAGAAAATGTTAAACTTTCCGATCGAACAATCGAACACCCAAGTTTTCCCGATATAGATCAACACATGAAATACGTCTAACAACATTCAGTTCGTACCTCAGTACCAACGGTCCAGCCGTAGAAGGGTCAAGCCAACGCCTCACATGTGGCACGCCGTACTGCCCCAAACCCGAAGGTTCAAAGGGCAGTTCAAGACGGTCACATAATCGAGTTAAGGTTTGTTGTCTTCTAGAGGGACCATCGCGTTACTTGCACTACTTAGAACGTCGTTAAACTACAGAAAAATCCAACACTTGGAAATTTCCCGACAGGGGAAAAATTGGGTATTTATATCCGGTCGAACTTTTTAACATATTCTAAAAATTATCCGGAAAGCCACACAGACAAAATTTGATACTCCGATCGAAACATCGAAACCCCAAATACACAGCAGAAAATTCAACTCTTGAATAAATTTTAAAAATTCCCAGAAAACTCAGCATAATTAATCAGGAATTACTGTGCAACCAAAGTGGGCTGACGTCACCAGATTGCCGCGGAACCGCCACAGAAGGCAGGCTTCTGCCGTGGTTCCGCCGCACAAATCACTGTTCACCAGAAACATTTTGCACCGTAATTCTTATTTTTCTATGCTGAATTTTTTAGCAATTTTTAATTCTGGAAAAACCCAGATTTTAGAAAAAGGACAGAGAGCTATATTGGTTTTGGGTTTCGGGTTCGTTCGGACTTCAAATTCCGTCTAGACTTCGCCTAAGGCTCTAGCTAGGCTCTGATACCACTGAAGGGTCCCTAGGCACACTAGTGAGGTCTCACAAGGCATCGAACATGCCAATTACAAAAATTCTAGGTGCCGAGAGACCCGACTACGGACCGTTGGCTAGAAATCTAGGCGAAAAGATAACTAGTTAACAGTTAACTAATGGGAAAACGGAAATACAACCTTTGTAGATCCGGTGCTCCACCTCCATAGCTCCGCAACGAAGTCATCTCCGCTGTCCAAAAGAAATCCGGGCTCTAGAGTCGGCTTCATCGGAGAAAAAGCGAGCTAGGTCGTCGATGTCCATGCCGAAGATGATCTACGTCGAGGCATCGCTAAATCAAGCTCCACCTTCACCAAGCCCTAAAAACTTGTGAAGGAAACACACTCTACTACTTGGCAAGAGGTAGAGGATGAAGAAATAGGAAGTGGGTAGACTTTAGAATTGGATTTCTCACTCTTTATCATCAATCACCATTGATGAAGAAAGCTTTTTCTTCCTTGCTCATGAAGAAGAAGAAGAAAGAAATATATGATAAGTTAATTAAAAATAATAGAAAAACAAATACTTATCATATCATTAACTATAGTCAAGTGTAGAGAATGAATCATGGTTAGTGGGAATGGTTAGGGTTAAGGATGAGATAAGAATGGTTGACTTGATCAAAGCTTCATGAAGCTTCAACTAAACTCCAAAACTAGCAACCATTCTTTTCTCTTCTTTTCCAAAATGAATAAATAAATAAATAAATGAATAAATAAAGGAAATGAAACCCTAGCCATTCTTTTAACCATGGTTTAATTCTTTGCACTTAACCAAGTAAACATGTATCATCAAACATGATACAATCAAGTGCACAAAATCATATCGCATATGTAATGCGCACATCTGAGTGAGAAAATCCATTTAAAGTGAACCAATACTAGTTAATGCAAAGTAATATATCAAATATATAATTATACATTAAATCATTAAATCAACACTTGATTCAATGATCCGGTCATGTCGCACACAACCGACTAGTATACAATGTATCGGCTTATCGAATCAACGCTTAAATCGATAACTAGGTTATATCGCATACAACCATTCGATACATTCATCGCGAGAATGGAATACGGTATCACATACACGCATTATTCTCGGTCCCGCACATATCTCATATGCGCTCCTATTTCGTTTCGCTTGAGCCAGGAAACCTCTGTGTAGGACTCTAAAGACTCGTCAATACGCCGGCAGCAGGCGATGATCATATCAAACATCCACAAGCCGCAAGCGGTCTGCTAAACGTAACGGCCACCCGGGTATTGAGCGATCTGAAGATCGACGAGCAAGCCCGCTCACACTCCAGTGAATCCGACCAGTAACACTACCGCACAGTCCGGTCTGATCGTCTGATATGTCGCATATCTCGCCTAGGGGTGGTAAACGTCAGACCCCAATAGCTCAATAAGTCGTGTCGATATGAGGTCTATAACCATTCGAGATACTACTGGTAACACTTACCAGTAAATCTCAGCAACCCTGGCCAGGGATTTCCTGTTATAGCCAATCGAACACAGCGCAACATCAACTCCCTATACCGGGAGAGACGAATCCCCTCCTATCGCTCATTGCCTCCATGTGACTCGGGACTGTACCCAAAAACCACCATTTTGCACGCCCTCTTGGACGTGGTAAGATGGAAATCAAAGCACAGTGGGAACCACACAAGACTCTATGACGATCTCGGGTCTACAGACTAACCTGTACCAGTGTCACCAGAGAACTGCCATCTGACGTGAGGTATAATACCATCTGAGAGTTCTCGGCGAGTCCGTCCAGTGTACCCAGTCTCCACTGAGCACCCGTATATTATCTCTGATGTCAAACACCAATGGATATGGGATCATCCATCGCCCATCTATATGGGTCGAGAAGGTATACGCTAGTCTACTCTGGTATATCGATGCCCCGTCTCGATACACCCACGACTAGGGACTTTGAAAGATGTACTTATGGACTACCGTGTCCCCACTAGTATGATCCGTATCATAGTCCAGGTAGTCAAGTACAGATCCTAAGGGCTTTACCAACATGTAATAGAGAGACAATCAGTATACACGTTAAGGTAAAGTGTAACCAGATAGCATACTATCATATCGAGCAAGAAAGTCCTCCCTATATATGTCCCAGCATCCACTACAATATACATCCTATGTATAGTAATGGCCTCTAGGGCATACATATAACTAACAATAGCTGCCCCCCCCACATAATGCGCATATGCATAAGCGCTGTGTGCGTCAGGTGCAATGCACGTGCGCCCGCCACATGCGCACCATGTGCAACGCACGTGGGCCAAACATGTGCAACGTATGTGCGAGAATTCAATTCTCAAAGGAGCTTAGTTCTCTATAGGAGGGCCTTAGCAGCCCCCCATAATGCACATATACGCAAGTGCGTCTGCCACATGCGCGCCACGTGCAATGCACGTGCGTCTGCCACATGCGCGCCACGTGCAACGCACGTGAGCTCAAAATATGCAATGCACGTGGGAGAATTCAATTCTCAAAGGAGATTAGTTCTCTAAGTTAAGGCCATAGAATCCCCCATAATGTGCATATGCGCAACGAACGTGCGGACCACGTGCAATGCACGTGCGTCCACCGCGTGCAACGTACGTGCAAGAATTCAATTCTCAAAGGAGCTTAGTTCTCCAAGTTAGGGCCTTAGCTGCCCCCATGATGTGCAAGCGCTACGTGCCACGCACGTGCGCCTGCCAAATGCACACCACATGCAACGCATGTGCACCCGCCACATGCGCAACACGTGCGACGCACATGCACCCACGCCATGCGAAACATGTGCGCCCGCCACGTACGACGCGTGTGCGCGAACGCAAAGAAGCATTTTTCAACAGCGAAAAGCTTAAGCTCCAACCTGTTCTTCCCTACTAATGAGTGGAACATGGTTCAAAGGGTACATCACTCCACCCTTCGATACATGGTGTTGTAATCTCTCAGTGTCGTCGGAGAGGTGGTGGGTCCCAACGACCAATGATCCTTCTTTCCAGAAAAAAATACAGAAGAACCTCCCCATAAGTTTCAAATTGAAAGAAGAAGTACAGAAGAAACCCCCCTCCTAAACTTCGATCTCAAAGAGAAGAATAAGCCTTAAGAAGAAGAATTTTCTTCAAGGTAAGGGAGATCAGAACATCTCATCTGCAAGGGTTTAACCCTCATAAAAAGAACATAGTTCTTTCCTCGAGTATAAGATCCATGAGAGAGGTCTCCCATAAATGAGAATTTAATTCTTACGGGGATGAATTTGTTCTTAGGGATCGAAGATCCGGGGAAGAACAAAGAATTGAACTCTGCAGATCATAACACAGAAAGAAAGAAAAAAACCTAGCGCCAAGTGCTGCAAAATAAAGAGTGCTTAGCTATCAGTGGTTGGCGCCGAGCGCTCTACGTGCTCCTCACGTGGGCGCTATTTTATAAGAAACGCTTAGCACTCCAAGTCTGGCGCTCAGCGCCGAGCGCTCCACGTGCTCCTCACGTGGGCGCTATTTTATAAGAAGCGCTCAGCATTCCAAGTCTGGCGCCGAGCGCTCTACGTTCTCCTCACGTGGGCGCTATTTTATAAAAGTGCTTAGCACTCAGTGGCTGGCGCCAAGCGCTCCACGTGCTCCTCACGTGGGCGCTGATAAAATAAAGAGCGCTCTGTAAGAGGAGCCTAGCGCCATAAAGAATGTTCAACACTCATAATAAAAAAGAGAAAACAAACAAAACAAAAGAAAGTGGGAAAAGAAAAGCAAAGTGTGAGTGTCAGTACTCACATAAATGTTTAGCATTATGTGCACAGAGAAAGGACTATGTCCTAGTAAGTGTCTAACACTTTATTGAAATAGGAAACGAGAAAGACTGTAGGCTGAGCCTAAGTTAGCCAAATGCCTAATCAACCGAGCCCATGTGCTCTTTATTTTTCCAAACTGGTCTTAGTCCTAAACAAGACCACCGATCTTTTGAAAAATATCCATTGGTTCGAGGGTACATCACTTCATACCTCTGATATATGTCATTGTAATTCTTCAACATCTTCATTGAGATGGAGGGTCCCAATAACCAATAATTTTTGGTGCATCCCTAAACTGTTAAACCAAAATCCTTCGGACTATGATGTCCTTAAACTTATGGACCGCAACGACCCTAAACTAAACTCTATAGACTATAATTTCTTTAAACTCCACGGACTATGATATCCTTAAACCACGGACTATGATGTCCTTAAACCATGGACCGTAATGTCCTTAAGCAATAGAGCCCAAATGCTCTTTTATTGGATCTAAATGATCCTAAATCTTGTTAAGTAGATCTTAGTCTAAAATTGGACTAACGTATCCTTAACAAATATTTAAGTTGATCTTAATCTCAAATAAGGTTAACGATCCTTAAATCAAACCAAACCTAAATCTAAGACAATACGGATTTGGACTAATCCCTGCCCTACGGGCGACAACATAAATTAGTCTTCGTATACGATCCACGGGTAACCAAAAAATAAAATAAACACACACGACACGAAGTGAACATCTGGAGAAGGAGAAAGTGGTTATCGCTACGCGGTAACCACTTAACTGCAGGGGCTTGCGCCTGCAGGGAAAAGCGTCCCCACAATCAAAAACCCTCGTAAACGAGAGGGAATCTGACGAAGTCTGCTACATCGGCCGCATCCGTTTAAACCTCCGATACACGGTACCATAAATCAACTTGGTATCTTTGGAGAGGTGGACGGATAAAACCAAATGCATCTGCCCCCAAAATTCAGGCCAGACGTCCCCAACATCCCGGTCGCGTCTTTCGTGTTAGTTGTATGTATGCCGTAGAGGCCAGTATTGTACAGATGATGTATATTATATTGGATGCTTGGACATATATATAGAGATGACTTTCTTGCTCGATATGATAGTATGCTATCTGGTTACTCTTTATCTTAACATGTACACTTGTCTCTTTAAACTGTCTTATAGTTACATGTTGATAAAGCCCTTAGGATGTGTACTTGACTACCTGGACTATGATGCAGATCATACTAGTGGGGACATGGTAGTCTATAAGTACATCCTTCAAGGTCCCTAGTCGTGGGTGTATCGAGACAGGGTATCGATATACCAGTGTAGACTAGCGTATACGCTTCTCGACCCATGAGATGGGCGATGGATGATCCCATATCCATTGGTGTTTGACATCAGAGATGGTATACGGGTGCTCAGTGGAGACTGGGTACACTGGACGGACTCGCCGAGAACTACCAGATGGTATTATACCTCACGTTAGATGGCATTATACCTCACGTCAGATGGCAGTTCTCAGGTGACACTTGTACATGTTAGTCTGTAGACCAGAGATCGTCATAGAGTCTTGTGTGATTCCCACTGTGCTTTGATCTCCACCTTACCACGTCCATGAGGGCGTGCAAAACGGTGGTATTTGGGTACAGTCCCGAGTCACATGGAGGCAATGAGCGATAGGAGGGGTTTCGTCTCTCCCGGTATTGGGGGTTGATGTTGCGCTGTGCTCAATTGGCCGTAACAGGGAAGTCCCTGGCCAGGGCTGATCAGAGATTTGCTGGTAAGTGTTACCAGTAGTTTCTCGACCCGTTATGAGCGTCACATCGGCACGACTTATCGGTTATTGGGGTCTGACGTTTACCACCCCTAGACTTGATATGCGACATATCAGACGAATAGACCGGACTGTACGGTAAGTGTTACTGGTTGGATTCACAGGAGTGTGAGCGGGCTAGCTCGTCGATCTTCTGATCGCTCAATACCCGGATGGCCGTTACGTTTAACAGACCGCTTGCGGCTTGTGGGTGCTTGATATGATCATCATCTGCTACCGGCGTATTGACGAGTCTTTAGAGTCCTACACAGAGGTTTCCTGGCTCAAGCGAAACGAAATAGGAGTGCATATGAGATATGTGCAGGACCGAGAATGATGCGTGTATGTGATACCGTATTTCATTCTCGCGATGAATGTTTCGATTGGTTATATGCGATATAACCTAGTTATCGAATCGTAGATTGATTCGATAAGTCGATACATTGGATACTAGTCGGTTATGTGCGACATGACCGGATCATTGAATCAAGTGTTGATTTAATGATTTAATGTATAATTATATATTTGATATATTACTTTGTATTAACTAGTATTGGTTCACTTTAATAGGATTTTCTCACTTGTAGTTCACAAGTTGTATATGTGATATACTTTTGTGCACTACAATGTGTCATGTTTGATGATGCATGTAAATTGGTTTTGTGTTAAGACTTAAACCATGGTTATGATAATAGTTAGGGTTTTGATTTATTTACTTATTTATTTATCTATTCTTTTTTGATAAATAAATAAAAGATAACAAAATGGTTTCTTTCATGAAGCTTGATGAAGCTTCATGAAGCTTTGACTAAAGTGACCATTTTGTCATCATCCTTAACCCTAACCATTCTCACTTGACTATGGTCTATTCTCTACACTTAACCAAGGTTAGAAGATGATAAGTATTCATTTTTATTATTCTTTTAACAACACTTATGATAATTCTAGCTTCATCATCTTCTTCTTCTTCAAGATAGAAAGCTTGATGCCATCAATGGCAACTTGAGATCTAAAGTGAGAAATCAAATTCTAAAGTGAACCCACCTCCTATTTCTTCACCCTCTACCTCTTGCCAAGTTGTTTTGGGTGTTTTCTTCACAAGTTTCACAAATTTGTGAAGTCGGAGCTTGAACTTGTGATGCCTCGACGTAGATCATCTTCGGCACGAAGCCGACGACCTAGTCCGCTCACTTTTCCGATGAAGCCGATGTTAGAATCCGAGATCCGACTTGGACAGCGAGAGGACGCTTACGTGGAGCCAAGGAAGTGGATATCCGGATCTACAAAGGTTGTAGCTTCTTATCTTTTGTTAAGTTGTTAACTAGATTAGTATATCGCCTAAATTTGTAGTCGACGATCCGTATTAGGGTTTCTCGGCACCCATAAAATTTTAAATTGGCATGGTTGATGCCTTGTGAGACCTCTATAGTGTGCCTAGGAACCCTACAGTGGTATCAGAGCCTAGCTAGAGCCTTAGGCGAAGTCCAGACGGAGTTTGAAGTCCGATTGAACCGAAACCCTAATATCAAAGTTGCTCTCTGTACATTTTTTAAAAACTGGGTTTTTTCCAAATTAAAAATATGCAGAAAATTCAGCAGGACTTTCTAAGAATTACTGTGAAACACGATCACCCAATTCCTCCGAAGTGCGGCAGAACCGCGGCAGAAGCCTGGCTTCTGCGGCGGTTCCGCGGCCGTATGATGACGTCACCCACCCAATGTTGCACAGTAACTTCTTTTATTTAGTGCTGAGTTCTCTGAGAATTTTTAATATTTATTCAAGAGTTGAGTATTCTGGGTTGTATTGGGGACTCGGTATTTCGATCGGATTATCGAACTTTGTCTTTGTGCTTTCCGGATAATTTTTTGAATATGTTAAAAAGTCCGACCGGATATAAATACCCAACTTTTCCCGTGCCGGAAAATATCCAAGTGTTGGATTTTTGTGTGGTTTAAGGACGTTCTGAGTAGTGCAAGTAACGCGATGGTCCCTCTAGAAAACAACAAACCTTAACTCGATTATGTGACCGTCTTGAACTGCCCTTTGAACCTTCGGGTTTGGGGCAGTGCGGCGTGCCACATGTGAGGCGTTGGCTTGACCCTTCTACGGCTGGACCGTTAGTACTGAGGCATGAAGTGAATGTCTTTGAACCTATTTCATGTGTTGGACGGTTTCGGGAAAACTTAGGTGTTCGAATGTTCGATCGGAAAGTTTAATATATTCTATTTATCCGGAATGGGATACAATAATTGGAATTCACAAACAGTTATGAGATAACTGAATGAATGTTATAAATCTAGTGTTTTAGTTTCATTTGATATTGAAAAGAGTTTTCGATAATGAGACTAAAATGCGGGGTTTATAACTGTTAGGCAGGTGATGTCTAAGTATTTCATTTGATTAGGCATGTGATGTCTAAAGAGATTGCGGATTCCAACTGTTGTAGTTTTACACTTTCTTTTCTGTGACCGTAAGTGTAATATGTGATATCGCCGGTTTCGTTGCTATATGTCAACGACAATTGGGATGCGCATATTTACTTACGTTGATGACATGTGATGTTATGTGTTGCTGGATATGTTATATTGGATTGTCGTGTTTGAATAGCCGGGGGTTTTTATGTGAGATGAGTGCTTGTCATTTTCATTCATGTAAGAACTTGTATGTAATATTCTTTTATTTGGGGCACTTCCAGGTTGCGGAAGTTGTCACCTTTTGTATATTATTTACTTTTCCGCATTAGGAAAGACCCAAGGAGGGGAGCACAAGTAACCGGGTTCTGGGGTCCAGTGGGAGACCAACTCGAGGAGTTCGAGTCCGGGTCTCCTAACCCTAGAATTGGCAGGGTTACTTGCCGCTCTCGTAGGGGTCTAGGGGTGTGGGATTGGCTATTCATCACGACCGTGGAATCCGTGTTTTATACTGGCTCGTATTGAAAACACGGACATCCTAGTATATCCAATGTTTCATATGTTTCTTCTGCTGCGATATCTGTGATGTGATCATGTGATGATCTGTGATAGATACTTTATATAGTATATATGATATATTATATAGACGTTACTTATGTTTTGCACCTGCACTAGCCCTGCCCTGCTCTGTCGTTAGTTACCTAACCTAACGGTGCACGAGGGGACATCGAGGCGAATGCGGATGGCATAAGTGTACGTCGTATTTATCTGTGATGTTTAGGTATTTAAATGATGGGACTTCATTAATGTGATTAATGAAATAAAAGAAACCAAATGATGTTGTAGAATCAGATTTTAAAATAAAACAGGTAGCTACAGTTCTTGCTTTGCATAGCGGTATATATGATATACCCTGCACCTTATTCGATGAGGAAAGGACCGAGATCCCTTCACCGGGAGTGACTCCTTTAGCAATAACTGCCAGATGCTACACACTCGGTTTATTTTTTTTGATTGCTTCTATAGTTTCTGCTTTGCACAGTGATATATATGATATATCCCGCACCTCATTCGACGAGGAAAGGGCCGACGATCCCTTCACCGGGAGTGACCCCTTTAGCAAAACTAGAAAAGCCTCAAAATCACTCCATTTCAAAACTTCATTTGATTCTACAACGATATCAAGTTCATTACGCTCATGGTTTTCAGAAAAACCTGCGTAGCCCTCCGTCATTTCAGATAAGTTGCATATAGTATTCGTGCTACATTTGTTGGCTTTCGTCAAGGTGTAGTGAGCGGTAGCTATGTGCTGCTTATCTGCTGCATATGATGCGACTGGATTAGGGTAGTCGTACGGCTTTGTTGGCTTTCGTCAAGGGTCGTGCGGGTGGGTTTAATTCAGTCAAGAAATGTACGGGTTGAACTTGACTAGCGGGCTGTGGTTTGTTGGCTTTCATCAAGGTCATAGCACGCTAGGGGCAAAATATTATCGGGAATTTCAAGTGTTGAAATTTGCAATGAGATTGCATACCTTCTATGAGATAGTTGGATCCCGATACCCACTGCGAGTAAGAGTTACTCCTGGGAGAGTTTTACACATTACAATTAGCCGATCAAGTAGGTGTCTAGAAAGGTGTTAACGAGGTTACGCCTATGGGAAAACGAGGTTTACATTAATTAGGTTTGTGCGAAAGCACGGGGGACCTCCCTCAAAGTACCGACACTGGCCTGACTGAAAGAATGGCGAACTTGTAGTGTGTAATTAATCCCGGCTAGTCTTTCCTTTTAGGGTTTGAAGGAAGATTTGATAAAAAGCAGTGGGAGCCATCCTGATTAGATAAGATAATAACCAATCTGATCTTGCACGAGCATACGCTAAAGTGTTTTCTTCTCTCTCTCTCCAGGTAGCGACCATTTCATGCCCTAATAAAGATAAAAATATGGATGTATTGACCGAACCCGCATGTTATAATGTGCTGGGGAACGTTGGTTCAGTTCTTTCCTATAGGAGTTATAGGAATGAACAGGATATAGGGGAATACCAGGATTCCCATGCCACCCGAATGAAGAAAGTACATGATGATGCATTTTCTTCGGGTGTGTTCGTTACAGAGAACTGTTTCTCCATTTGCTCTACGTCCTGGATATTAGATACCGGGTCAGAATCCCATATATGTAATCAGTTACATGGGCTTAGAAAAGGTAGAGAACTTGGAGAAGGTGATAAAGACATTAAAGTTGGAAATGGTGCAATTGTTGCAGCTAAGACTGTCGGGGAATATCACCTTGTGTTACCAACTGGTAATACATTGGTTCTGAACGAATGCTATTACATGCCGAACCTGATATGCAACATTATATCGGTATCTTTATTAAGTAAAGAGGGATATAATTTTGTATTACAGGACAATGTTATGAACATTTTCCGTAACCAAAAGTTGGTTGGATCAGGCACGTTGTGCAATGGCATTTATGTTCTAAATCAATCAACAGTTCTGAGCATAACAAACACACACAAGAGGAAGAGTTTTGAACTGAACGAATCCTTCTTATGGCATTGTAGACTGGGTCACATCAATGCGACACGACTGGCTAAGTTGCATAAGGATGGATATTTGAAACCATTCGAATTTTCATCTTATGACACTTGCCAGTCATGTCTCAAAGGAAAGATGACCAAAACTCCGTTTACGGGACACGGAGAAAGAGTTACCGAACTCTTAGGACTGATACATAGTGATGTATGCGGTCCCATGTCTACACATGCCAGGGTTGGTTCTTCGTACTTCATTACATTCACTGACGATCTCTCAAGATACGGACATGTGTACTTAATAAGACACAAGTCTGAAGCTTTTGAGAAATTTAGAGAATATAAACAAGAAGTCGAGAACCAAACCGGAAAAAGTATTAAAATCCTTCGATCTGATCGAGGAGGTGAATACTTGAGCAATGAATTCCTGGACTTCCTAAAAGAGAATGGGATTCTCTCTCAACTAACTCCTCCATATACACCACAGCACAACGGTGTACCAGAACGGAGGAACCGCACCCTATTAGATATGGTGCGCTCTATGATGAGCACAGCTGAGTTACCTATTTCCTTCTGGGGGTATGCGCTTGAGACAGCCATACATCTATTGAATATGGTCCCAACCAAATCTGTGCCTACCACTCCATATGAGATATGGAAAGGAAAGAGACCAAGTCTTAACTATGTTAAGATATGGGGTTGTCCAGCCTATGTCAAACGACAAAATCCGGACAAACTCGAGGCACGGTCTGTTCTATGCAAATTTGTAGGATATCCCAAGAATTCTCAAGGGTATATTTTCTACCACCCTGAGGAACAAAGAATGTTTGTTTCTCGGCATGCCACCTTTTTAGAAAAGGAATTTCTTGAAAAAGAGATTAGTAGTCATGAGGTAGAACTGGAAGATGTTCCAGCTGCAGAAGGTACAACAGAAGATCTGGTGGAACCAGAGGATTCCGTAGTTCCCGATGAACCCCAGCCACTCCGCCGATCTAGTAGGGTTCCTCGCCAACCTGAGAGATACTACGGTTTTTTCATGGATGGAGGGAGCGAGGATTGCATCATGGAGGATGATGACCCAACTAGCTTCGAGCAGGCCATCATGAGTAGGGACTCAGTGAAATGGCTGGATGCTATGCGGTCCGAGATGGAATCCATGTACACCAACAAAGTATGGACTTTGGAAGTTGCTCCTGAAGGGGTAAAACCCATTGGGAGCAAGTGGATCTTCAAGAAGAAACTTAGTGTAGATGGGAAAGTGGAGACTTTCAAAGCTAGACTTGTTGCAAAAGGTTTTCGCCAAAGACCAGGTGTGGACTATTTCGAAACCTTTTCTCCAGTGGCTATGCTTAAATCCATCCGGATCATGCTTGCCATCGCTGCATATCATGATTACGAAATCTGGCAAATGGATGTTAAGACCGCCTTTCTAAATGGAGATTTAGAAGAGTGCGTGTACATGACTCAGCCAGAGGGCTTCGTAGACAGTGGGAGCAGCGGGAAGGTGTGCAAGCTGCTTAAATCCATTTATGGATTAAAGCAAGCATCGCGGAGTTGGAACATCTGCTTTGACGTCGTTATCAAAGAGTTTGATTTCGTCAAAAACCCAGATGAACCTTGTATCTATAGGAAGGTAGCAGAGAGTAAGGTTGTCTTCCTCGTATTGTACGTGGACGACATACTCTTGATAGGAAATGATATTCCTATGCTGCAATCGGTCATGCTCTTCTTATCATAAAGATTCTCGATGAAAGATCTTGGTGATGCCTCCTGCATATTGGGAATCAGGATCTATAGAGATAGATCCAAACGGATATTGGGATTGTCCCAATCCAGGTACATTGATACCATACTAAAGAGGTTTAGTATGGAAGAATCCAAGCGTGGGAACTTGCCCACGATCTCTGGAGTCACTCTCTCCAAAGAGATGTCTCCCAAGACTGATTTGGAGAGAGCTCGCATGCAAGGGATACCCTATGCTTCGGCTGTAGGCTCTATCATGTATGCGATGCTATGTACCAGACCCGATGTAGCATACTCACTAAGTGTAGTGAGCAGGTATCAAGCTCATCCTGGAGAGAGTCACTAGACAGCTGTGAAGAGCATTCTCAAGTACTTACGAAGGACTAAAGAGATGCTCTTGGTGTATGGTAACGGAGAACTCTAAGTGGAGTCCTTTACCGATTCGAGCTTCCAGAGTGATAAGGACGACTCTAAGTCGCAGTCGGGTTTTGTCTTTACCCTTTACGGAGGGGCGGTTAGCTGGAAGAGTTCCAAGTAGGAAACCGTGGCAGACTCAACGATGGAGGCTGAATACATCGCTGCCAACGATGCTGCTAAAGAGGCTGTCTGGATCAAGAAGTTCATTACTGAACTTGGAGTGGTTCCATCCATTAAGCATCCAATACCTTTGTATTGCGATAACAATGGAGCGGTGGCTTTGGCCAAGGAACCCAGGTCCCATCAGCGATCCAGGCATATTCTGAGGCGGTATCACCTGATCCGGGAGATAGTTGATCGCCGGGAGATCGAGGTCAGGAGGGTTGACACGAAGAACAACACGGCGGATCCACTCACGAAGGCCATTCCCCAGATACAGTTTGAGAGACTCTTCGGGATGCTCGGTATGCGATACTACAGCAGCTGGCCCTAGTGCAAGTGGGAGATTGTTAGTTGTATGTATGCCCTAGAGGCCAGTATTGTAAAGATGATGTATATTATATTGGATGCTTGGACATATATATAGAGATAACTTTCTTGCTCGATATGATAGTATGCTATCTGGTTACTCTTTATCTTAACATGTACACTTGTCTCTTTAAACTGTCTTATAGTTACATGTTGATAAAGCCCTTAGGATGTGTACTTGACTACCTGGACTATGATGCAGATCATACTAGTGGGGACATGGTAGTCTATAAGTACATCCTTCAAGGTCCCTAGTCGTGGGTGTATCGAGACAGGGCATCGATATACCAGTGTAGACTAGCGTATAAGCTTCTCGACCCATAAGATGGGCGATGGATGATCCCATATCCATTGGTGTTTGACATCAGAGATGGTATACGGGTGCTCAGTGGAGACTGGGTACACTGGATGGACTCGCCGAGAACTCCCAGATGGTATTATACCTCACGTCAGATGGCAGTTCTCAGGTGACACTTGTACAGGTTAGTCTGTAGACCCGAGATCGTCATAGAGTCTTGTGTGATTCCCACTGTGCTTTGATCTCCACCTTACCACGTCCATGAGGGCGTGCAAAACGGTGGTCTTTGGGTACAGTCCCGAGTCACATGGAGACAATGAGCGATAGGAGGGGTTTCGTCTCTCCCGGTATTGGGGGTTGATGTTGCGCTGTGCTCGATTGGCCGTAACAGGGAAGTCCCTGGCCAGGGCTGATCAGAGATTTGCTGGTAAGTGTTACCAGTAATTTCTCGACCCGTTATGAGCCTCACATCGGCACGACTTATCGGTTATTGGGGTCTGACGTTTACCACCCCTAGACTTGATATGCGACATATCAGACGAACAGACCGGACTGTACGGTAAGTGTTACTGGTTGGATTCACAGGAGTGTGAGCGGGCTAGCTCGTCGATCTTCTGATCGCTCAATACCCGGATGGCCGTTACGTTTAGCAGACCGCTTGCGGCTTGTGGGTGCTTGATATGATCATCATCTGCTACCGGCGTATTGACGAGTCTTTAGAGTCCTACACAGAGGTTTCCTGGCTCAAGCGAAACGAAATAGGAGTGCATATGAGATATGTGCAGGACCGAGAATAATGCGTGTATGTGATACCGTATTTCATTCTCGCGATGAATGTTTCGATTGGTTATATGCGATATAACCTAGTTATCGAATCGTAGATTGATTCGATAAGTCGATACATTGGATACTAGTCGGTTATGTGCGACATGACCGGATCATTGAATCAAGTGTTGATTTAATGATTTAATGTATAATTATATATTTGATATATTACTTTGCATTAACTAGTATTGGTTCACTTTAATAAGATTTTCTCACTTGTAGTTCACAAGTTGTATATGTGATATACTTTTGTGCACTACAATGTGTCATGTTTGATGATGCATGTAAATTAGTTTTGTGTTAAGACTTAAACCATGGTTATGATAATAGTTAGGGTTTTGATTTATTTACTTATTTATTTATCTATTCTTTTTTGATAAATAAATAAAAGATAACAAAATGGTTTCTTTCATGAAGCTTGATGAAGCTTCATGAAGCTTTGACTAAAGTGACCATTTTGTCATCATCCTTAACCCTAACCATTCTCACTTGACCATGGTCTATTCTCTACACTTAACCAAGGTTAGAAGATGATAAGTATTCATTTTTATTATTCTTTTAACAACACTTATGATAATTCTAGCTTCATCATCTTCTTCTTCTTCAAGATAGAAAGCTTGATGCCATCAATGGAAACTTGAGATCTAAAGTGAGAAATCAAATTCTAAAGTGAACCCACCTCCTATTTCTTCACCCTCTACCTCTTGCCAAGTTGTTTTGGGTGTTTTCTTCACAAGTTTCATAAATTTGTGAAGTCGGAGCTTGAACTTGTGATGCCTCGACGTAGATCATCTTCGGCACGAAGCCGACGACCTAGTCCGCTCACTTTTCCGATGAAGCCGATGTTAGAGTCCGAGATCCGACTTGGACAGCGAGAGGACGCCTACGTGGAGCCAAGGAAGTGGATATCCGGATCTACAAAGGTTGTAGCTTCTTATCTTTTGTTAAGTTGTTAACTAGATTAGTATATCGCCTAAATTTCTAGTCGACGATCCGTATTAGGGTTTCTCGGCACCCATAAAATTTTAAATTGGCATGGTTGATGCCTTGTGAGACCTCTATAGTGTGCCTAGGAACCCTACATTTCGGCAGTGAACAGATATTAGTTCTTGGCTCCGTTAAGGAAAAGGCGTAACGCAATATCCTTCTTTGCGAGGTCACGAAGATAAGGCCCATCCCGACTTTGATTATGGGGGTGTTTTGATTCGCCTCTTCACGGAAGATGCTCCATCGAAGTAGAGTTCCCATTAGGAATTATTTTCTTCCTTCTCTTCTTCAATTGTATCGAACGCATGTTCATCCGGCAACTTGGAATTTAAAGGGGAGTCAGCTGGTATCGGATACTCAGCGAGAAAGTCGGCAATGGCCTGGCCTTTCACTGCTTTGAGGGATCGATTCGTTATCTAGAACTCCATCAGGAGGAGGGTCCATTTTGCAAGCCTTCCTGTTAGTATAGCCCTTGACATCAGATATTTGAGAGGATCCACATTTGATATAAGGTGGACTTCATGTGCCAAGGCGTAATGTCTGAGCTTCGTTATTGCGAAGATCAGTGCCAGGCAATGCTTTTCGATGGGGGGGTAGTTGTTTTCTGCCCCCACTAGAACTCGACTCAAATAGTACAAAACTCTCTCCTTTTCTTGATCATTCTCTTATGCCTATAGCGCGTCTAGAGAACCCCCAAGGGCTGTTGTATATAGGATAAGGGGTTTTTCCTTAACCGGAGCGGTCAATAGCGACGGATTTTGCAGGTATTGCTTGATTTCGTTTAGTGCATTTTGGCACTTTTGATCCCAGACGAATGGGGTTCCCTTCTTCATTAAGTGCCCGTAAGGACGGCATTTTCCAGAGAGGTTGGCTAAGAACCGCCGGATATATGTGAGCTTTCCTTGAAGAGATCGCAATTATTTGAGAGTTCTTGGCGTGGGCATTTCTATAATCGCCATGATCTTTGAGGGATTGATTTCGATATCCCGGTGCCGTATGATGAATCCTAGAAATTTGCCTGAGGAGACTCCAAACTCGCATTTTAGAGGATTCATCTTCAGATTATATTTCCGAAGCTGTCGGAACACTATTTTTAGGTGTTCCTAATATTCCTCATGAGATATGTTTTTAACCACAAGGTTGTCGATGTAGCATTTGACGATCTCTTAGATGAGGTCATCGAAGATCTTTGTCATAGCCCTTTGGTAGGTAGCGCCAGCGTTCTTCAGACCGAAGGGCATTACCTTATAGCTGAATATGCCCAGCGGAGTCCGAAAGGCGGTATGATTTTGATCTTGCGGATGCATTTTTATTTGATTGTATCCCGAAGACCCATCCATGAAGGAGAAGATCTCATGGATAGACGTGTTATCGATCATCGGCTCAGTAACAGGTACTGGGAAGTCATCCTTCGGGCAAGCTTTGTTGAAGTCCTGAAAGTCCACGCAGATGCGTACCGTCCCATTTTTCTTCATCACTGGGACGATGTTAGCGATCCAATCAAGGTATTGAACCTCTTGAATGAAGCTGGAGTCAATTAATTTCTTGACTTCAGCGTTGATGCTCATCTCAAGCTCAAGTCACATTCTTCTTGGCGCCTGTTTGACTGGCTTTATGTCCGGCGATATGGCCAGTTTATGTACTGCTACCTTTAGATCTAGACCCGGCATCTCGGAATAGTTCCACGCGAAGCAGTCTTTATATTACATGAGCATGTCTTTTAACGTGGCTACCTATTTTTCAGATAGTAGCTCACTGACGAACGTTGGCCTCGGATCGTCTTCCGTCCCTAAGTCAATTTTTCTTAGGTTGTCCGCCGTGGTGTGTATCCCATCTTCTAGCTCATTTGGTGCTGGTGGAAACTCGGAGATTACCTTGTCCTCGTCTTCATTTGCGAAGCACATACAGGGGTCATCCATAGTCTCATGCCCTCCCTCTTTTGAGAGTTTTATCATATGGCAGGTACGAATTCGCTTCCATACTTGATGTTGAGCTGGTCTTATCCTCACAGTATAGGTCCTCTTTGGCTCATGCTTTTGCGGCAGGGTTACCCTCCAGCTGTCGGATAAAGCGAACCTGTCTTATCGATACTGGTCTTCTACCCAATCTTTGAAGGTGAAGCAGTTTTCGAGGGGATGACCTGTTGCTCGGTGGTAGGAGTAATAATCCGGATGATGGACCTCGTTTATTTGTTCGGGGTGCCGAGACTCTGGAAGCATCATCATTTGGTGCTTCATGACAAGGTTGAATATTTTCCTCATCTTGTCTTGGGGGAAAAAGTATTCTCGCCCCATCTTTCTTATAAAAGACGGGTTCCAATCGACTTTTTCTCGATTGCACGGCTCCTTAGATCCGCTTTGTTATTTTCGAACGTTGTTTGCGTTCTTTGCATTGTTTTTTCCTCTATTTCGGGATTATCCCCTTTCGCGAGGACGTACCGCTGGCCGGGAATAAAGGGCATTATAGTCTTCTTTCTCCACAGATTGCTGATTGAGACGCTGCGTTCTGGCCTTTTCATAAATGGCCATTTCGCGGCTGTGGTTGATAGGCTTATTTTATTAGCTTGTCAATTTGTTTTTCGAGTGACGGACTTAACGTTCTTAGAGCGGGATTTCGCTCTGTTTCAACGTCACAGTTATTTGGAAGAGGGTTTTACCCTTTACTGGAGCTGTTTATGACGCAGAAATTGTGGAATCGCTCCTGTTGCTTGGACCGAACGTATCCGAGCCCGGTTTTCTCCATCTTCCCGTTGGGCATCTTTCGCTGGGTCCCAGGGATATCCCAAATATTTTTGTAGAATTGGGCTTACCGAACAGTTTGTTCGAGGAGTACACCTTGGCATCTTAACAGCCTTTTCAATCCCTCCGCGTAGTATCTTGGCAGACGAATTGGTTGAAGCCTGTCGAGTGCAAAATCGGCACCGCACTAGACTTCTTTCTCTCTTCTCGTCTCTGTAAATTGGTAGAAGAGGATCTCTTTTTCACCTCTTCATCTGGGAGGGACGTAGAAAGTCTATAGTTCTTGTACGCTGTATATATCGAGCGCATCAAGTTCTTTGTAATGCTGAGACAGAGCCATTGTGATTTGTAGACTCTGATCGGCTCCGGTGAGGGTTTGCACTGACGGAAAGATGGAGAACACTGCGTTGGCCTCATTCTCAGAGTCACTGCCAAAGACCAAAATAGGAGTAGATGGTCCGGCCCTGTTGTTTTCTTTATGGGGTTTGCCCCAAGTAGACTATTTCTCCATCTTCCTCAGAATCAATCCCAAACATCGGGATAGTGGTGAAGGACTTCTTCTTATCTTCCAGCTTATGATACCTTTCTGTATCCTCAAAGTATGGTAGGAAGTACTTTGCATTTTTATATTTCCGGACTTCGTTTACCGAGAACGGGTTTAGCTCTCCCGTGATGGTATACTCCGAGCCATCCTTGAAATACTTCATACACTAGTGTTGTGTAGAAGGGATGGCGTTGTACTCATGTAACCAAGGCTTGCCGAGCGTTATAGCAGGTCTTGGCGTCAATGACAAGAAATTTGATGTCAGTGACGAGCAGCCCGAAGCACAGCGTCAGTATTACGAACCCGAGCGTCCGTGACGATTGTAAGTAGAACCCGGAGATGGTAATTTTGTCTCAGGCCAAGTGCTAAATGTTCATGCAAATTTCCTTCAGCACCCTCACGTTGAGAAGGTTGATGGAGGATCCGTTATCGACAAGGATTTTCCCTATCTTGATGTCGTAGCAGTACCTGGTGACATATAATGGGTAATTATGTTCGCACGTACTGAGGAGGAGGTCTTCATCGCTGAATATAATGTCAACTGTATGAATCTCTGCTAGCTCATCCTTCATCTTCTCTTCTACAAGGAAAGCTTGAAACTGATTGGGCTCTTGTAATGCCTTGATCAGTGAATCTTGTGTCTCTTTGGACAGGAGGAGAGCATCCAATATGGTCAGTTGTGGGGGTATTTTCCTTAAATATTCTAGGACATTGTAATCCACCTTGTTTTTCTTAGGCGGGTCCCTTGTTGCCAGCTCTCTGACAACTCCATCATCGGGGGCAAATTCTTCAGAGATTTTCTCTTTCCCTTTGTCTTTTTTGCTCAAACCTTTGTTTGTAGGTCCGAGATTCTTTTCAGGCAGCGTACGGTTACGCGGCTAAATATTCTTGCAGTTTTTCTCCTCCTCTTATTTTTCGGAGGTGGAGTCTTTGAAGAGAGGGCTGAGGGTTATTTCGTTCTCAGAATCACTCCCGAAAGTAAGAACCTGGGGGTTTTCCCCTTCCGAACTGGTATCAACTATATGACAGTTACCAGTCGTTTTTTCATGCGCACCTGTCGCACTTTTTTTGTCATCGACGAGCTTCGCGCTTCATCCTCTTGAAGTGTTTTTTATGGGCAACATATCTTTGCCACCACTTCTTGAAGGTACTGAATTTTTCGGTAGGGTGGATAACCCTCCGATGATATAGGCAGTGGTTTGGATGTGAATCCTCTCCGTCGAGGCATATGACCCCGGGAGTATATCCTACGGGATGTGGCAGCTTCATTCCTATTGATAGGGTTTTGGCGAACCGCTTCTATGCCTTGATCCTGCTCTTATTTATGGCAGATGTGCTTTGGTTTGGTTGGAGTACTTTACGACTCATCCTTGCCGCAGCTTCTTCATCCTGACGCTAATGTTTAGCCTTTTCGTATTTGGCCGTTTCGCGTTCTTGATCAGCTTTTGTTTTTCGAAAGGCTTCTTTTAACAACCTATCGATCGGGTCTTCTGGCAGTTCCGGGGATTTTAGCGCCGATCCTGCCCCTAGTTCCTCCACGTTGTTTTCTGATGCTGAGGGAGTTTCTTTGTATTTTAACGACGAATGGAAGACCATGTGACAACTTGCTATATAGTCTTCGGTTTCTTCTGATGAGTCATTTTCCTCATCGTTGTCACTATCTTTGTTCTTAAGAATATGCTTGAGGAACGCTTCGAGGGTGACCGGTGTCCGCGCCTTCTGGTTGTACTCTTCCAGCGTGTCAATGTACTTTTGTAGGTCTGTACGCTTGTCGTCATACTCGGCAGGCAGCACAGGCTTCTTGGTCTTCTTCTTTTTCTTTGAAGACTTCGAAAGCTTGACGTGGGAGTTTTGCCCTTTGTCAACAAATTTCGGTATGGGACGCGGTTTCAGCATCCCTTCGATGATTTCGGGTTCAAGTGGGCTTTTCCACCTGACTGCCGGACATGCCTGTAGATCTTTCAGCATTCTTTTGGTTTTAGCTGAAAGAACGACTTCCCATGGAGTTTCTTCCACGAGAGAGGTGGATGCCCCCAGTGCATCCACCTTTTTAGTAGTGTGCTTCTATATGGGTTCACCCTCCAGATCTCAGACAGTGCGAACTTCCCCTGTTGATACTGGTCCTCGACTGAGTTCTTGAAGTCGTAGGAATCCTCAATTAGGTGGTTCACCATTCTATGATAGGAGCAGTAGTCGGGGTTGTTGATGTCGTCGGGTTGCGGTGGACGTCATGGGTCTGGCAATGTGATGAGTTTGATGCGCACTGCCAACTCAAAGAGTCTCCTCATCTTGTCGCGAGGAAACGAGTAAGCGCGTCCTAGCCTTTCTTTCATGGATAGGTATGGGTGCACCTTATTTTAGTGAGCAGGTGGCTTTGGGCCACTCGTTTGTTGTTAAGTATTGGCGAAGAAAGCCACTTTCCCTTTACCCTTGGCATTTCGAGGGTCTTTATTTGAGGAGGAGGGCCTGTGGCCCACCTGGTCCATTTGGGCCAGTTTATCAATCAGAGCCTGGAAGGTGGTTGGCTTGAAGAATGTCATGAACTGGGACACAGTTGTTTGAGGATCTAGGGTCCCGATGAACATGCCCACGGCGGGGGATTCTTCGATACGCTGTTCGCACTTTGACCATAGGTTCCGCCACCGGATCACATATTGGACCTAAGTTTCTCCTGGCCTTACCCTAGCATTGATTAATGCCGTGATCGGGGTGCGCTCACTTGCGCTGGCAAACCGCTATGTGAACAGCAGTTCCATCTCTGTGAATGTTCTCACGGAGTCATTTGAGAGCTCTGAGCACCATTCAAAGTTCGTCTCTGACAGGCTGCCAACGAACTTGCAAAGCAACAGTTTGTCACCGCCTCCAGTATTACCGCACAAAGCTCTAAACTGCATGACGTTCTGGTGTCGGTTGCCTGTCCCCTTGTACACATGGAACTTAGGGATCGTATATCCTAGAGGGTATTTGATTTGGTCATACCAGCCTGGATACGGTCGCCCGATTCTGACAATTTGGCCTGCGGCTTCATTATCTTGATGAGCTCGTATTTGTTGAGCGATACAATTATCAAGAGCAGCATTGGAGATTGTTTCCTCCTTGGCTACCGATAAGACCGGAAGAGGATTTGATATTTCCCCTCTATCATCCTCGATGATTTTCGGCGGATCCTCGACCGGGGGTTTTGGCTGAATCAGCATCCCAACCATGTCTTGGAATAAGAGAGCCATCTGCTTTATATTAGCAGCTTACTCAGCAGCTTTCTTGTCCTTTCTTTCAAGCACCCTTCGCAGGAACTCTATATCGGTTTCCTGCTCCTGACGCTGTTCGGCTATTGATCCAGACTTTCTTTTTTTCCGGTGAGTGCCGCCATCTTGGTCAACATTTCCTAGAGCTTTTGTTGTTGCTCCTGAGCTTTTGTCAGCGACCGAGTTTGCGGTCGGTGATTTACGAAAGAACGACTTTCTTCTTTTCCGGAAGCCATGTAAACCGTATGCATGATCATGCCCCCAGACTTGGGGCGTTTGGGTCTATTGCCTTTGGAATTTGCCGCAGGCGGTGGGATTTTCTCCAGCCTCATCCTTTTGTGGGAGGTTGAAGTTGAAGGAGCCGTTATGATAGGCACCTGTGTAAAAGAAGTCCCTCGTTGTATTATGGAGGGATGGTATTTTTCTTTCCACACCTTCGATTTCTTCGGTCGACGGGAGTAGTTTTTGTCGATCACAGAGTCTTGGAATTTCCGCCAGACTCTATGAATTTGGGAAGAGAGCCGCTGATGGGGCTGCTCCAGTTTTTCCTGATCAATGACCTCTGCAGGTGGGGGCGATTTCTTTAGCACCGCTATTGGAGAGTTCTTGTGCACCCTCCTGAGCATATCAAAGTTGTTCCCGGTTGGAACAGCAGAGTCAATTTCCACCATTGGAGCTGGTGGAGTAGGTCCAGAGGGCAAGTTGCCCCCAGCTCTTCTCTCTCGGCGCCAGTAGAGACGTCGAGCATGCCTCACAGCAGGGACCGCCTTAGTTTTGTAAGCAACTTCTTCATGCTCCCGGCTTTGCTGAGGGGTTGTTGTTGGTGTCAACTTGTTGAAGACTGACGTTCTTGGCAGAGTTTGAGGAGAGCCGGCCAATCTTTCAAAGACCGACTTTCTGGTAAGGGAAGCACCTTTGACGTGTTCACCTACAGGAGGAGTTGGCAGGGCTATCTATTTCTGGGTATCCCCTTCGAGTATTACGAGCCTCTTTGCGGGCCCATTTGAGCTTCGGCTCAGCCTGTTGAAGACCGAGACATCAGATTTGGACGGTACGTTGAAAGGGGCCGTTATGGTTGCAAGTCAATTGAAGACCGACCTCTTGGGAGCTTCCCTTTGCAGCGCTGAGGCACCGAAACTCCCTGGTGAGAACATGGTCCCGAAGAACAATCCAGTAGTGGCTTTTGTAACTTGTTCCACCGGCATTGAAAAGATAAAGGCCGCGTTGGGCCCGTAGGTCACTCCTCTAGTTAAGGTGGAGCGAGAGTTGCTGTTGCAAGAGGTGCAGTTGGAAGCCATTGATTTCTATGCACAAGCTCAAGACACCAAATTTTAGTACCTCGAATCCAAGGGCAACCATAGCAAAATGCGATTTTGTTCGCGAAATACGACACACGAAGTGTGGAGTGGAAAGAGGAAAAGGTCCCACTGGGCGTGCCAGAATCTGTTTACCGCCGAAAGACAGAGACCGGGACGTTGGGACGTCTGGCCTGAATTTTGGGGGAAGATGCTATTTGGATTTATCCATCCACCTCTCAGAAGATACCAAGTTGATTTATGGCATCATATATCAGAGATTTAGACAGACGCGACCGTTGTGGCAGATTTCATCAGATTCCCCCTCATTTTATGAAGGGTTTTTGATTGTGGGGACACTCTTCCCTACAGGCGCAAACCACTGCAATTAATTACCTTAGCGCATTGCGATAACCACTTTCTTCTGCTCCGGCAGTTCACTTCGTGTCGTGTGTATGTTTGTTTGTTTTGGTTGCCCGTGGATTGTATACAGAGACTATTTTTATGTCGTCGGCCATAGGGCGCAGATCAGTCCAAATCCGTATATTTTAGATTTGGGTTTGTTTTATTTAAGGACCGTTAATCTAGTTTGAGATTAAGATCAACTTAAATATATCAGTATTTGGGCTCAATTTATTTTAACTAAGGACACGTTAGTCTAATTTGAGACTAATATCAACTTAGCAAAATTTCAAAGATAATTTTTATTTCAGATCCAACAACAGAGCATTTAGGCTCAGTTATAAGAAAACCTAAGAGACTTAGCCAATTTGGGCTTATTCTGCTTAGTCTTTTCTTTTTTATTCAAAAGTACTAAGCACTTATTTGGACTCTGTTTGTTCGGTCCTTTTTCTTTTTATGTAAGAGTGCTAAGCGCTCATTTGTTCTCTGACGCTCACATGTATATCATGTGAAGCATTCAGTCATGGGCGCTTTCCAATGAGTGTTGAACACCCTAGTCTTTTTGATTAATCATGAAGTCCTAAGCACTTTTTATGATGTCCACGTGAGGTGCACGTGCTACGCTGAGTGCTTCCCAATCAGTGCTAAGCACTCAGCCGCTTTGGCTGCATATGAAGTGCTAGGCACTTTTTATATGGCACCCACGTAAGGAGCACGTGCGGCGCTGGGCGCTGCCTAATCGGTGCTAAGCACTCAGTAGTTTTGGCTGTATATAAAGTGCTAAACACTTTTATTCAGCGTCAACGTGTGTTTCCCGTGAGGCGCTGACCTTCTGTTTTGGGCGCCCGTATGTTTTTCACGTGAGATGCTAGGCGCTGTTAAAAGGGCGCCCACGTGGGAAGCACGTGAGGCGCTAGTCTTTTTCCCTTTTTAGAGATTAAATCTCTGTTAATGGCATTTTGACCGTTAATGAACACCAAGATCTTTATTTTTTGAAGATCTGGGATCAGGTTTCTTCTTCTTCTTAAGAACCTAGTTCTTTTATAGGTTCTTTTTCCTTTTGTTTTTTCTTTTTGAACCTAGTTCTTTTCTGAATGTTTGATTAACAAGAACAAGATCTTCCTAATGAGAATTAAATTCTCAACTTGTGGGAGACTTGTCTTGTGGATCTTTGATCCAGAGAAAGAACTAAATTCTTTGAGAAGAATTAAACTCTTAGATGTGATAGAGATATTTTGATCTCTTTTCTTTACCTAGGGTTTGAGAAGGAAGGTCTTCTTCTTTGAGAATTGAATTCTCTGTTCTTTTTGAAAGCTCGCTGTATTTTTGCAGAAGCTTATAGGGTTTTTTTCTATATCTTTTTTTATCGAGTCCTTCTCCTCCTTCTTCTCCCTCTTGAGTATCTCTTTGCTTCTATTTATAGGAGAAGAGAAAAATCAATTTGTTGAGAAAATCTCTTATTGAGAGATCAAAATTGATTTCATGATCAATCAAAATGATCTTTTAGATCAACCGCTGAATTTTATTCACCGTTGGATTTTTAATCCAAACGCTCTCTATTTAACAGAGAAGATTCCTTATTTGTTTAATAAGATTAGGAAATATTTTTCTAAAATAGAATTTTATTCTATCATATGAATATCTTGTTAGTTTAATAAGATTAGAATTTTATTCTATCATATGGATATCTTGTTAGTTTAATAAGATTAGGAAAATATTTTCTTAATATAGAATTTAATTATATCATATGGTTTAATTGGTGATATTTTATCACTATTGGATTTTAAATCCAATATTCTCTGTTAGAGAAAGATCTTTCCATATTAGAAAGATTAAGGTAAATATTTTCTAAATAGAATTTAATTCTACCATTCGATGATTTTAAATTACCGTTGGATTTTTAATCCAACGGCTCTTTGTTTAACAGAGAATATTTAATCAGGGAGATATTTTTCCCTAATAGAATTTAATTTTATCATTTTGATGATTTATTATCACCATTGGATTTTTGATCCAATAGCACTGTTTAACAGAGAATATCCCAGATTTTAGAAAAATATTCCCCATGTAGAATTTAATTCTACCCTCTTTAATTTGGACGCCGCCCAAGAATTTAATTCTTTTATAAATAGTCACTCACGTGCTTTGCACGCCGGCACTCACGTGTGTTCCATGTGAGGCGCCACTACAGGATTTAATCCTAACAGACGCTGGCGCTGGTGCTCACGTGGGGAGCATGTGAGGCGCTGCCTCGTTAAAATTTAACAGAGCTTAGCTCTTTTTATTATGTTTAAATATTAGGGGGACAGGCGCTCCTGTACTTTGCATATCGGTGCCCACGTGAACTTCATGTGTGGCACCACCATAGGATTTAATCCTAGCTGAGGTGATAGTTACATACTTTGCATGTGGGTGCACGTGTTTAACATGTGAAGGTTTCCCTTTATTTTTATAGGGGAACAGTAAACTGTGAGCCAAAAATTTTGGCGGGAACATATTAGTTTAAGAACGTCGCGGTCCAACATTCCCTTTATGAGACGAATGTTAGTTTAAGGACATTTCGATCCAACATTCCCATTTTCGGGACGAATGTTAGTTTAAGGACATTTCGGTCCAACATTTCCGTTTTAGGGACGAATGTTAGTTTAAGAACATTTCGGTCCATTATCCATCTTGCGCGCATGTGTGTTTGTTACATGGCGGAGTGAACGATGGTGACATGGAATGCACCCAAATTGGGGTGCGATCCAATTTGAGGTGTGCACGTCAGTTTGGAAGTGCATCAATGTGGGATGAAAGGAGTTGTTGGTTGTCGGGACCCGCCACCTCACTAAAGACGCTGAGGAATTAAAACGACATATATCAAAGGTGTGGAGAGATGTACCCTTAAACCAAATCCCGTATTTGAGGGAAAAGAGGGTTGTGGTGGACCTAAGAATCGTCAGTCATATTTGAGACTAAGATTACCTTAGGAGATATAGGATGAATATCATTTTAGATATCATCAACGAGAGATCATTAGTCATGTTTGAGACTAAGATCATTTGGAAATCATGAGCATGTGGGCTCTCTTGAAGAATCAAAGAGATTTAACCTCAAGAAACTTAGCCAATTTAGGCTAAGACTGGGTTTATGTACTACCCAGCAGTGCTAAGCACTCAGTTATACAGCACTCACGTGTGTTTCACGTGAGGCGCTGAAATAGTGCTAAGCACTAGTTTTTTTGTGGCGCCCACATGTGTTTCACATGAGGCGCTGCACTAGTGCTAAGCACTAGCTTTTTGTGGCGCCCACGTGTGTTTCACGTGAGGCGCTGCACTAATGCTAAGCACTATCTTTTTGAGGCGCCCACGTGTGTTTCACGTGAAGCGCTACACGTGTGTTTCAGGCGTCCACGTGTGTTTCACATGAAGCGCTGCACTAGTGCTAAGAACAAACTTTTTCAGGCGCTCACGTGCGTTTCACGTGAGGCGCTATGTAATTTGGCCTTGAGCGCTCATGTGCTTTTCATGCAAGGCGCTAGATTGTTTTGGAGATTTAATTTTTGTTGATATTATTAGAGAACTTAAATATCTGTTAATGGTATTTTGACTATTAATGATCACCAAGATCACTATTTTGATGATCTTGGATCGGGTTCTTTAAGAACTAAGTTCTTAATTTGAGGGAACTAAGTTCCTGGAGTATTATAGACTCCATGTTCTTCATGTCCAACCTTGTTCTTTCCTAAATCTTTGATTCTCAAGAACAAAATATTCCCGATGAGAATTAAATTCTCAACTTGTGGGAGATTTGCCTTGTGGATCTCAGATCCAGAGAAAGAACTAAGTTCTCTGAGAATGGTTAAACCCTTAGATGTGATATGATAGGTAAAAGAGATATTTTGATCTCTTCTTTTTTCTTTACCTAGGGTTTCTAGGAGAGAGATCTTCTTTTTTGAGAGAATTAAATTCTTTGTTGTTTTTAGAGCCTTTTGTATTTTTACAGAAGCTTATGGGGGGTTTCCTCTCCTTTTTTCCTTATCCTCCTCTCCTCCTCTTTTCTTCCTCCCCTCCTTGATTAATCTCCTTGCTCCTATTTATAGGAGAAGAAAAAAATCAATTTGTTGAGAAAATCTCTCATTGAGAGATCTTGATTGATTTCATGATCAATCAAAATGATCTTTCAGATCAACCGGTGAATTTTATTCACCGTTGGATTTTTAATCCGAAGGCTCTCTGTTTAATAGAGAACATTTCTTATTAGTTTAAAAAGATTAGGAAAATATTTTTCTAATATAGAATTTAATTCTATCATATGAATATCTTGTTAGTTTGACAAGATTAGGAATATATTTTCCTAATATAGAATTTTATTCTATCAGATGGTTTAATTGATGATATTTTATCACCATTGGATTTTGAATCCAAGATTCTCTGTTAGGGAAAGATCTTTCCATATTAGAAAGATCAAGTAAAATATTTTCTAAATAGAATTTAATTCTATCATTTGATAATTTTAAATCACCGTTGGATCGTTGATCTAACGGCTCTCTGTTTAACCGAGAATATTTGATCAGGAGATATTTTTTCCCTACTAGAATTTAATTATATCATTTTGATAATTTATTATCACCATTGGATGCTTGATCCAACAATTCTGTTTAACAGAGAATATCCCGGATTTTAGGGAAATATTCTCTATATAGAATTTAATTCTACCATCTTTAATTTGGGCGCTGACACTCACGTGCTATGCACGTGGGCGCCGCCTAAGAATTTAATTCTTTTATAAATAGTCATTCTCGTGCTTTGCACGCCGGCGTTCACATGTGTTCCATGTGAGGCGCCACTATAGAATTTAATCTTAACAGAGACTGGCGCTGGGGCTCACGTGGAAAACACGTGAGGCGCTCAAGGATTTAATCCTATCCGAGGCGATAGTTACATGCTTTGCATGTGGGTACACGTGTTTAATACGTGGAAGTTTCCCTTTATTATTTTTTTATAAAGGAACTGCAAGCTCTGAGCCAAAAAATTTTGGCGAGAACATGAAGCTCTGTAGAAGAGTGCATAAATTGGGAGAGATGGTTGACGGAAAATAAAACGTCGGGCCAAGTGTGAGAGAGGTATTAAAAAGCACCAACTAGCTGACGATATGGCGTGGGGTCGAAGATGAAGACCCATCATGGCGAAGTAAAGTGGTGGTATTGCACATTGGGGTAGTAATTTCTTTAGCTCCTTCCATAGAGAACTTTTCAGAAGATCGACGTTGTGGCGATGTTGAGATAGAAAGAGTCCTTATGTTGTGGGAATAGCCTCTACCCCAAGAAAGTGATGAAGATCTCCGAGATCATTTAGAGAGATACGTTGTCTAAGTTGACAAACAAAACATTGAAAGAACTGTACATTATTACATGTGAGAATAATGTTGTCAACATATACCAAGAAATAGGCTACGATGGCGTCCTTGGAGTAGATAAAAAGAGACGTATCCGCCACGGAATTTACGAAGCCATTTTGTAGAAAATAGCCTTTGAGTTCTTGATACCATACCCTTGGCGCTTGTTTGAGACCATAGATAACTTTACATAGTTTATAGATATGGTTGGATAGGGAAGAGTGGAGAAAGCCAGATGGTGAGCCATATACACATCTTCATATAGAGCACCATTGAGAAAAGTATTGTTAATGTCGAGGTAACAAAGAGGCCATCCTTGGGACAGTGCTAGGCATAAGACTATACGCAGTGTTTTTGACTTGATAATGGGGTTGAACATGGCATAATAGTCTAGACCGGGCCGTTGATGGAAGCCTTTGGCCACAAGGCGAGCTTTGTATCGAGCAGTGGTGCCGTCGGAGCTGCGCTTGATTCGAAACACCCACTTGCAACCTACAAAATTCTGATTTGATTTGGGAACAAGATCCTATGTTCCATTCTTTATGAGGGAATCAAACTCTTTAGACATTGCAACACGCCGGTTAGGATCCTTCAGAGCTTGAGATACACGGGTTGGTTCAAGAATTTTGGGTATTGGATGAACAATGGTATGGTTTATATATCGGGAGTTGAAGTATTTGGGTTCATTTTACATTCATTGTTAGTGCCGAAATTTAGGGGTTGGGGAGAAGGGGATAATTGTGGAGATGGTATATAGGATTGAGCAGTTATGGAGGAAGGTGGAGAAGTAGGGACTGAAAGGTTGGCGAGATTATCGAAATTAGAGAATGAGAATTGTGAAGAGTCAGTGGAGGGGGAGAGGTCAAGAGTATGAGATGTTGAGGGTTAAAGTTCACTAGGGGTTGGATTAGATAAGGTGGGTAGAATGTGAAGTTTGATAGGTTGAGTATACTTGATTGGTTGCGATGCTGCGTCGGGAAAGGCCAAATCTTGCAGAAGTGCCTCTTAATGTCTACTATATACCTGCATGGGAAAATTGGTTTCGACCAATTTGACATGACGAGAAATGTAAATTTTATGATTGACAGGATCTAGAATTTATACGCAGATTGAGATGTTGAATAATCTAGAAAAATGCAAAGAGTGGATCTAGGTTGAAGTTTGGAAGAGATGTACGACCTTAACCAGGGATGGAAAAAACACCTAAAAATCTTAAGACGTTTTTAGTTTGGGGGACATTGAAATAGTTTTTCAAATGAGAATTGAAAATTAAGAATCGGTGTGGGAATACAATTTATAAGATAAACGGCGGTTTGAAAGGCTTGACTCCAATACTTAGAGGGAAGAGAGCCCGTATGCAAGAGTGTATGACAATGGCGATGTTCTGACGCGCCATTGTATTCATGGGTGTGTGGAGGAGTGGTGAGATGAGAGACACCATATGACGTGAGAATAGAGGCAAGAGATGTGTATTCACTACCATTATCAGAGTATATTGATATGAGTAGTAATTAAAAATACATTTCGATAAGCTTTTTGAATTGGGGAAAAATGATGGCAACGTCAGATTTACGTTTCATCGGGTATAACCAGACATATTTTGTGTAATAATTAACAAAAATTACGTAATAGCGAAAACCATGAAAAGACAATTCAGTGGGTCCCCAAATATCAGTGTAAATTAATTGCAAAGGCTTAAAAGCACGAATTGAATTTTCAGAAAAATGAAGTTTATGACTTTTATTACAATCACAAAAGTTACATTGAAGATTATTAACTACCGAGATATTAGACACTAACTTATTTATCCTAACAACTGACTGAAGGATGCTGATGGATGGATGACTAAGACAACAGCGCCACTCACTTATTTTTATTTGGAGGTAACGTGAATTTGAGGTTGGATGGAGCGTGGGAGGTGTCACACCCCGTTTCCCAGAAGATGGTAATGACATGTGAGGAGGCCCGCAACGTATTTACTATGAGAAGATCATTTATCTTAATAAATACGTTAAGTGTATGTAAGCAATATAACAATTTGTAAGAACTAAGAAGAGTAATAAAATTCAACAGCAACTTTATTTACATTCAAAATTTAAAATACAGATGTCTGAAATAAAATATACAATACTGGAGAGTGCCTAAACAATGGCTTACAAACAATAAATGCATAAAAAGAAAACTAGTAATCTGGCTGGACAGTAAGCTGATCGAAGTCCTCCTGGTTTGGCTCGATGTCCTCTGAATCCTGACTTCCTGACGAACATTCTAAGGAAACAAAAGAGAAAGGAATGTAGTCAGCGAACTAACACTCGGTAAGTCTCCAAAAGAATATACAATGAAGATTGAAGGTATGTAAAATAAAATGGAAATCAAGTAGTAATGAACCGGTAAGGTCGTATGTAAAAGTATCTTAAGCATGGCATTCATATGTATAAGGTTAACTATTCTAAAGTGATTGTTTGTAGTTTGATAAAGAAAATATGCGTGTATACGATAGAGGTCCAGCTTACCCTATGGACCAAGGTGACAGGAAGTATAAGGCCCCGTCATAACCCACGGGAAAACGGCACAGGATATTCAAGTTAGATGACTTTTAAAGTGACCTCTCGTGCCACGACATACGTTCCGTACCAACCTACCCCTTATCCCCCCGTATTTTATTGTATAGTTCAAGCTTACAGGACTAGGCCGAATCCATGAATATAAAGAGCACAAGTTCAGCTTTAGATTGTGTGCAAGTATTTGATTGGTTCGAAAGAGTGTATGTAGTGTAACCGCAATCAGAACGATGTCGTGTATAGCTAGACCGAGGTGAGTACGGGTCATCCTCAGGAAAACGTTGAATCTTTTACACTTACTTTAGATGTGTTGAAAAAGAGAGGAGGGATAAGAATGTTGAGGAATGGTTTCTAGATCTACGTTAAGCACTAATGCAAAATTTAGATCTAGATTATTTATGATGTAGTTAATATAAGAAGGGGCTTGTAGGGTTCCTTAGGATTTACTAGTTATAGATGATTAATTAAAAATTACTCTTTTTATCTTTTAATAGATTTAAAACTAGAACGACAGTGATGCGTATAGATTAGGGTTTCTGGAGGGAAAAGGGTTCCCACACTTAACCCCTATCTCGACACGAAACCCCGTTCATATCTAGCATTTACCAAAACAATCATTAATCTAATCTCTAATCGCGGTCGAGACTAACAATGAATTGGTAGCGCGCCCAATTAGGATGTTAATGATTCTTTTGATAAAGTTTATAAACTTTATAGGACGTAAAAAGAGTTTAGGTATTTTCATCATCCATTAACCTACCCTAATCCTACGAACCCTAACAAGCGGAGAATTACTCGCGCATGTTGGGAGAAAAAGAGATGGAGAGAAAATGCATAATTAAACTACAAAGAAATAGAATAGGAAAAAGAGCTACCTTTATTAATCAACAATATTCATTACACTTTGATCCCTTAGAAAATGATTACAAATACTAGATTGCTTCTCGATCTCTTCCAAGGAGGTAGACGAACAGTTGATGATCAGCCTGGATGCGTGAGCCGTTTTGGACTTCGTGATCTCGTCGGCTTGATGATTTTTCCAAGAGGCTCTCGGTTTTTATTTATAGTCCCAAAACCAGAAATCTAGCTTCTAAATTTGGAAGCAACTAGATATGATCCAACAGAAAAAATCCCACCTTCTGAACCCTCTAGAACACGGCGGATCCGCGGCCAATAGGGGGGTTTGGCCGCGGATCCGCGGCCAAAATGTGAGATTTCATGTTGATTTTTCTGGCCTTGCATCTTCATGATATGTGGTGATCAATGGAATCTTTGTAAACTGGAAATCCTTTCTTTGTTTCTGCCAGATTTGATTTCTTTAGTCTGGTTTCTTAATTAGGCAGGTTTGCTTTAACAACTTTGATTCCCCTGATTTTAGCCCTGCAAATTCTGCACAATAACTCAACAAATAATATTTAGTAGAGTTTGTTATATTGAGATATTAACTTAACCATTAAGACTTTGGTCAAAGGTATTTAATAAAGTAAGCATATTTTAAATAGGCCAAATGTTACATGGATATTATATGCTTACATTTTCCTACCAAATGTTAATTATAATATATAAACACATGAAAATAGTATTTTTACAGATAAACCATCATATGTATCATATATTATAATAAACTCATTTTCTAATATAGAAATAGTAGGAAAAATGTCATATTAAATGTGCAGTTTTATCAACTGAACAAATACCTCCAAACTTATCTTTGATCGTCCTGAGCAAACTAGTTTATTCAAGAGAAGGAGAAAAAGAAAGGAGAAAACTAAGCACACTTTCGTAGGCAAACACGATTGCACTGAGCACGTGCAACAAACCGTTAAACCTCTAGGTGTCCCTAGTAGGAGGAGTGTTGTCTCCTGAGGGTTTTCAGCGGATTACACCCACAAAATCCTATAATAAAAGAGAGATGGTGAAATTTACATATAAAGATAAGAACCATAAAAGAAATACTTTGAAAATTTAGAGTTTCCAACTGTACTAGCTTTTCAGTTGTCATGAGCCCTATTTTAATAGTTATGAAAAGATATTAGAAATCACATAATCTCTCAATAAAACATCGTCTTTATTCTTCATTCCTACCTTTTATCCAAACATCGATCATATAACCCTACGTGTGTGTAATAGATATCCCTACACTCGGAGAATTCAATTCAAGCTATCATACTCTTATCCATCTACCTCAGTACTTTTTAATTTGATGAATATTTGGTTGGATTTGCTCACACATTTTCATGCGACCGTTAATACTTCTTGAGGTACTAACCGACCGATTACTCATGTGCTTGCTGATTAGGTGATAGTATTTTCCTCGTCTTGCACCACCTAAGGCTTAGCAGTGACTCCCAAACCAGTTGGTCTAAGGCACTAGGTGATGAAGCACCCTCGCTATATTTTTTATTGCTGCCTTGGCGATAACAAAACCAGTGTTCATTTTTCTTTTCACCATTTTTATATTTTCTTCATTTATTATTTCCTTCATACTTTGGCTTTTAGACAAGAGCATTTCAAGGTATCCTCTACTATCCCGAGTTTCAACACGTATGTAAGTGCGTATAGTAGGGTATCAATATTCAAATGTTTGGCTTTCAGAATAGGGACAATTTTTCGGACTTATTTTTATCCTCAGATTAGTGACTTCCTTCATCTTACTAACCCTTGGGACAACGGCTCATAACTAATTATTACCAGTTCGTTTAAAAAAACTTCTAATTTTCTTGGTTTTCTTAAACTATTCCTATCTTTCATATATAAGTTTTCACTTTCTTTTCTTTTATTATCAAAAAAAAAAAAATTTGTGCTTATATATAGTATAATGCAAAGTATGCATAAATAAGCACAAACCTCCCCCAAACTTGTTTTCAACAGTATCCTCACTGTTGCTATCTGCTGGATCACAAAAACCTGTAAGCTTGGGAGGACATTATTAATGGGGGCAAGAATATATGAAAGTGAAAATCCTCTCCCAAACTTATTTTTGGCTCACAAATTTGAGGATAAAAGTTATGTTCAAGAGCCAAAAATATACCCCCCCCCCTCAAATATGAGTTAAACAATATGAAGCATTTTAAGAGGGGGTGAGTCATTTGGTCAAAGCAAGACTTTACAAAGACCAAAAGTTAACACCAACCATTCAAAGATTTTATCAGTATAGCGTATAGGTCGGTGGAAGAATGTGTTGTATCGATTCAAGAAAAAATAGGGAAGGGATAAGAGGTGGTCAGGAAAGGGTTTGAATTTGAAATTAGAGAAAAGAAAGAATGAGGATGAATGTGAATGATTAGGAAGAAGGAATGGTGACGGTTCAATCTCTATAGGTGGAGATTGATCAATCACAAAATCCGTATTGTTTAAAAATTCAAGTTCGTCAGCAAAAAGTTCTTCAAAACTTTTATCAATGTTGTGATTGAACATTTTGCTGTCAAAAAGTTTTGTGCCAGAATTTATCCTACTTGATTCATCAAAAATCATTAAGGCAGAGGACTCGAAAAACTCATCTACCTTATTTTCAAAAATATCCAAATCAAGTTGAATTTCTGGTATTATTGAACTTGAATTAACGGATTGTGGTTCATCAAAACTCACTGAAACTATAGGAACAGAAGAAGAACCGGAGAAAGTAGAAGGTGAAATGGGTAAACAAATTGGTGTGTCGAGTGTTGCTGTACCAGATGTAGAAGATGGAGGCTGTATTTCGGTCTGATCTTCGGGTATACCATTATCATTAACTTCAAGACATATTTGGGGTTCGGGAAGAATTAAAGGCTCAAGATGATGACCACAAGGAAGTGAAAGGATTTGATGAATTGGTGGGACAAAATCATCCAAAATTTCGGGGTCATCAATCAATATATCCCCAACGTCAATCACTTCATTTAAGTTAAGGTTAAAATTCTCAAACACCTTATCAAAAGTCTGGTTTTCAATCAGTTTTGGTTTAAGAGTGGAGGTGTAGAGATCACAAGGGTTGGGTATGGTTTCACTTGAAATGGACCCTTCACAATCGGGTAAATCAAACACTATAAAGTCACACAACTTATCAGACATTCTATTTGGTGTACTTGATGAATCTATGAAACTGGAGTTGTGGATTTCAGTTTGGAATGGGGAGGTTTGATTAGGAAGGGTGTACAGTTTTGTCTCACTATCCAAATTCTCATTTTGTCCTATGCCCGAATCATATACTGAAAATTTTGGGCAGGTTTGAAATTCTTTGCTTGCATCCACTCTGTTGTTTCCTTCCTAATTTGGTTCGACAATTCCAGAAATTTTTCTAATGTCTGCTCCAGACTAGTCTTGGGTTGATAAGGGGTTTCAGTATAAGATTGAAATTCCTGTGGATAATTAAAACTCCCAAATGACTAATTAGAAGAACTGTCTAGAGAAGGTGGAAAAGTCGAATTGGGTTGATAAGAATAGAATGGTTGCAAAAATTGGATGGGAGTAGGGACAACATTGTGATAAGAAGAATATTGATATGGGTTGGTCGGTTGGCCATCAAACTCTTCTTTGGAAAGTGGAGGTGATGGTTGATATTGGTCCGGGTTGAAACTTTGGCCTCTAGCCCTAGCTATGTGCTCAGCAATGGACATTCGTCTAGGGGCTTCCTCACTCTGGGTATCAACTGAAACAGGTGTAGGATTAGGATACGGTTGATAAGACTTAGACTGAGGTGGCCAACTGTTTCTTGCTGCTTGTTCTATATGATCTCTTAAGGACATGGAAGAGCCGGACGGTATACCGAAGGGATTACGAAAACAAGAGATATCTGGTTGTGGACAGCAAAGCTCGGCAAGTGTTCTTCTGTTTAGGTCACCCATTATAAGAAGAGAAGAAGGGGGAAGGGGTAAAAAGGGGAGAAAATAATTGGTTTGTTTTGAAAAATGACGGATTCAGACAAATCACACAAAAATGCACAAACAACCCTAGAACTATGGTTACCTAGGTCCAGTCTCTAGACCGCTCCTAGACTTCCAAAGGACAAGCCGTAGGATCAATCCTCTACCGCCTCTTTACTACCCTTGTAGCCAGGTAAGTGCCAGGTGAGTGGGAGGCTCCCCACTACGAAAGTAGTGGTCCTAATTAAGTAACCACTCGCCTTAGACACACTTGCCTAGACACCACAAAAGTAATGCGGATAAGCGATAGATTACCCACGACCTTCCTCTGTCCTTATTGAGCGCGACAGTCCTTAGAATCTAGTCTAGATATTTTTTAAATTAATGTAGGGTAGATGCAGATGCTCGGTTTATGATTTGTGGGGCTTAGGAAGGGTGATGAAATCCCCACCTAATCTGGATTTTGGTCTTGCCCCTTAAAAATCCGTATTAAAATATGCAAAAACAAATTGCAAAATAAAACTTTGCAAAAAGTTTTTTGAGCGGCGATATTTTGCAAAGAATCCTGCAGAAAAGATATTTTATTGGATTTCAGAGAAGAGAGAAAGATATAGAAAATATACCAGAGAAGTTTGCACCCCTAAATCTCCTCTCCCGCAGCTCTTCCGCCGCCAAATGAGCTCCTTTGCCGCGGTTCCGCCGCTGGGTGGAGGGATCAGGTGGTGAAAGTTTGCTCTGTGGCCTCCTGTACTCTTCTGGATCTTGATGAATGTCTCTGTCTTCTGTTTCCTCAAGTCTGTGACTCCAGATTTCCTCGTAAAATTCACACAATAATCATTAAATATACAATTTGCAGTTTTGTTTTAATTATGATATAGATCATATAAGAATTCAACACAAATAGTAAAAATAAAAAATTACGCACGTTTCCCCGGCAACGGCGCCATTTGATTGGTTCGAAAGAGTGTATGTAGTGTAACCGCAATCAGAACGGTGTCGCGTGTAGCTAGACCGAGGTGAGTACGGGTCGTCATCAGGAAAACGTTGAATCTTTTACTCTTAGTTTAGATGTGTTGAAAAAGAGATGAGAGATAAGAATGTTGAGGAATGGTTTCTAGATCTACGTTAAGCACTAATGCAAAATATAGATCTAGATTATTTATGATGTAGTTAATATAAGAAGGGGCTTGTAGGGTTCGTTAGGATTTACTAGTTATGGATGATTAATTAAAAATTACTCTTTCTATCCTTTAATAGATTTAAAACTAGAACGACAGTGATGCGTGTAGAATAGGGTTTCTGGAGGGAAAAGAGTTCCCACACTTAACCCCTATCTCGACACGGAACCCCGTTCATATCTAACCTTTACCAAAACAATCGTTAATCTAATCTCTAATCGCGGTCGAGACTAACAATGAATTGGTAGCGCGCCCGATTAGGATGTTAATGATTCTTTTGATAAATTTTATAAACTTTATAAGACGTAAAAAAAATTTAGGTATTTTCATCATCCATTAACCTACCCTAATCCTACGAACCCTAACAAGCGGAGAATTACTCGCGCATGTTGGGAGAAAAATAGATGGAGAGAAAATGCATAATTAAACTACAAAGAAATAGAATAGGAAAAAGAGCTACCTTTATTAATCAACAATATTCATTACATTTTGATCCCTTAGAAAATGATTACAAATACTAGATTGCTTCTCGATCTCTTCCAAGGAGGTAGACGAACAGTTGATGATCAGCCTGGATGCGTGAGCCATCTTGGACTTCGTGATCTCGTCGGCTTGATGATTTTTCCAAGAGGCTCTCGGTTTTTATTTATAGTCCCAAAATCAGAAATCTAGCTTCTAAATTTGGAAGCAACTAGATATGATCCAACAGAAAAAATCCCACCTTCTGAACCCTCTAGAACACGGCGGATCCGCGGCCAATAGGTTCATGTTGATTTTTCTGGCCTTGCATCTTCATGATATGTGGTGATCAATGGAATCTTTGTAAACTGGAAATCCTTTCTTTGTTTCTGCCAGATTTGATTTCTTTAGTTTGCTTTCTTAATTAGGCAGGTTTGCTTTAACAACTTTGATTCCCCTGATTTTAGCCCTGCAAATTCTGCACAATAACTCAACAAATAATATTTAGTAGAGTTTGTTATATTGAGATATTAACTTAACCATTAAGACTTTGGTCAAAGGTATTTAATAAAGTAAGTATATTTTAAATGGGCCAAATGTTACATGGATATTATATGCTTACATTTTTCTACCAAATGTTAATTATAATATATAAACATATGAAAATAGTATTTTTACAGATAAACCCTCATATGTATCATATATTATAATAAACACCTTTTCTAATATAGAAATAGTAGGAAAAATGTCATATTAAATGTGCAGTTTTATCAACTGAACAGTATTCATGTCAAGTCATATTCATAGTTCGGTCAAGTCAAGTCAAGTTCAATGTTCAAGTTCAAGTTCAAGTTCAATTGTTCAAATTCAAGCTTAGGTTCGAGTTTGAGTTTGAGTTTGTATTCAGGTATTAGGCATGTCTCATTAATAAATTTAACTTTAAATTCTTGAATTTGGAAAATATTGACAACCGCTGCACATGGACGGCAGAATTTGTGTCTTTTCAAAGACGATTGTCATTGATAATTCCACCCTAAGGCTACGATATATATTTAGGAAGAGACAAGTGGTGTATCGTTGTCTCAGGCAGCGCCGAGGCACTGACAAGAGAAGATACCACTCAAACCAATCTGCAATCTAAACACGTAAGCTATACTAGTCATTTGATTTCTAAGGTTTTTATATAAAAATATCATTTAAAAATTCTCAAGGGTTTTTAATTCGTCCTAAAGTCTTGAAAATGTTTTTAATAAAAATATATTAATTAAAATGTCAAGATATTGCATAAAAATGTATTTTATATTTGGTGGTATTTTAGTGATAAAACTTGGCTTTTGGAAGTCTATGATATTATTATGAAAAATCAATCTTTTGGGAACTTGATGGTATTTTTTTAAAAGCTTTAATCTTTCATTAAAAAATCTAGTTTTCATAATATGTTTTTCTTGAAAATACGGATTTATGATTTAAATAATTTTTCAACTATTTCACTTGTTTTAAAAAGTCGTATTTTCTTTAAACTGTATTTTATTCTTTTCAATATCGAATTCTCCGTGAGGAGTTCTATATCTCGCTCTACTATTCCAAAAATGTGCGATAATCCACATCATCCACAACGGGTCTCCTAACGAGTATTGTAAAGGCGTAATTGCAAAGGTTTTAAAATAGCGATTTAAAAACGTAATTTTAGAAAGTTAGGGTATTTTAACGAAATATGATTCTTTAGAATAAACATGTAACTAAAGTATCATGCTATAAAACCATAGTGTATGTAAGTGGGGTAGGTCGTTACCCCGTGAGTTTTCTAGAGTTATATGTCACGATAAAATGTACATGTAAATTTTATACTATTTTTGTGTAAAGTTCGATATACGTTATATTTAACATGAAATTCTAAACACGTCCAAAGTTAGTTAGATGAACATTATTTTAAAGTTGTTGTTATGAAAATTAGTGTAATTTATTTAGCATGATAATAAAATTATTTAAAAGAAAATTATTCAAGTTCTAACTCCACTTAATCGATATCTTTTTAAGAGGCGTTTGAAATGAAATGATAGAGAGAGAAGGGGACTTATGGTTTGGGCATTTCAAATAGAGAAGAGGATGCCTCGGTTGGTAGATCAAGGCCAAGATGTATAGAAAGGATCGATCGATTGACGACGTTTCGACTTCGGAAGCTTATGCAACTTTACTTAAGATTAGTCTTAACTCCTTTTTGTTTGGACTTGGGAACTTTAGAGAGGATTTTAGTGGAATTTTCAGAAATGAGAAGTAGGGTAGTATGGTTAGGTATTTATAAGAAAAAAATGAGAGTGTGTGAATTAAAAAAATTTGAATTAAAATGTGTTAATAGAGTAAATGAAAAGACTGGGCGGGTTTCTGTTTAATTAAGAGAAATCAAATAGTAAAAAGGAGTAGAGAGGAGTCTAAAGATCACACGGGAAAAACACAGAGCGATTTGGGAGCATCCTGGCTGCCTGTAACGGCCAAAGGAGGAAAATGGGCTACCAGATCTTCGCCATCAATCTCAAAATTCGTGCTATGTGTTTAAATTGGTTTTAACTCTTCATTTATCCTGTTTGATTTATTTGCAACTTTTCGTTTCTCCGTATAATACACGTGCAATTTTTGGGCTTCCGAAAAGTTAAAGAAAAAATTAAAATAATTGGGGTTGATAGAATTTGAACACACATGTTATAAAACAACAGTGGAGAGTCTTAACTAGTAAGCTACAAGGAGTTTCTTGTTTTTATTTAACAAATTTAACTTATAACTCATAGCCAGGGCTGAAATACATCTTTATATACATTAAATGTGCAATAATTATACAGGGATTTCAGGGTCATTACAGGAGGTAGTAAACATTATTATGGTTATCCCCGCAAAGAAGAGGAGCCTCCTCGTGCAAAGATCCTTTACCAAAACATTAGATGGAAAAAACTCAAGTGAGATTTTGTTTAATTTGCCAAATTTAGCAACAGAAATTAAGTTTTGAGTAATAGATGGTGCATATAGAAAATTATCTAAAAGAAAGAAGTTTTGGGGTGAGTGCAATGTTGTTTTATCGATATGGAAAATTTTCAAATCTGAACCGTCACCTATGTTGATCTCATCTGGACCACCGTAATCGATGTAGCTGTGAAGGGTCCCAATATTGGACGTAACGTGGTGAGAAGCACCGGTGTCCATTATCTAGGAGGAGGGAGCGGGCTGGTTGGTATTTGTCTTGTTTGCCACAGGTTGAGAGAGCCTTTGCGGCTGGAATTGCGGTGAATTGGTTTGCACTGCGTTCTCACGAAGGAAGTGAGCGAGTTGACAATAATCTTTGGTGTTGTGACCGGGACACTTGCAGAAGTTATAGTAGGAGTTGGATTGGGGCAAGTTGTTGTTGCGTGCGCTAGAGTACTGGTTATTATTGTTGTTGCGAATGAAGCTGTCAGTGTTGGTGTTGCAATTGTTGGAAGTGCTTCCACAGGCGATAGGAGGAGCGATTGCGTTGGTTGGTATAGTTGACACTCGCGAGAAAGAGTGACACATGTGTCTTCCTTCTTGAGATGTCATTCATAATCTATGAGTTTGTCAGAGAGCTCGTCGAAAGGATGGAGTTATCACGGACTCGGATAGCAGCCGTGACTTCTTTGAATTTATGTCCGAAGCCAGCGAGGATGTGGAGGACGAGATCATTTTCATGAAGGGGGTGGTCGGTGAGAGTGAGATCATTGGAGATGGATCGTATCTCTTGTAGGTACTCGCTTATAGAGTGTGAGCCGTGTTGGTTATTGATAAGGCATTTCTTGAGCAACACAACTCTTGAACGAGATTTGTTCGCAAGGATACTAACAAGTTGAGCACCTGCTTCCTTGGATGAGGAAACAGAAGAGATATGGGGATGGATCGTCTCGACGCAGCTGCCGAGAATAGCACTGAGAATAAATTGATCTTGACGGTACTGATGATGGTAGTCTGCATTTTCAACACACTTGGTGGTGTCGTTGACGTCAGTGATAATCCTCGTAGGAGGGGATTTGGAGCTGTTGATGTGACCAAGAAGATCGCGGTCGATTAGGGCTGATTGAATTTGGGATCTCCACATGGTGAAGTTTGTGTGGGAAAGTTTTGTTAGAAAGAGGAATTTGGAGATGATGGGAATTAAATTTGGAGAGGAAGCCATGTATTAAAAATTGAGCTTTTAATCGCAAAACTCTGATACCATATTATAATTTGAAGAAAATGCAATTTAGGGTTTTAACTTAATTGATTTGTATTGAATTTTAAAGATGTATATATACACTTTACATGATGAAGAAATAAAATAAAATATTTCCTAACAAATAAAATCAAAAAAGCTATGGAAAGATTTGTAACACGAAAATCTGCATCTCTGATAATAACATCAAATAATTGCACCATCAAGACAGTAAAGATCAAAGATATAAGTTCATCTTAATCATGCAACAAATGATTTGCTTGATAAGTAAATTGATTATTATTATTTTAATTTCATCGTTGAGTAGGACCAAAAAGGACATCTAATGCAATATTTGTATCATTTCTTAGCCGTGTCTCATATCTTTAATTTAATTAGTTATTTAATATTGACGTCTTCAATATATAATTCCGTGCACTCCATTTGAATTCTTGCGGCGCCTCCAAGTCTTAATTTATCTACTCTAGGGTTATAATTTATGTTAAACTGGTGCTCTGTTCTTTCAAGTGATGGTTTGGTTAAGAATAGTCCAGCCTCATCTGGCAACGGGATAAAATTTCCAAAACCATGATCCTGTAGGGCTTTGAAACTAAACCCCGAAAGCTGTAGCCACAAGGATCGTTTGACAAACAAAATATCACAAACTTTGGTTTAAAAAGTATTTAAGGATCGACTCGAAATCATATTTACTTGAACTCTACAAAAACCTACGTTTCGCAAAGTTTCAGGCTGCTCTCTTTCTCAACCTTATTCTAAACGGTACATCGGTTTCAAAACTTAGTTGCCAAACAGTCTGAAATTTTGTGCAAACTCAGCTTTACGAACCGTGGATTGGATACAAGAATAGCACAGCTTTGTTTTGAAAATAAACTTGTGAAATACCAAAATGGTTGATTAAAAATTAAACATATTTTACTCATTAAGTAAATTTATAATACATGTGCTTCTCTTATAAATTCAATTTGTACAATTGGACCACAAGTTGTAGGTTCATCAGATTTCAAGGTGTCTTATCGGGTAGGGCCATCTGTGGGCCGGGCCGGCTGTTGGTGGCCCAACGGCCCGGCCCGGTTCAAAATTGAATTTGGCCTTAGCGGGGGTTTGGGGTGAGGGCCGGTCAAATTCTTGGGATGGATTTTATTTTTAATGGGGTGGGTTTTTAATAAAGAGAGAAAATTTGAATTAAAGTGGGATTTGTAAAATTATCTAAAACTCCCTAACTCAAAATTATACATTTCTATACCACTAATCCAAAACTCTATAAATATTTATCTACACTTTTCATTCTTCTCATAATCCACAACAACAAAATTTTCAATCTCTCAACCACTCTCTTTAATTTCCGAGAAGTTTACTATTAAAATTGGAATCACGCAATCTTCATTTCCACGGTCTCAATCTTCACTTCAGTTTCACTAATTTGATTCTGCTATTTTGAATCATGTTTTTTTATTGATTATATATTTTTCTTGTATATTTTTTACCATTTCTCTTTCTCTATTACTAATATTTTTAATTAAGAATATCAGGCTCAACTTCACAAGCTAACAGGGGTGTTTGATCTTCACGAAAACGTTCATTTCAAATCGATATAGATTCACAAGAGAGACAGAGATTAACCAATATGCTGCAAACTAATTTTGATTTTTATTCACCTAATTATGAATCTTTTAATTATGAGATTTCTGCTGCTTCACAAAATAATGTCCCTGAAAAAATTCCTGCTCCTACCGTTCTTGAAGCAAGAGTTTCTTCTCCTAAAGATAAAAGAGCTAAAACTTTAGTACAAACGGTTGAAGGTAAAGACGAATAGGCAGTTTGCACTCATTGCCAAGCAAATTTTATTTGTACCACTTCAGGTGGAACCACCCATCTAAAAAGATATTTAATCAAACACGAAAAAGCTGATTCTTGGCAGACGACTCTAACTATGTCGTCTAACTCTTTAACTAATTTTTCTTATTCGCAAGATACTAATATAAGAGAACTTGTAAGATGTGTCATACATGCTGAACAACCATTTGGTTTTGCAGAAAACAAAAAATTTGATAGATTGATAAAAAATACATATAATTCAGTATTTCAAAGAGTACCCAGGAGAACACTTAGAAGTGATGTTTTAAAAAAACATTCATGATAGTAAAACCAATTTGATTGATATTTTTGCAAATCTTAAGAGTAAAGTTGCATTAATTTCTTATCTTTGGACAAAAAATTGGATATGAGTTATATTTGTGTTACCGCACATTTCATTGATAATGATTGGTTTTTATATAAAAAAAATTATTGATTTTTCAAAAATGGAGCATCCACATAGTGGAAATAATATAAATAATTGTATTTTGATTACTGTACGTGAATATAATATTCAAAATAAAATATTTTCTGTTAGTTTTGATAATACTACTAATAATAATTCTGCTATAACAAATTTTTTTTAAAATTTAAATTCTTTTTTGAATGGAGAATTATTTCATAAAAAATGTGCATATCATGTTTTAAATTTAATTGTGCATGATAGTCTTAGTATAATTGATTCTCATTTAGCGAAACTTAATAATGCAATGATATTTATTGAAACCTTTGGATCCCGAAAATAGATTTTTAAGCAAACTTGTACCCAGTTAAATTTAAAATTTAGATCTTTCAAATTCAACGTTCCAACTAGATGAAATTCCACTTATGAGATGTTGAAATGTGTTTTAAAATATCAGGAGCCCATTACTTTATTTTATGAAGAACAAATGCCCAATAATAATTTAGAGAATTATGATTGGTTTGTTTGTGAATATATTTTAAAATTTTTAAAAATATTTTACAATGCAACTAAATATTTATCTGGTGTTTATTATCCTACTACATATTTAGCAGTAGAACAGTTATTTTATATTAGTAAAATTCTTAAAGAGCATGTAATTGACCCTGAAAATGCATTTACTGCAATATTACATAGCATGCTTACGAAATTAAATAAATATTAGCAAAAAGTTCCTGCATTGTTTTGTTGAGCATCTGTTTTTTATTCTAGATTTAAAAAAGATAATTTATTTTCTTTTATTAGATAGATACCATGAAAACTTAGGTACTGATATAGAAAATTATAAAAATATTTTAGATTTTTATTTGAATGAATTGTAAATCATATATGATGTACAGTACGGTCAAAACAGAACTTTTTCTTTATCTTTCCATTCACAGCAAAGTTCTTAAAAAAGAATATTTCAGTTTTTGCAGCAGAAAAACCAAAGAACAACTGTTTCTACTTCTTCTACTTATAATGAGCTTATAATGTATTTGCAAACTGATTCAGTAATTTTCTTACCGTGGATCAAATAGAGAATTTTAATATTTTGGATTGGTGTAAAACACATGAACACATGTATCATGTGCTTTCTCCCATAACTCGTGATTTACTAACAACTCCGGTGTCCACAGTAGCTTCGGAGTCTGCTTTTAGTGCAGATAACAAGGTTCTAAGCAATAAGAGAGCGAGGCTGTAGGATGACGCATTGGAGATCGAAGTATACCAAAAAATTGGTTCGATATAGAAATTAGATAACAACACGTTAAGAGTATTGAAGACTCCGACACCGATTAAGAGTAAAGACCGATAGAAGCTAAACAGTTAGTTTTTTTTATTGAATTGTATTTTTAAATTTTTTTGGCAATTATGTCACTTCCTGCTTCTCAGTGTACGGAAACAGTGATGTGGCAGGCCGCAACATATTTACTAAGAAATAAATACGTTAAGCTTAATTAAGCAATATATATAAAATGCACAAGAATGACAAGAGATAAAATAAACAGCAACTTTTATTAACATTTATATTTACAATATAACTGCTTTAAAAAGGAAAGATATAATGATATAAAGTAATGCCTAAACAGTGGCATACCAACTAAAATAAGTACAAGATGAGCTTGAAGTCCGGCTGGGCAGTGAACTGGTCCAAGTCCTCCTGACTCGGCTCGATCTCCTGAAAGTCCGGTCCTCCTGACGAACATTCCAAGAAAGAAATAGACAGGAATGTCATCGGCGAACTAGCGCTCGTTAAGTTCCAAAAGAAATAATGGAATAGAATAAGTAATGTGAAATGGAACTGGTAAGATGTATAATTATATGCTTGTTATTCTAACATAGTTGTTTGTAACTTGGTACAGAAGGTATTTGTGTATACTGTTGGGGTCGAAAAATGTACCCCGGTTGACTAAGTCAAAGTCAAGGTCAACCCCAAACCAAATGGGCCCAAGCCCAGATCAAATGGGCCCATACCCAAGTCGAGTCCAAACATGAAGCGGCCGGCCCCCTCCATGCCAAAATAAAAATCATGTAATAAATAATTTTGATGTAATTTTTTATGCATGAATGTAAGCAAAATGGGCATAAAACCAAATTTTTGTAAAGCCCATAACTTATGTGCAAAAGAAATGAGCACATGAGGCATGGGATGAGCAAAATGCCATTTTGTAAAGCCCAATGGGCTATATGTAAATGTGTAAACCTATATAAGACAACATGATAATGAATAAAATATACACTTTTCATTCTCTCAAAAATTAGGACATGTGCCTCCTTCTCCTTCCTCAAGGTTCTAAAACCTTATTTCCTTTTTGAATTAAATCAAGAGTTTTACACTTCTTCTTCCAAAAATAAATAGTTTTTCACCACCAAACCCACAAAGGGGAGCTCAGATCTTCCATTAGATCTCAAAAAATGGGAGATTTTTAAATCTCACCCACTTTCTCCAAGATCCGGCCAACAAAGAGGAGGAAGAAGGAGACCCATCTCCGAAAATACCACTTTGAAGAAGATCCAAGGCTTAAGAGAGAAGAACCTCTGAAAATCTTTGGGGAGTTCAACTCCAAGACCCAAATGCTCAAAGGAGTTTAACTTCTAATCCAGATCCTTTAAGAATTTAACTCCAAATCTAAATCTTTTGGAGTTTAACTCCACTCAAAATTCTCTTTTGAAGTTTAACTACTATTTCTGAGGGTAAAAACCCTTTCTTTTCGCCGGCGCCCAAGCGCACACGTGCCGGGAACGTGAGGCGCTAGTGGAAGCGTCCAAGCGCCCAGCACCTGAGCGCCCACGTGTCGGACACGTGAGCCACTAGCGCCAGCGCCCGAGCGCCCACGTACCGAACACGTGAGGCGCCAGCGCCCGAGAGCCCACGTGCCGGACACACAAGGTGCTAGAGCCCAAAGCGCTCGCACTAGTGCCAGCGCCCAGTGCTCAAACGCCCACGTGTCGGGCACGTGAGGCGCTGGCGGCGCTGGCGCCTTGCGCCCAGCACCCGCGTGCCGCACACGTGAGGCGCTGGCGTCTTTTCCCACACATCTTTTGGATGCCTTTCCTTTTTATATATATATATGTATACATACACACACACACACATACTCCACAACACTGCCCCCGTTAGGAAAAATTTCTAACGAGGCGCTGCCCCATACCGTGCAAGGGGTTTTCTAGCCCCCTTGACCCCCAACCCGCTATCCGGGTAGCGGGACCTCCGTAAAAACTCTGCGGGGCCCCTATATATCCAAAACCCCTTCAAAACACGTACGCACACTGCACATTGAGTTCGCATGGCTTGTTTGACCCGTCAATCGGAGGTTCTCTCTATCTAAAATAGAGAGGTAATTAATGGCAGCTTAGTCTGCGGCTGCCGGAGATTCGGATCCCCATAATCAATAAACTCCAGCCTATCCCAGGAAGAGGGAATCTGTAATGCGCCTAACAAACGCGCGCGTATTCCCATCTTAATGGGGTGACGAAAAACATCCTACAGATTCTGGCACGCCCGGTGGGACTGTCACGCCCTGCTTCCCAGTGTACGGCGAAGGAGACGCGACGAGGTCCGCTACGTATATACTCAGAAGTACATACGCTAAGCGTATCTAGGCAATATAAAATAAATCACAAGAGACGAAAGATATAAAAATAACAACTTTATTAATAACATTCTTTGGTACAATGCATGAAAAGAAAATACAACTGAAATGAAAAGCGATTGCCTAAACAGTGGCATAACAGGAAAGGAAAATACTGAAAAGAACAAGGTACAATATCTAGAGCTCGGGGTCTTCATTAAACTCCTCCAAGTCTTCACCGGTGGGCTCGATCTCTGCTTGGTCCAACACACCTAACGACATTCAAAGAAAAAAGAAATAGAATGTCGTCAGCAAACAGGTCGCTCGGTAAGTCCCAAAGATAAGGAAGAATTAGAAAGACAGTGCAAAAGTATTTTCTAAAGTATTATATTGTTGAATATTATGGAATATTGAGTTAACGCTGTTGTTTGTAGCTTGGAACAGAAGGATGCCAGTGTATGCGAAGGGGTCTTTATATGCTAGAGGCCAGGGCAAATAGAAGTACAAGGAACCGTTAAGCCACGGTACAACAGCAATAAGATTCAGGTTAGGTGTCTTAATCTGACCACCTCGTGCCATCTTTAACACCTTCCGTACCAATCTACCCCTTAAACCCCGTAGTGTTTTAACAGTATTATTGTATTGTATTGTGTAAGTTGGGTGACTGACCAAAACCATGATATCAGTAAACATGTTGTAACTGCATAATCAGGTAAATGGAGTAACAGGATAATGGATGTATATCCATGGTTTGATTCAGTCAAATTGAATAGCTTGTTAACTGGATTCAGGGATTCATGTATTCATATTGAGTTGGAATATAAAAGAATATAGATTGACTTGAATCATATTCAAGTCAGAAATAGTCAGATTCTAACCCGAGTCAGACTACAAGAAAGGTAATTTGAAATTCTATAATCGTTAGGGTCCTTATTGTAAATTATAAAACTTGAGGGGGTTTTATGTAAAAAGTACTATTGTATAGTTTTCAAGATACACCTCAAGTATTTATTATTCGTCTTTATTGTTATAATGAGTGTAAATTTTATTTGTGTTATTCTAGTGAATATATCCTAATAAAAGTATTAATTGATTTATTTAAAATTCATGGTATTTTAATGTAACTTTTAATCTTGTAATTTTTAGGAAAAGTGGAAACTTCATATTATAATAAAATAGTTGTTTAAATGATAATTATATATATATTAATACCAAGAATAATTTTATATAAATATTTTTATTTTCCAAAATCTCATTTTTCTTAAATGTCGTATTTTAAACCTTTCGAGACAGAATGCTCCTTGCGGAGGTCTGAATCTCGCACTACTAGCCCGCGGGTGCACGATGAACCGTACTATCCCTAACGGGTTCTCCAAAGGTGGGTTGTAGTGGCGCTTTGCATAGGTTTAACAAATACCATTCATTTAGAAAAACGGTTTTATAAAGTTAAGGTATTTATTTGTAAAAGGTGTAAATTTCCGTATTTTAGATTCTAGGGTTTACTAAACCAACCAGCCTATTTCTAAATGGTCTAAACGACACATCATTAGAAGCCTCAAATCGCCACTTCACCGTCATTTGCGGCCAGGTAAGTACAAGTGAGGAGGGAGGGATCCGCTCACGAATCGTGAGACGGGCCTTTTAAAGTTACCCAAGCTCACTTGCCTAGCCTAGACACCACAAAGTCAGTTTAGATAAACGATCGATGTCCATGACATATCGTATTTTCCTATTAAAAGATATTGTTTTAAAATTGTAAACAACTTAGAACTTTTAGAAAAGGTTTATAAAGAAAAAGGTATTTTAGTGAAAAGTCTTGTATTTTCGTATTCTAAGTTTTAACGATATCAATTAAGATTATATTTGTGTGTGTGTAGAGGTAGGTCATTACCTCGTGACTTATTTTAAGGTTTAGTGAAGTTTAGAGGTTAAATATGATATATTAAATATGAAGGTATTTAAGTGTAAGAATACGGTATTTGCAAACGTTATCATTTCATGTGTGAAAACTCATTCAAATTGATTTCTACAAGTTTAGTGATCAAGATGAACATGCTTAGAAATGAAGGAATTGATTAGAAGAAGAAAAATAAACTTTATGGTATTATTGTGAAAAGAATACGATATTACAAGAAAGCTATCATTTCATGTGAGAAACTTTGTCCAAATTAATTTTTATGTGATTAATAGTCATCATGGATATATTTAGGTGTTATGGATTAGGTGACAAGTGGGATTTTGTAGAAAAACCGAATCGGAAATCGGTTTGTTCCGATTTCCGTCGGGTTTCATAAAGTCGTATTTTCTTTCAAAGAAAAGGAAGATAGAAAGAGTGGGAATTACAAGTTTGGACAAGCTAGGGAGGCTAAGAAAGTAGTGGGTTGTCGGTGCGTCGAAACGTCGTGAAAGATCCTAGTACGGTCGCCGGAATTCGTCGTCGGTTTCGGTAGCGCTTCGCCTTTAGCTCTTTTTCTAACGTACCGAGTTCTCTTGAGATTTTTAGAGAGTGGACTTAGAATTGTAGGATGAAATGGTAGAGAGTAAGGGTGTTTATATAGGGCTAGGCTAGGGTTAGGGTTTTGATTAAAAAAATATAAAAATAATTAAGAAAAACATTAAAATTCATTAAATTTTTGAATAAAAGAGGTTTAATGAGAATTTGATAACTGTTCTGGAAAAATAAAGTATACAGGGGGTTGACCAAGTCAACACGGAAAAATTCCGTGTTGACGACTCGGCCGGCCGGCCGAGTCCGGCCGGCGGCGCCGGCCGATTCTGCCGGTCCGCTGGTCCGCCGGCCGACTCGGCCGAGTCGGGCCGAGTCGAGACACCGTTGGGTGGGTAATTCCATGGGGGGAATTTTGGTATACTTAACTTTTTATGTGCAGTATTAATTTTGAGAGTTATGGCTGTTTGACTGTTGACCTTCTCATAAAATTTAAAACAAAATGATATAAAAAAATATGTGGGGCATGGGATTCGAACTCTGGTGGCTTGGTTCAGCAGTGCAAGGTATTACCAATAAGCTACAAGCTCCTTCTTATAATTATTATGGGAAAATAACTACTTAAAGTGGTAACAGCAACACTAAATGCCCTAAGTACACTTTAATTTTAAAACAATTCTATGTACACTAAAAATGAAATTATTTAAAAACAAAATAATTAATTATATATATCTTGTGCTCAGATTAAAATACTCCTTTATGGATTTAAAAAAAAAAATTGTACAGAAAAGTGTATATGAAAATTTGGGTTGTTGCATTCTACCCTCCTTATAAAAATTTCGTCCTCGAAATTTGTAAAAGGAAAGTGTAACAGTTTCAAAACAATTTAGTGATTGTGAGTGAAAGAATAGGGTTAGGATAGATTCAACGGATATGAAATGATAAGATTCAAGGGATAGAAATTTGCAAAATTTAAGGAACATGAATTGTAAAGAATGTTTTAGTTGCTGGTTCTTGTGTTATATTGCTTAGGTTGTTCACGCAGACCAGAACTGCATGACAGGGATTCATACAGCTCTGACCTGCATGGGCCACCAACAAAATCTGTCACGCCCCGCTTCCCAGTGTACGGCGAAGGAGACGCGACGAGATCCGCTACGTATATACTCAGAAGTACATACGCTAAGCGTATCTAAGCAATATAAAATAAATCATAAGAGACGAAAGATATAAAAATAACAGCAACTTTATTAATAGCATTCTTTGGTACAATGCATGAAAAGAAAATACAACTGAAATGAAAAGCGATTTCCTAAACAGTGGCATAACAGGAAAGAAAAATACTGAAAAGAACAAGGTACAATATCTAGAGCTCGGGGTCTTCATTAAACTGCTCCAAGTCTTCACCGGTGGGCTCGATCTCTGCTTGGTCCAACGCACCTGACGACATTCAAAGAAGAAAGAAATAAAATGTCGTCAACGAACAGGTCGCTCGGTAAGTCCCAAAGATAAGGAAGAATTAGAAAGACAGTGTAAAAGTATTTTCTAAAGTATTATATTGTTGAATATTATGGAATATTGAGTTAACGCTGTTGTTTGTAGCTTGGAACAGAAGGATGCCAGTGTATACGAAGGGGATCTCTATATGCTAGAGGTCAGGGCAAATGGAAGTACAAGGAACCGTTAAACCACGGTACAACAGCAATAGGATTCAGGTTAGGTGTCTTAATCTGACCACCTCGTGCCACCTTTAACACCTTCCGTACCAATCTACCCCTTAAACCTCATAGTGTTTTAACAGTATTATTGTATTGTATTGTGTAAGTTGGGTGACTGACCAAAACCATGATATCAGTAAACATGTTGTAACTGCAAAATCAAGTAAATGGAGTAACAGGATATTGGATGTATATCCATGGTTTGATTCAGTAAATATGTTGTAACTGCATAATCATGTATTCATATTGAGTTGGAATATAAAAAAATATAGATTGACTTGAATTATATTCAAGTCAGAAATAGCCAGACTCTAACCCGAGTCAGACTACAAGAAAGGTAATTTGAAATTCTCTAATCGTTAGGGTCCTTATTGTAAATTATAAAACTTGAGGGGGTTTTAGGTAAAAAGTACTATTGTATAGTTTTCAAAATACACCTCAAGTATTTATTATTCGTCTTTATTGTTATAATGAGTGTAAATTTTATTTGTGTTATTCTAGTGAATATATCCTAATAAAAGTATTAATTGATTTATTTAAAATTCATGGTATTTTAATGTAACTTTTAATCTTGTAATTTTTAGGAAAAGTGGAAACTTTATATTATAATAAAATAGTTGTTTAAATGATAATTATATATATATTAATACAAGAATAATTTTATATAAATATTTTTATTTTCCAAAATCTCATGTTTCTTAAATGTCGTATTTTAAACCATTCGAGACCGAATGCTCCTTGCGGAGGTCTGAATCTCGCACTACTAGGCCGCGGGTGCACGATGAACCGTACTATCCCTAACGGGTTCCCCAAAGGTGGGTTATAGTGGCGCTTTGCATAGGTTTAACAAATACCATTCATTTAGAAAAACGGTTTTATAAAGTTAAGGTATTTATTTGTAAAAGGTGTAAATTTCCGTATTTTAGATTCTAGGGTTTCCTAAACCAACCAGCCTATTTCTAAATGGTCTAAACGATACATCATTAGAAGCCTCAAATCGCCTCTTCACCGTCATTTGCGGCCAGGTAAGTACAAGTGAGGAGGGAGGGATCCGCTCACGAATCGTAAGACGGGCCTTTTAAAGTTACCCAAACTCAATTGCCTAGCCTAGACACCACAAAGTCAGTTTAGATAAACGATCGATGTCCATGACATATCGTATTTTCCTATTAAAAGATATTGTTTTAAAATTGTAAACAGCTTAGAACTTTTAGAAAAGGTTTATAAAGAAAAGGGTATTTTAGTGAAAAGTCTTGTATTTTCGTATTCTAAGTTTTAACGATATCAATTAAGATTATATTTGTGTGTGTGTAGAGGTAGGTCATTACCTCGTGACTTATTTTAAGGTTTAGTGAAGTTTAGAGGTTAAATATGATATATTAAACATGAAGGTATTTAAGTGTAAGAATTCGGTATTTGTAAACGTTATCATTTCATGTATGAAAACTCATTCAAATTGATTTCTATAAATTTAGTGATCAAGATGAACATGTTTAGGAATGAGGGAATTGATTAGAAGAAGAAAAATAAACTTTATGGTATTATTGTGAAAAGAATACGATATTACAAGAAAGTTATCATTTCATGTGAGAAACTTTGTCCAAATTAATTTTTATGTGATTAATAGTCATCATGGATATGTTTAGGTGTTATGGATTAGGTGACAAGTGGGATTTTGTAGAAAAACCGAATCGGAAATCGGTTTGTTCCGATTTCTGTCGGGTTTCATAAAGTCGTATTTTCTTTCAAAGAAAAGGAAGATAGAAAGAGTGGGACTTACAAGTTTAGACAAGCTAGGGAGGCTAAGAAAGTAGTGAGTTGTCGGTGCGTCGAAACGTCGTGAAAAATCCTAGTACGGTCGCCGGAATTCGTCGTCGGTTTCGGCAGCGCTTTGCCTTTAGCTCTTTTTCTAACGTACCGAGTTCTCTTGAGATTTTTAGAGAGTGGACTTAGAATTGTAGGGTGAAATGGTAGAGGGTAGGGGTGTTAGGCTAGGGTTAGGGTTTTGATTAAAAAATATATAAAAATAATTAAGAAAAACATTAAAATTCATTAAATTTTTGAATAAAAGAGGTTTAATGAGAATTTGATAACTGTTCTGGAAAAATAAAGTATACAAGGGGGTTGACCAAGTCAACACGGAAAAATTCCGTGTTGACGACTCGGCCGGCCGGCCGAGTCCGGCCGGCGGCGCCGGTCCGCCGGCCGACTCGGCCGAGTCGGGCCGAGTCGGGACACCGTTGGGTGGGTAATTCCATGGGGGGATTTTTGGTATACTTAACTTTTTATGTGCAATATTAATTTTGAGAGTTATGGCTGTTTGACTGTTGACCTTCCCAAAAAAATTTAAAACAAAATGATATAAAAAAATATGTGGGGCATGGGATTCGAACTCTGGTGGCTTGGTTCAGCAGTGCAAGGTATTACCAATGAGCTACAAGCTCCTTCTTGTAATTATTATGGGAAAATAACTATTTAAAATGGTAACAGCAACACTAAATGCCCTAAGTACACTTTAATTTTAAAACAATTTTATGTACACTAAAAATGAAATTATTTAAAAACAAAATAATTAATTATATATATCTTGTGCTCAGATTAAAATACTCCTTTATGGATTTTAAAAAAAATTGTACAGAAAAGTGTATATGAAAATTAGGGTTGTTACAGGGACCAATCTCTCCTCCCATATTTCGGGTTAAACGTTCATGCGAACTCAATCAATATACATATCGATTGCCTGTACTGAAATCATGTTTCTATTTGCAGGTTAACAATCTCCAATTACAAAATTCGGACGCAAGTCGGTATTTGAACGACTTTCCTTGGCCCCAGCTGGGGACAAGGCCATCAACACCAACAAAGTAATAAGGCTTCTCGGGCATGCTCTAGCGGTGCCCTTAAAAACTGCTCAATCGGGTTTCTTCTCTAAACTCCCAGTCAGACGACCACCACGTCGTTAAACTGGGAACAATCGACCTCTAAGTCGTTAAACTGGGGATGTAAAAATGTGTAAATAAAACAAAAAAAATGATTAAAAAATAATAATAATAAAAAGCCGAAATGATGGGGCAACTCGCAACAAAAATCGGCGAGTAAAAATAAAGATGAAAATAAAACCGAAATGATAAAGCAATCGTAACCTTCGCGATAAGAAAAGCTGAAATGATTGAGCAATTGTGGTAAGAAAACGGCGAATGATGAGTCGCTCCTGGTACCATATTCCTGTGCAGCGATGCAGACGCCAACCAAAACTCAAATCCCCGAATATCCCAATGGCGAATGATGAGTCGCTCCTGGTACCATATTCCAGTGCAGTGTTCATCTCATAATATTGCATTATTACATTCCCCATTCTTATGCATTTTACAATAAAACATATGCTTTTGACACATGTTTGCTACATATTACAGGTTATAGGTTCTTGGAGCAAAAACGGTGAAAAAGACAAAAGACGAAACAAAAAGGGGCTTTTGACCAACAAATAGAAGGATTTTAATCAAGCCTACACAAAAGATCAGTACAAGGCAACGCAAGGCCCAAGATTACAAAGCGAACGGTTACAAGTCCACTGCAAATTGTTCACCAGAGATCTGGAAGAAATAAAGAAGCCAAATTGAAAAAAGATCCAAAGAATATAGAAGCCCAGACAGCCCAGAACAAGACCAGGAAGTTTCAGCATGTAAGCCGACCAATGGGCCGCGGAACCGTGTCCCAAGCCCTACCCATGCCGCGGTTCCGCGGCCGTCTACTGCACGTGTCAGTGCAGAAAAATTCTATAGGTGCGTCGGTGCGTTTGTTGGGATTTTTAGGGGGTATTTTTGTAATAGCAGATGTGCGAGGCATTGTAACCCTAGGGTTTCCTATCCTCTGTAAATAGGAACTCTAAATTCTGTATGAGGCGTGCCTCTTTTCATTTCATAAATTCAGATCTGTACTACGTTGATGTTTGGAGAGAGCCATCAATAAAAATTAGTAAGTTACTTTAATTTCTTGTTTTAGTTCTCTTTTAAATTAGAATGTCTTTTAATCCCCTAATGAGCGAGAAGTCTCCTCGCTTGTTAGGGTTAGCCTTAGGAAAAGGTTTGAGAGATGAAATCTCTCACCCCTTTCTTACCCCTTCACACCTAAGAATTAGAACTCCATGCATACACGCACACACCGCTCCCTGCGGCACCTTACCCCTCGAGGTAACGGTGATACCGTAGTATAAAGGACCGGTTGCACATGTTTTCCATGGAGGTTAGGATAAGGATCGATAAAAGAAGGACAAGAATCTAGTGGAAGAAATATCTTCCCAAAAGATTCTAATCCACTTCATTGATAATTACCATAACATCTAATTAATCTAAAATAGGGTTTTGAAAGCGGTGAGGAAACCCTTAATCTCTCAACTTCCCCTAAGCCTAACCCTAGTAAGACTTAGATCTAGATAATTTTAGTATAACTTAATTTGGTAGTTTTTTTAGATTTAATAAATCAATCCGAACATCCATCGGAATTAACTCGTTAGCGCGACTAGGAAAACACAAAATCCCTGTGGACCGACCCGTACTCACCGGCTAGCTGCAAAGCGACGCCGTTCTTGATTGCGGTAAATTATTTTTGATCTGTAAAAACCTCTTTTAATCAAATGGCGCCGTTGCCGGGGATGGCGTAGTTTTTCCTCTTTGCAATTTCGGGTTAATCAAAAATTTAAAAAAAAATCATAAAAACAGAAAAAGAAAAAAAAATTATAAATTTTTTTATCATTTATTGTTTGAAGGGTATTTTTTTTTGTGAATCTTTGCAGGATTGACAGATCTGGAAAATTCCAGGGTGCGAAACAGAAAAAGATACATAAAAACAGAGAGGGATTGCAACAACAGAACTACAGAATTTTTTCAGTGACCTGAGCCCTCCATCCCCCCGCTAAACCACGGCCGTAAGTGGGTATTTGCGGCAGAACCGCGGTCCCCTTGGGGCTTCATCGCACGGAATTTGCACTGTTTGTTTTCTCTTTCTCCCCTCTGCAAATCCCCATATATCTTTTGCCAAATCTTCTGCAGGATTCTTTGCACTAAAAATCTTCTTCCCCCTTCCAATAATTGATTTTCTGCAGGATTCTTTGCGCCGCGCATAAAATAAAAATCTTTGATTGCAAGTGATTTTCTGTTTTGCATATCTTTAAAACTGACTTTAAGGGGCTTTTGACCAATTCAGATTGGGTGGGGATTTCATCACCCTTCCCAGGACCCCAGAAATAACATAAGGCATATGCATTGACCATCTATTAATTAAAAAAATACTAGACTCAGCCCTAAGGACTTCGAGATCAATAGGACAGAGGACTAGTTATAGGCATCGGCCGTTTATCCTAACCTGACTTTGCGGTATTTAGGCAAGTGTGTCAAGGCAAGTGGTTACTTAATTAGGACCGCTACTTATAGCGGGGAGCCTCCCACTTACCTGGCACTTACCTGGCCGCAATTGGCGGTGAAAAGGCAGTTTGAGGTCCTATCTCTAGCCCTTTAGAACAGTTAGGAGCTGTCTAGCTGACCTAAGTGACCCTAGAGTTAGGCCTGATTGTGCATTTTTGGTTGATCGAAAGTGTGTCTTAGCCCTTTATCAAAAATCTTTTTGCAAACGGTTCCAAAGAAAAAAAAAGAAAAAAAAAGAAAAATCTTTTATAAAAACTTGCAACTTGTCGCGTAAAATCCCTACACCCCACCACCACTCACTTTCTTCTCATTGACGTTATCTTACCTCCACATTCTGTTTTTCTTTTTTTTTCCTGACTACACTACCCCTTTAGTGTATGTCACTTTGGACTAGGGACACTAGCGCCCGATTAGTCCGTGTTTCGTTAGTACCGACCGACGAACCTTTCGACACCGAAGTCGAAATTCCCTCCATTTCCTTACCTCCACCTTCAAATTCTTTTTCCGAAGGTATGTCGGGACACAATCCCAACAACACCTTACCCACGGGACTGATTCCGCCTCCGTTAGGTGTGAATAACCCGAATCTCCCGCCTGTTGTAGCGCCCCAACGAATCGCGCTCCAGGATCTCTTCTACCCTGTCCGCACCTTTTTACCTACCTGTCTTTCACCCCCACCGGCAAATGGGGACAATTTTGAAATAAAACCCCACTTCATCAATATGCTGCCAAAATTTCATGGATTGGAATCCGAAGATGCTTATATCTTTATCAATAAATTCCAAAATGTTTGCGCCATGATGAAAACAACCCAATTAAGTGATGACGTTATAAGGCTAAGGGTCATTCCTTTCACCTTATGTGACTTAGCCGAGAAGTGGCTATACAGCACAGCATCACATTCAATTCGAAATTGGGACGAGTTTGTTAAAGCTTTTCTTAAAAAGTTTTATCCTCATCACAAGACCGCGAGAATTCGCAATGAAATAATACAATTTTCCCAGCTTCCTTCCGAACTATTTTGGAAGTGTTTTGAAAGATTCAAAGACCTACTTGTTCAATGCCCTCATCATGGGATTGAAAGTTGGCAACTTTGCCAAACATTATACGAAGGATTGAACCCGGCAATGAAGCAGTTGCTAGAAACCATTTATCAAGGTCACTTTCTAACCAAATCTAGTGAGGAAGCATGGCAGTTTCTCGAGGATCTTAGTGAACAAACAATTCAGTTGGAGAGCACAAAGACCAACTCATCTTCTTCTATTGGTCAATCTAGGGCAGGCATACATCAAGTAGATATGTCAATTGCTATAAAGGTCGAGATGGCCACACTTATGATAAAGCTAGAAGCCATTGAGACCAAAATCTTATCGTCTTCTCCTACCCCTGCTTTACCCCCACGAACTGTTTGTGCTTGTTATTCGGATCCATCACACCTTACCGAAGAGTGTCCTTACAATCCACCTGTTCAAGGAAAAGATCAAGTCAATGCTGCCTTTCAGCAACGACAAAGAAATGATCCTTACTCTTCGACCTACAATCCGGGTTGGAGGAGCCACCCAAATTTTGCTTGGAATCAAAATCAGCAACTCCAAGGAAACAACAACTTTCAAAGGCCTCCTCCACAACAACAAGCACCCCAACAAACTCAAAACCAGCAACCTTTCCAACCACAACCTTATCCAAATCAAACGAACAATTTGGTTCAACCAAATGATGATAAGGTTATCTCGCTAGAAAAAAGTCTAGATGCGTTTCTTAAGCAATCTACAGAATCCGCAGCAAGATTGGAAAATTGCGTCCAGTCTTTAGTGCACAACAATGTTTCACAAGATCAAAGTATCAAATCTATTGAGGCACAAATTGCACAATTAACTGCTGCGTTGAGCGAGAGAGAAAAGGGAAAGCTTCCATCTCAACCATTGCCAAATCCCGGTCACACACAAAACGCATATCACAATCACAATATAAATGCGGTGACCACGTTGAGATCCGGAAGAGTGTTGCAGAATAATGTAGGTATTAGTGATGACATCCCCGCCGGTAGTTCTTTTTCTTCTTCTCCATCTTCATCTTCTCCTTCTTCTTCTTCACCCTCATCTCCTCCGTTAGAGCCTATTCTCCATTCTTCAAAAGGCCCTTCTTCTTCTAATCCGAACGGACCCACATCTCACTTTACGAACACACCCATACTGGGATCCGTTCCAACTCCACATTCTACTCCACAAACTTTGGGCTCAACAGATTTTCAAAATGCTCCATTTCCAAACAGGTTGAGTCCCAATAAACCAACTGCACAAATGGAGAAGATTGTGGAGTTATTTAAACAGGTTAGCATAAATATACCTCTCTTGGATGCAATCCAACAAGTCCCTTCATACGCGAAAATCTTAAAGGGCTTATGCACCTCAAAGAGAAAGTCATCTCAAATACCCAAGAAAGTGCTAGTGGCTAGTGCAGTGAGCAATGCTATTAACCAACCTCAACCCTTACCCCAAAAACGAAAGGACCCCGGCTGTCCTACGATTTCAATAACAATTGGAGATAAGAAAATTAATCGAGCACTTTTAGATCTTGGGTCTAGTGTTAACCTGCTTCCCTACTCCGTGTACGAGCAATTAGGGGTTGGAGAGTTGAAACCCACTCGTTGTACTCTCCAAATGGCTGATCGATCAATCACCCATCCTAGGGGTAAGCTAGAGGATGTGTTGATCAAAGTTGGGGATTTCATATTCCCCGTTGATTTTATTGTTATGGACACACAACCTATTGCTAACTCACGGAACCAAATTCCGGTGATCCTCGGTCGACCGTTTTTGGCCACTTCCAATGCCGTAATAAACTGTCGCAATGGCTCCATGACTCTATCCTTCGGGAAGACGTCTAGTGAGTAAATATTTACAAGTTAGGAAGTCTGCCCCCCGTACCTAAAACTGGTACACGAGAAGTTTGCTCTATTCACGAAATCAAGCAGGAGGACTGCGAGCTTGAAAGATTTCTATTTGATGAAAACAGTTTTGACGCCACTAGTGCGTCCTTCCTTGAATCCACCACAGTTGACACAACCGATATTGATTATGAAAGTTTCACTTTTTCGGATGATTTTGACGACTCACAGCCCGAATATGAGTCTTTTGAATTTTTGGATGCGTTAGTTGAACCATCCGAATCGGTTGTTTGCAGTGATTTCGAACCTGTGTTGGAGTCCTTTGAGTTCGAGGTAGATCCCCCAATTTTACCTATGATTCTTTCGCCTCCGAAACTCGAACTCATGCCCTTGCCGTCTCACCTTAAATATGCTTAAATAGGTGAGAATGAGACCTTTCCCATTATCATATCAGCCTCTCTAGCCTTCGAGCAAGAGAACGCTCTTTTAATGGTCTTACAAGATAGGCGGCAAGTTTTCGGCTGGACTATGGCGGACATCGAGGAGATTAGTTCCCTCATAATTGAATATCATATGCATATGATGGATGATGCCAAGTCGATAAAGGATCCATAGAAATATCTTGGAGATAGTGTGGTTAGTCAACCTCCTCCATTAGAAGTTGAACCACCCCCATTTCTTTTAATAAGCTACGAGAATGCCAATATTCCACTGATTGTTGATCATTCACATTCTCGTTTTAATTCATCACCACCTCCTATCTATTCACTTCCACACTTTCCATACCACCACTTCTATCTTCCCCAATTCTTTTTGGATCGGTACAACATATTCTTCCACCAACTGATACTCTTTACAGATAAATTTTTCGCCTGGTTGGTGTTGACGTTTGGTCTTTGCAAAGTTTGGCAATGACGTTTAACTCTGTTTCAATGAAGTTTGGGGGGGCCTTTCTGTATATAACAATTCATAAAAATAAAAAAAAGGTTGTAAATAAATAAACAGGGTAGTGCCGACATTTTGACCCTCTTGGTGTAGCATGACAGTGAGGACACTATCAAGTTTAAGTTTGGGGGTATGCTCGGTAAGTCTTCTTCCTTCGCATTCATGTGTATATTTTTGCATTTGCATACTTATTTGAAAACCCATAAAAATTGAAAAATTATAAAAATTATTGTATTCAATTTTAGTTTATTTGACTAAAGTTTGACAGATAGGTTAACTGGCTAGGAACAACTAGATCTTAGATTTAGTAAATTAAAAACCCTAAAAATAACATTCCTTAAAATTTAGCGGTAGAAAGTATATGTTTTTTGTAGTTTATTTTGAAATAGGCAAATTTTGAGTTCACTTCTTGGGCTAAGTTAAAACAAAGGAAAAGTATTGATATTTTTATTAGAGTATGAGTTTGAAAAATAATTCCTAGCTTAAGTGTAGATTCTGAAAATGTATACCCTACAATTTGCACAATCACGCACCTTGAAACTTGGAATAGTAGAGGAGACCTTGAAATGCTCTTGTCTAAAGTCCTTAGTACGAAGAAAAGAAATAAAAAAATACAAGTGTGAATAAAGAAAGAAAAAAATGAACACTGGTTTTTGTGATTACTTAAGGCTGTGAAAAATAGAAAAATATTTAGCGAGGGTGCTTCATCACCTAGTGCCTTAGACCAACTGGTTTGGAAGTCACTGCTAAAGCTTTAGGTGTTGCAAGACTAGGAAGTACGCTTTAAAGTGCTAACGCATCTTGTAATCGGTTGTTGGTACCTCAAGAAGTATTAACAGACGCATGAAGGATGTGTAAGCAAAATTCAATTAAAAATTCACCTACTAATAAGTACTTTGGACAACGGACAAGGGTATGATTGCTTGATTTGAATTTCCAAGTGTAGGTGTGATTTATGTTAGTTATATGTATGCCCTAGAGGCCATTACTGTACATTGGATGTATATTGTAGTGGATGCTGGGACATATATAGGGAGGACTTTCTTGCTCGACATGATAGTATGCTATCTGGTTACTCTTTACCTTAACGTGTATACTGAATGTCTCTCTGTTACATGTTGGTAAAGCCATTAGGATGTGTACTTGACTATCTGGACTATGATGCGGATCATACTAGTGGGGACATGATAGTCCATAAGTACATCCTTCAAGGTCCCTAGTCGTGGGTATATCGAGACGGGGCATCGATATACCAGAGTAGACTAGCGTATACCTTCTCGACCCATACAGATGGGCGATGGATGATCCCATATCCATTGGTGTTTGACATCGGAGATGATATACGGGTGCTCAGTGGAGACTGGGTACACTGGACGGACTCGCCGAGAACTCCCAGATGGTATTATACCTTACGTCAGATGGCAGTTCTATGGTGACACTGGTACAGAGTAGTCTGTTGACCCGAGATCGTCATAGAGTCTTGTATGGTTCCCACTGTGCTTTGATTTCCACCTTACCACGTCCAAGAGGGCGTGCAAAATGGTGGTTTTTGGGTACAGTCCCGAATCACATGGAGGTAATGAGCGATAGGAGGGGATTCGTCTCTCCCGGTATAGGGAGTTGATGTTGCGCTGTGTTCGATTGGCTATAACCGGAAATCCCTGGCCAGGGTTGCTGAGATTTACTGGTAAGTGTTACCTGTAGTTTCTCGAACTGTTATAGACCTCATATCGACACGACTTATCGAGCTATTGGGGTCTGACGTTTACCACCCCTAGGCGAGATATGCGACATATCAGACGATGAGACCGGACTGTACGGTAAGTGTTACTGGTTGGATTCACAGGAGTGTGAGTGGGCTTGCTCGTCGATCTTCTCATCGCTCAATACCCGGGTGGCCGTTACGTTTAGCAGACCGCTTGTGGCTTGTGGGTGATTGATATGATCATCACCTGCTGCCGGCGTATTGACGAGTCTTTAGAGTCCTACACAGAGGTTTCCTGGCTCAAGCGAAACGAAATAGGAGCGCATATAAGATATGTGCGGGACCGAGAATAATGCGTGTATGTGATACCGTATTCCATTCTCGCGATGAATGTATCGATTGGTTATATTCGATATAACCTAGATATCGAATCAAGGATTGATTCGATAAGCCGATACATTGGATACTAGTCAGTTATGTGCGACATGACCGGATCATTGAATCAAGTGTTGATTTAATGATTTAATGTATAATTATATATATTTGATATATTACTTTGCATTAACTAGTATTGGTTCACTTTATATGGATTTTCTCACTTGGATTGCACAAGTTGTATATGTGATATACTTTTGTGCACTTGATTGTGTCATGTTTGATGATACATATTAACTTGGATTTGTGTAAAGATTAAACCATGGTTGTGAGAGTGGTTAGGGTTTTGTTTATTCACTTATTATCTATTTATTCATTTATTCATTCATTTTGGCAAAAGAAAAGAAATGGTGGCTTGCTTTGTTTTACATTGAAGCTTCATGAAGCTTTGAAAAAGTCCACCATTTTTGTTTCATGCCTAACCTAACCATTCACTTAACTTTGGTTCATTCTCTACACTTAACCATGGTAACTATTATGATAAGAATGAATGGGATTATCTTTTCAAGTTAATCTTATTATTCTATCATAATTTTTCTATCTTCTTCTTCTTCTTCTTCAAGAAGAAAACCTAGATTCCATCAATGGTGATTGATGAAAATGAGTGAGAAATCCAATTCTAAAGTGAACCCACTTCCTATTTATTCATCCTCTACCTCTTGCCAAGTAGTATAGGGTGTTTCCTTCATAAGTTTTCATGGCTTGGTGAAGGTGGAGCTTGATCTAGTGATGGCTCGACGTAGATCATCTTCGGCATCGTCGTCGATGACCTAGCCCGCTTTTTCTCCGTTGAAGCCGATGCTAGAGTCATGGTTCGATTTGGACAGCGGAGAGGACTTCATCATGGAGCTATGGAGGTGGAGAAATGGATCTACAAAGGTTGTATCTCGTTTAACATTTAGTTAAGTTGTTAACTAGTTTCTTTTTCGCCTAAACTTCTAGCCAACGATCCGTATTAGGGTTTCTCGGCACCGTAATTTTTGAAATTGGCATGGTTGATGCCTTGTGAGACCTCTTGAGAGTGCCTAGGAACCCTACAGTGGTATCAGAGCCTAGCTAGAGCCTTAGGCGATGCGTAGACGGAATTAGAAGTTTTTATCGGACCGAAACCCAAACCCTAAAATGCTCTCTGTACATTTTTGAAATTCGTGGATTTTTGTGAATTAAAAATATGCAGAAAAGTAAGCAGGAAAAACTAAGAATTACTGTGAAGTTTGGGCCCCTAATTCCATAATTCAACCGCGGAACCGCGGCCAAACCAGGGGTTTGGCGGCGCTTCCGCGGCCCAAATTTGGACTTAGTCCCACAAATTTCATATATTTATTCTTAGGTCCTTTCTTGGCAATTTTTTATGTGAATTTTTTAATTCCACTCAAGTGTTGAGTTTTCTAGGGTTTTATTGGGGATTCGTTAATTTGATCGGATAATTTAACTTCGTTTATGTTTTTCCGGATATTTTAGAAACTGTTAAAAAGTTCGACCGGATATAAATACCCACTTTTTCCCCTGTCGGGAAATTTCCAAGTGTTGGATTTTTCCATGGTTTAAAGACGTTCTAAGTAGTGCAAGTAACGCGATGGACCCTCTAGAAGACAACAAAGCTTAACTCGATTATGTGACCGTCTTGAACTGCCCTTTGAACCTTAGGGTTTGGGGCAGTACGGCGTGCCACATGTGAGGCGTTGGCTTGACCCTTCTACGGCTGGACCGTTGGTACTGAGGCACGAACTGAATGTTGTTAGACTTATTTCATGTGTTGATCTGTATCGGGAAAACTTGGGTGTTCGATTATTCGATCGGAAAGTTTAACATTTTCTATTTATCTGGAATGTGATACAATAATTGGAATTCACAAGTAGTTATGAGATAACTGAATGAATGTTATAAATCAAGCACTTTAGTCTCACTTGATCGGTTGCCACGAAATTTTGATGTGATCAAAAGTCCGTCGCAATCACGTAGCGTACACGGATACTCGCCGGGTAAACTTAATAGACAGCTACACCCCATAACCCCGACCAAGTGACTGTAGGAGAACCCCGTCGCCGAAAGCATCCGTACGGGTGCTCGCGGTAGCGGTGTTCCGCCTTGGTGCACTTCGTCGACGGTATCGGGGGTGCGGCCGCCTACTAAAGTTTGCGACGAGTATTCGATCAGGATGTCGGGAATCTTGTTGAATTACCCGACTTAATATTGAAAAGTGTTTTCGATTTTGAGACTAAAATGCGGGGTTTATAATTGTTAGGCATGCGATGTCTAAGGAATTCATTTGATTAGGCATGCGATGTCTAAGGAATTCATTTGATTAGGCATGCGATGTCTATGCAGGTTGCGGATTCCAACTGTTATAGTTTTACACTTTCTTTTCTGTGACCGTAAGTGTAATATGTGATATCGCCGGTTTCGTTGCTATATGTCAACGACAATTGGGATGCGCATATTTACTTACGTTGATGACATGTGATGTTATGTGTTGCTGGATATGTTATATTGGATCGTCGTGTTTGAATAGCCGGGGTTTTTTATGTGAGATGAGTGTTTTTCATTTTCATTCGTGTAAAAACTTGTATGTAATATTCTTTTATTTGGAGCACTTCCAGGTTGCGGAAGATGTCACCTTTTGTATATTATTTACTTTTCCGCACTAGGATAGACCCAAGGAGGAGGGCACAAGTAACCGGGTTCTAGGGTCCAGTGGGAGATCAACTCAAGGAGTCGAGTCCGGGTCTCCTAACTCTAGAATTGGTAGGGTTGCTTGCCGCTCTCGTAGGGGTCTAGGGGTATGGGTTTGGCTATTCATTGCGACCGTGGAATCCGTGTTTTATACTGGCTCGTATTGAAAACACGGACGTCCTAGTATATCCAATATTTCATATGATTCTTCTGCTGCGATATCTGTGATGTGATCATGTGATGTTCTGTGATAGATACAGTATATAGTATATATGATATATTATATAGGCGTTACTTATGTTTTACACCCGCGCTAGCCCTGCCCCGCTCTGCCGTTAGTTACCTTACCTAACGGTGCACGAGGGGACATCGAGGCGAATGCGGATGGCATAAGTGTACGTCGTATTTATCTGTGATGTTTAGGTAATTTAAATGATGGGACTTCATTAATGAGATTAATGAAATAAAAGAAACCTAATGATGTTGTAGAATCGAATTTCAAAATAAAACAGGTAGCTACAGTTCTTGCTTTGCACAGCGGTGTATATGATATATCTTGCACCTTATTCGATAAGGAAAGGACCGAGATCCCTTCACCGGGAGTGACTCCTTTAGCAATAACTGGCAGATGCTACACACTCGGTTTGTCTTTTGATTGCTTTTAAGAGTTTTTGCTTTGCACAGTGATATATATGATATATCCCGCACCTCATTCGACGAGGAAAGGACCGACGATCCCTTCACCGGGAGTGACTCCTTTAGCAAAACTAGAAAAGCCTCAAAAGCACTCCATTTTAAAATCATTTGATTCTACAACGATATCAAGTTCATTACGCAATAGGTTTTCAGAAAAACCTGTCGTAGCCCTCCGTCATTTCAGATAAGTACTAGTTAGTATTCGTGCTACGTTTGTTGACTATGTTAAGGCGTAGTGTGCGGTATCTGATTAGTGCTTATCTGCATAAGCATATGATGCGATTGGATTAGGGTAGTCGTACGACTTTGTTGACTATGTTAAGGATCGTGCGGGTGGGTTTAATTCAATCGGGAAATGACGGGTTGAACTTGACTAGCACTTATGATTTGTTGACTATGTTAAGGTCATATAGCTGCTAGGGGCAAAACATTATCGGGAATTTCAAGTGTTGAAATTTGCAATAAGATTGCATACCTTCTATGAGATAGTTGGATCCCGATACCCGCTGCGAGTAAGAGTTACTCCTGCGAGAGTTTTACACATTACAATTAGCCGATCAAGTAGGTGTCTAGAAAGGTGTTAACGAGGTTACGCCTCTGGGAAAACGAGGTTTACATTAATTAGGTTCGTGCGAAAGCACGGGAGACCTCCCTTAAAGTACCGACACTGGCCTGGCTGAAAGATTGGCGAACTTGTAGCGTGTAATTAATCCCGGCTAGTCTTTCCTTTTAGGGTTTGAAGGAAGATTTGATAAAAAGCAGTGGGAGCCATCCTGATTAGATAAAATAATAACCAATCTATTCTTGCAAGAGCGCACGCTGAGTGTTTTCTTCTCTCTCTCTCCAGGTAGCGACCATATCACGCCTTAATCAAGATAATAATACGGATTATTGACCGAACCCGCTTGTTATACTGAGCTGGGGAACGTTGTTCCCGCTCCAACTTATAATTGTTATAAGACAGAGCAGGAAATTGGGGATTACCAGAATTCCCGTGCCGCCCAAACGAAGAAATTGCATGCATGATGCATCATCTTCGGGTGTGTTCGTTACACAGAACTGTTTCTCTATATCCTCTACGTCCTGGGTATGTGATACCAGATCAGGATCCCTGATGTGTAATCTGTTACATAGGGCTATAGCTAGGTAGAGAACTGAGAACGGGTGATAAGTTTCATGAGGCAGAAAACGGGGCAAGTGTTGCAGCCAAGTCTGTTGGTCACTGTCACCCTGTATGACCAGTACATTGATTCTGAACGAATGTTATTAGATACCGAACCTGATATACAAAATCGTATCAATCTCTTTATTATTAAAGAAATGATAAAATTTTGTATTGTTGGATAATGTTTTGAACATTTCCTATATTAAAAGTTGATCGGTTCAGGCACGTTATCTAAAAACATTGATGTTCTAAATCAAACTACAGTTCTTAGTATACGGAACACACACAAGAGAAAGAGTTCAGAAATGAACGAATTCTTCTTGAGGCATTGTAGACTAGGTCATATCAATGCGACCCGACTAGCTGAAGTTACATGTAGATGCATATTTAAATCAGTTTGAATTTACATCTTGTGAAACTTGCCAGTCATGTCACAAAAATACGATGACCATAGCTCTGTTTACTGGAAACAGAGAAAGAGTTAGTGAACTCTTGGGATGATACATGTTGATGTATGTAAGGTCCCCTGCCTACACATGCCAAGACCGGTTCTTTGTACTTCATTACATTCTCTGATGATCTCTCAAGATTCAGACCTATGTTCCTGTTGAAACACAAGTCCGAACCTTTTGAGATATTCACAGAATATAAGTTAGAAGTAGAGAACCAATAACAGGTATAAGTATTATGTCCTTTGATATGATCAAGGAGGAGAATACTTGAGTACGGAATTCCTGGAGTATTCTAAAAGAGAATGAGATTCTCTCTCAGTATTACTCCTCCGTATACACCATGGCACGATGGTATATCGGGGCGGAGCAATCACACCCTATATAATATGGTGTGCTCTATGATGAGTACTATTGAGTTACCTGTTTCCTTTTAGGGGGTTATGCACTTGGGAAGTTGCATACCTATTGAATACGGTTCAAATCAAATCAGTTGCCTACCACTTCATATTTGATATGGAAAGGGAAGAGCCCATATCTTAAGATGGTTAAGATTTGGGGTTGTCTGGCCTATGTCTAAAAGCAAAATCCGGAAAAGCTCGAGGCAAGATCTGTTATGTAGAACTGGAAATATTCCAGCTATACAAACTGCAGCTGATGATTTGAAAGAACCAAAGGATTCAATAGTTACCAACGAACCTCAGCCTCTCCGCCGATCTAGTAGGGTTCCTCACCCACCTGAGAGATACTTCGGTTCCTCTATGACAGTGGGAGCGAGGATTGCATCATGAGATGATGACCCAACTAGTTTCGAGCTGGCCATCAGGAGTGGGACTCTGTAAGAATGGCTGGATGCTTAGCGATCTGAGATGGAATCCTTATACACCAACAAAGTATGGACTTTGGTTGCTATATCTGAAGGGTTAAATCCCCATCAGGAGCAAGTATATCTTGAGAAGATTACTTGGTGTAGATGGAAAGGTTGAGACTTTCAAAGCTAGACTTGTTAAAGCTTTTCGTCATCGACCAGGCGTGGATTATGATGAAACCTTTTCTAAGTAGCTATGCTTAAGTCCATCCAGATCCTACTTGCCACGGCTACATACCATGACTACGATATCTGGCGGTTGGGTGCCATGACTGCTTTTCTAAATGATGTTTTAGAAGAGAACGTCTATAAGTACACAGCCAGAGGGCTTCGTAGACAGTAGGAGCAGCGGAAACGTGTACAAGATGCTTTATAAGATAAAGCAGGCATCGCGGAGTTGGAACGTCTGTTTTGATGAAGTAGTCAAAGGAGTTGACATCATCAAAATGGTAGATGAACCTTGTATAAACAAAAAGGTAGTAGGGAGTATGGTGACGATCCTCGTAGAGTACGTGGATGACATACTCTTGATAGGAAAGGAGTTTCCTATGCTACGCTCAGTCAATCTCCGCTTATCACAATGATTCTCCATAAAGGATCTAAGTGATACCTCCTAAATCCTGGGTTTGGATCTATGAGATAGATCTAATTGGATGTTAGGATTCTCACTAGTTGTAGTGAGATGGTATCAATCGATCCTGGGAAGAATCACTGGAAGTGTTCCAGGGTGATAATGACGACTGAGCGTCAGTCACAGGCATTGTCTTTACCCTCAGTAAAGGGACGGTGTGTTGGAAGAGTTCCAAGCTAGATACCGTGACATACTAGACGATAAAGGCTGGATACATCGCTACTTCAGATGCTACCAAAGAGGCTGTTTGGGTGTATATTAGTTCATGAGATGAACTTCGTTCCTACCATTGTGAGACAATGGAGTTGTGGCTTATGCCAAGGAACGCCCGTCCCATCAGTGACCCAGGCGTATTCTGAGGCAGCATCACCTGATCATGGAGATAGTTGATCTCCAGGGTGATCGAGGTTAGGAGAGTAGATTCAGAGGACAACACAGCGGATCCACTAACAAAGGCCTGTTCCCAGAGAGAGATTTTTATGGGATGGTTGAGTATGAGATACTACAACCACTGCTATCAGATGGCCCTAGTGCAAGTGGGAGATTGTTAGTTATATGTATGCCCTAGAGGCCATTACTGTACATTGGATGTATATTGTAGTGGATGCTGGGACATATATAGGGAGGACTTTCTTGCTCGACATGATAGTATGCTATCTGGTTACTCTTTACCTTAACGTGTATACTGAATGTCTCTCTGTTACATGTTGGTAAAGCCCTTAGGATGTGTACTTGACTATCTGGACTATGATGCGGATCATACTAGTGGGGACATGGTAGTCCATAAGTACATCCTTCAAGGTCCCTAGTCATGGGTATATCGAGACGGGGCATCGATATACCAGAGTAGACTAGCGTATACCTTCTCGACCCATACAGATGGGCGATGGATGATCCCATATCCATTGGTGTTTGACATCGGAGATGATAAACGGGTGCTCAGTGGAGACTGGGTACACTGGACGGACTCGCCGAGAACTCCCAGATGGTATTATACCTTACGTCAGATGGCAGTTCTATGGTGACACTGGTACAGAGTAGTCTGTTGACCCGAGATCGTCATAGAGTCTTGTGTGGTTCCCATTGTGCTTTGATTTCCACATTACCACGTCCAAGAGGGCGTGCAAAATGGTGGTTTTTAGGTACAGCCCCGAATCACATGGAGGCAATGAGCGATAGGAGGGGATTCGTCTCTCCCGGTATAGGGAGTTGATGTTGCGCTGTGTTCGATTGGCTATAACCGGAAATCCCTGGCCAGGGTTGCTGAGATTTACTGGTAAGTGTTACCTGTAGTTTCTCGAACTGTTATAGACCTCATATCGACACGACTTATCGAGCTATTGGGATCTGACGTTTACCACCCCTAGGCGAGATATGCGACATATCAGACGATGAGACCGGACTGTACGGTAAGTGTTACTGGTTGGATTCACAGGAGTGTGAGCGGGCTTGCTCGTCGATCTTCTCATCGCTCAATACCCGGGTGGCCGTTACGTTTAGCAGACCGCTTGCGGCTTGTGGGTGATTGATATGATCATCACCTGCTGCCGGCGTATTGACGAGTCTTTAGAGTCCTACACAGAGGTTTCCTGGCTCAAGCGAAACGAAATAGGAGCGCATATGAGATATGTGCGGGACCGAGAATAATGCGTGTATGTGATACCGTATTCCATTCTCGCGATGAATGTATCGATTGGTTATATTCGATATAACCTAGATATCGAATCAAGGATTGATTCGATAAGCCGATACATTGGATACTAGTCGGTTATGTGCGACATGACCGGATCATTGAATCAAGTGTTGAGTTAATGATTTAATGTATAATTATATATATTTGATATATTACTTTGCATTAACTAGTATTGGTTCACTTTATATGGATTTTCTCACTTGGATTGCACAAGTTGTATATGTGATATACTTTTGTGCACTTGATTGTGTCATGTTTGATGATATATTTTAACTTGGATTTGTGTAAAGATTAAACCATGGTTGTGAGAGTGGTTAGGGTTTTGTTTATTCATTTATTATCTATTTATTCATTTATTCATTCATTTTGGCAAAAGAAAAGAAATGGTGGCTTGCTTTGTTTTACATTGAAGCTTCATGAAGCTTTGAAAAAGTCCACCATTTTTGTTTCATGCCTAACCTAACCATTCACTTAAGCTTGGTTAATTCTCTACACTTAACCATGGTAACTATTATGATAAGAATGAATGGAATTATCTTTTCAAGTTAATCTTTTTATTCTATCATAATTTTTCTATCTTCTTCTTCTTCTTCTTCAAGAAGAAAACCTAGATTCCATCAATGGTGATTGATGAAAATGAGTGAGAAATCCAATTCTAAAGTGAACCCACTTCCTATTTCTTCATCCTCTACCTCTTGCCAAGTAGTATAGGTGTTTCCTTCACAAGTTTTCATGGCTTGGTGAAGGTGGAGCTTGATCTAATGATGCCTCGACGTAGATCATCTTCGGCATCGTCGTCGATGACCTAGCCCGCTTTTTCTTCGTTGAAGCCGATGCTAGAGTCATGGTTCGATTTGGACAGCGGAGAGGACTTCATCATGGAGCTATGGAGGTGGAGAAACGGATCTACAAAGGTTGTATCTCGTTTACCATTTAGTTAAGTTGTTAACTAGTTTCTTTTTCGCCTAAACTTCTAGCCAACGATCCGTATTAGGGTTTCTCGGCACCGTAATTTTTGAAATTGGCATGGTTGATGCCTTGTGAGACCTCTTGAGAGTGCCTAGGAACCCTACAATTTATACACACACGTGAGGATATGTGATTGGAGTTTAGATGAGAGAAAGGAGAGAAGAATAGAATTTGTATCTTTAGTAGAGTTGATAAAAATTCCTAAGTGGAGACGGAACCCTAGAAGGAAAACTTAAGAAATGCCGAAAGCTAAGTAAATTCACAAGAACATGTATAATCTTAAGCTAAATGATGAGGAAGTGTGAAGAATATGGGTGGATAATTTATGAGTCGACGATAATAGAATTCCTTGTTAGAAAACCTAATTGGAGAACAAAAGTCGAAAAGCCGAATTGATAGGATTTTGTGGGTAGTATCCGCTGAAAACCCTCAGGAGACAACACTCCTCCTACTAGGGACACCTAGAGGTTTAACAGCTTGTGGCACAAGCTCAGTACAATCGCGTTTCCCTGCGAAAGTGCGGTTAGGTTTGTCGAGAATAAAAAAAAAATAAGTTTGCTCGAGGACGAGTAAAAGATAAGTTTGGGGGTATTTGTTCATCTCATAATATTGCATTATTACATTCCCCATTCTTATGCATTTTACAATAAAACAGGTGCTTTTGACGCATGTCTGCTACATATTACAGGTTACAGGTTCTTGGAGCAAAAACGGTGAAAAAGACAAAAGACGAAACAAAAGGGGGCTTTTGACCAACAAATAGAAGGATCTTAATCAAGCCTACACAAAAGATCAGTACAAGGCAACGCAAGGTCCAAGATTACAAAGCGAACGGTTACAAGTCCACTGCAAATTGTTCACTGAAGATCTGGAAGAAATAAAGAAGCCAAACTGAAAAAAGATCCAAAGAATATAGAAGCCCAGAACAAGACCAGGAAGTTTCAGCATGTAAGCCGACCAATGGGCCGCGGAACCGAGGCCCAAGCCCTACCCATGCCGCGGTTCCGTGGCCGTCTACTGCACGTGTCGGTGCAGAAAAATTCTATAGGTGCGTCGGTGCGTTTGTTGGGATTTTTAGGGGGTATTTTTGTAATAGCAGATGTGCGAGTCATTGTAACCCTAGGGTTTCCTATCCTCTATAAATAGGAACTCTAAATTCTGTATGAGGCATGCCTCTTTTCATTTCACAAATTCAGATCTGTACTGCGTTGATGTTTGGAGAGAGACATCAATAAAAATTAGTAAGTTACTTTTATTTCTTGTTTTAGTTCTCTTTTAAATTAGAATGTCTTTTAATCCCCTAATGAGCGAGTAGTCTCCTCACTTGTTAGGGTTAGCCTTAGGGAAAGATTTGAGAGATGTGATCTCTCACGCCTTTCTTACCCCTTCATACCTAAGAATTAGAACTCCATGAATACACGCACACACCGCTCCCTGCGGCACCTTACCCCTCGAGATAACGGTGATACCGTAATATAAAGGACCGGTTGCGCATGTTTTCCATGGAGGTTAGGGTAAGGATCGATAAAGGAAGGACAAGAACCTAGTGGAAGAAACATCTTCCCAAAATATTCTAATCCACTTCATTGATAAGTACCATAAAATCTAATTAATCTAAAATAGGGTATTGAAAGCCGTGAGGAAACCCTTAATCTCTTAACTTCCCCTAAGCCTAACCCTAGCAAGATTTAGATCTAGATAATTTTAGTATAACTTAATTTGGTAGTTTTTTTAGATTTAATAAATCAATCCGAACATCCATCGGAATTAACTCGTTAGCGCGACTAGGAAAACACAAAATCCCTGTGGACCGACCCGTACTCACCGGCTAGCTGCAAAGCGACGCCGTTCTTGATTGCGGTAAATTATTTTTGATCTGTAAAAACCTCTTTTAATCATGCAGCGATGCAGACACCAACCAAAATCCAATTTCCCAAAATTCTCCTAGCCCTACGGTTGGTCTCCAAGTTGACTACCGTATACAATCCACGGGCTCAAATAATTCTCATTATACCCATACCCCACTGCAATCACCAGAAACGCGGCCGGTCTCCGCCGTCGGAATTATGCTCCATTAGGGAAGACCCACTCATGAGTCCTCACGATACATGAGGAGAACAAACCTTACGAGATTCTCTCGACTCGTAAGAAAACGCCTTCGTGGGATCCTTACGACTCACAAAGAAAAAACACACTTGGAAGTCCCCACGACTCCTAAGGAGAAAACGCACCTACGGGATCCTTACGACTCGTAGGGAGAAAATGCTTTATGAGACCCTTACGGCTCATAAAATTGAAAAGTCTTAGGTGATAGGGACCTAAACCCGTATCCTAATCCATCGCTCCCTAACGGGAAAAGGCAAATGATGAATTGGTCCTGGCACCTGTGTTTCAGTGTTAGCAATGCTGATGCTGACCCCTACCCCAAAATTCCAAACTTCCGATCCAATAGACCTCTAAGTCTTTAAACTGGGAACAGATGACCTCTAAGTCATAAACTGGGAACAGATGACCTCTAAATCATTAAACTGAAAACAGATGACCTCTAAGTCGTTAAACTGGGCACAATAGACTCCTAAGTCTTTAAACTGGGAACATATGACCTCTAAGTCGTTAAAATAGAAACAAATGACCCCTAAGTCATTAAACTGGGAACGAGGGAAATCCACTCATGTGTCCTCACGATGCATGAGGAGAACAAAAATTGCGAGATTCTTACGACTAGTAAGAAAACACCTTCGTGGGATCCTTACGACTCACAAAGGAAAAACACACTTGGGGTTCCTCACGACTCCTAAAGAGAAAATGCACCTACGGGATCCTTACGACTCGTAGGGATAAAATGCTTTTATGGGACCCTTACGGCCCATAAAATTGAAAAGCCTTAGATGATAGGGATTTAAACCTGTCCCCTAAGCCATTGCTTCCCAATAAGTAAAGGCAAATGATGATTCGCTCCTGGTACCATATTCCAGTGTAGTGGTGCTGATGCCGACCCAAAAAACCGATTCCCAAATCCTCCCGGGGCAAATGATGAGTTGCTCCTGGCATTATTCCAGTGCAGCAATGCGGATGCCAAACCAAAACCAAAATCCCCAAATACTCTCATGGAAAATGATGATTCGCTCCCGGTACCATATTCCAGTGTAGTGGTGCTGATGCCGTCCTAAAAAACCAATTCCCAAATCCTCCCGGGGCAAATGATGAGTTGCTCCTGGTATTATTCCAGTGCAGCAATGCGGATGCCAAACCAAAACCAAAATCCCCAAATCCTCTCATGGCAAATGATGATTCGCTTCTGGTACCATATTCCAGTGTAGCAATGCTGATGTCAACCTAAATCAAACCAACAACCTCTGCGGCGGAATCATATTTCGTTCTAGAATGTACCTCGTGTCGAAATCATGCTTCGCCTCGGTGTATCTGCCTTCCCTGTCGGAATTATGTTTCGACTCGGAATCAACCAGCAACACTCCGTGCCGGGGACAAGTCGATCAGCGACACTCCGTGCCGGGGACAAGTTGAACAATCAGCGACACACCGTGCCGGGGACAAGTCGAATAGCCAGCGACACTCCATGCCGGGGAAACGTCGAACAGCGACACTCCGTGCCGGAGAAACGTCAAACAGCGACACTCCATGCCGGGGACAAGTCGAATAATCAGCGACACTCCATGCCGGGGACAAGTCGACCAGCGATCTCCCTGTCGGAATCATGCTCCGCCTCGGAATCAGTTCAACCGGCGACACTCCGTGCCGGGGACAAGTCGACCAGTGACACTCCATACCGGGGACAAGTCGAACAGCGACACTCCGTGCCGAGGAAACGTCAAACAGCAACACTCCATGCCGGGGACAAGTCGAACAATCAGCGACACTCCGTGCTGGGGACAAGTCGACCAGCGACACTCCGTGCCAGGGACAAGTCGAACAGCGACACTCCATGCCGGGGAAAAGTCGAACAGCCGGCGACACTCCATGCCGGGGACAAGTCGACCAGCGACACTCCTCACCAGGGACAAGTCAACCAGCGACCTCCCTGTCGGAATCATGCTCCGCCTCGGAATCAGGTCAACCAGCGACACTCCGTGCCGGGGATAAGTCGACCAGTGACAATCCGTGCCGGGGACAAGTCGAACAGCGACACTCCATGCCGGGGAAAGGTCGAACAGCGACACTCCGTGCCGGGGACAAGTCGAACAATCAGCGACACTCCGTGCCGGGGACAAGTCGACCAGCGATACTCCGTGGTGGGGAAACGTCGAACAGCAACACTCCGTGCCGGAGACAAGTCGATCAGCAACACTCCGTGCCGGGGACAAGTCGACCAGCGACACTCCATGCCGGGGACAAGTCGAACAGCCAGCGACACTCCGTGCCGGGGAAACGTCGAACAGCGACACTTCGTGCTGGGGACAAGTCGAACAGCGACACTCCGTGCCGGGAAAATGTCGAACAGCGACACTCCGTGCCGGGGACAAGTCGAACAGCGACACTTCGTGCCGGGGAAACATCGAACATCGATACTCCGTGCCGGGGACAAGCCGAACAACCAGCGACACTCCGTGCCAGGGGCACGTTGACCAAATCACTCCAGGCCAAGGAAACGTCTACCACGGACACTCCACCTCAGAGACGCGTCAAGCGTCGACCGTCCATGTCGTAAAAAGGGTAGTGCAGGCTTCCTACAAAGCGGGAACCAAATCACGCCGTGCCGGAGAAACATCTACTACGGACACTCCATCTCGGAGACGTGTCAAGCGTCGATTGTCCATGTCGTAAAAAGGGCAGTGCATCCTAAAAAGTGTGAACCAAAGCAAGTCGCCTCCACGTGAAAGAAGATCTATCAATCTCATGCACACGACCCACATATGTGGTGTGCATTTATTGATGGGGGGCACTTTGTTGGGGTCAAAAAATGCACTCCGGTTGACCAGGTCAAAACCAAGGTCAACCCCAAGTCAAGTGGGCCCAAGCCCAGATCAAGTGGGCCCATGCCCAAGTCGAGTCCGAACATGAAGCGGCCGGCCCCCCTCCATGATAAAATAAAAATCATGAAATAAATAATTTTGATGTAATTTTTTATGCATGAATGTAAGCAAAATGGGCATAAAACCAAATTTTTGTAAAGCCCATGGCTTATGTGCAAAAGAAATGAGTACATGAGGCATGGGATGGGAAAAATACCATTTTGTAAACTCCAAGGAGCTATATGTAAATGTGTAAGCCTATATAAGGCAACATGATGATGAATAAAATATACATTTTTCATTCTCTCAAAAATTAGGGCATGTGCCTCCTTCTCCTTCCTCAAGGTTCTAAAACCTTCTTCTTTTTTTGAATTAAATCAAGAGTTTTACTCTTCGTCTTTCAAAAATAAATAGTATTTCACCACAAAACCCCAGATATTCCATTTGATCTCAAAAAAGGGGAGATTTTTAAATCTCACACCCTTTCTCCAAGATCCGGCCAACAAAGAGGAGGAAGAATGAGACCCATATCCGAAAATACCACTTTGGAGAAGATCCAAGGCTTAAGAGAGAAGAACCTCTAAAGATCTTTGGGGAGTTCAATTCGAAGACCCAAATCCTCAAAGGTGCTTAACTCCTAATCCAGATCCTTTAGGAGTTTAACTCCAAATATAAATATTTTGGAATTTAACTCCAATCAAAATCCTCTTTTAGAGTTTAACTCCTATTTCCGGGGGTAAAAACACCTTCTTTTCACTGGTGCCTAAAGCGCTGGCGCAAGTACCCAGCGCCCGAGCACCGAGTGCCCGAGCGTCCACGTGCCGGACACGTGAGGCGCCAGCGCCCGAGCGCCCACGTGCCGGACACGTAAGGCGCGAGCGCCAGGCGCCCAGCGCTCAAGCGCCCACGTGCCGGGCACATGAGGCGCTGGCGCCTTGCGCCCAACGCCCGTGTGCCGTGCACGTGAGGCACTGGTGCCTTCTCCCACGCATCCTTTGGATGCCTTTCCTTTTTTTTATATATATGTACATATACACACACACATATACTCCACAACACTGTTCCCGTTAGGAAAAATTTCTAACAGGGCGCTCCCCACATCCCGCAAGGGGGCTGCTAGCCCCCTTGACCCCCAGCCCCGGGTAGCGGGACCCCCGTAAAAACTCTATGGGGCCCCCGATATATCCAAAACCCCTTCAAAACACGTACACACACTGCACATTGAATTCGCATGGCTTGTTTAACCCGTCAATCAGAGGTTTCCTCGCTCCAAAGGTGAGGGGGTAATTAACGGCAGCTTAGTCCGCGGCTGCTGGAGATTCGGATCCCCACAATCAATAAACCCCAGCCTATCCTAGGCAGGGGAAATCTGTAATGCGCCTGATAAGCGCACACGTATTTCCAACTCAATGGGGTGACGAAAAACACCCTACATATACGAGAGGAGTCCATCTTACCCCATGGACTATGGTAACATGTAGTACAAGGCCTCGTCAAAACCTATGGGATAACGGCACGAGAGTTCACGTGGGTGTCTTTTAAGTGATCATCTCATACCACGCTATACATTCCGTACCAATTTACCCCGTTATCCCCACGTGATGTATTATATAGGTTATATTTACAAGTCTTGTCGAAACTATGGATACAAGTTGTTCAAGTAGTCAGGTTCAGGATGAAATCTTGTATTAAAGAAGTCATGTCAAGCTATAATCATGGTTTAGTCAAGTCAAGTCAAGTATCCAGGTTTGATATTGGTGTTTGAATTCAAGTATTCAGGTTCGAATTCAAGTATTCAGGTTTAAGATCAAGTATTCATATTTGAATTGGACTCTGATTTAAGTTTGGATTCAGGTTTGAGTTAGACTCAGACTTGAGTCGGACACTTGTAACCGATTTAGATCATGAATTAGGTTCGAGAGTCATCGATAACTGCTGCACATGGACGGCAGGATTTATGTATTTTTCCAAGACAATTACCATTGATAACTCCGTTAAGTTTTCTAAATTAAATAAGCAAGCACTCACTCACTCTGGCTCCCTGGGGCTTAAGAGAATTGATCCCGCTTAAACCTATATTTACTAAAGTCTTTAATATTATTTTATATAACTCGAAGGGGTTTTATGAAAAATATTTTGAATAAAATTTTAAAATAAATCTCGAGAAGTTATTTATATTATTTAGGGTTTTCATGGATGTGAATTTTAAGAATTTGAGGTATTTTAATGATAATTACATAGCTTGGAAAGTTAATGGTATTTTATTGTAAAACTTGTCTTTTGTTGATATCTTGATAGTATTTTAGTGAAATTTGTAATTATTTCATTTAAAAATATGTAAGTTTATTATATCTTGAAAATAGATGGATTTGTAATTTTTATATAATTATTAAAATTAAATTTTATTTAAGTAGAAAAATGTGTTTTTCTTAAAAACCGTATTTAATACCTTTCGAGACCGAATGCTCCGTGAGGAGGTCTGCATCTCGCTCTACTAGCCCAAGAATATACGATAATCCGCACTATCCAAAAGCAAGTCTCCTAAAAAGGGTTGTTGAGGCGTAATCGTAAAGGAATTTAAAAATACAATTTAAAAGAAAATCGGTTTTTACAGTAAATGGTAATTTCTTGTAATATTTTATTCGTAAAAAAAATTCAAGTAAGATGTATCGTGCTATGGAACCATGTGTATATGTGAGGGGTAGGCCGCTACCACGTGAAGGTTTCTAAAGCTAAATTATTAACAAAATACTAAAAGAGGTGATGTTTGAAGTTCATGGTATTTAAAGGAAAAACTAAAATTAAAATTATTTTGCATGAAATTCTAGGTTGAAATTTATTCTAAATATTTATAATTAAGATCATAAGTATTGTGTAAAATTTGTATGAACAATATGTAAGAAAAATATGATTTTTTAATGTTTAGAAGATCGATATCGGTATTAATTCCACTTACCGATATTCGTTTTAAAAAGAATTTTTAAAGAAGAGGGAAGAAGATTGGAAGGGACTTACCACTTGGTTATATTAAGAAGAGATAGGAGAAGAGATTGTTGTCGTTGTCGTAGCATCGCGGAATCGCCGGAATTTGCTTCGATCCTCGCCGGAAATTGATCGCTTGTTAACTCCTCTTCTACTCCACTTGTACTTAGAAATTTTTTGAGATTTTTGGCTAGGAATTTCAGAATGATGAAGGGCTAGGGCATGAGATAGTATTTATAGTGTAGAATTAGGGTTTTGGAATTAAAATGGTGAATTAAAATGCATTAAAATGGTGATAAATTGTGAATTGAAGGGGTTCTGTTTGATTGCAGGGAAATCAAACAGTGCAGGGGAGTTAGGGATAGGCCAAGAGTCGAGTGTGCAAAGCCCGGAGGTTATTGGCTACGGTTAGACCGTCCCCGCCGGCTAAAAGGGAAGATCCGCCGGTCGTTTGTGGGCTTTGGTGCTCTGGATTTTTGCCACGTGTACATCTCTCTGTTTAAACCATTTTCTACATGTTTGATTTTTCTGACTTTTCATTTTTATGTGTATTGCACGTGTACACTTTTAGGCTTCCAAAAAAGTTTTAAAATTTAAATCAGAAAAATAATGTGTCTGATGGGAATCGAACACGGGGGCTACGTCATAGCAGTGCAAGGCTTTACCGGTGAGCTACAAGTCGTTTCTTGCTATTATTTAACAAAATTAATTTATAACCCAATCTCGGGCTATATAACTCATTTTTGTACATTAAACTGGAAAATTCCGTACAGTAAATTCAGAGTCGTTACATTCTACCCTCCTTATAAAAATTTCATCCTCAAAATTTACATTTACATAGGGACTAATTTACAAATAAGTAAGGGTATCTTACACACATATTGTCTTCTCGTTCCCACGTTGGTTCTCATGGCGAATCTTTTCTCCAAATTACTCAGACTAAATTTACTTCCTTATTCCGCAGTGTCTTCACCTTTCGGTCCAGGATTTCCACGGGTTGTTACTCTCAAGTCAGGTCAGTCTAGACCGTGAGTTCTGAGTGATCAAGAATATGGCTAGGGTCGCTCACATATCGTCATAACTGGGATATGTGGAACACGTTGTGCACTCCTTCCAGTGAGAGTAGAAGTGCTAAACGGTATGCCACTTCTCCGACTCATTCGAGAATGTCGAACGGTCCGTTGTATCTCGGACTGAGCTTACCCCTCTTGCAAAAACGGATCACTCCTCGGTTTAGAGAGATTTTTAAGAAAACATGGTCTCCAAGTTGGAACTCCAGATGTCGCCGCTTAGCATCTGCCCAATGCTTCTGTCTGTCTTGGGCTATGCGCATTCTTTCCTTGATCGTGCGAACTACGTCCACGGTTGCCATGATCATCTATGGTCTAAAGAGTTCACGATCTCCGATGTCGTCCCAACTTAGTGGTGAACGACACTTTTGTCCATAGAGTGCTGCGAACGATGTTATTCCAATGCTTTCCTGATAGCTGTTATTGTATGAAAACTCCATAAGATGTAGGTGATCTTCCCACGAACCTCCGAAGTCTAACATACAAGCTCTTAGTATGTCCTCCAGAATCTGAATTGTTCGCTCGGACTGTCCATCCATTTATGGATGGTAAGCCGTGCTGAAGTTTAGACTCGTTTCCAGGCTAGCTTGCAAACTCTGCCGAAATTGTGATCGGAATCTGGTACCACGATCGGAGACGATGCAAACCGGTACTCCATGTAATCTCACAATCTCCTGCATGAGTTTCATGGATATCAAAAATAGTACATCTTGAGATTAAATCTTACTTTAGATTCATGCTTACCTCTATGTACTTCTTTGCTACCGTCTCGGTAGTTGGCCAACTCGAAATGGTATAAAGTGAGCCGACTTGGTGAGTCGATCCACAATAACCCATACTGCATCGTTACCCTTCATGCTGCGAGGAAGGGCGGTCATGAAGTCCATGGTAATGTGCTGCCGTTTCCATTCTGGGATTGGTAACGGCTGAAGTAGACCAGCAGTTCTGTGATATTCAGCTTTTACTTGCTGACACACCAAACACTTGGCTATGCTCCTTACTACTTCCCGCTTCATTCCATGCCACCAGTAGTGTTGCCGTGGATCCTTGTACATCTTGGTACCACTGGAGTGTACAAAATAAGGAAAGCTATGAGCTTTTTTAATCAACTCTTCTCGAACTGAGCCATTTGGTACACATAATCGACTTCCAAATCGCAAGGATTTATCTTCGTGGATGATGAAATCAGTTCGAAGTCCACTTTCTACTTGTTCTCGGATCTTTTGTACCTTGCCATCATTTGCTTGAGCTGCTTTGATCTGATTGACAAGAGTAGACTGGACTTGTAAATTCATCAAATACGAAGTGTTACCTGGCATAACTACTTCAATCTACATTCCGTGCAATTCCTGCTGTAGCTTCCACTGAGCGGTGAGATTCATTGCTAATGGTTGGCGACTAAGTGCATCAGGAACTACATTCAAATTTCCTAGATTATACTGTAGGTTGATGTCGAAGTCCGCCATGAGTTCTAGCCATCTTCTCTGCCACATGTTTAATTCCTTCTGAGTAAATACATACTTCAGACTTTTGTGGTCATTGTATATATCCACTCTTTCTCCCAGAAGATGGTGCGCCAAATCTTAAGTGTAAAGATAACGGCTGCCAACTCCAGATCATGTGTTAGATAGTTACGCTCATTAACCTTCAGCTATCTCAACACGAAAGCCATAACTTTTCCATGCTGATGTAGAACACATCTTAATTCCTTACCGGACGCATCATAATATATGACGAATCCTCCAGATTGATCCGGTATTACAAGGATAGGAGCTGAAGTTAGTCTTGATTTGATTTCTACAAAAGCTTGTTCACATGCTTCTGACCACACGAATACTTCATCTATACATATGAGCTTGGTCAGGGGTGCTGCAATCTTCAAAAAACCTTCAATGAATCTTCGGTAGTATCCTGCTAATTCCAAGAAACTTCGTATATCTTTCACCGTCTTTGGTGTCGGCCACTCGCTGACAGCTGACACCTTAGCTGGATCTACTGAGATTTCTTCGCCTAAAACAATATGTCCGAGAAATCCGACTTTCTCCAACCAAAATTCATACTTGTTGTACTTGGCGTAAAGCTAATGCTGTCGTAATGTCTCCAAGACAATCCATAAATGCTCGGCGTGTTCTCTCCAATTCTTTGAATACACCAGGATGTCATTAATGAAGATGACAACGAACCTGTTTAAGTATTCTTGGAAAACTTGGTTCATCAGATTCATAAATATAGCAGGTGCATTGGTCACTCCAAATGGCATCATGAGATACTCATAATGACTATATCGAGTCCTGAACGCTGTCTTCGGAATATCGGACTCTTTGACCTTCACCTGATGATAACCTGAACGAAGATCTAGCTTCGAGAATACACAAGACCCACTCAGCTGATCGAACAGATCAACGATACGCGGTAGTGGATACTTGTTCTTAATCGTCACTTCGTTCAGAGCTCTGTAATCTACACACATCTTAACCTTCTTTCTTCTTCACCAGTAAAACCGGAGATCCCCAGCTTGAAGGACTGGGATGATCCAACATTTCTTCAAGAGTTCGTCCAACTGAGTACGGGTCTCCTTCAATCCTTCTGGACTTAACCGGTACGGAGCTTTGATTACAAGTTCGCACCAAGTAGTAAATCAATGTTGAATTTAAGAGCTCGATCGAGAGGCAAACCTGTTATATTTCAGGAAACACATCCTCGAACTCTCGAACTACCTCTGGATTTTCTTCTATCGCCTGTAGGGTAAACACTTCTGCATTCTATGGTTTAGCACGGAAGATCCCTGGCTCCAACGTTTTGTCTCCACTCTTGAAGTAAAAAACTGGGTGATCTGGTATCTCAAATACTACCCTCCTTTGACGGCAGTCAATCGTAGCATAGAAAACTCGCATCCAGTCCATTCCCAGCACAATATCGAAATTTAGGATGTCCGGTACTTTGAAATTCGCATAGAATTCTCGTCTGCAAACTACAACTGGACACTGATCAAATCCCATAGTTGCTTTCAAGACTCCATTCCCGGAACTGACATTCCAGCTTGAAATGAGTGGCTTCACCGGAATCTCATGCGTTCTCACGAATCGTTGCGACATGAAGCAGTGTGACGCTCTAGTGTCGAACAGTGCGAGTGCAGGAAGGATGGCTACTAGTATAGTACCTAAGTTGTGTGAAGTTGGTTTTAGATACAGGAAAAATATAGTGATATGCATGAATTGAAAAAATGTGAAAGAATTGGGAATTACTAGTGATAACTTGGCAAGTGGCTTCGGCTTCCTCAACCGTCATGGTGAAAGCCTGACGTCTGGGTGCATTCCTCCTTGCTGGAGGCACATTCCTCTATCCTTGGGGCACGTTTCTCTGTCCTTGAAGCATGTTTCTATATGCCTGGTGGAATTGACTAGGAGGCTGTGCAGGAGGTCCGCGTGGTGGTGGGGTAGGTAGAGCTAGACGAAATGCAGGAGCCTGAATAGCTGACCGCTGCGGGATTATGATGGCGGGTCTAGGTGCTAGAGCTAGGTTGAGTCGATATGGATATGCTCCTATGGCATGAGTGGATGCGCCACAAACCAAACACGGTCCATTCGCACGCATGCAATCTTTCGCCAGGTGTCCATTTTTCTTGCAGTAGAAGCAAAAGTCTAGACTGTGCCGGTTAAATGAACCTCTCGGTCTCCTGTGTGCAAAAGTTGGCCTGGAAAAGGCTCCTCCTGCCATCTGCGTGGCAGGGCGTTTCACACCGGCAGTCTGCAGTCTGCCCTTCTTCTTCACCACTGCCTCATAGCATCGGGCAGCCTTCAAACTAAGATCATGGGTTGGGAAATCCCTTGTAGCGAGTGCAGCTTGGATTTTCGGGTCCAATCCTTACTGAAATCGTCATGCCCGGATCTCAGCAGTTAGGATAAGATGTGCCACAAACCTGTTACGGTCTTGAGTTAGCAATTTAATAAGTGATATCAGGAATTTGAATTTTGAAACAATATCTTACCTACTAAGCATGGTAAATTCAGTATCGTATTCATCCACAGACTTGCTCTACATCGAGCCTTGTTGTAAGTGGATGAATTGTTGTTCCATGTTGAAACGGGCAGTCTCAGGGAAGTATTTCACATCAAACATATCGTGAAACGTCTTCCATTCAATTGGTTGGGCGAGTCGGCTCTGCCTTCCACCAGACTCTGGCGTTATCTGTTAGTTGCAGCTTCGCAACTCTCACCCAAGCAATCTCAAGCACTTGTGCTACTGCCAGATCATTTTGATAGATTGAGCCCATTCTTCTGCCTCCAGTGGGCTCTCTTTTCCTGAAAAGTGTTTTGGGTGGAGTACCCGGAATTGCTTGACTCCGGGTGCCTCGACTTCTGGGCAGTGCATGAGGATAGCAGTCTGCTGCTGCTGACCCTCCAAGAGGCTCTTGATCACCTCAAGCAGTACCGTTTGCTCGTTGATGGGAGCTGCAACGGTAGGTGGTGGTGGTAGAGTAGGCGGTGAGGTGTTTCCATTGACGTTCGTGCTGGTGTTGTTCGGTGAATCCATGACCTTGATAGAAAAGGAAAGGTTAGGATAGATTCAAGGAATTTGAAATGTAAAGAATGTATAGTTGCTGATTCTTATTATTCTTGTGATATATTGCTTAAGAATTCATGCAGAACTGACCTATATGGGCCACCAACAAAAATTGTCATGCCCCGCTTCCCAGAGTACGGAAACGGTGACGTGGCAGGACACAACGTATTTATTAAGAAATAAATACGTTAAGCGTAATTAAGCAATATATATATAATGCACAAGAATGACAAGAGATATAAAATAAACATCAACTTTTATTAACATTCATCTTTATAATACAACTGCTTTAAAAAGGAAATATACAATGATATAAAGCAATGCCTAAACAGTGGTATACCAACTGAAATAAGTACAAGATGAGCTAGAAGTCCGGCTGGGCAGTGAACTGGTCTAAGTCCTCCTGGCTCGGCTCGATCTCCTGAGAGTCCGGTCCTCTTGACGAACATTCCAAAGAAAGAAATCAACAGGAATGTCGTCAGCGAACTAGCGCTCGGTAAGTCCCAAAAGAAATAATGGAATAGAACAAGTAATGTGAAATGGAACTGATAAGTTGTACAGGTATATACTTGTTATTCTATTGTAGTTGTTTGTAACTTGGTACAGAAGGTATTTGTGTATACGAGAGGAGTCCATCTTACCCCATGGACTATGGTAACATGTAGTACAAGACCCCATCAAAACCCATGGGACAACGACACGAAAGCTCATATAGGTGTCTTTTAAGTGACCATCTCGTGCCACGCTATACATTCCATACCAATCTACCCCGTTATCCCCGCGTAATGTGTATAGGTTATATTTACAAGTCTTACCGAAACCATGGATACAAGTTGTTCAAGTAGTCAGGTTTATGATGAAATCTTGTATTCAAGAAGTCATGTCAAGTTATAACCATGGTTCAGTCAAGTCAAGTCAAGTATTCAGGTTTGATATTGGCGTTTGAATTCAAGTATTCAGGTTCAAGTTCAGGTATTCATGTTAGACTTTGGATTCATGTTTGAATTGGACTTTACTTTGAGTTTGGATTCAGATTTGAGTTAGACTCAGACTTGAGTAAGACACTTGTAACTGATTTAGATCCTGAATTAGGTTCGGGAGTCATCGATAACTGCTGCACATGGACGACAGGATTTGTGTCTTTTTCCAAGATAATTACCATTGATAACTCGGTTAAGTTTTCTATCTTAAATAGGTAAGCACTCACTTTCTCCGGCTCCCTAAAGCTTAAGGGAATTGATCCCGCTTAAACCTATATTTACTAAAGTTCTTAATATTGTTTTATATAACTCGAGGGGCTTTTATGAAAAATATTTTTAATAAAATTTCAAATAAATCTCAAGAAATTATTTATATTATTTAGGGTTTTCATGGATGTGAATTTTAAGGATTTGAGGTATTTTAGTGATAATTATATAGTTTGGAAAGTTCATGGTATTTTATTGTAAAACTTGTCTTTTGTTGGTATCTTGATGGTATTTTGGTGAAACTTGTAATTCTTCATTTAAAAATATATAACTTTATTATATCTTGAAAATAAATGGATTTGTAATTTTTATATAATTATTAAAATTAAAATTTATTTAAGTAGAAAAATGTGTTTTTCTTAAAAACCATATTTAACACCTTTCGAGAGTGAATGCTCCGTGAGTAGGTCTACATCTCGCTCTACTAGCCCAAGGATATGCGATAATTCGCACCATCCAATAGCGGGTCCCCTAAAAAGGGTTGTAGAGATATAATCATAAAGGAATTTAAAAATACAATTTAAAAGAAAACCGTTTTTTATAGTAAATAGAATTTTCTTGTAATATTTTATTCGTAACAAAAATTCCAACTAAGATGTATCGTGTTATGGAACCATGTATGTATGTGAGGGGTAGGCCGTTACCTCATGAAGATTTCTAAAGGTAAAGTATTAATAAAATACTAAAAGAGGTGATATTTGAAGTTCATGGTATTTAAACGGAAAACTTAAATTAAACTTATTTTGCATGGAATTTTAGGTTGAAATTCATTCTAAACATTTATAATTAAGATCACAAGTATTGTGTAAAATTTGTATGAACAATATGTAAGAAAAAAGATGAGTTTTTAGGATTTAGAAGATCGATTTCGGTATTAACTCCACCTACCGATATTCATTTTAAAAAGAAGTTTTAAAGAAGAGGAAAGAAGATTGGAAAGGACTTACCACTTGGTTATATTAAGAAGAGGTAGGAGAAGAGATTGTTGTCGTCGTGGCGTTGCGGAATCGCCGGAATTTGCTTTGATCCTCACCGGAAGTTGACTGCTTGCTAACTCCTCTTCTACTCAACTTGTACTTAGAAATTTTTTGAGAGTTTTGGCTTGGAATTTCAGAATGATGAAGGGCTAGGGTATGGGGTAGTATTTATAGTGTAGAATTAGGGTTTTGGAATTAAAATGTATTAAAATGATGATAAATTGTGAATTGAAGGGGCTCTGTTTGATTGCAAGGAAATCAAATAGTACAAGGGTGTTTAGGGTTGGCCAAGAGTCGAGTGTGCAAATCCCGGGGCTTATTGGCCATGGTTGGACCGTCCCCGCCAGCTAAATGGGAAGATCCGCCGGTCGTTTGTAGGCTTTGGTGCTCTGCATTTTTGCCACGTTTATGTTCCCTCTTAAAATACAAGGAAAACCCCCAATGAGGCATCACGTGCACACACGTGATCGGGGGTCACGTGCCGACACGTGATAGCTTCCTGAGGGCTCTGAAATGATAAGAATTGAATCCTAATCAAATGGGGTCACGTGCCCACACGTGATGGGCCTTTAAACCCACTGAAAGAATTAAAGGTATAATAAAACAACAAGTAAAAACCCCAATAGGGCATCACGTGCCCACACGTGACCAAGGGTCACATGCTAACACGTGATAATTCCCGAGTTCTTTAAAAATAACAGAATTAAATTCTGGTTAAATGCTCAATCAGTGGGGTCACATGCTAACAGGTGATAGGCTCTTAAACCTTCTGAACTAATAGAATTAAATTCTAATTAAGGGAAATCAAAAACCCTAATATTTCCTCAGATTTTTCCAAACAATAAGATTGTGCTCTGTAAAGTGGAGCACCGTTGGATTAAAAATCCAATGGTGATTAAAAATTACTAATTTATAGAAAGATTCTATACAAGGAGATATTCCCCTGAAATTTGCCAGGAATAACAGACAAAATATCTTTTGGATTAAAAATTCAATGGTGAATAAAATTCACTAAGTGATCTAAAAGATCATGTTGGTTACAGAATCAATCAAAATCTTTCAATGAAAGATTGACTAAACAAACTGATTCTTTTCTTTCTCCTATAAATAGGAGCCAAGAAGAGAAGAGGAAGAGAAACAGAACAACAGAGAGAGAATACAAAAGAAAAGAGAATTTAATTCTCCAGAGAGAAAAGATGGCTTCTTTAAAAAAGAAAGAAATCCTAGGTGAGAGATCATCCTATAAACTCCCACAAAAGAAAAAAGAGAATTTAATTCTCAAACTAAGAGTTTAACTCTTCTGAATAAGAACTTAGTTCTTCCTTTGGTTGAAAATCTGCAGAAGCAGATCTCCTCACAAGTTGAGAATTTAATTCTCATCTGGGAGATTCTGCCATGCAGATCTAAAAGCTAAGAGAAGACCTAAGTTCAGAGAATTATATTCTCCCACAAAGCACATAGGAATTTAATTCCTCCAACAAAATTAGGGTTTAACCCTATAAAAGAATTTAATTCTTCCAAATATATAGGAATTTAATTCCTCTAAATAAAATCAGGGTTTAACCCTACAAAAGAATTTAATTCTTAAACAAGAGACTTTTCATGCACGTAAAAAGATCAAGTACCCAACCTGATCACGTGCTCCCACGTGACCCTTGAACAAACTTCTCAAAGTAAATACAGAACAGACTTTGGGCGCCCTCACGTGTCCCCGCGTGACCTCTGACAAACACCTCTTTAAAGAAGAGAAGATGGAAAGAACTGAAAGATTAAAATCCAAAGCATGGGCGCCCTCACGTGTCCCCATATGACCCCTAGCAAATCCTTTTAATATCCATTGCATGGATACCCATCACGTGCTCACACGTGATGGCCGTGAAGACTAAAGTATTTAACACTTACCTGCATATCCTGAGAATAAAATAAAGGAAGTTTGGGCCCAACATTGTTTTGTGCGCTGCATCCTTAGTGTTTAACACTATTTTAAGCGCATTACGTGGGAGAACGTGATAGCCGAGTGTACTATAGTGTTCAACACTATATCCAAGCCAATCTTAGCTTGAACTAGCCAAGTTTTTCCAGAGGCAGTACTTTCTTTTGACTTAACCTCAAACACACTTTTGTCTTCCAAAATTGGTCATCTCATATGACATTCAAAGCAAAATCCAGAGCCTTTCAGACAACTTCGGTTCAAGGGTACATCTCTCCACACCTCTGATGCATGTCGTTGTAATTCTTCAACGTCTTCAGAGAGGTGGTGGGTCCCAATGGCCAATAACTATCTGGTGCATTTCCAAATCCATGTTTGCATCTGAACCTGGACCGCAATGTCCCTAAACTAAACAACAGAGCCCAAATGCTCTTTTGTTGGATATAAATGATCCTGTTAAGTAAATCTTAGTCTAAAATTAGACTAACGTATCCTTAACAAATATTTAAGTTGATCTTAATCCCAAACGAGATTAACGATTCTTAAATCAATCCAACTACAGATCCCCCAACCAATATTGGTTCAAGGGTACATCTCTTCACTCCTCTGATATTTGTCGTTGTAATGCTTCAACGTCTTCAGAGAGGTGACGGGTCCCGACACCCAGACATTTCACAGACTGTGGGGTCCTTAAACTCATGGACTATGATGTCCTTAACCTTGGACAGTGGGGTCCTTAAGCCCATGGACTATGATGTCCTTAACCTTGGACTGTGGGGTCCTTAAACTCATGGACTATGATGTCCTTAACCTTGGACTGTGGGGTCCTTAAGCCCATGGACTATGATGTCCTTAACCTTGGACTGTGGGGTCCTTAAGCTCATGGACTATGATGTCCTTAACCTTGGACCGTAATGTCCTTAAACTAACAATGGATCGCAATATCCCTAAACTAAACAATAGAGCCCAAATGCTCTTTCGTTGGATCTAAATGATCCCGTTAAGTTGATCTTAGTCTAAAATTAGACTAACGTATGCTTAACAAACGTTTAAGTTGATCTTAGTCTCAAATGAGACTAACGTATCCTTAAACCCAACCCCAAACCTAAATCTGAGAAAATACAGATTTGGACTAATCCACGCCCTACAGGCGACAACATAAATTAGTCTCCATATACAATCCACGGGAAACCAAAAATAAAATAAACACACATGACACGAAGTGACCATCTGGAGAAGGAGAAAGTGGTTACCACGATGCGGTAGCGTAATTAACTGCAGGGGCTTGCGCCTGCAGGGAAGAGCGTCCCCACAATCAAAAACCCCTCAAATGAGGGGGGATCTGATGAAGTCTGCTACATCGTCCATATCCGTTTAAACCTTCGATACATGGTGCCATAAATCAACTTGGCATCTTCGGAGAGGTGGACGGATAGTACCAAATAGCATCTGCCCCCAAATTCAGGCAAGTCGAACCTACGCGGTTCCGTCTCTGAATTTCAGCGGAGAACAGATTCTGGCACACCCGGTGGGACCTTTTGCTCTTTCCACTCCACACTTCGTGTGTCGTGTTCGCAAACGAATCGCGGTTTGATATGCTTGCCCTTGGGTTCGAGGTACTACGATTTGGTTTTGCTCCTGTGCAGAAAAGAGAACATCAATGGTGTAGGGTGTTTTTCGTCACCCCATTGAGATGGGAATACGCGCTCGCTTGTCAGGCGCGTTACAGATTCCCCCTGTCTAGGGTAGGCCGGGGTTTAATGATTATAGGGATCCGAATCTCCGGCAGCCGCGGACTAAGTTGCCGTTAATTACCCCTCGCCTTTGGGGCAAGGGAACCTCCGATTAACGGGTTAAACTGGTCATGCGAACGCAATGTGCAGCGTGCGTGTATTGTGTTTTGAAAGGGGGTTTTGGATATATCGGGAGCCACGCAAAGGTTTTTACGGGGGTCCCGCTACCCGGATAGCGGGCTGGGGGTCAAGTGAGCTAGCAGCCCCCTTGCGGGGTGCGGGGCAGCGCCCCGGCCCAAATTTTTTTTGAAGGGGACAGTGTTGTAGAGTGTGTGTGTATCTGTACATATATATACATGTATACATACATAAAAAAGGGGAAAAAGTGTCCAAAGGACGCGTGGGGTCAGCGCCTTAAGCGCTGTGCGCTTAGGTGTTGTGCGCTTCGGCGCTAGCGCGCCACGTGTCGGCATGTGGGCGCTTTGCGCTTGAGTGCAGGGCGCTTGAGCGCAAGCGCGCCATGTGTCGGCACGTGGGCGCTTTGCGCTTGAGCGCAGGGCGCTTGAGCGCTAAGCGCGCCACGTGTCGGCACGTGGGCGCTTTGCGCTTGAGCGCAAGCGCGCCACGTGTCGGCACGTGGGCGCTTTGCGCTTAAGCGCTGGGCGCTGGAGCGCAGGCGCGCCACGTGTCGACACGTGGCGGCTTTGCGCTTGAGCGCTGGGCACTGGAGCGCTGGCGTGCCACGTGTCGGCACGTGGCGCTTTGCGCTTGAGCGCTGGGCGCTCGAGCGCTAGCGCGCCACGTGTCAGCACGTGGGCGCTTGGCGCTTGAGCGCTTGGGCACCGGCGAGAAAAAGAGGCTTTTAGCCCCAAAAATTCTCGAAAGAGAAATCAGAGTGGAGTTAAACTCCTAAGATGTTTTGGGGTTGATGAAAAGGGTTCTTCTTCTTTCTCCTCTGGTTGCTGGATCTTGAAGATCAAAAGATATGAGATTTTAAAAATCTCTTCTTTTTGAGATCTAATGAAATATCGGAGTTCCCCTTTATGGGTTTTGTGGTGAGAAAACTATTTAGTTTTATAAAATGAAGAGTAAAACTCTTGATTTAATTCAAAAGAAAGAAGAAGGTTTTGGAACCTTGAAGAAGGAGAAAAGATCTCAGATCTTAAAAAAAATTTGGAGAGAGAAAAAAGTTGTTGGGATATTTTCATTACCCTTGCCTTTATAGGCTATACACTTTACACATAGCCTCTTGGGCTTCACAAAAATGGCATTTTAGCCATCTCATGGCTCATGTGCCATTTCTTTTTGCACATAAGCCATGGGCTAACAAAAATTTGGCTTTATGCCCATTTCGCATACATTCATACATAAAAAATTACATTAAAAAAATTATTTATTACATGATCCGTATTTTGGCATGGAGGAGGCTGGCCGCGGGCTCGACTTGGGCATAGGCCCACTTGACCTAGGCTTGGGCCCACCTGGCTTGGGGGGTGACCTTGACTTTGACTCGGTCAACCGGGGTGTAAATTTTTACCCCAACAAATTGCCCCCCATCAATAAATGCACACCAGACATGTGGGTCGTGTGCATAGAATTGATGGATCTTCTTTCATATGGAGGCGACTTGATTTGGTTCCCGCTTTTGGGAAGCTGGCACTGCCCTTTTTGCGTCATGGACGGTCGATTCTGCCCTTTTTGCGACTTGGACGGTCGGTGCTGCCCTTTTAGCGACATGGACGGTCGGTTCTGCCCTTTTTGAGACTTGGACGGTCGGTTTTGCCCTTTTTGCGACTTGGACGGTCGGTGCTGCTCTTTTAGCGACGTGGACGGTCGGTTCTGCCCTTTTTGCGACTTGGACGGTCGGTGCTGCCCTTTTAGCGACGTGGACGGTCGTTGCTGCCCTTTTAGCGACGTGGATGGTCGGTTCTACCCTTTTTGCGACTTGGACGGTCGGTGCTGCCCTTTTAACGACGTGGACGGTCGGTTCTACCCTTTTAGCGACGTGGACGGTCGGTTCTGCCCTTTTTGCGACTTGGACGGTCGGTGCTGCCCTTTTAGCAACGTGGACGGTCGATTCTGCCCTATTTGCGACTTGGACCGTCGATGCTGCCCTTTTAGCGACTTGGACGGTCGGTGCTGCCCTTTTAGCGATGTGGACAGTCGGTGATGCCCTTTTAGCGACTTGGACGGTCGGTGCTTCCCTTTTAGCGACGTGAACGGTCGGTTCTGCCCTTTTTGCGACTTGGACGGTCGGTGCTCTATTTGACTTGCTCTGCTTCCTGCAGTGTCAGGGGTGAACTTAACTTACTCCGCTTCTTGCGGTGTCGAGATTGAATTCTGACTTGCTCCGCTTTCTGCAGTGTCGGAGTTGAAATTGACTTGTTGATTGTGATTTGGGGATTTCGGTTTTTGTCTGGCATCTGCATCGCTGCACTGGAATAATTCCAGGAGCAACTCATCATTTGCCCTTTTAGGATTTGGGAATTGGTTTTTGGTTGGCATCAGTATCGCTACACTGGAATATGGTACCAGGAGCGAATCGTCATTTGTGCTTGCTTATCAGGCAGCGATGGCTTAGAAGACAGGTTTTAGGTCCTTATCACCTAAGACTTTTCAATTTTGTGAGCCATAAGGGTCTCACAAAGCATTTTCTCCTTACGGGTCGTAAGGATCCCGTAGGTCTATTTTCTCCTTAAGAGTCGTGGGGACTCCTAAGTGTGTTGCTCCTTTGTGAGTCGTAAGGATCTCACGCGGGAATTTTCTCCTCACAGAGTCGAGAGGACTTTGTGAGTGCATTTCATCTCTTTTTTACGAGTTTGCTCCCTTTCGGGTTTTCACAAACTCGTCGGCAGTCCTGCTGTTTTTACTCACGGAGCCCTTTCGGCTTTTCATCCGTGCCCATTTTGCTTGTGGACATACCTTTTTTTATTTTTTATTTTTATTTTATTATTTTTGGTGGGTCTTTGAATGTGGTCTCACCGGTAGGACTTTGGAGAGATTGGGATTGTTTTACGCCCGTGGATTGTATACGGTTTTGCAGGATGTATGATCCAGACCGTAGGGCCGGAAAAATTTCGGGATTTTGTCGGCGTCTGTATCGCTGCACTGGAATATAGTACCAGGAGCGACTCATCATTCGCCGTTGGGGTATGGGATTTGGAATTTGGTTGGCGCCTGCATCGCTGCACTGGAATATGGTACCAGGAGCGACTCATCATTCGCCATTTGAGGATTGGGGAGCGATGGCTTAGGAGACAGGTTTAGATCCCTAGCGCCTAAGACTTTTCAATTTTATGGGCTTTGAGGGTCCCATAAAAGCATTTTCTCCCTACGAGTCGTAAGGATCGCGCAGGTGTATTTTCTCCTTAAGAGTCGTGAGGACTCCTAAGTGTATTTTTCCTTTATGAGTCGTAAGGATCCCACGAAGGTTTGTTCTCTTCATGCATCGTGAGGACACATGAGTGGGTCTTTCCAATGGAGCATAATTCCAAAGGCGGAGACCGGCCGCGTAACTGGTGGTTGAGGTGGGGCATGGGCGTGACGAGAATTATTTGAGCCCGTGGATTGTATACGGTAGTCAATTTGGGGATTGGCCGTAGGGCCAGAGAATTTTGAGAAATTGGATTTTGGTTGGCGTCTGCATCGCTACACTGGAATGTGGTACCAGGAGCGACTCATCATTCGCCGTTTGGGGACTTGGAATTTGGATCTTGTCTGGCATCAGCATTGCTGCACTGGAGCAATGCTAGGAGCAACTCATCATTTGCCTCGGGAGGACTTGGGATTTGGGTTTTGGTCGGCATCAGCATTGCTGCACTGGAGCAATGCCAGGAGCAACTCATAATTTGCCTCGGGAGGACTTGGGATTTGGTTTTTTGGGTCGGCATCAGCACCGCTAATACTGAAGCGAAACACTAAGAGCGACTCATCATTTGCCGTTGCCCGTTGGGGAACGATGGCTTAGGAGACAGGTTTGGGTCCCTGTCACCTAAGGCTTTTCAATTTTATGAGCCGTAAGGGTCTCATAAAAGCATTTTCTCCCTACGAGTCGAGAGGATCTCGCAGGTGTATGTTCTCCTTAGGAATCATGAGGATTCCTAAGTGTGTTTCTCCTTTGTGAGTCATAAGGATCTCACGCAGGGATTTTCTCCTCATAAGGTCGAGAGGACTTTGCGAGTGTATTTCATCTCTTTTCACGAGTTTGCGCCCTTTCGGGTTTTCACGAACTCGCTAGTAGTCCTACTGTTTTTACTCACGGAGCCCTTTCGGGTTTTCATCCGTGCCCGTTTTGCTTGTGGATATACCATTTTATTTTTATTTTATTTTATATTTTTGCCGCTGGTGGGACTTTAAAATTAGTCTCACCGGCAGGATTTGGGAGAGATAGGGGTCGTTTATGCCCGTGGATTGTATACGGTTTTGCAGGATGTATGATCCAGACCGTAGGGCTGGTGTGCTCAATTCGCCTGCGACTTGGAACATTCACGCGTAGTATTTCTTAAGATATCGGCCATTGATGGGTGGCATGGGCCTTTCTCCCTCGGCACTTATTAGTTGGTAGGATCCTCCATCGAACACTTTCTCGATGACGTATGGTCCTTTCCAGTTTGGCTCGAATTTTTCCTTGGCATGTCGATTGGGGATGATCGGTCTTTTGAGGACCAACACCAATTCACCTTTCTTGAAAGCGCGGAGACGGGTTATCTTGTCATAGGCCCGTGACATTTGGGCTCGGTATAGCTCCAGATTTTGCTGCACCGCGAGCCTCTTTTCTTCGAGGGCATCGAGCTCTTCAAGTCGAAGGAGAACGTTTTCCTCCTCCGTCAACTCGTGCTGAACGGCCATTCTTAAGCTTGGAACTTCGACTTCGAAGGGGAGGACCGCCTCCACTCCGAAGAGCAATGAGTATGGAGTGGACTGAGTTGGAGTACGGTGCGTGGTACGATATACCCACAACGCCTCGTGAAGTTTGAGATTCCAGTCTCTCTTGTTGGCTGAAGCATTTTTCCTCAGAAGCTTGCATAGAGTCTTATTGAAGGCTTCGGCTAGCCCATTGGCTCTTGGATTATAGATGGAGGAATATCTCCAGTCTATCTTGTGCTGAGTAGCGAACCTTAAGACATTGAAGCTCTTGAAAGAAGGCCCGTTGTCAGAAATGATTCTTCTTGGTGTACCGAAGCGGTATAGAATATTATGCTGGAAAAATGTCAGAATATCTTTTGTCTTGACTTCTTTTAGCGGGACAACTTCAGCCTATCTGGAGAAGTAGTCTGTCATGGCCAGTATGAACCGGTGGCCTTTGGATGACGGAGGATCAATTGGGCCAACAATGTCGGTGCCCCAGACTTCGAAGGGCCACGACGCCACCGTAGGATGCAACGGATTGGGATGCTTGTGAATGAAATCACCATGGATTTGGCAGATCTGACATTTCTTTGCATGCTCTCCGCAATCCCGTATCATAGTGGGCCAGTAATACCCAAGCCGTTTGATTTGAAGTCGCATCTTGGGGCCAGATTGGTGAGCACCGTAAACGCCGGAGTGAACATCTTTCATGACCTTTTGGGCTTCGGCCAATGACAGACACCTGAGCCAGAGTTGGTCATATGACCTACGGTATAACGTGTCATTTATAAATACGTATCGGAGAGCTCTTTTCATCAGCTGAATCTTCGCAGATTTTTCTTCGAGCAGCTTGTCGTATCGGAGGTACTCTATGAAGGGTTCTCTCCAATCGGGCTCGTCTTGGATGATCGAAGCTTCTTCAGCGGGACTGCTCTTCTGTTCGGCGCTTTCCTCTTCTTGTAGAAAGACTGGGGGTAGAATTTGCCGGCTCCTGACTGTGATCAGAATTTCGTCCATGTCAGGATCAGCCAGCACCTTAGCTAAGCGAGCAAGTACGTCAGCCTTTCCGTTCAACGCTCTAGGGACTCTCGTTAGTTCAATATGAGCGAACCGTTTCATGAGTTCCACCACTCGGCCTCTGTACCGAGCTAATTCAGGTTTGTATATCTTATAATCGCCGCTTACTTTGTTGACGATAAGCTGGGAGTCACCGTAAACCCGTAGCCGAAGGATTTCCATTTCTATGGCGAGCTCCAGACCAGCTATCAGAGCTTCATACTCGGCCTAGTTGTTTGTGCGAGGCTCGGTGAGAGCAAAAGAACGCCGTAGGGTTCTCATTAATGGCGTGATGAACACCAATCCTATCCCTGCTTTTATCTCCGGGATACTTGATTTACTGGAGGTCCTTATCGATGAGGCCCCATCGAAGTAGAGCTCCCAACATGGCTCATCTCTCTCGAGGTGCAGCACTTGTTCGTCGGGTAACTCGCAATTGAGTTGTGACCTTTCTGGTATGGGATGAGCCACGAGAAAGTCTGCAAGAGTTTGCCCTTTTACTGCTTTCTGAGGAGTATAAACTATGTCAAACTCAAGTAGTATGACGGCCCATCTTGCAATTCTGCCAGCTAGGCTTGCTTTGGTCATCAAGTGTTTGAGCGGGTCGACCTTGGAGATCAGCATAACCCGATGAGCGAGCAGATAGTGCCTCAGCTTCTTCACAGCAAATATCAGAGCCAGGCATTGCTTTTAGATCGGGGAATAGTTATGTTTCACCCCGATTAGAGTTCGACTGAGGTAGTAGAGGGCATTTTCTTTTCCTTCCTCGTTATTCTGGGCAAGAAGCGCACCGAGTGACTCGTCTAGCGCGGCAGTGTAGAGAATTAGCGGTTTATTTGGAATGGGAGCGGCTAGCACTGGAGGGTGCAACAAGTATTGTTTGATGCTTTCGAACGCTGCCTGACATTCGGCATCCCAGATAAAAGGAGCTCCTTTCTTCATGAGCTTTGAGAAGGGCCTACATCTCCCCGATAAATTTGAGATAAACCTCCGTATATAAGCAAGCTTGCCTTGAAAAGATCTTAGCTGCGTCAGACTCTTCGGAGGGGGCATCTCCATGATGGCCTTTATCTTGGATGGGTCAACTTCAATCCCTCGATGTCGGACTATGAATCCCAGGAATTTTCCCAATGACACGCCAAAAGCGCACTTCAGAGAATTCATTTTCAGATCGTACTCCCTCAGCCTGGTGAGAACGGTCCTTAGATCTTGGATATGATCGGCCTTGGCTTTAGTCTTGACGACCAGATCATCAACATAACATTCGACGACTTTATGAATTAGGTCATCAAAGATATTGGTCATTGCCCTTTGGTATGTGGCCCCTGCGTTCTTCTGTCCGAACGGCATTACCTTGTAGCAATATATTCCGATCGGGGTTCGAAATGCTGTGTGTTTCTTATCCTCAGGCGACATCTTGATCTGATTATATCCAGATGATCCATCCATAAAGGTGAACAGTTCGTAATTTGAGGTGTTATCGACCATCATTTCCATGACCGGTAGCGGGAAGTCGTCTTTAGGACACGCCTTGTTGAGGTCCCTGAAATCGACACAAAGTCAGATCTGCCCATTTTTCTTCTTCACTGAGACTATGCATGCGATCCAGTCCGCATATTTCTCTTCCCTGATGAAGCCGGCATCGATGAGTTTCTTGGTCTCCTTGATAACCTTTTCTTCCAGTTCCCTTCTCATTCTTCGAGGAGCTTGTTTGACTAGCTTAGCATCAGGAGATATAGCCAGCTTATGCACGGCCACTTCAGGGGAAAGGCCAGGCATTTCTTTATACGTCCACGCGAAGCAGTCGACGAACTCATGCAGCAGGGCAATTATCTGCGCTTTCATTTCCTCTGACAAGAGTGAGCTGATGTAGGTCGGCCTTAGATTATCGGGCGTTCCTAAGTCAATCTCGTCTAGCTCATCGAAGGTTGCTTGTCTGCCATCTTCGAGCTCTTGAGGAGATTCTTCTGGCTCGGCTATCTCGTCTTCATCATTTGACTCTTCGCTGGCTTCCCCAATATGGATCATGTAGAATGCCTTAGAATCAGGCTGGATGAAACCTATGCCCCGTCTGTCTGGAATTCATCCATCGATGAGTGCTCGGACCTGGGGTGGATGCCATAGCCCTTCATAAAACTTTGCTTCGGACTCCGTTTGATATAACCGGCATCCACACTTTTTGAAATATTTCCGCGTCTCGGGTGCATACTATCTGGGATTGAGGACGGCTCTTATGCCTCTCTCATAGGGGAGGCACGCGACAGACAAATCGTCCGGGTGCTCAACAGGGTTTGACCCATAAAACAGGATGCCCTTCTGTCCACTTTTCCTTCCGGGAATATAGAAAGTTTTCAACTGGTCCATGGTGGAGACTGACAATGCATCGAGCTCTTTGCACATCTGCTCCGGTACCCTTGTGATGGCCAGGGACCCTTCTGCAACTTTGAAGGTTTCTCGTAGTTTTGTTTGTTGTATAGGGGTCCAATCTGCACCGCTGTTGCATGGCATGTCCTCTTCCTCCGACTCTTCAGTGTCGCTGCCAAGATGAGGGCGGATTTTGCTGCTAGATGGGCCTTCGGCATCAGATTCGTCCGTATCGCTACCGAAACAAGGGCGAGTTTTACGGAAGGACGGACTTCCAGCGTCGGACTCATCAGTGTCGCTACCGAAATGCGGGCGCACTTGGGCGTTTTTGCTTTTGAAAGTGACAGCCGGCTCAGATTTGCCTATGAGTCTTGGGGCCGCTCTATCCTCAGTCAGTTGTGGCTTAGCATTTTGGTGGTTCATAAAGTACCGAGAATCTTCATATCGGACTTCATGCACACCGAACGGCTGCATGTCTCCGTCAATGCGTCTTTCTTTGCCATTTTTAGTGTACTTCATGCATTGATGGAGAGTTGACGGAATGATGCCGTAATCGTGGAGCCACGGCCATCCCAAGAGAATCTTATAAGACGTGTCGGCATTGATCACGTATATCTTAGCTTCGGTGTGCAGATCCCCGAATTTGATTGGCAAAGCTATAGACCCCAGAACTTGCTGGCAGTTTTGATTAAAGCCTTGAATGACAATCCTTCCCCTTGACAGGTGTCGGACATCCATTGACAAACTCTTCAGTGTCCGCAAGTTCATGATGTTCACTGAGGACCCCGAATCAATCAATATGCGATTAATTCGATCTCCGTCGCTGTATCCGATCACGTAAAGCGGCCGATTATGCTCAGCCATTCCCAGTAGCAAGTCTTCATCCTTAAACGTTACTACGGTGGCTTGCAAAGTGTACTGAGCTTCTTTCATATTAATTTCCACAAAGCGAGCCTGATACCGCTCAGGGTTTTGTAGAGCATGAATGAGAACATCTCTGAGCTCTTGAGATAGAACCAAGGCATCGTAGATGCTAAGGAGAGACGGAAGCTTTCGGAGGTGAGCCAAAACATTATAGTCTACTGGGGAAGGACTTGAGTTTTCATCAGCCGGTTCCCTGGCATCTTCATCATTAGCGACTTGTTTTTCCTTCCCTTTAGGGGCATTGCCCTGATTTGGCGGTAGAGACCTGCCGCTTCTGAGATGGATTTGATTGGCCTTTGTGGCGAGCTCCTCGTCCTCTTCGGGAAAACAGAGCTCCTCCTCAGAGTCGCTGCCAAGATGGATGGCGTAGCAGGTCACTACTGGGATCTCTTCATTGGAGCCTTCTTCTAACTCCTCCAGAATCTCAGTCACTTGTACAGGGAAGAACTCCTTCAATTGAATCAGAGTTCTTTCCTTCTGTTCATAATCTTTGAGGGAATCGATATATTTTTGAATGGTCGATCTCCCTACAGACTCTTTTTCGCGCCGAGCTGCACTTTTCTTCTTCTTGAGCTTTTTGGATTTCGAGCCTGATGGAGCCGCATTGGCAGCTGGAAAGGTAGGCTTCTTCTGCCCTTCCCATTCCGTCCTGAGCTCTTTTCGAAGTAGCTTTATCATCTTCTTCGTCTTATTAGATATGTGCGTACTCCACAGAGACCATGATGAGTCCGTTTCATTTCTCAGGGCAGCGGGTTCGGCTGTCTGCTCCCAGAAGACTTCAACTTCTGTTTGTATAAAGTTGATGGTTGTAACTTGATTGTTTACCAACACACTTTTGGACGGCTCGATCTTTCCAGCCTTGTACTGCTTCTCGACCCGGTCCTTGAAGATATAGCAATCCTCGATCGCATGGCTCACTACTCGGTGGTACGGGCAATACAGGGGATTGTCGGTCATTTTTGCTTCTTGAGGTCTTTTCGACTCCGGCAATTGTAGACCGTTGTTCAAGGCATCTTTAAATATCTTGCGGACATTTTCCCTTCTGAAAGAGTAAACCTTGTTCTTCTTCTCCTCTAGGGAAGGCTCATCTCCTCCCAGCAATGGCTTCCGAGACCGGTTGGTTTTGGATTTGCCCGTCCTTCGTTTTTCTTCATTTTCGAACACATTGAAGACATTGGTGCTGCTGGAACTCCCGCTTCTATGGTTGTCGTCCCGCTTGCTTTTCCAAGTTTTGTCTCTCTGAGAGTCTGGGGTAGACTCTTGCTTCGAGCGTTCCAGCATTTGGACTTTCTTGGTTAGCTCTTGAAACGTCTTGAGGCCTGTTGTACACAAGAACGGGACCATCCAATTGCTGAGGTTCCCAATGAGAAGGCTGACGGACTGGTCCTGCTCCAGCGGAGGTTCGCACTTGACTGTGAGATTACGCCATCGGGCGATAAAGTCGGTGTTGCTTTCATTCTTCCCCGGCTTGGTCTTCACAAGGTCGGCAATGGAGATTTTATCACTGACACTCATGAACCTTTACCAAAACAGAGACTCCATTTAGGCAAAGGTAATGATGTACCCGTCTGGTATGCTCGCGTACCAGTCGAAGGCGACATCGGTCAGGCTGTTGACAAACTGATGAAGAAGGAGCGCGTCATTGCCCCCTGTGTTTCCGCATGATGCTTTGAAGTGGGCGACGTACTGATTTGCATTCCTCGTTCCGTCAAATCATCCGAACTTAGGAATGACGTAGCCGCTCGGGAACTCGATCAGATCGTACTGTGCGGGATATGGCCGCCCACTACTGCCAATTTCTTTCTGAGCTTCAGCTTCAGCCACCAATGTTTTAACTTTGCTGGTGACCAAATCCATTATCCGATCTTGTGTTAGCAGGATAGTGCTATATGGGGCCAAAGCGTCCCCAGAAGCGGAATGTGGCCGGCTTTCGTGCGGCTCGACCAGTCTTGGACCCAAAGGAACAGGCATTGGCTGTTTCGGATTGTCATCACCCGGCTGATTAGTAGCGAATTGTGCTTGATTAGGAGGCGCTCGAGCAATTTGAGCCGTAAGCTGCATCACAACATTCGTTAGATCGTCAATTTTCGAATAAAGCTTGGCCATCTCTTTATCCTTGCTCCTGAGCTGTTTTCGAAGCTCTTGAAGCAGCTCCTGCTCCGCGGTCCTGGGGCGGAAAGTCGGCTCTTCCTCGCTGTCCGAGCTTGACTCTGCATGGACCGAGAGGTCTTTCTGCCTATCTTCCTCCTCGAGAGGGTTTTCATCATCCGGCGGAGGCGGATGTTCTTAGGAAGCGGCAACCGCATTCAAGCCAGATTGGGCTTGGGATGTGGTGGCCCCATCCTTGCTTTTGCTGCGAAGGTTGTCGCTGGGGAGCCCGCCCGCCATGTAGACCATATGGATAATATATCCGGCCGTCTTTTTATCATCGGCGGCCGATTTCACAGATCGCTTTCTTGACCCCCCTTGTTTCGGTAGCTGGCAGTCGATTGAAGGCGGTTGGCCTAGCCGGATTCTTGAATGGTGCTGGCTTTTCTTTTCTGGATTTACCCCGCTACTTTTGTACGGCACAGAGCGCCTGATAGATCTTGAAGAGACAGTGTCATACTTTTTCTGTTGGGGCCGAGACACGTCTCTTTGTAGCATTGTTCGGACCGATGTCTTCTTGATTCCGGCGGTCATGGCATTTTTCTGAACCCACTTCAGAGGCTCGAAGGAATTGCTGATTCTTACGTCCGACTCAGCCGTCGTCGTAGGGCGACCCTGCACTTGGAACTTCACAAGATTCCATTTGGCCAAAGACCTGGCCCTCTTGTTGGCTCGATACCTGAGCCGCTTCTGCCTTAACTTTTCTGTTCTAAGCACTTGGCAGACTTCGGCTCTTTGGGAAGACGCCGCAGACCGGGTGATGGAGGGCTTTGGAGATACGCTCGATTGTGCATTTGTTGGAGTCATCACCTGAGTTCGTCCGCAACATTTGATGTTGCCCCTTGTACCGGAGTTCTTACCCCCCACTGGAGCACCAGAGAATCGTTCAGACACCGTCTTAAGTTTCGGTAGTGGTGCCTTAGCGATCACAAAATTCGGCCTCTTGCCCCTTGAGACCGGCTTGGCCGCCTGCTTTGTCGAGATTTCTGCCAGATGAGCGCTTCCGGCAGGGTAGATGATGACGGAGCCAAACTGGAGGTGCAGTTCCTCCCACTGTCGACTGAGGCTTGCGGGGAGAACCATACGAGCATTGACCTTGACCACGTACGGGATCGGAGTCACGTTGGAAGCTGAATTCGTCTTGGGAGACATTGTCGTCGAAAGTTGATTGCTGCACGGAAAAAAAACATCATTTCAGTATAGGCAATCGATATGTATATTGATTGAGTTCGCATGAACGTTTAACTCGAAATATGGGAGGTGAGAAAGGTCCCACCGGGCGTGCCAGAATCTGTAGGGTGTTTTTCGTCACCCCATTGAGATGGGAATACGCGCTCGCTTGTCAGGCGCATTATAAATTCCCGCTACCTAGGGTAGGCTGGGGTTTAATGATTATGGGGATCCGAATCTCCGGCAGCCGCGGACTAAGCTGCTGTTAATTACCCTCCGCCTTTGGGGCGAGGGAACCTCCGATTAACAGGTTAAACTGGTCATGCGAACGCAATGTGCAGCATGCGTGTGTTGTGTTTTGAAAGGGGTTTTTGGATATATCGGGAGCCACGCAGAGTTTTTTACGTGGGTCCCGCTACCCGGATAGCGGGCTGGGGGTCAAGGGGGCTAGCAGCCCCCTTGCGGGGTGCGGGACAGCGCCCCGGCCCAAATTTGTTTTGAGGGGGACAGTGTTGTGGAGTGTGTGTGTATCTGTACATATATATACATGTATACATACATAAAAAAAAAGGAAAAAAGCGCCCAAAGGACGCGTGGGGTCAGCGTCTTGAGCGTTGTGCGCTTAGGTGCTGTGCGCTTAGGCGCTAGCGTGCCACGTGTCGACATGTGAGCGCTTTGCGCTTGAGCGCTGGGCGCTTTGCGCTTGAGCGCAAGCGCGCCACGTGGGCGCTTTGCGCTTGAGCGCTGGGCGCTTTGCGCTTGAGCGCAAGCGCGCCACGTGGGCGCTTTGCGCTTGAGCGCAAGCGCGCCACGTGGGCGCTTTGCGCTTGAGCGCTAGGCGCACCACGTGTCGGCACGTGGGCGCTTTGCGCTTGAGCGCTAGGCGCACCACGTGTCGGCACGTAGGCGCTTTGCGCTTGAGCGCAGGTGCTCCACGTGTCGGCACGTGGGCGCTTTGCGCTTGGGCGCTGGAGCGTAGGCGCGCCACGTGTCGGCACGTGGGCGCTTTGCGCTTGAGCGCTGGGTGCTGGAGCGCTGGCGCGCCACGTGTCGGCACGTGGGCGCTTGGTGTTTGAGCTCTGGGCGCTTGAACGCTGGGCGCTTGAGCGCTTGGGCGCCGGCGAGAAAAAAAGGCTTTTAGCCCCAGAAATTCTCGAAAGAGAAATCAGAGTGGAGTTAAACTCTCAAGATGTTTTGGGGTTGATGAAAAGGGTTCTTCTTCTTTCTCCTCTGGTTGCTGGATCTTGAAGATCAAGAGATATGAGATTTTAAAAATCTCTTCTTTTTGAGATCTAATGGAAGATCTGAGTTCCCCTTTATGGGTTTTGTGGTGAGAAAATTATTTAGTTTTATAAAATGAAGAGTAAAACTCTTGATTTAATTCAAGAGAAAGAAGAAGGTTTTGGAACCTTGAAGAAGGAGAAAAGATCTCAGATCTAAAAAAAAATTTGGAGAGAGAAAAAAAGTTGTTGGGATATTTTCATTATCCTTGCCTTTATAGGATATACACTTTACACATAGCCCCTTAGGCTTCATAAAAATGGCATTTTAGCCATCCCATGGCCCCTGTGCCATTTCTTTTTGCACATAAGCCATGGGCTTACAAAAATTTGGCTTTATGACCATTTCGCATACATTCATGCATAAAAAATTACATTAAAAAAATTATTTATTACATGATCCGTATTTTGGCATGGAGGAGGCTGGCCACGGGCTCGACTTGGGCATGGGCCCACTTAACCTGTGCTTGGGCCCACCTGGCTTGGGGATTGACCTTGACTTTGACTCGGTCAACCGGGGTGTAAATTTTTACCCCAACAAATGGCCTCTAACTGCTCCAACTGCAACTCCCGTTCTGCCTCATATGGAGGAGTAACCTACGGGCCTCAGCCAGCGTCCGTTTTTACAATGCCGGTAGACCAGGTGACTCAAGCCACCACTGGGCTATTCTTTGGGACCATGCTCCCACCGATGAGCTTCAACGCCCCTGTACAATTGCAAGAAGCTCAGAAGAAGTCGGTCTTTGATCAGCTTACTGTTGAAGTCAAAATTTGCACCCCGGTTGACCAAGTCAAAGTCAAGGTCAACCCCAAGCCAGGTGGGCCCAAGCCCAAGCAAGTGGGACAATGCCCAGGTCGATCCCGAACATGAAGCGTCCGGCCTTCCGCCATGCCAACAACAAAAATCATGTAACAAATAATTTTTATGTAATTTTTGTGCATGAATGTATGCAAAAGGGGCATAAAGCCAAATTTTTGTCAGCCCATGGCTTATGTGCAAAATGAAAAGGCACATGAGCCATGGAATAGGCAAAATGCCATTTTGCAAAGCCCAAGGGGCTATATGTAAATATGTAAGCCTATATAAGGCAACATGATGATGAATAAAAGGATAGACTTTTTCATTCCCCCAAGAACTAGGGTTCTTTGTGCCTCCTGCTCCTTCTCCAAGGTTCTAAACCTTCTCAATTCTTTTGAATTAAATCAAGAGTTTTACTCTCTCTTTTCCAAAACTAAGTAGTTTTCCACCACAAAACCCATAAAGGGGAACACAGATCTCCCATTAGATCTTTAAAGGAGTGATTTTTAAAATCTCCTACTTCTTGATCTTCAAGATCCGGCCAAACAACAGAAGGAAGAAGAAGAACCCCCTTCATCAGCTGCAAAACATCCCAGGAGTTTAACTCCATACATATATACATAACAAATATTTCCTTTCTGAAGCATAGCTTCTGTTTCTTAGGCTAAAAGCCACTTTTTCTCGCCGGCGCTCAAGCGCAGAGCGCCCACGTGCCGACACGTGGCGCGCTTGCGCTGAAGCGCAAGCGCCCGAGCGCAAGTCGCCCCGGTGCCGACACGTGGCGCGCTTGCATTCAAGCGCAAGCGCCCGAGCGCAAGTCGCCCACGTGCCGACACGTGGCGCGCTTGCGCTCAAGCGCAAGCGCCCGAGCGCAAGTCGCCCCGGTGCCGACACGTGGCGCGCTTGCGCCCAAGCGGAAGCGCCCGAGCGCAAGTCTCCCCGGTGCCGACACGTGGCGCGCTTGCGCTCCAGCGCAAGCGCTCGAGCGCAAGTCTCCCCCGTGCCGACACGTGGCGCGCTTGCGCTCCACCGCAGGCGCTCGAGCGCAAAGCGCCACGTGCCCACACGTGGCGCGCTTGCGCTCCAGCGCAGGCGCTCAAGCGCAAAGCGCCTACGTGCCAACACGTGGCGCGCTTGCGCTCAAGCGCCCAGCGCTGAAGCGTAGAGCGCCCACGGGCCGACACGTGGCACTCTACCGCCTGAGCGCACAGCACCTAGGCGCACAGCGTCCAAGGTGCTGCCCCCACACATCCTTTGGATGTCTTTTCCCCTTTCTTTCTTTTATATATATATATATATATATATATACATATATATATATATACATATATACATATATATATATATATACATATGTATACATATTTGCACACACACGTGCTCCATGACACTGTCCCTGTTAGAAAAAATTTCTAACGGGGCGCTGCCCCGCACCCCGCAAAGGGGCTGCTACCCCCCTTGACCCCCAGCCCGCTATCCGGGTAGCGGGACCCCCGTAAAAACTCTGCGTGGCTCCCGATATATCCAAACCCCCCTTTCAAAACACAACACACGTATACTGCATATTGAGTTTGCATGACCAGTTTAACCCGTTAATCGGAGGTTCCCTCGCCCCAAAGGCGAGGGATAATTAACGGCAGCTTAGTCCGCGGCTGCCGGAGATTCGGATCCCCACAATCATTAAACCCCGGCCTACCCTAGGCAGGGGGAATCTGTAGTACGCCTGACAAGCGCGCGCGTATTCCCATCTCAATGGGGTGACGAAAAACACCCTACAGATTCTGGCACGCCGGGTGGGACCAATCTCTCCTCCCATATTTCGGGTTAAGCGTTCTTGCGAACTCAATCAATATACATACCTGTATTTATATTGAAAATAATGCTTTTTCATGCAGATTTTCAAGCAATCACCTTCTGACGATGTCTTCGATGATGAACTCAGCTCCTGTCTCCTACACGATGAGGATAGACTCTAGGACGGTCCTTCCGGCCAGTCTCGGGCGACAATGGGAGGAGCCGCTGCTACCATTCGGCTCTATCATGTTCATGCCAGTTGGCGCCATCCCAGCTCCTCAAGCTCCAGCAACAGACAAACCGGTCTCGAAAGGCAAGAGGCCGAATGTGGTGGTCTCGAAGGCGCCCCAACTCAAACGCAAGTCGGTATCTGAACGACTTTCCTTGGCCCCAACTGGGGGCAAGGCCATCAACACCGACAAAGCAACAAGGCCTCTTGAGCAAGCTCCAACGGTGCCCTTGACAACTGCTCGATCAGGTATCTTCTCTAAGCTCCCCATCACTCAGCCTATGGCGGCTTCTCGGAGAGCAGAAGCCTGCCAAGCGCTCAAGGCAGATAAACTGAGGAAGAAGCGGCTCGGACACAGAGCCAACAAAAGGGCTAGGGCTCCGGCCATGTTAGAATTTATGAATTTCCAAAGCCCGGACCGCTCCGCGAAATCAGCCACCAAAGATAAAGAGATGGCTGGGTACGTAGTCCACACTGTCTACATGGCCGGACAAGAAGAAACAAACCCTCCTCTTCTTCATAGCCATGGTGATGTGATATGGTTGACGCTACCCAGCATCGACTCGATCTAAATGTTGAAGAGCCCGCTCACGCCGATAAGCCAGAGGAGCCCGTGGTTCCTACGGAATTGAGCTTAGGCAATAGAGATTACCCGGTTGTCATAGCCGGAACTACAGAACAAGCATTATTCCAATGGCTTCAAAGACAATTTCAGGACAGGGATGAGAAGATGGCCGAGGTCTATTCTAAAGTCGACGAGCTGGCAAACGTCGTGGCAGATCTCGCGACCCAAGTCGCCCGATTGCAATTACAGCAGAATCAAATTTTGGCTCATGATCCAGGGATTGATACCCGGGAGCAGCCAACTGATATCCCTTTCAACCTAAAAGCGGAGCGCCTTCGCGAAAAACGGCCGCAATCAGCCTCCAGTCCCTCCGATACATACGCCGGGGGGGAATCGCCTCTGAAAGAGAAGCTGGAAAAGGTCTATTCCTTCAAGAGGGAAAAGGTCCACAAGATATTCAGGGACGCCCTAAGAAACGGTCTACAACTGCCAGAATCAAAGAGACCGCAAGAAGAGAATATGACCGACGACCCAAAATATTGCCTCTATCACAGGGTGATAGGTCATGCCATTGAGGACTGCTTTGTCTTCAAAGATTGGGTCGAAAGGCAATACAAGATGGGAGAGATAGAACTGTCTAAAGGCGTGTTAGCGAACAGTCAAGCTACGATCGCCGATTTCATGCAAATAGAGACCGAAGCCTTTCGGGAACCTAATCCTCCCAGACATGTGCCTCGAGGACCAGCATCAGCAAAGGCACCTACTCCAATGGAGAGAAAGAAGAAGGTATACTCCTTCAGGAGGGATGAAGTCCGCAAAATATTCATGGACGCCTTGAACAACGGTCTGCAACTGCCTGTTCCAAAGAGGCCACAGGAAATGAACATGACCGGCAATCCCATATACTGCCCATATCATAGAGTGGTGGGTCATACCATCGAATACTGCTATATTTTCAAAGATTGGGCAGAGGACCAATATAAGCTTGGAAAAACCTCACAATCCTCGGATATATCGGCAAGCCACAGAGCTAGGTCATCAACACAGCTCCGCCAAGATCAAAAGTTCAAGGAGCTGGGATAAGCAAAAAGGACCACCACGTCGTTAAACTGGGAACAGCTGACCACCACGTCATTAAACTGGGAACAATCGACCTCTAAGTCGTTAAACTGGGAATGTAAAAATATATGTATACATATATATGTAAATAAACAAAAAAAAATGTGTAAATAAAAGAAAAATAGAGAAAAGCCGAAATGATGGGGCAACCGCGAATAAAAGCCGAAATGATAGGGCAATCGCGATCTTCGCGATAAAAAAGCTGAAAGGATAGAGCAATCGCGGTAAAATAAAAACAAAAAAAAACACAAACAAAAATTCAAATTTCCAAAATTCTTCCGGCCCTACGGTTAGTCCCCAAATCGACTACCGTATACAATCCACGGGCTCAAATAATTTTCATCATACCTATGCCCCAGCGCAACCACCAGTTACGCGGCTGGTCTCTGCCTTTGGAATTATGCTCCATTGAGAAGACCCACTCATGTGTCCTCACGATACATGAGAAGAACAAACCTTTGTGGGATCCTTACGACTCATAAAGGAAAAACACACTTAGGAGTCCTTACGACTCCTAAGGAGAAAATACACCTGCGGGATCCTTACGACTCGCAGGGAGAAAATGCTTTTATGGGACCCTCACGGCCCATAAAATTGAAAAGCCTTAGGTGATAGGGGCCTAAACCTGTCTCCTAAGCCACCGCTCCCCCAACACGAATAGGCAAATGATGAATTGCCCCTGGCACCTCTGCTTCAGTATTAGCAACGTTGATGCCGGCCCCTACCCCAAAATTCCAAGCTCGCCATCCGTAGACCTCTAAGTCTTTAAACTGGAAACAGTAGACCTCTAAGTCTTTAAACTGGAAACAGTAGACCTCCAAGTCGTTAAACTGGAAACAGATGACCTCCACGTCGTTGAACTGGAAACAGATGACCACCAAGTCGTTAAACTGGAAACAGATGACCTCTAAGTCATTAAACTGGAAACAGTAGACCTCTAAGTCTTTAAACTGGAAACAGATGACCTCTAAGTCGTTAAACTGGAAACAGTAGACCTCTAAGTCTTTAAACTGGAAACAGATGACCTTCAAGTCGTTAACTGGAAACAGATGACCTCCACGTCGTTGAACTGGAAACAGATGACCACCAAGTCGTTAAACTGGAAACAGATGACCTCTAAGTCATTAAACTGGAAACAGTAGACCTCTAAGTCTTTAAACTGGAAACAGATGACCTCTAAGTCATTAAACTGGAGACAGTAGACCTCTAAGTCTTTAAACTGGAAACAGATGACCTCTACGTCGTTAAACTGGAAACAGTAGACCTCTAAGTCTTTAAACTAGAAACAGATGACCTCTAAGTCATTAAACTGGAAACAGCGGACCTCTAAGTCTTTAAACTGGAAACAGATGACCTCTAAGTCGTTAAACTGGAAACAGTCGACCTCTAAGTCATTAAACTAGGAACGAGGGAAATCCACTCATGTGTCCTCAGGATACATGAGGAGAACAAACCTTTGTGGGATCCTTACGAGCCACAAAGGAAAAACACACTTAGGAGTCCTCACGACTCCTAAGGAGAAAATACACTCGCGGGATCCTTACGACTCGCAGGGAGAAAATGCTTTTATGGGACCCTCACGGCCCATAAAATTGAAAAGTCTTAGGTGACAGGGATCTAAACCTGTCTCCTACGCCATCGCTCCCCAACTCCCAAGTGGCGAATGATGAGTCGCTCCTGGTACTATATTCCGGTGCAGCGATGCAGACACCAACCAAATTCCAAATCCCATACCCCGATGGCGAATGATGAGTCGCTCCTGGTACCATATTCCAGTGCAGCGATGCAGACGCCAACCAAAGTCCAAATCCCATACCCCAACGGTGAATGATGAGTCGCTCCTGGTACCATATTCCAGTGCGGCGATGCAGACGCCAACCAAATTCTAAATCCCATACCCCAACGGCGAATGATGAGTCGCTCCTGGTACCATATTCCAGTGCAGCGATGCAGACGCCAACAAAGTCCTGAAATTTTTCTGGCCCTACGGTCTGGATCATACATCTTGCAAAACCGTATACAATCCACGGGCGTAAAACAATCCCAATCTCTCAAAAAATAATAAAATAAAAATAAAAAGAGGTATGTCCACAAGCAAAATGGGCACGGATGAAAACCCGAAAGGGCTCCGTGAGTAAAAACAGCAGGACTGCCGGCGAGTTTGTGAAAACCCGAAAGGGGGCAAACTCATGAAAAAGAGATGAAATGCACTCACAAGGTCCTCTCAACTTTGTGAGGAGAAAATTCCCGCGTGAGATCCTTACGACTCACAAAGGAGCAACACACTTGGGAGTCCCCACGACTCCTAAGGAGAAAATACACTTACGGGATCCTTACGACCCGTAGGGAGAAAATGCTTTGTGAGACCCTTACGGCTCACAAAATTGAAAGTCTTAGGTGATAGGGACCTAAAACCTGTCTCCTAAGCCATCGCTTCCTGATAAGCAAACGCAAATGATGATTCGCTCCTGGTACCATATTCCAGTATAGCGATACTGATGCCAAGTAAAAACCAATTTCCAAATCCTCTTGGGGCAAATGATGAGTTGCTCCTGGCATCATTCCAGTACAGCAATGCAGATGCCGACAAAAAAAAATCCCCAAATCCTCTTGGTGCAAATGATGAGTTGCTCCTGGCATCATTCCAGTGCAGCAATGCAGATGCCGACAAAAAAAAAATCCCTAAATCCTCTTGGGGCAAATGATGAGTTGCTCCTGGCATCATTCTAGTGCAGCAATGCAGATGCCGACAAAAAAAAATCCCCAAATCCTCTCGGGGCAAATGATGAGTTGCTCCTGGCATCATTCCAGTGCAGCAATGCAGATGCCGACAAAAAAAAAATCCCCAAATCCTCTCGGGGCAAATGATGAGTTGCTCCTGGCATTATTCCAGTGCAGCAATGCAGATGCCAAACAAAAAAAAACAATTCCCACATCCTCTCAAGACAGATGATGATTCACTCCTGGTACCATATTCCAGTGTAGCGATGCCGATGTCAACCCAAGTCAAATCAAACCAACAACCTCTGTGGCGAAATCATGCTCCGTTCCAGAATTTATCCCGTGTCGAAATCATGCTTCGCCTCGGGATATCTACCTTCCCTGCCGGAATTATGCTCCACCTCGGAAAAGTCGACCAGCGACACTCCGAGCCGGGGAAAAGTCAATCAGTGACACTCCGCACCGGGGAAAAGTCCATCAGCGACACTCCGTGCCGGGGAAAAGTCAACCCGACACTCCGCGCCGGGGAAAAGTCGATCAGCGACACTCCGTGCCGGAGAAAAGTCAACCAGCGACACTCCGCACCGGGGAAAAGTCCATCAGCGACACTCCGTGCCGGGGAAAAGTCAACCCGACACTCCGCGCCGGGGAAAAGTCGATCAGCGACACTCCGTGCCGGGGAAAAGTCAACCAGCGACACTCCGCGCCGGGGAAAAGTCGATCAGCGACACTCCGTGCCGGGAAAAAGTCAACCCGACACTCCGCACCGGGGAAAAGTCGATCAGCGACACTCCGTACCGGGAAAAAGTCAACCAGCGACACTCCGCGCCGGGGAAAAGTCGATCAGTGACACTCCGTGCCGGGGAAAAGTCGATCAGCGACACTCCGTGCCGGGGAAAAGTCAACCCGACACTCCGCGCCGGGGAAAAGTCCATCAGCGACACTCCGTGCCGGGGAAAACTCAACCCGACACTCCGCGCCGGGGAAAAGTCGATCAGCGACACTCCGTGCCGGGGAAAAGTCCATCAGCGACACTCCGTGCCGAGGAAAAGTCAACTCGACACTCCGCGCCGGGGAAAAGTCGATCAGCGACACTCCGTGCCGGGGAAAAGTCGAACAATGACACTCTGTGCCGGGGAAACGTCAAGCAGACACTCCGTGCCGGGGACACCTCAGCAAGCGACACTCTGCATCGGGGAAACGTCCAACACAGACACTCCGCATCAGGGAAAAGTCAACCCGACACTCCACGCCGGGAAAAGTCGATCAGCGACACTCGGTGCCGGGGAAAAGTCAACCAGCGACACTCCGCGACGGGGAAAAGTCGATCAGCGATACTCCGTGCCGGGGAAAAGTCAACCCGACACTCCGCACCGGGGAAAAGTCCATCAGCGACACTCCGTGCCGGGGAAAAGTCAACCTGACACTCCGCGCTGGGAAAAATTCGATCAGTGACACTCCGTGCCGGGGAAACGTCAAGCAGACACTCCGTGCCGGGGACACGTCAGCAAGCGACACTCTGCATCGGGGAAACGTCCAACACAGACACTCCGCATCAGGGAAAAGTCCAACAACGACACTCCGTCGGGGACACGTCAACAAGCGACACTCTGCATCGGGGAAACGTCCAACACAGACACTCCGCATCAGGGAAAAGTCCAACAACGACACTCCGCCTCAGGGAAAAGTCCAACAACGACACTCCGTGCCGGGGACACGTCTACCAAATCGCTCCGGATCAGAGCGTCGACCGTTCATGTCGCAAAACGGGCAGTGCAGGCTCCCCACAAATCAGGAACCAAATCACTCCGGGTCAGGGAAATGTCTACCACGGACACTCCGTCTCGGAGACGCGTTAAGCGTCAACCGTCCATGTCGCAAAACGGGCAGTGCAGGCTCCCCACAAATCGGGAACCAAATCACTCCGGGTCAGGGAAACGTCTACCACGGACACTCCGTCTCGGAGACGCGTCAAGCGTCGACCGTCCATGTCGCAAAAAGGGCGGTGCAGGCTCCCCACAAATCGGGAACCAAATCACTCCGGGTCAGGGAAACGTCTACCACGGACACTCCGTCTCGGAGACGCGTCAAGCGTCGACCGTCCATGTCGCAAAAAGGGCAGTGCAGGCTTCCTACAAAGCAGGAACCGGATCGCTCCGGGCAAGGAAAACGTCTACCACGGACACTCTGTTTCGGAGACGTGTCAAGCGCCGACCGTCCATGTCGTAAAAAGGGCAGTGCATCCCAAAAAGTGGGAACCAAGGCAAGTCGCCTCCACGTGAAAGATAATCCATCAATTTCATGCACACGACTTACATATGTGGTGTGCATTTATTGATGGGGGGACTTTGTTAAAGTCAAAATTTGCACCCCGGTCGACCAAGTCAAAGTCAAGGTCAACCCCAAGCCAGGTGGGCCCAAGCCCAAGCAAGTGGGCCAATGCCCAGGTCGAGCCCGAACACGAAGCGTCCGGCCTACCGCCATGCCAACAACAAAAATCATGTAACAAATAATTTTTATGTAATTTTTGTGCATGAATGTATGCAAAAGGGGCATAAAGCCAAATTTTTGTAAGCCCATGGCTTATGTGCAAAATGAAAAGGCACATGAGCCATGGGATAGGCAAAATGCCATTTTGCAAAGCCCAAGGGGCTATATGTAAATATGTAAGCCTATATAAGGCAACATGATGATGAATAAAAGGATAGACTTTTTCATTCCCCCAAGAACCAGGGTTCTTTGTGCCTCCTGCTCCTTCTCCAAGGTTCTAAACCTTCTCAATTCTTTTGAATTAAATTAAGAGTTTTACTCTTTCTTTTCCAAAACTAAGTAGTTTTCCACCACAAAACCCACAAAGGGGAACACAGATCTCTCATTAGATCTCAAAAAGAAGTGATTTTTAAAATCTCCTACTTCTTTATCTTCAAGATCCGGCCAAACAACAGAAGGAAGAAGAAGAACCCCTTTCATCAGCTGCAAAACATCCCAGGAGTTTAACTCCATTCATATATACATAACAAATATTTCCTTTCTGAAGCATAGCTTCTGTTTCTTAGGCTAAAAGCCACTTTTTCTCGCCGGCGCTCAAGTGCAGAGCGCCCACGTGCCGACACGTGGCGCGCTTGCGCTCAAGCGCAAGCGCCCGAGCGCAAGTCGCCCCCGTGCTGACACGTGGCGCGCTTGCGCTCAAGCGCAAGCGCCCGAGCGCAAGTCGCCCCGGTGCCGACACGTGGCGCGCTTGCGCCCAAGCGCAAGCGCTCGAGCGCAAGTCTCCCCCGTGTCGACACGTGGCGCGCAAGCGCTCGAGCGCAAGTCTCCCCCGTGCCGACACGTGGCATGCTTGCGCTCATGCGCAGGCGCTCAAGCGCAAAGCGCCTACGTGCCGACACGTGGCGCGCTTGCGCTCAAACGCAGGCGCTCAAGCGCAAAGCGCCTACGTGCCGACACGTGGCGCGCTTGCGCTCAAGCACCCAGCGCTCAAGCGCAGAGCGCCCACGGGCCAACACGTGGCACTCTAGCACCTGAGCGCACAGCACCTAGGCGCACAGCGCCCAAGGTGCTGCCCCCACACATCCTTTGGATGTCTTTTCCCCTTTCTTTCTTATATATATATATATATATATATATACATATATACATATATATATACATATGTATACATATTTGCACACACACGTGCTCTACGACACTGTCCCTGTTAGAAAAAATTTCTAACGGGGCGCTGCCCCGCACCCCGCAAGGGGGCTGCTAGCCCCCTTGACCCCCAGCCCGCTATCCGGGTAGCGGGACCCCCGTAAAAACTCTGCGTGGCTCCCGATATATCCAAACCCCCCTTTCAAAACACGACACATGTACACTGCACATTGAGTTCGCATGACCAGTTTAACCCGTTAATCGGAGGTTCCCTCGTCCCAAAGGCGAGGGGTAATTAACGGCAGCATAGTCCACGGCTGCCAGAGATTCGGATCCCCACAATCATTAAACCCCGGCCTACCCTAGGCAGGGGGAATCTGTAGTACGCCTGACAAGCGCGCGCGTATTCCCATCTCAATGGGGTGACGAAAAACACCCTACACTTACCACTACTGCGGCCCTTCTTAACGGGTGCCTAAACCCAGTGCCTCAGTTTTCAGCAGACTGGGCCAAAGCTCCAATGGGCCCGTGAAGAATCCCGCAATACCAGAAGGCGTTATCCCGAAGTGGATAGCCATTCCTACTCCTGATGTCGCCAAGGCGGCTTCTCCGGCTAAGGGGTCGGTCTTCACAAGTGGCCGTTTCAGCTCCCACTCCGGGTGAAGTAACCAAGGCCGTTTCCCCTGCACGAAAATCGGCCTTTTCAAGATTGGCCATTCCCTCTCAGCGAGCATCTGTCTTTGATAGGCTGGCGCCAATAGGAGACTCTCATCAGAACAGGGGGCATGGAAAATCTGATCCAACAGCGGAGGTGATCCCGGCCGCACGACATGATCGACGTCGCCACTAGCGCCGAGTGAGGAAAGCTGGAGGCAATTCCCCTTCTGGACTGACTCCGCCGGCTCCAATGGTAGAAGTTGATGCTGCTGTTCCAACCGGGAACAGCTTTGAACTACTTAACAGGGTGCGCAGGAATTCGCCAACTGTCGTGCTAAAAAAGTCTCCTCCGCCCGTCGAAAAGATCACAAAGGCAAAGCCAGAGCAGCCCCCTCAGCGGCTGTCCTTTAAAATTTACAAAGTTTGGCGACAGGTCCAGAACTCCATGATAGATCAAGACTATCTCCGCCGACAGAAAAAGATGAAGGTTCGATAAGAAAAGGATCACCATGTCAAGCCACAGAAGGCGGCGGCTACTTGGGTGCCCACTGCAACGGCCCCCTCAACTTCGATCGCCCATAAGAGGAGAAGGCCGGAGAAAATTCCCATGTCTGTGACAAATGTCAAGGGCACTGAGCCTAAACGCCCTAAGTCTGGGGGCATGGTGGTGCATACCGTCTATATGGCATCCGGAAAAGAGAATAGTCGTATCTCCACAGGTCATCGACCGCTTACGCGATCTGTACCAAAGGCTCAGGAGCAACAACCGAAGCTCCAGGAAATGTTGACGTAAATGGCCGTACTCACAGGGCCAAAAGAAAGCCCGGAAACGTCATCAGAGCAACGTCAAGAACAAGAAACTGATGCTGAATTCCTTCGCAGAATTCTCGAAAAGAAGGACAAACAGGCAGCGGAACAAGCTGCCAACATAAAACGAATAGCGTTCTTATTCCAAGACATGGTGGGCCTGATGATCCAGCCGGATCCTCCGGCTGAAGGTCCTCCGATTATCCTCGAAGACGACCGAGGGGAGATGTCAAACCCTCTTCCGGCTTGTTCAGCAGCCAAAGAGGAGACCATCTCAAAAGCCGCTCTGGATGATTACATCGCTCAGCAGATACGAGTCCATTAGGCGAATGAAGCGGCTGGGCAAATTGTTAAGACTGGACGACCCTATCCAGATTGGTACGACCAGATAAAGTACCCGCCGAGATACACGATCCCCAAATTCCACGTATATAAGGGGACGAGAAATCTACACCAGCATGTTGCTCAATTTAGGGCTCTGTGCGGCAACATTGCAGGGGATGACAAACTATTGCTTCGCCAGTTTGTTAGCAGTTTTTCGGAGACAGCATTCGAGTGGTACTCTGAGCTCCCGAACGACTCCGTCAAAACTTTTGCAGAAATAGAGTTACTTTTCATACAAAGGTTCGCAAGCGCCAGCGAACGCACCCCAATCACGGCGTTGATCAATGCTAGAGTGAAACCAGGTGAAACTTGGGTCCAGTACGCGATACGATGGCGGAATCTATGGTCTAAGTGCGAACAACGCATCGAAGAGGCACATGCGGCAGGCATGTTCGTGGGTACTCTTGATCCGCAGGCGACCATTTCACAATTCATGATGTTCTTCAAGCCGACCACTTTCCAGGCCTTGATTGACAAACTGGCCCAAATGGACCAGATGGGTCATAGACCATCTTCTTCAAAATTGGAATCTCGAAATGAAAAGTGGAAAGGAAAAGCAAGCTTCATCGCTAATGCTCAACAGCAGCCCAGTGGCCCGAAACTAACTGATCGCCTAGATGAGAGACGGCGATTCTTTAATGAGAAAATGAAGCGCACTTATTCATTTCCCGGGGACAAAACGAAGAGATTGTTCGAGCTGGCGGTGCGCAACAGACTCATCAACTTGCCGGATCCAAAACGTCCATTGCAACCCTGTGAGTCCAATAATCCCAATTATTGCCCCTATCACCAAGCGATAGGCCATCCAATCGAAGATTGCTTCGTCTTCAAAGGGTGGATTGAGAACCAATACCAACAGGGCAAATTCGCACTGTCCGAGAATTGGAAAGTAAGCCCGCCTCAACCGCACACTCTTAAAAGGGGGGACACACCTAGGGCATCGTGCTCTTTTATAGAAGAAGCTCCATGGGAGTTCGTTCTTTCAGCCAAAACGAAAAGAATGCTAAAAGATCTCCAAATATGCCCGACGATCAAATGGAAAAGTCCACTGGAACCCAAGGTCATCGAGGGAATGCTGAAGCCGCGCCCGACGCCAAAAATTGGTAGCAATAATCAAAACGCTCAGGCCCAGCCGTCAAAGTCTTCGAAGAAAAACAAGACGACCAAAAAGCTCGTGAAGCCTGATGACAAGCGCACGGACCTGCAAAAACATATTGACGCGCTGGAAGAATATAACTAAAAGGCGCAGACCCCGGTCACACTTCAATAATTTCTCAGCCACGTCCTTGAGGACGGAGATGATGACAATGGAGAAGACACGTCAGATGAACTTAAGGATTATGTGGCAAGCTGCCATATGATCTCGCACTCGTCGATAGACGGTGAAGAAGCTCCTGACGCAGAGAAACTGGGGGCAGATCCTAAATCAGAGCTCTTAGGACCGTCAGACGAGATAATTGATGCATTCCTGAACGAAGCTCTTCTGAAAAGCAAGGCTGATCAAGAGCGTGAAATGGCCATATTTGAAAAAGCTAAACGCCGGCGACTGGACGAAAAGGTTAAAACACCCCAACCAGACCTAGGCATGCCCGCGACAGACAAGAGCAGGCTTAAAACGAAAAAAAGGTTCGCCAAAGCCATATCGATGGGAATGAAGCTGCCCTCTTTCAGAGAAAATTCTCATAGCGGGATACATCTTGATGAAGCGGACATACATCTTAACTTTTGCTTGTATCATCAGAAGACCGCTAACCCTACTGAAGAATGCAACTCCTTTAAAAATTGGTGGCAAGGGTATGTCGCTCACAGGTAGCACTTCAAGAGGATAAAGCGTAAAGCTCGTCGACAGCGGAAAAATGCGACAGACGAACGTGGAAGAGCTGCCGGCAACTGTCACATGGTTGATAGCAGGGGATCGCAAGTTCTCACTTTCGGGAGTGATTCTGAAGAAGAAATGGCTCTTGGCCCTCTCTTCAAAGAATCCACCTCAGGAAAAGAGGAAGAACCGAAGAGCTGCGAAAACATTCAGCTGCGCAATCGCATATTACCTGAAAAGAATCTCGAACCCGTAAACAAGGGGTCGAGCAAAAAGGATAAGGGAAAAGAAAAGGTCCCTAAGGATATCACCCTCGATGACCAAGCCGTCGAAGAGCTGACAGCTAAGGATCCGCCCGAGAAAAACAAGGTGGAATACAACGTTCTGGCACACCAGAAGAAGATACCATCACAGCTAAGCATTCTCGACGCCCTTCTGCTATCCAAAGAGGTGAGAGATTCTTTGATCAAGGCACTACAAGAGCCCGAACAGTTCCAAGCTTTCTTCGCCAAAGAAAAGATGAAGAACGAGCTGGAAGAAGTACACATAGCCGATATCACCTTCGGCGATGAAGATCTCCTCCTCGGGACTTGCGAGCATAACCGTCCCCTTTATGTCTCTGGATATTGTCATGATATTAAGATATGTAAGATCCTGGTTGACAATGGGCCCTCCGTCAATCTCCTCAATGTAAGAGTGTTGAAAGAAATCTGCATGAGCGTTCAGCACCTCGCTCGTGATAAAATCACCATCTCCGGGTTTGACTCCCAGTCATCACGGACTCTTGGGTCTGTGATACTAATGTTACGCTTTGGGCTGCTCGTCACGGACGTCAAATTCCACATCATTGATGCCAAGACCTGCTACAACGCTTTGCTCGGCCGGCCTTGGTTACACGGGTACAACATCATCCCTTCTACACAACATCAGTGTATGAAGTACTTCAAGGATGGTCTCGAGTATACTTTGACAGGGAACTAAACCCATTCTCTATGAACGAAGTTCGAAAGTACGAAGATGCAAAGTACTTCTTACCAGACTTCAAAGGATATGAAGAGATTCCATAAACCAGAGGAAAAGCAAAAAGCTATCACCACCATTCCGGTCTTCGGGAGTGATACCGAGGAGGATGAAGAGATAGTCTATTCAGGGATGCCCCAATGCAACAAGCCGAGACTATCCACCCCTATGTTGATCTTCGGCAGCGACTCGGAAGATGAGGTCAATACCGTATTTTCTGTTCGGCCATCAATACAAGCCTTCGCTGCCGATGATCGGAGTTTGCAAATTGCCATGGTTCCGCAAGAGCATTACAAAGAGCTTGACGCGCTTGATACCTATAATGTGCAAGAACTACAGACATTCTACATCCCTCCCAGGCGAAAAGATGAAAAGGCGATCCTCTTTTATCGATCCACGGAAACCAAAGTGGAGAAATAAATTTGGCATGGTGCCAATTCTATACTTGACAAGCTCCAGCCCATCCGTCTGCCCAGATACTACACAGAAGGATTAAAAAGGCTGTTGAGGCACCAAGGCATACCCTTCAAACAGACTGCTCGACAAGCTCAGTTCTACAACAGGATCTGGGACGTCCCCGGAACTCAGCGAAAATTGCCCAACGGGAGAATGGAAATGATCGGGCTTAGATATATTCAATCCAAGAAACGGGAACGATTCCATGACTGCTACGTTATATATGACTTTGATGAAGAAGGAGGTGTTCTGTTAAAAGACGCTAACCCTGAACCAAAACGAGGTCCCGCCATGAAAATGCCAAGTCCGTCATTTGAAGAACAGATCGACAAGCTGATAAGGGAAGCGGGTCAAAAGGTCCGGGACGACCATAGCTGCGAAATGGCCATTTACGAGAAAGCCAGGATGCAGCGCCTCCTTCAAAAGGCCGCGGAGAATGACAATGCTCTTCGTCGCCAACCCGTCATACAAAAGACCCGGCGCAGAGGCAAAAATAAACTGAAGAACGGAAAAAACGTTCGACGGCGGCCAAGTGGGTCTAAGAAGCCACGTGATCAAGAATCGAGCAGCCGAGATCCGTCTCTTATAAAGAAGATGGGTTGAGAATATTCTTTTCCCCAAGACAAGACAAAGAAGATATTCAATCTTGTCATAAAACATCAGATGATGACACTCCCGGAATCCAAGCACCCCGAGCAAGCAGACGAGGTCTCTCACCCAGACTATTGCTCCTATCACCGAGCAATAAGACATCCTCTCGAAGACTGCTTCACCGTCAAGAACTGGGTCGAAGACCAATACCAACAAGGCCGGTTCGCTCTATCCAGCAGTTGGAGGATAACCCCGCCACAGAAGCATGAACCGAAAGCGACGCGTATAGCGAGAGTAGAACCAGACCAACATCGGTCTTGGAAGCGATCTCGTACCTGTCACGTGATAACGCTATCAGAAGAAGAACCCGAGAATATGAATGACCTCCCCTGGTGCTTCGAAAACGATGATGACGAGGTGATCTCAGATTTCTACCGGGGCCAAAAGAGCTGGAAGATGGAATACATACTACTACAGATGACCTCAAAAAAATTGACTTGGGGACGGCAAACGACCCACGGCCGACGTTCGTCGGTGAACTGTTGTCTGAAGAAAAGGAGGCTACGCTTAAAGACGTGCTTATGCAATATAAAGATTGCTTCGCATGGAACTACTCCAAGATGCCAGGACTAGATCCGGAGATTGCTGTGCACAAATTGGCGATATCTCCGGACGTCAAGCCGATCAAACAAGCACCAAGAAGAATGCGGTTCGAGCTTGAGATGAGCATCAATGCCAAGATCAAGAAACTAATCGACTCCGGTTTCATCCTAGAAGTTCAATACCCTGACTGGATTGCCAACATCGTCCCAGTGATGAAGAAAAATGGGACAGTGCGCATCTGCATGGACTTTCGAGACCTCAACAAAGCTTGCCCAAAGGATGACTTTCCAGTACCGATCACTGAGCTGATGATAGATAATACGTCCACTCACGAAGTTTTCTCCTTCATGGACGGCTCATCAGGATACAATCAGATAAAGATGCATTCCGAGAACTGGAAGCATACCGCTTTCCGGACCCCTTTGGGCATATTTTGCTACAAGGTGGTGCCTTTCGGTCTAAAGAACGCCGGTGCCACCTATCAAAAGGCCATGACGAAGATTTTCGATGACCTCATACATGAAATCGTCGAATGCTATATTGACGACCTCGTAGTTAAAAGCAAATTATACGAAGAACATTTAGAGCATCTAAAGATCGTGTTTCAGTGCCTTCGGAAATACAACTTGAAGATGAACCTTTTCAAATGCGCGTTCGGAGTTTCCTCGGGCAAGTTCCTAGGATTCGTCATCTGACACCGAGGCATCGAGATAGACCCATCGAAGAGCAAGACGATCATGGAAATGCCTCCGCCAAGGACTCTCAAGTAACTGCGGTCTCTCCAAAGAAAGCTCACGTATATCCGGCGATTTATAGCAATCTCTCCGGCAAGTGTCGTCCTTACAGTCACCTAATGAAGAAGGGAACCCGTTCGTCTGGGATCGCAAATGCCAAAGCGCACTGGATGAAATCAAGCAATACCTGCAGAATCCGCCAGTATTGGCCACTCCCGTTAAAGGAAAACCTCTCGTCCTGTACACAACAGCCCTCGAAAGTTCTTTAGGCGCGCTGTGGGAATAAGAGAACGACCAAGGGAAGGAGAGAGCCCTCTACTATTTGAGTTGAGTTCTCCTAAGGGCAGAAAACAATTACTCCCCCATTGAAAAACACTGCCTGGCGTTAATCTTCGCGATAACGAAGCTTAGACAGTATGCGTTGGCACATGAGGTCCATCTCATATCAAAGGTAGGTCCTCTCAAATATTTGATGTCAAAGGCTATATTAACGGGACGGCTCGCTAAATGGGCCCTGCTCTTGATGGAGTTCTTGAAAACTTATCGTCCTCTTAAGGCAGTGAAAGGCCAGGTCATCGCCGACTTCCTCGCTGAGCATCCGATACCCTCTGATTCTCCTTTGAACTGCGAATTGCCCGATGAGCACGCATTTGACACGATTGGCGGGGAGAGAAGAGAGAATGATACCCGATGGGAACTATATTTTGATGGAGCATCTTCCATGAAGAAGCGCAAACAAAGCACCCTCATAATCAAATCCGGGTGGGCCTCATCTTCGTGACTCCACTAGGAGGGATAATGCGCTTTTCCTTCTCCTTAACAGAGCCGAGGATGAATAATGAAGCCGAATATGAAACTTTGATAGCAGGTCTTGAGATCGCGGTCGACATGGGAATCGAGAACCTCCTCATATACGGAGACTCCCAGCTGGTCGTTAGTTAAGTAAACGGCGACTATCAAACGTGAAAACCAGAGTTGGTAAAGTACGGTGAGAGAGTGCAACAGCTGCTGACTCGAATCCCTTCCTACACCCTAGAAAGCATACCGCGTGCGGAAAATAGCAAGGCGGATGCATTAGCCAAGCTTGCTAAAGAACTGGCCAACGAGAACCTCGATGACGTGAGGATCGTTGTGCAAAGCCTTCATCAGCTCATGAAAAGAGCTCTATCTTTTGCCTTCGTCAATGATACTCTGTATAAGAGATCATTTGATTCTCTGTGGCTAAGATTCCTGGAACCAAAAGAGGCAAGGAGAGTCGTCCAGGAAACTCACGATGGACTTTACGGTTCTCACCAAGCCGGGCCGAAGATGAAGCTAAAGATCAAAAGGATGGGCTACTATTGGCCCACGATGATCCAGGACTGTCTTGAATACGCGAAGCAGTGCCACTCGTGCCAAATTCACGGGGACTTTATCCACCAGCATCCAAATCCGCTACACCCAACGGTGGCTAGCTGGCCGTTCGAAATGTGGGGAACTGACATAATCGGCCCCATCGAACCAGTATCGTCCAGAGGACATCGGTTCATACTGGCAACAACCGATTACTTCTCCAAGTGGGCAGAAGCAGTACCACTAAGGGAAGTGAACACAGAGAATATTCTCCATTTCTTCAAGACACACGTCATTTATCGGTTCGGCACTCCGCGACGGATTATCTCCGATAACGGGACAGCCTATAGAAGCCATAAGATCAGCCGCTTCACACAACAGCATAACATAGACTGGAGATACTCTTCGGTCTATAATGCCTGAGCTAACGGTCTAGCTAAGGCTTTCAACAAGACCTTGATGAAGATCGTGAAAAAGACGGTGTCTCAAAAAAAGAAGGACTGGCACGAAAGACTGCATGTACTCCCCCTCGAGATAGAGTTACTCTCCTTGCGAGTGGCAGTTCATTACGAGCTAACGGGCGAAGAGAATGCTCATCTCCAGCTTGAGGAGCTTGATGCCCTCGACAAAACTCGGCTCATGGCGCAACAAAACCTGGAGGCTTATAAAGAAAAGATGACGCGCTCATACGAGAGATTGACTAGGCCGAGAACATTCCGCCAAGGCGAACTCGTGCTAGGGGTCAAGAGACCCATGATCCCCAATCGTGCCAAGCGGAGGAAATTCGAGCCGAACTATGAAGGCCCGTATATCATAAACAAGGTCTACCAACGTGGAGCATATCTACTCATGGACATGCATAGCGAAAGACTTTTCAAGCCAATAAACGGTCGATTCCTGAAAAAATATTACGCCCGATGAGTCACGGCCTAGGTTAACGAAAGATGACGACTGTCACGACCCGCAAGGTACGGAACGCGACCGGCTCTTAGATTACGAAACGTCTCAAGACGTCCGTAAAATAAGCAAGCCGAAGCCCAGAATACAAATCACAAATAAGATTTTTAGAGTGAAGGAAAACCAAATTATTTAAGCATTTACCTCATTACCTAATCAATTTGCCCTTTTTAAAATAACTTTCCTTTTTCCCAAAATTCCAGCAGAATTCACTTGTAAAATCAGCCCCAACTGTACAAGCAGAATATAAATGAATAACAGTGCATAAGAAATAGCATGTCGACTCAAGTGAGCTCGACCCAGATATATCATAAAATAAATTCCCAAGTCTCACAATCTCACATCTAGGTCAATATACAGTAATCCAAATAAAATAGGTACAACTGAAATGATAGTAGCAGTAGATGGAGTGGTCTGGATACAACAAATATGTAAGGTGGTACAAACTGATAATAACCCACCTATGAGCAAAAGCCTCGAGTCCAGGCAAAAGTGCAAAAGAAGCAAAGGTATCCGCCGCTACAGTGCTGACGGAGTGGACCTGCAGAAAAGCTGTGGCACAACGGGGGTGAGTTGCCAGCTCGTGAGTAATAAATAACATCTACTTAAGGCTATCGTATGCATGCACACAAGTGTCCTGGCATCCCTGAAGCAGGTATGGCTACATGTTCTAGCAGGTATGTATGCATCAACAGTGTACTAGCAAGTATATATATATATATATGTCACATGGATGAAATACCGGTATGTATGCCACATGAAAGTACAATCAAGTGTGTATGAGAATTATTCTTTCCTTTGTTTTGAAACTCCCCTTTTAAACATCAGCATAATATCCAAGAAATCAGTAAAAACCGTGTCCAGCAACAACACCTCAAAACTGTCCAAATCTCATATATCCATGTCCAGTATCTCTGGCCTCAGCCATCCGGCTGATCCACATCAAAATCCATGTCTCAAACCAACGGCCACGGTCGGTATCCTCTGGATATCCGCCGTGCCAAATGAAGTCACCGGTAGGTAATCCGTCCCCAGCCAGGCTCAACGCCATCTCCTGCGATCTTCTTGCCCCGGGGTACCGTACCGGGCCCACCATGCATCCGTGACGGTTTCTCCACTCCTCGACACGGATCTCGAAAACCACAGCAAACTCATGGTGGACGACACTTTACATCACTAGAAAACCGCAACTTTTATATTTTTAAACAGTTATCAGTTGAAATCTTGCGGCTTTCCTCCAAAATCCAGAAATATCATAGATCCCATGAAATCATCAAAAATGCATATGTCGATGATTATGGATGCTTATGGTATCAATTTGCAATGTATGATTTGCACTAAGCATGAGCAGATGTTATGATAATACATATGCACAGGTATGGTAATTCTTATGGTTTCATTTTAAATATTTAATGCAATATCATATTTCTAGGCAATTAACATGTTTCAGGTTAAGGTTATCTAGTGTCGTGACATGGCAATTACCAGGGTATGTGTGTCCACATGAATAGTGCTCGTGTTGCATATAAAACCTGGTAATGGTGCATGTGTCCTACAAATGAATTTGCGTATAAGGGTATGACATGTAGATATGACTGCGGTAATATTAAGCCAGTTTTATTGTTATCATTCTATTGTCATAAGTACTATCAAGTTTACCAACTATAAGTTTATTAAATCTAACGGGCGACTCGCGCCATCCAAACGATCGTCCCCCGTAGATGTTAAATCTACTCACCCGTGATCCCGTGCTAAGTGTGTCCGACCACCTGCTTGCCTTTCTCCGCTGCGCTCGAAGTTCCTGCCGGCGAACCTGGAATTTACAAAGTCACATACATCAGGAAAATCCTGCTAAACGCGATATATCGATAAAAGGAAACGCGTACGTGAAACTAAACGCGTGTGCACACGACACGACGCGACGCGCACGAACCCACCAAAACCTAAGCTGACACGCTGTGTCGCACAGTGCGCCACAGAACCACGCGTATCGCGCGCGTGTCGCACAAAACTTAAACATCGGAAACACACAACTAGCTCCAGATTTTGCCTCTGGACCCAAAATGAAAAGTTACGGATACCAACACACTAACCTACCCAGAAGTACCCTATCCCCAAAATTTCCATACCCCACTCCCTACTCTGGCCGCAATTTGCGGCCAGAATGAATAAACCGGCGGCCTCGAGGGGGAGTTGGGTCCCCGTGCTCTGTGTGTGTGTGTCTACTAGTCTCATCATGCTACAGTCTTCCCAATTTTGTTCTGAAGGGTTCGGGTCAACAGCAGATCCTATAGAGGTTATAAAGTCACTAAAACTGCCAAAATACGCCAAGTCGGGTAAATCGGGTGTCTTTATGAAGTCTGGGGAATTTCTCTGGTTGACTGGCCTCACTAGCACCTAAGAGGGTTATTCTAACTAACGCAACTCTCACTTTGTCAAAATTCCCTTAAATCACCCAGAAACCACAACTAAGCAAGAAATAATCACTAATCGAGCTAGTTTACCATAATTTTTGCGATTTAAGGCCAACCATCTAATTTTAATGACACCACTAGGCTTAAACAGATTAGTTAACACCAAAAAGGGTTCATAAAACTACAAGCACTCTAAAATGACTAAATCTAGCATCACTACACCATTCTAGCACTAAAATTACGATAAGACACTATACTAGCTAATCAAGCACATAATCTACACAATAAGGAAGAAGTTTAGGAGTTATACTCTCTAGGAACCTTGCAACCAAGGAGAAGGAGAAGAAGGAGGGAGTGGGTGCTTCTGTGATGAACTGGAGCTGCTGCAGTCCCAGGCTGATGCTGCAATTGCTGATGCTGGTGTGTGGCTGATGTTGTGGTGTGGAGCTGATATGGTGTGGTGTGGGCTGATGTGGTGTGGTATGGTGTGTGGTATGGTATGGTGTGGGCTGATATGGTGTGCTACCTTGGCTGATGCTGGTGCTGCAGTTTAAGTTTTGACTGAAGCTGAAGCTGATGATGTTGTTTTGTGTTGTATTCTGATGTTTTAAGGCTGAAATTGAGTGTGAGTGAGGTGGTAGTGTTGTGTGTTTGTAGTTGAAGTTGAGAGGGGCTGAAGTAGCAGCTGTTGCTGCTGATGTTTCTGATTGAAAAGGCTGAATGCTGATGGTAACAGGCTGATGGTGTACTGCTGAGGTTTTGGAGGCTGATTTGAGCTGGAGTTGGGCTGATGTGCTGGTGATGATGGCTGATGGTGTTGTGGTGCTGATGTGAGGGTTTAGTAGCTGTTGTAGAGTGGTAGGGGGGCTGGTGAGGCTGATGCGGCTGATGGGGCTAGCTTCAGCTGCTGATGTTGATGCCTACAAGCTGAAATTCTGCATGCTGAAGAAGTGGCTGCTGAGTTTGGGCTGTAGGATTTGTTTTGGTGGCTAAAGGGTGATGATATGGTGTGTGTGAGAGGAAGAGAAGAGAGGTAAGAAAAGTTTTGAAAAGAAGATAGTGTGACACATCCAAGAGCCATCATTCCCTCACTCTCATTAAATGCTTCAAGATCCCCATCACAATCTTTCCTTCAAATCACAAGTCAACCTTAAACCCTAATCTATGCTTAAAACTAAAACCCCTAAATTAACACCTAATTATTTTAACAAGGGTTGGACCACCATGGTTAACTCAAACATGCTAACCTACAAGCTCAAATATATGGCAAACCCTAATCTTAACCCTGGCTAACGTGCACAAGTGTGTGTGGTTGAGATAAAATTCCACAAAAATAACCACAAAACCAGATAATTTATTAGAAACCCGTTTCGGTAAACTTTTTACCAAAAAACCCCCACATTAACAATTAATCACTACTAACCCTAAACTCAGGTGTTACAACGATGCCTATGTCCGCTCGCTATCTTCCTGAGCCCAAACTCTATAAGTAGTAGCCGGCTACGGACTGAAATGTCCTAAAACTAACGACGGACCGAAACGTCCTTAAACTAACGATGGATTACTATGTCCTAAAACTGGCTATTGACCGAGACGTCGATAAACTACTACGGACCGCAGCATCCCAAGACTGACAAAAAAATATGTAAAAAAATAAATAAAAAAAAGAGAAGAAAGAAAACGGTATGTGCATAAGCGAGATGGGCATGGATGAAAATCCGAAAGGGCTCCGTGAGTAAAAACAGTAGGGCTACCGGCGAGTTTTGTGAAAACCCGAAAGAGCGCAATCTCGTTAAAAGACACTTGCAAGGTCATCTCGATCTTGTGAGGAGAAAATACTTGCGTGAGATCCTTACGACTCACAAGGGAGCAACACACTTAGGGATCCCCACGATTCCTAAGGAGAAATTACACTTACGAGATCCTCACGATTCGTAAGGAGAATTCCCCTTTGAGACCCTCACGGCTCACAGGGTTCAAAAGCCTTAAGTTACAGGGATCTGAACCTGTTCTTAAGCCATCACAATTTCTAATGCTGACCTACAAGAAGTTCAATGCTGACCCTTGTATACAATCCACGGGCGCGAATAAACATTTCCCTAACAAAGTCCCACCCGCGACTAGGGATATGTTTACACAGTGGACAGCCCTTGTAAGTCTTCTCGACTTATAAGGAGAAAATACTCTTGTAAGATCCTTACGACTCATTAGAGACCATACACTTAGGAATCCTCACGATCCCTAAGGAGAAAATGCACCTACGAGATCCTCACGACTCATAGGGAGAAATACCTTTATGAGACCCTTGCGGCTCATGAAGTTAAAAGCCTTAGTCGACAGGATCCTAACCCTGTTCGCTGAGCCATCTTTGTTCAACATCGACAGAGGCAAATGATGATTCGCTCCTGATAATATCCCAGTTGTAGTGATGCTTATGCCTAAATCGGTATGAAATCCCAAACTCACAGCGAGCCACAAATGCATATGAAATAGCCGAAATGATGGGGCAACTTGCAACAAAATCAACAAGTAAAATATATGCATACAAAATAGCCGAAATGGTTGGGCAGCTCGTAATAAAAAGCAGCGAGTAAATAAAACAAATAGCCGAAATGATTGGGCACCGTGAAAAATATCCGAAATGATTGGGCAATCGCGACTTTCGCGATATTAAAGCTGAAATGATAAAGCGTCGCGGAAAGAAAAAATATATAAAATGAAACTTTTTGCCCTACAGGTGAGATCACATTGATCCCTGTATACAGTCCAGGGGCACAAACAAAAAGGGAACCATACCTTCCCACCAGGCTCCATCAGAATGAGAAGCCAAATCTCGACGGTTCACAGACAGCCTAGAGATCACCAACAGCGTTTCTCCTCATTCCAGCAGGATTCAGACGCGACAATCAACCTTGGAGCCATGGCAAAGTCCCTGTTCCAAACCTCGACGATTCATAGACAACCGAGAGAGCAAATTCTGGTCTCGTAGAACACAGCTAATGTCAATCCTGACCCCGTGGGAAACGCCCGGAGCACCTCCTAGTCTCGTGGAACATAGCTAATGTCAATCCTGACCCCGTGGGAAATGCCCAGAGCATCTCTTGGTCTCGTGGAACACGGCTAATGTCAATCCTGGCCCATTGGGAAACGCCCAGAGCACCTCCTGGTCTCGTGGAACACGGCTAATGTCAATCCTGACCCCGTGGGGAACACGGATAATGTCAATCCTGACCCCGTGTGGAACACGGCTAATGTCAATCCTGACCCCGTGGGAAACACCCAGAGCACCTCCTGGACTCGTGGAACACAGCTAATGTCAATCCTGACCCCGTGGGAAACGCCCAGAGCACCTCCTAGTCTCGTGGAACACGGCTAATGTCAATACTGACCCCGTGGGAAACGCCTAGAGCACCTCCTGGTCTCGTGGAACCCGGCTAATGTCAATCCTGACCCCGTGGGAAGCGTCCAGAGCAAATCCTGGTCCTGTGGAACACGGCTAATGTCAATCCTGACCCCATGGGAAGTGTCCAGAGCAAATCCTGACCCCGTGAAATGCGGATAAGGTCGACCCCTTGACCCCGTGAAATGCGGATAAGGTCGACCCCTGACCCCGTGAAATGCTGATAAGGTCGACCCCTGACCCCGTGAAATGCGGATAAGGTCAACCCCTGACCCCGTGAAATGCGGATAAGGTCAACCCCTGACCCCGTGAAATGCGGATAAAGTCAACCCATGACCCCGTGAAATGCGGATAAGGTCAACCCCTGACTCCATGAAATGCGAATAAAGTCAACCCTCGACTTCCCTGTCAAAGCCATTCTTTTATTCGGGAGCAAGTAAACTCATCAATCACTTACGGGTCCTCTCGACTTGTAAGAATAAAATTTTCTTGTGAAATCCTTATGACTCTCAAGAGAAAACGCACTTATGAATCCTCACGATTTCTAAGGAGAAAATACACCTACGGGATCCTCTCGACCTATAGGGAGAAAATTCTTTATGAGACCCTCACGGTTCATAAAGTTGAAAAGTCTTAGGTGGCAGATCCTAACCCTGTCTTCCAAGCCATCATTGCCTCGCAGAGAGGTCAAGGTAGATTTTCTATGGGCCACACTCTCCGACAAGAAAGGAAATAATCACTTACGAGTCCTCTCAACTCGTAAGCAAGAAAAACTCTCTTGTGAGATTCTTACAACTCTCAAGAGAAAACGCACTTAGGAATTCTCACGATTCCTAAGGAGAAAATACACTTACGAGATCTTCACAACTCGTAAGGAGAAATACCTTTATGAGACCCTCACGGCTCATAAAATTGGAAAGCCTTAGGAGGCAGATCTGAACCTGACTCCTAAGCCATCGCTGTCCTACAAGGAGATCAAAATAGATTATCCACAAAATGCATACTAAAAGAGACACACCACCATGAAGCAAAATATGTCTTTTATTCATGAATCAAAATGAATACAAAGTACAATTTATGAAAGAATCAAAAAATACTCTCATTCAGGAGTATGTACAAAAGAAGAATAAAAAGAAAAATATACGATTCTTCAAGCCGGCGGACGATTTAATAGATTTGCCAGTTCATCCTTTTTCCGCTGGGTCTCGGCTTCATGATTCATTATCGCTAAGAAACGGGCCTCTGCTTGAAACTGTTGGGCCTGGTACTAGGCAAGCCGACTTTCAAGCTCCTTTTCGGTAACTTTATGAGCTTCGACCATTTCGCGAGTAAAAATGACGGCTTTATCAATGGCTACCACCTCCCTGATAGCTTCTTGAAGCACCTGCCAAAGTTCATACGCCCGAGTGGTCTTGGCCGTAAGATCAGCTTGAAGTTCCCCCAGCGTAGTTGAAGATAGCTTCCTCTCTGAAAATTTTCGGCTGAGCCTCTTCTCGCATGACAGCATATTTGCGGCGCACCATTCGATCAGCCCCCGCAAGCTCGCCTTTGCAGCCACAACCTCTAAAGGAATGCGCGTACATTCAAGACTATGCAAGCAAGCCTCCACCCGACGACAAACTCAACCCATACTTGCACCAATGTTTCGCTGTGGTTAGCAGCAAGAAAGGGGAGAGAACTGTTGGCTTCGGCGGCAAATTCTTCGACCGTGATCAAACTACCAGCACGAAGGTCTTCGATCAGAGCTGACAAAGAGTGAAGGCTTAGCTTTGCCATCCGTTCCGAGGCACGTAGAGCATAGGGGCTGGGTGGCATGGCGATGCGAGATTCCAGTGTGGTAAGAACTGGCAAAGCTGTTAAGATTTATAAACAATCAGCGAAACTTGCAAGCAAAGAGCAGATGGAACAACGTCGAAACTTTACTTACCCACAGTCATGCAAGAAGGGTCCACAAGATCCCCAGGCCCGTCAAGAATCTCAACTTCGTCATCGGCTTCCAGAACTGCAGAAGACATTAGTATCGTTATATGAAATAATAATAATGCCGTGAGGAGAAGGCAAATAACACTAACCTTGCTCGGAAGAGAGGACGATGCGTTGAGGGGATATTGCCTGCGGAGCGGCCATCTCTAGCAGACGCTGAAAAGACTCCTGGGGGACAGGTCCGCGATGGACGCCGCCAATCCTCATAGCTCTGAAAAGACAGAAAGGTTCAGACGATGGGGAGTTTATTAAAATAAAATATAGAAGGCTACCTTCGATACTCCTCCCGCTCTGGACTGGAGGGATAGCAGCTTCGGCGGCCTCCTCCATGCCCCCAGGCACATCATCAGGGACATAGGCCGGTATAAAAACTTCCAATTGAGGAGCAGTGGCCACCGCTGCAGGCTCCAATGAAAGGACGGTGGCCTCGACTACCTGTCCCATAGTCTCCGGGACGTCCCCAGAAAGATCCATTGAATCCGCGGTCAATGAAGATGCCACTTCCGGGAGAGCAAGCACCGGGGGAACGGAAATCACCAATGGGAGCTCCGTGGCAGGAAGAACAGCTGTATCGACCCCCTCCACACTTACTGGTGTCTTATCGGGGATATCTACAGAGTCCATAGTCAAGGCGCGACTCGAACTCAGATCCTCTGACATTGCCGAAGTCCCTGCAAAAGTTTTCACGGAGATAAGAATATATATATATATATATATATATATATATATATATATATATATATATAAGCAGTGCAAAATACTACAAAAAGATATATAAGTATACCAATGCGCCAGGATGCCTCTAATATGGCTTTTTCATGCCGACGTTCCTTCCTGAGGAGGTGTGCTCGCCGGGGTTTGAGGGTAGACTCGTGGCCGCCAGTCCACAACGACAGCGCATCTTCGGCATCGGCCAAGATAGGCTGCTTAAGGGCTATCTCGCCTCCCTCTTCCAAAAGACCTATAAATATCCGCCGTATCGATGGAGGATCTTCGTAAAAGATGACAGCAGGATAAGGCCTTTTCGGGACCCTTACATTTTCAGTCTCATCCTGGGAGCATCTTATAGCCTCAGCCAATTGTGCGGCTTCCTTGGCAGATGAACCGGGAAAAAGAAGACCACCATCCGGCTCTTGTATAGCTATTGGCTCGTCCTGAAAGATAGGCTCGGATTCCACTAAAAAGTTAAGCAGATTGGTGACCGTCTTTCTTCGCCTCTTTGTCCCAGAACTAACACCAGAAGACGATCGCTTCTTTTCCCTTGGTGCTTTGGTGCAACATTGACCCACTTCGCCTTCAGTATCCTCTCTCAGCGGTGCTACCGATGACGACACCGCCATTGCTGACACCGCGGCTGATGAAACTGCTACTGGCGCCTTATCAGAAGCCCTTGCCTGAGCTCTAGTGCGCATCGGCATAGCAACTGTCGGGGTCAAGTCCACATCCGCCGCCTCAGGAATAAGTATGGTACCAGCATCCCTCAAGGGAGGGCGAACCGTTGTCCACGGTCGCGGCGGGACTCCCGTAGCCTGGAGCGGGGCGGGAGCTCTAAGCCCAAAAAGTATCCTCCTCTCCTCAGCAATGATTGGACTAACCCGGTAGCGATACCAACCCGTGAAAGCCCCCACGCACCTCGGAATGTAGTCGGCTTCGGGGATCATGAAATGAGAACCGGTGTTCAGCCTCATGAAATGGTGGGTGGCATCACGAATAGCTTCCAAAGAAGGGCGGGGTTCCACTGTGAATGCTTCAAAGGGAACACCCTGGTCATAACCCAATTGCCGGGCAAAGCGGTGTGGATTGTACAGCATGAAAAGAGCCGCGTTGTTTCGATGGAACACCAGATAACCGGATCTGATTGAATACAAGGGCATAGCTTCCTTGGGCTTCAAGGAGGGTGTTCCCTCTTTCGACAAGTCAAAAAGCTGTTGAACAGGTCCCGAGAGAGCAGAGAGGATTCGATCATTAAATACCATTCCGCCTTCGTTGGCATACGGATTGAGCAGCACACGAAGAACCCCTAATTGAGTCGGGTCAGGAGCAGAAGCATCCACCAACTTCATGAGCCACGGAAAGATATAAGCATCATAAAAGCTGGGTCTCTGGTGCGCCGCAAATGCCCCTAGCACGTGCATCTCAATCCATGACGTAAAGTAATGAAGAAAAAAACTCATTACGTTCACGCCTGGGGTTGAGGTATTGGCTGCAGTGCTTAGCCCATGGTACAGATACGACAGCCCTGCGATGCCCACGGCTAGTCGCGTCCCTTCGGCGATGCAATGAGCAAGGTAAATGACCGAGGCTCTCATGAATCGACGGTGCGTTGGAACGACAAACCTACTGAGCCAAACGCTGATAAAGCCGACGAAGAAAGTTTCTTCATCCATGCCCGGAGCTGCAATCGACTCAAAAGATACAGCAGACAAGATTGGGCTATAAAACTGAGGCAAATCTTGTTCTCTGGCCGGTAGCTTGTTTAAATCAAACCCGAAGGGGTCATTAATATTCGCGAACTTCGGAGTCGCCTTTGATAGAACATCTCCGCGAAGGAAGCAGGCGATAAAGCTTTTAAAAGTAACGACATGTTCTTCTGATTCCGTGAACAGCTTCTCAAAAATCCCCAGAGTCTTGATTAAACTCGGGTACTTGTGGCAAACGGCATTTTTAGTCGACAAGCCGTCAAGCGTAGCGGGCACAGTCTCGAAAGCATACTCGTCAGGGGGCAACAATTTTTCGTAAGGCGCTCCCCTGATCGGTAAACCCGAGATCTCGCGAAACTCTTCCAAAGAGATCGAAACTTCGCGGTCCCTTAACAAGAAAGTATTGGTGGAAAGATTCCATTGATTTAGAAAAGCTTTAACCCATCATACATGGGGAGATTGATAATGGAAGAGGGACGCATACACCGCTTGGTAAAGCCCGACCCTCTGCAGTCGCGCACGATAAGCGGACAAGATGTAACGAGCCCAGAGAAGATAGCCCGTGGGATGGCGAGGGGTAAACCCTATCTTGTAAACTTGTCCCCAATGCTAGGCTTCACCTTGGCAGATACGACGTCCCAAGATGTCTATGGCCGGCACAGGCTGGTTTGGTATCCCAGTTGTCGACGGTTCGAGCCGGCTGGTAGGAGTCCAATCTGCCACCTCTACAGCAAAAGCAGTCCGCGGATGGTCCATCGGCAAGAATGGGCGAATAGGCTCTGTTGGCACCTCCCAAAGAAAGTTTCAGCGACCGCGGATGATATGCCCGTACCAGGTTCCCCATAAAAGTAAATTGGTGCAATCCGGGTCATGAGCCCTGATTATTGCCATCGCTTCTTCGTCCGACGGTGATTGAGGAAAAGCCGCTTCCGAGCGAGTAAAGGGAAAGTATGGAAGAGAAGCCATTGCACCTGAAATAAAGGAAAGGGAAACCGTTAGTAAAGCCTACACGTGTGTGTGTGTATATATATATATATATATATATATATATATATATAGGGTTACAAAACAAAGGGGCCCCACAAAATCAAGATGATGGCCCACTAATGATGATACAGGGTAATCATTATGAAAACAAAAGGAAGATTCTCAATAAATTCAAAAAACTCTACACATTCCCCCAAGGAGAAAACCCATCGCAGAAACTCTGTGCAAATCGAGAAAGATCTCTGCAAGAACAACTCAGGATGAAAAATCCCAAGAAGTCTTCTTTAAGAACTAAGTTCTTTTGAGGAATTAAATTCCCAGAAAAATTTTCAGAGCTAAGCTCTTTGAAATGGAATTAAATTCCAGAGGGAAGACAAGTATCATCATCAATCCCCTAAGATAGAGAAAACCCCAGCAAAAGGGGTTTATTATTTAAATATTGGACATTCTTAAAGAACTTGGAAAGATGGGTTTTTGTTAAAGGGAAAAACCCTTAGTGTGGATTTAAAATCCAAAGAAAATTTCTACAAGAAGTTTCTCGGCCGTTCAAAATCCTTACCTGATAAGGGAAATCTTTTATTGGCAGAGTTAAACTCTGAAGATTTTTTGGAACAGAGAACTGAGCTCTGAGAAAGAGAATTAAATTCTCAAGGCAAGAACAAGGAAGGAAGAAAATGAAAGAGTGGAGGCGCTTCTGAAGACACCCCTGCATTTATAGGATGTGATGGGAAACGGTTCTACCCCCTTCCCTAGGCAGATCCAATGGCCACAAAAGTTACAGCGTTGCATTCACGTGCAAACACGTGAGAACAACGCTGTGGGGTCATTTGTTCCCTCATAAAATACAAGAAAAAACGCCAATGGGGCATCATGTGCACACACGTGATCAGGGGTCACGTGCCGACACATGATGGCTTCCTGAGGGCTCTGAAATGATAAGAATTGAATCCTAATCAAATGGGGTCACGTGCCTACACGTGATGGGCCTTTAAACCCACTGAAAGATTTAAAGGTATAACAAACAACAAGGAAAAACCCCAATGGGTCATCACGTGACTAAGGGTCACGTGCTGACACATGATAATTCCTGAGTTCTTTAAAAACAACAGAATTAAATTCTGGTTAAATGCTCAATCAGTGGGGTCACATGCTAACATATGATAGGCTCCGTTGGATTAAAAATCCAATGGTGATTAAAAATTACTAATTTATAGAAAGATTCTATACAAGGAGATATTCCCCTAAAATTTGCCTGGAATAACAGACAAAATATCTTTTGGATTAAAAATTCAATGGTGAATAAAATTCACTGAGTGATCTAAAAGATCATATTGGTTACAGAATCAATCAAAATCTTCCAATGAAAAATTGACTAAACAAACCGATTCTTTTCTTTCTCCTATAAATAGGAGCCAAGAAGAGAAGAGGAAGAGAGACAGAACAACAGAGAGAGAATACAAAAGAAGAGAGAATTTAATTCTCCAGAGAAAAAAGAAAGCTTCTTTAAAAAAGAAAGAAATCCTAGGTGAGAGATCATCCTATAAGCTCCCACAAAAGAAAAAAGAGAATTTAATTCTCAAACTAAGAGTTTAACTCTTCTGAATAAGAACTTAGTTCTTCCTTTGGTTGAAGGTCTGCAGAAGCAGATCTCCCCACAAGTTGAGATTTTAATTCTCATCTGAGAGATTCTGCCATGCAGATCTAAAACCTAAGAGAAAATCTAAGTTCAGATAATTATATTCTCCCACAAAGCATATAGGAATTTAATTCCTCCAACAAAATTAGGGTTTAACCCTATAAAAGAATTTAATTCTTCCAAATATATATGAATTTAATTCCTCTAAATAAAATCAGGGTTTAACCCTACAAAAGAATTTAATTCTTAAACAAGGGACTTTTCATGCACGTAAAAAGATCAGGTACCCAACCTGATCACGTGCTCCCACGTGACTCTTGAACAAACTTCTCAAAGTAAAGGCAGAACAGACTTTGGGCGCCCTCACGTGACCCCTGACAAACACCTCTTTAAAAAAGAGAAGATGGAAAGAACTGAAGGATTAAAATCCAAAGCATGGGCACTCTCACGTGTCCCCACGTGATCCCTAGCAAATCCTTTTAATATCCAGTGCATGGGTACCCATCACGTGCTCACACGTGATGGCCGTGAAGACTAAAATGTTTAACACTTACCTGCATATCCTGAGAATAAAGGAAGTTTGAGCCCAACACTGTTTTGTGCGCTGCATCCTTAGTGTTTTAACACTATTTTAAGCGCATCACGTGGGAGCACGTGATAGCTGAGTGTCCTCTAGTGTTTAACACTATATCCAAGCCAATCTTAGCTTGAACTAGCCAAGTTTTTCAAGAGGCAGTACCCTCCTTTGACTGAACTTCAAACACACTTTTGTCTTCCAAAATTGGTCATCTCATATGATATTCAAAGCAAAATCCAGAGCTTTTCAGACAATTTTGGTTCAAAGGTACATCTCTCCACACCTCTGATGCATGTCGTTGTAATTCTTCAACGTCTTCAGAGAGGTGGTGGGTCCCAATGTCCAATAACTATCTGGTGTATTTCCAAATCCATGTTTGCATCTGAACCTGGACCGCAATGTCCCTAAACTAAACAACAGAGCCCAAATGCTCTTTTGTTGGATCTAAATGATCTTGTTAAGTAGATCTTAGTCTAAAATTAGACTAACGTATCCTTAACAAATATTTAAGTTGATCTTAATTCCCAAACGAGATTAACGATCCTTAAATCAATCCAACTACAGATCCGCCAACCAATATTGGTTCAAGGGTACATCTCTTCACTCCTCTGATATTTGTCGTTGTAATCCTTCAACGTCTTCAAAAAGGTGACAGGTCCCGACAACCAGACATTTCACAAACTGTGGGGTCCTTAAACTCATAGACTATGATGTTCTTAACCTTGGACTGTGGGGTCCTTAAGCCCATGGACTATGATGTCCTTAACCTTGGACTGTAATGTTCTTAAACTAACAATGGACCGCAATGTCTCTAAACTAAACAATAGAGCTCAAATGCTCTTTTGTTGGATCTAAATGATCCCGTTAAATTGATCTTAGTCTAAAATTAGACTAACGTATCCTTAACAAACGTTTAAGTTAATTTTAGTCTCAAATGAGACTAACGACAACATAAATTAGTCTCCGTATACAATCCACGGACAATCAAAAATAAAATAAACACATATGACACGAAATGACCATCTGGAGAAGGAGAAAGTGGTTACCGCGATGCGGTAGCGTGATTAACTGCAGGGGCTTGCGCCTGCAGGGAAGAGCGTCCCCACAATCAAAAACCCCTCAAATGAGAGGGAATCTGACGAAATCTGCTATATCGGCCGTATCCATTTAAACTTTCTATATATGGTGCCATAAATCAATTTGGCATCTTCCGAAAGGTGTACGGATAACACCAAATAGCATCTGCCTCCAAATTCAGGCAAGACGAATCTACGCGGTTCCGTCTCTGTATTTCGGCGGAGAACAGTTTACATCTTTCTGTTTAAACCATTTTCCACATGTTTGATTTTTCTAACTTTTCATTTTTATGTGTATTGCACATATAAACTTTTGGGCTTCTAAAAAAGTTTAAAAAATTAAATCAAAAAAACAATGTGTCTGATGGGAATCGAACACAGGGCCTACGTCACTGCAGTGCAAAGCTTTACCAGTGAGTTACAAGTTGTTTCTTACTATTATTTAACAAAATTAACTTATAACGCAATCTCATGTATAACCCATTTTTGTACATTAAACCGGAAAATTCCGTACAGTAAATTTAGAGCCGTTACAAATTGTATGAGGGGTAAGGTCTGCCAACTTATGTCCCCTCAAAATATTTTTTAATTAATAAAATATCTAGATCTGTTTCGGGACCTACACGAAGTTCGGATTAAAAAATTTCCAAAATTTTTTCATAAAAATAAAATTTTATTTTTAAAAAATTCAAAATTTTTATACGGGCCGGCTCGACAACACGAGCCCGGCCCAAGCCGGGCCACAGGCCAGGCTGGGTTCGGGTTTGGGGGCTCCGAGCCGAGCCTAAGCCTGGCCCGAAGCCCGATCAACCCGGCCCAGGCCCGGTCCGAAGACCGTCTGGCCCGACAGGGTCCGGGCCGGCCCGGCCCAGCCCGACCCGATAGACACCCCGAATCTGATCCTGTGACAACCTAATCATGCAAAAAGCAAATCATTAAATTCTAACTAAGAACACGTGTCTTTAAAGCTTTTAAAAAGATTATTTACTATTGTTATCACTGCAACACATGAGATCCAAAAAAGTTTGTTCTTTTTTCCAGTTTGATAATGCAAAAAATGATAAAATTCCTTAATGTAAATCTAATCTCAAAGCATCCCAACTCATACTCTGAGACCTATGAAATTATATTTTTACTCTTCACCGTTTAATTGCAATAATAGTTGTTCAAAACCGCTCAATTATTTTTTTTAAATACCCTAATGATAATTAACATATTTATCTTTATTATTATAAGTAGAACTCATGATGGTATGATAAAAAATCTCATTTTCTCTTTAAAAATACACAAAAAGGGGGAAAATTTATTTATGGAACTCAAGCCATGCCAACTCATTTTCTTAAATTCATGTTACCTTTTTACCCTTTCAACAATTGGTCAAAAAGGTCCAATTCTTTTTCAAAAAGAACCTTAATAATTAGCATATTTGTAACATAAGTTACATATGAACCCTAAATTAGTTTTTAATAGCATGTAATTTATTTTACATTTCATTCAAAAATAGCGTCAGCCATGAAAATAAAATAGCATATACTGATAGTATATGAAAACACATTTTTTTAATGAATATTAGATATCATATATTATAAGGATTCCAAAATAAATTATAAATATGTATTTTGTACTTAATACATCTCTCTTGATATACACATGTGCATTGCAGCATGCAAAAAATACCAGTGAAATAATTTAAACAAGTAGACATACATCCTACAATTATTTTTCTTAATATAAAAATTCTAGTATATATTAATAAAGGGGAAAATGGAGTAAAGGTATATCTCAGCTAAGTTGTCTAAGGCATGTGAGATAAAGAAAGAGGATGAACCCCATTGTTTTTAAGTTATATATTTTTCTAGTTGGATAGGCCATTCTTCCTGCTCTTACATACCTTGGGTAATTTAGCTAAGACATACTTTAGCTACATTAACCTCATTAATAAAAATTAAAGATAAATTAATTTCCAGAATTTTCAAGTGTTTTCCTTGAGTAAATATGGTTATGACAAATAGTATTTTTGCACGTGTAATGCACATGCGTATTAAAATAATTTTTTGTATGTATATTAATTATCTTAACCGAAATTCTATAACAAAAAATCAATTATCTTAACTAAAATTCTTTAACAATCTTTTCAAATATTTTGTTTATGATGTTAACATGTACTCACATCCATGTCATGTGCAAAAAGTCAAGTAATCTTTTCAAATATTTTGTTTACGGTGTTTAACACGTATCCATATCCTGCACGCATGCAAACAATCGATGATACAGATCGACTTAGGTTTAAAGATTTTTCACGGAATGTTTAATTTGTTATGAGAGTGGCGCATGCCCCCTTTCTTTTTGGCTATAATGACAGAAACAATTACTCAAAACAAAAACTTGCTTTTTCTAACGGCCTTGAATAATTTAATCTGCCAACTTAAAATTAATTGAAATAATTTCAAGAGATGAATTTTTAATTAAATGTAACTTATCATCGGTGCGTTCCACATAATTAAAAACTTTAGACCATTAAAAACGAATTTTTTTATTCTATCATTTAAAATTCTATATTTTAATATTTCAAGGGAGCATATGCGTTAGGATGTAAGGATAAGATATGAATGTTACCGTATCCGAATCCGGATCTGGCAATCCTAAACTGATTCAAATTCAAATGTGATCAGAAATGAAAAATATGAAAAATATTATCTTGGTAAAAGTTGGATATAGATATAAATATATTAAATGGATATTGAAAAAATATATACTCAATAATACCGAATATTAGTAGTTTTGGTATAGGATATGGATACAGAAGAAATATAGATATTACCATATTCGTATTCGGTGGCTGTTGACGGATTCGGATAGGCATGGGAACTCTCATCTCCACAAAAAGAAATGCCAATATTATTATAAATAAATTAGGTCAGAGGGATTGTTTAACGATTTTAATCAATGATAAAAAATAAAAAAGAAGATGGCGGCAAAGCGAGTGGCCACGCCAAAGCACTCGTCTAGATCCAGATCCTTCTCGACACTACCAACAGGCCCCTGGAATCCTCGGATATTACGTAGATGCCCCTGACCCCAAACAGCTAGGCGACTTCTTCAACGGCCCGGAATGAACTACGTTGACTTAATGCCTGACGTCAGCTGCGTGAGGGGTGTTTTGGTAAATTCGATCTGCTGAATCGTGATGCGCTTCCTTTCGTTGGAACCCACGTGTACGCGCCTCTGCCTCATCGCGTGTACGCGACAAGTTTGTACCGAAACGTGCCGGTTATCGCCATCGGTTTAGAAACTGCTGTGGGTGGGATCCGATAACTCGACAAGCCCGATTTCTTCTTGGGAACCGACATGAGAGCTCTCTTCGTTTCTATGTTTTTTTTTTCTTGAACCGGACTTCGTTTTTACGTTTTCTTTTGACTTTCCGTGTTTTTTCTGTTCATAACTCATATGATACAGCACTTGTTTCTAATCTTGGATGGAAAATGAAGCAACATATGTGTGTGTGTGTATATATATATAGTGCCCTCTCGTGTAAACAATCCGGAGTTGCCTATTAATTGGATTGTATTTGCATGCACGAGCTGCATAAAAATTCAAAATGCGTTGATCAAGACGGGAGATTCGCCTGTGTAAATTCGACACATTTTAAACGGTCACTGATTAAATTGCAAGTTTTGCAGTTGTATTCCTCAAGCGATACTCTTCTGTTTCTCCATCATGATAATGCCAAACCTTCGTTTTCCATTCAAAGCTATTTATATGCCGAAGTAGATTGAGTGCATGATTGCTTACAGTCAACCGTTGAATCCAGAAGCATAATGCGTAAATTTTCTTGCACCTGTATATATGGACCCGTGTTTATAGTCTTAAGAGCAAGGCTCTTCAAGTAAGGCCCTTTTTTCTTTATCTTTAAAATCCGATCTCGATAATCTTAATTTTCACTCTTTTGGAATCATGTTCGTGTAAACTTAATTTGATTAAAAATGGTAGCATCTTCCATGATTTTTCCAACAAGAAAATTTTCCTACACGGTCACGGGCCCTTCTAAATTGAAGAAGGCACCAGCAATTTTTTAATGATATTTTTTTTCCATGAGGCATACAATTTACATATCTATGGAAGTAAGTTAAGATAATACAATCTTTTTTTTACCTGGTAGCATATCTATGGAAGGTCGAAAATTATATAGTCCAATGCAAGAAGAGAAGAGAGAAATTTGTTTTTCACTTTTCTCGTTACCTCTAAATTCTGGACCATGCATGTTCAACTGATATCAATAAGAGAGGCACAAAGACAACAACAAACTCTATTTCATGTAAAAGCTTTAAAAAATATGAAGGAATGAACTTTTTCAACAATATTAATCATTAAAGCCATATCTATTTAAGGATAAATTACTGATGATGAAAGCATGGACACGTGCGATTTGGGCAGACTTAAGATTCTACTCCATTTATGTATGTAACAAATTTAAGCAAACATCGTGAATGCATTACCATGGTTTATTCTATTTATTGATAAAATAGCCAGTTATTAATCAATTTAAGCTCAAGTTATCCATTGCTTTTTATATTTGGCAAAAGCAGGTAACTAAAGAAGAAAATGAATATCAATGGTCAGTGTTACATAAATTTTGATAGCTTACAACAATTTAATACTTTATTTATATTAATACATTTATTGAAAACAAGAGGAAAATATTTTAATAGATATTTAAGAATGGAAAAGAGAGTAGCCAACATCATTTTACTTTCGGATCCTACAATACCAGATCGACCCGACCCACTTTCCAACTGAAACCCACCGGTTGCCGCCGGTCACCCACGAGGGCTCCTCTCATATAAATACGATGCCTAGATCTTTTTGCCTTGCAATTTGCTAAATTTCAATCGAACAGCAAGCAAAGAAAGAAGAAAAAAATTACAGAAAACCCCTCACAAAGCCTAGAAGATCCATCAAGCCCTAATCTCTACCCTCAATCCGCGAATCTGATCACATCGAAAGGTAATTACTGCAAGATTTCGATCGCATCGCGTCGTTCTCGTTCGGTTGGTACCAATTTGAGCAAGATTAGAGCTTTGAAGATGGTGGCGGGAGCGGAATTGATCCATCAGAGCATCTCGATGCTCGACGTGAAGTACCGATGCGTTTCTAAGGGGATCGAGGAGATCGTCGACGTCGCGGCGGCGGGGTCGCCGCCTTCGTCGCCGGCGATCCGCCATCACGCTTCTGAGCTGGTGAGATTCGATCCTTTGTTTGTTGATTAAATCGCTTCTTGGTTTGAATCTGATAGGCTTGCGTGTTATCTTTGAAATTACGGATTTTTAGTCTTTTAATTACGAATTATATGCGTTTCACCCAAGTTTTTCTAATTTATTTTTTATGTTTTGATGGTTTCGCTTTGTGAATTCTGAGGTTCTCTACTAATCATTGAGAAAGCTTGAATTTTGTTTTTTGTTATATGGATTCTAATAATTAGAATTCCAAATTTCATACTAAGGATTTTCTTTGGTGGTATTCGTGCTTGGATGTGTTCTGCAGCATGTGTTCTGCAGCACTCAGTCGCTGGCGTTACATGGAAGTGTTAGTGTGGGCTAATCCAACTTGACCCGTTTTTATAGTTAACAAGCTTATGTATTTGGATGAAGTACCATCCAAGTGCAAGCAATGTGCTCAAAATCTAAGCTTTACCAGGGATCCTACATACTTCATACTCCATAACCTTTGGATTTGTTTTGGATGTGTGAAAGCAATTATGAATTTTCTTAATCATTTATCTAAACATTGACACAAGTGTTTGCACATATCCCAATGTGGATCCATAGGTTAAAAAGTAGATCCTACCAACATGATCCTAGTCTTAAATGACTTGTTTAATGATATGTTTCCATCTTTTGATCATTAATCACATACATTAAGATGTGTTTCATCTTTTAGCATTAAAGAGTTTGATACACATTTCCAAATTTCTGTAATGCTTTATTTATACAAAAAGAATCATCCAAGCCTATCACCATTAAATGAGGTCAGATGTTAAGCTTTGTTGCCAATCAATGTCAACCCACTCTGGATTAGAGTAAAGTTTTTTTGGGTGTGAAAACTTTGGACAAGGCAGGGGTTCGCCTTGGATTCAAATCCTCTCCATTGCCTAGGGAGGCAATGGAGATGTCAAGTACTTAATCATGAGCGCTTGGATCTAATCCAACTAGAGTGGTAACCGAGCCGGCCCTTGTCCAAGCTCTGCTTGGCTTATTTTAGGCCGGCTCAAGCTCGGCTCGAGCTTGGCTCAAGCTGAGTAGGTCTAGCTCAAGTCCAGCTCGTCGATCTCGGTTGTATCTTCTATTAGGCGATTTCTGAAAGGAAAATGGCTAAGAGGCGTTTGGTTGGAGGCTGAGGATGGGTCAATGGTCATTACAGGAGTTTGGGAAGAAAACATGAAAGTATTTTATGAGGAGTTTGATGACTAAACTTCTTGGGTTGAAAGAGAAGCTAGGCTAGGAACAACAATTACACAGCCCGAGACCCGGGGCTTTGATATATGTAAAGATTAAAAAAAAAATTGACATCTAGAGCATGGAATATGACTAAGCATTAGGTTTTATATTTGCCTATGTTGCACTTGATATACTGTCTCTTAATTGAATTAAGTGCCCCGAGAGTTGTATATAATCTGCTCTATATTACATATTACTTTTTTTTGCAAATTGTGTAACCGAGACGAACTCGAACCAATACCGAACGAGCCTGGCTGAATTCGAGTTCGGCTCGTTTAATAAACGAGCCATGCTTTCTAGCTCATGTCCGACTCATTAATAAATGAACCGAGCTTGAACGAGCTGATATCGAGCCGAATCCTAATTGCACCCGAGCTGTCTCGTTCAATTACCACCCCTAAATCCAATGGACCAAACAATAAAGTGTTTTTCACAATTATTATTTACTCATCTCCCTACTTCATGACTGATAACTTCTCTCAAACCCATTTTCCTTCTCAGCTTTGGGTTTGGGATTTTGTCATATTCTGTTAAATTTATCTTTAAATCATCTCTTCCTACATACACAAGTCCAAACTCCGTCTTCCCTCTTTCAAAATTTGTCATCCTTCAAAATAAAATAAAAAACATGTTCCTTTTCTCATCCATTAAAAACTTCTTCATTCTTAATAAAAAATAAATAATTTGCTAGTTTGGTATTTTCATCAATACCCAATTCCCCATCTTCAATCAACAGAGATAATTCAAGAATAGAATTTGTATTAAAAAAGCAAAACAAAATTATTTGAGGGAAGTGATTCTTCAGCTTTAATAATTGTGGCAGTGAAGGAAATTAACATCCAACAAAATTGGTAAAAAGAAAAAAGAAGATTGAGGTCGAGGGAAATTAGCTCCAACAAAAAGTAAAAAGTGGGAAAAAAAATTCATCACCACAATTGAGAGAGATAGAATTGAGAAAGATAAGTAGATTGAGGTGTAGGGAAAGCGGCAACATCAGAAATATCATGGTTTTTACCTGTTAATTATCTTTTTTTGCTTTTGAAAGTCATGGAGAATTAGGGAGCAGTAACATAAGGGGAAAAAACCCTCTATGAAGACGCAAGATGACTAGGCCCATCTAATTTAAATGCATTCGATCCGTTGGATTTTATCCGACGGTGTCTATTAGCCGCTTGACTCTCCATGGCCACTTAGGTAATGGAGAGAATTTTGAACCCGTCCACCATATGACAAAGCACCATCCAAACGGGAAAAATTAGACAATTGATAGATTACTATAATAAATTACATTCAAACTAATGCCTAATTCTATATGTATTTGTTGTCTATGTAGAACTTGAGAGACTCAGATGCTACTCCAGACATTCCATTGGATCCTGCATCCCTCCAATTTATCCCAAGCATAAGGTCTGGTAGTTTCGCAGACATCGGTCCTCGAAGATATATGGAAGATGAGCACATTTGCATTGATGATCTCTCTGCTCATCTTGGCTCCCTCTTCACATGCCCAACACCCAGCGCATTCTACGGGGTATATAACCACCACTTGATAAGGCCATTCAATTTTGAAGTGGGTCTAACTTTCTTTGATTGATGACTGAATATAAATGCTCTAAAATTTACAGATTTTTGATGGCCATGGAGGTCCAGATGCAGCAGCCTACATCAAAAGGCATGCGATTAGGTTTTTCTTTGAAGATGCTGAATTTCCGCAAGCATCACAAGCAGACACAGGGTTCGTAGAATTAGTTGAGAATTCTATTAAGAAAGCGTTTCTTCTTGCTGATCTTTCTTTGGCTGATGACTGCACTATCAGCACTTCATCAGGGACTACAGCGCTCACAGCATTGGTGTTTGGAAGGTATGTAAACTGTCTAGGCTGAAATTTCTTCTTGCAAATATTCCTTGAAGGAGCTATTGTATTTGATCTCCCCCCCCCCCCCTCCTTTCCCCCTTTCTCAAATAAGTTGCATGATCCTGTTGTTTACTGCTCACGAATACATGTGTACTCTAAACTTATTACAAAAGCTTTATTTGCAAACTCAACATATAAGTTAATTACATGATCCCCTCATTTATTGCTCATGAATACATGTGTACTCTAATCTTGTTGCAAAATGTATTAGTTTTTTTTTCTGACATGCTCTTAAATGTTATATTTTCGTCTTGCAATTTTGTTCACATCTTTATCTTTACTATTATAACCCAAACCCTTTGAGTAGTGATGGCATTATTGCATCATTTGCAATAAAAAATTCAGAAAATGGAATAATAGCCTTTGTCAAAAGCAAGGATTAGAGAGTTCCACATTATTATAATAAGACAAAATAAGAATAAAGATAATACGGCAATTTCTCGCCTTTCATACTAACTTTTAACATTTAAATTCAACCAAGAAAATAAAGCCAACTTTTAATTCTATAATTTTATATGACATAAATAAACTACATTTAAAGAGCCCAACAAAAAAATAGTTTTAAGAATGAAGGAGAGAAAAAAATACTCATCGGCAAATCAAATCAATCTTAATCAATTAAAAAACGCACACAAATAAAAAACTAGCTACAAATAATATCTATCCCATACTTTTCTCCCACAATAACAACCCACAAGTGATAATCATCCAATATTTAATAACCTCACGTGCATTGCACGTGCAATATACTAGTTAATTATCCATGCAAACTCTTCCTGACAGATTTGCAATTTTGGTATTTCAATTGAATGCCATGTAGCTATTTCACTGGAACCGTCGAAACACACTTTTATCTTGTCCATCCTTCAATTTACTCTATATAATAATCAGTCCTTCACTCTCCTCTCTCACAAAAGTCAATTATTAATCTACTCTTTCACAATAGTCAGTTCTCACAATAGTTTTCGATCTACCCTTCACAATAGTCAGTCAACTTCAGTCTACTCTTTCAGAAATTAGTGCTTGTAATAATCTATTCTTTTAGTGTGTGTGCACGTGCCCCCTGTTTGGGATGGAGTTAAGTTTTCTAAACTGTAGTTTCATAAAGTTAGCAAAACTAATCTCCAAAATCTTAACTTCGCCTTGTTTGGCAATCATTTTGGAGTTCAGATAACCGCAGTTATCTCAGCTCAAAAGTTGATAGAGATAACTATCTCAACTCCAATATGATCAAAGATTTGTAAAACTCCATTTTTGGAGTTTGGAGCTTGCAAATCCCCTACCTCCACTTAAAAATAAACTTCAGTTGGCCTATTTCCATATCCAAACAGGGACATAAGCACTTGTAGAATTTTCAAAAAGATAGTTTAATGAGATAAAAATTGCAATATTGGACGTTAACCAATTTGGTCTCCCCCCCCCCCCCCCCGCCCCCCAAAAAAAAAAAGAAAAAAAAGAAAGAAAGGTAAAGAAAATAAATAATTAGTGCACAATACTTAAGTTTATAGTCTCTTATTTTGAAGCTTGTACTTTTTTAGGGTTAATTGCACAACCCCCTGGTTTACCATGTATAGCACTTGTACACATCCTCAAGTGATTCATTAGTGCAAACATCCTCTGTTTTTCACCCAAAACCCTCAAGAACACTCAGAATTCTACTCCAAACTCCAAAAGTTAGATGTATATTTGAGTTGTTTAGAGTTGAATCGAAGTGCTGTAAGGGTTTTGGTTGATGTGCAGCAGGAATGTTTGGGTTAATAAACACTCGAGGGGATATAACATTTATACATGGTACTTCATGCAATCAACACGCTTAATTAATACGTCCTAAGTTTTGGCTTAGTTTGCATCTGCTGTATTGTTTGAAGTAAACTGATATGCCAACCAGAATATAATGGCTTGAGCAAGTACCTTAGTTAATATCGATCGGTGTACACATGCTGTATTATCAATATATTTAAACATCTTATAACAAAAGATATTTTGTAGGTTAAAATATTTTTGTATATTATTATATTGGTTTTTAAATAAATAATAATACTATACAAGCCATATGTATCGTTATACCGATATTCATGTATACCGGTCAAGAACCAGTGTAGCGGTGAATAATGGATCTTCGGATCTGATGTTGTAATTACAGTTTCACATTGTTAATTTTTATTATATTATTTCCAGGATTCTACTTGTAGCCAATGCCGGCGATTGCAGAGCAGTCCTTTGCCGAAAAGGCAAAGCGCTGGACATGTCGCAAGACCACCGCCCGATGCACGATCCAGAACGCCTCCGTGTTGAGTCCTCAGGCGGCTACATCGATGACGGATACCTCAATGGCATCCTCTCTGTGTCCCGAGCGCTTGGCGACTGGGACATCAAAAAACTTCCTAAAGGCTCCCCCTCGCCTCTAATATCGGAGCCTGAATTCAAACAAGCCCTATTGACTGAAGATGATGAGTTCTTGATAATTGGATGTGATGGAATTTGGGATGTGATGTCGAGTCAACACGCGGTGAGTATTGTTAGGAGAGGATTGAGGAGGCATGATAACCCTGAGCAGTGTGCGAGAGAGTTGGTGATGGAGGCATTGAGGCTTAATACTTTTGATAATTTAACAGTGATTGTGGTTTGTTTTTCATCGGAGACTAGAGATGAAGAGACTTTTGAGCAGAGGCTGAGGTGTTGCAGTTTGTCGACGGAGGCGATGTGTAATTTGAAGAGTTGGTTGGAAAGTTGATGGAGGTTTTGTGTAATGATAAATTAGGAGATTGTTGGAGTTTGTCCGAGACAGCTAGTGAAGAGCACATATGATAATATAATGGCGAATGTGGTTTGTTCCTCTTCGGACAGTAGAGATGGGGGAGGCCTTGGAGCCAAGGCTGAGGTGATGTAGTTTGTCGACGGAGACATCATTGATCTTGAAAATTGAGGGCGGTACGTCTTGTGCGATGAAGAATTTATGAACTGTTCTTGTGCGAACTAGCTAGTGATGGGGACATTGAGGCTTCATATGTTTGATATTTTTGATGTGACTGTGGTTTGCTTCTCGGCTGAGAGTTGGGATGAGTAGACGGTGGAGCTGAGGCCGAGGTGCTACAGTTTGTTGACAGAGGCGTAGTGCGGTTTGTCCACAGAGGAGTTGGTTGGAAAATTGAGGGGGGGGGGGGGGAGGGCGCGGGGGGGGGGGCATTAAGATAATTTATTGGTGCCAGTATTTTTGGAGTGTGCTCTGTATATTGTTGGGATGGTGCTGGTGTATTATTATTGTTTTTCAATTTTGGGTATTATTCAGCTGTTATGATTCATCGTTGTGAGCTAATATGAGGATTATTTAATGTACATATGATTGAACACATGCTTGTTTCATTATAAGTAGCTTCACATTCCATTATTATTGTTCTTATTTTTAACCCATCTACTTAGTTTGGGTTGGATTTAAGTCCTGTAGTATAAATTTAGTGTCTTTTTGGGGACAGACCGGGATCTTTTATTTTGGAAAGGAAAATTATATCAACTGAGTTATGTCTAGTTGGTTTTATAAAGCGCATACTTGTTCCGAAGAAATGTGCTGTGAAAGGTCACTGAATTTCATTTAGGTGAAACTGGGTTTTTTTAACCTGAACCCTGCACGGCTAATATTTCATGTATTTGAATGAGCATCAAAGTTATACATGGAAATATGCAAAGTCGTTATATGCGAAATTACTTTTTTGAACGTGCAATGCACATATATATCGATATTGTATGCACATGTAACGCACGTTATGTGTATACGTTATGTGTATATCCTATATGATCCTATATAAATTAATACTATTATGATAAGCTTGTAATGAAATGAGAGAGAGAGAGAGAGAGACATTTGAGTCAAATAAAATATAATTTACATATGTGACGATGATGCAGAAATCTTTACATGATAAGAACATTTTTTCTCCAATTTTCAATTCTTTTAATTTAAAGAAGGAACTATCAATGGATGGCCTGATCTGTCTTTGGAATTTGCATTATAAGATCTCAGATAATTACAAGCTTGTGACTTAGAATTTTCTTTTTGGGATGTGATGATGCTCGATATTGGCGACCCTTAAGATCAGGACACGTGGCGGATGGCGGGCCCTATAACTCAGAAAAAAGGGCCCACAGAGGCCGACCAGGCCTCCTCTGTACCCGACCGGCCAGCACAAGCTAGCCCTCCTCGGGGCTCCCTGCAGATTGGCCTCCTCGGCCCCTCAGCTCGCCCCGAGCTGCCACAAGACTGAGTCTCCTCGGCCCTCTAGCTCGTCCCCGAGCCCCTTTTGCCGAGGCCGTCTTCCTCGGTCCTTCGACCAGTTCCATCGCTCACAGGCGTAACCGCCACTCCGCGAATCTCGCCATGCGCGAATTCTCCTCCTGCAACATCCCACGTTCCACGCCTTCATGATCCCCATTCATGGGCGATCCGCTCTCTACGCAAGCCTGACGTCGGGAGCGTAACTGCCGGCGAGATTCTCGCGCCTGCTGCTGCGTGCCTCTACTACTATATAAACCCCCATCACAGAAGGGTCAAGTAAGCCGTTTTTTACTCCACTTAGCCGTTACGCTGCTCGGATCTAGCACTAACTTGACCGTCGGAGGGTCCTTGGTGGCGTCAAACCACCCCGGGACTTCTTTGCAGGTACTCGGTGTCAAACTCCTCTAATTACCAAATCTCCTCAAAACCCATTGAGACCCACACACAAGGGATCCCTTCCAGAATCCACCAGGAGATCGACGGAAGACAACATCTGAAGGAGATCTAAAAAGGACTTCCATCAGTTGGCGCCGTCTGTGGGAACGCAAACTCCACAAAAACAAAGTCGTCCTTCCGATCTCCGTCCACATGGCAAGCGACCATCCTGAAGATTCGGGTACCAGCCGCCGCCTCCCCCTCACCGGAGGCGCGGATGAACCCCCTCTGACAACCAACATCTACGCCATCGCCAGCCGAATAGATTGGCTACAGTCCCTTGTGGAGGCGCTCGTCCGCGCCCAAACGGCCGGGCCTGGGCCCCAGATCGCCGCTCCTCCGCCTCCGGAACACTCTGCCCCCGTCGGCACGGCCGACCACCGGCAAGCTGCGACTCCTGACTACGGATCTCACGGACCGATACTCCCTGAGGCCCGTTGGGCGCCTCGCGGCTCCACCCCAAGGTCCGCTGCCGGAGCACTACGCCTCAAACTTCCTCGCGACCCTTGCCCCCCCGAGGAGATGTCGGTCACTTCACCTGCCCACAGGCATGACCGACACCCTCTCCCCCGACGGGGTCGCACAGAAGGGGCACGCCACGACGACTCGAGAGCCGCTGCCCCCGGGGATCTGAGGAACCTCATCGAGAGGAACCGGAGCCGTGCCCGGACGCAGGTCTCCCACAGCAGAGGCCAGAGATCACGAGACGCCGAGTCCTCAGGGTACCACGGCCAACTCGACGCCCTCGAGAAGAAGATCGAGGGCATACGCCGGGAAGGTCACCTCTCGGCGACGGGGCCGAGTACGCCGCCGACTCGCTCACCAAACCGTTTACCGAGGAACTGCTCGCTGTCCACGTCTCCTCGCACAACAAACCCCCGAAGGTCTCTCTGTTCGACGGGAAAACCGACCCCAAAGACCATTTGGATGCTTTCACCGCGGGAATGAGCTTCCAGGACCATTCCGATGCCACCCAGTGCAGGGCCTTCCCTGCCACCCTCATCCGTTCTGGTCGGGACTGGTTCCGAGGACTCGAGCCTTGATTGGTAGAGATTCTGCGTGTTCAAGTTTAGTTAATTACCGCAATCAAGACGGTTTCGCTTGTAGCTAGCCGGTTGAGTACGGGTCGTCCGCAGGGAGATGGGAATCTTTTTCTATGTGCTTTAACGAGTTAAGTCCAGTTTTTCAGATTTTGTTGTGATTAATTAAGTGGTAAAATGATATGTAAAGAGAGCTTGTTAGGGTTAGGATTAGGTTAGTTTGAGTTAGGAGTCTCCCACATCTTTCGTTGCTCCTCTTAATCTCGGTGTTACGGTAATCGGCAACAACGGGGATTAGCACGACTAGGAAGGAACTTGCGAGTATAAGCTAGGCTTTCCAACGCATAAGTTCTTCCTTTTGGTGCTTGTCCGTCCGTTCTTGGCTCTTAGCCATAACCTCCGGTTAATTCAACCACAACCGGTCTCACTACGGAATCACCGCTATCATGTAGGATAGGGTGCCGTAAGGAGCGGATTGTGGTTCAATTAACGGGAGTCGAATTAAGCTGTTGGGCAAGGAAAGAGTGAGAGAGATTTCCTTCTCTCAAACTTCCCTTATCCTACCCTAACAAGTATGAAACTACCCACACATCATGATACGGAAAAATAAAACAAAACAAAAGAGGAGGATAGAAAGAAAGAGATTAGAAGATAACAACTAGCTATTTGCGACCTCACCTTGGCAAGGATCAAGCGTAAGCATCATGGTTGTTGTAAGGATAAAGAAAAAGAGAAAAGAAAGAAACAACAAGAAATAACAACAACTAAGTTAACAAATTAAAATTACAATAATTAACAAGAGAACAAGACAAGCATAATAATAAACGGTTCTTCTTTATTCATCATTCTTCACTCAAAAGCTCACTACAAGTTTTAATGGAGAAGAGATGAGAAGAGGAAGAAGAACATGTAAATACAAGATTATGGACACTTTCCTTCACAAAGTTCTGGGCTATTTATAGGCTGAAAAATGAAAACCTAGGGCAACCACCAGAACACAAATAAAAAGACCAAAATACCCCTGGAAAATCATTGTCTGTCGCCACCATACGGTCGCGGATCCGCGGCCTAAGCATGCTTAGGCCGCGGTTCCGCGGCCATAAAGAGGGTTTAGGCCATCATTTTTGGTGGTTTTTCCTGGTTTGCTATGCCCATTATTCTGGTACATGATTTTTCTCAGAATTGCTTCACGATTTTTCCAGAATTTCTGTTGAGAGAAAGGTGATTTGATGTGGACTTTTTGTCATGATTTCCTCGAGCTCCGCGTAGATTTCTTGGATCTTGTGCTGCCATTGAGCCTTGTGCATGAAAACGACATCGATTTGACATTTTGTCTCTTAAACTGGTGTGTGGCAACAGACGGACAAAGAGCGGAGATCCGTGTTTTATCTGTGGTTGGCAGGAACCCGGATTTTGTCGTGTTTTCCATGAATTTCACCGTTTTAGAACCGAGAACCTATATCCTGCAATTGACTAGCAAACACGGCTCAAGAGTATCTACCGATATGCAATGTGATAAAAATTGGGCGGTATGAAAATGCAAAAATCTGATATGAACAAATACCCCCAAACTTATCATTTGCTCGTCCCGAGCAAAGCCAATTTATTCACAAAAAATTTTCTAACGTCACTTTCGCAGGGAACGCGATTGCACTGAGCATGTGCAACAAGCCGTTAAACCTCTAGGTGTCCCTAGTAGGAGGAGTGTTGTCTCCTGAGGGTTTTCAGCGGATACTACCCACAAAATCCGGTCAAGTTGGTTTTGTAAAATAACTAAGATTCAAACCCTAAAGTTTTGTTTCAGAAAATAACAATTCTATAATCCCAAGTCTAGACTATCAAACCCTTATTTTCACACCTCGCTTCTTTTTTAACTACAGCTTTTATATGTCTTTACGTGCAGTGCAAATAGTGTCGTTAAGTTCCAGAAGGGTCGAATAAAGTCCTTATGTCACACAATAAAGCCCAGATAAAATTTTTGAAAGGATCACATAAGTTTTATAAAGAGTTAAGCATTTTTCAAGTTTCGTTTTCCAGTAAGGTTTCAACTTCAGAATTTCTATCTTCCTTAACAGGAAACTAAGTCGTATTTTTCACTCCACCTTTTTCTTATTTTTATTTCATACACACCTCTGTGAACGTGCAATAGTCTTTATCATAGAATAAAACCTTCATATCTCCGTTAAATTTTTTTTTTATAAAAGCCTGTTTTTTATCAAGATTATTCTCACACAAAAAACCGTTAGGAATTTTAACTCGGAGAGAACACTTGCTTGACTTTGTTTTAATCTGGACTTTCTAGGCTTCTTAGCGAGCTTTGGGCCAATGCACCCAAACCAGTTGGTTTTAGGGCATTAGGTGTAGAAACACCCCAGCGGACTTAATTACTCAAGTTACCTAGGTCCAAAAACAAAAGACAGTTTGGCGTGAAAATCAGATGATTTAATACGAACGGAGATATAACCGGCAGTTCAATTATTTTTTGGATAAAAGACGTGTTTAGTGGGTTCGGTGTGTAATCATTCCAATCAAGTTTCAGATGGGTTATTTTTCAGACTTAGTTCCAATTACGGCATCAATAACATTCCTTCATATTCGCTTTACTTCATAAACTATTCTTGACATTACTTATTTCAGAACAAACCTATTTGATCCTCAGAAAATCATTTATCTGTTTAAAAGTTTTTAAACATAAAAGACTTGTCGTCTAATTCCCAAAAACTCACGACACGTGTAGTGTGATGTAAAGACGTATATCAGCTATAGTTAACTTCAAAGGAGAGTTATCTTTCAGGTTTTCAAAATCTAAACATAAGATTTAGTTATTCCTATTTTTTTCAAACAAAAACCGTCGAAATGTTGAATCAGAGTTCTTCCACAAGCTAACTTGACAGAAAAATTTTTATGTTTTTAGAAAATTTTCAGATTTTTATGGATTTTATGGATTTTAATATGCAGATGCAAAATATACATATGAATGCGAAGGTAAGAAATGCGTACCGAGCGTACCCCCAAACTTAAACTGGACAGTGTCCTCACTGTCATTGCATGAAGAGATCATTTGAAGGGTCAAAAATGTCGGTTAGCGATACACAATTTTTATTTGTTTTTGTTTTTAAAGAAAAAAAAAGAATATACACAAATATATACAAAATGGTTTGTACATACCCCCAAACTTATTTGGAACATTGTCCACTGTTCTTGGCTGGATAACCGAAGTTTGGTGGTAGGCAGAGGAAGATTATGCAGGGTAAACCGGCTCCTGTAAGAATAAGAGCTCCTCTGTTGGTTCGGCACTAAGGTACGGTTTTAGTCGGTGTCCGTTCACTTTGAAAAATGAACCGTCCTTTGGATTTTCCAAATCCACAGCGCCCTGCGGATATACATTCCGCACAAAATACGGCCCTTTCCAGCGAGATCTGAGCTTTCCAGGATGGAAGTGAAGTCTGGTGTCGTAAAGCAGTACCTGCTGACCAGGTACGAAGGTTTTGCGCAAAAGGTGTTTATCGTGAAACACCTTCGTTCGATTCTTAACAACAATCGCGTTATCGTAAGCCTCATCCCTAAGCTCGCTCAGTTCGTTCAGTTGCAGCTTCCGATGGCTGCCCGCATCTTCGAGAGACAGATTCAGCTCCTTTATCGCCCAAAATGCGCGATGCTCTATTTCGACAGGTAGGTGGCAGGCTTTTCCGTATACAAGCCGATAGGGAGACATGCCAAGGTCGGTATTATAAGCGGTTCGAAATGCCCAAAGGGCATCAGTGAGTTTCAGCGACCAATTCTTACGGTTCTTGGAAACCGTATTCTCCAGTATCTGCTTGATTTGCCGATTTGAAACTTCGGCCTGCCCGCAGGTTTGGGGGTGGTAGGGCGTGGATAGCTTATGATTAATGGAGTATTTCCGCATCAAGGCCTCGAAAGTTTTGTTGCAGAAATGACTTCCATTGTTGCTAATGATCGCTCGGGGGTGCCCAAACCGGGAGAAAATGTTTTCTTTAAGGAACCTAACGACAACCTTGTTGTCATTAGTCCGGCTGGGCACAGCCTCGACCCATTTAGAGACGTAATCAACAGCCAGAAGGATGTACAAGTTCCCAAAAGAGCTGGGAAACGGCCCCATGAAATCTATCCCCCAAACATCGAAAATCTCCACAACCAAGATCGGTTGGAGCGGCATTTCGTTCCTCCGGGATATCCAGCCCATGTGTTGGTACCGGGAGCAAGTCTTGCAATAGTCATGAGCGTCTTTGAAGAGTTGTGGCCAGTAGAAACCACATTGCAAGATCTTCTCAGCTGTCTTTCTGGGGCCAAAATGCCCGCCACACGCTTGATCGTGGCAAAATGACAGCACACTCTTGAATTCCTCGTCAGGGACACACCGACGAATAATCTGGTCGGGACAGTACTTGAACAAATAGGGTTCGTCCCAGTAAAAGTGTTTTACTTGGGATAAGAAGCGAAGTTTGTCCTGACTTGACCATTCAGTTGGTAGTAATCCCGTGGCCAAATAGTTCACAATATCTGCGAACCAGGGTTCGCAAGATACTGTCAAGAGCTGTTCATCCGGGAAAACGTCGTTGATCGGAATTGGAAGCGAAGGCGAAGAAGGAAGTCGTGAGAGATGGTCGGCAACTACGTTTTCACATCCTCGTTTGTCCTTAATGACAAGGTCAAACTCTTGCAGCAAGAGGATCCAACGTATTAGCCGAGATTTTGCATCTTTCTTCGCAAAAAGATGGCGCAGAGCGGAATGGTCGGTGTAGACAATGACTGGAGAGCCGATGAGGTAGGGCCTGAACTTTTCTAAAGCAAATACAACAGCCAAGAATTCCTTCTCAGTTGTTGTATAATTGAGTTGGGCGTCGTTCAGGGTTCGGCTCGCATAATAGATTACGTGCGGCATCTTGTTGATGTGTTGTCCAAGGACAGCACCAATGGCAAAGTCGGATGCATCGCACATAATCTCAAATGGGTGCGTCCAGTCAGGGGAAGAAAGAACGGGAGCAGAAGTGAGTGAGCGTTTCAATGACTCGAATGCAGTCACACAGCTCGAGTTGAAGTCGAATGGCGTGTCCTTGGCCAGCAAAAGAGTCAAGGGCCTAGCAATCTTGCTAAAGTCCTTGATGAACCGTCTATAGAAACCGGCATGGCCAAGGAAGGCTCGGATATCTCTGACGCATCGGGGAGGAGGTAGATTGGAAATGACCTCAATCTTTGCTTTGTCAACCTCTATGCCATTTTGCGAGATGATATGTCCTAAGACAATACCTTCGCGCACCATGAAGTGGCATTTCTCCCAATTCAAAGTGAGATTCTTGTCCTTACATCGGGTAAGGACAGCGTCAAGATGCAGCAAACACTCGTTGAAGGAATCGTCGAAAATGGAGAAGTCATCCATGAAAATCTCCAGAAATTTTTCCACCATGTCTGAGAAAATTCCCATCATACACCGCTGAAAGGTAGCGGGCGCATTGCATAATCCAAAGGGCATGCGTCGATATGCAAACGTGCCGAAAGGACAAGTGAAAGTGGTCTTGTCCTGGTCTTTTTCGGCGATGGGAATTTGATTATAGCCGGAGTAGCCATCAAGAAAGCAGTAGTACTCATGTCCGGCCAATCGTTCAAGCATCTGGTCAATGAAAGGTAGCGGAAAGTGGTCTTTCCGCGTTGCGGCGTTGAGTTTTCTGTAATCAATGCATACTCGCCACCCAGTTTGGGTGCGAGTAAGGATTAACTCGTTCGCCTCGTTGGTTATGACCGTGATGCCTGACTTCTTGGGGACAACGTGGATGGGGCTAACCCACTGGCTATCAGAGATAGGGTAAATGATACCACTATCTAGACATTTTACGATCTCCTTCTTCACAGCCTCTTTCATGACTGGATTGAGACGTCTTTGTGGATCCCGGGCTGGTTTGGCATCATCCATCAGATGAATGTGATGCTCAACGATCAGGGGACTAATCCCCTTGATGTCCGCCATGGACCAGCCAAAAGCTTACCTGTTGCTGTGCAAGACCGCGAGAAGGGCTTTCTCTTGCTCGGGAGCTAGAGAAGCCGAAATGATGACAGGGAGGGTCTCGTTTTCACCTAAGTAAGCATACTTAAGGTGAGACGGCAAAGGCTTGAGTTCGAGCGTTGGAGGTGAAATGATGGAAGGCAAGATTGGTGCAGAGGTCTCGAACTCAAAGGACTCCAGCAAAGGTTCGAAACGAGTGTGGGCGACCGAGTCGGATGGTTCAGGTAACTCATCCGGAAATTCGAAAGATTCAAACTCGGGTTGTGCGCGGCTAAGATCGTTCAAGAACGTGAAACACTCGTAGTCGTTGTCGGGCGCAGAAACAGCAGCAGGTTCGAAGAGAAACGCACTAGTGGCGTCAAGATTATCGTGATCAAACAGAAACTCCTCGAATTCACACTCTTCTGGGGTGATCTCCTGGATCGAGCAGACATCCAGTATATGAGCATTAGGTTCGGCGGGCTGATTCCCCAACCTAAAAATGTTGAGTTCAATCGTCATGTTTCCAAAAGAGAGGTTCATCGAACCATTGCGACAATTGATCACAGCATTTGAGGTTGCAAGAAATGGGCGACCGAGTATCACCGGAATTTGATTCCGGGGGTTAGCTATAGGCTGTGTGTCTAATACAATGAAGTCAACGGGGAATATGAAGTCCCCGACTTTTATTAACACATCCTCTAGCTCACCCCTAGGATGGGTGATCGATCGGTCGGCCATTTGGAGAGTGCAGTGCATGGGTTTCAGCTCTCCGACGCCTAATTGCTCGTATACTGAATACGGAAGCAGGTTAACACTGGCACCAAGATCTAATAGTGCGCGGTTGATGTTCTTATCCCCAATGGTAATAGAAATCGTAGGACAGCCAGGGTCCTTCCGTTTTTGTGGTAAAGATTGGGTAAGGGCATCACTCACAGCACTAGCCAAGAAAACTTTCTTGGGTACCTGAGACTTCCTCTTTTTCGTGCACAAGTCCTTTAAGATTTTTGCGTAGGATGGGACTTGTTGGACAGCATCTAAAAGAGGAATGTTAATGTTAACCTGCTTAAATAACTCCAGAATCTTCTCCATTTGAGGATTTTGTTTATTAGACCTCAACCGGTTTGGAAATGGAACATTTTGAAAATTGGTTGAGTCTAATGCTGGAGTAGGAGATTGTGGAGTTGGAACGGATCCCAGAACAGGTGTTTTCGTGGAGTGAGAAGTGGGTCCATTCAGAGCAGAAGAAGAAGAAGGAGAGCCTTGTGAAGAACGGAGAATATGCTCAGAAGACGAAGAAGAAGAAGAAGAAGAAGAAGCAGCGGCCGGGGTGTCATCGTTGATCCGTTTGCCAATGTTGTTTTGCAGCATCCTTCCCGATCTCAATGTGGCCACGACACTCACATTATGATTCTGTTGTTCAAGAGCAACATGTACATTCTGTGGGTGACCGGGATTTGGGAGTGGCTGGGACGGGAGCTTCCCCTTCTCTCGCTCGCTTAAGGCCGCATTCAGTTGTGCAATCTGGGCCTCGATGGTTTTGATGCTTTGCCCGTGAGCGGCAGTGTGTTGCACTAAGGACTGAATGGAAGACTGGATGTTTGCGGTGGACTGAGTCGATTGTTTGACGAACGCCTCCAGACTTCGTTCGAGCGAGGAAACCTTATCGTTGTTTGACGGAACAAAGTTGTTTGGTGGAAAAGAATTGTTGGGTGCAAAATTGTTCGTCTGATTTTGGAAAGGTTGGGGTTGGAAGGGTTGCTGAAACTGCTGTTGAGTTTGTTGTTGCGCTTGTTGTTGCGGCGGAGGGGCCCTTTGGAAATTGTAGCCTTGGAATTGATTCTGATTCTGATTCCAGGCGAAATTGGGGTGGTTCCTCCAACCGGGATTGTAGGTGGAAGAGTATGGATCATTCCTCGGTCTTTGCTGAAATGCAGCATTAACCTGATCATGTCCTTGCGATGGTGGATTGTAAGGACACTCTTCGGTCAAGTGAGAAGGATCGGAACAACAAGCGCAGATGGTATGAAGGGGAAGAACAGGGGTAGGAGCAGGAGAAGAGAATTTGCTCTCTATCGCTTCAAGCTTTCTTGTTATTGCAGCCATTTCAGCTTTCATCGCAATAGAGACATCAAGTTGGTGAATTCCTACCCTAGACTGACCGGTAGAAGTGGAGGTAGAAGAAGAAGAAGTCGGTCTGGTGCTCTCCCATTGTAGCGTTTGCTCCGCAAGGTCGTCAAAGAACTGCCACGCTTCCTCGTCAGATTTCGATAGGAAGTGGCCCTGACAGATGGTTTCCAACAACTGCTTCGTTGCTGGGTTCAGGCCCTCGTATAAGGTTTGGCAAAGTTGCCATTTCTCTATACCATGGTGAGGACACTGAACAAGAAGGTCTTTGTACCGGTCAAAGCACTTCCAGAAGGGTTCAGAAGGAAGCTGAGAGAATTGGTTGATTTCATTGCGAATCCTTGCGGTTTTATGATTCGGATAGAACTTTTTGAGAAACGCTTTAACAAACTCGTCCCAACTGGTTATGGAATGGGAAGCGGTGCTATACAGCCATTTTTCAGCAAGATCGCATAAAGTGAACGGAATGACCCGTAGGCGTATAGCATCGTCCGACGGTTGGGTAGTTTTCATCATGGCACAGACGTTTTGAAATTTGTTGATGAAGATATAGGCATCTTCAGATTCAAGTCCATGAAATCGTGGAAGCATATTGATGAAGTGGGGCTTAATTTCAAAATTATCCCCATTGGCCGGTGGAAGAGAAAGGCAGGTGGGGAGTGCAGAACGGGTGGGATAGAAATGATCCTGGAGCGCAATTCGCGGCGGCGCTACAACAGGCGGGTGTGGTGGGTTATTGGTCTCCGTAGGAGGTGGAGCCAATCCAGGGGTGGTCAAAGAGATGTTCGGATTAAATCCTGACATCGCGGAAGAAGAGGTCGGTGAAGGTGAAGGTGAAGATGTATGAACAGAATTCCCGTCAACGTCGGAGTTGGTCGGCAAAGGTAAAGGTGAAAGAGGAGTGGATGGAGTTTCGATGTCTGAGTCGATCGCGTAGTCGGTAGCGACTAACGTAACGCGGACTAGGCGGGCGCTAGTGTCCCGAGTCCAAGTGGACATACACTAAACGAGTTTAGTATAGTCAAAGCGGAGAAGGTGAGGGTAAGAAAACGTCAATGGAGAAAGGTGATGGGTGGTGGGTGAAAAATGGATTTGGCGACAAAAGGGCAAGTTTTTATAAAAGTTTTTGATTTTTTTCTTTTTTTTTTAATTTTTAGAAAGAGATTTACAGAAATATGTACGGATATACGGCTTAAGCAATCACAAACAAGATATGCACAATCACACCTAGATCTAGGGTCACCTAGGTCTGCTAGACCTGCTCCAGAACTTGATTGTCGAAGTAAAACTGTGTCGAGAAACGGGCTTAAAAATACACTGATCACGAGGCCAGGTAAGTGCAGAGATAAGGGGAGGTTTTCCAACGCTTTCGCGAAGTTCCTTAATTAAATAACCCTTTCTCTTTTGGTGGTTGCACCGTTAACACTTTCCTAGACACCCCGTAAACAATATACCGTTAAGCGAGGTTCTAAACACGGTTTAACTTCTCTTAATGAGCGCGAAGTCCTTAGGGCTGCAGTCTAGTATTTTTTAATTACAATAGACAATGCATATGCTTTTGTGATTTTTGGGGTCCTGGGAAGGGTGATGAAATCCCCACCCAATCTGGATTGGTTTCAAGCCCCTTAAGTCCGTATTAAAGAATGCAAAGCGGTAACAAATCAACTGCAAACAATTTTTATTTTTAGCACGGCGCAAAGAATCCTGCACAAGAACAGTTTATTGGAAGGGGGAGAAGAGTTTGCGCAAAGAAATCTGCAGAAAACACAGTTTATTGGAGTCCAGAGGAGTGGGGAGGAGAAAAGAGACACTTACACAGAATTTGGCACCCTGAGGCCACCAAACGGCCGCGGATCCGCGGCCTAAGCTTACTTATGCCGCGGAACCGCGGCAATACTGGGGAGTTGGGGCTTCAGGTTTCTGGTGTGGGCTGTTTTGGGTGTCCTCTGCTGTTTTTAAGACCCTGAATCTGGATTTGCTCACTGAAACTGCTCCAGAATCTTAAAGTAGACCGTTTGCTTCGTTTTGTCCGTCGCGGTGTAGCCGCGAAATGTGGGTCTATCTTCCCACGTCTTTGGCACTGAACTCGAACTTCGTATATCCCACGTCTTTGGCGTTGAACTTGAACTTTGTATTTTCCTGCACACTTGCACAAAAATTAATCAAAAATAACAAAAAGATTTTTTACAATGTATATTTTTTTTGTTTTGGTTATATTTATATTCACAAGTTAACCCGAAATTACACAAGGAAATAAACTACCGTCTCCCCGGCAACAGCGCCATTTGATTGGTAGAGATTCTGCGTGTTCAAGTTTAGTTAATTACCGCAATCAAGACGGTTTCGCTTGTAGCTAGCCGGTTGAGTACGGGTCGTCCGCAGGGAGATGGGAATCTTTTTCTATGTGCTTTAACGAGTTAAGTCCAGTTTTTCAGATTTTGTTGTGATTAATTAAGTGGTAAAATGATATGTAAAGAGAGCTTGTTAGGGTTAGGATTAGGTTAGTTTGAGTTAGGAGTCTCCCACATCTTTCGTTGCCCCTCTTAATCTCGGTGTTACGGTAATCGGCAACAACGGGGATTAGCACGACTATGAAGGAACTTGCGAGTATAAGCTAGGCTTTCCAACGCATAAGTTCTTCCTTTTGGTGCTTGTCCGTCCGTTCTTGGCTCTTAGCCATAACCTCCGGTTAATTCAACCACAACCGGTCTCACTACGGAATCACCGCTATCATGTAGGATAGGGTGCCGTAAGGAGCGGATTGTGGTTCAATTAACGGGAGTCGAATTAAGCTGTTGGGCAAGGAAAGAGTGAGAGAGATTTCCTTCTCTCAAACTTCCCTTATCCTACCCTAACAAGTATGAAACTACTCACACATCATGATACGGAAAAATAAAACAAAACAAAAGAGGAGGATAGAAAGAAAGAGATTAGAAGATAACAACTAGCTATTTACGGCCTCACCTTGGCAAGGATCAAGCGTAAGCATCATGGTTGTTGTAAGGATAAAGAAAAAGAGAAAAGAAAGAAACAACAAGAAATAACAACAACTAAGTTAACAAATTAAAATTACAATAATTAACAAGAGAACAAGACAAGCATAATAATAAACGGTTCTTCTTTATTCATCATTCTTCACTCAAAAGCTCACTACAAGTTTTAATGGAGAAGAGATGAGAAGAGGAAGAAGAACATGTATTCTAAAACCTAGAGAAAAAATACAAAATTATGGACACTTTCTTTCACAAAGTTCTGGGCTATTTATAGGCTGAAAAATGAAAACCTAAGGCAACCACCAGAACACAAATAAAAAGACCAAAATACCCCTGGAAAATCTTTGTCTGTCGCCACCATACGGCCGCGGATCCGCGGCCTAAGCATGCTTAGGGCCATAAAGAGGGTTTAGGCCATCATTTTTGGTGGTTTTTCCTGGTTTGCTATGCCCATTATTCTGGTACATGATTTTTCTCAGAATTGCTTCACGATTTTTCCAGAATTTCTGTTGAGAGAAAGGTGATTTGATGTGGACTTTTTGTCATGATTTCCTCGAGCTCCGCGTAGATTTCTTGGATCTTATGCTGCCATTGAGCCTTGTGCATGAAAACGACATTGATTTGACATTTTGTCTCTTAAACTGGTGTGTGGCAACAGACGGATAAAGAGCGGAGATCTGTGTTTTATCTGTGGTTGGCAGGAACCCGGATTTTGTCGTGTTTTCCATGAATTTCACCGTTTTAGAACCGAGTACCTGTATCCTGCAATTGACTAGCAAATACGGCTCAAGAGTATCTACCGATATGCAATGTGATAAAAATTGGGCGGTATGAAAATGCAAAAATCTGATATGAACAAGCCTCGCTCAATCTCGACCTTCGATGAGCTGGATACTCAGTTCCTCGGCCACTTCGTTGGGAACCGTCGGCAGAAGCGCACGGTTGACTACCTCTTCACAATTAAGAGCGGAGACAAAGAGACGTTCAAGGCTTACATCACCCGCTTTTACAACGCCCTCCTCGAGGTTCCCGAGCACCGGGACGAGACCGTCATCACGGCGCTCAGATCTGGTCTGAGGCACAAGGAGTGGCTGCGCACCTTTGCGTTAGCACAGCCTAAGACCATGGCCGAAGTCAAAGCGTGGACCGAGCGCGAGGTTCAGCTAGAGTCTGAGGTGAACACGAACCTCTCCCGGGCAGAACGATCCGACCAGAAGAAGAGGGCTCGGGAGGAGAGGCTGGAGTGTCAGCGGCCTTATCACCCGAAGTTTCAGGAGTACACCCCGCTCAACTTCTCCCTCGCAGTGTTACTATTGGAGACCCAAGGCAAAGGGTTCTTCAAGTTCCCTCCAATCCCGTGTCAGGCCTCAAAGCGGACCCGGGGCCCTTACTGCACCTTCCACCGGACGCTGGGCCACGCCACCGAGGATTGCAAGCAATTCCGGGACTACATCGAGGAGCTCATCCGATCGGGGCACCTCGCCGCCTACTTAAGGGATAAACGGCAGGCCGACCGTGAGCAGGAGCAGGGCCCTCCTCCTGCCGAGCTGACCATCGACCAGTTCATGCTTGCCTCCGCGAATGACCAGTCCAGCGCCCGGAATGCCCTGCACCCGACGCCAAGCACAGAGACCAGCAAGCCTCTAGGAAGCTTAGGCCACGCTGATAGGGTCATCTATTAGCCTGTATTTTTCTTTTGGGGGCAATGTAAACTCTCCCTAGGGCTATTGCCAATTTAATAAAGATTAATAGAACATTGCGAGGAAAGTAGAAAAGATCTTATTTATTCAAAAAAAGGGGGGGTATTATGGGCTCCTCAGCCGTACATGCGGAAAAAAAAGAGAAAAAATTATTATTACAACAGCGGGAGAAGGGGGTGCAGAGAGCACTGCTCATGATACTCGGTAAAGATCTCAGCCAGCCGAGGCCTCGCGAGATCCAACCTCTCCCCTCGGTTCCCCCCGTGCGCGTTAATCCCAAGCCTCAACTCGTAGCACTCGCGGACGAGCGCCTCCGAGCGAGCCAGCCGGTTCGTGGAGATCAGGCCGAAGCGCCTCAGGGACCGCAGCTTGCCCACGGCCTCGTCATAGAGCTGCTCGGACAAGGGATTATAAATCCCCGGCGATGCCCTCCAGATGGAGTACGTCAGCAGCTGCAGCAGGGAGGAATGTCGGGGGAGCAGCCGGTCGAAGTGGTCCTCGATGCTTCCATACACCAACTACACCGTGTCCTCGGTGCAGTTCTGGTCATAGAGGTACACATCCTCGAAATTGATGATCTCGGGGATGGTAAAGGGAAAGTCCTGCATTCTCAATACTCTGTTTGTAAGGGAAGGAAGGATTGATACTCCTTCAGCCTTATATAGCCCGCTGCACCCCCAGAGGAACTCAACGGTCACCCACTCTCGCCCAAGGAGTCGCTGCCATGCGGCGATCATTAAGCCTCTTCCGACGGAATCGAAGCGATGCGACCCTGGCGCTTCACCTCCCCCCACATTCAATGCGCAGGCTAACCGTCCGTGTTCCCCATATCCACATTCAATGCGCAGGCAAATGTACGGTCGGGCGAAACCTCATGAAGATTCGGCCGAGCAGCTGTCCTGCCCGGTTGTCCTTAGCCGGCCTCCTCAGGCCCCCTAGCGCTAAAGGTCAAAGCCCTCACCAAGAGGCAACCCAGCAGCTGCCCTGCTCAGTTATCCATGGCGAGTAGCTTCCCTACCGCAACGCCAGGGATCGAAAGTCCTCCCAGAGGCAACCTAGCAGCTGCCCTGCTCGATTCCCCCCGGCGGGTAGCTTCCCTGCCGCAACGCCAGGGACCAAAGCCCTCACCAAGAGGCAACCCAGCAGCTGCCCTGCTCGGTTATCCCTGGCGGGTAGCTTCCCTACCGCAACGTCAGGGATCAAAGCCCTCACCAAGAGGCAACCCAGCTGTTGCCCTGCTCGGTTATCCCTGGCGGGTAGCTCCCCTACCGCAACGCCTGGGATCAGAAAGTCCTCCCAGAGGCAGTCGGGCCCAACCATCGCTCGGCTATCCCTGGCGGGTAGCTTCTCTACCGCAACGCCAGGGATCAGAAAGTCCTCCCAGAGGCAGTCGAGCCCAACCATCGCTCGGCTATCCTTGGCGCATAGCTTCCCTACCTAATTCATATCATAATTTTGCATTATTATGTTCCCCATTCTTATACGTTTTACAAATAAACAGGTGCTTTTGACCCATGTCTGCTACATACTTGCAAGTTACAGGTTCTCGGAACAAAAACAGTGAAATTGATGAAAAAGATAATACAAAGTGAGACTACGACCAATAAATGGTGGAATTTTGATCGTGCGTGTATGTTGAGGGACAATGAAGATCAATGAACAAGTTCACAAAGCATAAAGGCAGCACAAGGTTCAAGACTTCGACACGAAGCAACGGTAAAAGTCCACTACAATTATTCACTGTGGAGATCTGGAAGAAAAATAGAAGACATTTTGAAGAACCAACTGAAGAAACAGGAAGAAAAACACAACCAGAAGCAGCACGGAAAATATCAGGCCACAATCTCTCCACTTGGCCGCGGACCCACGGCCAAACCTTGCTTTTGGCCGTGGATCCGCGGCCATGGTGTGCCCGTATCGATGCAGAAAAATTTTGGAAATTGGCGGCGCGTTAACTAGTCTTCCTAGGGGTATTTTTGTAAAAGCAGATATGCGTCGATTGTAATCCTAGGGTTTTCTATACTCTATAAATAGAAGCCCTAAAACTTGTTTTAGGTCATGCCTCTTTTCATTGATAAAAATTCAGAAATCTTTTGTAAAGTTTAGAGAGCATCAATAAAGTAAGTAGGCTCTTTTATTTTGCCCTAATTCTTAATTCTTCTTTCTGCCCTAGTTTAAATTTATTCTCTGCCCTAATTTTATTTAGATTAGAACTTTTTATTAATCTGCAGTAGTTAGATAATTAATCTTTTAAATAAAAAAACTCATAAAAATCATGTTTTTCATAGATCCCCTAATGAGCGAGTAGTTCCTCGCTTGTTAGGGTTAGGAATAGGGAAGGTTTGAGATATGCAAATATCTCATCCCTTTCTTGCCCATCAATATTAATAATTAAGACTTGTTTCCTGATTTAAAATCAGGAAAGCTCACGGAAGAGGCTTCAGAAAAGGGTCACGTGCTTATACGTGACCAGCAGTCACGTGTTCGCACGTGACATCTAAAAGCATCGGCAAGACAAATTCAGCTCCCCGACTACATCAAAGAAAAGGGTTTCAGAAAGGGTCACGTGCTCCCACGTGACCTGGGTCACGTGTTGGCACGTGAAAATTACAAACGGCTTCAAAGGCAAACCGGTTCCCTGATCAAATCAAGGAAAAGGCTTCAGAAGAAGTCACGTGCTCCCACGTGACCAAGGTCACGTGTTGGCACGTGATAATCAAAAGCAGCAGATTCGTTCTCCGGTTAAACCAAGAAAAAGGCTCCAGTCGAGGGTCACGTGCTCACACGTGACCAGGGGTCACGTGGTGGCACGTGACGGTTAAGCAGCGACCAGAAAGCAGAGCGCAAAAAGAAAGAAAAGGGCCCGTTCCAAGGGGGGTCACGTGCCCACACGTGACCAAGGGTCACGTGGCCACACGTGACCGACTTCAAAGCCCTTTGTTAACAGAATTAAATTCTGAGAAAAGACCTCTCAAATCTTTCCAAAAGCAACCGATTGAATTAAAGATTTAAAGGTGATTAAATATCATCTATCTATAGGAAAATCTTGAATTTGGGAAGATTTCCCCGTAAAATCTAACCGAAATAACAAAGGAGAATCTCTGGATTTAAAATCCAATGGTGAATAAAATTCACCTAATAATCCAAAGGTCCAAAATGAATGATGGATGCAAATCAAATCTCTCAATGAAAGATTCATCAAAAAACTAATTGACTCGGTTGCTTCTCCTATAAATAGGAGCCAAGGGACACACAAAAAAGGGATATGCAGAGGGAAGAAAAGAGAGAGAGCCTTGATACTTTAGAGGAATTTGGATCTTCTGCAAAAGAAAACCCTAGGTAAGAAAGGGAAGGTTTCATTGAAAGAAAAGAGAATTTAATTCTCAACAGAGTTTAACTCTGATATAAAACAGAAGGACATATTTCTTCTCTCTTTGATGGAGGATCTGTAAAGTGCACATCTCCCCTTGAGTTGAGAATTTAATTCTCAATGGGTTGAGATCCTGCCATGCAGATCCAAAGCATAGAGAGGGAATGGAAGCACGAGAATTTAATTCTCACAGAACTATAGGAATTTAATTCCTTCAAAATAAAATTAGAGTTTGACCCTGTGTTATGGGAATTTAATTCCTTCAGAATGAAAAGAATCAGGGTTTAACCCTAGTTAAGAACTTAGTTCTGTTAAAACAACAAGAATTTAATTCCCTTAATCTTACTCCCCAGAATAATTCTCTAACAGAGAGTGGGGGTTTAATTCCTTAAAGCTTGTATTAGGGTTTAACCCTATTCAGTTCTTCACATATATGAGGAATTTAATTCCTATAGAAAATTCAGAGTTCAACTCTTCAAAAGGAATTAGGAATTTAATTCCTCTGAAATTATTGTTAGGGTTCAACCCTACGAGGGATTTAATTCTTGAAAGGGATTAACAGATCTTCTAAACAACTACAGAAAAGCAGGGTCATGTGTCACCACGTGACCCCCCCAAAGGATCTACAGAAAGCCCTTTGAGGCAGTGCCTCACGTGACCCACGTGACCCTTGGCAGAGGCTTTAACATACTCCATTCAAACACCCGTCACGTGATGACACGTGATGCTCCAAAAGATGCGATCTTCTCAGCAGAACAAACGAAAGGAGGGCGTCCTCACGTGCTACCACGTGACCCCTCTTGCCTCAGCGTCTAACGCTAAATTGGAACCCCTGAATTCAGTGTTAAAACGTTGTTTGGCCTTAGTGTTCAACACTAAGCAAAGAACTTTATTTGCAGTGTTCAACACTGATTACCTTAGTGTTCAACACTAATTTGGGATTTCTGTTGCCAGTGTTTAACACTGGTCTGTTTTAGTGTTTAACACTAATTTGAAGGCCTTGTTGCTGGTGTTGACACCAACTATCTTCTAGTGTTAAACACTGACTGATCAATCTCATTCTCAGTGTTCAACACTGATTGGTCTTTAGTGTTTAATACTAGGCATTGGCCCAATTGGCTAAATGGCCAGAGGCAAATCCTCTCCTTCAAGGGACCAACAGGAGGGCCGATGTTCCAGACATGATTGGACTTAGCCCAAGCTGGCCATAAGTCCTCAATTCGTAATTAACTGGGCTAATGGGTTCATAACATAATTAATTGGTCTTGATCCCAAATTGGGCCAAAGACTATTTAATCCACTCCGGTTCCAGGGTACATCTCTTCATTCCTCTGATATTTGTCGTTGTAATCCTTCAACGTCGTCAGAGAGGTGACGGGTCCCGACAACCACACATCAACACGGACTGTGGGGTCCTTAAACTCATGGACTTATGCGTCCTTAAACCAAGATACGGACTGCGGGGTCCTTAAACCCACGGACTTATGCGTCCTTAAACTAACGGACTAATGCGTCCTTAAACACACCCATATGGACTGTGGGGTCATTAAACCCATGGACTTATGCGTCCTTAAACTACCATCGGACCACTATGTCCCTAAACTGGAACTTGGACCACTATGTCCCTAAACTGGCATTGGACCACTATGTCCCTAAACTGGAACAATGGAGCCCCAAATGCTCTTTCGTCGGATCTAAACGATCCCGTTTAAGTTGATCTTAGCCTTAAATATGGCTAACGTATCCTTAAACCTTTCAAACAGACTTTAGTCCCAAACTGGACTATAGATCCCCCCAATTAACTCTGGTTCAAGGGTACATCTCTGAACTCCTCTGACGTCTGTCGTTGTAATCCTTCAACGTCATCAGAGAGGTGACGGGTCCCGACGGCCATACATTAATGGACCGCTATGTCCCTAAACTGGAACAATGGAGCCCAAATGCTCTTTTGTCGGATCTAAACGATCCTGTTAAGTTGATCTTAGTCTCAGGTTAGATTAACGTATCCTTAACAAACATTTGAGTTGATCTTAGCCTCAAATATGGCTAACGTATCCTCAAACCAAAACCCCATACCCAAATCTAAGAAAATACGGATTTGGACTAGTCCACGTCCTACGGGCGACGACATAACTCAGTCTCCGTATATAATCCACGGGCAACCACAAATAAAACAAACACACACGATACGAAGTGACCATCTGGAGAAGGAGAAAGTTGTTACCGCAACGCGGTAGCGTAATTAACTGCAGGGGCTTGCGCCTGCAGGGAAGAGCGTCCCCACAATCAAAAACCCCTCAAGCGAGGGGGAATCTGACGAAGTCTGCTACATCGGACGCATCCGTTCAGACCTTCGATACACGGTGCCATAAATCAACTTGCCATCTTCGGAGAGGTGGACGGATAGCACCTATTAGCATCTGCCCCGAACCTCAGGTGAGACGTCCCGCGTCTCGGCCGCCGTTCGGAGGGGAACCGATTCTGGCACGCCCGGTGGGACCTTTTCCTCTTTCCACTCCACACTTCGTGTGTCGTGATTCGCGAACCAATCGCGGTTCGCTAATGGTTGCCCTTGGGTTACAAGGTATTAAGGTTTGGCATTTTGCTCATTGCAGAAAGCAAAGGATCGATGGCTTCTACTTCTGCGAAATGCTCCAACTGCTCGGACTGCAATTGCGACCAACGCTCTGCCTCGCCAGGAGGTATAGCCTACGGACCCCAAGCTGCTTCGTTATTCACAATACCGGTGGACCAGGTGACTCAGGCCACTACCGGATTGTTCTTTGGGACTATGCTCCCACCGACAAGCTTTACGGCGCCGGTGCTGACAAAGGAAGCTCCCAAGAAGTCGGTCTTTGATCGTCTAACCCCTGCTGCGGCTCCTCTCAACGGGTCGCCCAACATCAGCGCCTCGGTCTTCTCTAGATTGGGCCAGAAATCCTGTGGACCCATCATGGGGCCTACAATCCCAGAGAAGGCTGGTTCTAAGAAAGTGACCGGTCCTGCTCCCGAAATCGCCAGGGCGGCTTCCCCGGCCAAAAAGTCGGTCCTTACAAGATTGACGACCCCAGCTCCCGCTCCTGCTACCCAAAGGACATCGGTCTTTGACAGGCTAACACCAGAAGCAACCCCCCACCTACACAGGGGGCAAGACGAAGCCATTCTCACCGCTGAACCAACGCCGTCCGCTCGACACGCTCGACGTCGCCATTGGCGCTGAGTAAGGAAGGCTGGGGGCAACTCCCCCTCTGGGCTAACTCCATCAACCCCGATGGCAGAAGTTAATGCTGCTGTTCCAACGGGGAACAGCTTCGAGATGCTAAATAAGGTGCGAAGGAATTCTCCCACTGCGGTGCTAAAGAGGTCTCCTCCCCCACTAAAAAAGGTTGTGGAAATAAAGTCAGAACAGCCCCGATCCCCTCAACGGCTGTCTTCAAAAATCTATAAGGTTTGGCGGCAGGCCCGAGATTCGATGATCGATCCAAACTTCTCCCGCCAGCACAAGAAGCTGAAAATCCAATCGGAAGCCGATCACCAGGCTAAACCACGAAAGGCTGTCTGGACGCCCACCTCAACGGCCCCCTCAACCTCCACTGCTCATAAAAGGAGGAAGCCGGAGTGGATCCCCCAGCCTGCAACGACAGCCAAAGGCACTAAGCCCAGACGCCCTAAGTCTGGGGGCATGATGGTCCACACCGTATACATGGCGTCAGGAAAAGAAGACAGCCGTGCGTCTACAGGTCATAGACCGCTCACACGGTCGGTGACCAAATCTCAGGAGCAACAGCAAAAGCTCCAGAAAATGATGAATGCTATGGCCGCACTTACCGGGCCAAAAGAAAACCCAGAAACGTCTTCGGACGAACGCCAGGAGGAAGAAACCGACGCCGAATTCCTTCGCCGAATATTGGAGAAGAAGGACAAAGAGGCTGCTGAACAAGCAGCCAACATACAGCGTATGGGCCTCCTCTTCCAAGATATGATAGGAATGATGATCCAACAGGATCCACCCGCTGAGGATCCCCCGATCGTCCTTGAAGACGACAGGGGAGAAACGTCAAATCCACCACCGGCCCTCTCAACGGCCAAGGAGGAGACAATCTCTAAGGCTGACTTGGTCGACTATATAGCCCAGCAAATCCGGGTTCATCATGCGACTGAGGCAGCTGGTCAAGTCGTAAAAACGGGGCGGCTATATCCAAGCTGGTACGACCAAATCAAGTACCCGCCGGGTTACACAATTCCCAAGTTCCATGTTTACAAGGGGACCGGCAATCCCCACCAACATGTCGCCCAGTTCAGGGCCCTTTGCGGTGACACCGGCGGAGATGATAAACTGTTGCTTCGCCAGTTCGTGGGCAGCTTATCAGAAACAGCGTTCGAATGGTATTCGGAACTCCTGAACGATTCTATCAAGACGTTCGCTGAAATGGAGTTGCTATTCACTCAGCGATTCGCAAGCGCCAGCGAACGCACTCCAATAACGGCACTGATTAACGCCATGGTAAAACCAGGCGAAACTTGGGTCCAGTATGCTATACGATGGCGGAATTTGTGGTCGAAATACGAGCAACGCATTGAGGAAGCGCCCGCAGTAGGCATGTTCGTGGGAACCCTAGACCCTCACGCAACTATCTCCCAGTTTATGATGTTCTTTAAGCCAACCACATTCCAGGCTTTAATCGACAAGTTGGCCCAGATGGACCAAATGGGTCATAGACCGTCTCCCCCGAAGCCAGAACCTCGGAATGACAAGGGTAAAGGAAAGGCCACCTTCGTCGCGAATGCCCAGCAGCAACCCAATGCCCCAAAGCTGACGGATCAACTGGAAGAAAGATGCCGGTATTATAATGAGAAGATGAAGCGTCCCTACTCGTTCTCACGGGACAAGACGAAACGGCTATTCGAGCAGGCAGTACGCAACAGACTTATAAACCTGCCAAATCCAAGGCGACCGCCACAACCCACTGAGGTGAACAACCCCAACTATTGCCCTTACCATCAAATGGTAAGCCATCCGATTGAGGATTGCTTCGTCTTCAAAGGATGGATTGAAGATCAATACCTCCAGGGAAAGTTTGCGCTGTCCGAAAAGTGGAAGGTGAACCCGCCACAGCCGCATACTCCTAAGAAGACGGACGCACCGGGGGCGACTTGTTCCTTTATTGAAGAAGCTCCATGGGAAATCGTGCTATCAGCTAAAACCAAAAAGATGCTGAGTGACCTTCATGCGTGCCCAGCGGTTGAATGGAAGAACCCGCTTGAACCTCAAATCATCGAAGGGATGTTGAAGCCGCGCCCAACTACAAAGATTCGTGGTGATGGCCCAAGTACTCACACCCAACCGTCAAAATCTTTGAAGAAAAAGAAGAGGAAATCCAAAAAGCCCGTGAAGCCTGGAAACAAGCGCACGGATTTGCAGAAACAGATTGACGCGCTAGAAGAGTATAACCAGAAGGCACGGACTCCCGTCACACTGCAAGAGTTCCTCAACCACGTCTTTCAGAAACAAGATGAGGAAGAGAGCTCATTGGATGAATCCAAGGGATATGTGGCGAGTTGTCATGTGATTTCCCACTCGGAAGATGAGAAAACTCCTGGCACCGAGAAACCTGGGGCACACCCTGAGCCAGGACTTGTGTGGCCAACAGATGAAATGATCGACGCCTTTCTGGACGAGATTCGTCTAAAGAGTAAAGCAGATTAGGAGCGTGAGATGACCGCATCGGAAGGAGCCGAACGCAGGCGACTAAACGAAAGAGTTGAAGTACTCCCGCCAGATCGAAAGACATCCGAGGCAGACAAGAAGATGTTCAAGACGAGGAAACGGTTTGCCAAAGCCATGTCAATGGGAATGAAGTTACCACCCTCGGAAGAAAACACGCTCAATGGGGTGGAGAGACACCCTGATTATTGCGCATATCATCGGAAAATTTCACACCCCACGGAGGAGTGCGACGCCTTTAGGATATGGTGGCAAGGATATGTTGCTCATCGGCAACATTTTAAACGCATGAAACGCAAGACTCGTCGAGAACGAAGAAGTACTGCCGACGAGCACAACAGGACCACTGGCAACTGTTACATGGTTAACGCCGGAGGGTCACAAGTTCTCACCTTCGGGAGCGACTCCGATGAAGAAATGGCTTTGGGCCCTCTCTTTAAAGAATCTGTTTTAGGGAAAGAGGAGAAATCGGAGGCCTGCGAGAACATTCAGCTGCGCAATCGCACACTCCCAGAAAAGAATCTCGGGCCCGCGAATAGAAAAGATAAGGGAAAGCAAAAGGTCACTGAAGATATCACTTTAGATGACCAAGTCATGAAAGAGCTGGCTGCCAAAGACCCTCCTAGGAAGGGTAAGGTGGACTACAACATCCTAGCGCACCTAAGGAAGCTACCTTCTCAGCTTAGCATTCTCGATGCCCTCCTATTATCAAAAGAAGCGCGAGACTCACTAATTAAAGCGTTACAAGAACCTGAGCAATTCCAAGCCTTCCTCGCCATTGAAAGGATGAAGGATGAATTGGAGGACGTGCATACGGCCAACATCACTTTCGGGGACGAAGACCTCCTTCTCGGGACGTGCGACCACAACCGTCCCCTATATGTCTCTGGATACTGCCATGATATCAAGATTGGCAAGATCCTGGTGGATAATGGATCCTCCGTCAATCTCCTTAATGTTCGGGTGTTGAAGGAAATCTGCATGAGTGTGCAACACCTCGCTCGTGACAAAATTACTATCTCCGGTTTCGATTCACAATCGTCACGGACTCTCGGATCCGTGATACTAACACTACGCTTTGGACTCCTCGTCACAGACATCAAATTCCATGTCATTGACGCCAAGACCTGCTACAACGCCTTGCTCGGTCGTCCTTGGCTACACGAGTACAACATCATCCCTTCTACACAACATCAGTGTATGAAGTACTTTAAGGATGGTTTCGAGTATACCGTAACAGGTGAGCTGAACCCATTTTTCGTGAACGAAGTCCGCAAATACGAAGATGCGAAGTACTTTTTGCCAGATTTCGAGGATAAAGAAAGGTGTCGCAACCCGGAGAACAAAGCCGCCGCCACCATCCCAGTTTTCGGGAGCGATACCGAAGAAGAAGAAGAGATAGTTTATGCCGGGCCATCTCAACGCAACAACCCGGGGACGTCCGCCCCCATGTTGGTCTTCGGAAGTGACTCGGAAGATGAGGTTAATGCCGTGTTCTCCAATCGGCTGTCAATACAAGCGTCCCCTAGCGATGGTCAGAGTTTGCAAATCACCATGGTGCCGCGGGAACACTACAAGGATCTCGACACACTTCAAGCTCACAATGTGCAGGACCTGCAAACATTTTACGTCCCTCCCAGGCAAAGAGGTGAGAAGTTAATCCTATTCTACCGATCCTAAGAGTCGAAAATAGAGAAAGAGATCTGGCATGGCATGGATGTTACACTCGACAGGCTCCAACCTATCCGTTTGCCCAGATACTACACAAATGGACTAAAGAGGCTATTGAAGGCCAAGGAGTACCCTTAAAACAGACTGTTCGACAGGCTCGGTTCTACAACAGGATTTGGGATGTCCCTGGGACCCAACGCAAATTTCCCAACGGGAAAATGGAAACACTTGGGCTTGGATACGCGAGAACCGGAAAACGGGAACGGGCCCACAGTAGCTACGCCATATATACTTTTGATGAAGAAGAGGACGCCCCGTCAGGAAATGCCAACCCCTCATCAAAACTAGATCCCGCGATTGAAATGCCGAGTCCGTCGTTTGAAGAACGAATGGACAAGCCTATCAGGAAAGTGGGTCAAAAAGCTCGGGAAGACCGCAACCGCGAGATGGCCATCTACGAGAAGACCAGGACGCAACGTCTATTTCAACAGGCTGCAAAAGACAAAGATGCTCATCCTTGTCAACCCGTTGTACGAAAGGCCCGACGCAGAGACGGAAATAAATCAAGAAGCGGAAAGAGGAGCCGACAACGACGACGCAGGATTAAAGAGTTACGTGATCGGGTATTGCGCGGCTCGGATTTGTCCCTCATGAAGAAGATGAGTCGAGCGTACTCCTTCCCCCGAGACAAGACGGAGAAGTTACTCGAGCTCGCTATAAAACATCAAATGATCGCGCTTCCAGAGTCTAAGCACCCTGAGCAAGCTAACAAGGCTTCTTATCTGAGCTATTGCTCTTATCACCGAGCCATAGGACATCCTACCGAAGACTGCTTCACCTTCAAGAACTGGGTCAAGGACCAGTACCAACAGGGCAGATTCGCTTTATCCGACGGCTGGAGGGTAACGCCGCCACAAAAGCACGAACCCAAAGCCGCAAAAGCAGAACCAGATCCACCTCAGTCCTGGAAGCGGATTCGCACCTGTTATACGATTACGATATTAAAAGAAAAACCCGAGAACATGGATGGCCTTCCCTGGTGCTTTGAGAACAGCGATGATGAGGTGGTCTCAGAATTTCCGCCAGCTCCAAAAGAACTAGAAGACGGCATACATACTACTGCAGATAACCTCAAGAAGATTGAGTTGGGATCGGCAGATGACCCGCGACCGACATTTGTCAGCGAGCTGCTATCTGAAGAAAGGATGACTGCGTTAAAGAACGTGCTTCTACGGCATAAAGACTGCTTCGCGTGGAACTACTCCGAGATGCCAGGATTAGATCCGGAGATTGCTGTGCATAAATTAGCAATATCCCCAGATATCAAGCCAGTCAAGCAGGCGCCAAGAAGGATGCGACTCGAGCTTGAAATGAGCATCAACGCCGAAGTCAAGAAGCTGATCGATTCTGGATTTATCCAAGAAGTCCAGTATCCCGACTGGATCGCCAATATCGTCCCGGTAATGAAGAAGAATGGGACGGTACGCATATGCGTGGATTTCAGGGATCTCAATAAAGCCTGTCCAAAGGACGATTTCCCAGTACCAGTAACCGAGCTAATGATAGATAACACGTCCACTCACGAGGTTTTCTCCTTTATGGACGGTTCGTCAGGATACAATCAAATAAAGATGCATCCCGAAGACCAGAAGCATACCGCTTTCCGGACCCCTTTGGGTATATTCTGCTACAGGGTTATGCCCTTTGGTCTAAAGAACGCCGGCGCTACCTATCAAAGGGCCATGACAAAGATCTTCGACGACCTCATACATGACATCGTCGAGTGCTATATCGATGACCTTGTAGTAAAGAGCATGTCATATGAAGAGCATTTAAAGCATCTGGAGACTGTATTTCAACGCCTTCAGCAATATAATTTGAAGATGAATCCCCTCAAATGCGCGTTTGGAGTCTCCTCAGGTAAATTCCTGGGATTCATCTTCCGACATCGAGGTATCGAAATAAATCCATCTAAGATCAAGGCGATCATGGAAATGCCTACGCCAAGAACCCTCAAACAGTTGCGGTCTCTCTAAGGGAAGCTCGCATACATCCGGCGATTTATCGCCAATCTTTCAGGCAAATGTCGTCCTTACAGCCACCTGATGAAGAAGGGAACTCCATTCGTTTGGGATCACAAATGCCAAGGTGCACTAGACGAGATCAAGCAATACCTGCAGAACCCTCCGGTGTTGGCTGCGCCGGTCAAGGGAAAACCCCTCATTCTTTATACAACCGCCCTCGAAGGTTCCTTAGGCGCATTATGGGCACAAGAGAACGATCAAGGGAAAGAGAGAGCACTCTACTACTTAAGTCGAGTTCTGCTGGGGGCAGAAAACAACTACTCTCCCATTGAAAAACACTGCTTGGCGTTAATCTTCGCGATAACAAAACTCAGGCACTATGCGTTGGCGCACGAAGTCCGTCTCATCTCGAAGGTGGACCCTCTTAAATATTTGATGTCGAAGGCTATACTGACGGGTCGACTCGCTAAATGGGCTCTACTCCTGATGGAGTTCTCAATAACGTATCGACCTCTTAAGGCAGTGAAAGGCCAGGCCATTGCCGACTTCCTCGCTGAGCATCCAGTACTTGTCGGTTCTCCTCTGAACTGCGATTTGCCGGACGAACATGCATTCGACGCAATCGGCGGCGGCGATACCCGATGGAAACTTTATTTTGACGGGGCATCTTCCATGAAGAAGCGCAAACAATGTACCCCCATAATCAAATCGGGAGTAGGCCTCATCTTCGTAACCCCACAAGGAGGAATAATGCTTTCTCCTTAACGGAATCGAGGACGAACAATGAAACCGAATACGAAGCTTTGATAGCGGGCCTCGAGATCGCCATTAACATGGGAATTGAAGACCTCTCTATATACGGGGATTCTCAATTGGTTGTTAGTCAAGTGAATGGTGACTACCAAACGTGCAAACTGGAGTTGGTGAAATACGGCGAAAATGTGCAACAACTATTGACCCAAATTCCCTCCTACACTTTGGAAAGTATACCACGTGCGGAAAATAGCAAAGCAGACGCGTTAGCTAAGCTCGCTAAAGAACTGGCTGACGAGAACCTCGATGACGTCAGAATCGTGGTACAAAGCCGTCGAGTGCTCGCCCCAGCAGAAATATCTCCGGAATTATACGAAGAAAAGGGAGCGACTGAGCAGACGACTCTACAAATAAAAGACCGTAAGAAGGCTGAGGACTGGAGGGAAGTCTTCATAGACTACTTTAAGTCCCACCGAATGCCCGAAGGAGCGTCCTCAAGACATCAGCTCATGAAACGAGCTCTATCTTTCGCTTTCGTCAATGATACTCTGTATAAGAGGTCGTTTGATTCTCTGTGGCTGAGATGCTTAGGACCTGACGAAGCAGAAAGAGTCGTTCAGGAAGTTCACGACGGACTCTGCGGTTCTCACCAAGCAGGCCCGAAGATGAAATTGAAGATCAAACGGATGGGTTATTATTGGCCCACGATGGTCCAAGACTGCCTCGAGTATGCGAAGCAATGCCACTCGTGCTAGATCCATGGAGACTTTATCCACAAACATCCGAATCCTCTACACCCAACGATGGCTAGCTGGCCATTCGAAATGTGGGGGACTGACATAGTCGGCCCCATCGAGCCAGCATCGTCCCGGGGACATCGTTTCATCCTGGCGACAACTGATTACTTCTCCAAATGGGCAGAAGCAGTACCGCTAAGGGAAGTGAAGACGGAGAATATCCTCCACTTCTTCAAGACGCACGTCATCTATCGGTTTGGAACCCCACGGCGGATTACCTCCGATAATGGGCCAGCCTACAGAAGCCATAAGATTAGCCGCTTCGCGCAGCAGCATAATATAGACTGGAGATATTCTTCAGTTTACAATCCATGAGCTAACGGTCTGGCCGAGGCCTTCAATAAGACCTTGACGAAGATCATAAAAAAGACGGTATCCCGAAATAAGAAAGACTGGCACGAGAGGCTGCAAGAGGCCCTTTGGGCCTATCGAACTACATTCAAGACGGCCACGAACACAACGCCGTACGCGTTGGTATTTGGGACGGAAGCAGTGCTCCCCCTCGAGATAGAGTTACCTTCTCTACGAGTGGCAGTCCACTACGAGCTGATGGACGAAGAAAATGCTCACCTTCGGCTTGAGGAGCTCGATGCCCTCGACGAAACCCGGCTCATAGCGCAACAAAATCTGGAAGCTTATAAAGCAAAGATGACGCGCTCATATGAAAGATTGACCCGACCGAGGGCATTCCGTCAAGGCGAACTCGTGTTGGTGGTCAAAAGGCCTATGATCCCCAATCGAGCCAAGCGGGGAAAATTCGAGCCAAACTATGAAGGCCCGTACATCATAGATAAGGTCTACTAGGGTGGGGCATATCTACTCATGGACATGCACGGTGAAAGGACTTTCAGGCCAATAAAAGGTCGCTTCCTAAAGAGATACTACGCTTAATGAGCCACGGCCTAGGTCAATGATAGATGACGACGACTATGTCCGCTCGCTATCTTCCTAAACTCGAGCTTTATAAGCAGTAGCCGGCCTTCTCCACGACGGACCGAAATGTCCTTAAACTAATAACGGACCGAAATGTCCTTAAACTAACGACGGACCGAAACGTCCTTAAACTATCAACGGACCGAGACGTCCTTAAACTAACAACGGACCGAAATGTCCTTAAACTAACGACGGACCGAAACGTCCCTAAACTACTACCGCAGCATCCTCAGGCTGACAAAAAAAAAGGGAGAAAAAGAAAAAATAGATAAGAAAAAAAAACGGTATGTCCATAAGCAAAATGGGCACGGATGAAAACCCGAAAGGGCTCCGTGAGTAAAAACAGCAGGGCTACCGGCGAGTGTTCGTGAAAACCCGAAAGGGCGCGACCTTGTTAAAAAAAAGAGAAAAAGAATAATAAAAACAGTATGTCCATAAGCAAAATGGGCACGGATGAAAACCCGAAAGGGCTCCGTGAGTAAAAACAGCAGGGCTACCGGCGAGTGTTTGTGAAAACCCGAAAGGGCGCAACCTCGTTAAAAGACACTTATAGGGTCCTCTCGACCTTGTAAGGAGAAACCACCCGCGTGAGATCCTTACGACTCATAAAGGAGCAACACACTTAGGGACCCTCACGATTCCTAAGGAGAAAATACACTTGCGAGATCCTTACGACTCGTAAGGAGAATTCTCTTATGGGACCCTCACGGCTCATGAGATTTGAAAGTCTTAAGTTACAGAAACCTAAACCTGTTCTTAAGCAAATCCCCCACAACCTTCGATACTGTCCTACAAGTGGCTCAATACTGACCCTTGTATACAATCCATGGGCGCGAATAAACATTTCCCTAGCAAAGTCACACCTGTGACTAGGGATATGTCCATATAATGAGCAACCCTTATAGGTCCTCTCGACCCATAAGGAGAAAACCCTCTTGTAAGATCTTTACGACTTACAGGGGAACATACACTTAGGAGTCCTCACGATTCCTAAGGAGAAAATGCACCTGCGAGATCCTCACGACTCGTAGGGAGAAATACCTTTGTGAGACCCTTACGGCTCATGAAGTCAAAAGCCTTGGTCGACAGGACCCTTAACCCTGTTTGCTAAGCCACCTTTGTTCAACATCGACACAGGCAAATGATGATTCACTCCTGGCAATATTCCAGTTGTAGCGGTGCTGATGCCGAAATCGGTGTCCAAAATCCAAGCTTGCGGCGAAAAAGCTAGCAAGCCACACATGCCTACGAAATAGCCGAAATGATGGGGCAACTTGCAATAAAAGCGGCAAGTAAAAATGTATGCATGAAAAATAGCCGAAATGATGGGGCAACTCGCAATAAAAAGCGGCGAGTAGAAAATAAATAAATAGCCGAAATGATTGGGCACCGCGAAAAATAGCCGAAATGATGGGGCAATCGCGACCTTCGCGATATAAAAGCTGAAACGATAGAGCATCGCGGAAAAAGAAAGAAAATAAAAATAGAATTTATGCCCTACAGGTGATGTTCCATCACACCCTGTACGCAATCCAAGGGCGTAAACAAAAAGGGGAACATACCTCCCCCCAGGTTTCACCAAAGAAAGAAGCTAAATCTCGACGGGCCATAAGCGACCTAGAGATCATCCCAACACTCGTCTCGTAACGACAGACACAACTCTAAGCTAAGCGGAACAGCGGCAGCTCCCAGTTCCATGGCTCGGTGGTATACATATCGCCAACAGTCAAACCTCCATCCCGTGAAATGCGGATACAATCAGCAAAATTCCTGGTTACGTGGAACATGGATAACGTCACTCTTTGACCCTGCGGAAAACGTCCAGAGCGGATCCTGGTCCTCGCAGAGCACGGCAGTGAACCCGTGTGAAGCATCCAGAGCGGAGCCTAGTCCTCGCCGAGCACGGCAGTGAACCCGTGTGAAGCATCTAGTGCAAAATTCCTGGTTACGTGGAACGTGGATAACGTCACTCTTTGACCCCGCGGAAAACGTCCAGAGCGGATCCTGGTCCTCGCAGAGCACGGCAGTGAACCCGTGTGAAGCATCCAGAGCGGAGCCTAGTCCTCGCCGAGCACGGCAGTGAACCCGTGTGAAGCATCTAGTGCAAAATTCCTGGTTACGTGGAACGTGGATAACGTCACTCTTTGACCCCGCGGAAAACGTCCAGAGCGGATCCTGGTCCTCACAGAGCACGGCAGTGAACCCGTGTGAAGCATCCAGAGCGGAGCCCAGTCCTCGCCGAGCACGGCAGTGAACCCGTGTGAAGCATCTAGTGCAAAATTCCTGGTTACGTGGAACGTAGATAACGTCACTCTTTGACCCCGCGGAAAACGTCCAGAGCGGATCCTGGTCCTCGCAGAGCACGGCAGTGAACCCGTGTGAAGCATCCAGAGCGGAGCCTAGTCCTCGCCGAGCACGGCAGTGAACCCGTGTGAAGCATCTAGTGCAAAATTCTTGGTTACGTGGAACGTGGATAACGTCACTCTTTGACCCCGCGGAAAACGTCCAGAACGGATCCTGGTCCTCGCAGAGCACGGCAGTGAACCCGTGTGAAGCATCCAGAGCGGAGCCTAGTCCTTGCCGAGCACGGCAGTGAACCCGTGTGAAGCATCTAGTGCAAAATTCCCGGTTACGTGGAACGTGGATAACGTCACTCTTTGACCCCGCGGAAAACGTCCAGAGCGGATCCTGGTCCTCGCAGAGCACGGCAGTGAACCCGTGTGAAGCATCCAGAGCGGAGCCTAGTCCTCGCCGAGCACGGCAGTGAACCCGTGTGAAGCATCTAGTGCAAAATTCCTGGTTACGTGGAACGTGGATAACGTCACTCTTTGACCCCGCGGAAAACGTCCAGAGCGGATCCTGGTCCTCGCAGAGCACGGCAGTGAACCCGTGTGAAGCATCCAGAGCGGAGCCTAGTCCTCGCCGAGCACGGCAGTGAACCCGTGTGAAGCATCTAGTGCAAAATTCCTGGTTACGTGGAACGTGGATAACGTCACTCTTTGACCCCGCGGAAAACGTCCAGAGCGGATCCTGGTCCTCGCAGAGCACGGCAGTGAACCCGTGTGAAGCATCCAGAGCAAATACCGGACCGTGGAGTCTTTAAAATCCACGGACTATGATGTCCTTAACCTCGACCGTGATGTCTTAAAACTAACGATCAACCACCCCGATTCCCTACGGATTCTGCCTTGGTTTAAGGGTACATCTCTTCACTCCTTTGATACCTGGCGTTGTAATTCCTCAACGTCTTCAAAGAGGTGACGGGTCCCTGCAACCAAACATCGGACTGTGGAGTCCCTAAATCCACGGACTATGAGGTCCTTAACCTTGACCGCGATGTCTTTAAACTACGATGCCTTGGGAAACCCCTGACTCCGTGAAACACGGGCAAGGGAGACCACATCCAGCACTTGCAGGCCCTCACGACCTGTAAGGAAGAAAACTCTCTTGTGAGATCCTTACGACTCTCAAGGGAAAACCCGCTTAAGAATCCTCACGATTCTTAAGAAAAACTTACGCCTATGGGATCCTCTCGACCCATGGGGAGAAAAACTCTTTATGAGACCCTCGTGGCTCATAAAGTGCAAAAGTCTTAGGAAGCAGATCTTAACCCTGAATCCTAAGCTATCGCTGCCCTGCAAGAAAATCAAGATAAATTGTCCGCAAACGCATTCAATGAAAGGGGACACACCATTGAGAAGAAAAATGTATCTTTTATTCATAAACCAAAATGGATACAAAGTACAATTCATGAAAGAAACAAAGAAAAGGATACTCTCATCCATGAGTACGTACAAAAAGGGGAAAAAGATACAAGTCCTCAAGCCGGCGGGCGGTGCAATAATTTTACCAGCTCATCGTTCTGTTGCTGAGCCATGGCTTCATGACGCAAGATCTCCAGAAGACGAGCCTCCGCCTGAGCTTGCTGAGCCTGATACGAAGCAAGCCGAGCTTCGAGCTCTTTCTCGGTGACTTTATGAGCCTCGACCCTCTTACGAGTAAACGTGGCAGCTTTATCGAGAGCCACCACCTCTTTTATGGACTCCTGAAGCACCCGCCAGAGTTCGTATGCTTTGTTGGCTTTGGCTGTGAGGCTGGCCTGAAGCTCGCTCAGCGCCTTAGAAGCCAACCCCCTCTCCGAGGATTTACGACCGACCTCTTTCCTCGCACAACAATGTGTTCGCCACGTGTCGCCTTATCAGGCCAATTAAGCCCACTGTCACGAGCGCAGCCTCTGAAACAGGATAGGAATGCTCTGGATTGTATAAATAAGCTCCGGTTGATGGCAGCAGTCGAGCTAAAGAACGCGTACATCATCGGGTATGGGAAGCAATAAGAAAATTTCTGACTTTATCCTGTCAAGCATGCGTTCGCAATTATAAAAAAAAAAGAGGAAACAATATGCGAAGCTCTGATGTGCGTGCGACGTGATGATAATGTTGACGACTAAATAAAGTCTTCATAAGAAGAACACAAAGTTTATTTATGCAAACGAAAACATACATACAAGTACCAAGCCTACATGCAGGTTCAGCATAAAGCATACAAAAAAAGGGACTAATTTAAATATTCTACGCTAGTGGGAAAAGGTCACCAAACACGGGATCAGTAGCACAAGGGTTAACAAAGCAAAGAACGAAATTCTCCATCTCTCTCTCCGCTCTCTCCAGTACGTCAAAGCGACGGTTCTCGCGAGGAGTCGCTCCCCATCGATTGGTGCCATGTTCGTCCGCGAAAGCAAACATAATAGCTCGCCGGGCCCTTATTTGGCTCAGCAGGTGAATCAAGCAGTCCTTCAAAGCCTGAGTAATCAGGCACGCTTCGTGAAAGCCCTCGAGCTTCTCTTCAGCCGCATCAAGCATCGCCAGGGTCATCTCTGCCGGGTGAGGAGGAATGTCGGCAAGCACGGCCGTGAGGATCATCCGGAGCCAGAGGGAACCCATTGGGAGGGGAGATCCCCTACGGATCGAGAGTTCATACATCGTCGAGTCGCATTCATCATCGGTAAGGAGTGGATCCACCAACCGAGCGGCGAAGCGGGGGATCATCTCCTCGATAGGAACTTCCCATGGCTGTCGACGAGCGTGTGGACGGTTGCAGGCCATGGCACTTAGTTCTCGAATTAAATCGCGTTAAAATGGGAATAAAAGTTCTCTGTGAAGAGAAAAGGAAAACCATTGCCTCAGATATAAAGGGGAGCATTAAGTGCTGTGCGCGGAAAATCTTGCATGGTAAAGCTATTTCCAAAGTCAAAAAAGGAGGGGCATCGAAAATCAAGGGGATGGAAGTATTTCCAAGGCCCTCTTTCTGCATCTAATATTGTGCAATGAAAATATGGCATGGGAAAATTTTTTGAACAGCCCCATCAAGGGACCCCACGTGCAGAACACGCGAGGCCCAAACTTGATGTAAAAAAAAATGGATGGAGTAGCACCCTACATATTAAAAGCATCAACAACAACAGTAGCAAAATGATGAAATCCCAGAGAAAGGCATGCAAGCAGGGAAAGACATAATAAAACTTGTCACTCATACTTCAAGAAGTTCATACAAAATAAAGAAGACACGTTTACAATGGTAAGACTTCAGACGCAGGGCATGGGTTGAGAAACTCAAGATTAACTTTGTCCAAGATTCTCCAAGCATTTCGAACCTCCCGAGTATGCTTCCTCTCGCGATCGCAAGCGTCGGGGTCCTCACGAATATCCTCCACCCTCCGATAAGCGGCAAGTATGGCTGACTGCTAAAAGGCTTGGTGCAAGAGATCAATAAGGTGATCTCGCCTCCTCTTTGAGATCAAGCCCATCAGGTACACCGAATGTACCTTATCCTCAGCGGTGTCCAAGGCCCTGAGCGGTATGCCGGTGCAAAAGAGAGGAAGTGCCTCCCGGATCGCCAGCACGATCAGCCTCAAAAGAGAAGAGCGACGGGGGAGTAGCCGATGGTTGTACTCGTCAAAGCGGCTCATGATCTCGGCACATTGAGCATCGGTGAACTCCTGGTTCTGACTGCGGCCCAGTGCACGAATATTCCCATAGGAAATAATCTCGTCAAGACCATACAGATGGGCATCCATGATACCTAAAATAAAGGCCATGAGAATCATTAGAAAGCTCTTGTTTCATTAATTACAGAAGGACAACCTCGGGTCGAGAGCCCCCAAGAAGCCTCCGTGTGAAGAAATTGAGTTCTTCATTGGAATTAAATTCCTTACTAAGAAAAGGGAATTAAATTCCCAGAAACATTTTTGGATGGAATTAAATTCCATGGAGTCGAAACGCCATCATCATCTCCTCAAAGATCATCTAAACCCTAAGAGATCTACAATTCGAAGGTTAGGTGGTTTCCTATTCTTATGGAAAAACTTGAAGAAAAATGGGTTCCTTGTTAAAAAAGAGTAAAAACCCTTGTTTTGGATTTAAAATCCAAAGGAATGTGGAAGTTCGCTGTTTGTCCAAGAACATTACCTGAGGAGGAAGAGTCCTTTTAAACAGAGTTAAACTCTGAAAATGTTTCAAGGCAGAGAACTAAGCTCTGGAGGAAGAGAATTAAATTCTCAGAAAAAAAATTTTGCAAGGAAGAAGATGAACAAAGTGGAGGCGTCTCTGAAATGACCCCAGTATTTATAGGAAGTGATGGAAACGTTTCATCTCCCCAAATCCCTAAAGGAATCCAACGGTCACAAAAGGTAACAGCGTTGCACTCACGTGCGGACACGTGAGAACAACGCTGTGGGGGCATTTGTTTCCTGATTTAAAATCAGGAAAGCTCACGGAAGAGGCTTCAGAAAAGGGTCACGTGCTTATACGTGACCAGCAGTCACGTTTTGGCACGTGACATCTAAAAGCATCGGCAAGGCAAATTCAGCTCCCCGACAACATCAAAGAAAAGGGCTTCAGAAAGGATCACGTGCTCCCACATGACCTGGGTCACGTGTTGGCACGTGACAATTACAAACGGCTTCAAAGGCAAACCGGTTCCCTGATCAAATCAAGGAAAAGGCTTCAGAAGAGGTCACGTGCTCCCACGTGACCAGGGTCACGTGTTGGCACGTGATAATCAAAAGCGGCAGATTCGTTCTCCGGTTAAACCAAGAAAAAGGCTCCAGTCGAGGGTCACGTGCTCACACGTGACTAGGGGTCACGTGGTGGCACGTGACGGTTAAGCAGCGACCAGAAAGCAGAGCGCAAAAAGAAAGAAAAGGGCTCGTTCCAAGGGGGGTCACGTGCCCACACGTGACCAAGGGTCACGTGGCCACACGTGACCGACTTCAAAGCCCATTTGTTAACAGAATTAAATTCTGAGAAAAGACCTTTCAAATCTTTCCAAAAGCAACCGATTGAATTAAAGATTTAAAGGTAATTAAATATCATCTATCTATGGGAAAATCTCGAATTTGGGAAGATTTCCCCGTAAAATCTAACCGAAATAACAAAGGAGAATCTCTGGATTTAAAATCCAATGGTGAATAAAATTCACCTAATAATCCAAAGGTCCAAAACGAATGATGGATGCAAATCAAATCTCTCAATGAAAGATTCATCAAAAAACTAATTGACTCGGTTGCTTCTCCTATAAATAGGAGCCAAGAGACACACAAAAAAGGGATATGCAAAGGGAAGAAAAGAGAGAGTGCCTTGATACTTTAGAGAAATTTGGATCTTCTGCAAAAGAAAACCCTAGGTAAGAAAGGGAAGGTTTCATTGAAAGAAAAAAGAATTTAATTCTCAACAGAGTTTAACTCTGATATAAAACAGAAGGACATATTTCTTCTCTCTTTGATGGAGGATCTTCAAAGTGCACATCTCCCCTTGAGTTGAGAATTTAATTCTCAATGGGTTGAGATCCTGCCATGCAGATCCAAAGCATAGAGAGGGAATGGAAGCACGAGAATTTAATTCTCACAGAACTATATGAATTTAATTCCTTCAAAATAAAACTAGGGTTTGACCCTGTGTTATGGGAATTTAATTCCTTCAGAATGAAAAGAATCAGGGTTTAACCCTAGTTAAGAACTTAGTTCTGTTAAAACAACAAGAATTTAATTCCCTTAATCTTACTCCCCAGAATAATTCTCTAACAGAGAGTGGGGGTTTAATTCCTTAAAACTTGTATTAGGGTTTAACCCTATTCAGTTCTTCACATATATGAGGAATTTAATTCCTACAGAAAATTCAGAGTTCAACTCTTCAAAAGGAATTAGGAATTTAATTCCTCTGAAATTATTGTTAGGGTTCAACCCTACGAGGGATTTAATTCCTGAAAGGGATTAACAGATCTTCTAAACAACTACAGAAAAGCAGGGTCACGTGTCACCACGTGACCCCCCCAAAGGATCTACAGAAAGCCCTTTGAGGCAGTGCCTCACGTGACCCACGTGACCCTTGGCAGAGGCTTTAACATACTCCATTCAAACACCCGTCACGTGATGACACGTGATGCTCCAAAAGATGCGATCTTCTCAGCAGAACAAACGAAGGGAGGGCGTCCCCACGTGCTACCACGTGACCCCTCTTGCCTCAGCGTCTAACGCTAAATTGGAACCCCTGAATTCAGTGTTAAAACGTTGTTTGGCCTTAGTGTTCAACACTAAGCAAAGAACTGTATTTGCAGTGTTTAACACTGATTACCTTAGTGTTCAACACTAATTTGGGATTTCTGTTGCCAGTGTTTAACACTGGTCTGTTTTAGTGTTTAACACTAATTTGAAGGCCTTGTTGCTGGTGTTGACACCACCTATCTTCTAGTGTTAAACACTGACTTATCAATCTCATTCTCAGTGTTCAACACTGATTGGTCTTTAGTGTTTAATACTAGGCATTGGCCCAATTGGCTAAATGGCCAGAGGCAAAGCCTCTCCTTCAAGGGACCAACAGAAGGGCCGATGTTCCAGACATGATTGGACTTAGCCCAAGCTGGCCATAAGTCCTCAATTCGTAATTAACTGGGCTAATGGGCTCATAACATAATTAATTGGTCTTGATCCCAAATTGGGCCAAAGACTATTTAATCCACTCCGGTTCCAGGGTACATCTCTTCATTCCTCTGATATTTGTCGTTGTAATCCTTCAACGTCGTCAGAGAGGTGATGGGTCCCGACAACCACACATCAACACGGACTGTGGGGTCCTTAAACTCATGGACTTATGCGTCCTTAAACCAAGATACGGACTGCGGGGTCCTTAAACCCGCGGACTTATGCGTCTTTAAACTAACGGATTAATGCGTCCTTAAACACACCCATATGGACTGTGGGGTCATTAAACCCATGGACTTATGCGTCCTTAAACTACCATCGGACCACGATGTCCCTAAACTGGAACTTGGACCACCATGTCCCTAAACTGGCATTGGACCACTATGTCCCTAAACTGGAACAATGGAGCCCCAAATGCTCTTTTGTCGGATCTAAACGATCCCGTTTAAGTTGATCTTAGCCTTAAATATGGCTAACGTATCCTTAAACCTTTCAAACAAACTTTAGTCCCAAATTGGACTATAGATCCCCCCAATTAACTCTGGTTCAAGGGTACATCTCTGAACTCCTCTGACATCTGTCGTAGTAATCCTTCAACGTCGTCAGAGAGGTGACGGGTCCCGACGGCCATACATTAATGGACCGCTATGTCCCTAAACTGGAACAATGGAGCCCAAATGCTCTTTTGTCGGATCTAAACGATCCCGTTAAGTTGATCTTAGTCTCAGGTTAGACTAACGTATCCTTAACAAACGTTTGAGTTGATCTTAGCCTCAAATATGGCTAACGTATCCTCAAACCAAAACCCCAAACCCAAATCTAAGAAAATACGGATTTGGACTAGTCCACGTCCTACGAGCGACGACATAACTCAGTCTCCGTATACAATCCACGGGCAACCACAAATAAAACAAACACACACGATACGAAGTGACCATCTGGAGAAGGAGAAAGTTGTTACCGCAACGCGGTAGCGTAATTAACTGCAGGGGCTTGCGCCTGCAGGGAAGAGCGTCCCCACAATCAAAAACCCCTCAAGCGAGGGGGAATCTGACGAAGTCTGCTACATCGGACGCATCCGTTCAGACCTTCGATACACGGTGCCATAAATCAACTTGGCATCTTCGGAGAGGTGGACGGATAGTACCTATTAGCATCTGTCCCGAACCTCAGGTGAGACGTCCCGCGTCTCGGCCGCCGTTCGGAGGGGAACAGGACTCCATGCATACATACACATACCGCTCCCTACGGCACCCTACCCACGAGGTAACGGTGATACCGTAGTATAAAAGACCGGCTGTGCATGTTTTCCATGGAGGTTAGGGTAAGGATTAAGAAAGGACGGACAAGGACCTAGAGGAAGAAACATCGTTTCTTCCCGATCGTCCCAATCCCCTTTATTGATAATTACCATAACTCCTAAAGAGATCTAATTTAGGGCATTGAAAGGGGTGGGAAATCTTAATTTTCCAAACTTAATCTAAATCTAACCCTAACAAGATTTCTAATCTTAGTCTAAGTCAACTTAGTTTTTAGTGATAAAGATCCAAACACCATTTGGAATTAACTCGTTAGAATAATTAGGAAATACACAACATCCCTGTGGACCGACCCGTATTCACCGGCTAGCTACCAAGCGACACCGTTCTTGATTGCGGTAAAAATATTTTTGATCTAAAAATCTCTTTCAATCAAATGGCGCCGTTGCCGGGGATGGCGTAGTATTTTCTTTTTGCAATTTCGGGTTAATATAAATTATAAAAATCATAAAAAACTGAAAATTAAAATATATATATATAAATTTTATCATCTTTTTATTGTTTGAAGGGTTTTTCATGTGAATTTTGCAGGATCGACGAACGAGTTCGGATCTGGAAAAATCCAGAGAGCAAAACAGAAAAAGGCAGATCTGACTAATAGAGAAAAATCACAACAGAGGCGCAGAAGAAACTTGGGGAACCAAACCGCAGAGCCGACCGCGAAACCGCCGCCCAAGGCACCCTTTGGCCGCGAAAGCGCCGCAACCTGCTGACGTCAGCAGTCCAAATTCGCTCTGTTTGTTTCCTTTCTCCTTCCCCTGAACCCCTGATATCTCCTCTGTAAAATCTCCTGCAGGATTCTTTGCACTTAAAAAATCTCCCCCTTCCAATAATTGATCTTGTGCAGGATTCTTTGCACCGCGCTAATAATAAAAAAAAATTGTTGCAAGTGATCGTTTACCGCTTTGCATATTTTAATTGGATTTTAAGGGGCTTGAAACCAATCCAGATTGGGTAGGGATTTCATCACCCTTCCCAGAACCCCAGAAATCACAAAAGGCATATTGCATTGACCATCATTTAATTAAAAAAGATTAGACTCGGCCCTAAGGACTTCGCGCTCAATAAGACAGAGGAATAGTTGTAGGCATCGACCGTTGATCCTAATTTGACTTTGTGGTGTCTAGACAAGTGTGTCTAAGAGAAGTGGTTACTTAATTAGGCCCACTACTTACGTAGTGGAAAACCTCCCACTTACCTGGCACTTACCTGGCCACAATTGGCGGTAAAGAGGCGGTTTGAGGTCCTACTTCTTGCCCTTTGGAACAGTTAGGAGCTATCTAGCTGACCTAGGTGACCCTAAATCTAGGCCTGATTGTGCATTTGTGGTTGATTGAACGTGTGTCTAAGCTTTTTATCGAAAATCTTTTTGCAAAAAGCACCACATAAAAAAGAAAAAAGGGAATTTTTTTTTACAAAAACTTGCAACTTGCCGCTAAGAAATCCGTGCACCCACTTACACCCACTTTCTTCTCATTAACGTTTTCTTACCTCCACATTCTGTTCTTCATCTCTTTGACTACACTACCTCTTTTGTGTATGTCCGGTTGGACTAGGGACACTAGCGCCCGATTAGTCCGTGTCTCGTTGGTACCGACCGACGAAGCTTTCGACTCCGAAGTCGAAATTCCTTCCACTTCCTTACCTTCACCTTCACATTCTTCCTCCGAAGGGATGTCGGGATATAATCTTAACAACACCTTACCCACGGGACTGATTCTACCTCCGTTAGGTGCGAATAACCTGCATCACCCGCCTATTGAAGCGCTCCAACGAATCACGCTCCAGAATCTTTTCTACCCGATCCGCACCGCCTTACCTACTTGTATTTCACTCCCACCGGCAAATGGGGACAATTTTGAGATCAAACCCCACTTCATCAACATGCTGCCTAAATTTCATGGACTGGAATCCGAAGATACCTATATCTTCATAAACAAATTCCAAAACGTTTGCGCAATGATGAAAACAACCCAATTATCAGATGATGCTATAAGGCTAAGGGTCATTCTTTTCACCTTATGTGACTTAGCCGAGAAGTGGTTATACAGCACAGCATCACATTCAATTAAGAATTGGGAAGAATTTGTTAAAGCTTTTCTTAAAAAGTTTTATCCACATCACAAGACCGTGAGAATTCGTAATGAGATTGTACAATTTTCCCAGCTTCCTTCCTAACCATTTTGGAAGTGTTTTGAAAGATTCAAAGACCTACTTGTTCAATGCCCTCACCATGGGATCGAAAATTGGCAACTTTGCCAAACTTTATACGAGGGATTGAACCCTGCAACGAAGCAGTTGCTAGAAACCATTTGTCAAGGTCACTTTCTAACCAAATCTAGTGAGGAAGCGTGGCAGTTTCTCGAGGATATTGCTGAACAAACACTTCAGTGGGAAAGCACCAAGACCACCTCATCTTCTTCAATTGGTCAGTCTAGGGCAGGCATATATCAATTAGATATGTCGATTTCTATGAAGGCCGAGATGGCCGCACTTACGAAAAATCTAGAAGCAATTGAGACCACAATCTCATCGCCTTCTCCTGCCCCTGCTTTGCCCCCACGAACTGTTTGCGCTTGTTGTTCGGATCCATCACATCTTACCGAAGAGTGTCCTTACAATCCACCTGCTCAAGGACAAGATCACTTCAATGCTGCCTTTCAGCAACGACAAAGAAATGATCCATACTCTTCGACTTATAATCCGGGTTGGAGGAGTCACCCAAATTTTGCTTGGAATCAAAATCAGCAATTCTAAGGAAACAACAACTTTCAAAGGCCTCCTCCTCCACAACAACAAGTATCTCCACAAACTCAATACCAGCAACCTTTCCACCCACAACCTTACCAAAACCAAATGAACAATTTTGTGCCCAACAACTCTTACCCTCAAAACAATTTTGTTCAACCAAATAATGATAAGGTTACCTCGTTAGAAAGAAGTCTAGATGCGTTTCTAAAGCAATCTACACAATCCGCAGCAAGGTTGGAGACTTCCATTCAATCTTTGATGCAAAACAGTGCCTCACACGATCAAAGTATCAAATCTATTGAGGCACAAATTGCACAACTCAATACTGTGTTGAGCGAGCGAGAAAAGGGAAAGCTTCCATCTCAACCACTGCCAAATTCTGGTCACGCACATATTGCATATGAACAGCAAAATCATAACGTAAATGCTGTGACAACGTTGAGATCCGGAAAAGTGTTGCACAATAATGTGGGTATTAATAATGACACCCCTGCCGGTGGTTCTTCTTCTTCTTCTTCATCTTCTTCTTCTTCGTTAGAGCCTATTCTTCATTCTTCACAAGGCTCTACTTTTTCTACTTCGAACGGACCCACTTCTCACATCACGAACATATCTACACGGGGATCCGTTCTAACTCAACAATCTGATCCACAAAAATTGGACTTAACAAATTTTCAAAATGTTCCTTTTCCAAACAGGTTGAGATCCAATAAACCAACTCCACAAATGGAGAAGATTGTAGAGTTGTTCAAACAGGTTAGCATAAATATACCTCTCTTGGATGCAATCCAGCAAGTTCCTTCATACGCAAAAATCTTAAAGGACTTATGTACCAAGAAGAGGAAGTCACAAGTACCAAAGAAAGTTTTCGTGGCTAGTGCTGTTAGTGATGCTCTTGTCCAATCTTTACCCCAAAAGAACAAGGACCCCGGCTGTCCTACTATTTCGATAACAATTGGGAACAAGAACATTAATAGAGCACTATTAGATCTTGGTACTAGTGTCAATTTGCTACCCTACTCTGTGTACGAGCAATTAGGCGTTGGAGAGCCTAAACCCACTCATTGTACTCTCCAAATGGCCGACCGATCCATCACCCATCCTAGAGGTAAGTTAGAGGATGTGTTAATTAGAGTAGGGGATTTCATTTTCCCCGTTGACTTCATCGTGATGGATACACAACCTGTAGCTAACCCCCGGAGTCAAATTCCGGTGATACTTGGTCGACCATTCCTTGCGACTTCTAATGCGGTGATCAATTATCGTAATGGTTCAACGAACCTATCTTTTGGAAATATGACAGTTGAACTCAATATCTTTAAGTTGGGGAATCAGCCTTCTAAGCCTAATGCTAGTATACTTGATGTTTGCTCGATCCATGAGATCACGGAGGAGGACTGTAAGTTCGAAAACTTTCTGTTCGATCACAGCAGTGTTGACGCCTCTAGTGCGTTCCTCCTAGAATCCGATACAGCTTTCACGCCGGACAACGATTATGAGTGTTTCACCTTTTTGGACGATTTTGAAGACTTACCACCCGAGTTTGAGTCTTTTGATTTTTCGGATGAGTTAGTTGAACCATCCGACTCGGTTGCGTACACTCGATTTGAATCGTTGATGGAATCCTTTGAGTTTGAAACAGTTTCACCAATGCTACCTTCAATTGTTTCACCTCCTAAACTCGAACTAAAGCTTTTGCCGTCACACCTTAAATATGCTTACCTAGGTGAAAATAAGACCCTTCCCGTTATCATATCAGCCTCTCTAGCCCTCGAGCAAAAGAAGGCCCTTGTAATGGTCTTACAAAATAACCGACAAGCTTTTGGCTGGTCTATGGCGGACATCAAGGGGATTAGTCCCCTCATAGTTGAACATCATATACACTTGATGAATGATGCTAAGCCAGTGAGGGATCCTCAAAGACGCCTCAACCCCATAATGAAAGAGGCTGTCAAGAAGGAGATTGTAAAATGTCTTGATAGTGGTATCATTTATCCTATCTCAGATAGCCAGTGGGTTAGCCCCATTCATGTTGTCCCTAAGAAATCGGGCATTACGGTCATAACCAATGAGGCAAATGAGTTAATACCTACTCGCACCCAAACAGTGTGGCGAGTTTGCATCGACTATAGAAAACTCAATGCCGCGACAAGGAAAGACCACTTTTCTTTACCTTTTATTGACCAAATGCTAGAACGATTGGCTGGGCACGAGTTTACTGTTTTTTGGATGGCTATTCCGGCTATAACCAAGTCCCCATCGCCAAAGAGGATCAAGACAAGACCACATTTACTTGTCCTTTCGGTACTTTCGCTTACCGTCGCATGCCCTTTGGGTTATGCAATGCACCCGCTACATTTCAGCGGTGTATGATGGGGATCTTTTCAAACATAGTTGAAAAGTTTTTGGAGATCTTTATGGATGATTTCTTCATTTTTGGTGACTCCTTCGACGAGTGTTTGCTACACCTTGACGCAGTTCTTACCCGCTGTAGAAATAAGAATCTCACTTTAAATAGGGAGAAGTGCCATTTTATGGTACGAGAGGGTATTGCCTTAGAACATGTCATCTCGCAAAGCGGCATAGAGGTTGACAAAGCCAAGATTGAGGTCATTTCTAATCTCCCTTCTCCTAAATGCGTCAAAGACATCCAAGCCTTTCTTGGCTATGCCGGTTTTTATAGACGGTTCATCAAGGATTTTAGCAAGATTGCTAGACTCTTGACTCTCTTATTGGCCAAGGACACAACATTTGATTTTGACTCAACTTGCATGGAAGCGTTCGAATCATTGAAACACCCTCTTATTTCTGCGCCTATTCTTTCATCTCCAGACTGGACGCATCCTTTCGAAATTATGTGCGATACATCAGATTTCGCCATTGGTGCTGTTCTTGGACAGCACATTAATAAGATGCCGCACGTGATTTATTACGCTAGCCGAACATTAAATGAGGCCCAACTGAACTACACAACAACAGAAAAGGAATTTTTAGCAGTTGTGTTTGTACTTGAAAAATTCCGGCCTTATTTAATCGGCTCTCCAGTGATTGTGTATACGGACCATTCAGCTCTTCGCCACCTTTTTGCGAAGAAGGATGCTAAATCGAGGCTAATACGTTGGATCCTCTTACTACAAGAATTTGACCTTGTCATAAGGGACAAAAGAGGATGTGAAAACGTAGTTGCCGATCACCTTTCACGACTTCCTTCTTCGCCTACACTTGAAATTCCAATAAAAGATGTTTTTCCCGATGAGCAACTCTTAACCGTGTCTTGCGAACCTTGGTTCGCTGATATAGTAAACTACTTGGCCACCGGCTTGATACCTAAAAATTGGTCGAAACAGGATAAACTCCAATTCTTGTCCCAAGTAAAACATTTTTACTGGGATGAACCATATCTCTTTAAATACTGTTCCAACCAAATCATTCGTCGGTGTGTACCTGAAAATGAGTTTAAAAGTGTGCTGTCTTTTTGCCACGATCAAGCGTGTGGCGGGCACTTTGGCCCAAAGAAGACAGCCGAGAAAATCTTGCAGTGTGGTTTCTATTGGCCACGACCCTTTAAGGATGCATATGAATATTTCAAGACATGCTCCCGGTGCCAACACTTGGGCCGGATATCGCGGAGAAACGAAATGCCGCTCCAACCAATTTTGGTTGTGGATATTTTTGATGTTTGGGGAATAGACTTCATGGGACCATTTCCCAATTCTTTTGGGAATGTGTATATTCTTTTGGCTGTTGACTATGTGTCAAAGTGGGTCGAGACTGTGCCTAGCCGAACGAATGATAACAAGGTTATCGTTCGATTTCTTAAAGAACATATATTTTCTCGATTTGGGCACTCTCGAGCAATTATAAGTGATAATGGATCTCACTTCTGCAATAGGACTTTTGAGTCCTTAATGCGCAAATATTCCATTACTCACAAACTGTCAACGCCATACCATCCCCAAACATGTGGGCAGGCCGAGCTTTCGAATCGGCAAATTAAGCAAATCTTGGAGAAAACGGTTTCTAAAAACCGTAAAAATTGGTCATACAAATTGATTGATGCACTATGGGCATTCCGTACTGCATACAAGACCGATCTTGGTATGTCTCCATACCGGCTTGTTTATGAGAAGGCTTGCTACCTCCCAGTTGAGATCGAGCACAAGGCATTTTGGGCGATCAAGAAGTTGAATTTATCAATGGGAGATGCGGGCAGCAATCGAAAGCTGCAACTAAATGAACTAGAAGAGCTGCGGGATGAGGCATATGATAATGCTGTCATTGTTAAAAACTGAACCAAGGTGTTCCATGACAAACACCTTACGCGCAAAACGTTTAAACCCGGTCAACAGATTTTACTCTATGACACTCAGTTACACTTTCACCCCGGCAAGCTCAGATCTAGGTGGAAAGGGCCGTTTTTAGTACGCACCGTATATCCGCACGGTGCGGTAGATCTTGAAAATCCAGAAGACGATACTTTACTTAAAGTAAACGAACATCGATTGAAACCGTTCCTCACTGCGGACCAGTCGGAGGAGCTCCTGTTTTTGCAGGAGCCGGTTTACACTGATTGATCTTCCTCCATTTGACCCCCAAAATTTTGATCTTCTTGCCAACACTTTATTTCAAACAAGTTTGGGGGTATGTACCATTTGTAAATATAAATACAAAATAACAAAAAAAACACATAAAAAAAATAATAAACAAGGAAGTGCCGACATTTTCGACCCTCTTGGTGTAGCCTGACAGTGAGGACACTGTCAAGTTTAAGTTTGGGGGCGTGCTCGGTAAGTTTTCTTCCTTCGCATTCATATGTATATTTTTGCATTTGCATACTTATTTTAAAACCATAAAAACTGAAAAATTTTAAAATTATAAAAATTGAAACATTCAATTTTGGCCTTAATCGACTTGAGTTTGACAAATAGGTTAACTAGCTAGGAACAACTAAATCTTAGACTTAGTAAATTAAAAACTCTAAAAATAACCTTTCTTAAAATTTAACGGTAGAAAGTATATGTCTTTGTAATTTATTTGGAAATAAGCAAATTTCAAGTTGACTTCTTGGGCTAAGTTAAAACAAGGGGAAAGTATTGATATCGTTATTAGAGTATAAGTTTGAAAAATAATTCCTAAACTTAAGTCTAAATTCTGAAAATATATACTCTACAAAATTGCACAAACACGAACCTTGAAACTTGGAATAGTGGGAGAGACCTTGAAATGCTCTTGTCTAAAGTCCTTAGTACGAAGTAAAATACAATAAAATACAAGTGTGAATAAAGAAAAAAATGAACACTGATTTTGTAATTACTTAAGGCTGCAAAATAGAAAAAAAATATATAATTAGCGAGGGTGCTTCATCACCTAATGCCTTAGACCAACTGGTTTGGGAGTCACTGCTAAAGTCTTAGGTGTTACAAGACTAGGAATTATGCTTTAATGAGCAAACACATTTTGTAATCGGTTGTTGGTACCTTAAGAAGTATTAACGGTCGCATGAAAGATGTGTAAGCAAAATTCGTCTAAAAATTCACCAATTAAGAAGTGCTTTGGACGACGGACAAGAGTATGATAGCTTGATTTGAATTTCCAAGTGTAGGGGTGATATATACACACACGTAGGGGTATGTGATTGAGGTTTAGATAAGAGATAGGAATGAAGAATATGACTTATATCTTTAATAGAGATGATAAAAATTTCTAAGTCGAGATAGAACCCTAGAAGGAAAACTTAAAAGATACCAAAAACTAAGTAAATTTACAAGAATATATATAATCTTAAGTTAAATAATAAGGAAGAATGAAGAATACGGGTGTATAATTTCTAAGTCGACGATAATAGAGTTTCTTGTTATAAAACCTAATTGGAAAATAAAAGTTAATAAGCCGAATTGATACGATTTTGTGGGTAGTATCCGCTGAAAACCCTCAGGAGACAACACTCATCCTACTAGGGACACCTAGAGGTTTAACGGCTTGTTGCACGAGCTCAGTGCAATCGCGTTTCTCTGCGAAAGTGAGGCTAGGTCTTTTTCAAGAATAAAACTAGGTTTGCTCGAGGACGAGCAAAAGATAAGTTTGGGGGTATTTGTTCATATCATAATTTTGCATTATTATATTCCCTATTCTTATACGTTTTACAAATAAACAGGTGCTTTTGATCCATGTCTGCTACATAGTTGCAGGTTACAGGTTCTCGGAACAAAAACAGTGAAATTGATGAAAAAGATAATACAAAGTGAGACTACGACCAATAAATGGTGGAATTTTGATCGTGCCTACATATTGAGGGATAATGAAGATCAATGAACAAGTTCACAAAGCACAAAGGCAGCGCAAGATTCAAGACTTCGACACGAAGCAACGGTAAAAATCCACTACAATTATTCACTGTGGAGATCTGGAAGAGAAATAGAAGGCATTCTGAAGAACCAACTGAAGAAACAGGAAGACAAACATAACCAGAAGCAGCACAGAAAATATCAGGCCACAATCTCTCCACTTGGCCGCGGAACCGTGGCCAAACCTTACTTTTGGCCGTGGATCCGCGGCCATGGTATGCCCGTATCGATGCAGAAAAATTTTGGAAATCGGCGGCGCATTGACTAGTCTTCCTAGAGGTATTTTTGTAAAAGCAGATGTGCGTCGATTGTAACCCTAAGGTTTTCTATACTCTATAAATAGAAGCCCTAAAACTTGTTTTAGGTCATGCCTATTTTCATTGATAAAAATTCAGAAATCTTTTGTAAAGTTTAGAGAGCATTAATAAAGTAAGTAGGTTCTTTTATTTTGCCCTAGTTCTTAATTCTTCTTTCTGCCCTAATTTAAATTTATTCTCTGCCCTAGTTTAATTTAGATTAGAACTTTTTATTAATCTGCAGTAGTTAGATAATTAATCTTTTAAATCAAAAACTCATAAAAATCATGTTTTTCATAGATCCCCTAATGAGCGAGTAGTTCCTCGCTTGTTAGGGTTAGGAATAGGGAAGGTTTGAGAGATGCAAATCTCTCACCCCTTTCTTGCCCATCAATATTAATAATTAGGACTCCATGCATACATACACATACCGCTCCCTACGGCACCCTACCCACGAGGTAACGGTAATACCGTAGTATAAAAGACCGGATGTGCATGCTTTCCATGGAGGTTAGGGTAAGGATTAAGAAAGGACGGACAAGGACCTAGAGGAAGAAACATCATTTCTTCCCGATCGTCCCAATCCCCTTTATTAATAATTACCATAACTCCTAAAGAGATCTAATTTAGGGCATTGAAAGGGGTGGAAAATCTTAATTTTCCAAACTTAACCTAAACCTAACCCTAGCAAGATTTCTAATCCTAGTTTAAGTCAACTTAGTTTTTAGTGATAAAGATCCAAACACCATTTGGAATTAACTCGTTAGAACAATTAGGAAATACACAACATCCCTGTGGACCGACCCGTATTCACCGGCTAGCTACCAAGTGACGCCGTTCTTGATTGCGGTAAAAATATTTTTGATCTAAAAATCTCTTTCAATCAATGCCAAGGATCAGAAAGCCCTCCCAGAGGCAGTCGAGCCCGAGGATCTCTCGCTCGGCTATCCTTCAGGACAAAAGCCCTCGCCAAGTGGCACCTGGCAGTAACCCTGCCCGGCCAAATGGCCTTGGTAGGCTTCTACAGCCCCTCCCGCGCCAAGGACTCCCAGAGGTAGTCGAGCCTTGCTCGGCTATCCCCGGCTGGTAACATCCTACCACAACCAACAGGGATCAAAGTCCTCGTCAAGAGGCACTGGGTAGTAACCTTGCTCGGTCCCCGTCCTGAAGGATCAAAGATCTCACAAGAGGCAACCGGGCAGCTACCCTGCTCGGTCATCCCAGGCTGGTAGTTACCTACCCACGACGCCAGAAATCAGAAGCCCTCGCCGAAGGGCAACAAGACAGCTTCCATCCATCCTCGGCACAAACAAGGCGGACAGCCCTCTGCCCACCACACGCAGATGATCCGAGCTGCCAACTTGGGGTATCAGGTCTATCCAAGTCTCGAGCGATCTCCCCTCGACTTCGGGGCCATGGAGAAGCCTTCTCCTCAGCAGCGCTTGACTCAACTCGACGGACGATCGCTAGGCAAATAACAGACCTGACATGGAAGCCCAACAGCGTAAAGAAATTTTTTTTTACGAGCAAGCCAATGAAACCAAAGAAAAAAAAATTATTACTAAAAGGCAGTCTTTACAGAGGGTATTTTTGGCTCCCCAGCCTCACAAAATGCCCGGAGGCTTACAAAATTTGAGACGCAACAAAATAAAAAGGAGGAGGAAGACGGGGCTTTAGACTTCGGGGCCAGGAGCGACCTCGGGGCCCTCAACATCCACCACAAGGCGAGCCGGGTCCTCGGCGACTTCCTCGCCAGGAATCTCCTGCCCCTGCCCGCTGGCGTCCGTGAGGGGGTACTGGGTCCGGAGCTCTTCGTCGGCGAACCCCGGCATCCGGGCCTTAACGGCGTCGAGGGCCTCGTGCCAGATGAGGGTCATGGCGACGGCCAGGTCATCATAGTAGTCTTTCAACTTCTTATAGCCCTCCACCGCTTTCGCCGCCGAGAGGTCGGCCAACATGGCCACCCTCAGGTCGGCTGACTTCGTCCACTCGGCCGCCTCCCCCAGCTCCTTCCGGAGGGACTTCACTATCTTCTTCAGGTTGCCGACCAGCACCTGAGCATCCTCAAGCTTGGCCTCAGCAACCACGGCGGTCTCGCGGTGCCGGGCAACCTCCCGCTTCTCGGCCTCCACCTCGCCCTCCAGGGAGACGACCCTCGCCTTCATCGCCTCCAGCTCCCGCTTGGAGCTCTCTTCCAGCGAGGAGAGCTGGCCCGCAACTTTCATCACTGAGGCTACCACCTCGGCCTCCATGCGCAAGGCGAGGGCAACGTGCTGAAGGACCTGAAAGGCAGAAGAGAGATCAGGAAGATAAGAGAGGCACCGAATATCAAGAAATAATAATAATAAAAGGCAAGCGCTTATCTGCACGGACTCCTGGGCGATGGACGTCAGCTGAGCCCTGAAGGTCCCACCGGGGACTCTACCCCCGGCCGATGCCTCTATCTCATGCAGCAGGCTATCCGCGACGGATAGCCCCGAACGCACGGCGAACTGGAGACAGCCTTCCTCCACCGTGATCGACGAAGAAGGTCCCCGGGAAGATCTCCTCTTGTGCGGCCTTGAGGGAGAGCCGGTCTCCTCCTCTGAGGCCGGGTCCTCCAGAATCCGAGCCCGCCTCCGACCCGGCGCTCTACTGGGCCCCGGGGCGAGATCCGCTTCCGAGCGCTCGCGGGGCACTACCGCTGGGGTAGAAGGAACCGCGGCAGGCTGTGAACGAGAAGAGCCGGCGCCCCCAGCCTTCGCAACCGGCCTCGGCTGGCACATGAAAACTCGGAGCGAGTCCATATCCATGAGTCCTGCGCAGAACCAGGTGTAAAGGGAGTCAGCGCCACAGGCAATATACGAACCAAAAAAGAAAACCTAAACCTACCGACGAACTCAACGGGGCTGAGCCCGACCCAACTCAGAACCCTTTAAGATAACAGCACGTCGTAATGGGGGATGGGCTCCCACGACGCCACTCTCACCGTGACGGGGTCACTGGACTAGTTCCCTGGCAAGTGCTTCTCCCTCGATCACTCTGTAGGCACGGGCCAGTCCTCGCCCTCGGGAGGGGAAACGAAGAAGAACTTCTTCCAGTCGTGAATGGGAAGGCAGGGCCACAACCCCCGTCCCAACAGCGCCCCCTGGTCGCTTTCTGAAAGAGAGATAAACCCACCTCGGGTCGCCTGCTCGACCACCGGGGTGATTTTTGAAGACGAGTGAAGAATCAAGGAAGGAAAGGCTGAAGGGGATCGCCTGTAACTTCAGGCGGACCAGGAACCCGAGGAGAATCCTCCACGAGTTCGGCACCAACTGACCGGGGGCTAATCCGAAGAAGTTCAACGCTTCAACGACCTCAGGAGAGAAAGGCAGACGCATTCCACCCCAAAATGCTTCCAAATACAGGGCGATCTCCCTGCCCTGTACTTGGTCTACCTTCTCTCCCTCCTTAGCCAGGCGGAGCGTATAGCGTGAGGGGATGTGGAAGCGAGCCCGAGCGTTGGCAAGCTCGTCCTCATACCTTATCCAACACGAGGCGCTAGGGGCAGCATCTACCGCCTCCTCCGTGGGGGCTACCCCCGCCGTATGATCCCGGGAAGAGGGGCCGACCCCTGCTCCCCGGAAGGACTCAGGCTCATCTAAAGGGTTCCTAGAACCTACCTCAACGACATCTACTGAATCGACAAGAGAAGACATCTAACCTTGGGAAGAATGATCCTCGGGGAACGAGAATGGAAGGAAGAAGACGAGCGCCGAGCAACCGAGACTTAGAGCGGGAAATATGAAGGAGTAAGGGCCCTGGAACAGGCCCCACCCCTATTTATTGCCACGAGCGGCCTCATCCAACGGTGCCCTTCGTCTCCCGCCAAGACGCCTCCTCGCATCCAACGGCTCCGATTGCTCCACTTGTCGTCCTCGCACTGGACCGCACCCTTTCAGGCGTCGCAGGTCTGCACACGTCGCGTCAGCCAACCGACGCTCGACACGTGGGCCGTCACCTCAAAGGCAAGATGCACGAACCGGCGCACCCTCTTTAAATGCAGAGATCTCGTCCTGATTCGCTGGCAGAAAAAACAACTCGCGATCTGGGAACGAGTCCCGATGAAACCTTAGGAGAGAGCTCACCCCGGGCGGCCCGACAGTCCACTCCTGACCCGACCCACTGGCTGGTCGGGACAAGAGTGGGGGGCTAATGATGATGCTCGATATTGGCGACCCTTAAGATCAGGACACGTGGCGGATGACGGGCCCTATAACTCAGAAAAAAGGACCCACAGAGGCTGACCAGGACTCCCCATTATCCGACCGGCTAGCACAAGCTAGCCCTCCTCGGGGCTCCTTGCAGATTGGCCTCCTCGGCCTCTCAGCTCGCCCCAAGCTGTCACAAGACCGAATCTCCTCGGCCCTCTAGCTCGTCTCCGAGCCCCTTTTGCCGAGGCCGTCTTCCTCGGTCCTTCGACCAGTTCCGCCGCTCACAGGCGTAACCGCCACTCCGCGAATCTCGCCATGCGAATTCTCCACCGGCAACATCCCCCGTTCCACGCCTTCACGATCCCCATTCATGGGCGATCCGCTCTCTACGCGGGCGTGACGTTGGGAGCGTAACTGCCGGCGAGATTCTCGCGCCTGCTGTTGCGTGCCTCTACCACTATATAAACCCCCATCACAGAAGGGTCAAGTAAGCCATTTTTTACTCTACTTAGCCGATATGCTGCTCGGATCTAGCACTAACTTGACCGTCGGAGGGTCCTCGGTGGCGTCAAACCACCCCGAGACTTCTTTGCACGTACTCGACGTCAAAATCCTCCAATCACCAAATCTCCTCAAAACCCACTGAGACCTACACATAACAGGGGATCCCCTCCAGAATCCACCGGGAGATCGACGGAACGCAACATCTGAAGGATCCACCGAGAGATCGATGGAACGCAACATCTGAAGGAGATCTGAAAAGGAACTCTAAGGTGATGAAACTCGTAGCGAAATTGATTTCTTGTAATGTGACTCGTTTCTGTGTATGCTTGAAAATTTTTGGAACATGGTGCTACAGAATCAAAACTGAACTTAAGTTGCTCAGTGTTTTTATCCGGTCATTTTAACAGCGGTAAGAAGAGCAAGTTTTCAAGAGAGCACAGTACACCGGATCCACCGCAATTATACAGCCACCATCATTTCCCCCTTTTCTTTTCTTTTCTTTTCTTTTTATTAGGGTTAGGGTTAGGGTTTTCCAATTCTGCTTTCATGTGATGAAGATCTTCTTCTTCTTCATGAGCGCTGGAGGCGGAGCATGCAGCAGCTCTTCGATCTACCCTCGGTTTCAATTTCATCATTTTTGCGTGCAGTGATCCCATTCTCATCTCTTTTTCTCTTAGCACATCAATGGTATTGACTTTTATCTTTGTTTTCATTTTTGTTTTATTGGGTGTTTTTGGGCATGAATTGTAGTAGCTATGGGTTTTGAAGTTGCTGTGCTCAAATTCATGAATTTAATTACTAGAACTAGAATCATAATTTAGTAAATTGCCCAGATGAAACTAGGACGTTAGATTCCTTTCCCCATATAAAAGGGGGGAAATTAGAGTAAAAGAGTAAAGGTCCAAAAGATATTATCTTGTTAGACTCGGTAAGTAGATCGACAACGGTAAGTTTTGTTACTCTTGGAAAGATTAAGCAAGGAGTAGGACATAATATGATAGATCGACAAAGTTTTAAATTAGGCAAAGTTTTGAGGTCTAGTTTGGCAACACAATTTCCAAAGCCCCAGTCGCGCTCATGCAAAACCGCGGTTTTGTAATATTGGGATTTCTCAAAGCTTAGGGTCAGTCAGCAACATTATTATTTCAACCAAGATTTCGTTTGATGTATTCCTTTTTAACCAAGGGAGAGAGAGAGAGAGACGACACGAAACCTTCCATAACTCCAGTCCTTTTGGAGTTTAATAAAATGTAGTTTCGAGCCCACGAAACTTTTTCAAACCCAAGGTCCCGAAAACTCTATTTTGATTGCCAAACGGACCATTGTTTCGATTTCTGGGGTTTGGCATCAAAACCATACGAAACCATGGTTTCCCCAAAACCCTGAAGCCAAATGAGGCCTTAAGGTTCACAAAATTTTGAAATTGACAAACTTTAGACATAATTTTAAGTTTAAGCTTGCTACTAATAAGTAGATAATCTTGTTAAACTTGGTTCTATGAAGATTTGATTAAGTTTTGAGATTGGTGTTCAACTTCATGCTAACCCCTTATACCCGGGGCCAATATTCTGGACAATAAAACCATTGAAAAAGTGAGCTTCCTATAATCATAAAGACTAGCTGTTATCATCCAAGTTCTTTTAGATTATGTTTGGGAAATTGATAATGAGGAAAGTGGGAAAGTGGCTCATTTTCTCAGTTTACTTGTTTGGATATTTAAGGAAGAAGCGGAAAGTACTTAATTTTTTTCCTGTATGTGTTTTTCCTCACTTCATTTTCTTTCCAAAATATGAGAAAGTGAGAGGAAGGTAAAAAAAAAAGTGAACATTATATTGTTAGTTAATTGATGGTAGTTATAGGTTTTGAAGTTTTTTGGCATGAATTCTGGGAGCCGTAGGTTTTGAAGCTGCTGTGTTCAAATTGATAAATTTAATAACTAAAGCTAAAATCTTAATCTATTGATTTGCCAAGTAGAAACTAAGATATTAAAAGATTAAAGGTCCAAAAGATATTATCTTGTTAAACTTGGTAATATATCGACAAAGGTAAAGTTTTGTTACTCTTGGAAAGATTAAGGTAAGGCGATGATATGAAAGATCGACATGGTTTAAGGTTCGACAAAGATTTAGCTTTTAGGTCTAGTTTGGCAACGTAATTTCCGAAGCCACGGTCTTGAGCATGCAAAACTGTGGTTTTGTAAAATTTGGATTTTGCAAAGTTTAGGGTCAGTGGGCAACCTTGTTTTTGCATCTAAGGTTTCGTTCGATGTATTCCTTTTTAATCACGGGTGAGAAGAAAAAGAGATGACACGAAACATTCCGCAACTCTAGCCTTTTTGGAGTTTAATAAGATGTAGTTTCGAGCTCATTAAACTTTTTGAAACCAAGGTCCAGAAACTCTATTTCGGTTGCCAAACGGATCACTATTTCAATTTATGGAGCTTGGCATCAAAACCCCACGAAACCCTGGTTTCCCAAAACCCTGGTGCCAAATGAGGCCTTAAAATTCACAATGTTTTTTAAATCGATGAACTTTAGGCGTGGTTTCAAGTTTTAAGATTGCTACTAATAAGTAGGTAATCTTGTTAAACTTGATTCTATGAAAGATTCGACGAAGTTTTGATATTGGTGTTCAGCTTCATGCTAACCCCTTGTATCCAGAGCCAATATGTTAGACAATAAAACCATTGAAAAGAGTGGGCTTGCTATAATCATAAAGACGAGCTGTCATCAACCAAGTTCGTTTAGGGTGTTCTGTAATTAGAAAGTGAGGAAAAGATAGGAAAATACGAAAATAGTAGAAAAGTGAAATGAAAAGAAAGTAATAGTTTTTGTTTGTTTTGTTAAAATGAAAGTTGGAAAGAAACTGAGTTGATGCTTACGCGGCAATGGAAAATAAACTTGGATTGTTTGATTGAAATGATAAAAAGTGAGAAAGTGAGAAAGAAAAAAGAAGGTAGAATTAAAAACAATCAAATAACAATATAATATTCACTTTCTTTACTTTTTTCTCGCTTTCTCATGTTTTGGAAAAAAAGTGAAATGAGAAAAAACACATATAAGACAAAAAAATTTAAAAATACTTTCAATTTTTTTCTTAAACATCCAAACAAGTAAAGTGAGAAGGTGAGAGTCATTTTCTCATTTTCCTCATTACTTTTTATTTCTCGAACATAATTAGGAAATTAGGGGAACAAAAACCTAGAAAGAGGAAGAGGGTATATAGGAGATTGCATCGAATACCGTGTTTATGCTTATATTTAGTAAATGCATTGAAACATATCTAGAAAAAAATATAAAGACACCTCAGAGGCGCACATCGGATATGATTAGATTAAGATGAAGTTATTAGAGATGAGAAAATTTTGGCTCACCATCTATGGAATGAGTTGACATTGGTCTTAATTATTAGCATATTTGTGATTAATATGAATTGCATACGTGTAAATCGCTAGATTTTTTGACTTATGTCGTTTAGGCGAATCTTTTGAAATCATTAGTGTTTGTAATTTATCAATCACTGTCTTGAAACAATTTGTTTTTTTCCCCTTTCATGCAAATGCATTTCTAGCACTGAGTGTGATCTGTGTGGGTTGAGAAAATCGGTAAATGTTTGATCGCTCACGCATAAATGATGTAATTAACTGATGGGCGTTGCAAGTTGCATGCATCATATCCAACTCTTTTAAGAAGAAGAAATGTCGTCACATCGAAGCGTGTAGCTCTTTCCTCTTTCTTTCTTCCTTTCTGTTATTTACCAGCTTCAAATTGTGACATGACTGTAAATAAACAGAAACGAGACAGCATATCTTCATCTCTTGTTAAAGACCAATTGCCATATGTGCTTCCAAAGGCAAATCCCTCTTACAAATGGTAATGCTCACTGTTATATGCTTATTACAGTTCTTTACATTGTATAATCTCTAATTACGTAATTTCAAGGTTTATTCCGGCTATATGCTTAAAACTAATGTTGCAGCAAGTCTGCACAAGAAATGCTGCTATTTGCAATATTGTGCTTAATTTTACCGATCATACACTGAATTCTTCCATTTTTCTTACCAAGTACTTCGGAATTGAAACTTTATAGACATGAAGTTACGCTTTCACTCAGTTTTAGTTGTTCTACGAAAATGTTTCATGTACAAAATTTTAGCTAACTGTATCTAACCTTATGTTGATGGACGCAGTTTGAAATTAGTTTAGTTGGTAACTTAATTGAGAAGATGAGCGAACTAGAGCTGAATGAAAATATTTATTCAAGTTGGGCGCTCCCAAAGGTTTGGATAGTGGATCCTATTATTGCGTGTTTATTCAATTTTCCAATTTTAAATGGGATTTGTACAAATTTGTGTAAAACCTTTCTATTTATGCACCATATGCTTTGGAAAATGACAGTAGTAAAATCTTCGTAGTCAGTTATTATGTGTCCATTGTGTTTAAATTCATTTTTATTATGGATAAAGCTTGGATAATTGTGTATATTTTAATTGTTAAAGCCTTTTATTTGAGGTTCATCTACTGTAACGTGAACATGCAGCTTCTCAGTTATGACGAGTTTTGTTTGTTGATGTGTACTTATGGGTGACATGTGATGAATAATTTAACAAGAATCATTCATGTCAAGCAAGATATCGATACGATGATGTCAAGCAAGTTTATAAAAGAAGCTGCAAGAGAGAGATCCTTGTTGCTGTTTGGTTCGATCTACATTGACATATCAATCATTGTGTATGGCCCAAACTTTCGCGAGAGCAGAGACCTGCAAATTTTTGGAGAAAAGGGCACATGCACCAAACCCTGGAAAAAGCTGAGAGCCAGAATGTAATTAAGTAGTTTCTGGTGATAAGGCCGTTGATTAATCCAGATGCATCTGTAACTTACAACCAAGCTAATCTTTGTGTTTCTTTTCATATATTTTGTGTAGTAATTGTAATATTATGCAATGTGTGCCGATAGCTCTATATATCCATACTTGGTTTAGATAATTAATCTACTGCTACAGATATTTTCTGCTGCCAGTAAGAAATAAACCTTGCAGATTTATTATGCAATTGCTGGTTACAAAAGTAAAACACTGCAGACTTATTATGCAATTGTATTTTTTGCCAAAATTATTATGCAATTGTATCTACATTCTTTGTAGAAGGTAAAACAGTAACTACTCCTTTCTTTGTTTTACGGTATATGTTTTTTCCCTGCCCTCTTCCCCCCAACACCACACCGCCCACTCCCCTCCCCGTGTTCCCATGCTTCAATTACCAGTACATTTAAAATATGTAGTTTCTAAAGTTTTTAATCTACCCTTTAAATTGGAAGAATAAATCTCAAGAAATTTTTTTCCTGCTTGATCAATTCTCAAGAAGTTATGATGAAAACTATACTGGTTAAATAAGAAATTTAACATCCATAAAATTTTAGGGTTTAGAAAAGTCATCGTCTTCTTAATAGGTGTGCAAAAGCAAGAAAAGACCAATATTTGTGAAACGGAGGAAGAAGTATTTCATTTCAGTTTCAAATTTAATCTGAAAATGATATCTATAAAGCATGGAAGTTTTTCTCCGTTCGCAAACGCTAGTTGTGATCTTCATATGCAGCAAAGCGTTTAATAGTATGTATAGTATGTTGGGCTATGATTGCCCCTCTCCATTATCACACCTATATACAAATTTACACGTCTTTACTCATCTCTCATTGCTCTTATCACTATGTTTCTCTAATTTATCAGCACATAACATCCAGTAGTATATTTGTTATTCAAACAATTGGCGAAAATCATCTCTCAATCTTAAAGTTCTTTCCCGATACTTTTTGATCGTCCATCTGATCGGTTTATTAACACGTAACACCTACGACTCACAAGCGCATGAGGATCCAATGGAAAATAAATGAAACCCTCCATCCATAATGTATAAACAAGTGTTTTGAGTAGCCCCTTTTAGGATTTGCCTTTACCAAAATGGCATGGCAACTAGAAAGAATCAATCATTTTCTTTTGTTTTCAATTTCTGTATTTTGAATAAGCTAATTCCCCAATCTGTCGATTTTGGGCAAAATAAGCGGATCAAGTCATGCGCCTACTAATTTCTCTGAATGTTGTAGAAAAATGAGAGGAATAATTCCAACACTAGACAAAATTACCCTAAAAGCAAAAGAGAAAAGAAAGAGGATTAATTCCAGCCTCCTCGTCTCCTTCTTCTGCTCGAGCTGCTGCTGCTGATCTCGGCTGCTTAGAATAACCGTGGAGCATTTCAAATTATGGAAGTTTCGGATGGGCGTATTTCAAAAAGAAAAAAAAACTTTTCTTTATTCATTATAATCCGAAACATCATTTCTTCTTCTTGTTAAAATTCGGTTCTAACTGCACAATTTATGAAAACATGTTTCGGCGGGCATAGCGGCAATTCAACTATCATTTCCTTGCATTCTTGTACCGATATCTGTGTCATGTATCATTTGATTTGGTGGTGTTAAATTCGGTGTTAATGCCTATCATGTGCTTTATGTCATGAATTATCTAACCTGGGGTTAAGCCTATGATGGATTTTAAGCCACGGATCCTCTGATTTTATGGTTATGTGCTTAATATCATGGATCAATTCCGGGTTTATACTTGTGATGGACTTTAACCGGTATGCCGTCGATTCAAATTATAGGTTATGAAGAGAGGCTTTATGTCATATCATTGGATTCATTGTTATGTTTTTTTATGTCATGTATCATGTGACTCGGGGTTTATATTGCTTGTGATGAGCATTATGTTGAGGATTATTTGATTAATTGTATCATTCGATTCGGGTTTATACACGCGAATCACTCTGTGCTTAGTGTTGCGGATCGTCTGATTAGGGGTTATATCCGTGGTGAGCTTTATGTCATGCTTCATTTGATCGGAGGCTATACTTGCGGCTTGTTCTATGTTATGGATCGTGTATAATCGCAGCTAATTTTTTGCTAGAATGTACTTAGCATTTGAGTCTTTTAAGCTAGAACCAAGAAAGATAATTTATAGTTGTTATGCTACAACTAGTGCATTGGACGTTTATGAGATGATGAAGGAAATAATTTGAATGAATTGCTATCTATTTAGTTTGTTTTTTATCGGCCTCTTGGAGTTGGATATGATTTAATTTCTATAGCAATTTATATAGCAAATCTGTATATTAATAATATTATTAATATTTTGTTGTTGGACATTTCCTTCAACAAATAAGTGTAGATTCTAACCAACACTGTTTGAAATCTATTCTATGATGTAAATAGCATTGGTTAGAATCCACCATCTCTTTTAAAAAAAACAAAGAAAAATCCTTTATTTTTAAGACCTCCACGTTATCAAAGAAAAAGACAAAAATAACTTAACTTCTCCACTTTTTTAAAAAACAAAGAAAAAAATAACTTTTTAGAACTTGAGACAAAAAAAAACTTCTAGGAAATTAATTTGAATTCCAAATTCAAACTATATTATAGTCAAACTTAAAACAAAAAAAAAACTTTCTAAAAGTTATTTTAATCTTTATCATTTTTCAAATTCTATTTTCATTTATTTATAACTATCTTCTTCTATTTAAATATGATAAAAAAATATATTATAATATTTTCTAGAATACTCTTGATCCAAATTATCAAAATAACTATTTTATTCACTTATTAACATTCAAAATAATTTTAAACCAAATACCTCCATTTTATATTTATACATGGGCTCAGGAATTTATTTTTTTTGGACTCTAAAGAGGATAAAGCTGCAAACGTGCATCGCACGTGCAAAATACTAGTAGATTTAATGGGCTTGCGGCATACCAAAGGTCCATTCTCTCCTGTATACATAGAGAAAGAGGACGGTCCATTCTCTACTGTATACATGGAGAAAGGGGATTTGCATAGATCGTCCAACTTGAAGGAATGAGGCTTGCCTCTTGTTTAACCCTCATATACTGCTAGCGTGTTGCACATGCGATGCACGTTTGTATTTTGAAAAGATTTTAAAGAATTAGTTAGAGAAATGGAAACGTGAGAATGGGGAGAGTTACAGGAAACCTATATTCTTTCTGCATTGCTGACATTGCAGAATATTAGAGGTGTTTATTTTGCACGTGCTCCATACACCTCTCTTTTAACATTAATATAGTAGTAATATGTCCATTAAACTCGTAATAGGTTGGTCTTTGCACACGTTTCAAATACTAAGACCATTTAAAGCAGACTTCGACCTTTCCCTCCAATCTAATATTAGAGGTAGCCATTAAAAAAAATTAATAAGGGAAGAAAAAGGAAAAAATATTGGCTCCGTGCTAAGCTTGGCTTGCTTTTCTTATTCCTTTGTTTTAAAAGAAGGGTTGGAAAATTAAATATTCCCCTAGACAAGAACACAATTCTTATAATTAGCTAAATTAGCTGTTATCATCTTAGATCCCATAATTTATCCTTTGTTTCTTTTTGGGGAATAATAATCATTCTTTGTTTCAATGTCAAAGGCTTACCAAGGCATTGGCCTCGCTCCTAATCTTCGCTTAACTCCTCGTAATCCGGTCAATCTCTACTATTAAATACACGCTCTCTTATCGGGGCTCTTCAATTTTGAAATTGATTCGGAGCTTTGCTTATCTAATTTGCAAGAGAACTTCATTAAAAAAATATTTAAAAAATCAAAACTCAAATATAATAATCTCATTTCTAACAACCATGCCTTTCTACAACATTCCTCATTTCTTTATCAATATAAAGAAATGAGTCACCATTTCATTATCAAATATAAAGAATGGGATGTCCCTTCTAGAATGTATTTATATATCATATACATAAAACATTCTAATATATATATCATATACATATATATTTGGGGTATTTCAAATTTTGCGGCAAAATTCCTTACTATTGTTGTTTCTGGGTTGCGGATAGTGCAATTGGTAGTTGTGATTATTATCTGACCCGGCCCGCATATTTGAAACCCATCATGGTTTAAGATTACATCAAATATTTGCTAGTACAGAGAATCCATACAAATCTAGATTGTATATACATATATAATATATTTTAGAATCTAAATATCTTTTTAAAATACAATATAAAATCAAATAACATATTTCTTATCTAGCCTTGCATGTCATACTACCCCATATCATGTGGTTGCATCCATATATTATGTTCATATCCTAATTGTTAAACTAACATATTATTTAATCGCTACGTATATTTACGTAGATCCGTACTTGTGGGTATATATTTTTATTTACTGAATATCATATTATGGTTTAAATTTTTATGTATATTCTGCATATTGAAAAACTAGTTTTTTGAAGGGATATGGGTAATATTCGGAGTAATCTGGTATTATCTGTAAAATCCCATATATATATATATATATATATATATATATATATATATTAGTTAACTAATATTAAATCCCTCTCTCTTTCTCTGTCTCTCGTCTCTGTCTCTGTCTCTGTCTGTTTCTTATTCTCTCTCTCTATAATATATATATATATATATATATATAACCTCACCCCCTCTCTCTCTCTCATTTTTTCCTCACGTCCCCGAACCCTAACCCTCGCCGCCCTCTCACCGTCGCCGTCCCCATCACCACGCCTCCTAGTCCTTAACTCCATCTTCTCTTTCTCCTCACCTCTTTTCCTCTCCCGACGACCTATGCCCTGACCTTTACCCCGACCGCCAGAACCCATCTCGTTCAAACCAACACTTCGCCAGCAACCCCTCGTCGCCGGTAAACCCACTAACACCGAACACTCTCCTCACCTCCTCGTCTCTCCAGCAAACCCCACAACACCATACACCGCCGACGACGACCCTAGCTTCATTCCTCGATCACCAGAACCCACACCCACCTCGCCGACGACGACTTCGCCTCGTCGCCGTTACATCGTCGCCGTCATCTCCTCTGTCCTCGGCAGAACACCAGCAAACCCACCAACAGTCACTCTTCTTCTTCTTCTTTTTTCTTGATCCCCGATCGTCTCACAGGAGTTGCATCGCCGACGATCCGGACGATCCAGCCACCTTCGTCATCTGTCCCAGTCACCACGTCACACAGCTGCTCAGCCAGGTCCCGTCCTGCGTGTTTAAGTTTGCGCCGTAACGTTATTCCGACGTCAGAACGTGACATCCGTATCTCGACGTAAGATCCGATTGGGAAAGTTCTAAACTTGCAACATGATATTTTGATTATATCGATATTCATATGCTCAACTAGAGTGCATACGTTTTAATATTCAGCAAATATTATCGATTTACAGTTTTATATCATCCTTCTGTATCCGTACCAATAATAGTTTATCTAGTTGCATACTGGAACATCACGATAATATCGTACTACTATATCAGTTCAATATGATTATCTAGATTGTATCATATATGGTAATGGACGTATAATGGTTATTACAGATAGATACATATGCATACTGGTATTAATTGTGTTTCGATATTGATTACAGTTTTACATCGGTATCTATTTTGGTTAATATACAGTACATGGCATGTTCACGACACATTACCAGACTTGTTATTTGGATTTTATTGCTAATTCCAACAATCCTGATTGTTGTCCTGATGGACGTAACTTGTTGTCTGCATAGACATAATCAGTACCTGCTTGATCCTGTGTTGACATTAGATTATATTGACAATATCTGACTTGAACACAGAACCTTGGGGAAAAGGGAGAAATCAAGAATATAACCGAAATGTAACTCAAGAGAATATTATTATTGTTTGCCGTGCCGTGATTCCGTGGGGGTTTGAACGGGATATATAATGTTGAGTTACGATGATGACTATATTAATTGATTTCAAAGACTTATAGAATAGATAAGCTAGAAGTACAGGCTCTAGAATACACATCACATACATATATCTCATTGTTTTACCCTAGTGTTAGTTATTTATACGCATGTATAATCATATCATCATATCATGGTTATTACTATTGTTTTGATATTTATGACGCACTAACGTCTGAGTTTTGTATGACCCGGTTCTTCTATCTTTATCGCAAGCAGATCAGGAGTACTTTAGCAATCAAGCCGAGCAATAAGGAGCTAGCTATTTAGTTTAGAGACTCTTAGTTTATTTATTGCAGCAGTTTTATTTCTATTGATGTGAGTCCATATTGGGACGTGGTTCAGATACTATTGTTTATTGCATCATGATTCGTTTCCGCTACACCTATTTCTTGGTTTTATTTATTATGGCAGATAGACATGTGTTAGCTAGATTATATATTTTACTGTTCTTGATATCCGATTGACAGCCGTAATGTGGTTGTGGAGGGATGATTTCTAGCCACATGTAGCATGGTTAGCTCTGTCACATGTCGTGTTTATATATTTTGGGAAGCGGGGCGTGACAATTGATAACCCTTATCAGTTTATCTTAACCGCCCTGGCCAAGGACTTATGATTAATCAATCAGGCACAGCGTGATATCAACTCCTTATATCATGAGAGACAAATCCCTTCGATTGCTCACTGCCTCTATGTGCTTCGAGACTGTACCCAAGTAAAACTGTTATGCACGGCTCTTTAAAGCCGTGGTTGGATAGTAATCAAAATATAGTAGGAACACTGATTGATCGTGTGCGAAAAAGTGTGTTCGTAAATAACCGCAATCAATACGGTGTCGCTAGTAACTAGCCGCGATGAGTACGGGTCGTCCGCAGGGAAACGTGAACTCTTTTCTTAGTTTAGATGAGTTGATGAAAGATGGGTGATTGTTTGTCGTTATATTTTAAAACGGATATAAGATTTATAATGAAAAGGCTTATAGGGTTGTCACGCCCCGCTTCCCAGTGTACGGCGAAGGGGACGCGGTGGGGTCCGCTACGTATGTACTCAGAAGTACATACGCTAAGCGTAGCTAAGCAATATAGAAATAAATACACAAGAGACAAGAGTATAAAAAGAACAGCAACTTTTATTTATTAACATTCTTTGTACAATGCATGAAAGGAAATACAACTGGAATAAAAGATGCCTAAACAGTGGCATAACAGGAAAAGAAAAGTACTGAAAAGAAAAGTGTACAATGAACTACTGTGCAGGGTCTTCAGTAAACTGCTCCAAGTCTTCTTGTGATGGCTCGATCTCTGCCGGGTCCAAACCACCTAACGACATTCAAAGAAGAAAGAAATAGAATGTCGTCAGCGAACAGGTCACTCGGTAAGTCCCAAAAATAAGAGGAGAATAGATAAGAGTAAGATAGAGAGAGAGTATATTATTATAGTTGTATTATATTGTTATGTTGTTGCAGTATTGGGTTAACGCTGTTATTGTAGCTTGGTACAGAAAATTGCCATTGTATACGAGGGGGGTCTCTATATGCTAGAGACCAGGGCAAACGGAAAGTATAAGGAACCGTTAAGCCACGGTATAACAGCAACAAAATATAGGTTAGTTGTCTTAATCTGACTATCTTGTGCCACCTTTAACACCTTCCGTACCAATCTTGTCACGCCCCGCTTCCCAGTGTACGGCGAAGGGGACGCGGTGAGGTCCGCTACGTATATACTCAGAAGTACATACGCTAAGCGTAGCTAAGCAATATAAAGTAAATACACAAGAGACAAAAGTATAAAAAAAAACAGCAACTTTTATTTATTAACATTTTTTGTACAATACATGTAAAGGAAATAAACTGAAATAAAGATACCTAAACAGTGGCATAACAGGAAAAGGAAAGTACTGAAAAGAAAAGTGTACAATGAAATTATACTGCAGGGTCTTCGGCAAATTGCTCCAAGTCTTCTTGTGTTGGCTCAACCTCTGCTGGGTCCAGGTCACCTGACGACATTCAAAGAAGAGAGAAACAGAATGTCGTCAGCGAACAGATCGCTCGGTAAGTCCCAAAGATAAGAGGGAAGTAGAGAAGACAGAATAAGAAGGTACATTTTTAAAGTGTAAGCTATTGTTGTAATGTTATGTTAACGCTGTTATTTGTAGCTTGGTACAGAAGGATGCCAGTGTATACGAGGGGGGTCTCTATATGCTAGAGACCAGGGCAAAAGGAAAGTACAAGGAACCGTTATGCCACGGTACTACAGCAATGGGATTCATGTTAGGTGTCTTAATCTGACTACCTCGTGCCACCTTTAACACCTTCCGTACCAATCTACCCCTTAAACCCCGTAGTGTTTTAACAGTATTGTTGTATTGTATTGTGTAAGTTGGATGACTGACCAAAACCATGATATCAGTAAACATGTTGTAACTGCATAATCAGGTAAATGGAATAACAGGATAATGAATGTATATCCATGATTTGATTCAGTCAAATTGAATAGATTGTTAACTGGATTCAGGGATTCATGTATTCATATTGAGTTGGATTATAAAAGAATATAGATTGACTTGAATCATATTCAAGTCAGGAATAGTCAGACTCTAACCCGAGTCAGACTAAAAGAAAGGTATTTTGAAGTTCTATACTTGTTAGGGTCCTTATTGTAATTTATAAAACTTGAGGGGGTTTTATGTAAAAAGTACTTTTGTATAGTTTTCAAAATACATCTCAAGTATTTATTATTCGTCTTTATAGTTATAATGAGTGTGAATTTTATTTGTGTTATTCTAGTGAATATATCCTAATAAAGGTATTAATTGATTTATTTGAAATTCATGCTATTTTAATGTAACTTTTAATCTTGTAATTTTAGAAAAAGTGGAAACTTTATCTTATAATAAAATAGGTGTTTGAATGATAATTATATATATATTAATACAAGAATAATTTTAAATAACTATTTTTATTTTCCAAAATCTCATTTTTCTTAAATGTCGTATTTTAAACCTTTCGAGACCGAATGCTCCTTGCGGAGGTTTGAATCTCGTACTACTAGCCCGCGGGTGCACGATGAACCGTACTATCCCTAACGGGTTCCCCAAAGGTGGGTTGTAGTGGCGCTTTGCATAGGTTTAATAGATACTATTCATTTAGAAAACGGTTTTATAATTATAAGGTATTTATTTGTAAATTTCCGTATTTTAGTTTCTAGGGTTTCCTAAGCCAACTAGCCTATTTCTAAGGTCTAAACGATAAGTCATTAGAAGTCTCAAATCGCCTCTTCACCACCAATTGCGGCCAGGTAAGTGCCAGGTAAGTGGGAAGGAACCACAGTAGTGGGCCTAATTAAAAACCACTAGCCTTGACACACTTGCCTAGACACCACAAAATCAAGTTTAGATAAACGATCGATGTCCATGACAAATCGTACTTTCTTTTTAAAAGATTTTGTTTAGAATTGTATTCAACTTAGAATTTCAAGAAAGGTTTATAAAGAAAATGGTATTTTAGTGAAAAGTCTTGTATTTTCGTATTCTAAGTTTTGTCGTTATCAATTAGGGTTATATTTGTGTGTGTGTAGAGGTAGGTCATTACCTCGTGACTTATTTTAAGGTTTAGTGAAGTTTAGAGGTTAAATATGATAATTTAAGCATGAGGGTATTTAAGTGTAAGAATACGGTATTTGTAAAAGTTATCATTTCATGTGTGAAAACTCATTCAAATTGATTTTTACAAGTTTAGTGGTCAAGATGAACATGTTTAGGAATGAGAGAATTGATTAGAAGAAGAAAAATAAACTTTATGGTATTATTGTGAAAAAAATACGATATTACAAGAAAGCTATCATTTCATGTGAGAAACTTTGTCCAAATTGATTTTTATGTGATTGATAGTCATCATGAATATGTTTGGATATTATAGAATTGGTGACAAGTGAGATTTTGTAGAAAGACCGAATCGGAAATCGGTTTGTTCCGATTTCCGTCGGGTTTCATAATTCCGTATTTTGAGAAGTAGAAAAGAGAGAAAAATGGGACTTACGGGTTTCAAACTCTTCTAAAGAGTATAGAGGAACAAAGGAAATGGCCGAGATGTTGTTTCGTCGCCGGTTGCTTCAAAGAACGTCGCCGGAAATCCGTCAGCGCTTCGTCGTGAACTCGGTTTCAAAACACACTTTTCTTGTGGAAATTTCTAGAGAGTAATTCTAAGGTTTTGGAATGAGAAGGTAGGGGGTAGGGGGTCTATTTATAGGGTAGCTATGGTAGGGTAGGTGAAAGGTTTTGTTTATTAAAAAATTATAAAAAATTAAATAAAAAGCATTATAAATTTGTATTAAATTGGTTGTATTTAACATTTGAGAACCGATCTAATAAATTGGAGTTAACAGGGGGTTTCAGAATACCAAAAGCCACACTTTTTCTGTTGGGACCCCGGCCATCCGACCAACTCCGGCCGGCGGCGCCGGCCGATTCCGGCCGGCCGGCCGGCCGAGTTGACCGATCCCGGCCGGGTTCGGCGACGGTTGGGTGCGGGGTTCTCCGACTAAGACTATGGCATACCCCGTTTTCGGGGTTCAGTTCAACATTTGGGAGTTATGGCCTGTTGACTGTTGGGCTTCCAAGAATTTTTAAAGAAAAATAAACTAAAAACAATGTGGGGCACGGGATTCGAACTCTGGTGGCTTGGTTCAGCAGTGCAAGATATTACCAATGAGCTACAAACTCCTTCTTATAATTATTGTGGTATTTAATTACTTAAACTGATAGCAGCAAGAATAAACACTCCTAGTATATATTAAATTTAAAGTAATTTCTTGTACACTAAAAATGGAGTTATTACATTCTTGTAGCTTGTAATTAAAAACAAAATAATTACCTACATCTTGTGCTCATGCTAAAATACCCCTTTGTGGATTTTTGAAAAAAAATATTTGAAAAAATTTTGGTGTAGAAAAATAGGGTTGTTACCTCGAAATTTGTAAAAGGAAAGTGTAACAGTTTCAAAACAATTTGGTGATTGTGAGTGAAAGAATAGGGTTAGGATAGATTCAACGGATATGAAATGATAAGATTCAAGGAATAGAAATTTGGAAGATTCAAGGAGTATGAATTGTAAAGAATGTTTTAGTTGCTGGTTCTTGTGTTATATTGCTTAGGTTGTTCACGCAGACCAGAACTGCATGACAGGGATTCATACAGCTCTGACCTGCATGGGCCACCAACAAAACCTGTCACGCCCCGCTTCCCAGTATACGGCGAAGGGGACGCGGCGAGGTCCGCTACGTATATACTCAGAAGTATATACGCTAAGCGTAGCTAAGCAATATAAAGTAAATACATAAGAGACAAAAGTATAAAAAGAACAGCAACTTTTATTTATTAACATTCTTTGTACAATACATGTAAAGGAAATACAACTGAAATAAAGATGCCTAAACAGTGGCATAACAGGAAAAGGAAAGTACTGAAAAGAAAAGTGTACAATGAAATTATACTGCAGGGTCTTCGGCAAATTGCTCCAAGTCTTCTTGTGTTGGCTCAACCTCTGCCGGGTCCAGGTCACCTGACGACATTCAAAGAAGAGAGAAACAGAATGTCGTCAGCGAACAGATCGCTCGGTAAGTCCTAAAGATAAGAGGGAAGTAGAGAAGACAGAATAAGAAGGTACATTTTTAAAGTGTAAGCTATTGTTGCAATGTTATGTTAACGCTGTTGTTTGTAACTTGGTACAGAAGGATGCCGGTGTATACGAGGGGAGTCTCTATATACGAGAGACCAGGGCAAAAGGAAAGTACAAGGAACCGTTATGCCACGGTACAACAGCAATGGGATTCAGGTTAGGTGTCTTAATCTGACCACCTCGTGCCACCTTTAACACCTTCCGTACCAATCTACCCCTTAAACCCCGTAGTGTTTTAACAGTATTGTTGTATTGTATTGTGTAAGTTGGATGACTGACTAAAACCATGATATCAGTAAACATGTTGTAACTGCATAATCAGGTAAATTGAATAACCGGATAATGGATGTATATCCATGGTTTGATTCAGTCAAATTGAATAGATTGTTAAGGGATTCATGTATTCATATTGAGTTGGATTATAAAAGAATATAGATTGACTTGAATCATATTCAAGTCAGGAATAGTCAGACTCTAATCCGAGTCAGACTAAAAGAAAGGTATTTTGAAGTTTTGTACTTGTTAGGGTCCTTATTGTAATTTATAAAACTTGAGGGGGTTTTATGTAAAAAGTACTTTTGTATAGTTTTCAAAATACACCTCAAGTATTTATTATTCGTCTTTATAGTTATAATGAGTGTGAATTTTATTTGTATTATTCTAGTGAATATATCCTAATAAAGGTATTAATTGATTTATTTGAAATTCATGGTATTTTAATGTAACTTTTAATCTTGTAATTTTAGAAAAAGTGGAAACTTTATCTTATAATAAAATAGGTGTTTGAATGATAATTATATATATATTAATACAAGAATAATTTTAAATAACTATTTTTATTTTCCAAAATCTCATTTTTCTTAAATGTCGTATTTTAAACCTTTCGAGACCGAATGCTCCTTGCGGAGGTTTGAATCTCGCACTACTAGCCCGCGGGTGCACGATGAACCGTACTATCCCTAACGGGTTCCCCAAAGGTGGGTTGTAGTGGCGCTTTGCATAGGTTTAATAGATACTATTCATTTAGAAAACGGTTTTATAATTATAAGGTATTTATTTGTAAATTTCCGTATTTTAGTTTCTAGGGTTTCCTAAGCCAACTAGCCTATTTCTAAGGTCTAAACGATAAGTCATTAGAAGTCTCAAATCGCCTCTTCACCACCAATTGCGGCCAGGTAAGTGCCAGGTAAGTGGGAAGGAACCACAGTAGTAGGCCTAATTAAAAACCACTAGCCTTGACACACTTGCCTAGACACCACAAAGTCAGGTTTAGATAAACGATCGATGTCCATGACAAATCGTACTTTCTTTTTAAAAGATTTTGTTTAGAATTGTATTCAACTTAGAATTTCAAGAAAGGTTTATAAAGAAAATGGTATTTTAGTGAAAAGTCTTGTATTTTCGTATTCTAAGTTTTGTCGTTATCAATTAGGGTTATATTTGTGTGTGTGTAGAGGTAGGTCATTACCTCGTGACTTATTTTAAGGTTTAGTGAAGTTTAGAGGTTAAATATGATAATTTAAGCATGAGGGTATTTAAGTGTAAGAATACGGTATTTGTAAAAGTTATCATTTCATGTGTGAAAACTCATTCAAATTGATTTTTACAAGTTTAGTGGTCAAGATGAACATGTTTAGGATTGAGAGAATTGATTAGAAGAAGAAAAATAAACTTTATGGTATTATTGTGAAAAAATACGATATTACAAGAAAGCTATCATTTCATGTGAGAAACTTTGTCCAAATTGATTTTTATGTGATTAATAGTCATCATGAATATGTTTGGGTATTATAGAATTGGTGACAAGTGAGATTTTGTAGAAAGACCGAATCGGAAATCGGTTTGTTCCGATTTCCGTCGGGTTTCATAATTCCGTATTTTGAGAAGTAGAAAAGAGAGAAAAATGGGACTTACGGGTTTCAAACTCTTCTAAAGAGTATAGAGGAACAAAGGAAATGGCCGAGATGTTGTTTCGTCGCCGGTTGCTTCAAAGAACATCGCCGGAAATCCGTCAGCGCTTCGCCGTGAACTCGGTTTCAAAACACACTTTTCTTGTGGAAATTTCAAGAGAGTAATTTTAAGGTTTTGGAATGAGAAGGTAGGGGGTAGGGGCTCTATTTATAGGATAGCTAGGATAGGGTAGGTGAAAGGTTTTGTTTATTAAAAAATTATAAAAAATTAAATAAAAAGCATTAAAAATTTTCATTAAATTGGTTGTATTTAACATTTGAGAATCGATCTAATAAATTGGAGTTAACAGGGGGTTTCAGAATACCAAAAGCCACACTTTTTCTGTTGGGACCCCGGCCATCCGACCAACTCCGGCCGGCGGTGCCGGCCGATTCGGCCGGCCGGCCGGCCGAGTTGACCGATCCCGGCCGGGTTCGGCGACGGTTGGGTGCGGGGTTCTCCGACTAAGACTATGGCATACCCCGTTTTTGGGGTTCAGTTCAACATTTGGGAGTTATGGACTGTTGACTGTTGGGCTTCCAAGAATTTTTAAAGAAAAATAAACTAAAAACAATGTGGGGCACGAGATTCGAACTCTGGTGGCTTGGTTCAGCAGTGCAATGTATTACCAATGAGCTACAAGCTCCTTCTTATAATTATTGTGCTATTTAATTATTTAAACTGATAGCAGTAAGAATAAATACTCCTAGTATACATTAAATTTAAAGTAATTTCTTGTACACTAAAAATGGAGTTATTACATTCTTATAGCTTGTAATTAAAAACAAAATAATTACCTACATCTTGTGCTCATGCTAAAATATCCCTTTGTGGATTTTTGAAAAAAAATATTTGAAAAAATTTTGGTGTAGAAAAATAGGGTTGTTACAAATCTACCCCTTAAACCCCACGATGTCTTGTTTGTATTGTTATCTTGTAAATTGTGTTGGTTGTATGATTGATTGACTGACTGACCGAAACCATGATATCAGGAAACGGTTATAACCGTAGAGTCATGTAAATGGAATACTGTGAAACATGAAAAAGGAATATATATATCCATGGTTCGGTTCAGCCAAATTGTATAAACTGATAATTGTATTCATGAATTCATGTGTTCATATTGGGTTGGAATATTAAAGAATATAGATTGACTTGAATCATATTCAAGTCAGAAATAGTCAGACTCAAACCCGAGTCAGACTAAAAGAAAGTAATTTGAAGTTCTATAATTGTTAGGGTCCTTATTGTAATTTATAAAACTTGAGGGGTTTTTATGTAAAAAGTACTTTTGTATAGTTTTCAAGATACACCTCAAGTATTTGTTATTCGTCTTTATAATTATAATGAGTGTAAATTTTACTTGTGTTATTCTAGTGAATATATCCTAATAAAAGTATTAATTTATAATATTAATTTATTTGAAATTCATGGTATTTTAATGTAACTTTTAATCTTGTAATTTTTAGGAAAAGGTGGAAATTTTATCTTATAATAAAATAGGTGTTTAAATGATAAATATACATATGTTTATATAAGAATAATTTTATATAAATATTTTATTTTCCAAAAATCTCATTTTTCTTAAATGTCGTATTTTAAACCTTTCGAGACCGAATGCTCCTTGCGGAGGTCTGAATCTCGTACTACTAAGCTCGAGGGTGCACGATAAACCGTACAATCCCTAACGAGTTCCCCAAAGGTGGGTTGTAGTGGCGCTTTACAAAGATTGAATAAATACTAATCATTTAGAAAACGGTTTTATAAAAATAAGGTATTTATTTGTAAAAGGATGTAAATTTCCGTATTTTAGTTTTTAGGGTTCCCTAAGCCAACTAGCCTATTTCTAAATGGTCTAAACGACAAGTCATTAGAAACCTCAAATCGTCTCTTCACCGCCAATTATGGCCAGATAAGTACAAGTGAGGAAGGAGGGATCTGCACACGAATCGTGAGGCGGGCCTTTTAAAGTTACCCTAGCTCACTTGCCTAGCCTAGACACCACAAAGTCAGTTTAGATAAACGATCGATGTCCATGACATATCGTATTTTCTTTTTAAAAGATTTTGTTTTAAAATTGTATTCAACTTAGAAATTCCAGAAAGGTTTATAAAGAAAATGGCATTTTAGTGAAAAGTCTTGTATTTTCGTATTCTAAGTTTTGACGATATCAATTAGGGTTGTATTTTCGTGTGTGTAGAGTTAGGTCATTACCTCGTGACTTATTTTAAGGTATAGTGAAGTTTAGGGATTAAATATGATAAATTAACCATGAGGGTATTTAAGTGAAAGAATACGGTATTTGCAAAAGTTATCATTTCATGTGTGAAAACTCATCCAAATTGATTTTTTACAAGTTTAGTAGTCAAGATGAAGATGTTTAGGAATGATGGAATTGATTAGAAGAAGAAAAATAAACATTATGGTATTAATGTGAAAAGAATACGATATTACAAAAAAGCTATCATTTCATGTGAGAAACTTTGTCCAAATTAATTATTATGTGATTAATAGTCATCATGAATATGTTTAGGTATTATGGAATTGGTGACAAGTGAGATTTTGTAGAAAAACCGAATCGGAAATCGGTTTGTTCCGATTTCCGTCGGGTTTCATAAGTTCGTATTTTTGAGAAGTAGAAAGAAAAAAAGAACGGGACTTACAGGCTTTGATCTATACTAAAGAGTATAGAGGAACTAGGGAAATGGCCGAGGTGTTGTTTCGTCGCCGGTTGTTTCAAAGAACGTCGCCGGAAATCCGTCAGCGCTTCGCCGTGAACTCGGTTTCAAAGCACACCCTTCTTGTGAAAATTTCAAGAGAGTAAACCTAGTGTTTTGGGATGAGAGGGTAGAGGATAGGGGGTATATTTATATGGTAGGCTAGGGTAGGATAGGTGAAAGGTTTTTATTAAAAAAAATTGTAAAAATTAAAGAAAAAGCATTAAAATTTGTATTAAATTGGTTGTATTTAACATTAGAGAACTGATCCATTAAAATGGTGCATACAGGGGGTTATGGAATGCAAAAGGCCAACTTTTTGGTTTTGGGAGCTCGGCCGTCCGACCGAGTCCGGCCGGCGGCGGCGGCCGACTCAGCCGATCCCGGCCGAGTCCGGCGACCGTCGGGTGCGGGGTTCTCTGACGTAGACTTTGGTATATTTGGATTTTAGGGTTCAGTTCATCTTTTGGGAGTTATGGCCTGTGGACTGTTGGGCTTCCAAGAATTTTAAAAGAAAAATAATCTAAAAATAATGTGGGGCATGGGATTCGAACTCTGATGGCTTTGTTCAGCAGTGCAAGGTATTACCAATGAGCTACAAGCTCCTTCTTGTAATTATTGTGTTATTTAATTATTTAAAATGATAGCAGCAAGAGTAAATACTCCAAGTATACATTAAATTTTAAAGTAATTTCTTGTACACTAATAATGGAGTTATTACATTCTTATAACTTGTAATTAAAAACAAAGTAATTACCTATATCTTGTGCTCAGGCTAAAATACCCCTTTATGGATTTTTGAAAAAATATTTGAAAAATTTTGTATAGGAAAAAGTGTATAAGAAAATTAGGTTTGTTACATTCTACCCTCCTTATAAAAATTTCGTCCTCGAAATTTATAAAACGAAAATGTAACAGTTTCAAGAAAAGTTTGGTGCTGGTGTATTGACAGTATGCGAAAAATAACAAGGTGGTGCAAGGGTTTTAGAAATGTGAATAATGTGTGAAGGAATGAAAGGATGCGAAGGTTTTGGTAAAATTGTAAAAGAGGTGAGAGATTTTGGGTTAGCATGATTCAAAGAATAAGAAATGATGGGATTCAAGGAACATGATTGTAAAGAATGTTTTCAGTTGCTGGTTCTTGTGTTATATTGCTTAGGTTGTTCACGCAGACCAGAACTGCATGACAGGGATTCATACAGCTCTGACCTGCATGGGCCACCAACAAAACCTGTCACGCCCCGCTTCCCAGTGTACGACGAAGGGGACGCGGCGAGGTCCGCTACGTATGTACTCAGAAGTATATACGCTAAGCGTAGCTAAGCAATATAGAAATAAATACACAAGAGACAAGAGTATAAAAAGAACACCAACTTTTATTTATTAACATTTTTTGTACAATGCATGAAAGGAAATACAACTGGAATAAAAGATGCCTAAACAGTGGCATAACAGGAAAAGAAAAGTACTGAAAAGAAAAGTGTACAATGAACTACTGTGCAGGGTCTTCAGTAAACTGCTTCAAGTCTTCTTGTGATGGCTCGATCTCTGCCGGGTCCAAACCACCTGACGACATTCAAAGAAGAAAGAAATAGAATGTCGTCAGCGAACAGGTCGCTCGGTAAGTCCCAAAGATAAGAGGAGAATATATAGAGAGTAAGATAGAGAGAGAGTATATTATTATAGTTGTATTATATTGTTATGTTGTTGTAGTATTGTGTTAACGCTGTTATTGTAGTTTGGTACAGAAGAATGCCAGTGTATACGAGAGATGTCTCTATATGCTAGAGACCAGGGCAAACGGAAAGTACAAGGAACCGTTAAGCCACGGTACAACAGCAACGGAATATAAGTTAGGTGTCTTAATCTTACCACCTCGTACCACCTTTAACACCTTCCGTACCAATCTACCCCTTAAACCCCGCGATATCTTGTTTGTATTGTTATCTTGTAAATTGTGTTGGTTGTATGATTGATTGACTGACTGACCGAAACCATGATATCAGGAAACGGTTATAACCGTAGAGTCATATAAATGGAATACTGGGAAACATGAAAAAGGAATATATATATATCCATGGTTCGGTTCAGCCAAATTGTATAAACTGATAATTGTATTCATGAATTCATGTGTTCATATTGGGTTGGAATATTAAAGAATATAGATTGACTTGAATCATATTCAAGTCAGAAATAGTCAGACTCAAACCCGAGTCAGACTAAAAGAAAGTAATTTGAAGTTCTATAATTGTTAGGGTCCTTATTGTAATTTATAAAACTTGAGGGGTTTTTATGTAAAGAGTACTTTTGTATAGTTTTCAAGATACACCTCAAGTATTTGTTATTCGTCTTTATAGTTATAATGAGTGTAAATTTTACTTATGTTATTCTAGTGAATATATCCTAATAAAAGCATTAATTTATAATATTAATTTATTTGAAATTCATGGTATTTTAATGTAACTTTTAATCTTGTAATTTTTAGGAAAAGGTGGAAATTTTATCTTATAATAAAATAGGTGTTTAAATGATAAATATACATATGTTTATATAAGAATAATTTTATATAAATATTTTATTTTCCAAAAATCTCATTTTTCTTAAATGTCGTATTTAAAACCTTTCGAGACCGAATGCTCCTTGCGGAGATCTGAATCTCGCATTACTAAGCCCGAGGGTGCACGATAAACCGTACAATTCCTAACGAGTTCCCCAAAGATGGGTTGTAGTGGCGCTTTGCAAAGATTGAATAAATACTAATCATTTAGAAAACGGTTTTATAAAAATAAGGTATTTATTTGTAAAAGGAAATTTCCGTATTTTAGTTTCTAGGGTTCCCTAAGCCAACTAGCCTATTTCTAAATGGTCTAAACGACAAATCATTAGAAGCCTCAAATCGCCTCTTCACCGCCAATTGTGGCCAGATAAGTACAAGTGACGAGGGAGGGATCCGCTCACGAATCGTGAGGCGGGCCTTTTAAAGTTACCCAAGCTCACTTGCCTAGTCTAGACACCACAAAGTCAGTTTAGATAAACGATCGATGTCCATGACATATCGTATTTTCTTTTTAAAAGATTTTGTTTTAAAATTGTATTCAACTTAGAAATTCCAGAAAGGTTTATAAAGAAAATGGTATTTTAGTGAAAAGTCTTGTATTTTCGTATTCTAAGTTTTGACGATATCAATTAGGGTTGTATTTGCGTGTGTAGAGCTAGGTCATTACCTCGTGACTTATTTTAAGGTATAGTGAAGTTTAGAGGTTAAATATGATAAATTAAACATGAGGGTATTTAAGTGAAAGAATACGGTATTTGCAAAAGTTATCATTTCATGTGTGAAAACTCATCCAAATTGATTTTTTACAAGTTTAGTGGTCAAGATGAAAATGTTTAGGAATGATGGAATTGATTAGAAGAAGAAAAATAAACATTATGGTATTAATGTGAAAATAATAAGATATTACAAAAAATCTATCATTTTATGTGAGAAACTTTGTCCAAATTAATTGTTATGTGATTAATAGTCATCATGAATATGTTTAGGTATTATGGAATTGGTGACAAGTGAGATTTTGTAGAAAAACCGAATCGGAAATCGGTTTGTTCCGATTTCCGTCGGGTTTCATAAGTTCGTATTTTTGAGAAGTAGAAAGAAAAAAAGAACGGGACTTACAGGCTTTGATCTATACTAAAGAGTATAGAGGAACTAGGGAAATGGCCGAGGTGTTGTTTCGTCGCCGGTTGTTTCAAAGAACGTCGCCGGAAATCCGTCAGCGCTTCGCCGTGAACTCGGTTTCAAAGCACACCCTTCTTGTGAAAATTTCAAGAGAGTAAACCTAGTGTTTTGGGATGAGAGGGTAGAGGATAGGGGGTATATTTATAGGGTAGGCTAGGGTAGGATAGGTGAAAGGTTTTTATTAAAAAAAATTGTAAAAATTAAAGAAAAAGCATTAAAATTTGTATTAAATTGGTTGTATTTAACATTAGAGAACTGATCCATTAAAATGGTGCATACAGGGGGTTATGGAATGCAAAAAGCCAACTTTTTGGTTTTGGGAGCTCGGCCGTCCGACCGAGTCCGGCCGGCGGCGCCGGCCGACTCAGCCGATCCCGGCCGAGTCCGGCGACCGTCGGGTGCGGGGTTCTCTGACGTAGACTTTGGTATATTTGGTTTTTAGGGTTCAGTTCATCTTTTGGGAGTTATGGCCTGTGGACTGTTGGGCTTCCAAGAATTTTAAAAGAAAAATAATCTAAAAATAATGTGGGGCATGGGATTCGAACTCTGATGGCTTTGTTCAGCAGTGCAAGATATTACCAATGAGCTACAAGCTCCTTCTTGTAATTATTGTGTTATTTAATTATTTAAAATGATAGCAGCAAGAGTAAATACTCCAAGTATACATTAAATTTTAAAGTAATTTCTTGTACACTAATAATGGAGTTATTACATTCTTATAACTTGTAATTAAAAACAAAGTAATTACCTATATCTTGTGCTCAGGCTAAAATACCCCTTTATGGATTTTTGAAAAAATATTTGAAAAATTTTGTATAGGAAAAAGTGTATAAGAAAATTAGGTTTGTTACATTCTACCCTCCTTATAAAAATTTCGTCCTCGAAATTTATAAAACGAAAATGTAACAGTTTCAAGAAAAGTTTGGTGCTGGTGTATTGACAGTATGCGAAAAATAACAAGGTGGTGCAAGGGTTTTAGAAATGTGAATAATGTGTGAAGGAATGAAAGGATGCGAAGGTTTTGGTAAAATTGTAAAAGAGGTGAGAGATTTTGGGTTAGCATGATTCAAAGAATAAGAAATGATGGGATTCAAGGAACATGATTGTAAAGAATGTTTTCAGTTGCTGGTTCTTGTGTTATATTGCTTAGGTTGTTCACGCAGACCAGAACTGCATGACAGGGATTCATACAGCTCTGACCTGCATGGGCCACCAACAAAACCTGTCACGCCCCGCTTCCCAGTGTACGACGAAGGGGACGCGGCGAGGTCCGCTACGTATGTACTCAGAAGTACATACGCTAAGCGTAGCTAAGCAATATAGAAATAAATACACAAGAGACAAGAGTATAAAAAGAACACCAACTTTTATTTATTAATATTCTTTGTACAATGCATGAAAGGAAATACAACTGGAATAAAAGATGCATAAACAGTGGCATAACAGGAAAAGAAAAGTACTGAAAAGAAAAGTGTACAATGAACTACTGTGCAGGGTCTTCAGTAAACTGCTCCAAGTTTTCTTGTGATGGCTCGATCTCTGCCGGGTCCAAACCACCTGACGACATTCAAAGAAGAAAGAAATAGAATGTCGTCAGCGAACAGGTCGCTCGGTAAGTCCTAAAGATAATAGGAGAATAGATAGAGAGTAAGATAGAGAGAGAGTATATTATTATAGTTGTATTATATTGTTATGTTGTTGTAGTATTGTGTTAACGCTGTTATTGTAGCTTGGTACAGAAAAATGCCAGTGTATACGAGGGGGGTCTTTATATGCTATAGACCAGGGCAAACGGAAAGTACAAGGAACCGTTAAGCCACGGTACAACAGCAACGGAATATAGGTTAGGTGTCTTAATCTGACCACCTCGTACCACCTTTAACACCTTTCGTACCAATCTACCCCTTAAACCCCGCGATATCTTGTTTGTATTGCTATCTTGTAAATTGTGTTGGTTGTATGATTGATTGACTGACTGACCGAAACCATGATATCAGGAAGCGGTTATAACCGTAGAGTCACGTAAATGGAATACTGGGAAACATGAAAAAGGAATATATATATATCCATGGTTCGGTTCAGCCAAATTATATAAACTGATAATTGTATTCATGAATTCATGTGTTCATATTGGGTTGGAATATTAAAGAATATAGATTGACTTGAATCATATTCAAGTCAGAAATAGTCAGACTCAAACCCGAGTCGGACTAAAAGAAAGTAATTTGAAGTTCTATAATTGTTAGGGTCTTTATTGTAATTTATAAAACTTGAGGGGGTTTTATGTAAAAAGTACTTTTGTATAGTTTTCAAGATACACCTCAAGTATTTGTTATTCGTCTTTATAGTTATAATGAGTGTAAATTTTACTTGTGTTATTCTAGTGAATATATCCTAATAAAAGTATTAATTTATAATATTAATTTATTTGAAATTCATGGTATTTTAATGTAACTTTTAATCTTGTAATTTTTAGGAAAAGATGAAAACTTTATCTTATAATAAAATAGGTGTTTAAATGATAAATATACATATGTTTATACAAGTATAATTTTATACAAATATTTTATTTTCCAAAAATCTCATTTTTCTTAAATGTCGTATTTTAAACCTTTCGAGACCGAATGCTCCTTGCGTAGGTCTGAATCTCGCACTACTAAGCCTGAGGGTGCATGATAAACCGTACAATCCCTAACGAGTTCCCCAAAAGTGGGTTGTAGTGGCGCTTTGCAAAAATTGAATAAATACTAATCATTTAGAAAACGGTTTTATAAAAATAAGGTATTTATTTGTAAAAGGATGTAAATTTCCGTATTTTAGATTCTAGGGTTCCCTAAGCCAACTAGCCTATTTCTAAATGGTCTAAACGACAAGTTATTAGAAGCCTCAAATCGCCTCTTCACCGTCAATTGTGGCCAGGTAAGTAAAAATGAGGAGGGAGGGATCCGCTCACGAATCGTGAGGCGGGCCTTTTAAAGTTACCCAAGCTCACTTGACTAGCCTAGACACCACAAAATCAGTTTAGATAAATGATCGATGTCCATGAGATATCGTATTTTCTTTTTAAAATATTTTGTTTTAAAATTGTATTCAACTTAGAAATTCCAGAAAGGTTTATAAAGAAAATGGTATTTTAGTGAAAAGTCTTGTATTTTCGTATTCTAAGTTTTGACGATATCAATTAGGGTTGTATTTGCGTGTGTGTAGAGCTAGGTTATTACCTCATGACTTATTTTAAGGTATAGTGAAGTTTAGGGGTTAAATATGATAAATTAAACATGAGAGTATTTAAGTGAAAGAATACGGTATTTGCAAAAGTTATCATTTCATGTGTGAAAACTCATCCAAATTGATTTTTTACAAGTTTAGTGATCAAGATGAAGATGTTTAGGAATGATGGAATTGATTAGAAGAAGAAAAATAAATATTATGGTATTAATGTGAAAAGAATACGATATTACAAAAAAGCTATCATTTCATGTGAGAAACTTTGTCCAAATTAATTGTTATGTGATTAATAGTCATCATGAATATGTTTAGGTATTATGGAATTGGTGACAAGTGAGATTTTGTAGAAAAACCGAATCGGAAATCAGTTTGTTCCGATTTCCGTCGGGTTTCATAAGTTCGTATTTTTGAGAAGTAGAAAGAAAAAAAGAACGGGACTTACAGGCTTTGATCTATACTAAAGAGTATAGAGGAACTACGGAAATGGCCGAGGTGTTGTTTCGCCGCCGGTTGTTTCAAAGAACCTCGCCGGAAATCCGTCAGCGCTTCGCCGTGAACTCGGTTTCAAAGCACACCCTTCTTGTGAAAATTTCAAGAGAGTAAACCTAGTGTTTTGGGATGAGAGGGTAGAGGGTAGGGGGTCTATTTATAGGGTAGGGTAGGTGAAAGGTTTTTATTAAAAAAAAATTGTAAAAATTAAAGAAAAAGCATTAAAATTTGTATTAAATTGGTTGTATTTAACATTAGAGAACTGATCCATTAAAATGGTATATACAGGGGGTTATGGAATGCAAAAAGCCAACTTTTTGGTTTTGGGAGCTCGGCCGTCCGACCGATTCGGCCGGCGGCGCCGGCCGATTTGGCCGGCCGGCCGGCTTACTCGGCTGATCCCGGCGACCGTCGAGTGCGGGGTTCTCTGACGTAGACTTTGGTATATTTGGTTTTTGGGGTTCAGTTCATCTTTTGGGAGTTATGGCTTGTGGACTGTTGGGCTTCCAAGAATTTTAAAAGAAAAATAATCTAAAAATAATGTGGGGCATGGGATTCGAACTCTGATGGCTTTGTTCAGCAGTGCAAGGTATTACCAATGAGCTACAAGCTCCTTCTTGTAATTATTGTGTTATTTAATTACTTAAAATGATAGCAGCAAGAGTAAATACTCCATGTATACATTAAATTTTAAAGTAATTTCTTGTACACTAAAAATGGAGTTATTATATTCTTGTAGCTTGTAATTAAAAACAAAATAATTACCTATATCTTGTGCTCAGGCTAAAATACCCCTTTGTGGATTTTTGAAAAAATATTTGAAAAATTTTGTATAGGAAAAAGTGTATAAGAAAATTAGGGTTGTTACAAGGGTTTATATGACTTAGTAGTAATGGATGAATAATTAAAAATGACTCCTTTATCTTTTAATAGTTTAAAACTAGATCGATAATGATGAATGTAGATTATGGTTCTTGGAAGAAATTAGGATTTCCCCACTATTGACCCTTGTCCTTGCATTGATCTCTATTCATGTCTAGTTCTTAACAAAACAAGTTTAAGCCAATTTCAAATCGTGGTCGTGACTATCAATAAATTGGTAGCGCGCCCGATAGGAAGCTTAACATTTAGTTTGCTAAAGTTTATAAAGTTTAAAATGTATAAAAGAAGTTAAAAGATTTTCTCATCCATTATTTTACCCTATCCTATAAATCCTAGCAAGTTAGAAATTACTCGCTCATGGTTAACTTAGAAGAGAGGTTGAAGAAGAATGAAAGTATGATTAAGATGCAGAAAAATAAGTGCAGAAATTAAATGGGGAAAATAAATGCAAAGAGAATTAAAATAAAAACTACTACTTTTATTAATCAATTATTGCCTTTTCAATTCTCCTTAGAAAGTAGAATACAAGAACCCTAGTTTGCTCTAGATCTCTCTCTTGTTGGAGGTAGATGAATAGATGATAATCATCCGGATACGTGGATCTCTTGATCTCTTCGGTGATGATTTACAATGTACAGCTCTCGGTCCTATATACAGTCCCTGAAACCAGAAACCCTATATTCCATAAGTGAATATATGCTGTTAAGATCTAAGCCACCAAATATCACATCCAACTGCCATCAAAGAACCGCGGATCCACCGCGATTCCCCCTATTTGGCCGTCCTTCCGCCGCAATTTGGTGGAATCAGGATTAGGGATTTTTTCTGGTCTCTTATGTTGACATGTGGAGATCTTTTTGATGTCTAGATTCTGAAAATCATACCCATCTCTGTCGTTGCTAGATCTCTCGATTTGCTTCTATATTTTGGCAGATTCGGTTCCGATATCCCGATTTAACTCGAATCTCTTGCTTGGATTCCAGACCTGAGCTAATATCTGCATAATATCTCAAATCAAAGTATGAGTAGCATTTGGTATTTTTGAGATATTTTTCTAACCATTTTATATGATATTAAATTTTAAGAATATTTGATTAGTAATATTTGATATGATATGCATATTTTAATTATTAATATTTTATTTAAATATTATATGCATATATTTTCCCTCATTAAGTTAATTATAATGTAGAAACATATGATAATAAACTTTTTACAAATAAACCCACATATGTTCTATAGTTACAATTAACGCCTTTTAGCACTTAACAATAATAGGGAAAATATTCATTCAAATGTGCAATATTTTATACTAATCAAATACCCCCAAACTTATCTTTGATCGTCCCGAGCAAACTAGTTATAAAAGAGGAAAAAGAAAAAGAAAAAACTAACTAGCACACTTTCGTAGGCAACACGATTGCACTTACCACGTGTAACAAGCCTTTAAATCTCTAGGTGTCTCTAATAGAAAGAGTGTTGTCTTTTGAGAGTTTTCAGCGGAATACACCTACAAAATATCATAATAAAAGAAAAAAGATAAAAGTTGCATACAAAGATAAAAACATATAAAAGAAAGAATTTTGAAAATAAGCGTTTCAAACTACATTAGATTTTGAATTGCCATGAGCCATATCTTAATGGTCATAAAAACTGTCAGAAATCACATCTTCCCTCAATAAAACATCGCCTTTAATCTTCCTCCCTACCTTTCTTCCAAATATCGATCATATACCCCTATGTGTGTATAAAAGACATCCCTACAGTTAAAGAATTCAATTCAAACTATCATATTCTTGTCCATCTTCCTTAGTACTTTTTAGTCGGTGAATATTTTAGATGGAATTGCTCACACATTTTTCATGTGACCGTTAATACTTCTTAAGGTACTAACCAACCGACTACCAAATGTGCTCACTCTTTTAGGCGTAATTAGCAATATCCTAGTCTTGCAACACCTAAGACTTAGTAGTGGCTCACAAACCAGTCGGTCTAAGGCATTAGGTGATAAGGCACCCTTACTATATTTTTTTTATACTGCCTTAAATAATTACAAAACCAGTGTTCATTTTTCTTCACCATTTATATTTATATTTTTGTTTAAATATTTTTTCCTTCATACTAAGGCTTTTAGACCAGAGCATTTAAAAGTATTCTCTGCTATCCCAAGTTTCAAGATGTGTGCAAGTGCGTATAGTAGGGTATCAACGTTCAGAAATTTAGACTCAAGAATAGGGACTATTTTTCAGACTTATTTCTATCCTCAGATTAGTGATTCCCTTCATCTTACTAACCCTTGGGACAACAGTTCATGACTACCTATTACTAGCTTTGTTTAAAACATCTAAATTTCTTGCTTTTCTTGAATTTCTTCTAATCTTTCATATGTATTTTTCACTTTCTAACTTTTATTATCAAAAAACTTTAGTGCTATTATTTAGCATAATGTAAAATGATGCGTGAATAAGCACAAACCTCCCCCAAACCTATTTGCAGCAGTGTCCTCACTGATGTCATCTTTTAATATCAAGACCTGTAGACTTAGGAGGAAAAAGTTCTCAATTATTAGCAAAAAGGGACAAAAGTCAATGACAGTGAAATCCTCCCCCAAACTTATTTTTGGCTCACAATTGTACAAAAAAATTCTTTTCTTTCAAAAGCCAAAATATCCCCCTCCCCCCCAAACATGAGTGAAACAGTATTAAGCATTTAAAATTATAAGAGGGGGGTAAAGTTGTTGGTCTATGCAAAGCTTTACAAAGACCAAAAGTCAACACCAACCATTCGAATATTTTATCAATGTAACACCATGCTTGGTAGATGATCATGTCACAGATAGACGTGAAGAAATGGGGAGGAGATAAGAGGTGTGATCAAAAGGATTTACGTCTCGGTTAGTAGAGACGAAAAAGTGAGTATGAACGAAAATGAGAATGCGAATGATTAGGAATGGGTGGAATAGTCACATTCGGTTCGACTTCTCCGGCCTCAAATGGAGGCGCACGAATTTCCAATGGAGGTTGATTCATCACAACATCCAAGTCTTTAAAAAACGTGAGTTCTTCGGCGAAAATATTTTCGAAACTTTCATCGATGATGATCCCATCGGAAAGAAAAGAATCGGTGGAATAAGCAGATTCTCTTGGAAGACTGAAATTTTCAATGTCAATCTTTTTCGCGCCAGAATTCAACACACTTAATTTGTCATAAATTATGGAGGTAGGAGGCTCGAGAAGCTCATCTACCTTATTTTCAAAAGAGTCTAAATCAAGTGGTCTTTCAAGAATCATAGAACTCGAAATATCAGAGTGTGATTCATCAAAACTCGGTGGAGTTGAAAGAAGATTAGAAGAACCAAAAAAAGTGGGTGATGAAATGGGTAAACAAACTTGTGTGTCGAGCATTGTTGAACCAGATGTGGGAGATAAAGGCTGAATATCGTTCTGCTCATCGGATAGGTCGGTGGTGAGAATAGGATCGGCAGGAAGATGTTCGTATTCAATAGAAGGGACATGATGGGTCGGAGAATCCAACTCATCTAACATAACGGATTCATCTTCAACGATATTCTCATCATCGCTCTCACTAATACCTTCGGTCAAATCAAACGAATAGGTATTTAAAAATTCATCAATTATACTATCCTCAATCGATAAATCACTTGGTTCACTTGATGGAGTTGGAAGGTTTGAAATATCAAGTGTAGTCGAATAAGGATCAGTTTGATTTGAAATGGTGTAAAACTCTCTTTCACACTCACTATTAGAAAAGTCAAACATGCTATTCTCGGGCACCTCATCATTTAGACTATGAAGTGGTCAAACTTCGAATATATTCGGTTGGAGTGCAGGATGGAAGGTGTCGAGATCAAAAGAATTGGTTTTGTTTTGACTTTGATGGATCTCTTGTTCTTTTTCATTACTCAATTCCAACTCTACTTTAAGACTAGATATGGGTTGCGAAGAAGTTCCAATGAAGGATTCTCTTTGAACCGTGGAACTTCCTAATTGATTTTCAGAAGCACTGTCTAGATAAGGTGAAACAATTGAGTATGGTTGGAATGTGTCAGATTGTTGGCTACAGGTGAGTTCAATGTGTTCCGCAATCGACATGTGTTTTTGATTTGCCACATTAGCCTGAAGAGAAATGTTAAGAAGAGATTCCTTTAATTGTTAGCTGCGGACGAGTTCAATGTGTTCCACAATCGACATACGTTTATGACTTATACCATTAGCCTCAAGAGAAGTGTCAACATGAGAGTGTGTGAAAGTTTGGTACCGTGGATAAGAATTACAAGGGTGTACCCAAGTTTCATAAACAGAATTAGGATCAACATTGCGATATGAAGAATATTGAGATTGGTTGGTTAGTTGGCGACTGGTAATTGTTATTTGTTCAGCAATGGTCATGGGTGTAAAAGATGTCATATTCGCCTCAAAACGAGTATCAATATTTTCATATGGAAATGATGGTGTTTGTTGTCCTAACGGTTTTGGATTAGTGAAAGGATTGAAACTTTGGCTATTAGCCTTCGCAATATACTCAGTGATGGACATACGTTCAGAAGTTTCCTCACTAGCTTTAAACGGATTATCAACATAAGAAGATGTTGAATTTTGATGCGGTTGATAGGACCCTGAGTGAGGTATCCAACTGTTCTTTTCCGCGTGCTCTATCCTATCTCTTAAAGACATGGTAGAGTCGGAATTTATACCAAAGCAATTACGAAAACAAGAAATATCTGGTTTTGGATAGCAAAGATCGGCAAGAGTTCGTCTGTTTGAATTACCCATTATAAGAAAGTGAAAAGAAAAGAAGGTGCAATGGTAATGATTTAAGCTTTTTCTGGATTTTGGAAATTGTTTTGCTTTGAAAGAGGGACTCGATAAACGTGCACAAACAATACCTAGAACTAGAGTTATCCAGGTCAATTTACTAGACCGCTCCTAGACTTCCAAAGGACAAGTCGCAGGATCAATCCTCTACTACCTCCTTATCAATCTTGTGGCCAGGTAGATACCAGGTAAGTGGGAGGTATCCGCTATACGAGTCACCGAAATAGCGGGCCTAATTAAGTAATCACTTTCCTTAGTCACACTTGCCTTAGACACCATAAGAGAAATCCGGATAAGCAATAGATTACCCGTGACCTTCCTCTGTCCTAATTTAGTGCGACAGTTCTTAGGGGCTTGGTCTAGATATTTTTTTATATTAATGTAGGGTTATGCGTATGCTCGTTTGTGATTTATGGGGCCTAGGAAGGGTGATGAAATCCCACCTAATCTGAATTTTGGGTTTATTGCCCCTTAATGTTCGTTTTACATATGCAAAACAAACCAAAATCTAAAACACGCAAAAAGATTTTTAGCGGCGATATTTGTAAAGAATCCTGCAGGTAAAATCAATTTATTGAAGCTTCAGAAGAGAGAGAAAGATAATAGGAAAATACCAGAGGATTTTGGGGTCCCAATTCCTCAATAAAGCCGCGGTTCCACCGCCAATACCACCCAAATGCCGTGGTTCCGCCGCGGTTTGGAAGGAACTTTTGCTAATTTTTCTGCAGGGCCCACCTATACTCCTCTGGTCCAAGTTGAAAGTCTCTGAATCTCTATTTACCTGCTCCAATTACTCCAGATTCACTTGCAAAACTCGCACAATAATCGTTAAAAGCGCAAGATGCGGGTTTGTGAAGGGTTTTCCTTAGCACCACTACTAGGGTTTGGTAGCATCACATATGCCTTATTTAAAATTTTGATGGTGCTAAAGAAACAATCCTAAGGATCACACTAGAAAATCTAGGGTAACAAAAGATTTTACACAATCCACAAGTAGTAAAGGCTAGGTTTAGAGAATACAACCTTTGTAGCTCTCTTCGCTAGACTCCTTGGCCACTTGAGGGTTGAAAGAAATTTGCTTGAGATCCTCCAAGTCCACGATGATCCACCCGGAGTCCTATTTGTCCAAGCTCAAGGCTTCACTTGATCAAGAGAAGAAGTAGAAGCCAACACTCTAAACTAGTGGGCAAGAGTAGTGTAGAATAGTGATGTAGTTTGTTTTCTCACTTCAAAACCCTAACTTGATCACTCTTTTGTTCACTATCAAAACCTAGAGAGTAAGAGAGTGAGAAAGAAGAAGATGGCAAATGAAAGAGCTCAAGATAATGATATGTGTTAGGATAAAAATGAGAAAAGAATATATATATATATTTTCTTCTTCTCATTCTTAACCCTAGTTTATAAATATCTAAATATTTTCTTTTGGATCAATAATGGCCATGGAAAGATAACTCAAGGTTAACAAAGGGTTTAGTGTATGAATAAAATAATCAACCATGATAGATTTTTCCATTTTCATTAATCCAAAAATAAATATCAACATATTTACAAAGGTGTGAGTCTTATATTTCCACCATCAAATGTATCAACAACCATGATACAAATGAGTATGCATGTATGTATGCATGCACATCCATATGTGCATCAATGTAAACATGTGCATACATGCATGCATACACCAAAAGACAAAAGGGTTTAAAGTGAAAAGATAATGGTCAATATTAAATCAACACTTGATTTAGCAAACCGGTCATATCTCATACGACCCGACCAATAGCAAACCACCCGATTAATATATGGTATCATATACTCACATTTAATCGGGTCCCCGCGCATATCACATGCACACCACATCGTTTCGCCTGGGCTAGGTAACTCCATTGTGGGATTCTAAGACTCGTCAATACGCCGGCAGTGGGTGATGATCATATCAAGCACCCCCAAGCCGCAAGAGGTCAGCTAAACGTAACGGCCACCCGGGTATTGAGCAATCAGAAGAAAACAAGCGAACCTGTCACAACTCCCGTCGAGCCAACCGGCAACACTACCCTACAGTCCGGTCTCTTCGTCAGATATGCTGCATATCGAGTCTATGGATGGTAACGTCGACCCCAATAACTCAATGAGTCATGCCGATGAATGGTCTATAACAGATCGAGAAACTACTGATAACTCTTATCAGTAAATCTCAACAGCCCTGGTCAGGGACTTACTGATATTGCCAATCGAGCACAACACAGCATCAACTCCCAATACCGGGAGAGACGAAACCCCTTATATCGCTCACTGTCTCCATGTGTCTCGGGACTGTACCAAAAAGCCACCTGTTTGCACGTCTCAGTAGAGCCGTAGTAGTGTGGTAATCAAAGTACAGTGGGAGAACACACAAGACTCTATGACGATCTCGGGTCTACAGACTAACCTGTACCAGTGTCACCTGAGAACTGCTATCCGACGATAGATATAATACCATATAGGAGTTCTCGGTGAGTCCGTCCAGTGTACCCAGTCTCCACTGAGCACCTGCATATGATCTCAATGTCAAACATCGATGGATATGGGATCATCCATCGCCCATCATATGGGTCTAGTATCATATACGCTAGTCTACTCTGGTTTATCGATACCCCATCTTGATACACCTACGACTAGGGACATTTCAGGATATGCTTATAAACTACAGATGTCCCACTAGTATGATCTCCATCATAATCACAGTAGTCAAGCAAATATTCTCAGGGCTTTATCAACATGTGTAAATGAATAAAAGCATGATCAAGTCAACATGTCAGATAAATTAGAACCAGATAGCATACTATCATGTCGAGCAAGAATGTACACTGAATATATATATATATATATATATATATATATATATATATACATATATAAATACATCCACTATCATATAATGGCCTCTAGGGCATACATATATCCAACAATCTCCCATTTGCACTAAGACCAGTTATTGGCGTATCTCATACCCAACATCTCAAAAAGTCGCTCATGCTGCGGCTGAGGGAGGGCCTTGGTGAGTAGATCCACGGTGTTATTCTTTGTGTCTACTTTCCTAATCTCGATCTCGCGGCGATCTACAATCTCCCGGATCAAATGAAAACACCTCAGGATGCGTCTGGACCGCTGATGGGACCTGGGCTCCTTGGCTAACGCCATAGCCCCATTATTATCACAATACAATAGTATTGGATTAATAATGGTTGGAACTACTCCTAACTCCAAGACGAACTTCCTCATCCAGACCGCTTCCTTGGCGGCATCATTTGCAGTAATGTACTCAGCTTCCATCGTAGAGTCTGCAACGGTATCCTGTTTGGAACTCTTCCAACTTACCGCCCCTCCATTGAGGGTAAATACAAACCCAGAGATAGACTTGCTGTCATCCTTATCACTCTGGAAGCTCGAATCGGTAAAGCCTCCATTTGGAGATCTCCATTACCATACACCAAGAATAATTCTTTAGTCCTTTGCAAGTACTTAAGAATGTTCTTCACAGCTATCCAGTGATTCTTCCCTGGGTTGGATTGATACCTGCTTACTACACTAAGTGCATAAGCTACATCTGGGCGTGTACATAACATCGCATACGTTATAGATCCTACGGCTGAAGCATAGGGTATAATTCTCATGCAAGCTCTCTCTTCATCAGTCTTTAGGAAAAAGTCCTTAGAGAAAGTGACCCCATGGCAAGCGGGTAAGGCATCCCGCTTGGAGTCTTCCATACTAAACTTTTTTAGGATGGTGTTAACGTACCTGGTCTGGGACAATCTTAATAACCTTTTGGATCTATCCCTATAGATCCGAATGCCCAGAATGTATGTGGCATCACCCAGGTCCTTCATGGAGAACCTTAGTGATAAGAAAGATTTGACCGACTGTAGCATAGGAATATCATTTTCTATCAGAAGAATGTCATCCACATACAATACGAGGAATATGACAGCTCTCCCTACAGTCTTCTTATAAACACAAGGTTCATCTGGATTTTTAATGAAATCAAACTCTTTGATAACATCATCGAAACAAATGTTCCAATTCCGTGATGCCTGCTTTAATCCATAAATGGATTTAAGCAATCTACATTCTTCTAAATCTCCATTTAGAAATGTTGTTTTAACGTCCATCTGCCAGATTTCATAGTCGTAGTGAGCAGCAATAGCAAGTAGGATCCGAATGGATTTAAGCATGGCTACGGGAGAAAAAGTTTCGTCATAGTTCAGACCTGGTCTTTGACGAAAACTCTTCGCCACAAGTCTTGCCTTATAGGTCTCTACCTGCCCATCTACACCAATCTTTCTTTTAAAGATCCATTTACATCCTACGGGTTTTACCCCAGGGGGTACAATGTCCAAAGTCCATACTTTGTTGGTGTACATATACTCTATTTCAGATCTCATAGCATCCAGCCACTTCACAGAGTCACCACTCGTGATAGCTTGCTGAAAGCTGGTAGGATCATCATCTTCCATGATGCAGTCTTCTCTGTCACCATCAATGAGGAAACCGTAGTACCTCTCCGGTGGGCGAGAAGTCCTACCAGACCTACGGAGTGGCCGAGGTTCATCAGTTTCTGTTGCAACAGCCGGTTCAACCAAGTCATCATTTGCAGTTTGTGTTTCTAGAACCTCTTCTAGATTTACCACAATGCCATCTGTATCATTTGTAAAAAAAACTCTTTTTCCAAAAACGTGGCATACTGAGAAACAAACATTTTTTATTCCTTCTTATGGTAGAAAAGATATCCATAAGAATTCTTTGGATATCCCACAAAATTACACATGACTGACTGTGTCTCGAGTTTGTCCGGATTTTGCTTTTTAATATAGGCCGGACAACCCCAAATCTTAATTCATTTAAGAGATGGCCTCTTCCCATGCCATATCTCATATAGCGTGGTAGACACGGTTTTGGTTGGGACCCTGTTCAGTAGAAACGCTGCAATCTCCAATGCATGCCCCCAAAATGAGACGGGTAACTCAGCATCACTCATCATGGAACGAACCATATCTAATAGGGTCCGATTACATCGTTCTGACACACCATTGGTGTGTAAGAAGGAGTGAACTGAGAGAGAATCCCATTCTCTTTTAGAAAGTCTGCAAATTCTGTACTGAGATACTCCCCACCTCGATCTGATCGAAGCATTTTGATGCTCAAGCCGGTTTGTTTTTCTACTTCGAGTTTATATTCAGTGAATTTCTCGAAAGCTTCGGACTTGTGCTTTAATAAAAATACATGACCGAATCTTGAGAAATCATCAGTGAAAGTAATGAAGTAAGAAAAACTGCCTCTCGCCTGTGTAGACATTAGCCCGCATACATCACTATGTATGAGGCCTAAGAGCTCAGTAGCTCTTTCTCCGTGTCCGGTAAACGGAGTTTTGGTCATTTTACCCTTGATACAAGACTGGCAAGTCGAATAAGATTTATATTCAAAAGGGTTTAAATATCCATCTTTATGTAGCTTGTTTAGTCTTGTTTCCTTAATATGACCAAGTCTACAGTGCTAAAAAAAAGCTTCATTTATTTCTAAAATTTTTCTTTTATTAGTGTGTTGTATGCTGAAAACTGTATGTTGATTTAGGACGTATATCCCGTTATTAAGTGTACCATATCCAACCAACATTTGATTCAGGTAAATGTTCATAACATTGTTCTGCAATACAAAATTATATCCTTCATTGTCTAACAATGAAACGGATATTATATTACAAAGCATACTAGGTACATAATAACATGGGTTCAAAACCAATATACACCCAGACGGCAACCCCAAGTGATACTCTCCCACTGCAACTGTATGTACATTGGAACCATTTCCAACCCGGAGAGTATGGTCACCTGTCTTCAAAACCTTGCTATTTCTCAGCCCCTGCATAGAATTGCAAATGTGAGAACCTGAATAGGTATCTAATACCCAGGAAGCAGAGTTTATTGAAAAACAGTTTTCTGTCACAAACAAACCTGAAGCGGAAGTATCCCCATACTTTTTCTTCTTGAGCTCCAAGTACTCAGTACAATTGCACTTCCAGTGTCCCGCTTTGTGGCAGTGATAACATTCCCCTTTCCCCGATTCCCCAGCCATGGACTTGTCTTTCCCCTTAGCCTTTTTGACTCCACCCTTAGGTTTGGTGAGTTTCTTCTTCTTCTTTCCCTTGGCCTTAGCCTTCGGGCGAGAGGAGGAAGATGGACCAACACTCAAAATGGGAGTCTTCACTGACTTTAGCGTGCTCTCTGCACTCCTTAACATATTAAGGAGTTCAGGTAGTTCCTTCTCCATATTGTGCATGTTGAAGTTACTATAAATTGAGCAAAGGTGGAGGGGAGAGACTGCAGAATAATATCAGTATATTACTCATTGTCCATTGTCCACCCAAGGTCCTCAAGCTCTTCTATGAGAGCTATCATCTTTAGAACATGGTCTCCTACTGGTGTGCCACGGGGCATTAGCATCTGAAACAGCTTTCTGGATGCTTCGTATCGTAAGACACGATATTGCTCTCCATACAACTCCTTTGTATGGAGAAATATGGCTTGGACGTCCATATTCTAGTGCTGCTTCTGATGTGTGTTATCCATCGATACAAGCGCGAGGCATTTGGCCGTGGCACAGGCAGCGTCCTATGTCTTGTGGACTTCAATATCTGCAACTGAAGATTTAGGACCTGGGACGGGCGGGGCTGGAGCTGTGAGGACATATGATATCTTATCATGAGTCAATGCAATGTTAAGATTTCTCAGGCAGCCTTTATAATTGGTCACATTCAGTTTATTTTTATCTAGTAGAAACTTGAGTCCTGTCATTGGTATCTGCCATTAAGAGAAAGAAAAGAATACACTCAGCGAAAGCTCTTGCAAAGATCAGATTGGTTATTATCTTATTTAATCGATATCTCCCACTGCTTTTATCAAATTTCCCCTCAAACCTTAAATGGAAAACTAGCCAGGATTAATTACAGTCTACAACTTCGCTAACCGTTCAGCCAGGCCAGTGTCGATACTTGAGGGAGGTTCCCCGTGCTTTTGCACGGACCTAATTAATATAAACCTTGTCTTCCCAGAGGCGTAGCCTCATTAACACCTTTCTAGACACCTAATGGGTTAGCTAATTGTAACCTGCAAAACTCTCCTGAGAGCAACTATTGCCCACAGTGGGATCGGGATCCAACCATCATATGGAAGGTATGCAATCTCATTGCAAATTTCAACTATTAAAATTCCCGATGTGGTTTTTACCCCTAGCACTCATGACCTTAACTATGGTCAACAAATCATAAGCACTAGTCAAGTTCTACCCGTCATTTCTTGATTAATTAGACCCACTCACGTGACCCTTAACTATGGTCAACAAAGTCGCATGAATGTCCCAATTAATCTGCAGCATATGCATTGTAGGAAGACATCACTTAGCTACCGTACACTACGCCTTAACTATAGTCAACAAACGTAGCATGAATACTAAGTACTCTACTTTCTAAAATGACGGAGGGTTGCGGATGGTTTTTAAGAAAACCTTTAACGCTTTGAACTTGATATCGTCGTAGAATCAAATGGTTTTCAAAAAGGAGTGGCTTAAGCTCCGCAGTTTTGAAATGTAGCTTTTTCGTAAAAAGCCGAGTGGTTTTCAAATCCAATTCTACGACATTTTTTTAGGTTTATTTTTCTTCACATTAATCATATTAATGGTGTCCCATCATTTAAGTCCTTAATCCAATCACAGAAAAGAAACGAAAATACAACGTACGCTTATACCATCCGCATTCGCCGCAATGTTCCGTTATGCACTGTTAGGTTACTTAACTAACGGCATACCGGGACGGGACTAGCGCGGGTGTAAAACATAAGCAATGTCTATTATATATCTCATATATAATATAGCATTCATCTCAGATATATTAAGCGATCACATCACAGAATATATGCAGCAGAAACACAGATGTGATAATATAGGATATACAAGGACGTCCGTATTTAGTATTTAGCCAACAATAGAAAATACGGATTCCATGGTCATGATGAACAGCCAATCCCACACCCTAGACCCCTATGAGAGCGGCAAGCGACCTTACCAATTCTAGAGTTAGGAGACCCGGTCCCGACTCCTCGAGATGGTCTCCCATTGGATTCTAGAACTCGGTCACTTGTGCTCTCCACCTTGGGTCTATCGTAATGCGGAAAAGTAAATAATATACATCAATGGTGACATCATTCTCAACCCGAAAGTGCCCCAAATAAAAGAATATTACATTACAAATGAATTTTACATGAATGAAAAGTAAAACTCTCATCTCACATAAACCCCCGGCCATTCTATCACGACAATCCTATAATCATAGTACAACAACACATAACATCACATGTCATCAACGTAAGTGAGCATGCGTACCTCAATTGCCGTTGACATATAGCAACGAAACCGGCGAAACGCATACTACGCTTACAGTCGCAGAAACAAGTATCACATACTACTAGGCGATGTTAAACCCTTCAATCGAATCAATGAACACCCGCATTCCCCAGCAAGCTCAACACTTGAGCACCGTTAAACAATATCCAAAATCTATGCCACAGTATTTAATGGACCAGCCGTAGAAGGGCAAACCCAAGCCTCATTTGTAGCGCCACTAACTACGGTAAACCCTAAGGTTTAGTTGCAGTTTGGTGGTCACATCTCGAGTTCGGGTTTCATTCTTCTAGAGGGTCCATAGGAATGCCTGCATTATATATCGAGTACTTTCAACCTGGAAAATACCAGCGTTTGATAATTCATTCAACCTGTTTAACTTCGCCAAAGTTACCATTACAATGCTATAAAAATACGAATACGAAATACTCCGCAAAGAGCCCATTTCCAAACTGACATCACATGCAAATTTGGACTTCAAAACAATACCAGAAACCCCAAATAATGAATAGAAGAGCACTGGTGCAAAACGAGGGGGAGGGGAGCAAAAAGGGTCGGCGTCGCCGAAAAAAAGGCCTTGGTCGCCGGTCAGGAACCGAGCACCCACCTTCGTTTTTCACCTATGTTCTTATATTCTCTTAAATGTCACTCTGCAGTTACTAAAATAATTTTTAGACCACTTTTTAAAAAATTTACAGAGAGAATTTCCATGGGTTTTCTAAAATCGTATTTTTCGGAGTTTTTCGGTTTCGGATTATCGTAATATCGTTTAGGTTTCTAGTTAGGCTCTGATACCATGAAGGGTTTTCCTTAGCACCACTGCTAGGGTTTGGTAGCATCACACATGCCTTATTTAAAATTTTGATGGTGCTAAAGAAACAATCCTAAGCATCACACTAGAAAAGTTAGGATAACAAAAGATTTTATACAATCCACAAGTAGTAAAGGCTAGGTTTAGAGAATACAACCTTTGTAGCTCCCTTCGGTAGACTCTTTGGCCACTTGAGGGTTGAAAAAAGTTTGCTTGAGATCCTCCAAATCCATGATGATCCACCCGGAGTCCTCTTTGTCCAAGCTCAAGGCTTCACTTGATCAAGAGAAGAAGTAGAAGCCAACACTCTAAACTAGTGGGCAAGAGTAGTGTAGAATGGTGATGTGGTTTATTTTCTTACTTCAAAACTCTAACTTGATCACTCTTTTGTTCACTGTCAAAACCTAGAGAGCAAGAGAGTGAGGAAGAAGAAGATGACAAATGAAAGAGCTCAAGATAATGATAAGTGTTAGGATAAAAGTGAGAAAAGAAAATATATATATTTTCTTCTTCTCATTCTTAACCCTAGTTTATAAATATCTAGATATTTTCTTTTGGATCAATAATGGCCATGAAAAGATAACTCAAGGTTAACAAAGGGTTTAGTGTATGAAGAAAATAATCAACTATGATAGATTTTTCCATTTCCATTAATCCAAAAATAAATATCAACATATTTACAAAGACGTGAGTCTTATATTGCCACCATCAAATGTATCAACAACCATGATACAAATGAGTATGCATGTATGTGTGCATGCACATCCATATGTGCATCAATGTAAACATGTGCATACATGCATGCGTACACCAAAAGACAAAAGGGTTTAAAGTGAAAAGCTAATGGTCAATGTTAAATCAACACTTGATTTAGCAAACCGGTCATATCTCATACGACCCGACCAATAGCAAACCACCCGATTAATATACGGTATCATATACTCGCATTTAATCGGGTCCCCGTGCATATCACATATGCACACCACATCGTTTCGCCTGGGCTAGATAACTCTATTGTGGGACTTTAAGACTCATCAATACGCCGGCAGTGGGTGATGATCATATCAAACACCCCCAAGCAGCAAGAGGTCAGCTAAACGTAACGGCCATCCGGGTATTGAGCGATCAGAAGAAAACAAGCGAACCTGTCACAACTCCCGTCGAGCCAACCGGCAACACTACCGTACAGTCCGGTCTCTTCATCAGATATGCTGCATATCGAGTCTAGGGATGGTAACGTCGACCCCAATAACTTAATAAGTCGTGCCGATGAATGATCTATAACAGATCGAGAAACTACTGATAACTCTTATCAGTAAATCTCAAAAGACCTGGCAAGAGACTTACTGATATAGCCAATCAAGCACAGCACAACATCAACTCCCAATACTGGGAGAGACGAAACCCCTCATATCGCTCACTGTCTCCATGTGTCTCGGGACTGTACCCAAAAGCCACCTGTTTGCACGACTCAGTAGAGCCATGGTAGGGTGGTAATCAAAGTACAGTGGGAAAACACACAAAACACTATGACGATATCGGGTCTACAGACTAATCTGTACCAGTGTCTGTAGGATGTTTTTCGTCACCCCATTGAGATGGGAATACACGCGCGCTTGTTAGGCGTATACTACAGATTCCCCCTGCCCAGGGTAGGCCGGGATTTATTGATTGTGGGGATCCGAATTTTCGGCAACCGCGGACTAAGCTGCCGTTAATTACCCCTCGCCTTTGGGGCGAGGGAACCTCCGATTAACGGGTTAAACTGGTCATGCGAACTCAATGTGCGGTGTGCGTGTGTTGTGTTTTGAAAGGGGGTTTTGGATATATCGGGAGCCACGCAGAGTTTTTACGGGGGTCCCGCTACCCGGATAGCGGGCTGGGGGTCAGGGGGCTAGCAGCCCCCGTGCGGGGTGCGGGGCAGCGCCCCGTTAGAAATTTTTTTCTAACAGGGACAGTGCCGTGGTGTATGTGTGTGTGCACATATGTATGCATATGTGTACATATGTATATATATATATATATGTATATACAAAAAAAGAGGGGGAAAAGGCATCCAAAGGATGCGTGGGGGCAGCACCTTGGGCGTTGTGCGCCTAGGTGCTATGCGCTCAGACGCTAGAGTACCACGTGTCGGCACGTGGGCGCTCTGCGGCGCTTGAGCTCAAGTGCGCCACGTGTCGGCACGGAGGAGACTTGCGCTTGAGCGCTTGCGCTCGAGCGCAAGCGCGCCACGTGTCGGCACGGAGGAGACTTGCGCTCGAGCGCTTGCGCTCGGGCGCAAGCGCGCCACGTGTCGGCACCGGGACGACTTGCGCTCGAGCGCTTGCGCTTGAACGCAAGCGCGCCACGTGTCGGCACCGGAGCGACTTGCGCTCGGGCGCTTGCGCTTGAGCGCAAGCGCGCCACGTGTCGGCACCGGGGCGACTTGCGCTCGGGCGCTTGCGCTTGAGCGCAAGCGCACCACGTGTCGGCACGCGGGCGCTCTGCGCTTGAGCGCCGGCGAGAAAAAGAGGCTTTCTGCCTAAGAAACAGAAGCTATGCTTCAGAAAGGAAATATTTGTTATTATATATATATATATATATATATATATATATATATATGTTATGGAGTTAAAACTCCTAGGATATTTTGAAGCTGATGAAGGGGGGTTCTTCTTCTTCATCCTGTTGTTTGGCCGGATCTTGAAGATCAAGAGATGTGAGATCTCAAAACCTCTCTTTTTTGAGATCTGATGGGAGATCTGAGTTCCACTTTGAGGGTTTTGTGGTGGAAAACTACTTAGTTTTGGAAAAGAGTAAAACTCTTGATTTATTCAAAAGAAATGAGAAGGTTTAGAACCTTGGAGAAGGAGCAGGAGGCACAAAGAACCCTAGTTTTTGGGGGAATGAAAAGTGTTTTTTTTATTCATCATCATTTTGCCTTTTATAGGCTTACATATTTACATATAGCCCTTTGGGGCTTTACAAAATGGCATTTTAGCCATCCCATGGCTCATGTGTCATTTCATTTTTTCACATAAGCCATGGGCTTACAAAATATTGGCTTTATGCCCATTCATTCATAAACAATTACATAAAAATTATTTATTACATGATTTTGTTGTTGGCACGGAGAGGCTGGCCGTGGGCTCGACTTGGGCATGGGCTCGCTTGACCTGGGCTTGGGCCCACCTGGCTTGGGGTTGACTTTGATTTTGACCTGGTCAACCGGGGTGTAAATTTTTACCCCAACAAATTGCCCCCCATCAATAAATGCACACAGCATATATGGGTCGTGTGCATGAAATTGATGGATTTTTTTTTTTGCGTGGAGGCGACTTGCTTTGGTTCCCACTTTTGGGGATGCACTGCCTTTTTACGACATGGACGGTCGGTGCTTGACGCGTCTCCGAGACAGAGTGTCCGTGGTAGATGTTTCCCTAGCCCGGAGTGGTTTCGTTGACGTGCCCCCGGCGCGGAGTGTCGCTGGTCGACGTTTCCCCGAGGCGGAGTATCGGCTGGTTGACGTGCCCCCGAGACGGAGTGTCTGCTTGACGTTTCCCCAAGACGGAGCGTCGCTGGTCGACGTGTCCCCGGCACGGAGTGTCTGCTGGTTGACGTATCCCCAAGATGGAGTGTCGCTGGTTGACGTGTCCCCGGCACGGAGTGTTGCTGATCGACTTTTCCCCGGCGCGGAGTGTCGGGTTGACTTTTTCCCGGCACGGAGTGTCGCTGATTGACTTATCCCCGGCGCGGAGTGTCACTGGTTGACTTTTCCCCGGCACGGAGTGCCTGTGGTAGGACGTTTCCCCGATACGGAGTGCCTGTTGTAGGGCGTATCCCCGATACGGAGTGTCTGTTGTAGGACGTATCCCCGATACGGAGTGCCTGTTGTAGGACGTTTTCCCGATACGGAGTGGTGGTAGGACGTTTCCCCGATACGGAGTGCTTGTTGTAGGGCATATCCCCGAGACGGAGTGTCTGTGTTAGGACGTTTCCCCGATACGGAGTGCCTGTTGTAAGACGTATCCCCGATATGGAGTGCCTGTTGTAGGGCGTATCCCCGATACGGAGTGCCTGTTGTAGGACGTTTCCCCGATACGGAGTGCCTGTTGTAGGGCGTATCCCCGATACGGAGTGCCTGTTGTAGGACGTTTCCCCGATACGGAGTGCCTGTTGTAGGGCGTATCCCCGATACGGAGTGTCTGTTGTTGGACGTTTTCCCGATACGGAGTGCCTGTTGTAGGGCGTATCCCCGATACGGAGTGCCTGTTGTAGGGCGTATCCCCGATACGGAGTGCCTGTTGTAGGGCGTATCCTCGATACGGAGTGTCTGTTGTTGGACATTTCCCCGATACGGAGTGCCTGTTGTAGGGCGTATCCCCGATACGGAGTGCCTGTTGTTGGACGTATCCCCGATACGGAGTGCCTGTTGTAGGGCGTATCCCCGATACAGAGTGCCTGTTGTAGGACGTTTCCCCGATACGGAGTGCCTGTTGTAGAGCGTATCCCCGATACGGAGTGTCTGTTGTAGGACGTTTCCCCGATACGGAGTGCCTGTTGTAGGGCGTATCCTCGATACGGAGTGTCTGTTGTTGGGCGTTTCCCCGATACGGAGTGCCTATTGTAGGGCGTATCCCCGATACGGAGTGCCTGTTGTAGGGCGTATTCCCGATACGGAGTGTCTATTGTAGGACGTTTCCCCGATACAGAGTGCCTGTTGTAGGGCGTATCCCCGATACGGAGTGTCTGTTGTTGGACGTTTCCCCGATACGGAGTGCCTGTTGTAGGGCATATCCCCGATACGGAGTGCCTGTTGTAGGACGTATCCCCGAGATGGAGTGCCTGTTGTAGGGCGTTTCCCCGATACGGAGTGCCTGTTGTAGGGCGTATCCCCGATACGGAGTGTCTGTGGTAGGACGTTTCCCCGATACGGAGTGCCTGTTGTAGGGCGTATCCCCGATACGGAGTGTCTGTTGTTGGACGTTTCCCCGATACAGAGTGCCTGTTGTAGGGCGTATCCTCGAGACGGAGTGTCTGTTGTCGATGTGCCCCCGGCACGGAGTGTCTGTTGTCGATGTGCCCCCGGCACGGAGTGTCTGCTTGACGTTTCCCCGAGGCGGAGTATCGGCTGGTCGACGTATCCCTGAGACGGAGTGTCAGCTTGACGTTTCCCCGAGACGGAGTGTCTGTTGTCGATGTGCCCCTGGCACGGAGTGTCTGCTTGACGTTTCCCCGAGGCGGAGTATCGGCTGGTCGACGTATCCCTGAGACGGAGTGTCAGCTTGACGTTTCCCCGAGACGGAGTGTCTGTTGTCCGACGCAGAGGTCGATGTTGGAATTGGTTGGTTGGATTTGTTTGATTTGAGTCGACATCAGCATCGCTACATTGGAATATAGTACCAGGAACGAATCATCATTTGTCATTGAGGGAATTTTGGGATTGGTATTTTTGTCGGCATCTGCATTGCTGCACTGGAATAATGCCAGGAGCAACTCATCATTTGCCCCGAGAGGATTTGGGAATTAGGGTTTTTGTTTGGCATCTGCATTGCTGCACTGGAATAATGCCAGGAGCAACTCATCATTTGCCCCGAGAGGATTTGGGAATTGTTTTACGCTCGTGGATTGTATACGGTTTTGCAGGATGTATGATCCAGACCGTAGGGCTGGAAAAATTTCAGGACCTTGCTGGCGTCTGCATCGCTGCACTGGAATATGGCACCAGGAGCGACTCATCATTCACCATTGAGGTATGGGATTTGGAATTTGGTTGGCGTCTGCATCGCTGCACTGGAATATGGTACCAGGAGCGACTCATCATTCGCCACTTGGGGGTTGGGGAGCGATGGCTTAGGAGACAGGTTTAGATCCCTGTCACCTAAGACTTTTCAATTTTATGGGCCGTGAGGGTCCCATAAAAGCATTTTCTCCCTACGAGTCGTAAGGATCCCGCAGGTGTATGTTCTCCTTAGGAGTCGTGAGGACTCCTAAGTGTGCTTTTCCTTTGTGGGTCGTAAGGATCCCACAAAGGTTTGTTCTCCTCATGTATCGTGAGGACACATTAGTGGATTTCCCTCGTTCCTAGTTTAATGACTTAGAGGTCGACTGTTTCCAGTTTAACGACTTAGAGTTCATCTGTTTCCAGTTTAACGACGTAGTGGTCATCTGTTTCTAGTTTAATGACTTAGAGGTCTACTGTTTCCAGTTTAAAGACTTAGAGGTCTACTGTCTCCAGTTTAACGACTTAGAGGTCATCTGTTTCCAGTTTAACGACTTGGAGGTCATCTGTTTCCAGTTTAACGATGTGGTGGTCATCTCTTTCCAGTTTAAAGACTTAGAGGTCATCTGTTTCCAGTTTAACGACGTGGTGGTCATCTGTTTCCAGTTTAACAACTTGGCGGTCGTCTGTTTCCGGTTTAAAGACGTAGAGGTCATCTGTCTCCAGTTTAACGACGTAGAGGTCGTCTGTTTCCAGTTTAACGACGTAGAGGTGATCTGTTTCCAGTTTAAAGACTTAGAGGTCTATTGATGGCGAGCTTGGAATTTTGGGGTAGGGGCCGGCATCAGCGTTGCTAACACTGAAGCAGAGGTGCCAGGAGCAATTCATCATTTGCCTACTCTTGTTGGCGGAGCGATGGCTTAGGAGACGGGTTTAGGTCCCTGTCGCCTAAAACTTTTCAATTTTATGGGCCGTGAGGGTCCCATAAAAGCATTTTCTCCCTGCGAGTCATGAGGATCCCGCAGGTGTATTTTCTCCTTAGGAGCCGTGAAGACTCCTAAGTGTGTTTTTCCTTTGTGAGTCGTAAGGATCCCACAAAGGTTTGTTCTCCTCATGTATCGTGAGGACACATGATTGAGTCTTCTCAATGGAGCATAACTCCAAAGGCGGAGACCAGCCGCGTAACTGGTGATTACGGTAGGGCATGGGTATGATGAGAATTATTTGAGCCCGTGGATTGTATACGGCAGTCAATTTGGGGACTGGCGGTAGGGCCGGAAGAATTTTGGGAAACTGGATTTTTGTTGGCGTCTGCATTGCTGCACTGGAATAATGCCAGGAGCAACTCATCACCCGCCCTTGTTTTTTTGTTTTTTTTGTTTTTGTTTTACCGTGATTGCTCTATCATTTCAGCTTTTCTTATCGCGAAGGTCGCGATTGCCCTATCATTTCGGCTTTTATTCGCGGTTGCCCCATCATTTCGGCTTTTATTTCATCTTTATTTTACACATTTTTTTTACATTTTTTTTACATTTCCAGTTTAATGACTTAGAGGTCGATTGTTCCCAGAGAAAGGCGGGTGTTTGAGAGAATCAGGTCCCTGAAGGACATCGGTCCCCGTATGTATGAAATTGGCGGTCGCAGCTTGATTGTTTGTTAACACGCCAGGGGACAATGATATTTCTCCCGCCTTATATTGTTTCTCGACCCAATCCTTGAAGCTGCAACAGTCTTCAATAGTGTGCCCCAGCACTCGGTGGTATGGGCAAAAGTCAGGATGATCGGTCCTATTCGCTTCACTTAGCCTTCTTGGTTCTGGTAGCCGCAGGCCATTCTTCAGAGCATCTTTAAAACTTTTGTGGATCTTGTCCCTTCGGAATGAGTAGACCTTATTTCTTCTTTCCTCCAAAGTTGTCTCTCGAGACTGGTCAGTTTTTGCTCCGCCTGTTCTTTGCTTATTTGGAGAATCGGTGATATTAGAACTTCCGCCTTTTCGGTTGTCGTCCCTCCAAGGTTTCGGTCTGTTTGTGAACTGAAGATCCTGAGCGGACTCAGGCCTTGAGCGTTATAACGTTTGGACCTTTTTGGTCAGCTCTTGGAATGTTTTGAGACCCACGGTACATAGAAACGGGGCCATCCAGTTGTTGAGATTTCCGACAAGGAGACTGACAGATTGGTCCTGCTCTATCGGCGGTTCGCATTTGACGGAGAGATTACGCCATCGGGTTATAAAATCCGTGCTGCTTTCGTCGCTCTTGGGCTTGGTCCTTACGAGCCCGGCAATGGTAATCTTATCGCTGACGCTCATGAACTTCTGCCGAAACAGAGACTCCATTTGGACAAAGATTGTGACGGAGCCATCTGGTATGCTCGCATACCAGTCGAAAGCAACATCGGTCAAGCTATTAACGAACTGGCGGAGGAGAAGCGCATCGTTGCCCCCAGTGTTCCCGCATGAGGCTTTGAAGTGGGCGATGTGCTGATTCGCATTTCCTGTCCCGTCGAATCTTCCGAATTTGGGGATGACGTAGCCGCTAGGAAATTCTACCAGATCATACCGAGCAGGATATGGTCTCCCACTACTGCTGACATCCTTTTGCGCTTCGGCTTCGGCTACCAAGGTTTTGACTTTGTCGGTAACCAAATCCATGATTTGATCTTGAGTTAGCGGGCTATTATCATCGGTAGCCAAGACATTTGCCGAGATAGGATGCGACTGACTTTCGTGCGGTCCGCCCACCCTTAGATTTGAAGGAATAGACGTTAGCTGCCTTGGGACACTGTTTCCCGGTTCACGAGCAAAGCCCTGCGCTTGATTGGGCGGCTGAGAAGCAAGTTGGGCCGTGAGCTGTAGGACGACATTTGTCAAGTCGTCAATTTTTGAGTAGAGCTTGGCCATCTCCTTGTCTTTGTTTCTGAGCTGCTTTCGGAGCTCTTGAAGCAGCTCTTGCTCTGCGGTTCTGGGGCAAAAATTCGGCTCTTCTTCGCTTTCCCAGCCCGACTCCTCATGGACCGAAGGGTCTTTTTGCCCATCATCCTCATCAAGAGGGTCTTCTTCATCCAGCGGGAGCGGCTGTTCTTGGGAAGCGGAAACCACATTCAAGCCAGATTGGATTTGAGATGTGGTGGCCCCGTCCTTACTCCTGCTGCGCGTGCCCACCATGTAGACAGTGTGGACCACATACCCAGCCATTTCCCCATCTTCGTCGGGGTAACCCTATTCTTCGAACCTCATGAGGTTCAGCCTAGCAGGAGCCCTAGCCCTTTTGTTGGCTCTATATCTGAGCCTTTTCTGCCTTAACTTTTCAATTTTAAGGGCTCAGCGGGCATCCATTTCCTGGGAAGCCACCGTGAGTCGATTAGCGGGGAGCTTAGAGAAAACACCCGATCGAGCAGTTGTCAGGAGCACCGCCGGAGCTTGCTCGAGAGGCCCTGTTGCTTTGTTGGTGTTGATGGCCTTGCCCCCAGCTGGGGCCAGAGAGAGTCGTTCAAACACCGATTTGCGTTTGAGTTGGGGCGCCTTCGAGACCATCACATTTGGCCTCTTGTCTTTCGAGACCGGTTTGTCGGTCACTGGAGCTTGAGGAGCTGGGATGGCATTAGCTGACACGAACATAATAGAGCTGAATGGTAGCGGCTCCTCCTCCCATTGTCGCCCGAGACTGGCCGGAAGGACCGTCCTGGAGTCCATCTTCATCGTGTAGAAGACGGGAGTCGTGCTGAGAACTGAGATCGTCCTTGGAGACATTGTTGGAGAGTGATTTCTTGAAAACCTGCATGAAAAGGCATTATTTTAGTTTAACTATAGGTATGTATATTGATTGAGTTCGCATGAATGCTTAACCCGAAATATGGGAGGAGAGATTGGTCCCACCGGGCGTGCCAGAATCTGTAGGGTGTTTTTCGTCACCCCATTGAGATGGGAATACGCGCGCGCTTGTCAGGCGTATACTACAGATTCCCCCTGCCCAGGATAGGCCGGGGTTTATTGATTGTGGGGATCCGAATCTCCGGCAGTCGCGGACTAAGCTGCCGTTAATTACCCCTCACCTTTGGGGCGAGGGAATCTCCGATTAACGGGTTAAACTGGTCATGCGAACTCAATGTGCGGTGTGCGTGTGTTGTGTTTTGAAAGGGGGTTTTGGATATATCGGGAGCCATGCAGAGTTTTTACGGGGGTCCCGCTACCCGGATAGCAGGCTGGGGGTCAAGGGGGCTAGCAGCCCCCTTGCGGGATGCGGGGCAGCGCCCCGTTAGAAATTTTTTTCTAACAGGGACAGTGTTGTGGTGTATGTGTGTGTGCATATATGTATACATATGTGTACATATGTATATATATATATACAAAAAAAAGAAGGGAAAAAGGCATTCAAAGGATGCGTGGGGGCAGCACCTTGGACGCTGTGCACCTAGGTGCTGTGCGCTCAGGCGCTAGAGTGCCACGTGTCGGCACGTGGGCGCCGGGCGCTTGAGCGCAAGTGCGCCACGTGTCGGCACGGAGGAGACTTGCGCCTGAGCGCTTGCGCTCGAGCGCAAGCGCGCCACGTGTCGGCACGGAGGAGACTTGCGCTCGGGCGCAAGCACGCCACGTGTCGGCACCGGGACGACTTGCGCTTGCGCTTGAACGCAAGCGCGCCACGTGTCGGCACCGGGGCGACTTGCGCTCGGGCGCTTGCGCTTGAGCGCAAGCGCGCCACGTGTCGGCACGGGGGCGACTTGCGCTCGGGCGCTTGCGCTTGAGCGCAAGCGCACCACGTGTCGGCACGCGGACGCTCTACGCTTGAGCGCCGGCGAGAAAAAGAGGCTTTCAGCCTAAGAAACAGAAGCTATGCTTAAGAAAGGAAATATTTGTTGTTATATATATATATATATGTTATGGAGTTAAAACTCATAGGATGTTTTGAAGCTGATGAAGGGGGGCTCTTCTTCTTCCTCCTGTTGTTTGGCCGGATCTTGAAGATCAAGAGATGTGAGATCTCAAAACCTCTCTTTTTTGAGATCTGATGGGAGATCTGAGTTCCACTTTGAGGGTTTTGTGGTGCAAAACTGCTTAGTTTTGGAAAAAAAAGAGTAAAACTCTTGATTTAATTCAAAAGAAATGAGAAGGTTTAGAACCTTGGAGAAAGAGCAGGAGGCACAAAGAACCCTAGTTTTTGGGGGAATGAAAAGTGTTTTTTTTTATTCATCATCATTTTGCCTTTTATAGGCTTACATATTTACATATAGCCCCTTGGGGCTTTACAAAATGGCATTTTAGCCATCCCATTGCTCATGTGCCATTTCATTTTTGCACATAAGCCATGGGCTTACAAAATATTGGCTTTATGCCCATTCATGCATAAACAATTACATAAAAATTATTTATTACATGATTTTGTTGTTGGCACGGAGAGGCTGGCCGTGGGCTCGACTTGGGCATGGGCCCGCTTGACCTGGGCTTGGGCCCGCCTGGCTTGGGGTTGACTTTGATTTTGACCTGATCAACCGGGGTGTAAATTTTTACCCCAACAGTGTCACCTGAGAACTGCTATCCGATGATAGATATAATACCATATAGGAGTTCTCGGCGAGTCCGTCCAGTGTACCCAGTCTCCACTGAGCACCCGCATATGATCTTGATGTCAAACATCGATGGATATGGGATCATCCATCGCCCATCATATGGGTCTAGTATCATATACGCTAGTTTACTCTGGTATATCGATGCCCCATCTCGATACACCTACGACTAGGGACATTTCAGGATATGCTTATAAACTACAGACGTCCCACTAGTATGATCTCCAGCATAATCACAGTAGTCAAGCAAATATTCTCAGGGCTTTATCAACATGTGTAAATAAATAAAAGTATGATCAAGTCAACATGTCAGATAAAGTAGAACCAGATAGTATACTATCATGTCGAGCAAGAATGTACACTGAATATATATATATATATATATATATATATATATATATATATACATACATCCACTATCATATAATGGCCTTTAGGGCATACATATATCCAACAATTTGTTTATTTTATATTTGCTCGGTTTTATAAGAAATCAATCCGAATAACAAGAAGAAGAAAAATTACGACCGTTTCCCCGGCAACGGCGCCATTTGATTGATCGTGTGTGAAAAATTGTGTTCGTAAATAACCGCAATCAAGACGGTGTCGCTAATAGCTAGCCGCGATGAGTACGGGTCGTCCGCAGGGAAACGTGAACTCTTTTCTTGTTTTAGACGAATTGATGAAAGATGGGTGATTGCTTGTCATTATATTTTAAAACGGATATAAGATTTATAATGAAAAGGCTTGTAGGGTTCATAGAACTTAGTAGTAATGGATGAATAATTAAAAATGACTTATTTATCTTTTAATAGTTTAAAATTAGATCGCTAGTGATGAATGTAGATTAGGGTTCTTGAAAAAAACTAGAGTTTTCCCACTACTAACCCTTGTTCTTGCATTGATCTTTATTCATGTCTAGCCCTTAACAAAATAAGTGTTAAACCAATCTCAAATTGTGGTCGTGACTATCAATAAATTGGCAGTGCACCCGATAAAGAGGTTAACATTTAGTTTGCTAAAGTTTAAGTTTAAAATGCATAAAATAAGTTAAAAGATTTTCTCATCCATTGTTCTACCCTATCCTATAAACCCTACCAAGTTAGGAATTACTCGCTCATGGTTAACTTAGAAGAGAGGTTGAAGGAGAATGAAAGTATGATTAAGATGCAGAAAAGTAAGTGCAGAAATTAAATGCGGAAAATAAATGCAAAGAGAATTAAAATAAAAACTACTACCATTATTAATCAACCATTACATTTACAATTCTCCTTAGAAAGTAGAATACAAGAACCCTAGTTTTCTCTAGATCTCTCTCTTGTTGGAGGTAGATGAATAGATGATGATCACCCGGATACGTGGATCTCTTGATCTCTTCGGTGATAATTTGCAATGTACAGCTCTCGGTCCTATATACAGTCCCTGAAACCAGAAACTCTAGATTCCATAAGTGAATATATGCTGTTACGATCCAAGTCACCAAATATCACATCCAACGGCCATCAAATAGCCGCGGATCCGCCGCGATTCCCCTATTTGGCCGCTCTTCCGCCGCAATTTGGTGGAATCGGGATTAGGGATTTCTTCTGATCTCTTGTGTTGACATATGGAGATCCTTTTGATGTCTAGATTCTGAAAATAATACTCTGAGTCTCTATCATTGCTAAATCTCTCGATTTACTTCTATATTTTGGCAAATTCGATTCCGATATTCCGATTTGACTCGGATCACTTGCTTGGATTCCAGACCTGATCTAATATCTGCACAATATTTCAAATCAAAGTGTGAGTAGCATTTGGCATTTTTGAGATATTATTCTAAGCATTTTATATGATATTAAATCTTAAGAATATTTGATTAGTAATATTTGATATGATATGCATATTTTAATTACTAATATTTTATTTAAATATTATATGCATATATTTTCCATCATTATGTTAATTATAATGTAGAAATATATGATAATAAACTTTTTATAAATAAACCCACATATGTTCTATATTTACAATTAATATCTTTTAGCACTTAACAATAGTAGGGAAAATATTCATTCAAATGTGCAATATTTTATACTAATCAAACACACACAAGACACTATGACGATCTCAGGTCAAAAGACTACCATGTACTCTTGTCACTAGAAAACTGCTATCTGATACTAGGTATATTATCATTTAGGAGTTCTCGGCGAGTCTGTTCGATGTGCTCATTCTCCAATGAGCACATGCATACAATCTTTGGTGTCGAACACCAATGGCCGTGGGATCAATCACCGTCCCGGTCGGGGTCAAGAAACGTGTACGCTAGTCTAGTCTAGAGTACTGATGCTAAATCTCGATACTCCCATAACTAGGAATATTTAAGGACGCGCTTATGGACTATCCAGGCCCCACTAATATGATTTCTATCATAATCCTGGTAGTCAAGTAATGATCTTATGGGCTTTATCAATATGTATTAGTGATACGTAATAACAAGTAAAATATATACACATGAATGATAAAGAAAAACCAGATAACATACTATCATGTAAAACAAGATTGTTCTATACATATAGGTCTAAGAACAATTACAATAATTGTCTCTTAGGCACCTATCTCTAACACCTTTTTAGGACCTTGACAAACAAATAAACCAATCCAAACTGTCACGTCCCGCTTCCTAGTAGACGGAAATAATGACGTGGCAAGCCCGCGACATATTTATTCAGAGAAGGTCATTCTCTAAATAAATATACTAAGCGTATTGAAAAAATAATATACAATACAAGAATAAATGGAGACTATAAAATTTTCAACAAATATCTTTATTTACATTCAAACTTGAAATATTTACAAATACATGAGTTCAACTGAAAAGGTAAATACAATAAAAGAAATGCCTAAATATGTGGCATACATAAGCTGAAGAAAAAAGGTAGCTAATCTAAAGTCTGAGCCACGATCTGGTCCTACTCTTCCTCTGCAGCGTCCACCTTCTCGGTGTCTGACAAACATTCCAAGAAAATAAAGATGGATGAAATACCTTTCAACGAACTAGCGCTCGGTAAGTCCCAAAAATAGAGTAAAAGTGAAAGTGACAATTATAAAATAAACATGAGTAATGTATATGTCGAGTAAGAGTATATGTAAAAGAACATGGTTATATTCGCTATAGGTATTTATATGGCCACTATGTTAATGTTAAGTTACAAGTGTGAATGTCAACGCAACCGTAGAAGTATTCACGAGCTCAAGAGTGAGGCTCCAGGAGCAAGGAATCACATGCCCATTTCATGTATTAGTATCGGGACTCCAAGTTGTGGAGGAATCAACCCGATTGAGATTCGAGTAAATAGAAAAAATAGGTTAATACGGGACTCCTAAAACTCCGTTGGATTCACACAAGAAACTATCCCTAACACCCCGAGTATAATATGTTTTATAATTGTAAGATATCCTTAATTAATTTGATTGGTTGATTATAAAATGTCTTGATCGAAACCATATATTGCAAAAGTTGAATAATGAGTCGAGTAAGTCGAGTAGAATACGAGTTATATCAATTGCAATCCTGGGTCGAGTAAACTTAGTCGAGTAGATTGATTTCGTGTTAGTGTTCAAGTTTGGGTTCGAATTCGAGTTTAAATTCAAGTTTGGATTCGAGTTTGTATTCGAGTTATAGACATTTCTTGTGAATGGATTTAACTTTTGAAATTCTTAAGTTCGGAAGTAATTGGACAACTGTTGCACATGAACGGTAGGATTTGTGTCTTTTTTCAAGACAATTGCTATTGATAACTCTGTTAATTTGCAGTGTTGTCTAACCTGAATAGGCAAGCACTCACTTTCTCCGACTCCCTGCGGCTCAAGAGAAATGATACCGCTTAAATCTATATTAATCTAGAGTCCTTAAAATATTTATTATTGTTCTTTACATTGTATTTATATTGTTTGCATTTCTCGAGGGTTTTTATGAAAAATACTTTAATATAGTTTAAAAATAAATCTCGAGGGTGATTTATATTATCAAGAGTTTTTATGAATATATATTTTAATTTTAGTGGTAGTTTAGCGATGAAACCTAGTTTTTAAAAGTTTATGGTATTTTAATGAAAATTACTTCTTTTGTAAGCTTGGTGGTATTTTATTAAAATTTAATCTTTCGTCTAAAAATATATATTTTTCTCACAATTTGTTTTTATTGAAAATACGGATTCATAATTTTATATAATTTTTCGAAATTTTAATTTGATTTTAAAAAAGTCGTATTCTTTTAAATCGTATTTTTATTTCCTTTCGAGACCGAATTATCCGTGAGGAGTTCTGTATCTCACTCTACTATCTAAAAGACGTGCGATAACCCGCATCATCCGTAAATAGATTTCCCTAAAAGGATTGTAGAGGCGCAATTGCAAAGAATCCAAAAGTATCGATTGAAAACATTTATTTGTAAAAGTGATGGTATTTTATTGAAAAACCATATTCTTTAAATTAACCATACATCCAAAACTTCGTGCTGTGAAACCGTAGTGTTTGTGATGGGATATGTCATTATCCCATGAGTTTTCTAAAGGTATATATGCTAATTATCGAATAAAGGGTACTTTTAAAATTCACAGTATTTATATGAAAAGTGCTCGATATGTGTTTATTTCGCATGAAATTTTAATTTCAGTAAAAGATAAATAATGTGAAAAGATTGTAAAGTGAAGTTATAGTAACTGTGTGACATGTTAGGCCTATCAAAGATAATAGAAGTGTTTAAAAAGAAGTGATATCAACGCTAACTCCACTTTGTCGATATCGTTTTAGAGATTGTTTTGAGATGGAAAAAAAGAGAGAGAGAGAAGGGACTTACGGTTTTGAAGCGTTAACAGGTAGGAAAAGAGGGAGGGGAAGCTTTCAGGGATCGTTGTATTGTCGGGAAAGACTCCAGTCTTCAATGGAATAAAGTCGATCGCTAACTCCACTTGACAGGCCTTAACTCTTTTTGAATTTAGAGAATTTTGAGAGAATTTTTAATAGAGATTTTCAGAATGGGAGAAGTCAGGGGATGGGGTGTATTTACAGTGTAGAAATGAGGATGTGCGGGTAAAAGAATTTGAATTAAAAAGAATTAAAATAAAATTAATGAGGGAAATGAAATGTCTTTAGTTAATAACAAAGTAATCAAACAATACAGTGGAGTAGAGGAGAGCTGAAGGGGTGCACGGGCGAAACACTGAGTCAAATGGGTAAGATCGGACCGCCGGTAGAGGTTTTGGGGCGATTTCTGGTGGTTGGATTTGCGCCACCTGTCTCAAGATTCGTGCTGTGTGTGTTATTTGTTCTTAACTCCTCATTTATCCCGTTTGATTTTTCCACAACTTTCCGTTTCTCCTTATATTGCACGTGCAACTCTTGGGCTTCTGAAAACTTAAAAAGAAAATAATGTTAAAAATAATTGGGACGAATAGGAATCAAACACACAGACTATGTCACGGTAGTGTAAAGGTTTTACCAGTGAACTACAAATTGCTTCTTGTTTTTATTGAACAAAAATAACTTATAACTCATAATCAGGCTGAAATACCTTTTCTATATATTAAACAAGTTAATTTTGTACAGAGATTTCAAAATCGTTACACAAACCAAAATAATGAAGGGGGAAAAAGACAATTTGGAACAACACTTCCACACAATCACAAACTCAACTCCTCTCAATTCACCAGATGACACTTCCACCTAATCTCACCTTTGCTCCCCGTTAACACCTCAATTGCTCCCATCTTCACCATTGCCTTCCCAAACTTCTCCTTCCACATCCTAGCTTTTCTTGCATTTTCCTCGACCATCCTCCTTGTCGGGGCGCTATCAAATAACGTTTGATCCGACAAAAACAACCCCCGATGATACTTCAAATTCATATAATACACATTGTCCAATCGATTCGGGGTAAAAAATTCCATATTAACGGTAGGGTCCCTTCCGATTTGGATAGTTTTCGGGCAGCTTACCTTCAAAAATGAGGCAAACAAAGGATCCAACGAGGGATCTTGTGGATGTGACGCGTTAAAATTGTATAATCTATTAGAAAAGGACGAGCAATGAGAAACTCCAAAGGAGTGAGCACCAGAGAGAGTAATCATGTCAACTGTCGTCAGCCCTTTTCGTGCGAAGTTGCTTATCAGTTGGTTTGATGAGAATGACGGAGGAGGAAGATTTTGGGGGACTTCTGCGCTTAGAGAGATCCGTCCATCCCGTCTGCCAGACGGGACAGAATAGTCAATGTCGCCGGCTACGGCGGCCGCGTCACGGGCGGCGAAGGCCAAGATGTCTGCACATGAGACTGTGGAGGGGCAGACAGATTCGAGAATTGCTTTGGCTTCGTCAATGACTTCAAACCCTCGCAGGCTAGGGTTGTTCACCGGAGAGTCTTTTTCAGCCGGGCTACCGGGGAGGGAGTCGAGAAGGATTGATGCATCACATCCCTGATTTCAAATGGTAAATAAGCGGTCAAGTAGTAATAATGTTTAAATAACAGTATTGTATAACAGCTGAGAGGATTTTAGTTTATAAAACGTTGTTTAGGTATTGTATCGTATGATAGTAGAGCGGGTTTTAGTTTATATAGAATGATATTCTATAAAAACAAAAGCTAGTAAAATTCTTGCGGCTTAACCTAAATTTTTTTTAAGGAGAAAAGTGTACCCTGACGAAGCAGTCATGAAAATACATCCTAACGAGTCCAGGAGCAAAGCCCGGGTTCCTAGCCACAGCCTTACGCACTGCTTGTCGAACGATAGCCTCTGCTGATGGGCATGAATAGCGATAGAATCCGACTTTCAAAGTGCTTGTCGTTGCCGGGGTTGCTGCCACAATGGCCATGAACAAAACCAAACAACAGCATAAAGTAGCTAACTTAATCCCAACTCTCCCCATTTTATTTCGAAGTGTTGGAAGAAGTTGATGGGAGTTTGATATAGAGACTGGTGATGGGGTTTGAGTTTAATGCAATTGGTATTTATAACTAGGCAAAGGGATGACAAAACTTTTGTAATTCTAAAATATTGTGTTCAATCCAAATGTCAATTTGGTATATAAATTTGGATGTATAAACTAGAACATGTGGAGCAATAAAATTCAACTTAGCCTAAGACTTATTCTTGCCGGAATTTGGTTTGATCTAATTAATGATTAAGCTTGTGATCAGTACCAAAATGCCTCAAGCTTTTGCATTGAATGCAAAAGTCGTTTATATGATTTAAGTTAAGGACGGCTAATTGGAATTTATTATAGAAAGTTTGGTGTCATAATCATGCATCAAGGTTGAGAGTTGGAAATTGATAGACGTAGGTGAAGTGAAATTTCTCTAGGGCAACATATACAATTCTTCCAAATGGAAGGGGTATAGGTTAAAGCAATTCATTGTTTCGATCTTGTCGTTAACTCTTCCGAGTCTCTTCTCTTTTTTTCACATATAACATGTCATATGTAAGCCTGTCTCATATATATTTCTTATAACAGAGAGCCATCAGCGTAATGTTATTTTATTTTTTAAGAAGATAGATAATTAAACCATCATGTTTTTTGAAATCACAGAAGTTGTAAAAAGAGTAGCATCACATACGACACAATTACATAACTAAACTTGGATCGGTGCAATATGCCATGTTACAGTCCGCACATCCCTATCCGTACACTCTCCTAAAGAGGGGCGTGCTCCATCTTCTTTTGATCTTAATCAGTATTCTGGATCTTAGGTTACCAACTATCTGACACATTTTCATTCTCGGTGATCGAATGTACCCATGAAAAAACTGTTCGAAAAATATTTTAAACGGATAGAAAATATTCCGGATGAAAATTGAATATAGTAAGTGTTTTCTACATTAAATTTTGAATCAGAATGGTCCCCCAAATTATGATGGAAAACTTAGAGAAATATTTGGCTTCTCCAACAAATTAAAATTAGATGACGCTAGTGTTTTGCATGTTATCTCTCAATATGGGAGAGAGATTTGTGTACTTGGTAATTCAAAAAGACGGGTGAGGTTAGTCGCGGTTACAATTTGAATTTTGATTTTTTTTTTAAAAATATTTTTTAGTGCATTTATTTTGCAAATTAGAAAACCAAAGCTCCGAATTAATTTCAAAATTGAAAAGCCCCTTCCTTCCGCACTATAATAAAGATAATAAAGCTTGAATTTAACAGTAGAGATTGACTGGATTAAGAGGAGTTAAGCGAGGATTAGGAGCTAGGCCAACTCCTCGGTAAGCCTTTGACATTGAAACAAAGAATGATTAGTATTCCCCGAAAAGAAACAAAGGATAAATTATGGGATCTAAGATGATAACAGCTAATTTAGCTAATTATAAGAATTGTGTTTTTATCTTGGGGAATATTTAATTTTCCGACCCGTCTTTTAAATCAAAGGAATATTTAATTTTGCTGCCCTTTATATTTAAATTTTTTAATGGCTACCTCTCTATTAGATCGGAGGGAGAGGTGGAAGTCTGCTTTAAATGGTCCAAGTATTTGTAACATGTGCAAAGACCTATTACGAATTTAACGGGCTTATTACAACTATATTAATGCTAAAAGAGAGAGATACAGAGCACATCCAGAAAAAACCTCCAATTTTCTCCTATGTCAGCAATGTTGAAAGATTTTAGGTTCCCTGTAACTCTCATCATTCTCACGTTCTCATTTCTCCAGCTAGTTTTTAAAAATCTTTTCAAAATATGCATCACACGTGCGACATGCCAGTTGTATATGAGGGTAAAACCGCCTCATTCCTTCAAGTTGCACAATCTATGCACATCCCCTTTCTCCATGTATACAGTAAAGAAATGACCTTCAATCTGTATATTAATAATATTATTAATATACAGATTTGCTATAGAAATTAAATCATATCCAACTCCAAGAGGCCGATAAAAAAGAAACCAAATAGATAACAATTCATTCAAATTATTTTCTTCATCATCTCGTAAACGTCCAATGCACTAGTTGTAGCATAACAACTAAAAATTATCTTTCTTGGTTCTAGGTTAAAAGACTCGAATGTTACGTACATTCTTGCATAAAATTTGCTTAAAAGCAGACGTAGGATACTCACCCAAATTTATAATAATAAGAAAAGGAAGAAAAAATCGTCTTAGAATATTCCAACTCGCCGCATGGATGGCCCAAGTTCCAATCCCCAGCAACAAAGCAATCGGAGGGGAGGGGGGGATGGGTTGTCGAAATGAAGGTCATAAAGGCACATCACCAACATAACCCCCGAAACAAATATAAAACACATAAACCCCAAATCAAACGATACAGCACATAAAGCCATCACAATTAAAACCGAGAATTAAATGATTCAGGCCATAAAACTCATCACAAATACAAGCTGCAATTATATGATCCATAACATAGAACAAGTCGCAAGTATAACCTCGGATCAAAACCCAACGGCAACAATCTGGTCACCTCCAATGGTCCAATCAAGACTTTCCCTCGCCAGGAATCGAGATCGGAAGCTCGGATCTGGTCACCGAGCGGTGATTCTAAGCAGCTGAGATCAGCAGCAGCAACTAGTGCAGGAGAAGGAGACCAAGAGACCCAGTAATTGCTTGATTATGTTAAGGAGGGCTCTCAAAGATTACCCACATCAAGATTTGGCTTAATTTTTTTTTATTTCAGCTTCAAAAATTATATATTTATCGTTCTTATCTTTTTCTTTGGTGTCAAATTGCATGGGTTTCTTTTTGTTGTCAAATTGCTCGATATCTTGCTTGACATGAATGATTCTTGTTAAATTATTCATCACAGATCACCCATAAGTACACATCAACAAACAACTTAGCCATAACTGAGAAGCTGCATGTTCAAGTTACAGTAGATGAACTTCAAATAATTAAAAGGCTTTAACAATTAAAATATACACAATTATCCCAGCATTATCCTTAATAGAAATTAATTTATACACAATGTGCACATAATATCTAACTACGAAGGTTTTATTACTGTTATTTTCCAAAGAATATGGTGCATAAATAGAAAGGTTTTGCACAAATTTGTACAAATCCCATTTAAAATTGGAAAATTGAATAAACATGCAATAACAACATCCACTATCCAAACCTTTGGGTGCGCCCAACTAAAATAAATATTTTCATTCAGCTCTAGTTCGCTCATCTTCTCAATTAAGTTACCAATTACTAACTAATTTCAAACTGCATCCATCAGCATTAGATACCGTTAGCTAAAATTTTGTATTTGTACATGAAACATTTTCATAGAACTAAAACCGAACGAATGCGTAACTTCATGTCTATATAGTTTCAATTCCTAAGTGCTTGGTAAGAAAAATGGAAGAATTCAGTGTATGGTCTGTAAAATTAACCACAGTATTGCAAATAGCAGCATTTCTTGTGCAAACTTGCTGCAACATTAGTTTTAAGCATATAGCCGGAATAAAGCTTGAAATTACCTGATTAGAGATTATACAACGTATAGAACTGTAATAAGCATATAAGCATTACCATTTGTGAGAGGGATTTGTCTTTGGAAGCACATATGGCAATTGGTCTTTAACAAGAGATGAAGATATGCTGTCTCGATTCTGTTTATTTACAGTCATGTCACAATTTGAAGCTGGTAAATAACAGAAAAGAAGAAAGAAAGAGGAAAGAGCTACTCGCTTCCATGTGACGACATTTCTTCTTCTTGAAAGAGTTGGATATGATGCATGCAGCTTGCAACGCCCATCAGTTAATTACATCATTTATGCGTGAGCGATCAAACATTTACCGATTTTCTCAACCCACATAGACCACACTTGGTGCAAGAAATGCATTTGCATGAAAGGGAAAAAACAAATTGTTTCAAGACGGTGATCTATAAATTGCAAACGCTAATGATTTCAAAAGATTCGTCTAAATGACACAAGTCAAAAAATCTTGCGACTAACACATGCAATTCATATTAATCACAAATATGCTAATAATTAAGACCGATGTCAACTTATTCGATAGACGGTGAACCAGAATTTTCTCATCTCTAATAACTTCATCTTAATCTAATCATATTCAATGTACACCTCTGAGGTGTCTTTATATTTTTTTTTCCAGATATGTTTCAATGCATTTACTAAATATAAGAGTAAACACGGTATTGGATGCAATCTCCTATATCTACCATCTTCCTATTTCTAGGATTTTGTTCCCCTAATTTCCTAATTATGTTTGGAAAATAGAAAGTAATGAGGAAAACGAAAAAGTGACTCACTTTCTCACTTTACTTGTTTGGATGTTTACGAAAAAATGGAAAGTATTTATTAAATTTTTTGTCTTGTATGTGTTTTTTCTCACTTCACTTTCTTTCCAAAACATGAGAAAGTGAGAGAAAAGTAAAGAAAGTGAATATTGTATTGTTTTTAATTCTACTTTCTTTTTTCTTTCTCACTTTCTCACTTTCTATCATTTCAATTAAACAATCCAAGTTTACCTTCCATTGCCGCATAAGCACCAACTCAGTTTCTTTTCAACTTTCATTTTAACAAAACAAACAAGGACTATTATTTTCTTTTCATTTACTTTCCATTTCACTTTTCTACTACTTTCATGCTTTCCTATCTTTTCCTCACTTTCTAATTGCGGAACACCCTAAAAGAACTTGGATGAAGGCAGTTCATCTTTATGATTATAGCAAGCCCACTCTTTTCAATGGTTTTATTGTCTAAAATATTGGCCCCGGATATAAGGGGTTAGCATGAAGCTGAACACCAATCTCAAAACTTCATCTTATCTTTCATAGAACCAAGTTTAACAAGATCATCTACTTATTAGTACCAGTCTTAAAACTTGAAAACATGCCTAAAATTTATCAATTTAAAAATTATTGTGAATCTTAAGGCCTCATCTGGCACCAAGGTTTTGAGAAACCATGGTTTCATGGGGTTTTGATGCCAAACTCCATAAAATGAAATATTGATCCGTTTGGCAACCGAAATAGAGTTTCTGGACCTTGGTTTCAAAAAGTTTCGTGAGCTCGAAACTACATCTTATTAAACTCCAGAAAGGCTAGAGTTGCGGAAGGTTTCATGTCATCTCTTTTTCTTCTCATCCGTGCTTAAAAAGGAATACATCGAATGAAACCTTAGATGCAAAAACAATGTTGCCAACTGACCCTCAACTTTGAAAAATCCAAATTTTACAAAACCGTGGTTTTGCATGCTCAAGAATGTGGCTTCGAAAATTATGTTGCCAAACTAGACCTAAAAGCTAAATCTTTATCTAACCTTAAACTATGTCTATGTTTCATATTATGGCCTTACCTTAATCTTTCCAACGGTAACAAAACTTTACTGTATGGTGTTTTTCGTTATCATGCAAATTCAATATGCCGTGTGCGTGTGTTCTGTTTTGAAAGGGTTTTGGATATATCGGGGGCCTCGTAGAGTTTACGGGGGTCCCGCTATCCAGATAGCGGGCTGGGGGTCAAGAGGGCTAGCAGCCCCCTTACGAGGTGCGGGACAGCGTCCTGCTAGAAATTTTTTTCCAATGGGAGACGCGTTTTTGGGTGTGGAGTGCATGGAAAATGAGGGATGAGGAGCGTCTTAAAGACGCGTGCATGGCACGTGGGCGCTAGGCGCCCGCGTGTCACGTGCCTGGCGCGTGGGTGCTTGGCGCCCATGGGTCACGTGCCCTGCACGCGACCACTTAGCGTTGGGCGTCCGCAGATCACGTGCGCGACACGCGACCGCTGAGCGCCCGCGGGTCACGTGAGACGCACGTGGGCGCTGAGCACCCACAGGTCACATGCCCTGCACGCGACCGCTGGAAACAAAAAAGGGCTTAGCTCCTAGGCTGGGAGTTGAACACCCAAGAGTCTTTGGAGTTGAACTCCTAACATGGATTATGTATAGATTTGAAGTTAAACTCCTAAAAAGGGGTTGATTTATGTAGTTAAACTCCAACAGATCTTGAATGAAGTTAAACTCCTAAAAATCTTTGGATCTTCTTTTGAGCCCTCGGATCCTCCCGGAATGGGATTTTTTTTGGAGATGAGTATCCTTCTTTTTCCTCTTTGTTGGCTGGATATTGGAGAAGAAAAGGGAGGTGGGACTTAAAACCTTCCCTCTTAGGGGTTTGATGGCAGATCTGAGCCCTCCTTCAAGGGTTTTATGGTGAAAAACTATTTATTTTTAGAACAGGAAGAGTTAAACTCTTGACTTAATTCAAAAGAAAAAGGTTTAGAACCTTGAGAAAGGAGGAGGTACAAACCCTAAAATTTTTAGAGAATGGAAAAGTTGTGCTAGATATTTTCATCGTGTTTGCCTTTATAGGCTACACACTTTACGTATAGCCCCTTGGGCTTTGCCAGATGGCGCTTGTGCCACCCCATGCCTTATATGCTTGCTTCTTTTTGCACATAAGCCATGTGTTTTATAAAATTTCGGCTTTCTGCCCATTTACATACATTTATTTCTAAAAAAAGAATTACATTAAAACTAATTTATGGCTTCATTTCTTTTGTTATGGGGCCGGTCCCTTCCATGCTCGGTTCTGACTTGAGCATGAGCCCACTTAGCTTAAGGTTGACTTTGATTTTGACTTGGTCAACCGGAGTGTAAATTTTGACTCCAACAAATTGCCCCCATCAATAAATGCACACCACATATGTGAGTTGTGTGTATGAAATTGATGGATCTTCTTTCGCGTGGAGGTTGTTTTAATCCGGTTCCCGTTTTGACGACGTGGAGGTCGATACCGCCCTTTTTGCGACGTGGGCGGTGGGTGCTGCCATTTTTGCGACGTGGACGGTCGGTGCTGCCCTTTTTACGACGTGGAAGGTCGGTGCTGCCCTTTTAGCGACTTGGACGGTCGGTCCTGCCATTTTAGCGACATAGACGGTCGGTTCTACCCTTTTTGCGACTTGAACGGTCGGTACCGCCATTTTTGTGACTTGGACAGTCGGTGCTGCCCTTTTAGCGACTTGGACGATCGGTTCTACTATTTTAGAGACGTGGACGGTCGGTGCTGCCCTTTTTGCGACTTGGACGGTCGGTGCTTGATTTGACTTGCTCCGCTTCCTGCGGTGTCGTGGTTGAAGTTGACTTGCTCCATTTTCTACGGTGTCAGGGTTGATTTGATTTATTTTAGGAGTTCCCTACCCGTCCAGCGGGACTTTTGAGCTTGGAAGCGCTACCGGGTGGGATATTAATTTGATCTGTTTAATTTCTGCCTTATTTGGCGGGACATTTGAATTTAAGAGCAACTTGGAATTTGGATTTTGTTTTTTGGTCGGCATCAGTATTGCTGCACTGGAATAATGTCAGGAGCAACTCATCAATTGCCCCGGAAGGACTTGGGATTTGGTTTTTGGGTCGGCATCAGCATTGCTGCATTGGAATAATGCCATGAGCAACTCATCATTTGCCCCGGGAGGACTTGGGATTTACTTTTTGGGTCGGCATCAGCACCGCTAACACTAAAGCAATGCCAGGAGCGACTCATCATTTGCCGTTGGGAAAACTTGGGATTTGGGAGCAACTCATCATTTGCCGTTGCCCGTTGGGGAGCGATTGCTCAGGAGACAGGTTTAGATCCCCATCACCTAAGGCTTTTCAATTTTATGAGCCGTAAGGGTCTCATAAAAGCATTTTCTCCCTACGAGTCAAGTGGATCTCGCACGTGTATTTCTTCCTAAGAATCGTGGGGATTCCTAAGTGTGTTGCTCTTTTGTGAGTCGTAAGGATCTCACGCGGGGATTTTCTCCTCACAAGGTCGAGAGGACTTTGCGAGTGTATTTCATCTCTTTTCACCAGTTTGCGTTCTTTCGGGTTTTCACAAACTCGCCAGCAGTCCTGCTGTTTTTACTCATGGAGCCCTTTCGGGTTTTCATCCGTGCCCGTTTTACTTGTGGACATACCATTTTTTTAAGACCGGTAGGACTTTAAATGTAGTCTCGCCGGTAGGACTTTGGGAGAGATAGGTGTCATTTATACTCGTGGATTGTATACGGTTTTACGGGATGTATGATCCAGACCGTAGGGCCAGTGTGCTCAATTCGTCTGCGACTTGGAGCATTTACGCATAGTATTTCTTGAGATATCGACCATTGATGGTGGCATGGGCCTTTCTCTCTCGGCATTTATCAGCTGGTAGGACCCTCCATCAAACACCTTCTTGATGACGTATGGTCCTTCTCAGTTTGGCTCGAATTTTCCCTTAGCATATCGATTGGGGATGATCGGTCTTTTGAGGACCAACACCAATTCGCCTTTCTTAAAAGCACGGAGACTGGTTATCTTGTCATAACCCTTGTCCCGGTACAGCTCCAGATTTTACTGTACTGTGAGCCTCTTTTCTTCGAGAGCGTCGAGCTCTTCGAGACAGAGGAGCACATTTTCCTCCGTCCTCAACTCGTGCTGAACAGCAATTCTTAAGCTTGGAATTTTGACTTCGAAGGAGAGGATCGCTTCCACTCCGAAGAGTAATGAGTATGGAGTAGACTGAGTTGGAGTACGGTATATGCCCACAGCGCCTCGTGAAGTTTGAGATTCCAGACTCTCTTGTTGGCAGAAGCATTTTTCCTCAGGAGCTTGCACAGAGTTTTATTGAAGGCTCCGGCTAGCCTATTGGCCCTTGGATTATACATGGAGGAATATCTCCAGTCTATCTTGTGTTGGGTAGCGAATCTTGAGACTTTGAAGCTCTTGAAAGAAGGCCCGTTGTCAGAAATGATTCTTCTTGGTGTACCGAAACGGTATAGAATATTATGCCGGAAGAATGTCAGAATATCTTCTGTCTTGACTTCTTTTAGCGGGACAGCTTCAGCCCACCTGGAGAAATAGGCAATTGCGGCCAATATGAACCGGTGGCCTTTGGATGACGGAAGATCAATTGAGCCAACTATGTCGGTGCCCCAAACTTCGAAAGGTCACGGCGCCACCGTAGGATGCAACGGATTGGGATGCTTGTGAATGAAATCACCGTGAATTTGACGGATATGGCATTTCTTTGCATGCTCTTCACAATCCCTTATCATGGTGGGCCAGTAATATCCAAGTCGTTTGATTGAAGCCGCATTTTGGGGCCGGACTGGTGAGCCCCGCAGACGCCCGAGTGAACTTCTTTCACGACTTTTTGGGCTTCGGCCGATGACAGGCACCTGAGCCAGAATTGGTCATATGATCTGCGGTATAGCGTATTATTTACAAACACGTATCGAAGAGCTCTTTTCTTCAGCTGAATCCTCTTAGATTTTTTTCGGGCAGCTTGTCGTATCGAAGGTACTCTATGAAGGGTTCTCTTCAATCGGGCTCGTCTTGAATAATTGAGGCCTCTTCGGCAGGATTGTTCTCTTGCTCTATATTTCTTCTTCATGCAAAGAGACTGAAGGCAGAATTTGCCGGGACTGTGATTAGAATTTCGTCCATGTCAGGATCAGCTAGCTCTTTAGCTAGGCGAGCGAGTACGTCGGCTTTTTCGTTCAACGCCCTAGGGACTCTCACTAGTTCAATGTGAATGAACTGTTTCATGAGTTCCACCACTCGGCTTCTATATCGAGCTAACTCGGGTTTGTATATCTTATAGTCGCCGCTTACCTGGTTGACGACAAACTGGGAGTCACCGTAAATCCGTAGCCGAAGGATTTCCATTTCTATGGCGAGCTCCAGACCAGCTATTAGAGCTTCGTACTCAGCCCCGTTGTTTGTGCGAGGCTCAGTGAGAGCGAAAGAACGTCGTAGGGTTTCTCCTGATGGCGTGACGAACACCAATCCTATCCCCGCTTTTATCTCCGGGATGCTTGATTTGCCGGAGCTCCTCATTGATGAGGCGCCATCAAAATAGAGCTCCCAACACAGCTCATCATCCTCAGGGTGCAACACTTGTTCGTCGGGTAACTCGCAATTGAGCGGGAACCTTTCTGGTATAGGATGAGCAGCAAGGAAGTCGGCGAGGGCTTGCCCTTTTACTGCTTTCTGAGGAGTATAGAATATGTCAAATTCAAGCAGCATGACAGCCCATCTCACCATTCTACCGGCTAGACTTGTTTTGGTTATCAAGTGTTTGAGCGGGTCGACCTTGAAGATCAGCATAACCTGATGAGCGAGCAAATAGTGCCTCAGCATTTTCACAGCGAATATCTGAGCCATGCATTGCTTTTCGATCGGGGAATAGTTGTGTTCCGCCCCGACTAGAATTTGACTGAGGTAGTAGAGGGCATTTTCTTTTTCCTCATTGTTCTGGACAAGGAGCGCACCAAGTGACTCATCTAGCACGGCAGTATAGAGAATCAACGGTTTATTTAGAATAGGGACAACAAGCACGGGAGGGTGCAAGATGTACTGTTTGATGCTTTCGAACGCTTCTTGACATTCGGCATCCCAGACAAAAAGAGCTCCTTTCTTCATGAGCTTTGAGAAGGGTCTACATATCCCGATAAATTTGAGATAAACCTTCATATGTAAGCAAGCTTGGCTTGAAAAGATCTTAGCTACGTCAGATTCTTCGGAGGAGACATCTCCATGATGGCCTTTATCTTGGATGGGTCAATTTCAATCTCTCGATGTCGGACTATGAAGCCTAGGAATTTTCCCGATAACACACCAAAAGCACACTTCAGAGGATTCATCTTCAGATCGTATTCTTTCAATCTAGTGAGAACGGTTCTAAGATCTTGGATGTGATCGGCCTTAGCTTTAATCTTGACGACCAAATCATCAACATAACATTCGACGACTTTATAAATTAGGTCATCAAAGATATTGGTCATTGCCCTTTGATATGTAGCACCTGCGTTTTTCAGTCCAAACGGCATCACTTTGTAACAGTATATGCCGATCGGGGTTCGAAATGTTGTATGCCTTTCGTCCACAGGCGACATTTTTATCTGATTGTACCAGACGAACCGTCTATGAAGGTGAACAACTCGTAATTTGAGGTGTTATCGACCATCATTTCCATGACCGGAAGCGGGAAATCATCTTTAGAGCGTGCCTGGTTAAGGTCTCTGAAATCGACGCAAACTCGGATCTGCCCATTTTTCTTCTTTACTGAGACAATGCATATGATCCAGTCTGCGTATTTCTCTTCCCTGATGAAGCCGGCATCGATAAGTTTCTTAGTTTCCTCGATGATCTTTTCTTCCAGCTTCCTTCTCATTCTTCAAGGAGCTTGTTTGACAGGCTTGGCATCAGGAGATATAGCCAGCTTATGCACGGTCGCTTCAGGGGAGAGGCCAAGCATTTTTTTGTACGTCCACACGAAACAGTCGGCGAACTCATGTAGCTGGCGATTATTTGCTCTTTCATTTCCTCTGACAAGAGTGAGCTGATGTAGGTCGGTCTTGGATTATTGAGCATTCCTAAGTCAATCTCGGTTAGCTCGTCAAAAGTTGCTTGTCCGCTGTCTTCGAGCTCTCGAGAGGCTTCTTCTTGCTCGGCTATCTCGTCGTCGTCATTTGACCTTTCACTAGCTTCACCAACGTGGATCATGTAGCATGCTTTGGAATCAGGTTGACTGAAACATATGCCCTGTCTGTCTGGAATTCGTCCATCGATAAGTGCTCGGACCTGAAGCGGATGTCATAACCCCTCATAAAACTTCGCTTCGGATTCCGTTTGATATAACCGGCATCCATACTTTTTAAAGTATTCCCGCATCTCGGGCGCATAACATCTTAGGTTTAGGACGGCTCTTATGCCTCTCTCGTATGGAAGGCATGTCACAGACAAATCGTCCGGGTGTGCGATAGGATTTGACCCATAAAACAGGATGCCCTTCTGTCCACTTTTCCTTTCGGGAACGTAAAAAGTTTTCAGCTGGTCCACGATGGAGACTGACAATGCATCGAGCTCTTTGCACATCTACTCTGGCACCCTTGTGACGGCTAGGGACCCTTCTGCAACTTCGAAGGTCTCCCGTAGCTTTGCTTGTTGCGTGGAGGCCCAATCTGCATAGCTGTTGCGAGGCAGGTTCTCTTCTTCTGATTCTTCAGTATCATTGCCTAAACGAGGGCGAATTTTGCTGCCAGATGAGCCTTCAATATCAGATTCGTCCGTATCGCTACCGAAATGAGGGCGAGTTTCACGGAAGGACGGACTTCCAGCGTTAGATTCATCGGTGTCGCTACCGAAACGCGAACGCACATGGGGGTTTTGCTTTTGAAAGTGACAGCCGACTCAGATTTGCTTTTAAGTTTCGGGACCGTTCTGTCCTTGGTCCGTTGTGGCTTAGCATTTTGGGGTTCACAAAGTATTAAGAGTCTTCATATCGGACCTCATGCACACCGAACGGCTGGATGTCTCCGTCAATGCGTCTTTCTTCGCCATTTTTAGTATACTTCATGCATTGATAGAGAGTTTGATGGAACAATGCCGCAATCATGCAGCCACGGCCGCCCCAAAAGAATTTTATAAGACCTGTCGGCGTCAATCACGTATATTTTGGCTTCGGTTTGTAGGTCCCCGAACCTGATCGGCAGAGTTATGGATTCCAGAACTTGCTGGCAATTTTGATTGAAATCTTGAATGACAATCCTTTCCCTTGACAGGTGCTGGACGTCCATTGACAAACTCTTCAGAGTCCGCAAGTTCATGATGTTCACTGAGGATCCCGGATCAATCAATATGCGATTAATCTGATCTCCGTCGCTGTACCCGATCACGTAAAGCGGCCGATTATGCTCAGTCGTTCCTAATAGCAAGTCTTCGTCCTTAATCGTGACTGCGGCGGCATGCAGAGCGTACTGGGCTTCTTTCATATTAATTTCCACAAAGCGAACCTGATACCGTTCGGGGTTTTGTAGAGCGTGGATGAGAACATCTCTAAGCTCCTTAGATAGGACCAAGGCATCGTAGATGTTCATGAGAGACGGAAGCTTACGGAGATGAGCCAAGACGTTGTAGTCCACTGAGAAAGGACTTGAGTTTTCATTAGCCGGTTCTCTGCCATCTTCCTCATTAGCCACCTGTTTTTCCTTTCCTTTTGGGGCGTTTCCTTGATTTGGAGGTAGAGCCCTGCCACTTCTGAGTTGGATTTGGTTGGCTTTTGTGGCGAGCTTCTCGTCCTCTTCGGGAACACAGAGCTACTCTTTAGAGTCGCTGCCAAGATAGATGGCGTAGTAGGTCACTATAAGGATCTCTTCATCGGAGTCTTCTTCTAGCTCCTCCAGAATCTCAGCCGCTTCTACAGGGAAGAACTCTTTCAATTGAATTAGAGTTCTTTCCTTTTGTTCATAGTCTTCGAGGGAATCAATATATTTTTGAATGGTCGATCTCCCTACAGACTCTTTTTTGCGTCGAGCTGTACTTTTCTTCTTCTTGAGCTTTTTGGATTTTGAGCCTGATTGAGCCGAATTGGCAGCTAGAATGGTGGGCTTCTGCTGCCCTTCCCATTCTGTTCTGGACTCTTTCCGAAGTAGCTTTATCATCTTCTACGTCTTATTAGATATGTGCGTACTCCACGGAGGCTGCGGTGATTCAGTTTCATTTCTCAGGACAGCAGGTTCAGCTGTCTGCTCCCAGAAGGCTTCAGCTTGTGTCTGTATGAAATTGGTGGTTGCAGCTTGGTTGTTTACCAACACACTCTTAGACAGCTCGATCTCTCCAGTCTTGTACTGCTTCTCGACCCAGTCTTTGAAGATATAGCAATTCTCGATCGCGTGGCTCACTACTCTATGGTACGGGCAATACAGGGGATTGTCGGTCATTTTTGCTTCATGCGGTCTCTTCGACTCCGGCAATTGTAGGCTGTTGTTCAAGGCATCTTTGAATATCTTGCGAACCTTGTCCCTTCTGAAAGAATAATCCTTGTTCTTTTTCTCCTCTAGGGAAGGCTCTTCTCCTCCCAGCACTGGCTTTCGAGATCGGTTGATTTTAGATTCGCCTGCCTTTCGCTTGTCTTCATTATCGGACGCATTGAAGACATTGTTATTGCTGGAATTCCCGCATTTACGGTTGTCGTCCCGCTTGCTTTTCCAAGTCTTGTCACTCTGAGAGTCCGAGGTAGACTCTTGCTTCAAGCTTTCCAGCATTTGGACTTTCTTGGTCAGCTCCTAAAATGTCTTGAGGCCTGCTATACACAAGAATGGGACCATCCAATTGCTGAGGTTCCAAATGAGGAGGCTGACAGACTGGTCCTGCTCTAGCGGCGGTTCGTACTTGACAGTGAGGTTGCGCCATCGGGTAATAAAATCCGTGTTGCTTTCATTTTTCCCCGGCTTGGTTCTCACGAGGTCAGCGATGGAGATTTTGTCACTGACACTCATGAATTTTTGCCGAAACAGAGACTCCATTTAGGCAAAAGTAATGACAGACCCGTCTGGTATGCTTGCGTACCAGTCGAAAGTAACACCGGTCAGGCTATTGACAATCTGACGAAGAAAGAGCGTATCATTGCCCCCTGTATTTCCGCACGATGCTTTAAAGTGTGCGACATGCTGATTTGCATTTCCCGTCCCGTCAAATCTTCCGAACTTAGGAATGACGTAGCCGCTGGAGAACTCAATCAGATCGTACTGTGCGGGATATGATCGCCCGCTACTGCCAATTTCTTTCTGAGTTTCGGCTTCGGCCACCAATGTTTTAACGTTGCTGGTGACCAAATTCATTATCCGATCTTGTGTTAGCGGGATGGTGCTGTCTGGGTCCAAGGCGTTTCCAGAAGCGAAATGTGGCCGGCTTTCGTGCGGCTCACCCAATCTTGGACCCAAAGGGGCAGGCATCGATTGCTTTGGGTTATCATCACCCTGCTCATGAGTAGAGACTTGTGCTTGATTGGGAGGCACCCGAGCAATTTGAGCCGTAAGCTGCATCACAATATTCGTCAGGTCGTCGATTTTGGAGTAAAACTTGGCCATTTCTTTATATTTGCTCCTAAGCTGTTTTCGAAGCTCTTGAAGCAGCTCTTGCTCTGCGGTCCTGAGACGAAAAGTCGGCTCTTCCTCACTGTCCGAACTTGACTCTACATGGACTGAGGGGTCTTTCTGCCTATCGGCTTCATCGAGAGGGTTTTCCTCATCCAGTGGAGGTGGCTGATCTTGGGAGGCGGCTGATCTTGGGAAGCGGCAACCACATTCAAGCCAGATTGGGCTTGAGATGTGGTAGCCCCATCCTTGCTCTTGCTGTGCAGGTTGTCGCTGGTTGCGCGTCCGCCATATAGACCGTATGGATAACATATTCAGCCATCATTTCATTATTGATAGCTGATTTTATGGACCACCGTCTTGGCCCTTCTGTTTTGGTAGCGGACAATCGATTGGAGATGGCTGGCCTGACCGGATTCATGAGTGGTGTTGGCGCTTCCTTTCTGGATTTGCCCCGCTGTTTTCGCGCGGCGCCTGATAGACTCTTGAAGAGATGGTGTCATGCTTTCTCTTTTGCGACTGGGACACGTCCCTTTGTGGTATTGTTCGGACCGCTGTCTTCTTGATTCTGACAGTCATGGTATTTTTCTGAACCCACTTAATAAGTTCGAAGGAATTGCTGACTTTTACGGCCGACTCAACCGTCGTCACAGAGTAACCCTGCTCTTGGAAACGCACAAGATTCCACATGGCCGAAGTCCTGGCCCTCTTGTTGGCTCGATACCTGAGCCGCTTCTGCCTTAACTTTCTGTCTTAAGCACCTGGCAGACTTCGGCTCTCCAGGAAGACGCCGTAGACCGATTGACCGAGAGCCCAGAGAAGATGCATGCTCGTGCGATTGTCAAGGGCACCATCTGAGCTTGCTGGAGCTGCTTTGTGGCCCCATTGGTGTTGACGGCCTTGCCCCCAATTGAAACAGTGGAGAGTCGTTCGAATACGGATTTGCATTTGGGGTGGGATGCTCTGGTGACCACGACGTTCGGCCTCTTGCCCCTCGAGCTTGGTTTGGCCGCTTGGTTTGTCGGGACCTCAGCCAGATGAGAGCTTCCAGCAAAGTAGATAACAACCGAACCAAATTGACGGAGTGGCTCTTCCCATTGCCGGCTGAGACTGGCAGGAAGAACCACACAAGCATTGATCTTGACCACGTACGAGATTGGGTCACATTGGCAGCAGAATTCATCTTGGGGGACATCGTCGTTGAAAGTTGATTGTTACACGAAAGGAACATTACTTTAGTACAAACGTCGGTATATATGTTAAATGAGTTCGCATAAACGCTTTACCCAAGATATGGGAGGAGAGAAAAGCCCCACCGGGCATGCCAGCATCCGTAGGATGTTTTCGTCACCGATTTATATGGGAATACGCACGTGCTTGTCAGGCGTACTACAGATTCCCTCCGCCTAGGGTAGACAGGGCTTTATTGATTGTGAGTATCCGAATCTCCGGCAGCCGTAGACTAAGCTGCCGTTAATTAACCCTCGCCTTTGAAGCGAGAGAACCTCCGATTGACGGATCAAACTGATCATGCGAACTCAATGTGCCGTGTGCGTGTGTTGTGTTTTAAAAGGGTTTTAGATATATCAGGGGCCTCGCATTGTTTACGGGAGTCCCGCTACCCGGATAGTGGGCTGGGGGTCAAGGGGACTAGCAGCCCTCTTGCGGGGTGCAGGACACGCCCCGTTAGAAATTTTTTTCCAATAGGGGATGTGTTTTGGGTGTGGAGTGCATGGAAAATGAGGGGTGAAGAGCGTCTTAAAAACGCGTGCATGGCGTGTGGGCGCTTGGCGCCCGCGGGTCACGTGCCAGGCGTGTGGGCGCCTGGCGCCCGCGGATCACGTGCCAGGCGTGTGGGCGCCTGGCGCCCGCGGATCACGTGCCAGGCGTGTGGGCGCCTGGCGCCCGCGGATCACGTGCACGGCACGCGACCGCTGGGCGCTGGGCGCCCGCGGGTCACGTGCGCGGCACGCGACCACTGGGCGCCCACGGGTCATGTGCCCGGAATGCGACCGCTGCAAACACCAGCGAAAAAGGAGCTTAGCCCCTGAGCTGGGAGTTAAAGTCCCAAAGGTCTTTGGAGTTGAACTCCTAACAGGGATTATGTATAGATTTGGAGTTAAACTCCTAAAAAGGGGTTGATTTATGGAGTTAAACTCCAACAGATCTTGAATGGTGTTAAACTCCTAAAAATTTTTGGATCTTCTTTTGAGTCTCGGATCCTTCAGGAATGGGATTTTTTTATTGGAGATTGGTATCCTTCTTCCTCTTTGTTGGCTAGATCTTGAGGGGAAAAAAAGGGAGGTGAGACTTAAAATCTCCAATTTTAGGGATTTGATGGCAGATCCGAGCTCCTCTTTAAGGGTTTTATGGCGAAAAACTATTTATTTTTAGAATAGGAAGAGTTAAACTCTTAATTTAATCCAAAAGAAAAGAAGAAGGTTTAGAATCTTGAGGAAGGAGGAGGTACAAACCCTAGAATTTTTAGAGAATGGAAAAGTTGTGCTAGATATTTTCATTATGTTTGCCTTTATAGGCTACACACTTTACATATAGCCTCTTGGGCTTTGCCAAATGGTGTTTGTGCCACCCCATGCCTTATATGCTTGTTTCTTTTTGCACATAAATCATGGGTTTTACAAAATTTCGGCTTTCTTCCCATTTACATACATTTATTTCTAAAAAAGAATTACATTAAAACTAATTTATGGCTTCATTCCTTTTATCATGGGGCCAGTCCCTTCCACGCTCGGTTCTGACCTGAGCATGGGCTCACTTGGTTTGGGTTGACTTTGATTTTGACTTGGTCAACAGGGGTGTAAATTTTGACCCCAACATTTATCTTTGTCGATAATATACCAAGTTTAACAAGATAAAATCTTTTAGACTCGTACTCTTTTAATATCCTAGTTTCAGCTTGGCAAATCAATAGATTAAGTTTTTAGCTTTAGTTATTAAATTTACCAATTTGAACACAGCAACTTCAAATCCTATAGCTGCCAGAATTCATGCCAAAAAACTTCAAAACCTATAGCTACCATCAATTAACTAACAATATAATATTCACTTCTTTTACTTTCCTCACTTTCATGTTTTGAAAAGAAAGTGAAGTAGGGGTAAACACATAAGACAAAAAATTAAGTATTTTCCGCTTCTTCCTTAAACATCTAAACAAGTAAAGTGAGAAAGTGAGCCACTTTCTCACTTTTCTCATTACTTTCAATTTTCCAAACATAATCTAAAAGAACTTGCATGATAACAGCTAGTCTTTATGATTATAGCAAGCTTACCTTTTTCAATGGTTTTATTGTCTAGAATATTGGCCCCAGGTACAAGGGGTTAGCATGAAGTTGAACACCAATCTCAAAACTTGATCAAATCTTTCATAGAACCAAGTTTAACAAGCTTATCTACTTATTAGTAGCAAGCTTGAAACTTAAAATTATGTCCAGAGTTTGTCAATTTCAAAATTATGTGAACCTGAAGGCCTCATTTGGGACCAGGGTTTTGGGGAAACCATGGTTTCATATGGTTTTGATGCCAAACTCCAGAAATCGAAACAGTGGTCCGTTTGGCAATCAAAATAGAATTTACGGGGCCTTGGGTTTGAAAAAGTTTCGTGGGCTCGAAACTACATTTTATTACAAAACCGCGGTTTTGCATGAGCACGACTGGGGCTTTGGAAATTGTGTTGCCAAACTAGACCTCAAAACTTTGCCTAATTTAAAACTTTGTCGATCTATCATATTATGTCCTACTCCTTGCTTAATCTTTCCAAGAGTAACAAAACTTACCGTTGTCGATCTACTTACCGAGTCTAACAAGATAATATCTTTTGGACCTTTACTCTTTTACTCTAATTTTCCCCCTTTTATATGGGTAAAGGAATCTAACGTCCTAGTTTCATCTGGGCAATTTACTAAATTATGATTCTAGTTCTAGTTATTAAATTCATGAATTTGAGCACAGCAACTTCAAAACCCATAGCTACTACAATTCATGCCCAAAAACACCCAATAAAACAAAAATGAAAACAAAGATAAAAGTCAATACCATTGATGTGCTAAGAGAAAAAGAGATTAGAATGGGATCACTGCACGCAAAAATGATGAAATTGAAACCGAGGGTAGATCGAAGAGCTGCTGCATGCTCCGCCTCCAGCGCTCATGAAGAAGAAGAAGATCTTCATCACATGAAAGCAGAATTGGAAAACCCTAATCCTAACCCTAAAGAAAAGAAAAGAAAAGAAAAGAAAAGGTGAAATGATGGTGGCTGTATAATTGCGGTGGATCCGGTGTACTGTGCTCTCTTTGAAACTTGCTCTTCTAACCGCTGTTAAAATGACCGGATAAAAACACTGAGCAACTGCACCTAATATGTTCCAAAAGAAGTATACACAGAAACGACCCATCTTAGGGTCTGCTTGGTTGCAGGATTTGTATGGATTTTGACCGTGGAATCCTAAAATTCCATAAATTTATATTTGGCTGATGGATTTGGATTTATAGGATTACTTTGTTTTTCATGGGGTCTCCACCACAAAACAAGAATTCTTGAATCCTAAAATTTTTTAAGAATTTTCAAGAATTTGGCACTATTCATTGTGCTTTTAGATGGGACCCGTGTACTATATTTATTTAATAATCCTCTCTCTATCTATCTCTCTAAAATTCTCAAATCCAAATCCCACTTTATTTTCACCAATCAAACAAAAATTACAAGAATCTACAAATCCAATACTAGGAATCCAAACCAACCAAACAACAAATTACCAAATCCAGAAATTTCAACCGTACTATTTTGGAATTCAAATTTCATAATCTTGCAACCAAACAGGCCTTGATGGCCTGTTTGGTTGGACCATCAGTGGACGATTCGGCACTATTTGGATTCGTGAATCCAAATAAAATATAAGGATTAGCTTATTCTTGTTTGGTCGTAGGATTTTGAGGTTTTCGGATTTGTTTGTCTTTTATGGGGTGTCCACCATTTTTCAGGATTTATGAATCCAAGAAAAAACTATGGATTGCGAAGGATTAGCACTATTTATATTGGACGCACGATACTTTAACTACTCTTTCTATCTTTTAACATATTATGTTAACGTTATAAGTGGTAGGACCCTTCTCTTTAAATATGGATGAGATAAGCAAAGAAAAGATGAGGAATTCTTTTTGAGCCATCCATTTTTCTTCTTCTTCCTCCTCTTCAATGAGAGCTTGGAGCCCGCTCTATACTATAATGGCAAAAGCTGCTTCGATGGGAGAAACCAAAATTCGGAGAGTACCCATTAACCCACTCACTTCCGTTAGTGTATAGCGAGCGACGAAATGGAGTAACTCCTTAAGATGGAGGCATTGAAACTATGGGCATTGCGGCTTCACCGCGGATCATTTACGGCGACGCGGTCGGCGTGGGGACGCTTCCGGAAGCTTGCAGATTCTAGCATGAGTCCGGATTGTCCATTGGAGCATGTGAAGACGCTACAATGGTTGTAGACACTTCTCTTTGCTCTCTTTTTATATGTAGTTCTTAATTGCTATGTTATTTGTGTGATTTTTGTGATTGGAATGGGGTTAAACTCGCATAAAATTTTGTTATGTGATTCCGCCGCGGACGCGAGCATCGCGACCTTAGTCCCCGTCCACTAATACGGTATCAGAGCAAAATAGATAACATTGCAATTGTTAGTGGCCAATTGAAATTCCAAAACCATTGAATTTTATCAAACCATGCATATTAATAACTGTTTTTAGTATGCTTCAAAAACCATTTCTTTTTTATGCTTTTCGTCGCGTGGGATTAATTAAAGGATTCAATAAGTAGTTAGAGGTGCTACGGAAGCCGATAAGGGGCCACCCACACCCGAGAGGAGCACCAATTGGTGCTCTTGGGGGAGGGTGACGACCCGAGCCCACTTATTTGGTGGGTTTGGGCCATGGTAACCCCTGTTTACTGCCGGAAACGGAGACGAACTGAGATAAATCGCCTTGCATGAATCTGGGGGCAGATAATATTTGGATTTATCCGTCCACCTCTACGAAAATACCAAGTTGATTTATGGCACCGTATATCGAAAGTTTGGACGGATGCGGCCGTTGTAGTATGATTTTATTAGATTCCCTCTAGTTTGTGAGGGGTTTTTGATTGTGGGGACGCTCTTCTGCAGGCACAAGCTCCCACAGTTAATTACGTTACCGCATTATGATAACCACTTTCTCCTTCTCCGGATGTTCATTTCGTGTTGTGTATGTGTTTTTGTTTGTTTAGGTTGCCCGTGGATTGTATACGGAGACTAGTTTTTGTCGTCGCCCGTAGGGCACGAATCAGTCCAAATCAGTATATTTTAGATTCGGGTTTGAGTCAAGGATTTGCTTGACGGGGTCCACGTTGGTAGCTTGATTTGCCAACATGAATAAACTTAGGACGCAGATCTCACATTTGTGAGGTCCATCGGTTCATGGGATATTTGGCTTTAATCTAAGGATCATTAGCCATATTTGAGACTAGGATCGACTTATGAGCAGTGAGCATATGGGCGCAACTGATCATTATATCATATATGAATAGCCCATGAATAATATACGGTAGTCATTATAGAGACAGTTCGCAGGGCAAAACATATTAGTTTAAGGACGTTGCGGTCCAACATTCCCTGTTTGGGACGAATGTTAGTTTAAGGACATTTCGGTCCAACATTCCCATTTTAAGGATGAATATTAGTTTAAGGACATTTCGGTCCATTATCGCCGTATTTTGGACGAATATTAGTTTAAGGACATTTCGGTCCAACATTCAACTCGTGCGCACGTGTATTTGTTACATGGAAGAGTGAACGATGGTGATATGGAATGCATCCAATTTGGAGTGCGATCCGATTTGAGGTGTGCACGTCAATTTGAAAGTGTATCAACGTGGGATATATCATTCCCAGTCTTGAAGTTTTATATCAAGTTAGGACGAGAAAAGAGTTGTTGGTTGTCGGGACCCACCACCTCTCTGAAAATGTTAAGGAATTACAACGATATATATCAGAGGTGTTGAGAGATGTACTCTTGAACCAAATACCATATTTGAGGAAAAAAGAGGTTGTGGTGGACCTAAGAATCATTAGTCATATTTGATACTATAGGAGATATGAGATGAATATCATTTTAGATATCATCAACGAGAGATTATCAGTCATATTTGAGACTAAAATGAGTTTGAAAATCGCGAGCATATTGGCTCGGTTGATTTAAAATCAAAAAGGTTTTACCTCAGGAAACTTAGCCAATTTAGGCTGAGATTGGGTTTCTATACTACCCAGCAGTGTTAAGCACTAAGATATACAGCGCTCATGTGTGTTTCACGTGAGACGCTGGCATAATGCTAAGCACTAATCTTTTCTGGCACTCACGTGTTTTTCCCGTGAGGTGCTGGGTTTTTAGTCTTGGGCGCTCACGTGCTTTTCACGTGAGGTGCTACAATAGTGCTAAGCACTAATTTTCTCTGGCGCTCACGTGTGTTTCACATGAGGCGCTATGTTTTTGAAGATTTAATTTCTGTTTATATTTTTAGAGAACTTAAATCTCTGTTAATGGTTTTTGACCATTAACGATCACCAAGATCATTATTTTGAGAATCTGGAATCATGTTTTTTAAGAACTAAATTCTTGATTTGAGGAAACTAAGTTCTTGGAGTATTATGAACTCCATATTTTTCATGTTCATATTTTCAGAGAGGTTAAATCTCTTTTAATGGTGTTTTGACCATTAAGGATCATCAAGATCAAGATCTTGGATCGGATTCTTTAAAGAACCAAGTTCTTGATTTGAAGGAACTAAGTTTCTGGAGTATTATGAACTCCATCTTCTTTCTTTTCAATTTTGTTCTTCCCTGAATCTTGATTCTCAAGAATAAGATTTTCCTGATGAGAATTAAATTCTTAACTCTTAGGAGACTTGTCTTGTGAATACCCGATCCATAGAAAGAATCAAGTTATTTGAGAAGGGTTAAACCCTTATATATGATATGATAGGTAAAAGATGTGTTTTGATCTCGATATTTTCTTTACTTAGGGTTTTGAGGAAGAAAATCTTATTTGAGAATTAAATTCTCTATTGTTTTGTGGGAGCTCTTGGGAGCCTTATGTATTTTTTTTTACTGAAGCTTATGGGTGGTCTCCTCTTTCTTTTATATCGAGTCCTCTTTTTTTCTTTTTATCTCTTTGCTCCTATTCATAGGAGAAGAAAAAGAATCAATTTGTTGAGAAAATCCCTCATTAAGAGATCATGATTGATTTCATAATCAATCCAATTGATCTTTTAGATCAATTGGTGGATTTTATTCACCGTTAGATTTTTAATCCAAATGATCTCTGTTTAACATATAAGATTTCTTATTTGTTTAACAAGATTAGGAAATATTTTTCTAAGATAGAATTTTATTCTATTATATGAATATTTTGTTAATTTAAAAAAATTAGAATTTTATTCTATTATATGAATATCTCGTTAGTTTAACAAGATTAGGAATATATTTTCCTTATATAGAATTTAATTCTGTTATATGAATATCTTGTTAATTCAACAAGATTAGAATTTTATTCCAACATAGAATTTAATTCAATCACATAGAATTTTATTCTATCATATGAATATCTTGTTAGTTTAATAAGATTAGAATTTTATTCTATCATAGTTTAACAAGATTAGGAATATATTTTCCTAACATATAATTTAATTCTGTTATATGAATATCTTGTTAGTTTAACAAGATTAGGAAAATATTTTCCTAAGATAGAATTTTATTCTATCAGATGATTTAATTGGTGATATTTTATCACCATTGGATTTTAAATCCAAGATTCTCTGTTAGGGAAAGATCAAGGAAAATATTTCCTAAATAGAATTTAATTCTATTATTTTAATGATTTATTATCACCATTGGATTTTTGATCCAACGGCTCTGTTTAACAGAGAATATCCCAGATTTTAGGGAAATATTCCCCATGTAGAATTTAATTCTATCATTTTTAATTTGGGCACTGACATTCACGTGCTATGCACGAGAGCACCGCCTAAGAATTTAATTCTTTTATAAGTAGTCGCTCTCGTGCTTTACACGCCGGCGCTCACGTGTGTTCCACGTGAGGCGCCACTATAGAATTTAATCTTAACAGAGGCTGGTGCTGGCGCTCACCTGGGAAACACGTGAGGCGCTCAAGGATTTAATCCTATCTGAGGCGATAGTTACATGCTTTGCATGTGGGTACACGTGTTTAACACATGAAGCTTTCCCTTTATTTTTATAAGGGAACAGTAAGCTCTGAGCCAAAAAATTTTGGCGGGAACAACCCCCTCGAGCCTTCACAATATTGATCTAATTTTTCCCTGAGGCTACACGAAAAGTTTGGGTGCGTTTCGAGTTCGTTTCGACTCATTTCGGCGCTAAAAAGTGATGATTTTTTAGTCGGGGTGAATAGTGTTTTCAATATGAAATTAATGTTTTCGACTTCGATGATTTTTGGGATTCGTTGGCCATTGGCGACGAGTTGACTAGATTAAAGTGTTTAATAGATTTAAATCGTCGGCATATGCGATACGCAGTGCTTAACTTCGACGAATTGATTCGATCAATTCGACGGGGTTGCATGTGAAATATATTGTGATATATTGTGTGGGTTGTTTGGATTGGTTGGATTGTCGAATAGCCCCGTGCGGAATTATGATGTGATGTATTTACATTTTCTTTTCATGTTAAGCATATGTACATTCTTTTGTTCGGGACGAACTCTAAAATGTGGCCGCCGTTTCCGCTAATGTATATTCTTTTTCGGGATGTAGCGGTTCACATGTGGCCGTAGACCCCACTTGATATATTAATTTTTTTGTCGGGGTGCGACCAGGTTGCGGTCGATGTCGCCATTGTATTAATACAGGCTTAGGGATTACCCCGCAGAGAAGCGTACGGGCAACCGAATCTTAAATTGCAGCGGGTGACTATCTCAAGGCGTTGAGACTAGCTTACTCGATTCTAGGGTAGATGGGTTGCTTGTCACGCTTGTAGGAGGTATTTGATAAACCCGCAGAGAAGTGCTCAAGTCACCGGGTTCAAGAAAGTGTCGGGTGGCTCCCTCATGGTGATGATGTTGGGTTGTCTCGTTTCTCGGATTAGCGGGTGGTTTGTCGCACTCGTATGGGTCTGGTTTTAGCTGCGCATAGGCTATTCACGTGACCGAGGAATGTCACGTTTCGTTTGATGGCTCGAACGAAACGCGGAATTCCTAGGTAATTCGACTATCCATCTCTGTGATTTTCATTACATGCTTGCGATATGTTTACCTGCTAGTAATGTTTTCTCCTGCATGCTGTAATGTGATTATATGCGTATGATGATATATTGATATATGTGATATATAGTGTGTTTGTGTGTGTGTGTGTGTGTGTGAATGTTATATACGTTTTGCATCCGTGCTAGCCCTGTCCCCGTCCTGCCGTAAGTTAAGTAACCTTACGGTGAAGACCCGTGGCCCCGTGGTGAATGTAGATGGCGTATATGTGCATTCTATTTTCTTTTCATACTTTTATGTGATGATTGTATGAATAGATGCTAGATAATATGATTATCTAAATGATAGGATTGCGTTAATATGATTAATGTAAAGTTAAATAAACCTAAAACACATCGTAGAAACAAAATATTAGATATTGGTGTTATACTCGATTCTTTTGCTTTACATCGAGGTATTCGGTTAGGAATATCCTGCATCTCATTCGACAAGAAAAGAGCCTAGATCCCTTCACAGGGAGTGACTTCTTCGGCAAAAGATTGTGTTACTATAAGTTTGCAAATCAAATAACCTTATTCCTTTGTTTTGCATAGTGGTATTCAGTTAGGAATATCCTGCACCTCATTCAATGAGGTAAGGGCCCTGAACCCTTCATGGGGAATCCGCACTTAAGCAGTAGTCTATGAAATTATAAATTTGCAAAACCATTCGGTTCCTACGATGATATTAAGTTCATTACGTTAATAGTTTTCTTCAAAACCAACCGTAACCCTTTGTCATTTCAGGAAGTTGAGTACTTAGTATTCGTGCTATATTTGATGACTATGTTATGGCGTAGTGTACAGTAGCTAAGCAAAGTCCTCATGTTAGCATATTAATGCAATTGGTTAGAACGTTCATACGACTTTGTTAACTATATTAAGGGTCGTGAGGGTGGATCTAATTTAATCACGAAATGACGGGTTGAATTTGACTTGCGACTTATGATTTGTTGATTATGTTAAGGTCATAAGCCACTAGGGGTAAAAACAGATATCGGGAGTTTCAAGTGTTGAAATTTGCAATGAGATTGCATACCTTCTATGGTGTAGGGTGACTTGTTGACCCCGTCAAGATTGTCACTCCATGATAGTTTGGATTCTGATTCCGACTGTGAGTAATTGTTACTCCCGGGAGATTTTCTATATAAAATTCCAGCTAGTTCTCCTTTTAGGGTCTGAAAGAGGATTCGACAGAACAGTGGGATCCATCCTGATTAACTGAAAATATAAACCAATCTAATCTTGACTAGAGTGCACGACGAGTATTTATTTTCTCTCTATCGTAGCGACTTTTAACTTACCCTAAACTAAAACTCATATTCCTATTTTTAAACTAGACCTTTTCACGATCAACGGATTTGGTATGTCTTCACTACCCTAATTCGCGACAATGTCATAAATGACTTTACCCTTCCCACTTCCCTTTTCACTTATGTTAGTGTGTTGTGCTCGCATCGCGGAAGCCGCGGTCAAGACCGAAGAGAAAACAATGAATTTTAGCAAGCACAAAATACATATTCCCTAGGAATCAAACAATACAACTAAACTAGCAAACAAGCATGCAATAGTTAGTGAATACAACCTTCGACATGTGTCCACCACATCGTGGAAGACCCTTCCAAGCTCTTCATACGCCTTCGGGAACAAACTCGAATGGCGACCGCCCTTACCAAAGATAATCCACCTGAGAGAACCGATCCAAGCTCCGGCTTCACCTAGTAAAACAACCGACGCTCCAAACTCGCTACGAATGGAGAGTGGGGATGTAGAAATTTTCTACTATGATTTTCTCTCTAATCAAATGCTCAAGAGAGAAACTCAAGAAGAAGAAGGATGAGGTGAAGAAAAAGTAGCCTTGAAAAGAAAATGGCTAAATGTTGTGTGTAGAGAAAAAAATCAAGGTAGAAAAGAATGGCTATGTTTATTTTGCAGCCATAAAAGAATAGTAAACACAAATGATTTTTACAATATAAAATCAAAGCTACACCTCTCTACCATACTTTTTTACACCTCATCCTCCACCTCATTTTTGATTTTCTTTATAAAGAAAAATTAACAAATGAAGTATCCATCTTCTAGAACAAATTCCGTATAAATATGGAATACAACCCGGTATATGTATCGAAATCGTATACGTGTATCCGTATAAAAATACGAATAGCCAAGAGAGAGAAAATGAACAGTGAACAATAATATTAGAATACATATATTAAAAATACATATATAAATTATTAAATCAAAACCTGATTTAATAATCCGGCTTAATCCAAGCCGCTAGTATTATCAACCGTTTTATTAAAGTCCGTGTAATCTGTATATATATTTAATCGAACCCCCTGTATGTACCAACATACGTTATCTAAATCATATCGCCTGAACCGGGAAAACCCTCTGTATGGGATTATAAAGACTCGACAATACGCTGGCAGTGGTTTACTGGATAAATCCAAAAACCACAAACACGTCAGCGGCACTAGCTGTACGTAACGGCTACCGAATTATATGCCGAAAGGGAGGTCGACAATCAAGTCCGTTCGTACCCTACTGAGTCTGAATGTGACAATCTTCGTACAGTCAGGTCTCTTCGTCTAAGAGTATCGCATATCGAGTTTAGGGGGTGGATAATGTCAGACCCCTACTAATCTAATAAGTCATGTCGGAGTCAAGCTCATCACCAACCGAGAAACTACTGAACTCATATTAGTAAATCTCATCCACTGTGGCCACGGATTTAGGATGATAGTCAACCGAACACAGCGCGATATCGACTCCTAATACCAGGAGAGACAAATCCCCGACAATCCCTCACTGCCTCCATGTGGCTCGGGACTGTACCCAACTAAAACCTGTTTGCATGACTTCTTTGAGCCGTGGTAGGGTAGTAATCAAAATACAGTGGGAACCCACACGAGACAAATGACGATCTCAGGTCAAAAGACTAACCTGTACTCATGCCATTAGAGAACTTCTATCTAACGATCGATATAATACCATCTAGAAGTTCTCGGCGAGTCCGTCCAGTGTACTCACATCCAGTGAGAACCTATATACTATCTATGGTGACTCAACACCAATGGCTTGTGAGACTGGTCACCGCTTCGCGTCGGGGTCTTGAAACGTATACACTAGTCTACTCCGGAATATCGATGCCTAGTCTCGATACTTCCACGACTAGGGACATTTAAGAATGTGCTTATGAACTATCCAGCTCTCACGTATATGATCGCCATCATAATACTGGTAGTCAAGCAAGAATCCTACAGGTTTCATCATTATATATTAGCGACATGTAATAACAAGTAAAACATGTACACATCAATGATAAAGACAAACCAGATAGCATAATATCATCTTGAGTAAGATTGTTCTGCCTGTATAGGTCCTCTCTCAATTATCATAATCGCGTGCCTGCAATTACAATAATTGCCTTGAGGGCACTATATCCAACAATCTTCCGCTTGCACTTAAGGCTAATTATTGCGGTACCGCATACCCACACCCCGTGTGCTATCAAATACCCAATTTATCTATTAATCAGTTTCGCAAAGCGTGTTTGTGAAACATCCGTTTTCGAGAAACAACCTCAGTATTTGATCTGCTGCAATGTTCCAACTTTCTCTCTCTATATCTTAACTTCGTGGAGATAAACAATCTCCCAAACTGAGCGACACCCCACCACAAGAATTTGTCTGGGGACTTGATGGGACCAAGTTCATAAATGAACAATTTTATCCAACAAACTTCTTGAGTTGTATCCTCTGTTGAGCCATAACCAGCATCCTGCACCATACTTACCTCGGTATCCCTATTAGAACCCTATCAAATATACCGATCCTCTGAAGAGGCTAAACTCAAAACTCTGACAGCATCTCTGTCATCCAGGTCACCTTCGAAGCCTGAAACGATCATCGCCTCCTAGAGGACGCTGCCGTTATCATATACTAAGAATATCCTCTTATGTTCATAATTACTTCCCTTTGTTTCTCTGGGATTGGATTAATATCTGCTTACTATAGCTAGTGTATAAGCAACATCAGGTTTTGTACAAGACATTGCATTATTGACTCAATTGCCTAAGCAAATTATATGTCATTCATGCCAGTCTCTCTCCTCATCAGTCTAGAAGACATTTCTTTAGAGAGGGTGACTCCATCACCTACGGGTACACTACCACGTCAGGAGTCGTTCATTTTAAAATATTTTTAGAATGCTGTGTAAGTACCCGAATTGAGACACTTTCCAAATCTAGATCTAAAACCATAGATCTAATTACCAGAATCCTTAATATATTATCCATATCCAACGTGGAGAAAATACCATGTGACAACCAAAGTTTGACCGATTGTAGTATAGGAATATCACTTCCTATTAAGAGTATGTCATCCAATCCAATGACAATACCCCTTACACCCTTCTTACTAGATTCATCTATTGTTTTGATGAAATCAATCACCTTGACTATCATATCAAAATAGATGATCAATCTCCGTTATGCATGCTTTAGTCTACTAGTAGACATAAACAACTTGCACACCTTCCGCTGCTCCCACTGACTACGATAACCCTGTGGCAGAGTCATATACACATGCACTTCTAAATTCACATTTGGAAAGACGTTATAGTCATCCACCTGCCAGATATTATCATCATGAATAGCAACAGTGACAAGTCATATCCGTATGGATTTTAGCGTAGACACTGAAATAAAAGTCTCATCACAATCCACGATGGGTATTTGATGAGAATATTTACAACAAATCTAGTCTTATTAGGTTAATACCTTTCCACCTGCACAGATCTCGAAATATCTACTTGCTCCCAATGGGCCCTTCAGGAGAACCCAGCAAAGTCCAAAATCCAATATTTGCTGAAGTGCGTGGAGTCCAACTTGGATATAAAGTATCTGGTCATTTGGAAGTTACTACTTTCTATGACCTGCACATAACTAGTAGCGTCATCATAACCATGATGCTGACCTCCCTGTCACTATCTACGAGAAAATCGAAATATCTCTCGGATGGCTGAGCTCACCTATTAAATCTGTGGAGTGGCTAATGGTTTGTCAAGTCCAGTTGAATTCTTAGGTTCTACTAAATTTTCGGTAACCGTTTATGGTTATAATATTACTTCCAGTTTTACCATACTCCCACTAGTTTCTTTTGCAAAAAGATTCTTTTTATAAAAAGGTGGTGAGTCAAGAATAATGCAACTATTGGTCTTAAAAATGGTAGAAACAAAACCCTAGAAAATACTTGGGATAATCCACAAACATCCATTACCGAAGCATATCTTGAGTTTGTCCGGATTCTGCTTTTAAACAGGAACCGGATAACTCCATATCTTAATAACCGCAAAATATGCAACCAATCTATATCCATATAGAATCAAAGGCATTAATTTAGATTGAACCGGATTCAAATGTTATGCAGCTGTTTTCAGTATATATCACCTAAATGGAAAAAAACCAATACAACATTACTCATCAAGGAGCGAATCCGTGGATGAGTAACCTGAGAGAGAATCAAGTTCTCAATATTACTATAACGGGATACCTAACATAAATATCTACATTTTCGATCATTTTGAAGAATCCCGATATTTCCAACGTATGGTTCTCTACTTTATTCTTATGCCTATAAATTTCTCAAAATCTTTGGACCTTGCATTACAACGAACATGTGTCTAAAACCAGAGAATTCATAGGTAAACCTGAATGAAGTAAGAGTACCAACCCCTTATCCCAAAGAATACTAGACAACATACATTTTCATGTATAAGCCCCAAGAGTTCAATAACTCGAATTCTGTGTGTTGTAGATTGAAAACTGTATTTTAGTTAAGAATATCTTACACCGTTATTCAATGCACCTTATCTTATTCTCAACTGATAAAAGTAAATGTTTGGAACACAATTTTTAAAATTTATATCTCATTTTATAAAATAAAGATACAGATATATCATTTTAAAAATTGGTGCATAATAATGGTTATTTGAAACCAAATATTTTCCGTTAGGCAAAACCAGACGATTTAATCCAATATCACCAATTGCAACGAATTCTGATATTGAGAATCAAATTGGTCATTGCCCAATATTCTACTCTTACTCAGTATCTGTAATGCTGTACTGATGTGAAATCCATATCCGGTAAATACATATCCTGGAGTGAAAATTAATTGGGAAAACAGTTCTCATTTACAAGTACACAGAAAATCTGAAATATAAATATTTCAAAGGGGTGGCCGGGCATTCCTAATAATGCCTCTTCCATTATCCAGATTCATGATAGTAGTCGCAATTTTTTTTGCTCTCACTTCAATCCCTTTATATATCTCTACATCTTACCTACTATACACCGCACTTAAGCTAATTGGTTTTCTTCCTTCCTTACCTTTCGACACTAGCCTAAGCTTTGGAAGAAGACCATCCAATAAGCGTAATAGGTGTACTCTCCTATTACAAGGAGCTCTCGCAACCTGAGAGAAGGTAAAGGGAAGAGACAACATAATAATACAATCTAAATTCTTCAGAACCAGTGGCCATCCTCGACTAAAATAATTTCTTCAAGTTCGTATATAACCATATGATGACCGCTCCAAGCAATATGGATCATCGTAGTGATATGGAGTATTCTAAAGAAATGAAAAGAGAAAGTAGGAGTAGCAGGGATATTTATGACTTTGTCGTGAATCATAACAATCCAAAACCAAAGCGTGTAAGAGGGTTCAGTTAATTTGGTTCATGAGTTTTAGTTTAAGGTAACTCATGGGTCACTGTAACCAGAGAGAGAGAGAAAAGAAACACTCAGCATGCACTTTATCAATGATTAGATTGGTTATCACTTTATCTAATCAGGATGGATCCTACTGTTTCCTCGAATTCTCCTTCAAATCCTAAAAGGAGAACTAGTTGGGATCATATACACCTTACAAGTTCGCTAACCGTTCAACCAGACCAGTGTTGGTACTACGAGGGAGGTCCCCCATGATTTCGCATGGACCCAATTAATAACCTCGTTTCCATAGAGGTGTAATCTCGTTAACACTTTCTAGACACCTAATAGGTTAGCTAATTGTGAAGTGAAAATCTCCCGATGAGTAATACCTACTCATCCGTGGAAATCGAGACCTAACTATCATCGTATGATAATAATGACGGAAGCCGACCAAAATTACCACACTCCAGAAAATATGCGTAAACTTAGCAAGTTTTCCTTATATTTGAAACTCGATATGGTTTTCGCCCCAAGCACTTATGACCTTAACGAAGGTCAAAACATCATAAGTCTCAAGTCAAGTTCAACCCGTCATTGTCTTGATTAATCTAGACCCATTTGTATAAGCCCTTGGCGAAGATCAAAACAGCTGTACGCATGTTCTAAATTAATACTATTAGTTATATGTATGCCCTAGAGGCAATTACTGTACATGTGATGTATATTGTAGTGGATGTTTGGACATATATAGGGAGGACTTTCTTTTTCGACATGATAGTATGTTATCTGGTTGCACTTTGTCTTAACATGTTGACTTGTATAAGTGATGCTGTCTTGCTCTCACATGTTGATAAAGCCCTTAGGCTGTGTACTTGACTACCAAGACTATGATGGAGATCATACTAATGGGCCAAGGGTAGTCCACAAGTACACCCTATAATTGTTCCTAGTCGTGGGAGTATCGAGACAGGGCATCGATACTTCAGAGTAGGCTAGCGTATGCGCTTCTTGACCCATATGATGGACGATGGATGATCCCTTATCCATTGGTGTTTGACATCAGAGAAGGTATACGGGTGCTCAAGTGCCCAGCGCCCACATGCCGACACGTGGCGCGCTAGCGCTCGAGCGCCCAGCGCCCACGTGCCGACACGTGGCGCGCTAGCACTCGAGCGCCCAACGCTCAAGCGCCCAGCGCCCACGTGCCGACACGTGGCGCGCTAGCACTCAAGCGCCCAGCGCTCAAGCGCTAAGCGCTCAAGCGCTAAGCGCTCAAGAGCCAAGCGCCCATATGCCGACACGTGGCGTGCTAGCGCTTGAGCGCTGGGCGCTCAAGCGCCAAGCGCCCACGTGCCGACACGTGGTGCGCTAGCGCTCGATCGTCTAGCGCTCAAGCGTCCAGCGCTTAAGCGCCCACGTGCCGACAGCGCCTAGCGCTCAAGTGCCCAGCGCCCACGCGTCAGATACGTGGCGCGCTAGCGCCTATGCGCGCTGCGCTCAAGGCGCTGGCCCCATGCGTCCTTTGGGCGCTTTTTTTTTCCTTTTTTTAATATATATGTATACATGTATATATATGTATAGATACACACACACTCCACAACACTGTCCCTTCCAAAAAAATTTTGGGCCGGGGCGCTGTCCCGCACCCCGCAAGAGGGCTGCTAGCCCCCTTGACCCCAGCCCGCTATCCGAGTAGCGGGACCCCCGTAAAAACTCTGCGTGGCTCCCGATATCCAAGCCCCCTCCAAAACAAAACACAACACTGCACATTGAGTTCGCATGACCAGTTTAACCCGTCAATCGGAGGTTCCCTCGCTCCAAAGGCGAGGGGTAATTAACGGCAGCTTAGTCCGCGGCTGCCGGAGATTCGGATCCCCACAATCAATAAACCCCGGCCTACCCTAGGCAGGGGGAATCTGTAGTACACCCGACAAGAGCGCGCGCGTATTTCCATCTTAATGGGGTGACGAAAAACACCTTACAATTGCTACCAACGATACTACCAAAGTGGCTGTCTGGACATCTCTTGTTCATGAGATGAACAAGGTTCCTACCATTGAGCGTCCAATAACTATTGTTGTGACAACAATGGAGTTATGGCTTTGGCCTAGAAATGTCGGTCCCATCAGCGATCCAGACATATTCTGAGGTAAGTATCACCTGATCAGGGAGATGGTTGATCTCCAAGGGATCGAGATAAGGAGAGTGGATTTTGAGGTTAACACGGCAGATCCACTTACCAAGGCCTGCTTCCTCAAATACTATTTGAGAGATTTTGGGATGTTTGAGTATGGGATACTACAACCACTGCTAAATTGTTGAGTATGAGATACTGCAACAAATGGCCTTAGTGTAAGTGGGAGATTGTTAGTTTTATGTATACCCTAGAGGCTATTACTGTACATATGATGTATATTGTAGTGGATGCTTGGACATATATAGGGAAGACTTTCTTGCTCGACATGATAGTATGCTATCTGGTTGCACTTTGTCTTAATATGTTGACTTGTATAAGTGATGTTGTCTTGCTCTCACATGTTGATAAAGCCCTTAGGTTGTTCCACTAGCACACCCTATAATTTTTCCTAGTAGTGGGAGTATCGAGACAGGGTATCGATACTCCAGAGTAGACTAGCGTATGCGCTTCTTGACCCATATGATGAGCGATGGATGATCCTACATCCATTGGTGTTTGACATCAGAGAAGGTATATGGGTGCTCAGTGGAGACTGGGTACACTGGACGGACTCGCCGAGAACTCCTAGATGGTATTATGCTTATCGTGAGATAGTAGTTCTCTGGTGACATTGGTACAGGTTAGTCTGTCGACCCGAGATCGTCATAGAGTCTTATGTGATTCCCACTGTACTTTGATTTCCACCATACCACGGTCAAGAGATCGTGCAAAAAGGTGGTTTTTGGGTACAGTCCCGAGTCACATGGAGGCAATGAGAGATAGGAGGGGATTCGTCTCTCCCGGTATTGGGAGTTGATGTTGCGTTATACTCGATTGACCATAACAGGAAATCCCTGGCCAGGGTTGCTGAGATATACTGGTAAGTGTTATCAGTAATTTCTCGAACCGTTATAGACCTTACATCGGCATGACTTATCAGGCTATTGGGGTCTGACGTTATACCAACTCCAGGCTGTGATATGCGACATATCAAACGAAGAGACCGGACAGTACGGTAGTGTTACTGATTGGATTCGCAGGAGTATGAGCAGGTTTGCTTGTTGATCTTCTGATCGCTCAATACCCAGGTGGCCGTTATGTTTAGCAGACCGCTTGTGGCTTGTGAGTGTTTGATATGATCATCACCTACTGCTGGCGTATCGACGAGTCTTTAGAGTCCTACATAGAGGTTTCCTGGTTCATGCGAAACGAAGTAGGAGCACATATGTGATATGTGCAGGACCGAGATTAATGCGCGTATGTGATACCACATTCTATTGTCGCGATATGTGATATCGGTCGGTTATATGAGATATAACCGGGTTATCGGATCAAGTGTTGATTCGATGAGTTGTTACATTTGATATTAGTCGGTTGAATGTGATATAGCCGGATTATTAAATCAAGTGTTAATTTGATAATTTAATGTATAATTATATATTTGATATATTAATTTATATTAACTAATATTTTCTTACTTAAACATTTCTTTTTCTCACCTGTGTGCATATAGTATATATGTAATATATATTAATGTACATTATTTTGTGTCATGCTTGATGCCACATGCCTCTTGGGTGTATGAGACTCACACCATGCTTGAAATAATGTAGGGTTTTATTTATTTAAAGTTAATCAAAATTAGTGGGATTAAGTCACACGGTTGAAGCTTGCAAAAGCTTATGGAATCATTGACCAAGTCCATTAAGTTTGTTTTACTTGTAGATATTTATTAATCTAACCATTATTAACTAGCCATGGTTTATTCTCTACATGAGTTAGTGAATGACACTAACTCACCCATGGTTGCTATTCTTACATCATGAGTTCATTCTCTCATCTTGATTCTTCATCTTCTTCTTCATTGAGAAATCTTGCTAGCTTTTCTCAAGGTGAGAAAATATTGTGAGAAAAACAAATCTAAAGTGAGCCCATTTCCTACTATATCATCCTCTACTATTAGCCATTTAGTTTAGGGTGTTTGCTTCACTAAACCCTAATTTAGTGAAGAGGTAGCATGAGCTTGAGTCTTCTCGACGCAGATCATCTTCAGCCTTGAAGACTTCGAGCAAGCACGTTCATTTCTTTATGTGAACCCTTACTAGAGTTCGGGTGTTCACTACTTGGAGCGAAGGGACTATTACACGAAACTTTAGAAGTGAAGGACCGGTCTACAAAAGTTGTATTCCTCATTCACAATGTTTGTAAAGTTGTTTACATATCATTTCGTCTAAATCTCTAGTTAAGATTCTAGGGTTATGGTTCTTTAGAACGGCAAAAATTTAAAAATGGCATGGACGATGCCTCCCGAAACCTTGTTGCCGCGCTAAGGAACCCTACAAATGCATCTATCTATGCGACAGACAAGTATCCCCTAACTATCAAACACTATGCCTTGGCGAAGGTCAAAACACATACATGAATACTAGTTGATACCCATATGAAACAACAGAGGGCTACAACTGGTTTTGGCGAAAAACCTTTAATGTAATGAACTCGATATCGTTGAAGGAACTCAAGTGGTTTTGAAATGGAGTGGTTTACGCTCCGCATTTTAAAACTAATAACATAAACTTTTGCATAAGAAATGGAGTGGTTTAGGCTCCCCATGAAGGGATCAATACTCTTTCCTCATAGAATGAGGTGCAGGATATTCCTAACCGAATATCTCTATACAAAGCAAAAGAATATGACAATTGTTTTGAAGAAAACCGAGTAGTTTTAAAAATTGGTTCCGACAATATCAAATAGGTTTGTTTTCCTTGCATTAAAGATATAATGTAGTCTCATCTAATTTAGTTTCTAAGATACACCAGAAACAACCATAATAGTATACTTTTATATGCCATCTGCATTCACCACGGGGTCCCGAGTCTTCACCGTAAAGTTACATAACTTACGACAGGGCGGGGACAGGGCTAGCACGGATGCAAAACATATAAACTATATACTCTCTATATATAAACATCGCAGGCAGATAATAGCCATCACAGACAGATAATAATCATTACAGGCAGGCGAATAACAATATAGAATAGCTGATAAAGTAGGAGCCCCACGTTTCATTTGAGCAGCAAATGAGCCGCGACGTTCTCCGGTCGTGTGGATGGACCGTACAAAGTCGATCCTAGACCCCTACGAGTGCGGCAAGCCACCTACCAATTCTAGAAATTGGGTAACATACCCTCAATGACATGAGTCGGTCACCCGTTGCTTTCTACAATCCGGTAATTTGTGCATCCCTCCGCGGGTCGAATCCTATAACTCCTACAAGCGCGGTGAGCAACCCGTCAATTCTAGAGCGAGGCGACCCGGCCTCAACTCCATAAGATGGCTACCTGCTGCACTCTAGAACCCGGCTACTCGAGCACTTCTCCTGAGTTAATCCTAATACGGAAATGACATATATATACAACGGTGATATCGATCGCATCCTGGTCGAGCCCCAATAAAAGAATATATATAATACGGAAATGGCAGCCATAAGTTGGAACTCGTCCCGAATAAATGAACACAACAATGTAAATCAAAACTGCACAACCAAATCGTACGAGGGGCTATCCGACACGACAATCCATCTAAACCATAAATAATAATAATATATATATATATATATATATATATGTTTCGCCCAATCAGAGCAAAGCTCTGTTGAAATTCAAAATTCAAAATTTTGAAGCAACGCTTCAAATCTAGGGCGCAACGCGCCACATGTCAGGCGCTGATACGTCAGCGCAGCGCCCAAGAAGGCGCGCCCAATCAGAGCAAAGCTCTATTTTAAGCAAAATTAAAATAAGTAACGCTTCAGTTGCGCAGGCACTACGCTGCGCGACACGCGTCAGCGCAGATGCGCTAGCGCAATTGCGCAGGCACTGCGCTGCGCGACACGTGTCAGCGTAGATGCGCTCGCACAGTTGCGCTGCGCTTTGCGCTGCGCGACACGTGTCAGCGCAGATGCGCTAGCGCAGTTGCGCTGCGCTGTGCACTACGCGACACGTGTCACGCGCTGGGGCATTTGCGCCAAACAGAATTAAGATTTTAAAGAAATCTTTCTGTTCTTATTAAAACAAGAAAATTTTCTTCTGTAAAACAGAAGCCCTTGGATCAAAGATCCAACGGTGGGGAAAATTTCCCAAATCACTCAGAGAAAGATCCCTTCAACAAAATTAACTAATTTATGGGCACTATAAAAGAGACCCCAGACCTCAATTCAAAGGCATGAACATTTTCTTGAAAAAAGTCAAGAGCTTCAAACAGAGAGAGAATTCTGAGAAAATTTCAAAGAAAAATGTAAAAACCTTCACGAGAGAGAAGAAATCTCTTTTAATAAATCATTGATCTAAAAACCAGATCAATGTTCTTCACATAATAAACAGTGCTTTGCACTTCTTATGAACCACTGGTTTTTTAAAAACAAGAAAGTAACAAAATAAAAAATAGTGCTTTGCACTTTTATGAACATCTAGTTCTTGAAACAAAAAGAAAAACTTATTTTTCTTTGATCTAAATTAGATCAAGAAATCAAATAGTGCTCTGCACTTCTGTTCTTGAATCTAAAAGATTCTTAGTGCTTTACACTTCCAAACTGCGCTGTTGCGCTCTTGAGAGAGCGCCACGTATCAGCTACAGAACAACTTGCGCTACGCGCTCTTGAAATAGAGCTTTGCTCTCTGGAATTGGCGCAACTCACCAGAGCACGCCACGTGTCAGCAGCGCAACAGCGCAGCGCACTAGCGCAGCGCACTGCGCCGTTGCGCTTGCGCTCACCAGAGCATGACACGTGTCCTCACCGCAAGCGTTTGCGCTCAGTGATTGGCGCAAAGCGCCTGACAAATGCAATACATTTCTTTTACTGAAGGGCCAGGCCCAATTAAAAGACCAAACAGGCCTAATTAAATTGATGCTCTGCATCATTTATAAATAGGCAAAGCCCAAACAAAATAATAAAAATATTATGCAGATGCCTTGCAGAGCCCAAAATAAATTGATGCTCTGCATCTTTTATGGGCAGAGCCCAAACAAAAAAATAGAAAATAATGCAATGCATTATTTAAAAATGGGCCAAGCCCTAACACAGGCCTAACAGACCAAAAACAAATAAAAGGCGTTGAATACTTTGGATTTAACCCAATCATGGCCGTAAGTCCTCAAATTAAATTGACTGAGCGATATTGCTCCTTTAAATCAATTTATATCCGGTTCGAGGGTACATCTCCGAGCTCCTCCGACACCTCTCGTTGTAATCCTTCAACGACGTCAGAGAGGCGACGCGTCCCAACAACCACACATGAATATGGACTGCGGGGTCCTTAAACTCATGGACCGAAACGTCCTTAAACTAATATTGGACCGAAACGTCCCTAAACTAATATTGGACCGAAACGTCCCTAAACTGGAATATGGACCACCACGTCCCTAAACTGGAATATGGACCACCACGTCCCTAAACTGGAGCATGGACCGCAACGTCCCTAAACTACCTATGGACCACTACATCCCTAAACTGGAACAATAGAGCCTCCAAATGCTCTTTTGCCGGATCTAAACGATCCCGTTTAAGTTGATCTTAGCCCCCAAACACGGCTAACGTATCCTTAAATATTCAAACGGACTATAAAACTCCAAATCAACCTTGGTTCAAGGGTACATCTCTGAACTCCTCTGACATCTGCCGTTGTAATCCTTCAACGACGTTAGAAAGGTGACGAGTCCCGATGGCCAGATATTAAATAGATTATCATGTTAAGTTGATCTTAGTCTCAAATAGGACTATCGTATCCTTAACGAACATTTAAATTGATTTTAGCCGCAACGCGACTAACGTATCCTTAAACTAAAAACACCAAACCCAAATCTAAGTAAATACGGATTTGGACTAATCCACGTCCTACGGGCGACGGCATTACTCAGTCTCCGTATACAATCCACGGGCAACCACAAACAAAACAAACACACACGACACGAAGTGAAATTCTGGAGAAGGAGAAAGTTGCTACCGCGATGCGGTAGCGTAATTAACTGCAGGGGCTTGCGCCTGCAGGGAAGAGCGTCCCCACAATCAAAAACCCCTCAAGCGAGGGGGAATCTGACGAAGTCTGCTATATCGGCCGCATCCGTCTAAACCTCCGATACACGGTGCCATAAATCAACTTGGCATCTTCGGAGAGGTGGACGGATAAAACCAAATAGTATCTGCCCCGAATCTCAGCGTCAGGACATCGCAGTCTTGTGCGCCGACCTTCGGAGGGGAACAGATTCTGGCACGCCCGGTGGGACCTTTTCCTCTTTCCACTCCACACTTCGTGTGTCGTCTTCGCGAACGAATCGCGGTTTGTTAAATGGTTGCCTTTGGATTTCAAGTTACTAAGATTTGGTCTTTTGCCTGGCGCAGAACTCAAGCATCAATGGCCTCTAATTGCACCAACTGCTCGAAGTGCCACAGCAACGGACACTCCACCTCACCGGGAAGTGTAGCATATGGGCCCCAAGCGGCTTCCTTCCTCGCTCTGCCGGTAGACCAGGTGACCCAAGCCACCACTGGTCTATTCTTCGGGACCATGATCCCACCTACAAGCTTCTCTGCGCCAATACCTGCACCGGAAGTGAACAAGAAGTCGGTCTTCGACCGGCTCACTGCTACGACGACCCCTGTCAATGGGTCGTCCACTACCAAACCAACGGCCTCTGTTTTCGCCAGGCTAGATCAGAACTCTAAATTGGCTGTCCCAAGGAAGGCAATAACTGCTGCTCCAGAAGTCGTCAACGCGGCTTCCCCTATCAAAGAGTCAGTCTTTTCAAGACTGACGATTCCTGCTCCTGCCCCTGCTCAAGGATCCGTCTTCGACAGGTTGAATATCACCCCTCAAAAGACAACCTCAGTCTTTAAGAGGTTAACACCGGCGGTGCCTCATTCACACAGGGGGCAAAAAGAAGATGTCTCAATCTCCGAGCCAGTCCCAACGGCTCGTCATGCTCGACGTCGCCATGGGCAACGAGTGAGGAAGGCAGGGGGCAATTCCCCCTCAGGGCTAACTCCACCGGCTCCAGTGTGGAAGTCAACGCTGCTGTTCCAACTGGGAACAGCTTTGAACTGCTGAGGAGGGTACGGAAGAATTCTCCAACCGCTACACTGAAAAGATCTCCTCCGCTTGCGGGGAGAGTCCCAGAAACAAAGCAAGAACAACCCCCTCAACGGCTATCCTCAAGAATTTATAAAGTTTGGAGGAGGGTTCAAGACTCCGTGATCGACACGGATCACTCCCGTCAACGAAAGAAGATGAAGGTGCAAAAAGAAAAAGACCGTCCTATTAAACAGCAGGGGACAACAATCGCTAGGGTGCCCACTACAACGGCCCCTTCAACTTCAACGGCCCACAAAAGGAGAAGACCGGAGAAAACCCCCGCGCCCGCGGCAAATGCCAAAGGTGGTGAGCCTAAACGCCCTAAGTCCGGGGGCATGATAGTTCATACAGTTTATGTGGCATCGGGAAAGGAGGATAGCCGCATATCAACAGGTCATAGACCGCACACGAGGTCAGTGACCAAGGCTCAGGAGCAGCAACAAAAGCTCCAAGAAATGATGAACGCTATGGCCGTACTTACAGGGCCAAAAGAAAACCTTGAAACGTCCTCAGACGAATGTCAAGAGGAAGAAACCGACGCCGAATTCCTTCGTCGGATATTAGAGAAGAAGGACAAAAAGGCTGCTGAACAAGCAGCCAACATACAGCGTATGGGCCTCCTCTTCCAAGACATGATTGGGATGATGATAGAACAAGATCCTCCGGCTGAAGAGCCCCTGATTGTCCTTGGAGGTGATAGGGGAGAGACATCAAATCCTCCGCCAGCCCTATCAACAGCTAAGGAGGATACAATCTCCAAAGCTGATTTGGATGAGTACATCGCCCAACAAATACGGGTTCATCATGTGACCGAAGCAGCCGGCCAGGTCGTAAAAACGGGACGGCCATATCCAAGTTGGTATCAAATCAAGTACCTACCCGGTTACACAATTCCTAAGTTCTATGTCTACAAGGGGACAGGCAATCCTCACCAGCACGTTGCCCAGTTCAGGGCACTTTGCGGCAACACCGGCGGTGACGACAAGCTGTTGCTTCGCCAGTTTGTTGGAAGCCTATCAGATACGGCGTTCGAGTGGTACTCTGAGCTCCCGAACGACTCGATCAAGACCTTCGCGGAGATGGAGCTGTTGTTTACTCAGCGTTTTGCAAGCGCCAGTGAACGTACCCCGATGACGGCACTGATTAACGCCAGGGTAAAACCAGGCGAGACATGGGTTCAGTACGCTATACGGTGGCGGAACTTATGGTCGAAGTGCGAGCAGCGCATTGAAGAAGCTCCCGCAGTGGGTATGTTTGTGGGAACCCTCGATCCACAAGCAACCATCTCGCAGTTTATGATGTTTTTCAAGCCGACTACCTTCCAGGCCTTGATTGACAAGCTAGCACAGATGGATCAGATGGGCCATAAACCCCCTCTTCTAAGGCCGGACTCCCGAAATGACAAAGGGAAGGGAAAAGCGATCGTCGTCGCTAATGATCAACAACAACCGAGCGACTCGAAGCCGGTTGCTCATCAAAATAATATGCGCCCGTACGTACCCCTTGAGGATAGGATGGGACGTCCTTATTCCTTTCCCCGCGATAAAACGAGGAGGTTATTCGAGCTGGCGTTGCGCAACAGACTCATAAATCTGCCGGATCCAAAACGTCCGTTACAACCAAGTGACGTCAACGAGCCCAACTACTGTCCTTATCATCGAGTACTAGGCCATCCGATCGAAGATTGCTACGTTTTCAAGAATTGTCTTGAAAACCAGTACCGACATGGCAAGTTCGCGTTATCTGACAAATGGAAGGTGAATCCCCCGCAGCCCCACATCTCTAAGGGGACGAATACGCCGGGGGCAACATGCTCCGTCATTGAAGAAGCTCCTTGGGAGGTTGTATTATCAGCCAAGACAAAGAGAATGCTAAACGATCTTCAGACATGTCCAGCGATCAAGTGGAAGAATCCGTTGGAACCGCAGGTCATTGAAGGGATGCTGAAGCCACGTCCAACTCCAAAGACCCATGGTGGTGGTTCAAGCACTTGCAGCCAGCTGTCAAAATCTTCGAAAAAGAAGAAGAAGAAATATAAGAAGCCCGTGAAACCTGGCGACAAGCGCACGGACCTGCAAAAACAAATTGACGCGCTGGAGAAATACAACCAAAAGGCACGGACTCCCATTACGCTCCAAGAATTCCTCAATCACATTTTTCAAGAAGAAGATGAGGAAGGAAGTTCATCGGATGAATCCGAGAAATATGTGGCGAGCTGTCATATGATTTCCCATTCGGTCACAAACGAGGAGGAGACTCCTTGCACTAAAAAGCTGGGGGCAGATCCTGAACCAAAAGTTCTATGGCCATCAGATGAGGAAATTGACGCATTCCTCAACGAAGCTCGATTGAAAAGTAAAGCTGATCAAGAACGCGAGACGACTATATTGGAAAGGGCCAAGCGCCAGCGACTTGATGAAAGAGCTGAGACGATCCCGCTGAAGCTAAACATTTCCGCTACCGACAAAAGCCAATTCAAGATGAGGAAAAAGTTTGCTAAGGCCATATCAATGGGCATGAAGCTACCATCCTCTGAAGGAAACATCACTGGTGAAATGGAAACGCACCCCTGCTATTGCTTATATCATCAAAAGATTTCGTACCCCACTCAAGAGTGCAAAGCTTTCGATAGATGGTGGCAAGGATATGTTGCTCATCGACAACACTTTAAGCGGGAAAAGCGTAAAACTCGTCGAGAGCAAAGAAATATGACCGAAGGGCTTAAAAGAACTGTTGGCGATTGTTGCATGGTTAACACCGGTAGATCACAAGTGCCCACATTCGGGAGTGATTATGATGAAGAACTAGAACTTTCCCCTCTCTTTAAAGAGTCCGCCTCGAGTAAAGAAGAAGAACCGAAGGTTTGCGAAAATATCCGGCTACGTAATCACACACTGCCCGAAAAGAACCTCGGACCCTCGAACAAAAAAGATAAAGGGAAAGAAAAGGCCACTGAAGATATCGTCTTAGATGACCAAGTGGTGGAAGAGCTAGCTACCAAAGACCCACCAAAGAAGAATAAGGTGGATTACAACGTCTTAGCACATCTGAGAAAGCTGCCCTCACAGCTCAGCATTCTTGACGCCCTTTTGCTATCAAAAGAGGCGAGAGATTTGTTAATTAAGGCGCTCCAAGACCCAGAACAATTCCAAGCATGCCTGGCCGAGGAAAAGATGAAGGATGAATTGGAGGAAGTGCACACGGCCGATGTTACTTTTGGCGATGAAGACCTTCTACTTGGGACGTGTGAACATAATCGCCCTCTCTATATCTCGGGATACTGCCATGATAAAGATAGGGAAAATCCTGATCGATAACGGGTCGTCTGTTAACCTACTCAACGTGCGGGTGTTGAAGGAAATCTGCATGAGCGTCCAGCACCTTGCTCGGGACAAGATCACCATCTCCGGGTTCGACTCCCAATCGTCAAAGACTCTTGGATCTGTGATACTGACGCTACGCTTCGGGCTACTCGTCACGGACATTATGTTCCATGTCATAGACGCCAAGACATGCTATAACGCTTTGCTCGGCCGACCATGGTTACACGAGTACAACATCATCCCTTCTACACAACATCAGTGTATGAAGTATTTTAAGGATGGTTTCGAGTATACCGTGATGGGAGAACTGAACCCGTTCTCTGTGAACGAGGTCCGCAAATACGAAGATGCCAAATACTTCTTACCGGATTTCGAAGATACGGAGAAGTGTCACAAGCCGGAGAATAAAACTAACGCCACCATCCCTGTCTTCGGCAGTGATACCGAGGAGGAAGAGAAGATGGTTTATTCGGGTCCGCCCCAACACAATAAGCCGGGACCATCAGCTCCTACATTGACCTTTGGCAGCGACTCGGAAGATGAAGTCCATGCTGTATTCTCTGCTCGACCTTCAATACGAACGTTCGCTGATGAAGAGCAAAGTCTGCAAGTCGCCATGGTGCCGTTTAAACACTATAAAGAACTGGATGCACTTAATATTTACAACGTAGAAGAGCTACAAACATTCTACATCCCTCCCAGGAGAGAGAGCGAGAAAGCAATTCTGTTTTACCGTTCTGAAGAAACCAAGGTAGAAAAAGAAATCTGGCATGGCGCGGATTCTACGCTCGACAGGCTTCAGCCTATCCGTCTACCCAGATATTATACGGAGGGTTTGAAAAAGCTGCTGAAACGCCAAGGGATATCCTTCAAGCAGACCGTTCGAAAAGCCAAGTTCTACGACAAAGTCTGGAACATTCCTGGAACTCAACGCAAGCTACCTAATGGGAGAATGGAAACAAAAGGGCTTGGATACATCTGGTCGAAGAAACGAGAGTTACTACAAGGCTGCTACATCGTGTACGACTTCAATGAAGAAGCAGATGCTCAATGGGAGGACGCTAATCCTGAGACAGTAAAAGTTCCAAATGCAAAAGAGTCCAGTCCGTCGTTCGAGGAACAAATGGACAAACTTATAAAGAAAGCTGGTCAAAAAGTCCGAGATGATCACAACCGTGAGACGGCCATCTACGAGAAATCCAAGACGCAACGCCTTCTCCAACAGGCTGTAAAGAATGAAAATGCCGCTCCTTGTCAACCTGTTATAAAGAAGGCTCGGCGCAAAAGCAGAAATAAGTCGAAAAGCCAAAAAGGCGCTCAACAACAACAAAGCATGGCTAAGAAGCCACGCAAACGGGAGTCGAGTGTTATTGATCTATCCCTTATGAAGAAAATGGGTCGAGCATACTCGTTTCCGCAAGACAAGACGAAGAAGATACTTGACCTCGCTCTAAAACATCAGATGCTTACACTGCCGGAGTCTAAATATCCCGAACAAGCGGGCGAAGTCTCACACCCGGACTATTGCTCTTACCATCGAGTAATAGGGCATCCTCTTGAAGATTGCTTCACCTTCAAGAATTGGGTTGAAAATCAGTATCAGCTTGGCAAATTCGCTCTGTCCGACAACTGGAGGGTAGCGCCATCACAAAAGCACGAGCCCAAGGCCACGAAAGAAAAACCAGTTCCATATTGGGATTGGAAACGAATTTGTACTTGTCACGTGATAACAATACTAAAAGAAGAATCTGAGAACATGGACAGCTTTCCCTGGTGCCTCGAAAACAGCAATGATGAGGTGATCTCAGAATTTCCGCCAGCTCCGAAAGAACTGGAGGATGGCATACATACTACTGCAGATAACCTCAAGAAGATTGAGTTGAGATCGGCAGACGATCCGCGACTGACATTCATCAGCGAGCTGCTATCTAAAGAAAAGGTGGCTGCGTTAAACGACGTGCTTCTACAGCATAGAGATTGCTTCGCGTGGAACTATTCTGAAATGCCGGGACTAGATCCAGAAATTGCTGTACACAGATTGGCGATATCCCCGGACATCAAGCCAGTCAAACAGGCGCCGAGGAGAATGCGGCTCGAGCTTGAGATGAGCATCAACGCCAAGGTCAAAAAGCTGATCGACTCTGGCTTCATCCAGAAAGTTCAATACCCTAAATGGATCGCCAACATCGTCCCAGTGATGAAGAAAAATGAGACAGTGCGCATATGCGTAGACTTCCGGGATCTTAATAAAGCTTGCCCGAAGGAAGATTTTTCAGTGCCAGTCACCGAACTGATGATAGACAATACGTCCACTCATGAGGTTTTCTCCTTCATGGACGGCTCATCGGGGTATAACCAGATAAAGATGCATCCCGAAGACCAAAAGCACACAGCCTTCAGGACCCCTCTAGGTATATTCTGTTATAAAGTGATGCCCTTCGGTTTAAAGAACGCCGGTGCTACTTATCAGATGGCCATGACGAAGATCTTCGATGACCTTATACACGAAATCGTCAAATGCTATATCGACGATCTCGTGGTTAAAAGCAAATCATATGAGGAACATCTCGAACATCTGAAGACCGTATTTCAACGCCTTCGACAATACAACTTGAAGATGAACCCTCTTAAGTGTGCATTCGGAGTTTCCTCGGGCAAATTCTTAGGATTCATCGTCCGACACCGGGGTATCTAAATAGATCCGTCCAAGATCAAGGCGATCATGGAAATGCCTCCGCCAAGGAATCTCAAATAGCTGCGGTCTCTCCAAGGGAAGCTCGCGTATATACGGCGATTTATAGCCAACCTTTCAGGAAAGTGCCGTCCTTACAGCCACCTGATGAAGAAGGGAACCCCGTTCATCTGGGACCAAAAATGCCAAAACGCACTAGACGAGATCAAGCAATACCTGCAGAACCCGCCGGTGTTGGCTGCTCCGGTCAAGAGAAAACCCCTCATTCTTTATACAACCACCCTCGAAGGTTCCTTAGGCGCATTATGGGCACAAGAGAACGATCAAGGGAAAGAAAGAGCACTCTACTACTTAAGTCGAGTTCTGCTGGGGGCAGAAAGCAACTACTCCCCCATTGAAAAACACTGCCTGGCGTTGATCTTCGCTATAACAAAGCTCAGACATTACGCATTAGCACATGAAGTCCATCTCATTTTGAAGGTAGACCCTCTCAAATATCTAATGTCAAAGGCCATATTGACAGGTCGACTCGCTAAATGGGCCCTGCTCTTGATGGAGTTCTCGATAACGTATCAACCTCTCAAGGCAGTGAAAGGCCAGGCCATCGCCGATTTCTTCGCTGAGCACCCGATACCGGCCGACTCCCCTTTAAACTGCGATCTTCCAGACGAACATGCGTTTGATGCGGTCGACGGTGATGATACTCGACGGGAGCTTTATTTCGATGGCGCATCTTCCATGAAGAAGCGCAAACAAAGCACCCCTATAATCAAATCGGGCGTAGGGCTCATCTTTGTAACTCCACAAGGAGGGATAATGCGCTTTGCTTTCTCCCTAACAGAGCCGAGGACAAACAATGAAGCCGAATACGAAGCTCTGATAGCAGGCCTCGAGATCGCCATCGACATGGGAATTGAAAACCTCCTCATATACGGAGACTCCCAGCTGGTCGTTAGTCAAGTAAACGGCGACTACCAAACGTGCAAATCGGAGTTGGTGAGGTACGGCGAAAATGTGCAATAATTGTTGACCCAAATTCCCTCTTATACTTTGGAGAACATACCGCGTGCGGAAAACAGCAAAGCAGACGCATTGGCCAAACTTGCTAAAGAACTGGCTGACGAGAATCTTGATGACGTTAGAATCATGGTACAAAGCCGTCAAGTGGTTGCCCCAGCAGAAATATCTCCGGAATCATCCGAAGAGAAGGGAGCGACTGAGCAAAAGACCCTGCAAGTAAAAGACCGGGAAAAGGCTGAAGATTGGAGAGAAGTCTTCATAGACTACTTTAGGTCCCACCGAATGCCTGAAGAAGCGTCCACAAGACATCAGCTTATGAAACGAGCTCTGTCTTTCGCCTTTGTCAATGATACTCTGTACAAGAGGTCGTTTGATTCTCTGTGGCTGAGATGTTTAGGACCTGACGAAGCGAAAAGAGTCGTCCAGGAGGTTCACGACGGACTCTGCGGTTCTCACCAAGCGGGCCCAAAGATGAAGTTGAAGATCAAACGGACGGGCTACTATTGGCCCACAATGATCCAGGACTGTCTCGAATATGCGAAGCAATGCCATTCATGCCAAATTCATGGGGACTTCATCCATCAACATCCGAATCCACTACATCCAACGGTGGCTAGCTGGCCATTCGAAATGTGGGGGACTGATATAGTCGGCCCCATCGAACCAGCATCGTCTAGAGGACATTGTTTCATCCTAGCAACGACTGACTACTTCTCTAAGTGGGCAGAAGCGGTACCGCTGAGGGAAGTAAAGACGGAGAATATCCTCCATTTCTTCAAGACGCATATCATATATTGGTTTGGAACGCCAAGACGAATCATCTCCGATAACGGGCCAGCCTACAGAAGCCACAAAATCAGTCGCTTCGCGCAACAGCATAATATAGACTGGAGATATTCCTCAATTTATAATCCGCGAGCTAACGGTCTAGCTGAAGCCTTCAACAAGACCTTGACGAAGATCATGAAGAAAACGGTGTCACGAAATAAGAAAGACTGGCACGAAAGACTGCAAGAAGCTCTCTGGGCGTATCGAACTACGTTTAAAATGGCCACGAACGCAACACCATATGCGTTGGTATTTGGTACAGAAGCAGTACTCTCTCTCGAGATAGAATTACCCTCTCTACGAGTGGCAGTCCACTACGAGCTAACGGACGAAGAAAATGCTCACCTTCGGCTTGAGGAGCTTGACGTCCTTGATGAAACCCGGCTCATAGCACAGCAAAATCTGGAAGCTTATAAAGCAAAGATGATGCGCTCATATGAAAGATTGACCCGACCGAGGACATTCCGCCAAGGCGAACTTGTGCTAGTAGTCAAAAGGCCTATGATTCCCAATCGCACCACGAGAAGAAAATTCGAGTCAAACTATGAAGGCCCATACTTCATAGATAAGGTTTACCAGGATGGGGCCTATCTACTCATGGACATGCACGGTGAAAGGCCTTTCAGGCCAATAAACGGTCGCTTCCTAAATAGATACTACGCTTAATGAGCCACAACCTAGGTCAATGATAGATGACGATGACTATGTCCGCTCGCTATTTTCCTAAGCTCAAGATTTATAAGCAGTAGCCGGCCTTCTCCATATCGGACCGAAATGTCCTTAAACTAATAGCAGACCGAAACGTCTTTAAACTAATACCGCAGCATCCTTAGGCTGACGAGATGAATAAAAAAAAATTAATAAATAAAAAAAATATAATAAATAAAAACGGTATGTCCATAAGCAAAATGGGCACAGATGAAAACCCGAAAGGGCTCCGTGAGTAAAAACAGCAGGCTACCGGCGAGTGTTCGTGAAAACCCGAAAGGGCGCGACCTCGTAAAAAAAAGAGAGAAAAAGAAAATAAAAAGAATAAAAAAAACGGTATGTCCATAAGCAAAATGGGCACGGATGAAGACCCGAAAGGGCTCCGTGGGTAAAAACAGCAGGGCTACCGGCGAGTGTTTGTGAAAACCCGAAAGGGCGCAATCTCGTTAAAACACTTACAGGATCCTCTCGACCTTGTAAGGAGAAACCACCCGCGTGAGATCCTTACGACTCACAAGGGAGTAACACACTTAGGAATCCTCACGATTCCTAAGGAGAAAATACACTTGCGAGATCCTCACGACTCGTAAGGAGAACTCTCTTATGGGACCCTCATGGCTCATAAGATTTGGAAGTCTTAAGTTACAGTGACCTAAACCTGTGCTTAAGCAACCCCCACAACTTCCGATATTTCCCTACAAGTGGCTCAATACTGACCCTTGTATACAATCCACGGGCGCGAATAAACATTTCCCTAACCAAGTCTCATCCGTCACTGGGGATATGTTCGCATGGTAAACAACCCTTGTAAATTCTCTCGATTTATGAGGAGAAAACCCTCCTGTGGGATCCTTACGACTTACAGAGGAAACGAACACTTAGGAATCCTCACGAGTCCTAAGGAGAAAATACACCTACAAGATCCTCACGACTTGTGGGGAGAAATAACTTCGTGAAACCCTTACGGCTCATGAAGTCAAAAGCCTTAGCCGACAGGACCCTAACCCTGGTCGCTAAGCCACCTTTGTTCGACATCGACAGAGGCAGATGATGATTCGCTCCTGGTAATATCCCAGTTGTAGCGGTGCTGATGCCGAAATCGGTTTACAGCGAAAAGCCAATAGGCCGCACATGCATACGAAATAGCCGAAATGATAGGGCAACTTGCAATAAAAAGCAGCAAGTAAAAATGCATGCATGCAAAATAGCCGAAATGATTGGGCAACTCGCAATAAAAAGCAGCGAGTAAAAATAAAATAAATAGCCGAAATGATTGGGCACCGCGAAAAATAGCCGAAATGATTGGGCAATCGCGACCTTCGCGATATAAAAGCTGAAATGATAGAGCATCGCGGAGGTAAAACAAAAAAAAATGATGATAAAACTTTGGCCCTATAGATAAGATCACATCGATCCCTGTATACAATCCAAGGGCGTGAACAAAGAGAGAACCATACTTTCCCAACAGGCTCCGCCAGAAGACGAAGCCAAATCTCGACGGTTCAGTCCAACTCCGAAGAAACCAGTGTCTTCAGCAGATACCTCGACTCACGGATACAAACACTCCTTGATGAGAGCCTCCTGATCCGCGTTGACTCGCAGAGCCACCAGTGCCTCCGTGGGAAATTCTCGACTCGTTTCAAACCCCAAGGAAACAAATAATCCTTGGCGCTTGGGAAACAAATAATCCCTAGCAAACTCCTCGACTCACGGATACAAACACTCCTTGATGAGAGCCTCCTGATCCGCGTCGACTCGCAGAGCCACCAGTGCCTCCGTGGGAAATTCTCGACTCGTTTCAAACCCCAAGGAAACAAATAATCCTTGGCGCTTAGGAAACAAATAATTCCTAGCAAACTCCTCGACTCACGGATACAAACACTCCTTGATGAGAGCCCCCTGATCTGCGTCGACTCGCAGAGCCACCAGTGCCTCCGTGGGGAATTCTCGACTCGTTTCAAACCCCAAGGAAACAAATAATCCTTGGTGCTTGGGAAACAAATAATCCCTAGCAAACTCCTCGACTCACGGATACAAACACTCCTTGACGAGAGTCTCCTGATCCGCGTCGACTCGCAGAGCCACCAGTGCCTCCGTGGGAAATCCTCGACTCGTTTCAAACCCTAAGAAAACAAATAATTCTTGGCGCTTGGGAAACAAATAATCCCTAGCAAACTCCTCGACTCACGGATACAAACACTCCTTGACGAAAGCCTCCTGATCCGCGTCGACTCGCAGAGCCACCAGTGCTTCCGTGGGAAATCCTCGACTCGTTTCAAACCCCAAGGAAACAAATAATCCTTGGCTCTAAGGAAACAAATAATCCCTAGCAAATTCCTCGACTCACGGATACAAACACTCCTTGATGAGAGCTTCCTGATTCGCGTCGGCTCGCAGAGAAACCAGTGTCTCCGCGGGAAATTCCCGATTCGTCTCAAATTGCAAGATGAAGCCCCAGGCAGCAGGAATCAAAAAGCTTGCTTCCCGAACAATAGGACCCTGCAAGTCGATCCAAAAAGATTTCTTGCATACTATTCACGGGTGTCACTCTCCAAAGTCGAATCTCGACAAGGAGGGAAACAACCGCTTACGGGCCCTCTCGACTCGTAAGAGGGAAAAATTCTCTTATAGGATCCTTACGACTTGTAAAAGAAAACACACTTAGGAATCCATACGATTCCTAAGGAGAAAATCCACCTATGAGATCCTCTCGATCCGTAGGGAGAAAAGTCTCTATGAGACCCTCACGGCTCATAGAGTTGAAAAGTCTTAGGCAGCAAATCTGAACCTACGGCCTAAGCCATCGCTATCTCTTGGAAAAAACTAAGTTATCTGCCAATTATATTTATCAAAGATAACATGCTGATAATAAGAGAAGGCAGAAAGCAAAAGAGCATACAATACATTGCAAAAGAAAATGTGTATCTTTATTCATTGACTTCAATCAAATATAAGATGAATCATACAAAAGAATAAAGAATGGATACATATTATTTAAAAGGAAAATTTTACAAATACATTGATACAAAGGCAGCTATTGAGAAGGAAGCGTCTTAAGTAGCTTTATCAGTTGTTCGTACACTTCCTTCCATGCCTTTTCCTGATTGGCCACCACTGCCAACTCCGCCTCCACTTGGGCCCGTTGCTGTGCGACAGATGAAAGCTGATTCCTGACGGCCTGATGAGCAGCTTCACGGCCTGGAGTGTCATGCTCGGCGACATCAAGTGCCCGCTTCAGTCTCAGCCCATTTGAGATGCGCTCCAGAAGGCCCTCGAAGACGGCCTTTACCTCAGCGGCGTTTGCCTCAACTTCAGCACGCAGGCGAGCAGTTTCGCTTGAAGATTCTTGGCACTCCTTCAGCCTCAAAGCCGCTTCTTGTTCCAAATGACGGAAATGAGAAGTGCTTTGCTCGAGCCATGCTCCCCGTTGAGTGCTCACGGCCAAAGTCTCGGGGGATAGGCGCATCGACTCCAGCTGATGAAGGCGAGCCTCAATCTCCCGACAATGGTTAACCCAAGAGGCGACAATGCCCTCGTCATGGAAGGTGGCAAATATCACCAACATCGGGTTAACCGTCGTAGCGAAGTCCTCAGCAGATGTAGGAGCCTCGACGTCGAGTTCCTCGATGTAGTCGCTCAACATGCGCAGACTATTCACCGCACCTTTTGAGGACGGACGTCTCTGGGAAGGGCCGCCCGGTATTGTAATACGAGACTCAAAAGGCACCGAGACTGGAACGACAGCTGAAAAGGACAAAATTTGATTAGATGATGATTCAATAGATACGGAGAAAGTCATTGATAAGATAGTTTACTATACCGGTTGAAGCAGGTGGCAAGGCCGGAAGGGCCGGTGGCGCAACCGATCTTTCTTCTCCCCCTTCGATTTGTAACACTGCGGTTAGGACAAGAGAGAGTTAGAAATAATTCTACCACTGAAAAACAAAGATATCAATCGGGAACGGTACTCACCAGCGCCACCAGAGGGGGAGGCGAATTCAGATGGGAAGGAGAAGTGTGGGAGCAACACTTGATAGAGATGGTCAAAAAGCACTCCTTAAAGACACAACAGTATAACTTTAGTACACAAATTATGCGTCTGGAAGATAAGATTAATAAATTGCAAACCCATACCTTCCAACATCTTCGAGGGTATGAGAGAGGGTTGAGAGGTGACCACCGCCAAGACAGTCGTTGAAGGCTCTCCCTCGAGCAGTGGGGCATCGGCGCTGACTGCACCTGCGTTACAAAAAAGGTAAATTTGTCAGAAAAATTGTGAGGTAAAGAAAGAACACTAACTTGGGATTTACCTGACGAGCTGCCGGCTGAAACGGAGGCGTCTCCTTCCTCCGTGGACATGAGGCCACCGCCCGTGGCCTTATCACCCGACTCGATAGGGACCGTTGTCGTGCTCGCAAGACCTGGAGACGGCGGAAGATCATACACGGGGAGGGCAATGATTGGAGCGTTGCCAGACTCTTGGGAGAGAGTGGCTAACTCTTCCACAAGAGTCGTACCCATCTCACCCGCTACTTCTTCGGGCTCCGCCGTCTCCATCGGCTCATCCACCGTCACCACGAGGTCGCCGGCCTCAAGTGCCTCGTCCGCCACCACCCTCGGTTCAGTTGTAATGATCATTTCATCTGCCGCCACTTCAGGCTGGGCATCAATGACCCTCTCAGCTGCAGACCCCTCAACCTCCATCTCGGGCCTCGAAGCCTCGGCGACGTTGCCCACCGTCGGCTCAGGCTCGGTAGGAGCTGCCTCCTCTGTCTCCTTGGGATCAACGGTTTCTGCCTCCCCCTCGATCGGACTTGGCCCTGCAAGATAAGAGATATAAGGACCAATGGCATTAAAATCCTTATAACAAAAACTCTGAGAGAAATATTACCTGAAGCGGATTTACCGTTTGCACTCCGAACTGCGTGCGCCACCTCTCTGCGGGCAGTGGATAGGGCGACAGGGGCCTCTTCGGATGGAGTATCAGCGCGAGGGACGGTGCTGGGGCCCGCTCTCACAGCCAAGGCAGCCCTGCACGCCTTCGCTTCATGCCTTCGCCGCTTTCTTTCCTCCCGAGCAGTCACAATGGACCTCTGTGACGCCTCTTTCACCGCGGCGTCGTCATCCGTAAACAAAGACACCTCCAGAGCCTTTAAGGCGTCTCTCATCGGCTCCTCAAGACGGACTTCTTGCGGTAACCCCGAGGAAGCAGGAACGTCGGTAGCCGGTAGGACATCTGCATCATTTGGCGGGAGCGGCATTGAGGTTCCTGTGATTAAAAGGGAAAGGTTAGATTGACCATAACACAAGGGAAATGAAAACTTAATGAATCGAAACTTACTAAGGCCCATGGATGCTCTAAGACGTTCCTCCTCGCGGAAAGTCTTCAGAGAAGCGGCAATGGCTTCTTCATCAGTGATGCCTGTTGAAAGAAAAGAAAGAAAAGCGTTAGTCAAAGGCAACGAAGAGGATATGTTGCAATAAAGAAAAGGCGACTAGTAGTTACCTGATTGCGCAAGCTTAGCTAGCCACGCGTCACGCCTCGCCAACCACGCTGAAGCTTCGAGAGCAGCCTCCAAGTCTGTATCGTCCGGCGGCGGCATCACTAATCCTTCGTTAGTCCCGTATTCGATCAGGCCCTCGGCATAGGGAGCATGGGGTTCCTGACTGAACACGACGTCCGCAGCGAAAAGCGACTTCTTTTTCTTTTGCCCTCCGACCCTAGGCTCACGTGGGATCGACTTCCGCTTAGCAGCCACTTTGGGATGACGGGTCCCGATGTCCGCACCCACGCCAGACTCCGGCGAGGATACAACCACTGTCTCCACTAGAGCACAGGGTGCGGGAGGTGCATCTATGATATCAGGGAGCGGCAACTCACGTGGAGGACTTTGCGCACGCGATGGTCTGCCCCCGGCATCTTTTAGAGGAGGAACCACCGGGGTCCTTGGCACTAAGGGAGCGTTTGTTAGTTGTATGTATGCCCTAGAGGCCAGTATTGTACAGATGATGTATATTATATTGGATGCTTGGACATATATAGAGACGATATTCTTGCTCGATATGATAGTATGCTATCTGGTTGCTCTTTATCTTAACATGTATACTAGTCTCTTTAAACTGTCTTATAGTTATATGTTGGTAAAGCCCTTAGGATGTGTACTTGACTACTTGGACTATGATGCAGATCATACTAGTGGGGACATGGTAGTCCATAAGTACATCCTTCAAGGTCCCCAGTCGTAGGTGTATCGAGACGGGGCATCGATATACCAGTGTAGACTAGCGTATACGCTTCTCGACCCATGAGATGGGCGATGGATGATCCCATATCTATTGGTGTTTGACATCAGAGATGGTATACGGGTGCTCAGTGGAGACTGGGTACACTGGACGGACTCGCCGAGAACTCCCAGATGGTATTATACCTCACGTCAGATGGCAGTTCTCAGGTAACACTTGTACAGGTTAGTCTGTAGACCCGAGATCGTCATAGAGTCTTGTATGATTCCCACTGTGCTTTGATCTCCACCTTACCACGTCCATGAGGGCGTGCAAAACGGTGGTTTTTAGGTACAGTCCCGAGTCACATGGAGGCAATGAGCGATAGGAGGGGTTTCGTCTCTCCCGGTATTGGGGGTTGATGTTGTACTGTGCTCGATTGGCCGTAACAGGGAAGTCCCTGGCCAGGGCTGTTTCAGAGATTTGCTGGTAAGTGTTACCAGTAGTTTCTCAACCCGTTATGAGCCTCACATCGGCATGACTTATCGGTTATTGGGGTCTGACGTTTACCACCCCTAGACTTGATATGCGACATATCAGACGAGGAGACCGGACTGTACGGAAAGTGTTGCCGGTTGGCTCGACGGGAGTTGTAGCAGGTTCGCTTGTTCTCTTCTGATCGCTTAATACCCGAGTGGCAGTTACGTTTAGCTGACCGCTTGCGGCTTGGGGGTGCTTGATATGATCATCACCCACTGCCAGCGTATTGACGAGTCTCAGAGTCCCACAATGGAGTTTCTTAGTCCAGGCGAAATGTTGTGGTGCGCATATGCGATATGCACATGGACCCGATTAAAATGCGCGTATAGGATACCGTATATTGATCGGGCGGCTTGCTTTTGGTAGGGGTCATATGTGATATGGCCGGATTGATAAATCAAGTGTTGATTTATCATTTAACCATTAGCTTCTCACTTGAAATCTTTTCTTGAGTTAGTTGGATGTATGCATGCATGTATGCCTTCTTTTTGATTTATGCACATATGGATGTACATATACACATACATACATACATCTTTCATGGTTGATTATACAAGGAAATGGTGGCAATATAAGACTCACAACATGAGCTTTTTATATGGAATATTATTTTATTTAAGCTAAAAACAAAAGGAAAAAGAAATGGGTTTGTTTTGGATTGTTTCTACACTCTTCTTGATCTAACCTCACTCACCCACCATTTAACCATGGTTTTCTCTTCCTTTTAGTTTTTAACTCAAGTACAATAATGATTCAACCATGGTTTGAGATGAGAGATAGAAAATATATATTGATATATTTTTTCTATTTTCTTTATGAGTTGAACTTATCATCTTCAAAAATTGCCATCATCTTCTTCTTCCTCTCTCATTTTGCTCTCTAGTTCTTTATAGTGAGCAATATACTCATCAAGATTGGATTTTGAAGTGAGAAAGAGAACCACAACACCATTCTACACAAGTATAGCCCACTTGTTTAGAGTGTTAGCTTGATTTCGTTCACTTGATCGGATAAAATTGCAAACTTGGACAAAGCGGACTCCGGGTGGATCATCGGTGACCTCGAGGAGTTCAAGCGGAGCCTTTTCAAATCCTAAGTAGCCGAGGAGTCTAGCGTAGGGAGCTACAAAGGTTGTACTCTCTAAACCCTAGCATTTCTTTCATATGATGATGTGAAAAACTTGAAACCCTAATTTTCCTAGGATAGATCCTTTGTAAGTTTACTTAGCACCCTAAAGACTCCACCTTTGGTACATGTGATGCTTCCAAACCCTTCATGAGGTGCTAGGTAAACCTTGCATTGGTATCAGAGCCGACCTAGAACATTAGACGACACCTTTACGAAGTTAAAACTCCGATCGAACCGAAAATACGGATTTTTGGGTGCTCTCTGGACTTTTTTCAAAATCTGGTTATTTTCAGAATTAAAAATATGCATAAAATTCAGCAGGTAAATATAAGAGTTACTGTAAAAAACGAGAGCATGAACAGTTAAAACGACCGCGGAACTGCGGCAATAGCCTGCTTAGGCCGCGGTTCCGCGACCATTCTGTTGAGTCATGGTCTGGTTTTTCTACAGTAATTCATGACTCTGCTTGTTTATGTTTTTAGAGTATTTTTAATCTGAATTTGGTACAATAAATTCTGGAGATGTTTTTGGACTCGTCGGTTCGATCGGAATTTTGATTTTGTGACTTTTCCGGGTAAATCCAGAAAGTATTGAAGTGTTCGAACGACTATCATTTGCTCACTTTTCACGGGGTTTAAAATCTTTCGGAAATACGTGCAAGTTTGTTTGTGGTGGACCCTCTAGAAGACAACAAACCTTAACTCGATTATGTGACCGTCTTGAACTGCCTTTTGAACCTTAGGGTTTGGGGCAGTACAGCGTGCCACATGTGAGGCGTTGGCTTGACCCTTCTACGGCTGGACCGCTACCACTGTGTCACACTCCGGGTTTTTGAACTCCGCTCAAGTGTTGAGCTTTAGGGAATATTGGGTATTTGATCGTTCGTTCGAAAACTTTAATACTGTCAAATTATCTAGAATGTGATGCAATGTGTGGAATTCATATTATAAGACATGAAATACGAGGTATGTGATATTTCGCATTTACGATGTCTAAAGAGAATGTGGATTCCAGATATTGCAGTTTTACAATTTCTTTTCTGTGACCGTAAGTGTAGTATGACGATATCCCCGGTTTCGTTGCTATACGTCAACGACAATTAGGGTACGCATACTTACTTACGTTGATGATATGAGATATTATGTGTTGCTGAGATATGATGTGCAGGATTGTCGCGATTGAATAGCCGGGTTTTTTTTATGTGAGATGAGAGTTTTATATTTTCATTCATGTAAATTCAAATGTAATGTAATATTCTTTTATTTGGGGCACTTCCGGGTTGAGGTCGATGCCACCTGTGATGTATATTATTTACTTTTCCGTATTAGGATGGACCCAAGGAGGGGAGCACAGGTGACCGGGTTCTGGGGTTCAGTGGGAGGCCATTTCGAGGAGTCGAGACCGGGTCTCCTAAACTCCAGAATTGGTAGGGTCGCTTGCCGCTCTCGTAGGGGTCCAGGGTGTGGGCTTGGCTATTCATCGCGACTGTGGAATCCGTATTTTCTATTGTTGGCTAAATACTAAATACGGACGTCCTAGTATATCCCACATTATATCTATGTTTCTGCTGCGATATCTGTGATGTGATCATTAGATATGTTCTGTGATGGATACAGTATATAGTATATATGATATATTATATAGACGTTACTTATGTTTTGCACTCGCACTAGCCCTGCCCTGCTCTGCCGTTAGTTACCTAACCTAACGGTGCACGAGGGGACATCGAGGCGAATGCGGATGGCATAAGTGTACGTCGTATTTATCTGTGATGTTTAGGTGACTTAAATGATGGGACTTCATTAATGTGATTAATGAAAGAAAAGAAACCTAATAGATGTTGTAGAATCAAATTTTTAAAATAAAAGGGTAGCTACAGTTTTGCTTTGCATAGAGGTATATATGATATACCCTGCACCTTATTCGATGAGGAAAGGGCCGAGATCCCTTCACCGGGAGTGACCCCTTTAGCAATAACTGGCAGATGCTACACACTCGGTTTGACTTTTGGTTGCTTCTATAGTTTCTGCTTTGCACAGTGATATATATGATATATCCCGCACCTCATTCGACGAGGAAAGGGCTGACGATCCCTTCACCGGGAGTGACCCCCTGAGCAAAACTAGAAAAGCCTCAAAATCACTCCATTTCAAAACTTCACTTGATTCTACAACGATATCAAGTTCATTACGCAATAGGTTTTCAGAAAAACCTGACGTAGCCCTCCGTCATTTCAGATAAATCCTACTTAGTATTCGTGCTACGTTTGTTGACCTCCGTCAAGGCGTAGTGTGCGGTAGCTAACTAGTATTTATCTGCTTATGCATGTGATGCAGATTGGATTAGGGTAGTCGTACGACCTTGTTGACCTCCGTCAAGGATCGTGCGGATGGATTTGATTCAATCAAGAAATGACGGGTTGAACTTGACTTGCACCCTGTGGTTTGTTGACCTCCGTCAAGGTCATAGGATGCTTGGGGCAAAATATTATCGGGAATTTCAAGTGTTGAAATTTGCAATGAGATTGCATACCTTCTATGAGATAGTTGGATCCCGATACCCACTGCGAGTAAGAGTTACTCCTGGGAGAGTTTTACATATTACAATTAGCCGATCAAGTAGGTGTCTAGAAAGGTGTCAACGGGGTTACGCCTCTGGGAAAACGAGGTTTACTTTAATTAGGTCCGTGCGAAAGCACGGGGAACCTCCCTCAAAGTACCGACACTGGCCTGGCTGAAAGATTGGCGAAGTTGTAGGGTGTAATTAATCCCGGCTAGTCTTTCCTTTTAGGGTTTGAAGGAAGATTTGATAAAAACCAGTGGGAGCCATCCTGATTAGATAAGATAATAACCAATCTGATCTTGCAAGAGCATACGCTAAAGTGTTTTCTTCTCTCTCTCTCCAGGTAGCGACCATATCATGCCTTAATAAAGATAATAATATGGATGTATTGACTGAACCCGCATGTTATACTGTGCTGGGGAACGTTGGTTCCGTTCTTTCTTATAAGAGTTATAGGAATGAACAGGACATAGGGGAATACCAGGATTCCCAAGCCACCCGAATGAAGAAAGTACATGTTGATGCATTTTCTTCGGGTGTGTTCGTTACAGAGAACCGTTTCTCCATCTGCCCTACGTCCTGAGTATTAGATACCGGGTCAGGATCCCATATATGTAATCAGTTACATGGGCTCAGGAGAGGTAGAGAACTTGGAGAAGGTGATAAAGACATTAGAGTTGGAAATGGTGCAATTGTTGCAGCTAAGACTGTCGGAGAATATCACCTTGCATTACCAACTGGTAATACATTGGTTCTGAACGAATGCTATTACATGCCGAACCTGATATGCAACATTATATCGGTTTCTTTGTTGAGTAAAGAGGGATATAATTTTGTATTACAGGATAATGTTATGAACATTTTCCGTAACCAAAAGTTGGTTGGATCAGGCACGTTGTGCAATGGCATTTATGTTCTAAATCAATCAACAGTTCTGAGCATAACAAACACACACAAGAGGAAGAGTTCAGAACTAAACGAATCCTTCTTGTGGCATTGTAGACTGGGTCACATTATTACGACACGACTGGCTAAGTTGCATAAGGATGGATATTTGAAACCATTCGAATTTTCATCTTATGACACTTTCCAGTCATGTCTCAAAGGCAAGATGACCAAAACTCCGTTTACGGGACACGGAGAAAGAGTTACCGAACTCTTGGGACTGATACATAGTGATGTATGCGGTCCCATGTCTACACATGCCAGGGATGGTTTTTCATACTTCATTACATTCACTGACGATCTCTCTAGGTTCGGGTATGTGTTCCTGATGAAACACAAATCAGAAGCTTTTGAGAAATTTAGAGAATATAAACAAGAAGTTGAGAACCAAACCGGAAAAAGTATTAAAATCCTACGATCTGATCGAGGAGATGAATACTTGAGCATTGAATTCGTGGACTTCCTAAAAGAGAATGGGATTCTCTCTCAGCTAACTCCTCCATATACACCACAGCACAACGGTGTATTAGAACGGAGGAACCGCACCCTATTAGATATGGTGCGCTCTATGATGAGTGTAGCCGAGGTACCTATTTCCTTCTGGGGATATGCACTGGAAACAGCAGCATACCTACTGGATAGGGTTCCTACCAAATCTGTGCCTACCACACCATATGAGATATGGGAGGGGAAGAGACCATATCTTAATTTTATAAAGATATGGGGTTGCCCGGCCTATGTCAAAAGACAAAAACCGGACAAACTCGAGGCAAGGTCTGTTTTGTGTAAATTTGTTGGATATCTCAAGCATTCGCGAGGGTATATATTCTACCGCAGCGAGGAACAAAGAGTATTTGTTGCTCAACATGCCACCTTTTTAGAAAAGGAATTTCTTGCAAAAGAGATTAGTGGCTCTGAGGTAGAACTGGAAGAGGTTCCAGCTGAACAAAACACAACTGAAGATTTAGTGGAACCAGAGGATTCGGTAGCTCCCAAAGAACCTCAGCCTCTCCGCTGATCTAGTAGGGTTCCTCGCCAACCTGAGAGATACTACGGTTTTCTCATGGATGGTGGGAGCGAGGATTGCATCATGGAGGATGATGACCCAACTAGTTTCGAGCAGGCCATCACGAGTAGGGACTCAGTGAAATGGCTGGATGCTATGCGATCCGAGATGGAATCCATGTACACCAACAAAGTATGGACTTTGGAAGTTGCTCCTGAAGGGGTAAAACCCATTGGGAGCAAGTGGATCTTCAAGAAAAAACTTGGTGTAGATGGGAAAGTGGAGACTTTCAAAGCTAGACTTGTTGCAAAGGGTTTTCGTCAAAGACCAGGTGTGGACTATGACGAAACCTTTTCTCCAGTGGCTATGCTTAAATCCATCCGGATCATGCTTGCCATCGCTGCATATCATAATTACGAAATCTGGCAAATGGATGTTAAGACCGCCTTTCTAAACGGTGATTTAGAAGAGTGCGTGTACATGACTCAGCCAGAGGGCTTCGTAGACAGTGGGAGCAGCGGGAAGGTGTGCAAGCTGCTTAAATCCATTTATGGATTAAAGCAAGCATCGCGGAGTTGGAACATCTGCTTTGATGTCGTTATCAAATAGTTTGATTTCGTCAAAAATCCAGATGAACCTTGTATCTACAAGAAGGTGGCAGAGAGTAAGGTTGTCTTCCTCGTATTGTACGTGGACGAAATACTCTTGATAGGAAATGACATTCCTATGCTGCAATCGGTCAAGCTCTTCTTATCACAAAGATTCTCAATGAAAGATCTTGGTGATGCCTCCTGCATATTGGGAATCAGGATCTATAGAGATAGATCCAAACGGATATTGGGATTGTCCCAATCCAGGTACATTGACACCATACTAAAGAGGTTTAGTATGGAAGAATCCAAGCGTGGGAACTTACCCACGATCTCTGGAGTCACTCTCTCCAAAGAGATGTCTCCTAAGACTGATTTGGAGAGAGCTCGCATGCAAGGGATACCTTATGCTTCGGCTGTAGGCTCTGTCATGTACGCGATGCTATGTACCAGACCCGATGTAGCATACTCACTAAGTGTAGTGAGTAGGTATCAAGCTGATCCTGGAGAGAGTCACTGGACAGCTGTGAAGAGCATTCTCAAGTACTTACGAAGGACTAAAGAGATGCTCTTGGTGTATGGTAACGGAGAACTCTAAGTGGAGTCCTTTACCGATTCGAGCTTCCAAAGTGATAAGGACGACTCTAAGTCGCAGTCAGGATTTGTCTTTACCCTTTACGGAGGGGCGGTTAGCTGGAAGAGTTCCAAGTAGGAAACCATAGCAGATTCGACGATGGAGGCTGAATACATCACTGCCAACGATGCTGCCAAAGAGGCTGTTTGGATCAAGAAGTTCATTACTGAACTTGGAGTGGTTCTATCCATTGAGCATCCAATACCTTTATATTGCGATAATAATGGAGCGGTGGCTTTGGCCAAGGAGCCCAGATCCCATCAGTGATCCAGGCATATTCTGAGGCGGTATCACCTGATCCGAGAGATAGTTGATCGCCAAGAGATCGAGGTCAGGAGGGTTGACACGAAGAACAACACGGTGGATCCACTCACGAAGGCCATTCCCCAGATACAGTTTGAGAGACTCTTCGGGATGCTCGGTATGCGATACTACAGCAGCTGGCCCTAGTACAAGTGGGAGATTGTTAGTTGTATGTATGCCCTAGAGGCCAGTATTGTACAGATGATGTATATTATATTGGATGCTTGGACATATATAGAGATGACATTCTTGCTCGATATGATAGTATGCTATCTGGTTGCTCTTTATCTTAACATGTATACTAGTCTCTTTAAACTGTCTTATAGTTACATGTTGGTAAAGCCCTTAGGATGTGTACTTGACTATCTGGACTATGATGCAGATCATACTAGTGGGGACATGGTAGTCCATAAGTACATCCTTCAAGGTCCCTAGTCGTAGGTGTATCGAGACGGGGCATCGATATACCAGTGTAGACTAGCGTATACGCTTCTCGACCCATGAGATGGGCGATGGATGATCCCATATCCATTGGTGTTTGACATCAGAGATGGTATACGGGTGCTCAGTGGAGACTGGGTACACTGGACGGACTCGCCGAGAACTCCCAGATGGTATTATACCTCACGTCAGATGGCAGTTCTCAGGTGACACTTGTACAGGTTAGTCTGTAGACCCGAGATCGTCATAGAGTCTTGTATGATTCCTACTGTGCTTTGATCTCCACCTTACCACGTCCATGAGGGCGTGCAAAACGGTGGTTTTTGGGTACAGTCCTGAGTCACATGGAGGCAATGAGCGATAGGAGGGGTTTCGTCTCTCCCGGTATTGGGGGTTGATGTTGTACTGTGCTCGATTGGCCGTAACAGGAAAGTCCCTGGCCAGGGCTGTTTCAGAGATTTGCTGGTAAGTGTTACCAGTAGTTTCTTGACCCGTTATGAGCCTCACATCGGGACGACTTATCGGTTATTGGGGTCTGACGTTTACCACCCCTAGACTTGATATGCGACATATCAGACGAGGAGACCGGACTGTATGGGAAGTGTTGCCGGTTGGCTCAACGGGAGTTGTAGCAGGTTCGCTTATTCTCTTCTGATCGCTCAATACCCGGGTGGCCGTTACGTTTAGCTGACCGCTTGCGGCTTGGGGGTGCTTGATATGATCATCACCCACTGCCGGCGTATTGACGAGTCTCAGAGTCCCACAATGGAGTTTTCTAGTCCAGGCTAAATGTTGTGGTGCGCGTATGCGATATGCGCATGGACCCGATTAAAATGCGCGTATAGGATACCGTATATTGATCGGACGGCTTGCTTTTGGTAGGGGTCATATGTGATATGGCCGGATTGATAAATCAAGTGTTGATTTATCATTTAACCATTAGCTTCTCACTTGAAATCCTTTCTTGAGTTAGTTGGATGTATGCATGCATGTATGCCTTCTTTTTTATTCATGCACATATGGATGTACATATACACATACATACATACATCTTTCATGGTTGATTATACAAGGAAATGGTGGCAATATAAGACTCACAACATGGGCTTTTTATATGGAATATTATTGTACTTAAGCTAAAAACAAAAGGAAAAAGAAATGGGTTTGTTTTGGATTGTTTCTACACTCTTCTTGACCTAACCTCACTCACCCACCATTTAACCATGGTTTTCTCTTCCTTTTAGTTTTTAACTCAAGTACAATAATGATTCAACCATGGTTTGAGATGAGAGATAGAAAATATATATTGATATATTTTTTCTATTTTCTTTATGAGTTGAACTTATCATCTTCAAAAATTGCCATCATCTTCTTCTTCCTCTCTCATTTTGCTCTCTAGTTCTTTGTAGTGAGAAATATACTCATCAAGATTGGATTTTGAAGTGAGAAAGAGCACCACAACACCATTCTACACAAGTCTAGCCCACTTGTTTAGAGTGTTAGCTTGATTTCGTTCACTTGATCGGATAAAGTTGCAAGCTTGGACAAAGTGGACTCCGGGTGGATCATCGGTGACCTCGAGGAGTTCAAGCGGAGCTTTTTCAAATCCTAAGTAGCCGAGGAGTCTAGAGTAGGGAGCTACAAAGGTTGTACTCTCTAAACCCTAGCATTTCTTTCATATGATGATGTGAAAAACTTGAAACCCTAATTTTTCTAGGATAGATCCTTTGTAAGTTTACTTAGCACCCTAAAGACTCCACCTTTGGTACATGTGATGCTTCCAAACCCTTCATGAGGTTCTAGGTAAACCTTTCAGCGTTACGGTCGGTGCCGGGAGGTGCACCTTTACGGTCGATCAACACTTGCCTCTCTTCCTTTATAACGGCCCCCGTCGTATGATTGTACCACTCTTTATATACATTAAGGAGTCGTGGAGCGCAGGCCGGCGCGCTGATGAAAAAACGAGAACCCGTGTTCAGGCGCATGAAGTGTTGTAACGCGTTCTCCATCCCTTCTTCATTGGCAGCAGGTTCCAGCAAGAAAGCTTCCAAGGGTACCCCTTGATCGTAGCCCAGTTGTTGGGTGAAACGATGCGTGTTATATCTCTTGAAGATTGCCGCACCGCCCTGCCTGAAGACTAGGAAGCCCGGTCTAATAGAATACAAGTGGAGGGTCTCCCGGGCCGTCAACACTGAAGCTCCATCCTTAAAGGAGTCCTGTAATGGTCGCACCGCAGCGGTGGACGCTTTTCCAATGGTTAATACCTTGTCAATGAGGGACATCCCGACTCCAACGGTGTGAGGGCGAAGCAGTAAACCTCTGGCGTTCCGTGGTGAAGGGGTCACGATTGATGCGCCAATCAACTGAATGATGCGAGGAAAACCACACTTGTCAAAGAACGAGGGCCTTTTATGCATGCCGAAGACACCCGCCGTATGTAGCTCGAGCCACGAATAAAGTAGTGCATCGGGAAGACCACGTGCAATACCCCGGGCTCGTTAGCATCCGCTGCTCGGCTGAGACCATGATATAGGTGTGCCAAGCCAGCGATCCCAACAGCCACCTTTACCCCGATGGCCATCCGGTGGGCTGGGTAAAAGATAGAGGGCCGCATACAATGAGAGTGAATTGGGATCGCAAACCAGCTCAGCCACAATCCAAGAAATCCTAAGAAAAAGGCCTCCTCATCCATTCCAGGGGCCGCAATTTCTGCAAATGACATGGTAGGGAAGTCCGGAAGAAAAAAACCCTTTTGATCTATCTCCTTCTCCGGTAGGTTGTCCACACCTAGACCGAAAGGGTCATCCAGAGTGGCAAACTTGGCAGCCTCTGATGAGAGGACGCTTGGGCGAAGGAACCGAGCGATGAAATCTTCAAAGTTAACCCCCCGACTCCCATGTTCGATAAAAAGAGATTCATAAATGTTCAACACCTTAATCAAGCTTGGGAATTGATGTTGAACGGCATTCTCCGGTGTGACCCCCCTTACCACTGGCCTAGCACCAAAGACGTACACATCTGTCAGGAGTAGCTCCTCATAATGTTCTCCCATTACTGGTAGACCGGATGCCTCCGTGAACTCCTCCAAAAAGATGGACACTTCCCGATCCATGGCAAGAAAAGTGTGGGTGGGAATGTTCCACTGCTCCAGGAAAGCCTTAAACTACCAGGTGGGGAGCGTGGGATACTGGAAGAGAGAGACGTAGACCGCGGTGTACAATCCTAATCTTATCAACTGCGACTTCTTCGTCGACAGGATGTACCGGGCCCACGGCAGGTAGCCAATCGGATGGCGGGGGATCAGACCAATGTTATATGATTGCCCCCAGGGTCTCGCCTCGCCCTGACAGATACGACGTCCTAGGATATCCAAGACCATATGACGTTGGACCGGAACCGCATCCATAGCGGGATGAAGAAAGCTGTTCGCGGTCCAATCCACCATCTCCACGGCATACTGCACCGAGGGTGGGGTAGCATAATGAATCGCCGTGATGGGCTCGGACGACACTGCGCATGTGAAGCTGCGTCGACCCATAATGATCTGGTTATACCAAGACCCCCAAAGGTGGAGATTCTTGTACTCCGGGTCGTATTCTTTAATCATGGCCAGGACTTCACGGTCCAAGGGCGCCTCGGGAAATCCCTCCTCCGAGCGGACGAACGGGAATGAAGTGTCTAGAGATATGATCGCTGCAAAAGAACAATTTAGCCGTTAGTGTTGTAATTCCAACGTTTGGCGTCTAAAAAAGAAAATGCATTAATTAAATTAAAATTAATTAGTTACACCACACAGCAGTGCAGTGAGTAGGAGACCAAAGGGGGACCCACAAAATCTGGATGACAATACGTCAGTTAATAAGACAACCTCATCATTGGATGAGATTGTCAGTTGGTCCCTAGGAAAACATTTCCATTTATAAAAAAGGGGGGAAGAATCCCTAGAGACAAGGAGAAAATCTCCTCTTTCAGAGCAAAGCTCTGTCACAGAGTGACACTTGTCAAACTCTGATCTCAGAGAAATAAGATTCCTTAAAAGAGCATAGCTCTATGGTCCATCAGAAAATGTTACACCTAAAAGAATTAGAATTTTTGGAATCTTGGAAAATCCATGAAAAACTTGTGAAATTTTTTCATTTTTCAGATCTAAAAGATCTACAGATGATTCAAAGAGCAAAGCTCTGTTCATGGGTTAGAACCCATGAAAAAGATCTCTACAGATCTATAAATTCTTAAGAGCAAAGCTCTGTTTATGAAACCCCAATGGGGATCTCTTTAGATCAAAAGATCTGTGAGAGCAAAACTCTTTGGTTGAAGATTAAGTTCAATTAAGTTTAATTAATTTTACCTAAAGTTTTTGACTTTAGAAATGAGCAAAGTTCTGAAAGTTCTTGAATGAAAGCAAAGCTCTGGGAAATAAAAATCTTGAAATGATGAGATTTTTCTAAGGGCCAGAGGTCCTATTTATAAGGCGCTTGCGCCCCTTGAGCTCACCCCTTGATCCAACGATCAGGAGTTTGCCACCGCTGCACTCACGTGTGCGCCACGTGAGCGCAACGGTGGGGGGGCATTTGTTTCGCCCAATCAGAACAAAGCTCTGTTGAAATTCAAAATTCAAAATTTTGAAGCAACGCTTCAAATCTCGGGCGCAACGCGCCACATGTCAGGCGCTGATACGTCAGCGCAACGCCCAAGAAGGCGCGCCCAATCAGAGCAAAACTCTATTTTAAGCAAAATTAAAGAAAGCAACGCTTCAGTTGTGCAGGCACTGCGCTGCGCGACACGTGTCAGCGGAGATACGCTAGCACAGTTGCGCTGCGCTTTACGCTGCGCGACACGTGTCAGCGCAGATGCGCTGCGCTGTGCGCTGCGCGACACGTGTCAGCGCAGATGCGCTGCGCTGTGCGCTGCACGACACGTGTCACGCGCTGGGGCATTTACGCCAAACAGAATTAAGATTTTAAAGAAATCTTTCTGTTCTTGTTAAAACAAGAAGATTTTCTTCTGTAAAACAGAAGCCCTTGGATCAAAGATCCAACGGTGGGGAAAATTCCCCAAATCACTCCGAGAAAGATCCTTTCAACAAAATTAACTAATTTATGTGCACTATAAAAGAGACCCCAGACCTCAATTCAAAGGCATGAACATTTTCTTGAAAAAAGTCAAGAGCTTCAAACAGAGAGAGAATTCTGAGAAAATTTCAAAGAAAAAGGTAAAAACCTTCACGAGAGAGAAGAAATCTCTTTTAATAAATCATTGATCTAAAAACCAGATCAATGTTCTTCACATAATAAACAGTGCTTTGCACTTCTTATGAACCACTGGTTCTTTAAAAACAAGAAAGCAACAAAATAAAAAATAGTGCTTTGCACTTTTATGAACCTCTAGTTCTTGAAACAAAAAGAAAAACTTATTTTTCTTTGATCTAAATTAGATCAAGAAATCAAATAGTGCTCTGCACTTCTGTTCTTGAATCTAAAAGATTCTTAGTGCTTTGCACCTCCAAACTGCGCTGTTGCGCTCTTGAGAGAGCGCCACGTGTCAGCTACAGAATAACTTGCGCTACGCGCTCTTGAAATAGAGCTTTGCTCTCTGGAATTGGCGCAACTCACCAGAGCGCGCCACGTGTCAGCAGCGCAACAGCGCAGCGCACTGGCGCAGCGCACTGCGCCATTGCGCTTGCGCTCACCAGAGCATGACACGTGTCCTCACCACAAGCGCTTGCGCTCAGTGATTGGCGCAAAGCGCCTGACAAATGCAATGCATTTCTTTTACTGAAGGGCCAGGCCCAATTAAAAGACCAAACAGGCCTAATTAAATTGATGCTCTGCATCATTTATAAATGAGCAAAGCTCAAACAAAATAATAAAAATGCTATGCAGATGCCTTGCAGAGCCCAAAATAAATTGATGCTCTGCATCTTTTATGGGCAGAGCCCAAACAAAAAAAATAGAAAATAATGCAATGCATTATTTAAAAATGGGCCAAGCCCTAACACAGGCCTAACAGACCAAAAACAAATAAAAGGCGTTGAATACTTTGGACTTAGCCCAATCATGGCCGTAAGTCCTCAAATTAAATTGACTGAGTGATATTGCTCCCTTAAATCAATTTATATCCGGTTCGAGGGTACATCTCCGAGCTCCTCCGACACCTCTCGTTGTAATCCTTCAACGACGTCAGAGAGGCGACGGGTCCCAACAACCACACATGAATATGGACTGCGAGGTCCTTAAACTCGTGGACCGAAATGTCCTTAAACTAATATTGGACCGAAACGTCCCTAAACTAATATTGGACCGAAACGTCCCTAAACTAATATTGGACCACCACGTCCCTAAATTGGAATATGGACCACCACGTCCCTAAACTGGAGGACCGCAACGTCCCTAAACTACCTATAGACCACTACGTCCCTAAACTGGAACAATAGAGCCTCCAAATGCTCTTTTGCCGGATCTAAACGATCCCGTTTAAGTTGATCTTAGCCCCCAAACACGGCTAACGTATCCTTAAACATTCAAACGGACTATAAAACTCCAAATCAATCTTGGTTCAAGGGTACATCTCTGAACTCCTCTGACATCTGCCATTGTAATCCTTCAACGACGTTAGAAAGGTGACGAGTCCCGATGGCCAGATATTAAATGGATTATCACGTTAAGTTGATCTTAGTCTCAAACAGGACTATCGTATTCTTAACGAACGTTTAAGTTGATCTTAACCGCAACGCGACTAACGTATCCTTAAACTAAAAACACCAAACCCAAATCTAAGTAAATACGGATTTGGACTAATCCACGTCCTACGGGCGACGGCATTACTCAGTCTCCGTATACAATCCACGGGCAACCACAAACAAAACAAACACACACGACACAAAGTGAAATTCTGGAGAAGGAGAAAATTGCTACAACGATGCGGTAGCGTAATTAACTGCAGGGGCTTGTGCCTGCAGGGAAGAGCGTCCCCACAATAAAAAAACCCCTCAAGCGAGGGGGAATCTGACGAAGTCTGCTATATCGGCCGCATCCGTCTAAACCTTCGATACACGGTGCCATAAATCAATTTGGCATCTTCGGAGAGGTGGACGGATAAAACCAAATAGTATCTGCCCCGAATCTCAGCTTCAGGACATCGCAGTCTTGTGCGCCGACCTTCGGAGGGGAACAATATATATATATATCATAGAAATAAGTCACACAAGCAAGTGTGATACCCCGTCTAATTGAACATATAGAAATTTGACGACATTTAACAACATATATACATCACCGTAGCATGCATAAAGAAAACCTTGACTTTAGAATTCAACACTTGCGAAGCTAACACTCAAATTTTCCAAACAATGAAAATCGAGTGCACTCCGCCATCCGAAAATCCATTGTTTTTCTTAAAAAAAGAGTCCAAACGACCCATCCAATGTCCCTAGAAACTCATCGGGGTACCCCCGATCCTCCTTGCGGGTTCTTGGTCCGAACCAAGAGCCCACGAGGATCGGAAAACACAAAGAAATGGATTTTGGATAGCCAATTGAAGCAGTTTTCAACCAAGCAAAAACAGCGACCAACTTCGAAAAACGGTTTTGAAAATGGCTTCCCGAGACATTACGGGTCACCCTCAACCCCCTACGGAGTCTTTATCCCAAAACGAGAGCTCCAGAATCGAGTACAAGCTTTAAAAGTGTAGGTATCAACACAAACACGGTTGAATTTCATGGTTGAAATCAACAGTCTCCAAATTGGCGAAAACGATGAATTCTAAAGCCATAAAATGCTAGTTTAAGGGTATGGACCGGATTTGATACTATGTTAGGCCAATCAGCATAGCAGAAGTTCGCCGTGGTGCTCAAAGGTCTCTTAGCAGCTACTTCTTATGTTGTCCCCTCGTGACGGACTACAAACCGCTGGACCAATCCATACAGGGCAACCTGGGGGTAAGAGCCCGCGCTTCGCCACTACTGTCACACAGTGAGAACCCCCCATGGGTCGGCATTCCTGCCTAATAGCTCTGATACCATATTAGTGTGTTGTGTGCTCGCACCGCGGAAGCCGCGGCTAAGGCGGAAGCGAAAATAATGATTTTTAGCAAGAACAAAACACATATTCCCTAGAAATCAAACCATACAACTAAACTAGCAAACAAGCATGCAATAGTTAGGGAATACAACCTTCGACGCGTGTCCACCGAATCGTGAAAGACCCCTCCAAGCTTCTCATAGACCGTCGGGAACAAACTCGAATGGCGACTGCCCTTGCCGAAGATGATCTATCCAAGGAAACCGATTCAAGCTCTGGCTTCACCAAATGAAGCAACTGACTCTCCAAGCTTGCTACGAATGGAGAGTAGCGATGTAGGAATTTTCTACTATGATTTTCTCTCTAATCAAATGCTCAAGAGAGTAACTCAAGAAGAAGAAGGATGAGGTGGAGAAGAAGTAGCAATGACAAGAAAATGGCTAAGTGTTGTGTGTAGAGAAAAAAATCAATGTAGAAAAGAATGGCTATGTTTATTTTGCATCCATGAAACAATAGTAAATACAAATGATTTTTACAATATAATATTAAAACCATACCTCTCTACCATACTTCTTTACATCTCATTCTCTACCTCATTTTTGATTTTCTTTACAAAGAAAAATCAACAAATGAAGTGTCCATCTTCTAGAACAAATTCCGTATAAATACGGAATATAACCCAGTATACGTATCGAAATACATATACGCGTATCCGTATAAAAATACGAATAGCCAAGAGAGAGAAAATGAATAGTGAACAATAATACTAGAATACATATATTAAATATATATATATATATATATATATTATTAAATCAAAACTTGATTTAATAATCCGGCTTAATCCTAAGCCACTAGTATTATCAATCGTCCAATTAAAGTTCGTGTAGCCCGTACACGTATTTAATCGAACCCCCTGTATGTACCAACATACGTCATCTACATCATATCGCGTAAAGCGGGAAAACCCTCTGTGTGGGACTCTAAACATTTGACTATATACCGGCTGTGATTTACTGGATAAATCCAAAAACTATAAGCACGTCAGCGACACTAGCTGTACATAACAGCTACCCAGGTATATACCGAAAGGGAAGTTTACAATCAAGTCTGTCCGTACCTTACTGAGACTGAATGTGATAATCTGCGTACAGTCTGGTCTCTTCGTCTAAGAGTATCGCATACCGGGTATAGGGTGTGGATAACGTCAGACCCCTACTAACCCCGATAAGTTATGTCGGAGTTAAGCTCATCACCAACCGAGAAACTACTGAGCTCATACCAGTAAATCTCATCCACTATGGCCACAGATTTAGGGTGATAGCCAATCGAATATAGTGCGGCATCAACTCCTAATACCAGGAGAGACGAATCCCCGATAATCGCTCGCTGCCTCCATGTGGTTAGGGACTGTACCCAACTAAAACCTGTTTGCACGACTCCTTTGAGCCGTGGTAAGATAGTAATCAAAGTACAATGGGAACTCACACTAGACAAATGACGATATCAAGTTAAAAGACTAACCTGTACTCATTCTATTCGAGAACTTCTATCCGACAATAGATATAATACCATCTAGAAGTTCTCGTCGAGCTCGTCCAGTGTACTCACCTCCGGTGAGCATCTGCATACTATCTTAGGTGAAACAGCACCAATGACTTGCGGCCACCGCCCCTCGTCAGGGTCTCGAAATGTATACACTAGTCTACTCTGGAATATCGATACCCAATCTCGATACTCCCATGACTAGGGACATTTAAGGATGTGTTTATGGACTATCCAGCTCTCACGTATATGATGGCTATCATAATGCTGGTGGTCATGCAAGAATCATATGGGCTTCATCATTATATATTAGCGATACGTAATAACAAGTAAAATGTGTACATATCAATGATAAAGACAAACCAGATAGTATAGTATCATCTCGAATAAGATTGTTCTATCTGTATAGGTCCTCCCTCAATTATCATAACTGTGTGCCAACAATTACAATAATTGCCTTGAGGGCACTATATCTAACAACTTACTCTAGAACCCTCTGTATACAGTACAGAGATCCATATTGTTTAGATGTCCATCGTATGGTTAGATACAAACTCGAAGAAATTGTTTCAGATGGCCACTGGTTCTAGAGTGGATGAATTGTTCATTTGTCTCTCCCTTCTACCTTATCTTAAGTTTGAGAACTCCTTAGCAGTAAGGAGAGTATACCACTTATGCTTATGGGATAGTTTTCTTCCAATCTCGATGCTGGTGCTGAAAGGAATGGATAGAAGAAAACCAACTAGCATAAGTTCGGTACACAGAAGGTAAGATAGAAAGACATTGAAAGGGGTAATTGTGAGGGAAAGGATATTGCAACTACAGTCAACAACCTGGGTATTATAGAGATATTACAAGGAATACCCAGCCACCCCTTAAAATATTGGATGTTTTAATTTTTTCTTTGTGGTTATGATTGAAAACTGTTTCTCAAACACTTTTAACTCCTGGGGTATATAGATACTGTATTAGAATCCCATATCTGTAAAGTGTTACAGATGGTGAGAAGAAGTGAAGTACTTGGAAAAAGGTGATTTGTTCCTGTTCAGTCGAAAATATTGCATTCTGTAATATAACAATTTCCTCATTATTCTAATCATCTAAGGGTATTTGTTATAAATATGACACATATTACAGAATCATATGGAAAATACCAATTATCATGTGTTGTACATTATAACCGGTATTATGAAGGAAATTGTATGTTTAGTATGTCATGCATAATATTTTATATCTCTCAACACTTTTCAGCAAGATTTTGTGCAGAAAATCATTCAGGTCAAAGATATCAGAAGCACAAAATTGCCGATAAAATACAGCAAGTCAAAGACTTAAAATCTGGCAGAGATTCAGAAGAGATTAAATAATTCTAGACATCAAAAGAACACCCAAAGACCAATACCAAGACACCCCAGGAAAATGACCCAGTGAACTCATCATATGGCCGCGGAACCGCGGCCGAGTTGGCCGAGTTGTCGCGGTTCCGCGGCTGAGTTAGGGCATCAAGTGACATCGTCTCTCCAGAAGCTTCATCTCAACAACCTTGCTTACTTGAGACACGTCATTACTACGTGACTTCTTCTGGAAGGCTCTGCATAACAAACTTCTTCTAGAAGGCTCCTTGTAACAACCTCATTCTGGAAGGCTCCTTATAACAACCTCATTCTAGAAGGCTCTCTCTAACTACCAAGCTTATGAAGGAAGCTTAATTTGAGATCTATAAAAGGAGATCTAGATCTAATTTTTGGGGGTTACTCATTATTACATAATTGAGCCACAATTACAATTCAATTCAAGTTGAGTGACACAACTTGAGATCCAATCCAAATCCAATCAAATCAAGATCCATTGAGAGCAAAATCAAGCGACAATTAAAGATCTTTTATCGCAACGCTGATCGTCATCAAGAGCAAGAGATCCACGACGATCCACGACTCACGAAGATCGAGCCGAGCAAAGATCGATGACAAATTCCCTTTCAAAGGAGCGATCGAGAGCTAGTCTTGTAAACTCAAATTGAGAGGTGTAATTTTGAAGGAGATTTAATAAAGGTGATAATTGTAATTCTCGCTTTCTTTACATTCTTGCATTATGAAATTTCTTGTTCTTGATTCTTTAATTTTCATGACGCGTGAGTGAAATCCCGCTTGTAAAGGAATCGAGAGAATCGGTAGATCAAGTGATGATAAAATCCTAATACTAATCTTAAGTCTTATGAGATTTGTGAACTTTAGGAAAAATAATCATCAATGACCTAATTTAGAGCGAGATCACATTCTTGCTAATTTCGTTGCAAATTAGGGATCAAATAATTGATGATTCTCTTTGCTAAAGGTTAGATTCGAATGATGATCAATGAAAAGACAAAGGATAGAGAAGGAAAAACCCTAGTTTCTTCAATAGATCCCTAATCTTCATTCATCACCATCGTGCTAGCTATTATTCATCAATAGATAAGATAAGTTATTGTTAGATTCATCATTGCTACTAATTCAATCGATTCCTACAAGCTATTCTTCATATTCTTGATAATTCAAATTGATATTAGACACTTTCTTGATTTCTTAATTCTTGAATATATTCTTGAAATGACAACTCAATTAAATCTCGAAATACTTTCTTGAATTTTCTTTTATATTTTCTTTCAATTCATCTAAACTAAGATCGAACAAATCCCCGCATCTCAGTGGACGATCCGTATTCATTAACGAGCTACATCGACACCGTTAATTGATTGCGGTTATAAATTCTTTGGTTGTGATTAAATTTCAAAACACGATCCGAAATTTTAGATCAATCAAATGGCGCCGTTGCCGGGGTTTGCATGCTAATTTATTCGTTATTACTATTTGAGTTGAAATATTATTATTCCATCAGAATTTTAAATCAAAATCGCATCAAGTGCTTAACGATCAGTTATGAATTTTGCAAGGAAATCTGGAATCTCTGTAGGAAGGAAAAAAATATTCAGATCATTCCAGAGAGGCCAGTGAAGCAACAGGAGCACCAGGAAAACTTTTAGTGCAGAGATCTTGTGAACCGACCACGGAACCGCGGCCATTAGCAAGGATCCGCGGCAAAACCACGGCTTTTTAGTCGAATTGGAGCTCCGATTTTCTCAGGTATACTTCTTACTTTCTTATCTCTTCCCTGCTCTTGTCCAATAACTATTTTCTGCAAGGTTCTTTGCAAAATTCGCAGCGCCGCTAAAAGAAATTTGTTGTGTGTTTTGATATTGGTTGTTTGCATATTTTAATACGGAAATTAAGGGGCATAGACCAAATTCAGATTAGGTAGGGATTTCATTACCCTTCCTAAGCCCCAAAAATCACAAAACTAGCATCCGCATCACCCTCATTAACTAAAAAATATCTAGACAAGACTCTAAAGACCGTCACACTCAATTAGGACAGAAGAAGGTTGTGGGTAATCTATTGCTTATCCGCATTTCTTTTGTGGTGTCTAAGGCAAGTGTGTCTAAGACAAGTGGTTACTTAATTTGGCTTACTACTTACGTAGCGGAGAACCGCCCACTTTCCTGGCACTTACCTGGTCACAGAAGGGATAAAGACGCAGTAGAGGATTTACCTTGCGATTTGTCTTCTGGAAGTTTAGGAGCGGTCTAGTGACTTGACCTAGGTGACCATTAGATCTAGGGTTGCTTGTGCATTGTTGTGTGATTTTTCAAAATCCGTATTTTTCAAAACAAACACCAAACCAACTTTTCTCTAATTATCATAACGCTGCCACTTGTGCTAAACCATTTAGTGCATGCTCGGCTGGACACGGGATTCTAGTGCCCGTCTTGTCCGCGTTCTTCCTATCGACTCCGAAGTCGGTATTTCTATATTTTCTTTTTCTTCACCCACTACCACATCCACTTCGATGGATGGATCTCCATCGAACTTCTTTAATACCACTCTGCCACCGTCCGCAGGTGCGCAGAATCCACCCTGCATCTCTCTCAAAGAGAGATGCTACCTTATTCGAGGTCCTCTTTCTACCTGTCTTTCCATTCCATCAACCAATGGAGACAATTTTGAAATCAAAGCTCAATACATCAATCTTTTACCCAAATTTCACAGTCTTGAGTCTGAAGACGCATATGTTTTTATTACCAAATTTGAAAACGTATGCGCTATGATAGGTACTTCACAACTGTCTGTGGATGCTATGCGTCTACGTCTTCTCCCGTTCACTTTGTGCGATTTCACCGAGAAGTGGCTTTATAACACAGCTGCACATTCTATTTCAAACTGGGATGAATTCGTCATAGCTTTCCTTAAGAAATTCTACCCCAATCATAAGACAGCCCGGGTCCGTAGCGAAATAAATCAATTTACCCAGCTTCCCAATGAACCATTTTCGAAGTGTTATGAACGCTTCAAGGATCTGTTAGTTCAATGTCCTCATCACGGAATCCATCAATGGAATCTGTGCAAAATCATATATGAAAGCATTAATCCTACAACAAAACAGGTGCTTGAATCCATGTGTCAAGGCAACTTCATGTCTAAAGACGATGGTGAAGCTTGGAAATTTTTAGAAAATTTCACTGAAAAAACTTTACAATGGGAGAGTGTAAGTCAATCATCGTCTACGGGTGGTATCCATTAACTGGATGTTTCCATAGGAGTCAAAACTGAAATGGCAGCAATGCAAAAGAAGCTTGAAGCTATGAAACACAAATTTTTTTAGCCTCCCTAAATCAAATGATACTCCCCAAAACTGTCTGTGGATGCTGTTCTGATCCATCACATTTGACGGAAGAATGTCCTTTTAGTTCTCCATTTCAAGGTCAAGAGCATACTAATGCTGCTTTCCAACAAAGACCTAGAAACGATCCGTATTCTTCCATTTATAATCAGGGTTGGAGGAATCGCCCTAATTTTTCTTGGAACCAACACCAAACTCAAAATATGGTTCCAAACCAAAACAACTTTCAAAGGGTCCCTCCACAACAACACCAACCACTACAACTGACTCAGCACCCCTATCAATCACAAAACTTTCAAAATCCGTTCAACACTTCTGCACCGTATAATTCTTTGCAATTGACCGGTACTGATAATTCCTCTTCACTCGAACAAACCATGAATTCGATTCTGAAAAATTTCATGCATGTTTCGGCTGAGATAAAGTCTTCTGTCGATAATATTAAGAAAGATACCGCCTCCCAAGGTAAGAGTATTAAATCGATGGAAGCACAAATTGCACGATTGAATGCCGAAATGAGTGCTAGAGAGAAAGGGAAACTTCCGTCTCAACCCCTACCGAATCCTGGACATTCACAACACTACAATGTGAATGCCATTATAACATTGAGATCTGGAAGAGTGCTGAATAATCAAGTCGATAAAGAGATTGATAATCATGATGAATCTATCAATAACACCTTGGCTTTCACTTCCACTTTTACTTCCACTTCTACTTCCATTTCTGACCCTTGTTCGTCGACCCCACCACCTTCTTGTGAGCCTTTTCTTCGTTTTCCTCAAGGCTCGAACCCTCGGCACACTTCTTCTAGTCCACCAAAGATAATCCCCACTCCTATTCTGTAATCTGTTCCACACACACCACCTTCTCCAATGTTGGACCCAGCTATTATTGCTAAAACTCCTTATCCGAATCGGTTAATGGGAAACAAATCGAGTTCACATATGGAGAAGATTATGGAAATGTTTAAACACGTTAACATCAGTATCCCTCTCCTAGATGCTATCCAACAAGTCCCGGCTTATGCGAAAATTTTTAAGGACTTGTGCACTAGGAAGAGGAAGACTCAAGTGCCCAAAAAGGTATTCATGACAAATAATGTTAGCACTGCTTTTACCCCACAATTACCAAACAAACGTAAGGACCCTGGCTGTCCTACAATCTCAATTTCTATTGGGGGTAAAAACATTAACCGTGCTTTACTTGATCTTGGCGCAAGTGTTAACCTGCTTCCATATTCTGTCTGCGAGCAATTAGGGATTGGAGAGTTGAAACCTGCTTATTGTACTCTCCAAATGGCAGACCGATCAATCACCAGACCTAGAGGTGAACTTGAGGATGTGTTGATTAAAGTCAGGGAATTTATATTCCCTGTGGATTTTATTGTTTTGGATACACAACCTGTTGCGAACCCATGGAACCAAATTCCGGTGATTCTTGGTCGACCTTTCCTAGCCACTTCTAATACTGTCATAAATTGTCGAAACAGTTCTATGACCCTATCTTTCGAGAAGATGTCAATTGAGCTGAACATTTACAAGATTGGAAGCCAGCCGTCTGAACCCTCTGCTCATATTCTTGATGTCTGTCCTGTCCATGAGATAGCTTCCAAAAGTTGCGAGGTTGATGAACTTTGCTTTGAAGATCTCGATGACATTAGCATATCAATACTTGATCTTGCACATCTTAGTGAGGACACTTTTGACAAGTCCACTCCTGAGTCTGAACTTTTGACTCATCACTTTCCGAGTTTGTATCCTTTGCAGGCTACGAGTTTCTTCGTGAATCTGAATGTCATTCTCTTATCCTACCTTCTATTGTTTCTCCGCCGACATTAGATCTCAAATTGCTACCTTCTCATCTTAAATATGTATATTTAGGTGAGAATGAGTCTTTACCCGTGATCAAATCAGTTTCTCTAGTCCTAGAGCAAGAGAACGCTCTTTTGATGGTCTTGAGATCTAATAGGCAGGCTTTTGGTTGGACAATGGCGGATATCAAAGAGATTAGTTCCTTGATTGTTGAACATCATATACATCTGATGGATGAAGCCAAGCCAACTTGAGAACCACAAAGACGGTTGAATCCTGTCATGAAGGATGCGGTAAAGAAAGAAATCGTCAAATTCCTTGACAGTGGTATCATTTACCCAATCTCTGATAGCCAATGGATAAGTCCAATTCATGTAGTCCCTAAGAAATCTGGCATCACGGTCATAACAAATGAGGCAAATGAGTTAATCCAGACACGCGCTCAAACTGGGTGGCGTGTATGTATTGATTATAGAAAACTCAATGCTACAACGAGAAAAGACCACTTTTCTCTACCTTTCATTGACCAGAGAACGCTTAGCTGGATGTGAATATTATTGTTTCATGGACGGATACTCTGGCTATAACCAGGTCTTTATTGCTGAAAAGGATCAAGATAAAACCATATTTACTTGTCATTTTGGTACTTTTGCTTATAGACGTATGCCCTTTTGGTTATGCAATTGTCACGCCCCGCTTCCCAAAATACGGAATACGAGGGGTTGACAAGGCCAACCATGCTCCTACGGTCGAGGAAATATTCCTCCGTAGTCACACTTCGGCTTCTAGCTTTACGTGGTAATCAGTAAACAATACACAGGTAATGAGAAATGCAGTAACTAAATCAAAACAAATACAAAAGAACTAACCAAATGGAGATCAAGAGAGTATGGCTCTGGGTAGCTGATCAATATGTCCGCGATATACGTCTGGTCCTGGTCCAAGCTAGATCCACTCCTCACTCTGAGCATGCATACCGAGGTCGTCAGAGCGACACGATAGTAATATATATGTGGATACAAATGGTAACTCGTACAATAATAATGAATATGTAACAATAAGTCAAACGAGTAAGGACATGAACATGAAGTAGCCAAAAAGGGTGTCTAATAGAGTAGGTAAACAGTAAAGCAGTAGATAGTATGTCAGGTGTGTTGAATCAATAAATAATGCATGTCAATGTCACTAACCCTATCAGTCTCTAAGTCTCACTGTACAGGTCGCTAAGCCTATCGTCAGTCCAAGTGTGAGAGTCAACCATGCAGGAGTATCCCCCGTCCAAGGGTAGGACCCAAGGGCCAGGGACCACGGGCTCGAAACACGCACGGTAATAATCAGTAATATCCCTATATATCTCCATATATCTCCATATGTGTCGGCATGGGACTCCCGAGATTCTGTTGAACTCACACTCAAACTACCCCGCACCCCGTGGTCTACATCAAACGCCAACCATAAACTCGAATACCCGTTGGTCCATGACAAGTCTACGCGAGAACTGGAGACAGGATCTCCATCAAGCATGTATCGACTGATACCCAAGAAAAATGGACAGTGTTTAGTGTCTTACCTGTGACACCCATACAAGTGCTCCCATAGTCATCCCATACCAATTATAGTCACACTTATACACGTCCCACAGACGTCGACAATGCAATAAATCAATAGGGTCCACTGATTGTGTACAAGTACGTGTCACTTTCACTTATCCATTCATGCTTAAACACTAACGTACTTACCACAATCAAACGCTAAAACCTAACACTGGGTAATGCACATGATCGCTAGGTTACCAATGCAACGACATATATATAATGTGATGAGAATTACGATAATTCAGGCATGATTAAGATGTCATCACTCGGTGTCTTACCACTTGCATAATTCATCATAATTCATACATGCGAAATTTAGCAAAACAATGAACAGAGGATAAGTAGTATGTTTAATTATCTATCCAACACATTTGGTTTCACATCAATCGGGTTTCAGGATTGCTAGATATGGCCATTTCATTTTAAGCGTTCACTGCTGGAGATCCGGTTTCAGAATCGGAAGTCCGTTTCGTAACGCATTTTAATCCCAGTTGGGATCGTATTTAGGCGAAGCTATAGTTGAACCATAATTAGGGCTATCAGTTATGTTTCCACCGCAATTGGAAGATTAGTAATATGTTATGTCTACAGGGAGTTATGGACAAATTATGTTCGATATGTAAAATCTGCCGCTGCAGAATTCAGCAAGACGTGCCGACATTGCAAAAAGAATTAAAAAATATCAAACGGTTGAGGAATCCAGTGAAGCCAGTTGAGTAAGAAATCTAATCAAATTTCCTACGTAATGATACAGGGTTCCACGCATTCTCTTATAAGAACAGTGATGTACAGGGGTTTAACAACAGGGGTTATCCTGGATTTCCATTCTGGACTGCAGTCCAAAATCATAATCCATCGCAGTTATCGCTATCATAGTGTACTAAAATTCAGTGATCAACAACATTTTACAGTAGGTTAACCAGTTAGCTTCGTTACGAGCCATCGAACGCTAAAATCCGGTTTATACACAATTTATTATAAATTTTATAGTTTGGAATGCACGCAGTTTTCAGGTTTTACAACAGAAACCGAGACCTCACTTCATGTGAGTAAACGACATAGTTTTGGAACCAAAGTCTCAAGGAACACTCCTAACTACTTGGGTCATCACATTTTATATTTTACCATCAATTTAACGTGAGTTTCCCATTCGGGCCGTGCATCGAGTACTTGAATTATACGGTTCACATAAAGGGTATGCGACAATTATAGTAACTAGAATTGTAACATATACAAGTAGCATGAAACAAGTATTAAACTTGCCTGAAGACGTGTCGACGATGGTCCGGCAGTGGCAACGACACGGTCATGTCACGGGCGCAGCACAGGTTCGACCTTTGGAATCAGATAATTGTACTCAATCCAGTTAATCATCGTGCACTCATTTTCATCACTGCTCCAAATTGTTTCTTATTTTGATGTGAGGGAGGAAGAGATGCTGAGAGAGAGAGAGAGAGAGAGAGAGAGAGAGAGAGATGCTGAGAGGGGGGAGAGAGAGATTTAGAGAGAGAGAGATGCTGAGAGGGGGGAGAGAGAGGTTTAGAGAGAGGGGGGAGAGCTTGGTGGTTGTGACGAGCGGTCGACGGAGGCGCCGTCGAGGTGGTCAAGGTGGCCGGTGGGAGGAGGCAGCGAGGGTGTCGAGGGGGTGGCCAGGTGTGAGGAGACGACAAGGGAGGAGCCCGAGGCATTGGAGGCGTCGGTGGTTATGCTGGGATATCGATGGTGGAGGAGCTTGGTCGATGGAGGAAGAGTGGGGCTCGGCTGCAATGCAGAGGGGCTTGGAAGAGCTCGGCGGCGGAGGGTCCAAAGAGGAGGTCGCCGGTGAGGAGGCAGCGAGGTGTGGTGGTGGTCTCGGTGTTGATGGATGGAGGAAGTGATGATGGTTGCGGTGTTGGGTGTTTGGAGAGGTGAGAAGGAGGAGAAAGAACGTTGGGGAAACTCGTCGGTGGTGTGAGGTGGCACCGGTCGTGGGTGTTGGCAGTGGTAGTGAGGTTGGGGAAGGAGAGAGAGCTCGAGAGAAATGAAGAGAGGGAGAGAGATAGATTGAGAGAGAGAGGGGCCGAGTTTGAAGGAGACGGGCGAGGGGATCTCGAGTGGCAGCTGGAAGGCTCGGTTATGGGTGAGGTGCGGGTCGTGGGGGTTGAGCGAGGAAGAAGGCGAGGCGTTGGCGACGTGGCGACGAGCGCGGAGACGTGGGCGTAACGGGAAAAAGCGGGAAAGTTTTAGAAGGGAGGAAGAAGATTGAGGCGGGTCGGGTCGGGTTTTGGTGGAAATGGGCTGGGCCGAAGGAGTAAGGGAATTATTTGTTTTAAGTTTGGGCCGGAGGAAGTTGTGGGCTGGGCTGATCTTGGGGAATATATGTATATATATTTAGATTTGTTTTTCAGTTGGGCTGGGGAATGAAGGTTATATTTTAGTTTTAATTTCGGGCTTTGATTTTAAAGGTTCAGAAAGATTTAGATGCGACAAATCTAGCAACCAATTTCCTATGAAATTACGAGGAAAAGGAAAAGGGAAATATAGAAAAATAACAGAGAGAGTGGGCCGGCTCAGGTTGGGTATTAAATGGAAGATAGAGAATTAATGAAATTGGGGAATTTGGGCCTGGCTTGGGAATTAAAATTAAGGAATAAAGGAAAATGGGGAAAAGTGGGCCGGGCTGTGAGGGGTCATGGGAAAAGCAAAGAAAATGAAACTGGGCTGGGGAATTAATTTGTGTATGTTAAGAATTGGGTTAGGTTATAAGGAAATGGAAAATATAAAAGAAATAGGTAATAGGGTTTTGGTCTGGTTTAGGGAAAAGTAATGAAGGAGAAGATGGAAGTGTGGTTAGGGTTTTTGGAAAAATAAAAGGGAGAAAATAAAATGGGTTTTAGATAAATTAGGGTTAGGGATGTTAAAATACTAAAAGTAATAATTATAAAATAAATAAATCTTAAGGGTAACAAAAAAAATACGGATATTGTTATACGAAAGGACTGGGTATTATATCATACCACCCTTACAAAAATTTCGTCCTCAAAATTTAAAATAAACGATAAGTTATAAAATCATAAGCGAAAAGCTACTACATCGAACACTAATACATAGTGGTTTACAAAAAAAAAACAGTCAGATAAATTTTTTTTTGAAGGTCTATATATGTATAAAAAAAACCAACGTAACTGAAGGGCAGGTCTAAGTAGGTACAAGAGGATAAAATAGTAATGACGACCAATAACACTCGAGGCATGCTGGATAAAAATCGAAATCCTAAATGTATGCATTCATACGTATCTCAAATTAGCGCTGCTAAAAGTAATGGCATCACACATAACCATTTATAATAGCAAACTATAAGCACAATACCCGGGAAATAAAGTAACCGTAATAAAATAGTGAAGGATTTGTCGATAGGTTAAAACATTTTAGGATAATGTATCGATCAAATAGTTTTTAAAATAACTTAGGAAACCCACATAGTGAAAATAAGAAACATGGAACAAAATATGCGCGATATATGGTCGCGCTATTGAAAATGTGAAGGATCGTAAACCATTTAACACGGGTAAAATGGAAGTAGTCAATAACACGCAATTTTTTGATAAATACAAAATAGTGAAAGCTAAGTTTTCGAATAACGATGTCCCTAAATATAGTTAGGGTACTAGGAGATAGCACAAACATGTATAGGACTAGCCAGGGTAGGGATTACGATAGAGTATGGCTCACTCAAAAGGTCGGAGTGTGACACTTTTTAATCTAAGCAATGGTCAAAACGGTACAAGGTGCAGAAGTGAAGGACACTAATGAATCTCAGAAGAAAAGAAATGTATAGAGAGACAGTCAAAGCATTACGCGAACTAGCAATCAAAAGATTAGCGAACTCAGCAATTTTATTTCGTTCCAGAAAATTTTAAACAAGGCATTCTCGAAAAGTAAAAGATGCCCTAATTATACATAGGTTTTATTTGGCCATAGGAGACGAAAGCTAAATCACGTCAGTCGCGGTTGTGGAGGTTCAACAGGTTATGATAAGCTCGCGCGCTCAGATGGGGGCGTCCATTCCCATATCGCCTCGCAGGGATCGCCACTGGAGGTTCTTCTGCCATGGGGTCTTCTTCTTCTCGCTCTTCTTCCTCGGCTGGAGCTTCTTCATCGAGGTCTGATTCTACGTGATCCTCTTCTGCTGGATCCTCTTCCATAGGATTTTCTTCCACTGGATTCTCCCCAAGGTTTTCCTCTCCAGGATTTTCTTCTATCGGGTCCTCCTCGGAATCTTCCTCTTTTGGGTCTTTTTCGAGGTCCTCTTCTTCGTCGGAATCACCGATCATGTCAACTTCTGGGGCTGCGGCTCCCTCGTTCTCGGAATCACTGTTTCCGAAAATGACCTGGGGGCCGTTGATCTCGTCATCCGAACTCACCAGTATGCGGTCCAAGGAAACGCATGACTGGGTGTCCTCATCTAGATGCGGTGCTGCTCCAGGGTGGGCCATGGCCTGAAAAGGAAGAGTCATGATTAGACAGTGGGGCACACTAAGCAAATAACTAAGGATGCGGTAACACAAGGAAACATACGGTAGGTAAGGACTGAAAAAATCAAATTTTAGAATGCTGATGTAACGAATAGTATAAGTAGAGTGAGTGGGAAAGGGACGATACATACATCACAACTCAGAATTTTATTATATTCAACTAAAAGTTCAACGGATACAAGATCTCAAACGAAAAGAAAATATTTACAAAGAAGTGACAACATTTTTATTAAATGCAGAAAATGTGATAACTCTTCCTTTCATTTCTAGACCGCTGCATTCTCGTCACGCGAGTTGAATCCTGCGCTGGGTCCGCACTATCCTCAAAGATCGGACTACGAATAACCATCACTTAGCAGGAGTGGAGAGTGTGGACGAACCGCCTCCTTGTAGCTCCTTCCTTTTGGGGCAACCATTGATAAGATGTTCGCTGGATTCGCAAATCAGGCATTACCCTTTGGCGCGGCGACAATCTCTCTAAAGGTGCCCTGGCTTCTTGCAGTATCCACAACGTTGAGCCTTCTCTTGCTTCCGTGGCTGGGGAACAAGTGGGCGCTTCATCTTCACCTCTTTTCTTTGTCTAATAGGGGCCCTCTTACGATTGGAGACTTCCGCTGATGCCTGAGTCGCCTGCCTTCTTAATCCTTCAGCTAACAGGTCGTTTGTTCGCTCCTGGGCTTCCTTCAGATCTTGTAGTGCACTCAGAATCTCTACGGTCTGATTCTGGGGAGTGGGGATGGAAGAAGAGTCGTTGGAAGACATGGTCCTGAAACAACAATTTTGAGGACGATATAGGGCACAAGCTATAAGAATTAAAATACAATATGGATTAGGCAAGGAATCAAGAATATCGGGTGCGGTGAAATTCAAACAAGAGGAAATCAACTGTGGAACTCCAAGTCACTCAAACAGAGTACAGTATTGTAACTATACTGCAGTTCACAATTATAACCACGTAACTCTATTAAGTCACCCAAAACTCTAGCGGATGGATCGGAATGTATAGCAGAACACACTATGTAAATCAAGATCACAGATAAAAAGTTTACAATCTAGACCGACGGATGTCTTAGACTGTCCAGTACTACACGGAAACTACAATCTCAATCGAAGCACAACCTGGCTCTGATACCAACAAAACCATGTCACTCCCCGCTTCCCAAAATACGGAATACGAGGGGTTGACAAGGCCAACCATGCTCCTACGGTCGAGGAAATATTCCTCCGTAGTCACACTTCGGCTTCTAGCTTTACGTGATAATCGGTAAACAATACACAGGTAATGAGAAATGCAGTAACTAAATCAAAACAAATACAAATGAACTAACCAAATGGAGATCAAGAGAGTATGGCTCTGGGTAGCTGATCAAGATGTCCGCGATGTACGTCTGGTCCTAGTCCAAGCTAGATCCACTCCTCACTCTGAGTATGCATACCCAGGTCGTCAGAGCGACACGATAGTAATATATATATGGATACAAATGGTAACTCGTACAATAATAATGAATATGTAATAGTAAGTCAAACGAGTAAGGACGTGAACATGAAGTAGCCAAAAAGGGTGTCTAATAGAGTAGGTAAACAGTAAAGCAGTAGATAGTATGTCAGGTGTGTTGAATCAATAAATAATGCATGTCAATGTCACTAACCCTATCAGTCTCTAAGTCTCACTGTACTGGTCGCTAAGCCTATCGTCAGTCCAAGTGTGAGAGTCAACCACGCAGAAGTATCCCCCACCCAAGGGTAGGACCCAAGGACAGGGGACCACGGGCCTGAAACACGCACGGTAATAATCAGTAATATCCCTATATATCTCCATATATCTCCATATGTGCCGGCATGGGACTCCCGAGATTCTGTTGAACTCACACTCAAACTACCCCGCATCCCGTGGTCTACATCAAACGCCAACCATAAACTTGAATATCCGTCGATCCATGACAAGTCTACGCGAGAACTGGAGACAGGATCTCCATCAAGCATGTATCGACTGATACCCAAGACAAATGGACAGTGTTTGGTGCCTTACCTGTGACACCCATACAAGTGCTCCCATAATAGTCCCATACCAATTATAGTCACACTTATACACGTCCCACAGACGTCGACAATACAATAAATCAATAGGGTCCACTGATTGTGTACAAGTACGTGTCACTTTCACTTATCCATTCATGCTTAAACACTAACATACTTACCATAATAAAACGGTAAAACCTAACACTGGGTAATGCACATGATCGCTAGGTTACCAATGCAACGTCATATATATAATGTGATGAGAATTACGATAATTCAGGCATGATTAAGATGTCATCACTCGGTATCTTACCACTTGCATAATTCATCATAATTCATAAATGCGAAATTTAGCAAAACAATGAATAGGGGATAGGTAGTATGTTTAATTATCTATCCAACACATTTGGTTTCACATCAATCGGGTTTCAGGATCGCTAGATATGGCCATTTCATTTTAAGCGTTCACTGCTGGAGATCCGGTTTCAGAATCGGAAGTCCGTTTCGTAACGCATTTTAATCCCAGTTGGGATCGTATTTAGGCTATGCTATAGTTGAACCATAATTAGGGCTATCAGTTATGTTTCTACCGCAATAGGAGGATCGGTAATATGTTATGTCTACAGGGAGTTATGGACAAATTATGTTCGATGTGTAAAATCTGCCTCTGCAGAATTCAGCAAGATGTGCCGACATTGCAAAAAGAATTAAAAAATATCAAACGGTTGAGGAATCTAGTGAAGCTAGTCGAGTAAGAAATCTAATCCAATTTCCTACGTAACGATACAGGGTTCCGCGCATTCTCTTATAAGAACAGTGATGTACAGGGGTTTAACAACATGGGTTATCCTGGATTTCCATTCTGGATTGCAGTCCAGAATCATAATACATCGCAGTTATCGCTATCATAGTATACTAAAATTCAGTGATCGACAATATTTTACAGTAGTTTAACCAGTTATCTTCATTACGAGCCATCAAACGCTAAAATCCGGTTTATACACAATTTATTATAAATTTTATAGTTTGGCATGCACGCAGTTTTCAGGTTTTACAACAGAAACCGAGACCTCACTTTATGTGAGTAAACGACATAGTTTTGGAACCAAAGTCTCAAGGAACACTCCTAACTACTCGGGTCATCACATTTTATATTTTTCCGTCAATTTAACGTGAGTTTCCCATTCGGGCCGTGCATCGAGTACTTGAATTATATGGTTCACGTAAAAAGGGTATGCGACAATTATAGTAACTAGAATTGTAACATATACAAGTAGCATGAAGCAAGTATTAAACTTGCCTGAAGACGTGTCGACGATGGTCCGGCAGTGGCAACAGCACGGTCGCAGCACAGGTTCAACCTTTGGAATCAGATAATTGTACTCAATCCAGTTAATCACCGTGCACTCATTTTCATCACTGCTCCAAGTTGTTTCTTATTTTGATGTGAGGGAGCAGAGATGCTGAGAGAGAGAGAGAGATTTAGAGAGAGAGAGATACTCAGAGGGGGAGGAGAGAGAGATTTAGAGAGAGAGAGAGAGATGCTGAGAGGGGGGAGAGAGAGATTTAGAGAGAGAGAGAGATGCTGAGAAGGGGAGAGAGAGGTTTAGAGAGAGAGAGAGAGGGAGAGGGAGAGCTCGGTGGTTGCGATGAGCGGTCGACGGAGGCGCCGTCGAGGTGGTCAAGGTGGCCGGTGAGAGGAGGCAGCGGGGGTGTTGAGGGGGTGGCCGGGTGTGAGGAGATGGCGAGGGAGGAGCCCGAGGCGTTGGAGGCGTCGGTGGTTGTGCTGGGATGTCGACGGTGGAGGAGTTGGTCGATGGAGGATGAGTGGGGCTCGGCTGCAATGCAGAAGGGCTTGGAAGAGCTCGGCGGCGGAAGGTCCAAGGAGAAGGTCGCCGGCGAGGAGGCATCGAGGTGTGGTGGTGGTCTCGGTGTTGATGGATGGAGGAAGTGATGATGGTTGCGGTGTTGGGTGTTTGGAGGGGTGAGAAGGAGGAGAAGGAACGTTGGGGAAACTCGTCGGTGGTGTGAGGTGGCACCGGTCGTGGGTGTTGGCAGTGGTAGTGAGGTTGGGTAAGGAGAGAGAGCTCGAGAGAAATGAAGAGAGGGATAGAGATCGATTGAGAAAGAGAGGCGCCGAGTTTGAAGGAGACGGGCGAGGGGATCTCGAGTGGCAGTTGGAAGGCTCGGTCATGGGTGAGGTGCGGGTCGTAGGGGTTGAGCGAGGAAGAAGGCGAGCATCGGCGACGTGGGGACGAGCGCGGAGACGTGGGCGCAACGGGAAAAAGCGGGAAAGTTTTTGAAGGGAGGAAGAAGATTGAGGCGGGTCGGGTCGAGTTTTGGTGGAAATGGGCTGGGCCGAAGGAGTGAGGGAATTATTTGTTTTAAGTTTGGGCCGGAGGAAGTTGTGGGCTGGGCTGATCTTGGGGAAAAATATATATATATTTAGACTTGTTTTTCAGTTGGGCTGGGGGATGAAGGTTATATTTTAGTTTTAATTTTGGGCTTTGATTTTAAAGGTTCAGAAAGATTTAGATACGACAAATCTAGCAACCAATTTCCTACGAAATTACGAGGAAAAAGAAAAGGGAAATATAGAAAAATAACAGAGAGAGTGGGCCGGCTCAGGTTGGGTATTAAATGGAAGATAGAGAATTAATGAAATTGGGGAATTTGGGCCGGGCTTGGGAATTAAAATTAAGGAATAAAGAAAAATGGGGAAAAGTGGGCCGGGTTGTAAGGGGTCATGGGAAAAGCAAAGAAAATGAAACTGGGCTGGGGAATTAATTTGTGTATGTTAAGAATTAGGTTAGGTTATAAGGAAATGGAAAATATAAAAGAAATAGGTAATAGGGTTTTGGTCTAATTTAGGGAAAAGTAATAAAGGAGAAGATGGAAGTGTGGTTAGGGTTTTTGGAAAAATAAAAGGGAGAAAATAAAAAGGGTTTTAGATAAATTAGGGTTAGGGATGTTAAAATACTAAAAGTAATAATTCTAAAATAAATAAATCTTAAGGGTAACAAAAAAATACGGATATTGGTATACGAAAGGACTGGGTATTACACAATGCTCCCGCTACATTTCAGCGGTGTATGATGGGGATATTCTCGGACATAGTCGAGAATTTTCTGGATATTTTCATGGACGATTTCTCGATATTCGGAGATTCTTTTGATGACCGCCTATCTCATCTTGACGCAGTTCTTACTCGTTGTAATGATAAGAACTTAACCTTGAACTGGGGAAAATGCCATTTCATGGTCCAAGAGGGAAATGTGCTTGGACATGCCATTTCACGGAAAGGCATTGAGGTTGACAGAGCTAAAATAGATGTCATTCATAACCTTTCTCATCCCAAATGCATCAAAGATATACGATCTTTTCTTGGCCATGCAGGTTTTTACAGGAGATTCATTAAGGATTTTAGCAAAATTGCTAGACCCTTAACTCTTCTTTTGGCCAAGTACACAATCTTTCACTTTGACTCGGATTGTGAGGCTGCATTTGACTCACTTAAGAATTCCCTCACTACAGCCCCCGTTCTATCATCTCCTGATTGGAACCACCCGTTTGAGCTAATGTGTGATGCATTGGATTTTGCTGTTGGTGCAGTCTTAGGACAGCACATTGATAAGATACCACATGTGATTTATTATGCAAGTAAGACCCTGAATGATGCTCAAATTAATTATACAATCACTGAAAAAGAACTTTTGGCAGTTGTATTTGCATTAGAAAAATTCAGGTCTTACTTGATTGGCTCACCAATTGTTGTGTACACTGACCACTCCGCCTTAAAACATCTTTTATCGAAGAAAGATACTAAAGGTAGGTTAATACGTTGGATCCTTCTATTATAAGAATTTGATCTTGTTATTCGAGATAAGAAAGGATGTGAAAACGTAGTAGCTGACTATCTTTCGCGCATCTCTTCTTCATATGTGACCCTACCAATTAATGACTCTTTTCCGGACGAACAACTCTTGAATGTATCCACCGAACCTTGGTTCGGGGATATAGTGAATTATCTTGCAACATGACTTATTCCCCAGGAATGGTCGAAACAGGACAAATATCGATTTCTATCCCAAGTAAAACACTTTTGCTGGGATGAACCCTATTTGTTTAAGTATTGTCCTGACCAGATCATTCGCAGATGTGTCCCCAATGATGAATTCAAGAGCATTCTATCTTTCTGTCATGATCAGGCATGTGGAGGTCACTTTGGTCCTTAAAAGACGGTGGAGAAAGTTTTGCAATGCGGTTTTTACTGGTCGACTTTATTCAAAAATACATTTGATCATTGCAAAACCTGTCCACAGTGTCAACATACGGGTAGGATTTCTCGGAGAAATGAGATGTCACTTCAACCAATCATGGTGGTTGAAATTTTCGATGTTTGGGGTATGGATTTTATAGGTCCTTTTCCCAACTCTTTTGGGAATTTGTATATATTGCTTGCGGTTGATTATGTTTCGAAATGGGTGGAACCTATTCCTTGTCGCACTAATGACAATAAGGTTGTCATTAAGTTCCTTAAAGAAAATATCTTTTCGCGATTTGGACACTCTCGCGCTATCATTAGCGATAACGGGATGCATTTCTGTAATCGGCCGACTTTGATGTGTAAATATGCAATCAACCACAAATTTTCGACACCCTATCATCTCCAAACGAGCGGGCAAGCTGAGATTTCCAACAGGCAAATCAAACTAATTTTGGAGAAAACAGTTTCTAAAAACTGAAAAGATTGGTCAATCAAATTGACGAATGCTCTTTAGGCATTCCGTACTGCATATAAAACTGATCTTGGTATGTCTCGTTATCGTCTAGTGTTTGGTAAGGCTTGCCACTTTCCGGTCGAAATTGAACACAAAGCATTATGGGCCATTAAAGAACTGAACGTTGACTTAAATCAAGCCTGCAACTTTCGAAAGCTGCAATTAAACGAGCTAAGCGAACTCCGCGATGAAACTTACGATAATGCTGTGATAATAAAGAATCGGACTAAGCTATTTCACGATAAAAACATTTTGATAAAAACTTTTACCTCAGGTCAATAAGTCATTCTTTACGATTCACGTCTCCATCTTCGTGCAGGTAAGTTACGATCTCGGTGGAAAGGACCTTTTGTTGTGCGGTATGTATATCCGCACGGGGCAGTTGAGGTTGAAAATGTTGAAAACGGTACAATTTTCAAAATAAATGGGTATAAATTAAAACCGTATTTTTCCACTGACTTCTCGGAGGAGCTCCTGTAAAAATGACCGATTTTCCTCCACCTCACCTCCATGTCTTAGTAATATTGTCTCATCTTTTAGAATGGAGGTGAGACAACTTGTACATACATATAAAAAATAAAAAAAAAATATTTAAAAAAAATTATACGTAAATAAAGAATAAGTTTGGGGGAGATTTTCACGTTCACTTATTCTTGTACCCCATTAATAAATTTTTCCTCCCAAGTTTACAGGTTTCTGAGATTTAACAGATGGCAACAGTGAGAACACTGTTATAAACAAGTTTGGGGGAGGTTTGTGCTTATTTATGCATCATTTTGCACCATACTTTGTATAAGCACAAAACATATAATAAAAAAATATGTACATAAATAAGATAATAAAATATTAGAAAGTGAAAAATTACATTTAAAAGATTGGAAAAATTTAAGAAAACCAAGAAAGTTAGATGTTTTCTTAAACGAAACTGGTAATAAGTAGTTATAAGCCGTTTTCCCAAGGGTTAGTAAGATGAAAGAAGTCACTAATCTATGGATAAAAATAAGTCTGAAAAATAGTTCATATTCTGAAAGCCAAACATTTGAACGTTGATATCCTACTATACGCACTTACACACGTCTTGAAACTCGGGATAGTAGAGGATACCTTGAAATGCTCTTGTCTAAAAGCCAAAGTATGAAGAAAATAATAAATGAAGCATAAGAGATAAAATGGTGAAGAAAAATGAGCACTATTTTTGTAATCACCAAGGCAACATAAAAAAATATAGCGAGGGTGCTTCATCACCTAGTGCCTTAGACCAACTGGTTTGGGAGCCACTGCTAAGCCTTAGGTGTTGTAAGACGAGAAAAATACTAATACGCCTGATAAGCAAGCACATGAGTAATCGGTCGGTTAGTTACTCAAGAAGTATTAACGGCCGCATGAAAAATGTGTGAGCAAATCCATCTAACTATTCACCGACTAAAAAGTACTGTGGTGATGGACAAGAGTATGATAACTTGAATTGAATTCTCCGAGTGTAGGGATGTCCTTTACACACACGTAGGGGTATATGATCGGTATTTGGAAGAAAGGTAGGAATGAAGAATAAAGGCGATATTTTATTGAGAGATGATGTGATTTCTAACATTTTTTCATGACTATTAAGATAGGGCTCATGACAACGGAAAAGTTAGTGTAGTTGGAAACTCTGATTTTTCAAAATCTTTCTTTTACAATTCTTGTCTTTATATGTAACTTTCATAGTCTTTCTTTTATTATAGGATTTTGTGGGTGCAATCCGCTGAAAACCCTCAGGAGACAACACTCTTCCTACTAGGGACACCTAGAAATTTAAAGGCTTGTTGCACGTGCTCAGTGCAATCGTGTTGCCTACGAAAGTGTGTTGCTTAGTTTTTTCTTTTTCTTTCTCTTCTTCTTTTCTCCTTCACCTTAATAAAAGATATTTGCTCGAGACGATCAAAATTAAGTTTGGGGGATTTGTTCAGTCGAAAATATTGCATTCTGTAACATAACAATTTCCTCATTATTCTAATCGTCTAAGGATGTTTGTTATAAATATGACATATATTACAGAATCATCTGAAAAATACCAATTACCATGTTTTGTACATTATAACCGCATTATGAAGGAAATTGTATGTTTAGTATGTCATGCATAATTAGTATGTCATGCATAATATTTTATATCTCTCAACACTTTTCAGCAAGATTTTGTGCAGAAAATCATTCAGGTCAAAGATATCGGAATCACAAAATTGCCGATAAAATGCAGCAAATCAAAGACTTAAAATCTGGCAGAGATTCAGAAGAGATTAAATGATTCCAAATATCAAAAGAACACCCAAAGACTAACACCAAGACACCCCAGGAAAATGACCCAGTGAACTCATCATATGGCTGCGGAACCGCGGCCGAGTTGGCCGAGTTGCCGCGGTTCCACGGCTGAGTTAAGGCATCAAGTGACGTCGTCTCTCCAGAAGCTTCATCTCAAACCTTGCTTACTTGAGACACTTCATTACCACGTGGCTTCTTCTGGAAGGCTCTGCATAACAAACTTCTTCTAGAAGGCTCCTTCTAACAATCTCATTCTAGAAGGCTCCTTATAACAATCTCATTCTAGAAGGCTCTCTCTAACTACCAAGCTTATGAAGGAAGCTTAATTTGAGATCTATAAAAGGAGATCTAGATCTAATTTTTGGAGGTTACTCATTATTACACAATTGAGCCACAATTACAATTCAATTCAAGTTGAGTGACACAAGTTGAGATCTAATCCAAATCCAATCAAATCAAGATCCATTGAGAGCAAAATCAAGCGATAATCAAAGATCTTTTATCGCAACGCCGATCGTCATCAAGAGCAAGAGATCCACGGCGATCCATGACTCACAAAGATCGAGCTAAGCAAAGATCGATGACAAATTCCCTTTCAAAGGAGCGATCGAGAGCTAGTCTTGTAAACTCAAATTGAGAGGTGTAATTTTGAAGGAGATTTAATAAAGGTGATAATTGTAATTCTTGCTTTCTTTACATTCTTGCATTATGAAATTTCTTGTTCTTGATTCTTTAATTTTCATGACGCGTGAGTGAAATCTCCGCTTGTAAAGGAATCGAGAGAATCGGTAGATCAAGTGATTATAAAATTCTAATACTAATCTTAAGTCTTATGAGATTTTTGAACTTTAGGAAAAAGAATCATCAATGACCTAATTTAGAGCGAGATCACATTCTTGCTAATTTTGTTGCAAATTAGGGATCAAATGATTGATGATTCTCTTTGCTAAAGGCTAGATCCGAATGATGATCAATGAAAAGACAAGGGATAGAGAAGGTGAAACCCTAGTTTCTTCAATAGATCCCTAATCTTCATTCATCACCATTGTCCTAACTATAATTCATCAATAGATAAGATAAGTCATTGTTAGACTCATCATTGCTACTAATTCAATCGATTCCTACAAGCTATTGTTCATATTCTTGATAATTCAAATTGATATTGGACACTTTCTTGATTTCTTAATTCTTGAATATATTCTTGATTTTCTTGAAATGACAACTCAATTAAATCTCGAAATACTTTCTTGAATTTTCTTTCAATTCATCTAAAACGAGATTGAACAAATCCTTGCATCTCAGTGGACGATCCGTATTCATTAACGAGCTACATCGACACCGTTAATTAATTGCGGTTATAAATTCTTTGGTTGTGATTACATTTCAAAACACGATCCGAAATTTTAGATTAATCAGTTCCCCAATGTAAGAACTCGGAGCAATTGTTGCTATTGAGGAAATCACCAAATTTGCCTAATGGCAAACTTTTGGTTTTGAATAACCGTTATAGTGCACCAATTTTTAAAAACTCTTTTATCTGTCCCTTTATTTGAAAAAGTGGGATATAATTTTCAAAACAATGTCATGGATATTTACCTATATCAAGTGTTGATTAGGTAAGGTGCAAAGCATAACGGAACTGATGTTCTTAACCAAAATTATAGTTCTTGAATTATAACACACAGATTATCAGTTAGTGAACTCTGGGGAATTATACATGGGGATGTATATGGTTCGATGTCATTCGGGATAAGGGGCTGGTTCTTTTACTTCATTCTGCCTACTTTTTAAGTGCTCTAATTTTGAACGCACGTTCTTGTTGAAACGCAAAATTCAAGACTGTGATGAACTTCAAAGAGTATATAGACAAACTAGAGAACCATACGCTGGAAGTATCAAGAATCTTTGAATTGTTCGAAGATGTGGATGCTTACGCTAGCTATTCCATATTGTGAATGTGATTCTCTCAGATTGCTCATCCGCGGATGTGCTCCATGATAAGTAATGCTGAGTAGCCTCAATTGATTTTGAAAAACCTTAGCAACTCCACTGATTTAGTAGGTAATCTCAGCCACCCGAGAGATACTTTGGTTTGCTCATAGACGGTGACAAGGAGGTTTGTATCATGTGATGATGATCATACTAGTTATCATCAGGCCATAGGGAGTAGTGATTTCCGACGAATTGCTGAATGCCAAATTATCCAGAATAGACTCCATGCATTGCAACAAAGTATGAACTTTGTTGCGTGCTCCTTATGAGATAAAACCTAAAGGAGCAAGTATATCTTTAGAGATCAGTGCAATTAGAAGGGTAGCGACCTTATAAAGCTAGGACTTGTAGTAAACGGTTTTTCATCAAATACCCGACGTGGATTGTGATGAAGCTGCTGCTGCAGTATCTAAGCTGAAGTCCATATGGGTATAACTTGCCACTACCGGTTTTTTAACTATAATATCTGACGGGTGGATGACTATAACGTTTTTCTAAATAGATGATTTAGAAGTATACGTGTATATGACTCTGTCGGAGAATTGTCATAGTCAATGGAAGCAACGGATAGTGTGCGATTTGTTTAAATCTATTTGTAGACCAAAGCAGGCATAGCATAGTAGGATTATCTATTTTTGGTGTTACGGTCAAAGTGTTTGACTTCACCAAAAAGAAATATACACCTGGGATCTAAAACTAGGTAGTAGGGTAGAATGTCAAAGTCATCATATGGGATATAGATGGCATTATTCCGATAGGAATGAAGTTCCTATGCTACAAAATCGGTTAAATAATGGATGTTATAGATGTTTCTCTAGATTGTAAACCAATCCTAGAGAAACGGAAGTAATGAAGAACATATGAGACGCTCTTGGAATATGGTAATGGCCACCTCCTTCGGGAGGCAATTATCGACTCTAGCTTTCATAGAGACATGGATGACAGAGCGTATGTCACGAATTATAAGTTTACCCTCTTCTGAGGAGCGGTATATTGGAAAGAATTCCAAGCGGGATACTGGAGTAGTCGTGACACCGGATGCTGATTATGACTCAGTAGAGAATACATCCTAAGATGTTGTTTGGATGAATACGTTCATTTATGAACATGATCCCATCAGATGTCCAAACAAAATTGTAAGATAGGTATCGCTCATTTCGGGAGATAGTTGTTCTCCGCGAAATTAAGACACGGAGAGATATAGTTAGAAACATTGTGGTGGATCCACTCACTGAGGCTGTTTCTCGAACACGGTTTGCGAAACTATTAGTAAAAAAGTTGGGTATGCAATACCACAATAATTGACCTTAAATGCAAGTGAGAAATTGTTGGATATAGGTGCTCTCAAGGCAATTATTATAATTGAAGGAGGACCTATACGGAGAAAAATCTTACTCGAGATGATAGTATACTAACTGGTTTGTCTTTATCTTACATGTGCATACGTATATCGTGTCGCTAATACATGAGATAAATCATGTAGGATTTTACTTGTTTATCAGGACTATGATAGGGATCATACTGGTAGGGCCTGATAGTCCATAAGCACATTCTTAAATGTTTCTAGTCGTAGGAATATCGAGACTGCGCATCGGTGTTCCAGTTTAGACTAGTGTATACGTTTCATGACCCTATATGGGGCGATGACTGATCCCATAGCAATTAGTGTTTGACACCGGTGATTGTATACAGGTGCTCATGGGATGAGTTACACTGTACGGACTCACCAAGAACTCTTAGTTGGTAATATACCAATATCAGATAGCAGTTCTCTGGTGACATGAGAACAGGGTAGTCCCTAGGACCTGAGATTGCCATAGTGTCTCATGTATGTTCCCACTATACTTAGGCTTCTACCCTACCACGTCTCAAAAGAGTCATGCAAACAGGTTTTTGTTAGGTATAGTCCCGTATCACATGGAGTCGGTGAGCGGTCGAGAGGATTCATCTCTCCCGGTATAGGGAGTTGATGTCGTGCCGTACAGGGCATGACTACAACCACAAGTCGGGAGCCACCGCAGTGGAGATAAACTGATAAGTGTTATCAGTTGTATCTCTGGTTGGTTATGAGTCATTTGTCGCATGACTTATCGAGTTATTGGGGTCTGATAGATTCCAAACCCTAGACCCGGTATGCTATACTCTCAGACGAAGAGATCGGACTATACCGAGACTATCACTTATAGACTTTGTCAGGTCCGGATGAGTTCGCTCGCCGAACTGCCTTTATCTTGATCGTACCTGGGTAGCCGTTACGTACAGCTAGTGTCACTGACATTCTTATGGGTTATCCTGTTAGGGGATTGAATCTGAAAGTGTTTCAGATTCGATCGTATATGATCCTATATAACCTGCTGCCAGCGTATCGACAAGTCTTTAGAGTCCCGCAACGAAGCTGTCTGCTCGGGCAAAATGTGATTTGACGTGCGTATATGATACGTATAGGACTTCGATTAAATGGTTGATTTAATCGAACGTCCGAATATACTAGCCGGTTTAAAAGACGGAATATCAAATCAAGTGTTGATTTGATAACCGTATAGCTGACATGGTTTCTAGTATGTGGTATATGATACAAGTACTCTCAACAGTATGCGATACTAAGATGATATGGATGGCCGGTTGTGTATTTGATGCATGACATGTGTATGTATGCAATACATATACAAATCTCATTATACACACACACATACATATACATATATATATACATACATATATATATATATATATATATATATATATATATATATATGCGCGCGCGCGCGCGTATCACTCTTTAATGTTAACACACACACACACACACACACACACACACACATATATATATGTTATGTTAACATTATAAGTGGTGAGACTCTCCTCTTTAAATATGGGTGAAATAAGAAAAGGAAAGACGAGGAATTCTTTTTGAGCCATCCATTTTTCTTCTTCTTCTTCCTCTTCAACAAAAACTTGGAGCTCTCAACTCCGATGGCAAAAGTTGTCTCGGTGGGAAAAACCAAAATCCGGAAAGTACCCATTAACCCACTTATCTCCATTAACGCATAGCGAGCGACGAAGTAGAGTAACTCCTTAAGATGGAGGTGTTGAAGCTACAGTCATCGTGGCTTCACCGCGGATCATCTACGGTGAGATGGTTGGTATGGGGATGTTTTCGGATGCTTGCGGAGTCTAGCACGAGTCTGGATTCTCGATTAGATCATGTGAAGATGCTACAAAGGTTATAGGTACTTCTCTTTTCTCTCTTTTTGTATGTAGTTCTCAATTGCTATTGTCACGCCCCACTTCCCAAAATACGTAAATACGGAACGTAACAAAACCAATCATGCTATGTATGGTGAAAAAATATCCTTCTATAGTCATATTATAGCTGCCAATCAGATATCAAGAACATAAAATAAATATCTATTTATCTCATGTCCACACTGCCACAATAAATAATAACGTAAAGCTAGCGGAAGCAAATAAAGATCCAACAAAGGTAATAATATCCTAGGCTCGTCCCTTATGGGATCACAACGATAAAACGATAAATATATAACTAGAAAATAAATCTAAAGTATCACTGAACTAAAATAAGCGGAAAGCTCTTCACTGCTCAGCAATCCTGTCAAAGTATTCATGATCCTCCCATAACAAGGTCAAAGGATCTGGGCTATGCAAAACGCAGATGTCAGTGCTGTTCCCGCCAAAATTTTCGGTCAAGAGCTATTTGTTTCCTTATAATCCTTATAAAAAAGGAAGAGAAGAAAGAAGAAAAGAATTCACGGTTGGAAATCACGTGTTAAACACGTGAGTGCTTATATGCAAAGTATATAAGCGCTGAAAGCAAATGACAAAAGGCCAAACATTCATCACGTGTTAAAAACATGAGCGTTTATATACAAAGCATATAGGCGATGAAAACACATAACTAAGGGCTAAATGGGCCTCACGTGTAAAACACGTGAGCGCTTATATGCAAAGCATATGAGCGCTGAACATAAACAAGCTAAAACCCACAGCAGGGGTCACATGTTAAACACGTGAGTTCTCTTGTCTCTCACATGCAAAGCATGTGAGTGCCCTAATTTAAAATGTTCCCATTAAATTCTATGTGATAAAATTAAATCGTATTTGGGAAATATTTTACCTGATCTTTCTAATATGGAAAGATCTTTCTCTAACAGAGAATCCTGGATTTAAAATCCGATGGTGATAAAATATCACCAATTAAATTATCTGATAGAATTAAATTCTATTTGGGAAATATTTTCCCGATCTTGCTCAAACTAGAAAGATCTTCTCTATTAAACAGAGGACTTTTGGATAAAAAATCCAACGGCGATCATCTGGTAGAATAAAATTCTATTATAGGAAAATATTTTCCTAATCTTGTTAAACTAACAAGATATTCATATGATAAGAATAAAATTCTATGTTAAACTAACGAGATATCCATATGATAGAATTAAATTCTATATTAAGAAAATATATTTCTGATCTTGTTAAACTAAAAAGATATGATAAAATAAAATTCTAATCTTATTAAAACTAACAAGATATTCATAATCTTGTTAAATAAACAAGAAATCTTCTCTGTTACACAGAGAGCTTTTGGATTAAAAATCTAATGCTGAATAAAATTCACCGATTGATCTAAAAGATCATAGAATCAATCATGATCTCTCAATGAGAGATTCTCTTAACAAATTGATTCTTATTCTTCTCGTATAAATAGGAGCGAGGAGAGGAGGAAAAACACATAGAGAGAGGGGAAGAAAAATACAGAGAGAATTTAATTCTCTCAAAGAAGAAGAACCCCCTCCTAAAAAACCCTAGGTAAAGAGAAAACACAGAGATCATTTTATCTCTTCTTCGCTTCTCTAAGGGTTTAACCCTTCATATAAGAACTTAGTTCTTCCTATGGTTGAGATCTGTAGAAGCAGATCTCCCTACAAGTTGAGAATTTAATTCTCATCGGGAAGATTCTGTCATGCAGATTCAAAGCCTAGAGGAAAGAACTAAGTTTAAAGAGTTTAACTCTTACAAAAAAAAAATATAGGAATTTAATTCCTCTGAAACTAGGGTTTAACCCTATAAAAAGAATTTAATTTTTGTAAAGAACAAAGGGAGAACTTGATTCCTCAGAACCACAGAAGAACAACCCGGTGTTTCGTTAATGTTTAACACTATAACAAGACCTTACGTGTTTTCCACGTGAGTGTTTCTAATGAACAAAAAGAAAACGGCTGACACTGCCTCACGTGTTTTCCAGGCGGGTCTTTAAGAGAGGAGCAAAGAACACTTCTCAAGACAGTCATATGTTTTTGCACGCTACCCCTCAATCAAGTGCTTAACACTTCTGTAAAAGGAAGAGAAAATAAGATAGAAGGGCATTGCCCCCATTTGGGGCTTCTCTTGTGTTTTACACATGAGCACTACGGGAACTAAGTGTTTAGCACTTACACAAAGGGAGAGGCAATAAAACCAAGGGGCAGAACCCAACTTTGGGGCGCCTCACGTGTTTCACACGTGAGCGCCACAAGAATCAAGTGCTCAACACCTATATAAAAGGGAGAAATAATTGGTCAGCACCCATATTTGAGCGCCTCACATGTGTCACGTGAGCGTCACACAACCCTAGTGTTTAACACTAATCAGGTGCCTCACGTGCACCACGTGAGCGCCACAGAAATTTAGTGTTTAACACTATTTCGGTGCCCGCATGAAACGCACGTGAGCATGGTATGTCTCAGCACATTAACACCGTTGGGTAATTCTAGAGACCCAGACTTACTCCAACCTGACTAAGAGAGTCAAGACCCCTCTGTGTTCATCATTCCCCCAAATTGGTCATAGTCCCCAGCATGACTAATGGTTTGTCAACTGATGATATCGAAAATGATGTTCATCCCACACCTCCCAAGATAATCTTAGTCTCCAAAATGACTATTGATTCTTAGATGATTCACCATGATCTTCTTCTTCAAATATGGGAATTGGTTCAAGGGTACATCTCTCTACACCTCTGATACATGTCGTTATAATTCTTCAACGTCTTCAGAGAGGTGGCGGGTCCCGACAACTAACAGCTCTTTGGTGCACTACCCAAACTGACGTGCACATCCCAGATCAAACCACATCCCAAACTGGATGTGACCCATATCACCTTTGGTCATCCCGACACGTGTTTCACACGTGTGCACAAGATGAACATTGGACCGAGATGTCCCTAAACTAACAGCGGACCGTAATGTCCTTAAACTAAAACCTCACCTCAAAAATGGTGATGTACAGACCGAAATGTCCTCAAACGACAACATTGTCTTCAAGATGGTGACAATGGACCGTAATGTCCTTAAACTAAAAACCCACCTAAAAAATGATGATCTACAGACCGAAACGTCCTCAAACTACAACGTTGTCTCCAAGATGGTGGCAACGGACCGTAACGTCCTTAAACTAAAATCTCACCTCAAAAAATGGTGATCTACAGACCAAAATGTTCTCAAACTACAACGTTGTCTCCAAGATGGTGACAACGGACTGCAGCGTCCTTAAACTAAACCCCCACCTCCAAAATGGTGATTTACGGACCGTAACATTCTTAAACTAAACTCTACGGACTGTAACGTTCTCAAACTACTACGGACCGTAACGTTCTCAAACTACTACGTACTGTAACGTCCTTAAACTAAACCCCCACCTCCAAAATGGTGATCAACGGACTGAAACGTTCTTAAACTAATAACGGACCGTAACGTCCTTAAACTAAAGCAATAGAGCCCAAATGCTTTCTTGTTGGGTCTGAATGGTCCCAAAATCCTGTTGAGTAGATTTTAGTCTAAAATTGGACTAACGTATCCTTAACAAACATTTAAGCTTGATCTTAATCTCAAACGAGATTAACGATCCTTAAATCAACCCAAACCCAAATCTAAGAATATATGGATTTGGACTAATCCACGCCCTACGGGCGACAACATAAATTAGTCTCCGTATATAATCCACGGACAACCAAAATAAAACAAACACATATAACATGAAGTGACTTTTTGGAGCAGGAGAAAGTGGTTATCGCTATGCGGTAACGTAATTAACTGCAGGGGCTTGCGCCTGCAGGGAAGAGCGTCCCCACAATCAAAAACCCCTGGCAAACGAGGGGGAATCTGACGAAGTCTGCTACAATGGCCGCATCCGTCTAAACCTCCGATACACGGTGCCATAAATCAGCTTGGCATTTTAGGAGAGGTGGACAGATAAATCTAAATAGTATCTGCCCCCAAATTCAGGCATGAAGATCCATCCCGGTTTTGTCTCCATTTTCGGCGGTAAACAAGTGTGTCATAAATATCATAATAATAATATGAATAATATGCTATATAGGATGCCACGTGCAAGAGTGGGATATCATGAGTATAAACAAAAGCAATCATAGGTGAAATAACAAGCAAGCTATAGGTAGTAAAATATGTCACGCGTATCTTATAGGTCCATGTGTCTAGGTTATCTATCCTACAGGTATTTGAAACCAATTAATGCACTCCTCCATATAACTCAAAAGTATATATCCTGTTACCTCTCGGGACTAAGATATATCTTGTTACCTCCTGGGACTATGATGCAAAATGTGTGATCAAGAATGATTTTATTCCGTTAACCCCCAGAACCACAGAAATATATAATATCCTTTTCAGTTACACTTCAGATACACTTTTGATTTCTCCATTTCTCCAGGTTTCGTTTTGCAAGTCAGGTATGAATATAATATCTACCCAATGCCAACATAGGAACATGCATGTACATGTTATGTCTATCAAGACAACATGTCACGTCCATTAAGATAACAAGTTAGAATGGTTGTCATCAGTAAGTGCTATAGGCAAATAGGTACTGGCATGATAGCAATAACAGTAATAAGATGGTGGGTTATAAGTATGTCAGGGATAGTGTACTACATCAGATGAAGTGTTTATCTCGTAATAAAATCGTGTATACAAGTCATGATGAAGTTGTATCCATTGTTTAGGTGCGATATGCGATGTAAAGAAAATAACCATACCAATTCCTACAAGTTCAATTTATCGATTTGACCATACTAGAATAGTTTGTTATAATTACTAGGTATTATTATTTAGAGATATTTGCATAAACATTATAAACTAAAATTGTAAAAACTTATAAATGTTAAACTATTTAACGGTATACGAATTATAAATATATATAATATAATAATAATAATATTATGACAATATATATGTACATTGCGTAAACTATAGCATGTAGCAAGTTATAACTTGTCTCGATCGATCACAGAACGAGATGATATGCAAAACACGAAACACAACACAATTCAATGCGCGATTACGGCTAAACTTCGGCTCGGTTAGAAACCGCTCTTGGCTAGATATTCGCTCGAAACGATGATCACGACGACGATGGATCGATGCAACGACGGCCACCGGCACGCCCGCGGAAACTCTCTTTTGCGATGATGGATTGCGATGTTACTGCCGCGAAGGTTCTCACCGGTGAGGGTCTCGGTGAAGGAAAATATGGCACTGTGGGTTGCTAGAGCTAGGCTCTGAGTTGGGTTTGGAGATGAACGATGCGTCAGCGTTGGGTATTAGGTTTGGGTTTGGCTTGCGGTGGTTAGGCGAGGCGATAGTGGCGACAGTCACGAAGCGATGGTGGGTGATGTTGATGTGGTGTTGTCGGGTGTTGGAGGAAGACGGTGAAAATTATGGGTTCTCGGTCGATGACGAGGTGACGAGGGTCAATGGGGTTGGAGTTTGATGGCGAGGAAGGTGCTCAGGTTTGAAGTGGGGCGTCAGTGATGGGTTTTGAAGGAAGGAGGAGATGGATGGTCGGGTGTCTTGAGGTGAGGAGAGATGATGAAGGACGACGACGACGTCTCGAGGAAAAGAGAGTCGGCGACAAGGACGAAGATGATGACGGTGAGGGTGAGCTCGGGTTTGAAGACGAGAGAAAATAGAGAGAGGAAGAGATAGAGAGATCAGTTTAAAATATATATAAATATATAAATATATATATATATATATATATGTATAACTCATTTAACTAAAGAATATTTTATAAAGATATTATAATCCCCATCCGTCTCTACGAAAACTTAAAATATTACCAGAAAATATCTACGCATACATATTATCTTAACCCACTTAAACCATAATTTAATGGCTACGAAATATTCAAATCAAATATTTCATACACAGTATTTTAGGATATTTATGGATTTATATGCAATAGATAAACGTCAATAAAATATCATAGGAATATTTAAATAGGATAATAGCACACTAGCAATTAATGGTTAGATATATAATACCCGAATTGTATAACCATAATGTATGGCTACAAAATATATACCAGTTTAAATATTGTATATCATATAGATTTATATTCTATGGATAAATATCAATAAAATATACTCAATCTAAATATTAACTCATAACGGATTTCACGCAAGGGGTCGGATCTGATAATCACGCATACTGTTCGAACACCAATCACAATCCAAACAAAAATATTTAAAAGAAACCCAATGTACTATTTAATATCATTAAATAACATAGGATTGTACTAGGATGTTACAACTATGTTATTTGTGTGATCTTTGTGATTGGAATGGAGTTAAGCTCGCATAAAATTTTGTTATGCGATTCCTCTGCGGATGCGAGCGTCGTGCCCTTAGACCTAGTCCACTAACAGAAAATTGGAGAAAAAACGTTCTTATCATTTAAAGGCTTTTGCATCATCGTCAGATATGTATATTATATTTTATTTGACTCAGTCAACTCTCTCTCTCTCTCTCTCTCTTCAGCATACAAAATATTCGAATCACAGTATTAAATCATATAGGATTGATTTTAACCATATAATATCAATACACATCATGTGTGTCACATGTGCATACAATATTGATATACATGTGCATCGCGCGTTAAAAAAAAGCAATTTCGCTTATAACCGCTTTGCATATTTCCACGCATAACTTTGATGCTCATTCAAATACATGAAATATTAACAGTGTGCAATTTAGGTAAAATGAAAACAAAAGATACACAAACCCCACATTTCACCATAATGACATTCCTTTCTCAGCACGATTCTTCAAAACAAGTATGCGCTTTATAAAATCAACTGTACAGAACTTAGTTGGTACAATTTTCTTTTCCAAAATAAGAGATCGCTGGATCGATTCCCAATAAAGTTGCGTCCAAACAAAAAACATTTTATACTACAGGACTTAAATCTAACCCAAACTAAATACATGGGTTAAAAATAAGAATAAGAATAATGGAATGTGAAGCCACTCATAATGAAATAAGCATGTGTTCAATCATATGCACATTAAATAATCCTCATATCAGCGCACAACAATGAACCTAATAGCTGAATAATACCCAAAATTGAAAAACAATACTAATACACCAGTACCATCCCAACAATATACAGAGCACGCTCCAAAAATACTGGCACCCATGAATTATCTTTACACAACCCCCCTCCCCCGCCCCCGGCCCCCCTAATTTCCAACCAACTCCTCTGTGGACAAACCGCGCTACGCCTCTGTCCACAAGCTGTAGCACCTCCGCCTCAGCTCCACCCTCTACCCATCACCAACTCTCTCGCACACTGCTCAGGGTTATCATGCCTCCTCAATCCTCTCCTAACGGTACTCACCGCATGTTGACTCAACATCACAACCCAAGTTCCATCACATCCAATAGGGCTTGTTTGAATTCGGGAACCCATATTAGAATTGAGTTTAGGAAGTTTTTTGATTTCCCAGTCGCCAACCGCTCGGGACACAGAGAGGACGCCATTGAGGTATCCGTCATCGATCTAACTGTCTGAGGACTCAACACGGTGGGCGTTCTGGAGCATGGATCGGGCGGTGGTCTAGCGACATGTCCAGTGCTTTACCTTTAATTGAAATACCAAAATTGCAAATCTGTCATTGATAATGCTCGATGTTGGCGATTCCCAAGATCAGGACACGTGGCAGATGACGTGTCCCAGAACTCAGAAAAAGGGCCTACAAGGGCCGACTAGGCCACCCCTGTACCCGACCTGCAAGCACAAACTGGCTCTCCTCGGGACCCCCTGCAAATTGGCCTCTTTGGCCTCTCGGCTCATCCCCGAGCTACCCCAGGACCGGGACTCCTCGGCCTCCTTGCTCGTCCCCGAGCTTCCGCCGAGGACGTTCTCCTCGGCCTTCCGACCTACTCCTAGACGTAACCGCCGCTCCGCGCATATCGCCGCGCGCGGATTCTCCGCCAGCAACGTCCCACGTTCCACATCATCACGATTCCCATTAATGGGCGATCCGCTCTTTACGCGGGCGTGACGTCGGGAGCGTAACTGCCGGCGAGATTCCCGCACCTGCTGCTGCGTGCTGCCGCCGCTATATAAACCCCCATCACAGAGGGGTCAAGTAAGCCATTTTTTACACTTTTATGCCGTTACTCTGCTCGGATTTCCCCTCTAACTTGAGCGTCGGAGGGTCCTTGGTGGTACCAAACCATCCCGGGACTTCTTTGCAGGTGCTCGGCAACAACTCCCTCACCTCACCTCTTCCTTCAAAAAACCCATTGAGACCCACACGCGACGAAGGATAATCAGCTAAGTACACCGTGAGATCAACGGAAGACAACATCTGACGGAGGCCCGAAAAGGAATTCCATCAGTTGGTGCCGTCTGTGGGAAAGAGACTCCACAAAATACAAAGTTGGCCTTCCGGTCTCCGCCCATATGACAATCGATTCCCCTAAAGATCCAAACGCTCGCTGTCGCCGCCCTCACAACGGAGACGCGGGCGAACCCTCGCCTAAGATCGTCGGTCTCCCTGCTGGCTGTCTTCTTACAGGCTCCGGCGGCCGCCCGAGCAAAAGGGCTAAGGGCCGGGAACCCATCACCTTTGGCGACGAGGATCTCCACGGTATATCTGTGCCCCACAGCAACCCGCTGGTGATCGTAGCACAAATTCACCGATACGAGGTCCACCGAATACTCATCGATTCGGGCAGCTCAGCGGACATCCTCTTCCACGACTGCTTTTTGCGTATGGGACTGATCCCAGCAGACTTGAGACTGACCTCCCACGTCCTCTCGGGGTTCACCAACCACTCCGTCCCGGCACAAGGGGTGGTCACCCTGCAGTTCACGATCGGGGAGCCCGGCCGCACGCGCACACTGCCTGTGGACTTCATTGTGGCTAGGGTCCCATCGGCCTACAACGTCATCCTCGGCAGGCCGACGCTGAACTCCCTCCAGGCCCAGATCTCGACATACCACCTGGCGATAAAGTTCCCCTTCGATCAGGGTGGGGTAGGCCGGGCATACGGGAGCCAGCGGGTCGCGGAGGTAGGCCTGACAGAAGCATCTTCCCCCGAGCAGCACACCGATAGCGCCGATGCATGCGGCGACATTAAAGGGTCCCTGGACACCCGGGACGAGCGGAAGGAGGTCCGTGGATCACCGGTCGAGCCTCTGACCGAGGTGCCCTTAGCGGAAGGAGACCCAAGAAAGACCGTCCAGGTCGGGTCACTCCTGACGGGGATTCAGCGGGATGACCTGATCGAGTTCCTCCGAAGCAATTCTGACGTCTTCGCCTGGGCACCGGCAGACATGCCTGGGATCGACTCCAAAATCATCTCCCACAAGCTCGGAGTTGATCCTACGGCCCGACCTGTCAGGCAGAAGAAAAGAAGCTTCGCCCCGGTCAAATAGAAGGCTATCGAAGAGGAAGTTGACCGGCTCCTCGCCGCCAACTTCATCAGGAACGTGCCCTACTCAGAGTGGCTGGCAAACGTGGTCCTGGTCAAGAAGTCGAGTGGAAAGTGGCGTGTGTGCGTCGACTTTACCGACCTCAACAAGGCCTGCCCCAAGGACAACTTCCTGCTCCCCTGCATAGACCAGCTCGTCGACAGCTCGGCCGGGCACGAGCTTCTGAGCTTTATGGACGCATTCTCCGGCTATAACCAAATCCGCATGAATCCTGATGACGAAGATATGACCGCATTCACAACGAACCGGGGGGTATACTGCTACAGAGTGATGCCCTTCGGCCTCAAGAACGCCGGGGCCACATACCAGAGGCTGGTCAACCGCATGTTCAAGCCACAGATCGGCAGGAACATGGAAGTCTACGTTGACGACATGCTCGTCAAGTCCGTCTAGTCGGCCGACCACGTTAAAGACCTGGGCGAGGCGTTTGGGGTGCTCCGCAAATTCAACATGAAGCTGAACCCCACCAAGTGCGCGTTCGGAGTCACCGGAGGGAAATTCTTCGGGTTCATGGTCACTCACCGCGGGATTGAGGCTAACCCAGAGAAGATCGACGCCATCCTGAGCATGGCCGCACCGAAGACCAACGTCGAGATCATGCGGCTCATAGGGCGGGTCGCCGCTCTGAGCCGTTTCATGTCCAGGTCGGGGGGAAAAGTGCCTCCCGTTTTTCAAAGCGCTGAGGAAAATTCCGAGGTTCGAGTGGTCGGGAGATTGCCAAGCCGCCTTCGACCAACTGAAGAAGCACCTCGCAACACCACCCCTGCTCACCCGGCCCGTGGAAGGGGACGAGCTGTCGCTGTACCTGGCAGTATCCGACCAAGCAGCAGGCTCGGTGCTCGTCTGGGAGGCCGAGGGGGCACAAAAGCCAGTGTACTATATGAGCCATGTATTCAAGGACGCGGAGACGAGATACCCCGCCATAGAGAAGATTGTCCTGTCCCTCGTAGTAACCTCGCGGAAACTGCGGCACTACATCCAAGCACACACAATCGCCGTCCTCACTGAGCGCCCATTGGGGGCTGTCCTAGCATCACCGGAGTTCTCAGGCTGTCTAAAGAAATGGAGATGGGAGCTGTCTCAATTCGACATAAGGTACCGTTCGAGGCAAGCCATCAAGGCGCAGGCCCTACCTGATTTCATCGTTGAATGCACTATCCCTGTAGGGTGTTTTTTCGTCACCCCATTGAGATGGGAATACGCGCACGCTTGTCAGGCGTACTACAGATTCCCCCTGCCTAGGGTAGGCCGGGGTTTAATGATTGTGGGGATCCGAATCTCCGGCAGCCGCGGACTAAGCTGCCATTAATTACCCCTCGCCTTTGGGGCGAGGGAACCTCCGATTAACGGGTTAAACTGGTCATGCGAACTCAATGTGCAGTGTACATGTGTTCTGTTCTGAAAGGGGGGTTTTGGATATATCGGGAGCCACGCAGAGTTTTTACGGGGGTCCCGCTACCCGGATAGCGGGCTGGGGGTCAAGGGGGCTAGCAGCCCCCTTGCGGGGTTCGGGGCAGTGCCCCGGCCCGAAATTTTTTTTGAGGGGGAGAGTGTGGCGGAGTATGTGTATGTGTACATTTGTATACATATGTATATATATACATGTATATATAAATAAAGGGGAAAAGAGCATCCAAAGGATGCGTGGGGCAGCACCTTGGGCGCTGTGCGCTTAGGTGCTGTGCGCTCAGACGCAAGCGCGCCACGTGTCGGCACGTGGGCGCTTTGCGCATGAGCGCTGCGCGCAGGTGCGCAAGCGCGCCACGTGTAGGCACGTGGGCGCTTTGCGCACTTGCGCAAGCGCGCAGGTGCGCGCGCGCGCGCGCGCCACGTGTCGGCACGCGGGCGCTTTGCGCAGGTGCGCAAGCGCGCGCGCGCGCGCCACGTGTCGGCACGCGGGCGCTTTGCGCAAGCGCGCTGGTGCGCAAGCGCGCGAGCCACGTGTCGGCACGCGGGCGCTTTGCGCACTTGAGCTGCGCGCTGCTAAAACAAATTTCTCAGAAGAGAAATCAGAGAGGAGTTGGACTCCTGAGTGTTTTTTTTTTTTTTTGGGTTTAGTGAACGATGTTCTTCTTCCTCCTGTTGCTTGCTGGATCTTGAAGATCAAGAGATGTGAAATCTCAAAATCTTTTTTTTTTTCAGATCTAATGATAGATCCAAGTTCCCCTTTGTGGGTTTTGTGGTGAAAAACTAATTTGTTTTGAAAAAGGAAGAGTAAAACTCTTGATTTAATTCAAGAGAAAGAAGAAGGTTTTGGAACCTTGAAGATGGAAGAAAGAGCTCAGCTCTGAGACTTTTTTTTGGAGAGAGAAAAAGTTATTGGGATATTTCATTATCCTTGCCTTTATAGGCCATACATTTTACACATAGCCCCTTGGGCTTCACAAAATGGCATTTTGCCTATCCCATGGCTCATGTGCCATTTCTTTTTTCACATAAGCCATGGGCTTTACAAAAATTTGGCTTTATGCCTATTTTTCTTACATTCGTCCATAAAATAAAATAAAAGAAATACAACAAAATTATTTATTACAAAATTTTTATCTTGGCATGGGGGGAGGCCGGCCGCTTCATGTTCGGGCTCGACCCGGGCATGGGCCTACTGGATCTGGGCTTGGGCCCACTTGGCTTGGGGTTGACTTTGATTTTGACTTGGTCAACCGGGGTGTAAATTTTTACCCCAACAAATTGCTCCCCATCAATAAATGCACACCACATACGTGGGTCGTGTGCATGAAATTGATGGATCTTCTTTCACGTGGAGGCGACTTGGTTTGGTTCCCGCTTTTTGGGAAGCTGGCACTGCCCTTTTTACGACATGGACGGTCGTTACTTGACATGTCTCCGAGACGGAGTGTCCGTGATAGACGTTTTCCCTGGACCGGAGTTATCTGGTTCCCGCTTTGTAGGAATCCTGCGCTGCCCTTTTTGCGACTTGGACGGTCGGTGCTGCCCTTTTTGCGACTTGGACGGTCGTTGCTGCCCTTTTAGCGACGTGGACGGTCGATGCTGCCCTTTTAGCGACGTGGACGGTCGGTGCTGCCCTTTTAGCGACGTGGACGGTCGGTGCTGCCCTTTTAGCGACGTGGACGGTCGGTGCTGCCCTTTTTGCGACGTGGACGGTCGGTTCTGCCCTTTTAGTGACGTGGACGGTCGATGCTGCCCTTTTAGCGACGTGGACGGTCGATGCTGCCCTTTTAGCGACGTGGACGGTCGATTCTGCCCTTTTTGCGATGTGGACGGTCGGTTCTGCCCTTTTAGCGACGTGGACGGTCGGTTCTGCCCTTTTAGCGACGTGGACGGTCGGTTCTGCCATTTTAGCGACGTGGACGGTCGATGCTTGATTTGACTTGCTCTGCTTCTTGCAATGTCAGGGGCAGACTTGACTTGCTCCGCTTCTTGCGGTGTCGGAGTGGAAGTTGACTTGTTGATTTTGATTTGGGTTGACATCAGCATCGCTATACTGGAATATGGTACCAGGAGCGAATCATCATCTGTCATGGAGAGGATTTTGGGATTTTGGTTTTTGTTTGGCATCTGCAATGCTGCACTGGAATAATGCCAGGAGCAACTCATCATTTGCCCTGAGAGGATTTGGGAGAAATTGGGATTGTTTTACGCCCGTGGATTGTATACGGTTTTGCAGGATGTATGATCCAGACTGTAGGGCCGGAAAAATTTTGGGACTTTGTCGGCGTCTGCATCGCTGCACTGGAATATGGTACCAGGAGCGACTCATCATTCGCCGTTGGGGTATGGGATTTGGAATTTGGTTGGCGTCTGCATCGCTGCACTGGAATATGGTACCAGGAGCGACTCATCATTCGCCATTTGGGGATTGGGGAGCGATGGCTTAGGAGACAGGTTTAGATCCCTATCGCCTAAGGCTTTTCAATTTTATGGGCCGTGAGGGTCCCATAAAAGCATTTCCTCCCTACGAGTCGTAAGGATCCCGCAGGTGTATTTTTTCCTTAAGAGTCGTGAGGACTCCTAAGTGTGTTTTTCCTTTACGAGTCGTAAGGATCCCACAAAGGTTTGTTCTCCTCATGTATCGTGAGGACACATGAGTGGGTCTTCTTAACGGAGCATAATTCCAAAGGCGGAGACCAGCCGCGTAACTGGTAATTATGGTGGGGCATGGGTATGACGAGAATTATTTGAGCCCGTGGATTGTATACGGTAGTCAACTTGGGGACCAACCGTAGGGCTGGGAGAATTTTGAGAAATTGGATTTTGGTTGGCGTCTGCATCGCTGCACTGGAATATGGTACCAGGAGCGACTCATCATTCGCCGTTTGGGGATTTGGAATTTGGTTGGCGTCTGCATCGCTGCACTGGAATATGGTACCAGGAGCGACTCATCATTCGCCATTTGGGGATTTGGAATTTGGATCTTGTTTGGCATCAGCATTGCTGCACTGGAATAATGCCAGGAGCAACTCATCATTTGCCTTGGGAGGACTTGGGATTTGGGTTTTTGGTCGGCATCAGCACCGCTAACACTGAAGCGAAATGCCAGGAGCGACTCATCATTTGCCGTTGCCCGTTGGGGAACGATGGCTTAGGGGATAGGTTTGGGTCCCTACCACCTAAGGCTTTTCAATTTTATGGGCCGTGAGGGTCCCATAAAAGCATTTTCTCCCTACGAGTCGTAAGGATCCCGCATGTGTATTTTCTCCTTAGGAATCGTGAGAATTCCTAAGTGTGTTGCTCCTTTGTGAGTCGTAAGGATCTCACGCAGGGGTTTTCTCCTCACAAGGTCGAGAGGACTTTGCGAGTGTATTTCATCTCCTTTCACGAGTTTGCGCCCTTTCGGGTTTTCACAGACTCGCCGGTAGTCCTGCTGTTTTTACTCACGGAGCCCTTTCGGGTTTTCATCCGTGCCCTTTTTGCTTGTGGACATACCGTTTATATTATTTTTTTTATTTCTTTTATATATATATATATATATATATATATATATATATATATATTTTATTTTTTTTTTGGCCGCTGGTGGGACTTTAAAAGTAGTCTCACCGGCAGGATTTGGGAGAGATAGGGGTCATTTACGCCCGTGGATTGTATACGGTTTTGCAGGATGTATGATCCAGACCGTAGGGCTGATGTGCTCAATTTTCCTGCGACTTAGAGCATTCACGTGTAGTATTTCTTGAGATATCGGCCATTGATGGGTGGCATAGGCCTTTCTCCCTCGGCACTTATTAGTTGGTAGGATCCTCCGTCGAACACTTTCTCGATGACGTATGCTCCTTCCCAATTTGGCTCGAATTTTCCCTTGGCATGTCGATTGGGGATGATCGGTCTTTTGAGGACCAACACCAATTCACCTTTCTTGAAAGCGCGGAGACGGGTTATCTTGTCATAGGCCCGTGACATTTGAGCTCGGTATAGCTCCAGATTTTGCTGCACCGCGAGCCTCTTTTCTTCGAGGGCATCGAGTTCTTCAAGTCGAAGGAGCACGTTTTCCTCCTCCGTCAACTCATGCTGAATGGCCATTCTTAAGCTTGGAACTTCGACTTCGAGGGGGAGGACCGCCTCCACTCCGAAGAGCAATGAGTATGGAGTGGACTGAGTTGGAGTACGGTGCGTGGTACGATATGCCCACAATGCCTCGTGGAGCTTGAGATTCCAGTCTCTCTTGTTGGCTGAAGCATTTTTCCTCAGGAGCTTGCACAGAGTTTTATTGAAGGCTTCGGCTAGCCCATTGGCTCTTGGATTATAGATGGAGGAATATCTCCAGTCTATCTTGTGCTGAGCAGCGAACCTCGAGACATTGAAGCTCTTGAAAGAAGGCCCGTTGTCAGAAATGATTCTTCTTGGTGTACCGAAGCGGTATAGAATATTATGCTGGAAGAATGTCAGAATATCCTTTGTCTTAACTTCTTTTAGCGGGACAGCTTCAGCCCATCTGGAGAAGTAGTCTATCGCGGCCAGTATAAACCGATAGCCTTTGGATGACGGAGGATCAATTGGGCCAACAATGTCGGTGCCCCAGACTTCGAAGGGCCACGACGCCACCGTAGGATGCAATGGATTGGGATGCTTGTGAATAAAATCACCGTGAATTTGGCAGATATAACATTTCTTTGCATGCTCTCCGCAATCCCGTATCATGGTGGGCCAGTAATACCCAAGCCGTTTAATTTGCAGTCGCATCTTGGGGCCAGATTGGTGAGCACCGCAAAAGCCTGAGTGAACTTCTTTCATGACTTTTTGGGCTTCGGCCGATGACAGGCACCTGAGCCAGAGTTGGTCATATGACCTGCGGTATAGCGTGTCATTTACAAACACGTATCGGAGAGCTCTTTTCTTCAGCTGAATCCTCGCAGATTTTTCTTCGGGCAGCTTGTCGTATCGGAGGTACTCTATGAAGGGTTCTCTCCAATCGGGCTCATCTTGGATGATCGAAGCTTCTTCGGCGGGACTGCTCTTATGTTCCGCGCTTTCCTCTTCTCGTAGAGAGACTGGGGGTAGAATTTGTCGGCTCCTGACTGTGATCAGAATTTCGTCCATGTCAGGATCAGCCAGCTCCTTGGCTAAGCGAGCGAGTGTGTCGGCCTTTCCGTTCAACGCTCTGGGAATTCTCATTAGTTCAATATGAGTGAACCGTTTCATGAGTTCCACCACCCGGCTTCTGTACCGAGCTAACTCGGGTTTGTATATCCTATAGTCGCCGCTTACTTGGTTGACGACGAGCTGGGAGTCACCATAAACTCGTAGCCGACGGATTTCCATTTCTATGGCGAGCTCCAAACCAGCTATCAGAGCTTCATACTCAGCTTCATTGTTTGTCCGAGGCTCGGTGAGAGCAAAAGAACGCCGTAGGGTTCCCATTGATGGTGTGATGAACACCAATCCTATCCCTGCTTTTATCTCCGGGACGCTTGATTTACTGGAGGTTCTTATTGATGAGGCCCCATCGAAGTAGAGCTCCCAACATGGCTCGTCATTCTCGAGGTGCAGCACTTGTTCGTCGGGTAACTCACAATTTAGCGGCGACCCTTCTGGTATGGGATGAGCAGCGAGAAAGTCTGCAAGAGCTTGCCCTTTTACTGCTTTCTGAGGGGTATAAACTATATCAAACTCAAGTAGCATGACAGCCCATCTTGCCATTCTGCCGGCTAGGCTTGCTTTGGTTATCAAGTGTTTGAGCGGGTCGACCTTGGAGATCAGCATAACCCGATGAGCGAGCAGATAGTGCCTCAGCTTCTTCACAGCAAATATCAGAGCCAGGCATTGCTTTTCGATTGGGGAGTAGTTGTGTTCCGCCCCGACTAGAGTTCGACTGAGGTAGTAGAGGGCATTTTCTTTTCCCTCCTCGTTATTCTGCGCAAGGAGCGCACCGAGTGACTCGTCCAGCGCGGCAGTGTAGAGAATCAGAGGTTTATTTGGAAAGGGAGCGGCCAGCACTGGAGGGTGCAACAAGTATTGTTTGATGCTTTCGAACGCTGCTTGACATTCGGCATCCCAGATAAAAGGAGCTCCTTTCTTCATGAGCTTTGAGAAGGGCCTACATCTCCCCGATAAATTTGAGATAAACCTCCATATATAAGCAAGCTTGCCTTGAAAAGATCTTAGCTGCGTCAAACTCTTCGGAGGGGGCATCTCCATGATGGCCTTTATCTTTGATGGGTCAACTTCGATCCCTCGATGTCGAACTATGAAGCCCAGGAATTTTCCCGATGATACGCCAAAAGCGCACTTCAGAGGATTCATCTTCAGATCGTATTCCCTCAGCCTGGTGAGAACGGTCCTGAGATCTTGGATATGATCGGCCTTGGCTTTAGTCTTGACGACCAGATCATCAACATAGCATTCGACGACTTTATGGATCAGGTCATCAAAGATATTAGTCATCGCCCTTTGATATGTAGCACCTGCGTTCTTCAGTCCGAATGGCATTACCTTGTAGCAATATATTCCGATCGGGGTTCGAAATGCTGTGTGCTTCTCATCCTCAGGCGACATCTTGATATGATTATATCCAGACGAGCCATCCATAAAGGTGAACAGTTCATAATTTGAGGTGTCATCGACCATCATTTCCATGACCGGTAGCGGGAAGTCGTCTTTAGGACATGCCTTATTGAGGTCCCTGAAATCGACACAAACTCGGATCTGTCCATTTTTCTTCTTCACTGGGACTATGCATGCGATCCAGTCTGCATATTTCTCTTCCCTGATGAAGCCGGCATCGATGAGTTTCTTGGTTTCCTCGATGACCTTTTCTTCCAACTCCCTTCTCATTCTTCGAGGAGCTTGTTTGACTGGCTTAGCATCAGGAGATATAGCCAACTTATGTACGGCCACTTCAGGGGAAAGGCCAGGCATTTCTTTGTATGTCCACGCGAAGCAGTCGACGAACTCATGCAGCAGGGCGATTGTCTGCTCTTTCATTTCCTCCGACAAGAGTGAGCTGATGTAGGTCGGCCTCGGATTATCGGGCATTCCTAAGTCAATCTCGGTTAGCTCATCAAAGGTTGCTTGTCCGCCATCTTCGAGCTCTTGAGGAGCTTCTTCTGGATCGGCTATCTCGTCATCATCATTCGATCTTTCGCAGGCCTCACCAACATGGATCATGTAGCATGCGTTGGAATCAGGTTGAATGTAGCCAATGCCCCGTCTATCTGGAGTTCGTCCATCGATGAGTGCTCGGACCTGGGGCGGATACCATAGCCCTTCGTAAAACTTGGCTTCGGACTCCGTTTGATATAACCGGCATCCGCACTTCTTAAAGTATTCCCGCATCTCGGGTGCATAGTATCTGGGATTGAGGACGGCTCTTATGCCTCTCTCATAGGGAAGGCACGTGACAGAAAGATCGTCCGGGTGCACAACGGGGTTTGACCTGTAAAACAGGATGCCCTTCTGTCCATTTTTCCTCCCGGGCACGTAGAAAGTTTTCAGCTGATCCACGGTAGAGACTGACAGTGCGTCGAGCTCTTTCCACATCCGTTCCGGCACCCTTGTGATGGCCAGGGACCCTTCAGTGACTTCGAAGGTCTCTCGTAGTTTCGCTTGCTGCATGGGGGGCCGATCTGCACAGCTGTTGCACGGCAGGTCCTCTTCTTCTGACTCTTCAGTGTCACTGCCAAGATGAGGGCGGACTTTGCTGCTAGATGGGCCTTCAGTAACAGATTCGTCCGTATCGCTGCCGAAATGAGGGCGAGTTTGGCGGAAGGACGGGCTTCCAGCATCGGACTCATCAGTGTTGCTGCCGAAATGCGGGCGCACTTGGGTATTTTTGCTTTTGAAAGTGATAGCCGGCGCAGATTTGCTTTTGAGTCTTGGGGCCGTTCTATCCTCAGTCAGTTGTGGCTTAGCATTTTGGTGGTTCATAAAGTACCGAGAATCTTCATATCGGACTTCATGCACACCGAACGGCTGGATGTCTCCGTCAATGCGTCTTTCTTCGCCATTTTTAGTATACTTCATGCATTGATGGAGAGTTGACGGAATGATGCTGTAATCGTGGAGCCATGGCCGCCCTAAGAGAATCTTATAAGACGTGTCGGCGTCGATCACGTATATCTTAGTTTCAGTTTGCAGATCCCCGAATTTGATTGGCAGAGCTATGGACCCCAGAACTTGCTGACAATTTTGGTTGAAGCCTTGAATGACAATCCTTTCCCTTGACAGGTGTCGGACGTCCATTGACAAACTCTTCAGAGTTCGCAAGTTCATGATGTTCACTGAGGACCCCGGATCAATCAATATGCGATTAATCCGATTTCCGTCGCTGTACCCGGTCACGTAAAGCGGCCGATTATGCTCAGCCGTTCCCAGTAGCAAGTCTTCATCCTTAAATGTGACTGCGGCGGCATGTAAAGCGTGCTGGGCTTCTTTCATATTAATTTCCGCAAAGTGAGCCTGATACCGCTCGGAGTTTTGTAGAGCGTGAATGAGAACATCTCTAAGCTCCTTAGATAGGACCAAAGCGTCGTAGATGCTCAGGAGAGACGGAAGCTTCCGGAGATGTGCCAGGACATTATAGTCCACCGAGGAAGGATTTATGTTTTCATCGGCCGGTTCTCTGTCATCTTCTTCATTAGCGACTTGTTTTTCCTTCCCTTTTGGGGTGTTGCCCTGATTTGGCGGTAGAGCCCTGCCGCTTCTGAGCTGGATTTGATTGGTCGTTGTGGCGAGCTCCTCATCCTCTTCGGGAAAATAAAGATCATCCTCGGAGTCGCTGCCAAGATGGATGGCGTAGCAGGTCACTACTGGAATCTCTTCATTGGAGTCTTCTTCTAACTCCTCCAGAATTTCAGCCGCTTGTATAGGGAAGAACTCCTTCAATTGAATCAATGTTCTTTCCTTTTGTTCATATTCTTCGAGGGAATCGATATATTTTTGAATGGTCGATCTCCCTGCAGACTCTTTTTCGCGCCGAGCTGCACTTTTCTTCTTCTTGAGCTTCTTGGATTTTGAGCCTGATGGAGCCGCATTGGCAGCTGGACTGGTAGGCTTCTTCTGCCCTTCCCATTCCGTCCTGGGTTCCTTCCGAAGTAGCTTTATCATCTTCTTCGTCTTATTAGACATGTGTGTACTCCACGGAGGCCGCGATGAGTCAGTTTCATTTGTCAGGGCAGCAGGTTCAGCTGTCTGCTCCCAGAAGGCTTCAACTTCCGTCTGTATAAAGTTAGCGGTTGCAACTTGATTGTTCACCAACACGCTTTTGGACAGCTCGATCTCTCCAGCCTTGTACTGCTTCTCGACCCAGTCCTTGAAGATATAGCAATCCTCGATCGCATGGCTCACTACTCGGTGGTACGGGCAATACAGAGGATTGTCGGTCATTTTTGCTTCTTGGGGTCTTTTCGACTCCAGCAGTTGTAGGCCGTTGTTCAAGGCATCTTTAATATCTTGCGAATCTTGTCCCTTCTGAAAGAGTAAACCTTGTTCTTTTTCTCCTCTAGGTTGGGCCCATCTCCTCCCAGCAATGGCTTTCGAGACCGGTTAGTTTTGGGTTCGGCCGCCCTTCGCTTTTCTTCACTGTCGGACGCATTGAAGACATTGGTACTGCTGGAACTCCCGCTTCTACGGTTGTCATCCCGTTTGCTTTTCCAGGTTTTGTCTCTCTGAGAGTCCGGCGGGGACTCTTGCTTCGAGCGTTCCAGCATTTGAACTTTCTTGGTTAGCTCCTGAAATGTCTTGAGGCCCGCTGTACACAAGAATGGGACCATCCAATTGCTGAGGTTCCCAATGAGAAGGCTGACGGACTGGTCCTGCTCCAACGGCGGTTCGTACTTGACTGTGAGATTACGCCATCGAGCGATAAAGTCAGTGTTGCTTTCATTCTTCCCCGGCTTGGTCCTCACAAGGTCGGCAATGGAGATTTTATCACTGACGCTCATGAATCTTTGCCGGAACAGAGACTCCATTTGGGCAAAGGTAATGACGGACCCGTCTGGTATGCTCGCGTACCAGTCGAAAGCGACACCGGTCAGGCTGTTGACAAATTGACGAAGAAGGAGCGCGTCATTGTCCCCTGTATTTCCGCACGATGCTTTGAAGTGGGCAACGTGCTGATTTGCATTCCCCGTTCCATCAAATCTTCCGAACTTAGGAATGATGTAGCCGCTCGGGAACTCAATCAGATCGTACTGCGCGGGATATGGCCGCCCACTACTGCCGATTTCTTTCTGAGCTTCAGCTTCGGCCACCAATGTTTTAACCTTGCTGGTGACCAAATCCATTATCCGGTCCTGTGTTAGCGGGATAGTGCTATCTGGGGCCAAGGCGTCCCCAGAAGCGGAGTGTGGCCGGCTTTCATGTGGCTCGACCAGTCTTGGACCCGAAGGAACAGGCATTGGCTGCCTCGGATTGTCATCACCCGGCTGATTAGTAGCGGCTTGTGCTTGATTGGGAGGCGCTCGAGCAATTTGAGCCGTAAGCTGCATCACAACATTTGTTAGGTCGTCAATTTTCGAATAGAGCTTGGCCATCTCTTTATCCTTGCTCCTGAGCTGTTTTCGAAGCTCTTGAAGCAGCTCTTGCTCTGCGGTCCTGGGGCGGAAAGTCGGCTCCTCCTCACTGTCTGAGCTTGACTCTGCATGGACCGAGGGGTCTTTCTGCCTATCATCCTCATCGAGAGGGTTTTCTTCATCCAGCGGGGGCGGCTGTTCTTGGGCAGCGGCAACCACATTCAGGCTAGATTGAGCTTGGGATGTGGTGGCCCCCTCCTTGCTTTTGCTGCGAAGGTTGTCGCTGGGGCGACCGCCTGCCATATAGACCGTATGGATGATATATCCGGTCGTCTTTCTATCATTGGCGGCTGATTTCACTGATCGCTGTCTTGACCCCCTTGCTTCGGTAGCTGGTAGTCGATTGAAGGCGGCTGGCCTAACCAGGTTCTTAAATGGTGCTGGCGCTTCTTTCCTGGGTTTTCCCTGCTGCTTTCGTGCGGCACAGAGTGCTTGATAGACTCTTGAAGAGATAGTGTCGTACTTTTTCTGTTGGGGCCAGGACACGTCTCTTTGTGGCACTGTTCGGACCGCTGTCTTCTTGATTCTGGCGGTCATGGAATTTTTCTGAACCCACTTTAGAGGCTTGAAGGAATTGCTGATTCTTACGTCCGACTCCGCCGTCGTCGCGGGGCAATCCTGCACTTGGAACTTCACTCGATTCCATTTGGCCGAAGCCTTGGCCCTTTTGTTGGCTCGATACCTGAGCCGCTTCTGCCTTAACTTTTCTGTTCTAAGCACCTGGCAGACTTCGATTCTTTGGGAAGACGCCGCAGACCGATTGATGGAGGGCCTTGGAAATACGCCCGATTGTGCATTTGTTGGAGTCATCGCCTGAGCTCGTCCGTAACATTTGATTTTGCCCTTTGTACCGAAGTTCTTGCACCCCGCTGGAGCACCAGAGAATCGTTCAGATACAGTCTTAAGTTTTGGTTGTGGTGCCTTGGCGATCACGACATTCGGCCTCTTGCCCCGTGAGACCGGCTTGGCCACCTGTTCCGCCTGGATCTCCGCCAGATGAGCACTTCCGGCAGGGTAGATGATGACGGAGCCAAACTGGCGGGGCGGTTCCTCCCACTGTCGACTGAGGCTTGCGGGGAGAACCACACGAGCGTTGATCTTGACCACGTACGGAATCGGGGTCATGTTGGAAGCTGAATTCGTCTGGGAAGACATTGTCGTCGAAGGTTGATTGCTGCACGGAAAAAAGAACATCATTTCAGCATAGGCAATCGATATATGTATTGATTGAGTTCGCATGAACGTTTAACCCGAAATATGGGAGGAGAGATAGGGTCCCACCGGGCGTGCCAGACTCTGTAGGGTGTTTTTTCGTCACCCCATTGAGATGGGAATACGCGCACGCTTGTCAGGCGTACTACAGATTCCCCCTGCCTAGGGTAGGCCGGGGTTTAATGATTGTGGGGATCCGAATCTCCGGCAGCCGCGGACTAAGCTGCCATTAATTACCCCTCGCCTTTGGGGCGAGGGAACCTCCGATTAACGGGTTAAACTGGTCATGCGAACTCAATGTGCAGTGTACATGTGTTCTGTTCTGAAAGGGGGGTTTTGGATATATCGGGAGCCACGCAGAGTTTTTACGGGGGTCCCGCTACTCGGATAGCGGGCTGGGGGTCAAGAGGGCTAGCAGCCCCCTTGCGGGGTTCGGGGCAGCGTCCCGGCCCGAAAATTTTTTTGAGGGGGAGAGTGTGGCGGAGTATGTGTATGTGTACATTTGTATACATATGTATATATATACATGTATATATAAATAAAGGGGAAAAGGGCATCCAAAGGATGCGTGGGGCAGCATCTTGGGCGCTGTGCGCTTAGGTGCTGTGCGCTCAGACGCAAGCGCGCCACGTGTCGGCACGTGGGCGCTTTGCGCATGAGCGCTGCGCGCAGGTGCGCAAGCGCGCCACGTGTAGGCACGTGGGCGCTTTGCGCACCTGCGCAAGCGCGCAGGTGCGCAAGCGCGCGCGCCACGTGTCGGCACGCGGGCGCTTTGCGCAGGTGCGCAAGCGCGCTGGTGCGCACGCGCGCGCGCCATGTGTCGGCACGCGGGCGCTTTGCGCACTTGAGCTGCGCGCTGCTAAAACAAATTTCTCAGAAGAGAAATCAGAGAGGAGTTGGACTCCTGAGTGTTTTTTTTTTTTTTTTTTTGGGTTTAGTGAACGATGTTCTTCTTCCTTCTGTTGCTTGCTGGATCTTGAAGATCAAGAGATGTGAAATCTCAAAATCTCTTCTTTTTCAGATCTAATGATAGATCCAAGTTCCCCTTTGTGGGTTTTGTGGTGAAAAACTAATTTGTTTTGAAAAAGGAAGAGTAAAACTCTTGATTTAATTCAAGAGAAAGAAGAAGGTTTTGGAACCTTGAAGATGGAAGAAAGAGCTCAGCTCTGAGACTTTTTTTTGGAGAGAGAAAAAGTTATTGGGATATTTCATTATCCTTGCCTTTATAGGCCATACATTTTACACATAGCCCCTTGGGCTTCACAAAATGGCATTTTGCCTATCCCATGGCTCATGTGCCATTTCTTTTTTCACATAAGCCATGGGCTTTACAAAAATTTGGCTTTATGCCTATTTTTCTTACATTCGTCCATAAAATAAAATAAAAGAAATACAACAAAATTATTTATTACAAAATTTTTATCTTGGCATGGGGGGAGGCCGGCCGCTTCATGTTCGGGCTCGACCCGGGCATGGGCCTACTGGATCTGGGCTTGGGCCCACTTGGCTTGGGGTTGACTTTGATTTTGACTTGGTCAACCGGGGTGTAAATTTTTACCCCAACAATCCCTAGCAGGAAGCCGGATTCCGTGCCGCCCCTCATAGCCCGACATACCGTCTGGGAAGGCCCTAGCTCAGCTCCGGAGTGGGTCATCTACGTCGACGGGTCTTCTACCGAGGAAGGCTGCGGTGCCGGCCTCATTATCCGGGGCCCAAACGAAGCCGATGTGGAGTATTCCTTGAGGCTCGGTTTCAAAGCATCGAACAACGCGGCGGAGTATGAAGCCCTCCTAGACGGACTGCACATGGCCTCGGGCTGGGGCTGAAGATCATCCGAGTCCGCAGCGACTCGGCCCTAGTTGTCGGCCAAGTGACAGGCCGCTTCGAGGTCCGGGAGCCCCTAATGGTGAAGTACCTAGACGAGGTGAGAAAGTTCCGAAAAAACTTCGACGAAGTTCAGGTAGAACAAATACCCAGGCAAATGAACGCTCAAGCAGACGTCCTGAGCAAGCTGGCTTTATCGTACTCGACCAACAATAGGCGGTCGATACTCTTCGAAACCTTGACCCGACCCAGCATGGAAGACGAGGCGGCGACACTCCAAGTATAGATGACGCAGGAGAGCGACCGGGACTGGAGGAAGCCCCTCGTGGAATTCCTGAAGGACGACATGCTCCCAGAGGACAGAGCAGCCGCCCGCCGCCTCCGGGCCAGAGCCACCCACTTCGTCTGGAGCAACGGGAACCTCTACAAGAAGGCCTTCACCCAGCCCCTGCTCCGGTGCGTTGACCCACACGAAGCCGACTACGTCCTGCGGGAAATCCATGAAGGAGTGGGCGACGCACTACAGGGGGCTCGAACCTTGATCCAAAAGGCACTACTCCAGGGGTACTACTGGCCTACCATGCACGAGGACGCCCTGAAGATGGTCAGGAGGTGCAAGAGCTGCCAACTCCACGGCAGTATTCCCCGTCTCCCAGCTACCGAGCTAACTACCCTGACATCCCCATGGCCATTTGCCCAGTGGGGATTGGATATGATCGGCCAATTCCCCTCCGGAACTGGCGGGCATAAATACGTCCTCGTCGCAGTGGACTACTTCACCAAGTGGATCGAGGCCGTTCCCATCAGGAAACTGGACGCCGCCACAACCATCAAGTTCCTCCAAAACAACCTGATTCACCGGTTCAGGATCCCGTGGTGTATCATCACCGACCACGGGACGAACTTCGAGAACGAGAAAGTAAAGGACTTCTGCAAAGAATACCATATCCTCATGAAGTTCGCCGCGGTCGCGCATCCTCAATGTAACGGGCTGGCTGAGGTCGCTAACCGGGTCATCCTCCGGGGTCTCCGAACCTGCCTGGAAGGGAGACAAGGCAGTTGGGTAGAGGAGCTACCCTGGGTCTTATGGGCCCTGCGCACGTCAAAAAAGACTCCCACCGGGGAGACCCCTTTCAGCCTCTGCTACGGGACCGAAGCGATGGTCCCAGCGAAGATCGGGCTACCCAGCCACCGGATCGAGCACTTCGACGATGACGCAAACACCATGGCACTACGAACCAACCTCGACGTACTGTTGGAGAAAAAGGATCGGGCCCAGATCAGAGCCGCCGTCTATCAACAGCAGACGGTACGATACTATAACGCTCGGGTAAGACACCTCTCCTTCAAGACCGGGGACCTAATCCTGCGGCGGAACGAATTCATCGACCAAGGCAGGCTTCACAAGTTCTCCCCAAAGTGGGAAGGTCCTTTCCTCATCTCCGAAGCGCTCCCTGGCGGAGCCTACCGCCTACAGGACGCGGACGGGCGGAAGCTCCCTCGGCCTTACAACGCCGAGAAGCTCAAGCTATACCAATGAGGCCAAAGCTAGCAAAGCGTTGCACCCCAGTTACCACTCGAGATTTCCCTTTAACAAAATGGTGTAAAGCGTTGTCTAGAATTCCTACTCGTACGAATAAAGAAACCTCTAATCTTTTTCCCCGGTAGAGTTCCCCATGTACAACGAAAAAGCCCTCCCAGAATCGGTCGAGCCCGAGGTCCCCTCGCTCGGCTATCCCCAGCAGGCCGCTTCCCCGCCACAACGCTGGGGATCAAAAAGCCCTCTCAGAGACAGTCGAGCCCGAGGTTCCCTCGCTCGGCTATCCCCAACAGGCAGCTTCCTTGCCACAACACCGGGGATCAAAAAGCCCTCTCAGAGGCGGTCGAGCCCGAGGTTCCCTCGCTCGGCCATCCCCGGCGGGCAGCTTCCCTGTCTCAACGCCGGGGATCAAAAAGCCCTCTCGGAGGCAGTCGAGCCCGAGGTTCCCTCGCTCGGCTATCTTTCAGGAAAAAAGCCCTCGCCAAGAGGCACCGGGCAGTAACCCTGCTTGGCCAAAGGTCCTTGGTAGGCTTCTTACAGCCTTATAGCTCTTCCCGTGCCAAGGACCAAAGCCCTCCCAGAGGCAGTCGGGTCCTTGCTCGGCTATCCCCGGCTGGTAGCTTCCTACCATAACCGACAGGGATCAAAGTCCTCGCCAAGAGGCACTGGGCAGTAACCCTGCTCGGTCCCGTCGTGAAGGATCAAAGTCCTCGCAAGAGCCAACCGAGCAGCTACCCTCTCGGTCTACTCCGGCTGGTAACTCCCTACCCTAGACGCTAGGGATCAAAGGCCTTCACAAGAGGCACCAGAGCGGCTACCCCGCTCAATCATCCCAGGCTGGTAGTTGCCTACCCATGACGCCGGAGATCAAAGCCCTCACCAAGAGGCAACCGCGCATCCTCGCCGCCCGGTCATTCTTAATGGCCCTCCACAGCCTTCCTCGCGCTAGGGCCCAAAGTCTTCCCAAAGGCGGTCGAGCCCTTGCTCGGTCAAGCCCGGCCAGTAGCCCGACGGCCATACATGAGGATCCAAGACACCCGGAAGGACAACAAGGTCATCCGAGCCTGAACGATCTCCCATCGACCTCGGGGGATATACATGAGTATACCTCCGCGGCAGCGCTTGACACACTCGCCGGCTGGTGATTGGAGTCAACTCGACAGGAGATCGCCAGACAAATGGCCAACCTAATACGGAAACACGACAATACAAGCGAGGATATCCCACGAACATCCTTCACACACAAAAGACAAAATGCAAACCGATGAATCAAGGATTTTTTCTTTTATTGCCAAAATCAAGGTCTTTACAAAGGGTATTCTGGGCCCCCCAGCCCTATAAACTACCCGAAAGCTTACTTCGGCCACTTCATCGTCGGCGCCACGACCCAAGGCCCTACCACCGGAGACTTTGCCACCAGGGGCACACCCTGCTTCCCTCGCCATCTCTCACCGGAGTCCTCGTCGCCAGAAGCGGAATCCGAGCACGGAGCTCACCGTCGTCGAATTCGGGAAGCTGTTCCTTCACGGCGTCCAGAGCCTTGTTCCACGCGACGGCAGAATACTCCCCAAGCTCGGCTAAAACTGCTCTGATACCTTATACTCGGCCACTGCTTTCTTAGCCCGAGCCTCGGCAACTTGGGCCTTCAGCAATGCCGCCTCGGCATCTCCCCTGTTGGCGTCCCTCTCTTTTTCTAGGGCCGTAAAGCGCTCGGCTATGTCCGCCAGCATCTTATCGGCAACCCGGAGAGACGCGTTCAGACGACGAAGGGCACCCTGAGTCGCCGAGTTGGCAAGCTCTGCAGCCTCCGCCCGGCCAGCCACAACGTCAGCCTTTTCCCTCTCCTGGCGCAGGTCGCGTCGCAAAATCTTGACCTCCGAAGGAAACGCCTCCACTGGCCTCAGGGCGTGGAACGCCCTCTCGGCCTCCATGCGAGTGGCAAGGGCACAGTGTTGAAGAACCTGACAGAAAGCCGATGAGAAACCTGGAAGCACCCGAACCAAGGGAAGGCGCACCAAGACAAATACGCGTGGAGGGATTCATACCTGGACCACCCCTTGCGCCATGGCCTCCAATTGATCCCTCAAGGAGCCACACGGAAGCTTTCCCCCAGCCGACTCCTCCATCCTGGCGAGCAGGCCGGCGGCGACAGAAAGCCCAGATGGAACCATGAAGACGGAGCCCCCTTTCTGCACGGGAATCGCTTCAGGGGCTTTCGACGGCGGCGCACGAGAAACCGTCCTCTTCCTTTTGAGAGGGGGGCCGCCCTCGCCCTTCCCCCCGTCCCCAGTCTGGGACTCGGGCAACCGCTGGCGACTCTGGCCGTCGCTAAAGAAACCACCAGATGCCGTCGACGGAATGGACGGCCCTGCCGCCGGCAGAGGATCCGGCGGAAGGCGCGAGCAGGCCGGGGGCTCGGCTACGCCACTAGCTTCCTCCCGGCATGGGCCTCCCGAAGAATGGGAGTGAACCATGTATCCCAAGGGAAGAAGAACGCCGAGCGGCCGTGACTCAAGGAAGAAGGGAAATGAAAGGTTGGGGGCCCTGAGGTGGGCTCCGCCCCCGTTTTATCACCACGTACGGCCGCATCCAACGGCGTCCGTCACCTCCCGCCGAAACGACTCCTCCCGCCCAGCGGCCCCGATCGTTCCACGTGGCAGCCCAGCACTGGACCGCGTCCCATCAGACGCCGCAGACCTACGCACGTCGCTTTGGCTAATCGACGCTCGACACGTGGACCGCCGCTTCGACTGCAGAGTGCATGAACCAGAGCACCTCCCTTAAATGCAAAGATCTCGCCTTGATTCGCTAGCGGAAAAGAAAACCGACGGCCCGAGGGCTCGCCCCGATGAAACCATAGAAGGGATCTCACCTCGGGAGGCCCGGCAGTCCACTCCTGACCCGACCACTAGCTGGTCGGGACAAGAGTGAGGGCTAATGATAATACTCGATGTTGGCGATCCCTAAGATCAGGACACGTGGCAGATGAGGTGTCCCAGAACTCAGAAGAAAGAGCCTACAGGGGACGACTAGGCCACCCCTGTACCCGACCTGCAAGCACAAGCTGGCTCTCTTCGGGACCCCCTGCAAATTGGCCTCCTTGGCCTCTCAGCTCGTCCCCGAGCTACCCCAAGACCGGGACTCCTCGGCCTCCTTGCTCGTCCCCGAGCTCCCGCCGAGGACGTTCTCCTCGGCCTTCCGACCTACTTCCAGGCGTAACCGCCGCTCCACGAATATCGCCACGTGCGGATTCTCCGCTAGCAACGTCCCACGTTCCACGCCATCACGATCTCCATTAATGGGCGATCCGCTCTTTACGCGGGCGTGACGTCGGGAGCGTAACTGCCGGCGAGATTCCCGCACCTGCTGCTACGTGCTGCCGCTGCTATATAAACCCCCATCACAGAGGGGTCAAGTAAGCCATTTTTTACACTTTTATGCCGTTACTCTACTCGGATTTCCCCTCTAACTTGAGCGTCGGAGGGTCCTTGGTGGTACCAAACCACCCCGGGACTTCTTTGCAGGTGCTCGGCAACAACTCCCTCACCTCATCTCTTTCTCCAAAAAACCCATTGAGACCCACACGCGACGAAGGATAATCAGCTAAGTTCACCGTGAGATCAACGGAAGACAACATCTGACGGAGGCCCGAAAAGGAGCTCCATTAGTCATGAAGAGTTTGCAATGATAATTAACCAGTATATTGTGTGTGCAATGCATATGAGATTACTAAATATTGGATGATTATTACTTGTGTTGTTATTGTGGGAGAAAAGCAGGGAGTAGATATTATTTGTAGCTAGTTTTTTATTCATGTGCATTTTTTAATTGATTAAGATTGATTTAATTTGGTGATGAGTATTTTTTTTCCTCTCCTTCATTCTTAAAACTATTTTTTGTTAGGCTCTTTAAATGTAGTTTATTTATGTCATATAAAAATATAGAATTAAAAGTTGGCTTTATTTTTTTGGTTGAATTTAAATTTTAAAATTTAGTATGAATGGAAAGAAATTGGTCATATTGTATTTATTCTTATTTTGCCTTATTATAATAATGTGGAACTCTATAATTCTTGTTTTTGAGAAAGACTATTATGTTGGGAATGGAAGAAGCCGATGCACAGAAAAATACTCGCAATAACACCTAAATCATGTAAATACAATTACAATTAAACGACGAAAGAACAATATAAATATGCGAGAATAAAAATAAGAATCAAACACAGAGAGACAAGAGATTTGTTAACGATATTCACCCACCGTATGACTAGTACTTGGCAGAGCGGAGGCAAACATCTATTATAATCTTGAATCAAGTACACCACGAGCAACCTTAAGAGTTTTCTCTCAAAATTCTCTGGATCTCAACCCTAAAAGTTTTTTCTCAAAACTCTCTAGATCTAAGCTTTTACCTACTCATATAATGATTTTTTCTCAATTTTTGCTGGTGTTGGTATATAAATTATATATGAGAGGTCTCTATTTATACGCAAACAATTTCATTAATTAAGTAGCTACCATAATTAAGAATCTGTCATAAAACACTCCTTCTATTCCAACTAAGACTCTGCCATCTTTTTAATTAAGAAACTGTCATAATTAAGAAACTGCGATAAGACGTCCTTTAATTAAGAAAGCTTGGTTTTGGTAAAATATGATATGACTTGTGTTTGAAGTTTCTTCATAATTTCAACAACCTTTATTCCCAGTGCTAGTAGACTTCATACGACCCCGCTCTACTCTTTCTTCATCAGATTTTCATGGAGAGATTTACCAACTTGCAATAGAGTCCAGCTTATCTCTGCCTGCGACCTTGGTGAACATATCCGCCAGATTTTTTTCTCCAGCGATCTTCTGCAGTGCCAACTCGCCCTCTTCCTTTATCCTGTGCACCCACCTATTTAGCAACGCCTTTCCATCCGTTTCAGTAATGGCAATTTGTGGGTTATCCTGGATAAACTCAAGGCACGTTTCAGTAATGGCAGTTTGTGGGTTATCCCGGACATTGACGAGAGATTAACTTTCTACCATTTTCGGAATCAAAAGTTGTTTTGTTCTCGACACGCCACCTTTTTAGAAAATGAATTTCTTGCAAAAGAAATTAGTGAGAGTATGGTAGACCTGGAAGTGATTCCAAACCACAAACGGTTACTGAAGACTTAGTAGAACTTGGAGATTCAATTGACCCTGACAAAACTTAGCCTACTCCGCAGATTTGGTAGGTGATCTCAGCCACCTGAGAGGTACTACGGTTTCCTCGTTGACGGTGACAAGAAGGCTTGCATAAGTGATGATGACCCTACTATATCAGTAGGCCATAGGAAGTGGTGACTTCCAACTAATGACTGGACATCGAGTTATCCTAGTTGGACTCCATGCACTGCGACAAAGTGTGGACTTTGTTGGGTGCTCCTGAAGGGATAAAACCCATTAGGAGTAAGTAGATCTTTCAAGATCGGTTCAAATGGAAAGGTACTGATCTAATAAGGCTAAACTTGTAGTAAATGATTTTCATCAAATATCCGTTGAGGATTATGATGAAACTATTATTTCAGTGTTTGTGCTGAAATTCATATGAATAAAATTTGCAAATGTTGTCTTTCATGACTATGATATATGGTATGTAGATGAATATAACGTCTTTTTAAATTGGATTTAGAAATGTACGTGTATATGACTTTTCCAGATAGTATCTTAGTCAGTGGGAGCAACGATAAGCGTGCAAATTGCTTAAGTCTATCTTTAGAATAAAGCAGGTATAACAGAGAAGGATGATCTGTTTTGATGATACGGTCAAAGCGTTTGATTTCATCAAAATGAGAGATAAACCTGTTTTTTGTAAGAAAATAGTTGGGAGTGTTGTCAGATTCCTTATAAAGTATGTGGATGGCATACTCATGATAAGAAGTGATATTCCTATACTGCAAATCGATAAAACAATGGTGGTCACATGTGTTTCTCCATATAGGATATGGATATCAGTCTAATCCTGGAGAAACATGGGGTAGCACTGAAGAGTATTTGATGTTCTTGGACTTTGGTAATGGCAACCTCCTGATGGAGGTGGTTACCAATATAGGGTGTTTTTCGTCACCCCATTGAGATGGGAATACGCGCGCGCTGGTCAGGCATATACTACAGATTCCCCCTGCCTAGGGTAGGCCGGGGTTTATTGATGTGGGGATCCGAATCTCCGACAGCCGCGAACTAAGCTGCCGTTAATTACCCCTCGTCTTTGGGGCGAGAGAACCTCCGATTGACGGGTTAAACTGGTCATGTGAACTCAATGTGCAGTGTGCGTGTGATGTGTTTTGAAAGGGGGTTTTGGATATGTCGGGAGCCACGCAGAGTTTTTACGGGGGTCCCGCTACCCGGATAGCGGGCTGGGGGTCAAGAGGGCTAGCAGCCCCCTTGCGGGGTGCGGGGCAGCGCCCCGTTAGAAATTTTTTTTCTAACAGGGACAGTATCGTGGAGTATATGTGTATGCACATATGTATACATATGTATATATATATGTATATATATAAGAAAAAAAAGAGGGGGAAAAGACATCCAAAGGATGCATGGGGGCAGCACCTTGGGCGCTGTGCGCCTAGGTGCTGTGCGCTCAGGCGCTAGAGTGCCACGTGTCGGCACGTGGGCGCTCTGCGCTTGAGCGCTGGGCACTTCAGCGCAAGCACGCCACGTGTCGGCACGTGGACGCTTTGCACTTCAGCGCCTGACGCTCGAGCGCAAGCGCGCCACGTGTCGGCACGGGGGCGACTTGCGCTCGAGCGCAAGCACGCCACGTGTCGGCACGGGGGCGACTTGCGCTCGAGCGCAAGCGCGCCACGTGTCGGCACGGGGGCGACTTGCGCTCGAGCGCAAGCGCGCCACGTGTCGGCACCGGTGCGACTTGCGCTCGAGCGCAGGGCGCTCGAGCGCATGCGCGCCACGTGTCGGCACGTGGGCGTTTTGCGCTCGAGTGCTGAGCGCTGGAGCGCAAGCGCGCCACGTGTCGACACGCGGGCGCTCTGCGCATGAGCGCCGGCGAGAAAAAGAGGATTTTAGTCTAAAAAAATTTCTCGGAAGAGAAATCAGAGAGGAGTTGGACTCCTGAGTGTGTTCTTGGGGTTAATGGAAGGGGTTCTTCTTTTTCCTCCTCTGTTAGCTGGATCTTGAAGATCAAGAGATGTGAGATCTCAAAATCTCTCCTTTTGGGGATCCAAAGACAGATCCAAGTTCCCCTTTGTAGGTTTGGTGGTGAAAAACTATCTTGTTTTTGAAAAGGAAGAGTAAAACTCTTGATTTAATTCAAAAGAAAGAAGAAGGTTTGAGACCTTCAGAAAGGGGAAGAAATACAAACTCTAGGTTTTTTTTGAGAGAATGAAAAGTATTATTTTATTCATCATCATGTTGCCTTTTATAGGCTTACATATTTACATATAGCCCCTTGGGCTTCACAAAATGGCATTTTAGCTATCTCATGGCTCATGTGTCTTTTCTTTTTCCACATAAGCCATGGGCTTACAAAATATTGGCTTTATGCTCATTTTGCATGCATTCATGTATAAAAAATTACATAAAAAATTATTTATTACATGATCTATATTTTGGCATGGAGAAGGCTGGCCGCGGGCTCGACTTGGACATGGACCCGCTTGACCTGGGCTTGGGCCCACCTAGCTTGGAGGTTGACCTTGACTTTGACTCGGTCAACCGGGGTGTAAATTTTTACCCCAACAAAGTACCCCCATCAATAAATGCACACCGCACATTTGAGTTGTGTGCATGAAATTGATGGATCTTGAAGTTGGACTTCGAGGTAGAACATCATTCCAGGGGTGGAGCATCATCCCGGGGAGCATAATTCCCGGGGATCGGAGTATCATTCTGATTCGCGGAGCATAATTCCAGAGATCAGAGTATCGTTCCGAAGGAGGGAGCATAATTCCAGGGTTCGGAGCATCGTTCCGAAGGGCGGAGCATAATTCCAGGGTTCGGAGCATCGTTCCGATGGGCGGAGCATAATTCCAGAGATTGGAGCATCATTCTGATGATCGGAGCATGATTCCAGGATTCGGAGCATCATCTCGAAGAGCGGAGCATAATTCCAGGGTTTGGAGCATCTTTCCGAAGAGCGGAGCATAATTCCAGGTTTCGGAGCATCATTCTGATGGGCGGAGCATAATTCCAGAGATCGGAGTATCATTCCGATGATCGGAGCATGATTCCAGGATTTGGAGCATCATTCCGAAGAGCGGAGCATAATTCCAGGGTTCGGAGCATATTTCCGAAGAGCGGAGCATAATTCCAGGGTTCGGAGCATCATTCCGATGGGCGGAGCATAATTCCAGAGATCGGAGGAGATCGTAGCATCATTCCGAAGCGCGGAGCATAATTCCAAGATCGGGGTATCCCTCGGGGAGCATGATTCCCGGGGGTCGGAGCATCATTCCGATTTGCGGAGCATAATTCTAAGGATTGGAGCATCATTCCGAAGGGCGGAGCATGATTCCAGGATTCGGAGCATCATTCCGAAGAGCGGAGCATGATTCCAGGGGTTCGGAGCATCATTCCGAAGGGTGGAGCATGATTCTAAGGGTCGGAGCATCATTCCGAAGAGCGGAGCATGATTCCAGGGATCGGAGCATCATTCCGAAGCGTGGAGCATAATTCCAAGATCGGAGCATCATTCCGAAGGGCGGAGCATGATTCCAAGATCGAAGCATCATTCCGAAGGGCGGAGCATGATTCCAAGGTTGGGAGCATCGTTCCGAAGGGCGGAGCATGATTCCAGAATTCGGAGCATCATTCCGAAGGGTGGAGCATGATTCCAAGGGTCGGAGTATCATTCCGAAGAGCGGAGTATGATTCCAGGGATCGGAGCATCATTCCGAAGCGCGGAGCATAATTCCAAGATCGGAGCATCATTCCGTAGGGCGGAGCATGATTCCAAGATCGGAGCATCATTCCGAAGGGCGGAGCATGATTCCAGGGTTCGGAGCATCGTTCCGAATGGCGGAGCATGATTCCAGAATTCGGAGCATCATTCCGAAGGGTGGAGCATGATTCTAAGGGTTGGAGCATCATTCCTAAAGAGCGGAGCATGATTCCAGGGATCGGAGCATCATTTCGAAGCGCGGAGCATAATTCCAAGATCGAAGCATCATTTCGAAGGGCGGAGCATGATTCCAGGGTTCGGAGCATCGTTCCGAAGGGCGGAGCATGATTCCAGAATTCAGAGCATCATTCCGAAGAGCGGAGCATGATTCCAGGGGTTCGGAGCATCATTCCGAAGGGTGGAGCATGATTCCAAAGGTCGGAGCATCATTCCGAAGAGCGGAGCATAATTCCAAGGATCGGAGCATCATTCCGGTGAGCGGAGCATAATTCCAGGATTCAGAGCATCATTCCGAAGGGTGACAGACATTCTAACCGAAGCATAATTTCTATGCGGAGGTTGATTCCCAGGCGAAGCGTAATTCCGACAGAGAAGGAAAATACTCCGAGGCGAAGCATGATTTCGACACGGGGTACATTCTGAGATGGAGCATGATTCCGACGCAGAGCTTGTTGGCTGACTTGATTCCGAGACGAAGCATAATTTCAACAGGGAAGGAAGGTACACCGAGGCGAAGCATCATTTCGACACGGGGTGCACATTCTGAGACGAAGCATGATTCTGACGCAGAGCTGGTTGATTTGATTCCGAGGCGGAGCATAATTCCGGCAGGGAAGGTAGATATCCCGAGGCGAAGCATGATTTTGACACGGGGTAAATTCTGGGACGGAGCATGATTCCGCCGTAGAGGTTGTTGGTTTGATTTGATTTGGGTTGACATCAACATCGCTACACTGGAATATGGTACCAGGAGCGGATCATCATTCGTCATGAGAGGATTTAGGAATGGTTTTGGTTTGGCATCTGCATTGCTGCACTGGAATAATGCCAGGAGCAACTCATCATTTACCCCGGGAGGGCTTGGAAATTGGTTTTTGCTTGGCATCAGTATCGCTACACTGGAATATAGTACCAGGAGCGAATCATCATTTGCGCTTGCTTATCAGGAAGCGATGGCTTAGGAGACAGGTTTTAGGTCCCTATCACCTAAGACTTTTCAATTTTGTGAGCCGTAAGGGTCTCACAAAGCATTTTCTCCTTAAGAGTCGTAAGGATCCCGTAGGTGTATTTTCTCTTTAGGAGTCGTGAGGATTCCTAAGTGTGTTGCTCTTTTGTGAGTCGTAAGGATCTCACGCGGGAATTTTCTCCTCACAAAGCCGAGAGGACTTTGTGAGTGCATTTCATCTCTTTTCACGAGTTTGCGCCCTTTCGGGTTTTCACAAACTCGTCGGCAGTCCTGCTGTTTTTCCTCACGGAGCCCTTTCGGGTTTTCATCCGTGCCCATTTTGCTTGTGGACATACCTTTTTTTTTAATTTTATTTTCATTTTTGGTGGGACTTTGAATGTGGTCTCACCGGTAGGACTTGGAAGAGATTGGGATTGTTTTACGCCCGTGGATTGTATACGGTTTTGCAGGATGTATGATCCAGACCGTAGGGCCATAAAATTTTGGGACTTTGTTGGCGTCTGCATCGCTGCACTGGAATATGGTACCAGGAGCGACTCATCATTCGCCGCTTGGGGTATGGGGCATGGAATTTGGTTAGCGTCTGCATCGCTGCACTGGAATATGGTACCAGGAGCGACTCATCATTCGCCGCTTGGGATATGGGGCGTGGAATTTGGTTGGCGTCTGCACTGCTGCACTGGAATATGGTACCAGGAGCGACTCATCATTCACCATTGGGGTATGGGATTTGGAATTTGGTTGGCGTCTGCATCGCTACACTGGAATATGGTACCAGGAGCGACTCATCATTCGCCACTTGGGGATTTGAATTTGGAATTTGGTTGGCGTCTGCATCGCTACACTGGAATATGGTACCAGGAGCGACTCATCATTCGCCATTTGAGATTTGAGTTTGGAATTTGGTTGGCGTCTGCATCGCTACATTGGAATATGGTACTAGGAGCGACTCATCATTCGCCATTTGGGGATTGGGGAGCGATGGCTTAGGATACAGGTTTAGATCCCTATCACCTAAGACTTTTCAATTTTATGGGCCGTGAGGGTCCCATAAAAGCATTTTCTCCCTACGGGTCGTAAGGATTCCACAGGTGTATTTTCTCCTTAGGAGTCGTGAGGACTCCCAAGTGTGTTTTTCCCTTGCGAGTCGTAAGGATCCCACAAAGGTTTGTTCTCCTCATGTATCGTAAGGACACATGAGTGGGTCTTCTTAATGGAGCATAATTCCAAAGGCGGAGACCAGCCGCGTAACTGGTGATTACGGTGAGGCATGGGTATGATGAGAATTATTTGAGCCCGTGGATTGTATACGGCAGTCAATTTGGGGACTGGCCGTAGGGCTGGAAGAATTTTAGGAAACTGGATTTTGGTTGGCGTCTGCATCGCTGCACTGGAATATGGTACCAGGAGCGACTCATCATTCGCTTTTGTTTTGTTTGTTTGTTTGTTTGTTTGTTTTTACCGCGATTGCTCTATCATTTCAGCTTTCCTTATCGCGAAGATCGCGATTGCCCCATCATTTCGGCTTTTATTCGCGGTTGCTCCATCATTTCGGCTTTATTTTCATCTTTATTTTACTCGCTGATTTTTATTGCGAGTTGCCCCATCATTTCGGCTTTTCTTTATTTTTCTTTTATTTACACATTTTTTGTTTATTTATATATATATATATATATATATATATATATTTTACATTCCCAGTTTAACGACTTAGAGGTCGATTATTCCCAGTGGTGGTCGATTGTTTTCAGAGAAAGGCAGATGTCTGAGAGAATCAGTTTCACGAAGGACTTCGGTCTCCGTTTGTATGAAATTGGCGGTCACATCTTGACTGTTTACTAACACGCCTTTGGACAGTTCTATCTCTCCTGCCTTGTATTGCTTTTCAACCCAATCTTTGAAGACGAAGCAGTCCTCAATGGCATGACCTATCACTCTGTGATAGGGGCAGTATTTGGGGTCGTCGGTCCTATTCGCTTCCTGCAGTTTTTTTGACTCTGGCAGTTGTAAACCGTTCTTCAGGGCGTCTTTGAATATTTTACGGATTTTGTCCCTTCTGAAGAAATAGACCTTATCCAGCTTCTCTTTCAATGGAGATTCTCCTCCCTCTCCGAACACTGGCTTCCGAGGCTGGTTAGCGCTAGGCCCGCTCATCCCTTGCTTATTTCGGTTAGCCGAAATGTTGAAAGATCCAGAATCATCGGAGTTTCCGCCTTTGCGATTATCGTCCTTTCGGTTTCTCCAAGACCTATTGTTATTTTGGGAATCCGAGGAGGACTCCTGCTTTGAGCGCTCCAGCATCTGGACTTTCCTGGTCAGCTCTTGGAATGTTTTGAGACCCGCGGTGCATAGAAATGGGGCCATCCAATTGTTGAGATTTCCGACGAGGAGACTGACAAATTGGTCCTGCTCTATCGGCGGTTCACATTTAACGGAGAGATTGCGCCATCGGGTTATAAAATCCGTACTGCTTTCGTTGTTCTTGGGCTTGGTCCTTACGAGCTCGGCAATGGTGATCTTATCGCTGACGCTCATGAACCTTTGTCGAAACAAAGATTCCATTTGGATGAAAGTAGTAACGGAGCCATCAGGTATACTCGCGTACCAGTTGAAAGCAATATCGGTCAAGCTATTAACGAACTGGCGGAGGAGAAGCGCATCATTGCCCCCAGTATTCCCGCATGAAGCTTTAAAATGGGCGATGTGCTGATTCGCATTTCCAGTCCCATCAAATCTTTCGAATTTAGGGATGACATAACCGCTAGGAAATTCTACCAGATCATACTGAGCAGGATATGGTCTCCCGCTACTGTTGATATCTTTTTGCGCTTCGGCTTCGGCCACCAATGTTTTGACTTTGCTGGCAACTAAATCCATGATTTGATCTTGAGTTAGCGGGCTACTGTCATCAGTAGCCAAGACATTTCCTAAGATAGGATGCGATTGACTTTCATGCGGTCCGCCCACCTTTGGATTTGAAGGAATAGGCGTCGGCTGCGTTAGGACACCATTTCCTGGTTCACGAGCAGAGCCCTGCGCTTGATTAGGTGGCTGAGAGGCAAGTTGGGCCGTGAGCTGTAGGACGATATTTGTCAAGTCATAAATTTTGGAGTAGAGCTTGGTCATCTCCTTGTCTTTGTTTCTGAGCTGCTTTCGGAGCTCTTAAAGCAGCTCTTGCTCCGCGGTCCTGGGGCGGAAAGTCGGCTCTTCTTCGCTTTCCGAGCCCGACTCCTCATGGACCGAAGGGTCTTTCTGCCTATCATCCTCATCAATAGGGTTTTCATCACCCAGCAGAGGCGGCTATTCTTGGGAAGCGGCCACCACATTCAAGCCAGATTGGGTTTGAGATGTGGTAGCTCTGTCCTTGCTCTTGCTGCGCGTGCCCACCGTATAGACAGTGTGGACCACATACCCAGCCATTTCCTCATCTTCGGTAGGGTAACCCTGTTCTTCGAACCTCATGAGGTTCAGCCTGGCAGGAGCCCTAGCCCTTTTGTTGGCTCTATATCTGAGCCTTTTCTCCCTCAGCTTCTCAATTTTGAAGGCTTGGCGGGCATCCGCTATCCGGGAAGCCATTGTGAGTTTATCAGCGGGGAGCTTAGAGAAGACATCCGATCGAGTAGTTATCAGGGGCACCGCCGGAGCTTGCACGAGACGCCCTGTCGCTTTGTTGGTGCTGATGGCCTTGCCCCCAGCTAGGGCCATGGAGAGTCGTTCGGAAACGGACTTGCGCTTGGGCTGAGGTGCCATCGCGACCACCACATTTGGCCTCTTGCCTTTCGAGACCGGTCTGTCTGTCACTGGGGCTTGAGGGGCCGGGATGGCGCCAACTGGCATGGACATGATTGAGCCGAATGGTAGCAGCGGCTCCTTCCATTGTCGTCCAAGACTGGCCGGAAGGACCGTCCTAGAGTCTATCCTCATCGTGTAGGAGACGAGAGCTGAGTTCATCATCGAAGACATCGTTGAAGGTGATTGCTTGAAAATCTGCATGAAAAAGCATTATTTTTAGTATAAATACAGGTATGTATATTGATTGAGTTCGCATGAACGCTTAACCCGAAATATGGGAGGAGAGATTTGTCCCACCGGGCGTGCCAGATTCTGTAGGGTGTTTTTCGTCACCCCATTGAGATGGGAATACGCGCGCGCTGGTCAGGCATATACTACAGATTCCCCCTGCCTAAGGTAGGCCGGGGTTTATTGATTGTGGGGATCCGAATCTCCGGCAGCCGCGGACTAAGCTGCCGTTAATTGCCCCTCGCCTTTGGGGCGAGTGAACCTCCGATTGACGGGTTAAACTGGTCATGCGAACTCAATGTGCAGTGTGCGTGTGATGTGTTTTGAAAAGGGGTTTTGGATATGTCGGGAGCCACGCAGAGTTTTTACGGGGGTCCCGCTACCCGAATAGCGGGCTAGGGATCAAGGGGGCTAGCAGCCCCCTTGCGGGGTGCGGGGCAGCGCCCCGTTAGAAATTTTTTTCTAACAGGAACAGTGTCGTGGAGTATGTGTGTATGCACATATGTATACATATGTATATATATACACATATATGTATATATATAAGAAAAAAAAGAGGGGGAAAAGGCATCCAAAGGATGCGTGGGGGCAGCACCTTGGGCGCTGTGCGCTCAGGCGCTAGAGTGCCACGTGTCGGCACGTGGGCGCTCTGCGCTTGAGCGCTGGGCGCTGGAGCGCAAGCACGCCACGTGTCGGCACGTGGGCGCTTTGCGCTTCAGCGCCTGACGCTCGAGCGTAAGTGCGCCACGTGTCGGCACGGGGGCGACTTGCGCTTGAGCGCAAGCGCGCCACGTGTCGGCACGGGGGCGACTTGTGCCTGAGCGCAAGCGCGCCATATGTCGGCACCGGGGCGACTTGCGCTCGAGCGCAGGGCGCGCCACATGTCGGCACGAGAGCAACCTGCGCTCGAGCGCAGGGCGCGCCACGAGTCGGCACGGGGGCGACTTGCTCTCGAGCGCAGGGCGCGCCACGTGTCGGCACGGGGGCGACTTGCGCCTGAGCGCAAGCGCTTGAGCGCAAGCACGCCACGTGTGCGCCACGTGCCGGCACGTGGGCGCTTTACGCTCGAGTGCTGAGCGCTGGAGCGCAAGCGCGCCACGTGTCGACACGCGGGCGCTCTGCGCTTGAGTGCCGGCGAGAAAAAGAGGATTTTAGCCTAAAAAAATTTCTCGAAAGAGAAATTAGAGAGGAGTTGGACTCCTGAGTGTGTTCTTGGGGTTAATGGAAGGGGTTCTTCTTCTTCCTCCTCTGTTAGCTGGATCTTGAAGATCAAGAGATGTGAGATCTCAAAATCTCTCCTTTTGGGGATCCAAAGACAGATCCAAGTTCTCCTTTGTGGGTTTGGTGGTGAAAAACTATCTTGTTTTTGAAAAGGAAGAGTAAAACTCTTGATTTAATTCAAAAGAAAAAAGAAGGTTTGAGACCTTCAGAAAGGGGAAGAAATACAAACCTTAGATTTTTTTGAGAGAATGAAAAGTATTATTTTATTCATCATCATGTTGCCTTTTATAGGCTTACATATTTACATATAGCCCATTGGGCTTCACAAAATGGCATTTTAGCCATCCCGTGGCTCATGTGTCATTTCTTTTTCCACATAAGCCATGGGCTTACAAAATATTGGCTTTATGCCCATTTTGCATGCATTCATGTATAAAAAATTACATAAAAAATTATTTATTACATGATCTATATTTTGGCATGGAGAAGGCTGGCCGCGGGCTCGACTTGGGCATGGGCCCGCTTGACCTGGGCTTTGGCCCACCTAGCTTGGGGGTTGACCTTGACTCTGACTCGGTCAACCGGGGTGTAAATTTTTACCCCAACAACCAATTCTTACTTTCCAGGTAATATGGAAAACAGAACATCTGTCACGAGTTATAAATTTACCCTATTTTGAGAATCAGTATATTGGAAAGAGTTCCAAGTGGGTTACTGAGGTAGTCGTGGCGCTGGATGCTGATTGTGAATCAGTAAAGGATACCACCCGAGAATTCACTGGATATAATTGTTCATATATGAACATGATCCCATTGTTAGTCCAGAAAAATACTAAGGCAGGTATCGCTCAGTTCGGGAGATATTTAATCTCCGCGAAGTTGAGATTCATCGGTTCAATTCATCTATTCGCCTCTATCTATTTGTTGGTCTCACTCATGTCTGTTATCAAATTGTAAACGAGTATGTTTTGAATCTTTGATGTAATAAACGAAATCCAGAAATATGATAAGATGGTGTCTACTCGCTGTACCGGGTCCATTCATTGAGGCTAGTATGCGAAACTGTTACTACAGAAGTTGAGTATGAGATACCGCAATAATTGGCCTTAAGTGCAAGTGGAAGATTGTTGAATATATATGTCTTCAAGGCAATTATTGTAATTGAAGGAGGACCTATACGAGAGAACGATTTTACTCGAGATGATAGTATGTTATCTGGTTTGTCTTTATTTTTCATGTGATACGTTTTATTCACTATCACATATCGTTTAGACATGAGATAAAGCCCTAGGATTTTGCTTGACTACCAAGACGATGATGCCGATCATACTAGCGGGGCATAGATAGTCGATAAGCACATCTTTAAATGTCCATAGTCGTAGGAGTATTGAGACTGGGCATTGGTACTCCAGTTTAGATTAGTGTGTACGTTTTCTGAACCGGTTGGAGGGTGATAGCTGATCCTGCAGCTATTGGTGTTTGACATCGAGAATTGTATACGAGTGCTCATTGGATGAGTTACACTGGACGGACTCACCGAGAACTCCTAGTTGGTAATATACCAATGTTAGGTAGCAGTTTTCTGGTGACATAAGTACAAGATAGTCCCTTAGACCTGAGATCGCCATAATGTCTCATGTATGTTCCCACTATATTTAGACTTCTACCCTACCACGGTTCAAAGGAATAGTGCAAACAGATTTTTGTTGGGTATAGTCCCGAAGCACGTGGAGGCATTGAGCGGTCGAGGGGATTCATCTCTCCTGGTATAGGGACTTGATGTCGTGCTGTGCATGACATGACTACAAGCACAAGTCGATAGCCATCGTAGTAGAGATAAACTGATAAGTGTTATCAGTTGTATTTCCGGTTGGTTATAAATCCTCTGTCGCACGACTTATTGAGTTATTGGGGTCTAACAGATTCCAAACCCTAGACCCGATATGCGATACTCTTAGATAAAAAGGCCGGACTGTACGGTAATGTCACTGATAGATTTTGCAGAGTTCAAATGAGCTTGCTCGTTGACTTTCTTTCGACAACACCTGGGTAGCCGTTACGTGCAGCTAGTGTTAGTTATATGTATGCCCTAGAGGCCATTACTGTACATACGATGTATATTGTAGTGGATGCTTGGACATATATAGGGAGGACTTTCTTGCTCGACATGATAGTATGCTATCTGGTTGCTCTTTATCTTAACATATACTCTGATTGTCTCTATGTTACATGTTGATAAAGCCCTTAGGATATATACTCGACTACTGGGACTATGCTGAGATCATACTAGTGGGGCCACGGTAGTTGACGAGTACATCCTATAACTGTTCCTAGTCGTGGGAGTACCGAGATAGGGCATCGATACTCCAGAGTAGACCAGCGTATACGCATCTTGACCCATATGATGGGCGATGGATGATCCCATATCCATCGGTGTTTGACATCAAGGATGGTGTACGGGTGCTCAGTGGAGACTGGGTACACTGGACGGACTCGCCGAGAACTCCCAGATGGTATTATATCTCACGTCAGATGGCAGTTCTCTGGTGACACTGGTACAGGTTAGTCTGTAGAGATCGTCATAGAGTCTTGTGTGATTCCTACTGTGCTTTGATTTCCATCATACCACGTCCAAGATGACGTGCAAAAAGGTGGATTTTAGGTACAGTCCCGAATCACATGGAGGCAATGAGCGATAGGAGGGGATTCGTCTCTTCCGGTATAGAGAGTTGATGTTGTGCTGTGTTCGATTGGTTATAACTGGAAATCCCTGGCCAGGGTTGCTGAGATTTACTGGTAAGTATTATCAGTAGTTTCTCGAAGTGTTATAGACATCATATCGACACGACTTATCAAGCTACTGGGGTCTGACGTTTTCCACCCTTAGGCGAGATATGCGACATATCAGACGAAGAGACCGGACTGTACGGGAGTGTTACTGACTGGATTCACAGAAGAATGTACAGACTTGCTTGTTGATCTTCTGAGTGCTCAATACCTGGGTGGCTGTTACGTTTAGCTGACCGCTTGCAGCTTGTGGGTGTTTGATATGATCATCACCTACTGCCGGCGTATTGACGATTCTTTAGAGTCCTACACAGAGGTTTCTTGACTCAGGCAAAACGGAGTAGGAGCACATATATGATATGTGCGGGACCGAGAACAATACGTGTATGTGATACCGTATTAGATTCTCGCGATATGAGATATCGGCCGGGTATATGTGATATAGCCGGGTCATCGGATCAAGTGTTGATTCGATGAACTGATACAGATAATATTGGTCGGTTATTTGTGAATAGCCGGATTATCGGATCAAGTGTTAATTCGATAATTTAATGTTTAATTATATATTTGATATATTAAATTACATTAACTAATATAAGCTCACTAAAAGATTCTTTTTCTCACTCGGGTAATACATTGATATATATGCGATATATGTTAATTGTATTATTTTATTTTGTTACAATAAATATTGTATATGTGATATATAATATTGTAACATATTATGGTTATAAATGCAACTTGATTTGTGGAGTTTAATTGTGGTTAGGGTTTGGATTAGGGTTAAGCAAGCATGAAGCTTTCAAGAAGCTTCTTGAAGCTTTGACTTTGACTTTAGATATTTTATGTAAATATTTGCTTAACTCAACCCAACCCTTCACCATAGTTAACTCTCTACATAGGTTAAGACTTCATTCTTAACCCATGGTTGCATTTCTAAGCTCACATACTTTTCATTATTCATCACAAAAGAAATAGACCATCTTCTTCCTTCTTCTTCTTTCATGGAAAAGCTTACTAGCTTTTTCATTAGTGATGAAAATGAATGAGTTAAAGAAAACAAATGAGAGCTAAAATCCTACTTCATCATCCTAATCTATCCTAGCCATTTAGATTAGGGTGTTCACTTCATTTTGTGAGTGAGAGCTTGTGTTAAAGAAACTTCAAGGTAGATCATCTTTGTTATCGAAGATCGAAAATAAGCTTGCATCTTTCTCTTCGTGGAGCCTCTCTAGAGTCCGGATACTCGATGATCGCAGCGAAGGGACCTCAACACGGAGCTTTAGAAGTGAAGAACCGGACTACAAAGGTTGTAATCCCAAACTCTTAGTGTTAAAATATTTAGCATGCTTTGTTTCGCCTAATCTCTAGTTTAAAGATCTTGGTTAGGGTTGTTCGGTACGTCTAAATTTTAAATCGGGTATGGTTGATACCTTATAGACCCTTGTGAGAGTGCCTAGTAACCCTACAGCTAGTACCGCTGACGTATTTGTGGGCTATGAATATGATCATAATCTACTGTCAGCGTATTATCGAGTCTTTAGAGTCTCACACAGAGCTTTCCCAGCACATGTGAAATGATGTAGAATGCGTATAGGGATACGTGCAAGAGTTCGATTAAACATGTGTATTTGATACACATATTTTAATCGGGTGTTTATTGATATTAGCCGGTGTATATATGATATAGCCGGATTATTAAATCAAGTGTTGATTTAATAATTAAATGTATATTTATATATTGATATATTTATATATTAACTAATATCATACTCACTTTATTATTTTCTTCTTTTTAATTATATTTATATTTAATATAAATATTGTGACATGTATATTGATACATATATAATGGGGTATGAGAATTATATGGAAAAATGAGAATGAGTCATGGATTAAGATGGTTGTAGAATTCATGATGTGTTATTTTTTTATGACTCATTCTTATTTTGTTCTCATTTTTTTAGCCATGCTTATCTTCTTCATATTCTCATCTCCTCCATGGTTCTTCTTTTTCCTCTTGAGTTTTTCTTAAGTGAAGAAAAGAAAAGAAAAGAGAAAAATTAAGTGAGCTAATTATTACACATCTTCTACTAATCATTCTTAGCAAGTTTAATTAGTCTTCATTTTGATAAGATCAATTTGAAGCTAATGCTTGTGTTTGAGTTATATCAATGTGGATTGTCTTCGGCGAGGAGATCATCGAACAAACTTGTTCTGTGCGTCGTGGAGACTAGCTGGAGTCCAAAAAGAGATGGCTAACGCGCTACAAAGATTGTAGTCCGCTAATTCTGGTTTTTTAACTTACTAGTTTAGTAGCAAATATAGTATTTTGGTTTGATTCTTGGTTTGAGTTTGCTAATGCTTTCTAGATTTTTTAAATTACCGCTTCCACCGCACTTTAAACCCTATCAGTGGTGTCTAGCTACCCAACAATTTGAACGATCCGAACCGTTCAAATTGATCACACTACCCTCAAATGTATGTGTATGAAAAATCAAAGGATTTAAAGAGCTCTAATCAACATATTAGATGGAGTTTATGTTGCTATATTGGAAGACGTTCATTTTGCACTTATTCGATGTATGGGTTAGAGCTTTTTAAATTCTTTGATTTTTCAGACACATACAATTGAGTGTAGCGTGATCAATTTGAACGGTTCGGATCGTTCAAATATGTCGTAGATCGAGAGTTTCCGTTTTTAAAAAACGCGGACCGGTTTGTAATAGATCACTCATATATATATAATGAAGAAAAGAGGCCCTATAAGGCTTTTTCGTGAGGTAGCGTCAAAAATCTATATTCTCTACGTTTTTTTTCGATGATTGGCACCCACATCATTTTTATCATGGAAGATGTGGATACACCAAATTTCATGCGATTCCATCACTTTTTCACCGTTGAATTAGCAATGTGAAAAGTCCTATTGTCGGTAAACTGTTAATTTTGTACTCATTAAATCAACGGTGAAAAAGTGATGGAATCATATGAAATTTGGTGTATCCACATCTTAGATTAAAAAGATGATGATAGGTGCCGATCGTTGAAAAAAATCGTAAGGATGTATTTCTTTCGACGCCATAGGGAAAAATTCCCTCTTATGGCATATATATATATATATATATATATATATATATATATATATATATATATAGAGAGAGAGAGAGAGAGAGAGAGAGATAGGCCCTGGGACGCTTTTTCGTCAGGTGGCGTCTATAATCTATATTCTTCGCGATCTTTTTCGACGATCGGTGCCCATCATTGTCATCTTTATCATGTATGATCTGGATACACCAAATTTCGTGTGATTCCACCACTTTTTCACCGTTGAATTAGCAATGTAAAAAGTTCTATTGTCAGTAAACCGTTAATTTTGCACCCACTAAATCAACGGTGAAAATCTATTGGTATCAAATAAAATTTGGTGTATCAACGTCTTACATGATAATGAAGAAAATGATGGGCGTCGACCGTCCAATAAAAACGTGGAGGGTATATTTTTTCGACACCATTGGAAGAAATTCCTTCCTATGCCACCTTTCCTCCATTATTCTTATATATGTGTGTGTGTAGAGAGAGAGAGAGAGTAATGGAGGAAATATGCCATAGGAGGGAATTCCCTCCTATAGCGTCGAAAAAATACAATCTCCATCGTGTTTTTCGACGATCGATACTCATCATTTTCATCGTTATCATCTAAGATATGTGTACACCAAATTTCATGTGATTCTACAATTTTTCACCGTTGAATTAGTGGGTTCAAAATTAGCGGTTTACTGACAATAGAACTTTTTACATTGCTAAATCAACGATGAAATGGTTGTAGAATCAGATGAAATTTGGCGTACCAACATCTTAGACGATAACGATGAAGATGGTGGATTCTGATCGTCGAAAAAATAAGAGAGTATATTTTTTCGACGCCATAGGAGGGAATTCCCTCATATATATATATATATATATATATATATATGAGGGGGAGTTGGGGTTAGGTTGACCACTATATTATCTTGTTTAGTCTTGTGCATGTCCATTGTGACGGCTACTCCGATGGCGACGAGGGCTTTGAAAGTCGGATTCTATCTCTATAAATGTCCGTCGGTAGAGCCTATCGTTCGGTATGCAGTTCGTAAGGCTGTGGCTAGAAACCATGGGTTTGCTCCAAGGCTCATTAAGTTGTATTTTCATGACTGGCTCTCACTGCTTCACAATAAGTAGGCTACATTTCAAGAAATGTTTTAATTTTCGATCGCCTGCATATATAGCATGATGCCAACTTTTAAAAAGTGCATATTTGTTTCAAATTTTGTTATTTATTACTTTTTCCTGCCGTTATAATTAACGTTTTGCTTCCAAGAATCTCACAGTGCATTATGGTAAATTATTTTGGGTTAAGTGAGAAAATTGAAGCTTCAGAAAAAATTGATGTTTGTCTAAAAAATTTAGGAGTTCAATGTTATTTTTAAAAAGCTAGGATGATATCCTCTTATATGGACAAAAGTGAGCAGAGCTATATAAATTTACACAAAGTTTTATGCATGAAACTCTGCTATTCTATCGTTAAAAGGTATTATGTTGGCATGTTATACATTGTTAATTTTACAACCTAACAATATTTTTTAGTAAATTGGTTTTCTAAATGTTATTCACGCACGCCATGTTCAAGGGACTAGCTGTATCGTTAATCTATCATTTATTTGTATTGAAAATTTGGGCTGTGATGCATCAATCCTCCAAGATTTCCTCCATGGCAGTCCTGTCGAAAAAGATTCTCTGCCAAACAACCCTAGTCTTCGAGGATTCGAAATCATAGGTGAGGCCAAAGCTACATTGGAATCCATATGCTCCTCCACCGTCTCCTGTGCAGACATCCTTGCCTTTGCCGCTCGTGATGCGGCAGCCATCGCTGGAAGCATCGGCTATTCCGTCCCATCCGACAGACATCGCTGGAGGCATCGGCTATTCCGTCCCATCCGGCAGACATGACGGATGAATCTCCCTAAGCTCAGAAGTGCTCCAAAATCTTCCTTCCCCCATTCTTCTCATCAGAACAACTGATGAATAACTTTGCACGATAAAGGTGGACTGCAGATGATACGGTCACTCTCTCTAGTGCTCACTCCTTCGGTGTCTCCTATTGCCTATCTTTTTCTAATAGATTATAAAATTTTAATGCCATGCATCCACAGGATCCTACATTGGATCCTTTGTTTGCGGCTTTTTTGAAAATAAATTGTCCGAAGACTCTCCGAAATGGAAGGGACCCGATCGTCAATATGGTCTTTTTTTACACCGGATCGATTAGACAATGTGTATTATATGAATTAGAAGTACCATCGAGGATTTTTTCCGTCAGATCAAACATTGTATGATAGCACATCGACGAGGATGATGGTCGAAGAAAATGCGAGAAAAGCTAGGGTTTGGAAAGAGAAGTTTGGGAAGGCAATGGTGAAGCTGGGGGCAAGGTACTGACTGGGAGCGAAGGTGAGATTAGGAGGAAGTGCCATCTTGTGAATTGAGAGATTTAAGCTGAGTTGTGTGGAAGTGTTGTTTCATTCTTTTTGTTCGATTTGGGATTGAATTTGGTTTATTTGCTTGTGAAGCTTCTAATAAGCTGAGGAAATGTACAAAATTCAAATAAAAATGTTTTTGTTCATCTTGAGAAAAATCAAATAAAATGTTGTTATTTGTTTATTCAATGCTGTCTTTTTGAATTTGATATTTTTTGAATGGATAAAGGGGGGAACTGCATGTATTTCCTAGTTAAGGAATGAAAATTCCTCAAAACTTTATTAGTGTGTGCAACGTTTTCTCAAATATTTATTAGGGCATGCAACATTTTCTGCGTTGCATCATATTCATAAGTAGGGTTGTAAACGGATCGGGTACGGATCAGGCATAGGCATTACCATATCCATCTATTTACGGATGCGGATGGTTATCGGTAACAATAATTTACTATCCATGTCATGTCCCGTTTTTCAAAAGAATGGTAACGACACATGACTAGACCCGCGACGTATTTATTTAGAGAAGGTGATTTCTCGCAATAAATACGCTGAGCGTTTTTAAGCAATATAAAATAACAAGAATAAACAAAAGAATAAAATCCAACTTTAATTTATTATATTCACAGTTGACAAAATATCTGAATACAAGATACAATAACATGATAAGCCTTAATAAGGAGGCATATATAAATAAGTTGAAATAAAATGAAAAGCTGAATGGAACTAAACGTTCAGTTGTGATGCGAAATAATTGTACTTCTCTTCGATCGCTTTATTCTTCTCTGTCTCAACACCACCTGACGAACATTCCAAGAATAGAAATAAATAGATGGAATTCCCGTTAGCGAACTAGCGTTCGGTAAGTCCCCAAAAAGTATAAGTGTATAAATGATAATGACAAGTGTATAAATTGAGAACTACTATCATTAAACTGCGAACAAGTAATACTAATGTCACGCCCCGCTTCCCAGTATATGGCTAAGGGGACGCGACTGGTCCGCTACGTATTTACTCAGAAGCAAATACGCTAAGCGTAACTAAGCAACATAAAAGTAAATGCACAAGAGACAAGATATAATAAAGACAGTAACTGTATTTATTAACATTCTTTTGTAAAATACATGAAAAGGAAATACAACTGAAATAAAAATAATAGCATGACAGGAAATTAAAGGTTCTGAATAGAAAATGTACAATGTCTAGAGCTCAGGGTCTTCGTTGTACTGATCCAAGTCTTCTGCAGTTAGCTCAATCTCTGACGGATCCAAATCACCTGACGACATTCAAAGAAGAAAGAAATAGAATGTCGTCAGCGAACAGGTCGCTCGGTAAGTCCCAAAGATAAGAGAAAAGTAGAATACACAGAATAAGAAAGTATCTTTTAAAGTTGTATTATATTGCTGTAATGTTGTGTTAACGCTGTTGTTTGTAACTTGGTACAGAAGGATACCCGTGTATACGAGAGGGGTCTCTATATGCTAGAGACCAGGGCAAACGGAATGTACAAGGAACCGTTAAGCCACGGTACAACAGCAACGGAATATACGTTAGGTGTCTTAATCTTACCGTCTCGTGCCACCTTTAACACCTTCCGTACCAATCTACCCCTTAAACCCCGTAATGTTTTGATTGTATTGTTTTCCTTGTAAATTGTATTGATTGTATAATTGGTTGACTGACCGAAACTATGATATCAGTAAACGGATGTAACCGTAGAATCATGTAAATGGAATAACTGGAGAACCATGTAAATGAAATGTATATCCATGATTCGGTTCAGTCAAATTGTATAGATTGATAATTGGATTTATGGATTCATGTTGAATTGTAATATTGAAAATTATAGATTGTACTTGAATCATATTCAAGTCAGATTATACCGAGACTCGAACTGAGTCAGACAATTAGTAAAGTAAATTGAAGTCCTGATTGTTTTTATTAATTTGTCTATCTAAGATAGACAAGCACCTACTTCTCCGGCTCCCTGAGGCTCAAGAGATTGGTCCCGCTTAAACCTATGTATATTAGGGTCCTTAGGGTAATTTATAGAACTTGAGAGGGTTTTACGTAAAAATACTTTTATATACTTATCAAAATATACCCCAAGCATTTATTATTCGTCTTTAGGGTTGTAATGAATGTGGATTTTATATTGTGATATTTCTAATGAAAATATCCTAAATTCAAAAATAAAGGTATTTATTTGTAATATTGATTTATATGGAATTCATGGTATTTTAGTGTAAAATTGATTCTTATGATTTTTAGAAAAAGATGGAATATTTATATCATAACAAAATAGGTATTTTAATGATATATATATATATATATATTTATACAAAAATAATTTTAATATTTTTTTATATTCTAAAAATCTTATTTTCTTAAGATATCGTATTTTAAATTTTTCGAGACCGAATGCTCCTTGCGGAGGTCTGAATCTCGCACTACTAAACCCGAGTATGTGCGATAATCCTCACCATCCCGAACGGATTCCCCAAAATGAGTTGTAGCGGCACTTTGCAAAGATTTATAAATACTAAATCCTTTAGAAAACGGTTTTATGAAGTAAATGGTATTTATTTGTAAAGATGTCAATTTTCCGTATTTTATGTTCTAAGGTCTCCTAAGTTAACTAGACTATTTCTAACTGGTCCAAAACGACAAATTGTGAGATACCTCAAATCGTCTCTTCACCGCCAATTGTGGCCAGGTAAGTACAAGTGAAGAAAGGAGGGATCTGCTCACGAATCATCGTGAGACGGGCCTTTTAAACTTACCTTTCTCACTTGCCTAGCCTAGACACCACAATGTCAGGTTTAGATAAACGACTGATGTTCACAACTTATCCTAGTTTCATAATAAGTGGTATTTATTTAAAAAGTGTATCAATACTAAATCTTTTAGAAATGGTTTTATTTAGTAAAAGGTATTTAAATGAAAATGTTTGTTTTCCCGTATTCTGAGTTCTCGAGGGTATCGTGTTAGGTTTTATGTAAGTGTGTGAGGAGGTAGGTCGTTACCTCGTGATTTACTTTAATTGTATAGCAAGTTTGATGGAGTTAAATGTAGAATTGAAACAATGTGGTATTTAAGTGAAAAATACGATAAATAGAAATAGCTATCATTTTATTTAATGAAACTTGATCAATTTGTTTGATTACTGTTTAATAGTCAACATGAAGAAGTTTAAGTATTATTGTATTGGTGAGAAGTGGAATTTTATAGGAAACCGAATCGGAAATCGGATTTGTTCCGATTCTGTCGGGTTTTGTAAATCCGTATTTTTAGATAGAAGAGATAGGTAGAAATTGGGACTTACGGGTTTTAGGTCACACAAGAGAGTGAAATAGAAGTAGGGGAAATGCCAATGTGTTGCGTTGTTGCCGGTAGTTCCTAAAACGATCGCCGGAAGTTCCGTCGGGAATTCATCGGAGCTTCGCCTCGAGCTCGTTTTCAAAGTGCATAAGATTCTTGGTAATTTTTTAGAGAGTTGGCTCAGAGTTAGGGGTGAGAGGGTAGAGGGTAGGGGTGGTATTTATAGGGTTAGGCTAGGGTTAGGGTAGATGAAAGGTTAAAATGAAAAATGTGATAAAATGTATTAAAAATGTATTAAAAGTGGAGTAATTGGGGTTTTAAAAGAGCTTTGGAAATGGTCTGAGGCTAAAATTTTGCAGGTGTATAGGGAATGTGAAAATACACAACTTTCATGTTGGGGTCGTCGCCGGAATCGGCCGTGACTCGGCCAGAGGACTGAGTCGGCCGAGTCGAGGCTGATTTGGTCGATTCCCGGCCGAGTCAGCCGGCCAGGATCCCCCCCGATGGTTCATCTAACCCCTGGCAATATTACATTTTTGGGTGTAGTGGGTTTTTTGTGAGATATGCACGTGTAAACCCTTGGTATTCTAAAGGTTTTTAAAAAAATCAATATTAAAAATAATGTGGGGTATGGGATTTGAACTATGGTGGCTTGGTTCAGCAATACAAGGTATTACCAATGAGCTATAAGCTCCTTCTTTTAATTATGGAGCTAATTAATTACTTAAAATAATAACAGTAAATGTAAATACCCCAAGTATACATTAATTTTGAAGCAAATTTTGTACACTAAAAATAGAGTTGTTACATTCTTTTAACTTGTAATTAAAAAGCAAAATAACTACTTATATCTTGTGCTCAGGCTAAAATACCCCTTTATAGATTTTGAAAAAAATATTTGAAAAAATTTGTATAGGAAAATTAAGGTTGTTACAACTAATAACCAGGCATGGAAATCTTATGTAATATGACAGTTCTATATAACATGCAGTGTAACATGAGTATGGAAATCAAATATATAAACATGACAATGTATATAATAAGCATTACGAGGTATATAAGATTCTGATTATTCTATTCTAACGTGATTGTTTATAGTTTGATAGAGAAAATATGTGTGTATACGAGAGTAGTCCAACTTACCTCGTGGATCAAAGGTACAAGAGAGTACAAGGCTCCGTCAAATCTCATAGAACAACGGCAAAAGCATATTCAAGAGGTGTTTTTTAAAGTGATCTCTTGTGCCACGACATACGTTCCTTACCAACCTATCCCTTATCCCCGCATATTTTATTGTCTGGATCAAGTTCACATGTCTTGATCGAATCCATGAATATAAAGAGTAAAAGTTCAGGTTCAAGTCGTGTTTAAGTATTTAAGCCTAGTTCGGGAATTCGTGTTAAATTGTATTCATGGTTCAGCTCAAGTCAAGTCTATCGTGTATAGATTTAAGTCAACCATATAATATCTAATTATATCTTCATGTGTATGCAATAATCCAGAGATTAAAAAAAGGTATACATGTTCGAATAGCATGAAACGAGGCAAGTATATTATTCAAGTAACGATCATAAACAATGCTGTAAAAAGGTGTTATGTACGACTAATTACCCAAGTCAATTGAATTCGGAATATACACAGAAATATAGCTCTAAGTGTTGTGCACGCATGAGTTCCAGTCGCTCCTAAATACGACTAACGTTTTGGGAGATATAGCCGTTTTCGTTTCGTCGCGCAGAACAGATCAGAATCTGTCCAGCACCGTCATATATTTTTAAAACACAGTTTGAGTTGTTTTCCGTCGGTTTTCAGTTTTCAAAGATCTTTAGAAATTTATAGGTCTTTCGATTTAGTTATTCAAAACGCTAAGTTCCGCGCAATTTGGAATCCTGAAACTCTAGTTATGATCATTTTAATATCAGGGTTTAAAACAGAAATTCGGATTTCTGGACAGCAACTATAAGGTGTATTATCGAGCATATAACGAGTCATTCTATGTATTTCTAAGCCACCGGGTATATAGTAAAGTTCTAGCTATGTCAATTGTGTATCTATACATCTAAAGTTTGTATCAAATCGACAACGGAAACTCAAGTTATGGCCATTTTAAAAACAATGTGTGAATCTGGACATAATTTGTTATGATTCGTCACTTAATTTTATATCGCAGTTTTCTATAATTTATATTGATTTTCAGGAAATCGGTATAACTAAGAAAAGCTATATATTTCAATATAGATGTCCAAAACACCTGAGTTTACTCAATTTGGATATCGATAGACCAAGTTATGTGTTCTAGAAATTAATTGATAAAAGCAGTTTTCAGATTTCAGAAAAACGGTGACTAAAAGTGTCATAAATCCCAAACCGTTGTTCGGTTCGGTATAAAAATTTTACTGTAAACCTGAAATTTTATCTATTATTTATCTTGATTTTTTCTAGGATTTCCTGATATGAAAATTAATTTCTAAAAATTATTTCAAGGACAAAAGTTATCTGGGATCGTATTTAATTTAAAGGTGACAAAACTACGGGATTTATTTGCAGCTTCATTTTTCTCTTTTATAAAAAGAATAAATGATTATAAAATAAATGGCACATGCAAGATATACTTCAAATTGGATCTTCTAATATCAACATATGGATCATGAATTTCGACAAGGTCCTACAAAACATGTGATCTATGGAATAACAAAGTATTGACTTGATCAATAAGCTACAAAGTTGTTCATGCATATATTTAACGGGAAATAAATATATGTTGTTTGAAAAGAAAGCAGCCTAAACAAAAAGAAAAGAAAAAAATCAAATGGAACTGTTTTGGTTTGGACTTTGAAAAATTATAGAATAGACAAAATAATAGAAGAGATAAACTAATATATTTAATAGAGAATAAAATATATATGGACACTCAAAAACAAATAAATATAGTATTTTATAAAAAGAAGAATGATATGAAAATATAAAGATTTTAGGGTCGTTATATTTTATTCTCCTTAAAAATAATTTCGTTTTCGAAATTACTCAAAAAGGATATTGTAACAAAACAAAAAAAAATTGGCTAGATAAGACAGTTGCGTTTCGTCGTCGTGCTCTATCAGTCGGTACTCTATTCAATAAGAAGGTATACGATGTAAATCGCAATAAGACAAAGAAAAATACGATGAATTCAAAAATCGGCTCACATGATATTAAAGTAACAAGAATAATTTCAAGAACTTATTAGAGAGATGACTCACAGGGTGCAAGCAAGAAGAAACAAATAGGGATTTTAAAGAATCCAAGACTATTGGTTATAAAGATCATTAAATGATAATTTAAAAATGAAAGTTGTTAGAATAATCAAGAGCAATATTCAAGAACGCTATGAGCAAGCATTCAAATAGAAGAAACGTAAAGATGGACCGGATTGTCAAGAATGGTATAAGAATGAAAAATGAATTTAAAATCAGGAAAGGATATCAATTAACAAAGAAGATAAGATTCGATAATTAAGAATTAGGATATGCGGTGGAACATATCTAAATCAAGAGAAAAGAGAATTAAAAGCAGAACTCCAAGTCATTCAAATACAGTACCGCATTGTAATTATGCTGCAGTTTATAATTACAATTACATAACTCCATTTAAGTCATCCAAATTCTACCATCAGAGTCATTGGGATAAGATTTAAGAGCAATAAGGAATCAAGAAGATAAGATTAAACGGAGATGAAGGGTTTGCAATTTCGTCTTCTTTATATCGAGACACGATTATCGGAGAAAATAAGAAAGGATTCAAAAGGATGAAATAATGGTGCAGATATTACAACCCGTATCTGCTACAAATCGAATATGGATACGGATCAGATATTGTAAACTAGAAGGCTTTTGTGTTATATCTTTCGACCGTTGTTCTGCTATCCAGTTGTCGTGATTCCGAACCTCTCCCGCTTAACCGTATGGTTAGACTCATCGATCATCGCAATGAAGAATACTTCGTGATCTAAATTGGAAGTACATCGTTGATCCAAATCACTTTAAGTTCTCTAGCCTTATGTTGTCGGCCATAAGAGTTTTCGTTCTTCCACTGCGTGTTGCCGATCAAGATGGATTTGGATTCCACACCGAGATCAGATGTAGTTATCGTTAAACTACAATAATATGAAAATTCCATAGAATATCACATCTTCTTGCTTGCATTTTAAGAAATGTCACACTTTATATATTATTTTTGAAACCAAATTAATTTCATGTATATATACAGCTATGGCATAAGAAGAAAGTCAAAAGTTGCAACAAAAACGAAGATATTATATATATGGTTTACAATGATGGCGGAGAAAGGCGGTGATAAGATGATTGTGTTGGTTGTGAGTGTTGTAATTTTCTATATCCGTGATCCACCAAGAAGTTACAAAACACACCAAAAATCATAACGGAAAATCTATCCGGACCACGTGCAAACAAACTACTTGAAAAAGGCTAACCAGATAATCTACCAAAAACAATATAAATTATCAAAAGCACATACCAAACATCACAAAAACAAGATTTTACCCAGTTTCAGCGTAACAGCACATAATACTGTAATCCGACGACGAAAGTTTCCACTATTAAGAAAGTATTATATAAGAACACCATCATCCATCACTGCCTAATACAAGAATTTCTCTCTCTCTCTCTCTACAAAAAATCTCTCTCTCTCTCTCTCTCCTCTCTCCTCTCTCCTCGGCTTTGAAGCCCCAGCTTAAGGTCTGTGGATTAATTCTTTGGGGATTAATTAATCTTCTATTTATATACGAAGGCTTTTGTTAGAGATAAAGCTTGATTTAAATCAACATGCCTTTAAATTCCTAGAGATTGCCACAGCCCTCTCTCAATCTCATGGTCACGTGCTCGAATGGGCTGTGTCTTGGGCTAGATCATTATATCTTGCGCTTATAATTTTGTATCAATTATCAACAATGAGGGAGAAAAATGTGAAGGGACATGCAATGGCGATAATGGTAGAGATGACAACAATACCGGCTGAGGTGCAGAGACGGTGGTTGTGATGATGGAAGCATTTGTTGGTAGAGTGGAGATGGAGATGGCGGTGTAGGGATGTGATGTCAATAATGGATTGGCAGCGACGATGCCGATATCAACGATTCTAGATTACTATACTGCGGTGTGGTTAAAGACCAATGCCTCATCGCTGACCGTGATCACCGTTGGAATCATCACCGGCCGAATATACACATCATATTTTATAAAATCTCATTTTATAAACAATTAAAAACATACCTCTCGAAGATCTCCATGTTATCCTCGAACAAAAATTTTCTTATAGATCGTCATTGTTATCCTCAAACAAAAAATTTCTTATAGTTCCCGCAAACTTGCCCACCCGCCTATTTGGGAAGATGAACACAACCTTTTGGTAGACACTTTTCACAAAGTCGTGACCTATCTTGATAGGAATTCTATTTTCTGTTTTCTATATTTTTTAAAAAGTAATATATGGTTGTGATACAATACCCAACCACCAGTAACCAATATGAGACTAAAATTTCCATTATCTATAATAACACAAGTTACACAACTGTTGCATTATTAAATATAGCGACCCTTTATGGGTTGTGTCGACCCTTTCTCCTAAAGGCTTATGGTGGGACCAATCAACATCGAGCGCCAAATATTCATTTAATTAATTCATAATTGATCAATAATTTTAATTCAACAGCCAAACACACTCATCTTGGCAACTGTTTATAAGAGCTCTTTCTTAATGTGAGATAAATATTACTTTACATGTAGTCCCTTCTGACGTCAAGTTACTTTATTTTAGGCCTTTTAACAGAGTTAAAAGCAAGATAAAATCACCTATTGCTCAAACCTAAATCTTCAATTCCCCACGAGCACTATAAATTCATTTCGAAAATAAATATAAAAATATAATTTTGATTTTTTTTTTCCAAAACACCTCTACAAGATTTGACGCTTTCATGGAATTGAATATTAAACTTATTCTCATCGATATGAGAATGTCGGATTTTATCTTGACATCCAGAATTTTTCTAAATGTAATCATGCAGCCTAATATTTCAGGTTTGCTGTTGTTATCTATTTCACAAGACCGACCATCACATCAAAACTTACTTATCAACAAATCGAAAATCACAATATTATCAAGTCAAAGGGTGTAACAGTTTGAATTCCTTATCTCATAGGTGGCATATTCTAAAGAATTCAAACATGCTTCTATACTACACATATCATTATATGCGCTCATGACATACATATGGAGAATCTTCATTCTTTATAATTGAGACACACCATCACATCCTATATATCAGAGCAATGCATGATAACCAATCACAACTCTAGCTATTCCATGCCGGTTGTTGGTTAAGTACATAATTTAAGAAATCGCTGAATTATATCATATCTCCATGCAAGCGACATTTCATAGTGTATGATCTAACAATATAATTTCTGAGGATATTATAACATTTATAAATAAATAAGAATACCCACATAATAAATCATTAAGTGCAACTATAAAACTTTATTAATATTCAATTATCTTTACATGAATTGCAATGGATGTTCAAGACACATATCTGTTCTAGCAGTGATGTCAATAATGGATGGCAACGATTCTAGAGTGCTATACTTCGGCGTGGTTCAAGACCAATGTCTCGTCACCGACAGTGCTCACCGTTGCAATCATCACCGGCGGTTCATCGATCAGTGGTATGCCTATTGATTTTAGATGTTGGGCTCCATTCTAAGATTGATTTTGTACTTCTCTACCATTAGCCTAATTTACTCGCTTATAGGTCTTGTCGGACCAAACATATATGGGTTTAATTTAATTACACGCCTGAAGTTTACTTCTCATTAAGTCCATTATCAGGTTACATTGCACTCATGTATTTAGTGTTAATTTACTATTAATTACCGTTTCATGTTACCTAATCTCATTAACCTATTTGTTAATCAAGGGTTAGAAATATATAGAAGCTTGGTTTCAATTTGTGGGCCTTCATATGTGGGCATTTGACAAGATTGGGCCAGTCCAGATACCAAGTCCAAGTTAGGTATAATATTCATGTTATATTTTAAGTAATCAATCAATCAATTAATTATTTATTCTTTTCTTAAAAAATGATTGTGTCACCATCTTTAGGAAAATAAGATGATCAGATTTTAAACGATTCTTTCTACACGTCTCAAAAAGGGTTTGCTCATTCAAAAAAATAAACGCATCTAAAGGATCATCATCTTTACGTAATATTTGTAGAAGGTGACTTCCGAGAAATAACGAATTACTTAAATATAATGAGGAAGTTGGATGTATCCACATCATATCCAGTTACATCTCTAAAAGACTTTAATTCCTCTGCATTTGGTTCCAGAGAACGCGGAATATAAAATAAGGAAAGAAAAGTAATCTTTACTATATTAATGCCAAAAATGGGGTGTATGAAGCACGTGCAAAATAAACCTTTTTAATTTGTCACCATCTAAGTAGCGATGGCGTGTCCACTTATTATGACACGTGCAATGCACATAATTAAATTAATAAGATATAGACAAAAAGAATTTGTTAGTTTTTCTAGTTTAAATCATTTTAATTTTTTGTTTGAGAAATATCTTAAATCTTTAATATTATAACTATAAAATACTAGAACTTTTAGTTAATATAATAAAGATTTTTAAAAATTATTTAAGATAGCCGACTTATTAAATTTTTAAAAAATAAAAATCTTATGAAAAACCTTCAAAATTTATATTATTTTAACTATTTTTTTTTTTTAAAAATCTCAAATCTTTTTCATACAACACTACTTACTAAACACTAAACACTAGTTTATATAACTTCTATTGTTTGGTTAAATAAGAAATTAATAAATAAATATGTAAAAATAAAGAAAGTAGAAAAAAGGAATTAAAAAAGAGTAAATTTTCACCCAAAAAAACCCAAGCACATTTTTCCATTGTCAAAAACCTCCCGACCTTGAAAAGTTAATCAAAACCTCCCTAAAAAAGTTTTTGGTTGTCAAAACCCCTTATCTGTGATATCTAGTAGTTGCCTGCTATATCTAGTTTATTGCGATATCTAAATGGTAGCTAGCGATATTTAAGCAGTTGTCTGTGATATCTAAACCGTTTGCTGCGATATCTAAATAGTTTTTATGAATTAATTAGATATAGCAGACTACTATGTAGATACATCAGGAAAAATTTCCAGGGTTTCGACTATCGCTTCGAAGACAGGAGTATTTTAAAGTGGAAAAAAATGCTTGGGGCATTTTAGCAATTTACCTATTAAAAAGATATTACCAAGAAATTTCTTTTAGATTATCTTTCTTTTCGAACTAGGTTAATCGATCCTAAGATTTTACTTAAGGAATTTCTTTTTAATTTTGAAGTGTTTTGAATCAATGAAGAATGAGAATGTTGGGGTCGAAAATTGCATCCCGGTTGACCAAGTTAAAGTCAAGATCAACTCCAAGCCAGGTGGGTCCAAGCCCAGATCAAGCGGATCCATGTCCAAGTCGAGCCCGCGGCCAGCCTCTCCATGCCAACATAAAAATCATGTAACAAATAATTTTGATGTAATTACATGAATGTAAGCAAAATGGGCATAAAACCAAATTTTTGTAAAGCCCATGGCTTATATGCAAAAAGAAATAGCACATGAGTCATGAGATGAGCAAAATGTCATTTTGTAAAGCCCAAGGGCTATATGTAAATATGTAAGCCTATATAAGGCAACATGATAAAAATATCTAAGACAACCTTTTCATTCTCCCCAAAATGTATGGTTTGTGTCTCTTCTTCTCCTTCCTCAAGGTTCTAAATCTTTTCTTTTCTTTTGAATTAAATCAAGAGTTTTACTCTTCCTTTTCAAAAACTAAATAGTTTTTCACTACAAAACCCATAAAGGGGAGCTTAGATCTTCCATTAGATCTCAAAAAGGAGAGATTTTTAAATCTCACCCTCTTTCTCCAAGATCCGTCCAAACGACAAGAAGAAGAAGAAGACCCATCTCCAGAAACCCCACTTTGGGGAAGATCCAGGGCTCAAGGGGAGAAGCCCCTTCATCAGCTTCAAAATATCCTAGAAGTTTAACTCCTCACACACACACACACAAATATATATACAAAATAATAAGTGTTCCTTTCTGCGAGTACAACTCCCATTGCAGGGACCAAATCCCTTTTATCTCCCGAGCGCCCACGTGTCTGGCACGTGAGGCGCTAGCGCCCTTATGCTCAAAGCGCTAGCGCCTGTGCGCCCGCGTGCCTGGCATGTGGGGCACTAGAGTCTTTGCGCTCAATGTGCAAGCGCTTTTGCGCTCAAAGCGCCAGCGCCCGAGCGCCCACGTGCCTGGCACGTGAGGCGCTGGCGTCCAAAGTGCTAGCGCCTGAGGGCCCACATGCCTGGCATGTAAGGCGCTTAAGGCGCTAGCGCCCAAAGCGCTAGCGCTCGAGCGCTTTCTCCCATGCATCCCTTGGATGTCCCTTTTCCTTTATACATACATACATACATACACATACTCCACGACACTGTCCCTGTTAGAAAAAAATTTCTAACGGGGCGCTGCCCCGCACCCCGTAAGGGGGCTGCTAGCCCCCTTGACCCCCACCCCGCTATCCGGGTAGCGGGCCCCCGTAAAAACTCTGCGGGGCCCCAGATATATCCAAAACCCCTCCAAAATATACCACTGCACATTGAGTTCGCATGACCAGTTTAACCCATTAATCGAAGGTTCCTCGCCCTAAAGGCGAGAGGTAATTAATTGCAGCTTAGTCCGCGGCTGCCGGAGATTCGGATCCCCACAATCAATAAACCCTAGCCTACCCTAGGCAGAGGGAATCTATAATGCACCTGACAAGCGCGCGCGTATTCCTATCTCAATGGAGTGACGAAAAACACCCTACAGATTCTGGCACGCCCGGTGGGACCTATCTTTCCTCCCATATTTCGGGTTAAGCTTTCATGTGAACTCAATTAATATGCATATCAAATGCCTGTACTAAAATCATTTTTTTTTGCAGGTTAACGTTCTCCAATTGCAATCTTCGGACGCAGCAAAGATGTCTCCAAGGATCTGCTCAGCTCTCGACACAGCTCCCATCTCCTACACGATGAAGATGGACGCCAGGACGGTCCTCCCGGCCAGCCTCGGGCGACAATGGGAGGAGCCGCCGCTACCATTTGGCTCTATTATGTTCGTGTCAGCTAACGTCATCCCAGCTCCTCAAGCTCCGGTAACAGACAAACCGGTTTCAAAACGGAAAAGGCTGAATGTCATGGTTGCGAGGGCACCTCTGCCCAAGCACAAATCCGTTTCCAAACGACCCTCCATCGCTCCAGCTGGGGGCAAGGCCATCAACGTTAACGAAGCAACGAGGCATCTCGGGCAAGCTCCAGCGGTACCCCCGACAACTGCTCGATCGGGTATCTTCTTTAAGCTCCCTATCAATCGACTCACGGTGGCTTCACAGAAAACGGATGCCCGCCAAGCCCTCAAAATCAAGAAGTTAAGGCAGAAAAGGCTCAAATACAGAGCCAATAAAAGGGATAGGGCTCATACTAGGCTGAGCTTCATGAGGCTCTAAGAACGGGGTTACCCCGCCAAAGATAAAGAGACGGCTGGATATGTGGTCCACACTGTCTACATGGTCGGACATGAAGAAACGAACGCTCCTATGCTTCACAGCCAGGGTGATGATACGGTGGACGCTACCTAACGTTAACTCGGTCTAAATGACGAAGAACTCGCTCAGGACGATAAGCCAAAAGAGCCTGGGGTTCTTGCGGAATTGAGCTCAGGTAATAAGGATGACCCGGTTGTCATAACCGGAACTACAGAACAAGCATTATTCCGATGGCTTCAGAGGCAGCTTCAGGACAGGGATGATAAGTTAGCCAAGGTACAGTCTAAGGTCGGCAAATTGGCAAATGTCGCGGCAGATCTCGCAACCCAAGTCGCCCGATTGCAATTACAGCAGAATCAAATTTTGGTTCATGAGCCAGGGATTGATACCCGGAGGCAGCCAACTGATACCCCCTTCAACCTAAGAGCGGAGCGCCTTCGCGAAAAACGACCGCGATCAGCCTCCAGTCTTTCCGATACATACACCAAAGGGGAATTGCCTCTGAAAGAAAAACTGGATAAGGTCTATTCCTTCAAAAGGGACAAAGTCCACAAGATATTCAAGGACGCCCTAAGAAACGGTGTACAACTGCCAGAATCAAAGAGACCGCAAGAAGCGAATATGACCGACGACCCAAAATATTGCTCCTATCACAGAGTGATAGGTCATGCCATTGAGGACTGCTTCGTCTTCAAAGATTGGGTCGAAAGGCAATACAAGACAGTAGAGATAGAACTGTCTAAAGGCGTGTTAGCAAACAGTCAAGCTACGACCGCCGATTTCATACAAATGGAGACCGAAGCCTTTCGGGAACCTAATCCTCCCAGACATGTGCCATTATCTGAAAAGGGCGAACCAAAGACTGATCGGCCTCAAGGACCAGCATCTGTAAGGGCATCTACTCTAATGGAGAGAAAGAAGAAGGTGTACTCCTTCAGGAGGGATGAGGTCCGCAATATATTCGAGGAAGCCTTGAACAACAGTTTGCAATTGCCTATTCCGAAGAGGCCACATGAAATGAATATGAACGGCAATCCCATATACTGCCCATACCATAGGGTGGTGAGTTATACCATTGAAGACTGCCGTGTTTTCAAAGATTGGGCAGATGACCAATACAAGCTTGGAAAAACCTCACAGTCCTCGGATGTATCGGCAAGCCACAGAGCTACGGTCATCAACACAGCTCCGCCAAGATCAAAATTCAAGGAGCTAGGATAAGCAAAGAGGACCACCACGTCGTTAAACTGGGAACACTAGCTGACCACCACGTCGTTAAACTGGGAATGATAGACCTCTAAGTCTTTAAACTGGGAACCGCTGACCACCACGTCATTAAACTGGGAATAGTCGATCTCTAAGTCGTTAAACTGGAAATATAAAAATGTGTAAATAATATATATATATATATATATATATATATATATATATATGTATGTATGTATGTATATATAAAAAGCCGAAATGATGGGGCAACTCGCAATAAAAATCAGCGAGTAAAAATAAAAATGAAAATAAAGCCGAAATGATGGGGCAACCACGAATAAAAAGCCGAAATGATAGGGCAATCACGATCTTCACGATAAGAAAAGCTGAAATGATAAAGCAATCGCGGTAAAACAAAAAAAACAAAACAACAGCGAATGATGAGTCGCTCCTGGTACCATATTCCATTGCAGCGATGCAGACGCCAACCAAAATCCGATTTTCCAAAATTCCCCCGGCCCTACGGCCAGTCCCCAAATTGACTACCGTATACAATCCATGGGCCCAAATAATTCTTATCACGCCTATGCCCCACTGCAACCACTAGTTACGTGGTTGGTCTCTGCCCTTGGAGTTATGGTCCATTGGGAAAGACCCACTCATGTGTCCTCACGATGCATGAGGAGAACAAACCTTCGTGGGATCTTTACGACTCACAAAGGAAAAACACACTTGGGAGTCCTCACGACTCCTAAGGAGAAAATACACCCACGGGATCCTTACGACCTATAGGGAGAAAATGCTTTTATGGGACCCTTACAGCCCATAAAATTGAAAAGCCTTAGGTGATAGGGATCTAAACCTGTCTCCTAAGCCATCGCTTCCTAATAGGAAACGGCGAATGATGAGTCGCTCATGGTACCATATTCCAGTACAGCGATGCAGACGCCAACCAAATTCCAAACTCAAATCCCAATGGCGAATGATGAGTCGCTCCTGGTACCATATTCTAGTGCAGCGATGTAGACGCCAACCAAATTCCAAATCTCATACCCCAACGGCGAATGATGAGTCACTCCTGGTACCATATTCCAGTGCAGCGATGCAGACGCCAATAAAGTCTCGAAATTTTTCCGGCCCTACGGTCTGGATCATACATCCTGCAAAACCGTATACAATCCACGGGCGTAAAACGATCCCAATCTCTTCTAAGTCCTACTGGCAAGACCACATTCAAAGTCCCACTGGCGGTGAAGATTCAAAAAAAAATAGGGTATGTCCACAAGCAAAATGGGCGCGGATGAAAATCCGAAAGGGCTCCGTGAGTAAAAACAACAGGATTGCCGGCGAGTTTGTGAAAACCCGAAAGGACGCAAACTCGTGAAAAAGAGATGAAATGCACTCGCAATGTCCTCTCGACTTTGTGAGGAGAAAATCCTCGCGTGAGATCCTTACGACTCACAAAGGAGCAACACACTTGGGAGTCCTCATGACTCCTAAGGAGAAAGTACACCTACGGGATCCTTATGACTCGTAGGGAGAAAATGCTTTGTGAGACCTTTACGGCTCACAAAATCGAAAAGTCTTAGGTGATAGGGACCTAAAACCTGTCTTCTAAGCCATCGCTTTCTAATAAGCAAACGCAAATGATGATTCGCTCCTGGTACCATATTCCAGTGTAGCGATACTGATGCCAAACAAAAACCAAAATCCTTAAATTCTCTCAAAGACAGATGATGATTCGCTCCTGGTACCATATTTCAGTGTAGCGATGTTGATGTCAACCCAAATCACAATCAATAAGTCAACTTCAACCCCGACACCGCAGAAACCGGAGCAAGTCAGAATCCAATCTCAACACCGCAAGAAGCGGAGCAAGTCAAGATCAACCCCGACACTGCAGAAAGCGGAGCAAGTCAGAATCCAATCTTGACACTGCAAGAAGCGGAGCAAGTCAAGATCTCCCCTGACACTGCAAGAGGCAGAGAAAGTCAAATCAAAGCGCCAACCGTCCATATCGTAAAAAGGGCAGTGCGGGCTTCCTACAAATTGGGAACCAAATCGCTCTGGGCCAGGGAAAAGTCTACCACGGACACTCCGCCTCGGAGATGCATCAAGCGTCGACCGTCCATGTTGTAAAGAGGGCAGTGCAGGTTTCTACAAATCGGGAACCAAATCTCTCCGGGTCAGGGCGTCGACCGTCCATGTCGTAAAAAGGGCAGTGCGGGCGTCCCACAAATCGAGAACCAAATCGCTCCTGGTCAGGGCGTCAACCGTCCATGTCGTAAAAAGGACAGTGCAGGCTTCCTACAAAGTGGGAACCAAATCACTCCGGACCAGGAAAAAGTCTATCACGGACACTCCACCTCGGAGACGCGTCAAGCGTCGACCGTCCATGTCATAAAAAAGGCAGTGCAGGCTTCCTACAAATTGGGAACCAAACCGCTCCGGGCCAGGGAAATGTCTACCACGGACACTCCGCCTCGGAGACGCGTCAAGCGTCGACCGTCCATGTCGTAAAAATGGCAGTGCGGGCTTCCCACAAATCGGGAACCAAATCGCTCCGCGCTAGGGAAAAGTCTACCACAGACACTCCGCCTCGAGGACGCGTCAAGCGTCGACCGTCCATGTCGTAAAAAGGGCAGTGCAGGCTTCCCACAAATCGAGAACCAAATCGCTCCGGGCCAGGGCGTCGACCGTCTATGTCGTAAAAAAGGCAGTGCAGGCTTCCCACAAATCGGGAACCAAATCACTCCGGGCCAGGGAAACGTCTACTATGGACACTCCGCCTCGGAGACGCGTTAAGCGCCGATCGTCCAAGTCACAAAAAGGGCAACACTGACCGTCCAAGTCGCTAAAAGGGCAGCATCGACCGTCCATATCGTAAAAGGGCGGTGCATCCCAAAAAATGGGAACCAAAGCAAGTCTCCTCCACGCAAAAGAAGATCCATCAATTTCATGCACACGACCCACATATGTTGTGCATTTATTGATGGGGGCAATTTGTTGGGGTCGAAAATTGCACCCCGGTTGACCAAGTCAAAGTCAAGGTCAACCTTAAGCCAGGTGGGCCCAAGCCCAGGTCAAGCGGGCCCATGCCCAAGTCGAGCCCGCGGCCAGCCTCCCCATGCCAACATAAAAATCATGTAACAAATAATTTTGATGTAATTTTTTGTGCATGAATGTAAGCAAAATGGGCATAAAACCAAATTTTTGTAAAGCCCATGACTTATGTGCAAAAAGAAATGGCACATGAGCCATGGGATGGGCAAAATGCCATTTTGTAAAGCCCAAGAGACTATATGTAAATATGTAAGTCTATATAAGGAAACATGATGAAAATATCTAAGACAACTTCTTCATTCTCCCCAAAAAGTAGGGTTTGTGCCTCTTCTTCTCCTTCCTTAAGGTTCTAAACCTTCTCCTTTCCTTTGAATTAAATCAAGAGTTTTATTCTTCCTTTTTAAAAATTAAATAGTTTTTCACCACAAAACCCACAAAGGGGAGCTTGGATCTTCAATTAGATCTCAAAAAGGGAAGATTTTTAAATCTCATCCCCTTTCTCCAAGATCCGTCCAAACGACAGGAAGAAGAAAGAGACCCATCTCCAAAAACCCCACTTTGGGGAAGATCCAGGGCTCAAGGGGAGAAGCCCCTTCATCAACTTCAAAATATCCTAAGAGTTTAACTCCTCACACACACACACACACACACAAATAATAATAATAATAATAAGTGTTCCTTTATGGGAGTACAACTCCCATTGCAGGGACCAAGTCCATTTTTCCTCCCGAGCGCCCACGTGCCTGGCACGTAAGGCGCTAGCGCCCAAAGCGCTAGCGCCTGAGCGCCCATGTCTGAGCGCCCACGTGCCTGGTATGTGGGGCGCTAGCGCTCAAAGCGCTAGTGCCTTTGCGCTCAAAGCGCAAGCGCTCTTGCACCCAAAGCGCTAGCGCCCGAGTGCCCACGTGCCTGGCACGTGAGGCGCTAGTGCCAAAACGCTAACGCCCTGGTGCTCAAAGCGCTAGCACCCACGTGCCTGGCACGTGAAGCGCTAGCGCCCAAAGCGCTAGTGCCCTGGCGCCCAAAGCGCTAGCCCCCGAGCGCCCACGTGCCTGGCACGTGAGGCGCGCCTAAAGCGCTAGCGCCTGAGCGCTTTCTCCCACGCATCCCTTGGATGTCCCTTTTCCCTTATGTGTGTGTATATACACACACACACACACAATCCACGACACTGTCCCTGTTAGAAAAAAATTTCTAACGGGGCGCTGCCCCTCACCCCGCATCCCGTAAGGGGGCTGCTAGCCCCCTTGACCCCCACCCCGCTATCCGGGTAGCGGGATCCCCGTAAAAACTCTGTGGAGCACCCGATATATCCAAAACACACCACTACACATTGAGTTCGCATGACCAGTTTAACCCGTTAATCGGAGGTTCTCTCGCCCCAAAGGCGAGGGGTAATTAACGGCAGCTTAGTCTGCGGCTGCCGGAGATTCGGATCTCCACAATTAATAAACCCTAGCCTACCCTGGGCAGGAGGAATCTGTAATGCGTCTGACAAGCGCGCGTGTATTCTCATCTTAATGGGGTGACGAAAAACACACTACAGAGAACAACAAGAATTGAGAGATAATCGAGAGATAGGCACAAAAGAAAGGAGATAGATTATTCTTATTCAGTTCTTAAACCCTAGCCCAATACTACAACTTATATATATTGTCTGTGCACAGATTGATCTCGCACGGGATGTTTTAGTTGACCAGATCAGACACAGTTTTGGTCAATCCCTAATACACGGGTATGATCAGCCTTTTCTTTACACTCCCTCTCAAGTGGAGCATAGATGTTCTTCATGCAAAGCTTGCCTAATAATTCTTGGAGTTTTGGTCCCTGAATGTCTTTAGTAAATATGTCTGCGCGTTGTTGAGTTGAAGGAATGTATATTAGGAATAATTCCTTGAAATCAAGCCTCTCCTGGATGAAGTGACGATCAATTTCTATGTGCTTTGTACGATCATGTTGAATTGGATTGTTTGCAATGCTGATTGCTACCTTATTATCATAATACAAGCGAACCAGAAGATCAGCTTTTAACCCTATCTCTTTCAAGAGTATTCTAAGCCACAACCCTTCCGCAACACCATACGCCATGGCTCTATACTCTGCTTCAGCACTAGAACGAGCACAAACAGTCTACTTCTTACTTTTCCAAGTTACTATGTTACCTCTGACAAATGAACAATAACCTATAGTTGATCGCCTATCATCAATAGATTCTGCCTAATCCGCGTTAATAAATACCTCAATCCGCATATGGGAGTTGCATGAAAACATCATCCCTTTTCCGGGATGTGTTTTCACATATCATAGAATCCTTTGTACAACCTGTAAGTGAGGAACCCTTGGAGCATGAATAAATTGACTTACAACACCTACTATATATACGATATCAGGATGGGTAAGAGAAAGATATAAGAGTCTATCCACAACTCGTTGATATTGGCCTGCATCCTTAAGCAACACACCTCTATGAGTACTTAAATGGTGATCTTTGTTACTAGGTGAGTCTATAGGGCAACATCCCAACTTTCCTGCCCCCGCCAATAAATCAAGTGCATACTTTCTTTGACAAATGAATATCCCTTCCTTTGATCTAGCAACTTCGATGCCAAGAAAATAGCGTAAGGGGCCTAAATTTTTGATATCAAATTTTGAAGACAAAAATATTTCAAAGCCTTAATTTCTAATAAACAGTTTCCTGTAATCACTATATCATCAACATAGACAATCAAAAGTGTAATTATAGTATCCTTTCTTTTGATAAATAAAGTATGATTTGCATTGCTCTGTTTATAACCATATTTTAACATAGCTCCACAAAACCTTGCAAACCACGCTCATGGCAATTTTTTGTCCATAGAGTGCCTTCCGAAGTTTGCATACCTTTCCTCCTATGTCTAATCCAGGTGGTGGATTCAAATATACTTTGTTAGGGGTCAAAAATTACACACCGTTGACCAAGTCAAAGTCAAAGTCAGATTCAACACCCAAGCAAGTGGGCCCAAGCCTAAACAGGCAGGTCCAAACCCAAGCCAAGTGGGCTCAAGCCCAAACAAGCGGGCCCAAGCCCGAGCAAGTAGGCTTAAGTCCGAGTCAAACCCAAGAAAAGGGAAGGGTCGGTCCATGTCCAAGAAAAGAGGATTATGTAATAAATAAATGTAAAACATCGACATCTGGAGTTTCAACCCAGAGAGCATGTATTCTTGAAGATCTCTCCAAACATAGGAGTGATACGTTTTGGAAAGAGGGGTAAATTAAATCCAAGCTACATAGAACCATTTGATATACTTGAACGAGTTAGAGAAGTGGCATACCGTTTAGCACTACCATCCTTATTGGAAGGAGTGCACAACGTGTTCCACATATCCTAACTACGACGATATTTGAGCGGCCCCAGCCATATACTTGATCACTCAGAGCTCACGGTACAGACTGATCTAACTTGCGAGCAGCAACCAGTTGAGATCGTGGACTGATAAGTGAAGACATTACTGAATAAGGAAGTAAACTTAGTCCGAGTGATGTGGAGAAAGGATTCGCCGGGAAAATCAACTTGGAAACGAAAAGAAGATATGCGTTCATGATACCCTTACCTTTTTGAAAATTATTCTTTATGTAAATGTAAATTTCGAGAACGAAATTTTTATAGAAGGGTAGAATGTAACGACTTTGAAATCCCTGTATAGAATTATTTGTTTAAATGTATAGAAAATGGTATTTTAGACTATGTAGGAGTTATAAGTTATTTTTGTTCAGTAAAAGCAAGAAACAACTTATAGCTTACTGGTAAAGCTTCTACACTGCTGTGACATAGCATGTGTGTTCGAATCCTACCAGTTCTAAAATAAAATTTTTCTTTTTAATTTTTTGGAAGCTCAAAAATTGCACGTGCAATACACGGAGAAACGAAAAGTTTCAGAAAAATCAAACAGGCAAAATGAGGAGTAAACACTGATTAAAACATATGGCGTGAATCTCGAGGCAAGAGGACAAAATCTGAACGCCCGTTTCCCCCATCTGGCCGCCACCGATGGCACCCTTTACTCCAAATCACTCCGTACTTTGCACACTCGTCCCTTCAGCTCCCCTCAACTTTCCTGCACTGTTTGATTTTCCTGCAATCAAACAAAAACTCTTCAAATCCCTAATTAACACTATTAAATCTATTTTAATCTATTTAATTTCACACCCTCTCTCATTTTTACCCTATAAGTACCATCACATGCCCTAGCAATCCCTTATTCTGAAATTTCTGTCAAAAATTCTCTCAAATTCTCAAATTACCAAGTGGAGTTAAGCACCCAAGAGGAGTAGCAAGCCAATCTTGACGACCAGAGTATCTCCGACGAGACCATGACCCCCAAAGGCCTCCACTCTCCCTTGTTAACAAGCTAAACTCGTAAGTTTCCCTTCTCTCTCTATTTCTTTCATCTCAAATCGCCTTCTAAAAACACATCGATAAACTAGAGTTAGCTCCGATATAATATTATTTTTAACAATTGTACTCCATTTTATAAGAAAAATAGGTCAAACTAATATCCTCACACCACTCGTAATCTTATTTACAATCATTTAGCTTTTAGTTTAATAAAATTTTCCATGTGAAATAATCATAAAACAGAGTTTTCATAAAAATACCATGAACTTTAAATTAACCGTATTTTCGATAATTAGCATAAATACCTTACGAAATTCACGGGGTAACGACCTACCTCATACGCACACTATAGTTTCATAGCATGAGATTCTAAATATAGAGTTTATTTAAAGAATAGGTTCCATATTAAAATACCACATTTTTTTTCAAAATAGGTTTCTCTTAATCGATATTTTTAAATCCTTAGTAATTGCATCTCTACAACTCTCGTTAGGGGGACCCGCTAATAGATGGTGTAGATTATCGCATATTATTGGGATAATAGAGCGAAATGCAGAACTCCTCACGGAGTATTCGGTCTCGGAAAAAAATAAAAATACGGTTTTTTAAGAAATACGAGTTTTCTAAACAAAACAAACTTTGAAAAAAATTATATAAAGTTATGAATCCGTATTTTCAATAAAAAAAATTATGAAACTATATTTTTAAAATAAAATATTAGAATTTTTAATAAAATACAAATAAGTTTTCAAAAGTAGTAGTTTTCATAAACTGCCATAAACATTCAAGAAGTTAGGTTTTATCACTGAAATATCATAACAATTAAAGTATATGTTCATGAAAACCCTAAATATTACAAATCACCTTCGAGATTTATTTTTAAACTATATTAAAGTATTTTTCATAAAACCCACTCGAGATATGCAAACAATATTTAAGCACTCTAGATTAATATAGGTTTAAGCGGTATCATTTCTCTTGAGCCTCAGGGAACCGGAGAAAGTGAGTGCTTTCTTATTCAGGTTAGACAACTTAACAGAGTGATCAATGGCAATTGTCTTAGAAAAAGACATAAATCTGCCATCCATATGCAGCAATTGCCGATTTCTTCCAAATATAAGATTTTTAACAGTTTAAATCAATACATATGAAAAAGACCTGAACTCAAATCCAAACTCGAATCTAAACTTAAATGTGAACTCGAACTCAATCTACTCGAACTAACTTGATTCGACCCAAGATTGTAATGGGCATGACTCGTATTTTACTCAACTCACTCGACTTCATTCTACACATTTTGTAATCTATGGTTTCGATCAAGACATGTTATAACCAATCAATCAATTTAATTAAGTATATTATACAGTTTATAGACTAGTTATACTCGGGGTGCTTGGGATAGTTTCTTGTGTGATTCCAACGGAGCTTCAGAAGTCTCGTATTAAGCTCTTTTGTATTTTACTCGAATATCAGTCGGATCGACTCATTCACAGCCTAGAGCCCCGATACTAACACATAAAATGGGTCCGTGTTTCCTTACTCCTGGGGCTCTACTCTTGAGCTCGTGAATACTTCTACGGCTGCGTTGACATTCACACTTGAAATATAAAATTAACATAATGACCATATAGAGACATATAGTACATATTTACCTATGAACATCTACTTTTACTCATTATATATATATATATATATATATATATATATATTCTACACTTGTCATTTTTACTCTTATTTTATCCTTGAGATTTACCGAGTGGTAGTTCGCTGACGGGCATTCCACCCACTCTTGTTTTCTTGGAATGTTCGTTAGATACGGTCAAGACGGAGGAAGTGAAGGTCACGGAGAAAGACTACAACCGCATTACTACTCAGGATTAGCTTTGCTTCACTTTTTATTCAGCTTATGTATGCCATGTGTTTAGGCATTTTCCTTTGTTGTATTTACTTTCCAGTTTAAACTCATGTACTTGTAAATATTTGAAGTTGAATGTAAATAAAGATATTTGTTGAAAATTTTACAGTCTTCATCTATTCTTGCATTGTGTGTTATTGTTTTAATACGCTTAGTATATTTATTTAGGGAATGACATTCTCTGAATAAATATGTCGCGGGTTTGCCACGTCATCGTTTCCGTCTACTGGGAAGCGGGGCGTGACAGAGTCCTTTACCGACTCAGGCTTCCAAAGTGACAAAGATGACAGCAGGTCTGTCTCAGGTTATATGATACCCTCAATAGAGAGGTGGTATGTTAGAAGAACTCTAAACAGGACACTGTCGCAGACTTGATGATGGAGGCTAAATACATTACTGCCAACGATGCCGTAAAAGAAGCGGTCTGGATGAGAAAGTTCATTTCTGAACTTAAGGGGGTTCCGTCCATTGTTGATCCAATACCTTTGTATTGCGATAATAATGTGGCTGTAGCATTAGCGAAGGACCTATGGTCCATCAGCGATCCAGACACATCTTGAGGCGGTATCACCTGATCAGAGAGATCGTAGATCGCCAGGAGCTCGAGGTTGGGAGAGTGTAAAAAAAAGATAACATGGCGGATCCATTCACAAAGGCCTTCCCTCAAACACTGTTCGAGTGACTTTTTGAGATGTTGGGTATGAGATACGCCAACAACTGGCCCTAAAGAAGATGTTGGGTACTGTAACAACTCCAATTTCAATGTATAGAGAATTGTTTAAAAGTTAATGTACAATTAGGGTATTTGCAATCCTGTGTATACTATAAGAATTTGTTTTACTTTTGAACAGTAAGAAAGCACTTGTAGCTCATTGGTAAAGCCTTGCACTGCTGTGACGTAGCCCCTGTGATCGAATCCTCCCATCCACATTATCTTTTTATTAAATTTTCTTTTAATCTTTTAGAAGCCTAAGGGTTTTCACATGCACTACACGTAATATGATAAGTTACAGAGTAAATAAACACATGCACTGGGGAAAACCAAGCGACAACAACACGTGGAACAAATCCCATCATCCACCACTGGTTTTGGACCGGCGACGCTAGCATTGGAGACCGGCACCGCCGGGCCCCCCGTAGGGGATGCTTCTCATATTTTCATCCGAGCACCCCTTGGCCTACCCCATTTCTCCCATGTTGTTTAAATACTCTGCATTCATACAAAGAACAATAAAATACCCTTTAATCCAATTTTTAATGCAAATTTTAATGCATTCTTTAATCCTCTAAACCTTAATTTTTTCCTGTAAATACCACACTCCATTTCACCCATCCTCACTCAGAAATTCTCTGCCAGAACTCTCAAAATTCTCAAGTCCTTATAGTGTGCAAGTGGAGTTAGCAAAGGGTGAAGTTCCGGCGATATTCCGAGAAGATTCCGGCAACGAAACGACGCCCCGACACCTTTCTTAGTTTCCTCTCTCTCTTCTCTTGTTCTCTAGCCAGTAATTCACCTCTCCCCTCTCTTATTCTATTCTAAAACTTTCAATCTTCAAAACCCGACAGAAGCGGAGTTAATTCGACTTCTGATTCGGTTTTTCCTTAATAAGTCTATTTTTCTTAAGTAATAAAATACCATACTCTCATATAATATTTAACAAATATTAACAAACACTTTAAAATAAGTTTCATCTCAAAAGAATCTTTTATGCAACTTTTATCGTATTTTTACGGTAAAATACCACATACTTTATTTTCGACAAAAATCAACATAATACTTGTATTACCTTTAGATAACTCACGAGATAATGACCTACCTCATCACAACACACATCTTTGACATAGCACGATAAAATTTTAGGAATATAGTTATGGGATAATACGACATTACAAATAAATACCATCAAACTTGCAAAACCATTTCTTTAAAAAGTGTGTTAATCAATTCCTTACAATTGCGCCTCTACAACCCACTTTTGGAGACCCTGTTCGGGATGGTGCGGATTATCGCGCATCCTCGGGCCTAGTTGAGCGAGATGCAGACCTCCGCAAGGAGCATTCGATCACGATGGAATTTTTAATGCTATTTTTAAGAAAATGAGATTTCTAGAAAATAAATAAAATTTATTTTTATTAAATATATATATGAATATTATTAAAAGATCTATTTTAAATATATTTTACAAATATTCCATGTTTTCTAAATCAAAAGAATCAACAATTACATGAAAGAACCAGTTCAATGCAAAACAATTTCAATATTTCAATAAAATACCATATACTATGAAAACTAAGTTCTACTCACTAGAAATTTCACTTTTATAAAAATATACATCTATGAAAACCCTAAAGACGATAATTAAATGCTTGAGGTGTATTTTGAAATTATATCAAAACTATTTTTACATAAAACCCTCTCAAGTTATACTAAATTACAATAAGGACCCTATTAAACATAGGTTTAAGCGGGACCAGTTTTCTTGAGCCTCAGGGAGCCGGAGAATATGGGTGTTTGCCTATTTAAGCTAGACAATCTAACAAACGGTATTATCAACACGGTAATTGTCTTGGAAAAAGACACAAATCCTGTCGCCCATGTGTAGCAGTAATCGATAATATCAAAACTAATTCAGGACTTCAATTTCTTTTCAAAGTGTCTGACTCAGACTGAGTCTCAATCTAATCAATCTGACTTGAATATGATTCAAGTATAAAACTACAATTCAATATGAATTCATCTATTCAATCTATATCAATCTATATTGACTGAACCGAACCATAGATATACTCCGTCTACATGACTCTCTATTTATATCCATTTCGTTCACTGATATCATGATTTCGTCAAGTCGTCCATCTATATAAAAAAACAATACAATCAATACAAAAGACGTCGCGAGGTTTTTAAAGGGGTAGATTGATACGGAAGGTATTAGAAGTGTCACGAGACTGTAATCATAATACACCTAACCTGAATATCCATTGTCGTTATACCATGGCTGAACGGTTCCTTGTGCTCCGTATACCTTAGTCTCCGGAATAGTGGGACTTCTCTCGTATACACTGGCATTTTCTGTACCAAGTTATAAACAACTGCGTTAATATTATAATCAAACAGTACTAGTTATATTCTCTTTTTGTCTATTCTATTTTTACTCACCTTTGTGACTTACCGAGCGATTGTTCGCTGACGACATTCCTTTCTTCTTTTTTTGAAATGTTGTCAGGTGATTTGGACGCCCTAGAGACCGAGTCCAGTACTGAAGATTTGGAGCAACTAACCTTTGACCCAGAGCTGTAGGCACTTATACATATTTTCATTTCAGTTATACCATTGTTTAAGCATTGCTTTCTATTCATGTATTTATATTTCCAGTTGTACTTGTAAAGAATTGTTAATAAATAAAAGTTAATGTTCAATACATCTATTGTCACTTTTCTTGTGTACATTTACTTTATATTTCTTAGATACGCTTAGCGTGTTTACTTCTTAGTAAATACATCGCGTGACCCGTCGCGTCTCCTTGCCGTACACCGGGAATCGGGGCGTGACAGCTACTCGATACGCTAATAACTGGCCTTAGTGCAAGTGAGAAATTGTTGGATATGTATACCCTAGAGGCCATTATTGTATATATATAGTGGATGCTTGTACATATGTATGTACATGACATTCTTGTTCGATATGATAGTATGCTATTTGGTTTATTTTTATCTTAACATGTGTATATATTTTACTTGTTATTACGTATCAGTAATATATGTTGATAAAACCCGTAGAATTGTTGCTTGACTACCAGCGTTATGATGACGATCATATATGTGGCGGCTGGATAGTCTATAAGCACATCCTTAAAAGTCTTTGGTTGTGGGAGTATCGAGACTGGGTATCGATATTCCAGAGTAGACTGGTGTGTACGTTTCTAGACCTCGACGAGGGGCGATGGTTGGTCAAATGGCCATTGGTGTGTGGCATCTAAGATCATATACAGGTGCTCACTGGGGGTGAGTACACTGGACTTATTTGCAGAGAACTTCTAGATGGTATTATACATATCGTCAGATAACTGTTCTCAGGTGACATGAGTACATGTTAGTCTTTAGATCTGAGATCGTCATTTGTTTCGTGTGAGTTCCTATTGTGCTTAGATTACTATCATACAACGGCTCTATTGAGTTGTAAAAACAGGTTTTAGTTGGGTATAGTTCTGAGCCACATGGAGGCAGTGGGCGATTGTTAGGGATTCGTCTCTCCCGGTATAGGGAGTCGATGTCACACTGTATTCGGTTGGCCAGAATAATAAGATGGTAAAGGTAGATGAGATTTACTGATAGTTAGATCATTAGTTTCTCGGATTGGTCCTGAACCATATTTGCATGAATTATCGAGTTATTAAGGTCTGACGTTTACCACTCCCGAGACCCGGTATGCGATACTCTTAGACGAAAAGACCAGACTATACTGAGATTGTCACAGACATACTTAGTAGGGGTTTGGATGGGTTTGCTTGTCAACCTTCCTTTTCGACAGATATCTGGGTAACCGTTACGTACAGTGCCGCTAACGCTTGTGGTTATGAATTTATCCAGTAACTCACTGTCAGCGCACTGTCGAGTCTTTAGAATCCCATACAGAGGGTTTTTCCGGTTCAAGCGAAATGATGTAGTGGCCGTATTTTGATACGTGCAGGGTCCTGATTAAATGAATGTACTAGCTACACGGACTTTTGATCGGACGGTTGATAATATTAACCGACTTAGGATTAAACTGGATTATTAAATCAAGTATTGATTTAATAATTTACACACACACACACACATATATTTCGATATGTATATTCTATTAGTATGTTCATTGTATTTTTCCTATCTTTTGGGTATTCGTATTTTTATACGGATACAGACACACACACACAAGATAGAATGTATTTTGTATTTATACAAAGATATATTATAGAAGGAGTACACCTCATTTCTATTGATTTTCCATTTATGGAAATTAGAAAATGAGGTGGAGCAATAAGGTGTAAAGAGGGGGTGGTGAGAGGAATGGCCATTTCTTTTGTTTATTTCATTTGTCTACACTATTTAAGTATGGTTGCTATTTTTAATTGCAAAAATGATTTTACAAAAGCATGGCTAGCTATTTTCTCTCACCAAGAAAATTCATTCTCACCATTTTCTTTCTCTCACCTCACTTGAGCTCCTCCTCCTTCCTCCTTTTTCTTAACATCTCATGTGTTGAGAATCAAAGAAAAGGAGAGATAGAAAAATATTATAACACATCACTACATTCCTTAGCATCTTAAATTAGCAATCTAGGATTTTTAGTTGCTTCACTAGTTTGTGGTGTGCAGCTAGAATCTTGAACCATTTCTCTTGGGTGGATCATGTTTAGCGAAGGCGGACCAGCTTACAAGCTCGATTCCGGAGTTTCGAGGAGTTAAGGAAGAGGATTTGAAGATGAAGAACCCGACTACAAAGGTTGTAAAACTTAACCGAGTAGTTTAAACTCTTTCTTGTTTGCTAATTTAGTGTATAAATAGATTCTAGGGTTTTAGTTTCCAGTGTCTTTTCGAAATTTTTCGTTTTTCATTCCACAAAGACCGTGTTTGTAGCGGCAGGGTGTTAGGAACTTTATCATTCCAGACATCTTGACGATCATGATCTGATTTAAAAGAAAAGAAAAGAAAATGACTATGAAAGAAAATTAGGGTTTTTAAGATCATGAGCAGGGATTTTTTTTAAAAATGATGGAAAGATATTTTTTTAAAAAAAGAAAGAAATCCTTTTAATGCTCTGATGCCATATAGTGTTTTGAATCAATGAAGAATTGATAATCGGAACACCAAGAATGGAGAAATAATTGAGAGAGAGGAACAAAAGAAAGTAGATAGATTATTCTTATTCAATTCTTAAACCCTAGCCCAATACTATAACTTATATATATTGTCTGGTGACCAAACCTGATGCACAGGTTGGTTTCGCACAAGATGTTTTAGTTGATCAGATCTGACACTGGTTTGGTCAGCCTCTAATACACGGGTATGATCAGCCCTTTCTCTGCAAATTCCTTTTTACATGCACGTCAACCAAGGGTCAAACCGTTATGATGTAAATTTATCTTTACCGGTCTGACTTCTAACGAATAAATCATTGGAAATTATATTTCCCACCACGATTATCAGTATAAAGAATATTGTGAATTTTGTAAAAAAAATTATTAATGATTGGGTCGTAGATGTGCTTGTGTTCATGTACCATTGACTTTCTCAAGTTTAATATACTAATAATTTGCGAGATTGATCCATTATTAATATGAAGCTAACATACTATTTCATAAATCAATTGACCAATCTAAGAGCTAACCTCGAGGGGGGGAGTCGTTTGATCAAAATAATTTCTAACTGCTATTTGAACCGGCGTGGTAATCAAACACATGAACGAGAAATTATTCGGTGTGCCAAGTGTAATACATCCGGACAAAGAGTGAAAGAGAGGGTGGAGTTTCGCACAGCCTTGGATGACGTGTGAGGCCCATATTTTATTTCTTCGCTCACCTGTCTTAATGTATATATACGGACACATGGAATAATATTTCCACATGAACAAGCCAAAGCATAGCTGCAAATGATAAGAAAATATTTAAAATTAGCATTAACAATTACCACACATGAAGAATAATATTTCCTCATGAACAGGCCAAGGCATAGTTGCAAATGATAAAAAATATTTAAAATTAGCATTAACAATTACCACACATCACGTTTTATACCTAAAACTCTTACGCATGCATTGGTTTTTTCCTCACTAATTTATCAACTTACACGTTTAATTTACTTGGTCTAAATCAGTCATCGGAAGTGGTCTTCTCATATATAACTCCACACTCTATATATACCTTTAATCATGATCCCTAAACGTTCATCATCATCTTCTTCTTCATCATCTCTCTCTCTCTCTCTCTCTCTCTCTCTTCACACACACAATGATGAGTATTAGGGTTTGTGCTCTCTTTGTGGTTATGTTAGCCCTTGGCTCAATGTCAATGGCTTCTTTGGAAGTTGGTTTCTACCAACACACTTGTCCGTCTGTGGAGGCGATTGTGAGACAGACTGTGAGCGAATTTGTAGCCAGGGATCCAGGGTTAGCTGCAGGGCTTATCAGACTACATTTCCATGACTGCTTTGTTAGGGTATGTACATACATGCTGCAAGAATATGCAAGCATATTATAACTATTGCTTTTAAAAAGGCATATATATAGAACCCCTCCAAATTCAAATTCAATTTGGCGCACACTTAGAAATTGGATTAAGATTTTGATAAATATATAAGCATGCAAAGAAAAAAGGGAACGAGAATTTTTGTCATAAAACGTTCAATCTCCAGAGATGTGTCAAAATATAAATATATATCTATATATCTATATATATATGTATATATTGCTTGAGAGCATCGTAGGGTGAAGTAGGACAAGAAATATGGCTTAAGAACATCAAGTTAAAACACTATGCCCGAATTTACGAAATAGATTTAAAAAAATATCACAAAAGTTCAGGAGCTCTTAATTTTCATGCTAATTTTTCAGTATAGCTTGGGCGGGCTTTCGTTTTATTTTATTTTTCTGGATAAGGATTCTATCTATTGAAAAACAAGAGGGTTCTTAAATAAATACCAACTACCATTGGATCGGTGATCTCCGTGGATCCATATCGATACATATAATAAAATCATTGAGGAGTAGTTAAATCCTTTTTGCATTTAATTAGGGCTGTTAATGGTTCAAGCTATATGTCATTTATCATCAACGCATACATACCCTTTTTTTTGAAGAAAAAACGCAGAGCAAGTTTTCCGACTCACACTTTTAATATATTAATAATATGATGTTTTATATGTTATAATAATAAAGAAGCGTTTATAAAAAGTAGAATATAGAATATATTGCTGTTGCTTGAATAAAGTGTTAACTGTTAATTATTTTCTCCTTATGTCACCAAGCAATGACAATTCTCATCAAGGTGAATACCAAACATGAGAGAGACATATATATTTTGCTTATTATGAATCATCCGACTCTCATCATTATCATGTAGGGCTGTGATGCTTCTGTTCTTTTGGACACAATCCCCGGATCAGAAATCAAAACAGAGAAAGAAGCTCCCCCGAACAACCCGAGCCTCCGTGGTTTCGAAGTGATCGATGCCGCAAAGGCTGCCGTCGAAGCGTATTGCCCCTGCACTGTCTCATGTTCCGACATCCTCGCCTTTGCTGCTCGTGATAGCGCCTATATTGCCGGAAACATCGACTACACGGTACCTTCAGGGCGCCGCGATGGTCGAATCTCTATCGCGGAGGAAACCCTTACGAACCTCCCGGCACCATTCTTCAATGCCGAACAACTAGTTCACATCTTTTCCCAGAAGGGACTCAGTCCAGAGGAAATGGTCACTTTGTCAGGTGAAAACCTTGTTCTAATCAATAAATTAATTAGAAATAGAGCATTAAATTAAATTGTTGGTAGGTGTGGGTCGGGATCCTCTCCAGTGATGCAGAAGAGACCGAATCCCGGCTGTCTATATACGTATAGCATGGGGGCCATAGGAATTATTTAGATCGATCTTGTAGTCGATCTCCGGTACTAGAGATCAGCTCCGGTATTGGAAATTAAGAACACCAAGCTGGTGATAACGGCGGGCCATATTATAATAAGTTTTCATGATGGCAATCTGTTCTTATGAATAGATGCCCTATACCTGTATTCTAAATTTTCAGTTTCGAATGCCGTTATATCTTTGAAGACCGTTTTATAATTAATGAATGACACACATCAACAAATATGTTTTACTTCCTTTTAAATAATCTTTACACTAAGCTTCGATTCCATATATACTTATGACTAGTTTATTTATTGACAAAAAAAGAGGTTAAGCTAGCGAGCTTTAGACCTACAAATTTCTATTGAATAATAAGTTACATGATCCAAGCGGTATATGAATATCAAAGCTCAAGCTCAGTTACAAGAGAAGGTTTTAGCACTATGCAGTAGTGGTATTCAGGACCGATAATTATTTTATAACCCTTAAAGAAGGACATTTCATTCAAAATTCAAACTATCTACATATGTTTTTTATTTTTATGAATCTTCAATATATACATGAAAAAGTGCAATCTTGTCCAACAATTTCTAATTATGTACTAACATTTCGCACAAAACAGGTGCACACTCAATCGGTCGAAGCCACTGCTCCTCCTTCGCTTCGAAAAGACTGTACAACTTCAGTATGGCACAGACTACCGACCCATCAATCGACCCAAAATTCGCTTACTACCTAAAATACCAGTGTCCACCACCTAGCGCAGGTTTAGACGACCCGACGGTTGTTTTAGACATCCAAACTCCAGATAAATTGGATAACAGATATTATTCAACCTTAATGAAAGGAAGAGGAGTTTTGGACTCAGACCAAACTTTGTGGACTAGCCCATCGACGGCGGCGATGGTGGTGGCAGATGTGAGGGATAATGATGCTTGGGTGTTGAAATTTGCGACAGCGATGGTGAAAATGGGCTCCATTGAGGTGCTAACGGGGGCCCAAGGGGAAATTAGGGAGAGATGCAGGTTTGTTAATTGATTTAATGAAGTGATTAGTTTGGAGTTGGATCAACAAATTGTATGTTTATGAAATTATTTTTTTGGAATAACCCCCTTTTAGAGGGTCTACGATGTGTAATTGGAAATAATTTGTGCAAAAATGTTGCTCATGTTGCACTTTTCAAGTCTGAAATAATTGTAATATATATTTGATGTGAACTTTTATGCGCATGTTTCAATTCTTTTGTTCAGGGAAGAAAATAAGGGGGTAAATGTATGATTTTTGAATCTTGTGATACTAGAATTTGTGCCTATACGATTGCACTGAAAGATAAGTACAATATATAAAAATTTGAGTGTTTATGGATAAATTAATATGTTTTAAGGGGGTAAATGTATAATTTCTCATTTTAAATTCCCCAATAGTGTATTCCTTGAGAGTGGACATAACTAATCCGATTTTTTGAGCAATCTTATCAAGAGAGAATTGAATTTGGTTGGACAATGTGTGGTTGGAAAACAAGAATCCGTATTTTAACAGGATACTGAATGTATTATCAAATATTCAATATGATTCAAGTAACGGATTCTAACCAATCGAAAGGATCTTCTGATCAATTCAGAGATCTATGATCCCTGACTTTTAGAATTTAAAATAAAAATTATGAAAATTTTATCCTTTTTTGAGTTCCTTCGAGCAATTTATACAGATAACAAAAAAAAATATGGAGGTATGCACAAACATTAGATATTGCAAGACACATGCATGTATAAAGCCATCACAAGGTACCTCTTTTTTTTTGTGTTAAATGGCCCTAGCCATCTAAAATTAAAGAGCGCATAAGCCAAGTTGATTTGCACATAAAGCAGTAGAAAATTAAGATGGCCAAGGAGAAGAGTTCCACACTCTCTACACATTTCTAGCGGTTAGCCGTTGGGTCCAAACCGGTCCAATATCCGTCCATATAAATGGGTATCATATATATTCATATATGAGAGGCTAGAGTATTATATGGATGAGACATAAGAGATACAATATTTCTAGAGAGAAATATCAATAGAACCGCCGTCTCCTTCTTCATCCTATTCTATTGCGGTTGGCTTACGGAATGATCACGTGAGAGATTCTCACTTTTTCAATATATGGTTTCCCTCGTGCAATTGCGTGGAGGTGTAAAAAACCGGATCTATAAGATAACGTGGGCGGGGATAACGATCCCGCCATTCGGAACGGGTATATCAGTAAATCTTTAGGGTAGATATATGTTATGTCCGCTGTTTTGATCGGGTTCTTTGGAATGTTCTTAGTAGTGTTCTGGTTGCATTGTATCTACGCATCTAAAGTGAACATGGTGCCGGCAAGGATGCTGACCCATTGTGGTTCTCACTGTGTGGCGGAAGTGGCGAAGCGCGGACTCTAACCCTCAGGTGTCCCGTGTGGATTTGTCCGACGGGTTGTAGTCCGTCACGAATGGACAAGAGAGACCTTTGGACGCACGACGAACTTTCGCTGCGCTGATTGACCTTATCATTGGTATCTGAGCCATATGTTCACATTCCTAGATTTATAAATCTGTTATTTAAAAAAAATTGCAACTCAAAAATTGCTTTTTTTTTAATCTAAACTAAGATCAAAAAAATTGCAACTCAGAAATTATATTTTTTGTTTTCTTCTGGCCTGGCCCAGGCCAGCCCTACCTGTAGGCTGGGCCTCCGGGTTCAAGCCTGGCCCAGGTCGTCGTGGATGCAGGCTGGGCCTGCGGATTCAGGCCAACCCAGCAAGCTGGGCTTTCTGGGCTAGGTCGGCCTAGGCCGAGAAGAATTTAAAAAAAAAGGATGCTTAACCCGAGGCCGGGCTCTCGGTTCATATTTTTTTTGTTTAATAAAACAGATAATTTTTGTTCCGAAAAATTTCAGAAAAATTCCAAAAATATCTGGAAAATTGAGAATTTTTTTTTTGAGTTTTCTATTTTTTTGAGTTTTCCACTCAAGTTTTGAGTTAGTTAAGCATTTTGCAATTAACTCTGTGGGTTATATTTTTCGAAAAATTTTGTTTCCTCACCAAAAGTTTCAAATTTTTACTCACATAAAATCTTCGAAATTTGATGGGTGGTTGTTCCAGTGGAAGCGTCTGGGACGCGTGTCAATTTCATAAAAAAGCGAAAACCCTGATAAAACGGAAAAGATTAAATATGGTAGTTTAATGAAAAATGAAATTTGTTAGATTGGTTATTGCATTTGTGATGTGCATGGAATACTAAATAAATAAAGGCGCATGCTTCTAGAAAATTTCAAGTAGGAGATTTGAAGATGAGAAGGGAGTTTAGATTCAACTACCCAATCTATTCCGTTTCTAAAGAATCTATAACCCGTTATTCAATCATTTTAACAGAATTTTAAATTTTATAATTTTGAATGATGCGGTGGGGGCCGTAGGCCTTCTTCTCTTTCTTCGGGATGCATAATTATAATTTTTGTTAAGATGAGTTAAAAATGTAGTGTTCTTTGGGAAAGAACACTACTCCATTATATGTCATAGTCTTAACGCATCCATAATAAAATCAAGATATCGTCAGTCTCATCAGGAATGAGATGGTAGATGACGATAACATAATAAGACAGAAATATTAGTTTAATATTACATGAACAAGCTGAAAGACTTGGACGCTAGTGATAAGGTGGCAGCGATATAGCGGGGCTACACGACGCAGCACCATCAAGACACCAGCAATGTAGCGGGTCTACACGACGCAATACCATTGAGATGTAGTGATTTTCGGAGGATTGACGCACCTAAAATCGCTTTACGTGTTGGATGTGATGAAGAGCGATTTCATTTCTTAAGATGGGTTGAAAATGAATGTGCTGATATTTGCTAGTACGTTTGAGTAACTGAGATTTAAGGTTTAATCGTCATGGACAATACAACGAAGAACGTTGCTGATATGTTAAGGAAGTCAATAGTGCGCGAAGATAAGTGCCCTGATGCAGGAATAGTTTAATCGAGCTAAGAAAACAGGAATAACACGCTAATAATTTAAGTGATCTGACATAGAGAAATGTGCTGATAATAATGAAAATAATAAGTCCAAACGTTTGACTGTGAGAATTTGAACCGTCCCCCTCGTCTTGGTACTAAGTGGAAGTAAGACCTTCTGTTGAGAGCAAAAAAGTTAGTGGAAGCAAATCATGTGTCGAGAACATATGATTTTATTTTATATCGGGGATGCAGATAGCTATCTATAAATAATCTTCTTGTCAGAGTACTGAGTGGGAATGAGTCTTCTGTTAGGTACATAAAAGTTTGTGGAAGTAAATCATGTGTCGAGAACATATGAATCTATTCTATATCGGGGATGCAGATAACTATCCACAAATCATCTTCTCGTCAGTTACAGTTTCAGTTTCAGTTTCAGTTTAGAATATTTGGATTGGTTAATGGGACAATCTGTTTTATGAGTTTCTTATGGTTTTGAGGATTGACCATTCTATAAATGTCATGAGTGGTATGATAGATTAGGTCAATAGATGTCTTAACCACCTGGAGTGGCATTTAAGCCAAAATCAAACCATATACCTGTAAGAGTCGCCTTGGAGATAAAACTATCAAAGGGAAACCATTTGGACATCCGTTATAGATAATTCATCTCGATAAATATGGAATAATAAATATGAAGACATGTGGTAAAGTTTCATAATTCAACACCTTCATTAATAATTACTCGATAGGATACTGATTTTATACGGAACTGAAACGTTGATTTGTATCAAGTGCTGTATCAGTAAATTGTAGAGCCGGCTCACATAAAAAGGATTGTGCATGTTTCTTTCGGAGCAGTTCTGGGAACTATAAGTGTAACACCTATGGTTTTCCTATGCGTAAATAAAAACTTTTTATGATTTTCCGCATATCAAAATAATTTTTCTTAGGACTTCATTCTAGTAGAAAATGATTTCAAATAATTCTTTTATATTTAAAAATATGTAATATAATTTTTTATTAATTTTTAAGTAATTAATTTGTATCTTTAGAAAAGGAAAGGTTTTATGGAATATTTTAATAAGGTGAAAAATAAATATTTATAAACCAAATTTGTTGCAAAATGAATAAAATATTAAAAAATATTTTTATGGATTTTTTCTATAATTTTCTGGTAATTTTAGGTATTTATGTTAATAATCAATTTATCAAATATAGTATCATATTATTATAAAATAATAGATAGTTTTAACGGTTATAATTATTTTCATCAATAGTGTTTAGCATGATGCATTATAGTTATGTTATTTTAATTTATGTTTAATTGTTTTTATCATTTGGGATTGTATTTGTTACATAGATTCAGTTAGTATATGGTTAGACAATTTGATATAGAATATTTTTGTAACAGTGTATTATAATATGTTTGATAAGTTAGAAACAATATTATAATGAAAATAAAATTCATTATTTATTTTATTTTATTTGTTTGTTATGTTGGATATGGTTGTTTTGCCTATTTTTTTATTATTTTGATTTTGGGGATTTGCTTGCTTTCTCCAACGTTCTTCAAGAGATAGAATTCGTCTCTCTTCTTTTGATCTCCTTCTTACTTAATAAAATGTATATATTTTATATGTTTAATCATTAGATTAGATCACTTGGTAAATTAGGAGTGGTATGGATTTGTAGAATAACCCTATGGTTTTCTTCAATTAGTTTAGTTTGTTGATCTTAAATATTAATAAATTTCATGACTAGGGATTCAAAATTAGATGATAAGCTTTAACCTAAGGTCTCATGGTAGGTACCTACCACAACATATGAACAAACTTTTACATGTTAGTATCTAACAAATAAAAAAACTGTAGAAAATAACAAGTGATAATCTAAATGACTCAAACATATGATACTTCAACTGAAATATGTTCATTTATGCGACACGCATAATATAATTACTATGACTAGAATAAAGTGTATAATGTATCCTAATATCGAATGCACTAAAAAATTAACCTTTTATTAGACATATAATATGACCATTAATTTATATACCAAGCACTATTTACTGTAAAAACTAATTATCATAAAACTACTGAGCATAAAATCTCATATGATCCATTAAGTAATAGACCAAACATTAGTAAAAGAAAGATAACCAAAACACTCCATTTAATCATTTGTTTTAATATGTGAAAATAATGAACTGAAAATATAACATAGTTGCATTATATACAAACTAATAGACTTTCTATTATGGATTAATTAATGTAGGTACGCTATGTTAACTGTATAGTATTACTTCATACAAATGTGAAATAAAAATGACTACATGTTATAGTTATTCAATACTTATATTGCTAACTAAATAACTGTATATATAACACAGTTTAAATACCACATGTTTTCCCAAAATAATATTTACACTAAAATACCATGGGTTTTCCCATATTATATTTACGCTAAAATACCATGGATTTTCCCAAGTCATATTTTCACTAAAATACCATAAACTCTCCCATGCTATGTTTTCAAATAAATACCCTGAAGTTCGAAAACCTGTTATCTCTTAACCCTCGAGGAGCCGGAGATAAGGCATCACTAAAATACCTTGAAGTTTTGAAAATTTGTAATTGCATTAAAATACCTCGAACTTTCCTAAATCTCGTGTTACACTAAAATACCTTGAACTTTTACAAAACCTTTTCTGCATAAAAGTACCCCGCCTTTCCCGAATACCCTGTTTTGCAAATAAATACCTTATACCTTCTTTTTAATTAGACTTTGTGAAACCCCGTTACTTATGATGTGGTTTACATAACCAATCTTGAGTTGAACCTATCATAACTTGTTTTACCTAAACAGTTATGCGTTAACGCATAGAAGCTAGACATGGGATGAATGAGAAATGACCCGTTTTGGAAAGAAAACGTGTTTCCCATGTCTTCTTCGTTTCATGTGTTAGCTAATAAACCGATGGTTCAACTTAAACAAATATTATGGTAGTTCGGAAAAGGAAATCGAGATTGCACGTATCGAGAGTGCATTCATATTGACTTGTTAATTTATCGTGTTTAATGACCGTGTTCAATGACCGTGTTTAATGATCCTGTTCAATTACCTTGTTTCCGTGATTCCAGGCATATACGGAATACTCCCGAAATGTGTGTACCGATGTACGATATGTCTCGGGAGTTCTCTTATCATGTTCAATGACCGTGTCTCTGTGATTCCGGACATATACGGAATGCTAACTGTTTAATGACTATATCTCCATGATTCCGTGCATAAACGGAAAACTCTCCGATACATGAAACTCTCTTTTGTTACTTGAACTCTTAAACATTGCAATACATCTTAAATGACATGAAACGCTTGAATAAACTTGCATGCCACAACACTACATATAATGTTCTAATTGACTCATACTGTTGTCACCTTACCTACTTTATGACTCATATACATTACAACACTAGTTTTATCTATTTTTTACCTACACATTGTAGCGCTAGTTCATATAAGCACATAACCCTTTGAGAATCCTACTCGAGTTTATCTCGCTGACGGATATTTCTTTTCTCTCTTTTTCTTCTGAAATGTCCGTTAGGGATAGGAGAAGATAACGAGGAAGGTACGATTGACGTGAAAGCTTCAGCAGGGGACCCCGGCCATTTCGCAACAGAGTTTTAGTTACTTAGGTTTACTTGATTAGTTGTCTTTTTTGTTTCTTTTGTATCAGCTTACTTGTTTAGGGCTTGCTTTATTTTCCTTGTTTTATTGATGTAATAAATCTTGTTGATCTCGTTTGTAATAAATATTAGTTAATAAATAAAGTTACTTTTATTTACCTGCTTTTGTGTACTCCTGTATTACTAAACGCTTAGCATAACTGTATCGGGTAGAGTATCTTCTCGGTATAATTACGTTGCGGGCCTTATCGTGTCTCCGCCCCTATATATTGGGAAGCGGGGCGTGACAGTAAGCAAGTCATGAATATTTATTTTAGCAGTTCAGAGAACTGAATGAACGAAAAGGAGTCGTCAGAGAGCTGATGACACTGTAAACTCTACAACAAAAGGATGTCGTGGAAAGAAGAATTAGGAAACCGCTAGATATGATAAAGAATATGATGGAAATGGTCAATCTTACATACTGCTTGGGAGATGCGTTGTTGACAGCAGCTCATGTTCTTGATCATGTGTTTTTCAAAGTCAATACAGTCAACACCTTATGAGTAGTGGACGAACGAAAGACCTGAGAGACCACTCTTATCCATGAGTATGTGATAGGACTATGATTGGCATTTGGTCGTGCAACATTGATTTCCTCAGGGAGGAAACAACGAGAGATTTTCTCGAGGAGGAAAATTCGCAAATGGCAGAAGTAGGTCAAGATTTGAGATTCTACGAGATTGAGGAGAGTTCGAGCCGATCAGCAGTGCAGAAAGAGTTAGTTCCTTCACCGGCTGGTGACAGTGGGAGCGATATTTCCGTTAATGGCTCGGAACCAATCACGAATGTTGCTTAGTTGTACTCACTCTACATCGAAAATAGAGAGGCAGAATGCATAAAAATCAAATTTTGAGCAAGCACAACCAATTAAACCCCTAGTGATCAAACCATAAGCCTAACCTAGCAACTACTAAGAGTTAATCTACTATGAAGAGGGGTTATATCGAAACGATTCGTGTCCTTCGGGTATTCAAAACTCTTTCCTCTTGTGCTCCTAAGGATCCTTGATCAACCTTGCTTGATGGCGTTCTTGATCCTAGATGATCCACCCGAGAGAATATGGCTCAAGCTTGCACATCAAAAAGAAGCAACTAAACAAACTAGTTTGCTTAGATAATATAGAGATATTTAGCAGTGTTTTTTCTATTTCAAAACCCTATGTTTCTCAACATATGAGAGGGTTAGGATTTGAGGAAGAAGATGAACTCAAGAAAGGGGAGAGAATGGCCAAGTTAGAATGAGTGAAGAAAATGGCTAAGGAAAAAATATCAAGCATATCATTTTTCAATAATTAATTTCAACCATACTTGAATAATTTTCCCAAATTAATAAATAAAACCAATAGCCATGTTTCTCACCATGCTTGAAGCCACTTCACCCCTCCACCTCATTTTCTATTTCTAATAAATACAAAAATACATAATGAGGTATCATCTTTCAAAAGGTATTTTGTATAAATACAAAATACTTTCTACTGTATATACATACCCATATTCATACCAAAATACGAATATCCTAAAGATAGAATAATACTACTAATATAATACTAGTAATAAATCAATATCTGATTTAACAAACCGGCTTAATCCTAAGCCCGCTAGTATTATAATCCGTCCGATTAAATTTAGCGCAACTAGTATACGTAATTAATCGGAACCCTGTACGTATAAACATACAGCCTCTACATCGTTTCGCCTGAACCAAGAAAACCCTCTATGTGGAATTATAAAGACTCGACAGTACGCTGGCAGTGGATTTAACCACAAGCACGTCAACGACACTAGCTATACGTAACGGCTACCCAGGTACCTATCGGAAAGAAGGCCAACGAGCAAGCTCATCCGAACTCCTACTGAACTATCTGTGACAATCTCCGTACAGTCTAGTCTGTTCATCTAAGAGCATCGCATACCGGGTCTAGGGGTGGTAATCGTCAGACCCCTACTGTCCCGATAAGTCGTGTCGATGCGGCTCAGGACCGATCCGAGAAACTACCGATCATCAGTAAATTCTAACTGCCTTGGCCAAGGTCTTATGGTTTTGGCCAAGCAGACACAGTGCGATATCGACTCCCAATACCATAAGAGACGAATTCCTGACAATCGCTCATTACCTCCATGTGCCTCGGGACTGTACCCAACCAAAACCTATTTGCACGACTCGGTAGAGCCGTGGTAAGATAGTGATCTAAGCATAATGGGAACTCACATGAAACAAATGATGATTTCAGGTCTAAAGATTAACATGTACTCATGTCACCTGAGAACCACTATCTGACAATAGATATAATACCATCTAGAAGTTTTTGGAGAGTCCGTTCAGTGTATTCACCCCCAGTGAGCACTTGTATACAATCTTAGGTGGTCACACCAATGGCTGTAGGACCAACCACCGACCTTCGTCGGGATCTAGAAACGTATACACAAGTCTATTCTGGAATATCGATATCCGGTCTCGATACTCCTGTAACTTGGGACATTTAAGGATGTGCATATGGACTACCCAGCCTCCACAAGTATGATCGCCATATAACGCTGGCAGTCAAGCAAAATCCTACGGATTTTATCAACATGTATCATTCATATGTGATATCGAGTATAACATATGCACATGTTAAGATAAAGACAAACCAAAATAATATACTACTGTAACAAGTCTTTATCAACATGTATAAGCAATATAAAACAGTAAGAAAAACAAATATACATGTTCAGATAAAGACAACTCAAATAGTATACTATACAACTGAGCAAGATTGTACTGTACATATATATCTCTAGTATCCTATATAATACAGGCTTCTAGAGCATACTTATCCAACAACGAATTCTCAAGAGACTTGTAGATAGTGCTGTGGATTGATATCTCGATAATATTTTGATATCGAAGGGGAGATATCTGTGATAAATCCGCATTGGTTGCGGAACCCAAATCATTTGAGGATACTATTTCTTGGCCTACTGCGAAGGAGTGAATAATGACAATGGAATAGATGCAAGAGTCAACATTATAGAATCAAGTCTGAGATTTGGTCAATTATCCTACCGATCGCGAGACTGTTGATAAAAACTGGGCTTTTTCGAAGTCTTGCGAAAGAAGGATGATATTGTAGAGAGATATAAGGCAAGATTGTTAGCGAATGGATTCACCTAGTATAGGTGGACAATAAATAGACACTTTTAATCCGAGATGATGATTGCGTGTATTTCACCTTTCCTAAATAATCGTTACACATAACGATCTTGAACTAGTTCTAGGGATTTAGATTATTTTCTCGATGGAGATTTGGATAAGGAGATCTAGATTATCAGTCTACGGATTTCAATGACAACATAAATCGAGTCGACTTAGAGAGTGCATTTTTGGCTTGAAACACTTATTCAGACAGTTGTTGATTTGATATCATCAATCTATATCGAATATAGACTGACGATAATTGAATGCAACAACTGTAAGTTCATATATTTTGTTGTGAACGATGTTGTGATGACAAAAAATGACTTGGAGATAATGAATGCCACTTAGAGTGTTTGTTTCTCGCTATAGAGGACACGTGAGCGTGCTATGGAATTGGATCCATGCGGAGCAGTTTTAAGAGCATGCTATATTTGTCTTCGGAGACTCACATGAGATATGCCTTAAAACGGTTCAGCTCGTATGACCACTCTCCAATTTATTACTCCAGTCACTAATGGACATGTTTTTAGCCTTGATCTTTGCTATAAGATTCTTGACGAAGAAAGATAGATTTTGTGGGTTCTATTTTAAATAGTCAAAAATCAAATGCATGCATATTGTGTATTTGACTAGACATATAACCCTTTACCGATTGGACTTAATATTATGGTTTGCTTGTTGGGATGAGGTGGCGAGAATTTTCATGTATTTATGTGGGACAACCCACAAAACCTAGTGCTATAAGGAATTAACTTTGCAATCATGTGGACATACAAATGCCGACTAGACCGGCAATCTAGGTATGCGTACATCCACATCTGCATGTGCTTTCTTGCATAATGGCAGGGTCATCACTCAGAGTGGTAAAAAGCAGGTTATTTAGCTTTATCACCATGTGATTGTGATTTTCTTAGTCTCTAAATTTTAACCGTAAATATACAGTCGTGCAATTGTAATACTTGAGAATAGATCCACAGGGAGGTGTTGAATTCTAATTAATTCTAAAACAAGCACAAAAATAGTTTATGTTAAACTAAAAATTAAAGTGCAAGTAATTTAAAAAGTGGGTTTAAATAATAAATCAGACCTAAGGTGTCGAATTAGCTTTACTATCATGGTTGGTTTATATAATTCTATTCTTTTCTAATTCACATGTTTAAATTCTACCATCAATTATATAAAAGTTTAGAGTAATCTAGTTTCGCAATAAAATATCAATCAGCGAAAGCATAAATTATACGTTTAGAGATTTACACTATCAATCACACCAAATCATCTAGCAAAGGAATCAAAATAAAATATTCTAGTTGCTCTAAAAATAATCTAGTTTTACTCTTCTACAAACTAAGTTTCAAGTTGTCAATTCATGAATTAGAATGTATTATCAGATACTCTAAATTATCCTAGTTTAATTAGATTGAATTTTCTTGATTAAAAACCATCTCCTACCTTCCCTAATTATATTTCTAGTTCGTCATGCTATTATTAATTTAACTAGTTTCTTGGTGTTATCACATTTTCCTAAACCTATTCAAGACGTCAACTATCATCATATGATTTAGTTTCTTAGATGAAAAACAAAAAGAAAGACTTTTAGATCAAGAGAAATTACAAGATGAAAAACGATAGAAAAGAGATAAAAATATTAAAACATCACAACCATGATAAAAAGAATAATTCTAAACCCTAAAAAATAGATTAGCGACTCACCATTGTTCTCCATCGAAAGACGGGACCGGGAGGTTAGGACGTCTGGCCTGAATTTGGGGGCAGATGCTATTTGGATTTATCTGTCCAGCTCTCCGAAAATGCCAAGTTGATTTATGGCACCGTATATCGGAGGTTTGGACGGATGAGGCCATTGTAGCAGAATTCGTCAGATTCTCCCTCGTTTGCGAGAGGTTTTTGATTGTGGAGACGCTCTTCCCTGCAGGCGCAAGCCTCTGCAGTTAATTATGTTAACGCATCACGATAACCACTTTCTCTTACTCCAGAAGTTCACTTCGTGTCGTGTGTATTTTTATTTGTTTAGGTTGCCCGTGGATTGTATACGGAGACTAATTTATGTTGTCTCCCGTAGGGCGTGAATTAGTCCAAATCCCTATATCTTAGATTTGGGTTTGTCTTATTTAAGAATCGTTAATCTGGTTTGAGATTAAGATCAACTTAAATGTATATGAGCAGTTAGAGCTCAGTTGGTTTTTTGTTAAAGATATTTTAGTCCAATTTGAGACTAAGATATATTTAATAAGGTCTTAGGATCATTTTTGCTTCAGACCCAACAGAAGAGCATTTGGGCTCTGTTGTTTTAGTTTAAGAACGTCTCGGTCCGTTGATCACCATTTTGGAGGTGAGATTTTAGTTTAAGGACGTCTCGGTCCGTTGTTCGCCTTGCACGCACGTGTATTTGTTACATGACGGGATGAACAACGACGATATGGGATGTACCCAGTTTGGGGTGCAGTCTGATTTGAGGTGTGCACATTAATTTGGAAGTGCACCAAAGAGTTGTTGGTTGTCGGGATCCGCCATCTCTCTGAAGACATTGAAGAATTACAACGACATATATCAGAGGTGTGAAGAGATGCACCCATAAAACAAATCCCATATTTGAGGGAAAAGATGGTGCTGTTGTAAACCTAAGAAATGTTAGTCATGCTTCAGACTAAAATTATCTTAGGAGATATAAGATGAATATCATTTGGGATATCATCAATGGGAGACCACTAGTCGTTTTTGAGACTAAGGTCGGTTTGGGAAAACATGAGCAAAGGGGGCTCGGTTGTTTTAGAATCAAAGAGGTTTAATTTCAGGAAACTTAGCCAATTTGGGCTGAGATTGGGTTTCTATAATTACCCAGCAGTGCTAACCACTTGGCCGTTGTGGTTGTATATGAAGTGTTAAGCACTTTGTATGGCGTCCACGTGAGGAGCATGTGAGGCACTGGGCGATGTCCATTGAGTGTTGAACACTCAGCCATTTTGGGCTGTTTATGGAGTGCTAAGCACTCTTTTCTTCTCTGTGGCGGTGCCCACGTGAGGATTATGTGAGGCGCTGCCTAGTGAGTGTTGAACACTCTTTCTTTCTGTGGCGCCCATATGAGGAGCACGTGAAGTGCTGGGCGTTGCCCTTTGGGTTTTATTTCCCTTTTTGTATAAGTGCTAAGCACTTGGTTCTCATGGCGCTCACGTGTAAAACACGTGAGGCGCCCCAAATATGGGCGCTGCCCTTTGGTTTTATTGCCTCTCCCTTTTACAGAAGTGCTAAGCACTTGATTGGGGGTCGCGTGCAAAACACGTGACTGACTTAGGAAGTGCTCCTCTTTTAAGCACTCGCGTGGGAAACACATGAGGCAGTCTCAGCCGCTTCTTTTTGTTCATTAGAAACACTCACGTGGAAAACACGTGAGGTCTCGTTATAGTGTTAAACACTAACAAATCACCAGGCTGTTCTTCTGTGTTCTTGGAGATTTTGATATTTTATTAATGACATTTCTAGTCATTAGGATTTGGGTTTGGAAGGTCTCATATTATTATCATCGTCTAAGGGATAAGGAATCAAGTTCTCATTTTATTCTTTGCAAGAATTAAATTCTTTTTATAGGGTTAAACCCTATTTTTCAGAAGAATTAAATTCTCATATGTTTTTTTGTAAGAGTTAAACTCTTTGAACTTAATTCTTTCCCTAAGGTTTTGAATATGCATGGCAGAATCTCCCCGATGAGAATTAAATTCTCAACTTGTGGAGAGATTTGCTTCTGCAGATCTCAACCAAAGGAAGAACTAAGTTCTTATATGAAGGGTTAAACCCTTAGAGAGGTGAAAGAGAGATAAAATGTTTTCTGTGTTTTCTCTTTACCTAGGATTTTAAGGAAACGATTCTTTTCTTTGAGAATTAAATTCTCTGTTCCCTTTTGAAGCCTCTAGGGAGCTCTCTCTCTCTCTCTTTTTGCCTGTGTTTTTGTTTCCCTTTTGTATTATTTCTCTCTTTTTTCCCTCCTTCGAGACTTGAAGCCTCGGGTTCTTTTTATAGTGGAGAAAAGTTTGTTAATTAGTTTGAAGAAATCTATCATTAAGAGATCCCAATTGATTTGGGGATTTTTACCCACCACTGGATCTTTAATCCAAGGGTTTCTGTTTTTACAGAAGATATTGTCCTTGTTTTTAACAAGATTAGGGATATTCTCCCATATACAAAATTTATTCTAGAAAACGGTGATTTTTAATCACCGTTGGATTTTTAATCCACCGGTTCTCTGTTTTACAGAGAGCAATATTTCTTATTTAGAAAGATTGAGAGAATATAATTTTATTCTATGATCCATTCGGGGGATGTTTTCTCCCATGTAGAATTTAATTATGTATCTTTGATGTTTTATCATCTCCGTTGGATTATTGATCCAATGGCTCTGTTTAACAGAGAGTAAAATTTAATTCTATCTTCTTTAATTTGGGCGCTAACGCTCACGTGCTATGCACATGGGCGTCGCCTAAGAATTTAATTCTTTTATAAATAGTCACGTTCATGTTTTGCATGCCGGCGCTCATGTGTGTTCCACGTGAGGCGCTACTATAGGATTTAATCCTAACAGAAACTGGCACTGACGCTCACATGGGAAACACGTGAGGCGCTCAAGGATTTAATCCTATCTGAAGCGGTACCTACATGCTTTACATGTGGGTATATGTGTTTAATACGTGGAGGTTTCCTTTTATTTTTATAAGGGGATGACAAGTTTTGAGCCAAAGTTTTTGGCGGGAACAATCATCATAAAAGAAAGTATCATAGAATTAAACTTCATAATGATAAAGTAACTACAAAACTTGATTTCTACAAATTAAAAACCCTAATTTTAAAACTAAGGGAGAGATGCTACCTTATTGAACTATACAGAGGTATTTATAGGGCTTTTGGAGAATCGAAACATACACTATAAATGATACAGAGAGTATCAAATTTTCCTAAAATTCTCAAATCTTAGTTCTGCTAAATTTCGGCTGGAATGGGTTTTTAGCAGTTTTAGCCGAAATTTTTAGGAATTGGATCTTCTTTTCCATGTTGTGTGATTTGATCTCAAGATCTTTAGTTTTTGTTCCATTTTTGATAATTAATTCTCTGTTTTCTGTTTAGCTTCAATCAAGTCTCCATTCAACGCACGTATTCAGTCGTTTGTGCACTTTTCCCTTTAAACCCTGTAACCTGTTATAATTAACAAAATATACCCGGAACAATATAAAATAGTTTGTTCTCCGCCGAAAGACCGGACCGAGACGTTGGGACCTTTGGCCTGAATTTGGGGGCAGATACTATTTGGACTTATCCATCCACCTCTCCGAAGATACCAAGTTGATTTATGATACCATATATCGAAGCTTTGGACAGACGCAACCGTTGTAGCGTGAATTTATCTGATTCCCCCTCATTTATAAGGGGTTTTTGATTATGAGGACATTCTTCCCTACAGGCGTATGCCCCTGAAGTTAATTACGCTACCGCATTACGATAACCACTTTCTCCTGCTCCAGCAGTTCACTTCATGTTGTATGTTGTTTATTTTATTTTGGATTGCCCGTGAATTGTATACGGAGACTATTTTATGTCGTTTCCCATAGGGTGCAGATTAATCCAAATCCGTATATTTTAGATTTGTGTTTGTTTTATTTAAGGACCGTTAATCTAGTTTGAGATTAAGATCAACTTAAATATATTGGCATTTGGGCTCAATTTATTTTAGCTAAGGATACGTTAGTCTTATTTGAGACTAAGTACGACTTAGCAAAATTTTAAGGATCATTTTTATTTAAGATCCAACAACAGAGCATTTGGGCTCAGCTGCAAGAGAATTAGCCAATTTAGGCTTAGTCTGTCCAGTCTTCTCTTTTTTTTGTTCAAAAGTGTTAAGCACTTATTTGGGTTCTGTTTGTTTAGCTCCCTCTTTCTTTTATGCAAAAGTACTACGCACTTATTTGGAGTTCTGGCACTCATATGGGTATCATGTGAAGCCTTCAGTTATGGGCGCTGCCCAATCAGTGCTAAGCACTCAGTCATTTTGACTATATACAGTGCTAAGCACTTTTTATATGGCGTCCACGTGAGAAGCACGTGCGGCACTATCCCATTTATTTTGTTGGGCACCCACGTGTGTTTCACGTGAGGCGCTGGGCGCTGCCCAATCAGTGCTAAGCACTTAGCCGTTTTGGCCGTATATGAAGTGCTAAGCACTTTTTATTCAGTGCTCACGTGTATTTCACGTGAGGCATTGGCCCTCTGTCTTGGGCGCCCCCATGTTTTCGCGTGAGGCGCTAAGTTCTTTTATTTTTCAGAGATTGAATCTCTATTAATGGCATTATGATAATTAATGATCACCAAGACCTTTGTTTTGAAGATCCGGGCTCAAGTTTTCTTTAAGAACTAAGTTCTTATTTTTTTCTTTTATAAGAACTAAGTATTTTTGGGTTAAACTCTATTTTCAGAGGAATTGAATTCCTATAGGATATGTTATTTTTCTTTTTCTTAGTTCTTTTCTGAATTTTTGATTCTCAAGAACAAGATCTTCCCGATGAGAATTAAATTCTCAACATATGAGAGACTTGTCTTGTGGATCTCAGAACCAGAGAAAGAACTAAGTTCTTGAGAAGGGTTAAACCCTTAGATATGATATGATAAGTAAAGGAGATGTCACGACCCGCTTCCCAGTAGACGAAAGCAGGTACGTGACGAGACCTGCGTCGTATTTATTTCGAGAAGGTCGTTTCCCGGAATAAATAGCTAAGCGTAAAATAAGCAATATAAAATGACAAGAGAATAAACATGAGATTAAAACTTCAACAACTTTATTTATATTCATTTTGATTCATTTACAACACATGATTTTAACTGAAAGAAAATACAATGATGGAAATGCCTAAACAGATGGCATACATAAACTGAGAAAATGTAACTGGTCAAGGCTTGGATCTTGGTCTGATCGTGCTCTTCCTCTGAGATATCTACCTTTTCAGTCTCCATAGTATCTAACGAACATTCCAAGAAAAACAGAGAAGGTTGGAATGCCCGTGATTGTTAGAGTTTCTGCGTGTTCAAGTGTAGTTAATTACCGCAATCAAAACGGTTTCGCTTGTAGCTAGCCGGTTGAGTACATGTCGTCCGCAGGGAGATGGGAATCTTTTTCTATGTGCTTTAACGTGTTAGGTCCAAAAGTCCAGATTTGTTTGTGATTAACTAAGTGTTAAAATGATATGTAAAGAGAGCTTGTTAGGGTTAGGATTAGGTTAGTTTGAGTTAAGAGTCGCTCACTTCTTTCGTTGCCACTCTTAATATCGGTGTTACGGTAATCGGCAACAACGGGGATTAGCACGACTAGGAAGGAACTTACGAGTATAAGCTAGGCTTTCCAACGCTTAAGTTCTTCCTTTTGGTGCTTGTCCGTCCGTTCTTGGCTCTTAGCCATAACCTCCGGTTAATTCAACCACAACCGGTCTCACTTCGGAATCACCGCTATCATGTAGGATAGGGTGCCGTAGGGAGCGGATTGTGGTTCAATTAACGGGAGTCGATTTAAGATGTTGGGCAAGGAAAGAGTGAGAGAGATTTCCTTCTCTCAAACTTCCCTTATCCTACCCTAACAAGTATGAAAACTACTCACCCATTATACGGAAAAGAAAATAAAACAAAAGAGGAAGATAGAAAGAAGGAGATTAGAAGATAACAACTAGCTATTTGCGACCTCACGTCGGCAAGGATCAAGCGTAAGCATCATGGTTGTTTAACGATAAAGGAAAAGAGAAAAGAAAGAAACAAATACAAATAACAACAACTAAGTTAACAAATGAAAATTACGAGCAATAATAATTTAACTAAAGAACAAGACAAGTATGATAAGTAAAAAGAACTTCTTTATTCATCATTCTTCACTCACAAAAGCCCACTACAAGTTTTAATGGAGAAGAGATGAGAAGAGGAAGAAGAACAACAAGTATTCTAAAACCTAAAATACAAGATTAAGCACCCTTTCCTTCACAAGGTTCTGGGCTATTTATAGGCTGGAAAATGAAAACCTAGGGCAACATTCAGAATTAAAGTGAAATGACCAATCTGCCCACAAAAATTGGTCAACTGCCGCCACCATATGGCCGCGGTTCCGCGGCCTAAGCCTGCTTATGCCGCGGAACCGCGGCCCTTTAGTGGAGTTAGGCCGCCGAATTTTGTAGGGTTCCCTGGTTTGCTGTGCCCATGAGTCTGGTATATATCTTTTCTCAGATTTTCCTCATGATTTTTCCAGAATTTCTGATGATCAAAAGTGGATCTTTTGTCATGATTTCCTCGAGCTCCGCATAGATTTCTTGGACTTGGTGTTGCCATTGTGCTTTGTGCATGAAGGTGACAATTGATTTGCCATTTTGTCTCTTAAACTGGTGTGTGGCAACATACGGATAAAGAGCGGAGACCCGTGTTTTATCTGTTGGCAGGAACCCGGATTTTGTCGTGCTTTTCCATGAATTTCATCGATTAGAGCCGAGAACCTGTATTCTGTAATTGACTAGCAAACACGGCTCAAGAGTACCTATCGATAAGCAATATGATAAAAATTGGGCAGTATAAAAATACAAAAATCTGATATGAACAAATACCCCCAAACTTATCATTTGCTCGTCCCGAGCAAAACCAATTTATTCACAAAAATTCTCCTATCCTCACTTTCGCAGGGAACGCGATTGCACTGAGCATGTGCAACAAGCCGTTAAAGCTCTAAGTGTCCCTAGTAGGAGGAGTGTTGTCTCCTGAGGGTTTTCAGCGGATACTACCCACAAAATCCGGTCAAGCTAGTTTTGCAAAATTACTATGATTCAAACCCCTAAAGTTTTGTTTCAGAAAATAACAATTCTATGATCCTAAGTCTAGACTATCGAACCTTTATTTTTCATATCTCGCTTCTTATTTAACTTAAGATTTTATATGTCTTTACGTGCAATGCAAATAGTGTCGTTAAGTTCCAGAAGGATCGATTAAAGTCATCATGTCACACAATAAAGCCCGGATAAAATTGTTAAAAGGATCACATAAGTTTTATAAAGAGTTAAGTATTTTTCAAGTTTCGTTTTCCAGTAAGGTTTCAACTTCAAAATTTCTATCTTCCTTAACAGGAAACTAGGTCTTATTTTTCACTCCACCTTTTTCTTGTTTTCATTTCATACACACCTCTGTGAACGTGCAATAGTCTTTATCATAGAATAAAAGCTTCATATCTCCGCTAATTTTTTTTTTATAAAAGCCTGTCTTTTATCAAGATTATTCTCACACAAAGAACCGTTAGGAATTTTAACTCGGAGAGAACACTTGCTTGACTTTGTTTTAATCTGGACTTTCTAGGCTTCTTAGCGAGCTTTAGGCCAATGCACCCAAACCAGTTGGCTTTAGGGCATTAGGTGTAGAAACACCCCAGCGGACTTAATTACTCAAGTTACCTAGGTCCAAAAACAAAAGACTGTTTGGCGTGAAAATCATGATGATTCAATACGAACGGAGACATAACCGGCAGTTCAATTATTTTTTTTTGGATAAAAGACGTGTTTAGTGGGTTCGGTGTGTAATCATTCCAATCAAGTTTCAGATGGGTTATTTTTCAGACTTAGTTCCAATTAAGGCATCAATAACATTCCTTCATATTCACTTCACTTCATAAACTATTCTTGATATTACTTATTTCAGAACAAACCTATTTGATCCTCAGAAAATCATTTATCCATTTAAAAGATTTTAGACATAAAAGACTTGTCATCTAATTTCCAAAACTCACGACACGTGTAGTGTGATGTAAAGACGTATATCATCTATAGTTAACTTCAAAAGAGAGTTATCTTTCAGGTTTTCAAAATCAAAAAATAAGATTTAGTTATTTTTATTTTATCAAACAAAACCGTCGAAATGTTGAATCAGAGTTTTCCCACTAGCTAACTTGACAGAAAAGTTTTTATATTTTTAGAAAATTTTCAGATTTTTATGGATTTTAATATACAGATGCAAAATATACATATGAATGCGAAGGTAAGAAATGCGTACCGAGCGTACCCCCAAACTTAAACTGGACAGTGTCCTCACTGTCATTGCATGAAGAGATCATTTGAAGGGTTAAAATTGTCGGTTAGATATACAATTTTTTTTTATATGTTTTTTCTTTAAAGAGTAAAAAACGGAAAAGAATATTCACAAATATGTACAAAATGGTATATACATACCCCCAAACTTATTTGGAACAGTGTCCACTATTCTTGGCTGGATAACCGAAGTTTGGTGGTAGGCAGAGGAAGATTATGCAGGGTAAACCGGCTCCTGTAAGAACAGGAGCTCCTCTGTTGGTTCGGCGCTAAGGTATGGTTTTAGTCGGTGTCCGTTCACTTTGAAAAATGAACCGTCCTTTGGATTCTCCAAATCCACAGCGCTATGCGGATACACATTCCGCACACAATACGGCCCTTTCCAGCGAGATCTGAGCTTTCCTGGATGGAAGTATAGTCTGGTGTCGTAAAGCAGTACCTGTTGACCAGGTACGAAAGTTTTGTGCAAAAGGTGTTTATCCTGAAACACCTTCGTTCGATTCTTAACGACAACCACGTTATCGTAAGCCTCATCCCTAAGCTCGCTCAATTCGTTCAACTGCAGCTTCCGATGGCTGCCCGTATCTTCGAGAGACAGATTCAGTTCTTTTATCGCCCAAAATGCGCGATGCTCTATTTCGACAGGTAGGTGGCAAGACTTTCCGTACACAAGCTGATAGGGAGACATGCCAAGATCGGTCTTATAAGCGGTTCGAAATGCCCAAAGGGCATCAGTGAGTTTCAGCGACCAATCTTTTTGGTTCTTGGAAACCGTCTTCTCCAGTATCTGCTTGATTTGCCGATTTGAAACTTCGGCCTGCCCACAGGTTTGGGGGTGGTAGGGCGTAGATAGCTTATGATTAATGGAATATTTCCGCATCAAGGCCTCGAAATTCTTTTTGCAGAAATGAGTTCCATTGTCGCTAATGATCGCTCGGGGGTGCCCAAACCGGGAAAAAATGTTTTCTTTAAGAAACCTGACGACAACCTTGTTGTCGTTAGTCCGGCTGGGCACAGCCTCGACCCACTTAGAGACGTAATCAACAGCGAGAAGGATGTACAAGTTCCCGAAAGAGCTGGGAAACGGCCCCATGAAATCTATCCCCCAAACGTCAAAAATCTCCACAACCAAGATTGGTTGGAGCGGCATCTCGTTCCTCCGGGATATCCGGCCCAAGTGTTGGCACCGGGAGCAAGTCTTGCAATAGTCATGAGCGTATTTGAAGAGTTGTGGCTAGTAGAAACCACATTACAAGATCTTCTCAGCTGTCTTTCTGGGGCCAAAATGCCCGCCACATGCTTGATCGTGGCAAAATGACAGCACACTCTTGAATTCCTCGTCAGGGACACACCGACGAATAATCTGGTCGGGACAGTACTTGAACAGATAGGGTTCGTCCCAGTAAAAGTGTTTTACTTGGGATAAGAAGCGAAGTCTTCCTGACTTGACCATTCAGTCGGTAGTAACCTTGTGGCCAAATAGTTCACAATATCTGCGAACCAGGGTTCGCAAGATACGATCAAGAGCTGTTCATCCGGGAAAACGTCGTTGATCGGAATTGGAAGCGAAGGCGAAGAAGGAAGTCGTGAGAGATGGTCGGCAACTACGTTTTTGTTGGAGATAGTGCCCTCAGAGTCAATTATTAGGTCACATGTACGTGATTGTAATGATTGAAGGAGGACCTATCCCGGTAGGACAGTCTTACTCGAGATGATAGTATGCTATCTGGTTTACCTTTATCATCGTGTACTGCTTGAGGTGACCTGACACGTCGCTATTACACGTTGATAGAGCCCCTAGGATTCTTGCTTGACCACCAGCAGTATGAGGGCGATCATATAAGTGGGAGCTGGGGGTCTATAAGCTTATCCTTAAAAGGTCCCTAGTCGTGGGAGTTTCGAGACTGGGCATCGATACTCCATTAGTAGACTAGTGTATACAGTCGAGACCCCGACGAGGGGCGGTGGCCGGTCTCACAAGCCACTGGTGTCAGTTGGATCACCTAAGATGTATACAGGTACTCATTGGGTTATGAGTACACCGGACAGGACTCGCCGGGAACATGCTAGTTGGTCATATACCAGACGTCAGATGGCAGTTCCCTGGTGACATGTGTGCAGATTAGTTCATCGACCTGGGGATCGTCATTTGTCTCGTGTGAGTTCCCACTGTACTTTGATTACTACCTTACCACGGCTCAAAGGAGTCGTGCAAACAGGTTTTAGTTGGGTACAGTCCCGAGCCACATGGAGGCAGTGAGCGTATCTTCAGGGGTTCGTCTCTCCCGGTATTGGGGGTGAGGTCGTGCTGTGTCTAGGAGAGCCATTACACAAAGTCCTTGGCCAAGGCAAGGAGATTTACTGGTAGGTATTCCAGTAGTATCTCAGGGTGTTCTGGGCTACACTCCGACACGACTTGTACCGCTTTTGGGGGTCTGACTTTTACCAACCCCCTAGGCCCGCCATGCGATACTCATAGACGAACGGACCGGACTGCACGGATATTGTCACTGACAGGCTCAGTAGGGTTGTCAGGCTGAGTTCACTCACAGACATCCCTTTTAGTCAATACCTGGTAGCCCGTTACGTATTGGCTTATACCTCTGACGTGCTAGTGGTTAAATCCACAACCGAGGTGTTGACGAGTCTTTAGAGTCCCCCACATTCAGTTACTCAGCTTTCGGGCGAAAAGTTGTAGAGGCCGTATGGAGATATGGCAAGGTCCGATCAGATACGTGCGGTATTGCACGGATCAGGATCGGACAGTCTGTACTATAAGCCGTATGCATATATGGCAGGGTTTGATCAGATACGTGCGGTATTGCACGGATCAGGATCGAACGGATATTACTAGCTGGTTTTTGGTATAAGCCGGATCCTAGTATAGTACAGTGTAGATTTTGTCTCATTGCATTTGTATTTCGGTCGAAATACAGATGCGGGTGTGTATGCACAGTATCGGGGTTTTCCCGTAATTTATTACGGGACCAGTTTTCTGGAGTTGCCAGTTTGCTTTCCGTTTCGGCCAATTTCCTTTGTTCCGTTCATTGGCCGAAGATTGGTGGAGGAGGGTTTATTTGCATTGTTGCAAATAGGCATTTGTGGAGGGGGTTCTTTGCATATTTTTGTATCATGATGGTTTTCATGATGAGCACCATCATTGACTTCTCCTTCTCATGATGGATTGACTTTGGTTATGTTGATGGTTGTTTTGAGTGTTGGACTTTCCTAGCTATCATTTCTTCACATCATAACTTGACACTCCCTTGTATGATGGTTCCACCACTCCCCCTTGACCTTTCTCTTTCTCTCTCCAATCACACTTGTGAAGTGGGGGGGGGGGGGCGGCCATTCCATAGAGAAATGGGATTCATTTCATTTTTGGGTGGAAAAATGTTACTCTCATTTTGGTATGCTACATTTTTCCCCACCTCTCTCCAAGCTCTCTTTTTCTTCCACCAAATGGCAAAGCTCCAAAACCCCAAATGAGACTTGAGGACTACATATTCTACAGCGAACCTTGGGCACGTCGAGTAGCCGGCTTCGTGCCCGAGTTGCCTCGGCATTGAGGTGGGAGCCCGTAAACAAAGTAGGCGATGTGGTGCATTTCCGGCGACGAGGAGGAGACGGGGCTTTTCCGCAGGAGATCGGGACGATGGCGAGAAGACCGGAGGACTTGGATCGTCGGTATATCTCTAACCCATCTTCTAGTTAGCTTAGACTTGTTAATGGTTACGATCCGGGTGTTTAGTGCGCGGTGGTGCCGGTTTGCTAAGTCCGCAAAATTTAAGTTTATCACCGCTTCCGCTTTTGGCCGTCGGATTGATGGCCGGGGCGCCGCCGTGCACTTACAGTGGTATCAGAGCCTCCCCATTAACTTAGTCTAGCTTTGTGTAATGTGTTTTTTGAGTTCCGATCGATCGAAATGTCCAAAAACCCGTATTTGCTGACGACAGTTTTCTGTTGGAAATTTTTGGTGTCGAAAAATTTTTCAGGTTGTAAAATATTGATGTACTGGAAAATCTAAAGCTCTGTAAAAATTCGACGAAGTAACTCCACAGTGGGAGCGCGGAACCGCCGCGAAAACCACCTTCCCGCCGCCCTTCCGCCGCGCACTGTGGAGATCACTTCACCAATTTTTTTCAGAGGCCTTCTGGGCTTAAAATATGGGTTTTGGAATATTAAAATTGGGCCCAAGTTTTCTGTGAGTGCTACAGTTTTGATTGGGGCCCACTTGTTAATTTTTGGTCAATCGGAAAATTTTAAACACATTTTTCACAGTATTTACATTATATCTGCGACCGTGAATTTCACTTGATCGGTAAATCCGGTCTAACCGCTATAGCCCGGTTTGACGGATTTGCGAACGTAACTTTCACGTTGATGTTCTATGTATTTGCTGTGTTGTTGCGGATCGGTCGTGGGGGATAGCCTGGATGCAATGCTAGTACAGTTGTGGTTGTATTATGTACATTTGATATTGCGGGGCGAGCGTCCGACATGTGGACTGCCGTCACTGCCTGTTTGTATTATTATTTTGGGGCACGACCTGGTTGCGGTCGATGTACCCGGTGTATGTATATTTTACTTTCTGTACTAGGATTGCCCCGCGGAGGGGTGCACGGATAGCCGGGTTCTGGAGGGCAACAAGCCCGCATCTCATGGCATTGAGACGGAGGGGGCTTCGCTCTAGGATTGGCAGGATATTCGCCGCACTCGTAGGGGGTACAGGTTGACCCAGGAGGGGTGCCCAAGTCACCGGATTCCGTGAAGTGCTGGGTGGTCCATTCACGGTGCTGAAGGGGGCTGCCTCGCTTCAGGTTTTGGCGGGTGACTTGCCGCGCCCGTAGGGGTCTAGGATTTCATTGCACAGGCTATCCACACGACCAGGGGAACGTCGGGTTTCAGTAGTGGCTCTGTGAAACCCGGGGATCCCAGATATCTGTATTGTTTCTGTGATGCTGTACATTTCTGTGATGTTGCATTTTATTCACGCCTTGAGCGAAATACTATATATTGGTATATATATTAGTAGATGTTGTATATGTTTTTCATCCGCGCTAGTCCAGTCCCCGCTCTGCCGTTAGTTAGCTAACCTAACGGGTGATGACGGGACCCAGTGGCGAATGCGGATGGCATATATGTACGTCAGTATATTTTCGTTCTTTGTGGTGTGATTAATTGATGGGACTGCATTGATTCGGATCAATGCAAGTTAAAACAAACCTAATCTGATGTTGTTGGAACACTTTTCAAAAAGCTGTTATTGCAAGGACGTTCACTTTTGTTTTGCATTGCGGTATTCATTTAGAATATCCTGCTCCTCAGTCGACGAGGCAAGGGCCGAGATCCCTTCACCGGGAGTGACCCCTTGGACAAAAAGTTTGCGTCAGGGCATTAACTTCACTATAGCCGATTACTTTTGCTTTGCACCGTGGTATTCAGTTGGAATATCCTGCACCCCATTCTACGGGGAAAGAGCCGAGATCCCTTCACCGGGAGTGACCTCTTTAGCAACGGTTTTCGTCACTATATTTTCAAAAAGCTATCCGTTCCTTCGACGATATCAAGTTCATTACGTTAAAAGTTTTCGCCAGAAACCATTCGTAGCCCTCCGTCATTTCAGTTAAATATTCGGTAGTATTCAAGCTATGTATTTTGACCTCACGCCAAGGCATAGTGATTGGTAGCTGCCGGGTATTTATCTGTTGCATAGATAGATGCGTTGGTTTGGGACAGTCGTACTACTATTTTGGCCTACGTCAAGGGTATGTACGGGTGGGTTCAGATTAACCTGGATAATGACGGGCAGAACTTGACATGTGACTTATGATATTTTGACCTCACGCCAAAGTCATAAGAGCATGGGGCAGAAATTACATCGGGAGTTTCAAAAGAACTGAAACTTGCCAGATATGCGCATACCTTCTGGAGTGTGACACCGTGAGCGGATTCCGTCACGTTGTCATGCGATGATAGTTGGATCCCGATTCCCACTGATGAGTTAGTTTACTCCTCGGGTGATCCCGACTAATTCTTCTTTCAGGTTTGGAGGAGAATTTGAGGTACAGTGGGAGGATTCCAGATTAGATAAATTGGTAACCATTCTGATCTAGGTTAGAGTGCACGCTGAGTGTTTCTTTTCTCTCTCTCTCTGGCAGCGACCATTGACCCGACCCTAAGACTTTGACTCAGTGACCAAGTTGACCGAACCTTCTTAACACTGGCTTTTGGATTGTCAGAGTTGCAAACCTCATTGCCACTCCTACTTTTACCCTTTTCTCCAGGACACCCCGTGTTACTACGAACGTCCACTTCCATTGGACAAAACCATCGTATGGTTAGATACGAACTCGAAGGGATTTCGAGGATGGTTTCCGGTTCTGGAGAAAACGGATAGGATTATTCAGTTGTCTTTTCCTTTTACCATCTCTCAGGTTATGAGTACTCCTTGGTTTAGGGGTAGTACACCTATTACGCAAATTGGATAGTCTTCTTCCAAACCTTAGGCTGGTGCCGACCGGTAGGGAATGAAGAAAACCAATTAGCCTAACGATGGTGTGCAGAAGGTATTAAGTTCAGACAAAGCAAGGGATTAGTAAGAGGGCAAAGTAAATTGCAACAGATATTCACGACCAAACCAAATATTTCGTTACCACTCCCACATCACCTTTGTATTTCTCCAGGACACTCCGTATCACTACGAAGATCCACAGTTTATTTGGATACTCCATCGTATGGTTATATACGAACTCGAATGGAACTGGTTCCAGTTCGGGGATGGATTCTGGTTCAGGAGAAATAGGAATAAGGTTTATTCGGTTGTCTTTTATCTTCACCCTCTCTCATTGCGAGTGTTCCTAGGATTGGGACAGTACACCCATTATGCTTATTGGATAGTCTTCTTCCAAACCATAGGCTGGTGCCGAATGGTAGGGAAGGAAGAAAACCATTTGGCCTAAAAGAGTGTGCAGAAGGTAAAGACTAAAGACATATGAAGGGATTTGGAGAGGTGGCAAAGAACTATACGGTTACAGTCGTGAATCTGGAAGAGGCATTACTAGGAATACCAGAATACCCCATCGGAACATTTCAATGTTTCAGTTTCACTGTGTAATGTTAAAGGAAAACTGTTTTCCCGATTAGATACTTACTCCAGGGTATGTATTTACCAGGTACGATTCTCACATCTGTATGGTTTTACAGATGATGAGTGGGAGTAAGTTATTGGGAATTAGGTGATTATCCTCATTATATCGGGATTCGTTGTAATCGGTGATATTTGAGGAAATCACCTGGGCTGTTTGCCGGGTGGCAAATATTTGGTTTTGAATATCCGCTGTTATGCATCAATTTCAAATTGATATATCTGTACGTCTATTTTCATAGAGTGAGATATACCTTTTTGAAATTATGTCTACGACATTTACCTATATCAGTGGATGGTTAGGTAAGGAGCATTGAACAGCGGTGTAATTCTTCTTAACCATAAGTACAGTTTTCAACCTACGACACACAGTGAATGAGTTATCAGACTCAAGGGACTTATACAGAGTATTGTATGTTGTCCAGGGTCCATCAGGACAGAGGGGTGGTCCTCATACTATATTCGGTTTACTTATGACTTCTCTAGTTTTTAGACAGGTGTTTCGTGGAAACACAGGGTCCGAATTTGGAGAAGTTATAGGTATTTGAATAGAGTAGAGAACCAGGTATAGCAAGTATCGGGATTCTTCAAAGAGATCGAAGATGTAGATACTTGTGTGTGGTATTCAGTTGATAGTAATGATAAAGAGATCTTGCTTCTCTTTCAGGTTACTCATAATTGGAAGTATTCCTAAGTTGAGTAACGCTGATCGGCCTCCTTCCATTTAGTTGACATGCGCTGGGGACAGCTACATGATTTGAATCTGGTTCAATTAAATCAGTGCCTCTGTTTCTATATTGGATATAGAACAGTTCATATCTTAACGATGTTAAGGTACGGGGAGTTGTCCGGTTTATGATTAAAACCAGACACTGGACAACTCAAGGCACGTTTCTGTAATGGCTGTTTGTGGGTTGACCCAGGCTATGACGAGGGTTGACTTTCTACCATCTGGATGAACAATAGCGATATTGTTCTAGACTCGCCATAGTTTTATTAAAAATGGATTTTTTCAGAAAACAGTAGTGGGAGTATGGTAGAACTGGAAGTGATTCCAGAACCACAAACGATTACTGAAGATTTGATAAGGAACCTAAAGTTTCAATCTGGATTGACATTCCATTGGCTACTCCGCAGATAAGGTGGGTAACTTCAGGCACCCGAGAGGCACTACGGTAGCCTCAAGGACGGTGACAGGGAAGTTCTTGTTTACCCACAATTGCCATTGCTGTTGTTCCAGGTTACGAGACCCGGCGGGAGGATGAGTATAGCGTCGTTCTAAACCAGTTTTAGAAGTGTGCGTCTATATGACTCTGCCAGAGGGTTGTCGTAGTCAGTGGGAGCAGCGGAAGCATTGGTGGACAGGTTGCTTCTGTCTATTTATAGACTAGAGCAGAAGTAGCGGAGATAGATCATCTATTTCTGACGTGACAGTCATGGGTTTGACTTCATCAGAATAGAGGATGGATCTGTTGAGAAGGTAGTAGGGTGTGATATCCTGGTATTTGGATGATATACACAGAGTAGGAAAAGAAACTCCTACACTACGATCGGTTATACTTTGGTCGTCACACAGTTGTTTCTCCACAATGGAAATGGATTTTATATCAGACATACTGGTTACTAGATCTATGGTCTTAGATCTAGATTTGGGTGGTTTCCCAATCAGGGTACTTGACAGCATTCTAAGAGTATTTAGGATGGACGACTCCTGGCACGGTAGTGTACCTGCAGGTAATGGAGTCACCCTCTCCAAAGGTGTCTTACAGACTAAAGGGGAGAGGGACGGGCATGATTGGCAGATCACTTGCTCAGGCAATTGAGTCAATCGTGAGATGTCAAGTACCACACCAGATGTTGTTCTTGCACTAGATGCAATAAGTTGACATTAATCCAATCCTGGAGAAACAGTCGGAAGCAGTTTTAGAACATAAGTGGATGTTCTAGGGAGATGATAACGACAGCCTCATTCAGGAGACAGTTATCATTCCAGGCTTCCAAGGTGACATGGACGACAAGGAGGTTGTCAGAGTTATAGTTTTCCTTCTGATGAGGGGCAGTATTTTGGACAGGTGGTCCAAGGCAATACTGAGGGAGGCATGGCGCAGGATACTGATTAAGTTCAGTTGACGATACAGTCTAAGAAGTTTGGATTTGGAGTTCATTTATGAGCTATGTCCCATCAGACATCCAGACACATTCTAAGACAGGTATTGCTCTTTTCGGGAGATGGCTTTCTCCGCGAACTTGAGATATAGAGAGACATAGAAAGGAACAAATAAGCGGGTCCACTCACTGAGGCTATTCCTCGAACGCAATAGTTCCGCAAACGAGCTTTGTGAGACTGACTAGTAGAGGAGTTGGATGTTCGGTATCACACGGGCTGTGAGTATGCGACATCGCAATAATTAGCCTTGAGTGCAAGTGGGAGATTGTTGGAGATAGTGCCCTCAGAGTCAATTATTAGGTCATAGGTACGTGATTGTAATGATTGAGGGAGGACCTATCCCGGTAGGACAGTCTTACTCGAGATGATAGTATGCTATCTGGTTTACCTTTATCATCGTGTACTGCTTGAGGTGACCTGACACGTCGCTATTACACGTTGATAGAGCCCCTAGGATTCTTGCTTGACCACCAGCAGTATGAGGGCGATCATATAAGTGGGAGCTGGGGGTCTATAAGCTTATCCTTAAAAGGTCCCTAGTCGTGGGAGTTTCGAGACTGGGCATCGATACTCCATTAGTAGACTAGTGTATACAGTCGAGACCCCGACGAGGGGCGGTGGCCGGTCTCATAAGCCACTGGTGTCAGTTGGATCACCTAAGATGTATACAGGTGCTCATTGGGTTATGAGTACACCGGACAGGACTCGCCGGGAACATGCTAGTTGGTCATATACCAGACGTCAGATGGCAGTTCCCTGGTGACATGTGTGCAGATTAGTTCATCGACCTGGGGATCGTCATTTGTCTCGTGTGAGTTCCCACTGTACTTTGATTACTACCCTACCACGGCTCAAAGGAGTCGTGCAAACAGGTTTTAGTTGGGTACAGTCCCGAGCCACATGGAGGCAGTGAGCGTATCTTCAGGGGTTCGTCTCTCCCGGTATTGGGGGTGAGGTCGTGCTGTGTCTAGGAGAGCCATTACACAAAGTCCTTGGCCAAGGCAAGGAGATTTACTGGTAGGTATTCCAGTAGTATCTCAGGGTGTTCTGGGCTACACTCCGACACGACTTGTACCGCTTTTGGGGGTCTGACTTTTACCAACCCCCTAGGCCCGCCATGCGATACTCATAGACGAACGGACCGGACTGCACGGATATTGTCACTGACAGGCTCAGTAGGGTTGTCAGGCTGAGTTCACTCACAGACATCCCTTTTAGTCAATACCTGGTAGCCCGTTACGTATTGGCTTATACCTCTGACGTGCTAGTGGTTAAATCCACAACCGAGGTGTTGACGAGTCTTTAGAGTCCCCCACATTCAGTTACTCAGCTTTCGGGCGAAAAGTTGTAGAGGCCGTATGGAGATATGGCAAGGTCCGATCAGATACGTGCGGTATTGCACGGATCAGGATCGGACAGTCTGTACTATAGGCCATATATGGCAGGGTTTGATCAGATACGTGCGGTATTGCACGGATCAGGATCGAACGGATATTACTAGCCGGTTTTTGGTATAAGCCGGATCCTAGTATAGTACAGTGTAGATTTTGTCTCATTGCATTTGTATTTCGGTCGAAATACAGATGCGGGTGTGTATGCACAGTATCGGGGTTTTCCCGTAATTTATTACGGGACCGGTTTTCTGGAGTTGCCAGTTTGCTTTCCGTTTCGGCCAATTTCCTTTGTTCCGTTCATTGGCCGAAGATTGGTGGAGGAGGGTTTATTTGCATTGTTGCAAATAGGCATTTGTGGAGGGGGTTCTTTGCATATTTTTGTATCATGATGGTTTTCATGATGAGCACCATCATTGACTTCTCCTTCTCATGATGGATTGACTTTGGTTATGTTGATGGTTGTTTTGAGTGTTGGACTTTCCTAGCTATCATTTCTTCACATCATAACTTGACACTCCCTTGTATGATGGTTCCACCACTCCCCCTTGACCTTTCTCTTTCTCTCTCCAATCACACTTGTGAAGTGGGGGGGGGGGCGGCCATTCCATAGAGAAATGGGATTCATTTCATTTTTGGGTGGAAAAATGTTACTCTCATTTTGGTATGCTACATTTTTCCCCACCTCTCTCCAAGCTCTCTTTTTCTTCCACCAAATGGCAAAGCTCCAAAACCCCAAATGAGACTTGAGGACTACATATTCTACAGCGAACCTTGGGCACGTCGAGTAGCCGGCTTCGTGCCCGAGTTGCCTCGGCATTGAGGTGGGAGCCCGTAAACAAAGTAGGCGATGTGGTGCATTTCCGGCGACGAGGAGGAGACGGGGCTTTTCCGCAGGAGATCGGGACGATGGCGAGAAGACCGGAGGACTTGGATCGTCGGTATATCTCTAACCCATCTTCTAGTTAGCTTAGACTTGTTAATGGTTACGATCCGGGTGTTTAGTGCGCGGTGGTTCCGGTTTGCTAAGTCCGCAAAATTTAAGTTTATCACCGCTTCCGCTTTTGGCCGTCGGATTGACGGCCGGGGCGCCGCCGTGCACTTACAGTTTTCACATCCTCGTTTGTCCTTAATGACAAGGTCAAACTCTTGAAGCAAGAGGATCCAACGTATTAGCCGAGATTTTGCATCTTTCTTCGCAAAAAGATGGCGCAGAGCAGAATGGTCTGTGTAGACAATGACTGGAGAGCCGATGAGGTAGGGCCTGAACTTTTCTAAAGCAAATACAACAGCTAAGAATTCCTTCTCAGTTGTTGTATAATTGAGTTGGGCGTCGTTCAGGGTTCGGCTCGCATAATAGATTACGTGCGGCATCTTGTTGATGTGTTGTCCAAGGACAACACCAATGGTAAAGTCGGATGTATCGCACATAATCTCAAATGGGTGCGTCCAGTCAGGTGAAGAAAGAACGGGAGCAGAAGTGAGTGAGCTTTTTAATGACTCGAACGCAGTTACACAGCTCGAGTTGAAGTCGAATGGCGTGTCCTTGGCCAGTAGAAGAGTCAAGGGCCTAGCAATCTTGCTAAAGTCCTTGATGAACCGTCTATAGAAACCGGCATGGCCAAGGAAGGCTCGGATGTCTCTGACGCATCTGGGAGGAGGGAGATTGGAAATGACCTCAATCTTCGTTTTGTCAACCTCTATGCCATTTTGCGAAATGATATGTCCTAAGACAATACCTTCGCGCACCATGAAGTGGCACTTCTCCCAATTCAAAGTGAGATTCTTGTCCTTACATCGGGTAAGGACAGCGTCAAGATGCAGCAAACACTCGTTGAAGGAATCGCTGAAGATGGAGAAATTTTCCATGAAGATTTCCAGAAATTTTTCCACCATGTCTGAGAAGATTCCCATCATACACCGCTGGAAGGTAGCGGGCGCATTGCATAACCCAAAGGGCATGCAACGATATGCGAACGTGCCGAAAGGACAAGTGAATGTGGTCTTGTCCTGGTCTTTTTCGGCGATGGGAATTTGATTATAGCCGGAGTAGCCATCAAGAAAGCAGTAGTACTCGTGTCCGGCCAATCGTTCAAGCATTTGGTCAATGAAAGGAAGCGGAAAGTGGTCCTTCCGCGTTGCGGCGTTGAGTTTTCTGTAATCGATGCATACTCGCCACCCAGTTTGGGTGCGAGTAGGGATTAACTCGTTCGCCTCGTTAGTGATGACCGTGATGCCTGATTTCTTGGGGACAACGTGAATGGGGCTAACCCACTGGCTATCAGAGATAGGGTAAATGATACCACTATCCAGACATTTGACGATCTCCTTCTTCACAGTTTCTTTCATGACTGGGTTGAGACGTCTTTGTGGATCCCTGGCTGGTTTGGCGTCATCCATCAGATGAATATGATGTTCAACGATCAGGGAACTAATCCCCTTGATGTCCGCCATGGACCAGCCAAAAGCTTGCCTATTGCTGTGCAAGACCGCAAGAAGGGCTTTCTCTTGCTCGGGAGCTAGAGAAGCCGAGATGATTACAGGGAGGGTCTCGTTCTCACCTAAGTAAGCATACTTAAGGTAAGACAACAAAGGCTTGAGTTCGAGCGTTGGAGGTGAAACGATTGAAGGCAAGATTGGTGCAAAGGTCTCGAACTCAAAAGATTCCAGCAAAGGTTCAAAACGAGTGTAAGCGACCGAGTTGGATGGTTCAGGTAACTCATCCGGAAATTCGAAGGATTCAAACTCGGGTTGTGAGCGGCTAAGATCGTTCGAGAACGTGAAACACTCGTAGTCGTTGTCGGGCGCAGAAACAGCAGCAGGTTCGAAGAGGAACGCACTAGTGGCGTTAAGGTTATCATGATCGAACAGAAACTCCTCGAATTCACACTCTTCTGGAGTGATCTCCTGGATCGAGCAAACGTCCAGTATATGAGCATTAGGTTCGGAGGGTTGATTCCCCAACCTAAAAATGTTGAGTTCAATTGTCATGTTTCCAAATGAGAGGTTCATCGAACCATTGCGACAATTGATCACAGCATTTGAGGTTGCAAGGAATGGGCGACCGAGTATCACCGGAATTTGATTCCGGGGGTTAGCTACAGGCTGTGTGTCTAATACAATGAAGTCAACGGGGAATATGAAGTCCCCGACTTTGATTAACACATCCTCTAGCTCACCCCTAGGATGGGTGATCGATCGGTCGGCCATTTGGAGAGTACAGTGTGTGGGTTTCAGCTCTCCTACGCCTAATTGCTCGTATACTGAGTTCAGAAGCAGGTTAACACTGGCACCAAGATCTAATAGTGCGCGGTTGATGTTCTTATCCCCAATGGTAATAGAAATCGTAGGACAGTCAGGGTCCTTCCGTTTTTGTGGTAAAGATTAGGTAAGAGCACCACTCATAGCACTAGCCAAGAAAACTTTCTTTGGTACCTGAGACTTCCTCTTTTTCGTGCACAAGTCCTTTAAGATTTTCGCGTAGGACGGGACTTGTTGGACAGCATATAAAAGAGGAATGTTAATGTTAACCTGCTTAAATAACTCCCGAATCTTCTCCATTTGTGGATTTTGTTTGGTGGACTTCAACCGGTTTGGAAATGGAACGTTTTTAAAATTGGTTGAGTCCAATGATGGAGGAGGAGATTGTGGAGTTGGAACGGATCCCAGAACTGGTGTTTTCGTGGAGTGAGAATTGGATCCGTTTAGAGCAGAAGAAGAGGAAGAGCCTTTTGAAGAATGGAGAATAGGCTCAGAAGACGAAGACGAAGAGGAAGAAGAAGAAGAAGTGGCCGGGGTGTCATTGTTGATCCGTGTGCCGATGTTGTTTTGCAGCATCCTTCCCGATCTCAATGTGGTCACGGCACTCACATTATAGTTCTGTTGTTCAAGAGCAACATGTACATTATGTGGGTGACCGGGATTTGGGAGTGGCTGGGACGGGAGCTTCCCCTTCTCTCGCTCGCTTAAGGCCGCATTCAGCTGTGCAATCTGGGCCTCGATGGTCTTGATGCTTTGCCCTGTGAGCGGCAGTGTGTTGCACTAAGGACTGAATGGAAGACTGGATGTTGGCGGTGGACTGAGTTGATTGTTTAACGAACGCCTCCAGACTTTGTTCGAGCGAGGAAACCTTATCGTTGTTTGACGGAACAAAGTTGTTTTGGGGAAAAAAATTGTTGGGTGCAAAGTTGTTCGTCTGATTTTGAAAAGGTTGGGGTTGGAAGGGCTGCTGAAACTGATGTTGAGTTTGTTGTTGTGCTTGTTGTTGCGGCGGAGGGGGCCTTTGGAAATTGTTGCCTTGGAATTGATTCTGATTCTGATTCCAGGCGAAATTGGGGTGGTTCCTCCAACCGGGATTGTAGGTAGAAGAGTATGGATCATTCCTCGGTCTTTGCTGAAATGCAGCATTAACCTGATCCTGTCCTTGAGATGGTGGATTGTAAGGACACTCTTCGGTTAAGTGAGAAGGATCGGAACAACAAGCGCAAATGGTACGAAGGGGAAGAACAGGGGTAGGAGCAGGAGAAGAGAATTTGCTCTCTATCACTTCAAGCTTTCTTGTTATTGCAGCCATTTCAGCTTTCATCGCAATAGAGACATCAAGTTGGTGAATTCCTACCCTAGACTGACCGGTAGAAGTGGAGGTAGAAGAAGAAGAAGTCGGTCTGGTGCTCTCCCATTGTAGCGTTTGCTCCGCAAGGTCATCGAAGAATTGCCACGCTTCCTCGTCAGATTTCGATAGGAAGTGGCCCTGACAAATGGTTTCCAACAACTGCTTGGTTGCTGGGTTCAGGCCCTCGTATAAGGTTTGGCAAAGTTGCCATCTCTCGATACCATGGTGAGGGCACTGAACAAGAAGGTCTTTATACCGGTCAAAGCACTTCCAGAAGGGTTCAGAAGGAAGCTGAGAGAATTGGTTGATTTCGTTACGGATCCTTGCGGTTTTATGATTCGGATAGAATTTTTTGAGAAACGCTTTAACAAACTCGTCCCAACTGGTTATGGAGTGGGAAGCGGTGCTATACAGCCATTTTTCAGCAAGATCGCATAAAGTGAACGGAATGACCCATAGACGTATAGCATCATCCGACAGTTGGGTGGTTTTCATCATGGCACAAACGTTTTGAAATTTGTTGATGAAGATATAGGCATCTTCAGATTCAAGCCCATGAAATCGTGGAAGCATGTTAATGAAGTGGGGCTTAATTTCAAAATTATCCCCATTGGCCGGTGGAAGAGAAAGACAAGTGGGAAGTGCAGAACGGGTGGGATAGAAACGATCCTGGAGCGCGATTCGCTGCGGCGCTACAACAGGCGGTGGTGGTGGGTGATTTGCTTCCATAGGAGGTGGAGTCAATCCCGGGGGAGTCAAAGAGATGTTTGGATTAAATCCTGACATCGCGGAAGAAGAGGTTGGTGCCGGTGAAGGTGAAGATGTATGAACAGAATTCCGGTCAACGTCGGAGTTGGCCGGCAAAGGTAAGGGTGAAAGAGGCGTGGACGGAGTTTCGACGTCTGAGTCGATCGCGTAGTCGGTAGCGACTAACGTAACGCGGACTAAACGGGCGCTAGTGTCCCGAGTCCAAGCGGACATACACTAAACGAGTTTAGTATAGTCAAAGCGGAGAAGGTGAGGGTAAGAAAACGTCAATGGAGAAATATGATGGGTGGTGGGTGATAAATGGAATTTTGGCGACAAAGGGCAAGTTTTTATAAAAGTTTTTGATTTTTTTTCTTTTTTTTTTAGAAAGAGATTTACAGAAATATGTACGGATATACGGCTTCAGGCAATCACAAACAAGATATGCACAATCACACCTAGATCTAGGGTCACCTAGGTCAGCTAGACAGCTCCTAACTGTTCCAAAGGACTAGAAATAGGACCTCAAACCGCCTCTTCTCTGCCAATTGCGGCCAGGTAAGTGCTAGGTAAGTGGGAGGCTCCCCACTATGTAAGTAGTGGTCCTAATTAAGTAACCACTTGCCTTCGACACACTTGCCTAGACACCGCAAAGTCAGGATAGGATAAACGGCCGATGCCTGTAACTAGTCCTCTGTCCTATTGAGCGCGAAGTCCTTAGGGCCGAGTCTAGTATTTTTTAATTAACAATGGTCAATGCATATGCTTTTTGTGATTTCTGGGGTCCTGGGAAGGGTGATGAAATCCCCATCCAATCTGAATTGGTTTCAAGCCCCTTAAGTCCATATTAATAAATGCAAAGCAGTAACAAATCAACTGCAATCAATTTTTATTTTTTTTAGCGCGGCGCAAAGAATCCTGCACAAGAACAGTTTATTGGAAGGGGAAGAGAATTTGCGCAAAGAATGCTGCAGAAAACACAGTTTAGTGGAGTCCAGAGGAGTGGGGAAGAGAAAAGAGATACTCACAGAAAAAATGGCACACTGAAGGCACTAAATGGCCGCGGTTCCGCGGCCAAACACGTGCTCAGGCCGCGGTTCCGCGGCTATGTGGAGGGATTGGGGCTTCAATTTTTTTGTGTGTGCTGGTCTGAGAGTCCTCTGCTTGTCTGGATTTACTGAATCTTTATTTGCTCACTGTATGTGCTCCAGATTTTCACTGTAGACCGTTAGCTTCGTTTTGATCCATCGCGGTGTAGCCGCGAGATGTGGGTCTAACTTCCCACGTCTTTTGCACTGAACTTGACCGTCTTTTGTTCCTGCACACTTGCACAAAAACTAATCAAAAATAACAAGATGGTTTTTTTACAATGTATATTTTTTTGTTTTGTTTTTCGGTTAGATTTATATTCACAAGTTAACCCGAAATTACACAAAGAAATAAACTACCGTCTCCCCGGCAACGGCGCCATTTGATTGTTAGAGTTTCTGCGTGTTCAAGTGTAGTTAATTACCGCAATCAAAACGGTTTCGCTTGTAGCTAGCCGGTTGAGTACGGGTCGTCCGCAGGGAGATGGGAATCTTTTTCTATGTGCTTTAACGAGTTAGGTCCAAAAGTCCAGATTTGTTTGTGATTAACTAAGTGTTAAAATGATATGTAAAGAGAGCTTGTTAGGGTTAGGATTAGGTTAGTTTGAGTTAGGAGTCGCCCACTTCTTTCGTTGCCACTCTTAATATCGGTGTTACGGTAATCGGCAACAACGGGGATTAGCACGACTAGGAAGGAACTTGCGAGTATAAGCTAGGCTTTCCAACGCTTAAGTTCTTCCTTTTGGTGCTTGTCCGTCCGTTCTTGGCTCTTAGCCATAACCTCCGGTTAATTCAACCACAACTGGTCTCACTTCGGAATCACCGCTATCATGTAGGATAGGGTGCCGTAGGGAGCGGATTGTGGTTCAATTAACGGGAGTCGATTTAAGATGTTGGGCAAGGAAAGAGTGAGAGAGATTTCCTTCTCTCAAACTTCCCTTATCCTACCCTAACAAGTATGAAAACTACTCACCCATTATACGGAAAAGAAAATAAAACAAAAGAGGAAGATAGAAAGAAGGAGATTAGAAGATAACAACTAGCTATTTGCGACCTCACCTCGGCAAGGATCAAGCGTAAGCATCATGGTTGTTTAAGGATAAAGGAAAAGAGAAAAGAAAGAAACAAACACAAATAACAATAACTAAGTTAACAAATGAAAATTACAAGCAATAATAATTTAACTAAAGAACAAGACAAGTATGATAAGTAAAAAGAACTTCTTTATTCATCATTCTTCACTCACAAAAGCCCACTACAAGTTTTAATGGAGAAGAGATGAGAAGAGGAAGAAGAACAACAAGTATTCTAAAACCTAAAATACAAGATTAAGCACCCTTTCCTTCACAAGGTTCTGGGCTATTTATAGGCTGGAAAATGAAAACCTAGGGCAACATTCAGAATTAAAGTGAAATGACCAATCTGCTCACAAAAATTGGTCAACTGCCGCCACCATATGGCCGCGGTTCCGCGGCCTAAGCCTGCTTATGCCGCGGAACCGCGGCCCTTTAGTGGAGTTAGGCCGCCGAATTTTGTAGGGTTCCCTGGTTTGCTGTGCCCATGAGTCTGGTATATATCTTTTCTCAGATTTTCTTCACGATTTTTCCAGAATTTCTGATGATCAAAAGTGGATCTTTTGTTATGATTTCCTCGAGCTCCGTATAGATTTCTTGGACTTGGTGTTGCCATTGTGCTTTGTGTATGAAGGTGACAATTGATTTGCCATTTTGTCTCTTAAACTGGTGTGTGGCAACATACGGATAAAGAGCGGAGACCCGTGTTTTATCTGTTGGCAGGAACCCGGATTTTGTCGTGCTTTTCCATGAATTTCATCGATTAGAGCCGAGAACTTGTATCCTGTAATTGACTAGCAAACACGGCTCAAGAGTACCTATCGATAAGCAATATGATAAAAATTGGGCAGTATAAAAATACAAAAATCTGATATGAACAGCCCGTCAGTGAACTTTCGCTCGGTATGTCCCCAAGAAATGGTTGTGATGAATATAAATGAAATGCAAGGTGTAATGTGATATATGATATAATATGGATATAAATCATGAACTTGTAAACAAATAGCTTGCAGTTTTATCATAATATATGTGAACAAGTATGGTAATGTATGACAAGTAGATAAGCATGATAGTATGAGTATGGCAAACAAAAGTAACATGGCCGTGTAGTGTAAGTATAGTGAATATGCTGTGAATAAAAGTGTCTTAATTGATCTCTACTTGGGTATACTAATTAAACATAAGTTCAAGAGTGAATGTCAACCAATCTCAAGAGTGTTCTCGAACCCAACAGGCTGTAATCCAGGAGTAAGGAACCACGGGCCCGAATCGAGTGTTAATAACGGGACTTCAAGCTAGTGTTGAAGTATTCCAAACTCAACAGGCTGTAATCCAGGAGCAAGGAAACACGGGCCCTCATGATAGCTTGCTTGTTTTAGTAGACATGGATTCATGATCTAGTGGGACTCCTGAGATTTCGTTGATTCACGCATGAATTACTCCAGCACCCCGTATATGCTAAGTTACAGTTAAAATTACCAGCCTTGCTCGAATCCATGAATACATCAATTTGCAAGATAGAGTTCATGTATATATCAAGTATTTATGTCAAGTATTCTTGTATTCGTGTAAAGTTGTATTCATGGTTCGAGTCAGGTCAAGTCATGTATTCAGGTTTGATATATGTATTTGAATTTAGGTATTCAGGTTCATATTTAAGTATGCATGCTAAACTTTGGGTTTATATTTGAATTGGATTCTGACTTGAATTAATGATCAAGTATTCATGTTTGGTTTTAGATTCAGGTTTGAGTTTGGATTTAGACATGAGTTAGACTCAGACTTGAGTCAGACACTTTAAACTGATTTAGATCTTGAATTAGGTTCATGAGTTATCGGTAACTGCTGCATATGGACGGCAGGATTTGTCTTTTTCCAAAACAATTACCATTGATAACACCGTTAAGTTTTCTACCTTAAATAGGCAAGCACTCACTTTCTCCGACTCCCTAGAGCTCAAGAGAATTGATCCCGCTTAAACCTATATTTACTAAAGTCCTTAAATGTAATTTTATGTAACTCGAGAGGGTTTTATTAAAAATATTTTTAATATATAGTTTCAAAATAATCTTGAGAAATTACTTATATTATTTAGGGTTTTCATGGATGTGAATTTTAAGGGTTTGAGGTATTTAAGTGATAAGTACCTTAACTTAAATAGTTCATGGTATTTTATTGTAAAACTTGCATTGTGTTGATATCTTGATAGTATTTTGATGAAACTTGTGAACTTTCAACTTTTTAGAAAAAATGTAAGTTTTTTGAATTTTGAAAGTATATGGATTTTTAATATTTATATAATTATAAAAATTAAATTTTATTAAAGTAGAAAAATGCGTTTTTCTTAAAAACCGTATTTAAAACCTTTTGAGATCGAATGCTCCGTGAAGGGATCTGCATCTCACTATACTAGCCCAAGGATGTGCGATAATCCGCACTATCCAATAGCGGATCTCCTAAAAATGGTTGTATAGGCTTATTTGCAAAGGAATTTTAAAATACAATTCCAAAGAAAACCGTTTTTTATAGTAGATGGTGTTTTAATGAAATATTTTGTTCGTAACTAAAAATACGCTCGAAAAGTATCATGCTATGGAAACCATGTGTGTATGTGAGAGGTAGGTCATTACCCCATGATGTTTTCTAAAGTTATGATTAAGCAAAACAATTAAATATGGTAGATACAAAGTTCATGGTATTTTAATATAAAAGTTGATTTAAAGTTATGTTTCATAATATTTTTGAGTTAAAGTTTGTTCTAAACATTAGTTATATGATTACAAACATGGTGTTAGAATATGGATGAAAAATATGTAAGAAAAAGTGAACTTTTTAGGGTTTAGAATAAAATATCGGTATTAACTACATTTACCGACATGTTTTGAAAAAGAGAACTTTTCAAGAAGAAAGAGAGGAATAGGGAGGGACTTACTGGTTGATTATGTTAGGAAGAGGTAGAAGAAGGGTAGAAAAGCTTTAGGGTGTCGCGGAAACGCCGGAATTAGTTTCGAGCTTCGCTGGAAGTTGATCTCTTGCTAACTCCACTTGTACTCTTTTTGTACTTAGAAAACTTTGAGAATTTTGGCTATGGATTTCAGAATGAGGATGGGCTAGGACATGGGGTAGTATTTATAGTGTGGAATTAGGGTTTTAGAATTAAAAAGATGAATTAAAGTGCATTGAAATGAGAATAAATGGGGAATTGAATGGTCTCTGTTTGATTGCAGAGCAATCAAATAGTGCAGGGGAGTTAAGGGTAGGGGAAAGGACAAGTGTGCAAAGCCTAGGGCACTTTGGGCTCGGGAGGACTGTCGGTGCTGGCCCTTATGGGATTTTGGTCGGTCGATTGTTGGGATGAGTCCGGTGGATTGGAGCCACGTGTTTATCTCAAAATTAATACTCTTTTGCACATGCTTATTTTTTCTGACTTTTCATTTTTGTGTGCATTGCACGTGTAAACTTTTGGGATTCCAAAAAGTTTTAAAAGAAAATCAGAAAAAATTAATATGTCTGATGGGAATCGAACATGGGGGCTACGTCACATCAGTGCAAGGGTTTTACCAGTGAGCTACAAGTTGTTTATTGCTGTTCTTAAACAAGATATACTTATAATTTATACTCAGGCTTGTAAACTCTTTTCTGTACATTAAAAAGAAAAATTTTGTACAGAAAATTCAGAGTCGTTACAGGAGATGTTTTGATCTCTGTAGTTTCTTTAGCTAGAGTTTGAGAGGAGGAAAATCTTCTTCTCTATTGAGAATTAAATTCTCTGTTGTTTTTTAGAGTCTTCTATATTTTTTTGCAGAAGTTTATAGGGGGGTTCTCTCTATATAAGACTTGAAGCCTCGGGTCTTTTATACAATAGAGGCAAATTGTTAATTAGTTTTGAGAAAATCTCTAATTGAGAGATTCCAATTTGTTCAGAGGATTTTACCCACCGTCGGATCTTTGATCCAATGATTTCTATTTTACAGAATATATTTTCTTGTTTTTAACAAAATTGGGGAAATATTTTCCCATGTACAGTATTTTATTCTATAAAACGGTGATTTTTAATCACCATTGGATTTTTAATCCAATAGCTATCTATTTTTACAGAGAGCAATCTTTTTTGTTTGTAAAGATTAAGAAAATATATTCCCAAAATAGAATTTTATTCTATCATTGGATTTTTGATCCAACCTAGAATATCTTTCTCACTTAGAAAGATTTGGGAGATATTTTCTCCTAATAGAATTTAATTCTATATTCTGATGATTTATCACCTCCATCAGATTATTGATCCAACGGCTCTGTTTAACAGAGAGTATCCCAGTTTTTAGGGAAATATCCCTCTATAGAATTTAATTCTACTTGATTTTAACTTGGGCGCCGTCGCTCACGTGTTGTGCACTTGGACGCCACTTAAGAATTTAATTCTTATATATGATAGGCGCTTCTGTGTTTTGCACATTGGTGCCTACATGAGCTTCACATGCAGCGCCACCATAGGATTTAATCCTAAGGGGTTGGTGCTGGCACCCTTATAGGGAGCATGTGAGGCGCTATCTCATTAAATTTTAACAGAGCTTAGCTCTTCAGTTATGTTTAAATATTGGGGGAACAAATGCCCCCCACCGTTGTTCTCATGTGGCTTACACGTAAGTGTAACAGTGTCACTTTTACCACCGTTTGATCTTTTAGGGAGTTGAACCGTCCCCAGGCGTCCTATAAATAGGGCATTTGGCCCTTAAGATGACTGTCGTCTCATCATCTTTCTTAAGTTTCTTTCTTATTTGAGATTTTAATTCTCCTCTCAGAGTTTAGATCTCTGCCCACAGAACTCCTTCTGATCAGAATTAAATTCTGCCAAAAAAATTTAGTAAGAATTATGAACAGAGTTTAACTCTTAAAAGACCCTTTTTTTGTTTTGGATTCTTAACGCATTAACAGAGTTTGGCTGTTTTCTTAAAATGATATGTTAGAGATCTTTAAAAGAAATTTCCCCGTTTTTTTGAGTAGACCGGGGGTCTTGAGTCGATGGGCATCCTCGAGAATCGCCAGTTCTCTTCTTAGGGTTATCCTATCATTGATTCTGATCTTTAAGAGTCTTTGGAATTTAATTCCATTGTGTTTCCCATCATCGGGATTTCTGGGATTTAATCCCATTATCGGAGGAATTTAATTCCATTTTGTCTTACAGATCTTAGCTCTGAGAAATTTTGGAACTTTTGGAAATTTTATTCCCTTTCCTATTCCTTTTTAGGATTCTAATACCCTTTTTACATATTTGAATCTGTTGCTATCTTTTAAAAGAACTTGTTTTTTAAGAACATTGGGAGTTTTTTAACTCCATTGTTTAATGGGATTATTCATTTAATGAGAATCCTTTTGGATTCTCACAATGGGTGCATGTCTCATCATTGATGAGCCATCTCCTTGATTTTGTGGGGCCTACTGTTTTTTCCTTTAGACTGTAGTGATTTTAATATGCCAATCACTAACTCTCCACTGGTTTTTCTTTTCAGGTACTATGGCTTCCGATTTCTTTTTCTCTTATGTTCGTTCGGAGAGTGCCTTTGCTGACACCCCTACTGATCGTGAAGTTCTTGCTTTAATCCGGGACTACGATCCGGAACGGAAATCTCTTCATCTATTGGGAGCATGGCATAGCTATATTATCCAGAGTTGGCACAGTTTTACTTGTGTGGCGCCATCGGAACCAATCCCGTCAATTCATTATGTTGACCCTCCGCGGGTCGCTTATGCTATGGAAGAGATCAATTGGACCGCGGAAGGTCGTCTCCAACCTTCTATGGCATCGATACCGGTCCAGCCGCCGATGGCCCTAGATATTTTGGGGCGTCACATGTGTCAAGGAGAAGCGCGTCCTTAGGGTCAGGTTTACACAATAGGAGTGACCCCTCAACATCCGGCTAGTTACCTCCAGTGGGCCCGTTATATTTTATCGGTCAAGAAATGGCTACTGCTAAAAATCGAGTTATACCCAGCGTTCTACGCGTCTATCTTTATTACCATACTCCTCATGTGTGGTGGGTTAAATCTTTCCTGGAGCAGTGGAATATTCCGACCCACACGTTTCTTTTGTCGGATCAAGAGGTATCGATTTCATTGGAAGAATTTGTAGAAATTTTCGGGTTACCCGTCAGAGGGGAGCATTATGAGGATATATTTCCTCCTGACGAGTATATCTTCGCCACCGAATCGGTAGTCATGGGCCTTACCCCGGAAAATGCTATGCGCCACAAGTTTCCGAATTTGATCAAAGTGTTAAATATCTATGAGAGCTTGTTTTTGGAGTCCGGGGGGCATGGTGTCAGCTTTACGGACTTTGTCGCCTGTTTCCTTCGTTCAGAGGTTTTATCGAAGAAGGCTGCGAAGTTTGGCCATGCTTGATGATCCGTTCGGATTTGGCTTGGACAAATTGCCGACTGCAGATGCGGACTTAAAGCAGTTCTTTATTCCGGACACCTCTATCGTCCCTTTTGCAGAGATTGCCGCTCCGGATATTGAAGAGGAAACATTTTCATAGGCTTCATTGGTTTGTGGCTGAGTTGGTTTGCACTCTTGCTGCATGAGACGGTCTGTTTTCTATCCGGCTCATCGCGTTGCGGCAGGGACGCGTCTGGCTGTTGGGGTTGCAGGACTGGCCCACTTGTACCACGGTCTAAGTATAGCGACCGACACCACACTTCCGGGTTTGAAGCCCGTAAATCTCCCTTTGCATTACTCCACCTCATGGATTGAGATGCACGTGTTGGATGCCTTTGGTGTAACAACTCTGAATTTACTGTACGGAATTTTCCAGTTTAATGTACAGAAAATGAGTTATACAGTCTGAGATTGAGTTATAAGTAAATTTTGTTAAATAATGGCAAGAAACAACTTGTAGCTCACTGGTAAAGCCTTGCACTGTTGTGACATAGCCCCTATGTTCGATCCCCATCAGACACATTATTTTTTCTGATTTTTTTCTTTAAACATTTTGGAAGCCTAAAAGTTTACACGTGCAATACACATAAAAATGAAAAGACAAAAAAATCAAACATATGCAAAAGGATTTAAACACTGAGTTGTACACGTGGACAAATCCAGAGGCACGAAGCTCTAGATTGGCTTGCGGAAATGTAATATAGGCCGGTACCGCCGGGTCAACCGAGGCCAATGAGCTCCGGGCTTTGCACACTTGACTCATCCCCTACCCCTAACTCCTCTGCACTATTTGATTTTCCTACAATCAAATATAGACCTTTCATTTCACCCAGCGAAAGACTGCAGGCATGCAAATGTCCTATGTTTGGTTTGTCGCGCATCCACTCACGCCATAGGAGCATGTCCATATCGACTCAACCCAACTCCAGCACCTAGATCCACAATCACAGTTCCGCAGCGGCAGCTATTCAAGCTCCAGTACCTCGTCTAGCTTTCCCTTCACCACCTCCACGTGGACCTCCTGCACAGCCTCCTCATCAATTCCACCAGGCATAGAGAATCGTGCCTCAAGCACAGAAGAACATGCCTCAAGGGCAGAGGAATGTGCCTCCAGTAAGGAGGAATGTACCCAATGTCAGGCTTTCAAAATGACAGTTGAGGAAGCAACCAACCTCACACAACTTAGGTACTATACTAGTAGCCACCCTTCCTGCACTCACACTGTTCGACACTGAAGCATCACACTGCTTCATGTCGCAATGATTCGTGAGAATGCATGTGATTCCCATGAAGCCACTTATTTCAAGCTGGAATGTTAGTTCCAGGAATGAAGTATTAAAAGCAACTATGAGATTTGATCAGTGTCCAGTTATAGTTTGCGGACGAGAATTCTACGCGAATTTCAAAGTACTGGATATCCCAAATTTTGATGTTGTGTTGGGAATGGGCTGGCTGGGAGTTTTTTATGTTACGATTGACTGCCGCCAAAGGAGAGTAGTATTTGAGATACCAGATCACCCAGTTTTCTACTTCAAGAGTGGAGACAGAACGTTGGAGCCAGGAATCTTTCATGCTAAACCAAAAATGCAGAAGTGTTTACTCTACCGGCGAAAGAAGAAAAGCCAAAAGCCAGAAGAAATTTGAGAGTTTGAGGATGTGTTCCCTGAAGATATAACAGGTCTGCTTCCTGATCGAGCTCATGAATTCAGCATTGATTTACTACCTGGTGCGCAACCTGTAATCAAAGCTCCGTACCGGTTAAGTCCAGAAGGATTGAAGGACATCCACACTCAGTTGGACGAACTCCTGAAGAAAGGTTGGATTCGTCCCTGTACTTCAAGCTGGGGATCTCCGGTATTATTGGTGAAGCAGAAAAAATGTTCATACAGGATGTGTGTAGATTACCAAGCTCTGAACGAAGTGACGATCAAGAACAAGTATCCACTACCGCTCATCGATGATCTTTTCGATCAGCTAAGTGGGTCTTGTGTATTTTCGAAGCTAGATCTTTGTCCGGGTTATCATCAGGTGAAGGTCAAAGAGTTTTATATTCCGAAGACGGCGTGAAGGACTCGCTATGGTCATTATGAGTATCTCGTAATGCCATTTGGAGTGACCAATCCACCTGCTATATTCATGAATCTGATAAACTAAGTTTTCCGAGAGTACTTAGACAGGTTCTTTGTCATCTTCGTCGACAACATCCTGGTGTATTAAAAGAATCGAAAAGAATACACCGAGCATTTATGGATTGTCTTGGAGACATTGCGACGACATCAGCACTATGCTAAGTACAGCAAGTGTGAATTTTGGCTAGATCAAGTCGGATTTCTCGGATATATCGTTTCAGGCGATGGAATCTCAGTAGATTCAGCTAAGGTGTCAGCTGTCAGCGAATGGCCGACACCAAAGACGGTGAAAGATATACGAAGTTTCTTGGGATTAGCAGGATACTACTGAAGATTCATTGAAGGCTTTTCGAAGATTTTAGCACCCCTAACCAAGCTCACACGTAAAGATGAAGCATTCGTGTGTTCAGAAGCATGTGAAAACACTTTTGTAGAACTCAAGTCAAGATTAACTTCAGCTCATATTCTTGTAATACCGGATCAATTTGGAGGATTCGTTGTACATTGTGATGCATCCAGTAAGAGATTAGGATGTGTTCTACATCATCATGGAAAAGTTGTGGCTTTCACGTCGAGACAGCTAATAGTACATGAGCGCAACTATCCAACATATGATCTGGAGTTGGCAGCCGTTATCTTTGCACTTAAGATTTGGCGCCACTATCTTCTGGGAGAAAGAGTGGATATATACATTGACCACAAGAGTCTGAAGTATGTATTTACTCAGAACGAATTGAATATGTGGTAGAGAAGATGGCTAGAACTCATGGCGGACTTCGACATCAACCTACAGTATCATCCCGGGAAAATGAATGTAGTTTCTGATGCCCTTAGCCGCCAGCCATTGGCAATGAATCTCACCGCTCAGTGGAAGGTACGGCAGGAATTGCACGGATTGACAATCGAAGTAGTTATGCCAGGTAATGCTTCGTATTTAATGAACTTACAAGTCCAGTCCACTCTTGTCAATCAGATCAAAGCAGCTCAAGTAAATGATACCAAGCTACAAAAGATCCGAGAACAAGTAGAAAGTGGACTTCAAACTGACTTCATCATCCACGAAGATGGATCCTTACAATATAGAAGTCGATTATGTGTACTAAACGGCTCAGTTCAAGAAGAGTTGATGAAAAAAGCTCTCAGCTCTCCTTATTCTGTACATCCCGATGGTACAAAAATTTACAAGGATCTACGGAAATACTACTGGTGGTACGGAATGAAGCGCGAAGTAGCCAGAAGCGTAGCCAAGTGTATGGTGTGTCAACAAGTAAAGGCTGAACATCACAGAACTGCTGGTCTAGTTCGGCCGTTATCAATCCTAGAATGGAAATGGAAGCACATTACCATGGATTTCGTGACTGCCCTTCCACGCATCACGAAGGGTAACGACACAATATAGGTTATTCCCTTTCGAGTTGGCCAATCTACTGAAACGTTAGTAAAGAAGTACATAGAGGTAAGCATGACTCTAAAGTAAGATTTAACTCTTCAAAATGTACTATATTGATACCCATGAACTCATACAGGAGATCGTGAGATTATATGGAGTACCGGTTTGTATCATCTCCAATCGTGATACCAGATTCCGATCACAGTTTTGGCAGAGTCTGCAAGCTAGCCTGGAAACGAGTCTGAACTTCAGCACGGCTTACCATCCACAAACAGACGGACAGTCCAAGTGAACAATTCAGATTCTGGAGGACATGCTAAGAGCTTGTATGTTAGACTTCAGAGGTTCGTGAGAAGATCACCTACACCTTGTGGAGTTTTCATACAACAACAGCTATCAGGCGAGTATTGGAATGACACCATCTGTAGCACTCTACGGAAGGATGTGTCGTTCACCATTAAGATGGGACGACATTAGAGATCGTGAACTTCTTGGACCAAAGATGATCGTGGCAACTGTGGACGTAGTTCGCACGATCAGAGAAAGAATGCTCATAGCCCAAGACCAACAGAAGCATTTGGCTGATGCAAAGCGCTGACACCTGGAGTTCCAACCTGGAGACCATATTTTTCTGAAGATCTCTCCAAACCGAGGAGTGATCCGCTTTGGCAAGAAGGGTAAGCTCAGTCCCAGATACATAGGCCCGTTCGACATTGTTGGGGTCAAAAGTTCACACCGATCGACCAAGTCAAAACCAAGGTCAACCCCAAATTAAGTGGGTCCGAGCCCAAGCTAAGTGGGCCCAAGCCCAAGTCAAGCCCAAGCATGGAAGAGGCTGACTCCATCCAAAATGGACGCGATAAATTAATCTAAATGTAATTTTTAGAAATAAATGCATGTAAAATGGGCAAAAAGTCAAAATTTTGTAAACCCCGTGGCTTATGTGAAAAAAGAAATAAGCACATAAGGTAAGGGGTGGCACAAGTGCCATTTGGTAAAGCCAAGGGGCTATATGTAAAGTGTGTAGCCTATAAAGGCAATATGATGAAAAAAATTTCTCTCTCAAAAAATTAGGGTTCTGTGCCTCCTTCTCCTTCCTCAAGATTCTAAATATTCTCCCTTTTTCTTAAATTAAATCAAGAGTTTCACTCTTCTTTCCCAAAAAGGAATAGTTTTTCACCATGAAACCTACAAAGGAGAGCTCAGATCTCCCATCAGATCTCTAAAAGAGGAGATTTTAAAGTCTCACCCCCACTTTTCCCCCCAAGATCCAGCCAACAGAGAGGAGAAAGAAGGAGACCCATCTCCAAGAATCCCACTTTGGGAAGATCCAGGGCTCAAGGGAGAAGAAAGGGGTCCCCTTTCATCATCTCCAAAAATCTCTTAGGTGTTTAACTCCACAAAAATAATAATAATAATAAATCCATTTTTTTGGAGTTTAACTCCAAAAGTCAATTGGGAGTACAACTCTCAATGCAGGGGTACAACTCCCAGTGCAGGGGCTAAGCCCCTTTGTCCTTTTTTTAGGAGTTTAACTCTAAAAGTCAATTGGGAGTACAACTCCGAGTATAGGGGGCTAAGCCCTCCTTTTTTTTCCTGCTGGCGGCCAGCGCCCGTGAGCTAAGCATGTGAGGCGCTGGCGGCCAGTGCCCGAGTGCCAAGTACGTAAGGCGCTGGCGCTCATGCGTCCTTTGGACGCTATTTCCTTTTTTTTTTATATATACACACACTCCATAATATTGTCCCCATAAACTCTGCGAGGCCTCCGATATGCCCAAGACCCTTCGAAACACAACACACGCACACTGCACATTGAGTTCGCTTGACCAGTTTGACCCATCAATCGGAGGTTTCCTCGCTCCAAAGATGAGGGGTAATTAACGGCAGCTTAGTCTGTGGCTGCCGGAGATTCGGATCCCCACAATCAATAAATCCCCGCCTACCCTAGGCAGGGGGAATCTGTAGTATGCTTGACAAGCGATGCGTATTCCCATCTCAACGGGGTGACGAAAAACACCCTACAGATTCTGGCACGCCCGGTAGGACCTTTTCTCTCCTCCCATATTTCGGGTTAATCGTTCATGCGAACTCAATCAACATATATATCGATTGCCTGTACTGAAGTCATTTTTTGTGTGAACCGGTTAACAAGTTTTTGGTCACAATCTCGAACTCAGCAATCATGTCTCCCAAGATGAGCTTCGTTTTCCGACACGACTCCGATCCAGTACGCGGTCATGATTAATGCCCGCGTGGTTCTTCCTGCAAGCCTCAGCCGGCAATGGGAGGAGCCACCCTGTCAATTTGGTTCCATTATCATCTACCCTGCCATAAGCGCTCATCTGGCGGAGGTCACGGCAAACCAGGTGGCCAAACCGGTTTCGAGGGGCAAGAGGCCGAATGTTGTGATCGCCAAAGCACCACAACCCAAACATAAAACGGTTTCCGAACGACTCTCTGGTGCTCCAGCTAGGGGCAAGACTACCGGTACAAAGGGCAACATCAAATGTTGCGGACGAGCTCAGGCGACGACTCCAACAAGTGCACAATCTGGCGTATCTCCAAAGCATTCCATCACTCGGTCTACGACGGCTTCCCAAAGAGCCGTAGCCAGCTAAGTGCTCAAATCAGAAAAGTTAAGGCAGAAGAGGCTCAGGTATTGAGCCAACAAGAGGGCCAGGACTCTGGCCAAGTGGAATCTTATGAGGTTCCAAGAGCAGGGTTACCCCGTGACGACGGCTGAGTCGGCCGTAAAAGTCATCAATTCTTTCGAATTTCTGAAGTGGGTTCAGAAAAATGCCATGACCGCCGGAATCAAGAAGACAGCCATCCGAATGATGCTACAAAGAGACGTGTCCCAGCTCCAACAGAGAAAGCATGACACCATCTCTTCAAGAGTCTATCAGGCGCTTGTGCTGCATGAAAATAGCGAGGCAAAGCCGAAAAGGAAGCGCCAACACTATTCAAGAACCCGGTCAGGCCAGCCGCCTTCAGTCGATTGCCCATTACCGAAAAAGAGAGGCCCCAACAGCGGTCCATGAAATCAGCTACCGATAATGAAAGGACGGCCGGATATGTTATCCACGCTGTCTATATGGTGGGCATGCGCCCTAGTGATAGCCTCCGCAACAAAAGCAAGGATGGGACCACCACATCCCAAGTCCAATCTGGCTTGAATGTGGTTGCCGCTTCCGAAGATCAGCCACCTTCGCTAGATGATGAAAACCCTTTCAATGAGGCCGATAGGAAGAAAGACCACTCAGTCCATGTGGAGTCAAGCTCGGACAACGAGGAAGAGCCGACTTTCCATCCCAGGACCGCAGAACAAGAGCTGCTTCAAGAGCTTCGAAAATAGCCCAGGAGCAAAAATAAAGAAATGGCCAAGCTTTAATCCAAAATCAACGACCTGACGAATGTTGTGATGCGGCTCATGGCTAAAATTGCTCGAGCGCCTTCCAATCAGGCGTATGTCTCTACTCATGAGCCGGGTGATGACAACCCGAACCAATCGATGCATGTCCATTTAGGTCCAAGATTGGGTGAGCCGCACGAAAGCCGGCCACATTCTACTTCTGGGGACGCCTTGGCCCCAGATAGCACTATCCCGCTAACACAAGATCTAATAATGGATTTGGTCACCAGCAAGGTTTAAGCATTGGTTGCCGAAGCCGAAGCTCATAAAGAAATTGGCAGCAGTGGGCGGCCATATCCCACACAGTATGATCTGATCGAGTCCCCCAGCGGCTACGTCATTCCTAAGTTCAGAAGATTTGACGTGATGGGAAACGCAAATTAGCACGTGGCCCACTTTAAAATGTCGTGCGGAAACATAGGGGGCAATGATGCGCTCCTTCTTCGTCAGTTTGTCAACAGCCCGACTGGTGTCGCTTTCGACTGGTACGCAAGCATACAGACTGGTCCGTCACTATTTTCGCCCAAATGGAGTCTCTGTTTAGGTAAAGATTCATGAGCGTTAGTGAAAAAATCTCCATCGCTGACCTCGTGAGAACCAAGCCGTGGAAAAACGAAAACAACACGGACTTTATTGCCCGATGGCGCAACCTCACTGTCAAGTGCGAACCGCCGCTAGAGCAGGACCAGTCCGTCAGCCTCCTCATTAGGAACATCAGCAATTAGATGGTCCTATTCTTGTGTACAGCAGGCCTCAAGACGTTTTAGGAGCTGACCAAGAAAGCCCAAATGCTGGAACGCTCGAAGCAAAAGTCTACCCTAGACTTTCAAAGAGACAAGACTTGGAAGAGCCAGAGGGACGACAACCGTAGAAGCGGGAATTCTAGCAATACCAATGTCTTCAATGCGTCCGATAATGAAGAAAAGCAAAAGGCAGGAGTGTAACATTTCAGAAATATGAAAATATTATTTTTGGAATTTAATATTAAAATAATATATTTCGCGAAAACTATTCGATTTGCGAATTTGGGGTTTTTGCAAAATGGTATAAATATATACCAATATTTGGTAAATAATTGGAGATTAAAATGATTTATTCATTTAAAAATATATTTATCAGATTTAGGCATTTTTATAATTAATTATACGCAAGTTTAAATTTAAACTCGATTAGTGCACTACTAATCACGATTATGCCAGATCCGTATTTTTAATTAATCATGGCTGGTGCACCATGACATGCTGCATTTTGTTATATGTTTTTTTTCATTGCATTTGTGATTTAATTATGAGTGAGAAAGGATAAAAAGAAAAAGAAAAAAAAGAACAAATGATTGAGGAGAGAGGGGGAACAAAAGACATGACATAGAGCATGGGCTAGAGAGCGAGAGAGAGAGAGAGAGAGGATAGCATGCTACCCCTTTGACCCTTCTTCATTTCTTTCCTTCATCATTTTATTTCCTCAACTCCTCTTCCATCTTCTTCATCTCCTCCATCACCTCCTCTACCCCATGAAAGCATCTCCAATCCTTCACCAAAACCCTATACCCCATTTATTAAAAATGATCCCCATCTCTTCCTAAACCCTTTGGAACTTTCAAGTTTGGATTTTGGAGACTTCGGAAAGCTAGGATTTTCCTTGAGTTGCCAAATGAGATATATCCTACACTTCTATTTTAGTTTTTGTGTTTAGTATATCCTATTAGTGGTTTAGAGCTAAACTTGTGCATGATTGTGATCTTGGAAAGTTCTAGGTTAATGCTTAATAGTTGTATGGGCTCATACATGGTTATTGAAGTATAGTGAGTGTTTACAAACCCTTTTAATGCTAGAATTCTGGTCGAGACTTGAGCTAGAAACCCATACACGAAAACTGAAACTTTCCGATGTCGGTTTTGTGGAGTTTTGTTGGCCTAAAGGATATCTGGAGCTATCTGGGATATTTTTAAGAAAATCAAACAAGTCTATTAACCTAGATTAACCACTAGAAGACCACCACAAAAATACGAACCCAAATCCCATCTGTATGGCCGGCGACACCGGATTTTGAGGCAATCTTGCCAGATCCCCTTCTTGCTATGGTGTTTGGGTTTTGCCTGTAGCTCAATTTCCTTATAACCTATCCCATGTACTTGCTTGTTTAGTCCCAATTAACCTGAGATAAAATCTGGGAGCTGTTTGTGAGTGGCTATGTTTTCCCGATATTTGAATTCGTGGTTTTGGTATTTGGATTTGATTTGGTCGTTGGACGTTTGTATATCAACGACGAGGGTTGTTTGGTTGTTTTTACATGCGTAAGCTATATGTTCTAACCTATAAGCAATTCATGTGTTTCATCGATTTTCGGACTTGGTTTACATAACGATGCGATATATGTTGATTTTTAGGTACTTCGCGTGGATTTTGAGACGACGAAACATATCGACTACGGCTAAACAAGGAGTTTCGCAGGTGAGTAGATTTATATCTACGGGAAAAGTCAGGTGGATGGCTTATAGCACCCCCGCAATTATAAAATGGAAACCGATATATATAGAATATAGTCGGAGAAACCTATACTATGAAACTATGGATATGATCAAAAATGTTAGTTGGAGATGATATGAATGATTGAATACATATACCAGGATATGAGACAGGATCTATAAGGATATGACATGAGATCGATGAATATGATAAGATTGAGATAGATGTGTTATGAGATTGGTAAAATAAGATAAATATATATAAGATTACTTGATGTGAGATATTAATGTGATGAAATAAGATGACTTGGCTTGTTATGTCGATATACGGATGCGAGGTGATATGAGAATATAGATACTGTTGCCAAGACATGATATGAGATTGATACGGATGTGTCTTGAGAGATATGTGTATATATATATTTATGAGAATAATGAGTGATATACTGTACGAGACTTTAGATCCGTGCCCTCATTGTTGTATAGGTCGATAGAATCCTTATTTGTTTAATACCGCCGTACGATGGATTACCGTGCGCGATGAGTTTTACCGGATGTTGATTCATACCCTTGACTCGAGGATGCCGTACGATGGATTATACCGTACGTGATGCTGTGAGGCTGGACTGCCGATTGATAGATTCATCGACTCGGATATGTTATAGATATTTTTAATTACTGTCTACACTACTTAGTTTAGCCCTTATGTAGATATTAGATTAGATACGTATACCTTATATTAGTGCGCTTATACTTTCTGCTACTTTTACGATATTCTCATTGTATTGTATATACCTGTGCTTCCATTATTTGTTATGATATCGTCTGCTTGTACACCTACACAATTATCGATGATGCGTATGTTACACTTACACCGATTTGCCGGCTCACACACAATCATCATCGGTAATTGCTATGTCACTTACACAGTCAAATTGCTATATCATGCTATTACTCTTAATTGTTTAGTATTATCGCATGACTCGTTGGCATGATATACTGATATGCTCACATCACTTTTCTATGTTGCATGATATACTGATATGCTCATATTTCTGTTCTATATTTTCATACATCATACTTTACGATTATACGCATTAAGATGCTGTTTTCATGAGATTCTGGATTTGAGAGCCGAGATTATATTTCAAAAGAAAGTATGTATTGTTTAAAAAACCCGGTTTCTCTTGATATAATATTTCGATATGTCCACCATAAGTTTTCTCGGTTCTGAGATTGGTTTTAGAAATCCCATTAGAGGAGATGGGCGATCCGTTTGTGGGTACATGGTGGACCCGGTATGGTACCCCGATGCAAGAAAGGTATGTTGTGCAGTAGACGATGAGCCTGGCAGATGGACTACTACCTACCGGTGATAGTTTGGACTCGGTGGTTATCCGGAGGATACCGACCGGAGTCATGAGATGGATATGGGCCGATCCGGACTGACGGAGCCCGAGATATGAGGATTTACGTGTCGATGCTGGACACGGGTTTCATGATGTTTCGAGTGTCTGTGTTGGGCACTCAGGTTCCATGATTTTAATGTGTCGTTGATAGACACACGTTGGTTGATATCCTCATACATACATGTATATTCCTTCATGATGTTGCGAGTGTCGATGTTGGACACTCATGTTCCATGATATTGATTGTGTCATTGATGGACACGTGGATGATATCCATCTGCATATAGGCAAATGATCAGATGTTTATTTGTATATGTCATTGGAATTGATTATATTGTTGACATATATGCATACATGGTCACCCTAGATATCATAGTATCACCTTCTTGATATAGTGACCTAGGAAATAATTGTTTTATTCGATTTCTACCTGCTGATGTTTTCTACTAACGAGTTGGCAACTCACCCCCGTTATACTACAGTTCTTGCAGGTTGACCGCTTGGGATCAGTAGCGGTATCGCTGGCACGCAGCTTGCATTTGGGTGTTTTGCTATGGTAGGTGGGACACATGAGTTCATGCCCACTCTTGTATTTATTATTTCCTATTGTATCTAGATAAACTCAATCAATCAGAAACTAGACTTTGTATATTTAGTAGACTTAGACGGACTTGTGGTTGCGAGACTTAGAGTGATGGGTATATGTTCGCTTTGTGTGGATTTAAAGTCTTGCTTTATTCATATTATTCCTTCTGGGTTGATTTTCGCCGTTGGGCATCGTATACATTGCTTGCATGGTTGTAATTCCGCCATTTGGCGAAGAGCTAGCTCCCGCTTGGGAATGCCTTTTATATTGTTATGTATATGTGGTTTCGGTTCAAAATATACAAGGGAGGTGCTGCCCAAAATTTTAAAGACGAAAAACATGTTCTCAACTTTAGTACATTCTACTTGCATTTTCTTATATCTTTAGTTATGCAATTATAGATAAACTTTATTTCATTATACCTTTATTTCAAAACTGCACCCCCACTATTTTCTATAGAAAGCTTTAGATATTCTGGGCTTTAGCTTACTTGAATTACGTTACACCTTTAGACGTTGCGTAATTTAAGTGCCGGTCACGTGCTAAATTACGGGTCGTGACAAAGTTGGTATCAGAGCGTTAGGTTTAACCTTGGTTTGAGTCTGGGTTTGACTATGCGGAGTCTAGGGCGTATATATATTTCGGAACCTAGGCTTGACCTTACGAAACTTAGACTTGACGGGGGGGGGTATTAGACCCGAACTTTCGTTTCATAGGTTGACCTTGATTGATGGAGTGGGTTGCTTAAGTAGAGTGACATACCATACGTATGTTCCGCGGCATACTTACGATACGATACTCCACTTAAGAAACCTTAGGATGTATAGATGTATATTCTTGAGATCCGTGCTTCTCTTCCTTCCAATGATCATACATTCATTGATTCCGTTCCTCCATATGATTATGTATCCATTTTGGATCTGTTGATTTCTTTCATTCCTCTGATCTATCTTCATCGATACCTGCTTGAGGTTCCTGTCACCATGGTTTGAGCATAGATTGAGCTGCTGCTAGTGTTGCGGTCAGAGCGAGCTCGTCAAGGACGAGGGCCGACCATGATGTTTTCTGGTGACATAGGAACGTGTAGGTATAGTATTTGTATCGTGACCTCTCGTTTGAAGCGAGTGTTCGGTTTTGCACCGGATGATCGGACCATTAATAGAGGCTGCCAGATTGAGAGGATTATTGATGTACGGCCTACCTCAGAGATCGTGATGTTGTCTACAATGCTGACAGATGACCCAGCTGTTGCTGAGATTGATGGGATGTCTCCTCCAGAGTGTCAGAGTTGAGACCACTGGAGCTTTCAGATAGAGATGTGATAGAGGACTGCTAGTCCATCTTGAATAGAAGGACGAAGATGATTCGTCCGATTTGATGTGCCGACGCAGGCTCAGTTGAGTTGAAGAATTCCAATTGAAGGATCTTACTTGGATCTAGAGTAAATCGAGCAAGAAAGGACGTTGTTCGTCGGATGCTCCGATGTGAGATCGGTAAGTTGACCAGTTTCAGATAGAAGGACCTCACCAGATGTATTGTGAGTTGATCGAGAATGGACGAATAAAGTGTATTCCTCCGATGATTTGGACGAGTTCCCGAGGACGTGATCGGCTAGATATCTTCTACAGAGTGATGAAGATACCGAGTTCATAATTTTGAGTCTGTGTGAGGGACTCTGGATTGACCGTAGCCAAGGACGAATTGCAATATGCAGATAGCAAAAGATGGCATCTAAGTGGACGATAATAAAGACGAGTGGAACAAGAGCTTCGTGCGAGATATTAGCGAGCGGTTGTTACGCTCCGTTGATGCCAGAGGATTGATATGTGTGCAGAGGCATTAGTTATGGCCGATTTTAAAGGAAATCCGTGTTGAGGACGCAGCTGTCCGGTTATGAAGAAAAAGGAGTTAAACAAGAGTGCCAACCTCCTTATAATTCAGCATAGGTGAGATCAGAAGAAACCATGAGCAGTTTCTTTCTAGAACACTGCAGTGATAAATATTTTCACCTAGAGTCGGTCATTTCACGCATATTTAGAGGGCCAGATGCCACTGTCAGTAAAGTGTTGTTTTGCGAGCGGTCACGTTAATTGGCCAAGAAGGGATCATAGGAGTGCCAGAATGGAACTGTCCGTTAGTACACCTAACAGGGCCGACGAGCCGAAAGGTTGCGAGATTAGTAATCCACAAAGAAAATAAGGACCCAGAGACCGAAAACGCTAGACCGTGAGCAGGAGGCAACTAGATGATCTTGCTCTACCAGTTTGGACGCGCTGGCATATTTTCGACATTGAAGGAGGTGTACCTCAATATCATTTATTGAGATTTGTGTTTTGTGATCCGAGTATCATACTTTTATCACTTGGATTGGAGTTTCATGATATTTTTTTCGTGCACCATGGCTGCACCTACTAGAGATTACATTTTTTTGCACAGTTATTGCACTCGATTTATGTTTATACACCATTACACTGGTTTATGATCATATCTATTGCACTTGATATTAATTTTGTGCCTTGGCTGCATATGTTTATGATTTCGTGGATTTCATACGGTTGATTTGATTTTGTGCATGTGGTACGCACTCGATTTGATTTTTTCACTCGGTATAGCTCACAGGGGCTTGCAGTACATTGATACATGTTTTGTGCACGCAGTTGCACACGTTTATGATTTTATACACCTTGCTACACTCGGTGTTGTTTTTATACGCATTTGAGATATTGATGGTATTTCGTGCATTTGTTCCACCAGATTGGTATTTGTGCATTTGTTGCACTAGATTTGTATTTCGTGCATTGGTTGCACTAGATTTATACTACGTGCATTTGTTGCACCCGATTTATGTCTTGAGCATTTGTTTCACCAGATTTATGTTTTCGTGCGCGTCTGCACTTGGCGTTCATTATCGTGCATGCTACTGCACTAGATATTTTATACGGACCTGACGCACTTGGTTTGGATTTTTGCGCATATTAGACGCGCGGTGTGGGATTTTGTGCGCACCGGATGCACTTGATTAAGATTTTATTCGTGCATGTTGGATGCACTCGATTGAGATTTTATTCGTGCATGTCGGATGCACTTGATTGTGCATGTTGGATGCACTCGATTGAGATTTTATTCGTGCATGTCGGATGCACTTGATTGAGATTTTATTCGTGCATGTCAGATGCACTTGAGGGAGACTTTATTTGTGCATGGTTGTTGCGCTTGATTGAGATTTCCGTGCGCTCTAGATGTACTTGATGTTGTTGTCATGCACACCAGTTGTATTTGACAGATGTTTTCGTGCACACCCGTTGCACTTAGTTTGGCTTTTGTGCACATTCGTGGCACTTGTAATTGGCTTTGATTTCCATGCGTATCAGCCGCATGTGATGATTGGATATGCTTTTTGAGGCTGATTTTTGCTCTTGAGCATTATATTTTGATGTTGAGTACTATATTATGTAGTAGCCGAGCAGGACTGATCTGAGAATAGTGCCTGAGTACTTTTGCATGCATTAAAAGTTTACCAAGAGGTTTTCAAAAATGAGCTATAGCCTCGCTAATTCTTAAGTGTCCGTAAGAGACACGAATCTTTACAAAGAAAAACCTCTGGGATATTTCAAAAAGGTGGAACGTGTATTTTGAGCAAAACATATATAGATATATTTACTACTTTACAATTGAGCGTCCGCCACTTATGCCGTGAGTTACGCATCGCACGGCGATTCGGAAAAGATTTGCATGTGTTTTATCCAGTTTTTTAGAGGAAATTTAAAGGGGTGCGTACTATATACGTATTATGATTTTAACAATAGTATATTGAATTTCAGTAGTGGATTTCAAGATTTATATCTCCATTGTAACTCCGATAATTGTGTTATGCTTGACGGAGTTCGACCTTGAGTTTTATACTCGTTTTCAAGCGCACTTGATACGCTGTGGTATTTCTGTATCTTCCGTGATTTCGGAGCCCCGTTGAGTGGAGCTGATTATTGAAATGTTTTAGCATTTGGGGGATTAAATCTAAATTCGGGAACCGAATTTATTTAAGGGGGGGGGGGGAGATTGTAACATTTTAGAAATATGAAAATATTATTTTTGGAATTTAATATTAAAATAATATGTTTCGCGAAAATTATTCGATTTGCGAATTTGGGGTTTTCGCAAAATGGTATAAATATATACCAATATTTGGGAAATAATTGGAGATTAAAATAATTTATTCATTTAAAAATATATTTATCGGATTTGGGCATTTTTATAATTAATTATACACGAGTTTAAATTTAAACTCGATTAGTGCACTGCTAATCACGATTATGCCAAATCCGTATTTTTAATTAATCATGGCTAGTGCACCATGACATGTTGCATTTTGTTACATGTTGTTTTCATTGCATTTATGATTTAATTGTGAGTGAGAAAGGATAAAGAGAAAAAGAAAAAAGAAAACAAATGATTGAGGAGAGAGAGGGGGGACAAAAGTCATGACATGGGGTATGGGTTCAAGAGAGAGAGAGAGAGAGAGCGAGAGAGCGAGGATGGCATGCTACCCTCTTGACCCTTCTTCATTTCTTTCCTTCATCATTTTATTTTCTCAACTCCTCTTTCATCTTCTTCGTTTCCTCCACCACCTCCTCTACCCCATGAAAGCATCTCCAATTCTTCACCAAAACCCTATACCCCCTTCATTAAAAATGATCCCCACATCTTCCTAAACCCTTTAGACCTTTCAAGTTTGGATTTTGAGAGTTTGGGAAGCTAGGGTTTTTCTTGAGCTGCCAAATGAGGTATATCCTACACTTCTAGTTTAGTTTTTGTGTTTAGTATATCCTATTAGTGGTTTAGAGCTAAACTTGTGCATGATTGTGATCTTGGAAATTTCTAGGTTGATGCTTAGTAGTTGTATGGACTCATACATGGTTATTGAAGTATAATGAGTGTTTACAAACCCTTTTAATGTTAGAATTCTGGTCGAGACTTGAGCTAGAAACCCATACACGAAAACTGAAACTTTCTGATGTCGGTTTTGTTGAGTTTTGTTGGCCTACAGGATATCTGGAGCTATCTGGGATATTTTTAAGAAAATCAAACAAGTCCATTAACCTAAATTAACCACTAGAAGACTGCCACAAAAATACGAACCCAAATCCCCTCTATATGGCCGGCGATACCGGATTCTGAGGCAATCTCGCTGGATCCCCTTCTTGCTATGGTGTTTGGGTTTTGCCTGTAGCTCAATTTCCTTATAACCTATCCCTGTACTTGCTTGCTTAGTCCCAATTAACCCGAGATAAAATCTAGGAGCTGTTTGTGAGTGCTTTGGCTATGTTTTCCCAATATTTGAATTCGTGGTTTTGATATTTGGATTTGATTTGGTCGTTGGACGTTTGTACGTCAACGACGAGGATTGTTTGGTTGTTTTTGCATGCGTAGGCTATAGGTTCTAACCTATAAGCAATTCGTGTGCTGTATCGGTTTTCGGACTTGGTTTTCATAATGATGCGATATGTGTTGATTTGTAGGTACTTCGCATGGATTCCGAGACGACGAAGCACATCGACTACGGCTAAACAAGGAGTTTCGCAGGTGAGTAGATTTATATCTACGGGGGAAGTCGGGTGGATGGCATATAGCAACCCTGCAATTATAAAATGGAAACCGATATATATAGAATATAGTCGGAGAAACCTATACTAGGAAACTATGGATATGATCAAAAATGTTAGTTAGAGATGATATGAATGATTGAATACATATACCAGGATATGAGACGAGATCTATAAGGATATGACATGAGATCGATGAATATGATAAGATTGAGATAGATGTGTTATGAGATCGGTAAAATAAGATAAATATATATAAGATTACTTGATGTGAGATATTGATGTGATGAAATAAGATGAATTGGTTTGTTATGCCGATATACGGATGCAAGGTGATATGAGAATATAGATACTGTTGCCAAGACATGATATGAGATTGATACGGATGTGACTTGAGAGATATGTGTGTGTATGTATGTATTTATGAGAATAATGAGTGACATGCCGTACGAAACTTTAGATCCGTGCCCTCATTGTTGTATAGGTCGATAGAATTCCTATTTGTTTAATGCCGCAGTACGATGGATTACCATACGCGATGAGTTTTACCGGATGTTGATTCATACCCTTGACTCGAGGATGTCGTACGATGGATTATACCGTACGTGATGCTGAGGCTGGACTGCCGATTGATAGATTCATCGACTTGGATATGTTATAGATATTGTTAATCACTGTCTACACTACTTAGTTTAGCCCTTATGTAGATATTACATTAGAAACGTATATCTTATATTAGTGCGCTTACGATTTACTTTCTGCTACTTTTACGATATTCTCATTGCATTGTATATACCTGTGCTTCCATTATTTGTTATGATATCGTCTGCTTGTACACCTGCACAATTATCGATGATGCGTATGTTACACTTACACCGATTTGCCGGCCCACACACAATCATCATCGGTAATTGCTATGTCACTTACACAGTCAAATTTCTATATCATGCTATTACTCTTAATTGTTTAGTATTATCGCATGACTCGTTGGCATGATATACTGATATGCTCACAACACTATTCTATATTGCATGATATACTGATATGTTTACATTTCTGTTCTATGTTTGCATACATCATGCTTTACGATTATACGCATTGAGATACTGTTTTCATGAGATTCTGGATTTGAGAACCTGTGGTTATATTTCAAAAGAAAGTATGTATTGTTTTAAAAATCAGGTTTCTCTTGATATGATATTTCGATGCGTCCACCATGAGTTTTCTCGGTTCGGAGATTGGTTTTAGAAACCCCATTCGAGAAGATGGACGATCCGTTTGCGGGTACATGGTGAACCCGGTATGGTACCCTGGGGCAAGAAAGGTATGTTGTGCAGTAGACGATGAGCCTGGCAGAGGGACTACTACCTACCGGTGATAGTTTGGACTCGGTGGTTATCTGAAGGATACCGATCGGAGTTTTGAGATGGATATGGGCCGATCCTAACTGACGGAGCCCATGGGCCGATCCGGACTGACGGAGCTCGAGATATGAGGATTTACGTGTCGATACTGGACACGGGTTTCATGATGTTTCGAGTGTCGGTATTGGGCACTTAGGTTCCATGATTTTGATGTGTCGTTGATGGACACACGTTGGTTGATATCCTCATACATACATGCATATTCCTTCATGATGTTGCGAGTGTCGATGTTGAACACTCAGGTTCCATGATGTTGATTGTATCATTGATGGACACGTGGATGATATCCACCTGCATATAGGCATATGATTCAGATGTTTATTTGTATATGTCATTGGCATTGATTATATTGTTGACATATATGCATACATGGTCACCCTAGATATCATAGTATCATCTTCTTGATATAGTGACCTAGGAAATCGTTGTTTTATTCAATTTCTACCTGCTGATGTTTTCTACTCACGAGTTGGCAAGTCACTCCCGTTGTGCCACGGTTCTTGCAGGTTGACCGCTTAGGATCAGTAGCGGTATCGCTGGCACACAGCTTGCATCGGGTGTTTTGCTATGGTAGGTGGAACACATTGAATCGTACCCACTCTTGTTTTTATTATTTCCTATTGTATCTAGATAAAATCGATCAATCAGAAACTAGACTTTGTATATTTAGTGGACTTAGACGGACTTGTGGTTGCGAGACTTAGAGCGATGGGTATATATTCGCTATGTGTGGATTTAAAGTCTTGCTTTATTCATATTATTCCTTCTAGGTTGATCTTCACCGTTGGGTATCGTATACATTGCTTGCGTGGTTGTGATTCTGCCATTTGGCGAAGAGCCAGCTCCCGCTTGGGGATGCCTTTTATATTGTTATGTATATATGGTTTCGGTTCAAAATATACAAGGGAGGTGCTGCCCAAAATTTTAAAGATGAAAAAAATGTTCTCAACTTTAGTACATTCTACTTGCATTTTCTTATATCTTTAGTTATGTAATTATAGATAAACTTTATTTCATTATACCTTTATTTCAAAACTGCACACCCACTATTTTCTGTAGAAAGGTTTAGATTTTCTGGGTTTCGGCTTACTTGAATTACGTTACGCCTTTAGACGTTGCATGATTTAAGTGCCGGTCACGTGCTAAATTACGGGTCGTGACAAGGAGAATCCAAAACCAACCGATCTCGAAAGTCAGTGCTGGGAGGAGAAAGGTCTTCCCTAGAGGAGAAAAAGAATAAGATTTACTCTTTCAGAAGGGACAAGGTCTGCAAGATATTCAAAGATGCCTTGAACAACGGTCTACAATTGCCAGAGTCGAAAAGACCTTACGAAGCAAAAATGACCGACAATCCTTTATATTTCCCGTACCACCGAGTAGTGAGCCATGCGATCGAGAATTGTTATATTTTCAAAGACTGAATTGAGAAGAAGTACAAGACTGGGGAGATCGAGTTGTCCAAGAGTGTGTTGGTGAACAATCAAGCTGCAACCACCAACTTCATACAGACACAAGCTGAAGCCTTCTAGAAGCAGACAGCTGAACCCTCTACCCTAAATAATGAAACTGACTCGTCGCAGCCTCCATGGAGCATGCACATGTCTAAAAAGATGAAGAAGATGCTAAAGATACTTCAGAATGAGCCCAGAACGGAATGGGAAGGGCAGAAGGAGCCCACGTTCCAGCTACCAATTTTGCTCAATCAGGCTCAAAATCCAAAAAGCTCAAGAAGAAAAAAAGTGCAGCTCAACGCGAAAAAGAGTCTGCAAGGAGATCGACGATTCAAAAATATATCGATTCTCTCGAAGACTATAAACAAAAGGAAAGCACTCTAATTCAATTGAAGGAGTTCTTCCCTGTAGAAGCAGCTGAGATTCTGGAGGAGCTAGAAGATGACTCCAATGAAGAGATCCCTATAGTGACCTGCCACGCTATCTATCTGGGCAATGACTCTGAGGAGGAGCTCTGTTTTCTCGAAGACGACGAGGAGCTCGCCATAAAGGCTAACCAAATCCAGCTCAGAAGCGGCATGGCTCTACCACCAAATTAGGGCAACGCCCTAAAAGGAAAGAAAAAACAAGTCGCTAATGAAGAAGATGGCGGAGAGCCAGCTCATGAAAATTCGATTCCTTTCTCGGTGGACTATAATGTCTTGGCCCATCTCCGAAAGATTCCGTCTCTCCTGAGTATCTACGATGCCTTGGTCCTATCTGAGGAGCTAAGAGATGTTCTCATTCACGCTCTACAAAACCCCGAGCGGTACCAGACTCGCTTTGCGGAAATTGATATGAAAGAATCCTAGTACACTCTGCATACATCCGCGATCACATTTAAAGATGAAGATCTGTTACTAGGAAAAGCTGAGCACAACCGACCGATTTACGTGACAGGGTACAGTGACGGAGACCGGATTTATCGCATATTGATTGATCCAGGGTCCTCAGTGAACATCATGAACTTGCAGACTCTGAAGAGTTTGTCGATGGAAGTCCGACACCTGTCAAGAGAAAGGATTGTCATTCAAGGCTTCAATCAAAATTTCCAGCAAATTCTGGGATCCATAGCTCTGCCGATCAGGTTCGGAAACCTACAAACTGAAGCCAAGATATACGCGATCGATACCAACACGTCCTATAAGATTCTCCTAGGAAGGCCGTGGCTTCATGATTATGACATCGTTCCATCAACTCTCCATCAATGCATGAAGTATACTAAATATGGTGAAGAAATACGCATTGACGGAGACATCCAGCCGTTCGGTGTGCATGAAGTCCGATATGAAGATTCTCGGTACTTTGTAAACCCCCAAAATGCTAAGCCACAACTGACCGAGGACGGAGCGGCCACGAAACTCAAAAGCAAATCTGAGCCGGCTGTCACTTTCAAAAGCAGAAACCCCAAGTGCGCCCGCGTTTCGACAGTGGAACGGATGAGTCCGACGCTGGAAGTCCGTCCTTCCATAAAACTAGCCCTCATTTCGGTAGCGATACGGACGAGTCTGATACTGAAGGCCCATCTGGCAGCAAAGTCCGCCCTCATCTTGGCAGCGACACAGAAGAGTCGGAGGAAGAGGACTCGCCTCGCAACAGCTATGCGGATTAGGCCCTCATGTAAAAAGCGAAGCTAAGAGAAACCTTCGAGATTACTGAAGGATCCCTAGCTATCACAAGTGTGCCAGAACAGATGTGCAAGGAGTTATGCTTTGTCGGTCTCTACTATGAACCAATTGCAAACTTTCTACGTTCCCGGAAGGAAAAGTGGACAGAATGGCATTCTGTTTTATGGGTCAAATCCTGTCGTGCACCTGGATGATTTTTCTGTCACGCGCCTTCCCTATGAGAGAGGCATAAGGGCCGTCCTCAATCCCAGATATTATGCGCCCAAGATGCGTAAATATTTTAAAAAGTGTGGATGCCGGTTATATCAAACGAAATCCGAAGCGATGTTTTATGAGGGGCTATGGCATCCACCTTAGATCCGAGCACTCATCGATGGACGAATTCCAAATAGACGGGGCATAGATTTTAGTCAACCTGATTCCAAAACATGCTACATGATCCATGTTGATGAAGCTAGCGAAAGGTCAAATAATGACAACGAGATAGCCGAGCCAGAAGAAGCTCCTCGAGAGCTCGAAGATGGTGGACAAGCAACCTTCGACAAGCTAACCGAGGTTGATTTAGGAACGCCCGATAATCCAAGGCCGATCTACATCAGCTCGCTTTTATTAGAGGAAATGAAAGGGCAGATAGTCGTCCTGCTGCATGAGTTCGTCGACTGCTTCGCGTGGACGTACAAAGAAATACATGGCCTTTCCCCTGAAGTGTTCGTGCATAAGCTGACTATATCTCCTGATGCTAAGCTATTCAAACAAGCTCCTCAAAGAATGAGAAGGGAACCGGAAGAAAAGGTCATCGAGGAAACCAAGAAACTCATCGATGCAAGCTTCATCAGGAAAGAGAAAAACACGGACTGGATCGCGTGCATCGTCCCAGCGAAAAAGAAGAATGGGAAGATACGAGTTTGCTTCGATTTCAGGGATCTTAATAAGGCATGCCCTAAAGACGATTTCCCACTTCCGGTCATGGAATTATGGTCGACGATACCTCAAATTACGAGATGTTCACCTTCATGGATGGCTCGTCTGGATATAATCAGATCAAAATGTTGCCCTAGGATGAGAAACACACAGCATTCCGAACCCCGATCAGAATATACTGTTACAAGGTGATGCCATTCGGACTGAAGAATGCAGGCGCCACGTATCAAAGGGCAATGACCAAAATATTTGATGACTTAATCCATAAAGTCGTCGAATGTTAAGTTGATGATTTGGTCGTTAAGACCGAAGCCAAGGCCGATCACATCCGAGATCTCAGGACCGTCTTCACCCGACTGAGGGAATGCGATCTGAAATTAAATCCTCTGAAGTGCGCTTTTGGCGTTTCATCGGGAAAAATTTTGGGCTTCATAGTTCAACATCGAGGGATCGAAGTTGACCAATCAAAGATAAAGGCTATCATGGAGATGCCCCCTCCGAAGAATCTGACACAGCTGAGATCTTTTCAAGGCAAGCTTGCTTATATATGAAGGTTTATCTCAAATTTATCGGGGAGATGTAGGCCTTTCTCAAAACTCATGAAGAAAGGATCTCATTTTGTCTGGGATGCCGAATGTCAAGAAGCGTTTGAAAATATCAAACAGTACCTGCTGCACCCTCCAGTGCTTGCTACTCCCGTTTCAAATAAACCGTTGATTCTCTATACTGCCGCGCTACATGAGTCACTCGGTGCACTCCTCGCCTAGAACAATGAGGAGGGAAAAGAGAATGCCCTCTACTACCTCAGTCGAACGTTAGTCGCGGCGGAACATAACCATTCCCCGATCGAAAAGCAGTGTATGACCCTGATATTTGCTGTGAACAAGCAAAGACACTATCTTCTCGCCCATCGGGTTATGCTGATCTCTAAGGTCGACCCGCTACAACACTTAATGACCAAAGCAAGCCTAGCCGGTAGAATGGCAAGATGGGCTATCATGCTGCTTGAATTTGACATAATCTATACTCCTCAGAAAGCAGTAAAAGGGCAAGTCCTCACCGACTTCCTTGCTTCTCATCCCATACCAGAAGGGTCGCCGCTCAATTGCGAATTAGCCGACGAACAAGTGCTGCTCCTCGAGGATGATGAGCCATGTTAGGAGCTCTACTTCGATGGAGCCTCATCAATCAGGACCTCCAGCAAATCAAGCATACCACGGATAAAAGCAGGGATAGGATTGGTGTTCATCACTCCATCGATGGGAACCCTACGACGTTCTTTTGCTCTCACCAAGCCTCGCACAAACAACGAGGCTGAGCACGAAGCTCTGATAGCTGGTCTGGAGCTCGCCATAGAAATGGAAATCCTTCGGCTACGAGTCTATGGTGATACCCAACTTGTTGTCAACCAAGTAAGCGGCGACTACAAGATATATAAGCCCGAGTTAGCTCGATATAGAGGCCGGGTGGTGGAACTCATGAAAAGGTTCACTCACATTGAACTAATGAGAGTCCCTAGGGCATTGAATGGAAAAGCCGACGTACTCACTCGTCTAGCCAAAGAGTTGGTTGATCCCGACATGGATGAAATTCTGATCACAGTCAGGAGTCGACAAATTCTACCCCCAGTCTCGTTACGAGAAGAGGGAAGCGCAGAACAAAAGAGCAATTCTGCCGAAAAAGTTCTGATCGTTCAAGATGAGCCCAATTAGAGAGAGCCCTTCATAGAGTACCTCCGATACGACAAGCTGCCCGAAGAAAAATCTGCGAGGGTTCAGCTGAAGAAGAGAGCTGTCTGATATGTGTTTGTAAATAATACGCTATACCGCAGATCATATGACCAACTCTGGTTCAGGTGTCTGTCATTGGCCGAATCCCAAAAAGTCATGCAGAAGTTCACTTGGCCGTTTTCGGGGCTCACTAGTCTGGCCCCAAAATGCGGCTTCAGATCAAATGGCTTGGATATTATTGGTCCACCATGATAAGGGATTGCAAAGAGCATGCAAAGAAATGTCATATCTGCCAAATTCACGGTGATTTCATTCATAAGTATCCCAATCCGTTGCATCCTATGGTGGTGTCGTGGCCCTTCGAAATTTAGGGAACCGACATAGTTGGCCCAATTGACCTCCATCATCCAAAGGCCACCGGTTCATATTGGCTGCAACAGAATACTTCTCCAGATGAGCTGAAGTTGTCCTGCTAAAAGAAATCAAGACAGAAGATATTCTGACATTCTTCCGGCATAATATACTATACTGCTTCGGTATACCAAGAAGAATCATTTCTGACAACGGGCCTTCTTTCAAGAGCTTCAAAGTCTCAAGGTTCTCTACTCATTACAAGATAAACTGGAGATATACCTCCATCTATAATCCAAGAGCCAATGGGCTAGCCGAAACCTTCAATAAGACTCTATACAAGCTCCTGAGAAAAAATGCTTCAGCCAATAAGAGAGACTGAAATCTCAAGTTCCATGAGGTGTTGTGGGCATATCGTACCATACACCGCACTCCAACTCAGTCCACTCCATACTCACTACTCTTCAGAGTGGAAGAAATCCTCCCACTCGAAGTCGAAGTTCTAAGCCTAAGAATGGTCGTCCAACACAAGTTGACGGAGGAGGAAAACGTCCTCTTTCGGCTCGAAGAGCTCGACGCCCTCAAAGAAAAGAGGCTCACAATACAGCAAAATCTGGAGTTGTACCTGTAGGGTTCCTAGGCACTCTCAAGAGCTCTCACAAGGCATCAACCATGCCAATTTCAAAAATTACGGTGCTGAGAAACCCTAGAATACGGATCGTTGGCTAGAAAACTAGACGAAACAAAACTAGTTAACAACTTAACTAAGATTTATACGGAAATACAACCTTTGTAGATCCGGTGCTCCACCTCCATAGCTCCGCAACGAAGTCCCCTTGCTGTCCAAATGAATTCCCGGGCTCTAGCGTCGGCTTCATCGGAGAATAGGCGGGCTAGGTCGTCGATGTCCATGCCGAAGATGATCTACGTCGAGGCATCGCTAGATCAAGCTCCCACTTCACCAAGTCATGAAACTTGTGAAGAAAACACCCTATACTACTTGGCAAGAGGTAGAGGATGAAGAAATAGGAAGTGGGTAGACTTTAGAATTGGATTTCTCACTTGTTTTCATCAATCACCATTGATGAAGCAAGCTTCTTCAAGTGAAAAAAAATGAAGAAGAAGAAGAATATTGTTATGATAAGTTATTTTAGAAAATAGAAAATAAAAGAATACTTATCATAATCAACCATGGTTAAGTGTAGAGACTAAACCCAAGTTAAGTGAATGGTTAGGTTAGGTATGAAGACAAAAATGGTGACTAAGTCAAAGCTTCATGAAGCTTCAACATAAAACAAAGCAAGCCACCATTTCTTTTCTTTTGCCAAAATGAAATAAATAAATGAGTAAGCAAATAAAATCATAACCCTAACCATCACATAACCATGGTTTAATCTTAACATACACTTAAACAATCATGTATCATCAAACATGATACAATCAAATGTACAAATGTATATCACATATACAATGTGCACAATCCAAGTGAGAAAATCCATATAAAGTGAACCAATACTAGTTAATGCAAAGTAATATATCAAATATATAATTATACATTAAATCATTAAATCAACACTTGATTTAACGATCCGGTCATATCGCATATAACCGACTAATATCCAATGTATCGATTTATCGAATCAATCTTCGATTCGATAACTAGGTTATATCGCATACAACCACTCGACACATTCATCGCGAGAATAGAATACGGTATCACATACACGCATTATTCTCGGTCCCGCACATATCTCATATGCGCTCCTATTTCGTTTCGCTTGAGCCAGGAAACCTCTGTGTAGGACTCTAAAGACTCGTCAATACGCTGGCAGCAGGCGATGATCATATCAAACACCTACAAGCCGCAAGCGGTCTGCTAAACGTAACGGCCACCAGGGTATTGAGCGATCTGAAGATCGACGAGCAAGCCCGCTCACACTCCAGTGAATCCAACCAGTAACACTACCGTACAGTCCGGTCTGATCGTCTGATATGTCGCATATCTCGCCCAGGGGTGGTAAACGTCAGACCCCAATAGCTCGATAAGTCGTGTCGATATGAGGTCTATAACAATTCGAGAAACTACTGGTAACACTTACCAGTAAATCTCAGCAACCTTGGCCAGGGATTTCCTGTTATAGCCAATCGAACACAGCGCAACATCAACCCCCTATACCGGGAGAGACGAATCCCCTCCTATCGCTCATTGCCTCCATGTGACTCGGGACTGTACCCAAAAACCACTGTTTTGCACGCCCTCTTGGACGTGGTAAGATGGAAATCAAAGCACAGTGGGAACCACACAAGACTCTATGACGATCTCGGGTCAACAGACTACTCTGTACCAGTGTCACCAGAGAACTGCCATCTGACGTGAGGTATAATACCATCTGGGAGTTCTCGGCGAGTCCGTCCAGTGTACCCAGTCTCCACTGAGCACCCGTATATCATCTCTGATGTCAAACACCAATGGATATGGGATCATCCATCGCCCATCTATATGGGTCGAGAAGGTATACGCTAGTCTACTCTGGTATATCGATGCCCCGTCTCGATACACCCTCGACTAGGGACTTTGAAGGATGTACTTATGGATTACCATGTCCCCACTAGTATGATCCGCATCATAGTCCAGGTAGTCAAGTACACATCCTAAGGGCTTTACCAACATGTAATAGAGAGACAATCAGTGTACACGTTAAGGTAAAGTTCAACCAGATAGCATACTATCATGTCGAGCAAGAAAGTCCTCCCTATATATGTCCCAGCATCCACTACAATATACATCCTATGTATAGTAATGGCCTCTAGGGCATACATATAACTAACAATCTCCCACTTGCACTAGGGCCATCTGATAGCAGTGGTTGTAGTATCTCATACTCAACCATCCCATAAAAGTCTCTCTCTGGGAACAGGCCTTTGTGAGTGGATCCGCTGTGTTGTCCTCTGAGTCTCCTCTCCAAACCTCGATCACCCTAGAGATCATCCATCTCCATGATCAGGTGACACTGCCTTAGAATATGTCTGGATCACTGATGGGACCGGCGTTCCTTGGCATAAGCCACAACTCCATTGTCACACAATGGGAGGAACAAAGTTCATCTTATGAACTAATATACACCCAGACTGCCTCTTTGGTAGCATCTTAAGTAGCGATGTATCCTGCCTTTATCGTCTAGTATGTCACGGTATCTAGCTTGGAACTCTTCCAACATACCGTCCCTTCACTGAGGGTTAAGACAATGCCTGTGACTGACATTCAGTCGTCATTATCACCCTGGAACCCTTCCAGTGATTCTCCCCAGGATCGATTGATACCGTCTCACTACAACTAGTGAAAATCCTAACATCCCTTTAGATCTATCTCATAGATCCAAAAACCCAGGATTTAGGAGGTATCACTTTGATCCTATGTGGAGAATCATTGTGATAAGCGGAGATTAATCGAGCGTAGCATAGGAAACTCTTTCCCTATCAAGAGTATGTTATCCACGTACCCTACGAGGATCATCACCATACTCCCTACTACCTTTTTGTTTATACAAGGTTCATCTACCATTTTGATGATGTCAAACTCTTTGACTAATTCATCAAAACAGATGTTCCAACTCCGCGATGCCTGCTTTATCCTATAAAGCATCTTGCACACGTTTCCGCTGCTCCCACTGTCTACGAAGCCCTCTGGCTGTGTACTTATAGACGCACTCTTCTAAAACATCATTTAGAAAAGCAGTCATGACACCCAACCACCAGATATCGTAGTCATGGTATGTAGCCGTGACAAGTAGGATCTGGATGGACTTAAGCATAGCTACTTGAAAAGGTTTCATCATTATCCACACCTGGTCAATGATGCAAACTTTTAACAAGTCTAGCTTTGAAAGTCTCAACTTTTCCATCTACACCAAGTAATCTTCTCAAGATATACTTGCTCCTGATGGGGATTTAACCCTTCAGATATAGCAACTAAAGTCCATACTTTGTTGGTGTATAAGGATTCCATCTCAGATCGATAAGCATCCAGCCATTCTTACAGAGTCACACTCCTGATGGCCAGCTCGAAACTAGTTGGGTCATCATCTCATGATGCAATCCTCGCTCCCACTGTCATAGAGAAACAGAAGTATCTCTCAGGTGGGTGAGGAACCCTACTAGATCGGCGGAGAGGCTGAGGTTCGTTGGTTACTACTGAATCCTTTGGTTCACCAAATCATCTGCTGTAGTTTGTATAGCTGGAACCTTTCCAGTTCTACATTACAGACTTTGCCTTGAGCTTGTCCAGATTTTGCTTTTAAACATAGGCCGGACAACTCCAAATCTTAACTAACTTAAGAAATGGGCTCTTCCCTTTCCATATCACATATGAAGTGGTAAGCAACTGATTTGGTTTGAACCCTATTCAATAGGTATGCAACTTCTCAAGTGCATAACTCCCAAAAGGAAATAGGTAACTCAGTAATACTCATCATAGAGCACACTATATCATATAGGGTGTGATTGCTCCGCCCCGATATACCATCGTGCTATGGTGCATACGGAGGAGTAATGCTGAGAGAGAATCTCATTCTCCTTTAGAATAATCCAGGAATTCCGTGCTCAAGTAATCTTCTCCTTGATCACATCAAAGGACATAATACTTTTACCCGTATTGGTTCTCTACTTCTATCTTATATTCTGTGAATATCTCAAAAGGTTCGGACTTGTGTTTCAATAGGAACATAGGTCTGAATCTCGAAAGATCATCAGAGAATGTAATGAAGTATAAAGAACCAGTCCTGGCATATATAGACAGGGGACATTACATACATCATCATGTATCAGTCCCAAGAGTTCATTAACTCTTTCTCTGTTTCCAATAAACAGGGCTATGGTCATCTTATCTTTGTGACATGACTGGCGAGTTTCACAAGATGTAAATTCAAACTAATTTAAATATGCATCTTTATGTAACTCTAGCTAGTCGGGTCACATTGATCTGACCTAGTCTACAATACCTCAAGAAGGAATCGTTCAATTCTGAACTCTTTCTCTTGTGTGTGTTCCATATACTAAGAACTGCAGTTTGATTTAGAACATCAATGCTTTTAGATAACGTGCCTGAACCGATCAACTTTTGATATAGGAAATGTTCAAAACATTATCCAACAATACAAAATTTTATCATTTCTTTACTAATAAAGAGACTGATATGATTTTGTATATCAGGTTCGGTATCTAATAACATTCGTTCAGAATCAATGTATTTGTAATACAGGGTGACAGTGACCAACAGACTTGGCTGCAACTCTTGCCCCGTTTTCTGCCTCATGAAACTTATCACCCGTTCTCAGTCCTCTACCTTTCTATAGCCCTATGTAACATATTACATATCTGGGATCCTGATCTGGTATCACATACCCAGGACGTAAAGGATACTGAGAAACAGTTCTTTGTAACGAACACACCCGAAGATGATGCATCAGCATGCACTCTCTTCGTTTGGGCGGCATGGGAATTCTGGTAATCCCTAATTTCCTGCTCTGTCTTATAACAATTATAAGTTGGAGCGGGACCAACGTTCCCCAGCTCAGTATAACAAGCGGGTTCGGTCAATAATCCGTATTATTATCTTGATTAAGGCGTGATATGGTCGCTACCTGGAGAGAGAGAGAAGAAAACACTCAGCGTGCGCTCTTGCAAGAATAGATTGGTTATTATTTTATCTAATCAGGATGGCTCCCACTGCTTTTTATCAAATCTTCCTTCAAACCCTAAAAGGAAAGACTAGCCGGAATTAATTACACACTACAAGTTCGCCAATCTTTCAGCTAGGCCAGTGTCGGTACTTTGAGGGAGGTCCCCCGTGCTTTCGCACGAACCTAATTAATGTAAACCTCGTTTTCCCATAGGCGTAACCCCGTTGACACCTTTCTAGACACCTACTTGATCGGCTAATTGTAATGTATAAAACTCTCCCAGGAGTAACTCTTACTCACAGCGGGTATCGGGATCCAACTATCTCATAGAAGGTATGCAATCTCATTGCAAATTTCAACACTTGAAATTCCCGATAATTTTGCCCCTAGCGTCCTATGACCTTGACGCAGGCCAACAAACCATAGTGCGCTAGTCAAGTTCAACCCGTCATTTCCTGATTGAATTAAACCCACCCGCACGACCCTTGACGCAGGCCAACAAAGTCGCACGACTACCCTAATCCAATCTGCATCATATGCATAAGCAGATAAATACTAGTTAGCTACCGCACACTACGCCTTGACGCAGGCCAACAAACGTAGCACGAATACTAACTAGCACTTATCTGAAATTACGGAGGGCTACGACAGGTTTTTCTGAAAACCTATTGCGTAATGAACTTGATATCGTTGTAGAATCAAATGATTTTAAAATGGAGTGCTTTTGAGGCTTTTCTAGTTTTGCTAAAGGAGTCACTCCCGGTGAAGGGGTCGTCGGTCCTTTCCTCGTCGAATAAGGTGCGGGATATATCATATATATCACTGTGCAAAGCAAAAACTCTTAAAAGCAATCAAAAGACAAACCGAGTGTGTAGCATCTGCCAGTTATTGCTAAAGGAGTCACTCCCGGTGAAGGGATCTCGGTCCTTTCCTCATCAAATAAGGTGCAGGATATATCACATATACCTCTGTGCAAAGCAAGAACTGTAGCTACCTGTTTTAATTTTGAAATTCGATTCTACAATATCTTAGGTTTCTTTTATTTCATTAATCTCATTAATGAAGTCCCATCATTTAAGTACCTAAACATCACAGATAAATACGACGTATACTTATGCCATCCGCATTCGCCTCGATGTCCCCTCGTGCACCGTTAGGTTAGGTAACTAACGGCAGAGCGGGGCAGGGCTAGCACGGGTGTAAAACATAAGTAACGCCTATATAATATATTATATATACTATATACAGTACCTATCACAGAACATCACATGATCACATCACAGATATCGCAGCAGAAGAAACATATGAAATATTGGATATACTAGGACGTCCGTGTTTTCAATACGAGCCAGTATAAAACACGGATTCCACGGTCGCGATGAATAGCCAAACCCACACCCCTAGACCCCTACGAGAGCGGCAAGCAACCCTACCAATTCTGGAGTTAGGATACCCGGACTCGACTCCTCGAGTTGGTCTCCCACTGGACTCCAGAACCCGGTTACTTGTGCTCCCCTCCTTGAGTCTATCCTAGTGCGGAAAAGTAAATAATATACAAAGGGTGACAACTTCCGCAACCTGGAAGTGCCCCAATAAAAGAATATTACATACAAGTTTTTACATGAATGAAAATGAAAAACACTCATCTCACATAAAAAAACCAGCTATTCAAACACGACGATCCAATATAACATATCCAGCAACACATAACATCACATGTCATCAACGTAAGTAAATATGCACATCCCAATTGTCGTTGACATATAGCAACGAAACCGGCGATATCACATATTATACTTACGGTCACAGAAAAGAAAGTGTAAAACTACAACAGTTGGAATTCGCAACCACCTCAGACATCGCATGCCTGACCAAATGAATTACTTAGACATCGCATGCCTAACAATTATAAACCCCGCATTTTAGTCTCATTAATGAAAACACTTTTCAATATCAAGTCGGGCAATTCAACAAGATTCCCGATATCCTGATCGAATGCTCGTCGCAAACTTTAGTAGGCGGTTGCACCCCCGATACCGTCGACGAAGTGCACCAAGGCGGAACACCGCTGCCGCGAGCACCCGAACGGATGCTTTCGGCGACGGGGTTCTCCTACAGTCACTTGGTCAGGGCTATGGAGTGAGGCTGTCTATTAAGTTTACCCGGCGAGTATCCGCGTACACTACGTGATTGCGACAGACTTTTGATCACATCAAAATTCCGTGGCAACCGATCAAGTGAGACTAAAGTTCTATGTTTATAACATTCATTCCGTTATCTCATAACTACTTGTGAATTCCAATTATTGTATCACATTCCGGATAAATAGAAAATGTTAAACTTTCCCATCGAAAAATCGAACACCCAAGTTTTCCCGAAACATCAACACATGAAATAAGTCTAACAACATTCAGTTCGTGCCTCAGTACCAACGGTCCAGCCGTAGAAGGGTCAAGCCAACGCCTCACATGTGGCACGCCGTACTGCCCCAAACCCGAAGGTTCAAAGGGCAGTTCAAGACGGTCACATAATCGAGTTAAGGTTTGTTGTCTTCTAGAGGGTCCATCGAGTTACTTGCACTACTTAGAACGTCGTTAAACTACGGAAAAATCCAACACTTGGAAATTTCCCGACAGGGGAAAAATTGGGTATTTATATCCGGTCGAACTTTTTAACATATTCTAAAATTTATCCGGAAAGCCACACAGACAAAATTTGATAATCCGATCGAACATTTGAATTCCCAAAACAACCCAAAAAAATTCAACTCTTGAATAAAAATTAAAAATTCCCAGAAAAATCACCACAGGAAAATAAGAATTACTGTGCAAAAAGATTTACATACTGTGGCCGTACGGCCGCGGAACCGCCGCATGAGCCCTGCTCATGCGGCGGAACCGCGGTGGAAAAGTGGAATTAGGTGGCCGAATTTCACAGTATCTCTTATATATTCCTGATGTGTTTTCTGCATATTTTTAATCTGGAAAAAACCCAGTTTTTGAAAAAAGGACAGAGAGCAATTTTGAAATGGGTTTTCGGGTTCGTTCGGACTTCAAACTCCGTCTAGACTTCGCCTAAGGCTCTAGCTAGGCTCTGATACCACTGTAGGGTTCCTAGACACTCTCAAGAGGTCTCACAAGGCATCAACCATGCCAATTTCAAAAATTACGGTGCCGAGAAACCCTAGAATACGGATCGTTGGCTAGAAAACTAGGCGAAACAAAACTAGTTAACAACTTAACTAAGGTTTATACGGAAATACAACCTTTGTAGATCCGGTGCTCCACCTCCATAGCTCCGCAACGAAGTCCCCTTGCTGTCCAAATGAATTCCCGGGCTCTAGCGTCGGCTTCATCGGAGAATAGGCAGGCTAGGTCGTCGATGTCCATGCCGAAGATGATCTACGTCGAGGCATCGCTAGATCAAGCTCCCACTTCACCAAGTCATGAAACTTGTGAAGAAAACACCCTATACTACTTGGCAAGAGGTAGAGGATGAAGAAATAGGAAATGGGTAGACTTTAGAATTGGATTTCTCACTTGTTTTCATCAATCACCATTGATGAAGCAAGCTTCTTCAAGTGAAAAAAATGAAGAAGAAGAAGAATATTGTTATGATAAGTTATTTTAGAAAATAGAAAATAAAAGAATACTTATCATAATCAACCATGGTTAAGTGTAGAGACTAAACCCAAGTTAAGTGAATGGTTAGGTTAGGTATGAAGACAAAAATGGTGACTAAGTCAAAGCTTCATGAAGCTTCAACATAAAACAAAGCAAGCCACCATTTCTTTTCTTTTGCCAAAATGAAATAAATAAATGAGTAAGCAAATAAAATCATAACCCTAACCATCACATAACCATGATTTAATCTTAACATACACTTAAACAATCATGTATCATCAAACATGATACAATCAAATGTACAAATGTATATCACATATACAATGTGCACAATCCAAGTGAGAAAATCCATATAAAGTGAACCAATACTAGTTAATGCAAAGTAATATATCAAATATATAATTATACATTAAATCATTAAATCAACACTTGATTTAACGATCCGGTCATATCGCATATAACCGACTAATATCCAATGTATCGATTTATCGAATCAATCTTCGATTCGATAACTAGGTTATATCGCATACAACCACTCGACACATTCATCGCGAGAATAGAATACGGTATCACATACACGCATTATTCTCGGTCCCGCACATATCTCATATGCGCTCCTATTTCGTTTCGCTTGAGCCAGGAAACCTCTGTGTAGGACTCTAAAGACTCGTCAATACGCCGGCAGCAGGCGATGATCATATCAAACACCCACAAGCCGCAAGCGGTCTGCTAAACGTAACGGCCACCCGGGTATTGAGCGATCTGAAGATCGACGAGCAAGCCCGCTCACACTCCAGTGAATCCAACCAGTAACACTACCGTACAGTCCGGTCTGATCGTCTGATATGTCGCATAGCTCGCCTAGGGGTGGTAAACGTCAGACCCCAATAGCTCGATAAGTCGTGTCGATATGAGGTCTATAACAATTCGAGAAACTACTGGTAACACTTACCAGTAAATCTCAGCAACCCTGGCCAGGGATTTCCTGTTATAGCCAATCGAACACAGCGCAACATCAACCCCCTATACCGGGAGAGACGAATCCCCTCCTATCGCTCATTGCCTCCATATGATTCGGGACTGTACCTAAAAACCACCGTTTTGCACGCCCTCTTGGACGCGGTAAGATGGAAATCAAAGCACGGTGGGAACCACACAAGACTCTATGACGATCTCGGGTTAACAGACTACTCTGTACCAGTGTCACCAGAGAACTGCCATCTGACGTGAGGTATAATACCATCTGGGAGTTCTCGGCGAGTCCGTCCAGTGTACCCAGTCTCCACTGAGCACCCGTATATCATCTCTGATGTCAAACACCAATGGATATGGGATCATCCATTGCCCATCTATATGGGTCGAGAAGGTATACGCTAGTCTACTCTGGTATATCGATGCCCCGTCTCGATACACCCTCGACTAGGGACTTTGAAGGATGTACTTATGGATTACCATGTCCCCACTAGTATGATCCGCATCATAGTCCAGGTAGTCAAGTACACATCCTAAGGGCTTTACCAACATGTAATAGAGAGACAATCAGTGTACACGTTAAGGTAAAGTTCAACCAGATAGCATACTATCATGTCGAGCAAGAAAGTCCTCCCTATATATGTCCCAGCATCCACTACAATATACATCCTATGTATAGTAATGGCCTCTAGGGCATACATATAACTAACAGTACCGAGCCCAAATGTCACGGGCCTATGATAAGATGACCTGTCTCCGTGCTTTTAAGAAAGGCGAATTGGTGTTGGTCCTCAAAAGACCGATCATCCCCAATCGACATGCCAAGGGAAAATTCATGCCAAACTGGGAAGGACCATACGTTATTGAGAAGGTGTTTAATAGAGGATCCTACCGGCTGATAAATGCCGAGGGAGAAAGGCCCATACCACCCATCAATGGCCGATATCTTAAGAAATACTACGCGTGAATGCTCCAAGTCGTAGGCGAATTAAGCACACCGGCCCTACAGTCTGGATCATACATCCTGTAAAACCGTATGCAATCCACGGGCATAAATGACCCCTATCTCTCCCAAGTCCTACCGGCGTGACTACATTTAAAGTCATGTTCATATCATAATTTTGCATTATTATATTCCCCATTCTTACGCATTTTACAAATAAACAGGTGCTTTTGACCCATGTCTGCTACATAGTACAGGTTACAGGTTCTTGGAGCAAAAACAGTGAAAAAGACAAAAGACGATACAAAAGAGGGACTTTGACCAACAAAGAGAAGGATCTTGATCAAGCCTACATAAAAGATAAAGTTCGCAAAGTACAAGGCAATGCAAGGTCCAAGATCGCGAAGCCACGGTTAAAGTCCACCATAATTATTCACTGGAAAATCTGGAAGAGAACCAGAAGCTATTATGAAGAATAAAGTGAAGAACAAAGTAGCCCAAGACAACCAGAACAAAGCCCAGAAATTTCAGAGGCCAATTCCTTTATTGGGCCGCGGAACCACGGCCCAACCTCTGCTGCGGCCGCGGTTCCGTGGCTGTCTAGAGCCCAAAATGCAAAATATTTTTACCAAAATGCAGTGCGGCGTTGAATGGTCTACCTAGGGGTATTTGTGTAAATGCAGACATGCGGGTCAATTGTAATCTAGGGTTTCTATGTCCTATAAATAGAAGCCCAATTCCTTGTATTAGGTTATGCCTCCTTTCATCAATAAAATTCAGATTTCTTTTGGAGAGCATCGATGCCTCTTTTCATATCATCTATTCAGATCTGACAACCCTGTGTAAATGTTTGGAGAGAGCCATCTGTAAGTAGTTTTATTTAATTGCTCTAGTTTAGATTTAATTCCTTGCCGTAGATAAATGTTCTTCAATTCCCTAATGAGCGAGTAGTCTCCTCGCTTGTTAGGGTTAGCTTTGGGGAAGGCTTTTTGAGAGATGAGATCTCTCATCCTTTTCTTGCCCATCATACTTTTTCATAGGACTCCATGCATACATGCATACACCGCTCCCTACGGCACCCTATCCCACGAGGTAGCAGTGATACCGTAGTATAAAGGCCCGGTTGCGCGTGTTTTCCATGGAGGTTAGGATAAGGATCGATAAAGTACGGACAAGAACCTAGAGGAAGAAACATCTTCCCGAATGGATCTAATCCCCTTTATTGATAATTATCATAACTCCTCTTAGATCCTAATTTGGGTATAGAAAGCGTTGAGATTTATTTACATTTCCAAACCTACCCTAAACCTAACCCTAACAAGATTTAGATCAAGATAATCTTAGTATAGATAGATTTAGTTTTTAGATTTAATAAATCAATCCGAACACCCATCGGAATTAACTCGTTTGAGCGATTAGGAAATTCACAACATCCCTGTGGACCGACCCGTACTCACCGGCTAGCTACCAAGCGACGCCGTTCTTGATTGCGGTAATATATTTTTGATCGTAAAATCTCTCTCTCAATCAAGTCCCAACAGCGATGAAGATCTGCCAATGTAAGAAAAAAAAGGTATGTCCACAAGCAAAACGGGCACGGATGAAAACCTGAAAGGGCTTCATGAGTAAACATAGTATGACTGCCACGAGTTTGTGAAAACCCGAAAGGGCGCAAACTCGTGAAAAAGAAATGAAATACACTCGCAAAGTCCTCTCGACTTTGTGAGGAGAAAATCCCCGCGTGAGATCCTTACGACTCATAAAGAAGCAACACGCTTAGGAATTCCTACGATTCCTAAGGAGAAATACACCTGCGAGATCCTCTCGACTCGTAGGGAGAAAATAATTTTATGAGACCCTTACGGCTCATAAAATTGAAAAGCCTTAGATGATAGAGATCTAAACCCGTCTCCTAAACCATTACTCCCTAATGGGCAACGGCAAATGATGAGTCGCTCTTGGCATTGCTTGAGTGTTAGCGGTGCTGATGCCGACCCAAAAACACAAATCCCAAGTCTTTTTAAAGGCAAATGATAAGTTGTTTCTAGCACTACGCTTTAGTATTAGCAGTGCTGATGCCGACCCAAAAACACAAATCCCAAGTCCCCTGAGTTGAATAACTCAGATCCTGTGCGTCGTAGGTTGAAAACTGTACTATGGTTAAGAAGAATTACACCGCTGTTTAATGCTCCTTACCCAATCATCAACTGATATAGGTAAATGTCATGGACATAATTTTAAAAAGTTATATCTCACTTTATAAAATAAATGTACAGATATATCAGTTTGAAATTGGTGCATAATAACGGATATTCAAAACCAAATATTTGCGTCAGGCAAAACCCTAGGGGATTTTCTCAAATATCACCAATTACAACGAATTCCGATATAATGAGAATATAATCACCTAATTCCCAATAACTTACTCCCACTCATCATCTGTAAAACCATACAGACGTGAAAATCAAATCTGGTAAATACATACCCTGGAGTAAGGATCTAATTGGAAAATCAGTTTTCAATTAACAACGCAAGGTGAAACTGAAACATAAAAATATTTCGAAGGGGTAGCCGAGTATTCCTAGTAATGCTTCTTCTATTATCCAGATTCATGACTATAAGCGTATATTTCCTTGCCATCTCTCCAGATCCCTTTATTTGTCTTTACTCATTACCTTCTGTACACCACCCTTAGGCTAAATGGTTTTCTTCCTTCCCTACCGTTCGGCACCAGCCTATGGTTTGGAAGAAGACTATCCAATAAGCGTAATAGGTGTACTCTCCTAATCCTAAGAGTACTCGCAACCTGAGAGAAGGTAAAGATAAAAGACAACTGAATAAACCTTATTCTATTTCTCCTGAACCAGAATCCATCCTCGAACTGGAACAAGTTCCTTCGAGTTCGTATGTAAATATACGATGGATTATCCAATAGATGTGGATTTTCGTAGTGATACGGGGTGATCTGGAGGAATGCAAAGATGAAGTAGGAGTGGTGATGATATACGTGGTTTGGTCGTGAATGATAGCAGTCGCAATTTACTTTGCCCTCTTTCTAATCCCTTTATTTGTCTTTACTTATTGCCTTCTGTACACCTCACTTAGGCTAATTGGTTTTTTTCCTTCCCTACCTTTCAGCACCCGCCTATAGTTTGGAAGAAGACTATCCAATAAGCGCAATAGGTGTACCCTCTCCTAATCTTAGGAGCCCTCATAACCTGAGAGAAGGTAAAAGGAAAAGACAACTGAATAGTCCTATTCAATTTCTCCAGAACCGGAAACCATTCTCGAATCTGAAACAAGTTTCTTCGAGTTCGTATGTAACTATAAGATGGTCATATCCAGTAAATGTGGATCTTCGTAGTGATACGGAATGTCCCGGATAAAAGCAAAGGGTAAAAGTAGGAGTTGCAATGAAGTATGCAACTCTGACAATCCAAAAGTCAGTGTGTTTTAAGAAGGTTCGGTTAACTTGGTTAATGAGTTCTAGTCTAGGGTCGGGACATGGACGCTGCCAAAGAGAGAGAAAAGAAACACTCAGCGTGCACCCTAACCTAGATCAGAATGTTCAATCACTTTATCTAATCAGGATGTCTCCCACTGTATCCTTAAATTCTCCTCCAAACCTGAAAGAAGAATTAGTCGGGATCGTCTAAAATCACCCGAGGAGTAAACCAACTCATCAGTGGGAATCGGGATCCAACTATCATCGCATGATAAGCTGATGGAATCCACTCAAGTTATCACACTCCAGAAGGTATGCGCATGTCTAGCAAATTTCCTCTATGTTTGAAACTCCAGATGTGATTTTTATCCCATGCTCTTATAACTTTGACGAAGGCCAACATATCATAAGTCACATGTCAAGTTCTACCCGTCATTGTCCAGGTTAATTTGAACCCACCGGTACATACCCTTGACGAAGGCCAAAATAGTAGTACGAATGTCCCAAACCAATGCATTTATCTATGCAACGGGAAGGTAATAAGCAGCTACCATACACTATGCCATGACGAAGGCCAACAAATATAGCATGAATACTAAGTGCTACCCGTCTGAAACGACGGAGGGATACGAATGGTTTTTAGCGAAAAACCTTTAACATAATGATATCGTTAAAGGAACCGGATAGGTTTTTATAAATATATAGTAGCAAAAACTTTTGCTAAAGAGGTCACTCTCGGTGAAGGGATCTTGGCTCTTTCCCCATGGAATAAGGTGCACGATATTCCTACTGAATATCATGACGCAAAGCAAAAATTAATCGACTATAGTGAAGTTATTACCCTGACGTAAACTTCTGCCCAAGAGGTCACTCCCGGTGAGGGGATCTTGGCTCTTGCCTCGTCGAATGAGGTGCTGGATATTCATAACCGAATACCACTATGCAAAACAAAAGAAAACGACCTTGTAATAACAGCTTTTTAAAATTTGTTCCAACAATATCGAATGGGTCTGTTTTCCTTGCATTGATCTGAATCAACACAGTCCCATCAATTAATCACACCATAAAAGAACGAAAATATAATGTACGTATATGCCATCCGCATTCGCCACCGGGTCCCGTCATCATCGTTTAGGTTACTTAACTAACGACAGAGCGGGGACTGGACTAGCTCGGGTGTAAAACATATAGAATATCTACTAGTATATATATAACAATATATAACAATCGCTCCAGGCATAATAAATGTAACATCACAGATAAGCAATAAGCATCACAGAATAATACAGATAACCTGGGAGCCTCGAGTTTCTTTTGAGCCGCAAGTGAAACCCGACGTTCCCCTGGTCGTGTGGATAGCCCGTGCAATGAAAACCTAGACCCCTACGAGTGCGGCAAGTTACCCGCCAAAACCAGAAGTGAGGCAACCCCCTTCATCAAAGTGAATGGGCCACCCGGCACCTCACGGAATCCGGCAACTTGAGCACCCTTTCTTGGGTCAACCTGTACCCCTTACGAGTGCGGCAAATAGCCCGCCAATTCTAGAGTGAGGCCCCCTCCTTCTCAACGCCATGAGATGCGGACCCGTTGCCCTCCAGAACCCGACTATCCATGCACTCGATCGCGGGGTAATTCTAGTACAGAAAAGAAAATATGTACAATGGTGACATCGACCTTAACCCGGTCATGCCCCAAACAAATAATATACAAACAGGCAGTGACGACAGTCCATATGTCGGACGCTCGCCCCGTGATAACAAATGTACAAATGAATCTAAACTGCACTATCATTGCAACCAAGCTATCCACCACGACGATTCCGCAACAAACACAGCAAAACACAGAACATCAATGTGAATGTCACGTTCGCAAACCCGTCTAAAAGAACTATAGCAAATAGACAAGTTGTACCGCTCTAATGACATTCACGGTCGCAGATAGTAATGCATGTACTGTAAACTTTAAACGGTGTTAGAAATATAGAGTTCAAAATAACCCCGAATAGCCCCAAACTACTAGATAAAACCATATCAAAACGGGGCTAAACTAGAAATACTACTAAACCAATATTCCAGAGACCAGACCACACACAAAATACGAAGTCCCAACTCCCCACTATGGCCGGCCAGCTCGGATTTTCAAGCATTGTGCTCGGGTCAAATTGGGTGTAAGTGGCTCGTATTTGGGGTGCAGTCTAGTGGTCATCATAATAGTCTTCTGCAGTTGCTAAAATATTTTTTTGAAGACTCGGAAAAAATGACAGAAACTAGAATATATCGGGTATTGTTTCAGAGTTGTCTCGGTTTCGATACTTTAACATCATCTAAACCAACTAGTATGTGGTTAATGGGTTGGCTCTGATACCATGTAGGGTTACGGCAGCACCCCGGCCATCAATCCGTGGCCAAACGCAGAACAAAAACTTTTAAAAACCGGTGCTAACGGGACCCTAATCGACGGATCGTACCATTAACCCTATAGTAGTTCTATAAGAAAGAGTTTGGAGAGGTTATACCGATCGATCCGTGTCCTTCGGTCATTAACCTCTGTCCTAAGCTCCTCGCGGCTGCATCGGTGAAGTTCGGTCTCCGGTCTCCTTCGTTGAAGACGATACACGTCGAGGATTAGTAATACGGGCTCCCGCCTCAAAACCGAAGCAACTCGAGCATCCAGTTTGCTAGCCTAGATACCCAAGATAAAGTAGAGAGAGTGTGTGAATACTTTTTCTCAAAACACCCAAGAATTCTCAACTCATGAGATGGAATGGGTGGAGGTTGAAAAGAAGCCATGTGAAGAAAATTGTAAGCTAAAGAATTTTTGGCCAAGTGAAGAAAATGGGCTCTGTTCTTTTCTTGAGTGACTTGTGAGACATTATGTTAGCAACTAAAGAAAATGAATCACCCTAGAAAAATATCTGCCACTTGCCTCTCAAATATCTCACAACACACACCAAGAACCATCAATGCACCATGACACACACAAGACCCAACACCATGAGTTACAAATTGCACATGCCACATTCAATGCTCAAGGCCAAGACTTGAACTCGCAATTTCCATCAAATAATTAAACTAAATGTTTAAATAAAGAAAAAGAAATTGCAACCTCAGAAGTAAACTTGTAACGAATTACAAGAATACCCTTCATCCGTATATACATACCTGCATCCGTATTCCGATTGAATACGAATACAACGAGACGAAAATAATTCAACAATATAATACTAGGATCCGGCTTAAACCAAAGCCCACTAGTATTATCCGTCCGATCATATACGTGCACAAGTGCACGTATATGATCGAACCCTGCCATAAAACCATAGGGCCTCTACTTTTCGTCCGAACCAGGGAAACCCTCTGTGTGGGACTCTAAAGACTCGTCAATACGCTGGGAGTGGATTTAACTGCAAGCAAGTCAGTGACACTAGCTGTATGTAACGGCTGCCCAGGTATTGAGCGAAAGGGGGGCCGACGAGGAAACTCATCCTGAATTCCTACCGAGCCTGACAGTGAAAATATCCGTACAGTCCGGTCCGTTCATCTATGAGTATCGCATATCGAGTCTAGGGGGTGGATAAAGTTAGATCTCTAATAACTTGACATTTAGTGTCAGCATGAAACCTATCACCAACTGAGAAACTACCGATCCTAGATCGGTAATTCTCATCTACCCCGATCGAGAATTTCTGGTGATGGCCACCCGTGCACTCCGCGACATCAACTCCCAATACTGGGAGGGACGAATCCCCTGACGATCCGCTCACTGCCTCCATGTGGCTCGGGACTGTACCCAACTAAAACCTATTTGCACGACTCCTTTGAGTCGTGGTAGGGTAGTAATCAAAGCACAGTGGGAACTCACACGTGACAAATGACGATCTCAGGTCTGTTTCCTGATTAAAAAATCAGGAATTACCTCAATGAGGTATCACGTGTTCACACGTGACCAATGGTCACGTGATGACACGTGATGGATAAAACCCCATCAAGCAAAAAGAAAAACAAACGGCTGAAAGATGACTCAATTGGGGGTCGCGTGCTCACACGTGACCAAGGGTCACGTGCCAGCACGTGACAGGCTTTGAAAGCCTTGCAGCTTAAAAGAATTTAATTCTAAAAATCGGGAATTACCTCAATGAGGTATCACGTGCTCACACGTGACCAACGGTCACGTGTTGACACGTGACAATTAAAACAGAAATAAAATAACAAACGTATGAAGGAAATACCTTAATGAGGTGCCACGTGCTGACACGTGACCAATGGTCACGTGCTGACACGTGATGGTTAAAACTGAAGCGTAGGTTAATGCTGAGAAAAGGACTCAATTGGGAGTCACGTGCTCACACGTGACCAAGGGTCATGTGTCAGCACGTGACTGGCTTCGAAAGCCTTACAGTTAATAGAATTAAAATTCTAAAAGCTTCTAAATCTTTCCAAATGGAAAAAGATTATGGAGACCGTTGGATTAAAGATCCAAGGGTGATTAAAAATCACCAATTTATGGAAATATTTTAGACAAGGAAAGATTTCCCTGAAAATCTCACCAGAAATAACAAACAGAATATCTTTGGATTTAAAATCCAACGGTGAATAAAATTCACTTAATGATCTAAAGGCTCATACCAATTATGAAAACAAACAAAATCTTTCAATGAGAGATTTACTAAACAAATTGATTCTTTTCCTTCTCCTATAAATAGGAGCCAAGAAGAGAAGAAAGATATAAAATTTTGGGCATCTTGAAAATTCAGAGAGAAAAGAAAGGTGTATTTAATTCTCAGCAAAGAAAACCCTAGGTGAGAAAAGAAAGGGAATCAAAACTTCAAAAGAAAAGAGAATTTAATTCTCAAAAATCTAAGAGTTTAACTCTTTTGCAAAAGAACTTAGATTTCCTCTAGTTGAAGATCTGCAGAAGCACATCTCCCCATAGGTTGAGAATTTAATTCCCATCGGGTTGAGATCCTGCCATGCAGATCCAAAACTTGGAGGGGGGATTGAGTTCAGAGAATTTAATTCTCCTAAATTTATAGGAATTTAATTCCTCCAAGATGAAATTAGGGTTTAACCTTATATGAGAAATTAATTCTCCTAAAATTATAGGAATTTAATTCCTTCAAGATGGACAGAACTAGGGTTTAACCCTAATTGAGAATCTAATTCTCTAAAATTCACAGGAATTTAATTCCTCCTAAATGAAATTAGGGTTTCACCCTATAAGAATTTAATTCTTTTACATGTATGGGAATTTAATTCCTCCAATAAAAAAGATTAGGGTTTAACATTATATAAGAATTTAATTCTTGCACAATAAGAATTTAATTCCTCCAAAATCATAATTAGAGTTTAACCTTACAGAGAATTTAATTCTTAAAAAAATAAAGAGACTTAAAAGATCTCCATATATGCAAAGAACTAAGGTCACGTGTCCCCACGTGACCCCTGAAAAGATCCCCAAAAATAAGAAGGAAAAAGCTTTGAGGCAATGCCTCACGTGCTCCCACGTGACCTCCAAAACAAAGAGAATGAAAGCAAAGGAAATGTTGGCTCTGGACGCTCTCACGTGTTACCATGTGACCTTTAATAAATGCATGAACGAATCAGTGCATGAGTGCCTATCACGTGCCCACACGTGATGGCAAACAAAAATTAAGATTGTAACGTTTTAAAAAATAATTAAATAAATAATTAAATAAATAAAATCGTTTAAGTGAATTTTATGATTTTCGGTAAAGTAAAACGTAGTTTTCATAAAACTAAACCGTAATTATTCTTCACTATAAATTTAAAAATACCTATTTTAATTATATTATTACTAGTAAATGGTGTTTATTTAGCCACTTATAAATTTTTAGTTTAATTAAATTTTTTTCCTAAATTAATTATTTTAAATATTAACATAAGCTTTATTTATACACTAAATTAGTGTAAATTACAAATTTGAATGGGTTTAATTTGCAAAAATGAACCATTGCATATTAGAATCTAGTGTGTATCATGCAAAATTTATTTACAAATTTTTATCATGTTTCTAGAATTTTCTTTAGTTGTTTAAGAAAAGAAATGAAAGAAATTAAATAAAGTGTTGAAAAGACATAAGTATATGTAGTTAATGGGTGAAGTTTCTACACAATTCTTCACTCTTTCTTTCTCTCCCTCTCCTCCCCAAAGTGGCCGGCCTCCTCACCCCTTGGCTGCCCCAAAAAAATTCCCCACTTCACTTGCATTTAAAATCAACAAAATTTCATCAAAAATTCTAAAATAAACCTCAAAATCCATATTTAATCTTTTATTTAACATACACGTCCCTCCTGGTTATCAAATCAATAGTAATGATTATAAAAGCATACTGCTTAAACTGAATTCAATCCCAATCACATCATAAAATTATCATGTGCGTCCGGTGCGCACTGAAATCGAAACCAAATACAGATACCACGAATACACACAATAACGAAACTAAGTGCAACATGTGTGCACCAAAAACATCTGTCAAGTGCAACGGGCGTGCACGACTCAATATCAGGTGCATCTAATCTGCACAAAACCCCGATTTAGTGCATCTTGTGTGCACAAAATCGCATCAAGTGCGCCAAGTGTGCGCAAGAATCTCAATCAGGTGTACATGGTGCATGAAATCATACACCGAATATCAAAATCGAAATCACAGTACGAAAGTGCATGAAAACTAGGTCGAAGCATATGTCAAATCATGTGTAACTATATGCACGAAATCAAATCAAAATCTCAAAATATATTAAAACCAAATCAAGTGCACTGGGTATGTACTAAACAACATCAATACAACTGATATATGAAACACAGATAGAATGTAATGAAGGTACACATAAGAAATACCAATCATAGAACAAAGTGCTCAAAATACCAAAATCCAATCAACGAAAATATGAAATTCAAATCACCAAATCACAATCGTAAACACTATCGTCAATGTATGCCTCTTTCCTCTGATGTCGACTGCTTCGAACTGGTCTCTTCATAGGTGTGCTGACTGTGCTACCAACGGCAATACTCATATCTAGAGTCTCCCACGTAGTCGATCCCTTCACCTGATATCCGGACTACATTAAACTTTTCGATCGATCCATCAAAATCCCACAATTCCCCGAGAGCTCAACACTCAAGTACAGTTTAAAAATATCCGGTACATACCCCAGCATCGATGGTCCAGCCGTAGAAGGGCAAACCCAAGCCTCACTAATGGCACCGCGGAACTGCCGTAAACCCTAAGGTTCAAGAGCGTTCTCGTGGTCATTATGTCGAGTTAGGGTTTCATTCTTCTAGAGGGTCCATCGAAATACCTGCATGTTCTTCCGAATACCTTAAACTTGGGAAAATGGGTTTTCTGATAATCGTTCGAACCCTTTAACTTCGCCTGGACACCATGTGAATACCCTTCGTCCGCACGCTAAACAATACTTCAATTCTCAAGAATAAACGATACCCTACTGGTCATCACATACGATCCGCAGCTCCCCCTGCCCGTGCGACCGTGGTAACAGAAACCACCCTCTGACATCGATGAAGATAGGTCAAAGGAACGAATGAAATACGGTGCAAAGAAATGTACATCCTAAGGCTACTTAAGAAGAGTAGCGTATCGTAAGTATGCCGCGGATCATACCCACGGTACGTCACTCTACCTAAGTCGCCTACTCCATCAACCAAGGGTCATCCTAGACATATACAAAGGTTAAACCTAGCGCTCTGATACCAACTTTGTCACGACCCGAAAGTACGGAACGTGACCGGCACTTAGATTACGAAGCGTCTAGAGGCGCAACGTAACCTAAGCAAGTCTAAGCCCAGAAATCTAAACCATAAAAGAAGAAGAAGAAGAAGTAAAGGAAAACATGAAGAAAACAAGTTTAAAAGCATCATCCAATTTTTCAAAAATTTCGGCAGAGTCTCCTTTGTAAAAACTGGCCCCAAACGGGTACAAACAAGTATAAATACATACAAACAATAAAAAGCATCCCCAAACGGGAGCTAGCTCCACGCCAAAAGGCGGAAACAACCATACCAATGCACAATAGTATACAACGCCAAACGGTGAGGCTCAAAGCTTAAAAGAAAACAAATCCACCAGATACCATAATAATACAAGCGCGACTCTAAGATCGAAACAAATAACTGGTCCAGTAAACTATCAAGTAATACAAGTTTGGTTGATGGAGCTTTCTAGATACAAATGAAATAATAAAAGTATAATGGCGGTCCAGATACAAGTGAACCAACCCACCGTGCAAATCACCCGGAATGAAATGATGTGCCAGCAAGCTGCCAGAAAAACCTGTACATCGAACCTGTAATAAAATTTGGCACAACGGGGGTGAGTTGCCAACTCGTGAGTAGAAGATATCTGCGAAAAGAAATCGAATGCACGACGCTATCCTAGGTCATAATAATATACTAATATACTACTAGTCATCAAGTAAGACAGGATAATAAGCTACGTGTAAGTGCAAAAGCTCCGTGCTCGTGTCAGTGCCTCATATAGTACTATGCCATGTGAATGGGTATGCATGCACCATGAATGTAAAATAACCAATCCTGAAATCTAAATATATCTGTATAAGAAATCTTTAGCTTTTATCATAGTAAAATGTGTATAGAAATCTGAAATATCAACGATGAAATCCATGGAAATCCGTGTCAAGCATCGACACAAAACATGTAAATCTCAAGTCTCAATACCTCATAATCTCAATGTCTCATAGTCTCAATATCTCGGGCTCCGTCAGTCCAGATCGACCCATATCATCAAATCTCACGACAACGGTCGGTATCCTCCAGATATCCGCCGCGCCAGACATCACCGGTAGGTAGTCTTTTCTTGCCAGGCTCATCGTCTACAACTCGATCTTCTTGCCCCGGGGTACCATACCGGGCCCACCATGTACCCGAGACGGTTCATCCACTCCTCGAATCGGGTCTCGAAATCCAACAGAAAACATGAAATCTCATGGTGGACGACACATACATCATGAGAAAACCGCATCTTAGTTTTAAAAAGAGAGGAGGAGAGAGAGAGAGAAGTTTTTATATATTCTTGCGGTTTTCCCCCAAAAATCCAGAAATCTCATAGAAATCCAAAATCCCAAAATCATGAGTAAGTATATGATAAGTGTCGGCATATGCCCCATAATACTGCATGATAACATGAAAATGCGAATGCATGAAATGTCTAAGTAATAAATACCATATCTATACTAACACCAGAGAGTAATCACAATGTTATATCGATCTAACTGTTAGCTGATTCTATCAATAAAAGATAATATGATCTAAAGTGTACGTGACATAGCAATTACCGATGATGATGTGTGTGAGCCGGCAAATAAGTGTGCGTGGAATATGCGCATCATCGGTAATGGTGCTGGTATCCTAGAAGGCAAAGTTTTATTCTGATTATAGAAACATATGAATGAACATGCACCATTATGATTACGGTATGAATATAAAGACGGATGTGTAATAATCACTCATCTGTGATATACAAGTATAACTACAACTATATGACTCGAGCCTAAACTAGTGCCCATATAACCTCCTAAGGAACTAAACCTAAGAAATTAGTCGATAAGAAATAGGAGTACATCAAAAGTCTGAATCCATGTCTCTAATAGTCGGCGATCCAGCCTCAATAGCGTCACGTACGTAGTACGTCTTCCTCGAATCAAGAGTATGGATCAATCATCATATCTATGCTTCGTACGGTAAAGTCCATCGTACGGCATCCCAATATCGGGGTACGGGTCAAGTATCACCTACGTGTCTCATCATTCGTATAATATCATTATCAACACATGTCATGCTTAAGGTGCTATACTGTAATCACATACATCAATCATATATCATTGCCAGCATAAATATACATCGTTAATTTATCCTCAGAAATGTCATGTCACATATATCATATCTTGATCAAGTCACATATGTCAAATCGTGATTAAGTCACATATATGTATATATCATATCGTAACCAAGTAACACCTATATGATATCATAATCAAGTCACACATATATCATATCAGACTTTCAGGCATAGGTTACGGTCCGGGTTCTATTTTAGAGTCCCATGTACTTCAATATCATCACCACCCTTTATTATTGTTCATGTATACAAATCCATTATCTCATTTTCTAATGATCCGCTAACATCATAACACGACTGTATATCTAAGAATCACGGCATCAAGCCCAGTTATATTGTTTCATTCCCATGTATCATATCACATCCTTGTATCACATATACGTATTGTGTATATATATATATATATATATATATCTAAACCTAGTCCTATATATATATACACATACACGTATACACCACGTCAAGTCTCAGTGTGTGCGTGTGTGTGTATCTACCTAAAACCTACGAATCTCTTCCAAAGTATTCATCCTCTGGTATGGTCTTTCTAAATCAGTCAAGTCCAACCTAGGGTCACTACTAGGGTCCTGCTCATCGAAATTCTAAGGTCACGTCTGGCTTCCTAATGACAATAAGTACTTATTCCTATTCTACGCTTGCGGGGGTGCTAAACGCCATCCACCCGACTTCCCCCGTAGATATACATCTACTCACCTGGTCCTTGTCTGCCGAGGACGATGTCGCCTTCCTCTTCTTCCTTGTCCGAAGTCCACGCGAGGGGTACCTATACGCAAACATGTATAATATCGTAAACTGAATCACGGACAAAAATCAAAACGACACACGAAACGCGCATAGGTTAAAACCTATGTCCTGCTCATGCAAAAGGACCAAATATCGCTCGATATCGGCGTACAAACGCCGATTGATCGAGATAAATATCAACAAACAAGTTGTAGTTTAAAACTCGTTGCTTATAACATAAAACATGATTTAATCCATCAAAACCCTAAAAATCAATCAAATCGTCCGATTTCGAAAAACCCGAAAACGCCAATTTACCGTTTTACTTCAAAACTTGACATTTAAATGAAACTAATGGTCATAAAACTCATTAAATAGCATAACTAGATTATACAACTCATTACTATATTTTTAACGCCCCAATTGTATTAATTGGAAAATTCTAGTTTGTAAATAAACCAATTTTAACACCTTACAAGCAAAATGTCACAATATCACATTTAAACTGGATTTTGCATGAATTAATGCATTAAAATACAATTCATGATGATAATGATATAATGAAACCATAAATTATATTTTAAATTTCATTTATTTAAGAATTTCCAAAATCTAGTTAGCAAAAATAGCAATTTTATTACTATTTTTCAATTATCAATAGAAACTAGTAACCAATTTAAGTTTTCCATTCCACTAACAAGTTAATATCCTCACTAAAACCACAATCTAGTGATAACAACCTCAATTAGAATTTTATATCACCAATAATTATGTTTTATAGAAACCTAGTTAGCAAAAATACTTAATTTAAACAATTTGAATGAACAAATTACAATATATCAACCATGCATAATTTTTCCCATTTCTAAAAATGTTAGACTAGTTATAATAACCCTACTTAATTAATAAAAACCATAACTTAATTTTATAACCCTAACTTGAATTTTTAAAACTTGAAGATAGAATTAATTTATTAATTCTAATTATGCTAGAATGAAACATTAAATAACAATAATCAAAAGAATGAGATTTATACCTTCACAACATGAAACCCAAGCATGAAATAAGCCTCCAAAATAATGGTTTCCATCTCCAAGATCCATGCTAAATAGGTTAAAGAATATTGGGTAAAGATTAAATATGGATTTTGAGGTTTATTTTGGAATTTTTGATGAAATTTTGTTGATTTTAAATACAAGTGAAGTGGGGAATTTTTTTGGGGCAGCCAAGGGGTGAGGAGGCCGGACACTTTGGGGAGGAGAGGGAGAGAAAGAAAGAGTGAAGAATTGTGTAGAAACTTCACCCATTAACTACATATACTTATGTCTTTTCAACACTTTATTTAATTTCTTTCATTTCTTTTCTTAAACAACTAAAGAAAATTCTAGAAACATGATAAAATTTTGTAAATAAATTTTGCATGATACACACTAGATTCTAATATGCAATGGTTCATTTTTGCAAATTAAACCCATTCAAATTTGTAATTTACACTAATTTAGTGTATAAATAAAGCTTATGTTAATATTTAAAATAATTAATTTAGGAAAAATATTTAATTAAACTAAAAATTTATAAGTGGCTAAATAAACACAATTTACTAGTAATAACATAATTAAAATAGGTATTTAAAAATTTATAGTGAAGAATAATTACGGTTTAGTTTTATGAAAACTACGTTTTACTTTACCGAAAATTATAAAATTCACTTAAACGATTTTATTTATTTAATTATTTATTTAATTATTTTTTAAAACGTTACAAAAAGTGTTTAACACTTATTTGCAGAACAAAGTGAGGAGATCTGGCCCCACCTTTGGGCGCCCTCACGTGTCCCCATGTGACCCCTCTTTCTTCTAGTGTTTAACACTAATTTGAGAGATTTATTCCCAGTGTTTAACACTGCTGTTCCCTAGTGTTTGACACTACTTTTAGCCAAATTGGCTAATTTTCCAGAGGCAAAAGTCTTCCCTTCAACTGAGTCTCAAAATTGAGTAAAACTCACAACTACAATATTAATGCTCAGTCAAAGATAAAAATGTTATCAGAGACCTCAAACTCTTGTTTAGCATTGCTAAATAATGTGGGGTTGAACCCAGACAAATGTCTAATGGTCCAACAGAGGGCCAACATTTCAAACTTAATTGGATTTAGCCCAAGTAGGCCATAAGTCCTCAATTCAGACTCAACTGAGCCAATGTGCTTATAATATAATTAATTGATCTTAGTTCCAAATTAGACTATAGATCACTTAATCTACCCTGGTTCAAGGGTACATCTCTTCACTCCTTTGATATTTGTCGTTGTAATTCCTCAATGTCTTCAAAGAGGTGACGGGTCCCGACAACCATACATTTCACGGACTGTGGGGTCCTTAAACTCACGGACTATGATGTCCTTAACCTCGACCGTGATGTGTTTAAACCAATATCGGACTGTGAGGTCCTTAAACTCACGGACTATGATGTTCTTAACCTTGACTGTGAGGTCTTTAAACTCACGGATTATGATGTCCTTAACCTTGACTGTGAGGTCTTTAAACTCACGGACTATGATGTCCTTAACCTTGACTGTGAGGTCTCTAAACTCACGGACTATGATGTCCTTAATCTCGACCGTGATGTCTTTAAACTAACCATGGACCACCATGTCCTTAAACTGGCAATTGACCGCAAAGTCCCTAAACTAGAACAATAGAGCCCAAATGCTCTTTTGTTGGATCTAAACGATCCCGTTAAGTTGATCTTAGTCTAAAATTAGACTAACGTATCCTTAACAAACGTTTAAGTTGATCTTAGTCTCAAATGAGGCTAACGTATCCTTAAAACCAAACCCCCCCAAACCCAAATCTAAGAAAGATACGGATTTGGACTAGTCCACGCCCTACGGGTGACAACATAACTTAGTCTCCGTATACAATCCACGGGCAACCAAATACAAAACAAACACCCACGACACGAAGTGACCATATGGAGAAGGAGAAAGTTGTTACCACGATGTGGTAGCGTAATTAACTGCAAGGGCTTGCGCTTGCAGGGAAGAGCGTCCCCACAATCAAAAACCCCTCAAACGAGGGGGAATCTGACGAAGTCTGCTACATCGGCCGCATCCGTTTAAACCTTCGATACATGGTTCCATAAATCAACTTGGCATCTTCGGAGAGGTGGACGGATAGCACCAATTAGCATCTGCCTCGAATTTCAGGCAAGACGTTCGCCGCGTCTTCGTCCGTGTCCTTCGGAGGGGAACAGATTCTGGCACGCCCGGTGGGACCTTTTCCTCTTTCCACTCCACACTTCGTGTGTCGTGTTCGCGAACGAATCGCAGTTTGCTAATGGTTACCCTTGGGATTCGAGATACTGAGATTTGGCGTTTTGTTTGGTGCAGAAAGCAAAGATCAATGGCGTTTACCTGCGCGAAATGTGTCAACTGCAACTGCAACCCACGTTCTGCCTCATCTGGAGGCATAGCTTACGGGCCTCAAGCGGCTTCCCTGTTCACGATGCCAGTGGAACAGGTCACCCAGGCTACTACTGGATTGTTTTTTGGGACCATGCTCCCGCCAACAAGCTTCACCACTCCTGTGCCAACGCCGAAAGCCCACAAGAAGTCGGTATTTGATCGGCTTGCTACTACTGCGGCCCTCTCAACGGGTCGTCCAGCTCCAGCTCCTCGGTCTTCGCCAGACTGGGCCAAAATTCCTGTGGGCCCATGATGAAGCCTGCGATCCTAGAAAAGGTTATCTCGAAGAAAATAGCCATCCCTGCTCCTGAAGTCGTTAAGGCGGCTTCTCCTGCCAAAGGGTCGGTCTTTACAAGACTGACTGCTCCCACTCCCGCTCCCGCTCAGAAGTCTGTTTTTGACCGGTTGGATACGGCTTCTCAACGGACATCAGTCTTCAACAGGATGACGCCAGCAACAGCCCTTCATCTGAACATGGGGCAAGAAAAAGCCATCCCCATCACCGAACCAACCCCAACAGCTCGACACGCTCGACGCCGCTACTGGCACCGGGTAAGGAAGGCTGGGGGCAACTTCCCCTCTGGGCTAACTCCACCAGCTCTAACGGTGGAAATTAATGCTGCTGTTCCAACCGGGAACAGCTTTGAGCTGCTGAATAAGGTGCGCAGGAACTCGCCTACCGCCGTACTGAAAAGATCCCCGCCACCGGTGGAGACTGTCACAGAAATAAAGCCGAAACAGTCCCCTCAATGGCTGTCTTCCAAAGTTTACAAAATCTGGCAGCAAGTCCGAGAGTTAGTGGTTGATCAAGACTATCCCCGCCGGCAGAAGAAGCTGAAGGTCCGACAGGAAGAGAACCGTCCTGTTAAGCCACAGAAGAAAACGACCACTTGGGTGCCCACTGCAACAACCCCCTCAACTTTGACCGCTCATAAGAGAAGAAGGCCGGAGAAAATCCCCATCCCTGCGACAAATGTCAAAGGCACTGAGCCCAAACGCCCTAAGTCTGGGGGCATGGTGGTGCATACCGTCTACATGGCGTCCGGGAAAGAGGATAGCCGCGCTTCTACGGGCTACCGGCCACTCACTTGATCCATCACAAGAGCTCAGGAACAGCAACAGCAGAAGCTTCAAGAGATGCTGACTGCAATGGCCGCACTTACCGGGCCAAAAGAAAGCCCGGAGGCGTCATCGGAACAACGTCACGAACATGAGACTGATGCTGAATTCCTTCGGAGAATGCTCGAAAAGAAGGACAAGGAGGCTGCAGAACAAGCGACCAATATAAAGCAAATGGCCCTTCTATTTCAGGAGATGGTGAGCATGATGATCCAACCGGACCCTCCAGCCGAAGATCCTCCAGTAATAATTGAAGATGATAGAGGAGAAACATCGAATCCTCTGCCGGCTCTTTCGACAGCCAAGGAGGAGAAAATTTCTAAGGCTGCCCTGGATGATTATATCGCTCAGCAGATACGAGTTCACCAGGCGAATGAAGCGGCTGGGCAAATTGATAGAACTGGACGACCGTATCCAGGCTGGTATGATCAAATAAAGTACCCGCCGGGCTACATGATCCCGAAATTCCATGTGTACAAGGGGACAGGCAATCCCCATCAACATGTCGCTCAGTTCAGGGCCCTCTGCGGCAATACTGGTGGCGATGATAAGCTCTTGCTCCGCCAATTCGTCGGCAGCTTATCGGAGACAACATTCGAGTGGTACTCCGAACTTCCAAATGATTCCGTAAAAACTTTCGCGGAAATGGAGTTGTTGTTCACCCAACGATTCGCAAGTGCTAGTGAACGGACCCCGATAACGGCATTGATCAATGCCAGGGTGAAGCCGGGTGAGACATGGGTTCAGTACGCAATCCGATGGTGGAACCTGTGGTCAAAGTGCGAACAACGTATCGAAGAAGCACCAGTGGTGGGCATGTTCGTGGGCACCCTAGACCCTCATGCGACTATTTCACAGTTCATGATGTTCTTCAAACCGACCACGTTCCAGGCCCTAATCGACAAGCTGACCCAGATGGACCAAATGGGTCATAGACCATCTCCCCCGAAGCCGGAACTGCGGAACGAAAAGGATAAAGGGAAGGCGATCTTCGTTGCGAACACCTAACAGCAGCCCAGAGCCCCAAAGCTAGCGGATCAACTGGAAGAGAGACGACGCTGCTATAATGAGAAGATAAAGCGTCCTTACTCGTTCCCACAGGACAAAACGAAGAGACTATTCGAGCTGGCGGTGCGCAACAGGCTTATCAATCTGCCGAATCCAAGGTGACCATCGCAACCCGGCGAAGCGAATAACCCCAATTATTGTCCTTACCACCAAACGGTGAGCCATCCAATCGAAGATTGCGTCGTCTTTAAAGGATGGATCGAGGATCAGTACCTACAAGGCAAGTTTGCGCTGTCTGAGAAGTGGAAAGTAAACCCACCACAACCGCACACTCCTAAGAAGACGGACACACCAGGGGCAACGTGCTTTTTATTGAAGAAACTCCATGGGAGGTGGCTTTTTCGGCCAAAACCAAAAGGATGTTGAATGATCTCCAGACATGCCCGGCAATCAGGAGGAAGAATCCGCTTGAACCCCAGATCATCGAAGGGATGCTGAAGCCGCGCCCAGCTCCAAAGATTGGTGGTGATAGCCAAAGTGCTCACACCCAGCCATCGAAATCTTCAAAGAAGAAAAAGAAATCCAAAAAGCCCGTGAAGCTTGGCGACAAGCGCACGGACCTACAAAAACAGATCGACGCGCTGGAAGAGTATAACCAGAAGGTGCGGACTCCGATCACGCTTCAAGAATTCCTCGGCCACGTCCTTGAGGACGAAGATGATGGAGAAGACTCGTCGGATGGATCTGAAGACTACGTAGCAAGTTTCCATATGATCTCTCACTCGTTGACAAATGATGAAGAAGCTCCTTGCACCGAGAAACCGAGGGCAGAGCCTGAACCGGAACTTCCAGGGCCATCAGACGAGATGATCGGCACATTCATAAACGAAGCTCTTCTGAAAAGTAAAGCCGATCGGGAGCGTGAGATGGCCATATTTGAAAAGGCCAGAAGCCGACGAATGGATGAAAGAGTTGAAACACCTCCGCCGAATCAAAGGATATCCGTCGCGGATAAAAACAAGTTCAAGACGAGGAAAAGGTTTGCTAAAGCCATATCGATAGGAATGAAGCTACCACCCTCCGAAGGAAACGTCCCTGGTAAAGCAGAAACACATCCTAGCTACTGCTTATATCATCGGAAGATTTCGCACCCCACCGAAGAGTGCAATGCTTTTAAAAGATGGTGGCAAGGGTATGTCGCTCACCGGCAGCAATACAAGCGGATGAAATGCAAAACTCGTCGGGAGCAAAGAAATACGACCGAGGAGCATAAAAGAACCACCGGCAATTGTCGCGTGATTAACGCCGGGGGATCACAAGTTCTCACATTCGGGAGCGACTCTGACGAAGAAATGGCTCTTGGCCCTCTCTTTAAAGAGCCCACTTTGGGAAAAGAGGAAGAACCGAAGGCTTGCAAAAATATCCAGCTCCGCAATCGTACACTTCCAGAAAAGAATCTCGGACTCGCGAACAGAAAAGATAAAGGAAAAGAGAAGGTCTCTGAAGATATCGCCCTAGATGACCAAGTCATGAAAGAGCTGACCGCCAAGGACCCGCTAAAGGAAAGTAAGGTGGACTACAACGTCCTGGCGCACCTAAGGAAGTTACCTTCGCAACTCAGCATTCTCGATGCACTTTTACTATCAAAAGAAGCAAGAGATTCATTGATCAAGGCACTGCAAGAGCCAGAGCAATTTCAAGCTTTCCTCGCCGAAGAAAAGATGAAGGATGAGCTGGAAGAAGTACATACAGCCGATATTACCTTCGGCGATGAAGATCTCCTCCTTGGGACGTGCAAGCACAACCGTCCCCTATATGTCTCCGGATATTGTCACGATATCAAGATAGGCAAAATCCTGGTCGACAATGGGTCTTCCGTCAATCTCCTCAACGTGCGAGTGTTGAAGGAAATATGCATGAGCGTTCAGCAGCTTGCTCGTGATAAAATCACCATCTCCGGGTTCGACTCTCAGTCATCACGAACTCTCAGGTCTGTGATACTGACACTGCGCTTCGGGTTACTTGTCACAGATATTAAATTTCATGTCATCAATGCCAAGACATGCTACAATGCTTTGCTTGGTCGGCCTTGGTTACACGAGTACAACATCATCTCTTCTACACAGCATCAGTGTATGAAATACTTCAAGGATGGTCTCGAGTATACTGTAACAGGAGAGATGAACCCATTCTCCGCAAACGAAGTCCGAAAGTACGAAGATGCAAAATACTTCTTACCAGACTTTGAAGACACAGAGAGATGTCATAAACCGGAGAACAAAGCTATCACCACCATTCCGGTCTTCGGGAGTGATACCGAAGAAGAGGAAGAGATAGTTTATTCAGGGCCACCTCAGTACAACAAGCCGGGACCGTCCGCTCCTACGCTTATCTTCGGCAGCGACTCAGAAGATGAGGTCAACGCCATATTCTCTGCTCGGCCTTCAATTCAAACATTCGCTGATGAAAAGCAAAGTTTGCAAGTTGCCATGGTTCCGCCCAAACATCATAAAGAACTAGACGTGCTTGATACCTACAAGGTGGAAGAGCTGCAGACGTTCTATGTCCCTCCCAGACGAGAAGGTGAAAAGACAATCCTATTTTACCGATCAGGGGAAACTAAAGTGGAGAAAGAAATCTGGCACGGCGCGGATTCCACACTCGACAGGCTCCAGCCCATCCGTTTGCCCAGATATTACACAGACGGACTAAGGAGACTCTTGAGACGCTAAAGTATACCCCTTAAACAGACCACTCGACAAGCTCGATTCTACAACAGGATTTGGGACGTCCCCGGGACCCAACGAAAGCTGCCCAACGAGAGAATGGAAACGGTCAGGCTCGGATATATCCAATCCAGGAAACGGGAACGAGTCCATGGTAGCTACGTCATATATGACTTCGATGAAGAAGAGGACGCCCTGTTAAAAGATGCTGATCCTGAACCAAAACAAGGTCCGGTCAACAAAGCGCCAAGCCCATCATTTGAAGAACGAATGGACAAGCTAGTAAGGGGAGCGGGTCAAAAGATCCGAGATGACCATAACCATGAGATGGCTATTTACGAAAAATCCAGGACACAGCGCCTCCTTCAACAGGCCACGGAGAATGAAAATGCTCTTCCTTATCAACCCGTCGTACAAAAGGCCCGACGCAGAGGCAAAAACAAATCAAAGAGCGGGAAAAGCGTTCAAGAGCGACAAAGCGGGATCAAGAAGCCACGCGATCGGGAATCGGGCAATCCGAAGCCGTCTCTTATAAAGAAGATGGGTCGAGCATACTCTTTTCCTCAGAACAAAACACGGAAGATACTTAATCTCTCCATAAAACATCAACCGATTACACTCCCGGAGTCCAAGCACCCCGAGCAAGCAGGCGAAGTCTCTCATCCGCACTATTGCTCCTATCATGGGGCAATAGGATATCCTATTAAAGACTGCTCCACCTTCAAGAACTGGGTCGAAGATCAATATCAACAAGGCAGATTCGCTCTATCCAGCAGCTGGAGGGTAACCTCGCCGCAGAAGCAAGAACCCAAATCCACGAGGGTAGAACCAGATCAACATCAGTCTTGGAAGCGAGCTCGTACCTGCCACGTGATAACGCTATCAAAGGAAGACCCCGACGGTATGGATGACTTCCCCTGGTGCTTCGAAAACAATGATGACGAGGTTATCTCAGAGTATCCACCGGCGCCGAAAGAGCTGGAAGATGGAATACATACCACTGCAGATGATCTCAAGAAAATTGATTTGGGGACGACAAGTGATCCGCAGCCGACATTTGTCAGCGAGTTGCTGTCTGAAAAAAGGGTGGCTATGCTGAAGGACGTGCTTATGCAGCATAAGGATTGCTTTGCATGAAACTATTCCGAGATGCCGGGACTAGATCCAGAAATTGCTGTCCACAAATTGGCAATATCCCCGGACGTCAAGCCAACCAAACAAGCACCGAGAAGAATGCGGCTCGAGCTTGAGATGAGCATCAACGCCGAGGTCAAGAAGCTGATCGACTCTGGTTTCATCCAAGAGGTTCAGTATCCTGACTGGATCGCCAACATCGTCCCGGTGATGAAGAAAAATGGGACCGTGCGCATATGTGTGAACTTTCGGCATCTAAATAAAGTCTGCCCAAAAGAGGACTTCCCAGTACCGGTCACCGAGTTAATGATAGATAATACGTCCACCCACGAGGTTTTCTCCTTCATGGATGGCTCGTCAGGATACAATCAGATAAAGATGCATCCCGAGGACCAGAAGCACACCGCTTTCCGGACCCCTTTGGGTATATTCTGCTACAAGGTGATGCCCTTTGGTCTAAAGAATGTAGGTGCCACCTATCAGAGGGCCATGGCGAAGATCTTCGATGACCTCATACATGAAATCGTCGAATGCTATATCGATGGCCTCGTGGTGAAAAGCAAATCATATGAGGAGCATTTAGAGAATCTGAAGATCGTGTTTCAACGCCTCCGGCAATACAACTTGAAGATGAACCCTTTCAAATGCGCGTTCGGTGTTTCCTCGGGCAAATTCCTAGTATTTATCGTCCGACAACGAGACATCGAGTTAGATCTATCGAAGATCAAGGCAATTATGGAGATGCCCCCGCCGAGGACTCTCAAGCAGTTGCGGTCCCTCCAAGGAAAGCTTGCGTATATCCGGCGATTTATAGCCAATCTTTCCGGCAAGTGCCGCCCCTACAGCCACCTAATGAAGAAAAGAACCCCGTTCGTCTGGAATCACAAATGCCAAAGCGCGCTGGATGAAATCAAGCAATACCTGCAGAATCCGCCAGTGCTAGCCGCTCCGGTCAAGGTAAAGCCTCTTATTCTGTATACAACCGCCCTTGAAGGTTCCTTAGGCGCATTATGGGCACAAGAGAATGACCAAGGGAAGGAGAGAGCCCTCTACTATTTGAGTCGGGTTCTACTGGGGGCAGAAAGCAATTATTCTCCCATTGAAAAACACTGTCTGGCATTGATCTTCGCGATAACAAAACTCAGGCACTATGCGTTGGCGCATGAAGTTCGTCTCATATCGAAGGTGGATCCTCTCAAATATTTGATGTCAAAGGCCATATTGACAGGGCGGCTCGCTAAATAGGCTTTGCTCTTGATGGAGTTCTCAATAACTTATCAGCCCCTTAAGGCAGTGAAGGGCCAGGCCATCGCCGACTTCCTCGCTGAGCATCCGATACCTGCCGATTCTCCCTTGAACTGTGAATTGCCAGACGAACATGCGTTTGACACGATCGACGGAAGTGATACCCGATGGGAACTTTATTTTGATGGAGCGTCTTCCATGAAGAAGCGCAAGCAAAGCACCTCTATAATCAAATCAGGGGTAGGCCTCATCTTCGTAACTCCACAATGAGGGATAATGCGCTTTGCCTTCTTCTTAACAGAGCCAAGGACAAACAATGAAGCTGAGTATGAAACTTTGATAGCAGGTCTTGAGATCACCATCGACTTGGGGATTGAGAACCTCCTCATATACGGAGACTCCCAACTGGTCGTTAGTCAAGTAAATGGCGACTACCAAACGTGCAAACCAGAACTGGTGAAGTACGGCGAGAGGTTGCAGTAATTGCTGACCCAAATACCTTCCTAAACCTTGGAAAGCATACCGCGTGCGGAAAATAGCAAAGCGGATGCATTAGCCAAGCTTGCTAAAGAACTGGCCGACGAAAACCTCGATGACGTGAGGATCGTTGTGCAAAGCCGTCGGGTTCTTGCGCCGGCAGAAATATCTCCGGAGTCGTCCGAGAAAAAGGGAGCGACCGAGCAAACGGCCCTATAAGTGAAAGATCAAGAAACGGTTGAGGATTGTAGAGAAGTCTTTATAGACTACTTCAAATTCCGTCAAACACCTGAAGATGCGTCCTCAAAACATCAGCTCACGAAGCGAGCCCTATCTTTCACTTTTGTCAATGATACTCTGTACAAGAGGTCATTTGATTCTTTATGGTTAATATGCCTGGGACCTGAAGAAGCAAAAAGTGTCGTCCAAGAAACTCACGACAGACTTTGCGGTTCACACCAAAATGAAGCTGAAGATCAAACGAATGGGTTATTATTGGCCCACGATGATCTAAGACCGCCTCGAATACGTGAAGCAGTGCCACTCATGCCAGATTCACGGGGACTTCATCCATCAGCATCCGAATCCGTTACATCCGACAATGTCTAGCTGGCCGTTCGAAATGTAGGGAACTGACATAATTGGCCCCATCGAACCAGCATCGTCCAAAGGACATCGATTCATTTTGGCGACAACTGACTACTTCTCCAAATGGGCAGAAGCAGTACCGCTAAAGGAAGTAAAGGCGGAGAATATCCTCCACTTCTTCAAGACGCACGTCATTTATCGGTTTGGAACTCCGAGACGGATCATCTCCGATAACGGGCCAGCCTACCGAAGCCATAAAATCAGCCGCTTCGCACAACAGCACAACATAGACTGGAGATACTCCTCAGTTTATAATCCCCGAGCTAACGGTCTAGCTGAGGCTTTTAACAAGACCTTAACGAAGATCGTGAAAAAGACGGTGTCTCGAAATAAGAAGGACTGGCACGAGAGACTACATGAAGCTCTCTGGGCATACCGGACTACGTTCAAGACGGCCACGAACACAACGCCGTACGCATTGATATTCGGTACAGAAGCAGTACTTCCCCTCGAGATAGAGCTACCCTCTCTATGAGTAGCAGTTCATTATGAGCTAACGGACGAAGAGAATACTCATCTTCGGCTTGAGGAGCTGAATGCCCTTGATGAAACCCGGCTCATAGCGCAACAAAATCTGGAGGCTTATAAAGCAAAGATGATGCGCTCATATGAAAGATTGACTAGGCCGAGGACATTCCGCCAAGGCGAACTCGTGCTAGTGGTCAAAAGACCTATGATCCCCAACAGCGCCAAGCGGGGGAAATTCGAGTCGAACTATGAAGGCCCGTATATTATAGACAAAGTTTACCAGGGTGGAACCTATCTACTCATAGACATGCATGGTGAAAGACCTTTCAGGCCAATAAACGGTTGCTTCCTGAAGAAATACTACGCTTGACGAGTCACGGCCTGTGTCAACGATAGATGACGACGCCTATGTCCGCTCGCTATCTTCCTAAGCCCAAACTCTATAAGTAGTAGCCGGCTTATGGGACCGAAATGTCCTTAAACTAACAACGGACCGAAACGTCCTTAAACTAACAGCGGACCGAAATGTCCTTAATCTAACAATGGACTGAAACGTCCTTAAATTAACGACGGACCGAAATGTCCTTAAACTAACGACGGACCACTATGTCCCGAAACTAGCTGTTGACCGAGATGTCGATAAACTACGATGGATTGCAACATTCCAAAGCTGATAAAAAAAAGAGAAAAAGAATATAAAAAAAAGGAAGAGAAAACGGTAAGTCCATAAGAAGAATGGGCACGGATGAAAACCCGAAATGGCTCCGTGAGTAAAAACAGCAGGGCTACCGGCGAGTCTTGTGAAAACCCGAAAGGGCGCAATCTCGTTAAAAAATAAAAAATAAAAATAAAAATAGAAGAAGAAAAGAAAAAAGAAATGGTACGTCCATAAGCAAAATGGGCACGGATGAAAACCCGAAAGGGCTCCGTGAGTAAAAACAACAGGACTACCGGCGAGTTTTGTGAAAACCCGAAAGAGCGCAATCTCGTTAAAAGACACTTTCAAGGTCCTCTCGACTTTGTAAGGCGAAATCACCTGCGTGAGATCCTTACGACTCACAAGGGAGCAACACACTTAGGGATCCCCATGATTCCTAAGGAGAAATTACACTTGCGAGATGCTCACGAGTCGTAAGGAGAATCCTCTTATGGGACCCTCACGGCTCATAAGATTTGAAAGTCTTAAGCTACAGGGATCCGAACCTGTTCTTAAGCAGCCTCCACAACCTCCAATACTGCCCTACAAGCGGCTCAATGCTGACCCTTGTATACAATCCACGGGCGCGAATAAACACTTCCCTATCAAAGTCCCATCCGTGACTAGGGATATGTCTACATGGTGAACAACCCTTGTAAGTCCTCTCGACTTATAAGAAGAAAACCTTCTTGTAAGATCCTTACGACTTACCTGAAGCCATATACTTAGGAATCCTCTCGATTCTTAAGGAGAAATTACACCTACGAGATCTTCACGACTCATAGGGAGAAATACCTTTTATGAGACCCTTACGGCTCATGAAGTCAAAAGTCTTAGTCGAAAGAATCCTAACCCTGTCTACTAAGCCACCTTTGTTCAATATCGACAAAGGCAAATGATGATTCGCTCCTGGAAATATCCCAGTTGTGTCTAATACCAAGTTTGCAGCGAAAAGTTAGCAAGCTACACATGCATACGAAATAGCCGAAATGATGGGGCAACTTGCAACAGAAGTAGCAAGTAGAAAAAATGTATGCATGCAAAAGAGCCGAAATGATTGGGCACCGCGAAAAATAGCCGAAATGATTAGGCAATCGCAACCTTCGCGATATAAAAAGCTGAATTGATAGAGCATCGCGGAATAAAATAAAAAAAATAAAAAAATATGAATGAAAATTTTGGCCCTACAGGTGATATCACATCGGTCTCTGTATACAATCTAGGGGCGCAAACAAAGAAGGAATCCCACCCTTCCTTCCTAAGCTTCATCAGAAGGAGAAGCCAAGTCTCAATGGTTCATAGATAGCCTAGAGATCATCTCAACATTCTTCTTATTACAACGGACGCAACATCAAGCAAAGTGGAACCGCGGCAACTCCCAGTTCCATGTCTCAGCAGTGCACAATCGATCGAAAGTCAAACCCCAACTCCGTGAAATGCGGATATAGTAAAAAAAATCCCTGGCTACGTGGAACATGGATCATGTCACTTATGACCCCGTGTGAAGCATCCAGAGCGGAGCCTGGTCCTCGCAGAATACGGCAGTGAACCCGTGGGAAGCACCCAGAGCAAAAATTGGACAGTGAGGTCCTTAAACTCATGGACTATGATGTCCTTAACCTCGACCGGGATGTCTTAAAACTAACATTGGACTGTGAGGTCCTTAAACTCATGGACTATGATGTCCTTAACCTCGACCGGGATGTCTTAAAACTAACACTGGACCGTGAGGTCCTTAAACTCATGGACTATGATGTCCTTAATCTCGACCGTGATGTCTTAAAACTAACAACGGACTGTAGGGTCCTTAAATCCACGGACTCTAATATCCTTAACCTCGACCGTGATGTCTTTAAACTACGATATCCTGAAAAGCCTCCGGAGTGGAGCCTGGTCCTCGCCGAACACGGTAGTGAACCCGTGAGAAGCATCCAGAGCAAAATTCCTGACTACGTGGAACACGGATCATGTCACTTCTGACCCCGTGGAAAACGTCCAGAGCGGATCTTGGTCCTCGCCGAACACGGCAGTGAACCCATGTGAAGCATCCAGAGCGGAGCCTGGTCCTTACCGAACACGGCAGTGAACCCGTGAGAAGCATCCAGAGCAAATTCCTGGCTACATAGAACGTGGATTATGTCACTTCTGATCCCGTGTGAAGCATCCAGAGCAAAATTCCTGGCTACGTGGAACACGGATCATGTCACTTCTGACCCCGTGGAAAAACGTCCAGAGCGGATCCCGGTCCTCGCCGAACACGGCAGTGAACCCGTGTGAAGCATCCAGAGCGGAGCCTGCTCCTCGCCGAACACGGCAGTGAACCCGTGAAAAGCATCCAGAGCAAATTCCTGGCTACATGGAACGCGGATTATATCACTTCTGACCCCGTATGAAGCATCCAGAGCGGAGCCTAGTCCTCGCCGAACATGGCAGTGAACCCGTGGGAAGCATCTAGAGCAAAATTCCTGGCTACGTGGAACACGGATCATGTCACTTCTGACCCCTTGGAAAAAGTCCAGAGCGGATCCTGGTCCTCGCAGAGCACGGTAATGACCCCGTGTGAAGCATCCAGAGCGGGGTCTAGTCCTCGCCGAACACGACAGTGAACCCGTGGGAAGCATCTAGAGCAAAATTCCTGGCTACGTGGAACACGGATCATGTCACTTCTGACCCCGTGGAAAACGCCCAGAGTGGATCCTGGTCCTCGCAGAGCATGGCAATGACCCTTTGTGAAGCATCCAGAGCGGAGCCTGGTCCTCGCAGAACACGGTAGTGAACCCGTGGGAAGCACCCAGAGCAAACATTGGACTGTGAGGTCCTTAAACTCATGGACTATGATGTCCTTAACCTCGACCGTGATGTCTTAAAACTAACATTGGACTGTGAGGTCCTTAAACTCATGGACTATGATGTCCTTAACCTCGACCGTGATGTCTTAAAACTAACATTGGACTGTGAGGTCCTTAAACTCATAGACTATGATGTCCTTAACCTCGACCGTGATCTCTTAAAACTAATAACGGACTGTGGAGTCCTTAAATCCACGGACTATGATGTCCTTAACCTCGACCGCAATGTCTTTAAACTACGTGTAAGTGCACGGCGGCGCCCCGGCCGTCAATCCGACGCCGGAATGCGGAAGCGGTGAAAAACTTAAATTTTGCGGACTTAGCAAACCGGCACCACCGCGCACTATAACCCGGATCGAACCATTAACTAGTCCTAGCTAACTACAAGAAAGGGAATAGAGATATACCGACGATCCAAGTCCTCCGGTCTTCTCGTCATCGTCCCGATCTCCTGCGGAATGTCCCGTCTCCTCCTCGTCGCCGGAAGTGCACCACATCGCCTACTTTGTTTACGGGCTCCCACCTCAATGCCGAGGCAACTCGGGCACGAAGCCGGCTACTCGACGTGCCCAAGGTTTGCTGTAGAATGTGTAGTAGAGGATTGTGTCTCATTTGGGGTTCATGGAGGTGCCTTTTGGTGGAGGGATGATACAAGAACAATGTGGAGGAACTTGGGGATTTTTCTAACATCAAGAGAGCAAAAATCCCCACTACAAAAATGGGCAACCCACCCTCATGGTGGCCGGCATCACTAGAGGAGAAGGAGAGTGAGAATGGAGAGAGGAGTCTCAAAAAAAAATGGGAGCCATTCTCATCTCAAAACAAGAGAGAGAGAGGAATGGTTATCATATGAACTAAATGATAACAAAGCAAAACCAACACTCAACTAACAATCATCTCTCATCATCAACAACCATCATCAAAACCATGATGATAAAGAAAGTCAAGCAATCATGAGTTTATGAAGTCAAATGATGGGACAAGTATCATGACATGATAATATGCAAAGACCCCCTCCACAAATGCTTATTTGCAACAATGTAAATAAGCCCTCCTCCACCAATCTTCGGCCAATGAACGGAACAATGGAAATTGGCCGAAACGGAAAGCAAACTGGCAACTCCATAAAACTGGTCCCGTAATAAATTACAGGAAAACCCCGATACTGTGCATACACACCCGCATTTGTATTCCGACCGAAATACAAATGCAATGAGACAAAATCTACACTGTACTATACTAGAATCCGGCTTATACCAAAACCGGATAGTAATATCTGTTCGATCCTGATCCGTGCAATACCGCACGTATCTGATCGAACCCTGCCATATAACCATACGGCCTATAGTACAAACTGTCCGATCCTGATCCGTGCAATACCGCACGTATCTGATCGGACCTTGCCATATCTCCATACGGCCTCTACAACCTTTCGCCCGAAAGCTGAGTAACTGAATGTGGGGGACTCAAAAGACTCATCAACACCTTGGTTGTGGATTTAACCACTAGCACGTCAGAGGTATAAGCCAATACGTAACGGGCTACCAGGTACTGACTAAAAGGGATGTCTGTGAGCGAACTCAGCCTGACAATCCTACTGAGCCTGTCAGTGACAATATCCGTGCAGTCCGGTCCGTTCGTCTATGAGTATCGCATGGCGGGCCTAGGGGGTTGGTAAAAGTCAGACCCCCAAAAGCGGTACAAGTCGTGTCGGAGTGTAGCCCAGAACACCCTGAGATACTACTGGAATACCTACCAGTAAATCTCCTTGCCTTGGCCAAGGACTTTGTGTAATGGCTCTCCTAGACACAGCACGACCTCACCCCCAATACCGGGAGAGACGAACCCCTGAAGATACGCTCACTGCCTCCATGTGGCTCGGGACTGTACCCAACTAAAACCTGTTTGCACGACTCCTTTGAGCCGTGGTAGGGTAGTAATCAAAGTACAATGGGAACTCACACGAGACAAATGACGATCCCCAGGTCGATGAACTAACCTGCACACATGTCACCAGGGAACTGCCATCTGACGTCTGGTATATGACCAACTAGCATGTTCCCGGCGAGTCCTGTCCGGTGTACTCATAACCCAATGAGCACCTGTATACATCTTAGGTGATCCAACTGACACCAGTGGCTTGTGAGACCGGCCACCGCCCCTCGTCGGGGTCTCGACTGTATACACTAGTCTACTAATGGAGTATCGATGCCCAGTCTCGAAACTCCCATGACTAGGGACCTTTTAAGGATAAGCTTATAGACCCCCAGCTCCCACTTATATGATCGCCCTCATACTGCTGGTGGTCAAGCAAGAATCCTAGGGGCTCTATCAACGTGTAATAGCGACGTGTCAGGTCACCTAAAGCAGTACACGATGATAAAGGTAAACCAGATAGCATACTATCATCTCGAGTAAGACTGTCCTACCGGGATAGGTCCTCCCTCAATCATTACAATCACGTACCTGTGACCTAATAATTGACTCTGAGGGCACTATCTCCAACAATCTCCCACTTGCACTCAAGGCTAATTATTGCGATGTCGCATACTCACAGCCCGTGTGATACCGAACATCCAACTCCTCTACTAGTCAGTCTCACAAAGCTCGTTTGCGAAACTTTTGCGTTCGAGGAATAGCCTCCGTGAGTGGATCCGCTTAGTTGTTTCTTTCTATGTCTCTCTATATCTCAAGTTCGCGGAGAAAGCCATCTCCCGAAAAGAGCAATACCTGTCTCAGAATATGTCTGGATGTCTGATGGGACCTAGCTCATAAATGAACTCCAAATCCAAACTTCTTAGACTGTATCGTCAACTGAACTTAATCAGTATTCTGCGCGCCATGCCTCCCTCAGTATTGCCTTAGACCACCTGTCCAAAATACTGCCCCTCGACAGAAGGAAAACTATAACTCTGACAACCTCCTTGTCGTCCATGTCACCTTAGAAGCCTGGAATGATAACTGTCTCCTGAATGAGGCTGTCGTTATCATATCCCTAGAACATCCACTTATGTTCTAAAACTGCTTCCGACTGCTTCTCCAGGATTGGATTAATGTCAATTTATTGCATCTAGTGCAAGAACAACATCTGGTGTGGTACTTGACATCTCACGATTGACTCAATTGCCTGAGCAAGTGATCTGCCAATCATGCCCGTCCCTCTCCCCTTTAGTCTGTAAGACACCTTTGGAGAGGGTGACTCCATTACCTGCAGGTACACTACCGTGCCAGGAGTCGTCCATCCTAAATACTCTTAGAATGCTGTCAAGTACCCTGATTGGGAAACCACCCAAATCTAGATCTAAAACCATAGATCTAGTAACCAGTATGCCTGATATAAAATCCATTTCCTTTGTGGAGAAACAACTGTGTGACGACCAAAGTATAACCGATCGTAGTGTAGGAGTTTCTTTTCCTACTCTGTGTATATCATCCAAATACCAGGATATCACACCCTACTACCTTCTCAACTGATCCATCCCCTATTCTGATGAAGTCAAACCCATGACTGTCACGTCAGAAATAGATGATCTATCTCCGCTACATCTGCTCTAGTCTATAAATAGACATAAGCAACCTGTCCATCAATGCTTCCGCTGCTCCCACTGACTACGACAACCCTCTGGCAGAGTCATATAGACGTACACTTCTAAAACTGGTTTAGAACGACGCTATACTCATCCTCCCGCCGGGTCTCGTAACCTGGAACAACAGCAATGGCAATTGTGGGTAAACAAGAACTTCCCTGTCACCGTCCTTGAGGCTACCGTAGTGCCTCTCGGGTGCCTGAAGTTACCCACCTTATCTGCGGAGTGGCCAATGGAATGTCAATCCAGATTGAATCTTTAGGTTCCTTATCAAATCTTCAGTAATCGTTTGTGGTTCTGGAATCACTTCCAGTTCTACCATACTCCCACTACTGTTTTCTGAAAAAATCCATTTTTAATAAAACTGTGGCGAGTCTAGAACAATATCGCTATTGTTCATCCAGATGGTAGAAAGTCAACCCTCGTCATAGCCTGGGTCAACCCACAAACAGCCATTACAGAAACGTGCCTTGAGTTGTCCAGTGTCTGGTTTTAATCATAAACCGGACAACTCCCCGTACCTTAACATCGTTAAGATATGAACTGTTCTATATCCAATATAGAAACAGAGGCACTGATTTAATTGAACCAGATCCAAATCATGCAACTGTCTCCAGTGCATGTCAACTAAATGGAAGGAGGCCGATCAGCGTTACTCAACTTAGGAAGCATTTCCAATTATGAGTAACCTGAAAGAGAAGCAAGTTCTCTTAATCATTACTATCAACTGAACACCATACACAAGTATCTACATCTTCGATCACTTTGAAGAATCCCGATACTTGTGACACCTGGTTCTCCACTCTATTCAAATACCAATAACTTCTCCAAATTCGGACCCTGTGTTTCCACGAAACACTTGTCTAAAAACTGGAGAAGTCATAAGTAAACTGAATGTAGTACGAGGACCAACCCCTCTGTCCTGATGGACCCTGGACAATATACAATACTCTGTATAAGTCCCTTGAGTCTGATAACTCATTCACTGTGTGTCGTAGGTTGAAAACTGTACTTATGGTTAAGAAGAATTATACCGCTGTTTAATGCTCCTTACCTAACCATCCACTGATATAGGTAAATGTCGTAGACATAATTTCAGAAAGGTATATCTCACTCTATGAAAATAGACGTACAGATATATCAATTTGAAATTGGTGCATAACAGCGGATATTCAAAACCAAATATTTGCCGACCGGCAAACAGCCCAGGTGATTTCCTCAAATATCACTGATTACAACGAATCCCGATATAATGAGGATAATCACCCAATTCCCAATAACTTACTCCCACTCATCATCTGCAAAACCATACAAATGTGAGAATCGTACCTGGTAAATACATACCCTGGAGTAAGTATCTAATCGGGAAATCAGTTTTCCTTTAACATTACACAGTGAAACTGAAACATTGAAATGTTCCGATGGGGTATTCTGGTATTCCTAGTAATGCCTCTTCCAGATTCACGACTGTAACCGTATAGTTCTTTGCCACTTCTCCAAATCCCTTCATATGTCTTTAGTCTTTACCTTCTGCACACCCTTTTTGGGCCAAATGGTTTTCTTCCTTCCCTACCGTTCGGCACCAGCCTATGGTTTGGAAGAAAACTATCCAATAAGCATAATGGGTGTACTGTCCCAATCCTAGGAACACTCGCAATGAGAGAGGGTGAAGATAAAAGACAACCGAATAAACCTTATTCCTATTTCTCCTGAACCAGAATCCATCCCCGAACTGGAACCAGTTCCATTCGAGTTCGTATATAACCATACGATGGAGTATCCAAATAAACTGTGGATCTTCGTAGTGATACGGAGTGTCCTGGAGAAATACAAAGGTGATGTGGGAGTGGTAACGAAATATTTGGTTTGGTCGTGAATATCTGTTGCAATTTACTTTGCCCTCTTACTAATCCCTTGCTTTGTCTGAACTTAATACCTTCTGCACACCATCATTATGCTAATTGGTTTTCTTCATTCCCTACCGGTCGGCACCAGCCTAAGGTTTGGAAGAAGACAATCCAATTTGCGTAATAGGTGTACTACCCCTAAACCAAGGAGTACTCGTAACCTGAGAGAGGGTAAAAGGAAAAGACAACTGAATAATCCTATCCGTTTTCTCCAGAACCGGAAACCATCCTTGAATAAATTCTTTCGAGTTCGTATCTAACCATACGATGGTTTTGTCCAATGGAAGTGGACGTTCGTAGTAAAACGGGGTGTCCTGGAGAAAAGGGTAAAAGTAGGAGTGGCAAAGAGGTTCGCAACTCTGACAATCCAAAAGCCAGTGTTAAGAAGGTTCGGTCAACTTGGTCTCTGAGTCAAAGTCTTAGGGTCGGGTCAATGGTCGCTGCCAGAGAGAGAGAGAAAAGAAACACTCAGCGTGCACTCTAACCTAGATCAGAATGGTTACCAATTTATCTAATCTGGAAACCTCCCACTGTACCTCAAATTCTCCTCCAAACCTGAAAGAAGAATTAGTCGGGGTTACCCGAGGAGTAAACTAACTCATCAGTGGGAATCGGGATCCAACTATCATTGCATGATAACGTGACGGAATCCGCTCACGCTATCACACTCCAGAAGGTATGCGCATATCTGGCAAGTTTCAGTTCTTTTGAAACTCCCGATGTGATTTTTGCCCCATGCTCTTATGACCTTGACTTTGGCCAACATATCATAAGTCACATGTCAAGTTCTACCCGTCATTCTCCAGGTTAATTTGAATCCACCCGTACATACCCTTGACTTTGGCCAAAATGGCAGCACGACTGTCCCAAACCAACGCATCTATCTATGCTGCATATGAATAACCAATAGCTACCAAACACTGTGCCTTGACTTTGGCCAACATACACAGCTTGAATACTACTGACTATCCATATGAAACGACGGAGGGCTACGAATGGTTTCTGGCGAAAACCTTTAACGTAATGAACTTGATATCGTCGAAGGAACGGATAGCCTTTAAAAATATAGTGACGAAAACCGTTGCTAAAGAGGTCACTCCCGGTGAAGGGATCTCGACTCTTTCCCCGTAGAATGGGGTGCAGGATATTCCAAATGAATACCACGATGCAAAGCAAAAGTAATCGGCTATAGTGAAGTTAATGCCCTGACGCAAACTTCTGTCCAAGGGGTCACTCCCGGTGAAGGGATCTCGGCCCTTGCCTCGTCGACTGAGGAGCAGGATATTCCAATGAATACCACGATGCAAAACAAAAGTAAACGTCCTTGCAATAACAGCTTTTTGAAAAGTGTTCCAACAACATCAGATTAGGTTTGTTTTTAACTTGCATTGATCCGAATCAATGCAGTCCCATCAATTGATCACACCAAAAAGAACGAAAATATACTGATGTACGTATATGCCATCCGCATTCGCCACTGGGTCCCGTCATTACCCGTTAGGTTAGCTAACTAACGACAGAGCGGGGACTGGACTAGCGCGGATGCAAAACATATACAACATCTACTAATATATATACCAATATATAGTATTTCGCTCAAGGCGTGAATAAAATGCAACATCACAGAAATGAACAGCATCACAGAAACAATACAGATATCTGGGATCCCCGGGTTTCACAGAGCCGCTACTGAAACCCGACGTTCCCCTGGTCGTGTGGATAGCCTGTGCAATGAAATCCTAGACCCCTACGGGTGCGGCAAGTTACCCGCCAAAACCTGAAGCGAGACAGCCCCCTTCAGCAACGTGAATGGACCACCCAGCACTTCACGGAATCCGGTAACTTGGGCACCCCTCCTGGGTCAACCTGTACCCCCTACGAGTGCGGCGAATAGCCCGCCAATCCTAGAGTGAAGCCCCCTCCGTCTCAATGCCATGAGATGCGGGCTTGTTGCCCTCCAGAATCCGGCTATCCGTGCACCCCTCCGCGGGGCAATCCTAGTACAGAAAGTAAAATATACATACACCGGGTACATCGACCGCAACCAGGTCGTGCCCCAAAATAATAATACAAACAGGCAGTGACGGCAGTCCACATGTCGGACGCTCGCTCCGCAATATCAAATGTACATAATACAACCACAACTGTACTAGCACTGCATCCAGGCTATCCCCACGACCGATCCGCAACATCACAGCAAAAACAGAACATCAACGTGAAAGTCACGTTCGCAAATCCGTCTAACCGGGCTATAGCAGTTAGACCGGATTTACCGATCGAGTGACATTCACGGTCGCAGATATAATGTAAATACTGTGAAAAATGTGTTTAAAAATTTCCGATTGATCAAACAATTAACAAGTGGGCCCCAAAGAAAACTGTAGCACTCACAGAAACAATTGGCCCAATTTTAATATTCCAAAGCCCATATATTAAACCCAGAAAACATCTGAAAAAAATTGGTGCAGTAATGTGAACAGTGTGCCGCGGAAGAGCGGCGGAATGGGGGTTTTGGCCGCCCTTCCGCGGTCGTACGGACGAATTGTGCCACCAAATTTTTTCTGTGTTCTTTGTACTCCCTGCACATCATTCTGAGACCACCTGAAAAATTTTTAGACTCCAAAAAAAATTCGACAGAAACTGATGCGAAGGGAATACGGGTTTTGGAACTTTTTGATCGATCGGAAATGCAAAACACATTACACAAAGCTAGACGAAGTTAATGGCGAGGCTCTGATACCACTGTAAGTGCACGGCGGCGCCCCGGCCGTCAATCCGACGCCGGAATGCGGAAGCGGTGAAAAACTTAAATTTTGCGGACTTAGCAAACCGGCACCACCGCGCACTATAACCCGGATCGAACCATTAACTAGTCCTAGCTAACTACAAGAAAGGGAATAGAGATATACCGACGATCCAAGTCCTCCGGTCTTCTCGTCATCGTCCCGATCTCCTGCGGAATGTCCCGTCTCCTCCTCGTCGCCGGAAGTGCACCACATCGCCTACTTTGTTTACGGGCTCCCACCTCAATGCCGAGGCAACTCGGGCACGAAGCCGGCTACTCGACGTGCCCAAGGTTTGCTGTAGAATGTGTAGTAGAGGATTGTGTCTCATTTGGGGTTCATGGAGGTGCCTTTTGGTGGAGGGATGATACAAGAACAATGTGGAGGAAATTGGGGATTTTTCTAACATCAAGAGAGCAAAAATCCCCACTACAAAAATGGGCAACCCACCCTCATGGTGGCCGGCCATCACTAGAGGAGAAGGAGAGTGAGAATGGAGAGAGGAGTCTCAAAAAAAAATGGGAGCCATTCTCATCTCAAAACAAGAGAGAGAGAGAGGAATGGTTATCATATGAACCAAATGATAACAAAGCAAAACCAACACTCAACTAACAATCATCTCTCATCATCAACAACCATCATCAAAACCATGATGATAAAGAAAGTCAAGCAATCATGAGTTTATGAAGTCAAATGATGGGACAAGTATCATGACATGATAATATGCAAAGACCCCCTCCACAAATGCTTATTTGCAACAATGCAAATAAGCCCTCCTCCACCAATCTTCGGCCAATGAACGGAACAATGGAAATTGGCCGAAACGGAAAGCAAACTGGCAACTCCATAAAACTGGTCCCGTAATAAATTACAGGAAAACCCCGATACTGTGCATACACACCCGCATTTGTATTCCGACCGAAATACAAATGCAATGAGACAAAATCTACACTGTACTATACTAGAATCCGGCTTATACCAAAACCGGATAGTAATATCTGTTCGATCCTGATCCGTGCAATACCGCACGTATCTGATCGAACCCTGCCATATAACCATACGGCCTATAGTACAAACTGTCCGATCCTGATCCGTGCAATACCGCACGTATCTGATCGGACCTTACCATATCTCCATACGGCCTCTACAACCTTTCGCCCGAAAGCTGAGTAACTGAATGTGGGGGACTCTAAAGACTCATCAACACCTTGGTTGTGGATTTAACCACTAGCACGTCAGAGGTATAAGCCAATACGTAACGGGCTACCAGGTACTGACTAAAAGGGATGTCTGTGAGCGAACTCAGCCTGACAATCCTACTGAGCCTGTCAGTGACAATATCCGTGCAGTCCGGTCCGTTCGTCTATGAGTATCGCATGGCGGGCCTAGGGGGTTGGTAAAAGTCAGACCCCCAAAAGCGGTACAAGTCGTGTCGGAGTGTAGCCCAGAACACCCTGAGATACTACTGGAATACCTACCAGTAAATCTCCTTGCCTTGGCCAAGGACTTTGTGTAATGGCTCTCCTAGACACAGCACGACCTCACCCCCAATACCGGGAGAGACGAACCCCTGAAGATACGCTCACTGCCTCCATGTGGCTCGGGACTGTACCCAACTAAAACCTGTTTGCACGACTCCTTTGAGCCGTGGTAGGGTAGTAATCAAAGTACAGTGGGAACTCACACGAGACAAATGACGATCCCCAGGTCGATGAACTAACCTGCACACATGTCACCAGGGAACTGCCATCTGACGTCTGGTATATGACCAACTAGCATGTTCCCGGCGAGTCCTGTCCGGTGTACTCATAACCCAATGAGCACCTGTATACATCTTAGGTGATCCAACTGACACCAGTGGCTTGTGAGACCGGCCACCGCCCCTCGTCGGGGTCTCGACTGTATACACTAGTCTACTAATGGAGTATCGATGCCCAGTCTCGAAACTCCCACGACTAGGGACCTTTTAAGGATAAGCTTATAGACCCCCAGCTCCCACTTATATGATCGCCCTCATACTGCTGGTGGTCAAGCAAGAATCCTAGGGGCTCTATCAACGTGTAATAGCGACGTGTCAGGTCACCTAAAGCAGTACACGATGATAAAGGTAAACCAGATAGCATACTATCATCTCGAGTAAGACTGTCCTACCGGGATAGGTCCTCCCTCAATCATTACAATCACGTACCTGTGACCTAATAATTGACTCTGAGGGCACTATCTCCAACACTACGGTATCCTGGAAAACGTCCAGAGCGGAGCCTGGTCCTCGCAGAACGCGGCAATGAACCCGTGGGAAGCATCCAGAGCAACCCCTAAGTCCGTGAAATGCGGATAAGGGCAACTTCACCCATCACTTGCGGGTCCTCACGACTCGTAAGGGTGTAAATTCTCTTGTGAGATCCTTACGACTTTCAAGAGAAAACAGGCACTTAGGAGTCCTCACGATTCTTAAGGAGAAACCACACCTACGGGATCCTCTCGACCGGTAGGGAGAAAATTCTTTATGAGACCCTCACGGCTCATAAAGTTGAAAAGTCTTAGGAGGCAGACCTTAACCCTGAATCCTAAGCCATCGTTGTCCTGCAGAGAAATTGAGATAGACTATCCACAGAATACATTCAATAAAAAGGAAGACACCATGGTGAAGAAAAATACGTCTTTTATTCACCAATCAGAATGGATACAGAGTACAATTCATGGAAGAACAAAAAAATAATGTACTCTTATTCAGGAGTATGTACAAAGGAAAAATAAAAAAAAAGTATATACAAGTCTTCAGGCCGGCGGGCGATTTAGCAGCTTGGTCAGCTCATCCCTCTTTCGCTGGGCCTCGCCTTCGTAATTCAAAATCTCCAAAAGACGGGCCTCCGCCTGAGCTTGCTGGGCCTGATATGAGGCAAGCCGGCCTTCGAGCTCTTTCTCGGTAGCCTTGTGAGCCTCAACCCTTTCGCGAGTGAACACCGTGACTTTATCGATGGCCACCACCTCTTTGATGGCCTCTTGAAGTACTCGCCAGAGTTCATACGCTTTATTGGCCTTGGCTGTAAGGTTGGCTTGGAGCTCGTTCAGCGCCTTCGAAGCCAGCTCCCTCTCCGAAAACTTGCGGCCGAGCCTCTTCTCACAAGATATCATATTCGCCGCGCACCGCTCAATCAGTCCCCATAAGCTTGCCTTCGCAGCCACAGCCTCCGAAGAAAGGCTGGTACACTCAAGCACATGCAAGCAAGCTTCCACCTGCCGGCAGAACTCAACCCAAACTTGCACCACCGCTTTGCTATGATAGGTGGCAAGAAAAGGAAGAGAACCGTTAGTTTCGGCAGCAAATGCTTCGGCCGTAATTGCGTTGCCAGCGCGGAGTTCCTCGATCAAAGATGATAGAGAAGCAAGGCTTAGCTTGGCCATCCGTTCCGAAGCACGCAGGGCATAGCGGCCAGGTGGCATAATGACGCGCGACTCCAACGCAGTAGGGAGTGGCAGAGCTGTTCAGATTTATAAACAGTTAATGAATCTTGTAAATCAAGAACAAAAGGAACAACGTGGGGGCTTTACTTACCCACAGTCATGCAGGAAGGAGCTGAAGGCTCCCCTGGCCTTTCGAGAACCTCAACCTCGTCGTCGGCCTCCAGAACTGTAAAGGACATCAATGTCATTTTGCGAAATAACAACAATGCTATGAAAAGATGGAGGACAACACTAACCTTGCCCAGACGAGAGAACGATGCGTTGAGGAGATATCGCTTATGGAGCAGCCATCTCCAACAGGCGCTGAAAAGTTTGCCTGGGAGACAAGTCAGCAATCAAAGCCGCCAGTCCGCGCAATTCTGAAAAGACAGAAAAAGTTCAGATAATGGAAAGGATACTAATTCAAAATGTGGAAGGTTACCTTCGATACTTCTCCCATTCTGAATAGGAGGGATAGCAGCTTCAACAGCCTCCGCCATGACCTCGGGCTCCAACAAAGGGGGGTAGCCTCAACTACCTCCATCCTAGCCTCCGGGACGCCCCTAGGGAGATCCGTTGGGACGGTGACCACCAAGGGTGCCTCTCCCGAAGGAGCGAGTGCTTCGAGAGCAAGAACCACCGCAGGAGGCTCTATCATAAGAGGGACCGTTTCATCAACCCCCTCCACATTGAGCAGTATTTCACAAGGGGTATCAGCAGGCTCTACGGTCAACAAACCCGTAGGAACCTCCCCCATCGCCGAAGTCTCTGAACAGTTCACACAAGAATAAGAATACATATACATAAGTGCAGACAGTATGAAGTACTATAAAGAAATACAGGAACATACCGATGCGTAAGGAAGCTTTCAATATGGCTTGCTCAAGCCGATGCTCCTTTTCGAGGAGGTGTGCTCGCCGAGGTTCAAGGATGGACTCGTGGCCGCCAGTCCACAATGAAAGCGCATCCGCAGCGTCCTCCGAAGCAGCCTGTTTAAGGGCCCTTTCGCCCCATTCCTCCAAAAGGCCGATGAAATGCCGCCGGATCCACGAAGGATCTTCATAAAAGATTACGGTGGGATAGGGCTTCTTCGGAACCCTCACGTTCTGAGACTCACCATTAGAACATCTTATAGCCTCAGCCAATTATGCGGCTTCCTCGGCAGTTGAACTGGGAAAAAGTAGGTCAGCATCCGACTCTTGTATGGCCAACGGTTCGTCCTGAAGGATGGGCTTAGACTCTACTAAAGAGTCGAGCAAGTTAGTAGCCACTTTCCTCCGCCGTTTGGATCCAGAACCGGCCACCGAGGACAACCGTTTCCTCCCCCGTGGAGCCTTGGCACGACGCCGACCCACCTCACCTTCGACACCCTCGTTCCCATCACCCTCGCTTGGCGCTGCAACCGAGGATGACACAGCCATTGTCGACGCTACGGGTGGTGGTACTACTACCGGAGCCCGATTAGCCCGTGACCGAGTACCCAATAGCATTCCAACTGTGGGGGTGAGGTCCACCTCCGACTCCCCCGGAATAAGCGCGACAATGGTATCCCTCAGGGGAAAGCGGACCGCTGCGCGCGGTCGCGGCGGAACTCCCGTGGCCTAAGCCTGAGCAGGGGTACCATATCCAAGGAGCACCCTCTTCTCCTCAGCAATAATCGGGCTGACTCGATGAAGGTACCAGCGCGTAAAGGACCCCACGCATCAGGGAATATCGTCAGCTTCAGGGATCATGAAGCAGGAACCGGTGTTCAGCCTCACAAAGTGGTGAGCAGCATCGCGAACAGTTTCAGGTGAAGGAACTGGCGCAACTGTAAAAGCCTCAAAGGGAACGCCCTGATCATAGCCAAGCTTTCGAGCGAAGCGGTGCGGATTGTACCGCATAAAGAGGGCCACACTGTTCTGACGGAATACTAGATAACCTGGTATGATCGTATACAAGTGCGTGGCCTCCCGGGGCTTCAGAGAAGGTGCCCCCTCTTTCGACAAATCGTGGAGTTGTTGGATTGGACCTGAAAGAGAGGATAGAACCCGATCAATGAATACCAATCCGCCCGTGGTAGCGTAAGGAGCAATCAACACGCGAATGGCCCCAAATTGAGTCGGGTCAGGGGCAGAAGCATCCACTAACCGCATGAGTCGCGGGAAAGTATAGGCATCGTAAAATGCGGGTCGCTGGTGCACAGCAAAGGCCCCCAACACGTGCATTTCGATCCAAGACGTGAATTAATGGAGAGAAAAGTTTACTACGTCCACGCTGGGAGTTGAAGTATTAGCCGCGGCACCCAACCCATGATAAAGATGCGCTAGCGCCGGGATGCCTACGGCTAGCCGTGTCCCCTCAGCAATACGATGAGTCGGATAGATCACCGAGACTCTCATGAAGCGGCGATACATGGGAATGACGAACCAGCTGAGCCAGACACTGATAAAACCCACAAAGAATGTCTCCTCATCCATGCCGCGAGCCGCAATCGATTCGAAAGATACCGGCGACATAATAGGAATGTAGTACTGCGGTAAATCCGATTCCTTAGTCGGCCGCCTGTTCAAACCAAACCCAAAAGGGTCATTGATGTTTGCAAACTTCGGAGCCGTCTTCGAGAAGACATCCTCGCGAATGAAGCAAGCGATGGAGCTCTTAAAAGTGACGCCCTGCTCCTCCGATTCTGTGAACAGTTTGTCAAAGATGCCCAAGGCCTTGATCAAACTCGGGTGCTTGTGGTGGACGGCATTCTCAGTAGACAAGCCGTCAAGCATTGCGGGCTCAATCTTAAAGACGTACTCGTCAGAAGGCAACAGTTCCTCATAAAGTGTCCCCCTGATTGGTAGCCCCGAGATCTCGCGAAATTCTTCCAAAGAGATCGAAACTTCGCGGTCCCTTAGGAGAAAAGTGTTGGTGGGGAGATTCCACTGGTTCAGGAAAGCCTTAACCCACCAGACGTGAGGAGACTGGTAGTGGAAGGGGGACGCATATATTTCCTGATAAAGCCCAACCTTCTGCAGTCGCGCGCGATGGGCGGACAGAATGTATCGAGCCCAAAGGAGATAACCCGTGGGGTGTCGAGGAGTGAGCCCTATTTTGTATATCTGCCCCCATGGCTGGGCCTCGCCCTGGTAAATGCGGCGTCCCAGAATGTCTATGGCAGGGATCGGATGGTTCAGGATACCAGTCGTCGAAGGATCAAGTCGTCCCATCGGAGTCCAATTAGGCATCTCTACAGCAAAGACTGTCCCTGGAGGATCCATCGGCAGGAACGGAAAGGTAGGCTCCGTCGGTACTTCGCAAAGAAAACTCCGGCGACCCCGGATGATGTGACTGTACCAGGTCCCCCACAGAAGCAAATTAGTGTGATTCGGGTCATGAACCCTGATCATTGCCATCACCTCCTCGTCAGATGGCGATTGGGGAAAAGCGGCTTTCGAGCGGGTGAAAGGGAAATACGGAACAGACGTCATTATACCTGAAATAAAATAAGGGGAAACTGTTAAAGCAAAGCCAAAAGTGTGTGTGTGTGTATATATATATATATATGATTATAAATATATATAAATATAAAAAGACGGTGACAGAGGACTCATTTTATGGGACCATTGGTTACAAAACACACGGATCCCATAAAATCAAGATGACGGCTTGCTAATAATGAGGCCAAGCAATCATAATGAGACAAAAGGAAGATTCTCATTAAATAAACAGTGGATTTCAAATGACCCTACACATTCCCCTAAGAGAAATCCATCTTGGACTCTGTAACAAATCAAACAGAATCAAGGGAATTAAATTCCCAGAGAGCACCAATACAGGCCTCTTCTTCTCGGTTGCAAAGAGACAACTCAGGGCAAGAAAACCCCAAGAAGCTCTCTGGGAAGAACTAAGTTCTTCATAGGAATTAAATTCCTTTTGAAAAAAAGGGAATTAAATTCCCAGAAATATTTTTAAGATGGAATTAAATTCTATGGAAAAAAAAGACAACCGCCACCATTAGCCCCCTGAAGATCAGAGAAACCCTAAAGGGTCTATTGATGAAAGATTGAATAGTTTTCTCTTTATTTTAAAGAACTTAAAAATGGGTTCTTGTTAAGAGGTAAAACCCTTGGTATGGATTTAAAATCCCGTGATGATTTCTGTGAAAGTTCTTTGTTCGTTCAAGATCATTACCTGAAGAAAAGGAAATCTTTCAACAGAGTTAAACTCTAGAAAATTTTCAAGGCAGAGAACTAAGCTCTGGGAACGAGAATTAAATTCTCAAAAGGGAAAAAGTTAGCAAAGGAGGAAGATGAAAGAGTGGAGGCGCTTCTGAAGAGACCCCTGCATTTATTGGATGTGATGAAAACGCTTCATCTCCCCGATTCCCTAGATGGATCTAACGGTCACAAAAGTGACAGCGTTGCACTCACGTGCAGACATGTGAGAGCAACGCTGTGGAGGCATTTATTTCCTGATTAAAAAATCAGGAATTACCTCAATGAGGTATCACGTGTTCACACGTGACCAATGGTCACGTGATGACACGTGATGGATAAAACCCCATCAAGTAAAAAGGAAAACAAACGGCAGAAAGATGACTTAATTGAGGGTCGCGTGCTCACACGTGACCAAGGGTCACGTGCCAGCACGTGACAGGCTTTGAAAGCCTTGCAGCTTAATAGAATTTAATTCTAAAAATCGGGAATTACCTCAATGAGGTATCACGTGCTCACACGTGACCAACGGTCACGTGTTGACACGTGACAATTAAAACAGAAATAAAATAACAAACGTCTGAAGGAAATACCTCAATGAGGTGTCACGTGCTCACACGTGACCAATGGTCACGTGTTGACACGTGATGGTTAAAACTGAAGCGTAAGTAAACGCTGAGAAAAGGACTCAATTGGGAGTCACGTGCTCACACGTGACCAAGGGTCACGTGTCAGCACGTGACTGGCTTTGAAAGCCTTACAGTTAATAGAATTAAAATTCTAAAAGCTTCTAAATCTTTCCAAATGGAAAAAGATTATGGGGACCGTTGGATTAAAGATCCAAGGGTGATTAAAAATCACCAATTTATGGAAAGATTTTAGACAAGGAAAGATTTCCCTGAAAATCTCACCAGAAATAACAAACAGAATATCTTTGGATTTAAAATCAAACAGTGAATAAAATTCACTTAATGATCTAAAGGCTCATACCAATTATGAAAACAAACAAAATCTTTCAATGAGAGATTTACTAAACAAATTGATTCTTTTCCTTCTCCTATAAATAGGAGCCAAGAAGAGAAGAAAGATATAGAATTTTGGGCATCTTGAAAATTCAGAGAGAAAAGAAAGGAGAATTTAATTCTCAGCAAAGAAAACCCTAGGTGAGAAAAGAAAGGGAATCAAAACTTCAAAAGAAAAGAGAATTTAATTCTTAAAGATCTAAGAGTTTAACTCTTTTGCAAAAGAACTTAGTTCTTTCTCTAGTTGAAGATCTGCAGAAGCACATCTCCCCATAGGTTGAGAATTTAATTCTCATCGGGTTGAGATCCTGCCATGCAGATCCAAAACTTGGAGGGGAGATTGAGTTCAGAGTATTTAATTCTCCTAAATTTATAGGAATTTAATTCCTCCAAGATGAAATTAGGGTTTAATCCTATATGAGAATTTAATTCTCCTAAAATTATAGGAATTTAATTCCTTCAAGATGGACAGAACTAGGGTTTAACCCTAATTGAGAATCTAATTCTCTAAAATTCACAGGAATTTAATTCCTCCTAAATGAAATTAGGGTTTCACCCTATAAGAATTTAATTCTTTTACATGTATGGGAATTTAATTCCTCCAAAAAAAAAGATTAGGGTTTAACCCTATATAAGAATTTAATGCTTGCACAATAGGAATTTAATTCCTCCAAAATCATAATTAGAGTTTTACCCTACAGAGAATTTAATTCTTAAAAAAATAAAGAGACTTAAAAGATCTCCATATATGCAAAGAACTAAGGTCACGTGTCCCCACGCGACCCCTGAAAAGATCCCCAAAAATGAGAAGGAAAAAGCTTTGAGGCAATGCCTCACGTGCTCCCACGTGACCTCCAAAACAAAGAGAATGAAAGCAAAGGAAATATTGGCTCTGGGCGCTCTCACGTGTTACCACGTGACCCCTAAAAAATGCATGAACGAATTAGTGCATGAGTGCCCATCACGTGCCCACACGTGATGGCCAAAAAAAATTAAAAAGTGTTTAACACTTATTTGCAGAACAAAGTGAGGAGATATGGCCCTACCTTTGGGCGCCCTCACGTGTCCCCACGTGACCCCTCTTTCTTCTAGTTTTTAACACTAATTTGAGAGCTTTATTCCCAGTGTTTAACACTGTTGTTCCCTAGTGTTTAACACTACTTTTAGCCAAATTGGCTAATTTTCCAGAGGCAAAAGTCTCCCCTTCAACTGAGTCTCAAAATTGAGTAAAACTCACAACTACAATATTAATGCTCAGTCAAAAATAAAAACGTTATCAGAGACCTCAAACTCTTGTTTATCATTGCTAAATAATGTGGGCTTGAACCCAGACAAGTGTCTAATGGGCCAACAGAGGGCCAACATTTCAAACTTAATTGGACTTAGCCCAAGTAGGCCATAAGTCCTCAATTCAGACTCAACTGAGCCAATGTGCTCATAATATAATTAATTGATCTTAGTTCCAAATTGGACTTCAGATCACTTAATTCACCCTGGTTCAAGGGTACATCTTTTCACTCCTTTGATATTTGTCGTTGTAATTCCTCAACGTCTTCAAAGAGGTGACGGGTCCCGACAACCATATATTTCACGGACTGTGGGGTCCTTAAGCTTACGGACTATGATGTCCTTAACCTCGACCGTGATGTGTTTAAACCAATATCGGACTGTGAGGTCCTTAAACTCACGGACTATGATGTTCTTAACCTTGACTGTGAGGTCTTTAAACTCACGGACTATGATGTCCTTAACCTTGACTGTGAGGTCTTTAAACTCACGGACTATGATGTCCTTAACCTTGACTGTGAGGTCTCTAAACTCACGGACTATGATGTCCTTAATCTCGACCGTGATGTCTTTAAACTAACCATGGACCACCATGTCCTTAAACTGGCAATTGACCGCAAAGTCCCTAAACTAGAACAATAGAGCCCAAATGCTCTTTTGTTGGATCTAAACGATCCCGTTAAGTTGATCTTAGTCTAAAATTAGACTAACGTATCCTTAACAAACGTTTAAGTTGATCTTAGTCTCAAATGAGACTAACGTATCCTTAAAACCAAACCCCCCCAAACCCAAATCTAAGAAAGATACGGATTTGGACTAGTCCACGCCCTACGGGCGACAACATAACTTAGTCTCCATATACAATCCACGGGCAACCAAATACAAAACAAACACCCACGACACGAAGTTTCCATATGAAGAAGGAGAAAGTTGTTATCGCGATGCGGTAGTGTAATTAACTGCAGGGGCTTGCGTCTGCAGGGAAGAGCGTCCCCATAATCAAAAACCCCTCAAACGAGGGGGAATCTGACGAAGTCTGCTACATCGGCCGCATCCGTTTAAACTTTCAATACATGGTGCCATAAATCAACTTGGCATCTTCGGAGAGGTGGACGGATAGCACCAATTAGCATCTGCCCCGAATTTCAGGCAAGACGTTCGCCGTGTCTTCGTCCGTGTCCTTCGGAAGCGAACAAGGTCGATAGACTAATCTGTACACATGTCACCAGGGAACTGCTATCTGACAATAGGTATAATACCAACTAGCATGTTCCCGGCGAGTCTGTCCAGTATACTCATAACCCAATGAGCACCTGTATACATCTTAAGTGAACCAACTGACACCAATGGCTTGTGAGACCGGCCACCGCCCCTCTTCGCGGTCTCGATCCGTATACACTAGTCTACTCTTAGAGTATCGATACCTAGTCTCGAAACTCCTACGACTAGGGACACTTTAAGGATGTGCTTATAGACTACCCAACTCTCACGTATATGATCGTCATCATACTGCTGGTAGTCAAGCAAGAATCCTATGGGCTTTATCAACATTTAATAGTGAACTGTAATGTCACCTAAAACATGTACACGATGATAAAGACAAATCAGATAGCATACTATCATCTCGAGTAAGACTATTTTACCGGTATAGTTCCTCCCTCAATCATTGCAATCACGTGCCTGCGATCCAATAATTGACTTGAGGGCACTATAGCCAACACAGATGACTGGAGGAGCCTCTTCTAGGCCAACAATTGCACCCAGGAGACCGAGATGATCATTTAATCGGCCCAGTCCAGACTTTTGCTTCTACTGCAAGAGGATGGGACACTTGGCGAAGGATTGTAGGCGTGCAAATGGCCTGTATTTGGTTTGTGGCGTATCCACTCACGCCATAGGAGAATGTCCATACCGTTTCAACACAGCTCCAACAACTAGACCCGCAATCACAATCCCACAACGGCCAGCCATTCAGGCTCCTGCACCCCATTTAGCTCTTCCTGCACCAGCTCTACGTGGACCTCCTGCACAGCTTCAGTGTCAATTACATCAGGCACAGAGAAACATGCCTCAAGGGCAAAGAAACATGCCTCAAGAACAGAGGAATGTGCCTCCAGCAAGGAGGAATGTACCTCGACGTCAGGCTTTCATAATGACGGTCGAAGAGGCCGAAACCACAAGCCAAGTCATCACTGGTAATTCCCAATCCTTTCAATTTTCAAACCGTATATATCAATATGCTTTTCCCATATCAAAACCCAAACTCATACAACTTGGGTACTATACTAATAGCCTCCCTACCTGTTCTAGCACTCTTCGACACTGGAGCATCATATTGCTTTATGTCGCAACGGTTCGTCCGAACTCATGCGATTCCAGTTAAACCGCTCGTATCCAACTAGAATGTTAGTTCAGGGAACGGCGTTCTAAAAGCAACTCTGGGATATGATCTATGTCCAGTGATCATCTGTAATAGAGAATTTTATGCGGACTTTAAGGTACTGGACATACCGAACTTCGATGTAGTCTTGGGAATGGACTAGCTGGGAACTTTCTTCGCTACTATCGACTGTCGCCAAAGGAGGGTAGTGTTCAAAATACCAGATCATCTAGTGTTCTATTTCAAGAGTGGAGACCATACCTTGGAACCCAGCGTCTACAAGGCAAAACCAAAGAAGGCAGTGGTTGCAGCATTGCAAGCGAAAGAATCGAAGCCAGAGGTAGTTCGAGAGTTCGAGGATGTATTTCCGGAAGATATATCATGTTTACCTCCCAATCGAGCTCTTGAATTCAGTATCGATTTACAACCTGGTGCGCAGCCTGTAATCAAAGCTCCATACCAGTTAAGTCCAGAAGGATTGAAGGAGATCCACACTCAGTTGGACAAACTCCTGAAGAAAGGTTGGATCCGTCCCAGTACTTCAAGTTGGGGATCTCTAGTGTTACTTGTGAAGAAGAAAGAAGGTTCATACAAGATGTGTGTGGATTATGAGCTCTAAACGAAGTGACGATTATGAACAAATATCCACTACCGTGCATCGGTAATCTTTTCGATCAGCTAAGTGGGTTTTGTGTATTTTCGAAGCTAGATCTTCGTTCGGGTTATCATCAGGTGAAGGTCAAAGAGTCCGACATTCCGAAGACGGCGTTTAGGACTCGCTATGGGCATTATGAATATCTCGTAATGCCATTTGGAGTGACCAATGCACCTACTATATTTATGAATCTGATGAACCAAGTTTTCCAAGAGTACTTAGACAGGTTCGTTGTCATCTTCATTGACGACATCCTGGTGTATTCAAAGAATCGAAAAGAACACGCGGAGCATTTACGGATTGTTCTGGAGACATTACGACAATATCGGCTCTATGCCAAGTACAGCAAGTGTGAATTTTGGCTAGATCAAGTTAGATTTCTCGGACATATCGTTTCAGAGGAAGGAGTCTTAGTAGATCCAGCTAAGGTGTCAGCTGTCAGTGAATGGCCGACACCAAAGACGGTGAAGAATATACGAAGTTTCTTGGGATTAGCAGGATACTGCCGACGATTCATTAAAGGATTTTCGAAGATTGCAGCACCCCTAACCAAGCTCACACGTAAAGATGAAGTATTCGTGTGGTCAGAAGAATGTGAAAACGCTTTTGTAGAACTCAAGTCAAAATTAACTTCTGCTTCTATTCTTGTAATACCGGATCAATTTGGAGGATTTGTTGTGCATTGTGATGCGTCCCGTAAAAGATTAGGATGTGTTCTACACCAGCATGGAAATGTTGTAGCTTTTGCATCAAGACAGCTAAAGGTTCATAAGCGCAACTATCCAACACATGATTTGGAGTTGGCAGCCGTTATCTTCACACTTAAGATTTGGCGCCACTATCTCCTGGGAGAACGAGTGGATATATACACTGCCCACAAGAGTCTGAAGTGTGTATTTACTAAGAAGGAATTAAACATGCGGCAGAGAAGATGGCTAGAACTCATGGCGGATTTCGACATCAACCTACAGTATCATCCTGGGAAGGTGAATGTAGTTCCTGATGCACTTAGCCGCCAGCCATTAGTAATGAATCTCACCTATCAGTGGAAGCTACAACAGGAATTGCACGGATTGGAGATCGAAGTAGTTATGCAAGATAATGCTTCATATTTGATGAACTTACAAGTCCAGTCCACTCTTGTCAATCAGATCAAGGCAGCTCAAGCAAATGATACCAAGCTACAAAAGATCCGAGAACAAGTAGAAAGTGGACTTCGAACTGATTTCATCATTCACAAAGATGGATCCTTGAGATATGGAAGTCGATTGTGTGTGCCACACGGCCCAGTTCGAGAAGATTTGATGAAAGAAGCTCACAGCTCTCCTTATTCTGTACACCCCGGTGGTTCAAAAATGTACAAGGATCTACAACAACACTACTGGTGGCATGGAATGAAGCGCGAAGTAGTAAGGAGCATAGCCAAGTGTTTGGTGTGTCAGCAAGTGAAGGCTGAACATTACAGAATTGCTGGTCTACTTCAGCCGTTACCAATCCCAGAATGGAAATGGCAGCACATTACCATGGACTTCGTGACTGCCCTCCCTCGCAGCACGAAGGGTAACGACGCAGTATGGGTTATTGTGGATCAACTCACCAAGTCGGCTCACCTTTTTCCATTTCGAGTGGGCCAATCTACCGAGACGCTAGCAAAGTAGTACATAGAGGTAAGCATAAGTCCAAAGTAAGATTTAAATCTTCAAGATGTACTATATTTGATACCCATAAACTCATGCAGGAGATCGTAAGATTACATGGAGTACCTGTTTGCATCTTCTCCGATCGTGATACAAGATTCTGATCACAATTCTGGCAGAGTCTGTAAGCTAGCCTGGGAACGAGTCTAAATTACAGCACGACTTATCATCCACAAACGGATGGACAGTCCGAGCGATCAATTCAGATTCTAGAATACATGCTAAGAGCTTGTATGTTAGACTTCGGAAGTTCGTGGGAAGATCACCTATACCTTGTGGAGTTTTCATACAATAACAGTTATCAGGCAAGCATTGGAATGTCACCATTCGTAGTACTCTACGAACGGAAGTTTCATTCACTGCTAAGTTGGGACTACGTCGGAGATCGTGAACTCCTTAGACCAGAGATGATCGTGGCAACTCTGGACGTAGTTCGCATGATCAGGAAAAGAATGCGCATAGCCCAAGACCGACAGAAGCATTAGGCAGATGCAAAGCGGCGACATCTGGAGTTTCAACCTGGAGACCATGTTTTCTTAAAGATCTCTCCAAACAGAGAAGTGATCCGCTTTGGTAAGAGGTGTAAACTAAGTTTAAGATACATAGAACCGTTCAATATACTCGAACGAGTTGGAGAAGTGGCATACCGTTTAGCACTTCCACTCTCATTAGAAGGAGTGCACAACGTGTTCCACATATCCCAACTACGACGATATGTGAGCGACCCCAGCCATATACTCGATCACTCAAAGCTTAAAGAACAAACAGACCTAACTTGCGAGCAACAACCCGTTGAGATCCTGGACCGAAAGGTAAAAACATTGCGGAACAAAGAAGTAAACTTGGTCTGAGTGATGTGGAGAAAGGATTCGCCAAGAGAATCAACATGGGAATGAGAAGAATACATGCGTGCAAGATACCCTTACCTCTTTGAAAATTAGTGCATATGTAAATGTAAATTTCGAGGATGAAATTTTTATAAGGAGAGTAGAATGTAACGACTCTAAAATCTTGTACGGAATTTTACTGTTAATATACAAGAAATAAGTTTTACAGCCCGAGTTTGAGTTATAAGTTACTTATGTTAAATAATAGCAAGAAACGACCTGTAGCTCATTGGTAAAGCCTTGCGCTGCTGTGACGTAGCCCATGTGTTCGATTCCCATCAGACACAATTATTTTTTCTGAATTTTCTTAACTTTTTGGAAGCCCAAAAGATTGTACGTGCAATACATAGGGAAATGAAAAGTTGAGAAAAATCAAACATGTGCAAAAGGACACTATTTATTATCATTGTATCTTTTCATTTTCATAACAATTGTATGTAAAGATGAATGTGAATAAATTTGCTGTTATTTTATACTCTTTTCATTCTTGTACATTTTATATATTACTTAATTATGCTTAACGTATTTATTTCTTAGTAAATATATTGCGGCATGCTACGTCACCGTATCCGTCTACTGGAATGCGGGACGTGACACCTTTTTTCCCGCTGGCGTCCGGCGCATGCTTGTCGGGCGTGTGACCTGCTGGTGCCCGCATCACCCACGTGACCCGTTGGCGTCCGGCATCCGGCGCCCATATGCCGAACACATGACCCGCCGGCACCCATGCGCCACGCATGTGGCCCGCTGGCACCAGCGCCCACGTGCCATCTATAAAGGGTTACGCTAGCGCTCCGGCCAACTTCCATGGCCAAATGCGGAACAAAATTTTTATAACGATACGAAACTTGGCACTAGAATAAACCTAAACCAGATCTTTAACCATAAACCTAACCAACAAATTAGGGTTCTATCTACTATGATAGAAAGTATACCTAACGAAACCAAGTCCTTCGGGTATTCGATCCTCTCCTCAAGCTCCTCGATGAAAGTATGGATCGCGCTTGAACTTTGGCCTTCTTATGTCAACGATGATCCACCTGAGAGTTCCAACATTGAGTTAAACCTCCAAGTTAAGGTAACTAGAATACTTAGCTTGCTAATCTAAGTAGACTAGAGTGAGTAGAGTGTGATTTAGAGTAGCTAAGTCTCATTAACCCTTGATTATCAACACATGATACACAAGGGGTTTGAGAGGAAGAAGGAAAGAGCAAGCTTGAGGAAAGAGAAAGTATTTGTGACAATGATAATAAAAAATAGAATGGATAACTTATATATGACCACAAGCATGGCATGGAAAATATCTCACCAAAATATCTAAGGTCAAAAATATCTCACAAAATATCTAAGGTCAACAAGTCTATCCAAGTCAAGTGGTCAACATAAGTAGCCATGTCACAAAATTATCATTTATCAAAAATAAAAATTATTTTTCTTTACCTCATATTTGTTTTGACCAAGTCAATGGTCAAAACCCTAATGAGGTATCTCCTTCTATACCCCCTCTCATCCGTATATACATACCCGCATCCGTGTTCAGAGAAACATGAATACTATAAGACGAAACTAATCCAATAATCAAATACTAGGATCCGGCTTAAACCAAAGCCCACTGGTATTGTCCGCTCGAACACCACACGCGCACAAGTACACGTATGCGATCGAACCCTGTCGTAAAACCATACGATCTCTACTCGTTTCGCCCGAAGCTGGGAAATCCTCTGTGTGGGACTCTAAAGACTCAACAGTATGCTGGCAGTTGGTTTAACCACAAGCACGTCAGCGGCAATAGCTGTACGTAACGGCTAACCAGGTACCTGTCGAAAAGGAAGGCCGACGAGCAAACTCGTCCGAACTCTTACTGAGCATATCCGTGACAGTATCCGTACAGTCCAGTCTCTTCATCAAAGAGTATCGCATACCAGGTCTAGGGGGTGGTAAACGTCAGACCCTAATAACCTGATAAGTCGTGCTGATGTAGCTCAGGACCAATTCGGGAAACTACTGATCAACCTATAAGTAAATCACAACTGCCTTAGCCAAGATCTTATAGTCCTGACCAGTCGATCACTGTGCAATATCAACTCCCAATACCGGGAGAGACGAATCCCCAACAATCGGGCATACCTCCATGTGGCTCGGGATTGTACCCAACCTAAACCTATTTCCAAGACTCAGAACAACCGTGGTAGAGTAGTGATCAAAGCTCAGTGGGAACTCACACGAGACAAATGCCAATCTCAGGTCCAAAGACTAACCTGTACACATGTCACCTGAGAACTTCCATCTGACGATAGGCATAGTACCATCTGGAAGTTCTCGGCGACTCCGTCCAGTGTACTCACACCCAGTGAGCACCTGTATACGATCTTAGGTGCATCAGACCAATGGCTGCGGGACCAACCATCCCCCGACGGAGCTAGAAACGTATACACTAGTCTATTTTGGAGTATCAATGCCCAGTCTCGATACTCACGCGACTAGGGACCATTTAAGGATGTGCTTATGGACTACCCTACTCCCACAAGTATGATCGCCATCACAACGCAGGTAGTCAAGCAATATCCTACGAGCTTTATCAACATGTAATCGCAATATGCAATAACGAGTATAACATATGTCATGTTTAGATAAAGACAAACCATAATAGTATACTACCGTATCGAGTCTTTATTAATATGTGCAAGCTAGATATAACAACAATAGAAATAAATACACATATCCTGATAAAGACAAGTCGAATAATATACTATAAAACTGAGCAAGATTGTCCTGTACATACATATCCCTAGCATCCATATGTATACATATACAATACTGGCCTCTAGGGCATATATATATTCAACAATCTCACGCGTCCTTAGGACGCTCCTTACCCCTCTTTTTCCTACACGTTTCACATTCAAAACACAGAACCTCCGAAAACTCTACGAGGCCCCCGATGCATCCAAGGCCCCTTCAAAACACAATACACGCACACAGCATATTGAGTTCACATGACCAGTATTACCTGTCAATCGGTGGTTCTCTCGCTCCAAAAGTGATGGATAATTAATGGCAGTTCAGTCCGCGGCTGCCGGAGATTCGGACCCCCACAATCAATAAACTCCGGCCTATTCTAGGCAAGGGGAATCTGTAACATGCCTGACAACCGACGCATATTCCTATCTCAATAGGGTGACGAAAAACACTCTACACCCGGCACATGAAAATCATGTTTTTTTCTTTTTCAACTTTTCAACATTTTGCATATTGTAGCACATGAAAATCACGAAATTTCCAAAAATCTTAAAATGTTTTGTTTTATTTAGTTTTTCTAATATTTTGCTTATTATAGCATACAAAAATCGCAAAATCTCAACAAAAAATTCTTAAGATTTTTTATTTTCTTTGGGTATTCAATATTTTTTAGCACATGAAAATCAGAAAATTATCGAAAGTTTAATTTTTTTTATGCTTTCTTCTAATTTCTTATATTTTACATGTTATAGACCATGTAGCACCAGAAAATAGCTTCAGAAAGCTAGAGAGCTTTAGAAAAAGCAAGCAAACATTTTCATCAAATTTCATATATTCTTAGAGTTTTAAATTATTTTTAGATATTTTAGTCAAACCTAAAAATATTTTTTTATGATCTTTAAATATTTATTTATTAAGTCAGAAATAATATTGGCAAGTCTCTGCAGTTTAAATATTTTTAATTGCTATATATACTCAATAAGGCAATTTGACCATAGACTTTTTGCATGTATATTTCAGTCTAGCTATCATATAAATGTAAATTTATTTGCTTAAGACCATGTGAGGCTCCTGCTCCCCAACGTCATGTCCATAAGAACCGTGGTGGTGTGTGGGGCCCGCGAGATTGAATAGGACCGTTGGCTTGCGTTTTGCCATGTGGCAATCTCTAATTGGTCCATTATTTTTCCCACTTAGACTTAGGCTTTGCTGTCCGGAAGAGAAGAAATAAAAATGTGGGCTTTACACGCTGTCCAAGGCTGCCTGAAGCTCTTCTCTCTCTCACCTCCTATCCGGATGTATAATACCGGACACACCGAATAATTTCTCCAACCCGAGAGCTGCATTTTGAGCACTGTTTTGTTCTTTTTTTCCCCTGAAAAACTCAGCCAATGTTAAACTCTTTTTCCCCCAAGTTTGCCCTCATTTTTTTTAACTGTTGTGAGGATAATTGAGTCTTTTTCCAGTTACAACATCTTATTAAAAGGGTTATTTGATTTTGCCAAAATTGGCTATTTGCATGTAACTAACTCGAAAATCTTAATTCAGCTAAAATACCCACTCTAGTTCACTTTGAGCTGGTCAGCGTTTTTTGACCGTTTGAAACTGCCGTTAGAGAGTGTAAAATGACTGAAATACCCCCATCTTCTCTACCGGTCTCCTTTCCTCCCTCGGCCTCCCTGTCGCCCTCCTCGCCAACGTCCCTCTCGCATTCTCGTCGACCACTGCCGCCTCAACCTCCTCTCCTACCTCCATTCTCTTCTCCTCTCTCATTTCCATCATCTTCCCCACCACCATTATCACTTTAACCTACCACCACCATTAACACCCAGCACAACCACCACCTACCACTACCATCAGCACCACCCTTGATCATGATTAAATGCTCATCATCAGGACCCCCTTCGACAAATCTCATCCCAGAAACCCTCGATCAAACCATCTCTTCTTCCTCCCAAACACAATAAAATGCTACCAAATCTCCTGCAACACCAACAACCCAACATCTCCTCTCTTGTGCTCTGCCGCCACCGCTACCTCATCTCCGTTCGTCACCACCACAAACACCTCCAGAGACCTCTGCTACCGCCATCGCCTCTGCCGTCTAATCGTTGAGTTCCAATTCCTTTCCACCCTCGACTGTCTCAAACGCTTCCTCCACTACGCTGACCCCTCCACTACGATCTCTTCAAGCGCCTCCTCCAGCACAACCACCACACATCAACCCCGACAAGGTGGGCAGTCGATGGTGAGGTCCATCATGAAGGATGTGAGGAGGAGGGCTCTGATGATGATGAACTTGATGGGGGGATGGTGGTGGTGGTGATGAGTTAGAGAAGGAGGGGGAGAGAGATGAGACCATCCCGAAGGATGGTGGTAGTGAGTGTTGATGATGAGAAGATGGTGAGTGTTGATGATGAGATTGAAGGGTTTCTGATGCCATTGGATTTAACTTTGTAGGGGTCTGAGAAGTATGTGTCCATGTTCCTTCTCTTCTTCTTCTTTTAATGTAGAATTTTGAGAGAGAATCATCAACTTTATTGAGATTTTGGAGATAAAAATTTCTTGTAGGAGGTTGAGGAAGTCGATGGCAAGAAGAGTATCACCGGAAATGATGAGAAGGTGGAGAATGAAAAATGATGATGATGATGATTATAGGGGGAAGATGGTGATAATGAAGGGATGGTGGTGATGGCGAGGATGAGAGGCCGGAGGGTGATGGTGAGAGGCGGCAGAACGGGGGGTAGGGAGAGGGAGCAAGGTGGGGCCTCCGGGGTCAGGGCAGGGGCGTCACCAATGATGACGATGAGAGAGAAGGGAGGAAGAAGAAGAATGAGAGAAGAGATAGGGTGAGCGAATTTTGTTCTTTTACCTCTCTAACTAACCATGGTTAGAGATTAACTTAACAAAAGCCTACAGGAGTGGGGTATCTAGTTGACGGAGATATGTGGAGTGGGTTATAAGTAAATAGCCATATATGGATGGGGTATTCGAAAATAGTCAATTTTCGAGCGGCAAAATTAAAAAAACCCTTTATTAAATTACACATAAATACCTTCATCTAATTAGACACATATAGCCCTTGAATTTTTGCAATAACTCTCTTCAACAATTTTCAAATTTTCTTGAGCCTGCATCGAAAGTTTCTTTGGCATTTCATCTTCAATACACTCAATTACCATAGCTCTTAGTCCCGATTAGAAAGTAATATTCTTGAGCGAAATTGTCTACCATCAATTAGAGAGAAATTCAAATTTGTGATTGTAATTTACTGGGAAGAAGGCTATAAAGGTTTTCTTTTATCCGGTCAAAGGAGGCCAGTAGTGAAAAATTTGGGAAATTCTAAAGGTTGAGATGGAGTAGGCGTGAGATGTCGAACCATTTTAAATTCCATGTGTTAGCGTTTAATTTGCAATTTTCTCTATCTTTATATTTACATATTATTAGAATTGTGGTAATTTCTATTATTTTATTATTGCATTGCATGAATTGTAATTGAACCCTATTCACCCCTCTTTAGGGTTGTAGTTTGACATTTCGGATGAGAATCCAATATCGTTTCACCATTGATGCAGTGAGTGCAAAATTAACGGTTTTTTGATAGTATAACATTTATGGTATTTTTACATCACTATATCAATGTGAATTGATATTGGATTCGCATAAAATTTAGTGTATCCACATCTTGCATAATGAAAATAAAGGTGATGGATATTGATCGTCGAAAAAATTGGTGGAATGTTGACTTTTCTTGACGCCATAGTAGGAAACTTCCTCCTGTGACATTTGAGATTCCGTTTTCTTTAATTTTGAAACACCAACTAGAAACACTAAATATTTAACTCTCACAAATTTCTTTTGGATTTTTTATATTTTGCATTCTATTCCACGCTAAAATCATGAATTTTAAAAATATTTTCTCAAACCTAAGAGAGAAAATTAAAAAAAGCTAGCTAGTTGTATGGAATAAAAGAATGTTAAATATTAAGTAAAGAACCGATAATTTTTTTTTCCACTAAAGTCTAAACTAAATCAGAGAATTTTCAAAAACTAAATAAAATTATTTTTTTCCATCAATAAAAATAACGATCGGCTCCATGCATCTTGTTCTACATATCAATCAACATACGTATAAACAAATTTAGATGATTTAGACATTTATAAAATATGAATATCACGGTCGCAAAATAAATGGTTGTTAAAGTATCGTAAAAGTTGCATACATTGTATACCCTTGATGCATGACTTACAAAGCTCTAAATCGTCTAATTTTTTTTTATATACATACATATATTATCGTGTAAAACATGATGCAAAAATTCGATCGTCGATCCAACGGTCGGATTTAGCCATCTCAGTTTAACTCACCATCTCACCATATCATTACTATATATATATATATATATATATATATATAGAGAGAGAGAGAGAGAGAGAGAGAGAGAGGAAGAGGGAGAGGGGAGGGGGGTGGATTCACCATATCATAACTATATATATATAGAGAGAGAGAGTCAACACACACACACACACACACATATATATATATATATATATATATATATATATATATATGGAGAGAGAGAGAGAGAGAGAGAGAGTCTTCACAATTGGATTAGATTTTCTCGGTTGATTCATGTTGATGCTTCATGCAGCTCCGTCTGAAACAAACATTTCATCGAATTTTTGTGATTGACATCATTCATATTGATCAACATATTCTAAGAAAACACACATACAAGATTATGTGGTTTCGAATCACATTATTATTGAATGGGATGACCACAGATTTAATGGTTAGCCGATTATAAACATAGAACATTTTCTATCGTTAAATTAATGTCATAGACTTTTGAAAATTGTTGTACCTATGTATGCTGGCCCAGGAGAATCAAGATGGATGATACGGATGATTCATGACCAAAGAATTCATTAAAGCCTTAAACTTAGAGGCCCAATTACAAACTTAAAGCCCATAACAAACCAAACAACAAATACAACCAACAAACTGAATGGAACGAACGAACGAACGAATAGTTTAACTGTGAAACCCTACAACAATAATATCTTGTTCACCACCCTGCAGTTCTTTCTGATCTCCCATTTCCCTCCACTCTGCCCTTCAATGGAACCCATTTTCACCATCGTGGCGGCGAACTTCGCCGCCCATTCCGCTCTTCGGTTCGCATTGTCCCTCACCGTCCTTGCTGTCGACGGATCGGTCCATAGAGACTGATCCGAGGTGAACAACCCCTTGTTATTTCTCAAATTCTTGTAATATCTGTTATCCAAACGATTCGAGCTTACATTGTCAAGTGGAACGGTAGTCATCACGCTCGACGAAGAAGCCGGGCATTTACTCTTCAAGAACGCGGCGAACCCTGCGTTCAAGCTCGGGTCTTGTGCGGTCGTGGCGTTGAACGAGTATAGACGGTTTGAAAACGAAGAGCAGTGAGAAACCCCGATTGAGTGATCGCCGGACAGAGTCACCATTTCATCTAAGGAGAGACCCTTGTTAGCAAAACGCTGTTGAAGCTGTTGGACGTTGAAGAACGGTGCGGGGAGATTCTGAAACACTTCTGATTCTAATGAGACGTCCCGTCGAGGCGAACGGATGGAACGGTGTAGGTGATGCCGCCGACTTGGGACGTGCTATCGCGAGCTGCGAAGGCGAGGATGTCCGCACAGGAAACGGTCTTTGGGCATTTGGATTCGATCTCTGCTTTTGCTCTATCGATGACTTCAAAGCCTCCGAGGCTCGGGTTGCTTGCGGGGCTTTCTTTCTCCACGGGATTTCCTGGTGTAGAATCAAGAAGCACAGATCCGTCACAACCCTGCAATGAGATGGAATAATGGACAAAAGATTATTACATGCATCTACTTTGTTTGATCGATTTGCAAGTATGTGTGTGTCTATATATATATATACATAGAGAGAGAGAGAGCATAATCACTACTACAAATAAGGGTTGTCCCTACGGATATATCCGTAGGAGCAAACCACTGCCCCTACGGATATATCCGTAGGGGCAAGAAAATACCCCGTAGGTACAAACGCCGTAGGTGCAAGTCGCAGCCTTGAACATGCCCCTACGGACTAAAAATTGCCTCTACGGAGTTATGTGTAGGTCCAGTTTTTCCTACGGATTAGGCCGTAGGGACAAAAAATTTATTTAATTTATGATTTTATAAAATAAATTAAGTGTCCCTACGGACTTATCCGTAGGGCCAAGTAGTTGCCCCTACGGATAAGTGCGTAGGTATAAATCCGTAGGGACAAAATATCAGGTATCCTGATATTTTGTCCCTACGGATACCTGTGTAGGGGCATTTGTTTGCCCCTACGGATATATCCGTAGGGGCATGCATACCCTTAATACTGAGATCATAGGTGCCCCTACGGATAAAGCTGTAGGTACATTGTTGTGCCCTACAGATTAATCCGTAGGGGCAATGAAGGGCCCTACGGTTAAATCCGTAGGTACATATTATCAAGTTTTTTTTTAAAACAGAGCTGCCTATTTTTTTCTTGCCCTGTGCACAATAATATATACATCATATATAAAATTAATCATCACGCAGAACATATATCGCAATATTTATAATCACATCACGCATAATATACAAAAGAAACCAACAAGCAGAATATGATATCAATATAAACACGCAAACACCACCAATATCAATATCGTCCAAAATATAGTACAATATGTATCATATAAATAAATACATGTTTAAAATATAAAGAATCAAAAAGCTACCCTAACTCGGTTCAGCTCCACCTTTGATAAACGCCAGAATCTGGCGCGTCTGCTCCTCGATCAATAAATCATGTAATGCGGAGCGTGCGGGAGTCTGAGCGGGCTGTGGAGCTGGTGATGTGGTCTGTGCAGCCGCCGTCGAGGTAGTGGCTTGCGGAGCCGCGGCTGCGGGAGTCTGAGCGGGCGGTGGAGCTATAGGAGCTGTCTGCGGAATCGCAGCCGATATAGTGGTTTGTGGAGCCGCAGCCGAAGGAGATGCATGTGGAGGCTCGGCCGATATACCCTGTCGCGTCTGGACCTACGTGTGTAATAAACGAGTAAGAACTGTGTATTATTCGAATTCGTATCATTATCAAGTTATTTCGAAACCCCAATCTATGTATACTTAGGGACTTAGGCCTCGTTTGGATATCTAGTTTGGAAAACCGTAGTTTATTTTAATTAGATATGTATGCATGATTAATCAAAACTAAGTCTACAACCAAATAAGCTCAGGCTACATACTAATATTGGATATGTTGCTATCTATAATATGACATAATATTTTACTGTTAAGTAGTATACATACCAGCATCTTCTTCAACTCTTGAACGATGGCCTTCAAGCTCTCCAGTTCCTGCTGGAAACGTCGTTCACTGGAGATGGAGGAAGTAACTACCGGGGTGGAGGTCAACCTCATATAGGCCCTGCTAGGGCTCAGTCCCTGGCCTCTCTCCCAACCTCCATGGTGCCCTCCGTGTGCGGCGTCCAGGACTGGGGTCAGCAGCATCGGATCGTTCTGTCCGGTAAAATCGATCCCCGATGCCTCGGCCTGCTCAACCACCCGCTCCTACACCCACATTAACCAGTAAAATATAAGTATATCATTTAAATTTGAACCTTTCAAAACTAAAATTTCAAATAGGGGTTGAATAAATATTAACACTTACGCAATACTCCTGGGTAGCGACGCCGGGATATCGAAGCTCGTCCGTGGCGGGATCTGTCGAGGTGCCGTGGACGGCAAGATATGCGGACAGCACGCTCGGTGTACCACCTTGCGTCAGGGTCTGAGCTCTTTGCAATATTAGAAAATAACTCTTAATATTAGATATATTAGAAAATAACTCTTAATATTGCATTATATCACAAAGGCCGGTCTATTGTAATTTACTGATAACTCCATGGCTCGAGTAATATTCCTTGAGCCACATGTATAAGTGGGGCGACCCCTCTTCGCCGACTTCCTATTCTCTATATTTTGAGCGGCTTGTTTCTGCACAACACATTTACATTTAGTTTTCTAATTAAGGAACACAAAAAGATAAATTATATACTAAATAATGAATTACATTTAAAATACATACCTGTTTGCGTTGAGAGTCGAAATACTCGCACAATAGAGGCCAAGTCTCTACGTCGACTCTCGCAAAGACCGGAGTAGATAGGAGGGCCGCTCTCTCTGCCTCAGGGGTTGCCATCCACAGGGAGTAGCAGTCAGCCTTCAGCTCATTCCTGTTGTATCGGACCTTGGTCTGTATGTTCTTCATCAGGCCATTGTACAGAGTATGAAGGTCGAGCACCCTCTAAGGGTGATCAGGGTTGGGTACAGGCTGAAAATCGTAATCCAACTGAAAATACAAAAAAACATTGTTATTAGATTGCAAGTGTTAATAATAAATATATTGGATAAATCAAATGAAAATATATATTAATACCCGAGCCTGATCAAAGAAGAGGGCGAATGAGCGCCGGTGCTGGTCGCCCCACTCAACGTGAAGTGGATAGTTCTTCACGAGTCGGCTCTTATCCCCCATATACTGGCCGAAGCTCTCGGCATGATCGCCGGTATAGCGATAATCAGGGGTAAAAAAGAGGGGGAATGCTGCCTCCTCCCTATCTCTGTCAGGCCTCAGCCTGTGGGTCTGATTCGGGCCTCGAGTGTCCCTCTGGGGATGGGGAGGCCCTGCGTCTGCAAGAAATATCAAGACAATCAATATTAAGACAAAGTTGTATTAAGAAATCAAGGTTAAACGAAAATTGAAGTGTGATTTATACCTCCGGTGATTAAAACGTGAGCCTGGGCCCGAGCAGCAGCACGAGCGGGACGATAGTTCCTCCGGTGAGGAACAGCCGGTGTCCCGAATGCGGACGCATCCCCTCCAACTAGAAAATAAACATTGACGCTAAATTTCCATGAAGTTCATATTTATTCTATAGAGGATATATAAAATGAATAAATATTTTATATTTATTCATACTAACCTACAGACGATGCGGAAGGTACGGAAGTGGCAGGAGTGGCCCCTGCGTCAGATGTGGACGCACCACCTATAATTAGACAATTAAAAATAGATTATATAAGTAATTACAAAAAAAATGTGTAGATAAATAATATAACATTCTAAATCAATATGCATGCACTATAGGATATATAAACATACCCGCAGGTGCGGTGGTGTCACTATCTACAGCTAGACAATAAAAAAAATTACTATCTAAGTAAGAGCAAAAGGAATGTGTGTATATTTATAATATAGTATTCTAAATCAATATACATGCACTATATGATATATAAACATACCTGGAGGTGCGGGAGTGGCCTCTGTCCCTGATGTTGGATCCATCCCGAAGGTCACATTATTGTAACCATCCCACTGAGCAGTCACGTCCTCTCCGGACAATGGGGATGGAGGTCCAAGAAGCTCCTGATGACCATCAAAGTGAACAGTGTCTAACCTATAGGGGTGGTCTAGAGGCAGGAAACGTCGATGGCCGCAATAACAAACCTTCCTGCTAAAATTCAAGAATTTCAATGTTGTGTGTTGATGGCAATGAGAACATACTTTGTGACCATGTACGGACCAACCTGATAGCATTGCATACGCAGGAAAGTCATTAATTGTCCACATTAAAGCCGCACGCAGCATGAAAATTGTATTTGTGTTTGCATCGTATGTCTCTACACCATCAATGAACAAAGATTTTAACTCCTCGATCAGAGGTCAGAGATAGACGTCGGTATTGTTTCCCGGTGAGTTTGGTCCGTCGATAAGAAGAGGCATCATAAAGTATGATTGGTCCATACCCAACCAAGACGACAGATTATAAATTATCATTACAACGGGCCATGTGCTGTGACTTCCAGCCATATAGTTGAATGGACAGAATCCATCACTAGCCAGTCCGAGCCGGACATTGCGAGGATCGCTACTGAATATTGCGTGCCTCCTATCGAAATCCTTCCATGCCGGTGAATCTCTTGGATAGCTCATTTTTCCATCTTCACTTGGAGGAGCATGGTGATACCAAATCATTGCCTCGGCTGTTTTCTTGCACCTGAATAGCCTCTGTAGCCTCTGTATTATGGGAAAGTATCGTGCTATCTTGATAGGTATATCAGGCTTCTTATCAGAATCTTTCGGTTTATAACCGGCCTCTCCGTATGTTGGACACTCTTTCAAATCTGAATTCTCTTTCCGGTACAATACGCAATTTTTAGGACATGCTTGAATCTTCTCGCACTTTAGACCCAAATCAGACATCATCTTCTGGGCTCTGTACCAGCTGTCGGGCACGTTATTTTCCGGGGGTATAGAATCTTTCAAGAACGAAAGAAGTATTGTGAATGACTTGTTGCTCCATCTATTTAGGCACTTTATCTGGAAAAGTTGGACGATCCATGAGAGGGTGGAATACTTTGCATTCTCATAAATTGGTTTTCTAGCATCATTCATGAAATTTTCATATTTATCCGCACGCGGTCCTTGACCGGAAGGAATGTCATCTTCGGTACGAATAGATTCATCTAGGGCAGCCTCTACCACATCCTCCATTTCTTCTGATGGAAATAAATTACCGTCTTTTTCTACTGCCGCATTACCGTCTTCTCCTTCTTCTTCTGCCGCATTATCGTGTTCTCCTTCTTCTTCTGCCGCATTACTGCGTTCTTCTCCTTCCCCGTGATATTTCCAAATTGTATAAAATCTAGTAAACCCATATTTTACGATATGAAGCTCTGCCAATTCTACCTTCTGCCAGTACTTATTGCCACATCTATCGCACGGGCAGAGAATCTTCTCTATCACGATCTTATTATGTGCGCGTGTAAATTCAATAAAAGCAGCAACTCCTGCGACAAACTTAGGTTGCATACGTTGTTGCCAATCCACATATATCCAGTCCTTAACTCTGACGTACTCATGGGACATGTTAGACTGTATAATATATAAATTGAAGGTTATGGTGATTATATTGAGAAATCTAAGAACGGGATAGTTACCGACAAAGGAGAAAATCTGTGAATATGCTTTGTGTGTGCGTTTGTCGTTGAAAAGAATAAATTATCGAACGTATGTTAACCGATAGACGGGGACTAAGTGGAGCTTTTAGTTTCATATATGAGTATCGATGAGAATATGAAAGTTTTATATTATCATCGAGTATCATATATTGGTTTTAACTTGAACATCTTGAATCACTCTCTAATGATGCGTTTGTTGTGTATTCTTGTTGTATGTGTGTGTTTCGGCTGACGGGGGTAAGGCTTCTATCCTATTAAGAATGTATAGAGCGAACACCCATTCGCTTGTGCTTTCAACTGTTTCGAGTAAATTTCGGCAGCACCTCCCCGCTGTTCTCCGAGTACACTGTAATAGAATAAATAATCATTTCAAAGCTGTGAAACAACGTTGAAATGAACATCTAATTTATCTTTGTACACGGAGAACCAGCGGAAAGGTACCGACGAAATATCTCGAAACGGATGAAAATACAAGTGAATGAAGGTGTTTGCTTTATACATTCCTAACTTGTCCACACAGGACAAATCTATCGGTTATCATACGATTGAATCTTCTCGTCACATAGACTATACGACGGTTGTTAGTATCGAGCTATACCGTTCGATATTTAACAAGTTTCGTATAGTTCTATGTCACGACGAACATCGAACGTATGTTAACCGATAGACGGGGATTAAGTGGCGCTTTTAGTTTCATATATGAGTATCGATGAGAATATGGAAGTTTCATATTATCATCGAGTATCATATATTGGTTTTAACTTGAATATCTTGAATCACTCTCTAATAATTCATTTGTTGTGTATTCTTGTTGTATGTGTGTGTTTCGGCTGTCGGGGGTAAGGCTTCTATCCCATGAAGAATGTATAGAGTGAACACCCATTCGCTTGTGCTTTCAACCATTTTGAGTAAATTTCGGCAGCACCTCCCCGCTGTTCTCCGAGTACACTGTAATAGAATAGATAATCATTTCAAAGCTGTGAAACAACGTTGAAATGAACATCTAATATATCTTTGTACACGGAGAACCAGCGGAAAGGTACCGACGAAATATCTCGAAACGGATGAAAACACAAGTGAATGAAGGTGTTTGCTTTATACATTCCTAACTTGTCCACATGGGACAAATCTATCGGTTATCATACGATTGAATCTTCTCGTCACATAGACTATACGACGATTGTTAGTATCGAGCTATACCGTCCGATATTTAACAAGCTTCGTATAGTTATATGTCACGACGAATATCGAACGTATGTTAACCGATAGACGGGGACTAAGTGGCGCTTTTAGTTTCATATATGAGTATCGATGAGAATATGAAAGTTTCATATTATCATCGAGTATCATATATTGGTTTTAACTTGAACATCTTGAATCACTCTCTAATGATGCGTTTGTTGTGTATTCTTGTTGTGTGTGTGTGTTTCGGCTGTCGGGGGTAAGGCTTCTATCCCATTAAGAATATATAGAGCGAACACCCATTCGCTTGTGCTTTCAACCGTTTCGAGTAAATTTCGGCAGCACCTCTCCGCCGTTCTCCGAGTACACTGTAATAGAATAGATAATCATTTCAAACCTGTGAAACAACGTTGAAATGAACATCTAATCTATCTTTGTACACGGAGAACCAGCGGAAAGGTACCGACGAAATATCTCGAAACGGATGAAAACACAAGTGAATGAAGGTGTTTGCTTTATACATTCCTAACTTGTCCATACGGGACAAATCTATCGGTTATCATACGATTGAATCTTCTCTTCACATAGACTATACGAAGGTAGTTAGTATCGAGCTATACCGTCCGATATTTAACAAGTTTCGTATAGTTCTATGTCACGACGAACATCGAACGTATGTTAACCGATAGACGGGGACTAAGTGGCGCTTTTAGTTTCATATATGAGTATCGACGAGAATATGAAAGTTTCATATTATCATCGAGTATCATATATTGGTTTTAATTTGAACATCTTGAACCACTCTCTAATGATGCGTTTGTTGTGTATTCTTGTTGTGTGTGTGTGTGTTTCGGCTGTCGGAGGTAAGGCTTCTATCGGTTATCATACGATTGAATATTCTCTTCATATAGACTATACAAAATATTTAAATAAAATATAACTGGTATCAGAAACCCGGTCCTGACACACAGGAAGCAACCCTTATCCTCAACTAGTCTGCATACTGAATATTATCTGTCGAGTTAACAAATTTAACCTGATCGGATATACCCGCTGGGTAAAACCTCACAAAGATAGGCACGAATTGAATGTAGATGGTGCAAAATCAAGTATAATAAATTTACCATACATCAGAGTTACATTCAAGAAAGTTCTATCCCAAGCTCTAAATTTTTAATTACTTTTGCTAAAAATGAAAGTGTATTCAGCTTTGTTGTCTCTGTTGTATATGCAGTTGCATTCAGCAGATCATAAATAAAATCTCCATCCCCTGAGACCAGTTTTCCCACAAAAAAACAGTCCGTATCTTAACATGCACTGCACCATTAGAATCTATTCGTTCAAGAGCTACGCCTGAGCAAAATGCAAGCAACATTTTCAATTTTCAGTTCTAATTTGAACTGATCTGCAGTCCATGTTCTCACACACTTTTCCCCAGGAAAATTAGTAGCACACCTATCATAATCTAAAATTTAAGAACCCCAAGCCCAATCCTAACCCCAGCCCCAGCCCCAGCCCCAGCCAAACCCCAACCCCAACCCTAACCCCAGCCCCAGCTCCAGCTCCAGCCCCAGCCGAACTCCAACCCTAACCCTAACCCCAACCCCAACCCCAACCGCAACCCCCTGCCAAACCCCAGCCGCAATCCCAGCGCCAACCCCAGCCGCAACCCCAACCCCAACCCTAACCCTAATGCTAACCCCAACCGATGCCTCATCGGTACCCAAACCATGAACCCTAGACCTAAAATAATCAAAAATTTGTTTAATTGAAGATTTCCTAACCTGTGCAGTGGAGGAGACGATCGATCGGTGGCGACGACGAAACGGAGACGACGACGAAAACGGCGACGAGGAAGAACCAGACTGTGGCAACGACGAAACGGCTTGCGCTGGCGACGACGAGAGATTTGGCGATCGGCGGGAACGAGAATTTGGGGATTTTGGGTTCGCGCGTGAGAGTATTGAGAATAAGATAATCAGCGTAGGGATCGATCCGTGCCTTTTTAATTAAATCCCTATTTAGATGTCCCTATGGATAAGTCCGTAGGTTCTTAGTTTGCGGCTCCGTAGGGGAAAACAACAATTTACGATTTAATATTTTTAAATTAATATGTAAAGACCGTAGGGGCAACCTTATGGCCCTACGGATTAGTCCGTAGGGCCAAACGAAATCTGCCCCTACGGATTTCGTTATTCGTAGGGGCAACCCCCTATTTTAGTAGTGAATGAAGGAAAGAGACCATAGGACGGAATTTCCTCCTATGGCGTCGAAAAAACACACCCTCCATCGTGTTTTCCGACGATCAGAATGCATCATTTTCATCGTTATCATCTAAGATATGGGCACACCAAATTTCATGTGATTCTATAACCTTTTCACCGTTGATTTAGCAATGTAAAAAGTTCTATTGTCAGTAAACCGTTAATTTTGAACCCACTAATTCAACGGTGAAAATGTTTTAGAATCACATGAAATTTGGTGTACCCATATCTTAGATGATAACGATGAAGATGATGCATTCCGATCGTCGGAAAATACGATGAAGGGTGTGTGTTTTCGACGCCATAGTTGGAAATTCCGTTCTATGATATCTTTACTCCATTATATATATATATATATATATATATATATATGCCATGTTTGTTGGATCGATGCAGCTGGCAGCTAGCTATTGTTACTAATTGTTGGACATCTTGCAATTCTTGATAGACGCAACATTTACAGACATGCCGCCACAGTTTGAAATTAACTAAAACGGTTGCCAGAAATGTTGTAGATCACTTAGCATTTTATATTTTTCATATTTCAACATAGAAAAAGAAAATCAAGCCGCAAACTTGATCATGATTAATTTCCCTATTCAACTAAATAACCTCTTTAGTGCTATATATATGGTTATTCATAATTGATGCAAGGATATATAGCTAGAGATGTTATAGGAGGGAATATGTATATATATATATATATATATATATATATATATATATATATATATATCAAAGGATTTAAAGATTTCTCGCTCATGCATCGAAAGAGGGCAAAATGAACGTCTTTCAATACAACATCATAAACTTTATCTAACAAATTGATTAGAGGTCTTCAAATCTTTTGATTTTTCATACACAGACTTGAAGATAGGGTGATCAACTTGAACGTTTCGGATCGTTCAAATAAATCTATGTTCTCCACCATTTTATTCGACAATTGGCACCACAAATCTTAATTTTCGTTGTCTAAGATGGTGCCGATAGATCAAATTTCATGTGATTTTAATATCGTTTTCACGTGAAAATTTAATGGTTTACCGAGAATAAATTTTTTTACTTTGCTAAATCAACGGTGAAAAAGTGTTAAAATCATATAAAATTTGGTGTATTAACATATTAGACGATGAAGATCAAAATGAACGGTGCCGATCGTTGAATAAAATTGTAGAGAATGTACACCTAACTAAAAAACCTCCTGAGGCATCTTTTCTCGCTTATATATATATATATATATATATATATATATATATATATATATATATATATATATATTGTTCAAGCTTACCCTAACAAAGCAGTCATGGAAATGCATCCTGATAAGGCCAGCAGCGATGCCAGGATTCTTAGCCACCGCCTCATTCACCGCCTTCTTCACGATGGCTTCAGCCGCAGGACACGTCGAATCATAGAAACCAACTTGCAATGAATCAGCCAAAGGTGAAAACGTTGCCACCATGATCAACATGGCTAGAACAAGAGTTGAGCCCAAGCAAGAACCCATTTGCTTATGATGCAATTTGGGAGTATATATATATGTGTGGTGAATTACAATGATCAAATACGTATGCTTGTGGATATAGAAATGAATGAAACTAGATACATATAAGAGAGTAATTAATGGTGTGATTGATGTTGAGATGTTGATCTCAATTGCAGCTATTTATAGATGCCAAAAAGAGATAAATGGTAAGAGTTGGTGGGAGCTTGTAAGGTTTAGGTTTTACTTGGTCAACAAATTAATTATAAGCGCGTGCATATATGATTGATTTGGTAGATTGATAGTGACATAGTGTGAGATAAAAGAGAGGCTGGCAATTTTGAACATTTTGAATAAGTAGCATATCCCATGCACGATGAGAACTTGGAAATTGCATGGTTATGGATTATTTTGGATATTTTGCATATGTAAACAGCTGCTTTGCACTTTTGATTAGGTTTAGTTACGTAAATGAATGGCCAATATTGGCCAATGGTTTGACCTTTTCATGTATATATGATCAAACAATATCAATACAAAAAAAAAGGAAGAAAACAATATCGAATCGTTTACTTTAATTTGCAAGAAATACAAGGATCTTTCACAATAAAATATCTGGCCTCTTCTTTAATTGTTATAAAATTAATATTCTATTAGACTTTTGAATGACTGCCATTTAAGAGGAAAATGTGTGCATCCACATAATTTGTTGATGATTTTTGAAGATTATTACAGACAGTAGTTTTTATTTTGAAAAAAATTTACTATACAATTGATATTTTGTTGCTTCTCAAAGGATGGATTATTTTATTATTTCATATTTATTTATTTTTTAAAAAAAAATCATTATCGTGTTTGCTTATTATTGTAACTTTTCTCATTTCACAATATCAAAGAAACATTTTATTATGTTACGGTCTTATATATTGACCCTATCAGATGCTTAAGTTAAACAACTTATTCAAGCAGGAAAACATGATATTTATATAAGTTCGATAATTTTTTGTCCGTCTCCTGTCTCCTGACTCGGCTCCAAGATTCTCAGAACCGAATATTTATCTGAATTAAAGATTTAATTCGTTGGCCGGTTTGTCCAGAGGATAGCACATTTAAAATATATATAGATTGATCACAACTAAAAACAAATTATACAACAACGCAATGAGCCATGTGATTGATCCATGATCGATTATAAGTGCACCTGCATGCATGGTTATAACTATCATACTAACTGATGTGTGATACTCGCCATTGTGCCACCTTCTCGGACATTTGAGACATATATGCATGGCATAATCATTAGAATAAAGCAAGATGATCGAAAGATCAGATGATAAACTATGATGAACTCTTGCGGCGAGAACATATGCTAGCTTTGACAATTATGCATGCATACATGCAACTTAATTAACAAACTTCTTCACCCAAATAAATTTGAAATATAAATGGTGAAAGCAACAGGTCCAATATAATCATTTGTCAACCTGCAAAATGTCTAACCTTATTATATTCATGATCTTAATTATTCTTGCATTGTCCAAATAAATTTCAAGTGGCCAACTGTAGCGCGTTTAATTGATTCTTCTGATAGTGTAATTGGTAAAACATAGAGATCCTCCTTGTACCAAAAATACTCATTTACACCAATTTCGAGGTCAATGCTATACACACACACGCGTCCTCCTTGTACCAAAAATACCAACTCATTTACACCAATTTTGAGATATATATATATATATATATATATATATATATATATATATATATATGAGAATAATGGAGAAAAGAACCTCCAACAATTTTTTCGACGATCGGCCCCCATCATCTTCATCGTTATCATCTAAAATGTGAGTACACCAAATTTCATGTGATTCTACAACTTTTTCACCGTTGATTTAGCAATGTAAAAAGTTCTATTGTCGGTAAACCGTTAATTTTGAACCCACTAAATCAACGGTGAAAAGGTTGTGGAATCACATGAAATTTGGTGTACGCACATCTTAGATCATAACGATGATGATGATGGGTGCCGATCGTCGGAAAAAATGGTGGAGGTTGTATTTTTTCCACGCCATAGGAGGAAATCCCCTCCTATGGCCTCTTTCCTCCATTAATCTCTTTCTCTCTCTCTCTCTCTCTATATATATATATATGAGAATAATGAAGAAAAGATGCCATAGGAGGGAATTTCCTTCTATGGCGTCGAAAAAATACGCCCTTTGTCGTGTTTTATGACGATCGGAACCCATCATGTTCATCGTTATCATCTAAGATGTGGGTACACCAAATTTTATGTGATAATACAACTTTTTCACTGTTGAATTAGCGGGTTCAAAATTAACGGTTTACCGACAATAGAACTTTTTACATTGCTAAATCAACGGTCAAAAAGTTGTAGAATCATATAAAATTTGGCATACCCACATCTTAGATGATAACGATGAAGATGATGGATTCCGATCGTCGGAAAACAAGATGGGGGGCGTATTTTTCGCCATAGGAGGAAATTCCCTCCTATGGCCTCTTTCCTCCATTATTCTCTCTCTCTCTCTCTCTCTCTATATATATATATATATATATATATATATATATATATATATATATATTGTTTACTAAATATATAAGAGAGTAGGAAGCAAACAAGGACTGTCTTGGTGAAACTCATGTGAATGAAGATGGGGTGCGCATCTTAATTAATTTCTTGGATGTTTTCCATGGAATATATATTTTCATCCCTATGTTTTTTCTTCTTACATAAATAGTATTTTCATCCCTATATTTGTTTTTACACAAAGTAACAAGAGCATATCTATATATGAAAAAATGGGTTTTGAATGTCACATCCAAGTTAGTCGTAAATACATCTCACAGCTTCAAGATGTATATAATGGGTGTTGTCCCAACTTAAGCCCAGGATCCCATCTCTTCTGCTTTTCTCTTTTCAAACGTGAACATTCGCAGCCAACTTAGCTGGAGACATGTTCCTTAGTTCACAACAAACTTGGCAGTGAACATTCACGGTCTCATTACCTACACATCGGGCACATATCTTTTCAAATAAAAATTCTGATAACTAGCTAATGTTAGTGTTTCGCTGATAATTTGACTAGTCTATTTCTCCTAGTTTAGATGGGCTTATAAATGGGTTGGATCAATTTGCTAATGGTTTTTCTCCAAAACTATTGGAAGCATCGACTCTTGTATATAAGGAGTGGATCTATAGATAGTGTGGGATAACAATTTCTATCAAGCTTACACTGAATAATATATTGATCAATGACTTGTCACTACTACAATATGGGGTTGCCCCTACGGCTACAGGTATCCGTAGGGGAAACTTTTTATTGCCCCTACGGATTAATCCGTAGGTCCTCATGATTATCCCTACGGTGCCCTACGTTTTAATTTAAAAATATTTAATCGTAATTTGTTATTTGGCCATACGGAGCCGCAAACAAATGACTTACGGTGAAGTCCGTAGGGGCATTTATATGGGTTATTAATAAAAAAAGGCACAGAAAAGTCCTCGCCGTTCCCAAAAATTCTCTCTCACTCTACCGCGCCTCGCTCGATCGTTCCCGCGCCTCGTCGCCACCGCCCTCCGCCCGCGGCCCGCCACCGCCCACGATCGTTCCCAAAACATTCCCGTCGACTTCCTCGTCACCACTGTCCGTGACACGTCACCGATTGCGTCGTCGACCACCGGTCTCCTCCGTCGTCTCCTCCATCGCCCGCTACAGCTTAGTAAATCTCAAAATTTTACTTATAATAATGCTTTTATTTCTAATTTTGATGATGTTAGGGCTAGGGTTCGGGTAGGGGTGAGGGCTAGGGTTAGGCATCGGGTTCAGTTTAGGGTTAGGGTTAGGGTTTGGTTAGAGTTGGGGTTAGGGTTAGGGTTAGGGTTCGGTTGGGGTTGGGGTTGGGATTAGGGTTAGGGTTCAGTTGGGGTTGGGGTTGGGGTTAGGGTTAGGGTTATGGTTAATTAGTTGGGCTTAGGGTTAGGGTAGTTAGGGTTAGGGTTAGGGTTTGGTTCAGGTTTAGGGCTAGAGGCTAAGGTTAATTTGAGTTAATTAGAGGGTAGGGTTAATTTGGATTAATTAGTGATAATTTAAAAGGCTTAGGGTGTTGATTAGGTTTAATTAGGTTAATTTGGGTAAATTGGGTTAAGTTTGGGTTGATTAGGGTTAATTGGGTTGATTTGGGTAAATTGGGTTAAATTTGGATTAATTAGGGATAATTTTTGTTAGGGTAACGATTATGGTTAATTGTGGTTAATTAGGTTAATTTGGGTTATTTAGGGTTATGGTTTAGGGTGCACTAGTTCATTCAGTAGGATATTCGATGATAACGTAAACGTACAACTTTTCCGTAAACGCAAAAAAAATTTACCCTAAACTTGAAATTTCGAACCCTTAATAACGAAACGTAAACGTAAAACCTATTCATATTAAATGTTCAAGTTAAAACCAATATATGATACTCGATGAAAATTTGAAACTTTCATATCCTCATCGATACTCATATATGAAACTCAAAGCGTCATCTATCGGTTAACATACGTTCGATATTCGTCGTGACATAGAATTATACGAGGTTGTTAAATATCGGACGGTATAGCTCGGTACTAACAACTGTCGTGTAGTTTATATGACAAGAACATTCAATCGTATGATAACCGATAGATTTGTCCCGTATGGACAAGTTAGGAATATATAAAGCAGACACCTGTATTCACTTGTGTTTTCATCCGTTTCGAGATATTTCGTCGGTACTTTTCCGCTGGTTCTCTGTGTACAAAAATAGATTAGATGTTCATTTCAACGTTGTTTCACAGTTTTGAAATGATTATCTATTCTATTACAGTGTACTCGGAGAACAGCGGGGAGGTGCTGCCGAAATTTACTCGAAACGGTTGAAAGCACAAGCGAATGGGTGTCTGCTCTATACATTTTTAATGGGATATAAGTCTTACCCCCGACAGCTGAAACACACACATACAACACGAATACACAACAAACGCATCATTGGAGAGTGATTCAAAATGTTCAAGTTAAAACCAATATATGATACTCGATGATAATATGAAACTTTCATATTCTCATCGATACTCATATATGAAACTCAAAGCGCCACTTAGTCCCCGTCTATCAGTTAACATGCGTTCGATATTCGTCGTAACATAGAACTATACGAAGGTTATTAAATATCGGACGGTATAGCTCGGTACTGACAATTGTCGTGTAGTCTATATGACGAGAAGATTCAATCGTATGATAACCGATAGATTTGTCCCGTGTGGACAAATTAGGAATGTATAAAGCAAACACCTGTATTCACTTGTGTTTTCATTCGTTTCGAGTTATTTCGTCGGTACTTTTCCGCTGGTTCTCCATGTAAAAAGATAGATTAGATGTTCATTTCAACGTTGTTTCACAGCTTTGAAATGATTATCTATTCTATTACAGTGTACTCGGAGAACAGCGGGGAGGTGCTGCCAAAATTTTCTCGAAACGGTTGAAACCACAAGCGAATGGGTGTCTGCTCTATATATTCTTAATGGGATAGAAGCCTTACCTCCGACAGCCGAAACACACACATACAACACGAATACACAACAAACGCACACACATCACATACACACTAACAACCCTACACTTAAGCGAAATCATAAATTGAAACACACATATATAGAATACAACTCATACATGTGTATCCTCAAATCTAACTTTGATTATCGATAATTTATTCTTTTTAACGACAAACGCACACAAAAAGCATAAACACGGATTTTCTCCTTTGTCAGTAACCATCCCGTTCTTAGATTTCTTAATATAGTCATCATAACCTACAATTTATATGTTATACAGTCTAACATGGCCCATGAGTACGTCAGAGTTAAGGACTGGATGTATGTGGACTGGCAACAACGTATGCAACCTAAGTTTGTCGCAGGAGTTGCTACTTTTATTGAATTTGCACGCGCACATAATAAGATCGTGATAGAGAAGATTATCTGCCCGTGCGATAGATGTGGGAATAAGTACTGGCAGAAGGTAGAATTTGCAGAGCTTCATATCGTTAAATATGGTTTTACTAGATTTTATACAACTTGGCTATATCACGGGGAAGGAGAAGAACACAGTAATGCGGAAGAAGAAGAAGGAGTAGACGATAATGCTGCAGAAGAAGAAGGAGAAGACGGTAATGCGACAGAAGAAGAAAATGGTAATTTCTTTCCATCAGAAGAAATAGAGGATATGATAGAGGCTGCCCTAGGTGAATCTATTCGTACCGAAAATGACATTCCTTCAGGTCAAGGACCGAGTGCGGATAAGTATGAAAATTTCATGAATGATACTAGAAAACCAATTTATGAGAATGCAAAGCATTCCACCCTCTCATGGTTCATCCAACTCTTCCAGATTAAGTGCCTAAATGGATAGAGCAACAAGTCATTCACAATGCTTCTTTCGTTCTTGAAAGATTCTATGCTCCCAGGAAATAACGTGCCCGACAGCTGGTACGGAGCCCAGAAGATGATGTCTGATTTGGGTCTGAAGTGTGAGAAGATTCAAGCATGTCCTAAAAATTGCGTGTTGTAGCGGAAAGAAAATTCAGATTTGAAAGAGTGTCCAACATACGGAGAGACCAGGTATAAGCAGAATGATTTTGATAAGAAGCCCGATATACCTGTCAAGATAGCACGATACTTTCCCATAACACAGAGGCTGCAGAGGCTATTTAGGTGCAAGAAAACAGCCGAGGCAATGATTTGGCATCACCGTGCTCCTCCAAGTGAAAATGGAAAAATGAGTCATCCAAGTGATTCACAGGCATGGAAGGATTTCGATAGGAGGCACGCAAAATTCAGTAGCGATCCTCATAATGCCAGGCTTGGACTGGCTAATGATGACTTTTGCCCATTCAACTATATGGCTGGAAGCCACAGCACATGGCCCGTTGTAATGATAGTTTATAATCTGTCGCCTTGGTTGGTTATGGAACAATCATATTTTATGATGGATCTTCTTATCGACGGACCAAACTCACCGGGAAACAATATCGACGTCTATCTCCGACCTCTGATCGAGAAGTTAAAATCTCTATTCATTGATGGTGTAGAGACTTCGGATGCAAACACAAATACAACCTTCATACTGCGTGCGGCTTTAATGTGGACAATTAATGACTTTCCTGCGTATGGAATGCTATCAGGTTGGTCCGTACATAGTCACAAAGCATGTTCTTATTGCCATCAACATACAACATCGAAATTCTTGAATTTTAGCAGGAAGGTTTGTTATTGCGGCCATCGACGTTTCCTGCCTCTAGACCACTCCTACAGATTAGACGCTGTTCACTTTGATGGTCATCAGGAGTTTCTTGGACCTCCGGCCCCATTGTCCGGAGAGGACGTGACTGCTCAGTGGGATGGTTATGATAATGTGACTTTTGGGATGGATCCGACAAAATAGGTCAAACCACCATTCTGGAACAAGTTAAGCATTTTCTTCAAGTTTCCGTACTGGTCAACAAATTTAGTGCGTCATTGTCTGGACGTCATGCACATAGAGAAGGGAGTATCCTAGCACGTACTCAACTTGCTTCTTTGTAAAGACAAGAAATCGAAAGACAACCTCAATGCTCGGATGGATCTACAGGATTGGGAAATTAGAAATGAATTGCATCCTAAACTGGTAGCGGGCAAACCAGGAATGTTTGTACTTCCCAATGTCGCGTATCATATGTCACAACTGGAGAAGAAAAGATTCCTGCAGGTGTGTTCTCCGCCGAAAGCCGGGAAAGACAAACGTCTTGCCTGAATTTGGGGGCAGATGCTATTTGGTTTTATCCGTCCACCTTTCCAAAAATGCCAATTTGATTTATGGCACCGTGTATCAAAGGTCTAAACATATGCGGCCGATGTAGCAGACTTCGTCAGATTCCCCCTCGTTTGAGGGGTTTTTGATTCTGGGGACGCTCTTCCCTGCAGGCGCAAGCCCCTGCAGTTAATTACACTACCGCATCGCGGTAACAACTTTCTCCCTCTCTAGATGGTCACTTCATGTCGTGTGTGTTTGTTTTATTTTTGGTTGCCCGTGGATTGTATACGGAGACTAATTTATGTTATCGCCCGTAGGGCGTGGATTAGTCTAAATCCGTATTTTCTTAGATTTAGGTTTGGGGTTGGGTTTAAGAATGCGTTAGTCTCATTTGAGACTAAGATCAACTTAACGGGATCGTTTAGATCCAACAAAAGAGCATTTGGGCTCTATTGTTTTAGTTTAGGGACATTGCGGTCCAGTTTAAAGACATCTTAGTCTGTAAAGTTTAAGGACATCATAGACCATGAGTTTAAGGACCCCACAGTCCGTGGTGGTTTAGAGACATCATAGTCTGTAAAGTTTAAGGACATCATAGTCCATGAGTTTAAGGACCCTACAGTCCGTAGAATGTCTGGTTGTCGGGACCCGTCACCTCTCTGAAGACATTGAAGGATTACAACGACACATATCAGAGGAGTGAAGAGATGTACCCTTGAACCAATATTGGTTAGGAGATCTGTAGTCCAATTTGGGAGTAAGATAAAAAATTTATGAGCATATGGGCTCAATTAATCTGAATGAGGGTTCTGTAGCCACTTTGGGCTCAGCCCACTCAGTTAAAATTTTGAACATTTAGCAATGCTGAGCATTGGTTTGGATTCTGACAGCCTTTTTGTCTTTTATTGGATGCTGAGCACTTATTATAGCTCTGGGGCCTTTTTATAGAACAGTTTATGTCCATTTAGCGCACACATGAGAAGCATGTGGCGCGCTTGGCGCTGTGCGCCAGACAATGAGTGCATTGCGCTTCTGGTGAAGTAGCGCACACGTGAGGAGCACGTGGCGCGCTTGGCGCCGAGCGCCAGACAATGAGCGCATTACGCTTCTGGGGAAGTAGCGTACACGTGAGGAGCACGTGACGCGCTTGAAGCTGAGCGCCAGACAATGAGCGCATTGCGCTTCTGGTGAAGTAGCGTACACGTGAGGAGCACGTGGCGTGCTTGGCGCTGAGCGCCATACAATGAGCGCATTGCGCTTCTGGTGAAGTTTGGAGCGCTAAGGTTCTACAACGCTATGCGTTAATTTTGGAGCGCTGAAGCGCTTCTTTTGATTGGAGCGCTATGGCTCTGCAATGCTATGCGTTAGTTTTGGAGCGCTGAAGCGCTTCTTTTGATTGGAGCGCTATGACTCTTTTCAGGCAGCTTTGCGCCCTGAGAATTAAATTCTCTTTCTTATAAGAGACTTTGTCTCATGGATCTAAGAACAAAGTTCTTATTTTTTTATAGGAGATGTTTCAATCTCTTATGTTTTTGATGAAAGGCTTTGCCTTTTTGGATTTGTGATCCTAAGAGAATTGAATTATTCTCCCCCCTTTTATAATGAGATATTATAATCTCTAAAAGACAATTTGTCTTATAGATATATGATCTGAAGTGATTAAGTTCTTCCCCTTATTTTTTATGATGAGATACTTTGATCTCTGTTGTGAAAAACCTTGGTCTTATAGATTTATGATCTTAGAAAAAGAAGTAAATTCTTCTTTTTATATGGGATGATTTCATCTCTCTGTTCTTTTTTTACCTTGAAGAAAATTTTCTTCTTCTGAGAGCTTTCTCTTTATCTTTAAAATTTCTCAAAGTTTAGGTGGGGGGGTTCCTCTCTTTTAGACTTGAAGTCTTGAGGCCTTTATATAGGGCAAGGTGATTTGTTGAATCAGTTAAAAAGATCTTTTCTCTAATTGATTTGGGGATTTCTCCACCGTTGGATCTTTGATCCTAAAGTTTCTGATTTACAGAAGACAATCTTCTTGTTTTTAACAAGATTGGGAAATCTTTCTCCACACAGAATTTATTCTGTATTTTAATGATTTTTAATCACCATTGGATCATTGATCCGACGGTGCTTTATTTTACAGAGCAAATTTTTTTTGTTTGGAAAGATTCTGAAGAATATTTTCTTAACAGAATTTTATTCTGGTAACTTGGTGATTTATCATCTTTGTTGGATCTTTGATCCAACGGTGGGGAACATTTAGTTCTAGCACTAGCGCACTCGTGCTTTGCACGTGAGCGCTGTTTCAGAGCGCTGGAGCGCTGGCGCTCTTAGCGCTAGGGCACTCGTGCTCTGCACGTGAGCGCTGCTTCAGAGCGCTGGTGCTCTTCGCGCTAGCGCACCCGTGCTTTGCACGTGAGCGCTGCTTCAGAGCACTTTTATGAAGCACTGCTTCATTTCAAATTTTGAAAATTTGAACAGAGTTTTGCTCTGATTGGGGAAAACAAATGCCCTCCCCACCGTTGTGCTCATGTGGCTTACACGTGAGTGCAGCGGTGGCAGCATCTGTGCGCTTAGATCAACTTAGAAGTTGAAACGGCTCTCAGTGCCTATAAATAGGACCCTTAACCCTTTGAGATGATCTATGTTCATCTTCTTACTTTTTTCTGAGAATTATTTCTCTTTCAGAGTATAGCTCTCCGTCTTAAGAATTTTCTTAGGGATAAAATCTTGTCAAAAATTTAGGTAAAGATTAAATCTTTCTAGGGTTTCACTCATTAACAGAGCTTTGCTCTTTTCAAATCATATAGATTTTTAGGGTTTCTGTAACAACCCTAATTTTTATACACTTTTTCCTATATAATTTTTTTTCAAAATATTTTTTTTAAAAAATCCACAAAGGGGTATTTAAGCCTGAGCACAAGATTTAGGTAATTATTTTTGTTTTTAATTACAAGCTATAAGAATAAAATAACTCCATTTTTAGTGTATAAGAAATTATTTTAAATTTAATGAATACTAGGAGTATTTATTCTTGCTGCTATCAGTTTAAGTAATTAAAAACCACAATAATTACAAGAAGGAGCTTGTAGCTCATTGGTAATACCTTGCACTGCTGAACCAAGCCACCGGAGTTCAAATCCCATGCCCTCACATTATTTTTGTATTTATTTTGTTTTAATTTTTTTTGGAAGTCAACGGTAAAAAGGCCATAACTCCCAAAATATGTACTGGACAACAAAAAGTAAATATACCAAATTATACCCCCAGAAAATCCCCGGCCGCTGGAACCTTAACTCGGCCCGACTCGGCGCCGCCGGCCGGCGAATCGGCCGACTCGGTCCGGCGCCGCCGGCCGGACTTGGCCGGACGGCCGAATCACCAACTGAGAAAAGTTGGCTCTTGACTTGGTCAACTCTCTTGCACACTTATTATACCTGGATCGGTTTTAATTTGGCCAATAAATCCCTCTTACTCCTAGGTTTAATGATTTTTAATGATTTTTTACATTTTTAATATTTTTTTTAATTCAAACCCTAACCCTAGCCTAGCCCTATATAAACACCCCTACCCTCTACCATTTCACACTACAACTCTAAGTCCACTTTCTCAAATTCTCAAGAACTCGGTACAAAGAGCGAGAAGCGAAGCGCTGCCGAAACCAACGACGGATTCCGGCGACCGGACTAGAACCTTCGCGACGTTTTCGACGCATCGACAACCACCACCTTCCTTAGCCTCCTTAGTTTGTCCAAACCCGTAAGTCCCATCTCTTCTATCTCTCTTTTCCTTTAATAGAAAATACGACTTTTTGGAACCCGACGGAAATCGGAACAAACCGATTTCCGATTCGGTTTTTCTACAAATTTCCACTTGTCACTTAATCCACAATACCTAAACATATCCATGATGACTATTAATCACATAGAAACCAATTTAAATAAAGTTTCTCACATGAAATGATAGCTTTCTTGTAAAACCGTATTCTTTTCATAAAAATACCATAAAGTTTATTTTTATTGTTCTAAATAAATCTCTCACTCCTAAATATGTTTATCTTGATCACTAAACTTGTAGAAATCAATTTGAATGAAATTTCACACATAAAATGATAACGTTTTCAAATACTGTATTCTTGTGCTTTAATACCTTCAAGTTTAATACATCATATTTAACGTCTAAAACTTCATTAAACCTTAAAATAAGTCACGAGGTAATGACCTACCTCTACACGCACTCAATTATAACCCTAATTGATATATGTCAAAACATAGAATACGAAATTACAGGACTTTTCACTAAAATACCATATTCTTTATAACCTTTTCTTGAAAGCTTTAAGTTGTATAAAATTTTAAATAAAATGAAAGCACGATAGGTTATGGACATCGATCGTTTATCTAAACTGACTTTGTGGTGTCTAAGCTAGGCAAGTGAGCTTGGATAACTTTAAAAGGCCCGTTTCACGATTCGTAAGCGGATCCCTCCCTCCTCACTTGTACTTACCTGGCCACAATTGGCGGTGAAGAGGCGATTTGAGACTTCTAATGACTCATCGTTTAGACCTTAGAAATAAGGTAGTTGGCTTAGGAAACCCTAACAACTAAAATACGGAAAACTATACTCTTTTGCAAATAAATACCCTATATTTATAAAACCGTTTTCCTAAATGAATAGTATTTATAAAACCTAAGCAAAGTGCCGCTACAACCCACTTTTGGGGAACCTGTTAGGGATAGTACGGTTCATCGTGCACCCGCAGGCTAGTAGTGCGAGATTCAGACCTCCGCAAGGAGCATTCGGTCTCGAAAGGTTTAAAATACGACATTTGTGAAAAATGAGATTTTGGAGATTAAAATATTTATTTAAAAATTATTCATATGTTAATATATATATATATATATATATTTATCATTTAGACATCTATTTTATTATAATATAAGGTTCCACATTTTCCTAAAAATTACAAGATTAAAAGTTAAATTAAAATACCATGAGTTTCAAATAAATCAATTAATACTTTTATTAGGATATATTCACTAGAATAACACAAATAAAATTCACACTCATTATAACTATAAAGACGAATAATAAATACTTGAGGTATATTTTGAAAACTATACAATAGTACTTTTTACATAAACCCCCTCAAGTTTTATAAATTATAATAAGGCCCCTAATAAATATAGAACTTCAAATTATCTTTCTTTTAGTCTGACTCGGGTTAGAGTCTGACTATTTCTGATCTGAATATGAATCAAGTCAATCTATATTCTTTATATTTCAACTCAAGATGAATACATGAATCCCAGAATCCAGTTCACAATCTATATAACTTGACTGAACCGAACCATGGATATTCCTTTTACATGTTTCCCAGTATTCCATTTACATGACTCCACGGTTATAACCGTTTCCTGATATCATGGTTTCGGTCAGTCGGTCAGTCAATCATGCAATCAATACAATTTTACAAGATAACAATACAAACAAGACATCGCGGGGTTTAAGGGGTAGATTGGTACGGAAGGTGTTAAAGGTGGCACGAGATGGTAAGATTAAGACACCTAACCTGAATCCAATTGCCGTTGTTCCGGGTTGTATAACGGAGCCTTGTACTTCCATTTGCCCTGGTCTCTAGCATATTGAGACCCCTCTCGTATACACTGGCATCCTTCTGTACCAAGCTACAACAACAGCGTTAACACCATACTACTATAATATAACAATATAACACAACTGTAAAAGTCACTCTCTCTCTCTTACTCTCTGTCTATTTCTCCCTTATCTTTGGGACTTACCGAGCGACCTGTTCGCTGACGACATTCCGTTTCTCTCTTCTTTGAATGTCATCAGGTGTGTTGGACCAAGCTGAGATCGAGCCTACCGGTGAAGATTTGGAGCAGTTCCATGAAGACCCCGAGCCCTAGAAATTGTACCTTGTTCTTTCCAGTAGTTTCATTTCCTGTTATGCCACTGTTTAGGCATCGCTTTTCATTTCAGTCGTATTTCCTTTTCATGTATTGTACAAAGAATGTTATTAATAAAAGTTGCTGTTCTTTTTCTATATCATTCGTCTCTTGTGATTTACTTTATATTACTTAGTTACGCTTAGCGTATGTACTTCTGAGTATATACGTAGCGGGCCTCGTCGCGTCCACTTCGCCGTACACTGGGAAACGGGGCGTGACAGTTTTTCAATAGAGTTTTGCTCTTCATAGATCTAAAGAGATCTTTCTTAGTGTTTCTTAACCCATCAACAGAGCTTTTCTCTTTTCAAGTCATATAGATTTGTTAATCTTTCATGAAAACTCTCAGAGTTTGTTCATAGATCTTGAAGATTTCGGAATTTTTTTGATTCATAAAAAAACTTTGCTTTAAGATTTCTGATGGGTTATTCCATCATTTTACAGAGCATGGCTCTTCAAGATTTTTCTTGAGGAATTTTATTCCTTTCATTATCAGAGTTGACAGATGTCACTCTGTTGTAGAGCGCTGCTCTCAATGGGAGATCTACTCCTTGGCCCGAGGGGCCCTCATTAAATGAGAATCCTTTGAGGATTTCCTCATTTAATGACAGTCTCATCAAATGATGAGATTGTTTTATTAATGATGAGTTATCATTTAGATTGTGTGGGTCCCCTTTGGTCCTTTTTTACTGCATTGTAGTGTGGTACGAATTTAAAGTACCAAGTACCGAACTTGACTTGTAGCATTGACGGCTAATTTCGTTCTATTTCACGCAGGTACCATGTCTTTCGATACTTCACTTCCCTTTGTCCGTTCAGAAAGTGGGTTCCCTGCAGCGCCAGTAGATAGGGAAGTCTTCACGCTGATAAAAGATCACGACCCAAAGCACAAGAATCTTCATCTATGGGGAACATGGTACAATCAAATTATCAACGGCCGACGGAGCTTGCGACACCCTCAGAGCCCATTTCAGCGATCTCTTACGCCGACCCACCCTCAGTGGACTACACTGTGGAGGAGGTCAATTGGACTTCAGATGGTCTCCTTCAGCCTTCTTTGGCTGCGATACCCGTACAGCCTCCAATGGCGTTGGATATCTTGGGGCGACGTATATGTCAAGGTTAGTCACGTCCTTGGGGACATCCTTATAACATAAGATTAACTCCCTGTCACCCAGCCAGATATTTGCAGTGGGCCCGGTATATTTTATCCGCCAAGAGGTTGCAGTTGCTGAAGCTTGGGTTGTATCCCGCGATTTACGTTTCTCTCTTTCAATACTCCACGCCTCCTACATGGTGGGTAAAAGCCTTTTTGGAACAATGGAACGTTCCAACTCACACCTTCTTTTTGTTGGATCGAGAAGTCTCAATCACTCTAGAGGAGTTCACGGAGATCTCTGGCTTGCCTGTCATAGGGGAGTATTATGAAGAACTACTTCCTCATGATGAGTACGTCTTTGCTGCCAGGTCGGTGATGATGGGCCTTACCCCGGAAAATGCCATTCAACATCAATCCCCAAGTTTGATTAAGGTGTTGAATATCTACGAGGGCTTATTTCTTAAATCTGGGAACCGTGGGGTTAATTTCACAGACTTCATCGCTCGTTTTCTTCGTCCGGAAGTCCTGTCGAAGGAAGCCGCGAAATTCTCCAAACTCAACGATCCTTTTGGCTTAGTCTTGGGCAACCTGCCGACGGCGGAGGCGGATCAGAAGAGTTTCTTTCTCCCCGACACCCCGGTCGTCTCTTTTGCAGAGCTTACAGCTCCTGGGATCGACAAAGAAACGTTCTTTTTGGGGTTTCTCAGGCTATGGCTAAGCTGGTTTGCGCTTCCGATGCACCCTCGCCGTATGAGGTCGTCCATTTTCTACTCAGCTCACCGAATGGTTATTGGGGTGAAAGTGGCCGTCGGGGTCGCTGGGTTAGCCCATTTGTATCACGGCCTCAACCTAGCGGCAGATACTACCCAACCGGGGTGCAGCCCATAAACTTCTCGATGCATTATTTCTCCTTGTGGCTCGAGTTGCATGTGCTTGGCGCATTTGGAGTTCACAAAAGGCCCTCCTTTTATGAAAGATATAACTTTCCTCGTCTGCTGCGGCTAGTTGACGCTTCCATTTTGGAACCGACTCCGCCAGAGGCTCGGGGCTTATTCTTTCGCCCGCGTACCGTCGGGGATGGCTTGACCTTCGTTGATAAGGTTTTACATATCGGTAAAGAATCCGCAAAGACGATGCAGCCGCTGCGGGACACCTTTAAAGACGACGCCTCTACCTTGAAAGCTCGGGAGATTCCTCATCTATATTCAATCAGGCCGGGCTTTCTAGTGTTTAGGCAGAATGATGCGGCGTTATTTATGAGATACAACCTACATCACTTCGCCCAACAATCTGGCTATAATCAGGGTGTTCCGCTCGAGACGTTTCTAGCTGAGCCGATTGCCACAAAAGAAGGCATCCGCAACGCGCTACACCATTTCATGAGGCTCAACACCGGGTCTAACTTCTTCATTAGTGAGCCAGGCTGCGTCCCGAAGGTGTTGAACGTGTACGTGGTATGGTACCAGTACACGATGGGTGCCGTCATTAGGGAGGAAAAGAAGTTGTTGTTTGATCGTAAGGGTGCAGCCCCTGCTGGTAATCCAGCTAATCCTTTGAAGCAATGGACCGTCGTTCGTCCTCCTTTGAGAGAGGTTGCTGCGGTTGTGGTACCACGTGAGATGCCCGAGCTTCCGCTACCCCGTGCTCCCGTCGAAGTGGCCGCCGTGGCGTCTCCTGAGTCCGGCGTGGGTATGGAAATTGGGACTCGTCGCCCAAAGTTTCCCACCAAGCGTAAGCTTGTGTTATCGGCTACTGGCGCTCGTCAGAAGAAAAAGAAGTCTATACTTACTGCGGACGTTGTATTTGGCCAAGAGCCCCATGCTCCTTACAGCGAGGGCTTGAGCGAATACGGGACCAATGAAGGCTTATTCATGGCGCCGGATGATACCGATCTCGAGGCTGCTATTGCAGCTTTCGAGTGATTAGCTAGCCACAAAGCCGGACTGGTTTCCCTTGCACAGTCAGGTAGACTTCAGTTGTATCTTTTTGGTGTTACATTTTTATTATCATGCTTTAACTGACACTTCTTTTTCAACAGGCATCTCCACTGAAGAAGCTCTCGCGGCTTCTCTCAAGACTTTTGAAGAGGAGGAAAGGCTTCATGCTTCCTTAGGCATTGGTACATTTCGGCTCACTGTGCCTTCATTCCCATTTTTATGGGTAAACTAACTCTTCTTTTCTATCTTATTGCAGGGACTACCTTAACTCAGGTTATTCCAAGTGCGGTGTCGATCGCGAGTGGTAACGCGACGACGCTCCCAAGGCCAGCTGCCGAAGTCTCAGCTCCCCCAGTATTGCCGAAAGAGGCTTCACTTAAGCAACCGATGACGGATGCCATAACGGCTCCAGAGGTAGCTCCTGGCTCGGACGATGACGTCTCCTTGGCGGAGGTCTTAAGAAGATTAGCTCTCATGGCCCAGGCAGAAAGGAAGCGCGGGAGGCGTGCAGCAAAAGAACGTAACGCCCTCTTGTCTGTAGGTGCAGGCTCGAGCGCTGCTTCCCCTGTCCCTATTTCTCCAGAGGGTGCTCCGGTCGCCCTGTCTACCGCTCATAGACAGGCGGTACGCACGGCTAGGGAGGCAATTGAAGGGCCATCCCAAGGTAACGTAACACTGGGTCCTTTTATTAGAGTTTGATCTTCAGATTCTCATATATCGTATCTTGCAGGGCTAAATGTTGGCGATGAGGCAGCAGGTGAGATAACGGCAACCGCTGAGCCTGAAATGCCTACTCTTTCCCAGGAGTCCGGAACTGCTCCAATTGCCGCCCTTTCCCCTTGCGGTTCCCTTCCATCGCCCGGCATTGCGATTGTCATGACGGCTCTCGTAGAATCAGGGGACGAAGCCACGGGCGGCGAGACCATCTTCCCGAATGAGATCGAAGAAATCGCGACACTTGGTGATGCTTCCGTCGCAGTTTTGGCTGATAACCGATCTGGTAGGTCTCGGTTCGCTGCATTCTTTTCGTTTTGCAATCCCTTCTGATGACATTTTGATCCTTTCAAATATAGGTGTGGTGAGCGCTGAGGTTGTGCCACCTGAAGAAGCATCACCAGCTGCCGCTCTGGCAATCGCCGACCCTTCTCCTTCTCTCGCGTCCTCTCAAATGCTGGAAGGTATGGGTTTGTGATTTAATTTGAATCGAGGATAGCGTCTTTCGTGTACTGACCATGTATCATCATAACCTTGCAGGAGTTCTCTTTGATCATTTGTATCAAGTGCTGAACCCGTACTTCTCCTTCTAGTCGGAAATTAGTCTGCCTGCTGGTGTCGGTGAGTATTTTTTTGTAACCGACGCCTTTTCTTTTCTTTAACGGGTGACCCTGGCATTGCTAACCATAAACTGATTACAGCACTACAAATTGAAGGAGGAGACGAGAGAATTGTCGCGCCACCAGTACTCCCAACTCTGCCACCTGTCGTAGCCGGTATAGTAGCCTTCACCGCTCTTGCATCTTCTTTGTCTCTTAAACTGATGTCTGACTATGATTTGTTTTGCAGCAATCACACCGACTCTAGCTCCCTTCGATTCTCAGATTCCCATGCCGGCAGGGCCTTTTGTTAAACGCCCATCTTCCAGGGGTGCCGCGAACAACCTGCAAAAGTTAAGTGAGTTCGTCGAGGATCTTGACGCCGAGGCTTTCGCATCTGCTGCGGATTTTGTTGCTGAGGTTAATCTCATGCTGGCGATACTCGCGAACTTCCACAGCGAGGGTTTTGTCAAGTTTTAGGTTAATTACTGTAGGAAGATCGAGGCTTGTCTTTATAAGATCGAGCTCAGGCGTCCTGCTCCGGAAATGTTGGCTTTGAACTCCCATCGGACTGCATGGGTTGAGCATAGCGTGCCCTTCCTCCGCTATTTTGAACAAGAAGCCACCTTGAGGCGGAAGGAACACGAGGAGGCTTCAGGTGATACTGCCGGTTGCACGCCCAAGTTGAAGCGAATGCCGCGCAAGTGAGAGCCGTCTTTGACAATTTACAGCAATGCATTTCGGACGGGCTGGCATTGAGGCGGAAGCTCGACTTCATTGAGAGGGTTACGCAGAGCCGCGAAGCTACCCAAAAGAAAATCGATGAGAAGGTTTCATCGTGTTTGCAGCATCGGGCTCGAGTCGAAGCGGAGTTGGCCGCAGCGGCCGACTATGAAAAGGTGTTGAAAGGAGCGCGCGAGCAACTTGCTGACTTGTTGAAAACACTTCCTTCTCAGTAGTTGTTTTTGTATAAATTGAACATTTATGATCTTTGAATAATATGCCTTTAATCATTTTTTTATTCTTTTATATGATGTATCTTGCACTCAATTGAACTCATGAATAAAGACACATTTTTTTATCCCCCACTGTTGCTTTCTTCTCTTTACTGTGTTGTTGCCATGTGATTTTAACAAGTGTGGCCTGTAAATAGTATGTAGCTGTCCATCTTAGACTCTTTGCAGGATGGTGATGGCTTAGGAAACAGGGTTAGGATCTGTCACCTAATACTTTTCAATTTTATGAGCCATGAGGGTCTCATAAAGATTTTTCTCCCTACGAGTCGTGAGGATCTCGTAGGTGTATTTTCTCCTTAGAAATCGTGAGGATTCCTAAGTGTGTTTTCTTTTGAGAGTCGTAAGGATCTCACAAGAGAATTTTCTCCCTTACAAGTCGAGAGGACTCGTAAGTGATTGTTTCCCTTCTTGCCGATGTTCGACTTCGGAGAATATGGCTCGCAGATAGTCTATCTTGACCTATCTGCAGGGCAATGATGGCTTAGGAGACAGGGTTAGGATCTGGCACCTAAGACTTTTCAACTTTATGAGCCGTGAGGGTCTCATAAAGATTTTTCACCCTACGAGTCGAGAGGATCTCATAGGTGTATTTTCTCCTTAGGAATCATGAGGATTCCTAAGTGTGCTTTTCTCTTGAGAGTCATAAGGATCTCACAAGAGAATTTTCTTCCTTACAAGTCGAGATGACTCGTAAGTGATTGATGAATTGACCTGCTCCCGATTCAAAGCGTTGCTTTGACGGGGAGGGCGAGGGTTGACTTTGGCCGTTTTCCACGGGGTCAGAATTGACTTTAGCCATGTTCCACGGGATCAGAGGAGGGGTTGACTTTAGCCATACGGGGTTATGGTTGACTTTGGCCGTACGGGGTCAGGATTGACTTTGGCCGTACGGGGTCAGGGGTTGACTTTAGCCATACGGGGTCAGGATTGACTTTGGCCGTACGGGGTCATGGGTTGACTTTAGCCATATGGGGTCAGGATTGACTTTGGCCGTACGGGGTCAGGGGTTGACTCTCGGCTGTCTGTGCACTGCCGAGTCCTGGAGCTGGGAACTTTGCCGCGGCTCCGCTTTGCTGACTTTGCGCCTGTTGTAACGAGACGAATGTCGAGGTAGTTTCTAGGTTATCTGTGAACCGTCGAGATCTGGAACTAGGGACTTTTCCATGGCTCCGTTGGTTGATGTCGCGTCCGTATCCTGCTGGAATGAGGAGGAACGCTGTTATGAGTCTCCAGGCTGTAGATATGGCCGTCAAGACTTGGAACTAGGGACTCTGCCGTGGCTCCGAAATTGATTGTCGCGTCTGAATCCTGCTGGAATGAGGAGAAACACCGTTGATGATCTCTAAGCTGTAGATCTTGCTGTTGAAATCTGGAACTAGGGACTTTGCCATGGCTCCATTTGGTGGATGTCGCGTCCGTATTCTGCTGGAGTGAGGAGAAACGCCGTTGATGATCTGTAGGCTGCAGACGTCGCCGTTGAGATTTGACTCTTCGTTTGAAAGAGCTTGGTGGGATGATATGATTCCCTCTTTGTTTGTACCCCTAGATTGTATACAGGGATCGATGTGATCTCATCTATAGGGCAAAAAGTTTCATTTTTTTATTTCTTTCCGTGATGCTCTATCATTTCAGCTTTTTGTATCACGAAAGTCGCGACTGCCCCATCATTTCGGCTATTTTGCGCGGTGCCCAATCATTTCGGCTATTTTTTTTATTTTTACTTGCTGCTTTTTATTGCGAGTTGCCCAATCATTTCGGCTATTTCTATATGCATATATTTTACTTTCTAATTTTGTTGCAAGTTGCCCTATCATTTCGGCTATTTCATATGCATTCTTTTGGCTTGCTGATTTTTTGCCGCGAGTATTGAGTTTGGAATCTGATGCCGATCTCAGCATCAGCATCGCTACGACTGGAATATTGCCAGGAGCGAATCATTATTTGCCGTGAAAATACTTAGGATTTGATACCAATTTAGGCATCAGCATCGCTACCACTGGGATATTGCCAGGAGAGAATCATCATTTGCCTTTGTTGATTCGAATAAAGGTGGCTTAGCAAATAGGGTTAAGATCCTGTCGACTAAGGCTTTTGATTTTATGAGCCATAAGGGTCTCATAAAGGGGTTTCTCTCTACGAGTCGTGAGGATCTCGTAGGTGCGTTTTCTCCTTAAAAATCGTGAGAACTCTTAAGTGTATATTCTCTTATAAGTCGTAAGGATCTTACAAGAGTATTTTCTCCTTATAAGTCGAGAGGACTTACAAGGGTTTGTTCACCGTGCGAGCATATCCCTAGTCGCTGGTGGGACTCTATTAGGGAAATGTTTATTCGTGCCTGTGGATTGTATACAAGGGTCAATATTGAAACACTTGTAGGGCAATCTGGGAAAGGTGATGGCTTAAGAACAGGTTCAGATCCCTGTAGCTTAAGGCTTTTGAATTCTATAAGTCGTGAGGGTCTCAAAGTGGAATTCTCCTTACGAGTCGTGAGGATCTCGTAAGTGTAACTTCTCCTTAAGAATCGTGGGGATTCCTAAGTGTATTGTTCCCTTGTGAGTCGTAAGGATCTCACGCGGGTATTTTCTCCTTATAAGATCGAGAGGACCTTGCAAGTGTCTTTTAACGAGATTGCTCTCTTTCGGGTTTTCACAAACTCGCCGGTAGCCCTACTGTTTTTACTCACGGAGCCCTTTCGGGTTTTTATCCGTGCCCATTTCGCTTATGGTCGCAACGTTTTTTTTAAATTTTTTTTCCTTTTTTTTGCGTTAGCCTTGGGATACTACGGTCCGTAGTAGTTTATAGACGTCTCGGTCAGTTGCTAGTTTTAGGACATTACGGTCCATCGTTAGTTTAGAGACTGTTCACATCATAATTTTGTATTATTATATTCCCCAATCTTATTCATTTTACAAATAAATAGGTGCTTTTGATCCATCTCTGCTACATAGTTGCAGGTTACAGGTTCTCGGAACAAAACAGTGAAAATGATGAAAAGACGCTACAAAAGTGAGATTACGACCAGCAAAGAGAGAATTTTTATCATGCCTACAGTTTGAAGAACAACTGAAGATCAATAAACAATTTCACAAAGCACAAAGGCAGCACAAAATTCAAGACTTCAACGCGAAGCAAACGGTAAAAGTCCACAACATTCTGCACTGTGGAAATCTGGAAGAAACTAGAAGACATTCTGAGAAACTAAGTGAAGAAACCAAAAGCCAAATGCAACATGAAGTACACCTAAAAATATGAGCCATCAAGCAATCAATATGGCCGCGGATCTGTTAGGCCACGGTAGCGCCACGATCGTCTTTCCTCGGCCAAAATGCGGAAACGAAATATTTTCTTGACTTGAAAACCGGCACTACCGCATCCTAAAAACCCGGATCGAACCATTAACCCATACCTAGCTAACAAGAGAAAGGGTAGAATGCTATACCAAGCGATCCGTGTCCTTCGGTCTTCGCCTCCACTCCGATCTCCTCGCGGAATCTCCGGTCTTCATTTCCTCATCGGAACGGGCACCACATCGCCGGGTTCTTTTACGGGCTCCCACCTTTGGACCGAGGCAACTAGGGCACGAAGTTGGCGAGCCGACGTGCCCAAGGGTGCTGTAGGATCAGTGTAGAAAGCTTTGTCTTTTACGGGTAGTGAAGTTGCCTTTGAAGGGGGGAAGAAGAAAATGAGCTTTTGAGATGGCTATGGATTTTTGTGGCAAAGCATAATATAATATGATAATTTTTCCCACACAAAAATGAACCTCTCACCCTCTCATAATATGGCCGGCCATGCATAAAAATGGGAGAAGGAAAAAGAAATGCAAGGGAGGTGAGCACAAGAGAGTGTGTGGTGATCATAAAGAAATGTGAAGATAATAAGGAAATAATATCACATCAAGGCCAAATCATTTCTCATCTCATTAAAGCAAACCATGATGGATGAAAAAGCAAAGATGCTAGAACCATCATAATCCCTCATTTACAAATAAACCCCCCACAATTGCTAATTTGCAAATATGCAAATTAGCCCCTCCATTAGAAAAATCCGGCCGTGAAGGAACAAAGGAAAACTGGCCGGAACGGAATAAAAACTGGCAACTTCAGAAAACTGTTCCCGTAATAAATTACAGGAAAACCCCGCGACTGTATATACATACCCGCATTTGTATTCCGACCGAATACAAATGCAAAGAGACAAAATCTACACTATACAATACTAGGATCCGGCTTAAACCAAAGCCCGCTAGGATTATCCGTCCGATCATGATCCGTGCAATACCGCACGTATATGATCGAACCCTGCTATATCTCCATACGGCCTCTACAGTGTTTCGCCCGAAACTTGAGAAACTGTCTGTGGGAGACTCTAAAGACTCGTCAATATTTTGGCTGTGGATTTAACTACTAGCACGTCAGAGGTATTAGCCATACATGACGGGCTACCAGCTATTGACCAAAAGGGATGTCTGTGAGCGAACTCATGCTGACACCCTACTGAGCTTGTCAGTGATAATATCCGTACAGTCCGGTCCGTTCGTCTATGAGTATCGCATGGCGAGCCTAGGGGGTTGGTAAAAGTCAGACCCCCAAAAGCGGTACAAGTCGTGTCGGAGTGTGGCCCATAACACCCTGAGATACTACTGGAATACCTACCAGTAAATCTCCTGCGTCGGCCGAGGGCTTTGTGTAATGGCTCTCCAAGACACAGCGCGACCTCACCCCCAATACCGGGAGAGACGAACCCCTGCAGATCCTCTCACTGCCTCCATGTGGCTCGGGACTGTACCCAACTAAAACCTGTTTGCACGACTCCTTTGAGCCGTGGTAGGGTAGTAATCAAAGTACAGTGGGAACTCACACGAGACAAATGACGATCTCATGTCGATGAACTAACCTGTACACATGTCACCAGGGAACTGCTATCTGACGTCAGGTATAATACCAACTAGCATATTCCCGGCGAGTCCTGTCCGGTGTACTCATAACCCAGTGAGCACCTGTATACATCTTAGGTGAACCAAATGACACCAGTGGCTTGTGAGACCGGCCACCGCCCCTCGTCGGGGTCTCGACTGTATACACTAGTCTACTCTGGAGTATCGATGCCCTGTCTCGAAACTCCCACGACTAGGGACCATTTAAGGATGCGCTTATAGACCCTAGCTCCCACGTATATGATCGCCATCATACTACTGGCAGTCAAGCAAAAATCCTAAGGGCTCTATCAACTTGCAATAGTGACCTGTAAGGTCACCTAAAGTAGTACACGATGATAAAGATAAACCAGATAGCATACTATCATCTTGAGTAAGACTGTCCTACCGGTATAGGTCCTCCCTCAATTATTGCAATCACGTGCCTGTGATCCAATAATTGACTCTGAGGGCACTATCTCCAACAATCTCCCACTTGCACTCAAGGCTAATTATTGCGATGTCCCATACTCACAACCCGTGTGATACCGAACACCCAACTCCTCTACTAGTCAGTCTCACAAAGCTCGTTTGCGAAACTATTGCGTTCGAGGAATAGCCTCAGTGAGTGGATCCGCCCTGATGTTTCTTTCTATGTCTCTCTTTATCTCAAGTTCGCGGAGAAAGCTATCTTCCGAAATGAGCAATACTTGTCTTAGAATATGTCTGGATATCTGATGGGACCTGGCTCATAAATGAACTCCAAATCCAAACTTCTTAGACTGTATCGCCAACTGAAATTAATCAGTATCCTGCGCCATGCCTCCCTCAGTATCCGCTTGGACCACCTGTCCAAAATACTGCCCCTCGTCAGAGGGAAAACTATAACTCTGACAGTCACTCTATCATCCAGGTCACTTTGGAAGCCTGGAATGACAACCGTCCCCCGAAAGAGGCTGCCGTTATCATATCCCTAGAACATTCACTTTTGTTCTAAAACTGCTTCTGAATGTTTCTCTAGGATTGGATCAATATCCACTTATTGCATCTACTGCAAAAACAACATCTGGTGTGGTACTTGACATCTCATGATTGACTCAATTGCCTAAGCAAGTGATCTGCCAATCATGCACATCCCTCTCCCCTTTAGTCTGTAAGACACCTTTAGAGATGACGACTCCATCACCTGCAGGTACACTACCGTGTTAGGAGTCATCCATTCTAAAACACCTTTAGAATGCTGTCTAAGTACCCAGATTGGGAAACTACCCAAATCTAGATCTAAACCCATAGATCTAGTAACCAGAATGTCTGATATAATATCCAAGTCCTATGTGGAGAAACCACTGTGTGACAACCAAAGTATAACCGATCGTAGTATAGGAATTTCACTTCCTACTCTGTGTATGTCATCCAAATACCAGGACATCACACCCTACTACCTTCTTAACAGATCCATCCCCTATTCTGATGAAGTCAAACCTATGACTGTCACATCAGAAATAGATGATTTATCTCCGCTATATCTGCTTTAGTCTCTAAATAGACACAAGCCACTTGTCCACTATGCTTCCGCTGCTCCCACTGACCACGACAACCCTCTGGCAGAATAATATACACGTGCACTTCTAAAGCTAGTCTAGAACGACGCTATACTCATCCTCCTGCCGGGTCTCACAGTCTGGAACAACAGCAATGGAAAGTCTGGGTAAACAAGAACCTCCCTGTCACCGTCCTTGAGGCTACCGGAGTACCTCTCGGGTGCCTGAGGTTACCCACCATATCTGCGGAGTGGCCAATGGAATGTCAAACCAGATTGAATGTTTAAGTTCTTATCAAATTTTCAGTAATCGTTTGCGGTTCTGGAATCACTTCCAGTTCTACCATACTCCCACTACTGTTTTCTGAAAAAAAATCCATTTTACTAAAATTGTGGCGAGTCAAGAACAATATCACTATTGATCTTCCAGATGGTAGATAGTCAACCCTCATCATAGCCCGGGTCAACCCACAAACAGCCATTACAGAAACGTGCCTTGAGTTATCCAGAGTCTGGTTTTAAGCATAAGCCAGACAACTCCCCGTACCTTAACATAATTAAGATATGAACTATTCTATATCCAATATAGAAATAGAGGCACTGATTTAATTGGAACCAGATTCAAATCATGCAGCTATTTCCAGTGCATGTCAACTAAATGGAAAGAGGCCGATCAGCATTACTCAACTTAGGAATGCTTCCAATTATGAGTAACCTGAAAAAGAAGCAAGTTCTCTTAATCATTACTATTAACTGAATACCATACACAAGTATCTATATCTTCGATCACCTTGAGGAATCCTGATATTTGCAATACTTGGTTCTCTACTTTATTCTTATACCTATAACTTCTCAAAACTTGGACCTTGTGTTTCTACGAAACACATGTCTAAGACCCAGAGAAGTCACAAGTAAACAGAATCTAGTACGAGTACCAACCCCTCTGTCCTAATGGACACTGGACAACATACAATACTCTGTATAAGTCCTTTGAGTCTAATGATTCATTCCCTGTGTGTCGTAGGTTGAAAACTGTACTTATGGTTAAGAAGAATTACACCGCTGTTTAATACTCCTTACCTAACCATCCACTGATATAGGTAAATGTCATAGACATAATTTCAAAAAGGTATATCTCACTCTATAAAAATATACGTACAGATATATCAATTTGAAATTGGTGCATAACAGCTGATATTCAAAACCAAATATTTTCCATCCAGCAAACAGCCCATGCGATTTCCTCAAATATCACCAATTACAACGAATTCCGATATAATGAGGATGATCACCCAATTCCCAATAATTTACTCCCACTCATCATCTGTAAAACCATACAGATGTGAGAATCAAACCTGGTAAATACATACCCTGGAGCAAGTGTCTAATTGAGAAATCAGTTTTCTATTAACAGTACACAGTGAAACTGAAACATGAATATGTTTCGAGGGGTATCCGGGTATTCCTAGTAATGCCTCTTCCATTATCCAGATTCACAACTGTAACCGTATATTTCTTTACCATCTCTCCAAATCCCTTTATATGTCTCTAGTCGTTACCTTCTGCACACCCCTTTAGGCCAAATGGTTTTCTTCCTTCCCTACAGTTTGGCACCAGCCTATGGCTTGGAAGAAGACTATCCAATAAGCATAATAGGTGTACTGTCCTAATCCTAGGAGCACTCGGAATGTGAGAGAAGATGAAGATAAAAGACAACCGAATAAACCTTATTCCTATTTCTCCTGAAACAGAATCCATCCCCGAACTGGAACAAGTTCCTTTCGAGTTCGTATATAACCATACAATGGAGTATCCAATAAACTGTGGATCTTCGTAGTGATACGGAGTGTCCTGGAGAAATACAAAGGCGATGTAGGATTGGCGAAGAAATACTTGGATTGGTCGTGAATAGCAGTCGCAATTCACTTTGCCCTCATACTAATCCCTTTATTTGTCTTTACTTAATACCTTCTGCACACCATCGTTAGGCTAATTGGTTTTCTTCATTCCCTACCGGTCGGCACCTGCCTATGGTTTGGAAGAAGACTATCCAATAAGCGTAATAGGTGTACTGTCCTAATCCAAGGAGCACTCGCAACCCGAGAGAAGGTAAAAGGAAAAGACAACTGAATAGTCCTATTCGGTTTCTCCAGAACCGGAAACCATCCTCGAATAAATTCCTTCGAGTTCGTATATAACCATACGATGGTTTTATCCAATGGAAGTGGACGTTCGTAGTAATACGGGGTGTTCTGGAGAAAAGGGTAAAAGTAGGAGTGGCAATGCGGTATGCAACTCTGACAATCCAAAAACCAGTGTTTTAAGAAGGTTCGGTTAATTTTGGTCACTGAGTCATAGTCAAGGGTCGGGTCATGGTCGCTACCAAAGAGAGAGAGAGAAAAGAAACACTCAGCGTGCACTCTAACCTAGATCAGAATGGTTGTCATTTTATCTAATCAGGAAACCTCCCACTGTATCGTCAAATTCTCCTCCAAACCTGAAAGAAGAATTAGTCGGGATCACCCGAGGATTAAACCAACTTATCAGTAGGAATCGGGATCCAACTATCATCGCATGATAACGTGATGGAATCCACTCACGTCACCACACTCCAGAAGGTATGCGCATGTCTGGCAAGTTTCAGTTTCTTTAGAAACTCCCGATATGTGTTTTTACCCCAAGCGGCTTATGAACTTGAGTAGGTCAACAAACCATAAACCGTCAGTCAAGTTCAACCCGTCATTATTCTGGATTACGTTAAACCCATCCGTACGTGCCCTTGACTAGGTCAACAAGGCTGCACGACTGTCCTAACCAATCACACTTATGCAACAAACAAGTACCACTTAGCTACCGAACACTACGTCTTGACTAGGTCAACAAACGCAGCACGAATACTAAATAATACCTGTAAGAAATGACGGAGGGCTACGGCTAGTTTTGGGCGAAAAACCTTTAACGTAATGAACTTGATATCGTTAAAGGAACTGCATAGTTTTTTATTATAAAAATATAGTGACGAAAACTTTTGCTAAAGAGGTCACTCCCGGTGAAGGGATCTCGGCTCTTTCCACATAGAATGAGGTGCCGGATATTCCAACTGAATACCACGATGTAAAGCAAAAGTAATCGACTATAGTGAAGTTATTGCCGTGACGCAAACTTCTGTCCAAGGGGTCACTCCCGGTGAAGGGATCTCGGCCCTTGCCTCATCGACTGAGGTGCTGGATATTCATAACCGAATACCACTGTGCAAAACAAAAGAGAACGTCCTTGCAATAACAGCTTTTTTTTTGAAAAATTGTTCCAACAACATCAGAATAGATTTGTTTAGGTTGCATTGATCCGAATCAACGCAGTCCCATTAATTGATCACACCAATAAAGAACAAAAATAATGATGTACGTATATACCATCCGCATTCGCCACTGGGTCCCGTCATCACCCGTTAGGTTACTTAACTAACGACAGAGCGGGGACTGGACTAGCGCGGATGCAAAACATATACAACATCTACTAATATATATATCAATATATAATATTCGCTCAAGGCATGATAAAAAGCAACATCACAGAAATGTAATAAGCATTACAGAACAATACAGATATCTGGGATCCCCGGGTTTCACAGAGCCGCTGCTGAAACCCGACGTTCCCCTGGTCGTGTGGATAGCCTGTGCAATGAAATCCTAGACCCCTACGGGCGCGGCAAGTTACCCGCCAAAACCTGAAGCGAGGCAGCCCCCTTCAACAACGTGAATGGACCACCCAGCACTTCACGAAATCCGGTAACTTGAGCACCCCCCTTGGGTCAACCTGTACCCCCTACGAGTGCAGCGAATAGCCCGCCAATTCTAGAGTGAAGCCCCCTCCGTCTCAACGCCATGAGATGCGGGCTCGTTGCCCTCTAGAACCCGGCCATCCGTGCACCCCTCCGCGGGGCAATCCTAGTACAGAAAGTAAAATATACATACAACGGGTACATCGACCTCAGCCCGGTCGTGCCCCAAAAGAATAATATACAAGCAGGCAGTAACGACAGTCCACATGTCGGACGCTCGCCCCGCAATATCAAATGTACATATACAACCAAACTATACTAACATTGCATCCAGGCTATCCACCACGATAATCCGCAACATCACAGCACAACACAGAACATCAACGTGAATGTCATGTTCGCAAATCCGTCTAAAAGGGCTATAACAGTTAGACAGGATTTACCGATCAAATGACATTCACGGTCGCAGATTTAATGTAAATACTGTGAACTAACATGTTTAAAATTTTCGATCGACAAAATTTACCGAAGTGGGCCCCAAGCACAACTGTAGCACTCAAAATAAATCTGTGCCCTAACAGAGCATTCCAAAAACCCCATTTCCAAGTCAGAAGTCTACTGTAAAAAATTGGTGCTGTGAAGAATTAAAGTGGCGGCGGAACCGCGGCCAATGCGTGGGTTTGGCCGCGGTTCCGCGGTGGAACAGTGACGTCACGCGACCAAATTTTCACAGAATGCTTAAAAAACCCTGCTCTTATTTTTACAATGTACCAAATAATTTTTAGAGCACTGGAAAAATTCGACAGAAACTGCACTTTAGAAATCGGGTTTTCGGAAAATCCGTTCGATCGAACTTGTAAACACATTAGAGCAAGCTAGACTAGGTTAATGGCGTGGCTCTGATACCATGTTAGGCTACGGTAGCGCCCCGGCCGTCTTTCCTCGGCCAAAATGCGGAAACGAAATATTTTCTTGACTTGAAAACCGGCACTACCGCATCCTACAAACCCGGATCGAACCATTAACCCATACCTAGCTAACAAGAGAAAGGGTAGAATACTATACCAAGCGATCCGTGTCCTTCGGTCTTCGCCTCCACTCCGATCTCCTCGCGGAATCTCCGGTCTTCATTTCCTCGTCGGAACGGGCACCACATTGCCGGGTTCTTTTACGGGCTCCCACCTCTGGACCGAGGCAACTCGGGCACGAAGTTAGCGAGCCGACGTGCCCAAGGGTGCGGTAGGATCAGTGTAGAATGCTTTGTCTCTTACGGGTAGTAAAGTTGCTTTTGAAGAAGGGAAGAAGAAAATGAGCTTTTGAGATGGCTATGGATTTTTGTGGCAAAGCATAATATGATATGATAATTTTTCCCACACAAAAATGAACCTCTCATCCTCTCATAATGTGGCCAGCTATGCATAAAAATGGGAGAGGGAAAAAAAATGCAAGGGAGGTGAGCATAAGAGAGTGTGTGGTGATCATAAAGAAATGTGAAGATAATGAGGAAATAATATCACATCAAGGTCAAATCATTTCTCATCTCATTAAAGCAAACCATGATGGATGAAAAAGCAAAGATGCTAGAACCATCATAATCCCTCATTTACAAATAAACCCTCCACAATTGCTAATTTGCAAATATGCAAATTAGCCTCTCCATCAGAAAAATCCGGCCGTGAAGGAACAAAGGAAAACTGGCCGGAACGGAATAAAAACTGGCAACTTTAGAAAACTGATCCCGTAATAAATTACAGGAAAACCCCGCGACTGTATATACATACCCGCATTTGTATTCCGACCGAATACAAATGCAAAGAGACAAAATCTACACTATACAATACTAGGATCCGGCTTAAACCAAATCCCGCTAGTATTATCCGTCCGATCATGATCCGTGCAATACCGCACGTATATGATCGAACCCTGCCATATCTCCATACGGCCTCTACAGTGTTTCGCCCGAAACTTGAGAAACTGTCTGTGGGGGACTCTAAAGACTCGTCAATACTTTGGCTGTGGATTTAACCACTAGCACGTCAGAGGTATTAGCCATACATGACGGGCTTCCAGCTATTGACCAAAAGGGACGTCTGTGAGCGAACTCATGCTGACACCCTACTGAGCCTGTCAGTGACAATATCCGTACAGTCCGGTCCGTTCGTCTATGAGTATCGCATGGCGGGCCTAGGAGGTTGGTAAAAGTCAGACCCCCAAAAGCGGAACAAGTCGTGTCGGAATGTGGCCCAGAAAACCCTGAGATACTACTGGAATACCTACCAGTAAATCTCCTGTCTCGGCCCAGAGCTTTGTGTAATGGCTCTCCTAGACACAGCGCGACCTCACCCCCAATACCGAGAGAGACGAACCCCTGCAGATCCGCTCACTGCCTCCATGTGGCTCGGGACTGTACCCAACTAAAACCTGTTTGCACGACTCCTTTGAGCCGTGGTAGGGTAGTAATCAAAGTACAGTGGGAACTCACACGAGACAAATGACGATCTCAGGTCGATGAACTAACCTGTACACATGTCACCAGGGAACTGTTATCTGACGTCAGGTATAATACCAACTAACATGTTCCCGGTGAGTCCTGTCCAGTGTACTCATAACCCAATGAGCACCTGTATACATCTTAGGTGAACCAACTGACACCAGTGGCTTGTGAGACCGGCCACCTCCCCTCGTCGGGGTCTCGACTGTATACACTAGTCTACTCTGGAGTATCGATGCTCTGTCTCGAAACTCCCACGACTAGGGACCATTTAAGGATGCGCTTATAGACCCTAGCTCCCACGTATATGATCGCCATCATACTACTGGCAGTCAAGAAAGAATCTTAAGGGCTCTATCAATGTGCAATAGTGACCTGTAAGGTCACCTAAAGAATTACACGATGATAAAGATAAATCAGATAGCATACTATCATCTTGAGTAAGACTGTCCTACCGGTATAGGTCCTCCCTCAATCATTGCAATCACGTGCCTGTGATCCAATAATTGACTCTGAGGGCACTATCTCCAACAGGATCCGCGGCCAAACATGGCTTTTGGCCGCGGTTCCGCGGCCATGGTAAGCACGTGTCGGTGTAATCTTTTCGGGGGTGGCGGTGCGTCGACTAGGCTTCTCAGGGTAGTTTTGTAAATGTAGACAGGGATCAGATATAACCCTAGGGTTTCTATAATCTATAAATAGGAACCCTACAGCTCTTTTTTGGAGCATGCCTCTTCCTATGCCTCTTTTTAATTATCAATTTCAGAATTTTAATTCTTGTAATGTTTGAAGAGTGCATCAAATAAAAAAATAAAGTAAGTCTTTCTTTTCTTGCCTTAGTTTAGTTTTCCTTTCTGCCCTAGTATAACTTTTATTTATCTGCTCTAGTTTAGATTTTATTTATTTGCCGTAGTTTAGATAATTAGGTTATTAAAAACAAACAAAAAATGTCTCTTGTTATCAATTCCCTAATGAGTGAGTAGTTCCTCACTTGTTAGAGTTAGGAATAGAAAATATTTGAGAGATGAAAATCTCTCACCCCTTTCTTGCCCGTCATACATTTTTATAGGACTCCATGCATACATACACACACCGCTCACTACGGCACCCTATCCCACGAGGTAGCGGTGATACCGTAGTTAAAGACCGGTTGTGTATGTTTTCCATGGAGGTTAGGGTAAGAGTTAAGAAAGGACGGACAAGGACCTAGAGGAAGAAACCTAGTTTCTTCCCGATGGTACTAATCCACTTTGTTAATTATTACCATAATATCTAAATAGATCTTAATTAGGGTATAGAAAGTGGTGAGAAATATTGAATTTCCAAACTTAATCTAAACCTAACCCTACCAAGGTTTTAATTCTAATCTAAATCAATCTTAGTTTTTAGTGATAATCCAATCCACCACAATTGGAATTAACTCGTTAGAACAAATAGAAAATACACAAAATCCCTGTGGACCGACCCGTACTCACCAGCTAGTTACCAAGCGACGCCGTTCTTGATTGCGGTTAATATTCTTTGATTTATCTTTTTAAAAGTGCACGCGCGCAAAAATCCTCACAACAATCAAATGGCGCCGTTGTCGGGGTTGGCGTAGTTATTTTCTTTTTGTAATTTCGAGTTAATATAAAAATTGAAAAATCATAAAAACTGAAAAATATAAAAATATAAAAAAAAATTATCATCTTGTTATTCTTTGAAGGGTGTTTCGTTTGAATTGTGCAGGATCGATGAACAGATTCAGATCTGGAAAGATCCAGAGAGCAAAACAGCAAACAGCAGATCTGAACAAGCAGAGGATAATCAGAACAGAGAAACAGAGAATTTTTGGGATTTGAACCGATTAGTTGACCGCGGAACCGCCGCAGATAGCACCTTTTAGCCGCGTATCCGCTGCGCACTGCTGACGTCAGCACAAGGAAACTCCTCTGTAAGTTTTCATTTCTTCTCTGTAACCCCATAAACTCTTCTGAAAATTTTTCCTGCAGAGTTCTTTGTGCAGAAACTTCTCTCCCTTCTCCAATCACTTGATCTTGTGCAGGATTTTTTGCGCCGCAATAAAAAATAAAAAAAATTTGGCAAGTGTTTATGTATTTTACTGCTTTGCATCTCTAAAACTGACTTTAAGGGGCTTTAACACCAATCCAGATTGGGTGGGGATTTCATTACCCTTCCTAGGACCCCAAAAATCACAAAAAGCATATTGCATTAACCATCGAGTTAATTAAAAAAGATTAGACTCAGCCTATAAGGACTGTCGTGCTCGATAGGACAAAGAAATAGTTGTAGGCATCGATCGTTTATCTAAACCAGACTTTGTGGTGCCTAGGCTAGACAAGTGGGGAAAGGTAATTTTAAAAGGCCCGTCTCACGGTGATTCGTGAGCGGATCTCTCCTTTCTTTACTTGTGCTTATCTGGCCACAATTGGCGGTGAAGAGGCGATTTGAGGATCTCACAACTTGCCCTTGTGAACAGTTAGAAGCAGTCTAGTTGACCTAGGAGACCCTAGATCTTGGCTTGATTGTGCATATTGTGATTGTGTCTAAGCTTCTTATAAAAATCTTTTTGCAAAAAGTTCATTATAAAAAAAAACACAAAACAGAAAATTTTTACAAAAAAAAAAAAACTTGCCAATTTGTCGCTAGAAATCCTCTGCACCCACATTCTTTTTCTTCTCTTTTCTTACATCATGGGTGTCCCACCTCGCAAAACTCTTGCCGAACTTTGGTACCCTCATCCAAACATTGCTTCCCACACGAATTGTTTTGGTCGAATTACGGACGACCTCTCTATGCCCAAAATTTCTTTGAAAGATCGAATAGAAGTGTCTAGGAGAAACAGTTCGACTCCGCAATCCACTTTGTATCAACTATTTCAACCTTCACCACCTTCTTACGTTGATACTCCTTTTTCGAGTTCTGTTGTAACTTCGAAACCCATGTCTATTGCTGAACATATTAAACAATCTCGTAACCGATCTTTCATTCATTTCAACACTTCCAGTTCTTGGGATCAACAAGTCCATTCACCTTTTTATCCAAATGTTGATCTTACTCCTGTCCAACCAATCAATTCCTACCAGTCCCACCCGACTTTCGCACCTTTCCTAGACATTGCTTCTACACAACCATTTGGGAGTTTCACGTATCCAAACAACTTTGAATCTTTTACTGAAACCCCTTCACAACCCATATCTAATCTGGAACAGTCGTTGGAAGCTTATATTGTAGCGACAAACCAACAGATGAGGAATTTGGATGCGTCCATTGCCGCCCTTATGCAACCTAGTGACCCGGTAGCTAGTTTCTAACTAGCTCCAAAAATTCCAATGTATGATGAGGCGGTTGGACAGATCGAGAATTTGAGTGGAGAGAGTGAGCTATACACCCTTCCAAATCAAACCTACCCATCCCCAATTGAATCCCACAACTCCGGTTTTGAATGTCTATCAAGTGTCCCAAATGATTCACCAGTTGAAAATAAAACGTTTAATGAGTTGTGCGACTTTATAGTGATTAATTTGCCAGATTGTGAAGGGTCCCTTTCGAGTGAAACCATCACCAATCCTTTTGACCTCTACACCTCCAATCTAGAACCTGAATTGATAAATATCCATGCTTTTAATGAGGTGTCCGAAAAAATTGATTTTCACTTGATTGAGGATATTGACGCATGGAATAATTTGGATGATGAACCCACAAATTTGGCCGAGTTTTTCTCTCCAATTCATCATCCCGGATCATTAAATGTTTTTCCCGAACTTCATATGCGTCTTGATTTTGATGAGAATGGCATGGATAAGCTAAATTTTGAGGAGAATATTGAGGAAATTATTGAGGATAAACCAGTTTTGTTTGATGAGTCGGATTTTCCAGTTCATCCTGTTCTTTCCACTGACTGTGTACACCCTCCTGAACCTTTAACTGTGACCCTTCCTAAATCACCCCCTTCGTCCTTTCCATCGTTTCGACCGCACAAGAATCCGTCACGCTTCCATTTTCAATGTCTGGTTTACCAAGTTCAACGTACCCATGTTTTCTCTCGAATCTTGAGGGATTTGATCCCATTTCTCGACGGGTTGATAGATTAGCACAATCGCTTTTAACACATCGGTCATCACAATTTGTGCTAATTTATTCACTCAATTTACACCCTCAAGTTCGTACTACACTTCTTTCTCTCTCCGGCCATTCTTCTCCTAATATACCGAGACCATATTCCACCTTTCTTCCCATACGGTCTCGTGTGTTTCTCATTTCTTTTCTCTACACTCGATTCTTTCACCAACCACATCATTATAACGATAAAATTTTTGAATGGTTGGTGCTAACCTTTGGCCTGTGTAAGGCCTTGTATAGCTTGATACCATGTTTTTCTCCTCCCTAACTCTAAACTTTAACGTTTAAACAGTGGAAACACTGTTTCACTTAAGTTTGGGGGGGACCTTTTTGTATATATATTTTGTTTTGTTTTTTCTGTTAACAATTGAAAAAAAATAAAAATAAATAAACAGGGGAATACCGGCCATTTTGACCCTCTTGGTGTAGCCTGACGGTAAGGACACTGACAAGTTTAAGTTTGGGGGTGTGCTCGGTAAGCTTTCTTCCTTCGCATTCATGTGTATATTTTTGCATTTGCATACTTATTTTAAAAACCCATAAAAATTGAAAAATTTTAAAAAATTGAAAAATTCAATTTTGGCCATAATTGACTTGAGTTTGACAAGACGGTTAACTAGCTAGGAAAAACTAGATCCTAAACTTAGTAAATTAAAAACCCTAAAAATAACCTTCTTAAAATTTAACGGTCGAAAATATATGTCTTTGTAGTTTACTTAGAAATATGCAAATTTTGAGTTCACTTCTTGGGTTAACTCAAAATAAAGGAAGAGTATTGAAATTTTTATTAAAGTGTAAGTCTGAAAAATAATCCCTAAGCTTAAGTATAAATTCTGAAAATATATACCCTACAACTTGCACAAACACGAACCTTGAAACTTGGAATTGTAGAGGAGACCTTGAAATGCTCTTGTCTAAAGTCCTCAGTATGAAGGAAAGTAAAATAAAAGCATAAGTGTGAATAAAGAGATAAAAAAAAATGAACACTGGTTTTGTAATTACTTAAGGCTGTGTAAAATAAAAATATATATATATAGTGAGGGTGCTTTATCACCCAGTGCCTTAGACCAACTGGTTTAGGAGTCACTGCTAAAGCCTTAGGTATTACAAAACGAGGAATTACGCCTTAATGTGCAAACACATTTTGTAATCGGTCGTTAGTACCTAAAGAAGTATTAACGGTCGCATGAAGAATGTGTAAGCGATTTCATCTAAAAATTCACCAACTAAAAGTACTTTGGATGATGGACAAGAGTATAAGAGCTTGAATTGAATTTCCAAGTGTAGGGGTGATACATTCACACACGTAGGGGTATGTGATTGGGGTTTGGATGAGAGATATGAATGAAAAATAGGACTTATATCTTTAGTAGAGATGATAAAAATTCCTAAATTGAGATGGAACCTTAGAAGGAAAATTCAAAAGATGCTAAAAGCTAAGTAAATTTACAAAACATATACAATCTTAAGTTAAATGATAAGGAAGCGTGAAAAATACGGGTTGATAATTTCTGAGTTGAAGATAATAGAATTTCTTGCTAGAAAACCGAATTGAAAAATGAAAGTCAATATGCCAAATTGATAGGATTTTGTGGGTAGTATCCGCTGAAAACCCTCAGGAGACAACACTCCTCCTACTAGGGACACCTAGAGGTTTAACGGCTTGTTGCATGAGCTCAGTGCAATCGCGTTTCCCTGCGAAAGTGAGGTTAGGTCTTTTTCGAGAATAAAACTAGTTTTGCTCGAGGACGAGCAAAAGATAAGTCTGGGGGTATTTGTTCAAATCATAATGGTGTATTATTATATTTCCCATTCTTATTTATTTTACAAATAAATAGGTGCTTTTGATCCATGTCTGCTACATAGTTGCAGGTTACAGGTTCTCGGAACAAAACAGTGAAAATGATGAAAAGACGCTACAAAAGTGAGACTACGACCAACAAAAAGAGAATCTTTATCATGCTTACAGTTTGAAGAACAACCGAAGATCAATAAACAATTTCACAAAGTACAATGGCAGCACAAAGATTCAAGACTTCAACGCGAAGCAAACGGTAAAAGTCCACAACATTTTACACTGTGGAAATTTGGAATAAACTAGAAGACATTCTGAGAAACCAAGTGAAGAAACCAGAAGCCAAATGCAACATGAAGTACACCTAAAAATATGAACCATCAAGCAATCAATATGGCCGCGGATCCGTGGCCAAACATGGCTTTTGGCCGCGGTTCCGCGGCCATGGTAAGCACGTGTCGGTGCAATCTTTTCGGGGGTGGCGGTGCGTTGACTAGGCTTCTCAGGGTAGTTTTGTAAATGTAGAGAGAGATCAGATGTGACCCTAGGGTTTCTATATTCTATAAATAGGAACTCTACAGCTCTTTTTTGGGGCATGCCTCTTCCTATGCCTCTTTTTAATTATCAATTTCAGAATTTTAATTCTTGTAATGTTTGAAGAGTGCATCAAATAAAAAAATAAAGTAAGTCTTTCTTTTCTTGCCTTAGTTTAGTTTTCCTTTCTGCCCTAGTATAACTTTTATTTATCTGCCCTACTTTAGATTTTATTTATTTGCCGTAGTTTAGATAATTAGGTTATTAAAAACAAACAAAAAATGTCTCTTGTTATCAATTCCCTAATGAGTGTGTAGTTCCTCACTTGTTAGGGTTAGGAATAGGAAAGGTTTGAGAGATGAAAATCTCTCACCCCTTTCTTGCCCGTCATACATTTTTATAGGATTCCATGCATACATACACACACCGCTCACTACGGTATCCTATCCCACGAGGTAGCGGTGATACCGTAGTTAAAGACCGGTTGTGTATGTTTTCCATGGAGGTTAGGGTAAGAGTTAAGAAAGGACGGACAAGAACCTAGAGGAAGAAACCTAGTTTCTTCCCGATGGTACTAATCCACTTTGTTAATTATTACCATAACACCTAAATAGATCTTATTTAGGGTATAGACAGCGGCGAGAAATATTGAATTTCCAAACTTGACCTAAAACTAACCCTACCAAGGTTTTAATCCTAATCTAAATCGACCTTAGTTTTTAGTAATAATCCAATCCACCACAATTGGAATTAACTCGTTAGAACAAATAGAAAATACACAAAATCCCTGTGGACCGACCCTTACTCACCGGCTAGCTACCAAGCGACGCCGTTCTTGATTGCGGTTAATATTCTTTGATTTATCTTTTTAAAAGCGCACGCGCACAAAAATCCTCACAACAATCAGGGACGTTTTGGTCCGTTGCAAGTTTTAGGACATTGCGATCCATCATTAGTTTAGGGACGTTTCGGTCCGTCGCACATTTTTGAGGAGAGATTTCGTCGGATACTACTTATAGAGTTCATGCTTAGGAAGATAGCGAGCGGATATAGGCATCGTCATCTATCATTAACCTAGGCCGTGACTCGTCAGGCATAGTATTTTTTGAAGAACCAGCCGTTTATTGGCCTGAAGGGTCTTTCTCCATGCATATCCATGAGCAAATAAGCCCCACCTTGGTAGACTTTGTCTATGATGTACGGGACTTCATAGTTCGGCTCGAATTTTCTCCGTTTGGCACGATTGGGGATCATAGGTCTCTTGACCACTAGTATGAGTTCGCCTTGGCAGAATGTTCTCGGCCTAGTCAATCTCTCGTATGAGCGCGTCATTTTTGCTTTGTAAGCTTCCAAGTTTTGCTGTTCCATGAGTCGGGTTTCGTCAAGGACGTCGAGCTCTTCAAGCTGAAGATGAGTATTCTCTTCGTCCGTTAGCTCGTAATGAACTGCCACTCGTAAGGAGGGTAGCTCTATCTCCAAAGGGAGTATTGCTTCCGTGCCGAATACCAATGCATACGGCGTTGTGTTTGTGGCCATTTTGAACGTGGTCCGATACGCCCAGAGAGCTTCATGCAGTCTCTCGTGCTAGTCCTTTTTATTTTGGACACCGTCTTTTTCACGATCTTCGTCAGGGTCTTGTTGAAAGCCTCAGCCAGACCATTTGCTCGGAGATTATCGACCGAAGAGTATCTCCAGTCTATATTATGCTGCTGTGCGGAGCGGCTGATTTTATGGCTTCTGTAGGCCGGCCCGTTATCGGAGATAGTCCATCGCGGAGTGCCGAACCGATAGATGACATGTGTCTTTAAGAAATGGAGGATATTCTCCATCTTCACTTCTCTTAGTGGCACTGCTTCTGCCCACTTGGAGAAGTAATCCGTTATCGCCAATATGAATCGATGTCCTCTGGACGATGTTGGTTTAATGGGCCTGATTATGTCAGTTCCCCACATTTCGAATGGCCAGCTCGCCGCTATTGGGTGTAGCAGGTTTGGATGCTGGTGAATGAAGTCTCCATGAATCTGGCACAATGGCATTGCTTCGCGTATTCAAGGCAGTCCTGAATCATCGTGGGCCAATAGTAACCCATTCTTTTAATCTTCAGCTTCATCTTTGGCCCGACTTGATGAGAACCGCAGAGTCCGTCATGAGTTTCTTGGACGACTCTCCTTGCTTCTTCAGGTCCCAGGCATCTTAGCCATAGGGAATCAAATGATCTCTTATATAGAGTGTCATTGACGAAGGCGAAGGATAGAGCTTGTTTCATGAGCTGATGTCTTGAAGACGCATCTTCAGGTGTTCGATGGGATTTGAAGTAGTCTATAAAGACTTCTCTCCAATCCTTAGCCTTTTCCTAGTCTTTCATTTGTAGAGTCGTCGGCTTGGTCGCTCCCTTTTCTTCGGACGACTCCAGAGATATTTCAGCTGGTTCAAGAACCTGACGGCTTTGCACGACGATCCTCACGTCATCGAGGTTTTCATCGGCCAGTTCTTTAGCGAGCTTGGCTAATGCATCTGCATTACTATTTTCCGCGCGCGGTATGCTTTCCAGGGCGTAGGCAGGGATTTGAGTCAGCAATTGTTGTACTCTCTCACCGTACTTTACCAACTCCGGTTTACACGTCTGATAGTCACCGTTCACTTGACTGACGACCATTTGGGAGTCTCCGTATATGAGGAGATTTTCAATTCCCATGTCGACAGCGATCTCAAGACCTACTATCAAAGCTTCATATTCGGCTTCATTGTTCGTCTTCAGCTCTGTTAAGGAAAAAGCAAAGCGCATTATCCCTCCTTGTGGAGTCACGAAGATGGGGCCTACCCTAGAATTGATTATGGGGGTGCTGTGCTTTCGCTTCTTCAAGGAAGATGCCCCGTCGAAGTAGAGTTCCCATCGGGTGTTACTCTCTCCTTTCTCCCCGTCGATTGTTTCAAAAGCGTGCTCGTCTGGCAATTTGCAATTTAGGGGTGAATTAGCAGGTATAGGATGCTCAGCGAGGAAGTCGGCGATAGCCTAGCCTTTTACTGCCTTGAGGGGTCGATATGTTATCGAGAACTCCATCAAGAGGAGGGCCCATTTAGCGAGCCGTCTTGTTAGTATGGCTCTTGACATCAAATATTTGAGAGGATCCACCTTTGATATAAGGTGGACCTCATGCGCCAAAGCATAATGCCGAAGCTTCATTATAGCGAAGATTAACGCCAGGCAATATTTTTCGATAGGAGAGTAATTGTTTTCTGCCCCCAGAAGAACTCAACTCAAATAGTAGAGGGCTCTCTCATTCCTTTGGTCATTCTCTTGTGCCCATAGCGTGCCTAAAGAACCTTCAAGGGCTGTTGTGTATAGGATGAGAGGGCTTCCCTTGACCGGAGCAGTCAGTACTGGCGGATTCTGCAGGTATTGTTTGATTTCATCCAGTGTGCTTTGGCATTTGCGATCCCAAACGAATGGGGTTCCCTTCTTCATCAAGTGACTGTAAGGACGACATTTGCCGGAAAGATTGGCTATGAACCACCGAATATACGCGAGCTTCCCTTGGAGAGACCGCGGTTTCTTGAGAGTTCTTGGTGAGGGCATTTCTATGATCGTCTTGATTTTCGATGGATCTATTTCGATGCCTCGGTGTCGTACGATAAATCCTAGGAATTTGCCCGAGGAAACTCCGAACGCGCATTTGAGAGGGTTCATCTTCAAGTTGTAACTCCGAAGATGTTGGAACACTATCTTCAGATGCTCCCAATGTTCCTCGTGCGATTTGCTTTTCACCACAAGGTCGTCGATATAGCATTCGACGACTTCATGTATGAGGTCATTGAAAATCTTCGTCATGGCCCTTTAATAGGTAGCGCCGGCGTTCTTCAGACCGAAAGGCATCACTTTATAGCAGAATATGCCCAAAGGGGTCTGGAAAGCGGTATGCTTCTGGTCTTCAGGATGCATATTTATTTGATTGTACCCTGATGATCCGTCCATGAAGGAGAAGATTTCGTGACTGGACGTGTTGTCTATCATCAGCTCGGTAACCGGTACAGGAAAATCATCCTTCGGACATGCTTTGTTGCGGTCCCGAAAGTCTACGCAGATGCGCACTGTCCCATTTTTCTTCATCACTGGGACGATGTTGGCAATCCAGTCAGAGTACTGAACCTCTTGGATGAAGCCAGAGTCGATTAGCTTCTTGACCTCGGCATTGATGCTCATTTCAAGTTCGAGCCGCATTCTTCTCGGCGCTTGTTTGATCGGCTTGACGTCCGGAGATATCGCCAATTTATGCACAGCCATCTCTGGATCTAGCCCCGGCATCTCAGATTAGTACCATTCGAAGCAGTCTTTATACTGCATAAGCACATCCTTGAGCGTAGCCACCTTTTCTTCAGACAACAACTCACTGACGAACGTCGGCCGTGGGTCATTTGCCGTCCCCAAGTCGATTTTTCTGAGGTTATCTGCAGTAGTATGTATCCCATCTTCTAGCCCTTTTGGTGCCGGCAGAAACTCTGAGATCACTTCGTCATCATTGTTTTCGAAGCACCAGGGGAGGTCAGACATACCCTCATGCACTCCTTCTTCCGACATCCTTATCATGTGACAGGTACGAGATCGCTTCCAAGACCGATGTTGATCCGGCTCTACTCTTGCTACATGTGTGGCTTTCGATTCATGCTTATGTGGCGGGGTTACCCTCCAACTGTTGGATAATGTGAACTTACCTTGCTGATACTGGTCTTCTACTCAGTCTTTGAATGTGAAGCAGTCTTTGAGAGGATGTCCTATCGCTCGGTGATAGGAGCAATAGTCCGGGTGAGAGACCTCGTCTGCTTGTTCGGGGTGCTTGGACTCCGGGAGCGTAGTCATTTGATATTTCATGACAAGATCGAATATCTTCCTTGTCTTGTCTTGAGGAAAAGAATATGCTCGACCCATCTTCTTTACAAGAGATGGATCCCGGCTGCTCAATTTTCGATCGCGAGGCTTCTTGGACCCGCTTTGCTGCTGTCGAACATTTTTTTCATTCTTCAATTTATTTTTGCCTCCGCGTCTAGTCTTCCATATGACGGGCTGACGATGAAGGGCATCGTCATTTTTCGTAGCCTGCTGAAGGAGGCGCTGCGTCCTGGTTTTCTCGTAGATGGCTATTTCGTGGCTATGATTATCCTGGACCTTTTGACCCGCTTCTCTTATTAGCTTTTCCATCTGTTTTTCGAACGACGGACTTGGCATTTTCCTGGCGGGACCTCGTTTTAGTTCAGGGTTAGCGTCTTCTAATAGAGCATCTCTTCATCAAAGTCATGTATAACGCAGCAGCCACGGAATCGCTCCTGTTTCTTGGATTGAACATATCCGAGCCCGATCGTTTCCATTCTCCCGTTGGGAAATTTTTGTTGAGTTCCGGGGACGATTCAGAACTTGTTGTAGAACTGAGCTTGTCGAGCGGTCTGCTTCAAGGGTACGCCTTGGCGCCTCAACAACCTTTTTAATCCTTCTGTGTAGTATCTGGGCAGACGGATGGGCTTGAGCCTGTCGAGCATAGAATCGGCGCCATGTTAGATTTCTTTCTCCACTTTGGTTTCCATGGATCGATAAAAGAGGATTGCCTTTTCATCTTTTCGCTCGGAAGGGACGTAGAATGTCTGCAGTTCTTGCACACTGTAGGTATCAAGTGCGTCGAGCTCTTTGTAATGTTCTTGCGGAACCATGGCGATCTGTAAACTCTGATCATCTCCAATGAAGATTTGTATTGATGGCCGAACAGAAAATACTGCATTGACCGCATCCTTAGAGTCACTGCCGAAGACCAGAATAGGGGTGGACGGTCCCGGCTTGTTGCATTGGGGAGGTCCCGAATAGACTATCTCTTCTTCCTCTTCGGTATTGCTCCCGAAGACCAGAATGGTGGTGATACCTTTTTGCTTATCCTCCGGCTTATGGAACCTTTCCGTGTCTTCAAAGTTTGGCAAGAAGTATTTTGCATCTTCGTACTTTCGGACTTCATTCATGGAGAATGGATTCAGCTCCCCTGTTACAGTGTATTTAAGCTCATCTTTGAAGTACTTCATACACTGATGCTGTGTAGAAGGGATAATGTTGTACTCGTGTAACCAAGGCCGGCCGAGCAAAGTGTTGTAGCAAGTCTTGGCGTCAATGACGTGGAACTTGATATCAGTGACGAGCAGCCCAAAGCGTAACGTCGGTATCACAGACCCGAGCGTCCGTGATGACTGGGAATCGAATCCGGAGATAGTGATTTTTTCCTGAGCGAGGTGTTGAACGCTCATGCAAATCTCTTTCAACACTCTCACATTGAGAAGGTTGACGGAGGATCTATTATCGACCAGGATCTTCCCTATCTTGATGTCATGACAGTATCTGGAGACATATAGGGGATGGTTGTGCTCACACATTCTGAGGAGGAGGTCTTCATCACCGAGAGTGATGTCAGCAGTGTGAACTTCTTCCAGCTCGTCCTTCATCTTTTCTTCGGCAAGGAAAGCTTGAAATTGGTCAGGTTCTTGTAGTGCCTTGATCAGAGAATCTCTCTCCTCTTTAGATAGCAGAAGGGCATCGAGAATACTTAGCTGCGAGGGTATTTTCCTCAGGTGTGTCAGAACATTGTAATCCACCTTGTTTTTCTTGGGCGGGTCCTCGGCTGCCAGCTCTTCGACGACTCGGTCATCGAGGGTGATATCCTCAGGGACCTTTTCTTTCCCCTTATCCTTTTTGTTTGATCCCTTGTTTGCGGGTCCGAGATTCTTTTCAAGTAGCGTGCGATTGCGCAGCTGAATGTTCTCGCAGGTCTTCATCTCTTCTATTTCAGAGATGGATTCCTTAAAGAGAGGACCGAGGGATATTTCTTCATCCGAATCACTCCCGAAGGTGAGAACTTGTGATCCCCCGGAATCAACCATGTGACAGTTACCGGCAATTCTTTTATGCTTATCTGTCGTGCCCTTCTGCTCTCGACGCGTTTTGCGCTTTATCTGCTTGAACTGCTGCCGATGAGAAACGTATTCCTACCACCAATTTTTAAAGGCGTTACATTCTTCGGTAGGGTGCGTGATCTTCCGATGGTACAAGCAGAATCTTGGATGTGCATCTAGTTCGTCAGGGCATGTATTCTCTGAAGTATCTTCTTTGGAAGGGGGTAACTTTATTCCCATCGATAAGGCTTTAGCAAACCGCTTCCTTGTCTTGATCCCGCTTTTGCTGGCGGCGGATGTGGTTTGATCTGGTGGGAGTGTTTTTACCCTTTCGTTCAGTCGCCGGCGTTTGGTTTTTTCGAATATGGCCAGTTTGCGCTCTTGATCAGGTTTGCTTTTCTAATGGGCCTCATTCAGGAATACGTCAATCACCTCGTCGAATGGTTCTAGGAATTCAGGCTCGGGATCTGCCCCCAGTTTCTCTGCATCCGGAGCTTCTTCGCCGTTTATCAACGAGTGAGAGATCACATGGCAGCTTGCCACATAATCCTCAGGTTCTTCTGAAGAATCGTCTCCTTCATCAGCGTTATCTCTATCTTCAAGGATGTGGTTGAGAAACTCTTGAAGTGTGACCGGGGTTCGCGCCCTCTGGTTATATTCTTCTAACACGTCAATATGTTTTTGCAGGTCCGTGCACTTGTCATTAGGCTTCACGGGCTTTTTGGTCTTCTTCTTCTTCTTCGAAGACTTTGACGGTTGGGCCTGAACGTTTTGATTATCGCTACCAATTCTTGGAGTCAGGCGCGGCTTCAGCATTCCCTTGATGATCTCGGGTTCTAACGGACTCTTCCATCTGATCGACGGGCATGTTTGGAGATCCTTCAGCATTCGTTTTGTTTTGGCTGAAAGAGCGACCTCTCATGGAGCTTCTTCTATAAAAGACCATGATGCTCCCGGTGTGTCCCCCTTTTAAGAGCGTGCGGCTGAGGTGGGCTTACTTTCCAATTCTCGGACAGTGCGAATTTGCCCTGTTGGTATTGGTCCTCAATCCAGCCTTTGAAGACAAAGCAATTTTCGATTGGATGGCCTACCACTTGGTGATAGGGGAAATAATTGGGATTATTAGCCTCACCGGGTTGCAATCGGCGTTTTGGATCCGGCAAGATGATGAGTATGTTGTGCACCGCCAGCTCGAACAGTTTCCTCGTTTTATCCCGGGAAACGAATAAGGGCGCTTCAGTTTCTCATTGAAGAATCGCAGTCTTTAATCTTGGCGATCAGTTGGCTTTGGACCACTGGGCTGTTGCTGAGTATTGGCAACGAAGGTCGCTTTCCCTTTCCCTTGCTCATTCCGAGATTCCAACTTCGAAAAAGAGGGTCTATAACCCATCTGATCCATTTGGGCTAGTTTGTCAATCAAGTCCTGGAAAGTAGTTGGCTTTAAGAAAATCATGAATTGTGAAATGGTCGCCTGAGGGTCGAGGGTCCCTACGAACATTCCTACCGCAGGCGCTTCTTCGATGCACTGCTCCTACTTCGACCATAGATTCAGCCACCGTATCGTATACTGCACCCATGTTTTGCCTGGCTTCACTCTGGCGTTAATTAACGTGGTGATCGGGGTGCGCTCGCTAGCGCTGGCGAAACGTTGGGTAAACAGCAATTCCATCTCCGTAAAAGTTTTGACGGAGTCGTTGGGAAACTCTGAGTACCATTCGAACGCCGTCTCTGCCAAGCTGCCGACAAATTTGTAGAGCAGTAGCTTATCATCCCCTCCAGTGTTGCCGCAGAGAGCCCTGAATTGAGCGACATGTTGATGGGGATTTCCTGTCCCCTTGTACACATGGAATTTAGGAATTCTGTATCCTGGCGGGTACTTTATCTGATAATACCATCCTGGATATGGTCGCCCAGTTCTGACGACTTGGCCGGTTGCTTCATTCGTTTGATGAGCTCGTATTTGTTGAGCTATATAATCATCGAGCATGGTTTTGGAGATGGTCTCCTCTTTGGCTGCTGACAGAGCCGGCAGAGGATTTGATGTCTCTCCTCTATCATCTTCAATTATTACTGGAGGATCTTTGGCTGGGGGTCTGGCTGAATCATCAGGCCCACCGTATTTTGGAATAAAAGGGCCATTTGTTTTATATTGGCCGCTTGTTCCGCAGCCTCTTTGTCCTTCTTCTCAAGCATTCTCCGAAGGAATTCGGCATCCGTTTCCTGCTCATGACGCTGCTCCGAAGATGTCTCCGGGCCTGCTTTTGATCTTGTGAGTGCAGCCATGGCTGTCAGCATTTCTTGAAGCTTTTGTTGTTGTTGCTCCTGAGCCTCAGTCACAGACCGCGTAAGTGGTCGGTGACTCGTAGAGATACGGCTATCCTCTTTTCCGGAAGCCATATAAACAGTATGCACCACCATGCCCCCAGACTTGGGGCATTTAGATTTAATGTCCTTGCGATTTGCCAAAGATGCAGAGATCTTCTCCGGCCTCCTTCTTTTGTGGGCGGTCGAAGTTGAAGGAGCCGTTGCAGCTGGCACCCAAACAGATGACACCTTCTGTGGCTTGACAGGGTGATCCTCTTCTCGCCGAACTTTCATCTTTTTCTGTCAGCGGGGATAGTTTTGATCAATCACCGAGTCTTGGACCTGTCGCCAGACTTTGTAAATTTTGGAGGACAGCCGCTGAGGGGGCTGCTCCGGCTTCGCCCTTGTGATATTTTCAATAGGCGGAGGAGACTTTTTTAGCACGGCAGTTGGCGAATTCCTGCGCACCCTGTTAAGTAGTTCAAAACTGTTTCTAGTTGGAAAAGCAGCATCAATTTCCACCATTGGAGCTGGTGGAGTCGGTCCGGAAAGGAGAGCTGCCCCAGCCTTCCTCACTCGGCGCCAGTGGCGAAGGCGAGCATGGCGAGCGGCCGGGACCACCTCCATTGTTGAATCAGCTTTTCCATGCCCCATGTTCTGATAAGAGTCTGTTGTTGGCGCTAGCCTGTCAAAGACAGACGTCTGCTGAGAGGGAATGGTCAACCTGTCGAAAGCCGACCTTCGAGTAGGGAGTGCAGCTTGGACGACCTCAACTGTAGCAGGAGTTGGAGTGTCCTTCTCTGGTATTGCGAGCCTCTTTGTGGGCCCACTTGAGCGATGACCCAGCCTGTCGAAGACTGAGGCATTGGAGTTGGACGACCCGCTGAGAGGGGTCGTGGTAGTTGCAAGCCGATCAAAGACCGACTTCTTTGCAACTTCCCGTGTCAGCATCTGAACGCTGAAGCTCATTGGTGGGATCATGGTCCCGAAGAATAGCCCAGTGGTGGCTTGGGTCACTTGTTCCACTGGCATTGTGAAAAGAGAGGCCGCTTGGGGCCCGTAGGTCACTCCTCCGGCGGGGACGGAGTGAGAGTTGTTGCAGTTGTTGCAATTTGTGCAGTTGAAAGCCATTGATCTTATGAATTCTACATGGAGCAAGACACCAAATCTTAGTACCTCGAATCCATGGGCGACCATAGCAAACCGCGATTCGTTCGTGAAACACGACACACAAAGTGTGGAGTGGAAAGAGGAAAAGGTCCTACCGGGCATGCCAGAATCTGTTCTCCGTCGAAAGCCAGGAAAGACAAACGTCTTTGCTGAATTTAGGGGCAGATGCTATTTGGTTTTATCCGTCCACCTCTTCGAAGATGCCAAGTTGATTTATGGCACCGTGTATCGAAGGTCTAGACGGATGCGGCCGATGTAGCAGACTTCGTCAGACTCCCCCTAGTTTGAGGGGTTTTTGATTGTGGGGACGCTCTTCCCTGTAGGCGCAAGACCCTGCAGTTAATTACGCTACCGCATCGTTGTAACAACTTTCTCCTTCTTCAGATGGTCACTTCATGTCGTGTATGTTTGTTTTATTTTTGGTTGCCCGTGGATTGTATACGGAGACTAATTTATGTTGTCGCCCGTAGGGCATGGATTAGTCCAAATCCGTATTTTCTTAGATTTGGGTTTGGGGTTGGGTTTAAGGATGCGTTAGTCTCATTTGAGACTAAGATCAACTTAAACATTTGTTAAGGATATGTTAGTCTAATTTTAGACTAAGATCAACTTAGCGGGATCGTTTAGATCCAACAAAAGAGCATTTGGGCTCTATTGTTTTAGTTTAGGGACATTGTGGTCCAGTTTAAAGACATCTTAGTCTGTAAAGTTTAAGGACATCATAGTCCATGAGTTTAAAGACCCCATAGTCTCCATGAGTTTAAGGACCCCACAGTCCGTGGTAGTTTAGAGACGTCATAGTCTGTAAAGTTTAAGGACATCATAGTCCATGAGTTTAAGGACCCCACAGTCCGTAGAATATCTGGTTGTCGGGACCCGTCACCTCTCGATGACGTTGAAGGATTATAACGACACATATCAGAGGAGTGAAAAGATGTACCCTTGAACCAATATTGGTTGGGAGATCTGTAGTCCAATTTGGAACTAAGATCAAAGATTTATGAGCATATGGGCTCAATTAATTTGAATGAGGGTTCTGTGGCCATTTTGGGATCGGCCCACTCAGTTAAAATGTTGAACATTTAGCAATGTTGAGCATTGGTTTGGATTCTGACAGCCTTTTTGTCTTTTGTTGGATGCTGAGCACTTATTATAGCTCTGGAGCCTTTTTTATAGAACAGTTTATGTTCATTTAGCGCACACATGAGAAGCACGTGGCGCGCTTGGCCCTGAGCGCCAGACAATGAGTGCATTGCGCTTCTGGTGAAGTAGCGCACACGTGAGGAGCACGTGGCGCGCTTGGCGCTGAGCGCCAGACAATGAGCGTATTTCGCTTCTGGGAAAGTAGCGCACACGTGAGGAGCACGTAGCGCGCTTGGCAGTGAGCGCCAGACAATGAGCGCATTGCGCTTCTGGTGAAGTTTGGAGCGCTAAGGCTCTGCAACGCTATGCGTTAGTTTTGGAGCGCTGAAGCGCTTCTTTTGATTGGAGCGTTATGGCTCTGCAACGCTATGCGTTAGTTTTGGAGCGCTGAAGCGCTTCTTTTGATTGGAGCGCTATGGCTCTTTTTAGGCAGTTTTGCGCTCTGAGAATTAAATTTTCTTTCTTATAAGAGACTTTGTCTCATGGATCTAAGAACAAAGTTCTTATTTTTTTATAAGAGATGTTTCAATCACTTATGTTTTTGATGAAAGGCTTTGCCTTTTTGGATCTGTGATCTTAAGAGAATTGAATTATTCTCCCCCCTTTTTATAATGAGATATTATAATCTCTGAAAGACAATTTGTCTTATAGATCTATGCTCTGAAGAAGATTAAGTTCTTCCTCTTATTTTTTATGATGATATACTTTGATCTCTGTTGTGAAAGACGTTGGTCTTATAGATCTGTGATCTTAGAAAAAGAAGTAAATTCTTCTTTTTATATGGGATGAGTTCATCTCTCTGTTCTTTTTTTAGCTCGAAGAAAATTTTCTTCTTTTAAGAGCATGCTCTGTCTTTGAAATTTCTCAATGTTTATGGGGGGGGGGTTCCTCTCTTTTAGACTTGAAGTCTTAGGGCCTTTATATAGGGCAAGCTGATTTGTTGAATCAGTTAAAGAGATCTTTTCTCTATTTGATTTGGGGATTTCCCCACCGTTGGATGTTTGATCCTAGGGCTTCTAATTTACAGAAGGCAATCTTCTTGTTTTTTAACAAAATTGGGAAATCTTTCCCCACACAGAATTTATTCTGTATTTTTGTGATTTTTAATCACCATTGGATCATTGATCCGACGGTGCTCTGATTTACAGAGCAAAATCTTTTTGTTTGGAAAGATTCTGAAGAATGTTTTCTTAACAGAATTTTATTCTGGTAACTTGATGATTTATCATCTTTGTTGGATCTTTGATCCAACGGAGGGGAATATTTAGTTCTAGCGCTAGCGCACTCGTGCTTTGCACGTGAGCGCTGTTTCACAGCGCTGGAGCGCCGGCGTTCGTAGCGCTAGCGCACTTGTGCTCTGCACGTGAGTGCTGCTTCAGAGCGCTGGCGCTTTTAGCGCTAGGGCACCCATGCTTTGCACGTGAGCGCTGCTTGCTGACATTTTTATGAAGCGCTGTTTCATTTCAAATTTTGAAAATTTGAATAGAGTTTTGCTCTGATTGGAGGAAACAAGGTGTTGCATGATTTGAAAGTTTCCACAGGTTTCTCAGGATCATTCAGCAAGAAGATAAAAATTGTGAAAGGCAAGATCGATGGGCTGAAAAGTCATGATCACCATATTATTATGGTGCACCTTCTCCCATTAGCCCTCAGGACTTCCCTTCCTGAATCGGTTGGTCTTGTAATCAATGACCTATGTTGTTTTTCAGAGAATTATGCGCTTAAACACTGGATGTTGTGACGCTGGAGAAACTGGAAAATTCTATTGCGTTGATACTTTGCAAGTTTGAGCGTATTTTCCCACCGTCATTCTTCGATATCATAATACACCTGACGGTTCATCTTGCAACTGTGGCTAAGTTAGCCGGACCGGTACAATATCGATGGATATATCCCGTCGAGAGGTTGCGGAATTTTTCGCTTCGCGCAATTTTTAAAATTATTTTTGTCCTGTATACCCGTATTTATTTATTCAACATATTTTATTTAGGTATCTCTACACTCTTAAAATGTATATACGCAATAGAAATCGACCAGAGGGTTCTATCATGCAAGATTATCTTCTAGATGAAGCAACCATATTTTGTTCCCGCTATCTGGACGAGAACATTGAGACGAGACTTAACCGGCCTCGAAGAATTCAGGACGGGCCATATGGTAAAGCCGATTATAAGAGGGTAGATACTATATTTATCAACAAGATATACCGGTTTATTTTGCTCAATAGCGCATGTCTTGAAAAAATTAGAGAGTAAGTTTTTTTGGATTAATTGTTATATCTGTGTTTGTGTGTGTGTATGAAATGATATAATATTAATGTCATAATTTATTGTCGAGAACAGAATTCATTTTAACGAGGTACGTGAGTGGCATCCTGATTGGAACGATGAACGATTGGAAAAATTTCATCAGGATAATTTTTACGATTGGGTTGCAGATCATGTAAGTTATTCGAATAACATGTTATTGCTATCAGTTTTAATCTAAACTTATATCGTTATGTATTTGTCATAAAATTTGTTTTGTTAGATCCACGATCCGAACTTGTCTGCATCATTAGAGAGTGATTCAAGATATTTAGCTCAGTTTCCTAGTATGGAGGTTGCATATTATAAAGGATTCAGTATCCTTGGATACAAATTCGAAGTTAAGGACATAGAAACATTTAGAATCACTCAGAATAGTGGGATTGCGATGGTAGGATCGGATGGTGTGATTTATTATGAATACTTAAATTGTATACTTGGCATCCAATATCCCGGAAGATTAGAACCCTATTATATATTTCAGTGTACTTGGTACGATACATGAACCGATACGGATAAGTGGAGAAGCAATCTCGGGACTTGGAAAGATGAATATGGATTGACCAGTGTGAACATATTTCGATTTTACGGTCAGGAAGATCCGTTTATCTTTCCGAACTAAGCGTTCCAAGTATACTACTTACAGTGTTTGAAGCATCCGGGATGGAGTATCGTATGTCATTGGAAAGCAAGGGATGTCTACGATGTCCCAGAATTCGAGGACAACGATGAGGATGAAGAAGAGAGAAGACTTAGAGTGCTCCGACCGTCTGTTTCGAAAGATGGGTTGTCTTCGGCTGATCATGAAGTTACGTGGGTTAGAAATGATATCGATGATGAAATCCAAGTAGATATGTCTAATGTGTCCACGAAACGAAAAAGATTATCAGTAATGTTATATTATTACTTCACATTTTACGATCTATACATATATAGTCAATGTTTGTAATGATTGTCTAATGCGTCCACGGACCGTTTCATCTAGATTTGATGACGATGACCAGAGCAGCGAGGGGCGGCAGGAGCTCCAGCCACGGCACCGGCAGAGGCAGAGGCAGAGCGGTTCTGCCACCCGGAGAGCTGCGTAGGGAGCTTCAGAGGGCCGGTCTTGCACCCCGATCGGAGACCCCTTCTGATGTCTCCTTCTGTGTGGACTTTGCCACACCTCCAGGTATATTGCACGCATATTCATTTTGAATGTAATATTATATATATACATGCATGTTCAAGTCAAAATTACTTATATTGTCAATGTTTGATTGTCTAGCTGTTGGTGATGCGTCCACATCAGTGACAGAGGCCATTCCCGCACCTCCAGGTATATTTATATATCATATAGTGCATGCATATTGATTTAGAATGCTATATCATAAATATACATACATTCTTTTTACTCTTACGTACTTACATCTCGGGCTGTAGGTGGTGCTTTCACATCTCCGGCAGAGCCCACCACCGAACCTGCGGGTATGTTTATATATCCTATAGTATATACATGTTGATTTAGAATGTTATAATATTGATATACACATTTTTTTGCAATTACTTATATAGTCAATGTTTGATTGTCTAATTATAGGTGGTGCGTCCACGTCTGGTACATGGGCCACTCCTGTCACTTCCATACCCTCCGCTCAGTCTGCAGGTTTGTATGAATAAATATAAAATATTTATTCTGTCACGCCCCGCTTCCCAAAATACGGAATACGAGGGGTTGACAAGGCCAGCCATGCTCCTACGGTCGAGAGAATATCCCTCCGCAGTCACACTTCGGTTTCTAGCACTATGTGGTAATCAGTAATCAATGCTCAGGTAATGAGAAATGCAGTGTTTAAATCAAAAGAACTAACCAGATGGAGATCGAGGAAGTATAGCTCTAGGTCGCTAATCAAGATGTCCGTGATGTCCTCGAGATACGTTAGGTCCTGATCCAAGCTAGATCCACCTCTCACTCTGAGCATGAATACTCAGGTCGTCAGAGCGACACGATAGCAACATATATATATATATATATATATATATATATATATATTGATACAAATGTGAACACGTGCAATATTGATGAACATGAACAGTAATCATGGAATAATGACGTAAATATGAATTAGCCAATGCAGGTAGCCAATAAAGCAGGTAAACAGTAAAGCAGTAAACAGTATGGCAAGTAGGTTGAATCAGTAAGCAATGCATGTCAATGCCACTAACCCTATCAGTCTCTAAGTCTCACTGTACAGGTCGCTAAGCCTATCGTCAGTCCAAGTGTGAGAGTCAACCACTCGTGAGTATCCTCCACCCAAGGGTAGGACCCAAGGACAAGGGAACACGGGCCCGAGTCGCTCGCTAATAATCAGTAATATCCCCATATATCTCCAGAATCGCTGTATGTGTCGGCATGGGACTCCCGAAATTCTGTTGAACTCACACTCAAACTACCCCACACCCCGTGGCCTACATCAAACGCCAACCATAAACTCAAATACCCGTCGGTCCATGATAAGTCTACGCGAGAACTGGAGACAGGATCTCCATCAAGCATGTCTCGACTGATACCCAAGATAAATGGACAGCGTTTGGTGCCTTACCCATGACACCCATATAAGTGCTTTCATAATCGTCCCATACCAATTATAGTTACACTTATACATGTCCCATAGACGTCGACAATGCAATATATCGATAGGGTCCGCTGATTGTGTACAAGCACGTGTCACTTTCACTTATCCATTCATGCTTAAACACTCACGTACTTGCCACAATCAAACACTAATACCTAACACTGGGTAATACATATGATCACTAGGTTACCAATGCAATGACATCTATATAATGTGATAAGAATACAATAATTAAGGCATGATTAAGATATCATCAGTCGGTGTCCTACCACTTGCATAATTTATCATAAATCATACATGCAAAATTTAGCAAAACAATGAAAAGGGGGTAAGCAGTACGTTTAATTATATATCCATCAAAATTGGTTTCAAGTTAATCGGGTTTCAGGATCGCTAGATATGGCCATTTCATTTTAAGCGTTCACTGCTGGAAATCCGGTTTCAGAATCGGAAGTCCGTTTCGTAACACATGTTAATCCCAGTTGGGATCGTAATTAGGTGACGCTATAGTTGAACAATATTTAGGGTTATCAGTTAGGTTTCCTCCGCAATTAGAGGATTAGTAATATCTTATATCTACAGGGAGTTATGGACAGGCTATGTTCGATGTATACAATCTGCCTCTGCAGAATTCAGCAAGACGTTTTGACATTGTAAAATGAGTTTAAATATCGCACAGTTGAGGAATCCAGTGAGACCAGTGGAGTAAGAAAGCTAACTCGATTTTATACGTAACGATATAGGGTTACGTGCATTCTCGTATTTGAACAGGAATATACAGGGGTTAACTGGAATTTCCGTTCTGGACTGCAGTCCAAAATCTTAATACTCCGTAATTATCTTTATCATAATTAGTTAGAATTCAGTGACCAATTATAGAATACGGTAGGTTAACCAGTTAGATTCGATACGATCCATCGAACGCTAAAATCCGGTTTATACACAATTTATTATAAATTTCACGGTTTAGCATGTACGAAAGTTTTCAGGTTTTACGACAGAAATCGGGACATCATTTTACGTGAGAAAACAGCATCGTATTGTAACCAAGGTCTTAAGGGACATTCATTATAACTCGGACAGCCCAATGTTAATTATTGTCGTCAATTTAACGGGTCTTCCACTCGGGTTTTACATCAAACACTTGAGTTGTAACTAATCACAGGAAAAGTATATGCGGAAATTATTGGTAACTAGAATTATAATATATAAAAATAGCATGAAGTAAATATTAAACTTGCCTGAAGACGTGTCAACGATGGTATGGTAGCGGCAACGGCACGATCGTGTCACAAACGCAGCACAGGTTTAGCCTTGTCGGATCTTGCTTCTTGGACTCGATGGCTCGGCGGTTGCGACGGGCGTGCGCTGGCGTTGCGATGAATGGCGTGTTGATGACGATGACGGCTTAAGAGATCGAGGCCACAGATTTGATGGCGACGTCGGTGACCAGAGTGGCGGTAACAGCGGTCGATGTAAGTGTTCGACGAAATGCCGGGGCTCGACTGCGGCGGCTAGTGATGCAGTAAGGGGGGTGTCGGTGGTGGGTGTCGCGCAGGGGCTCGGCCGTGGCGTAGGGGTTGGGTTAGGTTCGGTCTTGGGGTCTTTTTTGAAGTAGAGGTGAGAGAGAGGAGTGTGAGAGAGAGAGGTGCTGTGAGAGAGGGAGATGTTGTGTGTGTGAGAGAGAGAGAGGTGCTGTGAGAGAGAGAGAGAGAGATGTTATGAGAGAGAGAGGGAGATGTTGTGTGTGTGAGAGAGAGAAAGGGATTTGTCAGCGGTAGGATGGGTCGGCAACGGAGGTGGCCGGCGCGGTGCTCAGGGTGAGCGACGGGTGCTGCGGCCATTATGGGTTGGAGCTGCTGTGGTGGTGCTGGGACGAAGGAGGAGGTTGCTGTCGCAGGGGGAACTGGCGATGGCGGCGATCTCGTGGGGGTGACGACGACAACGGTGCTTGGTGGGGGTGCGCGGAAGGAGAGGATGGTGGCGACAGGCTCACGGGAGGAGGAAGGGGATGCAGAGGTCAGTGGCGAGGTGGAGGAGATGTCGGCGCTGTGGGTTCTTGCGTAGGGAAAGAGGGGGAGACGGCGGTGGGAGAAAAAGAGAGAGAGAGAAGAGGGAGAGGCGTGAGGAGGAGGGAGCGAGGGTGAAGGGAGGGAGCCGTTGAGGGGAGCGGGTCGTGGGAGTGAGCGCGCGCGTCGTGGGCGCGAGAGAGGCGGGCGCGAGAAGACGTGGTCGCGACGTAGGGGAAAAGAAATAAGCGGGAAGGAAAGAAGCGCGAAGGAAGAAGAAAGGGTAGGAAGCGGGTTGGGTCGGGTCGGGGAGTTGGGCCGGGCTCGAAGGAAATTAAATTAATTGGGAAGGGAAAAAGAGGTGGGCCGGGCTCGGGCCGGAAGAAAAAAAGAAAAATATAAAAGAGAAATAGAGAGAGTGGGCTGGGCTGAGGATTAAGGAAGTGGAAAGATATAAAAAGAAATAGGTAATAGGGTTTGGGTTAGTTTAGGGAAAATAATGAAAGGAAAGATGGAAGTATGGTTAGGGTTTTGGGGAAAAGAATGGGCCGGGCAAAAATAGGATTTAGTGAAAAGAAATAGTTTTTAGGATTTAGTTTTAGATTAGTAGGATAAGAAATTATTTTAAATAAAAATTACACACACACACACACACACACACACATATATATATATATATATAAATTGAAATAAATCTGGATTAAATTCTGGAAAAATACGGAAAATTTGTAGAAAATTCAGGAAAATATCTGTAGACTTATTTATTGAAATACGCTAAATATTTATAGGGGACTGGGTATAGAAAGGGAAAATAATAAAGGGAAAAATAAAAGGATTTTAGTATTAGGATTAATTTTAGGTAAAAGGATTTAAGAAGGGAATTAGAATAAAGGAATTAGGATTTTTAAATACTTAAATTATTTATAAGTATAAATAGGTAAATTCGTAAGTGACCCCATTTATAAAAATACGGTTATTGGCGTATAAAAGAACCGGGTATTACATCTTACCATCCTTACAAAAATTTCGTCCTCGAAATTTAAAATACACGATAAGCTATAAATAACATGTGAAAAACCACAGAATCAAATACTACTATGTAGTGATCTACGTAGAAGCAGCTAGATAAAATCAAAATCCAAATATATGCATACATACGTATATCAAAAATAGTGCAGCTAAAATAATAGCATAAGGCATAGCCATTTATAATAGCAAACTATAAGCACAATACCCGGGAAAATAAAGTAACAATAACAAAATAGTGAAGGAATTGTTGATAGGTTAAAACATTTTAGAATAATGTATCGATCGGACAATTTTAAAATAACTTAGAAAACCTACATGGTGAAAATAAGAGACATGGAATAAAATAATATGCGCGATATATAGTTTCAGTTTAGAACAATAAAGATGTAGTTTTGAAACCATATTGCATTTTTAGTGTCTTTATAGGGTGTTTGTGATCTGCTGTGGCCTTGAGTGTTTACTGTGAAAACTAGCAGTGTAGAAGTGTTTTACTAGTTGCCCTGAGTGTCCACCAGTAACACGAGCCCCACCTGGGCGGTTTTGGCCGGCGACATGGGGACTTTTTCCGGTGAACTCGCCCGAGGAGTGGACTGGGGTGTTGTGATTTTTAGGGTAGCTGTCTGCTGTTGTTCTGGGGTGTTTGGTACTGCTAGATTTTGATGTTTTTACAGTGGGTAAAATCTGGGATCGATTAGCTAGTTTTTAGTGTTTCGACGACGCACGATACGGTGTCCGACTCAGTTTCTGTGCTTCGCGTGATTTCTGCACGTGAGTTTGTTTTAGTAGTGTCACCACACACGTTAGCCGCTAAGCGAACACTTTAGAGGGTGTTGGAGTCGGTGCGTCGATTTAAGCGTAATTGTATATATTATTGTTCGATTTCTGAGTTGCACTTGCTATGTTTTATGTTAATAGGATTGTAGGCGGGGACTTCGGATGCTGCGAAGAAAGAGAAGCAGGCTAGGAAGAAAATTCAGTTGATTCGGGATAGGATGAGAGCAGCCCAGTGCAGAAAGAAGTCTTATGCCGACCGTCGTCGTCGCAGGCTCGAGTTCGCAGTGGGGGATCATGTATTCCTACGGATTTCTTCGATGAAGGGTGTGATGAGATTTGGGAAGAAAGGGAAGCTTAGCCCTAGATTTGTAGGTCCTTTCCAGATCCTTGAGCGAGTTGGTACCGTTGCCTATCGTTTGGCACTTCCACCCAGTTTTCCGGATGTTCACCTCGTATTCTATGTGTCGATACTTCGCAAATACCTTCATGACCCTTCTCATATGATTCAGCACTAGACCGTTCAGCTAGAGCGTGATTTTTCGTTCACCGAGCAGCCAGTAGTGATATTGGATTGGCAGGTAAAGAAACTTCGGTCAAAGGTCTTGCCATCTGTGAAGGTTTTTTGGCGTAACCCGAATAGTGAAGAGGTCACTTAGGAGGCCGAGAGCGAGATGCAGAAGAAATTCTCTCATCTCTTTGGAGGTACGCATAGTATGATTTTTAAATTCGGGGACGAATTTCTTTAGGGGGGGGGGAAGATTGTAACAGCTTAGAATGCGATTAGTGTTAATTAAGCGATAATGCGGCTTTTTAGTAAAAAGTTTACCAAAATAGTTTTCAAATATTTTATTAGTATTTATTTTGGGTTTGCACACACATGTGCATGTTAACCTAGGGTTAATTAGGTGTTAAACCATGCTTAAATAGCCATGGCACCTTAACCTCATTTTAATTAAGTTTTATCCAATTATCTAAATTATTAGTTATTTTAAATAAGAGGTTTGAATTGTTGACTTGAGGAAGAGAGAGAGAGAGAGGGTATCATGAGGCATGGTAAGCATGCCATGCATTAAATGAGAAGAGAGAAGAGGGAGACATGACTCTACACTAAACTCACACCTCATTCCTTCATTTCCTTCACTCACTCACAGACACTCTCACTCTCATTTCCCTCACACTCTCATTCACTTATCATTTTCTCCTTCTCATATTTTTCTTCACTCTCACACTCCCTTAACTGAAACCCTAAACCAACCCTCACAAACCCACACAAAACCTCCACTAAACTCCATCAAATCCCTTCACAAGTCAAGATCAAGCCACTAGGATCACTTGGAGCATGGAAAGCTAGGGTTTTGAGCAAGTTTGGATAGGTAATGACTCTAAACTGTTATTTAGGAGTTTATTATGGTTGTGTTGATAATTAGTTTCAGTTTAGAACAATAAAGATGTAGTTTTGAAACCATATTGCATTTTTAGTGTCTTTATAGGGTGTTTGTGATCTGCTGTGACCCTGAGTGTTTACTGTGAAAACTAGCAGTGTAGAAGTGTTTTACTAGTTGCCCTGAGTGTCCACCAGTAACACGAGCCCCACCTGGGCGGTTTTGGCCGGCGACATGGGGACTTTTTCCGGTGAACTCGCCCGAGGAGTGGACTGGGGTGTTGTGATTTTTAGGGTAGCTGTCTGCTGTTGTTTTGGGATGTTTGGTATTGCTAGATTTTGATGTTTTTACAGTGGGTAAAATCTGGGATCGATTAGCTAGTTTTTAGTGTTTCGACGACGCACGATATGGTGTCCGACTCAGTTTCTGTGCTTCGCGTGATTTCTGCACGTGAGTTTGTTTTAGTAGTGTCACCACACACGTTAGCCGCTAAGCGAACACTTTAGAGGGTGTTGGAGTCGGTGCATCGATTTAAGCGTAATTGTATATATTATTGTTCGATTTCTGATTTGCACTTGCTATGTTTTGTGTTAATAGGATCGCAGGCGGGGACTTCGGATGCTGCGAAGAAAGAGAAGCAGGTGGTTGGATATACCTAGCTCGAGATCACGGTAAGTAGATTTAATATCTACGGGAAAATCGCCCGTATGGCGTTATGCGTCAGGGCTTGATAGGATATTATAACCGCATATTTATATTCATATAGGTTGATTGTGCATGAGCATCATTACATACCATTACTTGTTGTGCCTTGACTTAGTACTTAGTGGACACTGCACCATTACTGACGTTTCATATTGCACGAGCACTAAATTGTATGCTATACCCACACCGTCGATAATTGCCATGACACGCACAACCTATACCCATATGCAATATTGTATTGTATTGTTATTGATATTGACACAAGAATTATTGTTCTATTCCGCATATGAGATACATCGTGCATACATACTTACATATATACACCCATACTTGCTATAGCTACATGTACACCTCTATATGATATTGGATTTGATTTTTGGAGAAATTGGGAACCGCATGATACATTTAAAAGCTGGATTCATTTAAAAGAGTGGTTTTCCCTTGATATGCTCATATTACTGTTTTATGTTGCATATATCATATTTTATGGATTTACGCATTGAGATATGGATTTCATGTGATTTCTGGATTTGAGAACCGTGGTATTATTTCAATAAAGTATGCATTGTTTTGAAAACCCAGTTTCTCTTGATATGATATTTCAGTGTGTCCACCATGCGTTTTCTCGGTTCTGAGACGTGTGATAGAAACCGATTCGAGGAGCTGGATGATCCGTTTGTGGGTTCATGGTGGACCCGGTATGGTACCCCGGGGCAAGAAAGGGATGTCGCGCAGTAGACGATGAGCCTGGCAGAGAGACTACTACCTACCGGTGATTGGTTAGACCTGACGGTTATCCGGAGGATACCGACCGGAGTCGAGAGATGGAAATTGGCCGATTCGTACTGCTGGTGCTCGAGGGCCGATCCGGACATACGAAGCCCGTGGGCCGATCCTGGCTGACGGAGCCCGCTATATGTGGATTTTCGTGTCGATACCGGACATGAGTATTTCATGATGTTTTCGAGTGCCGATGTTGGGCACTCAGGTTCCATGAGATTTACAGGATATGATGGCCGATTAGAGTGACGGCATCTAAGTTATTGGGATTTGGGGTGTCGTTGATAGACACCGGGTTTTTCCACGATGATGATTCGTGATGATGATATGTTTTATCCCATACTCGGCATTTATTGATATGCATTGCATCATGTATTTGTAGTACCTGATAGAATACCTTTCATGATTGTTGCATACCCAGATTACCATATTGATACTATCAGATTGTATGTGATAGGGTATCGTAGTACGTGCATACCTGCGATTACCTGTATGATGTTACTTACTATTCACGAGTTGGCAACTCACTCCCCTTGTGTCACAGTGTTTTGCAGGTTTGACCCTCAGAGTAGTCGTGGCAGGCTGCTTATTATCTCTATTTTGCAGATACTGCTACGATTGGCTGTGAGCCATTTTGCTGTAGGTAGGTTGTGGTTATCCGACTTTATATTCATTGTACATCTTATTGTATCTAGTACTCTCCATCTACCATTTCATGTATTGACTTAGAGACAAGTTGTGAGGATGATATTGTATATTTTTGTGACTCTGGGTGTCGAGCTCGTGTGAGCCGGCTTTTATTATGCAGTTTTATCTTTTATACTGTTTTTCACTTATATTGTCCATTTCTTCACTACGGCGTCGTATATATGCTTGTGGTGGTTGTTTCCGCTTTTGGGCGTGATTTGCTCCCGTTTGGGGATGCTTTATTTATATCATATGTTGCTTTACTTATATCTTATGTTTGTACCTGTTTCGGGGCCAGATTTTACAAAGGAGGTGCTGCCGAAATTTTTAATAAAATAAATTTAAACTTTAAAGATTTTTACTTGAGATTTCCATATGTTTTTAACAATGTTTTTATCACTTACTACTTTTGATGGTTTAGATTTTTAGGTTTTCGGCTTACTTAAATTGCGTTACGCCTGTAGACGTAACGTGGTTTAAGTGCCGGTCACGTGCTAATTTTTGGGTCGTGACAGTTTGGCATCTATAATTTAAAAACATTAATTTCTTGTATTTTCAGGTGGATTATGCCTTTCCTTCCCGATGCCCCTGATGATAAGGAGGATATAGTGCTTGATATGCACGCTATTTACCGGGGCCTCAAGAAAAACATGCAGACTAAGATCCGGTACAATAGATATAAGTTGAAGTCGGATTGCTATGGCTTATGGTCGGCGACCTCTGAGGAGGAGAGAGGGGCTCTCCTACAGTCTTCGACTTTTAGCGGGGTCGATTAGGAGACATGGCCTCTCATGTACCAGTTTTGGGCGTCTGAGCGCAATGAGGTTTGTAATTTAAATGTAATCGGTGTTTAGTATATAATTTATATTTTTATTGCTGAATTAGAAAATTAAATCTGATTGTGTTAGGAAGATGCAGGCCGAACAGAACAAGGAGGATCGAAAGTCCCAGAAGAGGGGTCGAGCTACCTACACGGGTGACTTGAAGAACATAACTTGTGTCACGGAGGCAGCGGTAAATTATAATATATTTCTTTTGATATAATGCAATATGAAAAGCTATATTATATATGTGTGTTTTTTACGAATTGAAGAAAGCCCGGATCCAGGCTCAGGATGGTACACTGAGCATGTTGCAGGATTATCTGTCCGTCCACACCATATCGACAGATCCGGCAATGCATGCTTAGATATCCCGATGCCGCTATAAAGGAGTATTATGTAAGTGTTAATATTTGTTTTATTTCGAATGGAATTTTGTTTTCGTATGTTTAAATTTAAATGGTTTACATACGTTTGAATACTTTACAACGGTGTAGGCATGGTTGGTGGAGTCGGCGAACGCAGCACTGGTTGATTTCAGCGGAGAGACTGATTCGGTCATGTTGACCTATTCTAGATGCCGTACACGGAGGGCAACACTGTGGCTACGAGAGAGGTCAGGGACTTAGTCCCAGCAGAGCCCATTTTAGGTTGTCTTCCATTCCAGCGGTTACTTTTGTTACCCCGCGAGCGACGTCTAGAGAAGGAGATGGCCACATTGAAGTCCACCGTCAAGAAGTTGAAGGAGATGTTGGTACGTATATTAATTTTGTTTGTGTATACATATATCTTGATAGTTATAATCTACATAACACGAATTCGAATACGGATACGAGTAGGATTCGTGGATTCACAAGAATCCAATATTGATACGAATCCGACACGAATTGTATAGATTAATAACACATCATTTCAATTTGCAAGATTTGATTTCTAGATTTAGGATTTCACAACAAGACATATAGACTAAATCTTATATACTGTTCCTTATTCTTTTATTACACAAATTAAAAAATTTTACTGCTTCGCCAGGCCATGCCTTCAGCCGAGGCTCCGCAGACCACTCCTTCGGCTGTGGCAACACAGGTCACTCCTTCAAATGCGACTCCACAGGCCACTCCATATTTTTCTGCTTCAGCTCCAGAGCTCCAGCTGCTCCAGCTCCAGATACTACTACATCATCATTTCTGGAGCATTTGAGGCTCCAGGGCTGCAGCAAGGACCAGATTTGCCAGATACTTGTTAGTTGTATGTATGCCCTAGAGGCCAGTATTGTACAGATGATGTATATTATATTGGATGCTTGGACATATATAGAGATGACTTTCTTACTCGATATGATAGTATGCTATCTGGTTACTTTTTATCTTAACATGTACACTTGTCTCTTTAAACTGTCTTATAGTTACATGTTGATAAAGCCCTTAGGATGTGTACTTGACTACCTGGACTATGATGCAGATCATACTAGTGGGGACATGGTAGTCCATAAGTACATCCTTCATTGTTTCTAGTCGTGGGTGTATCGAGACGGGGCATCGATATACCAGTGTAGACTAGCTTATACGCTTCTCGACCCATGAGATGGGCGATGGATGATCCCATATCCATTGGTGTTTGACATCAGAGATGGTATACGGGTGCTCAGTGGAGACTGGGTACACTGGACGGACTCGCCGAGAACTCCCAGATGGTATTATACCTCACGTCAGATGGCAGTTCTCAGGTGACACTTGTACAGGTTAGTCTGTAGACCCGAGATCGTCATAGAGTCTTGTGTGATTCCCACTGTGCTTTGATCTCCACCTTACCACGTCCATGAGGGCGTGCAAAACGGTGGTCTTTGGGTACAGTCCCGAGTCACATGGAGGCAATGAGCGATAGGAGGGGTTTCGTCTCTCCCGGTATTGGGGGTTGATGTTGCGCAGTGCTCGATTGGCCGTAACAGGGAAGTCCCTGGCCAGGGCTGATCAGAGATTTGCTGGTAAGTGTTACCAGTAGTTTCTCGACCCGTTATGAGCCTCAAATCGGCACGACTTGTCGGTTATTGGGGTCTGACGTTTACCACCCCTAGACTTGATATGCGACATATCAGACGAACAGACCGGACTGTACGGTAAGTGTTACTGGTTGGATTCACAGGAGTGTGAGCGGGCTAGCTCGTCGATCTTCTGATCGCTCAATACCCGGATGGCCGTTATGTTTAGCAGACCGCTTGCGGCTTGTGGGTGCTTGATATGATCATCATCTGCTACCGGCGTATTGACGAGTCTTTAGAGTCCTACATAGAGGTTTCCTGGCTTAAGCGAAACGAAATAGGAGCGCATATGAGATATGTGCGGGACCGAGAATAATGCGTGTATGTGATACCGTATTTGATTCTCGTGATTAATGTTTCGATTGGTTGTATGTGATATAACATAGTTATCGAATCGAAGATCGATTCGATAAGCCGATACATTGAATACTAGTCGGTTATGTGCGACATGACCGGATCATTGAATCAAGTGTTGATTTAATGATTTAATGTATAATTATATATTTGATATATTACTTTGCATTAACTAGTATTGGTTTACTTTAAAGGGATTTTCTCACTTGATGTGCACATTGTATATGTGATATATTTTTGTGCACACATGTATGTATCATGTTTGATGATACATGTTAACTTATGAGTGTGTAAAGATTAAACCATGGTTATGTAATGGTTAGGGTTTTCTTTTTCTTAATCATTTATTTATTTATCTATTTAGAAAAGATTTTGAAGAGAATGGTGGCTTTCTTTGTTTCTAGTTGAAGCTTCATGAAGTTTTGACTTTGTAACCATTCTTGTCTTCATCCTTAACCCTAACCATTCCTACTAACCATGGTCTATTCTCTACACTCTACCATAGTTAGTATATGATAAGTATTCATTTTTCTTTTCTTTTTGAAGAGAGACTTATCATATTCTAGCTTCATCTTCAAAGAAAAAGCTTAAGTCCATTAATGGCAACTTGAGCTAAAGTGTGAGAAATCCAATTCTAAAGTGAACTCACCTCCTATTTCTTCACCCTATACCTCTTGCCAAGTAGTATAGGGTGTTTTCTTCATAAGTTTCACAACTTGATGGAGTTGGAGCTTGAACTTGTGATGCCTCGACGTAGATCATCTTCGGCACGAAGCCGACGACCTAGCCCGCCCATTTCTCCGATCAAGCCGACGATTGAGTCCAGGATTTGAGATGGACAGCGAGAGGATACCTACGTGGAGCTAAGGAAGTGGAGAACCGGATCTACAAAGGTTGTAGCCTTTCTCTTTTAGTTAAAGTGTTAACTAGTTTCGTTTTTCGCCTAAAATTCTAGTTAACGATCTAGTCTAGGGTTTCTCGGCACCGTAAAATTTGAAATTGGTATGGTAGATGCCTTGTGAGACCTCTTGAGAGTACCTAGGAACCCTACAATACTTGGAGATCGAGCACATGGACCTAGCCAGCAGTGATTTTTTAAATATTTTTTAGATTTTTGTGAGATTTCTGTATTGTATTTGCGATATGTTGCATGTTTTGGATATCTGTCGTTGTATATGATGATTATGATCCTCATTTTAGAGTGATTTTGTATTGTTTTTGTTTATTTCGTTATATATTATGCGCGGAATGTTATTGATATATATTTCTATATTTGGTATATGATATAGTGTGTGATAAATTATTATGTACTAGTCGGAAGAAGAACGGAGAAAGGATTTTTTAATTTTTAAAAAAAATGTTTACCCCTACTGGTCCTACCGTAAGGATAAACTATACCCCTACGGTTGTCACCATAAATGCAAACTATGCCTCTACTGGATTCCACCGTAGGGGCATAATGTCAGAAAAACCTGATACTTTGCCCCTACGGTGGAACCTATAAGGACATAGATATATTCCTACGGTGCTAACAGTAGAGGCAATATATTTTTATTTTTCTTAAAAAAAATTTAAAAAACATGATATTTTGCCCTTACGGTAGAACCCGTATGGGCAGAGATATGCCTCTACGGTGCTAACCGTAGGGGCAAGTTATTTTTGTTTTTTTTTTAATTTTTAAAAAAATCCTGATATTAAGCCGCTATGGTGAAACTTGTAGAGACAGAGATATGCCCTACGGTGCTAATCGTAGGGGCAAGATATTTTTATTTTTTAAAAAAAATTTAATTGCTTTTACGTTGTAAACCGTAGAGGCAGAGACCCCTACGGTTTTCTCCGTATGGGCAAATTTCTATCTGTAGGGGTATTTATCTACCCCTACGGAAGTTGTCCTAACCTGTCAAAATTTTGTCTTTACGGTGCCCATCGTAGGGGTAGTGGTTTGCCCTTACGGTTCCAACCGTAGGTGCAAGCCTTATTCATAGGGTTATGCAGAAAAGTTTTCCATATATTAAGGATAGGTCATTAATTTTAAAACGGTGTGTTTCAAACATGTCTAATAACTGCTTGACTCGTATGTAAGGAGTGGATTCAGATCTAAATCTAACTATCCATGCTTGCTTTGACGACATAAACTGACTATTGATGTAATACAACTAGGGTAAAATACAAGAAACCCTTTTACTTTTGTTCAAAAAGCAGTAAACCACGTTTAATTTGAAAAACATACAGTTTATTACCTTCACATACTTAACACCATTAATTTTTGTCATGATGCCCTTCTACTCTTTCTTCCCTAAATTTCTCTCTTTCCTTCGTTCCTAAACTTTTCTTTCTCCTAATTCTTTCGTCCTTCTTCCCCAAATATGCAATTTACATGCCGGGATGTTTGTCGTTTGTAATTGGAGTTGCATGTAACATTTGTTGCAAAATATCTCCATTTCTTATGTTTGGTTTGCAACAACTTGATTTGTATTTGGAAATGAGGTTGCAAAAATTGTTGGTATCAAGAATCAAATCCTAGGTTCTGATACCAGTTGTTGGGAAGAAAGTCGATCTTCGGAATAATGCTCGCGACAAAACCAAATCACGCAATCACACCACACAATTAACAACGAAAGACAAAACAATAAATAAGTGCAAGAACAAGATAAAAAATCACAAGCACAAACCATACAGGGATTTGTTAACGAGTTTCACCCACTATATGGCTAGTCCCCGGCAGAACGAAATATGCAAAATGCACTATAATCTCGAATCAAGTACGCTCATGAGCAACCCGAGGAGATTTCTTTCAAATCTCTCTAGATCTAAGTCGTCATCCTCTCAATACAATAGTCTCTCAATTCTTTTTTAATTTGGCAGTACAAATATCATATGAGACCTCTCAATTGGTATCAGAGTAAGGTTAGGAAACCTAGGGATCTTTCAATTCTATGATTTAAATTTAAGGTGGGTAACGACACTTGTGTCCTCTTTCCCGTATATTTAAATTGTAATTTTGATGGTGTTGGTTTAGATCGAAGGAGAACTTGGGTTTGCTGCGATATAGACGAAAAATGGTGGAGAATAAGATAAGAATCAAAACATTCAATGGTCACAATTATGCTTGGTAATGCATGCAGATGGAGAACTACCTATACCAAAAGGATCTGTATCTTCCGTTGCTAGGCGAAAAATCTGAGAAGATGACTGATGAGGCGTGAAATCTTTTAGATAGGAAAGCCCTAGCGATGATAAAACTTTCGTTGACTCAGCAGGTGGCCATTAATTTGGGTGATTCTCAGTAGCGTGGCGGTGGAATATTTGCATTTAGAGCAGCTGGATGTGAAAAAGACGTTCCTTTATAGAGATTTGGAGGAGGAGATCTATATGATGTAGCCACAGTGATACAAGGTGAAGGGGAAAGAAAGTATGGTATGTAGACTGAGAAAGAGCATGTATGGCCTCAAGTAAGCTCCTAAGCAGTGGTATCTCAAGTTCGATCAGTTTATGTTAAAGACATAATTTGTGCGTTGTTAATCAGATCATTGCATATACGTTCAGACTTTCAAAGACGAAGATTATATTATTTTGTCACTTTACGTGGATGGCATGTTAGTAGCGGGTTCGAATTTCGAGAAAATTCAAAGTCTGAAGAAGATAATGGATGAAAAATTCTCCATGAAGGATTTAAGAGCGGCCAAGCATATTCTGGGTATGAAGATCATGAGAGATAGAAAGCAGCAAAAGTTGTGGTTATCGCAAAGGAACTATATCGAGAAGGTTTTGAAGCAGTTCAACATGAACAAGTCAAATCCAGTGAGTAGACCCTTAGCGAAACACTTCAAACCCAGCAAGGAATTGTGCCCGACAAATCAAGAGCAAAAAGATAAGGTAGAAAGAATACTCTATGTATCTGCGGTGGAGAGTTTAATGTATGCGATAGTGAGTACGAGACCAGATATTGCACATACAGTGGGAGTTGTGAGCATGTATATGCAAAACCCGGAAAAGGAGCATTGAAATGCGGTGAAGTGGATACTAAAATATCTCAGGGGAACGTACAATCATTGTTTATGCTTCGAGAGTAAATCTCTAAAAGTGCAAGGTTACGTTGATGCGAACTATTCGGATGATCGAAATAGTTGGAAGAGCACAACGGGGTACGTATTCACGATGGGGGGAACATCGGTGCATTAGGTCTCTCAATTGCAAAAGGTTGTAGTATTGTCAATTACGGAGGCTGTGTATGTGGCCATCATGGAATCCGGTAAGGAGATGATATGGTTGTAAGGGTTACTTGTAAAATTGGGGAAGAAACATACTTCAATACTTTGTGGAGCGACAGTCAAAGTGCGATACATTTGACCAAGAATACGGCATATCACTCTCGGACGAAATATATCAAGCTGCGGTACCACTTTATTCGCATAGCGTTGGAAGATGGTGAGTTGACACCGCAGAATATCGCGGGAGAAAAGAATCCGGCGGATATGTTCACCTAGGTCATATATAAAGACAGGCTGGATCTCTGTTGCAGGTTGGTGAAGCTCTCCCTGAAAATCTGATGAGGAGAGAGTAGAGCGGAGTCGTGTGAAGTTTACTAGTGTTGGGAATCAAGACGGAAGTATCTCCAAGTGGGAGATTGTTAGAATTGTGGAGATTACTTTATCAGACGTCTGCTGAAGGGAGGACAGACGTCTGGACGTGCACGAGAGTCATGTCAGAACACTAGAGTAAAGGCAGACGTCTGAAGGCCAGCAAGACAGACGTCTGCAGAAAAACTAAGCCAAGTTACAGTGCATGGCCAGACGTCTGGAGAAGACACCTAGAAAAGCTTAAAGCCCGGTTTAGAGAATCGGCAGACGTCTTGTAACAAGAGTCCAGATGTCTGACCAAAGGAGATGAAGACTTACAGAGTCGAGACAGAAGTCTGACCAAGTGTGGTTAAAACGTCTATCGACGGTAAATATGTGTGAATCTATATTTGGTAAATTCGGGTTTATCTCCCATTTTCAGTAAAATAAGTGTTTGCCTATATAAAGGGACCTCTCATATATATTATTTACTGCCAAATTAAAAAAGAATTGAGAGACTATTGTATTGAGAGGATGACGGTTTAGATTTTGAGAGATTTGAGAGAAATCACCTAGGGTTGCTCGTGGGTGTACTTGATTCGAGATTATAGTAGACTTTGCAGATTCCGCACAGCTGGGTACTGACCATACGGTGGGCGACTCTCGTCAACAAATCTCTCTCTGGTTTGTGTTTGTGATTTCTTATCTTGTCCTCACACTTAATTATTGTTTTGTTTTTCGTTGTTAATTGCATGATGTGATTGCATAATTTGGTTTTGTCGCAAGTATTGTTTCGTGGATTGACTTTCTCCAAACAAAAATAGATCAAATTTTTGCAACATTTGTTGCAATCAAAATGGTTGCAACCATTTTGCAACTTGGGAGAATTTGTCCATGGCATTTATTAGGTTTGCCACATAAGCAATTTTGCAACATATGTTGCATTTAGGGTATGTTTGGTTAGCAACAAAATTTAATTACAACAAATGTTGCATGCGGCATTTGCCGTGAAAAATGGGCCTTTTGGTTATTTCCAAGCGTTGTAATTTGATTTCTAAATCCAAATCATCGTTTATGTTTAGTGGAACAAAAACTAAATTTGGAACATTTGTTGCAAATTTGCACATATAAAGAAAACTTATGTGGCAATCCATAATAATTACTATGCTCATCAATCCCAAAGTTGCAACTTCATAAGAATTAACACTGTTAGGGTTTCGGAGGCACTCTATGTGCATAAAAAAAAGTCTCATGGGTTAAAAAATTAACACTGTTAGGTTTTGGAAGGTAAAATGCGGGTTGTCAATTTAATGGAGGTTTCTTACTTTCCAGAAAAAAATTAGAAAGGTTTTATTTATTTTAGCCATACAAGTATACGACGGCCATTTCAGGATATGTCTAGCCTAATCAATAGGAGAGCACCAAGTAAGAGAGAGCAAGAACCGAAATCCTAATCCCATTGCATACCGAACGGGTTAGGTTAGCACCCGATCCGACTAGGCTCTCACTTTGGGCTGATATGTTTGGGTCCAACCTAGCCCTAATATACAAATTCCAACCATATTCTTCTAAAATATATTTGCTCTGTCATAGAAGTTGAAAGCAGTAACCGAACATTTAGTGCTATAACATGACCTCGTTTAAATATAGTTTTCAAACTAATCTTTTGGTGGCTACGGGTCTATCTGGACCAACACATAGCCTTGGGGCTGAAACTTTTCATCCATATAGATTGACATAAGGTCTGCTCGCGATTGGATAACACTCGTGAAAAGAGGACCTGATGATGCTCACAAGTGGTATTTCCTCAACATTGCGATACGTGGCGGATGACGTGTCCTGAAGGCTACGGAGGTGGAATAAAAGAGTTGCATTATGAGGATTTCTCGGGACTTCGTCTCGAGGAACGTGTTGGACCTTCCAGGAGATCTCCCTGAATACATTCCACTTTCGCCTAGGAAACTACCAACAGCTCGTCTCCGAGCCTTTGACATGCCGAGCTTTCTCGGCCTCCCGGCTCGTCTCTGAGCCCCTGACATGCCGAGCTTCCTCGGCCTCCCGGCTCGTCTCCGAGCCATCCGCCGAGCTAAGCCTCCCCAGCTCTCCCGATTAAACGAGAACGCAGATCCCTAGCGCTTCCGCAACGGCTCCGCGTATCTCACTATAGTGAGATAACCGCCGCCTTACGTCTCGCCTCCCACGCTGGCGCATTCCACATTAATGAGCGTATCCCGTCATTAATGAAGGAATCCCATCATTCACGCAGGCATAACGTCAGGGGCGTAACTGACGGTGAAGATCTTGCATCTGCTCGCTCCATACGACCACTATAAAAACCCCTCTCTCAGACGATTTAGGTAATGCAATTTTGATTCCAATACGCCACTACTCTGTCGATATTCCTCGGCTCTAAATTGATCGTCGGAGGGTCCTACGGTAGTCACCCACCCCGGTACTTACTTGCAGGTAGCTCAGCTTCCACTTCAAACTCAACCTTTTGAGATCTACACATTCTGGGAGACAACCTTCAGTTCAAATCTCAACCGTTCAATAACGCTCGCTATAGATCGATGGAAGACAGCATCTGAAGGAGATCATACCGTTCATCAGTTGGCGTCGTTTGTATGAAACGAATCGAAAATTTCTTCCACTCATCGAAGTTGATCTTCCTCCCTCGACCTAATGGCGAGCGAGAGCCGCAATGATCCCAACACGAGCCGCCACCCCCCACAACGGAGGCGTTAGCGGTTCCTCCCCCCTCCAAACCTCATCAACGTCTTATTGGCTCGAATCGACAGACTCACGTCGATGGTGGATGCTCTCGTCCGCGTTCAGGCGGCGGGTCCTGCTCACCAGGTCGCAGTTCCCTCCCGAGACAACGATGCACACAGAAGGGCCGATGCCCACTCCCCCCTCAGCGCCGCTGAGCGCCGGCGTGCAACTTCCGGCAACCACGGCCTACGCGCGGGCCATGATTCCATGAGCCACTGGGCTCCGGAAGGCTCCACACCCTAGTCTCGGGGAAGACTAGGCCATCGCCCCGAAGTCCGACGCGCGCCCACACCCTCTGAGGAGGTGTCGGTTAGCTTGTCTATTTCTAGGCATGACCGACACCCCGCTCACGTCAAGACCGCGGAGGTGCATGTCGGGACTACTCGAGAAGAACCTCGCCTGAGGATATGAGAAATCTGATACAGCTGAATCGAACCCGCACCGCCGCGCAGACCAGGAGCGGGGACAATCGCCACTCCAATTGTGCTGAATCCTCAGGTTGCCACCACCGACTCGAGGCCCTCGAAAAGAAGATTGAGGGCATACGGCGAGACGGCCATCCGTCCGGCGAAGGGGCTAGGTATTCCGCGGATTCTCTTACGAAGCCCTTCACCGAGGAATTGCTGGGCAAACATGTCTTATCCAAGAACAAGCCGCCCAAGGTGGCGCTCTTTGACGGGAAGTCCGACCCAAAATATCACTTGGACGCATTTACAGCGGGCATGAGCTTCCAAGATAACTCGGACGCAGCTCAATGCCGCGCTTTTGCCGCTACCCTAATCCGGGCAAGTTGGGACTGGTTCCGAGGGCTGGCACCCCGCTCCATATCAACCTTTGATGAGCTGTCCATCCAGTTTCTCGGTCACTTCGTTGGGAACAGACGACAGAAGAGGACGGTCGATTACCTCTTCACCATAAAGAGTGGGGACAAAGAATCCTTTAAGGGATATGTCACTCGCTTCTACATTGCTCTCCTTGAGGTCCTCGAGCACCGCGATGAGAAGGTTATCACCGCACTAAGGTCGGGTCTTAAGCACAAAGAGTGGCTCGGCTCTTTTGCATTAGCGCAATCTAAGACCATGGCCGAAGTAAAAGCTTGGACCGAGCGGGAGATCCAACTCGAATCGGAGGTGAACTCAAATCTGCCCAGAAGCGACCAAGTCGACAAAAAGAACAGGGGTAGAGAAGAGAAAAAGAGGATCGACCGACCAAAACCTTACTCCCCGAAGTTCTAGGAGTACACTCCTCTTAACATCTCCCAGACCGAGCTGTTGGAGGAAGCTAAGGGCGAGGGGTTCTTCATACTACCGCCGGCTACTCGAACCACGGGAAAGCGGCTCCGAGGCCCGTATTGTGCCTATCACCGGACGCAAGGACATCCGACCGAGAATTGTAAACTGCTGCGCGATTACATCAAGGAGATGATCCGCTCCGGTCACTTGGTAAAATACCTGCGAGATAAACGTTAAGCAGATAAGGGGTAAGCCGGTCAAATTAAAGATGGAAAGCTGATGATCGGACAGACCATGGTCATCGCTGACTGACCCAAGTCCAAGCAACAGGGACTGCCGCCGAATCCGGTCATTCATCAAAGAAAAGTTTAAACTGTATCAATGAATTTGTATTTTGTTTAATAATAAATATTCTTGCTTCCCTGCGATCTAAACCGCTTCTTTTTGTTTCCATGCTAAAAACATCCAGCAAGGATGGTGGGTAACTTTCTGCCCGTCAAGCAAGAGCATGCCTTTCACTCAAGTAAAGGAAGCTCGGATGAATGTATGAGTAGCAGATCTAAAGCCCTCCTCACGAGACCGGCGAGCAATTTCCTGCTGGCCAATCCGCAGTGGGCAGCTTCCTGCCCAACAACGTTGTGGATTAAAAGCCCTCATCACAAGACCGCCGAGTAATTTCCTGCCGGCCAATCCGCACTGAGCAGCTTCTTGCCCAACTACGCTGTAGATCAAAATCCCTCATCACGAGGCCGCCGAGCAATTTCCTGCTGGCCAATCCGCAGTGGGCAGCTTCCTGCACAACAACGCTGTGGATCAAAACCCTCGTCAAGAGGCCATCAAGCAGCTTCCGGCCCGGTCCATCCCTAGCGGGTAGCTTCCTACCCAACTGCGCTAAGGATCGGAAGCCCTCCTAGCGAGGCGGCCGAGTAGCTCCTGCCGATCATCCACTACCGGGTAGCCTCCTGCCCAAACAACGTTGTGGATCAAATGCCCTCATAACGAGGCCGCCGAGCAATTTCCTGCTGGTTTATATGCAGCGGGTAGCCTCCTACCCAACAACGCGGTAGATCCAAAGCCTTCGGCGACCGAGTAGCTTCCTGCTCGGTCATCCACAGGCGGGTAGACTCCTGCCCAACAACGCTGTGGATCAAAAGCCCTCATTACAAGGAAGCCGAGCAATTTCCTACTGGCCCATTTGCAGCGGGTAGCTTCCTGCCCAACAACGTTGTAGATCCAAAGCCCTCCTTGTGAGGTGACCAAGTAGCTTCCTGCTCGGTCATCCCTAGCGGGTAGCTTCCTACCCAACAACGCTAAGGATCAAAAGCCCTCATCACGAGACCGCCGAGTAATTTCCTGCTGGCCCATCTGTAGCGGGTAGCTTCCTGCCCAACTACGCTGTGGATCGAAACCCTCCTCTCGAGGCCACCGAGCAGCTTCCCTGCCCGGTCCATCTCTAGCGGGTAGCTTCCTACCCATCTACGCTAAGGATCTAAAGCCTTCCTCTCGAGGCCACCGAGCAGCTTCTCTGCCCGATCCATCTCTAGCGGGTAGCTTCCTACCCATCTACGTTAAGAATCTAAAGCTCTCCTCTCGAGGCCACCGAACAGCTTTCCTGCCCGGTCCATCCCTAGCGGGTAGCTTCCTACCCATCAACGCTGAGAATCTAAACACCTCTTAATGAGGCCACCGAGCAGTTTCCCGGCCCGGTCTATCCCTAGCGGGTAGGTTTCTACCCATCAACGCTAAGAATCTAAAGCTCTCCTACAGAGGCCACCATGCAGATTCTTGCTCGGCTAATCTACGAGGGGTAGATTCCTACCCTATGAAGACACGGATCTAAGACCCACATGAAGGAGGAATCAGCCAATGTAGACCTATTCTAGCTTGGATGTTTTTCAACTCATGCTAAGACACATGGTCGTCACCTCGACTCCAAGATATGGACTGATACCGACCTTCCTACTCGGGTATTTTTTGACTCACGATAAATGAACGACCGCCACCTCGACTCCGGGGAGCGGGAGGGTACCGACCTTCCTACACTTGGCTATTATTCGACTTACACTCGACGCATGATCATCATCTAAAAAGCTGGGCAACGACCTACGACCTAACACTTGCAGCAGAATGAAAATTCAAATAAGAAGAAGACTGACGAGCTAAAGTGCTCACGTAGAAAGCAGACAATCATGCAGAGAAAAATAAGCTCAACTTTATTTATATTCCAAAATTTTACAAGGTATTCTGGGTTCCTCAGCCTTACAAAAATGCCCGGAGGCTTACAAAATTTTAGAAAGAAAAACAAAAGCTCCCAAGGGAAGAAAGCTCAGGCCATGGGCTCCACCGGGATCTCGCCCCGCTTGACTCCGCCCTCGGAGGCCGGAGCTTCGGTCTCTTGGACGACTTCATCCTCTGCGGCCACCTCGGCGCCTGCCCCCTGCGACACATCCTCGGAGAGTGGGTACTTAGCGCGAAGCTCACCGTCGGCAAACTCCGGCATTGACACCTTGACGGTGTCGAAAGCCTCGTGCTAAACAATGGCCGAGGCATAAGCGATGTCGGCGTAGAACCGGTCCGACGCCTTATACTTCTCCACGGACTTCACCGCTCGGACCTCGGCAAGCTTCACGGCCTCGAGCGCCACTCGGGCGTCCTTCCTGCTGACGTCCCTCGACTTCATTGTGTTATAGAGGTTACCAACCTCCTCCAAGTTGGCCTGGATAGCCCGGTTGGATTCACTCAGAAGTCCGTGAGATACCTTGTACTTGGAGTTCGTTAGCTCCTCGGCGACCACCCGGGTTTTTAGGGCGGCTATCTTCTCCTCCGCCTGTTGCAGCCGAAGGCGCAAATCCTTCTCCGTTGAGAACAATTCGCCCGCATTCTTCATAGGCAGGGCGATCTCCTTGGATTCCATATTGACAATGAGGGCGCAGTGGTGGAGGACCTGAGGAAAGCAGCAAAATAAGTTAGAAAAGTTCAAACAGAAAAAAATTACTTAAGAAGATTCTTAAAGGAAAACGGATACCGACCTGAATTTCCTCCTGAACGATGGCAGCCACCTGAGCCTTCAGGGTCCCGCGGGGAATCTTTCCCCCAGCTGCTTGCTCCATGTTGGAGAGCAAGCTGTCGGCGACAGAGAGCCCCGAGGGCACCTCGAAACAGAAGTTCCACTCCTGCACTGTAATCCCGGAAGAAGGCGGCCAAGAAATCGTCCATTTGTGCCTTTTAGGGGGACGTCGGTAGGCTCAGCCTCCTCCTCCTCCTCCCTCGCCCGGGGCGCCGGATCCTGTGCATGCTTCTGGCCCCCCTCGGCGCTCTTCGGGGACTTGAGGTGACGCAGCTGAAGGATTGCTCGGCAGGGTAGGCCTCGAGGCCGAACTCGGACCAGGTCGGGACGAACGTCTGCCCCCGGTCTTCTTTTGGGCCTTCGCGGTGATGGCAGTTAAGAACTTGGATCGGTCCATTTGCTCTGTAAAAAGGAAAATACACAAAATAGAGTTAGTGACGCTGAAAAGGGCAAAGTAAATTTATCAAAGTCTAAATAAATCTTCTACGGTCCTAACAAACCCAGAAAGTATGCAGGGCTGAGCCCAACCCAGCTCACAGCCTGCTCAGAAAGCAGGACGTCAGCCCGCTGGATCGGCTCCCACAAGGACACCACCCTTGCCTCGGGTGAAAATGACAGTTTCGCCCTCGGGCAGTTGGCCCTGTGCCACTGTGTAGGCATATGCCAATCCTCGCTCTCGGGTAGCCCGACGAATATAAACTTCTCCTTCCATTCATGGATGGAAGAAGGGACGGCTACCACACCCGACCCGGCCACCCCGTCCTTACGTTTTTTGAAGGAAAAATACACCCAGCCCGGCTCATCCTTTCTGGTGCCAGGGTGATTCTTATAACAGAGGAAGGAAACGAGGAGGGTCAAACTGAAGGGGATGTTTTCAAGTTTCAACCGGACCAGAAACCCGAGGAGAATTCTCCACGAGTTCGGCGCTAGCTGGCCCGGGGCAATATGGAAACAACGAAGCACCCCACATATCTCGGTTGAGAAGGGCAAACACATTCCGGCCCGGAATGCTTTCAAATAAAGGGCAATCTCTTTTTCCTGCACTTGGTCCGTCCGCTCACCCTCTCTAGCCAAACGAAGCGAATAGTTAGAGAGAATATGAAATCGAGCCCGAATCTCGGTAAGCTTGTCTACATTCCTCAAGACGGAGGACGCATCGCGAGCTTTCCCGATGCGCACCTTAGAGGCCCTTATTGCCACCCAACGGCGAGCGATACGGGCAACCCTGGCTCTAGGGGCGAGCCCGACACAGATGACGCAGCAGAAGAACTCTCTCGGCTATCTAAAGCCGGAGGGGAGGAGGACCCGCTGGACTCGGCTCCAACAACCGGAGCCTCATCGTCCGACTCTACCCTAACTATCTCTACAAACTCCTCCGATGAAGATATCTAAACCGATTCAAGAGAATGGGCTCGCTAAGAAAAAATCACGGGTGATCCGATCTAAAGGGAAGGAGCGCCGGGCAATCTTTGACAACGAAAGTGAATTAGGGTAAAAGTGTTAGCCCTAGGATGGCCCCCTCCTATTTATACACTCCAAAGAAAGTATCCAACGGCCCTGATTTATTCCCGCCAAAACGAAACGTCGCACCCAACAATCGGTGGGGCTCTACATGGTGATCGGCCAGTGGGGATCGTCTTTTCGACTGCAGGAGTCAGTGACAGCCTGTCACTTTCGCCAACTGACGTCCGACACGTGTCCCGTATCCCAGCTGGCGATCGACAGAAACGGCGCCCCTTCTTTAAAGCGCGATCATTTCATTTGATCCGCTGACGCCATTGGGGTTACGCACGAAGATTCAGGCACGCGACGAGGCGACACGTGGGCCTAAATATCGAAATGACGCAACCACCAAATGTCGTTCCGTTCCCAGGCGATCCGCATTATGATTCTTGGCCCCAAATTGAACAGAAGAAAAACCTAGCAGACCACTCTCGACCCGATCCATGGATATGTCGGAACAAGAGTGGGGGGCTAATGATGATGCTCACAAGTGGTATCTCCTCAAGATTGCAACACGTAGCAGATGAAGTGTTCCGAAGGCTACGGAGGTGGAATAAAAAAGTTGTATTATGAGGATTCCTCGGTACTTCATCTCGAGGAACGTGTCCGACCTTCCAGGAGACCTTCCTGAATACATTCCACCTTTGCATAGAAAACTACCAACAGCTCGTCTCCGTGCTTTGACATGCCGAGCTTCCTCGGCCTCCCAGATCATCTCCGAGCCCCTGACATGCCGAGCTTCCTCGGCCTTCCGGCTCGTCTTTGAGCCATCCTCCGAACTAAGCCTCCCCAGCTCTCCCGATCAAACGAGAACGCAGATCCCAAGCGCTTCCGTAACGGCTCCGCGTATCTCACCAAAGCGAGATAACCGCCACCCCAGGTCCCGCGTCCCACGCTAGCGCATCCCTCCATTAATGAGTGTATCCCGTCATTAATGAAGGGATCCCATCATTCACGCAGGCATAACATCAGGGACGTAACTAACGGTGAAGATCTTGCATCTGCTCACTCTATGCGACCACCATAAAAAACCCTCTCTCAGAAAACTCAGGTAACGCAATTTTGATTCCAATAAGGCACTACTCTGCCGATATTTCTTGGCTCTAACTTGATCGTCGGAGAGTCCTATGGTTGTCACCTATCCCGGAGCTTACTTGCAGGTAGTTTGGTTTCCCTCTCAAATTCAACCCATTGAGATCCATACACTCTAGGAGACAACTTTCAACTCAAATCTCAACCGTTCAACAACGCTCGCTACAAATCGACGAAAGAAAACATCTGAAGGTGATCATATCCTCCATCAGGACCAGTTGGGATTTGAGATTAATTAGAAAAGAGGGTGCAACAGTACTAGATCAATAATAAATGTTTAATGCAAGCGATTCGAGGCGGTGTTTTTAACAAGCGTTTCTAGGACAGCTGGGGTTATTTGTCAACAGGAAAAACTGCATTGTGTTTTTGACAATTTAACCTACAAATAATTAACCTTTAATTAATGCATGAATAAATGTTCAGTGCATGAAAGAGAAAAAGTCACGCCCATGATTATATCCGGTCAAAGGACATTCGTTTGCGTGAATAGTTTCATATTCAAAATTGAGAGCTCTCTTTTCGCACGGACCAAATCCCACGCTGCATGCGTTTTACTTGGTAAAACCCTAGCTAGTCCTCAACTTTTATAATTAAACGCTGTATATGTCTTTGCTCAAATTCCTATAAATAGCTATGGAGAACATCTCCAATCATCTCTACTGCTCTCTCATACTTCGCTCACATTATAAGCGCATTTTATCTCAAGTTTCGTAAGACAGAACTCATGGGTTCTTGCATGGGGTCATCCTTCGTTTTGCTAGTCTTAATGATGACGGCATTTCCTTGGTCAGCTAATTCGTTGCAAGTCGGTTTCTATGATTCAACGTGTCCTGCGGCTGAAGCGATTGTGAAGAAGGCGGTGAATGAGGCGGTGGCTCAGAACCCGGGTATTGCCGCGGGTCTCATTAGGATGCATTTCCACGACTGCTTTGTTAGGGTAAGACTAGCCCTATAATATTATGTAAGAGTTTTTAAGCTCGTGGATTAATTTTTAGTCCCATCGGTGTATTGATGATGGAAAATCTAACACTATATATTAGTTCTTATCATGTTTAGCTTAAAGGGGCCATGGACCAAGTTGGCTTGTTCATGCGGGTTTATAATATATCATCATCATCTAAACTCTTGATTGGTTATTTTGGGCTTGATTTGAAATCAGAATTCCACCTTTTAGATTTGGAAAATTTTGTTCCTTTTAATCTTTGTGAATTTAAATTTTGTTCTTTAAATCTTTGTGAATTTCGAAATTCTCGACAGCTGTCGAACAACTAACATGGCAGTTTTTTTTCCAACAGTCATAATTTTCAAACAGCTGTGACTTTTGAAAGCCTATAAAAAAAGCCTTAACCCATTAATTTATTTCGATTTTTGCTGATCGCAGAAATTTCGGACTCTGTTAATATCTTAAAAAATACTTATTTGAAAATCCATTAGCGATCTCTTCGAGTGGGGATATGTAAATACTTGAAAAAAGCCGATTACGCCTTAGAGTTAAAATTTAATTTACTTGTTTCTGTTATTTTTTGATTCATATTCCAAAATTTCTAACAAGATGGAGAGGTTTTTTTTTAATTGTAGCTAATTTATATGATATTCTTAATTTGCTTGCAGGGTTGTGAGGCATCTGTGCTTCTTGATTCCACACCCGGCAACCCCGCAGAAAAGGAAAGCCCCGCAAACAACCCGAGCCTCCGAGGCTTCGAAGTCATCGACAAAGCAAAAGCAGAGATTGAAGCCAAATGCCCGCAGACGGTCTCCTGCTCAGACATCCTCGCATTTGCGGCTCGGGACAGTGCGTCCCAGGTCGGCGGCATCACCTACACCGTCCCCTCCGGCCGCCGCGACGGCACCGTCTCATTGGAATCAGAAGTGTTTCAGAATCTCCCTGCACCATCCTTCAACGTCCAACAGCTTCAACAGAGTTTTTCTAATAAGGGTCTTTCTGTAGATGAAATGGTTACGCTGTCCGGTGCTCACTCCATCGGAGTTTCACACTGCTCCTCCTTCTCAAATCGCTTGTACTCATTCAACGGTACAACTTCACAAGATCCATCCATGGATGCAGGGTTTGCTTCCTTCTTGAAGAACAAATGCCCGGCTTCATCGTCGAGCCAGACGACTACCGTTCCGCTTGATATTGTGAGCCCGAATAGATTAGACAACAGATACTACAAGAATCTGAGGAACGGCAAAGGTCTGTTTACTTCGGATCAGTCATTGATGAGCGATCCCTCGACCGCGAAAACTGTGAGGAATAATGTGAACCGTGGGGAGGAGTGGGCGGCTAAGTTTGCTGCGGCCATGGTGAAAATGGGTTCAATTGAAGTGTTGAGTGGTGCACAAGGGGAGATCAGGAAGAACTGCAAGGTGGTGAATTAGGATGTCGAAAGCTTTTGTAGTTCCTATAATTCGTTTATTCATATTCATTGTATTCTTTGGTAATTGGTTGATTTGCAAGCTTTGTATAAATTGTACCTTTTAACTCCTAATTAATTGTTTTATCAGAAGTTTCAAGATTATTTTAGTTGCCAATGTGTTTCTTTCCTGAAAGGAAACCTTGTTAATTTCATTCAACAACCAATAACGACTGCTCATGCATAAAAAAATATATCATAATAAGAAATTTGATGAAATTAAAAATTATATCACAATTGGGAAACAAGATAAACTTAATTGATGGATGCAGGAGATGACCGAAATCCTTCCGTAACCGAAAATCCCAATGAAACAGAGGCGAACCACACAACCGCCTATAAGTGCAGAGGCAATAATTGAATCAAAAGACGGTGATGGATCTCTGGATCTCCTTCAGACGTTACCTTCCGTTGATCTGCAGCAAGCGTTGATGGATGGCTGAGATTGAGTTGGAGGATTGCCTCCTGAAGCGTGTGGATCTCAATGGGTTTTATGTGGTTGAGGATGAGCTACCTGCAAGGAAGTCCCGGGATGGTCGTGCCACCGAGGACCCTCCGACGATCAAGTTAGACGGGGTATTTTGGCAGAGTAACGACCTTTTGGGGTGAAATTCGCTTACCTGAGTCGTCTGGGGGAGGGGTTTATATAGTGGCAGCAATGGGCAGACGGGCGCGAGATTCACGCCGGCCGATATGCCCCTGACGTTACACCCGCGTGATAGACGGGATCCCCCATTAATGACGAGATATGCTTGTCAATGGGGGATCGTGATGGCGTGGAACGCGGGATCATGGGCAGCGGATATCTCGCGCCTGGCGAGATTCGCGGTGCCATGGCGGAGACGCCTATGATCGGTGCTGTGGGTCGGTCGGTGGGACCGAGGAAGATAAACTCGGCGGGAGGCTCGAGAACGAGTGGGAGGCCGAGGCATCTTAGTTCTGTGATAGCTCGGAGGCGAGCTGGGGGTGGTTTGAAGGCCACCGAAGGTCGGTAACATCCTCGGGTCGGAGGCCCGGGGTATGCTTTCAACGTACCGTTTTTTATCCTTTCTTGTAAGCTCTGGGACACGTCATCTGCCACGTGTCATGATCTGGGGAGTCACCGGTATCGAGCATCATTATTAGCCTCCCATTCTCGTCTCGACCTGTTCCTGGGTTGGGTCGAGAGTGGTCTAACCGGTCACCCGGGATGAGCTCTTATTTGAAAATACCGTCGGTGCGTATTTCCGGGTAATTAGTCGTATTTTATTGATGACGTCAGCGGATCAGGGGAGAGATCTCGCATTAAAAGGGAAGCGCCGATTTGTGCGTACGTTCGTCTAAGTGACAGCTCACGTGTTTGGCGCTGGTTGGCTGACGAGACGGGCAGCAGGTGTTCCCACGCTCGATGGGACGCGCCCAATATGAATGCGACAGGTGGAATGTTGTTGGCCATTGGTTGCGAAGCGTTGTTTTGGCGGGAGGCGATCGGAACCGTAGGATGTGTACGCCGGCAGATATAAATAGAGGTGGGATTCCCATCAGGGCCCATACCTCACCATAATTTCCTCGTCCCTAGTCGTGTTAGCTCAGCGCTCTTCTCCTCAGGTCGGATCCCTTGCGTTCTCTTTTCCGAGGACTCATCCCTTTGATCAAGTTAGATGTCTCCTACCGAAAAGTCTGTAGAAATAGTTCGCGAAGAGTCTAGGGAGTCCTCCGTAGCTTCTTCTTCTTCTTCTGCTTCTTCTTCTTCTTCCTCATCTGAGTTGGAGTCCCCCCGAGATGTTAGGGTTAGTCATTCTTCCCGGGGTCGTGCGACGGGGGCAGTCCCCAGAGCGCAGGTCATGGGTGTTCTTGGCGCGTCATCCATGCTGAGGTATGCGGACGAGCACGCCACCATCCGGACTCGTTTCTACATTCCTCCCGGCTATTTACTTCGTCTGGCCGAGAAGGGGGAGATGGCAGATCAGGTACGGGGTAAGGAGATTGTCTTGTACCTAGAAGCCTTTTGGGCCGGGATGCGCCTGCCCTTTTCCCCCGTGATGAGTGCAGTGTTGAATTGTTTTGAGTTAGCCCCGGACTAGTTAGTGCCGAACTCTTGGAGGATTCTCCTTGGGTTCCTGGTTTGGTTGAAATTACGTCTAATCCCTTTCCGCCGGAATCTTCTCATTTCTTCTCTTTGCTATAAAAACCACCCCGGCACTCGCAGGGGCGAGCCGAGCTGGGTATACATCTCTTTTAGAAAACAACGGGGAGATGCTGCCGGGTCGGGGGACGTCGTAGTACCTTCTTCCATTCATGAATGAAAGAAGAAGTTTTTGTTTGTTGGGCCGCCCGAGGGTGAGGATTTGCCTGTGCCCATCCAGTAGCACAGGGCCAACTGCCTGCGGGTGAGGCGGTCGAATGATCCCGACGCGGTGGCGGTGTCGGAGTGGGAGCCCCTCTCCCGGGCTGATATGTTGCTGTCTGAGCGGGCCCTTAGTGGGCCGGGCTCAGCCCCGCCCAGTTCGCGGGTAAGTTAGGAGTTTTCAGGCGACCTGTTTAGACTTGTGTATTCTTTCGCTCTTTCTGGCATTGCTGAGTCCTTTGAACTTTTGTCTTATGCAGAACCCATGGACCTAGGAAAATTTTGGACAGCCCTGGTCGAACAGAAGAAGGGGAAGAAGGCCGGAGGTGCCGACCCTTCTCGCCCGTCGTCGGCTCCGGCTCCACCGGCGGCCGCTCCATCCAGGCGCACAAGCGCGTCCCGGGCCCTGGAGTCCCGCCGTGCGCCGAGCCAAAAACGTGCTCGGGAGCAAGATCCCCGGTCTCCAGAGGTGGGAGGTGAGACTGGTTCCCCAACGTCTCTCCTCAAGAGGTTCCATAGGACGGCGCCTCGCTCCCCGGCTTCCCCGATCATCGTGGACGATGGGGAGCTTCCCTTCGTGGTGCCCTCGGGGCTCTCCATCGCCGACAGCCTGCTCTCGGAGATGGAAAGGTCGGCCGGGGGCAGAATCCCTCAGGGGACCCTCCGGGCCCAAATGACGGCTATAGCTCAAGAGGCCGTGCAGGTCAGTGTTCGCACCCCGCTCGGGTCTTCATTTAGTATTTTTGTTCGCGAGATTGGGTGCCCCCCTTTTCTTTTTAACCCTCCTTTGTTTTCTTTAGGTCCTCCAGCACGTTGCCCTCGTCATCAACATGGAGGACGAGGAAATTGCCCCGGCGATGCGGTCCGCGGGCGAGTTCTCCTTATGGGAAGAGAGCTCAAGGCTGGAGCTGGAGGCGGCGATAGAGAGGGTCGCTACCCTCGAAAACCAGGTGGCGGCTGGGGATCGGGAGATCGCCAAGTGCCGAGAGGCCGCCCAAGCCGCCGAGGCCAAGCTGGAAGATTCCAAGGTGCTCGTCCCCACCCTGAAGAAGACGGCGAACACCCTCCGGAGGGAGAACGAGGCGGCGAAGGAGGGAACGAGGCGTGCCGAGCTCCGAGCGTCGAAAGCGGTGGAGAGCTACAAGAAGTCGGACCAGTACTACACCGACCTCACTGGAGCCGCCGCTGCCGTTTGGCACGATGCCGTCAAGGCCCTGATACCGGAGTTTCCTGACGGCGAGCTCCGGGGTGAGTACCCTCTCGGGGATGACGCGCAGGGGAATGCCCCCGGAAGCACTGTAGGGGAGAAGCCCCCGGTGGGAGCATTGGGGAGAAGTCGGCCCCCCGGCTCCCGGCGCCGAGGCTCCTGCGATGGGCGTCGACCTTCAAGAAGTAACCCCTGTTGTGGTGGTGGATGCGGAGCTCGTTGAGGCTCTCCCCGGCCCTAAGGCCTGAACCTCTTCACCTTTTTTTTTTCTTTTTGCGCTGAAATTTTGTAAGCCTTCGGGCGTTTTTGTAAGGCTGGAGAGCTCATAATACCTCTGTAAAGACTTCCGACTTTATGAATAAAAATCTTTTTGCAGTGTTCTTTGCGTGCGCATTTTCCCTTTGTTTGTGGTAAACATTTTTGTTTGCGCGGTACTGCTTTCATGTTAGGTCGGTTTTCATCTAGCGATCGCACGTCGAGTTGAATTTGACCATTTACCAAGTGTGCAAAGACCGGTGAAAGGTCAGCATCTCTATGGCCCCGAAGTCGAGGTGGGGATCGCTTAGTAAAGACACGTAGAAAGTTGAGCAGTAAAGTTGTTCGGTAGCCTCTTGATGAGGGTTTTGATCCTTGGTGTCGGTGGATAAGAAATTACCAGCTATGGATGGGCCGAGCAGGGTTGCTGCTCGGTTTCCCCTTGGCGAAGGCTTTAATCCTTGGCGTCGGTGGGTAGTGATCTACCAGCCATGGATGGACCAAGAAGGGTTGTTTCCTGGTGGCCTCTTGGTGAGGGCTTTGATCCTTGGCGTCGGTGGGTAGTGGACTACCAGCCATGGATGGACCGAGCAGGGTTGCTGTCTGGAGGCCTCTTGGTGAGGGCTTTGATCCTTGGCGTCGGTGGGTAGTGGACTACCAGCCATGGATGGACCGAGCAGGGTTGCTGTCCGTTGGCCTTTTGATCCTTAGCGCAGGAGGGCATTGAGAAGCCTGCTAAGGATGGACCGAGTAGGGTAGCTGCTCGGTGGCCTTTTGATGAGGGCATGGATCCTTGGCATTAGTGGGTAGTGATCTACCAGCCATGGATGGACCGAGCAGGGTTGCTGTTCGGTGGCCTCTTGATGAGGGCTTTGATCCATAGCGTGGGAGGGCATTGAGAGGTTTGCTAAGGATGGACCAAGCAGGGTAGCTGCTCGGTGGTCTCTTGATGAGGGCTTGATCCTTGGCGTCGTTGGGTGATAGATTACCAGCTAAGGATGGACCGAGCAGGGTAGCTACTCGGTGGATTTGCGAGGTTCAGTCTAACCTCCCTTGGTTCGTGAACATTGGGAGGAGCGGCCGTCGCAGGCGGCACGTGTCAGGAAAGCTTGGGGGAGGCATAACGTTTCGGGGAGCCGCGTCAGTTCTGCCACGTGGCGGCGCGGTATTGGAGTAATCTTGGTGGATCCCAGGATTTGTGCCCATGCGCGCGCGAATCTGGGTCCTTAAGGATTCTGTTTGAGGTTAAAAATAGAGAACGAGACGGCAACTTCTTCGGCATCGCTTTTTGAGATGACTGGGCGCATGTATTCGATCGAAGAGATCATCACCTTCGACGATGTCTTCGTGTATGACCAATCCCTGGCTGAGGATGGGTACCGGGGAGTGGTTCAGTGCCTCAAGGGTCACGTCGGCCGGCTTCTCTCTCGGCGGTCGTCCCTCCTCCAGCTGCTGATGTACGCAATTTGGATGAGGTCCCCGGGGTTGTATAACCCCTTCTCTAAGGAGTTGCTGGACGAGACGCTCGACAAGGTGCGCTCGATCTTCTTGCTCGGCCTCATCTCGAAGGCCAGGCACGACCGATCCTTGGCCCTCATTTTGGAGTGCTTCAAAAAGAGGTACATCATGAGCCAAGGCACGGAGGGCGGAGCGTCGGGTGCTTCCGTGGCGTCCCGGGTTCACGTGAAGCATCGGCGGGAGTGGGCTGCAGAGGCTAGGGCCCGGCCAGCGGAAATCTACTTTGAGTATCACCATGAGTACTTCCTCGATCCCGTTCTCCCTCTGTTGTAAAATTTTCCTTTTTCTTTTTTCTGTAAGGCTGAGGAGCCCATAATACCTTTTGAATAAATAGAATTCTTTTTTTTGTGATGCCCCATTGTTCCCTTTTTATTACATAAATAGAAAGAACTTTAGAAAGGTTTACATCGCCTTTGTGAAAGAAGAAATATACATTCATAGATATTCTTTTCAGAGGTACAGCTTGAGCATCTTAGCGTTGTAAGGTCGTGGAAATTTGCGACCATTTGCGTCTTGTAAACGATAGGCTCCGCCGGGCAGGACCTCGGAGACGAGGAAGGGACCGTCCAATTTTGGGGAAAACTTATACAGCTTGCCTTGGTCGACGAACTCATTCCTCCTTAGGACTAAATCTCCGGTCTTGAAGAAGCGACGCTTGACTCGCGCGTTGTAGTAATGGGCGGTTTGCTGTTGATAGGTGGCAGCTCTGATTTGAACTCGGTCCCGTTTCTCTAACAAGATGTCCAGGTTAGTTCGGAGGGCCGTGGTGTTTGCTTCGTCGTCGAAGTGCTCGACCCGGTGACTGGGGAGCCCGATCTCTGCTGGGACCATTGCCTCGGTACCGTAGCAGAGGCTGAAAGTGGTCTTCCCGGTAGGGGTTTTCTTCGACGTGCGTAGGGCCCATAAGACCCGGGGTAATTCCTCGACCCAACTGTCTTGGCGTCCTTCTAGGCGTGTCCGAAGACCTCGGAGGACGTCCCGGTTAGCGACCTCGGCTTGCCCTTTGCATTGGGGATGTGTGACCGAGGAAAACTTCATGAGGATACGATATTCGCTGCAGAATTCCTTAACTTTTTCGTTTTCGAAATTTGCCCCATGGTCGGTGATGATACATCATGGGATGCCAAACCGGAGAATCACGTTGTTCTGCAGGAACTTGATAGTCGTGGTGGCGTCTGGTTTCCTGATGGGAATGGCCTCGATCCACTTCGTGAAGTAGTCCACTGCGATGAGGACATACTTGTGCCTGCCCGTACCGGTAGGGAACTGGCCTATCATGTCCATTCCCCACTGGGCAAACGGCCACGGGGAGGTTAAGGCGGTTAGCTCGGTAACCGGAAGGAGAGGTATACTTCCATGGAGTTGGCAGCTCTTGCATCTCCTAAAGAGCTTCTAGGCGTCCTGATGAATCTTTGGCCAGTAGTACCCCTAGAGCAGTGCCTTATGGATTAAGGTGCGGGCCCCTTGGTGCGCGCCGCCGACCCCTTCGTGGATCTCATTGAGGACATAGTCGGCTTTGTGGGGGTCGACGCACCATAGCAGGGGCTGAGTGAAGGACTTCTTGTAGAGGTTCCCATTGCTTCAGACAAAATGGCGAGTTTTGGCTCGGAGACGGCGGGCTTCTTCCCGATCTTCTGGGAGCGTACCTTCCCTCAGGAATTCCATAAGGGGCTTTCTCCAATCCCGGTCTTCTTCCCGGGCTGAGTACACTTGAAGTGGCGTTGCCCCGTCTTCCACGCTGGGCCATGGCAAGACCCCGAAGAGGATGTTCCTCTTGTTGTTGGCCGTATAAGATGAAGCCGGCTTACTCAAGGCGTTGGCCTAGGCGTTTAGCTGTCTTGGGATCTGCTCCACCTGGACTTCATGGAAGTCATTTCGCAATCTTCTTACCTCGGCCAGATACTTCACCATCAGAGGCTCCCATGCCTCGAATCGACCGGTCACTTGGCCAACGACTAGGGCGGAGTCGCTGCGGAACCGGATCGTTTTTAGCCCCAGTCCGAAGGCTATGCGCAGTCCGGCTAGCAAGGCCTCATATTCTGCTGCGTTATTTGAGGCTTTGAACCCGAGCTTCAGAGAATACTCCATTTCTTCCTCGTTTGGGCCCCGAATGATGAGGCCGGCACCACAACCTTCCTCGGTCGAGGACCCGTCGACGTAAAGGATCCAATCAGGGACGGAATCAGGCTTCCCATCGACTGAGTGTTGAGTTGCGGGGGCCGGCATGGATTCCGGCTCTTTGCTGGGGATGGTGCACTCGACCATAAAATCGACCAGGGCTTGTGCCTTGATAGCCTGCCTCGGGCTGTATTTTATGTCGAACTGGGACAACTCCCACCTCCTTTTCTCTAAGTGGCCAGAGGACTCCGAAGAGGCGAGAATACCCCACAAAAGCCACTCGGTAAAAACGAGGATGGTGTGCACCTGGAAATAGTGTCGTAGTTTCCTTGAGGCCACGATGAGTGCCAAGACGATCTTCTCTATGGCTGGGTACCTCGTTTCCGCATCCTTGAAGACGTGGCTCACATAGTATACCGGCTTCTGGACTCCATCAACCTCTCGGACGAGCACCGAGCCTGCATCTTGGTCGGATACCGCTAGATATAGTGATAGCTCGTCCCCTTCAACTGGCCGGGTGAGCAGCGGGGGAATTGCAAGGTGCCTCTTTAATTGCTCAAAAACGGTCTGGCACTCCTCCGACCACTCGAACCTTGGTATCTTTCTTAGAGCTTTGAAGAACGGGAGGCATTTCTCCCCAAACCTCAACATGAAACGACTCAGAGCGGCTACCCACCCTGTTAGCCGCATAATTTCAATGTTAGTCTTGGGCGCGGCCGTGTTAAGGATGGCGCTTATTTTCTCCGGGTTAGCTTCGATTCCATGGTGGGCGACCATGAAACCGAGGAACTTTCCATTAGTGACCCCGAATGCGCACTTGGTAGGGTTCAGTTTCATCTTGTATTTGCGGAGGACGTCGAAGGCCTCGCCCAGATCCTTGGTGTGTTTGTCCGATGAGACCGATTTGAAGAGCATGTCGTCGACGTAAACTTCCATGTTCCTGCCGATCTGCGGCTTGAACATGCGATTGACCAAGTGTTAGTATGTAGCTCCGGCGTTTTTGAGGTTGAAAGGCATCGCCTTATAGCAGTATACCCCCGGTCTGTTGTGAATGCGGTGAGATCCCCGTCTGCCGGATTCATACGGATCTGGTTGTAGCCGGAGAAGGCATCCATGAACCTAAGTAGCTCGTGGCCTGCCGAGCTATCGACGAGCTGATATATCCGAAGGAGGGGATAGTTGTCTTTCGGGCAGGCTTTGCTGAGGTCGGTGAAGTCGACGCACATGTGCTACTTCCCGCTTGACATTTTAACCTACGTTCGCCAACCATTCCGAGTAAGGCACATTCCGAATGAAATTAGCGGCGGGGAGTCTGTCTACCTCGTCCTCGATCGCCTTTTACTTGATCGGGGCGAAGCTTCGTTTTTTCTGCCTGACGGGTCGGACCGTAGGGTCTACTCCGAGCTTGTGAGATATGATTTTGGGGTCGATCCCAGGCATGTCGGCAGGTACCCAGGTGAACACGTCAGAGTTGTTTCTGAGAAAGTGAACCAGGTCGTCTCGCTGAGTCCCCATCAAAAGCGACCCGATCTGAACGGTTCATTCGTCGTCCCCTTCTACGAGGGGGGCCTTTGTTAGTGGCTCCACCGGGGTCCCTCGGACCTCATTTTGCTCGTCTCAAGTGTCCATAGAACCCTTGATGTCACCCTCGCCCTCAACATCATTGTTTGGCCCCTCAGATGTAGATGTTGCGGTGAAACAAACCTTTGCGGTTTGTTAGTCCCCGTAGGCCCGACCTATCCCGTCTTGGTCGAGCGAGAATTTCATTGCTAGGTGGTAGGTCGATATCTAAGCCCGGAGGGAGTTCAGTGTCAGGCGACCGAGGAGGACTGTAGGGTGTTTTTCGTCACCATATTGAGATGGGAATACGCGCGCGCGCTTGTCAGGCGTATTATAGATTCCCCCTGCCTAAGGTAGGCTGGGGTTTATTGATCGTGGGGATCCGAATCTCCGGCAGCCGCGGGTTAAGCTGCCGTTAATTACCCCTCGCCTTTGGAGTGAGGGAACCTCCGATTGACGGGTTAAACTGGTCACGCGAACTCAATATGCAGTGTACGTGTGTTTTGTTTTGGAGGGGGGCTTGGATATATCGGGAGCCACGCAGAGTTTTCTAACAGGGACAGTGTCGTGGAGTATATGTATGTATATATATATATATATATATATATATATGTATATATGAAAAGGGGGGAAAAGACACCCAAAGGATGCATGGGGCCAGCGCCAGCGCTTTGAGCGCAAGAGCGCTAGCGCACCACGTGTCAGCACGTGGGCGCTCGGGCGCTAGCGCTTTGGGCGCTAGCGCTCTGAGCGTAAGAGCGTTAGCGCACTGAGCGCTAGCGCGCCACGTGTCAGCACATGGGCACTCGGGCGCTAGCGCTTTGGGCGCTAGCGCTCTGAGCGCAAGAACGCTAGCGCACCACGTGTCAGCACGTGGGCGCTCGGGAGCTAGCACAAGAGCGCTAGTGCTTTGAGTGCTAGCGCGCCACGTGTTAACACGTGGGTGCTCGCGCTATGAGCGCTAGCGCCACGTGTCAGCACGTGGGCGCTAGAGCGCTAGCGCACCACGTGTCAGCACGTGGGCGCTCGAGCAGCAAAAGGGACTTGGTCCCTGCAATGGGAGTTGTACTCCCAGAAAGGAGCACTTATTATTCTGTATATATATATGAGGAGTTAAACTCCTAGGATGTTCTTGGAGATGCTGAAACGGGCTTCTCCCTTGAGCTCTGGATCTTCCCAAGGTGGGATTTTTAGGAGATGGGTCTCCTTCTTTCTCTGTCGGCGGGATCTTGGAGATCAAGAAATGTGAGATTTTAAAAATCTCTCATTTCTGAGATCTGATGGCAGATCTGAGTTCCTCTTTGTGGGTTTTGTGGTGGAAAACTACTTAGTTTTGGAAAAGAAAGAGTAAAACTCTTGATTTAATTCAAAAGAAATGAGAAGGTTTAGAACCTTGGAGAAGAGCAGGAGGCACAAAAGAACCCTAGTTTTTGGGGGAATGAAAAAGTATTACTTTATTCATCATCATGTTGCCTTATATAGGCTTACATGTTTACATATAGCCCCTTGGGCTTTACAAAATGGCGTTTTCCCCATCCCATGGCTCATGTGCCATTTCTTTTTGCCCATAAGCCATGGGCTTACAAAAATTTGGCTTTATGCCCATTTTGCATACATTCATGCACAAAAAATTACATCAAAATTATTCGTTACATGATTTTTATTTTGGTATGGCGGAAGGCTGGACGCTTCGTGTTCGGGCTCGACCCGGGTATTGGCCCACTTGCTTGGGCTTGGGCTTGGGCCCACCTGGCTTGGGGTTGACCTTCACTTTGACTTGGTCAACCGAGGTGCAAATTTTGACCCCAACAAGGACGTTGTAGGCCGATGGGATTCTCGCGACGATAAACTCCACAGGCACGGTGTGCGTACGGCCCGCCTCTCCGATGTTAAATTGGAGAGTGATTACCCCTTCCGCCGGGATGGAGTGGTTAGTGAACCCTGACAGGACGTGGGCGGTCGGCCTTAGGTCCGACGGGGTGAGTCCCATACGCAGAAAGCAGTCATAAAAGAGAATGTTTGCCGAGCTTCCCGAGTCGATCAGTATCCTCTGCACTTCATAGAGGTGGACCGGAGCTGTGATCACCAGTGGGTCGTTGTGAGGAAGGGATATACCATGGAGGTCCTCGTCGGTAAAAACGATCGGCTCGGCTGCTTTGGCCTTCTTCCTCGGGTGGCTATCAGTCCCCTCGATCGGTGAGGGACACTGAGTCTCGTCGGTCTTTGTCGTACCCCCCGCTGATATGGCCATGATTTGGCCGATTGTTAATTCGCCGGGAGGGGGCGTTTCTCTTGCTCACGGTCGGCTTGCCGCTTGTCTCGCAAGTACGTTGCCAGGTGCCCTGAGTGGATTAGCTCCTCGATGTAGTCTCAAAGCTGCTTGCAGTTCTCAGTGGAGTGGCCCTGCGACCTGTGGAAACCGCAGTAGGGGCCCCGGGTGCGCTTTGCCGCCCTATTCGAGACTAGGTGGAGTTTGAAGAACATCTCGCCCTTAGCCTCCTCCAACAGTACCATTTGGAAGACGTTGAGCGGGGTGTACTCCTTAAACTTCGGGGAGCAAGGCTTTGGCCGCTCAATCTTCTTTTTCTCTTCCCAGGCCCTTTTCTTCTGATCAGCTTGTTCTGTCCGGGGCAGGTTGGCATTCACCTCGGACTCAAGCTGGATCTCACGTTCGGTTCAGGCCTTTACCTCGGCCATGGTCTTAGATTGCGCTAATGCAAAGGAGTGTTGCCACTCCTTGTGCCTAAGACCCGACCTAAGGGCCGTAATGACTGTCTCATCCCGGTGTTTTGGGACCTCAATAAGGGCATTGTAGAAGCGGGTGACGTATCCTTTGAAGAATTCTTTGTCCCCGCTCTTTATGGTGAAGAGATGATCGACGGTCCCTTTCTACCGTCTATTCCCGACGAAGTGGCCGAGAAATTGGGTGGCCAGCTCATCGAAGGTAGTGATTGAGCATGGCGTGAGTCCTCGGAACCAGTCTCGTTCGGAGCGGATGAGAGTGGAGGGGAAAGTGCGACATTGAGCGGCGTCGGAACAGTCCTGGAAACTCATCCCGGCTGTGAACGCATCCAAATGGTCTTTCGGGTCGGACTTTCCGTCGAAGAGTGAGACTTTCGGGGGCTTGTTCCGGGAGGAGACGTAGACGGCGAGCAGCTCTTTGGTGAAGGGCTTCGTGAGCGAGTCGGCGGTATATTTAGCCCCGTCGCTTGAAGGACGATTTTCCCGATGCATGCCTTTGATCTTCATTTCGAGGGCGTCGAGTCGGCCGTGGTATCCTGATGATTCGGTACATTCTGATTTTTGGCCTCTACTGCCGGAGACCTGTGCCTGGCCGCGGCTGCGGTTCCGTTCGATGAGGTTCCTTAAGTCCCCTGGAGAGGTCGTCTTCGAGCTGCCGTGGCGAGTCCCATCCGCACGACCCCGTTGATGGAGGGGATGCCGGTCATGCCTAGGCGTAGGCGAGCTGGCCGACGCCTCCTTGGTAGGGACAGGGGCGCGATGGGGCTCGGGGCGAGGCACTCTGGCGAAAGACCTCGGTGTTGAGCTGTGCGGCGCCCAGTGGATCATTGAATACGTCGGCCCGGGGGATCTGCGGCCGCCGGAGACAGCGAGGTGGTGTCCGGTCGTGCCGACGTAGACAGAGTCTTCTCTCCCTTTGTAGGGGTCCCGGTCCCGAGATGGGGGAGCGGAAACCTAGGGAGCTTGCCCGGCCGTTTGGACACGGACTAGTTCATCCACAACGGACGCGAGCCGATCTATCCGAGCGGATAGGGCGTGAATGGCGTTTAGGGGAGGAGGGGATTCCCCCTCGTCCCCACTGCGGGGAGGATGACGGCTGGTGCTTGGATCATCGCAGCGACCGCTCGCCATGAAATTGAGATCGGAAATGAACTTTCGTTGAGTGGAACTAGCGTTCCCACAGAAGGCGCCAACTAATGGATCTCTGGATCTCCTTCAGACGTTACCTTCCGTTGATCTGCAGCGAGCGCTGATGGATGGCTGAGATTGAGTTAGAGGGTTGCCTCCTGAAGCGCGTGGATCTCAATGGGTTTTATGTGGTTGAGAACGAGCTACCTGCAAGAAAGTCCCGGGATGGTTGTGCCACCGAGAACCCTCCGACGATCAAGTTAGACGTGGTATTTTGGCAGAGTAACGGCCTTTTGGGATGAAATTCGCTTACCTGAGTCGTCTGGGAGAGGGGTTTATATAGTGGCAGCAATGGGCAGGCGGGCGCGAGATTCACGCCGGCCGTTATGTCCCTGACGTTACGCCCGTGTGATAGACGGGATCCCCCATTAATGACGAGATATGCTCGTCAATGGGGAATCGTGATGGCGTGGAACGCGGGATCATGGGCGGTAGATATCTCGCGCCTGACGAGATTCGCGGAACCGTGACGGAGACGCATGTGATCGGTGCTGTGGGTCGATCGGTGAGACCGAGGAAGATAAGCTCGGCGGGAGGCTCGGGAACGAGCGGGAGGCCGATGCATCTTGGTTCTGTGATAGCTCGGAGGCGAGCTGGGGATGGTCTGAAGGCCACCGAAGGTCGGTAACATCCTCAGGTCGGAGGCCCGGGGTATGCTTCCAATGTACCGTTCTTGATCCTTTCTTGTAAGCTCTGGGACACGTCATCTGCCACGTGTCATGATCCGGATAGTCACCGATATCGAGCATCATCAGACGGCCTTGTTTCAGATTGCATCTCTCAAGTAAGCAAGTACAGTTAAAATCCATGTCTCTATTTGTATTGAGTGTCGTACCTGGCATTTCGTAACCTCTGAATTCGCCCGCCTACACCAACAGACAAATATCAGTGCGAATATCTTCTTCTTTTTTCTTAATCTTGTTGTTTTTATGATCATTCCCCATTTTGTAATTTGTATGCTGTGATCTTAGTGTAAACATATGGTCAACAGGCTACAACGCATCCTAGTGCCAGATGGAAAGGTCCCTACAATAATGTTAGGTTACTGTTCTATTGCAGTGAACATTGAGGCCCAGTGATCAATGGGTAGCCGAGCTGTTATGGTTTCAAAGTGACAGGTCGATGAAAGGAAGAAGCCCATTGCCTTGAGGCCCAATTATAATATAAACCAAAAAAATTTAGCAAGCAACAAGAATATGACTATATGGGCAAAAGTAGGCATGCTGCTGTGCTCACAGGTCAAAGATATATTGTTGAAGGTCGGAATCTGTCTCAGATATTGTTCTCCGTCAATCTGATGGCGAGCGAGTTGAAGAGCAGTGATTTGGAGAGAGAGTGTGGATCAATGGATTGTTGGTTAGTGTTGTCCCGAGCTACATACAAAAGAAGTCCCGAGATGGGAAACCATCGTAGGACCCTCAGACCAACAAGTTAGAACCGGGAAATAATTGGACAGAGGAGCGATGTATTGGATTGAGTTCGAGTTATCTAAATAGTATGGAGGAGAGGTTTATATATGGGTCGCATTGAAGCGAGTCGTTGCGAGATCCTCGCCGTCAATTCCGCCCACGCTCCATGTTAGCATTAATGGTGAGATACGCACGCGTGAGATGCGGAATGTGGGGTGATTGACACTACTACAAATAAGGGTTGTCCCTACGGATTTACCCGTAGGGGCAACCCACTGCCCCTACGGATACCTCCGTAGGGGCCAAAAATTCATCTGTAGGTGCAAACGCCGTAGGTGCAAGTTGAAACCCTGCACTTGCCCCTACGGTCAAAAACTTGCCCCTACGGAGTTCTGTGTAGGTACATTTGCACCTACGGATTAGGGCGTAGGGGAAAAAAAGTTATGTTATTTACAGTTATTTTAGTTATATTAACTGTACCTACGGATTTATCCGTAGGGCCAAGAAGTAGCCCCTACGGATATATGCGTAGGTACATATCCGTAGGGGCAAAATATCAGGATTCCTGATATTTGGCCCCTACGGATATATCCGTAGGGGTATTTATTTGCCCCTACGGATATATCCGTAGGGACAAGCCCAACCCCCCTGACACTGAGATCAGGGGGAAATATCAGTTACTGCTGATATTTTGCCCCTACGGCTTAATCCGTAAGGGTAACATGTGCACATTATCTGTTTTTTTTAAAAGGGGCTGCCTTATTTTTTCTCGTCCTGTGCACAATAATATATTTATCAATAAAATATAAAATTAATCATCACACAACATATATCGCAGTATGCATAATCACATCTCACGCATATAATATACAAAAGAAACCCAAATACTAAATATGATATAAATATAAACCAATATCAATATCAATATCGTTTCAAAATGTAGTACAATATGTATGATATAAATAAATACATGTTTCAAAAAATAAGAACCAAAAAGCTACCCTAACTCGGTCCAGCTCCACTTCTGAATAACGATAGAATAACGCGTGCCTACTCCTCGGTCAATAAACTTTGCAATTCGGCGCGAGCGGGAGTTTGAGCGTCTTGTGGAGCTGGCGATGTGGTCTGCGCAGCCGCCGTCGAGGGAGTCGCTTGCGGAGCCGCGGCTGCGGGAGTCTGAGCGGGCGCTGGAGCTATAGGAGCTGTCTGCGGAACCGCAGCCGATGTAGTGGCTTGCGGAGCCGCAGCCGAAGGAGATGCATGACATGTACCCTGTCGCGTCTGGACCTAACGTGTGTAAGAAGCGTGTAAGAACTGTGTATTACTCGAATTCGTATCATTATCAAGTTATTTCGAAATCCCATTTGGATATCTAGTTTGGATAACCGTTGTTTATTTTAATTACATATGTATGTATGATTAATCAAACCTAACTCTAAAACCAAATAAGCTCAAGCTACGTACTAATTATGGATATGTTGATATGTATAATATGACATGATATTTTACTATAAAATAGTATACATACCAGCATCTCCTTCAACTCCTCAACGGTGACCCTCAAGCTCTCCAGTTCCTGCTGGACACGTCGCTCACTGGAGACGGAGGAAGTAACCGCCGGGGTGGAGTCCAACCTCATATGGGCCCTGCTAGGGCCCAGTCCCCGGCCTCTCTCCCAACCTCCGTGATGCCCTCCATGTGCGGCGTTCAGAACTGGGGTCTGCAGCCTCGGATCGTCCTATCCGGTAAAATCGATCCCCGAGGCCTCGGCCTGCTCAACCACCCGCTCCTACACCCACATTAAGCAGTAAAGTATAAGTATAAAATTTAAACTTGAAGCTTCCAAAACTAAAATTTCAAATATGGGTAGAATAAATATTTAACACTTACGCAATACTCCTGGGTAGCGACATCGGGATATCGAAGCTCGCCCATGGCGGGATTTGTCGAGGTGCCGTGGACGGCAAGATATGCGGACAGCACGCTCGGTGTACCACCTTGCGCCACGGTCCGAGCTGTCTGCAATATTAGAAAATAACTCTTAATATTAGAAATATTAGAAAATAACTCTTAATATTGCAGAATTTCAGAAAGGTCGGTCTATTGTAATTTACCGATAACTCCATGGCTCGAGTAATATTCCTCGAGCCACCTGTGTAAGTGGGGCGACCCCTCTTCGCCGACTTCCTGTTCTCTGTATTCTGAGCGGCCTGTTTCTGCACAACGCATTAACATTTAGTTTTCTAATTAAGGAACACAAAGAAATAAATTATATCATAAACAATGAATTACATTTAAAATACATACCTGTTTGCGTTGGGAGTCGAAATAATCGCACAATAGAGGCCATGTCTCTACGTCGACTCTCGCAAACGCCGGAGTAGATAGGAGGGCCGCTCTCTCTGCCTCGGGGGTCGCCATCCACAGGGAGTAGCAGTCGGTCTTCAGCTCATTCCTGTTGTATCGGACCTTGGTCTGCATGTTCTTCATCAGGCCATTGTACAGAGCATGAAGGTCGAGCACCCTCCCAGGGTGATCAGGGTCGGGTACAGGCTGAAAATCGTAATCCGACTGAAAATACAAAAAAAACATTGTTATTAGATTGCAAGTGTTAATAATAAATATATTGGATAAATCAAATGAAAATAGGCCGTTAATACGTACCCGAGCCTGATCAAAGAAGAGGGCGAATGAGCGCCGGTGCTGCTCGCCCCACTCAACGTGAAGTGGATAGTTCTTCACGAGCCGGCTCTCATCCCCCATATACCGGCCGAACCTCTCGGCATGAGGACCGGTATAGCGATAGTCAAGGGTAAAAAGGAGGAGGAATGGTGCCTCCCCCTACCTCTGTCAGGCCTCAGCCTATGGGACTGATTCGGGCCTCGAGTCCCCCTCTGGGGATGGGGAGGCCCTGCGTCTGCACGAAATATCAAGACAATCAATATTAAGACAAAGTTGTATTAAGAAATCAAGCTTAAACGAAAATTGAAGTGTGATATATACCTCCGGTGACTATCGCACGAGCCTGGGCCCGGACAGCAGCACGAGCGGGACGATAGTTCCTCCGGTGAGGAACAACCGGGGTCCCGGATGCGGACGCATCCCCTGTAACTAGAAAATAAACATTGACGCTAAATTTCCATGAAGTTCATATTTATTCTATAGAGCATATGTAAAATGAAAAAATATTTTATATTTATTTATACTAACATGCAGACGATGCGGATGGTATGGAAGCGGCAGGAGTGGCCCCTGCGGAAGATGTGGACGCACCACCTATAATTAGACAATTAAAAATAGATTATATAAGTAATTGCAAAAAGAATGTGTAGATCAATAATATAACGTTCTAAATCAAAATGCATGCACTATAGGATATATAAACATACCCGCAGGTGCGGTGGTGTCACCACCTACAGCTAGACAATAATAAAAATTGCTAAGTAAGAGCAAAAGGAATGTGTGTATATTTATGATATAGCATTCTAAATCAATATACATGCACTATATGGAATGTGTGTATATTTATGATATAGCATTCTAAATCAATATACATGCACTATATGATATATAAACATACCTGGAGGAGCGGGAGTGGCCTCTGTCCTAGATGTGGACGCATCACCAACAACTAGACAATCAAACATTGACAATATAAGTAATTTTGACATAAACAGGCATGAATATCTGTAATATTACATTCAAAATGGATATGCGTGCAGTATACCTGGAGGTGTGGAAAAATCCACACGGAAGGAGGCATCCGAAGGGGTCTCCGATCTGGGTGCAAGACCGGCCCTCTGAAGCTCCCTACGAAGCTCTCCGGGGGGAAGAACCGCTCTGCCTCTGCCTCTGCCTCTGCCACGGCTGGAGCTCCTGCCGCCCCTCGCTGCTCCCGACATCGTCATCAAATCTAGATAAACGGTTCGTGGATGCATTAGACAATCATTAAAAGTATTGACTATATATGTATAGAGCGTAAAATGCGAAGTAATAATATAACATTACTGATAACCTTTTTCGTTTCGTGGGCGCATTATACATATCTACTTGGATTTCATCGTCGATGTCATTTCTAACCCACGTAACTTCATGATCGGTCGAAGACAACCCGTCCTTCGAAACAGACAGTCGGAGCACTTTAAGCCTTCTCTCTTCTTCGTCCTCATCGCTGTCCTCGTATTCTGGGACATCGTAGACATCTCTGGGTTTCCATCGGCATACAACACTCCACCCCGGATGCTTCAAATATTGTGAGTAGTATACTTGGAACGCTTGGTTCGGAAAGATAAACGGATCTTCCTGACAGTAAAATCGAAGTGTGTTCACACTGGTCAATCCATATTCATCTTTCCAAGTCCCAAGATTGCTTCTCCACCTGTCCGTATCGGTTCACGTATCGTACCAAGTACACTGGAATATATAAAAGGGTTCTGATCGTCCGGGATAGTGGATGCCGATTATACAATTTAAGTACCCATAATAAATCACACCATCCGATCCTACCGTCGCAATCCCACTATTCTGAGTGGTTCTAGATGTTTCTAATTCCTTAACTTCGAATTTGTATCCAAGGACACTAAATCCTTTGTAATATGCAACCTCCGTACTAGGAAGTTGAGCTAAACATCTTGAACCACTCTCAAATGATGCAAACAAGTTCGGATCGTGGATCTAACAAAATAAATTTTACGACAAATACATAACGATACAAGTTTAGATTAAAACTGCTAGCAATAAAATGTTATTCGAATAACTTACATGATCTGTGATCCAATCACAAAAATTATCCTGATGATATTTTTCCAATTGTTCTTCATTCCAATCAGGATGCCCCTTACGTATCTTTAAAATGAATTCTGTTTTCGACAAATAATGGTGACATTAATATTATATCATTTCATACACACACAAACACAGATATAACAATTAATCCAAAAAAAACTTACTCTCTAATTTGTTCAAGACATGCGCAATTAAGCAAGATAAACCGGTATATCTTGTTGATAAACATAGTGTCTACCCTCTTATACTCGGCTTTACCATATGGCCCGTCTTGAATACTTCGTGGTCGGTTAAGCCTTGTCTCAATGTTCTCGTCCAGATAGCGGGAACAAAATGTGGTTGCTTCATCAAGAAGATAATCTTGCATGATAGAACCCTCTGGTCGATTTTTATTGCGTATATACTTCTTAAGAGTGTAGAGGTACCTAATGAAAATATGTTGAATAAATAAATACGGGCATACAAGACAACAATAAATTTATAACTTGCGCGAAACGAAAAATTACACGTACCTCTCGACGGGATACATCCATCGATATTGTACCGGTCCGGCTAATTTCGCCTCAGTTGCAAGGTGAACCGTCAAGTGTATTATGATATCGAAGAATGACGGTGGGAAAATACGCTCAAACTTGCAAAGTATCAACGCAATAGAATTTTCTAGTTTATCCAGCGTCACAACCTCCAGTGTTTTAGCACACAACTCCCTGAAAAAACAACATAGGTCGTTGATTACTAGACCAACCGAGTCGGGGAGAGAAGTCCTGAGGGCTAAGGGAAGAAGGTGCTCCACGATAACATGGTGATGATGACTTTTCAGCCCATCGATCTTGCCCTTCACAACTTTTATTTTCTTGCTGAATGATCCTGAGAAACCTGTGGGGACTTTCAAATCATGCAACACCTGTAGGAATCTTTTCTTCTCCGGTTGTGACATATGATAAGCGGCATTGGGAAGTACAAACTTGCCCGGTTTACCCGCTACCGGTCTAGGGTGCAATTCACTTCTTATTCCCCACTCTTGTAGATCCATCCGAGCATTCATGTTGTCTTTAGATTTCCCGTCTTTACAAAGAAGCAAGTTAAGTATGTGCTCTGATACTCCCTTCTCTATATGCATGACGTCCAGACAATGACGCACTGAATTTGTAGACCAGTACGGAAGCTCGAAGAAAATGCTTAACTTGTTCCAATATGGTGGTTTGACCTGTTTCGTCGGATCCATCTCGAAGGTCACGTTATTGTAACCATCCCATTTAGCAGTCACGTCCTCTCAGGACAATGGGGATGGAGGTCCAAGAAGCTCCTGATGACCATCAAAGTGAACCGTGTCTAACCTATAGGGGTGGTCTGGAGGCAGGAAACGTCGATGGCCGCAATAACAAACCTTCCTGCTAAAATTCAAGAATTTCAATGTTGTGTGTTCATGGCAATGAGGACATGCTTTGTGACCATGTACGGACCAACCTGATAGCATTCCATACGCAGGAAAGTCATTAATTGTCCATATTAAAGCCGCACGCAGTATGAAGGTTGTATTTGTGTTTGCATCATATGTCTCTACACCATCAACGAACAAAGATTTCAACTCCTTGATCAGAGGTCAGAGACAGACGTCGATATTGTTCCCCGGTGAGTTTGGTCCGTCGATAAGAAGAGGCATCATAAAATATGATTGGTCCATAGCCAACCAAGGTGACAGATTATAAATTATCATTACAACAGGCCATGTGCTGTGACTTCTAGCCATATAGTTGAATGGGCAGAAGCCATCAGTAGCCAGTCCGAGCCGGACATTGCGAGGATCGCTACTGAATATTGCGTGCCTCCTATCGAAATCCTTCCATGCCGGTGAATCTCTTGGATGGCTCATTTTTCCATCTTCACTTGGAGGAGCATGGTGATGCCAAATCATTGCCTCGGCTGTTTTCTTGCACCTGAATAGCCTCTGTAGCCTCTGTGTTATGGGAAAGTATCGTGCTATCTTCATAGGTATATCAGGCTTCTTATCAGAATCTTTCGGCTTATACCTGGCCTCTCCGCATGTTGGACACTCTTTCAAATCTGAATTCTCTTTCCGGTACAACACGTAATTTTTAGGACATGCTTGAATCTTCTCGCACTTTAGACCCAAATCAGACATCATCTTCTGGGCTTCGTACCAGCTGTCGGGCACATTATTTCCCGGAGGCATAGAATCTTTCAAGAACGAAAGAAGTATTGTGAATGACTTGTTACTCCATCCATTTAGACACTTAATCTGGAAAAGTTGGACGAACCATGAGAGGGTGGAATACTTCGCATTCTCATAAATTGGTTTCCTACCATCATTCATGAAATTTTCATATTTATCCGCACGAGGTCCTTAACCGGAAGGAATGTCATCTTCGGTACGAATAGATTCACCTAGGGCAGCCTCTACCATATCCTCCATTTCTTCTGATGGAAATAAATTACCGCCTTCTCCTTCTGCCGCATTACCGAATTCTTCTTCTTCTCCTGCCGCATTATCGTGTTCTACTTCTTCTGCCGCAGTACTGCATTCTTCTCTTTCCCCGTGATATTTCCAAGTTGTATAAAGTCTAGTAAACCCGTGTTTTACAATATGAAACTCTGCCAATTCTACCTTCTGCCAGTACTTATTGCCACATCTATCGCACGGACAGAGAATCTTCTCGATTATGATCTTATTATGTGCGCGTGCAAATTCAAGGAAAACAGCAACTCCTGCGACAAACTTAGGTTGCATACGTTGTTTCCAATCCACATACATCCAGTCCTTAACTCTGACGTACTCATGGGCCATGTTAGACTGTATAACATATAAATTGTAGGTTATGCTGACTATATTGAGAAATATAAGAACATGATAGTTACTGACAAAGGAGAAAATCCGTGTATATGCTTTGTGTGTGCGTTTGTCGTTGAAAAGAATAAATTATCGCACGTATGTTAACCGATAGACGGGGACTAAGTGGCGGTTTTAGTTTCATATATGAGTATCGATGAGAATATGAAGATTTCATATTATCATATAATGGTTTTAACCCGAACATCTCGAATCGCTCTCTAATTATACGTTTGTTGTGTATTCTTGTTGTATGTGTGTGTTCCGGCTGTCGGGGGTAGGCTTCTATCCCATTAAGAATGTATAGAGCGAACACCCATCACTTGTGCTTTCAACCGTTTCGAGTAAATTTCGGCAACACCTCCCCGCTGTTCTCCGAGTACACTGTAATAGAATAGATAATCATTTCAAAGCTGTGAAACAACGTTGAAATGAACATCTAATCTATCTTTGTACACGGAGAACCAGCGGAAAGGTACCGACGAAATATCTCGAAACGGATGAAAATACAAGTGAATGAAGGCGTTTTCTTTATACATTCTTAACTTGTCCACACGGGACAAATCTATGGGTTACCATACGATTGAATTTTCTCGTCGCGTAGACTATACGACGGTTGTTAGTATCGAGCTATACCGTCCGATATTTAAAAACCTTCGTATGGTTCTATGTCACGACGAGCATCGCACGTATGTTAACCGATAGACGGGGACTAAGTGGCGCTTTTAGTTTCATATATGAGTATCGATGAGAATATGAAGGTTTCATATTATCATATAATGGTTTTAACCCGAACATCTCGAATCGCTCTCTAATTATGCGTTTGTTGTGTATTCTTGTTGTATGTGTGTGTTCCGGCTGTCGGGGGTAGGCTTCTATCCCATTAAGAATGTATAGAGCGAGCACCCATCACTTGTGCTTTCAACCGTTTCGAGTAAATTTCGGCAGCACCTCCCCGTCGTTCTCTAAGTACACTGTAATAGAATAAATAATCATTTCAAAGCTGTGAAACAACGTTGAAATGAACATCTAATCTATCTTTGTACACGGAGAACCAGCGGAAACGTACCGACGAAATATCTCGAAACGGATGAAAACACAAGTGAATGATGGCGTTTGCTTTATACATTCTTAACTTGTCCACATGGGACAAATCTATGGGTTACCATACGATTTAATTTTCTCGTCACGTAGACTATACGACGGTTGTTAGTATTGAGCTATACCGTCCAATATTTAACAACCTTCGTATGGTTCTATGTCACGACGAGCATCGCACGTATGTTAACCGATAGACGGGGAATAAGTGGCGCTTTTAGTTTCATATATGAGTATCGATGAGAATATGAAGGTTTCATATTATCATATAGTGGTTTTAACCCGAACATCTCGAATCGCTCTCTAATTATGCGTTTGTTGTGTATTCTTGTTGTATGTGTGTGTTCCGGCTGTCGGGGGTAGGTTTCTATCCCATTAAGAATGTATAGAGCGAACACCCATCACTTGTGCTTTCAACCATTTTGAGTAAATTTCGGCAGCACCTTCCCGCTGTTCTCCGAGTACACTGTAATAGAATAGATAATCATTTCAAAGCTGTGAAACAACGTTGAAATGAACATCTAATCTATCTTTGTACACGGAGAACCAGCGGAAAGGTACCGACGAAATATCTCGAAACGGATGAAAACACAAGTGAATGAAGGCGTTTGCTTTATACATTCTTAACTTGTCCACACGGGACAAATCTATTGGTTACCATACGATTGAATTTTCTCGTCGCGTAGACTATACGACGGTTGTTAGTATCGAGCTATACCGTCCGATATTTAACAACCATCGTATAGTTCTATGTCACGACGAACATCGCACGTATGTTAACTGATAGACGGGGACTAAGTGACGCTTTTAGTTTCATATATGAGTATCGATGAGAATATGAAGGTTTCATATTATCATCGAGTATCATATATTGGTTTTAACTTGAACATCTCGAATCACTCTCTAATTATGCGTTTGTTGTGTATTCTTGTTGTATGTGTGTGTTCCGGCTGTCGGGGGTAGGCTTCTATCCCATTAAGAATGTATAGAGCGAACACCCATCACTTATGCTTTCAACTGTTTCGAGAAAATTTCGGCAGCACCTCCCCGCTGTTCTCCGAGTACACTGTAATAGAATAGATAATCATTTCAAAGCTGTGAAACAACGTTGAAATGAACATCTAATTTATCTTTGTACACGGAGAACCAGCGGAAAGGTACCGACGAAATATCTCGAAACGGATGAAAACACAAGTGAATGAAGGTGTTTGCTTTATACATTCTTAACTTGTCCACACGGGACAAATCTATGGGTTACTATACGATTGAATTTTCTCGTCGCGTAGACTATACGACGGTTGTTAGTATCGAGCTATACCGTCCGATATTTAACAACCTTCGTATAGTTCTATGTCACGACGAATATCGCATGCATGTTAACCGATAGACGGGGACTAAGAGGCGCTTTTAGTTTCATATATGAGTATCGATGAGAATATGAAGGTTTCATATTATCATCGAGTATCATATATTGGTTTTAACTTGAACATCTTGAATCACTCTCTAATTATTCGTTTGTTGTGCATTCGTGTTGTATGTGTAACATGATTTTAAACTTATGAAATAATACCTGCTTAGTTACTTGCAAATTGCAACTTGAGAATAAGATATATGAAGAATTGAGTATTAAAGAACTAAGATGCATTAGACTTGGGATTGAGATGCATACCTTTAACATAGAAAAGAAATCAATAAACAAGATGAATATAATATAAATTCATAATTAATGCTACATGACACGGGTCTCAGATCAAAATTAGTGTTGAAAGTTTGATTTCCAAAAGTATCTGGCATAAAAGCTAATATGTGTGTGTGTGTTATACATGCATGAATGAGGGAACATATAATGAACCATTTAGGCAAATTTTGTGATACCCAATTCAAACATGACGGAGAAATATATAACTAGAGCCATTTATGGCTAAAAACAAATTATGCATGCCCCTAAACTAACAGATAGAAAAAGAAATTTGTGAATTTAGGCGGTCAACGGAAGTTTTACATGATGACATTGTCACACTAATGCCGCTCGGTTTCTCAAGTAGAGAGCTTTGGTTGATAAATTATCCAATCAATTATGGATAGAAATGTAAAGTGGAAAATCTATCCAAAATCTAGAAAGAAAGGCACAACTGCGTAATCTAACTTAGCTAATCGTTGATAGGAAAAGGAAGATGCAATTTCATACTGCTTGGATGCCCATCAATGGAATAAGAAACAAACAAACCCAACAAACAAATAAGCTCATATCTACAATATATGCAAGCAAGCGAACAAAAGTGGGAATCAACATGCATAACATGGATAAGTACTCATTGCAAGCGCAGCGCAATAATCAGGGTTTATTGCACAAACCCCCTTTATAGTTTACCATGCAAGACAACAGTTATGCGCCCCCCAGCCAAACCCCAACCCTAACCCTAACCCCAACCCCAACCCAATCGCAACCGCAGCACCAGCCCCAGCCCTAGCCCTAACCCTAACTCCAACCCCAACCCAACCCCACCCAAACCGCAACCCCAACAGTTATGCGCCCCCCAGCCGAACCCAAACCCTAACCCTAACCCCAACCCCAACCCAACCGCATCCCCAGCACCAGCGCCAGCCCCAGCCCTAACCCCAACCCCAACCCCAACCGCAACCCTAGCCGAACCCAACCCCAGCCGCAACCCTAGCCGAACCCCAACCGCAACCCCAACCCCAATCCCAATCCCTAAAATAATCAAAAATCTCTTTAATTGAAGATTTAATTACTTACCTGTTCGGTGGATCGGCGACGAGGAAGAACGGCGTCGAGATCGGGAACGGCAGAGAGAGAACGGCGACGAGATCGGTGAGATCGGCGAGGTCGGCGACGAGATCGGCGAGGTCGGTGACACGGCGACGAGAAAAAGTGATTTCGCGCGCTCGATCGAGGAGGAGGCCAGATAATCAGCGCGTAGGGAAATTTTGTTTCTTTTCTATTAAATCCATATTTAGATGCCCCTACGGATTTGTCCGTAGGTCCTTGGTTTGCGACACCGTAGGGGCAAATAACAAATTAAGATTTAATATTTTTACGTTGGTGCGTCTTAGACCGTAGGGACAACCTTATGGCCCTACGGATTAGTCCGTAGGGCCAAAATAAATATGCCCCTACGGATTTCAATATCCGTAGGGGCAACCCCCTCTTCTAGTAGTGTGACTCCGTTGTGGTGGAAGATGCGGAGCCTTTATGAGGAAGCTCAGTAAGGGAAAGTTGAGGAGGCTCGATCAGAGGAAGCTCAGGATTTGAGCTACCGGTTCTAAGTTGGTCGGGATGGTAAGGAGGCTGAGAAAACTTAACTCTAAATTGCTCGAAGACGAGCTATTGACCAACGGTTGGTCGAAGGAGGAATGCACCCAGGTGGAGGCCCCGAGGGGTCGAAGCCTATTCCTCGGACTGAACCTCGAAGACGAGGCTTTGAAAAATGTTCTATTTGCATCATACTTATTCCAGTTCCGTAGCCCCCAGGAATCAAGTGGGCATACGTGGATGACATGTCATCTCCTACGGCATCCGTAATCTAGAGAATCCACACTTACGAGTATCATCATTAGCCCCTACTATCGTTCCAACCTATTTATTGTTAGGGGCATGTATGTCCTAGAGACCATTATTATACATTGATGTATATTATAGTGGATGCTTGGACATATATATAGAGGACTTTTTTGCTCGACATGATAGTATGCTATCTGGCTGCTCTTTATCTTAACATGTACACTTGTATTATTATACCATCTCTCTGATACATGTTGATAAATCCCTTAGGATATTGGCTTGACTACCAGGACTATGATGCAGATCATACTATTGGGACTTGTGTAGTCTACAAGCTCATCCTTTAACAGAACCTAGTCGAGGGAGTATCGAGACAGGGTATCGATATTCCAGCGTAGACTAGTGTGTACGTTTCTTGACCCTGTAGGGGGCAATGGTTGATCCTATATCCATTGGTGTTTGACATCAAAGATTGTACACATGTGCTCATTAGAGAATGGGTACACCGAACAGGACTCGCCGAGAACTCCTAGATGATACTATACCTATCGTCAGATAGTAGTTCTCTGGTGACACTGGTACAGGTCAGTCTGTAGACCCGAGATCGTCATAGAGAATTGTGTGGTTCCCACTGTGCTTTGATTTCCTCCCTACCACGGCTCAAAGGAGTCGTGCAAACAGGTGGATTTTGGGTACAGTCCCGAGTCACATGGAGGCAATGAGCAATAGGAGGGGTTTTGTCTCTCCCGGTATAGGGAGTTGATGTTGCGCTATGCTCGATTGGCTATAACAGGAAGTCCCTGGCCAGGGCTGTTGATGAGATTTACTGGTAAGAGTTATCAGTAATTTCTCGTTCCGTTATAGGCTACACATCGGCATGACTTATCAAGTTATTGGGTTCTGACGATTCCACCCCCAGACTCGATATGCGACATATCAGACGAAGAGACCAGACTGTTCGGTAAGTGTTACTTATAGGCTGCATGGGAGTTTGAACAAGCTTGCTTGTTGATTTTCTATTCGTTCAATACCTGGGTAGCCGTTACGTCTAGCTAGTACCGCTGACGGCTTGTGGGTAACTGATGTGATCATTACCTACCGCTGGCGTATTGACGAGTCTTTAGAGTCCCACATAGAAGTTTCCTGGTTCAAACGAAATGAAGCAGGACACATATGCTGATATGTGCAGGGGCCTGATTAAATACAAGTATGTGATACCGTATTCTAATCTGGCGGTTATTTGATATCAGTTAGGTTATATGTGATATAATAGGATTATTGAATCGAGTGTTGATTTGATAATGTGATATATAGATAAATGGTATTAGTCGGTTATATGTGATATAACCGGATTATTAAATCAAGTGTTGATTTAATAATATGATATATATTTATATTTGATATAATTATATATTAACTAATATTATTGCTCACTACTTATTTGCTTATATTTATCTTTATATATATGTGATATATGTGTGTGTGTGTGTGTGTGTGTGTGTGTGTGTGTGTGAAGCATAGTTGATTTTCTATTTTTAGAAAATAGAAAAAGAGGTGGAAAATGGGGAGACTTTTGAGGAATGGGGTGAAGCATGGCTTTTATATTTGTTTAATCATTTGGATTCACTATTGAAGCATGGTTGGAGTAAACAAATTTGGTTTATTTCATGTTTCAATAAGTGAGGTATTTTTATCAAGCCATTCTACACTTGCATTCTAGTGTTGTTCATTTTCTTCACTTGAGCTCCTTGCTCTCTACCTCTCTTCATCTTCCTCCTCACCTCCTCCAAGCTCAATCCCTCACATGTGTTGTGAAACTTTGAGCTTATGAGAACCCTAGTGAGCAAACAAAACTCCTATTTCACCATCCTACACTTTATTAGTACTTAGGTGTAGTGTATTTCCTTCACTAAAGGAGTTTAGTGAAGAGCTAGCTTGGATTAGTGGAGCATCGGGTGGATCATCTTCAGCATGAAGGTCATCGAAAGAAGCTTGTTCATCTTCAAGTGGAGCCTAGTGGAGTCGTAGGGACTACTACCTGGAGCATTTGAAGCGAAGGACTCGATCAACAAAGGTTGTTGATTCTATCCTTAGTTTAGTATTTATTGATATCTTCATAGTTAACCCTAATTATCTAGTTATATTCTAGTTTAGCACACTAAATTTTTAAAGTTGTATGCTTGATGCCGGTTTTGACCTCATGGTGGTACTAGGGTAGACTTTCATGGTATCAGAGCCAAGTTAGAAGATTAGGGGATGTCTTTACGACGTTAAAGTGTTTGATCGAGTTTCGAAACCCGCAAAATGTCAAATTTCTATCCATTTTTCAAAATTTAAATTTTTTGTGATTAAAAATATGCAGAAAAATGTGCAGGGTTTTTTTATGGAGCCTCAAGAAGTTTGAGGCCCCAACTCCTCTACCGCCATGGAGCCATGGCCCAAACCCTAGTTTGGTCGTGATTCTGCCGCAAGTTTGGGAGATTGTGGGCTCGTTTTTCTTGTGCGGCTCCATTAACTTATTTGGCACTTTTTGGATGTTTTTAGTAATGCTCAAGTTGTTGAGGTCTTTGGATTTTGTGGGTGTTTGTTAAATAGATCGAAATGTTTAGCGTCGTATAGATTATGATGATATGTGATACAATATTTGGAATTCACAATAATTAGTTTTGAGAAAACAAGTTTGTGTTTTATAAATCTAGCGTTTTAGTCTCGGTTGATCGATTGCCACGGAGTTTCGATTCGGATCAAAACTCCATCGCAATCGCATATTGTACGCGATCACTTAGTTGGGAATTTTGTTGAATTATCCGACTGCTTATTGAAAAGAGTTTTCAGTTTGAGACTAAAATGCAAGGTTTATAGGTTAGGCATGAAATTCAGAATATGAGATATTCCGGGTTTATGATGTCTAAGGTATTTGCGGATTCTAAATTTGTAGTTTTTCATTTCTTTTCTGTGACCGTAAGTGAGGTTCTTCTCCCATTTTTGCTCTCGTGAACCGCTTGCGGGGAAGACCAGCCAGAAAACTAATGGCTAACAGATTGGTTAGGATTCTCCCGAAATTCATCTCCCTCGAGCAAAGTGACAAAAGATTGGTCCTTGTGGTGAAATGTTAGACCGTGGCCTGCCACTCGATCAAGTTCATTTCAGACGAGCTCTTGCCCTTTTCTTCAATAGGCCTATCAAGCAATCTCATTCAATCCATAAACAGGTCCCCCTAGCGTCAGCCAAAAGGCATTCAACCAATGCGGACCTTAAGGCGCTTGGCCCTTCACCTTAGATCATCTTTCAAACGGGAATCAGGATTCGGACTTGGGTTTGGATTTGGTGGATTGCTTTGAGCTAAGTTCACGGGCTGTAGATAAGCGGACTCGAACCGCTGACATCCGCCACAGGGTAAACCATCGCCTCTCAGGCCTCCCCCGGATTCAATAGCTGGGGATTCCTTCTCCCTCAAAGCTAAAAAAGTTTGGGTAGAGCCGGATCGAAGTGTTGGCTAGGCAACTCCAAGGTTTATGAGTTGTTACCCTTTAGCAGACTGCCTTGGTTATCCGTTCAGCTCGGAAGGCCTTACGCTTCAGGTTATTCCACCGATACACTGTGGTAGGGTTCGCTCGTTTGTCCATGCATGAGCAAAGAAGCAAGCTCCCCGGAATGAGCTGAATGGTACTTAAAGCGATTTTGACGTCGTCGTTCCGTTCAGCGAAAGCGCATTCTCTGCCATTGATTCTAGCTGAAAAATCAAACCTTTCATTGTAATAATTGATATCTTTCCTGGCGAGCAAGCATCAGTCTTTCAGATCAGAGAGGGTAGTTCCGAGCAAGGGTGTTGTTCCTTGAACCGAGTTTGATGTTTTAGGCTAGGTCAGAGCTAGCATTGAATAAGAATAAGCTCGGATTCCTCTTAGCGAAGTCCTTTCCAACTCTCGACGCGCCGCAGCCACTATTTATCCTCCTTACCCGCCTAGCGCGAAAGCCGTTGCGCGGTAGCGCCTCATGCAAGGGTCGAAGTTTCCTCAGACCGAGGTCCTTCGCTAAGAAAGTCTCACAGAGAGGTTACATCCGAAGAAATATAAGTAGAACTGATCTCTCTCTCAAATCTACTATATTTATTGAGGGAAGTTCCTTCTTCCAAAAGAAAGAATAAAAGCTGATCTAAAGTGGCCACTCTCTGTTCGGGCTCGCCGGCCGGGCTCACCGAGCATGGCTGCTGGACTGATGAAGAGCAAATTTCCTATCAAGAAGGTTACTAGAAAAAGAAATGAAAAGCTTTTCTTTCAAAGAAAATGGGTTTCTCCCGTAATTGTCGATCGAGAGGGATAGGTGGCATTCTCACCTTTAAATAGGTGGAAAGGGAAGAAGGAACTCTTCTCTTTTGATCTGAAAGCTGCTACCGACTCTTTGCCGGTGGACTTAAGCGGATCAATGCTCGCTGTTGGGCGATCGGTTGGCTCAGTCGTGGTCTTATTTCGGTTGGAGCTTAAGCTTAGCTTAGGATCTTATACGTGAAGGCCTTCTGCCGTCGATCTTTTCTATTAACCGCGTTCTTTTAACTGACTTTTCTGTTCCAGTTAGGGCCACAAGCGGGTCTCCGTTGGCAGGGCAGTAACCTTATTTTCTTAAGTGTATAAGACTTGATTTCTCAAAGAAATAAAGACCAGATCAGATATCGTAACAATGGGGTTCCTGCTGACCTATACAACTTACTGAAAGAAACCAAGTTCGGTTCCCAAACACTGTCTTCAACCGACGCTGGCTCCATACCGAGAGAAGACCCCGAGTTGACTTGACTTCACTTTCAGTTTCGTCAAGTTTTCTCGGGGCTCTCGGGAAGAATCGTCAGACAAGACTAGCAGATCCTATTCACCCATCAATAAAAGCCTTAACTAACTATATAATGGCTGAATATCTTTCTTTATTTTATTATCTGGCTTTTCGAGAGCCTTGTTCGGTCTCCTGTTGAAGTGGTGACTCACCTGCAACATAAGTTTTGCAAACCTAGATGAATTCCACGTGGGGTATCCCCGATCTCGTTGTTATATGTCAACGACATCTGATATACGCATATTTACTTACGTTGATGACATGTGATGTTATGTGTTGCTGTGATATGTTATATTGGATCGTCGTGAATGAATAGCCGGGGTTTTTGCGTGAGATGAGCGTTTTTCATTTTCATTCATGTAAAAATGTATGTAATATTCTTTTATTGGGACACTTCCGGGTTGAGGATGATGTCACCATTGATGTATATTGTTTATTTTTCCGCATTAGGATAGACCCAAGGCGGGGAGCACAAGTAACCAGGTTCTAGAGTCTAGTGGGAGACCATCTCGAGGAGTCGAGACCAGGTCTCCTAACTCTAGAATTGGTAGGGTTGCTTGTCGCTCTTGTAGGGGTCTAAGGATGTGGGTTTGGCTATTCATCACGACCGTGGAATCCATGTTTTTTCATTATTGGCATAATTTAAAACACGGACCTTCTACTATATCCAATATTTCATATGTTGACTTCTGCTGCTTGGTTCTGTGATGTGATCATATAACTTCGTGAGACGAATGCTATATTATATATATGATATATAATAAACGTTGCTTATGTTTTATACCCGCGCTAGTACAGCCCATGCTCTATCGTTAGTTAAGTAACATAACGGTGAATGACGGGGACCCATGGCGAATGCGGATGGCATAAGCGTACATTCTATTTTCGTTTCTTTTTCCGTGATGTTTAGAGAAACATAAATGATGGGACTTCATTAATCAGATTAATGAAAAGAAAAGAAATCTAAAGATGTTGTAGAATCAAAAGTTTTTAAGAAGATAGCTTTAGTTCTTGCTTTGTATAGTGGTATTCTTTGATTAATATCCAGCACCTCATTCGATGAGGAAAGAGCCAAGATTCCTTCACCGGGAGTGACCTCTTTAACAAAACTAGCAAATGCTACAACCCACTCGGTTTTGTTTTTATAGCTTCTCTAGTTCTTACTTTGCATAGTGGTATTCCTTGATAAATATCCAGCACCTCATTCGATGAGGAAAGAACCGAGATCCCTTCACTGGGAGTGACCTCTTTAGCGAAACTAGCAAAAGCTATAAAAAACACTCCTTTTCAAATCACTAGATTCTACAACGATATCAAGTTCATTACGTTAAAGGTTTTCTTAAAAACCAGTCGTAGCCCTCCGTCATTTCAGATAATTGCTATTTAGTATTCATGCTGTGTTTGTTGATCTTGTCACGGCGTAGTGTGCGGTAGCTGATTAGTGCTTATCTGCCGCATGTGATGCGATTGGATTAAGATAGTCGTACAACTTTGTTGACCTTGTTAAGGGTCGTACGGGTGGATTTAATTCAATCAAGAAATGACGGATTGAACTTGGCTAGCGCTAATGATTTGTTGACCATGTTAAGGTCATAAGTTGCTAGGGGTAAAAATAGATATTGGGAATTTCAAGTGTTGGAATTTGCACTGAGATTGCATACCTTCTATATGATAGTTGGATCCCGATACCCACTGCGAGTAAGAGTTACTTTTGCGAGAGTTTTCCACCTTACAATTAGCTGATCAAGTAGGTGTCTAAGAAATGTGTTAACGGGGTTATGCCCCTGCGGAAACGAGGTTATTTAATTAGTTCCATGCGAAAGCATGGGGAGACTCTCTCGGAGTACCAATACCTTCCTGGACGAATGATTGGCGAACTTATAGGGTGTAATTAATCCTGGCTAATCTTACCTTTTAAGGTTTGAAGGAAGATTTGATAAAAACAGTGGGAGCCATCCTGATTAGATAAGATAATAACCAATCTAATCTTGCATGAGCGCACGCTAAAGTATTTCCTTCTCTCTCTCTTCAGGTAGCGACCAATGACACGCCTTAATCAAGATAATGATATATGTATTGACCGAACCCGCTTATTATACTATGCTAGAGAACGTTGGTTCCGCTTATTCTTATGATTTTCATAAGTCTAAGCAAGGAATAGGGGAATATCAGGATTCCCACGCAACCCGAACGAAGAAAGAGCACGTTGATGCATTGTCTTCGGGTGTGTTCGTAACCGAGAACTGTTTCACAGTTTGCTCTACGTCCTGGGTATTGGATACCTGATCAAGATCCCACGTATGTAATTTGTTACATGGGCTAAAGAGAGGTAGAGAACCGGGAAAGGGTGATATGTCTCTAAAAGTAAGGAATAGAGCAATTGTTGCAGTCAAAACAGTTGGCGAATATCACCTAGTGTTACCAAATGGTAATACATTGATTTTGAACGACTGTCATTACATACCAAAGATGATGTGCAATATTATATCAGTTTCTTTGCTAACTAAAGAAGGATATAATTTAACATTAGAGGATAATGTTATGAACATTTTTCTAAATCAAGCGTTGATTGGGTTTGGTACGTTGTGTAACGGTATATACGTTCTAAATCAAAACACAGTTCTAAACGTACAGAAAACACACAAAAGGAAAAGTTCAGAAATGAACGAAGCCTTCTTGTGGCTTTGTAGACTATGTCATATTAATGCGACAAGACTAGCTAAGTTGTATAAAAATGGATATTTGAATCCGTTTGAATTTACATTTTATGAAACTTGCCAGTCATGTCTCAAAAGTAAAATGACCAAAACTCCGTTTATTGGACACGGAGAAAGAGCTACTGAACTCTTAGGACTGATATATAGTGATGTATGTGGTCCTATATCTACACATGCCAGGAATGATTCCTCGTACTTTATTACATTCACCGATGATCTCTCAAGATTCGGACATGTATTCCTGTTGAAACACAAATCTGAAGCTTTTGAGAAATTCAAGAAATATAAGCATGAAGTTGAGAACCAGACGGGTAAAAGTATTAAAATCCTTCTATCTGATCGGGGAGGAGAATACTTGAGCACGGAATTCCGTGACTATTTAAAAGAGAATGGATTCTCTCTCAGCTTACTTCTCCGTATACACCACAGCACAACGGTGTATCGGAGCGGAGGAATCGCACCATATTAGATATGGTGTGCTCTATGATCAGTACTGCTGAGTTACCTATTTCTTTTTAGGATTATGCACTTGAGACAGCCGCATACTTATTGAATCAAGTTTCAGCAAAATCTGTGCCTAAAACACCATATGAGATATGGAGTGGAAAGAGATCGTATCTTAAACGAGTTAAGATATGGGGTTGTCCGGGCAATGTCAAAAAGCAAAATCCGGACAAGCTCGAGGCATTGTCAGTTCTTTGTAAGTTTGTAGGATATCCAAAGAATTCACATGGATATATCTTCTACCACACTGAGAAACAAAAGGTGTTTGTTTCTCAATATGCCACCTTTTTAGAAAAGGAGCTTCTTGTAAAAGAAATTAGTGGTAATGAGCTAGAACTGGAAGAAGTTCCAGCAGCACAAACTACAACTGACAATTTGATAGAACCGGAGGATCCAATAGTATCCAACGAACCCCAGCCACTCCGCAGATCTAGTAGGGTTCCTCATCCACCTGAAAGATACTACGGTTTTCTCGTAGATGGTGGGAGCGAGGATTGTATCATGGAAGATGATGACCCAACTAGTTTCGAGCAAGCCATCACATGTGGGGACCCTGTGAAATGGCTGGATGCTATGCGATCTGAGATGGAATCCACGTACACCAACAAAGTATGGACTTTGGAAGTTGCTCCTGAAAGGGTAAAACCTATCGGGAGCAAATGGATCTTTAAGAAGAAAAATGCTGTAAATGGAAAAGTTGAGACTTTCAAAGCTAGACTTGTAGCAAAAGGTTTTCGTCAACGACGTGGTGTCGATTATGATGAAACATTTTCTCTTTTTGCCATGCTTAAGTCCATCAGGATCCTACTTGCCATTACTGCATACCATGACTACGAAATCTGGCAGATGGATGTCAAGACCGCTTTTCTAAATGGTGATTTAGAAGAGAGCGTATACATGACACAGCCAGAGGGCTTCATAGACAGTGGGAGCAGCAAAAGCGTGTGCAACCTACTTAAATCAATATACGGATTAAAACAGGCATCGCAGAGTTGGAACATTTGTTTCGATGAACCTATCAAAGAGTTTGACTTCATCAAAAACGTAGATGAACCTTTTATATACAAGAAGGTTGTCGAGAGTAAGGTTTTCTTCTTCGTATTATACGTGGATGACATACTCTTGATAGGAAATGATGTTCCTATGCTACACTCGGTCAAGCTCTTCTTATCACACAAGTTCTCTATGAAAGATCTAGGTGATGCCTCCTACATCCTGAGGATAAAGATCTATAGAGATAGATCTAAGAGGATGTTGGGATTGTCCCAAACCAGGTACATAGACACCATACTAAAAAGATTTAGTATGGAATATTCTAAGCGTGGCAATATACCCGCTAATTCAGGAATCACTCTCTCCAAAGAGATATCTTCCAAGACTGATTTGGAGAGGGCTCTCATGCAAGGGATACCCTATGCTTCGGCAGTAGAGTCTATCATGTATGTGATGTTATGTACCAGACCAGATATAGCTTACTCAATAGGTGTAGTGAGTAGGTATCAATCAGATCCTGGGAAGAAACACTGGACGGCTATGAAGAACAATCATAAGTACTTGAGAAGGACTAAAGAAATGTTCTTGGTGTATGGTAACGGTGAACTCCAGATGGAGTCCTTTACCGATTCGAGCTTCCAAAGTGATAAGGACGACAGTAAGTCGGACTCGGGTTTTGTCTTCACCCTCAATGGAGGGGTGGTATGTTGGAAGAGTTCCAAGCAAGATACCGTGGCAGACTCGACGATGGATGTTGAATACATCGCTGCCAACGATGCTGCCAAAGAGACTGTCTGGATGAAGAAGTTCATAGCTGAACTTGGTGTGGTTCATTCCATTGAGCATCCAATACCTTTGTATTGTGATAACAGTGGAGCTGTGGCTCTAGCCAAAGAACCCCAGTCCCATCAGCGATCCAGAAATATTTTTATGCGGTATCACCTGATCCGAAAGATAGTTGATCGCCGAGAGATCAAGGTCAGGAGAGTTGACACGGAGGATAACACAGCGGATCCACTCACAAAGGCCCTCCCCCAGAAGCGATTCGAGAGACTATTTGGGATGTTGGGTATGAGATACTACAACAACTGGCCTTAGTGCAAGTGGGAGATTGTTAGGGATATGTATGCCCTAGAGGCCCTTATTGTACATTGATGTATATTATAGTGGATGCTTGGACATATATATAGAGGACTTTCTTGCTCGACATGATAGTATGTTATCTGGTAGCTCTTTATCTTGACATGTACACTTGTATTATTATACTGTCTCTCTAATACTTGTTGATAAAGACCTTAGGATGTTGGTTTGACTACCAGGACTATGATGCAGATCATACTACTATGACTTATGTAGTCTACAAGCACATCCTTTAACAGTTCCTAGTCGAGGGAGTATCGAGATAGGGCATCGATAATCCAGAGTAGACTAGTGTGTACGTTTCTTGACCCTGTAGGGGCGATGGTTGATCCCACATCCATTGGTGTTTGACATCAAAGATTGTACACATGTGCTCATTAAAGAATGGGTACACCGAACAGGACTCGCCGAGAACTCCTAAATGGTACTATACCTATCGTCAGATAGCAGTTCTCTGGTGATACTGGTATAGGTTAGTCTGTAGACCCGAGATCGTCATAGAGACTTGTGTGGTTCCCACTGTGCTTTGATTTCCTCCCTACCACGGCTCAAAGGAGTTGTGAAAACAGGTGGATTTTGGGTACAGTCTCGAGTTACATAGAGGCAATGAGTGATAGGAGGGGTTTCGTCTCTCCTGGTATAGGGAGTTGATGTTGCGCTATGCTCGATGGGCTATAACAAGAATTCCCTAGCCGGGGCTTTTGATGAGATTTACTGATAAGAGTTATCAGTAGTTTCTCCAATCGTTATAGGCCACACATCGACATGACTTATCAAGTTATTGGGGTCTGACGATTCCACCCCCAGACTCGATATGCGACATATCAGATGAAGAGACCGGACTGTTCGGTAAGTGTTACTTATAGGCTTCATGGGAGTTTGGACAAGCTTGCTTGTTGATCTTCTATTCGCTCAATACCTGGATAGCTGTTACGTCCAGCTAGTACGTTGACGGCATGTGGATAACTGATGTGATCATTACTACTGCTGGCGTATTGACGAGTCTTTAGAGTCCCACATAGAAGTTTCCTGGTTCAAGCGAAACGAAGTAGGGCACATATGCTGATATGTGCGGGGGCCTGATTAAATACGAGTATGTGATACCGTATTCTAATCTGGCGGTTATTTGATATCAGTTAGGTTATATGTGATATAACCGGATTATTGAATCAAGTGTTGATTGGATAATGTTATATACAAATAAATGATATTAATCGGTTATATGTGATATAACCGGATTATTAAATCTAGTGTTGATTTTTACCGCCGAAAGCCGGGAAAGACAGACGTCTTGCCTGAATTTGGGGGCAGATGCTATTTGGGTTTATCCGTCCACCTCTCCGAAGATGCCAAGTGGATTTATGGCACCATGTTTCGGAGGTTTGGACGGATGCGACCGTTGTAGCGCTCTTCGTCAGATTCCCCCTCGTTGTGAGGGGTTTTTGATTGTGGGAATGCTCTTCCCTGCAGGCGCAAGCCCCTGCAGTTAATTACGTTACTGCGTAACGATAACCACTTTCTCTTGCTCCAGATGTTCATTTTGTGTCGTGTGTGTTTGTTTTATTTTTGGTTGCCCGTAGATTGTATACGGAGACTAATTTGTGTTGTCGCCCGTAGGGCGTGGATTAGTCCAAATCCATATATTCTTAGATTTGGGTTTGGTTTGATTTAAGGATCGTTAACCTTGTTTAAGATTAAGATCAACTTAAATATTTTTCAAGGATACGTTAATCCGATATTGGACTAAGATCTATTTAACGGGGGTTCAGGATCATTTTTGATCCAACGAAAGAGCATTTGGGCTCTATCGTTTTAGTTTAGGGACGTTACGGTCCATAGATCACCATTTTTTTGGGATGAGGATTTAGTTTAAGAACGTTGCGGTCCATATCTAGTTTAAGGACATTGCGGTCTATGGCTAGTTTAAGGACATTACGGTCCGTTGTCAGTTTAAAGATATTTCGGTCTACAGATCACCATTTTTGAGGTGAGGGTTTATTTTAAAGATGTTGCGGTCCATAGCTAGTTTAAGGACGTTGCGGTCCACAGGGATGTGCTCATGGGTTTGAGAGTGCGCTAAATAGCTGTTGGTTGTCGGGACCCTCCACCTCTCTGACGACGTTGAGGAATTACAACGACATATATTAGAAGTGCGGAGAGATGTACCCTTAAACCAAATTCCAGATTGAAGGAAGATATGGGATAAACATTGTTTTAGATTCCATCTGTTAGGAGATCATTAGTCATCTTAGGGACTGAGATCGATTTGGGGAGACCCGAGCATAGGAGGGCTCGGTTGATTGGCGATCAAAAGGGTTTTGGCCTCGGGAGGCTTGGATAATTTGGGCTAAGGTTGGCCTCTCATAATGTTAAACACTAATATCTACTCGACGCTCACGTGCTCCCACGTGAGGCTTTAAAGCAGTATTAAACACTGAAATTTGGGACGCTCACGTGTGGCACGTGAGGCGCCTGAGAATTAGGCATTGCTTCTTTGGGTTTATTTCCTTTTTCTTGTATAAGGGCTAAGCACTATTGGGGGTCATGTGGGATCACGTGAGGCATCCCAAAAATGGGAACTGTCTTTGATTTATTCTCCTTTCTTTTATAAGTCCTAAGCACTATTAGGGGGTCACGTGCGATCACGTGAGGTACCCAAAAATGGGAACTGTTTTTGATTTATTCCCCCTTTCCTTTTATAAGTGCTAAGCACTTGGACCCTGTGATACTTACGTGCGATCACGTGAGGCGCCTTCAAAATGTAAGCACTGTTTTTGGATCTATTCCCTTTTCTATATAAGTGCTTGTTCGGGGGTCACGTGGGAACATGTGACTGCCCTAGGAGGCACTTCTAGTTCTTCTTTTAAGTGCTCGTGTGTTAAATATGTGACTCGGTCTCAACCATACTTTTATTGTTCGTCAGAGGCGCTCACGTAGGAAACACGTAAGGTTTCATTATAGTGTTAAACACTAATGAATCACCAGGCTGTCTTCTGTGGTTTTGAGGAATCAAGTTCTCTTTTTGTTCTTTGCAGGGATTAAATTCTTTTTAAAGGGTTAAACCCTAGTTTCAGAGGAATTAAATTTCCATATGTTTTATAAGAGTTAAATACTTTTGAACTCAGTTCTTTCCCCTGGGTTTTGAATCTGCATGATAGAATCTCCCCGATGAGAATTAAATTCTCAACTTATGGGGAGATCTGCTTCTGCAGATCTTAACCAGAGGAAGAACTAAGTTCTATGAGAAGAGTTAAACTCTTGGTTTGAGAATTAAATTCTTTTTTTGTTTTGTGGGAGGTTTTGGGAGGGGTTGCTCTTCTTTAGAGAATTAAATTCTCTCTGTATTTTTCTTCCCCTCTCTCTGTGTATATCTCTTCCTCCTCCTTGCTCCTATTTATATAAGAAGAAAAAGAATCAATTTGTTAAGAAAACCCCTCATTGAGAGATCATGATTGATTTTATGATCTTTTAGATCAATCGGCGAATTTTTAATCCAAAGGCTCTCTGTTTAACAGAGAAGATTTCTTGTTTGTTTACCAAGATTATGAATACCTTGTTAGTTTTAACAAGATCGGAATTTTATTCTATCATATTTTTTAGTTTAACAAAATCAGAAATATATTTTCTTAATATAGAATTTAATTCTATCATATGGATATCTCGTTAGTTTAACATAGAATTTTATTCTTATCATATGAATATCTTGTTAGTTTAATAAGATTAGAAAAATATTTTCCTCTGATAGAACTTTATTCTACCAGATGATCACCGTTAGATCTTTGATTCAAAGGTCCTCTGTTTAACAGAGAAGATCTTTCTAGTTTGAGGAAAATTAGGAAAATATTTCCCAAATAGAATTTAATTCTAGAATTTGACAGGAGCATTTTAAATTGGGGCGCTCATATGCTTTGCACGTGAGTAGCAAGAGAACTCACGTGTTTAACACGTGACCCCTAGTGTGGGTTTTAGCCTGTTTATTTTCAGTGCTCATATACTTTACATATGAGCGCTCACGTGTTTTACACGTGAGCCTGTTTGGCCATTAATTATTTTATTTAGTTTATTTTCAGCACCCATATGCTTTACATATGAACGCTCACATGTCTAGCACGTGAGGCCTATTTGGCCCTCAGTTATTTTCTTTCAGCGCTTATATGCTTTGCATATAAGCGCTCACGTGTTTAACATGTGACGTTCAACCGTGAATTTTTTTCCTCTTTCATCTCTCCCCTTTTTTTAAGGGTTATAAGGAAACAAATACCTCTTGGCCGCAAATTTTGGCGGGAACAAATGCCCCCCACTACTTTGTCCACGTAAGTATGTACGTGGGTGAAGTAGTGCAAAGTAAAGTGTGACCATAGAATTGATGGCTTAGGAGACAAGTTTAGGGTCTTTATAGCCTAAGACTTTTTTTTATTTTCATCTTCATGAGCCGTAAGGGTCTCAAGAAGGTTTTTTCCTCTCTAAGAGTCGAGAGGTTCTCGCAGGAATATTGTTTTCCCTATGAGTCGAGACGAGTCGAGAAGTTCTCGCAGAAACATTATTTTTCCTACGAGTCGAGACGAGTCGAGAAGTTCTCGCAAGAACATTATTTTCCCTACGAGTCGAGACGAGTCGAGAAGTTCTCGCAAGGACATTATTTTCCCTACGTGTCGAGACGAGTCGAGAAGTTCTCGCAAGGACATTATTTTCCCTGCGAGTCGAGACGAGTCCAGAAGTTCACGCAAGGACATTATTTTCCCTGCGAGTCGAGACGAGTCGAGAAATTCTCGCGAGGACATTATTTTCCTTACGAGTCGAAACGAGTCGAGAAGTTCTCGTAAGGACATTATTTTCCTTACGAGTCGAGAAGAATCGAGAAGTTCCCGCAAGGACATTATTTTCCCTGCGAGTCGAGAAGAATCGAGAAGTTCCCACAATGACATTATTTTCCCTGCGAGTCAAGACGAATCGAGAAGTTACCGCAAGGACATTATTTTCCCCGCGAGTCGTGAGGATCTCATAGGTGTATTTTCTCCTTAGAAATCGTGAGGATTTCTAAGTGTTCGTCGCCTCCATGAGTCGTAAGGTTCTTACTCGGGCATTTTTCCTTACGAATCGTGAGGACTCGTAAGTAGCTTGTTTATTTCATTGGCGAATGTGGTTTTAGCAAATGTGGCCCATAGATAGTCCATCTTGACCTTCTTGTAGAGCAACGATGGCTTAGGAAACATGTTTGGATCTGCCGCCTAAGACTTTTCAACTTCATGAGCCATGAGGGTCTCATAAAGACTTTTCTCCCTAAGAGTCGAGAGGATCCCGCAGGTGTATTTTCTCCTTAAGAGTCGTAAGGACTCTTAAGTGCGTTTTCTCTTGAGAGTCGTAAAGATCTCACAAGAGATTTTTCCCCTTACAAGTCGAGAGGACTCGTAAGTGGGTTTTTTTCTCCTTGTCGATATTCGACTTTGGAGAGTGTGGCTCGTGGATAGTATACAACAGTCCATCTTGGACTCCTTGCAGGGCAGCAATGGCTTAGGAAACAGGTTTGGATCTACCGCCTAAGACTTTTCAACTTCATGAGCCGTAAGGGTCTCATAAAGACTTTTCTCTCTACGAGTCGAGAGGATCCCGTAGGTGTATTTTCTCCTTAGGAGTCTTGAGGACTCCTAAGTGCGTTTTCTCTTGAGAGTCGTAAGGATCTCACAAGAAAATTTCCTCCCTTTACAAGTCGAGAGGACTCATAAGAGGCTGTTTCCCTCCTTGTCGATATTCGACTTTGGAGAGTGTGGCCCATGAACAGTATGCAATAGTTGTAACAACCCTAATTTTCCTATACAAATTTTTTTCAAATATTTTTTTCAAAATCCATAAAGGGGTATTTTAGCATAAGCACAAGTTATAAGTAATTATTTTGCTTTTTAATTACAAGTTAAAAGAATGTAACAACTCCATTTTTAGTGTACAAAAATTTGCTTTAAAATTAATGTATACTTGGGGTATTTACATTTTCTGTGACTACTTTAAGTAATTAAATAGCTCCATAATTACAAGAAGGAGCTTGTAGCTCATTGGTAATACCTTGCACTGCTGAACCAACCCTCCAGAGTTCAAATCCCATACCCCACATTATTTTTAATATTGATTTTTTTTAAAACCTTTAGAAGGCTAAGGGTTTACACGTGCATATCTCACAAAAACCCTACTACACCCAAAAATGTAACATTGCCAGAGCATAGATGAACAGTCGGGGGGGGGGGAGGATTCCGGCCGCCGGACTCGGCCGGAAATCGGCCAACTCGGCCTCGACTCGGCCGACTCAGTCTTCCGACCGAGTAACGGCCGAGGCACCCCCGAGTCGGCCGATTCCGGCGACGACCCCAACATGAAAATTGTGTCTTTTCACATTCCCTATGCACCTGCAAAATTTTAGCCCCAGACCATTTCCAGAGCTCTTTTAAAACCCCAATTACTCCACTTTTAATACATTTTTTAATATATTTTATCACATTTTTCATTTTAACCTTTCACCTATCCTAACCCTAGCCTAATCCTATAAATACCACCCCTACTCTCTACCCTCTCACCCCAAACTCTGAGCCAACTCTCTAAAATTCTCAAGAACTCTTGTGTGCAATCAAATTGAGTGAAAGGCAAAGCTCCGGCGAATTCTTCGGCGGAATTTCCGGCAACGACCACAGGAACTCCCGGAGACGAAACGACGCACCGGCGACTCCTCCCGATCCACCTTCCTCTTATCTTTGATCAAAACCCGTAATTCCCATTTTCTACCTCTTTTCTATTCCAAAAATACGGATTTACAAAACCCGACGGAATCGGAATAAATCCGATTTCCGATTCGGTTTCTTATAAAACTTCACTTCTCATTAATACAATTATACTTAAACTCTCTCATGTTGACTATTAAACACTAATCAACCAAATTAATCAAGTTTCATTTCATAAAATGATGGCTATTTCAATTTATCGTATTTTTCACTAAAATACCACATTGTTTCAATTCTACATTTAACTCCATTAAACTTGCTATACATTTAAGTAGATCACGAGGTAATGACCTACCTCCTCACACACTCATATGCAACATAACACGATACCCTCGAGAACTTAGAATACGGGAAAACAAACATTTTCATTTAAATACTATTTACTTAATAAAACCATTTCTAAAAGATTTAGTATTGCTACATCTTTACAAATAAATAACATTTGAGCTAATAATAAAAATATCTAGACTCAGCCAATTAAGGACTGTCGCAATCATTAGGACAGAGGAAGGTTGTGGGCATTCAGTCGTTTATCTAAACCTGATTTTGTGGTGCCTAGGCTAGACAAGTGAGAAAGGTAACTTTAAAGGCCCGTCTCACGGTGATTCGTGAGCGGATCTCTCCTTTCTTCACTTGTACTTACCTGGCCACAATTGGCGGCGAAGAGACGATTTGATGGATATCTCACAACTTGTCGCTTTGGACCAGTTAGGAGCAGTCTAGTTGACTTAGGAGACCCTAGAACATAGAATACGGGAAATCGATATCTTTACAAATAAATACCATTTACTTAATAAAACCGTTTTCTAAAGGATTTAGTATTTATACAAATCTTTGCAAAGCGCCGCTACAACCCATTTTGGGGAACCCGTTTGGGATGGTGCGGATTATCGCACATCCTCGGTCTTAGTAGTGCGAGATTTAGACCTCCGCAAGGAGCATTCGGTCTCGAAAGATTTAAAATACGACATCTTAAGAAAATGAGATTTTTAGAATATAAAATATATATTAAAATTATTTTTATATAAATATATGTATATTTATCATTAAAAGACCTATTTTTTATGATATAAATATTCCACCTTTTTCCAAAAATCACAAGCATCAATTTTACACTAAAATACCATGAATTCCATACAAAACCAATATTACAAATAAATACCACTTATTATGAAAATATGATATTTTCTTTAGAACTATCACAATATAAAATCTACATTCATTACAACTCTAAAGACGATTAATAAATACTTGGGGTATATTTTGAAAAGTATATAAAAGTATTTTTACATAAAACCCCCTCAAGTTCTATAATTTACCATAAGGACCGTAGTAAATATAGGTTTAAGCGGGACCAATCTCTTGAGCCTCAGAGAACCAGAGAAGTGGGTGCTTGTCTATCTAAGGTAGACAACTTAACAACGGTGTTATCAATACGGTAATCGTCTTTGAAAAAGACATGAAAGGTTACCGATAACATCAAAACAATCAGGACTTCAATTTACCTTACTAATTGTCTGACTCAGTTTGAGTCTCATTATAATCTGACTTGAATATGATTCAAGTACAATCTACAATCCACAATCTACAGTCTACAATCTACAATCTACAATTTTCAATATTACAATTCAACATGAATCCATGAATCCAATTATCAATCTATACAACTTGACCGAACCGAACCATGGATATACATTCCATTTACATGGTTCTCCAGTTATTCCATTTATATGATTCTATGGTTGCATCCGTTTACTGATATCATGGTTTCGGTCAGTCATCCAATTATACAATCAATACAATTTACAAAACATACAAAACAAACAAGATATCTCGGGGTTTAAGGGGTAGATTGGTACGGAAGGTGTTAGAAGTGGCACGAGACTGCAACCATAAGACACCTAACCTATATTTCGTTGCTGTTGTACCGTGGCCCAACGGTTCCTTGAGTTTCTGATACCATAGTCTCCGGACAAGTGAGACTCCTCTCGTATACACTGGCATCCTTTTGTACCAAGCTACAAACAACAGCGTTAACACTAAATACAACAATATAATAATATAATACAACTGTAAAAGCTACTCTCTCTCTTACTCTCTGTCTATTCTATTTCTCCTCTTATCTTTGGGACCTACCGAGCGATCTGTTCGCTGACGACATTCTTTTTCTTTCTTCTTTGAATGTCGTCAGATGATTTTGACCCGTCAGAGATTGAGCCCACTACTGAAGACTTAGACCAGTTCAGTGAAGACCCCGAGCTGTAGTCATTGTACACTTTCCATTCAGTACTTTCTTTTCTGTTATGCCATTGTTTAGGCATTGCTTTATTTCTGTTGTATTGACTTTCCATGCATTGTACAGAAAGAATATGAGTAAATAAAGTTGCTGTTTTATTATATCTTGTCTCTTGTGCTTTACTTTTATATTGCTTAGATACGCTTAGCGTATTTACTTCACAGTAAATACGTAGCGGCCTCGTCGCGTTCTCTGCCGTATATCGGGAAGCGGGGCGTGACAGATTTTGTTGGTGGCCCATGCAGGTCAAAACTGTATGAAACTCTATCATGCAGCTCTGTTCTGCGTGAACAACCTAAGCAATATAACACAGGAACCAGCAACTAAAACATTCCTTACAATTCATATTCCTTGAATCCTACAATTTCATATTCCTTGAATCATGTACTTTGAATCTGTCCTAACCCAAATTTTTCTTTAAGGTTATGGATTCCCCGAATAACACCAGCACCAATGTCAACAATACACCTCCACCACTACCACTCACACCTGCCGTTCCTGCTCCGATCAACGAGCAGACGGTTCTACTTGAGGCAATCCGAAGCCTCCTAGAGGGACAGCAGCAGCAGACTGCTCTTTTAATGAACCGTCCCAAGGCAGAAGCACCTGGGGTGAAGCAATTCAGGGCTTTGCACCCTAAACAGTTCTCAGGAAAGGAGAGCCCACTGGAAGCTGAGGAATAGGCTCAGAGTATCGAAGATGATCTGGCCACAGCACAAGTGCCAGAAATAGCTTGGGTTCGTGTTACAAAATTACAGCTCACGAACTTGCACAGGTCTGGTGGGAGGCGGAAGAAAGCCGTCTTGACCAACCTATCGAATGGAAGACTTTCCGAGACATGTTCGACTTCCCTGAGACTGCCAGGTTTGACATGGAACAGCAGTTCATACATCTGCAACAAGGTTCAATATGGACCAAGTCGGTAGATGAGTATGACACTGAGTTTACCATGCTCAGCAGATAAGACATGTCTCAGTGTTCGATTTTAATATCACATACTACACAGCTAACAAAAGACCGTAACAGGTTTGCGGCCCATCTCATAACGACTGCTGAGATCAGGGCTAGAAGATTTCAGCAAGGGTTGGACCCGGAAATCCAAGTTGCTCTGGCTACAAGGGATATCCCAACCCATGATTTGGCTTTGAAGGCTGCCCGAAGATATGAGGCAGTAGTAAAGAGGAAGGGCAGACCTCAATCTGCCGGTTTGAAACGCCCTGCCACTCAAATGGCAGGAGGAGCCTCTTCCAGGCCAACGTTCGAACCCAGGAGACCTGAAGAACCCAATAACCAGCCAAGACCACATTTCTGTTTCCATTGCAAGAGAGATGGACATTTGATAAAGGACTGTAGGCACGTAAAAGGCCTGTGCCTAGTTTTTTGCGCGTCCAATCACAGAATTGAGACCTGTCCATATGGATACAACTCAGCTCACACACCTACCAACTACCCGCAGCGACCAGCTATCCAGACTCCTGCAACTCGTCCTGCACTCGCAGCACCACCTCCACATAGAACTCTTGCACAGCCTACTCGCCAATTCCAACAGGCAATAAGGGACATGCCTCGAGGGCAGAGAAACAGGCCTTAAGGACAGAATGTGCTTCTAGCTAAAAGGAATATACCACGGCGACAGACATTCACCTTAGTAGCCATAGAACCTAAGACTGTGAACCAAGGTAACCCAAGTAACTCCCTCACAACTTTGACCAAAACTTTTTACAATCTTTAGTTCTGTCACCAAACTGTTACACTTTTCTTTTACAAATTTCGAGGACGAAATTTTTATAAGGAGGGTAGAATGTAAAAACCCTAATTTTCCTATACAAATTTTTTTCAAATATTTTTTTCAAAATCCATAAAGGGGTATTTTAGCCTGAGCACAAGTTATAAGTAATTATTTTTCTTTTTAATTACAAGTTAAAAGAATGTAACAACTCCAGTTTTAGTGTACAAAAATTTGCTTTAAAATTAATGTATACATGGGGTATTTACATTTTCTGTGACTACTTTAAGTAATTAAATAGCTCCATAATTACAAGAAGGAGCTTGTAGCTCATTGGTAATACCTTGCACTGCTGAATCAAGCCACCAGAGTTCAAATCCCATACCCCACATTATTTTTAATATTGATTTTTTAAAAAAACTTTAGAATACCAAGGGTTTACACATGCATATCTCACAAAAACCCCACTACACCCAAAAATGTAACATTGCTAGAGGATAGATGAACCGTCGGAGAGGATTCCGATCGGAAATCGGCCAACTCGGCCTCGACTCGGCCGACTCAGTCCTCCGACCGAGTCACGGCCGAGCACCCCCGAGTTGGCCGATTCCGGCGACGACCCCAACATGAAAATTGTGTCTTTTCACATTCCCTATGAACCTGCAATTTTAGCCGCAGACCATTTCCAGAGCTCTTTTAAAACCCCAATTACTCCACTTTTAATACATTTTTTAAATACATTTTATCATATTTTTCATTTTAACCTTTAACCTACCCTAACCCTAGCCTAACCCTATAAATAACACCCTTACCCTCTACCCTCTCACCCCATACTCTAAGCCAACTCTCTAAAATTCTCAAGAACTCTTGTGTGCAATCGAATTGAGCGAAAGGCGAAGCTCCGGCGAATTCTTCGGCGGAATTTCCGGCAACGACCGTAGGAACTCCCGGAGACGAAATGACACACCGAAGACTCCTCTCGATCCACCTTCCTCTTATCTTTAATCAAAACCCGTAAGTCCTATTTTCTACCACTCTTTTCTATTCCAAAAATACGGATTTACAAAACCCGACGGAATGGGAATAAATCCGATTTCCGATTCGGTTTCTTATAAAACTTCACTTCTCGTTAATACAATTATGCTTAAACTCTCTCATGTTGACTATTAAACACTAATCAACCAAATTGATCAAGTTTCATTTCATAAAATGATGGCTATTTTAATTTATCGTATTTTTCACTAAAATACCACATTGTTTCAATTCTACATTTAACTCCATTAAACTTGCTATACCTTTAAGTAGATCACGAGGTGATGACCTACCTCCTCACACACTCATATGCAACATAACACGATACCCTCGAGAACTTAGAATACGGGAAAACAAACATTTTCATTTAAATACTTTTTACTTAATAAAACCATTTCTAAAAGATTTAGTATTGATACATTTTTACAAATAAATAACCTTTGAGCTAATAATAAAAATATCTAGACTCAGCCAATTAAGAACTGTCGCACTCATTAGGACAGAGGAAGGTTGTGGACATTCAGTCATTTATCTAAATCTGATTTTGTGGTGCCTAGGCTAGACAAGTGAGAAAGGTAATTTTAAAAGGCCCGTCTCATGGTGATTCGTGAGCGGATCCCTCCTTTCTTCACTTGTACTTACCTGGCCACAATTGGCGGTGAAGAGGCGATTTGAGGGATATCTCACAACTTGTCGCTTTGGACCAGTTAGGAGCAGTCTAGTTGACTTAGGAGACCCTAGAATATAGAATAGGGGAAGTTGACATCTTTACAAATAAATACTATTTACTTAATAAAACCGTTTTCTAAAAGATTTAGTATTTATACAAATCTTTGCAAAGCGCCGCTATAACCCATTTTGGGGAACCCGTTCGGGATGGTGAGGATTATCGCACATCCTCTGGCTTAGTAGTGCGAGATTCAGACCTCCGCAAGAAGCATTCGGTCTCGAAAGATTTAAAATACGACACCTTAAGAAAATGAGATTTTTAGAATATAAAATATATATTAAAATTATTTTTGTATAAATATATGTATATTTATAATTAAAAGACCTATTTTGTTATGATATAAATATTCCACCTTTTTCCAAAAATCATAAGGATCAATTTTACACTAAAATACCATGAATTCCATACAAAACCAATATTACAAATAAATACCACTTATTATGAAAATAGGATATTTTCACTAGAAATATCATAATATAAAATCTACATTCATTACAACTCTAAAGATGATTAATAAATACTTGGGGTATGTTTTGAAAAGTATATAAAAGTATTTTTACATAAAAAAACCCCTCAAGTTCTATAATTTACCATAAGGACCCTAGTAAATATAGGTTTAAGCGGGACCAATCTCTTGAGCCTCAGGAAGCCGGAGAAGTGGGTGCTTGCCTATCTAAGGTAGACAACTTAACAACGGTGTTATCAATACGGTAATTGTCTTTGAAAAAGAAACGAAATGTTACCGATAATATCAAAACAATCAGGACTTCAATTTACCTTTCTAACTGTCTGACTCAGTTTGAGTCTCATTATAATCTGACTTGAATATGATTCAAGTATAATCTACAATCCACAATCTACAGTCTTCAATATTACAATTCAATATGAATTCATGAATCCAATTATCAATCTATACAACTTGACCGAACCGAACCATGAATATATATTCTATTTACATGGTTCTTCAGTTATTTCATTTACATGATTCTACGGTTGCATCCGTTTACTGATATCATGATTTCGGTCAGTCATCCAATTATACAATCAATACAATTTACAAAACAAACAATACAAACAAGACATCTCGGGGTTTAAGGGGTAGATTGGTACGGAAGGTGTTAGAAGTGGCACGAGACTGCAACCATAAGATACCTAACCTATATTCCGTTGCTGTTGTACCGTGGCCCAACGGTTCCTTGAGTTTCTGATACCGTAGTCTCCGAGGCAAGTGAGACTCCTCTCGTATACACTGGCATCCTTCTGTACCAAGCTACAAACAACAGCGTTAATACTAAATACAACAATATAACAATATAATACAACTGTAAAAGTTACTCTCTCTCTCCCTCTTACTCTCTGTCTATTCTATTTCTCCTCTTATCTTTGGGACTTACCGAGCGATCTGTTCACTGACGGCTTTCTCTTTCTTTCTTCTTTGAATGTCGTCAGGTGATTTGGACCCGTCAGAGATCGAGCCCACTACTGAAGACTTGGACCAGTTCAGTGAAGACCCCGAGCTCTAGTCATTGTACACTTTCCATTCAGTACTTTCTTTTCTGTTATTCCATTGTTTAGGCATTGCTTTATTTCAGTTGTATCGACTTTCCATGCATTGTACACAAAGAATGTGAGTAAATAAAATTGCTGTTTTATTATATCGTGTCTCTTGTGCTTTACTTTTATATTGCTTAAATACGCTTAGCGTATTTACTTCACAGTAAATACGTAGCGGCCTCGTCGTATCCTCTGCCGTATACCGGGAAGCGGGGCGTGACACACCTCAGTACAGATGGTATTGTCCTCTCTAGCCAAAACCGCACGGTTTTTCCCTTTAGAGCGAACCGGACCCGACCAGGGGCCACTTTCAGGAGGTCACCCATCCCAAGACTTCCCTGGCCCGAGCACGCTTAACTACGGAGTTCTCAAGCTCCTGTAGTTCCGATTCACTTAAAAGACGCCTCTTTAATTGAGGGTGGTATCATTATATTTATAATACAGTCCGGTCCTCTTTCGGAATGTGTTCCGAAGATTCTCCATTGTTCTACAGTGGGTCCCACGGACTCTAGAGGTGGCCCCCACAGATTCAAGAGGTGGCTCCCGCCCTCTTTGTATGACAATTGGCGTGGTACTTTGTTCTGTGTGGCACTTTGCTCCGTGAACAAGAACCGGTTCCCGACAATAGTCCATCTTGGACCGACTTGCAGGGCTCCAGTGCTTAGGAAATAGGTCCTTATCCCCGTTACCTAAGGCTTTTCTCTGCGAGTTGAGACGAGTCGAGAAGTTCTCGCAGGAACATTATTTTCCCCACGAGTCGAGACGAATCTAGAAGTTCTCGCAAGGATGTCCTAACGTCACAGTTAACTCCTGCTAATAGAAGTCTATTAGGCTCTGTGGTACTAGGATTTTTTACCCGTCGTACCGTCGCGTTGGCTGGTGTATTCCTCGATACGCAATCTTGTTGTTCGAGTAGCCCCACGACTGTCGTGTCTCTGATCTCTTTGGGGGCTGGACAATACGTCTTCAAGTAATCTTCCAGGTGATATTACCATCGGAAGAGCAAGCGTTAGGGATATTCCATGTCGCTTTTTACTTGAGGTTAGGCTCAGTTTGGGAGCCCTGATGAATCATGACCACTCCACGCTGGAGCGGGATGATCTCCGATAGTATTTCAGGTCTCATTTGTGTGGCCGTCAAGACCCTGATTCTAGGGATCTTTCTTTGCTTCATTTATTGACATTGTGTCTGCAATATTGCGATGAATGTCGAGGTTGTCTCTGGGTTGTCTGTGAACCGTCGAGATTTGGAACTAGGGGACTTTGTCGTGGCTCCGAGGTAGTCTCTAGGCTGTCTGTGAATCGTTGAGATTTCGAACTAGGGGATTTTTCCGTGGCTCCGAGGTAGTCTCTAGGCTGTCTGTGAACCATCGAGATTTGTAACTAGGAGACTTTGCCATGGCTTCGTTTGTTGATGTCACATCTGTATCCTGTTAGAGGGAGGAAGAATGATGTTGTTGATCTCTAGGCTGTGGATGCTGCCGTCGAGACTTGGAACTAGGGAATTTGCTATGGCTCCGAGGTAGTCTCTAGGCTGTCTGTGAACCATCGAGATTTGGAACTAGGGGACTTTGCCGTGGCTTTGAGGTAGTCTCTAGGCTGTCTGTGAACCGTCGAGATTTGGAACTAGGGGACTTTGCCGTGGCTCCGAGGTAGTCTCTAGGGTGTCTGTTAACTGTCAAGATTTGGAACTAGGGGACTTTGTCGTAGCTCCGAGGTAGTCTCTAGGCTGTCTGTGAACCGTCGAGATTTGGAACTAGGGGACTTTGCCGTGGCTCCGAGATAGTCTCTAGGCTGTCTGTGAACTGTCGAGATTTGGAACTATGGGACTTTGCCGTGGCTCCGTTTTGCTGGCGTCGTATCTGCTTCTGGTCGGAACGAGAAGGAACGCCGTTGTTGATTTCTAGGCTATAAATGTAGCCATCGAGATCTGGATTCCCTTTAACGAAGCCCAGTGGGGTAATATGGTTCCTTTTCCGTTTGTGCCAATGGATTGTATACAGGGGTCAATGTGATCTCACCTGAAGGGCAAAAGTTTTATTTCATATTTTATTTCTTTTTTTCGCGATGCTCTAACATTTTAGCTTTTTATATCGCGAAAGTCACGATTGCCCATTCATTTCGGCTATTTTTCGCGGTGCCCAATCATTTCAGCTATTTTTCTTTTCTTTACTCGCTGCTTTTATTGCGAGTTGCTCAATCATTTCGGCTATTTTTATATGCATATATTTTACTCGCTGATTTTTGTTACGAGTTGCCCTATCATTTCGGCTATTTCATATGCATTTTTGGCTCGCTAATTTTTTGCTGCGAGTATGGAACTTGAGATCTAATACCAATCTTAGCATTAGCATCGCTGCGACTGGAATATGGCCAGGAGCGAATCATCATTTGCCATGAAAGGACTTAGAATTTGATACTGATTTAGGCATCAGCATCGCTACAACTGGGATATTGCCAGTAGCGAATCATCATTTGCCTTTGTCGATTTGGACAATGGTGGCTTAGCAAACAGGGTTAGGATCCTTTCGACTAAGGCTTTTGACTTCATGAACCGTAAGGATTTCATAAAGGTGTTTCTCCTTACGAGTCGTGAGGATCTCGTAGGTGTGTTTTCTCCTTAGGAGTCGTGAGGATTCCTAAGTGTGCGTTCTCTTATAAGTCGTAAGGATCTTACAAGAGCGTTTTCTCCTTTTAAGTCGAGAGGACTTACAAGTGTCGTTCACAACGTGAGGACATTCCTCATCGTTGGTGGGACTTGGTGGGGGAAACGTTTATTTATGCCCGTGGATTATATACAAGGGCCGATATCGGACCGCCTGTAGGGCAACTTAGGGAATGTGATAGCTTAAGAACATGTTTAGATCCCTGTAACTTAAGGCTTTCGAATCCTATAAGCCGAGAGGGTCTCAAAAGGAGGATTCTCCTTACGAGTCGTAAGGATCTCGTAAGCATAATTTCTCCTTAGGAATCGTGGGGATCCCTAAGTGTGTTGCTCCCTTGTGAGTCATAAGGATCCCACGCAAGTGTTTTCTCCTCACAAGGTCGAGAGGACCTTGCAGGTGTTTTTTTTTATTTTAACGAGATCGCGCCCTTTCGGGTTTCACAAACTCGCCGGTATCCCTTCTGTTTTAATTTTCGGCGCCCTTTCGGGTTTTCATCCGTGCCCCTTTTTCTTGTGGACGTAATGCATTTTTTTTAACTCCTCCGTTTGCCAATGGCACTTAGGGGAATTTCACTACCCGGGACGGTTGGGCAGCTATCGGGACTTAAGTTGCAATCCACGCCGCTGGGTCCTGTGGACCTGGATTCCACTCTCTCCGTGTTTGAGGTGGCGTATTTAGTTTAAATACATTGCGGTCCATTGTTAGTTTAAAGACATCTCGGTCCAATGTTAGTTTTAAAGACATCTCGGTCCATTATTAGTTTAGGGACATCTCGGTTCGCAGCTAGTTTAAGAACGTTGCGGTCCGTTGTTAGTTAGGGACATCTCGGTCCACAGCTAGTTTAAGGACGTTGCGGTCCGTTGTTATTTAGAGGCGAGGTTCGCTGGATACTATTTATAGAGTTTGGACTCAGGAAGACAACGAGCGGACACGAGCATCGTCATCCATCATTAACCTAAGCCGTGACTTGTCAAGCATAGTATTTCTTAAGGAGCCTGCCGTTTATTGGTCGGAAGGGTCTTTTGCCATGCATATCCATGAGCATGTAAGCCCCACCTTAGTAGACATTGTCTATGATATACGGGCCTTCATAGTTTGGCTCGAATTTCCCGCGTTTGGCACGATTGGGGATCATAGGTCTTTTGACAACAAGCACGAGTTCGTCTTGGAGGAATGCTCTTGGCTTAGTTAGTCTTTTGTATGAGCGCGACATCCTCGCTTTGTAAGGTTCTAGGTTTTGTTGCGCCATGAGACGAGTTTCATCGAGGGCATCGAGCTTCTCAAGCCAAAGGTGGGCATTTTCTTCATCCGTCAGCTCATGTCGGACCGCTACTCGTAGAGAGGGTAGCTCTATCTCCAAGAAAAGTACTGCTTCCGTGCCAAATACCATTGGGGATGGCGTTGTATTCGTGGCCGTCTTGAACGTGGTTCGATAAGCCCAAAGAGCTTCATGTAATCTCTCGTGTCAATCCTTTCTGTTTCTGAACACCGTCTTCCTTATGATTGATTGATATTGCTGTTTAGTACGTGCGTTTGAAAAATTAAGAATACTGCAATCAAGACGGTGTCGCTTGGTAGCTAGTCGGTTGAGTACGAGTCGATCCACAGGGAAAAGGTGTTCTTTCTTTAAGTTCTAACGAGTTAAGTCCTATTTTTGGTAGGTTTTGTTTTAAGATCTAAGAATGAGATTAAATTGATTTAAAAGCTTGCTAGGGGTTAGGATTAGGTTAGTTCAAAATATGGATCCTCTCACATCTTTTAATGCCCTAGTTAAGAATATAGGTGTTAGAGTAATAGTCAACAAAAGGGATTAGCACGACTAGGAAGAAACTTAGTTTCTTCCTTTTGGTCCTTGTCCGTCCTTTCTTGGCTCTTAGCCATAACCTCCGGTTAATTCAACCACAACCGGTCTAACTAGGGAATCACCGCTATCATGCAAGATAGGGTGCCGTAGTGAGCGGTGCGTGGTTGAATTAAAAAGAGTCCGTATTTTAAATAATTATATGGGCAAAGAAAGGTGTGAGAGAGATTTCATTCTCTCAAACCTTCCATATCCTAACCCTAACAAGTGATGAATTACTCACTCATTAGGAAGTTAACACTAACATTAATTTTTTATATTTTTAATAGACGAAATAAACTGCAGATAATAAAGAACAGATAAAAATTTCAAGAATTAAAATTCAGATAAAAAAAAGAATGCAGATAGAAAGAAAACTTACTTTATTGATACCTCTCAACAATGCATTACAACTGAATTAAAATTTTAATCTAAGAATTAAAAAAGAGGCATGCCTTCATTTGGCTTTTGGCTTTCCTATTTATAGATAGAAAAAACTCTAGGTTACATTCTAATCCACATTTGAATTTACAAGACTACCTTAAGAAAGCCGGGTCAAAGCACCGACACCCACCGACACACACACCGACACGTGCACCTTATGGCCGTGGTTCCGCGGCAGAAAACCATGTTTGGCCGCGGTTCCGCGGCCATATTGAGGGATCTCTGGCTCATCTTCTCAGGGTTGCTTCATGTTGCTTTTTCCTTCTGTTTTCTTCACTTGATTTCTCAGAATCTCTTCTATTTTCTTTCAGATTTCCAACAGTGCAGATGATGTGGACTTTTATCGTGAGCTTCGCGTTGAAGTCTTGAATCTTGTGCTGCCCTTTTGTTTTGTGTATCGAACTTTCTACTGATTTTCATTTGTTCCTTGAACTGGTAGGCGGCATCATACGGATTCATCTATTGTTGGTCGTAGTCTCACATTTGTAGCCTCATTTCATGAATTTCACTGTAAAGACCTGAGAACCTGTAACCTGCAACTATTTAGCAGACATGGATCAAAAGCACTTATTTATATGTAATATGAATAAGAATGGGTGATATAATAATGCAAAATTCTGATATGAACAAATACCCCAAACTTATCATTTGCTCGTCCCGAGCAAAACCAATTTTATTCTCGAAAAAACCTAACCTCACTTTCGCAGGGAATCACGATTACACTGAGCTCGTGCAACAAGCCGTTAAACCTCAAGGTGTCCCTAGTAGGAGGAGTGTTGTCTCCTGAGGGTTTTCAGTGGATACTACCCATAAAATCCAATCAATTTGACCTGTTGACTCTCATTCTTCAATTCAGTATTCTAGTAAGAAGTTCTATTATCTTCAACTTAAAAATTATCAACCCATATTTTTCACACTCACTTTTTATTTAAGTTAAGATCGTATATGTTCTGTAAATTTATTAAGTTTTCAGCATCTTTTGAATTTTCCTTCTAAGATTCCATCTGAACTTAGGAATTTTTATCATCTCTACTGAAGGTATAAGCCCTATATTTCATTCCTATCTCTCGTCCAAACCCCAATCATATACCCCTACATGTGTGTAATTATCACCCCTACACTTAGAAATTCAATTCAAGATATTATACTCTTATCCATCGTCCAAAGTACTATTAGTTGGTGAATTTTAGATGAAATTGCTCACCCATTCTTCATGCGATCGTTAATACTTCTTGAGGTACTAACGACCGATTACAAAATGTGTTCGCGCATTTAAGCGTAATTCCTCGTCTTGTAATACCTAAGGCTTAGCAGTGACTCCTAAAACAGTTGGTCTAAGGCACTAGGTGATAAAGCACCCTCGCTATATATTTTTTTATTTATGCAGCCTTAAGTAATTACAAAACCAGTGTTCATTTTTTTTTCTTTTTATTCACACTTGTACTTTTATTTTATTTTCCTTCATACTAAGGTTTTTAGACAAGAGCATTTCAAAGTATTCTCTACTATCCCAAGTTTCAAGGTGCGTGTATGTGCAAGTTGTAGGGTATATATTTTCAGAATTTAGACTCAAGGTTCGGAATTATTTTTCAGACTTACACTTCAAATAAAAATTTCAACACTCTTGCCTTATTTTGACTTAGCCCAAGAACTGAACTCAAAATTCATCTATTTCTAAATAAACTACAAGGACATATATTATCTACAGTTAAACTTTAAGAAAGGTTATTTTTAGGGTTTTTTATTTACTAAGTTTAGGACATAGTTTTTCCCTACTATTCAACCGTCTTGTCGAACTTAAGTCTAATATGGCCAAAATTGAAATTTTTATAAGTTTTAAAAATTTTCAAATTTTTTTTGATTTTAAAAAAAAATTTATTTTTTTTATTTTTTTTAATTTTTATATTTTTTATAAAGATGCAATGCGGAATTAAATATGAAAAGAAAGAAGAAACAAATATGTACAAAAAATTAAAATATGCAATACAATGATAACTATTTACAAACCACCTCCACCCCCAAATTTATCAAAAGCAGTGCCCTCACTGCTCACGGCCTCGCCGTCCTTTCGAACGTGAACGGGAACGTTCCTCTCTCGCCAGCAGGGTGGTCATGCCGTGCTCTATACCTGTCACTCGCTGATCCAGGTTGGTCACCATCCCTATCAATATGTCTATCCCCCTAGTGGCTCTCCTAAGTAAACGTGTTTGTGCTGCAGGGGTAAGCTCTTCCTCGCTCGCGGTCGAGCTGGAGCTGGGTGTCTTGGCGGGTACATCCTCGGCCGGCTCGGTGCGCGACCATACATCATTTAAGCGTGTGTAGTACATGGATACGCCCTTAAGAAAATGTCTAATAGGGATACCTCCATGCATATACAACTCAAATTCCTCCACAGGGAGGAAATGGCGACACAGTTGTGTCACCAACATAGGGCATGGATAATTGGCAGCCCTTTTGCCCACACCAATCGAATGAAGTTATACCATGCACATATCATAGCTGGGGTTCCTAGTCATCAAGGTGTGCACGATATGAAGGGATGGTGTGAAAAATGTCGTATTGTGCGAACTACCAAAATATTATTTTGTGCCCAACGGCATACAGTCAATACGTTCGCAAAGAGGGTTCTAGACTGGATGCCTTTACGTGGCTCCCTCGAACAATCATTACCCATCAAGGGTAGGTAATCCTCGAATTGGAGGGGTTGGTCATGAGTAGGTAGTCTAAGTTTTAAGGTGACTTAATGGATGAAGTCACTATCGATTATTATTTCCTTATCCCCTCCAAATTAGCCTAATGTATCTGTGTTGTGAGAGGCAACCATCCTCCATGCACTCGTAAAATCGGGTGATGAGATCCGGATGCGCGAAGGCATTCGGATGGTTAAATAGTAAAAAATTCCATTCGCGCCTTCGGATCTCTTCACCGAAATAACTTCCAAAGACCGTGTGTGCAAAGATTTGGGAAAAGTCCCTCTCAAATTGCAAAGTGGGTGCCATCACAGAGAATACAGATATTTCTAAAAATTTTAACAGAGAGGATCGAAGAAAGCAAACCTCCTCAGAAGATTTCAGAGGGAGAAGACACCAATGCGCGGCGGTTGCGCGGCCGGAGGCGGCATATGGCGGCGGAAACGCGGCGGCGTAGGGAGATCTCGCTGCAGAAATGAAGCGGCGGCTAGGGTTTTGAGGAATTGTGAGATTAGGGTTATGAAAAGTCAGAGGAGGGGTCGGATTCTATTTATAGGGGGTGTTTTGGTTATTTGCAAAAAGGGCCTCTTAAAAAAAGGAAATTATTTGTAAATAAAAATTTTTATTTATTTTTTTATTCTGAAATTTTACAAAAACAGCCCCAAAAATTAGAAAAAAAATTTATTTTCAAATTTTTTTAATTTTGTTTTTATATAATTACAAGTGGTACATACCCCCAAACTTGTTTGAAACAGTGTTTCCACTGTTTATGGCTGGATAACCGAAATTTGGGGGGAGATGGAGGAAGATCAATCAATGTAATTTGGCTCCTGCAACAGCAGGAGCTCCTCCGAAGGGTCCGCAGTGAGGAACGGTTTAATTCTATGTCCGTTCACCTTGAATAGTGAACCGTCCTCAGGATTTTCTAAATCGACCGCACCGTGCGGATATACAGTGCGTACCAAAAATGACCCTTTCCATCGAGATCTAAGCTTGCTGGGATGGAAATGTAGCCAGGTGTCGTAAAGTAAAACCTGTTGATCGGGTTTGAAAGTTTTGCGCATAAGGTGTTTATCATGAAACACCTTCGTTCGGTTTTTGACGACAGCCGCGTTCTCGTAAGCTTCATCCCGAAGTTCGTTCAATTCGTTTAATTGCAGCTTTCTATGGCTGCCCGCATCTCCTAGAGATAGATTCAACTCTTTTATCGCTCAAAATACTCTATGTTCAATTTCAACTGGAAGGTGGCAAGTCTTTCCATAAACAATCCTATATGGAGACTTGCCAAGATCGGTCTTATAGGCAGTTCGAAATGCCCAAAGGTCATCAGTAAGTTTTGACGACCAATCCTTACGGTTTTTGGAAACCGTTTTCTCCAATATCTGTTTAATTTGCCGATTTGAAATCTCGGTTTGCCCACACGTTTGGGGATGATAGGGCGTTGATAGCTTGTGATTAATGGAATATTTCCGCATTAAGGACTCGAAAGTCCTATTACAGAAATGAGTTCCATTATCTCTGATGATTGCGTGGGGGGTGCCTAAACCGAGAGAAAATGTTTTCTTTGAGAAATCTAACGAAAATATTGTTGTCATTAGTCCGGTTGGGCACAGCCTCGACCCACTTAGAAACATAGTCAACAGCGAGGAGAATATACATGTTCCCAAAAGAATTGGGAAACTGTCCTATAAAATCTATCCCCCAAACACCAAAAATTTCAACAACCAATATTGGTTGGAGCGGCATTTCGTTTCTCCTAGATATCCGGCCCAAGTGTTGGAACCGGGAGCATGTCTTGCAGTAATCATGTGCGTCTTTAAAAAGTTGTGGCCAGTAGAAGCCACACTGCAAGATCTTTTCGGCTGTCTTTTTAGGGCCAAAATGCCCGCCACACCCTTGAACGTGGTAAAATGACAGCACGCTCTTAAATTCATTGTCGGGGACACACTGACGAATGATTTGGTCGGGACAGTATTTGAATAGATATGGTTCATCCCAGTAAAAATGTTTTACATGGGATAGGAATCGGAGTCTGTCCTGATTCGACCATTCATTTGGTATAAGTCCGGTGGCCAAATAATTCACAATATCTGCGGACCATGGTTCGCATGATACAGTCAAGAGCTGCTCATCTAGAAAAACGTCTTTTATAGGAAATTGAGGCGTTGGCGAAGAAGGAAGGCGTGAGAGATGGTCGGTGACTACGTTTTCGCATCCTTTCTTGTCTCTGATGACAAGGTCAAACTCTTGCAGTAAGAGGATCCAACGTATCAGCCGAGATTTAGCGTCCTTCTTCACAAAAAGATGGCGAAGAACTGAATGGTCAATGTATACGATGACTGGAGAGCCGATTAAATAGGGCCTGAACTTTTCTAATGCAAACACAACAGCTAATAATTCCATCTCGGTTGTTGTGTAATTTAATTGGGCCTCGTTCAAGGTTCGGCCAGCGTAATAAATTACACACGGCATCTTATTGATGTGCTGTCCAAGGACAGCACCAATGGCAAAATCAGATGCATCGCACATAATTTCAAATGGATGTGTCCAGTCGGGAGACGAAAGAATGGGAGCAGAAGTAAGTGAGTTTTTCAATGACTCGAACGCCTTCATACAGCTCGAGTCGAAATCAAAAGTGCTGTCCTTGGCCAACAAAAGAGTCAAGGGTCTTGCAATCTTGCTAAAATCCTTGATGAACCGTCTATAGAAACCGGCATGGCCAAGGAAGGCTCGAATGTCTCGGACGCATTTGGGAGGAGGGAGATTGGAAATGACTTCAATCTTAGCTTTATCTACCTCAATGCCATTTTGCGAGATGATATGTCCTAAGACAATACTTTCTCGTACCATAAAGTGGCACTTCTCCCAATTTAAAGTAAGGTTCTTATCCTTACATCGGGTAAGGACTGCGTCTAGATGTAGCAAACACTCATCAAAGGAGTCGCCGAAAATGGAGAAATCATCCATGAAGATCTCCAATAATTTTGCCACCATGTCTGAAAAAATACCCATCATACATCGCTGGAAGGTAGCGGGTGCATTGCATAACCCAAAGGGCATGCGACGGTAAGCAAATGTACTGAAAGGACAAGTGAATGTGGTCTTGTCTTGGTCCTTTTCGGCGATGGGAATTTGATTATAGCCGGAGTAGCCATCCAAAAAGCAATAGTATTCGTGCCCAGCCAATCGTTCTAGCATTTGGTCAATGAAAGGTAATGGAAAGTGGTCTTTCCGTGTCGCAGCGTTGAGTTTTCTATAACCGATGCAAACTCGTCACCCAGTTTGGGTGCGAGTAGGTATTAACTCATTCGCCTCATTAGTTATGACCGTTATGCCCGATTTCTTTGGGATAACGTGAATGGGGCTAACCCACTGGCTATTAGAGATAGGGTAAATGATACCACTATCAAGACATTTTACGATCTCTTTTTTAACAGCCTCCTTCATTACTGGGTTGAGTCGTCTCTGTGAATCCCTTGCTGGCTTGGCATCATCCATCATATGGATATGATGTTCAACAATTAGGGGACTAATCCCCTTGCCATAGTCCAGCCAAAAGCTTGCCGATTGCTTTGTAAGACTGTTAAAAGGGATTTCTCTTGCTCGGGGGCTAGAGAAGCCGAGATGATAACAGGAAGGGTCTCATTCTCACCTAAGTAAGCATATTTAAGGTGAGACGGCAATAGCTTGAGTTCGAGTGTTGGAGGCGAAACAATTGAAGGTAAAATTGGTGAAATTGTCTCAAACTTGAAGGATTCCAACAAAGATTCAAAACGAGTGTAAGCAACCGAGTCGGATGGTTCAGCTAACTCATCCGAAAATTCAAAGGATTCAAACTCGGGTGGTGATTGGTCAAGATCGTTCGAGAAAGTGAAATACTCTTAGTCATTATCAGGCGTGAAAGCAGTATCAGATTCAAGGAGGAACGCACTAGTGGCGTCAAAATTGTTGTGATCGAACAGAAATTTTTCGAGCTCACAGTCCTCCTGGATGATCTCTTGGATCGAGAAAATTTCAAGTATATTAGCATTAGGTTCGGAGGGCTAATTTCCCAACTTAAAAATGTTTAGTTCAATTGTCATGTTTCCAAAAGATAGGTTCATCGAACCATTTCGACAATTGATCACCGCATTCGAAGTTGCAAGGAACGGACGACCAAGTTTCACCGGAATTTGACTCCGGGGGTTAGCTACAGGCTGTGTGTCAATAACAATGAAATCAACGGGGAATATGAAGTCCCCTACTTTAATCAACACATCCTCTAACTCACCCCTAGGATGGGTGATGGATCGGTCGGCCATTTGGAGAGTACAATGTGTGGGTTTCAACTCTCCAACGCCTAATTGCTCATATACTGAATAAAGAAGTAGGTTAACACTGGCACCATGATCTAAAAGTGCGTTGTTGATGTTCTTATCCCCAATAGTTATTGAAATTGCAGGACAGCCAGGGTCCTTTCGTTTTTGAGGTAAAGGTTGGGTAAGAGCATCACTTACTGCATTAGCCAAGAAAACTTTCTTAGGTACCTGTGATTTCCTTTTCTTGGTGCATAAGTCCTTCAAGATTTTAGCGTAAGAAGGGACTTGTTGGATTGCATCCAAGAGGGGAATGTTAATACTAAACTGTTTAAATAACTCCACAATCTTCTCCATTTGTGAAGTTTGTTTATTGGATCTCAACCTGTTTGGAAATGGAACATTTTGAAAATTTGTTGAGTTCAATGTTTATGGAGAAGATTGCGGAGTTGGAATGGATCCCAGTGTTGTTGTTTTCGTAGAGTGAGATGTGGGTCCGTTCGGAGCAGTAGAAGAATTAGAGCCTTGTGAAGAATGGAGAACAGGCTCTGAAGACGAAGAAGATGAAGATGAAGAAGAAGAAGAAGAAGCGGCGGCCGAGGTGTCATCATTAGTGCCAACATTGTTGTGCAACATCCTTCCAGATCTCAATGTAGTCACGGCACTCACATTATGGTTTTGTTGTTCATGAGCAACATGTGCATTTTGTGGGTTACCAGGATTTGGCAGTGGTTGAGATAGAAGCTTCCCCTTCTCTCGCTCGCTTAAGGCAGCATTCAGTTGTGCAATTTGGGCTTCAATGGTTTTGATACTTTGCCCATGTGATGCAGTGTGTTGCACCAAAAACTGAATGGAAGACTGGATGTTGGCTGAGGATTGAGTTGATTGTTTTAAAAACGCCTCCAGACTTCGTTCTAGCGAGAAAACCTTATCGTTATTTGGCTGAACAAAATTGTTTTGAGAAAAAGAGTTGTTTGGCGCAAAATTGTTCGTTTGATTTTGGTAAGGTTGTGGTTGGAATGTTTGCTGATATTGAGTTTGTTGAGGGGCTTGTTGTTGAGGAGGAGGCCTCTGGAAATTGTTGTTGCCTTGGAATTGTTGTTGATTTTGATTCCAAGAAAAATTGGGGTGGTTCCTCCAACCAGGATTGTAAGTTGAAGAGTATAGATCATTTCTCTGTCTTTGCTGAAAGGCAGCATTGACTTGATCCTGTCCTTGAGCAGGTGTGTTGTAAGGACACTCTTCAGTCAAATGGGACGGATATGAACAACAAGCGCATATAGTGCGAGGGGGTAAAGCAGGGGCAGGAGAAGGCGATGAGAATTTTCTCTCCATTGCTTCTAGTTTTCGTGTAATTGCGGCCATTTCGGCTTTCATTGCAATTGACACATCAAGTTGATGAACGCCTTCCCTAGACTGACCGGAGGAAGTAGATGAAGTAGACTAAGTGGTCTGTCTAGTGCTTTCCCACTGAAGCGTTTGTTCAGCAAGATCGTCGAGAAATTGCCAAGCTTCCTCGTCAGATTTGGTTAGGAAGTGACCTTAACAAATGGTTTCCAGCAATTGCTTAGTTGCTGGGTTCAGTCCTTCGTATAGAGTTTGGCAAAGTTGCCATCTCTTAATACCGTGATGAGGGCACTGAATAAGAAGGTCTTTGAATCGTTCGAAACACTTCCAAAAAGGTTCGGAAGGAAGCTGGGAAAATTGGTTAATTTCATTACGAATTCTCGCGGTCTTGTGATTTGGGTAAAACTTTTTAAGAAATGCCTTAACAAACTCTTCCCAACTGTTTATAGAATGCGATGCCATACTATATAGCCACTTTTCAGTTAGGTCACATAGAGTGAAGGGAATGACTCGCAGCTTTATAGCATCATCGGAAAGTTGGGTGGTCTTCATCATTGCACAAACATTCTGGAATTTGTTAATGAAGATATAGGCATCTTCGGATTCCAGCCCGTGAAATTTGGGCAACATGTTGATGAAATGAGGCTTAATTTCGAAATTATCCCCATTTGCCGGCGAGAGTGAAAGACAAGTAGGAAGTGCGGAGCGGGTGGGATAGAAACGATCCTGGAGCGCGATTCGCTGTGGCGCTTCAATAGGAGGTTGTTGTGGGTTATTCGCACCCAGTTGAGGTGGAATCAGTCCCGAGGTAGGTAAAGAGTTGTTAGGATTGAATCCTGAAATCTCTTTAGAAGATGATGAATGTGAAGATGAAGGTAAAGATGAAAAAGAAGTGGAGGGAGTTTCGACTTCGGAGTCGAACGCGTCGTCAGTAGCGACTAACGAGACATGGACTAAGCGGGCGCTAGTGTTCCTACTCCAACCGGACATACACTAAACGAGTTGTAGTGTAGTCAAACGTAGAATGTGGGTAAGAAAACGTCAATGGGGAAAATGTGAATGAAGGTTGGGTGCAATGGAATTCTAGCGACAAATGGCAAGTTTTTGTAAAAATTTTGTTTTGTGTTTTTTTTGTTTTATAAAGAGTTTTGCAAAAATTTTGTACGGAACTACGACACACTTTCAAATAATCACAATTTAAGCATGCACAATCAAGCCTAAACCTAGGGTCTCCTAAGTCAACTAGACTGCTCCTAACTGGTCCAAAGCGACAAGTTGTGAGATATCTCTCAAATCGCCTCTTCACCGCAAATTGTGGCCAGATAAGCACAAGTGAAGAAAGGAGGGTTCCGCTCATGAATCACCGTGAGATGAGCCTTTTAAAGTTACCTTTCTCACTTGTCTAGCCTAGGCACCACAAAATTAGGTTTAGATAAACGACCGAATGCCCACAACCTTCCTCTGTCCTAATGAGCGCGACGGTCCTTAATTGGCTGAGTCTAGATATTTTTTAATTAGCTCAAGGGTGATGCATATGCTTTTTGTGATTTCTGGGGTCTTAGAAAGGGTAATGAAATCCCCACCCATTCTTGATTAGTGTTATAGCCCCTTAGATTCCGTTTTAAATATGCAAAGCAGTAACACACAAAATCTAAAACACTTGCCAAAAAAATATTTTTTTTCTTTTTATTTGCGGCGCAAAGAATCCTGTACAAAATTGATTTATTGGAGAGGGAGAAGAAGTTTTGCGTAAAGAACCCTGCAGGAAAAATTTTCAGTGGAGATCAGGTGGTAGGAAAGAAGACAAAAATACTCACAGAAAAATTTTGGGGTGCTGACGTCAGCAGTTGACCGCGGAACCGCGGTCAAACGCCTGCTTATGCCGCGTTTCCGCGGCGGTTTGGTAGGTTTGGCCCTCCAAAATTTTCCTGTGTGCTGTTATTGTTCTCCTCTGTCTGTTCAGATACTCTGTTTCTTGATTTGTTCACTGGGCTTGCTCCAGATCTGAATCAGTCCGTTTTCCGTTCTTGCACAACTCACACAAAAACCGATCAAAAATAACAAGATGATTTTTTTTATGTATTTTTTTAAATATTTTTTTTCAATTTCAATTAACCCGAAATTACAAAAAGAAAATAACTACCGCTTCCCCGGCAACGACGCTATTTTATTGATATTACTGTTTAGTACGTGCGTTTTAAAAATTAAGAATACCGCAATCAAGACGGTGTCGCTTGGTAGCTAGCCGGTTGAGTACGAGTCGATCCACAGGGAAAAGGTGTTCTTTCTTTAAGTTCTAACGAGTTAAGTCCTATTTTTGCTAGGTTTTGTTTTAAGATCTAAGAATGAGATTAAATTGATTTAAAAGCTTGCTAGGTTTAGGATTAAGTTAGTTCAAAATAGGGATCCTCTCACATCTTTTAATGCCCTAGTTAAGAATATAGATGTTAGAGCAATAGTCAACAAAGGGGAATAACACGACTAGGAAGAAACTTAGTTTCTTCCTTTTGGTCCTTGTCCTTCCTTTCTTGGCTCTTAGCCCTAACCTCCGGTTAATTCAACCACAACCGGTCTAACTAGGGAATTACCGCTATCATGCAAGATAGGGTACCGTAGTGAGCGGTGTGTGGTTGAATTAAAAAGAGACCGTATTTTAAATAATTATATGGGCAAAGAAAGGTGTGAGAGAGATTCCATTCTCTCAAACCTTCCATATCCTAACCCTAACAAGTGAGGAATTACTCACTCATTAGGAAGTTAACATTAACATTCATTTTTTATATTTTTAATAGATGAAATAAATTGCAGATAATAAAGAACAGATAAAAATTTCAGGAATTAAAATTCAGATAAAAAAAAGAATGCAGATAGAAAGAAAACTTACTTTATTGATACCTCTCAACAAGGCATTACAACTGAATTAAAATTTTAATCTAAGAATTAAAAAAGAGTCATGCCTTCATTTGGCTTTTGGCTTTCCTATTTATAGATAGAAAAAACCCTAGGTTACATTCTGATCCACATTTGAATTTACAAGACTACCCTAAGAAATCCGGGTTAAAGCACCGACACCCACCGACACACACACCGACACGTGCACCTTATGGCCATGGTTCCGCGGCAGAAAGCCATGTTTGGCCGCGGAACAGCGGTTCCGCGGCCATATTGAGGGATCTCTGTCTCATCTTCTCAGGATTGCTTCATGTTACTTTTTCCTTCTGTTTTCTTCACTTGGTTCCTCAGAATCTCTTCTATTTTCTTTCAGATTGGACAGTGCAGATGATGTGGACTTTTACCGTGAGCTTCATGTTGAAGTCTTGAATCTTATGCTGCCCTTGTGTTTTGTGTATTGAACTGTCTACTAATTTTCATTTGTTCCTTGAACTGGTAGGCGGCATCATACGGATTCATCTATTGTTGGTCGTAGTCTCACATTTGTAGCCTCTTTTCATGAATTTCACTGTAACGACCTGAGAACCTATAACCTGCAACTATTTAGCAGATATGGATCAAAAGCACTTATTTATATGTAATATGAATAAGAATGGGTGATATAATAATGCAAAATTCTGATATGATCAATGATCTTCGTCAAGGTCTTGTTGAAAGGCTCGGCTAGACTGTTAGCTCGGGAATTATAGACCGAAGAGTATCTCTAATCTATATTATGCTACTGTGCGAAGCGGCTGATCTTATGGCTTCTGTAGGCCAGCCCATTATCCGAGATGATCCGTCGCGGAGTGCCGAACCGGTAGATGACATGTGTCTTGAAAAAATGGACAATGTTCTCCGTCTTCACCTCTCTTAGCGGTACTGCTTCGTTCTATTTAGAGAAGTAATCGGTTGTCGCCAATATGAACCGATGTCCTTTGGATGATATTGGTTCGATAGGCCCGATTATACTGGTTCCCCACATCTCGAACGACCAGCTAGCCAATGTTGAGTTTAGCGGATTCGGATGCTGGTGGATGAAGTCCCCGTGAATTTGGCACGAGTGACACTGCTTCGCATATTCGAGGCAGCCTTGAATCATCGTGGACCAATAGTAGCCCATCCTTTTGATTTTCAGCTTCATCGTTAGTCTGTCTTGATGAGAACCACAGAGTCCACCATGATTTTCTTGGATGACTCTCCTTGCTTCTTCTGGACCCAGACATCTTAGCCATAAACGATCGAATGATCTCTTATATAGAGTATCATTGATAAAGGTGAAAGACATAGCTCGCTTCATGAGCTGATGTCTTTATGACGCGTCTTCGGGCGTATGATGAGATTTGAAGTAGTCTACAAAGACTTCTCTCCAATCCTTCGCCTTTTCTTCATCTTCTAATTGGAATGCCGCTTGTTCGGCCGCTTCCTTTTCTTCAGACGACTCCGGAGATATTTCTGCTGGCGTGAGAATCCGGCGGCTTTGCACAATGATCCTTACGTCATCGAGGTTTTCGCCGGCTAGTTCTTTAGCGAGCTTGGCTAACGCATCTGCCTTGCTATTTTACGTCCGTGGTATACTTTCCAGGACGTAGGAGGGAATTTGAGTCTACAGTTTCCGCACTCTTTCTCCATACCTGATCAATTCCGGCTTGCACGTCTGGTAGTCGCCATTTACTTGGCTAATGACTAGCTGGGAGTCTCTATCACGTCCCGCTTCCCAGAGTGCGCTAAATTGGGCACGTGACATAGCCAACCATGCTACCTGTGGGTAGGAAGTATCCATCCACAGTCACATTACGGCTGTAGAGATATCAAGAACAAAATATGACTATCAAATACATGTCCATAAACCAAGATAACATGAGTCAAGAATAATAAAAGTGCGGAAGCAAAAGATCCAATATAAAATAACTAGAATGTATGTCCCATAATGCGGGCTCACATCAGGAATAAAACGCAGAAAATAAAAGAACTAACTACTACTGAAACCTCACTACTCAGCCAGCTGGCAGAAGTACTCCTACTCGGACTGCAGCAAAGGTACGGAATCTGGGCCATGCAAAACCCAGACGTCAGCGCGTCATGTCATCAAGTAATAAAGTATAAACAGGGCAACAGGCAATGCACATAATCATGAATGATAAAGCAAGTGTAACAGTAATATAAATCAGGGCAGTGAAGTGTAGTGTGCAGGGAGTAAACTAAACTGTTCTATTGGGTTTTCTACACTCAAGTCTTTGAAATCAATTTGATGAATTATCGATGTAACTCAATAGTTTCCCGTGCATGCCCGGGACCACGGTCTAAGACTCTCGGGCTGAAACCGAGACGTGCCGCTAGGCACTAACAGGAAAAGAGTACAGACCAACGATGTCAGCAACATCGTCACGAGGCGGGCCTAGCCTCTAAAACTGATCAGTAAAAGCAAGCAACTGTCGAGTTACAAGTCAGGATTTCATCATTGATTTCCCCATACCCCCAAGTTATGTATGTCAAGTCAGGTATTCAGTAATCAAGAACTAATGCCAACACAGGATCAGGTAGGAGCAGGTTTGTCTGGATAGACAACAGGAACGGTCCGTGAGGACTACATGTCAGGTTTGTTGGCATTAGACACAAGATCAGGTAACAGGTTAAGCCATGGTACATCAGGTCAGGTCAAGTAGTGTACGGTACCATGTCGGGTCAAGCAATATGTGTGTAGCAAGTCATGTCAGGGTGTAAAAGATATCATGTGTGTGCTCAGAATCAGCTAGCATAATCATGGTTATAAATAATCAAGCGTGGGTATAAAAAACACAATCAATTGGCACATGTAATAGGTTAAGCAATGAATGCAGGTTTAATTATTTAGCCGTACGGTTATCAGTTGTGTTTAAGAGATGTCAGCATTATATGAATACAATATGATAGATGTGAATGCTAAAACCAGGTTAATAAGTATTGAGTAATCTAGGGATGCGACGACATGTATAATCTGTTCAATAGATGCAGTTGTAATTAAACCGGTTAAAGATGCACATGGATGTCCGATAGGTTAAAACTGGATAAAAAGGGTATCATGGCTATAAACAAATGTGATCATGCGGTCTAACATTTACACATGATTACTAGGTATAAACAACTTGATGCAACAATTAAGTTCCAAGTTTAGAGATTAGGAAATATGTAACGGAACTTTATACGGTTAACTTTAAATCCAGTACTTTCGATTCTATTTAGAAATTTAATAAGAAAATAACTAAATTAGCATATGAATAGTCTGAATAGCATGTAGCAAGTTTCACTTGCCTCGACGGATCGCGATACAGAAAACGGAACGTTACGCGTCGGCGGGGAAAAGTCGCGACGCGCGCACGGTTCACGGAAAGAGCCCAAACGACGAACAATGGAATCGCACGGGTCAAGGGTCCTCGCTGGGTCGTCGTGATCGTCGATGGCCCGACCGGATTCCGGCGAACAACCAAAAACAGTGAACATTAAAATACAAGAATGCATGAAAGAAAAAGAAGAGAAGAATAAGAAAAAAGAAGAGAAGGAAGATTGAGGAGGAGGGTGCTCACGTTGATCTGTAGAGGGGTTGTGATCATTGACTGTGTTGACGGAGCTCCGGCGAACGACCCTGCAGAGACCCGGCAGTTAAAGAAAACCAACCGAGAATATAAAGAATGGGAGAAGAAGAAAGAAGGAGGAAAGAAGGAAGAAGGTGTAGAGATAAGGCTCACTGGGGTGTACCAACGCTAGAACACGGGGACGAGGTCACCGACGGCGGCTTCCGGCAGTGCAGATGCGTGCAGAGGGCACGGCTGCTAGTTCCAGGGTGCTGGGGAGAGATGGAAGGAGGAAGGAGAGAAGGTAGAGGTGACGAGGGTGAGCAGCGGCGATGAACGGCGACGATGGCGTCGGCGCTAGGGCAACGGCGAGAGGAGGAAGGCGGCTAGGGTTTTCTGCGCGATGGGTTTCCTGTTGCTGAAGAAAAAGGAGGAAGGAAAATAATATAAAGAAGAAGAAGAGAGAGAGAGAGACGCGAAGAAAGAGAGAGAGATTTGCGAGAGGAGAGAGAAGAGGAGAGAGATAGAGAGGAAGAGAGAGATCGAGAGGAGAGAGAAAAGGGAGAGGAGAAAGAAAGTTGTCATTTAGCGCTGGAAAAAGAGAGAAGAGAGAGAGAGAAAAGGAGAAAAGGAGAGAGGAAGAGAAAAGCTACAGGGCCCAGGGGGTTAAAGAAATGTTTTGATTGGCTGATGGAAAAATTTGTGAAAGATTTATGGGTTTGATTGGCTGGGGAAAAATAATAAGTTTAGGGATTAAAAAATTTTAGAATGATTATCTGGTTGAAAGAAATAATCTCGTTGGTTAAAAGATTTAATACTAGGCAAAAATATACTTCGGCTGACTAAATAAAATTTAGAAAATAGGATTTGGCGGAAATACAAAATATTTCAGAATTGCGCCCGGGTCGGGTCCAAAATTTGAATTTGAAATATGAAATTTATTGGCAGGTTCCAAAAATTAAAAATGAAGGATTTTATAATTAAAAAGCATACCCCCAAGAACGGACGCACGTATGTGCGCGTAACCGTCCAAACACGTCTGTTTCACTGAACGGGACGAGAACACAATGCAAGGACGCTACCACATAGTTAGGGGTGTCAAGCAGGCCATGACGAGTATTTTTAATTTATTTTAAAAGACTTAAATTGTTATATGCAGAATATGACATGTCGGTGTAAACTATAACTAGTAACAACCCAAACAGGATAAATGAAATAAATACCACACACCACACATACGGAAACAGAAATTTGTAGAATTGGACTCGGTTGTTACAGTCTCCATATATGAGGAGGTTCTCGATTCCCATATCAATGGCGATCTCGAGACCTGCTATCAAAGCTTCATATTCCGTTTCGTTATTTGTTCTTGGCTCCGTTATGGAAAGGGCAAAACGCATCATCCTTCCTTGTGGAGTCACAAAGATAAGGCCTACTCCGGCTTTGATTATGGGGGTGCTTTGCTTCCGCCTCTTCATAGACGATGCCCCATCGAAGTAGAGTTCCCATCGGGTATCATTCTTTGTCCCCGTCGATTGCGTCAAACCCGTGTTCTTCCGGCAACTCAGTTTAAAAGAGAATTAGCTGGTATTGGATGCTCAGCGAGAAAGTCAGCAATGACCTAGCCTTTTATTGCCTTGAGGGGTCGATATACTATCGAGAACTCCATCAAGAGGAGAGACCATTTGGCAAGCCTTCCCATTAGTATGGCTCTTGATATCAAATATTTGAGAGGATCCACCTTTGATATGAGATGGACCTCATGTATCAAGACGCAATGTCGGAGCTTCGTTACCGTGAAGATCGGTGCCAGGCAATACTTTTCGATGGGGGAGTAATTGTTTTCTGCCCCCAGAAGAACTCGACTCAAATAGTAGAGAGCTCTCTCTTTCCCCTGGTCGTTCTTCTGTGCCCATAGTGCTCCGAGAGAACCTTCAAGGGCTGTCGTGTACAGGATGAGGGGCTTTCCCTTGACCGGAGCGGTCAGTATCGGTGGATTTTGTAGGTATTGCTTGATTTCGTCCCGTGTACTTTGGCATTTCTGATCCCAGACGAACGGGGTCCCCTTCTTCATTAGATGGTTGTAGGGACGACATTTGCCGGAGAGGTTGACTTGAAGTTTGACACATGTTTAGGCATCAGTATCGCTACAACTGGGATATTGTCAGGAACGAATCATCATTTGCCCCTGTCGATTGGCTTAGTAGACAGGGTTAGGATCCTGTTGACTAAGGCTTTTTGATTTTATGAGCCGTAAGGGTCTCATAGTGGTATTTCTCCTTATGAGTCGTGAGGATCTCATAGGTGTATGTTCTCATTAGAAGTCGTGAGGACTTCTAAGTGGTGTTTTCTCTTATAAGTCGTAAGGATCTCATAAGAGTGTTTTCTCCTTATAAGTCGAAAGGACCTACAAGTATTATTCACCATATGGGGACATTTCTTGCCATTTGTAAAACTTGGCAAAGAAATATTTATTCGTGCCCTGTGGATTGTATACAAGGGTCAATATGGACTGCCTGTAGGGAAATTTTGGGGATATAACGTCTTAAGAACAGATCCAGATCCCTGTAACTTAAGGCTTTTGAATCCTATAAGCCGTGACGGTCTTATAGGGGGGATTCTCCTTACAATTCGTGAGGATCTCATAAGTGTGTTTATTTTAACGAGGTTGCGCCCTTCCGGGTTTTCACAAGCTCGCCGGCAGTCCTGCTGTTTTTACTCACGGCGCCCTTTCGGGTTTTCATCTGTGCCCATTTTTCTTGTGGACATACCGTTTTTTTTGGCAGGGCATTCCACTAGATTGTAGGACCTGTTCGTAGGACCCTTAATATCCTTCCTGTCTTTTGAGAAGAGAGGACCATTCTACATAGAGATTCTTCCGCCAGTGAGAAATATGCCCCTGTGTATATCTCGGGGGGGGGGAACGAGTACCCACGCCGTCGCTATTTTGGCGACAGGTTGCTTTAGAGCCGTTTATTTTTGTTGAGCATAGGCAACAAATGCCATCTTGTCTCCGCTTTTCACTCGTCATCATCGGATGAGAAAGTGTCTTGACCCATTTGATCCAATCGAGCAATTCTATCCATGAGTTCTTAGAAGGTTGTTGGCTCGAAGAGGGCCATATACGGGAATGCCGTTGAATTTGGGTCAAGGGTGGCTATGAGCATTTTCATGGCTACAACTTCATCGATGCGTTGCTCGTATTTGACCAGAGATTTCTCCATCGAGTAACATATTGAACCCAAGTCTTATTCGGTCTAACCCTTTCGTTGACCAGCGCCGTCATGGTAGTATGTTCGTTCTCATTGGCGAATCCCTGACAGAAGAGCATATCCATTTCGTCGAAGCTCTTCACGAAATCATTTGGGGGTTCCGCATACCATTCGAAAGCGATGCCCGCCAGACTGCTGACGAACTGTCGGAGGAGTAGTATGTCATTTCCTCCAGAATTGCCGCACATGGATTTAAATCGCGCATTGTGCTGGCAGGGATTTCCAGTTCCTTTGTACATGTGGAACGTTGTAAGTGTGTACTCTAGCGGGCATTGTATTTGATCGTACCGCGTCGGATACGGTCGACCAGTCTTGATTGATTTATTTGCGGCTTCACTGGCGTAGTGAGCTTTGATTTGCCGAGCGATATATTCGTTCAGCTTTGCTTTTGGAATCATTTCCTCTTCGGCCATTGATGAGGTTTGCAAAGGATTTGAAATGTCACCCTTTTCTTTAAAATCGACTACCGGAAGTTCATCTGCTAGTGGTTCTGATTGAACCATCATTCCAGCCATATTCTGAATCAAAAGGGCCATCTGGTTCATTTGAGTGGACATTTCTGCCGCTTCTTCATCTCTCTTTTTTTAGAGCACACTTTAGGAGATCAATATCCGACTGCTTCTCTACTCTTTCTTCGGGTGCGTCCTCGGGATTTTCCTTAGGCGATGGATTAGCGTTTGTTACCGCTTGAGCAAGCATCTCCTGCAGCTTTTCACGTTGCAGTTGAGCCTTTTTCAGGGACTGAGTATGCGGTCCGTAGCTAATAGATGCCTAAACTTCATTTTTGGAGTTCACCATGTGGACTGCATGAATTGTCGTGCCCCCAGACTTGGGGTGTTTGGAGTTTTGGCCTTTGGAGTTTGCCTCGGGCACTTGAGCTTTATTAGGCCTCTTTTTTTTTAAAAGACGCTTTGGTTTTGGGAGGAACCGCTGTATCAGGATTCGTCTTGGGATGAGTCCCCTTGTATTTGAAAGGGGATTTATTAGAATTTGGCTGACGTCTAGGAGAAGAGCCGCGGTTGACGACAGAGACCTTCACCTGCTCCCATACCTTATATATAGATGAGTTAAGTTGCTTTAGGGAGCGAACTGGTTTCTGCTCTCGTGGGATCTCCATGGGCTGTGGAGACTTCTTCAGTATTACGGTGGGAGAATTTTGTCTGGCCCTTCGCAACAGCTTGAACCTGCTCATAGTATTCGTGTTTCTCGGAACACGGATATGGGTATGTATATACGGATGAGAGGGGGTATAGAAGGAGATACCTCATTAGGGTATTGACCATTGACTTGGTCAAAACAGATATGAGAAAAAGAAAAAACTTTATTATTTTTGATGAATGATAATTTTTAGCATGGCTACTTATGTTGACATTTTGACTTGGCTTGATTTATTGACCATAGATATTTTGATGAGATATTTTGGACCTAGATATTTTGTTGAGATATTTTCAAGCCATGGTTGAGGTCATATATAAGCTAGCTATTCTATTTATTATTATCATTATCACAAATACTTTCTCTTTCTTCAAGCTAGTTCTCTCCTTCTTTCTCTCTCAAACCCTAGTGTATCATGTATTGATAATCAAGGGTTAATGAGACTAAGCCACTCAAATCACACTCTACTCACTGTAGTCTACTTAGATTAGCCAGCTAAGTATTCTAGTTATCTCAAGTTAGAGGTTTAGCTCAAGGTTGGAGCTCTCGGGTGGATCATCGTTGACACAAGGAGGCCGAAGTTCAAGCACGATCCATACATCCATCGAGGAGCTAAAGGAGAGGATCGAAGACCCGAAGGACTTGTTTTCGTTAGGTATATTTTCTGTCATAGTATATAGAACCCTAGTATGCTAACTAGGTTTATGGTAAAGATCCAGTTTAGGTTTATTCTAGCGCCAAGTTTTGTATCGCTATAAAAGTTTTGTTCCGCATTTGGCCACGGAAGTTGGCCGGGACGCTAGTGTAACCCTTCATGGTATTAGAACCATCCCATAAACCCTAGATTAGCAAGTTTAAACAATGTTAAAACAACGAAACCGAAATGACTCCGTAACATCAAAACCCAAACTGCAGTTTCTGTTGATTTTTTAAAGGCTTCAAATTTTTTTTAAAACAACTGCAGAGTGATCCTTGCACTGTGAGATGTACCCAAAACAAAAACGACGCAATTTCACCAAGTTTTGGCCGGCCACTTGCCCTCTAAATCCGGCCTCTTCGGTTTTTTGGTGGTGAAATGCATCGAGTTTTGTTCTGGGTTCTTATCTCAAGAAGTTTGGTTTTCTGGTGTTGTTTGTTTTTTGCCCAAGTTTGATTCTCTGTTATTTTCTGTACGGGGAAACTTGGAGTGTTTCGAAGTCGTTAAATTTGAAACTGTTTAATAGTTTACAGTACATTCATTTTTATCTGCGATCGTGAATGTCATTTGATCGGTAAACTCGTCTGATTGCTATATGTTCTTTTAGACGGGTTTGCGAACGTGACATTCGCGTTGATGTTTTGTGCTTGTGCTGTGACTGTGGTTGGATTGTCATGGTGTATAGCATGTGATGCAATGTTAGTAGTACAGTTTATATTCATTTGTACATATGTTATTGCGGGGTGAGCGTCCGACATGTGGACTGCCGTCTTTGCCGGGTTGTATATTTTTTTAGGGCACGACCGGGTTGAGGTCGATGTCACCATTTGTACATATTATTTTCTTTTTCTGTACTAGGATTACCCCATGGTGGAGTGCACGGATAGACGGGTTCTAGAAGGCAACAAGCCCGCATCTCATGGCGTTGAGATGGAGGGGGCTTCATTCTTGAATTGGCGGGCTATTCGCCACACTCGTAGGGGGTATAGGATGACCCACGGAGGGGCGCCCAAGTTACCGGATTCCGTGAAGTGTTGGGTGGCCTATTCACTTTGTTGAAGGGCTGCCTCACTTCTGGGATTGGCGGGTAACTTGCCGCGCTCGTAGGGGTCCAGGTTTTTATTGCACAGGCTATCCACACGACCGGGAACGTCGGGTTTTATTTGCGGCTCAAATGAAATCCGGGGCTCCAAGATTATCCACCATTCCGTATTGTTGACTGAGATTCTGTGATGTTGATTATTATCATGTCTGGAACGAATGTTGTATATACTTATATATATACTAATAGATATTGTATATGTTTTGCACCCATGCTAGTCCAGCCCCCGCTCTAAGTAACCTAACGGGTGATGACGGGGCCCAGTGGCGAATGCGGATGGCATATACATACATTTTATTTTCGTTCTTTTCTGGTGTGATAGGTTAAATTGATGGGACCACATTAATTTTGACTAATGCAAGAAAATAAAACTAAAAGATGTTGTTGGAACCAAGTTTTAAAAACTGACATTACAGACGTTCTCTTTTGCTTTGCACAGTGGTATTCGGTTATGAATATCCAGCACCTCATTCGACGAGGCAAGGGCCAAGATCCTTTTATCGGGAGTGACCCCTTGAGTAAAAGTTTGCGTCAATGTAATAACTTTACTATAGTCGATTATTTTTTCTTTGCATTGTGGTATTCGGTTTGGAATATCCTGCACCTCATTCGACGAGGAAAGAGCCGAGATCCCTTCACAGGGAGTGACCTCTTTAGCAGAAGTTTTCACCACTATATATTTGTAAAACCACTCAGCTTCCTTCAACGATATCAAGTTCATTACGTTAACGGGTTTTTCGCCAAAAACCAAGCCGTAGCCCTCCGTCGTTTCTTACAAGTATTACTTAGTATTCATGCTTTGTATGTTGACCTCTGTCAAGGCATAGTGAATGGTAGCTAAGTAATGCCTGTTTTTTGCATAGATATGCTATTATTTAGGACAATCACACGGTTATTTTGACCTCTGTCAAGGGCTTGTGCGGGTGGGTCTAAATTAATCCAGGACAATGACGGGTTGAAATTGACTTGCGACTTATGACATGTTGACCTCTGTCAAGGCCATGAAGCCGCTTGGGGCAAAAACCACATCGGGAGTTTCAAATATATAGGAAACTTGCAGATTTAGCATACCTTCTGGAGTGTAGTGACTAGAGTGGATTCTATCTAGGTCATCACATAATGATAGTTGGATCCCGATCCCACTGATGAGTTGGATTACTCTCCGGAGTTTATTTCACTTAACAATCAATGCTATAAACCAAGTAGGTGTCTAGAACGATGTTAGCGTGGCTACGCCTCCAGGGAAAAGAGATTATTTAATTAAGGAACTTCACGAAAGCGTTGGAAAACCTCCATCGAAGTACCAACACTAGCCTGGCTGAAAGGTTAAGCAAGTATTGCGACGTGCGATTAAATCCTGACTAGTTCTTCTTTCAGGGTTTGAAGAAGAATTTGAGGAAACAGTGGGAGCCATCCTGATTAGATAAATTAATAACCAATCTAATATTGCAAGAGCGCACGCTGACTGTTTCTTTTCTCTCTCTCCAGGTAGCAACCATTTCACGCCCTAATCAAGATAATAAAATGTATCGCTTGACCGATCCGAATTCTTATTTGGGGCCGGGGAACGTCGGTTTGGCTCTAACTTATGATGGCGATCATAAGTATGAACAAGGGAAAGAGGATTATTTGAATTCCAAGGAAACCCCAATGAAGAAAAAGCATACTATTGCATCTACTTCAGCTGTTCTTGTAATTGAGAACCGCTTTTCGGTCAATCCTACCTCCTGGGTACTAGATATCAGATCAGGATCTCATATCTGTAATTTATTGCAGGGACTAAGAAAAAGTAGGATATTTGGACTTGGTGATATGTCTCTCACGGTAGGGAACGGAGCACAAGTTAATGCTGCAGCCGTCGGTGAATATCACCTATTGTTGCCAAATGGCAATACTATGATTTTGAACAATTGCTACTATATACCTTCCATGGTTTGCAACATCATATTAGTTTCTTTACTTAATAAAGATGTATATAACTTTGTTCTTGATAGAAATATCATGAACATTTACTTTGATAAGGTATTGGTTGCAGAAGGCACACTGTGTAATGGTATCTATGTTCTAAATCAGAATACAGTTCTCAATGTGCAAAACACACGCAAGAGGAAGAGTTCAGATACAAATGAATCCTACTTGTGGCATTGTAGACTTGGTCATATCGGAGAGAAAAGACTAGCTAAGTTACATAAAGATGGATTCTTGAATACGTTCGAATTTTCATCTTATGAAACTTGTCAGTCTTGTCTCAAAGGAAAGATGACCAAATCTCCATTCACCGGACATGGAGAAAGAGCAGCAGAGCTCTTGGGACTCATACACAGTGATGTGTGTAGTCCGATGTCTATACATGCATGCGGTGGGTTCTCGTACTTCATCACATTCACTGACGATCTCTCTAGGTTCGGGTATGTGTATCTTATGAAACACAAATCTGAAGTTTTTGAGAAATTCAAAGAATTCAGAAACGAAGTAGAGAACCAGACTGGCAAAAGTATCAAGATCCTCCGATCTGATAGAGGAGGGGGGTACTTAAGCACTGAATTCAGGGACTTTCTAAAAGAGAATGGTATTCTCTCTCAGCTTACTCCTCCGTACACATCACAGCACAACGGCGTATGGAAGAGGAGGAACCGTACCCTATTGAACATGGTTCGCTCCATAATGAGTAGTACTGAGTTACTTCTTTCATTCTGGGGACTTGCACTTGAAACAACAGTGTACTTGTTGAATCAGGTTCTGTCTAAATCTGTGCCTAAAACTCCATATGAAGTATGGAGTGGTAGAAAACCATGTCTTAAACGGGTTAAGATATGGGGTTGTCCGGTATATATGAAAAACCAGAATCCGGACAAACTTCAGGCACGGTCAGTTTTATGTAAGTTTGTAGGATATCCCAGGTATTCAAATGGATATATGTTCTACCACACCGAAGAACAAAAGGTGTTTGTTGCTCAGCACGCCCCCTTTTTGGAGTGGCAATTTCTTGCAAAAGAAATAAGTGGGAGCACGGTAGAACTGGATGAAATATCTGAACTATAAACTCAAACTGAGGATTTAGTAGAATCAGAAAATTCAATAGTCCCAGACGAACCTCAGCTACTCCGCAGATCTGGTAGGATTTCTCATCCGCCCGAGAGATACTATGGTTTTCTCATAGACGGGGATCGAGAGGATTGCATTTTGAAAGAAGATGATCCTACCAGTTTCAAGCAGGCCATTATCAGTAGGGACTCTGATAAGTGGTTGGATGCTATGCGATCCGAAATGGAGTCCATGTATACCAATAAAGTGTGAACCTTGGATATTGCTCCACCTGGGGTAAAACCCATTGGATGCAAATGGATTTACAAAAGAAAACTTGGTGTAGATGGGCAGGTGGAAACCTATAAGGCTAGACTAGTTGAAAAAGGTTTTCGTCAAAGACCAGGTGTGGACTATGACGAAACTTTTTCTCCAGTGGCTATGCTCAAATCCATTCGAATCCTACTTGCCATTGCTGCTTTCCATGACTATGAGATCTGGCAGATGGACGTAAAAATGGCTTTTCTAAACGGCAGTTTGGAAGAGTGCGTTTATATGGATCAGCCAGAAGGTTTTGTAGATAGTGGGAGCAGCGGGAAGGTGTGCAAGTTGCTTAAATCCATTTATGGATTAAAGCAGGCATCACGGAGCTGGAACATCTGTTTTGATGAAACTGTAGGGTGTTTTTTGTCACCCCATTGAGATGGGAATGCGCGTGCGCTTGTCAGGTGCATTACAGACTCCCCCTGCCTAGGGTAGGCTAGGGTTTATTGATTGCGGGGATCAAAATCACCGGCAGCCGTGGACTAAGCTGCCGTTAATTACCCCTCGCCTTTAGAGCGAGGGAACTTCCGATTTACGGGTCAAACAGGTCATGCAAACTCAATGTGCAGTGTATGTGTGTTGTGCTTTGAAAGGGGGTTTTGGATATATCGGGGGCCCCGCATAGTTTTTACGAGGGTCCCGCTACCCGGATAGCAGGCTGGGGGTTAAGGGGGCTAGCAGCCCCCTTGCGGGATGCGGGGCAGCGCCCCGTTGGAAATTTTTTTCTAACAGGGACAGTGTCGTGGAGTATGTGTGTGTGTGCGTATATGTATATATACATATATATAAAAAAAAAGGTAAAGGGCATCCAAAGGATGCGTGGGAAAAGCGCCAACGCTTTGGGTGCTAGCGCTTTGAGCGCAAGGGTTCTAGCGCTTTGGACGCTAGCGCCCCACGTGCCAGGCACGTGGGCGCTCGGATGCTAGCGCTTTGAGCGCCAGAGCACGAGCGCTTTGGGCGCTAATGCCCCACATGCCAGGCACGTGGGCGCACCGGCGCTAGCGCTTTGAGCGCAAGAGCGCTAGCGTTTTGAGCGCAAGAGCGCTAGCGCTCCACGTGCCAGGCACGTGGGCGCTAGCGCTTTAGGCGCTAGCGCCCCGCGTGCCAGGCACGTGGGTGCTCGGGCGCTAGCGCTTTGAGCGTAAGGGCGCTAGCGCCGCACGTGCCAGGCACGTGGGTGCTCGGGAGGCAAAAGGGACCTGGTCCCTGCAATGGGAGTTGTACTTCCAGAAAGGACCACTTATTATTTTGTGTGTATATATATATATATATATGAGGAGTTAAACTCCTAGGATATTTTGAAGATGATGAAGGGGCTTCTCCCCTTGAGCCCTGGATCTTCCCCAAAGTGGGGTTTCTGGAGATGGGTCTCCTTCTTCTTCCTGTCGTTTGGCCGGATCTTGGAGAAAGGGGGTGAGATTTAAAGATCTCCCCTTTTTGAGATCTGATGGAAGATCTGAGTTCCCCTTTATGGGTTTTGTGGTGAAAAACTATTTAGTTTTATAAAAGAAAGAGTAAAACTCTTAATTTAATTCAAAAGAAAGAAGAAGGTTTTAGAACCTTGAGGAAGGAGAAGATCACAGATCTTGATGCTTTTTGCGAGAGAGAAAAAGTTGTTAAGATATTTCATTATCTTTGCCTTTATAGGCTATACACTTTACATATAGCCCTTTGGGCTTTACAGAAATGGCATTTTGCCCATCTCATGGCTCATGTGCCATTTCTTTTTGCACATAAGGTATGGACTTTACAAAAATTTGGCTTTATTCCTATTCATGCATAAAAAAAAATTACATAAAAATTATTTATTACATGATTTCATTTTGGGCAAGGAGGAGGGCCGGCCGCTTCATGTTCGGACTCGACCTGGGCATGGGCCCACTTGATCTGGGCTTGGGCCCACTTGACTTGGGGTTGACCTAGACTTTGACTTGGTCAACCGGAGTGCAATTTTCGACCCCAACAAAGTGCCCCCCATCAATACATGCACACCACATATATGAGTCGTGTGCATGAAATTGATGGATTTTCTTTCACGTGGAGGCGATTTGCTTCGGTTCCTACTTTTTGGGAAGCACTGCCCTTTTTACGACATGGACGGTCGACGCTTGACGCGTCTCCGAGATGGAGTGTCTGTAGTAGACGTTTCTCTGGCCCGGAGTGATTTGGTAAACGTGCCCCCGGCATGGAGTGTCGCTGGTCGACGTTTCCCCGAGGCGGAGTGTCTGTTGGTTGACGTGTCTCCGGCACGGAGTGTCCGCTTGACGTTTCCCCGATACGGAGTGTCGCTGTTGGACGTTTCCCCGGTATGGAGTGTCGCTGGTCGATGTTTCACCGAGGCGGAGTGTCTGTAGTCGACGTGCCCCCGGCACGGAGTGTCTGCTTGACGTTTCCCCGAGGCGGAGTGTCGGCTGGTAGATATGTCCCTGAGACGGAGTGTCTGCTTGACGTATCCCCGAGACGGAGTGTCTGCTGTTGGAAGTTTCCCCGGTACGGAGTATCGCTATTGGACGTTTCCCCAGTATGGAGTGTCGCTGGTCGAAGTTTCCCCGATACGGAGTGCCTATAGTCGACGTGCCCCTGGCACGGAGTGTCTTCTTGACGTTTCCCCGAGGCGGAGTGTCTGCTGGTTGACGTGTCCCCGACACGGAGTGTTTGCTTGACGCGTCCCCGAGACGAAGTGTCTGCTTGACGTTTCTCCATTACGGAGTGTCGTTGTTGGACGTTTCCCCGGTACAGAGTGTCGCTGTTGGACGTTTCCCTGGTACGGAGTGTCGCTGGTCGACGTTTCCCCGATACGGAGTGTCTGTAGTCACCGTGCCCCTGGCACGGAGTGTCTGCTTGACGTTTCCCCAAGGCAGAGTGTCTGCTTGTTGACGTGTCCCCGGCACGGAGTGTCGCTGTTGGACGTTTCCCCGAGACGGAGTGTCGCTGGTCGACATTTTCCCGGCATGGAGTGTCTGTGTTGGACGCAGAGGTCGATGTTGGAATTGGTTGGTTTAATTTGTTTTGGGTTGACATCAGCATCGCTACACTGGAATATGGTACCAGGAGAGAATCATCATCTGTCATGAGAGGATTTGGAGATTTGGTTTTTGTTCGGCATCAGTATCGCTACGCTGGAATATGGTACCAGGGGCGAATCATCATTTGCATTTGCTTATTAGAAAGCGATGGCTCAGGAGACAGGTTTTAGGTCCCTATCACCTAAGACTTTTCAATTTTATAAGCCGTAAGGGTCCCATAAAAGCATTTTCTCTCTACGAGTCGTAAGGATCCCATAAGTGTATTTTCTCCTTAGGAGTCATGGGGACTCCCAAGTGTGTTGCTCCTTTATGAGTCGTAAGGATCTCACGCGGGAATCTTCTCCTCACAAAGTCGAGAGGACTTTGCGAGTGCATTTCATCTCTTTTTCACGAGTTTGCGCCCTTTCGGGTTTTCACAAACTCGCCGGCAGTCCTGCTGTTTTTACTCACGGAGCCCTTTCGGGTTTTCATCTGTGCCCATTTTTCTTGTGGACATACCTTTTTCTTTTAAAATATTCACCGCCGGTGGGACTTTGAATGTGGTCTCGCCGGTAGAACTTGGGAGAGATTGGGATCGTTTTACACCCATGGATTGTATACGGTTTTGCAGGATATATGATCCAGACCGTAGGGCCGGAAAATTTTTGGGACTTTGTTGGCGTCTGCATCGCTGCACTGGAATATGGTACCAGGAGCGACTCATCATTCACCATTGGGGTATGGCATTTGGAATTTGAATTTGGTTGGCGTCTGCATCGCTACACTGGAATATGGTACCAGGAGCGACTCATCATTCGTCACTTAGGGATTGGGGAGCAATGGCTTATGAGACAGGTTTGGATCCCTATCACCTAAGGCTTTTCAATTTTATGGGTCGTAAGTGTCCCATAAAAGAATTTTCTCCCTACGAGTCGTAAGGATCCTGTAGGTGCATTTTCTCCTTAGGAGTCGTGAGGACCCCCAAGTGTGTTTGTTTTGTGAGTCGTAAGGATCCCACGAAGGTTTGTTCTTCTCATGTATCGTGAGGACACATAAGTGGGTCTTCCCAATGGAGCATAATTCCGAGGGTGGAGACCAGCCGCGTAAATAGTGATTGCGGTGGGGCATGGGTATGGTGAGAATTATTTAAGCCCGTGGATTGTATACGGTAGTCAATTTAGGCACCGGCCGTAGGGCTGGAAGAATTTTTGGAAATTGGATTTTTGTTGGCGTCTGCATCGCTGCACTGGAATATGGTACCAGGAGCGACTCATCATTCGCCGTTGTTTTGTTTTTTTTTTTGTTTGTTTTTTTATACCACGATTGCTCTATCATTTCAGCTTTTCTTATCGCGAAGGTCGCGATTGCCCTATCATTTCGACTCTTTATTCGCGATTGCCCTATCATTTTGGCTTTTCATTTTCATCTTTATTTTACTCGCTGATTTTTATTGCGAGTTGCCCCGTCCTTTTGGCTTTTATTTTATTTATTTATTTACACATTTTTACATCCCCGGTTTTACGAATTAGAGGTCGATTGTTCCCAGTTTAATGACGTGGTGGTCGACTGTTCCCAATTTAACGACGTGGTGGTCATTTATTCCCAGTTTAAAGACTTGGTGGTCTAGGGTTTTCTTATCCCAGCTCCTCGAACTTTGATCTTGGCGGGGCTGTGTTGATGATCGTAGCTCTGTGGCTTGTCGGTTCATCGGACGACTGTGAGGCTTTCCCAAGTTTGTATTGGTTTTCCACCCAATCTTTACAAACATAGTAGTCTTCATTGGTATGACTCACCATTTTATGATATGGGCAGTATATGGGATTGCCGGTCATGTTCATCTCATATGGCCTCTTTGGAATAGGCAGTTGAAGACCGTTGTTCAAGGCGTCCATGAATATTTCGCGGACTTTATCCCTCCTGAAGGAGTATACTTTCTTCTTTCTCTCCATTAGAGTAGGTGCCCTTACTGATGCTGGACCCTGAGGACGATCAGTCTTTGGTTCGCCTACTGTCCATTACCACGTTCAGTGTACATCGGAGGGACTGGAGGCTGATCGTGTTCATCTTTCACAAAGGTGTTCCATTCTCGAGCTGGAGGGAGCATCGGTCGGCTACTTCCGGATATCAATCCCCAGCTCACGAACCAAAATTTGATTTTGCTGTAATTGCAATCGAGCGACTTGGGTCGTGAGATCCGCCACGACATTTGCCAGCTCGTCGACCTTAGAATGGACCTTGGCCATCTTCTCATCCCTGTCCTGAAGTTGCCTTTGAAGCCATTGGAATAATACTTGTTCTATAGTTTCGGGTATGACAACGGGGTCATCCCTACCGCTTGAACTTAATTCAGCATGAACCACGGGCTCCTTTGGCTCAATGGCCTGAGCGAGCTCTTCATCATTTGGATCGGGCCGATGTTGGATGGCAACAACCGCGTCATTGTCATGGTTATAAGGCGTAGGAGGACTTGTTCCTCTGAGCTCCATCATATTGACCGTATGGGTTGTATACCCGTCTATTGCTTCTTCATTGGCAATGTTGCTCGCTTGGCTCTTAGCTTGTTGCCTTGGTCCGCTCTTTTTAGAGAAATGCAGATGTCTGAGAGAATCAGGTCCCTGAAGGACTTTGTTCTCTGTTTGTATGAAATTGGCGGTCGCACCTTGATTGTTTGTTAACACACCAGGGGACAATGATATTTCTCCCGCCTTGTATTGTTTCTCGATCCAATCCTTGAAGATGGAACAGTCTTCAATAGTGTGTCCCAGCACTCGGTGGTATGGAAAAAAGTTGGGATGATCAGTCATGTTCGCTTCACTTAGCCTTTTTGGTTCTGGTAGCCGCAGGCCATTCTTCAGAGCATCTTTAAAAATTTTGTGGACCTTGTCCCTTCGGAATGAGTAAACCTTATTTCTTCTTTCCACCAAAGTTGGCTCTCAAGGTCTGTTAGTCTTTGCTCCGCCCTCTCTCTGCTTGTCCAGAGAATCGGTGTTGTTGGAACTTTCGCTTTTGTTGTCGTCCCTCCGGTGTCTCGGACTGTTTGTGAATTGGAGATTCTGAGTGGACTCGGGCTTTGAGCGTTCCAACATTTGAACTTTCTTGGTCAGCTCTTGGAATGTTTTGAGGCCTGCAGTTCACAGGAAAGGTTTCATCCAGTCGTTCAGATTTTTTATTAGAAGACTGACGGATTGGTCTTGCTCCAACGGCGGTTCACATTTGATAGAGAGATTGCGCCATCGGACTATAAAATCTATGTTTCTTTCGCTGTTCTTTGGCTCGGTCCTTACGAGGTAGGCAATGGTGATTTTATCGCTGACACTCATGAACCTTTGCTCGAACATGGATTCTATTTGAGCGAACGTCATGATCGAGTCATCCGGTATGCTTGCATACCAATCGAAAGAAACATCGGTCAAACTATTGATAAACTGGAAGAGAAGGAGCGCATCATTTCCCCCAGTGTTCGCACATGATGCTTTAAATTGGGCAATGTGCCGGTTCGCAATTTGGGGACGACATAGCCAGTAGGAAACTCCACAAGATCGTACCGAGCAGGGTATGGTCTCCCGCTGCTACTGTCCTCTTTTTGCTCTCCGGCTTCGGCTACCAATGTTTTGACTTTGTTGGCAACCAAATCCATGATTTGATCTTGAGTTAGCGGGTTGCTGCCATCGGTAGTCAAGACATTTCCCGAGATAGGATGCGGCCGACTTTCATGCAGCTCGCCCACCTTGGATTCGAGGGAATAAGCGTCGGCTGCCTCGGGACACCGTTTTCCGGTTCATGAGCAGAGCCCTGCGCTTGATTGGGCGGATGAGAGGCAAGTTGGGCCGTGAGCCGTAAGACGACGTTTGTCAAGTCGTCAATTTTTTAGTAGAGCTTGGCCATCTCTTTGTCTTTGTTTCTGAGCTTCTTTCGGAGCTCCTAGAGAAGTTGCTGCTCTGCGGTCTTAGGATGGAAAGTTGGCTCATCTTTGCTTTCCGAGCCCGACTCCTCATGAACTGAGGGCTCTCCCTGCTTATCAGCTTCACTGGAAGGGTCTTCATTACCTTCCAGAGGAGGCTGGTCTTGGAATGTGGCATCCATATTCATACCAGATTGAATTTGAGATGTAGTGGCCCCTTCCTTACTCTTGCTGCACGTGCCCACCATGTAGACAGTGTGGACTACATATCCAGCTGTCTCTTTATCATTGGCGGGGAGCTTAGAGAAGACACCCGATCGAGCAGTTGTCGAGGGTACCGTTGGAGCTTGCTCGAAATGACCCGTTGCTTCGTTGACGTTAATGGCCTTGCCCCCAGCTGGAGCGACGGAGAGACATTCGGAAACGGATTTGCTTTTGGGTTGGGCGCCCTCGAGACCACCACATTTGGCCTATTGCCTTTCGAGACCGGCTTGTCGGTTACCGGAACTTGAGGTGCAGGAATGGCGTTAGCTGGCACGAACAGAATAGAGCCGAACTGTAGCAGCAGCTCCTCCCACTGTCGCCCAAGACAGTCCGGGAGGACCTTCCTGGAGTCCATCTTCATCGTGTATGAGATGGGAGCTAAGTTCATCTTTGGAGACATTGTTGAAAATTGATTGTTTGGAAAGCTGCATGAAAGAGCATTATTTTAGTATAAATATAGATATGTATATTGATTGAGTTCGTATGAACGTTTAACCCGAAATATGGGAGGAAAGATTGGTCCCACCGGGCGTTCCAGAATCTGTAGGGTGTTTTTCGTCACCCCATTGAGATGGGAATGCGCGTGCGCTTGTCAGGCGCATTACAGACTCCCCCTGCCTAGGGTAGGCTGGGGTTTATTGATTACGTGGATCCAAATCTCCGGCAGCCACAGACTAAGCTACCGTTAATTACCCCTCGCCTTTGGAGTGAGGGAACCTCCAATTAACTGGTAAAACAGGTCATGCGCACCCAATGTGCAGTGTATGTGTGTTATGTTTTGAAAGGGGGTTTTGGATATATTAGGGGCCCCGCAGAGTTTTTACGGGGGTCCCGCTACTCGGATAGCGGGATGGGGGTCAAGGGGGCTAGCAGCCCCCTTAAGAGGTGCGGGGCAGTGCCCCGTTGGAAATTTTTTTCTAATAGGAACAGTGTCGTGGAGTATGTGTGTGTATGCGTATATGTATATATACATATATAAAAAAAATGGGAAAGGGCATCCAAAGGATGCGTGGGAAAAAGCGCCAGCGCTTTGGGTGCTAGCGCTTTGAGCGCAAGGGCGCTAGCGCTTTGGGTCGTAGCGCCCCACGTGCCAGGCACGTGGGCGCTCGGGCGCTAGCACTTTGAGCGCTAGTGTCCCATGTGCCAGGCACGTGGGCGCTCGGGTGCTAGCGCCCCGCGTGCCAGGCACGTGGGTGCTCGGGTGCTAGCACTTTGGGCGCTAGTGCTTTGACCGCAAGGGCGCTAGCGCCTCACGTGCCAGGCACGTGGGCGCTCGGGAGGCAAAAGGGACTTGGTCCCTGCAATGGAAGTTGTACTCCCAGAAAGGAGCACTTATTATTTTGTGTATATATATATATGAGGAGTTAGACTCCTAGGATATTTTGAAGCTGATGAAGGGGCTTCTCCCCTTGAGCCCGGGATCTTTCCCAAAGTGGGGTTTCTAGAGATGGGTCTCCTTTTTCTTCCTGTCGTTTGGCCGGATCTTGGAGAAAGGGAGTGAGATTTAAAGATCTCCCCTTTTTGAGATCTAATGGAAGATCTGAGTTCCCCTTTGTGGGTTTTGTGGTGAAAAACTATTTAGTTGTATAAAAGGAAGAGTAAAACTCTTGATTTAATTCAAAAGAAAGAAGAAGGTTTTAGAACCTTGAGAAAGGAGAAGATCACAGATCTTGATGCTTTTTGGGAAAGAGAAAAATTTGTTGAGATATTTCATTATTTTTGCCTTTATAGGCTATACACTTTACATATAGCCCCTTGGGCTATACAAAAATGGCATTTTGCCCATCCCATGGCTCATGTGCCATTTTTTTTGCATATAAACCATGGGCTTTACAAAAATTTGGCTTTATGCCCATTCATGCATAAAAAAAATTACATAAAAATTATTTATTACATGATTTCATTTTGGGTATGGAGGAGGGCCGGCCGCTTCATGTTCGGACTCGACCTGGGCATGAGCCCACTTGATCTGGGCTTGGGCCTACTTGGCTTGGGGTTGACCTAGACATTGACTTGGTCAACCGGGGTGCAATTTTCGACCCCAACAGAAACAGTCAAGGAATTTGACTTCATCAAGAATGAGGATGGGCCTTGTATTTATAAGAAAATTGTAGGACGAACTGTCGTATTCTTAGTCTTGTACGTGGACGACATTCTTTTGATAGGAAATGACATTCCTATGCTACAGTCGGTCAAGCTATTCTTATCACAACGGTTCTCCATGAAGGACCTGGGTGATGCCTCGTGCATTCTGGGGATCAAGATATACAGAGATAGATCCAAGAGATTACTGGGACTTTCGCAGTTCAGGTACATAGAGACCGTACTGAAGAGATTTAGTATAGAAGATTCCAAGCACGGTAATATACTCGCATTGCACGGAATCACCCTCTCCAAGAGGATGTCTCCCAAGACTGACGAGGAGAGGGTTCGCATGAGCACTATACCCTACGCTTCAGCGGTAGGATCTATAATGTATGCGATGCTATGTACAAGACCAGATGTAGCTTACGCGCTAAGCGTGGTGAGCCGGTATCAGTCAGACCCAGGTGAGAACCACTGGACAGCAGTGAAGAACATTCTCAAGTACCTGAGAAGGACTAAGGAGATATTCCTGGTTTATGGTAATGGAGACCTCATGGTCGAGTCCTTTACCGATTCAAGCTTCCAGAGTGACAAGGACGACAGCAAGTCTATCTCGGGTTTTGTGTTTACCCTCAACGGAAGGGCGGCATGTTGGAGGAGTTCCAAACAGAATACCGTCGCAGACTCGACGACGGAGGCTGAATACATTGCTGCAAGTAATGCCGCAAAAGAGGCGGTGTGGATGAAGAAGTTCATTAGTGAACTTCAGGTGGTTCCGTCCATTGTTGACCCAATACCTTTGTATTGCGATAACAATGGGGCTATAGTTTTAGTGAAGGAACCACGGTCCCATCAAAAATCCAGACACATCTTAAGACGGTATCACCTGATCAGGAGATCATTGATCGCCAGGAGATCGAGGTACGGAGAGTGGACACTAAAGACAACATGGCGGATTCATTCACAAAGGCCCTCCCTCAAACACAGTTCGAGCGACTTTTTGAGCTATTGGGTATGCAGTACACCAGCAGCTGTCCTTAGTGCAGATGTTGGGTATGCGGTACACCAATTACTAGCCTTTAGTGCAAGTGGGAGATTGTTGGATATGTATGCCCTAGGGTCTATTATTGTATAGTACTAGTTTGTATAATACATTTTGGATGCTTGGGATATATACACGGATTTACGACAGTCTTGCTCGATATAGTAGTATGCTACTTGGTTTGTATCTATCTTAATATGTGTATATGTTTCTTTTAACATATCGCTAATACATATTGATGGAGCCCTTAGGATCTTTGCTTGACTACCAGCGTTATGATGGCGATCACACTAGTGGGGGCTGGGTAGTCTATAAGCATATCCTTATACAGGTTCCTAGTCGTAGGATTATCAAGACAAGGCATCGATACTCCAGAGTGGATTGGTGTATCCTCTTCTCATCTCAGAAGGGGAGATGGTCTGTCCCATAACCATTAGTATGTCATACGGGAGATAGTATGCAGGTGCTCGTTAGGTTACGAGTACACTGGACAGGACTCGTCATGAACTGTTGGTTGGTGTCACGCCCCGCTTCCCAGTGTACGGCGAAGTGGACGCGACGAGGCCCGCTACGTATATACTCAAAAGTACATACGCTAAGCGTAACTAAGCAATATAAAGTAAATCACAAGAGATGAATGATATAGAAATAACAGCAACTTTTATTAATAACATTCTTTGTACAATACATGAAAAGGAAATACAACTGAAATGAAAAGCGATGCCTAAACAGTGGCATAACAGGAAATGAAAATACTGGAAAGAACAAGGTACAATATCTAGAGCTCGGGGTCTTCGTGGAACTGCTCCAAATTTTCACCGGTGGGCTCGATCTCAGCTTGGTCCAACGCACCTGAAGACATTCAAAGAAGAAAGAATAGAATGTCGTCAGCGAACAGGTCGCTCGGTAAGTCCAAAAGGTAAGAGGGAGAAATAGACAAGAGTAGGAGAGAGAGAGAGAGCTTTTAATATTGTATTGTATTGTTGTCATGTTGTAATGTTATATTAACGATGTTGTTTGTAGCTTGGTACAGAAGAATACCAGTGTATTCGAGAGGGGTCTCTATATGCTAGAGACCAGGGCAAACGGAAATAGAGTACAAGGCTCCGCTATACAATCCGGAACAACGGCAATTGGATTCAGATTAGGTGTCTTAAATATGACCGTCTCGTGCCACTTTTAACACCTTCCGTACCAATCTACCCCTTAAACCCCGCGATGTCTTGTTTGTATTGTTATCTTGTAAAATTGTATTGATTGCATGATTGACTGACTGACTGACCAAAACCATGATATCAGGAAACGGTTATAACCGTAGAGTCATGTAAATGGAATACTGGGAAACATGTTAAAGGAATATATCCATGGTTCGGTTCAGTCAAGTTATATAGATTGTTAACTGGATTCTGGGATTCCTGTGTTCATTTTGAATTGGAATATTAAAGAATATAGATTGACTTGAATCATATTCAAGTCAGAAATAGTCAGACTCAAACCCGAGTCAGACTAAAAGAAAAGTAATTTGAAGTTCTATAATTGTTAGGGTCCTTATTGTAATTTATAGAACTTGAGGGGGTTTTATGTAAAAGGTACTATTGTATAGTTTTCAAAATACACCTCAAGTATTTGTTATTCGTCTTTATAGTTATAATGCGTGTGGATTTTATCTGTGTTATTCTAGTGAATATATCCTAATAAAAGTATAATTGATTTATTTAAAATTCATGGTATTTTAATGTAACTTTTAATCTTGTAATTTTTTTTAAGGAAAAGTGGAAACTTTATATTATAATAAAATAGTTGTTTAAATGATAATTATATATATATTAATACAAGAATAATTTTATATAAATATTTTTATTTTCCAAAATCTCATTTTTCTTAAATGTCGTATTTTAAACCTTTCGAGACCGAATGCTCCTTGCGGAGGTCTGAATCTCGCACTACTAGCCCGCGGGTGCACGATGAACCGTACTATCCCTAACGGGTTCCCCAAAGGTGGGTTGTAGCGGCGCTTTGCTTAGGTTTAATAAATACTATTCATTTAGAAAAACGGTTTTATAAATATAAGGTATTTATTTGTAAGGGATGTAATTTCCGTATTTTAGTTTCTAGGGTTTCCTAAGCCAACTAGCATATTTCTAAGGTCTAAACGATAAGTCATTAGAAACCTCCAATCGACTCTTCACCGCCAATTGCGGGCAGGTAAGTACCAGGTAAGTGGGAAGGAACCACAGTAGTGGGTCTAATTAAAAACCACTAGCCTAGACACACTTGCCTAGACACCACAAAGTCAGTTTAGATAAACGATCGATGTCCATGACATATCGTGCTTTTATTTTAAAAGATTTTATTTAGAATTGTGTACAACTTAAAGCTTTTAGAATAGGTTTATAAAGAATATGGTATTTTAGTGAAAAGTCCTGTATTTTCGTATTCTATATTTTGACGTTTATCAATTAGGGTTATATTTGTGTGTGTGTAGAGGTAGGTCATTACCTCGTGACTTATTTTAAGGTTTAATGAAGTTTTAGAGGTTAAATATGATATATTAAACTTGAAGGTATTAAAGCGCAAGAATACGGTATTTGAAAACGTTATCATTTCATATGTGAAAACTCATTCAAATTGATTTCTACAAGTTTAGTGATCAAGATAAACATATTTAGGAGTGAGGGAATTAATTAAAACAAGAAAAGTAAATTTTATGGTATTTTTGTGAAAAGAATACGGTTTTACAAGAAAGCTATCATTTCATGTGAGAAACTTTATTTAAATTGGTTTCTATGTGGTTAATAGTCTTCATGGATATGTTTAAGTATTATAGATTAGGTGACAAGTGGAATTTTGTGGAAAAACCGAATAGGAAATCGGTTTGTTCCGATTTCCGTCGGGTTCCAAAAAGTCGTATTTTTTTATTAAAAGAAAAGAGAGATAGAAGAGATGGGACTTACGGGTTTGGACAAGCTAAGGAGGCTAAGGAAGTGGTGGTTGTCGATGCGTCGAAAACGTCGCGAAGGTTCTACTACGATCGCCGGAATTCGTCGTCGGTTTCGGCAGCGCTTCGCTTCTCGCTCTTTTTCTAACGTACCGAGTTCTCTTGAGAATTTGACAGAGTGGACTTAGGATTGTATGGTGAAATGGTAGAGGGTAGGGGTGTTTATATAGGGCTAGGCTAGGGTTAGGGTTTTGATTAAAAAATATTTAAAAAATATAAAAATTCATTAAAATATCATTAAATTTGGGAGTAAAAGAGGTTTATTGTGCATTTGGTAACTGTTCTGGAGAAAAGAAGTATACAGGGGGGTTGACCAAGTCAACACGGAAAAATTCCGTGTTGACGACTCGGCCGGCCGGCCGACTCGGCCGAGTCGCGCCGAGTCTAAGCGGCGTCGGGTGGGGAAACTCCTGGGGGGAATTTTGGTGTACTTTATTTTTTATGTGCAGTATTAATTTTGAGAGTTATGGCTGTTTGACTGTTGACTTTCCAAAAAATTAAAACAAAACAATAAAAATAATGTGGGGCATGGGATTCGAACTCTGGTGGCTTGGTTCAGCAGTGCAAGATATTACCAATAAGCTACAAGCTCCTTCTTGTAATTATTGTGTTATTTAATTACTTAAAATGATAGAAGCAAGAGTAAATACTTCAAGTATACATTAAATTTTAAAGTGATTTCTTGTACACTAAAATTGGAGTTATTTCATTCTTATAGCTTGTAATTAAAAATAATTACCTATATCTTGTGCTCATGCTAAAATACACATTTGTGGATTTTAAAAAAATATTTTGAAAAAAATTTGTATAGGAAAAAGTGTATAAGAAAATTAGGGTTGTTACATTCTACTCTCCTTATAAAAATTTCGTCCTCGAAATTTGTAAAAGGAAAGTGTAACAGTGCAAAGAAGTTTGGTGGTTATGGTATAGATAGTGTATAAAATAACAAAGAGATACAAGGGTGAAAAAGGTTTACTGGTGTTACCTTGACCTACAGTATCGGCTTCTACGGCTACTAGTGTGAAGGTCTGTCGCCGTGGTACATTCTTTCTGGCTGGAGGCACATTCTACCTTTGGGGCCTGTTTCTCTGGTCTCTAGACATGTCTCTCATTGCCTGTTGGAATTGGCGAGTAGGCTGTGCAGATGGTGGAGCAGGTAGTGCAGGACGAGTTGCAGGAGCCTGGATGGTTGGCCGCTGCGGTTGGTTGGTGTGTGGGTGAGATGAGTTGCTGTTGTAAGGACAGTTTCCAATGTCGTGGTTGGATGCGCCACAAATTAGACACAGGCCTTTTGCGTGCCACAGTCCTTCCACAAATGTCCCTTTCTATGGCAGTAATGGAAAATTTCTTCAGTCCTCCTGGGTTCAAACGATGGCCTGGAAGAGGCCCCACCTGCCATCTGGTTGGCAGGGCGCTTGACTCCTGCAGACTGAGGTCTGCCCCTCTTTTATCACTGCCTCATAGCTGCGGGCAGCTTCCAGAGCATGCTCATGAGTCAAAAACTTTCCTGTGGCTAGAGCAGCCTTAATCTCTGTGTCCAAACCTTGTTGAAAGCGACGGGCTCTGATATCGTCCGTCGGTATCAAGTGTGCCGCGAATCGGCTCAACATGGTGAACTCAGCATCGTATTCATCTACTGATTTGTCCCATATTGATTCTTGCTGTAGATGAATAAATTGCTGCTCCATGGCGAACCTGGCAGTCACAGGGAAATATTTCGCGTCGAACTTCTCGCGAAATGTCTTCCATTCAATCGGCTGTACCAGAAGGCTTTCTTCCGCCTTCCACCAATTGCGAGCATTATCCGTGAGCTATAGTTTTGCTACACGGACCCAAGCGTTGTCTGGCACTTGAGCTGCTGCTAGATCGTCTTCGCTGCTTTGTGCCCATTCTTCCGCTTCAAGAGGGCTTCCTTTACCTGAGAACTGCTTTGGGTGCAAAGCCCTGAATTGCTTTACTCCCGGTGCATCGTTCCCAGGACGGTTCAAAAGTTGTTGCTGTCCCTCGAGAAGACTGCGGATCGCCTCGAATAGCATCGTTTGCTCAGTGGGTGGTGCAGGAACAACTGGTGTGAGAGGTAGTGCTGAAGGGGTGTTGTTGACGTTGGTGCTGGTGTTGTTCGGGGAATCCATAACCTTGAAGAAAAATTTGGGTTAGGACAGATTCAAATACATGAAATGATAAAATTCAAGGAATAGAGATTTGCAAGATTCAAGGAACATGAATTGTAAAGAATGTTTTAGTTGCTGGTTCTTGTGTTATATTGCTTAGGTTGTTCATGCAGACCAGAACTGCATGACAGGGATTCATACAGCTCTGACCTGCATGGGCCACCAACAAAACCTGTCACGCCCCGCTTCCCAGTGTACGGCGAAGGGGACGCGACGAGGCCCGCTACGTATATACTCAGAAGTACATACGCTAAGCGTAACTAAGCAATATAAAGTAAATCACAAGAGATGAATGATATAGAAATAACAACAACTTTTATTAATAACATTCTTTGTACAATACATGAAAAGGAAATACAACTGAAATGAAAAGCGATGCCTAAACAGTGGCATAACAGGAAATGAAAATATTGGAAAGAACAAGTATAATATCTAGAGCTCGGGGTCTTCGTGGAACTTCTCCAAATCTTCACCGGTGGGCTCGATCTCAGCTTGGTCCAACGCACCTGACGACATTCAAAGAAGAAAGAATAGAATGTCGTCGGCGAACAGGTCGCTCGGTAAGTCCAAAAGGTAAGAGGGAGAAATAGACAAGAGTAGGAGAGAGAGAGAGCTTTTAATATTGTATTGTATTGTATTGTTGTTATGTTGTAATGTTATATTAACGATGTTGTTTGTAGCTTGGTACAGAAGAATGCCAGTGTATTCAAGAGGGGTCTCTATATGCTAGAGACCAGGGCAAACGGAAATAGAGTACAAGGCTCCGCTATACAACCCGGAACAACGGCAATTGGATTCAGGTTAGGTGTCTTAAATCTGACCGTCTCGTGCCACTTTTAACACCTTCCGTACCAATCTACCCCTTAAACCCCGCGATGTCTTGTTTGTATTGTTATCTTGTAAAATTGTATTGATTGCATGATTGACTGACTGACTGACTGACCGAAACCATGATATCAGGAAACGGTTATAACCGTAGAGTCATGTAAATGGAATACTGGGAAACATGTAAAAGGAATATATCCATGGTTCGGTTCAGTCAAGTTATATAGATTGTTAACTGGATTCTGGGATTCCTGTGTTCATTTTGAATTGGAATATTAAAGAATATAGATTGACTTGAATCATATTCAAGTCAGAAATAGTCAGACTCAAACCCGAGTCAGACTAAAAGAAAAGTAATTTGAAGTTCTATAATTGTTAGGGTCCTTATTGTAATTTATAGAACTTGAGGGGGTTTTATGTAAAAGGTACTATTGTATAGTTTTCAAAATACACCTAAAGTATTTGTTATTCATTTTTATAGTTATAATGCGTGTGGATTTTATTTGTGTTATTCTAGTGAATATATCCTAATAAAAGTATAATTGATTTATTTAAAATTCATGGTATTTTAATGTAACTTTTAATCTTGTAATTTTTTTTTAGGAAAAGTGGAAACTTTATATTATAATAAAATAGTTGTTTAAATGATAATTATATATATATTAATACAAGAATAATTTTATATAAATATTTTTATTTTCCAAAATCTCATTTTTCTTAAATGTCGTATTTTAAACCTTTCGAGACCGAATGCTCCTTGCGGAGGTCTGAATCTCGCACTACTAGCCCGCGGGTGCACGATGAACCGTACTATCCCTAACGGGTTCCCCAAAGGTGGGTTGTAGCGGCGCTTTGCTTAGATTTAATAAATACTATTCATTTAGAAAAACGGTTTTATAAATATAAGGTATTTATTTGTAAGGGATGTAATTTCCGTATTTTAGTTTCTAGCGTTTCCTAAACCAACTAGCATATTTCTAAGGTCTAAACGATAAGTCATTAGAAGCCTCAAATCGCCTCTTCACCGCCAATTGCGGGCAGGTAAGTGCCAGGTAAGTGGAAAGGAACCACAGTAGTGGGCCTAATTAAAAACCACTAGCCTAGACACCACAAAGTCAGTTTAGATAAACGATCGATGTCCATGACATATCGTGCTTTTATTTTAAAAGATTTTATTTAGAATTGTGTACAACTTAAAACTTTTAGAAAATGTTTATAAAGAATATGGTATTTTAGTGAAAAGTCTTGTATTTTCGTATTCTATATTTTGACGTTTATCAATTAGGGTTATATTTGTGTGTGTGTAGAGGTAGGTCATTACCTCGTGACTTATTTTAAGCTTTAATGAAGTTTTAGAGGTTAAATATGATGTATTAAACTTGAAGGTATTAAAGCGCAAGAATACGGTATTTGAAAACGTTATCATTTCATGTGTGAAAACTCATTCAAATTGATTTCTACAAGTTTAGTGATCAAGATAAACATATTTAGGAGTGAGGGAATTAATTAAAACAAGAAAAGTAAACTTTATGGTATTTTTGTGAAAAGAATACGGTTTTACAAGAAAGCTATCATTTCATGTGAGAAACTTTATTTAAATTGGTTTCTATGTGGTTAATAGTCTTCATGGATATGTTTAAGTATTATAGATTAGGTGACAAGTGGAATTTTATAGAAAAACCGAATAGGAAATCGGTTTGTTCCGATTTCCGTCGGGTTCCAAAAAGTCGTATTTTTTTATTAAAAGAAAAGAGAGATAGAAGAGATGGGACTTACGGGTTTGGACAATCTAAGGAGGCTAAGGAAGTGGTGGTTGTCGGTGCGTCGAAAACGTCGCGAAGGTTCTACTACGATCGCCGGAATTCGTCGTCGGTTTCGGCAGCGCTTCGCTTCTCGCTCTTTTTCTAACGTACCGAGTTCTCTTGAGAATTTGACAGAGTGGACTTAGGATTGTATGGTGAAATGGTAGAGGGTAGGGGTGTTTATATAGGGCTAGGTTAGGGTTAGGGTTTTGATTAAAAAAATATTTAAAAAATATAAAAATTCATTAAAATATCATTAAATTTGGGAGTAAAAGAGGTTTATTGTGCATTTGGTAACTGTTCTGGAGAAAAGAAGTATACAGGGGGGTTGACCAAGTCAACACGGAAAAATTCCGTGTTGACGACCCGGCCAGCCGGCCGATTCAGCCGTTCCGCCGGCCGACTCGGCCGAGTCGGGCCGAGTCAAAGCGGCGTCGGGTGGGGAAACTCCTGGGGGGAATTTTGGTGTAATTTATTTTTTATGTGCAGTATTAATTTTGAGAGTTATGGCTGTTTGACTGTTGACTTTCCAAAAAATTAAAACAAAACAATAAAAATAATGTGGGGCATGAGATTCGAACTCTGGTGGCTTGGTTCAGCAGTGCAAGGTATTACCAATAAGCTGCAAGCTCCTTCTTGTAATTATCGTGTTATTTAATTACTTAAAATGATAGCAGCAAGAGTAAATACTCCAAGTATACATTAAATTTTAAAGTGATTTCTTGTACACTAAAATTGGAGTTATTTCATTCTTGTAGCTTGTAATTAAAAATAATTACCTATATCTTGTGCTCATGCTAAAATACCCCTTTGTGGATTTTAAAAAAATATTTTGAAAAAAAATTGTATAGGAAAAAGTGTATAATAAAATTAGGGTTGTTACAGTTGGTATTATACCTATCGTCAGTTACCAGTTCCCAGGTGACATGAGTACAGCTTAGTCCGTTGACTTGACACTGCTATTTCGCCTCAAGTGTGTTCCCACTGTTCTTTGATTGCTACCCTACCACGGCTCTATTGAGTCGTGCAAACAGGTAATAGTTGGGTGCAGTCCCGAAGCACTTGGAGGCAGTGGCGGTTAGACAGGATTCATTTCTCCCTGTATTTGGGGTTGATATCGCGTTGTGTTTAGGAGAGCCATTACACAAAGTCCCTGGCCAGGGCAAGTGAGATTTACTGGTAGGGTTTCCAGTAGTTTCTCAAGGTGTTCTGGGCTACACTCCGACATAACTTATACCGCTATTAGGGGTCTGACGTTTACCACCCCCCTAAGCCCGATATGCGATACTCTTAGACGAACAGACTGGACTGTACGGAGATTGTCACAGATAGGCTCAATAGGAGTTTGGATGAGCTTGCTCGTCGACCTTCTTATTGACAGATACTGTTGGAGATAGTGCCCTCAGAGTCAATTATTAGGTCACAGGTACGTGATTGTAATGATTGAAGGAGGACCTATCCCGGTAGGACAGTCTTACTCGAGATGATAGTATGCTATCTGGTTTACCTTTATCATCGTGTACTGCTTTAGGTGACATGACACGTCGCTATTACACGTTGATAGAGCCCCTAGGATTCTTGCTTGACCACCAGCAGTATGAGGGCGATCATATAAGTGGGAGCTGGGGGTCTATAAGCTTATCCTTAAAAGGTCCCTAGTCGTGGGAGTTTCGAGACCGGGCATCGATACTCCATTAGTAGACTAGTGTATACAGTCGAGACCCCGACGAGGGGCGGTGGCCGGTCTCACAAGCCACTGGTGTCAGTTGGATCACCTAAGATGTATACAGGTGCTCATTGGGTTATGAGTACACCGGACAGGACTCGCCGGGAACATGCTAGTTGGTCATATACCAGACGTCAGATGGCAGTTCCCAGGTGACATGTGTGCAGGTTAGTTCATCGACCTGGGGATCGTCATTTGTCTCGTGTGAGTTCCCACTGTACTTTGATTACTACCCTACCACGGCTCAAAGGAGTCGTGCAAACAGGTTTTAGTTGGGTACAGTCCCGAGCCACATGGAGGCAGTGAGCGCATCTTCAGGGGTTCGTCTCTCCCGGTATTGGGGGTGAGGTCGTGCTGTGTCTAGGAGAGCCATTACACAAAGTCCTTGGCCAAGGCAAGGAGATTTACTGGTAGGTATTCCAGTAGTATCTCAGGGTGTTCTGGGCTACACTCCGACACGACTTGTACCGCTTTTGGGGGTCTGACTTTTACCAACCCCCTAGGCCCGCCATGAGATACTCATAGACGAACGGACCGGACTGCACGGATATTGTCACTGACAGGCTCAGTTGGGTGTCGGGATGAGCTTCCTCATCGACGTCCTATTTGGTCAGTACCTGGTAGCCCGTCACGTATTGGCTTATACCTCTGACGTGCTAGTGGTTAAATCCACAACCAAGGTGTTGACGAGTCTTTAGAGTCCACCACACTTTCAGTTACTCAAGTTTCGGGCGAAACGCTGTAGAGGCCGTATGGATATATGGCAGGGTTCGATCAGATACGTGCGGTATTGCACGGATCAGGATCGAACGGATATAACTAGCCGGCTTTGGTTTAAGCCGGTCCTAGTTTAGTACAGTGTAGATTTTGTCTCATTGCATTTGTATCCGGACGGAATACAGATGCGGGTGTGTATGCACAGTATGGGGGTTTTCCTGTAATTTATTACGGGACCAGTTTTCTGGAGTTGCCAGTTTGCATTCTGTTCCGGCCGGTTTTCTCTTTTTCCTTCATGGTCGGACTTTTCATTGGAGGGTGTTAATTGCAAGTTTGCAATTAACATTTTGTGAGGGGTTTCTTTGCATGAGTGTGGCTTCATAATCATGATATTCCTTTCTTTGTCCATTCCTTGCATTTATGGTGATGGAGAGGTGAAAGGATTTGAGTAGGAAATGGAAGTGATTTTTTGATCATTATTTTTTCCCACTTGGTTTTATTGTGGGCCGGCCACTGTGTGAGGATGAGTGTGCAGGAAGTTTTATGTGGTTTTGGATTAATTAATAAGTTTTGTTTGTATGGAATAAATTTCCTTCATGATCATTTTTGGTGGGCCATCCCATATTTGTGTGTGCTGGAATGGTGCTGTGAGGAAATTGATTTTCCTTTGGTTTTCATACATTCATGTCATTAAGGGGCAGGCTTGTTTTTTTCTTTTTCCAGTGAGCTTCTTCTTGAGTATTGGCCGAGCCCTTTAGAAATGGATGCTCCATCTTTCTCAAGCATCCATGAAAAATTCTTGTCCACAAACTCCTCCACAAATGGCAACTCCAAAACCCCAAATGAGACTTCTTCTTCTCTAGATATTCTACAGCATTTCTTGAGCACGTCGAGTAGCCGGCTTCGTGCCCGAGTTGCCTCGGCATTGAGGTGGGAGCCCGTAAAAGAAGAAGGCGATGTGGTGCACTTCCGGCGACGAGGAGGAGACGGGACCATTCCGCAGGAGATCGGGACCATGACGAGAAGACCGGAGGACTTGGATCGTCGGTATATCTCTTCCCCTTCTCTTTGTAGTTAGCTAGATTTAGTTTAATGGCCCGATCCGGTTTTAGTGCGCGGTGGTGCCGTTTTGCCAAGTCCGCAAAATTTTAAGTTTACCACCGTTTCCGCGTTTGGCCGTCGGATTGACGGCCGGGGCGCCGCCGTGCACTTACAGTGGTATCAGAGCCAGGCCATTAACTTCGTCTAGCTTTCGTTTGATGTGTTTGCATTTCGGATCGATCAAAAATCCCAAAACCCACTTTTCCTTCAGCATCAGTTTCTGTTCAAAATTTTTGGTCTCGAAAATTTTTCCAGGTTGTATAAAAGTACTGTACAGGATGTTCTAAGCTCTCTGGAAAAATTCGACAAAATGATCTCTTATGTAGAGCGCGGAACCGCGGCCAAACCCTACCTTGGGCCGCGGTTCCGCGGCAGTTCAGAGAGATGAATTTGCCAAAGTTCTCCAGTGGACTTCTGGGGTTAAATTGGGGTTTTTGGAATATTAATATTGGGCCCAGAAATTCTTGATGTGCTGCAGTAACACTTGGGGCCCACTTGTTAAAAATTTGATTGATCGGAAAATTTTAAACACATTTTTCACAGTATTTACATTATATCTGCGACCGTGAATGTCACTTGATCGGTAAATCAGGTCTAACTGCTATAGCCCGGTTAGACGGATTTGCGAACGTGAATTTCACGTTGATGTTCTATGTTTATGCTGTGTTGTTGCGGATCGGTCGTGGGGGATAGCCTGGATGCAATACTAGTACTGTGCTGTTGTATTATGTACATTTGATATTGCGGGGCGAGCGTCCGACATGTGGACTGCCGTCACTGCCTGTTTGTATTATTCTTTTGGGGCACGACCTGGTTGCGGTCGATGTACCCGGTGTATGTATATTTTACATTCTGTACTAGGATTACCCCGCGGAGGGGTGCACGGATGGCCGGGTTCTAGAGGGCAACAAGCCCGCATCTCATGGCATTGAGACGGAGGGAGGCTTCACTCTGGGATTGGCGGGCTATTCGCCGCACTCGTAGGGGGTACAGGTTGACCCAGGAGGGGTGCCCAAGTTGCCGGATTCCGTGGAGTGCTGGGTGGTCCATTCACGGAGCTGAAGGGGGCTGCCTCGCTTCAGGTTTTGGCGGGTGACTTGCCGCGCCCGTAGGGGTCTAGGTTTTCATTGCACAGGCTATCCACACGACCAGGGGAACGTCGGGTTTCAGTAGTGGCTCTGTGAAACCCGGGGATCCCAGATATCTGTATTGTTCTGTGATGCTGTACATTTATGTGATATTGCATTTCTTTTCACGCCTTGAGCGAAATATAATATATTGGTATATATATTAGTAGATGTTGTATATGTTTTTCATCCGCGCTAGTCCAGTCCCCGCTCTGCCGTTAGTTAGCTAACCTAACGGGTGATGACGGGACCCAGTGGCGAATGCGGATGGCATATACGTACGTCAGTATATTTTCGTTCTTTGTGGTGTGATTAATTGATGGGACTGCGTTGATTCGGATCAATGCAAGTTAAACAAACCTAATCTGATGTTGTTGGAACACTTTTCAAAAAGCTGTTATTGCAAGGACGTTCACTTTTGTTTTGCATCGTGGTATTCATTGGAATATCCTGCTCCTCAGTCGACGAGGCAAGGGCCGAGATCCCTTTACCGGGAGTGACCCCTTGGACAGAAGTTTTGCGTCAGGGCATTAACTTCATTATAGCCGATTACTTTCGCTTTGCACCGTGGTATTTGTTTCGCCCAATCAGAGCAAAGCTCTGTTTGAATTCAAAATTCAAATCTTTGAAGCAAAGCTTCAAATCCCGCGCACAGCGCCCAAGAAGGCGCGCCCAATCAGAGCAAAGCTCTGTTTAAAGGAAGCAACGCTTCAGCTGCACTGCGCTCTGCGCTAAGTGACACGTGTCAGCGCAGATGCGCTAGCGCAGTTGCGCTGTGCTCTGCGCTGCGCGACACGTATCAGCGCAGATGCGCTAGCGCAGTTGCGCTGTGCTCTGCGCTAAGTGACACGTGTCAGCGCAGATGCGCTGCGCTCTGCACTGTGCGACACGTGTCAGCGCAGATGCGCTAGCGCACTTGCGCTGCGCTCTGCGCTGCGCGACACGTGTCATGCGCTGGGGTATCCGCGCCCAACTGAATTAAGATTTCATGAAAACTTTTCTGTTCTTTCCAGAACTAGAAGACTTTCTTCGGCCTCTGGATCAAAGATCCAACAGTGGGAAAACTCCCAAAAATCATTCAAGAAAGATCCCGTTAACAAATTCAACAAATTTATGGGGCACTATAAATAGGACCCCAGACCTCATTCAAAAGGCATCAAGAATTTTCTCGAAAAAAAATCAAGAACCCTAAAACAGAGAAAACTCCGAGAAGAAAAAGGTAAAAAAAAAAAAAAAACCCTTCATGAGGTAGGAAAAAAAGGGGGGCCTTCTAATAGATCATTGATCTAAAAATAAGATCAATGATCTTTATAAAAAAAAAAAAAAAGAGTGCTTTGCACTTCTTGTGAACCTTCGGTTCTGTAAAAACAACAAAAATAATAAAATAATAAAAGAATAGTGCTTTGCACTTTTAAGAACCTCTGGTTCTTCGAATAAAGAAAAATTTATTTTTCTTTGATCCAATTTAGACGAAGAAATTAAACAGTGCTTTGCACTTCCTTTCTTGAATCTAAAAGATTCTTAGTGCTTTGCACTTCCAATTTGCGCCGTTGCGCTCTTAAGAGAGCGCCACGTGTCGGTTATAAAACCATTTGCGCTAAGCGCTCTTAAGATAGAGCTTTGCTCTCTGGAATTAGCGCAACTCGCTGAGAGCGCGCCACGTGTCAGCAGCGCAATTGCGCCGCGCAACAGCGCAACGCGCTGCGCTAGTGCGCTTGCACTCATCAGAGCATGACACGTGTCGTCACCGTATGGACTTGCGCTCATTACTTAGCGCAAAGCGCAAATGCATTCAAAAGGGCCAAGCCCAACTAAGAGAAGGCCTAACAGGCTCAATAAAGCGTAAATGCATTATTTTAAGGGGCAGAGCCCAAATCAAAACAGATGCTTTGCATCATTTATAAATGGGCAGAGCCTAAACAGAATCTTCAGAATGCTGTGCATTTTTACCAGGGGCAGAGCCCAAATCAAAACAGGTGCTTTGCATCATTTATAAATGGGCAGAGCCTAAACAGAATCTTCAGAATGCTGTGCATTTTTACCAGGGGCAGAGCCCAAATCAAACGAAATGCATTGCATCATTCATAAATGAGCAGAGCTCAGAATAGAGTGATGCTCTGCAGAGCCTAAATGCAATGCATTACTTAATAAAGTGTTCAACTGGATTTAGCCCAATTTTGGCCATAAGTCCTTAAATTAAATTGACTGAGCAAAATGGCTCTCCTAAATCAACTTACATCCGGTTCGAGGGTACATCTCCGAACTCCTTTGACATTCGTCGTTGTAATTCCTCAACGACGTCAAAGAGGTGACGGGTCCCATCGACCACACATCACGATGGACCGAAACGTCCCTAAACTAATAATGGACCGAAACGTCCCTAAACTAATAATGGACCGAAACGTCCCTAAACTAACGATGGACCACTATGTCCTTAAACTGGCGATGGACCACTACGTCCTTAAACTGGCGACGGACCACCACGTCCTTAAACTGGCGATGGACCACTACGTCCTTAAACTGGCGACGGACCACCACGTCCTTAAAACTGGAATATGGACCACTACGTCTTTAAACTGGCGACGGACCGAAACGTCCCTAAACTAACAATGGACCGTCACGTCCTTAAACTGGCACAATAGATCCCAAACGCTCTTTTGCCGGATCTAAACGGTCCCGTCTAAGTTGATCTTAGCCCCAAATACGGCTAACGCGTCCTTAGATATTTAAATAAATAATAAATAAAACTCCCAAATCAACTTTGGTTCAAGGGTACATCTCTGAGCTCCTCTGATGCATGTCGTTGTAATCCCTCAACGACGTCAGAGAGGCGACGAATCCCGACGTCCAGATAATTAAATCAATCATTGCGTCAAGTCGATCTTAGTCCAAAACGGGACTAACATATCCTTGACGAAACGTTTAAGCTGATCTTAGCCGCAACGCGACTAATGCATCCTTAAACTAAAAAACACCAAACCCAAATCTAAGTAAATACGGATTTGGACTAATCCACGCCCTACGGGCGACGGCATTACTCAGTCTCCGTATACAATCCACGGGCAGCCACAAACAAAACAAACACACACGACACGAAGTGAAATTCTGGAGAAGGAGAAAGTTGTTACCGCAAAGCGGTAGCGTAATTAACTGCAGGGGCTTGCGCCTGCAGGGAAGAGCGTCCCCACAATCAAAAACCCCTCAAGCGAGGGGGAATCTGACAAAGTCTGCTACATCGGCCGCATCCGTCTAAACCTTCGATACACGGTGCCATAAATCAACTTGGCATCTTCGAAGAGGTGGACGGATAAAAACCAAATAGCATCTGCCCCGAACCTCAGGCACGTGACGTCCTAACGTCGCAGGCCGCCGTTCGGAGGGGAACAGATTCTGGCACGCCCGGTGGGACCTTTTCCTCTTTCCACTCCACACTTCGTGTGTCGTCTTCGCGAATCAATCGCGGTTTATTAAATGGTTGTCTTCGGATTTCAAGTTGCTAAGATTTGGTCTTTTATCTGGCGCAGAGAGAACTCAAGCATCCATGGATTCCCACTGCACCAAATGCGCGAAGCACCACTGCAACGGACGCTCCACCTCACCGAGAGGTGTAACATATGGGCCCCAAGCGTCCTCTTTCCTTACTCTGCCGGTAGAGCAGGTGACCCAGGCCACCACCGGCCTATTTTTCGGGACCATGGTCCCCCCTGCAAGCTTCTCTATGCCGATATCCGCACCAGAAGCGAACAAGAAGTCGGTATTCGACCGGCTCGCTGCTGCTACGACCCCTGTCAACGGGTCGCCCGCTACTAAGCTGACAGCCTCTGTTTTCACCAGGCTAGGTCAGGATCATAAAGTGGCTGTCCCAAAGAGGGCAACGGCCACAGCTTCGGAAGTCGTTGAAGCAGCTTCTCCTATCAGGAAGTCAGTCTTCACAAGATTGACGGTTCCTACTCCTCCTTCAGCTGATCAAAAAGCATCAGTCTTTGATAGACTGACACCGGCAGTTGCCCCACTCCCAAACAAGGGGCAACAAGAAACTGTCCCGATATCTGAGCCAGTCCCAATGGCTCGTCGTGCGCGACGTCGCCATTGGCAGCGATTAAGGAAAGCAGGAGGCAACTCCCCTTCAGGGTTAACCCCGCCTGCTCCAGTGGCGGAGGTCAACGCTGCTGTTCCAACTGGGAACAGCTTTGAATTGCTAAGGAAGGTGAGAAAGAACTCCTCGGTTGCTACATTGAAAAGGTCTCCTCCACCCATGGAAAAAGCTCCGGAGACGAAACAGGAACAGCCCCCTCAACGGCTGTCATCAAAAGTTTATAAAGTATGGCGCAGGGTTCAAAACTCTGTGATCGATCCGGACCACCTGCGTCACCAGAAGAAGGCGAAGGTGGAGAATAACAAAAGCTGCCCCATTAAACAGCAGGGGGCAACAAATGCTAGAATGCCCGCTTCGACGGCTCCTTCAACCTCAAAGGTCTACAAAAGAAGGAGGCCAGAGAAAGCTCCCGCAACGGCAGCAAGAGTTAACAATGGTGAACCTAAACGCCCCAAGTCAGGGGGCATAACAGTTCATACAATCTATATGGCTTCAGGAAAAGAAGAAAGTCGTACTTCTACAGGTCACCGACCGCTTACCCGGTCAGTGACCAGGTCTCAGGAGCAGCAACAAAAGCTCCAGGAGATGATGACTACAATGGCTGCACTCACGGGGCCAAAAGAGAATCCTGAGACGTCCTTAGATGAACGTCAAGAGGAGGAGACCGACGCTGAGTTCCTCCGCCGAATACTGGAAAAAAGAGACAAAGAGGCTGCAGAACAGGCGGCCAACATAAAGAAAATGGCCCTCCTGTTCCAGGACGTGGTGGGTATGATGATTCAACCAGATCCACCTGCTGGAGATTCCCCAATCATTCTTGAAGATGATAGGGGAGAGATATCGAATCCTCCACCGGCTCTATCCGCAGCTAAAGAGGATACCATATCAAAAGCTGATTTGGATGAATATATTGCTCAACAAATACGGGTGCATCAAGCGGTTGAAGCAGCCGGTCAGATCGTGAAAACGGGGCGGCCATATCCGGGCTGGTACGACCAAATCAAGTACCCGCCAGGTTACACAATTCCTAAGTTTCATGTCTACAAGGGGACCGGCAACCCCCATCAACATGTTGCCCAGTTCAGGGCACTGTGTGGTAACACTGGAGGCGACGACAAACTTTTGCTGCGCCAATTCGTTGGAAGCTTATCAGACACGGCTTTCGAGTGGTATTCCGAGCTCCCCAACGACTCTATTAAAACCTTTGCGGAGATGGAGCTGCTCTTCACCCAACGTTTTGCAAGCGCCAGCGAGCGTACTCCGATGACGGCGCTGATTAACGCCAGGGTAAAGCCCGGCGAGACGTGGATTCTATACGCTATACGGTGGCGTAATCTATGGTCTAAGTGTGAACAACGCATAGAAGAAGCGCCGGCAGTGGGGATGTTTGTTGGAACGCTTGATCCGCAGGCAACCATCTCGCAGTTCATGATGTTCTTCAAGCCGACTTCCTTCCAGGCTTTGATCGACAAATTAGCGCAGATGGACCAAATGGGCCATAAACCCCCTCTCCCGAAGCCGGACCCCCGAAACGATAAAGGAAAGGGAAAAGCGATCATCGTCGCCAATGCCCAACAACAACCGAGCGACTCGAAGCCGGCTGCTCGTCCAAACAATACACGCCCATACGTACCCCTTGAGGACAGGATGGGACGTGCTTACTCCTTCCCCCGTGATAAAACAAGGAGGCTATTCGAGCTGGCGTTGCGCAACAGGCTTATAAATCTGCCAGATCCAAAACGTCCGTCACAACCGAATGACGTCAACGATCCTAGTTACTGCCCTTATCACAGAGTGTTGGGACATCCAATCGAAGACTGTTACGTTTTCAAAAATTGGCTTGAGAATCAATACCGTCAGGGCAAATTTGCGCTGTCTGACAAATGGAAGGTGAACCCTCCGCATCCCCACACCTATAAGGGGACGAATACGCCGGGGGCAACATGCTCCGTTATTGAAGAGGCTCCCTGGGAGGTTGTATTATCGGCCAAAACGAAAAGAATGCTAAATGATCTTCAAACCTGCCCAGCGGTCAAGTGGAAGAACCCCTTGGAACCGCAGGTTATTGAGGGAATGTTGAAGCCACGACCGACCCCGAAGACCGATGGTGGTAGTTCAAGCGTTCATAGCCAACCGTCAAAATCTTCGAAAAAGAAGAAGAAGAAATCTAAGAAGCCCGTGAAGCCTGGCGACAAGCGCACGGACTTACAAAAGCAAATCGATGCGCTGGATGAATATAACCAAAAGGCGCGAACTCCCATCACGCTCCAAGATTTCCTTGATCACGTCTTCCAAAAAGAAGATGAAGGAGAAAGTTCATCGGATGAATCTGACGAATATGTGGCAAGCTGTCATATGATCTCCCATTCGACCACGAACGATGAAGGAACTTCTGGCACTGAAACGCTGGGGGCAAATGCCGAATCAGGAACCTCAGGGTTACCGGTTGAAATGATTAATGCGTTTCTTAATGAAGCTCGGTTGAAAAGCAAGGCTGATCGAGAACGCGAGATAGCTATATTCGAAAGGGCTAAGCGTCAGCGACTTGAGGAAGGAGCTGAAATGATCCCGTTGGAGCAAAATGCCTCCACCACTGACAAAAGCCAATTCAAGATAAAAAAGAAATTTGCTAAGGCCATATCGATGGGCATGAAGCTACCACCCTCTGAAGAAAAAGTTACCGGCGCGGTAGAAATGCACCCCTCTTATTGCTTATACCATCAGAAGGTCTCGCATTCCACCCAAGATTGCAAAGCTTTCAATGGATGGTGGCAAGGATACGTCGCTGATCGACAACGATTTAAACGGGAAAAACGTAAAATTCGCCGAGAGCAAAGAAATACGACTAAAAAACTTGAAAGAACTGCCGGCAATTGTCACATGGTTAACACTACCGGGTCACAAGTGCCTACATTTGGGAGCGACTCCGATGAAGAGCTAGAGCTTGGCCCTCTCTTCGAAGAATCCACTTCGGGAAAAGAAAATGAACTGAAGGCCTGCGAGAATATACAGCTGCGCAATCGAACATTACCCGAAAAGAACCTCGGACCCTTGAATAAGAAAAACAAAGGGAAGGAGAAGGTCTCTGAAGACATCGCTTTGGATGACCAAGTTGCGGAAGAGTTAACCGCTAAGAATCCCCCAAAAAGGAACAAAGTAGATTACAATGTCTTGGCGCATCTGAGAAAGCTACCCTCACAACTCAGCATTCTCGATGCCCTATTGCTATCGAAAGAAGCGAGGGATTCTTTGATTAAGGCCCTACAAGATCCGGACCAGTTCCAGGCTTTCCTAGCTGAACAAAAGATGAAGGATGAATTGGAAGAGGTGCACACAGCCGACGTTGCTTTTGGTGATGAAGACCTTCTCCTCGGAACATGTGAGCACAATCGCCCACTTTATGTTTCAGGATACTGCCATGACATAAAGATAGGAAAAATCTTGGTCGATAACGGATCGTCTGTCAATTTACTCAATGTGCGAGTGTTAAAGGAGATTTGCATGAGTGTCCAACACCTCGCCCGGGACAAAATCACCATCTCCGGTTTCGACTCTCAATCCTCAAAGACTCTCGGATCTGTGATATTGACGCTACGCTTCGGGGTGCTCGTCACAGACATCAAATTCCATGTTATAGACGCCAAGACGTGCTACAATGCTCTGCTCGGCCGACCATGGCTACACGAATACAATATCATCCCTTCTACACAGCATCAGTGCATGAAGTATTCTAGGGACGGCCTCGAGTACACAGTGGCAGGAGAGTTGAATCCATTTTCCGTGAACGAAGTTCGCAAGTATGAAGATGCTAAATACTTCCTACCGAGTTTCGAAGACACGGAAAGGTGTCACAAACCGGAGAACAAAACTAACGCAACCATCCCTGTCTTCGGCAGTGACACCGAGGATGAGGAGGATATAATTTATTCAGGTCCGTCCCAGTCCACCAGGCCAGGACCATTTGTTCCTTCATTGATCTTCGGTAGTGACTCAGAGGATGAAGTTCATGCTGTATTCCCTGCTCGGCCTTCGATACGGGCTTCTGCCGATGAAGAGCGAAGTCTACAGATAACCTTGGTGCCGCTGGAGCATTACAAAGAACTGGATACACTCGACACCAACAGCGTAGAAGAATTGCAGATATTCTATATCCCTCCCGGACGAAAAGGCGAGAAAGCAATCTTATTCTACCGTTCTGAAGAAAATAAAGTGGAAAAGGAAATTTGGCACGGCGCGGATCCCATGCTCGACAGGCTCCAGCCCATCCGTCTTCCCAGGTATTATACCGAAGGTTTGAAGAAGCTGCTGAAACGCCAAGGGATGTCCTTCACACAGACTGTCAGAAAGGCCAAATTCTATGACAAGGTCTGGAACGTTCCCGGAACTCAATGCAAACTGCCTAACGGGAGAACGGAAACGAAAGGGCTCGGGTATGTTCGCTCAAAGAAACGGGAGCTAATAAACAGCTGTTACGTCATGTATGACTTTGATGAAGAAGCAGACGCTCACTGGGAAGACACTAATCCGGAATCAGTAAAAGTTCCCGATGCAAGACCTCCTAACCCATCGTCTGAAAGCCAAATGAGCAAACTTACAAGGGATGCCAGTCGAGAATCCCGAGATGATCATGATCGTGAAATGGCAATCTATGAGAGGGCCAAGACACGGCGCCTCCTTCAGCGGGCGATGAAAGACGAAAACGTCGCCCCTTGTCAACCCGCTATGAAGAAGGTTCGACTCGAAGGCAGAAATAAGTTGAAAGGCAAGAGAAGCGCTCGACAACCACAAAGCAAAGCTAAGAAGCCACGCATCCGAGAGTCGAGCATTGCTGACCAAGCCATCATGAAGAAAATGAGTCGAGCATACTCATTTCCTCAGAACAAAACAAGGAAAATACTTGAGCTTGCTCTGAAACATCGAATGCTTACTCTACCAGAGTCTAAACACCCTGAGCAAGCAGGCGAAGTCTCCAACCCAAAGTATTGCTTTTACCATCGAGTAATAGGGCATCCGCTCGAAGATTGCTTCACCTTCAAGAATTGGGTCGAAGATCAATATCAGCAGGGCAAATTTGCGTTGTCTGACAGTTGGAGGGTAGCGCCGCCACAAAAGCACGAAACCGAAAACACAAGGGTAAAACCAACTCCGCATTGGGGTTGGCAGGAAACTCGCACCTGCCATGTGATAACAATATTAAAAGAAGGGTCCGACGATATGAACAACCTTCCTTGGTGCTTTGAGAGCGGCAGCGATGAGGCGATCTCAGAGTTTCCCCCAGCTCCGAAAGAACTGGAGGACGGAATCCATACCACCGCAGATAACCTCAGGAAAATCGAGTTGGGGACAGTAGATGATCCGCGACCGACATTCGTCAGCGAGCTGCTGTCTGAAGAGAGGGTGGCTGCGTTAAAAGACGTCCTTGTGCAGCATAAAGATTGCTTCGCATGGAACTATTCCGAGATGCCGGGATTAGATCCAGAAGTTGCTGTACATAGACTAGCAATATCCCCAGACGTCAAGCCGATCAAACAGGCGCCGAGAAGAATGCGACTCGAGCTTGAGATGAGCATAAACACCGAAGTCAAAAAGTTAATCGACTCTGGCTTCATTCAGGAAGTTCAGTACCCTGAATGGATTGCCAACATCGTCCCAGTAATGAAGAAAAATGGGACAGTACGCATATGCGTAGACTTTCGGGATCTTAATAAAGCCTGCCCAAAAGATGATTTCCCAGTGCCAGTCACTGAACTTATGATAGACAACACATCCACTCATGAGGTTTTCTCCTTCATGGACGGCTCGTCGGGGTATAACCAGATAAAAATGCATCCCGAAGACCAGAAGCACACAGCCTTCAGGACTCCTCTTGGTATATTTTGTTACAAAGTGATGCCCTTCGGTTTGAAGAACGCCGGTGCTACTTATCAGAGGGCCATGACAAAGATCTTCGACGACCTCATACATGAAATCGTTGAATGCTATATCGACGATCTTGTGGTTAAAAGCAAATCATACGAAGAACATCTCGAGCACTTAAAGATCGTGTTTCAACGCCTTCGGCAATACAACTTGAAGATGAACCCTCTTAAATGTGCGTTCGGGGTTTCCTCGGGCAAATTCCTAGGATTCGTCGTTCGACACCGGGGTATTGAAATAGATCCGTCAAAGATTAAAGCGATCATGGAAATGCCTCCACCGAGGACTCTCAAACAGCTGCGGTCTCTCCAAGGGAAGCTCGCGTATATAAGGCGATTTATAGCTAACCTTTCAGGAAAGTGCCGTCCTTATAGTCACCTGATGAAGAAGGGAACCCCATTCGTTTGGGATCAAAAATGCCAAGGCGCGCTAGATGAGATCAAGCAATACCTGCAAAACCCGCCGGTGTTGGCTGCTCCGGTTAAGGGGAAGCCTCTCATTCTTTATACAACCGCCCTCGAAGGTTCCTTAGGCGCATTATGGGCACAAGAGAACGATCAAGGGAAAGAAAGAGCGCTCTACTACTTAAGTCGAGTGCTGCTGGGGGCAGAAAGCAACTATTCTCCCATTGAAAAACACTGCTTGGCATTGATCTTCGCAATAACAAAGCTTAGGCACTATGCGTTGGCGCACGAAGTCCGTCTGATTTCAAAAGTGGACCCTCTCAAATATTTAATGTCAAAAGCCATATTGACAGGACGACTCGCTAAATGGGCCCTGCTCTTGATGGAATTTTCCATAACATATCAACCTCTCAAGGCAGTAAAAGGCCAGGCCATCGCTGACTTCCTTGCTGAACATCCCATACCTGCCGACTCTCCTTTAAACTGCGATTTGCCAGACAAACATGCATTTGATGCAATCGACAGTGGTGATACCCGTTGGGAGCTTTACTTTGATGGAGCATCCTCTATGAAAAAGCACAAACAAAGCATGCCAACGATCAAATCAGGGGTGGGACTCATCTTTGTGACTCCCCAAGGAGGAATAATGCGTTTCGCCTTCTCCTTAACGGAGCCGAGAACGAATAATGAAGCTGAATATGAAGCTTTGATAGCAGGCCTCGAGATCGCCATCGATATGGGAATTGAGAGCCTCCTCATATATGGGGACTCTCAACTGGTCGTCAGTCAAGTGAACGGCGACTACCAAACGTGCAAACCAGAGTTGGTGAAATACGGTAAAAAAGTGCAGCAACTGCTAACCCAAATTCCCTCCTACACTTTGGAGAGCATACCGCGAGCGGAAAACAGCAAAGCGGACGCACTAGCCAAACTTGCTAAAGAAATGGCTGACGAGAACCTCGACGACGTTAGAATCGTGGTACAAAGCCGTCGAGTGCTTGCCCCAGCAGAAGTATCTCCAGAGTCGTCTGAAGAAAAAGGAGCGAAAGAGGAGACGACCCTACAAATAAAAGACCATGGGAAGACCGAAGACTGGAGAGAAGTTTTCATAGATTACTTCAAGTTCCAACGAGTGCCTGAAGAAGCGTCCACAAGACATCAACTCACGAAACGAGCTCTGTCTTTCGCCTTCGTCAATGATACTCTATACAGGAGGTCATTCGATTCTCTGTGGTTGAGATGCCTAGGACCTGACGAAGCAAAAAGAGTCGTTCAGGAAGTTCACGACGGACTCTGCGGTTCCCACCAAGCAGGCCCTAAGATGAAGTTGAAGATAAAGCGGATGGGCTACTACTGGCCCACGATGATGCAGGATTGCCTAGAATACGCGAGGCAATGTCATTCATGTCAAATTCATGGGGACTTTATCCATCAGCATCCCAATCCATTGCATCCAACAGTGGCTAGTTGGCCATTCGAAATGTGGGGAACTGACATAGTCGGCCCCATTGAACCAGCATCGTCAAAGGGACATCGTTTCATCTTGGCGACGACTGATTACTTCTCCAAATGGGCAGAAGCGGTACCGTTGAGGGAAGTAAAAACAGAGAACATCCTCCATTTCTTCAAAACGCATGTCATATACCGGTTTGGAACCCCAAGAAGGATCATCTCTGACAATGGGCCAGCCTACCGAAGTCATAAGATTAGCCGCTTCGCACAACAGCACAATATAGACTGGAGATATTCCTCAGTTTATAACCCGCGAGCTAACGGTCTGGCTGAGGCCTTCAACAAGACCTTGACGAAGATCATAAAGAAAACAGTATCCCGAAATAAGAAAGACTGGCACGAGAGGCTGCAAGAAGCTCTTTGGGCGTATCGAACTACGTTTAAGACAGCCACAAAAACAACGCCATACGCGTTGATATTCGGGACGGAAGCAGTACTCCCCCTCGAGATAGAATTACCCTCTCTACGAGTGGCAGTCCATTACGAGTTGACGGACGAAGAAAATGCTCACCTTCGGTTTGAAGAGCTTGACACCCTTGATGAAATCCGGCTTCTAGCACAGCAAAATTTGGAAGCTTATAAAGCAAAGATGACGCGCTCATATGAAAGATTGAGTCGCCCGAGGACATTTCACCAAGGCGAACTCGTGCTAGTCGTCAAAAGGCCCATGATCCCCAATCGCGCCAAGCGGGGAAAGTTTGAGCCAAACTATGAAGGACCGTACATCATTGATAAGGTCTACCAGAGTGGGGCTTATCTACTCATGGACATGCACGGTGAAAGGCCTTTCAGGCCAATAAACGGTCGCTTCTTAAAGAAATATTACGCTTAACGAACCTTAGTTTAGGTCAATGATAGATGACGACGACTATGTCCGCTCGCTATCTTCCTAAGCTCAGGCTTTATAAGCAGTAGCCAACCCTCTCAATAGTGGACCGAAATGTCCTTAAACTAATATCAGACCGAAACGTCTTTAAACTACTACCGCTGCACCTTTAGACTAACGAGATAAAAAAAAAAAAAAAAAAAAGGTATGTCCATAAGCAAGAAGGGAACGGATGAAATCCGAAAGGGCTCCGTGAATAAAAACAGCAGGGCTACCGGCGAGTGTTCGTGAAAACCCGAAGGGGCGCGACCTTGTAAAAAAAAAAAAAAAAAAAAAAAAAAAAAAAAAACGGTATGTCCATAAGCAAGATGGGCACGGATGAAAACCCGAAAGGGCTCCGTGAGTAAAAACAGCAGGACTACCGGCGAGTGTTTGTGAAAACCTGAAAGGGCGAAACCTCGTTGAAAACACTTTTAGGGTCCTCTCGACCTTATAAGGAGAAACCACCCGCGTGAGATCCTTACGACTCACAAGGGAGCAACACACTTAGGAATCCCCACGATTCCTAAGGAGAAAATACATTTGCGAGATCCTCACGACTCGTAAGGAGAACTCTCTTATGGGACCCTTACGGCTCATAAGATTTGAAAGTCTTAAGTTACAGAGACCTAAACCTGTGCTTAAGCAAACCCCCACAAACTTCCAATATTGCCCTACAAGCGGCTCAATACTGACCCTCGTATACAATCCACGGGCGCGAATAAGCGTTTCCCTAACCAAGGTCCATCCATGACTGGGAATACGTTCGTATGGTAAATAACCCTTATAAATCCCCTCGATTTATGAGGAGAAAACCTTCCTGTAGGATCCTTACGACTTACAGAAGAACAAAACACTTAGGAACCCTCACGGTGCCTAAGGAGAAAATACATTTACAAGGTCCCCACGACTTGTAGGGAGAAATACCTTCACGAGACCCTTACGGCTCATGAAGTCAAAAGCCTTAGCCGACGGGACCTTAACCCCGGCCGCTAAGCTTCCTTTGTTCAACAACGATAGAGGCAAATGATGATTCGCTCCTGGCAATATCCCAGTTGCAGCGGTGCTGATGCCGAAATCGCTGTCCAATTTCAGGTTGACGGCGAAAGCCAGTAGACCGCTCACGCATGCGAAATAGCCGAAATGATAGGGCAACTTGCAATAAAAAGCAGCAAGTAAAATGTATGCATGCAAAATAGCCGAAATGATCGAGCAGCTCGTAATAAAGATCAACGAGTAAAAAAAAATAAAATAATAAATAGCCGAAATGATTGGGCACCGTGAAAAATAGCCGAAATGATTGGGCAATCGCGACCTTCGCGATATAAAAGCTGAAATGATAGAGCATCGCGGAAATAAGATAAAATAAAAAGAAGAAAGGATAAAATTTCGGCCCTACAGTTAAGATCATATCGATCCCTGTATACAATCCAAGGGCGCAAAACAAATAAGGAACCATGCCTCCCCAGCGGATTCCGTCAAACGACGAAACCAAGCCTCAACAGCTCACTTCAACCGAAGAAGCCAATGACTCCAACGAAAATTCCTCAACTCACGGATACAAACACTCCTTGACGAGAGCCTTCTGATCCGCGTCGACCCGCAGAGCCACCAGTGCCTCCGTAGGAACCCTCGACTCGTTTCAAACCCCAAGGACACAAATAATCCTTGGCGCTCGGGAAACAAATAATCCCAGCAAATTCCTCAACTCACGGATACAAACACTCCTTGACGAGAGCCTCCTGATCCGCGTCGACCCGCAGAGCCACCAGTGCCTCCGTAGGAACCCTCGACTCGTTTCAAACCCCAAGGACACAAATAATCCTTGGCGCTCGGGAAACAAATAATCCCAGCAAATTCCTCAACTCACGGATACAAACACTCCTTGACGAGAGCCTCCTGATCCGCGTCGACCCGCAGAGCCACCAGTGCCTCCGTAGGAACCCTCGACTCGTTTCAAGCCCCAAGGACACAAATAATCCTTGGCGCTCGGGAAACAAATAATCCCAGCAAATTCCTCAACTCACGGATACAAACACTCCTTGACGAGAGCCTTCTGATCCGCGTCGACCCGCAGAGCCACCAGTGCCTCCGTAGGAACCCTCGACTCGTTTCAAACCCCAAGGACACAAATAATCCTTGGCGCTCGGGAAACAAATAATCCCAGCAAATTCCTCAACTCACGGATACAAACACTCCTTGACGAGAGCCTCCTGATCCGCGTCGACCCGCAGAGCCACCAGTGCCTCCGTAGGAACCCTCGACTCGTTTCAAACCCCAAGGACACAAATAATCCTTGGCGCTCGGGAAACAAATAATCCCAGCAAATTCCTCAACTCACGGATACAAACACTCCTTGACGAGAGCCTCCTGATCCGCGTCGACCCGCAGAGCCACCAGTGCCTCCGTAGGAACCCTCGACTCGTTTCAAACCCCAAGGACACAAATAATCCTTGGCGCTCGGGAAACAAATAATCCCAGCAAATTCCTCAACTCACGGATACAAACACTCCTTGATGAGAGCCTTCTGATCCGCGTCGACCCGCAGAGCCACCAGTGCCTCCGTAGGAACCCTCGACTCGTTTCAAACCCCAAGGACACAAATAATCCTTGGCGCTCGGGAAACAAATAATCCCAGCAAATTCCTCAACTCACGGATACAAACACTCCTTGACGAGAGCCTCCTGATCCGCGTCGACCCGCAGAGCCACCAGTGCCTCCATGGGAACTATCGACTCGTTTCAAACCCCAGGGACACAAATAATCCTTGGCGCTTGGGAAACAAATAATCCCTCGCAGAACTTCCCAACTCACGGATACAAACACTCCGTGACGAGAGTTTCTTTGACTCATATCTCGGGCAGTAAGGATTCAAAAACTTGCTTCCTAAAAAATGGGACCCTGCAAGTCAATCCTAAATGGTCTCTTGCATACTATTCACGGATCTCACTCTCTGAAGTCGATTCTCGACAAAGAGGGAAACAACCACTTACGAGCCCTCTCGACTCGTAAAAGGGAGAAATTCTCTTATAGGATCCTTCCGACTTATGAGAGGAAACCACACTTAGGAATCCTCACGATTCCTAAGGAGAAAATTCACCTGCGAGATCCTCTCGATCCGTAGGGAGAAAAGTCTCTATGAGACCCTCACGGCTTATAGAGTTGAAAAGTCTTGGGCAACAGATCTGAACCTGCGGCCTAAGCCATCGTTATTTCTTAAGAAGGTCGGGAGACTCGTCCCAATTGTCCGTCAATTATGGTTATCGAGGTGGCGTACTGATTATAAAAGAAAAGAAAGACGGAGAAGTGACACAAGACATTACAAAAAGGGGTATCTTTTATTCATAAACTTGATCAAATACAGGATACATTATGTCAAAGGATAAAAAAAAAAAAAAAAACATACATATACATTCTTTAATCTATAAGTATGACTGATACAAAAATGGATAGCTACTGAGGAGGAAGCGCCTTTAGTAAATTCACAAGCTGTGCTCGCACTCCCTTCAGCACTTTCTCTCGGGTGACAGCCGCGGCCACCTCCGCCTCCACCTGAGCCCGTTGTTGCAAGGAAGATGAAAGTTGCTCCTCTACCGCCTTCTGGGCTGCTTCCTGGCTGGCTGAAGCTCGCTCGACAACGTGAAGGTTATGCCTCAATGATAATCCTTCGGAGAGACATTGCAGGAGGCCCTCAAAGATAACCTTCAGCCGTGCAGCGTTGGCCTCCACTCGAGCATGCAGTTGAGCAGACCTACTCGAAACATCATCACGCTCTTTGCGCCTTGAAATAACCTCTTGTTCGAGATGGCGGAAATAAGAAGCGCTCTGCTCGATCCACGCAGTCCTTTGAATGTTGGCAGCCACAGTCTCAGGAGTGGGACGCAACGATTCCAATTGGAATAGGCAACCCTCGATCTCCTTACAATGGTTAACCCAGGATGCAATGGTGCTCTCATTATGGAAGTTCACGAGTACTGCTAGCATCGGGTTAACCACCAGAGCGAAGTCCGCGGCAGATGTAGGAGCTTCAACATCGAGTTCCTCGACATAATCACTTAACATGCGCAGACTATTTGTAGCGCCCTTTGAAGACAGACTCCTCAGGTAAGGACCCGCCGGCATTGTGACGCGAGGTTCGAAGGACGCCGAAGCCAGAGCGGCAGCTGAAAGAGACGGGATGCGATCAGATAACAGTACAGAAAATAGAGAGAGGAAAGTTACCAATACGATGGTCTTTATACCAGTTAAGACAGGTGGCAAAGTCGGAAGGGCTGGTGGTACAGCTGAGCTTTTATCCCCTTCTTCAATCTGTAGCACTGCAGTTGAGGTAAAAAAAAAAGGTTTAGAGACAATTCCATCAATAAAAAAAAAGGGGGAAAAGAGAAGAAGGAAAAATGTTGACAGAAATTATACTTACCGACGCCACCAGGGGAAGAAGCAAGCTCAGATGGGAAGGAGAAATATGGGAGCAACATCTGATGAACATGATCAAAAAGCGCTCCTGAGAACACAACAGGATGACTTTAGTACGCGAATTAAATATCTAGAAAACAAGATTAATAAAGCGTAAGCATATACCTTCCAACATCTTTGAGGGTATGAGAGAAGGTTGAGAGGTGACCACCGCCAAAGCGGTCATCGAAGGCGTCCCCTCGAGCGGTGGGGCATCGGCACTAGCTGCACCTACATTACGAAAAGGCGAACTTGTCAGAAAAGGTTGTAAAGTAAAGAAAAGTAGCCACTTAGGGTTTACCTGAGGAGCTCCCGGCGGAAACAGAGGCAACTCCCTCCTCTACCGACATGAGACCACCACCCGTAGCCTCGTCACCCGATTCGATGGGGATCGTCATCGTGCTAGCCAGACCTGGGGACGGCGGAGGACCGTAGACGGGGAGGGCTATGACTGGAGTATTGCCAGATTCCAGAGAAGGAGCGTTTGGTTCGTCCTCGGGAATCACGGCCGCCTCACCCACTACTTTCTCAGGTTCAATAATGGCGGTCGTATCGTCCGCCATCGCCAGGGGATCGCCGACCTCGAGCGCTTCACTCACCACCACCCTGGACTCAGCTATAATGATCATATCATCTGCCCCCGCTTCAGGTTCGGCATCAATGACCTTCTCGGTGGTAGGCCCCTCGACCTCCACCCCAGGCTCCGTGGCCTCAACAATGTTACTTACTGTCGGCTCGAGTTCGACAGGCGTCGCCTCCTCCGTTCTCCTCGGGTCAACGGCTTCCGCCTCTCCCTCGATCAGACTTGGCCCTATAAAGATAAGAGATATAAGGACCAATGACATTAAAACCCTTATAACAAAAACTCTGAGAGAAATGTTACCTGAAGCGGATTTGCCGTTTGCGCTCCGAACTGCTCGCGCCACCTCTCTACGGGCGGTAGACAGGGTGACAGGGGCCTCTTCAGAGGGAGTATCAGCGCGAGGGGCGGCGCTGGGTCCCGCTCCCATGGCCAGGGCAGCCCTGCGTGCCTTCGCCTCACGCCTCAACCGCTTCCTCTCCTCCCGAGCGGTTATGAGGGACCTCTGCGACGCCTCCCTCAAAGCATCATCATCTTCATTCAGGGAAGCCTCCAAAGCCTTTAGGGCATCTCTCATCGGCTTTTCAAGGCGAGCCCCCTGCAGTGTCCCAGAGGGAACAGGAACATCGGCCACCGGCGGAACATCTGCGTCGCTAGGAGGAAGCGGCATTGAGGTCCCTACAATTAGATGGAAAGGTTAGATCGACCACAACGCAAGAAAAATGAAAAAATTCGATGAAGTCGAAACTTACTAAGGCCGACAGACACCCTGGCACGTTCCTCCTCATGAAAGGTCTTCAGAGAAGCGGCAATAGCTTCTTCATCAGTAACGCCTGTTAGAGGAAAAGAGAGAAAAGCGTTAACCAAAAATAACGAAATAAGGAAGAAAATACGTTACAGTAAAGAAAGAGTGACTAGCAGTTACCTGACTGCGCAAGCTTGACCAGCCACGCATCACGCTTCACCAGCCATGCCGAAGCTCTGAGAGCAGCTTCTAAATCTGTATCGTCTGGCGGCGGCATCACTAATCCCGCATTAGTCCCATATTCGAGCAGACCCTCGGAATAAGGAGCATGGGGTTCCTGGCCGAACGCAACGTCCGCGGCGAAGAGCGATTTCTTTTTCTTTTTCCCTCCAGCCCTAGGCTCACGGGGAAGCGACTTACGCTTGGCAGCCGCTTTAGGACGACGGGTCCCGATGTCCGCACCCGCGCCAGACTCCGGTGAGGGTACAACCACTGTTGCCGCCTGAGCGCGGGGTGCAGGAGATGCATCCGCGATATCGGGGAGCGGTAGTTCATGTGGAGGACTTCGTGCGCGTGGCGGTCTATTCCCAGCATCTTTTAAGGGAGCGACTATTGGAGTCCTCGGCACCAGAGGAGCGCTGCGATCGCTACCTGGGGGTGCACCCTTACGGTCGATCAGCAACCGTCTTTCCTCTTTTATGACCGCTCCCGTCGAATGACTATACCATTCGGTGTATACCCTAAGGAGACGAGGAGCACAAGACGGCTCACTGATAAAGAAGTGAGAGCCCGTGTTTAGACGCATGAAGTGATGCAGCGCCCTCTCTATCCCTTCTTCGTTCGCGGTAGGCTCCGATAAAAAGGCCTCTAGCGGTACCCCTTGGTTATAACTCAGCTGCTGAGCGAAACGATGCGGGTTGTATCTCATGAAAATCGCTCCCCCGTCTTGCCTAAACACCAAAAAGCCCGGTCTAATAGAGTATAAGTGAAGGGTCTCCCGAACCGTTAAAATCGAAGCGCCGTCCTTGAAAGTGTCTTGCAATGGCCGCACTGCAGTAGCAGACGTTTTTCCAATGGTAAGCACCTTGTCAATAAAAGACACACCGGCTCCAACGGTGTGGGAACGAAGGAGTAAACTCCTGGCATCTCGCGGCGATGGATTCACGATTGATGCGCCAATCAACTGTAAAAGGCGAGGGAAAATGCACCTTTCGTAGAATGAGGGCCTTTTGTGCATGCCGAAAACACCTGCTGTATGTAATTCGAGCCACGACATGAAGTAGTGCATCGCGAAAACCACATGCAACGCCCCAGGCTCATTGGCATCTGCCGCTCGGCTAAGGCCATGATATAAATGTGCCAAGCCGGCGATCCCGACGGCCACCTTTACCCCGATAACCATCCGGTGAGCCGGGTAAAAAACAGAGGGCCGCATGCGGTGAGAATGCGTTGGAAGTGCAAACCAACTTAACCAAAGCCCAAGAAATCCCAAAAAGAAGGCCTCCTCGTCCATCTCGGGGGCTGCAATTTCTGCAAAAGACATGGCTGAAGAGTTGGGAAGAAAAAAGTCCTTCTGATCTATGTCTCTCGCTGGCAGGTTATCCAAACCTAAGCCGAAAGGATCCTCGAGGTAAGCAAACTTGGCAGTCTTCGCCGAAAGGACGCTTGGATGAAGGAACCGAGCAATAAAATCCTCAAAATTAACTCCACGGCTCCCATGCTCAACAAAAAGATTCTCATAGATGTTCAACACCTTAATCAGACTTGGAAACTGATGTTGAACAGCGTTCTCTGGCGTGAGCTCCCTTGCCCTCGGCTTAGCCCCATAGATGTACTCGTCCGGCGGGAGCAATTCCTCATAATGTTCCCCCATAGCCGGTAGGCCAGACACCTCCGTAAATTCTTCCAGCGAAATGGACACTTCCCGATCCATGGCGAGGAAAGTATGAGTAGGAATGTTCCACTGCTCCAAGAAGGCCTTGAACCACCAAGTAGGAAGCGTAGGATACTGGAAGAGAGAGGCGTAGACTGCGGTGTACAGTCCTAGCCTTATCAACTGCGACTTCCTCGTCGACAGGATATACCGGGCCCATGGCAGATAGCCGACCGGGTGGCGGGGGATCAGACCAAGGTTATATGATTGCCCCCAAGGTCTCGCCTCGCCCTGACAGATACGGCGTCCTAGGATGTCCAAGACCATCGGACGCTGGACCGGGATGGCGTCTATGGCCGGATGAAGAAAACCCTTCGATGTCCAATCTGCCATCTCCGCGGCATACTGCACCGGGGGTGGGCTGGCATAGTGAATCGCCGTTATGGGCTCTGACGGCACCGCACATGTAAAGCTGCGCCGACCCATAATAATTTGATTGTACCACGACCCCCAAAGGTGGAGACTCTTATACTCCGGGTCGTGCGCCTTGATCATAGCCAGAACCTCACGATCCAAAGGCGCCTCTGGAAACCCCTCCTCCGAACGGACAAACGGGAATGAAGTGTCTTCAGACATGATCGCTGCAAAAAGAACAATCTAGCCGTTAGTGTTGTAATCCCAACATTTGGCGTCTAAAAAAAAAATGCATTAATTAAATTAAATTAAAATTAACTAATTACACCACACAGCAGTGCAGTGAGTAGGGGACAAAGAGACCCACAAAATCTGGATGACAATACGTCAGTTAATAAAACAACCTCATCATTGGATGAGATTGTCAGTTGGTCCCCAGGGGAACATTCCCATTAATAAAAAAGGGGAAGAATCCCTAGGGACAAGGAGAAAATCTCCTCTTTCAGAGCAAACCCCTGTCACAGAGTGACACTTGTCAAACTCTGGAAAATAAGTTTCCTTAAAAGAGCATAGCTCTATGGTAGTAAAGGAAAAGTCCATCAGAAAATGTTTACACTTAAAAGAATCAAGAAATTTGGATGAAAAACTCATAAAATTTTTTCTCATTTTTCAGATCTAAAAGATCTACAGATGATACAAAGAGCAAAGCTCTGTTCATGGATCAGAACCCATGAACAAGATCTCTGCAGATCTATAAGTTTTTGAGAGCAAAGCTCTGTTCATGAAACCCCAATGGGGATCCCTTTAAGATCAAAAAGATCTGTAAGAGCAAAGCTCTTTGGTTAAAGTTAATTTAAATTAATTTGATTTAAATTAATGTTACCTAAAGTTTCTAACTTCAGAAATGAGCAAAGCTCTGAAACTCTCAAGCAAGAGCAAAGCTCTGGAAATTAAAATTCTGAAAATGGTGAAAAATTTCTGAGGGTCAAACGCCCTATTTATAAGGCGCTTGCGCCTCTTTGGATTCCCCTTTGATCCAACGGTCTGGAAGGTGGCCACCGTTGCACTCACGTGTGCGCCACGTGAGCGCAACGGTGGGGGGGCATTTGTTTCGCCCAATCAGAGCAAAGCTCTGTTTGAATTCAAAATTCAAATCTTTGAAGCAAAGCTTCAAATCCCGCGCACAGCGCCCAAGAAGGCGCGCCCAATCAGAGCAAAGCTCTGTTTAAAGGAAGCAACGCTTCAGCTGCACTGCGCTCTGCGCTAAGTGACACGTGTCAGCGCAGATGCGCTAGCGCAGTTGCGCTGTGCTCTGCGCTGCGCGACACGTATCAGCGCAGATGCGCTAGCGCAGTTGCGCTGTGCTCTGCGCTAAGTGACACGTGTCAGCGCAGATGCGCTGCGCTCTGCACTGTGCGACACGTGTCAGCGCAGATGCGCTAGCGCACTTGCGCTGCGCTCTGCGCTGCGCGACACGTGTCATGCGCTGGGGTATCCGCGCCCAACTGAATTAAGATTTCATGAAAACTTTTCTGTTCTTTCCAGAACTAGAAGACTTTCTTCGGCCTCTGGATCAAAGATCCAACAGTGGGAAAACTCCCAAAAATCATTCAAGAAAGATCCCGTTAACAAATTCAACAAATTTATGGGGCACTATAAATAGGACCCCAGACCTCATTCAAAAGGCATCAAGAATTTTCTCGAAAAAAAATCAAGAACCCTAAAACAGAGAAAACTCCGAGAAGAAAAAGGTAAAAAAAAAAAAAAAAACCCTTCATGAGGTAGGAAAAAAAGGGGGGCCTTCTAATAGATCATTGATCTAAAAATAAGATCAATGATCTTTATAAAAAAAAAAAAAAGAGTGCTTTGCACTTCTTGTGAACCTTCGGTTCTGTAAAAACAACAAAAATAATAAAATAATAAAAGAATAGTGCTTTGCACTTTTAAGAACCTCTGGTTCTTCGAATAAAGAAAAATTTATTTTTCTTTGATCCAATTTAGACGAAGAAATTAAACAGTGCTTTGCACTTCCTTTCTTGAATCTAAAAGATTCTTAGTGCTTTGCACTTCCAATTTGCGCCGTTGCGCTCTTAAGAGAGCGCCACGTGTCGGTTATAAAACCATTTGCGCTAAGCGCTCTTAAGATAGAGCTTTGCTCTCTGGAATTAGCGCAACTCGCTGAGAGCGCGCCACGTGTCAGCAGCGCAATTGCGCCGCGCAACAGCGCAACGCGCTGCGCTAGTGCGCTTGCACTCATCAGAGCATGACACGTGTCGTCACCGTATGGACTTGCGCTCATTACTTAGCGCAAAGCGCAAATGCATTCAAAAGGGCCAAGCCCAACTAAGAGAAGGCCTAACAGGCTCAATAAAGCGTAAATGCATTATTTTAAGGGGCAGAGCCCAAATCAAAACAGATGCTTTGCATCATTTATAAATGGGCAGAGCCTAAACAGAATCTTCAGAATGCTGTGCATTTTTACCAGGGGCAGAGCCCAAATCAAAACAGGTGCTTTGCATCATTTATAAATGGGCAGAGCCTAAACAGAATCTTCAGAATGCTGTGCATTTTTACCAGGGGCAGAGCCCAAATCAAACGAAATGCATTGCATCATTCATAAATGAGCAGAGCTCAGAATAGAGTGATGCTCTGCAGAGCCTAAATGCAATGCATTACTTAATAAAGTGTTCAACTGGATTTAGCCCAATTTTGGCCATAAGTCCTTAAATTAAATTGACTGAGCAAAATGGCTCTCCTAAATCAACTTACATCCGGTTCGAGGGTACATCTCCGAACTCCTTTGACATTCGTCGTTGTAATTCCTCAACGACGTCAAAGAGGTGACGGGTCCCATCGACCACACATCACGATGGACCGAAACGTCCCTAAACTAATAATGGACCGAAACGTCCCTAAACTAATAATGGACCGAAACGTCCCTAAACTAATATTGGACCGAGACGTCCTTAAACTAACGATGGACCACTATGTCCTTAAACTGGCGATGGACCACTACGTCCTTAAACTGGCGACGGACCACCACGTCCTTAAACTGGCGATGGACCACTACGTCCTTAAACTGGCGACGGACCACCACGTCCTTAAAACTGGAATATGGACCACTACGTCTTTAAACTGGCGACGGACCGAAACGTCCTTAAAACTGGAATATGGACCGTCACGTCCTTAAACTGGCACAATAGATCCCAAACGCTCTTTTGCCGGATCTAAACGGTCCCGTCTAAGTTGATCTTAGCCCCAAATACGGCTAACGCGTCCTTAGATATTTAAATAAATAATAAATAAAACTCCCAAATCAACTTTGGTTCAAGGGTACATCTCTGAGCTCCTCTGATGCATGTCGTTGTAATCCCTCAACGACGTCAGAGAGGCGACGAATCCCGACGTCCAGATAATTAAATCAATCATTGCGTCAAGTCGATCTTAGTCCAAAACGGGACTAACATATCCTTGACGAAACGTTTAAGCTGATCTTAGCCGCAACGCGACTAATGCATCCTTAAACTAAAAAACACCAAACCCAAATCTAAGTAAATACGGATTTGGACTAATCCACGCCCTACGGGCGACGGCATTACTCAGTCTCCGTATACAATCCACGGGCAGCCACAAACAAAACAAACACACACGACACGAAGTGAAATTCTGGAGAAGGAGAAAGTTGTTACCGCAAAGCGGTAGCGTAATTAACTGCAGGGGCTTGCGCCTGCAGGGAAGAGCGTCCCCACAATCAAAAACCCCTCAAGCGAGGGGGAATCTGACAAAGTCTGCTACATCGGCCGCATCCGTCTAAACCTTCGATACACGGTGCCATAAATCAACTTGGCATCTTCGAAGAGGTGGACGGATAAAAACCAAATAGCATCTGCCCCGAACCTCAGGCACGTGACGTCCTAACGTCGCAGGCCGCCGTTCGGAGGGGAACAGTATTCATTTGGAATATCCTGCACCCCATTCTACGGGGAAAGAGCCGAGATCGCTTCACCGGGAGTGACCTCTTTAGCAACGGTTTTCGTCACTATATTTTCAAAAAGCTATCCGTTCCTTCAACGATATCAAGTTCTTTACGTTAAAGGTTTTCGCCAGAAACCATTCGTAGCCCTCCATCATTTCAGTTAAGTATTCGGTAGTATTCAAGCTATGTATTTTGACCTCACGCCAAGGCATAGTGATTGGTAGCTGCCGGGTATTTATCTGTTGCATAGATAGATGCGTTGGTTTGGGACAGTCGTACTACTATTTTGGCCTACGTCAAGGGTATGTACGGGTGGATTCAAATTAACCTGGATAATGATGGGTAGAACTTGACATGTGACTTATGATATTTTGACCTCACGCCAAGGTCATAAGAGCATGGGGCAGAAAGCACATCGGGAGTTTCAAAAGTACTGAAACTTGCCAGACATGCGCATACCTTCTGGAGTGTGATACCGTGAGCGGATTCCGTCACGTTGTCATGCGATGAGAGTTGGATCCCGATTCCCACTGATGAGTTAGTATACTCCTCGGGTGACCCCGACTAATTCTTCTTTCAGGTTTGGAGGAGAATTTGAGGTACAGTGGGAGGATTCCAGATTAGATAAAGTGATAACCATTCTGATCTAGGTTAGAGTGCACGCTGAGTGTTTCTTTTCTCTCTCTCTCTGGCAGCGACCATTGACCCGACCCTAGACTATGACTCAGTGACCAAGTTGACCGAACCTACTTAACACTGGCTTTTGGATTGTCAGAGTTGCAGACCTCATTGCCACCCCTACTTTTACCCTTTTCTCCGGGACACCCCGTATTGCTACGAACGTCCACTTCCATTGGACAAAACCATCGTATGGTTAGATACGAACTCGAAGGAATTCGAGGATGGTTTCCGGTTCTGGAGAAAACGGATAGGATTATTCAGTTGTCTTTTCTTTTCACCCTCTCTCAGGTTGCGAGTACTCCTTAGTTTAGGAGTAGTACACCTATTATGCAAATTGGATAGTCTTCTTCCAAACCATAGGCTGGTGCCGACCGGTAGGGAATGAAGAAAACCAATTAGCATAACGATGGTGTGCAGAAGGTATTAAGTTCAGACAAAACAAGGGATCAGTAAGAGGGCAAAGTAAATTGCAACAGATATTCACGACCAAACCAAATATTTCGTTACCACTCCCACATCACCTTTGTATTTCTCCAGGACACTCCGTATCACTACGAAGATCCCATTTTATTGGATACTCCATCGTATGGTTATATACGAACTCGAAAGGAACTTGTTCCAGTTCGGGGATGGATTCTGGTCCAGGAGAAATAGGAATAAAGTACATTCAGGTGTTTTTTATCTTCACCTTCTCTCGCGATGCGAGTGCTCCTAGGATTAGGACAGTACACCCTTTATGCTTCTTGGATAGTCTTCTTCCAAACCATAGGCTGGTGCCGAACGGTAGAGAAGGAAGAAAACCAATTGGCCTAAAGGGGTGTGCAGAAGGTAAAAACTAAAGACATATGAAGGGATATGGAGAGGTGGCAAAGAATTATACGGTTATAGTTGTGAATCTGGATGATGGAAGAGGCATTACTAGGAATACCAGGATACCCCATCGAAACATTTCAATGTTTCAGTTCAACTGTGTACTGTTAATGGAAAACTGATTTCCCGATTAGATACTTGCTCCAGGGTATGTATTTACCAGGTTTGATTCTCACATCTGTATGGTTTTACAGATGATGAGTGGGAGTAGGTTATTGGGAATTGGGTGATCATCCACATTATATCGGGATTCGTTGTAATCGGTGATATTTGAGGAGATCACCTGGGTTGTTTGCCGGTCGGCAAATTATTGGTTTTGAATATCCGCTGTTGTGCACCAATTTCAAATTGATATATCTGTACGTCTATTTTCATAGAGTGAGATATACCTTTTGATATTATGTCGATGACATTTACCTATATCAGTGGATGGTTAGGTAAGGAGTATTGAACAGCGGTGTAATTCTTCTTAACCATAAGTACAGTTTTCAACCTACGACACACAGTGAAAGAGTTGTTAGACTCAAGGGACTTATACAGAGTATGGTATGTTGTCCAGGGTCCATCAGGACAGAGGGGTTGGTCTCGTACTACATTCAGTTTACTTATGACTTCTCTAGTTTTTAGACAGGTGTTTCGTGGAAACACAGGGTCCGAATTTGGAGAAGTTATTGGTATTTGAATAGAGTAGAGAACCAGGTATAGCAAGTATCAAGATTCTTCAAAGAGATCGAAGATGTAGATACTTGTGTATGGTATTCAGTTGATAGTAATGATTAAGAGATCTTGCTTCTCTTTCAGGTTACTCATAATTGGAAGTATTCCTAAGTTGAGTAACGCTGATCGGCCTCCTTCCATTTAGTTGACATGCGCTGGGGACAGCTGCATGATTTGAATCTGGTTCAATTAAATCAGTGCCTCTGTTTCTATATTGGATATAGTACAGTTCATATCTTAACATTGTTAAGGTACGGGGAGTTGTCTGGCTTATGCTTAAAACCAGACACTGGACAACTCAAGGCACGCTTCTGTAATGGCTGTTTGTGGGTTGACCCAGGCTATGACGCGGGTTGATTTTCTACCATCTGGATGAACAATAGCAATATTGTTCTAGACTCGCCACAGTTTTATTAAAAATGGATTTTTCAGAAAACGGTAGTGGGAGTATGGTAGAACTGGAAGTGATTCCAGAACCACAAACGATTACTGAAGATTCGATAAGGAACCTAAAGATTCAATCTGGATTGACATTCCATTGGCCACTCCGCAGATAAGGTGGGTAACTTCAGGCACCCGAGAGGTACTACGGTAGCCTCAAGGACGGTGACAGGGAAGTTCTTGTTTACTCACAATTACCATTGCTGTTGTTCCAGGCTGCGAGACCCGGCGGGAGGATGAGTATAGCGTCGTTCTAAACTAGTTTTAGAAGTGTACGTCTATATGACTCTGCCAGAGGGTTGTCGTAGTCAGTGGGAGCAGCGGAAGCATTGGTGGACATGTAGCTTATGTCTATTTATAGACTAAAGCAGATGTAGCGGAGATTGATCATCTATTTCTGACGTGACAGTCATGGGTTTGACTTCATCAGAATAGGAGATGGATCTGTTGAGAAGGTAGTAGGGTGTGATATCCTGGTATTTGGATGACATACACAAAGTAGGAAAAGAAACTCCTATACTACAATCGGTTATACTTTGGTCGTCACACAGTAGTTTCTCCACAAAGGACTTGGACTTTATGTCTGACATACTGGTTACTAGATCTATGGTTTTAGATCTAGATTTGGGTAGTTTCCCAATCTGGGTACTTAGACAGCATTCTAAGGGTATTTAGAATGGACGACTCCTGGCACGGTAATGTACCTGCAGGTAATGGAGTCACCCTCTCTAAAGGTGTCTTACAGACTAAAAGGGAGAGGGATGTGCATGATTGGCAGATCACTTGCTTAGGCAATTGAGTCAATCATGAGATGTCAAGTACCACACCAGATGTTGTTCTTGCAGTAGGTGCAATAAGTTGATATTAATCCAATCCTGGAAAAACAGTCGGAAGCGGTTTTAGAACATAAGTGGATGTTCTAGGGATATGATAACGACAGCCTTATTCAGGAGACAGTTATCATTCCAGGCTTCCAAGGTGACATGGACGACAAGGAGGTTGTCAGAGTTATAGTTTTTCTTCTGATGAGGGGCAGTATTTTGGACAGGTGGTCCAAGGCAATACTGAGGGAGGCATGGCGTGCAGGATACTGATTAAGTTCAGTTGACGATACAGTCTAAGAAGTTTGGATTTGGAGTTCATTTATGAGCTAGGTCCCATCAGACATCCAGACACTCTAAGACAGGTATTGCTCATTTCGGGAGATGGCTTTCTCCGCGAACTTGAGATATAGAGAGACATAGAAAGAAACAACCAGGCGGATCCACTCACTGAGGCTATTCCTCGAACGCAATAGTTCCGCAAACGAGCTTTGTGAGACTGACTAGTAGAGGAGTTGGATGTTCGGTATCACACGGGCTGTGAGTATGCAACATCGCAATAATTAGCCTTGAGTGCAAGTGGGAGATTGTTGGAGATAGTGCCCTCAGAGTCAATTATTAGGTCACAGGTACGTGATTATAATGATTGAGGAAGGACCTATCCCGGTAGGACAGTCTTACTCGAGATGATAGTATGCTATCTGGTTTACCTTTATCATCGTGTACTGCTTTAGGTGACATGACACGTCGCTATTACACGTTGATAGAGCCCCTAGGATTCTTGCTTGACCACCAGCAGTATGAGGGCGATCATATAAGTGGGAGCTGGGGGTCTATAAGCTTATCCTTAAAAGGTCCCTAGTCGTGGGAGTTTCGAGACCGGGCATCGATACTCCATTAGTAGACTAGTGTATACAGTCGAGACCCCGACGAGGGGCGGTGGCCGGTCTCACAAGCCACTGGTGTCAGTTGGATCACCTAAGATGTATACAGGTGCTCATTGGGTTATGAGTACACCGGACAGGACTCGCCGGGAACATGCTAGTTGGTCATATACCAGACGTCAGATGGCAGTTCCCAGGTGACATGTGTGCAGGTTAGTTCATCGACCTGGGGATCGTCATTTGTCTCGTGTGAGTTCCCACTGTACTTTGATTACTACCCTACCACGGCTCAAAGGAGTCGTGCAAACAGGTTTTAGTTGGGTACAGTCCCGAGCCACATGGAGGCAGTGAGCGCATCTTCAGGGGTTCGTCTCTCCCGGTATTGGGGGTGAGGTCGTGCTGTGTCTAGGAGAGCCATTACACAAAGTCCTTGGCCAAGGCAAGGAGATTTACTGGTAGGTATTCCAGTAGTATCTCAGGGTGTTCTGGGCTACACTCCGACACGACTTGTACCGCTTTTGGGGGTCTGACTTTTACCAACCCCCTAGGCCCGCCATGCGATACTCATAGACGAACGGACCGGACTGCACGGATATTATCACTGACAGGCTCAGTTGGGTGTCGGGATGAGCTTCCTCATCGACGTCCTATTTGGTCAGTACCTGGTAGCCCGTCACGTATTGGCTTATACCTCTGACGTGCTAGTGGTTAAATCCACAACCAAGGTGTTGACGAGTCTTTAGAGTCCACCACACTTTCAGTTACTCAAGTTTCGGGCGAAACGCTGTAGAGGCCGTATGGATATATGGCAGGGTTCGATCAGATACGTGCGGTATTGCACGGATCAGGATCGAACGGATATAACTAGCCGGCTTTGGTTTAAGCCGGTCCTAGTTTAGTACAGTGTAGATTTTGTCTCATTGCATTTGTATCCGGACGGAATACAGATGCAGGTGTGTATGCACAGTATGGGGGTTTTCCTGTAATTTATTACGGGACCAGTTTTCTGGAGTTGCCAGTTTGCATTCTGTTCCGGCCGGTTTTCTCTTTTTCCTTCATGGTCGGACTTTTCATTGGAGGGTGTTAATTGCAAGTTTGCAATTAACATTTTGTGAGGGGTTTCTTTGCATGAGTGTGGCTTCATAATCATGATATTCCTTTCTTTGTCCATTCCTTGCATTTATGGTGATGGAGAGGTGAAAGGATTTGAGTAGGAAATGGAAGTGATTTTTTGATCATTATTTTTTCCCACTTGGTTTTATTGTGGGCCGGCCACTGTGTGAGGATGAGTGTGCAGGAAGTTTTATGTGGTTTTGGATTAATTAATAAGTTTTGTTTGTATGGAATAAATTTCCTTCATGATCATTTTTGGTGGGCCATCCCATATTTGTGTGTGCTGGAATGGTGCTGTGAGGAAATTGATTTTCCTTTGGTTTTCATACATTCATGTCATTAAGGGGCAGGCTTGTTTTTTTCTTTTTCCAGTGAGCTTCTTCTTGAGTATTGGCCGAGCCCTTTAGAAATGGATGCTCCATCTTTCTCAAGCATCCATGAAAAATTCTTGTCCACAAACTCCTCCACAAATGGCAACTCCAAAACCCCAAATGAGACTTCTTCTTCTCTAGATATTCTACAGCATTTCTTGAGCACGTCGAGTAGCCGGCTTCGTGCCCGAGTTGCCTCGGCATTGAGGTGGGAGCCCGTAAAAGAAGAAGGCGATGTGGTGCACTTCCGGCGACGAGGAGGAGACGGGACCATTCCGCAGGAGATCGGGACCATGACGAGAAGACCGGAGGACTTGGATCGTCGGTATATCTCTTCCCCTTCTCTTTGTAGTTAGCTAGATTTAGTTTAATGGCCCGATCCGGTTTTAGTGCGCGGTGGTGCCGTTTTGCCAAGTCCGCAAAATTTTAAGTTTACCACCGTTTCCGCGTTTGGCCGTCGGATTGACGGCCGGGGCGCCGCCGTGCACTTACAGATACCTGGGTAGCCGTTACGCACAGCTAGTGTCGCTGACGTGCTTGTGGTTAAACCCACTGCCGAAGTACCGTCGAGTCTTTAGAGTCCCACACAGAGGGTTTCCCAGCTTCGGGCGAAACGAGTAGAGGTCGTATGGTTTTACGACAGGATTCGATCACATACGTGTACTTGTGTGCATGTGATGTTCGAGTGGACAATACTAATGGGCTTTGGTTTAAGCCGGATCCTAGTATTTGATTATTGGATTGGCCTCGTCTCATAGTATTCGTGTTTCTCGGAACACGGATGCGAGTATATATATACGGATGAGAGGGGGTATAGAAGGAGATACCTCATTAGGGTTTTGACCATTGACTTGGTCAAAACACATATGAGAAAATGAAAAGACTTTGTTATTTTTGATAAATGATAATTTTTAGCATGGCTACTTATGTTGATATTTTGACTTGGCTTGACTTATTGACCATAGATATTTTGATGAGATATTTTGGACCTAGATATTTTGGTGAGATATTTTCAAGCCATGGTTGATGACATATATAAGCTACCTACTCTATTTTTTATTATCATTATCACAAATACTTTCTCTTTCTTCAAGCTATCTCTCTCTTTCTTCCTCTCTCAAACCCTAGTGTATCATGTGTTGATAATCAAGGGTTAATGAGACTAAGCCACTCAAATCACACTCTACTCACTTTAGTCTACTTAGATTAGCGAGCTAAGTATTCTAGTTACCTAAAGTTAGAGGTTTGGCTCAAGGTTGGAGCTCTCGGGTGGATCATCGTTGACACAAGGAGGCCGAAGTTCAAGCACGATCCATACATCCATCGAGGAGCTTAAAGAGAGGATCGAAGACCCGAAGGACTTGTTTTCGTTAGGTATATTTTCTATCATTGTAGATAGAACCCTAATATGCTAACTAGGTTTATGGTAAAGATCCGGTTTAGGTTTATTCTAGCGCCAAGTTTTGTATCGCTATAAAATTTTTGTTCCGCATTTGGTCACGGAAGTTGGCCGGGACGCTAGTGTACCTTCGGCACCATACTCCTCCATGCCTCTATCATCGTGACATACCGGGCTCACCCTTCTGCTATAGCTTTGCAAAGAAGGTCAACCAACACCGTGCTAGAGCTAAGCGGTTCCACTCGTATATTGATGGACAGTGATCGAGACGATCCGTATTAGTTTTAGTTTGTACTAGTTGGACAAATAAATCTATATATAGAAGTAGGTCCACGTTTATCTTTAGTTGTATCTCTTTTTAACTTTTATTAATGGAATCTTAGTTTCGAGCAAAATTCTGTTGTGTTTCATGTCTTTTCCTTTCTTAGTTTACCTATTGCATTAATTGTTATTCTTTCATTCAAGTTACTATCTGGTCTCATCCTCGAATATTTTTGTAACCTAACCCACCTTCTTATTCAGTTAACGATGGCTGGCCGTAACCATAACCAGAACAGGAAAGGAAATAGGATCCATAAGGCCTCTGCTCATCAAGCAGCCATGATGCAAATGATGCAAGGGCTGTTAGACCAACAACAGCAATAGACTGCCTCCCTTCACCAAGAGCTGGGAGAAAGTAAGCAGCAAAAGGTTGAGCTATTGGAGAAAGCATTAGCTCCAACTCCTAAGGATCCGTGGGACTTAAACAATTCCGATCACTGCATCCGAAGACTTTTGCTGGGAAAGGGACTCCATTAGAAGCTGAGGAATAGCTTCGGGGAACTGTCAATAACCTTAAGGCTGCTCAGGTCCCAAAGGATGCGTGGGTCAGTATTGCCAAGTAACTCATGAACAATGCCCGAATATGGTGGGAAGCCGAGGAATGTAGACTGACAGAGCCTATCAATTAGGAAACTTTCAAGGTGCGTTTCGATAGTCAGTATTTTCCTACAGTAGCACATATGGATATGGAGCGGAAGTTCGTTCAGTTCCAACAGGGGTCTATGCGGGAGATGTTTGTAGGCCAATATGCGGCGGAATATGCTATTCTTAGCCGTTTTGCTCTCCAACTTGTGGCCACCCTTGAACTGTATGCTAAGAGATTCCGACAGGGGTTAGAGGACACAGTCGGTCATTTCCTGTACTGCTCTCCACACTTATGACGCGATTCTGGAGGCAACTCATAATTATGAGGATCTGGAGAAAAGGATCAAAAAGAGCGATCGTCCGTCCGGAATGAAACGACCGGCAAATCAAATTTCAAGAGGATCGTCTTCCAAATTCAATGGAATACAGCAATTCAAGAGGCCAGCAGGGCTAATTGTCCCAAGAAAACCAACCGTTGCATGTAACCACTGTGGCAGAGTTGGAAATTACATGAGGGACTGCCATATTTTGAACAAACTCTGTATAATTTGTGGGTCTCCAGATTATGCTATAGGGGACTGTCCTCAGAGAAGAGGACCACTAGGCCTTAGCAATAAGCCAGTTAATAATGGGGCACCAAAATAGGGAAACCGACCACTTCTCGTTGCTAAGCCGACCGGACAAGGTGCGCCAGCTAAAGGACCACACTTGCCTTCACAAAAATGTGTTTTCCAACAAGCTCAGCACAATGGTCCCAAGCGCCAGGCATATACCATGACAGCCGAGGAAGCTGAGACCACGGGGGAAGTCATTACAGGTATCCATTTCTTTCCTGTATATCTTGCTTCTAGTATCACCGCTATTTTCGTTACTCACGTATAGTTAGGCTCACTCATACCCTTACTTTTAAAACATAGGTGTCCTTTTAGTATCCTCTACACTTGCACTTGCACATTTTGATTCCGGCGAGTCACACTGCTTTATGGCACAAAAGTTTGCGACATCCAACTCTATTCCAGTGTCACCCCTCGTCACTGAATGGAATGTCAACACGGGAAACGGTGTGATCAAGTCTACTACGGAGTACGACCTATATCATGTGGTGATCCGCAGTCAGGGTTTCTACGCCAACTTCATGGTGATAGATATGCCTAATTTCGACATAGTCTTGGGCATGGACTGGTTGAGTACTTTTTACGCTACCATCGACTGCCGTCAAAAGAGGGTAGTGTTCGAGATTCCTGACCATCCAATGTTTATATTCGAGAGTGGGAGTCGATCCTTGGATCCAGCAACTTATAAAAATGTACTGAGGAAGGAGGAGAGATTATATTCCTTACAGGAGGAGGAAGATATGCTGATGGAGGTTCAAGAGTTCGAAGATGTATTTGCCGAGATTCCTGGGTTACTACCAGATCGAGCGATCGAATTCACAATAGACTTGATGCCAGGCACACAACCAATCTTATGAGCACCGTATCGTATTGGGCCGGCAGAATTGACTGAGCTTCAAATTCAAATTATGGACCACCTTGATAAGAGATTTATTAGACTAAGCACATCACTTTGAGGTGCTCCGGTTCTTTTGGTACCTAAGAAAGATGGAACTAAGTGGATGTCTATAAATTATTGGGAGCTAAATAAGGTCACTATCAAGAACAAGTATCCTCTATCGAGGATAGACGATATGTTCGATCAGTTGGAAGGATCTCGAGTGTTCTCGAAGTTCGATCTACAGACGAGTTATCATCAACTCAAATTCAAGACGTCTGACATTCCTAAGACGGCTTTCCGGACAAGTATGAGCACTACGAATTTCTAGTGATGCATTTTGGAGTGACTAATGCCCCGACAGTATTCATGAATCTAAAAAACCAAGTGTTTTTTGAATACTTGGACAAGTTTGTCATCATCTTCATCGAAGATATCCTTGTGTATTCAAAGGATCGAGAGGAACACGCGGAGCATCCGTGCATTGTGCTTGAAACTTTGTGACAACATCAACTGTACGCAAAACTCAGCAAATGCGAGTTTTGGTTGGAGTGAATAGCTTTCCTGGGACACATTGTGTAGAGCGATGGAATTTCGGTAGATCCGGCCAAAATTACCGCTATACGAAATTGGCCGACACCAGGAACAGTTACAGAGATCAGGAGCTTTTTGGGGCTTGCTGGATATTACCACCGGTTTATTAAAAACTTTTCCAGAATTGCGGAACCGATGACTTGTTTGACTCGAAAGGATGAGCTGTATGTATGGTCTGAGGCTTATAAGAAAGCGTTCTCGGAGTTGAAGACCCGTCTAACAACAACGCCCATTCTTACTATTCCTGACAGATCTGGAGGTTTCGATGTTCATTGCAATGCCTCGGGGAAGGGATTGGATGTGTGTTACACCAACACGGCAATGTAGTGGCATATGCATCGAGACAGCTGAAGATTCACGAACGCAACTACCCAACCCATGATTTGGAGCTGGCTGCGGTTATCTTCGCACTCAAAATCTGAAGGCATTATTTGTCAGGGGAGAAGGTGGAGATTTATTCTGATCACAAGAGTTTGAAGTATATCTTCACTCAAAAGGAGCTCAATATGAGACAAAGGAGGTGGCTTGAACTAATAGCAGATTTTGATATAAACCTGCAATATCATCCAGGAAAGGTAAATATAGTCCCTGACGCTCTGAGTCGCCATCCGATGGTTTTGAGTCCTACTACTCATTGGAGGAATCTATAGGACTTCAACGAGTTAGAGACAGAGGTAATCATGCTAGGGGTACTCTCATCACATATGAATATGCAAATTCAATCCACATTGGTGGATCGGGTCAAAGAAGCCCAAATTGACGATGCCAGATTGCAAAAGATCCGAGAGCTGGTGGGAGCAAACTTGCAGAACGATTTTGTTATACACAAGGACGGATCACTAAGATATGGAAGCAGAATTTGTGTGCCTACAGGCGAAATCAGAGAGGAATTGATGAAAGAGACGCACAGTTCTCCATACTCCGTTGATCTAGAAGGAACAAAGATTTATAAGGACCTCCGTCAAAACTATTGGTGGCAAGGTATGAAGAGGGAGGTAGCAAAGAGTGTATCCAAGTGCCTGATTTGTCAACAAGTGGAGGCTGAACATCACCGAACTGCCAGTCTATGACAACCTTTACCGATACCTGAATGGAAGTGGCAGAACATCACCATGGATTTCGTAACTACACTCCCTTGTAGTACCAAGGGCAACAATGCAATATAGGAAATCGTGGACCGGCTTACCAAGTCCGCGCATTTCATTCCTTTTCGCGTCAGCCAGTCAACGGAATGCCTAGTAAAGAAGTATATGGAAGAGATTATCTGATTGCACGGAGTACCTGTATGCACCGTTTCTGATCGAGACACGCGTTTCCAATCTCATTTCTGGCAGAGTCTACAGGAGAGGCTTGGCACAAACCTGAGTTTCAGAACAGCCTATCACCCACAAACCGATGGCCAATCTGAGAGATTTATTCAGATTCTTGAAGATATGCTCCGAGCCCGTATGTTTGATTTTAAGGAATCATGGGAGGACCACTTGCACTTTGTAGAGTTCACGTATAACAACGGCTACCAGGCAAGTATCGGTATGGCGCCTTTCACGGCATTATATGGTAGGAAATGCAGGTCTCCATTGAGCTGGGATAACGTTGGAGATCGAGAACTTCTAGGACCAGAGATGATTGTCGAAACCGTGGGAGTGGTGAGAACTATCGGGGAACAGCTACGTATAGCTCAGGATTGACAAAAACACTGGGCAGATGCAAAAAGCAGGCACCTAGAATTTCAACCAGGTGAACATGTGTTCCTAAAGATCTCACTGAATCGTGGAGTGAAAGATTTCGGGAAGCGGGGACAGCTCAGCCCGTGATTCATCGGCCCATTTGACATCCTTGAACGAGTTGGGGAGGTTGCGTATCGTTTAACCTTACCACCTTCTTTGGAGGGCGTGCACAACGTTTTTCATATCTCGCAGTTAAGGAGGTATGTCGGTAACCCCGGTCACATTTTGGATCATTCTGAAATCACGGTAGGGGTTGACCTAACATACAAACAACTACCAGTCGAGATCCTAGATTGGAAGGGTAAGACATTGAGAGACAAAACAATCCAACTGTTTAGAGTTATGTGTAAGAAGGACTCTCTGGACGAATCCACATGGAAGAGATAGGATGAGATGAAGGAACGTTATCCCCATCTATTTGTAACTTCTTCTGTCACGCCCCGCTTCCCAAAATACGTAAACATGGCATGTGACAGAGCCAATCATACTACCTGTGGTTAGGAATCATCCCTCCACAGTCACATTACGGCTGTCAAGCGAATATCAAGAACGGTAAAATATATAATCTAGCTAACACATGTCCATCTGCCACAGTAAATAAAATCAAGAAAATGTATAAAGCGGAAACGAATCAAGATCCAATAATCAATATCTGAATCATGTTCCAATATGGGCTCACATCAATAGAAATAAAACTGCAGTAATAAAGAAACTAAGAATCTAAAAAACTAGCTCCTCGTTGCTCGGCTTGATGACTAAAATACTCATATTCAGCCTGCGATAAAGGTAGAGGAACTGGGTCATGCAAAACCCAGACGTCAGTGCGTCATAATATCACAACAATAATAACCAGGATATGTTGCTACAATTAAACAAGAATGTAAATAATAAGCACCGATATAAACAGTGAGCTATGTGTATGTATGGGTGTGTGATGTGTAACCTAAATCCGTGCTTCTAGGTTATCTATTCTACAAGTTTTTGAAATCAATTAATGTAATTCTCATCGTAATTCAACAGTATATATCCCGTTTATTCCCCACGGGACCACGGTAACAATGATTTATTCCGTAACGCCCGGAAACACGGCAAACAATGATTTATTTCGTAACGCCCAAAACCACGACAAACAATAACGATTATTCCGTAATACCCGGAAACACGGCAAACAATGATTTATTCCGTAACGCCCGGAACCATGGCAAACAATAATAATATTCTCTTGAGTTACGTTTCGATTACATTCTTGATTTCCCCTTTTTTCCCAGGTTTGTGTTCAAGTCAGGTATTGATGATATGAATCTAATGCCAATATAGGATCAAGCAAGTACAGTTCTTGTCTATGCAGACAACAAATCACGTCTGTCAGGACAACAATTAGGATTGTCGGCATTAGCAATAAGATCTAAGTAACAAATCTGGTAATGTGTCATGAACATATCATGTAATGTATATTAGTCAAAATAGATACCAATGTAAACTGTAATCAATATCGAAATACGACTAATACCAGGATGCATATGTATCTATCTATAATAACCATTATACGTCCATTACCATGCATATTGAATTGATATAGTACAATGATATCATGATATTTCGGTATGAAAATAGATAAACTATTATCAGTACGGATAAAGACGGATACTTTAAAACTGTAAATCGGTAACATTTGCTAAATATTAAAATCCATGCACTATTATTATTCATATAATTATTAATATAATAAAATAGCATGTTGCAAATTTAGAACTTGTTCGATCGGATCTCATGTCGAGATGTGGATGTCACGTCCGACGTCGGAAATAACGTCGCGGTGCAAACTTACGCGCGCAGGACTGGACCTGGCTAAGCAGTTACATGACGTGGTGACTTGGCTGGACGACGACGGTGACTGGGTCATCTGGATTGTCGGCGACGTGCACAACTCCGACGAAAGGGTCGGAGATAAAAAAAAAAAGAACAAGAAAGAAGAAAGAAAAGAAAAGAAAAAAACAAGAGAAAAGAAGAGAGAGAGAGAGTTTAGGTTTTATTAATAGTTTTTATATAATATATATTATATAGAGAGAGAGATGACAGAGTGAGACGGAAAGAGAGACGAGAGAGAGAAAGAGAGAGATTAGGATATAATTTCGTTTATAAATATTATATATATTATTATATATAGTGTTAGTATATATTAGTTATATATAAAAATAATATAATATATATATTATAGCATTATACAACTAATATCAAATTACTTCAAATATTACCCGGGTCTCTTCTAAAAATCTAGTTTTTAAATATGGAGAAAATACATAAAAGTTAAAATCATAATGAGATATCCTGTCAATAAAAATGTATACCCCCAAGTAAGAATGTATGTAAATACACGTAGTGATCCAAACGAGCCTGTTTTAATAATTAGGGTATGAACATGCTATATGAGTGCAACCATATGATCAGGGGTATGATTACATGCAAGGCTAGATATTAAAAATATATTATTTGGGTTTTATTTTGTATTATTTAAAAGATATGCGGATATAAAAATATTATATATGTGTATAGAATCTAAATGTGCATGGATTCTCTGTGCTAGCAAATATTTGACATAATTTTGAACCATGATGGGTTTCAAACATGCGGATCAGGTTTGATACTAACCACAATTACCAAATGCACTATCTGCACCCAAAAGCAATAGTAATAAAGAAGTCTTTCACAAAATTTGAAATACCCTAAATTAGATATGGTATAGCAGTGCTAGGGTGTTACATCTTCTATGTAACTACTCTTTTGCTTACCTCCAGAATTTCGAGGATGAAATTATTTCAATGAGGGTAGATTGTAATGACCGTGTACTCTAGATACGTAATAAAAAAGTTTTATAATTTTTCTTAAGGTCAAAACAATTATTTTATTGCTTTTATTTGTATAAAACACTTTTAAAATATTTTTCCATGATTGAAATGAATTGATAAGATTTTTAGAAATTTTTATGATTTTTTGAGAATTTTTAAGAATTTAAATAGAATTTTTATTGAAGGGAAAAGTTTTTAAAACCAACAAAGAGAGTTATTTTGGACCAAAATTGGTTTCAAATGAAATAAAAATCAAAATATATTTTCCATAATTTCCCCAAAATTTTGTAATATTTTTAACTATTTTAAAATAATTTTTGGAAGCTAAAAACATTTTTTATAACATTTTTAAATTTTAAAACCAAATTTTTATTTATTTTTAGAGCGGGAACAAATCTGGACCGTCAGATCTGGGAAACAACGGCCTAGATCCTACCGACAAGTTTTTTTAAAAAAAGAAAAAGAATATATATATATATATATATATATATATATATATATATATATATATATCAGCGCCTTTAATCTGGACCGTTGGATCAAAGATTCAACTGCCCAGATCAGCAGCGCCAGTGCCAAGCCGGGGCCCATGCCAGCTCACGCGCGACAGGACGTGGATCATTGGATCTGGTCGAGTGATGGTCCGAATCTGGTCGGCTCATGGGACCAGCTCCTGTAGCGGCTGGGGAAAATAATATGGATTTTTAATCCCAGAAAATCCTTATAAATAGCCCTGAGTTTCTAAAAATCCTAGAAAAATATATGTTCGACACAAAAATCTCGGAAAAATTTCCAGAGCTTCCTTTTTTAGTCTTCTACGCTCTGGACCAAGTCCAAGTGGTAAAAAAATCTCGGCTTCAAGATATACATGTTCTCGTACAAACCGACGCTCACCGAATTTCATTTTCTAGCTCATTTAAGGTTGGATCTCTCAATACATGGCCCTGTGTTATCTTCAATATGAAAATATATATCCATGAAAAAATTTCAGGACCTATTATGAAATTTTAACTAGATTATATATTTTACGGTTTATAATGGTTAAAAACGATATTAAACCTTAATTAAATAATGAACTTTTAGCAGTTATCCTTCACGATAAAATAACGGGGTAATGAAAAAACCCCATTTCATGCTTGGACATATGGAACTAAGTCATAAAGCGACTATCATGACCGGGACAGTTTTTACATGAATAAATATAGTTATTCTACGGCATTAAAATAAAGGTTATCGATAATTTTTCCTTAATTATTAAACCATGGAAAAATCGTAGTAAATTTTTATATATTGGTTATTTTTAAATAAAATTGATGGTAAACTTGTAAAACCGTATTTTCACTAAAATCACTATTTCACAAAAATGCCATCAACTCCTAAGAATTTATATTTTCATTATAATACCACGAACTTTGGAAAAATAGTATTTTCTTTAAAATACCGTAAACTTTTCTAAGTGATATTTTTATTAAAATACCATGAACCTTTCTGAATCATAATTTTTATGAAAATACCCAGAACTTGGAAGACTAATTAGGTTTATTAAAATACCCTGAACTTTTAAAAGCTAAGGTTTTCTTTTAAAAATTAATAATAATCCTTAAAACTAGATTTTTACTAAATACATTTAAGAAGTTAAACCTTACCAAAAATACCCCTAACTTCGAAAGTGATGATTTTAAATTAGAATTTCACTAAAATACCCTTACTTTTTTATAAAAGAGATTCTTTTGTTAAAATACCACAACCTTTATAATAAAAGGATAATTTTCATTAATATACTATATAAACACCATACTCTTTTTATAAAGAGATATTTTTATTAAATATCACAATCTTTATTAAAAGATAATTTCCTTAAAATACCATAGTCTATTATAAACTAAGGTTTCTATAAAATACTATGTTACCATACAAACTATAATGGAACGAGATATAACCCACGACTGTGGAAGTCCGTATCGACTAAGATATCTACTTAAATCCAATTTTTGATATATCACACGACATGTGCTACGATACGGTTAGGGTTAGAATGCGCGAACTTAATTATGGAATACTATTACTAATGAAGATTCCTGCAGACAGGGTGAACAGTTCCAACATGGACGACTACTGCGAATGAATTGAACAGTCCCAATATGGACGACTGCTGCGAATGATATGAACAGTCCCAACATAGACAAATGACATTTCATTCCTAGATGATATACGCACTAACTTTAATTCTTAAAACCTTTACACTGAATAAAACGGGGCTGGTTAGTTTAATTTGACAAGGTAGTATACGTACTAGGATTTCTCTATTACTCGATCAAACCTGGGAAAGTGGAACAATATATTTCACCTTCACCAACCATGTTCCGTGGTTAGAACAGAATAATCTCGAGAACCCGTTACCCCTGTCTAACAAACTAAATGAATATATTACTTGTAGTTACCTTACGCAGTATGCCATAATTTACCAAACACCTACAACACATACATCGTATCTCTACACACTTATGACATCATACATTACGCACACTTGTTCTTTTTATCATTACTTCTGTTGAGAAAATCTAACCCGAGTGTAACTTGCTGACGGATTTTCTTTTTTCTTCTCTATCCCTGGAACGTCCGTTAGATGAGGACGAGATTACTGAAGATGGAGACTATGGAGTGGAGCCCACTAATGAAGACCCCGCAGAGTTGACGCAAGAGTATTATGATTAGCTCTTCTATTGTCCACCTGTTTAGGATTGCTTTCTTTTAATCAATCTAATCAAACTATTTAGTTTGCTTTCAGTACTTTGGGATGTAATAATTTTAGTTAATGGAAATAAATACTTCTGCTTTTATTATCAGTTTTGGTACATTGCATTTATGATTTATTTATATGCTTAACGTAACTGTATCGAGAAAAGACCACCTTCGACACAGTTAGATTGCGGATCTTGGCACATCTTTGTTTCCGTACTTTTGGACAGCGAGACGTGACAGGCCCAGCCTATCCCACCTTTGCTCAGAGGAAACTTGAGTGCGACATGGTAGGTTGAGATCCGAGCTTGTAAGGCATTTAAGGTCGGGCGACCTAGGAGGATGTTGTACGTAGAAGGAACCAATGCGACGAAGAAATTCACCATCATTGTTCGGGTTCTCCCGACCTCTCCAATGTTAAAAGGGAAAGTGATTATCCCCTCAGCCTAGATGGAGTGGTTTGTGAATCCCGAGAGAAGATGTGAGGTCGGTTAGAGATCGGACGGGTTTAATCCCATACGCTGGAAGCAGTCGTAGAACAGGATTTCCGCCAAACTTCTTGAGTCAACGAGGATTCTCCTGATTTCGTACCTATTCACCCGGGCCATGATCACCAGGGGATTGTTGTGCGGGGCAGATATACCATGTAGGTCCTCATCGCTAAAGGTGATTGGGGGCAACCTTCTTACTCTTCTTGCAGGGGGAAGCATCTAAGGTCATGATCGGTCGGATTCGGCGGGTGTCCTCCTTGCTCGGACTCGAGCCAACAGAGACGACCATGATTTGTCTGACCGTCAACCCGCCTGCTGGTTGTTGCTCGGCCTTCTCCTTGTTCGCCAGACGTTTGTCACGCAAGTATTTCACCAGGTAACTAGAGCGGATCAGCCGTTCAATGTAGTCACGCAACTGTTTACACTCCTCGGTCGGATGCCCCTGCGTCCGATGATAGGCACAAATAGGCCACGGAGTCGTTTGCCCGGCCTTTGCCTCATAGGTGGTAGATTGTAGAATCTCTCGCCTTTCTCTTCTTCTAACAACTCTGCCTGCGAGACGTTCTGAGGTGTGCAATTGTGAAACCTCGGAGAATAAGGTTTCGGACGATCAGGCTTCTTCTTTTCTTCCCGGTCCCTCTTCTTTCGGTCTCCTTGGTGGAGATTAGCGTTGACCTCAGACTCAAGTTGGATTTCTCGCTCGGTCCAGATCTTCACCTCGGCCATGATCTTAGATTGCGCCAATGCGAAAGAGTGGAGCCACTCTTTGTACCTAAGACCAGACCTCAGGACAGTTATGACTGTCTCGTCCCGGTGCTCGGGTACCTCCAGGAAAGCATTGTAGAACCGAGTGATAAAGCCTTTGAAAGGCTCCCTGTCCTCACTCTTGATAGTGAACAGGCAGTTAATTGAATTCTTCTATTGTCGATTGTCGACAAAGTGGCTGAGGAACTGTGTGGACAATTCATTGAAGGTTGATATCGTGCCCAGAGTCAGACCACGGAACAAGTCTCATCCCGCTCAGATGAGGGTGGTGGGGAATGCTCGGCGCCGAGCAGCGTCTGAGTTATCTTGATAGCTCATGAATGCTGTGAACGCGTCCAGGTGGTCCTTCAGGTCGGACTTACTGTCGAACAGAGCTACTTTGGGCGGTTCGTTCCAGGAAGAGACATGGGTTCTCAACAGTTGCTCGGTGAAGGGCTTCATGAGAGAATCCAAGAAATACTTCACCGATCCACTAGGTTGGCGGGTGGCGAGCTGCATGCTTTCAATTTTCATCTCGAGTACATCGATTTACTATTTGTATCCCGAGTATTCCCCCTAGTCGGAGACCTTGCTGTACTCGCTTCGGGCCTGGGCGACGGAACGACTTCTGCTCTCTTCTATGACATTCTTTAGATCTTCGCTGTGAAGCCTTCGCGGCTTCCCCCGATGAGTGTCATGCACACGGTTTCAGTGGTCGTGGCGACTTCGGTCTTCCTTGGAATCAGGTGACCTGACCAACGTTGCCTCGGAGTGCAAGAGAGTCTAGTGAGCGTTGAAGTGGTAACTTGGTTAGTCTTGAGACCGAGGTGATGGACTGTTTAGGGCTCATCGAGCAGAGGAATTTATGTTTCTCCCTACGCTTGACAGTACGTGAGCCCTTCCTCGGACGGTGTCTCGACTACCAGAGTCGGCACGTCGATATTCCATAATGTTGAGATTGATCAGAGGACCGATCGGGGCATTTACCTCGGTCTGTGTTTGATGGGTTGCCGCTGTCTCCTGAGCCTGCTCGAGGCTGACGGTTTGAACGCGAACGATTGCATCCACCACCGCTGCTAGTCAGTAGATTCGAGCAGCTAGGGCTTAGACAACGTCGAGAACTAATAGAGCGGAACCACTCCCGTCCCCGTTGTGAGGTGCACAGTTGGGGGATCTCCTGCCCGTCGGGGTCGATCGATGGTGGCTTGTGCTGGGATCTTCGTTGCGTTGCTCGCTAGTCATTGTGTTGAAGGTGGGGAGCAACTTTTTAGTGGAAAGTTTGGCATTTCCTACAGACAGCGTCAACTGATGGAGGTCAGAATCTCCATCAGAGAGAGTGTGTGTAGATCTCAATGGTTTGTTGGTTGGTGTTGTCTCTGAGCTACTTACAAAAGAAGTCCCATGGTGGGAAACCAATGTAGGACCCTCCGACGATCAAGTTAGAACCGGGGAATAATTAGGTAAAGTAGTTATTGGATATGTATGTCCTAGAGACCTTCATTGTATAGGATATTAAGGATATCTATATACAGGACAATCTTGCTCAATATGATAGTATGCTATTTGGTTTGCCTTTATCTTAACATGTGATATGTTTTACTTGTTATTTCATATCGTTTATACATGTTGATAAAGCCCTTAGGATCCTTACTTGACTACCAGCGTTATGATGGCAATCATACTTGTGGGAGCTGGGTAGTCGATAAGCACATCCTTAAATGTCCCTAGTCGTGGGAGTATCGAGACTTAGCATCGATACTCCAGACTAGACAAGTGTATACATTTCTAGACCCTGACGAGAGGCAATGGTTGGTCCCGCAACCATTGGTGTGATGCACCTAAGATTGTATACAGGTGCTTACTATGGGTGAGTATACTGGACGGACTCGCCGAGAACTGGTTAGATGGTATTTACCTATCGTCATATAGCAGTTCTCTAGTGTCTTGAGTACAGATAGTCTGTCGACCTGAGGTCATTATTTGTCTCGTGTGAGTTCCTACTATGCTTTGATTACTACCCTACCATGGCTCTACTGAGTCATGGAAACATGATTTAGTTGGGTACAGTCTCGAGCCACATGGAGGCAGTGAGCGATTATTGGGGATTCGTCTCTCCCGGTATAGGGAGTCGATGTCGCGCTGTGTTCGGTTGGCCAACACCATAAGTCCCTGGCCAGGGCGGATTAAGATTTACTGATAGTTAGATCAGTAGATACTCATATGGTGTTGAGCCACATCAGCACGACATGTCAAGTTATTAGGGGTCTGTCGTTTTCCACCGCCAGACCCAGCATGCGATACTCGCAGATGAACAGACCGGACTGCATGGAGATTGTCATGGACAGGCTCAATAGAAGTTCGGACGAGTTTTCTCATCGCCCTTCTTTTTTATAGGTACCTGGGTAGTCGTTACGTACATCTAGTGCCACTGACGTGCTTATGGTTAAACCCGCTGCCAGCGTTCAGTCGAGTCTTTAGAGTCCCACACAAAGAGTTTCCCTGGTTCAGGCGAAACGATGTAGAGACCGTATGGTTTACGTGCAGAATTTCAATCATATACGTGTAATAGCTACTCGTATTTTTGATCGGACGGATAATACTAGCGGGTTTAGGATTGACCTACGGAGGAGTGCACAAGCTACCGGGTTTTAGGATTCAGTGGGTAGCCATCTCATAGAGTCAAGACCCGGGTCACCCAATTCTTGGATTTGCGGGTAGCTTGCCGCACTCATAGGGGTCTAGAATTATTCACTCGGCTAGTCACACGACCGTGGAGGATTGTGTTTCATAGGTGGCTCATTGAAATGCAAATGTTCCTAGTTGATCCATTTTTCCATTCTCTGTGATGCTTATATCTGCCTGTGTTGCTTATCTTGCCTGTGATGTGTATATATATATATATATATATATATATATATATATGTTGTATATGTTTTGTATCCGCACTAGTCCAGCCCATGTTCTGTCGTTAGTTAAGTAACCTAACGGTGCCTGACGGGGTCCCGTAGCGAATGCGGGTGGCATATACGTACATTCTATTTTCGTTCTTTTTATGGTGTGATAAGGTTAATTGACGGGACCACATTAATTTCACTTAATACAAAGTATGAAACCTAATATTTGATGTCGTTGGAACAATTGCAAAACCACTCAGTTTTCTTCAAAAACAAGTTTTTAAAAGTGGAGCTTAAACCACTCCTTTTCAAAAGCTATCTGGTTCCTTCGACTATATCAAGTTCATTACGTTAAAGATTTTCGCCAAAACTAGTCGTAGCCCTCCGTCATTTCAGATAGGCATCAACTAGTATTCATGCTATGTGTTTTGACATTCGCCAAGGCATAGTGTTTTGTAGCTAGCGGGTACTTATCTGCAGTATAGATAGATGCATTAATCTAGGACAGGCGTATAGCTGTTTTGACCTTCGTCAAGGGCTTGTACGAATGATTCTAGATTAATCTGGATAATGACGGGTTGAACTTAACTTGCGACTTATGATGTTTTGACCTTCGTCAAGGTTATAAGCGCTTGGGGCAAAAATCACACCGGGAGTTTCAAACATACAGGAAATTTGCTAGTGTTGCATACCTTCTGGAGTGTGGTAGTTTTGGTAGGCTTCCTTCAAAATTATTACATAATAATAGTTGGGTCCTGATCGTACTGTGAGTATCCGCTACTCTTCGGGAGAATTTTTCACTTTGCAATTAGCAAATCAAGTAGGTGTGTCACGCCCCACTTCCAAGAGTATGGGAAGGGAAAACGGTGAGGCCGCTATGTATTTACTCAGAAGTAAACATGCTTAGCGTTGCTAAGAAATATAAAGTAAAGTACACAAGAGACAGGAATGTAAATGAACAACAACTTTATTTATTAAACATTCTTTTACAGGTACAACTGAAATGTAAATACATGAATAGAAAGCGATGCCTAAACAATGGCATAACTGAAATGAAAATATGTACAAGTGCCTACAGCTCTGGGTCAAAAGCTAATTGCTCCAAATCTTCAGTGCTGGGCTCGACCTCTAGTGAGTCCGATTCGCCTGACAACATTCCAAAGGAAGAAGAAAAGGAATGTCGTCAGCGAACAATCGCTCGGTAAGTCCCAAAGGTGGGTAGAGATAGAATAGACAGAAAAAGAATATAACTAGTAATATTTGATTATAATGTTAACGCATTTGTTTGTATCTTGGTACAGAAAATGCCATTGTATACGAAAGGAGTCCTACTATTCCGGAGACTAAGGTATATGGAGCACAAGGAACCGTTCAGCCACTGTACAACGGCAATGGATATTCAGGTTAGGTGTATTATGGTTACAGTCTCGTGCCACTTCTAACACCTTCCGTACCAATCTACCCATTTAAAACCCCGCGATGTCTTTTATTGATTGCATTGTTTTGTTATATAGATGGATGATTTGTCGAAACCATGATATCAGTAAACAGAATGGATAAAACTGGAGAGTCATGTAGACGGAATATATCCATGGTTCGGTTTAGTCAATATAGGTTGATATAGATTGAACAGACGGATTCATGGATTCATGTTGTATTGTTGTTTATACTTGAATCATATTCAAGTCAGATTAATTAGATTGAGACTCAGTCTGAGTCAGATACTTTAAAAAGAAATTAAAATCCTGAATTAGTTTTGATGTTATCGGTAACTGCTGCTCATGTACGGTAGAATTTGTGTCTTTTTCCAAGATATTACCGTATTGATAACACCGTTTGTTAGATTGTCTACCTTAGATAGGAAAGCACCCACATTCTCCGATTCTGTGAGGCTCAAGAGAATTAGTCCCGCTTAAACCTATATTTACTAGGGTCCTTATTGTAAATTAGTATAACTTGAGGGGGGTTTATGTAAAAAAAAATTTGATATAATTTCAAAATACACCTCAAGCCTTTAATTATCGTCTTTAGGGTTTTTATAGATGTATATTTTATAGAAGTGAAATTTCTAGTGAGTAGAACCTAATTTTCATAGTATATGGTATTTTATTGAAATATCGGTATTTTGCATTGAACTGTATTGGTATTTTCTTGTAATGGTGATTCCTTTGATTTAGAAAACTTGGAATATTTATATAATATAATTAAAATAGATATTTTTATAATAGTTATATATATTTAATGAAAATAAATTTAATTTATTTTTGTAGAAATCTCATTTTCTAAAGAAAAATGCATTAAAATTCTATTGAGATCGAATGCTCCTTTCGGAGGTCTGCAACTCACTCTACTAGGCCTGAGAATGTGTGATAATCTGCATCATCCCGAACGGGGTCCCCAAAATTGGGTTGTAGAGGCGCAATTGCAAGGAATTAATTAATACACCTTTTAAAGAAACGGTTTTGCAAGTTTGATGGTATTTATTTGTAATGTCATATTATCCCTTAACTAATGTCCCAAACTTTCATCGTGCTATATCAAAAATATGTGTTGTGATGAGGTAGGTCATTACCTCGTGAGTTATTTAAATGTAATACAAGTATTATGTTGTTTTATGTCAAAAATAAAGCATGTCGTCCTGACGTTCCCATGTTGATTCTCCTGGTGAAATTTTTCTCCATATCACTCGAACCAAGTTGACTTCCTTGTTCCGAAATGACTTCACCTTTTTATCCAGGATCTCAACAGCTTGTTGCTCACAAGATAAATCTGGCTGTACAGTGAGCTCGGAGTGATCAAGAATATGGCCGGGGTCACTCACATACCTTTTGAGTTGGGATATGTGGAACACATTGTGCACCCCTTCCAATGAAGGTGGAAGTGCCAAGCGATAAGCCACTTCACCGACTCGTTCGAGTATATCGTACGGTCTAATGTACCTCGGACCGAGCTTACCCCGTCTTCCAAAACGAATCACTCCACGGTTCTGAGATATCTTCAGGAATACATGTTCTTCCGGTTGGAACTCCAAATTACGGCGCTTTGCATCAGCCCAGTGCTTCTGTCAATCTTGGGCTATGCGCATTCGTTCCCTGATAGTACGAACCACATCGACAGTTGCTACTATCATCTCAGGTCCAAGGAGTTCTCTATCTCCGATGTCGTCCCAACTTAATAGCGATCGACACTTCCTTCCATAATGCGCTGCAAAAGGTGACATTCCTATACTTGCTTGGTAGCTGTTGTTATATGAAAACTCCATAAGATGTAGGTGATTTTCCCATGATCCTCCGAAATCTAGCATACACGCTCTTAGCATATCTTCTAAGATCTGAATTGTTCGCTTAGACTGACCATCTGTTTGTGGATGATAAGCTGTGCTGAAGTTCAGACTTGTTCCCAAGCTCACTTGCAGACTTTGCCAAAATTGCGATCGAAATTTAGTGTCACGATCGGAGACAATTCAAACTGGTACTCCATGTAATCTCATGATTTCCTGCATGAGTTCATGGGTATCAGAGATAGTACATTTTTGAAGATTTAAAATCTTACTTAGATTCTTACCTTCATGTACTTCTTTTCTAGAGTCTCGGTAGATTGGCCAACTTGAAATGGAATAAAGTGAGCCGACTTTTTGAGTCGATCCACAATAACCCATACGGCATCATTACATTTCGTGCTGCAAGGATGTGCAGTCACGAAATCCATTATGATGTGTTGCCACTTCCATTCCGGGATCGGTAACGGTTGAAGTAAACCAGCTGTCCTTTGATGTTTAGCATTTACTTGCTGACACACCAAGTATTTAGCGACGCTTCTGGCTACTTCACGCTTCATTTCATGCCACCAGTAATTTTGACATAGATCTTTGTATATCTTTGTACCTCCAGTATGTACTGAATAAGGAGAGCTATGAGCTTCTTTCATCAACTCTTCTCGTACAGAACCTTTTGGTACACACGATCTACTGCCGTATTTCAAAAATCTGTCTTCATGGATGATGAAGTCTGTTCGAAGTCCACTTTCTACTTATTCTCTAATCTTTTGCAACTTAGCATCACTTGCTTGAGCTGCTTTGATCTGATTGACAATGATAGATTGAACTTGTAAGTTCATCAAACTTGAAGCGTTACCTGGCATGACTACTTCAATCTCCATTTGATGCAAGTTTTGTTGAAGCTTTCACTGTGCGGTAAGATTCAATACTAATGGTTGGCGACTAAGTGCATTAGGTACTACATTCACTTTCCCTAGATGATATTGCAGCTTGATGTCAAAGTCCGTCATGAGTTCTAACCATCTTCTCTACCGCATATTCAACTCTTTCTGAGTAAACACATATTTCAAACTCTTGTGATCTATGTATAAGTCCACTCGTTCACCAAGAAGATAATGGTGCCAAATTTTGAGAGCAAAGATTACGGCCGCCAACTCCAAATCATGCGTCGGATAATTGCGCTCATGAATCTTCAGCTGTCTTGAAGCATAAGCCACAACTTTTCCGTGCTGATGTAGAACACATACTAATCCCTTACCGAATATATCGCAATACACTTCAAAACCTCCAGATTGGTCCGGTATGACGAGAATAGGTGTGTTCCCTTATGAAAAATAAATAATAAATAAAAAGCAATGGGAAAATTCCCCAAATGGAGCATCACGTGCCCACACGTGATGCGCCTTGAAGCTAAGATTATAGGCATTGCGCTTAACAAATAAGGCTGAAACTGAGCCTCGCATGCAAGCATGTGAGCATCTATATACAAAGTATATAGGTGCCTTCCTAAAACAAATAACTGGCTAGAAAAACTCATGTATCAGCACGTGATGCTCTTTGTTGGGCTTAACTTCATGGAGTCACATCACGTGCTGCACGTGAGGGTTTCTAATGCCTTCTGAGCCGATAGAATTAAATTCTAAATAAAGTGATCAAAGCCCTATTTGGAAAATATTTTCTTAGATCTTTCCAAACAAGAAAGATTACGCTCTGTAAAACAGAGGACCGTTGGATTAAAGATCCAATGGTGATTAAAAATCACCAAATTACAGAATAAGCTCTGTATGGGAAAATATTTTCCCAATCTTGTTAAAAACAAGAAAAATATCTTCTGTAAAACAGAAGGCCAAGGATCAAAGATCTAACGGTGGATAAAATCCCCAAATCAATTAGAGATCTCTCAAAGAGAGATTTCCTTAACCAAATCAACAAACTTGCCTCCACTATATAAAGGACCCAAGACTTCAAGTCTGATAGAGATACAGAGAGAAAAAACCCCTGGTAAGCTAAAAAAAAAGAGAATTTAATTCTCTAGAGAGAAGAAGATCTCTTCAAAAAGAAAAAGAAACTCTAGGTAAGAGAAGGAACAAAACACAGAGAACATCTTACCTCTTCTTCGCTTCCATAAGAGTTTAACTCTTCTAAAAAGAACTTAGTTCTTTCTCTGGTTGAGATCTGCAGAAGCAGATCTTCCCACAAGTGAGAATTTAATTCTCATCAGGGAGATTCTGTTAGATAGATTCAAACCTAGGGGAAAGGACTAAGTTCAAAAAATTTAATTCTTACAAGAACATATAGGAATTTAATTTCTCTAATAAAACTAAGGTTTAACCCTATAAAAGAATTTGATTCTTATAAAACAATGAGCTTGAAATTCTCAAAATTCAAGATCTCCATGTACGTAAAAAGATTAGCACCCAACATGATAATGGCAGATCACGTGCTCCCATGTGAGCACCCTTGATGAATAAAAGAGAACAACTGAGATCAGGTCACGTGACTCCCGAACAAGCACTTATACAAAAAAAGGGTATAAACCCAAAGACAGTTCCCATTTTGGGGCGCCTCATATGATCCCACGTGATCCCCTAATAGTGCTTAACACTTTCAAAAGGAAAAGAGGAATAAACCCAAGACAGTTTCTATTTTGGAGCGCCTCACATGATCCCACGTGACCCCTTAATAGTGCTTAGCACTTTTAAAAGGAAAAGGGGAATAAACCCAAGACAGTTCCCATTTTGGGGCACCTCATGTAATCCTACGTGACCCTCTAATAGTGCTTAGCACTTTCAAAAGAAAAAAGGCAATAAACCCAAGATAGTTCCCATTTTTTGACGCCTTACGTGATCCCACGTGACCCCCAATAGGGCTTAGCATTATAAAAGGAACAAGGGAATAAAGCCAAAGAAGCAGTGCCAACTTTCAACCGCCTCACGTGCCGCACGTGAGCGCCCCAAATTTCAGTGTTTAACACTGCTTTAAGGCCGCACGTGGGAGCACGCAAGCGCTGAGCATATACTAGTGTTTAACACTATGCAAGGCCAACATTAGTCAACCTTAGACCAAATCTCCCGAGGCCAATCAATCGATCCCCTCATGCTCAGGGTCCCCCAAACCGATCTCAGTCCCAAAGATAGCTAATGAGCTCCTACTAGATGGCATCTAAAAAGATATTTATCTCATTCCCCCTCAGTCTGGACATTGGTTCAAGGGTACATCTCTCCACACCTTTGATACATGTCGTTGTAATTCTTCAACGTCTTCAGAGAGGTGGCGGGTCCTGACAACAAATAACTATTTGGAGCATTTCCAAACTCATGGATACATCCCAGTGGACCGCAATGTCCTTAAACTAATAGTGGACCGCAACGTCCTTAAACTAATAATGGACCATAATGTCCTTAAAACTACTGTGGACTGCAATGTCCTTAAACTAAACCCTCACCTCAAAAATGGTGATCTGTGGACCGAAACGTCCTTAAACTAAAGTAATAGAGCCCACATGCTCTTGTGATGGATCAAAATGATCCCAACCCCCCGTTAAGTAGATCTTAGTCTAAAATTAGACTACCGTATTCTTAACAAACATTTAAGTTGATCTTAACCTGAAACAAGGTTAACGATCCTTAAATAAAACCAAATCCAAATCTAAGAATATACGGGTTTGGACTAATCCACGCCCTACGGGCGGCAACATAAATTAGTCTCCGTATACAATCCACGGGCAACCCAAAATAAAACAAACACACACGACACGAAGTGAACATCTGGAGTAGGAGAAAGTGGTTACCTCTATGCGGTAACGTAATTAACTGCAGGGGCTTGCTCCTGCAGGGTAGAGCGTCCCCACAATCAAAAACTCCTCGCAAACGAGGGAGAATCTGACGAAGTCTGCTACAACTGTTGCATCCGTCCAAACCTCCAATATACAGTGCCATAAATCAACTTGGCATCTTCGAAGAGGTGGATGGATAAAACCAAATAGCATCTATCCCCAAATTCAGGCGAGACGGCCTACGCGGTTCCTTCTCCCATTTTCGGCGGTAAACAGATTCAGATACGCCCGGTGGGACCTTTTTCTCTTTCCACTCCACACTTCGTTTGTCGTGTTTTTCCACGATCAAATAATCGCGGTATATATATTTATGGTTTCCCTTGGGTGATGGGATACTGAAGCCGGCGTTTTGTCTCTATGAAGAATGGCGTTTGCTTCCCACCCTAGCAGCTCAAGCTCTGTCATATCCGGCAAAGTCATGTATGGGCCACTTGCAGCCTCAAATCTCTACAATCCGGCTCTTCAAGAAATTAACGGGCTTCTCTTTGGGTCGATACTCCCACCCTCAGTGCCTCAACGTCGATGGAGGAAGCCCATAGGAAGTCTGTCTTCCACAGGCTGGTTCTCCAAGCTGCTGCTTTGCCGAAGGAATCAGTCCTCAAACAATTGGCACATGCCGAGGACTAAGGTCGACGCAATGGGCAGAATATTCAAGCTCTCAAAGAAAACAGGGGGCAGGCTTGTTCATACCAGAATATTGCATTTTATACCACCCATTCTTACGCTCGTGTGTTTATAGGTAGGTACTTTTGATCAGTGTTTGCTACATATTTGCAGAATACAGGTTCTCGGCTCTGAACAGTGAAATCCATGAAAAGTACGACAAATTATGGATTACTGCCAACAACAGATAAAACACGGGTCTCCGCTCTCTATCCGTGTGTTGCCACATGCCAGTTTAAGGGACAAGATGGCAAATCGATTGTCATGTCATGCACAAAGCTCTAGGTCAACACAAGATCCAAGAAATCTACGCGGAGCTCGAGGAAATCATGGCAAAAGATCCACATCACATCACCTTTTGTTCTACTAAAATTCTGGAATAATTGTGAAGAGTTTCTGAGAAATATCATATACCACACAGCAGACAACAGCAAACCAGGAAATCTCCCAAAAGCCCATGACCCAAGTCCACTATAGGGCCGCGGATCCGCGGCCAATAGGGGGTATTGGCCGTGGATCCGCGGCCATTATGACTCCTCATGCTGTCGTCTTTTGGGGGTAGTTTTGGGATTTCATATGGGGTCAGAATGTTGCCCTAGGTTCTCTGTTGCCTGCCTATAAATACCCCAGATCTTAACCATTTGAGGTGTTCATTCTTTGTTCCTCTTTTGTAGTTTTTTGTAGTTCTTCTTCTTCTTCTTCATTCTTTTTCCATGAAAATTGTAGTGAGAGCTTTTTGAGTGGGAGATCAATGAAGATGAGGGCTTTTTGTATCATTCTCTTTTGTTTCTTCTTCCTCTTGAGATCCTTGCTTTCTCTTGATCATTCAACCTCTTCATTGAGCTTGAATGGTTAAGGGTTAGTTATTGATCTCAAGGGTCGTATTTTCTTATGGAATTAGCGCTTCATTTCACATGCGTTCTCTACCCTTCCCTTGATCTTGCAACCTCTTGATTGAGCTTGCAAGTTTAAGGGTTGGCTATTGATCACATGCTTGTCTTGAGTTCTAGTTTCTTGTTCTTTTTATCGCTTTTTATTACTTGCTTATTATTATCTTGCTTTACTTTCTTGCAATTTAATTCATGCACTTAATTACTTGTAATCTTTTCTTTTCTTTGTTCTTTTCTTTCTCTCTTTTTTGTTCATATTGTGAATGGTTGTAATTGTTGTTGTTGTTAAGAATAAATACGATATTGTACGTTAAGTCTTTCTTTGCTCATTTCCTTTTCCCGGTATTTTCCATTGAACTCCGCCCAAACCATACGCAAGCGCTCCGTTAGGCACCCTACCCTAATAAGGTAACGGTGATTCCTAAACGCGACCGGTTGCGTTCGGTTTGGCCAGAGGCGAAAGCAAGAGACAAGAACGGAAGGACAAGGGTAAATAAGCCGGATTCCACGAATACCGCACTTAAATCCCCTAATCCACGTTGTTGCCGATTGCTCAAGCTTCAATTGGTCAAGACTCGGCTCAAAGGTTTTGAGTACGGATTTCTTTAGCTTATAATCTCGTATCTTTTTCTTAACAACTTTATATTTGCAAATAATACACATAGGTTAGAATCGAACAAACTTATACTCATTCTTTATTGACTCGTCTAAGACAAGAAAGGACATACAACCCTCTCCCTGTGGATCGACCCGTGCTCAACCGGCTAGCTGCATAGCGACACCGTCTTGATTGCGGTTAACTTCAATCATTCCAATCAAATGGCGCCGTTGCCGGGGAGACGGTAGCGTATTTTCTTTCTTGTTATTCGGGTTAACATTCTTTTTGTATATATTTATAAAAAAAAAAAGAAGAGTATCTTTTTGTTGTTTTTTTGATCATTTTTGTGTGCAAGTGTGCAGGCTAATCTGGAGCAAGTACAGTAATCAAAATAGAAAACAGAGCATTTTATTTTGGAGTAGAGATCAAGGGGATTGCAGGGAACCAAAGTCGAGGCTCCAATTCCACTGTTTGACCGCGGAACCGCGGTCAAAGAGGGGCTGTGGCCGCGGTTCCGCGGCCGTATTGAGGCCTCAGTGCCCCAATTTTTTCCTGCCCTGTCTCTGTTCTTTTATCGTCTCTGTAAATTCCACTATACTGTATTTTCTGCAGATTTTTGCCGATTTGCAAACGGCAATTGTGGGGAGCAAAGTGTGCATTCAAGGCTAAGGTGATTGCAAGGTACAGTGCCAAAGATCCGGATAGTTTGACCCGCTCAAACGAACTTTTCAAGCTTACCGGATTCAATTCAACGGGGGTTTCCTAACCCAAAAACTTAACGGTACGTACTTTACTAACACCTTCTTCTCAAATCCGACGCGTCCAATATACTATTCTTTGCAGGATTCTTTGCAAGTTCGGTAACAAACGCTAAAAATTGACTAACCTGTATTTGTTGCAGTGCCGCGCTTAAACTAAAAAACGATTTTTTGATTCTTTATAGAATTTTTATTGAATTGCGCATTGCATCAATTAATACGGACTTAAGGGCAAGCGAACCCCACAATATACGGTAAAGGATTTCATCACCTTTTCCGTGGCCCACAAATCACGAACTTGAGCATAACGTTTACCCACACAAAATTTAAAAGAAACTAGACTTTAAGCCTTAAGGACTTCGCGCTCACTAGGAGAAGTTAACTGTGTTTAGAACCTCGCTTAACGGTATATTGTTTACGGGGTGTCTAGGAAAGTGTTAACGGCGAAACCGCCAAAAGAGAAAGGGTTATTTAATTAAGGAACTTCGCGAAAGCGTTGGAAAACCTCCCCTTATCTCTACACTTACCTGGCCTCGTGATCAGTGTATCTTGAGCCCGTTTCTCGACACAGTTTTACTTCGACAATCAAGTTCTGGAGCAGGTCTAGTTGACCTAGGTGAACCCTAGAACGATTAGGTGTGTGGTATTTTTGTGTCGTGATTGTTTTTGTCAATATTCTTTTTGTGTGTATATTTCATTCTTCTGTTAATATATAAACTAAAAAAAATTAATAAATAAATAAATATATCACATTCTCTTTCCCCTCCTTTTCTCTGCCTTTCTTTCTTTCTCTTTTCATATCATGGGTACTCCACCTCGCAAAACTCTTGCCGAACTTTGGTACCCACAACCAGAAATTACTTCTTACGGTTCTTGCTTTGGCCGAACTTCGAACGACCCCTCCATGCCCAAAATTTCTTTGAAAGATCGGATAGACGCGTCTAGGACGAACAACTGGACCCCGCAATCCACTTCATATCAACCATTTCAAACATTCACCCCTTCTTGCGTTGATACCCCTTTTAAAAGTCCAGTTGTAGCCACAAGACCTATGTCTCTTGCTGAACGTATTGAACAATCCCGTAGCCGATCTTTCACTCCTTTCACCACTTCAAATTCTTGGGATCAACAATTCCATTCATATTCTTATCCAAATGTTGATCCTGCTCCTGTCTATCCATTCAATTCCTACCAATCCTACCCTACTTTTGCACCTTCCCTAGACATTGCATCAGAACCGCCATTTGGGAGTTTCCAGTACCAAAACAACTTTGACTCGTTTACTGAAACCCCTTCACAACCCATATCTAGTCTGGAACAGTCTTTGGCAGACTTTAGGGTAGCGTCGTACCAACAGATGATGGATTTGAATGCGTCCATGGCCGCTCTCATACAACCTACTGACCCGGTAGCTAGTTTCCAACTAGCTCCTAATTTTCCAATGTATGATGAGGCGGCAGGACAGGCTGAGAATTTGAGTGGAGAGAGTGAGATGTATCCCCTTCCAAATCAAACCTACCCATCCCAAATTGAATCCCACAACTCCTGTTTTGAGAGTCTATCGAGTATCCCACATGATTTATCAATTGAAGATAGAATGATTAATGAGTTGTGCGACTTTGTAGTGTTTGATTTACCCGATTGTGAAGGGTCACTTCCAAGTGAAACCAATCCCAATCCCTTTGACCTCTACACCTCCATCTTAGAACCAGAATCGATTAATATCCATGCTTTTGATGAGGTGTCTGAGAATATTGATTTTCACTTGATTGAGGATATTGACGCTGGGGATATTTTGGATGATGAACCCGTAGATTTGGCTGAGTTAGTCTCTTCAAATCATCATCCTGAGTCATTAAATGTTTTTCCCGAACCCTATATGCGTCTGGATTTTGATGAAATATGCATGGATGTGCTAAATTTTGAGGATAGCTTTGAGGATGAACCAGTTTTAATTGATGAGTCGGATTTTCCAATTCATCCTGTTCCTTTCATTGACTGTGTACACCCTCCTGAACCTTTAACCGATAACCTTCCTCAATCACCTACCTCCACCCTTTCCATCGTTCCGACCATGCAAGAACCCGTCTCACTTACATTTCATATGTCTGGTTTACCGAGTTCGGCATACCCATGGTTTCTCACGAATCTTGAGGGATTTGACCCCATTTCTCGACGGGTTAATAGATTGGCACAATCGCTTTTTACACATCGCTCATCACAAATTGTGCTAATCTATTCACTCCATTTGAACCCTCAAGTTCATACTCCACTTCTTTTTCCCTTCCGTCATTCTTCTTCTCATATACCGAGACCGTATACCACTTCTATCTCCATACGGTCTCGCGTATTCTCCATTTCTTTTCTCTACGCCTTCTTCCACCAACCTGTACATTATAGCGATAAAATCTTTGAATGGTTGGTGCTCACATTTGGCCTGTGTAAAGCCTTGTATAGTTTGAAACTGTTCTCTTTCCCCCCTGATCCTGAACTTCAACGCTTAACAGTGGAAACATTGTTTTACTTAAGTTTGGGGGGGACTCTTTTTGTGTATATATTTTTGTTTTCCTTTTTGTATATAATTTGTTTCTAGGGAGCGCCGACAATTTTGACCCTCTTGGTGTAGCCTGACAGTGAGGGCACTGTCAAGTTTAAGTTTGGGGGTGTGCTCGGTAAGCTTTCTTCCTTCGCATTCATTTGTATATTTTGCATTTGCATACCTTATTAAAAACCCACAAAAATTGAAAATTTTCCAAAAAATATAAAAACTTTGTCGTCAAGTTAGCTAATAAGGTAACTTAGATTTTTATTCCGAAAGTTTAGTTGATATGATAGAAATAACTAAATTCTAGGCTTAGGGATTGAAAACCCTAAAAATAACCCTCATTCTGTCTAACTTTGGTAAGTATACGTCCTTACAGTTTTTTTTTGAGAAATAGGTAATCTTGAGTTCAGTTCTTGAGTTAAGTCAAGATGAAGGGAAAGTATTGATGCTTTACTGAAGGATAAGTCTGAAAAATAGTTTCTTTTCTTGAGTTCAAATTTAGAAAGTATATACCCTACAAACTGCACTTACACGCACCTTGAAACTTGGGATAGTAGAGGATACCTAGAAATACTCTTGCCTGAAAGCCTAGTATGAAAGAAAAAACGGTATTTAAAGCTAAACACCAAAAGAGCATATAGAAAAATATATCCGGTCTTGAAAAAGAAAAAGAAAAAGAAAAAGAAAAAGAAAAAATAGAATAAAGTCAAGACCTGAAAACTGCTATTTACGCTTTAAACTCACACATTCAGTAATCGGCTGTTAGTGCCTCAAGAAGCATTAATAGTCGCATAAAAGGTGTGTGAGCAAATCCGTCCATCCTTAATGAAAAGAAGTAGTATTAGGTATTAGGGCAAGGGTATTATAGCTTGAATTGAATTCTTGAGTGTAGGGGTGCAAATACACACACACGCAGGGGTATACAATCGATGTTTGGATAAAAGATAGAAATAAAGAATAAGACTTGTGTTTTCTGTAAAGTTGATAAAAATCCCTGATTTAAGGCCGCACTTTAGAAGGAAAACTCAGGAGATACCGATATCTTTTTAAACTTTTTTGGAACGTATATGATCTAAGGCTAAATAGATAGGAGGTGTGAAAAATTAGGGTTGGATATTTCTAACTTAGGATGATAGAGTTTCTAACGTAAATACTAAACTGTAGGAATAGAATCGACGTTAACTTACGAAACTAGCTTGACGGGATTTTGTGGGTAGTATCCGCTGAAAACCCTCAGGAGACAACACTCCTCCTACTAGGGACACCTAGAGGTTTAACGGCTTGTTGCATGCGCTCAGTGCAATCGCGTTCCCTGCGAAAGTGCGGTTATCATTTTATTTTTGTGAATAATTGGTTTTGCTCGGGACGAGCAAAAGTTAAGTTTGGGGGTATTTGTTCATACCAGAATATTGCATTTTATACCACCCATTCTTACGCTCGTGTGTTTATAGGTAAGTACTTTTGATCAGTGTTTGCTACATATTTGCAGAATACAGGTTCTCGGCTCTGAACAGTGAAATCCATGAAAAGTACGACAAATTCCGGATTACTGCCAACAACAGATAAAACACGGGTCTCCGCTCTCTATCCGTGTGTTGCCACATACCAGTTTAAGGGACAAGATGGCAAATCGATTGTCATGTCATGCACAAAGCTCTAGGTCAACACAAGATCCAAGAAATCTACGCGGAGCTCGAGGAAATCATGGCAAAAGATCCACATCACATCACCTTTTGTTCTACTAAAATTCTGGAATAATTGTGAAGAGTTTCTGAGAAATATCATATACCACACAGCAGACAACAGCAAACCAGGAAATCTCCCAAAAGCCCATGACCCAAGTCCACTATAGGGCCGCGGATCCGCGGCCAATAGGGGGTATTGGCCGCGGATCCGCGGCCATTATGACTCCTCATGCTGTCGTCTTTTGGGGGTAGTTTTGGGATTTCATATGGGGTCAGAATGTTGCCCTAGGTTCTCTGTTGCCTGCCTATAAATACCCCAGATCTTAACCATTTAAGGTGTTCATTCTTTGTTCCTCTTTTGTAGTTTTTTGTAGTTCTTCTTCTTCTTCATTCTTTTTCCATGAAAATTGTAGTGAGAACTTTTTGAGTGGGAGATCAATGAAGATGAGGGCTTTTTGTATCATTCTCTTTTGTTTCTTCTTCCCCTTGAGATCCTTGCTTTCTCTTGATCATTCAACCTCTTCATTGAGCTTGAATGGTTAAGGGTTAGTTATTGATCTCAAGGGTCATATTTTCTTATGGAATTAGTGCTTCATTTCACATGCGTTCTCTACCCTTCCCTTGATCTTGCAACCTCTTGATTGAGCTTGCAAGTTTAAGGGTTGGCTATTGATCGCATGCTTGTCTTGAGTTCTAGTTTCTTGTTCTTTTTATCGCTTTTTATTACTTGCTTATTATTATCTTGCTTTACTTTCTTGCAATTTAATTCATGCACTTAATTACTTGTAATCTTTTCTTTTCTTTGTTCTTTTCTTTCTCTCTTTTTTGTTCATATTGTGAATGGTTGTAATTGTTGTTGTTGTTAAGAATAAATACGATATTGTACGTTAAGTCTTTCTTTGCTCATTTCCTTTTCCCGGTATTTTCCATTGAACTCCGCCCAAACCATACGCAAGCGCTCCGTTAGGCACCCTACCCTAATAAGGTAACGGTGATTCCTAACCGCGACCGGTTGCGTTCGGTTTGGCCAGAGGCGAAAGCAAGAGACAAGAACGGAAGGACAAGGGTAAATAAGCCGGATTCCACGAATACCGCACTTAAATCCCCTAATCCACGTTGTTGCCGATTGCTCAAGCTTCAATTGGTCAAGACTCGGCTCAAAGGTTTTGAGTACGGATTTCTTTAGCTTATAATCTCGTATCTTTTTCTTAACAACTTTATACTTGCAAATAATACACATAGGTAAGAATCGAACAAACATATACTCATTCTTTATTGACTCGTCTAAGACAAGAAAGGACATACAACCCTCTCCCTGTGGATCGACCCGTGCTCATCCGGCTAGCTGCATAGCAACACCGTCTTGATTGCGGTTAACTTCAATCATTCCAATCAAATGGCGCCGTTGCCGGGGAGACGGTAGCGTATTTTCTTTCTTGTTATTCGGGTTAACATTCTTTTTGTATATATTTATAAAAAAAAAAAAAGAAGAGTATCTTTTTGTTGTTTTTTTGATCATTTTTGTGTGCAAGTGTGCAGGCTAATCTGGAGCAAGTACAGTAATCAAAATAGAAAACAGAGCATTTTATTTTGGAGTAGAGATCAAGGGGATTGCAGGGAACCAAAGTCGAGGCTCCAATTCCACTGTTTGACCGCGGAACCGCGGTCAAAGAGGGGCTGTGGCCGCGGTTCCGCGGCCGTATTGAGGCCTCAGTGCCCCAATTTTTTCCTGCCCTGTCTCTGTTCTTTTATCGTCTCTGTAAATTCCACTATACTGTATTTTCTGCAGATTTTTGCCGATTTGCAAACGGCAATTGTGGGGAGCAAAGTGTGCATTCAAGGCTAAGGTGATTGCAAGGTACAGTGCCAAAGATCCGGGTAGTTTGACCCGCTCAAACGAACTTTTCAAGCTTACCGGATTCAATTCAACGGGGGTTTCCTAACCCAAAAACTTAACGGTACGTACTTTACTAACACCTTCTTCTCAAATCCGACGCGTCCAATATACTATTCTTTGCAGGATTCTTTGCAAGTTCGGTAACAAACGCTAAAAATTGACTAACCTGTATTTGTTGCAGTGCCGCGCTTAAACTAAAAAACGATTTTTTGATTCTTTATAGAATTTTTATTGAATTGCGCATTGCATTAATTAATACGGACTTAAGGGCAAGCGAACCCCACAATATACGGTAAAGGATTTCATCACCTTTTCCGTGGCCCACAAATCACGAACTTGAGCATAACGTTTACCCACACAAAATTTAAAAGAAACTAGACTTTAAGCCTTAAGGACTTCGCGCTCACTAGGAGAAGTTAACTGTGTTTAGAACCTCGCTTAACGGTATATTGTTTACGGGGTGTCTAGGAAAGTGTTAACGGCGAAACCGCCAAAAGAGAAAGGGTTATTTAATTAAGGAACTTCGCGAAAGCGTTGGAAAACCTCCCCTTATCTCTACACTTACCTGGCCTCGTGATCAGTGTATCTTGAGCCCGTTTCTCGACACAGTTTTACTTCGACAATCAAGTTCTGGAGCAGGTCTAGTTGACCTAGGTGAACCCTAGAACGATTAGGTGTGTGGTATTTTTGTGTCGTGATTGTTTTTGTCAATATTCTTTTTGTGTGTATATTTCATTCTTCTGTTAATATATAAACTAAAAAAAATAAATAAATAAATAAATAAATAAATATATCACATTCTCTTTCCCCTCCTTTTCTCTGCCTTTCTTTCTTTCTCTTTTCATATCATGGGTACTCCACCTCGCAAAACTCTTGCCGAACTTTGGTACCCACAACCAGAAATTACTTCTTACGGTTCTTGCTTTGGCCGAACTTCGAACGACCCCTCCATGCCCAAAATTTCTTTGAAAGATCGGATAGACGCGTCTAGGACGAACAACTGGACCCCGCAATCCACTTCATATCAACCATTTCAAACATTCACCCCTTCTTGCGTTGATACCCCTTTTAAAAGTCCAGTTGTAGCCACAAGACCTATGTCTCTTGCTGAACGTATTGAACAATCCCGTAGCCGATCTTTCACTCCTTTCACCACTTCAAATTCTTGGGATCAACAATTCCATTCATATTCTTATCCAAATGTTGATCCTGCTCCTGTCTATCCATTCAATTCCTACCAATCCTACCCTACTTTTGCACCTTCCCTAGACATTGCATCAGAACCGCCATTTGGGAGTTTCCAGTACCAAAACAACTTTGACTCGTTTACTGAAACCCCTTCACAACCCATATCTAGTCTGGAACAGTCTTTGGCAGACTTTAGGGTAGCGTCGTACCAACAGATGATGGATTTGAATGCGTCCATGGCCGCTCTCATACAACCTACTGACCCGGTAGCTAGTTTCCAACTAGCTCCTAATTTTCCAATGTATGATGAGGCGGCAGGACAGGCTGAGAATTTGAGTGGAGAGAGTGAGATGTATCCCCTTCCAAATCAAACCTACCCATCCCAAATTGAATCCCACAACTCCTGTTTTGAGAGTCTATCGAGTATCCCACATGATTTATCAATTGAAGATAGAATGATTAATGAGTTGTGCGACTTTGTAGTGTTTGATTTACCCGATTGTGAAGGGTCACTTCCAAGTGAAACCAATCCCAATCCCTTTGACCTCTACACCTCCATCTTAGAACCAGAATCGATTAATATCCATGCTTTTGATGAGGTGTCTGAGAATATTGATTTTCACTTGATTGAGGATATTGACGCTGGGGATATTTTGGATGATGAACCCGTAGATTTGGCTGAGTTAGTCTCCTCAAATCATCATCCTGAGTCATTAAATGTTTTTCCCGAACCCTATATGCGTCTGGATTTTGATGAAATATGCATGGATGTGCTAAATTTTGAGGATAGCTTTGAGGATGAACCAGTTTTAATTGATGAGTCGGATTTTCCAATTCATCCTGTTCCTTTCATTGACTGTGTACACCCTCCTGAACCTTTAACCGATAACCTTCCTCAATCACCTACCTCCACCCTTTCCATCGTTCCGACCATGCAAGAACCCGTCTCACTTACATTTCATATGTCTGGTTTACCGAGTTCGGCATACCCATGGTTTCTCACGAATCTTGAGGGATTTGACCCCATTTCTCGACGGGTTAATAGATTGGCACAATCGCTTTTTACACATCGCTCATCACAAATTGTGCTAATCTATTCACTCCATTTGAACCCTCAAGTTCATACTCCACTTCTTTTTCCCTTCCGTCATTCTTCTTCTCATATACCGAGACCGTATACCACTTCTATCTCCATACGGTCTCGCGTATTCTCCATTTCTTTTCTCTACGCCTTCTTCCACCAACCTGTACATTATAGCGATAAAATCTTTGAATGGTTGGTGCTCATATTTGGCCTGTGTAAAGCCTTGTATAGTTTGAAACTGTTCTCTTTCCCCCCTGATCCTGAACTTCAACGCTTAACAGTGGAAACATTGTTTTACTTAAGTTTGGGGGGGACTCTTTTTGTGTATATATTTTTGTTTTCCTTTTTGTATATAATTTGTTTCTAGGGAGCGCCGACAATTTTGACCCTCTTGGTGTAGCCTGACAGTGAGGGCACTGTCAAGTTTAAGTTTGGGGGTGTGCTCGGTAAGCTTTCTTCCTTCGCATTCATTTGTATATTTTGCATTTGCATACCTTATTAAAAACCCACAAAAATTGAAAATTTTCCAAAAAATATAAAAACTTTGTCGTCAAGTTAGCTAATAAGGTAACTTAGATCTTTATTCCGAAAGTTTAGTTGATATGATAGAAATAACTAAATTCTAGGCTTAGGGATTGAAAACCCTAAAAATAACCCTCATTCTGTCTAACTTTGGTAAGTATATGTCCTTACAGTTTTTTTTTGAGAAATAGGTAATCTTGAGTTCAGTTCTTGAGTTAAGTCAAGATGAAGGGAAAGTATTGATGCTTTACTGAAGGATAAGTCTGAAAAATAGTTTCTTTTCTTGAGTTCAAATTTAGAAAGTATATACCCTACAAACTGCACTTACACGCACCTTGAAACTTGGGATAGTAGAGGATACCTAGAAATACTCTTGCCTGAAAGCCTAGTATGAAAGAAAAAACGGTATTTAAAGCTAAACACCAAAAGAGCATATAGAAAAATATATCCGGTCTTGAAAAAGAAAAAGAAAAAGAAAAAGAAAAAGAAAAAATAGAATAAAGTCAAGACCTGAAAACTGCTATTTACGCTTTAAACTCACACATTCAGTAATCGGCTGTTAGTGCCTCAAGAAGCATTAATAGTCGCATAAAAGGTGTGTGAGCAAATCCGTCCATCCTTAATGAAAAGAAGTAGTATTAGGTATTAGGGCAAGGGTATTATAGCTTGAATTGAATTCTTGAGTGTAGGGGTGCAAATACACACACACGCAGGGGTATACAATCGATGTTTGGATAAAAGATAGAAATAAAGAATAAGACTTGTGTTTTCTGTAAAGTTGATAAAAATCCCTGATTTAAGGCCGCACTTTAGAAGGAAAACTCAGGAGATACCGATATCTTTTTAAACTTTTTTGGAACGTATATGATCTAAGGCTAAATAGATAGGAGGTGTGAAAAATTAGGGTTGGATATTTCTAACTTAGGATGATAGAGTTTCTAACGTAAATACTAAACTGTAGGAATAGAATCGACGTTAACTTACGAAACTAGCTTGACGGGATTTTGTGGGTAGTATCCGCTGAAAACCCTCAGGAGACAACACTCCTCCTACTAGGGACACCTAGAGGTTTAACGGCTTGTTGCATGCGCTCAGTGCAATCGCGTTCCCTGCGAAAGTGCGGTTATCATTTTATTTTTGTGAATAATTGGTTTTGCTCGGGACGAGCAAAAGTTAAGTTTGGGGGTATTTGTTCATACCAGAATATTGCCACCCATTCTTACGCTCGTGTGTTTATAGGTAAGTACTTTTGATCAGTGTTTGCTACATATTTGCAGAATACAGGTTCTCGGCTCTGAACAGTGAAATCCATGAAAAGTACGACAAATTCCGGATTACTGCCAACAACAGATAAAACACGGGTCTCCGCTCTCTATCCGTGTGTTGCCACATACCAGTTTAAGGGACAAGATGGCAAATCGATTGTCATGTCATGCACAAAGCTCTAGGTCAACACAAGATCCAAGAAATCTACGCGGAGCTCGAGGAAATCATGGCAAAAGATCCACATCACATCACCTTTTGTTCTACTAAAATTCTGGAATAATTGTGAAGAGTTTCTGAGAAATATCATATACCACACAGCAGACAACAGCAAACCAGGAAATCTCCCAAAAGCCCATGACCCAAGTCCACTATAGGGCCGCGGATCCGCGGCCAATAGGGGGTATTGGCCGCGGATCCGCGGCCATTATGACTCCTCATGCTGTCGTCTTTTGGGGGTAGTTTTGGGATTTCATATGGGGTCAGAATGTTGCCCTAGGTTCTCTGTTGCCTGCCTATAAATACCCCAGATCTTAACCATTTAAGGTGTTCATTCTTTGTTCCTCTTTTGTAGTTTTTTGTAGTTCTTCTTCTTCTTCATTCTTTTTCCATGAAAATTGTAGTGAGAACTTTTTGAGTGGGAGATCAATGAAGATGAGGGCTTTTTGTATCATTCTCTTTTGTTTCTTCTTCCCCTTGAGATCCTTGCTTTCTCTTGATCATTCAACCTCTTCATTGAGCTTAAATGGTTAAGGGTTAGTTATTGATCTCAAGGGTCATATTTTCTTATGGAATTAGTGCTTCATTTCACATGCGTTCTCTACCCTTCCCTTGATCTTGCAACCTCTTGATTGAGCTTGCAAGTTTAAGGGTTGGCTATTGATCGCATGCTTGTCTTGAGTTCTAGTTTCTTGTTCTTTTTATCGCTTTTTATTACTTGCTTATTATTATCTTGCTTTACTTTCTTGCAATTTAATTCATGCACTTAATTACTTGTAATCTTTTCTTTTCTTTGTTCTTTTCTTTCTCTCTTTTTTGTTCATATTGTGAATGGTTGTAATTGTTGTTGTTGTTAAGAATAAATACGATATTGTACGTTAAGTCTTTCTTTGCTCATTTCCTTTTCCCGGTATTTTCCATTGAACTCCGCCCAAACCATACGCAAGCGCTCCGTTAGGCACCCTACCCTAATAAGGTAACGGTGATTCCTAACCGTGACCGGTTGCGTTCGGTTTGGCCGGAGGCGAAAGCAAGAGACAAGAACGGAAGGACAAGGGTAAATAAGCCGGATTCCACGAATACCGCGCTTAAATCCCCTAATCCACGTTGTTGCCGATTGCTCAAGCTTCAATTGGTCAAGACTCGGCTCAAAGGTTTTGAGTACGGATTTCTTTAGCTTATAATCTCGTATCTTTTTCTTAACAACTTTATACTTGCAAATAATACACATAGGTTAGAATCGAACAAACATATACTCATTCTTTATTGACTCGTCTAAGACAAGAAAGGACATACAACCCTCTCCCTGTGGATCGACCCGTGCTCAACTGGCTAGCTGCATAGCGACACCGTCTTGATTGCGGTTAACTTCAATCATTCCAATCAAGGCTCAGCAAAATCCTGAAGTTAATCAAATCCCGGCCATAATAAACGGTCGACGTCGATATCGGCATCATACAAAATGAGCTGGGTGCAGCCTCTATATGGTCCTGTTTCAACCCCAGTGGTGAATGTTGTTGTTCCGACTAAGAACAACTTCAAACCGTTGCGAAGGGTCATACAAAATTCTCTTACCGCAATATTGAAGAAGTCTCCGCAGCCCATGGAGATCTCACGAGAGCATAAACCAATTCGCTCCCTGAGACAACTTTCTTCGTCTATATATAAGGTATGGAAGCAGGTGAAGAGGACTCATCCTAAGACGGATCCTGATACAGCGGTTCCTTCCAAAACCAAAGCGGCTTTTAACAAAAAAGAGAGGCCCAATAAAGCTTAAGTGCCTGATGTAAACTCCAAAGGCCAAAGCTCTAAACACCCTAAGCCTGGAGGCATGGTAGTTCACATAATCTATGTGGCGAATTCCAAAGACGAAGTTCGAGCTTCTACTAGTCACCGACCTCAAAATCGGTCCCTGACAAAAGTTCAACTGCAACGTGAGAAGCTGCAGGAGATGCTCGCTCAGGCGGCAGCAAATGCTAATCCATCGCCTAAGGAAAATACCGAAGACACACCCGAAGAAAGAGTAGAGAAGGAGTCGGATATTGATTTCCTAAAGTGCGCTCTGAAAAAGAGAGATGAAGAAGCGGCAGAAATGTCCCCTAAAATGAACCAGATAGCCCTTCTGATTCAGAATATGGCTGGAATGATAGTTCAATCGGAACCACTGGCAGATGAACCGCCGGTAGTCGGTCTTAAAGATAAGGATGACAATTCAAATTCTCTGCAAACCTCATCAACGGCTGAGGAGGAGATGATTCCTAAAAGAAAAGCTGGACACATATATCGCTCAGCAAGTCAAAACTCACTATGCCAGTGAAGTATCAAATAGACCAATCAAGACTGGTCGACCGTATCCGTTGTGCTACGATCAAATACAGTACCCGCCAGAATACATACTTCCGACTCCACATATAAAAAGGAACTGGGAATCCTCTCCAGCACATTGCGTGATTTAAATCCATATGCGGAAATACTGGAGGAAATGACATACTACTCCTCTGACAGTTCATCATCGGTCTGGCAGGCATCACCTTCGTATGGTATGCGGAACTCCCAAATGATTTCGTGAAGAGTTTCAACGAAATGGATATGCTCTTCTGTCAGAGATTCGCTAATGAGAACGAACATACTACCGTGATGGCGCTGGTCAACAAAAGGATTAGACCGAATAAGACTTGGGTTCAATATGTTACCCGATGGCGAAATCTATGGTCAAATACAAGCAACGCATCGATGAAGTTGCAGCCATGAGAATGCTCATAGCCACCCTTGAACCAAATTATAAGGCGTCCTCGTATATGGCCCTCTTCAAGCCGACGACTTTCCAAGAACTCATGGATAAAATGGCTCGATTGGATCAAATGGGTCAAGACTCTTTCTCATCCGGTGATGACGAGTGAAAAGCGGAGATAAGATGGCATTTGTCGCCTACGCTCAACAAAAATAAGCGGTTCTGAAGCAACCTGTCGCCAAAATAGTGACGGCGTGGATACTCGCTCTCCCCCGAGATATACACAGGGGGCATATTTCTCACTGGCGGAAGAATCTTTACGTGGGATGATCATTTCTTCTCAAGGAGCAGATAGAATATCAAGGGACTTACAAGCGGGTTCTGCAATCAAGTGGAATATCCTACTTGAACCAAAAAACCATAGAAGGGATGTGAAACCCATGCCCCACTCCGAATCAGCTGATGAGGAAAAAAACCCATGTCAAATTCATTCTTCTAAGGAAGAGGAAGACTCGGCAGTGGGAATGACGTGATATCTCGTTCCTTTGTATATGAAGAAGACGCTCCATCAATATCGGAAAGCGACATTGATAAGCAGGGGGCAGGTGCTGTTTAAAATGCCCAGTACTTCCTGCAAAATACCAGATTGGCACGATGATAGATGAAGAAGTCCAAGAAGGTAAAAATAGTCTAAGGCGTTGTTCATACCATAATATTGCATTATTATATTCCCCATTCCTAGTCATTTTACAAATAAACGGGTGCGTTTGATCCATGTCTGCTAATTAGTTGCAGGTTACAGGTTCTTGGAATAAAAACAGTGAAAAAGACAAAAGACGATACAAAAGTGAGATTTCGACCAACAAACAGAGAATCTTGATAAAGCATACACGAAGATCTGTTCACAAAATACAAGGAAGCGCAAGGTTCAAAACTTCGTCATGAAGCAACGGTAAAAGTCCACTACAATTATTCACTGTGGAATCTGGAAGAAACCTAGAAGCCAACCTGAGAAAAGAACCAAAGAAACAGGAAGTAAAAGTCAACACAAAGCAGAATACCAAATTTCAACAAAGGAGACTCTTATTTGGCCGCGGAACCATGGCCAAACCTGGCCTGCGGCCGCGGTTCCGCGGCCGTGCAGAGCCCGTAGTGGCCGAAAAATTTCCAAAAGATTGGCGGTGCGCAGAGCGTTGACTAGGTCTTTTTCTTAGGGGGTATTTCTGTAAAAGCAGATATGCGAGTCAATTGTAACCCTAGGGTTTCTATCCTCTATAAATAGGAACCCTAGATCTTGTATTAGGTTATGCCTCCTTTCATTAATGAAATTCATATTTCTTTTGGAGAGCATCGATGTCTCTTTTCATTTCATCTATTCAGATCAGATAACTCTTGTGTAAATGTTTGGAGAGAGCCATCTGTAAAGTAAGTAGTTTTATTTAATTGCCTTAGTATAGATCTTTAATTCCTTGCCCTAGTTAGATAGTTAGATATGTTGTTCAATTCCCTAATGAGCGAGTAGTCTCCTCGCTTGTTAGGCTTAGCATTGGGGAAGGCTTTTGAGAGATGAAGATCTCTCATCCCTTTCTTGCCCATCACACGTTTTTATAGGACTCCATACATACATGCACGCACCGCTCCCTACGGCACCCTATCCCTCAAGGTAGCGGTGATACCGTAGTATAAAGGCCCGGTTGAGCGTGTTTTCCATGGAGGTTAGGGTAAGGATTGATAAAGGAAGGACAAGAACCTAGAGGAAGAAACACCTTCCCGAATGATTCTAATCCCCTTTATTAATAATTACCATAACACCTCATAGATCTTAATTTGGGTATAGAAAGCGGTTAGATTTATTTACATTTCCAAACCAACCCTAAACCTAACCCTAGCAAGATTTAGATCTAGATTAATTTAGTTTTTAGATTTAAATCAATCCGTTCACATCGTTCGGAATTAACTCGGTAAGCCTTCTTCCTTCGCATTCATATGTATATTTCTGCATTTGCATACTTATTTTAAAATCCATAAAAAATTGAAAAATTTAAAAATTATAAAAATTAATGTATTCAATTTTGGCCATAATTGACTTGAGTTTAACAAATAGGTTAACTAGTTAGGAACAATTAGATCTTAGACTTAGTAAATTAAAAACCCTAAAAATAACCTTTCTTAAAGTTTAACTATAGAAAGTATATGTCTTTGTAGTTTATTTAGAAATAGGCAAATTTTGAGTTCACTTCTTGGGCTAAGTTAAAACAAAGGAAAAGTATTGATATTTTTATTAAAGTATAAGTTTGAAAAATAATTCCTAGCTTAAGTCTAAATTCTGAAAATGTATACCCTACAATTTGCACAAACACGAACCTTGAAACTTGGAATAGTAGAGGAGACCTTGAAATGCTCTTGTCTAAAGTCCTTAGTACGAAGAAAATGAAATAAAAATACAAGTGTGAATAAAGAAAAAAATGAACACTGGTTTTTGTAATTATTTAAGGCTGCAAAAATAGAAAAATATTTAGCGAGGGTGCTTCATCACCTAGTGCCTTAGACCAACTAGTTTGGGAGTCACTGCTAAAGCCTTAGGTGTTACAAGACTAGGAATTACTCTTTAATGTGCATACACATTTTGTAATCGGTTGTTGGTACCTCAAGAAGTATTAACGATCGCATGGAGGACGTGTGAGCGAAATTCATCTAAAAATTCACCAATTAAGAAGTGCTTTGGACAACGGAAAAGAGTATGATTGCTTGATTTGAATTTCCAAGTGTAGGGGTGATATATACATACACGTGGGGGTATGTGATTGGGGTTTAGATAAGAGATAGGAATGAAAAAGAGGACTTATATCTTTAATAAAGATGATAAAAATTCCTAAGTTGAGATAGAACCCTAGAAGGAAAATTTAAGAGATGCCAAAAGCTAAATAGGTCTAAAGAACATATATAATCTTAAGTTAAATGATAAGGAAGTGTGAATAATATGGGTGGATAATTTATGAGTCGAAGATAATAGACTTCCTTATTAGAAAACCTAATTGGAGAATAAAAGTTAATGGGCCAAATTGATAGGATTTTGTGGGTAGTATCCGCTGAAAACCCTCAGGAGACAAACACTCCTCCTACTAGGGACAAGTAGAGGTTTAACGGCTTGTTGCACGAGCTCGGTGCAATCGCGTTTCCCTGCGAAAGTGAGGTTAGGTTTTTGTTGAGAATAAAACTAGGTTTGCTCGAGGACGAGCAAAAGATAAGTTTGGGGGCATTTATTCATACCATAATATTACATTATTATATTCCCCATTCCTAGTCATTTTACAAATAAACAGGTGCTTTTGACCCATGTCTGCTAATTAGTTGCAGGTTACAGGTTCTTGGAATAAAAACAGTGAAAAAGACAAAAGACGATACAAAAGTGAGACTTCGACCAACAAACAGAGAATCTTGATAAAGCCTACACGAAGATCAGTTCACAAAATACAAGGCAGCGCAAGGTTCAAGACTTCGTCACGAAGCAACGGTAAAAGTCCACTACAATTATTCACTGTGGAATCTGGAAGAAACCTAGAAGCCAACCTGAGAAAAGAACCAAAGAAATAGGAAGAAAAAGTAAACACAAAGTAGAATACCAAATTTCAGCAAAGGAGCCTCTTATTTGGCCGCGGAACCACGGCCAAACCTGGCCTGCGGCCGCGGTTCCGCGGCCGTGCGGAGCCCGTAGTGGCAGAAAAATTTCCAAAAGATTGGCTGTGCGCGGAGCGTTGACTAGGTCTTTTTCTTAGGGGGTATTTTTGTAAAAGCAGATATGCGAATCAATTGTAACCCTAGGGTTTCTATCCTCTATAAATAGGAACCCTAGATCTTGTATTAGGTTATGCCTCCTTTCATTAATAAAATTCAGATTTCTTGTGGAGAGCATCGATGCCTCTTTTCATTTCATCTATTCAGATCTGACAAGTCTTGTGTAAATGTTTGGAAAGAGCCATCTGTAAAATAAGTAGTTTTATTTAATTACCTTAGTATAGATCTTTAATTCCTTGCCCTAGTTAGATAGTTAGATATGTTCTTCAATTCCCTAATGAGCAAGTAGTCTCCTCGCTTGTTAGGGTTAACTTTGGGGAAGAATTTTGAGAGATGCAGATCTCTCATCCCTTTCTTGCCCATCACACATTTTTATAGGACTCCATGCATACATGCACACACCGCTCCCTACGGCACCCTATCCCTCGAGGTAGCGGTGATACCGTAGTATAAAGGCCCGGTTGAGCGTGTTTTTCATGGAGGTTAGGGTAAGGATTAATAAAGGAAGGACAACAACCTAGAGGAAGAAACACCTTCCCGAATGGTTCTAATCCCCTTTATTAATAATTACCATAACACCTCATAAATCTTAATTTGGATATAGAAAGCGGTGAGATTTATTTACATTTCCAAACCTACCCTAAACCTAACCCTAGCAAGATTTAGATCTAGATTAATTTAGTTTTTAGATTTAAATCAATCTGTTCACATCGTTCGGAATTAACTCGTTAGAGCGATTAGGAAATTCACAACATCCCTGTTGACCGACCCGTACTTACCGGCTAGCTACCAATCGACGCCGTTCTTGATTGCGGTTACTAAATATTTTTGATTCATCTTTTAAAAGCGCATAAGCTAAACAAAATCTTTCAATCAAATGGCGTCGTTGCCGGGGATGGCGTGTTATTTTCTTTTCGCAATTTCGGGTTAATCTAAAATTAAAAAATCATAAAAACTGAAAAATCAAAAAAATATAAAAATTTATCATTTTGTTATTTTGTGAAGGGTATCTTTGTTTGAATTTTGCAGGATCTACAATCAAGTTCGGATCTGGAAATCTCCAGAGATCAAAACAGCAAATATCAAATCCGAACAAATAGAGGAATATCATAACAGACAACAGAAGAAATTTGGAGGACCGAGTCAACAAGAAGAACTGCGGCGATCTGGTGACATAAAAAAACCGTGCGGAAGCGACCAACCCGCAGCGGATCCGCGGTCGGAGGGGGCAATTCGCGGCGGTTCCGCGGTGGAGGCGACGGATCGGGTCAAAAAAACAAACTCTGTAAGTCTTCTGATCTCCTCCTCTGCAAATCTCTGATATCTCCTCTGAAAAATCTCCTGCAGGATTCTTTGCGCTTAAAAATCTTCCCCCTTCCAATAACAAATCTTGTGCAGGATTCTTTGCGGCGCGCTTAAAATAAAAAATTGATTGCAAGTGATTTTTTTCTGTTTTGCATATCTTTAATCGGACTTTAAGGGGCTTGAGACCAATCCAGATTGGATGGGGATTTCATCACCCTTCCCAGGACCCCAGAAATCATATAAGACATATGCATTGACCATTATTAATTAAAAAAGATTAGACTCAGCCCTAAGGACGTCGCGCTCAATAGGACAGAGAACTAGTTGTAGGCATCGGTCGTTGATCCTAACCTGACTTTGCGGTGTTTAGGCAAGTGTGTCTAAGGCGAGTGGTTACTTAATTAGGGCCACTACTTGTAGTGGAGAGCCTCCCACTCACCTGGCACTTACCTGGCCGCAATTGGCGGTGAAGAGGCGGTTTGAGGTCCTATTTCTAGCCCTTTGGAACAGTTAGGAGCTGTCTAGTTGACCTAGGTGACCCTAGATCTAGGCCTGATTGTGCATTTGTGGTTGATTGAAAGTGTGTTTAAGCCCTTTATCGGAAATTTTTGCAAAAAGCACCACATAGAAAAAAAGAGAGAGGAAAATTTTATAAAAACTTGCAAATTTTGTCGCTAAGAACTCCTTGCACCAACCACCTTCTTTCTCTTCTCCTTTCTTACATCATGGGTACCCCACCTCACAAATCTCTTGCCGAACTTTGGTACCCTGAACCAAACTTTGCTTCGTACGCGAATTGTTTCGATCGATTTAAGGACGATCCCTCCATACCCAAAATTTCTTTGAAAGATCGAATAGAAGCGTCTAGGAGAAACAGTTCGACTTTGCAATCCACTTTGTGTCAACCATTTCAACCTTCACCACCTTCGTACGTTGATACCACTTTTTCGAGTCCTGTTGTAACTCCTAAACCCATGTCTGTTGCTGAGCATATTGAAGAATCTTGTAGCCGATCTTTCACTCCTCTCCACACATCCAGTTATAGGGATCAACAAGTCCATTCACCTTTTTTATCCAAATGTTGATCCTACTCCTGTCCAACCATCCAATTCCTACCAGTCGTACCCGACTTTCCCACCTTCACTCGACACTGTTTCAACACAACCATTTAGGAGTTTCACGTATCCAAACAATTTTGAATCTTTTACTGAAACCCCTTCACAACCCATGTCTAGTCTGGAACAGTCGTTGGAGGTTTATATGGTAGCGACAAACCAAATGATTAGGAATATGGATGCGTCCATTGCCGCCCTTATGCAACCTAGTGAACCGGTAGCTAGTCTCCAACTAGCTCCAAAAATTCTAATGTATGAGGAGGCGGTTGGACAGAGTGAGAATTTGAGAGGAGAGAGTGAGTTCTACACCTTTCCAAATCAAATCTACCCATACCCAATTGAATCCCACAACTCTGGTTTTCAAACAAGTGTTCCAAATGATTCATCAATTAACGATAAAACGTTTAATGAGTTGTGCAATTTTGTAGTGCTTGATTTGCCAGATTGTGAAGAGTCCCTTTCAAGTGCAACCACACCTAATCCTTTTGAACTTTACACCTCCACTCTAGAGCATAAATTAATTGATATCCATGCTTTTGATGAGGTGTCAGAAAAAATTGATTTTCACTTGATTGAGGATATAGACGCCGGGAATATTTTGGATGATGAACCCATAGATTTGATTGAAATTTTATCCCCAACTCATCATCCCGAATCATTAAATGTTTCTCCCGAACTTCATGTGCGTTTTGATTTTGATGATAATGGCATGGATAAGCTAAATTTTGAGGAGAATTATGAAGATAGTATTAAGGAGGATTATGAAGATAGTATTGAGGATGAACCATTTTTGTTTGATGTGTCGGATTTTCCTATTCATCCTCCTGAACCTTTAACTGTTATACTTCCTAAATCACCCTCCCTCCTTTCCATCGTTCCGACCACGCAAAAGTTCACGCTTGAAAACTGTGAGCTTGGAAAATTTCTCTTTGAATTTGACACAGTCCTCACAGACGATAATGATTACGAGTGTTTCACTTTTTCAGACGATGTTGAAAACTCACCTCTCGAGTTTGAGTCCTTTGAATTTTCAGATGAGTTAGTTGAACCATCAGACTCGGTTGCTTACAGTCATTTCGAACCATTGATGGAATCCTTCAAGTTCGAGACAGATTACTTGGATGAGAATAAGACTATCTCTAATTCACTACCTTTCGTCCTTCCTATCGCTTCGACCACGCAAGACTCCGTCGCGTTTCCATTTCGAATGGATGGTTTACCAAGTTCGACGTACCCATGTTTTCTTGGGAATCTTGAGGGATTTGACCCCATTTCTCGATGGGTTGATAAATTAGTACATTCGCTTTTAACACATCGGTCATCACAAATTGTACTAATTTATTCACTCGATTTACACCCTCAAGATCGTGCTACACTTCTTTCTCTTTTCCGCCCTTCTCCGTCTCCACCGAGACCGTATACCGTTTCTATCTCCACACGGTCTCGTGTGTTTCTCATTTTTTTTCTCTACACCTCATTCTTTCACCAACCCTACCATTATCACGATAGAATTTTTGAATGGTTGGTGCTAACCTTTGGCCTGTGTAAGGCCTTGTTTAGTTTGTGGAGGACCTTGTTGTATATATGTATATATAAATTTTTTGTTTTATTTTTCTATTAATAATTAAAAAAATATAAAAAATTCAAAAAAGAAAAAGAAAATTTTTTGTAAATAAATAAACAGGGGAATGCCGACATTTTGACCCTCTTAGTGTAGCATGACAGTGAGGACACTGTCAAGTTTAAGTTTGGGGGTATGCTCGGTAACCGTTCTTCCTTCGCATTCATATGTATATTTCTGCATTTGCATACTTATTTTAAAACCCATAAAAAATTGAAAATTATAAAAATTAATGTATTCAATTTTAGCCATAATTGACTTGAGTTTGACAAATAGGTTAACTAGTTAGGAACAACTAGATCTTAGACTTAGTAAATTAAAAACCCTAAAAATAACCTTTCTTAAAGTTTAACTATAGAAAGTATATGTCTTTGTAGTTTATTTAGAAATAGGCAAATTTTGAGTTCACTTCTTGGGCTAAGTTAAAACAAAGGAAAAGTATTGATATTTTTATTAAAGTATAAGTTTGAAAAATAATTCCTAGCTTAAGTCTAAATTCTGAAAATGTATACCCTACAATTTGCACAAACACGAACCTTGAAACTTGGAATAGTAGAGGAGACCTTGAAATGCTCTTGTCTAAAGTACTTAATACGAAGAAAATGAAATAAAAATATAAGTGTGAATAAAGAAAAAAATGAACACTGGTTTTTGTAATTACTTAAGGCTGCAAAAATAGAAAAATATTTAGCGAGGGTGCTTCATCACCTAGTGCCTTAGACCAACTGGTTTGGGAGTCACTGCTAAAGCCTTAGGTGTTACAAGACTAGGAATTACGCTTTAATGTGTATACACATTTTGTAATCGGTTGTTGGTACCTCAAGAAATATTAACGATCGCATGGAGGATGTGTGAGCGAAATTCATCTAAAAATTCACCAATTAAGAAGTGCTTTGGACAACGGACAAGAGTATGATTGCTTGATTTGAATTTCCAAGTGTAGGGGTGATATATACACACACGTGGGGGTATGTGATTGGGGTTTAGATAAGAGATAGGAATGAAAAAGAGGACTTATATCTTTAATAAAGAAGATAAAAATTCCTAAGTTGAGATAGAACCCTAGAAGGAAAACTTAAGAGATGCCAAAAGCTAAATAGGTCTAAAGAACATATATAATCTTAAATTAAATGATAAGGAAGTGTGAAGAATATGGGTGGATAATTTATGAGTCGAAGATAATAGACTTCTTTATTAGAAAACCTAATTGAAGAATAAAAGTTAATGGGCCAAATTGATAAGATTTTGTGGGTAGTATCCGCTGAAAACCCTCAGGAGACAACACTCTTCCTACTAGGGACACCTAGAGGTTTAACGGCTTGTTGCACGAGCTCGGTGCAATCGCGTTTCCCTGCGAAAGTGAGGTTAGGTTTTTGTTGAGAATAAAACTAGGTTTGCTCGAGGACGAGCAAAAGATAAGTTTGGGGGTATTTGTTCATACCATAATATTGCATTATTATATTCCCCATTCCTAGTCATTTTACAAATAAACAGGTGCTTTTGACCCATGTCTGCTAATTAGTTTCAGGTTACAGGTTCTTGGAATAAAAACAGTGAAAAAGACAAAAGACGATACAAAAGTGAGAGTTCGACCAACAAACAGAGAATCTTGATAAAGCATACACGAAGATCTGTTCACAAAATACAAGGCAGCGCAAGGTTCAAAACTTCGTCATGAAGCAACGGTAAAAGTCCACTACAATTATTCACTGTGGAATCTGGAAGAAACCTAGAAGCCAACCTGAGAAAAGAACCAAAGAAACAGGAAGTAAAAGTCAACACAAAGCAGAATACCAAATTTCAACAAAGGAGACTCTTATTTAGCCGTGGAACCACGGCCAAACCTGGCCTGCGGCCGCGGTTCCGCGGCCGTGCGGAGCCCGTAGTGGCCGAAAAATTTCCAAAAGATTGGCGGTGCGCGGAGCGTTGACTAGGTCTTTTTCTTAGGGGGTATTTCTGTAAAAGCAGATATGCGAGTCAATTGTAACTCTAGGGTTTCTATCCTCTATAAATAGGAACCCTAGATCTTGTATTAGGTTATGCCTCCTTTCATTAATAAAATTCATATTTCTTTTGGAGAGCATCGATGCCTCTTTTCATTTCATCTATTCAGATCAGATAACTCTTGTGTAAATGTTTGGAGAGAGCCATCTGTAAAGTAAGTAGTTTTATTTAATTGCTTTAGTATAGATCTTTAATTCCTTGCCCTAGTTAGATAGTTAGATATGTTCTTCAATTCCCTAATGAGCGATTAGTCTCCTCACTTGTTAGGGTTAGCTTTGGGGAAGGCTTTTGAGAGATAAAGATCTCTCATCCCTTTCTTGCCCATCACACGTTTTTATAGGACTCCATGCATACATGCACACACTGCTCCCTACGGCACCCTATCCCTTGAGGTAGCGGTGATACCGTAGTATAAAGGCCCGGTTGAGCGTGTTTTCCACGGAGGTTAGGGTAAGAATTGATAAAGGAAGGACAACAACCTAGAGGAAGAAACACCTTCCCGAATGGTTCTAATCCCCTTTATTAATAATTACCATAACACCTCATAGATCTTAATTTGGGTATAGAAAGCGGTGAGATTTATTTACATTTCCAAACCTACCATAAACCTAACCCTAGCAAGATTTAGATCTAGATTAATTTAGTTTTTAGATTTAAATCAATCCGTTCACATCGTTCAGAATTAACTCGTTAGAGCGATTAGGAAATTCACCACATCCCTATGGACCGACCCGTACTCACCGACTAGCTACCAAGCGACGCCGTTCTTGATTGCGGTTACTAAATATTTTTGATTCATCTTTTAAAAGCGCATAAGCTGAACAAAATCTTTCAATCAGGCGTGAAGTGTCCATGCAAACAAAGGACAAGTAGAAGCGTTTTAGCAAACAAGAGTTGGAAGGGGTGAGTTATGCAACTTCGCGACCGAATAAGAGTGTTGGATCGAAAAGTCCTTAAACTAGAAATTTGCCTCAAATATGGCGATAATGGACCGAAACGTCCCTAAATTAGTGTGTCGCCTCAAACATGGCACATCGCCCCAAATACGGCGATATCCTCTTGAGATTTATATTGCAATCGAAGTCCCAACGGCAAAGGTTGCAACTCAAGTCCTACCAGCTACACAGCTACTCCAGCAATGAAGCCACCCCCAAGTCCCACCGGCAAACAGATGGGTCACCTGCGGCGAAACTATTTTCGAGAGTTTCATCGTTAAAAAAAATGGTATATCCACAAGCGAAACGAGCACGGATGAAAACCCGAAAGGGTGCCGTGAGTAAAAACAGCAGGATTGCCGACGAGTTTGTGAAAACCGGGAAGGGCAAAATCTCGCTAAAAAAACAAAAAAAATGGTACGTCCTCAAGCAAAATGGGCACGGATGAAAACTCAAAAGGGCTCCGTAAGTAAAAACAGCAGGGCTACCGACGGGTTTGTGAAAACCCGGAAGGGCGCTACCTCATTAAAATAAATACACTTACGGGATTCTCACGACTCGTAAGGAGAATCCCCCTGTGGGACTCTCACGGCTTATAGGATTCAAAAGCCTTAAGTTACAGGGATCAGGACCTGTTCTTAAGTCGTTATATCCCCCAAATTTCCCTACAGGCGGTCCATATTGACCCTTGTATACAATCCAGGGGCACGAATAAATATTTCTCTGCCAAGTTCTACAAATGGCAAGAAATGTCCCCATATGGTGAATAACACTTGTAGGTACTCTCAACTTATAAGGAGAAAACACTCTTGGAAGATCCTTACGACTTACAAGAGATGACATCACGTAGGAATCCCCATGATTCTTAAGGAGAAAATACACCTATGAGATCCACACGACTCGTATGGAGAAAACCCTTTATGAGACCCTTACGGCTCATAAAGTCAAAGGTCTTAGTCGACAGAATCCTAACCCTGTCTGCTAAGCCACCTTTGTCCAAATCGACAGGGGCAAATAATGATTCGCTCCTGGCACTATCCCAGTTATAGCGATGCTGATACCTAAATCGGTATCAAATTTCGAGTTCTCTCAAGGCAAATGATGAGTCGCTCCTGGCAATATCCCAGTTGTAGCGATACTGATGCTTAAACAGGTGTCAAACTCCAAGTCAACCTCTCCGGCAAATATCGTCCCTACAACCATCTAATGAAGAAAGGGGACCCCGTTCGTTTGGGATCGTAAATGCCAAAGCGCATTGAACGAAATCAGGCAATACCTGCAGAATCCGCCGGTGCTGACCGCTCCGGTCAAGGGAAAGCCCCTCATTCTATACACAGCGGCCCTTGAAAGCTCCTTAGACGTGCTATAGGCACAGGAGAACGATCAGGGGAAGGAGATAGCCCTCTACTATTTGAGTCGAGTTCTCCTAGGGGAAGAAAATGTAGGGTTCCTAGGCACTCTAAAGAGGTCTCACAAGGCATCAACCATGCCAATTTCAAAAATTACGGTGCCGAGAAACCCTAATACGGATCGTTGGCTAGAAATTTAGGCAAAAAGAAACTAGTTAACAACTTAACTAAATGGTAAACGGAAATACAACCTTTGTAGATCCGGTTCTCCACCTCCATTGCTCCGCGATGAAGTCTCCTCGCTGTCCAAATCGGATCTTGGGCTCTAGCGTCGGCTTCATCGGAGAAAAAGCGGGCTAGGTCATCGACGACGATGCCGAAGATGATCTACGTCGAGGCATCGCTAGATCAAGCTCCCACTTCACCAAGTCATGAAACTTGTGAAGAAAACACACTCTACTACTTGGCAAGAGGTAGAGGATGAAGAAATAGGAAGTGGGTTCACTTTAGAATTGGATTTCTCACTCTTTTCATCAAGTTTCCATTGATGAGGCAAGCTTTTTCTTCAAGTAGAAGATGAAGAAGAAGAAGAAGATAATATGATGAGTATTATGTAAAATCAAAATAATAATAATACTTATCATCTACCAACCATGGTCAAGTGTAGAGACTAAACTAGGGTTAGTGGGAATGGTTAGGGTTAAGCATGAGACAAAATGGTCACTAAGTCAAAGCTTCATGAAGCTTCATAATACAAACAAAGTTAGCAACCATTTTTCTCTTTATGCTTTTCATTTTCCATAAAGAATAAATCAATAAATAAATGAATAAGAAAATGAAAGGAAAACCCTAACCATTACACAACCATGGTTTAATCTTTACACATGCTCAAGTTAGCATGTATCATCAAACATGATACAAACTTGTGTACAAAAGTATATCACATATACAATGTGCACAAACCAAGTGAGAAAATCCATTTAAAGTGAACCAATACTAGTTAATACAAAGTAATATATCAAATATATAATTATGCATTAAATCATTAAATCAACACTTGATTTAACGATCCGGTCATATCGCATATAACCGACTAATATTCAATGTATCGGCTTATCGAATCAATCCTTGATTCGATAACTAGGTTATATCGCATACAACCATTCGATACATTCGTCGTGAGAATGAAATACTGTATCACATACAAGCATTATTCTCGGTCCCGCACATATCTCATATGCGCTCCTATTTCGTTTCGCTTGAGCCAGGAAACCTCTGTGTAGGACTCTAAAGACTCGTCAATACGCCGGCAGCATGTGATGATCATATCAAACACCCACAAGCCGCAAGCGGTCTGCTAAACGTAACGGCCACCCGGGTATTGAGCGATCAGAAGATCGACGAGCAAGCCCGCTCACACTCCAGTGAATCCAACCAGTAACACTACCGTACAGTCCGGTCTCGTCGTCTGATATGTCGCATATCTCGCCTAGGGGTGGTAAACGTCAGACCCCAATAGCTCGATAAGTCGTGTCGATATGAGGTCTATAACAATTCGAGAAACTACTGGTAACACTTACCAGTAAATCTCAGCAACCCTGGCCAGGGATTTCCAGTTATAGCCAATCGAACACAGCGCAACATCAACTCCCTATACCGGGAGAGACGAATCCCCTCCTATCGCTCATTGCCTCCATGTGATTCGGGACTGTACCCAAAAACCACCGTTTTGCACGCCCTCTTGGACGTGGTAAGATGGAAATCAAAGCACAGTGGGAACCACACAAGACTCTATGACGATCTCGGGTCAACAGACTACTATGTACCAGTGTCACCAGAGAACTGCCATCTGACGTAAGGTATATTACCATCTGGGAGTTCTCGGCGAGTCCGTCCAGTGTACCCAGTCTCTACTGAGCACCCGTATATCATCTCTGATGTCAAACACCAATGGATATGAGATCATCCATTGCCCATCTGTATGGGTCGAGAAGGTATACGCTAGTCTACACTGGTATATCGATGCCCCGTCTCGATACACCCACGACTAGGGACTTTGAAGGATGTACTTATGGACTACTATGTTCCCACTAGTATGATCCGCATCATAGTCCAAGTAGTCAAGTACACATCCTAAGGGATTTACCAACATGTAACAGAGAGACAAACAGTATACACGTTAAGGTAAAGATCAACCAGATAGCATACTATCAAGTCGAACAAGTCCTCCCTATATATGTCCAAGTATCCACTACAATATACATCCTATGTATAGTAATGGCCTCTAGGGCATACATATAACTAACAATCTCCCACTTGCACTAGGACCATCTGATAGCAGTGCTTGTAGTATCTCATACTCAACCATCCCATAAAAGTCTCTCTCTGGGAATAGGCCTTCGTGAGTGGATCCGCCGTGTTGTCCTCTGAGTCTACTCTCCTGACCTCGATCCCTTAGAGATCAACCATCTCCATGATCGGGTGATACTGCCTTAGAATATGTCTGGATCACTGATGGGACGGACGTTCCTTGGCTTAAGCCACAACTCCATTGTCTCACAATGGTAGGAACGTAGTTCATCTCATGAACCAATATACACCCAAACAGCCTCTTTGGTAGCATCTTAAGTAGCGATGTATCCGGCCTTTATCATCTAGTATGCCACGGTATCTAGCTTGGAACTCTTCCAACATACCGTCCCTTTACTGAGGGTAAAGACAATGCCTGTGACTGACTTTCAGTCGTTCTTATCATCCTGGAACCCTTCCAGTGACTCTCCCCAGGATCGATTGATACCATCTCACTACAACTAGTGAGAATCCTAACATCCAATTAGATCTATCTCATAGATCCAAAACCCAGGATTTAGGAGGTATCACTTTGATCCTATATGGAGAATCATTATGATAAGAGGAGATTGACCGAGCGTAGCATAGGAAACTTCTTTCTTATCAAGAGTATGTCATCCACGTACTCTACGAGGATCGCCACCATACTCCCTACTACCTTTTTGTTTATACAAGGTTCATCTACCATTTTGATGATGTCAAACTCTTTGACTAACACATCAAAACAGATGTTCCAACTCCGCGATGCCTGCTTTATCCTATAAAGCATCTTGCACACGTTTCCGCTGCTCCCACTGTCTACGAAGCCCTCTGGCTGTGTACTTATAGACGTCCTCTTCTAAAACATCATTTAGAAAAGCAGTCATGGCACCCAACCGCCAGATATCGTAGTTATGGTATGTAGCCGTGGCAAGTAGGATCTGGATGGACTTAAGCATAGCCACTTGAAAAGGTTTCATCATTATCCACGCCTGGTTGATGACGAAAACCTTTAACAAGTCTAGTTTTGAAAGTCTCAACTTTTCCATCTACACCAAGTAATCTTCTCAAGATATACTTGCTCCTGATGGGGATTTAACCCTTCAGATATAGCAACCAAAGTTCATACTTTGTTGGTGTACATGGATTCCATCTCAGATCGCTAAGCATCCAGCCATTCTTACAGAGTCTTACTCCTGATGGCCAGCTCAAAACTAGTTGGGTCATCATCTCATGATGCAATTCTCGCTCCCACTGTCATAGAGAAACAGAAGTATCTCTCAGGTGGGTGAGAAACCCTACTAGATCGGCGGAGAGGCTGAGGTTCGTTGGTAACTATTGAATCCTTTGGTTTTATCAAATCATCTGCTGTAGTTTGTATAGCTGGAACATTTCCAGTTCTACATAACCGACCTTGCCTCGAGCTTGTCCGGATTTTGCTTTTAGACATAGCCCGGACAACCCCAAATCTTAACTAGCTTAAGACATGGGCTCTTCCCATTCCATATCTCATATGGATTGGTAGGCAGTGATCTGATTCGAACCCTATTCAATAGGTATACAGCTTCTCAAGCACATAACTCCCAAAAGGAAATAGGTAACTCAGTAGTACTCATCATAGAGCACACCTTATCATATAGGGTGTGATTGCTCCACCCCGATATACCATCGTGCTATGGTGTATACGGAGGAGTAATGCTGAGAGAGAATCTCATTCTCCTTTAGAAAAGTCCAGGAATTTCATGCACAAGTATTCTCCTCCCTGATCTCATCATAGGACATAATACCTATACCCGTATTTTGGTTCTCTACTTCTAACTTATATTCTGTGAATATCTCAAAAGGTTCGGACTTGTGTTTCAACAGGAACATATGTCTGAATCTTGAGAGATCATCAGAGAATTTAATGAAGTATAAAGAACCGGTCTTGGCATGTGTAGACAGGGGACCTTTCATACATCAGCATGTATCAATCCCTAGAGTTCACTAACTCTTTCTCTGTTTCCAATAAACAGAGCTATGGTCATCTTATCTTTGTGACATGACTGGCAAGTTTCACAAGATGTAAATTCAAACTGCTTTAAATATGCATCTAAATGTAACTTCAGCTAGTCGGGTCGTATTGATATGACCTAGTCTACAATACCTTAAGAAGGATCCGTTCATTTCTGAACTCTTCCTCTTTAGTGTGTTCCGTATACTCAAGAACTGTAGTTTGATTTAGAACATCAACGCTTTTAGATAACGTGCCTGAACCGATCAACTTTTGATATAGGAAATGTTCAAAACATTATCCAACTATACAAAATTTTATCATTTCTTTACTAATAAAGAGATAGATATGATTTTGTATATCAGGTTCGGTATCTAATAACATTCGTTCAGAATCAATGTATTTGGGATACAGGGTGACAGTGACCAACAGACTTGGCTGCAACACTTGTCCCGTTTTCTGCCTCATGAAACTTATCACCCGTCCTCAGTTCTCTACCTCTCTGTAGCCCTATGTAGCAGATTACATATCTGGGATCCTGATCTGGTATCACATACCCAGGACGTAGAGGATACAGAGAAACAGTTCTTTGTAACGAACATACCCGAAGATGATGCATCAACATGCACTTTCTTTGTTTGGGCGGCACGGGAATTCTGGTAATCCCCAATTTCCTGCTCTGTCTTATAACAATTATAAGTTGGAGCGGGACCAACGTTCCCCAGCTCAGTATAACAAGCGGGTTCGGTCAATATTCCGTATTATTATCTTGATTAAGGCGTGATATGGTCGCTACCTGGAGAGAGAGAGAAGAAAAACACTCAGCATGCGCTCTTGCAAGAATAGATTGGTTTTTATTTTATCTAATCAGGATGGCTCCCACTGCTTTTTATCAAATCTTCCTTCAAACCCTAAAAGGAAAGACTAGCCGGGATTAATTACACACTACAAGTTCGCCAATCTTTCAGCCAGGCCAGTGTCGGTACTTTGAGGGAGGTCCCCCGTGCTTTCGCACGAACCTAATTAATGTAAACCTCGTTTTCCCAGAGGCGTAACCCCGTTAACACCTTTCTAGACACCTACTTGATCGGCTAATTGTAATGTGTAAAACTCTCCCAGGAGTAACTCTTACTCGCAGCGGGTATCGGGATCCAACTATCTCATAGAAGGTATGCAATCTCATTGCAAATTTCAACACTTGAAATTCCCGATAATATTTTTCCCCTAACGTGCTATGACCTTGACGAAAGCAAACAAACCATAGCCCGCTAGTCAAGTTCAACCCGTACATTTCTTGATTGAATTAAACCCACCCGCACGACCCTTGATGAAAGCCAACAAAGCCGCACGACCACCCTAATCCAATCGCATCGTATGCAGCAGATAAGCAGCATATAGCTACCGCTCACTGCACCTTAACGAAAGCCAACAAATGCAGCACGAATACTATATACAACTTATCTGAAATGACGGAGGGCTACGACAGGTTTTTCTGAAAACCTATTGCGTAATGAACTTGATATCGCTGTAGAATCAAATGATTTTAAAATGGAGTGTTTTTTAGGCTTTTCTAGTTTTGCTAAAGGAGTCACTCCCGGTGAAGGGATCGTCGGTCCTTTCCTCTTCGAATGAGGTACGGGATATATCATATATATCACTGTGCAAAGCAGAACTCTTAAAAGCTATCAAAAGACAAACCGAGTGTGTAGCATCTACCAGTTATTGCTAAAGGAGTCACTCCCGGTGAAGGGATCTCGGTCCTTTCCTCATCGAATAAGGTGCAGGATATATCATATATATCGCTGTGCAAAGCAAGAACTGTAGCTACCTGTTTTATTTTTGAAATTCAATTCTACAACATCTTAGGTTTCTTTTATTTCATTAATCTCATTAATGAAGTCCCATCATTTAAGTTACCTAAATATCACAGATAAATACGACGTACACTTATGCCATCCGCATTCGCCTCGATGTCCGCTCGTGCACCGTTAGGTTAGGTGACTAACGGCAGAGCGGGGCAGGGCTAGCACGGGTGTAAAACATAAGTAACGTCTATATAATATATCATATATACTATATAAAGTATCCATCAAAGAACATATCACATGATCACATCACAGATATCGCAGCAGAAGAAACATATGAAACATTGGATATACTAGGACGTCCGTGTTTTCAATACGAGCCAGTATAAAACACGGATTCCACAGTCGTGATGAATAGCCAATCCCACACCCCTAGACCCCTACGAGAGCGGCAAGCAACCCTACCAATTCTAGGGTTAGGAGACCCGGTCTCGACTCCTCGAGATGGTCTCCCACTGGACCCTAGAACCCGGTTACTTGTGCTCCCCTCCTTGGGTCTATCCTAATGCGGAAAAGTAAATAATATACAAAAGGTGACATCTTCCGCAACCTGGAAGTGCCCCAATAAAAGAATATTACATACAAGTTTTTACATGAATGATAATGAAAAACACTCATCTCACATAAAAAACCCCGGCTATTCAAACACGACAATCCAATATAACATATCCAGCAACACATAACATCACATGTCATCAACGTAAGTAAATATGCGCATCCCAATTGTCGTTGACATATAGCAACGAAACCGGCGATATCATATATTACACTTACGGTCACAGAAAAGAAAGTGTAAAACTACAACAGTTGGAATCCGCAACCTCTTTAGACATCACATGCCTAATCAAATGAATTCCTTAGACATCGCATGCCTAACAATTATAAACTCCGCATTTTAGTCTCATTATCGAAAACTCTTTTCAATGTCAAGTCGGGCAATTCAACAAGATTCCCGACATCCTGATCGAATGCTCGTCGCAAACTTCAGTAGACGGCCGCACCCCCGACGCCGTCGACGAAGTGCACCAAGGCGGAACACCGCTGCCGCGAGCACCCGAACGGATGCTTTCGGCGACGGGGTTCTCCTACAGTCACTTGGTCGGGGCTATGGAGTGAGGCTGTCTATTAAGTTTACCCGGCGAGTATCCGCGTACGCTACGTGATTGCGACGGACTTTAGAACACATCAAAATTCCGTGGCAACCGATCAAGTGAGACTAAACTACTATGTTTATAACATTCATTCAGTTATCTCATAACTTCTTGTGAATTCCAATTATTGTATCACATTCCAGATAATTAGAAAATGTTAAACTTTCCGATCGAACATTCAAACACCCAAGTTTTCCCGATACAGATCAACACATGAAACAAGTCTAAAAACATTCAGTTCGTGCCTCAGTACCAACGGTCCAGCTGTAGAAGGGTCAAGCCAACGCCTCACATGTGGCACGCCGTACTGCCCCAAACCCGAAGGTTCAAAGGGCAGTTCAAGACGGTCACATAATCGAGTTAAGGTTTGTTGTCTTCTAGAGGGACCATCGCGTTACTTGCACTACTTAGAACGTCTTTAAACCACGGAAAAATCCAACACTTGGAAATCTCCCGACAGGGGAAAAATTGGGTATTTATATCCGGTCGAACTTTTTAACATATTCAAAAATTATCCGGAATCCACATAGACAAAATCTGATACTCCGATCGAAACACCGAATCCCCAAAACAACCCCAGAAAATTCAACTCTTGAAAAAATATTAAAAATTCCCAGGAAAACCAGCACTGCAAACTAAGAATTACTGTGTAAAAAGTAAAACATGATGCGACTTATTTGCCGCGGAACCGCCGCAATAGCCATGCTATTGCCGCGGTTCCGCCGCAGTTTAGAGAAATTGTGATCACGTGCTCCACAGTAATTCTTCTAATTCCCTGCTGATTTTTCTGCATATTTTTAATTTCTAAAAAGACCAGATTTCAGAAATTGTCCAGAGAGCATTTTAGGGTTTTGGTTTTGGTTCGATCGGACTTCTAATTCCGTCTACGCTTCGCCTAAGGCTCTAGCTAGGCTCTGATACCACTGTAGGGTTCCTAGGCACTCTAAAGAGGTCTCACAAGGCATCAAGCATGCCAATTTCAAAAATTACGGTGCCGAGAAACCCTAATACGGATCGTTGGCTAGAAGTTTAGGCAAAAAGAAACTAGTTAACAACTTAACTAAATGGTAAACGGAAATACAACCTTTGTAGATCCGGTTCTCCACCTCCATTGCTCCGCGATGAAGTCTCCTTGCTGTCCAAATCGGATCTTGGGCTCTAGCGTCGGCTTCATCGGAGAAAAAGCGGGCTAGGTCATCGACGACGATGCCGAAGATGATCTACGTCGAGGCATCGCTAGATCAAGCTCCCACTTCACCAAGTGATGAAACTTGTGAAGAAAACACACTCTACTACTTTCATCAAGTTGCCACTCTGATGAAGAAATAGGAAGTGGGTTCACTTTAGAATTGGATTTCTCACTCTTTTCATCAAGTTGCCATTGATGAGGCAAGCTTTTTCTTCAAGTAGAAGATGAAGAAGAAGAAGAAGATAATATGATGAGTATTATGTAAAATCAAAATAATAATAATACTTATCATCTACCAACCATGGTCAAGTGTAGAGACTAAACTAGGGTTAGTGGGAATGGTTAGGGTTAAGCATGAGACAAAATGGTCACTAAGTCAAAGCTTCATGAAGCTTCATAATACAAACAAAGTTAGCAACCATTTTTCTCTTTATGCTTTTCATTTTTCATAAAGAATAAATCAATAAATAAATGAATAAGAAAATGAAAGGAAAACCCTAACCATTACACAACCATGGTTTAATCTTTACACATGCTCAAGTTAGCATGTATCATCAAACATGATACAAACTTGTGTACAAAAGTATATCACATATACAATGTGCACAAACCAAGTGAGAAAATCCATTTAAAGTGAACCAATACTAGTTAATGCAAAGTAATATATCAAATATATAATTATGCATTAAATCATTAAATCAACACTTGATTTAACGATCCGGTCATATCGCATATAACCGACTAATATTCAATGTATCGGCTTATCGAATCAATCCTTGATTCGATAACTAGGTTATATCGCATACAACCATTCGATACATTCGTCGCGAGAATGAAATACTGTATCACATACATGCATTATTCTCGGTCCCGCACATATCTCATATGCGCTCCTATTTCGTTTCGCTTGAGCCAGGAAACCTCTGTGTAGGACTCTAAAGACTCGTCAATACGCCGGCAGCAGGTGATGATCATATCAAACACCCACAAGCCGCAAGCGGTCTGCTAAACGTAATGGCCACCCGGGTATTGAGCGATCAGAAGATCGACGAGCAAGCCCGCTCACACTCCTGTGAATCCAACCAGTAACACTACCGTACAGTCCGGTCTCGTCGTCTGATATGTCCCATATCTCGCCTAGGGGTGGTAAACGTCAGACCCCAATAGCTCGATAAGTCGTGTCGATATGAGGTCTATAACAATTCGAGAAACTACTGGTAACACTTACCAGTAAATCTCAGCAACCCTGGCCAGGGATTTTCAGTTATAGCCAATCGAACACAGCGCAACATCAACTCCCTATACCGGGAGAGACGAATCCCCTCCTATCGCTCATTGCCTCCATGTGATTCAGGACTGTACCCAAAAACCACCGTTTTGCACGCCCTCTTGGACGTGGTAAGATGGAAATCAAAGCACAGTGGGAACCACACAAGACTCTATGACGATCTCCGGTCAACAGACTACTCTGTACCAGTGTCACCAGAGAACTGCCATCTGACGTAAGGTATATTACCATCTGGGAGTTCTCGGCGAGTCCGTCCAGTGTATCCAGTCTCTACTGAGCACCCGTATATCATCTCTGATGTCAAACACCAATGGATATGGGATCATCCATTGCCCATCTGTATGGGTCGAGAAGGTATACGCTAGTCTACACTGGTATATCGATGCCCCGTCTCGATACACCCACGACTAGGGACTTTGAAGGATGTACTTATGGACTACCATGTTCCCACTAGTATGATCCGCATCATAGTCCAAGTAGTCAAGTACACATCCTAAGGGCTTTACCAACATGTAACAGAGAGACAAACAGTATACACGTTAAGGTAAAGATCAACCAGATAGCATACTATCATGTCGAGCAAGAAATTCCTCCCTATATATGTCCAAGTATACACTACAATATACATCCTATGTATAGTAATGGCCTCTAGGGCATACATATAACTAACAGAAAACAACTACTCCCCTATCGAAAAACACTGCCTGGCGTTTATCTTCGCGATAATGAAGCTTTGGCATTATGACTTAGCACATGAGGTTTATCTCATATCAAAAGCGAATCTTCTCAAATATCTGATGTCATGAACCATACTAACGGGACGGCTCGCTAAATGGGACCTACTCTTAATGGAATTCTCGATAACATACCGACCTCTCAAGGAAGTGAAAGGCCAGGCCATCGCCGAATTCCTCGCTGAGCATCCGATACCTGCCGATTCATCCCTAAATTGCGAATTGCCAGACGAGCACGCGTTTGACACGATCGACGGGAAGAGAGGAGGGAGTGATACCCGATAAGAACTCTACTTTGATGGGGCATCTTTTATGAAGAAGCGAAAGCACAACTCCCCCATAATCAAATCTGGGGTAGGCCTCCTCTTCATAACTCCACAAGGAAGGATAATGCGCTTTGCCTTTTCCTTAACGGAGCCAAGAACAAACAACGAAGCAGAATATGAGGCTTTGATAGCAGGTCTTGAGATCGTTGTTGACATAGGGATCGAAAATCTCCTTATATACGGAGACTCCAAGCTAGTCGTTAGTCAAGTAAACGGTGACTATCAAACGTGCAAACCAGAGTTGGTAAAGTACGGTGAGAGAGTGCAACAACTGTTGACTCAAATCCCTTCCTACGCCCTAGAAAGTATACCGCGTATGTTGGGGTCGAAAATTGCACCCCGGTTCACCAAGTCAAAGTCAAGGTCAACCAAAAACCAGGTGGGCCCAACCCCAGATCAAGTGGGCTCATGCCCGAGTCGATCCCGAACATGAAGCGGCCGGCCTCCCCCATGCTGAAATAAAAAAATCATGTAATAAATAATTTTGATGTAATTTTTTATGCATGAATGGGCATAAAGCCAAATTTTTGTAAAGCCTATGGCTTATATACAAAAAGAAATAGCACATGAGTCATGAGATGGGAAAAATGTCATTTTGTAAAGCCCAAGGGGCTATATGTAAAGTGTATAGCTTATAAAGACAAACATAATGAAAATATCTAAGGATCTTTTTCTCTCTCCCAAAAAGAATCAAGATCTGTGATCTTCTCCTACCTCAAGCTTCTAAAAGCTTTTTCTTTCTTTTGAATTAAATCAAGAGTTTTACTCTTCCTTTTCCAAAACTAAATAGTTTTTTACCATAAAACCCATAAAGGGGAGCTTGGATCTTCAATCAGATCTTAAAAAGGAGAGAAGAAAGAGACCCATCTCCAAAGACCCCACTTTGGGGAAGATCCAGGGCTCAAGGGGAGAAGCCCTTCATCAGCTTCAAAATATCCTAAAAGTTTAACTACTCTCTCACACACACACACACACACACACAAAATAATAAGTGTTTCTTTCTGAGAGTACAACTCCCATTGCAGGGACCAAGTCCCTTTTGCCGACCAAGCGCCCAAAGCACGGACACCCGGGCGCCAACGTGCCTGGCACGTGGGGCGCTAGCGCCCAAAGCGCTAGCGTCCGAGCGCCCGCTTGTCTGGCACGTATGGCACTAGCACCCAAAGCGCTAGCGCCCGAGAGCCCGCATGCCTGGCACGTGTGGTGCTAGCGCCCAAGCACCCAAATCGCGAGCGCCCGAGCGCCCACGTGCTTGGTGCGTGAGGCGCTAGCGCCCGAGCGCCCAAAGAGCTGGCGCCCACGTGCCTGGCATGTGAGGCGCTAGCGCCCTGGCGCCCGAGCGCCAACGTGCCTGGCACGTGAGGTGCTAGCGCCAGCGTCCGAGCGCCCAAGCGCCTGCATGCCGCGCGTGTGAGGTTCTGGCGCATTTTCCCATGCATCCTTTGGATGCCCTTTCCATTACACACACACACACACACACTCATACTCTACAACACTGTCCCCCGTTAGAAAAAATTTCTAACGGGGCGCTTCCCTGCACCCTGCAAAGGGCTGCTAGCCCCTTTGACCCCCAGTCCGCTATCCGGGTAGCGGGACCCCCGTAAAAACTCTGCGAGGCCCCCGATATATCCAAAACCCCTTTCAAAACACAACAAATGTACACTGTATATTGAGTTCGCATGACCGGTTTGACCCGTCAATCGGAGGTTCTCTCACTCCAAAGGCGAGGGGTAATTAACGGCAGCTTAGTCCACGGCTGCCGGAGATTTAGATCCCCACAATCAATAAACCCCAGCCTATCCCAGACAGGGGGAATCTGTAATACGCCTGACAAGCGCGCGCGCATTCCCATCTCAATGGGGTGACGAAAAACACCCTACAACGTACAGAAAATAGCAAAGCGGATGCATTAGCTAAACATGCTAAAGAACTGGCTGACGAAAACCTCGATGATGTAAGAATCGTTGTGCAGAGTCGTCGGGTTCTTGCTCCAGCAGAAATATCTCCGGGATTGTCTGAAGAAAAGGAAGGGACCAAGCAAACAGCCCTGCAAATAGAGGACCAAGAAAAAGCTAAGGATTGGAGAGAAGTCTTCATAGACTACTTCAAATCCCGTCGAACACCTGAAGATGCATCCTCAAGACATCAGCTCATGAAACGAGCTCTGTCTTTCGCCTTCGTCAATGATACTCTATATAAAAGATTGTTCGACTCTATATAAAAGATTGTTTGGCTTGAAGAGCTAAACGCCCTCGATGAAACTCGTCTCATGGCACATCAAAACTTAGAGGCTTACAAAGAAAAGATGACACGCTCATACAAAAGATTGACTAGGTCGAGAACATTCCGCCAAGACGAACTTATGCTAGTTGTCAAAAGACCTATGATCCCCAATCATGCCAAATGGGGGAAATTCAACCCAAACAAAGAGGGCCCGTACATTATAGACAAAGTTTACCAAAGTAGGGCTTACTTGCTCATGGATATGCATGGCGAAAGACCCTTTCGGCCAATAAATGGCCGATTCTTGAAGAAATACTACGCCTGACGAGTCATGACTCAGGTCAATGACAGATGACGATGCCTATGTCCGCTCGCTATCTTCTTGAGTCAAGACTCTAAAAGTAGTATCCAATGATACCCCGTCCCAAACACGGAAAACAATGGACCAAAACGTCCTTAAACTAACAATGGATCGAAATGTCCCTAAACTAACAACGGACCAAAATGTCCCTAACTAATAATGGACCGAAATGTCCCTAAACTAACAACGGACCGAAACGTCCCTAAACTAACAATGGACCGTAATGTCCTGAAACTAGCTACGGACCGTAACGTCCTTAAACTACTATGAACCGCAGCATCCTTAGGCTAACATGGCAAAAAAAACGGTACGTCCATAAGCGAAATGGGCATGGATGAAAACCCGAAAGGGCTCCGTGAGTAAAAACAGCAGTGCTACCAGTGAGTTTGTGAAAACCCTAAAAGACGCAGACTCGTAAAAAAATTTCCTATGCACTTGCAAGGTCCTCTCAACCTTGTAAGGAGAAAATACCCGCGTGAGATCTTTACGACTCACAAGGGAGCAAAACACTTAGGAATCCTCACGATTCCTAAGGAGAAATTACACTTACGAGATCCCCACGACTTGTAAGGAGAATTTTCCCCCTATGAGACCCTCACGGCTCACAGGATTCAAAAGTCTTAAGATACGGGGACCTGAACTTGTTCTTAAGCCATCATATCCCCCAAATTGCCCCACAGGCGGTCAATATTGGCCCTTGTATACAATCCACGGGCATAAATAAGCGTTCCCTCGCCCAGTTCCACCAATGGTGTAAGATTCCCCTATTTGGTGAATAACACTTGTAGGCCCTCTCGACTTGCAAGGAGAAAATGCTCTTGTGAGATCCTTATGACTTACAAGAAAAGATATCATTTAGAAATCCTCATGATTCTTAAGGAGAAAATACACGTATGAGATCCTCACAACTCATAGGGAGAAAACCCTTTGTGAGACCCTTACGGCTCATGAAGTCTAAAAGCCTTAGTTGTCAGGTCCCTAACCCTGTCTACTAAGCCACCTTTGTTAGAATCGGCAAAGGAAAATGATGATTCGCTCCTGGAAACATTCCAGTAGTAGCATTGCTGATGCCTAAATTGGTAAAAAATTCTAAGTCCTTTCAAGATAAGTGATGATTCGCTCCTGGCAATATTCCAGTCGCAGCGATGCTGATGCTAAGATCGGTATCAGATCTCAAGTTCCATACTCGCAACAAAAATCAGCGAGCCAAAAATACATATGAAATAGCCGAAATGTTTGGGCAACTCGCAATAAAAAGCATCAAGTAAAAAGAAAGATAGCCGAAATGATTGGACACCGCGAAAAACAGTCGAAATGATTGGGCAATCGCGACTTTCGCGATAAAAAAGCTGAAATGATAGAGCGTCGCGGAAAGAAAAAAATAAAACTTTTGCCCTGCAGGTGAGTCAATACTGACCCCTGTATACAATCCATGGGCATAAACGAAAGGGAACTACATTTCCCCACCGGGCTCTTTCAAACGGAGAGTCAAATCTCAACGGCAACATCTACAGCCTAGAGATCAACAACGGCGTTCCTCCTCATTCCAGCAGGATATGGACGCGACATCACCAATCAGAGCTACGGTACAGTCCCTAGTTCTAAGACTCTACGGTTCACAGACAACTTAGAGTCAACCCCGACACCATAGAAAGCGGAGCAAGTCAACCCCGACACCGCAGAAACCGGAGCAAGTTAACCAATGACCTCCCTGTCGGAACAATGCTTCGACTCGGAAACAAGTTAACCAATGACCTCCCCGTCGGAACAATGCTCCATCTCGGAAACAAGTCAACCAATGAGCTCCCCGCCGGAACCATGCTCCGTCTCGGAAACAAGTCAACCAATGACCTCCCCGCCGGAACAATGCTCCGTCTCAGAAACAAGTCAACCAATGACCTCCCCGTCGGAACAATGCTTCGACTCGGAAACAAGTCAACCAATGACCTCCTCGCCGGAATCGTGCTCCGTCTCGGAATCAAGTCAACCAATAATCTCTCGATTCGTCTCGACCCCCAAGGAAATCAGTGTCCCTGCGCAAACCTCTCAACCCGTCAAAAGAAAACTCTCTTGTGAAATCCTTACGACTCTCAAGAGAAAACACACTTAGGAGTTCTCACGATCCCTAAGGAGAAATTACACCTACGAGATCCTCTCGACTCATAGGAAGAAACGTCTTTATGAAACCTTCACGGCTCATAAAGTTGAAAAAATATTAGGTAGCAGACCTGAACCTGTTTCCTAAGCCATCGCTAGCCTACAAGGAGGTCAAGATGGACTGTTATCTACCGTCTATGGGCCACATTTGCTAAAGTAACATGCCAATAACACAGCAAAGAAAAGAATCCGCCAGCATGAAATGAAATATTTTTTTTATTCATAAATCCAAATGAATACAAGGTACATTTCATAAAAGAATCAAAATGAATACAAGATATTCCTATTCATAAATGAATACAAAAAATACACAACGACGAAAAATGCTTAAGCCGATGGACGGTGCAGTAGGCTCGTAAGCTCGTCGGTCTTCCGTGGACCTCGGCCTCAAGCTCCGTTATAGCTGCAAGACGAGTCCCCGCCTGAGCCTGTTGAGTCTGATAAGAAGAAAACCAACTTTCGAGCTCTCTTTCAGCGACCTTATGAGCTTCAATCATCTCACGGGTAAAGATGAAGGCTTTATCAAGAGCGACCACCTCGGTGATAGCTTCTTGAAGCACTTTCCAAATTTCGTACACACGAATGGTCTTGGTAGTGAGCTGAGCTTGATGTTCCCCCAAAGCATTCGAGGCTAATTCCCTCTCCGAAAATTTCCGGTTGAGCCTCTTCTCACATGAATGTAGATTGGCGGCGCACCGTTCGATCAACCCCCACAGGCTCACCATTGCAGTTAAGAGCTCAGAGGGCAGGCGTATGCACTCAAGGCCATGTAAACAAGTCTCCACTCGACGACAATACTCAACCCAGATATGTACCGATGTTTCATCATGATAAGTGGCGAGAAAAGGCAAAGAGATGTTGGCTTCGGCAGCAAATTCTTCAGCTGTGATTGAACTACCAGCACAAAGATCTTCAATGAGAGCCGACAAGGAGTGAATACTTTGTTTCGCCATCCTTTCAGACGCACGCCGGGTATAAGGGCCTGGTGGCATAATGATATGAGACTCTAATGGGGTAAGCGCGGGCAAAGCTGTCGAAATCCATGAACGATCAGTGAGACTTGCAAACATGGAGTAGATAAAACAATGTCAAGGATAAAACCTTACTTACCCACAGTCATGCAAGGGGGGTTTGAAAGATCCCCGGGCCCATTAAGGATCTCAATTTCGTCATCAGCTTCCAGAACTGCAGAGGGCATATTGGCATCGTTGTAAAATAAATATGAATGATAATCAAATGAAAGGGTCAGATAACACCTACCTTGCCCAGAAGAAAGAACTATGCTTTACGGGGATATCGCCTGCGGGGCAGCCATCTCGAGCAGACGCTGGAAGGACTTTCTGGGAGATAGATCCACGATGGAAGCCGCCAATTCCCGTAGTTCTGAAAGGAAAGAAAGGTTCAGATAATGGAAAGACTATTAAAATAAAGTATAGAAGACTACCTTCGATGCTCCTCCCGCCTTGAACTGGAGAGATAGCGGCTTCGGCAGCCTCCTCCGTGCCCTCAGGTACATCACCAGAGACATTTTCTGGTGTGACAGCTTCCAAATGAGGGGCAACAGCTACCACTTCAGGCTCCAATGAAGGGATGGCGGTCTCAACTACCCTTCCCACAATCTCCAAGCTGTCACCAGAAAGATCCATTAGATCTACGGCCAGTAAGGTCACCTCTTCTGGAAGAACAGGAACCGAGGGAACATAGGCTACCATTGGAAGCTCCACAGCAGGAATAGCGGCTGTAACGATCTCCTCTGCACCTGCCGGTGCATCATCGGAGACGTTTATAGAATCCACAGTCAGGACATGACTTGGGCTCAAATCCTCTGTCATTGCTGAAGTCTCTGCAAAGTTTTCGCAAAGATAAGAAGATATAAGAGCAATACAAACTACTTGCCAAAAGGAAGATGAGGAAAACATGCATACCGATGCGCCAAGGTGCTTCTAGTATGGATTTTTTGAGCCATCGTTCCTTCCTGAGGAAATGTGCTCGCCGGGCTTCGAAAGCAGATTCATGGCCACCGGTCTTCAGTGCCAGCTCATCTTTGGAAGCGGCTGAGATAGGCTGCTCGAGGGCTATCTCGTCTTCCTGTCGCAGGGGACCCATATGTACCCTTCATAGTGATGGGGGATCTTCGTAGAATATGACGGGAGCGTAAGGTTTTTTTGGGACACCCACGTTCTCAGTTTCGTCTTGTGAGCGCCTTATAGCCTAAGCCAATTGTGCGGCTTCCTCGGCAGACTAACTCGAAAAGAGAAGACCATCATCCGGCTCGTGCATGGATATGGGTTCACCTTGGGCAACAGCCTCAGATTCGAGCAAGAAGTCGAGCAGACCGGTAACCGTCTTCTTCTTCCTTTTCGAGCCAGAGCTAATACTAGAAGAAGAGTGTTTCTTTCCCCTCGGCGCCTTGACACGACGCTGCCCGACCTCACCTTCCGCATCACCCTTCAATGGTGTCGCTTCCGGCGCTTTCCCAGGAACTTCTGCCTCCGCTCTGGCACGCAAGGGCATACTAGCAGTACGAGGAACTGGTCCGACTTCAGCAGTTTTCGGAATAACTACCGAACCGTTGTCCCTTAAAAGAGGGTGAACGACTTACAGCTGTCACGGCGGAGGGCTGGTAACTTAGGTTGGAGCTGGAGTTCTATACTCGAAAAGTACCCGCCGTTCCTCGGCGATGACAGGCCCGACCCGATGGCGATACCAACCCGTGAAGGACCCCAGGACCCCACAGACCTTGGGAGATAGTCAGGCTCTGGGATCATGAAGAGAGAGCCAGTGTTCAGCCGCATAATGTGATGGATGACATCACGAAAAACTCCCAGAGACGAGGAAGGATCAACAAAAAATGCCTCAAAGGGAACACCCTGGTTATAACCCAACTGTCGAGCAAAGCGATGCGGATTATACCACATGAAAAGAGTCGTATCTGTAGGGTTCCTAGGCACTCTCAAGAGGTCTCACAAGGCATCAACCATGCCAATTTCAAAATTTAGGGGTGTCGAGAAACCCTAGACTACGGATCGTTTACTAGATGTCTAGGCGAAAATAGAACTAGTAAACTACTTTACTAAGAGAACGGAAATACAACCTTTGTAGATCCGGTCCTCCACCTCCATAGCTCCGCAATGAAGTCTCCTCGCTGTCCAAATAGAAACCCGGGCTCTAGCGTCGGCTTCATCGGAGAAATGGGCGGGCAAGGTCGTCGGCTTCGTGCCGAAGATGATCTACGTCGAGGCATCACAAGATCAAGCTCCCACTTCACCAAGTTATGAAACTTGTGAAGAAAACACACTCTACTACTTGGCAAGAGGTAGAGGATGAAGAAATAAGAAGTGGGTTCACTTTAGAATTGGATTTCTCACTCATTTTCTCACCTTGCCATTGATGGAGGCAAGGTTTTCTTCAAGTAGAAGATGAAGAAGAAGAAGAAGATAATATGATAAGTATTAAGTAAAAAAAAAATAATAATAATACTTATCATCTACCAACCATGGTCAAGTGTAGAGATTAAACTAGGGTTAGTGGGAATGGTTAGGGTTAAGCATGAGACAAAATGGTCACATAGTCAAAGCTTCATGAAGCTTCAATATACAACAAAGTTAGCCACCATTTTCTTTATGCTTTTCATTTTCCAAAAATCAATAGATAAATAAATAAGTGAATAAAACAAAACCCTAACCATTATTATATAACCATGGTTTGATCATTACACAAAAACCCTAGCAAACATATATCATCAAACATGATACAATCAAGTGCACAAAAGTATATCACATATACAATGTGCACATCCGAGTGAGAATATCCATTTAAAGTGAACCGATACTAGTTAATGCAAAGTAATATATCAAATATATAATTATGCATTAAATCATTAAATCAACACTTGATTTAATGATCCGGTCATATCGCAGATAACCGACTAATATCCAATGTATCGACTTATCGAATCAATCCATGATTCGATAACTAGGTTATATCGCATACAACCATTCGATACATTCATCGCGAGAATGAAATACGGTATCACATACACGCATTATTCTCGGTCCCGCACATATCTCATATGCGCTCCTATTTCGTTTCGCTTGAGCCAGGAAACCTCTGTGTAGGACTCTAAAGACTCGTCAATACGCCGGCAGGAGGTGATGATCATATCAAACACCCACAAGCCGCAAGCGGTCTGCTAAACGTAACGGCCACCCGGGTATTGAGCGATCAGAAGATCGACGAGCAAGCCCGCTCACACTCCTGTGAATCCAACCAGTAACACTTACCGTACAGTCCGGTCTGATCGTCTGATATGTCGCATATCTCGCCTAGGGGTGGTAAACGTCAGACCCCAATAGCTCGATAAGTCGTGTCGATATGAGGTCTATAACAGTTCGAGAAACTACTGGTAACACTTACCAGTAAATCTCAGCAACCCTGGCCAGGGATTTCCGGTTATAGCCAATCGAACACAGCGCAACATCAACTCCCTATACCGGGAGAGACGAATCCCCTCCTATCGCTCATTGCCTCCATGTGATTCAGGACTGTACCCAAAAACCACCATTTTGCACGCCCTCTTGGACATGGTAAGGTGGAAATCAAAGCACAGTGGGAACCACACAAGACTCTATGACGATCTCGGGTCAACAGACTACTCTGTACCAGTGTCACCAGAGAACTGCCATCTGACGTAAGGTATAATACCATCTGGGAGTTCTCGGCGAGTCCGTCCAGTGTACCCAGTCTCCACTGAGCACCCGTATATCATCTCTGATGTCAAACACCAATGGATATGGGATCATCCATCGCCCATCTGTATGGGTCGAGAAGGTACACGCTAGTCTACTCTGGTATATCGATGCCCCGTCTCGATACACCCACGACTAGGGACTTTGAAGGATGTACTTATGGACTACCATGTCCCCACTAGTATGATCCGCATCATAGTCCAGGTAGTCAAGCACACATCCTAAGGGCTTTACCAACATGTAACAGAGAGACAACCAGTATACACGTTAAGGTAAAGATCAACCAGATAGCATACTATCATGTCGAGCAAGAAAGGCATCCCTATATATGTCCCAGCATCCACTACAATATACATCCAATGTACAGTAATGGCCTCTAGGGCATACATATAACTAACAATCTCCCACTTGCACTAGGGCCGTCTGATAGCAGTGGTTGTAGTATCTCATACTCAACCATCCCATAAAAGTCTCTCTCTGGGAAAAGGCCTTTGTGAGTGGATCCGCTGTGTTGTCCTCTGAGTCTACTCTCCTAACCTCGATCACCCTGGAGATCAACCATCTCCATGATCAGGTGACACTGCCTTAGAATATGTCTGGATCACTGATGGGACGTACGTTCCTGGCATAGCCACAACTCCATTGTCTCACAATGGTTGGAACGTAGTTCATCTCATGAACCAATATACACCCAGACTGCCTCTTTGGTAGCATCTTAAGTAGCGATGTATCCTGCCTTTATCGTCTAGTAGCCACGGTATATAGCTTGGAACTTTTCCAACATACCGTCCCTTCACTGAGGGTAAAGACAATGCCTGTGACTGACATTCAGTCGTCCTTATCACCCTGGAACCCTTCCAGTGATTCTCCCCAGGATCGATTGATATCATCTCACTACAACTAGTGAGAATCCTAACATCCAATTAGATCTATCTCATAGATCCAAAACCCAGGATTTAGGAGGTATAACTTTGATCCTATATGGAGAATTATTGTGATAAGCGGAGATTGACCGAGCGTAGCATAGGAAACTCCTTCCCTATCAAGAGCATGTCATCCACGTACTCTACGAGGATCGTCACTATACTCCCTACTACCTTTATTGTTTATACAAGGTTCATCTACCATTTTGATGATGTCAAACTCTTTGACTAACACATCAAAATAGATGTTCCAACTCCGCGATACCTGCTTTATCCTATAAAGCATCTTGTACACGTTTCCGCTGCTCCCACTGTCTACGAAGCCCTCTGGCTGTGTACTTATAGACGTTCTCTTCTAAAACATCATTTTAGAAAAGCAGTCATGGCACCCAACCGCCAGATATCGTAGTCATGGTATGTTGCCGTGGCAAGTAGGATCTGGATGGACTTAAGCATAGATCTTTAGAAAAGGTTTCATCATGATCCACGCCTGGTCGATGACGAAAAGCTTTAACAAGTCTAGCTTTGAAAGTCTCAACTTTTCCATCTACACCAAGTAATCTTCTCAAGATGTACTTGCTCCTGATGGGGATTTAACCCTTCAGATATAGCAACCAAAGTTCATACTTTGTTGGTGTATAAGGATTCCATCTCAGATCGCTAAGCATCCAGCCATTCTTACAGAGTCCCACTCCTGATGGCCAGCTCGAAACTAGTTGGGTCATCATCTCATGATGCAATCCTCGCTCCCACTGTGATAGAGAAACAGAAGTATCTCTCAGGTGGGTGAGAAACCCTACTAGATCGGCGGAGAGGCTGAGGTTCGTTGGTTACTATTGAATCCTTTGGTTTTATCAAATCATCTGCTGTATTTTGTATAGCTGGAACATTTCCAGTTGTACATAACAGACCTTGCCTCGAGCTTTTCCGGATTATGCTTTTAGACATAGCCCGGACAACTCCAAATCTTAACCAACTTAAGATATGGGCTCTTCCCTTTCCATATCACATATGAAATGGTAGGCAACTGATTTGATTGGAACCCTGTTCAATAGGTATGCAGCTTCTCAAGTGCATAACTCCCATAAGGAAATAGGTAACTCAGTAGTACTCATCATAGAGCACACCTTATCATATAGGGTGTGATTGCTCCGCCCCGATATACCATCGTGCCATGGTGTATATGGAGGAGTAATGCTGAGAAAGAATCTCATTCTCCTTTAGAATAGTCCTGTATTTCCGTGCTCAAGTATTCTCCTCCTCGATCACATCAAAAGACATAATACTTATACCCGTATTGGTTCTCTACTTCTAACTTATATTCCGTGAATATCTCAAAAGGTTCAGACTTGTGTTTCAACAGGAACATGGGTCTGAATCTCGAAAGATCATCAGAGAATGTAATGAAGTATAAAGAACCGGTCTTGGCAAGTGTAGACAGGGGACCTACATACATCAACATGTATCATTCCAAGAGTTCACTAACTCTTTCTCTGTTTCCAGTAAACGGAGCTATGGTCATCTTATCTCTGTGACATGACTGGCAAGTTTCACAAGATGTAGATTCAAACTGATTTAAATATGCATCTACATGTAACTTCAGCTAGTCGGGTCGCATTGATATGACCTAGTCTACAATGCCTCAAGAAGAATTCGTTCATTTCTGAACTCTTCCTCTTGTGTGTGTTCCGTATACTAAAGAACTGTAGTTTGATTTAGAACATCAATGCTTTTAAATAACGTGCCTGAACCGATCAACTTTTGATATAGGAAATGTTCAAAACATTATCCATCTATACAAAATTTTATCATTTCTTTACTAATAAAGAGATAGATATGATTTTGTATATCAGGTTCGGTATCTAATAACATTCGTTCAGAATCAATGTATTTGGAATACAGGGTGACAGTGACCAACAGACTTGGCTGCAACACTTGCCCCGTTTTCTGCCTCATGAAACTTATCACCCTTTCTCAGTTCTCTACCTCTCTGTAGCCCTATGTAACAGATTACATATCTGGGATCCTGATCTGGTATCACATACCCAGAACGTAGAGGATACAGAGAAACAGTTCTTTGTAATGAACACACCCGAAGATGATGCATCAGCATGCACTCTCTTCGTTTGGGCGGCATGGAAAATCTGGTATTCCCCAATTTCCTGCTCTGTCTTATAATAATTATAAGTTGGAGCGGGACCAACGTTCCCCAGCTCAGTATAACAAGCGGGTTCGGTCAATAATCCGTATTATTATCTTGATTAAGGCGTGATTTGGTCGCTACCTGGAGAGAGAGAGAAGAAAACACTCAGCGTGCGCTCTTGCAAGATCAGAATGGTTATTATTTTATCTAATCAGGATGGCTCCCACTGTTTTTATCAAATCTTCCTTCAAACCCTAAAAGGAAAGACTAGCCGGGATTAATTACACACTACAAGTTCGCCAATCTTTCAGCCAGGCCAGTGTCGGTACTTTGAGGGAGGTCCCCCGTGCTTTCGCACGAACCTAATTAATGTAAACCTCGTTTTTCCAGAGGCGTAACCTCGTTGACACCTTTCTAGACACCTACTTGATCGGCTAATTGTAATGTGTAAAACTCTCCCAGGAGTAACTCTTACTCGCAGCGGGTATCGGGATCCAACTATCTCATAGAAGGTATGCAATCTCATTGCAAATTTCAACACTTGAAATTCCCGATAATATTTTGCCCCTAGCGTGCTATGACCTTGACGCATGCCAAACAACCCATAGTCCGCTAGTCAAGTTCAACCCGTACATTTCTTGATTGAATTAAACCTATCCACACGACCCTTGACGCATGCCAAATAACGCCGTACGAATACCCTAATCCAATCGCATCGTATGGTAGCAGATAAGCACTAGTTAGCTACCGTACACTACGCCTTGACGCATGCCAAACAACCGCAGCACGAATACTAACTAGTACTTATCTGAAATGACGGAGGGCTACGACAGGTTTTTCTGAAAACCTATTGCGTAATGAACTTGATATCGTTGTAGAATCAAATGATTTTAAAATGGAGTGCTTTTGAGGCTTTTCTAGTTTTGCTAAAGGAGTCACTCCCGGTGAAGGGATCGTTTGTCCTTTTCTCTTCGAATGAGGTGCGGGATATATCATATATATCACTGTGCAAAGCAGAACTGTTAAAAGCAATCAAAAGACAAACCGAGTGTGTAGCATCTTCCAGTTATTGCTAAAGGAGTCACTCCCTGTGAAGGGATCTCGGTCCTTTCCTCATCGAATAAGGTGCAGGATATATCACATATACCTCTGTGCAAAGCAAAAACTGTAGCTACCTGTTTTATTTTGAAATTCGATTCTACAACATCTTAGGTTTCTTTTATTTCATTAATCACATTAATGAAGTCCCATCATTTATGTACCTAAACATCACAGATAAATACGACGTACACTTATGCCATCCGCATTCGCCTCGATATCCCCTCGTGCACCGTTAGGTTAGGTAACTAACGGCAGAGCGGGGCAGGGCTAGCGCGGGTGTAAAACATAAGTAACGTCTATATAATATATCATATATACTATATACAGTATCTATCAGAGAACATCACATGATCACATCACAGATATCGCAGCAGAAGAATCATATGAAATATTGGATATTCTAGGACGTCCGTGTTTTTAATACGAGCCAGTATAAAACACGGATTCCACGGTCGTGATGAATAGCCAAACCCACACCCCAAGACCCTTACGAGAGCGGCAAGCAGCCCTACCAATTCTAGAGTTAGGAGACCCGGACTCGACTCCTCGAGTTGGTCTCCCTCTGGACTCCAGAACCCGGTTACTTGTGCTCCCCTCCTTGGGTCTATCCTAGTGCGGAAAAGCAAATAATATACAAACAGTGACATCTTCCGCAACCTGGAAGTGCCCTAATAAAAGAATATTACATACAAGTTTTTACATGAATGAAAATGAAAAAGACTCATCTCACATAAAAAAAAACCCGGCTATTCAAACACGACGAACCAATATAACATATCCAGCAACACATAACATCACATGTCATCAACGTAAGTAAATATGCGCATCCCAATTGTCGTTGGCATATAGCAACGAAACCGGCGATATCACATATTACACTTACGGTCACAGAAAAGAAAGTGTAAAACTACAACAGTTGGAATCCGCAACCTACATAGACATCGCATGCCTAATCAAATGAATTCCTTAGACATCACATGCCTAACAATTATAAACCCCGCATTTTAGTCTCATAATCGAAAACTCTTTTCAATATCAAGTCGGGCAATTCAACAAGATTCCCGACATCCTGATCGAATACTCGTCGCAAACTTTAGTAGACGGCCGCACCCCCGACGCCGTCGACGAAATGCACCAAGGTGGAACACCGCTGCCGTGAGCACCCGAACGGATGCTTTCGGCGACGGTGTTCTCCTACAGTCACTTGGCCGGGGCTATGGAGCGAGGCTATCTATTAAGTTTACCCGGCGAGTATCCGCGTACGCTACGTGATTGCGACGGACTTTTGATTACATCAAAATTCCGTGGCAACCGATCAAGTGAGACTAAACCGCTAGATTTATAACATTCATTCAGTTATCTCATAACTTATTGTGAATTCCAATTATTGTATCACATTCCGAATAAGATAGAAAATGTTAAACTTTCTGATCGAACAATCGAACACCCAAGTTTTTCCAAAACAGATCAACGCATGAAATAGGTTTTAAAACATTCAGTTCATGCCTCAGTACCAACGGTCCAGCCGTAGAAGGGTCAAGCCAACGCCTCACATGTGGCACGCCGTACTGCCCCAAACCCGAAGGTTCAAAGGGCAGTTCAAGACGTTCACATAATCGAGTTAAGGTTTGTTGTCTTCTAGAGGGACCATCGCGTTACTTGCACTACTTAGAACGACTTTAAACCACGGAAAAATCCAACACTTAGAAATTTTCCGGCAGGGGAAATATTGGGTATTTATATCTGGTCGAACTTTTTAACATATTCTAAAATATCTGGAAAGCCATATAGACAAAATCTGATAATCCGATCGAACAATCGAATCCCCAAAAATACCCCAGAAAATTCAACTCTTGAATAAATATTAAAAATACCCAAAAAAACTCAGCACTGTTAAATAGGAGTTACTGTGCAAAAATGGTTGACTGAAGAGACTAAATGGGCGCGGAACCGCCGCAATAGGCGGCTAATGCCGCGAATCCGCCGCGCTTTAGACAGATCAGTAGGTAATTTTTGCACCGTAATTCTTAGAATTACCTGCTGAATTTTTTAAGCAATTTTAATTTGGAAAAAACCACTTTTTCAGAAAAAGTCCAGAGAGGGTTAAAAGTTAGGGTTTCGGGGTTCGATCGGGTTTCTAACATCGTCTACGCATCGCCTAAGGCTCTAGCTAGGCTCTGATACCACTGTAGGGTTCCTAGGCACTCTCAAGAGGTCTCACAAGGCATCAACCATGCCAATTTCAAAATTTAGGGGTGCCGAGAAACCCTAGACTACGGATCGTTAACTAGATGTCTAGGCGAAAATAGAACTAGTAAACTACTTTACTAAGAGAACGGAAATACAACCTTTGTAGATCCGGTCCTCCACCTCCATAGCTCCGCAATGAAGTCTCCTCGCTGTCCAAATGGAAACCCGGGCTCTAGCGTCGGCTTCATCGGAGAAATGGGCGGGCAAGGTCGTCGGCTTCGTGCCGAAGATGATCTACGTCGAGGCATCACAAGATCAAGCTCCCACTTCACCAAGTCATGAAACTTGTGAAGAAAACACACTCTACTACTTGGAAAGAAGTAGAGGATGAAGAAATAGGAAGTGGGTTCACTTTAGAATTGGATTTCTCACTCATTTTCTCACCTTGCCATTGATGGAGGCAAGGTTTTCTTCAAGTAGAAGATGATGAAGAAGAAGAAGATAATATGATAAGTATTAAGTAAAAATGAAAATAATAATAATACTTATCATCTACCAACCAAGGTCAAGTGTAGAGATTAAACTAGGGTTAGTGGGAATGGTTAGGGTTAAGCATGAGACAAAATGGTCACATAGTCAAAGCTTCATGAAGCTTCAATATACAACAAAGTTAGCCACCATTTTCTTTATGCTTTTCATTTTCCAAAAATCAATAGATAAATAAATAATTGAATAAACCAAAACCCTAACCATTATTATATAACCATGGTTTGATCTTTACACAAAAACCCTAGCAAACATGTATCATCAAACATGATACAATCAAGTGCACAAAAGTATATCACATATACAATGTGCACATCCGAGTGAGAATATCCATTTAAAGTGAACCGATACTAGTTAATGCAAAGTAATATATCAAATATATAATTATGCATTAAATCATTAAATCAACACTTGATTTAACGATCCGGTCATATCGCATATAACCGACTAATATCCAATGTATCGACTTATCGAATCAATCCATGATTCGATAACTAGGTTATATCGCATACAACCATTCGATACATTCATCGCGAGAATGAAATACGGTATCACATACACGCATTATTCTCGGTCCCGCACATATCTCATATGCGCTCCTATTTCGTTTCGCTTGAGCCAGGAAACCTCTGTGTAGGACTCTAAAGACTCGTCAATACGCCGGCAGCAGGTGATGATCATATCAAACACCCATAAGCCGCAAGCGGTCTGCTAAACGTAACGGCCACCCGGGTATTGAGCGATCAGAAGATCGACGAGCAAGCCCGCTCACACTCCTGTGAATCCAACCAGTAACACTTACCGTACAGTCCGGTCTGATCGTCTGATATGTCGCATATCTCGCCTAGGGGTGGTAAACGTCAGACCCCAATAGCTCGATAAGTCGTGTCGATATGAGGTCTATAACAGTTCGAGAAACTACTGGTAACACTTACCAGTAAATCTCAGCAACCCTGGCCAAGGATTTCCGGTTATAGCCAATCGAACACAGCGCAACATCAACTCCCTATACCGGGAGAGACGAATCCCCTCCTATCGCTCATTGCCTCCATGTGATTCGGGACTGTACCCAAAAACCACCGTTTTGCACGCCCTCTTGGACGTGGTAAGGTGGAAATCAAAGCACAGTGGGAACCACACAAGACTCTATGACGATCTTGGGTCAACAGACTACTCTGTACCAGTGTCACCAGAGAACTGCCATCTGACGTAAGGTATAATACCATCTGGGAGTTCTCGGCGAGTCCGTCCAGTGTACCCAGTCTCTACTGAGCACCCGTATATCATCTCTGATGTCAAACACCAATGGATATGGGATCATCCATCGCCCATCTGTATGGGTCGAGAAGGTACACGCTAGTCTACTCTGGTATATCGATGCCCCGTCTCGATACACCCACGACTAGGGACTTTGAAGGATGTACTTATGGACTACCATGTCCCCACTAGTATGATCCGCATCATAGTCCAGGTAGTCAAGCACACATCCTAAGGGCTTTACCAACATGTAACAGAGAGACAATCAGTATACACGTTAAGGTAAAGATCAACCAGATAGCATACTATCATGTCGAGCAAGAAAGTCATCCCTATATATGTCCCAGCATCCACTACAATATACATCCAATGTACAGTAATGGCCTCTAGGGCATACATATAACTAACAATCTCCCACTTGCACTAGGGCCATCTGATAGCAGTGGTTGTAGTATCTCATACTCAACCATCCCATAAAAGTCTCTCTCTGGGAAAAGGCCTTTGTGAGTGGATCCGCTGTGTTGTCCTCTGAGTCTACTCTCCTAACCTCGATCACCCTAGAGATCAACCATCTCCATGATCAGGTGACACTGCCTTAGAATATGTCTGGATCACTGATGGGACGGACGTTCCTGGCATAGCCACAACTCCATTGTCTCACAATGGTTGGAACGTAGTTCATCTCATGAACCAATATACACCCAGACTGCCTCTTTGGTAGCATCTTAAGTAGCGATGTATCCTGCCTTTATCGTCTAGTATGCCACGGTATCTAGCTTGGAACTTTTCCAACATACCGTCCCTTCACTGAGGGTAAAGACAATGCCTGTGACTGACATTCAGTCGTCCTTATCATCCTGGAACCCTTCCAGTGATTCTCCCCAGGATCGATTGATATCATCTCACTACAACTAGTGAGAATCCTAACATCCAATTAGATCTATCTCATAGATCCAAAACCCAGGATTTAGGAGGTATAACTTTGATCCTATATGGAGAATTATTGTGATAAGCGGAGATTGACCGAGCGTAGCATAGGAAACTCCTTCCCTATCAAGAGCATGTCATCCACGTACTCTACGAGGATCATCACTATACTCCCTACTACCTTTATTGTTTATACAAGGTTCATCTACCATTTTGATGATGTCAAACTCTTTGACTAACACATCAAAATAGATGTTCCAACTCCGCGATACCTGCTTTATCCTATAAAGCATCTTGTACACGTTTCCGCTGCTCCCACTGTCTACGAAGCCCTCTGGCCATGTACTTATAGACGTTCTCTTCTAAAACATCATTTTAGAAAAGCAGTCATGGCACCCAACCGCCAGATATCGTAGTCATGGTATGTAGCCGTGGCAAGTAGGATCTGGATGGACTTAAGCATAGATCTTTAGAAAAGGTTTCATCATGATCCACGCCTGGTCGATGACGAAAAGCTTTAACAAGTCTAGCTTTGAAAGTCTCAACTTTTCCATCTACACCAAGTAATCTTCTCAAGATGTACTTGCTCCTGATGGGGATTTAACCCTTCAGATATAGCAACCAAAGTTCATACTTTGTTGGTGTATAAGGATTCCATCTCAGATCGCTAAGCATCCAGCCATTCTTACAGAGTCCCACTCCTGATGGCCAGCTCGAAACTAGTTGGGTCATCATCTCATGATGCAATCCTCGCTCCCACTGTCATAGAGAAACAGAAGTATCTCTCAGGTGGGTGAGAAACCCTACTAGATCGGCGGAGAGGCTGAGGTTCGTTGGTTACTATTGAATCATTTGGTTTTATCAAATCATCTGCTGTATTTTGTATAGCTGGAACATTTCCAGTTGTACATAACAGACCTTGCCTCGAGCTTGTCCGGATTATGCTTTTAGACATAGCCCGGACAACTCCAAATCTTAACCAACTTAAGATATGGGCTCTTCCCTTTCCATATCACATATGAAATGGTAGGCAACTGATTTGATTGGAACCCTGTTCAATAGGTATGCAGCTTCTCAAGTGCATAACTCCCATAAGGAAATAGGTAACTCAATAGTACTCATCATAGAGCACACCTTATCATATAGGGTGTGATTGCTCCGCCCCGATATACCATCGTGCCATGGTGTATATGGAGGAGTAATGCTGAGAAAGAATCTCATTCTCCTTTAGAATAGTCCAGGATTTCCGTGCTCAAGTATTCTCCTCCTCGATCATATCAAAGGACATAATACTTATACCCGTATTGGTTCTCTACTTCTAACTTATATTCCGTGAATATCTCAAAAGGTTCGGACTTGTGTTTCAACAGGAACATGGGTCTGAATCTCGAAAGATCATCAGAGAATGTAATGAAGTATAAAGAACCGGTCTTGGCAAGTGTAGACAGGGGACCTACATACATCAACATGTATCATTCCAAGAGTTCACTAACTCTTTCTCTGTTTCCAGTAAACGGAGCTATGGTCATCTTATCTCTGTGACATGACTGGCAAGTTTCACAAGATGTAGATTCAAACTGATTTAAATATGCATCTACATGTAACTTCAGCTAGTCGGGTCGCATTGATATGACCTAGTCTACAATGCCTCAAGAAGAATTCGTTCATTTCTGAACTCTTCCTCTTGTGTGTGTTCCGTATACTAAAGAACTGTAGTTTGATTTAGAACATCAATGCTTTTAGATAACGTGCCTGAACCGATCAACTTTTGATATAGGAAATGTTCAAAACATTATCCATCTATACAAAATTTTATCATTTCTTTACTAATATAGAGATAGATATGATTTTGTATATCAGGTTCGGTATCTAATAACATTCGTTCAGAATCAATGTATTTGGAATACAGGGTGACAGTGACCAACAGACTTGGCTGCAACACTTGCCCCGTTTTCTGCCTCATGAAACTTATCACCCTTTCTCAGTTCTCTACCTCTCTGTAGCCCTATGTAACAGATTACATATCTGGGATCCTGATCTGGTATCACATACCCAGGACGTAGAGGATACAGAGAAACAGTTCTTTGTAATGAACACACCCGAAGATGATGCATCAGCATGCACTCTCTTCATTTGGGCGGCACGGGAAATCTGGTATTCCCCAATTTGCTGCTCTGTCTTATAACAATTATAAGTTGGAGCGGGACCAACGTTCCCCAGCTCAGTATAATAAGCGGGTTCGGTCAATAATCCGTATTATTATCTTGATTAAGGCGTGATTTGGTCGCTACCTGGAGAGAGAGAGAAGAAAACACTCAGCGTGCGTTCTTGCAAGATCAGAATGGTTATTATTTTATCTAATCAGGATGGCTCCCACTGTTTTTATCAAATCTTCCTTCAAACCCTAAAAGGAAAGACTAGCCGGGATTAATTACACACTACAAGTTCGCCAATCTTTCAGCCAGGCCAGTGTCGGTACTTTGAAGGAGGTCCCCCGTGCTTTCGCACGAACCTAATTAATGTAAACCTCATTTTCCCAGAGGCGTAACCTCGTTGACACCTTTCTAGACACCTACTTGATAGGCTAATTGTAATGTGTAAAACTCTCCCAGGAGTAACTCTTACTCGCAGCGGGTATCGGGATCCAACTATCTCATAGAAGGTATGCAATCTCATTGCAAATTTCAACACTTGAAATTCCCGATAATATTTTGCCCCTAGCGAGCTATGACCTTGACGCATGCCAAACAACCCATAGTCCGCTAGTCAAGTTCAACCCGTACATTTCTTGATTGAATTAAACCTATCCGCACGACCCTTGACGCATGCCAAACAACGCCGTACGAATACCCTAATCCAATCGCATCGTATGCTAGCAGATAAGCACTAGTTAGCTACCGTACACTACGCCTTGACGCATGCCAAACAACCGCAGCACGAATACTAACTAGTACTTATCTGAAATGACGGAGGGCTACGACAGGTTTTTCTGAAAACCTATTGCGTAATGAACTTGATATCGTTGTAGAATCAAATGATTTTAAAATGGAGTGCTTTTGAGGCTTTTCTAGTTTTGCTAAAGGAGTCACTCCCGGTGAAGGGATCGTCGGTCCTTTCCTCTTCGAATGAGGTGCGGGATATATCATATATATCACTGTGCAAAGCAGAACTGTTAAAAGCAATCAAAAGACAAACCGAGTGTGTAGCATCTGCCAGTTATTGCTAAAGGAGTCACTCCCTGTGAAGGGATCTCGGTCCTTTCCTCATCGAATAAGGTGCAGGATATATCACATATACCTCTGTGCAAAGCAAAAACTGTAGCTACCTGTTTTATTTTGAAATTCGATTCTACAACATCTTAGGTTTCTTTTATTTCATTATTCACATTAATGAAGTCCCATCATTTATGTACCTAAACATCACAGATAAATACGACGTACACTTATGCCATCCGCATTTGCCTCGATGTCCCCTCGTGCACCGTTAGGTTAGGTAACTAACGGCAGAGCGGGGCAGGGCTAGCGCGGGTGTAAAACATAAGTAACGTCTATATATTATATCATATATACTATATACAGTATCTATCAGAGAACATCACATGATCACATCACAGATATCGCAGCAGAAGAATCATATGAAATATTGGATATTCTAGGACGTCCGTGTTTTTAATACGAGCCAGTATAAAACACGGATTCCACGGTCGTGATGAATAGCCAAACCCACATCCCAAGACCCCTACGAGAGCGGCAAGCAGCCCTACCAATTCTAGAGTTAGGAGACCCGGACTCGACTCCTCGAGTTGGTCTCCCACTGGACTCCAGAACCCGGTTACTTGTGCTCCCCTCCTTGGGTCTATCCTAGTGCGGAAAAGCAAATAATATACAAACAGTGACATCTTCCGCAACCTGGAAGTGCCCCAATAAAAGAATATTACATACAAGTTTTTACATGAATGAAAATGAAAAACACTCATCTCACATAAAAAAAAACCCGGCTATTCAAACACGACGAACCAATATAACATATCCAGCAACACATAACATCACATGTCATCAACGTAAGTAAATATGCGCATCCCAATTGTCGTTGGCATATAGCAACGAAACCGGCGATATCACATATTACACTTACGGTCACAGAAAAGAAAGTGTAAAACTACAACAGTTGGAATCCGCAACCTACATAGACATCGCATGCCTAATCAAATGAATTCCTTAGACATCACATGCCTAACAATTATAAACCCCGCATTTTAGTCTCATAATCGAAAACTCTTTTCAATATCAAGTCGGGCAATTCAACAAGATTCCCGACATCCTGATCGAATACTCGTCGCAAACTTTAGTAGACGGCCGCACCCCCGACGCCGTCGACGAAATGCACCAAGGCGGAACACCGCTGCCGTGAGCACCCGAACGGATGCTTTCGGCAACGGTGTTCTCCTACAGTCACTTGGTCGGGGCTATGGAGCGAGGCTGTCTATTAAGTTTACCCGGCGAGTATCCGCGTATGCTACGTGATTGCGACGGACTTTTGATCACATCAAAATTCCGTGGCTACCGATCAAGTGAGACTAAACCGCTAGATTTATAACATTCATTCAGTTATTTCATAACTTATTGTGAATTCCAATTATTGTATCACATTCCGAATAAGATAGAAAATGTTAAACTTTCCGATCGAACAATCGAACACCCAAGTTTTCCCAAAACAGATCAACGCATGAAATAGGTTTTAAAACATTCAGTTCATGCCTCAGTACCAACGGTCCAGCCGTAGAAGGGTCAAGCCAACGCCTCACATGTGGCACGCCGTACTGCCCCAACCCGAAGGTTCAAAGGGCAGTTCAAGACGGTCACATAATCGAGTTAAGGTTTGTTGTCTTCTAGAGGGACCATCGCGTTACTTGCACAACTTAGAACGACTTTAAACCACGGAAAAATCCAACACTTGGAAATTTTCCGGCAGGGGAAAGATTGGGTATTTATATCCGGTCGAACTTTTTAACATATTCTAAAATATCTGGAAAGCCACATAGACAAAATCTGATAATCCGATCGAACAATCGAATCCCCAAAACAACCCCAGAAAATTCAACTCTTGAATAAATATTAAAAATACCCAAAAAACTCAGCACTGTTAAATAGGAGTTACTGTGCAAAAATGGTTGACTGAAGAGACTAAATGGGCGCGGAACCGCCGCAATAGGCGGCTAATGCCGCGGATCCGCCGCGCTTTAGACAGATCATTAGGTAATTTTTGCACCGTAATTCTTAGAATTACCTGCTGAATTTTTTAAGCAATTTTAATTTGGAAAAAACCACTTTTTCAGAAAAAGTCCAGAGAGGGTTAAAAGTTAGGGTTTCGGGGTTCGATCGGGTTTCAAACATCGTCTACGCATCGCCTAAGGCTCTAGCTAGGCTCTGATACCACTGTAGGGTTCCTAGGCACTCTCAAGAGGTCTCACAAGGCATCAACCATGCCAATTTCAAAATTTAGGGGTGCCGAGAAACCCTAGACTACGGATCGTTAACTAGATGTCTAGGCGAAAATAGAACTAGTAAACTAATTTACTAAGAGAACGGAAATACAACCTTTGTAGATCCGGTCCTCCACCTCCATAGCTCCGCAATGAAGTCTCCTCGCTGTCCAAATGGAAACCCGGGCTCTAGCGTCGGCTTCATCGGAGAAATGGGCGGGCAAGGTCGTCGGCTTCGTGCCGAAGATGATCTACGTCGAGGCATCACAAGATCAAGCTCCCACTTCACCAAGTCATGAAACTTGTGAAGAAAACACACTCTACTACTTGGTAAGAGGTAGAGGATGAAGAAATAGGAAGTGGGTTCACTTTAGAATTGGATTTCTCACTCATTTTCTCACCTTGCCATTGATGGAGGCAAGGTTTTCTTCAAGTAGAAGATGAAGAAGAAGAAGAAGATAATATGATAAGTATTAAGTAAAAATGAAAATAATAATAATACTTATCATCTACCAACCATGGTCAAGTGTAGAGATTAAACTAGGGTTAGTGGGAATGGTTAGGGTTAAGCATGAGACAAAATGGTCACATAGTCAAAGCTTCATGAAGCTTCAATATACAACAAAGTTAGCCACCATTTTCTTTATGCTTTTCATTTTCCAAAAATCAATAGATAAATAAATAAGTGAATAAAACAAAACCCTAACCATTATTATGTAACCATGGTTTGATCTTTACACAAAAACCCTAGCAAACATGTATCATCAAACATGATACAATCAAGTGCACAAAAGTATATCACATATACAATGTGCACATCCGAGTGAGAATATCCATTTAAAGTGAACCGATACTAGTTAATGCAAAGTAATATATCAAATATATAATTATGCATTAAATCATTAAATCAACACTTGATTTAACGATCCGGTCATATCGCATATAACCGACTAATATCCAATGTATCGACTTATCGAATCAATCCATGATTCGATAACTAGGTTATATCGCATACAACCATTCGATACATTCATCGCGAGAATGAAATACGGTATCACATACACGCATTATTCTCGGTCCCGCACATATCTCATATGCGCTCCTATTTCGTTTCGCTTGAGCCAGGAAACCTCTGTGTAGGACTCTAAAGACTCGTCAATACGCCGGCAGCAGGTGATGATCATATCAAACACCCACAAGCCGCAAGCGGTCTGCCAAACGTAACGGCCACCCGGGTATTGAGCGATCAGAAGATCGACGAGCAAGCCCGCTCACACTCCTGTGAATCCAACCAGTAACACTTACCGTACAGTCCGGTCTGATCGTCTGATATGTCGCATATCTCGCCTAGGGGTGGTAAACGTCAGACCCCAATAGCTCGATAAGTCGTGTCGATATGAGGTCTATAACAGTTCGAGAAACTACTGGTAACACTTACAGGTAAATCTCAGCAACCCTGGCCAGGGATTTCCGGTTATAGCCAATCGAACACAGCGCAACATCAACTCCCTATACCGGGAGAGACGAATCCCCTCCTATCGCTCATTGCCTCCATGTGATTCGGGACTGTACCCAAAAACCACCGTTTTGCACGCCCTCTTGGACGTGGTAAGGTGGAAATCAAAGCACAGTGGGAACCACACCAGACTCTATGACGATCTCGGGTCAACAGACTACTCTGTACCAGTGTCACCAGAGAACTGCCATCTGACGTAAGGTATAATACCATCTGGGAGTTCTCGGCGAGTCCGTCCAGTGTACCCAGTCTCCACTGAGCACCCGTATATCATCTCTGATGTCCAACACCAATGGATATGGGATCATCCATCGCCCATCTGTATGGGTCGAGAAGGTACACGCTAGTCTACTCTGGTATATCGATGCCCCGTCTCGATACACCCACGACTAGGGACTTTGAAGGATGTACTTATGGACTACCATGTCCCCACTAGTATGATCCGCATCATAGTCCAGGTAGTCAAGCACACATCCTAAGGGCTTTACCAACATGTAACAGAGAGACAATCAGTATACACGTTAAGGTAAAGATCAACCAGATAGCATACTATCATGTCGAGCAAGAAAGTCATCCCTATATATGTCCCAGCATCCACTACAATATACATCCAATGTACAGTAATGGCCTCTAGGGCATACATATAACTAACAGTATCATTCCGACGGAACACCAAGTAGCCCGGCCTAATCGAATACAGGTGCATAATCTTCTTAGGATTTAAAGACGACGCTCCACCTTTCGACAGATCAAACAGCTGCTGGATAGGCCCCGCAGGAGCAGAAAGAACTCGATCACTAAACACCATCCCGCCCTCATTTGCATATGGATTGAGCAGTATACGTAAGGCCCCTGGCTGAGTCGGATCGGGAGCAGAAGCATCCACTAATCTCATAACCCGTGGAAAGGTGTAGGAATCATAGAAAGTTGGCCGTCGATGTGCTGCGAATGTCCCCAGCACATGCATTTCGATCCACGATGTGAAGTAATGAAGGGAGAAATTCACAACGTCTACACTTAGAGTCAAAGTGTTAGCCGCCACACTTAACCCATGATAGAGGTGCGACAGTCCCGCGATGCCAACAGCGAACCTTTCCCCTTCAGCTACGCGATGAGCAGGGTAGAAGACGGAGGCTCTCATAAAATGTCGATGTGTCAGTATCGCAAACTAACTGAGCCAGAGGCTAATGAAGCCGACGAAGAAGGTCTCTTCATCTTTGCCGGGGGCCGCAACCGCATTAAAGGGCACGGCCGACGTGGTTGGAATGTAAAACTGCGGCAAGTCTTCTTCTTTGGCCGGCAGTTTGTCTATCCCAAACCCAAAAGGGTCATCGATGTTCGCAAACTTTGGAGCCTCTTTAGATAGAGCGTCTCCCCGGATAAAGCAGGAAATAAAGCTCTCAAAAGTGACTCCCTGCCTCTCTGACTTTGCAAACAATTTGTCAAAAATACCCAGAGCCTTGATTAGACCGGGGTACTTATGACGCACGGCATTTTCGATCGTCAGGCCGTCAAGTGTAGCTGGCACGGTGGAGAATACATATTCATCGGGAGGCAGCAACTCTTCGTAATGCTCTCCCCTGATTGGCAATCCGGAGATTTCACGAAATTCCTCCAACTAGATAGATACTTCGCGATCCTCTAACAGAAAGGTGTTGGTAGGGAGATTCCACTGGTTTAAGAAGGCTTTGATCCACCAGACATGAGGAGCCTGATAATGGAATAGCGATGCATATACCGCTTGATATAGCCTAACCTTCTGTAACCATGCACGGTGGGCGGAAAGAATGTATCGAGCCCAAATAAGATACCCCACTGGGTGCCGGGAGGTAACGCCTACTTTATAAACTTGCCCCCAAGGTCGAGCTTCACCTTGACAAATGTGACGCCCCAGAATGTCTATAGCTGGCAAGGGCTGGTTGGGTATCCCAGTTGTAGAGGGCTCAAGCCGGCCTGTAGAAGTCTAATTAGTCACCTCCACTGCGTAAGCGGTCTATGGACGTTCCATTGGCAGTATAGAGCAAAGAGGTTCCGCTGGCTCTTCTCAAGTAAAACTTCGGCGACCCTGGATGATATGGCCGTACCAGACACCCCATAAGAGTAGGCTCGTCCGGTCTTTGTCGTGAGCCCTGATCATCGCCATAACTTCCTCATCCGACAGCGATTGCGGAAAAGCGGCGTCCGAGCGAGTATAAGGGAAGTAGGGAAGAGAAGCCATTGTTCCTAAAACAATGGAAAGAAAAACCATTAGTGAATCCCATATATATATATATATATATATATATAATAACAAAAGAAAACGACAGGATGTCTGTTTTGCAGGACCACTGCCTACAAAATACATGGACCCCACAAAATCAATATGGAGGCTCACCAATGATGAGACAGGACAACCATTGTGAGAATCAAAAAGGATTCTCATTAAGCAGACATTGGAGTTAAACAACTCTTGGAAAAAAAACAAGTCCTGTTAAGGCGCCCAGCAAATTCAAATTTGTGCAAAAAGGGTAAAACCCTATGAAAAGATTTTCAAGAACACCAGGGAATGAAATTCCTGAAAGGTCCTTTTGATCTTTCAGAGCTAAGCTCTTCGGTGAGAAATTAAATTCCTTTTATGCGATAGAATTAAATTCCAGAAACCCCCATGATGAGGAAATGAAAAATAAAAATGCCATAAATCCTTAAAGATCATAGGGAAATGCCCAAGACATTAAAGTCTACTATTCAAAGATCACGTCTTTTGGATCCCTAAGCAGATGGGTTTCAGAAGAGAGCAAAGCTCTTATGGTGGATTTAAAATCCAGAAATTTTTGTTCAAAAGGGTTTCTCTAATGTTCAAGATCTCTACCTAAAAAGGGTTCCTTTTTCCAACAGAGTTTAACTCTGGAATTGCAATGGCAGAGAACTAAGGTTTGAAGAGGAGAATTAAATTCTCAAAGAAAACAAAAAAGGAAGAAGTTGAAAGAAACAGTGGCTTCCTAATGACCAAACCCTTGCATTTATAAGACGTGACAAGGGCTGTTCACCTGCCCGTTCTCCTAGGCAATCCAACGGTTGTAAAAGTGACAGCGTTGCACTCACGTGAAAGCCACGTGAGAACAACGCTGTGGGGGCATTTGTTCCATTATGAAAAATAAATAATAAATAAAAAGCAATGGGAAAATTCTCCAAATGGAGCATCACGTGCCCACACGTGATGCGCCTTGGAGCTAAGATTATAGGCATTGCGCTTCAAATAAGGTTGAAACTGAGCCTCACGTGCAAGCACGTGAGCATTTATATACAAAGTATATAGGCGCATTCCTAAAACAAATAACTGTCCAGAAAAACTTGCGTGTCAGCACGTGGTACTATTTGTTGGGCTTAGCTTCGTGGAGTCACGTCACGTGCTGCACATGAGGGTTTCTAATGCTTTCTGAGACGATAGAATTAAATTCTAAATAAAAGGATCAAAGCCCTATTTGGAAAATATTTCCTTAGATCTTTCCAAACAAGAAAGATTACACTCTGTAAAACAGAGCACCGTTGGATTAAAGATTCAATGGTGATTAAAAATCACCAAATTACAGAATAAGCTTTGTATGGGAAAATATTTTCCCAATCTTGTTAAAAACAAGAAAAATATTTTCTGTAAAACAGAAAGCCTAGGATCAAAGATCCAACGGTGGATAAAATCCCCAACTCAATTAGATATCTCTCAATGAGAGATTTCCTTAACCAAATCAACAAACTTTCCTCCACTATATAAAGAACCCAAGACTTCATGTCTGATAGAGATACAGAGAGAAAAATCCCCTGGTAAGCTAAAAAGAAAAGAGAATTTAATTCTCTAAGGAGAAGAAGATCTCTTCAAAAAGAAAAAGAAATCCTAGGTAAGGGAAAGAAAAAAACACAGAGAACATCTTATCTCTTCTTCGCCTCCACAAGTGTTTAACTCTTCTAAAAAGAACTTAGTTCTTCCTCTCGTTGAGATCTGCAGAAACAGATCTCCCCACAAGTGAGAATTTAATTCTCATCGGGAAGATTCTGTAGGTAGGTTCAAACCTTAGGGGAAAGGACTAAGTTCAAAGAATTTATTCTTACAAGAACATATAGGAATTTAATTCCTCTAATAAAACTAGGATTTAACCCTATAAAAGAATTTAATTCTTATAAAACAATGGGCTTGAAAGTCTCAAAATTCAAGATCTCCATGTACGTAAAAAGATTAGCACCCAACATGATAATGGCAGATCACGTGCTCCCATGTGAGCACCCTTGATGAACAAAAGAGAACAACTGAGATCAGGTCACGTGTCTCCACGTGACTCCCAAACAAGCACTTATATAAAAAAAGGGTAGATTCTGTTAGGTAGATTCAAACGCAAAGACAGTTCCTATTTTAGGGCGCCTCACATGATCCCACGTGACCCCCTAATAGTGCTTAGCACTTTCAAAAGGAAAAGGGGAATAAACCCAAGACAGTTCCCATTTTGGGGTGCCTCACATGATCCCATATGATCCCACGTGACCACCTAATAGTGCTTAGCACTTTCAAAAGGAAAAGGGGAATAAACCTAAGACAGTTCCCATTTTGGGACGCCTCACATGATCCCACGTGACCCTTTAATAGTGCTTAGCACTTTCAAAAGAAAAAGGGGAATAAATCCAAGATAGTTCCCATTTTGGGGCGCCTCATGTGATCCTATGTGACCCCCAATAGGGCTTAGCATTTATAAAAGGAACAAGGGAATAAAACCAAAGAAGCAGCGCCAACTTTCAAGCGCCTTACGTGCCATACGTGAGCGCCCCAAATTTCAGTGTTTAACACTGCTTTAAGGCCGCACGTGGGAGCACGTGAGCGCTGAATATATACTAGTGTTTAACACTATGAGAGGCCAACATTAGTCAACCTTAGACCAAATCTCCCGAGGCCAATCAATCGATCCCCTCATGCTCAGGGTCCCCCAAACCAATCTCAGTCTAAAAGATAGCTAATGAGCTCCTAACAGATGGCATCTAAAATGATGTTTATCCCATTCCCCCTCAGTCTGGACATTGGTTCAAGGGTACATCTCTCTACACCTCTGATACATGTCGTTGTAGTTCTTCAACGTCTTCAGAGAGGTGGCGGGTCCCGACAACCAATAACTATTTGGTGCATTTCCAAACTCATGGATACATCCCAGTGGACCGCAACGTCCTTAAACTAATAGTGGACTGCAATGTCCTTAAACTAATAATGGACCGTAACGTCCTTAAAACTACTGTGAACCGCAATATTCTTAAACTAAACCCTCACCTCAAAAATGGTGATATGTGGACCGAAACGTCCTTAAACTAATAACGGACTGTAACGTCCTTAAACTAAAGTAATGGAGCCCAAATGCTCTTGTGATGGATCAAAATGATCCCAAACCCCCGTTAAGTAGATCTTAGTCTAAAATTAGACTAACGTATCCTTAACAAACATTTAAGTTGATCTTAACCTGAAACAAGGTCAACGGTCATTAAATCAAACCAAATCCAAATCTAAGAATATATGAGTTTGGACTAATCTACGTCGTACGGGCGACAACATAAATTAGTCTCCGTATACAATCCATGGGCAACCCAAAATAAAACAAACACGCACGACATAAAGTGAACATCTGGAGCAGGAGAAAGTGGTTACCACTACGCGGTAATGTAATTAACTGCAGGGGCTTTCGCCTGCAGGGAAGAGCGTCCCCACAATCAAAAACTCCTCGCAAACGAGAGGGAATCTAACGAAATCTGCTACAACAGCTGCATCCATCCAAACCTCCGATATACGGTGCCATAAATCAACTTGGTATCTTCGGAGAGGTGGATAGATAAAATCAAATAGCATCTGCCCTAAATTCAGGAGAGACGGCCTACGCGGTCCGGTCTCCCGTTTTCGGCGGTAAACATGGTGCTGATGTCAATCTTGACTTGAGTTCTATGAAAGCTTGTTCGCATGCTCCTGACCATATGAATTCTTCATCTTTACGTGTGAGTTTAGTCCGGGGTGTTGCAAATTTCGAAAATCCTTCAATAAACCTTCTATAATATCCTGCCAGACCCAAGAAATTTCGAATATCCTACACAGACTTCGGTGTAGGCCATTCGCTTACTGCCGTTATTTTAGCTGGATCTACAGAGATTCCATTGCCTGATATAATATGTCCGAGAAAACCGACTTGATCTAGCCAAAACTCGCATTTTCTTTACTTGGCGTAGAATTGGTGCTGTCGTAGAGTCTCCAGGACAATTCGTAGGTGTTCGGCATGTTCTTTCCAATTCTTAGAATACACCAAGATGTCGTCGATGAAGATGACAACGAACCTGTCTAGGTACTCTCGGAAAACTTGATTCATTAGGTTCATGAATATAGCTGGTGCGTTGGTCACTCCAAATGGTATCACAAGAAATTCGTAATGACCATAGCGAGTTCTGAATGTCGTTTTATGGATATCAGATTTTTTGACCTTCACCGGATTATAACCCGAACGAATATCTAACATGGAGAAAACGCAAGATCTACTTAGCTGATCGAACAGATCATCGATGTGAGGGAGTAGATACATGTTCTTTATAGTTACATCTTTCAGAGCTCTATAATCAATGCACATTCGATATGAACCTTCCTTCTTTTTTACAAGCAGAACTGGCGATCCCCAACTTGAAGTGCTAGGACGAATCCATCCTTTCGTCAATAATTCGTCCAACTGAGTACGAACCTCCTTCAAACCTTTAGGGTTTAACTGATATGGTGCTTTGATCACCGGTTTTGCTCCAGGTACTATATCAATGCTGAATTCAAGAACTCGATCGGGAGGCAAACCTGATATATCTTTAGGAAATACATTGTCGAACTCTCGAACTATCTCTGGCTTTGATCCTTCCTCCGCTTGAAATGCTGCAATCACTGCCTTCTTTGGTTTTGCCTTGTAGGTAATTGGCTCCAGGGTACGGTCTCCACTTTTGAAATAAAAGACCGGATGCTCTGGAATCTCGAATACTTCCTTCCTTTAACGACAGTCAATGGTAGCATAGAATGTTCCGAGCCAATCCATACCCAAACCGACATCGAAATTCAATATGTCCAGCACCTTGAAGTCAGCATGGAATTCTCTGCTGCAGACGACCACTAGACACAGATCGTATCCCATTACTGCCTTTAGAATGCCGTTCTCTGAACTGACATTCCAGCTGGATACGAGAGGTTTGACTAGAATCGCATGAGTTCGGACGAACCGTTGCGACATAAAGCAATGAGATGCTCCAATATTGAAGAGTGCTAGTGCAGGAAGTGAGGCTACTAAGATTGTACCTAAGTTATGTAGGATAGGGTTTAGGTATAAGGAAAAAGATTTATAGATATGTATATAGACTGAAGGAATGTTTGAAAAGAAAGTGTTGCCAGTAATGACTTGGCCGGTGGCTTCAGCTTCTTCCACAGTCACTGTGAAAGCCTGTTTCCTTGGCAGATTCCTCCTTACTAGAGAAGCATTCCTCTGCCCATTCCTTTGTACTTGAGGTACGTTCCGTTGAGCTTGATGGAACTAACGAGGAGGAGGTACAGTCGGTCTACGAGAAGGTGGAGCAAGTAGTGTGAGTCATGGAGCAGCTGCCTGGATGGGTGGGCGCTGCTGATAAGTGATTGCTGTCCTGGATGCAGCATTTGGGTTGTGTCAATGAGGACAAGACCCAATGTCATGAGTAGCTGAGCCGCAGATTAAGCAAAGGTGATTTTCATGCTGGCAGTCTTTCGCCAAATGTCCATCTCCCCTGCAGTAAGTGCAAAAGGCTGGGTTGGGCCAATTGTTCGGTACTCCGGTCTCCTGGGCATAAGTTATGGCCTTGAAGAGGCTCCTTCTGCCATCTGGGTGGCTGGCGGCTTCATCCCGGAAGATTGAGGTCTGCCCCTCATTTTCACTACTGCCTCGTATCGGCGGACAGCTTTCAGGGCCATCTCATGAGTTGGGAAATCCCCTATAGCTAAGGCAGCTTGGATTTCCTGATCTAACTCTTGCTGAAATCTTCTGGATCTGATCTCAGCGGTTGGTATCAAATGTGCCGCGAACCTGTTAAGGCTTTGTGTTAGCTGTGTAATATGTGATATTTGAAAATCGAATATTGAGACATATCTTACCCACTGAGCATGGTAAACTCAGCGTCATACTCATCTACTGACTTAGTCCACATCGAACCCTGCTGTAAATGAATAAATTGCAGCTCCATGTCAAATCGGGCAGTCTCTGGGAAGTATTTCGCGTCGAACATGTCGTGAAAAGTCCTCCATTCGATCGGTTGGTCAAGACGGCTTTCTTCCGCCTTCTACCAGACTCGGGCATTGTCAGTGAGTTGCAGCTTCGTAACTCGAACCCAAGAGATCTCTGGCACTTGTGCCGCTGCCAGGTCATCCTCAATACTTTGAGCTCACTCCTTAGCTTCTAGAGGGCTCTCTTTTCTCTAAAACTGCTTGGGGTCCAAAACCAGGAATTGATTTACCCCAGGTGCTTCCGCTTCTGGACGGTTCATCAAATTAGCAGTCTGCTGCCGCTGTCCTTCCAGGAGGCTGCGGATCGCCACAAACAGTACCGTCTGCTCATTGATCGGAGCAGCGACGGTAGGTATAAGCGGTAGAGGTGGTGGAGTGTTGTTTGAAATTGGTGCTAATGTTGTTTGGAGAATTCATAATCTTGAAAGAAAATTTTGGGTGGGGATAGATTCAAAATATATGAAATGGTAAGATTCAAGGAATATGTAAAGAATGTTTTTAGTTGCTGATTCTTGTGTTATATTGCTTAGGACTTCATGCAGAATTGACCCGCATGTCCATGCAGAACTGACCTGCATTTCCATACAGAGTTGACCTGCATGGGCCGCCAACAAAACCTGTCACGCCCCGCTTCCCAGTATACGGGAAGGGAACGCGGCGATGCCGCTACGTATTTACTCAGAAGTAAACACGCTAAGTGTATCTAAGCAATATAAAGTAAAGTACACAAGAGACAGGAATGTAAATGAACATCAACTTTATTTATTAAACATTCTTTTACAGATACAATTGAAATGTAAATGCATGAATAGAAAGCGATGCCTAAACAATGGTATAACTGAAATGAAAATATGTATAAGTGCCTACAGCTCTGGGTCAAAGGCTAACTGCTCCAAATCTTCAGTGTTGAGCTCGACCTCCAGTGAGTCCGATCCGCCTGAAAACATTCTAAAGAAAGAAGAAAAGGAATGTCGTCAGCGAACAATCGCTCGGTAAGTCCCAAAGGTGGGTAGAGATAAAATAGAGAGAAAGAGAATATAACTAGTAATGTTTGATTATAATATTAACGCAGTTGTTTGTAGCTTGGTACAGAAAATGCCAGTGTATACGAGAGGAGTCCCACTATTCCGGAGACTAAGGTATACGAAACACAAGGAGCCGTTCAGCCACGGTACAACGGTAATGGATATTCAGGTTAGGTGTATTATGGTTAGAGTCTCATGCCACTTCTAACACCTTCCGTACCAATCTACCCCTTTAACCCCGCGATGTCTTTTGTATTGATTGTATTGTTTTGTTATATAGATGGATGACTTGCCGAAACCATGATATCAGTAAACAGAATGGATAAAAATAGAGACTCATGTAGATGGAGTATATCTATAGTTCGGTTCAGCCAATATAGGTTGATATAGATTGAACAGACGGATTCATGGATTCATGTTGTATTGTAGTTTATACTTGAATCATATTCAAGTCACATTGATTAGATTGAGACTCAGTCTGAGTCAGATAATTTGAAAAGAAATTGAAATCCTGAATTAGTTTTGATGTTATCGGTAATTGCTGCATATGTAAGGCAGGATTTGTATCTTTTTCCAAGACAATTACCGTATTGATAACACCGTTTGTTAGATTGTCTACCTTAGATAGGCAAGCACCCACATTCTCCGGCTCCCTGAGGCTCAAGAGAATTGGTCCCGCTTAAACCTATATTTACTAGGGTCCTTATTGTAAATTAGTATAACTTGAGGGGGTTTCATGTAAAAATAATTTTGATATAATTTCAAAATACACCTCAGGCCTTTAATTATCGTCTTTGGGGTTTTCATAGATGTATATTTTATAGAAGTGAAATTTCTAGTGAGTAAAACCTAGTTTTCATAGTATATGGTATTTTATTGAAATATCGGTATTTTGCATTGAACTGTATTGGTATTTTCCTGTAACGGTGATTCCTTTGATTTAGAAAACTTGGAATATTTATATAATATAATTAAAATAGATATTTTGATAATAGTTGTATATATATATATATATATATATATATATAATGAAAATAAATTTTATTTATTTTTGTAGAAATCTCATTTTCTAAAGAAAAATGCATTAAAAATTCCATCAAGATCGAATGCTCCCTTCGGAGGTCTGCATCTCGCTCTACTAGACCCGAGGATGTGCGATAATCCACACCATCCCAAACGGGGTCCCCAAAATTGGGTTGTAGAGGCACAATTGGAAGGAATTGATTAATACACTTTTTAAAGAAACGGTTTTGCAAGTTTGATGGTATTTATTTGTAATGTCATATTATCCCAAAACTAATGTCCTAAACTTTCATCGTGCTATGTCAAAAATGTGTTTTGTGATGAGGTAGGTCATTACCTCGTGAGTTATCTAAAGGTAATACAAGTATTATGTTGTTTTATGTCGAAAATAAAGTATGTGGTATTTTACCGTAAAAATACGATAAAAATTGTATAAAAGATTATTTTGAGATGAAACTTGTTTTAAACTGTTTGTTAATGTTTTTTAAACATTATATGAGGGTATGGTATTTTATTGATTAATAAAAATAGACTTTTTAAGGAAAAAACCGAATCGGAAGTCAGATTAACTCTGCTTCCGTCGGGTTTTAGAAATTAAAGTTTTTAGGATAGAAGATGAGAGGGGGAGAGGAGACTTACTGGCTAGAGAACAAGAGAAGAGAGAGGGGAAGCAAAGGAAGGTGCCGGAGCGTCGTTTCGTCACCGGAATCTTCTCGTAACTTCGCCGGAATTTCGCCCTTCGCTAACTCCACTTGCACACTATAAGGTCTTGAGAATTTTGAGAGTTTTGGCAGAGAATTTATGAGTGAGGATGGGTTAATTGGAGTGTGGTATTTATAGGGAAAATTAGGGTTTAAAGGGTTAAAGAATGCATTAAATTTTGCATTAAAAATTGGATTAAAGGGTATTTTATTGTTCTCTGTATGAATGCAGAGTATTCAAACAACATGGGGGTAGTGGGGTAGGCCAAGGGGTGCTCGGGAAAAAATCTCAAGGCATTACCTATGGGGGTACCGGCGGTACCGGGTGTTTTGATGTTTTCTCCGGTCGAAATCTGGTGGAATTGGGTTGGATTTGTGCCATATGTCCCCGTCGCCTCATATACCCTCCTGCACATGTTTATTTAATCTGTAACTTATCATATGACGTGTAGTGCACGTGCAAACTTTTGGACTTCTAAAAGATTAAAAGAAAATTTAATAAAAATATAATGTGGCCGGGGCGATTTGATCACAGGGGCTATATCACAGCAGTGCAAGGGTTTACCAATATGCTACAAGTACTTTCTTGTTGTTCAAAAGTAAAACAAATACTTATAGTGTAAACAGGATTGCAAATACCACAATTGTACATTAACTTTTAAACAATTTTCTGTACATTGAAATTGGAGTTGTTACAAGGTGTCTAGAAATGTGTTAATGGGGCTACGCCTCTGGAAAAATGAGGTTATTTAATTGGGTCCATATGAAAGTACGGGGGGCCTCCCTTCGAAGTACCAACACTGGCCTGGCCGAAAGATAAGTGAACTTGTAAGGTGCGATTAATCCTGACTAATTCTTCTTTTAGGGTTTGAAGGAGAACTCGAGCAAACAGTGGGAGCCATCCTATTTAAATAAACCAATAACCAATCTAAACTTGAAAGAGCATATGCTGAGTGTTTCTTTTCTCTCTCTCCTAATTACAGCGACCATAAGAGGACTTAAGCTTATACTAAATAAAAACGAACTGACTGGGCCAAATTATAAAGACTAGCTGAGGAACGTCCATATGGCCCTTACTTATGATAAGATTCCATACGTCCTCATGGCTAAAGCCACCTGTTCCAGGTCCAAAATCCTCGATCGCGGATATTAAGGTCCGTAAGGCTTGGGATCTAGATTGCACAAACACCAAGTGCTTAGTGCTGGCCTCCATGGATAACGTGTAAGTCCATGTCACGCACCCCACGAACTTGTGGGGAGGCAGAATATATGAAAAATGATCATCAAAGCTTCGTAACACGGACTTGAGCGCATGAATCGTGTCTAAACCGTTACTAGCAAACTACGAGAGGTTTAACTACTCGGATTCGAAGTTATACCTCACGTTACTTGTCCTTCGGGTCTTCATCGCTGTCCTCCACTCCTCGTAGGCTCCTTGGAACATCGGCACCTCAACGGCCTCCTCGAGTCAAAGACGATCCACCCGAGAGCTCCTATGCCAAGCTTGATCTCTAACTTGAGATAACTAGGTTGCTCAAAGTGCTAATCTAAGCTAACTAAAGGATATAGAGTATGGTTATGGATGTATTAGTCTATCTAATCCTTGATCTCAACACATGAGAGGGGATGATTAGGGTTTCAAGAGAGAGCTTGAGGAGAGAGAAGGTGAGCATGAGAAAAATGAATGAAAAAGCTTTTCACTTCTAATATATTATGAAGCATAAGAAAATCAAAAAGAATATATCAAAATGCATTATCATCATGCTTCATTAAATATATGCAATGAATCATCAAGTGAGTCATTAAGCAATAAATGCTTCATTAACTCACTTGAATGATTCATCTAAGTGAGTCACAAATTCATTAAATGCTAATGCCACCTTACCCTCCATGTCATCATCCTTCTAGAAGCTTCCCGACAAATTACGAGAACGCCCCTCCTATCCGTGAAAACACGGAAAAACTTTAGACTGTATAAATCCAATAACCTGATACTAGAATCTGGCTTAAACCAAAGCCGACTAGTAAAAACTGTCCGAACGTCGTACGTGCGTTTAAACACGTATGCGTCCAAACCCTTGTCGTAAAACCATACGACCTCTATATCGTTTCGCCTGGAGCAGGGAAACCCTCTGTGTGGGACTCTAAAGACTCGACACTACGCTGGCAATAGGTTTAACCACAGACCGCAAGCGGCACTAGCTGTACGTAACGGTCCCCAGCTAGATGTCGATAAGAAGGCCGATGAGGAAACCCATCTGAACTCCTACTAAGCCTGAAGTGATAATCTCCGTACAGTCCGGTCTGTTCGTCTAAGACTATCGCATATCTAGCCTAAGGGGTGGCAAGCGTCAGTCCCCTAATAACGGTATAAGTCATGTCGGACCGTAGCCCATTACACCCTGAGAAACTACTGGAACCTACCAGTAAATCTCGCTTGCCCTGGCCAAGGACTTTGCGTAATGGCTCTCTGATACAGCGCGATATCAACTCCCAATACTGGGAGAGATGAATCCTGTCTAACCGCCACTGCCTCCAAGTGCTCGGGAATGCACCCAACTGCTACCTGTTTGCACGACTCCTTTGAGCCGTGGTAGGGTAGCAATCTAAGAACAGTGGGACACACTCGAGGCGAAGTAGCAGTGTCAAGTCTGCGGACTATGTTGTACTCATGTCACCTGGGAACTGTTAACTGACGACGGGTATAATACCAACCAACAGTTCCCCTGCGAGTCCTGTCCGGTGTACCCGTAACCTAACGAGCACCTGTATACTATCTCCAGTACGATGTACTGATGGCTGTGGGACAGACCATTTCCCCAACTGGGATGAGAAGCGTACACACTAGTCTACTCTGGAGTATCGATGCCCTGTCTCGATAATCCTACGACTAGGGACATGTATAGTATGTTGCTTATAGACTACCCAGCCCCTACTACTGTGACTGCCATCATAATGCTGGTAATCAAGCAAAGAACCTATGGGCTCTACTAATATGTATAAGTGAGACGTTACAAGAAACATATGGACATATTAAAGTAGACTCAAAACAAGTAGCATACTACCATTTTTAGCAAGACTGTATATACAACTGTGAATATCCCAAGCTTCCATTAAGTAATATACAACCTAGTATGATACAATAATGACCCCTAGGGCATATACACTAGCAATCTCCCACTTGCACTAGGGCCATGAGCTGGTATATCGTAGACCTATCATCTCGAATAGCCTCTCAAACTGCGTCTGAGGAATGGCCTTTGTGAATGGATCAGCAATATTATTCTCCGTCTCTACTCTCTTCACCTCGATCTCCCGGCGATCTACGATCTCCCTGATCTGGTGATACCGCCTTAAGATGTGTCTGGACTTCTGATGGGACCTGGGTTCCTTCGCTAAAACTATAGCGCCGTTGTTGTCACAATACAGAGGTATTGGATCAACACTGGTAGGAACCACCTGAAGTTCTGTGAGGAACTTCTTCATCCAGACAGCTTCTTTTGCGGCATCGCAAGCAGCTATGTACTCCGCTTCCATTGTTGAGTCAGCAACGGTCTCCTGCTTGGAACTCTTCCAACAGACCGCCCCTCTATTGAGGGTAAAAACATAACCCGACATGGATTTGGAGTCATCTTTATCACTCTGGAAGCCGGAGTCGGCAAAGGCCTCAATCTGGAGGTCTTTTCCGCCATACACCAAGAACATCTCCTTAGTCCTCCTCAGGTACTTGAGAGTGTTCTTTACTGCTATCCAGTGATTCTCCCCTGGATTTGCTTGATACCGGCTTACTACGCTTAATGTGTATGCTACATCTGGTCTGGTACATAACATCGCATACATTATAGAGCCTACCGCTGAAGCGTAGGGTATAATCGACATGCGATCCCTTTCCAAATCAGTCTTGGGAGACATATCTTTGGAGAGGGTGATTCCATGACAAGCCGGTAGGTTACCGTGCTTAGAATCTTCCATACTGAATCTTTTCAATATGGTGTCTATGTACCTGGACTGCGAAAGTCCCAACATCCCTTTAGATCTATCACGATAGATTTGGATCCCCAGAATGTAGGTGGCATCACCCAGGTCTTTCATGGAGAATTTCTATGATAAGAATCTTTTGACTGATTGTAACATAGGAATATCATTTCCTATTAGGAGAATGTCATCCACGTACAAGACGAGGAATACTACAGCTCTCCCTACAATCTTTCTGTATATGCATGGTTCATCTGGATTTTTGATAAAGTCAAATTCTTCGACAGCATCATCAAAACAGATGTTCCAACTCCGCGATACTTGCTTTAGTCTATAAATGGACTTAAGCAACTTGCATACTTTACCGCTGCTCCTACTCTGAATGAATCCCTCTGGCTGATCCATATAGACGCTCTCTTCCAAATTTCCATTTAGAAAGGCCGTCTTTACGTCCATCTGCCAGATCTCATAATCGTGGAAGGCAGCAATAGCAAGAAGGACCCGAATGGATTTGAGCATAGCCACTGGAGAAAAGGTTTCGTCATAGTCCAAACCAGGTCTTTGACGAAAACCCTTTGCAACAAGTCTAGCCTTATAGGTTTCAACCTGTCTATCTACACCAATCTTCTTTTTGAAGATCCATTTGCATCCTACGGGTTTTACACCATCTGGAGCAATGTCCAAAGTCCATACTTTGTTAGTGTACATGGACTCCATTTCGGTCCGCATTGCATCTAGCCATTTTACCGAGTCACCGCTCTGAATGGCTTGCTGGAAGCTAGTAGGCTCATCATAGTCAATAGTGCAATCCTCTCTATCCCCGTCTATAAGAAAACCGTAGTATCTCTCGGGCGGATGAGACTACCTACTACTCCTGCGGAGTGGCGTCGGGATGTCCCTTTCTTCTGAAACCTCTGGTTCTACCAAGCTTTCAGTAATAGCTTGTGGTTCTGGAATTTCTTCCAGTTCTATTGCGCTCCCACTTATCTGATTTTCTAAAAACTCAGTTTCCAAGAAGCGAGCATTATGAGAAACAAAAATCTTTTGTTCCTCTGCGTAAAAGAAATAATATCCTTTAGAGTTCTTTGGATATCCCACAAACTTACACTGTACTGATCGTGCCTCGAGCTTGTCCGCATGCTGCTTCTTTACAAAAGCTGGACATCCCCATATCTTAATATGCTTAAGATAGGGTTTCTTTCCACACCACATCTGATATGGTGAAGTTGGCACAGTCTTAGTTGGAACTCGGTTTAAAAGGTATGCAGCTGATTCTAGTGCATATCCCCAGAATGATCGTGGTAACTCAGCCTTACTTATCATGGAACGAACCATATTCAATAGGGTTCGATTCCTTCTTTCCGATACACCGTTGTGTTGTGGTGTGTATGGAGGAGTAAGCTGAGAGAGAATTCCATTCTCTTTTAAGTAACCTAGAAACTCGGCACTTATGTATTCACCACCTCGATCAGATCTCAGTGTCTTGATACTTTTGCCTGTTAGGTTTTCCACTTCATTCTTATATTCTTGGAATTTCTCAAAGGCCTCGGATTTATGTTTCATTAAGAAGACATATCCATACCTAGAGAAATCATCCGTAAAAGTAATGAAGTAGGAATAACCACCTCGCGCATGTGTAGACATTGGACCGCACACATCACTGTGTATGAGTCCCAAGAGCTCGCTCGCTCTTACTCCGTGTCCAGTAAACGGAGTCTTTGTCATCTTTCCCATGAGACAAGATTCACAAGTAGCATAAGATTGATATTCGAACGGATTCAAATATCCTTCTTTATGTAACTTAGTTAATCGTGTTTCATTGATGTGACCTAGTCTACAATGCCATAAAAAAGCCTGATTTATTTCTGGAGACTTTCTTTTCAGTGTGTTCTGGATATTGAAAACCTGAGCTTGACTTAATACGTATATACTGTTATCTAATGTACCGGACCCAATCAGAACTTGATTTAGGTTGATGTTAACTACATCGCTTACGAATGTAAAATCATATCCCTCTCTCGAAAGTGAGGATACTGATATGATATTACAAGTCATACTAAGTATATATAAACAGTTACGTAAAATCAATATATGCTCACTTATCAAACCTAGGCGATATTCTCCCACGGATTCAGCGTTCACTGTCATTCCGTTTGCAACTTTGAGAGACCAATCACCTACCTTTATAACTCTACGGTTTCTCAAAGCATGTAACGAATTACAGATATGAGATCCTGCTCCGGTATCTAGTACCCAGGAAGTAGAGTTAATTGACATACAGTTCTCAATTACAAATACACTGGAGGCCGAAGCCACAACATGCTTCGTATTCTGGCTACTGGCTTCCAAAGCCCTGCAATTATTCTGCCAATGCCCAATCCCATAATAATAGGAACGTCCCTCTTTTACTACATTCAGTCCTGAAACTTTTGCCTTTCTCTTTCTTTCTACTTCCCTGGTTTCCTTCAGGGTAGAAGGTAGAGACTGTAGAATCAAGTCAGTATCTGACCCGTTTCCTGACATGGTCTCTAGATCCTGGAGCTCATCAATATAGTTAGTCATTATAAGGATGTTGTCCCCTACTAATGACCCGACGGTCAACCTCGCTTGAATTAATTCGGTCGAGGTCTCATATCTTGCGATATGAGATTGCTCTCCATATAAATCTTTGTTATGGAGAAAGATGGAAATTGAGTCCATCTTCTTGTGTTGCTTCTGGTATACACCATCTACTGAAGCTAACACAAGGCACTTGGCTTTCGTTTTATCCTTTTCCTTTGTCTGACGGATATCCATATCCGCGACGGTGGAAACTGGACCTGGGACGGCGGGATCTTGAGTAGTATTAGGGTGGTCCAGCTTGTTATAGGAAATGGACATCCGGACAGACTTTTGCCAGTCATATAAGTCAGATTCAGTCAATTTGTTATCTAGATGTAACCTATGTGTGGTCATAAGGTCGCTGCAATGAGAGAAAGAGAAGAAAATATTTTAGCATGATGCTTTTGCAAGTTTAGAGTGGTTTTTAATTTATCTAAACAGGATGGCTCCCACTGTTTCTCGAATCCCTCCTCAAACCATAAAAGAAGAATTAGCCAGGACTATTCTCACCGTACAATTCTTGCTTAACTGTTCAGCCAGGTCAGTGTCGATACTTCGAGGGAGGTTTTCTAACGCTTTCGCGAAGTTTCTTAATTAAATAATCTCTTTTCTCTGGGAGCGTAACCCCGCTGACACCTTTCTAGGCACCTACTTGGTTTATAGCATTGATCGTTAAGTGACGAATCTCCTGATAAGTAGTATATACTCACAGTAGGATCGGGATCCAAAATATCATCGTATGATAATGTTGAAAGAATCCTACCAACATTCATCAAACTCTAAAATGGAATGCTCTCTCTGCAAATTTCAGTTTCTTTAGAAATTCCCGATATAAATTTTTGCCCCATGCTCTTATGACCTTGACTTTGGCCAAACAAATCATAAGTCACATGTTAAGTTCTACCCGTCATTTTCCAGGTTAATTTGAACCCATCCATACATACCCTTGACTTTGGCCAAACAAGGCAGTACGACTGTCCCAAACCAACGCATCTATCTATGCTACATATGAATATCCAACAGCTACCGAACACAGTGCCTTGACTTTGGCCAAACAAACACAGCTTGAATACTATTGACTATCCATATTTAATGACGGAGGGCTACGACTGGTTTTGGCAAAACCGTGAACGTAGTGAACTTGATATAATCGAGGAACCTGATACTTTTCAAAAGGAGTGGTTAAAGCTCCGCAAATTAAAAATTCTGATCTTTTAAAATAACCGAGTGATTTCTTTTAAATTTGTTCCAACGACTGAACTTTGGTTTATTTTCTTTGCATTATTATAATGCGTCCCATCATTTATCCTATCATTGCAGAAAAAAACGAAAATACCACGTCCTTTTATGTCATCTTCATTCGCCATGGGGTCCCGTCATCACTCGTTAGGTTACTTAACTAACGACAGAGCGGGGGCTGGGCTAGCGCGGGTGTAAAACATAAGTGACGTCCAATAGCTATCATATATAGATATTGTACATTCGTCAGACGCAATAATAAGTATTCCAGATCACAGATGAACTTTATTGGATATGCAAGCAATCCGCGTTCGCTTTGAGCCTGCAACAAAATACGGATTACACAGTTGTGATGAATAGCCATTACCCCACCCTAGACCCCTACGGGTACGGCAAACTACCCGCCAAGTACCCGAAGTGAAGCGGTCTCCCTCAACAACGTGAGTAGGCCACTAAACACTTCAAAGTACCCGGTAGTTTGTGCACCCCACCTTGGGTCTATCTTAAGAGCAAAAACAGTAAAATGAAATAATACAACGGTGGCTACAACCGCAACCTGGATGTGCCCCGCAAAAGAATATTACATCATATTACAATTACATCGAATGAATGAATATTAAACACATCTCAAACCCCGGCTAATCATCACAACATTCCAATCAAGTCCATATACACAAACAGTAAACATTACAGAAAAGTGCAACCCCCTGCCAACCGACATACTAGCAGTTAGGGGAGCTTTACGAACACATTAAACATCACAGATAATAACCCGATTAGCAATTAATTTAGAACATCGATCGACTACCTTTATCCGTGTCTACCCCAAAAGCAAACCAACACTGAAGTAACCTGGGCAGAAACAGAATATACAGGAAAGCAAAACACCAGAATATATGAATTTTAGAGCAAATCGGAGTCAACTCGGGGTTGACTCCGCCGCGGATCCGCGGCCAAAAGCACAATCTTGACGCGGATCCGCGGCCATCAAGCCGAGTTAGGACTTCGTATTTTCCCAGAATTCTTATACTTCCCTGCTGTGAATTTTAAGGCATATCAAATATTTTTTTCGACACGTTTAAAATTTACAGAAACTGTTAGGGTTCGGGGTGTTTCGTTTTCGTGTTTTCCGTCGATCGAACTTCTAATTAGTTGCTAACAAGCTAGTAATGGTTTAATTGGCTCTGATACCACTGTAAGTCCATGTCATGCACCCCACGAACTTGTGGGGAGGCGGAATATATGAAAAACAATCATCAAAGCTTCGTAACACGGACTTGAGCGCATGAATCGTGTCTAAACCGTTACTAGCAAACTACGAGAGGTTTAACTACTCGGATTCGAAGTTATACTTCACGTTACTTGTCCTTCGAGTCTTCATCGCTGTCCTCCACTCCTCGTAGGCACCTTGGAACATCGGCATCTCAACGGCCTCCTCGAGTCAAAGACGATCCACCCGAAAGCTCCTACGCCAAGCTTGATCTCTAACTTGAGATAACTAGGTTGCTCAAAGTGCTAATCTAAGCTACCTAGAGGATATAGAGTATGGTTATTGATGTATTAGTCTATCTAATTCTTGATCTCAACACATGAGAGGGGAGGATTAGGGTTTCAAGAGAGAGCTTTAGGAGAGAGAAGGTGAGCATGAGAAAAATGAATGAAAAAGCTTCTCACTTCTAATATATTATGAAGCATAAGAAAATCAAAAAGAATATATCAAAATGCATTATCATCATGCTTCATTAAATATATGCAATGAATCATCAAGTGAGTCATTAAGTAATAAATGTTTCATTAACTCACTTGAATGATTCATCTAAGTGAGTCACAAATTCATTAAATGCTAATGCCACCTTACCCTCCATGTCATCATTTTTCTAGAAGCTTCCCGACAAATTACGAGAACGCCCCTCCTATCCGTGAAAACACGGAAAAACTTTAGACTGTATAAATCCAATAATCTGATACTAGAATCTGGCTTAAACCAAAGCCGACTAATAAAAACTGTCCGAACGTCGTACGTGCGTTTAAACACGTATGCGTCCAAACCCTTGTCGTAAAACCATACGACCTCTATATCATTTCTCCTGGAGCAGGGAAACCCTCTGTGTGGGACTCTAAAGACTCGACACTACGCTGGCAGTGGGTTTAACCACAGACCGCAAGCGGCACTAGCTGTACGTAACGGTCCCCAGGTAGATGTCGATAAGAAGGCCGATGAGGAAACCCATCCGAACTCCTACTGAGCCTGATGTGACAATCTCCGTACAGTCCGGTCTGTTCGTCTAAGACTATCGCATATCTAGCCTAGGGGTCGGCAAGCGTCAATCCCCTAATAGCGGTATAAGTCGTGTCGGAGCGTAGCCCATTACACCCTGAGAAACTACTGGAACCTACCAGTAAATCTCGCTTGCCCTGTCCAGGGACTTTGCGTAATGGCTCTCTGACACAGCGCGATATCAACTCCCAATACCGGAAGAGACGAATCCTGTCTAACCGCCACTGCCTCCAAGTGCTCGGGACTGCACCCAACTGCTACCTGTTTGCACGACTCTTTTGAGCCGTGGTAGGGTAGCAATCTAAGAACAGTGGGACACACTCGAGGCGAAGTAGCAGTGTCAAGTCTGCGGACTATGCTGTACTCATGTCACCTGAGAACTGTTAACTGACGACGGGTATAATACCAACCAACAGTTCCCCCGCGAATCATGTCCGGTGTACCCGTAACCTAACGAGCACCTGTATACTATCTCCAGTACGACGTACTGATGGCTGTGGAACAGACCATCTCCCCAACTGTACACACTAGTCTACTCTGGAGTATCGATGCCCTGTCTCGATAATCCTACGACTAGGGACATGTATAGGATGTTGCTTATAGACTACCCAGCCCCCACTAGTGTGACTGCCATCACAACGCCGGTAATCAAGCAAAGAACCTATGGGCTCTACTAATATGTATAAGTGATACGTTACAAGAAACATATGAACATATTAAAGTAAACTCAAACCAAGTAGCATACTACCATTTTTAGCAAGACTGTATATACAACTGTGAATATCCCAAGCTTCCATTAAGTAATATACAACCTAGTATGATACAATAATGGCCCCTAGGGCATATACACTAACATAACGAACATAAGAGGCGACATGAGAAGATGGACCTTGCTTCCATCTTCCTCCATACCAAAAATTTATTTAGAGAGCAATCTCGTATCACAAGATACGAGACCTCTAAAAAATTATTTCAAGCAAGGTTGGCTGTCGGATTATCTGTTGGGGACCACGTCCTAAAGATGATTACTCTCATTGAAGAGCTCACGGACCTAGGAACTACGTTGGAGAATGAGTTGTATACCAACTTAATTCTACAGTCTCTTCCCTCCACCTATGCCCAATTCGTATTGAACTTCAATATGCAGAAGCTGGAAGTTACACTTCCTGAGCTCCTCAACATGTTGAGGGTGACAGAGGGCACATTGAAGAAATCTAAGGGAACACCCGCTCGTTTGTCGGAGAATCTTTTTCTGCTAAATAGAAAACTAATGCCAAAGGGAAGAAGAAGAAGGCCCCCACAAAACATAAAGGAGTTGTGCAGAAGGTGCAGGGAAAGGGAAAAGAAAAGATCAGGGGATCAGCCATAAAAGAAGAGTGCTTCTACTGTCACAAGATGGGACATTGGAAGAAAAATTGCCGGGCTTTAAAAGCCAAGAATCAGGACACGAAGTAAGTTGTGGTTTCGGCTTCAGGTGTGTTCATGATTGAAAACTGTTTCTCTATTAACTCTACATCCTGGGTATTAGATACCGGATCATGATCTCACATCTGTAATATTTTGCGGGCGCTGAGAAGCCGTAGAGTTTTGAGGAAAGGTGATATAACCCTCAAGGTTGGCAACGGAACCAGTATGGACGTTGTTGCAATAGGAGAATATCACATTGAATTGACAAGTGGACATATTTTGTTGTTACATAACTGCTTTTGTGTACCCAGTATAATATGTAATATTATATCTGTATCTTTATTATCATTTTTCGAGGTCTCAAAAAAAGAAAAGGACAAATTCATGAAAGATATAATTTTGCACTTGAAAGAAATGTCATAAATATTCACCTAAATTATGGAATGATTGGCTCGGGTATACTGAATAACGGAATATACGTTCTCAATCAACATCAAGTTTTCAACGTCCAAAACACGCTAAAAAGAAAGATTTCAGAATCAAATCAAGCTTTTTTATGGTATTGTAGATTTGGTCATATTAATGAAACACGATTGACTAAATTACATAAAAATGGATATTTAGATCAGTTTGAATATCAATCATATACAACTTGTCAATCATGTATCAGAGGAAAGTTGACCAAAACTCCGTTCACTGGACACGGAGAAAGAGCCACTGAGCTCCTGGGACTCATACACAGCGACGTGTGTGAGCTAATGTCTATGCATATAAGAAGTGGCTATTCCTAATTCATCACTTTTACCGATAATTTCTCAAGGTATGGACATATATTCTTGATGAAATATAAATCTGAGGCCTTTGAAAAATTCAAGGAGTATAAGAATGAAGCGGAAAAGCAAACCGGTAAAAGTATCAAGATGCTCCAATCTGATCGGGGTGGTGAATACTTAAGTGCCGAGTTTCTGGAATATCTAAAAGGGAATGAAATTCTCTCTCAGCTAACTCCTCCATACACACCACAACACAACGGTGTATCAGAAAGACGGAATCGCACCTTACTTGATATGGTGCGTTCCATGATGAGTAATGTTGAGTTGCCGCCATCCTTCTGGGGTTATGCACTAGAATCTGCTGCATACCTATTGAATAAAGTTCCAACTAAATCTGTGCCTACCACTCCATATGAAATATTCATATGGAGTGAGAAGAAACCTTGTCTTAATTATCTTAAAATATAGGGTTGTCATGTTTTTGTCAAAAAAATTCATCCGGACAAGCTCAATGCATGCTCAGTATTGTGTAAGTTTGTGGGATACCTCAAGAATTCAAAAGGGTATTTTTTCTATTACACTGAGAAACAAAAGGTCTTTGTTTCTCATCATGCCCGTTTTATGGAAACTCAATTTCTTGAAAAAGAAATTATTGGGAGCGCAATAGAGCTGGAAGAAATTCCAGAACCATAAACTATTGCTGAAGACTTAGTAGAACCTGAAGTTTCAATGGAACCGGACATACCTACGCCACTCCGCAGATCTAGTAGGCAGTCTCATCCATCCAGAAGATACTACGGTTTTCTCGTAGATGGGGATCGATAGGATTGCATCATCGATGATGATGAGTTGACCATTTTTCTGCAAGACATCACGGGTAGAGACTCGGTGAAGTGGCTGGTTGATATGTGATCCGAGATGGAATCCATATACACCGATAAAATATGGACTTTGGATGTTGCTCTTCCTGGGGTAAAACCCGTTGGATGCAAATGGATCTTCAAAAAGAAGATTGGTGTAGATGGACAGGTGGAAACCTACAAAACTAGACTTGTTGCTAAAGGTTTTTGTCATAGACCGGATTGGACTATGATGAAACTTTTTCACCTATGGCTATACTTAAATCCATTCGGATCCTACTTACCATTGCTGTCTTCCATGACTATAACATCTGGCAGATGGATGTTAAAACAGCTTTTCTAAATGGAAGTTAAGAAGAGTGTGTTTACATAGATCAACCTGAGCATTCAATAGACGGTGGAAGCAGCGGAAATGTGTGCAAGTTGCTTAAATCCATTTATGGATTAAAATAGGTACCAAGGAGTTAGAATATCTGTTTTGATGGGACGGTCAAGGAATTTGACTTTATCAAAAATGTAGATGAACCTTATATTTATAAGAAAATTGTAGCGAGAACTATGCACAAACTACCGGGTTCTAGGATTCAGTGTGTGGCCATCTCGAGAAGTCGAGACCCGGATCACCCAATTCTAGGATTGGCGGATAGCTTGCCACACTCGTAGGGGTCTAGGATTATTCACACTTGGCTATTCACATGATGGTGGAGAACTGCGTTTCATAGATGGCTCATTGAAATACAAATGTTCCTAGTTGATCCATTTTTCTATTCTCTGTGATAATTATCTCTGTCTGTGTTGATTATCATGCATGTGATGGATGTGTGTGTGTATGTGTGTAAATGAATGTTGTATAAGTTTTGCATCCGTGCTACTCCAGCCCCCACTCTGGCGTTAGTTAAGTAACCTAACGGTGCATGACAGGGCCCCATGGCGAATGCGGATGGTATATACATACATTCTGTTTTCATTCTTTTTGTGGTGTGATAAGGTTAACTGATGGGACTGCATCAATCTCACTTAATATAAAGTAATAAACCTAAAATCTGACGTCGTTGGATCAATTGCAAACCCACCCGGTTTTCTTCAAAAACAACTTTTAAAAGAGGAGCTTAAACCATTCCTTTTTAAAAGCTATTCAGTTCCTTAAACTATATCAAATTCATTACGTTAATGGTTTTCGCCAAAACCAGCCGTAGCCCTCCGTCATTTTAGATAGATATCTACTAGTATTCATGCTATGTATTTTGACTTTCGCCAAGGCATAATGTTTGGTAGCTAGTGGGTGCTTATCTGTAGCATAGATAGATGCATCAATCTAGAATAGGTATACAGCTGTTTTGACCTTCGTCAAGGGCTTGTACGAATGGGTCTAGATTAATCTGGATAATGACGGGTTGAACTTGACTTGCGAATTATAATGTTTTGACCTTCGTCAAGGTTATAAGCGCTCGGGGCAAAAACTACATCGGGGGTTTCAAACATACAGGAAACTTACTAGTGTTGCATACTTTCTGGAGGCTTCCTTCAAAATTATCACAAAATAATAGTTGGGTCCCGATCCTACTGTATGTATCCGCTACTCTTTGGGAGAATTTTTTCACATTGCAATTAGCTAATCAAGTAGGTGTCTAGAAAGGTTTTAACGGGGCAGCGCCTCTAGGAAAACGAGATTATTTAATTAGGTCTGTGCGAAAACACGGGGTACCTCCCTCCGAACTATCAACACTGGCCTGGCCAAAAGATAAGCGAACTTAGAGGGTGCGATTAATCCTGACTAATTTTTCTTTTAGGGTTTGAAGGATAATTCAAGGAAACAGTGGGAGACATCCTGTTTAGATAAATTAATAACCAATCTAAACTTGTAAAAGCATATACATGGTGTTTCTTTTCTCTCTCTCCTAATTGCAATGACCATGACGGGACTTAAGCTTATACTAGATAAAAACAAATTGATTGGGCCAAACTATAAAGACTGGCCGAAGAACGTCCATATGGCCCTTACTTATGATAAGGTTGCATGCGTCATCACGGCTAAAGCCCCCCCCCATTCCAGGTCCAAAATCCTTGGACGCGGACATTGAGGTCTATAAGACTTGGGATCTGGATTGCGTGAGAGCCAAGTGCCTCGTGCTGGCCTCCATGGATAACGAACATTAGAGGCGGCACAAGAAGATGGACCTTGCTTTCATCTTCCTCCATACCAAAGATTTATATAGAGAGCAATCTCGTGTCGCAAGATACGAGAGCTCGAAGAAATTTTTCCAAGCGAGATTGGCTGTCAGATCATCTGTTGGGGACCATGTCCTGAAGATGATTACTTTCATTGAAGAGCTTGCGGACTTAGGAACTACATTGGAGAATGAGTTGTATACCATGTTAATTCTACAGTCTCTTCCCTCCACCTATGCCCAATTCATATAGAACTTCAATATGCTGTCACGCCCCGCTTCCCGGTGTACGGCGAAGGGAACGCGACGAGGCCGCTACGTATCTACTCTGAAGTAAATACGCTAAGCGTATCTAAGCAATATAAAAGAATATACATAAGAGAAAAATGTAATGAAACAGCAAATTTATTTATTAACATTCTTTTGTACAATGCATGGAAAAGTAAATATATCTGAATGAAAGCAATGCCTAAACAATGGCATAATAGAAATGGAAAGTACTGAAATGAAATGGAAAATGTACAAGTGAAACTACAACTCGGGATCTTCAGTAAACTGGTCTAAGTCTTCAGTGCTGGGCTCGATCTCTGGAAGGTCTGAAACACCTGACAACATTCAAAGAAAGAAAGAGAATGTCGTCAGCGAACAAATCGCTCGGTATGTCCCAAAGATAAGGGAGAAGTAGAATAGACAAAGAGTAAGAGAGAGAGTGTAGCTTTTAAAGTTGTCTTATATTGTTATAATGTTGTATTTAGTATTAACGCTGTTATTTGTAGCTTGGTACAGAAGGATGCCAGTGTATACGAGAGGAGTCTCTATATGCCAGAGACTGGAGGCAAATGGAAGTACAAGGCTCCGTTAGAAAGCCCGGAACAACGGAGTGGTATTCTTGTTAGGTGTCTTAAATCTTGCAGTCTCGTTCCACTTCTAACACCTTCCGTACCAATCTACCCTTTAAACCCCGCGATGTCTTGATTGTATTGTTTGTATTGTATTGCAACGTGGATTGTCTTGTAATATAGATTATATAATTGGATGACTTGCCAAAACCATGATATCAGTAAATGGATGTAACTGGAGAATCATGGATGTAACTGGAGAATCATGTAGATGGAAGTATATCCATGGTTCGGTGCAGTCAATATAGATTGAATAGATTGAATATATGTATTCATGGATTCATGTTGAATTGTAGTTTGTAGATTGTACTTGAATCATATTCAAGTCAGATTATTATAATAAGACTCAGTCTGAGTCAGAACAATTATAAAAGAAATTGAAGTCTTGAATTAGGTTTTGATATTATCGGTAACCGCTGCAATGGGCGGTAGGATTTGTGTCTTTTTCAAAGACGATTACCGTGTTGATAACACCGTTTGTTAAGTTGTCTACCTTAAAATAGGCAAGCACCAACTTCTCCGACTCCCTGAGGCTCAAGAGATTGGTCCCGCTTAAACCTATATTTACTAAGGTCCTTACGGTAATTTATAGAACTTAAGGGGGTTTTATGCAAAAATACTTTTGTATAATTTTCAAAATACGCCCCAAGTATTTAATTATCATTTTAGAGTTATCATAGATGTATATTTTATAGTTGTGATATTTCTAGTGAAAATAACCTAATTTTATAACACATGATATTTAATTGTAAAGTGTTGGACTTGTATGGAATTTCATGGTATTTCCATGTAAAGTGATTCTTTTGACTTAGAAAAGTTGGAATATTGATATTATAACAAAAATAGATATTTTGATAATATATATATATATATATATATATATATATTTATAAAAAATAATTTTAATTTATTATTTTCTAGAAATCTCATTTTCTTAAGATATTTGTATTTTAAATCTCTCGAGATCGAATGTGTCACGACCCGAAATATTAGTTCGTGACCAACACTTGAACCACGCAACGTCTAAAGGCGTAACGGAATTCAAGTAAGCTGAAACCCAGAAATCTAAACCTTTTAGAAAAATAAAGAAGGTGGGGTTTTGAAATAAAGGTATAATGAAATCAAGTTTTCTTAATGCATAGAAAAGAAACATGAATGATGCAAGTGAAATTTACTAGTTTGAAAACATGTTTCGTCTTTTAAAAATTTTGGCAGCACCACCTTTGTATATTTTGATCCAAAACCACAAATACATCATAAGAATAATGGCATCCCCAAGCGGGAGCTAGCTCTTCGCCAAACGGCGGATCAAAACCACGCAAGACAATATATAAAACTATACGACGCCCAACGGCGAAGTTCACCACAAAAGATAAGTAAATAAGCAAGATATCAAACCACAAGTAGCGAATAACCCTTCGCTCTAAGTCTCGCAACCACAATCTCACTAAGTCCCATTACTTATACAATTTACAAGTTTTGATTGATAGAGTTAACTAGATACAATAAGAAATATAGATACAAGAGTGGGTACGACACAAATGTCCCACCTACCAATGCAAACACCTGAATGCAACTGTGTGCCAGCGAAGCCGCTACTGATCCAAGCGGTCAACCTGCAAGAGCTGTGGCACAACGGGGGTGAGTTGCCAACACGTGAGTAGAAAAATATCAACAGATAGAAATCGAATAAACAACGACTTCTAGGTCAACTATATCATAAAGGTAATACTATGATATCTAGGGTGACCGGGTCTGTATATGTGCCAACAAGGTAGTCAATACCTATATGCATGTGTATACCATCCAACAGTATAGTCAATGCATGTATGCAAGTGGGTTTCGTCCGCCCATATAATCAAAGTATGTATGCATGTGGATCTCGTCCACCCATATAATCAATGTATGTATGCATGTGGATCTCGTCCACTCATATAATCAATGTATGTATGCATATGGATTTCGTCCACATGTCAACCACTGACACAACAACATTATGCATGTAAATATCATAAAAGCATATGCATGAAAATGTGAGGATATAAATCAACATGTGTCCCTCGCGACACCTCAAAATCATGGAACCTGAGTGTCCAGCATCGACACTCGAAACATCATGAAAACCGTGCCCAGCATCGACACGTAAATCGTCATATATCTTAGACGCCGCATCCTGAAATCGGCCCTCAGGCGCCGCACACCCTGGTCGGCCCTCATATCCATCTCGTTACTCCGGTCGGTATCCTCCGGATAACCGCCGAGTCTAAATACTATCACCGGTAGGTAGTGCTCCCCTGCCGGGCTCACCATCTAACATATACGAGTTTTCTTGCCCCGGGGTACCTCATCGGGTCCACCATGTACCCGTAGACAGTGCCTACCGCTCCTCGAATCGGGTTTCACATGCTACTCTCAGAACCGAGAAAACACATGGTGGACGCACTGAAATATCATATCAAGAGAAACCGGGTTTTTAAAATAATACATGCTTTCTTTTGAAAATGCCACGGTTCTCAAATCCAGAAATCTCATGAAAACAGCATATCTCAATGCGTAAAAGCGCAAACCATGATATATGCGACATATACAGAAATATAAGCATATTATTATATCATGCAACATGGAACAGAGATATGACATATTAAAGGAAAACCGCTCTTTTAAATGACTCCATTTTTTAAAATATATCCTGCGGTTCCCGATCTCCCAATAAAATCAGTTATCTATGTAGGTACAATATGTATATGCACAGGTATAGATGTACCAATGTATGTGTGCACCAATATGGATGTACAAATGTGTATATGCGCAAGTATGGATGTATCAATGTATATGTGCACCAATATAGATATACGAATGTGTATATGCGCAAGTATGAATATATCAATGTATATGTGCACCAATGTGGATATACAATGTGTACGTGCGCAAGTATGAATATATCAATGTATATGTGCACCAATATGGATATACAATGTGTACGTACGCAAGTATGAATATATCAATGTATATGTGCACCAATGTGGATATACAATGTGTACGTGCGTAAGTATGAATATATCAATGTATATGTGCACCAATGTGGATATACAATGTGTATGTTCGTAAGTATGAATATATCAATGTATATGTGCACCAATGTGGATATACAATGTGTATGTGCGCAAGTATGAATATATCAATGTATATGTGCACCAATGTGGATATACAGTGTGTATGTGCGCAAGTATGAATATATCAATGTATATGTCCACCAATGTGGATATACAGTGTGTATGTGCGCAAGTATGAATATATCAATGTATATACGCAAGCAGGTTATGCGAAGAGTCATATCATGATGCAGCAATCCTACTGTGTAGTGACATGGCAATTATCAATGATGAAGTGTGTGAGCCTACAGTCTGTGTGCGTGTAACATACGCATCATCGATAATGGTGCAGGTGTACTATCACAGGTATATGCAGTGCAATAATAATATCATGAATGCAGCATAAGATAAATCATCAACTAAAAGCTATAAGGTATACGTAACTATTATATGTCTGAGTCAGTGAATCTATCGATCGGCATCTAGCCTCACAGCATCACGTACGGTATAATCCGCCGTACGGTATCCTCTAGTCAAGGGTATGGATCAAACATCAAGTCAAACTCATCACGCACGGAAAATCATCGTTCGGCGGCATTAAGCTAATAGGGATCCTATCATTCTATACGACAAATAAGGGTACGGCCTAATATCACGTACGGCCTATCATCCATAATTCACCACATTCTATATATGTGTATGTATCTATGTACCTATGTCCCGGTTCACATCCGCAATAATCTCATATCAGGGGACTGGCAGGGTATAAATCATCTCGATCGACTCGCATCCGTATACCATCATATCATCATATCACTCTTATATTCATTTATCGCATTTATATCACACATCAAATCAAATTTACATAAACATTCTATCTCTACAAATATAAGTATCTAATCTAACATGCACACCCGAACCATACAATCAGATTTCTAAAGAAGCGAATCGTAGTTTTGAAAATAGGGGTTACGGTGTTTTTAAGAAAAAGATCTCATTTGAAAATCCATAACATCCCTCAAGGTATATATTTAAAAGATATATATGATTCTTTGGTTTAGAAATAGGTATGGTTCGGATGACGCATCTACATCGACTATCTAGTCCCACAGTACCCTAAACGGCAATATCGTTAAACGCCATCCTATGATAGTCGTAACATATCACTTCTAACCATCCTCTAGTTTCTAATATGGTTTCATAGCTATATTCATTCTAATCCTAGTTTCCTAATCTAGGTTTCCTAACCGTATTCTATAATCGGTTTTCCATCAATCCATTGCGGGGGTGCTATACGCCATTCACCCGACTTCCCCCATAGATATAAATCCACTCACCTGGTCTTCGCTTGCCGAAATCAATAACGCCACGCTCCGTCGCCTCGGGATCCACACGAAGGTACCTACAATAATAAACCATCGCAATGCATATTAAAATCAAGGCGGAAAACCAAAACGGTGCACGTTTCGCTCATATGTCAAAACCTATAGCTTTGCGTGCAAAACACGACCAAAAACCCTGGTCGTGGACGTCCCAACGCCACACGACGGAAACACAAAAACCAAACACCAAAATCAAGCCAAAAAGAAGTGTAAAACAATGCACCCACTCATGGAAATGATCCCAGATTTTACCCTAAGCCAAATTGGTCAATTCTGCATATATGGAGGGTCAAATTTACTGCAGATAAGGCCCTAGAACCAAACTGGAACAATTCTACCCTACTCTGGCCGCAAATTGCGGCCAGATTGAATAAATCTGCGGCCTGGGTGTTAGGGTTTGGTCTCGGGTCTCAGTAGTAGCTTCCTAGATGCCTGCACGACTCCCAGTAATTGTAAAATCATTTCTAGTATCCCCGAGTTGCTCCAGATTCCAAAATACCCTTTCAAATCATACATTTATCTGATGTCGGGGTTTCTAAATCCATTTTTTGGGTTCTATCCCCTGTTCCAGGTCAGTAAAACATCACTAAGGCTTGTAGGCAGCCACTACACATCACCAATTTCAACAAACACTCAACCCTTTACTAGGGTTTCCCAAACTTCACTAAACTTCACAATTTCACATATAAACACATATGAATACTAAAGTAAATGAAAAACTATCCAATTGGTGAAGGGATTACCTCATATAGCACCCATGAATCTCTAAGATCATCGAAATCTGAATTTTCTTGGTCCCATGTGTAGAGCTTGAAGAGGGGATTAATTTTTATGAAGGGTGTGTAGGGTTTTGGGGCTTATTAGGAGATAGATCTAGGGATGGAAGGGGAGGGTTGTGAGCTTGATGAGATGAAGGGGAGAAGATGGGGAAGGGAAGTGGCAGCAGCAGCCCCCCTCTCTCTCACACATAAATTCACACACTCTCTCTCACATAATCCACCTAACCTAATCATTTTGTCCCGTTTGACTTTTTTCTTTTTCTTTTCTCTCCACCAATAACCCAAATGAAATGAAACATGTAACAAAATGAAACATGTCATGGTGCACTAACCATGGAAAACTGTAGAAAACGCGGCTTAATCGCGATTAGCAGTGCACTAATCGGGTTTTTATCAAAATTGCATATAATAAATTATAAAAATGCTAAATCCTTTAATTATATTATTAAATGAATAAATCATTTTAATTTCCATTTATTTCCAAAATATTGGTATATATTTATACCTTTTTTCGAAAACCCCAATTTCGCAATTCGGGCAGTTTTCGGGAAAAATATTTTTTTAATATTAAATTCCAAAAATAATATTTTATATTTTCTGAAATGTTATAGTCTTCCCCCCTTGAATAAATTCGGTCCCCGAATTTAAATTTAAAACCCCAAAATCTAAAACATTTCAATAATCGGCTCAAAACAACGGGGCTCCGAAATCATGGCAAACGCGGAAATAACACAACGCGCCAAGTGCGCATGAAAACGCGTACAAAACTCAAAATCAACTCCGTCAAGCGTCACGCAAACCATCGGATTTGCACGCATATCCTCGGAGTTACAATAGAGATGCAGATTTCGAAATCCACTACTGAAATCCAATATACACTAGTTAAATACTATAATACGTGTATAGTACGCATTTTTGGAAAGATCCAAAGTTTGAATAAAATACATGCAAAATCTTTTCTAAATCGCCATGGGAATGCGTAACCTACGGCATAACTGACGGACGCTCATTTTAAAATAATTATATATATCCATATATGTTTTCCTAAATACACGTTCCGTCGTTTTCAAAATATCCCAAAAGGTTTTCCTTTAAAAACGTTCGTATCACTCGCGGACATGTAGGAAATAGCGAGACTATAGCTCCTCTTGAAAACCCTTTTGGTAATCTATTAATGCATGCAGAGTACTCAGGTACTATTCTCAGATCAGTCATGTTTGGCTACTACACAATATAGTGCCCAACATGAAAACAAAGTGCTCAAAAGCAAAATCAGCCTCAAAAGGCGTGTCCAATAATCACACGCGTCTGGTGCGTATGGAAATCAAATCCAAATACAAGTGCTACCAATGTGCGAAAAGTAAACTAAGTGCAACGGGTGTGCACGAAAGCATCTGTCCAGTGCAACGGGTGTGCACAACAACAATATCAAGTGCATCTAAAGTGCACTAAAATCTCAATCCCATGCATCCGGTGTGCACAGAATCACATCTCATATCATGCGCCCAACATGCGCGAAAATCCAACCCAAGTGGATATGTCCCGCACGAATGAAATCGCATCCAATATGCACGGAAGAAATCTAAATCAAGAGCATCCCACATGCATGAGTAAAATCTCACTCAAGTGCATCCGATGCGCACAAAATCCAAAATCAAGCGCCTAATATGCGCAAAAATCCAACCAAAACGCGTCGGGTTCGTAAAAGCATATAGTGCAGTAGCATGCACGAAAACGAACGGCAAGTACCAACGCGCACGAAAATACAAATCTGGTAAAACGAATGCTTAAGGATATAAATCGGGTGAAACCAAGATACGGAGTATAAATTCAGTACGACAAATGCATAAATACCCGTCCGATGCAACAAATGCAAGAAATGCAAATCTAGTGCGACTAATGTGCAAAATACGAATCTGGTGCAGCAATTGCACGAAATACAATCAATAACTCAAACGCATAAAAGTAACACCGAGTACACCAAGGTGTATAAAATCGTAAACGTGTGCAACTGCGTGCACAAAATACAAATCAATGCACTACAAGCACATATAAGCTAAACCGAGTGCGAAAATCAAATCGAGTGCGTACCACACGCACAAAATCAAATCACCATATGAAATCCACGAAATCATAGACATGTGCAGCCAAGGCACAAAACCAAATCTCAAGTGTAATAGATATGCACAAATCGCAAATCAACACAACGGTGTATAAAATATATATCAGGGGCGATAAGTATGCGCAAAAATATAAGTACTTAGTAAGTGCAGCCATGGTGCACGAAATCAATATCAGGAAACTTATCAGCAAAACTCAAATTCAAGCGATATAAGCGTGATACTCGGATCACAAACGCAAATCGCAACAAAGGGCATTGAGGTACACCTCCTACAATGTCGAAAAATAAATCGGTGCGCCTAAAACTGGCAGGGCAAGAACATCCGCTCGCCTCCCGCTCACGGCCTGGCGTCCTCTGTCTCTGGGTCCTTATCTTCTCTGTGGATTACCAATCCCGCAGTCCATCGGCTCATCGACCCTGTCAGGTGTGCTAACGGGGACGATTCCGTTCTGGCACTTCTCTGGTCATCTCTCGGTCAATCATCACGACCACTCGTAAGGCAGCACGTCACTGGCGTCGGCCTCTGGCTCTCTGAATGCACGTGACACATCTGATCCTGGGTGCAAATCTCATTGCAGCAGTGTCCTGGAAGGAATCCTGCTCAGGGTCTCTTCCGATCTTGCCTATGCCAAACTGTACGGAGGCTGGTACTCCTATATAATCTTTTCTCGTTTTCTGGACATCTGCGTGTTCCGCACACATTCCTTCAGAAACTGGCCGTATCCCAATGCTTCTGTAAGCATATCAGGTCTCCGATCTCGACGGGGAGTAATAACAGCTCGTCAGCATCTCGCACGAACCTCTGGTTCCACTCATCTGTATCATCGTCCACTATGACGTCACACTATGCTATCTGCACACTGCAACTGTTATCGGCTACGGTCAATCCGAAGTCTCTTACATGGACTCGAAATCGCGTACTCTGTAGCTTCATCACTCTGTAGAAAATATCTGGCCGAACACGTTCTCGGGAACTCGCCCCAACCATCGGAGGAATACTCTATACTCGCCCGCTCTCGATCAACTCACAACGCATCTGGGTGAGGTCCTCTATCCGAAGATGGTCAGCTTGTCGATCTCTTATCACATGGTATCCGGACGGCGTCAAACCTTTCGATCGAGTCATCAAGGTCCCAAAATTTCCCGAAGGCTCAACACTTGAGCGCGGTCTAAAAATATCTGGTACATATCACAGTACCTCTGGACTAGCCGTAGAAGGGCAAACCCAAGCCTCAATGATGGCACCGCTAAACTGCTGCAAACCCTAAGGTTTAAAGCGGTTCCTTGGTCATCATATCGAGTTAGGGTTTCATTCTTCTAGAGGGTCCACAGAATTACCTGCATGTTCCTCCGAACACTTTAAACTTGGGAAAAATGGGTTTCTGACACTCGTTCGAACCTTTGAGCTTCGCCTATACAACATATGAATATTCTTCGCCCGCATGCTAAACAATGCCTCAATCCTCGAGGAAAGGCGATACATCGGCGGTCATCTATAGATCGGTCTGCTCTAGGTCTGTGTAAGATTCTCTCCACACTGGAAATCTTCAACTCAACTGGGCCTGCTAAGCGCATCAATCTGACGAATCTCCTTCGTCTCTCAACTCGGGATAGACTAGCTATCATTTGTCGCATTTCTGCATGGAAGCTCCAACGATCTTAGCCCGTAAGCTCTGGAAGCGATATCCTATCAATCTCAGCAACAGCTGGGTCATCTATCTGCACGGTAGGCGACATCATAATTTCTGAGGTAGGATGTATATCAACAGTTCTCTCGCAACTGGCGGCTCTATCGATGGCCCGATCATCCGGTACAAAACCAAACACTCGCCTCATCAGGAGGTCACAACACTACATCGAGACGTTCTCATGTCACCAGGAAACACAATGGTCAGCCCTCGTACCAGACGAGCTCGCCCCGACCGCAACACTAGCAGCAGCTCAAACTATGGTGACAGGAACCTCAATCGAGTATCGACGAAAGCAGATCAACGGCATGAGAGGAAACGACAGATCCAGAATGGATACATGATCATAAGAAGGAACAGCATCAATGAAAGTATGATCATGGAACTAATAAAATTGAGGATCTCCAATGGATGTATAATCATGGGTGCGAAGAGAACAATAGATCTCAAAAATATGTACATCCTAAGGTTTCTTAAGTGGAGTATCGTATCGTAAATATGCCGCGGAACATACGTACGGTACGTCACTCTACTCAAGCTTCCTACTCCGTCAATCAGGGTCAGCCTATGAAACGAAAGTTCGGGTCTAATACCCCCCCTCCGTTCAAGTTTAAGTTTCATAAAGTCAAGCCTAGGTTCCGAAATACATAACCGCCCTAGACTCCGCATAGTCAAACACAGACTCGAACCAAGGTTAAACCTAGCGCTCTGATACCAACTTTGTCACGACCCGAAATATTAGCTCGTGACCAGCACTTGAACCACGCAACGTCTAAAGGCGTAACGGAATTCAAGTAAGCTGAAACCCAGAAATCTAAACCTTTTAGAAAAATAAAGGAGGTGAGGTTTTGAAATAAACGTATAATGAAATCAAGTTTTCTTAATGCATAGAAAATAAATATGAATGATGTAAGTGAAATTTACTAGTTTGAAAACATGTTTCGTCTTTTAAAAATTTTGGCAGCACCTCCTTTGTATATTTTGATCCAAAACCACAAATACATCATAAGAATAATGGCATCCCCAAGAGGGAGCTAGCTCTTAGCCAAACGGCGGATCACAACCACGCAAGACAATATATAAAAGTATACGATGCCCAACGGCGAAGTTCACCACAAAAGATAAGTAAATAAGCAAGATATCAAACCACAAGTAGCGAACAACCCCTCGCTCTAAGTCTCGCAACCACAATCTTACTAAGTCTCATTACTTATACAATTTACAAGTTTTGATTGATGGAGTTAACTAGATACAATAAGAAATATAGATACAAGAGTGGGTACGACACAAATGTACCACCTACCAATATGCAAACACCCGAATGCAACTGTGTGCCAGCGAAGCCGCTACTGATCCAAGCGGTCAACCTGCAAGAGTTGTGGCACAACGGGGGTGAGTTGCCAACTCGTGAGTAGAAAAATATCAACAGATAGAAATCGAATAAACAACGACTCCTAGGTCAACTATATCATAAAGGTAATACTATGATATCTAGAGTGACCGGGTCTGTATATGTGCCAACAAGGTAGTCAATACCTATATGCATGTGTATAACATCCAACGGTATAGTCAATGCATGTATGCAAGTGAGTCTCGTCCGCCCATATAATCAAAGTATGCATGCATGTGAATCACATCCACCCATATAATCAATGTATGTATGTATGTGGATCTCGTCCACTCATATAATCAATGTATGTATGCATGTGGATCTCGTCCACTCATATAATCAATATATGTATGCATGTGGATCTTGTCCACGTGTCAACCACTGACACAACAACATCATGCATGTAAAGATCATAAAAGCATATGCATGAAATGTGAGGATATAAATCAACATGTGTCCCTCGCGACACCTCAAAATCATGGAACCTGAGTGTCCAGCATCGACACTCAAAACATCATGAAAACCGTGCTCAGCATCGATACGTAAATCCTCATATATCTGAAGTGCCGCATCCTGAGATCGGCCCTCAGGTGCCGCACACCCTGGTCGGCCCTCATATCCATCTCGCTACTCCGGTCGGTATCCTACGGATAACCGCCGATTCTAAATACTATCACCGGTAGGTAGTGCTCCCCTGTCGGGCCACCGTCTAACATATACGAGTCTTCTTGCCCCGGGGTACCTCACCGGGTCCACCATGTACCCGCAGACGGTGCCTACCGCTCCTCGAATCGGGTTTCACATGCCACCCTCAAAACCGAGAAAACACAAGGTGGACGCACTGAAATATCATATCAAGAGAAATCGGGTTTTTAAAACAATACATGCTTTCCTTCGAAAATGCCACGGTTCTCAAATCCAGAAATCTCATGAAAACAGAATATCTCAATGCGTAAAAGCGCAAAGCATGATGTATGCGACATATACAGAAATGTAAGCATATTAATATATCATGCAACATGGAACAGTGATATGACATATTAAGGGAAAACCGCTCTTTTAAATGACTCCAGTTTTTAAAATATATCCTGCGGTTCCCGATCTCCCAATAAAATCAGTTATCTATGTAGGTACAATATATATATGCGCAAGTATAGATGTACCAATGTATGTGTGCACCAATATGGATGTACAAATGTATATATCCGCAAGTATGGATGTATCAATGTATATGTGCACCAATATGGATATACGAATGTGTATATGCGCAAATATGAATATATCAATGTATATGTGCACCAATGTGGATATACAATGTGTATGTGCGCAAGTATGAATATATCAATGTATATGTGCACCAATGTGGATATACAGTGTGTATGTGCGCAAGTATGAATATATCAATATATATGTGCACCAATGTGGATATACAGTGTGTATGTGCGCAAGTATGAATATATCAATGTATATGTGCACCAATGTGGATATACAATGTGTATGTGCGCAAGTATGAATATATCAATGTATATACGCAAGCAGGTTATGCGAAGAGTCATATCATGATGCAGCAATCCCATTGTGTAGTGACATGGCAATTATCGATGATGAAGTGTTTGAGCCTACAGTCTGTGTGCGTGTAACATACGCATCATCGATAATGGTGCAGGTGTACTATCATAGGTATATGCAGTGCAATAATAATATCATGAATGCAGCATAAGATAAATCATCAACTAAAAGCTATAAGGTATACGTAACTATCATATGTCTGAGTTGGTGAATCTATCGATCGGCATCTAGCCTCACAGCATCACGTACGGTATAATCCGTCGTACGGCATCCTCTAGTCAAGGGTATAGATCAAATATCAATTCAAACTCATCACGCACGGAAAATTATCGTGCGGCGGCATTAAGCTAATAGGGATCCTATCATCCTATACGACAAATGAGGGTACGGCCTAATATCACGTATAACCTATCATCCATGATTCACCACATTCGATATATGTGTATGTATCTATGTACCTATATCCCGGTTCACATCCGCAATATTCTCATATCAGGGGACCGGCAGGGTATAAATCATCTCGATCGACTCGCATCCGTATACCATCATATCATCATATCAGTCTTATATTCTTTCATCGCATTTATATCACACATCAAATCAAATTTACATAAACATTCTATCTCTACAAGTATAAGTATCTAATCTAACATGCACACCCGAACCATACAATCAGATTTCTAAAGAAGCGAATCGTAGTTTTGAAAATAGGGGTTACGGTGTTTTTAAGAAAAAGATATCATTTGAAAATCCGTAACATCCCTCAAGGTATATATTTAAAAGATACATACGATTCTTTGGTTTATAAATAGGTATGGTTCGGATGACGCATCTATATCGACTATCTAGTCCTACAGTACCCTAAACGGCAATATCGCTAAATGCCATCCTATGATAGTCGTAACATATCACTTCTAACTATCCTCTAGTTTCTAATATGGTTTCATAGCTATCTTCATTCTAACCCTAGTTTCCTAATTGGTTTCCTAACCGTATTCTATAATCGGTTTTCCATCAATACATTGCGGGGGTGCTATACGCCATCCACCCGACTTCCCCTATGGATATAAACCCACTCACCTGGTCTTTGCTTGCCGAAATTGATGACGCCACGCTCCGTCGCCTCAGGATCCACGCGAAGGTACCTACAATAATAAACCATCGCAATGCGTATTAAAATCAAGGCGGAAAACCAAAACGGTGCACGTTTCGCTCATAGGTCAAAACCTATAGCTTTGCGTGCAAAACACGACCAAAAACCCTGGTCGTGGACGTCCAAACGCCACACGACGGAAACACAAAACCAAACACCAAAATCAAGCCAAAACGAAGTCGTAAAATCATGCACCAACTCATGGAAATGGTCCCAGATTTTACCCTAAGCTAAATTGGTCAATTCTGCATATATGGAGGGTCAAATTTACTGCAGATAAGGCCCTGGAACCAAACTGGAACAATTCTACCCTACTCTGGCCGTAAATTGCGGCCAGATTGAATAAATCTACGGCCTAGGTGTTAGGGTTTGGTCTCGGGTCTCAGTGGTAGCTTCCTAGATGCCTGCACGACTCCCAGTAATTGCAAAATCATTTCTATTATCCCCGGGTTGCTCCAGATTCCAAAATACCCTTTCAAATCATACATTTATCCGATGTCGGGGTTTCTAAATCCGTGTTTTGGGTTCCATCCCCTGTTTCAGGTCAGTAAAACATCACTAAGGCTTGTAGGCAGCCACTACACATCACCAATTTCAATAAACACTCAACCCTTTACTAGGGTTTCCCAAAGTTCACTAAACTTCACAATTTCACATCAAAACACATATGAATACTAAAGTAAATGAAAAACTACCCAATTGGTGAAAGTATTACCTCATATAGCACCCATGAATCCCTAAGATCATCGAAATCTAAATTTTCTCGGTCCCATGTGTAGAGGTTGAAGAGGGGATTAATTTTTGTGAAGGGTGTGTAGGGTTTTAGGGCTTATTAAGAGATATATCTAGGGATGGAAGGGGAGGGTTGTGAGCTTGAGGAGATGAAGGAGAGAAGATGGAAAAAGATGGGGAAGGGAAGTGGCAGCAGCAGCCCCCCCTCTCTCTCTCACAAATTCACACACACTCTCTCTCACATAATCCACCTAACCTAATCATTTTGTCCCCTTTGACTTTTTTCTTTTTCTTTTTCTTTTCTCTCCACCAATAACCCAAATGAAATGAAACATGTAACAAAATGAAACATGACATGGTGCACTAACCATGAAAAACTGTAGAAAACGCGGATTTGGCTTAATCACGATTAGCAGTGCACTAATCTGGTTTTTATCAAAATTTCATATAATAAATTATAAAAATGCCAAATCCTTTAATTATATTATTAAATAAATAAATCATTTTAATTTCAATTTATTTCACAAATATTGGTATATATTTATAACTTTTTTCGAAAACCCCAATTTCGCAATTCGGGCAGTTTTCGGGAAAAATATTATTTTAATATTAAATTCCAATAATAATATTTTATATTTTCTGAAATGTTACAGAATGCTCCTTGCGGAGATCTGCATCTCTCACTACTAAGCCCAGCGATGTGCGATAATCCACACCATCCCAGTCGGGTTCCCCAAAATGGGTTGTAGCGGCGCTTTGCAAAGATTTATAAAATACATAATCTTATAGAAAACGGTTTTAGTAGTAAATGGTATTTATATTTAAAATTTCACTTTTCCCGTATTCTATGTTCCCGAAAGATATTGTGCTATATTGTATATGAGTGTTGTGAGGAGGTAGGTCATTACCTCGTGATCTAATTAAAAGTATAGAAAGATTGTGATGTTTTAAATGTCGGGATTAAACTACATGGTATTTTAGTGAAAAAATACGATAACAATTGAAATAGAAATTCTTTTGATATGGAACTTGTTCAATATGATTTGTTAATGTTTAATAATCAACATGTAAGGGTTTAGTATGATTGTATTTAAGAAAAAGTGAGATTTTTAGGAAGAACCGAATCGGACATCGGATTAACTCCGATCCCGTCGGGTTTTATTAAAAAAAGTTTTAAGACTAAAGAATAGAAGAAGGAGGTGGGACTTACGGGTTTAAAGATTAGAAGAGAGGAAGAGGGAATGGTAGGAGGCGCCGGTGCGTCGTTTCGTCGCCGGGAGCTCCTAGGGTTGTCGTCGGAATTTCGCCGGAGCTTTCGCCTTTTGCTAACTCAATTGCACACTAAACTTCTAGAGTTTTCTTGAAAGTTTTGATCAGAATTTTGGAGTGAGGGGGGTGTGTCTACGGGTTGTATTTATAGGGAAAGATTAGGGTTAGGGTAGGTGAAAGGTTGAATTGAAATTTGTAATAAAAATTGTATTAAAAATTGGATTTAATAGGTTTTAATTGGATTTTAAGGCTCACTATTAATGTGCAGAGGAAATAATGTGTGCAAGGGTTATCAGAAGCCAGAAAGACACAACTTCACAGAAGAAACCGACCCGATCCAAGCTGAATCGGCCGGCGGCACCGGGCCGATTCCACTGAGTCGCCGGGCCGATTTCGGCGAGTTGGGCCGAGTTCGGCGGCAACGTGTCCCTTGACTGTTGGTGTAGCCCCTGGGTCAGTTTGTTTTATTTGTGTAGTGGGGTTTTACGGGTTTAGCACGTGTAGACTCTTGAACTTCTAAAATTTTAAAAAGAAAAAAATATTAAAAATAATGTGAGGGATGGGATTTGAACTCTGGTGCTTTGGTTCAGCAGTGCAAGGTCCTACCAATGAGCTACAAGCTCCTTCTTGCTATTAAAAAGCAAAACAAATTTATAACTTGTGGTCAGGCAAAAATACACCTTTCTGTATTTTTTTGAAAAATTGTACAGAAAGTTGTACAGAAAGTTTAGGGTTGTTACATTCTACCCTCCTTATAAAAATTTCATCCTCGAAATTTGTAAAAGAAAAGTGTAACAGATTCAAGGAAAGTTTGGTGACTGGAGTACTGATAGTGTATAACAAGATGGTGCAAGGGGATTTTTTTTTTAAATGTGAAAAAGGCTTACCAGTGTTACCTTGACTTACAGTCTCGGCTTCTACGGCTGCTAATGTGAATGTCTGTCGCCGTGGTAAATTCCTCCTAGGGAGGCACATTCTGTCCTTGGGGCATGTTTCTCTACCCTCGAGGCATGTCCCTCATTACTTGTTGGAATTGGCGAGTAGGTTGTGCATGTTGTGGAGCTGGGAGTGCTTGACGAGGTGCAGGAGCCTGGATAGCTGGCCGCTACGGGTAGTTGGTAGGTGTGTGAGCTGGGTTGCGTCTATAAGGACAGTTTCCAATTCTATGATTGGACGCGCCACAAACTATATATAGACCTTTTGCGTACCTATAGTCCTTCCACAAGTGTCCCTTTCTCCTGCAGTAGTAGCAGAAGTCTGGACTCGACTGGTTATTGATTTCTTCAGTTCTCCTAGGTTCGAACGATGGCCTGGAAGAGGCTCCTCCTGCCATTTGAGTGGCAGGGCGTTTCAAACCGGCAGATTGAGGTCTGCCCTTCCTCTTTACTACTGCCTCATATCTTCGGGCAGCCTTCAAAGCCAAATCATGGGTTGGGAAATCCCCTGTTGCTAATGCAGCTTGGATTTCTGGGTCCAACCCTTACTGAAATCTTCTAGCTCTGATCTCAGCAGTCGGTATGAGATGGGACGCAAACCTGTTACGGTCTTGTGTTAGCTGTGTAGTATGTGATATAAAATCGAATATTGAGACATATCTTACCGACTGAGCATGGTGAATTCAGCGTCATATTCATCTACTGACTTGGTCCACATCGAACCTTGTTGCAGAGAACTGCTGTTCCATATCGAACCTGGCAGTCTCAGGGAAGTACTTAGCGTCGAACATGTCGTGTAAAGTCTTCCATTCGATAGGTTGGTCAAGACGGCTTTCTTCCGCCTTCCACCAAACCCGGACATTGTCCGTGAGCTGCAACTTTGCAGCACGAACCCAAGCTATCTCTGCCACTTGTGCCGCTGCCAGATCATCTTCAATGCTCTGAGCCCATTCCTCAGCTTCCAGCGGGCTCTCTTTTCCTGAGAACTGTTTGGGGTGCAAAGCCCTGAATTGCTTCACCCTAGGTGCTTCTGCCTCGGGACAGTTCATTAAAAGAGCAGTATGCTGCTGTCCCTTGAGGAGGCTGCGGATTGCCTCAAGCAGAACCGTTTGCTCGTTGAGCGGAGCAGGGATGGCAGGTGTGAGTGGTAGTGGTGGAGGTGTGTTGTTGACAATGGTGCTAGTGTTGTTTGGCGAATCCATAACCTTGAAAGAAAAATTTAGGTTAGGACAGATTCAAAGTTTATGGAATGATAAGATTCAAGGAATATGAATTGTAAAGAATGTTTTAGTTGCTGGTTCTTGTGTTATATTACTTAGGTTGTTCACGCAGAACGGAACTGCATGGTAGGGTTCCATACAGCTCTTACCTACATGGGCCACCAACAAAACCTGTCACGCCCCGCTTCCCAGTGTACGGCGAAGGGAACGCGACGAGGCCGCTACGTATCTACTCTGAAGTAAATACGCTAAGCGTATCTAAGCAATATAAAAGAATATACACAAGAGACAAATGTAATGAAACAGCAACTTTATTTATTAATATTCTTTTGTACAATGCATGGAAAAGTAAATGCATCTGAATGAAAGCAATGCCTAAATAATGACATAACAGAAATGGATAGTACTGAAATGAAATGGAAAATGTACGAGTGAAACTACAGCTCGAGATCTTCAATAAACCGGTCCAAATCTTCAGTGCTGAGCTCGATCTCTGGAAGGTCCGAAACACCTGACGACATTCAAAGAAAGAAAGAGAATGTTGTCAGCAAACAAATCGCTCGGTAAGTCCCAAAAATAAGGGAGAATTAGAATAGACAGAGAGTAAGAGAGAGAGAGAGAGAGAGAGTGTGTAGCTTTTAAAGTTGTCTTATATTGTTATAATGTTCTATTTAGTATTAACGCTGTTATTTGTAGCTTGGTACAGAAGGATGCCAGTGTATACGAGAGGAGTCTCTATATGCCAGAGACTAGAGGCAAATGGAAGTACAAGACTCCGTTAGAAAGCCCGGAACAACGGCGTGGTATTCAGGTTAGGTGTCTTAAATTTTGCAGTCTCATGCCACTTCTAACACCTTCCGTACCAATCTACCCCTTAAACCCCGTGATGTCTTGATTGTATTGTTTGTATTGTATTGCAGCGTGGATTGTCTTATAATATAGATTGTATAATTAGATGACTTGCCGAAACCATGATATCAGTAAATGGATGTAACTGGAGAATCATGGATGTAACTGGAGAATCATGTAGATGGAAGTATATCCATGGTTCGGTGCAGTCAATATAGATTGAATATATATATTCATGGATTCATGTTGAATTGTAGTTTGTAGATTGTACTTGAATCATAATCAAGTCAGATTATTATAATGAGACTCGGTCTGAGTCAGAACAATTATAAAAGAAATTGAAGTCCTGAATTAGGTTTTGATGTTATCGGTAACCGCTGCACATGAGCGGCAGGATTTGTGTCTTTTTCAATGACGATTACCGTGTTGATAATACCGTTTGTTAAGTTGTCTACCTTAAAATAGGCAAGCACCCATTTCTCCGGCTCCCTGAGGCTCAAGAGATTGGTCCCGCTTAAACCTATATTTACTAGGGTCCTTAGGATAATTTATAGAACTTGAGGGGGTTTTATGCAAAAATAATTTTGTATAATTTTCAAAATACACCTCAAGTATTTAATTATCGTCTTTAGAGTTATCATAGATGTATATTTTATAGTTGTGATATTTCTAGTGAAAATAACCTAATTTCATAATAAATGGTATTTAATTGTAAAGTGTTGGACTTGTATGGAATTTCATGGTATTTTCATGTAAAGTGATTCTTTTGACTTAGAAAAATTGGAATATTGATATTATAACAAAAATAGATATTTTGATAATATATATATATATATATATATATATATATTTATATATTTATAAAAAATAATTTTAATTTATTATTTTCTAGAAATCTCATTTTCTTAAGATATTTGTATTTTAAATCTCTCGAGACCGAATGCTTCTTGCGGAGGTCTGCATCTCGCACTACTAAGCCCATGGATGTGCGATAATCCGCACCATCCCAGTCGGGTTCCCCAAAATGGGTTGTAGCGGCACTTTGCAAAGATTTATAAAATACGTAATCTTATAGAAAACGGTTTTAGTAGTAAATGGTATTTATATGTAAAATTTCATTTTTCCCGTATTCTAAGTTCCCGAAAGATATTTTTCTATGTTGCATATGAGTGTTGTGAGGAGGTAGGTCATTACCTCGTGATCTAATTAAAGGTATAGCAAGATTGTGATATTTTAAATGTCGAAATTAAACTACATGGTATTTTAGTGAAAAAATACGATAACAATTGAAATAGAAATCCTTTTGATATGAAACTTGTTCAATATGACTTGTTAATGTTTAATAGTCAACATGTAAGGGTTTAGTATGATTGTATTTAAGAAAAAGTGAGATTTTTAGGAAGAACCGAATCGGACATCGGATTAACTCTGATTCTGTCGGGTTTTATTAAAAAAAGTTTTAAGATTAGAGAATAGAAGAAGGAGGTGGGACTTATAGGTTTAGAGATTAGAAGAGAGGAAGAGGGAATGGTAGGAGACGCCGGTGCGTCGTTTCGTCGCCGGGAGCTCCTACGGTTGTCGTCGGAATTTCGCCGAAGCTTTCGCCTTTTGCTAACTTCAATTGCACACTAAACTTCTAGAGATTTTCTTGAGAGTTTTGATCAGAATTTTGGAGTGAGGGGGGTGTGTCTACGGGTTGTATTTATAGGGAAAGATTAGGGTTAGGGTAGGTGAAAGGTTTAATTGAAATTTGTAATAAAAATTGTATTAAAAATTGGATTTAATGGGTTTTAATTGGATTTTAAGACTCACTGTTAATGTGCAGAGGAAACAATGTGTGCAGGGGTTATCAGAAGCCAGAAAGACACAACTTCACAGAAGAAACCGACCCGATCCAAGCTGAATCGGCCGGCAGCGCCGGGCCGATTCCACTGAGTCGCCGGGCCGATTCCGGCGAGTCGGGCCGAGTTCGGCGGCCACATGTCCCTTGACTGTTGGTGTAGCCCCTGGGTCAGTTTGTTTTATTTGTGTAGTGGGGTTTTACGGGTTTAGCACGTGTAGACTCTTGAACTTCTAAAATTTTAAAAAGAAAATAATATTAAAAAATAATGTGGGGGATGGGATTTGAACTCTGGTGCTTTGGTTCAGCAGTGTAAGATCCTACCAATGAGCTACAAGCTCCTTCTTGCTGTTAAAAAGCAAAACAAATTTATAACTTGTGCTCAGGCAAAAATACCCCTTTCTGTATTTTTTGAAAAATTGTACAGAAAGTTTAGGGTTGTTACATATGTAAAAGCTTAAAATTACACTTCTTGAGCTCCTCAACATATTGAAGGTGGCAGATGGCACCTTGAAGAGATTCAAGGAAACACCCGCTCTGTTTCTCGAGGAATCTTTTTCCGCTAAATCTAAGGCTAAGGTCAAGGTTTTGTTGGCGGGACGTGATAGGTAAGCGGGATGTGACAGGTTTTGTTGGCGGCCCATGCAGGTCCGTTCTGCATGAAATCATAAGCAATATATAACAAGAAATATGAGATTCAATAACTTTACATTCCTTGCAATTCAATTTCCGCTCAATCTATCCTAATTTTTCTGTTCTATCTAAGATGATGGATTCTCCCAGCAACCCTAGCACCAACGATGGAAGTACACCACCACATATCCTTACCGTCCTACCACCTCCACCTACCGTAGCCGCACCACTCACAGAACAAACGATACTTCTGGATGATATCAAAAGCCTACTTGAAAGTCAGCAGGCTCAAAGCACGATTTTGCAGGAGCATACTGCTCTCCTTCAACACAGTTTCATCCGCTCTGAAGCAGAAGTACCGAAACTGAAACAATTTAGAGCGTTACACCCGAAGAACTTCTCAGGGAAGGAGAAACCACTTGAGGCCGAGGAATGGGGAGCATTGAAGATGACCTAGCTGCAGGTCAAGTTCCAGAAATGGCTTGGGTCAAAATAGCAAAACTCTAGCTTACTGACAATACCAGAATCTGGTAGAAGGCCGAGGAGAGCTGCCTTGAGCAGCCAATCGAGTGGAAGACTTTTCGTGATCTCTTTGATGCCAAGTATTTTCCAGAAACCGCGCACTTCGAGATGGAACAGAAATTCATCCACCTGCAACAAGGATCCATGTGGGATAAGTCAGTGGACAAGTACGATGCTGCATTCACCATGCTCGGCAGATTCGCCGCCCATCTAATTCCTACTGCAGAAATCATAGCCAGGTGCTTCCAGCAAGGATTAGACCGGGAGATCCAGGCTACCCTAGCAACGGGAGAATACCTGACACATGAAGCAGTTTTGAAGCCAGCCCGTCGCTATGAAGCTATCATTAAGAAGAAAGGAAGGCCACAGTTGGTAGATATGAAATGTCCTGCCCATCAGATTACTGGAGGAGCCTCTACTAGGCCAACTCTTCCAGCGCCAGCTATGAGGCCAGGAGGATTATTTTCCGAGACTGAACCGAACTTCTGCATCTATTGTAAGAGGACCGGAAACCAAGTCAAAAATTATCGTTGAGCGAATAGACTTTATCTGATATGTGGACCATCCTCACACACTATAGGCACTTGCCCACACAACCGAACTGGCCAAATTTCCACAGCTAGACCAGCTATTCAAGCTCCACAAACTCGTTTAGTCCTTCCTGCACCACCTTCACGTGGACCATTTTTACCTCGTCAGCCATCGATGTACCAGCATGCACAGAGACATGTGCAGAGACGTCGGGCTTATACCTTGGCGGCTGTAGAAGCAGAAACTATGGGTCAAGGTAATCCCGGTAAAATCCCCTCCCAGCTTTTTCATCCTTTTCAAACTCTTACATCCTTCGTTCTTTCAAATATTTTTCATGCACCTTCGGTACAATTTAAGTAGTTCTTTCACCACCGCTGTAATCTAATTTTTCTTGAATCTGTTACAACTTCTTTGTATAAATTTCGAGAAAGAAATTTTTATGAGGGTAGTGTTGGAGATAGTGCCCTCAAAGTCAATTATTGGATCGCAGGTACGTGATTGCAATGATTGAGGCAGGACCTATACCGATATGACAGTCTTGCTCGAGATGATAGTTTGCTATCTGGTTTGTCTTTATCATCGTATACATGCTTTAGTTCACTATTGCATGATGATAGAGCCCATACGATTCTTGCTTGACTACCAGCAGTATGATGGCGATCATATACGTGGGAGCTGGGGTCTGTAAGCACATCCTTAAAGTGTCCCTAGTCGTGGGAGTTTCGAGACAGGGCATCGATACTCCAGAGTAGACTAATGTATACAGTCGAGACCCCGACGAGAGGTGATGGCCGGTCTCACAAGCCATTGGTGTTAGTTAGTTCACCTAAGATGTATACAGGTGCTCATTGGGTTATGAGTACACCGGACAGGACTCGCCGGGAATCTGCTAGTTAGTATTATACCTAGCGTCAGATGGCAATTCCCTGGTGACATATGTACGGGTTGGTTCATCACCTGAGGTCGTCATTTGTCTCGTGTGAGTTCCCCCTGTGCTTTGATTTCTACCCTACCACGGCTCAAAGGAGTCGTGCAAACAGGTCTTTTTTGGGTACAGTCCCGAGCCACATGGAGGCAAGTGAGTGGATCGGCAGGGGATTCGTCTCTCCCGGTATTGGGGGTGAGATCGCGCTGTGTCTGGGAGAGCCATTACACAAAGCCATCGGCCGAGGCAGGAGATTTACTGGTAGGTACTCCAGTAGTATCTCAGGATGTTCTGGGCCACTCTCTGACACGACTTATACCGCTATTGGGGGTCTGACGTTACTAGCCCCCTAGGCAGATATGCGATACTCATAAACGAACGGACCGGACTGTATGTATATTGTCACTGTTAGGCTCAGTAGGGTTTATAGATGAGTTCGCTCGTCAGCTTCCCTTCCAATCAATACATAGGCAAACGTTACGTACAGCTCGTACCTTTGACGTGCTAGGGGTTATACCCAGTGCCAGTGTGTTGATGAGTCATTAGAGTACCCCACAGACACTTTCCCAAGTTCGGGCGAAACGTTGTAGAGGCCATATGGGTTTATGGCAAGGTTCGGAAAATACACGTGCGTTTTCGCACGTGTCATTTTTCGGGCAGATAATACTGGTCGGCTTTGGTTTAAGCCGGATCCGAGTATTATGCTGTGTAGATATAATATCTTTGTCTCAGTTACATTTGTATTCGGTCGTAATACAAATGCGGGTATGTTTATACCATTACGGGGTTATCCTGAAATTCGTTTCAGAATCACTTTTGGAAGTTACCAGTTCCAGTTTTCTATCAGCCATATTTAACACTCGGTTAAATGCAGATTTATCTTTTCTTCTTGGATGAGTCATGAGGGTGAGTCATGCTTCTAGAAGGTTCTAGAAGTGATGACAAGGTTAGTGACTCATGGTTGCTTTAAATGTTCATTTAATGCAAGTGTGACTAAGCTTAATGATTCATCACTTTCATTAATGCATTCATACGAGGTCTTATGATAAGTGTTGAGCTTATGGTCACCTCCCCCTCTCCTACACTCACCCCCACCTCTTTATTTAGTGGCCGGCCACCCTCGGTGAGGAAATGTGGTTGCTTGGAAAAAAAATTGATATTGTTTTGGACTCATAGAAATTAGATAAGCCTAATTTCTCATTTCACACGATTCCAAAAGGAAACTTCATTAACCGTTCGTCCATAGCCTTGGACATAACGAGACAAAGTGTTCTACTCATTCTCTACTTCATCTTGATCGTCTCTTTTAGCAAACTTGACGACCGAGTTGCCTCGGTTCAGAGGCGGGAGCCCGTTTAAGGATCCGTCGACGTGGTGCCACCTGGACGAGAAGATTGGAGATTCAGGAGATCGGAGCAGCCGCAACAAAGCGTGGGATGATGGTTGAAGACCGAAGGACTCGGATCATTTGGTATAATGTTTCTACCCACTTTGTAGTTTGTTAGTTTAGCTTTAATGGCAGATCCGGGTTATAGTACGCGATAGCGCCAGTTGTAAAAAGTTTTCGTTCCGCATTTAGCGTCTGTTAGACGGCCGGGGCGCTACCGTGGACTTACAGTGGTATCAGAGCCTCACCATTAAGCTATACTAACTTGTGCTAACACATTTAAAACATCGATCGAACGGAATTTCGAAAATCACTTTTTTCAGTGCAAAACTTTCTGTCGATTTTAAACATTGTCTAAAAATTATTTTTCACATCTCAGAAAGTTGAGCAGGGTTTTCTAAGCAAACTACAAAAAGTAGGTCACGTGATCCTACAGTATCACCGCGGATCCGCGGTCAAACCTAGGGTTTGACCGCGTATCCGCGGCAAGATTGTAGGAACAGTGATCCAAATTTTTACAGTAGCTTATTCACAGGAAATTGTGGCTTTTGGTAATATTTGTTTGGGCCCAGATTTTGTTACTGTACAGCAGATGTACGTGGGGCCCACTTCGGGAAAATTAGTCGATCGAAATTTTAAATTTGTTCGTATGCAGTACTTACTTTATATCTCCGATCGGAAATGTCATTTGATCGGTAAACCGCGTCTGATTGCTATAGTTTTAGACGGGTTTGCGAACGTGACATTCACGTTGATATTCTGTGTTGTGCTGTGATGTTGCGGATTTGTCGTGGTGGATAGCAGGGTGCAATGATAGTACTGTTTGAATTTATTTGTACATTTGATATTGCGGGGCGAGCGTCCAACATGTGGACTTCCGTCACTGCCTGTTTTTATAATATTCTTTTGGGGCACGACCGGGTAGAGGTCGATGTACCCGTTGTACATATTTTTATTTCTGTACTAGGTTTATCGCGCGAAGGAGTGCACGGATAGCCGGGTTCTGGAGGGCAACGGGTCCGTATCTCATGGCTTTGAGAGGCAAAGGGACCTCACTCTAGAATTGGCAGACTATTCATCGCACTCGTAGGGGGTACAGGTTGACCCAAGGAGGGATGCTCAATTTACCGGATTCCGTGAAGTGCCGGGTGTTCCATTCACTATGTTGTGGGGACTACCTCGCTTCAGGTTTTAGCGGGTAACTTGCCGCACCCGTAGGGGTCTAGGTTTCATTGCACGGCTATCTACACGACCAGGAGAACGTCGGGTTTCAGCAGCGGCTCTGTGAAACTCGGGGATCCCAGATTATCTGTATTGTTCTGTGATGCTTATTACTTTTCTGTAATGTTGCATATTATCACGCCTGCAGCGATTATTGTATATTGGTATATATACTATTAGATGTTGTATATGTTTTACATCCGCGCTAGTCCAGCCCCCGCTCTGTCGTTAGTTAAGTAAACGGGTGATGACGGGACCCAGTGGCGAATGCGGATGGCATATACATACATTTTATTTTCGTTCTTTTCTGGTGTGATTGATTGATGGGACTGCATTGATTCTTATCAATACAAGGATAAAACAAACCTATATTTGATGTTGTTGGAACAAATTTTAGAAAGTGTTATTACAAAGACATTTACTTTTGTTTTGCATAGTGATATTCAGTTAGAATATCCCGCACCTCATTCGACGAGGCAAGGGCCGAGATCCCTTCACCGGGAGTGACCCCTTGGGCATAAGTTTACGTCAGGGTAATAACTTCACTATAGTCGATTACAAGTTGCTTTGCATCGCGATATTCAGTTGGAATATCCTGCACCTCATTCCACGAGGAAAGAGCCGAGATCCCTTCACCGGGAGTGACCTCTTTAGCAAACGTTTTCGTCACTATATTTAATAAAAAGCTATCAGGTTCCTCAACGAGATCAAGTTCATTACGTTAAAGGTTTTTCGCCAAAAACCAGCCGTAGCCCTCCGTTATTTCTTATGGATGGTCAGTAGTATTCAAGCTATGTTTGTTGACCTTCGTCAAGGCATAGTGTTTGGTAGCTGCTGGGTATTCATTTGTTGCATAGATAGATGTGTTGGTTTGGGACAGTCGTATAGCCTTGTTGACCTTCGTCAAGGGCTTGTACGGGTGGGTTCAAATTAACCTGGACAATGACGGGTAGAACTTGACATGTAACTTATGATTTGTTGACCTTCGTCAAGGTCATAAGAGCATGAGGCAAAAATCACATCGGAAGTTTCAAACATACAGGAAACTTACCAGGCATACGCATACCTTCTGGAGTGTGATAACATGAGTGGCTTCCATCAAGTTATCATACGATGATAGTTGGATCCCGATTCTCACTGATGAGTTGGTTTACTCTTCGGGTGATCCTGACTAATTCTTCTTTCAGGTTTGGAGGAGAATTTGAGATTACAGTGGGAGGTTTCCTGATTAGATAAATTGATAACCATTCTGATCTAGGTTAGAGTGCACGCAGAGTGTTTCTTTTTTCTCTCTCTTTGGCAGCGACCTTTGACCGACCCTAGACTATGACTCAGTGACCAAGTTGACCGAACCTTCTTAAAATACTAGCTTTTGGATTGTCCGAGTTGCATAAGTCATTGCCGCTCCTTCTTTTACCCTTTGAATTTCTCAGAACACCCCATATTACTACGGACATCCACTTCCATTGGATAGATCCATCGTATGGTTATATACGAACTCAAAGAGATTTCTTCGAGGATGGATCCAGGTTCAGGAGAAATTGAATTGGTTTATTCGATTGTCTTTTGTTATCACCTTCTCTCAGGTTGCGAGGGCTCCTTAGTTTAGGAGAGTACACATATTACGCTTATTGGATAGTCTTATTCCAAACCATAGGCTGGTGCCGAAAGGTAGGGAATGAAGAAAACTAATTAGCCTAACTAGGGTGTACAGAAGGTAATATGTAAAGAAAAAATAAAGGGATTAGAAAGAGGGCAAAGTAAATTGCGACTGTTATCATTCACGACCAAACCACGTACTTCATCGCCACTCCTATTTCACCTTTGTTTTTCCCCAGTTCGGGAGAAATAGAATAAGGTATTATTCAGTTGTCTTTTATCATCACCTTCTCTCAAGTTACGAGCACTCCTAGGATTAGGAGGGTACACCTATTATGCTTACTGGATAGTCTTCTTCCAAGCCATAGGCTGGTGCCGAACGGTAGGGAAGTAAGAAAACCACTTAGCCTAACGATAATGTACAGAAGGTAATGAATAAAGACAAATAAAGGGATTTGGAAAGATGGCAATGAAATATACGGTTATAGTCATGAATTGGATTATGGAAGAGGCATTACTAGGAATACCAGGATATCCCTACGAAACATTTTCATGTTTCAGTTTAACTGTGCATTGTTAATTGTAAACTGATTTCCCAATTAGACCCTTACTCCATGGTATGTATTTACCAGGTTTCATTCTCATATCTGTATGGTTTTACAGATGATGAGTGGGAGTAAGTTATTGGAAATTAGGTGATTATCCTCATTATATCGGAATTCGTTGTAATTGGTGATATTTGAGGAAATCTTCTGGGTACAGTTTTTAACCTACGATGCACAAGTTTTGAGTTATTCAACTCAGCGGACTTATACAGAGTATTGTATGTTGTCCAGAGTCCATCAGGACAAAGGGGTAGGTCCTCGTACTATGTTCTGTTTACTTGTGACTTCTCTACTTATTAGACAAGTGTTTCGTAAAAATACAATGTCTAAGTTTTGAAAAGTTGTGGGTATAAGAATAAAGTAGAGAACCAGGTATCGCAAGTATCGGGATTCTTCAAAGAGATCGAAGATGTAGATTCTTGTGATTGGTATTCAGTTGATAGTAATGGTTTTGAGAAACTAGTTTCTCTTTCAGGTTACTCGTAATTGGATGGATTCCTAAGTTGAGTAATGTTGATTAGCCTCTCTCCATTAAGTAGATATGCACTGGAGACAGCTGCATGTTTTGAATCTGGTTCCAATTAAATTAGTGCCTCTGTTTCTATATTGGATATAGAATGGTTCATATCTTAACGATGTTAAGGTAAGGGGAGTTGTCCAGCTTATGCTTAAAACCAGACACTGGATAACTCAAGGCACGTTTCTGTAATGGCAGTTTGTGGGTTGACCCGGGCTATGACGAGGGTTGACATTTCTACCATCTAGAAGATCAATAGTGATATTGTTCTTGACTCGCCACAGTTTTAGTAAAATAGATTTTTTCAGAAAGCAGTAGTGGGAGTATGGTAGAACTGGAAGTGATTCCAGAACCGCAAACGATTACGAAAAATTTAATAGGACCTATATATTCAATCAGGTTTTGACATTCCAATAGCCACTCCGCAGATATGGTGGGTAACCTCAGACACCCGAGAGGTACTCTGGTAGCCTCAAGGACAGTGACAGGGAGGTTCTTGTTTACCCGGACTTGACACTACTGTTGTTCCAGGCTATGAGACCCGGCAGGAGGTTAAGTATAGCATCGTTCTAAACTAGCTTTAGAAGTGAACGTATATATTATTCTGCCAGAGGGTTGTCATAGTCAGTGGGAGAAGCGGAAGCATAGTGGGCAAGTAGCTTATGTCTATTTATAGACTTGAGCAGATATAGCGGAGATAGATCATCTATTTTTGATGTGACAGTCATGGGTTTGACTTCATCAGAATAGGGGATGGATCTGTTAAGAAGGTAGTATTGCGTGATGTCATGGTATTTGGATGACATACACAGAGTAGGAAGTAAAATTCCTGTACTACAATCGGTTGTACTATGGTTGTTACACAACCGTTTCTTCACAAAGGACATGGGTATAATATCAGACATTCTGGTTACTAGATCTATAAATTTTAGATCTAGATTTGGGTAGTTTCCCAATTTGGGTACTTTGACAGTATTCTAATGGTATTTAGAATAGATGACTCCTGGCATGGTGGTGTACCTGCAGGTGATGGAGTCACCCTCTTTAAAGGTGTCTTACAGACTAAAGGGGAGAGGGATGTGCATGATTGGCAGATCACTTGCTTAGGCAATTGACTCAATCATGAGAAGTCAAGTACCACACCAGATATTGTTTTTGCACTAGATGTAATAAGTTTATATTAATCCAATCCTAAAGAAACATAAGGAAACAGTTTTAGAATATAAGTGCATGTTCTACGGACTTGATGACGGCAGCCTCCTTCGGGAGACGGTTATCATTCCAGGCTTCCAAGGTAACATGGATGATAGAGTGATTGTCAGAATTATAGTTTTCCCTCTGACAAGGGACAGTATTATGGACAGGTGGTCCAAGAGGATACTGTGGGAGGCATGGTGCTGGATACTGATTAGGTTCAGTGATCGATACAGTCTAAGAAGTTTGGATTCGGAGTTCATTTATGAACTAGGTCCCATCAAATATTCAGACATATTCTAAGACAGGTATTACTCGATTCGGGAGATGACTTTCTCCGCGAATTTGAGATTTAGAGAGATATAGAAAGAAACTTCAGGGCGGATCCACTCACTAAGGCTATTTCTCAAACACAAGAGTTTTACAAACTAGCTTTGTGAAACTGGTTAGTAGAGGAGTTGGATGTTCGGTATCACACAGGCTGTGAGTATGCGACATCGCAATAATTAGCCTTAAGTGCAAGTGGGAGATTGTTAGAGATAGTGCCCTCAAAGTTAATTATTGGATCGCAGGTACGTGATTGCAATGATTGAGGCAGGACCTATACCGATATGACAGTCTTGCTCGAGATGATAGTTTGCTATCTGATTTGTCTTTATCATCGTATACATGCTTTAGTTCACTATTGCATGATGATAGAGCCCATACGATTCTTGCTTGACTACCAGCAGTATGATGGCGATCATATACGTGGGAGCTGGGGTCTGTAAGCACATCCTTAAAGTGTCGCTAGTCGTGGGAGTTTCGAGACAGGGCATCGATACTCCAGAGTAGACTAGTGTATACAGTCGAGACCCCGACGAGGGGCGATGGCCGGTCTCACAAGCCATTGGTGTTAGTTAGTTCACCTAAGATGTATACAGGTGCTCATTGGGTTATGAGTACACCGGACAGGACTCGCCGGGAATCTGCTAGTTGGTATTATACCTAGCGTCAGATAGCAATTCCCTGGTGACATGTGTTCGGGTTAGTTCATCGACCTGAGGTCGTCATTTGTCTCGTGTGAGTTCCCCCTGTGCTTTGATTTCTACCCTACCACGGCTCAAAGGAGTCGTGCAAATAGGTCTTTTTTGGGTACAGTCCCGAGCCACATGGAGGCAAGTGAGCGGATCGGCAGGGGATTCGTCTCTCCCGGTATTGGGGGTGAGATCGCACTGTGTCTGGGAGAGCTATTACACAAAGCCCTCGGCCGAGGCAGGAGATTTACTGGTAGGTACTCCAGTAGTATCTCAGGGTGTTCTGGGCCACTCTCTGACACGACTTATACCGCTATTGGGGGTCTGACGTTACTAGCCCCCTAGGCAGATATGCGATACTCATAGAAGAACGGACCGGACTGTATGTATATTGTCACTGTTAGGCTCAGTAGGGTTTATAGATGAGTTCGCTCGTCAGCTTCCCTTCCAATCAATACATAGGCAAACGTTACGTATAGCTCGTACCTCTGACGTGCTAGGGGTTATACCCAGTGCCAGTGTGTTGATGAGTCATTAGAGTCCCCCACAGACACTTTCCCAAGTTCGGGCGAAACGTTGTAGAGGCCATATGGGTTTATGGCAAGGTTCGGAAAATGCACGTGCGTTTTCGCACGTGTCGTTTTTCGGGCAGATAATACTGGTCAGCTTTGGTTTAAGCCAGATCCGAGTATTATGCTGTGTAGATATAATATCTTTGTCTCAGTTACATTTGTATTCGGTCGTAATACAAATGCGGGTATGTTTATACCATTACGGGGTTATCCTGAAATTCGTTTCAGGATCACTTTTGGAAGTTGCCAGTTTCCAGTTTTCTATCAGCCGTATTTAACACTCGGTTAAATGCGGATTTATTTTTTCTTCTTGGGTGAGTCATGAGGGTGAGTCATGCTTCTAGAAGGTTCTAGAAGTGATGACAAGGTTAGTGACTCATGGTTGCTTTAAATGTTCATTTAATGCAAGTGTGACTAAGCTTAATGGTTCATCACTTTCATTAATGCATTCATACTAGGTATTATGATAAGTATTGAGCTTATGGTCACCTCCCCCTCTCCTAAACTCACCCCCACCTCCTTATTTAGTGGCCGGCCACCCTTGGTGAGGAAATGTGGTTGCTTGGAAAAAAAATTGATATTGTTTTGGACTCATGGAAATTAGATAAGCCTCATTTCTCATTTCACCCGATTCCAAAAGGCAACTTCATTAACCGTTCGTCCATAGCCTTGGACGTAACGAGACAAAGTGTTCTACTCATTCTCTACTTCATCTTGGTCGTCTCTTTTAGCAAACTTGACGACCGAGTTGCCTCGGTTCAGAGGCGGGAGCCCGTTTAAGGATCCGTCGACGTGGTGCCACCTGGACGAGAAGATTGGAGATTCAGGAGATCAGAGCAGCCGCAACAAAGCGTGGGATGATGGTTGAAGACCGAAGGACTCGGATCATTCGGTATAACGTTTCTACCCACTTTGTAGTTTGTTAGTTTAGCTTTAATGGCAGATCCGGGTTATAGTACGCGATAGCGCCAGTTGTAAAAAGTTTTCGTTCCGCATTTGGCGTCTGTTAGACGGCCGGGGCGCTACCGTGGACTTACAGGTAGAATGTAACGACTCTGAAATCATAGTACGGAAATTCTTCTGTTAAAATACAAAATAGAGTTTCACAGCCTGAGCATAACTTATAAGTTAATTTTGTTTAAGACCAGAAAGAAGCAACTTGTAGCTCACCGGTAAAGCCCTTACACTGCTGTGACGTAGCCCCTGTGTTTGAATCTCATCAGACACATTGTTTTCTGATTTTATTTTTTAAAAACTTTTGGAAGCCCAAAAGTTTACACGTGCAATACACACAAAAATGAACAGTCGGAAAAAATAAACATGTGCAAAAGAGTATTAACAGAGAGATGAACACGTGGCACCAATCTACCGACCCCACTCCTACAATCGACCGGCGGAAACCCATCTTTGGTCGGCACCGATGGTCCCTCCGAGCCCAAAGTACCCCGGGCTTTGCGCACTTGTCCTTTTCCCTACCCCAAACTCCCATGCACTGTTTGATTGCTCTACAATCAAACAGAGACCCTTCAATTCCCCATTTAGCCTCATTTTAATGCATTTTAATTCCAAAACCCTAATTCTACACTATAAATACTACTCCATGCCCTAGCCCTTCATCATTCTGAAATCCCTTGCAAAAATTTTCAAAATTTTCTAAGTACAAGTGAAGTACAAGTGAAATTAGCAAACGATCAAGTTCCGGCGAGAATCAAAGCAAGTTTTGGCGACCCTGCGACGCCACGACGACAACCCTCTCTCTTTCTACCTTCTCTTCATCTATTTAGCTAGTAAGTCCCTCCCAATCTTTCTTCTTCCTCTTTGAAAATCTTTTTTCAAAACATATGTCGGAAGTGGAGTTAATACCGACATCTTCTTCTAAACCCTAAAACGTTCACTTTTTCTTATATATTTTTATCCATATTCTTACACCATATTTGTAATCATATAATCAATACTTAGAACCAATTTTAATCAAGAATATCATGCAAAATAGTTTTAACTTAACTTTTACACTAAAATACCATGAACTTCACATATATCTCTTTTAGTATTTTTTGTTAATTATACCTTTAAAAAACTTCACGGGGTAATGACCTACCCCTCACAAACACACATGGTTCCATAGCACGATAACTCTTTCATGTAGATTTGTGTTTCGAGAAAATATTTCATTAAAATAACATTTACTTTAAAAACGGTTTTCTTTGGAATTATATTTTAAAATTCCTTTGCAAATAAGGCTCTACAACTCTTTTTAGGGGACCCGCTATTGGATGGTGCAGATTATCGCATATCGTGGGGCTAGTAGAGCGAGATATAGACCTCCTCACGGAGCATTCGGTCTCAATAGGGTTTTAAATACGGTTTTTTAAGAAAAACGCCTTTTCTATTTAAATAAAATTAATTTTTTATATTTATATAAATAATACAAATCCATATATTTTCAAAATATAATAACTTTATTTTTTTTCAAATAAAAGAATTACAAGTTTCATCAAAATACTATCAAGATATCAATACAAGAGCAGCTTTATAGTAAAATACCATGAACCTTCCAAGCTAAACTACTATCACTAAAATACCTCAAATTTCTAAAATTCACATCCATGGAAACCCTAAATAATATAAATAATTTCTCGAGGTTATTTTGAAACTATATTAAAAATATTTTTCATAAAACCCTCTCGAGTTATATAAAACTATATTTAAGGACTTTAGTAAATATAGGTTTAAGCGGGATCAATTCTTTTGAGCCCCAGGGAGACGGAGAAAGTGAGTGCTTGCCTATTTAAGATAGAAAACTTAACGGTGTTATCAATGGTAATTATCTTAGAAAAAGACACAAATTCTGCAGTCCATGTGCAGCAGTTACCGATAACTCCCGAACCTAATTCAGGATCTAAATCAGTTACAAGTGTCTGACTCAAGTCTGAGTCTAAAACTAAAACCTGAATCTAAAACCAAATACGAATAATTGATCATGAACTTGAACTCACGAAATCAATATTGAACTCAAACATATATACTTGACTATTGATCATGAATCGGAACACTTAAACTTGACTCAATCAAAATATGAATATTTGAACACTATGACTTGACTCGAACCTTGAATACAACTTGACATGAATACATGAATACTTGATATATACATGAACTCAATCTTGCAACTTAATGTATCCATGGATTCGAGCAAGACCAGTAATTTTAACTGTAACGTATAGTACACGGGATGTTGGGGTGGTTCATGCGTGAATCCAACGAAATCTCAGGAGTCCCGCTATATCATAAATCCATGTTTACTAACACAATCAAGCTATCATGAGTGTCCGTGTTTCCTTGCTCCTGGATTACAGCTTGTTGAGTTTGGAATACTTCAATACTAGGTTGAAGTCTCGTTACTAACACTTGATTCGGGCCCGTGGTTCCTTACCCCTGGATTACAGCCTGTCGGGTTCGAGAACACTCTTGAGATTAGTTGACATTCACACTTGAACTTACGGTAAACTAGTATATCCAAGTAAAGACCTGTTAAGACACTTACATTTCACTTCATGATCACTATACCTACACTACAGGGCCATGTTATACTCTGCTTATGTTAGTTATCATGATATATAGAACTGCATGCTAAATAAACTTGCCATGTTTACATTAAACGACATGCTGACACATCATACTTCATAATCAATTGTTCATGATATACATTTTCCTTTATCATTACATTTTATACTTCATTTCATTTCTTGGGGACTTACCGAGCGAAAGTTCGCTGATGGGCATTCCACCCATCTTTTGTTTTCTTAGAATGTTCGTCAGATACTGTGGAGACTGAGGAGATAGATATCTTAGAGGAGGAGCACGATCAGATCGCGACCCAGGCCTAGACCAGTTATCTTCTTCTCAGTTTATGTATGCCACTTATTTAGGCATTTCTATTCTTGTATTTTTCCTTCAGTTGATATTATGTATTGTAAATGAATCAAATTGAATGTAAATAAAGTTGTTGAAGTTTTATTCTCATATTAATTTTCTTGTCATTTTATATTGCTTATTTTACGCTTAGCGTATTTATTCCGGGAAATGACCTTCACGAAATAAATACGTCGCAGGTCTCGTCACGTACCTGCTTCCGTCTACTGGGAAGCAGAGCGTGACAGGTTTTGTTGGCGGCCCATGCAGGTCCATTCTATATGAAGTCATAAGCAATATATAATAAAAAATATAAGATTCAACAACTTTACATTCCTTACAATTCAATTTCCATTTAATCTATCCTAATCTTTCTGTTATATCTAAGGTAATGGATTCTCCCATCAACCTTAACACCAACGATGGAAGTACACCACCACTTATCCTTACCGTCCTACCACCTCCACCTATCGTAGCCGCACCACTCACAGAACAGACGATACTTCTGGAGGCTATCAAAAGCCTACTTGAAAGTCAGCAGGCTTAAAGCACGATTTTGCAGGCGCAGACTGCTCTCCTTCAACAGAGTTTCATCCGCTCTGAAGCAGAAGCATCGGGAGTGAAACAATTTCGAGCGTTACACCCGAAGAACTTCTCAGGAGAAACCACTTGAGGCCGAGGAATGGGCACAGAGTATTGAAGACGGCCTAGCCGCAGCTCAAGTTCCAGAATTGGCTTGGGTCAGAATAGCAAAACTCCAGCTTAATAACAATGCCAGAATCTGGTGAAAGGCCGAGGAAAGCCACCTTGAGCAGCCAATCGAGTGGAAGACTTTTCGTGATCTCTTTGATGCCAAGTATTTTCCAGAAACCGTGCACTTCGAGATGGAACGGAAATTCATCCACCTGCAATAAGGATCCATGTGGGATAAGTCAATGGACGAGTACGATGTTGCATTCACTATGCTCAGCAGATTCGCCGCCTATCTAATTCTTACTGCAGAAATCAGAGCTAGGCGCTTCCAGCAAGGATTAGACCTGGAGATCCAGGCTGTCCTAGCAACGGGAGAATTCCTGACACATGAAGCAGCTTTGCAACCAGCCCGTCGCTATGAAGTTGTCATTAAGAAGAAAGTAAGGCCACATTTGGTCGGTATGAAACGTCCCGCCCATCAGATTACTGGAGGAGCCTCTCCTAGACCAACTCTTCCAGCACCAGCTATGAAGCTAAGAGGATTATTTTCCGAGACTGAACCGAACTCTTGCATCTACTATAAGAGGATCGGATACCTAGTCAAAGATTGCCGTCGAGCGAATGGTCTTTGTCTGAAATGTGGATCATCCTCACACACTATAGGCACTTTCTCACACAACCGAACTGGCCAAATTCCCGTAGCTAGACCAGCTATTCAAGCTCCACCAACTCATTTAGCCCTTCCTGCACCACCTTCACACGAACCACCTTTACCTCGTCAGCCATCGATGTACCAGCATACACAGAGAAATGTGCAGAGACATCAGGCTTACACCTTGGCGGCCGGAGAAGCCGAAGCTATGGGTCAAGGTAACCCTGGTAAAATCTCCTCCCAGCTTTTTCAACCTTTTCAAACTCTTACATTCTTCGTTCTTTCAAACGTTTTTCATGCACCTTCAGTACAATATCAGTAGTTCTTTCACCACCGCTGCAATCTAATTTTTCTTGAATCTGTTACAATTTCTTTGTATAAATTTCGAGGATGAAATTTTTATAAGAAAGATAGAATGTAATGACTCTGAAATCTTAGTACGAAAATTCTTCTGTTAAAATACAGAATAGAGTTTCACAGCCTGAGTACAAGTTATAAGTTAATTTTGTTTAAGAATGCAAGAAGCAACTTGTAGCTCACTGGTAAAACCCTTGCACTGCTGTGACGTAACCCCTGTGTCCGAATCCCACCAGACACATTATTTTTCTGATTTTATTTTTTAAAAACTTCTTGGAAGCCCAAAAGTTTACACGTACAATGCACACAAAAATGAAAAGTCAGAAAAAATAAATATGTGCAAAAGAGTATTAACAGAGATATGAACACGTGGCACCAATCCACCGACCCCACTCCTACAATCGACCGGCGGAAATCCATCTTTGGCCGGCACCGACGGTCCCCCCGAGCCCAAAGTGCCCCGGGCTTTGTACACTTGTCATTTTCCCTACCCCAAACTCCCATGCACTGTTTGATTGCTCTGCAATCAAACAGAGACCCTTCAATTCCCCATTTATCCTCATTTTAATGCATTTTAATTCATCTTTTTAATTTCAAAACCCTAATTCCACACTATAAATACTACCCCATGCCCTAGCCCTTCATCATTCTGAAATCCCTAGCCAAAATTTTCTAAGTACAAGTGAAGTACAAGTGGAGTTATCAAGCGATCAAATTCCGACGAGAATCAAAGCAAGTTTCGGCGACCCTGCGACGCCACGACAACAACCCTCCCTTCTTCTACCTTCTCTTCATCTATCTAGCTAGTAAGCCTCTCCCAATCTCTCTTCTTTCTCTTTGAAAATCTCTTTTCAAAACATATATCGGAAGTGGAGTTAATACCGACATCTTCTTCTAAACTCTAAAAAGTTCACTTTTTCTTATATATTCTTTATCCATATTCTTAAACCATATTTGTAATCATATAATCAATGCTTAGAACCAATTTTAATCAAGAATATCATGCAAAATAGTTTTAACTTAACTTTTACACTAAAATATCATGAACTTCACATATATCTCTTTTAGTATTTTTTGTTAATTATACCTTTAGAAAACTTCACGGGGTAATGACATACCCCTCACAAACACACATAGTTCCATAGCACGATAACTCTTTCATGTAGATTTGTGTTTCGAGAAAATATTTCATTAAAATAACATTTACTTTAAAAATAGTTTTCTTTGGAATTATATTTTAAAATTCCTTTTGCAAAAAAAGCTCTACAACCCTTTTTAGGGGACCCGCTATTGGATGGTGCGGATTATCGCATATCCTAAGGCTAGTAGAGAGAGATGCAGACCTCTTCACCGAGCATTCTGTAAATTCCCGATTCCGTCAATAAAACTTTTCTAAAATTTTTCCGAGTCCCCTTGAAATTTTTCCTATATTTTATCAATTTTATATGCAGATTTTTATACTTACATATACTTTTTAAATTAAAATCAAAGCCCAAAAGAAAACAAAATAAAAACTAAATAAACAAATAAACCAAGCCCAATCCCTTACCAAATCAAGCCCAGCCCCAGCCCAAGAGGAAAATAAAAACTAAATATATAAATAAATCCCCAAAACCCATTCCCAGCCTACTCCCTACCGGCCCAAACCCGCGCCCAAACCCGTGCCCGACCCGACCGTTTCACCTTTCTTCCCCACTCCTTTCTTTTTCCCGATCTTTCTTTTCCCTAGTGCCCATGACGTCGCCTTGTTCTCCAACGTCCCTGCCTCGTCGACCGAGACCGCGCGCGCGCTCACAAGCTCCTCAAGCCCACCTCGTCTCTCTAACTCTCTCCCCTTCCTCCCTTTCTCCTCTGCTCTCTCCAAAAAAAACACCCTGTACCATCCCTCTCTCGAACCCACACCCACGCCACGCCCGCACTCGCCTGCCTCGTCGTCACTCGCGTCCACCGCCACTGATCTCGTCGTCGCCTCCAACACCCCATGTTGCTTCCATCACCCTCTTCACCAACTACCCAGAACCCCTTCCTCGCCACCGAGCCTCCCCTGCAAACCCATCGCGCCGCCGGTACACCCCGCTGAGCCCCCACGACGACGACGACCAACTCCCACCACCTTAGCCATCGCTGCAACCCTAACTCCGAGCTCCATCAACCCCGAGCCTCAAACGCTCTGCGACCCTCGCCGAGCTGCTGCACCCTCGCCGGCGACCACCTCATCCATCCTGGCTGCCTCCCTTCCAGTGCCCGAACGCCTCCGACACCCTCACCATCACTCGCAGCCGCCTCGCCCAGAAACCCAAGCCCCGCTGCCAAGAACCCAAACTCGAGCCGAGGCCGTGAACTCTAGTCGCGCCGTTCATAGCGCGATCTCGCCGTTGCCGCTGCCGTGCATCCTCAACGCGTCATCAGGCAAGTACCCTACTTGCTCCATGCTAAATTGTTCTATTAAAATTAGAAATACCGTTAAATTCCGTATATATAGTTCGTGCGACTTAATATAATGTATGTGTTCGACACAAAACCCGAGAGAAAAACTCCCATTAAATTGACAGAAACTGATTACATAAGTTGGCCCGTATGGTAATGAACATCGTGTTAAAATTTGGCTGAAAAATACAGTCGTTACTGACGTGAACGATCATCCCCATTTACACCCATTAAAACTGAAAATTTTCCGTATCTGAAACTTGTAAAAATCATAATTAATTGTTTATAAATTGGAATGATGCGTTCGAGGGCTCAAATCGAAGAGGACTCGACAACCTAGGACCCCATAAGAGTTTTAAATTGTTTCTATAGTGAAAGGATGACGGAAACTGGTTCGGAGAGCGGCTCTGTACTGCAGTCCACAGCAACTCTGGCTGTTGATTTCCATCTTGTAATGCTTACCCTCTACTGCTTGAACATGTTATATTGCAGAACCCTACACCATAATGAAAATGAAACAGTTAGCTAACTAATGAAAGTGATTTCATCCCTTTTCACTGTCGTTTACTATTTAAACTGTATTTTAGATTAACAGGACGTATAGCAGTCCCAAACAGAAATAGAACTTATACCCCATTGTTGTACAGTACATAGCTTCTGACGTACAGGCGCGATTGAAAATCCGTCTGGTGCGTGAAAAACCTAAATTTCGTTCAACTATAGCGTCGCCTAACTTTGATCCCAACAGGGTGGAAATTGTGTTGCGAAATGGACATTCAGTTCAGGAACTGAATTTCCAGCAGCGAACACTTAAAATGAAACGGCTGTAACTTGCAAACCCGAAATCCGATTGCACTAAAATAAATTTTGTTGAACTGCCGACTGAGTTTACTTGCTACCGCCTTTGTATCATTTTACTGAATTTTGAATGTATGATTTAATGCAATTTTTATAAGTTCAAAAGATGCATAATAGTTTGTATTACCCATGGTTTGTTAACTGCATAAATGCACATATTTTACCCGATTGCCATACTTCTAGTGATAGTGCGCGTTATTATTCAGTGTGCAATGCATTGTCGTGCGTGAGTGGTATTGGTTTAGGAGTGTCAAGTACGCCAGTGAAAAAGTGAATGATTCGAGACAGTGAACAATACAGTGAACAGTGACAAAAACCGTGTTATTGGTGCATACTTGTACACGACTAAACCATACTCATAAATAGTGTAAACCTAGGGAAAAAGTGGAAATCAAAGTGGAAAGAGCATTGTATTTTGCGAGGACAGTGATTTAGAGGATGGTCATTCGAACAACGACTCTTATATATATTAGGTTGGGCCTAACAGTCCGGCTGACAGGGTTATGTCCCGGGTGATAGCGGACCGTAGTTTCGGGTATGTACGAGACCCTCGTTAAACATGATCCTCCTTTCCACAACTCGATTTTAAAGATGACTTAAAGACTGATAGGGATACAGATCCTACTTTGCATCAGTTGGTGACATATTGATTACCTATATTTTACTTCCACTGTTATTACCTTCTTTGCTTGTTTCTTGTCGCTATTATAATATTGCTATTACGTCGCTCTAACGACCTGAGTATGCATGCTCAGACCTCGAGGAAGAACCAGTACAGGAGTCAGACTTGCCCTTCGAGCTTGCGGAGATTTAGTCGGGAGTACCTCCTTCACTTTTACTGCTTTCCCTAAAGAAACCTTGTATTCGCACTTGGTTGGTAGTTCTTTTCCTTATTTTATTGTAAATTGTGAACAATGAAAGTTGATATAATAATTTAGTGATGTATTTCCTTTACTTCGGTGCTTTGTTTACTGATTACCATGTAATGCTAGAAGCCGAAGTGTGACTACGGCGGGATTATTCCTTGACCGTAGGAGCATGGCTGGCCTAGTCATCCCTCGTTTTCCATATTTTGGGAAGCGGGGCGTGACATGGTTTTGTTGGTATCAGAGCCAGATTTAGTAGTAAGGGATAACATTAACTACACTTTATTACATTATTTTCGCTTCACTATCCCTGACTTTCATCCTTGTATCTAATCATATCCTTTTAAATATTTTCCATCGATATGACGTCCCCGAACGACCACTCCTCGGACTCAAGTTCTCAGGATCGCATGGAGAGGATCTTGAGTGCACTGATGACTCTCGCAGAAGCTCAGAAGAGAAAGACGGACCTACTCACTGAGGGACTCAGGTCTATTACCGCAGTAGGGGGACCCTCCGCCCTCATTACCGCCCCCGAGGGCACAGCTCCACCAGCTTTTCCTACCAAGGCTGGCACCGTGTTAGATTTTCGGAGGTTACATCCAGCTGCATTTACGGGACTAGCCGAACCACTCGAGGCCGAGCAATGGCTGGTCAATATGGAGAACCCACTAACGGCTGCAAGAGTACCCGATGAGGAGAAAGTAAATGTGATAAAGATCCAGTTGGAAGACGAAGCACGTACTTGGTGGTCAGTTGAAGAAAGCAGACTAGAAGGTCCAATCGAATGGAGCAAATTCAAGGAGTACTTCTTGGACCACTATTTCCCTTCCACCGCCAAAGCAGAGATGGAAAAAAGATTCATCCTACTGAAGCAGAATGGTCGTCCCGTGGACGTATACGCGGCAGAATTCAACCGTCTGAGCCGATTTGCTCCGTATATGGTCGCTTCAGAGGCTACCAGGGCCAGGCGCTTCTTACAGGGACTTAATTTCGAGCTACAGCAGTTGATCGCGTCACTCGAGTTGCAGACTTTTGCACAGGTACTCAACGCAGCACGAATCCAGGAGAAGCTGATCAATAAATTTAGGAAGCCCCCAGTTGTTCCAGTGCGTACTCACACACCGTCTCGAGGAGTCATACCAGTTCACAGGCCAGGAACGACACAGATGAAGCGTCTATTCGTGCCCCAGCATCGCCTCCAAAGTAAGAACTTAGTTTGCGGCTACTGCAACAGGGATGGGCATACCCAGAAGGACTGTCGCCGCGCCAAGAGACAGTGTTTGATTTCCGGATCCAGCCAGCACCGAGTTAGTGGTTGCCCTGAGCGAACAAAGTTACAGGGAGGGTCTGGACCGCAGCAGCAGAGATCACAGGAGCAGAGGCAACCCTATACAGGCCGCGGTCAGGGACGGGCTTTCACCTTGACCGCCGAGCAGGCAGAGGCTTCAGGCAAAGTTGTCACAGGTATTCTACTCATACATTCCATGCCAGCTAGAGTACTATTTGATTCTGGAGCATCGCACTGTTTCATACATTTCGTTGATACACACTCCATACCACATGAACCATTAACCAAGGGTTGGAAAATACATACGGGTAATGGTGTGATGGTATCTAGTCGAGAATGTAGATCATGTCCAGTTGTAGTGTGTGGCAGGGAATTCTATGCGAATTTCCATTTGATCGGAACAGGCAGCTATGACGCAATTTCCGGGATGGATTGGATGAGTACCTTCCATGCAGTTATTGATTGCCGAGCAAGAAATGTGACTTTCCGTATTCCCAATCACCCAGAGTTTATTTTCAAAGGCGGGAGCGAATCTTTGGAACCAGCCAAGTATAGAGCCAAGCCAAAAGAGTTGACAGCTATGAAGATTGATGAAAGCCCAACCCCAGAGATTGTTCAGGATTTCTTGGACGTGTTTCCTGAAGATTTACCAGGTCTACCACCTCCACGCGTCTTGGAATTCTCGATTGATTTGACTCCAGGTACAGCACCAGTTTCCAAGGCCCTGTACAGAATGGCATCGGTTGAGTTGGCAGAATTGAAGAAGCAAATTGAAGAACTCCTGGAGAAGAGATTTATCCGGCCAAGCGTTTCACCGTGGGGTGCACCAGTTCTATTGGTGAAGAAGAAGGATGGATCGCTGCGGATGTGTATAGACTATCGGGAGCTGAACAAAGTCACAATAAAGAACAAGTACCCAATTTCGCGCATCGACGACTTATTCGATCAGTTAAGTGGGGCCAAGGTATTTTCGAAGTTGGATCTCCGTTCTGGCTATCATCAGATCAGAGTAGCGGCCGAGGACATATGCAAGACGGCTTTCAGGACCCGATACGGGCATTATGAGTTCCTTGTGATGCCGTTCGGCGTTACCAATGCTCCAGCGATATTTATGGATTTGATGAACAGGGTGTTTGCAAAGTACTTGGACACGTTCGTCGTTGTATTTATCGACGACATACTAGTTTACTCGAAGACCCGGGAGGAGCATGTCGAGCATTTGCGCACGGTTCTACAAATTCTTCGAGAAGAGAAGCTGTACGTAAAATTGAGCAAGTGTGAGTTCTGGCTCGACAAGGTTCAGTTCTTGGGACACATTGTTTCGGGCGAAGACATCTCAGTGGACCCGGCAAAGATAGAATCTGTCAGAGATTGGCCAACACCGAAGTCAGTGGCCGAGATCAGAAGCTTTCTGGGACTGGCAGGATATTATCGGCGGTTCGTCCAAGACTTTTCAAGAATCGCTGAACTTTTGACGAGGCTGACACGGAAGGAGGTACCGTTTGTGTAGACAGAGGAGTGTACTCGGGCATTCGAGACATTGAAGCAGAAGTTAACCACGGCGCCCATTCTTATAGTACCAGATGATTCCGGTGGTTTGGTGATACATAGTGATGCCTCAAGGAAGGGCTTAGGCTGTGTTCTGATGCAGCACGATCGGGTGGTTGCTTACGCCTCTCGACTGCTGAGAAATCACGAGAGGAACTACCCTACGCATGACTTGGAGTTAGCCGCAGTGGTTTTTGCATTGAAGATCTGGAGGCACTACCTGTTGGGCGAGAAGGTGGAAGTGTACACAGATCACAAGAGTCTGAAGTACGTCTTCACTCAGAAAGAACTAAATATGAGGTAGCGCCGATGGCTAGAACTGATGGCGGACTACGACTTGGACCTTCAGTATCATCCAGGAAAAGTAAATGTTGTACCAGATGCTCTCAGTCGCAAGCCAGCGGTCATGATGTTGACCAGTCAGAGGAGCATCATTGAGGATTTTCAGAGACTCGAGCTTGAAGTCATTACACCGAGCGCAATCAGGCAATTTTGGAAACTACAGGCGCAGTGTTCTCTTGTGGATCGTATCAAGGCTGCGCAAGCGGATGATCCTCGATTGCAAAAGTTCAGAGAGCAAGTAGAAGCCGGGCTGAGAACAGACTTACTCATACATGAAGACGGTTCTCTGAGATTCGGTAGCAGGCTCTGCGTACCCAAAGAGGATGTTCGAGAAGAGGTACTGGCTGAGGCTCATAGTTCAGCTTATTCTGTGCATCCGGGAGGCACGAAGATGTATCGAGATCTGAAGCAGCACTTTTGGTGGAAATGGGATGAAGCGAGAAATTGCGCAGTTTGTATCCAGGTGCTTGGTATGCCAGCAGGTGAAGGTGGAACATCAGAGGACAGCGGGACTGTTACAACCGCTTCCGATACCAGAATGGAAGTGGGAGCACATTACTATGGATTTCGTGACGGCCTTACCACGGAGCCCTAGGGGCAAAACGCCATTTGGGTTATCGTCGACCGCCTCTCGAAAGCTGCACACTTCTTACCATTCCGAGTGGGACAGTCGACAGAGTCACTCGCGGAGAGATACATGAAGGAGATAGCGCGACTTCACGGAGTTCCGGTCAGCATTGTGTCAGATCGAGACACCAGATTTGTTTCGCACGTTTGGAGGAGCTTACAGGAGAGTTTGGGTACCCGCCTCAAGTTCAGTACAGCTTATCACTCGCAGACGGACGGACAATCCAAGCGTACGATTCAGACGCTCGAGGATATGCTGAGAGCTTGCATGCTGGACTTCCAGGGTTCCTGGGAGGATCATCTGCATTTAGTCAAGTTTTCTTATAACAACATTTACCAGGCTAGCATCCAGATGGCTCCTTTCGAAACACTGTACGGGCGTAAATGTCGATCCCCAGTTTGTTGGGATGATATGGGAGAACGAAGATTACTGGGTCCCGAGCTCATTGTTCATACAGTCGACAAGGTCCAAATGATCATGCAGCGCATTAAGACGGCTCAGGATCGACAGAAAAGTTGGGCGGATACCAGCAGGAGAGCACTAGAATTTGAAGTCGGAGATCACGTTTTCCTAAAAATTTCCCCTACCCGCGGAGTTATCAGGTTCGGAGGTCGCGGGAAACTCAGTCCCCGTTTCATCGGACCTTTTGAGGTGCTAGAGCGAGTAGGAGAGATGGCTTATCGACTTGCCTTGCCTCCATCGCTAGCTGGTGTGCACAATACTTTCCACGTATCACAGTTGCGGTGTTATGTTCGGGATGAGAGCCATGTTCTGGACTATTCGGAGTTAGCTTTGGGTGCCGACCTATCTTACGAGGAGCAGCCCACCACCATCCTCGACCGCAGAGAAAAAGTGCTGAAGAATAAAGTCATTCCGTTAGTCCGAGTGTCTTGGGGCGGTCGTTCCCCAGGAGAATCTACCTGGGAGCGTAAGGAAGATATCCGTGCACGTTTTCCACATCTATTTGTTTAGTGCTGTTGTTTCATTGTCTCTTTTAAATTTCGAGGATGAAATTTTTGTAAGGAGGGTATGATGTAAATTCCCAATTACGTCAATAAAACTTTTCTAAAATTTTTCCGAGTCCCCTTGAAATTTTTCCTATATTTTATCAATTTTATATACAGATTTTTATACTTACATATCCTTTTTAAATTAAAATCAAAGCCCAAAAGAAAACTAAATAAACAAATAAACCAAGCCCAATCCCTTACCAAATCAAGCCCAGCCCAAGAGGAAAATAAAAACTAAATATATAAATAAATCCCCAAAACCCATTCCCAGCCCACTCCCTACCGGCCCAAACCCGCGCCCAAACCCGTGCCCGGCCCAACCGTTTCACCTTTCTTCCCCACTCCTTTCTTTTACCCGCTCGTTCTTTTCCCTACGTGCCCACGACGTCGCCTCGTTCGCCAACGTCCCCGCCTCGTCACCCCACGTCCCCACTCGTCGACCGAGACCGCGCGCGCGCTCACGAGCTCCTCAAGCCAACCTCGTCTCTCTAACTCTCTCCCCTTCCTCCCTTTCTCCTCTGCTCTCTCCAAAAAAAACACCATGTAACATCCCTCTCTCGAACCCACACCCACGCCACGCCCGCACTCGCCTGCCTCGCCGTCGCTCGCGTCCACGGCCACTGATCTCGTCGTTGCCTCCAACACCCCCTGTTGCTTCCACCACCCTCTTCACCAACTACCCAGAACCCCCTCCTCGCCACCGAGCCTCCCCTGCAAACCCATCGCGCCGCCGGTACACCCCGCTGAGCCCCCACGACGACGACGACGACCAACTCCCACCACCTTAGCCATCGCTGCAACCCCAACTCCGAGCTCCATCAACCCCAAGCCTCAAACGCTCTGCGACCCTCGCCGAGCTGCTGCACCCTCGCCGGCGACCACCTCATCCATCCCAGCTGCCTCCCTTCCAGTGCCCGAACGCCTCTGACACCCTCACCATCACTCGCAGCCGCTTCGCCCAGAAACCCAAGACCCGCTGCCAAGAACCCAAACTCGAGCCAAGGCCGTGAACTCTAGTCGCGCCGTTCGTAGCGCGATCTTACCGTTGCCGCTGCCGTGCGTCGTCAACGCGTCATCAAGCAAGTACCCTACTTGCTCCATGCTAAATTGTTCTATTAAAATTAGAAATACCGTTAAATTCCGTATATATACTTCGTGCGACTTAATATAATGTATGTGTTCGACAATAAACCCGAGAGGAAAACTCCCATTAAATTGACGGAAACTGATTACATAAGTTGGCCCGTATGGTAATGAATATCGTGTTAAAATTTGGCTGAAAAATACAGTCGTTACTGACATGAACGATCATCCCATTTACACCCGTTAAAACTAAAAATATTCCGCGTCTGAAACTTGTAAAAATCATAATTAATTGTTTATAAATTGGAATGATGCGTTCGAGGGCTCAAATCGAATCCGAATCGACCACCTAGGACCCCATAAGAGTTTTAAATTGTTTCTATACTGAAAGGATGACAGAAACTGGTTCGGAGATCGGCTCTAGACTGCAATCCAGAGCAGCTCTGGCTGTTGATTTCCATTTTGTAATGCTTACCCTCTACTTCTTGAACATGTTATATTACGGAACCCTATACCATAGTGAAGATGAAACAGTTAGCTAACTAATGAAAGTGATTTCATCCCTTTTCACTGTTGTTTACTATTTAAACTGTATTTTAGATTAACAGGACGTATAGCAGTCCCAAACAGAAACAGAACTTATACCCCATTGTTGTACAGTACATAACTTCTGACGTAGAGGCATGATTGAAAATCCGTCTGATGCGTTGAAAACCCAATTGTAAAACCTAAATTTCTTTCAACTATAGCCTCGCCAAACTTTGGTCCCAACAGGGTGAAAATTGTGTTGCGAAATGGACATTCAGTTCAGGAACTGAATTTCCAGCAGCGAACACTTAAAATGAAACGGCCGTAACTTGCAAACCCGAAATCCGATTGCACTGAAATAAATTTTGTTGAACTTCTGACTGAGCTTACTTGCTACCGCCTTTGTATCATTTTACTGAATTTTTAATGTATGATTTAATGCAATTTTTATAAGTTTAAAAGATGCATAATAGTTCGTATTACCCATGGTTTGTTAACTGCATAAATGCACATATTTTACCCGATTGCCATATTTCTAGTGATAGTGCGCGTTATTATTCAGTGTACAATGCATTGTCATGCGTGAGTGGTATTGGTTTAGGAGTGTCAAGTACGCCAGTGAAAAAGTGAATGATTCGTGACAGTGAACAGTGACAAAAACCGTGTTATTGGTGCATACTTGTACACGACTAGACCATACTCATAAATAGTGTAAACCGGGGGAAAAGGGGGAAATCGAAATGGAAAGAGTATTGTATTTAACGAGGACAGTGATTTAGAGGATGCTCATTCGAACAGCGACTCTTATATATATTAGGTTGGGCTTAGCGGTCCGGCTGACAGGGTTATGTCCCGGGTGATAGAGGGCCGCAGTCTCGGATATATACGAGACTCTCGTTAAATATGATCCTCTTTTCCAAAACTCGATTTCAAAGATGATTTAGAGACTGATAGGGACACAGATCCTACTTTGCATCAGTTTGTGACATATTGAATACCTGCATTTTACTTCCACTGTTATTATCTTCTTTGCTTGTTTCTTGTCACTATTATAACATTGCTATTACGTCGCTCTGACGACCTGAGTATGCATGCTCAGATCTCGAGAGAGAACCAGTACAGAAGTCGGACTTGCCATTCGAGCTTGCGGAGATTTAGTCGGGAGTACCTCATTCACTTTTACTGCTTTCCCTAAAGAAATCTTGTATTCACACTTGATTAGTAGTTCTTTTCCTTGTTTTATTGTAAATTGTGAACAATGAAAGTTGATATAATAATTTAGTGATGTATTTCCTTTACTTCGGTGCTTTATTTACTGATTACCATGTAATGCTAGAAGCCGAAGTGTGACTACGGCGGGATTATTCCTTGACCATACGAGCATGGCTGGCCTAGTCATCTCTCGTTTTCCGTATTTTGGGAAGCGGGGCGTGACACATTCGGTCTCGAAAGGTTTTTAAATACGTTTTTTTAAGAAAAACGCATTTTTTCTATTTAAATAATTTTTTTATAATAATATAAATATTACAAATCCATATATTTTCAAAATATAATAACTTTATTTTTTTTTTCAAATGAAAGAATTACAAGTTTCATCAAAATACTATCAAGATATCAATACAGGACCTGCTTTACTGTAAAATACCATGAACTTTCCAAGGTAAGCTGCTATCACTAAAATATCTCAAATCTCTAAAATTCATATCCATGGAAACCCTAAATAATATAAATAATTTCTCAAGATTATTTAGAAACTATTTTAAAAATATTTTTCATAAAACCCACTCGAGTTATATAAAACTATATTTAAGGACTTCAGTAAATATAGGTTTAAGCGGGATCAATTCTCTTGAGCCCCAGAGAACCGGAGAAAGTGAGTGCTTGGCTATTTAAGGTAGAAAACTTAACGATGTTATCAATGGTAATTGTCTTGGAAAAAAACACAAATCCTGCCGTACATGTGCAGCAGTTGCCGATAACTCCCGAACCTAATTCAAGATCTAAATCAGTTACAAGTGTCTGACTCAAGTCTGAGTCTAAAACTAAAACCTAAATTTAAAACCAAACACTAATACTTGATCATGTACTTGAACACACGGAATCAATATTGAACTCAAATAGGTATACTTGACTATTGATCATGAATCAGAACACTTAAACTTGACTCAATCAAAACATGAATATTTGAACACTATGACTTGACTCGAACCATGAATAAAACATGATATGAATACATGAATACTTGATATATACATGAACTCAATCTTGCAACTTGATGTATTCATCTATTCGAGCAAGGCCGGTAATTTTAACTGTAACGTAGAATACACGGGGTGTTGGGATAGTTCATACGTGAATCCAACGAAATCTCAGGAGTCCCACTAGATCATGAATCCATGTCTACTAACACAAGCAAGGTATCATGAGAGCATGCGTTTTCTAACTCCTGAATTACGGTCTGTTGAGTTTGGAATACTTTAACACTAGGTTGAAGTCTCGTTACTAACACTTGATTCGAGCCCGTGGTTTCTTACCCCTGAATTACAGCCTGTTGGGTTCGAGAACACTCTTGAGATTGGTTAACATTTACCCTTGAATTTACGTTAAACTAGTATACCCAAGTAGAGACATGTTAAGATATTTACATTTCACTTCATGTTTACTATACCTACACTACACAGCTATGTTATACTCTGCTCATGTTAGTTATCATGATATATAGAACTGCATGCTAAATAAATTTTCCATGTTTACATTAAACGACATGCTGACATATCATACTTCATAATCAATTGTTCATGATACACATTTTTCTTTATCATTACACTTTATATTTCATTTCATTTCTTGGGGACTTATCGAGCGAAAGTTCGCTGACGGGCATTCCACCCATCTTTTGTTTTCTTGGAATGTTCGTCAGATACTGTGGAGACTGAGAAGGTAGACATCTCAGAGGAGGTGCACGATCAGATCGCGATCCAGGCTTAGACCAGTTATCTTCTTCTCGGTTTATTTATACTACTTGTTTAGGCAATTCCATTCTTGTATTTTTCCTTCAGTTGATATCATGTATTGTAAATGAATGAAGTTGAATGTAAATAAAGTTGTTGAAATTTTAATCTCATATTAATTTTCTTATCATTTTATATTGCTTATTTTACGCTTAGCGTATTTATTCCGGGAAATAACCTTCTAGAAATAAATACGTCGCGGGTCTCGTCACGTACCTGCTTCCGTCTACTGGGAAGCGGGACGGGACATTCGCGTTGTTTACTCCGTCGTGGCAGGAGGTACAGAGCCGTTACGAGGAAGTTCGGTAAGGAAAAGCTAAAGAGGCTTGATCCAAGGAAGCTCGGGTTTTGAGCTATTGGTCCCGAGTTTTGGTCAGGATGGCGAGAAGGCTGAGAAAGCTCAGCTCGAGAATTGCTCGGAGATGAAATATTGACCGGTGGTTGGTCGAAGGAGGAATGCAACCAGGTGAAGGCCCCGAGGGATCGGAGCCTATTCCTCGGATTCCCTTTGCATCATACTGACATACACGGATTCCCTTTGCATCATACTGACATACATGAATGACACGTCATCTGTTCCGTGCCGTGATATAGAGAATCCTCACTTACGAGTATCATCATATATACAAAGACAATAGCTTATTATTAACTTAACTTGCTAGCAGGTGACAAGTAAAAATACTCTATAATAATTTACTAACCCATTCTCTATGTAAAACAAAAAGGGATGGCATGCATATTGAGGTGGAATGTACAAGGAGAGTAAAGATAAATATAGCTCTAGGAAAAAGGTCAAAGAGACTGAAAATGCGTAACTTTTCTGATATCATCAGTCTCGATTTAGATTGTCATTTGTACATGTACATATAAAAAGAGAAATCATGTTACTAATTAATTAACATGCGGTTTAAAATAACATACAAAAGAAATCTATAGCTAACAATGTTCATATTCAATCATGCGCTCCTTAAATCTGCTTAGAAGATGGTGATGGACAGCATAGCTATGTCTATTGTATTGGAGAAAAATGACTGTATAACTCTATGTTTTGTATTTGGAAAAAGAGATTGTTTTCATTCCAATTCTGGATGAGTTTTCTCCCACAACTTATCTTTTCTTCGGAAGGCAAGGAAAATTGGCAGCCACTGAACCAGACAAACGGTCAGCCTCAACGAGGAGAACCAAGAAAAGATGCCAACCCCTTTCTTGTTCACACACAACCACTCTCACGCATAAAGCCAACCATCACTATCTTCACTCGAATAACAAAACCCATCTCTTCACCAAAATAAAAATTAAAAAGGCCAACGATTATTTTATTTGTTGATGTGACTTCTACAGAAGTCAAACTGGCGGTTATAAAGATGAAAGTGATATTATATGAGTTATATCCCTTACAAATTCATCCTATAATTCGGTGAGGTCGAAAATTCATATTCGAAAAATTATTCGGAAAAAATCGGCAGGTATTCGGGAAAAATTTGGTAAGTGTTCGGGAAATGTTTGGGAAGGATTTCGAGCAAAAAATTAATATATGAGACGTTAGGTTTTGGTTTTGTGAATTATTTGTTGTTTTTTGAATTATTCGCTGTTTTTCACATAATTAGGGAATAATTCGCGAATTATTCGGCCCGTAGATTAATTCGGCGATTAAGTTGGCTGATCAAAAATTCGCGAATTATTCACGAATTCGGCAAATAATTCACGAGTCACATGACTACGATGTATAAGCAAAGGTTATTGATAGTATCTCTTACAGGATTGGAAGATATATCGTCATGCAGAGTAACACACTATTTGAATTTTTTTATACTTGTATCTCATATCCCAATCCATATCCAAATGACTTAAAAGACGTCAGGATAAGAAGAAAGAACAAATGTCCTCGGTGGCTAAGAAGCCTAGAAACGCAACTCCAAAAATCCAAAAACAGCGAACCTCACTTCACTTTATAATGGAGCAACTTGGCCTCACAAACTCAAAAAAACTTCCCCCAAAAACACAAGAAAATGGAGCAACCTCAAGGCACAATCCTATTCTCAACCGTTGGATTGCCCTACTACGGCTTCGATGTCTTCTCCCTCAACCTCTCCACACTAACGGAGCGCCGTCACACCGACGGAATCTCCGTTAACTTCAACGCCCAATTCATCGACGAAGGAGAAACCGTGGCCTTCGTCTCCGAACGAACTGGTTCAGCAAAACTTTTCAGAACCGGTTCAGAAAACTCAAAACCGGAACCGCTACCAACCATCGCTGAAAGCCTGTTCCACGACCGGCCTACAGTAAAAAAGAATCGGGTTTATTTCGTATCGGCCCACGAGAAACCTGATCGATGGTTTAAGAGTTGGACCGCCGTCTATTGTGCGGAATTGGGTTCGAAGGAGCCGGTTCGGTTGAGCCCGACCGGGTCCGTCGATCTGAGCCCGGCCGTTTCCGAATCGGGAAAGCTCATTGCCGTCGCTTCCTATGGATCGGGATCGTGGAAGGGCGATTTCCACGAGCTGGAGACCGAGATCGTGGTGTTTAGAGCCTCAGATCCGTCGAATCGCGCTGTCATCTGCCGTAACGGCGGATGGCCGACGTTCGCCGGAGACTCGACGGTGTTTTTCCACCGCAAGGCCGACGACGGATGGTGGAGCGTTTTCCGTCTAGATCTGACGGAAAATCTCGAGGATTTCGACGGCAAACCGAGGCGGATCACGCCGCCTGGGATTCACGCGCTCACGCCGGCAGCGGCGCATAACGGCAAATGGATTGCCGTCGCGACTAGAAGGAAGGAGACGAGCTATCGCCACATCGAGATCTTCGATCTCGAAACGGAGAAATTCAAACCGGTAACAAACATCACAAACCCTAACTTTCACCACTACAATCCATTCATCTCACATGAGTGCACTCACCTCGGCTACCACCGCTTCCGCGGCGAATCCGTCGCTGGAGACTCGATCGCGCCTCACATATCGCCGGTTACATCGCCGGAGAGATCGCTGAAGCTTCTCCGCACCGGGATGAGCTTCCCTTCGTTTTCGCCCGACGGCGAGTTCATCGCCGTGAACGGCGATTTCTTCATGAGCCCAGGGGTGATGATAATAAAATCCGACGGCTCTAAGCGATGGACGCTGATGAAAGAATCGGGCGCATTTTTCACGGTGTGGAGCCCAACAGAAAAGGGTGTGATTTTCACGGCGGTGGGGCCCATCTTCGAGTCCTCGAAAGCAACGGTCCAGATCGCGCGGGTCTCCTTCAACGTTCACGATCTCGTCGACGATCGCGATGCGGTCACCGCCGAGGTGAAGCTGCTCACGCGATCCGACGTCGGAAATAACGCCTTTCCATCAGTTTCGCCTGACGGAAAGCATCTTGTGTTTCGATCAGGACGCTCGGGGCATAAGAATTTGTACATTCTTGACGCCGTCAACGGAGAGACTGACGGCGGTGACGGGATCCGTCGGTTAACCGACGGAGAGTGGATCGATACAATGCCATGCTGGTCACCGGACGGTGAGCTTATCGCATTCTCGTCGAACCGCCACTGCCCGCAGAATCCAGCTGTGTTTAGTGTTTACCTGATTCGGCCCGATGGCACGGGGCTGAGGCGCGTGCACGTTGCGGATGACGTGGATAGGGAGAGGATCAACCACGTGTGCTTCAGCCCCGACACCAAGTGGCTGGTTTTCACGGCGAATTTCGGTGGCGTGTCGGCGGAGCCGGTGTCGGTTCCGAATCAGTTTCAGCCCTACGGGGAGCTGTATGTCTGTAGGGCCGATGGGAGTGGGCTGATTAGGCTGACGTGTAACGCCTGGGAGGATGGGACGCCGACGTGGCATGCCAAGGGTGGGGCCCCCGATGTGGGGTCTCTTTCTTTGGGTGACGTGGCGGGGGATAAGCTGACGGGGCAGTTTGTGGAGCCACTTTGGTTAACCTGTGATGTTTAAAAATTTTGAATCCTTGATTATCTAGGTTCACTTGTGCTGATTAAATATATAAAATGGCGTTTCTTGATTCAATGAGGATACTTGGAAAGAAAATTGACAACGAAAATTAATTTGGAAGTGTTTGAAATGCTATCTGTATGATTTTGCTGTTGAATCAACGTGAATGAAGTTTAACCATTTTGTTTCTTGTTTGGGAGGACGGCGGACAGAGGTCGTCGCATTGATTGTGGGTTTGGATTTTTAGCTATTGATCAAACTGACTACACAAATGAGGTTGGTTGGTCTATGTTTCAGCCTACTCAGATGAAATTGGATAGTCGAATTTAATTTTATTTGTCAAATTGTAGATTTTTTTATATTCATGTTTGATTCCGTAAGTGATATGGATCTGTTTATCTTTAAATGTCCATAAAACTGAATGACTGGATTTCTTTCGGCGGACTCCACCAGTTGGCCTCGAGAGGGGCATATAAAGTAACTCTAATTCGGTATTACAATGACCATTAAAGTATATACCCTTTTAATTTTAGTTGTCTTTTAACAGTAATAAATATCACTATGCCTGGAAGAGTGAATTCAACTTGAAAATGGAGTGGTAATGACATGTGCTTGAGTACTCATCTTTGTAATAATTATATTGTATATGGTTATTATAATGGATTTAATGAAAATAAAATGAAATTAGTGAAGAGAATTATAAGGAATGGTTGGAAAAAAGAAAAAGGAATACTAAAAGATAATTTGGTCCTCCTCCTTTTATATCTTTACTCTCTCTTTTGATTAATTTTGCTATGTGATTTTACTGCTAAATGCTGTATGATGTAGGTTTAAAATAAAAATGGATGCTAGTATCGTTTGTTTGCATTTATTTGCATGCATCAATTCTAACTTGTGGTTAGTGAAAATTTACTTTGGAGTTGTTAAGGTGTGATCATAAATAAATTTAAAAGTTAATATAATGAAATTAAATTAAGTTGGAAGATGATTAAGGGGCATGTGATGGAGAATTTAGTAAGTAATTAATAATTTATTGTATTTAGTTTTTCTTTTCCATCTCTCAAGAATAATCTTTATGGGATTAATAATATTGTTGATTATCTAATCTATCTATAAGTTATAGATTATATCATAAGGAACTACCGTTTGTGCTACTTAATGCAAATATGTGCAGTTTAGATGTGTAGTGAATGAAAAGGATAGTAATTAGGTATTGATTAATTAAATAAACTCATAAATATTAATTTGATACTACTCTTAGGTTGGGCTTATTCCATGGAAAGATAACCAGGAATCCCTGTATTCCCGGAAATGGAATGATCGGGCATTTAATTCTAAGAAATCTTGCATTAACGAGCTTGATATATTTTAATCGTTCCCGGTAATGTATGTATGTGCAACCATTGATCGGCGGCGAGGTCAGAGAAGGGCCGGTGGATGGAGGCGAAGCCGGCGACGAAACGGCCGATCGGCGGCGGGCCGACGAACGACCGGCAATGGAGGCGGGGTAGGCCGGCAACAAACTACAGCCGGCTGTCGGCTAACGTCCGATTGGCGACGGGCCGGTCCACAAATGACCGGCAACCGACGACCTGCCGATCAGCGGCAGGCCGGCCGGCGGACGACCGACGATGGGCAGCGGGCCCGACCGACCAGCGGATGGTCATGGCCCATTCATATTAGGCAAGAATATTTCTTTGTAATCTCCGATAGATACATATTTTGAGGGGAATAGTATTACTATGAAAATGAGGTTATGGTAATCTAGGATTACTATCTAGATTAGCTCCTATCAAGCGCACAGAATTCTCAAACTGAGATAATTAGTTCAATGCAGGCAATAATCAATTATACTCTGAAAATTTACATAAATTAAGTACTCGCTACTTTACTTTATACTAGCTACAACTTTTCCGCTACCTGCATGCATATTTTTCTATTCTCCTTCCCCTTAAATGATTAAATACACACAAATTGTATGTTGGTATTTACTATTATGTAACAAAACTATTCATCTCCCCCGTTGCTTCCATGCAACAATATACATTAGAATCGAAATCTTCCAATTTTTCACTATCAAATCCTACTGTTCCCATTGAAAAATATATATTTACTCTTAATTTCTTTACAACCCCGCCAGCAGCCATTAATTGAGCCGCAAAGGTTAGTGGACTTGGATTTACTACCGAAAGTTGAGATGCATAAAAAGGTTTATTGTGATGCTATCGCATCATCGCCATTGTTGGATAAGATGTAGGCCAAATTGAATGGCTTGAAAAGTGGTGATGCTCAATAACGATAATTCCTTACATAATGACACGTGGCAGATGACGTGTCCAGAAGCTTGTAAGAAAGGACCTACAGTGGCCGACCAGGTCACTCCTATGCCCGTCCTACAAACAAACGCTGGCTCACCTCCGAGCCCCCTGCACAATTGGCCTCCTCGGCCTCCCAGCTCGTTCCGGGCTACCGCAGAACCAAGATATCTCGGCTCTTCCGCTTGTCCGCGAGCTCTCCCGCCGAGGTCATCTTCCTCGGTCTCATCGACCGACCAACGGCACCGCTCACAGGCGCAACCGTCATCCCGTGAATTTCGCCATGCGCGAGATATCCGCCGGCCACATCCCACGTTCCACGCCATCACGATCCCCATTAACGAGCATGTCTCGCCATTAATGCGGGATCCCGCCCATCACGCAGGCGTGACGTCGGGAGCGTAACGGCCGGCGTGATTCTCGCGCCTGCCTGCCTGCTGCCACCGCTATATAAACCCCTTCTTCAGACGGTTCAAGTAAGCCATTTTTACTCCACTAAGCCATTACTTTGCTCGGATTTCCTCTCTAACTTGATCGTCGGAGGGTCCTCAGTAGTACAACCACCCCGGGACTTCCTTGCAGGTAGCTCGGCCCAAACAACCTCAAACCCATTGAGATCCACACGCCTCAGGAGCCAGCCTCCAGATCCAATCTCAGCCGTCTATCGCCGACATCAGCAGATCAACGGAAGATAACATCTTGGCGTGATCCAGGCCGCGTCAGCTGGCGCCGTCTGTGGGAAACTTGACTCCACAAAAACAAAATTTCGTCTTCCGATCCCGACTAAATGGCGAGCGGTCATCACGACGATCCAAGCACTAGCCGTCGCCTCCCCCACAACGGAGGCGCGGACGAATCTCCTCCTCCGGACGCCATCAACGCCCTAACCGGCCGGATAGACCGACTCGCGTCCGTCGTAGAGGCGCTCATCCGCATCCAAACGGCAGGGCAAGATCCCCAGACCGTCGGTCCCGCTCCGTGGGACCGGGACCCCTACAGAGGGAGAGAAGGCTCCGCTCGTGCAGGCACGGCCGATCGTCGCCTCACTGTTTCCAACAGCCGCAGGTCCCCCGTGCCGACATATTCAATAACCCGGTGGGTACCGCATCGTTCGGCTCCGAGGTCTTACGCCAGAGAGCTTCGCCCCGAGTCTCGTCGCACCCCTGTCCCTCCCGAGGCGGTGGCGGTCAGCTCGCCTGTTCGCAGACATGACCGGCCCCCCTCCCTCGACGGGGTCGCGCACGCGAGACTCACCACGGCAGCTCAAAAACAACCCCCAGGAGTCCAACAGTCGCTCACCCACAACTGTGTCACCACGCGGCAGGCACCTGGCCTCTCTCGACGAAATCGAAACGACGCAGTTCCGGCGCTTCGCCTCCCCCACGCGTTCATGGCATGTGTCACCCGCGACTGTCCCTCTTCCCAAAGTCCTCACCAAGAGGCAGCCGGGTGGCTACCCTGCTCGGCTATCCCTGGCTGGTAGCTCCCTACCTCTCAACGCCAGGGATCAAAGCCCTTGCCAAGAGGCACCGAGCAGCTACCCTGCTCGGCCCATCCTTAGTTGGCCTCGTACGGCCTTCCAGCGTTAAGGATCTAAGCCCTCACTAAGAGGCAGCCCAGCGGCTACCCCGCTCGGCTATCCCTGGCCGGTAGCTCCCTACCTCGCAACGCCAGGGATCAAAGCCGTCACCAAGAGGCAGCCGAGCGGCTACCCCGCTCGGCTATCCCTGGCTGGTAGCTCCCTACCTACAACGCCGGGGATCTAAGCCCTTACTAAGAGGCAGCCGAGCGACTACCCTGGTCGGCTTTCCCTGGCCAATAGCCCCCTACCTCGCAACGCCGGGGATCAAAGCCCTCGCCAAGTGGCGACTGAGCAGCTCCACTGCTCGGCCCATCCTTAGCCGGCCTCGTACGGCCCTCCAGCTCTAAGGATCTAAGCCCTCACTAAGAGGCAGCCCAGCAGCTATCCCGCTCGGCTATCCCTAGCCGGTATCTCCCTACCTCGCAACGCCAGGAATCAAAGCCTTCACCAAGAGGCAGGCGAGCGGCTACCCCGCTCGGCTATCCCTGGCTGGTAGCTCCCTACCCACAACGCCGGGGATCTAAGCCCTCACTAAGAGGCAGCTGAGCGGCTACCCTGCTCGGCTATCCCTGGCCGGTAGCCCCTACCTCGCAACACCAGGGATCAAAGCCCTCGCTAAGAGGCGACTGAGCAGCTCCACTGCTCAGCCCATCCTTAGCTGGCCTCGTACGGCCCTTCAGCGCTAAGGATCTAAGCCCTCACTAAGAGGCAGCCCAGCGGCTACCCCGCTTAGCTATCCATGGCTGGTAGCTCCCTACCCACAATGCCGGGGATCAAAGCCCTCACCAAGAGGCAGCTGAGCGGCTACCCTGCTCGGCTATCCCTGGCTGGTAGATCTCTACCCCACAACGCCAGAGATCAAAGCCCTCGCCAAGAGGCACCGGGCAGCAACCCTGCTCGGCCATCCTTAAGGACCAAAGCCCTCGCCAAGAGGCACCGGGCAGTAACCCTGCTCGGCCATCCTTAGTAGGCCCCTTACGGCCCCTCCCGCGCTAAGGATAAAAAGCCCTCGCAAGAGGCAGCCGGGCCCGCCCTTGCTCGGTTATCCCTGGCTGGTAGCTCCCTACCCCACAACACCAGGGATCAAAGCCCTCGCCAAGAGGCACCGGGCAGCAACCCTACCCGGCCCGTCCTTAAGGATCAAAGCCCTTGTTAAGATGCACCGGGCAGCAACCCTGCTCGGCCCGTCCTTAGTAGGCCTCTTACGGCCCCTCCCGCGCTAAGGATCTAAGCCCTCACTAAGAGGCAGCCGAACGGCTACCCTGCTCGGCTAACCCTGGCCGGTAGCTCCCTACCTCGCAACGCCAGGGATCAAAGCCCTCACCAAGAGGCAGCCGAGCGGCTACCCTGCTCGGCTATCCCTGGCTGGTAGTTCCCTACCCCACAACACCAGGGATCAAAGCCCTCGCCAAGAGGCGACTGAGCAGCTTCACTGCTCGGTCATCCATGGCTGGTAGTTCACTACCCACCGACGCCAGGGATCAAAGCCCTCTCCAAGAGGCACCGAACAGCTACCCTGCTCGGCCTATCCTTAACAGGCCTCTTACGGCCCCTCCTGCGCTAAGGATCAAAGCCCTCACCTAGAGGCAGCCGAGCAGCTACCCTGCTCGGTCATCCATGGCTGGTAGTTCACTACCCACCAACGCCAGGGATCAAAGCCCTCGCCAAGAGGCATCGAGCAGCTACCCTGCTCGACCCATCCTTAGCAGGCCTCTTACGGCCCCTCATGCGGTAAGGATCAAAGCCCTCACCTGGAGGCAGCCGAGCAGCTACCCAGCTCGGTCATCCATGGCTGGTAGTTCACTACCCACAGACGCCAGGGATCAAAGCCCTCGCCAAGAGGCACCGAGCAGCTACCCTGCTCGGCCCATCCTTAGCAGGCCTCTTACGGCCCCTCCTGCGCTATGGATCAAAACCCTCACCTAGAGGCAGCCGAGCAGCTACCCTGCTCGGTCATCCATGGCTGGTAGTTCACTACCCACCGACGCCAAGGATCAAATCCCTTGCCAAGAGGCCACCGAGCAACTACCCTGCTCGGCGCATCCTTAGCGGGTAACTTCTTACCCACCGGCGCTGAGGATCTGAAGCCCTCTTCACGAGGCCGCCGAGTTTCTTCCTGCTCGGCGCATCCACAGTGGGCATCCTCCTGCCCATCAGACGCTAAGGATCTGAAGCCCTCCTCACGAGGCCGCCCAGTTTCTACCTGCTCGGCGCATCCCCAGCGGGCATCCTCCTGCCCATCAGACGCTGAGGATCTGAAGCCCTTCTCATGAGGCTACCGAGTTCCTTTCTGCTCGGCGCATCCTCAGCGGGCAGCCTCCTGCCCATCAGACGCTGAGGATCTGAAGCCCTTCTCGTGAGGCCGCCGAGTTTCTCACTGCTCGGCGCATCCCCAGCGGGCAGCCTCCTGTCCATCAGACGCTGAGGATCGGAAGCCCTCCTCGCGAGGCCGCCGAGTTTCTACCTGCTCGGTGCATCCCCAGCGGTCATCCTCCTGCCCATCGGACGCTGAGGATCTGAAGCCCTCCTCACGAGGCCGCCGATTTCTTCCTGCTCTGCGCATCCCCAACGGGCAGCCTCCTTCCCATCAGATGCTGAGGATCTGAAGCCCTCCTCACGAGGCCGCCGAGTTTCTACCTGCTAGGCGCATCCCCAGCGGGCATCCTCCTGCCCATCAGACGCTGAGGATCTGAAGCCCTCCTCACGAGGCCACCGAGTTCTTCCTGCTCGGTGCATCCCCAGCGGGCAACCTCCTGCCCATCAGACGCTGAGGATCTGAAGCCCTCCTCACGAGGCCACCGAGTTTTTCCTGCTCGGCGCATCCCCAGCGGGCAGCCTCCTGCCCATCAGACGCTGAGGATCTGAAGCCCTCCTCATGAGGTCGCCGAGTTTCTCCCTGCTCGGCGCATCCCTAGCCGGCAGCCTCTTGCCCATCAGACGCTGAGGATCTGAAGCCCTCCTCGCGAGGCCGCCGAGTTTCTACCTGCTCCGCATCCCCAGCGGGCATCCTCCTGCCCATCAGACGCTGAGGATCTGAAGCCCTCCTCACGAGGCTCCCGAGTTCTTCTTGCTCGGCGCATCCCCAGCAGGCAGCCTCCTGCCCATCAGACGCTGAGGATCTGAGGCCTTCCTCACGAGGCCGCCGAGTTTCTTTCTGCTCGGCGCATCCCCAGCGGGCAGCCTCCTACCCATCAGACGCTGAGATCTGAAGCCCTCCTCATGAGGCTGCCGAGTTTCTCCCTGCTCGGCGCATCCCCAGCGGGCACCCTTCTGCTCATTAGCATGGTGGATCCAAAGCCCTCCTCGCGAGGCCGCTGAGTAGATTCCTGCTTAGCGCATCCGCGGCCGGTAGCTTCCTACCCTTCAAAGACACGGATCTAAGACCCCCCCGAATAAAACTCATACTCGATCCGCGACAACAAGAACGCCGTGTCGTCCCCTAACAATCCACCACGAGGAATTACCTGTGCCAAGCTGCACAGAAAGAACCAAGCAGTCCACTCTCGATCTGACCCACAAATAGATCGGAACGAGAGTGGGGGGCTAATGATGATGCTCAATAACGGTAATTCCTTACATATTGACACGTGGCAGATGACATGTCCCGAAGCTTGCAAGAAAGGACCTACAGTGGCCGATCAGGCCACTCCTATGCTCGTCCTACAAACAAACGCTGGCTCACCTCCGAGCCCCATGCACAATTGGCCTCCTCGGCCTCCCAGCTCGTCTCCGGGCTACCGCAGAACCAAGATACCTCGGCTCTCCCGCTCGTCCGCGAGCTCTCCCGCCGAGGTCATCTTCCTCGGTCTCATCGACCGACCGACGGCACCGCTCACAGGCGCAACCGCCATCCCGTGAATTTCGCCATGCGCGAGATATCCGCCGGCAACATCCCACGTTCCACGCCATCACGATCCTCCATTAACGAGCATGTCTCGCCATTAATGCGGGATCCCACCCATCACGCAGGCGTGACGTCGGGAGCGTAACGGCCGGCGTGATTCTCGCGCCTGCCTGCCTGCTGCCACCGCTATATAAACCCCTCCTTCAGATGGTTCAAGTAAGCCATTTTTACTCCACTAAGCCGTTACTCTGCTCGGATTTCCTCTCTAACTTGATCGTTGGAGGGTCCTCGTTGGTACAACCACCCCGGGACTTCCTTGCAGGTAGCTCGGCCCAAACAACCTCAAACCCATTGAGATCCACACGCCTCAGGAGCCAGCCTCCAGATCCAATCTCAGCCGTCTATCGCCGACATCAGCAGATCAATAGAAGGTAACATCTTGGCGCAATCCAGGTCGCGTCAAAAAGGGTTGGGATGTTAGTTGTGCTTGTCTTAGTAATTGACCTCTGATATGGATACCGAGTGTTTTATGGGATTGTGTTATTTATACATTCCTCATAACAATTTTGTCTATGTTATGTAATTCATGGTTTAATGAAGGTTGATGATTCTCATAAGTGAGAATTCCTCAGATCACGACACGTGGCGAATGACGCATCACCCGCGACAACTCACAAGACTCCTGGGGGGCTACCGAGGCAAAATCAGTGTGGAGCACTGATGACCTTCCTCGGTTCGTCTCCGAGCTTACACTCCGCCTCTTACCCAAGAGCGACCTAGCCGTCGAACCGACGCACATCCTCCTGTGCTTGTCTCCGAGCTATTATAGAGCTGAGCTTCCTCGGCCTCCCGGCTCGTATCCGAGCCTCACGCTGAGCTAAGCCTCCCCAGCTCTCCTGGAAAAACGAGAACGCGAAGGCCTAGCACTTCCGTAACGACTCCGCGTATCTCGCCAAAGCGAGATATCCGCCGCCCCATGTCCCATGTCCCACGCTGGCGCATCCCTCCATTAATGGGCGTATCCCACCATTAATGGGGGGATCATTCACGCTGGCGTAACGTCAGGGGCGTAACCGAAGGCGAAAATCTCACGCCTTCTGGCTCCATGCGACCACTATAAAAAACTCTCTCTCAGACGACTCAGGTAAGGCAATTTTAATCCAAGAAGCCGCTAATCTGCTCATTTTTCTCGGCTAACTTGATCATTGGAGGGTCCCACGGTAGTCATCCACCCCGGGACTTCTTTGCAGATAGCTCGACTTCACCTCAAAATCAACCCATTGAGATCCACACGCCCAAGGAGACAATCTTCAAGCCAAATCTCAGTCGTTCAACAACGCTCGCTACAGATCGACGGATGAAGCATCTGAAGGAGATCCTACCTCCATCAGTTAGCGCCGTCTGTGGGAACGCTTGTAAGTTTCTTCCCCCCATCAAAGTTGATCTTCTGTCTTCGACCTAATGGCGAGCGAGAACCGTGGCAATCCCAGTACGAGTAGTCGCCTCCCTCATAACGGAGGTGGGAGCGGCTCGTCTCCTCCTCCCAATGTCATTGTCTCCTTATCCGTCCGGATCGACAGACTCACATCGATGGTGGATGCGCTCATTCGCGTTCAAGCGGCGGGCCCTGCCCCCAGATCGCAGCTCTCCCTCCCAAAGATCACGACGTCGGCAGAAGAGCGGATAACATTACTCCCCTCGATGCCCCCGAAACAGGCATGCCGACTCCGATTATTGCGGCTCCCACGCAGCGACCGATTCAATGACCCGCTGGGTGTCGCACGGCTCTTCTAACATTTTGGAAAATTATAAATTTTAATTTATAATTTTAAATATGAATATAATGAGTTTACAAAAATGATATCGCTTATGAAATTGGGTATCGGAATTATATCCGTAAAAATGTAATTATTTTAGTAAATATGAAGAAAAGTGTGTGACATCATAAAAATGATATTTTTAATTATTTTAACTTGACATTGTATTTTACATTAAGATAATGATAATTAAGTGTTAGAATAAGTATTTCATTCTTTTTACATATGAATTTAGATTTTTACATAATGGGATTTTAATTAAAGGAAAAGGTTTTTAATTGTTGTATGGTTGGTTATATTATAACATAGGCTAAACCCTCATCCTCAACACATCTCACCCATGCTCACAATCATCCACCTCCTCCTTCACATTTTACACCTCCTCCTTCCACCATGACACCTCCACCTCACAACCCCCCACCTCATGCTTTCTCTACTCACACACATGATGGATTTTATGCTTTATTTAATGGTTTAAAATCTATTTTTCCTTCTTCTTTAGTCCCACATCGCCTAGGCAACAAGGTGTTGTTGTCCTTATATATGAGGATGTGTTTTAGCCTCTTGAAGTAGTTCAAGGGCTAGTGGGCTTGGGCTTTTCCACAAACGCGCGCGCACGCGCCGTCCGTTCGTCCCGAGCCCGGTTCAATTCGTACGCACGCTTATCCTTTTGCACAAAATGATTTTGTTTGGACCCGTTACTGGACCGTTGCAGCAGCCATGGGCTCGTAATTAAGAGTGTACCGTTGGAACTTTAATGCAGGCGTTTCTGCCCGTTGGAGGACAGAGACGTTGGGCCTGCATTAATCTGTGTATTGATGGGCAGTAATGGGCCTGGCTCAGAACTCCTATATAAGGAGCACCTTGTTAGGGTAAAAATTTACACCCCGGTTGACCGAGTCAAAGTCAAGGTCAACCCCTAAACTAGGTGGGCCCAAGCCCAGGTCAAGCGGGCCCATGACCAAGTCAAGCCCACGGCCAGCCTCTCCACGCCAACAACAAAATCATGTAATAAATAATTGTTATGTAATTTTTTATACATGAATGTACGCAAAATGGGCATAAAGCCAATATTTTGTAAGCCCATGGCTTATGTGCAAAAATGAAATGGCACATGAGCCATGGGATAGGCAAAATGCCATTTTGTGAAGCCCAAGGGGCTATATGTAAATATGTAAGCCTATAAAAGGCAACATGATGATGAATAAAAAACAACTTTTTCATTCTCTCAAAAACCTAGGGTTTGTGCCTCTTTCCCCTTTCTGAGGGTTCCAAATCTTTTTCTTTCTTTTGAATTAAATCAAGAGTTTTACTCCTCCATTTTCAAAACTAAATAGTTTTTCACCACAAAACCCACTAAGGGGAACTCAGATCAGCCATCAGATCTCAAAAGGAAAAGATTTTTAAAAAATCTCATATCTCTTGATCTTCAAGATCCAGCCAACAGAAGAGGAAGAAGAAGAACCCCCTTCATCAACCCAAAACCTCTTAGGAGTTTAACTCCACCATATTTTCTCTTTAGAGAATTTCCGGGGCTAAAAGCCCCCTTTCTCTCGCCGGCGCGCTAGCGCTCGAGAGCAAAGCGCCCACGTGCCGACACGTGGCGCACTTGCTCTCCAGCGCCTCGCGATCGAGCGCAAAGCGCCCACTTGTCGACACGTGGCGCGCTTGCGCTCCAGCGCCTCGCGCTCTAGCGCAAAGCGCCCACGTGCCGACACGTGGCGCGCTTGCGCTCCAGCGCCTCGCGCTCGAGCGCAAAGCGCCCACGTGCCGACACGTGGCGCGCTTGCGCTCCAGCGCCTCGCGCTCGAGCGCAAAACGCCCACGTGCAGACACGTGGCGCGCTTGCGCTCCAGCGCTCTGTGTTCGAGTGCAAAGCGCCCACGTGCCGACACGTGGCGCGCTTGCGCCCAAACGCCCAGCGCCTGAGCGCAAAGCGCCCACATGCCGACACGTGGCGCGCCTGCGCCCCAGCACCCTGCGCCCGAGCGCAAAGCGCCCACGTGCAGACACGTGGCGCGCTTGCGCTCCAGCGCCCTGCGCGCGAGCGCAAAGCGCCCACGTGCCGACACGTGGCGCACTTGCGCTCCAGCGCTCTGTGCTCCAGCTCAAAGCGCCCACGTGCCGACACGTGGCGCGCTTGCGCTCAAGCGCCCAGGCGCTGGCCCCACGCATCCTTTGGATGTCTTTTCCCCCATTTTTATATATATACATGTATATAAATACATATGTATACATATGTACACACACACATACTCCACGACACTGTCCTCCGTTAGAAAAAATTTCTAACGGGGCGCTGCCCGGCACCCCGCAAGGGGCTGCTAGCCCCCTTGACGCTATCCGGGTAGCGGGACCCCATAAAAACTCTGCGTGGCTCTCGATATATCCAAAACCCCCCTTTCAAAACACAACACATGTACACTGCATATTGAGTTCGCATGACTAATTTAATCCGTCAATCGGAGGTTCCCTCGTTCCAAAGGCGAGGGGTAATTAACGGCAGCTTAGTCCGCGGCTGCCGGAGATTCGGATCCCAATAATCATTAAACCCCAGCCTACCCTAGGCAGGGGGAATCTGTAGTATGCCTGACAAGCGCGCGCGTATTCCCATCTCAATGGGATGACGAAAAACACCCTACAGATTCTGGCACGCCCGGTGGGACCAATCTCTTCTCCCATATTTCGGGTTAAGCGTTCATGCGAACTCAATTAATATACATTGACTGCCTGTACTGAAATCATGCTTCTTTGCGCAGGTTAACAAATTTCAAGTTTCAATCTCCAGTCGCAGCAAAAATGTCTCCAAGGACAAGCTCAGCTCTCAACACGGCTCCCATCTCATACACAATGAAGATAGACTCCAGGACGGTCCTCCCGGCCAGTCTTAGGCGACATTGGGAGGAGCCGCTGCTACCATTCGGCTCTATTCTGTTCGTGCCAGCGAACGCCGTCCCTGCTCTTCAAGCCCCAGTGATGGATAAACCAGCCTCAAAAGGGAAAAGGCCGAACGTCATGGTCGCGAGGGCACCCCAGCCCAAGCGCAAGTCCATTTCCGAACGACTCTCCATGGCCCCAGCTGGAGGCAAGGCCATCAACACCAACAAAGCAACAAGGCATCTCGGGCAAGCTCCAGCGGCACCTCTGACAACTGCTCGATTGGGTGTCTTATCAAGCCTCCACATCACTCAGCCTATGGCGGCTTCCCGAAGAGCGGAAGCCTGCCAAGCGCTCAAGGCAGAGAAGCTGAGGCAGAAGCGGCTCAGATACAGAGCCAACAAAAGGGCTAGGGCTCTGGCCATGTTAAAATTTATGAATTTCCAAAGCCCGGACCGCTCCGCGAAATCAGTCGCCGAAGATAAAGAGATGGCTGGGTATGCAGTCCACATTGTCTATATGGTCGGACATGAAGAAATGATCCCTCCTATGCTTCACAGCCAGGGTGATGATGCAGTGGACACTACCCAACGTCAACTCGATCTAAGTGATGAAGAGCCCGCTCAGGCCGATAAGCCAGAGGAGCCCGTGGTTCCTGCGGAATTGAGCTCAGGCAATAAGGATGACCCGGTTGTCATAACCGGGACTGCAGAACAAGCATTATTCCGATGGCTTCAGAGGCAGCTTCAAGACAGGGATGAGAAGTTAGCCAAGGTACAGTCTAAGGTCGACGAATTGGCAAACGTTGTGGCAGATCTCGCGACCCAAGTCGCCCGATTGCTATTACAGCAGAATCAAATTTTGGTTCATGAGCCAGGGATTGATACCCGGGGGCAGCCAACTGATACCCTCTTCAACCTAAGAACGGAGCGCCTTCGCGAAAAACGGCCGCTAGCAGCCTCCAGTCCCTCCGATACATACACCGGAGGAGAATCTCCACTGAAAGAGAAGCTGGATAAGGTCTATTCCTTCAGAAGGGACAAAATCCGTAAGATATTCAAAGACGCCCTGAGGAACGGTCTACAACTGCCAGAATCAAAGAGACCGCAAGAAGCGAATATGACCGACGACCCAGAATATTGCCCCTATCACAGGGTGATAGGTCATGCCATTGAGGACTGCTTCGTCTTTAAAGATTGGGTCGAAAGGCAATACAAGACGGGAGAGATAGAACTGTCTAAAGGCGTGTTGGCGAACAGTCAAGCTACGACCGCCAATTCCATACGAATAGAGACCGAAGCCTTTCGGGAACCTAATCCTCCCAGACATGTGCCACAATCTGAAAAGGGCGAACCAAAGACTGATCGGCCTCAAGAACCAGCATCAGTAAGGGCACCTACTCTAATGGAGAGAAAGAAGAAGGCGTACTCCTTCAGGAGGGATGAGGTCCGCAATATATTTGAGGAAGCCTTGAACAACGGTCTGCAATTGCCTATTCCGAAAAGGCCACATGAAATGAATATGACCGACAATCCTGTATACTGCCCATACCATAGAGTGGTGAGTCATACCATTGAAGACTGCTGTGTTTTCAAAAATTGGGCAGAGGACCAATACAAGCTTGGAAAAACCTCACAATCCTCGGATGTATCGGCAAGCCACAGAGCTAGGTCATCAACACAGCTCCGCCAAGATCAAAGTTCAAGGAGCTGGGATAAGCAAAGAGGACCACCACGTCGTTAAACTGGGAATGGTCGACCACCGCGTCATTAAACTGGAAATGGTCAACCTCTAAGTCGTTAAACTGGGAATGTAAAAAAAAATGTGTGTAAATAAAAAAAGGAAGGAAGTGTAAATAAAAAATATATATAATAATAAAAAGCCGAAATGATGGGGCAACCGTGAATAAATAGCCGAAATGATAGGGCAATCGCGATATTCGCGATAAGAAAAGCTGAAATGATAGAGCAATCGCGGTAAAAAAAAATTGCAAAAAAAAAACAAACAAAAAAAACGGCGAATGATGAGTCGCTCCTGGCACCATATTCCAGTGCAGCGATGCAGACGCCGACCAAAATCCAGTTTTCCCAAAATTCTTCCAGCCCTACGGTTAATCTCCAAATTGACTACCGTATACAATCCACGGGCTCAAATATTTCTCATCATACCCATATCCCACTGCAATCACCAGTCCAACGGTTGGTCTCCACCCTCGGAATTGTGCTCCATTGGGAAGACCCACTCATGTGTCCTGGCACCTCTGCTTCAGTGTTAGCAACGCTGATGCCGGCCCTTACCCCAAAATTCCAAACTCGCCATCCGTAGACCTCTAAGTCTTTAAACTGGAAACAGATGACCTCTAAGTCGTTAAACTGGAAACAGTAGACCTCTAAGTCTTTAAACTGGAAATAGATGACCACTAAGTCGTTAAACTGGAAAAAGATGACCTCTAAGTCGTTAAACTGAAGACAGTAGACCTCTAAGTCGTTAAACTAGAAACAGATGACCACCACGTCGTTAAACTGGAAACAGACGACCTCTAAGTCGTTAAACTGGAAACAGACGACCTCTAAGTCATTAAACTGGGAACGAGGGAAATCCACTCATGTGTCCTCACGATACATGAGAAGAACAAACCTTCGTGGGGTCCTTACGACTCACGAAGGAAAAACACACTTGGAAGTCCTCACGACTCCTAAGGAGAAAATACACCTGCGGGATCCTTACGACTCGTAGGTAGAAAATGCTTTTATGGGACTCTCACGGCCCATAAAATTGAAAAGCCTTAGGTGATAGGGATCCAAACCTGTCTCCTAAGCCATCGCTCCCCAATCCCCAAGTGGCGAATGATGAGTCGCTCCTGGTACCATATTCCAGTGTAGCGATGCAGACGCCAACCAAATTCCAAATCCCATACCCCAATGGCGAATGATGAGTCGTTCCTGGTACCATATTCCAGTGCAGCGATGCAGACGCCAACCAAATTCCAAATCCCATACCCCAATGGCGAATGATGAGTCGCTCCTGGTACCATATTCCAATGCAGCGATGTAGACGCCAGCCAAATTCCAAATCCAAATCCCCAAGTGGCGAATGATAAGTCGCTCCTGGTACCATATTCCAATGCAGCGATGCAGATGCCAACAAAGTCCCGAAATTTTTATGGCCCTACGGTCTGGATCATATATCCTGCAAAGCCGTATACAATCCACGAGCATAAAACAATCCCAATCTCTCCAAAAATAATTAAAAAAAAGGTATGTCCACAAGCAAAATGGGCACGGATGAAAACCCGAAAGGGCTCCGTGAGTAAAAACAGCGGGACTGCCGGCGAGTTTGTGAAAACCCGAAAGGGCGCAAACTCGTGAAAAAGAGATGAAATACACTCACAAAGTCCTCTCGACTTTGTGAGGAGAAAATCCCCGCATGAGATCCTTACGACTCACAAAGGAGCAACACACTTAGGAGTCCCCACGACTCCTAAGGAGAATATACACCTACGGGATCTTTACGACCCGTAGGGAGAAAATGCTTTGTGAGACCCTTACAGCTCACAAAATTGAAAAGTCTTAGGTGACAGGGACCTAAAACCTGTCTCCTAAGCCATCGCTTCCTGATAAACAAGCGCAAATGATGATTCGCTCCTGGTACCATATTCCAGTGTAACGATACTGATACCAAACAAACACCAATTCCTAAATCCTCCCGGGGAAAATGATGAGTTGCTCCTGGCATTATTCCAGTGCAGCAATGCAGATGCCAAACAAAAACCAATTCCCAAATCCTCTCGGGGCAAATGATGAGTTGCTCCTGGCATTATTCCAGTGCAGCAATACAGATGCCGAAAAAAAAACAATTCCTAAATCCTCTCATAACAGATGATGATTCGCTCCTGGTACCATATTCCAGTATAGCGATGCTGATGTCAACTCAAATCAAACAAATCAAACCAACCAATTCTAACATCGACCTTTGCGTCAAACAGCAACACTCTGCATCGGGGAAACGTCCAACACAGACACTCCGCATCAGGGAAACGTCCAACAACGACACTCCGTGCCGGGGAAACGCCAACCAGACACTCCGAGCCGGGGACACGTCAAACAGCGACACTCTGCATCGGGGAAACTCCAACACAGACACTCCGCATCAGGGAAACGTCCAACAACGACACTCCGTGCCGGGGAAACGTCAAGCAGACACTCCGTGCCGGGGACACGTCAACCAGCGACACTCTGCATCGGGGAAATGTCCAACACAGACACTCCGCATCAGGGAAACGTCCAACAACAACACTCCGTGCAGGGAAAACGTCAAGCAGACACTCCGTGCCGGGGACACGTCAACCAGCGACACTCTGGATCGGGGAAACGTCCAATACAGACACTCCGCATTAGGGAAACGTCCAACAACGACACTCCGTGCTGGGGAAACGTCAAGCAGACACTCCGTGCCGGGGACACGTCAACCAGCGACACTCTGCATCGGGGAAACGTCCAACGCAGACACTCCGCATCAGGGAAACGTCCAACAACGACACTCCGTGCCGGGGAAACGTCAAGCAGACACTCCGAGCCGGGGACACGTCAACCAGCGACACTCGGCATCGGGGAAACGTCCAACACAAACACTCCGCATCAGGGAAACGTCCAACAACGACACTCCGTGCCGGGGAAACGTCAAGCAGACACTCCGTACCGGGGACACGTCAACCAGCGACACTCTGCATCGGGGAAACGTCCAACACAGACACTCCGCATCAGGGAAACGTCCAATAACGACACTCCGTGCCGGGGAAACGTCAAGCAGACACTCCGTGCCGGGGACACGTAAACCAGCGACACTCTGTATCGGGGAAACGTCCAACACAGACACTCCGCATCAGGAAAACGTCCAACAACGACACTCCGTGCCGGGGAAACGTCAAGCAGACACTCCGTGCCAGGGACACGTCAACCAGCGACACTTTGCATCGTGGAAACGTCTAACACATACACTCCGCATCAGGGAAATGTCCAACAACGACACTCCGTGCCGGGGAAACGTCAAGCAGACACTCCGTGCCGGGGACACGTCTACCGAATCGCTCCGGATCAGAGCGTCGAACGTCCATGTCGTAAAAAGGGCAGTGCAGGCTTCCTACAAAGCAGGAACCAGATCGCTCCGGGCCAGGGAAACGTCTACCACGGACACTCCGTCTCGGAGACGCGTTAAGCGCCGACCGTCCATGCCGTAAAAAGGGCAGTGCATCACAAAAAGGTGGGGACTAAAGTAAGTCGCCTCCACGCAAAAGAAGATCCATCAATTTCATGCACACGATCCACATGTGCGGTGTGCATTCATTGATGGGGGCAATTTGTTGGGGTAAAAATTTACACCCCGGTTGACCGAGTCAAAGTCAAGGTTAACCCCCAAGCTAGGTGGGCCTAAGCCCAGGTCAAGCGGGCCCATGCCCAAGTCAAGCCCACGGCCAGCCTCCCCAAGCCAACAACAAAATCATGTAATAAATAATTGTTATGTAATTTTTTATACATGAATGTACGCAAAATGGGCATAAAGCCAATATTTTGTAAGCCCATGGCTTATGTGCAAAAATGAAATGGCACATGAGCCATGGGATAGGCAAAATGCCATTTTGTGAAGCCCAAGGGGCTATATGTAAATATGTAAGCCTATAAAAGTCAACATGATGATGAATAAAAAACAACTTTTTCATTCTCTCAAAAAGCTAGGGTTTGTGCCTCTTTCCCCTTTTCTGAGGTTCCAAACCTTCTTCTTTTTTTTGAATTAAATCAAGAGTTTTACTCCTCCTTTTTCAAAATTAAATAGTTTTTCACCACAAAACCCACTAAGGGGAACTCAGATCTGCCATCAGATCTCAAAAGGAAAAGATTTTTAAAAAATCTCATATCTCTTGATCTTCAAGATCCAGCCAACAGAAGAGGAAGAAGAAGAACCCCTTTCATCAACCCAAAACATCTTAGGAGTTTAACTCCACCCTATTTTCTCTTTAGAGAATTTCTGGGGCTAAAAGCCTCCTTTCTCTCGCCGCCGCGCTAGCGCTCAAGCGCAAAGCACCCACGTACCGACACGTGCTTGCGCTCCAGCGCCTCGCGCTCAAGCGTAAAGTGCCCACGTGCCGACACGCGGCGTGCTTGCGCTCCAGCGCCTCGCGCTCGAGCGTAAAGCGCCCACGTGCCGACACGCGGCGTGCTTGCGCTCCAGCGCCTCGCGCTCGAGTGCAAAACGCCCACGTGCAGACACGTGGCGCGCTTGCGCTCCAGCACTCTGCGTTCGAGCGCAAAGCGCCCACGTGCCGACACGTGGTGCGCTTGCGCCCAAGCACCCAGCGCCCGAGCGCAAAGCGCCCACGTACCGACACGTGGCGCGCTTGCGCTCCAGCACCCTGCGCTCGAGCGCAAAGCGACCACGTGCCGACACGTGGCGTTCTTACGCTCAAGCACCCTGCGCTCGAGCGCAAAGCGCCCACGTGCCGACACATGGCGCGCTTGCGCTCAAGCGCCCAGGCGCTGGCCCCACGCATCCTTTGGATGTCTTTTTTCCCCCCTTTTTATATATATACATGTATATATATACATATGTATACATATGTACACACACACATACTCTACAACACTGTCCTCCGTTTGAAAAAATTTCTAACGGGGCGCTGCCCCGCACCCTGCAAGGGGGCTGCTAGCCCCCTTGACCCCCAACCCGCTATCCGGGTAGCGGGACCCCCGTAAAAACTCTGCGTGGCTCCCGATATATGCAAAACCCCCCTTTCAAAACACAACACACGTACACTGCATATTGAGTTCGCATGACCAATTTAACCCATCAATCGGAGGTTCCCTCGCTCCAAAGGCGAGAGGTAATTAACGGCAGCTTAGTCCGCGGCTGCCGGAGATTCGGATCCCCACAATCATTAAACCCCGGCCTACCCTAGGCAGGGGGAATCTGTAGTACGCCTGACAAGCGCGCGCGTATTCCCATCTCAATGGGGTGACGAAAAACACCCTACACACCTCTCCTCTTTTGTTGAACTGATTACAAGAAAAAAAAGGAAGAGGAAAAACACTGCTCATCTCATCTCATCTCCCCTGCTCTCATCTGCTCTGCTCATCTGCTCTGCTCTCATCTCTCAGCGAGCATCTGCTCTGCTCATTTGCTCTGCTCTCAGCTCATCTCCTCTGCTCTGCTCTCAGCGAGCATCTGCTCTGCTCTCAACCGAGCAGCTCCTCTGCTCTCCACTGTTGCTGTTGCCTCTGTCTAGTTCGGGTTCGGGCCACCTTTTTTTTCTTGTTGAGCGACGAGGGTCAGCGACCGGTTCGACATTTCATCCTACTGCACTTCGGGTGGAGTCCCTGTTGGTGGGGCGGTCGTATCTTGGGAATATATCGTCGGCGAGTCCTGTGCAAGAGGCGGCGAATTCTGTTATTAGGACAGCGATCATTTGGCGTGCTTCCGTCCCAGGCAACTCGGAACCTTGTTCTTCTTATTTTTGCTTAATTGTTTAATAGGGTGCATGCTTAGCAAACATAGTTAAATATTATTCCTTGAAAATTATTAATTTAATTTGTTTTTTTGGTTTTACTAGCAACCTCACCCAACAACTAAGAACAGAATTTTTTCTGCCTATAATCTAATAGGTTGTTAGTTTTTTGATCATGAACCTAAACATGTCTAAGGTTAACCTAGAAGATTTAGTCTCAGCCAGACCCGAAACTTTTGCTGATCAACACTTCAAGCGTTGGCAAAATCGAATGCGGTACTGGCTGACCACCTTAGGTCTTATTTCTGCTATAACTTGTGAGCCTACCCTGTCAGAGCCACCCTCTACTACCCCTGCTCTGACTTCTGCCCCACTTCCAGATGCCCCACCTCCAACTCCTCCACCACCTCCACTTGGGCCTACACCCTTAGAAATAGACTATCTATGCCATGGTAAAATCCTGTCTACTTTTTCCAATGAACTCTACGATATCTATTGCCAAATCCCAACTTCGAAAGAACTTTGGGAAGCATTAGACTCGAAATTTGGACAAGAAGATGTTGGCCTAGAGAGGTATTCCTTTGTGAACTGGTTAAAATTCAAAATGGTAGAGACCAAGATCGTTACAAACCAAATCATTGAATACCAAAACCTTATCACTAGTGCTAAGATTAAAGGCTACAAGCTAGAGGAAAATGTACAAGTAGCCGCCCTCATTGAAATATTACCTTCGTCCTGGGATGACTTTGCTAACAAGCTCCGTCATCGTCAGGGTAACCTTTCTTTGAACTCCCTTATCCAAACTCTTAAAACTGAAGATATTCATAGGGAGAAAAGCAAGGCTTCTTCTATCCAAGCGAATGTTGTTGAGGCTAAAAACTTTCATAAGAAGCCTTTCAACAAATTCCAGAAGAACCATAACCATAATCATAACAAGAACTACCACCAACAAAAGAACAAGCCTAACTTTAAGCCTAAACCCTAAAACAATGGCAATCATAAGGGGAACAAAAGTGGAAACTGTTTTGTTTGTGGGAGGCCGGGTCACTTAGCTCGGAACTGTAAAGACAGAAAAGATGGACCACCTACCAACCCTCAAGTGAACACCTTAACTGTGGGGGTCTCATCAACCGTAAACACCGACAGGTCTGGCTTAATAACTCAAAACCCTGAAGTTAACACGTTGAGTCTAACGACTGTCTAGTGGTTAGATTCGGCTGCAAATGCCCATGTATATTGTGACCGATCCTTATTCTCTTCGTATCAGGTCAATACAGGACGGTGTGTGAGATGGGCAGATGCGAGCGCTGCAAGGATTGAAGGATATGGACGTGTGGACTTGAAGTTTACTTCAGGAAAAGTGATATCCCTTCAAAATGTGCAGCACATGCCAAACTTTAGGAAGAATCTTGTCAGTGGAATAGTATTGATGAGACTAGGCCATAAGCTTGTATTAGAATCCAATAAAGCTGTAATCACAAAGTTTGGATCCTATGTAGGAAAAGGCTTTGTTTGTGGTAAAGGCTTGTTAAAACTTTGTATTGTTGATTCATCTTTAAATAAAACTGTTGCATCTAGTTCTGTTTCACCAACTGTTCTTACTTCTGAATGTTGTGACATGTGGCATGCTCGTCTAGGACATGTAAACAAGAATACCATGCATAGAATGATGAACTTGGAATTAATTCCGAAAACTCAAATAGACAAGCGGTGTGAGGTTTGTGTTCACGCAAAACTGCCTAAACAACCTTTTAAATCGGTTAATAGTCAAACTGAGTTATTAGAATTAATTCATACCGATGTATGTGACATGAATGGAACTTTAACTAGAGATGGTATGCGATATTTTGTAACTTTTATAGATGACTTTTCTAAATATTGTTTCATCTTCCTCATGAAAACTAAAGATGAAAATTTTGAGAAATTTAAAATCTATAAGAACCTAGTTGTGAAACAAACCAACAAGTTCATAAAAAGAATTAAGTCAGATCGAGACGGTGAATACACCTCAACTGAACTTAAGAGATTTTATGAAGAACATGGTTTGATTCATCAAACAACTGCTCCTTACAACCCTCCGTCCAATGGAGTGGCTGAAAGGAAAAACCGGACTTTAGTTGACATGATAAACTCTCTTCTTGCTGAATCCTGTCTTCCCTCTAGAATGTGGGGGGATGCATTACTTAATGCAAATCACATTCTAAATGGAATTCCTTTTAAACATACCGATAAGACACCATTTGAACTTTAGTTTAGTAAGAAGCCCAACTTGCAACACTTAAAAGTGTAGGGGTCACTTGCCAAAGTAAAGGTTCCTGAATTCAAGAGAAAGAAATTAGGACCTAAAACCGTTGACTGTGTCTTTATTGGTCCTGTAGAAAACTCTAATGCCAACAGGTTCCTTGTAGTTAAGTCCGACTTTAGTGATATTAGAATTAACTCCATAATTGAAGGTAGACCCGTAGATGCTGTCTATTTTGAACATGTGTTTTCTTTTAAAGATAAAGTAAATAAAACGACTGCTGAAAGTTCATCGACTATTGAGCCTTTTACCTCTCCTCCGATTCCACATGAAATCATGCATGATAATTTATATGACAACTTAGAACACAGCTTAGATGTGGAACCTAGAAGAAGCAAAAGACCTAGAATAGAAAAAAAAATTGGTAGTGACTTTATCTCCTACCTTGTTGAGGAAGATCCTGCAACGTATAAGGATGCCATGATCTCAATAGATGCTAGTTTTTGGAAAGAAACTATCAATAATGAATTTGAATCTATTATGCAAAACCATACTTGGATCCTTACAGACTTACCTCCTGGCTATACCCCAATTGGCTGTAAGTGGATCTTTAAGAAGAAACTTAAAGTAGATGGTACAATAGATAAGTTTAAAGCGCGTTTGGTAGCTAAAGGTTTTAGTCAAAAGAAATATGTAGATTACTTTGACACCTTCTCACCTGTTACCAAAGGTGTTTCCATTAGGATGCTTGTTGCCTTAGCAGCCATTTACAAGCTAGAGATACATCAAATGGAAGTTAAGACAGCTTTCTTGAACGGTGATCTTGTTCACACTAGAATATTGCATTATTATATTCCCCATTCTTATTCATTTTATAAATAAACGGGTGCTTTTGACGCATGTCTGCTACATATTACAGGTTACAGGTTCTTGGAGCGAAAACAGTGAAAAAGACAAAAGATGATACAAAAAGGGACTTTTGACAAACAAACAGAAGACTCTTGATCAAGCCTACATCAAAGATAAAATTCACAAAGTACAAGGCAATGCAAGGTCCAAGATTTCGAAGCCACGGTTAAAAGTCCACCACAATTACTCACTGGAAAATCTGAAAGAGAACAGAAGCTATTTTAAAGAAAGAATTAAAGAATTAAGTAGCCCAGGAAGCCCAAAGACAGAAGAGCCCATAAAGGAAAGGCCCAATACTTCCTTTTTAAGAAGACAAAAGGAAGATTTTATTTTATCAAAATTCATTTGCGGCTTTGACTAGTTGACCTAGGGCTATTTTTGTAATTGTAAACATGCAAGTCATTGTAACCCTAGGGTTTCCTATCTTCTATAAATAGGGACTCTAATTCATTGTAAACTTCATGCCTCCCTTCATTAATAAAATTTCAGCATTCTTTTGGAGAGCATCATTTTTTTGTAAGTTCTTTATTTTCTGCCCTAGGTTAATTTTCTATTCTTGCCCTAGATAAAATTAATTCCTTACCCTAGTTAATCTTTTATTCTCTGCCCTAGATAAATGTATTTTAATTTCCTAATGAGCGAGTAGTCTCCTCGCTTGTTAGGGTTAGGAATGGGGAAGGATTTGAGAGACGAAAATCTCTCGTCTCTTTTCTTTGCCAATCTTTTATGAAAATTAGAACTCCATGCATACCTTCTTATTCCGCTCCCTACGACACCCTATCCCTCGAGGTAGCGGTGATATCGTAGTATAAAGGCCCGGATTTTAAGGTTTTCCATGGAGGTTAGGGTAAAGATTAAGAAAGGAAGGACAAGGATCTAAAGGAAGAATCAATCTTCCCAATCATCCTAATCCCCTTTGTTAAGATTTACCATAACACTAATATGATACATTTAATTAATGGCAATGGAAAGAGATGTAGATCTTTATTTACCAAATTTTCCCTAAACCTAATCCTAGCAAGTTTCTAATCCTAATATCATACAACTTCAATTTTTAGATTTAATAATCAATCCGAACACCCTTCGGAATTAACTCGTTAGCGCGATTAGGAAATTCACAACATCCCTGTGGACCGACTCGTACTCACCGGCTAGCTTCATGCGACGCCGTTCTTGATTGCGGTTACAAATATTTTTGATCTATCTTTTAGAAAGCGCAAGCACGCTAAATCAATCAATCAAATGGCGCCGTTGCCGGGGATGGCGTAGAATTTTCTTTTCGTAATTTCGGGTTAATCATAAAATATAAAAATTCATAAAAATCTGAAAAATCAAAAAAATATAAAAATATATATCCTTTGTTATTTTTGGAAGGGATACTTTGTGGTTGAATTTTTGCAGGATATACAAATTCGGATCTGTAGATTTTCAGAAAGCAAAACAGGAAATAAAATATCGGAACAGAAGAGATTTTGAACAACAGAACAGTGCAAATTTTTTGGAGCAGTGAACCCCCCATACCGCCGCGATTCCGCGGCCAAAACCCACCTTAGGCCGCGGAACCGCGGCCGTCTAGTCGAATCAAAGCACCAAAATTTTTCTGGGGCAGTGTTCAGTCAATTTGACCGCGAAATCGCGGTGGGAGACACGTTTTGCCACGGAAGGGCGGTGGAATAGTGACGTCATCTGACCAACTTTGCACTGTAAGTTCCTCTGTTATTTCTTTTCTGTAATTTTTAATAAATTTTCTGAAAATTGCCTGCAGGATTTTGTGCACATTAAAAAATATATTCCCTTCCAAATAACGATCTTGTGCAGGATTTTTGGGCCCCGCTCAAAATTGAAATTGATTGCAAGTAATCTTTTTTGTTGCATATCTTTTCTCGAATATATTTTTGCAACAAATTTTTCCAAATAAAGATTCTTGTTATATGCTTCAAATAATAACCAATTGCAAGTAATATTTTGCTGTTGCATATCTTTTCTATAAAATATTTTGTTGTTGCATATGTTTTCTCTAAAATCTTTTTGCAACAAAAATTTTCCAAATAAAGAGAAAGAAAAAAAAATCAATGAAAAATGAAAATAAAAATGACAAATATTTTATAGAACTTGCAAAATTTTTTAGCCCCAAATAAATCCTTGCACCACCCAACCTTCCTTCTTGTCACCTTTCTTCTTCTAACATGGGTACCCCACACAATAAATCATTAGCCGAACTTTGGTATCCCGAACCTAATTTTGCGTCATATGTCAATGTGCTCGGTCAATTTAAAGACGATCCTTCCATGCCTAAAAAATCTTTGAAAGATCACATAGAGGAGTCTAGGAGAAACAGTTTGACTTTTCAACCCACTTTGTGTCAACCAAGTCAACCTTCACCACTTCCATATGTTGATACCACTCTTTCGAGTCCTTCTGACACTCCTAGGCCGATGTCCATTGCTGAGCACATTGCTCAATCTCGCAGCCGATCTTTCACCCCTCTCCACACATCTAGTTCTAGGGATCGACAAGATTATTCACATTTTTATCCACATGTAGACCCTACCCCTGTCCTACCACCCACTTCCTACCAGTCCTACCCGACCTTACCACCTTCACTAGACATTGATTCTACACAGCCAATAGGGAGTTTTGCATATCCACACGATTTCGAATCTTTTACCGAAACCCCCTTACCACCAAAGTCTAGTTTGGAAGAGGCGTTGGAGGAGTATATCGCAGCAACAAACAAAATGGTTAGGAATGTGGAAGCATCCGTGGCCGCCCTTATGCAACCTAGTGAACCGGTAGCTAGTGTCCCGCTAGCTCTAAATTTTTCAATGTATGAGGCGGCAGTTGGACAAGATGAGAATGAGAGAGGATTTTCAAATCAAACCTACCCTTACCCAATTGAAGCCCACAACTCCTGTTTTCCATCGATTGCCCTAAATAGTTCACCTGTTGAAAATAAAAATGAGTTGTGTGATTTTGTAGTGTTTGATTTGCCAAATTGTGAAGAACCCCTTTCGAGTGAAACCGCACTTAATCCTTTCGATCTTTACACCTCCACTCTAGAACCTAAATCGATAGATATCCATGCTTTTGATGAGGTGTCTAAAGAAATTGATTTTCACTTGATTGAGGATATAGACGCCGGGAATATTTCGGATGATGAACCTGTCGATTTGCTTGAAATTTTATGTTCAAATCATCATCCTGAGTTATTAAATGTTTCTCCCGAACCTCATATGCGTCTTGATTTTGATGATAATGGCATGGATGAGTTGAATTTTGAGGAAAATTATAAGGATAGTATTGAGGAGAGTTTTGAGGATCATATTGAGGTTGAACCATTTTTGTTTGATGTGTCTGATTTTCCAATTTATTCTCCTGAACTTTTAACTGTTATATCGCCCTCCCTCCTTCCAATCGTTCCGACATCGCTTGAAGACTGTGAGTTTGAAAAATTTTCCTTTGAATCTGACACTGTTCTCACAGATGTTAGCACTTACGAGTGTTTCACTTTTTCGGACGATGTTGATGACCCACCGTCCGAGTTTGAGTCCTTTACATTTTCAGATGAGTTAGTTGAACCATCAGACTCGGTTGATTATAGTAGTTTCGAACCATTAATGGAATCTTTCAAGTTCGAAACAGTTTACTACGGTGAGAAAGATACTATCCCTAATTCACTCCCTTTCGTCCGTCCTATCATTCTGACCGGGCAAATGACCGTTTCGCTTTCATCTCCTATACCAAGTTCGGCGTACCCATGTTTTCTTGCGAATCTTGAGGGATTTGATCCCATTTCTCGACGAGTAGATAGGTTAGCGCAATCGCTTATAACATATCGGTCATCACATATTGCGCTAATTTATTCACTCAATTTACACCCTCAAGATCGTACTCCACTTCCTTCTTCTTTTCGCCATTCTTCTCCCCCACCGAGACCATATTCTACCATTCTTCTTTCCACACGGTCTCGCGTGCTTCTCAATTTCTTGCACCAACTAGACCATTTCCACGATAAGATTTTTGAATGGTTGGTGCTAACCTTTGGCTTGTGTAAGGCCAAGCTTAAGTTTGGGGGAATCTTTGTATATATGTAAATATTTTTTGTTTTCTTTTCTATAAAAAAAAATTTCAAAACATTAAAAATATAAAAATTATAAATAAATAAACAGGGGAGTGCCGGTATTTTGAACCTCTTGGTTTAGCATGACAGTGAGGACACTGTCAAGTTCAAGTTTAGGGGTATGCTCGGTACGTCTTCTTCCTTCGCATTCATTTGTATATATTTTTGCATTTGCATATTTATTTGAAAACCCATAAAAATTGAAAAATTTCAAAAATTATAAAAATTATTGTATTCAATATTGGCTAATTGACTTGAGTTTGACAAATAGGTTAACTAGTTAGGAACAACTAGATCTTTGACGTAGTAAATTAAAAACCCTAAAAATAACCTTTCTTAAAGTTTAACGGTAGAAAGTATATGTCTTTGTAGTTTATTTAGAAATAGGCAAATTTTGGGTTCACTTCTTGGGCTAAGTCGAAACAAGGGAAGAGTATTGATGTTCTTATTAGAGTATAAGTTTGAAAAATAGTTCCTAGCTTAAGTCTAGATTCTGAAAACGTATACCCTACAATTTGCACAATCACGCATCTTGAAACTTGGAATAGTAGAAGAGACCTTGAAATACTCTTGTCTAAAGTCCTCAGTACGAAGAAAATGAAAATAAAAGAAAAAATGTGAATAAAGAATAAAAAAATGGACACTGGTTTTTGTGATTACTTAAGGCTGTAAAAATAGAAAAATATTTAGCGAGGGTGCTTCATCACCTAGTGCCTTAGACCAACTGGTTTGGGAGTCACTGCTAAAGCCTTGGGTGTTGCAAAACTAGGAAATACGCTTTAAAGTGCTAACGCATCTTGTAATCGGTTGTTGGTACCTCAAGAAGTATTAATGGTCGCATGAAGGATGTGTAAGCAAATTTCATTTAAAAATTCACTAATTAATAAGTGCTTTGGACAATGGACGAGAGTACAATTGCTTGATTTGAATTTCCAAGTGTAGGGGTGATATTTACACACACGTGGGGATATGTGATTAGAGTTTAGATAAGAGAAAGGAATGAAGAATAGAACTTGTATTTTTAGTAAGGGTTGATAGAAATTCCTAAGTGGAGATGGAAACCTAGAAGGAAAACTTAAGAAATGCTGAAAGCTAAGTAGTCTACAGGATATATATAATCTTAAGTTAGATGATGAGGAAGTGTGAAGAATATGGGTGGATAATTTACAAGTAAAAGATAATAGAATTCCTTATTAGAAAACCTAAATGAAGAACAAAAGTCAATGGGCCGAATTGATAGGATTTTGTGGGTAGTATCCGCTGAAAACCCTCAGGAGACAACACTCCTCCTACTAGGGACACCTAGAGGTTTAACGGCTTGTTGCACGAGCTCAGTGCAATCGCGTTTCACTGCGAAAGTGTGGTTAGGATTTTAGTGAATAAAAATAAGTTTGCTCGAGGACGAGCAAAAGATAAGTTTGGGGGTATTTGTTCACACTAGAATATTGCATTATTATATTCCCCATTCTTATTCATTTTATAAATAAACGGGTGCTTTTGACGCATGTCTGCTACATATTACAGGTTACAGGTTCTTGGAGCGAAAACAGTGAAAAAGACAAAAGATGATACAAAAAGGGACTTTTGACAAACAAACAGAAGACTCTTGATCAAGCCTACATCAAAGATAAAATTCACAAAGTACAAGGCAATGCAAGGTCCAAGATTTCGAAGCCACGGTTAAAAGTCCACCACAATTATTCACTGGAAAATCTGAAAGAGAACAGAAGCTATTTTAAAGAAAGAATTAAAGAATTAAGTAGCCCAGGAAGCCCAAAGACAGAAGAGCCCATAAAGGAAAGGCCCAATACTTCCTTTTTAAGAAGACAAAAGGAAGATTTTATTTTATCAAAATTCATTTGCGGCTTTGACTAGTTGACCTAGGGCTATTTTTGTAATTGTAAACATGCAAGTCATTGTAACCCTAGGGTTTCCTATCTTCTATAAATAGGGACTCTAATTCATTGTAAACTTCATGCCTCCCTTCATTAATAAAATTTCAGCATTCTTTTGGAGAGCATCATTTTTTTGTAAGTTCTTTATTTTCTGCCCTAGGTTAATTTTCTATTCTTGCCCTAGATAAAATTAATTCCTTACCCTAGTTAATCTTTTATTCTCTGCCCTAGATAAATGTATTTTAATTTCCTAATGAGCGAGTAGTCTCCTCGCTTGTTAGGGTTAGGAATGGGGAAGGATTTGAGAGACGAAAATCTCTCGTCTCTTTTCTTTGCCAATCTTTTATGAAAATTAGAACTCCATGCATACCTTCTTATTCCGCTCCCTACGACACCCTATCCCTCGAGGTAGCGGTGATATCGTAGTATAAAGGCCCGGATTTTAAGGTTTTCCATGGAGGTTAGGGTAAAGATTAAGAAAGGAAGGACAAGGATCTAAAGGAAGAATCAATCTTCCCAATCATCCTAATCCCCTTTGTTAAGATTTACCATAACACTAATATGATACATTTAATTAATGGCAATGGAAAGAGATGTAGATCTTTATTTACCAAATTTTCCCTAAACCTAATCCTAGCAAGTTTCTAATCCTAGTATCATACAACTTCAATTTTTAGATTTAATAATCAATCCGAACACCCTTCGGAATTAACTCGTTAGCGCGATTAGGAAATTCACAACATCCCTGTGGACCGACTCGTACTCACCGGCTAGCTTCATGCGACGCCGTTCTTGATTGCGGTTACAAATATTTTTGATCTATCTTTTAGAAAGCGCAAGCACGCTAAATCAATCAATCAGATCTCGACGAGGAGATTTACATGGTTCAACCTGAAGGGTATGTGGTACCTGGTCAGGAAAATAAGGTTTGTAGGCTTGTGAAGTCTTTGTATGGAGTTAAGCAAGCACCTAAACAGTGGAACCAGAAGTTTGATAGAGTAATTAAATCTTATGGCTTTAGCTCTAATGAATCTGATAAATGTATGTACTCTAAAATTGTAGGAGATGCATGCATAATCCTTTGCCTCTATGTTGATGACATTCTGCTATTCGGTTCAAACCCTAATATCATATCAGACACCAAGAAGTTCTTAACTAGCCAGTTTGATATGAAAGACTTAGGAGTAGCTGATGTCATTTTAGGGTTTAAACTCATTAGAAGCAATAATGGAATTACTTTTTCACAATCCCATTATGCTGAATCTATATTGAAGAAATTTGGGTACTTTGACTGTACACCAGTTTCTACTCCATATGATCCTCTGTTTCACTTGAGATCCCACTCTGGTCCACCTATAAACCGATCTTTGTATGCTCAGATAATTGGTAGTTTGTTGTATCTAGCTAATGGTTCTAGACCTGATTTATCTTATGCTGTAGGTAGATTGAGTAGATACACAAGTAACCCTAATGCTGATCACTGGAAAGCTCTAGTGAGGGCATTTCGATACCTAAAGGATACTTTGCATGTTGCACTACACTACACCTCTTTTCCTTCCACCATGGAAGGTTATACTGATGCTAACTGGATCTCTGATTCAGATGAAACTAAATCAACTAGTGGCTATGTGTTCTTGCTAGGAGGAGGTGTTGTTTCTTGGAAATCCACCAAGCAAACAATCATAGCTCGATCAACTATGGAAGCAGAGCTAATTGCTTTAGACTTAGCTAGTTTGCAAGCTGAATGGCTTAGACTGTTTTTACTTGATATTCCTTTAACTGTTAAGCCATTACCTGCTTTGTCTATACATTGTGATTGTAAAGCTGCTATTGATAAGGCCAGACAATCTAAGAGTGATACTGGCAAACGACACTTGAGAATCCATTTAGAGGATATCAAGGACCGGATCACACGCGGTATGATCTCACTTGATTTTGTGAAATCAGTGAATAACTTGGCAAATCCTCTGACCAAGGGGATAGCAAGACAGCTAGTCCAATCCTCATCGAGGGGGATGGGTCTATTGCCCACCACTTAGACACCGTAGTGGATACCCCACCATTCCAAGTGGAGATCCCATAAAGTTTGGTTCAAAGGGACAACGAGCTACTAGCGTGTCTACTTGGAGCACTGACTTTTTAGGAGTATATCTCTAAGACCCTCCCTATGGTGACAGTGCTCCTGACTGAAACGGTTAAGGAAGAGCCATTGCTCTGAATATGTTCAAGGCCTTTATGGCAGGGTGTAGGTCCGTTCAGTGCACCCTTAGAGAACGTTACTAAGTGAGTGTGTTCCTGGGGCCGGGACTATATGAATTGCGGGCATTCGCTAGAGCACTCATGAGACAAGATCAGCGTATGGCCGTAACGCGCTAGCCTACTTATGAACCTGATCTCGTACCCTATATTTGGCTGTGTGGCATGTGGAAGTTCGGTTCAAAGGGTCTGGTTCAAGACCTAGTTCACCACGTCCCTTTCGAATGGAAATGTGTCATACTAGGTGAGGTTCAAGGCAAAAAACCACCTCATTGATATGCTAAGTATTATGTCGCTCAATGTGTCCTTTTGTATTTCAACTACACTGAGTTTTTAAACCATGTGGGGGATGATGGATTTTATGCTTTATTTAATGGTTTAAAATCTATTTTTCCTTTTTCTTTAGTCCCACACCGCCTAGGCAACAAGGTGTTGTTGTCCTTATATATGAGGATGTGTTTTAGCCTCTTGAAGTAGTTCAAGGGCTAGTGGGCTTGGGCACGCGCGCGCACGCGCCGTCCTTTCGTCCCGAGCCCGGTTCGTACATACGCTTATCCTTTTGCACAAAATGATTTTGTTTGGACCCGTTATTGGACCGTTGCAGCAACCATCGGCTCGTAATTAAGAGTGTACTGTTGGAACTTTAATGCAGGCGTTTCTGCCCGTTGGAGGACAGAGACTTTGGGCCTGCATTAATCTGTGTATTGATGGGCAGTAATGGGCCTGGCTCAAGAATCCTATATAAGGAGCACCTCTCCTCTTTTGTTGAACTGATTACAAGAAAAAAAGGAAGAGGAAAAACACTGCTCATCTCATCTCCTCTCCCCTGCTCTCATCTGCTCTGCTCTCAGCGAGCATCTGCTCTGCTCATCTGCTCTGCTCTCAGCTCATCTCCTCTGCTCTGCTCTCAGCGAGCATCTTCTCTGCTCTCAACCGAGCAGCTCCTCTGCTCTCCACTGTTGCTGCTGCCTCTGTCCAGTTCGGGTTCAGTCCACCTTTTTTTTCTTGTTGAGCGACGAGGGTCAACGACCGGTTCGACACTTCATCCTACTGCACTTCGGGTGGAGTCCCTGTTGGTGGGGCGGTCGTATCTTAGGAACAGATCATCGACGAGTCCTGTGCTAGAGGCGGCGAATTCTATTCTTAGGACAGCGATCATTTGGCGTGCTTCCGTCCCAGGTAACTCAGAACCTTGTTCGTCTTATTTCTGCTTAATTGTTTAATAGGGTGCATGCTTAGCAAAGATAGTTAAATATTATTCCTTGAAAAGTATTAATTTAATTTGTTTTTTTGGTTTTACTAGCAACCTCACCCAACAACACATAGAAATTCTTTAGCTTCCTCAAACTGAACTCTTTTCAAACTCCAACACTAAATTTTCATGTGTTCTTCATATCAAAAGAGAAAGCCATGATTTTCTTCATCAATTTTGTTCACACCATCAATCTAGAAGCCACTACAACCTCTAAGAGCCTCCATCATACAATCCTTGAGTTGGAATTTCTTTGCTCTCATTCCATATAGGTAAATATAACCTTGCTTTTAAATTTTGAAGTGATAGTGAGTTTTACTTGCTGGCTGAATATCAGTGACATGTCAGGGGTTTTGAATTTTTTTTTATGACTCTCTATTGATAATTAGCTAATGGTTAAAACTAAAAAGTTGTATATAATTGCCATATCATTTAGTCAAAAAAAATTGGTTAAGTTTTACTGTAAAATAAATTTTACACGAATTTTTAAAGAAAGGGTTTCCAAACTGGAAATTTCATTTCCAGTGGCTGTTTAACAATTTTCTTATTTTTTCTGTTAATAATTTGGAGAATCTGAAAATTGTAGGTTGTAGATAATTTTGTGTAGATATCTCTAAAATATTCACTTTTCTTATTCTGTTTACGAAATCTAGATATATCAAATTTTTAGTGATGATTGTTTTCTGGTTTCTGCAGATTATCCAGAAACATGTTTTAATTTTGCATTTTATTTCATGTCCTATACACATAAATTGGAAAAGATATTTTGAGGTATCAAAGTTAACTCCTTTAACAATGTGTATAATTTTAGTTTCACTCTAAACATTGTGTTTATGATTTCTGGTGATTTTTCGAAGCGAGCCCAAAAAACTGCCGTTTTCTGAGCTAACATTTTCAAACAATATGCATCCGAGCATTGTATTTTTCTCGCTACATTTTTCCAGTAAGACAGTGTTATTGACGAGCGTGTTCTTACATTTGAAGGAGTATTAGCGGAGACGCTGAAGGCGTCGAGACAAGGAAAAGCGATTGTGGATTACGACGAGTTCGACAAGTTGGTGAGTAGATTTATATCTACGGGGGAAGTCGGGTGGATGGCGTATAGCACCCCCGCAACCTTATAACTAGGATAGTTATGCTATCTAGTTAGTTCTTAGGATAAATTCCAGTTAATGGTATTAGTGTTATATTGCATTTAGTATGTTATTCATTTGCATATAGTTTTATTCATGGTTTGGATATTGTGATAATGTGGATATTGTACGAGGAATCATACCGTACTTGTGATGACGAGATTAGTATGCCGATTACGGCCAAGTTTTCTTTAGACTCGTAGAGTTATATTTTATTCTGTTTTAGAACGTAATACTTGAGTAAGCTATACTCTTTTAAAAACTAACGATTCGTTTCCCTTTTTAATGATAAAAGACAAGGATGCGATGCCAATTTCCAAAACGAATATCTATTTTTAACCTAAGGCAGCTTCCTTATTTCAAAACCAACGTTTCGTTCCATTTTCAAGGATAATGGTATAGCTCATAGCAAGTAGTTACATTTAATAGTTACACTTAGATTTACTTTACATGTTCGCGATATATTTATCGATGTTATACGTTTCCGTGATACGAACACTCTGATAAAACACTGCCCAACTACCAATGAGTATTATGTTGCACGAGGACATACGCATATGTTACACTACACCTCATTGGTACTGCCATGTCACTGTAGGACTGCTATACTACGTGATACGTATGTAGATGTCGATACGAGTAGGCTTTATACACTTATAGAACACTCGCACAAATACTAATGATTACCATGTTGCACGAGTACAGACGCGTATGCTACACTACACATCATTAGTATTGCCATGACACAGCAGGACTGTTACGTTTATTGCTTGTATGACTTTATTTACGTACTTTAACTTTATTACCTGTTAAGCATTACGAATATCAGTACCATGGGTATTCGTATTTGATTTTTATGAGTTTTCAGGATGTTTTACTTTTGATGATATATATCAGTGGTATGGGACGCTGTTATATATGTATATATATATAATATATCATCAGAATGATCTATGCAAGTATTCTTATTCTTTACTTGATATTTCTGGATATGATGAGTTGACGTCCACCATGAGCTTGATATTTTCTGATTGTTTTATTCCGAACCGAGTGGGGGGAGATATACGGTTATGGACTTTCTACTTATCCGGACTGAGTGGGGGAGTATACAGTCGGATAAATGGTGGACCCGGTCGAGACCGAGGGGCAGGAAAGCCGCATCAGAGGCGGGGAGCCTAGCGAGGACACTCGATACCGGAGATAGAGATGAGCACGGCAGATATCCAGGGGATACTGACCGGGGCTAGATTTGAGCACGGCGGATATCCAGGGGATACTGACCGGGACCTGGGATATCGGGTGGCGATCATCTGTTGAGATGGTGTCAACGATATCTGCATTTGCGTGTCAGTGATGGACACGAGAGATTTGAGGATTTATGTGTCGGTGATGGACACGGGGGACTTCTGATTTCGGGTGTCGATACTGGACATTCAGATGTTGATATGTTCCTAGCATATGAGGTATATAGTTAAGTTATGTGTTATTATAGCCGACCAGGACTGATCCGGAGGACAGTACCTGCACATCTTTTTACGGGTTATTGCATATAAAAGGATTTCAAAATCGAGCTATAGTCTCATTATTTTGACGTGTCTGATATGACACTGGGATCTTTTATATTGTAAACCTCTTAACACTTTTCACTAAAACAGCAGGACGTATATCTTAAATAAGATACCTATTATATTTCATACTAGCACGTCTGTTTTTATGCCGTGACATATGTATTCAGCGGCTATTTTGAAGAAGAGGTTTACATATATATTTTCGGCTACTTATGAGCGTATACCTAGATACAGGTCATTTGCATATGATATATTCTATCTTGGGTTCGTGTGATAGATAAACTTTCATTTATGATACATATGCATATCATATATTATATTAGTACAGGATATGATAGTACTATACTTATGACCTAGGTATCGTTGTGCATTTCGATTTCTACTTTGTGATGTACTTTTATTCACTGAGTTGGTAACTCACGCCCGTTGTGCCACAGTTTCTTGCAAGTTTTACCACTCAGATTATCAGCGGATTGCGGCACACCCTTCTTCTCGGTGATTGCTTTGGCAGGTAGGCTACTGTTGTATCGTACTCACACTTGTATATTTATATCTTCTTGTATCTAGTAAAACTCCATCGACTTAGAACTGGTATATTGTGGACTTAGAAGCGAGACTTAGAATTATGTGTTGTGGGCGTCGTACTCATTGGAGTCGACCTGTTTATATTGTTGATTTTGTTTCGCTTTTCTTTTCTTCGCCATTGTGCGTCGTATATTGTTTGCTTAGTTGCTCCGCCGTTTGGGCGTGGAAGCTAGCTCCCGGTGGGATGCTATATTTATTTTTATGTTGTAGCGGGTTTTATTCAAATTTACAAAGGAGGTGCTGTCAAATTTCAAAACGTCATAGATGCTTTTTGTCAAACATACTTAGTTAAACTTAAATGTTTATTTTAAACTGATTCCATCTGATGACTATTTTAAACTTCACCTCCAATATTTTCAAAAAGGGTTTAGATTCCGGGTTTTGGCTTACTTGGACCGCGTTGACGTCTTTAGATGTCACGTGATTTAAGTGCCGGTCACATGCCATATTTGGGTCGTGACAGCTCTACACCGAGGTCCCGGGAAAGAGACCATCGCCGTGACGCCCATCGCGCTCCTGCGCTACCCGAGGAGGTGTCGGTCAGCTTGCCCGCTTCCAGGCGTGACCGACGCCCTCTCTCTCGCCGAGGCCACGCAAACAACTCGCGTCAAGGCTTCTCCAAAAGGACGTCGCCCGAGGATCTTAGAAAATTTGATAGAGCGGAATCAAAGCCGCACTACCGCACAGGCCAGGAGCGGAAATGGCCACCACTCTAACTGTGCCGAATCCTCGGGATATCACAACCTCCTCGAGGCCCTCAAGAAGAAAATCGAGGGCATACACCGGGATGGCCAGGAGTCCGGCGGAGGGGCCCGATACTCCGCCGATTCGCTGACAAAACCTTTTACGGAGGAACTGCTGGCCGAGCACGTCTCGTCCAGGAACAAACCGCCCAAGGTGGCCCTCTTCGATGGGAAATCGACCCAAAGGACCATCTAGACGCATTTACGGCGGGCATGAGCTTTCAGGATAACTCCGACGCTGCCCAATGCCGAGCATTTCCCTCCACCCTCATCCGGGCTGGACGAGACTGGTTTCGAGGACTTACGCCACGCTCCATCTCTACCTCTGATGAGATGGCCACCCAGTTCCTCAGTCACTTCGTCGGAAACAGATGACAAAAGCGGACTGTCGATTACCTCTTCATCATAAAGAGCAGGGACAAGGAATCCTTTAAGGGATACGTCACTCGCTTCTACAACGCTCTCCTCGAGGTCCCCGAGCACCGGGATGAAATTGTCATCACCGCACTAAGGTCAGGTCTTAGGCACAAAGAGTGGCCCCGCTCTTTTGCATTAACGCAATCTAAGACCATAGCCGAGGTAAAATCTCGGACCGAACGAGAGATCCTACTCGAGTCGGAGGTAAACGCTAACAATCCCCGGGGCGACCAAGCCGACCAAAAGAAGAGGGGCAAAGAAGAGAAGAAGAGGGTCGACCGACCAAAGCCATACTCCCCGAAGTTCCAGGAGTACACTCCTCTTAACATCTCCCAGACCAAGCTGCTGGAGGAGGCGAAGGGCGAGAGATTCTTCAAGCTCCCGCCAGTCACCCATAGATCGGCTAAGCATATTCGGGGCCTGTACTGCTCCTTCCATAGGTCGCAGGGTCACCCGATCGAAAACTGCAAACAACTCCATGACTACATCGAGGAGTTGATCCGCTCTGACCACCTGGCGAAGTACCTGCGGGACAAGCGACAAGCGGATCGGGAACAGGAGAACCAGCCCCCTCCCGGGGAATTAACGATCGGGAAAATTATGGTCGTTACCTCGGAATCTGCCTGGGGTGCCGGCGAAAATCACCGCCTACTACCCATCGAGGGTACTAGCGATTCGAACGACGCGAATCTTGGAGTATCACACCCCACCGGCACGCTTCTACCACGCGTCATCCGCGACGGTCACTCTTCCTGATTTTACGGGTCATGGAAAATTGAACGACGCCCCACGAAGGCGAAGGTAAGTCTAAAAAGCTCTCATCTCGAGGCCACCGGGCAGCTTCCCTGCCCGGTCCATCCCTGGCGGGTAGATTCCTACCCATCTACGTCAAAGATCAAAGCCCTCATCACGAGGCCACCGAGCAGCTTCCCTGCCTGGTCCATCCCTGGCGGGTAGATTCCTACCCATCTACGCCAAGTATCTAAGCCCTCCTAAAGAGGCCACCGAGCAGCTTCCCTGTCCGGTCCATCCCTGGCTGGTAGATTCCTACACATCTACCCATCTACGCCAAGGATCTAAAGCCCTCCTAAAGAAGCCACCGAGCAGCTTCCCTGCCCGGTCCATCCCTGGCAGGTAAATTCCTACCTATCTACGCAAGGATCAAAGCCATCATCACGAGTCCACCGAGCAGCTTCCCTGCCCGGTCCATCCCTGGCAGATAGATTCCTACCCATCTACGCCAAGGATTTAAAGCACTCCTAAAGAGGCCACCGAGCAGCTTCCCTGCCCGGTCCATCCCTGGCGGGTAGGTTCCTACCCATCTACGCCAAGGATCAAAGCCCTCATAACGAGGCCACCGAGCAGCTTCCCTGCCCGGTCCATCCCTAGCGGGTAGGTTCCTATCCATCTACGCCAAGAATCAAAGCCCTCATCACGAGGCCACCGAGCAGCTTCCCTGTCCGGTCCATCCCTGGCGGGTAGATTCCTACCCATCTATGCCAAGGATCAAAGCCCTCATCACAAGGCCGCCGAGCAGCTTCCCTGCCTGGTCCATCCCTGGCGGGTAGATTCCACTCATCTATGCTAAAGATCAAAGCCCTCATTACGAGGCCGCCGAGCAGCTTCCCTGCCCGGTCCATCCCTGGCGGGTAGATTCCTACCCATCTACACCAAGGATCAAAGCCCTCATCATGAGGCCGCCGAGCAGCTTCCCTACCCGGTCCATCCCTGACGGGTAGATTCCTACCCATCTACGCCAAGGATCAAAGCCCTCATCACGAGGCCACCATACAGGTTACTCTCCGACCCTACCCTACGAAGAGATGTTGTCGTCAACCCGGATCTGAGAATGGACTAGTACCGATCTTCCAACACTTGGATATCTCTTGATTCATCCTAAATGAACGATCGCCGCCTCGACTCCGCGGAGGGGAAGGGCACTAGTGGAAGGGCTCCGACCTTCCTACACCTGGCGGTCAATCGACTTAAATTCGACACGCGATCGTCATCTAAAAGGCCGGTCATCGACCTACGGCCTAACACTTAAAAAAAGGACTGGCAAGCTGAAGTACTTGTTCCCGCCAAAATTTTCGGCCAAGAGCTACTTGTTCCCTTATAAAAAGGCAGGAGAGTCCTCAAAATTTGGCCTCACGTGTAAAACACGTGAGCGCTCATATGCAAAGCATATAAGCGCTGAACATAAATTACCAAGGGACAAACAGGCCTCACATGTAAAACACGTGAGCGCTCATATGCAAAGCATATGAGCGCTGAACATAAACAGGCTAAACCCCACAGCAGGGGTCACGTGTTAAACACATGAGTTCTCTTGCTTCTCACATGCAAAGCATATGAGCGCACCAATTTAAAATGCTCCTATCAAATTCTAGAATTAAATTCTATTTTGGGAAATATTTTCTTAATCTTCCTTAAACTAGAAAAATCTTCTCTATTAAACAGAGGACCCTTGGATCAAAAATCCAGCGGTGATCATTTGATAGAATAAAAATCTATCATAGGAAAATATTTTCCTAATCTTATAACAAGAATAAAATTCTATGTTAACAAGATATCCATATTAAGAAAATATATTTCTGATCTTGTTAAACTAAAAAGATATGATAGAATAAAATTCTAATCTTGTTAAAACTAACAAGATATTCATAATCTTGTTAAACAAACAAGAAATCTTCTTTGTTAAACAGAGGGTCTTTGGATTAAAAATCCAACGCTGAATAAAATTCACCGAGTGATCTAAAAGATCATGTTGGTTATAAAATCAATCAAAATCTCTTAATGGGAGATTGACTGAACAAACTGATTCTTTTCTTTCTCCTATAAATATGATCCAAGTAGAAGAGACAGGGAGAGAGGGGGAAGAAAAATAGAAAGAGAATTTAATTCTCTAAAGAAAAGGAACCCCTCCCAAAAGCTCCCATAAAAAGAGAATTTAATTCTCAAACCAAGAGTTTAACTCTTATAAAAGAACTTAGTTCTTCCTCTGGTTAAGATCTGCAGAAGCGGATCTCCCCACAAGTTGAGAATTTAATTCTCATCAGGGAGATTCTGCCATGCAGATTCAAAACCTAGGGGAAAGAACTAAATCCAAAAGAGTTTAACTCTTACAAAATATATAGGAATTTAATTTCTCTGGAACTAGGGTTTAACCCTTTTTAAAAAGGAATTTAATCCCTACAAAGAACAAAAGGAGAACATGATCCCTCGGAACCATAGAAGAACAGCCTGATGATTCATTAGCATTCAAACGTTACATAAAAGCTCACGTGATCTCACGTGAGCACCTTTTAGGAACAAAGAGGGAAAGAATGAGATCTAGTCACGTGACCCCACGAGATCCCTGGGAAATGCTCAGCACTTATAAAATAGAAAAGGGAATAAACCCTATATTTTTTTTGGGTGCCTCACGTGTCCCCACATGACCCCCAAGCAGTGCTTAAATTTTATAAAGCAGAAAGGGAATAAATCAAAGGGCAGTTTCCATTCTTGGGGCGCCTCACGTGATCCCACGCGACCCAATAGCGTTTAGAAAAGAAACAAGGGAATAAACCTAGAGGAGCAGCGTCAACTTCAAGTGCATCACGTGACCCCACGTGAGCGCGTCAAATTCTTGGTGTTTAACACTATTTCAAGCATCTCACGTGGGAGCACGTGAACGCTGATCATACACTAGTGTTTAACACTACTTTAAGGCCTCACGTGGGAGCACGTGAGCGCCAATCATATATTAGTGTTTAACACTATGAGAGGCCAATATTAGCCAAACTTAGATCAACTCTCCCGAGGGCAATCAATCGAGCCCCCATGCTCAGGGTCCTCCAAACCGATCTTAGTCCCAGAGATAGCTAATGAACTCCTGGCATCTAAGATGATGTTCATTCCATCATGATCTCTCCCCTCGATCTGGAATTTGGTTCAAGGGTACATCTCTCCACACCTCCGATACATGTCGTTGTAATTCTTCAACGTCTTCAAAGAGGTGGAGGGTCCCAATAACCAATAACTCTTGGCGCACCACTGAACAAGCTTTTCAAAAAGGGGAGTAAATGTAAAACACATCTCAATTTGGGGGCGCCTCACGTGACCTCACGTGGTCCCTTGATAGCGCTTAGCACTCAGTAAAAGAAAATGAGAATAAAGCAAAGGCAATTTTCATTCTTCAGAGTGCCTCACGTGACCCAATAGTGCTTAGCACTCAGAAAAGGAAAAAGGGAATAAACCCATAATAGCTCCCATTTTGGGGACACCTCACGTGTTCCCACGTGACCCCCAAACAGGGAGAAAATTCCAAATACAGCGCTCGCATTTTGAAGGCACCTCACGTGTCTGCACGTGACTGTTTGATGAACCAAGTGCTTAGCACTTATAAATGAAAGAGGAATAAAATCCAGAGAACAGTTCTCACCTCGGGCGCCTCACGTGCTCACACGTGAGCCAAGTGCTCAGCACTTTTATATATATATGAGGGAATAAACTCAAGGAACAATGCCCACTTCGGGGCCCCTCACGTGTTCACACGTGAGCTCCTCCAAAGTCCAGTGTTTAACACTGATTCGGTGCTTAGCACTATAGGGTGACTAAGGGAAGTCAGCCTTAGCTCAAATTAGCCAAGTCTTCCGAAGCCAAGACCCTTTTTGTCACCAAATAGCATCTGCCCCCAAATTCAAGCAAGACGTCAGTCTTCCCGTGTCTTTCGGCGGAGAACAGATTCTGGCACGCCCGGTGGGAACTTTTCCTCTTTCCACTCCACACTTCGTGTGTCGTGTTTTTCCGATATCAAATAATCCCGATATATATGTTTGTGGTTGCCCTTGGGTGATGGGATACTGAAGCCGGTGTTTCGTTTCTATGAAGAATGGTGTTTTCTTCTACCCTAGCAATTCGGGCTTTGTCATATCTGGTGGAGTCAAGTATGGGCCACTTGCAGCCTCAAATCTCTGCAATCCAGCTCTTCAAGAAATCAACGGGCTTCTCTTTGGGTCGATACTCCCACCTCCCACCCTCGGTGCCTCAACACCGATGGAGGAAGCCCAGAGGAAGTCTGTCTTCCACAGGCTGGTTCCCCAAGCTGCAATTTTGCCAACGGAATCAGTCCTCAAACAAATGGCATCTGCCAAGGACCAAGGTCGATGCAGGGGGCAGAATATTCAAGCTCCTAAAGGAAATAGGGGGCAGGCTTGGCCAAATCCTGAGGCTAATCAAATCCCGGCCGTAAGAAATGGTCGACGTCGATATCGGCATCATACAAAATGAGCTGAGGGCAGTTCTCCGTATGGTCCTGTTTCAACCCCAGTAGTAAATGTTGTTCCAACCGGGAACAGCTTCAAACTGTTGCGAAGGGTCAGACAAAATTCTCCTACCGCAATATTGAAGAAGTCTCCGCAGCCCATGGAGATCCCACAAGAGCATAAACCAGTTCGCTCCCTGAGACAACTTTCCTCGTCTATATATAAGGTGTGGAACCAGGTGAAGGGGACTTACCCCAAGACGGATCCTGATACAGCGGTTCCTCCCAAAACCAAAGCAGCTTTTCACAAAAAAGAGAGGCCCAATAAAGCTCAAGTGCCCGAAGCAAACTCCAAAGGCCAAAAACCTAAGCCTGGGGGCATGGTAGTTCACATAGTCTATGTGGTGAATTCCAAAGACGAAGTTCGAGCTTCTACTAGTCACCGACCTCAAACTCGATCCTTAACAAAAGTTCAACTGCAACGTGAAAAGCTGCAGGAGATGCTTGCTCAAGAGGAACCACTCGCTAATCCATCGTCTAAGGCAAATCCCGAAGACGCACCTGGAGAAAGAATAGAGAAGGAGTCGGATATTGATTTCCTAAAGCGCGCTCTGAAAAAGGGAGATGCAGAAGCAGCAGAAATATCCACTAAAATGAACCAGATAGACCTTATGATTCAGAATATGGCTGGAATGATGGTTCAATCGGAACCACTGGCAGACGAACCGCCGGTAGTCGGTCTTAAAGATAAGGATGACATTTCAAATTCTCTGCAAAGCTCATCAATGGCTGAGGAGGAAATGATTCCTAAAAGCAAAGCTGAACGAATATATCGCTCAGCAAATCAAAGCTCACTATGCCAGTGAAGCCGCAAATAGAACAATCAAGATTGGTTGACCATATCTGACATGGCACAATCAAATACAGTACCCGCCAGAGTACACACTTTCAACATGCCACATGTACAAAGGAACTGAGAATTCTCGCCGGCACATTGCGCGATTTGAACCCATGTGCGGCAATACTGATATACTTCTCCTCTGACAGTTCATCGGCTGTCTGGTGGGCATTGCCTTCGAATGGTATGCGGAACTCCCGAATGACTCCATGAATACCTTCGACGAAATGGAGATGCCCTCCTATCAGAGATTCGCTAGTGTGAATAAACGCACTACCTTGACGGCACTGGTCAACGAAAGGGTTAGACCGAATGAGACGTGGGTTCAATGTGTTACCCAATGGAAAAATCTCTGGTCAAATACAAGAAACACATCGATGAAGTTGTAGCCATAGGAATGCTCATAGCCACCCTTGACCCAAATTCAAAGGCGTCCTCGTATATGGCCCTCTTCAAGCCGACAGCTTTCCAAGAGCTCATGAATAAAATAACTCGATTGGATCAGCTGAGTCAAGACCCTTCATCATCTGATGAAGGTGAATGAAAAGCGGAGGTGAGGTGGTATTTGTCGCCGACGCTCAACAAAAAAAATGAGCGACTTTGAAACAACCTGTCACCAAAATAGCGACGGCGTGGGTACTCGCTCCCTCCGAGGTATACACAGGGGGCACATTTCTCACTGGAGGAAGAATCTCTACTTAAGATGGTCCTTTCTTCTCAAAGAATAGAAGGATATCAAGGGGCTTACAAACGAGTCCTGCAGTCAACTGGAATATCCCACTTGAAACCCAAAAAAAAACGGTACGTCCACGAGCAAAATGGGCACGGATGAAAACCCGAAAGGGCGCCGTGAGTAAAAACAGCAGGACTACCGGCGATGTTTGTGAAAACCCGAAAGGGCGCAGACTCGTAAAAAAACGGTACGTCCATAAGCAAAATGGGCATAGATGAAAACCCGAAAGGGCTCCGTGAGTAAAAACAGCAGAACTACCGGCGAGTTTGTGAAAACCCGAAAGGGCGCAATCTCGTTAAAAGACACTTGCAAGGTCCTCTCGACCCTGTAAGGAGAAAATACCTGCGTGAGATCCTTACGACTCACAAAGGAGCGACACACTTAGGGATCCCCACGATTCCTAAGGAGAAATTACACTTACGAGATCCTCACGACTCGTAAGGAGAACTCTTTTATGAGACCCTCACGGCTCATAAGATTCAAAAGCCTTAAGCTGCAGGGATCTGAACCTGATCTTAAGCCGTCATACACCCCGATTTTGCCCTACAAGCGTTTCAATATTGACCCTTGTATACAATCCACGGGCACGAATAAACATTTCCCTAACAAAGTCCCACCAGCGACTAGGGATATGCTCACACGGTGAACGACCCTTGTAAATCCTCTCGACTTATAAGGAGAAAACACTCTTGTAAAATCCTTACGACTTATAAGAGAACATACACTTAAGAATCCTCACGATTTTTAAGGAGAAAACGCACTTACGAGATCCTCACGACTCGTAGGGAGAAACACCTTTATGAGACCCTTACGGCTCATGAAGTTAAAAGCCTTAGTCGACAGGATCCTAACCCTGTTTGCTAAGCCATCTTTGTTCGACATCGACAGAGGCAAATGATGATTCGCTCATGGCAATATTCCAGTCGCAGCGATGCTGATGCTAAGATTGGCATCAGGTTCCAAGTTCCATACTTGCAACAAAATCAGCAAGTAAAAGAAATGCATATGAAATAGCCGAAATGATAGGGCAACTTACGACAAAATCAGCAAGTAAAAGACATGCATACAAAAATAGCCGAAATGATTGGGCAACTCGTAATAAAAGTAGCGAGTAAAAATAAAAATAGCCGAAATGATTGGGCAATCGCGACTCTCGAGATATAAAAAGCTGAAATGATAGAGCATCGCTGAAAGAAAAAAATGAAAGAATGAAACTTCTGCCCTACAGGTGAGTCCATACTAACCCCTGTATACAATCCATGGGCATAAAAAAAAGGGGACCACATTTCCCCACCAGACCTTATCAAAGGGAGAGTCGGATCTCGACGGCAACATCTGCATCCCAGAAGAACAACAACGGCGTTCCTCCTCATTCCAGCAGGATTCAGACGCGACGTCAACAAAGCGAAGCCACGGCAAAGTCCCTAGTTCCAAGACTCTACGGTCCACAGACAACCTAGAGTCAACCAATGACCTCACCACCGGATCAACGCTCCGTCTCGAAAACAAGTCAACCAACCCCAGGGAAATCAGTGTCCTTGGAAAAATATCTCGATTCAGGGAAATCAGCGTCCTTGACGAGAGCATCTCGATTCGCGTCAACCCGCAAGGAAATCAGTGTCTTTGCAGGAATACCTCGATTCGTCTCAACCCCAGGGAAATCAGCGTCCTTGGCAAAAACCTCGATTCAGAGAAATCAGCGTCCTTGACGAGAGCATCTCGTTTCGCGTCGACCCGCAAGGAAATCAGTGTCTTTGCAGGAATCTCTCGATTCGTCTCAACTCCGGGGAAATCAGTGTCCTTGGCAAAAACCTCGATTCAGGGAAATCAGCGTCCTTGACAAGAGCATCTCGATTCGCGTCGACCCGCAAGGAAATCAGTGTCTTTGCAGGAATACCTCGATTCGTCTCAACTCCAAGGAAATCAGTGTCCTTGGCAAAAACCTCGATTCAGGGAAATCAGCAACCTTGACGAGAGCATCTCGATTCGCGTCGACCCGCAAAGAAATTAATGTCTTTGTAGGAATCTCTCGATTCGTCTCAACTCTGAGGAAATCAGTGTCCTTGGCAGAAACCTCGATTCAGGAAAATCAGCGTCCTTGACAAGAGCATCTCGATTCGCATCGACCCGCAAGGAAATCAGTGTCTTTGCAGGAATACTTCGATTCGTCTCAACTCCGGGGAAATCAGTGTCCTTGGCAAAACCCTCGATTCAGGGAAATCAGCGTCCTTGACAAGAGCATCTCGATTCGCGTCGACCCGCAAGGAAATCAGTGTCTTTGCAGGAATACCTCGATTCGTCTCAACTCCAAGGAAATCAGTGTCCTTGGCAAAAACCTCGATTCAGGGAAATCAGCAACCTTGACGAGAGCATCTCGATTCGCGTCGACCCGCAAGGAAATCAATGTCTTTGTAGGAATCTCTCGATTCGTCTCAACTCTGAGGAAATCAGTGTCCTTGGCAGAAACCTCGATTCAGGAAAATCAGCGTCCTTGACAAGAGCATCTCGATTCGCATCGACCCGCAAGGAAATCAGTGTCTTTGCAGGAATACCTCGATTCGTCTCAACCCCCAGGGAAATCAGCGTCCTTGGCAAAAAACTCGATTCAGGGAAATCAGCGTCCTTGACGAGAGCATCTCGATTCGCGTCGACCCGCAAGGAAATCAATGTCTTTGCAGGAATCTCTCGATTCGTCTCAACTCCGGAGAAATCAGTGTCCTTGGCAAAAACCTCGATTCAGGGAAATCAACGTCCTTGACAAGAGCATCTTGATTCGCGTCGACCCACAAGAAAATCAGTGTCTTTGCAGGAATACCTCGATTCGTCTCAACTCCGAGGAAATCAGTGTCCTTGGCAAAAACCTCGATTCAGGGAAATCAGCATCCTTGATAAGAGCATCTCGATTCGCGTCGACCCGCAAGGAAATCAGTATCTTTGCAGGAATACCTCGATTCGTCTCAACTCCGAGGAAATCAGTGTCCTTGGCAAATACCTCGATTCAGGGAAATCAACGTCCTTGACGAGAGCATCTTGATTCGCGTCGACCCGCAAGGAAATTAGTGTCTTTGCAGGAATCTCTCGATTCGTCTCAACTCCGAGGAAATCAGTGTCCTTGGCAAAAACCTCGATTCAGGGAAATCAGCGTCCTTGACAAGAGCATCTCAATCCATGTCGACCTGCAAGGAAATCATTGTCTCTGCAGGAATATACGACGTCAGCAAAACGGAGGCATGACAGAGTCCCTAGTTCCAAGTCTCAACGGCCGCATCTACAGCCTATAGACCCACAACAGCGTTCCTCCTCATTCCAGCAGGATTCGGACGCGACAATCAATCTCGGAGCCACGGCAGAGTCCCTAGTTCCAAGTCTCGACAGCCGCATCTACAACCTGGAGACCCACAACAGCGTTCCTCCTCATTCCAGCAGGACGCAACAATCAACCTCGGAGCCATGGAAATGTCCCTAGTTCCAAATCTCGACGGTTCACAGACAACCTAGAGACCACCTCGACATTCGTCTCGTTACAGCAGACGCAACGTCAGCAAATGACCCCATCGCGGAAATACGTCATCAAATGACCCCGTCGCAGAAACACGTCAGCAAATGACCCCGTCTCGGAAACACGTCATCAAATGACCCCGTCGCGGAAACACGTCAGCAAATGACCCCGTTGCGGAAATACGTCATCCAATGACCCCGTCTTGGAAATACGTCATCCAATGACCCCGTCGCGGAAATACGTCATCCAATGACCCCGTCTCGGAAATACGTCATCCAATGACCACGTCGCGGAAACACGTCATCAAATGACCCCGTCGCGGAAACACGTCATCCAATGACCTCGTTGCGGAAATACGTCAGCACATGACCCCGTCGTGGAAATACGTCATCCAATGACCCCGTCGCGGAAATACGTCATCACATGACCCCGTCGCGGAAATACGTCGGCAAATGACCCCGTCGCGGAAATACGTCATCCAATGACCCCGTCGTGGAAACACGTCAATCCTGACCCCGTGGAAAACGGCCGAAGTCAACCCTCGACCTCCCCGTCAAAGCAATACTTTGATTCGGGAGTAGGTCAACTCATCAATTACTTACGAGTCCCCTCGACTTGTAAGGAAGAAAATTCTCTTGGGAGATCCTTACGACTCACGGAGGCGATGAACACTTAGAGATCCTCACGATTTCTAGGGAGAATTTACACCTACGAGATCCTCTCGACTTGTAGGAAGAAAAAAAACCTTCTTGAGACCTTTACGGCTCATGAAGATGAAAAAAGTCTTAGGCTACTAGGACTCTAAACTTGTCCCCTAAGCCGTCAATTCTATTGCCATGCATAACTCTGCACTACTTCACCCACGTAAATGCTTACGTGGGCAAAGTAGTGGGGGGAATTTTTTCCCGCCAAAATTTTCGACCAAGAGCTACTTGTTCCCTTATAAAAAGGGGGGAGAGTCCTCAAAATTTGGCCTCACGTGTAAAACACGTGAACGCTCATATGCAAAACATATGAGCGCTGAATAAAATAAAATTAAAGGGCCAAACAGGCCTCATGTGTAAAACATGTGAGCGCTCATATGCAAAGCATATAAGCGCTGAACATAAATCACCAATGGCCAAACAGACCTCACGTGTAAAACACGTGAGCGCTCATATGCAAAGCATATGAGCGCTGAACATAAACAGGCTAAAACCCACAGCAGGGGTCACGTGTTAAACACATAAGTTCTCTTGCCTCTCACATGCAAAGCATATGAGCGTCCCAATTTAAAATACTCCTATCAAATTCTAGAATTAAATTCTTTTTTGGGAAATATTTTCTTAATCTTCCTTAAACTAGAAAGATCTTCTCTGTTAAACAGAGGACCCTTGGATCAAAGATCCATCGGTGATCATTTGATAGAATAAAAATCCATCATAGGAAAATATTTTTCTAATCTTATAACAAGAATAAAATTCTATGTTAACAAGATATCCATATTAAGAAAATATATTTCTGATCTTGTTAAACTAAAAAGATATGATAGAATAAAATTCTAATCTTATTAAAACTAACAAGATATTCATAATCTTGTTAAACAAACAAGAAATCTTCTTTGTTAAACAGAGAGCCTTTGGATTAAAATTCCAACGGTGAATAAAATTCACCGAGTGATCTAAAAGATCATGTTGGTTATAAAATCAATCAAAATCTCTCAATGAGAGATTGGCTGAACAAACTGATTCTTTTCTTTCTCCTATAAATATAAGCCAAGTAGAAGAGACAGGGAGAGAGGGGGAAGAAAAATAGAAAGAGAATTTAATTCTCTATAGAAAAGGAACCCCTCCCAAAAGCTCGCATAAAAAGAGAATTTAATTCTCAAATCAAGAGTTTAACTCTAATAAAAGAACTTAGTTCTTCCTCTGGTTAAGATCTGCAGAAGCAGATCTCCCCACAAGTTGAGAATTTAATTCTCATCGGGGAGATTCTGTTATGCAAATTCAAAACCTAGGAGAAAGAACTAAATCCAAAAGAGTTTAACTCTTACAAAACATATAGGAATTTAATTTCTCTGGAACTAGGGTTTAACCCTTTTTAAAAAGGAATTTAATCCCTACAAAGAACAAAAGGAGAACGCGATCCCTCAGAACCATAGAAGAACATCCTGATGATTCATTAGCATTCAAACGTTACATAAAAGCTCACGTGATCCCACGTGAGCACCTTTGAGGAACAAAGAGGGAAAGAATGAGATCTAGTCACGTGACCCCACGTGATCCCTGAGAAGTGCTCAGCACTTATAAAATAGAAAAGGGAATAAACCCTATATTTTTTTGGGGCGCCTCACGTGTCCCCACGTAACCCCCAAGCAGTGCTTAACTTTTATAAAGCAGAAAGGGAATAAATCAAAGGGCAGTTTCCATTCTTGGGGCGCCTCACGTGATCCCACGTGACCCAATAGCGCTTAGAAAAGAAACAAGGGAATAAACCCAGAGGAGCAGCGCCAACTTCAAGTGCCTCACGTGACCCCACGTGAGCGCGTAAAATTCTTGGTGTTTAACACTATTTCAAGCATCTCACGTGGGAGCACGTGAGCGCTGATCATACACTAGTGTTTAACACTACTTTAAGGCCTCACGTGGGAGCACGTGAGCGCCAATCATATATTAGTGTTTAACACTATGAGAGGCCAATATTAGCCAAACTTAGATCAACTCTCCCAAGGGCAATCAATCGAGCCCCCATGCTCAGGGTCCCCCAAACCGATCTTAGTCCCAGAGATAGCTAATGAACTCCTGGCATCTAAGATGGTGTTCATTCCATCATGATCTCTTCCCTCGATCTGGAATTTAGTTCAAGGGTACGTCTCTCCACACCTCCGATACATGTCGTTGTAATTCTTCAACGTCTTCAAAGTGGTGGAGGGTCCCAATAACCAATAACTCTTGGCGCACCACTGAACAATCTTTTCAAAAAGGGGAGTAAATCTAAAATACATCTCAATTTGGGGGCGCCTCACATGACCTCACGTGATCCCTTGATAGTGCTTAGCACTCAGAAATAGAAAAGGAGAAAAAAGCAAAGGCAATTTTCATTCTTCAGAGTGCCTCACGTGATCTCACGTGACCCAATAGTGCTTAGCACCCAGAAAAGGAAAAAGGGAATAAACCCAAGATAGCTCTCATTTTGGGGGCACCTCACGTGTTCCCACGTGACCCTCAAACAGGGAGAAAATTCTAAAGACAGCGCTCGCATTTTGAAAGCACCTCACGTGTCTGCACGTGACTGTTTGATGAACCAAGTGCTCAGCACTTATAAATGAAAGAGGAATAAAATCCAGAGAACAGTTCTCACCTCGGGCGCCTCACGTGCTCACACGTGAGCCAAGTGCTCAGCACTTTTATATATATATGAGGGAATAAACTCAAGGAACAATGCCCACTTCGGGGCTACTCGCGTGTTCACACGTGAGCTCCTCCAAAGTCCAGTGTTTAACACTGATTCAGTGCTTAGCACTATGGAGTGACTAAGGGAAATCAACCTTAGCTCAAATTAGCCAAGTCTTCCGAAGCCAAGACCTTTTTTGTCACCAAATAGTATCTGCCCCCAAATTCAGGCAAGACGTCAGTCTTCCCGCGTCTTTCGGCGGAGAACAGTACTCACGCGGAAAACACATAGTCATGCAGAGGAAAATAAGCTCAGCGCGATCATCATCTAAAAGGCCGGTCATCGACCTATGGCCTCACACTTAAAAAAAAGTACTGGAAAGCTGAAGTACTTACGCCGAAAACACATAGTCATGCAGAGGAAAATAAGCTCAGCTTTATTTATGTTACAGAAATTTTTACAAGGTACTCTGGGCTGTTCATCCTTACAAAAAGGTGCCCGGAGGCTTACAAAAAAAAAAGAAGGAAAAACAAAAAACACACAAGGCAAAATGGCTCAAGCTGCGGGCTCCGCTCGGGTCTCGCCTTGCTCGGTACCGTCCTCAGGAGCCAGAGCTTCTACCTCTGCAACCTCCTCTCCCCCGATGGCCTCCCCGGTGTCAGCCACTTGCGGCGTATCCACCGAGAGCGGGACTCTGGCGCGGAGCTCGCTGTTAGCAAACTCCGGCATCAACGATTTGACGACATCAAGAACCTCGTGTCAAATAATGGCCGAGGCTTCGGCGATGTCGGCGTAGAACTGGTCTGATGCCTTGTACTTCTCCACCGACTTCGAGGCTCAGAGCTCGGCAATCTTCGCCGCCTCAAGCGCCGCCTTGGCCTATCCAAGTAGTACAAGCCATTAACTTCTTTACCCCAACCAATCTGCTCATTCGTCTGGTTGTCCTGGATCACAAAGTACATAGAAGATAAAGTTATTGAACAGTTAAAATCATTGGTAAAACGACGAACGGATAGAAGATTTGTACGAAGTAAAAGAACAACTAGAACATATTTAAGCGTTAAGGAAGATGTCACATTAATATTGGTACAACCACTAACAGGAAGGACATCCCCATTGGCAATAGAAATGAATTTATATGAAGTGGAAAACATAGAGTTAGAAACAGTATGATTCATATGGTCTAAATCCCCGGAGTCCATGACCTAAGGGTTTGACTGAGATAATAGAGATATACTTGATGTGGTTAAGTTGATAGTAAAGATATGAGAGAAAATACATTGCAGGTGCTGTAAGTCTTCAGGAGAGATCTGCAAGGATGATGATGCTGGCGGTTGGATCGCTGTGGATGGAGAACCCGTACTTTGTCGAGTAGCAGGAGTCTGATCCGGATAGTCATGTTTCTCCCAGCAGAATTGATCTGTATGGTTGGTACAACCGCAATGAGAGCAGGAAAGGGAACCATGACCACATCTGCGATGATCAATTTTGTTGTTCATCATATTGAACGTCGCACGCAAATAGAGCAAGTAATAGAAAGTGCGGATCTAGCACATAAAGAGCAAGAGAAAGATACAAGGGTTTACTCAAGCTAATTCCTGATCATTATAGATCGGAAAAAATGCTTTTTTATCTTGAGAAGTATCACCGGCTTGGTTTCGAAGCAGAGATGGTGGATCTCGGCCATCCTTGCGACGGTTGCCGACGCCTTGAAGAGGAGAGGTCGAGAAGGAGAGAAAGTGCGTGGCGAAGGAGGAGCGCTCCAGGAGGAGGATAAGACGTGCGGCGGCTTGGAAGGTGGCGGATTAGAGAGGCGCATGGAGGGGTCGAGCGGTGCAAACGAGGTGTTGGATATAGTGCCCTCAAGGCAATTATTGTAATTGTAGGTAGATGATTATGATAATTGCAGGTAGAACAATCTTACTCGAAATGACAATATATTATCTGGTTTGTTTTTATCATTGATATAGATACATTTTATTTGTTATTACATATCGCTAATACATAATGATGAAGCCCGTAATATTCTTGCTTGACTTCTAGCATTATGATGGCGATCATATACGTGAGAGCTGGGTAGTCCATAAGCACATCCTTAAATGTCTTTAGTTGTGGGGTATCGAGACTGGGCATCGATATTCTGGAATAGACTAGTGTATACGTTTCGAAACCCCGACGAGGGGCGGTGGCCGATCTCACAAGCCATTGGTGTTGTGTCACCTAAGAAAGTATGCAGGTGCTCATTGGAGGTGAGTGCACTGGACGGACTCGCCGAGAACTTCTAGACGGTATTATAACCATCGTCAGATGGAAGTTCTTAGGTGGCATAAGTACAACTTAGTCTTTTGACATGAGATTGTCATTTGTCTCGTGTGAATTCCCATTCTACTTAGATTACTACCCTATCACTGCTCAAATGAGTCGTGCAAACAGATTTTAGTTGGGTACAGCCCCGAACCAAATGAAGGCAGTGAGCGATTGTCGGGGATTTGTCTTTTCTGGTATTAGGAATCGATATCGCGTTGTATTCGGTTGGCCATCACCCTAAATCCGTGGCCACGGTGGACGAGATTTACTGATATGAGTTTAGTAGTTTCTCAGTTGGTGATGAGCTTGACTCCGTCACGACTTATCGGGTTATTAGGAGTCTGATGTTATTCACCCCTAGACCCGGTATGCGATACTCTTAGACGAAAAGACCAGACTGTACAGAGATTTTCATATTCAGGCTCAGTAAGGTACGGACGAACTTGATTTTCGACCTCCCTTTCAGCATATACCTGGGTAGCCGTTACGTACAGCTAGTGCCGTTGACGTGCTTGTAGTTATGGATTTATCCAGTAACTCACTACCAGCGTTATAGTCGCAGAGGAACGGAGCTTCGCCGATTGCAAGGTTGCGTGGAGTGCCGACGTTCAAGAGCTTGTCTTCACTTTGGACTTGAGAGAGATGTTTGAGAGGAATTATTTTAGTATAGTTTTGAGGGAAGAATTTTGGAATAGGTTGGATATTTATAGGGGAGGAGCAAAGAAGAATGGTGTAGGAAAATAGTGTTTAAGAGCAATTAAAAAGGATTTTAATGGGGAAATGAAGGGTCTGAAAGTTTCTGAATTGAATCAGGAGTTTCTGGGTAGGAAAATGAAAAGGTAGGAGTTTAAAGATCGCACATGCCCGAGACGGACCCAATTGGGTCTATCCAGGCCACTCCCGTCGGACCCCGATCGGCCCTACCTCGAGCTTTGTGCTCAAGGTTCAGGTTATGGTCAGGGTTTGGGTTCTAAATAGATATATCTTTTCTTTTATGACGTTTCGTAACTCCATGTAAAGCTCGTGCAAATTCCTAGGCTTGGAAAACGTCGAAAAGAAAAATAAAATAAAATATTCGAAATATAAGGATTTAAACTCACGGACGATGGAACAGCGATGGAGAGCCTTAACCAATGGGCTATAATGAGTTGCTGCATTTATTTATAAATAATTAATTATAACCCATCATCGGAAAGGAAATACACCCTTTTATTAATATTGGATCAACAAAAGTATACATAGATTTTAGGGTCGTTATAGAATCGTATATCGTTTTTGTTCTGTATCATATCGCATATCGTATCGTATCATATATCGTAAGATATGATAATTACTTATGTAATAATTAAGCAAGTAAGCATTTATCTATATTTTTTACAATTATTTGATTAAATTAGTAATACAGAACAGTATATTAAAAGAATTATAAAAAATGGTATATCCCCATTTACGTAAGAGAGACAATATATGTAAAGTTCAAACAGAAAAATATGTGAAACAATACAAGTCATTTGAACAATCACAACTTACAAGTTAATTAGATAATTAAACAAAATGGTATTCTAGCCGAAAGGTATAACCCACATGACGTAGTCTTAAGTTTCATAAGTAGCAATATTTTCTAATTAAGATCACACATCATAAACTTAAAACTTTTAAAAAATAACAAAACAAATCAATATTATCATATCAATTCATCGCCTATCATCGTCGTCGATGAAGATATTCTCATCTTTCCCATCTTCGCTTTTGTATTCTGTGAATTCTTCTTCTTCCTTCACTTCCACTATCTTCTTTTCATTTTCTTTGCAATTTTTTTTGGAATAGTATTCAAAATTTTGAGATCCTATCAATAATTAGTTTAAAAATTTTAACAAAATTAACTAGTGAATATAATATAACCATACCTTATTTTTTTTCTTTTCATATCACTTAGTCCTCCGTCTGCTTCATGGTGTTCATGAACATCTATCCAAGAAACGTCTTCCGGTAAGCAAGTAACTTTTTTTCTCCGTAATCCATCATTGGATTCCTTATTCGATAAAAAAAATCAGATGGTCTGCTTTCGTTTTGTTCTCTTTTGTTCTGTCTTATTTTTAGTTGCAAGTTCTACTTAAAATAAACCAAGTCTTTGTTGTTCTAATTTTTAACATATTTCTTTTTTGTCAGTGCACGCGAGAACGAGATGAGAGTTTCTAAAAGTCTTGGATTTTGCGGCTTAGATTAGTTAGGATTTTAGAGATGAGATATTTTATATTTTAAAGGTTTTTAAACCCGACCCGGAAGATCTAGGCCTGACCCAATAATAAATGGGGCCTTTAAATATTGTATCGTTTATATCGTATACCGTATCAGAACGTATCATATCGTATAATATGTATCATATATCGTAAGATACAATAGATTTTCTGATACAGAGGGTCCATATGTATCAGAAAACTTTCATATCGTATCGTATTGTATCGTAAGATACGTATCGTATATCCTAAGATATTAACAACTAAGATTATTATTTCTCAATGTTATGAGATGGCACATGCAATTCCAAGGATCAAGTTGAGATTTCAATTTCAGATCCTGTCTCCTTTCGAGTTAAACTAGTATAGATGTTTGATGATGCAGATGAACTTGAAATTCTATACAAATATTCTTAGAACAAACATAATATATTCAATTCCCAATGAGAAGAATCTGGTATCCTTACAATAGTTTAATGCCACGTCCTTCAATTAATTTCTAGCATTAAAAAAACATATCATAACATCGAAAAGGTCTAAGATTGTTATTCTTCATGTCAAGTATTTTCTTTGTTGATTTTAATCTATTAATATCATTTTGTGGCATATGTAGGAATCTCAAAGTCTATCTCGATGATGAAAAGAACGGTTGTCTTGCAATTTTAGGATTAGCAGTTCCATATCGTTGAAGTAAGCAAAGAAAGAGATATAGTGGGAATTATAAAAAGCAAATCAATGGGTATAAGTGCCTAATATGATATTTCAGGAGGAGGGAAATGCTCAACCCCTATAATAAACAGGGGGCTATCTGCAATTAACCCTTGACCGATTACAATTTTCTTTCTAAAAGCTAGTGAAAAAATACAAGAGTATATTTTTTTTTCCTCCCCAATTATTTTAGTAATGGTGCCCACATTCTTCGAAATTTTTTCTCCGCTTCAAAATCCCTAACCTTAAACATCCACCAAAGAAATTTCTCTACGCCAAATTCCAAACTCTGCTGTAGATAATGATAAGCTCCTTCTCAGGCTCAGGAATTCAATTGGTTTCCTTTTTGTTTCTGTTTCCTGTCAAATTTATTTCTAGGATAGTTAATTTTTTTAAGATTACTTTTCTCTTGTTGGGACTGATAAATTCTTATGAAAAGAAAAGGACAAGCAATTAAGCATATATAATGCTGTACTGCATGGCAGATGTTCCATAATGTGAGTTCAATGAACACTTTTCCTAAAACAAGTGGTTGCTTTCATTTTCTCCATTCTAGCAATTCCTTAAAGAGCCATAGTGTGCACTCAGTCTAAGTGTTCACACACACACACACATATGAGATATGAGATTAATGGAGGAAAGAGGCCATAGGAGGGGATTTCCTTTTATGGCGTGGAAAAAATACTACCTCCACCATTTTTTCCGACGATCGGCATCCATCATCGTCATCGTTATCATCTAAGATGTGCGTACACCAAATTTTATGTGATTCCACAACTTTTCACCGTTGATTTAGTGGGTTCAAAATTAACGGTTTACCGACAATAGAACTTTTTACATTGCTAAATCAACGGTGAAAAAGTTGTAGAATCACATGAAATTTGGTGTACCCACATCTTAGATGATAACGATGAAGATGATGGGGGCCGATCGTCGAAAAAATTGGTGGAGGCTGTATTTTTTCCACGCCATAGGAGGAAATTTCATCCTATGGGCTCTTTTCTCCATTATTCTATATATATATATATATATATATATGTGTGTGTGAGAATAATGGAGGAAAGAGGCCCTAAGAGGTTTTTCGTCAGGACCCTCCACCGTTTTATTCGACGATCGGCATCCACCATCTTCATCTTTATCATCTAAGATGTGGATACACCGAATTTCATGTGATTTTACCACTTTTTCACCGTTGAACTAGTGGATGCAAAATTAACGGTTTACCGACAATAGAGAAAATTAATGGTTTACCGACAATAGAGCTTTTTACATTGCTAATTCAACGGTGAAAAAATGATAAAATCACAAGAAATTCGGTGTATTCACATCTTAGATGATAAAGATGAAGATGATGAGTACCGATCGTCGAATAAAATGATAGATGGTATAGTTTTTCGACGCCACCTGATGAAAAAGCCTCCTATATAGAATCCCTCCCTCCTCGTCTCTCTCTCTCTCTCTCTCTCTCTCTCTCTATATATATATATATATATATATATATATATATATAAGCTTCCTCCTCTCTCTCCCTCCCTCCCTCCACACACACACACACACACACAACACACATACACACTACTACAAATGGGGGTTGTCCCTACGGATTTATCCGTAGGAGCAAACCTCTACCCCTACGGCTATAACTGTAGAGGCACGAAAATACGCCGCAGGTGCACACGCCGCAGGTGCAAGTTTTAGCCTTAAACATACCCCTACAGTTAAATAATTGTCCCTACGGCTTAATGCATAGGTCCATCTGACCCTACGGATTACACTGTAGGGACAAAAAATTTATTTAATTTATCGGTTTATAAAATAAAATAGTTGTCCCTCCAGATAACGCCGTAGGGACAAATAACAGCCCCTGCGGCTTCATGCGTAGATCCAGATGTGTAGGGACAAAATATCAGGTAGCCTGATATATTGTCCCTACGGATAACCGTGTAGGGGTAAAGTTATGCCCCTACGGATTGAACCGTAGGGACAAGCCTAACCCCTCTTATTGAGTCCATAGGGGCAAAATATCAGGTATCCTGATATTTTGTCCCTACGGATATATGTGTAAGGACGTTGAACCCTACGGATTAATCCGTAGGTACATATTATCAAGTTTTTTTTAAAGAAGGGCTGTCTGTTTTTTCCTCGTCCTGTGCACAATAATATATACATCATATATAAAAGTAATCAACAAGCAGAATATATACCGCAGTATTCAAAATCAACATCTCACGCATAATATATAAAAGAAATCAACAAGCAGAATACGATATCAATCTAAATCAATATGAACACGCAAACACCACCAATATCGTCCAAAATATATACAATATGTATCATATAAGTAAATACATGTTTAAAATATAAGAATCAAAAAGCTACCCTAGCTTGGTCCAGCTCCACCTCTGATAAACGCCGTAATCTGACGCACCCGCTCCTCGGATATACCCTGAGTCAACATCTCGAGCAATGCGGAGTGTGCGGGAGTCTGAGCAAGCTGTGGAGCTGTAGAAGTGATTTGCGCAACCGCAGCCGAGGTAGTGGCTTACGGAGCCGCAGCTGCGGGAGTCTGAGCGGGCTGTGGATCTATAGGAGTGGTCTGCGCAACCGCAGCCGAGGTAGTGGCTTGCGGAGCCGCAGCTGAAGGAGATGCATGTGGAGACTCAGCCGAAGTACCCTGTCGCGTTTGTTCAGTTTTGTGTGTAATAAACGAGTAAGAACTGTGTATTAGTCGAATTCGTATCATTATCAAGTTATTGCGAAACCCCAATCTGTGTATACTTAGGGACTTAGGCATCGTTTGGATATCTAGTTTGGAAAACCGTAGTTTATTTTAATTAGACAGTTCTATGTATGTATGATTAATCAAAGCTAAGTCTACAACCAAATAAGCTCAGGCTACGTACTAATATTGGATATGTTGCTATCTATAATATGACATAATATTTTACTATTAAGTGGTATACATACCATCATCTCCTTCAACTCCTGGACGGTGGCCTTCAAGGTGTCCAGTTCTTGCTCTAGACGTCGCTCACGGGAGATGGAGGAAGTAACTGCCGGAGTGGAGTCCAACCTCATATGGGCCCTGCTAGGACCCAGTCCCCGGTCTCTCTCCCAACATCCGTGGTGCCCTCTGTGTGCGGCGTCTAGGACTGGGGTCAGCAGTATCGGATCGTTCTGTCCAGTAAAATCGATCCCCGATGACTCCGCCTGCTCAACCACCCGCTCCTACACCCACATTAACCAGTAAAATATAAGTATATCATTTAAATTTGAACTTTTCAAAACAAAAATTTCAAATAGCGGGTGAAAAAATATTAACACTTACGCAATGCTCCTGGGTAGCGGTGTCGGGTATCGAAGCTCGCCCGTGGCGGGATCTGTCGAGGTGCCGTGGACGGCAAGATACGCGGACAGCATGCTCGGTGTACCACCCTGCGCCAGAGTCTGAGCTCTCTGCAATTCGCCAAAAATTTACATATATTAGAAAATAACTCTTAATATTACATTATAGCACAATAGGTCTATTGTAATTTACCGATAACTCCATGGCACGAGTAATATTTCTCGAGCCATCTGTATAAGTGGGGCGACCCCTCTTCGCCGACTTCCTATTCTCTTTATTTTGATCGGCCTATTTCTGCACAACACATTCAGATTTAGTTTTCTAATTAAGCAACACAAAAAAATAAATTATATACTAAACAATGAATTACATTTAAAATACATACCTGTTTGCGCTGAGAGTCGAAATATTGGCACAATAGAGGCCGTGTATCTACGTCGACTCTCGCAAAGGCCGGAGTATGTAGGAGGGCCGTTCTCTCTGTCTCGGGGGTCGCCATCCACAAGGAATAGCAGTTGATCTTCATCTCATTCCTATTGTATCGGACCTTCGATTGCATGTTCTTCATCAGGCCATGGTACAGAGCGTGAAGATCGAGCACCCTCCCAGGGTGATCAGGGTCGGGGACAGACTGAAAATCGTAATCCAACTGAAAATACAAAAAAAACAATGTTATTAAATTGCAAGTGTTAATAATAAATATATTGGATAAATCAAATGAAAATATATATTAATACCCGAGCCTGATCCCAGAAGAGGGCGAATGAGCGACGATGCTGGTCGCCCCACTCAACGTGAAGTGGATAGTTCTTCACGAGGCGGCTCTCATCCCCCATATACTGGCCGAACTTCTCGGCATAATCGCCGGTATAGCGATAATCAAGGGTAAAGAAGAGAGGGAATGCTGCCTCCCCCTAGCTCTGTCGGGCCTCAGCCTGTGGGACTGATTCGGGCTTCGAGTCCCCCTCTCGGGATGGGGATGCCCTGCGTCTACGAGAAATATCAAGACAATCAATATTAAGACAAAGTGGTATTAAGAAATCAAGGTTTAACGGAAATTGAAGTGTGATATATATCTCCGGCGACAGAAGCACGAGCCTGGGCCCGGGCAGCAGCACGAGCGGGACGATAATTCCTCCGGTGAGGAACAGCCGGTGACCCGGACGTGGACGCATCTCCAACTAGAAAATAAACATCGATAAAATTACATGAAGTTCATGTTTATTCTTAAAGGATATGTAAAATGAATAAATATTTTATATTTATTCATACAAATCTGCAGACTGAGCGGAGGGTATGGAAGTGACGGGAGTGGCCCCTGCACCAGACGTGGACGCATCACCTATAATTAGACAATCAAACATTGACTATATAAATAATTGCAAAAAGAATGCGTATAGCAATAATATAACATTCTAAATCAACATGTATACACTATAGGATATATAAATATACTCGCAGGTGCGGTAGTGGGCTCTGCCGGAGATGTGAAGGCACCACCTACAGCCCGAGATGCAAATACGTAAGAGCAAAAAGAATATATGTATATTTATGATATAGCATTATAAATCAATATATATGCACTATATGATATATAAACATACCTGGAGGTGCGGGAGTGGCCTCTGTCCCTGATGTGGACGCATCACCAACAGCTAGACAACCAAACATTGACAATGTAAGTAATTTTGACATGAACATGCATGTATATCTATAATATTACATTCAAAATGAATATGCATGCAATATACCTGGAGGTGTGGCAAAGTCCACACAGAAGAAGGCATCAGAAGGGGTCTCCGATCGGGGTGCAAGACCGGCCCTCTGAAGCTCCCTACGCAGATCTCCGGGCGGCAAAACCGCTCTGCCTCTGCCTCTGCCGGTGCCGCGGCTGGAGCTCCTGCCGCCCCTCGTTGCTCCCGTCATCGTCATCAAATCTAGATAAAACGGTTCATGGACGCATTAGACAATCATTGCAAACATTGACTATATATGTATAGATCGTAAAATGTGAAGTAATAATAAAGCATTACTAATAACCTTTTTCGTTTCATGGGCGCATTAGACATATCTACTTGGATTTCATCATCGATATCATTTCTAACCCACGTAACTTCATGATCAGCCGAAGATAACCCGTCTTTCGAAACAGACGGTCGGAGCACTCTAAGTCTTCTCTCTTCTTCATCCTCATCGCTGTCCTCGAATTCTGGGACATCGTAGACATCCCTGGGTTTCCAACGGCATACGACACTCCATCCCGGATGCTTCAAACACTGTGAGTAGTATACTTGGAATGCTTGGTTCGGTAAGATAAACGGATCTTCCTGACCGTAAAATCGAAGTGTGTGCACACTGGTCAATCCATATTCATCTTTCCAAGTCCCGAGATTGCTTCTCCACCTATCCGTATCGGTTCGTGTATCGTACCAAGTACACTGAAATATATAAAAGGGTTCTGATCGTCCGGAATATTGGATGCCAAGTATACAATTTAAGTATCCATAATAAATCACACCATCCGATCATACCGTCGCAATCCCACTATTCTGAGTGGTTCTAGATGTTTCTATTTGCTTAACTTCGAATTTGTATCCAAGGACACCGAATCCTTTATAATATGCAACCTCCATACTATGAAACTGAGCTAAACATCTTGAATCATTCTCTAATGATGCAGACAAGTTCGGATCGTAGATCTAACAAAACAAATTTTACGAGAAATACATAACGATATAAGTTTAGATTAAAACTGATAGCAATAACATGTTATTCGAATAACTTACATGATCGAAAACCCAATCGCAAAAATTATCCTGATGATATTTTTCCAATCGTTCATCGTTCCAATCAGGACGCCCCTCACGTACCTCGTTAAAATGAATTATGTTCTCAACAATAAATTATGCCATTAATATTATATCATTTCATACACATACAAACACAAATATAACAATTAATCCAAAAAACTTGCTCTCTAATTTTTTCAAGACATGCGCTATTGAGCAAGATAAACCGGTATATCTTGTTGATAAACATAGTGTCTACCCTCTTATAATCGGATTTACCATATGGCCCGTCTTGAATTCTTCGAGGCCGGTTAAGTCTCGTCTCAATGTTCTCGTCCAGATAGCGGGAACAAAATGTGGTTGCTTCATCTAGAAGATAACCTTGCATGATAGAACCCTCTGGTCGATTTCTATTGCGTATATACTTTTTAAGAGTGTAGAGGTACCTAAAGAAAATATGTTGAATAAATAAATACGGGCATACGTGACAACAATAATTTTACAAATTGTGCGAAACGAAAAATTCCACGTACCTCTCGACGGGATACATCCATCGATATTATACCGGTCCGGCTAACTTAGCCTCAGTTGCAAGATGAGCCGTCAAGTGTATTATGATATCGAAGAATGACGGTGGGAAAATACACTCAAACTTGCAAAATATCAACGCAATAGAATTTTCTAGTTTCTCCAGCGTCACAACATCCAGTGTTTTAGCGCATAACTCTCTGAAAAAATAACATAGGTCATTGATTACTAGACCAACCGATTCGGGGAGGGAAGTCCTGAGGGCTAATAGGAGAAGGTGCTCTATGATAACATGGTAATCATGAATTTTCAACCCATCGATCTTACCTTTCACAATTTTTATCTTCTTGCTGAATGATCCTGAGAAACCTGTGGGAACTTTCAAATCATGCAACACCTGCAGGAATCTTTTCTTCTCCGGTTGTGACATATGATAAGCGGCATTGGGAAGTACAAACTTGTCTAGTTTACCCGCTACCGGTTTAGGATGCAATTCACTTCTAATTTCCCAGTCCTGTAGATCCATCCGAGCATTGAGGTTGTCTTTCGATTTCCCGTCTTTACAAAGAAGCAAGTTGAGTACGTGTTCGGATACTCCCTTCTCTATGTGCATGACGTCCAGACAATAACACACTAAATTTGTTGACCAGTACGGAAGCTCGAAGAAAATGCTTAACTTGTTCCAGAATGGTGGTTTGACCTGTTTTGTCGGATCCATCCCGAAGGTCACATTATTGTAACCATCCCACTGAGCAGTCACGTCTTCTCCGGACAATGGGGCTGGAGGTCCAAGAAGCTCCTGATGACCATCAAAGTGAACAGCGTCTAACCTGTAGGGGTGGTCTAGAGGCAGGAAACGTCGATGGCCGCAATAACAAACCTTCCTGCTAAAATTCAATCATTTCGATGTTGTATTTTGATGGCAATGAGGATATGCTTTGTGACTATGTACGGACCAACCTGATAGCATTCCATACGCAGGAAAGTCATTAATTGTCTACATTAAAGCTGCACGCGGTATGAAGGTTGTATTTGTGTTTGCATCGTAAGTCTCTACACCATCAATGAATAGAGATTTTAACTCCTCGATCAGAGGTCGGAGATAGACGTCGATATTGTTTCCCGGTGAGTTTGGTCCGTCGATAAGAAGAGGCATCATAAAGTATGATTGGTCCATACCCAACCAAGACGACAGATTATAAACTATCATTACAAGGGGCCATGTGCTGTGGCTTCCAGCCATATAGTTGAATGGGCAGAAGCCATCACTAGCCAGTCCGAGCCTGACATTGCGAGGATCGCTACTGAATATTGCGTGCCTCCTATCGAAATCCTTCCATGCCGGTGAATCTCTTAGATGACTCATTTTTCCATCTTCACTTGGAGGAGCACGGTGATGCCAAATCATTGCCTCGGCTGTTTTCTTGCACCTGAATAGCCTCTGCAGCCTCTGTGTTATGGGAAAGTATCGTGCTATCTTGACAAGTATATCGGGCTTCTTATCAGAATCTTTCGGTTTATACCTGGTATCTCCGCATGTTGGACACTCTTTCAAATCTAAATTCTCTTTCGGGTACAACACGCAATTTTTAGGACATGCTTGAATCTTCTCACACTTCAGACCCAAACCAGACATCATCTTCTGGGCTCCGTACCAGCTGTCGGGCACGTTATTTCCCGGGGGCATAGAATCTTTCATGAACGAAAGAAGCATTGTGAATGATTTGTTGCTCCATCTATTTAGTCACTTAATCTGGAAAAGTTGGACGAACCATGAGAGGGTGGAATGCTTTGCATTCTCATAAATTAGTTTTCTAGCATCATTCATGAAATTTTCATATTTATCCGCACGCGGTCCTTGACCGAAAGGAATGTCATTTTCGGTACGAATAAATTCACCTAGGGCAGGCTCTACCATATCCTCCATTTTTTCTGATGGAAAGAAATTACCGTCTTCTTCTTCTGCTGCATTACCGTCTTCTCCTTCTTCTTCTACAGCATTATCGTTTACTCCTTCTTCTTCTGCCGCATTACTGTGTTCTTCTCCTTCCCCGTGATATAGCCAAGTTGTATAAAGTCTAGTAAAATCATATTTAACGATATGAAGCTCTGCAAATTCTACCTTCTACCAGTACTTATTCCCACATCTATCGCACGGGCAGAGAATCTTCTCTATAACGATCTTATTATGTGCGCGTGCAAATTCAATAAAAGCAGCAACTCCTGCGACAAACTTAGCTTGCATACGTTGTTGCCAGTCCACATACATCCAGTCCTTAACTCTGACGTACTCATGGGCCATATTAGACTGTATAACATATAAATTGTAGGTTATGATGACTATATTGAGAAATTTAAGAACGGGATGGTTACTGACAAAGGAGAAAATCCGTGTATATGTTTTGTGTGTGCGTTTGTTGTTGAAAAGAATAAATTATCGATAATCAAAGTTAGATTTAAAGATACCCATGTATGAGTTGTATTCTATATATGTGTGTTTCAATTTATGATTTCGCTTAAGTGTAGAGTTGTTAGTGTGTATGTGTTGTGTATGCGTTTGTTGTGTATTCATGTTGTATGTGTGTGTTTCGGCTGTCGGGGGTAAGTCTTCTATCCCATTAAGAATGTATAGAGTAGACACACATTCGCTTGTGCTTTCAACCGTTTCGAGTAAATTTCGGCAGCACCTCCCCGCTGTTCTCCGATTATACTGTAATAGAATAGATAATCATTTCAAAGCTGTGAAACAACGTTGAAATGAACATCTAATCTATCTTTGTACACGGAGAACCAGCGGAAAAGTACCGACGAAACATCTCGAAACGGATGAAAACACAAGTGAATGCAGGTGTTTGCTTTATATATTCCTAACTTGTCCATACGGGACAAATCTATCGGTTATCATACAATTGAATCTTCTCGTCACATAGACTATGCGATGGTTGTTGGTACCGAGCTATACCGTCCGATATTTAACAACCTTCGTATAGTTCTTTGTCACGACGAATATCGAACGTATGTTAACCGATAGACGGGGACTAAGTGGTGCTTTGAGTTTCATATATGATTATCGATGAGAATATGAAAGTTTCATATTATCATCGAGTATCATATATTGGTTTTAACTTGAACATCTTGAATCACTCTCTAATGATGCGTTTGTTGTGTATTCGTGTTGTGTGTGTGTGTTTCGGCTGTCGGGGGTAAGGCTTCTATCCCATTAAGAATGTATGGAGCAGACATCCATTCGCTTGTGCTTTCAACCGTTTCGAGTAAATTTCGGCAGCACCTCCCTGCTGTTCTCCGAGTACACTGTAATAGAATAGATAATCATTTCAAAGCTGTGAAACAACGTTGAAATGAACATCTAATCTATCTTTGTACACGGAGAACCAGCGGAAAAGTACCGACGAAATATCTCGAAACGGATGAAAACACAAGTGAATGCAGGTGTTTGCTTTATACATTCCTAACTTGTCCACACGGGACAAATCTATCGGTTATCATACGATTGAATCTTCCCGTCACATAGACTATACGATGGTTGTTAGTACCGAACTATACCGTCCGATATTTAACAACCTTCGTATAGTTCTTTGTCACGACGAATATCGAACGTATGTTAACCGATAGACGGGGACTAAGTGGTGCTTTGAGTTTCATATATGATTATCGATGAGAATATGAAAGTTTCATATTATCATCGAGTATCATATATTGGTTTTAACTTGAACATCTTGAATCACTCTCTAATGATGCGTTTGTTGTGTATTCGTGTTGTGTGTGTGTGTTTCGGCTGTCGGGGGTAAGGCTTCTATCCCATTAAGAATGTATGGAGCAGACATCCATTCGCTTGTGCTTTCAACCGTTTCGAGTAAATTTCGGCAGCACCTCCCCGCTGTTCTCCGAGTATACTGTAATAGAATAGATAATCATTTCAAAGCTGTGAAACAACGTTGAAATGAACATCTAATCTATCTTTGTACACGGAGAACCAGCGGAAAAGTACCGACGAAATATCTCGAAACGGATGAAAACACAAGTGAATGCAGGTGTTTGCTTTATACATTCCTAACTTGTCCACACGGGACAAATCTATCGGTTATCATACGATTGAATCTTCTCGTCACATAGACTACACGACGGTTGTTAGTACCGAGCTATACCGTCCGATATTTAACAACTTTCGTATAGTTCTATGTCACGATGATTATCGAACGTATGTTAACCGATAGACAGAGACTAAGTGGCGCTTCGAGTTTCATATATGAGTATCGATGAGAATATGAAAGTTTCATATTATCATCGAGTATCATATATTGGTTTTAACTTGAACATTTAATATGAATAGGTATTTAGGATAATAAAAGAGGATGCAAATTTAGGAACCAGACAATTTCAGAATCATAATAATACACATTAGCGGTATTTAGGATATGCCAATACATTAGGAGTACCCATCATCTCAGACATAACAGTATTAAGTTTAAATTAATACATCACTATCATTAAACATAGCCATGATTTAGTACATAAAATGCATGGAACATAGACTCCATCAACAATATTAAGATTAAGTTTGCAATTATTCATCAACAATTTATTCAAGGCAACCAAATGTTTGAAAATGAAAAGATTGTAAAGTCCAGCAGCTTTGTTTATTCTAAGTCCTGCATCTTGACTCACATCACATAGCCCCATCAATATAACTTTGAAGTGTAGAACAAGATACATAATATAAAACAAATTTCATAATACATAGGTAATTTAACATATCATAAATATAAAAAATAAATTGAAAAATATGGCTGAAACTGAATTTGTTTAAGCCCTAATTCCCAAACCCGAATTTCCTCCTAAACCATCATACTAATTCCAAACCCATTATGAGCAAAATTCAACCCAATCATTCATGTCCAAATATTTGTAACTGAAACCAAAATTAAATGAATGCGCAAAATTTCAAATCACTGATTTCAACTTTCGTACCATAAAGGGATAGATTCTCTTACCGTTGAAGTTGACGAAGTTCCTTTAATTTCTGAGATCGCCATCGAAGCCCTCAAAATTCGAAATTGATCCTAACCCCAACCCCAACCGAACCCTAACCCTAACCCCAACCCCAACCCCAACCGAACCCTAACCTTAACCTAAACTGAACCCGATGCCTAACCCTAACCCTCAACCCTACCCGAACCCTGAACCCTGAACCCTAGCCCTAACATCATCAAAATTATAAATAATTTGAGATTTACTAACCTGTAGCGAGCGGTGGAGGAGACAACGGAGGAGACCGGTGGTCGACGACGCAATCAGCGACGAGTCGCGGGCGGTGGCGACGAGGAAGTTTTGGGAACGATCGAGGGCGGTGGCGGGCCGCGGGCGGAGGGCCGTGGAGACGAGGCGCGAAATCGAGGCGCGGGAACAATCGATCGAGGTGCGGGAGAGAATGATGAGAGAGAGAATTTTGGGGACGGCGAGGGCTTTTCTGTGCCTTTTTTTTATTAATAACCCATATATATGTCCCTACGGATTTAACCGTAGGTCATTTGTTTGCGGCCCCGTAGGGCCAAACAATAAATTATAATTTAACATTTTTAAATTAAAACGTAGGGCACCGTAGGGACAATCATGGGGACTTACGGCTTAATCCGTAGGGGCAACCCCATATTGTAGTAGTGATATATATATAACTTAAAAGGAAAAAAAACTTAAGAGCCTAATAAACGACCAACTGCCTCATTTCTGTGCTTATTTTATATAAATCTTTGTCTCTCCATCACACCTCAAGAGTTAAGGTGAAGCAATGGGTAATGTTTGCATGGGTACGGTTACGTTCCTTTTTTCTTTCTTTCTTCCAAGGTTTTTCTATTTCATCCATTTTACTGATATTTGCTAACTAGACTGATTTCTAATGTAGCCGGAAGAAAGAAAACTTTCACTTGGAGGATTGAAGGCTTCTCGTCTCTTCATGCGCTTGAGGCGAAATATTATTCGTCTCGGCCCTTTAAGTTGGGGGGGCTACAGTTGGTAAGGTTTAGTTCTTTGAAATTTAAATCTAGTGGAGACTGGGGATTGTGATCTGAATATTTCTTAATCATTTCTCGTTTATTGATAATAAATTCTCTTACTGCAGGATGTTGAAGATAAATCCGAAGTGGGACGACAAAAATAGCGGAAAAGACTGCATATGCCTTAATTTTCCTGGAGCTTAAAGATGCTTCCACTCTCCCATCTGACTTGTTTGTTTACGCAGTCTATGAGTTGTGCTTGCATGACCAATTACTCAACAACTACAAGAAATTTAGAGGTACGTAGCATTTGACAGCATATCTTCCTTTTTTCTTATTCTTTGGAAATTCCACTCTTAGGCTAAAATGCTTTTAGTTTATATATCTACTGTTCTTATGTCTCTCTTCATCATACTTGAACATCTGAGAAAAACTTGCATCAAAATCTTGTATGCCCCGAAATATTTGTAACCTTCAGCATAATGAATCCTGATTTTCCATTATTTTGAGATGTAGTTAAAGCATGGGACGGATTTTTATCTGTTTTGTTTTCTTAGGAATATAAAGAGGGTCAAATTAATCATGGCCAAATAAAACAGTTCAAAGTATAAAGTGAAAAGAGTAACAAAATTCAAGTTGTATAAAAAAATAGTATTTTGCATGTGTGATGCACACGAATATATGCTAAAACTCATCAAAAAGATTTGAGATAGTAATATTATTAAAGGTTCTCAAAGGTTGAGAAGATTTCAACAATTGCATATGAAATTTTTCTTAGCTGTAAATTTACCTGAAAATTGTGAGCATCTTTTTGCCACATGCCATGCTTATAATCTAATTAGGATTTTGAGATTTCAATTTGAGACCCCCTGCATCTTCCGGATGTAATAGTAGAGACATAGACTAAGCATGTTCAGGCTGAAAAAACACCCCCAATTAAATAGCACACACGATTAGATATGTATTTAATCTAATTGTCACACATACTTGAGGTATAATTGTCCTTCTTTGGTAGGAATATACTCTTATGCCGCATTAAACTTTGATGCATGCAGCTGAACAACATTTCGGAAATCAAACTGCTTCATGGGGATTTGTTAACATAATGTCCCTTGAGAGCTTCAAAACACCAACTTCTGGATTTGTAGTGAATGACACCTGCAACTTCAGCGTGAAGTTTAAGAAACTCTCTGTTCGGAAAATAAATTGTAGCAACATGTTCGAAAACACTTAAGCGTGTTAAAAACACCCGCACCTGGATCATTCACATGGAAAATTGAGAATTTCTCCGAGTTGTAGAAGCCAGAAACATGTTCAGAGAACTTCGTAGCTTGTGGTCACAAATGGTATGTATTCCTTTACCCTAAATATCTTTTTAACGAAATTTTAAAATCTAATTATGTAGCTATCTATATTTGCATAACAAGAGTTTGTATTTGTTGAAATCCAGTTTACACAGGATTATTATTTATTTCTTCATCATCTTTGTATTTTCCACTAAAGTTTGAATGAGAATTGAATGCACCAAACTATCGAAGTTACGGTGAGATTGAGGGATATACTAAGTTAGTAACTCACTCGGGCAGGTTAAACATTGTTTTTAGGCCGAAACCAATATTTTACACAACATTTTTTAATCCACTATTTAAGTGCGCATCCGGTAAGAATCAAACCTAGGTTGCTGTAGTAACATCTTAAAGCCTCTGCTGCACCAAAACTCTAAAGTTGATGTTAGCTTGAGGGAGATAAACTTTCAATTCCAGCAAAATCGACCATTTGTTAATTGTTTTGAAGGGGTGAAAAAGACAAGATCTAGCACATATCAGGTTCCTTTCTCTTTGTTAGAATCGCAGTTTCATTATTATTTTGTTTGCACAGAATCTCGGTTTAATGACTATTTTGTTTGCATAGAATCACAATTTCAGTTTTGAAATTGGAATTCTTGATTTAGCAGGCGTTTCCTTTGTTTTTTTTTCTGAGGACACTGCGGATGGCATGGGGATTTCTAGACAAAATGGAAAGAATCGGATTTCCCCGTTAATCGTTATGTTTCATGATGCATATGATGTGGAGTTGAAATTTTATCCGATATTTTTTAATTAAAATATATATAGTTTTTTCAATTCCTCTTCGGAATAATTTGTTATTGGTACAAATGCAACAAAAGTTTATTACCAGTTTCCATCAAATAATTCTCGCCAAAAAGAAGAAGAAGAAGAAGAAGAAGAAGAATTGTTCTTCCACTTGTCAAGTATTTTCCTGATCGATTCTAACTTGTTCATATGATTTTGTGGCATATGTAGGAACCTCAAAGTCTATCCTGATGGTAAAAAGAAGAACAACTGTCTTGCCATTCATCTGGTGTTACCGACTACTTCGGCTTTGGATTTCAAGACAGAACTATACGTGGAGTACTCCTTGTGCCTTCTGGATCAAATCAACGGAAAACACAGGAAGTTGACTGGTATATATAATTTAATTTGCTCTTCATCTTTTGTAGAATCTTAGAAAGAAATTACTTACCAAGTTGAAAACGATCATCTGATATATTTTTTCCTTCTTTTTACAGCAAGAAATAGGTTTGGTGAGAGTACCTCTGCATCTGGGTTCGACGACTTTGTGTCCCTTGATTATTTCGAGGATCCGGCAAACGGGTTCTTAATGGAAAATGGGTGCATTATTGAAGCATCGGTGATGGTTATCGGATCATCAACTAGGCCATGAAGCGGTTATGGATTACTGATTTAGCCATCTACCGATTGACCGTATTATTATTATGTTTGGACCGATATTTTGCGACTTGGGTGTATGGTGCTGCATTGGTTAATGCTCTTTTTATTTTCTGTGCTTGTTTTCTGATATACATATAATATGAAGTTTGATGTTTTATAAGGGTTGATATTCAAGTTATGGTACTTAGATTGTGATTGCCTTCCTCTCTCTTTTGCAACTTGCGTGGTTTCTCTTGAAAAGAGAGAATTGAAGCTTGAGCTTGATCAAGTATGGGCCCCAAACTTTTCCAGGCTTTCCTAGAGGACCTGAGCTAAGATCTAACTCGGGTTTCGCATTCGAGCTCGGGTTTGGGTTTGGTTCCTGAAATTGGGTGTGCACTTGGAATTGAGCCAACTGTACCTGTTGCCATTCCATTCTTCGGTTTGAACCTGTGAGTCCTTAACGATGGACTTTGGAGACGTGTCAGGGATTGGTAAACCTTGATCACGACTCGTATAGACATGTATTACGAATTGAACTAGAACTCGGACACAAAACCTAAATTTTAATTTATATCTGTTGCTAATGTTTTTCCTTAGGGAATTGAACCACCGACTTCTCAAATAGAAAATTCTTACAGCATGGGATAAGCACCTTTGGTTTCGGTTAATATTTTGTTGTAATTGTAGTCAGTTAAAAATGACAAGTCCTGTACCTTTTAAAGAGAAAAATCAGAACTTTTTTTTCGGTTAAATCACACAAAAATAACTATCTTGTTTTTCACTAAAATACATGAACGAATCTTTATTACAGTAAAATATTTTAAGTGTTATTTTTGAGCTTATTTTAGTGAAATAAAATCCCTTTAAAATAATAGTTTAAGGTACTAATAAAAAAAACTTTAAGGTATTCTAGTGAGAAAAGGTAGTTGATGGTGTTTTAGTGTACTTTATCTTTTTTCCTCTCTAGTTTTGCGCTTTTTTTTGTGGGGATGCATTTATATTTTTTGGCTGGTTTTATGACTTTGTCCCCAGTCATTTAGCTGCGGCGCCCAATTTCATTAGAATCCCACAATTTATTTCTTCAGCTCATAACTCTTGCTCTTCAAAATTCTTCTCCTATTCGAAAAACCCTAACTCATTTATTTCATCCCAAAATCTCATGATCAAATCCAAATTCTGCTGAAACATGAAAAATTTCTTCTCGGTGGCAGCAATCGAATGGAACGGTAAGATTCAATCTGTTTCCTTCTTGTTTTCTTGTCAATTTATATGCTTTTTGATTCTTTTCTTTTCTTCTTTTTTGGGGGGGTTGGGTGGGTACTGGTGTTGAGATTGATAATATTTGAAGACTAATCAGATATGAAATTGAACTCGGATGTTAATGTACGATTAGGCTGTCGAACGGGCGGGTCGGACCATCCACAGGCGGGTCATTGCGGATGGCGGGTACCGGTAAAAATGCCCGGATTTAAACGGGTGCTAATTTTTGTACATATTAACCGACTCCGTGTATGAATAAACGGGTCATCCATGTTGGATAAACAGGTCATCCATGTTGGGGTAAGCCGTGTATGGATAAACAGGCCTCTAATGGATGGTATCAAACAGCTAACGGGGATGAACATTATGTTCTTCAAGTGGTGGAAAAAAGTATAGGATATGATATTATTCTACAGAAAGTGCGAGACATTATGGTATTATTAAGCAATTTACCTTTTATAATTAAACCATATGCTAGAATTTTATTCTGCAAACAATAATGATAAGAGTTGCAAAATAAAAGTTAAAAAGACACTAGTATTTTTTGCTCATACGATGCATGTGTATCAAAATAAAGGTTTGACCAAAAAGCAATATCTCAGTTGGTATGTTACTTCCCCTCCAGCGAGAGTGCAGGGTTCAGACCTCAGGAGCTAGGAGAGGAAGTAGCCACAAATTAACGTTTTTGGTGCAAATTCATGCGTCCTTAGGATGCGTGTGTTGTGTACGTGGATGGGTGTGCTTGGATAAGACTTACGAGCCAGTTCCAAAAAAAAAAGGTTTGAGTTGATATGTTCATTATTTTAACCAAGACATTGCAAATCCATTATCTAAGCAAATATCTCTCTTTAAGATTCTTTTCAAATCTTTTGTTTCTTATGCTAAAATATATTCATATCCCTCACACGTTCAAAAAGCTGATAATGCGGATTATCTTAGGTTTAAAGATTTTTCCGTTTATTCTGAGTAACTGTTTTCAAATAATTATGAGAGCGACACATGTTCTCGTGCTTTTCTTTATATTTATCTCTACTATTATAATGTCAAAGGAGAAGTGTAGGAAATACATGGAAAAAAAAACCTTTAATTTGCCGTCACCTAAGCAATGATGAGGTGTTAGCTTATTACGGCAATGACATTGCACATAATTAAATTAATAAGCTATAAAAAAAAGTAAAGAGATTTGTTAGTTCTTTATATTTAAAAATATATGTTATATAACTTGAATTTTTTGTTTGAGAAATATGCTAAATGCTTTTGGTTAAGATAATAAAGATCTTTAAAAAATATTTAAAATACTAACTTATTAGATTTTTAAAAAAGTAAAATTCGTACGGAAACCCTTTAAAACCTATATTATTTTAACTGATGATTTAAAAAACCTTCTCAAATCTTTGTTCATGATGTCAAAATATACAAACATGTATCGCACGTGCTACATACAAGAATAATTATAACGGTAGAGATATATGACTTAGCCTTGCTGGCTGTGGCCAAGACTCACCGCTTGGAGGTGGGCCCCACTATTTAAACCCCAAGAGGCCCACTGCCCCTGTTAAACCCCCATTTGAAGGGATCGACAGCAACTAAGTAGGTTTGATGCACTCGACTCCAGCCATAGATGGCTCTATAGCTTAAGCGTGGTTTGGAAAAAAACTCACCTCGTAGACAAAATGCAGACACAATAAGTTACATATAGAACGGTTATAAACAAAAGGCTTAATTCCAAAAAACCAAAGAACATTTTAGCTGAAGTACGAGAAACTACCAAAAACTCTAGAAATTACGAGAATCCGCCATGCTAACGTTGTTAAGTTTGTGTTAAAATGATCATTTTGCCCTTTTAATTAATTAAACCTTAATTATTAAACAATAATTAATAAAATCTTGATTATTAACTATAACCATATTCCTAACCCTAACCCTAATCTAGAATGGAGGAGGCGGCGGCGGCCACGAAGGAGGAGAGGTTCGGGGGCTGGAGGAGGCGACAGAGGAGAAGGGGGTCAGGGGCTAGAGGAGGAGGGGGTCATGGGATGGATCGAAGAGGAGGACAAGGGGGGCTGGAGGACGAGGATGAGGGCAGAAAAGAGCGGTGATGATATGGCACCGTTTGTCACTAACGGTGATGGCAGTTTCTTGTAATATTATTAGGTTTTTGTGGTAATTCATTGTAATTTTGACAGCTTTTACGGCAGTTTCATGTGTTTTTTTGAAATATTTTGATGGTTTCTCGTATTTTAGCTAAACTGTTTGTGTTTTTTTTGGCACTGAGCTAAACTATTTGTTGGTTTTTTGGAATCAACATCATTCTCCATCAATTTTTTTTTGGCAACCAGCCTAGCATGTCAGCTGGTGCTCTTCTTCTTCCTCCAAGGCCAAGTCTAAAATTCAAAATAAATTATTGATTTTAGAAAAGACAAAACAAAGAAGAAGAAGGAAATAAAAATAGCACGAAAAATTGTGGTGTTTTTCTCAACCGAAAAACATCCGACACATCAGCACAACACCATAACAAAGATTACGCAAAAAGCTTCCTAAGGCCTCTTTCCTCTATCATTCTCCATATATATACACAAATGCATCACAAATATTAAGCAATGTATTTTACCTGATTGTCGTATAGAATTCAGATATAATTTTTCCTTCATTGGTTGGAGCTTACTCTTATTGCCATACTATCTGCTTTGATGCATGCAGCTGAATATCATTTCAAAAATCAAAGTGCTGCATGGGGCTTTCAAAAATTTCGTAGAGCATTTTATAAAAAAAAAAAACTTCAGGATACCTTGTGAACGATAACTGTCATTTTAGCATGAAGTTTAAGAAACTCCATGCTCGGAAAATAAAATGCAGCGACATGTTTGAATGCTTAACTATTCAAGAGAATCCTGTGTCTGGATCATTCACATGGAAGATGGAGAAACCTCCTCTGGAAATTTCGTAGCTTGTGGTCACAAATGGTATGTGTTCTAATGCTCTATATATCTTATGAATAAAATATGAAGATCTAATTATGTATATATGTTTAATGATGCATTTGGAATTGAATTTCTATCCTAATATTTAAACCAACATAATATAAAACATAATTGATTAGAACAGCTATATGGGCTTGTAAATATTAATGGCCATCACCATTTACAGGAAACATTGTCATAATCAATTTGGTGTGGTATCATAAAATCAAGTGCATTATGTAGTCTATGGCAATATGCCGAGGACTTCTCGAATAATCACAGAGAGGAAACATGTCGATGGTAAAGAAATGATGGGGGTAAAACATGAACGGAAGTAGGCAGGCGTAGATGTGTAATATCTACTTAAAACTTCATATAATTGGTTTCTATTTGTCAACAGTCCCCGCTTCGGCTTAATAGAAAACATAGGCCCGGACTATGACTTGTATCCGGCCCAAGCCCGGACCATTTCCGCCCCTAATATGGAGAAATTCCAATTTTGTTAGAGATTAAAGGCTTGAGCCGGAGCACGTTTTTTGTGCACGAGATTTGTCTAATGTCTTTAAAGCTCTTCCTTTAGGAATGCACGATTTTTAATCCTCTCACTTGGGTTCTCCGAAAACCATTCTAATGAGAATCTCGCCATTTTCATGCGCTACATTTGAATTTCTTGTTAAAAGTCTCATCTATGAACTCTTGCATCTTGTCTTATAAGATGGAGGTCATTGAAGTAATAGAACCAGCTTCACATACAAAGGGAGAAATAGTCAAGTTTTTAACAATACATGTTGGGTTGAATGCAAAATGTGCGTGTGATGAATTAATGAAGTATGAACCTTCAATGAACTGCCATCTTAATGTCAAACATATTTGATATACGTCTCAATTTCTAAGGAACTGGGGGTGCATTTCTGCGTCTTTACATTTATTCCTTTGGACTACAAGCGAGTTCATTTCTATATAATCTAACACAAAAATGTTTACTGAATGCGCTGCTTTAAAGCTTTGTGCGGATTTGTTTTAAATTTTTAGATCACCGACACCATTGGCACGGCTTCATCATTTAACAAGGAATGAGCATATACCTCATGATTCAGATCTCGTTGACAAGCCCCCTTACTAACTTGTAGTGTCGACAATTATGATGTAGTCTTTGAGTTTGGCGAGCAATCACCACACATTCATGTGACCTTTGCCGTTTTTAATTAAAGTTCCTAATTCTTGGGTCCCAATTGATTTTTGAATCAGTTTCAAGCAACATATTTTAAGAACAGAAGTGTTGATTTTCTCTACTTTGCAAGTGAAATGCAGGTGCGGTCCCATAAAGAAGTTGAGAGGGGCCGGCTACAGCTACAGGTGCACATGTTGGCGTATATTTTTTTTATCCAGAATTTTCCCCCCTTGTTGGAGTAAAACGAGCTTCGTCCATGTGTGCCCGAGATCTGCCTCAATTCTCGCCAAAAAAAAGGTGTGTTCTTTATTTGGATTCGATCCCTTCGGTAATCAAACCCTTGATCTTTTGTTTTCGAAAAGAAATTATTACTGAGATATACCCAATTGGTTTATCTCAAAAATATGATAGGATAATAGAATGCTGTAGCACTTTGATGCTGTCTGTTTTTGCTCAACTTTGTTAGTGAATAATATGGTCCTGATTTTAAATTCTTGGCCGTAGTTTTTGACTCAGATTTCTGATGTGAAGTTAAACCCTACTTATTCTTCGGTGGTGGTTGCCAAATATACTTTTGTGCATGGAAACAGATTGTGTGTGACCCATGTTCTAATTTGATCTTGGTTTTACCGGTTCTTAACTTCTTATAGGAGAAATCATAAGTCGTAAGTCACGATCTAGTGTTTTAGATCAAGAATCCAACACCAATTTAGAGAAGCATGAGGTTAGACCAACAAGCATGCCCTTGATACGCTTATATCAAACAAACATGCCCTTGATACGCTTGCAAAATAATTCAAATGCAAGTGTAAGCCGGTGTCGCTACGCCTAACAATGAAAAAAGGCTTTAATTTCAAAATCCAAGAAAATGAGTTGTGGTATTTGATCATCAACCACACCTGAAAAAACCTCTCCGTTTCTTTTCAGAGGCAGTTTTTGCAAAGTCAATTACTTTAACCAATATTGAAGTAGAACTAATTGCATCTGCATTCACAAAAGAACGATAATATCCAAAACAACAAAGTCAATTCACATTTGCATTCACACAAGAAGTAAAAAGATAATCAGAAGATATTTCCTCCACATAATCCTGAATCATTGATTCATTACATGATAATGCAATGCCAAGGGGCTCTAAACAAAGATCGATCTCTATGGTAATATATATCTTTCTCTCAGCACAATTTGAGACCAACATCAAATTGAAAAGAAACATAACAATAACGATGAAACATGAACCATAAAAATAACATCAAGTTCCATGACATAGAATCTCAATTAGAAAATATATAGATATTAAAGTGTGTGTGTGTGTGTGTGTTAAACCATTGTTTTTCCCCTCCTAATATGAGAGCTTAGGCAGAAGGTTTCTCCCATTTGAGAGGCTTGACAATCTCCCAGGTGAAATCGGGGTCATCTCTTCCGAAATGCCCATAAGCCGCTGTCTTAAGGAACCTCCCATTGCCTCCTCTCTTAAGATCAAGGTTAATAGTGATCATCCCAGGCCTGAAATCAAAGGTCTCCTTCACTATCTTCAATATCTCCTTATCTGGGATTTTCCCAGTTCCATAGGTGTCGACAAACACCGACAAGGGCTCAGGCACACCAATGGCATACGAGACCTGCATGATGAAGTCGGTTTGCAACTTCTCTCATTTTATAATATCAAGGCTAAATTTTGACTAAAATATACTCAACTATTGCTTTGTTATGTTACTATACTATGAAAATTAAGGTAGTTTAGTGAAAACCGTGATAGTAAACAGATTTTTCATGTAATCTTTTAGGCGAGGTCTTATTGATCCTATCCATTTCCTTTTTTAAAAAAAAGTACCTGCACAATGCATCGGCGAGCGAGGCCATTGGCAACGATGCTCTTGGCAGCCTGCCTGACGATATAGGCCCCGCTGCGGTCAACCTTGGTGGGGTCCTTGCCAGAGAAGGCGCCACCGCCGTGGGCCCCCCAGCCTCCGTAGGTGTCGATGATGATCTTGCGTCCAGTAAGGCCCGCATCGCCATGGGGTCCTCCGATGACAAAGCGGCCAGAGGGGTTGAGGTGGAAGATGGTCTTCTCATCAAGGTATTGGGCTGGGATCACGGGCTTGATCACGTGCTCCTTGAGGTCCGCAGCAATCTCGCCGTTGGTGACTGTCTCGTCGTGCTGGGTGGAGATGAGCACGGTGTGGACACGGATCGGGACCATGGCGCCATTGTCGTTGCGGTACTCAACAGTGACCTGTGTTAGATCATAGCTAATCAGTTAGCTTTGTTGCATATTTTTGTTTGGATATTTAAAGTTGTTTGTTTTGAGAAAATTAATCGCTAAAATATCACGGCCTTTTCAAAGTTATATAAATTTATATCATATACTTTCCAATTGTGTATGCATACCATGAGTTTAGTTCTTTGTAATGAATACAACTGCTTTCTCGATGTTTACGGTTTAGTATCATAGGCCATTTTCAACCATGAAAGTACTGCCAAATTGTTTGCTTGTGAAATAACAGAGAGAGATATAAATTCATTTTTTTTGTTATTTATTCTTTGTTATAGGCAAATCAGGTAACCTTGTTAGAGATGTTGGGTTTGATACAGGTTCAGTGTATAAATATGTATATATAAAGGGTATAATGCATCCAATTTTACACAAAACCAAGGTTCAAGTTTCTACCTGGGTCTTGCCATCAGGCCTCAACCACGCGCAAGTACCATTCTTCCTAACTTCAGTTAACTTTGCACCAAGCTTGGTAGCGAGCACATGGCTCAACGGCATTAACTCAGGAGTCTCATCAGTAGCATATCCAAACATATGCCCTTGATCACCAGCTCCAATCTCCTCAGGTCGCTTTGTAAAATGCCCGTGCACACCCTGTGCAATATCTGGTGACTGCTGCTCAATGTTGACCAAAACCTTGCAATTATCAGCGTCGAGACCAACATCATCGGACACAAATCCAATGTTGCGGCAAGTGTCGCGGACAATCTTTTCATAGTCAACATTGGCCTTGGTGGTGATCTCACCGAAGACCATCACCATGTTGGTCTTGGAGCAGGTTTCACATGCGACCTTGCTGTCGGGGTCCTGGGCAAGGCATGCGTCGAGGACCGCATCAGAGATCTGGTCACAGAGCTTGTCGGGGTGGCCCTCGTTCACGGATTCCGAGGTGAAAAGGAATGTGTCCTCTGAGGCCATTTCTGAAACTGTTGACCCAAAATAGAGCTCATAAGATTCAACAATTTTGCTAATGCTTATAGCAGTTCAATTTGTCTAAATTACACTAAAATATCACTAACAAACACTATTTTTCACAAAACTAGCTTGATTTTTTTTTTAAATTATACTCCCACGCTTTGATTTCTTTGAGAGTTCTTTTCACGATGTTGGCTATAGGGATTCACCCGGCCCAATACCCGCCCCTTCTAGTGGTCCATATATATATGGAGGGGGAGAGTGCTAGGGTTAATTAATCTAATTAGGAGAAAGAAGGGATCTAAGAGATTGCTAGGGTTTAAACCGTCAACTTCTCTTCTCCAAGTTCTATCGAGGGTTCGCTTGCGAGGTGATCACGTGGAAGATTCTCGGTCATCAAGAGTGGGTTTCTCTCCGGCCGTTGTGAGGCGAAGGTAAAAATTCGCTGTGGTAACGTGAGCGAGAATAACAATCACACAATTTTCGGATTAAGCTAATTCTTGTAGAACCTTGTGTGTAGATCTTCTATTCCGCTGCTATGATTTGTTGATGATCAAGTTTGATCTTTGCGCTTAAATGCTACATTGGTGTCAGAGCCTAAATATCCACGTTCGCAGTTCGTAGTTAGATCTATATTTTAAAAATTGTAGCAACTCAAAATTGCGTTTTTATCTAAAAGTTCGATCAAAATTTTTATCAATTTTTATAGATCTATAATTATTAGGATTATTAATGAAAATAGATCTTTAGATCTATTTAATTTTTTTATGCATTATATGTCGTCTAAATTAGATCTATTTTTTTATGACATGATAATTAAAAAAATTTGTTTCTTGGTGTGAGGATTAGCCATGGATCAAAAATGTGAAATTTTTCCACTAAAGATTGGATCTGGTTTGTGAGTTTTTTTTGTGAAATTTTATGATGGCTAGGTTATATATTTTGGAAAAACAAACCCTAACCCTAATTTCATTTGGGATAAAATTATGGATTTTTTTAATAATTTGGATAAGAAACAAAATATTTTTTTTCAAAAGAATATTATTCTGGATTTAATAAAAAAATTCTGGATTTTTTTCCAGATATTAAAATAAAAATTTGTTCTGAAATAATCGAAAAAAGGGGGAGGAAGGTTGGGCAGCAACGGCTGCGTTGTTGCCCTCGCACGTAAGGCTCGCGCGAACAGCAGCTGCAGCGTGGCGCTGGGCCGCATGAGCCCGTCCGAGCCGGGTTCAAGCTTCTCCATTGGGCCAAGCCGAGCTCGGGTGGATTTTTGGACCGAGCCGGGCTCAGAATATTTTTTTCGAGCCGGGCTCCAATTTTTAGCCAATTTTTTTTATAAAAAATCAAATAAATTATGTCTGATTTTTGAAAAAAAAAATATTTCCCACTAAAAATTTTCCATAGGGTTGTGATGTTACACTATTTTAATTGGGAGTTATACTTTTTTCTCAAAGTTTTTTTCCTTCACCAAAAATTTCAAAATTTACTCACATAAAATCTTAGAGATTATATGAGTAGTTTGGTCTAGTGGGAGCGTCCGGGACGCATACCAATTTCACGAGAAACGAAAACCCCAATAAAACGGACAAGATTAAATAGGACAGTGTAATAAAATATGAAATTTGTTAGATTGTTTTGTTGCATATTGTCATGTACATGACATACTTAATGGATAAAGACGCATACTGCATTCATTAATAAAAACTGATAAGTTTCAAGTCGAAAATTCGTGATAAGTGTGAATTAAGATTCAACTACCCTGTCTATTCCGCTTCTAGAAATCTTTAAACCGTTTTCAATCATTTTAATAAAATCTTAATTTTAATATTTTTGAAGAATGTGGTTGAAACCGTAGGCTTTCATCGAGGTTTCTTCGGGGTGTAAGTTTATTTTTTTGTTAAGATGGGTTGAAGACGAAGCATTTTTTAGGAAAGAATGATACTCCATTAAAAGCCAATGGTCTTAACGCATTTAAAATGAATTTTTGTTTTGAACAAATGACTTCCAAAACGATTATCGCCGATTTCACCAAGGATGACAAGGTAAACAATGATAATTCCTTCCACTGGCGTCGAAAGATCCGATTCCTATTAAATGAGCAAGAAACGCAAGACTGTACTGAGCAAGAAACGCAAGACTGTACTGAGCAGAATGCCCGAACCGGAGCAGGTCTCCTCTCAGTAGCAGCGGGTTGCGGAGCAGTACAAGAGCTGGGCCCAGAAAGATTGTTCGGCGCGGTATATCATGTTAGCCGCAATGAGTAACGATCTCATTGGCGAGTTTGACTATCCGACAGGGAAAAGACTCTGGGAGGCTCGTTTTGGATATGTCTCACCGATGCGGATCCAGACGCTGACTATCAAGATGGATTCGTATAAGATAAGATGACTACAGGGCAGGACATCAAGTTTCATCTTCGTATGATACATCGATGATCAGGGATCTCGAAATTGCTGGAGCTGCACACATCAACGAGCAGCAAATTCAGGCCAATCATCCAGGCTCTGCCCGATTCCTGGGATGATCTCAAACTCCTTTTAAGCCATGCTGAAAACGTGAACAGGTTCGAGGACGTAAGGACTATAGTTGAGTTTGAACCAGAGTGTAAGTACGCCCTCAAGGCTTAGAAGCCATCATCTTCAGTTATGGCAGCTGAAGGCTCCAAACCAAAGGCCATGAGGCCTAGACGCAAAGGGTCCTACAAGGAATCGAACAAAGAGACAAATGATGAAAATGCAAATCCCACAAAGCGCGGGAAAAGATCAGCTAAGAGGAATGCATGCTTCAACTGTGGACAGCTAAGCCACTTTGCTCGTGATTTCAAAGGGCCTAAAAAGGTAAGCTCTCACTCTTCTCGCTATACAACATTAGTTGTTAATACAGTGATGATGGCTACCTCTACAAATTTATGAAATGTAAATTCGGTAGCCAAACACCACATCTCTCAAGACAGAGAAAGGTTCGTAGAGTACAGGAGAGTATCCGCCGGGAGCTGAAAGATTTGCATAGGGAACGAGTCGTATGTCGAGATGCAGAGCATCAAAAAGTTTTGGCTACCTACGAGTTCAGGAAACGTTCATGGCTGCGCCGCATGTTGTGGAACCCAAGTCCTATGAGGACACTATTTCAGGACATGCAACAGAAGAGTAGAAGGTCGCGATGGAGGAGCCCGAGTCCATGAGGAAGAATCAAGTCTGGGACTTGGTGGATCTTCCAGCCGGACGCAAGATCATTGAGAATAAGTGGATTTTCAAGGTTAAGCGGAAGGCGGATGGGACAATTAAGCGTTGCAAGGATCGCTTAGTGGCGAAGAGGTTCACCCAAAGGAGTGGAGTGGACTATGATGAGACATTTTCCACGGTGGTGAAAATTGTCTCCGTTCGTCTAGTTCTGATTTTGGTAGCGCAGATGGATCTTGAATTAGTTCAGATGGACGTCAAAATAACTTTTCTCTATAGAGAACTGGAAGAGAAGATCTATATGGATCAGCCCACCGGTTTCAAAGCCAAAGACCTCGAGCGCAAGGTGTGCAAATTGAAGAGGTATATTTATTGCTTGCAGTCTTCCGGAATCTGGTATTTTCGATTTCATAAAACCGTACTAGGCTATGATTTTAATATCGTCGATTAGAACAATTGTGTCTGCTTACGACAAGTTGATAAGAGTTTCGAGATTCTATCGTTGTATGTCAACGATATCTTGATGGCAGGGAACATATAGACCACAAATGCAACTCGAAGTTGGTTGTCTTCCACTTTTGAGATGAAGGACATGGGCGGTGTCCGGTTTGTGCTCGGGATTCAAATTATGAGGGACCGCTCCAAGAGGACCTTAGGTTTGTTTCAAGAGACTTACATTAGAAAAGTCTTGAAACGGTTCGGCATGAACTGTTGCAAACCCATTGGGACTCCAATTGCAAAGAATCATACGCCAAGTCTAGAGCAGTGTCCCAAGAACGAAACGGAGAAAAGGCAGATACAGAACGTTCCTTATAGGAGCGCTATCGGGAGTCTCATGTATGCTATGGTGTGTACGAGACCCGATATATCCTATGCCGTGGGACTGATGAGCAGATATCAGTCCAACCCCTGTGTTGCTCATTGAAAAGGGCTGAAGCGGATCTTGCAGTACCCAAGTGGGACAACCCACTATACTTTGTGCCATGGCGGATCAGACACTCGTCTACAGGGCTATACAGATGCCGACTTGGCCAACGATCTGGATGAGCGAGCGTCCACGTCGAGATATACTTTCTTACTCAATGACGGGATCATCTATTGGTGTAGTAAGGAGCAAGATTGCATTTCCCTTTCCACCATGGAGGCGGAATACGAGGCGGCCTGTGCTGCGGCACAAGAGACAGTTTGATTACGAAGATTCTTGTAGAATCTGAGTATAGTGCCACATTCGAAGGATATGGTGATCTTTAATTGCGATAGCATGTTGGCCATTGCATACTCGAAGGATCCAAAGTACCACGGAAAGTCAAAACATTCAGATTCGGTACCGTTTTATTAGGAAGCAAGAGAAAGAAAGAGTCAAGCTGCAGTACATCCCCACGGATCAGATGGTCGCGGACCTAATGATGAGGGGAATTGCCGAGGAGCGTTTTGTACAGCATACTAAGGCCTTAGGGCTACATCCTTGGTGACAACCATGTATTTAAACATGTAGTGACTTCCTAGTATGTTTGACATTATTCATTTGTGGGTGGCAACTTTATAGACGTATAGTTTATGATTGATGGTGTGTAGCCTTCTTTCTTCTTCTTTTTTTTTTATCTAGAATAGATATATTTATTTTGTTTGACTATTTTTGGCATGGAGTACAAATTTAAGTGTATAAGGTACACGAAGTGTATGGGGTACACGATATGTGCAGGACACATTTAGCAATACGTCAGTATGTAGGAGCTCTCTCCCACGAGATCCCTTTTATGCTAAGAAAGTATACGAAGATGAGACTAAGTGTAAGGCGTCATCTATTTAGAGCAGTGACCGTATTGTTGCATACAGGATATGGCGATAGTGGAAGCGCTTAACAGAGTCGCCCTGCCTGAGTCAGGATAAGATTGCGATGTGCTATATGCCGAGCGGCCGAAATGGTCATCCCATTGCCACTTTACTTGTTTTACATATAGCCGGACTAGAGGTCTGACACATCGCATTGGGTGTGAGCTTGTCAAGAGATCACATGCATGTTGCAAGGCGATATAGCCGGGCAAGTCAATCACAGAGTGATTGGACTTGGGTCGGTATAACTTTAATGGCATATGCTCTCAAGGAGAGAATTTTATACCGTAGCACGTTGTCATATGACATGTGCTGAGACCGTGCACAGAAAGAGAATGATGGATGGATCCCATCGCCCTCACCGTGTGAGCCTTTATGACACCCTCCTTTACGAAAAGACAGGCAGTCAATATACCCTTAACAACACTGCACTGTCTGGATAGGCATGTTATGAGCGTATGCTATTTTGGCTGTTGTTTCCTGTTGCGATGACTATATACCGCACATTTGGAGCAGTGTCAGGAAAGCGGGTAAACAACAAACTTAGCTATCCAGAGCCGAAGAAAGATCCACTGGGATGTAGCCTGATTGCATCGCATGGCCAACTCTTATCGACGCCATGGTGGTGAAGTTTAAGAGTGCAATGAATCAAAGAACTACCGCGGTGTTCAAGTACGCTTCTGATAGGGATCGAAGGTACTTGGCAGACATGCCTGATCGGATCTAGGGTATGAGATTTCACGAGCTTAACATATATTTGGCTTATATTGTTTTTCTTTTAGGAAGATCCTTGTGTCGGACCTAACGGATCTGGCTGGAAGGCTAACATATTGGCAGACATGCCTGATCGGATTTAGGATACGAAATTTCGCGAGCCTAATATATATTTGGTTTATATTGTTTTTCTTTTAAGGAGATCCATTGTGTCGGACCTAACGGATCTGGCTGTAAGGCTACTCACTTGCAGGTTCTCAACGATCCACCTCGTACCAACATATATAGATATGAATAGGATGGAAAAGGAGATTCTCAAGGAGGCAATTGACTCAAGGAGCCAGACGGTTCAGGTAACCGGCTCAATGAGCTATGGATGGCGCCCACTAGAAGGTGCGAGTGGGAGTATGTTGGTTATTAGGCAATACCCGGCCCTACTAGTGGTTCTTATATATATGTGATATATGGTGCTAGGGTTAATTAATCTAATTAAGAGAAGGGAGTGATCTAAGAGATTGCTGGAGTTTGAGTAGTCATCTTTCTCTTCATCAAGTTCTATCAAGAGTTGGCTTGCGAGGTGATCACGTGGGAGATTCTCGCATTAAGGCTGTGGTTTCTCTCCGGCCGTTACTAGGAGACGAAAGGCAATGTTCGTTGTGGTAATATGAGCGAGGATAACGATCCCACCACCACCTTCAGGTTAAGGTAATTCTTGCAGAACCTCGTGTGTAGATTTTCTATTTCGTTGATATGATTTGTTGATGATCAAGTTTGATCTTTGCACCTAAATGCTACACACGAAAATACCCGTAAATGCTGCAAACTGCAGATCTATACGGTTTAAGCAATTATTGATTCCAACAGGATAAAATTGTTCTTCTACAAGATAACGGGCAAGCATATGAGATATCTAATATAGAATATGATTCAGAAGCAATAATTTGAAAGAGACCATAAGAATTCATGCACCAAACGACAGATGAGCAAGTTGTCACAGAACATAAAAAGTAAATGGAATAAGACCTCTCAATTAATTCACGGATAAGATTCAAAACATAAAAACAAAAAACAAAAAAAACCAGCTAATAAAGGGAAGTATAGATCTAATCAACCAAAGCGAGAATAAAGAAGCAAGTTTGAGCAAAAAGTTAATTGCTATTAAACATGTATAAGCTATAACAAAATTAATAAAAATCATTCAGTGGTTAAATAAGTTCTTGATGCAATTTAGATCTTTAATGGACAATCAAAAATCTGGTTTTTGTTTATATTTTTTGAAAACTATTATCTTTTTTATATATATTAAAAAAAGATACTACTACTAATCATTATCTCACAACTTTCATAAAACAGTAAGCATTTAATGGAGAAGCGCCAAAAGACCTAAAGTTTCAAAAGTCGAACCAACACCAAAGATGCTGAAATTTATCTGCATTTCTTAATGATCCCCTGTCCCATTGTACTTGTCATTTTGGAAAGAAAAAATGACCATTTTACTTGACTTTTTTGGAATAACGAGAAAATTATTAATGATAAAGATATCAATAAATGATACAATACCAAAAATAGTCTAGAAAATTAATTGCTGATATTAAAAAGGTGATAATGCTTTCATTAATGGTTGAGGACAGAAGAAATAGCATGAATTTTTATTTTTTTAGTGGTCATGTGACAGTAGATTAATTGCTGATATTAAGAAAGTGATAATTATTTCTTCAATCATGCATTTCTCTAAAATGAGAAGTAAAATGGATGAAGGGAGTACAATACTACATGGAATACAGCAGTGAGCATTCCATCAGACACAAAATTTAATCCCTCCCCACCCCCCTACCCCTCCTCCCGGCAATAACTAGATTTAATAAATCAGATCTAAGGAATCATAAACTAAATCATTTAAAAATCAAAGCTTTAGAAATTATCAATCAGATCCAGACGTTTAAATTTCTTAAAACCTACATAGATCTTAGCCAAAAAGAGCAGAATCTACTTGAATAAAGTTCAAAATCAACTATAAACCTCAAAAACCCTATATTTCTACTGAAGAGAGCCAGATCCATACACACAGACTTCAACTTGAACGATCCAAACCTAATCTTAGCCTACAATCACCCCAAACCTCTACAGATCCAGTGAAAAAACACCACAAACTAGTGAAATCTACAGCAACAATGCAAAAAAAGAGTGATCTACTTCAAGAATGAGAAGATAGAGCTCAAAGATCTCACCTTTGGTAGGAGATAAAGAGAAAACCTAGATCTCTGAATAAAAAAGACAGGACTCGATTCAATCCCCTTTCACGCTCTTCACTCGTCGCTGCGCCTCTCTATTTATAAACTTTCTTAATTGGATCCAGATCCGATTGATTGCGGGTTTTGGGGATCCTAATGGATCCTGTCCGTTGGATTTGAGAGGATCCGAATGGCACTGATTTGGTGGGTTTGGTGAGAGAGTGAGAGCGGCCCGCTGACGATGGTGATAGTACTGGTTGCAGCAGGTTGACTCACCAACCTTTTGTGGGGCCCACATACGTCGGCTTGGTGGCTTTGGTCCGGCTAGATTTTGGCGGCGGCTCGATTTTTTTCAGGTACGTACCATGAACATTGTAATTTGCATAAATAATCATGCTTTTAGAAAAAATTACAAACCATTGCCATAGAAATTCGACAATTACATTTAAATACATTTATTTAATTCATAGTCAAGAGCAAATACTTCAAACTGAAAAACACTAACGATTAGGTGTTTATTTGCAAATGATTACGTCCGGTAGAGATTACCATATCAATTTGATAGCTTTATGTTCTCAGAATGGATCTATGTTTACTAGACTAAATCTGTAAATCAAAGACGAATGACTAGTTTTTTTAAATTAATAATTGAACTCTTTATTCATTGTGTTTACAATTACAATCGAGCTTAGCTTCTTCTTAAAACAAACAAAGAAAGTTTTGACTTTTTTAAAATTGAAACATTATATTTTTCGAATCGATTTTACTTTTAATATGTTCTGCTCCTACAAGAAAGTGATGAAAATAAATTTTAAATGTGGATTATATGATTTAAATATTGAGGTCTTAATAAGTTTTATAGATATCTAATAGGTAAAAAGATGTCTTGGATAACCCTGCAAGGTGGATGCTGCGAGGTGGGAGGTGGGAGGGAGATGAATTCTATGTTAAAATAAGTATAAAAAAAATGCGATGATGATATAGATAGGTTCAGATGAGAAATAGATTGAAAGAGTTACTTCTTTCTTAATTTTTTTAATTAAAAAAAAGAACATCGATTGATGATATTAGCTATATGCTTGTAATTTGCATTATAATAATAGAAATGTTTAACTTCTGTTGCTAACGCCCTCCGTGGAAACATAAGATTTTAGCTCATGAAAAGACATTAAACTTACAATAAATGTTGAGGACGTTGGCCTTAGAGGATGACATTTCTCAACAAACATGGGCTCTACCTAGTACTGATATTTCATTAACATTAAACATATTTTTTTCAATATGACTTCCTAAGCTTGAATATAATGATTTTGTGCTTATTTTATTTTTAAAAAAATGCTACAGACACTGTAATATTTATACCCAAGAATCACAAACTTTCTTCTTTTGAAAGACTCTCTTTTACACCTTTAATTTATTTATTTAGTAGCTTTTATTGGTTTGGAAAGATTCTCCAAAACAACGCGGCATAATTGAATTTCAACAATTGTTGGATATGATACTGTACAATCAATAATAACCGTCTTAAATTTGGTAAGAAATTTCAATTTTAAGTTTTTGACTTTTCCAAAGTTACCAATAAAAAATCATATGCAAGAGGATTTAAATCTTTTGCCATGCATGCATGGATTAAGTGGAAATACCATTATTATTCATTTTATTACAAAATACAAAGCCGCCATGCTCAAAATTCAATATTCACAATAAAATACATGCAATGCACGATTTATTTGTGCCGGCATCACGTCGGCATAGTCAAGCTTACCTTTATCTCATTTTATATGGGACCCACCTTTTTGATTGTTTTCATTTTCTTTTGAAAATTTAGTTGGGATGCGTGTCATTCGAGTAGGTGTAAATTTTAGTTCTTTAGTTTAGGTGCAGGTGTGGACGGGTAAACTTACCTTTCTCCAACTATAATTTTGAAATATAGTTATATTATTCTTATAAATTAATACATCTCACTTTTAGTCACCATGACTATTCAATCTCTTACGTCTCGACGACAAAGTGTTGCTAGTGTACCGTTTCGAGATGGACAGCGTATTACTTTAGCTCTTGTGCGATCATTTTTATGAAACCGATTTTGTTCCAGATAAAAATACTTAAATTTCTGTTTAAAATAACCTGTGCGTCGAATCGGGAGAAAATCTACAATGAAGAAAATTATTAAGCCATGAGTTTTGGTCGATGACAATCTAGATATATACTTTCATCTTGGACAAGATTATATTCATATGCTTTTCATCATACCCGTTAACAAAATGTTTTGATCCAAGTTTCTGCTTGAACGAACCTTCTTATGTTTGCTTATTTATTATTATTAGACGTGTGCACTTTGTAAATTGTAGAGGAGAGAGACGATGTGAACAGTTGAGAGGTTGAAGATGAATGTGAACGGATGAGAGGTTGAAGAAGTGTGCACTTCGTAAATTTTTTTAAATCTATTTTTGTATTTTTTTTATTCGAAAAATTAGAGGAGGGCACGTGGACTCCTTGAGATTGGATAATACTAAGGGGTGTTTACCAAAAAAACATCATGATGGTTTGATCCTTTTATGAAAAAACATCATGTGGTTTGTTCTCTAACGAAAAAACCATCATGAAGTATGCAATGTTAGCGAAAAATCATCATACAACAGAGTAGTTTCTTGCTAAAACTATTAAATTATATGGTGGTTTTTCGCTAAACCTGTGAAGCTATATGTTTGTTTTGATGAATATTTTAATTTGGCGTAGTTAGAAATACGGGACATAAATGTCATTTCATGAAAACTATCAAGCTACAGGTTAGTTTTGATGAATATTTCAATTTTGCGAGGTTAAAAATAAAGAATAGAAATGTCATTTCATTTCATGATATACTTAATTACATAGCTGTTTTTCGTTTATATTGCATACTTTACGATGGTTTTTTGTTAGAAAAAAAACCACATGGTGGTTTTTCGCAAAACGGTCAAACCATGTGAAGCTTTTTTGATAAATACCCCTCATAAGCACAGGGATACACCATTTATAATTTAACCAAAAGTTATATCATCTAAGGGCCTGTTTGGTTTGGTTGCAGGATTATGGAATTTGGATTCCAAAATAGTACAGTTGCAATTTCTGAATTTGGTAATTTGTTGTTTGGTTGGTTTTGGATTCCTAGTATTGGATTTTAGATCTTTATAATCTTTGTTTGGTTGGTGAAAAAAGATGGGATTTAGATTTTAGGATTTTAGAGAGAGATAGAGAGAGGATTATTAAATAAATAAAGTACACGAGTCACATCTAAAAGTACAATGAATAGTGCAAAAATCCTTGAAAATCCTTGAATTTTTTTAGGATTCAAGAATGCTTGTTTTGTGGTGGGCCCCCCCCATAAAAAACAAAGGAATTCTAGAAATCCAAATTTATCAACCAAACACAAAATTATGGAATCCTAATATTCATGCAAAATCCAAATCCAAATCTATAATCCTGCAACCATACGGACCCTAAGGGCCTGTTTGGTTGCAGGATTATGAGTTTGGATTTGGATTTTGGATTGTGGAATCCTAGGATTCCATAATTTTGTGTTTGGTTGCAGGATTAGGATTTCTAGAATTTCTTTGTTTTTTATGGGGGGCTCACCACAAAACAAGGATTCTTGAATCCTAAAATTTTTTAAGGATTTTCAAGGATTTGGCACTATTCATTGTACTTTTAGATGGGACCCATGTACTTTATTTATTTAACAATCCTCTCTCTCTATCTCTCTCTAAAATCCTCAAATCCAAATTCCATTTTTTTGCACCAACCAAATAAAGATTACAAGGATCTACAAATCCAATACTAGAAATCCAAAACTAACCAAACAACAAATTACCAAATCCAGAAATTTCAACCGTACTATTTTGGACTCCAAATTCCATAATCCTGCAACCAAACAGGCCCTAAGGGAGTTGGATGTGTCCGTTTGGTGACTTTATAATTATTTTTCATACTATTCAAAGCTTAGACTTGGTAATGAGTGAAGTCATCACGTGGGCCCTACGAGCGCAAAGGTGACGGTCAACAGAAAAATACTTAACCTGCTCACTCGGAATTTATATCAAAATCACAAACGCCCACGTGTTGAACATTATTATCCAGGTTATTCTGTCATTTGGTTTCGGCAAGATTTCAGGACAACATTTACGAGGGACAAACTTACCTTGGCAATTTGTACACCATCAAGTGAATTTTCTCTTTTATATTTTTCGGGAATTATCTATTTCTAAGAGAGAAAGACCGAGAGAACTTATAAAAAACGTAAATTTAATTGGGCCTAAATATAACGGGGAAACATTGCCGATGAATATATCTCTTGGCAGTGGTCGCGTTAGCTACCAAAAAATGCCAAGGGAACTGACGGAGGGTGGAATCTTCTTCAGATATTGCTTCCCGTTGATATGCGGATGGCTGCGATGTGTGGCTGAGATTGGATCTAGAGGCTAGCGTGTGGATCTCAATGGGTCGAGCTTATGGATGTCGAGCTACCTGCAAGGAAGTCCCGGAGTGGTTGCACCACCGAGGACCCTCCAACGATCAAGTTAGTCTAGAGATCCGAGCAGAGTAACGGCTTAATGGAGTAGAATTGGCTTACCTTGACCGTCTGAAAGAGGGGTTTAAGTAGCGGTGGCAGCAGGTGCAGCAGGCGCCCAAATCACGCCGGCCGTTACGCTCCCGACGTCACGCCCGCGTGATGAGCGGGACCTCCCATTAATGGCGAGACAGGCTCGTTAATGGGGGATCGTGGTAGTGTGGAACGTGGGATGCGGCCGGCGGAGATCTCGCGCATGGCGAGATTCGCGGGATGGCGGTTACGCCTACAAGCGGTGCCGTCGGTCGGTCGATGAGACCGAGAAAGATGACCTCGGCAGAAGAGCCGCGGACGAAGCGGGAGAGCCGGGGTATCTAGTTTCTGCGGTAGCTCGGGAGCGAGCTGTGAGGCCGAGGAGGCCAATTGTGCTAGGGCTTGGAGGCGAGCCAGCCTCGTCGGTAGGACATGCATAGGAGCAGTCTGATCGGCCCATGTAGGTCCTTTCTTGCATGCTCTGGGACACATCATCTGCCACGTGTCATGATCTGGGAGGTTACTGATATTGAGCATCACCAGGAACATTGCCGCCAATATTCCCTTGGCATTTCTTTGGTAGCTAATGCGACCATTGCCCAGAGATATATCTCTCGGCAATGTTTCCATTGTTATATTTTGGCCCAATAAACTCACGCTTTTTATATTTGCCTCTGGTGATGCATCTTTTCCCCTTAAGAAATAGATTATGCCGAAAGAATATTAGTAGGAGGTAAAATTCACTTGATAGTGTACACATTGCCGAAAGAATAATGTTGTCTCTAGCTTTCCTCCGTCAATGTATTTTTTTTTATCTGTGGTTGGTGAATGCAAACGAGTGGTAGAAAGCAAATTGATTACTTAACTAAACAAAACTTTAACCAAGTTATAACAGTCATTTTGTTGTAAAATGAAGGGCAACATGGATAATAATCCAATTAGAGATCATTAATTAGAGGGGCATGGCTCCGGATTTGGGTACGGTCCACTTATGGGATTCAGCGAATCTATTCACTGAATCTCATCTATCTATCCATTTAAGATTCAGTTAATTCATGCCTAAAACAAATAAACTGCGGGGCCCAATATATTTTTCATGAGTCCGAGAGCAATTGACGTGAGAAATATACTTGGCTGTTTTAGAGCCTGGATTAACTAAATTTTAAATGGATGGCGGATAGATCGCATCAGAGGGATAGGATCCGAAATTCGGTTTGTAGGTCAAGCCGATGACGTGGCAGGCCAGGACCAGGACCATTGGTATGTGAAGTGCAGCAGTTGTTGAAGTGCTTTTCCCATTCGAGTTCCCAAAAGGTTGGGAACCGACACGTGACAGTAAAAAAAGGGGGTAGGTGAGCTGGGAGTGGGTCCAGTCCATGCGTAGCCCAACACCCTTGAAAGTGGGTGGTTGGTGAAGTTTGGAGAATTTTACGACTTGGAATAAATTAATATCTCAACAAACCATGGAATAAATAACAAAAGCTATTTTAATTACTCACAATTACAACTTGGAATAAATTAATATCTTAACAATCCAGGATTGATTTTGTTTTTTTTAACTTCATCGCCGGTGGGACTTTAAATGTAGTCTCGCCGGAAGAATTCTGGAAGAGATAGGGATCATTTACGTCCGTGAATTTTATACGGTTTTACAGGATGTATGCTCTAGACCGTAGGGCCGGTGTGCTCAATTCGTCTGCTTCTTGGAGCATTCACGCATAATATTTCCTGATATGTCGGCCATTGATGGGTAGCATAGGCTTTTCTCTTTCGGCGTTTATTAGTTGGTAGGATCCTCCGTCGAACACTTTCTCGATAACGTATGGCCCTTCTCAATTTGGTTCGAATTTTTCATTGCCATGTCGATTGGGGATGATCAGCCTTTTGAGGGCCAACTCCAATTCACCTATCTTAAAAGCACGGAAACGGGTCATCTTGTCATAGGCCCGTGACATTTGGGCTCGGTACAGCTACAGATTTTACCGTACCGCGAGTCTCTTTTTTTCAGGGCGTCGAGCTCTTCGAGCCGAAGGAGGACGTTTTCCTCCTCCGTCAACTCATGCTGGACAGCCATTCTTAGGCTTGGAATTTCAATTTCGAGCGGGAGGATTGCTTCCACTCCGAAGAGTAGTGAGTATGGAGTGGACTGAGTCGGAGTGTGATGCGTGGTACGATATGCCCACAACGGCTCGTGGAGCTTGAGATTCCAGTCTCTCTTGTTGGCTGAAGCATTTTTCCTCAGGAGCTTGCATAGAGTCTTATTAAAGGTTTCGGCTAACCCATTATCTCTTAGATTATAGATGGAGAAATATCTCCAGTCTATCTTATGACGAGTAGCGAAGCTTGAGACTTTGAAACTCTTAAAAGAAGGCCCGTTGTCAGAAATGATTCTTTTAGGTGTACTGAAGCGGTATAGAATATTATGCCGAAAAAACGTCAGAATATCTTCCGTCTTGACTTATTTTAGCGAGACAGTTTCAGACCATTTGGAGAAGTAGTCAGTTGCGGTCAATATGAACCGGTGGTCTTTAGATGACGGAGGATCAATTGGAGCAACTATGTCGGTACCCCAGATTTCGAAAGGCCATGACGCCACCATAAGATGTTGTAAAGACTGTGAAATGTTTGTACGGAAATTTTTCTGTTAATAAACAAGAAAAGAGTATTACAGGCTGAATTTGAGTTACAAGTCACTTTTATTAAATAAAAGTGTAACAACTCCAATTTCAGTGCACATAAAATTCATTTAAAGTTAATGTACAATTAGGGTATTTACAATTCCTGTGAAAGCGATCAGTATTTGTTTTGATTTAGAACAGCAAGAAGGAGCTTGTAGCTCACTGGTAAGATCTTGCACTGCTGAACTAAAACACTAGAGTTTAAATCCCATCAGCCGCAATATCTTTTTATTTTAAATTCTTTTAATCTTTTAGAAGCCCAAGAGTTTGCATGCACACTACACGTAATAGGGTAAGTTACAGAATAAATAAACATAAGTACGAGGGAAATTGAAGCGACCCCGACACGCGGCCTAAACCCTAGCCCCACCCGACGGTACAAAACCGGTGACACCCACACAAAGAACCGGCACTGCCGGTTTAAACCGGCGGTGTTACCCCAAACTTCGACCCCTGCAACCTTTCAGCTACCCCACTAACCCCACATTGCTTGTTTACTCTGATTATTTCCAGAGAGCAATAAAATGCCCAATTAATCCAATTTTAATGCATATTTCAATGCATTCTTTAAACACCCTAAACACTAATTTGCTCTATAAATACCTGTCACGACCCGTAATTTAGCACGTGATCAGCACTTAAATTACGCAACGTCTAAAGACGTAACGTAAATCAAGTAATCCGAAACCCAGAAAATCTAAAGCTTTTTGCGGAAAATAGTGGGGGTGCAGTTTTGAAATAAAGGTATAATGAATCATAATTTTCATTATATGTATAGCTAATGAAACATGAAAATGCAAGTGGATTATACTACAGTGAAAACATGTTTCGTTTTTAAAATTTTGGGCAGCACCTCCCTTGTATATTTTGATCCAAAAACATATACACAACAATAAATAGGTATCCCTAAGCGGGAGCTACCTTTTCACCAATTGGCGGAATCACAACCATGCAATAACATATATACGACGCCCAACGGCGAAGAATCAACCCAGAAAGAACTAATAAAGAAGCATGACATCAAAACTCAAGAAAGCGATCATAAACTCATCGCTCTAAGTCTCGCACAATACCCAAGTCTGACTAGATCTACCAATATACAAATTCTAGTATATGATTTGATTTGATCTGATAGAGTTTATCTAGATATAACGGAATATATAAAGTACGAGAGTGGGCACGACCCAACATGTGTCCCACCTACCAAAACAAAGCATCTTGGAAGAAGCTGTGTGCCAGCAATATCGCAACTGATCCCAAGCAGTCAAACCTGCAAAAACTGTGGCATAACGGGGGTGAGCTACCAATTCGTGAGTAGAAAATATCAGCAAGTAGAAATCGAATAAAACAATGATTTCCTAGGTCACTATATTCTGAAGGTAATACTATGATATCTAGGGTGACCACATATGCCTATATGTCAACAATTGATCAATACAATAACATATATAAATAAACATCCAATATCATATGCATGTATGCATGTGGATATCATCCACGTGTCCATCAACGACACAAACAATATCATGGAACCTGAGTGTCCCACACCGACACTCGAACATCATGAAAACATAAGCCTGTATATATATATATATATATGAGGATATCAACCACGTGTGTTCATCAACGACGCGTCAAAATCATGGAACCTGAATGTCCAACATCGACACTCGAAATATCATGAAAACCCGTGTCCAGCATCGACACGTAAATCCTCATATCTCAGGTGCCGCATACTCAGATCGACCCTCATATCTATCTCATCTCAGGCACCGCATCCACAGATCGGTCCTCATAACCATCTCATTTTATAACTCCAAAACGGTATCCTCCGGATATCCGCCGAGTTCTATACAATCACCGGTAGGTAGTGTTCCCACTGTCAGGCTCATCGTTTACACCACAAAAATCATTTCTTACCCCGGGGTACCATACCGGGTCCACCATGTACCCGCAAACGGCATCCGCCAACTCCTCGAATCGGGTCTCGAAAACAAGCTCAGAACTGAGAAAACTCATGGTGGACGTCCCGAAATATCATATCAAGAGAAACCGGGTTTTCAAAACAATACACCATTTCCCTTGAAATATACCACGGTTCTCAAATCCAGAGATCTCATAAAAACAGCATCTCAATGCATATAACCATAAGTATGATGTATGCAACTAGAGTAGTAATATGAGCATATCGAGTATATCATGCAAGCATATCAAATGATAATACTGAACAATGAATGCACTTTTACTTTTAAAAATTATCTCATAATATGGCAAATCTACTGTGTAAGTGACATGCCAATTCTACTGTATAAGTGGCATGGCAATTACCGATGAAGAATGTATGCGAGCCGGCAAATCTGTGTATGTGTAACATTCGCATCAACGGTAATTGTGCAGGTGTATGAACAATTGATATCATATAACATTAAATACCGACACGTGGTATGTACATCATGAGGGGTAATATCCTACACAACATAAACAATAAATGGGTATATCTATCTACACATGAATCATACGGTCAATTTTTAAAAGATACGAATCGTAGTTTTGAAAGTGGGTGCTACGGTGTTTTTAGAAAAAGACATCATTTGGAAACCCGTAGCGTCCCATAAAGTTTTTGTTTAAAAGATACATACGATTCGTCAGTTTTGGAAATAGATATGGTTCAAGTGGCATCTTAACATTGGCGATCTCGCCTCATAACATCCGATATGACAATAATCCTCAATCATCATTCTCAAATCATAAGGACGGATCAATATCCGGTACATCTCATCTCGTACGGTAATCCATCGTACGGGGTCATCAGACATAATAGGGAATCTATCGACCAATACAATAATGAGGGTACGGATCTAAAATCTGGTACGGCATATTACTCATTATACTCATAAACACACACACACACACACACATATCTCAAACCACATTTGTATAAACGTCATATCTTATTAATTTCACAACACCTCTATCTCAATCTCGTGTCGTGCATATCGATCCCGATCTCATATCATATCATCATCAACTCATACTTGTTCTCTTTCAATTCGTACCTATCATGATTCATTCCCCATTTCATATTCCCAAGCAAATATATCCATTAGCGTCAACTTTATCGTATCATCTCTTTACTAAATCCTATAATCAGGTTATCTTTAGCTCGTAGCATATCCTTTATCAAATATAATTATAAAACGATCTTCCATATCAATGGTTGCGGGCGTGTTATATGTCATTCACCCGACTTCCCCCGTAGATATAAATCTACTCACCTGCTAAACTCCTCGCTTAGCCGAAATCGATGTGCTTCGTCGTCTCGGAAGTCCACACGAAGGTATCTACAATCAATACACAATCGCAATACTATTAAAATTAATATCCGAAAACCGATACGGCACACGAATTGCTTATAGGTTAGAACCTATATCTTACGCATGAAACATCAACCAAACAACCCTCGTCCGTTGACGTACAAACGTCCAACGATGGAATCAAATCTCAAATACCAAAACCACAATTTCAAATATCTTAAAAATATAGCCAAAACACTCTCAAGTAGTTCCCATATTTGGCTCAAGTCAATTGGGACTAAACAACCAAGTACAGGAGATAGGTTATAGGGTAAGTGAGCTACAGGCAAAACCACATCACCATAGAAGATAGGGGGTCCGGCGAGATCACCCAAAAATCAGGTCTCGCCGGTTCAAGTAGGGTGAAATGGGTTCGTGTTTTGGTGGTGGTCTTCTAGTGGTCTATCTAGGTTAATGGACTTGTTTGATCTTCTTAGAAATACCCCAGATAGCTCCAGATACCCTGTAGGCCTTTAGGTTTTACAAAACTGACACGGGAAAATCTAACTTCATGTTTCGGGTTTTAAACTCTGTTCTGGTCCAGCAAAGCAATCTCTAAGGTCTTGAAAACACTCACTAAACCACTATTTACCACTTAACAGCAACTTGGAATTTTCTAAGTTCACATATCCTAATTATATCAAATTATAAACCAAATTAGGATATTTAACATAAACACTAATCTAGAGTGAAGAGATTACCTCATTTGGCAACTTAGGAAAATTCTTGAGTTGCCCAAAGTCTTCAAAATCCAAACTTAAATGGTTCAAAGGGTTTAGAATAGGTTTGTGCATGTTTTATGTGAAGGTGGCATAGGGTTTTGAGAGGAAATTGGAGATGATATATGGAGGTAGAGTGGGAATGAAGGAGATGAAGAAATGGTGAGAAAGCAATTAGGATGAAGGGATATAGGCAGCCAAGTCTCTCCCTCTCTCTTCCTTACCCTCACTCTCTTACAAATATCTTCGTTTGTTTCTTCTCTCTTTTAACCATGGTATCTAATTCATTCTTTTCACACTCAAAACTCTTTTCTCTCTTTACTTTTCTTTTCCTTTCTCTTTTCTTTTCTCATTCACACCACTCACAAATACACAAGTCACAAACACAAAGCATAACATGCACATGACATGGTGCACTAGTCATGGAAAAATGTAAAAATACGGATTTGGCCAAAAATCCGATAAATATCATTATAATAAATAAATCATTTTAATCTCCGATAAATTTTCAAATATTGGTATATACTTATACCATTTTATGAAAAACCCTATTCGTAAATCGAATAGTTTTCGCGAAATATATTGTTTTAATATTAAATTTCCAAAAATAATATTTTATATTTCTGAAATATTACAGTCTTCCTCCCTAAATAAATTCGGTCCCCGAATTAAAATTTAAATCCCTAACTACTAAAACATTTCAATAATCAGCTCAAATTAACGGGGCTCCGAAATCATGGAAGATATAGAAATATCACAGCGCGTCATGTGCGCCTGAAAACGAGCGCGAAACTCAAAATCAAACTCCGTCAAACGTCACGCAATCACTGGAGTTATAAAGGAAATACGAATATCAAATTCCACCACTGGAATCCAAATGCACTATAGTCAAATCATAATACGTATATAAAATGCATCTTTGTAAAACCATTTTAAAAGCATGCCAAATCTTTACCAAATCTCCGTGCTATGCGTAGCTCACGGCACAAGTGGCGGACGATCATTTGTAAAGTAGTAAATATATACTTATATATGTTTTGCTTAAATTATACGTCCCGCTTTTTTGAAATATCCCAGAAGGTTCTCTTTATAAAATTTCGTGTCACTCGCGGACACGTACGAAATAGTGAGACTATAGCTCCTTTTTGAAAACCTTTAGTAACTTTTGAAGCATGCAAAAGTACTCAGACACTGTCCTCAGACCAGCTCTGCTCGGCTACTATATAATATAGTATCCATCATCAAAACGCGATACTCATAAATAAAATCAGCCTCAAAAGGCGTATCCAAAATCTCATGCGTCTGGTATGCACGGAAAACCAAATCCAATACAAGGGCCATAGATATGCACAAAAGTAAACTAAGTGCAACGGGTGTGCACGAAAGCATTTGTCCAGTGCAACGGATGTGCACGACAACAATATCAAGTGCATCTATAGTGTACGAAAATCTCAACCCAGTGCAACTAACATGCACGAATGAAAATCCCAATCAAGTGCATCCAATCATGCACGAATAAAATCCTGATCAAGTGCATCCAATCATGCAAGAATAAAAATCTCTATCGAGTGCACCCGGTGTGCACAAAATCTCATATCATGCGCCTAACATGCACGAAAATCTAAATCAAGTGCGTCAGGTCCGCACAAAATATCTAGTGCGGTAGCGTGCATGATAACGAACGCCGAGTGTAGATGCTCAAGAAAACATAAATCTGGTGTAACAAATCCACGAAATACAAATCCGGTGCAACCAATGCACGAAATAAAAATCCGGTGCAACCAATGCACGAAATACTAATCTGGTGCAACTAATGCACGAAAACTCATCAATAACTCAAATGCTCACAAAACAGTACCGAGTATACCAAGGTGTATAGAATCATAAACGGGTGCAACTGTGTACACAAAACATGAATCAATGCACTGCAAGCACATATAAGCTATACCGAGTGCATAAGTAAAGACAAGTGCATACAACGTGCACGAAATCAAATCAACAGTATCGAATCCACGAAACCATAAATACGTGCTACAAAGGCACAAATCGATATCAAGTGCAATAGATATGCACAAATCATATATCTCAATGTAGCGATGTATAAAATATAAATCAAGTGCAATAATTATGCACAAAATATAAATCTCCAATAGGTGCAGCCATGGTGCACAAAAACATAATCACAAAACCAAATCATCGAAACTCAAGTCCAAGCGATAAAAGTGTGATACTCGGATCACGAAACACAAATCGCAGTAACTTACATTGAGGTACACCTCGTATAATGTCGAAAAATATGCCGGTGCGCCTAAAGCTGGCAGAGCAAGATCATCTACTTGCCTCCTGCTCATAATATGGCGTCTTCGGTCTAAGGGTCCTCGTTTCTCTATGGATTACCAATCCCACGATCTTTCGGCTCGTAGGCCCGGTCAAGTGTACTAACGGAACAATCCCGCTCTGGAACTTCTCTGATCACCGTTTGGCCAATCAACATGACCACTCTCAAACGACACATTACTGATGGCGGCATCTGGCCCTCTGAATATGCACGATATAACTGATCCTGGGTGCAAGTCTTTATCGTTGCGGTGTCCTAGAAAGAACCTGTTCACGGCTTCTTCCGATCTCACCTATACCGAACTAAACGAAGGTTGGCACTCTTGCTTAACTCTTTTCTCATAACCGGACAGCTGTGTCCTCAGCACGGTTTTCCTCTGAAATTTGGCTGTATCTAACACCTCTGCACACGTATCAATCCTCTGGCATCAACGGAGCGTAACAACCGCTCATTAACATCTCGCATGAAGCTCCTGTTCCACTTATCTTTATTATCGTCCACTTCGACGTCATCTCTTGCTGTCTGCATATTACAATTCGTTCTCGGCTACAGTCAATCTGGAGTCTCTCATACGAACTCGAAATTAAAAACTCGGTATTTTCACCACTCTGTAGAAAATATCTAGCCGAACACGTCCTCGGGAACTCGTCCAATTATCGGAGGAATACACTTCATTCGTCCGTTCTCGATCAACTCACAATGCATCTGGTGAGGTCCTTCTATCTGAAACTGGTCTCGGAGGAATACACTTCATTCGTCCGTTCTCGATCAACTCACAACGCATATGGTGAGGTCCTTCTATCTGAAACTGGTCAACTTACCGATCTCACATCGGAACATCCGACGAACAACGTCCTCTCTTAATCGATCTGCTCTAGATCCAAGTAAGATCCTTCAATTGGAATTCTTCAACTCAACTGAGCCTGGATCGGCACATCAAATCTGACGAATCATATCAGTCGCTCAATTCGAGATAGACTAGCTATTTCCTGTCACATCTCTGCCTGAAAGCTCCAGCGGTCTCAGCTCATAAACTCTGGAATCGGCATCCCATCAATCTCAGCAACAGCTGGGTCATCTGTCTGCACGGTAGACAACATCACGATATCTGAGGTAGGCTGTACATCAACAGCCCTCTCAATCTGGCTACCTCTAGCAATGGCCCGATCATCCGGTGCAAAACCGAACACTCGCCTCAAATGATAGATCACAACACCAACACTATACTTACACGTCCCTATGTCACCAGAAACAACATCATGGTCAGTCCTCATCCGTGACGAGCTCGTCCTGACCGAAACACTAGCAGCAGCTCAATCTGCGCTCAAACTATGGTGACAGGAAACTCAAGCAGGTATCGATAAAGATAGATCAATGAATGAAAGAAATCAACAGATCCCAAATAGATATATTATCATAGGAACGAATAGTATCACATATTTCAAGATATGAACATCCTAAGGTTTCTTAAATAGAGTATCGTATCGTAAATATGCCGCGGAACATACGTACGGTATGTCACTCTACTCAAGCTACCTACTTTATCAATCAAGGTCAACCTATGAAACGAAAGTTCGAGTCTAATACCTCCCGTCAAGTCTAAGTTCCGTATGGTCAAGCCTCGGTTCCAAAATATATACGCACTAGACTCCGCATAGTCAAACCCAGACTCAAATCAAGGTTAAACCTAACACTCTGATACCAACTTTGTCACGACCCATAATTTAGCACGTGACCGGCACTTAAATTATGCAACGTCTAAAGGCGTAACGTAAATAAAGTAAGGCGAAGCCCAGAAAATCTAAATCTTTTTGCGAAAAATAGTGGGGGTGCAGTTTTGAAATAAAGGTATAATGAATCATGTTTTTCTTTACATGCATAGCTAATGAAACATGAAAATGCAAGTGGATTATACTACAGTGAAAACATGTTTCGTTTTTAAAAATTTGGGCAGCACCTCCCTTGTATATTTTGATCCAAAAGCGTATACACAACAATATATAGACATCCCCAAGCGAGAGCTAGCTCTTCTCCAACTGGCGGAATCACAACCACGCAATAACATATATACGATGCCCAACGGCGAAGAATCAACCCAGAAAGAACTAATAAAGAAGCAAGACATCAAAACTCAAGAAAGCGATCATAAACCCATCGCTCTAAGTCTCGCACAATACCCAAGTCTGACTAGGTCTACCAATATACAAATTCTAGTCTCTGATTTGATTTGATATGATAGAGTTTATCTAGATACAACGGAGTATATAAAGTACGAGAGTGGGCATGACCAACCATGTGTCCTACCTATAAAAGCAAAACTCCCTGGAAGAAGCTGTGTGCCAGCAATACCGCAACCGATCCCAAGCGGTCAAACCTGCAAGAACTGTGGCACAACGGGGATGAGTTGCCAACTCGTGAGTAGAAAACATTAGCAAATAGAAATCGAATAAAACAACGATTTCCTAGGTCAATATATCATGAAGGTAATATTATGATATCTAGGGTGACCACATATGCCTATATGTCAACAATCGATCAATACAATGACATATATAAATAAACATGCGACATCATATGCCTGTATGCATGTGGATATCATCCACGTGTCCATCAACGACACAAACAATATCATGGAACCTGAGTGTCCCACACCGACACTCGAACATCATGAAAATATAAGCCTGTATATATATATATATATATATGAGGATATCAACCACATGTGTTCATCAACGACACGTCAAGATCATGGAACCCGAGTGTCCAACATCAACACTCGAAACATCATGATAACCCGTGTTCAGCATCGACACGTAAATCCTCATATCTCAGGCGCCGCATACTCAGATCGGCCCTCATATCTATCTCATCTCAGGCACCGCATCCACAGATCGGTCCTCATATCCATCTCATATTATAACTCCAAATCGGTATCCTCCGGATATCCGCCAAGTTCTATACAATCACCGGTAGGTAGTGTTCCCACTGCCAGGCTCATTGTCTATACCACAAAAATCATTTCTTGCCCCGGGGTACCATACCGGGTCCACCATGTACCCACAAACGGCATCCGCCAACTCCTCGAATCGGTTCTCGAAAACAAGCTCAGAACTGAGAAAACTCATGGTGGACGTATCGAAATATCATATCAAGAGAAACCGGGTTTTTAAAACAATACATTATTTCGTTTGAAATATACCACGATTCTCAAATCCAGAGATCTCATAAAAACAGAATCTCAATGCATATAACCATAAGTATGATATATGCAACATGGAGTAGTAATATGAGCATATCGAGTATATCATGCAAGCTTGTCAAATGATAATACTAAATAATGAATGTACTTTTACTTTTAAGATTTATCTCATAATATGGCAGTTCTACTGTGTAAGTGACATGGAAATTCTACTGTATAAGTGGCATGGCAATTACCGATAAAGAATGTATGTGAGCCGGCAAATATGTGTATGTGTAACATTCGCATCAACGGTAATTGTGCAGGTGTATGAGCAATTGATATCATATAACATTAAATACCGGCACGTGGTATGCATATCACGATGGGTAATATCCTACACAACATGAATAATAAATGGGTATATCTATCTACACATGAACCATACGGTCACTTTTTAAAGGATACGAATCGTAATTTTGAAAGTGGGTGCTACGGCGTTTTTAGAAAAAGACATCATTTGGAAACCCGTAGCGTCTCATAAAGTTTCTGTTTAAAAGATGCATACGATTTGTCAGTTTTGCAAATAGATATGGTTCAAGTGGCATCTTAACATTGGCGATCCCGCCTCATAACATCCGATATGACAATAATCCTCAATCATCATTCTCAAATCATAAGCACGGATCAATCATCCGGTACATCTCATCTCGTACGGTAATCCATCGTACGGGGTCATCAAACAGAATAGGTGTAGGGTTAGCTTAGCACCTTAGCAAGGTTTTGGCAAGCATCAAACATGCTATATTAAAATTTTTGGGGTGCTAAACAAACCAGCCAAGTAATTGAACTAGAGAATTAGGGTTAACTTTGCATGTAAACAACTTTACATCGAAGAGAGAGAGATTACAACCTTTGTAGTCCGTTCTTTCGCTTCATAAGCTCCGAGTAGTAGTCCCTTTGCCGCGATCCATGAACTCCCGGACTTTAGAGAGGCTCCACAAGTCGAATGATCCATGATTGCTTGAAGACTTCGAAATCCAAGATGATCTACTTCGAGAAAACACGAACTCAAGCTATGACTTCACTAATTATGAATTAGTGAAGCTAACCACTAATCTATATGGCTAGTATAGAATAGGATGATGAAGTAGGAATTTTGCTCACTTTATTATTTAATTTTTCACTATTTTCTTCTTGATCTCAAAAGCTAGAAAGCAAAATGAGAATGAGGAGGAAGAAGAAGAATGAATGAGAGTAAGGTTAGAAATGCAACCATGGGTCAAGTATATCATCCTTAACCATTGTAGAGAGTTAATCATGGCTATATGTAATGGTTGGGTTAGAAATATCTAGGGCAAAAAAAAAGGATGGACTTGGTCAATGGTAATCTACAAGCTTCATGAAGCTTCATCCATGACTCATTTCCACAATTTGAATTACTTAGGTATTTAACCCCAAATATTACATATAGCATGGTATAATTCTCATACATACATGTTGCATGTATAACCTAGCATGCTACAATATTATATATCACATATATAATATTTATGTAACAAAAGAAAACAATACAACAAACATATATCACATATATGTTAAATGTATCATAAGTGAGAATAATAAATACTTAAGTGAGCATATATATATATATATATATATATATATATATATCATTTTATCGAATCAACACTTGATCCAATAACCCGGTTATATCATATATAACCGGCCGATATCATATATCGGGAGAATAGAATACGGTATCACATATCGTATTAATCTCGGTCCCCGCACATATCATATATGTGCTCCTACTCTGTTTCGCCTGAGCCAGGAAATCTCTGTGTATGACTCTAAAGACTCGTCTGTAAGTGCACGGCGGCGCCCCAGCCGTCAATCCGACGCTGGAATGCGGAAGCGGTGATTTACAATAACTTTTCAAACCGGCACCACCGCGCACTATAAACCCGGATCATGCCATTAAACTAGTCCTAGCTAACTACAAGATGAGGGAGTAGAGAGATATACCGAGTGATCCGAGTCCTCCGGTCTTCTCGTCGTCGTCCCGATCTCCCGCGGAATCTCCGGTCTCCACCTCGTCGCCGGAAGGGCACCACGTCGCCGGCTTCTTTTACGGGCTCCCACCTCTATACCGAGGCAACTCGGGCACGAAGTTGGCGAGTCGACGTGCCCAAGATTTGCTGTAGAATATAGTGTAGTGCCATGTCTCATTTTGGGGTTTATGGAGGTTGCCATTTGGTGGAAGAAAATGAACTATACTTTGGAGGTGGAACTATGGGATATTTGTGAAGCTAAAAAACCAAAAATCCCCTCATAAAATATTGGGACAGCCCCTCTAAAGGAATGGCCGGCCATGGCATGGTGGGAGTGAGAGGAGAGAGTGTATCCATAAAAAAAGAATAAGAGTCTCCCAAGAATAATGCAAGAGAGAGAGAGAGATCAAATGATATCATGAAAGAAAATGATCACAAACACAAACCCACACTCCACCAACCTCATCATCTCATCACAAAGTCAAGCCATCATGAAAGAAGAAGTCAAACAATGATGGAGTGAACAAGTCAAATGATGGTGCAACCATCATGACACAAGAAAATGCAAAGAACACCCTCCACAAATGCTTATTTACACAAATGCAAATAAGCCCTCCTCCACCAAACTTCGGCCAATGAAAGATACAAACGAAAATGGCCGAAATGGAAAACAAACTGGCAACTCCAGAAAACTGGTCCCGTAATAAATTACAGGAAAACCTCGATACTGTGTATACACACCCGCATCTGTATTCCAACCGAATACAAATGCAATGAGACAAAATCTATACTGTACTATACTAGGATCCGGCTTAAACCAAAACCGGCTAGTATAAACCGTCCGATCCTGATCCGTGCAATACCGCACGTATCTGATCGAACCCTGCCATATCTCCATACGGCCTCTACAGCGTTTCGCCCGAAAACTTGAGCAACTGAATGTGGGGGACTCTAAAGACTCGTCAACACCATGGCTGTGGATTTAACCACTAGCACGTCAGAGGTATTAGCCATACGTGACGGGCTACCAGCTATTGACCAAAAGGGACGTCGATGAGCGAACTCATCCTGACACCCTACTGAGCCTGTCAGTGACAATATCCGTACAGTTCGGTCCGTTCGTCTATGAGCATCGCATGGCGGGCCTAGGGGGTTGGTAAAAGTCAGACCCCTAAAAGCGGTACAAGTCGTGTCAGAGATCAGCCCAGAACACCCTGAGATATTACTGGAATACCTACCAGTAAATCTCCTGTCTTGGCCAAGGACTTTTCATGTTCTGGCTCTCCTAGACACAGCGCGACCTCACCCCCAATACCGGGAGAGACGAACCCCCGAAGATCCGTTCACTGCCTCCATGTGGCTCGGGACTGTACCCAACTAAAACCTGTTTGCACGTCTCCTTTGAGCGTGGTAGGGTAGCAATCAAAGTACAGTGGGAACTCACACGAGACAAATGACGATCCTCAGGTCGATGAACTAACCTGTACACATGTCACCAGAGAACTGCTATCTGACGTCAGGTATAAGACCAACTAGCATGTTCCCGGCGAGTCCTGTCCGGTGTACTCATAACCCAATGAGCACCTGTATACATCTTAGGTGAACCAACTGACACCAGTGGCTTGTGAGACCGGCCACCTCCCCTCGTCGGGGTCTCGACTGTATACACTAGTCTACTCTGGAGTATCGATGCCCTGTCTCGAAACTCCCACGACTAGGGACCATTTAAGGATGTGCTTATAGACCACCAGCTCCCACGTATATGATCGCCCTCATACTGCTGGTAGTCAAGCAAGAATCCTAGGGGCTCTATCAACGTGCAATAGTGATCAGTAAAGTCACCTAAAGCAGTACACGATGATAAAGGTAAACCAGATAGCATACTATCATCTTGAGTAAGACTGTCCTACCGGGATAGGTCCTCCCTCAATCATTGCAATCACGTGCCTGTGATCCAATAATTGACTCTGAGGGCACCATCTCCAACAATCTCCCACTTGCACTCAAGGCTAATTATTGCGATGTCGCATATTCACAGCCCGTGTGATACCGAACACCCAACTCCTCTACTAGTCAGTCTCACAAAACTAGTTTGCGAAACTATTGCGTTCGAGGAATAGCCTCAGTGAGTGGATCCACTTTGATGTTTCTTTCTATGTCTCTCTATATCTCAAGTTCACGGAGAAAGCCATCTCTCGAAATGAGCAATACCTGTCTTAGAATGTGTCTGGATGTCTGATGGGACCTAGCTCATAAATGAACTCCAAATCCAAACATCTTAGACTGTATTGTCAACTGAACTTAATCAGTATCCTGCGCCATGCCTCCCTCAGTATTGCCTTGGACCACCTGTCCAAAATACTGCCCCTCGTCAGAAGGAAAACTATAACTCTGACAACCTCCCTGTCGTCCAAGTCACCTTGGAAGCCTGGAATGATAACTGTCTCCCGAATGAGGCTGTCGTTATCATATCCCTAGAACATTCACTTATGTTCTAAAACTGCTTCCGACTGTTTCTCCAGGATTGGATCAATGTCAATACATTGCATCTACTGCAAAAACAACATCTGGTGTGGTACTTGACCTCTCATGATCGACTCAATTGCCTAAGCAAGTGATCTGCCAATCATGCACATCCCTCTCCCCTTTAGTCTGTAAGACACCTTTAGAGAGGGTGACTCCATCATCTGCAGGTACACTACCGTGCCAGGAGTCGTCCATTCTAAATACTCTTAGAATGCTGTCTAAGTACCCTTAATTGGGAAACCACCCAAATCTAGATCTAAGACCATAGATCTAGTAACCAGTATGTCTGATATAATGTCCAAGTCCCATGTGGAGAAACCACTGTGTGACAACCAAAGCATAACCGATCGTAGTATAGGAATATCATTTCCTACTCTGTGTATGTCATCCAAATACCAGGACATCACACCCTACTACCTTCTTAACAGATCCATCCCCTATTCTGATGAAGTCAAACCTATGACTGTCACATCAGAAATAGATGATCTATCTCCGCTATATCTGCTTTAGTCTATAAATAAACATAAGCCACCTGTCCACCAATGCTTCCACTGCTCCCACTAACTACGACAACCCTCTGGCAGAGTCATATAAACGTACACTTCTAAAGCAAGTTTAGAACGACGCTATACTCATCCTCCTGCCGGGTTTCACAGTCTGGAACAACAGCAATGGAAAGTGTGGGTAAACAAGAACCTCCCTGTCACCGTCCTTGAGGCTACCGGAGTACCTCTCGGGTGCCTGAGGTTACCCACCATATCTGCGGAGTGGTCAATGGAATGTCAAATCAGATTGAATCTTTAGGTTCCTATCAAATCTTCAGTAATCGTTTGTGGTTCTGGAATCACTTCCAGTTCTACCATACTCCTACTACTGTTTTCTGAAAAAATCCATTTTTATTAAAACTGTGGCGAGTCTAGAACAATATCACTATTGATCTTCCAGATGGTAGAAAGTCAACCCTCGTCATAGCCTGGGTCAACCCACAAACAGCCATTACAGAAACGTGCCTTGAGTTATCCAGAGTCTGGTTTTCAAGCATATGCCAGACAACTCCCCGTACCTTAACATCGTTAAGATACGAACTGTTCTATATCCAATATAGGACCAGAAGTACTGATTTAATTGAACCAGATTCAAATCATGCAGCTGTCTCCAGTGCATGTCTACTAAATGGAAGGGGGCCGATCAGCGTTACTCAACTTAGGAATGCTTCCAATTATGAGTAACCTGAAAAAGAAGCAAGTTCTCTTTATCATTACTATCAACTGAATACCATACACAAGTATCTACATCTTCGATCACTTTGAAGAATCCCGATACTTGCTACACCTTGTTCTCTACTCTATTCAAATACCTATAACTTCTCAAAATTCGGACCCTGTGTTTCCACGAAACACCTGTCTAAAAACTAGAGAAGTCATAAGTAAACCGAATATAGTACGAGGACCAACCCCTCTGTCCTGATGGACCCTGGACAACATACAATACTCTGTATAAGTCCCTTGAGTCTGATTACTCATTCACTGTGTGTCGTAGGTTGAAAACTGTACTGTGGTTATGAAGAATTACACCGCTGTTTAATGCTCCTTACCTAACCATCCACTGATATAGGTAAATGTCACCGACATAATTTCAAAAAGGTATATCTCACTCTATAAAAATAGACGTACAGATATATCAATTTGAAATTGGTGCATTATAACGGATATTCAAAACCAAATATTCGCCGTCCGGCAAACAACCCAGGTGATTTCCTCAAATATCACCGATTACAACGAATCCCGATATAATGAGGATGATCACCTAATTCCCAATAACTTACTCCCACTCATCATCTGTAAAACCATACAGATGTGAGACTCATACCTGGTAAATACATACGCTGAAGTAAGTATCTAATCGGGAAATCAGTTTTCCTTTAATAGTACACAGTGAAGCTGAAACATTGTAAATGTTTCGATGGGGTATCCCGGTATTCCTAGTAATGCCTCTTCCATTATCCAGATTCACAACTGTAACCGTGTAATTCTTTGCCACCTCTCCAAATCCCTTTATATGTCTTTAGTCATTACCTTCTGCACACCCCTTTAGGCCAAATGGTTTTCTTCCTTCCCTACCGTTCGGCACCAGCCTATGGTTTGGAAGAAGACTATCCAATAAGCATAATGGGTGTACTGTCCCAATCCTAGGAACACTCGCAATGCGAGAGAAGATGAAGATAAAAGACACCTGAATAAACCTTATTCCTATTTCTCCTGAACCAGAATCCATCCCCGAACTGGAACAAGTTCCTCTCGAGTTCGTATATAACCATACGATGGAGTATCCAATAAACTGTGGATCTTCGTAGTGATACGGAGTGTTCTGGAGAAATACAAAGGTGATTTTAGGATTGGCGAAGAAATACTTGGTTTGGTCGTGAATAGCAGTCGCAATTTACTTTGCCCTCTTACTAATCCCTTTCTTTGTCTTTACATAATACCTTCTGTACACCACCGTTATGCTAATTGGTTTTCTTCATTCCCTACCGGTCGGCACCTGCCTATGGTTTGGAAGAAGACTATCCAATTTACGTAATAGGTGTGCTATCTCCTAAACCAAGGAGTACTCGCAACCTGAGAGAAGGTAAAAGGAAAAGACAACTGAATAGTCCTATCCGTTTCCTCCAGAACCTGAAACCATCCTCGAATAAATTCTTTCGAGTTCGTATTTAACCATACGATGGTTTTGTCCAATGGAAGTGGACGTTCGTAGTAATACGGGGTGTCCTGGAGAAAAGGGTAAAAGTAGGAGTGGCAATGAGGTTTGCAACTCTGACAATCCAAAAGCCAGTGTTTAAGAAGGTTTGGTTAATTTGGTCACTGAGTCATAGTCTAGGGTCGGCTCAATGGTCGCTGCTAAAGAGAGAGAGAAAAGAAACACTCAGCGTGCACTCTAAGCTAGATCAGAATGGTTACCAATTTATCTAATCTGGAAACCTCCCACTGTACCGTCAAATTCTCCTCCAAACCTGAAAGCAGAATTAGTCGGGATCACCCGAGGAGTAAACCAACTCATCAGTGGGAATCGGGATCCAACTATCATCGCATGATAACGTGACGGAATCCGCTCACGCTATCACACTCCAGAAGGTATGCGCATATCTGGCAAGTTTCAGTTTCTTTAGAAACTCCCGATGTGATTTTTACCCCATGCTCTTATGACCTTGACTTTGGCCAACATATCATAAGTCACATGTCAAGTTCAACCCGTCATTCTCCAGGTTAATTTGAGCCCACCCGTACATACCCTTGACTTTGGCCAAAATAGTAGTACGACTGCCCCAAACCAACGCATCTATCTATGCTGCATATGAATATCCAATAGCTACCAATCACTGTGCCTTGACTTTGGCCAACATACACAGCTTGAATACTATTGACCACCCATATGAAATGACGGAGGGCTACGAATGGTTTCTGGCGAAAACCTTTAACGTAATGAACTTGATATCGTTGAAGGAACGGATAGCTTTTAAAAATATAGTGACGAAAACCTTTGCTAAAGAGGTCACTCCCGGTGAAGGGATCTCGGCTCTTTCCCCGTAGAATGAGGTGCAGGATATTCCAACTGAATACCACGGTGCAAAGCAAAAATAATCGGCTATAGTGAAGTTAATGCCCTGACGCAAACTTTTTGTCCAAGGGGTCACTCCCAGTGAAGGGATCTCGGCCCTTGCCTCGTCGACTGAGAAGCAGGATATTCCAACTGAATACCACGATGCAAAACAAAAGTAAATGTCTTTGCAATAACAGCTTTTGGAAAAGTGTTCCAACAACATCAGAATAGGTTTGTTTAACTTGCATTGATCCGACTCAACGCAGTCCCATCAATTGATCACACCAATAAAGAACGAAAATATACTGATGTACGTATATGCCATCCGCATTCGCCACTGGGTCCCGTCATTACCCGTTAGGTTAGCTAACTAACGATAGAGCGGGGACTGGACTAGCGCGGATGCAAAACATATACAACATCTACTAATATATATATCAATATATAATATTTCGCTCAAGGCGTGATAAAATGCAACATCACAGAAATGTACAGCATCACAGAACAATACAGTTATCTGGGATCCCCGGGTTTCACAGAGCCGCTACTGAAACCCGACGTTCCCCTGGTCGTGTGGATAGCCTGTGCAATGAAATCCTAGACCCCTACGGGCGCGGCAAGTTACCTGCCAAAACCTGAAGCGAGGCAGCCCCCTTTAGCAACGTGAATGGACTACCCAGCACTTCACGGAATCCGGTAACTTGGGCACCCCTCCTGGGTCAACCTGTACCCCCTACGAGTGCGGCGAATAGCCCGCCAATTCTAGAGTGAACCCCCCTCCGTCTCAATGCCATGAGATGCGGGCTTGTTGCCCTATAGAACCCGGCTATCCGTGCACCCCTCCGCGGGGTAATCCTAGTACAGAAAGTAAAATATACATACAACGGGTACATTGACCGCAACCTGGTCGTGCTCCAAAAGAATAATACAAACAGGCAGTGACGGCAGTCCACATGTCGGACGCTCGTCCCGCAATACCAAATATACATAATACAACAAAAACTGTACTAGCATTGCATCCAGGCTATCCCCCACGACCGATCCGCAACATCACAGCACAATCACAGAACATCAACGTGAATGTCACGTTCGCAAATCCGTCTAACCGGGCTATAGCAGTTAGACAGGATTTACCGATCAAGTGACATTCACGGTCGCGGATATAATGTAAATACTGTGAACTAATGTGTTTAAAATTTTCCGATCGATTAAATTTACCAAGTGGGCCCCAAAGCACTACTGTAGCACATAAAGAAATTCTGGGCCCAAAAAGAATGTTCCAAAAACCCTATTTTCAAGTCAGGAGCTTTCTGAAAAATTTTGGTGCACTGAACAGTGTAAGTCGCGGCGGAACCGCGACCCAAGCATGGGTTTGGCCGCGGTTCCGCGGTGGTTTAGACTGTTCACGAGACCAAATTTTCCCAGAACTCTTAAAATTCTCTGCACATCATTCTGCAATATACTGAAAAATTTTTGGAGCCAAAAATAAATCGACAGAAAACTGATGTGCATGATATCGGGTTTTCGGAAAATTGTTCGATCGGAAATGTAAAACACATTAGACAAAGCTAGACTATGTTAATGGCGAGGCTCTGATACCACTGTAAGTGCACGGCGGCGCCCCGGTCGTCAATCCGACGCCGGAATGCGGAAGCGGTGATTTACAATAACTTTTCAAACTGGCACCACCGCGCACTATAAACCGGATCGTGACATTAAACTAGTCCTAGCTAACTACAAGATGAGGGAGTAGAGAGATATACCGAGTGATCCGAGTCCTCCGGTCTTCTCGTCGTCGTTCCGATCTCCCGCGGAATCTCCGGTCTCCACCTCGTCGCCGGAAGGGCACCAAGTCGCCGGCTTCTTTTACGGGCTCCCACCTCTATACCGAGGCAACTCGGGCACGAAGTTGGCGAGTCGACGTGCCCAAGATTTGCTGTAGAATATAGTGTAGTGCCATGTCTCATTTTGGGGTTTATGGAGGTTGCCATTTGGTGGAAGAAAATCAACTATACTTTGGAAGTGGAACTATGGGATTTTTGTGAAGCTAAAAAACCAAAAATCCCCTCATAAAATATTGGGACAGCCCCTCTAAAGGAATGGCCGGCCATAGCATGGTGGGAGTGAGAGGAGAGAGTGTATCTATAAAAAAGAATAAGAGTCTCCCAAGAATAATGCAAGAGAGAGAGATCAAATGATATCATGAAAGAAAATGATCACAAACACAAACCCACACTCCACCAACCTCATCATCTCATCACAAAGTCAAGCCATCATGAAAGAAGAAGTCAAACAATGATGGAGTGAACAAGTCAAATGATGGTGCAACCACCATGACACAAGAAAATGCAAAGAACACCCTCCACAAATGCTTATTTGCACAAATGCAAATAAGCCTTCCTCCACCAAATTTCGACCAATGAAAGATACAAACGAAAATGGCCGAAACGGAAAACAAACTGGCAACTCCAGAAAACTGGTCCCGTAATAAATTACAGGAAAACCCCGATACTGTGTATACACACTCGCATCTGTATTCCAACCGAATACAAATGCAATGAGACAAAATCTACACTGTACTATACTAGGATCCGGTTTAAACCAAAACCGGCTAGTATAAACCGTCAGATCCTGATCCGTGCAATACCGTACATATCTGATCGAACCCTGCCATATCTCCATACGGCCTCTACAGCGTTTCGCCCAAAAACTTGAGCAACTGAATGTGGGGGACTCTAAAGACTCGTCAACACCATGGCTGTGGATTTAACCACTAGCACGTCAGAGGTATTAGCCATACGTGACGGGCTACCAGCTATTGACCAAAAGGGACGTCGATGAGCGAACTCATCCTGACACCCTACTGAGCCTGTCAGTGACAATATCCGTACAGTCCGGTCCGTTCGTCTATGAGCATCGCATGGCGGGCCTAGGGGGTTGGTAAAAGTCAGACCCCCAAAAGTGGTACAAGTCGTGTCAGAGATCAGCCCAGAATACCCTGAGATATTACTGGAATACCTACTAGTAAATCTCCTGCCTTGGCCAAGGACTTTTCATGTTCTGGCTCTCCTAGACACAGCACGACCTCACCCCCAATACCGGGAGAGACGAACCCCCGAAGATCCGCTCACTGCCTCCATATGGCTCGGGAGTGTACCCAACTAAAACCTGTTTGCACGTCTCCTTTGAGCGTGGTAGGGTAGTAATCAAAGTACAGTGGGAACTCACACGAGACAAATGACGATCCTCAGGTCGATGAACTAACCTGTACACATGTCACCAGAGAACTGCTATCTGACGTCAGGTATAAGACCAACTAGCATATTCCCGGCGAGTCCTGTCCGGTGTACTCATAACCCAATGAGCACATGTATACATCTTAGGTGAACCAACTGACACCAGTGGCTTGTGAGACCGGCCACCGCCCCTCGTCGGGGTCTCGACTGTATACACTAGTCTACTCTGGAGTATCGATGCCCTGTCTCGAAACTCCCACGACTAGGGACCATTTAAGGATGTGCTTATAGACCACCAGCTCCCACGTATATGATCGCCCTCATACTGCTGGTAGTCAAGCAAGAATCCTAGGGGCTCTATCAACGTGCAATAGTGATCAGTAAAGTCACCTAAAGCAGTACACGATGATAAAGGTAAACCAGATAGCATACTATCATCTTGAGTAAGACTGTCCTACCGGGATAGGTCCCCCCTCAATCATTGCAATCACGTGCCTGTGATCCAATAATTGACTCTGAGGGCACTATCTCCAACATCGTCAATACGCCGACAGTTGGTGATGATCATATCAAACACCTACAAGCTGCAAGCGGTCAGCTAAACGTAACAGCCATCCGGGTATTGAGCGACCAGAAGATCAACAAGCAAGCCTATACATACTCCTGCGAATCCATTCAGTAACACTACCGTACAGTCCTGTCTCTTCATCTGATATGTCGCATATCCAGTCTAGGGGTGGTAAACGTCAGACCCCATTAACCGATAAGTCGTGTCGATGTGAGGCTCATAACGGGTCGAGAAACCACTGATAACTCTTACCAGTAAATCTCCATATCATCCCTGGCCAGGGACTTCCAGTTATAGCCAATCGAACACAGCGCAACATCCACTCCCAATACCGGGAGAGACGAAACCCCTCCTATCGCTCATTGCCTCCATGTGATTCGGGACTGTACCTAAAAGCCACCGTTTTGCACGCCCTCTTGGACGTGGTAAGGTGGAAATCAAAGAACAGTGGGAATCATACAAGACTCTATGACGATCTTAGGTCTATAGACTAACCTGTACCAGTGTCGCCGGAGAACTGCTACATGAGGATCGGTATAATACCATCTAGGAGTTCTCGGTGAGTCCGTTCAGTGTACCCAGTCTCCACTGAGCACCCATATACCATCTTTGATGTCACACACCAATGGATGTGGGATCATCCATCGCCCATCATATGGGTCAAGATGCGTATACGCTAGTCCACTCTGGAGTATCGATGCCCTATCTCGATACACCCTCGACTAGGAACAGTTATAGGATGTACTCGTGGACTACCATGGCCCCACTAGTATGATCTCATCATAGTCCTAGTAGTCAAGCACATATCCTAAGGGCTTTATCAACATGTGAGAGCAAGACAGTAAACTAATACAAGTCAACATGTTTAGACAAAGTGAAACCAGATAGCATACTATCATGTCGAGCAAGAAAGTCCTCTATATATATATCCAAGCATCCATTATAATATACATCATATGTACAACAATGGCCTCTAGGGCATAAACATAACTAACAATCTCCCACTTGTACTAAGGCCAGCTGCTGTAGTATCTCATACCCAACAAACCGAAGAGTCTCTCAAAATGTATCTGGGGTATGGCCTTCGTGAGTAGATCCGCAGTGTTGTCCTTCGTATCAACTCTCCTGACCTCGATCTCCCGGCGATCAACTATCTTCCGAATCAGGTGATACCGCCTCAGAATATGTCTAGACTTCTGATGGGACCTGGGTTCCTTGGTCAAACCCACAGCTCCATTGTTATCACAATACAGAGGTATTGGATGCTCAATGGACGGAACCACACCAAGTTCAGTAACGAACTTCTTCATCCAGACAGCCTCTTTGGTAGCATCGTTGGCAGCGATGTATTCAGCCTCCATCTTCGAGTCTGCCACGGTTTCCTCTTTGGAACTTTTCCAACAAACCGCCCCTCCATTTAGGGTAAAGAAAAATCCCGAGTGCGACTTAGAGTCGTCCTTATCACTCTAGAAGCTCGAATCGGTAAAGGACTCCACCTGGAGTTCTCCGTTACCATACACCAAGAACATCTCCTTAGTCCTTCTCAGGTACTTGAGAATGTTCTTCTCAGCTGTCCAGTGATCCTCTCCCGGATCTACTTGATATCTACTCACTACACTTAGTGAGTATGTTATATCAGGTCTGGTATATAGTATCGCGTACATGATAGAGCCTACTGCCGAAGCATAGGGTATCCCTTGCATGCGAGCTCTCTCCAAATCAGTCTTAGGAGACATCTCTTTGGAGAGAGTGTCCAAAGATCATGGGTAAGTTCCCAAGCTTGGATTCTTCCATACTAAACCTCTTTAGTATGGTGTTGATGTACCTGGATTGGGACAATCCCAGTACCCGTCTAGATCTATCTCTATAGATCTTAATCTCCAAAATGCAGGAGGCATCACCTAGATCTTTCATTGAGAATCTATGTGATAAGAAGAGCTTGACCGAGTGCAGCATAGGAACATCATTTCCTATCAAGAGTATGTCATCCACGTACAATACGAGGAAGACAACCTTACTCTCTGCCACCTTCTTGTATATACAAGGTTCATCTATGTTTTTGATGAAGTCAAACTCTTTGACTACCACATCAAAACATATGTTCCAACTCCGCGATGCCTGTTTCAACCCATAGATGGATTTAAGCAGCTTGCACACCTTTCCGCTGCTCCCACTGTCTACGAAGCCCTCTGGCTGAGTCATGTATACACACTCTTCTAAATCACCATTTAGAAAGGCGGTCTTAATATCCATTTGCCAGATTTCATAGTCATGGTATGCAGCAATGGCAAGTAGGATCCGGATGGACTTAAGCATAGCCACTGGAGAAAAGGTTTCGTCATAATCCACACCTGGTCGTTGACGAAAACCCTTTGCAACAAGTCTAGCTTTGAAAGTCTCAACTTTTCCATCTACACCAAGTTTCTTTTTAAATATCCATTTGCTCCCAATGGGTTTTACACCTTCAGGAGCAACTTCCAAAGTCCATACTTTGTTGGTGTATATGGATTCCATCTCAGATCGCATTGCATCCAGCCACTTCACAGAGTCACCACTCGTGATGGCCTGCTCGAAACTAGTTGGGTCATCATCTTCCATAGTGCAATCCTCGCTCCCACCATCGACGAGAAAACCCTAGTATCTCTCTGGTGGATGAGGAACCTTACTAGATTGGCGGAGAGGCGGGGGTTCGTCGGAAACTACTGAATCCTCTGGTTCCATTAAATCTTCAGTTGCAGTTTATGCTGCTGGAACTTCTTCCAGCTCTACCTCTTTGCCACTGATTTCTTTTGCAAGAAATTCCTTTTACAAAAAGGTGGCATATTGAGAAACAAGCATCTTTTGTTCCTCAGTGTTGTAGAAAATATATCCTTGTGAATTCTTAGGATATCCCACAAACTTGCAATGAACTGATCGTGCCTCGAGTTTGTCCGGATTTTGCCTTTTGACATAGGCCGGACAACCCCATATCTTAACTCGTTTAAAATAGGGTCTCTTCCCACTCCATATCTCATGTGGTGTAGTAGGTACAGATTTAGATGGAACTTGATTCAATAGGTATGCTGATGTCTCCAATGCATAACCCTAAAAGGAAATAGGAATCTCAGCGGAGCTCATCATAGAGCGCACCATATCTAATAGGGTGCGATTCCTCCGCTCCGATACACCGTTGTGCTGTGGTGTATAAGGAGGAGTAAGCTGAGAGAGAATCCCATTCTCTTTTAAATAGTCCAGAAACTCATTGCTCAAGTATTCTCCTCCTCGATCAGATCGAAGGATTTTAATACTTTTACCCGTTTGGTTCTCGACTTCGTGTTTATATTCCCTGAATTTCTCAAAGTTTCAGACTTGTATTTCAACAGGAACACATGTCCGTATCTTGAGAGATCGTCAGTGAATGTAATAAAGTACGAAGACCCATTCCTGGCATGTGTAAATATGGGACCGCATACATCACTATGTATCAGTCCCAAGAGTTCCGTAACTCTTTCTCCATGTCCACTAAACGGAGTATTGGTCATTTTGCCTTTGAGACATGACTGTCAAGTGTCATAAGATGAAAATTCGAACAGATTCAAATATCCATCTTTATGTAACTTAGCTAGTCGTGTCGTATTGATATAATCTAGTCTACAATACCACAAGAAGGATTCGTTCATTTCTGAGCTCTTCCTCTTGTGTGTGTTCTGTATATTAAGAACTGTGTTTTGATTTAGAACGTATATGCCATTATGTAACGAGCCTGATCCAATTAACTTTTGATTTAAGAAAATGTTCATAACATTATCTTGTATTACAAAATTATATCCTTCTTTACTTAATAAAGAAACTGATATAATGTTGCATATCATATTCAGTATATAATAGCAATCGTTCAGAATCAATGTATTACCACTTGGTAATACAATGTGATATTCGCCAACTGCTTTGGCTGCAACATTTACACCACTCTCTACTCTTACGGAATGATCACCCATTCCTAGTTCTCGACCTCTCTTTAGCCCATGCAATATATTGCATATGTGGGATCCTGATCCAGTATCTAATGCCCAGGACGTAGAGTGAACTGAGAAACAGTTCTTGGTAACTAACACACCAGAAAAAATGCATCAACATACTTATTCTTCGTTTGGGTGGCATGAGAATCAAGATATTCTCCTATTCCCTGCTCGGACTTATAATAATTATAAGTGGGAGTGGGACCAACGTCCCCCTGCTCAGTATAACAAGCGGGTTCAGTCAATACATCCATATTATTATCTTGATTAAGACCTGATATGGTCGCTACGTGGAGAGAGAGAAGAAAACACTTTAGCGTGCGCTCTTGCAAAATTAGAATGGTTATTATCTTATCTAATCGGGATGGCTCTCACTGTTTTAATCAAATCTTCCTTCAAACCCTAAAAGGTAAAATTAGCCATGATTAATTACATCTTACAAGTTCGTCAATCTTTCAGCCAGATCTGTGTTGGTACTTTGAGGGAGATTCCCCGTGCTTTCGCACGGACCTACTTAGAATAAACCTCGTTTTCCCATAGGCATAACCCCGTTAACACCTTTCTAGACACCTACTTGATCGGCTAATTGTCCTGTGTAAAATTCTCCCAGGAGTAACTCTTACTCGCAGTGGGTATCGGGATCCATCTATCTCATAGAAGGTATGCAATCTCGTTGCAAATTTCAACACTTGAAATTCTCGATAATGCTTTTGCCCCTAGCAACATATGACCTTAACATAGTCAACAAATCATAATTGCTAGCCAAGTTCAATCCGTCATTTCCCGATTGAATTAAACCCACCTGTATGACCCTTAACATAGTCAACAAAGTCGTACAACTACCCTAATCCAATCACATCTCATGTTTTATCAGATAAGCATTAATTAGCTACCGCACGCTATACCTTAACATAGTCAACAAACGTAGCACGAATACTAAGTAGTATTTATCTGAAATGACGGAGGGCTACGCAGGTTTTTCAAAAAACCATAAGCGTAATGAACTTGATATCGTTGTAGAAATAAATGATTTTGAAAAGGAATGTTTTTTAGGCTTTTCTAGTTTCGCTAAAGAGGTCACTCCCGGTGAAGGGATCTCGGCTCTTTCCTCATCGAATAGGTGCAGGATATTTCATAAATACCGCTATGTAAAGCAATAACTATAAAAGTAATAAAAAACTAAACCGTGAGTTTGTAGTATCTGCCAGTTTTGTTAAAGAGGTTACTCCCGGTGAAGGGATCTCGGCTCTTTCCTCATCGAATAAGGTGCAGGATATTCATAAATACCGCTGTGCAAAGCAAGAACTATAGCCACCCTTTTTGAAAATTTGATTCTGCAACATCTTTTTTGGTTTCTTTTCTTTTATTAATCTCATTAATAAATCCCATTATATATATATAAGCATTCGTCACAGGCAGTAATATGATCTCATCACAGAACATTGCAGCAGAAGTCAACATATGAAATATTGGATATACTAGGACGTCCGTGTTTTATTTTGAGCCAGCATAAAACACGGATTCCACAGTCGCGATGAATAGCCAAACCCACATCCCTAGACCCCTACGAGAGCGGCAAGTAACCCTGCCAATTCTAGGGTTAGGAGACCCGGTCTCGACTTCTCGAGATGGCCTCCCACTGGACCCTAGAACCCGGTTACTTGTGCCCTCCGCCTTGGGTCTGTCCTAATGCGGAAAAGTAAATAATATACAATGGTGACATCAACCTCAACCCGGAAGTGCCCCAATAAAAGAATATTACATACAAATGAATTTTACATGAATGAAAATAAAAACCCCCACCTCACATAAAACCCCCGGCTATTCAAAACACGACGATCCAATATAACATATCACAGCAACACATAACAACACATGTCATCAACGTAAGTAAATATGCCTATCACAATTTTCATCGATCAATAGCGACGAAAACGGCGATATACCACATATTACACTTACGGTCGCAGAAAAGAAAATGTAAAACTACAATATTTGGAATCCACAATCTCTTTAGATATCGTAAACCCGAAATATCACATATTACGGATTTGATGCCTAACTAAATGAATTCCACATATTGTATCACAACACAGATATCTGGGCGAAGTTACACAATTCGATCGATTCAACGAATTCCTAAAATACCCCAGTGAGCTCAACGCTTGAGCACAAAATAAAAATTCCCAGAAGCATGCCCTATCACCTACGGACCGTCGCTGAAGTGCCCGTCCCAAGCCTCCACAGTGGCACCGCGGAACCGCCGCCAAACCCAAGTTTTGGCCGCGGTTGCGCGGTCACTGTAGCGAGTTAGGAACTCGTTCTTCAGGTGGGTCCATAAAATTCCCTGCATGATTTTCTGAGTATTTTTAATATAAAAAATTTCCAGAGAAGGGGTCTCGTTTGGATTTTCGGTATTCGATCGGACTTTAAACTTCGTCTAAACAACGCCTAATGCTCTAACTTGGCTCTGATACCATTGTAGGGTTAGCTTAGCACCTTAGCAAGGTTTTGGCAAGTATCAAACATGCTAAATTAAAAATTTTGGGGTGCTAAACAAACTAACCAAGTAATCGAACTAGAGAATTAGGGTTAACTTTGCATGTAAACAACTTTACATCTAAGAGAGAGGGATTACAACCTTTGTAGTCCGTTCCTTCGCTTCATAAGCTCCTAGTAGTAGTCCCTTCGCCACGATCCATGAACTCCCGGACTCTAGAGAGGCTCCACAAGTCGAATGATCCATGCTTGCTTGAAGACTTCGAAATCCAAGATGATCTACATCGAGGAAACACGAACTCAAGCTATGAATTCACTAATTATGAATTAGTTGTTAGTTATATGTATGCCCTAGAGGCCATTACTGTACATAGGATGTATATTGTAGTGAATGCTGGGACATATATAGGGAGGACTTTCTTGCTCGACATGATAGTATGCTATCTGGTTACTCTTTACCTTAACGTGTATACTGATTGTCTCTCTGATTACATGTTGGTAAAGCCCTTAGGATGTGTACTTGACTACCTGGACTATGATGCGGATCATACTAGTGGGGACATGGTAGTCCATAAGTACATCCTTCAAAGTCCCTAGTCGTGGGTGTATTGAGACGGGGCATCGATATACCAGAGTAGACTAGCGTATACCTTCTTGACCCATACAGATGGGCGATGGATGATCCTATATCCATTGGTGTTTGACATCAGAGATGATATACGGGTGCTCAGTGAAGACTGGGTACACTGGATGGACTCGCCGAGAACTCCCAGATGGTATTATACCCTACGTCAGATGGCAGTTCTCTGGTGACACTGGTACATGTTAGTCTGTAGACCCGAGATCGTCATAGAGTCTTGTGTGATTCCCACTGTGCTTTGATTTACACCTTACCACGTCCAAGAGGGCGTGCAAAACGGTGGTTTTTGGGTACAGTCCCGAATCACATGGAGGCAATGAGCGATAGGAGGGGATTCGTCTCTCCCGGTATAGAGAGTTGATGTTGCGCTGTGTTCGATTGGCTATAACCGAAAATCCCTGGCCAGGGTTGCTGAGATTTACTGGTAAGTGTTACCAGTAGTTTCTCGAACTGTTATAGATCTCATATCGACACGACTTATCGAGCTACTGGGGTCTGACGTTTACCACCCCTAGGCGAGATATGCGACATATCAGACGATCAGACCGGAATGTGCAGTAAGTGTTGCTGGTTGGATTCACAGGAGTGTGAGCGGGCTTGCTCGTCGATCTTCTGATCGCTCAATACCCGGGTGGCCGTTACGTTTAGCAGACCGCTTGCGGCTTATGGGTGTTTGATATGATCATCACCTGTTGCCGGCGTATTGACGAGTCTTTAGAGTCCTACACAGAGGTTTCCTGGCTCAAGCGAAACGAAATAGGAGCACATATGAGATATGTGCGGGACCGAGAATAATACCAGTATGTGATACTATATTCGATTCTCGCGATTTGTGACAGTGATCGGTTATATGCGATATAGCCGGGTTATCGGATCAAGTGTTGATTCGATAAGTTGTTACTATTGATATTAGTCGGTTATATGAGATATGACCGGATCGTTAAATCAAGTGTTGATTTAATGATTTAATGTATAATTATATATTTGATATATTATTTTACATTAACTAGTATTTGTTCACTTAAGATGGATTTTCTCACTTGATGTGCACATTGTGTATATGATATAGTTTTGTGCACTAGTTTGTATCATGTTTGATGATACATGCAAACTTGGGTGTATGTTTGAATTGAACCATGTTTAGTAAATGGTTAGGGTTTAATATCATTTGCTTTATTTACTTATTCATTTATTTATTTATTCCTTTAGGTAAGAAATAAAATGGTGACTTTATTTGGATTTCACTTGAAGCTTCATGAAGCTTTGAAAGTCAAACCATTTTGTTTCTTTCCTAAACCCTAACCCTTTAACTAAACCCTAGTTCATTCTCTACACTTAACCATGGTTGCTAATATGATAAGAATCATTTTATTTTCTATCATCTAATATTCTTATTATATTCTTTTTCTTCTTCTCTTCTTCTTCAACAAGAAGAAAGCTTGCTACCATTAATGGCAACAGAAAAAGAGTGAGAAATCCAATTCTAAAGTGAACCCACTTCCTATTTCTTCATCCTCTACCACTTGCCAAGTAGTATAGGGTGTTTTCTTCACAAGTTTCATGACTTGGTGAAGTTGGAGCTTGATCTTGAGTTGCCTCGACGTAGATCATCTTCGGCATCGAAGTCGACGACCTAGCCCGATCATTTCTCCGACGAAACCTTCGCCAGAGTCCGGATTCCGATAGGTACAGCGGAGGGACGTCATCACGGAGCCTAGGAAGTGGAGGACCGGATCTACAAAGGTTGTAGTCACTTTTCTTTAGCAATAAAGTTGTTTACTTGCTTGCATCGCCTTATCATCTAGTTAACGATCCGTATTAGGGTTTGTAGGCACATGAAATTTTTTGAATTGGGCATGTTTGATCTGTTGTGAGACCTTATTAGTGTGCCTAGGAACCCTACAGTGGTATCAGAGCCTAGCTAGAGCCTTAGGCGATGAGTAGACGAAGTTAGAAAGCCGATTGAACCCGAAACCCTAATCTATAATCCTTCTCTGTACATTTTCTGGAAATGTGGATTTTTCCCAATTAAAAATACCCAAAAAATTCAGCAGGCAATTTAAGGAGTTACTGTGAAATTCGTGCTTGTAATTCGATGAAACTGCCGCGGAACCGCGGCATGAGCATGCCTAATGCGGCGGTTCCGCGGTCGTACGGTAGGTTCTTCCAATAAAATTTGCACAGTAATTCCTACATTTTAGTGCTGTATTTTTTGGGATATTTTAACTTTTACTCAAGAGTTGAGTTTTCTGGGTTGTATTGGGGACTCGGTGTTTCGATCGGGAAGTTTAACTTCGTCTGTGTTTCTCCGGATAATTTTAGAAAATCTTGAAAAGTTCGACCGGATATAAATACCCAATTTTTCCCTTGTCGGGAAATTTCCAAGTGTTGGATTTTTCCGTGGTTTAAAGACGTTCTAAGTAGTGCAAGTAACGCGATGGACCCTCTAGAAGACAACAAACCTTAACTCGATTATGTGACCGTCTTGAACTGCCCTTTGAACCTTAGGGTTTGGGGCAGTATGGCGTGCCACATGTGAGGCGTTGGCTTGACCCTTCTACGGCTGGACCGTTGGTACTGAGGCATGAACTGGATGTTTTTAAACCTATTTCATGTGTTGAGCTGTTTCGGGAAAACTTGGGTGTTCGATTGTTCGATCAGAAATTTTAACATTTTCTATCTATCTGGAATGTGATACAATAATTGGAATTCCCAAGAAATTATGAGATAACTGAATGAATGTTATAAATTTAGCGGTTTAGTCTCACTTGATCGGTTGCCGCGGAAGTTTGATGCGATCAAAAGTCCGTCGCAATCACGTAGCGTACGCGGATACTCGCCGGATAAACTTAATAGACAGCTACACCCCTTAGCCCCGACCAAGTGACTGTAGGAGAACCCCGTCGCCGAAAGCATCCGTTCGGGTGCTCGCGGTAGCGGTGTTCCGCCTTAGTGCACTTCGTCGACGGTATCGGGGGTGCGGCCGTCTACTAAAGTTTGCGACGAGTATTCGGTCAGGATGCCGGGAATCCTGTTGAATTGCCCGACTTTACATTGAAAAGTGTTTTCGATAATGAGACTAAAATGCGGGGTTTATAATTGTTAGGCATGCGATGTCTAAGGAATTCATTTGATTAGGCATGCGATGTCTAAAGAGGTTGCGGATTCCAACTGTTGTAGTTTTACACTTTCTTTTCTGCGACCGTAAGTGTAATATGTGAAATTGCCGGTTTCGTTACTATATGTCAACGACAATTGGGATACGCATGTTTACTTACGTTGATGACATGTAATGTTATGTGTTGCTGGATATGTTATATTGGATCGTCGTGTTTGAATAGCCGGGGTTTTTTTTTATGTGAGATGAGTGTTTTTCATTTTCATTCATGTAAAAACTTGTATGTAATATTCTTTTATTGGGGCACTTCCAGGTTGCGGAAGATGTCACCTTTTGTATATTATTTACTTTTCCGCACTAGGATAGACCCAAGGAGGAGGGCACAAGTAACTGGGTTCTGGAGTCCAGTAGGAGACCAACTCGAGGAGTCGAGTCCGGGTCTCCTAACTCTAGAATTGGTAGGGTTCCTTGCCGCTCTCGTAGGGGTCTAGGGGTGTGGGTTTTGGCTATTCATCGCGACCGTGGAATTCGTGTTTTATACTGGCTCGTATTGAAAACACGGACGTCCTAGTATATCCAATATTTCATATGATTCTTCTGCTGCGATATCTGTGATGTGATCATGTGATATGTTCTGTGATAGATACTGTATATAGTATATATGATATATTATATAGACGTTACTTATGTTTTACACCCGCGCTAGCCCTGCCCCGCTCTGCCGTTAGTTACCTAACCTAACGGTGCACGAGGGGACATCGAGGCGAATGCGGATGGCATAAGTGTACGTCGTATTTATCTGTGATGTTTAGGTAACTTAAATGATGGGACTTCATTAATATGATTAATGAAAGAAAAGAAACCTAAGATGTTGTGGAATCGAATTTCAAAAATAAAACAGGTAGCTACAGTTCTTGTTTTGCACAGCGGTATATATGATATATCCTGCACCTTATTCGATAAGGAAAGGACCGAGATCCCTACACCGGGAGTGACTCCTTTAGCAATAACTGGCAGATGCTACAACCCTCGGTTTGTCCTTTGATTGCTTCTATAGTTTCTGCTTTGCACAGTGATATATATGATATATCCCGCACCTCATTCGACGAGGAAAGGGCCGACGATCCCTTCATCGGGAGTGACCCCTTTAGCAAAACTAGAAAAGCCTCAAAAACACTCCATTTTTAAAAATCATTTGATTCTACAACGATATCAAGTTCATTACGCAATAGGTTTTCAGAAAAACCTGTCGTAGCCCTCTGTCATTTCAGATAAGTGGTAGTTAGTATTCGTGCTACGTTTGTTGGCCTGCGTCAAGGCGTAGTGTGCGGTAGCTAACTAGTATTTATCTGCTTATGCATATGATGCAGATTGGATTAGGGTAGTCGTGCGACTTTGTTGTCCTGCGTCAAGGGTCGTGCGGGTGGGTTTAATTCAATCAGGAAATGACGGGTTGAACTTGACTAGCGCACTATGATTTGTTGGCCTGCGTCAAGGTCATAGGACGCTAGGGGCAAAATTATCGGGAATTTCAAGTGTTGAAATTTGCAATGAGATTGCATACCTTCTATGAGATAGTTGGATCCCGATACCCACTGCGAGTAATTGTTACTCCTGGGAGAGTTTTATACATTACAATTAGCCGATCAAGTAGGTGTCTAGAAAGGTGTCAACGGGGTTACGTCTCTGGGAAAATGAGGTTTACATTAATTAGGTCCGTGCGAAAGCACGGGGCACCTCCAGCAAAGTACCGACACTGGCCTGGCTGAAAGATTGGCGAACTTGTAGCGTGTAATTAATCCCGGCTAGTCTTTCCTTTTAGGGTTTGAAGGAAGATTTGATAAAAAACAGTGGGAGCCATCCTGATTAGATAAAATAATAACCAATCTGATCTTACAAGAGCATACGCTGAGTGTCTTCTTCTCTCTCTCTCTCCAGGTAGCGACCATGTCACGCCTTAATCAAGATAATAATACGGAATATTGACCGAACCCGCTTGTTATACTGAGCTGGGGAACGTTGGTCCCGCTCCAACTTATAATTGTTATAAGACAGAGCAGGAAATAGGGGAATACCAGATTTCCCATGCCGCCCAAATGAAGAGAGTGCATGCTGATGCATCATCTTCGGGTGTGTTCATTATACAGAACTGTTTCTCAGTATTCTTTAGGTCCTGGGTATGTGATACCAGATCAGGATCCCGCATATGCAATTTGTTACATGGGCTACAGATAAGTAAAGAACTGAGAACGGGTGATAAGTTTCATGAGACAGAAAACGGGGCAAGTGTTGCAGCCAAGTCTGTTGGTCACTGTCACCCTGTATGACCAGTACATTATTCTGAACGAATGTTATTAGATACCGAACCTGATATACAAAATCATATCAGTCTCTTTATTAGTAAAGAAATGATAATTTTGTATTGTTGAATAATGTTTTGAACATTTCCTATATCAAAAGTTGATCAGTTCAGGCACGTTATCTAAAAGCATTAATGTTCTAAATCAAACTGCAGTTCTTAATATAAAGAACACACACAAGAGAAATAGTTCAGAAATGAACAGATCCTTCTTGAGGTATTGTAGACTAGGTCAGATCAATGTGACCCGACTAGCTAAAGTTATATTTAGATGCATATTTAAATCAGTTTGAATTTACATCTTATGAAACTTGCCAGTCATGTCACAAAGATAAGATGACCATAGCTCCGTTTATTGCAAGCAGAGAAAGAGTTAGTTGAACTCTTGGGATGATACATGTTGATGTATGAAGGTCCCCTGTCTACACATACCAAGACCGGTTCTTTTTACTTCATTACATTCTCTGATGATCTTTCGAGATTCAGACCTATGTTCCTGTTGAAACACAAGTCCGAACCTTTTGAGATATTCACAGAATATAAGTTAGAAGTAGAGAACCAAAATACGGGTATAAGTATTATGTCCTATGATGAGATCAGGGAGGAGAATACTTATGCATGGAATTCCTGGACTATTCTAAAGGAGAATGAGATTCTCTCTCAGCATTACTCCTCCGAATACACCATAGCACGTTGGTGTATCGGGGCGGAGCAATCACACCCTATATGATAAGGTGTGCTCTATGATGAGTACTACTGAGTTACCTATTTCCTTTGGGAGTTATGCGCTTGAGAAGCTGCATACCTATTGAATAGGGTTCCAATCAAATCAGTTGCCTACCGCTTCATATGTGATATAGAAAAGGAAGAACCCATATCTTAAGTTGGTTAAGATTTGGGGTTGTCCGGGCTTTGTCTAAAAGCATAATCCGGACAAGCTCGAGGCAAGGTCTGTTATGTACAACTGGAAAGGTTCCAGCTATACAAACTACAGCAGATGATTTGGTAGAACCAAAGGATTCAGTAGATACCAACGAACCTCAGCCTCTCCGCCGATCTAGTAGGGTTCCTCACCCACCTGAGAGATACTTCGATTTCTCTATGACAGTGGGAGTGAGGATTGCATCATGAGATGATGACCCAACTAGTTTCGAGCTGGCCATCAGGAGTGAGACTCTGTAAGAATGGCTGGATGTTTGTCGATTTGAGATGGAATCCTTATACACCAACAAAGTATGGACTTTGGTTGCTTTATCTGAAGGGTTAAATCCCCATCAGGAGCAAGTACATCTTGAGAAGATTACTTGGTGTATTTGGAAAAGTTGAGACTTTCAAAGCTAGACATGTTAAAGGTTTTCATCATCGACCAGGCGTGGAAAATGATGAAACCTTTTTCAGTGGCTATACTAAAGTCCATCCAGATCCTACTTGCCACGGCTACATACCATGACTACGATATCTGGCGGTTGGGTGTCATGACTACTTTTCTGAAATGATGTTTTAGAAGAAAGCGTTTGTAAGTACACAGCCAGAGGGCTTCGTAGACAGTGGGAGCAGCGGAAACGTGTACAAGATACTTTATAAGATTAGAGCAGGCATCGCGGAGTTGGAACATCTGTTTTGATGAGAGAGTCAAAGAGTTTGACATCATCAAAATGGTAGATGAACCTTGTATATACAAAAAGGTAGTAGGGAGTATGGTGGTGATCCTCGTAGAGTTCATGGATGACATACTCTTGATGGGGAAGGAGTTTCCTATGCTACGCTCGGTAAATCTCCGCTTATCACAAAGATTCCCCATATAGGATCAAAGTGATACCTCCTAAATCCTGAGTTTTCATTTATGAGATAGATATAATTGGATGTTAGGATACTCACTAGATATAGTAAGATGGTATCAATCGATCCTGGGGTGAATCGCTGGAAGTGTTCCAGGGTGATAAAGACGACTGAATGTCAGTCACAGGCATTGTCTTTACCCTCAGTAAAGGGACGGTATGTTGGAAGAGTTCCAAGCTAGATACCGTGGCATACTAGACGATAAAGGCTGGATACATCGCTACTTAAGATACTACCAAAGAGGCTGTCTGGATGTATATCAGTTCATGAGATGAACTTAGTTTCTCCCATTGTGTGACAATGGAGTTGTGGCTTATGCCAAGGAACGTCCGTCCCATCAGTGATCCAGACATATTCTAAGGCAGTATCACCTGATCATGGAGATGGTTGATCTCCAAGGAGATCGAGGTTAGGAGAGCAGACTCAGAGGATAACACGGCGGATCCACTCACGAAGGCCTATTCCCAGAGAGAGACCTTTATGGGATGGTTGAGTATGAGATACTACAACCACTGCTACAGATGGCCCTAGTGCAAGTGGGAGATTGTTAGTTATATGTATGCCCTAGAGGCCATTACTGTACATAAGATGTATATTGTAGTGGATGCTGGGACATATATAGGGAGGACTTTCTTGCTCGACATGATAGTATGCTATCTGGTTACTCTTTAGCTTAACGTGTATACTGATTGTCTCTCTGATTACATGTTGGTAAAGCCCTTAGGATGTGTACTTGACTACCTGGACTATGATGCGGATCATACTAGTGGGGACATGGTAGTCCATAAGTACATCCTTCAAAGTCCCTAGTCGTGGGTGTATTGAGACGGGGCATCGATATACCAGAATAGACCAGCGTATACCTTCTTGACCCCAGATGGGCGATGGATGATCCCATATCCATTGGTGTTTGACATCAGAGATGATATACGGGTGTTCAGTGGAGACTGGGTACACTGGACGGACTCGCTGAGAACTCCCAGATGGTATTATACCTTACGTCAGATGGCGGTTCTCTGGTGACACTGGTACAGGTTAGTCTGTAGACCCGAGATCGTCATAGAGTCTTGTGTGATTCCCACTGTGCTTTGATTTACACCTTACCACGTCCAAGAGGGCGTGCAAAACGGTGGTTTTTGGGTACAGTCCCGAATCACATGGAGGCAAAGAGCGATAGGAGGGGATTCGTCTCCCCCGGTATAGGGAGTTGATGTTGCGCTGTGTTCGATTGGCTATAACCGGAAATCCCTGGCCAGGGTTGCTGAGATTTACTGGTAAGTGTTATCAGTAGTTTCTCGAACTGTTATAGATCTCATATCGACACGACTTATCGAGCTACTGGGGTCTGACGTTTACCACCCCTAGGCGAGATATGCGACATATCAGACGATCAGACCGGAATGTGCGGTAAGTGTTGCTGGTTGGATTCACAGGAGTGTGAGCGGGCTTGCTCGTCGATCTTCTGATCGCTCAATACCCGGGTGGCCGTTACGTTTAGCAGACCGCTTGCGGCTTGTGGGTGTTTGATATGATCATCACCTGTTGCCGGCGTATTGACGAGTCTTCAGAGTCCTACACAGAGGTTTCCTGGCTCAAGCGAAACGAAATAGGAGCGCATATGAGATATGTGCGGGACCGAGAATAATACCAGTATGTGATACTATATTCGATTCTCGCGATTTGTGACAGTGATCGGTTATATGCGATATAGCCGGGTTATCGGATCAAGTGTTGATTCGATAAGTTGTTACTATTGATATTAGTCGGTTATATGAGATATGACCGGATCGTTAAATCAAGTGTTGATTTAATGATTTAATGTATAATTATATATTTGATATATTATTTTACATTAACTAGTATTTGTTCACTTAAGATGGATTTTCTCACTTGATGTGCACATTGTATATATGATATAGTTTTGTGCACTAGTTTGTATCATATTTGATGATACATGCAAACTTGGGTGTATGTTTGAATTGAACCATGTTTAGTAAATGGTTAGGGTTTCATATCATTTGCTTTATTAACTTATTCATTTATTTATTTATTCCTTTAGGTAAGAAATAAAATGGTGACTTTATTTGGATTTCACTTGAAGCTTCATGAAGCTTTGAAAGTCAAACCATTTTGTTTCTTTCCTAAACCATAACCCTTTAACTAAACCCTAGTTCATTCTCTACACTTAACCATGGTTGCTAATATGATAAGAATCATTTTATTTTCTATCATCTAATATTCTTATCATATTCTTTTTCTTCTTCTTCTTCTTCTTCAACAAGAAGAAAGCTTGCTACCATTAATGGAAACATGAGAAAAAGAGTGAGAAATCCAATTCTAAAATGATCCCACTTCCTATTTCTTCATCCTCTACCACTTGCCAAGTAGTATAGGGTGTTTTCTGTTAGTGTTTATGCCCTAGAAGGCCATTACTGTATCATACTAGTTTGTATATTACTTAATGGAAGCTTGGAATATTCACATATATATAACAGTCTTGCTAAACATGGTAGTATGCTACTTGGTTTTTCTATCTTAATATGTGAGTATACGTATTGATAGAGCTCTTAGGATCTTGCTTGACTACCGGCGTTGTGATGGCAGTCACACTAGTGGGGGCTGGGTAGTCTACAAGCACATCCTTATTCGGGTCCCTAGTCGTAGGATTATCGAGATAGGGCATCGATACTCCGGAGTAGACTAGTGTGTACGCTTCTCATCCCAGTTGGGGAGATGGTCTGTCCCACAGCCGTCAGTACGTCGTACTGGAGATAGTATGCAGGTGCTCGTTGGGTTACGGGTACACCGGACAGGACTCACAGGGAACTGTTGGTTGGTTTTATACCAGTCGTCAGTGAACAATTCCCAGGTGACATGAGTACAGCATAGTCCGCAGACTTGACACTGCTACTTCGCCTCGAGTGTGTCCCACTGTTCTTAGATTACTACCCTACCACGGCTCAAAGGAGTCATGCAAACAGGTAGCAGTTGGGTGCAGTCCCGAGCACTTGGAGGCAGTGGCGGTTAGACAGGATTCGTCTCTCCCGGTATTGGGGGTTGATATCGCGCTGTGTCAGAGAGCCATTACGCAAAGTCCCTGGCCAGGGCAAGCGAGATTTGCTGGTAGGTTCCAGTAGTTTCTCAGGGTGTAATGGGCTTCCCTCCGACACGACTTATACCGCTATTAGGGGACTGACGCTTGCCGCCCCCTAGGCCCGATATGCGATAGTCTTAGACGAACGGACCGGACTTTATGGAGATTGTCACATCAGACTCAGTAGGAGTTCGGATGGGTTTCCTCATCGGCCTTCTTATCGACATCTACCTGGGGACCGTTACGTACAGCTAGTGCCGCTTGCGGTCTGTGGTTAAACCCACTGCCAGCGTAGTAGTCGAGTCTCTAGAGTCCCATACAGAGAGTTTTCCTATTCCAGGCGAAACGATATAGAGGTCGTATGGTTTTACGACAAGGGTTCGGACGCATACGTGTGTTTACGCACGTACGACTTTCGGACAGTTTTTACCAGTCGGCTTTGGTTTAAGCCAGTTACTGGTATCCGGTTATTGGATTTATACAGTCTAAAGTTTTTCCGTATTTTTGCGGAAAGGAGGGGCGTTCTCGTAATTGCGCGAGAAGCTTCTAGAAGGTGGTGACTAAGGGGGTTTAGGTGGCATATACAATGAATGTAATTAGTGAGTCATATGGATGATTCATCCATGTCATTAATGCATCATAAATGCTTAATGACTCATGGAGATGAATCATCACTAGATATTATCAAGCATGGTTGTTAAATTGATTTATTTTCTTTTCTTGATAAAAAGAAATGCTTGATATATATTATCATTACTCATTATTCTCACTTCATTATTATCTTCACCTTCTCTCTCCTCAAGCTTTCCCTCTTCAAACCCTAATCCTCCCCTCTCATGTGTTGAGTACAAGGATTAGTTAGACTAATTAAACCATAACCCTCACTCTATATCACCTAGCTTCTTTGATTAGCACTTAAAGAAAGTTAGTTGCCTCAAGTTTAGAGGCTAAGCTTGGAGTAAAGCTCTCGGGTGGATCGTCTACTACTTCGAGAAGGCCGAGGAGGAGGTGGAGTTCGCAAAGACGAATGACACGGTTCTTTAGGTATAATCCCTTTACATAGTAGTTGTTAACTTCTATGGTTGATGTTAGTTATCGTTTAGCTTCGATTCATGCGGTTAGTCGATGTTTAAGCAAAGAACAAGATCGTTTTTCATATTTCCGCCTCCCCGCAAGTCGTGGCGTGTTGTACATCGACTTACACTGGTATCAGAGCCTCGCTAAACAATAAATAACTTACTTGCAAATTTGTATGAATTTCGAACGGAAAAAACGAAACCGGAAAAGCCCGAAATCACAAGTTTCTGTCGATTTTTAAATGAAGTCCAAAAATTTTTCAGGGAGGTTCAGAAAGCTTAAAAAGACAGTAGAAGAACACCCAAGAAATTTGGGCCCCTGAATCGCCTAAAGCGCCGTGGAACCGCGGCGGATCGCACCGATCCGCCGCGCTTCCGCCGCCGAGTTGGCGATTCAGGAACCCAATTTTCCTGTGTTGCTTCTCTGTGATATTTGGTATTTTCTGGAAGTTTTTATTTTTGCTCAGGTTTCAGATTTACAGAGAAGTATTGGAGCAAAATTAAAAGTGTTTAATCGATCGAAATTATACAGTATTTTCTTGTTGGATTATATCTGTGTTTGTATAATGTGTTCGTAAACCTCCCTTAACTGCTAGTATGTCGGTTGGCAGGGGGTTGCATATTTCTGTAATGGATTTTATCTGTTTGTGTATATGAACTGTGTTGGACTGTTGTGATGTATAGCCGGGGTTATGTGATGGGTTATTATTTAATTCATTTGATGTAAATGTAATTTGTTGTAATATTATTTTGCGGGGCACATCCAGATTGCGGTTGTAGCCACCGTTGTATTATTTCATTTTACTGTTTTTTGCTCCTAGGACAGACCCAAGGTGGGGTGCACAAACTGCCGGGTGGGTAGTTTGCCGTACCCGTTGGGGTCTTGGGTGGGGTAATGGCTATTCATCACAACTGTGTAATCCGTCTTTTGTTGCAGGCTCAAAACAAACACGGATTGCTTGCAAATCCAATAAAGTTCATCTGTGATCTGGAATGCCTATTATTGCGTCTGACGAATGTACAATATCTATATATGATAGCTATTTAGACACCACTTATGTTTTACACCCGCGCTAGCCCAGCCCCCGCTCTGTCGTTAGTTAAGTAACCTAACGGGTGATAACGGGACCCCGTGGCGAATGCGGATGGCATAAGAGGACGTTGTATTTTCGTTGTTTTCTGCAATGATAGGTTAATGATGGGACGCATTATTTATAATGCAAAGAAAATAAACCAAAAGTTTAATCGTTGGAACAATTTAAAAGAAACCACTCGGTTAATTTTAAAAACAGATATTTTTAAATGCGGAGCTTTAACCACTCCTTTTAAAAGCTATCAAATTCCTTCGGTTATATCAAGTTCACTACGTTCACGGTTTCGCCAAAACCATTCGTAGCCCTCCGTCATTTCATTTGGGTATTCAGTAGTATTCAAGCTATGCATTTTGGCCAAAGTCAAGACATAGTGTTTGGTAGCTGCTGGGTTTTCATTTGTTGCATAAGATAGATGAGTTAGTTTGGGACAGTCGTATTATCATTTGACCAAAGTCAGGGGTATATATGGATGGGTTCAAATTGACAAGATAATGACGGGTAGAACTTGACATGTGACTTATGACATTTTGACCAAAGCCAAGGTCATAAGAGCATAGGGCAAAAATATATATCGGGAATTTCTAAAGAAATTGAAATTTGCAAAGAGTTGCATACCATTTGGAGTTTGATGAATATTGGTAGGATTCCTTCAACATTATCATACGATGATATTTGGATCCCGATCCTACTGTGAGTATATGCTACTTATCAGGATATTCGTCACTTAACGATCAATGCTATAAACCAAGTAGGTGTCAAGAAAGGTGTCAGCGGGGTTAAGCCCCCAGAGAAAAGAGGTTATTTAATTAAGGAACTTCGCGAAAGCGTTGGAAAACCTCCCTCGAAGTATCGACACTAGCCTGGCTGAACGGTTAAGCAAGTATTGTACAGTGAGAATAGTCCTGGCTAATTCTTCTTTTATGGTTTGAGGAAGGATTCGAGAAACAGTGGGAGCCATCCAGTTTAGATAAATTAAAAACCACTCTAAACTTGCAAGAGCATCATGCTAAAGAGTTTTCTTCTCTCTCTCCTAATTGCAGCGACCCTGAAAATGACTGGACTTAAGTTACTTTTAGAGAAAAATATACTGACAGGGCCAAACTATAAAGATTGGCTGCGGAATGTCAAAATGGCTTTGACCTATGACAAACTGGGGTACGTCCTCACCGCTACGGCACCTGCTGTCCCTGGTCCCAAATCCAGTAATGCGGATAAGGAAATCCGCAAAACCTGGGATTTAGATTGCGCGAAAGCCAAGTGCATCGTGCTTGCCTCAATGAACAATGAACATCAGAGGAGGCACGAGGATATGAACCTAGATGGCATATTTCTCCATACAAAGGAACTTTATGGAGAGCAATCTCGTATAGCAAGATACGAGACCTCTAAGAACTTGTTTCGAGCGAGGTTGGCTGTCGGGTCATCGGTAGGAGAATATGTCCTAAAGATGATCGGCTATATTGAAGAGCTCGCAGACCTTGGGACGACTTTGGATAATGAGCTCTATACAGACCTTATTCTCCAGTCCCTTCCTCACACCTACGCCTAGTTTATCCTGAACTTCAACATTCAAAGAAAAGAAGTTGAACTTCCGGAACTCCTGAACATGTTAAGGAGTGCAGAGGGCACCTTGCAGAAGACAAGGGAAACACCCGCTATGTTTGTTAGCGGTACATCTTCTTCCGGGTCCAAGGCTAGGGCCAAAGGAAGGAAGAAGAAGGCCGCCACCAAACCTAGAGGAGGTGTTAGTAAGGTGGGAGGGAAGGGAAAGAAAAAGTTTGCGGTACCGGTAGTTGGCCAGGATGAGTGCTTCCATTGTCACAGGAAAGGGCACTGGAAAAAGAATTGCAAGGCGTGGAACGCCAAGAACCAGGAACCGAAGCAAGCTGTGGCTTCGACTTCAGGTGTGTTTGTAATTGAGAATTGTCTGTCGATCAACTCTACTTTCTGGGTATTGGATACCGGATCAGGATCTCATATTTGCAATTCATTGCAGGCACTGAGAAACCGTAGAGTGCTGAAGGAAGGTGATATGATCCTAAAGGCTGCTAACGGAGCTAGCGTGGGAGCTGCGTCCGTCGGGGATTATCACCTGGGATTGACGAGTGGACATATTTTGGTTTTACATAACTGTTTTTTTGTACCAAACTTAACGTGTAATATCATATCAGTTTCCTTGTTATCAAATAAAGGTTATGATTTCATGTTTGTAAGAGATGTTGTTAACATCCACCTTAATCATGGTTTGATTGGGTCCGGTACACTAAATAACGGTATATATGTTTTAAACCAACTCCAAATTTTCAACGTCCAGAACACACTAAAAAGAAAGTCTCCAGATTTAAATAAAGCTTTCTTATGGCATTGTAGACTGGGTCACATCAATGAGAGAAGGTTGACTAAGTTGCATAGAGAAGGATATTTGGACTCGTTCGAATATCAGACTTATGACACTTGTCAATCTTGTCTCAAAGGAAAGATGACAAAGACTCCATTTACTGGACAAGGAGTAAGAGCGAGCGAGCTCTTAGGACTCATACACAGTGATGTATGTGGTCCATTGTCTACACATGCAAGAGGTGGTTTTTCCTATTTCATTACTTTCACGGATGATTACTCAAAATACGGATTCATTTATCTGATGAAACATAAATCCGAGGCTTTTGAGAAATTCCAAGAGTATAAGAATGAAGTAGAAAACCAAACCGGCAAAAGTATCAAGACACTTAGATCTGATCAAGGTGGTGAATACTTGAGTGCCGAGTTCCTAGGTTACCTAAAAGAGAAAGGAATTCTCTCTCAGCTTACTCCTCCATACACTCCACAGCACAACGGTGTATCGGAGAGACGGAATCGAACCCTATTGGATATGGTACGATCCATGATGAGTAATGCTGAGTTACCGCGATCTTTTTGGGGTTATGCGCTAGAATCAGCAGCATATCTTCTGAACAGGGCTCCTACCAAGACTGTGCCTACCACTCCATATCAGATGTGGACTGGGAAGAAACCCCATCTTCAGCATATGAAGATTTGGGGATGTCCAGCTTTTGTTAAAAAGCAGCATGTGGACAAGCTCGAGGCACGATCGGTAAAATGTATGTTTGTGGGATATCCAAAGAACTCCAAGGGATATTATTTCTATTACGCAGAGGAACAAAAGGTTTTTGTTTCTCGTAATGCCCATTTTCTAGAACATCAGTTTTTAGAAAAGGAAATAAGTGGAAGCGAAATAGAACTGGAAGAAATTCCAGAACCACAAGCTGCTACTGAAAGTTTGGTAGAACCGGAAGTTCAAGAAGAACAGGACATTCCCGCACCCCTCCGCAGGAGTAGTAGGCCGTCTCATCCGCCTGAGAGATACTACGGTTTTCTCATAGATGGGGATAGAGAGGATTGCATCATAGGTGATGATGAACCTACTGACTTCCAGCAGGCCATCCAGAGCGGCGACTCGGTACGATGGCTAGATGCAATGCGGACCGAAATGGAGTCCATGTACACCAACAAAGTATGGACTTTGGACTTTGCTCCAGATGGGGTAAAACCCATAGGATGCAAATGGATCTTCAAGAAAAAAATTGGTGTAGATGGACAGGTGGAAACCTATAAGGCTAGACTTGTTGCAAAGGGTTTTCGTCAAAGACCTGGTTTGGACTATGACGAAACTTTTTCTCCAGTGGCTATGCTCAAATCCATTCGGGTCCTTCTTGCTATTGCTGACTTCCATGATTATGAAATCTGGCAGATGGACGTAAAGACGGCTTTTCTAAATGGAAATTTAGAAGAGTGCGTCTATATGGATCAGCCAGAGGGTTTCAATCAGAGTGGGAGCAGCGGGAAAGTATGCAAGCTGCTTAAGTCCATTTATGGACTAAAGCAGGCATCGCGGAGTTGGAACATCTGTTTTGATGAGACAGTCAAAGAATATGACTTTATCAAAAATCCAGATGAACCGTGCATATATAGTAAAGTTGTAGCCAGAAGTGTCGTATTCCTCGTCTTATACGTGGATGACATTCTATTGATAGGAAATGACATTCCTATGCTACAATCTGTCAAAGGATTCTTGTCACACAGGTTCTCCATGAAAGACCTGGGTGATGCCTCTTACATTCTGGGGATCCGGATCTATCGTGATAGATCCAAGAGGATGTTGGGACTTTCGCAGTCCAGGTATATCGACACTGTACTGAAAAGATTCAGTATGGAAGATTCTAAGCGCGGTAATCTACCGGCTTGTCACGGAATCACCCTCTCCAAAGAGATGTCTCCCAAGACTGATTTGGAAAGGGAACGCATGTCTGTTATACCCTACGCTTCTGCGGTAGGCTCTATAATGTATGCGATGTTGTGCACCAGACCAGATGTAGCTTACGCACTGAGCATGGTAAGCCGGTATCAGTCAGACCCAGGGGAGAAGCACTGGATAGCAGTAAAGAACATTCTCAAGTACCTGAGAAGGACTAAGGAGATTTTCTTGGTTTACGACGGAAAAGACCTCAGGTTGGAGGCCTTTGCTGATTCCGGCTTCCAGAGTGATAAGGACGATTCCAAGTCCATGTCGGGTTATGTCTTTACCCTCAATGGAGGGGCGGTGTGCTGGAAGAGCTCCAAGCAGGACACCGTTGCTGACTCGACGATGGAAGCGGAGTATATAGCTGCTTGCGATGCCGCAAAAGAAGCAGTCTGGATGAAGAAGTTCCTAACGGAACTTCAGGTGGTTCCTACCATAGTTGATCCAATACCTCTGTATTGCGACAACAATGGAGCTATAGCTTTAGCAAAGGAACCAAGGTCCCATCAGAAGTCCAGACACATCTTAAGGCGGTATCACCTGATCAGGGAGATCATTGATCGTCAGGAGATCGAGGTTTGGAGAGTTGCTTCTGAAGAGAACATTGCTGATCCATTCACAAAGGCCCTACCTCAGATTCAGTTCGAGAGGCTACTCGAGATCATCGGTCTTCGATACGCCAGTACATGGCCCTAGTGCAAGTGGGAGATTGTTAGTGTTTATGCCCTAGAAGGCCATTACTGTATCATACTAGTTTGTATATTACTTAATGGAAGCTTGGGATATTCACATGTATATAACAGTCTTGCTAAACATGGTAGTATGCTACTTGGTTTTTCTATCTTAATATGTGAGTATACGTATTGATAGAGCTCTTAGGATCTTGCTTGACTACCGGCGTTGTGATGGCAGTCACACTAGTGGGGGCTGGGTAGTCTACAAGCACATCCTTATTCGGGTCCCTAGTCGTAGGATTATCGAGACAGGGCATCGATACTCCGGAGTAGACTAGTGTGTACGCTTCTCATCCCAGTTGGGGAGATGGTCTGTCCCACAGCCGTCAGTACGTCGTACTGGAGATAGTATGCAGGTGCTCGTTGGGTTATGGGTACACCGGACAGGACTCACAGGGAACTGTTGGTTGGTTTTATACCAGTCGTCAGTGAACAGTTCCCAGGTGACATGAGTACAGCATAGTCCGCAGACTTGACACTGCTACTTTGCCTCGAGTGTGTCCCACCGTTCTTAGATTACTACCCTACCACGGCTCAAAGGAGTCGTGCAAACAGGTAGCAGTTGGGTGCAGCCCCGAGCACTTGGAGGCAGTGGCGGTTAGACAGGATTCGTCTCTCCCGGTATTGGAGGTTGATATCGCGCTGTGTCAGAGAGCCATTACGCAAAGTCCCTGGCCAGGGCAAGCGAGATTTGCTGGTAGGTTCCAGTAGTTTCTCAGAGTGTAATGGGCTTCCCTTCGACATGACTTATACCGCTATTAGGGGACTGACGCTTGCCGCCCCCTAGGCCCGATATGCGATAGTCTTAGACGAACGGACCGGACTGTATGGAGATTGTCACATCAGACTCAGTAGGAGTTCGGATGGGTTTCCTCATCGGCCTTCTTATCGACATCTACCTGGGGACCGTTACGTACAGCTAGTGCCGCTTGCGGTCTGTGGTTAAACCCACTGCCAGCGTAGTAGTCGAGTCTCTAGAGTCCCACACAGAGAGTTTCCCTATTCCAGACGAAACGATATAGAGGTCGTATGGTTTTACGACAAGGGTTCGGACGCATACGTGTGTTTACGCACGTACGACTTTCGGACAGTTTTTACCAGTCGGCTTTGGTTTAAGCCAGTTACTGGTATCCGGTTATTGGATTTATACAGTCTAAAGTTTTTCCGTATTTTTGCGGAAAGGAGGGGCGTTCTCGTAATTGCGCGAGAAGCTTCTAGAAGGTGGTGACTAAGGGGGTTTAGGTGGCATATACAATGAATGTGATTAGTGAGTCATATGGATGATTCATCCATGTCATTAATGCATCATAAATGCTTAATGACTCATGGAGATGAATCATCACTAAATATTATCAAGCATGGTTGTTAAATTGATTTATTTTCTTTTCTTGATAAAAAGAAATGCTTGATATATATTATCATTACTCATTATTCTCACTTCATTATTATCTTCACCTTCTCTCTCCTCAAGCTTTCCCTCTTCAAACCCTAATCCTCCCCTCTCATGTATTGAGTACAAGGATTAGTTAGACTAATTAAACCATAACCCTCACTCTATATCACCTAGCTTCTTTGATTAGCACTTAAAGAAAGTTAGTTGCCTCAAGTTTAGAGGCTAAGCTTGGAGTAAAGCTCTCGGGTGGATTGTCTACTACTTCGAGAAGGCCGAGGAGGAGGTGGAGTTCGCAAAGATGAAGGACACGGTTCTTTAGGTATAATCCCTTTACATAGTAGTTGTTAACTTCTATGGTTGATGTTAGTTATCGTTTAGCTTCGATTCATGCGGTTAGTCGATGTTTAAGAAAAGAACAAGATCGTTTTTCATATTTCCGCCTCCCCGCAAGTCGTGGGGTGTTGTACATCGACTTACATTTTCTTCATAAGTTTCATGACTTGGTGAAGTTGGAGCTTGATCTTGAGTTGCCTCGACGTAGATAATCTTCGGCATCGAAGTCGACGACCTAGCTCGATCATTTCTCCCACGAAACCTTCGCCAGAGTCCGGATTCCGATAGGTACAGCGGAGGGACGTCATCACGGAGCCTAGGAAGTGGAGGACCGGATCTACAAAGGTTGTAATCACTTTCCTTTAGCAATAAAGTTGTTTACTTGCTTGTATCGCCTTATCATCTAGTTAACGATCCGTATTAGGGTTTGTAGGCACATGAAAATTTTTGAATCGGGCATGTTTGATCTGTTGTGAGACCTCATTAGTGTGCCTAGGACCCCTACATTAATGAATCTAACACACTAATCTATATGGCTAGTATAGAATAGGATGGTGAAGTAGGAATTTTGCTCACTTTATTATTTAATTTCTCACTATTTTCTTCTTGATCTCAAAAGCTAGAAAGCAAAATGAAAATGAGGAAGAAGAAGTAGAATGAATGAGAGTAAGGTTAAAAATACAACCATGGGTCAAGTATATCATCCTTAACCATTGTAGAGAGTTAACCATGGCTATGTGTGATGGTTGGGCTAGAAATATCTAGGGCAAAACAAAAAGGGTGGACTTAGTCAATGGTTATCTGCAAGCTTCATGAAGCTTCATCCATGACTCATTTCCACAATTTGAATTACTTAGATATTTAAACCCAAACATTACATATAGCATGGTATAATTCTCATACATACATGTTGCATGTATAACCTAGCACGCTACAATATTATATATCACATATATAATATATATGTAACAAAAGAAAACAATACAATAAACATATATCACATATATGTTAAATGTATCATAAGTGAGAATAATAAATACTTAAGTGAGCATATAATATATGTGTGTGTATATATATATATATATCATTTTATCGAATCAACACTTGATCCAATAACCCGGCTATATCACATATAACCGGCTGATATCATATATCGCGAGAATAGAATACGGTATCACATATCGTATTAATCTCGGTCCCCGCACATATCACATATGTGCTCCTACTCCGTTTCGTCTGAGCCAGGAAACCTCTGTGTAGGACTCTAAAGACTCGTCAATACGCCGGCAGTAGGTGATGATCATATCAACACCTACAAGCTACAAGCGGTCAGCTAAACGTAACAGCCACCCGGGTATTGAGCGACCAGAAGATCAACAAGCAAGCATGTACATACTCCTGCGAATCCATTCAGTAACACTACCGTACAGTCTGGTCTCTTCATCTGATATGTCACATATCCAGTCTAGGGGTGGTAAACGTCAGACCCCATTAACGGATAAGTCGTGTCGATGTGAGGCTCATAACGGGTCGAGAAACTACTGATAACTCTTACCAGTAAATCTCCATATCATTCCTGGCCAGGGACTTCCAGCTATAGCCAATCGAACACAGTGCAACATCAACTCCCAATACCGGGAGAGACGAAACCCCTCCTATCGCTCATTGCCTCCATGTGATTCGGGACTGTACCCAAAAGCCACCGTTTTGCATGCCCTCTTGGACGTGGTAAGGTGGAAATCAAAGCACAGTGGGAATCACACAAGACTATATGACGATCTCGGGTCTACAGATTAACCTGTACCAGTGTCACCGGAGAACTGCTACCTGACGATAGGTATAATACTATCTAGGAGTTCTTGGCGAGCCCATTCAGTATACCCAGTCTCCACTGAGCACCCGTATACCATCTTTGATGTCACACACCAATAGATGTGGGATCATCCATCGCCCATCATATAGGTCAAGATGCGTATACGCTAGTCTACTCTGGAGTATCGATGCCCTATCTCGATACACTCTCGATTAGGAATAGTTATAGGATGTACTCGTGGACTACCATGGCCCCATTAGTATGATCTCATCATAGTCCTAGTAGTCGAGTACAGATCCTAAGGGCTTTATCAACATGTGAGAGCAAGACAGTAAACTAATACAAGTCAACATGTTTAGACAAAGTGAAACCAGATAGCATACTATCATGTCGAGCAAGAAAGTCCTCTCTCTATATATCCAAGCATCCATTATAATATACATCATATGTACAACAATGGCCTCTAGGGCATAAACATAACTAACAATAGGGAATCTATCGACCTATACAATAATGAGGGTACGAATCTAAAATCTTGTACGGCATATTACTTATTATACTCATAAATATATATACACACATATATCTCAAATCTCGTTTGTATAAATGTTATATCTTATTAATTTCACAACACCTCTATCTCAATCTCGTGTCGTGCATATCGATCTCGATCTCATATCATACCATCATCAAGTCATACTTGTTCTCTTTCAATTCGTACCTATCATGATTCATTCCCCATTTCATATTCCCAAGCAAATATATCCATTAGCGTCAATTTTATCATATCATCTCTTTACTAAATCCTATAATCAGGTTATCTTTAGCTCGTAGCATATCCTTTATCAAATATAATTATAAAACGATCTTCCATATCAATGGTTGCGGGGGTGCTATACACTATCCACCCGACTTCCCCCGTAGATATAAATCTACTCACCTGCTAAACTCCTTGCTTAGCCGAAGTCGATGTGCTTCGTCGTCTCGGAAGTCCACGCGAATGTACCTACAATCAATACACAATCGCAATACTATTAAAATCAATATCCGAAAACCGATACGACACACGAATTACTTATAGGTTAGAACCTATAGCTTACGCATGAAAGATCAACCAAACAACCCTCGTCCGTTGACGTACAAACATCCAACGACGGAATCAAATCTCAAATACCAAAACCACAATTTCAAATATCTTAAAAACATAGCCAAAACATTCTCAAGTAGCTCCCAGATTTTGGCTCAGTCCAATTGGGACTAAACAACCAAGTACAGGGGATAGGTTATAGGGTAAGTGAGCTACAGGCAAAACCACATCACTAAAGAAGATAGGGGTCCAGCGAGATCACCCAAAAATACGGTCTCACCGGTCGAAGTAGGGTGAAATGGGTTCGTGTTTTGGTGGTGGTCTTCTAGCGGTCTATCTAGGTTAATGGACTTGTTTGATCTTCTTATAAATACCCCAGATAGCTCCAGATACCCTGTAGGCCTTCAGGTTTCACAAAACTGACACGGGAAAATTCTAGCTTCGTATTTCGGGTTCTAAACTCTGTTCTGGTCCAGCAAAGCAATCTCTAAGGTCTTGAAAACACTCACTAAACCTCTATTTACCACTTAACAGCAACTTGGGATTTTCTAAGATTACATATCCTAATTATATCAAATTATAAACCAAACTAGGATATTTAACATAAACACTAATCTATAGTGAAGAGATTACCTCATTTGGCAACTTAGGAAAATTCTTGAGTTGCCCAAAGTTTTCAAAATCTAAACTTGAATGGTTCAAAGGGTTTAGAATAGGTTTGTGCATGTTTTATGTGAAGGTGGCATAGGATTTTGAGAGGGAATTGGAGATGATGTATGGAGGTAGAGTGGGAATGAAGGAGATGAAGAAATGGTGAAGAAAGCAATGGGGATAAAGGGATATGGGCAGCTAAGTCTCTCCCTCTCTCTTTCTTAAGCTCACTCTCTCTTACCCTCACTCTCTCACAAATATTTTCGTTTGTTTCTTCTCTCTTTTAACCATGGCATCTAATTCATTCTTTTCACACTCAAAACTCTTTTCTCTCTTTGCTTTTCTTTTCATTTCTTTTCCTTTATCTTTTTTTCTCTCATTCACACCACTCACAAATACACAAGTCATAAACACAAAGCATAACATGCACATGACATGGTGCACTAGTTATGGAAAAATGTAAAAATACGGATTTGGCCAAAAATCTGATAAATATCATTATAATAAATAAATTATTTTAATCTCCGATAAATTTCCAAATATCGGTATATACTTATCCCATTTTTCGAAAAACCCCTATTCGCAAATCGAATAGTTTTCGCGAAATATATTATTTTAATATTAAATTTCCAAAAATAATATTTTATATTTCTGAAATGTTATAATACCACCCTCATTTCACCACTCCTCACTCATAATTCCCTGCCAAATCTCTCTAGAAATTTCCAATTTCTATAGTGTGCAAGGGGAGTTAACAAAGGGCGAAACTCCGACGAAATTCCGGCAACGACCCAAGGAGTTTCCGGCGACGAAACGACGCACCGGCGCTTCCCCACTCTTCCTCTTTCTCCCCTCTATCTTATAAGCCAGTAAGTCCCATTTTCCTTCTCATCTTATTCTTTAAAAAGTTACAAAACTAAAATCCGACGGAAGCGGAGTTAGTCCGACTTCCGATTCGGTTTTCTTTAAAAAACTATATTTTTCTTAATCAAGATAACCTCATATTCTCACATATAGCTTAACAAAACATTAACAAACTCAACAAAACAACTTTCAAATCAAAATAATTATTTTTGTAACTTTTATAATATTTTTTCAGAAAAATACCATATAGTTTAGTTTCGACATAAACCATCATAATTCATTGCTATACCTTTAGATAGTTCACGGGGCAATGACCTACCTCATCACAACACACATATCTATCATAGCACGATTGATTTTGGGACAATTGAATACGGGAAATACGTTTTTTGCAAATAAATCCCTTTAACTTATAAAACCCATTTTGGGGACCCCGTTTGGGATGGTGCGGATTATCACACATCATCAGGCTTAGTAGAGCGAGATGCAGACCTCCGCAAGGAGCATTCGATCTCGATGGAATTTTTATACATTTTTCTTTAGAAAATGATATTTTTACAAGAAAACAAATAAAATTATTTTCATTAATTATGTATATATAATTATTACCAAATGCTTATTTTAAATATATATATTATTCTATGTTTCCAAAACTCAATAAAAGAATTCAAATATTACATGAAAATACCATGATAATTCAAAACAATATTCATATTACAAATAAATACCATATATTATGAAATTAGGTTTTATTCACTAGAAATGTCACATTTATAAAAGATACATCAATGAAAACCCTAAAGACGATAATTAAATGCTTGAGGTGTATTTTGAAATTATACCAAAACTTTTTTTACATAAAACCCCTCAAGTTATACTAAATTACAATAAGGACCCCAGTAAACATAGGTTTAAGCGGGACTGGTCTCTTGAGCCTCAGGGAGCCGGAGATATGGGTGCTTGCCTATTTAAGGTAGACTACTTAACAGCGGTGTTATCAACACGGTAATTGTCTTGGAAAAAAACACAAATCCTGTCGTCCATGTGCAGCAGTTACCGATAACACCAAAACAATCAGGATTTCAAGTTCTTTTAAAAGTGTCTGACTCAGACTGAGTCTCAACCTAATCAATCTGACTTGAATGTGATTCAAGTGCAAACTACAATACAATATGATTCAATATGAATCCATCTATTTAATCTATATCAATCTGTATTGACTGAACCGAACTATGGATATATTCCATTTACATGTTCTTCCATTATATCTGTTCCATTACTGATATCATGGTTTCGACAAGTCATCTATATACAAGACAATACAATACAATCAAGATATCGCGGGGTTTATAAGGGGTAGATTGGTACAGAAGGTGTTAGAAGTGGAACGAGACTGTAACCATAAGACACCTAACCTGAATCTCCATTGCCGTTGTACCGTGGCTGAATGGTTCCTTGTACTCCGTATACCTTAGTCTCTGGGATAGTGAGACTCCTCTCGTATACACTGGCCTCTTCTGTACCAAGCTACAAACAACAGCGTTAACACTAAATAACAACATTAAACAGCTATACTCTATTCTGTCTATTCTATTCTTATCTATCTACGGGACTTACCGAGCGACTTGTTCGCTGACGACATTGTCTTACTTCTTCTTTGGAATGTCGTCAGGTGTTTCCGACTCACTGGAGATCAAACCCAGCAGCGAAGACTTGGATTAGTTTACTAAAGATCCGGAGTTTTAGATTCACTTGTACATTACATTTCATTACCATTTCCGTTATGCTATTGTTTAGGCGTTGCTTTCATTCCATGTATTTTCATTTCAGTTGTATTGTAAAAATAATATTAATAAATAAAGTTGTTGTTTATTTACATCTTGTCTCTTGTGTACATTTTATTTTATATTGCATAGATACGCTTAGCGTGTTTACTTCTGAGTAAATACGTAGCGGCCTCGTCGCGTCCTCCGCCCGTATACTGGGAAGCGGGGCATGACAGGTTTTGTTGGTGGCCTATGCAGGTCTATTCTATGTGGACATATAGGTCAGCTCTGTATGGAGATACATGTTTTCTCTTCGTGGACAACCTAAGCAATATAACACAAGAATCAGCAACTGAAAACATTCCTTACAATACATATTCTTTGAATCTTATCATTTCACATATTTTTAATCTGTCCTAACCCAAATTTTTCTTTCAAGATTATGGATTACCCAAATAACACCAGCACCAACTTCAACTACACTCCACCTCCCTACCGATTACACCTGCCGTAGCTACTCCGATAAATGAGCAGACGGTTTTGCTTGAGGCAATCCGCAGCCTCCTGGAAGGACAGTAGCAGCAGACTGCTATCTTGATGAACCGTCCCGAGGCAGAAGCACCTGGGGTGAAACAATTCAGGGCCTTGCACCCCAAGCAGTTCGCAGGAAAAGAGAGCTCTCTAGAAGCTGAAGAATGGGCTCAGAGTATTGAAGATGACCTGGCAGCAGCACAAGTGCCAGAGGTCTCTTGGGTTCGAGTTGCAAAGCTGCAGCTCGCTGATAATGCACGGGTTTAGTGGAAGGCGGAAGAAAGTCGTCTCATCCAACTGATCGAATGGAGGACTTTCCATGATATGTTCGACGCAAAGTACTTCCCCGAGACTGCCAGATTCGATATGGAACAGCAGTTCATCCACCTACAACAGGGTTCGATGTGGACCAAATTTGTAGATGAGTATGATGCTGAGTTCACTATGCTCAGTCGGTAAGATACGTCTCAATATTTCGATTTTAAAATATCACATACTACACAGCTAACACAATACTTTGACAGATTTGCAGCACACCTGATACCGACGGATGAGATCAGAGCCCGTCGATTTCAACAAGGGTTAGAGCCGGAAATCCAGGCTGCATTAGCCACAGGAGATTTTCTAACCCACGAATCGGCTCTGAAAGCTGCCCGCCGTTATGAGGCAGTGGTAAAGATGAGGGTCGGACCTCAGTCTGCCGGAATGAAGCGCCCTGCCAACCAGATGGCAGGAGGATCCTCTTTAAGGCCACATTTTGTGCCAAGGAGACCGGGAGTACCAAACAACCGGCCTAGCCTAGCCTTTTGCACTTATTGCAGGAGGGATGGACATCTGATGAAAGATTGCCTGCGAGCAAATCACCTTTGCTTAGTTTGAGGCTCAGCTACTCATGATATTGGGTCTTGTCCTCGTAGACACAACCCATATACTGCACCCAGGCCAGCAATCACATACCCGCAACGTTCAGCCATCCAGGCACCTGCTCCGAGACTTGCACTACCAGCTCCACCTCCTCATGGACTGGCTGCACCTCCTCCTCGTCAGTTCCATCAAGCTCAAAGGAACCCACCTCAAGGACTAAGGAATGGACAGAGGAATGCCCCTCCAGCAAGGAGGAATGTGCCGAGGCGACAGGCTTTCACGATGATTGTGGAAGAGGCTGAAGCCACCGGCCAAGTCATCACTGGTAACACTCCTCTTTCAAATTCTCTTTCAGTTCATAGACATATCTATATATTTTTTCCCTTATACCTAAAACATATCCCATATACCTTAGGTACAATCTTAGTAGCCTCACTTCCTGCACTCACACTATTCGATACTGGAGTATTTCATTGCTTTATGTCGCAATGGTTCGTCCGAACTCATGCGATTCCAGTCACACCGCTTGTATCCAGCTGGAATGTCAGTTCAGAGAACGGCGTTCTAAAGGCAACAATGGGATACAGCCTGTGTCCAGTGGTCGTCTGCAGCAGAGAATTCTATGCTGACTTCAAAGTGCTGGACATACCGAACTTCGATGTGGTTCTATGTATGGATTGGCTCGGAACATTCTATGCTACCATTGACTGTCGTCAAAGGAGGGTAGTATTCGAGATTCCAGAGCATCCGGTTTTCTATTTCAAAAGTGGTGACCGTACCCTGGAGCCAATCACTTACAAGGCGAAACTAAAGAAGGCAGTGATTGCGGCAATTCAAGCGGAGGAAGGATCAAAGCCAGAAGTAGTTTGAGAGTTCGACGATATGTTTCCTGACAATATATCAGGTTTGCCTCCCGATCGAGCTCTTGAATTCAGCATTGATTTAATACCATGAGCACAACCGGTAATCAAAGCACCGTATCGATTAATTCCGGAAGGGTTGAAGGAGGTCCAAACTCAGTTGGACGAATTATTGGCGAAAGGATGGATTCGTCCCAGCACTTCAAGTTGGGGATCTCCAGTTCTGCTCCTGAAGAAGAAGGAAGGTTCATATAAAATGTGCATTGATTATAGAGCCTTGAATGAAGTAACAATAAAGAACAAGTATCCACAATCGCGCATAGACGATTTATTCGATCATCTAAGTGGATCTTGTGTTTTCTCCAAATTAGATCTTCGTTCGAGTTATCATCAGGCGAAGGTCAAGGAATCTGATATCCATAAAACGGCATTCAGAACTCGCTATGGTCATTACGAATTTCTTGTGATGCCATTTGGAGTGACCAACGCACCGGCAATATTCATGAACCTGATGAATCAAGTTTTCCGGGAGTATCTAGACAGGTTTGTTGTCATCTTCATCGACGACATCCTAGTGTATTCTAAAAGTCGGAAGGAACACGCCGAACACTTGAGAATTGTATTAGAAACCCTACAACAACATCAAATCTATGCCAAGTATAGCAAATGCGAATTTTGGCTAAATCAAATTGGTTTTCTCGGACACATTGTATCGGGCGAAGGAATCTCTGTGGATCTAGCGAAAGTTTCAGCAGTAAGCGAATGACCGACACCGAAGTCAGTGAAGGACATACGAAGTTTCTTGGGTCTAGCTGGATATTACAGAAGATTCATTGAAGGATTTTCGAAGATAGCAACAGCCCTGACCAAGCTCACACGCAAAGATGAAGAATTTGTGTGGTCAGAAGTATGCAAACAAGCTTTCGTAGAACTTAAGTCAAGATTGACATCGGCGCCTATTCTCGTTATACCGGATCAATCTGGAGATTTCGAAGTGCATTGCGATGCATTCGGTAAGGGATTAGGATGTGTTCTATATCAGCACGGTAAAGTTGTGGCTTATACTTCAAGACAGCAGAAGATTCATGAGCGCAATTACCCGACGCATGACTTGGAATTGGCGGCCGTAATCTTTGCTCTTAAGATTTGACGCCATTATCTTCTTGGTGAATGAGTGAACATGCACACAGATCACAAGAGTCTGAAATATGTGTTGACTCAGAAGGAGCTTAATATGCGGCAGAGACGATGGTTAGAACTCATGGCGGACTTCGATATCAACCTGCAATATCACCCAGGGAAGGTGAATGTGGTACCTGATGCCCTTAGTCTTCAACCATTAGCAATGAATCTCACCGCTCAGTGGAAGCTTCAACAAGACTTGCATCAGATGGAGATTGAAGTGGTCATGCTAGATAACGCTTCAAATTTGATGAACTTACAAGTTCAATCTACCATTGTTAATCAGATCAAAGCAGCTCAAGCAAGTGATGCTAAGCTGCAAAAGATCAGAGAACAAGTAGAGAATGGACTCAGAATAAACTTCATCATTCATGAAGACGGATCTTTAAGATACGGCAGCAGACTGTGTGTACCAAAAGATTCTGTTCGGGAAGAGTTAATGAAAGAAGCTCACAACTCTCCCTACTCAGTACACCCTGGAAGTACAAAGATGTACAAGGATCTGCGTCAAAAGTACTAATGAAGCGTGAAGTAGCCAGAAGAGTCGCTAAATGCTTGGTGTGTCAGCAAGTAAAGGCCGAACATCACAGGACTGCTGGATTATTTCAACCGTTACCGATCCCAGAATGGAAGTGGAAACACATCACAATGGATTTTGTGACACTCCCTCACAGCACAAAGGATAATGATGCTGTATGGGTTATTGTGGATCGACTCACGAAGTTGGCTCACTCCATCCCATTTCGAGTTGGCCAATCTACTAAGACATTAGGAAAGAAGTACATGGAGGTAAGAATCTAAGTAAGATTTTAAACTCTTCAAATATGTACTATCTCTGATGCCTATGAACTCATATAGGAGATTGTGAGACTTCATGGAGTACCGGTCTGTATTGTCTCTGATCGTGACACCAGGTTTCGATCACAATTTTGGCAAAGTCTGCAAGCGAGCTTGGGAACAAGTCTGAACTTCAGCATAGCTTATCATCCACAAACAGATGGTCAGTCTGAGCGAACTATTCAAATCTTGGAAGATATGCTCAGAGCGTGTATGCTATACTTCGGAGGATCATGGGAAGATCACCTACATCTTGTGGAGTTTTCGTACAATAATAGCTACCAAGCAAGCATAGGAATGGCACCTTTTGCAGCACTTTATGGAAGGAAGTGTCGATCGCCATTAAGTTGGGACGACATCGGAGATAAAGAACTCCTTGGACCTGAGATGATAGCAGCAACTGTCGACGTAGTTCATACTATCACGGAAAGAATGCACATAGCCTAAGATTGACAGAAGCACTGGGCCGATGCAAAGCGCCGTCATTTGGAGTTCCAGCCGGGAGATCGCGTATTTCTGAAGATATCTCCGAACAGCGGAGTGATTCGTTTTGGAAGACGGGGTAAGCTAAGTCCAAGGTATATTGGACCGTTCGACATACTCGAACGAGCTGGTGAAGTGGCTTATCGCTTGGCACTTCCACCTTCATTGGAAGGAGTGCACAATGTGTTCCACATATCCCAACTCAGAAGGTATGTGAGTGACCTCAGCCATATTCTTGATCACTCCGAGCTCACTGTACAGCCAGATTTATCCTGTGAGCATCAACCTGTTGAGATCCTGGATAGAAAAGTAAAGTCACTTCAGAACAAGGAAGTCAACTTGGTTCGAGTGATGTGGAGAAAAGGCATGCCAGGAGAATCGACATGGGAAAGGGAAGATGAGATGCGTGCATGATATCCTCACTTATTTGTAAACTAGTCATTAAAATAAACTATAAATTTCGAGAACGAAATTTTTGTAAGGAGGGTAGACTGTAACAACTCCAATTTCAGTGTACATAAAATTCATTTAAAGTTAATGTACAATTGAGGTATTTACAATTCCTGTGAAGGCTATAAGTATTTGTTTTGATTTAGAACAGCAAGAAGGAGCTTGTAGCTCACTGGTAAGACCTTGCACTGCTGAACCAAAGCATCAGAGTTCAAATCCTATCGGCCACAAAATCTTTTTATTTTAAATTATTTTAATCTTTTAGAAGCCCAAGAGTTTGCACGTGCACTACACGTAATAGGGTAAGTTACAGAATAAATAAACATAAGCACGAGGGAAATTGAAGCGACCCCGACACGTGGCCTAAACCCTAGCCCCACCCGATGGTACAAAACCGGCAACACCCACACAAAGAACAGGCACCGCCGGTCTAAACCGACGGTATTGCCCCCAAACTTCAACCCCTGCAACCTTTCAGCTACCCCACTAACACCACATTGCTTGTTTACTCTGATTATTTCCAGAGAGCAATAAAATGCCCAATTAATCCAATTTTAATGCATATTTCAATGCATTTTTAAACACCCTAAACCCTAATTTTCCCTACAAATACCACCCTCATTTCACCCCTCCTCACTCACAATTCTCTGCCAAAACTTTCAAGAAATTTCCAAGTTCATATAGTGTGCAAGTGGAGTTAACGAAGGGCGAAACTCCGACGTAGTTCCGGCAACGACCTAAGGAGTTTCCGGTGACGAAACGACGCAACGGCGCTTCCCCACTCTTCCTCTTTCTCCCCTCTACCTTATAAGCCAGTAAGTCCTATTTTCCTTCTCATCTTATTCTTTAAAAAGTTACAAAACTAAAACCCGACGGAAGCGGAGTTAGTCCGACTTCCGATTGGGTTTTCTTTAAAAAAAACTATATTTTTCTTAATCAAGATAACTTCATATTCTCACATATAGCTTAACAAGCATTAAAAAAACTCAACAAAATAACTTTCACATCAAAATAATTATTTTTGTAACTTTTATCATACCTTTTCAGAAAAATACCATATACTTTAGTTTCGACATAAACCATCATAATTCATTGCTGTACTTTTAGATAGTTCACGAGGTAATGACCTACCTCATCACAACACACATATCTATCATAGCACGATTGATTTTGGGACAATAGAATACGGGAAATACGTTTTTTGCAAATAAATCCCTTTAACTTATAAAACCGTTTTCTTTAAAAAGTGTATTCAACTTTCCATGCAATTGAGTCTCTACAACCTATTTTGGAGACCCCATTTGGGATGGTGCGAATTATCACACATCATCGGGCTTAGTAGAGCGAGATGCAGACCTCCGCAATGAGCATTCGATCTCGATGGAATTTTTATACATTTTTCTTTAGAAAATGAGATTTTTACAAGAAAACAAATAAAATTATTTTCATTAATTATGTATATATAATTATTACCAAAATGCTTATTTTAAATATATATATTATTCCATGTTTCCAAAACTCAATAAAAGAATTCAAATATTACATGAAAATACTATGATAATTCAAAACATTATTCATATTACAAATAAATACCATATATTATGAAATTATGTTTTATTCACTAGAAATGTCATATTTATAAAAGATACATCAATGAAAACCCTAAATACGATAATTAAATGCTTGAGGTGTATTATGAAATTATACCAAAACTATTTTTACATAAAACCTCCTCAAGTTATACTAAATTACAATAAGGACCCTAGTAAACATAAGTTTAAGCGGGACCATTCTCTTGAGCCTCAGGGAGCCAGAGATATGGGTGCTTGCCTATTTAAGGTAGACAACTTAACAGCGGTGTTATCAACACGGTAATTGTCTTGGAAAAAGACACAAATCCTGCCGTCCATGTGCAGCAGTTACCGATAACACCAAAACAATCAGCATTTTAAGTTCTTTTAAAAGTGTCTGACTCAGACCGAGTCTCAACCTAATCAATCTGACTTGAATGTGATTCAAGTGCAAACTACAATACAATATGATTCAATATGAATCCATCTATTTAATCTATATCAATCTGTATTGACCGAACCGAACTATGGATATATTTCATTTACATGTTCTTCCATTATATCCGTTCCATTACTGATATCATGGTTTAGGCAAGTCATCCATCTATAAGACAATACAATACAATCAAGACATCGCGGGGTTTATAAGGGGTAGATTGGTACGGAAGGTGTTAGAAATGGCACGAGACTTCAACCATAAGACACCTAACCTGAATCTCCATTGCCGTTGTACCGTGGCTGAACGGTTCTTTGTACTTCGTATACCTTAGTCTCCGGGATAGTGAGACTCCTCTCGTATACACTGGCCTTTTCTGTACCAAGCAACAAACAACAGCGTTAACACTAAATAACAACATTAAACAACTATACTCTATTCTGTCTATTCTATTCTTATCTATCTACGGGACTTACCGAGCGACTTGTTCGCTGACGACATTCTCTTTCTTCTTCTTTGGAATGTCGTCAGGTGTTTCCGACTCACTGGAGATCAAACCCAGCAGCGAAGACTTGGATCAGTTTACTAAAGATTCGGAGTTTTAGATTCACTTGTACATTACATTTCATTACCATTTCCGTTATGCTATTGTTTAGGCATTGCTTTCATTCCATGTATTTTCATTTCAGTTGTATTGTAAAAAGAATGCTAATAAATAAAGTTGTTGTTTATTTACATTTTGTCTCTTGTGTACATTTTATTTTATATTGCATAGATACGCCTAGCATGTTTACTTCTGAGAAAATACGTAGCGGCCTCGTCGCGTCCTCCGCCCATATACTGGGAAGCAGGGCGTGACAAAAAGCAACTTGTAGCTCACTGGTAAAGCTTCTGCACTGCTGTGACATAACCCCTGTGTTCGATTCCCATCAAACACAATTATTTTTTCCTGATTTTTCTTTTTAACTTTTTGGAAGCCCAAAATTTTACACATGCAATACATTTGGAAATGAAAAGTTCAGAAAAATCAAACATGTGGAAAATAGAGTAAACAGAGAGTTGATCAAATGGCACGAATCTCGAGGCAAATACCTCAAGATCGACCGGTCAAATGAGCTTTATGGCCGTCGCCGATGGTCAGATCAAGGCCAAATTGTCTCGTGCTTTGCACACACGTCTCTTCAGCTCCTATTAACTCCTCTGCACTGTTTGACTTCTTTGCAATCAAACAGAGACCTTTCATTTCACAATTTAACACAATTTTAATGTTTTTTAATCCACAATTTTAATTTCCAAACTCTAATTTTCCACTATAAATACCAACCTACACTTTGGCTCAGCACTATTCTGAAAATTATAGTCAAAACTTTCTAAAATGTTCCTAAGTGCAACTGGAGTAAAGTGCAGTTAGCGAGCAAATTAGTTCCGGCGAAGATCGAAACCAATTCTGGAACTCCCGCAACGTCTCGAAGCATCCATCTTCTTCCTAACTCTTCCTTTCACGTATTCAAACTGTAAGTCCCTCCTAATTCTCCTCTTTTTCATTGATACTCATTTTAAATCAAATATCGGTAAAAGTGGAGTTATTACCGATATCATCTTTTCTAAAACATTTAACTCCATTTTCTTTTATCATTTGGTCAAACTAATTTTACCACTTCACTTGTAATTTTAATACCAATGTTTAGAATCAAGTTTAACCAAGAATTTCATGTGAAACAACCATAATTGAACTTTTACATTAAAATACCTTGAATTTTGTTATCACACCTTATCGACTAATCGTTAAACATACCTTTAGGAAAACTTCACGGGCAATGACCTACCCTACACGCAGACTTGGTTTCATAAAACGATACCTAATTGTATTTATTTTTGGTTCAAAGATAGTATTTACAATAAAATACAATACAATTTAAAACCGGGTTTCTTTTAAAACAGTTTTTCATACTCTTTTGCAATTATGCATCTACAACTCTCTTTATGGGACCCGCTAATGGATGGTGCTGATTATCGCACATTCTGGGGATAGTAGAGCGAGATGCAGACCTCCTCACGGAGCATTCGATCTCGAAAGGATATAAATAAGGTTTTTAAGAAAAACGAATTTCTAAATAAAACTAATTTTAAAATTATATAAAATTATAAATCCTTATTTTCAAAATATAATGAACCTATATTTTTCTAAAAACGAAAGATTAACAAATGCCAATAAAATACCATCAAGGTACCAAAAGGGCAAGTTTTTCAATAAAATACCATAAACTTTCCAAAGCTAAGTATTTATCACTAAAATACCCCATTACTTAAAATCCATGATCATGAAAACCCTAAGTAATACTAATCACCCTTGAGGTTTTATTTTTAATCTATATTAATACATTTTTTCATAAAGCCCCCTCGAGATATATAAAACACTATTTTAAGGAGTTTAGTAAATATAGGTTTAAACGGGATCAATTCTCTTGAGCCCCTGAGAGCCGGAGAAAGTGAGTGCTTACCTATTCAGATTAGAAAAACTTAACCGGGGTTATCAATGGCAATTATCTTGGAAAAAGACATAAATCATCCCGTCCATTTGCAGCAGTTGCCGATAATTCTCGAACCTAAGAATTCAAGAGTTAAATCAGTACAAGTGTCTGACTCGGTCTGACTCCAAACTCAAACCTGAATCCAAAATCAAACATGAATACTTGATCAGGAACATGAATATTCGAACTCAAACATCAATATCAAACATGTATACTTGACTTGACTTGACCGAACCATGGTTATAACTTGACATGACTATTTGAATACATGATTACATCCTGAATATAAATACCTGAACATTTTGTATCCATGGTTTGGGCAAGACTTACAAATATAATCTATACAATACATTACGCGGGGATAAAAGGGTAGATTGGTACGGAACGTATATCGTGGCACGAGAGATCACTTAAAAGACACCTATATGAATTCTCGTGCCGTTGTCCCATGGGTTATGACAAGGTCCTGTACTACATGTTACCATAGTCCACGGGGTAAGATGGACTCCTCTCGTATACATGAATACCTTCTTTACCAAACAACAAACAACCATGTTAGAATAACTATCATATATCAGTAATCAATCATATACAATTTACCTGTTCATTTCATTTTATACTATCTTCTCTTTCTTCTTTTGGGACTTACCGAGCGCTAGTTGGCTGACGACATTCCGTTCTATTTCTTTCTTTGGAATGTTTGTCAGGAGGACCAGACTCTGAGGACATCGAGCGGAGCCAGGAGGATTTGGACCAGCTTACCGCACAGCCTGACTTCTAGTTCCATTGCACTTACTTTCTTGTATGCCATTGTTTAGGCACTGCTTTACCCATTGCATCTTTTATTTTTAAACAGTTGTATGTAAAGATGAATGTAAATAAAGTTGCTGTTTTATTTTAATACTCTTATCATTCTTGTACATTTATATATTGCTTAATTACGCTTAACGTATTTATTTTCTAGTAAATACGTTGCGGCCTGCCACATCACCGTTTCCGTCTACTAGGAAGCGAGGCGTGACAGGTTTTATTGGCGGCCCATGCAGGTCAGTTCTGCATGAAGTCTTAAGCAATATATCACAAGAATTATAAGAATCAGGAACTATAAACTCGTTACATTTCAAATTTCTTGAATCTATCCTAACCATTCCTTTTTCTATCAAGGTAATGGACTCTCCCAACAACACCAGCATGAATGTCAACGGCAATATCTCACCGCCTACTTTACCACCACCACCTACCGTTGCAGCTCCTATCAATGAGCAAATAATACTGCTTGAGGCTATTAAGAGCCTATTGGAGGGTCAGCAGCAGTAGACTGCTACTCTCATGAACCGCCCCGAAGCCGAGGCATCCGGAGTCAAGCAGTTTCGGGCACTGCACCCAAAACACTTCTAAGGGAAAGAGAGCCCACTTGAGGTAGAAGAATGGGCTCAAGCGATAGAAGATGATCTGGCAGCAGCACAAGTGCCAGATATTGCCTGGGTGAGAGTTGTTAAGCTGCAACTGACAAACAACGCTAGAGTCTGGTGGAAAGCTGAGGAAAGCCATATCACACAGCCAATTAAGTAGAAGACATTTCGCGATCTGTTCGATGCGAAGTACTTCCCTGAGACTGCCCGTTTTGATATGGAGCAGCAGTTTATCCATCTACAACAAGGCTCGATGTAGGTCAAGTCTGTGGATGAATATGATGCTGAGTTTACCATGCTTAGCAGGTAAGTCATTGTCTCAAATTCAAATTCCCGATCTCACTCATTACACTGCTAACACAAGGTCGAAACAGGTTCGCTGCACACCTGATTCCTACGGCTGAGATCCGAGTACAATGATTTCAGCAAGGGTTAGACCCGGAAATCCAAGCTGCACTAGTTACAGGGGATTTCCCAACCAATGAACTTGCTTTGAAGGCTGCCCGATGCTATGAGTCGGTTGTGAAGAAGAAAGGCAGACCGCGGACTGCTGGTGTGAAACGCCCTGCCACACAGATGACAAGAGGAGCCTCTTCTAGGCCAACCTTTGCACCCAGGAGACCGGAAGGACCATTTAACCGCTGCAGTCTAGACTTTTGTTTCTACTGCAAGAGGATTGGACACCTGGAGAAAGACTGCTAGCGTGCAAATGGCCTGTGTTTAGTTTGTGGCGCTTCCACTCACGCCATAGGAGTATGTCCATATCGTTTCAACACAACTCCAGCACCCAAACCCACAATCAAAGCCCTGCAGTGGCCAGCCATTCAGGCTCCTGCACCTCGCCTAGCTCTCCCTGCTCCAGCACTACGTGGACCTCCTGCATAGCCTCAACGTCAATTCCAAAAGGCATAGAGAAACATACCTCAAGGGAAGAAAAACGTGTCCCAAGGACAGAGGAATGTGCCTCCAACAAGGAGGAATGTACCACGACGTCAGGATTTTACAATGATGGCCGAGGAGGCCGAAGCCATAGGACAAGTCATCACTGGTAATCCCCCAATCCTTTCAATTTTTCTATCCTTGTGTATCACTATAACTTTTTCTGTATCTAAACCCAACCTCACACAACTTAGGTACTATACTAGTAGCCATCTTTCCCGCACCCACACTTTTCGACATTGGAGCTTCGCACTGCTTCATGTCCCAACGATTCGTGAGAACACATGCGATTCCCGTGAAGCCACTCATTTCAAGCTGGAATGTCTGTTTCGGGAATGGAGTTCTGAAAGAAACTATGGAGTTTGATTAGTGTCCAGTGGTAATTTGCGGACGAGAATTCTACGTGAATTTCAAAGTACTGGACATCCTAAATTTCGATATTGTGTTGGGAATGGATTGGCCGGGAGTATTCTATGCTACTATTGACCGCCGTCAAAGGAGGATAGTACTTGAGATACCAGATCACCCAGTTTTCTATTTCAAAAGTGGATATAGAACTTTGGAGCCAGGAAGATACCATGATAAATCGAAGGACGCAGAAGTGTTTTCTCTACCGGCAGAAGAAGAAAAGTCCGAAGTAATTCGAGAGTTCGAGGATGTATTTTCTGAAGACATATCGGGTTTGCCTCCCGATCGAGTTCTTGAGTTTAGCATTGATTTACAACCTGGTGCGCAACCTGTTATCAAAGCTTCGTACCAGTTAAGTCCAGAAGGATTGAAGGAGATCCGCATTCTGTTGGACGAACTGTTGAAGAAAAGTTGGATTCGTCCTAATACTTCAAGTTGAGGATCTCCAGTGTTACTCGTGAAGAAGAAAGAAGGTTCATACAGGATGTGTGTGGATTATCGAGCTCTGAATGAAGTGACGATCAAGAACAAGTATCCACTACCATGCATCGATGATCTATTCGATCAATTAAGTGGGTCTTGTGGATTTTCGAAGCTAGAACTTCGTTCGGGTTATCATCAGGTGAAGGTTAAAGAGTCCGACATTCCGAAGACGGCGTTTAGGACTCGCTATGGTCATTATGAATATCTCGTAATGCCATTTGGAGTGACCAATGCACCTGCCATTTTTATGAACCCGATGAATCAAGTTTTCCAAGAGTACTCAGACAGGTTCGTTGTTATTTTCATCGACGATAATCTGGTGTATTCAAAGAATCGAAAAGAACACGCTGAGCACTTACGGATTGTCCTGGAAACATTGCGACAACATCAACTCTACGCCAAGTACAGCAAGTGTGAATTTTGGCTAGATCAAGTCGGATTTCTCAGACATATCGTTTTAGGTGAAGAAATCTCAGTTGATCCAGCTAAGGTGTCAGCTGTCAGCAAGTGGCCGACATCAAAGACGGTGAAGGATATACGAATTTTCTTAGGATTAGCAGGATACTACCGACGATTCATTGAAGGTTTCTCAAAGATTGCAGCACCCCTGACCAAGCTCACACGTAAAGATGAAGCATTCGTGTGGTCAGAAACATGTGAAAAAGCTTTTGTAGAACTCAAGTCGAGATTAACCTCTGCTCCTATTCTTGTAATACCGGATCAATCTGGAGGATTCATTGTGCATTGTGATGCATCCGGTAAAGGATTATGATGTGTTCTCCACCAGCATGGAAAAGTTGTGGCTTTTGCATCAAGACAACTGAAGATTCATGAGCGCAATTGTCCAACACATGATCTGGAGTTGGCAGCCGTCATCTTCGCACTTAATATTTGGCTCCACTATCTTCTGGGAAAATGAGTGGATATATATACTGACCACAAGAGTCTAAAGTATGTATTTACTCAGAAGGAACTAAACATGTGGCAGAAAAGATGGCTAGAACTCATGACGGATTTCGACATCAACTTACAGTATCATCCTGGGAAGGTGAATGTAGTTTCTAATGCACTTAGTCGCCAGCCATTAGCAATGAACCTCACCGCTCAGTGGAAGCTACAACAAGAATTGCACGGATACGCAATCAAATAGTTATGCCAGGTAACACTTCGTATTTGATGAACTTACAATCTAGTCTACTCTTGTCAATCAGATCAAGATAGCTCAAAGCAAATGATGCCAAGCTACAAAAGATCCGAGAACAAGTAGAAAGTGGACTTATAACTAACTTCATCATCCACGAAGATGGATCCTTGCGATATGAAAGTCGATTATGTGTACTAAACGGCTCAGTTCAAAAAGAGTTGATGAAAGAAGCTCACAGCTTTCCTTATTCTGTACACCCCGGTGGTATAAAAATGTACAAGGATCTACGGCAACACTACTGGTGGTATGGAATGAAGCACGAAGTAGTAAGGAGCGTAGCCAAGTGTTTGGTGTGTCAGGAAGTGAATGCTGAACATCACAGAACTGCCGGTCAACTTCAGCCGTTACCGATTCCAGAATGAAAATGGCAGCACATTACCATGGACTTCGTGACTGCCCTTCCTCGCAGCACGAAGGGTAACAACGCAGTATGGGTTATTGTGGATCGACTCACCAAGTCGGCTCACTTTATTCCATTTCGAGTTGGCCAATCAACCGAGACGTTAGCAAAGAAGTACATAGAGGTAAGCATAAATCTAAAGTAAGATTTAAACCTTCAAGATGTACCATATTTGATATCCATGAACTCATGCAGGAGATCATGAGATTACATAGAGTACCTGTTTGCATCATCTCCGATCGTGATACAAGATTCCGATCACAATTTTGGCAGAGTCTACAAGCTAGCCTGGGAACGAGTCTAAATTTCAGCACAGCTTATCATCCACAAACAGACAGACGGTCCGAGCGAACAATTCATATTCTGGAGGGCATGCTACGTGCTTGTATGTTATACTTTGAAGGTTCGTGGGAAGATCACCTACACCTTGTGGAGTTTTCATATAAGAACAGCTATCAGGCAAGCATTGGAATGTCACCATTCACAGCACTCTACGGACAGAAGTGTCGTTCACCACTAAGTTGGGACGACGTTGGAGATCGTGAACTCCTTGGACCATAGATGATTGTGGCAACTGTGGACGTAGTTCGCACTATCATGGAAATGATGCGCATATCTCAAGACAGACATAAGCATTGAGCAGATGCAAAGCGTTGACATCTGGAGTTCCAACCTGGGGACCACATATTCCTGAAGATTTCTCCAAACCGAGGAGTGATCCACTTTGGCAAGAGGGGTAAGCTCAGTCTAAGATACATAGGACCGATCGATATACTCAAACGAGTTGGAGAAGTGGCATACCGTTTAGCACTACCACCTTTATTGGAAGGAGTGCACAACGTGTTCCACATATCCCAGCTATGATGATATGTGAGCGACCCCCACCACATACTTGATCACACAGAGCTCACAGTACAGACTGACTTAACTTGCGAGCAACAACCAGTTGAGATTCTGGACTGAAAAGTGAAGAATTGCGGAACAAGGAAGTAAATTTGGTTCGAGTGATGTGGAAAAAGGATTCTCCAGGAGAATCAAGATGGGAACGAGAAGAAGACATGCGTACAAGATGCCCTTATCTATTTGAAAACTAGTCCCTATGTAAATTGTAAATTTCGACAACGAAATTTTTATAAGGAGGGTAGAATGTAACGACTCTGAAATGTTTGTATGGAAATTTTTCTGTTAATATACAAGAAAAGAGTATTACAGCCTGAGTTTGAGTTATAAATCACCAATATTAAATAAAAGTAAGAAGCAACTTGTAGCTCACTGGTAAAGCCTCTGCACTGCTGTGACATAGCCCCTGTGTTCAATTCCTATCAGACACTATTATTTTTTCCTGATTTTTCTTTTTAATTTTTTGGAAGCCCAAAAATTTACACGTGCAATACACGGGGAAATGAAAATTTCAGAAAAATCAAACATGTGGAAAATGGAGTAAATTGAGGGTTGATCAAATGGCACAAATCTCGAGGCAAATACCTCAAGATCGACTGGCCAAATGAGCCCTAGGGCCGGCCCCGACTGTCAGATCAAGGCAAAATTGCCCCATGCTTTGCACACACGTCTCTTCAGCTACTATTAACTCCTCTGCACTGTTTGATTTCTCTGCAATCAAACAAAAACCTTTCATTTCACAATTTAACACAATTTTAATACTTTTTAATCCACAATTTTAATTCCCAAGCCCTAATTCTCCACTATAAATACCATCCCACACTTTGGCTCAGTACCATTTGAAAATTCTAGCTAAAACTCTCAAAAAATTTCCTAAGTGTAAGTGGAGTAGAGTGGAGATAGTGAGCAAGTTAGTTTCGGCGAAGATCGAACCCAATTTCGGAGCTCCCGCGATGCCCCGAATCATCCCTCTTCTTCCCAACTCTTCCTTTCATATATTCAAACCGTAAGTCCCTCCCAATTCTCCTCCTTTTTATTGATACCCATTTTAAATTAAATATCGGTAAAAGTGGAGTTATTACCGATATCATCTTTTCTAAAACCTTTAACTCAATTTTCTTTTATCATTTGGTCAAACTAATTTTACCACTTCACTTGTAATTTTAATACCAATGTTTAGAATCAAATTTAACCAAGAATCTCATGTGAAACAACCATAATTGAATTTTTATATTAAAATACCTTGAACTTTGTTATCATACATTTTCGACTAATCGTTAAACAATACCTTTAGGAAAACTTCATGGGGTAACGACCTACCCCACACGCACACTTGTTTTCATAGCACGATACCTAATTGTATGTATTTTTTGTTCGAAAATAGTATTTACAATAAAATACCACATAATTTAAAACCGTGTTTCTTTTAAAATAGTATTTCATACTCCTTTGCAATTATGCATCTACAACCCTCTTTAGGGGACCCGCTAATGGATGGTGCGGATTATTGCACTTCCGGGAGATAGTAGAGAGAGATGCAGACCTCTTCACAGAGCATTCGATCTCGAAAGGATATAAATACGGTTTTTAAGAAAAACGAATTTCTAAATAAAACTAATTTTTAAATTATATAAAATTATAAATCCTTATTTTCAAAATATAATGAACCTATATTTTTCTAAAAACGAAAGATTAACAAATGCAAATAAAATACCACCAAGATACCAAAAAGACAAGTTTTTCAATAAAATACCATAAACTTTCCAAAACTAAGTATTTATCACTAAAATACTCCAATACTTAAAATCCATGTCCATGAAAACCCTAAGTAATACTAATCACCCTCGAGACTTTATTTTTAATCTATATTAATATATTTTTTCATAAAACCCCCTCGAGATATATAAAACACTATTTTAAGGAGTTTAGTAAATATGGGTTTAAGCGGGATCAATTCTCTTGAGCCCCAGGGAGCCGGAGAAAATGAGTGCTTGCCTATTCAGGTTAGAAAATCTTAACCGGAGTTATCAATGGCAATTGTCTTGGAAAAAGACACAAATCCTGTCGTCCATGTGCAGCAGTTGCCGATAATTCCCGAACCTAAGAATTCAAGAGTTAAATCAGTACAAGTGTCTGACTCAGTCTGAGTCCAAACTCAAACTTGAACCCAAAATCAAACATGAACATGAATACTCGAACTCAAACATCAATATCAAACATGTATACTTGACTTGACTTGATCGAACCATGATTATAACTTGACATGACTACTTGAATACATGATTACATCTTGAACATGAATACCTGAACATTTTGTATCCATGGTTTCGGCAGGACTTGTAAACATAATCTATACAATACATTACGCGGGGATAAAGGGATAGATTGGTACGGAACATATATCGTGGCACGAGAGGTCACTTAAAAGACACCTATATGAATTCTCGTGTCGTTGTCCCGTGGATTATGACAGGGTCTTGTACTACATGTTACCATAGTCCACGGATTAAGATGGACTCCTCTCGTATATATGAATACCTTCTTAACCAAACTGCAAACAACCACGTTAGAATAACTATCATATACCAGTAATCAATCATATACAATTTACCTGTTCATTTCATTTTATATACTATCTTCTCTTTTTTCTTTTGGGACTTACCGAGCGCTAGTTCGCTGACGACATTCCTATCTATTTTTTTCATTGGAATATTCGTCAGGAGGACCAGACTCTGAGGGGATCGAGCCGAGCCAGGAGGACTTAGACCAGCTTACCACACAGCCTGACTTATAGTTCCGTTGCACTTACTTTCCTGTATGCCATTGTTTAGGCACGGCTTTACCCATTGTATCTTTTATTTTCAAACAGTTGTATGTAAAGATGAATGTAAATAAAGTTGCAGTTTTATTTTAATACTCTTCTCATTCTTGTACATTTATATATTGCTTAATTACGCTTAACGTATTTATTTCCTAGTAAATACGTTGCGGCCTGCCACATTACCGTTTCCGTCTACTGGGAAGCGAGGCGTGACAGATACAGCGGATTGGGATGCTTATGATTGAAGTCACCGTGAATTTGGCAGAAATGACACCTCTTCGCAATCCCTTATCATGGTAGGCCAGTAATATCCAAGCCGTTTGATTTGAAGATGCATTTTGGGGCCAGATTGGTGTGCTCCGCAGACGCCCGAGTGAACTTCTTTCATGACTTTTTGGGCTTCGGCCGATGATAGACACCTGAGCCAGAGTTGGTCATATGATCTGTGGTATAGTGTATTATTTACAAACACGTATCGGAGAGCTCTCTTCTTCAGCTGAATCATTGCATATTTTCCTTCGGGCAGCTTGCCGTATCGGAGGTACTCTATGAAGGGTTCTCTCTAATCGGGTTCGTCTTGAATGATCAGAGATTTTTCGGCAGGATTGTTATCTTGTTCTATACTTCCTTCTTCACGCAAAGAGACTGGAGGTAGAATTTGCCGGCTTCTGACTGTTATCAGAATTTCATCCATATCGGGATTAGCCAGCTCCTTGGCTGAGTACGTCAACTTTTCCATTCAATGCCCTAGGAACTCTCATCAGTTCCATGTGGGTGAACTATTTCATGATTTCCACCACCCGGCTTCTGTACCGAGCTAACTCGGGTTTGTATATCTTATAGTCACCTCTTACTTGGTTGATGACAAGCTGGGAATCACCGTAGACTCGTAGTCGAAGGATTTCCATTTCTATGGCGAGCTCCAGATCAGCTATCAAAGTTTCATACTTAGCCTAGTTGTTTGTGCAAGGCTTGGTGAGAGCAAAATAGCATCGTAAGGTTCCCATTGATGGCGTGATGAACACCAATCCTATCCCTGCTTTTATCTGTGGGACGCTTGATTTGTTGGAGGTCTTAATTGATAAGGCTCCGTTGAAGTAGAGCTCCCAACATGGCACGTCATCCTCGAGGTGCAACACTTATTTGTCGGGTAACTCGCAATTGAGCGGTGACCCTTCTGGTATGGGATGAGCAACAAGGAAGTTGACGAGGGCTTGCCCTTTTTCTGCTTTCTGAGGAGTATAGATTATGTCAAATTCAAGCAGCATGATAGCCCATCTTGTCATTCTACCGGCTATGCTTGCTTTGGTCATTAAGTGTTTGAGCGTGTCGACCTTGGAGATCAACATAACTCGATGAGCGAGAAGATATTGTTTTAGCTTTTTCACGGAAAATATCAGGGCTATGCACTGCTTTTTAATCGGGGAATAGTTATGTTCCATCCCGACTAACGTTCGACTGAGGTACTGTTAGTTATATGTATGCCCTAGAGGCCATTACTGTACATAGGATGTATATTGTAGTGGATGCTGGGACGTATATAGGGAGGACTTTCTTGCTCGACATGATAGTATGCTATCTGGTTGAACTTTACCTTAACGTGTATGCTGATTGTCTCTCTGTTACATGTTGGTAAAGCCCTTAGGATGTGTGCTTGACTACCTGGACTATGATGTGGATCATACTAGTGGGGACATGGTAGTCCATAAGTACATCCTTCAAAGTCCCTAGTCGAGGGTATATCGAGACGGGGCATCGATATACCAGAGTAGACTAGCGTGTACCTTCTCGACCCATACAGATGGGCGATGGATGATCCCATATCCATTGGTGTTTGACATCAGAGGAGATATACGGGTGCTCAGTAGAGACTGGGTACACTGGACGGACTCGCCGAGAACTCCCAGATGGTATTATACCTCACGTCAGATGGCAGTTCTCTGGTGACACTGGTACAGAGTAGTCTGTTGACCCGAGATCGTCATAGAGTCTTGTGTGGTTCCCACTGTGCTTTGATTTCCATCTTACCACGTCCAAGAGGGCGTGCAAAACGGTGGTTTTTGGGTACAGTCCCGAGTCACATGGAGGCGATGAGTGATAGGAGGGGATTCGTCTCTCCCGGTATAGGGGGTTGATGTTGCGCTGTGTTCGATTGGCTATAACAGGAAATCCCTGGCCAGGGTTGCTGAGATTTACTGGTAAGTGTTACCAGTAGTTTCTCGAACAGTTATAGACCTCATATCGACACGACTTATCGAGCTATTGGGGTCTGACGTTTACCACCCCTAGGCGAGATATGCGACATATCAGACGATCAGACCGGACTGTACGGTAGTGTTACTGGTCGGATTCACTGGAGTGTGAGCGGGCTTGCTCGTCGATCTTCAGATCGCTCAATACCCGGGTGGCCGTTATGTTTAGCAAACCGCTTGCGGCTTGTGGGTATTTGATATGATCATCATCTGCTGCCGGCGTATTGACGAGTCTTTAGAGTCCTACACAGAGGTTTCCTGGCTCAAGCAAAACGAAATAGGAGCGCATATGAGATATGTGCGGGACCGAGAATAATGCGTGTATGTGATACCGTATTCTATTCTCGCGATGATTGTATCGAATGGTTGTATGCGATATAACCTAGGTATCGAATCAAGTATTGATTCGATAAGCCGATACATTGAATACTAGTCGGTTGTGTGCGACATGACCGGATCATTGAATCAAGTGTTGATTTAATGATTTAATGCATAATTATATATTTGATATATTACTTTGCACTAACTAGTATTGGTTCACTTTAAACGGATTTTCTCACTTGGTTTGTGCACATTGTATATGTGATATACTTTTGTACACTTGATTGTATCATGTTTGATGATACATGTTTAACTATAGTTAAGTGTAATGAATTAAGCCATGGTTAAACTAATGATTAGGGTTTTCTTTTTATTACTTATTTATTTATTTATTTATTTTGAATAGATAAGAAAAGAATGGTTGCTAATTTTGGAGTTTAGTTGAAGCTTCATGAAGCTTTGACTTTGTAACCATTCTTGTCTTCATCTTAAACCCTAACCATTAATCTAACCTTGGTTAATTCTCTACACTTGACCATGGTTCTAATATGATAAGTATTCATTTTCTTTTCCAAATATAATTAACTTATCATATTTCTTTCTTCTTCTTCTTCATCTTCTTCACATGAAGAAAGTTCACTTCATCAATGGTGATTGATGAAAACAAGTGAGAAATCCAATTCTAAAGTCTACCCACTTCCTATTTCTTCATCCTCTACCTTTTGCCAAGTAGTAGAGTGTGTTCTCTTCACAAGTTTTTGGACTTGGTGAAGTCGGAGCTTGATTTAGCGATGCCTCGACGTAGATCATCTTCGGCATGGACATCGACGACCTAGCTTGCCCATTCTCCGACGAAGCCGACGCTTGAGCCCGGATTTGATTTGGACAGCGGAGAGGACCTCGTTGCGGAGCTATGGAGGTGGAGCACCGGATCTACAAAGGTTGTATTTCCGTATCTTGTAGTTAAGTGTTAACTAGTTAGCTTTTTCGCCTAGATTTCTAGCAAACGATCCGTAGTCGGGTTTCTCGGCATCGTTAAAATTTTAATTTGGCATGATCGATGCCTTATAAGACCTCACTAGTGTGCCTAGGAACCCTACAGTGGTATCAGAGCCTAGCTAGAGCCTTAGACGAAGTCCAGACGGAATTTGAAGTCCGAACGAACCCGAAACACCAAATCAATCTTGCTCTCTGTACTTTTTTGAAAACAGTGAGTTTTTCCAAATTAAAAATTGCTAAAAAATTCAGCAGGGAAAAATAATAATTACGGTGCAAAAAGTTTCTGGTGAACAGTAATATTCGCGGCGGATCCGCGGCAGAAGCATGGCTTCTGCGGCGGATCAGCGGCCAAATCATGACGTCATCCCTTACTGTTTGCACAGTAATACCTGATAAATTCTTCTGGATTTTCTGGGAATTTTTAAAATTTATTCAAGAGTTGAATTTTCTGGGTTGTTTTGGGGATTCGAATGTTCGATCGGATTATCGAATTTTGTCTGTGTGGCTTTCCGGATAAATTTTTAGAATATGTTAAAAAGTTCGACCGGATATAAATACCCAACTTTTCCCCTGTCGGGAAATTTCCAAGTGTTGGATTTTTCCGTAGTTTGACGACGTTCTAAGTAGTGCAAGTAACGCGATGGACCCTCTAGAAGACAACAAACCTTAACTCGATTATGTGACCGTCTTGAACTGCCCTTTGAACCTTCGAGTTTGGGGGAGTACGGCGTGCCACATGTGAGGCGTTGGCTTGACCCTTCTACGGCTGGACCGTTGGTACTGAGGCACGAACGGAATGTTGTTAGACTTATTTCATGTGTTGATCTGTATCGGGAAAACTTGGGTGTTCGATTGTTCGATCGGAAAGTTTAACATTTTCTGTTTATCTGGAATGTGATACAATAATTGGAATTCACAAGAAGTTATGAGATAACTGAATGAATGTTATAAACATAGCACTTTAGTCTCACTTGATCGGTTGCCACGGAATTTTGATGTGATCAAAAGTCCGTCGCAATCACGTAGCGTACGCGGATACTCGCCGGGTGAACTTAATAGACAGCCTCACTCCAAAGCCCCGACCAAGTGACTGTAGGAGAACCCCGTCGCCGAAAGCATCCGTTCGGGTGCTCGCGGTAGCGGTGTTCCGCCTTGGTGCACTTCGTCGGCGGTATCGGGGGTGCGGCCGTCTACTTAAGTTTGCGACGAGTATTCGATCAGGATGTCGGGAATCTTGTTGAATTACCCGACTTGATATTGAAAAGTGTTTTCGATTTTGAGACTAAAATGCGGGGTTTATAATTGTTAGGCATGCGATGTCTAAGTAATTCATTTGGTCAGGCATGCGATGTCTGAGGTGGTTGCGGATTCCAACTGTTGTAGTTTTACACTTTCTTTTCTGTGACCGTAAGTGTAATATGTGATATCGCCGGTTTCGTTGCTATATGTCAACGACAATTGGGATGCGCATATTTACTTACGTTGATGACATGTGATGTTATGTGTTGCTGGATATGTTATATTGGATCGTCGTGTTTGAATAGCCGGGGGTTTTTATGTGAGATGAGTGTTTTTCATTTTCATTCATGTAAAAACTTGTATGTAATATTCTTTTATTGGGGCACTTCCAGGTAGCGGAAGTTGTCACCTTTTGTATATTATTTACTTTTCCGCACTAGGATAGACCCAAGGAGGAGGGCACAAGTAACCGGGTTCTGGGGTCCAGTGGGAGACCAACTCGAGGAGTCGAGTCCGGGTCTCCTAACCCTAGAATTGGTAGGGTTGCTTGCCGCTCTCGTAGGGGTCTAGGGGTGTGGGTTTGGCTATTCATCACGACCGTGGAATCCGTGTTTTATACTGGCTCGTATTGAAAACACGGACGTCCTAGTATATCCAATATTTCATATGTTTCTTCTGCTGCGATATCTGTGATGTGATCATGTGATGTTCTCTGATAGATACAGTATATAGTATATATGATATATTATATAGACGTTACTTATGTTTTACACCCGCGCTAGCCCTACCCTGCTCTGCCGTTAGTTACCTAACCTAACGGTGCACGAGGGGACATCGAGGCGAATGCGGATGGCATAAGTGTACGTCGTATTTATCTGTGATGTTTAGGTACATAATTGATGGGACTTCATTAATGTGATTAATGAAATAAAAGAAACCTAAGATGTTGTAGAATCGAATTTCAAAATTAAAACAGGTAGCTACAGTTCTTGCTTTGCACAGAGGTATATGTGATATATCCTGCACCTTATTCGATGAGGAAAGGACCAAGATCCCTTCACCGGGAGTGACTCCTTTAGCAATAACTGGTAGATGCTACACACTCAGTTTGTCTTTTGATTGCTTTTAAGAGTTTTTGCTTTGCATAGCGGTATATGAGATATATCCTGCACCTCATTCGACGAGGAAAGGACCGACGATCCCTTCACCGGGAGTGACTCCTTTAGCAAAACTAGAAAAGCCTCAAAAGCACTCCATTTTAAAATCATTTGATTCTACAACGATATCAAGTTCATTACGCAATAGGTTTTCAGAAAAACCTGACGTAGCCCTCCGTCATTACAGATAAGTACTAGTTAGTATTCGTGCTGCGGTAGTTTGGCATTCGTCAAGGCGTAGTGTGCGGTAGCTAACTAGTATTTATCTGCTTATGCATATGATGCAGATTGGATTAGGGTATTCGTACGGCGTTGTTTGGCATTCGTCAAGGGTCGTGCGGGTGGGTTTAATTCGATCAAGTAATGTACGGGTTGAACTTGACTAGTGGACTATGGGTTGTTTGGCATTCGTCAAGGTCATAGCGAGCTAGGGGCAAAATATTATCGGGAATTTCAAGTGTTGAAATTTGCAATGAGATTGCATACCTTCTATGAGATAGTTGGATCCCGATACTCGCTGCGAGTAAGTGTTACTCCTGGGAGAGTTTTATACATTACAATTAGCCGATCAAGTAGGTGTCTAGAAAGGTGTTAACGAGGTTACGCCTCTGGAAAAACGAGGTTTACATTAATTAGGTTCGTGCGAAAGCACGGGGGACCTCCCTCAAAGTACCGACACTGGCCTGGCTGAAAGATTGGCGAACTTGTAGTGTGTAATTAATCCCGGCTAGTCTTTCCTTTTAGGGTTTGAAGGAAGATTTGATAAAAAGCAGTGGGAGCCATCCTGATTAGATAAAATAATAACCAATCTATTCTTGCAAGAGCGCACGCTGAGTGTTTTCTTCTCTCTCTCTCCTGGTAGCGACCATGTCACGCCTTAATCAAGATAATAATACGGATTATTGACCGAACCCGCTTGTTATACTGAGCTGGGGAACGTTGGTCCCGCTCCAACTTATAATTGTTATAAGACAGAGCAGGAAATTGGGGATTACCAGAATTCCCGTGCCGCCCAAACGAAGAGAGTGCATGCTGATGCATCATCTTCGGGTGTGTTCATTACAGAGAACTGTTTCTCAGTATCCTTTACGTCCTAGGTATGTGATACCAGATCAGGATCCCAGATATGTAATCTGTTACATAGGGCTACAGAAAGGTAGAGAACTGAGAACGGGTGATAAGTTTCATGAGGCAGAAAACGGGGCAAGAGTTGCAGCCAAGTCTATCGGTCACTGTCATCCTGTATTCCAAATACATTGATTCTGAACGAATGTTATTAGATATCGAACCTGATATACAAAATCATATCACTCTCTTTATCAGTAAAGAAATGATAAAATTTTGTATAGATGGACAATGTTTTGAACATTTCCTATATCAAAAGTTGATAGGTTCAGGCACGTTATCTAAAAGCATTAATGTTCTAAATCAAACTACAGTTCTTTAGTATACGGAACACACACAAGAGGAAGAGTTCAGAAATGAACGAATCCTACTTGAGGCATTGTATACTAGGTCAGATCAATGTGACCCGACTAGCTAGAGTTACATATAGATGCATATTTAAATCAGTTTGAATTTACATCTTGTGAAACTCGCCGGTCATGTCACAAAGATAAGATGACCATAGCTCCGTTTACTGGAAACAGAGAAAGAGTTACTGAACTCTTGGGATGATACATGTTGATGTATGTAGGTCCCCTGTCTACACATGCCAAGACCGGTTCTTTGTACTTCATTACATTCTCTGATAATCTCTCGAGATTCAGATCTATGTTCTTGTTGAAACACAAGTCCGAACCTTTTGAGATATTCACGGAATATAAGTTAGAAGCAGAGAACCAAAATACGGGTATAAGTATTATGTCCTATGATGAGATCAGGGAGGAGAATACTTGAGCACGGAAATCCTGGACTATTCTAAAGGAGAATGAGATTCTCTCTCAGCATTACTCCTCTGTATACACCATAGCACGATGGTATATCGGGGCGGAGCAATCACACCCTATATGATAAGGTGTGCTCTATGATGAGTACTACTGAGTTACCTATTTCCTTTTGGGAGTTGAGCACTTAAGAAGCTGCATACCTATTGAATAGGGTTCGAATCAAATCAGTTGCCTACCACTTCATATGTGATATGGTATGGTAAGAGCCCATGTCTTAAGCTAGTTAAGATTTGGGGTTGTCCGGCCTATGTCTAAAAGCAAAATACCGGACAAGCTCGAGGCAAGATCTGTTATGTAGAACTGGAAATGTTCCAGCTATACAAACTGCAGCAGATGATTTGATAGAGCCAGAGGATTCAGTAGATTCCAACGAACCTCAGCCTCTCCGCCGATCTAGTAGGGTTCCTCACCCACCTGAGAGATACTTCGGTTTCTCTATGACAGTGGGAGCGAGGATTGCATCATGAGATGATGACCCAACTAGCTTCGAGCTGGCCATCAGGAGTAAGACTCTGTAAGAATGGCTGGATGCTTAGCGATCTGAGATGGAATCCTTATACACCAACAAAGTATGGACTTTGTTGCTATATCTGAAGGGTTAAATCCCCATCAGGAGCAAGTATATCTTGAGAAGATTACTTGGTGTACATCGAAAAGTTGAGACTTTCAAAGCTAGACTTGTTAAAAGTTTGCATCATTAACCAGCTGTGGATAATGATAAAACCTTTTCAAGTATCTATGCTTAAGTCCATCCAGATCCTACTTACCACGGCTACATACCATGACTACAATATCTGGTGGTTGGGTGTCATGACTGCCTTTCTAAATGATATTTTGGAAGAGAGCGTCTATAAGTACACAGCCAGAGGGCTTCGTAGACAGTGGGAGCAGCGGAAACGTGTGCAAGATGCTTTATAGGATAAAGCAGGCATCGCGGAGTTGGAACATCCGTTTTGATGAATTAGTCAAAGAGTTTGACATCATCAAAATGGTAGATGAACCTTGTATAAACAAAAAGGTAGTTGGGAGTATTGTGACGATTCTCGTAGAGTACGTGGATGACATACTCTTGATAGGGAAGGAGTTTCCTATGCTACGCTCGATCAATCTCCGCTTATCACTATGATTCTCTACGTAGGATCACAATGATACCTACTAAATCCTGAATTTGGATCTATGAGATAGATCTAAATGGATGTTAGGATTCTCACTAGTTGTAGTGAGATGGTATCAATCGATCCTGGGGAGAATCACTGGAAGGGTTCCAGGGTGATAATGACGACTGAGTGTCAGTCACAGGCATTGTCTTTACCCTCAGTAAAGGGACGGTATGTTGGAAGAGTTCCAAGTTAGATACCGTGACATACTAGACGATAAAGGCAGGATACATCGCTACTTTAGATGCTACCAAAGAGGCAGTCTGGGTATATTGGTTCATGAGATGAACTATGTTCCTCCCATTGTGTGACAATGGAGTAGTGGCTTATGCCAAGGAACGCCCGTCCCATCAGTGATCCAGACATATTCTAAGGCAGTATCACTTGATCATGGAGATGGTTGATCTCCAGGGTGATCGAGGTTTGGAGAGTAGACTCAGAGGACAACACAGCGGATCCACTCACAAAGGCCTGTTCCCAGAGAGACTTTTATGGGATGATTGAGTATGAGATACTACAACCACTGCTATCAGATGGACCTAGTGCAAGTGGGAGATTGTTAGTTATATGTATGCCCTAGAGGCCATTACTGTACATAGGATGTATATTGTAGTGGATGCTGGGACGTATATAGGGAGGACTTTCTTGCTCGACATGATAGTATGCTATCTGGTTGAACTTTACCTTAACGTGTATGCTGATTGTCTCTCTGTTACATGTTGGTAAAGCCCTTAGGATGTGTGCTTGACTACCTGGACTATGATGCGGATCATACTAGTGGGGACATGGTAGTCCATAAGTACATCCTTCAAAGTCCCTAGTCGAGGGTATATCAAGACGGGGCATCGATATACCAGAGTAGACTAGCGTGTACCTTCTCGACCCATACAGATGGGCGATGGATGATCCCATATCCATTGGTGTTTGACATCAGAGGAGATATACGGGTGCTCAGTAGAGACTGGGTATACTGGACGGACTCGCCGAGAACTCCCAGATGGTATTATACCTCACGTCAGATGGCAGTTCTCTGGTGACACTGGTACAGAGTAGTCTGTTGACCCGAGATCGTCATAGAGTCTTGTGTGGTTCCCACTGTGCTTTGATTTCCATCTTACCACGTCCAAGAGGGCGTGCAAAACGGTGGTTTTTGGGTACAGTCCCGAGTCACATGGAGGCGATGAGCGATAGGAGGGGATTCGTCTCTCCCGGTATAGGGGGTTGATGTTGCGCTGTGTTCGATTGGCTATAACAGGAAATCCCTGGCCAGGGTTGCTGAGATTTACTGGTAAGTGTTACCAGTAGTTTCTCGAACAGTTATAGACCTCATATCGACACGACTTATCGAGCTATTGGGGTCTGACGTTTACCACCCCTAGGCGAGATATACGACATATCAGACGATCAGACCGGACTGTACGGTAGTGTTACTGGTCGGATTCACTGGAGTGTGAGCGGGCTTGCTCGTCGATCTTCAGATCGCTCAATACCCGGGTGGCCGTTACGTTTAGCAGACCGCTTGCGGCTTGTGGGTGTTTGATATGATCATCATCTGCTGCCGGCGTATTGACGAGTCTTTAGAGTCCTACACAGAGGTTTCCTGGCTCAAGCAAAACGAAATAGGAGCGCATATAAGATATGTGCGGGACCGAGAATAATGCGTGTATGTGATACCGTATTCTATTCTCGCGATGATTGTATCGAATGGTTGTATGCGATATAACCTAGGTATCGAATCAAGTATTGATTCGATAAGCCGATACATTGAATACTAGTCGGTTGTGTGCGACATGACCGGATCATTGAATCAAGTGTTGATTTAATGATTTAATGCATAATTATATATTTGATATATTACTTTGCACTAACTAGTATTGGTTCACTTTAAACGGATTTTCTCACTTGGTTTGTGCACATTGTATATGTGATATACTTTTGTACACTTGATTGTATCATGTTTGATGATACATGTTTAACTATAGTTAAGTGTAATGAATTAAGCCATGGTTAAACTAATGATTAGGGTTTTCTTTTTATTACTTATTTATTTATTTATTTATTTTGAATAGATAAGAAAAGAATGGTTGCTAATTTTGGAGTTTAGTTGAAGCTTCATGAAGCTTTGACTTTGTAACCATTCTTGTCTTCATCTTAAACCCTAACCATTAATCTAACCTTGGTTAATTCTCTACACTTGACCATGGTTCTAATATGATAAGTATTCATTTTCTTTTCCAAATATAATTAACTTATCATATTTCTTTCTTCTTCTTCTTCATCTTCTTCACATGAAGAAAGTTCACTTCATCAATGGTGATTGATGAAAACAAGTGAGAAATCCAATTCTAAAGTCTACCCACTTCCTATTTCTTCATCCTCTACCTCTTGCCAAGTAGTAGAGTGTGTTCTCTTCACAAGTTTTTGGACTTGGTGAAGTCGGAGCTTGATTTAGCGATGCCTCGACGTAGATCATCTTCGGCATGGACATCGACGACCTAGCTTGCCCATTCTCCGACGAAGCCGACGCTTGAGCCCGGATTTGATTTGGACAGCGGAGAGGACCTCGTTGTGGAGCTATGGAGGTGGAGCACCGGATCTACAAAGGTTGTATTTCCGTATCTTGTAGTTAAGTGTTAACTAGTTAGCTTTTTCGCCTAGATTTCTAGCAAACGATCCGTAGTCGGGTTTCTCGGCATCGTTAAAATTTTAATTTGGCATGATCGATGCCTTGTAAGACCTCACTAGTGTGCCTAGAAACCCTACAGTGGTATCAGAGCCTAGCTAGAGCCTTAGACGAAGTCCAGACGGAATTTGAAGTCCGAACGAACCCGAAACACCAAATCAATCTTGCTCTCTGTACTTTTTTGAAAACAGTGAGTTTTTCCAAATTAAAAATTGCTAAAAAATTCAGCAGGGAAAAATAATAATTACGGTGCAAAAAGTTTCTGGTGAACAGTAATATTCGCGGCGGATCCGCGGCAGAAGCATGGCTTCTGCGGCGGATCAGCGGCCAAATCATGACGTCATCCCTTACTGTTTGCACAGTAATACCTGATAAATTCTTCTGGATTTTCTGGGAATTTTTAAAATTTATTCAAGAGTTGAATTTTCTGGGTTGTTTTGGGGATTCGAATGTTCGATCGGATTATCGAATTTTGTCTGTGTGGCTTTCCGGATAAATTTTTAGAATATGTTAAAAAGTTCGACCGGATATAAATACCCAACTTTTCCCCTGTCGGGAAATTTCCAAGTGTTGGATTTTTCCTTAGTTTGACGACGTTCTAAGTAGTGCAAGTAACGCGATGGACCCTCTAGAAGACAACAAACCTTAACTCGATTATGTGACCGTCTTGAACTGCCCTTTGAACCTTCGAGTTTGGGGGAGTACGGCGTGCCACATGTGAGGCGTTGGCTTGACCCTTCTACGGCTGGACCGTTGGTACTGAGGCACGAACGGAATGTTGTTAGACTTATTTCATGTGTTGATCTGTATCGGGAAAACTTGGGTGTTCGATTGTTCGATCGGAAAGTTTAACATTTTCTGTTTATCTGGAATGTGATACAATAATTGGAATTCACAAGAAGTTATGAGATAACTGAATGAATGTTATAAACATAGCACTTTATGGATTAAGTCATCAAAGATTTTGGTCATTGCCCTTTGATATGTTGCGCCCGCATTCTTCAGTCCGAATGGCATCCCCTTGTAGCAGTATATGCTGATCGGGGTTCGAAATGCTGTATGCTTCTCATCCTCATGCGACATTTTTATTTGATTGTACCCAGACGAACCATCCATGAAAGTGAACAGCTTGTAATTTGAGGTATCGTCGATCATCATCTCCATGACCGGAAGCGGGAAATAATCTTTAGGGCATGCTTTGTTCAGGTCCCTGAAATCAACACAGACTCGGATCTGCCCATTCTTCTTTTCCACTGGGACTATGCATACGATCCAATCTGTGTACTTCTCTTCTCTGATGAAGCCAGCATCGATAAGTTTCTTAGTTTCCTCGATGACCTTTTCTTCTAACTCCTTTCTCATTCTTCAAGGAGCTTGTTTGACTGGCTTGGCATCAGGAGATATAGCCAGCTTATGCACGGCCACATCAGGGGAGAAGCCGGGTATTTCTTTGTACGTCCAAGCGAAGCAGTCAGCGAACTCATGCAACAGGGCGACTATCTGTTCTTTCATTTCCTCTGACATGAGTGAGCTGATGTAGGTCGACCTTGGATTATCGGGCATTTCCAAGTTAATCTCTGTTAGCTCGTTGAAGGTTGCTTGTCCGCCATCTTCGAGCTCTCGAGAGGCTTCTTCTGGCTCGACTAGTTCGTCGTCATCATTTGACCTTTCGCTAGCTTCACCAATCTGGATCTTATAGCATGCGTTGGCATCAGGTTGAATGAAATCTATGTCCCGTCTATCTGGGATTCGTCCATCGATGAGCGTTCGGACCTGAGGCGGATGCCACAGCCCCTCATAAAACCTCGCTTCGGATTCCATTTGATATAACTGACATCCGCACCTTTTGAAATATTCCCGCATCTCGGCCGCATAATATCTGGGATTGAGGACGGCTCTTATGCCTCTCTCATAGGGAAGGCACGTGACAGACAAATCGTCCGGGTGCACGACAGGATTTAACCCATAAAACAGGATGCCCTTCTGTCCACTTTTCCTTCCCGGAATGTAGAAGGTCTTCAGCCGGTCCACTGTGGAGAATGACAATGCATCGAGCTCTTTGCACATCTGCTCCAGCACCCTTGTGATGGCTAGGGACCCTTTCGTAACTTCGAAGGTCTCTTTTAGCTTCGCTTTTCGCATGAGAGCCTGATTTGCATAGCTGTTGCAAGACGGATTCTCTTCTTCTGATTCTTCAGTGTCACTGCCTAAACGAGGGCGAATTTTGCTGCCGGATGAGCCTTCAATATCAAACTCATTTGTATCACTACCGAAATTTTGGTGAGTTTTACGAAAGGATAGACTTCCAGTGTCGGATTCATCAGTGTCACTGCCGAAACGCGGACGTACTGGGGGTTTTTTGCTTTGAAAGTGATAGCCGGCTCAGATTTTCTTTTGAGTTTCAGAGCCGTTCTGTCTTTAGTCAGTTGTGGTTCAGTATTTTGGAGGTTCACGAAATACCGAGAATCTTCATATCGGACTTCATGCACACCGAACGGCTGGATGTCTCCATCAATCCGTTTTTCTTCACCATTTTTTGTATACTTCATGCATTGATGGAGAGTTGACGTAGCGATATCGTAATCGTGGAGCTACAACCGTCCCAGGAGAATTTTATAAGACGTATCGGCGTCGATCACGTATATCTTGGCTTCGGTTTGTGGGTCCCCGAACCTAATCGGAAAAGCTATGGATCCCAGAACTTGCTGGAAATTTTGATTGAAGTCTTGAATGACTGATTGAAAGAATTAAAGTTAACCGCAATCAAGACGGTGTCGCTATGCAGCTAGCCGGTTGAGCACGGGTCGATCCACAGGGAGATGGTTGTATGTCATTTCTTGTCTTAGACGAGTCAATAAAGAATGAGTATATGTTTATTCGATTCTAACCTATGTGTATTATTTGCAAGTATAAAGTTGTTAAGAAAGGATACGATAATGTAAGCTAAAGAAATCCGTACTCAAAACCTTTGAGCCGAGTCTTGACCAATTGAAGCTAGAGCAATCGGCAACAACGTGGATTAGGGGATTTAAGCGCGGTATTCGTAGAATCCGGCTTATTTACCCTTGTCCGTCCGTTCTTGTCTCTTGCTTTCGCCTCCTGCTAAACCGAACGCAACCGGTCGCGGTTAGGAATCACCGTTACCTTGTTAGGGTAGGGTGCCTAACGGAGCGCTTGCGTATGGTTTGGGCGGAGTTCAATGGAAAATAACGGGAAAAGGAAATGAGCAAAGAAATGTTAACTTACAATATCATATGGATTCTTAACAACAACAATAAATACAACATTCACAAAAAGAACCAAAAAGAGCAAAAGAAAAGAACAAAGAAAAGAAAAGATTACAAGTAATTAAGTGCATGAATTGAATTGCAAGAAAGTAAAGCAAGATAATAATAAGCAAGTAATAAAAAGCGATAAAATGAACAAGAAACTAGAACTCAAGACAAGCATGTGATCAATAGCCAACCCTTAAACTTGCAAGCTCAATCAAGAGGTTGCAAGATCAAGGGAAGGGTAGAGAACGCATGTGAAATGAAGCGCTAATTCCATAAGAAAATACGACCCTTGAGATCAATAACTAACCCTTAACCATTCAAGCTCAATGAAGAGGTTGAATGATCAAGAGAAAGCAAGAATCTCAAGGGGAAGAAGAAACAAAAGAGAATGATACAAAAAGCCCTCATCTTCATTGATCTCCCACTCAAAAAGCTCTCACTACAATTTTCATGGAAAAAGAATGAAGAAGAAGAAGAAGAACTACACAAAAACTACAAAAGAGGAACAAAGAATGAACTTAGAATTGGACCCTTGGCTTAGCTCAATTCTGGAGTATTTATAGGCAGTGAATGGGAAACCTAGGGCAACAATCTGCCCATAAATAGAATGACCAAACAGCCCCCAAAAGACGACAGAGAGAGGGGCCAGTACGGCCGCGGATCCGCGGCCTAGACCCCCTATTGGCCGCGGATCCGCGGCCATCTTGGTGAGTTGGGTGATCGTACTTGGTGTCTTTCCCTGGTTTACTTTTTCCTCGTGTTTGAAAACTTCAAACTGCACAAAAGTCTTCCAGAATATCAGCAGATTTCCTTGTCCAAGATTGCTATATCTTTTTCACTTTTGACTTTATCTCCCTCGAGCTCCGCGTAGATTTCTTGGATCTTGTGCAGCCCCCCTCGTGCTTTGTGCTTGTCCGAGACACGAATGACCACTGTCATATGTCTTGTCTCTGGAACTGGTACTCGGCACTGGACGGATATGGATGACCGGAACCCGGCTTTTATCTGTTGTGACAGATGTTCTGTATTTGGTGTAACTGTGGAGATTTTATCTTGATTTGCAATATTTGTACTGGAAACCTGTATTCTGTAAATATGTAACAAACACGGATTAAAAGCACCTACCTATAAAAATCCGAGCGTAAGAATGGGCGGTATAAAATGCAATATTCTGGTATGAACAAATACCCCCAAACTTATCTTTTGCTCGTCCCGAGCAAAACCAATTATTCACAAAAAAGTCCTAACCGCACTTTCGCAGGGAACGCGATTGCACTGAGCACGTGCAACAAGCCGTTAAACCTCTAGGTGTCCCTAGTAGGAGGAGTGTTGTCTCCTGAGGGTTTTCAGCGGATTACACCCATAAAATCCCGTCAAGCTAGTGTCATAAGTTAACATCGATTCTACTCCTACAGTTTAGTATTTACGTTAGAAATTCTATCATTCTAAGTTAGAAATATCCAACCCTTATGTTTCACACCTCCTATCTGTTTTAACTGTAGATCCTATACGTTCCAAAAAAGTTTAGAAAGATGTTGGTTCTCCTGAGTTTTCCTTCTGAAGTGCGGCCTCAAATCAGGGATTTTTATCAACTTTACAGAAAACACAAGTCTTATTCTTTATTTCTATCTCTTATCCAAACATCAATTGTATACCCCTACGTGTGTGTGTATTTGCACCCCTACACTCAAGAATTCAATTCAAGCTATAATACCCTTGCCTTAATACCTAATACTACTTCTTTTCATTAAGGATGGACGGATTTGCTCACACACCTTTCATGCGATTATTAATGCTTCTTAAGGCACTAACGACCGATTACTGAATGTGTGAACTTTAAAGCGTAAATAGCAGTTTCCAGGTCTTGACTTTATTCTATTTTTCTTTTTCTTTTTCTTTTTCAAGACCAGATATATTTTTCAACATGCTCTTTTGGTGTTTAGCTTTAAATACCGTTTTTTCTTTCATACTAGGCTTTCAGGCAAGAGTATTTCAAGGTATCCTCTACTATCCCAAGTTTCAAGGTGCGTGTAAGTGCAGTTTGTAGGGTATATACTTTCTAAATTTGAACTCGAGAAAAGAAACTATTTTTCAGACTTATCCTTCAGTAAAGCATCAATACTTTCCCTTCATCTTGACTTAACTCAAGAACTGAACTCAAGATTACCTATTTCTCAAAAAACTGTAAGGACGTATACTTACCAAAGTTAGACAGAATGAGGGTTATTTTTAGGGTTTTCAATCCCTAAGCCTAGAATTTAGTTATTTCTATCATATCAACTAAACTTTCGGAATAAAGATCTAAGTTACCCTATTAGCTAACTTGACGACAAAGTTTTTATATTTTTTGGAAAATTTTTAATTTTTGTGGGTTTTTTAATAAGGTATGCAAATGCAAAATATACAAATGAATGCGAAGGAAGAAAGCTTACCGAGCACACCCCCAAACTTAAACTTGACAGTGCCCTCACTGTCAGGCTATACCAAGAGGGTCAAAATTGTCGGCGCTCCCTAGAAACAAATTATATACAAAACAAAAAGGAAAACAAAAAAAATATATATAAAAAAAGAGTCCCCCCAAACTTAAGTAAAACAGTGTTTCCACTATTAAGCGTTGAAATTCAGGATTAGGGGGGAAAGAGAACAGTATCAAGCTATACAAGGCCTTACACAGGCCAAAAGTTAACACCAACCATTCAAAGATCGTATCGTGATAAAGCAGTGGCTGGTGAAAGAAGGCGTAGAGAAAAGAAATGGAGAATACGTGAGACCGTATGGAGATAGAAGCGGGATACGGTCTCGGTATATCAGAAGAAGAAGAATGGCGGAAGGGAAAAAGAAGTGGAGTACGAACTTGAGGGAGGAAATGGAGTGAATAGATTAGCACAATTTGTGATGAGCGATGTGTAAACAGCGATTGTGCTAATCTATTAACCCGGCGAGAGATTGGGTCAAATCCCTCAAGATTCGTAAGAACCCATAGGTACGCCGAACTCGGTAAACCAGACACAGGAAGTGAAAATGGTACGGGTTCTTGCAAGGTCGGAACGATGGAAAGGATGGAGGGAAGTGGTTGAGGAAGGGTATCGGGTAAGGGTTCTGGAGGGTGTACACAGTCAGTGAAAGGAACAGGATGAATTGGAAAATCCGACTCATCATCTAGAACTGTTTCATCCTCAAAAATATCCTCGAAATTTTCCTCAAAGTTAAGCTCATCCATGCATATTTCATCAAAGTCCAGACGCATATGTTGTTCGGGAAAAACATTTAATGACTCGGGATGATGAATTGGAGAGAAAAACTCAGTCAAATATACGGGTTCATCATCCAAAATAGTCCCAGCGTCAATATCCTTAATCAAGTGAAAGTCAATTTTCTCAGACACCTCATCAAAAGCATGGATTTCAATCAATTCAGGTTCTAAGATAGAGGTGTAGAGGTCAAAAGGATTGGGTGTGGTTTCACTTGGCAAGGTCCCTTCACAATTTGGCAAATCAAATACTACAAAGTCGCACAACTCATTAAACATTCTATCTTCAACTGATAATTCATTTGGGACACTTGATAGACTTTCAACACAGGAGTTGTGGGATTCAATTTGAGACGGGTAGGTTTGATTTGGAAGGGTATACAGCTCACTTTCTCCACTCAAATTCACATCCTGTCCTACCGCCTCTTCATACATTGGAAAATTTGGAGCTAGTTGAAAACTAGCTACCGGGTCACTAGGTTGTATGAGGGCGGCCATGGACGCATTCAAATCCATCATCTGTTGGCTTGACGCTACCCTAAAGTCTTCCAAGGACTGTTCTAGACTAGACATTGGTTATGAAGGGGTTTCAGTAAAAGATTCAAAGTTGTTTGGATACTGAAAATTCCTAAATGGCGGTTCAGAAACAATGTCTAGGGAAGGTGAAAAAGTTGGGTAGGACTGCTAGGAATTGAATGGTTGGACAGGGATAGGATCAATATTTGGATAAGAAGGTGAATGAAATTGTTGATCCCAAGAATTTGAAGTGGTGACAGGAGTGAAAGATCGGCTACGAGATTGTTCAATACGTTCTGCAATAGACATAGGTCTTGGAGTTGCAACATGACTCGAAGAAGGGGTATCAACGTAAAAAGGGGTGAATGTTTGAAATGGTTGATACGAAGTTGATTGCGGAGTCAAATTGTTTGTCCTAGACGCGTCTATCCGATCTCTCAATGAAATTTTTGGCATGGATGGATCGTTCGAAGTTCGGCCAAAGCAAGAACCGTAAGAAGTAATGTCTGGTTGGGGGTACCAAAGTTCGGCAAGAGTTTTTCGAGGTGGGGTACCCATGATATGAAGAGAGAGAAAGAAAGGTAGAGAAAAGGAAGGGAAAAAGAATGTGATATTTTTTTTTTATAGTTTATATATTAACAGAAGAATAAAATATACACACAAAAAGAATATGGACAAAAACAATCACGACACAAAAATACCACACACCTAATCGTTCTAGGGTTCACCTAGGTCAACTAGACCTGCTCCAGAACTTGATTGTCGAAGTAAAACTGTGTCGAGAAACGGGCTCAAGATACACTGATCACGAGGCCAGGTAAGTGCAGAGATAAGGGGAGGTTTTCCAACGCTTTCGCGAAGTTCCTTAATTAAATAACCCTTTCTCTTTTGGCGGTTGCGCCGTTAACACTTTCCTAGACACCCCGTAAACAATATACCGTTAAGCGAGGTTCTAAACACAATTAACTTCTCCTAGTGAGCGCGAAGTCCTTAAGGCTTAAAGTCTAATTTCTTTTAAAATTTGTGCGGGTAAACGTTATGCTCAAGTTCGTGATTTGTGGGCCACGGAAAAGGTGATGAAATCCTTTACCGTATATTGTGGGGTTCGCTTGCCCTTAAGTCCGTATTAATGTATGCAATGCGCAATTCAATAAAAATTCTATAAAGAATCAAAAAATCGTTTTTTTAGTTTAAGCGCGGCACTGCAACAAATACGGGTTAGTCAATTTTTAGCGTTTGCTAGCGAACTTGCAAAGAATCCTGCAAAGAATAGTATATTGGATGCGTCGGATTTGAGAAGAAGGTGTTAGTAAAGTACGTACCGTTAAGTTTTGGGTTAGGAAACGCCCGTTGAATCAAATCCGGTAAGATTGAAAAGTTCGCTTGCGCGGGTCAAACTACCCGGATCTTTGGCACTGTACTTTGCAATCACCTTAGCCTTGAATGCACACTTTGCTCCCACAATCGTAGTTTGCAAATAAGCAAAAATCTGCACACTTGCCCAAAAAAATGATCAAAAATAACAAAAAGATTTTTTTTTTATTGTTTTTTTTTATTATAAATATATACAAAAAGAATATTAACCCGAATAACGAGAAAGAAAATACGCTACCGTCTCCCCGGCAACGGTGCCATTTGATTGAAAGAATTAAAGTTTACCGCAATCAAGACGGTGTCGCTATGCAGCTAGCCGGTTGAGCACGGGTCGATCCACAGGGAGATATTTGTATGTCCTTTCTTGTCTTAGACGAGTCAATAAAGAATGAGTATATGTTTGTTCGATTCTAACCTATGTGTATTATTTGCAAGTATAAAGTTGTTAAGAAAGGATACGATAATGTAAGCTAAAGAAATCCGTACTCAAAACCTTTGAGCCGAGTCTTGACCAATTGAAGCTAGACCAATCGGCAACAACGTGGATTAGGGGATTTAAGCGCGGTATTCGTAGAATCCGGCTTATTTACCCTTGTCCGTCCGTTCTTGTCTCTTGCTTTCGCCTCCGGCTAAACCGAACGCAACCGGTCGCGGTTAGGAATCACCGTTACCTTGTTAGGGTAGGGTGCCTAACGGAGCGCTTGCGTATGGTTTGGGCGGAGTTCAATGGAAAATAACGGGAAAAGGAAATGAGCAAAGAAATGTTAACTTACAATATCATATGGATTCTTAACAACAACAATAAATACAACATTCACAAAAAGAACCAAAAAGAGCAAAAGAAAAGAACAAAGAAAAGAAAAGATTACAAGTAATTAAGTGCATGAATTGAATTGCAAGAAAGTAAAGCAAGATAATAATAAGCAAGTAATAAAAAGCGATAAAAGGAACAAGAAACTAGAACTCAAGACAAGCATGTGATCAATAGCCAACCCTTAAACTTGCAAGCTCAATCAAGAGGTTGCAAGATCAAGGGAAGGGTAGAGAACGCATGTGAAATGAAGCGCTAATTCCATAAGAAAATACGACCCTTGAGATCAATAACTAACCCTTAACCATTCAAGCTCAATGAAGAGGTTGAATGATCAAGAGAAAGCAAGAATCTCAAGGGGAAGAAGAAACAAAAGAGAATGATACAAAAAGCCCTCATCTTCATTGATCTCCCACTCAAAAAGCTCTCACTACAATTTTCATGGAAAAAGAATGAAGAAGAAGAAGAAGAACTACACAAAAACTACAAAAGAGGAACAAAGAGTGAACTTAGAATTGGACCCTTGGCTTAGCTCAATTCTGGAGTATTTATAGGCAGTGAATGGGAAACCTAGGGCAACAATCTGCCCATAAATAGAATGACCAAACAGCCCCCAAAAGACGACAGAGAGAGGGGCCAGTACGGCCGCGGATCCGCGGCCTAGACCGTATTGGCCGCGGATCCGCGGCCATCTTGGTGAGTTGGGTGATCGTACTTGGTGGCTTTCCCTGGTTTACTTTTTCCTCGTGTTTGAAAACTTCAAACTGCACAAAAGTCTTCCAGAATATCAGCAGATTTCCTTGTCCAAGATTGCTATATCTTTTTCACTTTTGACTTTATCTCCCTCGAGCTCCGCGTAGATTTCTTGGATCTTGTGCAGCCCCCCTCGTGCTTTGTGCTTGTCCGAGACACGAATGACCACTGTCATATGTCTTGTCTATGGAACTGGTACTCGGCACTGGACGGATATGGATGACCGGAACCCGGCTTTTATCTGTTGTGACAGATGTTCTGTATTTGGTGTAACTGTGGAGATTTTATCTTGATTTGCAATATTTGTACTGGAAACCTGTATTCTGTAAATATGTAACAAACACGGATTAAAAGCACCTACCTATAAACATCCGAGCGTAAGAATGGGCGGTATAAAATGCAATATTCTGGTATGAACAATGACAATCCTTTTCCTTGACAGGTGTCGGACATCCATTGACAAACTCTTCAGAGTCCGCAAGTTCATGATGTTCACTGAGGACCCTGGATCAATCAATATGTGATTAATCCGGTCTCCTTCGCTGTACCCTTTCACGTAAAGTAGACGGTTATGCTCAGTTGTTCCCAGTAGCAGGTCTTCATCCTTAAACATGACTGCGGCGGTATGTAGAGTGTACTGGATTTCTTTCATATTAATTTCCGCAATGTGAGCCTGGTATCGCTCGGGATTTTGTAGAGCGTGAATGAGAACATCTCAGAGATCCTTGAACAGGACAAAAGCATCATAGATGCTTAAGAGAGACGGAAGCTTCCGGAGATGAGCTAAAACATTATAATCACTAGGGAAGTACTCGAGTCTTCATGAGCAAGCTCTCTGCCATTTTCTTCATTAGCGACTTGTTTTTCCTTCCCATTTAGGGCGTTACCTTGATTCGGCAGTAGAGATTTGCCGCTTCTGAGCTAGATTTGGTTGGTCTTTGTGGCGAGCTCCTCGTCCTCTTCAGGAAAACAAAGTTCTTCCTCAGAGTCGCTACCGAGATGGACGACATAGCAGGTCACTATAGGGCTCTCATCATCGAAGTCTTCTTCTAACTCCTCCAGAATCTCAGCCGCTTCTACGGGGAAGAACTCCTTCAATTGAATTAAAGTTCTTTCCTTTTGTTCATAGTTTTCGAGGGAATCGATATATTTTTGAATGGTCGATCTCCCTGCAGACTCTTTTCCGCGTCAAGCTGCACTTTTCTTCTTCTTGAGCTTTTTGGATTTTGAGCATGATTGAGCCAAATTGGTAGCTGGAACGGTGGGCTCTTTCTACCTTCCCATTCCGTTATGGGCTCCTTCTGAAGTAGCTTTAGCATCTTCTTCATCTTTTTAGACATGTGCATGCTCCATCGAGGCTGCGGCGAGTCAGTTTCATTCTTCAGGGTAGCGGGTTCAGCTGTCTGCTCCCAGAAGGCTTCAGCTTGTGTCTATATGAAGTTGGCGGTTGCAGCTTGATTGTTCACCAACACACTCTTGGACAACTCGATCTCCCCAGTCTTGTACTGCTTCTCGACCCAATCTTTGAAAATATAGCAATTCTCGATCGCATGGCTCACTACTCGGTGGTACGAGCAATATAAGGGATTATCGGTCATTTTTGCTTCGTGAGGTCTTTTCGACTCTGGAAATTGTAGACCGTTGTTCAAGACATATTTGAATATCTTGCGGACCTTGTCCCTTCTGAAAGAATAAACCTTGTTCTTTTTCTCCTCTAGGAAATGCCCTTCTTCTCCCAGCACTGGCTTTCGAGACCGGTTAGTTTTGGATTCGCCTGCCTTTCGCTTATCTTCATTATCGGACGCATTGAAGACATTGATATTGCTGGAATTCCCGCTTCTACGGTTGTCGTTCCTCTTGCTTTTCCATGTCTTGTCTTTCTGAGAGTCCGGGGCAGACTCTTGCTTCGAGCGTTCCAACATTTGAACTCTTTTGGTCAGCTACTGAATTGTCTTGAGGTCTGCTGTACACAACAACGGGACCATCCAATTACTGAGGTTCCCAATTAGGACGCTGATGGACTGGTCCTGCTCCAGCGGTGGTTCGCACTTGACAGTAAGGTTGCGCCATCGGGCAATAAAGTCCGTGTTGCTTTCGTTATTTCCTGGCTTGGTTCTCACAAGGTCAGCAATAGAGATTTTATCACTGACGCTCATAAACCTTTACCGAAACAGAGACTCTATTTGGGCAAAAGTAGTGACGGGCCCATCTGGTATACTCGCGTACAGTTGAAAGCGACACCAGTCAGGCGGTTGACAAACTGACGAAGAAGGAGCACATCATTGCCCCCTATATTTTCGCACGACGCTTTAAAGTGGGAGACGTGTTGATTTGCGTTTTCCGTCCCGTAAAATCTTCCGAACTTAAGAATGACGTAGCTGCTCGGGAACTCGATAAGATCGTACTGTGCGGGATATGGCCGCCCACTACTGCCAATTTCTTTATGAGCTTCGGCTTCGGCCACCAATGTTTTAACCTTGTTGGTGACCAAATCCATTATTCGATCTTGTGTTAGCGGGATAGTGCTATCTGGGTCCAAGGCATCCCCAGAAGCGGAATGCGGCCGGCTTTTATGCGGCTCACCCAAGCTTGGACCCAGGGGGACATGCATCGGTTGCTTCGGGTTGTCATCACCTAGTTCATGAGTAAAGACATATGTCTAATTGGAAGGCGTGCGAGCAATTTGAGCCATAAGTTGCATCACAACATTCGTCAGGTCGGCGATTTTGGAGTAAACCTTGGCCATCTCTTTATCTTTGATCCTGAGCTGTTTTCGAAGCTCTTAAAGCAGCTCCTGCTCTGTGGTCCTGGGGCGGAAAGTTGGCTCTTCTTCGCTGTCCGAGCTTGATTCCACATGGACCGAGGGGTCCTTCTGCCTATCGGCCACATCGAGAGGGTTTTCATCATCCAGCGGAGGCAGCTGATCTTGGGAAGCGTCAACCACATTCAAGCCAGATTGGGCTTGGGATGTGGTGGCCCCATCCTTGCTTTTGTTGCGTAAGTTATCGCTGGTCCGCACCCGCAATATAGACCGTATGGATAGCATATCCGGACGTCTTTACATTATTGGCAGCTAATTTTATGGACCGTTGTCGTGGCCCTTCTGTTTTGGTAATGGACAATCGATTGAAGATGGCTGGCCTGACCGGATTCTTGAGTGGTGCTGGAACTTCTTTTCAGGATTTGCCCCGCTGCTTTCGCGCGGCACAGAGCGTCTGATAGACTCTTAAAGAGACAATGTCATGCTTTCTCTGTTGGGGCTGGGACACGTCTCTTTGTAGCATCGTTTGGAATGTTTTTCCCTTGATTCTAGCGGTCATGGCGTTTTTCTGAACCCACTTCAGAGGTTCGAAGGAATTACTAACTTTTACGGCCGACTCAGCCATCATCGCGGGGTGACCCTGCTCTTGGAATCTCACAAGATTCAACTTGGCCAGAGTCCTGGCCCTCTTGTTGGCTCTATATTTGAGCCGCTTCTGCCTTAACTTTTGATTTGAGCACTTGGCAAGCTTCGGCTCTTCGGGGAGCCGCCGTAGACCGAGCGATAGAGAGCTTTGGAGATATGCCTGATTGTGCTGTTGTCAGAGGCATCGCCTGTGCTTGTTCGCGACGTTCGATGATACCCTTTGTTCCGGTAGTCTTTCCCCCAGCTTGAGCACTAGAGAGTCGTTCAGACGCCGTTTTACGTTTGGGTTGTGGTGCTTTGGCGATCACAACGTTCGGCCTCTTGCTGCTTAAGACCGGTTTGGCACCTGGTTTGCCATGACCTCCGCCAGATGAGCGCTTTAGGCAGGATAAATGATGACGGAATGAAATTGACGGGGTGGCTCCTGCCATTACCGGATGGGACTTGTAAGGAGAACCATGCGGGCATTGATCTTGACCACGTACTAGATCGGAGTCGCGTCAGAAACGAAACTCGTCTTGGGAGACATGATTGCTGAGTTCGAGATTGTGACTGAAAACTTGTTAACCTGTACAGACAAAAAATATCTTCAGTACAGGCAATCGATATATATGTTGATTGAGTTTGCATAAATGTTTAACCCGAAAATATGGGAGGAGAGATAATGTCTCACCGGACATGCCAGAATCTGTAGGGTGTTTTTGTCACCCCATTGAGATGGGAATACGCGTGCTTGTCAGGCATGTACAGATTCCCCCTACCTGGGGAAGGCCGGGGTTTGTTGATTGTGGGGATTCGAATTTCCGGCAGCCGCAGACTAAGCTGCCATTAATTACCCCTCGCTTTTGAAGCGAGAGAACCTCCGATCGATGGGTCAAACTAGTCATGCGAACTCAATGTGTCGTATGCGTGTATTGTGTTTTGAAGGGTACTTGGACGTATCGGGGGCCACACAGAGTTTACGGGGGTCCCGTTATCCGGATAGCGGGTTAGGGGTCAAGTGGGATAGCATCCCCCTTGCGGGGTGCGGGGGAGTGCCCCGTTAGAAATTTTTTCTAACGTGGGACGAGTTTTGAGTATGGAGCATGAAAGAAAAAGAGGGGTGGGGAGCGTCCTAAGGACGTGTGAGTGGCGTGTAGGCGCCGGGCACCAGCGGGCCAAGTGCGTGGCATGTGGGCGCCAGCGAGTCACGCGCCCCGCACGAGGGCACTGGGCGCCAGTGGGTCGCGCGCCCCGCACGCGGGCGCTGGGCGCCAGCGGAAAAAAGGGTTTAACCCTTGTACTGTGAGTTGCACTCTCGATTGACTTTTGGAGTTAAACTCCTAAAAAAAGGGAGAGGGGCTTAGCCCATACACAGGGAGTTGTACTTCCCGGTTGACTTTAGAAGCTAAACTCCTAAGAGATTTTCGGAGATGATGAAAGGGGACCCATTTCTTCTTCCTTGAGCCCTGGATTTTCTCTTGAGCCTTAGATCTTCCTAAAGTGGGAATTTTAAAAATGGGCCTCCTTCTTCCTCCTCTCTGTTGGCTGGATCTTGGAGAAAAAAGAGGGCCGAGACTTAAAAATCTCCCTTTTTAGAGATCTGATGGGAGATCTAAGCTCCCTTTTGTGGGTTTCATGATGAAAAATTATTCTTTTTTGAGAAAAGAAGAGTGAAACTCTTGATTTAATTTAAGAAAAAAAAAGAAGGTTTAGAACCTTGAGGAAGAAGAACGAGGCACAGAACCTTAGACTTTTTTGAGAGAATGAAAAATTCCTCCTTGATTTTTTCATCATGTTTACCTTTATAGGCTACACACTTTACATTTAGCCCCTTGGACTTTGCCAAATGGCAGTTGTGACACCCCATGCCTTATGTGCTTATATCCTTTTGCACATAAGCCAAGGGGTTTACAAAATTTTGGTTTTCTGTCCATTTTTCATACAGTTATTTCTAAAAAAAATTGCATTGAACTAATTTATTGCTTCATTCTTGGCATGGAGCCGGCCCCTTCCATTCTTGGTCTTGACTTGGGTTTGGGCCCACTTCACTTGAGCTTGGACCTGCCCGCTTGGCTGGGGATTGACCGATTTTGACTTGGTCAACCGGGGTGTAATTTCTGACCCCAACAGTGAGATCCAATCAGGCAAGTTTTAAACTTGCAATATGCTATATTATTATATCAATATCTATATGAATAAGAATAGTGCGTGTGTTTTATTATTCAACAAATATTACCGATTTAAAGTTTTACGATATCCGTTCGTATCCGTACTGATAATCGTTTATTTAGTTGCATGCCGGAACATCATGATATCATTATACTACTACATCAGTATAACATGTTATCTTGTTTGCATCATACATAGTAATGAACGTATAATGGTTATTACAGATAGATACATATGCATCTTGGCATCGGTTGTGTTTACCGTATTCCGATATTGATTACAGTTTCGCATTGGGTATCTATTTGGTTCATATGCATTACATGACATGTTCACGACACACTACCGACCTGCTACTTGGATTTTATTGCTAATGCCAACAATCCTGACTTGTTGTCCTGATGGGCGTGACTTGTTGTCTACATAGACAAGAACTGTACTTGTTTGATCCTGTGTTGGCATTAGATTTATATTGTTAGTACCTGACTTGAACACAAACCTGGGGGAAAAGAGAAAATCAAGAATGTAACCGAAACGTAACTCAAGAGAATATTATTATTGTTTGCCGTGGTTCCGGGCGTTACGGAATAAATCATTGTTTGTCGTGTTTCTGGGCGTTACGAAATAAATCATTGTTTGCCGTGTTTCCGTACGTTACATAATAAATCATTGTTACCGTGGTCCCGTGGAGAATGAACGAGATATATACTGTTGAGTTACGATGAGAATTATATTAATTGATTTCAAAGACTTTTAGATTAGATAATCTAGAAGCACAGATTTAGGATACACATCACACACCCATACATACACATAGCTCACTATTTATACATGTGTTTATTATTTATATTCATGTTTAATCATATCATTATATTCTGGTTATTACCGTTATTTTGATATTATGACGCACTGACGTCTGGGTTTTGCATGGCCCGGTTTCTCTATCTTTATCGTAGGCAGATCAAAAGTATTTTAGCAATCAATCCGAGCAATGAGAAGTTAAACGTGTATTGTTAGAGATGTTTAATTTATTTATTTCCGTAGTTTTGTTTATTGATGTGAGCCCATATTAGGACATGGTTCAGATATTGTTTATTGGATCTCGATTCGTTTCCGCTTTATGCATTTTCTTGATTTTATTTACTATGGCAAATGGACATGTACTGGCTAGATTATATTTTTCTGTTCTTGATATCTGATAGACAGCCGTGATGAGACCGTGGAGGGATGATTCCTAACCACAGGTAGCATGGTTGGCTCTGTCACGTGCCGTAGTTTACGTATCTTGGGAAGCGGGACATGATAGGGTTTGTTTGGTATCAGAGCCCTAGAATTTAGGGTTAATCGGGTTTGGTTCTTTATAGTTGGGTATTAAACCCAATACACTAACCAGAAAACCCGGAATTAGGAACATGTCCTGCAATATTACTATCTTGCCTGTCTTGAATCTATAGCTATTTTGTTTATTGAATCCGGTTTACCGTTGCTAATCCTCTTCAGTGTCTTGGCTTCAGAATCATGGAGGATAGAGATTTGCGGTCATACCAGAGGCGTGTTGATAATGCCGCATTGCTTGGTGTTGTACGTGGTATGCTTGAAAACCGGAAGTGGCAAACTGAGCTGAATCAGTGGCAGGCCGAGGCTTTTCAGAAGGGTCTGCGAACAGTCCAGCAGTCCGTAGTTACAGAAGCAACCAGGCCAGCACAGCGTAAGGGCACCGTGGCGGACATTAGAAAGCTTGGTCCGTCCACATTTACAGAATTGGAGGAGCCATTGCCAGCAGAGCAGTAGCTAGTTGACACAGAAAACCTGCTCGTCGCCGCGTAGATTCCAGATGAGGAAAGGGTGGATATAGTACGCATCCAGTTGGTAGATTACGCTCGTAAGTGGTGGCTCGTAGAGGAGACCCTTCTGCCCAAATCGATCAGTTGGGTAACGTTTTCGCGAAGTTTTTTTTGGAGAAGTTCTTTTCGCAATCTGCTCGGGAAGAGATGGAAGAGAAGTTTATAAGCCTAAAGCAGAATGGCGGATCCGTTGATACACATGCGGCTGAGTGGACTCAGATCAGTCGATTTGCGGGGCCTTTGGTTGCCAACGAGGCAGATAGGGCACAGAGGTTTATGGGTAGCTTGGATGTGGAGATTCAGAGACACATCATATCTCTGAGATTGACCACCTTCTCCTAAGTTCTCAAGGCAGCCAGGGAGCAGTAGAGTTTATCGGTGAAAGCGAAGGGTACTCAACAGCAAGCTGTCGTTGTGCGGAAGCCGATGTTTACGCCAAATCGAGGTCCTGCACGCGGAAGCATTCCGGTGAACAAGCGAGGCATTGTACCTATGAAGAAACCCGTTGTATCCGATCAGAAAATAAGTGTGTTTTGTGATTACTGCTAACGACCGGGTCATTTCCGGAGGAAGTGCCGGATGAGGCTTGGGTAGTATCTGATTTGCGGAGCTGCTGATTATCGAATGCATGCTTGTCCATCAAGAGTTCAGTTGAAGGGTGATGCTCCGAGAGCACAGCAGAAGCAGATTACTCAGGGGCCTAACCAAGTACGTACCTTTACTTTGACGGCCGAGGAGGCCAAAGCTTCAGACGAAATTGTTTCAGGTATCCTACCCGTTTATAATTTTCCCGCAATTACATTATTCGATTCAGGTGCATCCCATTGTTTTATATCATCCAAGTTTATTAGTGCGCACTCTATTCCACACACGGCCCTGTCTAGTTGCTGGGACATACACACTGAGAATAGGAAAATTACATCTAGTAGTGAGCGCAATGATTGCTCGATTGTTATTTGCGGACGGGAGTTATTCGCCGATTTCTTGGTGATTGATACTGGGAGCTATGATGTTGTCTTGGGAATGGATTTTCTTGGCACTTTTTACGCTCACATCAATTGTAGGGCAAAAAAGTGATTTTCCAGATTCTCGGACACCCAGAGTTTATATTTTTGGGAGGTAGCAGATTTGTCGGGCCAATCGAATTTAGGGCTAGGCCGACTAGTGCCGTTCTTTCGTCGATAGAAGTAAACAAGGAGGAAGCGCCAGCAGTAGTTCGCGAGTTTATGGATGTGTTCGAGGACATCTCGGGTTTACCGCCAAAACGAGATGTGAAGTTCGCGATTGATCTTATTCCTGGAGTAGCGCCAATTTCAAAGGCGTATTATCCAATAGCGCCGGTGGAACTAGAAGAGGTAAAGAAATAAGTTGCCGAATTTCTAGAGAAAGGTTGGATTCACAGCAGCAGTCAACCCTGGAGAGCTCCAGTTCTTCTAGTCAAGAAGAAGGATGGCAGGCGGAGGATGTGCATAGATTATCGAGAATTAAACCGGGTGACTATTAAGAACAGATACCCAATCCCTCGCATTGGCGAATTATTCGATCAACTCAGTGGCGCGAGGGTATTCTTGAAGTTGGATTTGCGATCCGGATATCATCAAGTTTAGGTGAAATCAGAAAATATTTGCAAGACAGCGTTCCGAACTCGATATGGGTATTACGAGTACTTAGTGATGCCATTTTGAGTTACTATCGCACTGGCAATATTTATGGACTTGATGAACCGAATCTTTTCACCGTACCTGAACCAGTTCGTAGTGGTGTTTATTGATGATATTCTGGTATATTCGAAGAGCAAAGAAGAGCATGCAGAACACTTGAGAATCGCACTGCAAACGTTGAGATAAGAAAGGTTATATGCTAAGACGAGCAAGTGCGAGTTTTGGCTCGAAGAAGTAAAGTTCTTAGGTCATGTCGTATCCAGAGATGGAATTTCCGTTGACCCTGAAAAAATTGCAACTGTTAATGATTAGCCAATTCCAAAGAATGTAGGAGAGATCATAAGTTTTCTTGGGCTTGCCGAATATTATAGAAGGTTTGTGGAGAACTTCGCTCGAATAGCTGAACCATTGACCAAGCTAACATGAAAGGAGGTACCGTTCGTATGGACGGAGAAATTTGCGTCATCTTTTGAAGCGTTGAAGTAAAGATTGACCACTGCTCCTATCTTGACAGTGCTAGACAGTTCCGGAGGGTTGGTTATTCACAGCGGCGCATCTGGGAAAGGTTTGGGATGTGTTCTAATGCAACATGGGAATGTTATAGCCTATGCGTCAAGATAATTGAAGACCCATGAGAAGAACTACCCAACTCATGATTGTTCCCTCATGGAAACTGAACAAAATACACACACACACATATATATAGAAAAGTAACGGGAAAAGCCCCTAAATGGAGCATCACGTGCCCACACGTGATAGGCGCTGCGCTTGACAAAGCAAGGCTAAAACTGAAGCTAAAACCGAGCCTCACGTGCAGACACATGACTGTTATATACAAAGTATATAAGCGCCTTCTTAAAATACAATTGGCCAGAAGAAGTCACGTGGTAGCACGTGACGATTTTTGATATGCTTAATGCTGTGAAGGGTCACGTGCTGCACGTGATGAGCCCCTATGCTTTTTAAACCGATGAAATTAAATTCTAAGATAAAAGGGGTCAGAACACCATTTGGAAAACATTTCCCTAGATCTTTCTAAACAAGAAAGATTGCGCTCTGCAAAGCAGAGTGCCGTTGGATTAAAAATCTAATGGTGATTAAAATATACCAATTTACAGAAGAAGATTCTGTGTAGGGAAATATTTTACTAATTTTGTGAGAAATATCTTCTGTAAAACAGAAGTCCTTGGATTAAAAATCCAACGGTGAATAAAATTCACCGATTGATCTAAAAGATCATTTTGGTTGATTATAAAATCAATCAAAATCTCTTAATAAGAGATTTGGCCGAACAAAATGATTCTTTTCTTTCTCATATAAATAGGAGCCCAAAAAAAGAGGAGAGAGATATCAGAGGAGAAGATAGACAGAGAAAAGAAGAAATAAAAGAGAGAGAGAGAGAGAGAAACCCTTCGTAAGCTTAAAAGAAAAGAGAATTTAATTCTCCAGAGAGAAAAAAAGAAAACGTAACTCTAGGTAAGAGAAGGAACAAAACACAGAGAATATCTCATCTCTTTTTCACCTCCATAAGAGTTTAACTCTTCCAAAAAGAACTTAGTTCTTCCTCTGGTTAAGATCTGCAGAAGCAGATCTCCACACAAGTTGAGAATTTAATTCTCATCGGGGGATTTTGCCATGCAGATCCAAAACCTAGAGGGAGATCTAAGTTCAGAGAATTTAATTCTCCCATAAAATATATAGGAATTTAATTCCTTTGATGAAACAAGGGTTTAACCCTTCATATGAGAACTTAGTTCTCCCTTATGGCAAAGATCTGTAGAAGCAGATCTCCTTACAAGTTGAGAATTTAATTCTCATCAGGGAGATTCTGTCATACAGATCCCAAACCTAAGATAAAAACTAAGTCTTAAGGATCCAATTCTCATAAAACGATGGGATTGAAAGCCTTGAAACTCAGGATCGCCATGAGTGTAAAAGAATTGACACCCAACATGATAACTGTCGATCACGTGCTCCCACATGAGCGCCTGTGATGAACAAAAGAGAATAAAAGAAATTGACTCACGTGATCACACGTGACCTCATAGTAGTGCTTAGCACTTAAAAAGCAAAAGGGAATAAATCAAAGGCAGTTTCTATTTTTGAGGCGCCTCACATGCTCCCATGTGACCCAATAGCACTTAACACTCAGAAAAGAACAAAAAAATAAACCCGTAGAGGCAGCACTTCAAATTCTTGAAGTCTAATATTACTTCAAGCGCCTCACGTGACCCCACGTGAGCGCCTCTGAATTTTAGTGTTTAACACCATTTTGTACACATCACGTGGGACCACGTGAGCGCTGAATAAACATGTTAGTGTTGAACACTATGAAGGGCTAACATTAGCCAGAATCAGATCAAACGTTCCAAAGATCATCAATTGAGCCCTTCATACTCGGGGTTTCCAAAGCCGATCTCAAGACAGCTAATAAGCTCCCAACAGATGACATCTAAACTGATGTCCATCCCACTTCCCAAAATTGGGACATTGGTTCAAGAGTACATCTCTTCATACCTCTGATACATGTCGCTGTAATCCTTCAACGTCTTCAGAGAGATGGAGGGTCCTAATAGCCAATAACTTTTAGCACATTCCCAAACCGATTAAATCAGAACCACACAGACTATGACGTCTTTAAACTTCATGGACTATGATGCCCTTAACCTTTATGGACTATAAGGTCCTTAAACTCATAGACTATTATGTCTTTAAACTTTACAGACTATGATGTCTTTAAACTCCATGGACTAAGATGTCCTTAAACCCAATGGACCGGAATGTCCCTAAACTAAAACAATAGAGTCCAAATGATCTTTTGTTGGATCTAAATGATCCCAAACCCTGTTAAGTAGATCTTAGCCTAAAAATTAGATTAATGTATCCTTAACAAACGCTTAAGTTGATCTTGATCTCAATGAGATTAACGATCCTTAAACCCAATGGACCGCACTGTCCTTAAACTAAAATAATAGAGTCCAAATGCTCTTTTGTTGGATCTAAATGATCCCAAAACCCTGTTAAGTAGATCTTAGTCTAAAATTAAACTAACGAATCCTTAACAAACGTTTAAGTTGATCTTAATCTCAAACGAGACTAACGATCCTTAAACCCAACCCAAATCCAAATCTAAGAAAATACGGATTTGGGCTAATCCACACCCTATGGGCGACAACATAAATTAGTCTCCGTATACAATTCACAGGCAACCAAAAAACAAAACAAACACACACGACACGAAGTGACCATCTGGAGAAGGAGAAAGTGGTTACCACGATGCGGTAGCGTAATTAACTGCAGGGGTTTGCGCCTGCAGGGAAGAGCGTCACCATAATCAAAACCCCTCACAATGAGGGGGAATCTGACGAAGTCTGCTACATTGGCCACATCCGTCTAAACCTTCGATATATGGTGCCATAAATCAACTTGGCATCTTCGGAGAGGTGGACGGATAAAACCAAATAGCATTGCCCCCAAATTCAGGCAGGAGACCTACGCGGTTTCGTCCCTATTTTCGGCGGCGAACAGATTCTGGCACGCCCGGTGGGACTTTTTTCTCTTTCCACTCCACACTTCGTGTGTCGTGTTTCGTGAACGAATCGCGGTTTGCTATGGTTGCCCTTGGATTCGAGATACTAAGATTTGGTGTCTTTCTCCGTGCAGAAAACAGAAGATCAATGGCTTTCAACTGCACCAACTGCAACAACTCCCACTCCGTCCTTGCTGGAGGAGTGACCTATGGGCCTCAAATGGCCTCCATTTTCACAATGCCAGTGGAACAGGTGACGCAACCCACCACTGGGCTGTTCTTTGGGACCATGCTCCCGCCAATAAGCTTCAATACCCCGGTGCCATTGCAAGAAACTCTGAAGAAGTCGGTCTTTGATCGGCTTACGACTACCGCAGCCTCTCTCAACGGGTCGCCCAAATCCAACGCCTCAGTCTTTAACAGACTGGGCCAAAACTCCAATAGGCCTATGAAGAAGCCCGCGATACCTGAGGGGGTTATCCTGAAACGGATAGCCATCCCTGTTCCAACAAACGAAATCATCAGAGAGGCTTCTCCTGCTAAGGGATCGGTCTTCGCTAGACTGTCCACTCCAACTCCCGCATCGGGAGAGATCACCAAGGCCGTTTTCCCTGCTCAAAAATCAGTCTTCGATAGGCTGGACGTCTCTTCTCAGCGGACATCAAGTCTTCAAGAGACAGACACTGGCAACAACCCTCCACCAGAGCAGGGGGCACGATGAAGCCACCCCTATAGCTGAACCAATACCGTCTGCAAGGCATACTCGACGTCGTCACTGGCGCCGAGTGAGGAAAGGTGGGGGCATTTCCCCTTCCGGACTTACCCCACCAGCTCCAACGGTAGAAATTGATACTGCTGTTCTAACTGAGAGCAGCTTTGAACCACTTAGGAGGGTGCGCAAAATTTCTCCGACCGCCGTGCTAAAAAGATCTCCTCCACCTATAGAGAATGTTACAAAGGTGAAGCGAGAGCAGCCCTCTCAGCGGTTGTCCTCTAAAATTCACAAGGTATGGCGACAGGTCCAAGACTAGGTGATCAACCAAGACTACTCCCGCCGACCGAAGAAGATGAAAGTTCGGCAAGATAAGGACCATCCTGTCGTACCTCAGAAGGTGTCGTCTACTTGGATGCCTGCTGCAACAGCCCCCTCAACTTCGACCGCCCACAAAAGGAGAAGGCCGGAGAAGATCCCTGCGTCTGCGACGAATCGCAAGGGTACTGAACCTAAACGCCCCAAGTCTGGGGGCATGATGGTGCATACTGTTTATATGGCATCCGGGAAAGAGAATAGCCGTATCTCCACGGGCCATCGAACACTCACCCGATCAGTGACAAAGGCTCCGGAGCAACAACAGCAAAAGCTCCAGGAGATGCTAACACAGATGGCCGCACTCACTGGGCCAAAAGAAAGTCCGGAGACATCGTCGGAGCAGCGTCAAGAACAAGAAACCGATGCTGAGTTCCTTCGCAGAATCCTCGAGAAGAAAGAAAGAGAAGCTGCGGAACAAGCGACCAACATAAAACGAATGGCGCTTTTATTCCAAGATATGGTCGGGATGATGATACAACCAGATCCTCCAGGTGAAGACCCTTCAGCAATCCTTGAAGACGACAGAGGGGAGACATCGAACCCTCTTCCGGCTTGTTCAGCAGCCAAGGAAGAGACTATCTCCAAAGCTGCCCTGAATGACTATATCGCTCAACAGATACGAGCTCATCAGGCGAGCGAAGCGGCCGGCCAAATTGTTAAGACTGGACGACCCTATCCGAGTTGGTACGATCAAATAAAGTACGCGCCGGTATACACGATCCCTAAATTCCATGTATATAAGGGGACGGGCAATCCTCACCAGCATGTCGCTAAGTTCATGGCTCTGTGCGGCAACACTGGAGGTGACGATAAGCTACTGCTTCGCCAATTCGTTGGCAGCTTGTCGGAGACAGCGTTTGAATAGCAATCTGAGCTCCCGAACGACTCCGTTACGACATTTGCAGAAATGGAGCTACTGTTTACATAAAGATTCGCAAGCGCTAGCAAGCGCACCCCGATCACCGCACTAATTAACTCCAGGGTGAAGCCAGGCGAAACATGGGTTCAGTACGTGATACGGTGGCGGAACCTATGGTCGAAGTGCGAACAGCGCAAGAAGAGGCTCCTGCAGTAGGCATGTTCATGGGTACCCTCGATCCGCAGGCGACCATATCCCAGTTCATGATGTTTTTCAAGCCGACTACCTTCCAGGCCCTGATTGACAAGCTGGTCCAAATAGATCAGATGGGCCATAGACCGTCTTCCTCGAAAATAGAGCCTCGAAACAAAAAAGGGAAAGGGAAAGCGTCCTTTGTCGCCAACGCTCAAAGCAGCCCAGTGGTCCAAAACCAGCTGATCGCCAAGACGATAGACAATGATTCTTCAACGAGAAGCTAAAACGCCCTTATTCGTTTCCCCGGGATAAAACGAGGAGACTGTTCGAGCTGGCAGTGCGCAACAGGCTCATCAATCTGTCAGATCCAAGACGTCCGCTGCAACCAGGCGACGCCAACAATCCTAATTACTGCCCCTACCACCGGGCAGTAAGCCATGCAATCGAAGATTGCTTCGTCTTCAAAGGCTGGATTGAGGACCAATACCAACAGGGCAAATTCACGCTGTCTAAAAATTGGAAGGTGAGCCCGCCCCAACCACACGCTCCTAAAAAGATGGACATGACGGAGGTATCGTGCTCTTTTATAGAAGAAGCTCCATAGGAAATTGTTCTTTCGACAAAGACCAAAAAGATGCTGAAAGATCTCCAAGCATGTCCGACAATTAAGTGGAAGAGCCCGCTGGAGCCCGAGATTATTGAGGGGATGCTGAAGCCGCGCTCGACGTTGAAAGTTGGTGAAGGTGGACAAAACATTCAGGCCAAGTCTCCAAAGTCTTTAAAGAAAAAGAAGAAGGCCAAGAAGCTCGTCCAACCCGAAGACAGCCGTACAGGTCTGCAGAAATACATCGATGCACTGGAAGAATAAAACCAGAAGGCATGGACCCCAATCACGTTGGACGAATTCTTTAATCATGTTATTGAAAATGAAGCCGATGACGCCGATGAAGGAGAAAATTCTTCAGAAGAGCCCGAGGATTATGTAGTAAGCTACCACGCGATCTCTCATTCATCAATCGATGGTAAAGAAGCTCCTGATGCAAATAAATTGGGGGCGGATCTAGAACCAGAACTCTTAGAACCGTCAGACGAGATGATTGACATATTCCTAAACGAAGCTCTTCAGAAAAGCAAAGATGACCGAGAGCGTGAAATCGCCATATATGAAAGAGCCAAACGTCGGCGACTGAACGAAAGGGTTGAAGTATCCCAACCGGATCAAAGCACTTCTGCTACCAGCAAAAACAGGCTTAAGACAAGGAAGCGGTTCGCTAAAGCCCTGTCAATGGGAATGAAGTAGCCATCTCTCAAAGAAGACACTTCAGAAAATACGTTCCCCGACGAACTAGATGCACATCCAAACTACTGCTTATACCATCGGAGGATCACACACCCTACAGAAGAATGGATGGCCTTTAAAAATTGGTGGCAGGGATACGTCGCTTATCGACAACATTTCAAGCGGACGAAGCGCAAAACTCGTCTGGAACAAAGAAGCGCGACTGATGAGCACAAAAGAACTGTCGGTAAATGTCACATGGTTGACTCCGGAGGATCGCAAGTTCTCACCTTCAGGAGCGATTCTGATGAAGAAGTAGCCATCGGCCCTCTCTTCAAGGAATCCAAATCCAAAATAGAAGAGATGAAGACCTGCGAGAACATTCAGCTGCGCAATCGCACGTTACCCGAAAAGAATCTCGGACCCACAGACAATGGATCGAACAAAAAAGATAAGGGGAAAGAAAAAGTCCCTGAAGATATCGCCCTCAATGACCGAGTCGTCGAAGAGCTGGCAGCCAAGGACCTGTCCAAGAAAAACAAGGTGGATTACAACGTTCTGGCACACCTGAGGAAGATACTCTCGCAGCTAAGCATTCTCGATGCCCTTCTGCTATCTAAGGAGGCAAGAGATTATTTGATCATGGCACTACAAGAGCCCGAATAGTTTCAAGCTTTCCTTACCGAAGAAAAGATGAAGGACGGGCTGGAAGAAGTGCACACTGCTGACGTCACTTTCGGCGATGAAGACCTCCTCCCCGGGATGTATGAGCACAATGTCCCCTGTATGTCATCGGATATTGTCATGACATCAAGATAGGCAAGATCTTGGTCGACAATGGGTCCTCCGTCAACCTTCTCAATATAAGAGTGTTGAAGGAGATTTGCATGAGCGTTCAGCACCTCGCTCAGGATAAAATCACCATCTCCGGGTTCGACTCCCAGTCATCACGGATGCTCGGGTCTGTGATACTGACGTTACGCTTTAGGTTGCTCGTCACTGACATCAAGTTCCACGTCATTGATGACAAGACTTGCTACAACGCTTTGCTCGGTAGGCCTTGGTTACACGAGTATAACATCATCTCTTCTACACAGCATCAGTGTATGAAGTACTTCAAAGACGGGCTTGAATACACAGTGACAGGGGAACTAAATCCATTTTCCATAAATGAAGTCCGAAAGTATGAGGATGCAAAGTATTTCCTGCCAGGCTTTGAAGACATGGAAAGATGCCGTAAGCCGGAGAATAACCAGAAAGCTATCACCACTATTCCGGTCTTTGGGAGCGATACCGAAGAGGAAGAAGAGATAGTTTATTCAGGGCCACCCCAATGCAACAAGCCGGGACCATCTACCCCTATTCTGGTCTTTGGTAGCGACTCTGAAGACGAAGTTAACGCAGTGTTCTTAGTCCGGCCATCGATACAGACCCTCATTGAAGAAGATCAAAGCTTGCAAATCGCTATGGTTCCCGACAGCACTACAGAAAGATTGATACGCTCGAAACATATAGTGTGCAAGAGTTGCAAACATTCTATGTCCCTCCCAGGCGAAAAGGTGAAAAGGCGATCTTATTCTACCGATCTACAGAGACTAAGTTGAAAGAGAAGTCTGGCATGGTTCCGATCCTGCACTCGACAGGCTCCAACCCATTCGTCTGCCCAGGTACTACACAGAGAGATTAAAAAGGTTATTAAGATGCCAAGGCGTACCTTTCAAACAAACCCCTCGACAAGCTTAGTTCTACAGCAGGATTTGGAACGTCCCTGGAACTCAGCGAAAATTGCCCACCGGGAAAATGGAAACGATCGGGCTTGGATATGTCCAGTCCAAGAAACAGGAACAGTTCCATAGCTGCCATGTCATAAAGAACCTTGATGAAGAAGAAAATGCTCTTTTAAAAGAAGCTGACGTCGTACCAAAACACGGTCCTGCCATAAAAATGCCGAGTCTGTCATTTGAAGAACAGATGGACAAGCTAATACGGGAAGCGAGTCAAAAGGTTCGGAACGACTACAGTCGCGAAATGGCCATTTACGAGAAAGCCAAGACGCAACGCCTCCTTCAGCAGGCTACGGAGAACGACAATGCCCTTCACCATTAGCCCGCCATGCATTCCCAAGACAAGAAAAAGGCCTGACGCAGAGGCAAAAACAAGTTGAAGAACGGAAAAAACGTTCGACAGCGGCAAAATAGATCCAAAAGGCCACACGATCAAAAAAAGGTCAGCCGGAACCCGTCTCTAATGACAAAGATAGACCAAGCATATTCTTTCCCCCGAGAAAAGACAAGGAAAATCTTTGACCTCGTTATGAAATATCATATGATGACACTCTCGGAGTCTCGGCATCCCGATCAAGTAAACAAAGTTCATCACCCAGATTATTGCTCCTATCACCGAGCGATAGGTCATCCTCTTGAAGACTGCTTCATATTCAAAAACTGGGTAGAAAACCAATATCAGCAAGGCAGGTTCGCTCTATCCAGCAGTTGGAGGGTAACCCCACCACAAAAGCATGTACCGAAAGCCACGTATATGGCAAGAGTAGAACCGGATCAGCATCGGTCTTGGAAACAATCTCGTACCTGCCACGTGATAACACTGTCAGAAGAAGGAGTGCCCGAGGACATGGATGACCTCTCCTGGTGCTTCGAAAATAAGGATGAAGATGAGTTAATCTCAGAATTTCCACCGGCGCAAAAAAGAGCTGGAAGATGGGATACATACTACTGCAGATAACCTCAGAAAAATCGACTTGGGGACGGCAAACGACCAACGGCCGACGTTCGTCTGTGAGCTGTTGTCTGAAGAAAAGGTGGCTACGCTCAAAGACGTGCTCCTGCAGTATAAAGACTGCTTCGCATGGAACTACTCCGAAATGCCGGGACTAGATTCAGGAATAGCCGTGCACAAATTGGCGATATCTCCGGACGTCAAGCCGATCAAACAAGCACCGAGAAAAATGCGGCTCGAGCTTGAAATGAGCATCAACGCCGAGGTCAAGAAGCTAATCGAATCCGGCTTCATCCAAGAAGTTCAGTACCCCGACTGGATTGCTAACATTGTCCCAGTAATGAAGAAAAATGGGACGGTGCGCATCTGCGTGGACTTTCGGGACCTTAACAAAGCCTGTCCGAAAGACGATTTTCCCATACAAGTTACCAAGTTGATGATAGACAACACGTCCACTCACGAAGTCTTCTCCTTTATAGATGGCTCGTCAGGGTACAATCAAATAAAGATGCATCCCGAGGACAAGAAGCATACTACTTTCCGGACTCCTCTGGGCATATTCTGCTACAAAGTGATGCCTTTCGGTCTAAAGAACGCAGGCGCCACCTATCAGAGGGCCATGACGAAGGTTTTCGATGACCTCATACATGAAATCGTCGAATGCTATATCGACGACCTCGTGGTTAAAAGCAAATCGTACGAGGAACATTGGGAGCAATTGAAGATCGTGTTTCAACGCCTTCGGAAATACAACTTGAAGATGAACCCTCCCAAATGTGCGTTCGGAGTCTTCTCGGGTAAATTCCTAGGATTCATCGTACGACACCGGGGCATCGAGATAGACCCGTCGAAAATCAAGGCGGTCATGGAAATGCCTCCGCCTAGAACTCTCAAGCAACTGCGATCTCTCCAAGAAAAGCTCACATATATCCGACGGTTCATAGCTAACCTCTCCGGAAAATGCCGTCCCTACAGCCATTTAATGAAGAAGGGGACTCCTTTTGTCTGGGATCGCAAATGCCAAAGCGCACTGGACGAAATCAAGCAATACTTACAGAATCCGCCAGTACTGACCGCTCCGGTCAAGGGAAAGCCTCTCATCCTGTACACAACAGCCCTTGAAGGTTCCTTAGGCGCGCTATAGGCACAGGAGAATGACCAAGGGAAAGAGAGAGCCCTTTACTATTTAAGTCGAGTTCTCCTGGGGGAAGAAAACAACTACTCCCCCATCGAAAAACACTGCCTGACATTAATCTTCGCAATAACTAAGCTCAGACACTATGCTTTGGCACATGAGGTCCATATCATATCAGAAGTGGATCCTCTCAAGTATTTGATGTCAAGAGCCATACTAACGGGACGACTCGATAAATAGGCCCTCCTCTTGATGGAGTTCTCGATAACTTATCGTCCCCTCAAGGCAGTGAAAGGCCAGGCCATCGCTGACTTCTTCGCTGAGCACCCGATACCTGCTGATTCACCTCTAAATTGTGAACTGCCATACGAGCACGCGTTTGACACGATCGACGGGAGGAGAAGAGAGAATGACACCCGATGGGAACTCTACTTCGATGGGGCATCCTCCATGAAGAAGCAAAAGCACAGCTCCCCCATAATCAAATCTGGGGTAGGCCTCATCTTCGTGACTCCACAAGGAGGGATAATGCGCTTTGCCTTTTTCTTAACAGAGCCGAGGACAAACAATGAAACCGAATATGAAGTTTTGATAGCAGGGCTTGAGATCGCTGTCGACATGGGAATTGAAAACCTCCTCATATATGGAGACACCCAATTGGTCGTTAGCCAAGTAAACAGCAACTATCAAACGTGCAAACCAGAGTTGATGAAGTACGGCGAGAGAGTTCAACAATTACTGACTCAAATCCTTTCCTATGCCCTAGAAAGCATACCGCGTGCGGAGAATAGCAAGGTGGATTCGTTAACCGAACTGGCTGATAAAAACCTCGATGACATAAGGATCACTGTACAAAACCGTCAAGTTCTTGCACCAGCCGAAATATCTCTGGAGTCGTCTGAAGAAAAGGAAGCGACCAAGGAGACAGTCCTACAAATGGAAGACCAAGAAAAGACTAAGGATTGGAGAGAAGTCTTTATAGACTACTTCAAATCCCGTCGAACACCTGAAGATTCGTTCTCAAGACATCAGCTCATTAGACGAGCTCTGTCTTTCGCCTTTCTCAATGATACTCTATATAAGAGATCGATCGACTCTTTGTGGTTAAGATGCCTGGGACTAGAAGAAGCAAGGAAAGTTATCCAAGAAACTCACGACGGACTCTGCGGTTCTCATCAAGCCGGGACGAAGATGAAGCTGAAGATCAAAAGGATGGGCTACTATTGGCCCACAATGATTCAGGACTGCCTCGAATTCACGAACCAGTGCCATTCGTGCCAGATTCATGGGGACTTCATCCACCAGCATCCAAATCTGCTACACCCAACGGTGGCTAGCTGGCCGTTCGAAATATGGGGAGCTGGCATAATCGGGGCCATCGAACCAGCATCATCTAGAGAACATCGGTTCATATTGGCAACAACCGATTACTTCTCTAAGTGGGCAGAAGCGGTACCGCTGAGAGAAGTGAAGACGGAAAATATCCTCCATTTCTTCAAGACACACGTCATCTATCGGTTCGGCACTCCGCGACGGATTATCTCCGATAACGGGCCAGCCTAGAGAAGTCACAGAATCAGCCGCTTCGCGCAGCAACATAATATAGACTGGAGATAATTTTTGGTCTATAGTCCCTGAGCTAACGGTCTAGCTGAGGTCTTCAACAAGACCTTGACGAAGATCATAAAGAAGACGGTGTCCAAGAATAAGAAGGACTGGCACGAGAGACTGCATGAAGCTCTCTGGGCATACCGGACCACATTCAAAAAGGCCACAAACACAACGCCGTATGCATTGGTATTCGGCATAGAAGCGGTACTCCCCCTCGAGATAGAGCTACCCTCTCTACGAGTGGCGGTTCACTATGAGATAACAGACGAGGAGAATACTCATCTTCGCCTTGAGGAGCTCGACGCCCTCGATGAAACTCGTCTCATGGCACAACAAAACCTAGAAACTTACAAAGCAAAGATGACGCGCTCATACGAAAGACTGACTAGGCCGAGAACATTCCGCCAAGACGAACTCGTTCTAATTGTCAAGAGACCCATGATCCCCAATCGTGCTAAACGAGGGAAATTCGAGCCAAACTATGAGGGCCCGTACATCATAGACAAAGTCTACCAGGGTGGGGCTTACTTGCTCATGGATATGCATGGCGAAAGACCCTTCAAGACAATAAATGGCCGGTTCCTGAAAAAATACTACGCTTGACAAGTCATGAACCAGGTCAATGATAGATGACGACGCCTATGTCCGCTCGCTATCTTCCTGAGTCCGAATTCTATAAGTAGTGCCCAGCGAAACCTCGCCTCCTAGGCTATGGACCGAGATGTCCTAAAACTAACGACGAACCGCAACATCCTAAAACTAACGATGAACCAAGATGTCCTAAAACTAACAACGGACTGAGATGTCCTAAAACTAACTAGAGACCGTAACGTCCTTAAACTACTACAAACCGCAGCATCCTAAGGCTGACGCAAAAAAAGAAGAAAGAAAAAAAACAAAAAAACCAGTACGTCCATAAGCGAAATGGGCACGGATGAAAACCCGAAAGGGCTCCGTGAGTAAAAACAGCAGGGCTACCGGCGAGTTTGTGAAAACCCAAAAGGGCGCAATCTCGTTAAAAGACACTTGCAAAGTCCTCTCGACCTTATAAGGAGAAAATACCTGCGTGGGATCCTTACGACCCACAAGGGTGCAACACATTAGGGATCCCCACGATTCCTAAGGAGAAGTTACACTTACGAGATCCTCACGGCTCGTAAGGAGAATTCCCCTATGAGACCCTCACGGCTTATAGGATTCAAAATCCTTAAGCTACAGGGATCTAAACCTGTTCTTAAGCCGTCATACACCCCGATATGGCCCTACAAACGGTTCAATATTGACCTTTGTATACAATCCACGGGGACGAATAAACATTTCCCCAACAGAGTCCCACCAGCAATGAGCGATATCATCACATGGTGAACGACCCTATAAGTTCTCTCGACTGATAAAGAGAAAACACTCTTGTAAGATCCTTACGACTTATAAGAGAAAACGCATTTAGGAGTCCTCACGACCCCTAAGGAGAAAACACACCTACAAGATCCTCACGACTTGTAAAGAGAAATACCTTTATGAGACCCTTACGGCTCATGAAGTCAAAAGCCTTAGTCGACAGGACCTTAACCCGGTTTGCTAAGCCACCTTTATTCGAACCGACAAAGGCAAATGATGATTCGCTCCTGGCCATATCCCAGTTATAGCGATGCTGATGCCTAAATCGGTATCAAATTCCAAGTTTAAACTCGTGATAAAAATCAGCAAGCCAAAAATGCATATGAAATTGCCGAAATGATGGGGCAACTTGCAACAAAATCAAGCGAGTAAGATATTTGCATACAAAATAGCCTAAATGATTGGGCGGCTCGCAATAAAAAGTGGCGAGTAAAAAGAAAAAATTGCCGAAATGATTGGGCACCGCGAAAAATAGCCGAAATGATTGGGCAATCGCGACTTTCGCGATGTAAAAAGTTGAAATGATAGAGCATCGCTGAAAGAAATAAAAAAAGTGATGAAACTTTTGCCCTACAGGCGAGTCCATACTAACTCCTGTATACAATCCATAGGCATAAGCGAAAAGGGAACTACATTTCCCCACCAGGCTGCGTCAAAGGGAAGTCAGATCTTAACGACCACATCTATAGCTTAAAGATTAACAACGGCGTTTCTTCTCACTCCAAACGGATGCAGGCGTGACGTCAACAACCGATCTCAAGGTCGCAACGAAGCGGAGCCATGGCAAAGTCCCTAGTACCAAATCTCGGCGGCCACCTCTACAGCCTAGAGACCAACAACGACGTTCCTCCTCATGCCAGCAGAGCACGGACGCGACATCACCAATTGGAGCCACGGCAAAGTCCCCAGTTCCAAGACTCTATGGTGCACAGACAACCTAGTGTCAACCCCTGACCTCATTGTCGTAAAGCAACACTTCGACTTGGATACATGTCAACCCCTGACCTTCTTGTCGTAAAGCAACGCTTCGACTCGAACATGTCAACTCCTGACCTCCTTGTCGTAAAGCAACGCTTCGACTCGGATACAAGTCAACCTCTGACCTCCTTGTCGTAAAGCAACGCTTCGAATCGGATACATGTCAACCCCTGACCTCCTTGTCGTAAAGCAACGCTTCGACTTGGATACATGTTAACCCCTGACCTCCTTGTCGTAAAGCAACGCTTCGACACGGATACATGTCAACCCCTGACTTCCTTGTCGTTAAGCAACGCTTCGACACGGATACATGTCAACCACTGACCTCCCTGTCGTCAAGCAACACTTAGACTCGGATACATGTCAACCCCTGACCTCTTTGTCGTAAAGCAACGCTTCGACACGGATACATGTCAACCCTGACCTCCTTGTCGTAAAGCAACGCTTCTACTCGGATACATGTCAACCCCTGACCTCCCTGTCGTCAAGTAACGCTTCGACACGGATACATGTCAATCCCTGACCTCCTTGTCGTCAAGCAACGCTTCGACTTGGATACATGTCAATCCCTGACCTCCTTGTCGTAAAGCAACGCTTCGACTTGGATACATGTCAACCCCTGACCTCCTTGTCGTAAAGCAACGCTTCAACTCGGATACATATCAAACCCTGACCTCCTTGTCATTAAGCAACGCTTCGACACGGATACATGTCAACCCCTGACCTCCCTATCGTCAAGCAACGCTTCGACTCGGATACATGTCAACTCCTGACCTCCTTGTCGTAAAGCAACGCTTCGATACGGATACATGTCAACCCCTGACCTTCCTGTCGTCAAGCAACGCTTCGACTCAGATACATGTCAATCCCTGACCTCCCTGTCGTAAAGCAATGCTTCGACTCGGATACATGTCAACTCCTAACCCCCCTGCCGGTGCAATACTCCGTCTCGGAAATACATTAATCTATGATTCCCCGGTCGTAAAGCAATGGTTCGACTCAGAAATAAAACAACACATAAACCTAACAACCCGTAAAAATAAAGTTCTCTTGTGAGATCCTTATGACTCCCACAAGAAAATATACTTAAGAATCATCACGACCCCTAAGTAGAAATTACACCTACGAGATCCTCTCGACTCGCAGGGAGAAAAATCTTTATGAGACCCTCACGGCTCATAAAGTTGAAAAGTCTTAGGTGGCAAATCCCAACCTTATCGCCTAAGCCATCGCTGCCCTGCAAAAATATCCAGATAAACTACATATGGACCACATCCATCAGAGCTACATGCAAGCACGGGATAAAAATAATAATATATGTCTTTTATTCATGAATTCAAAGTGAATACAAGATACATATCATAAAGAGAATCAAAATGAATACAAAATACCCTCTCATTCAGGAGTGGATACAAGAAAAGAAAATTTTTACAAAAAATTCTTTAAGCCGGCGGATGGCACAATAAGCTCCTCAACTCATCGCTCTTCCGCTGGGCCTCGGCTTCAAGCTTGGTTATCGCCATGAGACGGGTCTCTGCCTGAGACTGTTGAGCCTGATATGAGGCGAGCCGAATCTCAATCTCCCTTCTGGTAACTTTATGAGCTTCGACCATCTCCCGGGTAAAGATAACGGCTTTATCAACAGCCACTACCTCCCTGATAGCTTCTTGGAGCACCCGCCAAAGTTCGTACGCACGGGTGGTCTTAGTAGTGAGCTCAGCTTGAAGTTCTCCCAAAGCATTCGAGGCCAGTTCCCTCTTCGAGAATATCCGGTTAAGCCTCTTCTCACATGATTGTAGATTCGCGGCACACCGTTCAATCAGCCCCCGCAAGCTCGTCTTTGCAGCCACGACCTCTGACGGAAGACGCGTGCACTTGAGACCGTGAAAACAAGCCTCCACTTGACGACAAAACTCGACCCAGACATGCACCAATGTTTCATCATGGTAGGCGGCAAGAAAGGGAAGAGAAATGTTGGCTTCGGCAGCAAATTCTTCGGCTGTGATCGAGCTACTGCACGAGCATCTTCGATGAGAGCCGACGTGGAGTGAAGGATTTCCTTCGCCATCCGTTCAGATGCACGTAGGGCATAAGGGCCTGGCGGCATAATGATGCGAGACTCCAGCGGGATAAGAGCGGGCAAAGCTATCAAGTTCCATGAACAAGCTATGAGATTTATGCCCAAAGAATATATATAGCGACGTCAAAATCTTACTTACCCACGGTCATGCAAGGAGGATTGGATCTTCAGGCCCGTCGAGGATCTCAACTTCGTCATCAGCTTCCAGAGCTGCAGAAGTCATATCAGCATCGTTATACGAAATAATAATAATACAATGAAGGGGTCAAATAACGCCAACCTTTCTCAGAAGAGAGGACGATACTTTGAGGGGATATTGCCTGTGGGGCGGCCATCTCGAGCAGACACTGAAAGGACTTTCTGGGAGATAAATTCACGATGGACGCCGCCAATCCTCACAATTCTGAAAAGACAAAAAGAGTCAGATAATATAGAGATCATTAAAGCAAGATAAGAAGACTACCTTCGATACTCTTCCCGTCTTGAGCCGGAGGGATAGTAGCTTCGGCAGCCTCCTCCATTCCCTCAGGAACATAACCGGAGACATTTGCTGGTGTGACAGCTTCCAGTTGAGTGGCAACGGTCGCCACTTCAGGCTCCAATGAAGAGATGACAGTCTCAATTACCCGTTCTACAATCTCCAAGCCATCACCAGAAAGGTCCATTAAATCTACAGCCAGTAAGTGTACCTCTTCCGGGAAAACAGATACCGGGGGAACAGAGACCGCCAGAAGAAGCTCCGCAGTAGGAATAACAGCTGTAACGACCCCCTCCACACCTACTGGTGTCTCATCAGGGATATTTACAGAGTCCACAGTCAGGACGCAACTCAAACTCAGATTCTCTGCCATTGCTGAAGTCCCTGCAAAGTTTTACGAAGATGAGAAGACATAAAAAGCGATACAAATTACTTGCCAAAGGAAAAATATAGAAATCATGCATACCGATACGCCAGGATGCCTCGAGTATGGCTTTTTCAAGCCGACGTTCCGTCCTGAGGAGGTATGCTCGCCGGGGTTCAAATGTAGATTCGTGGCCGCCAGTCCACAACGACAACTCATCTTCGGAAGCGGATGAGATAGGCTGCTTGAGGGCTATCTCTTCTCCCTGTCGTAGGGGGCCTATAAATATTCTCCGTATTGATGGGGGATCTTCGTAGAATATGACGGAAGGATAAGGACTCTTCGGAACACTCACTTCTCAGTTTCGTCCTGTGAGTGCCTTATAGCCTCAGCCAATTATGCGGCTTCCTCGGCAGATGAACCCAAAAAAAGAAGACCATCATCCGGCTCTTACATGGATATAGGTTCATCTTGAGCAACAACTTTAGGTTCAAGCAAGAGGTCAAGCAAACCGGTAACCGTCATCTTCCTCCTTTTCGAGCCAGAGCTGACACTAGAGGAGGAGGATCATTTCTTCCCCTTTGGCGCTTTGATACGGCGCTGCCCAACCTCGCCTCCAGTATCCTCTTTTGGCGGTGCTACCGATGATGACACTGCCATTGATGACGCCGCAACTGATGAAACTACTACTGGCGCCTTATCAGAAGCCCTTGCCTGAGCTCTAGTGCGTATCGGCATACCAACTGTGGGAGGAGTCAAGTCCGCATCCGCTTCCTCAGGAATAAGTAAGGCACCAGTACCCCTCAAGGGAGGGCGAACCACTGTCCGCGGTCGCGGCGGGATTCCTATAGCCTGGATTGGGGCGGGAGCTCTATATCCAAAGAGTATCCTCTTCTCCTCAGCAATGATGGGACCAACTCGATGGCGGTACCAACCCGTAAAATCCCCCACACACCTTGGAATGTAGTCGCCCTCGGGGATCATGAAGCGAGAGCTGGTGTTCAGCCGCATGAAGTGATGGGTGGCGTCACGAACAACTCCCAAAGACGAGCTAGGCTCCACCATGAATGCCTCGAAGGGAACACCCTGGTTATAACCTAATTTCCGGGCAAAGCGGTGCGGATTATACCGCATAAAAAGAACCGTATCATTTTGACGGAACACCAAATAACCCGGCCTAATCGAATACAAGTGCATGGCTTCCCTAGGCTTCAAGGATGGTGCTCCCCCTTTCGATAAATCGAACAGCTGTTGAATAGGTCCCGAAGGAGCAGAGAGGACTCGGTCATTAAATACCATCCCGCCTTCATTAGCATACGGGTTAAGCAAAACACGAAGAGCCCCTAGCTGAGTCGGATCAGGAGCAGAAGCGTCCACCAACCTCATGCCCCTAATACGTACATCTCAATTCACTACGTAAAATAATGGAGGGAGAAACTCACCACATCTACATCCGGGGTCGAAGTATTGGCCGCATTACTCAACCCATGGTATAAGTGCGATAACCCTGCAATGCCAACAGCCAACCGTGCCCCTTCGGCTACATGATGAGCGGGATAGATGACAGAGGCTCTCATGAAGCGTCGATGCATTGGAATGGCGAACCAGCTGAGCCAAAGGCTGATACAACAAACAAAGAAGGTCTTCTCGTCCATGCTGGGAGCCACAATTGAATCAAAGGACACGGTTGTCATGATCGGGATGTAAAACTGCGGCAAATCCTCTTCTTTGGCTGGCAGCTTATTCAACCCAAACCCATAGGGGTCGTTAATATTCGCAAATTTCGGAGCCTCCTTTGATAGGACATCTTCACGAAGGAAGCAGACGATAAAACTCTTAAAAGTGACGCCCTGTCCCTCTGACTCCGTGAACAGCTTCTCGAAAATACCCAGAGTCTTGATTAGACTTGGATACTTATAACGGACGACATTTTCGGTCGATAAGCCGTCAAGCATAGCAGGCACAGTCGCGAATGCATACTCATCAGGAGGCAGCAATTCTTCATAGTGCTCTCCCCTGATCGGCAATCCAGAGATCTCGCGAAACTCTTCTAGAGAAATCGAGACCTCGCGATCCCTTAGCAAGAAAGTGTTGGTGGGGAGATTCCATTGATTTAGGAAAGCTTTAACCCACCAGACATGGGGAGACTGATAATGAAAGAGAGATGCGTACACAGCCTGATAAAGCCCGACCTTCTGCAATCGCGCACGACGAGCGGACAAGATATAGCGAGCCCAGAGAAGATAGCCCGTTGGATGGCGATGGGTAAGCCCTATCTTATAGACTTGTCCCCAGGGCTGGGCTTCACCTTGGCAAATACGACGCCCCAAGATGTCTATGGCTGGCAAAGGCTGGTTTGGTATCCCAGCTGTCGATGGCTCAAGCCAGCCTGTAGGAGTCCAATCCATCACCTCCATTGCAAAGGCAGTCTGCGGACGCTCCATCGGCAAAACTGGGCGAAGAGGCTCTATTGGCACTTCTCAAAGAAAACTGCGGCGGCCCCGAATGATATGCCCATACCAGGTACCCCATAAGAGCAAATTAGTACAGTCTTTGTCATAGGCCCGAATCATCGCCATTGCTTCTTCGTCTGACGGCGATTGCGAAAAAGCAGCATCTGAGTGAGCAAAAGGGAAGTTAGGGAGAGAAGCTATTGGTCCTGAAACAAGGAAAAAGAAAAGACCATTAGTGAAGCCACACACACACACACACACACATATAGTAACAAAAGAAGACGACAAAATGTCTGTTTTACGGGACCACTGCCTTCAAGACACACGGACCCCACAAAATCAATATGGCAGCTCACCAATGATGAGACAAGGGAATCATCACGAGAATAAAAGAAGACCCTCATTAAACAAAGCATTGGGATTCAAATAAATTCTTAGGAAGACAAGCCCTGTTAAGTACCAACAAATTCAAATCTGTGCGAATAAGGGTAAAACCCTATGAAGAGATTTTCAAGAACATCAGGGAATAAAATTCCCGAAGGGTCCCGTTGATCTTTCAGAGCTAAGCTCTTCGCCAGAGGAATTAAATTCCAAGAATTCATAAAAAAATACATGAGAAAAAAAAATCCCATGAATCCTCAAAATTAGAGGGAAACGTTTGAGATATGGAAGTTATTGCTCAAAAGTTACATCTTTGGAAGATGGGTTTCTGAGGAGAGAAAAACTCTCATAATGGATTTAAAATCCCGAGGCTTTCTCAAAGAAGGAAAGTTTTCTTATGAACAAAGCGTTACCTGAAAAAGGGTTTCTTTTGGCAGAGTTTAACTCTGGATTTGCAATAGCAGAGAACTAAGCTTTGAGGAAGAGAATTAAATTCTCAAAGAAAATAAAAGAGGAAAGAGATGAAGAAACAGTGGTTGCCTAAGAAACCAAACCCTCGCATTTATAAGACATGACTAGGGCAGTTCATCTTCCCGTTCGCCTAGACAATCCAACGGTTATAAAAGTGACAGCGTTGCACTCACGTGTAAACCACGTGAGAACAACGCTGTGGGGGCATTTGTTCCCTCATGGAAACTGAACAAAAAATACATATATATATATAAAAGCAACGGGAAAAGCCTCCAAATAGAGTATCACGTGCCCACACGTGATAGGCGATGCGCTTGATAAAGTAAGGCTAAAATTGAAGCTAAAACCGGGCCTCACGTGCATACACGTGACTGTTATATACAAAGTATATAACCGCCTTCTTAAAAAACAATTGGCCAGAAGAAATCACGTGGTAGCACGTGACACTTTCTGATATGCTTAATGCTGTGTAGGGTCACGTGCTGCACGTGATGAGCCCCTATGCTTTTTAAACCGATGAAATTAAATTCTAAGATAAAAGGGGTCAGAACCCCATTTGGAAAACATTTCCCTAGATCTTTCTAAACAAGAAAGATTGCGCTCTGCAAAGCAGAGCGCCGTTGGATTAAAAATCTAATGGTGATTAAAAATTACCAATTTACAGAAGAAGATTCTGTGTAGGGAAATATTTTCCTAATTTTGTGAGAAATATCTTCTGTAAAACAGAAGTCCTTGGATTAAAAATCCAACGGTGAATAAAATTCACCAATTGATCTAAAAGATCATTTTGGTTGGTTATAAAATCAATCAAAATCTCTTAATAAGAGATTTGGCCGAGCAAACTGATTCTTTTCTTTCTCCTATAAATAGAAGCCCAAAAAAAGAGGAGAGAGATATCAAAGGAGAAGATAGATAGAGAAAAGAAGAAGATAAAAAAAAGAGAAAAACCCTTCGTAAGCTTAAAAGAAAAGAGAATTTTTTAATTCTCCAGAGAGAAAAGGAGAAAAAGAAACTCTAGGTAAGAGAAGGAACAAAACACAGAGAATATCTCATCTCTTTTTCACCTCCATAAGAGTTTAACTCTTCCAAAAATAACTTAATTCTTCCTCTGGTTAAGATCTGCAGAAGCAGATCTCCCCACAAGTTGAGAATTTAATTCTCATCGGGGGGATTTTTCCATGCAGATCCAAAACCTAGAGGGAGATCTAAGTTCAGAGAATTTAATTCTCCCAAAAAGTATATAGGAATTTAATTCCTTTAATAAAACAAGGGTTTAACTCTTCATATGAGAACTTAGTTCTCCTTTATGGCAAAGATCTGCAGAAGCAGATCTTCTCACAAGTTGAGAATTTAATTCTCATCAGGAAGATTCTATCATACAGATCCCAAACCTAAGAGAAAAACTAAGTCTTAAGGATCCAATTCTCATAAAACGATGGGCTTGAAAGTATCGAAACTCAGGATCTCCATGCACGTAAAAGAATTAGCACCCAACATGATAACTGCCGATCACGTGCTCCCACGTGAGCACCTGTGATGAACAAAAGAGAATAAAAGAAATTGACTCACGTGATCACACGTGACCTCATAGTAGTGCTTAGCACTTAAAAAGCAAAAGGGAATAAATCAAAGGCAGTTTCTACTTTTGAGGCGCCTCACGTGCTCCTACGTGACCCAATAGCACTTAACACTCAGAAAAGAACAAAAGAATAAACCCGTAGAGTCAGCACCTCAAATTCTTGAAGTCTAATATTACTTCAAGCGCCTCACGTGACCCCACGTGAGCGCATCTGAATTTTAGTGTTTAACACCATTTTGTACACATAACGTGGGAGCACGTGAGCGCTGAATAAACATGTTAGTGTTGAACACTATGAAGGGCTAACATTAGCCAGAATCAGATCAAACGTTCCAAAGACCATCAATTGAGCTCTTCGTGCTGGGGTTTCCAAAGCCGATCTCAAGACAGCTAATAAGCTCCCAACAGATGACATCTAAACTGATGTTCATCCCACTTCCCAAAATTGGGACATTGGTTCAAGGGTACATCTCTTCATACCTCTGATACATGTCATTGTAATCCTTCAACGTCTTCAGAGAGATGGAGGGTTCCAATAATCAATAACTTTTGGCGCATTCCCAAACTGATTAAATCAGAACCCCATAGACTATAACGTCTTTAAACTTCATGGACTGTGATGTCCTTAATCTTTATGGACTATGAGGTCCTTAAACTCATAGACTATGATGTCTTTAAACTTTACAGACTATGATGTCTTTAAACTCCATGGACTATGATGTCCTTAAATCCAATGGACCGCAATGTCCCTAAACTAAAACAATAGAATCCAAATGCTCTTTTGTTGGATCTAAATGATCCCAAACTCTGTTAAGTAAATCTTAGCCTAAAAATTAGACTAATGTATCCTTGACAAACGCTTAAGTTGATCTTGATCTCAATGAGATTAACGATCCTTAAACCTAATGGACCGCAATATCCTTAAACTAAAACAATAGAATCCGAATGCTCTTTTGTTGGATCTAAATGATCCCAAAACCCTGTTAAATAGATCTTAGTCTAAAATTAGACTAACGTATCCTTAACAAACGTTTAAGTTGATCTTAATCTCAAACGAGACTAACGATCCTTAAACCCAACCCAAACCCAAATCTAAGAAAATACGGATTTGGACTAATCCACGCCCTATGGGCGACAACATAAATTAGTCTCCGTATACAATCCACGGGCAACCAAAAAACAGAACAAACACACACGACACGAAATGACCATCTGGAGAAGGAGAAAGTGATTACCGCGATGCGGTAGCGTAATTAACTGTAGGGGCTTACGCCTGCAGGGAAGAGCATCCCCACAATCAAAAACCCCTCATAATGAGGGGGAATCTGACGAAGTCTGCTACATCGGCCGCATCCATCTAAATCTTCGATACATGGTGCCATAAATCAACTTGTCATTTTCGGAGAGGTGGACGGATAAAACCAAATAACATCTGCCCCCAAATTCAGGCAAGACGACCTCCACGGTTTCGTCCCTGTTTTCGGCGGCGAACAATGATTTGGAGCTAGCAGCAGTGATTTTCGCTTTGAAGATTTGGAGACACTACTTATTGGGCGAAAGGGTAGAAATATTTACCGATCACAAAAGCCTAAAATATGTGTTCACACAGAAAGAGTTTAACATGAGGCATCGTAGATAGTTGGAGCTAATGGTTGACTATGATATTGATCTAAAATACCATCCGGGAAAAGTTAATGTAGTGCCAGATGCTCTAAGTCGGTTGCCAGCAATACGGATGTTGACTGCATAGAAGGAGATTATAGCTGATCTTCAAAGGTTCGAGTTGGAGATTGTACTACCGAATTCTTCGGGACAGTTGATGTTGTTGTAAGTACAGTCATTCTTGATCGATAACATTAAAGCAGCGTAGTCGCATGATCCAAGATTGCAGAAGTTTCGAGGACAGGTAGAAGCGGGACTTCGAAGGGAACTGTTAATTCATGAAGATGGTTCGTTACGATATGGTAGTCGTCTATGTGTGCCTAAAGAAGATGTTCGTGAAGAAGTCATGAAGGAGGCTCATAGTTCCGCGTATTCCGTATATCCGGGAGGCACAAAGATGTACAGAGATTTGCGACAATATTTCTGGTGGGAAGGCATGAAAAGGGAGATTGCTCGCTACGTATCGAAGTGCTTGGTATGTCAACGGGTCAAGGCTGAATATCAAAGGGTAGCTGGTTTGTTGCAAACACTTCCGATTCCTCAATGGAAGTTGGAACATATAACCATGGATTTCGTGACTGTATTACCACGAAGTCCAAAGGGCAATAATACAGTTTGGGTGATTGTTGATCGATTGACCAAGGCAGCTCATTTTATACCGTTTCGAGTTAGTCTGTCGACAGAGGCTTTGGCAGAACGATACATGCAGGAGATTGTGAGATTGCATGGAGTACCTATGAGCATCGTTTCCGATCGTGATACCCGATTTTTATCGCACTTTTGGAGGAGTCTACAGGAAAGTTTGGTAACTCGCTTGAAGTTTAGCACAGCCTATCATTCTCAGACAGATGACCATTCAGAAAGAACAGTCCAAACTCTTGAAGATATGTTAAGAGCATGCATGTTAGACTTCAAGGGTTCATGAGAGGATCATTTTCACTTGGTGGAGTTTTCTTATAATAACAGTTTTCAGGAGACTATACAGATGACTCCATTCGAAGCATTATACGGTCGCAAGTGCCGTTCGCCTATCTATTAGGACGATGTAGGAGAAAGAAGATTATTGGGACCGGACCTTATTGTGCAAACGGTGGAGAAAATTAGCGTGATCCGAAATCATATGAAGGCGGCACAAAATCGACAGAAAAGTTGGGCTGATACAGGACGAAGACCTCCGGAGTTCGCAGTTCGTGATCTTGTATTCTTGAAGATGTCACCGACCAGAGGAGTGATCCAATTTGTTAGTTGAGGCAACCTTAGTTCTCGATTCATGGGGCCTTTCGGTATCATTGAGCGTGTTGCAGAGGTAGCATATCGATTGGCTTTACCACCATCATTGGCGTGTGTTCATGACGTGTTTCATGTATCTCAACTCCGCAAGTATATTCGAGATGAGACGCACGTCTTAGATCACTCGGAGCTGATAGTAAGGGAGGACCTAATATATGAAAAAAGACCAATGGCGATTGTGAATCGACGAGAAAAAGTCCTCAAGAATAAAGTTATCCCTCTAGTACTTGTTTCATGGGGGAATCGTTCACACGGAGAATCTACTTGGGAACGTGAAGACGAGATCCGACAGAAATTTCCCCACCTCTTTTCTTAGATCCGTGTTTTCTTGTCTTTTCTTGTTCCGAGAATTTCGAGGACGAAATTTTTTTGTACCTGGGTATAATGTAACACCCCAGCACTGTTATACTATATATTTATTTGGGGTATTTTAAATCTTGCGACAGATTTCCTAATTGTTATTGTTTTTGGATGCGTATAGTGTATTTGGTAACTGTGGTTAGTATCCGACCCGACCCGCATGTTTGAAACCCATCATGGTTCAAAATTACGTCAAATATTTGCTAGTACAGAGGATCCATACACATCTAAATTCTATACACTTATATGATAAATTTTTGTATCCGCATATCTTTTAATAATACAAATAAAAATCAAATAATATATTTTGATATCTAGCATGGCATGTTATCGTACTCCATATCATATGGTTGCATCCATACATCATGTTCATGTCCTAATTGCTAAAACAGACCCGTTTGGATCGCTATGTATATTTACGTAGATCCGTACTTGGGGGTATACATTTTTATTGACCGGATATCGCATTATGGTTTTAACTTTTACGTATATTCTCCATATTTAAAAACTAGATTTTTTGAAGAGACCCGGATAATATTCGGAGTAATTTGATATTAGCTGTATAAACCCAATATATATATATATTGGGTTTATACAGCTAATATCAAATTACTCTCTCTCTCTCTATATATATATATAAAACCAACAGTATATGTAATATATATGTATATATACAGAGAATAATGGAGGAAAGATGCTATAGGAGCGAATTTCCTCCTATGGCGTCAAAAAAATACACCCTCCCATGTTTTTTCCGATGATCGGTCCCTATCATCTTTATCGTTATTATCTAAGATGTGGGTACACCAAATTTCATGTGATTCTATAATTTTTTCACCGTTGATTTAGTGGGTTCAAGATTAACGGTTTACTGACAACATAACTTTTTGTTTTCCTAAATCAACGGTGAAAAAGTTGTAGAATCATATGAAATTTGGTATACCCACATCTTAGATGATAACGATGAAGATGATGGATGTCGATTGTCGAAAAAAACGAGAGAGGATGTAATTTTTCGACGCCATAGGAGAAAATTCCCTCCTATGGCCTCTTTCCTCCATTATTCTCATATATATATAACCAACAGAATATATATATATATATATATATATATATATATATATATATATATAATCTCTCTCCCCTGTCTATCTCTATCTTTATACATATATATTTATATAACCTAATATATAAACCTAACCTTTCTCTCTCTCCTTTCATTCTTTCTTCTCCAACACCGCGAGAAACCCTACCCTACCCTTGTCGTCGCTAAACCCTCACAACCCCTCGTCGCCCGTCACCACCATCAACTCCTCGCCTTCATCTCCTCCGTCACCACCTCCTTTTCTCCTCGAGAAACCCCTACACCCCGTGATGCCAACCCAAGAACCCATACAACCTCGTCGTCAGCCCTCATCGTCGCCACCCATTGTCAGCATCGCCTCCCTCCTCCTCACCTCCCTCTCCTTTCTCGACACCCCAGACCGCCACCGTCACCAACCACACAACTCCCTGACCCCGATCACCGACCAAGAAACTCATAGCCACCTTGCCCACACAGCACATCATCGCCGGCCATCGTCACCGTCATCTCGCCTCTGTCCTCGCCACCTCAGAACCCAACACCAGCAGCCACCCACTCTTCTTCAATTCTTTCTTTCTTTTCTCGATCTTTCCTTGATTCTCCGATCGGCTCACCGGAGTTGCGCGCGTCGCCGACGATCATGACGATCCAATCACCGTCGTCGTCCAGCCTAATCACCACGTCAAGTCACTGCTCAGCCAGGTCCAGTCCTGCACGCGTAAGTTTGCATCGCGACGTTATTCCGACGTCGGACGTAGCATCCGTATCTCGACGTGAGATCCGATCAGGCAAGTTTTAAACTTGCAACATGCTATGTTATTATATCAATATCTATATGAATAAGAATAGTGCATGTGTTTTATTATTCAGTAAATATTACCAATTTACAGTTTTACGGTATCCGTTCGAATCCGTACTGATAATCGTTTATCTAGTTGCATGCCGGAACATCATGATATCATCAGTACAACATGTTATCTAGTTTGTATCATACATGGTAATGGACCTATAATGGTTATTACAGATAGATACATATGCATCCTGGCATCAGTTGTGTTTACCGTGTTTCGATATTCATTACAGTTTCGCATTGGGTATCTATTTGGTTCATATACATTACATAACATGTTCACGACACACTACCAGACCTGTTACTTGGATCTTATTGCTAATGCCAACAATCCTGACTTATTATCCTGATGGACGTGACTTGTTGTCTGCATAGAGAAAAACTGTACCTGCTTGATCTTGTGTCGGCATTAAATTTATATCGTTAATACCTGACTTGAACACAAACTTGGAGGGAAAAGGGAAATCAAGAATGTAACCGAAACGTAACTCAAGAGAATATTATTATTGTTTGTCGTGGTTCCGGACATTACGGAATAAATCATTGTTTGCTGTGTTTCCTGGCGTTACGGAATAAATCATTGTTACCGTGGTCCCGTGGGGAATGAACGGGATATATACTGTTGGGTTATGATGAGGATAACATTAATTAATTTCAAAGAATTTTAGAATAGATAATCTAGAAGCACAGATTTAGGATACACATCACACACCCATACATACACATAGCTCATTATTTATATCGGTGTTATTTATTTATATTCATGTTTAATTATATCATCCTATCCTGATTATTATTATTCTTTTGATATTATGACGCACTGATGTCTGGGTTTTGCATGGCCCAGTTCCTCTATCTTTATCGCAGGCAGATCAAGAGTATTTTAGCAATCAAGCCGAGTAATGAGCAATTGAACGTGTATTATTAGAGATATTTAGTTTATTTATTTCTGTAGTTTTGTTTATTGATGTGAGCCCATATTGGGACATGCTTCAGATATTGTTTATTGGATCTTTATTCGTTTCCGCTTTATGCATTTTCTTGATTTTATTTACTGTGGCAAATGGACATGTATTACCTAGATTATATTTTTTTGTTCTTGATATCCGATATACAGCCGTAATATGACTGTGGAGGGATGATTCCTAACCACGGGTAGCATAGTTGGCTCTGTCACGTGCCGTAGTTTACGTATCTTGGGAAGCAGAGTGTGATATAATTTCACTCTCTCAATCTCATTATATTGAGAAAATACTAAAGAAATTCAATCGTAGAATTTGTAAAACAGCTTCAACAGCATATGATCCGTCTATCAAGATAACCAATAATGAAGGAAGGAGCGTTTCACAACTAGAATATGCTAGTGTTATAGTTAATCTTATGTATGCAATACACTATACCCGACCAAATATAGCTTTTACAATAGGAGTTTTAAGCAGATTTACTCATAATCCTGGACAAGTTCATTGGGATGCAGTCCCATGAGTACTTAAGCATTTAAAAGGTACCATAAACTATGCATTAAGTTATAGTGCATATCCTGCAGTATTAGAAGGGTACCCATATACAAATTGGATAACAAATTCCGGTGAATTAAAGTTTACAAGTGGCTGGATTTTTACCCTAGATGGAGGAGCAATTTCTTGGGGTTCAAATAAACAAACTTTGATTTCGCATTCAACTATGGAATCTGAATTTATTGCTTTGGCAACAGCAATAAAGGAAGCAGAATGACTTAGCGATTTACTATTAGAGATTTCTCTATGGTCTAAACCAGTATCACCTATTTTGATCTCATGTGATAATGAGACTGCATTATCACGGGCGTATAATATGGTGTATAATGGGAATTCAAGACATATAAGTATAAGACATAGTTATGTAAGGGAACAAATCGAAAAAGGAATTATCACTAATAACTATGTAAAGTCAAAAGGAAATTTGGCGAATCCTTTCATAAAAAGCCTAGACAGGATATAATATGGAAGACTTCCAGAAAGATGGGTTTAAAACTTTTAGAATAAAAGGTAGCGTATGTGTGGAACCCAACCATTTCTTAGAGTAACATCTAGTCTCATGGTTTAATGGAAAATCACATGCAGTTGTAACCAGTTATGCACTTATATGCTTGGAAATAACTAATTACCAAGATCATCTCAAGAAAAGTGCATGCTTATATGGAGAATAACGGAGGTTGGAAAATATTTCCTTAATGAATCTATACAACATCCAGATCATACAAGTGAATTTATTTTAGATTCATCTATATAAGTGTGGGAAGTGAGGCCGCTTGTGCAAAAATTGAAATCTTATCTTTAAAGACACTTATGAAACCTAAGATAGCGCACAATACCATTAAATATGCGGGTTTTTTTAGAAAGAATATACATTGGGTAAACTATATGTTTACTATATCTGGTTTGTCACTAAAGGGTCCTTAGTTCAAAACTATGGCTACTCTGTACCCTAATAAACCTTGATATAGTTAAACTACGTAAAAATTCAAAACTACGACTATTTTTATTGAGGTATAGTCTACCAAAGAACAAAGAAATGTTATTTAAGAATCTTAATAATTTAGAAAATGGGGGGAAATTGTTGGAATTTTCTAAATTTCTAAATATTTAATTTATCTAGTATATGGTCATTTATTAGATACTTCTTTCAAGAAGACTTGTATAGCCTAGTGGTCAAGAAATATGAGAGAGAATGAGGAGGTTTGGATTCGAATGGTCACAAAAGTTTGTTCTATGTATGGATGTGACTGATTCGGTTTGAACCAACGGGTGCGAACATCCGAATAGTCGCGGATTCAAACAAAAAGATGCAGCCATATCCGGCTTGAACTGAAAGAGCACCGGAAGTGCCTTTTGATTCAAGTCTGAAAGGGCACCGGATGTGCCCTTTGATTCAAGTCCCAAATGATAATCCACGACCTACAAATAGAAGGTCCTTGTTGCTCTCAAGTACAGAAATTCCAAGAGAATTTCCTCATCTCACCTTCTTTTTCTCTTATGTTCTTTTCTGTGTTCTAGTGTAGTTTTGGTTAAGTAATTTTTTCTGCAAATAAATACTTAACAACAGAATTATTCTAGAGTCTGTTTTATCTTGGGAGACAAAATTTGTTGTAACTCGTTGCAGTATAGGATGCAAATATTATATTAAGGATAGAGTGATTCTCGACTCAGACAATCAAGTTTTGTCTCTCCACTATCTTATCTCCAAATCAAATAATCCTATATATAAAATATATTATTTTCACAACAGTCGTCGCCATCATCAACTCCATCACCGTCGTCACCTCCACCACCTTCATAAATACCTCCTCTGCTTCATCCTCCTCTCACCATCACTCTCGTTTCATTCTCCTCTGACATCCTCCTTCTCGATTTTCTAAAATTTGCAATTCTCTGTCCACCTCCTCCCCCTCTCATCATCATCACCCTCTTACTCCTTAGCGTCCCCTCATCATTAGCGCCCCTCCTCCTCGGTCTCTCATCATCGTCGTGATCCCCTCCTTCCCGGCCTCCCCTCATCCTCATCCTCATCCTCATCATGCCTTCTTCCCTCCTCCACCTTCTTCACCTCCATGCATACCGTCACTTACTCCACCTCCTCGGCCTCCTCTCATCGTCGTCATCATAATCCCCTCGTCCACCTCCTCCTCTCGTCGTCGTTTACCGCCGCGGTGGCATGAAATTAATTGCTCGGTAATTAATTATTCAAAACTATTATTAAGACGCTTATTAAATATTTAATATAATTAATTATATTTAAAAAGGATAGAAATGTCTTTTCACCCCTAAGTTAACGGTGTTAATCCCGATCCGTTGGTTTGGGTAGTTTTCTGCCATTTTAAAAATACAGAATACTGTCACGGGCTGAAACCACAACAAAGTTTATTGCATTTAAGCCTTAAAATTATGCAAATGAATTTACTTCATAACTTTCTCTCTAAAACTAAGCAAACAAACACCTTTACTTTAGTTAGTAACTTCCATACTTTAGTTAGTAACTTCCATGCTACTTCCAAGAATTATTTTGGAAGCTACTTCAAAGTCTATGTCAGCACTTCCGGTTTTTCCGGTTATCCAAACAGGCCCCAGGTCTTATCCTAGTAACTTCCATGCCATCTCCAAGAATTATTTTGGAAACAAAGTCTATGTCAGCACTTCCCGTTTTTTGTTTTTCCGGCAAACAGGCCCCCAGGTCTTATCCAAGACAATATTATTTAAGAAGCAATTCTTTTCAAAAATGAAAATTAAAAATATGAAGAGGAAAAAATTATAAAATTGATGAATTGACAGAAAATCCAGCAAGTTTCCGAAGGCAAGGTGAAGATCAGATAAACTTTTAAATCATAGTACAGTAAAGATACTAAGCTCATCTGAGTCCTGTTGATAGCTTCATTGGAACACATTGATACTGCATGTGCTTCAGAAAACTGAATACATTTCAGATACACACCCCAAAAACAAAAACAAAAATAACAAAAAATCGAAAAAAGAATCTTTGAAGATCAAACTGTACACGAGTCTTGAATACTTTCAGATTACACCATACATCCCTAAAACAACACAAAGAACATGTCGAAATAAAATTACAGTAATTCTCTTGCCAATGTCCCAAATCCAGGGTCAGGCATCAGATCTCCCATTTCAGTATCATCAGTTGCAAACTAAGGGAGCAGCAATTACCAAAGAATGTGAGCAATTAGGGTTGAAATAATGTGTCAAATCCTTCGGTGCCTCCCTCTCAATTGTCCGAAGAAGGATTATTTCTTGTGCTCGTGGGTTTAGAATCTGGGTTGTCGCTTTTATCAGTATCGGAGTTCTCTCTCTGCAATTCAATCTCTGAGCTCCCAGCTCGATTCCTTCGATGCCTTCGATCCTATTCAAGCAGTTAATTTAACTAGTTGTTAGCACGTGTTATGCATCTGCAATAGGAAACGCGGGGGGGGGGGGGGGGGGGGGAAGGAAGGGTGAACTTGTTAATTGCACAAAACAACCCTATGTCTAATTATCCCAAATAGCACTTACACCCCCAAGTCATTTATTACCGCAAACTCCCCCTCTACTTATCACCTAAAAGGCTAAAACCTATACCCCCCAAAAAAACACTCAAAACCAACTCTATACGTTCAGGAGAGTCAGGTAAGGGTGTGGTATGGTTCACTAAGAGAGCCAGGCGACCATTCAGGAGGAGACATCAGAGACAGGCCAAGGCAATGGAGGAGCAACATAGACGTCAACATCAGGGGATGGAATACACGAAGGACTCCGGTTTAGAGGAAAGAGTTTCTTTTTATCATGTGTGAGGAGTGATTCTAAACACACCGTTGCCGGTCCCAAGTCCGTATGAGAAATGGTGAGGGTTGTGGTAGGCTTGTGACAGCCAACGTAAAACTGTCACATTCTATGACATGAACCATAATAAGAATATTGTTGGGGCGTCCTCTACTCAGCGACGCGCTACATCGGATCCCCGAATGGTGTTAAGTATGCAAGGGCTTCTAGGTCGTCGTCCAGAAACGGTGCGCTATATAGGACCACGGGTGTCAACATAATTAGTGGAGGCGATGATTAGAAGGAGAGTTAGTATTATGTGTTTGCAGGAAACTAAGTGGGTAGGTTCCCTTACGGGTAGACTAACAGAATTAGTGGAGGTGATGATTAGGAAAGTTAGTAATATGTGTTTGCAAGAAACTAAATGGGTAGGTGAAAAGGATAGAGTCAAGACATGTGTTATAGTTTTGGTATACGGGTAGAGATAAAAATCGCATTCGGGTAAGCATAATCATAGACAAACGATTGCTTGAGAATATAGTTGAGATTAGGAGAAAATGTGATAGAATTTTACTGGTTAAGCTAATTCTAGGTGGGGGATCCTTAATATTATTAATGCTTATGCATCACAGATATGTCATGATGACGCTAGCAAACGTCTATTCTAGAAGGATTTAAACGAAATGACGCAAATGATACCTAATGGAGAGAAGTTATTTATTGGTGGTGACTTCAATGGACATGTAGGTACTAGTCGTAGTGGGTTTGATACTATCCATGGAGGTTTTGGTTTTGGACAAAAGAATAAAGTGGCTCAATTCTAGATTTTGCCTTATCTTATAACTTGATCTTAGCAAACACTTGGTTTAAGTTAAGAGAGTCTCACCTTATCACCTTTAGGAGCGGATCGAGTGCAAGTCAAATAGACTTTTTTCTAACGAGAAGGATAAATAGAGGTTGCTGCATCGATTGTAAGATGGTGCCAGGTGAGAATGTAACCATTAAACATAAATTTTTAGTTCTAGATTTTCGATTTAGAAGAGGACTTAAAAAGATTAGACATAAGATAGAGCCTAGAATTTAGTGGTGGCGACTGAAGACGTAACCAAAAATCTTTTATAGATCGTGTAGTTCAAGAGGCGGATTGACAGTCTGAACATGATTCAGACATGGAATAAGATGGCTAGTTGTATCAAGATGGTAGCTAAAGATCTACTTGGTGAGTCGAGAGATAGTGCTCCATCTAAGGATATATCATGGTGGAACGAAGAAGTAAAAGCTGCTATTAAAATCAAGAGGGATTCTTATAAAGATTTGAGGAAAAGCAGAGATACGGAGAGATTTAAGTATGAAATGGCTAAAAAGAAAGTTAAGAAAGATGTTCGGGAACCTAAAACTAAGGTCTACAAGGTGTACGAGAAGTTGGACACTAAAGAGACTCAAAATGATATATACAGGATTGCTCGGAGCGGGAAAGGAAGACCGTAGACTTGTGTGTGATGAAATGTGTCAAAAATGAAGATCAGAAGGTTTTAGTTCGAAATGAGATATCAAAGATAGGCGGAGAGATTATTTTAACAAATTGTTCAATGACAGCTTTACCAAGAATTTGGATGGACTTGTCATTCAATCTCAAGATATAAACCGTGATTTCATGTGTAAAAAAATATCTGAGATTAAAGAAACTTTGAAGAGAATGAAATAAAGAAAATCGGTTGGTCCAGACAGCATTCCTACCGAGATTTGGAGATGCGAGAGATAAGGGTTAAATGACCAACATATATGTTTAATAAGATTTGATAGACCAAAAAGATAACAAATTAGTGGAGGAAAAATGCCCATGTACCTATCTACAAGAATAAGGATGATATTCAAAGTTGCTCAAACTACCGTGAAATAAAACTTATGTGTCACACCATGAAGTTTTGAGAGCGAGTGATTGAACATAGGCTAAAAAAGGATGTTAAGATAACAGATAACTGGTTTGGGTTCATGCCTAAACGATCGACGACAGAGCCTATTCATTTGTTTCGTCAACTTATCGAGCGTTTTCATGAGAGAAGAGATTTGCATATGATATTTATTGACTTAGAAAGCATACGACAAGGCACCTAAACAAGTATTATGAGAAACAATGATGAAAAAGGGGTCACAGTCAAGTACATTGACATAATCAAGAACATGTACGATGAAGTAGTCCTAACGAGCGATTTTTCTATTACAAATGGCTTATATTAAGGATCTGTATTAATTCCATTCATGTTTACCATGGTGATGGATGAGCTTACTAGAACTCTCCAAGATGAGATACATTGGTGTATGCTATTCGTTGATTATATTGTTCTAGTAAATAAGACGAAAGCAGAGCTTAATCCCAAATTGGAGTTATGGAGACAAACGTTGGAATCTCGGGTGTTCAGATTGAGCAGGTCCAAGACAGCACATAAGCATTGCAAATTTAGCAAACAGAGAAGTCGATACCACAATGGTATAACACTGGATGGGCAAGAGATATCACTGAGCGATCAGTTTAGATGTCCAGGTTCCATCATCCAAAAGGATGGAGAGATCGATAACGATATCAATCAAAAGATCCAAGCTGGTTGGTTGAAATGTAGGAGTGCAATATGGATTTTGTGCGATCGTAACTTTGCGTTAAGGTTGAAAGGGAAGTTTTATCGGAGCGCTATTCGACATGCCTTGTTATATGGTACAGAATGTTAGGCTCCTAAGAAGCACCATACACAGAAGATGCACGTGGCGGAGATGCGCATACTTCGTTGGATGTGTGGTAACACTAGAAAAGATAAGATGTGAAATAAGAATATTCGTGCAAAAGTTGGTGTAGCACCTGTGGAGGCGAAGACAGGGGAAAACCGACTAAAGATGGTTTGGTCATGTGTGACGCAGACCTATGGAAGCACTGGTTCGACGAATGGATACTCTCGATATAGGCAATGTCAAAAGGGCAAAAAGGAGACCGAAGAAAAGATGGAGGTGATACGAAAAGATATGGTTGCCAAAGGCCTCAATGAAAGTATATTGTTCGATAGGAGAGTGGAAGCGGAGGGAGGATTCATGTGCTGGACCCGGTGTGATTCTCTTTCTCATGTTGGTTCATGTAGCTTTACCCCATATGCTTGGAATAAAAGGTTCAGTTGTTGTTGTTGTTGTGAGGAGTGATTCTATGAGCTAGATTTGTAGGCATTTTTTATTTGTTTTCTTATTATTTTTGGCAGGCTCAGTCTTGTTAAATTTTCGTTAATGAAACACAGGTGGTTAACCTTCGTTTTAATCAAAAAATCAAAACTCTAAACAACTCATATAGATGAATTGTGTAATTTATCATCGAACTTTCTTTTCTTTGAAGTACATATTCAGAGTTTTTGATGGTTTTCTTATCATCCTATATAGCACTAATTATCACCTAAAACCCTTACCAAAAAACACTCAAAATCAACTCTAAACAACTCAAATAAATGATCTGTCTAATTTATCATCCGAACTTTATTTTCTTGTTTAAAGTAGATATTTTGGTCAATGAAAAGAGGGGGTGTTTGCTCTGATAACTGACCTGAGCGGGTAAACTTGTGCAATTAAGCCAGACAAATATATTTAAGCTTCCATAACTATCAAGTAGAATTTTCATAAATACAGCAACAAATTTGCGATAACTTGTAAGATATATAAAACTAAGGTCATGGTCTTTTGAATCTTCTACGAAAAACAAGACTGAGAAGGGTAAAAACTGAAAGGAATGTTGTCACCTCTTCTAGGTATAAGTTCATTCAAAAGAGGATCAGTAACTGGAAGGAATAATCGAATATAGAATGCAAGAAAACTGCTTAAATGGCTTTGGCTGTTGAATAATAATTAAAAAAATATAGCTCTGTTTCTATTTCTTTTGAGGTGAATATGTTTCGGCTTTTAAGATTCTTATTGATTCCCTTTCTGCTCTTTAAGGTGTTAATTTTAGATAGAAGCATTCGAATAGGAAGATTGATCAGAGCTTTCCACACTGCACAAAGTATTCGTTCAACTTTAATTAAAAGTCTTATGACCTAATAAATGGTTGTAAAAAGCAACAGAAGGTGGTATGGGTACTGCCTAGTGTCTAGGTGCCCAGAGGCCGACAAGACTGTTTTACCTTTTTAAGTAAATGCATGCATATATACAACATATAAATTAAAAAAAGACATGACTAATTCACAATATCGTCATAAAAATATAAACGATATAAAAAATGTATATTGAACATCCATGTAATAGCGCAAGAAAAGATCAGATGTATAAATTTACTAGGATAATTATTAACATGTAGCCAAGTAGCAAACAACAATGTATACAATGCCTAACAGCCGCTTAATTCCTGCATAGACGGGCCAATTAGTTTAAAATTAGGGCCAAGTGATTCAACCACCAAATTCCAGTACCTAGCCCCAGAGCGGAGCAGTCCAAAGCCGCTTCAGCCATCTAGACCGCTTTTCAAAACTATGAAGTCTCCTGAAGTACAAAGTAGTTTACATAAATGCAAATATAGGAATTAGCGGAGGTGTGTGTTCCCCCAAAATTTAAACAATATAAAAAGAGCTAGGCTCTGTTGAATTTTAATGAGTCAGCGTCTCACGTGCTCTTCACGAGAGCGCTAGCGCCAATCTTGTAGGATTAAATCCTATGAAACGCCTATCTTAAATAAGAATTTAATTCTTAAGTGGCGTCCACGTGCACAACACGTGAGCGCCAGCGCCCAAGTTTACACCAGTAAAATTAAATTCTACATTTTCCTAACAAAAAATTGGGATATTCTCTGTTAAACAGAGCCGTTGGATCAAAAATCCAATGGTGATGATAAATCATCAAACAATAGAATTAAATTCTATTATGAGAAATATTTGTCCTCAAACTTTACAAACAAAGAAAATTGATCTCTATAAAACAGAGAACTCTTGGTTCAAAAATCCAGTGATGATTAAAAAATCACCGCTTGACAGAATAAAATTCTGTATATGGGAAAATATTTTCCCAATCTTGTTAAAAACAAGAAAATATATTCTGTAAAACAGAAACACTTGGATAAAAAATCCAACGGTGGGTAAAATTCCCCAAACCAATTTTGAGACCAATTAAATCAATTGGAATCTCTCAATAAGAGATTTTCTCGAAACTAATTAACAATTTTCCTCCACTATATAAAGGACCCGAGATTTCAAGTGTCATATGGAGGGAACCCCCATAAGCTTCTGAAAAATACAGAAAACTTCCAAAACAACAGAGAATTCAATTCAAAAGAAAGAAGACTTTCCTCCTTAAAACCCTAGGTAAAGAAGTAAAGAAAACACAGAGATCCAAAATCTCTTTTTACCTATATAAGGGTTTAACACTTCTCAAAGAACTTGGTTTTTCTTCTGGATCGGAGATCCACAAGACAAGTCTCCCACAAGTTGAGAATTCAATTCTCATCGGGAAGATCTTGTTCTTGAGAATCAAAGATTCAGAAAAAACTAGGTTAGAAAGAAAAAAGAAAAGAGCACATGTTCTGAGAATTTAATTCCTCCGAAATTAGGGTTTAACCTTACATAAGGAACCTAATTCTTATAAAAAGAAAAGAACTTAGTTCTCTAATGAAGAAAAAACCGATCCAAGGTCCTCAAAATAGAGATCTTGATGATCATTAATGGCTAGAATGACATTTATAGATATTAGCGCCTCACGTGTTCCCCACGTGGGCGCCCTCCCAATAGCGCCCAACGCTTCACGTGAAAAACACGTGGGCGTCTAAAGCAGAAGACCAGTGCCTCATGTGAAATACACGTGGACGCTGAATAAAAGTGCTCAGCACTTCATAAACAACCAGAACGGCTGAGTGCTGATTGGGCAGCGCCCATAACTGAAGGCTTCACATGATACCCATATGAGCGCAAGAGCGTCAAACAAGTGCTTAGCACTTTTGCACAAAAAGGGGCTAAACAAACAGAGCCCAAATAGTGCTTAACACTTCTGAACAAAAAGAAACACTTTGCAGACTGAGCCCAAATTGACTAAGTCTCTTACAGCTGAGCCCAAATGCTCTGTTGATTGGACCTTAATAAAATTTAAGGACCCTGAAAATATTGCTAAGTTGATATTAGTCTCAAATAAGACTAATGTATTCTTAGTTAAAATAAATTGGGCCTAAACGCTCATATGTTTAAGCCGATCTTAATCTCAAACTAGACTAACGGTTCTTAAACCAAACAAAATATTTTGAACTAAAGGAAAAATATAACTTAAGTTTAATATCCCAAATCTAAAATATACGGATTTGGACTAATCCGCGTCTTACGGACGATGACATAAACTAGTTTCTGCATACAATCCACGAGCAACCAAAATAAACAAAAATACACACGACACGAAGTGAACTGCTGGAGCAGAAGAAAGTGGTTATCGCAACGCGATAGCATAATTAAATGCAGAGGCTTGCGCCTGCCGGGAAGAGCGTCCGCACAATCAAAAACCTCTCACAAATGAGGAGGAATATGCTAAAGTTTGTTACAATAATCGCATCTATCCAAACCTCCGATATATGGTGCCATAAATCAACTTGGTATTTTCGGAGAGGTAGATGAAGAAGTCCAAATAGCATCTGCCTCCAAATTTAGGCCAGACGTCCTAACGTCTCGGTCTCTGTCTTTCGGCAGTGAACACTGTGCTCAGGCAAATATATTACCCCGATGAGCCTGAGCAAGCAAAGGTAAGCAAGATTCATCGTAAATTCATAGCCAACGCTATTCGTTCTGAGCTACATGAATTAAAGCATGTAGATTGTTGATGGGTCAGTATACTTGCAGATTATAAATCTCGATATCAGTATCGATTCCTGACTAATATGCCTCCACAGTCAGACTTTCTAATTCTAGGCATTCTAGATATCATTCGCGAAAACATTATGTCAGGGACATTTGAAAGGGTGTACAATGTACCCCAGGTCCCAATCATATTGGTCATGCATTTAATAGCAGATTGAAAAAAATACCGCTTGCGTAAAATCCCAAGTTTTTCCATATAAAATGCCACTCAATTTTTAGGGTCATGTTAGAATATAAAAATATTTCCGTCCTCCCTCCTAACAAGTTCAGGTTTTGGTGCTTAAATATCCTACACCACAGCTCCCAAAGTTATGATGTGGGTTGAGGGAAATATTTTTACATTTTAACAGAGAGAAACAGTACATATGCCAACATATTATGAAAAGCTTCTCTCAACAGCAAAATGGAACTCTTGACCTGGACTATTTATAACAATTTAGAAACAAATGTTCTTTGCTAACTACTCAAATGAATGCTTTCTCTTGTATTTAGCAGAGAAAAAAGAGGACTCAGAACCCGAACCTCGCGTGGAATTGGGTCATCAGATTCCATCATGCGGACAACTTGACCCATCTTTGGTCTCTTCTCTGAATCGGGATCGACACACCTCAAAGCTGTTAAAAGAGCCCTTTTCAGAGCTCTTGTAGATGGTTTTGTCTCTATATTCGGGTCTGCCACCTCTTCGGACCGCCTGCTCCCAACCATCATTTTAAGCCAGTCGACGAGATTTACCTGCAATCATAGTCCATGAGACAAAGATATGGACTAAAAATGTCAAGATTTTGAACAATTGAATAATAAAATCCTTTAAATAATCAGGTATGAAACTGTAGATTTAGAGTAGAAACATGCTTTCAGCAAAAATTGAAACTGAATTTACTCCGTCACTTCAAAAGGAGGAACCCCCGCACCTGCCCCCGTGGTTAAATAGGTTTAGCCTTTTCTTTTTTGTTTCAACTTAATTATTTCCAAAATAATGCTTAAAATGTTGCCAAATTTTGAGAAGGGGGGGGGGGGGATTGGCTGCTAGAATAGGCAAAAGAACAACATTCGGAAAAGACAGTGGTATCTTGTTATATGAGCAACAGTGAGGTGGATTTCCTGCAACTATGCCTTTTGCAGAAAGACAAAAATAATTGTAAAAAGAGGAATCAGGGGCCTAATAAGTGTCATACTGTAGGGTGCACCCTAAAATAGAGATAACATGGCAATACATCATAGCTCATTGAGTGTTGCATATTCTATAAAATGATGTGACATAATTATAAAGTGAATCCAATATTTAAATGAGAGAATGTTGCCACATCGATGACACTATAAGGGTGCATCCCACTGTGACACTTTACATCCCATTTTCTCTTGTAAGAAACTAAATACCACAAAAAAGAGGGAAAATGTATAAAGGAGTGGCACCACATGACCAAAGAAAAAAACCAGAAACCAAAAGTAGAATGAAACTTAAATGGCCAATAAGACTTGGTGTTGCTGATGGACAAGAAAGTAGTCCATCATTATTGCATGAAGTGACAACTAGAAACCAAAAGAAACTCGCAAATAATATGAAATTTAAGTACCGATGAATTACTCCGTACCTCATTTGCAGGGCGACCATAGTCCACAGGATCTCTACCAGTAATGGCCTCCAAAAGAACAACACCAAAGCTATAAATGTCGCTTTTCTCATTAAGAAGTCCAGTATTTGCATATTCTGGTGCCACGTATCTTCAATACAAGAAAGGTAGAATTTAATAAAATACAGAAACAACAGAAATATCTCATTCACGTTTTCCATATTTAGTTTTCTTCTAATATCTTGACAAAGTGTTCAATGCTTAATACAGGGCTCGTAGAAAATACTTAAGCAAATCAGTGATAGGAGATCTACCCAAATGTACCCATAACTCGTGTAGCTACATGACTCTTCCCAGTACCCAGAAGTTTAGCTAGACCAAAATCCGACACTTTGGCGTTAAATTCATCGTCAATCAATATGTTGCTTGATTTGATATCTCGATGCACCACTTTTGGCTCAATGGCTTCATGCAAGTAGGCCAGGCTGCCAAAAATAACTTTGTATTATTAGAACCAAGTTTGCCAAATAGGATCAGATTTCGCAATCAACTAATGATGGTAAGAAAACATCAATAGAGAAAGTGAGGATTACTAAGGAAAGGTAGCTGCATAACAGGTGAACATAGTACAATCATTTATTACCAACCGCCATGAAAGATTGATTTTTAACATGAGATATTAGTAGCGAACAACAAACAAAGTTTGAAGGTGCAATCTCTCGTTAACATCCACCACGAAAAAGATTGACTTTTACAAATAAAATAATCATTAAACAAACAACTTACGCCTTGGCAGTTCCAAGGAGAATCTTTATACGAGCCTCCCAAGTTAGAAATCCCCTCTGAAGCATGGCTCCATGAAGCCACTGTTCGAGATTTCCATTATTGACATACTCATAAATTAACATCCTGAAAACGCACCAAATTGGTTCAGATTAAAATAGTATATACATTTCGTAACTACATCTAATAAATACTCTAGTACAATAAATAAATCATCCGTATACTGCAAATACGCAATCCATCTAATAAAAACTCTATTACAATTATAAACAATACTACAGGTATATATTGCAAATTCGCAATAAATATAACAATATGGAATATATATAACAAATATGCAATAACCATTACAGTATGAAAAGCCAAGCCAGAAGATTGTATACCTTTGAGTGCCCTCCACACAATACCCCAAGAGCCGAACTAAGTTCTTGTGTCGCACATGACCAATCGCCTCGACTTCAACTCTAAATTCCTTTTCTGCTTGTCCTCTACAATTTCATGAAAACCACAATTAAACACTTGCTCAATAAGATTTATAAAACAAATTCTCACACGAGGAGCCAGGGACTAATGCGCCACTACAGGGTGCACCTTAAAGTGGATATGACTCTCACCAGTCGTTGCTTATTAAATAATGCAGCATGAAATGTTTCCAATATTTAATATGAGAGTATGTAATATCGCTCTAAATGCCACAATTAGACACTTGATCGATAAGATTTGTAAAACTATTTATCACACAAGGCATCGGGGACTAAAGCGCCATTGTAGGCTGACCCTAAAGTGGAGCTGACATTGCAGTACCTCAATGCTTGTTGCCTATTAAATTTGTGACATGAAGTGGACCCATTATTTAATATGAGAGAGAGATTTTATCATTTTTTATTATGCATTTCACCCAATAGAATGTTGTTATGCCAGCATCAATACAAGGTGCACTCTACGGTAACACTTCAGTCTATGTTTCCTCTTATCAGACATGCAAAGCCTGTAAACTTACAAATTGTTGAAAAGTTTCTTAACCGCAACAGGATTTCCATTAATCAAACGGCCACGATACACTATACCATAACCACCCTCGCCAAGCACATTATCCTTTGAAAATCGATTGGTCGCAAGTTCCAAGTCCCTTAAAGTAAACCAATGGCCCCAACCAAGGTGAGAAAACTCCGGAAGTCCAATCAAAGGAGAAGGGGCAGTTATCGGGTACGAAGAGGAAGGCCGATAAACACCGAATTGACCAGAACCACCTTCTTCGCCAGATTGTGAGCTGGCATCTTTATGAAACGAACCAGAATGGCTGCTGTCTCCATTTCTTGATTTGCCCAATCCCAAATGAACCATGACCTTGTCTGAGTCATTTTCGCTTGTTTTGTCATGTATAGTGACTAAAATCCCATCATGTGCAACAAAGTCGTTGGATGAGATTTGCTCGACCCTTATTTCCTTTATTTCCTTTGAAACTGCAGGGATTTGAGTGACAGGTAGGTTGCCTGAAAGCCTTTGTCGCTTTCTCCGACTCCCAAGAGAAAGACATATTGGCAATGCAATGAGAAACAAGAGCATGAGAAGCACAACAGCGATAACAATTATGACCCATATCTTCAGACCCAAAAAAGATGTCTTTTTGGATAGACCTTCATGCAGAGCACCTTCAGATGACATATTTCTGATGGCAAAAAGATACCTACATAATAACATTACAAAAAAGTAAATACAGAATAATTGAATAAGTAAACTCTTCGCCGTACTGAAATACTTCATATAAGAAAGAAATTGTGTTGCTAAAAGAAATGTAGCTCAGATGATTACACAGTTTACACATAAGCTAACATGTACAATTATGTAGATACATATGCAATATCAATGGATAACAGCCTAGACATTAGCCAAAAAGAAAAGAAAGAAAAAAAGAGAGGGGAAAAAATGAGGAAAAGGAGTATTCAAGCATGTCATTAATGACTCATAATCTCTGTTTTCAGAATTGTTTGCTGCAGTTAGAGATTCCAAGGAAACAAACTTCTTTCCTACAACAATTTGCACAATCTCCCAATTTCAACAGAGAGGGGAGAAAACACCCAAACTAAAAACAAACAACACAAGACTACCAAACAACATGTAACCGACTAGCATAGAAATCAAAGTAAATAAAATATCAATTCAAATTCTTCTAGCATCAAAATTATCTTCCAACAAGTAAATTATAACTCCCAAATCTAAAACTGTTTGCTTGCATTCTCATGGCAACTAATAATTGTACAAAATAAACATTTTCCTCGACGATTTAAAGAAAAAAACCGGAAAAAATGAAAGAAAATTGTATCTAAATCAAAGTTCAGCGCTTTTACAGTACCTATAATCTCCAGATCTCCAGCAAAAGCCACCGCCTCCTTCTTCAGAGACAAAACCCTAACTATTTGCAAGCAAGTTCAAACCCAAATCTACACCCACAACTCCCAGATCCCAGGGAGCTTGGGGTGCTGAAATGGGGGTTTCTATAGGCAGTCCAAGTGCAATGCGGCCTCGGATCTTACCAACTGATGAGCAAGAAGCAAGCTTTTTGCTTTGGAAACCCCAACTCGCAAGAATTAGGGATCTGTGTTCTTTGGAATTTGGAGGAGAGAGAAAGATAGGAGGTGGAGTTATCACCGGTCAGTGGTGATACGAAGAGAGAGGAGAGAGAGATGCCTCTCGCTCTCAGTGCAGTAATTAAAGTGAGAGTTTTTTTATTTTAATTTATTTATTGTCTTAAATGCTGGCATTATGCATTTTAGACCCTACATAATGGCCATATTTCTAGAAGTGACATGGTCAAACTGCCGTTGTTTTAACACCAGGATGGCGCTTCATTTTCTCTCATTGGTTCGTCAAAAGCGGCTGAAATTTGGCCCCAGAGTGAAAACCGATAAAGAGGCTTATTTACTAAACACTCCTAACAAGTTTGGACCATTTTAATAAAACTATCAATACTTTTAAAACTATAAAGAAACAACCAAACTTGACGGTGATAGTCTAACGAGAAAATCTACTATGCAAGGACTTGCATGGTGTAAGCCCTTGCATAGCCCTTGGATGGGCTTCCCCCACATGCAAGGGGAGCACATCCAAAGGCTTACACCATGCAAACCCTTCTAAATTAGATTTTTTCCAATCTAACACCGTCGACTCCATGATGAAATGACAATTTTACCTTTATCATAACAAAATAAATTAATTATTAATTGCATTATTATTAATTATTAATTATTAATTACATTATTATTAATTTTAATCAACTATTAAATTTGAATTAAAGGATGGATGGAGGAGAAGATCGACAACCCCCGGCTCAGAAGGAAGTTTCTTGCTCAGTCCATTACCAACCTCCACTGGAGTTCACTCTTCCTTTCTCGTATGCCGTTCACCGCTACACTCGTGCTGGACCTTCCCTTCGTTAGCTACTCTTTCTCAACTCTCGTATGCCGTGAACTTCGTTACGTTCGGCACTGACTCCTGAACTGGCCGATCCTAGCCGAAGTGTCCACTCGATCTTAATCTTTTGAAAGTAGCTATTAACAGGCCAAAACCCCAACGTCCGAATCCAACCTTAGTAAGGACCTTCCAGAGCACTTGTGTATGTGATGCAAGTGAACGTGTATGAAAAAGCTGTCGTAAAGTTTCGTTGTTCGTTCCGTTGGCAACTAAACTAGATCAATATGTACCCTTCTCTCGCTTTTTTCGTAGTAGGCATAGTTCGTGGCAGCCACGGTATAGTTACGGCTAGCAATTAACGAAAGGGATGCCGATTCAGATGCGGCTAGAAAGGCTTGTTTGAGCGACTCGTAAACCCTCGTCGGGATAAACAAGCAAATGTTTTAGAGATAGGAAATCTCTTGCTTTACTCTAATCATTACCCCTATACGAAGTTCAAGCCAACCTTAAAGTCAAGGGAGAAAAAAGATGCGGGGGTAAACAGGGAGGCAGAAAGCTATACTATTTTCAATCTTCGTTCAGAGGCTAAGTTGAAACCTATATGTGGAAAAGTTTCTTATTTCGAAATGGCATTCTAGAAGCTCTCACAATTTTTTTTTCAATTGGAAGTGGTGAGTCTTTACTCCGAATCTTGTTCTCCCGGTGCGAAAGAAGTGGCTTGTTGGACGGAGGAAGTCGGAGGCGGCGAGATCAAGGTTAGTGAAGAAGAGGATGGTGGGGTCAAGAGACAGAGGGTGGAGGCGGGCTTTGAGGAGACGGGACAGCGTCAAGGGCGGGGGTCGAGAGGCAGAGAATTTAGGAAAGGGTTAAGATCCGAGAGGAAATCGGGAGTAGGGGAGATCGGTGGAGGCAAAGGGGGAGATCCGGGGTAGAGGAGGCAGAGCAGGAAAAAATAAGAAGATGAAGAATGAAGAAGAAGATGATGATGATGAAGATGATGGTGATGAAGAGGAGGAGAAGTATATGGGGGACCACAGAGGATGGGGCAAGGAGGGGGTGGTGGCGGTGGCGTGATGGTGAGATGAAGATGGGGATGATGATGATGAAGATGATGGTGAGATGATGATGATGAAGATGTGGATGATGAAGAGGAGGAGAAGTATATGGGGGACCACAGAGGGTGGGGCAAGGAGGGGGCGGTGGCGGTGGCGTGATGGTGAGATGAAGATGGGGATGATGATGATGAAGAATAGAAGAAGAAGAAGATGGGTGACAACAGAGGGGACGGCGGGAAGGCAAGGAGGGTTGGTCGTTGTTGGAGCAAATGCAAAAAAGGACAAAAATCCAAACTATATTTTTGTCAAATATTTTATTTATTAATTATATTTTGAAACATTTCTTACCGACGATTTCAACCGTTGGTAATGCTCACGAACGGTTGCGAATGGTTTTCACCAACGGCCTCAACTGTTGCGAACAGTTTTTCACTAACGGTTTTTCACCGACGGTTTCAATTGTTGTCGAACGTTTTTCACGAACGGTTTCAACCATTGGTAATGTCCATTCAGTTCCAACCGTTTGGGAGGCTATATAAAGCCATCCCCTGAAGGAAAATAGAACAACAATAAAAAAAAAACACACACACAAAATTCTTTATTTCTTCTTTCACTGTATTCATAGCATTCTGAGCATCTAACTTCGAGACAGAAAGGGTATTAACGCTGCTCCGACGACTTGTGCAAGTCGGAATACCAGAAGGGCTGGGAGAGTTGTATTTTTAAATTAAATCAACGCGGTAAACCTGCCAAGAGGGAGGCGATATCTTTCTTAGACCAGTGCATTTAAGCGCGTGCCTCTTTTCATAAACTTCGTCATTTATATTTCTGATTTACAAAGATTCTGATTACACATATTACTGTTGGGGTTCCTAGCGCCCTAGTCGTTAACCGAGGCCTCTGCGGAACAAAAAAAAATGGTGTTTAAAAAACTTAGCGTTAGAAACAACTGCCTAGAATCGAAACCAAATATGAAATTAGCAAGCTATAAAGAGGTTAATTACTGTGATAGAGTTTTTTTACCAAAACATATGAAATATTGGATATAGTAGGAGGTCCGTGTTTTAATGCGAGCCTGTATAAAACACGGATTCCACGGTCGCGATGAATAGCCAATCCCACACCCCTAGACCCCTACAAGAGCGGCAAGCAACCCTACCAATTCTAGAGTTAGGACACCTGGTCTCGACTCCTCGAGATGGTCTCCCACTGGACTCTAGAACCCGGTTTCTTATGCTCCCCGTCTTGGGTCTATCCTAATGCGGAAAAGTAAATAATATACAATGGTGACAACATCCTCAACCAGGAAGTGCCCCAATAAAAGAATATTACATACAATGAATTTTACATGAATGAAAATAAAAACTCCCATCTCACATAAAACCCCTGACTATTCAAAACACGACGATCCAATATAACATATCATAGCAACACATAACATCATATGTCATCAACGTAAGTAAATATGCGTATCCCAATTGTCGTTGATGTATAGCAACGAAACCAGCGATACACTACATATTACACTTACGGTTGCAGAAAAGAAAGTGTAAAACTACAACAGTTGGAATCCGCAACTACCTTAGACATCACATGCCTAACCAAATGAATTCCTTACACATCGCATGACTAATAATTACAAACCCCGCATTTTAGTTTCGATCTCGAAAATACATTTCAATATCTAGTCGGGCAATTCAACAAGATTCCCGACATCTTGATCGAATGCTCGTCGGAAACTTAAGTAGACGGCCGCACCGCTCGATGTCGTCGACGAAGTGTACTAAGGCGGAACACCGCTGCCGCGAGCACCCGAACGGATGCTTTTGGCGATGGGGTTCTCCTACAGTCACTTGGTCGGGGCTATGGGACATGGCTATCTATTAAGTTTACCCGGCGATTATTCGCGTACGCTACGTGATTGCAACGGACTTTTGATCGCATCAAAATCCCGTGGCAACCGATCAAATGAGACTAAACTGCTAGATTTATAACATTCAAATTAGTTATCTCATAACTACTTGTAGATTCCAAATATTGTATCACATTACAGAAAAAGTTAGACGACGTTAAACATTCCGATCGAATCAATAAACACCCAAAATTTCCCTTTTTTGCTCAACACTTGAACTTAGTTTAAAAGCATCCATCACATGCCACAGTACCAATGGACCGGCCGTAGAAGGGTCAAACCAACGCCTCACATATGGCAACGCCGAACTGCCACAAACCCTAGGGTTTAGAGGCGGTTCTTACGGTCACATAATCGAGTTAAAGTTTCGTTCTTCTAGAGGGTCTACCGCGTCACTTGCACGATATTTGAATGTTCTTTAATTAAGCAAAAATCCAACACTTGGAAATTTTCCGACAGGGAAAAAGTGAGTTATTGATATCCGTTCGAACTTTTTAACACTGTCTAAACAATCATGAAACCAAGCTAGAATTGCGAATACGAAACACTCCGAATTACCTTTATACTAAATAAACATCTCATGCAAATTTAGCAAAAGTAAACAACACCTGAAGTACCAAACCCTAGAGATGAGAACACCACCCAAACCACAAACCCCAGAGCCTCCAGAAATCCGAGCAGGCCGGATTTATTGGCCTTCTGGCCGGCCAAAATTCGAGCAGGGGGTTTGGGTTTTGGTGTGTGTTTATATTGTATCTCATACAACAATCTGCAACTGTTTGAAAAAATTTTAGAGCTCAATTTAAAATCGACAGAAACTAGGGTTTTGCATCGGGTGTTACAGAATTGTTTCGGTTTCGTAATTCTACACTTATCCGTCTAATTCTCTAGCTAGGCTCTGATACCACTGTTGGGTTACCTACAACGGCTGCAAGATTTCGGGAGGCATCATCCATGCCAAGTTAAAATTTTGCCATTGAAGATAACCCTAAACGTAGGAACTTTAACTAGAGAATCAAACAAAACAAGCATGTTAACACTTTAACATCTAAGAGTTAGGGATTACAACCTTTGTAGTCCGTTCCTAAACTTCGTAAACTCCGATTTGAGGTCTCTTCGCTGCGATCATCAAGTACCCGGACTCTAGAGAGGCTCCATGAAGAGAATAATGCAACCTTGCTTCTAATCTTCAATAACTAAGATGATCAACCTTGAAGAATCTCAAACCCAATCTCTTACTTCACTAATCAAGTATTAGTAAAGCAAACACCCTAATCTAAGTGGCTAGAATAGATAAAAATGATGAAGTAGGAATTTTGCTCTCTTTTGTTTTCAATTTCTCACAAAATATCCATTACAAATCAAAAGATAGAAAGCTTTCAAGAGGAAGAAGAAGAATAAATTCTTTTGTGATGAATAATGAATTATTATGTGAGGTTAGAATTACAACCATGAGTTAAAGATGACATCCTTAACCCTTGTAGAGAATAAACCATGGGTAGAGGTTTGGGTTGGGTTAACAAATATCTCACCAAAATATCAAAGAATGAGAACAAAAGTCAAAGCTTAAAGAAGCTTCCACAAAGCTCATCCAAAAATTTAACCCTAATCCAAACCCTAACATGTTTTATTCTCAAAACCCTAGTTGCAATTTTAACCCTAACATGTTACAATATTATATATCACATATATAATATATAATGTAACAAGAGAAAATAATACAATTAACATATATCACATATACATCAATGTATTATCTAGTGAGAAAACGAATCAATAAAGCGAGCTTATATTAGTTAATGCAACGTAATATATCTCATATATAATTATACATTAGATTATCGAATCAACACTTGATCCGATAATCCGGCTATATTACATATAACCGACTAATATAATATGTAACCTTTCATCGAATCAACACTTGATCCGATGACCCGGCTATATCACATATACCCGGCCGATATCACATATCGCGAGAATAGAATACGGTATCTCATATCGTATTATTCTCGGTTCCGCACATATCACATATGTACTCCTACTCCATTTTGCCTGAGCCAGGAAACCTCTGTGTAGGACTCTAAAGAATCGTCAATACGCCGGCAGTAGGTGATGATCATATCAAACACACATAAGCTACAAGCGGTCAGCTAAACGTAACAGCCACCCAGATATTGAGCGATCAGAAAATCAACAAGCAAGCCTGTACATTCTCCTGCGAATCCAATCAGTAACACTCCCGTACAGTCCGGTCTCTTCGTCTGATATGTCGCATATCCAGTCTAGGGGTGGTAAACGTCAGACCCCAGTAACCGATAAGTCGTGTCGATATGAGGTCCATAATAGTTCGAGAAACTACTGATAACTCTTACCAGTAAATCTCAGCAGCCCTGACCAGGAATTTCCAGTTATAGCCAATCGAACACAGCGCAATATCAACTCCCTATACCGGGAGAGACAAAACCTCTCCTATCGCTCATTGCCTCCATATGATTCGGGACTGTACCCAAAAGCCACCGTTTTGCACGTTCTCTTGAACGTGGTAAGGTAGAAATCAAGGCACAGTGGGAATCACACAAGACTCTATGACGATCTCGGGTCTACAGACTAACCTGTACCAGTGTCACCAGAGAACTGCCATCTGACGTGAGGTATAATACCATCTGGGAGTTCTCGGCGAGTCCGTCCTGTGCACCCAGTTCCCACTGAGCACCCGTATACTGTCTCTGATGTCAAACACCAATGGATATGGGATCATCCATCACCCATCTACATGGGTCGAGAAGCTATACGCTAGTCTACTCTGGTATATCGATGCCCAGTCTCGATACACCTACGACTAGGAACATTTGAAGGATGTACTTAGCGACTACTCTATCCCCACTAGTATGATCTGTATCATAGTCCTGGTAGTCAAGTACTCGTCCTAAGGGCTTTATCAACATGTAACATAGAGACAATCAGAGTACATGTTAAGATAAAGAGCAACCAGATAGCATACTATCATGTCGAGCAAGAAAGTCCTCCATATATATGTCCAAGCATCCACTACAATATACATCGTATGTATAGTAATGGCCTCCAGGGCATACATATCACTAACAATCTCGCACTTGCACTAGGGCCATCTGTTATGGTGTCTCATACCCAACAATCAGCTGTGGTTGAAGTATCTCATACTCAACCATCCCATAAAAGTCTCTACTGGGAAATATGCCTTTGTGAGTGGATCCGCACTGTTGTCCTCTGTATCTACTCTCCTATCCTCGATCTCCCTGGAGATCCACAATCTCCATGATCAGGTGATACTGTCTAAGAATATGTCTGGATCTCTGATGGGACGGGGGTTCCTAGGCATAAGCCACAACTCCATTGTCACACAATGGTAGGAACGGAGTTCATCTCATGAACTTATATATATATATATATATATCCAGACTGCCTCTTTGGTAGCATCCTTGGTAACGATGTATCTAGCCTTCAATCGTCTAGTTTGCCACGGTATCTAGTTTGGAACTCTTCCAACATACCGTCCCTCTACTGAGGGTAAAGACAATGCCTGTGATTGACATTCAGTCGACCTTACCATCCTGGAAGTATTCCAGTGATTCTCCTCAGGATCGATTGATACCGTCTCACTACACCTAGTGAGAATCCTAACATCCAATTAGATCTATCTCATAGATCCAAAACTCAGGATTTAGGAGGTATCACTTTGATCCTATATGGAGAATCCTTGTGATAATAGGAGATTGATTGAGCGTAGCATAGGAAACTCCTTCCCTATCAAGAGTATGTCATCCACGTACTATGCGAGGATCACCACCATACTCCCTACTACCCTTTTTGTATATACTAGGTTCATCAACTATTTTGATGAAGTCAAACTCTTTGACTACCATATCAAAACAGACGTTCCAACTCCGTGATGCCTGATTTATCCCATAAAACAACTTCCACATGTTTCTGCTGCTCTCACTATCTACGAAGCCCTTTGGCTGTGTACTTATAGACGCTCTCTTCTAAATCACTATTTAGAAAAGCAGTCATGACACCCAACCGCCAGATATCGTAGTCATGGTGTGTAGCAGTGACAAGTAGGATCTGGATGGATTTAAGCATAGCTTTGAAAGTCTCAACTTTTCCATGTACACCTAGTAATCTTCTCAAGATATACTTGCTCCTGATGGGGATTTAACCCTTCAGATAAAACAGCCAAAGTCCATACTTTGTTGGTGTATATGGATTCCATCTCAGTTCGCTTAGCATCCAGCCATTCTCACAGAGTCACCACTCTTGATGGCCTGCACGAAACTAGTTGGGTCATCATCTCATGATGCAATCCTCGCTCCCACTGTCATAGAGAAAACCGAAGTATCTCTCAGATGGGTAAGGAACCCTACCAGATCGGCGGAGAGGCTGAGGTTCGTTGGGAGCTATTGAATCCTCCGGTTCTACCAAATCATCAGCTGTAGTTTGTATAGTTGGAACTCCTTCCAGTTCAACCTCATGACCACTAATTTCTTCACAATAAATTCCCTTTCCAAAAGGTGGCATGCTGAGAAAACAAAACACGTTTTGTTCCTCAGTTTGGTAGAAGATATTCCCTTGTGAATTCTTGGGATATCCAACAAACTTCCACAGAACTGACCTTGCCTCGAGTTTGTCCGGATTTTGCTTTTGACATTGGCCGGACAACCCCAAATCTTAACATCCTTAAGAGATGGGCTCTTCCCATACCATATTACATATGTAGTGGTAGGCACCTGATTTGGTTGGAACCCTATTCAATAGGTGTTCCCCTCCGAATGGCGGCGCACAGGACCGCGATGTTCTGATGCTGAGATTCGGGGCAGATGCTATTTGGTTTTATCCGTCCACCTCTCCGAAGATGCCAAGTTGATTTATGGCACCGTGTATCGGAGGTTTAGACGGATGCGGCCGATATAGCAGACTTCGTCAGATTCCCCCTCGCTTGAGGGGTTTTTGATTGTGGGGACGCTCTTCCCTGCAGGCGCAAGCCCCTGCAGTTAATTACGCTACCGCATCGCGGTAACAACTTTCTCCTTCTCCAGAATTTCACTTCGTGTCGTGTGTTTGTTTGATTTGTGGTTGCCCGTGGATTGTATACGGAGACTGAGTAATGCCGTCGCTCGTAGGACGTGGACTAGTCCAAATCCGTATTTACGTAGATTTGTGTTTGGTGTTTTTAGTTTAAGAATGCATTAGTCGCGTTGCGGCTAAGATCAACTTAAACATTCGTTAAGGATACGTTAGTCCTGTTTTGAGACTAAGATCAACTTAACGGGATAATCCATTTAATATCTGGCCATCGGGACTCGTCACCTCTCTAACGTCGTTGAAGGATTACAACGGCAGATGTCAGAGGAGTTCAGAGATGTACCCTTGAACCAAGGTTGATTTGGAGTTTTATAGTCCGTTTGAATATTTAAGGATACGTTAGCCGTGTTTGGGGCTAAGATCAACTTAAACGGGATCGTTTAGATCCGACAAAAGAGCATTTGAAGGCTCTATTGTTCCAGTTTAGGGACGTAGTGGTCCGTGTTCCAGTTTAGGGACATGGGGGTCCATTGTCAGTTTAGGGACGTAGTGGTCCATCATTAGTTTAAGGATGTTTCGGTCCGTCGCCAGTTTAAGGACGTAGTGGTCCATCATTAGTTTAAGGACGTTTTGGTCCGACATTAGTTTAAGGACGTTCCGGTCCAACATTAGTTTAAGGACGTTCCGGTCCAGCATTCCCATTTAGGGACGGATATTAGTTTAAGGACGTTTCGGTCCAATATTAGTTTAAGGACGTTTCGGTCCACGAGTTTAAGGACCCCGCAGTCCGTATTGATGTGTGGTCGTTGGGACCCGTCACCTCTCTGACGTCGTTGAAGGATTACAACGATGGGTGTCAGAGGAGTTCGGAGATGTACCCTCGAACCGGATATAAATTAATTTAAGAGAACAGCTGTACTCAGTCAATTTAATTTGTGGACTTACGGCCAAAATTGGGCTAAGTCCAGTTGAAAATGTTCAACACCCTTATTTATTTTTGGTCTATTAGACCTGTGCTAGGGCTTTGTCCTCACTTAAATAATGCATTGCATTACTTCTATTTTTTTTGTTTGGGCTCTGCCCATAAAAGATGCAGAGCATCAATTTATTCTGGGCTCTGCCCATTTATGAATGATGCAATGCATCTGTTTTGTTTGGGCTCTGCCCCTTTTAAAATGCGTAGCATTTTTATTATTTCGTTTGGGCTCTGCCCATTTATAAATGATGCAGAGCATCAATTTAATTAGGCATGCTTGGTCTCTTAATTGGGCCTGGCCCTTCAGGAAAAGAAATGCATTGCATTTGTCAGGCGCTTTGCGCCAGTCACTGAGCACAAGCGCTTGTGGTGAGGACACGTGTCATGCTCTGGTAAGCGCAAGCGCAACATTGCAGTGCGCTGCGCTAGTGCGCTGCGCTAATGCGCTGCGCTGTTGCGCTGCTGACACGTGGCGCGCTCTGTTGCAAAGGAGCGCAACAGCGCAATTTTTCAAGTGCAAAGCACTGTTTTATATTTTGATTGATTTTAAATCAAAGCAAACAAGTTTTCTTTTGTTTTCAAAGAACCAATGGTTCATAAGAAAGTGCAAAGCACTATTATTACTTATTTTTCTTTTTATTTAAGATTATTGATCTTGTTCTTAGATCAATAATCTGTCCATAAGAGAATTTTCTCTTTTTCCTAAAGGTTTTTACCTTCTGTTGTTCTTGAGGAGTTCTCAAGAGTTCTCTTCTTTTTTTAGAAAGATATTGATGCCTTTGAATTGAGGCTTGGGGTCCTTTTTATAGTGCTCTTAAATTAGTTAAATTTGTTAACGAGATCCTTCTCTGAGTGATTTGGGGAATTTTCCCCACCGTTGGATTTTTGATCCAAGGGCTTCTGCTTTACAGAAGAAAATCTTCTTGTTTTAACAAGAACAGAAAAGATTTCTTAGAAATTTAATTCTGTTTGGCGCAGATACCCCAGCGCGTGACACGTGTCGCGCAGCGCACAGCGCAGCGCAACTGTGCTAGCGCAACTGCGCTGACACGTGTCGCGCAGCGCAGCGCCTGCGCAACTGCGCTAGCGCATCTGCGCTGACACGTGTCGCGCAGCGCAGTGCCTGCGCAACTGAAGCGTTGCTTCCTTTATTAGATTTTAAATTTTCAAAGCAGAGCTTTGCTCTGATTGGGGGAAGATGAAGCGTTGCTTCATCTTCCGCCTCGGAATTTGAACAGAGTTTTGCTCTGATTGGGGTAAACAAATGCCCCCCACCGTTGCGCTTACGTGGCCCCAAACGTGAGCGCAACGGTGGCGGAATTCCAACCGCCGTGATAACTTTTGGAAGTCGAAGAGGCACTTGATGCCTATAAATAGGACCTTTGGTCCCCCCACAGATGCTTATCATCTTTCAGATTTTTATTTTCAAAAAACTTTAGAGCTTTGCTCTTGCCTTCAAGAACTCCAGAGCTTTGCTCTCCTTTCCAAAGTTTTTTAGAAAAACTTTAGGTAAAATTGATTCTTTGATTAAATTAATTTTAATTAATCTTAACCAGCAGAGCTTTGCTCTCATAGATCTTTTGATCTAAAGAGATCCCCATTGGGGTTTCACTAGCAGAGCTTTGCTCATTTTCAAAGTTAGAAACTTTAGGTAAAATTAATGTAAATCAAATTAATTTAAATTAATCTCGATCAAAGAGCTTTGCTCTCACAGATCTTTTGATCTAAAGAGATCCCCATTGGGGTTTCATTAAGCTTTTGTTCATGGGTTTTAATCCCTGAACAGAGCTTTGCTCTCTAGGAATTTAGCCCTCTATGTATATTATTTTTCTTCTATCGCTAATCTTCCTGTGGTATTTCCTCCAGGCATAATAGCGGTGCATATATACAGTTTGCATGAGTTCATCACCTATGACGATATCCGCGCACAGGGTCGTCAACAAAACCAGGAGTTTACAGACGCTCAATGTGCAGAGGTCATGGGTCGTCTGAACGCAAGCGGTGGTTGGCTGCTACCCCGTCGTTCGACTCTTTTGAAAGTCGTGCTGGGAGCAATATGGAGAGAACTTCCGGGTCTTCACGAGGCCCTGCCGCTCAATGCGCTGGATGATGCCGAGGACAAGGTGCATTCAGTGTACTTGACGGGGCTGATCTCGAAGAAACGGCGGGACAGCCTCATTGACATCCTACACCAAATCTTCCAGCAGACGACGATAGTTGCTGCTTATCGAAGGCCGGGAGGGCTTGCCGAGGATCTTGACACAGAGGAGCACGAGAGGCTGCGCATAAGAATAATTAGAAAGGCCAGAAGAACTCTGGATGGCCTTACTTTTGAATTCCTCAATCCGTGCCCCGGATCTGAGGTTATACCGTTGTAATAATTTGAATAATGTTTCTTATTCATTGCTCTTGTGATTGTAAGAATTTTTAGCAATATGAATGGAAACCCTCCTTTTTTTTATTTCAGCTTGTCTTATTTCTCGTCCTGAGTCTTCTGCCCATGCATAAATGAATGCGTCTCGGACGCCTGATCAAATGTAAATCGGATGTTTTTTCTGTAGCTTTTTTCTTTCTCTTATTATCGGCATGCTATCTTAATAAACATGGTTGACGGATAATAGAGCACGCATCTTGACTTTCTTAAGAAATAGCGACGGCTTAGGCCGCAGGTTCAGATCTGCTGCCTAAGACTTTTCAACTCTATAAGCCGTGAGGGTCTCATAGAGACTTTTCTCCCTACGGATCGAGAGGATCTCGTAGGTGGGTTTTCTCCTTAGGAATCGTGAGGATCCCTAAGTGTGTTTTCTCTTATAAGTCGTAAGGATCTTATAAGAGATTTTTCCCTCTTACGAGTCAAGAGGACTTGTAAGCGGTTGTTCCCCTCCTTGTCGAAGTTCGACGTTGGAGAGTGAGACCCGTGGATAGTATGCAAGAGACCGTTTTGGGTCAACTTGCGGGGTCCCAGCACTTAGGAAACAGGTTTCTTTTATGCCCACTGCCTAAGGCTTTATCTCACGAGTCGAGCCGCCTCGACAATTTTTTCACAAGTCGAGACGAATCGAGCGTTTCTCACAAGAACATCTTAACGTCGCATTTAACCTCTGCTCTTTACGACAGAAGCCCGTTAAGGTTGGTGGTACTTAGGGTTTTGGCCATCGTACCGTCGCATAAGCTGATATAGTCCTCGATAGGCAATCGTGCTGTTCGAGTAGCCCTGCGACTGCCGTGTCTCTGATCCCTTCGGGGGCTGGACAAGACGTCTTCAAGCAATCCTCCTTGGCAGTTTGACCGTCGGAAGAGCAAGCGTTAGGAATTTGCCATGTCGCTTTTTACTTGAGGTTAGGCTTATTTTGGTGAGCCCCGATGAGTCATAACCACTCCGCGCTGGTGTGGGGATGATCTCCGATAATCTTTCGGGCTTTATGTGAGTTGCCGTCAAGACCCTGAAGCTAGGAATTTGGCCTTTGCTTCGTTTGCTGGCATTGCGTCTGCTGTATCGAGACGAATGTTGCAGTGGGAACTAGGGATTTTGCCGTGGCTCCGTTTGTTTGATGACGTTGCGTCTGCTGTGTCGAGACGAACGTTGGGGTGACATCTCGTCTGCTGTATCGAGACGGACGTCGAGGTGGTGACCATTCTGTGCTGGTGCGAGATGATCTCCGATTGCCTTTCCGGTTTTATATGAGTTACCGTCAAGACGTCGAAGCTAGGAATGTGGCCTTCGCTTCGTTTGCTTTGGTATGTCCAAATCCTGCTGGAGGAAGAACGCTGGGGTTGACATTTCGTCTGCTGTATTGAGACGAACGTTAAGGTGGTGACCACTCTGTGCTGGTGCGAGATGATCTCCGATTGTCTTTCCGGTTTTATGTGAGTTACCGTAAAGACGTTGAAGCTAGGAATGTGGCCTTCGCTTCGTTTGCTTTGTCACATCCGAATCCCTGCTGGAGGAAGAACGCTGGGGTGGCAACTCGTCTGCTGTATCGAAACGAACGTCGAGGAGGTGACCACTCCATGTGAGATGATCTCCGGTGGTCTTTCAGGATTTATATGACTTGCCGTTAAGACCTTGAAGCTAGGAATTTGGCCTTCGCTTCATTTGCTCACACTGCGTCTGGTGTATTGAAACGAATGCTGAGGTGGAGCTGGGATTTTGCCGTCACTCCGCTTGGTTTCGACCATGGGGTCTTTTGTTAACTTTGCATGTACACCCTGCTGGACTGCGAAGGAACGCCGTTGTTGACACTGCGTCTGCTGTAACGAGACGAATACTAAGGTGGAGTTGGGATTTTGCCGTTACTCTACTTTGTTTCGACCGTGAGGTCTTTTGTTGACGTTGCATCTGCCTCCAGTTGGACTGCGGAGGAACGCTGTTGTTGACATTGCGTCTACTGTATCGAGACGAACGTTGGGGTGACATCTCGACTGCTGTATCGAGACGGACGTCGAGGTTGTCTCTAGGTTGCTGATGAACCGTCGAGTTTTGGAACTAGGGATTTTACCGTGGCTCCATTTGTTTGATGATTGTTGCGTCTGCTGTGTCGAGACGAACGTCGAAGTGGTGACCATTCCGCACTGGTGTGAGATGATCTCCAGTTGTCTTTCAGGATTTATATGACTCGCCGTTAAAACCTTGAAGCTAGGAATTTAGCCTTCGCTTCGTTTTCTTTGCCACGTCTGAATCTCCGCTTGTTTGATGATGTTGCGTCTGCTATGTCGAGACGAACGTCGAGGTGGTGACCATTTCATGCTGACATGAGACGATCTCCAGTTGTCTTTCTGGCTTTATATGACTCGCCGTTAAGACCTTGAAGCTAGGAATTTGGCCTTCGCTTCGTTTGCTTTGTCACGTCCGAATCTTGTAAGAGGAAGAACGCTGGGGTGACAATTCGTCTGCTGTATCGAAACGAACGTCGGGGTGGAGCTGGGATTTTGCCGTGGCTCCGTTTGTTTGATTGTTAGGCCGTAGATATTGCCGTTAAGATTTGGCTCCGTTTTCTGATGGAGCATTGGGAAGGAAAGGGTGCCTCCTTCTTTGTTTATGCCCCTGGATCGTATACAGGGATTGCTGTACTATCGCCTGTAGGGCCAAAGTTTCATTCATTCTTTTTTTTATTTCCGCGATGCTCTATCATTTCTGCTTTTATATCGCGAAGGTCGCGATTGCCCAATCATTTCGGCTATTTTTCGCGGTGCCCAATCATTTCGGCTATTTATTTTATTTTTACTCGCTGCTTTTTATTGCGAGTTGCCCACTCATTTCGGCTATTTTGCATGCATACATTTTTACCTGCTGCTTTTTATTGCAAGTTGCCCCATCATTTCGGCTATTTCGTATGCATGTGTGGCTCGCTGATTTTTTATCGCGAGTGTGGAACTTGGAATCTGACACCAATCTCAGCATCAGCATCGCTATAACTGGAATATTGCCAGGAGCGAATCATCATCTGCCTCCGTCGATGTTGAACAAAGGTAGCTTAGCGACCAGGGTTAGGGTCCTGTCGTCTAAGGCTTTTAACTTCATGAGCCGTAAGGGTCTCACAAAGGTATTTCTCCCTACAAGTCGTGAGGATCTCGTAGGTGTGTTTTCTCCTTAGGGATCATGAGGATTCCTAAGTGTATGTTCCTATGTAAGTCGTAAGGATCTTACAAAAGGGTTTTCTCCTTATAAGTCAAGAGGACTTGCAAGGGTCGTTTACCGTATGGACATATCCCCAGTCACGGATGGGACTTGGTTAGGGAATGTTTATTCGCGCCCGTGGATTGTATACAAGGGTCAGTATCGAGCCGCTTGTAGGCCCATAACGAAAGTTGTGGGGGTTGCTTAAGCACAGGTTTAGGTCTCTGTAACTTAAGACTTTCAAATCTTATGAGCCGTGAGGGTCCCATAAGAGAGTTCTCCTTACGAGTCGTGAGAATCTCGCAAGTGTATTTTCTCCTTAGAAATCGTGGGGATCCCTAAGTGTGCTTCTCCCTTTGTGAGTCGTAAGGATCTCACGCGGGTGGTTTCTCCTTACAAGGTCGAGAGGATCTTGTAAGTGTCCTTTAACGAGGTTGTGCCCTTTCGGGATTTCACGAACACTCGCCGGTAGCCCTGCTGTTTTTTACTCACGGAGCCCTTTCGGGTTTTCATCCGTGCCTGTTTCTCTTATGGACATACCGTCTCTTTTTTTTTGTGTGTTTACGAGGTCGCGCCCTTTCGGGTTTTCACGAACACTCGTCGGTAGTCCTGCTGTTTTTACTCACGGAGCCCTTTCGGGTTTTCATCCGTGCCCGTTTTGCTTATGGACATACCGTCTCTCTTTTTTTTTTATTTACGAGGTCGCGCCCTTTCGGGTTTTCACGAACACTCGCCGGTAGTCCTGCTGTTTTTACTCACGGAGCCCTTTCGGGTTTTCATCCGTGCCCGTTTTGCTTATGGACATACCATTTTTTACTTTTTTTTATTATTATTATTCTTTATATATATATATTTTTATATTTTTTTATCTCGTCAGCCTAAGGATGCTGCAGTAGTAGTTTAAAGACATTTCGGTCATTTGCAAGTTTTAGGACATTGCGGTCCATCATTAGTTTAAGGACATCTCGGTCCGCCGTCGCCGTATTTGAGGCGAATATCTAGTTTATTGACTTTTCGGTCTATGGGTCCTTCCCCATGAATGAGCATGATGCCCCCGGCGTATCCGTCTTTTTCGGAGCGTGCGGTTGTGGCGGACTCACCTTCCAGTTTTCGGACAGCGCGAACTTGCCTTGTTGGTATTGGTCTTCAACCCAGTTCTTGAAGACGTAGCAATCCTCGATCAGATGACCTACCGTTTGATGGTAAGGGCAATAATTAGGATTATTAATATCGCCTAGCCGCAACGGACGTTTTGGACTCGGCAGATTGATGAGTCTGTCGCACACTGCCAGCTCGAACAGTCCCCTTGTTTTATCTTGCGGAAACGAGTAAGGACGTTTCAACTTTTCCTGGAGGGGTTGCCGCTTGTTGCTTTGGCGAGCAACCGGTCTAGGGTCACTTAATTGTTGTTGAGCGCTGGCGACGAAGGCCGTTTTTCCTTTTCTTTTATCTTTTTTGTTCGCTCCGTTGTTTGCGGGGCCGGGATTTTTTCCGAGTAGCGTGCGATTGCATGGCTGAACGTTCTCGCAGCTCCTCAATTCCTTCATTTTTGAAATAGATTCCCTGAGGGAAGGGTTGGGGGTAGCTTCTTCGTCAGAGTCGCTTCCAAAGGTGATAATTTGCGATACCTTAGAGTCGGCCTTATGACAATCGTCGGCGGCTCTTTTGCGATCATCTATCGCATTTTTTCGACGTCTACAAGCTTCACATTTTGTCCTGTCGAAGTGTTGCTTTTGAGCGACATACCCTTGCCACCAACAGTTAAAAGATTCGCAGTCTTCGGTAGGATGTATGATCTTCTGATGATATAAGCAGAAGTCAGGGTGCATCTCTACCTCAGCGAGAGTATTTTCTTCAAAGGGCGGTAGCTTCATTCCTACTGATAAAGCTTTGGCGAACCTTTTTCTCTTCTTGAATTTGTTTTTATCCGCAGTGGATGGCTTTTGATTTGACGGCAATGCTTTGGCTTTTTCCAGTATGGCCATTTCACGCTCTTGATTGGCTTTTGCTTTCAGACGAATTTCATTTAGGAAGACATCGATCAGCTCGTCTGATGGCTGTAGAATTTCCGGTTCGGGGTTCGCCATTGGTTTCTCGGCGCAAGAAGCTTCTTTATTATCTGTCAGTGAGTGAGAAATCACATGAAAAGTCGCTACGTAATCTTCGGATTCATCTGATGAGTTTTCTCCATCGTTTTCATCCTTGACTAAAGAACAAACTGCCCCCGGCGTGTCCGTCTTCTTTGGAGAGTGCGGCTGTGGTGGGTTTACCTTCCAGTTTTCCGACAACGCGAACTTGCCTTGTAGGTACTAATCCTCGATCCATCCCTTAAAGACGAAACAATTCTCGATCGGGTGACTTACCGTTTGGTGGTAAGAGCAATAATTGAGATTATTAAGATCGCCTGGCTGCGACAGACGCTTTGGACTCGGCAGATTAATGAGTCTGTTGCGCACTGCCAGCTCGAACAGTCTTCTCGTTTTATTCTGAGGAAACGAGTAAGGACTTCCTAGCCTCTCTTCGACGGAAGGGCGTGGACGCACGTTGTTTTGGCGAACGACCGGCTTTGAGTTGTTCGACTGTTGCTGAGCATTGGCGACGACGATCGCTTTCCCTTTTCCTTTCTCATTTCGGGAATCTGGTTTTGGAGGAGACGGTTTATGGCCCATCTGGTCCATTTGGGCTAATTTGTCGATCAAGGCCTGGAAGGTAGTCGGCCTGAAGAACATCATGAATTGTGAGATGGTCGCCTGCGGATCGAGAGTGCCCACAAACATGCCTACCGCAGGTGCCTCTTCTATCCGTTGTTTTACATTTCGACCATAGGTTTCGCCATCGTGTTGCGTATTGGACCCACGTTTCGCCTGGCCTTATTCTGGCATTTATTAGTGCTGTTATCGGGGTGCGTTCACTAGCGCTTGCAAAACACTGGGTGAATAGCAACTCCATCTCTGCGAATGTCTTGACAGAGTCATTTGGGAGTTCAGAGTACCACTCGAACGCCATCTCCGATAAGCTGCCGACGAATTGGCGGAGCAAGAGTTTATCATCGCCGCCAGTGTTGCCACATAAGGCTCTGAATTGAGCGACGTGCTGATGCGGATTTCCCGTCCCCTTGTATACATGGAACTTAGGGATCGTATATCCCGGCAGGTAACTGATTTGGTCATACCAGCTCGGGTACGGTCGCCCAGTTTTGACGACTTGGCTGGCCGCTTCACTCGCCTGATGAGCTCGTATTTGCTGAGCTATATAGTCATCTAGTGCAGCTTTGGAAATGGTTTCCTCCTTGGCTGTTGAATGAGCCGGAGGAGGATTAGATGTCTCCTCTTTATCGTCTTCAATAATGATCGGAGGGTCTTCAGCTGGAGGGTCCGGCTGTAACATCATTCCCACCATGTCTTGGAAGAGAAGAGCCATCTGTTTTATGTTAGCCGCTTGCTCTGCAGCTTCTTTGTCCCTCTTTTCGAGGACTCTGCGTAAAAAGTCAGCGTCGGTTTCTTGTTCTTGACGCTCATCCGAAGACGTTTCAGAGCTTTCTTTTGGCTCAGTGAGTGCAGCCATTGTAGTCATCATTTCCTGAAGCTTTTGTTGTTGCTCCTGGGCTTTCGTCACGGATCGGGTGAGCGGTCGGTGGCCCGTAGAAGTGCGGCTTTCCTCCTTTCCAGAAGCCATATAAACAGTGTGCACCACCATGCCCCCAGATTTAGGGCGTTTGTGTTCAGCGCTTTTATGCTTCGCCATGTTCACAGGGGCTTTTTGCGGCCTCCTTTTCTTCTGAGTGATTGGAGTTAAGGGGGCCGTTGTAATGGGCACCCGGGTAACTATTGGTTTTTGGGGCTTGACGGAGTAATCCTTCTCCTGCCGTACCTTCATCTTTTCTTGTCGGCGGAGATAGTTTTCATCAATTACTGACTCCTGGACCTGTTGCCAGACTCTGTAAATTTTAGAGGACAGCCGTTGAGGGGGCTGTTCTAGCTTCTTCTCTGGAGTATTCTCCATAGGTGAAGGAGTTCGCTTCAGCACCGCAGTAGGAGAGTTTCTGCGCACCGTGTTTAGCAATTCAAAGCTGTTCCCGGTTGGAACAGCAGCATCGGTCCCCACCGTTGGAGCTGGCGGAGTTATCCCAGAGGGGGAGTTGCCCCCAGCCTTCTTTACTCGGCGTCAGTGGCGACGTCGAGCATGTCGTGCTAATGGAGTTGTTTTAGCTATAGGGGTGACCTCCTTATGCCACCCGTGTTGGTCAGAATATGCTGGTACCAGCCTTTTAAAGATCGACGTCCGTTGAACGGGGACGGCCAACCTATCAGAAGCGGACTTCCGAGCATGGGAAGCAACCTTGGTAACTTTGCCAAGAACGGGAGCTGGGATGGCTATCCGCTTCGGGATAACGTCTTCTGGTATGGCAGGCTTCTTCATGGGCCCGATGGAGCTCTGGCCTAATCCATTAAAACCTGAAGCAGTGGAGTTGGGCGACCTGTTGAGAGGGGTCGCGGCAGTGGTAAGTCGATCGAAGACCGACTTCTTTGGAGCTTTTTGCAATGTCATTGGGGCGTTGAAGCTCATTGGTGGGAGCATGGTCCCAAAAAATAGTCCAGTGGTGGTTTGAGCCACCTGCTCCACCGGCATTTTGAAAAGGGAGGCCGCTTGGGGCCCATAAGTCACTCCTCCAGCAAGGACCGAGCGAGGATTGCAGTTGTAGGCAGTGCAGTTTGAAGCCATTGATCTTCTGTTTTCTGCACGGAGTAAGACACCAAATCTTAGTACCTCGAATCCACAGGCAACCACAGTAAACCGCGATTCGTTCGCGAACACGACACACGAAGTGTGGAGTGGAAAGTGGAAAAGGTCATACCGGGCGTGCCAGAATCTGTTCCCCTCCGAAAGGCGGCCTACAGGACCGCGATGTCCTGACGCTGAGATTCGGGGCAGATGCTATATGGTTTTATCCGTCCACCTCTCCGAAGATGTCAAGTTGATTTATGGCACCGTGTATCGAAGGTTTAGACGGATGCGGCCGATGTAGCAGACTTCGTCAGATTCCCCCTCGCTTGAGGGGTTTTTGATTGTGGGGACGCTCTTCCCTGCAGGCGCAAGCCCCTGCAGTTAATTACGCTACCGCATCGCGGTAACAACTTTCTTCTTCTCCAGAATTTCACTTCGTGTCGTGTGTGTTTGTTTGATTTGTGGTTGCCCGTGGATTGTATACGGAGACTGAGTAATGCCGTCGCCCGTAGGACGTGGACTAGTCCAAATCCGTATTTACTTAGATTTGGGTTTGGTGTTTTTAGTTTAAGGATGCATTAGTCGCGTTGCGGCTAAGATCAACTTAAACATTCGTTAAGGATACGTTAGTCATGTTTTGAGACTAAGATCAACTTAACGGGCTAATCCATTTAATATCTGGCCATCGGGACTCGTCAACTCTCTAACGTCGTTGAAGGATTACAACGGCAGATATCAGAGGAGTTCAGAGATGTACCCTTGAACCAAGGTTGATTTGGAATTTTATAGTCCGTTTGAATGTTTAAGGATACGTTAGCCGTGTTTGGGGCTAAGATCAACTTAAACGGGATCGTTTAGATCCGACAAAAGAGCATTTGAAGGCTCTATTGTTCCAGTTTAGGGACGTAGTGGTCCGTGTTCCAGTTTAGGGACATGGGGGTCCATTGTCAGTTTAGGGACGTAGTGGTCCATCATTAGTTTAAGGACGTTTCGGTCCGTCGCCAGTTTAAGGACGTAGTGGTCCATCATTAGTTTAAGGACGTTTCGGTCCGACATTAGTTTAAGGACGTTCCGGTCCGACATTAGTTTAAGGACGTTCTGGTCCAGTATTCCCATTTAGGGACGAATATTAGTTTAAGGATGTTTTGGTCCAATATTAGTTTAAGGACGTTTCGGTCCACGAGTTTAAGGACCCCGCAGTCCGTATTGATGTGTGGTCGTTGGGACCCGTCACCTCTCTGACGTCGTTGAAGGATTACAACGATGGGTGTCAGAGGAGTTCGGAGATGTACCCTCGAACCGGATATAAATTAATTTAAGAGAACAGCTGTGCTCAGTCAATTTAATTTGAGGACTTACGGCCAAAATTGGGCTAAGTCCAGTTGAAAATGTTCAACACCCTTATTTATTTTTGGTCTATTAGACCTGTGCTAGGGCTTTGCCCTCACTTAAATAATGCATTGCATTACTTCTATTTTTTTTGTTTGGGCTCTGCCCATAAAAGATGCAGAGCATCAATTTATTCTGGGCTCTGCTCATTTATGAATGATGCAATGCATCTGTTTTGTTTGGGCTCTGCCCCTTTTAAAATGCGTAGCATTTTTATTATTTCGTTTGGGCTCTGCCCATTTATAAATGATGCAGAGCATCAATTTAATTAGGCCTGCTTGGTCTCTTAATTGGGCCTGGCCCTTCAGGAAAAGAAATGCATTGCATTTGTCAGGCGCTTTGCGCCAGTCACTGAGCGCAAGCGCTTGTGGTGAGGACACGTGTCATGCTCTGGTAAGCGCAAGCGCAACAGCGCAGTGCGCTGCGCTAGTGCGCTGCTGACACGTGGCGCGCTCTGTTGCAAAGGAGCGCAACAGCGCAATTTTTCAAGTGCAAAGTACTGTTTTATATTTTGATTGATTTTAAATCAAAGAAAACAAGTTTTCTTTTGTTTTCAAAGAACCAATGGTTCATAAGAAAGTGCAAAGCACTATTATTACTTATTTTTATTTTTATTTAAGATTATTGATCTTGTTCTTAGATCAATAATCTGTCCATAAGAGAATTTTCTCTTTTTCCTAAAGGTTTTTACCTTCTGTTGTTCTTGAGGAGTTCTCAAGAGTTCTCTTCTTTTTTTTTAGAAAGATGTTGATGCCTATTCAATAGGTATGCAGCTTCACAAGTGCATAACCCCAAAAAGGAAATAGGCAACTCAGTAGTACTCATTATAGAGCACACCATATCATATAGGGTGTGCTTGCTCCGCCCCGATGCACCGACGTACTGTGGTGTATACGGAGGAGTAATACTGAGAGAGAATTCTCATTCTCCTTTAGAATAATCCAGAAATTTCGTGCTCAAGTATACTCCTCCTTGATCACATCAAAAGACATAATACTTATACCCGTTTTGGTTCTCTACTTCTATCTTATATTCATTGAATTTCTTAAAAGCTTCAGACTTGTGTTTCAACAGGAACATATGTCCGAATCTTGAGAGATAATTAGTGAATGTAATGAAGTACAAAGAACCGGTCCTGGCATGTGTAGACAGGGGACCTTACATACATCATCATGTATCAATCCCAAGAGTTCACTAACTCTTTCTCTGTTTCTAATAAACGGAGCTATGGTTATCTTATCTTTGTGACATTACTGGTGAGTTTCACAAGATGTAAATTCAAACTAATTTAAATATGCATATGTATGTAACTTCAGCTAGTCGGGTCACATTGATATGACCTAGTCTACAATGCCTCAAGAAGCATTCGTTCATTTCTGAACTCTTCCTCTTGTGTGTGTTCTGTATATTAAGAACCGTGGTTTGATTCAGAACGTATATGCTTTTAGATAACGTGCCTGAACCGATCAACTCTTGATATAGGAAATGTTCAAAACATTCTCCAACAATACAAAATTATATCCTTCTTTACTAAATAAAGATACTAATATGATATTGTATATCAGGTTCGGTAACTAATAACATTCGTTCAGAATCAATGTATTTGGTAATACAGGGTGATAACTGCCAACAGACTTGGCTGCAACACTTGCACCGTTTCCAACTCTTAAAACTTATTACCCTTTCTCAGTTCTCTACCTTCAGTAGCCCATGTAACATATTACATATGTGGGATCCTGATCCGGTATCTCATACCCAGGACGTAAAGGATACCGAGAAACAGTTCTCTGTAATGAACACACCCGAAGAAGATGCATCAGCATACACTTTCTTCGTTTGGGCGACACGGGAATTCTGGTAATCCCCAATTTCCTGCTCGGTTTTATAACAATTATAAGTTAGAGCGGGACCAACGTTCCTTAGCTCAGTATAACAAGCGGGTTCGGTCAATACATCCGTATTATTATCTTGATTAAGGCGTGACATGGTCGTTACCTGGAGAGAGAGAGAAGAAAACACTCAGCGTATGCTCTTACAAGATTAGATTGGTTATTAATATATCTAATCAGGATTGCTCCCACTGTTTTAGTCAAATCTTCCTTCAAACCCTAAAAGGAAAGACTAGCCGGGATTAATTACACCCTACAAGTTCGTCAATCTTTCGGCCAGACCAGTGTCGGTACTTTGAGGAAGGTTCCCCGTGCTTTTACACGGATCTAATTAAAATAAACCTCGTTTTCCCAGAGGCGTAACCCCGTTAATATCTTTCTAGACATCTACTTGATCGGCTAATTGTAATGTGTAAAACACTCCCAGGAGTAACTCTTACTCGCAGTGGGTATCGGGATCCAACTATCTCATAGGAGGTATGCAATCTCATTGCAAATTTCAACACTTGAAGTTCCCAATAATATTTTACCCCTAGCATCTATATGACCTTAAAATAGTCAACAAATCATAAGTGCTAGTCAAGTTCAACCCGTCATTTTCCAATTGAATTAAACCCACCCGCATGACCCTTAACATAGTCAACAAAGTCGCACGACTACCCTAATTCAATCGCATCATATGCTTATACAGATAAGCATAAATAGCTACCACACACTACGCCTTGACAAGGTCAACAAATGCAGCACGAATACTATGAAGTACTTATCTGAAATGACAGAGGGCTACGACAGCTTTTTAAGAAAACCTTTTGCGTAATGAACTTGATATCGTTGTAGAATCAAATGATTTAAATGGAGTGTTTTTGAGGCCTTTGCTAGTTTTGCTAAAGAGATCACTCCCGGTGAAGGGATCTCGGCTCTTTCCTTATCGAATAAGGTACAGGATATTCACAATATCACTATGTAAAGCAAAAAAAAACTATAAAAGCAATCAAAAGACAAACCGAGTTCGTAGTATCTGCTAGTTTCGCTAAAGAGGTCACTCCCAGTGAAGGAATCTCGGCTCTTTCCTTATCGAATAAGGTGCTGGATATTATGCAAGGAATACCGCTATGCAAAGCAACAACTAGAGCTACCTATTTTTGAAAATTCGATTCCACAACATTTTTAGGTTTCTTTTATTTCATTAATCTCATTAATGAAGTCCCATCAAATAAGTTTACCTAAACATCACAGATAAATACAACGTACGCTTATGCCATCCGCATTCGTCTCGATGTCCCCTCGTGCACCGTTAGGTTAGGTAACTAACGGTAGAGTGGGGCAGTGCTAGCGCGGGTGTAAAACATAAGCAACGTCTATATAATATATCACATATACTATATCCTGTATTCATCTCAACATATCAAATGATCACATCACAGATATCGCAGCAGAAGAAACATATGAAATATTGGATATACTAGGAGGTCCGTGTTTTAATGCGAGCATGTATAAAACACGGATTCCACGGTCGCGATGAATAACCAATCCCATACCCCCAGACCCCTACGAGAGCGGCAAGCAACCTTACCAATTCTAGAGTTAGGACACCTGGTCTCGACTCCTCGAGATGGTCTCCCATTGGACTCTAGAACCCGATTACTTATGCTCCCCGCCTTGGGTTTATCCTAATGCGAAAAAGTAAATAATATACAATGGTGACAACATCCTCAACCCGAAAGTGCCCCAATAAAAGAATATTACATACAATGAATTTTACATGAATGAAAATAAAAACTCTCATCTCACATAAAACCCCCGGCTATTCAAAACACGACGATCCAATATAACATATCACAACAACACATAACATCACATATTATCAACGTAAGTAAATATGCGCATCCCAATTGTCGTTGATGTATAGTAATGAAACTGGCGATACACCACATATTACACTTACGGTCGCAGGAAAGAAAGTGTAAAAGTACAACAGTTGGAATCCGCAACTACCTTAGACATCACATGCCTGACCAAATGAATTCCTTAGACATCGCATGCCTAATAATTATAAACCCCGCATTTTAATCTCGATCTCGAAAACACTTTTCAATATTTAGTCGGGCAATTCAACAAGATTCCTGATATCCTGATCGAATGCTCATCGGAAACTTTAGTAGACAGCCGCACCCCCCGATACCGTCGACGAAGTGCACTAAGACGGAACACCGCTGCCGCGAGCATCCGAATGGATGCTTTTGGCGATGGGGTTCTCCCACAGTCACTTGGTCGGGGCTATGGGACGTGGCTATCTATTAAGTTTACCCGGCGATTATCCGCGTACGCTACGTGATTGCAACCATGAGTTAAAGATGACATCCTTAATCCTTGTAGAGAATAAACCATGGGTAGAGGTTTGGGTTGGGTTAACAAATATCTCACCAAAATATCAAAGAATGATAACAAAAGTCAAAGCTTCAAGAAGCTTCCACAAAGCTCATCCAAAACTTTAACCCTAATCCAAACCCTAACATGTTTTATTCTCAAAACCCCAGTTGCAATTTTAACCCTAACATGTTACAATATTATATATCACATATATAATATATAATGTAACAAGAGAAAATAATACAATTAACATATATCACATATACATCAATGTATTATCCAGTGAGAAAAAGAATCAATAAAGCGAGCTTATATTAGTTAATGTAACGTAATATATCTCATATATAATTATACATTAGATTATCGAATCAACACTTGATCCGATAATCCGGCTATGTTACATATAACCGACCAATATAACATGTAACCTTTCATTGAATCAACACTTAATCCGATGACCCGGCTATATCACATATGCCCGGATGATATCACATATCGCGAGAATAGAATACGGTATCTCATATCGTATTATTCTCGGTCCCGCACATATCACATATGTGCTCCTACTCCGTTTTTCCTGAGCCAGGAAACCTCTGTGTAGGACTTTAAAGAATCGTCAATACGCCGACAGTAGGTGATGATCATATCAAACACTCACAAGCTGCAAGCGGTCAGCTAAACGTAACAGCCACCCAGGTATTGAGCGATCAGAAGATCAACAAGCAAGCCTGTACATTCTCCTGTGAATCCAATCAGTAACACTCCCGTACAGTCCGGTCACTTCGTCTGATATGTCGCATATCCAGTCTAGGGGTGGTAAACGTCAGACCCCAGTAACCGATAAGTCGTGTCGATATGAGGTCCATAACAGTTCAAGAAACTACTGATAACTCTTACCAATAAATCTCAGCAACCCTGGCCAGGGATTTCCAGTTATAGCCAATCGAATACAGCGCAACATCAACTCCCTATACCGGGAGAGACGAAACCCCTCCTATCGCTCATTGCCTCCATGTGATTCGGGACTGTACCCAAAAGCCACCGTTTTGCACGTTCTCTTGAACATGGTAAGGTGGAAATCAAAGCACAGTGGGAATCACACAAGACTCTATGACGATCTTGGGTCTACAGACTAACATGTACCAGTGTCACCAGAGAACTGCCATCTGACGTGAGGTATAAAACCATCTGGGAGTTCTCGGCGAGTCCATCCAGTGTACCTAGTTCCTACTAAGCACCCGTATACTGTCTCTGATGTCAAACACCAATGGATATGGGATCATCCATCGCCCATCTACATGGGTCGAGAAGCTATACGTTAGTCTACTCTGGTATATAGATGCCCTATCTCGATACACCTACGTCTAGGAACATTTGAAGGATGTACTTAGCGACTACTCTGCCCCCACTAGTATGATCTGTATCATAGTCCTGGTAGTCAAGTACTCATCCTAAGGGCTTTATCAACATATAACATAGAGACAATCAGAGTACATGTTAAGATAAAGAGCAACCAGATAGCATACTATCATGTCGAGCAAGAAAGTCCTCCATATATATGTCCAAGCAGCCACTACAATATACATCGTATGTACAGTAATGGCCTCTAGGGCATACATATCACTAACACGAGCAAACTCATCTGAATCCCTACTGAGCCTATTTGTGACAATCTCCGTACAGTCCGGTCTTTTTGTTTGAGAGTATAGCATACCGGATTTAGGGGTGGTAGACGTCAGACCCTAATAACCCGATAATTCGAGGCGATGTGGCTCAGGACCAATTCGAGAAACTACTGATCTAATTATCAGTAAATCCTAACTGCCTTGGCCAAGATCTTATGATGCTGGCCAAACGAACATAGTGCGATATAGACTCCCTATACCGGGAGAGACGAATCCCCAACAATCGCTCACTGCCTCTATGTGGCTCGGGACTGTACCCAACTAAAACCTGTTTGCACGACTCAGTAAAGCCGTGGTAAGGTTGTAATCTAAGTGCAGTAGGAACTCACACGAGACAAATGACGATCTCAGGTCTAAATACTAACCTGTACTCATGTCGCCTGAGAACTGCTATCTGACGATAGGCATAGTACATCTAGAAGTTCTCGGCGAGTCCGTCCAGTGTACTCACCCCAAGTGAGCACCTGTATACGATCTTAGGTGCGAAAGACCAATGGCTGTGGGACCAATAATCGTCCCTCGTCGGGGTCTAGAAACGTATACACCAGTCTACTCTGGGATATCGATGCTCAGTCTCGATACCCACGACTAAGGACATTTTAAGGATGTGCTTATGGACTACCTAGCCCCCACATATATGATCGCCGTCATAACGCTGGTAGTCAAGCAATAATCCTACGGGCTTTATCAACATGTATAAATGATACGTAATAACAAATAAAACATATACACATATTAAGATAAAGATAAACCAAATAGCATACTATCATATCGAGCAAGATTGTCCTGTATATACATATGTCCAAGCATCCACATGTATACATATACAATAATGGCCTCTAGGGTATACATATCCAACAATTACAAGTTTTTGTTTATATATATTTTGAGATAAAACGTTTTAAACAATTATTTTTAACAATATTTTCTAACAATCTAAGAAAGATATCAATCTGTTTAATTCGTTTTGTTTAATTCTAATATGTTCAATCTAACCTGTAATCACCTGTTAATTAACTAGTAATCTGCTTAGTACTAATTTACTTAATTATTTGCTATTGCATATAATAAGATATTCAGTGATTGCACTATACCGATTGGTCTACTTTATCGAGCATATTCCCCTCAAAGATTACCTTACAAATATTGATCGCACTATACCAATTGGTCTACTTTGTCGGGCATGTTCCCCTTAAAGATTACCTTACAGCTATTGACTGCACTACTTCTTTATATCTTATTACTAATAATTCCAAATTAAAAGTGAATATCAATATCGAGGATTAGTCTATTTGTTAGGCCATACCGATTATTCATATTCATCCTTTTTTATTCTAATACAGTCTTGTTATCCATCAGTTGATATAATATGGCAAAGAGCAACGAATCCGGTTCCATAAAACCCGAAAAGTTCAACGGCCAAAGCGACTTTAAGACTTGAAAAATCCAAGTCAAACACTGGTTAACTATATTAGGATTAATAATTGTAATTAAAGAAAGTCATATCCCTTCTATATCTGCTGATTTTGTCCCTGAGGAAAGTCCAACAGATGAGAGTGGGAGTATTGTTGTAACCACTCTTTCCTCGGACAAAACCAAATCTAAGTACTCCTCTCCCGAGAAGAAAGATTACTATTGTAAGTTCCGAATACTTATTACCTTGGAAGGACCACTTTCCGTGCATTCCTTCACTTTAAAATCGCTAAGAAACTTTGGTTCATATTAGAACAAAGAAATGATAATGATAATGCCAGGTTAGAGAGATTTAGCATATTGTCCTTTAGGAATTTCATCCTTAAGAATAATGAGCCTATAAATACACAATTTCATGACTTTCAGAAGTTAGTCAAGAAAGCGATTAATTCTGGAACCATACTTTCTTATCAATTTCAAGTGACTGCCTTAATTGATGTTCTTCCGCCATCTTGGAAAGCCTTTGCTAAGAAACTTTGGATGAACCAAAATTCACTTACACTCCTCAATATCATGCATTCCATTGGAATTGAGGAAGAAAGAAGGACTGTACTTAATCCTGGTACTAATGGTTATAATAGTGTCAAGCTGATTGAAGGTTCTAATAAAAGTATCCCTAAGGGAAACCGATTTAAAGCTAAGAACAAAAATTTCAAAAAGAAACATTTTAAGATAGGTCTAAACCAGAACAAAAGTTACAATCCAACGAACAAGGAAAAATTCTGTTTTGTATGTGGAAGAACCAACCATATTTCTACCAGATGCTTCTTCAGGAAAACCGAACCAGTTTAGAAACCTGCAAGTACTAACAATGCAAATATAAATGTGGTGGAAATGGGTGAAGGTTCTTCTCTCAGGTGTATTTCTCACACTATAAACCTTATCACATCATCTAATGATTGGTAGTTATATAATGGTGCAAATGTGCACGCATGTTAAATGGTTTACTTCCTTGCAGGATGAATGTGGGGGAGTGTTATACTTGGAAATGATACAACATCACCAGTGAAGAGAATGGATCCATTAGGCTCTCTATGACCTCTGGAATTTTTTTACCACTAAGTGATGTTTTGTATGTTTCTGGTGTAAGAAAGAATTTAATAAGTGCTTCTTTATTTTCTAAAAAAGGTTACAAAATTGTATTAGAAAATAATCAAATTGTAATGTCCAAAGAAAATATGTTTATTGGTAAGGGTTATGTGTGTGATGGACTATTTAAGTTGAATGTTGTTTGTAATAACAATGAAATAAATAAAAATAGTCTCATTGTTTTAACGTTGTCTTCTTGTGATATATGGTATGGTAGATTAGGACATATTAGTTATCAAGCTTTAAATAGAATGATGCGCTTAAATATGATTTCTAAAAGTTCTATTGATTTAAAATCTAAATGTGATATTTATGTCAAGGCTAAGCATACTAGAGGTACATTTAAATCTATTGCTCGCTGCACGCAAACAATAGGTTTAATATATTCTAATGTATGTGATTCTTGCAAACAACCAATTAGAGGTGGAAATAAATACTATATTACATTCATTAATGACAATACAAAATATTGTTATGTATATTTACTTCCAACCAAGGATGTGGTGTTTAATAGATTCAAAATATATAAAGCCAAAGTAGAAAACTACACTGAAAGAAAAATCGAAGTCTTTAGATCAAACCGTGGAGGGGAGTATACTTCTAATATATTAAATTTGTTCTGTCAAGAACATGGAATTAAACAAGAATATTCTCCTCTTTACACTCCTGAATCTAATGGTATAGAAGAACGTAAAAATAGAACATTAATGAATATGGTTAATTCTATGTTACTTAGTTCTGGTGCTCTTGAAAGTTTATGGGGTGAAGCTATACTATTGGCACGTTATATACTAAATAGAATATCTCATAAAACTACAAATAAATCCCTATTTGAATTATGGTTTGCAAGAACACCTAGATTAGACTACCTTCGTGTTTGGGGCTGCCTCGCGCTAGTTTGTATTCCTTTTCATAAAAGAAACAAAATAGGTCCTAAAACAATTGCTGCGTTATTTATAAGATATTTTCTTGACAGTAACACTTATAGATTCATTGTCTTAAAATCTGATATTACGGATATTATGATTAATACCTTAATAGAATCTAAAAATGTTATTTTCTTTGAAAATAAATTTTCTTACATAACTCAAATCCCTAAACAAGTAAATGGTTATGTTTGACATAGCTAGTACTTCCAATGATAATAAGTTAATTCAAAATGCATCATTCTCGGTCCCAACATCCGAACCGGAATTAAGAAGAAATGATAGAACTAAAAGAAGGAAAGTACTCACTGATGATATTTAATACTATTACCTAATGGAAAGAGATATTTCTTCTTATGAAGAAGCAATGCCGTCTTCTGATACTAAGTATTGGAAAGTGGCTATTCAAAGTGAGATTAACTCAATCCGGAATAATAATACATGGGTTTTAACAAACATAACTCCTGGTAGTAAAATTATAGGATGTGAGTGGATCTTTAAAAATAAACTAAAGGCCGATGGCAGCAATGAAAAATATAAAGTCAGGTGTTCCTGCCAAAAATATCGGGTCAGGAGCTTAAGCTCAAGGCCCTGGCGCTGGCGCAAGCAGCGCCTGTTTACTGCCGAAAACCGGACTGAGGCGTGGAGGATGTCTAGCCTAAATTTGGGGGTAGATACCGTTGGGACCCAGTTCTTGCTCACGGAACAAAGTGCCACATGGAACAAAGTGCCATACCAAGTGTCATGCCAAGGGGGCAGGGGCCACCTCTTGAATCCGTAGGGGCCACCTCTTGAATCCGTAGGACCCACTGTAGCACAATGGGGAATAATACATTCCGAAAGAGGGCAGATCTGAAACTATAAATGAAATGAAGCCACTCTTCAATACAGAGATGCCTTTTAAGTGAACCGACACTATAGGAGATTGAGAACTCCATAGTTAAGCATGCTCGAGTCAGGGAAGTTCTGGGATGGGCGACCTCCTGAGAAGTGGCCCCTGGTCGGGTCCGGTTCGTCCCGAAGGACAAAACCGTGTGTTTCGGCCAGAGCGGATAATACTCTCTGTATTGGGGGTGGGACATGATAGATACTATTTGGACATATCCACCCACCTCTTCGAAAATACCAAGTTAATTTATGGCACCATATATCGGAGGTTTGGATAGATGCGACCGATATAGCAGACTTTATCAGATCCCACTTCATTTGTGAGGGGTTTTTGATTGTGGGGACGCTCTTCCCTGCAGGCGCAAGCCCCTGCAGTTAATTACGTTATCGCCTTGTGATAACAACTTTCTTCTGCTCCAGAAGGTCATTTCGTGTCGTGTGTGTTTTTGTTTATTTTTGGTTCCCCGTGGATTGTATACGGAGACTAGTTTATGTCGTCGCCCATAGAGCACTGATTATTCAAAATTCGTATATTTTAGATTTGGGATTTTGAACTTAGGTTGTATGTTCCTTTAGTTTAAAGAATATCGTGTTTTATTTAAGGACCATTAATCTAGTTTGAGATTAAGATCAACTTAAATATATGAGTATTTGGGCTAAATTTATTTTAATTAAGGATACATTAGTCCTATTTGAGACTACAATCAACTTAGAGATATTTTCAGGATCATTAAATTTAGTTAAGATCCAACAACAGAGCATTTGGGATCAGCTGCAAGAAACTTTCAGAGAGACATAGCCAATTTGGGCTTGGTCTGCTAAGTTTTTATTCAAAAGTGCTAAGCACTTATTTGTGGTTCTGTTTGCTCAGTCCTTTTCCTTTATGCAGAAGTGCTAAGCACTTGTTTAGGGCTCTGGCACTCACATGTGTATCATGTGAAGCGTTCAGACATGGGCGCTGCCCAATCACTTTAGTCATTTTGACTGAAAATATAGTGCTAAGCACTTTCTATGGCGCTCACGTGAGAAGCACGTGATGCGTTGTCTCAATTATTTTATTGGACGTTCACGTGTGTTTCACGTGAGGCGCTGGGACCTGGGCGCTGTCCAATCAGTGCCAAGCACTTAGTCACTTTGACTGACTTTACAGTGCTTCTGCATTTTTACTCAGCGTTCACGTGTATTTCACGTGAGGCGCTGGCCTTCTATTTTGAGTGCCCATGTAGGAAGCACATGAGGCGCTGGGTCCTTTATTTTGGGCGCTCACGTGCAAAGCACATGAGGCACCGGATTCCATTTAAGGGAGTCTTTTGGGTGCTCTCGTGTGTTTCACGTGAGGCGTCAAGTCCTTTTTCTCTTTTAGAGATTTAATCTCTGTTGATATTTTCTGAAAAAGTTTTAACTTCTGTTAATGGCATTTTGACCATTAATGATCTCTGTTTTGAAGATCTGAGATTGGTTTTATTGGAGAACTAAGTTCTTCTGCTCTTTTTGTAAGAATAAAGTTCTTTATGTAGGGTTAAACCCTGCTTGTGAAGGAATTAAATTCTTAGACAATGTGTCTTCTATTTCTATTTTATCTAATTCTTTTTTTCTAGATTTTGAGTTTGGAGAACAAAATCTCCCCGATGAGAATTAAATTCTCAACTTGTGGAGAGATTTGCTTTTCAAATCTCAGATCAGGAGAAGAACTAGGTTCTTTTTTTTGTAGAGGGTTAAACCCTTGTTTTCTTTTTTCTTAGGCAAAACAGATAAGTTCTATCTCTACTTTTTTTACCTAGAGTTTTGAAAAGCAAGGATCTTTTTTCTTTAGAGGAGAATTGAATTCTCCGTTTTTATGGAAAGAAACTTGTGGGGTTGATCTTCCTACTTCCTCCTTTTTTTGAAGTCCCATATCCTTTATATAGGAGAGTCAAATTTGTTGATTGGTTTGAGAAAATCTTTTATTTGAGAGATACCAATTGATTTACTTGGCCTTAAAAATTATTTAGGGGATTGTATCCACCATTGGATCTTTGATCCAGAGAATTTTATTTCACAGAATATATATTCTTGTTTTTAATAGAATTAGGGAAATATTTTCCCAAAGATAGAATTTTATTTCTTTCAATTGGTGAATTTTAATCATCACTGGATTTTTAATCCAATGGTGCTCTGTTTAACAGAGCACACTCTTTCTTTGTTTAAAAAGATTGGGAAAATATATCCCCAAAATAGAATTTAATTCTATCATTAGATGATTTTTAATCACCATTAGATCTTTAATATAACAGAGAATATTTGATCAGGGAGATGCTTCCCCAATATTTAACCTACTCAAAGAGCAAAGCTCTGTTGAATCTAATGAGGCAGTGCCTCACGTGCTCTCCACGAGGGCGCCAGCGCCACAGCCAATCTTATATGATTAAATCCTATGGTAGCGTCTCACGTGCTCCTCACGCGGGTGCCAATGTGCAAAGCATAGAAGAGATCATAAGAGTTAAACTCTTAGATGACGCCGCACGTGCTCCTCACGCAGGCGTCAATGTGCAAAACACAGAAGATTTCATTGCATAAGAGTTAAACTCTTAGATGAGGCCGCACGTTGTCCTCACATGGGCGTCAATGTGCAAAGCACATAAATACCCATTATAATGTGCATAACACGTGAGCGCCGGCGTCTAGGTAGAATTAAAATTCTACAATACTCTTTGTTAAATAGAGCCGTTGGATCAAATATCCAATAGAGATGATAAATTATCAAAATACAGATTTAAATTCTGTTGGGAGAAAACATTTCCCAAATCTTTCTAAAATAAGAAAGATACTCTCGATTGGATCAAAAATCCAATTATAGAATAAAATTCTATTTTGGAATATATTCTCTCAATTTTTCTAAATAAAAAAGATTGCTTTCTCTAAAACAGAGAACCCTTGGATTAAGAATCCAATGGTGATTAAAAAATCACAGTTTTACTGAATAAATTATGTATAAGGGAAAATATTTTCTCAATCATATTCTGTAAAACAGAAGTCCTTGGGTCAAAGATCCAACGGTGGGTAAAATTCCCAAAATCAATTTTGAGTCCAATTAAATCAATTGGAATCTCTCAATCAAAGATTTTCTCTAAACTAGTTAACAATTTGCCTCCACTATATAAAGGCACTGAGACTCCAAGTCTCAAGGGGGACAGAAAAAATAGAGGGAGCTCTAAAAATGAACGGAGAATTCAGTTCTCAAAGAAGAAGACCTTTCTTCTAAAAACCCTAAGTAAAGAAAAGAGATAAAAAATATCTCTATCACATCTAAGGGTTTAACCCTTTTTAAAGAACTTAGTTTTTTCTCTGGATCTGAGATCCACAAGACAAGTCTCCCATAAGTTGAGAATTTAATTCTCATCGAGAAGATCTTATTCTTGAGAATCAAATATTCAGAAAAGTACTAGGTCTAAAAGAAAAAACAAAAGGAAAAGAACCTATAAAAGAACTTAGTTCTTAAAGAAGAAAAAAATCTGAACCCAGATCTTCAAAAAAAACGATGATCTTGGTAATCATTAATGGTCAAAATGCCATTAACAGAGATTTAATCTCCAAAAAAGAAAAAAGACTAAGGCCTCACGTGCTCCCCACGTGGGCGCCCTTTTTAACAGCGCCTAGCACCTCACATGAAAAACACGCAGGCACCCAAAACAGAAGGCCAGCGTCTCATTTGAAACACACATGGGCGCTGAATAAAAGTGCTAAGCACTTCATATGCAGCCAAAATGGCTGTGTGCTTAGCACTGATTGGGCAGTGCCTAGCGCCGCACATGCACCTCACGTAGACGTTATAAAAGTGCTTAGCACTTCATATTTAGTCAAAATGACTAAAAGCGCTCAACATTTATTGGGCAGCGCCCATGACTAAATGCTTCACATGTCATACATGTGAGCGTCAGAGCTTAAATAAGTGCTTAGCACTTTTACATGAAAAGAAAATGGCTAAACAAACAGAGCGCAAATAAGTGCTTAGCACTTTTGAATAAAACAAAAGGCCAAGTAGACTTAGCTCAAATTGGCTAAGTCTCTGAAATTTTCTTGCTGCTGAGCCCAAATGCTCTTATGTTAGATCTTAAATAAAAATGATCCTTGAAATTTTGCTAAGTTGATTTTAGTCTCAAATTAGACTAACGCATCCTTAGCAAGAACAAATTGAGCCCAAATGCCCATACATTTAAGTTTATCTTAATCTCAAATCAGATTAACGGTCCTTAAATAAACCTAAACCCAATTCTAAAATATACGGATTTGAACTAATCCGTGCCCTACGGGCGACGACATAAACTAGTCTCCGTATACAATCCACGGGCAAGCTAAACAAACAAAAATACACACGACATGAAGTGAACTGCCGAAGCAGGAGAAAGTAGTTATCGCAACGCGGTAACGTAATTAACTACAGGGGCTTGCGCCTGTAGAGAAGAGCGTCCCCACAATAAAAACCCCCTCATAAATTGAGGGGGAATCTGATAAAGTCTGCTACAACGGTCGTGTCTGTCCAAACCTCTGATATATGGTGCAATAAATCAACTTGGTATCTTCGGAAAGGTGGACGGATAAATCCAAATAGAATCTGCCCCCAAATTCAGGAAAGATGATCCATCCCAGTTCGTCTCTGTTTTCGGCGGTGAACAGATTCTGGCACGCTCAGTGGGACTTTTTCCTCTTCCCACTCCGCACTTCGTGTGTCATGTTTCACGAGCAAAATCTCGGTTCACAATGGTTGCCCTTGGATTTGAGGTACTAAAATTTGGTGTCTTGCTCCTGTACAGAAGAAGAAAATCGATGGCTTCTAACTGCACCTCTTGCAACAGCAACTCTCGCTCCACCCTAACTGGAGGAGTGACCTACGGGCCCAACGCGACCTCCATCTTTTCAATGCCGGTGGGGCAACTAACACAAGCCACTACTGGGTTATTCTTCAGGACCATGCTCCCACCAGTGCGTGTCGGTGCTTCAGCGCAGCAAGAAGAAGCTCCTAAACAGTCGGTCTTCGATCGACTGGCGACCACAACGGTCCCTCTCAACGGACCGTCCAAAGCTGACGTCTCAGTCTTCAACAGGCTGGGTAAGAGCCCAAACGGGCCCGCAAAGAGGCTCGTGATACCTGAAGGGGCTGCCCCAAAACAGATAGCCCTCCCAACTCCTGCTACGGGTGAAGTCGTCAAAGGTGTTTCTCCTACCAGAAAGTCGGTCTTCGAAAGATTGGCCAGCCCTTCCCAAACTTCAATCAGGACGTTAGTCATCGACAAGTTGACGCCAACAGCAGCTCCTCAGCAAAGCCAGGGGCACGAAGAAGCCGCTTCCAAATCTGAGGCGGCTCCGTCTGCAAGACACGCTCGACGTCGTCACTGGCGCCGAGTGAGGAAAGCTGGGGGCAACTCCCCCTCTGGACTTACCCCACCAGCTCCAATGGTGGAAGTTAACGTTGCTGTTCCAACCGGGAACAACTTTGATCTACTCAGGAGGGTACGCAAGAACTCTCCAACGGCGGTGCTAAAGAAATAGCCCCCGCCTGTAGAAACCACAATGCAGGCAAAGCCGGAACGCCCCCATCAACGGCTCTCCTCGCAAATTCATAGGGTCTGGCGAAAAGTCCAGGACTCCGTGATTGATCAAAATTACTCTCGTCGACCGAAGAAATCGAAGGCTCAGCAAGTGAAAGACTGTCCTTACGTCATACAGCGAGGGACTTTATCTGCACGGGTGGCTGTTACAACGGCTCCTTCAACTCCGACCTCCCACAAAAGGATGAGTCCAGAGAAAATCCCACCGCCGGCGGCAAACTCCAAAGGCGATACCCAAACGCCCCAAGTCTGGGGGTATGATCGTACATATGGTCTACATGATTTCTAGGAAAGAAGAAAGCCGTGCTTCCGTAGGTCACCGGCCGCAAAATCGGTCGCTGAAAAAAGCTCTGGAGCAACACCAAAAGCTTCAGAAAATGCAGACCAAAATGGCAGCACTTATCGGGCAGAAAGAAAGCCCGGACATAATAGTCGAACAACGCCAGCAGGAGGAGACCGATACAGAGTTCCTGCAAAGGGTGCTTGAAAGAAAGGACAAGGAAGCTGCCGAGCAGGCTGCTAACATAAAGAAGATGGCTCTTTTGTTCCAGGAAATGGTTGGAATGATGATCCAGCCAGAACCCCCAGCCGAGAATCCACCGATAATCATTGAGGATGACAGAGGGGAAACATCGAACCCTCTTCCGGCTTTATATCCAGCCAAGGAGGAAACAATCTCCAAGGCTGCTCTTGATGATTATATTGCTCAACAAATACGAGCTCATTATGCTAATGAAGCCGCAGGCCAAATCGTCAGAACTGGGCGACCGTATCCAGTCTGGTATGAACAAATTAAATGCCCGCCAGGATATACGATCCCCAAGTTCCATGTGTACAAGGGGACATGCAACCCACACCAGCACGTCGCGCAGTTCAGAGCTCTGTGCAGCAACACTGGAGACGACAACAAACTGTTGCTTCGTCCGTTCGTTGGCAGCCTGTCAGAGACAACCTTTGAATGGTACTCGGAGCTCCCAAATGACTCCATGAGAACATTCACAGAGATGGAACTACTGTTCACACAGCGGTTTGCCGGCGCAAGCGAGCGCACCCCGATCACGGCATTAATCAATGCCAGGGTAAAGCCAGAAGAAACCTGGGTCCAATATGCGATCCGATGGCAGAACCTATGGTCAAAGTGCGAACAACGCATCGAAGAATCCCCCTCCATGGGCATGTTCATCGGGACCCTTGATCCTCAAACGAATATGTCCCAGTTCATGACGTTCTTCAAACCAACGACTTTCTAGACTCTGATCGATAAACTGGCCTAAATGGACCAGATGGGCCAGGAGCCTTCCTCCTCAAGTAAGGACCCTCGAAATGCCAAGGGTAAAAGCAAAGCGGCCTCCGTTGCTAACATTCAACAACAACCGAGTGGCCCAAAACCGGCTGCACGCCAAAACAACGCACGTCCACGCCTATCCCTGGAAGAAAGGCTAGGATGCGCTTACTCGTTTCCCCACGATAAGACGAGGAGACTATTTGAGTTAGCAAAGCGTAACATACTCATCACACTGCCAGAACCACGGTGTCCACCGCAACCCGGGGACGTCAACATACCCAACTATTGCTCCTATCACAGAATAGTGAGCCACCCAATTGAGAATTGCTACGTCTTCAAGAACTGGGTTGAGGACTAGTATCAACAGGGAAAGTTCACGCTGTCTGAGAACTGGAGGGTGAACCCACCCCAGAAGCACACTCCCAAAAAAGTTGATGCACCGGGGGCATCATGCTCGCTCGTGGAAGAAACTCCATGGGAAGTCGTTCTTTCAGCTAAAACCAAAATAATGCTGAAAGATCTACATGCATGTCTAGCAGTCAGGTGGAAAAGCCCACTTGAACCCGAAATCATCGAAGGAATGCAGAAACCGCGTCCCATAACGTAGATTGTTGACAAAGGGCAAAATCCCCAAGTCAAGCCTTCAAAAGCTTTAAAGAAAAAGAAGAAGACCAAGAAGCATGTGCAGCCTACCGAGTATGACGACACACGTACGGACCTACAAAAGTAAATCGACGCGCTGGAGGAATACAACCAAAAGGCACGGAAACCGGTCACGCTCGAAGAGTTCCTCAAGCATATTCTTGAGAACGAAGATAGTGACAACGATGAGAAAAATGACTCATCAGAAGAAACCGAAGACTATATAGCAAGTTGCCACATGGTCTTTCATTCGTTGTTAAATGACGAAGAAACTCCCTCAGCGTCAGAAAACAACGCAGAGGGACTGGGGGTAGGATCAGCGCTAAAATCCACGGAACTGCCAGAAGACCCGATCAATAGGCTGTTAAACGAAGCCTTTCAAAAACGTAAAGCTGACTGAGAACACGAAACAACCATATACGAAAGGCTAACTGTCAGCGTCGGGATGAAGAAACTGCGGCTAGGTAGAGTCGTAAAGTACTCCAACCAAACCAAGACATAGCTGCGACAAATAAAGGCAGGATTAAGGCAAAGAAGCGGTTCGTCAAACTCTACCAATGGGAATGAAGCAGCCACCTCCAGTAGGAAACACTCTCGACGTCATATGCCTCAACGGAGAGGATTCATATCCAAATTACTGCCTATATCATCGGAAGGTTACCCACCCCACCGAGAAATGCAGTTCCTTCAAGAAGTGGTGGTAAGGATACGTTGCCCATAAAAAACACTTTAAGAGGATGAAGCGTGAAGCTCGTTGACAACAAAAGAGTGCGATAGATGCGTGTGAAAAAATGACTGGCAACTATCATATGGTGGGTATCAGTTAAGAAAGGGAAAAGCTCCAAGTTCTTACTTTTTGGAGCGATTCTGAGAACGAAATACCTCTCAGCCCTCTCTTCAAAGACTCCACCTCCGAAAAAGAAGAGGAGGAGAAGAGCTGTAAGAACATTCAGCTGTGTAACCGCACGCTGCCTGAGAAGAATTTCGGACCTACAAACAAAGTTTCAAGCAAAAAAGACAAAGGGAAAGAAAAAATCCCTGAGGAAATTGCTCTCGACGATGGAGTTGTCAAAGAGCTCGCACCAAGGGACCCGCCTAAGAAAAACAAGGTGGATTACAATGTCCTAACACATCTGAGGAAAATACCCTCATAGTTGAGCATATTGGATGCTCTTCTCTTGTCCAAAGAGGCACGAGAGTCTCTGATCAAGGCATTGCAAGAGCCCGATCAGTTCCAAGCTTTCCTCGCAGAGAAGAAGATGAAGGATGAGCTTACAAAAGTTCACACAGTTGACATTACATTCAGCGATGAAGATCTCCTCATCGGTACATGTGAACATAACCGCCCATTATAGGTCACCGGGAACTGCCATGACATCAAGATAGGGAAAATCTTTGTCGGCAACGGAACCTCCGTCAACCTTCGCAACGTGAGAGTATTGAAGGAGATTTGCATGAACGTTCAGCACTTGGCCCGAGACAAAACTACAATCTCCGGGTTCGACTCACAGTCGTCACGGATGCTTGGGTCCGTAATACTAACGTTACGCTTCGGGTTGCTCATTACTGACATCAAATTTCACATCATTGACGCCAAGACTTACTATAACGCTTTGCTCGGTAGGGGCTGGTTGCATGAGTACAACATTATCTCTTATACACAACATAAGTGTATGAAGTATTTCAAGGATGGCTTGGAATGCACCGTCAGAGGGGAGCTAAATCCGTTCTCCGTAAACGAGGTCCGAAAATATGAAGACGCAAAGTACTTCCTATCAGACTTCGAAGATACAAAAATGTATCATAAGCCGGAGGATAAACAAAAGTCTGCCGCCACTATCCCGATCTTTGGGAACGATTCCGAGGAAGATAAAGAAATAGTCCACTCGGGGCAACCCCAGAAAGAAAACGAAAGACCTGGACCATCTACCCCTATTCTGGTCTTTGGCAGCGATTCTGAGAACGAGGCCAACGCAGTGTTCTCCATCCACCCGTCAGTGCAAACCCTCGCCGGAGCCGATCAGAGTCTGTAAATCACAATGGCTCCGCCTTGACATTATAAGGAACTTGATGCGCTCGATACATACAGCGTCCAAGTACTACAGACTTTCTATGTCCCTCCCAGATGAAGAGGTGAAAAGGCGGTCCTCTTCTACCGATCTATGGAGACCAGAGTAGAGAAAGAAATCTGGCACGGTGCCGATTTTGCTCTCGGCAGGCTTCAACCAATCCGCGGAGGGATTGAAAAGGTTGTTAAAGTGCCAAGATGTACCCCTCAAACAAACTGTTCGGCAAGCCCAATTATATAAAAAGATTTGGGATATCCCTGGAACCCAGCGAAAGATGCCTAACGGAAAGATGGAGACAACCGGGCTCGGATACATTCGGTCCAAAAAACGGGAGCAGTTCCACAGCTGCAGTGTTATAAACAGCTCCAGCGAAGAGGAAAGCGCTCTTCCAAATGGGTGTGACGTTGAAACATAGCGAAATCCAGCTCTAAGAACGTTAAGTCCGTCGCTCGAAGAACAAATAGTAAAAGAAGCTTGTCAAAAGAGCCGAGATAATCATAGCAGCAAAATGGCCATTTATGAAAAGGCCAGGACGCAGCGCCTCAATCAGCAATCGGCGGAAAAGGAAGGCTATAATGCTCGTCATCGTCGGCCCGCTGTATGTCCTCGCGAAAGGGTAAAATCCCAAAATAAAGGCAAAAACAGGGCAAAGAACGCAAACAACGTTCGAAAACAACAAAGCGGATCCAAGAGGCCATGCAATCGAGAAAAGGTCGATTGGAACCCGTCCTTTATAAAGAAGATGGGTCGGGAATACTCTTTCCCCCAAGACAAGATGAGGAAAATATTCGACCTTGTCATGAAGCATCAAATGATGACACCCCTAGAGTCTCAGCACCCCGAACAAATAAACGAGATCCGTCATCCGGATTATTGCTCCTACCACCGAGCAACAGGTCATCCGGATTATTGCTCCTACCTTTAAAGACTGGTAGAAGACCAGTATCAATAAGGCAGGTTCGCTTTATTCGACAGCTGGAGGGTAACCCCGCCGCTAAAGCATGGGCCAAAGAGGACTTATACCGTAAGGATAGGACCAACTCAATATCAAGAATAAAAGCTAACTCGTACCTACAATATGATAACACTCTCAAAAGAGGGAGGGCACGAGACTATGGATGACCTCCATATATGCTTCACAAATGAAGATGAGGACGGGGTGATCTCAGGGTTTCCATCAGCGCCAAAAGAGCTGGAAGATGGGATACACACCACGATGAACAACCTAAGAAAAATTGACTAAGAGACGGGAAATGATCCGAGGCCAACGTTCGTCAGTGAACTACTATCTGAAAAATAGGTAGCCACATTAAAAGATGTGCTCATGTAATATAAAAACTTCTTTACATAGAATTATTCTGAGATGTCAGGTCTAGATCCAAAAGTGGCAGTACACAAACTGTCCATATCGCCAGACATAAAGCCAGTCAAACAGGCTCCAAGAAGAATGTGTCTCGAACTTGAGATAAGTATCAACGTGGAAGTCAAGAAACTAATCGACTCCGGCTTCATTCAGGAAGTTCAATATCCCGACTGGATCGCTAACATCGTTCCAGTGATGAAGAAGAATGGGACGGTGCGCATCTGCGTGGACTTTCGGGACCTCAATAAAACTTGCCCGAAGGATGACTTCCCAGTACCTGTTACCGAGCTGATGATCGATAACACGTCTACCCATGAGGTCTTCTCCTTCATGGATGGATCTTCAGGAAACAATCAAATAAAAATGCATCCTGAAGATCAAAAGCATACTGCCTTCCGGACACTGCTGGGCATATTTTGCTATAAGGTGATGACCTTCGGTCTGAAGAACGCTGGCGCTACCGACCATAGGGTCATGACAAAGATCTTCGATGGCCTCATCCATGAGATCGTCGAATGCTATATCGAAGACCTTGTGGTTAAAAGCAGATCTCATGAGGAACATTGGGAACATCTAAAAATAGTGTTCCAGCATCTTTAGAAGTATAATATGAAGATGAATCCTCTAAAATGCGCATTTGGAGTCTCTTCAAGCAAATTCCTAGGATTCATCATATGGCACCAGGGTATCGAAATCGATCTCTCAAAGATCAAGGCGATTATGGAAATGCCTACGCCAAGAACTCTCAAATAATTACGATCTCTTCAAGGAAAGCTCGCATATATCCGGCGGTTCATAGCCAACCTCTTCGGAAAATGTCGTCCCTGCGGTCATTTAATGAAGAAGGGAACCCCATTCGTCTGGGATCAAAAGTGCTAAAATGCACTAAACGAAATCAAGCAATACCTGCAAAATCCGCCGGTATTGGCTGCTCCGGTTAAGGGAAAACCCCTTATCCTATATACAACAACCCTTGAGGGTTCTCTAGGCACGCTATGGACACAAGAGAACAATCAGGGAAAGAAGAGAGCTCTGTACTATTTGAGTCGAGTTCTCCTGAGGGCAAAAAACAACTACACCCCCATTAAAAAGCATTGCCTGGCACTGATCTTCACGATAACGATGCTCAGACATTACGCCATGGCACATGAGGTCTATTTCATATCAAAGGTGGATCCTCTAAAATATCTGATATCAAGGGCCATAATAATAGGAAGGCTTGCCAAATGGGCCCTCCTCCTGATGGAGTCCTCGATAACGTATCGACCCCTTAAAGAAGTGAAAAGCTAGGCCATTGCCTACTTTCTCGCAGAGCATCCGATACCAGCCGACTCCCCCTTAAATTGTGAGTTGCCGGATGAACATGCGTTCGACATAATTGAAGGAGAGAAGGAAGAAAATGATTCCAAATGGGAACTCTAGTTCGATAGAGCATCTTTCATGAAGCGGCGAAAGCAAAACACCCACATAATCAAAGCCGGGGTGAGCCTTATCTTCATGACTCCGCAAGAAGGGATATTGCGTTACGCCCTCTCCTTAACGGAGCCAAGGACTAATAACGAAGCTGAATATCAAGCTTTGATAGCGGGCCTCGAGATCGCTGTCGACATGGGAATCAAAGACCTCCTCATATATGGAGACTCCCAGCTGATCGTTAGCCAAGTAAATGGCGACTATCAGACGTGCAAGTCAGAGCTGATAAAGTATGGCGAAAGAGTGCAACAACCGTTGAAACAAATCCCCTCCTACATTTTGGAGAGTATACCGCATGCAGAAAACAGCAAGGCGGATGCGTTGGCCAAATTGGCTATGGAACTAGCCGATGAAGATCTCGATAACGTACAGATCATCATGCAAAGCAACAGGATCCTCGCGCCAACAGAAATATCTTCGGGAGACTTAACAGTGCCATTCGAAGGAAAAGAAACGACCGAACAAGTAACCCTTCAAATAAGGGACAAAGAAAAGGTCAACGATTAGAAGGAAGTCGTCATAGACCACTTCAAATCCCAACAAACGCCCAAAAATGCGTCGTCTCGACATCGGTTCATGAAACGAGCTCTGTCCTTCGCCTTTATCAATGATACTCTATATAAGAGATCGTTCGACTGTCTATGGCTAAGATGCCTGGGGCCGAAGGAAGCAAAGAAAGTCGTTCAAGAAATGCACAACGCACTCTGCGGTTCTCACTAAGCTGGGCCAAAGATGAAGATGAAGATCAAAAGAATGGGTTACCATTGGCCTACAATGATTCATGACTGTCTCGAATATGCGAAGCAGTATCACTCATGCCAAATTCACGGGGACTTCATCCACCAATATCGAAATCCGCTACACCCAACAGTAGCTAGCTGGCCGTTCGAAATGTGGGGAACCAATATAATTGGCCCCATTGAACCAGCATCGTCCAAAGGATATCGGTTCATATTGGTAACGACTGACTACTTTTCTAAGTGGGCAGAAGCAGTACCACTAAGGGAGGTGAAGACAGAGAATATCGTCCATTTCTTCAGGACACGTGTCATCTATCGGTTCGGCACTCCCCGATGAGTTATCTCGAATAATGGGCCAGCTTATAGAAGTCATAAAATCAGCCGCTTCGCACAACAACATAAAATAGATTAGAGATACTCTTCAGTCTATAATCTTCGGGCCAACGGTCTAGCTGAAGCTTTCAACAAGATCTTGACGAAGATTATAAAAAAAACAGTGTCCAGAAACAAAAAAATCTGGCACGAAAAGTTACATGAAGATTTCTAGGCGTACCGAACAACGTTCAAAACGGCGACGAATACAACACCATACGCGTTGGTATTCGGCACGGAAGCAGTGCTTCCCCTGCAAATAGAACTCCCTTCTCTACGAGTAGCGGTTCGATACTAGCTGACAGATGAGGAAAATGCTCATCTTCGGCTCAAGGAGCTCGATTCCCTCGATGAAACTCACCTTATAGCATAAGCACAACAAAACCTGGAGGTTTATAAGGCAAGGATGACATGGTCATATGAAAGACTGACCAGGCCGAGAACATTCCGCCAAGGCGAGCTCGTGCTAGTCGTCAAAAGACCAATGATCTCCAATCATGCAAAACGGGAGAAATTCGAGCCGAACTATGAAGGCCCGTACATCATTGACAAAGTCTACCAAGGTAGAGCCTACCTGCTCATGGATATGCATGGCAAAAGACCCTTCCGGCCAATAAACGGCCGATTCCTCAAAAAATACTACGCTTGACGAGTCACGACTTAGGTCTATGATAGATGACGACACTCGTGTCCGCTCGCTATCTTCCTGAGTCAGAACTCTGATAGTAATATGCGAAGAAGCTCCGTCACCTCAAACATGGCGACAAAGGACCGAGATGTCCTTAAACTAGAAATTCGCCTCAAACATGGCGACAAAGGACCGAGATGTCCTTAAACTAGAAATTCACCTCAAACATGGCAACAACGGACCGAGAAGTCCCTAAACTAACAGCGGACCGAGATGTCCCTAAACTAATAATCGACTGAAAAGTCCTTAAACTAGAAATTCGTCTCAAACATGGCGATAATGGACCGAAACGTCCCTAAACTAGTGTGTCGCCTCAAACATGGCGCATCGCCCCAAATACGGTGACATGCTCTCTTGAGATCTATATTGCAATCGAAGTCCTAATGGTGAAGGTTGCAACTCAAGTCTCACTGGCTACATAGCTACTCCAGCGATGAAGCCACCCTCAAAACCCACCGGCAAGCAGGTAGGTCACCTGCGACGAACCTACTTTCGAGAGTTTTGCCATTAAAAAAAGGGTATGTCCACAAGCAAAATGGACATGGATGAAAACCCGAAAGGACGTCGTGAGTAAAAACAGCAGGACTGCCGGCGAGTTTGTGAAAACCCGAAAGGGCGCATCTCATTAAAAAAAGAAGGTATGTCCACAAGCAAAATGAGCACGGATGAAATCCCGAAAGGGCACCGTGAGTAAAAACAGCAGAACTGCCGGCGAGTTTGTGAAAACCCGAATAGGACGCAAACTCATAAAATAAAAATATTCATGTGCATTTGCAAGGTCTTCTCAACCTTGTGGGGAGAAAATATCTGCATGAGATCCTTACGACTCACAAAAGAGAAACACACTTAGGAGTCCTCATGATTCCTAAGGAGAATTACACTTACGGGATCCTCACAACTCGTAAGGAGAATTACCCTTATGAGACCCTCATGACTCATAAGATTCAAAAGCCTTAAGCTATACGGATCTGAACCTGTTCTTAAGCCGTCGTATCCCCCAAGTTGCCCTACAAGGGGTCTAATATCGACTCTTGTATACAATCCATGGGCATAAATAAATATATCCCCCACCAAGTTCTATCAAAGACAAGAAATGTCCCCATATGGTGAACGACACTTGTAAGTCCTCTCGACTTATAAGGAGAAAACACTTTTATAAGATCCTTACGACTTATGAGAGAAAGTATCACATAGGAATCCCCACGATTCCTAAGGAGAAAATACACCTACGAGATCCTCATGATTCGTAGGGAGAAATACCTTTATGAGACCCTTACGGCTCATAAAGTCAAAAAGCCTTAGCCGACAGGATCTTAACCCTGTTTGCTAAGCCACCTTTGTCCAAAATAAAAAAGGCAAATGATGATTCGCTCTTGGCAACATTCCAGTTGTAGCGATGCTAATGCCTAAACAGGTGTCAAATTCCAAGTTCTCTTACGGCAAATGATGATTCGCTCTTGGCAATATTCCAGTTGCAGTGATACTGATGCCAAGATTGGTATCAGATCTCAGGTTCCTAACTCGTAATAAAACTCAGCGAGTCACAAAAAATGCATATGAGAAATCTGAAATGTTTGGGCAACTCGTAATAAGAACGGCGAGTAAAAACAAAAAAATCCATAGCCGAAATGGTTGGGCACTGCAAAAAATAGCCGAAATGATTGGGCAATCGCGACTTTTGCGATATTAAAAGCTGAAATGATAGAGTATCATGGAAAAATAAAAAAATATATAATAAAATAATGAAAATGAAACTTTTCTGTCTTGCAAGTATGTCCATATTCACTCTTGTATATAATCCATGGGCACAAATAAAAGAAAAGGAACCATACTTTCCTGCCAGGCTCCATTAAAGGGAGAGCCAGATCTTAATGGCAATATCTACAGTCTAGAGATCAGCTCGACGTTCTTTTCATTCCAACAGGGTGCAGAAGTGACGTCAACAAAGCTCCAAGGAGCCAAATCAAAATGAAGTAATGGCAAAATCCTAGCTCTAACTCAGCGTTCCTTCTCATTCTAGCAGGATGCAGACGCAACGTCAACAAAAGACCCAAGGGTCGAAACAAAAATGGAGCCATAGCAAAATTCTAGCTCCAAGTGTTAATGGTACATTTATAACCTAGGAACCATCCCAGCGTTCCTTCTCATTCCAGCAGGATGCAGACACAACGTCAACAAAGACCTAAGGGTCGAACAAAACGGAGCCATAGTAAAATCTTAGTTCCAAGTCTTGACGGTTCATATATAACTCAGAGACTATCTCGACATTCCTTCTCATTTCAGCAGGATGCAGACGTAACGTCAACAAAAGACCCAAGGGTAGAAATAAAAACAGAGTAATGGCAAAATCCTAGCTCCAACTCGGCGTTCCTTCTCATTCCAGCAGGATGCAAATGCGATTATCAAATAAAAATGGAGAAATGGCATATTCCAAGTTCCGGACTTCAATTGCAGTACATACAGCATAGAAGTCTTCCAGATGTCTACCCTACTTCAGCAAAGAATCGACTTGACATTGTCAAAACAAAAAATGAAGCAACGGCATATTCCCAGCCTCGGGTCTTGAAGGCAACTCATATAAAGCCTAAAAGACTATCGAAGATCATCCCACACTAGAGCGGAGTGGTTATGACTCATCGTGGCTCCAAACTGAACCTAACTTCAAGAAAAAAGCGTCATGGCAAATTCCTAACGTTTGCTCTTCCGACGGTAATATGACCTAAGGAGATTACTTGAAGACGTCTTTTCCAGCCCCCGAAGGGATCAGAGACACGACAGTTGCGGGGCTACTCAAACAACGGCTTAAAGACTGCATATCGAGGAAGACATCAGCCATTGCGACGGTACCACGGACTAAAACCCTAGTACCAGAAACCTAACGGACCTCTGTCGTAAAGAATGGAAGTTATCTGCATATAACATTAGGACAAGTTTGCCTGTAAAAGAAACTCCGAAACGAGTGAATAAACTACAAACTCCGAAATGAGTACATAAACTAGAAACTTCGAAATGGGTGAATAAACTACAAACTCTGAAACGAGTACATAAACTAGAAACTCTGAAACGAGTGAATAAACTACAAACACCGAAACAAGTGAATAAACTACAAACTCTGAAACGAGTACATAAACTAGAAATTCCGAAACAAGTGAATAAACTACAAACTCCGAAACGAGTACATAAACTAGAAACTCCAAAATGAGTGAATAAACTACAAACTTCGAAATGTGTGAATAAACTACAAACTCTAAAATGAGTAAATAAACTACTTCACGCCAGATCAAGACATCAAGAAACAGAAAGGTGCGACTCATAGGCTTCGGGGCTCAGAACTACATTTCTTAAGGATCGAGATCCGAGTTAACGAAAAATGTATGACATGCTAGCCAGAAACCAGCCATATACTATGCATTACTTCACTTACGGGTATGCCACCGTGAGCAAGGTGGTAGGGTGAAGCATTTGTTCGCATCAGTCAAGTGTTCACCAATGTCTAGATGCATGCATCAGAAACTTCTAAGGTTAAAATGCAAAGTATATGGGCAGAGGAATGATGCCCATATGGATATGTGCTAGGGTGAAACGTTCAGCGTTCAACAATTTTTTTATTATTCCACAGAAAAAGATCACCAAATATGGGATCAGCGATATAGGGATTAACAAAACAATAAACAAGATTCTCTAACTCCCTCTCTGCCTTCTCCACCATGTCGAAGCGGCGATCTTCGCGAGGAGTCGCTCCCTAGCGATCGAAGGTGGACATATCAGCGAAGGCGGACATGACGGCCCGCTGAGCCCGCACCTGACTTAGCAACTGAACAGAACGGTCGTTCAGATGCTGGGTAATCAAATATGCTTCATAAAAGCACTCAATCTTGTCCTCCGCTGCGTCAAGCATCGCCGGAGTCATCTCCGCCGGATGAGGGGGATATCAGCAAGCACAAACATGAAGATCATCCGGAGCCAAATGGAGCCGATAGGAAGAGGAGAGCCTCTACGATCCAGAAGCTCGTACATCACCGTGTCATATTGGTCATCTGTGAAGACGAGGTCCACTAAACGCGCAGCAAAATGAGGGACAATTCCCTCGATGGGTACCTCCCACGATTGCCGACGAGCATGCGGACGATTGCAAGCCATAACTCTTGGTTTGTTAAAAATGGTTCTCTCCTTGCGAAGGAGGAAAACATAGCTTCAGATTATAAAGAGGAGCATTCAAGTCTAAGCACAGAAAATGTTGTGCATGGTGGAGTTATTTTCAAGTCCAGACAGAAAAAGCGTAGGAAAAGAAAAGGTTGACTCATGGGAATCTGAGCAAGAAGGTAAAACGATTCTCTCGGCAGCGTCTCACACGCATAATATGTGAGAGCCGGCGCTAGTTCAAGACTAAATCCCATAGCAGCGCCTCATGCGCATGACACGTGAACGCCGGCACTAGTTCTTTATATATATATATATATCACGTGATGCACATATAAGCATTGGCGTAAAGAAAAAGGGAACTTTGTTATTCATACTTCGAAAAAATTTATACATAAAAAAAATTACAATGGTAAGACGCTGAATTTCGGACACGGATTCATGAACTTAGAGGAAAGTTTGAGTAAAGTGCTTCTGGCTTCGTTGACCATTTTCTTATGCATTTTCTATGAATGCAAGCGTCGGGATTTTCGCTGATATCATCCATCCTCTGGTACGCGGATATTATCGCCTTCTGTTGGAAGACGCGATGCAAAACAGCGACAAGATCATCTCTTCGTTTCTTTGAAATCAGTCCCATCAGATATACTGAATGCACCTTGTCTTTGGCATCATCAAGTGCCTCGAGCGGCATAGCCTCATCAAGCTCAGGAAGTGCTTCCCAAATCGACCCAACGACAAACTTCAAGAGAGCAGGACGGCGAAGGAGCAATCGACTGTTGTAATCGTCGAAGCGACTCATCACCTCCGCGCACTGGGCGTTAGTAAACTCTTGGCCCTGGCAGCGACCTTGGATGTGAATCTCCTCATAAGAGATAATCTCTTCAAGATCATACAGATAAGAAGCTATAGTATCTGAAAAGAAAAACCAGTAAAGGGTTAGCAATCAAAATACCAAGATCATTACAATCTAGAAAAAGTAAAAAGTGGCCCCCACAAAATCAAGGTAATGCCCCATCAATGATGAGGCAGGTACTCGGTGTAAGAATCCGAAAGGATTCTCATTTAATGAAAAATTTCATTGAACAGTGGAGTTCAAAACTCCCAATGGCCTCGAAGAACGTGTTCTACAGCAGATTCAAATCTGCAAGAAGAACCCTAAAAAGAAAATAAGAAAAGGGAATAAAACTCCCAAAAGAATTTTCAAAGAAATTTTCTCAGAAATCCCTACAGGAAATGGAATTAAATTCCAAACAACCCTCAAAGATCAAAGTCACTAACAGGATAAAACCCTAAGATCTCTGAGACCAACGGTCAACCTAAACAAAGTTTTTTTAAAGATCTCTAAGAGATCGTTTGAAGAAAAAAGAGCCAAGCTCTGTTAATGGGTTAAAAATCCAAGACAAAAAGAGTCTTTTTTAAGAGAAAAATAGTCATAATCCTTACCAATTTTCTTAAACGGAGTTTAAACTTTAAGAGTTTCTTTAGGGCAGAGATTTGAGCTCGGAGAAGAGAATTAAATTCTCAAAGAAAAAGATGGAAGAAGACGAAACGACAGTCATCTCAAGGGACAAAAGCCCTATTTATAGAATGTAAAAGGACGGTTCAACTCCCTAGAAGATCCAACGGTGGAAAACAGTGACACTGTTGCACCCACGTGTAAGCCATGTGAGAGCAACAATAGGAGGCATTTGTTTTCCCAATATTTAACCTAATAAAAGAGCAAAGCTCTGTTGAATCTAATGAGGCAGCGCCTCATGTGCTCTCCACGAGGGCGCCAGTGCCAGAGCCAATCTTTTAGGATGAAATCCTATGGTGCCGTCTCACGTGCTCCTCACGCGGGCGCCAATGAGTAAAGCACAGAAGAGTTCATAAGAGTTAAACTCTTAGATGGCTCCGCACGTGCGTCTCACGTGGGCGCCAATATGCAAAGCACAGAAGAGTTCATTGCATAAGAGTTAAACTCTTAGCTGGCACTGCACGTGCTCCTCACGCGGGCGCCAATGTGCAAAGCACATAAATACCCATTATAAGAATTAAATTCTTAAGTAGCGTCTACATGCATAACACGTGAGTACCGACGCCCAGGTAGAATTAAAATTCTACAATACTCCCTGTTAAACAGAGCCGTTCAATCAAAGATCCAACGGGGATGATAAATCATCAAAATACAGAATTAAATTCTGTTGGGAGAAAACATTTCCGATATTTTTCTAAAATAAGAAAGATACTTTTGGTTGGATTAAAAATCCATTTATAGAATAAAATTATATTTTGGAATATATTCTCTCAATATTTCTAAAAAAGAAAAATTGCTCTCTGTAAAATAGAGAACCCTTGGATTAAGAATCCAATGGTGATTAAAAAATCACCGTTTTACAGAATAAATTCTGTTTAGGGGAAAATATTTCCCCAATCATATTCTGTAAAACAGAAGTTCTTGGATCAAAGATCCAGCGGTGGATAAAATTCCCCAAATCAATTTTGAGTCTAATTAAATCAATTGGAATCTTTCAATCAGAAATTTTCTCAAAACTGGTTAACAATTTGCCTCCATTATATAAAAGCTCCGAGACTCCAAGTCTCAAGGGGGATAGAAAAAATGGAGGGAGTTCTAAAAAAGAACAGAGAATTCAATTATCAAAGAAGAAGACATACCTTCTCAAAACCCTAGGTAAAGAAAAGAGATAAAAATATCTCCATCACATCTAAGAGTTTAACCCTTTTTAAGGAATTTAGTTCTTTCTCTGAATCGGAGATCCACAAGGCAAGTCTCCCATAAGTTGAGAATTTAATTCTCATCGGGAAGATCTTGTTCTTGAGAATCAAAAAGTCAGAAAAGAACTAGGTCCAAAAGACAAAACAAAAGGAAAAAGAACCTATAAAAGTACTTAGTTCTTAAAGGAAAAAAAAACCTCATCCCAGATCTTAAAAAAATTGAAGATCTTGGTGATCATTAATGGTCAAAATGTCATTAACAGAGATTTAATCTCTAAAAAGGGAAAAAAGACTAGCGCCTCACGTGGGCGCCACCTTTTAACAGCGCCTAGCACCTCACGTGAAAAACACGTAGCCGCCCAAAACAGAAGGCCAGCGCCTCACGTGAAACACATGTGGGCGCTGAATAAAAGTTCTTAGCACTTCATATACAGCCAAAACGGCTGAATGCTTAGCATTGATTAAGCAGCGCCGAGCGCCGCACGTGCACCTCACATGGACGCCATAAAAGTGCTTAGCACTTCACATTTAGTCAAAATGACTAAAAACGCTCAACATTTATTGGGCAGCGCCCATGACTGAATGCTTCACATGAAATACATGTGAACGTCAGAGCTTAAATAAGTGCTTAACACTTTTGCATGAAAAGAAAATGGCTGAACAAACAGAGTCCAAATAAGTGCTTAGCACTTTTGAATAAAACAAAAGGCTAAGTAGACTTAGCCCATTTGAATAAAACAAAAGGCTAAGTAGATTTAACCCAAATTGGCTAAGTCTCTGAAACTTTCTTGCAGCTGAACCCAAATACTTTTTTGCTGGATCATAAATAAAAATGATCCTTGAAATTTTGCTAAGTTGATCTTAGTCTCAAATTAAACTAACGCATCCTTAGCAAGAACAAATTGATCCCAAATGCTCATAAATTTAAGTTGATCTTAATCTCAAACTAGATTAACGGTCCTTAAATAAACCTAAGCACAAATCTAAGACATACGGATTTGGACTAATTCGCTCCCTGTTCCCGCCAAAATTTTGGCTCAAAACCCGCTCCGTATAAAATAATAACAATAAAATAAAAATAAATAAATAAATAAATAAATAATAATAATAATAAAGGAGAAAATCTCCCTTTCAGAGCAAAGCTCTGTTCAAATTCCAAGGCGGGAAACGAAGCAACGCTTCTGTTTCCCCCAATCAGAGCAAAGCTCTGTTTAAAATTCAAATTTTAAAGGAAGCAACGCTTCAGCTGGACCGCGCTCTGCGCTGCACGACACGTGTCAGCGCAGTTGCGTTGTGCTCTGTGCTGCGCGACACGTGGCAGCGCAGTCGCGCTAGCGCAGTTGTGCTGCGCTCTGCGCTGCGCGACACGTGTCAAGCGCAGGTGCGCTTGCGCCGACTGTGCCAGCACTAAAACAGAATTAAAATTCCAGAAAGATCTTTCTGATCTTATTAAAACAATAAAATTCTCTCCTATAAAACAGGAGCCCTTGGATCAAAGATCCAACGGTGGGGAAAAATCCCTAAATCACTCAGAGAACGATCTCTTTAACTGCTTTAATAAATCAATTGGCACTATAAAAAGGCCCCTAGACTCCAAGTCTAAGGGAGAGAGAAAAGAGAGAACTCCTCTAAAGAAAATTTTGAGAAAAAGCTCTGAGAAAAGAAAAAAGGTAAAAACCTTTAAATAAAAAGAAGAATTTTCTTCTATAAAGATCAATGATCTAAGAACAAGATCATGATCTTCAATTAAAAAGAAAAAAAGATCAAAAAGATCCAATCACAAAAAGATAAAAGAAGTATTACTTCATAGATCATTTGATCTACATAAAGGCATTGCCTTTTGATGAACCATTGGTTCTGAAATCTTAAAAGATTCTTTTCTTTGATCCAAAATTGGATCAAAATATTGAACAGTGTCCCGCACTTGTAAAATTTGCACTGTTGCGCTCTTGGATTGGCGCAAGCCACCAGAGAGCGCCACGTGTCAGCCCCAGAACGAATTACGCCTTGCGCTTCTAAAACAGAGCACTGCTCTCATAAATTGGCGCAAGTCACCAGAACGCGCCACGTGTCGGCAGCGCAACAGCGCAGCGCACTGTCGCAGCGCACTGCGCTTGCGCTCATTAGAGCGTGACTCGTGGCACCTCCACATGCGTTTGCGCCTAGCGCTGGCGCAAAACGCCTGGCAAGCCACGTGGCGCTCTGTCAGACTAATTAATGCAGTGCATTATTAAAAAGAGGGGCAAAGCTCAAATAAGGGTCCGTCAGACTAAAACAGATGTTGTGCATCATTTAAAAAGGGGCAGAGCCCAAATAAAAGTCTAAAAAAACCAAAATAAAATGCTTTGCATTATTTTAAAAGAGGGCAGAGCCCAAACAAAGGCCTAACAGGCCAAACATAAATAAAATGTTGAACACCTTTAACTGGACTTAGCCCAATTCTGGCCGTAAGTCCTCAAATTAAATTGACTGAGCACGACTGCTCTCTTAAATCAATTTACACCTGATTCGAGGGTACATCTCCGAACTCCTCTGATATCTGTCGTTGTAATCCTTCAACGTCGTCAGAGAGGTGACTGGTCCCGATAACCACACATCAATATGGACTGTGGGGTCCTTAAACTCATAGACTGACGCGTCCTTAAACTCATGGACTAATGCGTCCCTAAACTAACATCCGTCCCCAAAATGGGAATGTTGGACCACTGTGTCCCTAAACAGGAACAATAGAGCCCCCAAATGCTCTTTTGTCGGATCTAAACGATCCCGTTTAAGTTGATCTTAGCCTCAAATATGGCTAACGTATCCTTAAACCTTCAAACAGACTTTAGTCCTAAATTGGACTATAGATCCCCCAATCAACTTTGGTTCAAGGGTACATCTCTGAACTCCTCTGACATCTGTCGTTGTAATCCTTCAATGTCGTCAGAGAGGTGATGGGTCCCGACGGCCATACACGTAATGGACCACCATGTCCCTAAACTGGGAATCGACCGCAATGTTATTAAACTAAACAATAGAGCCAATTGCTCTCTTGTCGGATCCAAACGATCCCGTTAAGTTGATCTTAGTCTGGAGATTAGGCTAACGTATCCTTAACAAAAGTTTAAGTCGATCTTAGCCTTAAATAGGGCTAACGTATTCTTAAACCAAAACATCAAACCCAAATCTAAGAAAATACGGATTTGGACTAATCCACGTCCTACGGGCGACGACATAAATTAGTCTCCGTATACGATCCACGGGAAACCACAAACAAAATAAACACCCACGACACGAAGTGAAATTCTGGAGAAGGAGAAAGTTATTACCGTGATGCGGTAGCGTAATTAACTGCAGGGGCTTGCGCCTGTAGGGAAGAGCGTCCCCACAATCAAAAACCCCTCAAGCGAGGGGGAATCTGACGAAGTCTGCTACATCGGCCGCATCCGTCTAAACCTCCGATACACGGTGCCATAAATCAACTTGGCATCTTCGAAGAGGTGGACGGATAAAACCAAATAGTATCTGCCCCGAATCCCAGGCAAGACGAACCTACGCGGTCGCGTCTCTGTGTTCGGAGGGGAACAGATTCTGGCACGCCCGGTGGACCTCTTCCTCTTTCCACTCCATACTTCGTGTGTCGTGTTCGCGAACGAATCGCGGTTTGCTTTGGTTGCCTGTGGATTCGAGGTACTAAGATTTGGTGTCTTGCTCCGTGCAGAAAACAGAAGATCAATGGCTTCAAACTGCACTAACTGCAACTGCAACTCTCGCTCCGTCCCGTCCGGAGGAGTGACTTACGGGCCTCAAGCGGCCTCCATCTTCGCTAGGCCGGTGGAACAGGTGACTCAGACCACCACTGGGCTATTCTTCGGGACCATGATCCCACCAATGAGCTTCAATGCCCCATTACCATCGCAAGAAGCTCTGAAGAAGTCGGTCTTCGATCGGCTTACAACTATCGCGGCCTCACTCAACGGGTCGCCCAAGCCCAATGCCTCAGCTTTCAGCAAACTGGGCCAAAACTCATGAGGGCCCATGAAGAAGCCTGCAATACCAGAAAAGGTTGTTCCGAAGAGGATAGCCATCCCTGCTCCTGAAGTCATCAAGGCGGGTTCTCCTGCCAAAAGGCCGGTCTTCACAAGACTGACTATTCCGGCTCCCGTTCTTGCTCGAAGGTCTGTCTTTGACAGATTGGATACCGCTACTCAAAAGACGTCAGTCTTCAAGAGACTGGCAACAGCAGCGCTTCATCTAGACAGGGGGAAAGACAAAGCCATCCCCATCGCTGAACCAACGCCGTCCGCTCGACATGCTCACCGTCGTCACTGGCGCCGGGTAAGGAAGGCTGGGGGCAACTCCCCCTCTGGGATAACTCCGCCAGCTCCGATGGTAGAAATCAATGCTGCTGTTCCGACCGGGAATAGCTTTGAACCGCTAAGAAGGGTGCGCAAAAACTCGCCAACTGCTGTATTGAAAAGATCTCCTACACCTGTGGATAATGCCCTAAAGGTGAAGCCGGAGCAGCCCCCTCAACGGCTGTCCTCTAAAATTTACAAGGTCTGACGTCAAATCCAGGACTCCGTAGTGGATCAAGACTATCTCCGCCGACAGAAAAAGATGAAGGTTCGGCAGGAGAAGGACTACTTTGTCAAGCCACTAAAAGCGACATCTACTTGGGTACCCACTACAACGGCCCCCTCAACTTCGACCGCTTAAAAAAGAAGGAGGTCGGAGAAGATCCCTGTGTCTCTGGCAAATCGCAAAGACACTGAAGCTAAATGCCCTAAGTCTGGGGGCATGGTGGTGCACACCGTTTATATGGCTTCCGGAAAGGAGGATAGCCGCGCTTCGATGGGTCACCGACCGCTCAGCTGATCCGTGACAAAATCCCAGGAGCAACAACAGAAGCTTCAGGAAATAATGACTGCAATGGCCGCACTTACCGGGCCAGAAGAAAGCTCGGAGGCATCCTCGGATCAACGCCAGGAGCAAGAAACTGACGCTGACTTCCTACGCAGAGTCCTCGAAAAGAAGGACAGAGAAGCAGCAGAACAAGCAGCTAATATAAAACAAATGGCGCTTCTTTTCCAAGATATGGTAGGAATGATGTTACAGCAGGATCCTCTAGCTGAAGACCCTCCGACCATTACTAAAGACGAAAGAGGGGAGACATCCAATCCTCCTCCGGCTCTTTCAGCAGCCAAGGAGGAAACCATTTCCAAGGCCGCACTGGATGACTATATAGCTCAGCAAATATGAGCTCATCAGGCGAGTGAAGCGGCTGAGCAAATTGTTAGAACCGGACGACCCTATCCGAGCTGGTACGACCAAATCAGTTACCCGCCGGGATATACGATCCCTAGATTCCACGTGTACAAGGGGACAGGGAATCCACACCAGCATGTCGCTCAATTCAGGGCTTTATGCGGCAACACTGGAGGCGACGACAAACTGCTGCTTCGCCAATTCATCGGCAGCTTAGCAGAAACAGCCTTTGAATGGTATTCGGAGCTACCTAACGACTCTGTCAAAACATTTGCGGAGATGGAGCTACTGTTTACACAAAGATTCGCGAGTGCTAGTGGACGCACCCTGATCACGGCATTGATCAACGCCAGGGTAAGGCCAGGCGAAACTTGGGTCCAGTATGCGATACGGTGGCGTAATCTATGGTCAAAGTGCGAGCAGCGCATCGAAGAAGCTCCTGCCGTGGGCATGTTCGTAGGTACTCTCGACCCTCAAGTGACCATATCCCAATTCATGATGTTCTTCAAGCCGACCACTTTTCAGGCCTTGATTGACAAGCTGGCCCAAATGGACCAGATGGGTCATAGACCATCTCCTTCAAAGATAGAGCCTTGGAATGAAAAGGGCAAAGAGAAAGCAACCTTCGTTGCCAATACTCAACAACGGCCGAGCAACTTAAAGCCGGTTGTTTGCTAAAACAATATGCGTCCACGCCCATCCTTCGAGAAAAGACTGGGACGTCCTTACTCGTTTCCCCAGGATAAAACGAGGAAACTGTTTGAGCTGGCAGTGCGCAACGGATTCATCAATCTGCCGAGTCCGAAACGTCCGCTTCAGCCAGGCGATGTCAACAATCCTAATTACTGCCCCTACCATCGAGCAGTAAGTCATCCAATCGAAAATTGCTACGTTTTCAAAAACTGGGTTGAAGACCAATACCAACAGGGCAAGTTCGCGTTGTCCGAAAAATAGAAGGTGAGCCCGCCACAACCACATGCTCCGAGAAAGATGGATATGCCGGGGGCATCATGCTCATTCATAGGGAAAGCCCCATGGACCGAAATGTCCTTAAACTAACGACGGACCACTACATCCTAAAACTAGCTGAAGACCGAAACGTCTTTAAACTACTACCGCAGCATCCTCAGGCTGACGAGATAAAAAAAGAGAATAAAGAATAAAAAAAAGAAGAAAAAAAAGAAAGAAACGGTATGTCCATAAGCAAAATGGGCACGGATGAAATCCCGAAAGGGCTCCGTGAGTAAAAACAGCAGGGCTACCGGCGAGTGTTCGTGAAAACCCGAAAGGGCGCGACCTCATTAGAAAAAAAAAGAATAAAAAGAATTTAAAAAAAGACGGTATGTCCATAAGCGAAATGGGCACGGATGAAAACCCGAAAGGGCTCCGTGAGTAAAAATAGCAGGGCTACCGGCGAGTGTTTGTGAAAACCTGAAAGAGCGCAACCTCGTTAAAAGACACTTACAAGGTCCTCTCGACCTTGTAAGGAGAAACCACCTGCGTGAGATCCTTACTACTCACAGGGAAGCAACACACTTAGGGATCCCCACGATTCTTAAGGAGAAATTACACTTGCGAGATCCTCACGACTCGTAAGGAGAACTCTCTTATGGGACTCTCACGGCTCACAAGATTTGAAAGTCTTAAGTTACAGAGACCTGAACCTGTTCTTAAACAACCCCCACAACCTTCGATAGTGCCCTACAAGCGGCTCAATACTAACCCTTGTATACGATCCACGGGCGCGAATAAACATCTCCCTAACCAAGTCCCACCTGTGACTAAGGATATGTCCATATGGTGAACAACCCTTATAAGTCCTCTCGACTTACAAGGAGAAAACCCTTTTGTAATATCCTTACGACTTACAGGGGAATACACACTTAGGAATCCTCATGATCCCTAAGGAGAAAACACACCTACGAGATCCTCACGACTTGTAGGGAGAAATACCTTTGTGGGACCCTTACGTCTCATGAAGTCAAAAACCTTAGTCGACGGGATCCTAACCCTGTTTACTAAGCCACCATTGTTCGACATCGACGGAGGCAAATGATGATTCGCTCCTTGCAATATCCCAGTTGTAGCGATGCTGATGCCTAAACCGGTATCAAATTCCAAGCCCTTTCATGGCAAATGATGATTCGCTCCTGGCAATATTCCAGTTGTAGCGATACTGATGCTGAGATTGGCGTCAGATTCCAAATTCCACACTCGCGATAAAAAAATCAGCGAGCCATACATGCATACGAAATAGCCAAAATGATGGGGCAACTTGCAATAAAAATCAGCAAGTAAAAATGTATGCATGCAAAATAGCCGAAACGATTGGGCAACTCGCAATAAAAAGCAGCGAGTGAAAATAAAATAAATAGCAGAAATGATTGGGCACCGCGAAAAATAGCCGAAATGATTGGGCAATCGCGACCTTCGCGATATAAAGCTGAAATGAAAGAGCATCGCGGAAATAAAATAATAATATAAAAAAAATGAATGAAACTTTTGCCCTACAAGTGGCTCAATACTAACCCTTGTATACAATCCACGGGTGCGAATAAACATTTCCCTAACCAAGTCTCACCCATGACTGGGGATATGTCCATACGGTGAACAACCCTTGTAAATCCTCTCGACTTATAAGGAGAAAACCCGTTTGTAAGATCCTTACGACTTACAGGGGGACATACACTTAGGAATCCTCACGATCCCTAAGGAGAAAACGCACCTACGAGATCCTCACGACTTGTAGGGAGAAATACCTTTGTGAGACCCTTACGGCTCATGAAGTCAAAAGTCTTAGTCGACGGGATCCTAACCCTGTTCGCTAAGCCACCTTTGTTCGACATCGACAGAGGAAAATGATGATTCGCTCCTGGCAATATCCCAGTTGTAACGATGCTGATGCCTAAACCGGTATCAAATTCCAAGCCCTTTCATGGCAAATGATGATTCGCTCCTGGCAATATTCCAATTGTAGTGATGCTGATGCTGAGATTGGCGTCATATTCCAAATTCCACACTCGCGATAAAAAAATCAGCGAGCCATACATGCATACGAAATAACCGAAATGATGGGGCAACTTGCAATAAAAATCAGCAAGTAAAAATGTATGCATGCAAAATAGCCGAAACGATTGGGCAACTCGCAATAAAAAGCAGCGAGTGAAAATAAAATAAATAGCCGAAATGATTGGGCACCGTGAAAAATAGCCGAAATGATTGGGCAATCGCGACCTTCGCGAAATAAAGCTGAAATGATAGAGCATCACGGAAAGAAATAAAATGAAAAATATATATAACGAAATTCATGCCCTACGGGCGATATCATAGCAATCCCTGTATGCAATCCAGGGGCGCAAACAAAGAAGGAAACACACCTTCTCTCCCCATGCTCCATCGGAAAACGGAGTCAAGTCTTGACGGTAACTCATATAAAACCTGAAAGAATACCGGAGATCATCCCACATGGATTGGTCACCATCTCGACGTTCGTCTCGATACAGCAGACGAGATGTCAACAATGGCGTTCCTTCGCAGTCTAACAGAATGCAGATGCAACGTCAACGAAAGACCCCATGGTCAAACAAGCGGAGTAACGGCAAAATCCCAGCTCCACCTCGGCATTCGTCTCGATACAGTAGACGAGATGTCACTACAGCGTCTTTCCCCCAACAGGATTCGGACACGCCAAAGCAAATGAAGGGAAGGCTAAATTCCTAGCTTCAGTGTCTTGACGGTAACTCATATAAAACCGGAAAGACAATCGGAGATCATCTCGCACAAGCACGGAGTGATCACCACCTCGACGTTCGTCTCGATACAGCAGACGTAACGCCAAAGCAAACGAAGTGAAGGCTAAATTCCTAGCTTCAGGGTCTTGACGGTAACTCATATAAAACCGGAAAGACAATCGGAGATCATCTCGCACAAGCGCGGAGTGGTCACCACCTCTACGTTCGTCTCGATACAGCAGACGCAACACCACCAAAAGGAGCCACAACAAAGTCCTTAGTTCCAAATCTCGACGGTTCACCAACAACCTAGAGACAGCCGCGACATTCGTCTCGATATAGAGGACGCAATACCAGCAATCGAAGCAAAGGCGAAATTCCTAGCTTCAGGGTCTTAACAACAAGTCATACAAAGTCTGAAAGACGATCGGAGATCATCTTGCACCAGTGCGGAATGGTCACCACCTCGACGTTCGTCTCGATACAGCAGATGTGATGTCACCCCAGCGTTCTTCCTCCAACATGATTCGGATGTGACTAAACAAACGAAGCAAAGGCCAAATTCCTAGCTTCAGGGTCTTAACGGCAAGTCATATAAAGCCTAAAAGACAATCAGAGATCTCTTGCACCAGTGCGGAGTGGTCACCATCTTGACGTTCGTCTCGATACAGCAGACGTGATGTTACCCCAGCGTTCTTCCTCCAACAGGATTCGGACGTGACAAAGCAAACGAAGCAAAGGCCAAATTCCTAACTTCAGGGTCTTGATGGTAACTCATATAAAGCCTGAAAGACGATCGGAGATCATCTTGCACCAGTGTGGAATGGTCACCACCTCGACATTCGTCTCGATACAGCAGATGTGATGTCACCCCAGCGTTCTTCCTCCAACAGGATTCGGACGTGACAAAGCAAACGAAGCAAAGGCCAAATTCCCAGCTTCAGGGTCTTAACGGCAAGTCATATAAAGCCTGAAAGACAATCGGTGATCATCTTGCACCAGTGCAGAGTGGTCACCATCTTGACGTTCGTCTCGATACAGCAGATGTGATGTCACCCCAGCGTTCTTCCTCCAACAGGATTCGGACGTGACAAAGCAAACGAAGCAAAGGCCAAATTCCTAGCTTCAGGGTCTTGATGGTAACTTATATAAAGCCTGAAAGATGATCGGAGATCATCTCGCATGAGCACGGAATGGTCACCGCCTCGACGTTCGTCTCGATACAGCAGACGAGATGTCACCCCAGTGTTCTTCCTCCAACAGGATTCAGACGTGACAATCAAACAGTGGAGCCACGGCAAAGTCCCTAGTTCCAAACCTCGACGGTTCACCAACAACCTAGAGACAACAGCGACATTCGTCTCGATATAGAGGACGCAATGCCAGCAAATGAAGCAAAGGCCAAATTCCTAGCTTCAGGGTCTTAATGGCAAGTCATATAAAGCCTGAAAGACAGCCGGAGATCATCTCACACCAGTGCGGAATAGTCACCACCTCGACGTTCGTCTCGATACAGCAGACGAGATGTCACTCCAGCGTTTTTCCTCCAACAGGATTTAGACGCGACAATTAAACAGCGGAGCCACGGCAAAGTCCCTAGTTCCAAATCTCGACGGTTCACCAACAACCTAGAGACAACAGCGACATTCGTCTCGATATAGAGGACGCAATGCCAGCAAACGAAGCAAAGGCCAAATTCCTAGCTTCAGGGTCTTAACGGCAAGTCATATAAAGCCTGAAAGACTATCGGAGATCATCCCACACCAGCGCGGAGTGGTTATGACTCATCGGGGCTCTCCAAAATGAGCCTAACCTCAAGTAAAAAGTGACATGGAATATCCCTACGCTTACTCTTTCGACAGTAAGATTACCTGAAATATTACTTGAAGACGTCTTGTCCAGCCCCCGAAGGGATTAGAGACACGACAATCGCAAAGCTATTCGAACAGCAAGATTGCCTATCGAGGAATATATCAGCCAACGCGACGGTACGACGGCTAAAACCCTAAGTACCACAGAACCTAACAGACCTCTGTCGTAAAGAGCAGAGCTTAACTGTGACGTTAGGATATTCTTGCGAGAAATGTTCGATTCATCTCGACTCGTGAGGAAAAGCCTTAGGAAGCGGGGAATAAGAAAACTGTTTTCTAAGCACTGGGACCCTGCAAGTCGGTCTAAAAATGGACTCTTGCACACTATTCACGGGTCACACTCTCCAAAGTCGAATCTCGACAAGGAGGGAAACAACTGCTTACGAATCCTTGTTCCCATCCGAATGACGCGGCGGAGACATTAGGACGTCTTGCCTGAGATTCGGGGCAGATGCTATTTGGTTTTATCCGTCCACCTCTCCGAAGATGCCAAGTTGATTTATGGCACCGTGTATCGAAGATTTACACGGATGCGGCCGATGTAGCAGACTTCGTCAGATTCCCCCTCGCTTGAGGGGTTTTTGATTGTGGGGACGCTCTTCCCTGCAGGCGCAAGCCCCTGCAGTTAATTACGCTACCGCGTCGCGGTAACAACTTTCTCCTTCTCCAGAATTTCACTTCGTGTCGTGGGTGTTTGTTTTGTTTGTGGTTGCCCGTAGATTGTATATGGAGACTATTTATTTCGTCGCCCGTAGGACGTGGATTAGTCCAAATCCGAACTTTCTTAGTTTTGGGTTTTGGGTTTTGGTTTAAGGATACGTTAGCCATATTTAAGGCTAAGATCAACATAAGCGTTTGTTAAGGATACGTTAGTCTAATTTCCAGACTAAGATCTACTTAACGGGATCGTCTAGATCCATTTCCAGTTTAGAGACATGGTGGTCCATTTAATATATGGCCGTCGGGACCCGTCACCTCTCTGACGACGTTGAAGGATTACAACAACATGTGTCAGAGGAGTTCGGAGATGTACCCTTGAACCAAAGTTGATTGGGGGTCTTATAGTCCAATTTGGGACTAAAGTCTGTTTGAATGTTTAAGGATACGTTAGCCATATTTGAGGCTAAGATCAACTTAAACGAGATCGTTTAGATCCAACAAAAGAGCGTTTGGGGGCTCTATTGTTCCAGTTTAGGGACGTAGTGGTCCATAGGTAGTTTAGGGACATTGCGGTCCGTTGGTAGTTTAAGGACATTACGGTCCATTGGTAGTTTAAGGACGCATAAGTCCATGGGTTTAAGGACCCCACAGTCCATATGGGTGTGTTTAAGGACGCATTAGTCCGTTAGTTTAAGGACGCATAAGTCCGCGGGTTTAAGGACCCCACAGTCCGTATCTTGGTTTAAGGACGCATAAGTCTATGAGTTTAAGGGCCCCACAGTCCGTGTTGAAGTATGGTTGTCGGGACCCGTCACCTCTCTGACGTCGTTGAAGGATTACAACGATAGGAGTCAGAGAAGTTCGGAGATGTACCCTCGAACCGGATGTAAATTGATTTAAAAGAGCAGCTGTACTCAGTCAATTTAATTTGAGGACTTACGGCCATGATTGGGCTAAGTCCAGTTTAGAAATGTTTAACATCTTATTTGTCTTTGGCCTATTAGGCCTGTGCTAGGGCTTTACCCCTGTTTAATAATGCACTGCATTTTTTATTTTGTTTGGGCTCTGCCCTTTTATAAATGATGCAGAGCATCAATTTTGTTTGGGCTCTGCCCTTTTATTGCGTTTTATTTTGTTTGGGCTCTGCCCTCTTATAAATGATGCAGGGCATCAATTTTACTTGGGCTCTGCCCTTTTGTTGCATTGCAATTTATTTTGGCCTACTAGGTCTTTTTGATTTGGGCCTGGCCCTTTAGCACACAATGCATTGCATTTGTCAGGTTCTTTGCGCCAACCAATGAGCGCAAGCGCTTGTGGTGATGACACGTGTCACGCAAGCGCAGTGCGCTGCGCCAGTGCGCTGCTGACACGTGGTGCGCTCTGGTGAGTTGCGCCAATTTCAGAGAGCAAGGCTCTATTTCAAAAGCGCATAGCGCAAGTAGTTCAGGTGTTGACACGTGTCACGCAAGCGCAGTGCGCTGCGCCAGTGCGCTGCGCTTGCGCTCTGACACGTGGCACGCTCTGGTGAGTTGCGTCAACCCAGGAGCGCAACAGTGCAATTTTGCAAGTGCAAGGCACTATTAATCTTGAGAATCTTTTAGATTCCAGAACCAGTGGTTCATAAAACAGTGCAAAGCACTGTTTGAGTTCTTGATCCAATTTAGATCAAAGAAAATAAGTTTTTCTTGTTTTTCTTGTTTTCAGAGAACCAGAGGTTCATAAAGAGTGCAAAGCACTTATCATTATATGAAGATCATTGATCTTGTTCTTAGATCAATGATCTATTAGAAGAAATTCTTCTATTTTATGAAGGTTTTTACTTTTTATTCAAATTTCTTCAGAGTTATCTCTTGTTTTGAGGTTCTTAATTTCTCACAATGTTCATGCTTTTGATTTGGGGTCTAGGGGCCTTTATATAGTGCCATAAATTTGTTAAATTTGTTAAAGGGATCTTTCTTTGAGTGATTTGGGGAATTTTCCCCACCGTTGGATCTTTGATCCAAGGGCTTCTGTTTTACAGAAGGCAATCTTCTTGTTTTAACAAGAACAGAAAAATCTTGCTAAAATTTTAATTCTGTTTGGCGCAGATGCACCAGCGCTTGACACGTGTCAAGCAGCGCACAGCGCAGCGCAACTGCGCTGACACGTATCGCGCAGCGCAACTGCGCTAGCGCAACTGCGCTGACACGTGTCGCACAGCGCACAGCGCAACTTGCGCTGACACGTGTCGCGTAGCGTACAGCTTGCGCTACTGTGCTTGCGCAACTGCGCTTGCTGACACGTGTCGCACAGCGCAGCGCTTGCGCAACTGAAGCGTTGCTTCCTTTAATTTTTATTTTAAATAGAGCCTTGCTCTGATTGGGCGCGCTGCCTTGGACGCTGCGCTGATGTATCAGCTTTTGACACGTGGCACGTTGCGCGCAGTGCAAAGAATCTGAAGCGTTGTTTCGAATTTTGAATTTTGAAATTCAAACAGAGCTTTGTTCTGATTGGGGGAAACAAATGCCCCCCCCACCGTTGCGCTCACGTGGCGCGCACGTGAGTGCAGCGGTGGTAAGATCCTGGCCGTTGGATCTACGGGTGAGCTGAAGGGGCGCAAGCGCCTTATAAATAGGACCCTTGGCCCTTAGAAATCTTTACCATTTCCAAGATTTTGATTTCCAGAGGTTTGCTCTTGCTTAAGAACTTCAGAGCTTTGCTCTTGTTTCCCAAATTTAGAAAACTTTAGGTAATAATTAATTTTAAATTAAATTAAATCAATTTTAACCAACAGAGCCTTGCTCTCATAGATCTTTTGATCTAAAAAAATCCCCTTTGGGGTTTCATAAACAGAGCTTTGCTCTCAAGAATTTGTTTCAGGGTTTCTTAGCCCATGAACAGAGCTTTGCTCATATTGGCAGAATATAGAACCTTGATCTTCTGATGATGAACTCTTAAGAGTTTTTTCATATGGATCTTTAAGATCCCAGAACTTCAACTTTTTAGGAATTAATTAAAAAAAAATCCTTTGATGATTTTTTTATTATTATTACAGAGCTAAGCTCTTTCAAAGAATCTTATTCCCCTGAGACCAGGGTTTGACAAGTGTCACTCTGTGACAGAGCTTTGCTCTGAAAGAGGAGATTTTCTCCTTGTCTTTAGGGATTTTTTATTATTAATGGGAATATTCTCTTGGGGACCAACTGACAATCTCATCCAATGATGGGGTTGTCTTATTAACTGACGTATTGTCATCCAGATTTTATGGGCCCCCCTTGGTCTCCTACCCACTGCACTGCAGTGTGGTGTAATTAATTTTAATTTAATTTTAATTAATTTTTAATTTAAAAATTTTTAAACGCTAAGCGTTGGAGTTGCAACACTAACGGCTACTTTTGTTCCCTTGCAGCGACTATGTCTCTCGATACCTCATTCCCGTTTGCTCATTCGAAGAAGGGGTTTCCTGAAGCGCCCTTGGACCGCGAAGTGTTAGCTATGATCAAGGACCACGACCCAGAATATAAGAGTCTCCACCTTTGGGGGTCGTGGTATAATCAGATTATCATGGGTCGACGGAGCTTCACTTGTGCAGTGCCGGCGGAGCCCATTACGGCGATCCATTATGCCAGCCCACCCCCGGTGCAGTACGCCGTGGAGATGGTTGATTGGACATCGAAGGGCTTTCTTCATCCTGCCATAGATGCAATCCCGGTCCAGCGTCCTATGGTTTTGGATATCCTGGGACGCCGTATCTGTCAAGGCGAGGCGCGAACTTGGAGGCAATCATATAACATAGGTCTGATCCCCCGCCACCCGATCGGCTATCTGCCGTGGGCTCGGTATATCCTGTTGTCGAAGAAGTCGCAGCTGATAAGGTTAGGGTTGTACACCGCGGTCTACGTCTCCCTCTTCCAGTATCCCACGCTTCCCACCTGGTGGTTCAAGGCTTTCTTGGAGCAGTGGAACATTCCTACTCATACCTTCCTTGCAATGGATCGGGAAGTGTCAATTTCCCTGGAGGAGTTCACAGAGGTCTCCGGTCTACCGGTTATAGGGGAGCACTATGAGGAGTTGCTTCCGACAGACGAGTATGTCTTCGGTGCTAAGCCGGCGGTAAGGGGCCTCACGCCGGAGAATGTTGTTCAACACCAATTTCCAAGTTTGATCAAAGTGTTGAACATCTATGAGGCCCTTTTCATTGAGCGTGGGAGTCGCGGAGTTAGCTTTGAGGATTTCATCGCTCGGTTCCTTCACCCAAGCGTCCTCTCGGCAAAAGCTGCCAAGTTTGCCACCCTTGAGGACCCTTTTGGTCTAGGTTTGGATAACCTACCGGCGAAGGAAATAGACCAAAAGGGTTTTTTCCTTCCTAACTTCCCGACCATGTCTTTTGTGGAAGTTGCAGCCCCCGATATGGACCAGGAGGCCTTCTTTTTAGGATTTCTTGGGCTATGGCTGAGTTGGTTTGCGCTCCCGATGCATTCTCGCCATATGTGGCCCTCTGTCTTTTACCCAGCTCACCGGATAACCATCAGGGTAAAGGTGGCCGTTGGGATCGCCGGCTTGGCACACTTGTATCACGGCCTCAGTCGAGCGGCGGATACTAATGAGCCTGGGGTACTGCACGTGATCTTCCCGATGCACTACTTCGTATCGTGGCTCGAGCTACATACATCGGGTGTTTTCGGCATGCATAAAAAGACCTCGTTCTATGACAGGTGCAGCTTCCCTCGCATCATACAGCTGATTAGCGCATCAATTGTGACTCCATCGCCGAGGAATGCCAGGGGTTTGCTCCTTCGCCCCCACACCGTTGGAGACGGGGTGTCTTTCATTGATAAAGTGTTGACTATTGGAAAGGCATCTACCACTGCAGTGCGGCCATTGCAAGACACTTTCAAAGATGGAGCCTCAGTTTTGACGGCCCGGAAGACCCTCCACTTATATTCTATCAGACCGGGCTTCCTGGTGTTCAGGCAGAACGGTACGGAGATTTTCATGAGGTACAACCCGCATCGTTTCGCTCAACAACTGAGCTACAATCAAGGGGTACCACTGGAGGCTTTCCTATCGGAACCTGCTGCTACCGAAGAAGGGATGGAGAGCGCGCTACATCACTTCATGCATTTGAATACGGGTTCTCACTTTTTTATCAGTGAGCCGGCTTGCGCCCCACGACTCCTCAGGGTATATACAGAATGGTATAATCATGCGACGGGAGCCGTTATAAAGGAGGAAAGGCGATTGCTGGTCGACCGTAAGGGTGCGGCTCCAGGTAGCTACCGCAACGCTCCTTTGGTGCCAAGGACCCCGGTAGTTCCCCCTCTAAAAGATGCTAGAGCCGGACTACCGTATGCGCAGAGTCCCCCATACAGATTGCCGCTCCCCGATATTGCGAATGCACCGCCAGCGCCCAGTGCTCCAGTGGAGACAGTGGTTATAGCCTCGCCGGAGTCTGGTGTGGGTGCGGACATCGGGACCCGTCGCCCCAAGGTGCCTGCCAAGTGATTGTAACAGAAATTCTTGTTTGTGTGTATTAAAAGCAAGTATCGAATCAATTGTTTCCCGATAACGGTTTCATTTGATCGGTAACAGTATCTTGTATCGGTATTTAGAAAATTGTATAAAGAAATCACAACCAAAGAATTATATTTGACCGCAATCAATTACGGTGTCAGTTGTAGATCGTAAGCGAGTGCGGATCGTCCACAGGGATTGTGCGATTCGTTTTTTATATTTAATTTGTTTGAATTGAAAAGTTAATCGAAAAGAAACGAAAGCATGATTCAAGATTTATCAATTGTTTCAGGTGTCACTATTCTATTCAAGAATTCAAGAAATGATAAACAATCGAGAATCGGGTTTCGATGATATTTTCCAACCAAATGTCAAGAATCTAAATGAGGCTCATAGGAATCGATCGGATCTATAGACGTGATGTAATCTCAAGATTTCGTGTTCTTGTCCTTCGAAGGATCGATACTAGATCGATGATGATCGACGAGAGTTAGGGCTTTCTTGATGAAACTAGGGTTTCATCGTTTAACCCTTGTTCTTTCATCGATATCATTCACATTCTAGCCTCTAGCAATTTCAAGAAACGATCGTAACTCCCCAATCTCGAGCGATATCATTCAAGAAAGCATCGCAAAGAATTGGGTTGTCGGTTCTTGAACTTGCTAGGGTTTACAAAACTCGTAGGATTCAAGAATCGATGTAAGATATATTACATCATCATTCTATTGATCGTCTCGACTCCTCGACGAGCGGAGTATTACTCAAACATCATCACACAGAAAGCATTCAAGAATTGAAAAGATATCGTGATGCAAGAATTTAAAGAAAACAAGATAAAAGAATATCACCTTTTATTTATATCAACAATTTGATTACAGTCGCTCAAGAACTACAAGAGGAAGAACTAAATTGTTGATTTGGCGTCGCTCGGCTCCGTGAGTCGCGGATCGGCTTTGACCACTTTCTCTATTGAAGATCGGCTTCGCTCATAAAAGGTTGCAAGGCTTCTTACTTGATGGGGTACTCGGGATCTTGGCTTTTGATTGGAATTAGGGTTAGGGTTTCACACAAGTCTTCTCACTAGACTTGTGGAAGAAGATGAAGAATGAGAGTGAATGGATCTAAATTGATACTAAAATTGGGGATCAATCCCTAATCTACAAGTGAGCCTAGGGTCTTATTTATAGATCTCCCAAACCCTAGGCCTTGAGTTTGAAATAGAGGTTCCCTCCAAAAGTTTGTTGAAAAGACTTCTAGAAGAAGTTAGTTAGGCTTAGCTTAGGGTTTAAGCTAGGGTTTAGGGAGAACTTTCTAGAATACAAGGCTAGTTTAGTGTTGATCCCAAAGCTTGCTGATCTGGCAGAAGTCTCTGGAGTCTTCTGAAAACTGACATGTCATTCTGAGCTGTAGGCCTTGAGCTAGGAATTATGGTGCAAAGCTGAAGTGATGATGTCATCAAGACGCCGCGGAACCGCGGCTCAAGCCGGCTCCGGCCGCGGTTCCGCGGCCACTTTGTTGGCTTGGGGCTTTAAACTTCTGGTGTGGTCTTGGGCTGATATTTGGGGCTTTATCTAATATGTTGAATTTTATTTGTCCCTTTGGATTGATACCAGAATTGAAACCATTGAGTTGGCGTAATGTTTGATCAGCTCTTTTGGCTTTGCTTATGGGTTTTCCTACATAGATCTCAAAATAAGTGTTGCGCAATATAGGGATGATGCGATGCCATGAAATGCGGTCAATTTCCTTTAAAGTGCCGGTTTTAGAGTCTAACACATGCAATCTGATATTTTGCGGCAGTTTTGCTAATATGTGAAATATGAATACCGTACACTTCTAAATGAGTGCAAATGATAGGGAAATTGCCGTGTTAAAAATACAATATTTTCGACTATCAAATTCCCCCAAACTTAATTTCGATCGTCTCGAGCGAACTGTTTATTAAAAAGAGAAGGAGAAAATAAAGAAAGAGAAAAACTAACTAGCACACTTTTGTAGGCAACACGATTGCACTGAGCACGTGCAACAAGCCTTTAAACCTCTAGGTGTTCCTAGTAGGAGGAGTGTTGTCTCCTGAGGGTTTTCAGCGGATTACACCCACAAAATCCAATAATAAAAGAAAGATCATGAATATTACATTTAAAGAAAAGAATCGTAAAAGAAAAGCTTTGAAAATTAGGGTTTCCAACTAAGCTAGCTTTTCGGTTGTCATGAGCCCTATCTTAATGGTCATGAAAAGATGTTAGAAATCACTTCCTCCCTCAATAAAACATCGTCTTATTCTTCATTCCTATCTTTCTTCCAAACATCGATCATATAACCCTGCGTGTGTGTAAAGACATCTCTACACCCGGAGAATTCAATTCAAGCTATCATACTCTTGCCCATCAGCCTCAGTACTTTTTAATTAATGAATATTTAGATGAGATTGCTTACACACTTTCATGCGACCGTTAATACTTCTTGAGATACTAACCGACCGATTACTCCTGTGCTTGCTTATTTGGTGTATTTTCCTCGTCTTGCACCACCTCAGGCATAGCAGTGACTCCCAGACCAGTTGGCCTTAGGGCACTAGGTGAAGAAGCACCCTCGCTATATATTTTTTATTGTCCTCGGTGATAACAAAACCAGTGTCCATTTTTCTCACCAATTTATATTTTTATTCATTTTTTTTCCTTTTTATTTCCTTCATACATCGGCTTTAAGACAAGAGCATTTCAAGGTATTCTCTACTATCCCAGGCTTCAAGACGTGTGTAAGTGCGAATAGCAGGGTATCAACGTTCAAAATGTTTGGCTTCCAGAATAGAAACTATTTTTCAGACTTAGTTTTATCCTCAGATTAGTGACGTCCTTTATCTTACTAACCCTTGGGACAACGGCTCATAACTACTTATTACTAGTTCATATAAGAAAACTTCTAATTTTCTTAAATTTTTCTACTCTCATGGATGTAATTTTTCACTATCTAAACTTTCATTATTTTATTTATGTACAAAAAATTTTAAATATTAAAATATTTTTATATTTGAAATTTTTTAAATTTCTATGGGTTTTGAAAATTTTTAAATTTTTATAGATTTTTAAAAGAAATGTTTTGTGCTTGTGCAGATGATATGCAAATGATGCAAAAATAAGCACAAACCTCCCCCAAATTTGATTTCAACAGTGTCCTCACTATTGCCAATCGCTATACCTATAAAAACTGTAAGCCTGGGGGGGATTATTAGTGGGGGCAAAATATATAAGCGAAGAACTTCCCCCAAAATTATTCTTTTCACTCACTTTCATCCAAAACATGATGCAGTGATATACAGGATATGAAGGTGAGACGGAGGAATTTTAATCCAAATAAACTGGCTCTTGTAAGAACAAGAGCTCCTCCGTGGGGTCAGTGGAAAAATACGGCTTTAGTCTATGTCCATTCACTTTGAAAAATGTGCCGTTTTTGACATTTTCTACTTCTACTGCCCCGTACGGGTATACAGACCGCACAATAAAAGGCCCCTTCCATCGAGATCGAAGCTTACCCGCGTGAAGGTGTAATCGTGAATCATAAAGAAGGACTTGTTGACCAGGTGAAAATGTTTTCCTCAAAATATTTTTATCGTGAAAAACCTTAGTCCTATTCTTTACAATTACAGCGTTATCATAAGCTTCATCGCGGAGTTCGCTTAGCTCATTAAGTTGCAGCTTCCGAAAGTTGCAGGCTTGGTTTAGATCAAAATTTATTTCCTTAATAGCCCACAATGCTTTATGCTCTATCTCGACGGGTAAGTGACATGCCTTCCCAAACACTATCCTATATGGAGACATCCCTAGGTCGGTTTTATATGCAGTTCTGAATGCCCAAAGAGCATCCGTCAGTTTGGTCGACCGGTCTTTTCTATTCTTAGCAACAGTCTTCTCCAGGATAAGTTTGATCTGTCTATTCGAAATTTCAGCCTGGCCGCTCGTTTGGTGATGATAAGGTGTAGAAAGTCGGTGGTTGATTGCGTATTTTCGCATCAGAGTCTCGAAGGACCTGTTGCAGAAATGTGTCCCATTATCGCTAATAATAGCGCGTGGGTGTCCAAATCGCGAAAAGATATTTTCTTTTAAAAACTTAATGACAACTTTCTTGTCATTAGTGCGACATGGAACGGCTTCAACCCACTTTGAGACATAATCAACCGCCAGCAGTATGTACAAATTCCCAAAGGAGTTGGGAAAAGGACCCATAAAATCAATGCCCCAAATATCGAATATTTCAACAACCAGAATGGGTTGCTGAGGCATTTCATTTCTCCGGGATATTCTACCCGTGTACTGACACTGTGTACAGGTTTTGCAATGTTCAAATGCGTCCTTGAAAAAGGTCGGCCAATAAAATCCACATAGGCCTGATCATAGGACCGAAGTGACCCCCATAGGCCTGATCATGACAAAAAAAAAGAACACTCTTGAACTCTTCTTCGGGACACATCGGCGAATGATCTGATCAGGACAATACTTAAACAAATAGGGCTCGTCCTAGTAAAAGTGTTTTACTTGGGATAGAAAACGGTATTTGTCCTGTTTTGACCAATCGCTGAGTATAAGTCCCGTGACAAGATAGTTCACAATATCCCTGAACCAAGGTTCATTGGATACGCTCAAGAGTTGTTCATCAGGGAATGAGTCATTGATCGGCAGGGTCACAGGGGAAGAAGAGATGCGTGAAAGATGGTCAGCTACTACGTTTTCACATCCTTTCTTATCTTTGATAACAAGATCAAATTCTTGTAACAGTAGGATCCAACGTATTAGTCGACCTTTTGCATCTTTCTTTGCCAGAAGATGTTTTAAGGCGGAATGGTCAGTGTACACAATTATAGGAGAGCCAATTAAGTAAGGCCTGAATTTTTCTAATGCAAATACAACCGCTAAAAGTTCTTTCTCGGTGGTTGTATAATTGATTTGAGCATCATTCAGGGTCTTACTTGCATAGTATATCACGTGTGGCATCTTTTCAATGTGCTGTCCTAAGACTGCACCTACTGCAAAATCGGATGCGTCACACATCAGCTCAAAAGGGTAGTCCCAATTTGGAGACGATAGAACGGGGGCTGAAGTGAGTGAGTGTTTAAGCGAGTTGAAAGCTGTCTCACAGTCCGAGTCAAAGTGGAAGGTTGTATCCTTGGCCAGGAGAAGAGTTAAAGGTCTAGCAATTTTGCTAAAATCCTTGATGAATCTCCTATAAAAGCCCGCATGGCCAAGGAAAGATCGAATATCTTTGACGCTTTTGGGATGAGGGAGGTTTTGAATGACATCTATCTTAGCTCTGTCAACCTCAATGCCTTTCTGTGAAATAACATGTCCAAGTACAATTCCTTCTTGGACCATGAAATGGCATTTTTCCCAGTTCAAAGTCAAGTTCTTCTCTTTGCAACGAGTAAGAACAGCGTCAAGATTCGCTAGGCAATCGGAAAAAGAGTCTCCAAAAATCGAGAAATCGTCCATAAAGATCTCCAGAAAATTCTCTACCATATTAGAGAATATCCCCATCATACACCGCTGAAAGGTAGCGGGAGCATTGCATAACCCAAAGGGCATGCGACTGTAAGCAAAAGTACCAAAATGACAAGTAAAAGTGGTTTTATCTTGATCCTTTTTGGCGATGGGGACTTGATTATAGCCTGAGTATCCGTCCATAAAGCAATAATACTCTCGTCCCGCTAAGCATTCCAGTATTTGATCAATGAATGGTAGAGGAAAGTCGTCTTTCCTTGTGGCAGCATTGAGTTTTCTATAATCAATACATACACGCCACCCAGTTTGGGCGCGTGTCTGAATCAACTCATTTGCCTCATTGGTTATAACAATGATGCCGGATTTCTTAGGAACGACATGTATAGGACTCACCCATTGGCTATCGGAGATGGGGTATATAATACCATTATCTAGGCATTTGACGATCTCTTTCATCACCGCTTCCTTCATGATGGGATTTAACCGTCTCTGTGGTTCTCGGGTTGGTCTGGCATCATCCATCACATGTATATGATGTTCAACAATCAAGGGACTAATCCCTTTGATGTCCGCCATACTCCAATCAAACGCCTCTTTATTAGATCTCAATACTGATAAAAGTGCATTCTCTTGCTCTGATGCTAGAGAAGCGGATATGATAACCGGTAAAGACTCATTCTCACCTAAATAAGCATATTTAAGATGAGAAGGTAAAGTTTTGAGATCTAATTCAGGCGGAGAAATGATAGAAGGAGGGATCATCGAGTGATTTTTAGAATTACAAAGAAGCTCAGAGCCTGTGAAAGATACAGACTCGGGTGGAGAATAGTCAGGAGTGCAGGACTCAAGTGTAGGAAAGGTGTCCTCACTAAGATCATGTGTAAGATCAAACAGAGATGTGGTAATGTCATCGAGATCTAGAAAGCAAAGATCCTCAGCTCCACAACTATCGGGAGCGATCTTGTGGACAGAGCACACATCTAAAATATGAGCAGAGGGTTCTGATGGCTGACTTCCAACTTTATAGATGTTTAGTTCAATGGTCATATTTCCAAATGATAAGTTCATTGAACCATTTCTACAGTTTATAACAGCGTTGGAAGTGGCAAGGAAAGGACGACCCAGAATCACCGGAATTTAGCCCCGGGGGTTTGCTACAGGCTGTGTATCGAGCACAATGAAGTCTACAGGAAAAACAAATTCCCCGACCTTTATCAACACATCCTCTAGTTCACCCCTTGGTTTGGTGATTGAACGGTCTACCATTTGGAGAGTGCAGTGAGCAGGTTTCAACTCTCCAATCCCTAATTGCTCATATACAGAATAAGGAAGTAGGTTAACACTTGCGCCAAGGTTTAAAAGAGCACGATTTATGTTTTTACCCCCAATAGAAATCGATATCGTAGGACATCCTGGGTCCTTACGTTTCTTTGGTAGCTGGGGTATAAAAGCAGTGCTAATATTATTAGACATAAAGACCTTCTTCGGCACTTGAGTCTTCCTCTTCCTAGTGCACAAGTCCTTAAGAATTTTCGCATAAGCGGGGACTTGCTGAATAGCATCTAGGAGAGGGATGTTGATGTTAACCTGTTTGAACATTTCTATAATTTTCTCCATATGTGGACTCGTTCTATTAGCCCTTAACCGATTCGGGTAAGGTGCTTTCGCAATGAGCGTCGGGTCCATCATAGGAGAAGGAAGAGGGGGTAGACAAGGTCCCAAAAGAGGTGCGGGGACCGTCTGTGGAGAACTAGAAGGGCTATACTGAGGTGTCGAGCCTAGTGGGAAATGGAGAATAGGCTCGCGAGACGGTGGTGTGGTAGAAGAAGAAGGATCAGAAGGAGAAGTGTGTGTGTGAGGAAAGGTCTCAGCCGGGGTGTTGATTTGATTTTCAATATCATCAACTCCTTCCCCGACATGATTGTTCAGCACTCTTCCCGATCTCAACGTTGTGACGACATTTACATTGTAATGCCCAGGATTCTGTAGGGGTTGAGAGGGAAGTTTCCCTTTTTCTCTCGCACTCATTTCGGCTTTAAGTCGTGCGATTTCAGCTTCCATCGTTCTGATACTCTCAGCTTGGGACGCTGAGTTTTTCTTTATCTCACTAACGGAAGATCTAACCTCAGCCGAAACCTCTATGAAATTTGACAAAAGTGATTTCATGGTTTGAGTGAATTGAGAGAACTCGTCAGAACAGGTCATAGGATTAGACTGTGCAGGATTGTTGACCTGATTTTGGAAATTTTGTGACTGATAGGGGTACTGAGTGAGTTGAAGGGGTTGCTGTTGTGGTGGAGGAAGAGCCCTTTGAAAATTATTCATGTTTGGAACCGTGTTTTGAGATTGGTTTTGGTTCCAAGCAAAATTCGGGAGATTCCTCCAACCCTGATTATACGTGGAAGAATATGAATCGTTTCTAGGTCTTTGAAATGCGGCATTAGAATGCTCGTGACCTTGAAACGCAGAGTTTAATGGACATTCTTCCGTTAAATGAGACGGATCAGAACAGCACCCACAAACAGTTTTGGGGAGCGACACTGGGTTTAGGGAGGCTGCTGCAAATTTGTGTTCCATAGCGTCGAGCTTCTTTTGCATTGCTGCCATCTCAGCTCGAACACCTATGGACACATCTATTTGGTGTACGCCACCCCTATTCAATGGTTGGGTTCCACTCTCCCACTGTAGTGATTTTTCAGCGAACTCTTCTAAATACTTCCAAGCTTCCCCATCATCTTTGGTCATAAAAGTACCTTGACACATGTTTTCAAGGCTCTGTTTAGTGTTTGGGTTAATGCCCTCATAAATGATTCGGCAAAGCTCCCATCTCGGGATGCCGTGATGAGGACACTGAACCAATAGACCCTTGAAACGTTCAAAGCATTTTGAAAATGGTTCAGTAGGGAGCTGGGCAAATTGATTCAGTTCGCTACGGATTCGAGCTGTCTTTTGTATTGGGTAAAATGTCTTAAGGAATGCAGCGACGAATTCTTCCTAATTCGTAATAGAGTGTGCGGTAGTGTTATATAGCCACTTCTCGGCTATATCGCACAAAGTAAATGGAAGAAGTCGTAGACGCATAGCATCCACTGAAAGTTGTGACGTACCCATCATTGCGCATACGTTTTCAAATTTGGTAATGAAAACGTAAGCGTCCTCAGTCTCGAGTCCGTGGAATTTGGGTAAAAAATTGATATACTGGGGCTTAATCTCAAAGTTATCCCCGTTGGCTGGTGGTGTGGATAAGCAGGTCGAAAGAGGACCTCGAATAGGGTAGCACCTCTCCTGGAGAGAGATGCGGGGTGGATTCTGCGCACCAACGGACGGCGGCAGATTAGGGTTAAAGAAGTTTGATGGATTCGGATCCATCGGAGTGGGTGTGGTAGTGGGTAAAGAAAAGGTAAATGGAGAAATATTGACTTCGGAGTCAATAAAGGGTACGCGGACAAAACGGGCACTAGAATCCCGTGTCCAGCCTATCTTGCACTAAAATGGGTTAGTACAAGTGGCAGCGTTGACTTATAATTAGGGGTATGAATGAATGCGGTGTTTGCTTTGAAAAAGGGACGGATTTTTGAAAGAAATGATACGACACAACAAATGCAGCACACAACCCTAGAATCTAGTGGTCACCTAGGTCCGGCTCTAGACCGCTCCTAACTGCCAAAAGACAAGTTGCAGGATAGAATCCTCCACTGCCTCTTTGTCCCCCTGTGGCCGGATAAGTGCCAGGTAAGTGGGAAGGTACTCCACTACGTAAGTAGTGGGCCTAATTAAAAACCACTAGCCTTAGACACACTCGCCATAGACACCACAAGAAAACGCGGATAAGCAATGAATTACCCACGGCCTTCTTCTGTCCTAATTGAGCGCGACGGTCCTTAGAGTCATCTCTAGATATTTTTTAGTTAATGTGGGTCAATGCGGATGCAAGTTTTGCGATTTTGGGGGCCTAGGAAGGGTAATGAAATCCCCACCTAATTTGGATTTGGCCGTGCCCCTTAATTTATGTATTAGAATGCAAACAACCAAGAAACAAAATCACGCACAATTTTAATTTTGCTTTTTGCGAGCTGCGATTATTTGCAAAGAATCCTGCAGAAACTGTTAGTTGGAGCTAAAAAGAGGAGAGAGGAGAAGATAAGAAGTCACCTGAAGCAAAATTGTACAGAGAACCCTCCACCAAGCCGCGGTTCCGCCGCAATAGGGGGCTCCCACCGCGCTTCCGCGGTCTTATGTGCAGATCTCTTCACCAAAATTTTTCAGGGAGCTTCTGTAGACTCCCTCAACTCTCTGGTATTTTCTAAAAAATTTCTTCAATTGCCAAACAGCTCCAGATTTCCTTGTAATGAACCACAACAAATCGTTTAGGGTTTGCACGAATTTTGATCTCAAAATAACAATGGAATAAATCTTTCAATTCAAACTATAATATGAAACGAATTAGCGCGTAATCCCCGGCAACGGCGCCATTTGATTGTAACAGAAATTCTTGTTTGTGTGTATTAAAAGCAAGTATCGAATCAATTGTTTCCCGATAACGGTTTCATTTGATCGATAACAGTATCTTGTATCGGTATTTAGAAAATTGTATAAAGAAATCACAACCAAAGAATTATATTTGACCGCAATCAATTACGGTGTCAGTTGTAGATCGTAAGCGAGTGCGGATCGTCCACAGGGATTGTGCGATTCGTTTTTTATATTTAATTTGTTTGAATTGAAAAGTTAATCGAAAAGAAACGAAAGCATGATTCAAGATTTATCAATTGTTTCAGGTGTCACTATTCTATTCAAGAATTCAAGAAATGATAAACAATCGAGAATCGGGTTTCGATGATATTTTCCAACCAAATGTCAAGAATCTAAATGAGGCTCGTAGGAATCGATCTGATCTATAGACGTGATGTAATCTCAAGATTTCGTGTTCTTGTCCTTCGAAGGATTGATACTAGATCGATGATGATCGACGAGAGTTAGGGCTTTCTTGATGAAACTAGGGTTTCATCGTTTAACCCTTGTTTTTTCGTCGATATCATTCACATTCTAGCCTCTAGCAATTTCAAGAAATGGTCGTAACTCCCCAATCTCGAGCGATATCATTCAAGAAAGCATCGCAAAGAATTGGGTTGTCGGTTCTTGAACTTGCTATGGTTTACAAAACTCGTAGGATTCAAGAATCGATTTAAGATATATTACATCATCATTCTATTGATCGTCTCGACTCCTCGACGAGCGGAGTATTACTCAAACATCATCACACAGAAAGCATTCAAGAATTGAAAAGATATCATGATGCAAGAATTTAAAGAAAACAAGATAAAAGAATATCACCTTTTATTTATATCAACAATTTGATTACAGTCGCTCAAGAACTACAAGAGGAAGAACTAAATTGTCGATTTGGCGTCGCTCGGCTCCGTGAGTCGCGGATCGGCTTTGACCACTTTCTCTGTTGAAGATCGGCTTCGCTCATAAAAGGTTGCAAGGCTTCTTGCTTGATGGGGTACTCGGGATCTTGGCTTTTGATTGGAATTAAGGTTAGGGTTTCACACAAGTCTTCTCACTAGACTTGTGGAAGAAGATGAAGAATGAGAGTGAATGGATCTAAATTGATACTAAAATTGGGGATCAATCCCTAATCTACAAGTGAGCCTAGGGTCTTATTTATAGATCTCCCAAACCCTAGGCCTTGAGTTTGAAATAGAAGTTCCCTCCAAAAGTTTGTTGAAAAGACTTCTAGAAGTAGTTAGTTAGGCTTAGCTTAGGGTTTAAGCTAGGGTTTAGGGAGAACTTTCTAGAATACAAGGCTAGTTTAGTGTTGATCCTAAAGCTTGCTGATCTGGCAGAAGTCTCTGGAGTCTTCTGGAAACTGACATGTCATTCTGAGCTGTAGGCCTTGAGCTAGGAATTATGGTGCAAAGCTGAAGTGATGATGTCATCAAGACGCCGTGGAACCGCGGCTCAAGCCGGCTCCGTCCGCGGTTCCGCGGCCACTTTGTTGGCTTGGGGCTTTAAACTTCTGGTGTGGTCTTGGGCTGATATTTGGGGCTTTATCTGATATGTTGAATTTTATTTGTCCCTTTGGATTGATACCAGAATTGAAATCATTGAGTTGGCATAATGTTTGATCAGCTCTTTTGCTTTGCTTATGGGTTTTCCTGCATAGATCTCAAAACAAGTGTTGCACAATATAGGGATGATGCGATACCATGAAATGCGGTCAATTTCCTTTAAAGTGCCGGTTTTAGAGTCTAACACATGCAATCTGATATTTTGCGACAGTTTTGCTAATATGTGAAATATGAATACCGTACACTTCTAAATGAGTGCAAATGATAGGGAAATTGCAGTGTTAAAAATATAATATTTTCGACTAATCACCAAGCGTAAGTCGATCCCTGGTGCACCTAGGGTTGGTGGCAGAAGAAGAAAAAGAAGTCGCTCTTCGCCGCTGATGTCGCGTTCGGTCAGGAACCCCACGCTCCCTATGGTGAGGGCCTGAGTGAATATAGGACTAACGAGGGATTAGTCATGCCGCCGGACGACACGGACTTGGAGGCCGCCCTCGTAGCTTCGGAGCGGTTGGCGAGGCGCGACGCGTGGTTGGCTAAGCTTGCTGAATCAGGTAATCATTAGTCGCATTTTTTATTGCATCATATCTTTATTATTGCCTCTGACTAACATTTTTCCTTCTTTTCTTCCAACAGGCATCACCACTGAAGAAGCCATTGCCTCTTCCCTCAAGACTTTTCAAGAGGAGGAACGCCTTAGAGCGTCCTTAGGCCTTAGTAAGTTTCGATTCATCAAGTTTTCATTTTTCTTGTTTTATGTTCGATCTAACCTCTCCCTTTTTATCGCAGGAACCTCAATGCCGATCCCGCCAGGTGATGTGGACATTCTGCCAGCTGCCGATGTTCCTGCTTCCTCAGGGCTATCGCGGGAGGTCCGTCTTGAAGAGCCGATGAGAGATGCCTTAAAGGCTCTGGAGGCATCTCTGAACGAGGACGACGACGCCTTGATGAAGGAAGCGTCGAAGAGGTCCATCGCGACATCTCGGGAGGAAAGGAAGCGGTTGAGGCGCGAAGCAAAGGCACACAGGGCTGCCTTGGCCATTGGAGCGGGCCCAAGCACCGTCCCTCGTGCCAATACTCTGTCGGAAGAGCCCCCGGTCACCTTGTCTACAGCTCATAGACAGGCGGTGCGCGCTAGTAGGGAGGCTAACGATTAGTCCACCTCAGGTAATATTTCTTTCAGAATTTTGTTGTAAGAATTATGAAGCTGTTGGTTCTTATATATTCTATCCTGCAGGGCCAAATCCAACCGAGGGGGAGGCGGAGACCGTCGAACCTGAGGGGCTAGAGGGAGAGGTATTAGTCGCAGCCGAGCCGATGGCGGATGACGCAACTGGGATTGCTGGGCTCGAGCCAGTGGCTGACAAAATGGTCGCGTCCACTATGCCTGAGCAAGTGGTTGATGCCGAGCCCGAGGTAGCAGCGGACGGAGTGCCTGAGACCGACGACCTTGTGGCGACGGTGGACGAGACAACCGTTCCTGCTGAGCCCGAGGGAGTAGTGGGTGAGGTGGACATGATTCCTAAGGATGAGCCGACTGCTCTTTCTCAGGAGTCAGGCAATGTTCCGGTCATAGCTCTCCCCGTCTATGGTCTTCCGCCGTCTCCTGGCCTTGCGAGCACAACGACGGCCCCCGTGGAGTCTGGGGATAAGGCCACAGGTGGTGGACTTATGTCGATGGAGGAGGGAGACGCTTCCGTCTCGGCTGGAGGCTCATCAGGTAAATTTCGGATTACCATCCCTCTTCTTTATCTTGCAATCGCTTCTGACTGGTTTATCCTTGTTTTTTAACGCAGGTGCGGCCAATGCCGATGCTCCATTGCTTGAGGGAGCGCCGTCAATTACTGCTTTGGCGGTGGTCACCTTACAGCCCTCTCTCGTACCATCGAAGATGTTGGAAGGTATGAGTCTGCAACTTATTAGTCTTATTTTTCGGACGCATAATTTATGTGCTAAAGTCATATTGTTGTGTCTTTTCATGAGTGCTTTTTGATCATCTTTATCAAGTGTTGCTCCCACACTTCTCCTTCCCATCTGAATTCGCTTCTCCCTCTGGTGGCGCTGGTGAGTATGGTTTTCAATTGATATCTTTCTTTTTCAGTGATGGAATTATTTCTAACTTTTTCTCGTCCCGACTGCAGTGCTACAAATTGAAGGAGGGGATGAAAGATCGGCCGCGCCACCGGCCCTTCCGGCCTTGCCACCTGCCGCAGCTGGTACAACAACTATCGCATTGATAATTCCCTTCTTTTTTTTTATTTCTTGAACTGTTATCTGATCATATCTTGTTTTCTCAGCTGTCGTTCCGGTCTCGGCGCCCTTCGAGCCTCGTGTCATAATGTCGGCGGGCCCTTTCCTGAGACGTCTGTCCTCGAAAGGCGCTGCAAATAGCCTACGCATGTTGAGCGACTACATCGAGGAACTCGACGTCGAGACTCCTACATCTGCTGCGGACTTCGCTATGGTGGTTAACCCGATGCTGGTGATACTCGTAAATTTCCATGACGAGGGCATCATCGCGTCTTGGGTTAACCACTGCAGGAAGATCGAGGCTCGTCTGCATCAACTGGAGTTTGTGCGCCCTGCTCCCGAGATCTTAGCCGCAAGCAATGAAAGAGCAGCGTGGATCGTGCAAAGCGCTTCTTACGTCCACCACTTGGAACAAGAAGCGGCTTTAAGGCTGAGGGAATACCAAGAGACCTCGAGCGAGACGGCTCATCTGCGTGCTGAGGTTGAAGCGAATGCTGCTCAAGTGAAGGCTATCTTTGAGGGCCTCCTGAAACGCATCTCTCATGGGCTAAACTTGAAACGAAAGCTTGATGTCGCCGAGCGTGACACTCCAGGCCGCGAAGCTGCTCATCAGGCCGTTAGGGAGCAGCTTGCATCTGTCTTGCAGCAGCGAGCTTAAGTGGAGGCAGATCTGGCGGTGGTGGCCGATCAGGAGAAAGTGTGGAAGGAGGTGCGCGAACAATTGCTAGAATTATGCAAGACGCTTCCTTCCCAGTAATTCCCCTTGTATCTACATACTTGTAAAAATTTTCTTTTTTCGAATAAGATGTATCCATTCTTTATTCTTTTGTACGCTTCACCTTGTACCTGATTAAATTAATAAATAAAGATATACATTTTTCTTTGCAATGTCTTGTATTATTTCTTTGCTTTCTCCCTTATCTTATTATCAACATGCTGTCTTGATAAACACAACTGACAGATAATAGAGTAAGCATCTAGATTTCTCCAAGAGATAGCGATGGCTTAGGTCACAGGTTCAGATCTGCTGCCTAAGACTTTTCAACTCTATAAGCCGTGAGGGTCTCATAGAGACTTTTCTCCCTACGGATCGAGAGGATCTCGTAGGTGGATTTTCTCCTTAGGAATCGTGAGGATTCCTAAGTGTGTTTTCTCTTATAAGTCGTAAGGATCTTATAAGAGAATTTTTCTCCCTTACAAGTCGAGAGAACTCGTAAGTGGTTGGTGAGTTGACTTGTTTCAGAGTCGAAGTATTGCCCCGACGGGGAGGTCATTGGCTGACTTGTTTCCGGGTCGGAGGTCGTTAGCTGACTTGTTTCCGAGACGGATGTCTTTGATTGACTTGTTTCCGAGACGGGGGTCGTTGATTGACTTGTTTCCGAGATGGAGGTCGTTGATTGACTTGTTTCCGAGACGGAGGTCGTTGATTGACTTATTTCCGGGTCGGAGGTCGTTGTTTACTTGTTTCCGAGATGGAGGTCTTTGATTGACTTGTTTCCGAGACGGAGGTCGTTGATTGACTTGTTTCCGGGTCGGAGGTCGTTGTTGACTTGTTTCCGAGACGGAGGTCTTTGATTGACTTGTTTCCGAGACGGAGGTCGTTGATTGACTTGTTTCCGAGACGGAGGTCGTTGATTGACTTGTTTCCGAGACGGAGGTCGTTGATTGACTTGTTTCTGGGTCGGAGGTCGTTGTTGACTTGTTTCCGAGACGGAGGTCTTTGATTGACTTGTTTCCGAGACGGAGGTCGTTGATTGACTTGTTTCCGAGACGGAGGTCGTTGATTGACTTGTTTCCGGGTCGGAGGTCGTTGTTGACTTGTTTCCGAGACGGAGGTCTTTGATTGACTTGTTTCCGAGATGAAGATCGTTGATTGACTTGTTTCCGAGACGAAGGTCGTTGATTGACTTGTTTCCGGGTCGGAGGTCGTTGTTGACTTGTTTCCGAGACGGAGGTCGTTGATTGACTTGTTTCCGGGTCGGAGGTCGTTGTTGACTTTAGGTTGTCTGTGAACCGTAGAGTCTTGGAACTGGGGACTTTGCCGTGGCTCCGATTGGTGATGTCACGTCCGTGTCCTGCTGGAATAAGGAGGAACGTCGCTGTTGGTCTCCAGGCTGTAGATGTGGTCGTCGAGATCTGACTTCCCTTTAACGCAGCTTGGTAGGGAAATGTAGTCCCCTTTTTGTTTGTGCCCTTGGATTGTATACAGGGATCGATGTGATCTCAACTGTAGGGCAAAAGTTTCATTCATTTTTATTATTTTATTCCCGCGATGCTCTATCATTTCAGCTTTTTACATCGCGAATGTCGCGATTGCCCAATCATTTCGGCTATTTTTCGCGGTGCCCAATCATTTCGGCTGCTTATTTTTATTTTTTTACTCGCTGCTTTTTATTGCAAGTTGCCCAATCATTTCGGCTATTTATTTTATTTTTACTCGCTGCTTTTTATTGCGAGTTGCCCAATCATTTCGGCTATTTATTTTATTTTTACTCGCTGCTTTTTATTGCGAGTTGCCCAATCTTTTCGGCTGTTTATTTAATTTTTACTCGCTGCTTTTTATTACGAGTTGCCCAATCATTTCGGCTGTTTTGTATGCATACGTTTTTACTTACTGCTTTTCATTGCAAGTTGCCCCATCATTTCGGCTATTTTGTATGCATGTGCGGCCTACCGGGTTTTCACCGTAAACCTGAAATTAGACACCGATTTCGGCATCAGCACCGATACAACTGGGATATTGCCAGGAGCGAATCATCATTTGCCTCTGTCGATGTCGAACAAAGGTGGCTTAGCGAACAGGGTTAAGGTCCTGTCGGCTAAAGCTTTTGACTTCATGAGCCGTAAGGGTCTCACAAAGGTATTTCTCCCTACAAATCGTGAGGATCTCGTAGGTGTATTTTCTCCTTAGAAACGTGAGGATTCCTAAGTGTATGTTCCTCTGTAATTCGTAAGGATCCTACAAGAGGGTTTTCTCCTTGTAAATCGAGAGGACCTACAAGGGTTGTTCATCATGCGTACATATCCCCAGTCACGGGTGGGACTTCGTTAGGGAAATGTTTATTCGCGCCCGTGGATTGTATACAAGGGTCAGTATTGAACCACTTGTAGGGCAATATCGAAGGTTGTGGGGGTTGCTTAAGCACAGGTTTAGGTCTCTGTAACTTAAGACTTTCAAATCTTATGAGTCGTGAGGGTCCCATAAGAGAGTTCTCCTTACGAGTCGTGCGGATCTCGCAAGTGTATTTTCTCCTTAGGAATCGTGGGGATCCCTAAGTGTGTTGCTCCCTTGTGAGTCGTAAGGATCTCACGCGGGTGGTTTCTCCTTACAAGGTCGAGAGGACTCTGTAAGTGTTCTTTAACGAGCTTGCGCCCTTTCAGGTTTTTCATAAACGCTCGCCGGTAGTCCTGCTGTTTTTACTCACGGAGCCCTTTCGGGTTTTCATCCGTGCCCTTTTTGCTTATGGACGTACCATTTATTATTATTATATTTTTATTATTATTTTTTTTATTCCTTTTTTTTATTCATCTCGTCAGCCTAAGGATGCTGCGGTAGTAGTTTAAGGACGTCTCGGTCCGTCATTAGTTTAAGGACGTCTCGGTCCGTCATTAGTTTAAGGACGTTTCGGTCCGTTCAGGAGAAGGCTGGCTACTACTTACAGAGCTTGAGCTTAGGAAGATAGCGAGCGGACATAGTCGTCGTCATCTATCATTGACCTAGGCTGTGGCTCATCAAGCGTAGTATTTCTTCAGGAAATGACCGTTTATTGGCCTGTAAGGCCTTTCACCGTGCATATCCATGAGTAGATAGGCTCCACCCTGGTAGACCTTGTCTATGATATACGGGCCTTCATAGTTTGGCTCGAATTTTCCCCGCTTGGTGCGATTGGGGATCATAGGCCTTTTGACCACTAGCACGAGTTCGCCTTGGCGGAATGTCCTTGGCCGGATCAATCTTTCATACGAGCGCGTCATCTTTGCTTTATAGGCCCCCAGATTTTGTTGTGCTATGAGCCGAGTTTCATCAAGGGCATCAAGTTCCTCAAGTCGAAGGTGAGCATTTTCCTCGTCTGTCAGCTCATAATGGACCGCCACTCGTAGAGAGGGTAACTCTATCTCGAGGGGGAGTACTGCTTCTGTACCGAATACCAACGCATATGTCGTTGTGTTCGTGGCTGTCTTGAACGTAGGTCGATACGCCCAAAGAGCTTCTTGTAGCCTCTCATGCCAGTCCCTTTTATTTCGGGACACCGTTTTCTTCATGACCTTTGTCAAGGTCTGGTTGAAGGCCTCAGCTAGACCGTTAGCTCACGGATTATAAACTGAGGAATATCTCCAGTCTATATTGTGTTGTTGCGCGAAGCGACTGATCTTGTGACTTCTGTAAGCTGGCCCGTTATCGGAGATGATCCGTCGCGGGGTTCCAAACCAATATATGACGTGCGTCTTGAAAAAGTGGAGGATATTCTCCGTCTTCACTTCCCTCAGCGGTATTGCCTCTGCCCATTTGGAGAAGTAGTCGGTTGTCGCCAGGATGAAACGATGTCCTCTAGACGATGCTGGTTCGATGGGGCCGACTATGTCAGTCCCCCACATTTCGAATGGCCAGCTAGCCACCGTTGGATGGAGTGGATTTGGATGCTGGTGGATGAAGTCCCCATGGATTTGGCATGAGTAGCATTGCTTCGCATATTCGAGGCAGTCCTGGATCATCGTGGGCTAGTAGTAACCCATCCGTTTAATCTTCAACTTCATCTTCGGGCCTGCTTGGTGAGAACCGCAGAGTCCGTCATGAACTTCCTGAACGACTCTTTTCACTTCATCAAGTCCCAGGCATCTCAACCACAAAGAATCGAACGACCTCTTGTACAGAGTATCATTGACGAAGGCGAAAGACAGAGCTCGTTTCATAAGCTGATGTCTTGAGGACGCGTCTTCGGGTGTTCGACGGTATTTGAAGTAGTCTATGAAGACTTCCCTCCAATCTTCGGCCTTTTCCCGATCTTTTATTTGCAGAGCCATTTGCTTAGTCGCTCCCTTTTCTTCGGGTGATTCCGGAGATATTTCCGCTGGGGCGAGCACCCGACGGCTTTGTACCACGATTCTTACGTCATCGAGGTCCTCATCAGCCAATTCTTTAGCGAGTTTGGCCAACACGTCCGCTTTGCTGTTTTCCGCGTGCGGTATGTTCTTAAAAGTATTGGAGGGAATTTGGGTCAACAGTTGCTGCACCTTTTCGCCATACTTCACCAACTGTGGCTTGCACGTTTGGTAGTCGCCATTTACTTGACTGATGACCAGCTGGGAGTATCCATATATGAGGAGGTTTTCAATTCCCATGTCGATAGCGATCTCGAGGCCTGCTATCAAAACTTCGTATTCGGCTTCGTTATTCATCCTCGGCTCTATCAAGGAGAAGGCGAAGCGCATAATCCCTCCTTGTGGAGTTACGAAGATGAGGCCTACCCCCGACTTGATTATGGGGGTGTTTTGTCTGCGCTTCTTCATGGAAGACGCTCCATCAAAATAAAGCTCCCATCGGGTGCCACTACCGTCGATCGCATCAAACGCATGTTTTTCTGGCAGTTCGCAATTCAGAGGAGAATTGCCAGGTATCGGATGCTCAGCGAGGAAGTCGGCGATGGCCTAGCCTTTCACTGCCTTAAGAGGCTGATAGGTTATCGAGAACTCCATCAAGAGTAGGGCCCATTTAGCGAGTCGCCCCGTCAATATGGCCTTCGACATTAAATATTTAAGGGGGTCCACCTTCGAAATGAGACGGACTTCATGCGCCAACACATAGTGCCTGAGCTTTGTTATCGTGAAGATCAACGCCAGGCAGTGTTTTTCAATAGGGGAATAGTTGCTTTCTGCCCCCAGTAAAACTCGACTTAAGTAATAGAGAGCTCTCTCTTTCCCTTGGTCGTTCTCTTGCGCCCATAATGCGCCTAAGGAACCTTCGAGGGCTGTTGTATACAGAATAGGAGGCTTTCTCTTGACCGGAGCGGCCAGCACTGGCGGATTCTGCAGGTATTGCTTGATTTCGTCTAGCGCGCTTTGGCATTTGCGATCCCAGACGAAAGGGGTTCCCTTCTTCATCAGGTGGCTGTAAGGACGGTCCTCTTCCCGCTGATCTTTCACCTTTTTCTGTCGACGGGGATAATCTTGATCAATTACCGAGTCTTGGACTTGATGCCGGACCTTGTAGATTTTAGAGGACAGCCGTTGAGGGGGCTGTTCCGGTTTCACCTTTGCAGTGCTCTCCATAGGTGGAGGAGATCTTTCCAGCACAGCGGTCGGAGAGTTCTCGCGGACCTTCCTAAGTAGTTCAAAGCAGTTCCCAGTTGGAACAACAGCATCAATTTCCGTCGTTGGAGTCGGCGGAGTCAGTCCAGAAGGAGAGTTGCCCCCAGCCTTCCTTACTCGGCGCCAGTGGCATATCCCTAGTAGGAAGAGTGTTGTCTCCTGAGGGTTTTCAGCGGATTACACCCACAAAATCTTATAATAAAAGAGAGATGGCGAAAGTTATATGAAGATAAGAACTATAAAAGAAAGAACTTGAAAATAAGAGTTTTCAACTATACCAGCTTTTCAGTTGCTATGAGCCCTATCTTAATGGTCATGAAAAAATGTTAGAAATCACATTATCCCTCAATAAAACATCGCCTTTAGTTTTCATACCTACTTTTCTTCCAAACATTGATCATATACCCCTACGTGTGTGAACTGGACATCCCTATACTCAGAGAATTCAATTCAAGCAATCATACTCTTGTCCATCTATCTTAGTACTTTTTAATAGATATTTAGATTTGCTCACACATTTTCATGCGACCGTTAATACTTCTTGAAGTACTAACCGACCGATTACTCATGTGATCGCTTATTAGGTGTATTTCCTCGTCTTGCACCACCTAAGGCTTAGCAGTGACTCCCGGACCAGTTAGTCTAAGGCACTAGGTGATGAAGCACCCTCGCTATATTTTTTTTATTGCTGCCTTGGCGATAACAAAACCAGTGTTCATTTTTCTTCACCCTTTTATATTTTATTCAATTTTTTTTTTATTTCCTTCATACTTTGGCTTTTAGACAAGAACACTTCAAGGTATCCTCTACTATCCCGAGTTTCAAGATATGTGTAAGTGCGTATAGTAGGGTATCAACGTTCAAATGTTTGGCTTCCAGAATAGAAACTATTTTTCAGACTTATTTTTATCCTCAGATTAGTGACTTCCTTCATCTTACTAACCCTTGGGACAACGGCTCATAACTACTTATTACTAGTTTCATTTAAGAAAACATCTAATTTTCTTGTTTTTCTTAAACTATTCCTATCTTTTAAATATAATTTTTCACTTTCTACTCTTTTATTATAACAATTTTTTTATGTGCTTATATATAGTATAATGCAAAGTAGGGCGTAAATAAGCACAGGAGCGCTGAAAAACGACTTCTTGGGAGCTTCTTGCGATGGTACAGGAGCGCTGAAGCTCGTTGGCGGGAGCATGGTCGCGAAAAATAGCCCAGTGGTGGCTTGAGTTACCTGCTCCACTGGTATAGTGAAAAGGGAGGCCGCTTGGGGCCCGTAGGTTACTCCTCCAGATGGGACAGAGCGAGAGTTGCTGTTGCAGTTAGTGCAGTTTGAAGCTATTGATTTCTTGAAGAGCTTGAATATTCTGCCCCCTGCGTCGACCTTGGTCTTTGGCATGTGCCAGTTGTTTGAGGACCGATTCCGTCGGCAAGGCTGCTGCTTGGGGAGCCTGCCTGTGGACGACAGACATCCTCTTGGCTTCCTCCATCGGCGTTGAGGCACCGAGGGTGGGAGGTGGGAGCATTGACCCAAAAAGAAGCCCGTTGATTTCTTGAAGAGCCGGATTGCAGAGATTTGAGACTGCAGGTGACCCATACTTGACTCCGCCGGATATGACAGAGCCTGAGTTGCTAGGGTGGGAGAAAATGACATTCTTCATAGAGACGAAATGCCGGCTTCAATATCTACTCCGCTAAGGGCAACCAAAAACATACACACCGCGATTATTTGATCGCGGGAAAAACACGACACACGAAGTGTGGAGTGGAAAGAGGAAAAGGTCCCACCGGGCGTGCCAAAATCTGTTCCCCTCCGAATGACGCGGCGGAGACATTAGGACGTCTTGCCTGAGATTCGGGGCAGATGCTATTTGGTTTTATCCATCCATCTCTCCGAAGATGCCAAGTTGATTTATGGCACCGTGTATCGGAGGTTTAGACGGATGCGGCCAATATAGCAGACTTCGTCAGATTCCCCCTCGCTTGAGGGATTTTTGATTGTGGGGACGCTCTTCCATGCAGGCGCAAGCCCCTGCAGTTAATTATGCTACCGTATCGCGGTAACAACTTTCTCCTTTTCCAGAATTTCACTTCGTGTCGTGGGTGTTTGTTTTGTTTGTGGTTGCCCGTGGATTGTATACGGAGACTATTTATTTCGTCGCCCGTAGGACGTGGATTAGTCCAAATCCGTACTTTCTTAGATTTAGGTTTTGGGTTTTGGTTTAAGGATATGTTAGCCATATTTGAGGCTAAGATCAACTTAAGCGTTTATTAAGGATACGTTAGTCTAATTTCCAGACTAAGATCTACTAAACGGGATCGTCTGGATCCATTTCCAGTTTAGGGACATGGTGGTCCATTTAATATATGGCCGTCGGGACCCGTCACCTCTCTGACGACATGTGTCAGAGGAGTTCGGAGATGTACCCTTGAACCAAAGTTGATTGGGGGTCTTATAGTCTAATTTGGGACTAAAGTCTGTTTGAATGTTTAAGGATACGTTAGCCATATTTGAGGCTAAGATCAACTTAAACGGGATCGTTTAGATCCAACAAAAGAGCGTTTGGGGGCTCTATTGTTCCAGTTTAGGGACGTAGTGGTCCATAGGTAGTTTAGGGACATTGCGGTCCGTTGGTAGTTTAAGGACATTATGGTCCATTGGTAGTTTAAGGACGCATAAGTCCATGGATTTAAGGACCCCACAGTTCATATGGGTGTGTTTAAGGACGCATTAGTCCGTTAGTTTAAGGACGCATAAGTCCGCGGGTTTAAGGACCCTACAGTCCGTATCTTGGTTTAAGGACGCATAAGTCCAAGAGTTTAAGGACCCCAGAGTCCGTGTTGATGTGTGGTTGTCAGGACCCGTCACCTCTCTGACGTCGTTGAAGGATTACAACGATAGGAATCAGAGAAGTTCGGAGATGTACCCTCGAACCGGATGTAAATTGATTTAAGAGAGCAGCTGTGCTCAGTCAATTTAATTTGAGGACTTACGGCCATGATTGGGCTAAGTCCAGTTTAGAAATGTTTAACATCTTATTTGTCTTTGGCCTATTAGGCCTGTGCTAGGGCTTTGCCCCTGTTTAATAATGCACTGCATTTCTTATTTTGTTTGGGCTCTGCCCTTTTATAAATGATGCAGAGCATCAATTTTGTTTGGGCTCTGCCATTTTATTGCGTTTTATTTTGTTTGGGCTCTGCCTTTTTATAAATGATGCAGAGCATCAATTTTACTTGGGCTCTGCCCTTTTGTTGCATTGCAATTTATTTTGGCCTACTAGGTCTTTTTGATTTGGGCCTGGCCCTTTAGCACACAATGCATTGCATTTGTCAGGTGCTTTGCGCCAACCAATAAGCGCAAGCGCTTGTGGTGATGACACGTGTCACGCAAGCACAGTGCGCTGCGCCAGTGCGCTGCGCTTGCGCTGCTGACACGTGGTGTTAGTTATATGTATGCCCTAGAGGCCATTACTGTACATAGGATGTATATTGTAGTGGATGCTGGGACATATATAGGGAGGACTTTCTTGCTCGACATGATAGTATGCTATCTGGTTGCTCTTTATCTTAACGTGTACACTGATTGTCTCTCTATTACATGTTGGTAAAGCCCTTAGGATGTGTACTTGACTACCTGGACTATGATGTGGATCATACTAGTGGGGACATGGTAGTCCATAAGTACATCCTTCAAGGTCCCTAGTCGTGGGTGTATCGAGACGGGGCATCGATATACCAGAGTAGACTAGCGTATACCTTCTTGACCCATACAGATGGGCGATGGATGATCCCATATCCATTGGTGTTTGACATCAGAGATGATATACGGGTGCTCAGTGGAGACTGGGTACACTGGACGGACTCGCCGAGAACTCCCAGATGGTATTATACCTTACATCAGATAGCAGTTCTCTGGTGACACTGGTACAGGTTAGTCTGTAGACCCGAGATCGTCATAGAGTCTTGTGTGATTCCCACTGTGCTTTGATTTCCACCTTACCACGTCCAAAAGGGCGTGCAAAACGGTGGTTTTTAGGTACAGTCCCAAATCACATGGAGGCAATGAGCGATAGGAGGGGATTCGTCTCTCCCGGTATAGGGAGTTGATGTTGCGCTATGTTCGATTGGCTATAACCGGAAATCCCTGGCCAGGGTTGCTGAGATTTACTGGTAAGTGTTACCAGTAGTTTCTCAAACTGTTATAGACCTCATATCGACACGACTTATTGAGCTATTGGGGTCTGACGTTTACCACCCCTAGGCGAGATATGCGACATATCAGACGACGAGACCGGACTGTACGGTAAGTGTTACTGGTTGGATTCACAGGAGTGTGAGCGGGCTAGCTCGTTGATCTTCTGATCGCTCAATACCCGGGTGGCCGTTACGTTTAGCAGACCGCTTGCGGCTTGTGGATGTTTGATATGATCATCACCTGCTGCCGGCGTATTGACGAGTCTTTAGAGTCCTACACAGAGGTTTCCTGGCTCAAGCGAAACGAAATAGGAGCGCATATGAGATATGTGCAGGACCGAGAATAATACCAGTATGTGATACTGAATTTTATTCTCGCGATTAGTGACATTGATCAGTTATATGCGATATAGCCGGGTTATCGGATCAAGTGTTGATTCGATAAGTTGTTACAATTGATATTTGTCGGTTATATGCAATATGGCCGGATCATTAAATCAAGTGTTGATTTAATGATTTAATGTATAATTATATATTTGATATATTACTTTACATAACTAGTATTTGTTCACTTAAGATTGATTTTCTCACTTGATGTGCACAAGTAGTATATGCGATATATTTTTGTGCACTTGATTGTATCATGTTTGATGATACATGCAAACTTGGGTGTATGTTTGCTTTAAACTATGATTAGGTTAATGGTTAGGGTTTGATTTATTTGTTTTATTTATTTTCTTTATTCATTTTGTCAAAAATAAAATGGAGGCTTGTTTTGTTTTACCCTTGAAGCTTCATGAAGATTTGAAAGTCTACCATTTTGTTTTTATCTTAAACCTAACCATTACCTAAACCTTAGTTTATTCTCTACATGAGTTTGCTAACCCATGGTTGCTAAATGATAACCATCACTTGATTTTCTTTTTGAGATAATTCTTTTTCTTTCTTCTTCTTCATCTTCTTCATGAAGAAAAAACAAAGCTTTCTTGAAAATTGTCAAGTAATGAAATCAAGTGAGAAACCCAAATCCAAAGTGAGCCCACTTCCTATTTCTTCATCCTCTACCACTTGCCATGTTGTATAGGGTGTTTTCTTCACAAGATCCATGACCTAGTGAAGATGGAGCTTGAGTTTGAGTCGCCTCGACGTAGATCATCTTCGGCATCAAAGTCAACGACCTAGCCCGCCCATTTCTCCGATGAAACTGACGCTAGAGTCCGGGATTCCGACGATCGCAGCGGAGGGACGTCAACACGGAGCTAAAGAAGTGGAGGACCGGATCTACAAAGGTTGTAGCTCCTTTCACTTTGTAGCAATGTAGTTTGCTTGCATGTTTTTCGCCTTTACCTCTAGTTAACGATCTTGCATAGGATTCTTAGGCACATGAAAAATTAGATTTTGGCATGGTTGATGCCTTGTGGAACCTCTTGAGTGTGCCTAGGAACCCTACACGTGGCGCGCTCTGTTGAGTTGCGCCAATTTCAGAGAGTAAGGCTCTATTTCAAAAGCGCATAGCGCAAGTAGTTCAGGTGTTGACACGTGTCACGCAAGCGCAGTGCGCTGCGCTTGCGCTGCTGACACGTGGCGCGCTCTGGTGAGTTGCGCCAACCCAGGAGCGTAGCGGTGCAATTTTGCAAGTGCAAGGCACTATTAATCTTGAGAATCTTTTAGATTCCAGAACCAGTGGTTCATAAAAAAGTGCAAAGCACTGTTTGAGTTCTTGATCCAATTTAGATCAAAGAAAACAAGTTTTTCTTGTTTTCAGAGAACCAGAGGTTCATAAAAGAGTGCAAAGCACTTATCATTATATGAAGATCATGATCTTGTTCTTAGATCAATGATCTATTAGAAGAAATTCTTCTATTTTATGAAGGTTTTTACCTTTTTCTTCAAATTTCTTCAAAGTTCTCTCTTGTTTTGAGGTTCTTAATTTCTCACAATGTTCATGTTTTTGATTTGGGGTCTAGGGGCCTTTATATAGTGCCATAAATTTATTAAATTTGTTAAAGGGATCTTTCTCTGAGTGATTTGGGGAATTTTCCCCACCGTTGGATCTTTGATCCAAGGGCTTCTGTTTTACAGAAGGCAATCTTCTTATTTTAACAAGAACAAAAAAATCCTGCTAAAATTTTAATTCTGTTTGGCGCAGATGCACCAGCGCTTGACACGTGTCAAGCAGCGCACAGCGCAGCGCACAGCGCAACTGCGCTGACACGTGTCGCACAGCGCACAGCGCAGCGCAACTGCGCTTGCGCTGACACGTGTCGCGCAGCGCAGCGTTTGCGCTACTGTGCATGCGCAACTGCGTTTGCTGATACGTGTCGCACAGCGCATCGCTTGCGCAATTGAAGCGTTGCTTCCTTCAATTTTTATTTTAAATAGAGGCTTGCTCTGATTGGGCGCGCTGCCTTGGGCGCTGCGCTGATGTATCAGCTTTTGACACGTGGCGCGTTGCGCGCAGCGCAAAGAATCTGAAGCGTTGCTTCGAATTTTGAATTTTGAAATTCAAACAGAGCTTTGCTCTAATTGGGGGAAACAATCCTTTCGACTCGTAAGAGGGAAAATTCTTTTATAAGATCCTTACGACTTAAAAGAGAAAACGCACTTAGGAATCCTCACGATTCCTAAGGAGAAAATACACCTACGAGATCCTCTCGACTCGTAGGGAGAACAGTATTTATGAGACCCTCACGGTTCATAAAGTTGAAAAGATTTAGACTACAAGGACCCTAAACTTTTCTCCTAAGCCCTCAATTCGGTGACCATGCATAACTTTGCACTACTACGCCACGTACATACTTACGTGGGCAAAGTAGTGGGGGGCATTTGTTCCCGCCAAAATTTTGGCTCAAAACCCGCTCCGTATAAAATAATAACAATAAAATAAAAATAAATAAATAAATAATAATAATAAAGGAGAAAATCTCCCTTTCAGAGCAAAGCTCTGTTCAAATTCCAAGGCGGGAAACGAAGCAACGCTTCTGTTTCCCCCAATCAGAGCAAAGCTCTGTTTAAAATTTATTTTAAAGGAAGCAACGCTTCAGCTAGACTGCGCTCTGCGCTGCGCGACACGTGGCAGCGCAGTTGCGCTGCACACTGCGCTGCGCGACACGTGGCAGCGCTCTGCGCTAGCGCTCTGCGCTGCGCGACACGTGTCAAGCGCAGGTGCGCTTGCGCCAACTGTGCCAGCACTAAAATAGAATTAAAATTCCAGAAAGATCTTTCTGATCTTATTAAAACAATAAGATTCTCTCCTGTAAAACAGGGCCCTTGGATCAAAGATCCAACGGTGGGGGAAAATCCCTAAATCACTCAGAGAAAGATCTCTTTAACTGATTTTACAAATCAATTGGCACTATAAAAAGGCCCCTAGACTCCAAGTCTAAGGGAGAGAAAAAAGAGAGAACCCCTCTAAAGAAAATTTTGAGAAAAAGTTCAGAGAAAAGAAAAAAGGTAAAAACCTTTGAATAAAAAGAAGAATTTTCTTCTATACAGATCAATGATCTAAGAAAAAGATCATGATCTTCAATTAAAAAGAAAAAAAGATCAAAAAGATCCTATCACAAAATGATAAAAGAAGTATTACTTCACAGATCATTTGATCTACATAAAGGCATTGCCTTTTGATGAACCATTGGTTCAGGAATCTTAAAAGATTCTTTTAGTTGATCCAAAATTGAATCAAAATATTGAACAGTGCCCTGCACTTGTAAAATTTGCACTGTTGCGCTCTTGGGTAGGCGCAAGCCACCAGAGAGCGCCACGTGTCAGCCCCAGAACGAACTGCGCCTTGCGCTTCTAAAACATAGCACTGCTCTCATAAATTGGCGCAAGTCACCAGAACGCACCACGTGTTGGCAGCGCAGCAGCGCAGCGCACTGTCGCAGCGCACTGCGCTTGCGTTCATTAGAGCGTGACACGTGGCACCTCCACATGCGTTTGCGCCTAGCGCTGGCGCAAAGCGCCTGACAAGCCACGTGGCGCTCTGTCAGACTAATTAATGCAGTGCATTATTAAAAAGAGGGGCAGAGCCCAAATAAGGGTCTGTCAGACCAAAACAGATGTTGTGCATCATTTAAAAAGGGGCAGAGCCCAAATAAAAGTCTAAACAGACCAAAATAAAATGCTTTGCATTATTTTAAAAGAGGGCAGAGCCCAAACAAAAGCCTAACAGGCCAAACATAAATAAAATGTTGAACACTTTCAACTGGACTTAGCCTAATTCTGGCCGTAAGTCCTCAAATTAAATTGACTGAGCACGACTGCTCTCTTAAATCAATTTACACCTGGTTCGAGGGTACATCTCCGAACTCCTCTGATATCTGTCGTTGTAATCCTTCAACGTCGTCAGAGAGGTGACGGGTCCTGACAACCACACGTCAATATGGACTGTGGGGTCCTTAAACTTATTGACTGACGCGTCCTTAAACTCATGGACTAATGCGTCCCTAAACTAACATCCGTCCCCAAAATGGGAATGTTGGACCACTGTGTCCCTAAACTGGAACAATAGAGCCCTCAAATGCTCTTTTGTCGGATCTAAACGATCCCGTTTAAGTTGATCTTAGCCTCAAATATGGCTAACGTATCCTTAAACCTTCAAACAGACTTTAGTCCCAAATTGGACTATAGATCCCCCAATCAACTTTAGTTCAAGGGTACATCTCTGAACTCCTCTGACATCTGTCGTTGTAATCCTTCAATGTCGTCAGAGAGGTGATGGGTCCCGACGGCCATACATGTAATGGACCACTATGTCCCTAAACTGGGAATCGACCGCAATGTCATTAAACTAAACAATAGAGCCAATTGCTCTCTTGTCGGATCCAAACGATCCCGTTAAGTTGATCTTAGTCTGGAGATTAGGCTAACGTATCCTTAACAAAAGTTTAAGTCGATCTTAGCCTTAAATAGGGCTAACGTATCCATAAACCAAAACACCAAACCCAAATCTAAGAAAATACGGATTTGGACTAATCCACGTGCTACGGGCGACGACATAAATTAGTCTCCGTATACGATCCACGGGCAACCACAAACAAAAAAAACACCCACGACACGAAGTGAAATTCTGGAGAAGGAGAAAGTTGTTACCGCGATGCGGTAGCGTAATTAACTGCAGAGGCTTGCGCCTGCAGGGAAGAGCGTCCCCACAATCAAAAACCCCTCAAGCGAGGGGGAATCTGACGAAGTCTGCTACATCGGCCGCATCCGTCTAAACCTCCGATACACGGTGCCATAAATCAACTTGGCATCTTCGGAGAGGTGGACGGATAAAACCAAATAGCATCTGCCCCGAATCCCAGGCAAGACGAACCTACATGGTCGTGTCTCTGTGTTCGGAGGGGAACACTCCCTACGAGCGACGACATAAACGAGTCTCCGTATACAATCCACGGGCAACCTAAACAAACAAAACTACACACGACACGAAGTGAACTGCCGGAGCAGGAGAAAGTGGTTATCGTAACACGGTAACGTAATTAATTGCAGGGGCTTGCACCTGCAGAGAAGAGCGACCCCACAATAAAAAAAACCCTCATAAATTGAAGGGGAATTTGATAATGTCTGCTACAACGGCCGCGTCTGTCCAAACCTCTGATATATGGTGCCATAAATCATCTTGGTATCTTCGAAGAGGTGGATGGATAAATCCAAATAGTATTTGCCTCCAAATTCAGGCAAGACGATCTATCCCAGTTCGTCTCTGTTTTCGGTGATGAACAGGAGATATTTTTTTTTCCTGATAGAATTTAATTCTATCATTTGATGATTTATCATCACCATTGGATCTTTGATCCAACGACTTTGCATAACAGAGAATATCCCAGATTTTAGGAAAATATTCGCTATGTAGAATTTAATTATACCCACTTTAGTTTGGGCACTGGCGCTCACGTTTTATGCACGTTGGTGCCACTTAAGAATTAAACTCTTATATATAAGTGGAGCTCCTAAGGTTTGCACATTAGCACTCACGTGAACTTCACGTGAGACGCCACTATAGGACTTAATCCTATAAGAGGCCGGTACCGGCGCTTACGTGGGGAGCATGTGAGGCGCCGCCTCCTTGTGTTTAATAGAGCTTAGCTATTATTATTGTGTTTAATTAATAGGGAACAAATTCCCACCACCGTTGTTCTCACGCGGCTTACACGTGAGTGCAACGGTGTCACTTTTACCACCGTTGGATCACCTAGGAAGTTGAACCGATCGCCCCACGTCTTATAAATAGGATTTTAGGCCCTCGAGATGACCGCTGCCACATCATATTCTTCCCTAAGCTTTCCTTTCTTTTGAGAATTCAATTCCCGTTCTAGAGCTTAGATCTCTATCTTCAAGAACTCCCTTGAACAGAGTAGTCCTTGCCAAATTTCTTGGTGAGGACTATGAACAGAGCTTAGCTCTTAATCCCTTTTGGGCATATTTTTTATTATTTTTTTCTTTTTTATTTTTGGAATTTGAAAATCCATTATCACACTCGACAAAGCTTAGCTTTTTTCTTGAATCGAACTCTTGGAGATCCTAAAAAAACCTCTTTTTTGTAGATCGTGGATCTTGATGTCCATATCCGAGATTCAAGTCAATGGACATTCTTGAGAATCATTGATTCTACTTTTTAGGGTTTTACCCTGCTGTAAATTTTCACATTTTTCTGAAACTTGATTCCATCAATTAACCCCTGAATTCTTTCCAACATGGGGATCTCTGGGATTTAATCCCACTGTTTGAGGGAATTTAATTCCATATTTTTTTTTGCAGAGCTTAGCTCCGATTTGAATCTTAAGAACTTTGGGAATTTTATCCCCTTTACCGTTCTTGGATATTTTCCTTTCCTAGAATTTTTGGGGTTTTAATCCCTTCTCTTTTTTTCACAGATTTGAATCTGCTGTTTGTTTTAAGGAACCCGTATTTTGGGGAAGATTGGGAGTTTTAACTCCACTGTTCATTTAATCATTTTTGATCCTTACAGTGGGCACATGCCTCATCATTGATGAACCACCATCTTAATTTTGTGGGGCCCACTATTTTTTTGACTTAGTGATTTCAGTATTTTTATTACTAATCCTCTAATGGGTTTTTTTTCCAGGTACCATGGCTTCCGGTTCCTTTTTTCCCTACGTTCGCTCAGAGAGCGCTTTTGCTGATGCTCAGGGACTACGAACCGGAATGGAAATCTCTTCATCTATGGGGAGGATGGTACAACTACATCATCCGAGGTCGGCGCAACTTTACTTGCGAGGTACCATCAGAACTGATCTCCTCAATTCAGTACGTTAACCCTCCGCTAGTCGCTTATGCTGTGGAAGAGATTAATTGGACTGCTAAGGGGCGACTTCAACCATCTATGGCATCGATGCCAGTCCAACCGCCGATGGACTTAGATATTTTGGGGCGCCGTATATATCAGGGAGAGGCACGACCTTAGGGTTAGGTTTATACAATATGAGTGATCCCTCGACCTCCGGGTGGTTACCTCATTTGGGCCCGCTACATCTTATTGGCCAAGAAATCGTTGCTGCTGAAAACCGGGTTATTCCCAGTAGTCTATTACCATACCCCTCAGGTGTGGTGGTTTAAGTCTTTCTTGGAACAGTGGAACATTCCGACCCACACGTTTCTGCTATCGGACCGGGAATTATCAATTTCGCTGGAGGAATTCGTAGATATTTCTGGATTATCCGTTAAGGGGGGAGCACTATAAGGAGTTACTTCCTTCCGATGAGTATATCTTTGCCACTGAATTAGCCGTCATTGGCCTTACGCCGGAAAATTTTATCCAACACAAGTTCCCAAGTTTGATCAAAGTGTTGAATATTTATGAAAGCTTGTTTTTTGAGTCTGGGGGCATGGGGTAAGCTTTGCGGAATTTTTCGCTCATTTCCTTCGTCCGGAAGTTTTGTCGAAGAAGGCTGCAAAGTTTTCCAAGCTTGATCATCCAATCGGGTTTGGCCTAGACAAGTTGCCGACTGCTAATGCAGATCTGAAGCAGTTCTTTATTCCGGACACCCCCATCGTCCCTTTTGCAGAATTTGTTTCTCCAGACATTGATGAGGAAAATTTTTTTGTGAGCTTCATTGGCATGTAGCTGAGCTGGTTTGCACTTCCAATGCATTCTCACTATATGAGACCGTCCGTCTTCAATCTGGCTTATCGTATTGCAGCGGGAACGCGTATGGCCATTGGAGTTGCAGGATTGGCTTATTTGTATAATGGCCTAAGTATGGCGATCGGCACCACACAACCATGTGTGAAGCATGGAAATCTCCCTCTCAGTTATTTCACATCGTGGTTAGAGATGCATGTATTGGACGCCTTCGGTGTACATAAGAGACCCAAATTTTATGAAGGGTATAATTTCTCCCAGGTCATGCAATTGGTCGACGCTTCTTCACCATATCCAACACAACGAGAGACTCGGCGGTTGCTTCTGCATCCGTGCATGGTTAGGGATAGCATGACCTTTGTTGATAGGGTCCTGACCATTGGTAAACAACCCTCTAAAGTGGTCCAGCCGCATCATGACGTATTCAAGGATGGGGTTTCTGCTTTGAAGGCCCGGGAAATCGTGCATTTGTATTCCATCAGGACGAGGTTTTTAGTATTCAAGAAAAATACTTCAGTGATGTTCATGAGGTACGACCCGCATCGTTTCACTCAAAAGTTCGACTATAACCAAGGTGTTCCCCTCGAAGCGTTTCTTTTCGATCCGGCTGCTTCAGAGGAGAGCGTTCGCAATGTGGTCCATCACTTTATACGACTGAATACGAGGTCTCATTTCCTGATTGTTGAGCCCAGTCGTATTCTGAAGGCCTCAAATGCCTATATAGCCTGGTATCAGCATATGACGGGTGCCGTTATCAAAGAAGAGAGGCGGATGCTCCTTGATCACAAAGATTCCATCCCGGCAAGTAATCCTACGGTTCTGCTGAAACGACGCACATTCGTCTGCCCTTCCTTGAGAGGGAGCAATGCGGTAGTAACTCCACGTGCCTTTCTAATAGTGTCGACGGCTAAACCACGACCCGACGTGACACATGCAACGCTTCCTGAGTCAGACACTGGCTCGGAGATTGGAACACGCCGACCCAAGATGCAGACAAAAAGAAAGCTCTTATCGTTGGGAGCTACCGTTGGTTTGCAAAAAGAAAAAGAAATCTATGTTTTCGGCTGACATTGTCTTTAGTCAAATGCCCTATGCACCCTACAGTGAAGGCCTATCAGAGTACGGGACCAAAAACGATCTTTTCCGTCCTAAAGCTTCTATCGACGAGAACACTAAGTAACAACTCCAATTTTAGTGTACAAAAATTTGTTTAAAAATTAATGTATACTTGGGGTATTTGCATTTCCTGTGAGTACCATAAATATTTGTTTTGCTTTTTAATAGCAAGAAAGAGCTTGTAGCTCATTGGTAAGACCTTACACTGCTGAACCAAGACACCATAGTTCAAATCTCATCCCCCACATTATTTTTAATATTGTTTTATTTTGAATTTTTTAGAAGTCCAAGGGTCTACACGTGCATAACTCGTAAAAACCCCACTACACATGTAAAACTAACTGTCTCAGGGGGTATATGATACGACGAGGAACACAAGGCACACCGTACTCGGCCGGCGACTCGGCCGACTCAGGCCGCCGCAGTCGGCTGGACTCGGCCGGACCGCCGAGTCGTCAACACCAAAGTTGTGTCTCTTGGCCTCTCCAGTACCCTTGTACACTTTAATTCCTTGGATCAGTAACAGAGCCCCTTTAAAACCCTATTTACTCCATTTTTAATACATTTTCAATTCACCCATTCACCTAACCCTAACCCTAGCTTTACCCTATAAATACCATCCCTAGACACCCCCCTCACTCACAATTCTGTCCAAACTCTCAAGAAAACTCTAGAGAATTTTAGTGTGCAATTGAAGTTAGCAAAAGGCGAAAGCTCCGACGAAATTCCGACGACGACCCTTGGAGCTCCCAGCGACGAAACGACGCACCGGCGCCTCCTACCGTTCCCTCTTCCTCTCCTCTAATCCCATAAGTCCAATCTCCCTCTCTCCTTTGCTATTCTAAAAAGTTCTTTCTCTAAAACCGACAGAATCGGAGTTAATCCGATTTCCGATTCGATTCTTCCTAAAAATCTCACTTTTTCTTAAATACAATCATACTAGACCCTTACATGTTGACTATTAAATATTAACAAGTCATATTGAACAAGTTCCATATCAAAAACATTTCTATTTCAATTGTTATCGTACTTTTTCACTAAAATACCATGTAGTTTAATTCCGACATTTAAAATATCAAAATCTTGCTATAACTTTACGTAGATCACGAGGTAATGAGCTAGATCCTCACAACACTCATATGCAACATAGCATAATACCTTTCGGAAATATAGAATACGGGAAAACGAAACTTTGCATATTAATACATTTCACTATTAAAACCGTTTTCTACAAGATACGTATTTATTACAAATCTTTGCAAAGCGCCACTACAACCCATTTTGGGGAACCCGTTCGGGATGGTGCGGATTATCGCACATCCTCGGGCTTAGTAGTGCGAGATTCAGGCCTCCGCAATGAGCATTCGGTCTCGAAGATTTAAAATACGAATATCTTAAGAAAATGATATTTCTAGAAATATAATATATATTAAAATTATTTAAATATATATATATATATATATATATATATATATATATATGTATCATTAAAATATCTATTTTGTGATAATATAAATATTCCAACTTTTTGTAAAATCAGAAGAATCACTTTACAATAAAATACCATGAATTACAATTAAATACCATGTATTATGAAAAATAGGTTTATTCACTAGAAATGCCACAAATATAAAATCTACAATTATGAAAACTCTAAAGACGATAAATAAATACTTGAGATGTATTTTGAAAAGCATACAAATTATTTTTACATAAAACCCCCTCAAGTTGTATAAATTACCCTAAGGACCCTAGTAAATATAGGTTTAAGCGGGACCAGTCTCTTGAGCCTCAGGGAGCCGGAGATATGGGTGCTTGCCTATCTAAGATAGACAACTTAACAACGGTGTTATCAATACGGTAATCGTCTTTGAAAAAGACACAAATCCTGCCGCCCATGTGCAGCGGTTACCGATAACATCAAAACAATCAGGACTTCAATTTCTTTTCTAATTGTTCTGACTCAGACTGAGTCTCATTATAATAATCTGACTTGAATATGATTCAAGTACAATCTATAATCTACAATTCAATATGAATCCATGAATACATATATTCAATATGTTCAATCTGTATTGACTGAACCGAACCATGGATATACTTCCATTTACATGATTCTCCAGTTACATCCATTTACTGATATCATGGTTTCGGCAAGTCATCCATCTATACAAGACAATGCAATTTACAATACAACACAAACAATACAATACAATACTTCGCGGGGTTTAAGTTGTAGATCGGTACGGAAGGTGTTACAAGTGGCACGAGACTGTAAGATTTAAGACACCTAACCTGTATTCCATTGTTGTTGTACCGTGGCATAAACGGTTCCTTGTACTATACCTGCCACTAGTCTGGCATATAGAGACTCCTCTCGTATACACTGGCATTCTTCTGTACCAAGCTACAAACAACAGCGTTAACACTAAATACTTATATAATACAACTTTAAAAGATACTTCCTCTCTCTGACTATTCTATTTCTCCCTTATCTTTGGGACTTACCGAGCGATTGTTCGCTGACGACATTCCTTCGCTTTCTTCTTTGGAATGTTGTCAGGTGATCTGAACACTCAAGAGATCGAGCCTACTAGTGAGGACTTGGACCAGCTTGCCTACGACCCAGAGCTCTAGCTTCATTGTACACCTTTTTATTTCAGTACTTTTCATTTCTGTTATGCCACTGTTTAGGCATTGCTTTCATTCAATTGTATTTACTTTTTCATATATTGTACAAAAAGAATGTGAATAAATAAAGTTGTTGTTTTATTATATCTTCTCTCTTGTGCATTTATATTTATATTGCTTAGATACGCTTAGCATATTTACTTTAGAGTAAATACATAGCGGCCAGTCGCGTGCTCTGTCCGTATACCGGGAAGCGGGGCATGACAGGTTTTGTTGGTAGCCCATGCAGGTCAGAGCTGTATGGAACACTACCATGCAGTTCTGTTCTGCATGAACAACCTAAGCAATATAACACAAGAACCAGCAACTAAAACATTCTTTACAATTCATGTTCCTTGAATCTTATTATTTCATATACTTTGAATATGTTCTAACCCAAATTTTTTTTCAAGGTTATGGATTCCCCAAACAACACCAGCACCAATGTCAACAACACACCTCTACCACTACCACTCACACCTGCCGTTCCTGTTCCGTTCAACGAGCAGACGGTTCTGCTTAGGCGATTCGCATCCTCCTAGAGGTACAACAACAACAGACTGCTCTTTTAATGAACCGTCCCGAGGCAGAAGCACCTGGGGTGAAGCAGTTCAGGGCTTTACACCCCAAATAGTTCTCAGGAAAGGAGAGCCTGTTAGAAGCTGAGGAATGGGCTCAGAGCATCGAAGTTGATCTGGCAGCAGCACAAATGCCAGAGATAGCTCGGGTCCGTGTTGCGAAACTGCAGCTCACGGATAATGCACGGAACTGGTGGAAGGTAGAAGAAAGTCGTCTTCAACAGCCCATCGAATGGAAGACTTTCCAAGACATGTTTGACGCTAAGTACTTCCCTGAGACTGCCAGGTTCGACATGGAACGACAGTTCATTCATCTGCAACAAGGTTCGATGTGGACCAAGTCAGTAGATGAGTATGACGCTGAGTTCACCATGCTCAGTTGGTAAGATATGTCTCAATAATTCGAATTATTCAAAATATCACATATTACACAGCTAACACAATCATTTAACAGATTTGCGGCACACCTGATACCGACGGATGAGATCAGAGCACGTCGATTTCAACAAGGTTTGGATTCGGAGATCCAGGCTGCACTGGCCACAGGAGATTTTCCGACTCATGAATCGGTTCTGAAAGCTACCCGCCGTTATGAGGCAGTGGTAAAGGCGAGGGGCAGACCTCAGTCTGCACGAGTTAAGTGCCCTGTCAACTAGATGACAGGAGGAGCTTCGTCAAGGCCACCTTTTATGCCAAGGTGACCCGGAGTACCGAACAACCGTCCCAGCCCAGCCTTTTGTAACTACTGCAAGAGAAATGGGCATATGTTGCAAGACTGCCGGCGAGCCAACCGTCGTTGCTTAGTCTGCGGCTCAGCTGCTCATGATATTGGGTCTTGTCCTCATAAACAAAATCCAATTACTGCACCCAGGCCAGCAATCACTTACCCGCAGAGACCATCCATCCAAGCACCTGCTCCAAGACTTGCACTACCTGCCCCACCACCTAGAGGACCACAAGCTGCACCTCCTCCTCATCAGTTTCATCAAGCTCAAAGGAACATTCCGAGGAATGCTCCTCAGGCCAGGAGGAATGTACCACGGCGCCAGGCTTTCACGATGACAGTGGAAGAAGCTGAGGGCACTGGCCAAGTTATCACTGGTAACCCTTTCTTCTCAAAACTTGTCTTTCAGTCTTGCTACTTATCTACATACTTTTACCTATACCTAAAAAATATCCCACATATCTTAGGTACAATCTTAGTAGCCTCACTCCCTACACTAGCACTCTTCGATACTGGAGCATCTCACTGCTTTATGTCGCAACGGTTTGTTCGAACTCATGCGATTCCAGTCACAACGGTTGTATCCAGCTGGAATGTCAGTTCAAGAAATGGCATTCTAAAAGCAACAATGGGATACAGCTTGTGGCCAGTAGTCGTCTGCAGCAGAGAATTCTATGCTGAGTTCAAACTGCTGGACATACCGAGCTTCGATTTGGTTCTAGGTATGGATTGGCTCGGAACCTTTTATGCTACCATCGACTGTCGTCAAAGGAGGGTAGTGTTCGAGATTTCAGACCATCCGGTCTTCTATTTCAAAAGTGGAGATCGAACCCTGGAGCAGGGTACATACAAAGCGAAGCCAAGGGAAGCAGCGATTGCAGCAACTCAAGCAGATGAAGAATCAAGTCCAGAAGTGGTTCGAGAGTTCGACGACGTGTTTCCTGACGATATATCAGGTTTGCCTCCCGATCGAGCTCTTGAATTCAACATTGATTTAGTACCAGGAGCACAACCGGTGATCAAAGCACCTGTTAATATCAGAATTTTGCATTATTATATCGCCCATTCTTAATCATATTACAAATAAATAGGTGCTTTTAATCCATGTCTGCTAAATAGTTGCAGATTACAGGTTCTCAGCTCGTTACAGTGAAATTCATGAAAAGTCACTACAAATGTGAGACTACGACCAACAATAGATGAATCCGTATGATGCCACCTACCAGTTAAAGGAACAAATGAAAATCATGAGACAGTTCAATGCACAAAACACAAGGGTAGCACAAAATTCAAGACTTCAACGCGAAGCTCACGGTAAAAGTCCACATAATTCTGCACTGTTGGAAATCTTGAAGAAAATAGAAGAGATTCTGAGGAACCAAGTGAAGAAAACAGAAGATAAAAGCAACTTAAAGAAACCCTAAAGAATTGGGCCCATGAGCCCACCAAATGGCCGCGGATCCGCGGCCAAACAGGCTATTCTACCACGGTTCTGCGGCCGTGCTCTGCACGTGTCGGTGGGGTGTTGGTGCTTTGACTCGGTTTTTGGGGTTGTTTTGTAATTTCATATATGGATCAGAATGTAAACCTAGTGTTTTTTCTATCTATAAATAGGAGAGCTCAAGGCCTTTCTTAGGCATGCCTCTCTTTAATTTTATGCCTCTTTTTATTTCCTAGATCTAAATTTTATTTCCATTGTAATCGTTGAGAGGTCATCAATAAAAATAAGTGTTTTTCATTTTATCTTGCATTCTTCTTAATTGAAATTTATTATTTGCTATTTTTTATCTGTCTTTCATTATCTGCAATTTAGATAGTCCTTTAAAATAAAAAATTATAAAAATGAATTGTATCATTAATTTCCTAATGAGTGAGTAATTTCTCACTTTTTAGGGTTAGGATAGGGAAGGTTTGAGAGAAGGAAATCTCTCTCATTCCTTTCCTTGCATCTATAATTTTAATTAATACGGACTCCATTTAAATTAACGACACACCGCTCACCACGGCACCCTATCCTACAAGATAGCGGTGATTCCCTAGTTAGACCGGTTGTGGTTGATTTAAATAGAGCTTAGGGCTAAGAGTTAAGAAATGACGGAAAAGGACCAAAAGGAAGAAACTAAGTTTCTTCCTAGTCGTGCTAATCCCCTTTGTTGACTATTACCCTAACACCTATATTCTTAACTAGGGCAATGAAAGCAGTGAGTAGAATCCCTTTTCTAAACTAACCTAATCCTAACCCTAGCAAGACTTTAAATCAATTTAATCTCATTCTTAGATCTTAAAACAAAACCTACCAAAAATAGGACTTAACTCGTTAGAATTTAAAGAAAGAACACTATTTCTCTGTGGACCGATCCGTACTCAACCGGCTAGCTACCAAGCGACACCGTCTTGATTGCGGTATTCTTAAATTTTTTAAAGCACGTACTAAAATCTCTCATCAATCAAATGTCGCCGTTGCCGGGGAAACGGTAGTCTCTTTTTTTGTGTAATTTCGGATTAATTAAAAAAATTGAAAAATTGAAAAATTGAAAAAAAATAAAAAATAAATAAATAAAAATAAAAATCATCTTATTATTTTTGAAAGGTTTTTGTGCAAGTGTGCAGGAAAAGAAAACTGACCGATACAGATCTGGAGCAAGCCCAGTAAACAAATCAAGAAACAGAGGATCTGAACAGACAGGGGAGAACAAAAACAGCACAGAGAAAAATTTTGAGATCTAAACCAACTAAACCGCCGTGGAACCGCGACAGATTCAGAGGTTTGACCGCGGAACCGCGGTCAACTGGTGACGTCAACACCCAAAAAAAAAACTCGGTGAGTATTTCATTTCTCATCTACTCTCCTCTGCACTCCACTAAAAAAAATTTCCTGCAGGTTTCTTTGCAGAGATTCTCTTTCTCCTATCCAATAAATTGTTTTTATGCAGGATTCTTTGCGCTGCAAAATTTTAAAAAAAATTTGCAAGTGTTTTAGATTTTTGGAGTGTTAACTGCTTTGCATAATTAATACGGAATCTAAGGGGCTATAACACTAACTCAGATTGGGTGGGGATTTCATCACCCTTCCTAAGACCCCAAAAATCACTAAAAGCATACGCATCACCCTTGAGCTTAATTAAAAAAAATATTTAGAATCAGCCAACTAAGGACTGTCGTGCTCAATAGGACAGAGGAAGGTTGTGGGCATTCAATCGTTTATCTAAACCTGATTTTGTGGTGCCTAGGCTAGACAAGTGAGAAAGGTAACTTTAAAAGGCCCATCTTACGGTGATTCGTGAGCGGAACCCTCCTTTCTTCATTTGTGCTTACCTGGCCACAATTGGCGGTGAAGAGACGATTTGAGAGATATCTCACAACTTGTCGCTTTGGAATAATTAGGAGCAGTCTAGTCGACTTAGGAGACCCTAGCTCTAGATTTGATTGTGCATGTTTAAACTGTGGTTGTTTGAAATTGTGTTGTAGTTCCGTACAAATTTTTGCAAAACTCTTTCTAAAAAAACACTTTCAAAAATTTCAAAACTCCAAAAACAAACAATTTTTAAAAAAAAGAAAAAATCACATTCTTTTTCTTATCCTTTCTCTCATCACATCATGGGTACTCCACCTTGCAAAACTCTTGCCGAACTTTGGTACCCTCAACCAGACATTACTTCCTATGCTTCTTGTTTTGGTCGAATTTCGAACGACCCCTCAATGCCCAAAATTTCTTTGAAAGATCGAATAGACGCGTCTAGGACAACCAGTTGGACTCCGCAATCCACCTTATATCAACCATTTCAACCTTCACCCCCTTTTTACGTTGATACACCTTTTTCGAGTCCTGTTGTAACTCCGAAACCCATGTCTATTTCTGAACATAATGAACAATCTCGTAACCGATCTTTCACTCCTTTCACCACTGCGAATTCTTTGGATCAATAATTCCATTCACCTTCTTATCCAAATGTTGATCCTACTCCTGTCCAACCATTAAATTCCTACCAGTCCTACCCGACTTTTGCACCTTTCCTAGACATTGCTTCTGAATAGCCATTTGGGAGTTTCTAGTATCCAAACAACTTTAAATCTTTTACTGAAACCCTGTCACAACCCATGTCTAGTCTGGAACAGTCGTTGAAAGATTTTATGGAAGCATCAAGCCAATAGATGATGGATTTGAATGCGTTCCTGGCCGTCCTTATACAACCTAGTGACCCGGGAGCTAGTTTCCAACTAGCTCCAAATTTTCCAATGTATGACGAGGCAGTAGGACAGGTTGAGAATTTGAGTGGTGAAAGTGAGCTGTACACACTTCCAAGTCAAACCTATCAGTCCCCAATTGAATCCCACAACTCCGGTTTTAAATGTTTATCAAGTGTCCCAAATGATTCACCACTTGAAGATAGAACGCTTAATGAGTTGTGCAACTTTGTAGTGTTTGATTTACCTGATTGTGAAGGGTCCCTTTCGAGTGAAACTATCACCAATCCTTTTGACCTCTACACCTCCACTCTAAAACCTGAATTGATTGATATCCATACTTTTGATGAGGTGTCTGAGAAATTTAATTTTCACTTGATCGAGGATATTGACGCTGGGAATATTTTGGATGATGAACCCACAGATTTGGATGAGTTTCTCTCTCTAATTCATCATCCCGAGTCATTAACTGTTTTTCCCGAACTTCATATGCATCTGGATTTTAATGATTATTGCATGGATGAGATAAATTTTGAGGAGAGTATTGAGAAAATTATTGAGGATGAATCAGTTTTACTTGAGGAGTCGGATTTTCCAATTCATTCTATCCCTTTCATTGACTGCGCACACCCTCCTGAACCTTTAACCGATACCCTTACTCAATCACTTCCCTTCATCCTCGCTCCGACCTTGCAAGAAACCGTTACACTTCAATTTTCAATGTCTGGTTTACCAAGTTCGACGTACCCATGTTTTCTTATGAATCTTGAGAGATTTGACCTCATTTCTCACTGGGTTGATAGATTAGCACAATCACTTTTTAAACATCGGTCATTACAAATTGTGATAATTTATACACTCCTTCTCCACCCTCAAATTCATATTCAATTTCTTTCTCCCACTTTCTCAGGTTCTTCTTCTATTCTTCCTATAATTTTAGTAAGTGTTGATGAATCACAATCCGATAATTCAAATTTGATCATTCCAGAAAGCCAACTTGATTTGGATACGTTTGAAAATGGGATAGATGAGTTTTTCGAGTCTCCTACCTCCATAATTTTTGACAAATCAAGTATGATAAATTCTGGCACAAAACTTACTGACAATAAAATGTTCAATTACATCGATGAGAGTTTTGAAGAACTTTTCGCCGACGAACTTGCATTCCTAAACAACATGGATTTTGCGATTAATCAACCTCCACCTATAGAAGTTGAACCACCAACCTTTCTTCTTATAAAATACGAGAATGCCAATATTCCACTCATTTTTTATCATTCACATTCTCGTTTTTATTTATCATCACCTCTTATCTCCTCACATTCACGTTCACGCAAACCCTTACCATACCACCACTTATCTTTTCCCCACTTCTTCTTGGCTCTATATAACATGTTCTTCCACTGACCTATACGTTACATTGATAAATTCCTCAAATGGTTGGTGTTGAATTTTGGTCTTTGTAAAGCTTAGCATTGACCAATAAGTTTGAACCCCCTCTTTAAAATCTTAACATTGTTTAACTCAATTTTTTTTTGGGGGGGGGTTATAATTTGGCTCTTGAAAATAATTTTTTCTAACTCAAAGTGGTGAGCCAAAAATAACTTTGGGGGAGATTTTCACGATCATATTTCATATCCCTGTTAATAAATTTTTCCTCCCAAGTTTACAGGTTTAAAAAATGGCAACAGTAGAAACACTGTTTCACTTAAGTTTTGGGGGGGCTTTTTGTGTATATATATTTTATTTTCTTTTTCTGGTAATAAAAAAAATAACAAACAGGGGAGTACCGGCAATTTTGACCCTCTTGGTGTAGCCTGATAGTGAGGGCACTGTCAAGTTTAAGTTTGGGGGTGTGCTCGGTAAGCTTTCTTCCTTCGCATTCATGTGTATATTTTTGCATTTGCATACTTATTTTAAAACCCATAAAAATTGAAAAAAAATTAAAAATTATAAAAAAATTGAAAAGTTCAATTTTGGCCATATTTGACTTAAATTCAACATAACGGTTGAATAGTAGGGAAAACTAGATCCTAATAAAAATAAACTTTCTTAAAATTTAACTGTAGAAAATATACGTCCTTATAGTTTATTTAGAAATAGGCAAATTTTGAGTTCAGTTCTTGGGCTAAATCGAAATAAGGGAAGAGTCTTGAAAGTTCTATATGAAGTATAAGTCTGGAAATTAATTCTGAACCTTAAGTCCAAATTCTGAAAATATATACCCTACTTTACGCACTCACACACATCTTGAAACTTGGGATAGTAGAGGATACCTTGAAATGCTCTTGTCTAAAATCCTTAGTATGAAGGAAAATAAAATAAAAGTCTAAGTGGTTAATAAAGAGATAAAAAAATGAACACGGGTTTTGTAATTATTTAAGGTAGCATAAATAAAAAATTATAGCGAGGGTGCTTTATCACCTAGTGCCTTAGACCAACTGGTTTGGGAGTCACCGCTGAGCCTTAGGTATTGCAAGACGAGAAATTACGCCTAAATGCGCAAGCACATTTTATAATCGGTCGTTTAGTACCTCAAAAAGTATTAACGGTCGCATGAAGGATGAGTGAGCAATTTCATCTAAAATTCACCAACTAAAAGTATTTTGGAAGATGGACAAGAGTATGATAAGTTGAATTGAATTTCCAAGTGTAGGGGTAAAAATTACACACATGTAGGGATATATGATTGGGGTTTGGATGAGAGATAGGAATGAAAGATAGGCCTTATATCTTCAGTAAAGATGATAAAAATTTCTGAGTTACGATTGCACCTTAGAAGAAAAATTCAAAAGATGCTAAAAACATAATAAATTTGCAAAACATATACGTTCTTAAGTTAAATGATAAGTGAGTGTGAAAAATACGGGTTGATGAATTCTAAGTTGAAAATAATAGAATTTCTTACTAGAATACTGAATTGAAGAATGAGAGTCAACAGGCCAAATTGATCGGATTTTGTGGGTGGTATCCTCTGAAAACCTTCAGGAGACAACACTCCTCCTACTAGGGACACCTAGAGGTTTGCACGAGCTCAGTGCAATCGCATTCCCTGCGAAAGTGAGGTTAGGATTTTTCGAGAATAAAATTGGTTTTGCTCGGGACGAGCAAAAGATAAGTTTGGGGGTATTTGTTCATATCAGAATTTTGCATTATTATATCGTCCATTTTTAATCATATTGCAAATAAGTAGGTGCTTTTGATCCATATCTGCTAAATAGTTGCAGGTTACAGGTTCTCAGCTCGTTACAGTGAAATTCATGAAAAGTCGCTACAAATGTGAGACTACGACCAACAATAGATGAATCCGTATAATGCCACCTACCAGTTAAAGGAACAAATGAAAATCATGAGACAGTTCAATGCATAAAGCACAAGGGTAGCACAAGATTCAAGACTTCAACGCGAAACTCACGGTAAAAGTCCACATAATTCTGCACTGTTGGAAATCTTGAAGAAAATAAAAGAGATTCTGAGGAACCAAGTGAAGAAAACAGAAGATAAAAGCAACTTGAAGAAACCCTAAAGAATTGGGCCCATGAGCCCACCAAATGGCCGCGGATCTACGGCCAAACAGGCCATTCTGCCGCGGTTCTGCGGCCGTGCTCTGCATGTGTCGGTGGGGTGTTGGTGCTTTGACTCGGTTTTTGGGGTTGTTTTGTAATTTTATGTATGGATCAGAATATAAACCTAGGGTTTTTCCTATCTATAAATAGGAGATCTCAAGGCCTTTCTTAGGCATGCCTCTCTTTAATTTTATGCATCCTTTTATTTTCTAGATCTAAATTTTATTTCCATTGTAATCGTTGAGAGGTCATCAATAAAAGTAAGTGTTTTTCATTTTATCTTGCATTCTTCTTAATTGAAATTTATTATCTGCTATTTTTTATCTGTCTTTCATTATCTGCAATTTAGATAGTCCTTTAAAATAAAAAAAAAATAAAAATGAATTGTATCATTAATTTCCTAATGAGTGAGTAATTCCTCACTTGTTAGGGTTAGGATAGGGAAGGTTTGAGAGAAGGAAATCTCTCCCATTCCTTTTCTTGCACCTATATATTTAATTAATATGGACTCCATTTAAATTAACCACACACCGCTCACTACATACGGCACCTATCCTACAAGATAGCGGTGATTCCCTAGTTAGACCGGTTGTGATTGATTTAAATAAAGGTTAGGGCTAAGAGTTAAGAAAGGACGGATAAGGACCAAAAGGAAGAAACTAAGTTTCTTCCTAGTCGTGCTAATCCCCTTTATTGACTATTACCCTAACATCTATATTCTTAACTAGGGCAATGAAAGCAGTGAGTAGAATCCATTTTCTAAACTAACATAATCCTAACCCTAGCAAGACTTTAAATCAATCTAATCTCATTCTTAAATCTTAAAACAAAACCTACCAAAAATAGGACTTAACTCGTTAGAAGTTAAAGAAAGAACACCATTTCCCTGTGGACCGACCCGTACTCAACCGGTTAGGTATCAAGCAACACCGTCTTGATTGCGGTATTCTTTAGATTTTAAAAATGCATACACGCAAAATCCTCATCAATCAGCACCTTATCGATTAAGTCCGGAAGGTTTGAAGGAAGTCCGAACACAGTTGGACGAATTATTGGCGAAAGGATGGATTCGTCCCAGCACTTCAAGTTGGGGATCAACAGTACTGCTTGTGAAGAAGAAGGAAGGTTCATACAGAATGTGCATTGATTATAGAACCTTGAACAAAGTCACGATAAAGAACAAGTATCCACTCCCGCGCATCGACAATTTATTCGATCAGCTAAGTGGATCTTGTGTTTTCTCTAAATTAGATCTTCGTTCTGGTTATCATCAGGTGAAGGTCAAGGAAGCTGATATTCATAAAACGGCTTTCAGAACTCGCTATGGTCATTACAAATTTCTAGTGATGCCATTTGGAGTGACCAACGCATCTGCAATATTCATGCACCTGATGAATCAAGTTTCTGGGAGTACTTAGACAGGTTTGTTGTCATTTTCATCGACGACATCCTGGTGTATTGTAAGAGTCGGAAAGAGCATACCGAGCACCTACGAATTGTCCTAGAAACTCTACGATAACACCAATTATATGCCAAGTACAACAAATGCGAGTTTTGGCTAAATCAAGTTGGATTTCTTAGACATATCATATCAGGCAAAGGAATCTCTGTGGATCCAGAGAAAGTTTCAGCAGTAAGCGAATGGCCGACACCAAAGTCAGTGAAGGACATTCAGAGTTTCTTGGGTTTAGCTGGATATTACAGAAGGTTCATTGAAGGCTTTTCAAAGATAGCAACACCTCTGACCAAGCTCACACATAAAGATGAAGAATTTGTGTGGTCAGAAGCATGCGAACAAGTTTTTGTGGAACTCAAGTCAAGGTTGACATCAGCGCCTATTCTCGTTATACCGAACCAGTCTGGAGGTTTTGAAGTGCATAGTGATGCATCCGGTAAGGGATTAGGATGTGTTCTACATCAGCACGGTAAGGCTGTGGCTTATGCTTCAAGACAGCTGAAGACTTATGAGCGCAATTATCCGACGCATGATTTGGAGTTGGCAGCCGTCATCTTTGCTCTCAAGATTTGGCGCCATTATCTACTTGGCGAACGAGTGAACATATACACAGATCATAAAAGCCTGAAATATGTGTTTACTCAGAAGGAGTTGAATATGCGGCAGATACAATGGTTAAAACTCATGGCGAAGTTTGACATCAACCTGCAATATCACCCAGGGAAGGTAAATGTGGTTCCAGATGCTCTTAGTCGCCAACCATTAGAAATGCATCTCACCGCTCAGTGGAAGCTTCAACAAGATTTGCATCAGATGGAGATTGAAGAAATCATGTCAGGTAATGCTTCAAATTTGATGAATTTACAAGTTCAATCAACAATTGTCAATCAAATCAAAGCAGCTCAAAAAAGTGATGCTAAATTGCAAAATATCAGAGAACAAGTGGAGAATGGACTCAGAACAGACTTCATTATCCATGAAGATGGATCTTTGAGATACGGCAGCAGATTATGTGTACCAAAAGGTCTTGTTCGGGAAGAGTTAATGAAAGAAGCTCATAGCTCTCCCTACTCAGTACACCCTGGAGGTACAAATATGTACAGAGATCTAAGTCAAAATTACTGGTGGTATGGAATGAAGCGTGGAGTAGCCAGAAGCGTTGCTAAATGCTTGGTGTGTCAGCAAGTAAAGGCTGAACATCATAGGACTGCTGGATTACTTCAACCGTTACCAATCCCAGAATTGAAGTGGCAACACATCACGATGTATTTTGTGACCGCTCTTCCTCGCAGCACAAAGGGTAATGATGCGGTATGGGTCATTATGGATCGACTCACAAAGTCGGCTCACTTCATCCCATTTCGCGTTGGCCAATAAACTGAGACATTAGCAAAGAAGTACATGGAGGTAAGAATCTACTTAAGATTTAAACTCTTTAAATATGTACTATCTCTGATACCCATGAACTCATACAGAAAATTGTGAGACTTCATGGAGTACCGGTCTGCATTGTCTCTGATCGTGACATTAGGTTCCGATTACAATTTTGGCAGAGTCTACAAGCAAGCTTGGGAACAAGTCTGAACTTCAGCACGGATTATCATCCACAAACAGATGGTCAGTCTGAGCGAACTATTCAGGTCTTGGAGGATATGCTCAGAGCATGTATGTTAGACTTCAAAGGATCGTGGAAAGATCACCTACATCTTGTGGAGTTTTCATACAACAACAGCTACCAAGCAAGCATAGGAATGGCACCTTTTGCAGCACTATATGGAAGGAAGTGTCGATCGCCATTAAGTTGGGACGACATCGGAGATAGGGAACTTCTTGGACCTGAGAGGATAGTAGCAACTGTTGATGTGGTTCGTACTATCAGAGAAAGAATGCACATAGCCCAAGATCGACAGAAGCACTGGGCTGATGCAAAACGACATCACTTGGAGTTCCACCCAGGAGATCACATATTCTTAAAGATATCTCTGAACCACGGAGTGATCCGATTTGGAAGACGGGGTAAGCTAAGTCCAAGGTACATTGGACCGTTCGACATACTCGAACGAGTCGGTGAAGTGGCATACCGTTTAGTACTTCCACCTTCATTGGAAGGAGTGCATAATGTGTTCCACATATCCCGACTCAGAAGGTATGTGAGTGACCCCAGCCACATTCTCGATCATTCCGAGCTCACTGTACAGCCGGACTTATCTTGTGAGCAACAACCTGTGGAGATCCTGGACAGGAAAGTGAAGTCACTTCGGAACAAGGAAGTCAACTTGGTTTGAGTGATGTGGAGAAAAGACACTCCAGGAGAATCAACATGGGAAAGGGAAGATGAGATGCGTGCAAGATATCCTCACCTCTTTGTAAACTAGTCCTTAAAATAAAAGTTGTAAATTTCGAGGACGAAATTTTTGTAAGGAGGGTAGACTGTAACAACTCCAATTTTAGTGTACAAAAATTTGTTTAAAAATTAATGTATACTTGGGGTATTTGTATTTACTGTGAGTACCATAAATATTTGTTTTGCTTTTTAATAGCAAGAATGAGCTTGTAGCTCATTGGTAAGGCATTGTTCTGCTGAACCAAGCCACCAGAGTTCAAATCCCATCCCCCACATTATTTTTAATATTGTTTTATTTTGAATTTTTTTAGAAGTCCAAGGGTCTACACGTGCATAACTCATAAAAACCCCACTACACATGTAAAACTAACTGTCCCAGGGGGTATATGATACGACGAGGAACCTAAGGCACACTGGACTCGGCCGGACTTGGCCGACTCGGGCCGCCGCCGCCGGCCGGACCGCCGAGTCGTCAACACCAAAGTTCTGTCTCTTAGCCTCCCCAGTACCCTTGTACACTTTAATTCCTTGGATCAGTAAAAGAGCCCCTTTAAAACCCTATTTACTCCATTTTTAATACATTTTTAATACATTTTCAATTCACCCTTTCACCTAACCCTAACCCCAGCTTTACCCTATAAATACCACCCCTAGACACACCCCCTCACTCACAATTCTGTCCAAACTCTCAAGAAAACTCTAGAGAATTTTAGTGTGCAATTGAAGTTAGCAAAAGGAGAAAGCTCCGGCGAAATTCCGACCACGACCCTTGGAGCTTCCGGCGACGAAACGACGCACCGACGCCTCCTACCGTTCCCTCTTCCTCTCCTCTAATCCCGTAAGTCCAATCTCCCTCTCTCCTTTGCTATTCTAAAAAGTTCTTTCTCTAAAACCCGACGGAATCGGAGTTAATCAGATTTCCGATTCGGTTCTTCCTAAAAATCTCACTTTTTCTTAAATACAATCATACTAGACCCTTACATGTTGACTATTAAACATTAACAAGTAATATTGAACAAGTTCCATATCAAAAAGATTTCTATTTCAATTGTTATCGTACTTTTTCACTAAAATACCATGTAGTTTAATTCCGACATTTAAAATATCAAAATCTTGCTATATCCTTAAGTAGATCACGAGATAATGACCTAGCTCCTCACAACACTCATATGCAACATAGCATAATACCTTTCGGAAATATAGAATATGAGAAAACGAAACTTTACATATTAATACCTTTCACTATTAAAACCGTTTTCTACAAGATACGTATTTATTAAAAATCTTTATAAAGCGCCGCTACAACCCATTTGGGGAACCCGTTCGGGATGGTGTGGATTATCGCACATCCTCGGGCTTAGTAGTGCGAGATTCAGATCTCCGCAAGGAGCATTCGGTCTCGAAGATTTAAAATACGAATATCTTAAGAAAATGAGATTTCTAGAAATATAATATATATTAAAATTATTTATATATATATGTATGTATGTATGTATGTATCATTAAAATATCTATTTTCTGATAATATAAATATTCCAACTTTTTCTAAAATCACAGGAATCGCCTTACAATAAAATACCATGAATTCCATACAAGTTCAATATTACAATTAAATATCATGTATTATGAAAAATAGGTTTATTCACTAGAAATGTCACAAATATAAAATCTACAACTACGAAAACTCTAAAGACGATAAATAAATACTTGAGGTGTATTTTGAAAAGTATACAAATTATTGTTACATAAAACCCGCTCAAGTTCTATAAATTACCCTAAGGACCCTGGTAAATATAGGTTTAAGCGGGATCGGTCTCTTGAGTCTCAGGGAGCCGGAGATATGGATGCTTGCCTATCTAAGATAGACAACTTAACAACGGTGTTATCAATACGGTAATCGTCTTTGAAAAAGACACAAATTCTGCCGTCCATGTGCAGCGGTTACCGATAATATCAAAACAATCAGGACTTCAATTTCTTTTCTAATTGTTCTGACTCAGACTGAGTCTCATTATAATAATCTGACTTGAATATGATTCAAGTACAATCTATAATCTATAATTCAATATGAATCCATGAATACATATATTCAATTTGTTCAATCTGTATTGACTGAACCGAACCATGGATATACTTCCATTTACATGATTCTCCAGTTACATCCATTTACTGATATCATGGTTTCGGTAAGTCATCCATCTATACAAGACAATACAATTTACGATACAACACAAACAATACAATACAATACAATACTTCACGGGGTTTAAGGGGTAGATTGATACGGAAGGTGTTAGAAGTGGCACGAGACTGTAAGATTTAAGACACCTAATCTATATTTCGTTATTGTTGTACCGTGGCATAAACGGTTCCTTATACTATACGTACCTCTAATCTCTGGCATATAGAGACTCCTCTCGTATACACTGGTATTCTTCTGTACCAAACTACAAACAACAGCGTTAACACCAAATACTTATATAATACAACTTTAAAAGCTACTTCCTCTCTCCGTCTATTCTATTTCTCCCTTATGTTTGGGACTTACCGAGCGATTGTTCGCTGACGTCATTTCTCCTCTTTCTTCTTTGGAATGTTGTCAGGTGATCTGGACACTCAGGAGATCGAGCCTACTAATGAAGACTTGGACCAGCTTGCCTACGACCCAGTGCTCTAGCTTCATTGTACACATTTTTATTTCAGTACTTTTCAATTCTGTTATGCCACTATTTAGGCATTTCTTTCATTCAGTTGTATTTACTTTTCCATGCATTGTACAAAAAGAATGTGAATAAATAAAGTTGCTGTTTTATTATATCATGTCTCTTGTGCATTTATATTTATATTGCTTAGATACGCTTAGCGTATTTACTTCAGAGTAAATACGTAGCGGCCAGTCGTGTCCTCTGTCCGTATACCGGGAAGCGGGGCGTGACACACAGCAACCGATCTGTAAGCCGCTCTTGAGGCTTCCGAAGGATTGGCCCGTGAGCAAGCAGCGCTTGCTGCCCTGGCAGTGTCGGGTACGTATCAACTGTACTCTTTTGTATATTTTAATGTTTATTACTCTTTATTAACACTCCTTTCTTAACAGGCATCTCTACTGAATAGGCACTTCTGGCGTCCATCAAAACATATGAGGAAGATGAGAGGTTTCGTGCTTCTATGAGCTTTGGTATGATTTATTTTTTGACGCTATTAAAATATTTAGCTCATTTTGCCCACACCCTGACTCCTTTCTCTTCATTATAGAAACCACCGTAGCTAGTGCTATTCCGAGTGCAGTGCCATCTTTAGGCGTTAGTGTAGAGGATAATCCTCCCTCGACGGTCCCTACAGGATCTTCAGAGCTGCCAACTATTTCTCAGACCACTTCTAGGTCACTATGAGAAGCGTCGCTAAAGAATCCGATGACAGATATTGTAGCAGATCCGGAAGCTGAGTCTAATTCAGATGAAGATGTTCCTCTGTCGGTGGTTCTGGAGAGATCCCTTTGTACGACTAAAACCGAGAGGAAACACCGGAAGCATGAAGCAAGGGAGCGTCAGGCTAGCTTGGCCACAGGTGCAGGTTCGAGTGAAATACGAACCCCAGATGCTCTCATGGAGGACATCCCCCTTGCCTTGTCAACCGCTCACAGGTAGATCGCGTATGTGGCTCGTGAGGAGGCTGAGCGTTTACTTTAGGGGAGATGGTGCACTATACTTCAACGAAACCTGGTAGGACTTATTTATTTTTTTCAAGTTTCTTTCCATAGCAGCTTATTGGAATTATAACACATTTTTTTTATGATATAGCAGGGACAAGTTTAGGTGCCAACGCTGCGGGTGAGGTGACAGCATCCGGAGATTCTGCGGCGAAGGGCCTTCATGTTGAGTCAAATACCACTCCCTCTCCCGGTGGATCCCCAGTATTCGCGGGTGAGGTGACAGCCTTTATTGATTCGGGAGACGAGAGTGCAGATGTTGAATCCGTCTCCCCAATGGTGATGGAAGTCGAAGAGGCTGCCACAACTAGTGATACTCCAGATACAATCATGGTTTCCGTATTGTCGGTTCTCATGAAACCCACAGGTATCTTCCATGCTATTACTTTTGTATCCTTAATTCTGCTAGACACATTCGCTAACGTTTCCTTTATTTCTGATATAGGTAAGATAAACCCTGGCGATCTGCTGATTGAAGAACCCCCGTCAGCTATCACCATAACTATTGCTATTCTGCCCGTCTCTTTCGCACCTCTCCGGGTTTTCTCAGGCTCAGGGACGGACGGTAATTTTCCTTCAAATTTTTTTATTACTTCGTTTCAGTATTTATATTACTCCTTAGATTAATTTCTTAACGTATATTGTTGTAATCTTGTAGGAGTGCTTTTCAACCATCTGTGCCAAATGTTACCATTGCACTTCTCCTTCCAATCAGGATCTGTCCCTCGTTCTGGCGTTGATTAGTATATCTTTCATTTCTTATTTTATCTTTCTACGAGTAATCCTTCTCTTATAAGTTTTTTTCCGTACTGACTGCAGTCTTACGGCTCGAAGGAGAAGACGAAGAAATGGCTGAGCCTTCTATGCTCCCCGATTTTCTACTTTCAACTATTAGTAGGTTAGATCTTATTCATTTTTTCTTAATTTTAGGCTGAAATCTGACCCGCCTTTATACATGTCTTATTTTGTAGCAGCTCCACAGGTTTTGGTTCCTTTTGAGTCCTGCATTTCTATGCCCGCAGGGCCCTTTGCTAAACGCCAATCTTCCAGAGGCGCAGCAAATAGTAGGCGCATACTAAGCAAATTTATTAAAGACCTTAATGTCGAGGCTCTCACTTCTGCTGCGGACTTTGCGGATGAAGTCAACCTCATGCTGGCGACTCTTGTAACTTTCCATAATGAAGATTTCGTCCACATCTAGGTTGATTATTGTAACCAAATCGAGCCTTGCCTCCATGAGATCGAGCGCAAACATCTTACGCATGAGGCATTATCCTCAAAGGCTCAATTGATCGCGTGGATCGAACAAAGTGCCACTTCCATTCAATATTACGAGCAGAAGATGATAAACAGAAAGAATATGAAATGGCTTTTAGCGAGTAAAGCCAATTACGTGCCCAGGTAGAAGCGAATGATGTGCGGCTCCACGTTATCTTTGAAAACCTTCAACGATGTAATTCTGAAAGAATGGCACTGAGGCGAGACCTTGACTTTACCGAGTGAGGAATGCGGGGCTCCAAAGTTGCTAAGCAGGAAATTACTAAGAAGCTTTCTTCATACTTGCAACGAGTTCAAGTCGAAGCAATGCGAGCCATAATAGTGGAGCGTGAGAATGAGCTGCGGCAGGAGAATGAACGGGTCGCCGCTTTATTAAAAGCCCCACCTTCTTAGAGGCTACAATTGTATCCCTTTTTATTTACAAATTGTATCTTTCAAACATTTTGAGTCATGAATAAAGAATATACATTTTCTTTATTCGCATGCACTCTTCTGTTTCTTGATGTCTTGATCTGGCGCAAAGTAGTTTATGTACTCATTTCGGAAATTATAGTTTATTCACTCATTTCGGAGTATCTGGTTTATTTACTCATTTCGGAGTTTATATTTTATTCACTCATTTCGGAGTCTCTAGTTTACGTACTCATTTTGAAGTGTGTTTAGTTTACATCCTTTAGGTTTATAGGCAAACTTGCCCTAATGTTAGATGTAGATAACCCCCATTCTTTTATGACAAGGGCATGTTAGGTTTGTGGTGTTAGGGTTTTAGTCTGTGGTACCGTCGCGTTGGCTGATATATTCCTCGATATGCAGTCCTTTAGGTTGCTGTTCGAGTAGCCCCGCGACTGTCGTGTCTTTGATCCCTTCTGAGGCTGGACAAGACGTATTCAAGTAATCTTCTTAGGTTGATGTATCTGTATCACCGTCGGAAGAACAAGTGTTAGGTATTTACCGTGGCGCTTTTTACTTAAGGTTAGGCTCAATTTAGAGCCCTGATGAGTCATAAGCGCAGCCTTCTGGGGTGGGATGATCTTTAATTGCCTTTAGGCTTTGTATGTATTGCCGTCAAGACCCGAAACTAGGAATATGCCGTCACTTCATTTTTGCTTTGATGATGTCGCACCGATTCTTTGCTTAAGTAGGGTAGACATCTGCGTGATCTCTATGCTGTATATATCACAGTCGAGATCTGGAGCTAGGAATAAGCTATTGCTCCAATTTCATTTGATAGTTGCGTCCGCACCCTGCTGTAATGAGGAGGAACGTCGAGATGGTCGCTAGGCTGTAAATGTCACCATCGAGATCTGGAGTTAGGATTTTGCCGTCACTCCATTTTTATTTGACCCTTGGGTCCTTTTTGACATCACAACTGTACCGAGAAGGAACGTCGAGTTGATCTCCAGGCTGTAGATGTTGCCGTCGATACCTAGCGCCCCATTTGACGAAGCGTTGTGGGAAAATATGGTTCCCTTTCTTTCATTTGTGCCCATGGATCGTATACAAGAGTCAATATGGACATACATGCAGGGCTGCAAATTTTTATTTTATTATAGTTTTTTTATTTATTTCCGCGATAATCTATCTTTTCAGCTTTTTTATATCGCGAAAGTCGCGATTGCCCAATCATTTCGGCTATTTATCGCGGTGCCCAATCATTTCGGCTATGTCATTTTTTTTATTTTCATTCGCTATTTTTTATTACAAGTTACTCCATCATTTTGGCTATTTCATATGCATATTTTTCCTTACTCGCTAATTTTTTTGGCGAGTCGGGGACTTAGGTTCTGATACCAATTTTGGCATCAGTATCGCTACAACTGGAATATTGCCAGGAGCGAATCATCATTTGCCGTGAGAGGATCAGAGTTTAACGCCTTTTTAGACATCAATATCGCTACTACTAGGATATTACCAGAAGCGAATCATCATCTGCCCTTGTCGATTTGAATAAAGATGGTTTAGCAAACAAGGTTAAGATCATGTCGACTAAGGCTTTTGACTTTATGAGCCGTAAGGGTTTCATAAAGATATTTCACCCTACGAGTCGAGAGGATCTCGTAAGTGTATTTTCTCCTTAGGAGTCGTGAGAATTGCTAAGTGCATTTTCTCTTGTAAGTCATAAGGATCTTATAAGGGTATTTTCTCCTTATAAGTCGAGAGGACTTATAAGTGTTGTTCGCCATATGGGAACATTTCTTGCCACTGGTGGAATTTGGTGGGAGATATATTTATTTATGCCTGTGGATTGTATACAAGGATCAATATAGGACCGTCTGTAAGGCAAGAAAGTTTTGTACGGTTTTGATGGCTTAAGAACAGGTTTAGATCTTTGTAACTTAAGGTTTTTGAATCTCATGAGCCGTGAGGGTCTCATAGGGGGTATTCTCCTTACTAGTCGTGAGGATCGCGCAAGTATAATTTCTCCTTTGGAATTGTATGGATTCCTCAGTGTGTTACTCCTTTGAAAATCGTATGGATCTCACGCAAGTCTTTTCTCCTTACAAAATCGTGAAGACTTTGTAAGTGCTTTTTTTTATCGAGTTCACGCCCCTTTGGGTTTTCACTAGCTCGCCGGCAGTCCTGCTGTTTTTACTCACGGCGCCCCTTCGGATTTTCATTCATGCCCATTTCGCTTATGAACATACCTTTTTTTTACGCGGCCCATAAGGTAATGCACCATTAGCTATAAGCCCCGATCTTTTCAAAGGACTATATCATGTGGGACCTGGGAGAGTTTTGAATCGTTTATGCCCGTGGATTGTATACTGTAATCGAAATGGGGATTCACTGTAGGGCTAAACATATTAGTTTAAGGACATGACGGTCCATTATCGCCTTATTTTGGGGCGAAATGCTAGTTTAAGGACGTTCCGGTCCAATATTAGTTTAAGGACTTCTCGGTCCATCATTCCCGTTTTGGGGATGAATGTTAGTTTAGGGACGTTTCGGTCTATTGTTAGTTTAGGGACGTTTCGGTCCGTTATTAGTTTAGTGATGTTTCGGTCTGTTATTAGTTTAGGGACGTTTCGGTCCATTATCATCGTTTTTGAGGCGATAAAGATTTTCGGATACTACTCTTAGAGTTATGACTCAGGAAGATAGCGAGTGGACACAAGCGTCGTCATCTATCATTGACCAAGTCATAGGTCGTTAGGCGTAGTGTTTTCTGAGGAATCGTTCGTTTATTGGACGGAAGGGTCTTTCACCATGAATATTCATGAGCAGGTAGACTCCACCCTGGTAGACTTTGTCTATGATGTACGGACCTTCATAATTCGGCTCGAACTTTCCCCGTTTTACGTGATTGGGGACCGTTAGTCTTTTGACAACTAGCACGAGTTCGCCTTGGCGGAACGTTCTCGGCCTGGTCAATCTTTCATATGGTCGTGTCATCCTTGCCTTGTAAGTCTCCAGATTTTGATGTGCTATAAGACGGGTTTCGTCGAGGGCGTCTAGCTCTTTAAGCCTAAGATGAGCATTTTCTTCATCTGTCAGCTCGTAATGAACTGCTACTTGTAGAGAGGGGAGTTCTATTTCCAATGGGAGCACTGCTTCCGTACCGAACACCAATGTGTATGGTGTTGTATTCGTAGCTATCTTAAACGTTGTTTGGTACGCCCAGAGAGTTTTGTGCAGCCTTTCGTGCCAGTATTTTTTGTTTCCGGACACTATTTTCTTTATAATCTTGATCAGGGTCTTGTTAAAGGCTTTAGCTAGACTGCTAGCTCGAGAATTATAGACTGAAGAGTATCTTCAATTTATTTTTTGCTGCTATGCGAAACAATTGATTTTATGGCTTCTATAAGCCGGTCCATTATCCGAGATAATTCGTCGCGGAGTGCCGAACCGATAGATAACATGTGTTTTGAAGAAGTGGAGGATATTCTCCATCTTCACCTCCCGTAGTGGTACTGCTTCTGCCCACTTAAAGAAGTAGTCGGTCGTTGCCAATATAAACCGATGTCTTTTGGATGACGCTGGTTCGATAGGGCCAATTATATCGGTTCCCCACATCTCGAATGGCCAATTGGCCACTGTCGGGTGCAGCGGATTCGGATGTTGATAGATGAAGTCCCCGTGAATTTGGTACGAGTGACGCTGCTTCGCATATTCGAGATAGTCCTGAATCATTGTGGGTCGGTAGCAGCCCATCCCCTTTATCTTCAGCTTCATTTTCGGCCCTGCCTGATGGGAGCCGCAAATTCCATCGTGTATTCTATAGACGAGTTTCTTTGCCTCCTCCAGCCCCAGGCATCTTAGCCATAGGCAGTCGAACGATCTCTTATATAGAGTATCATTGACGAAAGCGAAAGACAAAACTCGTTTCATGAGCTGATGTCTATGCAACGCATTTTCGGGCATTCGATGGGACTTGAAGTAATCTATGAAGACCTCCCTCCGGTCCTTGACCTTTTCTTCGTCCTCTATTTGGAGGGCTTCTCGTTCAGTAGTATCTTTTCCTTCGGATGTCTATGTCAGGTCATCCAAAGATGTATTTGTTGGCATAAAGACCCTGCGGCTTTGCACAATGATCCTTACGTCATCGAGGTCTTCATCGGCCAATTCCTTAGCCAATTTGGCCAATGCATCCACCTTGTTGTTTTCCGCTCGCGGTATGCTTTCAAGGGTATAAAACGAGATTTATATCAGTAGTTGCTGCACCCTTTCGCCATACTTTATCAGTTCTGTTTTACATGTCTGATAGTCGCCATTTACTTGGCTGACGATCAGCTGGGAGTCTCCATATATGAGGAGGCCTTTAATTCCCATGTCGATAGCGATCTCAAGGCGGGCTATCAAAACTTCATATTCTGTTTCATTGTTAGTCCTTGGCTCCGTCAGGGAGAGGGCGTAACGCAATATCCCTTCTTGTGGGGTCATAAAGATACGGTTCACCCCTGCTTTAATTATGGGGATGTTTTGCTTTCGCCTCTTTATGGAGGATACTCCATCAAAGTAAAGCTCCCACTGAGGCATATCTTCTTCTTTTTCTTCTTCAATTGCGTCGAATGCGTGCTCATCCGGAAACCCGTAATTTAAAAAGGAGTCGGCTGATATCGGATGCTCCGCGAGAAAATCGGCGATAGCCTGGTCTTTCACTGCTTTGAGGGGGCGATATTTTATCGAAAACTCCATCAGGAGGAGGGCCCATTTCATAAGCCTTCCTATCAGTATAGCTTTTGACATCAGGTATTTGAGAGGATCCACCTTCAATATGAGGTGGACCTCATATGCCAAGGCATAATGTTCGAGCTTCGTTATTGCGAAGATCAACGCCGGATGGTGTTTTTCGATTGGGGAATAGTTGCTTTCTGCCCCCAGGAGAACTCGACTTAGATAGTAAAGGGCTATCTCCTTTCCTTGATCGTTCTCTTGAACCCATAGTGTACCTAGAGAACCCTCAAGGGCTGTCATATATAGGATAAGGAGTTTTCCCTTAACTGGAGCGGCCAATACCGGCGGATTTTGCAGGTATTGCTTGATTTCGTCTAGTGCATTTTGGCACTTCTGATCCCGGACGAACGGGGTCCCCTTCTTCATCAAATGACTGTAGGGGCGGCATTTTCCGGAGAGATTGGCTATGAACCGCCGGATATACGCGAGCTTTCCTTGGAGAGACCGCAGTTATTTGAGGGTTCTTGGCATGGGCATTTCTATAATCGCCTTGATCTTTAAGGGATCAATTTCGATACCCGGTGACGTATGATGAATCCTAGAAATTTGCCTAAGGAAACTCCAAACACGCATTCTAGTGGGTTCATCTTTAGATTATACTTCCGAAAACGTTGGAACACTATTTTTAGATGTTCCCAATGAATTTTACTCTTGACTACAAGGTCGTCGATGTAGCATTCAACGATCTCGTGTATGAGGTCATCGAATATCTTTGTCATGGCCCGCTGGTTGATAGGGCCAGCGTTCTTCAGACCAAAGGGCATCACTTTATGGCAGAATATGCCCAGCGGGGTTTGAAAGACAGTATGCTTCTGGTCTTCTGGATGCATTTTTATTTGGTTGTATCCTGAAGATCCATCCATGAAGGAGAAGACCTAGTGGGTAGACGTGTTATCGATCATCAACTCCGTGACGGGCACCGGGAAATCATCCTTCGGGAAAGCTTTGTTGAGGTCCCGAAAGTCCACGCAGATGCGAACCATCCCATTTTTCTTCATCACTGGAATGATATTAGCGATCCAGTCAGAATATTGAACTTCTTGGATAAAACTGTAGTCAACTTGTTTTTTGACTTCAGTGTTGATACTCATCTCTAGTTCGAGTCGCATCCTTCTTGGTGCATGTTTGATTGGTTTTATGCCTGGCGATATAGCCAGTTTATGCACTGCTACTTTTAGATATAGACCCGACATTTTAGAGTAGTTTCAGGCGAAGCAATTTTTATATTGTGTGAGCACGTCTTTTAACGTGGCCACCTGTTTTTCAGATAGTAGCTTACTGACGAACGTTGGCTTCGGATTATTTTCTATCCCTAAGTCAATTTTTCTTAGGTTGTCCTCCGTGGTGTGTATCCCATCTTCCAGCTCTTTTGATGCTGGTGGAAACTCTGAGATCACCCCGTCCTCGTTTTCATTTGCGAAGCACCTGTAGAGGCCATTCATACTCTCGTGCCCTCTCTCTTTTGAGAGTGTTATCATATGGCAAGTATAAATACGCTTCACTTTTTGTTGTCGAGCTGGTCCTATCCTGATGGTGTAGGTCCTTTTTGGCTCGTATTTTCGTGGCGGGCTTATTTTCCAACGGTCAGATAAAGCAAACGTGCCTTGTCGATACTGGTCTTCTACCCGGTCTTTGAAGGTAAATCATTCTTCTAGGGGATGACCTATAGCTTGGTGATAGGAGCAATAATTAGGATGATAGACCTCATTTATTTGTTCAAGGGGCCGAGATTCCGGAAGCGTCATCATTTGGTGATTCATGACAAGGTTGAATATATTCCCTATCTTGTCTTACAGGAAAGAGTATTCCCGACCCATCTTCTTCATAAAGGACGGGCTCCAATCGAGCTTTTCTCAATTGAACGACATCTTGGATCCGCTTTGTTGTCTTTGAACGTTGTTTACGTTCTCTGCCCTGTTTTTACCTCTACTTCAGGATTTTCCATTTTCGCGAGAACACATAGCGGGCCTGGGATGAAGAGCGTTTCAGTCTACTTCCGCCGCAGATTGCTGGCTGAGACGTTGCGTCTTGGCCTTTTCATAAATGGTCATTTCGCGGCTGTAGATTTCCCAGCTCATTTGGTAAGCTTCTTTTATTAGCTTGTCAATTTGTTGTTCAAGAGATGGACTTAACGTTTTCGAAGCGGGATCTCGCTCCGATTTGTCATCGTGGCTACTTGGAAGAGTGTTTTCTTCGCCACTCAAGCTGTTTACGACGTGGCAACTATAAGCTTGCTCCCGTTTCTTGGATCGAACATATCCAAGCCCAGTTGTTTCTATCTTCTCGTTGGACTTCTTTCGCTGAGTCTTGGGAATATCCCAAATCTTTTTGTAAAATTGGGCTTGTCGAACAGTTTATTCAAGTGCCTTGGCGTCTTAACAGTTTTTTCAATCCCTCCGTGTAATATCTTAGCAGAAGGATGGGTTGAAGAATGTCGAGTGCAAAATCGGCACCGTGCCAAATTTCTTTCTCTACTTTAGTTAAATTGGATTTGTAAAAGAGGATCGGCTTTTCGCCTCTTCGCCTAGGAGACACGTAGAAAGTTTGTAGCTCTTGTACACTGTGGGTATCAAGCACATTAAGTTCTTTGTAGTGTCACAGCGGAGCCATCGTGATTTCTAGACTCTAATCCTCTTCGACGAGAGTCTGTATTGACGGGCGGACAGAGAATACTGCATTAGTTTCATCCTCGGAATTGCTGCCAAAAACCAGGATTGAGTTAGATGATCCAGGCTTATTGTTTTCTTTTTGGGGTTGACCCTAGTAGACTATTTCTTCGTCTTTCTAGGTATCGCTCCCAAAGTTTGGTATAGTGGCAACAGATTTTTGTTTACTTTCTGGCCTGTGTAACCTTTCTGTATCCTCAAAGTCTGGTATGAAGTACTTTGCGTCTTCGTATTTCCGGACTTCGTTTATCGAGAATGGGTTTAGCTCTCCCATGACGGTGTACTCTGAGCCATCCTTGAAATACTTCATATACTGATGTTGTGTAGAAAGGATGATGTTGTACTTGTGTAACCAGTGCTTACCGAATAGGGCGTTGTAGCAAGTCTTGGCGTCAATGACACGAAATTTGATGTCAGTGATAAGCAACCCGAAGCGTTGCGTCGGTATTACGAACTCTAGCATCTGTGATGACTGTGAGTCGAACCCGGAGATGGTAATTTTATCTCGGGTAAGGTGCTGAACATTCATGCAAATTTCCTTCAGCACTCTCACATTGAGAAGGTTAACGGAGGATCCATTGTCGACAAAGATTTTCCCTATCTTGATGTCATGGCAGTACCCGGTGACGTATAACAGGCGATTATGTTCGCACGTACCGAGGAGTAGATCTTCATCGCTGAATATAATATCAACTTTTTGACCTCTGCCAATTCATTTTTCATCTTCTCTGCAGCGAGGAAAGTTTGGACAGGAGAAAGGAATCCAATATGCTCAGCTGTGGGGGTATTTTTCTTAAATGTTCTAAGACGTTGTAATCCATCTTATTTTTCTTAGGCGGGTCCTTTGCGGCGAGCTCTTTTACCACTTCTTCATCGAGGGAGATTTTTTTAGGCATTTTCCCTTTCCCATTATCTTTTTTGTTCGAACCTTTGTTCGTAGGTCCGAGGTTCTTCTCAAGAAGTGTGCGGTTACGCAGCTGAATATTCTCGCAGTTCTTTTCCTCCTCTTCTTTTTCGGATGCAGAGTATTTGAATAGTGGGTTGAGGGGTGTTTTGTCCTCAGAATCGCTCCTGAACGTGAGAACTGGAGGTTTTTTTCCTTCCGAACTGGTACCAATCATATGACAATTACCAGTCGTTTCTTCATGCGCGTTTGTCTCGCTATTTTGATGTTGGCGACCATGAGCATCTCGCTTCTCCTTCTTGATGTGCTTTCGATAGGCAACATATCTTTGCTACCACTTCTTGAAGGCACCGCATTCCTCGATTGGGTGGGCGACCCTTCGATGATATAGGCAGTATTCTGGATGCGATTCTCCTCTTTCGAAGTATAGGACTCCAGGAGTGTACTTTATGAGAGGTGTCAGCCTCATCTCCATTGACAGGGTTTTGGCGAACCGCTTCTCTGTTTTGATCCTGCTCTTATTTATTGCAGGTGTTTTTTGGCATGGGCGGAGCGCTTTACGGCTCGTTCTCATCACAGCTTCTTTATTCAGACGCTGACGCTTAGACTTTTCATATATAGATATTTTGCGTTCTCAGTCGTCTTTGCTTTTTTGAAAGGCTTCGTTTAGCAACCTTTCAATCGGGTCTTCTTTTAGCAGATTAGGGGAATTTAGTGCCGATTCTGCCCCCAGTTCCTCTACGTTGTTTTCTGACGCTGAGGGAGCCTCTTCTTCGCATAACGACGAATGGGAGACCATATGGCAACTTACTACACTGTCTTCGGTTTCTTCTGATGAGTCATTTTCCTCATCATTGTCACTGTCTTCACCATCAAGAATATGCTTGAAGAATTCTTCGAGCGTGACCGGTGTCCTCATCTTCTGGTTATACTCTTCTAGCGTATCTATGAATTTTTGTAGATCCGTGCACTTATCATTATACTCGGCAGGCTGCATAGGCTTCTTGGTCTTTTTCTTTTTTTCGAAGGCTTGACTTGGGGGCCTTTCTCCTTATCAGCAATTTTTGGCGCGGGATGAGGTTTTAGCATCCCTTCGATTATTTTGGGTTCAAGTGGGCTTTTCCACCTGATTGCCAGACATGCCCATAGATCCTTCAGTATTATTTTGGTTTTTGCTGAAAGAACGACTTCCCATGGAATTTCTTCCACGAGTGCGCATGATGCCCCCTGCGCGTCCACCTTTTTGGGTGTGTGCTTCTAGGACGGGTCACCCTCCAATTATCAGACAGCGCAAATTTCCCTTATTGATACTGATCTTCAACCTAATTTTTGAATACGTAGCAATCGTCAATTTGGTAGCTCACCATTCTATGATAGGAACAGTAATTAGGGCCGTTGACATCACCGGGTTGCGCTGGACGCCGCGGGTCTGGTAATGTGATGACTTTATTATGCATCGCCAATTCGAACAGTCTCCTCGTCTTGTCGTAGGGAAACGAGTAAGCATGTCCTAGTCTTTCTTCCAAGGACGGTCGCGGACACACGTTGTTCTGGTGGGCAGCCGGTTTTGAGTTGCGTAGTTGTTGTTGCGTGTTGGCGACGAAGGCCGCTTTCCCTTTACCCTTATTATTTCGGGGGTCCTTATTTGAGAAGGAAGGCCCATGGCCCATCTGATTCATTTGGGCCAGTTTATCTATCAGAGCCTAAAAGGTTGTGGGCTTGAAGAATGTCATGAACAGGGACACAGTCATTTGAGGATCGAGGGTCCCGATGAACATGCCTACGGCAGCAGACTCTTCAATGCGCTATTCATACTTAGACCACAGGTTCCACCACCGGATCGCGTATTGGACCCATATTTCTCCCGGCTTTATCCTAGCATTGATTAATGCCGTGATCGGAGTGCGCTCGCCCGCGCTGGCAAACCGCTGTGTAAACAGCAGCTCTATTTCTGTGAAGGATTTCATGGAGTCATTTGGGAGCTCTGAGTACCATTCAAAAGCTGTATCTGACAAGCTGCCGACGAATTGGCGAAGCAACAGTTTGTTGTCACCTCCAGTATTGCCGCACAGACCTCTAAATTGTGTGACGTGTTGGTGAGGGTTGCATGTTCCTTTATAGACATGGAACTTGAAGATCGTTTATCCCGGTGGGTATTTGATTTGGTCATACCAACCTGGATATGGTCGTCCAGTTCTGACAATTAGGCCGTCGACTTCATTAGCTTAGTGAGCTCTTATTTGCCGAGCAATGTAATCATCCAGGGCAGCCTTAGAGATCGTTTCCTCCTTGGTCGCTGATAAGGCCGGAGGAGGGTTTGACATTTCCCCTCTGTCATCCTTGTGGATTATCGACAGATCCTCGGCCGGGGGTTTAGGTTGGATCATCATTCCAACCATGTCTTGAAATAACAGAGCCATCTACTTTATGTTAGCAGATTGATCAGCAGCCTCCTTGTCCTTTCTTTCTATCACCCTTCACAGAAACTCTGTATCGGTCTCTTGCTCTTGACGCTGTCCGATTTCTTTGTCCGGGCCTTCTTTTTGTCCAGTAAGCGCCGCCATTTTGGTCAGCATTTCCTGGAGCTTTTGCTGTTCTCCTGAGCCTTAGTCAGCGATCAGTTTTGCGGTTGATGACTCACTGTGGCGCGGCTATCTTCTTTTCCTGAAGCCATATAGACCGTATGTACGGTTATGCCCACAGACTTGGGCGTTTAGGTCTATCGCCTTTGGAATTTGCCGCGGATGGTAGAGTTTTCTCCAGCCTTATTATTTTATGAGAGATTGGAGTTAAAGGAGCCGTTGTGACAGGCACCTGTTTAGGAGAAGTCCCATGTTGTATGGCGGAAGAGCGACATTTTCCTTTCCGACCCTTGGATTTCTCGGGTCGACGTGAGTAATTTTTGTCAATCACTGAGTCTTGGACTTTTCTCCAGACTCTACGTATTTTTGAGGAAAGTCGTTGATGATGCTGCTCTGGCTGTTGAGGCACATGGACCTCTACCAGCAGAGATGATTTCTTCAGCACCGCCATCGGGGAGTTCTTACGTACCCTCTTGAGCGGATCAAAACTGTTCTCGGTTAAAACAGCAGCGTTGACATCCACCATAGGAACTGGTAGGGTGAGCCCAGAAGGAGAGTTGCCCCCAGCCTATCTTATTCGACGCCAGTGGCAACGTCGAGCGTGCCTGCTGAAGGGACCATCTTAGTTTTGGAAGCGGCTTCATCATGCCCCCGGCTTTGCTGAGGGATTTCAATCGGCATCAGCCTATTGAAGACCGACGTCCCTGATAGAGTTTGAGGAGAGCCGGCCAATTTTTCGAAGACCGATCGACTGATGAGGGAAGTACCTTTGTCGGCTTCGTCTGTAGCAGGATAGGGAGGGCTAGCCTTTTTGGGGTAGTCCCTTCAGGTATCACGAGCTTCTTTATGGGTCTGCTTGAGCTTTTTCTCAGCCTGTTGAAAACTAATGTTTCAGGGTTTGACGGCTTGCTGATGGGAGCCATCGTGGTTACCATCCGATCGAAGACAGGATTTCGGGGAGCTTCTTCTTATGGCTTTGAGACACCGAAACTCACAGGTGGGAGCATAGTCCTGAAGAACAGTCCAGTAGTGGCTTGTGTGACCTGCCCCACCGGCATTGAGAAAATAGAAGCCGCATTGGGCTCGTAGGTCACTCCTCCAGTTGGGGTGGAACGGGAGTTGCTGTTGCATGAGGTGCAGTTGAGAGCTATTGATTTTCTGTATAGGAGCAAGACACCAAGTTTCAGTACCTCGAATCCAAGAGAAACCATAGCGAACTATGATTTTGATCGCGAAACACGACACACGAAGTGTGGAGTCGAAAGAGGAAAAGGTCCCACCGGGCGTACCGGAATCTATTTACCGCTGAAGACCGGACCGAGACGAAGAGGACTTCTAGCCTGAATTTAGGGGCAGATACTATTTGGACATATCCACCCATCTCTCCGAAGATACCAAGATGATTTATGGCACCGTTTATCGGAGGTTTGTATAGATACGGCGATGCAGCAAACATTATCAGATCCTCCCTCATTTGTGAGGGGTTTTTGATTGTGGGGACGCTCTTCCTTGCAGGCGTAAGCCCCTGCAGTTAATTACGTTATCGCGTTGCGATAACCACTTTCTCCTTCTCCAACGATTTATTTCGTGTCGTGTTATATTTATTTTATTTTGGTTGCCCATGGATTGTATACGGAAACTAGTTTATGCCGTCGTCCGTAGGGCGCGGATTAGTGAAAATCCGTATATTTTAGATTAAGGATTTTGAACTCAGGTTGTATGTTCCTTTAGTTCAAAAAATATTGTGTTTTATTTAAAGACCATTAATCTAGTTTGAGATTAAAATCAACTTAAATATATGAGCATTTGGGTTCAATTTATTTTAACTAAGAATATGTTAATCCTATTTGAGACTACGATCAGCTTAAAGATATTTTCAGAATCATTAAATTTAGTTAAGATCCAACAACAGATCATTTGGGCTCAGCACAAGAAACTTTCAAAGAGACTTAGCCAATTTGGGCTTGGTCTGCTCAGTTTTTATTCAAAAGTGCTAAGCACTTATTTGTGGGTCTGTTTGCTCAGTCATTTTCCCTTATGCAGAAGTGCTAAGAACTTGTTTGGGGCTCTGGCACTCACATGTGTATCATGTGAGGCGCTCAGACATGGGCGCTGCCCAATCACTTTAGTCATTTTGACTGAAAATAGAGTGCTAAGCACTTTCTATGGCGCTCACGTGAGAAGCACATGAGGCACTGTCTCATTTATTTTATTGGACGCTCATATGTGTTTCACGTGAGACGATGGGACCTGGGCATTGTCCAATCAGTGCCAAGCACTTAGTCACTTTGATTGACTTTATAGTGCTTCTGCACTTTTACTTAGCGCTCACGTGTATTTCACATGAGGCGTTGGCCTACTATTTTGAGCGTCCACATGGAAAGAACGTGAGGCGCTGAGTCCTTTGTTTTAGTCACTCACGTGGGAAGCACGTGAGGCATTGGGTTCCATTTAAAGGAGTCTTTTGGGTGCTCTCATGTGTTTCATGTGAGGTGCCAAGTCATTTTTCTTTTTTAGAAATTTAATCTCTATTGATATTTTCTGAAGAAGTTTTAACTTATATTAATGGAATTTTGACCATTAATGATCTCTGTTTTGAAGATCTGAGATTGGTTTTATTGGAGAACTAAGTTCTTCTGCTCTTTTTGTAAGAACAAAGTTCTTTATGTTGGGTTACACCCTGTTTGTGAAGGAATTAAATTCCTAGACAATATGTCTTCTATTTCTTTTTGATCTGGTTCTTTTTCCCTAGATTTTGAGTTTGGAGAACAGAATCTCCCCGGTGAGAATTAAATTCTCAACTTGTAGAGAGATTTATTTTTCAAATTTTAGATCAAGGGAAAAACTAGAATCTTTTTTTGTAGAGGGTTAAACCCTTGTTTTCTTTTTTCTCAGGCAAAAGAGATAAGTTCTATCTCTGCTTTTTTAACCTAGAGTTTTGAAGAGCAAGAATCTTTTTTCTTTAGAGGAGAATTGAATTCTCTATTTTTGTGGAAAGAAACTTGTGGGGTTTATCTTCCTCCTTCCTCCTTTTTTTTGAAGTCTCTTATCTTTTATATAGAAGAGTCAAATTTGTTGATTAGTTTGAGAAAAAATTTCATTTGAGAAATACCAATTGATTTACTTGGCCTTAAAGATTATTTAGGGGATTGTATCTACCGTTGGATTTTTTATCCAGAGAATTTTATTTCACAGAATATATATTCTTGTTTATAACAAGATTAGGGAAATATTTTCCCAAAGATAGAATTTTATTTCTATCAATCGGTGATTTTTAATCATCATTAGATTTTTAATCCAAGGGTGTTCTGTTTAACAGAACACACTCTTTCTTTGTTTAGAAAGATGAGGGAAATATATCCCCAAAATAGAATTTAATTCTATCATTGGATGATTTTTAATCACCATTGGATTTTTGATCCAACAGAGAATATTTGATCAGGGAGATATGTTTTTCCCTAATAGAATTTAATTCTATCATTTGATGATTTATTATCACCATTGGATTTTTGATCCAACAACTTTGCTTAACAGAGAATATCCTAGATTTTAGGGAAACATTCCCCACGTAGAATTTAATTCTACCCACCTTAGTTTGGGCGTTGGTGCTCATGTGTTATGCACGTGGGCATCACTTAAGAATTAACTCTTATATATAAGGGACGCTCCCATACTTTGCACATTGGCGCTCACGTGAACTTCACGTGAGACGCCACTATAGGATTTAATCCTATAAGAGGCCAGTGCTGGCACTCACGTGAGGAGCACGTGAGGCGCTGCCTCATTGTGTTTAACAGAGCTTGACTCTGATTATTGTGTTTAATTAATAGAGGAATAGTAGTTATTCTTACGTAGTTGTTTGTAATTTGATAAAGAAAGTATTCGTGTATACTAGAGGAGTACAACTTACCTCGTGGACTAAGGTAACAGGAAGTATAAGGCCCCGTCAAAACCCACGGGACAACGGCATAAGAATTCAAGTTAGGTTTCTTTTAAAGTGGTCTTTCTTGTCACAATATACGTTCCGTACCAACCTACCCCTTATCCCTGCATATTGTAGTGTATAGTTCAAGTTTACGGGTCTTGACCGAATCCATGAATATAAAAAGGACAAGTTCAAGTTCAAGTGGTAATCAAGTATTCAGGTATTCATATTAAATTCATATCAAGTTATATTCATTGTTCAGTCAAGTCAAGTGTTCAAGTTAAAGTTTGTGTCACGCCCCGCTTCCCAGTATACGGGCAGAGGACGCGACGAGGCCGCTATGTATTTACTCTGAAGCAAACACGCTAAGCGTATCTAAGTAATATAAAAGAAATGTATACAGGAGACAAATGTAATGAACAACAAATTTATTTATTAACATTCTTTTACAGTACATGGAAAAGTAAATACATGGAATGAAAAAGATGCCTAACAGTGGCATAACAGAAAAGAAAAATACAGAATGTAAAGGAAATATACAAGTGTAAGTACAGCTCGGGATCTTCAATAAACTGGTCCAAGTCTTCAGTGCTAGGCTCGACCTCCTGAAGGTCCGATCCACCTGACAACATTCCAAAGAAGATAGAGAAGGAATGTTGTCAGCGAACAATCGCTCAGTAAGTCCTAAAGATAAGGGAGAAATAGAATAGACAGAGAGAGAATGTAGCTTTTAAAATTGCATTATACGGTTAATGATGTTGTTTGTAGCTTGGTACAAAAGGATGTCAGTGTATACGAGAGGAGTCTCTATATGCTAGAGACTAAAGGCAAATGGAATACAAGGCTCCATTAGAATGTCCGGAACAACGGCGATTGAATTCAGGTTAGGTGTCTTAATGGTTGCAATCTCGTGCCACTTCTAACACCTTCCGTACCAATCTACCCCTTAAACCCCGCGATGTCTTGATTGTATTGTTTGTATTGTATTGCAACTTGTATTGTCTTGTAATATAGATTGTATAATTGGATGACTTGCCGAAACCATGATATTAGTAAATCGATATAACTGGAGAATCATGCAAATGGATGTAACTTGAGAATCATGTAAATGGATGTATATCCATGGTTCGGTTCGATCAAGTTGTATAGATTGATAGATTGAACAGATTGAATATATAGATTCATGTTGAATTGTTATATTGTAGATTGTACTTGAATCACATTCAAGTTGGATTGATTATCATGAGACTCAGTCTGAATCAGAACAATTAGAAAAAAAAATTGAAGTCCTGAATTAGGTTTTTGATATTATCGGTAACCGCTGCATATGGGCGGCAGGATTTGTGTCTTTTTCAAAGACGATTACCGTGTTGATAACACCGTTTGTTAAGTTGTCTATCTTAAATAGGCAAGCACCCACTTCTCCGTCTCCCTGAGGCTCAAGAGATTAGTCCCGCATAAACCTATATTTACTAAGCTCCTTAGGGTAATTTATAGAGCTTGAGAGCGTTTTATGTAAAAATAATTTTGTATAGTTTTCAAAATACACCTCAAGTAATTAATTATCGTCTTTAAAGTTTTCATAGATGTAGATTTTATATATGTAATATAAAACATTTTGCTATGAAACTTGTTAATGATGTTTTGTTAATGATTAATAGTTAAGATGTAAGAATTTGGAATGGTTGTGTTTAATGAAAATTGCACATTTTAAAGAGAACCGAATAGGAAGTCGGATTAACTCCGCTTCCGTCGGGTTTTAGGATTACGAGTTTTTAGAATAGCAAAGTGAAGAGGGGGGAGGGACCTACTGGCTTTTGATTTAGAGGAGAGGAAGAGGGAGTGGAAGTAGGTTCTGGTGCATCGTTTCGTCGCCAGGAGTTCCTAGAGTCGTAGTCGGAAATTCGCCGGAGCTTCGCTCTTCGCTAACTCCACTTGTACATAAATATTCTAGAGAGTTTTCTTGAGAGTTTTGGACAGAGATTTGGGGTGAGGGGGGTGTTTAGGTGTGGTATTTATAGGAAAAGAATAGGGTTAGGGTAGGTGAAAGGGTGTGAGAAAATATATTAAAAATTGTATTAAAAAAATGGTTTAATTGAGTTTTAAAGAGTTCTGTTAGTGTGCAAAAAATTTAAAGTGTACAGGGGTTATAAGAAGCCAAAAGGTAACAGATGTCATGAAGAGAATCGGCCGATCCGACTCAGTTCGGCCGGCAGCGCCGGCCGAGTCAGCCGCGCCGCCGGCCCGATCCGGCCGAGTCAGGCCGGGTCTTGGGGCCACGTGTCCGTCATCTCTTGGGGTATCCCCTGGGTCAGTTTGTTTTATTTGTGACTTTTGGTTTTTACGTGTTTAGCACATGTAGACTCTTAGGATTCTAAAAATTTAAAAAGAAATCAATATTAAAAATAATGTGGGTGATAGGATTTGAACTGGTGTGCTTTGGTTCAGCAGTGCAACGTCTTACCAATGAGCTAGAAGTTCTTTCTTGCTATTAAAAAGAAAAACAAATTTATAACTTGTGCTCAGGCAAAATTACCCATTTCTGTATTTTTTGAAAAAATTATACAGAAATTTTAAGGTTGTTACATTCTACCCTCCTTATAAAAATTTCGTTCTCGAAATTCGAAAAAGGAAAGTGTAACAGATTAAAGAAAAGTTTAGTGACTGAACTACTGATAGTGTATGGAAAAAAATAACAAAGTGGTGTAAGGGTTTTAAAAATGTGAAAGAAACTTACTAGTGTTACCTTGATCAACTTTCTCGGTTTCTACGGCCGCTAAAGTGTATGCCTGTCGCCGGGGTATGTTTCTTGTAGCTAGAGGCACATTACTTTGTTCTTGGGGCATGTCTCTCTTCCCTTGAGGCGTGTTCCGCATTGCCTCTTGGAATTGGCGAGTAGGCGGTGCAGGTAGTGGAGCTGTGAGTGAAAGACGAGATGCAGGAGCCTGGATAGCTGACCGCTGCGGGTAGTTGATGGGTGTGTGATCTGTGTTGCTTCTATAAGGACAGTTTCCAATTCCGTGATTGGATGCGCCACAAATTAGGCACATGCCTTTTGCGCGCCTACAGTCCTTCCATAAGTGTCCCTTTCTCCTGCAGTAGTAGCAAAAGTCTGGACTCGACTGGTTATTGATTTCTTCAGTTCTCCTGGGTTCGAACGATAGCCTGGAAGAGGCTCCTCCTGCCATTTGAGTGGCAGGGCTCTTCAAACCGGCAGATTGAGGTCTGCCCTTCCTCTTCACCCCTACCTCGTATCTTCGGGCAGCCTTCAAAGCCAAATCATGGATTGGGAACTTCCCTGTAGCTAGAGCATCTTGGATTTCCGAGTCCAACCCTTACTGAAATCTTCTAGCTCCGATCTTAGCAGTCGGTATGAGATGTGCCGCAAACCTGTTACGGTTTTGTGTTAGCAGTGTAGTATATGATATTTAGAAAATTGAATTTATTGAGACATTTCTTACCGACTGAGCATGGCAAACTCAGCGTCATACTCATCTACTGATTTGGTCCACATTGAACCTTGTTGCAGATGGATGAACTGCTGTTCCATGTCGAATCTGGAAGTCTCAGGGAAGTACTTTGCGTCGAACATGTCTCGAAAAGTCTTCCATTCGATGGGTTGATCAAGACGGCTTTCTTCCGCCTTCCACCAGACCCGTGCATTATCCGTGAGTTGTAGCTTCACAACACGGACCCAAGCTAACTCTGGCACTTGTACTGCTTCCAGATCATCTTCGATACTCTGAGCCCATTCCTCGGCTTTTAGAGGGCTCTCTTTTCCCGAAAAGTTCTTGGGGTGCAGTGCCCGGAATTGCTTCACTCCGGGTGCTTCTGCTTCTGGATGGTTCAATAGAATAGCAGTCTGTTGCTGCTGTCCTTCCAGGAGGCTGCAGATCGCCTTAAGCAATACCGTCTGCTCATTAATCGGAGCAGCTATGGCAGGTGTAATCGATATGGGAGGTGGAGTGTTGTTGAAATTGGTGCTGGTGTTGTTTGGGGAATCCATAACCTTTGAAGAAAGATTTGTGTTAGGATAGACTCAAAATATATGAAATGATAAAATTCAAGGAATATGAATTGTAAAGAATGTTTTCAGTTGCTGGTTCTTATGTTATATTGCGTAGGTTGTTCACGCAGAGCTGAACTGCATGGTAGGGTTCCATACAGCTCTAACCTGCATGGGCCACCAACAAAACCAGTCACGCCCCGCTTCCCAGTATACGGGCAGAGGACGCGACGAGACCGCTACGTATTTACTCTGAAGCAAACACGCTAGCGTATCTAAGCAATATAAAAGAAATGTACACAAGAGACAAATGTAATGAACAAGAACTTTATTTATTAATATTCTTTTACAGTACATGGAAAAGTAAATACATGGAATGAAAAAGATGCCTAACAGTGGCATAAAAGAAAAGGAAAATACAGAATGTAAAGTAAATGTACAAGTATAACTACAGCTCGGGATCTTCAATAAACTGGTCCAAGTCTTCAGTGCTAGGCTCGATCTCCTGAAGGTCCGACCCACCTGACAACATTCCAAAGAAGAAAGAGAAGGAATGTCGTCAGCGAACAATCGTTCAGTAAGTCCTAAAGATAAGGGAGAAGTAGAATAGAGAGAGAGAAAATGTAGCTTTTAAAGTTGCATTATACGGTTAACGCTGTTGTTTGTAGCTTGGTACAGAAGGATGCCAATGTATACGAGAGGAGTCTCTATATGCTAGAGACTAAAGGCAAATAGAATACAAGGCTCCGTTAGAATTTCCGGAACAACGGCGATTGAATTCAGGTTAGGTGTCTTAATGGTTGCAATCTCGTGCCACTTCTAACACCTTCCGTACCAATCTACCCCTTAAACCCCGCGATGTCTTGATTGTATTGTTTGTATTGTATTGCAACTTGTATTGTCTTGTAATATAGATTGTATAATTGGATGACTTGCCGAAACTATGATATCAGTAAATGGATGTAACTTGAGAATCATGTAAATGGATGTATACCCATGGTTCAGTTCGGTCAAATTGTATAAATTGATAGATTGAATAGATTAAATATATAGATTCATGTTGAATTGTTATATTGTAGATTGTACTTGAATCACATTCAAGTCAGATTGATTATCACGAGACTCAGTCTGAGTAAGAATAACTAGAAAAGAAATTGAAGTCCTGAATTAGGTTTTTGATGTTATCGGTAATCGCTGCACATGGGCGGCAGGATTTTTGTCTTTTTCAAAGAAAATTTCCGTGTTGATAACACCGTTTGTTAAGTTGTCTACCTTAAATAGGTAAGCACCTATTTCTCCGTCTCCCTAAGGCTCAAGAGATTGGTCCCGTTTAAACCTATATTTACTAAGGTCCTTAGGGTAATTTATAGAGCTTGAGGGGGTTTTATGTAAAAATAATTTTGTATAATTTTCAAAATACACCTCAAGTAATTAATTATCGTTTTTAGAGTTTTCATAAATATAGATTTTATATATGTGACATTTCTAGTGAATAAGACCAAATTTATTTAATATATGGTATTTATCTGTAAAGTATTGAACTTGTATGGAATTGCATGTTATTTTCATGTAAAGTGATTCTTTTGATTTAGAAAAGTTGGAATATTAATATTATATCAAAAATAGATATTTTGATGTTACATACATACATACATATATATATATATATATATGTATAACATAATTTTAATTTATTATATTTTTAGAAATCTCATTTTCTTAAGATATTTGTATTTTAAAATCTTTCGAGACCGAATACTCCTTACGGAGGTCTGCATCTCACACTACTAAGCCCGAGGATGTGCGATAATCCGCACCATCCCGAGTGGGTTCCCCAAAATGGATTGTAGCGGCGCTTTGCAAAGACTTGTTTAAAATACATAAGCTTGTGAAAATGGTATTTATAAGTTAAAGATAGTTTTGTGTAAAACGGTATTTTCCCGAATCTATGTCACGCCCCGCTTCCCGGTATACAACGAAGGGGACGCGACGAGGCCCGCTACGTATATACTCAGAAGTACATACGCTAAGCGTATCTAAGCAATATAAAATAAATACACAAGAGACAAGATATAAAAGGAACAGCAACTTTTATTTATTAACATTCTTTTGTACAATGCATGAAAAGGAAATACAACTGAAATAAAATGATGCCTAAACAGTGGCATAACAGGAAATGAAAAAAAATACAGAAATGAAAAGTGCACAATGAAACTAAAGTGCAGGGTCTTCGGCAAACTGCTCCAAGTCTTCTTGAGATGGCTCGATCTCCGCCGGGTCCAAACCTCCTGACGACATTCAAAGAAGAAAGAAATAGAATGTCGTCAGCGAACAGGTCGCTCGGTAAGTCCCAAAGATAAGGGAGAAATAGACAGAGAATAAGAGAGAGAGAATAGCTTTTAATGTTGTATTATAATATTGTAATGTTGTATTAACGCTGTTGTTTGTAGCCTGGTACAGAAGATGCCAGTGTATAAGAGGGGAGTCCCACTTACACCGGGGACCTTGGTAACCTGTAGTACAAGGCTCCGTCGATAATACCATGGAACAATAGTATGGATGTAATTACGTCTTAAGTGACCACCTCATGCCACCTTTAACATATTCCGTACCAGTCTACCCCTTAAACCCCGCGATGTCTTGTTTGTATTGTTATCTTGTAAATTGTATTGATTGTAAGATTGATTGACCGACTGACCGAAACCATGATATCAGGAAACGGTTATAACCGTAGAGTCATGTAAATGGAATACTGAGAATCATGTAAAAGGAATATATATCCATGGTTCGGTTCAGTCAAGTTGTGTAAATTGATGATTGTATTCATGGATTCATGTGTTCATATTGACTTAGAATCTTGTAGATTATAGATTGACTTGAATCATATTCAAGTCAGATTAATCAGACTCAAACCCGAGTCAGACAATCAGAAATGTGAATCGAAGTCTTGTAATTGCTAGGGTCCTTAGGGTAATAAATAAAACTTGAGGGGGTTTTATTGTAAAAAATACTTTTATATACTTTTCCAAAATACACCTCAAGTATTTATTGTTCGTCTTTAGAGTTGTAATGAGGGTGGATTTTATGTGGTGACATTTCTAGTGAAAAATATCCTAGTTTAATAAATAAGGGTATTTATCTGTAATATTGATTTATTTGAAGTTCCTGGTATTTTAGTGTAAAATCTATTCTTGTGATTTTTTTTAGAAAAATATGGAATATTTATATTATCATAAAATAGATATTTAAATGATAATTATACATATATTTATACAAAAATAATTTTTATAAATATTTTATATTCCAAAAATCTCATTTTCTTAAGATGTCGTATTTTAAACCTTTCGAGACCGAATACTCCTTGCGGAGGTCTGAATCTCGCACTACTAGCCCGAGGGTGCGCGATAAACCGCACAATCCCGAACGGGTTCCCCAAAGATAGGTTGTAGCGGCGCTTTGCAAAGATTGTAAAATACTAATCCTTTAGAAAACGGTTTTATAAAGTAAAGGGTATTTATTTGCAAATTGTAATTTTCCGTATTTTAGATTCTAGGGTTTCCTAAGCCAACTAGCCTATTTCTAAATGGTCTAAACGACAAGTCGTTAGAAGCCTCAAATCGCCTCTTCACCGCCAATTGTGGCCAGGTAAGTACAAGTGAGGAGGGAGGGATCTGCTCACGAATCGTGAGGCGGGCCTTTTAAAGTTACCCAAGCTCACTTGCCTAGCCTAGACACCACAAAGTCAGGTTTAGATAAACAATCGATATCCACAACTTATCGTATTTTCCTATTAAAAGATATTGTTTAAACAAATGTATCAAACCTAAACTTTTATAAAAGGTTTTGTTAAGGAAATGGTATTTTAATGTAAAATCTTGTTTTATCGTATTAGGAGTTTTCAAGATATCGTATTATGGTTGCATATGTGTGTGTGAGGAGGTAGGTCATTAGCTCGTGATCTATTTTAAGGTATAACAATGTTAATGGGTTAAATGTGAAATTGAAATATGATGGTATTAAAGTGAAAAAATACGGTAAGTTAAAAAGGTTATCATTTCATGTGTGAAAACTTATTCAAATTGATTTTTACAAGTTTAATAGTCAAGATAAAGATGTTTAGGAATGATTGAATTGATTAGAAGTGAAAAAAAATAAACATTATGGTATTAAAGTGAAAAAGAATACGATATTGCAAAAGCTATCATTTCATGTGAGAAAATTTGTCCAAATTAGTTGTTATGTGATTAATAGTCAACATGAATATGTTTAAGCATTATGAAAATGGTGATAAGTGAGATTTTATAGAAAACCGAATCGGAAATCGGTTTGTTCCGATTTCCGTCGGGTTTCGTAATTTCGTATTTTTGAGAAGTAGTAAGAAGGAAAGAATGGGACTTACGGGTTTCGATCTATACTAAAGAGTATAAGGGAACTAAAGAAGTTGCCGAGGCATTGCTTCGTCGCCGGTTGTTTCTAAAAACGTCGCCGGAATTCCCGCCAGAATCTCGTCGGAGCTTCGCCGCGAACTTGTTTTCAAAGCACACATTTTTTGGAAAACTTTTGAGAGAGTGGCTCAAGATTTTGGGGGTGAGAGGGTAGTATGTAGGGTTGGTATTTATAGGGCTAGGCTAGGGTTAGGGTAGATGAAAAGTTAAAAATAAAAATGTGATAAAATGTAATAAAAATGTATTAAAAGTGGAGTAATTGGAGTTTTTAAAGAGCTCTGGAAGTGGTATAAGGCTGAAACTTTGCAGGTGCATAGGGAATATGAAAAGACACAACTTTCATGTTGTGACCATCGCCGGAATCGGCCGAATCGGGGGTGACTCGGCCGTGACTCGGTCGGAGCACTGAGTCGGCCGAGTCAAGGACGAGTTGGCCGATTCCCGGCCGAGTCCGGTGGCCTGGATCCCCCTCGACAGTTCATCTAACTCCTGCAAGTGTTACATCTTTGGGTGTAGTGGGGTTTTTGTGGTATATGCACGTGTAAACTCTTGGTATTCTAAAGGTTTTTAAAAAAATCAATATTAAAAATAATGTGGGGTATGGAATTTGAACTCTGGTGGCTTAGTTCAGCAGTGCAAGGTATTACCAATGAGCTACAAGCTCGTTCTTGTAATTATGGAGTTATTTAATTACTTAAAATGATAGCAGCAATAGTAAATATTCCAAGTATACATTAAATTTAAAGTAATTTCTTGTACACTAAAAATGGAGTTATTACATTCTTGTAGCTTGTAATTAAAAACAAAATAATTACTTATATCTTGTGCTTAGGCTAAAATACCCCTTTATGATTTTGGAAAAAAAAAATTTAAAATTTTGTGTGGAAAAGTGTATAGGAAAATTAGGGTTGTTACAATCTATATTTCCCAAAAGGTATAGTGCTATATTGCATATGAGTGTTGTGGGGAGCTATGTCATTACCTCGTGATCTATTTAATGGTATAGCAAGAAAATATGATGTTTAATGTCAAAACTAAACTACATGGTATTTTACTGAAAAAGTACGATAAAAATTGCAATATAAAATATTTTGCTATGAAACTTGTTCATGATATTTTTTTAATGATTAATAGTTAAGATGTAAGAATTTGGAATGGTTGTGTTTAATGAAAATTGCACATTTTAAAGAGAACCAAATCGGAACTCGGATTAACTCCGCTTTCGTCGGGTTTTAGGATTACGAGTTTTTAGAATAGCAAAGTGAAGTGGGGGGAGGGACTTACTGGCTTTTGATTTAGAGGAGAGGAAGAGGAAGTGGAAGTAGGTTCCGGTGCGTCGTTTCGTCACCAGGAGTTCCTAGAATCGTCGTTGGAAATTCGCCGGAGTTTCACCCTTCTCTAACTCCACTTGTACACAAATATTCTAGAAAGTTTTCTTGAGAGTTTTGGACAGAGATTTGGGATGAGGGGGTGTTTAGGAATGGTATTTATAGGAAAAGATTAGGATTAGGGTTGGTGAAAAAGTGTGCGAAAATGTATTAAAAATTGTATTAAAAATTGGTTTAATTGAATTTTAAAGAGTTCTTTTAAACAACAACAACAACAACAACTGAGCCTTTTATCCCAAGCATATGGGGTAGGCTACATGAACCAACATGAGAATCACGCCGGGTCCAGCACATGAATCCTCTGTCTCCACTCACTTCTATCGAACAATATACTTTCATTGAGTCCTTTGGCAACCATATCGTTTCGTATCACCTCCATCCATGTTTTCTTCGGTCTCCCTTTTGCCCTTTTGCCATTACCCATATCGAGAGTATCTATTCGTCGAACCGGTGCTTCCATAGGTCTGCGTCGCACATGACCAAACCATCTAAGCCGGTTTTCCCGTATCTTCTCCTCCACGGGTGCTACACCAACTTTTACACGAATATCCTCATTTCGCACCTTGTCTTTTCTAGTGTTACCGCACATCCAACGAAGCATGCGCATCTCCGCTACGTGCATCTTCTGTGTATGATGCTTCTTAGGAGCCCAGCATTCTGTACCATATAATAAGGCAGGCCGAATAGCGCTCCGATAAAACTTCCCTTTCAATTTTAACGGAAAGTTACGATCACACAAAATCCCTGTTGCACTCCTCCATTTCAACCAACCAGCTTGGATCCTTTGATTAACATCACTATCGATCTCCCCATTCCTTTGGATGATGGAACCTAGATATCTAAACTGGTCGCTCGGTGATATCTCTTGCCCTTCCAATGTTATACCAATATGGTTTTGACTTCTCTGGCTACTAAATTTGCAGTGCATATATGCTGTCTTGGACCTGCTCAATCTGAATCCCCGAGATTCCAATGTTTGTCTCCATAATTCCAATTTTGCATTAACCCCTGCTTTCGTCTCATTTACTAGAACAATATCATCAGCGAATAGCATACACCAAGGGACCTCATCTTGGATAGTTCTAGTAAGCTCATCCATCACGATGGTAAACAGGAAAGGACTTAATGCAGATCCTTGATGTAAACCAATAGTAATCGGAAAATCACTTGTTAAGCCACCGCAAGTTCTGACATTTGCCACTACTCCGTCGTACATATCCTTGATTATGTCAATATACTTGACGGGGACCCCCTTTTTCATCATTGTCCCCCATAATACCTCTCTAGGTACCTTGTCGTACGCTTTTTCTAAATCAATAAATATCATATGCAAATCTCTTCTCCTCTCTCGAAAGCGCTCGACAAGTTGACGAAGCAAATGGATCGCCTCTGTCGTCGATCGTCCAGGCATGAAACCAAATTGGTTCTCTGTTATCTTAATATCCTTCCTTAGCCTGTGTTCAATCACTCTCTCCCAAAGTTTCATGGTGTGACACATTAGTTTTATTCCACGGTAGTTTGAGCAACTTTGAATGTCACCTTTATTCTTGTAGATAGGTACAAGGATACTTTTCCTCCATTCATTTGGCATCTTTTTTGTCTGCCAAATCTTATTAAACAGATCTGTCAGCCATTTAACGCCTATTTCTCCTAAGCATCTCCAAATCTCGATAGGAATCCCGTCAGGACCAACCGCTTTTCTTAAACCCATTCTGTTCAAAGCTTCTTTAACCTCAGTAAGTCTTATTTTACGCATGAAATCACGATTTATATCTTGAGATTGAATGACAAGTCCATCCAAATTCTTAGTAAAGCTCTCATTGAACAATTTGTCAAAATAATCTCTCCATCTTTCCTTGATATCCTCATCTCGAACTAAAACCTTCTGATTTTCATTTTTGACACACTTCACCGCACATAAGTCTCTAGTCTTCCTTTCCCGCATTCGAGCAATCCGGTATATATCATTTGCAGCCTCTTTAGTGTCTAATTTCTCGTACACCTCCTTGTAGACCTTAGATTTAGCTTCCCGAACAGCTTTCTTAACTTCCTTTTTAGCCATTTTGTACTTCTCAAATCTCTCCACATCTCTACTTTTCTTCAAATCTTTATAAGAATCTCTTTTAATTTTAATAGCAGCCTTTACATCTTCATTCCACCATGATATGTCCTTAGATGGTGGAGCACCACCTCTCGACTCACCAAGTAGATCTCTAGCTACTTTCTTGATACAACTAGCCATTTTGTTCCATGTTTTGTCTGGATCATCTTCCGACTGCCAATCCGCTTCTTGTACTACACGATCTATAAAAGCCTTTTGATTACCTTCTTTCAATCGCCACCATTTAATTTTAGGCTCTACCTTACGTCTAATCTTCCTAGGTTCTCTTCTAAATCGAAAATCTAGAACTAAAAGTCTATGTTGAGTAGTTACACTCTCACCTGGCACTACCTTACAGTCGATACAACAACCTCTATCTATTCTTCCCGTCAGAAAAAAGTCTATTTGACTAGCATTTGATCCGCTCCTAAAAGTGATAAGGTGGGACTCTCTTTTCCTAAACCAGGTGTTTGCTAAGATCAAGTCATAAGATAAAGCAAAATCTAGAATCGAGTCACCTACTTCATTCCTTTGTCCGAAACCAAAACCTCCATGGATAGTATCAAACCCACTACGACTAGTACCTACATGTCCATTAAGATCACCACCAATAAATAACTTCTCTCCACTGGGTATACTTTGCACCACCTCGTCTAAATCCTCCCAGAATAGACGCTTACTAGCGTCATCAAGACCTATCTGTGGTGCATAAGCACTAATAACATTAAAGATCTCTCCACCTAGAATAAGCTTAACCAGTAAAATTCTATCACCTTTTCTCCTAATCTCAACTACATCCTCAAGTAACCGTCTATCTATGATTATACCTACCCCATTACGATTTTTATCTCTACCCGTATACCAAAGCTTATAACCCCAAGGCTCTATGACTCTACTCTTTTCACCTACCCACTTAGTTTCTTGCAAACACATAATACCAACTCTCCTCCTAATCATCACCTCCACTAATTCTATTAGTCTACCCGTAAGGGAACCTATATTCCAGGAAGCTAGACGGATCCTATGAAACCCTTGCTTATTTGTCACTACACCCGGGGTCCGATGTAGCGCGCCGCCTCTGGACGACGACCCTTGCTTATTTGTCACTACACCCGGGGTCCGATGTAGCGCGCCGTCTGTAGACGACGACCCTTGCTTATTTGTCACTACACCCGGGGTCCGGTGTAGCGCGCCGTCTCTGGACGACGACCCTTGCTTATTTGTCACTACACCCGGGGTCCGATGTAGCGCGCCGCATCTGGACGACGACCAAGCCCTTGCATATTTAACACTACACCCGGGATCCGATGTAGCGCGTCGCTGAGTAGGGGACGCCTCAACGATATTCTGATTCTGGTTCATGTCATAGAATGTGACAAAGTTTTACGTTGGCTGTCACAAGCCTACCACAACCCTCACCCTTTCTCATCCGGACTTGGGACCGGCAACGGTGGGTTTTTTAAAGAGTTCTTTTAGTGTGCCGAAAATTTAAAGTGTACAGGGGTTATAAGAAGCTAAAAAGTAACAGATGTCATGAAGAGAATCGGCCGATCTGACTCAGTTTGGCCGGCGGCGCCGACCGAGTCAGCCGCGCCGCCGGCCCGATTCGGCCGAGTCAGGCCGAGTCTTGGGGCCACGTGTCCGTCATCTCTTGGGGTATCCTCTGGGTCAGTTTGTTTTATATGACTTTTGGTTTTTACGTGTTTAGCACGTGTAGACTCTTGGAATTCTAAAAATTTAAAAAGAAATCAATATTAAAAATAATCTGGGTGATGGGATTTGAACTGGTGTGCTTTGGTTCAGCAGTGCAAGGTCTTACCAATGAGCTACAAGCTCCTTCTTACTATTAAAAAGCAAAACAAATTTATAACTTGTGCTCAAGCAAAAGTACCCATTTCTGTATCTTTTGAAAAAATTGTACAGAAAGTTTAAGATTGTTACATTCTACCCTCCTTATAAAAATTTCGCCTAGAAATTTGAAAAAGGAAAGTGTAACAGATTCAAGAAAAGTTTAGTGACTGAAGTACTGATAGTGTATGAAAAAATAACAAAGTGGTGCAAGGGTTTTAAAAATGTGAAAGAGACTTACTAGTGTTACCTTAGTCAAATTTCTCGGCTTCTACGGCGGCTAAAGTGTAAGCCTATCGACGGGGTACGTTTCTTCTAGCTGGAGGCACATTACTCTGTTCTTGGGGCATGTCTCTCTTCCCTCGATGCATGTTCCTCATTGCCTGTTAGAATTGGCGAGTAGGCGGTGCTGGTAGTGGAGCTGTGAGTGCAAGACGAGGTGCAGGAGCCTGGATAGCAGACCGCTGTGGGTAGTTGATGGGTGTATGATCTGGATTGCTTCTATAAAGACAGTTTCCAATTCCGTGATTGGATGCGCCACAAATTAGACACATACCTTTTGTACGCCTACAGTCCTTCCACAAGTGTTCCTTTCTCCTGCAGTAGTAGCAAAAGTCTGGACTCGACTATTTATTGATTTCTTCAGTTCTCCTGGGTTCGAACGATGGCGTGGAAGAGGCTCCTCCTGCCATTTGAGTGGCAGGGCGCTTCAAACCAGAAGATTGAGGTCTGCCCTTCCTCTTCACCATTGCCTCGTATTTTCGGGCAGCCTTCAAAGCCAAATCATGGGTTGGGAAATCCCCTGTAGCTAGAGCACCTTGGATTTCCGAGTCCAACCCTTACTGAAATCTTCTAGCTCTGATCTCAGCAGTCGGTATAAGATGGGTCGCAAACCTGTTACGGTCTTGTGTTACCTGTGTAGTATGTGATATTTTGAAAATTGAATTTATTGAGACATTTCTTATAGACTGAGCATGGTGAACTCAGCATCATACTCATCTACCAATTTGGTCCACATTGAACCTTGTTACAGATGGATGAACTGTTATTCCATGTCAAATCTGGCAGTCTCAGGGAAGTACTTTGTGTCGAACATGTCTCGGAAAGTCTTCCATTCGATCGGTTGATCAAGACGGCTTTCTTCTGCCTTCCACCAGACCCGTGCATTGTCCGTGAGTTGTAGCTTCGTAACACGGACCCAAGCTAACTCTGGCACTTGTGCTGCTGCCAGATCATCTTTGATGCTCTGAGCCCATTTCTCGGCTTCTAGAGGGCTCTCTTTTCCCGAAAAGTTCTTGGGGTGCAGTGCCCGGAATCGCTTCACTCCGGGTGCTTCCGCTTCTAAACGGTTCAAGAGAATAGCAGTCTGCTGCTGTTGTCCTTCCAGGAGGCTGCGGATCGCCTCAAGCAATACCGTCTGCTCATTGATCGGAGCATCTATGGAAGGTGTAATCGGTATGGGAGGTGGAGTGTTGTTGAAGTTGGTGCTGGTGTTGTTTAGGGAATCCATAACTTTTGAAGAATGATTTGGGTTAAGATAGACTCAAAATATATGAAATGATAAGATTCAAGAAATATGAATTGTAAAGAATGTTTTCAGTTGCCGGTTCTTATGTTATATTGCTTAGGTTGTTCACGCAGAGCTGAACTGCATGGTAGGGTTCCATACAACTCTGACCTGCATGGGCCACCAACAAAACATGTCACGCCCCGCTTCCCAGTATATGGCCAGAGGATACGACGAGACCGCTACGTATTTACTCTGAAGCAAACACGCTAGCATATCTAAGCAATATAAAAGAAATGTACACAAAAGACAAATGTAATGAACAAGAACTTTATTTATTAACATTCTTTTACAGTACATGGAAAAGTAAATATATGGAATGAAAAAGATTCCTAACAGTGGCTTAACAGAAAAGGAAAATACAGAATGTAAAGGAAATGTACAAGTGTAACTACAGCTCGGGATCTTCAATAAACTGGTCCAAGTCTTCAGTGCTAGGCTCGATCTCCTGAAGGTCCGATCCACCTGACAACATTCCAAAGAAGAAAGAGAAGGAATGTCGTCAGCGAACAATCGCTCAGTAAGTCCCAAAGATAAGGAAGAAGTAGAATAGACAGAGAGAGAATGTAGGTTTTAAAGTTGCATTATACGGTTAACGATGTTGTTTATAGCTTGGTACAGAAGGATGCCAGTGTATACGAGAGGAGTCTCTATATGCTAAAGACTAAAGGCAAATAGAATACAAGGCTCCGTTAGAATGTCCGGAACAACGGCGATTGAATTCAGGTTAGGTGTCTTAATGGTTGCAGTCTCGTGCCACTTCTAACACCTTCCGTACCAATCTACCCCTTAAACCCCACAATATCTTGATTGTATTGTTTGTATTGTATTGCAACTTGTATTTTCTTGTAATATAGATTGTATAATTGGATGACTTTCCGAAACCATGATATCAGTAAACGGATGTAACTGGAGAATCATGTAAATGGATGTAACTTAAGAATCATGTAAATGGATGTATATCTATGGTTCGGTTCGGTCAAGTTGTATAGATTGATAGATTGAACAGATTGAATATATAAATTCATGTTGAATTATTATATTGTAGATTGTGCTTGAATCATATTCAAATCTGATTGGTTATCACGAGACTCAGTCTTAGTCAGAACAATTAGAAAAGAAATTGAAGTCATGAATTAGGTTTTTGATGTTATCGGTAACCGCTGTACATGGACGGCAGGATTTGTGTCTTTTTCAAAGAAGATTACCGTGTTGATAACACCGTTTGTTAAGTTGTCTATCTTAAATAGGCAAGCACTCACTTCTCTGTCTCTCTAAGGCTCAAGAGATTGGTCCCGCTTAAACCTATATTTACTAAGGTCCTTAGGGTAATTTATAGAGCTTGAGGGGGTTTTATATAAAAATAATTTTGTATAGTTTTCAAAATACACCTCAAGTAATTAATTATCGTATTTAGAGTTTTCATAGATGTAGATTTTATATATGTGACATTTCTAGTAAATAAGACCTAATTTTCATAATATATGGTATTTATGTGTAAAGTATTGAAGTTGTATGGAATTGCATGGTATTTTCATGAAAGTGATTCTTTTGATTTAGAAAAGTTGGAATAGTAATATTATATCAAAAATAGATATTTTGATGTTACACACACACACACACACACATATATATATAACATAATTTTAATTTATTATATTTCTAGAAATCTCATTTTCTTAAGATATTTGTATTTTAAAATCTTTCGAGACCGAATGCTCCTTGCGGAGGTCTGCATCCCGCACTACTAAGCCCGAGGATGTGCGATAATCCGCACCATCCTGATCGGGTTCCCCAAAATGGTTTGTAGCTGTAGGGTCCCTAGGCACCCTAGTGAGGTCTCACAAGGCATCGAACATGCCAATTTCAAAAATTCTAGGTGCCGAGAGACCCGACTACGGATCGTTTGCTAGAAAACTAGGCGAAAAAGCTAACTAGTTAACACTTGACTATGAGATACGGAAATACAACCTTTGTAGATCCGGTGCTCCACCTCCATAGCTCCGCAACGAAGTCGTCTCCGCTGTCCAAAAAGAATCCGGGCTCTAGTGTCGGCTTCGTCGGAGAAATGGCGAGCTAGGTCGTCGATGTCCATGCCGAAGATGATCTACGTCGAGGCATCGATAGATCAAGCTCCACCTTCACCTAGCTTTGAAAACTTGTGAAGGAAACACACTCTACTACTTGGCAAGAGGTAGAGGATGAAGAAATAGGAAGTGGGTAGACTTTAGAATTGGATTTCTCACTCATTTCATCAATCCACCATTGATGCAATCAAGCTTTTTCAAGTCAAGAAAAGAAAGAAGAAGAAGAAGCTTGTTATGATAAGAATTAATTTAATTAGAAAAGAAACTCATTCTTATCATAACATGACCATGGTTAGTTGTAGAGAGTGAACTAGGGTTAGTGGAGTGGTAAGGGTTAAGCATGAGACAAAATGGTTAACTAAGTCAAAGCTTCATGAAGATTCATGAACAAAACAAAATAGCAACCATTTTTCCCTTTTTGCTTTTAATTTTCTTTTCCAAATGAATAACTAATAAATAAATAAATGAAAAAGAAAACATAACCCTAACCATTCACAACCATGGTTTAATCTTTACACTTAACCAATTTAGCATGCATCATCAAACATGATACAATCATGTGCAAAAAATCATATCGCATATATAATGCGCACACCCGAGTGAGAAAATCCATTTTAAAGTGAACCGATACTAGTTAATGAAAAGTAATATATCAAATATATAATTATACACTAAATCATTAAATCAACACTTGATTTAACGATCCGGTCATATCGCATATAACCGACTAGTATCCAATGTATCAGCTGATCGAATCAATCATTGATTCGATAACTAGGTTATATCACATATAACCATTCGATACATTCATCGCGAGAATCGAATACAGTATCACATACTGGTATCATTCTCGGTCCCGCACATATCTCATATGCGCTCCTATTTCGTTTCGCTTGAGCCAGGAAACCTCTGTGTAGGACTCTAAAGACTCGTCAATACGCCGGCAGCAGATGATGATCATATCAAACATCCACAAGCCGCAAACGGTCTGCTAAACGTAACGGCCACCCGGGTATTGAGCGATCAGAAGATCGACGAGCAAGCCCGCTCACACTCCAGTGAATCCAACCAGTAACACTACCGTACAGTCCGGTCTGATCGTCTGATATGTCGCATATCTCGCCTAGGGGTGGTAAACGTCAGACCCCAATAGCTCAATAAGTCGTGTCGATATGAGGTCAATAACAATTCGAGAAACTACTGGTAACACTTACCAGTAAATCTCAGCAACCCTGGCCACGGATTTCCTGTTATAGCCAATCAAACACAGCGCAACATCAACTCCCTATACCGGGAGAGACGAATCCCCTCCTATCGCTCATTGCCTCCATGTGACTCGGGACTGTACCCAAAAACCACCGTTTTGCACGCCCTCTTGGACGTGGTAAGATGGAAATCAAAGCACAGTGGGAACCACACAAGACTCTATGACGATCTCGGGTCAACAGACTACTCTGTACCAGTGTCACCAGAGAACTGCCATCTGACGTGAGGTATAATACCATCTGGGAGTTCTCGGCGAGTCCGTCCAGTGTACCCAGTCACTACTGAGCACCCGTATATCATCTCTGATGTCAAACACCGATGGATATGGGATCATCCATCGCCCATCTGTATGGGTCGAGAAGGTACACGCTAGTCTACTCTGGTATATCGATGCCCCGTCTCGATACACCCTCGACTAGGGACTTTGAAGGATGTACTTATGGACTACCATGTCCCCACTAGTGTGATCCGCATCATAGTCCAGGTAGTCAAGCACAGATCCTAAGGGCTTTACCAACATGTAACAGAGAGACAATCAGTATACACGTTAAGGTAAAGATCAACCAGATAGCATACTATCATGTCGAGCAAGAAAGTCCTCCCTATATATGTCCCAGCATCCACTACAATATACATCCTATGTATAGTAATGGCCTCTAGGGCATACATATAACTAACAGTAGCGGCACTTTGCAAAGACTTGTTTAAAATACATAATTTTGTGAAAATGGTTTTTATAAGTTAAAAATAGTTTTGTGTAAAATGGTATTTTCCCGAATCTATATTTCCCAAAAGGTATCGTGCTATGTTGAATATAAGTGTTGTGATGAGGTAGGTCATTACCTCGTGATCTATTTAAAAATATAGCAAGAAAATATGACATTTAATGTCAAAACTAAAACACATGGTATTTTACTGAAAAAGTACGATAAAAATTGCAATATGAAATATTTTTCTATGAAACTTGTTCATGATATTTTGTTAATGATTAATAGTCAAGATGTAAGAACTTGGAATGGTTGTGTTTAATGAAAATTGCACTTTTTAAAGAGAACCGAATCGGAAGTCGGATTAACTCCGCTTCCGTCAGCTTTTAGGACTACGAGTTTTTAGAATAGCAAAGTGAAGAGGGAGGAGGGACTTACTGGCTTTTGATTTAGAAAAGAGGAAGGGAGTGGAAGTAGGTTTCGGTGCGTCGTTTCGTCGCCGGATGTTCCTAGAGTCGTCGTCGGAAATTCGCCAGAGCTTCGCCCTTCGCTAACTCCACTTGTACACAAATATTCTAGAGAGTTTTCTTGAGAGTTTTGGATAGAGATTTGGGGTGAGGGGGTGTTTAGGTGTGGTATTTATAGGAAAAGATTAGAGTTAGGGTAGGTGAAAGGGTATTAAAAATTGTATTAAAAAATGGTTTAATAGAGTTTTAAAGAGTTCTGTTAGTGTGCAGAAAATTTAAAGTATACATGGGTTATAAGAAGCCAAAAAGTCACAGATGTCATGAAGGGAATCGGCCGATCAGACTCAATTCGGCCGTCGGCGCCGACCGAGTCAGCCACGCCGCCGGCCCGATCCGGTTGAGTCAGGCCGGGTCTTGGGGCCACATGTCCGTCATCTCTTGGTGTATCCCCTGGGTCAGTTTGTTTTATATGTAACTTTTGGTTTTTACGTGTTTAGCACGTGTAGACTCTTGGGATTCTAAAAATTTAAAAAGAAATCAATATTAAAAATAATGTGGGTGATGGAATTTGAAGTCTGTTGGTTTGGTTCAGCAGTGCAAGGTCTTACCAATGAACAACAAGCTTCTTCTTACTGTTAAAAAGCAAAACAAATTTATAATTTGTGCTTAGGCATAAGTACCCCTTTCTGTATTTTTTGAAAAAATTGTACAGAAAGTTTATGGTTGTTACAGTTTGGATATTCAAATTCAAGTTTACGTTCGAGTTTGGATTCGAGTTCGAGTTTGGATTCGGTTATAGTCAAATCTTATTACTAGGTTTAATCTTGTGAATTTATTGAGTAAGGAAAATATCAATAACCGCTGAATATGGACGGCAGGATTTGTATCTTTTTCAAAGATGATTATCGTTTGATAATTTCCACTCTAAGATTACGATCTATATTTAGGGAGAGACAAGTGGTGCATCATTGTCGCCGGCAACCCCAAGACAACTAACAAGAGAAAATACCACTCAAACCAATCTGCAATCTAAATATGTAACCTAGACTAAAATTTTGATTTCTAGGGTATTTTAATAAAAATGTCATTTAAAAATTATCGAGGGTTTTTAATTCGTCCTAAAGTCTCGAATAAGTTTTTAATAAAAAAATTTGTTTAAAAGTCGAGATTTTTGTATAAAAACGTATTTTATATTTTGTGGTATTTTAGTGTAAAAATCTAATTTTTAAAGTTTTTGGTATTTTAATGAAAACACCACTTTTGGAAATTTGATGGTATTTTTATTTAAAACTTTAATCTTTTAATTAAAAATATAATTTTTAAAAATTGTTTTCATCGAAAATACGGATTCATGCTTTATATAAATTTTCAACTATTTAGTTTTCTTTTAAAAGTCGTATTCCTTAAAATCGTATTTTTATTCCTTTCGAGACTGAATTCTCCGTGAGAATTTCTGCATCTTACTCTATGATCCCAATGACATGCGATAAGCCGCACCATCCATAAATGGGTCGCCTAACAAGGGTTGTAAAGGTATAATTGTAAAGGTGTTAAAAATAGCGATTAAAAACGTATTTTTTATAAAGCGATGGTATTTTAATGAAAATTGTTTCTTTTTGAATTAAACATGTATCTAAAATATCGTGCTATGAAGCATAGTGTTTGTGAGTAGGGTAGGTCGTTACCCCATGAATTTTCTATAGGTATATATATCAAGATATCGAAAAAAGATACTTTTAAAGTTCATAGTATTTATTCGCTATTTGTAATCTATATATTGTTTAACATAACAAACATCATATAAAATTTTGTGAGACATGGATCATAAGATCCTAGGGTTGTAAATTGATATCATGGAATGAAAATTTATGATACACGTTTCGAATTACAATAAATATTTTTTTAAAATTAAACTTTGTTTTAAAAAAACATATTTTATTTCGCGTTGATGTGAGAGGAGAAACAAAAGGAGAGAATTCGATGAAGGACTTTCGTACAAGAATGAGAACGATTTGACGATATGGGAATGGAAGAGGTTAAAAAAGAGAAGAAGAATGGCAGGGAACTTACTCGAGCAGTTTGTACTCATACGAGCGAGGAATTAAAGAGAAATAGTCTCGGTTTGAAGAACCGACGCCGTGAATGCGACTAAGAGGGCGAGCTCAATCTATTAACGTCACTTGGGCGTGTTGTGGAGCAACAGGGAGGAGGAAATACCATAAGGGAACTTGACTTCCTTTGGCTAGGTGCAGAGCTTCGACGTTCTAGAACTTAGGCAAGATCTTCAAGAATTTTAGGAGAAATTTTGTGAGGATTTTCAGAATAGAATTAAGTTGGGACAACCATAGATATTTATTTGAGAAATAGAATTAAGATGGTGTAAGGATTGTGTTAAATGGGGCATTGAAAATGAATTTTTAATGGAAAATGAGTGGGGGCGGTTCTCTGGATGAATACAGGAGTTTAGTGTATGGAAATGAAGAGGCGGTAGGCATAAGGACGCACAGGCCCAAGACGGACCCGATTGGGGTCACCAAGGCCACAGAACTAGGCCAAGTAGCGTCCTGGTTTTGGCTCGTTGCCTCGGGTCTCGTGCCACTCTCTTGGGTCAGGTTTTGGATCCTATTTTAATAGCTCTTTTCTATTGCAACGTTTCGTAAACTCGTATGCAGCTCGTGCAAACTTTTAATCTTCCAAAACGTTAAAAGAAAAATATTAAAAATAATTGGGGCTAATAGGATTCGAACATGTGGGCTAAAGAACAGCAGTGGAAAGTCTTAACCAGTGAACTACAAGTTTTTTCTTACTTTAATTGGACAAAATTAACTTATAACTCTTAGTCAGGCTGAAATACCCTTTCTATATATTAAACAAGTTATATTTATATAGAAATTTCAGGGTCGTTACACCTTATTAGTATAATACCCTTCCACCTGCACAGGTCTCGAAAGATCTATTTGCTCCTAGTGAGTTTTATCACTTCAGAAGCACCCAGCAAATTCCACAATTTGCTGAAGTGCGTGGAGTCCAACTTGGATATATTGCATCTGGTCATCTGGAAATTACCACTTTCTATGACCTGCTGATAACTAGTAGGGCCATCATCACCGTGATGCTGACCTCCCTGTCACCATCTATGAGAAAACCGAAGTATCTCTCGGGTGGCTGAGGTCACCTACTAAATATGCAAAGTGGATAAGGTTTGTCGAGTCCAATTGAATTCTTAGGTTCTACTAAATTTTCAGTAATCGTTTTTGGTTCTGGAATCACTTCTAGTTCTACAATACGCCCACTAGTTTCTTTTGCAAAAAGATTCCCTAATAAAAAGGTGGTGAGTCAAGAACGGTGTAACTATTGATCTTGAAAATGGTCGAAGCAAAACCCTAGTTAATACTTGGGATAAACCACAAACTGCCATTACCGAAGCGTGCCTAGAGTCGGTCCGGATTCTGCTTTTAAATAGAAAACGGATGACTTCATATCTTAACAACCTCAAGATATGCAACCATTCTATGTCCATTTAGAATCAAAGACACTAATTTAGATGGAACTAGATTCAAATGTTATGCAGCTGTTTCCAGTACATGTCGCAAATGGAGAAAGGACATACAATATTACTTACCAAGGATCACACCCATGGACGAGTAACATGTGCGAGAATCGAATTCTCAATATTACTACGATAGAATACCTAGCATAAGTACCTATATCTTCGATCATTTCGAAAAAATCTTGATACTTCCAACGTATGGTTCTCTACTTTATTCTTATACCTATGAAGTCTTCAAAATCTTTGGATCTTGCATTTCAACGAATGCATGTCTAAAACAAGAGAACTCATAGATAAACTAAATGGAGTAAGAAATCCAACCCCTTGTCCTAAAAGGACACTGGACCACATACATTACCATGTATAAATCCTATGAGTACACTAACTCATAATCCATGCGTTGTAGATTGAAAACTGTATTTTGATGAAGAACGTCTATACCGTTATTTAATGCACCTCACCTTATCCTCAACTGATAAAGCTAAATGTTTAGAACACAATTTTCAAAAAATTTATCTCACTTTATAAAATAAAGATACAAATATATCGGTTTTGAAAAATGGTGCATAATAACGTTTATTAAAAAACCAAATGTTTGTCGTAAGGGAAAACCAGATGATTTAATCCAATATCACAACTTTTTGCGAATTCCGATATTGAGGATCAAATTGCCCATTTCCCAATATTCTACTCCAACTGAACATCTGTAACACTCTACATATAAGAGACTCTAATATGGTATATACATACCCTAGAGAAAGAATTTAATTGAGAAAACAGTTTTCAATTATAACTACAAAAAAAAACCGAAACATAAATGTTTCGAGGGGTGGCCGGGTATTCCTAGTAATGCATCTTCCACTATCATATTTACGATAGTAATTTCAATTTCCTTTGCCCTCACTCCAACCCTTCATACGTCTCTACATCTTACCTTCTGTACACCACACTTACGCTAGTTGTTTTTCTTCCTCCCCTACCTTTCAGCACCAACCTAAGATTTGAAAGAAAACTATTCAACAAGTGTAACAGGTGTACTCTCCTTGTACAAGGAGCTCTCAACTAGAAAGAAGGTGAAGTAAAAGAGACAGCGGAATTATACAATCCAAATTCTCCAGAACTAGTGGCCATTCTTGACAAAAGTAATTTTTCGAGTCTGTATTTAACTATACGATGGCCTTTCCAAGCAATATGGATCATCGTAGTGATACGGAGTATTTTGGAGAAGGCGAAGGGAAAGTAGGAGTAGCAGGGAAATATACGACTTTGTTATGAATCATGACAATCCAAAGCCTAAATGTGTAAAAAGATTCGGTTAACTTGGTTAAGGAGTTTTAGTTTAAGGTAAGTTATGGTCGCAAAGCAGAAAGAGAGAGAAACATTCATCGTGACTCTATCAAGATTAAATTGGTTAATCACTTTATCTAATTAGGATGGCTCCCACAGTTTTCTCGAATTCTCCTCTAAAACCTAAAAGGAGAACTAGTCAGGATCATATACACCTTACAAGTTCGCTAACCGTTCAGCCAGGCCAGTGTTAGTACTCCGAGGGAGGCCCCTCATGCTTTCGCACGGATCCAATTAAATAACCCTGTTTTCATAGAGGCGTAATCTCGTTAACACTTTCTAGACAACTAATAGGTTGGCTAATAATGAAGTGAAAATCTCCCGATGAGTAATACCTACTCATCAGTGGGAATCAGGACCCAACTATCATTGTGTGATAATTTTGATGGAAGCCAACCAAAATTACCGCATTTTAGAAGCTATGCACAAACTTGGTAAGTTTCCCTTATATTTTAAACTCCCGATATAGTTTTTATCTCCAAGCGCTTATGATCTTGACGAAGGTCAAAATATCATAAGTCGCAAGTCAAGTTCAACCAGTCATTGTCCTGATTAATCTAAACCCATTCGCATTATCTCTTGGCGAAAGTCAAAACAGCTATACGCCTGAATACCTCTAACTGAATACCTTTATGCAAAGCAAAAGAATATGACTATAATATTGAAATTTGGTTCCAATAACATCATTTAGATTTGTTTTCCTTGCATATAATGCAGTCCCATCAAAACAAGTTTTCAAGCCACATCAGAAACATCCAAAATAGCATGCTTTTATATGCCATCTGCATTAGCCACGGGGTCTCGGATCTTCACCGTAAAGTTACTTAACTTAAGGCAGGGCGAGAACAGGGCAAGCACGGATGCAAAATATATAGAAGTATCTACTATATATATATCATCACAGGCATATAATAACATCACAGGCATGCAACAAACAATATAGAATAGCGAATAAACTAGGAGCCTCGCGTTTTATTCGAGCTGCAAATAAAACGCGACGTTCCCCGGTCATGTGGATAGCCCATACAACATCGATCTTAGACCCCCTACGAGTGCAGCAAGCCACCTACCAATTCTAGAAACTGGGTAACCCGCCCTCAATAATATGAGTCGGTCACCCGTCGCTTTCCAGAATCCAGTAACTTGGGCACTCCTCCGCAGGTCGATCCTATAACCACTACAAGTGCGGCGAGCAACCTGCCAATTTTAGAGCGAAGCGCCCCGGTCTCAACTTCATGAGATGACCACCTTTCACACTCTAGAACCCGGCTGCTCGAGCACTTCTCTTGGGTTAATCCTAGTACAGAAAAGAAATATATACAATGATGACATCGACTGCATCCTGGTCGAGCCCAAATAAAAGAATATACAAACAGGCAGAAACAACAGTCCACAAGTCGGACGCTCGCTCCGCAATAATGAATATACAAATGATATGACTATACAAATAAAATCGCACGTGGGGCTATCCAACATGACAATCCGTCTAAACCATCACAGAGATAAACATCACTGCAACACAAGCAAGTATATGCAATCTCGTCTAAATGACATATAGCAATTAGACGACATTTAAAGCATATATACAAAATCACAGATATCAACGATGCAAAAGTTTCGAGTTTTAAAACTTTTCGAGTTGGCTGAATACAAGGATAATACTAAGTGAAATCTGGGGCAAAACAAACATAACCAAAAACCTCAATTCACTGAACCAAAGACACAGGATGAAAACGAGGGTAGATGGAGCACTTAAAACCGCTAATATCGGCTCAAATGGGAATTTGGGCGGTTTTCATTGCTCCAAATTGCCTCGTTTTCATTCTGTTTCAATTTAACACCAAGAACACACCTCTACACTTGTTTAAAAAAAAATTCAGAGATCATAAAAATTTTGACAGAAACTTGGGTTTTGGGATTTAAAAAAACGGAAAAATTTTAGTTTCGAAACTTAAGCATCATCTACTACTAGTTTACATGTTTGGATGGCTCTGATACCATGATGAAGTTCCTAGCGTCCTAGCCGCTAACCCGCGGCCTTTGCAAAATGAAAAAGTTTAATTTTGAAATATGGCGCAAGAAACTACGACCTAGAATTTTAACCAAACATTAAACTAGCAATCTAGAAAAGCTAAACTACGAGTTTGAGGGGATAGTTACCTTCGTGGTGTGTCCGCCTAATCGCGGAAGACCGCTCTTAAGCTCTTTGGCCACCGGGAACGAGCTTGTGCGCCAGAGGTCATTGTAGCGTCCATATGAACTCGTAGGGTGTTTGTGAAGAACTTCTGATCAAGTGGTGACGTTGTGGACTCTAGCAAGCTCTCAAGAGCTCCGAATCGCTCTTGCAAGCCAGTCCTCCTTCGCCGAAGATGTTCCATCCGAAGGAACCTTGTCCAAGATCTAGCTTCACACCAAAATAACCCGACGAAGCGACTAAGCTTCACAACTTGCTAAGAAGTGAAGCTTAGGGATGTAGAAATGTGTTCAAGCAATTTTCCTATCTCATTTTCTTCTTGATTCCCAACTCATGAAACGGTAGAATAAATGGATGAAGGAGGAGGTCCAAGAGCAAGAATGGTATGAAAAATCATCAAGTGAGAAAATGAGGCATCCCGTTTCTTTTAATCAATAACCTTTTTCTTTATTAAAATACAACTATGCCTCAATAGTGCATGCAAATGAATTAAAAATTCATTTGCCCCTCCTTCTCACCATACCATGAGCCAGCTCATCCCTCCACCTCATTTTTATTTCAACATAAATGAGGTGTCCACCTTTTAGAATGTATTTTTGTATGAATACAAAAATAACTCCCCGCAAATACATGCCCGTATTCGTATCAAAATACGAATACCCAAGAGATAGAAAAATACAATGAATATAATACTAGAATATACATATCAAAAATACATATATGTAAATTACTAAATCAGTATTTGATTTAATAATCCGGCTTAATTCTAAGCCAGCTAGTATTATCATCCGTCCGATTAAAGTTTATGTAGCTAGTACACGTATTTAATCGGAACCCTTCATGTATCAATATATGTCCTCTACATTATTTTGCCTGAACTGGAAAAACCCTCTGTGTAAGACTCTAAAAACTCAATAATATGCCGGCAATGGGTTTAACCACAAGTACGCCAGCGGCACTAACTGTACATAACGGCTACCCAGGTATTGAACGAAAAGAAGACCGACGAGCAAACTCATCCGTACCCCTGATGAGCCTATCTATGACAATCTTCGTACAGTCTGGTCTCCTCGTCTAAGAGTATCGCATACCGAGTCTAAGGGGTGGTAATCGTCAGACCCCTAATAACCCGATAAGTCATGCCGGTGTCAAGCTCATCACCCACTGAGAAACTACTGATCTTCCATAAGTAAATATCATCCACCTTGACCAAGAATTTATGGTGATATCTGACCGAATACAGCGCAGCATCGACTCCCAATACCGGGAGAGACGATTCCCTGACGATCGCTCACTGCCTCTATATGGCTCGGGATTGTACCCAACTAAAACCTGTTTGCATGACTCCTTTTAACCGTGGTAGGGTAGTAATCAAAGTACAGTAGGAACTCACATGAGACAAATGACAATCTCATGTCAAAGGACTAACATGTACTCATGCCACCTGAGAACTGCTATCTAACGATAGGTATAATATCATCTAGAACATCTCGGCGAGTCCGTCCGGAGTACTCACCTCCAGTGAGCACATGTATACTATCTTATGTGACACAACACCAGTGGCTTGTGAGACCGGCCACCGCCCCTCGTCGAGGTCTAAAAACGTATATACTTGTCTACTCCAGAATATCGATGCCCAGTCTTGATACCTCCTCGACTAGAGATATATAAGGATGTGCCTATGGACTACCCAGCTCCCATGTATATGATCGCCATTATACTACTGGTTGTCAAGAAAGAATCCTACGGTCTTTATCATTATGTATTAGAGACACGTAATAACCAGTAAAACGTATACACATCAATGATAAAGGTAACCCATATAGCATACTATCATCTTGAGTAAGACTGTTCAACCTGTATAGGTCTTCCTTCAATAATCATAATCGTCTGCATGCAATCACAAAATTTTTCTTGAGGGCACTATATCCAACATTAAGCACCATTAGATTTTTGATCCAGAGATTTTCTGTTTAAACAGAAACAATCTTTCTTTTTAGAAAGATATGGAAAATTATTTTCCAAAATAGAGCTTAAGCTCTAATTGAAGCATGCGCTTCACCATATAAATGTGCTTACGCCATGTGCATTGCATGTTTAGCGCTTGCACCCACCCATTGGCGCTACGCACAACCAATTTGGTTGGCGCTTGAGCCACATGATTTGCACGTGGTGCTGCACCAAAGAATTGGCACAATATTTGAGCGGGAACACCACCACGTTGATAATCTAAAGAAGTTGTTCGTCCGTTTAAGAAAGTATAGATTGCGTCTGAATACAGCAAAATGTATGTTTGGGAAAACTTCGGGCAAGATTTTAGGCTTCATCGTTACCGAAAGAGGAATCGAGGTAGATCTGTCCAAAGTTAAAGCCATACAGGAAATGCCATCGCCGAGGATAGAAAAAGAAGTCAGGGACTTTCTCAGAAGAATCCAGTATATCAGCCGCTTTATACCACAACTCGCTCCGACTTGCGAACCCATCTACAAGCTACTCAGAAAACATGCCCCACAAAATGGAATGAAGATTGTCAAATAACGTATGACAAAATCAAGTATTACCTATCCAATCCCCCAGTTTTGGTGCCGCTAGTTTCCGGAAGACCGCTGATTATGTATATAGCCACTTTTGACACATCTATGGGCAACACGACGAAACGGGACCGAAAGAGAAAGCAATATACTATCTGAGTAAGCGGATGACAGCATATGAAGCAAAATACTCGTTCATCGAGAAACTGTGCCTAACACTGGTATAGGCTGTACAACGTCGTCGTCACTACGCACTCAGTCACACCATTTTGCTCATCGCCAAGCACGATCCTCTACGATACATCTTCGAGAAGCCGACATTCATTGGAAGAATCACAAAATGGTAAATGATTCTCTCACAATATCACATCCAATTCATCACCCGGAAGGGGCAAGCAATCGCAGACCATCTCGCTGAACATCCTATCAAGAACTACAAACCTTTAAAGTAGACTTTCTAGATGAAGATATAATGTAATCTACCGAAGATATTGAAGATGATGATGTGTGGATTGGATATTTTGATAGCACGGTCAACAAGAACGGCAAAGGTGCAGGAGCGGTACTTATCTCTCCAACGGGGAACCAATTGCCAGCAGCCCTCTAAATCAATTTTGATTGCACATACAATATGGAAGAATATGAAGCTTGTATTCTGGTGGTACAAATGGCGATATAAAACAAAATCAGTAAGCTGCATGTACGTAGCGATTCTTTGCTTGTAATATCTCAAACCACCGGAAAATTCCAAACTTTAGACGAAAAGCTGATCCCTTAACATGATTTCTTGATTCAGCTCAAGAAAAACTTTGATGAAATTCAATCCAAATTCTTGCCACGCACCAAAAACCGCTTCGCCGACGCATTAGTTACTTTAGCTACATGGTGCGATATCCCAGAAAGCAGAACATTCAAAATCCAAATCACCAAAAGGGAAACTCCCATCTACTGTTGCAGTACAGAGCGGGTCACATCGAACAACGATGGAAAACCCTGGTTCTATGACATCAAGAGATTTCTAAAAGATTTCACTTTACCTGAAGGGACTCCAGTAGATCAAAAGAAACATGTCAATCTCACCTGAAATTTTGTAATCTGCAATGAAGAACTCTTTAAGCATTTGTTTAAAGGAATATTGTTGTGATGCTTAGACGAAGAAGAAGCTCAGAAAGTGATGAATGAAGTGCATTCTGGAATCCGCGGAGCTTATACGAGCGGCAACGCACTCGCGAAGAAGATTCAAGGATAAGGTTACTTCTGGTTGACCATGAAAGCCGATTGTCATCAACTCGTAAAGAAGTGTCACTAATATCAAATACACTCAGATCTCATCCACGTCCCGTCGGCCAAGCTTCATAACCTCTCTGCACCATAGCCTTTTGCAACACGGGGCCTAGATGTGGTCGGCAAGATATCACCGAAAGCTTCGAACGGTCATGAGTTTATATTGGCCGCAATCGATTATTTTACTAAATGGGTTGAGGCTGCATCATATACCAACATCAAAACCAATCAGATTGTTAATTTCTTAGAAAATCTGATTTGCCGATTTGGACTTCCTCATGAAGTCATAACTGTCAACGGGACAAATTTCGCCGCGAGGAAGATTCAAGACTTCTGTGAAGAGCACAAGATCAAATATCGCTTCTCATCACCCAGTAGGCCGCAAACAAATGGAGCAATTGAAACGGCTAATAAGAATATCATGCAGATACTAGAGAAGATGGTTGTGACTCACAAGGATTGACATGAGAAACTCCCCTGCGCTTTATAGGCATATCGAACGACTGTTGGAACCTCTACTAGAGCCACACCATACTCACATGTTTACGGAAACAAAATGGTCCTCCCTATAGAAGTGATGATAGCGTCTATAAGAGTCTTGATGGCGGCGGAAGGTATCAACGAGTTTGATTGTTAAGAAACAGATTCGATGAATTGGACTTCGTTGAAGAAAGGAGACTAAAGCTCTCTGTCATGCACGGTGCTATCAACAAAGGATGGTAAGAGCGTACAACAAGAAAGTTCAAGAGAGATCGTTTCAAAAAGGTGATCTAGTCCTCAAGAAGATATGACCAATAAGCACCAATAAGGATAAATTCTCGCCAAATTGGGAGGAACTATTCGTGGTCGATCATGCGTACCCCGGAAATGCTTATCTACGCATCACCGTGGATGGAAAGGATAGTTTCGAGCTTATAAATGCTGGATACCTTCATAAATACTATGTTTAAATTCGAGCCTCCAATATAAAGTTTGCTGGACGGGGCCTTCATTTGACCACCACTTTCCCAAAAATACCACGTACAAATTATTTCCATTTGCACACCATTTTGAGCCTTTTAATTTCTTTGATACACCTTTAAACATATCTGAAAAGGAATTGTCATCCCAAAAATGCCAAATATTTTTTTTGCAAAAACGAAAAAGATCATTAAAAGAAAAGGCAAGAAAAAGCAAAAATGAAAGTAGCAAGAAAAGGATGAGCAAATTATCGATACTCTCGGTCACTAAATTTACTGCCATATTTTGAGCTACATCTTTTGATCAAATCTAGCCCCATTACAACCAAAAAAGTCCTCACAAGTCCGGCAACCGATATAGTGAGAGAGAAGAGTTATGACGTATATGATCCCAGCTTTTGTAGTCTTCAAGTTATCTTTCAAAAAAATCCTATTGGGGCATCACTGTTATCATTGTACATATTTATTTCTATTTCAAAAAGAAAAGGAAATAGGGTTAGTCCATAAGCAAAAGGAGCACAAATGAAAACTTGAAAACGCTTCGTGAGTAAAAACAATGAGACTATCCGCGAGCTTGCGAAAATCCGAAAGGGCGTAGGCTAGTCCAAAAAAAAGAAGAAAAAGAAAAATAATAATACCACTACTAGGTGAAAACCAATAAAACCCAATAGTAGCACTTGTAACAGTCACATCATCGGTACTCTTCCAATATGGCTAATAATGCCCAGGGTCGACAAAGAAGAAAGCGCATCAACGAGTCACGGTTTTTTACAAGGGGCGGTGCAAAGCAACGATTAGAATGACTAGTGGATTTCAAACCAGTCTTGTTTATTAAGAGTCCGATTTCGTTAACTTTTACTCGAACACGTATCGCGTATTCTGCGTCGATAACCAATGAATCCGTTTCATCATGTCTATGATATTTCGATTACACAACACACATCTTAAAATAAATGATGGATGACTCTACTCCACGAACCTAACATGGATTTGTAACAACTCCAATTTTAGTGTACAAAAATTTGTTTAAAAATTAATGTATACTTAGGGTATTTGCATTTTCTGTGAGTACCATAAATATTTGTTTTGTTAATTAATTACAAGAAAGATCTTATAGATCATTGGTAAGACCTTGCACTGCTGAACCAAGCCACCAGAGTTCAAATCCCATACTCCACATTATTTTTAATATTATTTTATTTTGAATTTTTAGAATACCAAGGGTTTACACGTGCAAAACTAACAAAAACCCCGATACACAAGATAAACTAACTGTATCAGAGACTACATGAACCAGCAAGGAGGACTCCGACCACCGGACCGGCCAACTCGGACCGCCGCCGCCGTCCGGACTCGGCCGGACCGCCGAGTCATCAACATGAAACTTTTGGCTTTTCACCTCCCCTGCATCCCTGTAGACTGTATTTCTTCAGACCAGTAACAGAGACCCTTTTAAAACACCAATTACTCCATTTTATTACATTTTTTCAATTAAACCTTTCACCTATCCTAACCCTAGCCTTACCCTATAAATACAACCCCTACATACACCCCCCTCACTCTTAAATTCTGAACAAAACTCTCAAGAAAATTCCTAGAAGCTTAGTGTACTTTTGGAGTAGCGAAGGGCGAAAGCTTCGGCGAAATTCCGACGACAACCGTAGGAGCTCCCGGTGACGAAACGACGCATCGGAAGCTACGTCCGTTCCCTCTTCCTCTCCTCTAATATCTAAACCCGTAAGTCCCCCTCCCTCTTCTCTAATCTTATTCTAAAAATACGAAATTTCAAAACCCGACGGAATCGGTGTTAAACCTATTTCCGATTTGGTTCTTTCTAAAAATCCAACATTTTCTTAAATACATTCACACAAAACTCTTACATATTGACTATTAAACATTAATAAACATGTTGATCAAGTTTCACGACAATCTAATTCATTTTGTAACTTTTACCGTACTTTTTCACTAAAATACCATATAGTTTCGTTTCGACATTTAAATATCACAAACTTGCTATACTTTTAAGTAGATTACGAGGTAATGACCTACTTCCTCACAACACTCATATGTAACATAGCACAATACCTTTCGGGAACATAGAATACGGGAAAACGAAACATTTCAAATAAATACCATGAATTAATAAAACCGTTTTCTAAAGGATTAAGTATTTTTATAAATCTTTGCAAAGTGCCGCTACAATCCATTTTGGAGAACCCGACTGGGATGGTGCGGATTATCGCACATCCCTGGGCTTAGTAGTGCGAGATGCAGACTTCCGCAAGGAGCATTCGGTCTCGAGAGATTTAAAATACGAAAATCTTAAGAAAATGAGATTTCTAGAAATATAATATATATTAAAATTTATTTTTATATAAATATATATATATATGTATCATTAAAATATCTATTTTGTAATAATATAAATATTCCAACTTTTTATAAAATCACAAGGATCACTTTACATTAAAATACCATGAATTCCATATAAATTCAATATTACAATTAAATACCCTATATTATGAAAATAGGTTTATTTCATTAGAAATGTCACAAATATAAAATCTATATTTATTACAACTCTAAAGACGATAAATAAACACTTGGGTGTATTTTGAAAATTATATAAAAGTACTTTTATATAAAAAAAACCCTCAAGTTCTATAAATTTCCTTAAGGACCCTAGTACATATAGGTTTATGAAAGACCAATCTCTTGAGCCACAGGGAGCCGAAGAAGTGGGTGCTTGCCTATTTAAGGTAGACAACTTAACAATGGTGTTATCAATACGGTAATCGTCTTTGAAAAAGACACAAATCCTGCCGCCCATGTACAACGGTTATCGATAACATCAAAACAATCAGGACTTCAATTTCTTTTCTAATTGTTCTGACTCAGACTGAGCCTCTTCTTAATAATCTGACTTGAATATGATTCAAGTACAATCTACAATCTACAATTCAACATGAATCCTGGAATACATATATTCAATCTATTCAATCTGTATTGACTGAACCGGACCATGGATATATTTCCATTTATATGATTCTCCAGTTACATCCATTTATTGATTTCATGGTTTCGGCAAGTCATACATCTGTACAATCTATAATACAAAACAAAATAATACAATACAATACAAACAATACAAACAAGATATCGCGGGGTTTAAGGGGTAAATTGGTACGGAAGGTGTTAGAAGTGGCACGAGACTGCAAGATTAAGACACCTTACCTATATTCAGTTATTGTTGTACCGTGGCATAACGGTTCCTTGTACTTTTTGTTTGCCCTAGTCTCTAGCATATAGAGACTCCTCTCGTATACACTGGCATCCTTCTGTACCAAGCTACAAACAACAGCGTTAACACCAAATACTCATATAATACAACTTTAAAAGCTACCTTCTCTTTCTGTCTATTCTATTTCTCCCTTATCCTTAGGACTTACCGAGCGATTTGTTCACTGACGACATTCTCTTTCTTTCTTCATTGAATGTCGTCAGGTAATTCGGATCTTCCAGAGATCGAGCCTACTAGCGAGGACTTGGACCAACTTGCATACGATCCAGAGCTCTAGCTACATTATACACTTTATTTCAGTACTTTTTCTTTTCTGTTATGCCACTGTTTAGGCATTGCTTTTATCAGATGTATTTACTTTCCATGCATTGTACAAAAGAAAGTGAATAAATAAAGTTGTTATTTTATTATATCTTGTCTCTTGTGCATTTATATTTATATTTCTTAGATACGCTTTGTGTATTTGTTTCAGAGTAAATACGTAGCGGCCTCGTCGCGTCTTCTTCCCGTAAACTGGGAAGCGGGGCGTGACAGAATTTGTTCTTGGACCTGAAACCAAAGGTTTGGAATTCCCCAACTTCTCGAGTAGACAAGTTCCCGTCAAAGCTTTGTTCATCCAAAAGTGTAAAACTACGGCATTTAATTAATTGAACTCGTCTTGCTAGCTGATGTAAAATGGAACCAGTACCCTACTTGGTTATACAGTCGTGGTACTGCTACACGTAAAGAAGCAGAACTTAATTATGTTTTCAAAAAAACAAAAAAAAAACTCTTTTGTTTCTTTTCTTAAAAAAACAAAACATTAATATCTATTTTCTAGACTTTCCAAACTAAAAAAACCCTTTTCTCACGGGATGGCGTACTAACTAGTTGATTCTCCATATCAATTAATTGGTCTTCGTTTCCAAAAGTCGATTTCAAATAAGTTGGTATTTGTTTGAAGGTGTAGATCCCAATCCATAGGATAAGCTTCAACCTCCATACCACTCGAACCAATAAGCTCTCATCCGTTATCTAGTTACAGGAATAGATCCTCTGCCATTAGATAGTTCCGATTACTAGGTTCCGACCTATCATCACATCATTTTCGCATCATTTAGAATAGCTGCATCATATTAAATAGCTACATTTCGCATCCTGACACCCGACAAAGGACGGTGTTTGAGAGTGGATTCGCCACTCACCCCAAAATGAATTCCTCTTACGGCTAATCCCCTTCTGAAAGCCGGAGGTTGCTCCTTTTCTATTTAAATAAGATTTTTGCACGCATTTGCATCTGCACATCTTCAAAAAATTTAATACATTTTTTTGCTTCTCTGTGGTGTCTATAGACTTTACCAATCGGTTGCCTTCAATGGTAGCCAAGCTCTGTCCAAGAGGGGCATCTGTAGACACCCTAGTGAAGCAGCAATTTGCAAATTTACCATTTTACCCCTGCATCATTCGTCGCATCATAAGCTTGCATTCTCATCTCGTCAGTGCATCTGCATCATGTCAATCACCTCATTTCTGCATAAAAATAACTGTGTAGTATACATGGAGGCAACATAAGTGCACGATTCAAGATTTGTTCAAATGACCGAAATACCCTTTTCGATACGCTCAAAAATCGATATCTAATTATCCTTTGGGACAAATGATTTCAAACTTTCCAAATTATCATGGTATATTTATAAAGACATGCCATAAAAATTTCAACTAAAATCGACAACGTTTACCCGATGAGCCAAACCATTCTTATTATTTTATCATTAAAATAATATGGTGGGTCCACAAAGGTAAAATTGACAATTTTTCTTAATGGATCCTCATAACTCACTTAAATGATTCTCCACGCAAAATTTCAAGTCATTTGAGTATCGTTTGCTATTTGGTTTGAACATGAGCGATTAAGGGTTATTAAACTAATTGTTGTTATCAAGCTCCTGATTAGCGATAATTAATTCTCACTTGACTTGTCAAACCAATGGTATAGGATTATCCTCCTAATGAACCATTAACTTAAATTGCATCTCATGAACACCATAACATACACTCATTCTGTTGGATATATGTATGCCGTAGAGGCCATTATATGATAGTGTATGTACTGATGTGTGTGTGTGTGTATTCAGAGGACAGTCTTGCTCGACATGACAGTATGCTATCTGATTGCTCTTTATCAGATATTCACTTGATCATGCTTTTACTCATTTGATACATGTTGATAAAGCCCTTAGGATATTGGCTTGACTACTGGGATTATGATGTGGATCATACTAGTGGGACACCTGTAGTTTATAAGCATATCCTTGAAATGTTTCTAGTCGTAGGTATATCGAGACAGGGTATCGATATTCCAGAGTAGACTAGCGTATACCATTCTTGTTCCATATGATGGGCGATGGATGATCCCATATCCACCTGGTGTGGTGACACCAAAGATTGTATACGGGTGCTCAGTGAGACTGGGTACACTGAACGGACTCACCGAGAACTCCTATGTGGTATTATATCATACGTCGGATAGCAGTTCTCAGGTGATACTGGTACAGGTTAGTCTGTAGACCCGAGATCGCCATAGAGTCTTGTATGTCCTCCCACTATACTTTGATCTCCACCCTACTACGGCTCTACTGAGTCGTACAAACAGGTAGATTTTGGGTACAGTCCCGAGGCAAATGGAGGCGATGAGCGATAGGAGGGGTTTCGTCTCTCCCGGTATTAGGGGTTGATATTGCTCTATGCTCGATTGGATATAACAGCAAGTCCCTGGCCAGGGCTGCTGAGATTTACTGATAAGTGTTATCAGTAGTTTCTCGATCTGTTATGAGCCATATACCGGCACGACATATTGAGTTATTGGGGTCGACGATTCCATCCCCAGACTCGATATGTAACATATCTGACGAAGAGACCGGACTGTACGGTAAGTATTGCCAGTTGGATTGACGGGAGTTTTGACAGGTTCGCCTGTTCTTCTTCCGATCGCTCAATACCCGGGTGGCCGTTACGTTTAGCTGACCGCTTGCGGCTTGTAGGTGGTTGATGTGATCATCACCTACTACCGGTGTATTATCGAGTCTTAGAGTCCCATACAGAAGTTTCCTAGCTCAGGCAAAACGCTGTGGTATGCATATGAGATATGCGCGGGAGCTCGATTAAATGCGTGTATGAGATATCGTATATTAATCGGGCGTTTACTATTGGTCGGGTCGTATGTGATATGATCGGTTTATTAAATCAAGTGTTGATTTAATAATGACTTTTAGCTCACTTTTTATTAAACCTTTTCTTTATGGATGTATATGTATATACATACACATGATGATGTGTATGCACACATACATACATACATGTGTATCATGGTTGATGATACATGGATGATGGCAATGCAAGACTCACATGGTTCAAATTAATATGTGTATTTTTGTTTTGAGATAAAAGAAAAAGGAAATTAACAAATGACTCACTCTTTCCACACTCTTCTAGGGTTGACTATTGACTTAACCCTAGGTTTATTTCCTTTGTTCTTTTAACTCATCACAAAATATCTAGATATTTCTTTTAACCATGGTTGGATGTGAGAGTGTCTCACATATATATCCTTTTGTTTTTATTTTAAAACATAACAATTATCATTATTTTGAAAAAGCTTTGTCATCTTCATCTTCCTCCTTCTTCAAGCTTTCTTGAGTTCCTTTGAGTGTGAGAAAAAGAAAAAGAAAGGGTTTTTAAGTGAGATAACAAACCACACAATCTTCTATACTAGTTTAGCCTATTAGTTTAGAGTGTTTGCATCACTTCCTCATTAATCAAGTGAAGCAAGGAGCTTTGGGTAAAGGGATTTCGGGTGGATCGTCGTGGACTAGGAAGGATTCAAGCCAGCCGTTCCAAACTCTAGGAGATCCAAGGAGTCACTCAAGGAGGTCTACAAAGATTGTAGTCTCTCCACTTAGTGATAGATTATTTATAGTATGTGATACTATTAGTTGTTACCCAAAATTTCTAGCTCGATTCCTTGGTTAGTTTGCTTAGAGCCTCTTAAAAATTAAATTGTGGTATGTGTGATGCTTCCATACCCTATATGAGGTGGTTTGGAAACCCTACAGTGGTATCAGAGCCAAGCTAGAGCTTTAGAGTAACCTAGACGACGTTAAAAACCTCAAACGAACGAAATACGACGCCCGAAGGGTCTTCACTGGAAATTTTTCAAAAAGTTGGATTTTTTCACATTAAAAATACTCAGAAAATCGTGCAAGGTATTTTATGGGCCTGCAAGAAGAACGAAGCCCTAACTCGACTATACGACCGCCGAACCGCGGCAAAATGGTCATTTTGCCGCGGTTCCGCCGCGCCGTTGGTGAGGCTTGGACTGTGCCTTCTTGTAATGGCCCGTATGTACTTGTTGCAGTCTCTGGTAATTTTTTAAAACTGCTTAGGTGTTGAGCTTTCTGAGAATCCTTTGGGTGATTGATCATTCGATCGAACGTTTTAACTGCGCCTAGTATATGTGATACAATAATTGGAATCTACAAATTTGTTCGTTGCGTGTAAATCTAGCATTTTGGTCTTGGGAGTAATCAGAAATCTTGTTGAATTATCCGACTTATTTTGAAAAGGTGTTTTCATGGGTGAGAACTAAATGCGAGCTTTATATTGTTAGGCGTGAAATCCTGGATATGTGATATCCCGGGTTTGTGTTGTCTAAGGGCAGTTACGATTCCAATTGTTGTAGTTTTTCATTTCTTTTCTGCGACCGTAAGCGTAGTATATGGTGTATCGCCGGTTTCGTTGCTATAGATCAACGACAATTGGGATACGCATACTTGCTTACGTTGATGACATGTGATATTATGTGTTACTGAGATATGATGTGCAGGATTGTCGTGATTGAATAGCCGGGGTTTTTTATGTGAGATGAGAGTTTTCTTTTCATTCATGTAAAATTCATTTGTATGTAATATTCTTTTATTTGGGGCACTTCCGGGTTGAGGATATTGTCACCATTGTTGTATATTATTTACTTTTCCGCATTAGGATAGACCCAAGAAGGGGGGCACAAGTGACCGGGTTTTAGGGTTCAGTGGGAGACCATCTTGAGGAGTCGAGATCGGGTCTCCTAAACTCTAGAATTGGTAAGGTCACTTGCCGCTCTCACAGGGGTCTAGAGGTGTGAGCTTGGCTATTCATCACGACCGTTTTCTATTGATAGCTAAATACAAAATACGGACCTCCTAGATATCCTATATTATATGTGCTTCTGCTGCTTATATTCTGTGATGTGATCATTTGATATATCTGAGACGAATAGAATATTAGATATATAATATATAATAAATGTTACTTATGTTTTACATCCGCACTAGTCCCGCCCCGCTATGCCGTTAGTTAAGTAACCTAACGGTGCATAACGGGACACCGTGACGAATGCGAATGGTATAAGCGTACGTTATATTTTCGTTTCTTTGTGTGATGGCTTTAGGACTTAAATGATGAGATTACATTAATGAGATTAATGTAAAGAAAAATGAACATAAAAGAATGTTGTAGAATGGGATTTAAAACCACTCGGCTTTTTATGAAAAAGCAAGTTTTCAAAGTGCGGAGCTTAAGCCACTCCCTTTAAAACCCATTGGATTCTACAACGATATCAAGTTCAAAGCGTTAAAAGTTTTCTTAAAAACTATCAGCAGCCCTCCGTCATTTTAGGAAGTAGAGTACTTAGTATTCGTGCTGCGTATTTTGACTTTAGTTAAAGCGCAGTGTACGGTAGCTAAGTGATGTCTTCCTACACCGCATATGATGCGGATTTGTTAGGACATTCATATGATTATGTTGACTTTAGTTAAGAGTCATGTGGGTGGGTCTGGTTAATCACGAAATGACGGGAAGAACTTGACTAGTACTTATGATATGTTGATCATAGTTAAGGTCATGAGTGCTAGGGGTAAAAACAATATCGGGAGTTTCAAGAGTTGAAATTTGCAATGAGATAGCATACCTTCTATATGATAGTAGGATCCCGATCCCACTGTGAGCAAGAGTTGCTCCTGGGAGATTTTTGCACTTTACAATTAGCCAACCCATTAGGTGTCTAGAAAGGTGTCAACAGGGCTACGCCTCTGGAAAAACGAGATTTATTTTAATTAGGTCCGTGCGAAAGCACGGGGTACCTCCCTCAAAGTACCGGCACTGGCCTGGCTGAACGGTTAGCAAATTTATAGAATGTAATTAATCCAAGCTAGTTTTCTTTTTAAAAGGTTTTAAAGAAAATTTGATAAAAACAGTAGGAGACATCGATTAGACAAGATAATAACCAATCTGATCTTTGCAAGAGCTTTCACTGAGTGTATTCTTTTCTCTCTCTTAATGGCAGATACCTATGACAGGCCTTAAGCTTCTACTAGATAAAAACAAGCTGACCGGACCAAACTACAAAGACTGGCTGAGGAACATAAACATTGCTCTAACATATGATAAAGTATCATATGTCCTCACTGCCAAAGCCCCGCCCGTCCCAGGCGCTAAATCTTCTACTGTGGATAAGGAAATCCGCAAAACGTGGGATAGTGATTGTGCTACTGCCAAATGCCTCGTGCTTGCATCAATGGACAATACACATCAAAAGCAACACGAGCAGATGGATGTTCAATCCATCTTTCTCCATACAAAAGAGTTGTATGGGGAGCAATCTCGGATCCTGAGATACGAAGCATCTCAAAAGTTGTTTCAGATGCGGATGGCTCAAGGCACATCAGTAGGCGATCACGTTTTGAAGATGATAGCACTTACAGAAGAGCTTGAGGACCTTGGTTGGACAATGGATAACGAACAATATACTGATATTGTTCTACAGTCTCTTCCCTCCGCCTTTGCTCCATTCATAGTGAACTTCAACATGCATGACATGGAGAAATCACTACCCGAACTTCTCAATATATTGAGAAGTGTGGAGAGCACGCTGAAATCGAAGTCCCCCTCTATGCTTGTTGGACAATCTTCCTCTTCCGTCCCAAAAGCCAAGGCCAAGGGAAAGAATAAGAAGAAATTAACCAAACCGAGAGGAGGAATAAAGAAGGCGAAGGGAAAAGAGAAATCCAAAGCTGCGAAGTCGGGGAAGGGAGAATGTTTTCACTGCAAGAAGACGGGGCACTGGAAGCGGAACTGTACTGAGTACCTTAAACTAAAGAAAAAGAAGCATGGTGGTGCTTCAGCTTCAGGTGTGTTCGTAACTGAAAACTGTTTTTCTATTAACTCTGCTTCCTGGGTATTGGATACCGGTTCAGGTTCTCATATTTGCAATTCTGTGCAGACGTTGAGAAATAGCAGAGTTTTGAAGACAGGTGATCATACTCTCCAAGTTGGAAATGGTTCCATTGTACATGCAGTTTCAGTAGGAGAGTATCACCTAGGGTTGCCATCGGGTTGTATATCGGTTTTGAACCCATGTTATTTTGTACCAAGTATGCTTTGTAATATTATATCCGTTTCTTTGTTAGACAATGAAGGATATCATTTTGCTGTGCAACACAATGTTATGAACATTAGATTAAATCAAGAGTTGATTGGTTGTGTTACACTTAATAACGGAATATACGTCCTTAATCAACACACAGTTTTCAACATTCAACACACAAGAAAAAGAAAATTTTCAGATATAAATAAAGCTTTTCTTTGGCATTGTAGATTTGGTCATATTAATGAAACAAAACTAAACAAGCTTCATAAAGATGGATATTTAAATTCTTTTGAGTATAAATCTTATGTGACTTGCCAGTCTTGTATCAAAGGTAAAATGACCAAAACTCCGTTTACTGGACACGGAGAAAGAGCTACTGAGCTCCTAGGCCTCATACATAGTGATGTATGTGTGCCAATGTCTACACATGCAAGAGGCGATTTTTCTTACTTCATAATTTTTACTGATGATTTCTCAATATTTGGTCATGTGTTTTTAATAAAGTATAAGTCTGAAGCTTTCGAGAAATTCAAAGAGTACAAACTTGAAGTAGAAAACCAAACAGGAATGAGAATCAAGATACTTCGATCAGATCGAGGTGGAAAGTACTTAAGTACTGAGTTCTTGGACTTCCTAAAAGAGAATGGGATTCTCTCTCAGCTCACTCCCCCTTACACACCACAGCACAACGGTGTGTCAGAGCGGCGGAATCGTACCCTGTGGTATAATCTATGATGAGTGATTCTAAGTTACCCCTCTCCTTTTGGGGGCATGCATTGGAGACTGCAGCTTTTCTGTTAAACAAAGTTCCAAACAAGACCGTGTCTACCACTCCATATGAGATATGGCATGGGAAGAGACCATCTCTTAAACGAGTTAAGATTTGGGGTTGTCCGGCTTTTGTCAAAAAGCAGAATCCAGATAAACTCGAGACACGATCGGTCAAATGTATATTTGTGGGATATCCAAAACATTCGTTTGGATATCTTTTCTACCACAAAGAAGAACAAAAGGTGTTTGTTTCTCAGTATGCCATATTTTTAGAAAATGAGATTTTTCCAAATGATGCTGATGGCAATGTGGTAGATCTAGAAGAGGTTCTAGAGACACAAGTTACAAATGACAACTTGGCTGAACCTGATGTTGCAACAGAATCTAATGAACCTCAGCCACTCCGTAGATCTGGTAGGACTTCTCGCCCACCGGAGAGATACTACGGCTTTCTCATTGATGGTGATAGAGAAGATTGCATCATGGATGATGATGACCCTGCCAGTTTTCAGCAAGCAATCACGAGTGGTGACTCTGTGAAATGGCTGGATGCCATGAGATCCGAAATGGAGTCCATGCACACCAAAAAAGTATAGATTTTGGAGGATGTACCCTATGGGATAAAACCTGTAGGCTGCAAATGGATCTTTAAAAGAAAGATCGGTGTAGATGGACAGGTGGAGACCTATAAGATAAGGTTGTTAGCGAAAGGCTTTCGTCAAAGACCAGGCTTGGACTATGACGAGACTTTCTCTCCAGTAGCCATGCTTAAATCCATTCGGATCCTACTTACTATTGCTACTCACTACGACTATGAAATCTGGCAGATGGATGTTAAAACTGCATTTCTAAATGGTGATTTAGATGAATGCATTTATATGGATCAGCCAGAGGGCTTCATTGACAGTGGGAGTAGCGGAAAAGCATGTAAGTTGCTTAAATCCATTTATGGATTAAAGCAGGCATCACGGAGTTGGAACATCTGTTTTGATGATGTTATCAAAGAGTTTGATTTCATCAAAAATCCAGATGAACCTTATGTTTATAAGAAGACTGTAGGGAGAACTGTCGCATTCCTCGTATTGTACGTGGATGACATCCTTCTGATAAGAAATGACATTCCTATGCTACGGTCGGTCAAATCATTCTTATCACAAAAGTTCTCCATGAAGGACCTGGGTGATGCCACGTACATATTGGGCATATGGATCTATAAGGATAGATCCAAACGGTTATTGGGATTGTCCCAAACCAAGTACATCAACACCATCCTAAAAAGGTTTAGTATGGAAGACTCCAAGTGGGGTGCCTTACCCGCTTGCCACGGAGTCACTCTCTCCAAGGACGATTGCCCAAAGTTTGAGGAAGAGAGAGCTCGCATGAGCATTATTCCCTATGCTTCGGCCGTAGGATCAATAATGTATGTGATGTTGTGTACACGCCCTGATGTAGCTTATGCATTGAGTGTATAGTATGCAGGTATCAGTCAAACTCAGAGGAGAATCACTGGACTGCTGTGAAGAACATTCTTAAGTACTTGCGAAGGACTAAAGAATTGTTCTTGGTGTATGGTAATGGGGATCTCCAAATGGAGGCCTTTACCGATTCGAGCTTCCAGAGTGACAAGGATGACAGCAAGTCTATCTCAGGGTTTGCATTTACCCTCAAAGGAGGGACGGTAAGTTGAAAGAGTTCCAAACAGGATACCGTTGCAGACTCAACGATGGAAGCTGAGTACATTACTGCAAATGATGATGCCAAGGGAGCCGTCTGGATGAGGAAGTTCATCTCGGAGCTAGGAGTAGTTCCAACCATTGTTGATCCAATACCTTTGTATTGTGACAATAATGGGGCTATGGCGTTGGCCAAAGAGCCCAGGTCCCATCAGAAGTCCAGACACATCCTGAGGCGATATCATTTGATCCGGGAGATAGTTGATCGCCACGAGATTGAAATTAAGAGAGTAGATACAAAGGACAACACTGCGGATCCATTCACCAAGGCCCTCCCTCAGCTGCAGTATGAGCGACTTTTTGAGATGTTGGGTATGAGATACGCCAATAATTGGCCTTAGTGCAAGTGGGAGATTGTTGGATATATGTATGTCCTAGAGGCCATTATATGATAGTGTATGTACTGATGTGTGTGTGTGTGTGTATTCAGAAGACAGTCTTGCTTGACATGATAGTATGCTCTCTGATTGCTCTTTATCAGATGTTCACTTGATCATGCTTTTACTCATTTGATACATGTTGATAAAGCTCTTAGGATATTGGCTTGACTACTGGGATTATGATGTGGATCATACTAGTGGGACACCTGTAGTTTATAAGCATATCCTTGAAATGTTCCTAGTCGTAGGCATATCGAGACAGGGTATCGATATTCCAGAGTAGACTAGCGTATACCATTCTTGTTCCATATGATGGGCGATGGATGATCCCATATCCATCTGGTGTGGTGACACCAAAGATTGTATATTGGTGCTCAGTGAGACTGGGTACACTGAACGGACTCACCGAGAACTCCTATGTGGTATTATATCATACGTCGGATAGCAGTTCTCAGGTGACACTGGTACAGGTTAGTCTGTAGACCCGAGATCGCCATAGAGTCTTGTGTGTCCTCCCACTGTACTTTAATCTCCACCCTACTACGGCTCTACTGAGTCGTACAAACAGGTGGATTTTGGGTACAGTCCTGAGGCACATGGAGGCGATGAGCGATAGGAGGGGTTTCGTCTCTCCCGATATTAGGGGTTGATGTTGTGCTATGCTCGATTAGCTATAATAGCAAGTCTCTGGCCAGGGCTGCTGAGATTTACTGATAAGTGTTATCAGTAGTTTCTCGATCTGTTATGAGCTATATACCGGCATGACTTATTGAGTTATTGGGGTCGACGATTCCATTCCCAGACTCGATATGCAGCATATCTGACGAAGAGACCGGACTGTACGGTAAGTGTTGCCAGTTGGATTGACGGGAGTTTTGACAGGTTCGCTTGTTCTTCTTCTGATCGCTCAATACCCGGGTGGCCGTTACGTTTAGCTGACCGCTTGCGGCTTGTAGGTGTTTGATGTGATCATCACCTACTGCCGGCGTATTGACGAGTCTTAGAGTCCCACACAGAAGTTTCCTAGCTCAGGCAAAACGCTGTGGTGTACATATGAGATATGCGCGGGAGCTCGATTAAATGCGTGTATGAGATACCGTATATTAATCGGGCGTTTACTATTGGTCGGGTCGTATGTGATATGACCGGTTTATTAAATCAAGTGTTGATTTAATAATGATTTTTAGCTCACTTTTTATTAAACCTTTTCTTTATAGATGTATGCGTATATGTATATACATACACATGATGATGTGTATGCACACATACATACATACATGTGTATCATGGTTGATGATACATGGATGATGGCAATGCAAGACTCACATGGTTCAAATTAATATGTATATTTTTTTTTGAGATAAAAGAAAAAGGAAATTAACAAATGACTCACTCTTTCTACACTCTTCTAGGGTTGACCATTGACTTAACCCTAGGTTTATTTCCTTTGTTCTTTTAACTCATCATAAAATATCTAGATATTTCTTTTAACCATGGTTGGATGTGAGAGTGTCTCACATATATATCCTTTTGTTTTTATTTTAAAACATAACAATTATCATTATCTTGAAAAAGCTTTGCCTTCTTCATCTTCCTCCTTCTTCAAGCTCTCTTGAGTTTCTTTGAGTGTGAGGAAAAGAAAAAGAAAGGGTTTTTAAGTGAGATAACAAACCACACAATTATTCTATACTAGTTTAGCCTATTAGTTTAGAGTGTTTGCATCACTTCCTCATTGATCAAGTGAAGCAAGGAGTTTTGGGCAAAGCGACTTCGGGTGGATCGTCGTAGATTAGGAAGGATTCAAGTGAGTCGTTCTAAACTCTAGGAGATCCAAGGAGTCACTCAAGAAGGTCTACAAAGATTGTAATCTCTCCACTTAGTGATAGATTATTTATAGTATGTGATACTATTAGTTGTTACCCAAAATTTCTAGCTCGATTCCTTGGTTAATTTGCTTAGCACCTCTTAAAATTTAAATTGTGGCATGTGTGATGCTTCCAAACCCTATATGAGGTGCTATGGAAACCCTGCACTTTCTACTTAAAAGCATACCTAACTTATATATTTTTTCTTTGTTAGGAAATTATATGGAGACCAAGTATTTAGGGTGAAATAAACTTAGGTATTGATAAAGATCAGTTCATCTCTACAAAATCTCAATCATTCTACCATTCTACAATCAATCACAACCCTCCATTTCATATCTTAACCGCTCTCTCTATAAATAAGCCTTCTCATACTCTTGAGAGATGGACTTGATCTTTCTTCCATCTCTCACCTCTTTAACTCTCTCAACCTTTTACTTGATCTCTCCAACAGCTTAAGCCTCCACCCCTCAAACAAAAACAACCTTTTGATTAGCTCCGAAATCTCTCAAAAAAACCCAAAAACCAACAAAAACTCAAAAAATCTCAAGAAAACACAAACTAGAAAAAGAAATGCATGAACTTTCCTTTCTAGGACTAGAATTTAGGATTGAAGACCCTGCTTCTCGGTTTTAAATCATCTAGTTAAGTTTTGAACTCTTCAAACAGCCACTAATTTGAAAAAATGGGAATCCAAGAGCCCCTTTGTTTTTTCTTCACTTTCTACGGATTTTTAGCTTACTTTCTTGTTCATACAAGTGGAAGAGCTCTTCTTTTAACATTTCTCTTTTGACTTTCTTGCTATTTACTTTGGATGAGTATCTAAGCGTTAAAGAGAATAGGATTTATTCTAGGAATCTCTCTTTAGACCAAAATTTCGCTAAAAACAAAAAATAATAATTTCAAAAGATATAAAATAGTTTAGTTCTTTGATCAATCTCACGTTTCGATCGATTTTGCAAACTCCGGTCAAGAGAAGTAAAAAGGATAGGAGTATACCCGATGACCCTCTGTCATAGACTTCTTTTTTATTGAGACCCAAGCAAAAATAGTGAGGAAATCTTATTTTTAGCCCTCGGGATACCCAGACGTCTTGTAAGAAGGCGTCCAGGTTCTCGGGGTACCCAGACGCCTTCTCAGAAAATGCCCAGATACCTTACTCTACAGATAGAGACAAGCTCTGTCTGCAAGCATTCTCCGTATTGGTTTCGCCTCTTCTTAACTCCCTCCTCTGCTCTTGCGCCTCTCAAACCCCCATACACGCACACTTGCGTTGTGTAGGAATATTCTGACGCTAAATTTTTTAAAGAAAAGCCGAGTCGTGTCCAATTGAGACTTCCTCGTGGATAGCCGATTCTGTTGGGTTTACACAGGGATTTTGCGATTCCTTACCCCTCCCTTCTCTGGTTTTCACCCCTACTCCGCTTTTTTCCTCCCCTCTCCTCTCTCTTTCCCGTGTTTAGACGCGAGTAGCGACTCCGGTTAATTAACCCAGACTTCGCCTCATTTATGGCTTCCTTGTCTTCCCTTTTTACAAGTTAGCGGCTACAACCATATTTCGTTTTCAAATAGATCATTTTATCTTTATAAACCAGTGGGTAATATTTATATCAAAAATAACTATGAGTAATTTCACTAAAAAATGTTGGTAGGTAAGGCATTACTAAATTTGTGGTATTAATTTGCAACCAAAAGATTTCAGACCATCTATCTTAAAGTGTCAAAAGTTAAAGGCGTTTTCTGAAATTAATCTCTAGAACTTCTTGTCTTAGCTGGCATAAAATCCTGGCCCACTGTGAGTAGACGATTAAAAGACAAAATGACACATGTTAATTTTCTACCAAGCTTATATGCTTCTAATGGCTGACTCAAGATTTGTGTGTAATCTGCTTAGATCCCATCACATGCTATAAGTAAATTTTTTTGGATATCTTTTCTGTATGAACGGATTATGGGAAAGTCTGATAGATCGATTTAATAACCGACAAGAAAATCCACATTTTGTTTGTATTATTTTAAAAATTAGTAATTGTGAGCTTAGTTTATAACACGGCTTGAGTTGTATGAATTCATATGCTGGCTGCTAAAAGAACGGTACTTTTCGGCTAATTCGGACAGGTTTATTGGAAACATGTTATTTGGATTTTCGTGTCGTTTGGACTCGTATTGGATCTGAACTATTAGGCTGATAATGAAAATGGTAGTGGGTTATATAAATCCTCAAATTAATTAAAAGAAGAAACCGAGTTCAAATAGCAAATAACGGAAAAATTCTATTATGTGTCGGCCGTATATGTCCGGTCATGAGAGAGAAAGATATAAGCACCGGACTCCACCAAGTTGCCGAAAAGGTATCCGAACCAACTCTTTCTTTCGGCGTATCCAATAATTTCTCAAAATGGTGGGACCCACTTGAATAAATTCCTTTCCACCCCGTGAACAGGGAGTTTGTTGCATGGGGTCTTTTTTCAAGCATATGAAGCAAGAAATATCAAATGAGAGAGAGAGAGAGAGAGAGATCAACTTCTAATGAGATCGTGGGCTCGATTTATCATACGAGAGGATCAATGATGAGGAGGATGGGATGGCGATGGCGCCGCAGTGGCGTATGCAAATTGGTGGGGGGGGCCGCAGCTCTACAACTAGGATCCAGTTGGATGAAATTGATGGCAGCCTTTGGATTTTCCCAAAAAAAATGTAAATTACACTAAAATACCCTTAACTATCATGATTTCACTAAAATACCTTGATCTTTTTTATTACAAAGGAATACCTTATACTATGGTGTTAAAGGAGTATTTTTTCGTCGAATTACTCTACAAGGAGCTGTTAAAGTATTTTAGTTAAAACAAATAGTTAAGGATATTTTAATGCAGTTTAGCCAAAATAGATAAATTACACAAAAATAATAATAACAAAAATAATAATTTTTCTTATTACAAAAATAACAATATGACGATCGATGAATAATACTTGCGGTCTAGATATAAAATAAATATAAAACGTGTTGTTTGTTGTGCGCGATATATATTGTGGTATTTGCTATGGGATTTTCATATCAAAACTATTTTTTTGTGTTTGGCTGGAAAGGATTGAAATACTTCAGCGTCTTGCGTCATTTTAAAGTATTGGAATTTGATAACCAAATCAACAGCAAACTCCATTACAATTTACAAAATCTGCATGTTAATGGTAATATTTTTCGTATCACAGACATAATCTAATATTAACTTTTTAGAATGTACGATTCTAGTGGAGAGAGGTTTTGTTCAGAAACGAAGATCATATTATCTTGTGTTGTTGCTGCATCTTTGGTTTTAATGAGCTTAGATTAAACAATATTTCATAGGTATCAGAACAAGTGGTATTGAACATTACCCACAATTTTTTTTATTTTAGCTTCGACCCAGGAAGGGGGTGGGGGTGGGGGCGGGGGGTGTTCTTGGTTCTATTGAAGGGGGGGGCATATAATAATGTATCCAATGGTTTTGAAGGTGAAGTTGGTGAATGACAAGGAGGGCCAAATGTAAAGATTCCAAAAGTTTGTTTTCAAAGAGTATATTACACCAAGTGATGGAGGTCCTTTTCGGATCTCCGTCAGATATTGTCTTCCGTTGATCTCTCGGTAGATTTCGGCGGTGATCTCCTGTTGCGTGTGGGTCTCAATGGGTTTTGAGGAGATTGGTGATTTGAGCAGTTTAGCGCCGAGTACCTGCAAATAAGTCCCGGGGTGGTTTGGTACCACCGAGGACCCTCCGACGATCAAGTTAGTACTAGATCCGAGCAGAGTAACGGCTAAGTGGAATCAAGAATGGCTTACTTGACCCCTCTGTGATGGGGGTTTATATAGCGGCGGCAGAACGCAGCAGTAGGCGCGAGAATCTCGCCGGCCGTTATGCTCCCGACGTCACGCCCGTGTGAAGAGCGGATCGCCAATTAATGGGAATCGTGATGGCGTGGAACGTGGGACGTTGCTGGCGGAGAATCTGCGTGTGGCGAGATCCGCGGAGCGGCGGTTACGCCTGTGAGTGGTGGAGTTGGTCGGTCGGAGGGACCGAGGAAGACGGCCTTGGCTGGGGAGCTCGGAACAGAGCAAGAGGGCTGAGGAGTCTTGGTCCTGTGGCAGCTCAAGGCGAGCTGGGGGGCCGAGGAGGCAAATTTGCAGGGGGCCCCGAGGAAGGTCTGCTTGTGCTTGCAGGTCGGGTACAAGGGTGGCCTGGTCGGCCTCTGTGGGTCCTTCCTTCCGGGTCTTGGGACACGTCATCCGCCACGTGTCCTGATCTCGCATCGCCAATATTGAGCATCATCATTAGCCCCCCACTCTTGTCCCGACAAGCTAGTGGGTCGGGTCAGGTGTGGACTGCCAGGCCTCCCGAAGTGGGCTCCTTCCTAAGGCTTTTGTCGGGACGAGTTCTCGGGCTGTCAGTTGTCTTTTCTGCTAGCGAATCAGGGCGAGATCTCTGCATTTAAGGAAGGTACGCCGGTTCGTGCATTCTGCCACTGAAGCGACGGTCCATGTGTCAAGCGTCGATTGGCCGACGCGACATATACAGGCCTGCGGTGTCTGATGGGATGCGGTCCAGCGCAGGATCGACGCGTGGAGCAATCGGAGCCGCTGAACGCGAGGAGTCGTTTCGGCGGGAGATAACGGGCGTCGTTGGATGCGGCCGCTTGCAGCAATAAACAGGGGTGGGGCCCGTCCTTGGGCCCCTACTCCTTCATATTTCCCTCTTCTAAGTCCTGGTTGCTCGGCGCTCGTCTTCTTTCTCCCGCTTTCGGTTCCCGAGGATTCCCTTTTTCAAGGTTAGATGTCTTCCTTTGCAGAGTCAGTAGATGTTGTAGGAGAAGCTTCTAGGGACCCTTTAGTTATGTCCGAGTCCCTCCGGGGAGCAGGGGTCGGATCCTCTCCCCGGGATCGTGCGGCGGAGGCAGCCCCCAGGGAGGAGGCAGATGCGGCCCCCGGCTCCTCGTGTTGGGTGAAGCATGAGGATGAGCTCGCCAATGCTCGGGCTCGCTTCCACATCCCCCCGTGTTACACGCTCCGACTGGCCAAGGAGGGAGAGAGGGCGGATCAAGTACGGGGCAGGGAGATCGCCTTGTATTTGGAATCTTTTGGGGCGGAATGCGCCTGCCCTTCTCTCCCGAGGTCGTCGCAGCGCTGAATTTTTTCGGTTTGGCCCCCGGCCAGTTAGTGCCGAACTCGTGGAGGATCCTCCTCGGGTTCTTGATCCGCCTAAAGTTACAGGCGGTTCCCTTCAGCCTCTCCCTTCTCGATTCTTCTCTCGTATTCAAAAGTCACCCTAGTGATCGAGCGGGCGACCCGAGATGGGTCTATCTCTCTTTCAGAAAGCGGTCGGGGGGCGCTGCCGGGACTGGGGTCGTGGCCTTGCCCTCTTCTATTCATGATTGGAAGAAGAAATTTTTCTTCGTTTCCCCTCCCGAGGGCGAGGACTGGCCCGTGCCTACCAAGTAGTCGAAAGAGAAATGTTTGCCGGGGAACCAGTCCAATGACCCCGCCGCGGTGAGAGTGGCGTCGTGGGAGCCCATCTCCCGACCTGACGTGCTGCTGTCTGAGAGGGTCCTGAGCTGGGCCGGGCTCAGCCCCGTTGAGTTCGTCGGTAAGTTAGGCTTGCTTTTTGGCTTGTGTTTTTCTCGTGTCGCTGACTTGTTGGGTATTTGTTTTGTGCAGGATCCATGGACTTTGACTCGCTTAAAGCCTCCATGCGCCAGCCGAGGAAGGTTACGAAGGCTGGGGGCACCAGCTCTTCTCGCGTGAAGCCTGCCTCGGCTCCTACTGCTCTGGCGGTGGTGTCCCGCGAGCGTTCGGGGGCAGATCTCGCCCCGGGTCCCAGCAGAGTGTCAGGCCGGAAGCGGGCCCTGGTTCTGGAGGACCCGGTCTCGGAGGAGGAGATCGGCTCTCCCTCGAAGCCGCTCAAGAGGAGCTCCCAGAGACCTTCCCGGGGCCGGTCCTCGCCGACTATGGTGGAAGAAGGGGGCCTCCGGTTCACAGTGCCATCGGGGCTACCCGTTACGGATAGCCTTCTGCATGAGATAGAGGTCTCGGCCGGGGGTAGAGTTCCCGGGGGGACCTTCAGGGCTCAGCTGGCGTCCATCGTCCAGGAGTCCGTGCAGGTAAGTGTTTGGTTCATTGTGAGATTCAGTGTCTCCTTCATCTTTCTGATCTCTTTCGTATCTCCCAGGTTCTCCAGCACGTTGCCCTCGCCTTGCGTATGGAAGTCGAGATAGTAGCCCCGGCGCTGGAGGCTGCGGGCCGGCTCGCCTCGCTGGAAGAGAGCTCCAGGCGGGAGCTGGAGGCGGTGACGGCGAGGGTTGTCGCCTTGGAAGGCGAGGTGGAGGTCGGGAAACGGGAGGTAGCCCGATACCACGGGGCAGCCTTGACTACCGAGGCTAAGCTCGGGGATGCTCAGGTGCTTGCCGGCAACCTGAAGAGGACGGTGAAGACCCTCCGGAAGGAGCTTGGGGCGGCGGCCGAGGCGGCCAAGTCGGCCGACCTGAAGGCGGCGAAGGCGATGGAGAGATATAAGAAGTCGAAGGACTTCTATGATGACCTGGCCGTGGCTACGACCCGGATCTGGCACGAGGCCCTCGATGCCGGAGTTCGCCGACGGAGATCTCCGAGACGGATTCCCCTTCGCGGACGCCAATGGGCAGGGGGAAGAGGTTCCCGACGAGGAAACCGTCGAGGACCCCGCGCGTCACGTGGTGGACGTCGAGGACCCTGAGGTCTCACCTGTCCCTGAGGTCTAGAGCCCCCGTCTTCCTCCTTTTATTTCTTTGTTTTTGGACTTTTGTAAGGCTGGAGAGCCCAAAAAATACCCTTTATAAAGCCTTTGTCTTTGGTAGTAATAAAATTTTCTTTGGTTTTATCGAGTCGCGCTCTATCATCTGTTTGTGATGAATGCTCGTAAGATATCTCTGCTTGCACCGTTGTGTTTTCATGTCAGGTTGGCTATCTATCTAGCGATCGTCCGTTTAGTTGATTTCGATCACTTGCCGACGAGCGTGCCAAGCGCTGCCGAGGAGGTATCCCCATGGGCCCCGAAGTCGAGGGGGGATCTTCTAGAACTGGATAGACTTGATGCCCCTCACTGGGGTCTCGGATCCTCTGCGGGTGACGAGTAGAGCGTCGTTCGCCGTATCTGTGCCTAGCGTAAGCGAGGGATCCTTAGGCTCGACTGCCTCTGGGAGGGCTTTCAGATCCCTAGTATTGCGGTAGGGAAGCTACCCGCCAGGGATAGCCGAGCAGGGAAGCTGTTGAGCTGCCTTTAAGGAGGACTTTCTGGTCCCTGGCGTTGCGGTAGGGAGGCTACCCGCCGGAGATGACCGAGCAAGGTAGCTGCTCGGTTGCCTCTTGCGAGGGCTTTGATCCTTCAGGACGGGGACCGAGCAGGGTTATTGCCCAGTGCCTTTTGGCGAGGACTTTGATCCATGTCGGTTGTGGTAGGAAGCTTCCAGCCGGGGATAGCCGAGCAAGGACTCGACTGCCTCTGGGAGGACTTTAGTCCTTAGCACGGGAGGGGCTGTAAGAAGCCTGCCAAGGACCCTTGGCCGGGCAGGGTTTCTACCCGGTGCCTCTTGGTGAGGGCTTTTATCCTGAAGGATAGCCGAGCGAGGGTCCTCAGGCTCGACTGCCTCTGGGAGGGCTTTCTGATCCTCGGCGTTGCGGTAGGGAAGCTACCTGCCAGGGATAGCCGAGCAAGGAAGCTGCTGAGCTGCCTCTAAGGAGGACTTTCTGGTCCCTGGCGTTGCGGTAGGGAGGCTACCCGCCAGGGATGACTAAGCAGGGTAGCTGCTCGGTTGCTTCTTACGAGGGCTTTGATCCTTCAGGACGGGGACCGAGCATGGTTATTGTCCAATGCCTCTTGGCGAGGACTTTGATCCCTGTCGGTTGTGGTAGGAAGCTACCAGCTGGGGATAGCCGAGCAAGGACTCGACTGTTTTTGGGAGGACTTTGGTCCTTAGCGCGGGAGGGGCTGTAAGAAGCCTGCCAAGGACCCTTGGCCGGGCAGGGTTTCTACCCGGTGCCTCTTGGCGAGGGCTTTTGTCCTGAAGGATAGCCGAGCGAGGGATCCTCAGGCTCGACTGCCTCTGGGAGGGCTTTCTGATCCCTGGCGTTGCGGTAGGGAAGCTACCCGCCAGGGATAGCCAAGCAGGGAAGCTGCTGAGCTGCCTCTAAGGAGGAATTTCTGGTCATTGGTGTTGCGGTAGGGAAGCTACCCGCCAGGGATAACCGAGTAGGGTAGCTGCTGGGCTGATTCCACACGAGGTCTTATCCGACCATTTAGTTGCAGGTACCGGGAACGGTCGCGGCTAATGTGCGCGTAGCCTGCGCATTGAGCGTGGGGGGAGGTGAAGTGCCAGAGTCGTGTCGTTTCGATTCCGCCGGAGAAGGCTCGGCGATCGCCGCGTGGCAGCGACTTTTTAAGTGAAAGCGGGCGACTGTCCTTTTTGAATAAACGAGATTTTTCCTTCTTTTTTGCAATGTTCTATTGATCTTTATTAAATAGACAACAGACCTTAAAAGAACAGTACATGCTAGTAGATGACCTTATTGGCTCGGCCCGAGCTCCCTGGAGGATTGTTGGCCTCCGTGCTTGGCACAGGGTACGGGGCTCCCTGAGTTCCGTGCTGGTCGTCCGCCGAAACGAGCATGATCTGACCGATGGTCAGCTCAGCGGGAGGGTGATGCTGCTCCTGCTCGCGGTCGGCCTGCCGTTTGTCCCTCAAGTATGCGGCGAGGTGTCCCGATCGGATGAGCTCTTCGATGTAGTCCCTGAATTGCTTGCAATCCTCCGTGGCGTGGCCCAGTGTCCGGTGGAAAGCGCAGTAAGGGCCCCGGGTTCGCTTCGCTGCCTGACGCGGGATTGGAGGGAACTTGATGAACCCCTCATTCTGGGCCTCCTCTAGCAATACTGCGAGGGAGACGTTGAGTGGGGTATACTCCTGGAACTTCGGGTGATAGGGCTGCTGACGCTCCGGCTTCTCCTCCCGAGCCCTCTTCTTCTGGTCGGATTGTTCTGCTCGGGGGAGGTTTGCATTCACCTCGGATTCCAGCTGAACCTCGCGCTCGGTCCACGCCTTGACCTCGGCCATGGTCTTAGGTTGTGCCAACGCAAAGGAGCGCAACCACTCCTTGTGCCTCAGACCAGATCTGAGCGCTGTGATGACGGTCTCGTCCCGGTGCTCAGGGACCTCGAGAAGGGCGTTGTAAAAGCGGGTGATGTAGGCTTTGAACGTCTCTTTGTCCCCACTCTTAACCGTGAAGAGGTAGTCGACCGTGCGCTTCTGCCGACGGTTCCCAACGAAGTGGCCGAGGAACTGAGTAGCCAGCTCGTCGAAGGTCGAGATTGAGCGAGGCTCGAGCCCCCGGAACCAGTCCCGACCCGCACGGATGAGGGTGGCCGGGAAGGCCCTGCACTGGGCGGCGTCGGAGTGGTCCTGGAAGCTCATCCCCGTAGTGAAAGCGTCCAAATGGTCCTTCGGGTCGGTTTTCCCGTCGAACGGAGAGACCTTTGGGGGCTTGTTGCGCGAGGAGACATGGACGGCGAGCAATTCCTCGGTGAACGGCTTTGTGAGCAAATAGGAGGCGTACTTAGCCCCGTCGCTCGAAATGTGAGCCTCCCGGTGCATGCCCTCGATTTTCTTCTCGAGGGCGTCGAGTCGACCGTGGTATCCCGAGGAATCGGCGCCTTGGAATCCCTGGCCTCTGCTGCGGGTTACCTGCGTCTGGGAGCGGCCCTGGTTCCTCTCGATGAGGTGCCTCAAATCCCTGGGCGAGGTGGCTCTCGAGCCGCCGAGGTGAACCCCTTCTGTGCGACCCCGCCGAGAGAAGTGGTGTCGACCATGCCTGTGGACAGGCGAGGTGACTGACATCTCCTCAGGGGGATAAGGGTCGTGAGGAGGCTCAAGGCGAGACGTTCTAGCGGCGGACCTTGGTGTGGAGCCGTAGGGCGCCGAGCGGGCCTCAGGGAGTACCGGCCCGAGAGATCTGTAGTCAGGAGTCGTAGCCTGCTGGTGGTCAGTCGTCCCGATGGGGGCAGAGCCTTCTGGAGGCGGTGGAGCGGCGATCTGGGGCCCAGGTCCCACCGCTTGGACGTGGACGAGCGCCTCCATGAGGGACTGTAGCCGATCTATCCGGTTGGCGAGGGCGTTAATGATGGTCGCTGGAGGAGGCTCATCCACACCTTCGGTGAGGGGAAGGCGGCGGCTGGTACCGGAATCTTCAGGATGGTTGCTCGCCATGCGTACGAAGATCGGAAGGCCAACTTTGTTTTTGTGGAGTTTGCGTTCCCACGGACGGCGCCAACTGATGGGGTCCTTTTCGGGTCTCCGTCAGATGTTGTCTTCCGTTGATCTCCCGGTAGATTTCGGCGGTGATCTCCTGTTGCGTCTGGGTCTCGATGGGTTTTGAGGAGATTGGTGATTTGAAGAGTTTAGCGCCGAGTATCTGCAAAGAAGTCCCGGAGTGGTTTGGTACCGCCGAGGACCCTCCGACGATCAAGTTAGTACTAGATCCGAGCAGAGTAACGGCTAAGTGGAATCAAGAATGGCTTACTTGACCCCTCTGTGATGGGGGTTTATATAGCGGCGGCAGCACGCAGCAGTAGGCGTGAGAATCTCGCCGGCCGTTACGCTCCCGACGTCACGCCCGCGTGAAGAGCGGATCGCCCATTAATGGGGATCGTGATGGCGTGGAACGTGGGACGTTACCGGCGGAGAATCTGCGCGTGGCGAGATTTGCGGAGCGGCGGTTACGCCTGCGAGTGGTGGAGTTGGTCGGTCGGAGGGACCGAGGAAGACGGCCTCGGCTGGGGAGCTCGGAACGGAGCAAGAGGGCTGAGGAGTCTTGGTCCTGTGGCAGCTCGGGACGAGCTGGGGGGCCGAGGAAGCAAATTTGCAGGGGGGCCCGAGGAGGATCAGCTTGTGCTTGCAGGTCGGGTACAAGGGTGGCTTGGTCGGCCTCTGTGGGTCCTTCGTTCCGGGTCTTGGGACACGTCATCCGCCACTTGTCCTCATCTCGCATCGCCAATATTGAGCATCATCACCAAGCTTCTCGAAAGGTTGCACATTGATTTAGGTTAAACTAAGTTTTGGATGTTTGTCTTTTTAATGAAATAAAATGAACTCGCCTAGTTGTTATAATTGGGGGTCTAAACACCTATTGAATACCAAGGTGACGCCAATTAGATCATGTGCTTGTACAAAATAGGCATGCCCTAGGTCATCAACAGTACACGATATTTTCTTGATTTTATAAAGAATGTATGTGGATTGCAACCCCGGTTCTTCCTTCGATCCCGTGATATTTTTATCATGGTCTCATATGATTTATTAACTCTTCTACCCTCTGGTAATTAAATCGGATTAACGAATGAATTCCAAAACGCAATCAATACAGACAAAATGAATGCTTATATAGTTAACTTCAAATGACAAGGCTATCAATACAAGTACAGGTATCAGGAGCAAATGTTGATAGGGCTCTAAAATGTGTTGGAAACTTTAATAAAGTAGTTCCCACTAATAATGATATGATATTTTGTTGTAAATATTTAGAATATGGATTTTGAAATTTATGGCTTTGGATTCTTGGTCCTAAATCCTTTTTCGGAGCCTTTGATCCATGTTTTATGGCACCATTAAATACTTAGACCATTACTTAACAAGTGTTGATTTTGGATACTTTACTCTTATTGATTGAGTAATTCATTTGGCCGGAATGTCCATCATATGAGCATTTGACCGTCGGTCACGGAAGGAATTTGATGAGTTTCATATAATAATTAAATTATATTAGTGTTTTTAGCACGTGCGTTGCATGTAATTGTAAAAAATTCTATAATAACTTTCTTAATAAATATAACTACATGCATTGTTGTCATGTCTTGCTTCCCAAAATAAATTCACAATAGCGGAAACGTAACGAGACACGCGACGTATCATACCGAAAAGCACTACTTCTCGATATAGACACGCTAAACATCTATCACACAGTAGTAATTCTATCAAGAAAATACTGATGTCTCAAACCAACGACCAAGACACACACACACGATAAGTCACAAAATATCATAAGTTCAACACTGTCAAAAGATAAGGTTAAAATATATCACTAGTTTCCATAAAACCAACAAACTAAAACCGAACTAACGTTGAGTTGGATCACGTTCCACTTGGGCATGTGTATATGCTAAATCCTTCGCTGATGGTTTCCGCTCCTCTGGTATCGCTTCATCTTCCACAAAGGCCATCGTTGCTGGACACTTCAATCAAACAGAAACATTCATCAGCGAGCTGGCGCTCGGATAAGTTTACCAAAATAAATGGTAATAAAGTGCGCGTGTGTGTCATGTGAACAGGGAGGTGTCTGGTGGGTAATAAGTTGGTTATAGTCCATGATGAATACCAAACAGGAAATAGTATATTATCAAGTTCATATAATCATGGTAAGCAATCATTTCATGTCATGTCATGAATGTAAATCAATACTTGTTATGGCATTCACGGTAAACAATCATTTCATGACATATCGGGTCATGTCGTTACATGTCAATCATTTCATGTCATGGATACTTGGCTTGGCATGTCGGTTACGGTAAACAATCATTTCATATCATGTCATGTTGGATTACGGTGCACCCACAAACGTCTATGTGAGTACCCGCACCTATACAGATTCAAGAGGCATCCTTTCCCAGGTGGTTTGATAGGTGGTCTCGACATGGATTCAAGAGGCGTACATGTAACGACCCTAAAATTCATATACCTTATGTATTATTCCTCGTTATTAAAATGTTGTTTCTTTTCGTGTACTGAGTTATATCTAAAATTCTTGATAACTAAGTTTGAGACAACTCAGATAAGGGTGGGTCGGCTCATAAGTCTTTCTAAATGACCATTTCTTCTTCGTCCTCTTGAGACGGCTCATGAGTAATTTGAGTCGTCTCAACACATGCCTGGAAAGTTGTTTCCTTCGTTGTCACTCTGAGCTGGCTCAATGTACTCTTGAGCCGGCTCATGCTCTCGTCCAATCTAGAAATGTTTCAGGAGGCCAAGAGACGAGTTCATTAGGCTTGAGGCTGCTCATTTCATCTCCTGAAACTCCTTTATAATTCCATAGAAAACCTCCACCCTTTTAGTTTATCAACTAAGTTTTCTGCCTTAAATATCTTTTGATCCTTTTTCATTTTACCTCTCTATTAGTTCTTCTTTATTATTGTCACGCCTCGCTTCCCAGTATACGGAGAAGTAGACGTGACGGGCCGCGACGTATTTACTCAGAAGTAAATACGTTAAAACGTAAATAAGCAATATAAAATGAATATACAAGAATAACAAGAGATGTAATAATAACAACAACTTTTTTTAACATTCTTTTCTTACATTACAACTGCTTTTGAAAAGGAAAATACAATGATGGAAAGCAATACCTAAATAATGGCATATGAACTGAAATAAGTATAAGTGAAAGCTAGAAGCCGTGCTGCTCGGTGATCTGCTCCAAGTACTCCTGGCTGGGCTCGGTCTCCTGAGAGTCGGGTTCTCCTGACGAACATTCCAAAGAAAGAAAAAAACAGGAATGACATCAGCGCACTAGCGCTCGATAAGTCCCAAAATAGAGATAAGAATAGTTCAAGTAAAGAGAACACAACCTGTAATTGGTATAAGTATATATTTGTTATGCTAACGTAGTTGTTTATAACTTGGTACAGAAGGTATCAGTGTATACGAGAGGAGTCCAACTTTCCCCGTGGACTATGGTAACCCGTAGTACAAGGCCCCGTCAATACCCACGGGACAACAGCAATGGATGTTTATCTACATCTTTTAGTGTCCATCATCGTGCCACTTTTAATACATTCCGTACAAGTCTACTCCGTTAAACCCCGTAATGTATAATATATAGATTGCAGTTATCAGACTTGCCGAGACCATGGGTACAAGTTGTTCATGTAAATGGTTTCAGGATGTATCAAGTAGGCATATAATCAAGTCAAGATATAGCCGTGGTTCGATCAAATCAAGTCATGTTTGCATATTGATCTTGTTCTGGTATTCAGGTTCAGGCTCAAGTATATATATTGGATATATTGGATTCATGTTGAATTGGATTCAGGTTAAATTGGAATTATGATTGGATTCATATTAGACTGAGACTCAGATTGAGTCAGACACTTAACAGATTTGGATACTGAATTAGGTTTGGGTGTTATCGGTAACTGCTGCACATGGACGGCGGGATTTGTGTCTTTTTCCATGACAATTACCATTGATAACCCGTTAAGTTTTTCTACCTTAAATAGGCAAGCACCCACTTTCTCCTACTCCCTGAGGCTCAAGAGAATTGGTCCCGCTTAAATCTATATTTACTAGAGTCCTTAATGTAATTTTATATATCTCGAAAGAGTTTTATAAAAAATATTTTATATACTTTCAAAATAAACTTCAAGTAATTATTTATGTTCTTTAGGGTTTCCATAGATGTGAATTTTAAAGAGTGAGATATATTAGTGAATAGTAACTTAACTTGAATAGTTCATTGTATTTTAGTATAACTTGTCTTGTATTGATACTTGATGGTATTTTAATGAAATTTGTCATTCTTTTATTTTCTAGAAAATATGGAATTTAATTATATATTAAAAATATATGGTTTGATAGTATTTATATAATTATTAAAAATTAATTTTATTTATTAAGTAGAAAATCTCGTTTTTTCTTTAAAAAAATCATATTGAAATTCTTTTGAGATCGTATGCTCCATGAGGAGGTCTGCATCTCGCTCTACTAGCCCGAGAATGTGTGATAATCCACGCCATCCAATAGCGGGTTCTCCGAAATGAGTTGTAGAGATATAATCGCAAAGAATTTGATAACACTATTTAAAGAAAACTGGGTTTTTATAGTTCAAGGTATTTTGATGAAAGGTCGTATTTTGCCACAAAAATTATATCTCAAGAGAATCGTGCTATATCAATATGTGTGTATGTGAGAGGTAGGTCATTATCTCGTAAAGTTTTCTAAAGGTGTGCTAAGCAAAACGTTTAAAGGTTAACGTATATAAACTTCATGGTATTTAAATGTAAAAGCTTAATTAAAGTTAATTAATATGGAGTTTTAGAGTGAAAGTTGTTTCTAAAGTTTTATAATAGTGTTACAAATATTGTGTAAAAGTTTGTTGAACAATATATAAATGAAAAGTGAGATTATAGAGTTTAGAAGATTTACATCGGTAATAACTCCACTTACCGATACTTTATTTTGAAAAGAGAATCTAGCGAAGAGAGGGAGGAAATAGAAAGAATTTACAAGCTAGGATGAGAAAGGAGAGGTAGATGAAGATGTCGTATCCTTAGTGACGTCGTGTGGTTGCCGGAATCGTCTCTAATTCTCGCCGGAATTTGACATTGGACTAACTCCACTTGTACTCTTCTTGTACTTGAAAATTTTTGATAATTTTGACTAGAGATTTCAGAATGAGGAGGGGCTAGGGTATAGGATTGTATTTATATGGTGAAATTAGGGTTTTGGAATTGAAAGATTGAATTAAAAAGTATTAAAATGAGATTAAAGATGAATTTTAATTCTCTATTAAATTGCAGAGAAAACAAATAGAACAGGGGTAGTGGGATAAGCCAAAGGGTTTTATGTGCAAAACACGGGGACTTTTTCCTATGGTTCACCCATCGGCACCGGCCCCAAGCTTGATCTCGTTGGTCGTTTGTGAGGGGATTGCCGTTGGATCTCTGCCATGTGTCCCTCTCAATTCATACAACATTTTGCACATGTTAGATTTATCTGACTTTTCATTTTTACGTGTATTGCACGTATAAACTTTTGGGCTTCCAAAAAGTTTAAAAGAAAAATCAGGAAAAAATAATATGTGGCTAATGAGATTCGAACACAGGAGCTATACCACAGCAGTGCAAGACTTTACCAATGTGCTACAAATGCTTTCTTGCTGTTCTTAAACAAAAATAACTTTTAAATTGTGCTCAGGCTTACAAACTCTTTTCTGTAATTTAAGAAGAAAAATTTTGTACAGAAAATTCATGGTCATTAAAATTATTCAAGCCTGCCAAAACACTATTTCTCCTCTGAAATTTCTACTCTAAAAATCCCCCCATAACCAACCACCGAGCCCCTTACAATTAGACGACGCTTACAATCTAGTCTGTGTTTCCTTTTTTATTCGGCGATGCGGTTGTTATACTTTACCGTATTGCGAGTAAGTCCTCTTCTCTCTCTTTCTTTTCCCCTCTTATCACTCTTTCTTCTCTTACTATGTCATCATCCATATCGATTCTTGTAGTATTCCGGTTAACCCAAAATTAATAACTTATATTGAAAATGATCGATTTTTACCTAGGTTGTGTGTATTGTTTCCAAACTCTTTTGAAACGTGTAAATTGTTGGATTCTTTCCCATTATATAATTTGAAATGATCTAAGTTGGTACTAAGTTCCTTTGCTATTATGGCTTCTGCAACCCTCAGGAGGAATTCGGTTGTGGATTTTGATAATTACATCGAATCATATTCATGAGTTTAGCAAAGAAGATAGAGAACCCTTCACGAGGAATTCGATCTTCTTTTAATGATTTCGGTACCAACATGATTAATGACAGTATCTTTTTTGGAGAATATTAATAAATTCCAAAATCCATTTTGCCGTTCAGTAGCTACAACGGTATTTTTGATAGGTACCGCAGTAGCTCTTTAGTTAGGTATTGGAGCAACATTGCTTATTGATAAATCTCTAACTTTAGATCTTTTTCAAATTGATTCAATCGCGAAATACCACGATAGAAACCCATGCTCGCTATAATATTAGAATAACGAACTATGATTATGTGATGATTTTGTTTATGGATACCACTTGGTTTTCAAAATATTATAAAATACGTTCATTAAGCAAATATTTTGTGCTTGTATGGAGTAAATAATTGAAACCATAACCTGGCCGTCTGAACAAAAGGGCTTAGAGACGGCTTAACATAACCAGGAGCCGTCATGCCCCGCTTCCCAGTAGACGGAAAACGATGACATGATAAACCCGCGGTATATTTATTCAAAGAAGGTCATTCCCTAAATAAATATACTAAGCGTATTGAAACAATAATACACAATGTAAGAATAAATGGAGACTGTATAATTTTCAATAAATATCTTCATATGCATTCAAATTTGAAATGGTTAAACAGGTGGCATATATAACCTGAAAAAAGTAGCTAGTCTAAATCCTGAGCCTCGATCGGTCGTACTTCTCTTCTGTCGTGTTCACCTTCTCGGTATCTGACGAACATTTCAAGAAAATAAAGATGGGTGGAATGGCTGTCGGTGAACTAGCCCTCGGTAAATCCCAAAAATAGAGTAAAAGTGAAAGTGATAATTATAGAATAAACAAGAGTAATATATATGTCGAGTAAGAGTATATGTCAAGGAATATGGTTATATTCACTATAGGTCTCTATATGGTCACTATGTTAACATTAAGTTCCAAGTGTGAATGTCAACACAACCGTAAAAGTAATCACGAGCTCAAGAGTGGGGCTATAGGAGGAAGGAAATACGGGCCCATTTCATGTGTTAGTATCAAGACTCCAAACTGTGGAGGAGTCGATCCGACTGAGATTCGAGTAAATCAAAAAATAGGTTAATACAGGACTTCTGAAGCTCCGTTGGATTCACACAAGAAACTATTCCAAACACCCCGAGTATGATATATATTATAACTGTAAGATATCCTTAATTAATTTGATTAGTTGATTTACAACATATCTTGATTGAAACCAGAGATTGCAAAAGTTGAAGAATAAAGTCGAGTAAGTCGAATAGAATGCGAGTCATGTGTCACGGCCCGAATGTATGGAACCTGACTGGCACTTAAATTACGTAACGTCTAAAGGCGTAGCGTAATCTAAGTAAGCCAAAACCCAGAAATCTAAACCATTAAATAAATAGAGTGAAGGAAAACTTGTTTTAAAGAAAGTGATTTTAACAAAATAAGTCGCATTAAACATTTTAAAAACAACAAATTTTTTCGAAAATTTCGGCAGAGTCTCCTTTGTAAATACTAGCCCCAAACGGGTACAAAACAAGAATATGCATAAATGATGAATAAAGACATCCCCAAGCGGGAGCTAGCTCTTCGCCAATGGTGGAATCACAACCGCGTGCAACATATATCATCATAATAGGAGATAAGCATCTGAAAATAAGAAATAAGAAAACACCGCGTCGGCTCAAGTGAGTATCGACACCAGAATAGAATACATACAAGTCTCACAAGCCCACCATCTAAGTCCAAATACAACTGGTGGAAAACGGTAGATAAGGTAGATGGAGTGTACCAGATACAATAGTATTACACAATATGGGAATAAAGTATCCTCGCAACCCACCTATGAGCAAGCCGCAAGTCAAAGCAAAAGAAGTAAAATAAGGAAGTACACCCGCCGCTACTGTACTGACAGGTCAGACCTGCAAGATACTGAGGCACAACGGGGGTGAGTTGCCAACTCTTGAGTAGTAAGTAATATCTAATAAGGCCATCGTAAGCATGTACGCAAATGCGTCATACCCTACATATACAAATATGCTACGATACACTAGTATGTATGCAACATAAAGGGATAATCAACACGAAATCCAGATATAACTGATATGAGAAGATCTGTATTCTTATCTCAGTAAAACTCTTGTATAGTAAAAGCCGGAGTATCATTAGTAAAATCGATAGAAAAGTCTGTGTCATATCGACACAATATCCTCAATATCTCGAGCTCCATCGGTCCGGATCGGCCCATATTATCAAATCTCACGACTACGGTTGGTATCCTCCGGATATTCGCCGCGCCAAATATCACCGGTCGGTAGTGCTTCCCTGCCGGGCTCAACGCCTTTCTATACGATCTTCTTGCCCCGAGGTACTGCACCGGGTCCACCATGTACCCGCAGACGGTGCATCCCCCTCCTCGAATCGGGTATATAATACAGCTCAAGAACCGAGAAAACTCATGGTGGACGACACATACATCATATCACTAGAAAATCACAACTCACATTTTTAAAATGATAATAGGTTTATTTAATTCTTGCGGTTTTCCCTAAAATTCATAAATCTCATAAACAAGGAAATTTCTAAGAAAATCACAATACATGAACATGTCGGCGATGACGAATGTCTATAATATCAATAATATGAAAAAAGATGTGTGACTAAAAAACTATCCATGAATGATGATGCAATGAGGTATATACATATGACTAGCAATCCTACGCATCCATCCTGATGAAATGAATATACAACTACAAGTTACATATCATAAATTATGCAAATTCTCAAATACTGATTTAAGCAAGTTCTATAGTGTTCATGACATAGCAATTACCAATGGCGTGGGTGTTCGTATAAATAGTGGACGTGCGGCATGAACCAATGGTAATGATGCAAATATCCTATGAGATAATATCATATATGTATAAGATGATGCAATACAATAAGATGAATGATTAGGAGACTATACATATAAATACAAGCACTACTAGTAATCCTAACTATCGGGCGCCTTGCGCCATCCAGACGATCCCCCCGTAGATGTGTACATCTACTCATTGGGACGCCTCGGCTAATCTGATCCAATCACAGTCTTTCCTTTCCTTACCGTATCCGACGTCTCCGCAACCGATCCTAGAATCGCACAAATAGTATATATATGAGGTTAAACATTTAAATAGACGTGAAGTTAAGACGGTACAAAATAACTAACGTGCACTAACTAGACGCGCATACACTTGGTGCACAAAACGCGCACGACCTCGCCAAAATCACAACTAGGGGTCGCTATACGTGGCAATCCCCAAACCTAGAATCCAATCGTACCAATCGTGCATTCACATCACATTACATATCTTAGAAATTAAGTTGTAGCTTATTCTCAATCTTAATTAAAATCTATTTGTTCCAAAAACCTAGTAAGCAACAATTAACCGTTTTAGCGCAAAACTAGATATTTTAGCAAATCTAGTGGCCACAATTTACACTTAATATCTTAATTAAGCCACACAAATATTAAGCAAATTTTAATCTCACATTTTTACATACTAAACATAAATTAGTTTGCATGATCATTTAATTAAGATAACTAAAAGTAAAGATTTGCACGTTAACAACTAGATTAGACTTTGCAAGGTCTTTAGATGTTAAACTACACATTACTACCATAATCAAGTGATAAAACCCCTAAATTTTTAAACAAACCCTTCTCTTTAAATTACTATTTTGCAATTAAAACCATAATAACACCTAATTAAAATTTGATTAAAGCAATTAATTAACAAAGTAACAAATGGGTTAAGGTTTATACCTCAAAAATTTGGAGATCTAACTTGCAAACTTGGCCTCCCAAAATGCTATCTTGCCTCAAGATCCAAACTAGTTTAGGCCAAAAAAATTTGGTGAAGATTTAACTAGGAATTAGTGGGGGGTTTTGTGGATTTTTAAATGGAAAAATGAGGGTTTTTGAGATAAAAATGAGATGGAGAAAGGGGGAGGGCAGCAACAGGTTCGGCCAGAAATGAGGGGAGAGAGTGAGGGTGAGTGAGAGAGAGGTAACCATACCCCCCACAAACACATCAACATCTTATCTTTCATTTCTCACTTAATTATTCAATTCCATTTTCTTTTATTTTTCTACAAAAGCCTAGAACCATCCAATTTTTTTTTTTGAAAACAATATGTTACAATAAGTGTTTAGTGTGTCATGGTACATTAAACTTGTATTAACCTATACTAATTTATAATTAACACTAATTTAATGTATAAGTGAAAGCTTAAAATAATATTTAAAAATAAATAATTAAGGAAAATAATTAAGTAAACTAGCAATTAATAAGTAGCTAACAAAACACCTATACATAAGCCATTACATAATTAAAATAGGTATAATTATGTTTATGTGGGAAAAATAATTATATCTCGGTTTACGGAAAACACGTATTATCACTAATTAACTCATAATTAACTTAAACGAATTTTCAAAACGTTATATCATGTCAATTGCAATCCTGAGTCGAGTCGAGTTAGTCGAGTGGATTAAGTTCGTGTTAATGTTCAAGCTTGGGTTCGAGTTAGATTAGAGTTTGAGTTTGGGTTCGGGTTCGAGTTTAAATTTAATTTTGGATTTGAGTTTGTATTCGAGTTATAGACATTTCTTGTGAATAAATTTAACCGTTGAAATTTCTTAAGTTCTGGAGTAATCGGACAACTGTTGCACATAAATAGCAGGATTTGTGTCTTTTTCCGAGATAATTGCCATCTGATAACTCCGTTAATTTGTCTAACCTGAATAGGCAAGCAATAATTTTCTCCAGCTCTCTAGGGCTCAAGAGAAATGATACCGTTTAAGTATATATTAATCTAGAGTTCTTAAAAATTTATTATTGTTGTTTATAGTGTATTTATATTGTTTACATTTCTCGAGAGGGTTTTATGAAAAATATTTTAATATTGTATAAAAATAAATCTCGAGGGTGATTTATAATATTTAGAGTTTTTATGAACATATATTTTAATTTTAATGGTATTTTAGTGATAAAACCTAGTTTTTAAAAATTTATGCTATTTTAATTAGAACTACTCCTTTTGTAAACATGGGTTATTTTATTAAAAAAAAATCTTTCATTTAAAAAATATATTTTTTCACAATTTGTTTTATTGAAAATATGGTTTTCATAATTTTATATAATTTTCCAAAGATTTAATTTTGATTTAGAAAAGTTATATTCTTTTAAATCGTATTTTTATTCCTTTCAAGGCCGAATGCTCCGTGAGCAGTTCTGTATCTTACTCTACTATCCTAAGGATAACCCACACCATCCGTAGATGGGTTCCCCTAAAAGGGTTGTAGAGACGCAATTGCAAAGGATTTTAAAAATAACGATTAAAAACATATTTTTATAAAGTGTTGGTATTTTATTGAAAACCGTTTCATTTATATGAAAATTCTAACCAAAATATCGTGGTATGAATCAAAAGTGTGCGTGTGGGGCAGGTCGTTACTCTGTGAATGTTCTAGAGTTATGTATGACTAATTATCGAAAAAGGGTATATTAAAGTTCATGGTATTTTTGTGTCAAATTCAATATACTTCCATTTAACGAGAAATTCTAAACAAGTGCAAAGTTAATTATATGAACATTATTTTAAGGTTATGGTTATAACTTATTTGCGATCTATATAGCATGATAATGATAGTAGAAATATTGTAAAGAGAGTGTGATTAAGCTAACTCCGTTTTTTTATCGATTTTGTTTTCACGAAACAATTTGAGATGAAACGAAAGAGAGGAAGAAAGGACTTACTTGTTTTACGCTAGGAAAAGAGTAGAAGAAGGAGAGGGTCTTATGGCGTCGTGGTATCGTCGGGAGTGGCTCCGGTTTTCAACGGAATGAGATCGATCGCTAACTCCATTTGACTAGCCTTAACTCTACTCTGAACTTAGAGAATTTTGAGAATTTTTGATAGAAATTTTCAGAATGGTGAAAGCTAGGGGATGAGATGTATTTATAGTGTAGGGATGATGGTGTGAGTTAAAGAATTGGAACTAAAAATAATTAAAATAGAATTAAAGGTGGAAATGAAGGGTCTCTGTTTAAATTAAGGGAAATCAAACACTGCAGTGGAGTAGAGAGGAGCTGAAGGGGTGTACAGACAAAGCACAGAAGCGTTTGGACAAGATCGAACCGCTGGTGATGGCTAAAATGGAGATTTCGGCGGTTGGATTTGATCCATTTGCCTCGAGATTCATGCCATGTGTTTAACTCGTAATTAAAACATCATTTATCCTGTTTGATTTTTCTAAAACTTTTTGTTTCACCGTGTATTGCATGCAACTCTTAGGCTTCAGAAAAGATAAAAAGAAAAATATTAAAAATAATTGGAATTGATGGGAATCGATCACACAGGCTATGTCACAGCAGTGTAAAGGCTTTACCAGTGAGCTACAAGTTGTTTCTTGGTTTTATTGAACAAAAATAACTTATAACTCCTAATTAAGATGAAAAACCCTTTCTATACATTAAACAAGTTAATTTTGCACGGGGGTTTCAGAGTCGTTGCATTCTACCCTCCTTATAAAAATTTTGTCCTCGAAATTTACACAAAAACTAATTTTCAAAGAGGTGAGGGTATCTCGTGTGCATATCGTCTTCTCTCTCCCAAGTTGATTCTCCTGGCGAAAACTTCCTCCACATCACCTGGACTAAATTCACCTCCTTGTTCCGTAGTGTTTTCACCTTCCGATCCAAGATCTCGACTGGTTGCTTCTCGCAAGTCAGATCGATCTGTACCGTGAGCTCTAAGTGATCAAGTATATAGCTAGGATCGCTCACATATCGTCGTAGTTGGGATGTGTGGAACACATTATGCGCTCCTTCCAATGAGGATGGTAGTGCCAAGCGGTATGCCACTTCTCCAACCCGTTCGAGTATGTCGAACGGTCCGATATATTTTGGACTGAGTTTACCTATCTTACCAAAACGTATCACTCCTATATTCGGCGATATCTTTAGGAACACATGCTCTCTGGGTTGGAACTCCAGGTGTCAATGCTTTACATCTGCCTAATATTTCTGTCGGTCCTAGGCTATGCGTATCTTTTTCCTGATCATGCGAACCACATCTACGGTTGCCATGATCATCTCTGGCCCAAGAAGTTCATGATCTCCAATATCTTCCCAACTCAACGGGGAACAAAACTTTCGTCCGTATAGTGCTGCGAAAGGTGACATCCCAATACTTGCCTGGTAGCTGTTGTTATATGAAAAGTCCACAAGGTGTAGATGATCTTTTCACGAACCTCTGAAATCTAGCATACAGGCTCTTAGCATATCTTCTAGGATCTGAATAGTTCGCTCGGATTGTCCGTCTATTTTTGGATAATACGTCATGCTGAAATTCAGACTCGTTCCCATGCTAATTTGAAGACTTTGCCAAAATTGGGATCGGAATCTAATATCACGGTCAGAGACGATGCAGACAGGTACCCCATATAATCGCACGATCTCCTACATGAGTTTATGGGTATCAAGACAAGTATGGTATATCTTAAAAGTTTAAATCTTACTTTAGATTTTTATTCACCTCCATGTACTCGGTTGACTGGCCAACTCTGAATGGAATAAAGTGAGCCGAATTGGTGAATCGATCCATAATAACCCAGATTGTGTCGTTACCCTTCGTGCTCCGAGGGAGAGTGATAGGTAGAGATGTTCTGTGTTTAAATTTACCGCAATCAAGACGGTGTCGCTTGGTAGCTAGCCGGTTGAGTACGAGTCGATCCACAGGGAGAAGGAATCCTTTTCTTTATGTTCTAACGAGTTAAATCCAATTAAGTTGGGTTTTGTTTTAAGATCTAAGAATGAGAATAAATTGATATAAAGCTTGCTAGGGTTAGGATTAGGTTAGTTCGAAATAGGGATTCTTCTCACTTCTTTCAATGCCCTAGTTAAGAATATAGGTGTTATGGTAATAGTCAACAACGGGGATTAGCACGACTAGGAAGAAACTTAGTTTCTTCATTTTGGTCTTTGTCCGTCCGTTCTTGGCTCTTAGCCCTAATCTCCGGTTAATTCAACCACAACCGGTCTAACTAGAGAATCACCGCTATCATGTAGGATAGGGTGCCATAGTGAGCGGATTATGGTTGATTTAAAGAGAGTCCTTAATTAAAATTATTTAGGCAATGAAAGGAGTAAGAGAGATTTCCTTCTCTCAAACCTTCCATCTCCTATCCCTAATAAGTGAGGAATTACTCACTCATTAGGAAGATAACCATAAAATTCATTTTTTTTATTTTAATAGATGAACTAAATTGCAGATAATAAAAGAACAGATAAAAAATTGCAGTAATTAAAATTCAGATAAAAAGAATGCGAGATAAAAAAAATAAAACTTACTTTATTGATGACCTCTCAACAATGCATTACAATTGGAATTAAAATTTAAATCTAAGAATTATAAAGAGGCATCCTAAGAAAGACACCCTAAAAGAGACACCCTCAAAGAGAGGCACCTCCAAAAGAGGCTTTGAGCTCTCCTATTTATAGATAGGAAAACCCTAGGTTTACATTCTGATCCATACATGAAATAACAAAACTACCCTAAGAAAGCCGGGTTAAAGCACCGACACCCACCGACACGTGCATAGTATAGCCGTGGAACAGCAGCAGAAAGGCCTGTTTGGCCGCGGTTCCGCGGCCATTTAGTGGGATCTTGTGCCCATCTCTTCAGGGTTTCTCTGTGTTGCTTTTATCTTCTGTTTTCTTTACTTGGTTTCTCATAATTTCTTCTATTTCCTTCCAGAATTCAACAGTGCAGAATGATATGGATTTTTGCTTTTAGCTTCGCGTTGAAGTCTTGGATCTTGTGCTGCCCTTGTGCTTTGTGCATTGAACTGTCTAATGATTTTCCATTTGTTCTTTGAACTGGTAGGCGGCATCATACGGATTCATCTGATATTGTTCGTAGTCTCACATTTGTAGCAATTTTTCATGGATTTCACTGTAACGAGCTGAGAACCTGTAACCTACAACTATTTAGCAGACATGGATCAAAAGTACCTACTTATATACAATGTGATTAAGAATGGGCGGTATAAAAATTCAAAAATCTGATATGAACAAATACCCCCAAACTTATCTTTTGCTCGTCCCGAGCAAAACCAATTTTATTCTCGAAAAATCCTAGCCTCACTTTCGCAGGGAACGCGATTGCACTGAGCTCGTGCAACAAACCGTTAAACCTCTAGATGTCTCTAGTAGGAGGAGTGTTGTCTCCTGAGGGTTTTCAGCAGATACTACCCACAAAATCCGATCAATTTGGCCATTGACTCTAATTCCTCATTTCAGTATTCTAGCAAGAATTTCTATTATCTTCAACTTAGAAACCATCAACCCGTATTTTTCACGCTTCCTTTTCATTTAACTTAAGATCGTATATGTTTTGCCAGTTTATAAAGCTTTCAACATCTCCTAAGTTTTCCTTCTAAGGCGCAATCTTAATTTAGGAATTTTTATCATCTCTACTGAAGGTATAAGCCCTATCTTTTATTCATATCTCTCCTCCAAACTTCAATTATATACCCCTACGTGTGTGTAATTATCACCCTACACTTGGAAATTCAATTCAAACTATCATACTCTTGTCCATCGTCCAAAGTACTTTTTTAGTTGGTGATGAAATTGCTCACACATTTTTCATGCGGCCGTTAATACTTCTTGAGATACTAAACGACCGATTACAAAATGTGCTTGCACATTTAGGCGTAATTCCTCGTCATATAATACCTAAGGCTTAGCAGTGACTCCCAAACCAGTTGGTCTAAGGCACTAGATGATAAAGCACCCTCGCTATATTTTTTTATTTATACTGCCTTAAGCAATTACAAAACCAGTGTTCATTTTTTATTTCTTTATTCACCTTTTATATTTTTATTTTATTTTCCTTCATACTAAGGATTTTAGACAATAACATTTTAAGGTATCCTCTACTATCCCAAGTTTCAAGATGCGTGTAAGTGCGTATAATAGGGTATGTATTTTTAGAATTTGGACTTAAGGTTCAGAATTATTTTTCAGACTTATACTTCAAATAGAGCTTTCAATACTCTTCCCATATTTCGATTTAGTCCAAGAACTGAACTCAAAATCTGCCTATTTCTAAATAAATTACAAGGACGCATATTTTTTACAGTTAAACTTTAAGAAAGGTTATTTTTTTGGGTTTTTAATTTACTAAGTTTAGGATCTAGTTTTTCCTAACTAGCCAACCGTCATGTTGAACATAAGTCAAATATGGCCAAAATTGAACTTTTCAATTTTTATAATTTTTAAATTTTTATGGATTTTAAAATAAGTATACAAATGCAAAAAATATACACATGATTGTGAAGAAAGAAAGCTTACCGAGCACACCCCTAAACTTAAACTTGACAGTGCCCTCACTGTCAGGCTACACCAAGAGGGTCAAAATTGTCGGCACTCCTTTATTTTTATTATTATTATTAACAGAAAAAGAAAACAAAATATATATATACACAAAAAGGTCCCCCCCAAACTTAAGTGAAACAGTGTTTCCACTGTTTAAACGTTAAAGTTCAGAGTTAGGGAGGAGAAAACACAGTATCAAGCTATACAAGGCCTTACACAGGCCAAAGGTTAGCACCAACCATTCAAAAATTTTATCGTTATAATGGTGTGGTTGGTGAAAGAACATGTTGTATAGAGCCAGGAAGAAGTGGGGAAGAGATAAGTGGTGTAAAAGAAAAGGTTTACGTCTCGATTTGTAGAGACGAAACAATAATGGTGAACGAAAACGAGAATGTGGATGATTAGGAATGGAAAGAATGGTCACATTCTTGTATGGGATAAGAAGAAATGGTGGTGGTTTGACTTCTTCAGGTGGAGGTTGATTAATCACAAAATCCGTGTCCTTTAGGAATGCGAGTTCGTCGGCGAAAATATCTTTGAAACTTTCATCGATGGTCCGATTGAACGTTTCAATGTCAATAAGTGTCGCGCCAGAATTCAACACACTTGATTTTTCAAAAATTACGGAGGTAGGAAACTCGTAAGGCTAATCTATCTTATTCTCAAAAGAGTATAAATCAAGTTGTTTTTCTAGAATTATCGAACTCAAAATATCGGATTGTGATTCATTAACACTCGCTATCATTAAAGAAAGATTAGAAGAAGAACCAGAGACAGTGGGAGAAAGAAGTTGAATACGAATTTGACGGTGGAGATGGAGTGTATAAATTAGCACAATTTGTAATGACCGATGTGTAAAAAGCGATTGTGCTAATCTATCAACCCACTGAGAAATGAGGTCAAATCCCTCAAGAATCGTGAGAAAACATGGGTACGTCGAACTTGGTAAACCAGACATTGAAAATGAAAGTGTAACGATTTTTTGCAAGGTCAGATCGAGGATAGAGGGAAGTGAGTGAGGAAGGGTATCGGTTAAAGATTCAGGGATGTGTGCACAGTCAATGAAAGGGATAGAATGAATTGGCAAATCTGACTCCTCAAGTAAAACTGCTTCATCCTCAATAATTTCCTCAATACTCTCCTCAAAATTTAGCTTATCCATGCAATTCTCATCAAAATCAAGACGCATATGAAGTTCGGTAGAAACATTTAATGACTCGGGATGATGAATTGGAAAGAAAAATTTAGTCAAATCTGCGGGTTCATCATCCAAAATATTCCCAGCCTCAACAAAAGCATGGATATCAATCAATTTAGATTCTAGAGTGGAGGTGTAGAGGTCAAAAGGATTGGGTGTGGGTTCACTCGAAAGGGACCCTTCACAATCAGGCAAATCAAACAGTACAAAGTCGCACAACTTATTACTCATTCTATCTTCAATTGATGAATCACGTGGGACACTCGATAGACATTCAAAACCGGAGTTGTGGGATTCAATTGGGGAGGGGTAGGTTTGATTTGGAAGGGTGCACAGCTCACTCTCTCCACTCAAATTCTCAATCTTTCCAACCGCCTCATCATATATTAGAAAATTTGGAGCTAGTTGGAAACCAGCTACCGGGTCACTAGGTTGTATAAGGGCGGCCATGGACGCATTCAAATCCATCATCTGTTGGCATGACACTACTTTAAAGTCTTCCAACGCCTGTTCCAGATTAGACATGGGTTGTGAAGGAGTTTCAGTAAGAAATTCAAATTTGTTTGGATACTGAAAACTCCCAAATGACTGTGTAGAAGGAATGTCCAGAGAAGGTGTAAAAGTTGGGTAGGATGGATAGGAATAGAATGGTTGGACATGAGTAGGATCAACATTTGGATAAGAAGGTGAATGGAATTGTTGATCCAAAGAATTCGCAGTGGTGAAAGTAGTGAAAGATCGGTTACGAGATTGTTCAATATATTCAGCAATAGACATGGGTTTCGGAGTTACAACAGGACTCGAAAAAGAAGTATCAATGTAAGAAGGTGGTGAAGGTTGAAATGGTTGATACAAGGTAGATTGCAGAGTCCAATTGGTTGTCCTAGACGCGTCTATTCGATCTTTCAAAGAAATTTTGGGCATGGAGGGGTCGTTCGAAATTCAACGAAAACAAGAACCGTAGGAAGTAATGTCTGGTTGTGGGTACCAAAGTTCAACAAGAGTTTTGCAAGGTGGGGTACCCATGACGTGATGAGAGAAAGGAGAAGAAAAAGAATGTAATTTTTTTATTTTATTTTATTTTATTTTTTTATTTTTTTTGTAAAAAATTGTTTGTTTTTGGAGTTTAGAAATTTTTGAAAGAGTTTTGCAAGGATGTATACGGACTTACTTCAAATAATCACAGTTAAAACATGCACAATCAAATCTAGAGCTATGGTCTTCTAAGTCCACTAGACTGCTCCTAACTGTTCCAAAGTGACAAGTTGTGAGATATCCCTCAAATCGTCTCTTCACTGCCAATTGTGGCCAGGTAAGCACAAATAAAGAAAGGAGGGTTCCGCTCACGAATCACCATGAGATGGGCCTTTTAAAGTTACCTTTCTCACTTGTCTAGCCTAGGCATCACAAAATCAAGTTTAGATAAACGATTGAATGCCCACAACCTTCCTCTGTCCTAATGAGCATGACAGTCCTTAGTTGGCTGAGTTTAGGTATTTTTTAATTTAGCTCAAGAGTGATGCATATGCTTTTTAGTGATTTTGGGGGTCTTAAGAAGGGTAATGAAATCCTCACACAATCTTGATTGGTGTTATAGTCCCTTAAATTCCGTATTAATTATGCAAAGCAGTTAACACACCAAAAATCTAAAACGCTTGCAAATATTTTTTTTATTTAGCAGCGCAAAGAATCCTGCACAAAAACAATTTATTGGAGAGGGAGAAGAGGTTGCTATGTAAAGAAACCTGCAGGAAAATTTTTTCAGTGGAGTGCAGAGGAGAGGAGAGGAGAAAAGAAATATTTACAGAGAAAACTGGGTGCTGACGTCACCAGTTGACCGCGGTTCCGCGGTCAAACCCTTTCTTCTGCCGCGGTTCCGCGGCGGATCAGTGATTTTGGATCTTCTGACTTTGTCTCTGTGCTGAGTTGGTTTTCCTCTACCTGTTCAGATCTCCTGTTTCTAGATTTGTTCACTGAGTTTGCTCCAAATCTGAAACAGAGTTTGCTCCAAGCCTGCACACTTGCACAAAAACCTTTCAAAAATAACAAGATGATTTTTATTTTATTTTATTTTTTATTTTTTATTTTTGTTTTAAAAATTTTCAATTTTTATAATTTTTTTATTAACCCGAAATTACACAAAGAAAGAGACTACCGACTTCCCGATAACGGCGCCATTTGATTGGTAGAGATGTTCTGTGTTTAAATTTACTGTAATCAAGACGGTGTCGCTTGGTAGCTAGCCGGTTGAGTACGAGACGATCCACAGGGAGAAGGAATCCTTTTCTTTATATTCTAACGAGTTAAGTCCAATTAAGTTGGGTTTTGTTTTAAGATCTAAGAATGAGAATAAATTGATATAAAGCTTGCTAGGGTTAGGATTAAGTTAGTTCGAAATAGGGATTCTTCTCACTTCTTTCAATGCTCTAGTTAGGAATATAGGTGTTAGGGTAATAGTCAACAACGGGGATTAGCACGACTAGAAAGAAACTTAGTTTCTTCATTTTGGTCCTTGTCCGTCTGTTCTTGGCTCTTAGCCCTAATCTCTGGTTAATTCAACCACAACCGGTCTAACTAGGGAATCACCGCTATCACGTAGAATAGGGTGCCGTAGAGAGCAGATTATGGTTAATTTAAAGAGAGTCCTTAATTAAAATTATTTGGGCAAAGAAAGGAATGAGAGAGATTTTCTTCTCTTAAACATTCCCTCTCCTATCCCTAACAAGTGAGGAATTACTCACTCATTAGGAAGATAACAATAAAATTCATTTTTTTTATTTTAATAGATGAACTAAATTGCAGATAATAAAAGAACAGATAAAAATTGCAGAAATTAAAATTCAGATAAAAAGAATGCAAGATAAAAAAAAAAAACTTACTTTATTGATGACCTCTCAACAATGCATTACAATTGGAATTAAAATTTTGATCTAATAATTAAAAAAAGACATCCTAAGAAAGGCACCCTCAAAGAGAGGCACCTCCAAAAGAGGTTTTGAGCTCTCCTATTTATAGATAGAAAAACCCTGGATTTACATTCTGATCCATACATGAAATTACAAAACTACCCTAAGAAAGCCGGGTCAGAGCACTGACACCTACCGACACGTGCATAGTATGGCCGCGGAACCGCGGCAGAAAGGCCTGTTTGGCCGCGGTTCCGCGGCCATTTAGTGGGATCGTGTGCCCATCTCTTCAGGGTTTCTCTGTGTTGCTTTTATCTTCTGTTTTCTTTACTTGGTTTCTCAGAATTTCTTCTATTTCCTTCCAGATTTCCAACAGTTCAGAATGATGTGGATTTTTGCCTTGAGCTTCGCGTTGAAGTCTTGGATCTTGTGCTGCCCTTGTGCTTTGTGCATTAAACCGTCTAATGATTTTCCATTTGTTCTTTGAACTGATAGGCGGCATCATACGGATTCATCTGATATTGGTCGTAGTCTCACATTTGTTGCGACTTTTCATGGATTTCACTGTAACGAGCTGAGAACCTATAACCTGCAACTATTTAGCAGATATGGATCAAAAGTACCTACTTATATGCAATGTGATTAAGAATGGGCGGTATAAAAATGCAAAAATCTGATATGAACATAGAGCAATCACGAAGTCTATGGTAATGTGCTGTCATTTCCATTCTGGAATTGGTAACGGCTGAAGTAGACCGGCAGTTCTGTGATATTCAGCCTTCACTTGCTGACATACTAAACACTTTACTACGCTCCTTGCTACTTCACGCTTCATTCCATGCCACCAGCAGTGCTGCCATATATCCTTGTATATCTTTGTGCCGCCATGATATACAGAATAAGGAGAGCTGTGAGCTTCTTTCATCCTGTGAGCTTCTTTCATCAACTCTTCTCGAACAGGGCGACTGGCACGCATAAACGGCTCCCATACCGTAAGGATCCATCTTCGTGGATGATGAAGTCAGTTCGAAGACCACTTTCTACTTGTTCTCGGATATTTTGTAGCTTGGCATCATTTGCTTGAACTGTCTTGATCTGATTGACAAGAGTGGACTGGACTTGTAAAGTCATCGAAGATAAGGCGTTACCTGGTATAACCACTTCATCTCCAATCCGTGCAGTTCTTGTTGTAGTTTCCACTGAGCTGTGCGATTCATTGCTAAAAGTTAGAGACTAAGTGCATCAGGAACTACGTTCACCTTTTCAGGATGATATTGTAGATTGATGTCGAAGTCCGCCATGAGTTCTAGCCATTTTCTCTGCCGCATGTTGAGTTCTTTCTGAGTAAATACATACTTTAGATTTTTTTGATCAGTGTATATATCCACTCATTCTCCCAAAAGATGGTGACACCAAATCTTGAGTGCGAAGACCATGACTGCCAGTTCCAGATCATGTGTTGGATAGTTGCGCTCGTGGACCTTTAACTGTCTTGATGCAAAAACCACAACCCTACCATGCTGGTGTAGAACACATTATAATCCTTTACCGGACACATCACAATGTACATCAAATCCGCCAGATCGATCCGGTATTACAAGAATAGGTGCAGAGGTTAAGCTCGATTGGAGTTCTACAAAAGCCTTCTCACATCTTCTGACCATACGAATACTTCGTCTTTACGTGTGAGCTTGGTCATGGGTGCTACGATTTTTGAAAATCCTTCGATGAGGCGTCTGTAATATCCTGCCAAGCCCAGAAAATTTCTTATATCTTTGACTGATTTTGGTGTCGGCCATTTACTGACAGCTGACACCTTAGCTGGATCCACAGAGATTCCTTTTCCTGAAATGATATGTCCGAGAAATTCGACTTGATCTAGCCAAAATTCACACTTGCTGTACTTGGCGTAGAGTTGGTGTTGTCACAATGTCTCCGGGACAATGCATAAGTGCTCGGCGTGCTCTTTCCGATTCTTTGAATATACCAGGATGTCGTCGATGAAGAGAACAACAAACCTATCCAAGTACTCTCGGAAAACTTGATTCATCAGGTTCATAAAGATGGCTGGCGCATTGGTCACTCCAAATGGCATTACAAGATATTCATAATGGCCATAACGAGTTCTAAATGCTGTCTTCGAAATGTCGGACTCCTTGACCTTCACCTGATGATATCCTGAACGAAGATCTAATTTTAAAAAGACACAACATTCACTTAACTGATCAAAAAGGTCATCGATGCGAGATAGTGGATACTTGTTCTTAATCATTACTTTGTTCAGAGCTCGATAATCTATACACATTCTATAGGTACCTTCCTTCTTCTTTGCCAGCAGCACCGGAGATCCCCAACTTGAGGTACTGGGTCTGATCCAACCTTTCTTCAGGAGCTCGTCTAACTAAATACGGATCTTCTTCAATCCCTCTGGACTTACTCGGTATGGAATTTTTATTATTGGTTGTGTGCCGGGTTGCAAATCAATACTGAATTCAAGAACTCGATCGAGAGACAAACCTGATATATCTTTAGGGAAAACATCCCCGAACTCTCTAACGACCTCTGCCTTCGATCCTTCCGCTTGTAACGCTGCAATCTCTGCCTTCTTTAGTTTTCCTCGGTAGATGCTAGGCTCCAAAATCCGGTCTCCTCTTTTGAAATAGAACACTGGGTGATCTGGTATTTCAAGCACTACCCTCCTTTGGCGACAGTCGATGGTAGGGAAGAAAGTTCCCAGCCAGTCCATTCCTAAGACTACGTCGAAATTCGGTATATCCAGTACCTTGAAGTCCGCATAGAATTCTCGACTGCAAACGACCACTGGACACAGATCATATCCCAAGGTTGCTTTTAGAACGTCGTTCCCTGAACTGACATTCCAGCTGGATACAACCGGCTTAACTGAGATCATATAAGTTCTTATGAACTATTGCGACATGAAGCAATGCGATGCCCCAGTGTCGAAGAGCGCAAGTGCAAATAGGATGGCTACTAGGATTGTACCTAAATCACGTAGGATAGGTTTAGGTATAACAAATATAAGATGGCTAGGAATTGAAATAACTTGAAAGGGAATAGGAAAGAGATTTACCAGTGATAACCTGACCCGTAGTTTCGGCCTTTTTGACCGACATGGTGAATGCTTGGCATCGCGACACTTTCCCCTGTGCCTAGTTAACACTCGGCTTTGAGGTTGAGCGGTCTGGGTGCGGGGAGCTAGTGCTGGTAGAGCTAACTGGGTAAGAAGAGCTTGGACCGCCGGTCTACCGGGAGGGTATTAGTCCCTCGGTTCTGGGGGCATGCTCCGATAGCGTGAGTAGAAGACCCACAAATCAAGCACAAGTTGTTCACCCTACGACAATTCTTTACTAGATGCCATGTTCTTTTGCAGTAGCTACAAAAGTCTGGCCTATTGTTGGCAAACGAACCTCCTGGCCTACGAGATGGTCCGTTGAAACCTGGCGTGGAAGAGGCCCCTCCTGTGATCTGGTGCAAAGGGTGTTTCACACCGGCCGACTGCGGCCTGCCCTTCTTCTTCACAACTGCCTCATAGCGTCGGACAACCTTCAAAGCAAGCTCGTAAGTTGGGGAATCCCCTGTAGCGAGTGCAGCTTGAATTTCAGGGTCCAACCCCTACTAGAATCGTCGTGTCCGGATCTCGGCAGTGGGAATGAGGTGCATAGCGAACCTGTTACGACCTTGTGTTAGCAGTGTTTAAGTGAGATAGGAAAATTGAACTTGAGACTATAATTTACCTGCTGAGTATGGTAAACTCGGTATCATATTCATCCACAGACTTGACCCACATCGAGCCTTGCTCTAGATGGATGAATTGCTGCTCCATGTCAAAGCAGGCAGTCTCTGGAAAGTACTTGTTATCGAAGAAGTCTCAAAATGTCTTCCACTCTATTGGTTGCTCGAGACGGCTCTCCTCATCCTTCCACCATACTCTAGCATTATCGGTCAGTTGCAACTTAGCAACTCTTACCCAAGCTATATCTGGCACTTGAGTCGCTACCAGGTCATTCTCAATCACTTGAGCCTATTTTTCTACATCAAGCGGGCTCTCTTTACCCGATAGGTTCTTTCGGTGCAGTGCCTGAAACTGCTTAACTCCGGGTGCCTCCGACTTAGGGCTAGCCAGTCCTTGGTGTATGAGGGTTGGCTGCACCCTCTATCCCTTCAATAGGCTCTTGATCGCCTCAAGAAGTACCGTTTGCTCATTGATAGGCGCGATAATGGTAAATGGTGGTGGTAGAGTAGACGGTGGTGTGTTGTCGTTGACGTTGGTGTTGGTATTGTTCGGAGAGTCCATCACCTTAATATAAAAGACAGATTATGATGGATTCAAAGAATTTGAAATGCAAGGAATGTAAATGTTGAATTCATTAATTCTTATGGTATATTGTTTACAAATTCATGCAGAACTGACCTGCATGGGCCACCAATAAAACCTGTCATACCCCACTTCCCAGTAGACGGAAAACGATGACATGGCAAGCCCGCGGCATATTTATTCAGAGAAGGTTATTCCCTAAATAAATATACTAAGCGTATTGAAACAATAATACACAATGCAAGAATAAATGGAGACCGTACAATTTTCAAAAAATATCTTTATATACATTCAAATTTGAAATTTTTACAGATACATAAGTTCAACGGAATAGTAAATACAATAAAGAAATGCCTAAACAGGTGACATACACAAACTGAAAAAAAGTAGCTAGTCTAAAGCCTGAGCCGTGATCTGGTCGTACTCCTCTTCTGTCGTGTCCACCTTCTCGGTATCTGACAAACATTCCAAGAAAATAAAGATGGGTGGAATACCGGTCAACGAACTAGCGCTCGGTAAGTCCTAAAAATAGAGTAAAAGTGAAAGTGACAATTATAGAATAAACATGAGTAATGTATATGTCGAGTAAGAGTATATATAAAGGAACATGGTTATATTCACTATAGGTCTCTATATGGTCACTATGTTAACGTTAAGTCCCAAATGTAAATATCAACGCAACCGTAGAAGAATATACGAGCTGAGGAGTAGGGCCCAGGAGTAAGGAAACATGGGACCATTTCATGTGTTAACATCAGGACTCCAAGCTGTGGAAGAGTCGAGCCGACTGAGATTCGAGTAAATAGAAAAAATAGGTTAATACGGGACTCCTGAAGCTCCGTTGAATTCACACAAGAAACTATCACAAACACCCCGAGTATAATATATATTATAACTGTAAAATATCCTCAATTAATTTGTTTGGTTGATTTACAATATGTCTTGATCGAAACCATATATTGCAAAAGTTAAAGAATGAAGTCGAGTAAGTCAAGTAGAATGTGAGTCATATCAATTACAATTCAGGATCGAGTAAAGTTAATCGAGTAGATTGAGTTCATGTTAGTGTTCAAGCTTGGGTTCAAGTTGGATTAGAGTTCGAGTTCGAGTTTAAATTCAATTTTGGATTTGAGTTTGTATTCAATTTATAGACATTTCTTATGAATGGACTTAACTGTTGAAGTTTCTTAAGTTCGGGAGTAATCGGAGAAAAGCTGCACATGGACGACATGATTTGTGTCTTTTTCCAAGACAATTACCATTTGATAACTCTATTAATTTGTTTCACCTGACTAGGCAAGCACTCACTTTCTCTAGCTCCCTGGGGCTCAAGAGAAATAATACCGCTTAAATATATATTAATCTAAAATCCTTAAAGATTTATTATTGTTGTTTATATTCTATTTATATTGTTTACATTTCTCGAAGGGGTTTTATGAAAAATATTTTAATATTATATAAAAATAAACCTTGAGGGTAATTTATAATATTTAGAGTTTTTATGAAGATGTATTTTAATTTTTATGGTATTTCAGTGATAAAACTTAATTTTTAAATGTGTATGGTGTTTTAATGAAAACTATGCCTTTTGTAAATTTGGGGGTATTTTATTAAAAAAAATTAATCTTTCATTTAAAAATATTATTTTTACAATTTATTTTTATTGAAAATACGGTTTTCATAATTTTATATAATTTTTCAAAGATTTAATTTTGATTTAGAAAAGTCGTATTCTTTTAAATCGTATTTTTATTTCTTTTGAGACCGAATGTTCCGTGAGAAGTTCTGTAGCTCACTCTACCATCCCAAGAACATGCGATAACCCGCACCATCCATAGATGGGTTCCTCTAAAAGGGTTGTAAAGACGCAATTGCAAAGGATTTTAAAAATAACGATTAAAAACATATTTTTATAAAGTATTGATATTTTATTGAAAATTATTTCATTTAGATGAAAATTCTAACCAAAATATCATGTTATAAATCAAAAGTGTGCGTGTGGAGTAGTTCATTACCCCATAAATGTTCTAGAGCTATGTATGACTACTTATCGAAAAGAGTATATTAAAGTTCATGGTATTTTTGTGTCAAATTCGATATACATTCTATTTAACGAGAAATTCTAAACATGTGCAAAGTTAATTATATTAACATTATTTTAAGGTTATGGTTACAAATTATTTGTGATCTATGTAGCATGATAATGATAGTAGAAATATTATAAAGAGAGTGTGGTTAAGCTAACTCCGCTTTTTTATCGATTTTGTTTTCACGAAACGATTTGAGATGAAACGAAAGATAAGAAGAAAGGACTTACTTGCTTTGCACTAGGAAAAGAGAGGAAGAAGAAGAGGATCTTGTGGCGTCGTGGTATTGTCGGGAGTGGCTCTAATCTTCAACGGAATGAGATCGATCGCTAACTCTACTTGACTAGCCTTAACTCTTCTTCAAACTTAGAGAATTTTGAGAATTTTTTATAGATATTTTCATAATGGTGAGAGCTAGGTGATGAGATGTATTTATAGTGTAGGGATAAGGGTATGTGAGTTAAAGAATTGGAATTAAAAATAATTAAAATAGGATTAAAGATGGAAATGAAGGGTCTCTGTTTAAATTCAGGGAAATCAAACACTACAGTGAAGTAGAGGGGAGCTGAAGGGGTGTACGGGCGAAGCACAGAGGCTTTTGTACAAGATCAGACCGCTGGTGGCGGCTAAAATGGAGATTTCGGCGGTGGGATTTGATCCATTTGCCTCGAGATTCGTGCCATATGTTTAACTCGTAATTAAAACCTCATTTATGATTTTTCTGAAACTTTTCATTTCGCCGTGTATTGCACGTTCAACTCTTGGGTTTCCAAAAATTTAAAAAGAAAAAATATTAAAAATAATTAGAACTGATAGGAATCGAACAAGCAGGCTGTGTCATAGCAGTGTAGAGATTTTACCAATTAGCTATAAGTTATTTCTTACTTTTTTTGAATAAAAATAACTTATAATTCCTAATCAGGCTGAAATACCTTTTCTATACATTAAACAAGTTAATTTTGTACAGAGATTTCAGAGTCATTACATGAGCTGTCTCATATAAATATAGAGGAAAACCACTATACAAGCATGACGTGAGCCGGCTTACATTCTGATTGAGCTGTCTCAGATTATGATCGAGCCGGCTCAACATAATCATGAGACGTGTAACACCCGAGCTCAATGCTACTATTTTCGGTTACTGTTTGAGCATAATGTGGTACTCATTTCATTTAACTTGCTTGTTTATTGCTTACTGTAAAATTTACCCGGCAAAGTCATTTCTACATATAACAAATTTTGGCATCTAAAATAAAATTGAAAATATTCATCTTGGCCTACTTGACACCCCTAGCTTCGTGATAGCGTCCGTGCATTGTGTTCTCGTCCCGTTCAGTGAAACGGGCGAGTTTAGACGGCTACGCGCGCGTACATGTGTCCGTTTTGGGGGTATGCTTTTTAATCATAAAACACTTAATTTTAAAATTTGGATCCCGCTTAAAATCCTATTATTTCAATTTCAAATTTTTGGACTCGGCCCGGACGCGATTTGGAAATGTTTTATTTGGCGCCAAAATCCCAAATTTTAATATTATTAAAACCATCGCATATATTTTTCTAACTAACCTGATATCTTACTGTTCATTACCTATCTTTTAAATCTTTAAATTAACCTATATATATATATATATCCTACTGTTCCTTGAAATGTTTTGAATCTTTAATTAATATTTATCCCTAACTAACGATTCCCCTTTAGCCAATCGCGTTCCTTTTAATTCCGTGGGCCCCCACCTGCAGCTCTCTCTCTCTCTCTCTTGCTTTCACTTCTCTCTCTCTCTATCTCTCCACTTTCTCTCTCTCCCTCTTCTCTCCCTCTCTCTCTCTCTCTCATATATTCTCTCGTACTTCTCTTTATCATTCTTTCTCTTCTTACTTCATGTCTCGTTTCTCATTTTTTTTTTAATTGTTCTTTTGTTGCCGGAATTCCATCGTGCCGGTGACACTTCTCGACGTTCCAGCGAGGTACCCCGACCCGTGTGGTTCCTTTGTTCATCATTTGGGTTCATTCCGTGAACCGTGCGTCCATCGCGAGTTTTCCCCGCCGACGGTTAACGTTCCGTTTTCCCGATTCGCGACCCATCGAGGCAAGTTAATCTTGCTACATGCTATATAATTCATTTTATACCTATTTAAATAAATATCATACCTATAGTTTAAATCTAGTGCCCCATGTTTAATTTTATAACGTTTCGATGTTCCGTTTGCATCCGTTTATATCATATTTAATCTAGATCATGAAAACTTATCTTGTGACATACTAGATTACATTATACTGCATCCATATCAATTAAAATATACATCGTCGTAATATTTCTTATTATTATCTTTAATTAGTTTATAATCTGCATTTTATGATATTATATATTTAAAATATTATAGTTTACACATGAAACGTCGTTGAAAAAGCGGATACGACAAATCTGAAATTTACTGTACACCTTACCGTATAAAATTCATTATAAATCATAGAAAAATCATTAGTATACGTTCTTTACTTCGTTACGAAGATAACTCAGAATACTATAACTCTATGAAATATTTACTTGCAAAATAAATTGTTTAAATAACGTAAAATGCAAATGAAAATGTCTCCAAACTGCTGTCCAGGGAAATTCCAGCAGCAAACTTTCAACTTCGAATGTTCATAACTTTTTGTAGGGACAACCTGAGATGCTTATACTTATAAAACTGAAAATCTTATTGAATTATCTTTGTTTTGGTATAAGACACGTCTCTTTTGGAGAACGTTTGTTATTTTTAATCTATTTTACAAATTAGGGTGACGCTGAATTTTTAAACGGAACTTTCTTGTGCATGGTTAATCAATACCACTTTTATAGTTATTAATCGCTTTGAGTATGCTATCCATATTAATATTATTATATCAATATTTATATCACATATTGCTTAGTTGTACATCCCACATTACCATTTTATAGTTTTATAACTTTTCGGATACCCATTTGCATCCATCGCATTTAAGATACATATAATTGCATCCATAGATCACATTACTACATAATAATGTGATATTAACACTCCATGTTTAATAAATTGCATCCTAATTAATATTGGAACTATAAATGTAACCCTAATCGATAACTGTGCATCCATATCCTTGAAATTATATCTATTTGCATATCATATTACATGTTCCAGTTTATTGTTCTGATAGTACTCATGCTTGTTTATTTATACACATGCTTATGTTAGTTTGATTATGAGCACCCGCATGACATCTTGTGCTTCCTGACATGACCTGATACACTTCCTACTTGACATGACATGGTACCGTACACTCTTGACATGACATGACACCTTTATACATTACTTGACTTGACCTGTTGTACCATGGCTTTACCTGTTACCTGATCTTGTGTCTAATGCCAACAAACATAACATGTAGTCCTCATGGACCGTTCCTGTTGTCTATCCAGACAAACCTGCTTTTACCTGATCCTGTGTTGGCATTAGTTCTTGACTACTGAATACCTGACTTGACATACATAACTTGGGGGTATGGGGAAATCAAAGGTGAAACCTGACTTGTAACTCAACAGTTCGATACCTGTTCTGATCAGTCTTACGGGCTAGGCCAGCCCCGGAGTGATGATGCTGACATCACCCGCCCATCCTGCTACCTGTTACTGCCTAGCGGCACGTCTCGGACTCAGCCCCGAGGGTCTTGACCGTGGTCCCGGGCATGCACGGGATACTATTGAGTTGCATCGATGATTCATCAATTGATTTCAAAGACTTTAGAATAAAAAACCTGATAGAACAGTTTAGTTTACCCACTGCACGCTACCTTGTACTGGTATGATTCATATTATTGTTATTCTTGCTGTATTCATGTTTATATTACATTGCCTGCTACACTGTTCATATTATATTACTTGATGACATGACGCGCTGACGTCTGGGTTTTGCATGGCCCAGATTCCGTACCGCTATTGCAGTCCGAGCAGGAGTACTTCAGCCAGCAGGCTGAGCTGTGAGTTCAGTAGTAGTTAGTTTTATTTCCTGCATTTATTTCCTGATGTGAACCCGCATTATGGGACACACTTTTCAGTTATTTGTATTGGATCATTTTCTTCCGCATTTATTTATTATTGACTCCTGTTATTCTGGATTATGGACATGTTTTAGATAGTTTTATCTTGTTCTTGATATCTTTACAGCCGTAATGTGACTGTGGATGGATACTTCCTACCCACAGGTAGCATGGTTGGCTATGTCACGTGCCCAATCTAGCGTACTCTGGGAAGCGGGGCGTGACATGGTTCTTTTGGTATCAGAGCCATAGGATAGTCGGGTTGATTCTTTTGTAGTTGGGTATTGTACCCAATACACGAATCAGAATACCCGTGTTTAGGAAACATGTCCTGCCACCTTGACCGTTTTACCATTCTTGAATCACATTCTTCCTGATTATATCTTTTACGATGTGCAAACTTCCTTTGCATATCGATTCGAAAACCTGATTCCTTGTTATCTCTAGGACTTAGGCGACTTGGATGGAGTTATGTAATTATGGCTATGATACCGCGGCATAGTTATAATGTGGTACTCTATTTAAGTATCTTGGAGTTCTAGCCTTGATCTATATTCAAAATCTATCATCATGCTAATGTTGGGTATTTTGAGTTCAGGATTATGGCCGGTAAGAAATTGAAGACATACCAGAGGCGTGTGGACGAAGCCGCCATGCTTGGAGTGATAAGAGGAATACTGGAGAATCAAAGAAACAGATCGAGCTGATCCAGCAGCAAGCGGACTCGTTTCGGGAAGGTTTGCAGATCGTTCAGCAGTCTGTGAACAATGTTGGAGCTAGACCAGTTGACCGAGTAGGGACCGTAGCAGATTTCAGGCGGTTGGGTCCGTCTACATTTACTGGTTTAAAGGAGCCGTTGCTAGTGGAGCAGTGGCTAGTTGACACAGAGAACTTGCTTTTTGCGTCACAGATTCCAGATGACAAAAAAGTTGTTGTGGTACGCATTCAGCTAGTGGACTACGCCCGAGAATGGTGGCTTGTTGAGGAGACCCGCTTGCCCAAGCCGATCAAGTGGGCGGATTTTTCTAAGAGTTTTCTGGAGAAGTTCTTCCCGCGGACTGCACGGGAGGAAATGGAAGAGAAGTTCATCGGACTAAAGCAAAATGGAGCACCCGTAGATGTGCATGTAGCAGAATGGACGAGACTCAGTAGTTTCGGCTGACCTTTAGTTGCCAACGATGCAGACAGGGCACGGAGGTTCATGCGCAGACTGGACGTGGACATCCAGAGGCAGATTGTCTCCCTAGGTTTGACCACTTTCTCACAAATACTTGCAGCAGCCAAGAGCAGCAGAGTTTATCTGGGATGAAAGGGAGTTTGCAGCAGACAGCAGTTGCATTAAGGAAGCAGTTCGGTCGGGCCGGTCGAGTTTAGGGCTAGGCCGACAAACAATATTCTTGCATCAATGGAAGTGATGAAAGTAAAGAGCCGGCTGTTATTCGTGATTCTATGGACGTGTTTGAAGATATATCGGGTTTACCGCCGAGGAGAGACGTGGAGTTCGCAATTGATCTTATTCCTGGTGCAGCGCCAGTATCTAAAGCGTATTATCCAATGGCGCCAGTAGAGTTGGAAGAAGTAAAGAAACAGGTTGCTGAATTGCTTGAAAAGGGTTGGATTCGAAGCAGTAACTCGCCTTGGGGAGCTCCAGTTCTTCTAGTAAAGAAGAAGGATGGCACAAGAAGGATGTGCATCGACTATCGAGAATTAAACCGGGTGGCTATCAAGAACAAATACCCGATCCCTCGCATTGGAGAACTTTTTGAGCAGCTTAGTGGCGCGAGGGTATTCTCGAAATTGGATTTACGATCCGGATATCATCAGGTCCGAGTGAAAACAGAAGATATTTGCAAGACGGCGTTCCGAACTCGGTGTGGACATTACGAGTACTTAGTGATGCCCTTCGGAATAACGAATGCGCCGGCAGTATTCATGGACTTGATGAACCAAATCTTTTCACCGTTCTTGGATCAGTTCATTGTGGTATTCATTGACGATAATATGGTTTACTCGAAGAGTTTTGAAGAGCATGCTAAGCATTTGAAGATCGCACTGCAGACGTTGAGACAGGAGAAATTGTATGCGAAGATGAGTAAGTGCGAGTTTTGGCTGGAGGAAGTAAGGTTTTTGGGGCATGTTGTGTCTGGCGATGGCATTGCCGTCGATCCAGAAAAGATTGCAGCAGTTCGAGATTGGCCTATTCCAAAGAATGTTGCTGAGATAAGAAGTTTCCTTGGATTAGCCGGATACTACAGGAGATTTGTGGAGAACTTTGCTCGTTTGGCAGAGCCGTTGACCAAGCTTACGCGCAAGGAGGTACCTTTTGTATGGGCGGATAAGTGTGCGGTAGCTTTCGAGACGTTGACGCAGAAGTTGATAACCGCCCCTATTCTGACCGTGCCAGACAATTCCGGAGGATTGGTGATTCACAGCGACGCATCTGGGAAAGGATTGGGATGTGTTTTGATGCAGCATGGGAAGGTTGTAGCATACGCATCGAGACAGTTGAAGACCTATGAGAAGAATTATCCAACTCATGACTTGGAGATTGCGGCTGTGTTTTTCGCTTTGAAGATTTGGAGACACTACCTTTTGGGCGAAAGAGTCGAAGTTTTTACAGATCATAAGAGCTTGAAGTATGTGTTCACACAGAAGGAGCTTAACATGAGGCAGCGTAGATGGTTGGAGCTGATGGCTGACTACGATCTTGATCTTAAGTACCATCCGGGGAAGGTTAATGTTGTGCCGGATGCGCTTAGTCGGTTACTAGTAACTCAGGTGTTAACTACGCAGAAGGAGATCGTCGCAGATTTTCGAAGATTTGACTTGGAGGTTGTGCTACCGCGTTCTACGGGACAGTTGTTGCAGCTGCAAGTACATTCGTCTTTGATCGAGAATATTAAAGCAGCTCAATCGCAGGATCCTAGACTGCAAAAGTTTCGAGAGCAGGTTGAAGCCGGGCTACGAACAGATTTATTGATCCACGAAGATGGTTCGTTGAGGTATGGTAGCCGTTTGTGTGTGCCAAAGGGTGATGTTCATGAAGAGCTTATGAAGGAGGCACACAGTTCAGCTTATTCTGTACATCTAGGAGACACAAAGATGTACCGAGTTATTCAACAGCATTTCTGGTGGGAGGGCATGAAGCGGGAGATTGCTCGCTTTGTGGCAAAGTGCTTGGTGTGTCAGCAAATTAAGGCTGAACATTAAAGGGTTGTTGGTTTATTGCAACCACTTCCGATTCCTCAGTGGAAGTGGGAACATAAAACCATGGATTTCGTGACGGCTTTACCGCGGAGTCCAAAAGGCAACAATGCAGTATGGGTAATTGTTGACCGATTGACCAAGGCAGCTCACTTTATTCCTTTTTGGGTTGGTCAATCAACAGAGACTTTGGCAGAGCGGTACATGCAGGAGATTGTAAGATTGCATAGAGTACCGGTGAGCATCGTGTCCGATCGGGACACTCGGTTCTTATCACACTTCTGGAGGAGTTTACAGGAAAGTTTGGGGACTCGATTGAAGTTTAGCACAGCTTATCATCCTCAAACTGATGGTCAGTCAAAGAGAACGATCCAAACTCTTGAGGATATGTTGAGAGCATGCATGTTGGACTTCAAGGGGTCTTGGGAGGATCATCTACTTTTGGTGGTGTTGTCTTACAACAACAGTTTTCAGACAACTATTCAGATGGCTCCATTTGAAGCTTTGTATGGTCGTAAATGCCGTTCACCTGTTTGTTGGGACGATGTCGGTGAACGAAGATTATTGGTACCAGATTTGGTTGTGCAGACAGTTGAGAAGGTTAACCCTATCAGAAATCATATGAAGGCAGCACAGGTCCAACAGAAGAGTTGGGCAGATACGTCAAGAAGACCTCTAGAGTTCACCGTGGGTGATTTGGTATTCTTGAAGATATCACCGACTAGAGGGGTGATTCGTTTTGGAAGTCGAGGAAAGCTTAGTCCTCGATTCGTTGGACCCTTGAGATCGTGGAGCGTGTTGGTGAGGTAGCGTATCGTTTGGCGTTACCGCGGTCCTTGGCAAATGTGCACGATGTGTTTCATGTATCTCATCTCCGTAAGTATGTCGAGATGAAACACACGTTTTGGATCATTCGGCGCTAACAGTACGAGAAGACTTGACTTTTGAGGAGCGACCGATTGAAATCGTGGATCGAAGGAAAAAGGTTCTTAAGAACAAGGTTATCCCCCTTGTGCTTGTTTCTTGGGGTAATCGCTCGCATGGAGAGTCCACTTGGAAACGAGAAGATGAAATCCGGCAGAAGTTTCCTCACATTTTCTTGTAGTTATCTATCTTTGTATTCTTGGAATTTCGAGCACGAAATTCTTTTTGTAGTTGGGTATAATGTAACACCCGAGCCCAATACTACTATTTTCAGTTACTGTTTGAGCATAATGTGGTACTCATTTCATTTAACTTGCTTGTTTGTTGCTTACTGTAAAATTTACCCGGCAAAGTCATTTCTACATATAACAAATTTTGGCATCTAAAATAAAATTGAAAATATTCATCTTGGCCTACTTGACACCCCTAGCCTCGTGGTAGCGTCCGTGCATTTTGTTCTCGTCCCGTTCAATGAAACGGGCGAGTTTGGACGGCTACGCGCGCGTACATTTGTCCGTTTTGGGGGTATGCTTTTTAATCATAAAACACTTAATTTTAAAATTTGGATCCCGCTTAAAATCCTATTATTTCAATTTCAAATTTTTGGACTCGACCCGGACGCGATTTGGAAATGTTTTATTTGGCGCCAAAATCCCAAATTTTAATATTATTAAAACCATCGCATATATTTTTCTAACTAACCTGATATCTTACTGTTCATTACCTATCTTTTAAATCTTTAAATTAACCTATATATATCCTACTGTTCCTTAAAATGTTTTGAATCTTTAATTAATATTTATCCCTAACTAACGATTCCCCTTTAGCCAATCGCGTTCCTTTTAATTCCGTGGGCCCCTACCTGCAGCTCTCTCTCTCTCTTGCTTTCACTTCTCTCCCTCTCTATCTCTCCACTTTCTCTCTCTCCCTCTTCTCTCTCTCCACTTTTTCTCTCTCTCTCTCATATATTCTCTCGTACTTCTCTTTATCATTCTTTCTCTTCTTGCTTCATGTCTCGTTTCTCATTTTTTTTAATTGTTCTTTTGTTGCCGGAATTCCGTCGTTCCGGTGATACTTCTCGACGTTCCAGCGAGGTACCCCGACCCGTGTGGTTCCTTTGTTCGACGTTTGGGTTCATTCCGTGAACCGTGCGCCCGTCGTGAGTTTTCCCCGCCGACGGTTAACGTTCCGTTTTCCCGATTCGCGACCCATCGAGGCAAGTTAATCTTGCTACATGCTATATAATTCATTTTATACCTATTTAAATAAATACCATACCTATAGTTTAAATCTAGTGCCTCATTTTTAATTTTATAACGTTTCGATGTTCCGTTTGCATCCGTTTATATCATATTAAATCTAGATCATGAAAACTTATCTTGTGACATACTAAATTACATTATACTGCATCCATATCAATTAAAATATACATCGTCGTAATATTTCTTATTATTATCTTTAATTAGTTTATAATCTGCATTTTATGATATTATATATTTAAAATATTATAGTTTACACATGAAACGTCGTTGAAAAAGCGGATACCACAAATCTGAAATTTACTGTACACCTTACCGTATAAAATTCATTATAAATCATAGAAAAATCATTAGTATACGTTCTTTAGTTCGTTACGAAGCTAACTCAGAATACTATAACCCTATAAAATATTTAATTGCAAAATAAATTGTTTATATAACGTAAAATGCAAATGAAAATGTCTCCAAACTGCTATCCAGAGAAATTCCAGCAGCAAACTTTCAACTTCGAATGTTCATAACTTTTTGTAGGGACAACCTGAGATGCTTATACTTATAAAACTGAAAACCTTATTGAATTATCTTTGTTTTGGTATAAGACACGTCCCTTTTGGAGAACGTTTGTTATTTTTAAGTTATTTTACAAATTAGGGTGACGCTGAATTTCTGAACGGAACTTTCTTGTGCATGGTTAATCAATACCACTTTTATAGTTATTAATCGCTTTGAATATGCTATCCATATTAATATTATTATATCAATATTTATATCACATATTGCTTAGTTTTACATCCCACATTACCATTTTATAGTTTTATAACTTTTCGGATACCCATTTGCATCCATCGCATTTAAGATACATATAATTGCATCCATAGATCACATTACTACATAATAATGTGATATTAACACTCCATGTTTAATAAATTGCATTCTAATTAATATTGGAACTATAAATGTAACCCTAATCGATAACTGTGCATTCATATCCTTGAAATTATATCTATTTGCATTTCATATTACATGTTCCAGTTTATTGTTCTGATAGTACTCATACTTGTTTATTTATACACATGCTTATGTTAGTTTGATTATGAGCACCCACATGACATCTTGTGCTTCCTGACATGACCTGATACACTTCCTATTTGACATGACATGGTACCGTACACTCTTGACATGACATGACACCTTTATACATTACTTGACTTGACATGTTGTACCATGGCTTTACCTGTTACCTGATCTTGTGTCTAATGCCAACAAACATAACATGTAGTCCTCATGGACCGTTCCTGTTGTCTATCCAGACAAACCTGCTTTTACCTGATCCTGTGTTGGCATTAGTTCTTGACTACTGAATACCTGACTTGACATATATAACTTGGGAGTATGGGGAAATCAAAGGTGAAACCTGACTTGTAACTCAACAGTTCGATACCTGTTCTGATCAGTCTTACGGGCTAGGCCAGCCCCGGAGTGATGATGCTGACATCACCCGCCCATCCTGCTACCTGTTACTGCCTAGCGGCACGTCTCGGACTCAGCCCCGAGGGTCTTGACCGTGGTCCCGGGCATGCACGGGATACTATTGAGTTGCATCGATGATTCATCAATTGATTTCAAAGACTTTAGAATAGAAAACCTGATAGAACAGTTTAGTTTACCCACTGCACGCTACCTTGTACTGGTATGATTCATATTATTGTTATTCTTGCTGTATTCATGTTTATATTACATTGCCTGCTACACTGTTCATATTATATTACTTGATGACATGACGCGCTGAAGTCTGGGTTTTGCATGGCCCAGATTCCGTACCGCTGTTGCAGTCCAAGCAGGAGTACTTCAGCCAGCAGGCTGAGCTGTGAGTTCAGTAGTAGTTAGTTTTATTTCCTGCATTTATTTCTTGATGTGAGCCCGCATTATGGGACACACTTTTCAGTTATTTGTATTGGATCATTTGCTTCCGCATTTATTTATTATTGACTCCTGTTATTCTGTATTATGGACATGTTTTAGATAGTTTTATCTTGTTCTTGATATCTTTACAGCCGTAATGTGACTGTGGATGGATACTTCCTACCCACAGGTAGCATGGTTGGCTATGTCACGTGCCCAATCTAGCGGTGGGAAGCGGGACGTGACAAGACGTCTATTACAACTAGAGAAAAAATAATGATTAGAGAGAACTTGTGAGACGGCTCAAGCATACATGATCCGTCTCTAACTAATGTGCAAACTGACTTATTGCCTGATATGTTAAATCGATCCACGCATACAAGATATATTGCATGACATGTTACTTGACACATAATATGATCTGATTCTGATATTATACTTGTCTCATCTCATACTATATGACTTCTCATTTTGTTGTATCTACATGAATTGTATGAATAATCTATTGCATGCTTGACATGACTTGATTCGAACCATGAATACATAAAGACTTGACATGAATACTTGAACTTGACATAAACTCGACTTATACTTGACATGAAACTTGACTTGAACTTGTACCCCTTTAATATATTCATGGATCTGTGTAAGACGTAGATCATCAGTTATAGTTTAATATACGCGTGGTGTTGGGGTAGTTCGAGTAATGAGTTCGATCAACGGAAATCCTTGAATACTAACTCTTGAACCTCTTGAGGACCCGTGTTTTCTTACCCCTAGATTATAGCCTTGGGTTTATGAATACTCCAACGACAGTTGGAGTCCCATTACCGACTCTCTTCATTCGCGCCCGTGTTTCCTTACCCCTGGATTACAACTTTGGGTTTGAGAATACTCTTGCAACAGTTGACGCTCACACTCGAACTGACGTTAGCTTAGCTTACCCTTGTTGTGATCTCTTTAGACCGTATTGCCAATCACTCCATGCTCATCAATTTTACTTATTATATGCTTTTGTTAACCGACACTATACCTATATTACACCGCTATGCTTAACCGGCATCTCTAATTTATTCACTGCTTCATGATATTAATTTCTATTTATATGCTTGCCATTACTAATTCTACATTTATATCTTTAATTAGGGACTAACCAACCGCAAGTTCGCTGACGAACATTCCGTATTTTCTTTCTTCCTTAGGAATGTTCGTCAGGTGATTTAAAGACAGAGGAGATCGAGCCGACGGAAGAAAAATACTCTCAGCTATCGTCGCAGGCAGGTTACTAGCTTTCCTTCAGCTTTTACATTCTAGTATGCCTCCTTGTTAAGGCTTGTTATGCTATTGTGTCACGCTCCGCTTTTCAGAAGATGATAACAGCACGCGACGAGGCCCGCAACATATTTATTTCGAGATGTTCATTTCCCGGAATAAATACGCTAAGCGTGATATAGTAATATAACAATATGTAAGAATTAACAACTTCAACAACAACTTTGTTTACATTCATAATTCAAATACAGATTTATGGAACATAAGTATGAATACTGAAAAAGATGCCTAAACAATGGCATACAGAGAATCACTGCAGAAATGGAACTAGTAATCTGACTGAGTGGTGAGCTGATCAAAGTCCTCCTGGCTGGGCTCGATCTCCTCAGAATCCTGTCCTCCTGACGAACATTCCAAGAAAAAGAAACAGAGAGTAATGTCGTCAGCGAATTAGCGCTCGATAAATCCTCAAAAGAGCATGGAGGTATAGTGTGATAAAAAAACATGTAAGAAGAACATGAATCTAATGTAGTAGTGAACAGGTAAAATGAGTTAATTGGACATAAGTATGTTAAAGTATATGAACATGGTTATTTTATTCTAACGTGGTTATTTGTAGTTTGATAAGAAAAGTAAGCGTGTATACAAGAGTAGTCCAGCTTACTCCGAGTATCAAAGGTGCAAGAGAGTATAAGGCTCCATCATAACCCACGGAACAAGAACACAAGATATTTAAGAGGTGTCTTTTAAAGTGATCTCTCATTCCACGAAAAACGTTCCTTACCAACCTACCCCTTATCCCCGTATATTTTATTGTATAGTTCAAGTTTGCAGGTCTTGACCGAATCCATGAATATAAGAATGCAATTTTAGGTTAAAGTTGTATTCAGGTATTCATATCAAGTTATATTCATGATTTGGTCAAGTCAAGTCAAGTGTTCAAGTTCAAGTTTAAGATTAGGTTCGAGTTTGGATTCGAGTTCGAGTTCAAATCAAGTTCGAGTTTGTATTCAGGTTATAGTCATATCTTATTAATAAATTTACTCCTATGAATTTTTTGAGTTTGGAAAATATAGACAACCGCTGCACATGGACGGCAGAATTTGTGTCTTTTTCGAAGATGATTACCATCGACAAATTCAATACTAAGGTTACGATCTATATTTAGGGAGAGGCAAGTGGTGTATTATTGTCTGCGGTAACTCCGAGGCAACTGATAAAAAACGATACCACTCAAACCAATCTTCAACTTAAATACGTAACCTAGACTAGTTTTTATTTCTAAGGTATTTATATAAAAATATCATTTAAAATGCACAAGGGTTTTTAATTCGTCCTAAAACCTCAAATATGTTTTTAATAAAAATAAGATGATTAAAATGTCAAGATTTTTGTATAAAAATATATTTTATATTTAGTGGTATTTTTGTGATAAGACTTAGTTTTAAAAGTTTATGGTATTTTTATGAAAAATACCACTTTTGGAAACTTGATGGTGTTTTTGTATAACTTTAACCTTCATTTAACAAATATGGTTTTTCACAATTTGTTTTCTTTGAAAATACGGATTTACGATTTATATAATTTTTTTTAATTATTTAACTTGTTTTAAAAAGTAGTAATTTCTTTAAAATCCCATTTTATTGCAAATCTATCTTTTGAAAACTTCGCTTTCAAAGTTAAGGTTGTTTTTATGAAATTAACTTTTTAAATGTTTTTAATAAAAATCTAGTTTTTAGAATTACTGTTGATATTTTAAAGAAAACTTAGTTTTTAAAAGTTGATGGTATTTTTGCAAAACTTTAATTTTAGAAAATAACCATCATTTTTATTAACAATTATCTAACCTGTAAAAGTTATTGAAATTTTTATTTATTTATTTATTTAATTTTCTTAAAACCGACTTTTATACCTATAAATAATTATATAAATTTATCCGGGTGTTTTATGGTGTCATTATGGTCGCTCAACGACATATTTTAGTATAGCAAGCATGAATTTGAGGGAAGGTCATTACCCCGTGAATTTATCGTGTATTAATTCTACTAAAAGGTTATTATTAAATTAAATTTTATTAGTGTTTACATAGTGGTAAAACTTTAATTTAAATTAGCCAATTAAATGCAAATAATTGGGTCTATGAAAAAATTTCATGGGTATCCAATAGCATGAGAAAGGTTATGGGTGTGCAAGTAGGAAGGGAACTTACCTTAAACCGTCGATGAGGAAAATGGATTTCGGGAAACGTCGGGTTGTACGGAAATGAGAATATCTCCTAGCTGCATTTTTTTCTTGATGAACGTATTTCACCAACGTGTCAGCGTCAGAAAAACGAAGAAGTGGTATTTCCCCCAATCAGAGCAAAGCTCTGTTTGAAATTTAAATTTCAAATTGAAGCAACGCTTCAGATGCAGCGCCAAATGCGCTGCGCCCTAAGCAGCGCACCACGTGTAAAACACGGATGCGCTAACGCTAGGTGCGCTGCGTTCTGAGCAGCGCACTACGTGCAAAGCACGTGCGCGCTAGCGCTAGGTGCACTGCGCTCTGAGCAGCGCACCACGTGCAAGTCACGGGTGTGCTAGCGCTGGAATTAAAAACTCCCCACCGTTAGATCGAAGATCTAATAATAATGATAAATCATTAATTAATCAGAATTAAATTCTGTTATGGAAAGATTTTCCAATCTTGTTAAAAACAAGAAGATTGCCTTCTGTAAATAAGAAGCCCTGGGATCAAAGATCCAATGGTAGGAAAATTCCCGAATCAATCAGAGAAAGATCTCTTTAACTGATTCAACAAATCAGCTTGCCCTATATAAAGCCCCCAAGACTTCAAGTCTTACAGAGAGAAACCCCCCATAAACTTAAAAACTCAAAGATAAAGAGCAAGCTCTTGCAGAAGATTTTTCTTCAAGGTAAGAATGAAGGATGATGAACACAGAGATGAAATCATCTCATGATTAAGAAAGAAGAATTCATTTCTTTAAACAGATCATAGATCTACAAGACAAAAAGTCTTTCACAAAGAGATTAAAAGATCTCATCATAAAATAAAAGAAGAACATAATTCTTCTCACAGATCATGGATCTATAAAGGCAAAACCTTTCATCAACATAAGAGATTGGAAATATCTCCTGCAAAAATAAGAACTGTTGTTCTTAGATCTTGAGATAAAGTCTCTTTTACAAGAACATAAATTTGTTTTTCAGATCATAAAATTGATCAGATACGTTTTGCGCTCGTGAACTGTGCTTCTGCGCTCTCTGGACCGACGCTCAGCGCCAAATGCGCCACGTGTCAATCACGTATGCGCCAATTAACAACTTGCGCTTTGCGCTTCTGAAATAGCGCACTGCGCTCATGGGCTAGCGCTCAGCGCCAAGCGCACCACGTGTCACTCACGTGTGCGCCATTAAACTGAAAGCGCAATGTGCTCAGGGATTAGCGCTCAGCGCTCATAAACTGGCATCATGGGCTCATCATCTGGCGCCTAGCGCTGAGTGCGACACGTGTCCCTTACATGTGCGCTACTTGGCAGAAGCGCACTGCGCTTTTTGATTGGCGCAAAACGCCTAGCGCGCCACGTGTTGCGCTGACAGAACATAAATTGTTCTTTAATGTTAGTTGTATGTATGCCCTAGAGGCCAGTATTGTACAGATGATGTATATTATATTGGATGCTTGGACATATATAGAGATGACTTTCTTGCTCGATATGATAGTATGCTATCTGGTTACTCTTTATCTTAACATGTACACTTGTCTCTTTAAACTGTCTTATAGTTACATGTTGATAAAGCCCTTGGGATGTGTACTTGACTACCTGGACTATGATGCAGATCATACTAGTGGGGACATGGTAGTCCATAAGTACATCCTTCATGGTCCCTAGTCGTGGGTTTATCGAGACGGGGCATCGATATACCAGTGTAGACTAGCGTATACGCTTCTCGACCCATGAGATGGGCGATGGATGATCCCATATCCATTGGTGTTTGACATCAGAGATGGTATACGGGTGCTCAGTGGAGACTGGGTACACTGGACGGACTCGCCGAGAACTCCCAGATGGTATTATACCTCACGTCAGATGGCAGTTCTCAGGTGACACTTGTACAGGTTAGTCTGTAGACCCGAGATCGTCATAGAGTCTTGTGTGATTCCCACTGTGCTTTGATCTCCACCTTACCACGTCCATGAGGGCATGCAAAACGGTGGTCTTTGGGTACAGTCCCGAGTCACATGGAGGCAATGAGCGATAGGAGGGGTTTCGTCTCTCCCGGTATTGGGAGTTGATGTTGCGCTGTGCTCGATTGGCCGTAACAGGGAAGTCCCTGGCCAGGGCTGATCAAAGATTTGCTGGTAAGTGTTACCAGTAGTTTCTCAACCCGTTATGAGCCTCACATCGGCACGACTTATCGGTTATTGGGGTCTGACGTATACCACCCCTAGACTTGATATGCGACGTATCAGACGAACAGACCGGACTGTATGGTAAGTGTTACTGGTTGGATTCACAGGAGTGTGAGCGGGCTAGCTCGTCGATCTTCTGATCGCTCAATACCCAGATGGCCGTTACGTTTAGCAGACCTCTTGCGGCTTGTGGGTGCTTGATATGATCATCATCTGCTACCGGCGTATTGACGAGTCTTTAGAGTCCTACACAGAGGTTTCCTGGCTCAAGCGAAACGAAATAGGAGCGCATATAAGATATGTGCGGGACCGAGAATAATGCGTGTATGTGATACCGCATTTCATTCTCGCGATAAATGTTTCGATTGGTTATATTCGATATGACCTAGTTATCGAATCATTGATTCGATAAATCGATACATTGGATACTAGTCGGTTATGTGCGACATGACCGGATCATTGAATCAAATGTTGATTTAATGATTTGATATATAATTATATATTTGATATATTGCATTGCATTAACTAGTATTGGTTCACTTTATATGGATTCTCACTTGATGTGCAAATTGTATATGTGATATACTTTTGTGCACATGTTTGTATCATGTTTGATGATGCATGCTCATTTGGTTAAGTGTATAGAATTAAACTTAGGTTAAGAAAGTGATTAGGGTTTTTATTTATCCATTCTTTTATTTATTCATTTTTGGAAAAAGAATGGGATAAGAATACAAAATGGTTGCTTTCATTCTTGAACATTGTTGAAGCTTCATGAAGCTTTGACTTTGTGACCATTTTGTCTTCACACTAAACCCTAACCATTCTTCTAACCTTAGTTAATTCTCTACACTTAACTATGGTTCACATTATGATAAGTATTGATTTATTTTTATTTTATCTCAACACTTATCATATTCTTTCTTCTTCTTCATCTTCATCTTCAAGAAAAAAACTTGATGCCATCAATGGCAACTTGAGCTAAAGTGAGAGAAATCCAATTCTAAAGTGAACCCACCTCATATTTCTTCACCCTCTACCTCTTGCCAAGTTGTTTTGGGTGTTTTCTTCACAAGTTTCACAACTTTGTGAAGTCGGAGCTTGAACTTGTGATGCCTCGACGTAGATCGCCTTTGACACGAAGCCGACGACCTATTCCGCTCGTTTCTCCGATGAAGCCGACGATTGAGTTCGGGATTCATGATGGACAGCGAGAGGACACCCACGTGGAGTTAAGGAAGTGGATAACCGGATCTACAAAGGTTGTAGCTCTCTTCTTTTAGTTAAGTTGTTTACTAGATTCGTTTTTCGCCTAGAAATCTAGCCGACGATCTGTATTAGGGTTTCTCGGCACCCATAAAATTTTAAATTGGCATGATCGATGCCTTGTGAGACCTCTATAGTGTGCCTAGGAACCCTACAGTGGTATCAGAGCAACTAGGCATTAGATGTCGACCTATGGGGGGTTCTCACTGTGTGACAGTGTGGCGAAGCATAGGCTCTTACCCCCAGGGTGTCCCGAGACCGGAAGGTGTTCCGGCGGGTTGTAGTTCTCGCGAGGGGGCATGCGTAAAAAGTAGCTGCTGAGGGACCCGTAGGTGCCACGGTGACCCCATTAGATGGGGTGGCTGCCTGACCTACAGTGGTATCAGAGCCTAGCTAGAGCCTTAGGCGAAGTCTAGACGGAGTTTGAAGTCCGAACGAACCGAAACCCTAACTCACAAAATGCTCTCTGTACATTTTCTAAAATCTGGGATTTTTCCAAATTAAAAATATGCAGAAAAATCAGCAGGTGATTATAAGAGTTGCTGTGAAATTCGACAGCCTAAATCCACCAAGTCGCCGCGGTTCCGCGGCATGAGCATAGCTCATGCGGCGGTTCCGCGGCCGTACGGCCTCATTGAACAATGAATTCTGCACAGTAATTCTTATTTTCCAGTGCTGGTTTTCCTGGGAATTTTTAAAATTTATTCAAGAGTTGCATTTTCTGGGGTTGTTTTGGAGCTTCGATAGTTCGATCGGATTATCAAATTTCGTCTATGTGTTTTTCCGGATAAATTTTAGAATATGTTAAAAAGTTCGACCGGATATAAATACCCAATTTTTCCCCTGTCGGGAAATTTCCAAGTGTTGGATTTTTCCGTAGTTTAACGACGTTCTAAGTAGTGCAAGTAACGCGATGGACCCTCTAGAAGACAACAAACCTTAACTCGATTATGTGACCGTCTTGAACTGCCCTTTGAACCTTCGGGTTTGGGGCAGTACGGCGTGCCACATGTGAGGCGTTGGCTTGACCCTTCTACGGCTGGACCGTTGGTACTGAGGCACGAACTGAATGTTGTTAGACTTATTTCATGTGTTGAGCTGTATCGGGAAAACTTGGGTATTCGACTGTTCGATCGGAAAGTTTAACATTTTCTGTTTATCTGGAATGTGATACAATAATTGGAATTCACAAACAGTTATGAGATAACTGAATGAATGTTATAAATCTAGCAATTTAGTCCCAAATGATATTGAAAAGAGTTTTCGATAATGGGACTAAAATGCGGGATTTATATCTGTTAGGCATGTGATGTTTAAGTATTTCATTTGATTAGGCATGCGATGTCTAAAGAAGTTGCGGATTCCAACTGTTGTAGTTTTACACTTTCTTTTCTGTGACCGTAAGTGTAGTATGTTCATATCGCCGGTTTCGTTGCTATACGTCAACGACAATTGGGGTATGCATACTTACTTACGTTGATGACATGTGATGTTATGTGTTGCTGGATATGTTATATTGGATTGTCGTGTTCGAATAGCCGGGGGTTTTTATGTGAGATGAGTGTTTTTCATTTTCATTCATGTAAAAACTTGTATGTAATATTCTTTTATTTGGGGCACTTTCAGGTTGCGGAAGTTGTCACCCTTTGTATATTATTTACTTTTCCGCATTAGGATAGACCCAAGGAGGGGAGCACAAGTAACCGGGTTCTGGGGTCCAGTGGGAGACCAACTCGAGGAGTCGAGTCCGGGTCTCCTAACCCTAGAATTGGCAGGGTTGCTTGCCGCTCTCGTAGGGGTCTAGGGGTGTGGGATTGGCTATTCATCACGACCGTGGAATCCGTGTTTTATACTGGCTCGTATTGAAAACACGGACGTCCTAGTAGATCCAATGTTTCATATGTTTCTTCTGCTGCGATATCTGTGATGCGATCATGTGATGTTCTTTGATAGATACTTTATATAGTATATATGATATATTATATAGACGTTACTTATATTTTACACCCGCACTAGCCCTGCCCTGCTCTGTCGTTAGTTACCTAACCTAACGGTGCACGAGGGGACATCGAGGCGAATGCGGATGACATAAGTGTACGTCATATCTATCTGTGATGTTTAGGTAATTAAATGATGGGACTTCATTAATGTGATTAATGAAAGAAAAGAAACCTAAGATGTTGTAGAATCAAATTTTAAACAAAACAGGTAGCTACAGTTCTTGCTTTGCATAGCGGTATATATGATATACCCCGCACCTTATTCGATGAGGAAAGGACCGAGATCCCTTCACCGGGAGTGACTCCTTTAGCAATAACTGGCAGATGCTACAAACTCGGTTTGGTTATTGATTGCTTTTAAGAGTTTTGCTTTGCATAGAGATATATGTGATATATCCCGCACCTCATTCGACGAGGAAAGGGCCGACGATCCCTTCACCGGGAGTGACCCCTTTAGCAAAACTAGAAAAGCCTCAAAGTCACTCCATTTCAAAACTTCATTTGATTCTACAACGATATCAAGTTCATTACGCAATAGGTTTTCAGAAAAACCTGTCGTAGCCCTCCGTCATTTCAGATAAGTCCTGTTTAGTATTCGTGCTGCGTTTGTTGACCTTGTCAAGGCGCAGTGTGCGGTAGCTAACCAGTATTTATCTTCTTATGCATATGATGCAGATTGGGTTAGGGTAGTCGTACGGCCTTGTTGACCTTGTCAAGGGTCGTGCGGGTGGGTTTGATTCAATCAAAAAATGACGGGTTGAACTTGACTTGCGGTCTATGGTTTGTTGACCTTGTCAAGGTCATAGATCGTTCGGGGCAAAATATTATCGGGAATTTCAAGTGTTGAAATTTGCAATGAGATTGCATACCTTCTATGAGATAGTTGGATCCCGATACCCACTGCGAGTAAGAGTTACTCCTGGGAGAGTTTTACACATTGCAATTAGCTGATCAAGTAGGTGTCTAGAAAGGTGTCAACGGGGTTACGCCTCTGGGAAAACGAGATTTACATTAATTAGGTTCGTGCGAAAGCACGGGGGACCTCCCTCAAAGTACCGACACTGGCCTGGCTGAAAGATTGGCGAACTTGTAGTGTGTAATTAATCCCGGCTAGTCTTTCCTTTTAGGGTTTGGAGGAAGATTTGATAAAAAGCAGTGGGAGCCATCCTGATTAGATAAGATAATAACCAATCTGATCTTGCACGAGCATACGCTAAAGTGTTTTCTTCTCTCTCTCTCCAGGTAGCGACCATTTCATGCCCTAATGAAGATAATAATATGGATGTATTGACCGAACCCGCATGTTATACTGTGCTGGGGAACGTTGGTTCCGTTCATTCTTATAAGAGTTATAGGAATGAACAGGATATAGGGGAATACCAGGATTCCCATGCCACCCGATTGAAGAAAGTACATGTTGATGCATTTTCTTCGGGTGTGTTCGTTACTGAGAACTGTTTCTCCATTTGCTCTACGTCCTGGGTATTAGATACCGGATCAGGATCCCATATATGTAATCAGTTACATGGGTTTAGAAAAGGTAGAGAATTTGGAGAAGGTGATAAAGACATTAGAGTTGGAAATGGTGCAATTGTTGCAGCTAAGACTGTCGGGGAATATCACCTTGCATTACCAACTGGTAATACATTGGTTCTGAACGAATGCTATTACATGCCGAACCTGATATGCAACATTATATCGGTTTCTTCGTTGAGTAAAGAGGGATATAATTTTGTATTACAGGACAATGTTATGAACATTTTCCATAACCAAAAGTTGGTTGGATCAGGCACGTTGTGCAATGGCATTTATGTTCTAAATCAATCAACAGTTCTGAGTATAACAAACACACACAAAAGGAAGAGTTCGGAACTGAACGAATCCTTCTTGTGGCATTGTAGACTGGGTCACATCAATGCGACACGACTGGCTAAGTTGCATAAGGATGGGTATTTGAAACCATTCGAATTTTCATCTTATGACACTTGCCAGTCATGTCTCAAAGGCAAGATGACCAAAACTCCGTTTACGGGACACGGAGAAAGAGTTACCGAACTCTTGGGACTAATACATAGTGATGTATGCGGTCCCATGTCTACACATGCCAGGGATGGTTCTTCATACTTCATTACATTCACTGACGATCTCTCTAGGTTCGGGTATGTGTTCCTAATGAAACACAAATCAGAAGCTTTTGAGAAATTTAGGGAATATAAACAAGAAGTTGAGAACCAAACCGGAAAAAGTATTAAAATCCTACGATCTGATCGAGGAGGTGAATACTTGAGCAATGAATTCCTGAACTTCCTAAAAGAGAATGGGATTCTCTCTCAGCTGACTCCTCCATATACACCACAGCACAACGGTGTATCAGAACGGAGGAACCGCACCCTATTAGATATGGTGCGCTCTATGATGAGCACAGCTGAGTTACCTATTTCCTTCTGGGGTTATGCGCTGGAAACAGCAACACACCTATTGAATCAAGTTCCATCTAAATCTGTACCTACCACACCATATGAGATATGGAGTGGGAAGAGACCATATCTTAAACGAGTTAAGATATGGGGTTGTCCGGCCTATGTCAAAAGGCAAAATCCGGACAAGCTCGAGGCACGGTCAGTTCTCTGCAAGTTTGTAGGATATCCAAAGAATTCTTATGGGTATTTTTTCTACCACAATGAGGAACAAAAAGTGTTTGTTGCTCAACATGCCACCTTTTTAGAAAAGGAATTCCTTGAAAAAGAAATTAGTGGCAAAGTGGTAGAGCTGGAAGAGGTTCCAGATACACAAACCGTAACTGAAGATTTAGTGGAACCAGAAGATTCAGTAGCTCCCAATGAACCTCAGCCTCTCCGCCGATCTAGTAGGGTTCCTCGCCAACCTGAGAGATACTACGGTTTTCTCATGGATGGTGGGAGCGAGGATTGCATCATGGAGGATGATGACCCAACTAGCTTCGAACAGTCCATCACGAGTAGGGACTCAGTGAAATGGCTGGATGCTATGCGGTCCGAGATGGATTCTATGTACACCAACAAAATATGGACTTTGGAAGTTGCTCCTGAAGGGGTAAAACCCATTGGGAGCAAGTGGATCTTCAAGAAAAAACTTGGTGTAGATGGGAAAGTGGAGACTTTCAAAGCTAGACTTGTAGCAAAGGGTTTTCGTCAAAGACCAGGTGTGGACTATGACGAGACCTTTTCTCCAGTAGCTATGCTCAAATCCATCCGGATCATGCTTGCCATCGCTGCATATCATGACTACGAAATCTGGCAAATGGATGTTAAGACCGCCTTTCTAAATGGTGATTTAGAAGAGTGCGTGTACATGACTCAGCCAGAGGGCTTCGTAGACAGTGGGAGCAGCGGGAAGGTGTGCAAGCTGCTTAAATTCATTTATGGATTAAAGCAAGCATCGCGGAGTTGGAACATCTGCTTTGATGTCGTTATCAAAGAGTTTGATTTCGTCAAAAACCCAGATGAACCTTGTATTTACAAGAAGGTGGCAGGGAGTAAGGTTGTCTTCCTCGTATTGTACGTGGACGACATACTCTTGATAGGAAATGATATTCCTATGCTGCAATCGGTCAAGCTCTTCTTATCACAAAGATTCTCAATGAAAGATCTTGGTGATGCCTCCTGCATATTGGGAATTAGGATCTATAGAGATAGATCCAAACGGATATTGGGATTGTCCCAATCCAGGTACATTGACACCATACTAAAGAGGTTTAGTATGGAAGAATCCAAGCATGGGAATTTGCCCACGATCTCTGGACTCACTCTCTCCAAAGAGATATCTCCCAAGACTGATTTGGAGAGAGCTCGCATGCAAGGGATACCCTATGCTTCGGCAGTAGGCTCTATCATGTATGCGATGCTATGTACCAGACCCGATGTTGCATACTCACTAAGTATAGTGAGTTGGTATCAAGCAGATCCTGGAGAGAGTCACTGGACAGCTGTGAAGAACATTCTCAAGTACTTGCGAAGGACTAGAGATATGTTCTTGGTGTATGGTAACGGAGAACTCCAAGTAGAGTCCTTTACCGATTCGAGCTTCCAGAGTGATAAGGACGACTCTAAGTCGCAGTCGGGTTTTGTCTTCACCCTTTACGGAGGGGCGGTTAGCTGGAAGAGTTCCAAGCAGGAAACCGTGGCAGACTCGACGATGGAGGCTGAATACATCGCTGCCAACGATGCTGCCAAAGAGGCTGTCTGGATCAAGAAGTTCATTACAGAACTTGGAGTGGTTCCATCCATTGAGCATCCAATACCTTTGTATTGCGATAACAATGGAGCGGTGGCTTTGGCCAAGGAACCCAGGTCCCATCAGCGGTCCAGGCATATTCTGAGGCGGTATCACCTGATCCGGGAGATAGTTGATCGCCGGGAGATCGAGGTCAGGAGGGTTGATACGAAGAACAACACGGCGGATCCACTCACGAAGGCCATTCCCCAGATACAGTTTGAGAGACTCTTCGGGATGCTCGGTATGCGATACTACAGCAGCTGGCCTTAGTGCAAGTGGAAGATTGTTAGTTGTATGTATGCCCTAGAGGCCAGTATTGTACAGATGATGTATATTATATTGGATGCTTGGACATATATAGAGATGAGTTTCTTGCTCGATATGATAGTATGCTATCTGGTTACTCTTTATTTTAACATGTACACTTGTCTCTTTAAACTGTCTTATAGTTACATGTTGATAAAGCCCTTGGGATGTGTACTTGACTACCTGGACTATGATGCAGATCATACTAGTGGGGACATGGTAGTCCATAAGTACATCCTTCATGGTCCCTAGTCGTGGGTGTATCGAGACGGGGCATCGATATACCAGTGTAGACTAGCGTATACGCTTCTCGACCCATGAGATGGGCGATGGATGATCCCATATCCATTGGTGTTTGACATCAGAGATGGTATACGGGTGCTCAGTGGAGACTGGGTACACTGGACGGACTCGCCGAGAACTCCCAGATGGTATTATACCTCACGTCAGATGGCAGTTCTCAGGTGACACTTGTACAGGTTAGTCTGTAGACCCGAGATCGTCATAGAGTCTTGTGTGATTCCCACTGTGCTTTGATCTCCACCTTACCACGTCCATGAGGGCGTGCAAAACGGTGATCTTTGGGTACAGTCCCGAGTCACATGGAGGCAATGAGCGATAGGAGGGGTTTCGTCTCTCCCGGTATTGGGAGTTGATGTTGCGCTGTGCTCGATTGGCCGTAACAGGGAAGTCCCTGGCCAGGGCTGATCAGAGATTTGCTGGTAAGTGTTACCAGTAGTTTCTCGACCCGTTATGAGCCTCACATCGGCACGACTTATCGGTTATTGGGGTCTGACGTATACCACCCCTAGACTTGATATGCGACGTATCAGACGAACAGACCGGACTGTATGGTAAGTGTTACTGGTTGGATTCACAGGAGTGTGAGCGGACTAGCTCGTCGATCTTCTGATCGCTCAATACCCGGATGGCCGTTACGTTTAGCAGACCTCTTGCGGCTTGTGGGTGCTTGATATGATCATCATCTGCTACCGGCGTATTGACGAGTCTTTAGAGTCCTACACAGAGGTTTCCTGGCTCAAGCGAAACGAAATAGGAGCGCATATGAGATATGTGCAGGAGCGAGAATAATGCGTGTATGTGATACCGCATTTCATTCTCGCGATAAATGTTTTGATTGGTTATATTCGATATGACCTAGTTATCGAATCATTGATTCGATAAATCGATACATTGGATACTAGTCGGTTATGTGCGACATGACCGGATCATTGAATCAAATGTTGATTTAATGATTTAATGTATAATTATATATTTGATATATTGCATTGCATTAACTAGTATTGGTTCACTTTATATGGATTCTCACTTGATGTGCAAATTGTATATGTGATATACTTTTGTGCACATGTTTGTATCATGTTTGATGATGCATGCTCATTTGGTTAAGTGTATAGAATTAAACTTAGGTTAAGAAAGTGATTAGGGTTTTTATTTATCCATTCTTTTATTTATTCATTTTTGGAAAAAGAATGGGATAAGAATACAAAATGGTTGCTTTCATTCTTGAACATTGTTGAAGCTTCATGAAGCTTTGACTTTGTGACCATTTTGTCTTCACACTAAACCCTAACCATTCTTCTAACCTTAGTTAATTCTCTACACTTAACTATGGTTCACATTATGATAAGTATTGATTTATTTTTATTTTATCTCAACACTTATCATATTCTTTCTTCTTCTTCATCTTCATCTTCAAGAAAAAAGCTTGATGCCATCAATGGCAACTTGAGCTAAAGTGAGAGAAATCCAATTCTAAAGTGAACCCACCTCATATTTCTTCACCCTCTACCTCTTGCCAAGTTGTTTTGGGTGTTTTCTTCACAAGTTTCACAACTTTGTGAAGTCGGAGCTTGAACTTGTGATGCCTCGACGTAGATCGTCTTTGACACGAAGCCGACGACCTATTCCGCTCGTTTCTCCGATGAAGCCGACGATTGAGTTCGGGATTCATGATGGACAGCGAGAGGACACCCACGTGGAGCTAAGGAAGTGGATAACCGGATCTACAAAGGTTGTAGCTCTCTTCTTTTAGTTAAGTTGTTTACTAGATTCGTTTTTTGCCTAGAAATCTAGCCGACGATCCGTATTAGGGTTTCTCGGCACCCATAAAATTTTAAATTGGCATGATCGATGCCTTGTGAGACCTCTATAGTGTGCCTAGGAACCCTACATTTAATAAGCCCAGAGCTCTGATGAATGCTCAGCATTCAATAAAAGACAAAGACATTGTCAAGATATAAATCAATGCTCAACATTGTTAAAATGGTCAAACCCAAATAAAAGCTCAACAGCCCAAAATAAAATGTTAAACATTTTAACCTGATTGGACTTAGCCCAATATTGGCCATAAGTCCTCAACCCATATCAATTGAGCTCATCTGCTCATAAATATTTTAACGGATCTTAGCCTCAAATTGGACTACAGATCTTTCAACCAACTCACATCAGTTCAAGGGTACATCTCTTTACTCCTCTGATATTTGTCGTTGTAATCCTTCAATGTCTTCAGAGAGATGACGGGTCCCGACAACCATACGTTTCATGGACTGTGAGGTCCTTAAACTCATGGACTATGATGTCCTTAACCTTGACAATGAGGTCTTTAAACTCACGAATCACAGTCTTTAAACTCACGAACTATGATGTCCTTAACCTTGACTGTGAGGTCTTTAAACTCACGGACTATGATGTCCTTAGCCTTGACTGTGATGTCTTTAAACTCACGGACTATGATGTCCTTAACCTTGGACCGTAATGTCTTTAAATTAATCAAACGCAATGTCCCTAAACTAAATAATGGAGCCCAAATGCTCTTTTGTTGGATCTAAACGATCCCGTTAAGTTGATCTTAGTATAAAATTAGAATAATGTATCCTTAACATACGTTTAAGTTGATCTTAGTCCCAAACGAGACTAACGTATCCTTAAACCCAACCCCCAAACCCAAATCTAAAAAAGATACGGATTTAGACTAATCCACGCCCTACGGGCGACAACATAAATTAGTCTCCGTATATAATCCTCGGGCAACCAAAAACAAAACAAACGCACACGACACGAAGTGACCATCTGAAGAAGGAGAAAATGGTTACCGCGATGCGGTAGCATAATTAACTGCAGGGGCTTGCGCCTACAGGGATGAGCGTCCCCACAATCAAAAACCCCTCAAATAAGGGGGAATATAATGAAGTCTGCTACATCGGCCGTATCAGTTTAAACCTTCGATACATGGTGCCATAAATCAACTTGGCATATTCGGAGAGGAGGACGGATAACACCAATTAGCATTTGCCCCGAAATTCAGGCAAGACGGACCCGCGCGGTCGCGTCTCCGTGTTTTCGGCGGGGAACAGATTCTGGCACGCCTGGTGAGACCTTTTCACACTTCGTGTGTCGTGTTCGCAAACGAATCGTGGTTTGCTATGGTTGCCTTTGGGTTCGAGCTACTAATATTTGGTGTCTTGCTCGGTGCAGAAAACGAAAGATCAATGGCGTCTACCTGCACAAAATGTTCCGGCTGCAACTGCAACTCCCGTTTCGCCTCATCTGGAGGTGTAACTTACGGGCCCCAGGCGGCCTCCCTGTTCACGATGCCCGTAGAACAGGTAACGCAGGCTACCACCTGTTGGATATATGTATGCCCTAGAGGCCATTATATGATAGTGGATGTATTTATACATGTATATATATATATATATATATTCAATGTACATTCTTGCTCGACATGATAGTATGCTATCTGGTTCTTCTTTATCTGACATATTGATTTGATCATACTTTTATTCATTCACACATGTTGGTAAAGCCCTGAGGATATTTGCTTGACTACTGTGATTATGATGGAGATCATACTAGTGGGACATATGTAGTTTATAAGCATATCCTGAAAAGTCCCTAGTCGTAGGTGTATCTGACGAAGAGACCGGACTGTTCGGTAGTTTTGCCGGTTGGCTCGACGGGAGTTGTGACAGGTTCGCTTGTTTTCTTCTGATCGCTCAATACCCGGGTGGCCGTTACGTTTAGCTGACCTCTTGCGGCTTGGGGGTGCTTGATATGATCATCACCCACTGCCGGTGTATTGACGAGTCTTAGAGTCCCACAATGGAGTTACCTAGTCCAGGCGAAACGATGTGGTGTGCATATGAGATGTGCGCGGGGACCCGATTAAATGCGCGTATGTGATACCGTATATTAATCAGGCGGTTTGCTATTGGTCAGGTCGTATGAGATATGACCGGTTTGCTAAATCAAGTGTTGATTTAACATTGACCATTAGCTTTTCACTTTAGACCCTTTTGTCTTTTGTTGTATGCATGCATGTATGCACATGTTCTTTTTGTTGCACATATGGATGTGCATACACACATACATGCATACGCTTATTCTATCATGGTTGTTGATACATGAGATGGTGGCAATATAAGACTCACACTTTATATAAATATGTTGATATTTATTTTTGGATAAAAGAAAATGAAAATGGAAATTCTATCATGGTTTAATATTTTATTCATACACTAACCCTTTGCTTTAACCATGATTTATTTTCTATGGCCATTTTGGATCCAAAATAAATATCTAGATATTTTATAACTAGGGTTAAGAATGAGAAAGAGAAAATATATATATATTCTTTTTCTATTTTAAATCCTAAGCTTATCATTATCTTGAGCTCTTATATTGCCTTCATCTTCTTCTTCCTCTCTCTTGCTCTCTAGCTTCCATTAGTGAGTGAAAGAGTGTTCAAGTTAGGGTAAAGTGAGAAAAGAAACCACATCAACATTCTGTACTACTCTAGCCAACTAGTTTAGAGTGTTGGTTTCAACTATTTCTCTTGATCTAGTAAAGCTTCTTGCTTGGACAAAAAGGACTCCGGGTGGATCGTCGTGGACTTTGAGGACCTCAAGCAAGCTTCTTTCAAACCCCAAGTGGCCAAGGAGTCTAGCATAGGGATCTACAAAGGTTGTATTCCCTAAACCTAGCTTTTACTTCTTGTGAAAGTGTTTAATGTTTTTTGTTACCCTAACTTTTCTAGTATGATCCTTAGGTTTGTTTCTCTAGCACCCTAAAAATTTAAAGAATGGCATGTTTGATGCCACTAAACCCTTGTAGTGGTGCTGTAGAAACTCCTTCATGGTATCAGAGCCAAACTAGAAGCCTAGGCGATGTTACAAGAATACAAAAACGAAAACATCTGCAAAATACGAAATTATAGACCCTTGAAAAATGCTCTCTGTAAATTTTTTTAAAAGTGACCTGAAAATTATTTAAACAACTGTAGAGTGGTATTTAGAATGATACAAGAACGCTGGTGAAGTTCGAAGGGGGGGCTTGGAATGGGCCGGCGACAGAGCCAATTTTTCCGGCATCACCGACCCACTGTGCTCCTCTCCTTCTCGTTTTGCTCCAGTGTTCTGTATATTATGTTCTGGGGTTTCCGGTTTTGTTTAAGTAGTCCAGAATTGCATGTGATGTAAGTTTGGTATTGAGCTCTTTGCGGAATAGTTCGTATTCGTGTTTTATTGCATCGTATTGGTAACTTTGGCAACGTTAAGCAGGTCGAACGAATTATCAAACACTCGTGTTTTCTAAGTTGAACATACTTGATAACTAATGCATGTATTCCTATGGACCCTCTAAAAGAAAGTAACCCTAACTCCAGATGTGACCACCAAACTACGACTGAACCTTAGGGTTTGTCATGGTTAGTGGCGCCACAAATGAGGTTTGGGTCTGCCCTTCTACGGTTGATCCATTAAATACTGTGGCAAAGACTTTGGGTATTGTTTAGCGGCGCTCAAGTGTTGAGCTTGCTAGGGAATGTGGGTGTTCGTTAATTCGATCGAAGGGTTTAATATTGCCTAGTAATATGTGATACTTGTTTCTGCGACCGTAAGCGTAGTATGCGTATCGCCGGTTTCATTGCTATATGTCAACGGCAATTGGGGTACGCATACTTACTTACGTTGATGACATGTGATGTTATGTGTTGCTGTGTTGTGATGTATTGGATTGTGGTAATCGAATAGCCGGGGGGTTTTATGTGAGATGAGAGTTTTCTTTTTCATTCATGTAAAATTCATTTGTAATGTAATATTCTTTCATTCGGGGCACTTCCGGGTTGAGGATGATGTCACCATTGTTGTATATTATTTTCTTTTCCGCATTAGGATAGACCCAAGGAGGAGAGCACAAGTGACCGAGTTCTGGAGTCCAGTGGGAGACCATCTCGAGGCGTCGAGGCCGGGTTTCCTAACTCCAGAATTTGCAGGGTCACTTGCTGCTCTCGTAGGGGTCTAAGGTGTGGGATCGGCTATTCATCACGACCGTGGAATCCGTATTTTCTATTGTTGGCTAAAATACTAAATACGGACGTCCTAGTATATCCTATGTTATCATATCTGTGTTTCTGCTGCCTATATTCTGTGATGTGATCGCTTAATATATCTGAGACGAATACTATATTATATATGAGATATATAATAGACGTTGCTTATGTTTTACACCCGCGCTAGTCCCGTCCCGGTATGCCGTTAGTTAAGTAACCTAACGGTGCATAACGGAACATTGTGGCGAATGCGGATGGCATAAGCGTACGTTGTATTTTCGTTTCTTTTTTGTGATTGGCTTAAGGACTTAAATGATGGGACTACATTAATATGATTAATGTAAAGAATAAAAAGATGTTGTAGAATCGGATTTGAAAACCACTCGGCTTTTTATGAAAAAGCTACATTTCAAAACTGCGGAGCTTAAGCCACTCCTTTTGAAAACCATTTGATTCTACGACGATATCAAGTTCAAAGCGTTAAATATTTTCTTAAAAATCATTCGCAACCCTCCGTCATTTTAGGAAGTAGAGTACTTAGTATTCGTGCTACGTTTGTTGACCTTAGCCAAGGCGTAGTGTACGGTAGCTAAGTGATGTCTTCCTCCAATGCATATGATGCAGATTAATTGGGACGGGCATGTGACTTTGTTGACCTTAGCTAAGGGTCATGTGAACGGGTCTAATTAATCAAGAAATGACGGATTGAACTTGACTAGTGCTTGTGATTTGTTGACCATAGCCAAGATCATGAGTGCTAGGGGTAAAGACCACATCGGAAGTTTCAAAAGTTGAAATTTGTAATGAAATTGCATACCTTCCATATGATGGTTGGATCCCAATCCCACTGTGGGCAATAGTTGCTCCCAGGAGAGTTTTGCACTTTACAATTAGCTAACTCATTAGGTGTCTAGAAAGGTGTTAAACGGGGCTACGCCTATGGGAAGACGAGGTTTATATTAATTAGGTCCGTGCGAAAGCACAGGGAACCTCCCTCGAGTACCGACACTGGCCTGGCTGAACGGTTGGCGAAGTTGTAGACTGTAATTAATCCTAGCTAGTTTTCTTTTTAAGATTTGAAAGAAAAACTTGATTAAAGCAGTGGGAGACATCGATTAGATAAGATAATAACCAATCTGATCTTTGCAAGAGCTTTCGCTGAGTGTATTCTTTTCTCTCTCTTAATGGCAGATACCAATGACAGGACTCAAGCTTCTACTAGATAAAAATAAACTGAATGGGACCAATTATAAAGACTGGCTGAGGAATCTTAACATTGCCTTGACTTATGATAAGGTATCATATGTCCTCACGGCTCCAGCCCTACCCGTCCCAGGTCCTAAATCTTCGGTTGCGGATAAGGAAGTCCGCAAGATATGGGACGCTGACTGTGCCACGGCCAAGTGCCTCGCGCTTGCATCGATGGATAACACACATCAGAAGCAGCACGAGAATATGGACGTACAAGCCATATTTCTACATACAAAGGAGTTGTATGGAGAGCAATCCCGCGTATTACGATACGAAGCATCCAGAAAACTGTTTCAGATGCGAATGGCCCTTGGCACACCAGTAGGAGACCATGTTCTGAAGATGATAGCCCTTATAGAAGAGCTTGAGGACCTTGGGTGGACAATGGACAATGAGCAATATACGGATATTATTCTGCAGTCTCCCCCCTCCACCTTTACTCAATTTATAGTTAACTTCAACATGCACAACATGGAGAAGGAACTATCTGAACTCCTTAATATGTTAAGGAGTGCAGAGAGCACGCTGAAATCAGTGAAAACTCCCGTTTTGAGTGTTGGGCAATCTTCCTCTTCTCGCCCGAAGGCTAAGGCCAAGGGAAAGATGAAGAAGAAACTCACCAAACCTAAGGGTGGAGTTAAAAAGGCCAAGGGGAAAGACAAGTCCAAAGCTGGGGAATCGGGGAAAGGGGAATGTTATCACTGCCACAAAACAGGACACTGGAAGCACAACTGCACGGAGTACTTGGATCTCAAGAAGAAGTATGGGGATGCTTCCGCTTCAGATGTGTTTGTGACAGAAAACTGTTTTTCAATAAACTCTGCTTCCTGGGTATTAGATACCGGTTCAGGTTCTCACATTTGCAATTCTATGCAGGGGCTGAGAAATAGCAAGGTTTTGAAGACAGGTGACCATACTCTCCGCGTTGGAAATAATTCCAATATACATACAGTTGCAGTGGGAGAGTATCACTTGGGGTTGCCGTCATATTTGTTTTGAACCCATGTTATTATATACCCAGTATGCTTTGTAATATAATATCCGTTTCTTTGTTAGACAATGAAGGATATAATTTTGTATTGCAGAACAATGTTATGAACATTCACCTGAATCAAATGTTAGTTGGGTATAGTACGCTTAATAACGGGATATACGTCCTAAATCAACACACAGTTTTCAGCATACAACACACTAATAAAAGAAAACTTTCAGAAATAAATGAAGCTTTTCTTTGGCACTGTAGACTTGGTCATATTAACGAAACAAGACTAAACAAGTTACACAAAAATGGATATTTAAACCCTTTTGAATATAAATCTTATGCGACTTGCCAGTCTTGTATTAAGGGTAAAATGACCAAAACTCCGTTTACAGGACACGGAGAAAGAGCTACTGAGCTCTTAGGCCTCATACATAGTGATGTATGCGGGCCAATGTCTACACAAGCTAGAGGCAGTTTTTCATACTTCATTACCTTCACTGATGATTTCTCAAGATTCGGTCATGTATTTTTATTAAAGCACAAGTCCGAAGCCTTCAAGAAATTCACTGAATATAAACTCGAAGTAGAAAAACAAACCGGCTTGAGCATCAAAATGCTTCGATCAGATCGAGGTGGAGAATATCTCGGTACAGAGTTTGCAAACTTCTTAAAAGAGAATGGGATTCTCTCTCAGCTCACTCCTCCTTACACACCACAGCACAACGGTGTGTCAGAATGACGGAATCGGACCCTATTAGACATGGTCCGTTCCATGATAAGTGATGCTGAGTTACTCGTCTCATTTTGGGGGCATGCATTGGAGACTGCAGCGTTTCTATTAACAGGGTCCCAACCAAAACCGTGTCTACCATGCCATATGAGATATGGCATGGGAAGAGGTCATCTCTTAAGAGAATTAAGATTTGGGGTTGCCCGGCCTATGTTAAAAAGCAGAATCCGGACAAACTCGAGACACGGTCAGTCATGTGTAATTTTGTGGAATATCTAAAGAATTCTTATGGATATCTTTTCTATCACAAGGAAGAACAAAAGGTGTTTGTTTCTCAGCATGCCACATTTTTAGAAAAGAATTTTGTACAAATGATACTAATGGCAGAGTGGTAGACCTAGAAGAGGTTCTAGAAACACAAAGTACAAATGATGACTTGGTTGAACCGACTGTTGCAACAGAAACTGAGGAACCTCGGCCACTCCGTAGGTCTGGTAGGACTTCTCGCCCACCGGAGAGGTACTACGGTTTCCTCATTGATGGTGATAGAGAAGACTTCATCATGGAGGATGATGATCCTACCAGCTTTCAGCAAGCTATCACGAGTGGAGACTCTGTGAAGTGGATGGATGCCATGAGATCCAAAATGGAGTGTATGTACATCAACAAAGTATGGACTTTGGACATTGTACCCCTTGGAGTAAAACCTGTGGAGTGCAAATGGATCTTTAAAAGAAAGATTGGTGTAGATGGGCAGGTAGAGACCTATAAGGCAAGACTTGTGGCGAAGGGTTTTCGTCAAAGACTAGGTTTGGACTATAACGAAACTTTTTCTCCCGTAGCCATGCTTAAATCCATTCGGATCCTACTTGCTATTGCTGCTCACTACGACTATGAAATCTGGCAGATGGACGTTAAAACGGCATTTCTAAATGGAGATTTAGAAGAATGCGTTTATATGGATCGGCCAGAGGGCTTCATTGACAGTGGGAGCAGCGGGAAAGCATGTAGATTGCTTAAATCCATTTATGGATTGAAGCAGGCATCACGGAATTGGAACATCTGTTTCGATGATGTTATCAAAGAGTTTGATTTCATCAAAAATCCAGATGAACCTTGTGTTTATAAGAAGGCTGTAGGGAGAGCTGTCACATTCCTCGTATTGTATGTGGATGACATTCTTCTGATAGGAAATGATATTCCTATGCTACAGTCGGTCAAATCTTTCTTATCACTAAGGTTCTCCATGAAGGACCTGGGTGATGTCACATACATTCTGGGCATTTGGATCTATAGGGATAGATCCAAAAGGTTATTGGGATTGTCCCAAACCAGGTACATCAACACCATCCTAAAAAGGTTTAGTATGGAAGACTCCAAGCGGGGTGCCTTACCCGCTTGCCATGGGGTCACTCTCTCTAAGGATTCTTGCTCAAAGACCGATGAAGAGAGAGCTCGCATGAGCATTATACCCTATGCTTCGGCAGTAGGATCTATAATGTATGCGATGTTATGTACACGCCCAGATCTAGCTTATGCACTTAGTGTAGTAAGCAGGTATCAATCCAACCCAGGAGAGAATCACTGGATAGCTGTGAAGAACATTCTTAAGTACTTGCGAAGGACTAAAGAATTGTTCTTGGTGTATGGTAATAGAGATCTCCAAATGGAGGCCTTTACCGATTCAAGCTTCCAGAGTGATAAGGATGACAGCAAGTCTATCTCTGGGTTTGTATTTACCCTCAATGGAGGGGTGGTAAGTTGGAAGAGTTCCAAACAGGATACCGTTGCAGACTCTACGATGGAGGCTGAGTACATTGCTGCGAATGATGCCGCCAAGGAAGCCGTCTGGATGAGGAAGTTCGTCTCGGAGCTAGGAGTAGTTCCAACCATTATTGATCCAATACCATTGTATTGTGATAATAATAGGGTTATGGCATTAGCCAAGGAGCCCAGGTCCCATCAGCGGTCCAGACACATCCTGAGGCGCTTTCATTTGATCCGGGAGATTGTAGATCGCCGCGAGATCGAGATTAGGAGAGTAGACACAAAGAATAACACTGCGGATCCACTCACCAAGGCCCTCCCTCAACCGCAGCATGAGCGACTTTTTGAGATGTTGGGTATGAGATGCGCCAATAACTGGCCTTAGTGCAAGTGGGAGATTGTTGGATATATGTATGCCCTAGAGGCCATTATATGGTAGTGGATGTATTTATACATGTGTGTGTGTGTATTCAGTGTACATTCTTGCTCGACATGATAGTATGCTATCTGGTTCTTCTTTATCTGACATGTTGATTTGATCATGCTTTTATTCATTCGCACATGTTGGTAAAGCCCTGAGGATATTTGCTTGACTACTGTGATTATGATGGAGATCATACTAGTGGGACATCTGTAGTTTATAAGCATATTCTGAAAAGTCCCTAGTCGTAGATGTATCGAGATGGGGCATCGATATACCAGAGTAGACTAGCGTATATGATACTAGACCCATACAATGGGCGATGGATGTTCCCACATTCATCGATGTTTGACATCGAGATCGTATACGGGTGCTCAATGGTGACTGGGTACACTGGACGGACTCGCCGAGAACTCCTATATGGTATTATATCTATCGTCAGATAGCAGTTCTCAGGTGACACTGGTACAGGTTAGTCTGTAGACCCGAGATCGTCATAGAGTCTTGTGTGTTCTCCCACTGTACTTTGATTACCACCCTACCACGGCTCTACTGAGTCATGCAAACAGGTGGCTGTTGAGTACAGTCCCGAGACACACGAAGGCGATGAGCGATAGGAGGGGTTTCGTCTCTCCCGGTATTGGGAGTTGATGCTGTGCTGTGCTCGATTGGCTATATCAGTAAGTCCCTGGCTAGGGCTGTTGAGATTTACTGATAAGTGTTATCAGTAGTTTCTCGATCTGTTATAGACCATTCATCGGCATGACTTATTAAGTTATTGGGGTCGACGTTACCATCCCTAGACTCGATATGCAGCATATCTGACGAAGAGACCGGACTGTTCGGTAGTGTTGCCAGTTGGCTCGACGGGAGTTGTGACAAGTTCGCTTGTTTTCTTCTGATCGCTCAATACCCGGGTGGCCGTTACGTTTAGCTGACCTCTTGCGGCTTGGGGGTGCTTGATATGATCATCACCCACTGCCGATGTATTGACGAGTCTTAGAGTCCCACAATGGAGTTACCTAGTCCAAGCGAAACGATGTGGTGTGCATATGAGATGTGCGCGGGGACCCGATTAAATGCGCGTATGTGATACCGTATATTAATCGGGCGGTTTGCTATTGGTCAGGTCGTATGAGATATGACCGGTTTGCTAAATCAAGTGTTGATTTAACATTGACCATTAGCTTTTCACTTTAGACCCTTTTGTCTTTTGTTGTATGCATGCATGTATGCACATGTTCTTTTTGTTGCACATATGGATGTGCATACACACATACATGCATACGCTTATTCTATCATGGTTGCTGATACATGAGATGGTGGCAATATAAGACTCACACTTTATATAAATATGTTGATATTTATTTTTGGATAAAAGAAAATGAAAATGGAAATTCTATCATGGTTTAATATTTTATTCATACACTAACCCTTTGCTTTAATCATGATTTATTTTCTACGGCCATTTTGGATCCAAAATAAATATCTAGATATTTTATAACTAGGGTTAAGAATGAGAAAGAGAAAATATATATATATTCTTTTTCTCATTTTAAATCCTAAGCTTATCATTATCTTAAGCTCTCATATTGTCTTCATCTTCTTCTTCCTCTCTCTTGCTCTCTAGCTTCCATTAGTGAGTGAAAGAGTGTTCAAGTTAGGGTCTTTAAGTGAGAAAAGAAACCACATCAACATTCTATACTACTCTAGCCAACTAGTTTAGAGTGTTGGCTTCAACTATTTCTCTTGATCTAGTAAAGTTTCTAGCTTGGACAAAGAGGATTCCGGGTGGATCGTCGTGGACTTAGAGGACCTCAAGCAAGCTTCTTTCAAACCCCAAGTGGCCAAGGAGTCTAGCGTAGGGATCTACAAAGGTTGTATTCCCTAAACCTAGCTTTTACTTCTTGTGAAAGTGTTTAATGTTTTTTGTTACCCTAGATTTTCTAGTATGATCCTTAGGTTTGTTTCTCTAGCACCCTAAAAATTTAAAGAATGGCATGTGTGTTGCCGCTAAACCCTTGTAGTGGTGCTGTAGAAACTCCTTCACCACCGGGTTGTTCTTCGGGACCATGCTCCTACCGGTGAACGTTAACATCCCGCTGCCGCAAGAAGCGCAGAAGAAGTCGGTCTTTGATCGGCTCACTACCACCACGACCCATCTCAACGGGTCATCCAATGCCAAGCCGACGGCATCAGTCTTCGATAGGCTGTGCCTGAACTCCAATGGGCCCGTCAAGAAGCCCACGATACCTGAAGCGGCCATCCCAAAACGGATAGCCATTCCTGCTCTCGAGGTTACTAAAGAAACTTCTCCCATCAAAGGATCAGTCTTTACAAGGCTGGCCACTCCGGCTCCCGTTCCTGCCCAAAGGTCTGTCTTTGACAGATTGGATACTCCTGCTCAACGGACGTCGGTCTTCAAGAGCCTGGTACCAGCAGCGCCTGACCAGAACATGGGTCATGACAAAGCCATCCCCATAGCTGAACCAACACCATCTGCGCGACATGCTCGTCGTCGTCACTGGCGCCGAGTAAGGAAGGCTGGGGGCAGCTCTCCGTCTGGATTTACTCCACCAGCTCCAACGGTGGAGATCGATGCTGCTGTTCCAACTGGGAACAGCTTTGAACTACTTAACAGGGTGCGCAAAAATTCGCCAACTGTCGTGCTGAAAAAGTCTCCTCCGCCTGTTGAAAAGATCACAAAGACGAAGCCGGAGCAGCCCCTATCACGGCTGTCCTCTAAAATTTACAATGTTTGGCGACAGATTCAGGACTCGGTGATTGATCAAGATTACTCTTGTCGACAGAAAAAGGTGAAAGTTCAGCGAGAAGAGGACTATCCTGTCAAGCCACAAAAGGCGACAGCTACTTGGGTGTCCACTGCAACAACCCCCTCAACTTCGACCGCTTACAAGAGGAGAAGGCCGGAGAAAATCCCTGAATCTGTGATAAATCACAAGACCACTGAACCTAAACGCCCTAAGTCTGGGTGCATGATGGTGCATGATTTGTCTCAAAGAATATTTATAACCGCAATCAAGAACGGCGTCGCTTGGTAGCTAGCCGGTGAGTACGGGTCGGTCCACAGGGATTTTGTGTATTTTCTAATTGTTCTAACGAGTTAATTCTGATTGTTGTCGGATTGATTAAATCTAAAAACTAAAGTAGATCTAAACTAGGATTAAAATCTTGCTAGGGTTATGTTTAGGTTAAGTTTGGAAAGTCAATATTTCTCACCGCTTTCTATGCCCAAATTAAGATCTATGAGGTGTTATGGTAACAATTAATAAAGTGGATTAGTACCATCGGGAAGAAACGGTGTTTCTTCCTCTAGGTTCTTGTCCTTCCTTTCTTAATTCTTACCCTAACCTCCATGGAAAACACGCTCAACCGGTCCTTTATACTACGGTATCACCGCTACCTCGTGGGATAGGATGCCGCAGGGAGCGGTGTGTGCATGTATGCATGAAGTCCTATAAAAAAGTGTGATGGGCAAGAAAGGGTGAGAGATCTTCATCTCTCAAGCCTTCCACAAATCTAACCCTAACAAGCGAGGAGACTACTCACTCATTAGGGAATTGAAAGACATGATTTAACTATCTAACTAGGGCAGAGAATGAAAGATCTATGCTAGGGCAGGAAAATAAATCTATACTAGGGCAGATAATAAAATTAACTAGGGCAAGAATTGAAAACTTACTCTAATTTGATGCACTCTTCATTCATTGCAGAAATTTACAGATCTGAATTTTAGATATAAAATGAGGCACAAGAAGTGGCATAACCTAAAAAAGGTTTTAGGGCTTCTATTTATAGATCATAAAAACCCTAGGGTTACATTCGATTCACATCTGCATTTATAAATATGCCCCTAAGAAGACTAGTCAAAGCACCGACGCACCGCCAGAATTCGCACCGACCCGGGCTCAACATGGCCGCGGAACCGCGGCCAAGACCCATGTTTGGCCGCGGATCCGCGGCCATATAGGGGCTTCTTTAGCTGCAATTTTTAGTGGCTCTTTCTGTTGCTTTTGGCTCCTTGTTTCTTCACTTGTTTTCTCAGATTGTCTTCTAGTTTTCTTCCAGATTTTCACAGTGAATAATGTCGTGGACTTTACCGCTTGCTTCGTGTCGAAGTCTTGAACCATGCGCTGTCTTTGTACTTTGTGAACTTGTTCATTGATCTTTGTTTGTTCTCCAGCTGTAGGCTTGATCAAGATTCTTCCATTTGTTGGTCGTAGTCTCACTTTTGTATCGTCTTTTCATCTTTTTCACCGGTTTTGTTCCGAGAACCTGTAACCTGCAACTATGTAGCAGACATGGGTCAAAAGCACCTGTTTATTTGTAAAATGAATAAGAATGGGGAATATAATAATGCAAAATTATGATATGAATAGTGCACACCGTATATATGGCATCCGGAAAAGAGGATAGCCGTATCTCCACAGGTTATCGACCGCTTATGCGATCAGTGACAAAGGCTCAAGAGCAGCAGCAACAGAAGCTCCAAGAGATGCTAACAGCTATGGCCGCACTCACGGGACCAAAAGCAAGCCCAGAGACGTCCTCAGAGCAGCGTCGTGAGCAGGAAACTGATGCCGAATTCCTTCGGAGAATGTTAGAGAAGAAAGACAAAGAGGCTGCGGAACAAGCGGCCAATATAAAACAAATGGCCCTTCTATTCTAAGATATGGTGGGCATGATGATCCAGCCGTACCCTCTAGCTGAAGATCCTCCGATTATCCTCAAAGATGATCGAGCGGAGACCCCCTTCCAGCTTGTTCAGCAGCCAAAGAGGAGACCATCTCAAAAGCTGCCCTGGATGATTATATAGCTCAGCAAATATGGGCTCATCAAGCAAATGAAGCAACTGGCCAAGTCGTCAAAACTGGGCGACCATATCCAGGATGGTACGATCAGATCAAGTATCCGCCAGGATACACGATTCCTAAGTTCCATGTATATAAAGGGATGGGCAATCCCCACCAGCATGCCGTCCAGTTCAGGGCTCTATGTGGCAACACTGGGGGTGACGATAAACTGCTACTTCGCCAGTGCGTCAACAGCTTGTCAGAGACAGCGTTCGAATGGTACTTTGAACTTCCAAACGACTCTGTCAAGATATTTGCGGAGATGGAGCTGTTGTTTACGCAGAGATTCACGAGTGTTAGCGAGCGTACCCCGATTACCGCATTAATTAACGCCAGGGTGAAGCCAGGTGAAACGTGGGTGTAGTACGCAATACGATGGCGGAATTTGTGGTCGAAATGTGAGCGGCGCATCGAAGAAGCGCCTGCAGTGGGCATGTTCTTGGGCACTCTCGACCCTCAGGCGACCATTTCGCAGTTCATGATTTTTTCAAGCCGACTACTTTCCGGGCCTTGATTGACAAACTGGCCCAAATGGATCAGATGGGCCATAGACCATCTTCCTCGAAGATGGAGCCTCGAAACGAGAAGGGCAAAGGGAAAGCAAACTTCGTCGCCAACGCTCAACAACAACCGAGTGGCCCGAGATCGGTTGTTCGCCAAAGCAACAAGCGGCAATCCCTCAATGAGAAGTTGAGACGTCCCTATTCGTTTCCCCGGGATAAAACAAGGAGATTATTCGAACTAGCAGTGCGCAATGGGCTCATTACTTTACCAGAGTCGAGACACCCACCGCAACCGAACGACATCAACGATCCCAATTACTGCCCCTACCATCGAGTATTGGGCCATCCACTCGAAAATTGCTACGTCTTCAAAAATTGGGTTGAAGACCAATACCAGCAAGGCAAAGTCGTGTTGTCTAAAAATTGGAAGATGAACTCGCCACAACCACATGCTCCGAAAAAGATGGACATGCCGGGGGCATCGTGCTCATTCATAGAGGAAGCTCCATGGGAAGTTGTTCTTTCGGCAAAAACTAAAAAAATGCAGAAAGATCTTCAAACATGTCTGGCGATCAGGTGGAGAAGTCCGCAAGAACCGGAGATTATCGAGGGGATTCTGAAACCACGCCTAACATTGGGAGTTAATAGTGATGATGGTCAAAACGCTCAGGCCCAGCCGTCAAAGTCTTCAAAGAAGAAGAAAAAACCCGTGAAGCCGGATGATAAGCACACAGACCTGCAAAAACATATCGACGCGCTGGAGGAATATAACTAGAAGGAGCGAACCCCGGTCACGTTCCAAGAGTTTCTCAACCACATCCTTGAGGACGGAAATGATGACAATGATGTGGGAGAAGACTCGTCAGATGAACCTGAGAACTATGTGGCGAACTGTCACGTGATTTCTCATTCATCAATAGATGGTGAAGAAACTCCTGATGCAGAGAAACTGGGGGCAGATCCCAAACAGGAACTCCTAGAACCGTCAAACGAGATGATTGACGTATTCCTGAACGAAGCTCTTCAGAAAAGCAAAGCTGACAGAGAGCGGGAAACGACCATATACGAAAGGGCCAGATGTCGATGTCAAGCTAAAGAAGCTCCAGTGACGGGAAGCCATAAAATATCCCAACCGGATCGAAGCATCCCGATCGCCAGCAAAAGCAAGCTTAAAGTATGGAAACGATTCGCTAGGGCCTTATCAATAGAAATGAAGTTGCCCTCTTTCAAAGGAAATTCTCCTAGCGGTATACATCTTGATTAAGCGGATGTACATCCTGACTTCTGCTTATACCATCAGAGGATTGCACACCCTACCGAAGAGTGCATAGCCTTTAAAAACTGATGGCAGGGATATGCTGCTCACTGACAGCACGTTCAACGAGTGAAGCGCAAGGCTCGTTGGGGACAGAAAAGCACGATAGATGAGCGCAAAAGAGCCGCTGGCAACTGTCACATAGTCGACACCAAGGGATCGCAAGTCATCACCTTTGGAAGCGACTCTAACGAAGAAATCGCCCTCAGCCCTCTCTTCAAGGAATCCACCTCCGACGCAAAAAATGCGAAGATTTGTGAGAAAATCTAGCTGCGTAATCGTACGTTGCCCGAAAAATCTCGGACCTATGAACTGTTGACTGAAACGTCATTAAACTACTACCAACCCGCGTCGTCCTTAGGCTGACGTGGTGTTACAAAAAAAACAGAGAGAGAAAGGTACGTCCATAAGCGAAATGGGCACGGATGAAAACCCGAAAGGGCGCAATCTCGTCAAAAGACACTTGCAAGGTCCTCTCGACCCTGTAAGGAGAAACCACCTGCGTGAGATCCTTACGACTCACAAAGTAGAAACACACTTAGGGATCCCCACGATTCCTAAGGAGAAAATACACTTACGAGATCCTCACGACTCGTAATGAGAATTCCCCCTATGAGACCCTCACGGCTCATGGGATTCAAAAGCCTTAATCTACAGAGATCTGAACCTGTTCTTAAGCCATCACAATCCCCAGACTGCCCTACAAGCAGTTCAATATTGACCCCTGTATACAATCCACGTGCACGAATGAACATTTCCCTAACAGAGTCCCACCAGCGACTAGGGATATGCTCACACGGTGAACAAACACTTGTAGGTCCTCTCGACTTGTAAAGAGAAAACACTCTTGTAAGATCCTTACGACTTATAAGAGAACACACACTTAAGAATCCTCACGATTCCTAAGGAGAAAACGCACCTACGAGATCCTCATGACTCATAGGGAGAAACACCTTTATGAGACCCTTACAGCTCATGAAGTCGAAAGCCTTAGTCGACGGGATCCTAACCCTGTTCGCTAAGCCACCTTTGTTCGACATCGACAGAGGCAAATGATGATTCGCTCCTGGCAATATCCCAGTTGTAGTGATGCTGATGCCTAAATCGGTATCAAATTCCAAGTCCTTTCACGGCAAATGATGATTCGCTCCTGGCAATATTTCAGTTGTAGCAATGTTGATGCTGAGATTGGCACAAGATTCCAAGTTCCACACTCGCGATAAAAAAATCAGCGAGCCAAAAATGCATATGAAATAGCCGAAATGATGGGGCAACTTGCAACAAAATCAGTATGTAAAATATATGCATACAAAATAGCCAAAATGATTGTGCAACTCACAATAAAAAGCAACGAGTAAAAAAAAACCAAAAACAAAAAACAAAAATAGCCGAAATGATTGGGCACCGCGAAAAATAGCCGAAATGATTGGGCAAACGCGACTTTCGTGATATAAAAAGCTGAAATGATAGAGCATCGCGAGAAAAAAAATCTGAAAGAATGAAACTTTTGCCCTACAGGTGAGATCACATCGATCCCTGTATACAATCTAAGGGCACAAACAAGAAGGGAACCATATCGTCCCACCAGGCTTCGTCGAAGCGAAGCTAAATCTCGACGGTTCATAAACAACCTAGAGACAATCTTGACATTCGTCGCAATATTGCAGACACAATGTCAACAAACGAAGCGAAGGAAGATCCCAAGCTTCAGGGTCTCGACGTCAACATCGACAACTTAGAGATCAACACCGACGTTCTTCCACCCTCTAATCGGATGCAGACGCAACATCAACAAACGGAGCCACGACAAAGTCCCCTAGTTCCAAATCTCGACGGTTCACAGACAGCCTGGAGACTACTCCGGAACCATGGCAAAGTCCCCTAGTTCCAAATCTCAACAGTTTACAGACAGCCTAGAGATCACCAACGGCGTTTCTCCTTACTCCAGCAGGATGCAGATGCGACGTCAACAAATGACCCCAGGGTCAAAACAACGAAACCATGGCAAAGTCCCCTAGTTCCAAATCTCAACGGTTCACAGACAGCCTAAACATCACCAACGCCGTTTCTCCTCACTCCAACCAGATGTAGACGTGACGTCAACAACCGACCTCAGAGTCGCAATGAAGCGGAGCCATGGCAAAGTCCCTAGTTCCAAATCGCAATGGACACATCTACGGCCCGAAGACCAACAACGCTGTGCTTCCTCATTGCAGTAGGACACAGATGCTACACCATCAATCAGAGCCATGGCAAAGTCCTCTAGTCCCAAGACTCTACGGTCCACAGACAACCTAGAGTCAACCAATGACCTCCCTGCCGGATCAACGCTCCGTCTCGGAAACAAGTCAACCTACCCTCAGGGACATCAGTGTCCTTGGCAAAAACCTCGATTCAAGGAAATCAGCATCCTTAACGAGAGCACCTCGATTCACGTCGACCCGCGAAGAAATCAGTTTCTTTGCAGGAATACCTCGATTCGTTTCGACTCCAGGGAAATCAGTGTCCTTGGCAAAAACCTTGATTCAGGGAAATCAACATCCTTGACGAGAGCACCTCGATTCACGTCGACCCACGAAGAAATCAGTATCTTTGCAGGAATACCTCGATTCGTTTCGACTCCAGGGAAATCAGTGTCCTTGGCAAAAACCTCGATTCAGGGAAATCAGCGTCCTTGACGAGAGCAGCTCGATTCGCGTCGACCCGCAAGGAAATCAGTGTCTTTGCAGGAATACCTCGATTCGTCTCAACTCCGAGAAAATCAGTGTCCTTAGCAATTACCTCGATTCAGGGAAATCAGTATCCTTGATGAGAACATCTCGATTCGCGTCGACCCGCAAGGAAATCAGTGTCTTTGCAGGAATACCTCGATTCATCTCAACCCCAGGGAAATCAGCGTCCTTGGCAACCTCCTCGATTCAGGGAAATCAGTGTTCTTGACGAGAACATCTCGATTCGCGTCGACCCGCAGAGAAATCAGCGTCTTTGCAGGAATACCTCGATTCATCTCAACCCCAGGGAAATCAGTGTCCTTGGCAACCTCCTCGATTCAGGGAAATCAGTATCCTTGACGAGAACATCTCGATTCGCGTCAACCCACAGAGAAATCAGCGTCTTTGCAGGAATACCTCGATTCGTCTCAACCCCAGGGAAATCAGTGTCCTTGGCAACCTCCTCGATTCAGGGAAATCAGCGTCCTTGACGAGAGCATCTCGATTCGCGTCGACCCGCAAGGAAATAAGTGTCTTTGCAGGAATACCTCGATTCGTCTCAACTCCGAGGAAATCAGTATCCTTAACAATTACCTCGATTCAGGGAAATCAGTGTCGGAAATCAGTGTCTTTATAGGAATACCTCGATTCGTCTCAACTCCGAGGAAATCAGTATCCTTGTCAATACCTCGATTCAAGGAAATCAGCGTCCTTGGCGAGAACCTCTCGATTCGTTTCGACTTGCAAGGAAATCAGTGTCTTTGCGAGAATCTCTCGATTCGTTTCAACTTGCGGGGAAATTAGTATCCCTACGCATAAAGAAAATTCTCTTGTGAGATCCTTACGATTCTCAGGAGAAAACTCATTTAGGAGTCCTCATGACTCCTAAGGAGAAAAGACACCTACGAGATCCTCTCAACTCCTAGGGAGAAAAGTCTTTATGAGACCCTCACGGCTCATGAAGTTGAAAATCCTTAGGCAGCAGATCTGAACCTGCTTCCTAAGCCATCGCTACCTCTCGAAGAATTCAAAACGGAATGCCTCTCTATTATCTACAGGCTACGCTTACTAAGGTAACACGCCGGCAACAAAGAAAAGAGAAGAAAGCAAAAGATGACACAAGATATTACAAAAGAAAGGTATCTTTTATTCATAAATTCAATTGGGTACAAAATATATCATATGAAAGAATAAAAAATGGATACATTTTATTCAAAATTACAGCTGGTGCAAAAACAACTATTGGGAGGGAAGCGTTTTCAATAGACCAATCAGCCGCTCGCGCACTCCCCTCCGCTTCTTCTCACGGTCAGCTGCCACGGCCAACTCTGCTTCAACCTGAGCTCGTTGCTGTAAATAGGATGAAAGTTGCTCTTCGACGACCCGCTGAGCTACCCCACGATTCTGTGCATCTCGCTCGATGAGGTCGATCTTCTGCCTCAGCGTCAGCCCGTCAGAAATACATCGTAGAAGGTTTTCGAAGATAACTTTCAGCTGTGCAGCGTTTGCGTCAACCTGAGCATGCAATCGAGAAGATTCACTTGAAGCTTCTTCGCACTCCTTACGCTTTAGGGCCGCTTCCTGTTCAAGATGGCGGAAGTAGGGAGTCCTCTCCTTGACCCATGCAGCCCGTTGAGAGTTTACAGCCAGGACCTCGGGAGTAGGACGTCCGACCTCGAGCTCATGCAGACAAGCCTCAATTTTCCTACAGTGATTAACCCAAGCCTCAACGATGCCCTCACTATGAAAGTTCACGAGCGTCAGAATCATAGAATTAACCTCCGCAGCAAAATCTGCAGCGAATGTAGGAGCCTCCACGTCAAGCTCCTCGATGTAAGCGCTCAACATACGCAGACTATTCACAGCGCCTTTTGAAGATGAACGTCGAGAAAAGGGGCCTACTGGCATTATGATTCGAGATTCGAACGGAGCTGAAGTCGGCATCACCGCTGCAAAACAAATCACAGTCAAGTGACGGTTCAAGAAATAGAGGAGGTTCATGAACAATAGAGTTTACCATATCGACTGCAGCAGGGGGCAAGACAGGGAGTACCGGCGGTGCAACTGTTCTTTAGCTTCCCCCTTCGAGCTGTAGGGTTGTAATTAAAACAAAGAAGAATTAGAAACGATTTGACTGCCCGTCAAAGAAAAGAAGAGACGTTAGCTAAAGGTCGTACTCACCAGCTCCGCTAGAAGAGGCAATCTCTGATTGAAAGGAGAAGTGTGGGTGTAGCACCTGATACAGGTGATCAAAAAGGACTCCTGCAAGGATATAATAATGCAATGTCAGTACATGAAGTATACTGTCTACAGTGAAGCCGATGGGTCACAAATCCGCACCTTCCAGCATTTGAGAGGGTATGAGAGAAGGTAAATGAGCGGTCACCGTCAAAGCAGCAACTGGAGACGCTTCCTCGGATGGCATAACCCCAACGCTTATCACACCTATATTTGAAATAAGAGAAACGCTGTCAAAAGAAATTGAAAGGGATTGCAGAATAAAGGGGAAAGTAATGACCCAAAATCTACCTGGTGAGTCGCCAGTCGAGACCGCGACAAGGGCTTCACTGGATGCAGCGAATGCTTCACCCTCCTCCATCGGAACGGTCTCACCACCGTAGCCTCATCTCCCGATTCCACGAGAATCGTCGTGACACTCACAGCGCCCGGCAACGGCAAGGAGCCGTAAGGGGAAAGAGCGATGATTGGAGCAGTGCCCGACTCTTGAGAAAGAGTGGCTACATCGGGCTCGGCGATTGTATCCATCTCACCTACCGCTACCTCGGGCTCGGCGATTGTGGCTGTCTCACCTGCCGCTACCTCAGGCTCGGTGGTTGCCGCCACGTCACCTACCACTTCCTCGGCAAGACTCGGCCCTACAGGATAGGATATATGAGAACCTGAAAATTAAAGCTTTGACAAAAGAACCCAATGTCATGTTACCTTGGGTCGGTTTTTCGATTGCCTCCCGAGCTACACGTGCTACCTGTCTGTGGACGGTAGACAAGGCAGCCGAAGTATCCTCTAAAGGAGTAGGGGTAGGGGTAACAGCGCATGGACCTATACCCGCATCCAAGGTGGCGGTACGCTCCCTTGCCACGCGCATCCTACGCTTCCTTTCCGCCCGGGCCATGAGGGCAGATCTTCTAAAGACCTCCTTCAACGGGACATCATCGTCCGCGCCAATAGTTACCTCTGGAGTCGTTATGGCATCCGTCATCGGTTGCTTAAGTGAAGCTTTTTTCGGCAATACCGGCGGAACTGAGACTTCGATAGCCAACCTGGGAAGCGTCTCCGCACCGCCCTGTGAAGTCGGTGCCATGCCTGGAATAACCCGAGTAGAGGTAGTTCCTGTAATAAGATGAAAAAGAGTGGTCAGATTACCCATAAGAAACGGGAGTGGAGACGCGGTGAACCGAAATGTACCGATGCCTAAGTATACTCGAAGTATTTCCTCTTCCTCAAAAGTCTTGAGCGAAGCTGCGAGAGCTTCTTCGGAGGAAATGCCTGTTAAAGAAGGAAAAGTATCAGTCAAAATATGATGATAAAAAAAAATATGATGCTATGACAAAAGGTACGGCTGATGTTTACTTGATCGCGCAAGGATGGTCAGTCCCGCTTCATGACTTGCCAATTGCTCAGAAGCTACAATGGCAGCCGCCAGATCAGTATCATCTGGCGGCATGAATAGTCCCTCGTTTATCCCATACTCGCTCAGGCCCTCGCCATAAGGAGCATGAGGTTTCTGGCCAAGTACAACGTCGGCAGAGAGGATCGACTTCTTCTTCCTCTTCTGCGAGCGATCTCCGGTCACCGCAAGCACAAGTTTACGTTTAGTGGGCACCTTGGGGCGACGAGCCTCGATATCTGAACCCACGCCAAAATCGGGGGAAGCTACAATCGCGATTTCTACAGGAGCCCGGGGTATCAGTAGCTCGGGCTTGTCATGCGGGACTTCAATCACGGCAGCTTCTCTTAAGGGAGGTTGGACAATGGTCCGTCGCTTCAGAGGGACGTTTCGATCACCGGTAGGAGGTGCACCCTTGCGATCGAGCAGCAGTCGCTTCTCCTCCCTGATGACGGCGCCCATTGAATGCTGATACCACGCCACGTACACACTAAGGGCCTTCGGGACACAGCTCGGTTCACTGATAAAGAAGTTGGACCCCGTGTTCACGCGCATAAAATGATGCAGCGCGTTTCGCATTCCCTCTTTAGTGACAGCAGGTTCTAACAAGAAAGCCTCAAGCGGGACTCCCTGATTGTAGCTCAGCTGCTGGGCGAAACGATGCGGATTGTATCTCATGAATAATGCCGCATCATTTTGCCTAAACACTAGAAAGCCCGGTCTGATGGAATATAAATGAAGGGTTTCCCGAGCTTTCAAAACAGAGGCTCCATCTTTAAAAATGTCCCGCAATGGCTGCACCATTGTTGCGGACTCTTTGCCGATGGTCAGAATCTTGTCGGTGAAGGTCATGCCATCTCCAACCGTGCGAGGATGAAGGAGGAAACCTCTAGCTTCCCGCGGTGACGGATTTACAATAGATGTGTCGACTAATCGCATAATCCGGGGGAAGCCGCACCTGTCATAGAAGGAAGGCCTTTTATGGATACCGAAAACGCCAAGTGCATGTAGCTCGAGCCATGACATGAAGTAATGCATCAAGAAGTTCACATGCTGCACTCCGGGTTCAGTAGTATCCGCCGCTTGGCTGAGGCCGTAATACAAATGAGCTAACTCGGCAACCCCGACAGCCACTTTCACCCCAATAACCATTCGGTGAGCTGGGTAGAAGACCGACGGCCTCATACGTCAAGGGTGCATCGGGAGCGCAAACCAGCTCAGCCATAGCCCAAGAAACCCTAAAAAAAGAACGTTTCCTCATCAATCCCAGGGACTGCAACCTCCGCAAAAGAAACGACTGGGGTGTTGGGTAGGAAGAAACTCTTTTGATCTGCCTCCGCCGTTGGCAGGTTGTTTAAACCTAAGATGAAAAGGTCGTCAAGCGTGGCGAATTTAGCAGCCTCCTTTGAAAGGACTTCCGGATGGATAAAACGAGCGATGAAATCCTCGAAATTAACCCCGCGGCTCCCAGATTCGAAGAAAAGGCCCTCATAAATGTTCGACACTTTGATCAAACTAGGAAATTGGTGTTGAATGGCGTTCTCCGGGGTAAGGCATGTCATCACTGGCTTGGCACCGAAAACGTATTCCTCCGTATAAAGCAGTTCCTCATAATGCTCCCCCATGACCGGTAAGCCAGAAACTTCTGCAAATTCCTCTAAGGAGATTGATACTTCTCGGTCCAGCGAAAGGAAGGTGTGGGTAGGAATATTCCACTACTCCAGAAAGGCCTTAACCCACCAGGCGGGAAGCGTAGGATACTGGAAGAGAGAAGCATAAATGGCGGGATACAACCCAAGCCTCAACAACTCCGACTTCTTCGCTGACAGAATGTAGCGGGCCCATTGCAGATAACCAGCTGGATGACGAGGAATTAGACCGATCATATATGGTTGTCCCCACGGTTGCGCTTCGCCTTGACAAATACGCCGCCCCAGGGTATCCAAAGCCATTGGAGGCTGAACGGGTATTGAAGCCATAGCAGGCTGAAGAAGACCTCCCGAAATCCAGTTGACTTCTTCCACGGTATAATTCACCGGGGGTGGGTCGGCGTAATGGATCGCCATGATGGGCTCAGAGGGTACCAAGCACGAAAACCTCTGCCGACCCTTAATAATCTGATTATATCATGTCCCCCAGAGGTGAAGATTCTTATGTTCCGGTTCATGATCTTTGATCAATGCTAGGACTTCCCGGTCCACAGGTGCTCCAGGGAATCCTCCCTTTGAACGAACAAACGGGAAAAAGGGATCGAAAGACATGTCGCCTGCGCAAAAAAGGGACAAAAGTCAACTGTCAGTACGATAATTTAATTTAAATGCTGACACTTGGTACTTTAGAATTTGTACCACGCTGCAATGCAGTGAAGAGGGACTAAAAAGAGCTCACAAAATCCAGGTGACAGTTCATCATTAATAAAACAGTCTCATCATTTGATGAGACTATTGATTAAATGAGGAAATCCTCAAGAAAATTCTCATTAAATGAGAGATCCCTCGGGCAGAGGAGTAAATCTCCCTTTGAGAGCAGTGCTCTGTGACAGAGTGACACTTGTCAAACTCTGATCATGAAGGAATAAAAATTCCTCAAGAGCCTGGCTCTGTAAAGATGATGGAAAAAACCTATCAGAAAAATTGAAATCAATTTTTTATATATATATGAATTAAAATTCTATGATCTGCAAGATTCATGAACAAACTCTTAAGAGTTCTTCATGATTTGAAGAGAGCAAAAGCTCTGTTAATGAAACCCTAAAGGGGTTTTCTTTAGATCAAAAATCTATGAAGAGCAAGGCTTTGTTAATGGGTAAAACCCTAGATTAGTAAAAGATTTAATCTTTACCTAAATTTTGACAGAGTTTTTGTCCTTAAGAAAATTCTTAAGATGGAGAGCTATGCTCTATGAGAGAACAAAATTCTCAGAAAATAAGGAAGAAGATGAATAGAAATCATTCTAAGGACCAAAGGTCCTATTTATAGGCAATGAATGCCGTTTCAACTTCTTGGTTGATCCGAGGGCGCAGATACCGCCACCGCTGCACTCACATGTGGGCCACGTGAGCGCAACGGTGGGGGGCATTTATTTCCCCCAATCAGAGCAAATCTCTGTTTTAAATTTAAATTTCAAATTGAAGCAACGTTTCAGATGCAGCGCCAAATGCGCTGCGCCCTAAGCAGCGCACCACGTGTAAGACACGGATGAACTAGCGCTAGGTGCGCTGCGCTCTGAGCAGCGCACCACGTGCAAAGCACATGCGTGCTAGCGCCAAGTGCACTGCGCTTTGAGCAGCGCACCACGTGCAAGGCACGGGTGCGCTAGCGCTGGAATTAAAAACTCCACACCGTTAGATCGAAGATCTAATAATAATGATAAATCATTAATTAATCAGAATTAAATTCTGTTATGGAAAGATTTTCCGATCTTGTTAAAGACAAGAAGATTGCCTTCTGTAAAACAGAAGCCCTAGGATCAAAGATCCAATGGTGGGAAAATTCCCGAATCAATCAGAGAAAGATCTCTTTAACTGATTCAACAAATCAGCTTGCCCTATATAAAGGCCCCAAGACTTCAAGTCTTACAGAGAGAAACCCCCCATAAACTTAAAAACTTAAAGATAAAGAGCAAGCTCTTGCAAGAAGATTTTTCTTCAAGGTAAGAATGAAGGATGATGAACACAGAGATGAAATTATCTCATGATTAAGAAAGAAGAATTCATTTCTTTAAACAGATCATAGATCTACAAGACAAAAGGTCTTTCACAAAGAGATCAAAAGATCTCATCATAAAATAAAAGAAGAACATAATTCTTCTCACAGATCATGGATCTATAAAGGCAAAGCCTTTCATCAACAAAAGAGATTGGAAATATCTCCTGCAAAAATAAGAACTGTTGTTCTTAGATTTTGAGATAAAGTCTATTTTAAAAGAACATAAATTTTTTTTCCAGATCATAAAATTGATCAGATGCGCTTTGCGCTCTTGAACTGCGCTTTGCGCTCGTGAACTGTGCTTCTGCGCTCTCTGGACTGACACTCAGCGCCAAATGCGCCACGTGTCAATCACGTATGCGCCAATTAACAACTTGCGTTTTGCGCTTCTGAAATAGCGCACTGCGCTCATGGGCTGGCGCTCAGCGCCAAGCGCACCACGTATCACTCACGTGTGCGCCATTAAACTGAAAGCGCAATGCGCTCAGGGATTAGCGCTCATAAACTGACATCATGCGCTCATCATCTGGCGCCTAGCGCTGAGTGCGACACGTGTCCCTTACATGTGCGCTACTTGGCAGAAGCGCACTGCGCTTTTTGATTGGCACAAAGCGCCTAGCGCACCACGTGTTGCGCTGACAGAACATAAATTGTTCTTTAATAAGCTCAGAGCTCTGATGAATGCTCAGCATTCAATAAAAGACAAAGACATTGTCAAGATATAAATCAATGCTCAACATTGTTAAAAGGATCAAGTCCAAATAAAGGCTCAACAGCCCAAAATAAAATGTTAAACATTTTAACCTGATTGGACTTAGCCCAATATTGGCCATAAGTTCTCAACCCATATTAATTGAGCTCATCTGCTCATAAATATTTTAATAGATCTTAGCCCCAAATTGGACTACAGATCTTTCAACCAACTCACATCGGTTCGAGAGTACATCTCTTTACTCCTCTGATATTTGTCGTTGTAATCCTTCAACGTCTTCAGAGAGGTGACGGGTCCCGACAACCATACGTTTCATGGACTGTGAGGTCCTTAAACTCATGGACTATGATGTCCTTAACCTTAACTGTGAGGTCTTTAAACTCACGGACTATGATGTCCTTAACCTTGGACCGTAATGTCTTTAAACTAATCGACCGCAATGTCCCTAAACTAAACAATGGAGCCCAAATGCTCTTTTGTTGGATTTAAACGATCCCGTTAAGTTGATCTTAGTCTAAAATTAGACTAACGTATCCTTAACATACGTTTAAGTTGATCTTAGTCCCAAACGAGACTAACGTATCCTTAAACCCAACCCCCAAACCCAAATCTAAGAAAGATATGGATTTGGACTAATCCACACCCTACGGGCGACAACATACATTAGTCTCCGTATACAATCCACGGGCAACCAAAAACAAAACAAACGCACACGACACGAAGTGACTATCTAGAGAAAGAGAAAGTGGTTACCGCGATGCGATAGCGTAATTAACTGCAGGGGCTTGCGACTGCAGGGAAGAGCGTCCCCACAATCAAAAACCCCTCAAATGAGGGGGAATCTGATGAAGTCTGCTATATCGGCCGCATCCATTTAAACCTTCAATACATGGTGCCATAAATCAACTTGGCATCTTCGGAGAGGTGGACGGATAGCACCAATTAGCATCTGTCCCGAAATTCAGGCAAGACGGACCCGCGCGGTCGCGTCTCCGTGTTTTCGACGGGGAACAAGTGGGTATTTTTTTCAAAATTTTGTGGAGTGTGGGTTGTGAGAAAAATGTGAAAGAGTGAGAGTTATTTATAGGGTTTTGAATGAATTTAATATTAATAAAACAATCTACAAATATTAAAATATGGCCCACTAATTAATGCCCTAGCAGCCTATGTTTTAAAATTGGGCTGCCCGACAGCTCATGTTTTAAACCTGGGTTGCCACACCTTTGTTTTATTTTTATTTTTATTTTTATTTTTATTATATAAAATTGTTTTTATTGATTTTTGAGTTATAAAAATTATTTTAAAATAGCTAAAAATATTAGAAAAATTAGTAAAAATTCTAGAAAATATATTTTGATGTTTTATTTCATTTTTAATCAAATTTTTTTCAAAAATAGTTTTCCTTTTCGATTTAAAAATTTATCTTATGAATCTTATCTTTTTCTAAAAATTCAATTTAAACTCTTAAAAATTATACTAATTCATTTTAATTATAGAAAAATGTTTTTAAAGTGTTTTCTGCCTATGGAAGCATTAAAACAATTATTTTGATACGGAAAAAATTGTAAAACACTTTTATTAAGTATTTAGAAAAGACGGACGTTACATATTGTATCTTGTTTCAGACATCTTGCCAACTGTCGAAATTTAGGGATTTTGAATGTAATTGGTAGGGGTTTGGATTTTATTCTCTTGATTTATTCTTGTCATATTTATATTGCTTATATAACGTTTAACGTATTTCTTGCGAGAAAGATCCTTCTCGGAATAAATACGTTATAGATCTTGTCACGTACCTGCCGCCGCCTTTTAGGAAGCGAGGTGTGACAATACGTCTTCGTCATGGCTACACTTTTGTCCCGGTGGCACTTCGTCCCCTGGTGTACTTTGCTCTGTATACGAAATTTTGTAATCGTAATCGATACATGGTATGAGCTTGATTAGATCTCTAATGATGCAATGCAATGCAAATTCATGAACTAGGGGCGTATCATCGATAACATTCCATTCGCAAATGTCGGAATATCATATGGAGAGTCTAGAGATAATTACGCGGATCAAAAGATACACCGTGTATGTATCACGTTCCATCGTACCGTTTAGCTTCAAGCCGTACAATAGCATATGCCTTCCCGATATTTACAACTCTAGTGTTCAATCAATACATGGCAATATATGATGCAAGCAATATTGAAGAGCATAAACAGTCAATATAATAAGCCTGAGCAGTTTCTAGTCTATTAATCTAGTTTAGACATGTGAATTAGGGATTAATAGTCTATCTCGTTGTTCGGGTCGACTATTTAGCAAAATTAACATGAAGCAGGTGTCATGGTATGATATGATATAGCATGATATAAATATTACAAGTAGTGCTATGAGTAGAAACAAGATATCACAATATATAGTTTATATTCTAATTTGATTTTTTCGGGTGAAGTTTTGTCCTACATCGGTTAAACTTGTATTAGTTCAGATATAAATATCTAATGATATTGGTTTTGTTAGTAATATATGCCCTAGAGGCCATTATTGTATAGTACTGGATTGTATATTATATTTTGGAAGTTTGGGATATACGCAGATATAATAACAGTCTTGCTCAATATGATAGTATGCTAGCTGGTTTGATTCTATCTTAACATGTGTATATATTTCTTTTAACATATCATTAATACATGTTGATAGAGCCCCTAAGATGTTTGCTTGACTACCAGCGTTGTGATGGCAGTCACACTAGTGAGGGCTGGGTAGTCTATAAGCACATCCTTAAACGTATCCCTAGTCGTAAGATTGTCGAGACAGAGCATTGATACTCCAGAGTAGACTAGTGTATACGCTTCTTATCCCTGTTAGGGGAGGTGGCATGTCCCACGGCCATTGGTATACGGTACCAGAGATAGTATACGGGTGCTTATTGGGTTATGAGTTATACTGGACAGACTCGTTGGGAACTGCCGGTTGGTATTATACCCATCGTCGGTTAGCAATTCCCTCATGACATGAGTACATATTAGTCCGTTGACTTAACATCACTATTCGTCTCGAGTGTGTTCCCACTGTACTTAGATTACTACCCTACTATAGCTCAAAAGAGTCGTGCAAACAAATAGTAGTTGGGTGCAATCCCGAAGCACTTGGAGGCAGTAGGGGATAGAAGGGATTCGTCTCTCCCGATATTGGGAGTTGATATCGCGCTGTATACGGTTGGCCAATACACAAAGTTCCTGGACAGAGCAAGTGAGATTTATTGGTAGGTACATCAGTAGTTTCTCAGGGTGTATTGGGCTCTACACCGACACGACTTATTGCACTGTCAGGGGTCTGGCGTTTACCACCCCCTAGGCCTGATATGCGATACTCTTAGACGAACAGACCGGAATGTACGGAGATTGTCACGGATAGGCTCAGTAGGGGTTCGGATGAGTTTGCTCGTCGGCCTTCTTTTCGACAGGTACCTGGGAAGCCATTACGTACAGCTAGAGCCACTGACGAACATGTGGTTAAACCCTCTGTCAGTGTACTATCGAGTCTTTAGAGTCCCACATATAGGTTTCCCTGGTTCAAGCGAAACGATATAGAGTCCGTATGGTTTTATGTGCAGAGTTCCGATTATATACGTGTACTGGCTATACGGATGTTGTTTGGATGGATAATACTGGTGGGCTTAGGATTAAGCCGGATTCTAGTATTATATTATTGGATTATTTTTATCTCTTGGTATTAATATTTTTTGCAGTACGAATACGGGTATCTATATACGGTGAGGGTATTCTTGTAATTTTACAAAAGATACTTCTAGAAGGGGACACCTCATTTTTTGTTATATCTATTTTTGGTAAATAGATAATGAGGTGGAAAATGGAGATATTTGTGGTATGGTTTGAAGCATGGCTAATTCTTTTGTTTATTCATTTGACTTTACTATTCAAGCATAGTTGCATTTTTCTATTGGAAAATACTGCTTGCTTGATTATTGGAAAAAGAGTTAGCCATTCTTGACTTGCTCATTCACTTGATCATTCTAGTTTTCTCATTCTCTCTCAATTGCTCTCCTCCTTCTTCCTCATACCCTAACCCTCACATGTGTTGTGAATTCTAGGGTTCTTTGAGATAAAATAGTCCAATTAACTTTCTATATCTCCTAAGCTATCTAGATTAGCAAACTAGGTACTTTAGTTACCTCATTCTTGAGGTTGGAGCTTGAACCATAAACTCTCAGGTAGATTGTCTTTGAAATGAGAAGGCCGACAATCAAGCGCGATCCGTACCTTCTAGGAGCTCAAGGAGAGGAGAAGAAGACCCGAAGGACTAGATTCTTGGAGGTATAAAATACATCATAGTAGTTTAGAACCTCTATGTGTTTTGCTAGTTAGGGTTTCTGAACGATCTTAGATCTTTAGTCGATGTTGCTTGTATAAAATCATTTTTTGTAAATTCCGTCTCCCCATAAATCATGTGGGGTGTGTGACATAGATTTATAGTGGTATCAGAGCCTACTTAAATCTTAACTAGCTAGTTAGCACGTATTTAGAACTTCGAGCGACAGAAATTATCCGAATTGCATCTCCATTTTCTAACTTGTTGTCTGATTTTTAAAGTTGTTCATAAAATTATTTCAGTGACCTTAAAATTATGTACAGACTTTTCTAGAATCAAGAAAAAAATTTGAGCACATATGCTATTAATTAGACCGCTAATCTGCTGCCAAATAGGTCATTTGGCCGCGGATCCGCGACCTAATTATGGCCAAAGTGCTCCAAAAATTTTCTGGGGTTCAGTTTCATGGAAATATGATTTTTGGTACATTTGGTTTTTGCCCAGATTTGTTTGTGTATTGGTTTGTATATGGGGTAAATGCGGAAAGTTTTAATCGATCGAAATTCTAAATTCTTGCTTATCTATGTATTTTGTTCGTATATGTGTTTCTAAACGTCTACTAATTGCTATATGTCGATTAGTGGGGGTTGCACATATCTTGAATCTTATTTATGGTTTGTGAATATGAAATATTGCATCGTCGTGAATGAATAGCCGGAGGATCTGAGAAGAGTGTTCTTTTCTTTCATTCATGTATATTTGTAAATTGATATAATATTCTTTCGCGAAGCACATCCGGGTTGATGTTGTAGCCACCGTTGTATTATTTCATTTACTTTTTTTGTACCTAAGATAGACCCAAGGAGGGATGCACAAAGTACCGAATTCTTTAAGTGCCAAGTGGCCTACTCATTTCATTGATGGAGGTTACTTCACTTCGGGAATTTGGCGGCCAGTTTGCCGCACCCGTAGGGGTCTAGGGTGAGGGTTTAGCTATTCATCATGACCGTGGAATCTGTTTTTCGTTGTAGACTAAAACGAAACACGGAAATTCTAGTATATCCAATATATTCATCTGTGTTGCTGTAATCTGTGATCTGAAATGGATATTATTGCGCGAGACAAATGGTGTTATATATATATATATATATATATATATATATATATATATATATAATAAACGTTGTTTATGTTTTGCACCCGTGCAAGTCCAGCCCCCGCTCTGTCGTTAGTTAAGTAACCTAACGGTGTATGATGGGTCCCCGTGGCGAATGCGGATAGCATAAGCGTACGTTCTATTTTCGTTTCTTTGTGCAATGATAATGTTAAATGATGGGACAACATTAATAATGTTTAATGCAAAGAAAACAAACCAAACTTAAATTGTTAGAACAATTTCAAAACCACTCGATTTTCTTTAAAAATAACTTTTAAATGCAGAGCCTAAACCACTCCTCTTAAAAGCTATCATGGTTCCTTCGACTATATCAAGTTCATTACGTTCACGGTTTTCGTCAAAACCAGCCGTAGCCCTCCGTCGTTTCAGATGGGTATTCAGTAGTATTCAAGCTATGTATTTTGACCTTCGCCAAGGTATAGTGATTGGTAGCCACTGGGTATTCATCTGTAGTATAGATAGATGCGTTAATCTGGGACAGGCGTACAACTATTTTGGCCTTCATCAAGGATTTGTACAAATGGGTTCAGATTAACCTGGACAATGATGGGTAGAACTTGACTTGCGTCTTATGATATTTTGGCCTTCGTCAAGGTCATAAGTGCCTGAAGCAAAAATCCACATCTGGAGTTTTAAAGGAAAAGAAAACTTGCGAGTTTTGCATACCATCTGGAGTATGATGATTTTGGTAAAATTCCTTCAAAATTGTCACACAATGATAGTTGGATCCCGATCCCACCGTGAGTTTTATTACTCCTCGAAAGAGTTTTTCACTTTATAACCAATGTTATAAACCAAGTAGGTGTCTAGAACAGTGTTAGCAGGGATACGCCTCCAAGAAAAAGAGGTTATTTAATTAAGAAACTTCGCGAAAGCGTTGTAGAACCACCCTCGAAATACCAACACTAGCGTGGCCGAAAGATTAAGCAAGAATTGTAGGTTGTAATTAATCCTGACAAATTCTTCTTTTATAGTTTGAAAGAGGATTTGAGGAAATAGTGGGAGCCATCATGTTTAGATAAACTAATAACCAATCTAAACTTGCAAGAGTATCATACTGAGCGTTTCTTCTCTCTCTCCTAATTGCAGTGACCACAATGATCGGGCTTAAGTTACTATTAGATAAAAATATATTGACGGGGCCAAAGTATAAAAATTGGCTAAGGAATGTCCAGATGGCCATTACCTATGACAAACTGGGCTACCTCTTTACTACCAAAGCCCCTGCCGTCTTAGGTCCAGATTCCACCATCGCAGATATTGAGATCCGTAAGACATGGGAATTAGACTGTGCAAAATCCAAGTGCCTCGTGCTGGCTTCAATAGATAATGAACACCAGAGGCGGCACGAGAAGATAGATTTAGCTTCCATCTTTCTCCATACCAAGAATTTATATGGAGAGCAATCTCGTATCGCAAAATACGATATCTCGAAGAAATTATTTCAGGCGAGATTGGCTATCGGGTCATCTGTAAGGGACCACGTCCTTAAGATGATCAGCTATTTTGAAGAGCTCGCGGACCTTGGGATCATGTTGGAGAACGAGTTATATACAGACTTGGTTCTACAGTCCCTCCCTGTAACAACTCAGAAATCACTGTACAGAAATTTCTTGTTATTATACAGAAAAGGGTATTACAACCTCTGTAAGAGTTAAAAGTTTTTTTTGTTAAATAAAAGTAAGAAACAACTTGTAGCTTATCGGTAAAGGCTCTACACTGCTGTGACATAGCTTGTACATTCGAATCCTTTCAGACCCAATTATTTTTTTCATGTTTTCTTTTTTATTTTTCGAAAGCTCAAGAGTTGCACATGCAATTCATGGAGAAACGAAAAGTTTCAGAAAAATCAAACAGACGCAATGAGGTGTACACACCCAACTTGACACATGGCATAAATCTCGAGACAATCCAACCAAATCCGACCGCCCGTTTCCCCAATATGACCGCTACCGATGGTCCAAAATGCCCCAATCGCCTCCATGCTTTGCACACTTGTCCCTTCGACTCCCCTTAACTCCCCTGCACTGTTTGATTTTATTGCAATCAAACAAAGACTCTTCAATTCACTATTTAACACCATTTTAATGCATTTTAATCTAAAATTTTAAGTTCCAAAACCTAATTCTTCACTATAAATACCACCCCGTGCCCTAACTCCCCTCTATTCTAAAAATTTCTAGAAAAATCATCCCAAAAGTTCCTAAGTGCAAGTGGAGTTAGCAACGCTTTTTCCATCGAAAATTGAAGCTGTTTCCAGAGCTTCCGCGACACCATGAAACCCCCTCCCTTTTCCTTACTCCCTTCTTGAGGTTATAAAGTCATAAGTCCCTCTCATCCTTTCTTCTTTTCATCTCAAATCATCTCCTAAAAATATATCGGTAAAGTGGAGTTACCTCCGATACATTTTTGTTTAGAACTTGGAACTCCCTTTTCCTTAATATATAGATCAAACTAACTTTACCATCCTACTTGTAATTTTGATTACAATCTTTTAGCTTGAGTTTAACCAAAATTTCCTTGTGAAACTATTATAAAACGAACTTTTTCATTAAAATACCATGAACTTTAGTATCACACTCTTCTCGATAATTAGTTTAAATACCTTTAGAAAAACTTCACGGGGTAACGACCTACCCCACACGCACACTATAGTTTCATAACACGGTACTCTAAACATATAGCTATTTTAAAGAATAAGTTTTTCATTAAAATACCACATCTTTCCAAAACGGGTTTCTTTTAAATCGGTATTTTATAATCTTTGGCAAATACGTCTCTAAAACCCTCGTTAGGAGACCCGCTAATGCATGGTGTGGATTATCACACATTCTTGAAATAGTAGAGCGAGATGCAGAATTTCTCACGGGGTATTCAATCTCGCAAGGAAATAAAATACGATTTTTAAGAAATGCAAATTTTCTAAATAAAACTAATTTTTGAAAAAAAAATTATATAAAAATATGAATCTGTATTTTTAATAAAATCATATAACTATATTTTTTTAAATGAAAGATTAAACTTTTAATAAAACGCCATCAAATTTATAAAAGACCTAGTTTTTATAAAAATACTATAAACTTTTAAAATCTAGGTTTTTATCATTAAAATACCCAATAATTAAAATACATGCTCATGAAAACTCTAAATCTTGTAAATCACCCTCGAGGTTATTTTTAAAACAATATTAACATATTTTTCATAAAAACCCCTCTAGATACGCAAACAATATTTTAAGGACTATAGAATTAACATAGGCTTAAGCGGTATCATTTCTCTTGAGCCCAGGGAGCCGGAGAAAGTGAGTGCTTGCCTATTCATGTTAGACAATTTAACGGAGTTATCAATGGCAATTGTCTTGGAAAAAGGCACAAATCCTGCCGTTCATGTGCAGCAGTTGCCGATTATTCCCGAACCTAAGAAATTCAAGAGTTAAATCCGTTCACAAGTTTCTGACTCCAACAGGAATCCACATTCGACCCAGAATCCAAAATCAAACATGAACTTGTATACCTGATCATGAACCTGAATACTCTAATTCAAACATCAAACTCAAACTTGCATACTTGACTCGACTTGACCGAACCATGATTATAACTTGACATGAATACCTGAACACATGCTTACATCTTGGAACATGAACCTGTATATTTTTATATCCATGGATTCGGTCAAGACCTGTAATCTCAATCTATACAATATAATACAGGGGGATAAAGGGGTAGATTGGTACGGAACGTATATCGTGGCACAAGAGGCCACTTTAAAAGACACCTACATTAATTCACGTGTCGTTGTCCCATGGGTTATGACGGGGCCTTGTACTACATGTTACCATAGTCCATAGGGTAAGATGGACTCCTCTCGACATGAATGCATTCTTTATCAAACTACAAATAACCGTGTTAGAATACCTATCCTATACTAGTGAATGATCATATACAGTTTTACCTGTCCTCTGTTCATTTGGTTTCTATTCACATTATATACTATCTTCTCTTACTTCTTTTGGGACCTACCGAGCGCTAGTTCACCGACGACATTCATTTCTATTTCTTTCTTTGGGATGTTCGTCAGGAGGACCGGACTCTGAGGAGATAGAGCTGAGCCCGGTGGACTTGGACCAGCTTGCTGCACAGGCAGATTACTAGCTCTTTCCTGTCTGCACTTACTTTCTGTATGCCATTGTTTAGGCATTTGCTTTATTTATTGTATCTTTTATTTTCATATAGTTGTATGTAAAGTTGAATGTAAATAAAATTGTTATTTCATTTTATTACTCTTGTCATTCTTATTCATTGTTATATTACTTAATGACGCTTAACATATTTATTTTCATAGTAAATACGTTACGGGCTTGCCACGTCACCGTTTCCGTCTATTGGAAAGCGGGGCATAACACTCCCCTCTACCTACGCCCAGTTTATATTGAATTTCAATATTCAAGGGAAGAAAGTTACACTTTCAGAACTCCTCAACATATTAAGGAGTGCGGAGGGCACCCGAAAGAAAATCAGGGAGACATCTGCTCTGATTATTGGGGAATCTTGCTCTTCTAGATCCAAGGCGAAAGCTAAGGGGAAGAAGAAAAAGGCCCCCACCAAGTCAAAATGCGGTGTCAGTAAGGTACAGGGAAAGAGCAAGGCAAAAGTTGGGGGGCAACAGTAGGGAAAGATGAATGCTTCTATTGTCACAGGAAAGTTCATTGGAAGAACGACTGCAAGGCTTGGAAAGTCAAGAATCAAAAATCGAAGCAAGTTGTGGTTTCGGCTTCAGGTGTGTTTATGATTGAAAACTGTCTGTCAATCAACTCTACTTCCTGGGTATTAGATACCAGTTCAGGATCTCATTTATGTAATTCATTGCAGGCACTGAGAAACTGTAAAGTTTTAAAGGCAGGTGATATGACCCTTAGGGTTGCTAACAGAGCGAGCGTGGATACTGTTTCCGTAGGGGAATATCACCTAGGATTGACAAGTGGACACATTTTGGTTTTGCGTAACTGTTTTTATGTATCTAGTTTGACGTGTAATATCACCTCTCTATGTTACTATCTAAAGAAAGCTGTGATTTTACATTTGTAAGCAATATTGTAAACATTCACTTTAATCGCGGTTTGATTGGGTCAGGTACACTAGACAACGGTATACACGTATTAAATTAACACCAGGTTTTTAATATCCAGAACACACTTAAAAGAAACTCTCCAGAATTAAATCAAGTTTTCTTATGGTGTTGTAGACTAGGTCACATCAATAAAACTCGGTTGACGAAGTTATATAAAGAAGGATATTTGGATCCGTTTGAATATCTATCTTATACAACTTGTCAATCATGTCTCAAAGGAAAGATGACAAAGACTCCGTTCACTGGACACGGAGTAAGAGCCACTGAGCTCTTGGGACTCATACACAGCGACGTGTGTGGTTCAATATCTACACATGCAAGAATTGGTTATTCCTATTTCATTACTTTTGCGGATGATTTTTCAAGATATGGACATGTATTCTTGATGAAATATAAATCTGAAGCCTTTGAGAAATTCCAAGAATACAAGAATGAAGTGGAAAAACAAACATGCAAAAGTATCAAGACACTTCGATCTGATCGAGGTGGTAAATATTTAAGTGCCGAGTTCCTGAATTATTTAAAAGAGAATGGAATTCTCTCTCAGCTTACTCCTCCATACACACCTCAGCACAACGGTTTATCGGAAAGACGGAACCGCACCTTATTAGATATGGTATGTTCCATGATGAGTAACGTTGAGTTGCCGTAATCCTTCTGGGGTTATGCACTAGAATCTGCTACATATCTTTTGAACAAAGTTCCAACTAAGTCTGTGCCTACCGCACCATATGAAATGTGGAGTGGGAAGAAACCATATCTTAAGTATCTTAAGTATCTTAAGATATGAAGATGTCCAACCTTTGTCAAAAAACAGTATACGGACAAGCTCGAGGCACGATCAGTACTGTGTAAGTTTGTGGGATACTCAAGGAACTCCAGAGGGTATCTTTTCTATTACGCAGAAGAACAAAAGGTTTTCGTTTCTCGGCATGCCCACTTTTTAGAGACTCAATTTCTTGAAAAAGAAATAAGTGGGAGTGCAATAGAACTGGAAGAAATTCCAGACCACAAACTATTACTGAAAGTATGGTGAAACCAGAAGTTTCAAAAGAACCGGACGTCCCTACGCCACTCCGCAGATCTAGTAGGCAGTCTCATCCGCCCGAGAGATACTACAGTTTTCTCGTAGACGGGGATAGAGAAGATTGCACTGTCAATGATGATGAGCCAACTAGTTTCCAGATGGCCATTACGAGCATAGACTCGGTAAAGTGGCTGGATGCAATACGAACCGAAATGGAATCCATGTACACCAAAAAAGTTTGGACTTTGGGCATTGCACCTCAATGGGTAAAATCTGTAGGCTGTAAATGGATCTTCAAAAAGAAAATTGGTGCAGATAGACAGGTTGAAACCTATAAAGCTAGACTTGTAGCAAAAGGTTTTCGTCAAAGACCTGCCTTGGACTATGATGAAACCTTTTCTCCAGTGGCTATGCTTAAATCCATTCAGATCCTACTTGCCATTGCTGCCTTCCATGATTATGAAATTTGGCAGATGGACGTAATGACCGCTTTTCTGAAATGGAAATTTGGAAGAGTGTGTTTATATAGATTAGCCAGAAGGTTTCATAGAGAGCGGGAGCAGCAGAAGAGTGTGCAAGTTATTTAAATCCATTTATAGATTAAATCAGGCATCACGGAGTTGGAACATCTGCTTTGATGAGACGATCAAAGAATTTGAATTTATCAAAAATCCAGATGAACCATGCATTTATAGTAAGATTGTAGCGAGAACTGTAGTATTCCTCGTCTTGTACGTAGATGGCATTCTCCTGATAGGAAATGACATTCCTATACTACAATCAGTCAAAGAATTCTTGTCACAGAAGTTCTCGATGAAAGACCTCGGTGATACCTCCTACATTCTGGAGATCCAGATCTATCGTGATAGATCTAAGAGGATGTTGGGACTTTCACAGTCCAGGTACATTGACACCATACTGAAAAGATTTAGTATGGAAGATTCCAAGCGTGGTAATCTACCGGCCTGTCACGGGATCACCCTCTCCAAAGAGATATCTCTCAAGACTGATTTGGAAAGAAATCGCATGAGTATTATACCCTACGCTTCTGCGATAGAATCTATAATGTATGCGGTGTTGTGTACCAGACCAGATATTACTTACGCACTGAGTGTGGTAAGCAGGTATCGGTCAAACCGTGGGGAGAAGCACTGGATAGCAGTTAAGAACATTCTCAAGTACCTGAGAAGGACTAAGGAGATGTTCTTGGTGTACGGCAATAAAGTCCTCTAGATCAATACTTTCGCTGACTCCAGCTTCCAAAGTGACAAGGATGGCTCCAAATCCATGTCGGGTTATGTCTTTACCCTTAATGGAGGGGCGGTCTGTTGGAAGAGCTCCAAGCAAGATACCATTGCTGACTCGACGATAGAGGCAGAGTATATCGCTGCATGTTATGCCGTGAAAGAAGCGGTCTGGATGAGAAAATTCATTACAGAACTTCAAGTGGTTCCATCCATCGTTGATCCAATATCTTTGTATTGTGACAACAACGGGGTTATAGCTTTAGCGAAGAAACCAGGTCCCATCAGAAGTCCAGACATATCTTGAGACGGTATCACCTGATCAGAGAGATCGTGGATCGCTGGGAGATCGAGGTGCGGAGAGTAGACACGGAGAAAAACACTGCAGATCCACTCACAAAGACCATCTCTTAGACGCAGTTCGAGAGGCTATTCGAGATGCAAGGTCTGCGATATGCCAATACATGGCCTTAGTGCAAGTGGGAGATTGTTAGTGATATATACTCTAGAGGCCATTATTGTATAGTACTGGATTGTATATTACATTTTGAAAACTTGGGATATACACAGATATAATAACTGTCTTGCTCAATATGATAGTATGCTATCTGGTTTGATTCTATCTTAACATATGTATATATTTCTTTTAAAATATCGCTAATACATGTTGATAGATGTAACACCCTAGTTCATTTATACAAATTCTATTTTGGATATTTCTTTATTTGTGGTTATTCTTGATTTATTGTGTTTTGATTGCGAATAGTGTATTGGTATCCGTCTTTGCATCCGACCCAACCCGCATGCTGGAAACCCGTCTTGATTCTTATTTATGATTTATCCTGGCTAGTTGCGAGGATCCGTGCACTTTTAATATTATTTATACTGCATACTGACATTATATTTGGCATCTGCATTTTTTTTAGTGTAACAAATAAAGTTAAATAAAATATTTTAAAAATATCTAGTATGGCTTGCATAATACCCCTGACCCTGTGGTAGCATCCGCGCATCTTGTTCTCGTCCCGTTCAGTGAAAAGGACTCGTTGGATAGCTACGTGCACATTGCGTGCATCCCTTCTTGGGGGTATGCTTTTTCGTTACCCGGATATTCTATTTTTATTTTGGTTACTATGTCAATTATTCGTATTTTCAACTATAATTTTAGACCCGACCTGGGCGTGTTTAGGACTATTTTTGTATTAGCCAAAAACTCAAAATTAACTAATATTATATTTTTAAATATTTCTAACTGTTTAAAATTTCTATTTAATTAAAAAGATTTTTTTTAAATCTAAATTTTTTACAGAACACTCCTTCTATCTCTCTATCTCTCTCTCTCCTCTCGATCTCCTCTCGCGACTCTCTCTTCTCTTTAAGCCCACGAGATCCCATCACCCAAAAAAATCCCATATTCTCACCTCCCTTCTCCCCTCGTTCTCGCCTTTCGCGAACGCAAGAACCCACGCCCGCGACCCTCGTCGCCTCATCGCCGTCCCCTCACCGCCGGCATCCCCTTCTCCCCGACTCCCTTCGACCTTGCCTCCACCACCTCACAACCTCCCTCTCTTCTTTTCCCGACCTCGAAACCTCACCAAGTACCCAACGAAACCCTAGCCCATCGCCTGCCTCGCGCTTGCCATCGCCCCAAACCGTCGATGACCTAGCCGTCGCCTCCTCCGCTCATACCCACGACCACCACCTCCATCATATCCTCTCTCCCAACACCAGAGCTTTTCTAGATGCAAAACCCAAGAACCCGACCCTGCAACCCTCGCTGCACCCTCGCTCGCCTCGTCGCCGTCGCCAGCCTCGCCGGCATCCTCGTCGGCCTCACCCTCAACTTCGCCTCCCTCCGTTCATCTCCTCTCCTCTCCGACAACACCCACCAAGCTCCCTGCAACCCAACCCGATCCAACCCTGCACACCGCAACCCCCACTGCCTCGCCGTAAGCCTCGCCAAAAAAACCCATCGTCGGAGTTACCTCTCGCCTCTGCCTCCTCTGTCCCAGACCCAGAACCTTACCTGAGAATCTTCTTCTTCTTATTTCTTCTTTTTCTTTCTCCTTCTCCTTCTTGATTCTTGTCCGGTCATTGCCGGAGCCGTACCGTCGCTGTCGATCAGGCAGACCCTGTGGACATCCCCAGCCAGCGTGGTCACCTTCTTGCTTTGCCTAGACGTGTCCCGTGTGCGCGTGTGTACTTTGCGACGTTTACCTAACGTCGAATGCAGCGTACGCACCCCGTCGTGAGATCCGTTCAGGCAAGTTCATCTTGCTACATGCTATGTATCTTATTTTGCATCCATATGAATAAAAATATCACATGTCGATTGCACTGTACACCCATATTAATGTTTTATTGTTTTCAGATACCCGTATGCATCCATATCATTTATTACATATGTAGCTGCATCTACAGATCATATTATTTCATGTTATTGTTGTATTAACACCCCATGCGTGATGATGTGCATCCTACACAATCATGGAGCTCTAGATGTAACCCCTGATAGATATTTGTGTATCCATGTTTTATTGTGTATCCATACCATTAATTCTACATATCTAGTTATATGACATGTCATATTAATTCATATTACTGTTACATTAGTACCCCATACTTGATAATGTGCATCCTACATAGTCATGAGTAACCCCTAATAGATATTTGTGCATCCATACTTTTACCGTACATCCGTACTTTTACCCTGATTCGATACTTGCTACATTTTACTGTTGGGCACCCATTTGATACACTGTGCACCCCCTGACATGATCTGATACACCACTGCTTGACTTTATACCTGATCATGTTCCTAATGCCGATAATCCTGACATATTGTCCCGATGGACATATCCTGTTGTTTGTATAGACAAACATGTACATACTTGATCCTGTGTTGGCATTAGCTCCAGATTTATCAATACCTGACTTGAACACATAATTTGGGGGTAAGGGGAATCAATGATGAAATCTGACTTGTAACTCAATAGTTCGACGCTTATACTGATCAATTTTACGGCCTAGGCCAGCCCCGAGATGATGCTGCTGACATCATTCGTCTGTACATATTACCTGTTTACTGCCTAGCGGCACGTCTCGGATTCAGCCCGAAAGTCTTGACCGTGGTCCCGGGCATGCACGGGATACTATTGAGTTACATTGACGATTCCATCAAATTGATTTCAAGACTTGAGAGTAGATAACCCAGCAATATAGTTAGATTACTCATCGCACATCACATACACAGATACACATTACTGTTCCATACTCATGTTACTGTTATACACTTATTACTTTCATACCCATGCCTGCATATCTTGTTACCTCCTGATTATATTTTTATTGTTTAATATTATGACGCACTGACGTCTGGGTTTTGCATGGCCCAGATCCTTTATCTCTTTCGCTGGTCGACCAGGAGTACTTCAGTCAAAAGGCCGAACAGTGAGGAGCCATTTGGTATTTAGTTCGGTTTAGTTTAGTTTTCTTTCAGCATTTTCATTTCCTGATGTGAGCCCGTATTTGGGACGTACTTTCCAGATGTTTGCTTATTGGATTTATTACTTCCGCACATTTATATTCCTTGACTCGTTTTTTCTGGCATATGGACATGTACTAGATAGTTTATTTATTTTTACTGTTCTTGATATTTTATAGACAGCCGTAATTTGACTGTGGAGAGATATTTCCTAGCCACAGGTAGCATGATTGGCTCTGTCGCGTGCCGATCTCAGCGCACTCTGGGAAGCGGGGCGTGACAATAGAGCTCTAAGATCTTTGCTTGACTACCAGCGTTGTGATGACAGTCACACTAGTGGAGGCTGGGTAGTCTATAAGCACATCCTTAAACTTGTCCTTAGTCGTAGGATTATCGAGACAGGGTATCGATACTCCAGAGTAGACTAGTGTATACGCTTCTTATCCTCGTCAGGGGAGGTGGCATGTCCCTCAGCCATTGGTATACGGTATCAGAGATAGTATACAGGTGCTCATTGGGTTATGAGTTACACATGACGGATTCGCTGGGAACTGCTGGTTAGTATTATACCTATCAGTTAGGAGTTCCCCGGTGACATGAGTACAGCTTAGTCCGTTGACTTGACATCACTATTCGTCTCGAGTGTGTTCCCACTGTACTTAGATTACTATCCTACCACGGCTCAAATGAGTCGTGCAAACAGGTAGTAGTTAGGTGCAGTCCCGAAGCATTTGGAGGTAGTAAGGGATAGAAGGGATTCGTCTCTCCCGGTATTGGGAGTTGATATTGCGTTTTGTACGGTTAGCCAATGTTTCCCCCAATCAGAGCAAAACTCTGTTTGAATTTCAAAATTCAAAATTCAAAGCAACGCTTCAAATTCTTTGCGCTGCGCGTAACGCGCCACGTGTCAAAAGCTGATACAATAGCGCAGCGCCCGAGAAAGCGCACCCAATCAGAGCAAAGCTCTGTTTAAAACAAAAATAGAAGCAAAGCTTCAGTTGCGCAAGCACGGCGCTGCGCGACACGTGTCAGCGCAGTCGCTTTTGCGCAAAGCGCTGCGCTGCGCGACACGTGTCAGCGCAGATGCGCAAGCGCAGCTGCGCTGCGCTGTGCGCTGCGCGACACGTGTCACGCTCTGGAGCATTTGTGTCAAACAGAATTAAAATTCTAAGAAATCTTTCTGTTCTTGTTAAAATAAGAAGATTTTCTTATGTAAAACAGAAGCCCTTGGATCAAAGATCCAACGGTGGGGAAAATTCCCCAAATCACTCAGAGAAAGATCTCTTTAATAAATTTAACTAATTTATGGGCACTATAAGAAGGACCCTAGGCCTCAATTCAAAGGCATCAACATTTGGTGAAAAATCAAGAACTTCAAACAGAGAGAACTCTGAAGAAATTTCAAAAGAAGAAAAAGTAAAAACCTTTAGGAAAAAGAGAAAATTCTCTTATGAACAGATTATTGATCTAAGAACAAGATCAATAATTTTAAATAAAAAGAAAAATAAATAATAATAGTGCTTTGCACTTTCTTATGAACCATTGGTTCTTGAATCTAAAAGATTCTCAAATTACAGTGCTTTGCACTTGAAAAATTGCACTGTTGTGCTCCTTGGTTTGCGCAAGCCACCAGGGAGCGCCACGTGTCAACAGCACAACAGCGCAGCGCACGGACAAGCGCACTGCGCTGTTGCGCTTGCGCTCACCAGAGTGCGACACGTGTCGCTCCCACGAGCGCTTGCGCTCATTATTTGGCGCAAAGCGCCTGATAAGCCACTGTCAAATAACTAATGCATTGCATTATTGGCAGAAGGGCCTAGCCCAATTAAAAAAGGTCTAACAGGCTGAACTAAATGCTTTGCATTATTTTAAAGGGGGGCAAAGCCCAAGCAAAGACAGATGCTCTGCATCAAAAATAAAGGGACAGAGCCCAAATCAGAAAGGCCTAGCAGGCCAGAATAAAATGCTGTGCATTACTAACATGGGCAAAGCCCTATCACAGGTCTAACAGGACAAATGCAAACAAAACGTTGGACATTTCTCAGTTGGACTTAACCCAATCATGGCCATAAGTCCTCAAATTAAATTGACTGAGCACGTCGGCTCTCTTAATTAATCTACATCCGGTTCAAGGGTACTTCTCTGAACTCCTCTGACACCTATCGTTGTAATCCTTCAACGACGTCAGAGAGGTGATGGGTCCCGACGGCCACAACTCCATGGACCGCAATGTCCTTAAACTACCCATGGACCGCAATGTCCTTAAACTACCCATGGACCCCCATGTCCCTAAACTGGAACCTGGACCACCATGTCCCTAAACTGGAACAATAGAGCCCTCAAATGCTCTTTTGTCGGATCTAAACGATCCCGTTAAATCGATCTTAGTCTCAAATCAGACTAACGTATCCTTAACAAACGTTTAAGTGGATCTTAGCCTCAAAAATGGCTAACGTATCCTTAAACCAAAACCCCAAACCCAAATCTAAGAAAATACGGATTTGGACTAATCCACGTCCTACGGGCGACGAAATAAATAGTCTCCGTATACAATCCACGGGCAACCACAAACAAAACAAACACCCACGACACGAAGTGAAATTCTGGAGAAGGAGAAAATTGTTACCGCGATGCGGTAGCGTAATTAACTGCAGGGGCTTGCGCCTACAGGGAAGAGCGTCCCCACAATCAAAAACCCCTCAAACGAGGGGGAATCTGACGAAATTTGCTACATCGGCCGCATCCGTCTAAACCTCCGATACACGGTACCATAAATCAACTTGGTATCCTCGGAGAGGTAGACGGATAAAACCATATAGCATCTGCTCCGAATCTCAGGCAAGACGTCCTCGCGTCTTCGCCGCCGTTCGGAGGGGAACAGATTCTGGCACGCCCAGTGGGACCTTTTTCTCTTTCCACTCCACACTTCGTGTGTCGTGTTCGCGAGCAAATCGCGGTTTGCTGTGGTTACCTGTGGATTCAAGGTACTAAGATTTGGTGTCTTGCTCCGTGCAGAAAACAGAAGATCGATGGCTTCGAACTGCACCGCCAGCAGCTGCAACTCTCGCTCCGTCATTGCTGGAGGAGTGACTTATGGGCCCCAAGCGACCTCCCTTTTCAAAATGCCAGTGGAGCAGGTGGCTCAAGCCACCACTGGACTGTTTTTTGGGACCATACTCCCACCAATGAGCTTCAACGCCCCAATGACATCGCAAGAAGCTCCAAAGAAGTCGGTCTTCGATCGACTTACCATTGCCGCGACCCCTCTCAACGGGTCGCCCAACTCCACTGCTTCAGTTTTTAACGGACTAGGCCAAAGCTCTAACGGGCCCATGAAAAATCCTGCAATACCAGAAGGCGTTATCCCGAAGCAGATAGATTTCCCTACTCCAGTTTCAGGTGAAATCGCCAAGGTTGCTTCCCCTGCTCGGAAGTTCGCTTTTGACAGGTTGGTCGTCCCTGTTCAACGGACGTCGGTCTTTAAAAGGCTGGTACTAGCAGATTCTGACCAACACAGGGGGCATGAGGAGGTCACCCCTATAGCTGAAACAACTCCATCAGCACGACATGCTCGACGTCGCCACTGGCGCAGAGTAAGGAAGGCTGGTGGCAACTCCTCCTTTGGATTTACTTCACCAGCTCCAACGGTGGGGATCGATGCTGCTGTTCCAACCGGGAACAGCTTTGAATTGCTGAACACGGTGCGCAGAAACTCTTCTACTGCAATGTTGAAACGAACTCCTTCAGCTGCGAAGAGTACCCCAGAGAAAAAGCTAGAGCAGCCCCCTCAACGGCTGTCCTCTAAAATTTACGGGGTCTGGCGACAGGTCCAGGAGTCAGTGATTGATGAAAACTATCTCCGCCAACAGAAAAAGATGAAGGTTCAGCAAGAAAAGGATTACTCCGTCAAGCCACAAAAAACCAATAGCTACTCGGGTGCCCACTACAACGGCCCCCTTAACTCCAATCACTCAAAAGAAAAGGAGGCCGCAAAAAGCCCCTGTGAACATGGCGAAGCATAAAAGCGCTGAACACAAACGCCCCAAATCTGGGGGCATGGTGGTGCACACTGTTTATATGGCTTCTGGAAAGGAGGAAAGCCGCACTTCTACGGGCCACCGACCGCTCACCCGATCCGTGACGAAAGCCCAGGAGCAACAACAAAAGCTTCAGGAAATGATGACTGCAATGGCTGCACTCACTGGGCCAAAAGAAAGCTCTGAAACGTCTTCGAATGAGCATCAAGAACAAGAAACTGACGCTGAGTTTCTTCGCCGGATATTGGAAAAGAAGGATAAAGAGGCTGCGGAACAAGCGGCCAGCATAAAGAAAATGGCCCTCCTCTTCCAAGATATGGTAGGGATGATGTTACAGCCAGACCCTCCAGCTGAAGACCCTCCAATCATTGTTGAAGATGACGGAGGGGAGACATCTAATCCTCCGCCGGCTCTTTCAGCAGCCAAAGATGAAACCATTTCCAAGGCCGCGCTAGACGATTATATAGCTCAACAGATCCGGGTTCATCAGGCAAATGAAGCGGCTGGGCAAATTGTTAGAACCGGACGACCGTATCCGAGCTGGTACGACCAAATCAGTTACCCGCCGGGATATACGATCCCTAAATTCCACGTATATAAAGGGACAGGGAATCCGCATCAGCATGTCGCTCAATTCAGGGCCTTATGCGGCAATACTGGAGGCGATGACAAATTGTTGCTACGTCAATTCGTCGGCAGCTTAGCAGAAACAGCCTTTGAATGGTATTCGGAGCTACCTAACGACTCTGTCAAAACATTTGCAGAGATGGAGCTGCTGTTTACACAAAGATTCGCGAGTGCTAGTGAACGCACCCCGATAACAGCACTAATAAATGCCAGAATAAGGCCAGGCGAAACGTGGGTCCAATACGCAACACGATGGCGAAACCTATGGTCGAAATGCGAACAACGCATAGAAGAGGCACCTGCGGTAGGCATGTTTGTGGGCACTCTCGATCCGCAGGCGACCATCTCACAATTCATGATGTTCTTCAGGCTGACCACCTTCCAGGCTTTGATCGACAAATTAGCCCAAATGGACCAGATGGGCCATGGACCGTCTCCTCCAAAACCAGATTCCCGAAATGAGAAAGGAAAAGGGAAAGCGATCGTCATCGCCAATGCTCAGCAACAGTCGAACAACTCAAAGCCGGTCGTTCGCCAAAACAACGTGCGTCCACGCCCATCCCTCGAAGAGAGGCTAGGACGTCCTTACTCGTTTCCTCATAATAAAATGAGAAGACTGTTCGAGCTGGCAGTGCGCAACAGACTCATTAATCTGCCGAGTCCAAAGCGTCTGTCGCAGCCAGGCGATCTTAATAATCCCAATTATTGCCCTTACCATCAAACGGTAAATCACCCGATTGAGGATTGTTTCGTCTTTAAGGGATGGATCGAGGATCAGTACCTACAAGGAAAGTTCGCGCTGTCGGAAAACTGGAAGGTAAACCCACCACAGCCGCACTCTCCAAAGAAGACGGACATGCCGGGGGCAGCTTGTTCTTTAGTCAAGGATGAAAATGATGGAGGAAACTCATCAGATGAATCCGAAGACTACGTAGCGACTTGTCATGTGATTTCTCACTCACTGGCAGATGATGAAGAGGCTTCTTGCGCCGAGAAACCAATGGCGAACCCCGAACCGGAAATTCTACAGCCATCAGATGAGCTGATCGATGTCTTCCTAAATGAAATTCGTCTGAAAGCAAAAGCCGATCAAGAGCGTGAGATGGCCATACTGGAAAGAGCCAAGGCATTCCCGTCAAATCAAAAGCCATCCACTGCGGATAAAAACAAATTCAAGACGAGGAAAAGGTTCGCCAAAGCTCTATCAGTAGGAATGAAGCTACCGCCCTCTGAAGAAAATACTCTCGCTGAGGTAGAGATGCATCCTAACTTCTGTTTATATCATCAGAAGATCATACATCCTACCAAAGACTGCGAATCCTTTAACTGTTGGTGGCAAGGGTATGTCGCTCAAAAGCAACACTTCGACAGGACAAAATGTGAAGCTTGTAGACGTCGAAAAAATGCGATAGATGAGCGCAAAAGAGCCGCCGACGATTGTCATATAGCCGACTCTAAGGTATCGCAAATTATCACCTTTGGAAGCGACTCTGACGAAGAAGCTACCCCCAACCCTTCCCTCGGGGAATCTATTTCAAAACTGAAGGAATTGAGGAGCTGCGAGAACGTTCAGCCATGCAATCGCACGCTACTCGGAAAAAATCCCGGCCCCGCAAACAACGGAGCGAACAAAAAGGATAAAGGAAAAGGAAAAACGGCCTTCGTCGCCAGCGCTCAACAATAATTAAGTGACCCTAGACCGGTTGCTCGCCAAAGCAACAAGCGGCAACCCCTCCAGGAAAAGTTGAAACGTCCTTACTCGTTTCCGCAAGATAAAATAAGAGGACTGTTCGAGCTGGCAGTGTGCGACAGACTCATCAATCTGCCGAATCCAAAACGTCCGTTGCGGCCAGGCGATGTTAATAATCCTAATTATTGCCCTTACCATCAAACGGTAGGTCATCTGATCGAGGATTGCTACGTCTTCAAGAACTGGGTTGAAGACCAATACCAACAGGGCAAGTTCGCGTTGTCCGAAAATTGGAAGGTGAACCCGCCACAACCGCATGCTCCGAGAAAGATGGATACGCCGGGGGAATCATGGTCAGTCATAGAGAAAGCCCTATAGACCGAAAAGTCAATAAACTAGATATTCGCCTCAAATACGGCGACAACGGACCGAAACATCCTTAAACTAATGATGGACCGCAATGTCCTAAAACTTGCAAACGACCGAAACGTCTTTAAACTACTACCGCAGCATCCTTAGGCTGACAAGATAAAAAAAAAAGAGAAGAAGAAAAATATAATAAATGAAAACGGTATGTCCATAAGCAAAAAGGGCAGGGATGAAAACCCGAAAGGGCTCCGTGAGTAAAAACAGCAGGGCTACCGACGAGTGTCCGTGAAAACCCGAAAAGGCGCGACCTCGTAAAAAATATATATATATATATATATATATAATAAAAAGAATATAATAAATAAAAACGGTATGTCCATAAGCAAAAAGGGCACGGATGAAAACCCGAAAGGGCTCCGTGAGTAAAAACAGCAGGGCTACCGGTGAGTGTTCGTGAAAACCCGAAAGGGCGCGACCTCGTAAAAAAAAAAGAAAAAAATATAATAAAAAGAATATAATAAATAAAAACGGTATGTCCATAAGCAAAAAGGGCACGGATGAAAACCCGAAAGGGCTCCGTGAGTAAAAACAGCAGGACTACCGGCGAGTGTTTGTGAAAACTCGAAAGGGCGCAACCTCGTTAAAAGACACTTATAGGGTCCTCTCGACCTTGTAAGGAGAAACCACCCATGTGAGATCCTTACGACTCACAAGGGAGCAACACTTAGGGATCCCCACGATTCCTAAGGAGAAAATACACTTGCGAGATCCTCACGACTCGTAAGGAGAACTCTCTTATGGGACCCTCATGGCTCATAAGATTTGAAAGTCTTAAGTTACAGAGAGCTAAACCTGTGCTTAAGCAACCCCCACAACTTCCGATATTGCCCTACAAGTGGTCCAATACTGACCCTTGTATACAATCCGCGGGCGCGAATAAGCATTTCCCTAATCAAGTCCCATCCGAGACTAGGGATATGTTCGCATGGTAAACAACCCTTGTAAATCCTCTCGATTTATGAGGAGAAAACCCTCATGTAGGATCCTTACGACTTACAGAGGAACAAATACTTAGGAATCCTCACGATTCCTAAGGAGAAAATCCACCTACAAGATCCTCACGACTTGTAGGGAGAAATACCTTTGTGAGACCCTTAAGGCTCATGAAGTCAAAAGCCTTAATCGACGGGATCCTAACCCTATTCGCTAAGCCATCTTTGTTCGACATCGACAGAGGCAAATGATGATTCGCTCCTGACCATATCCCAGTTGTAGCGGTGCTGATGCCGAAATCGGTGTCTAATTTCATGTTTACGGCAAAAAGCCAGTAGGCCGCACATGCATATGAAATGGCCGAAATGATGGGGCAATTTGCAATAAAAAGCAGCAAGTAAAAATGTATGCATGTAAAATAGCCGAAATGATGGGGCAACTCGCAATGAAAAGCAGCGAGTAAAAATAAAGTAAACAGCCGAAATGATTGGGCACCGCGAAAAATAGCCGAAATGATTGGGCAATCGCGACCTTCGCGATATAAAAGCTGAAATGATAGAGCATCGCGGAAAGAAATAAAATAAAAATATATATATGTAACGAAATTCATGCCCTACAGACGATAGCACAGCAATCCCTGTATACAATTTAGGGGCACAAACAGAGAAGAAAACATGTCTTCCCTTCCCATGCTCCATCAGAAAACGGAGCCAAGTCCTGACGGTAACTCATATAAAACCAGAAAGACAACTGGAAATAGTCTCACACCAGCGTGAAATGGTCACCACCTCGACGTTCGTCTCGACACAGCAGACGCATCATCATCAAACAAACGGAGCCACGGCAAAATCCCAGCTCCACCACGGCATTCGTCTCGATACAGCAGACAAGATGTCACCCCAGCGTTCTTCCTCCTACAGGATTCGGACGTGACAAAGCAAACGAAGCGAAGGCCAAATTCCTAGCTTCAAGGTCTTAACGGCGAGTCATATAAAACCAGAAAGACAACTGGAGATCGCCTCATGCCAGCGTGAAATGGTCACCACCTCGACGTTCGTCTCGACACAGCAGACGCAACATCATCAAACAAACGGAACCACGGCAAAATCCCTAGTTCCAAACCTCAACGGTTCATCAGCAAACTAAAAACAACCGCGACATTCGTCTCGATACAGCAGACGCGATGCCAGAAAAACGAAGCAAAGGCCAAATTCCTAACTTCAGGGTCTTGACGGCAACTCACATAAAACCTGAAAGACTATCGGAGATCATCCCACACCAGCGCGGAGTGGTTATGACTCATCGGGGCTCGCCAAAATGAACCTAACCTCAAGTCAAAAGCGGCATGGCAAATTCCTAACGCTTGCTCTTCCGACGGTCAAACTGCCTAGGAAGATTGCTTGAAGACGTCATGTCCAGCCCCCGAAGGGATCAGAGACACGGCAGTCGCAGGGCTACCAAACAGCACGATTGCCTATCGAGGACTATATCAGCTTATGCGACGGTACGATGGCCAAAACCCTAAGTACCACCGACCTTAACGAGCTTCTGTCGTAAAGAGCAGAGGTTAAATGCGACGTTAGGATGTTCTTGCGAGAAACGCTCGATTCGTCTCGGCTTGTGAAGAAATTGATGTCTTTGCGAGAAATTCATGAGGCGGCTCGACTCGTAAGATAAAGCCTTAGGCAATAAGGATTAAAAAAAAACTTATTCCCTAAGCACTAGGATCCTGCAAGTCGGCCCAAAACGGTCTCTTGCATACTATCCACGGGTTTCACTCTCCAAATTCGAATCTCAACAAGGAGGGAAACAACCGCTTACGGGTCCTCTCGACTCGTAAGAGGAAAAATTCTCTTGTAGGATCCTTACGACTTATAAGAGAAAATGCACTTAGGAATCCTCACGATTCCTAAGGAGAAAACCCACCTACGAGATCCTCTCGATCCGTAGGGAGAAAAGTCTCTATGAGACCCTCACGGCTCATAGAGTTGAAAAGTCTTAGGCGGCAGATCTGAACCTGCAGCCTAAGCCATCGCTATCTCGTGAAGAAATCAAGATGCTTACTCTATTATCTACCAATTATGTTTATCAAGACAGCATGCTGATAATAAGAGAGTAACAGATAAAACATCCGATTTACATTTGATCAAGCGTTCATGACATACTCATTCATGCATGTGCAAACGGTTCAGAACGAGGAATAAGACAAGCTGAAATGGAAATTTTCTATTCACATCATAAAAAGGGGTTTTCTTTAGATCAAAGATCTATAAGAGCAAGGCTCTGTTAATCAAATTTAATTTAATTTAATTTAATTTAAATTTTACCTAAGTTGTTCTAAAAATCTGACATCTGGAGTTCTTGGAAAGAAACAAGAGCAAGGCTCTAAAAATCTTAAACAAGAGCAAGGCTCTGAAATTCAAGTTCTTGAAAATGGTAAAAAATTTATCAAGGACCAAGGGTCCTATTTATAGACGCCTGCGCCCTTTCACCTGACCCCTTAGATCCAACGGTCAAGATTTTGCCACCGCTGCACTCACGTGTGCGCCACGTGAGCGCAACGGTGGGGGGGCATTTGTTTCCCCCAATCAGAGCAAAGCACTGTTTGAAATTCAAAATTCGAACCAACGCTTCAAATTCTTTGCGCTGCGCGCAACGCGCCACGTGTCAAAAGCTGATACAATAGCGCAGCGCCCGAGAAAGCGCACCCAATCAGAGCAAAGCTCTGTTTAAAACAAAAATAGAAGCAAAGCTTCAGTTGCGCAAGCACTGCGCTGCGCGACACGTGTCAGCGCAGTCGTTTTTACGCAAAGCGCTGCGCTGCTCGACACGTGTCAGCGCAGATGCGCTGCGCGACACGTGTCACGCTCTGGAGCATTTGCGCCAAACAGAGTTAAAATTCTAAGAAATCTTTCTGTTCTTATTAAAACAAGAAGATTTTCTTCTGTAAAACAGAAGCCCTTGGATCAAAGATCCAACGGTGGGGAAAATTCCCCAAATCACTCAGAGAAAGATCATTTTAACAAATTTAATTAATTTATGGGCACTATAAAAAGGACCCTAGGCCTCAATTCAAAGGCATCAACATTTGGTGAAAAATCAAGAATTTCAAACAGAGAGAACTCTGAAGAAATTTCAAAAGAAGAAAAGGTAAAAACCTTTAGGAAAAAGAGAAAATTCTCTTATGAACAGATTATTGATATAAGAACAAGATCAATAATCTTAAATAAAAAGAAAAATAAATAATAATAGTGCTTTGCACTTTCTTATGAACCATTGGTTCTTGAATCTAAAAGATTCTCAAATTACAGTGCTTTGCACTTGAAAAATTGCACTGTTGCGCTCCTTGGTTGGCGCAAGCCACCAGCGAGCGCCACGTGTCAACAGCACAACAGCGCATCGCACGGACACAGCGCACTGCGCTGTTGCGCTTGCGCTCACCAGAGCGCGACACGTGTCGCTCCCACGAGCGCTTGCGCTCATTATTTGGCGCAAAGCGCCTGATAAGCCACTGTCAAATAACTAATGCATTGCATTATTGGCAGAAGGGCCTAGCTCAATTTAAAAAGGTCTAACAGGCTGAACTAAATGCTTTGCATTATTTTAAAAGGGGGGGCAGAGCCCAAGCAAAGACAGATGCTCTGCATCAAAAATAAAGGGACAGAGCCCAAATCAGAAAGGCCTAGCAGGCCAGAATAAAATGATGTGCATTACTAACATGGGCAAAGCCCTATCACAGGTCTAACAGGCCAAATGCAAACAAAACGTTGGACATTTCTCGGTTGGACTTAACCCAATCATGGCCATAAGTTCTCAAATTAAATTGACTGAGCACGTCGGCTCTCTTAAATTAATCTACATCCGGTTCAAGGGTACATCTCTGAACTCCTCTGACACCTATCGTTGTAATACTTCAACGACGTCAGAGAGGTGATGGGTCCCGACGGCCACAACTCCATGGACCGCAATGTCCTTAAACTACCCATGGACCGCAATGTCCTTAAACTACCCATGGGCCCCCATGTCCCTAAACTGGAACCCGGACCACCATGTCCCTAAACTGGAACAATAGAGCCCTCAAATGCTCTTTTGTCGGATCTAAACGATCCCGTTAAGTCGATCTTAGTCTCAAATCAGACTAACATGTCCTTAACAAACGTTTAAGTTGATCTTAGCCTCAAAAATGGCTAACGTATCTTTAAACCAAAACCCCAAACCCAAATCTAAGAAAATACGGATTTGGACTAATCCACCTCCTACGGGCGACGAAATAAATAGTCTCCATATACAATCCACGGGCAACCACAAACAAAACAAACACCCACGACACGAAGTGAAATTCTGGAGAAGGAGAAAGTTGTTACCGCGATGCGATAGCGTAATTAACTGCAGGGGCTTGCGCCTGCAAGGAAGAGCGTCCCCACAATCAAAAACCCCTCAAACGAGGAGGAATCTGACGAAGTTTGCTACATCGGCAGCATCCGTCTAAACCTCCGATACACGGTACCATAAATCAACTTGGTCTTCTCGGAGAGGTAGACGGATAAAAGCATATAGCATCTGCCCCGAATCTCAGGCAAGACGTCCTCGCATCTTCGCCGCCGTTCGGAGGGGAACAGCCAATACACAAAGTCTATGCCCAGAGCAAGTGAGATTTATCGACAGGTACACCAGTAGTTTCTCTGGGTGTATTGGGCTCTACACCGACACGACTTATTGCGCTGTTAGGGGTCTGACGTTTACCACCCCCTAAGCCCGATATGCGATACTCTTAGATGAACAGATCGGACTGTACGGAGATTTTCACGGATAGGCTCAGTAGGAGTTCGGATAAGTTTGCTCGTCGGCCTTCTTTTCGACAGGTATCTGGGTAGTCATTACGTACAGCTAGTGGCACTGATGAACTTGTAGTTAAACCTACTATCAGCGTACTGTCGAGTCTTTAGAATCCCACGCATAGGGTTTCCCTGGTTCAGGCAAAACGATGTAGAGACCGTATGGTTTTACGTGCAGGGTTCCGATCATATACGTGTACTGGCTACACGGATATTGTTCGGACGGATAATACTAGTGGGTTTAGGATTAAGCCGGATTCTAGTATTATATTATTAGATTATTTTTATCTCTTGGTATTCGTATTTTTTGCAGTACGAATACGGGTATGTATTTACGGTGAGGGCATTCTTGTAATTTTACAAGAGATGCTTCTAGAAGGGGACATCTCATTTTTGGTTATGTCTATTTTTGGTAAACAGATAATGAGGTGGAAAATTGAGATATTTGTGATATGGTTTGAAGCATGGCTAATTCTTTATTTATTCATTTGACTTTACTATTCAAGCATGATTGCATTTTTCTATGGAAAAATATTGTATTCTTGATTATTGGAAAAAGGGTTGGTCATTCTTGACTTGCTCATTCACTTGATCATTCTAGTTTTCTCATTCTCTCTCCATTGCTCTCCTCCTTCTTTCTCAAATCCTAACCCTCACATATGTTGTGAATTCTAGGGTTCTTTGAGATAAAATATTCCAATTAACTCTATATATCTCCTAAGCTATCTAGATTAGCAAACTAGATACTTTAGTTACGTCATTCTTGAGGTTGGAGCTTGAACCATAGACTTTCGGGTGGATCGTCTTTGACACAAGGAAACCGACGATCAAGCGCGATCTGTATCTTCTAGGAGCTCAAGGAGAAAAGAAGAAGACCCGAAGAACTAGATTCTTGGAGGTATAAAACACTATCATAATAGTTTAGAACCTCTATGTGTTTTTCTAGTTAGGGTTTCTGAACGATCTTGGATGTTTAGTCGATATTGCTTGTATAAAATCGATTTTTGTAAATTCTGCCTCCCCACAAATCATGTGGGATGTGTGACATTGACTTTCAGGTTTTTATTCTTCAATTATCATGATAATAGCATGATCAATTGGTAATAAGGTGATTACTTGATTAGTATCAAGATCATGAAAAGTGGTTTAGCAGAAAGGCTGTTTAGCAGGAAAGCAATTTTCCCGATACCGATATAGCTTTAAAAACAATTCTAAATATATCCGATATGAGCCATAACTACTAACTATCATGGCTTGTTAATAATAGCAGTAACATGGTGATATTGGTATCAAGGATGCATCGAAACAGCATCGAAGATAGCCGGGTTAAGGTAGACTTACCGAAATTCAAGCCGATATAACAACTGACGGCTTACCAGATTTTTTTTCTGCCAAACCTTAAACCTAATTGCTCCAAATTTTTGATATATTGTGAAACAAGGGCTCTCTAGATTTTTTTGTTTTTTCATGAATTTTAGAATTTTTTTTGAAGGGTTCAACATTAAAATCACCAATTTACCCCCAATTTTTCATCCACAGCACCTCCATAGCCTGCCACGCGCTGGGACACGTGTCGTGCTGGCGTTAAGCGGCGGCTGGCAGGACCCAGGCTGAAGTCAGCGTCAAAATTCATTTAAAAAATCAAATTTAAATGCTAAAATAATTCTAAAAAATTCATTTGAATTCAGAAAAATGCCAAATGAATTTCTAAAAACCTCCTATTCATTTTAAAAATAAAATTTACCAGCTTTAGTTACTTTAAAATTCCTTTTCTCCATAAAACCTCTTTTGAATAAATTCTTTTTCCTTAAAAATAAAGTTTTCTTTCATCAAATTAATTCCCTTTTAAAACAAAATTTTTTCTTAATATTCTTAAAATATGATGATGAAAAATAATTAAAGTGGAAAATATATTATTATTATTTATTATTATTATTATTATTATTATTGTCATTTTTTTTAAACGACATGGTCATTACAATTGCACTTGTAAGAGAATAATGACGTGATAATTTAATTACATGCACAGCACTTGCAAAATGATAATAACGTGGCATTTAATTGCATAAATTGCATTTAAACAATGGTAATTTTTTATTTGATTTTTCTTGTCGGGACCCGTTTCTTGCTCACGGAACAAAATACCACACGGAACAAAGTGTCACGCAAAGTGCCATGTTAAGTGGGCGGGGGCCACCTCTTGAATCCGTGGGGGTCACTTCTTGAATCCATGGGACCCACCGTAGAACAATGAGGAATTTTCGGAATACATTCAAAAAGAGGGCAGATCTGTACTATAAATGGAATGATACCACTTTTCAATACAGAGCTGCCTTTTAAATGAACCGGCACTATAAGAGCTTGAGAACTCCGTAGTTAAGCGTGCTCGAGCCAGGGAAGTTCTGGAATGGGTGACCTTCTGCGAAGTGACCCCTGGTCGGGTCCGGTTCGTCCAGAAAGACAAAACCGTGCGGTTTCGGCCAGATCGGACAATAGTCTCTATATTGGGGGTGGGGCGTGACAGAATGGTATCAGAGCAAGGTTTCTCAATAATAGGTTTGTGGTTCGAGGACGAACCATTGTTCAAAGATGGGGAGAATGTCGGGACCCGGTTCTTGCTCACGGAACAAAGTGCCACACGGAATAAAGTATCACACCAAGTGCCATGTTAAGTGGGCGGGGGCCACCTCTTGAATTCGTGGGACCCACTGTAGAACAATGGGGAATTTTTGAAATACATTCTTAAATAGGGCATATCTGTAGTATAAATGGAATGATACCACTCTTCAATACCGATGCGTCTTTTAAGTGAACTGGCACTACAGGAGCTTGAGAACTCCGTAGTTAAGCATGCTCGAGCCAGGGAAGTTCTGGAATGGGTGACCTCCTGGGAAGTGGCTCGTGGTCGGGTCCGGTTCGTCCCGAAGGACAAAACTGTGCGGTTTCGGTCAGAGCAGACAATACTCTCTGTATTGGGGGTGAGGCATGACAGACAAAATCATGTCACGCCCCGCTTCCCAAAATACGGAATACGGGGGGGAGACTAGGCCAGCCATGCTCCTACGGTCACGGAATAATCCTATCGTAGTCGCACTGCGGCTTCTAGCATCACATGGTAACCAATAATCACAGCACAGAAGTCAAGAAAACACATCACTAGTTGCACCAACTTTCATTGTTCACAATTTACAACAGAACGAAAGAAAAAGAAACCACTAACCCAGTGCGAATACAGCATGATTTATGAAAAGCAGTAAAAGGTACTGGAGGCACGACCGTCTAAATCTCTGTAAGCTCAAAAGATAGGTCTGACTCCTAAACTGGTTCTTCTCCAAGGTCTGAGCATACACACTCAGGCCGTCAAGACGACACCATAGCAATATATTATAATAATAATTACGAGGCAAGGAAAATAAAGTAAAATGGTGGAGATAATAAATGCAGGTAATCGGTATGTCATTAAACAATACAGTGTATAATTGTGTCCCTAGCGGTCTCTAAGTCACTTTTGAAATAGAGTCGTGGAAAAGAATGATCATGTTTAACGGGGGTCTCGTACGTGCCCGAGAGTACGGCCCGCTGTTGCCCGGGACATAACCCTGTCAGCCGGACCGCTAGGTCCAAACCTAATATATAGGAGTCGATGTTCGAATGATCATCCTCTAAATCACTGACCTCGCTAAATACAAGTTTCTTTCCACTTCGATTTCCCCTTTTTCCTCAGGTTTCACTATCTATGAGCATGGGCTAGTTGTGTAAAAGTACGCACCAATAACACTTTTTTATTCACTTTTCACTGTATCATTCACTTTTCACTGACGTACTTGACACAACCAAACCAATACTATTCACGTTCGACAATGCATTTTACACTGAAGATTAATAAGGACGCTCACTATCGTTATAGGTATTACAGTCGGTTAAATTGTGAATCATGCCGCTAAACAATTTATATGCAATACAAGTTATTATGCGTCTCATGAACTTATAAAAATCGTATTAAATCATACGTACAGAATTAAGTAAAATGACGCAAAAGCGGTAAGAATTAAACTCAGTCGACCGTTCAACGGAATTAGTTTTAAGTCAATCGGGTTTCGGGTTCACAAATTATAGTCGTTTCATTTAAGTGTTCTCTGCTGGAAATTCAGTTCCTGAACTGAAAGTCCATTTCGTAACACAGTTTTCACCCTGTTGGGATCAAAATTAGGCGACGCTACAGTTGGACAATATTTAGGTGTACTAGTTAGGTTTTCAATGCATCATACGGATAGATAATATCCATACTGTACTGGGAGTTATGCATTGTACAATATTAGGGTATACGTTCTGTCCCTGCTTGGGACTGCTGTATGTACTGATGATTTAAAATGCAATTAAAATAGTAAACGACAGTAAAAACGAATGAAACTACTTCCAATAGTTAGCTAACAGATTTATATTTGCTACGGTATAGGTTTCCGCATAATACCATTTTCACACAGAAACATGAGAGCCTTTCAAATCAGGTATCAACAAGCAGTGCTGCTCTGGACTGCAGTCCAAAGCCGCACTCCTAACCAGTTTCCGTCATCTTTTTAGAATGGAAACAGATTTAAAAGCATATGGGGTTCTATTCGGCTTCGATATGAGCCCTCGAACGCAACATTCCGGTGTGTAACCAATTTACTATGATTTTCACAAAACTCGGGTACGGGAATTTTCAGATTCGATGGATCTAAATGGGGATGACATTTCACGTTGTTAAAATCCGTATTTTCAAGTCAAATCTTAACACAGTATTCGTTATCACTCAGGCTAACTATTATGTTTAATTTCCGTCATTTTAAAGGGGTTTTCAAATTATGGTTTGTATCGAACACTTATAATAATATTGAATCACAATCGAAATGAATATATAATAGCATGAAGCAAGTATTTAAACTTGCCTGACGACGACGATCGGTGACAGCAGCGAACAGTGATGAATGGTACGGCACGTTGCAGACACGGACTAGTCACGACACGGCAACGTAAAAGTTTGGCCTCGGTTCGAGCTTGGTGCGGCTTCGAGACTCGGCAACGGTGGCTTGTGTGCGCTGGTTTTGGAGAGAGGGAGACGAGGAGGTGGAGGCGGAGTCGACGACGGCGAGGTGGCGACAGCAAAGCTCCGACAAGGTGGTCGACGGTGGAGGCAGAGGTCGTAGGGGTGCTGACGATGGTCTCGTCGGGGGCTTGGTGGTGCGGTGGTGTGCAGGGGTTGTAGGGAAGAGAGAGGGAAGTGGAGGAGACGGGGATGGTGACGACAGAGCGATCGGCGGTGAGGTGTGCAGGCGAGAGTTGCAACGGGTCCCGTCGTCGCGGATGAAAGGGAAAGGAGGAAGGAGAGAAGGAGAAGTGGAGAAGGAGGGGGAACCGAGGAGGTGGTCGGCGGTGTGGGGCGATGGCGACAGAGACGATGGGGTCGGGGTTTCTTGGGTTGGCAGCGACGGGGTTTGCAACGAAGGAGAGAGACGAGGATGGGATGAGATGCTGGGAGGAGGGGGTAAGAGGACTCGGGGTTGCGGTTGCATAGGAGGTGGAGTTTTGTAGGGCGAGACGAGGTCGAGGGTGAGTGAGGTCGTGGCCGTTGGAGACGTGGGTGCGAGGTTCGCGGTCGTGGGGCGAGGAGCGGGAGACGTGGGGGAAGGAGCCGTTGGGGAAGCGAGTGGGACGCGCGTCGCAGGGGCGTGGGTGCGAGGAGTGGGCGCGGGCTCGAGAAGCGGCTGCGAGGGGAAGTGGTGGGAAAAAGGAGACGAGGGAGGAAGAAAGGGGAAGCGGGTCAGGTATGGGTCGGGTCGGGTCGGGTGTAGGGTAGAGTTAGGATATATGAATATTTAGGTTTTAAAAATATAATAAAATATATAAGAACTGAAAAAAAAAATCCGGAAAAATCTGAAAAATTACGGAATAAATATCCGGACGCTGGGGATTTACATTTCTGAATAAATAAGAAGTATTAATTTCAAAATTAAAACCACCTCTTACTTTCGTCCTATAACAGCAGCAGAGATGATTAACAGTTGAGATGATTGATTGGTTTTTAATATGCCATCAAATGTCACTATCAAATGTCACTATTTGTTGTCTATAAAATGATATATTTTCTAATTTATTCTAGGTACTCAATATACATTACTCTGGTGTTTTTCCATTGTATCAAATATATTTTCTTTACACATACGGATAATGAAAAGGCGTGGGCAGTGCTCTTGCACTTGCTCTGTGCAGCAATGAAGAACGAAACGGTGATATTCCTTGGCTGTTGTATCCTGAGGGCAGCGTGTCGAGGTCCACCGCATCGGTGGAGAACTACTAGTTTCTCACCGAGGTGGCATGAATTGACTTGAAGAAAACGAGATACCCGTGCGGCTTCACCGACCTCGATTATATTTATTTTTTTTGCTTTATTTAATTATGTAAATATTTATTGTATTTTATATAATTGATTTGACTTTGGTTTCATTGTGTACCATAGAATCGAGGAACAACAATTTTAAGACGGCTCGTGGACCTAAAAAGTCAAGTGTTCAGATCAAGTTATGATTTTCATATCGATGCCAGGAGCAGACGATAACTCTTGGCATTGGACTTGACCATCTCATAAATACAAGTCATCTTAGATCGGAAATATCGGATTTTATATTGTTGGAGCGGAAGAATTAAATGTAAATTAGTAATAGCTCTATATAAACAGTAAATATAACTATAAATAATTGGCCACACTTCTTACTCCCTGAAGTGTTTGAATGTAAGTTTGGATATTGTTTGAAGATAATCCGAAACCTTTTTGACATTTTACTGATTATTAATGATGTCAGTTAAATCAATAGGTTATTAATAAAAGCAGCAACCCATTGATTAACTGAGCTATAAGGACCGATATAAACGATTGGCGAATCCAATACCCAAATTCAAAATCCTGATGTCAATCTCGAATATCATAACTCATTTGGTGATTTTTGACATTTTACTGGTTATTAATGATGTCGAATTTTCTTTAACAATAACCGTGATTATGCATGAATCAAATGAAAATGCATATATTTCTTGGATCAACAATTCATGATTCCAACAGAGTTCAAAATGGGACCTCTTATCTTGACAAAAAGAGGTCTAGCCTTTTTTCTCATCAATGGGACCTCCTAAAAACTGAAAACTTATAATAATAAAATGGAGTGCCTTTCCTTCTTCATTCTCATGGCTGTTTTTGTTAGACATCATCTCTCTTTTTTAATATTAAATATTGGATTCATAAATATTTTTATTGGTGTTGTGTAAAACTCTATAATGGAGATTTTGGCTCCATTCTTTTAAATTTATATTTAAAAAGTTTGCGAGAATGGAGTGAGGTCGTCATTATTGCTAACCAGTATTTTATGCGTGCGGTGTGTATGTGTATATTTTGAACGATATATACACATCACACCGACGACATGTATAAGTTTTTTTTATTCTCGACATTACATGAAAATTTCTAAAGATGTTTATAGTTTTTTAGATGAAAAAATTCTTCTTTTGTCAAGGAAGATTATGTTGTTGTTCCATGTGATTTATTTTTAAATAAGTGTTTTCCCTCAACCGATTGCTTTGTTGTTGCTTCCGTGGTTATTTCCATGATTAAATGGTTGGTCTGATAATTATATGCTTAGAAGGAGTAGAAATTATGTTTTGTATAGATATCAAAATTTATCAGGGAGAGAGAGTGTGTGTGAGAGAGATGGATGAATTAAGTATTCTTGTGTCTTTTTTCTTGAGAGAGATAAGTTGAATATTCTTGTGTCTTTTTCTATAGATGATATGGACAAGCTTACTGTGAAATATGGCGCATAGTTTTCTTCTCTCTTTTTTGGATATATTTTTTTGTAAAATGATACACTAATGATATAATTACCTAAAGGGTTTGGGTTATAACAGTAAAGATTTGTCTTATTATGATGACATGACATTCTATAATCAATTATAAATACCAATTTCCCCCCTCTTTTTCCCCTTATATTATAAAAAAGATGGCATATGAGTGAGCCACAAAAGCCTTGCAATTATAACAGTAAAGATATGGCACATAATAATTTTACAGACTCTTGATGGCATACAAGCTCTATCACATCACCAATTAACGCAATTCTCGGAGAAAACAACCCTTAAATCCTAACAAGTTTCCACAACAAATCATTAAGATATGAGTGTTAATAAACGAGCGGAGAAATCATTAATGTGCAGCTATATTAGCAGCACTTAATATTACTTTAAAAACCGGACGCACGGGTATGTTCATTATTAAAATATTGTAATCAATTATTATTATTATTATTATTATTATCAATTACTAAAACTTCTCATTTATTTTTATATTTTACATCAATTATTAAACCCTTCTGATTTATTTTCGTATTGGTAGATATAAGTTTATGGCAAAAAAACACACACGAATTTGTATATATCAATTAACTAATTGTAGAATTGATTATTAAAACCTTCTAATTTATTTTTGCATTTTTTAATATATGTTTAGATATAGATTTGTGGAAAAAAAACTCAAATCTATACTCACGCATATCTATATTTACAATTAGTTAATATATTCACAAATCTATACCCACACATATCTATATTTACAATTATTAAACCCTTTTCTCATTTATTTTTATATTTGACATCAATTATTAACCCTTCTCATTTATTTTTGTATCGGTAGATATAGGTTTATGGCAAAAAAACATAAATTTGTATATATCAATTAACTAATTGTAAAATCGATTATTAAAACCTTCTAATTTATTTTTGCATTTTTTCTATGTATGTTTAGATATAGATTTATGGGAAAAAACTCAAATCTATACCCACACATATCTATTTTTACAATTAGTTAATATATTCAGAAATCTATAGATCTGTTTTTTTCTTCTAAGTATATGCAGATATAGATTTATGGCAAAATCTCAAATCTATATATAGTAACTAAATTTTCTATACATATGCGCAGATGTAGATTTATGCCAAAAGCCCAAATCTATATTTACACAAATGTATATTTACAATTAGTTAATTTATTCACATATCTATAGATTTACTTTTGTATTTTTTCAATGTATACAGTTATAGCTTTATGGCAACAACCCAAATCTATCCCCATATATTAAATATTTTTTTCTATAGATCTGCATATATAGATTCATGGCAAAAACTCAAATCTATATATATTAACAAATTATAATTTTTTAAAATTTTTTTTGTTTCTTTTTGTATTTTAAATCAATTACTAAACCGTTATCATTTATTATTGTTATTATTATTATGTGTAAATAGAGATTTATTGATAAAAAACAGAATAATAAAGATTAGTTAACTAATTATAAAAGATATGGAAACCCCAAACCTATATAGATTGATTAATAGCTAATTGTATAATTAATTGTAGCCGTCCTAGTTAAAGCATGGCCAAGGATATAAAGCAGGTATTAAGGTTTTTTGTGTTACGGAAAAAGACCAAAATCTATATAGATTAAGTAAGTAATTATAAAATCAATAATAATAATAATAATTATTATTATTATTAACAGTAGAAGTGACAGTAGTATCAATAGCAAAAAAATACATATATAGATTATTATTATTGTTAAAGCATGACCAAGAATATAAGGAAAGCATAAATGGCAAAAATCTAAATTATTATTGTTGCTAAAGCAGGACCATGAATACAAGGAAGACATCAATGGCAAAATCTAAATTATTATTATTGTTAAAGCATGGCCAAAAATATAAGACGGGTATTAATGATAAAAACCAAAATTAATATAGATATATAGAATATAGATCAGAACAAAATATAATCGACTTGAACCAATGAGTTGCTAAATGAAAAATTTTCGGCCAAGCTCAACAGCAAGCACAAATGAAGCCCGGTTCTTTAAAGCCGCCCTTGCTTAAGGATTCTCGGCCTTCTTAGCTCTCTTAGCTTTCTTGGTGCAAGCTACCCACGCATAACTGTTTAAACTACTACAGTACTTACACAAGAGTTTATCATAATCAAAGCGAAAAATTACAATAAAGAACGCTCTATGCTGTGCCAATTTTTCAGTAAACCATCTTCACGCTTTTTTATTGCGGTACAATATCTCTAACTATGGTTCTCAAGGGCTTTCCCCCCCCATAAAATACCCTCAAAAATAGCAAGCGAGACATTTTACCATAATAATAGAACTTTACGGGATTGTAAGGAAAAAAAATAACGGAGGGCATTTTACATAATTATGGAGATTATTAACAAAAATCGATTTTCCACCACAGTTTGTCTACCAAAAATTTATGGGGCCATCTGATTCAAACTATTATCTAGATGTTGTGATTACTCCCGTTTGGACACTTGGGTAAACTTTAAATTAAACAAATTTACGGTAGGAAAAGTATTGATTGATGATTTAATCAATCAATACATGCTCCTATCCCCAAAATAAACCATTTTCAAAATTTCCCCCCTCCCTCCCTCCTCTCTCTCTCTCTCTCTCTCTCATGGCTTCTCAAAGAGGTACAGTAACAGACACAAATTCCTACCCTCCCCATAAAAATTTCACTTCACCCCGTTGAAATCCACACAATTTGCAGGCGGAACACGCGATCTATGGGCGGAGATCGCTTCGCAAGAGGAAGAAGAGCAAGGAGCCCCTCCAAAACCACAAATCGCCGTCGTTTATGGAAGACGAAGGGTCGAAAACGAAAACCCTAGAGAAGTTCAAATGTTGCAAACTGTTCCTCTTAATTTCACTCACTTTTCAATTTTAGCACTTTTTTTTGTTGATTTTTTTCATTTGTTTTTTCTGGCAGACACGAGAATCGATCGAGTAGAGAGAATCGAGTGAGTTTTGTTGAATTATTTATTTGTTTTTTTGAGTATTAGCTCTCTAAATTGTTGATTTTGTTGCATTTTTGTATCTGACAAAAAAGCATTTTTTGGGTTCAATCAAAATGATTTTCCCTAAAATCGTTGTTGTTTTGATGCAAAGCTAGCCTTTTCCCCGCATAATGCGATCACTCATAAAGAATATAATCAGACTACAGCTTTAAATAGCTCAAGTTAACTCTCTTGCAGTTAGTAAGCACCCATTCTCCTTATGCAACTGCTGTTTTTAGCCATCTAAATTTGCTTTAGTTCCCATGTAATAAGGCCAAGTAGGTGTTTAGGCCATGTTTGGGTATGGAGTTGGGATAACTGCAATTTATTTTTAAGTGGAGGTAGGGAGATGCAAACTGTGGTTTGTAAGCCCCAAACTCAAAAAATGGAGTTTACTAAACTTTGATCAGTTGGGAGTTGAGATGGCTGCAGTTATCTCAACATTTGGACTGAGATAACTACGGTTATGTCAACTCCAAAATGGTAGCCAAATAGGGCAAAGTTAGGATTTTGAAGTTTGGTTTTGCACATAAGAAGTTCCAACTAAAAAAAAGGTTTGGCTTTGCGAAACTTTATGAAACTACAGATTAGAAAGCTTAACTCCATTCCCAAACAGGGCCTTAATTGTTTTCTTTTTTGAAGTAATTAACTCATCCTTTGGTGGATTCATAGACGAACATTTTCCAATTCATATTGCACTTACATTTTATTATCGGGAAATCACTCTAAAAATGGTTGCTTGTAAGACATGGATTCGAACTGGTATTCACTAGAATGAGCCTTTTTCCATTTGTTACCTTTTACAGATGAAGGGAAAGTATAGTTGTGGCTGCATGATTGGATTTTAGGCGTCAACCTAAGCAAAGAGGACCCAAAAAGAAACCTAAACAGGGTCCCGGATCTGTATGCCTTTCTTTTCAAATTCTTGCTCTAGGACTTAGGACTTTGGTTTAATATTTAATTCGCCATTAACATTATTCCGTTTTCAATCCTTGTCTATCATAGAAGAAAGCTGCACAAGAACCTCCAGATTCTAGAAAAGAAAAGGCTTACTTTGAAGAAGTTGACTCCTTGGAGCTTGTAGAAGAAAGCCCTTCCCCGAAAAACTTTAACGCTTGGGAAATGGGTGCGAAACAAGATTACATTATTCACGATTTGCCCGCCATTTTAAAGCGGTGGAAACTCTCAAAGCTTGCTAGCAGCTGTAATTCCTCTCTACCATTGTTTAAAATTTTGGAGACATCGGTGGTTCCTTTTGCAGAACTTACGTCTTGCGTCTCATCTACTTTGATCGAAGAAGCCCCAGAAAGAACTTCGTCTAGGTTGTGGTTCCCTACTTTCACTTCTTACACCAGAGATCACAACTCAGTCGAGGATTTTGTTTCTTCTTTTGGTTCACTTCGCATAAAAGAAGAGGACAATGCTTGTGAAGAGGCGGAGGCTTTGAGAGAAGATGATTTAAGTGGAAGTGTAGATGGAGCTATTAGAAAAGAATCGCTAGGTTCTCATCCAAAGTCATTTAGTGGCAAATGTCTTGGCGCTTTCGCCCAGCTTTTAATGGTTTGTAGGCAGACATCTCCAGTGAAGCTTTCTGAAGTCTTCTCATCATATTGGTTAGTGCTACTGCTTTTCACTTCGTTATGCCAACATTTTAACCTGATTTTAAGAAAACTGTTCATAACTTGAATATTCCCTAGAAACAAACGCATTCTGCTACTTACAGTATTTGGGTTTATTTGGAATTTTTGGTTGCTTATTGCTCTTGAACAAGAAGTTTTGGAGTAGCGACAAGGACATTTAAGTTCGTATCAGAACAATTTGGTTCATATCCCATCTGGAATGTACTTAAATAAATTGATTTTTTTAAAAATACGCATTGAGCAAAAGACCATGTTTGAACCATAACAGAGCAATCGACGTGTTAGAATATAAAGATACATCACTCAACTCTCTTCATAGTTTTGAAGTTATGATGCAGTGGCGGGGACTTAGGAAATACTGACAGCTACAATGTTATGAAATTATTTATAATGAATATGCCTAATACCATGAATAATTCAGAATGTAAGGTATCATGCTTATCAAATTTAAGGCACGCTTACCTGCCAACTAGCTCTTTCTTGACTATAGTTCCTTGGCCAATAACAAGATGCTTAATGCCAAGTTGACAAATAATCCTAAGCTTTCTCCAAGTATAAAATTGTGATTGATGGCATATTTCATTTTGATGGAAAAAGGCTTAGATGTTGACAATTAGTAGTTTATAGAATCAGGCATTCCATTTTTAAACTTCGGATGTAAGTTGGTGCTGGTTGTTTAGTGTGGTATTGGAGACGTTTCTCTGCAGGATGATTGTATGTATGATATATTCTTCTGTTGTCTGAAAGAGATAAATTCACCCATTAGCTGAAATAAGTTGGACTCTTTGGAACGGTGACCCAAGTACCATCGTAAATATCGGCGAAGGCACATATGGTGAGGCCTTCAGAGCTGGTGAGACTGTTTGCAAAGTAGTCCCTATGGATGGAAATATACTAGTAAATGGGGAAATTCAAAAGGTATGTCTATTTTATATTGGCCCAGTATGCATGTTACAAGTTTCTTTGAGAATCTTGCTTACCAAGTCAATGTGTTTTTTAATACAGAAATCTGACGAAGTTCTAGAAGAAGTCTTGCTCTCCATGACTCTAAATAGCTTGAGAGAGGAGAAAGGGGAAGTCGATGCTGGGAATTCATGCACCAGCTTTATCGAAACAAAAGTGTACGTGACGCAAACTCTTTCAGCTTGCTGTTTGTTTACCCAGTTAATATTAACATGTTTCCTGGTGGCCAGTATTTGAACTTTTAGTTGTAGTAAAACAAATTTGATCAGGGCAATTAATTGTCATGCATTTTTACATTCTAATGTATTTTCTGTTTTATTAACTTGCTCCTTTTCTTAACAATTGTCAAGCATCTACGATTGATAAGATAAATTGTAGGAAACTTCCCCCACTTTGCCCACATAGTTGATATCGCCCTCTTTATAAGAGCTACACTGCCCATTTAGACATTTTTTTTATAGATCTGCACTATTTTTCAGGGAACACTCTTGATTTCTGTCATTTTTCTGCTACGTTTTCTAATAACGTTGCATCTGTATACTTCAACCAAGTGATCTTTTGGGATTAAAAAAATTAGAGATGGAAATAGCAAATGTAAATTATGTGGTCAAAGTGTAGATTTCCTAAAATAGATGGTGTTATCTACTATTAGGAACAAATGAGGGAGGTATCCTGCAGTGCAACCTTATTATCAGTATTACTACTTGACTCAATATTACAAGGTATATTAGACGGTATTGATGTCTTTGTTATAGCTAACAGTGTTCAACTCTTCAGCTTTCGTGTATACCAAGGCTTTTATGACACTATCTTATCAGTGCATGGGAGGATTGGGATGCAAAACATGGTTCTGAAAATGACCATCCTAGAGAGTTTCCTGAGGATCAGGTTTTCGCTTGCATGTTTTTAACATTCAAAACCACTTTTTAAAAATTCTATTAGAAGAGCAATTGTGGGTAAATCTATGCGTTCCTTTCTTGATAATAGCAATTTTTTTCTACAGTGCTATATTGTATTTGTTCTAGCTGATGGCGGTAAAGATCTTGAAAGTTTTGTCCTTCTGAACTTTGATCAAGCTCGAAGTTTATTAGTTCAGGTTATTTAATCCTCCAACCCCCAACACCCCCACCCCGCATCGCGCGCGCGCACACACAAATAAAAAAAATCCATCATTTATCTGCTAACAATTAGGTTGAGGTTTCTCTTATCTGGTACAGCTTACTGCTGCTTTGGTTGTTGAAACTGCGTGTGAGTTTGAACATCGAGACTTGCACTGGTGTAGTTTTTCTTATGATTATCTATACACATTTTAATTCACATTTAATTATTGCCTTTTTCTTTTGATTAGTTATTGCTCCTATAAATATATATATATATATATATATATATATATATATATATATATATATATATATATATATATATTTATATGCAGGGGAAATATTCTTCTAGGTCGTAAAGAAGCTCCTATGGTTGATTTCACTCTTGAGGGAAAGAAAATAAGTGCCAAGACATTTGGACTAACAATATCGATAATAGACTTTACACTTTCACGAATCAACACTCGTGAGTTTTTCCATCATTTTTTCAGTATGCATCATCTTTTATGCTAATAACAAAGACTAAATGTGTCTACGAGTTTCTGTTAAAACTGGTGCTTGAAATCTCATGTATCTTCTTGGTAACTTTAATGCTATACAATTTTCAACTTGATTTGAAAAAAGAGGTAGTGGATAGAATTTTTATCCTTTGCTTGCCCTTCTATCTGTACCATAAGTTTTAAGGGTGATAGATTAAGGTCTTGATATTTTTGTTCCCATCATTTTGTAATGCATCTTTATAATATAACTTGACTATAAATATGGAATTGCATGCATTAGCTTCATAAATATAACTGTTCTACTATTACTATTGAACTTAAATTACATGACTGTTTATTCTTTTGTTGCAGTCAGAAACATATCGGAAAATGAAAGAAGTTACTGGAGATTGCTGGGAAGGGAGGTACGACTCAGCTTCAATAGTAAAAACAGATTGTTTCTCTTAAGAAAGTTTCATAATTTAAATGCGTATATAAGATGGAAAAGAAAGATCTTCCATCTGATGAATGAATGCACAAAGCTGGACTTCTCTTGTGTTTTATTCTTCTCTTTATAATATAAATCTTCTTGCTCAATATTCCTATAAGCAATGTCTTCTTTGTTGAGTTGTTCCACAGATAATGTTTATTGTTACCCACATGCACTTCATCATGTTAAATTCTAAACCTAAATGAAAAATAAATAAGATTTGGCTATATTCTAATTTTTCACTCGCTACATCTAAGTTTTGTTTTTAGAGAAAGAACATGTATGCTTTATTTGTGTCATAAAGCTCGTCTGTATTTGGGATGCAGTTTTCCGAAGACAAACGATCTTATGGTTAATATATTCGGTGGATGTTTTGTTGAGGAAAAAATCCTTACGTAAGTTCATGCAGCAGAAACAATTTAGTTACCGCCCTCATTTTAACTCTATTAATATTCCCGATTTACTAAACCTTTTTTTTTGCTATGCTCTATTTTCCAGAAACGAACAAAAAAGGATGAAAGGGAGCTTAGATCTTTTTATAAAGCCCCTCGGCTTGTACGATTCTGCTAAAGATTCTATTTTTGATTGCTTTTTCAATGGTTGGTTAAATTATTATGACTAATAATGATTGTAAATCCTTAATTCTATATATATATTTTCTGTATATTGTTCAAGAATTTTCTTGGTATTTATGCACATTTTTATATTTTTAAATATATTTTTTTATATTTTATTTATTAAATTATTTCTAATTTAAACTCTAAACCCAACTTATTCCTTAACCCTACCCAAAACCGATCCGTACTCATCCAAACCCCATCCGACTCCCACGCTTCTTCTTTCTTGCTTCTTTCCTTTTCCTGCTTCTTTCCCTCCAACGTTCCCCTCAGCCTCCGCCCCACGACCTGTGCTCGCCCACGCTCTCGCTGCTCGCCAACTCCCCATGATCCCCTCCATCAAATTCTCTCCTTCCAACGTCTCCTCTCTCTCTTCCCTTGGCCAACGTCTCCGCGAGACTCGCTTCTTGCCACGACGATCAAATCCACTCGCCCTCCTCCATCGACTTCATAACCAAGCCCTCAACCGTCGACTTCACGATCGCCATCGCCTTTGCCGCCTCCAACACGAGCTCTTTGCCATCATCTTCACCTCCTCATCTCCTCGTCTAGCCCCAGCCAACGAGCACCACTGCCGATGAGCTCGCACCATCTCAACCTTCTCTTTCAGCCACCTTCTGCGACTACTTCATCTTCCCAGCACCATCCTCTCTTCCCCAGCCCACTCCACCATCCAAACTCCCCCACGAACCTCCTGCACCGACCCAACCGCCGGGCTTTCACCGCCTCCGAGGGCTCGACTCAACCTCCACCGTCGTCTCTTCTTCCCCTCACCGCAACCAATCACCATCCTCCTCCACTTTACAAACCCACATCCGAGCCATCATCCTTCATCGGCGACCACCTCCCATCACACCGCCAACCTCGTTGCCGCAACCCCGTCACCGCAACAGCCGCCGACCTCTTTTCCCGGCCACCAACACCGGTGCTCCCCTAAGCTCCCCCTCACACCTCCCTCTCCTAAGACCTCCTGCACCAGTCATTTGTCGCCTCCCAAGCTCCCCACCTCGCCGGAGCTGCCCCTGAAGCTATCACCGTGACCACCGCAACTCCTCGAGCTCCCATCACCGTGCCTACTTCCGGACCAGCCCCGTCCCCACTTCCGTACCAGCACCGCATCACTGCCGAACCACTGCGAACCCTAGCCACGCTCCTGCTGAGCTGCTATTATGTGCTCGTGTCCGTGCCATTGCCGCCATTCTCCCATCGTTGCTGTCACTCGTCGCCAGGCAAGTGTTGCACACTTGCTTCATGCTATTAAGTATATGACTAAATATATTGATATTTATCGAGACATTAAATTATATTAATATAACAGTGTGGTCAAATCGAACGGTTATAGTGAGTCGTAATTGCGCGTAATAGGGTGAACTGAATGTTTATGAGGGTAATATCCCATGATTGGGACATTTAGAGTTCACAGGAATTGTTTCCTGTTCATATCCGCGTCATATCCGCGAGATGCACGGATTTTGCTATAATTACGAAATGTTGTGTTAAGTGTTCGATGTGAACCCTAAACCAAAACTTAATCAAATACAGCGGGATCCGAGATAAATTAGATCCTTTTACCGTTAATGAATACTCTGAAGAAGTGGTTTGCAAATTAGTATCACTTACCCCATAAAACGATATCCTGATAACTCTTGTGAAAGTGGAATTTTTCCCGGACAAGCTGAACGGTTAAATTCATAATAAACCATTTATATATCGGATCTTGGCGTTCTATGGCTCGTATCGAGGCCCATAGATAAATCTACAGTATACCATAGTTGATCTCTGAATTTTATTAAGTTATAGCAACGAAAATTGAGGCAGTTCGTGGCTCTGGACTGTTGTCCAGAGCAAGAATCTTTACCCTTACCCGTTTTGGAACGCATGTTTCACCCTGTTTAAGCACCGAAGTGTGCGTAACCATATATAGAAGTGGAGATAATTGAATTGGATTTCCAACGGTACTGGTCTCATTGCATTCCAGTATCATTTGGTATTTAAATCATATTTTAAACGGATGACATGTACGGCAGATTTCTGTCATTTCAACTTGCACTCTTCATCGGCAATCTGATCATAACTCCTAAACTGAGATGACTACTGTTGATCCGTCTCCTGTGCTGTAAAGTTAACTCGTAGCCCTACAATTAGTTGTACAGTAACGTCGCTTAATTATGATCCCAACAGGGAGTAAAACGTGTTACGAAATGGATTTCCGGTTCAGAAATTGGATTTCCAGCTGTAAACACTTGAAATGGAATGACCATAACTCGCAACCTGATACCCGATTGACTTGAAACCAATTTTGCTGTAGAGATAATTTAATAAACTGTTTACGCTTTTATATTGTTTCGCCAAATTATGCACGTGTGATTTTATGTGATTCTTCTAATCCAACCGACACCAATTGCTTATATGTATTCAGTACTGTATTTACTGTATCCCCATCATGTTGCATGATTGTTATACCTCTGTAAATAGTGTTCATGTGCATCGATATCCTAGTGAACGTGTTACATTACGACATGATAAATGTTAGTGATTGGGTTGTGGCAAGTACGTTAGTATAAAAGCGTGATTGAATAAGTGAAGTGACACGTACTTGTACACAATCAGCGGAACCAATTAGTTATTGCATTGTCGACGTTTATGAGACATATAAGTGTAACTATAACTGGTGTGGGACGGTTATGGAAGCACTTATATTGGTGTCATAGGTAAGATATCAAGCACTGTCCATTTATCTTGGATACCAGTCGAAACATGCTTGATGGAGACCCTGTCTCCAGTTCTCGCGTAGATTTATCATGGAGCGACTAGTATTTAGATTCATGGTCGGTGTTTGATGTAGACCGCGGGGTGTGGGGTAGTTTGAGTGTGAGTTCGATCAACGGAATCTCAGGAGTCCCACTACCGGCATATGTAGTGATTTCGGGAGTTGTATGGATGGTATTTCTGATTCTTAGTGAGCGTGATTCGGGCCCATGTTCCCTTGCCCCTGGGACTACCTTTGGGTTGGGATACTCCTGCGGTGGTTGACGCCCACACTTGGACCGACGATAGGTTTAGTGACTTGGACATTGAGACTTAGAGACCGATTGCTTTAGTGATATGGACATTACATTGATTATTGATCTGATACATTTACTTTATCGTTACACGTACAGGTTACTTCATGTTCGCGTCATTACTCTATGTTACTGCTTCATGTTTATCATCATTGCATATATTACATATTCATATATATTGGTATTGTGTCGCTCTGACGACCTGAGTATATATGCTCAGAGTGAGGAGTGGATTTAGCTCGAATCAGGACTTGTCTTATCTCGAGAATATTGCGAACATTTAGATCAGCGACACCAGCGCTATTTTTCCCTTGACTCTATCTGGTTAGTTATATATATTTTTTGATTGAATTAGTGGCTGCACTTCTCATTACCTGTGCTATGATTACTGATTACCACGTAATGCTAAAAACCGAAATGTGATTACGGCAGGATATTTTCTTGACCGTAGGAGCATGGCTGGCCTTATCACCCCTTATATTCTGTATTTTGGGAAGTGGGGCGTGACAATGATATCAATAGAAATTTTCATATCAGGACCAGTAGGTGAAAAATGTAAAATAATACATTATAATTTATGAGCTTTTGGTAATCATTTATCCGGTGGTAATGTTATCTTCAATGTATGTGAATATATATGAAAGAGAAGCTCAGGTTGTTTTTCTTAGGAATATGTATGTCCTAGAGATCATTATTGTACATGTGATGTATATTATAGTGGATACTTTGACATATATATAAAGGACTTTCTTACTCGACATGATAGTATGCTATCCGGTTACTCTTTATCTTAACATGTTGACTGGTATTCTTTACTGTCTTGCTTTCACATGTTGATAAAGCCTTTGGGATATGTACAAGACTACCAGGACTATGATGAGATCATACTAGTGGGGCTAGGGTGGTCCAAAAGTACATCCTTTAATCAGTTCCTAGTCAAGCGAATATCGAGACCGGGGCATCGATATTCCAGAGTAGACTAATGTGTACGTTTCTTGTCTTTTAAAGGGCGATGGTTGATCCTACAACCATTGGTGTGTGACATCAAAGATTGTATATAAGTGCTCATTGGAGAATGGGTACACCGAACAGGACTCGCCGAGAACTCCTATGTGGTAGTATACCTATCGTCAGATAGCAGTCCTCTGGTGACACTGGTGTAGGTTAGTCTGTAGACCCGAGATCGTCATAGAGTCTTGTGTGGCTCCCACTGTGCTTTGATTTCTTTCCTACCACGGCTCAAAATATTCGTGCAAACAGGTGGATTTTGGGTACAGTCCCGAATCACATGGAGGCAATGAGCGATAGGAAGGGTTTCGTCTCTCCCGGTATTGGGGGTTGATGTTGCGCTATGCTCGATTGGATATAACTGGAAGTCTCAGGCCAGGGCTGCTGTTAAGATTTACTGATAAGAGTTATCAGTAGTTTCTCAAACCGTTATAGGCCAGATATCGGCATGACTTATTACGTTACTGGGGCCTGACGTTTACCACCCTTAGACATGATATGTGACATATCAGACGAAGAGACCAGACTGTACGGTAGTGTTACTGATAGGCTTCATGGAGAGTATGGACGAGCTTGCTTGTTGATCTTCATATCTCTCAATACCCGGATAGCCGTTACGTCCAGCTAGTACCGCTGACAGCTTGTAAGTGATTGATGTGATCATTACCTACTGTCGGCGTATTGACGAGTCTTTAGAGTCCCACACAGAAGTTTTCTGGTTCGATTGAAACGAAGTAGGGCACATACGTTGATATGTGCGTGTGCTTGATTAAATATGAGCATATGATACCGTATTATAATCTGACAGTTATCTGATGTCGGTCAGGTTATATGTGATATAACCGGATTATCGAATCAAGTGTTGGTTTGATAATGTGATATTCAGATTAATGATATTAGTCGGTTATATGTGATATAACTGGATTATTAGATCAAGTGTTGATTTAATAATGTGATATATATTATATGTGATATAATTATATCTTAACTAACATCATTAGCTCACTAATTGCTTTATATATATATATATATATATATATGAAGAATGGCATGTTTTTCTATTTTTAGAAAATAGAAAAATGAGGTGTAAATTGTAGAGATATTTGTGGAATGGGCAAGGCGTGGGTTTTATTATTTGTATATTAGTCTTGACCCACTATTCAAGTATGGTTGCAATTTAGAATTGCAATTTTATTCCATACTTGAATAAGTGAGGAAACAGAGAGACATTTTGAGTTTACTCTCATCATTTTCATTCTTCATGCCTTAGCCATTTCTTGAGCTCTTTCTTCCTCTAGCTCTCTACAATTTTCTTCACCTCACTTCCAAGTTCAAACCCTCACATGTGATGTGAATCATTGAACTTGTGAAAACCCTAGTGAGCAAATTAAACCCCTACTTTACCATCACATATTGGATTAGCAATTTGATGTGGAGTGTTGGCTTCACTAATGAGATTAGTGAAGGGTTAGCTTGAGCTTGTGGACTTCGGGTGGATCGTCTTTGGCGCGAAGATCACGAAAGAGGTTCGTTCAACTCGAAGAGAAGCCTAGAAGAGTCGCGTGGATTTCAACCCGGAGCTATTGAAGAGAAGGACTCGAACTACAAAGGTTGTATGCTCTTTTCTTCTCTTTAGTTCATCACATCACAAAGGCAAACCGTAATAATCTAGTAAAAGATCTTGTTAGCCTAGCTTAGCACCTAATAAAAATTTGAATTTGCCATACTTGATGCCTCTAGAAGCTCATGGTTGTGCTAAGATCGACTTTCAGTTTTGATGTATATATCATCTTAAACATGTAATGTTATGCATCTTCTTATGATTATATTTGCATACTGTTTGTGCAATTAATTCCTTAGCTTAATTCAAAAAAACTATCAAATACTTCGTCTCTGTCTCAATTCTCAAAAACTACCAAAACCTCTCATTATTTCAAAAAAACTACAATGTTTTAAAAGTTTTGTGACAGTTTTTTGCAAATATTGCTAACTTGAAACCTTAGTTATGATAGTTTTCCATAGTTTTTGGTAGCTTCTTGTAGTTTTGAAAGTACCTATCAGTTTCTTGTCGCCGAGCCAAAATATATGGTGGAATTTTAGACTTGAGTCTAATTCCTTTATGTTATTGTTTGGTACATGCATATATTATTTTTCTTTTTTCTCTTTGTTTGTTTGGAAAATATTGAGTAGAAACATCAAGTGCCTCAAATAATGAACTGCTAAGATGGCATATTGTTTTCAATGTATAAAAATCTGTTTGCTTCTAAATAATAAACAAATAGAAAAAATAAATATTTTCAGTTCAGCACTTCCAGATCCAATTTTCATAGTTTTTAATTCAGAGAATCAAACAAATAATTTAACAGCTCGATCTCACCAGTTTGCTCAGCGGCAATTAAGAAGACAGATACCAGCTCAAACATTAAGTACAAAAAAGATTAGAATATTGATGGAGGTCAAATATAAGGCCTTATTTTTTACCCAGATTTTAGCAAAGATAATGCACCTCACAAGTTGTATCCATAAAGAAAGAGCAACATTTCAGATTCACAGCAAAATTACATTTCAGATTCACAGCAAAATTGCCATTGAGAGCAGCAACATGTTTCATACTACTAATACATTCGTATTTATAATAAATAACACTGCTCTACTAGGTTACCAGATATCTACATATTTTCTAAAGCAATAACAGAAATCTGATTTAACGCCTAGAAAGTGCGACCAAGATCAGCATTGACATTGAAATGATGACTTTGAAACCAGAGCTTTCCCAGAAATTTTGACCGCGATTGAAACTGGCTTCGTTGTGTTGCTTCATAGACACTTGATCTCTGAGCTCTTTCAGTGCCTTGTCTCTTCTCTCTCCCGCCTGATTACAATGATGGAGGAAAATTTGTAAGTTTAAATTCTTAACAATTCAAATATTTCAGTGTGTGTATTCATAAATCTACTTCTCACATTAGTAAAATTGCCCTCAAACTATACATGGCGCTCTTCACTTGTGGATTGGTTCAAGGGAAATTATGTGAATGTGTACAAACTATCGGTTTCGAGAGTTGTGTCATTTTAATGATTTAAGTAGAAACGAACCTATAAAGATAAATGCGAAGGGTCCTAAATATTTGTGTTTGGGAAACATTTTCTAATTTGAACATGGTAACTTCCAAAATAATATATATTTTCATAAAGTAAATTGCAACTAAATCAGTACCTACAAAAGGAAAAATCAAAAGCATAGAATACATTAAATTAAAGATTGACTTCCGGTTAGTGGAGGATTTCTGAAATCCGAGGATTCTATTTAGGGCCAGCAAACAAGCCGAACTCGAGCGAGCCGAGTTTGGCTTGAATTCGGCTCGTTTTAGTATTTGGCTCAGCTCGAGTTCGATCCCGAGCTGACATTAGACTCATGTTCGTTTATTTAATGAGCCAGGCTCTTAATGAGCTAACGAGCCGACATTTTTTATTTATTTCACACTCGAAGATCTTCTAAGACGTCAAAGAAGAATCGTCGTTCAAGGAGATTTAAATTTATTTTTTTGAAGGTTTCGATGTTGAGGCTAGAGACCTTTTGAGTTTGGGGTTGAGATAATGAGCTAAAGTTTTCTTCAAGTCGAAGGGAAGAAATTCGGGATTGATATGAAGTGACAGCAGTAAAAATAAAAAAAATTATATATATAATATGGGATGTTGGATTGGTTATTCGGTACCATTAGGTTATTGAATATGAGTTTAATATTTAAAACATATAATATAAATGAACCGAGCTCAAACTGGTAACAAACGAGCTAGGTTTAGCTCGTGTTCAGCTCGTTTACTTAACGAGCGAGGATTTTGGTTCAAGTTCAGCTCATTAACAAACGAACCAAACTTCAACGAGCCCTTATCTAGCCAAAGTCAAGCCAGCTCGGTTCGATTAACACCCCTAATTCCATTTCAAGTAGATTTGTGACTAATTCAAAATATTTTCCATTTTACCTGTATGTCCTACCGACAAGTGGGTTATAATAAAAAAAATCTAGATTTTGAACATCTGAAAACTCCAGATTAAGAAGCACTGAAAAAATAAATTTAACTATCAAATCATTCAAATATAGAAATGACAATATGTAGAGACTGAAGCCACTAGGGGAGCGAATTACCCTCTGAAGCTTTCGCATTTGAGCTCGTGCCTCCTGCAGACAGAACTCTAGCTTCAGCACCTTCTTCTTTAGTTCCTGATCAGCTCTACGATGTTTCTCTAGCTGTCTCACAAATGGAGAAAAGTTACAGGTATAAGAGAAAAAACATATGTGAACAGTAAGGTCAATAGCGCAAAAGCACCCTGTAGTTTACCGTGTATGACTCTTATACCCCTTCAGCGATCTATAAGTGAAAACCCCCTTTTGTTCATTGGCAAAACCCTTAAAAACACTCAAATTACACACTAAAGGATACAAATAACTTTTTTAGATTTTAATCAGACAATCGTTCAGGCTGTCAAATATGGAATCCGATTGTTTCTTTGGGTTTTGAACAATAAAGCTATTTGGTAAATCACAGGAGGTTTTGTGCAAATAACCATATTAATAAAGCAAGACAATTATAGCATCAAAAATGCATGAATTACCTGTGACTCCAATTCTTTGGTTTTATGTTTCCAATGTGCAGACATGAATCTGATCTCATCTCTCAGTCGAGCAATCTCGTCATCCTTAGCATCCAAGAGTTTGTTCATCTTCTCAAAGTTTTTCGGGGATACTTCATCCAAAATCTTCCTGAGCTCACAATCTTTGTTGACACCAGCTTTTAAGACTGCTTGCATAATCTCCTTCTCTATTCTTATAACTTCGTCTTTCAATTGTCTTTGTGAATGCTCTCTTGCTTGGAGATCCCTCTGTAGATGATCTAACTGTTCCTCTAGCTTATTGACTCTGGTCTCATTTTCTATAAGAGAATTATTTTTCTCATCTAATTCTTTCAATAAGGCTAGACACTGAGACTGGGCTGATTGAGCTGATGCAGCACTGGCCTCTACAGTAGCTTGAGTAAATGAAAGCTGTGACCTCAGGTCATCTAACTCCTTAACATACTGTGCATTAGAAATAATTATTATCAGTTTTTATTGGGCATTATACCATAAATTATATAATCAACACAATTTATTTTCTCGCTACTGTGCAATTTGTTTGCTTAGGATTATTATCATGGTCTTGGTCTTGTAACTTACAATCATTTTCTTACTGCATGTCATATGATATATCAGTTAAGATTAGTAACTACTCTCTTTCAATCATTGTGGGATTGTTTCATTCTCTTTTTTCCTTTTTAGTCTACTGGTTTGGCTTCAATTTGCTTTCCTTTTCATAACTTCTAGTTTCAATATAATTTTATTCAATGGAAAGAGAGAGAAACAATAATGGACATGTGAATAGTCAACAACATGGAAATGCACGTTGCTTGATGCTTCTAGATCATATTAGCACAACATGGTCAGGATAAAAGGATAACATTGGACTATTGGGGCAAAAAAACACCTAAAGCTAAGCTCATATATGCTCTGGATAGATTTAGAACACCTATAATGAAAGGTAGTAGCTGGGCCCAATCTCTATCAGATATCTCAAATATAGATAAAAGTAGGACACAAAAGGCAACAAAAAGCATGAAACTGTTTCCTAAGATGAATCATTTACTGCAAGAGGTTCTTCTAGACACTGTTATAGAAAATGAATGATGAGCATAAGCAATCAAAGAGCTTGGGTAAAATCAAAGCAAGAACAAAAAGAGCGTGCGGTCTATAATTGTGAAACGCATGAATTAAAGCAAACAAAGATTTAATTTCCATAATAGGTCACAACCAAACTAAAACAACAAAAGGCCCTTCAAGGAAAGTAACAATTAGAGCAGATCCAAGTAACAAAGCCATAAAGATGCAATTCAACATCCAACAAAAGCTAAAGCACATACATACTAGAATCCAAGTATTTCATTCCAATACAAAGATTCAACAGACTGATATTTTATAAATACAGCACCTGTTCAGTGCTTGAACTTGTAGCTTGCAGCAGCAAATTCCTCTCTTCCAAGCACACCTGCAATTTACCCACTTCCTCCTCCATGCTCTTGGCCTTCATGTCTGCTACCTACAATTCACAAAACACCATATTCAGTCCATAATCAAACTCAACACATAAAAGCATAGAAGCCCATTAAATAAATTTCTATAGATAGCCAAAACTAAACCTTTCTTGATTGGGATTCTCTTATAAAAGATTCCTCTTGTGAAGCCAACTTATTCCGTACATCTTTAAGCTCTGCAGCCAAAGATACGATATTCTTCCTAAAACACAGCTTCCTCTCTGTGAGATCCTTCAGCAAAGGATCCAATTCTAGCGACGATGAAGCTTCCTTCTCTTTAGTTGACATCGCTAATCCAAGGAGTAAAAAAACAACCTTGATCAAATAATCAACAGCAGTGTCCAGGGATTTTCTCTAAATGCATCAAAACCACTCATAAATTTACACCAACAGCTCCATTTTTTACTTTTAGGGGTCAGCAAATACAAAATCAACATCTTGCATTTAATTGAACAGTGAAAGAAAACTAAGAAAATTACAAACGTCAGTATTTAATCCTGATCACATTAACTACAGGCAAAGAAAGGGACTGAATACTTTTATTTGGATATCATAAGAAGCGTATGCTAATGTCCAAACTAAACACGCCAGTGAGTAATTAAAGAAATCAGAACAGATTGCTTAAAATAATAAGTAGATGACAGCAAAAAGGCTGAATTTTGAATCTGAAACTGACACATGGGCTCACGTGCGAGCTCACAAGAAGAGCGTTTCGCAACTAACATCAGATTCATCCAAAAAGGAAGCAGCTTTAGTTTTCAGCTTCCGTAAATTACGCCTCAAGAGCTCTATTTTTTATCCTGCAACAGCAGAGATCACAGACTCTCTTTTTTCCCCAATTGCACCGATAATTTAAAAAAAAAATACAGAGAAATTGCTTCTTCTCAGATGATTTACACGAATCGAAGTGAAAATTTTTTAGAAATGAGGTCCTTAGCTTTGATCTCTTCCATTGATCACACCTAGGGTTTTGAGAGCTCACTAACTCGCCATCAATCAAACTAAAATTATCAAAAAAATATGTGAAGAAATTGCTTCTTCAGCTTGAAACAACCTCAATCTCTTCTCCTTCATTCGAAACTGAAATCAACAACAAAACTTCTAAAAAAAACAAGAGAGAACTCACCTCCTCAGCTTCGATCCACGCCGATCTCTACTAAAATTTAGGTCCCCGCTTCGATCTACAGATCAGATCAGTAAAAGACTGATGAAACCTCCATCGTTTTCCGATCTAGGGTTTCTGTGAGCTCAGAAATGGAGAGGGGATTTTGAAAATTGGAAAGGAATAAAATAATATTATATTTTCTAGTTTTGGAGGCTGGAGAGGATGGAGCAAAAACCCCAAACTGACGCTTGTCTTTTGTGAGGCATTAAATAGGAAGCTGAGAAACAATTTTAATGAAAATTTCGGATTTTATTTATTCGAATCTTTTTGCCGAAGTTGAAGGCTCGTGTTCAGACCTGGGGCTGTCATTTCACGCGGCAAAATCCAAATTTCAGATGCGAGTGATCGTGGACGTACACGTGGGGTGTTTTAGTTCGTCGGATAGAATGGACCGGGCTCGTATGATCTCGAGTCACCCGTAAACTTAGCTGTTTCCATAAAGTTCTTACTCTGTTATAAAAATACCTGCGTTGTATATTTTTCAATCAATATGTAACTGGAATTAGAAATTTTTAACGGGAGAGTTGCTCAGTGATAAGTTGGGATTTTTGTTCTCTTCTCTAATCAATGTTTTTTACTTAGCGGTGAATTTCTAATGGATGTTAAGTAAAAGTAACCGAAGACGTATTTTGGATAATTTAAAATTGTAGGGAGGGAATGAAATTTCAAACTTTTGAAGTGAATATGAAATTGAATATGAAATTACCTATATTCTAGGGTGACATGAAAAAAAACCATTTCCTTTTTTGGGAACCCGATAAAATCAAGGTAAAACATTTCTGTCAAATATCGATGGTCTTAATTTGGGAAGAAGTAATGCAGGTATTGTTTGTTTTGGTTGGAGTATGTTTTGAGGGGTTGGAAGCGTTGCATAAAAAATGAGTAAAGAGTTAAAACTCTGGTGTTTGTTTGGAAGGGATTAGTCGTACTTAAAATTAGAAATTTAAAGTTTGCATTTGATAGATCCTTTTAAAATAAAAGTCAAGAGTTAATAAATGAAAATAAAAGGAAATAGGGTAGTCATGAGAGAAGAAGTGTTTTTATGAAAAAAAATCATCTGATGTGACAAACTCCGACAGTACTGCTTAACTTTACCAGAAAACCTCCCATCTCGAATTACCGATTTCGTACATGCCTCACAGAAAATTAGGATCTTGAAATTATAGACTTTGCTGACAAAACAAACAGAAAGGATTTAAGTCCCGGATAAAATACGAGTTGAGACTCTTGGTTTTCCAAACTTCCACCAAACAAACAGGTTTTTCCTTAATGAAAATAAAATTTGGGTTGGCTGATGTGTTCTCTTATCTTGTATAGAAGCAAGACAATTCAATTATTTCTTTTAATTACATAAAAGCCATAAGTTGAAATATGTTTGCTAAAAATGAAGAAAAATTTCTTGCTTTTTTAAACTATAGTTAAGCTGATTTCTATTTTTCCCCTGAAAATAAATAACAAATATCTTAATAATATATTTCTAGTTTTTCTTACTTGATGGATTGATCGAATAATAAGTATAGTTCTATGTTACTTGAATATCCATATGTCAGAATAGGTTTTGAGCGAATAATAAACCAACCAGCCGGCCAGACCCTTGAGAGACATTTTTTTGTATTTAACATATAGTGTACATCTCAAGACGACTTTAATAATTATTAGTAAATTGCACTTGCACGTGCGATGCGCATTTGTATGTTTCGACATCATCAAGGTTTGAAAAGATTTTCAAGAATTGGTGAGATATTGAAAACGTGGGAATTATGAGAGATACAGAGATGATGAGATCCTAAAATCTTTTAGTTGTGGGAAATTTGTTATGGATGAACAGCAAAAATAATCCAAAAATCTTTACATTTTATATTTTATTTCAAGTTTAATATAAATCAAAATTATCATTTTTTGACATAACAGTATTGCTGATATGACGGAAAATTAAAAAGGCTTATTTTGTAATGTGCTCTGTGCACTCCTTCTTTGGTGTTAATATAATAGAGAATATACATTTTGGTAGAAAAATCATCAAGGGGAAAAAAGAATAAGAAGCATCCGTGGAGAAAAAAGAAAAATCAAATTTTTTTTTCAAATTTCTAAAGAATAACCGAAAAGGCATAGCATCCGCAGTAAAACTTCGGCAATTGGAGATCCGGAAGAATTGTATCCAGGGGGACAAAAAATTATGCTGTGATCCAAAATTGATGAAGTAAGGGCCTGTTTGGTTGCAGGATTATGGGTTTGGATTTGGATTTTGGATTGTGGAATCCTAGGATTCCACAATTTTGTGTTTGGTTGCAGGATTAGGATTTCTAGGATTCCTTTGTTTTATATGGAGGGCCCACCACAAAAGAAGGATTCATGAATCCTAAAAATTTTCAAGGATTCTCAAGGATTTGACACTATTCATTGTACATTTAGATGGGGCCCATGCACTTTATTTATTTAACAATCCTCTCTCTCTCTATCTCTCTCTAAAATCCTCAAATCCAAATCCTATTTTTTTTCCAACAACCAAACAAAGATTACAAGGATCTACAAATCCAGATCTACAAATCCAAAACCAACCAAACAACAAATTACCAAATCCAGAAATTTCAACCGTACTATTTTTGGAATCCAAATTCCATAATCCTGCAACCAAACAGCCCCTAAACAGGGCGTAAATTTTGCTGATCGCCGCATTTAAGTTTGTGAGCGTTAGTTATTTATGGCTCATAAATTGTCACGTGAAATATAATGTGTTGACTTATCTTATGGCTCTCGCAAATCTCAGTTGTGCACCTGCTTTATTTATGACTCCATAAATAATTTTTTGGGTAAATTGTCAAATAAAACCCAAGTACCCAGTTGTGAAAAACCCCTTGGTCTTGAAACTGCAGTCAAAATCTCTATAAAAAGATTTTAGTTGTCGAATTTTTTTTATCTATGATATTCAGTAGTTTCCTGCGATATTTAAGCAGTTGTATGTGATAGCTAAACTATTTCCTGCAGTATCTAAATGGTTTGTATGAATTTGTTAGATGCAGTAGGAAAAATTCTAGAGGTTTTTTAACTATTGTTTTGAGGCCGGAGGTTTCTGACGGTGGAAAGAAGTGCTTGGTTTTTTTTTGTTCTTTTTTACAATTTGCCCTATTTTTTTTCTTTTCTTTCTTTTAATTTTTAATTTTTTAAAAAAACTTTTGGTATACCTTGGCAAGTGATTTAAGCAAGAACTTTTAATTTCTTTTTCTTTTCTGGGATGAAAAATCTTCTCATAATAAACAGGTGAAGTTTTCTAACTTCTCGTCATAAATTGACAACCTTAGCTAGTAATTTAGGCTTTTGATTTATCATCATTTTTCGAGTAAATAGATGTGTTCAACAATCTGCAAGTGACCGATGGCCTCTCTTTCGACTTATTAGTTGCATGCATTAAACTTATTAACTATTTTTTACTTTTAAGTCATAATAAAAAAACAAGAAATCACAAATTTCCATATCCAACCAACTCCACCTCTTTGATATCATGGTTTAAGTCATACGAGATTGTTGATAATCATCAAACATAACAAACCTTAAGGCAAATTAAATCAGAAAACATTTAAATTTTTCATACAGCAATAAAGTCGGATGCTGTATGCAGCAACCACAACAAAGTGCTTATTATGAACTTCTAAGGGAGTAAGATTGACTATATACAAACCCATTAAACTTGCTTAGACCCGATGTTCAAAACATCATTACCCTAGTTTTTGAGTATGTACCTTGCACATGAAGCACATGAAGCACATGAAGAAGATTAATATTTTATTTAATGACGCCAGGGCATCTTACCTCCGTTTTGATCAAATGATAGTTTATTTAATGCTTGTTTGCATGTGTGTGTGGGTTGGGGGGTGGTTTGGGGCGAGTGGGAACAGGATGGCTAAAATCAAAAGAGGCAGTTTAAGATTTGAGATACGAAGGATGATAATGTTGATGGTTTCGCAAGTTAGCAGGTGAAAGAGGACTAATATTTAAAATTTAAAAGGTTGTTACTCTCTACTATTTTAATACCAAAGACCGGAAGGATAATTTTTCTGGTGGTTGTGACATAAACTTCTCTTTTATTAATTGGCCCGTAAGTCTAATCCACGCACACAATACATATGACAACACATTTACGCATCTAGAAAACTCATGAATTTACCTTGAAAAAATTTAATTATGACACTTTCTCTTATGGGACTGAGCCAAGCACTCTCCGTCAAGGAAAACACTCTCCGTCAAGGAAAACTATGTGGCACTTATTTTTGTATTAAAGTCCTCATTAGACCTTTTTGGCTCTTCCTCTTCTCTTTTCTGACTAGCACATGCCCTGCCTCTCCCTTCTCTAGAGTGTCCCCCCCCCCCCCTCTTCCGTTGACTTCATGAAGCAAAAAAAACTTAGGTTTTTTTTTCCAAAATAGGATGATTAGACATTAAAATTAATAAAACATAATAAATTAAATTATAATTATGAGAATAGAACGGTTTGGAGCAGGCACCAAGAGAGGACGGGTTCCTGGAACCCACCGTCATCACTAAAAAGTGGAGGACGGGTTTTCAGAACCTGCCCTGCTCACATCCCAACCTATCCCATGTAGCCCCTCGCCTCGCCCCGTCCGGCCCCACGCAGGCACCCCACCCATCCATCCCCGTCACGTCCCGTTTCCCAAAATGCGTAGACTACGGCACGTGACAGAGCCAATCATGCAACCTGTGGCTAGGAAATATCCTTCCACAGTCACATTACGGCTGTCTATAAGATATCAAGGACAGTAAAATATAAAAATCTATCTAGTACATGTCCATTTGCCACAGTAAATAAAGTCAACAAAATGTATAAGCGAAAACGAATCAAATCCAATAAACAATATCTGAAAACATGTCCCAATATGGACTCACATTAAGAAATAAAACTGCGGAAAATAAACTAAACTAAATATCTCTAAATAACACATGTTCCATTCCTCACTGCTCGGCTTGATTGCTAAAATATTCTCGATCTGCCTGCGACAAAAGTAAAGGAACTGGGCCATGCAAAACCCAGACGCCAGTGCGTAATAATATCAAAATAACAATAATAATCAGGATGTAACGATATAGGTAAATATGAATATAAATAAATAACATAGATATAAACAGTGAGGTATGTGTATGTATGCGATGTGTGATGTGTAATCTAAAACTATGCTTTTAGGTTATCTATTCTAAAAGTTTTTGAAATCAATTAATATAATTCTCATCGTAATTCAACAGTATATGTCCCGTTCATTCCCCACGGGATCACGGTAACAGGATTTATTCCGTAACGCCCGAAAAAAAGGCAAACATGTAATTATTCCGTAACGCCCGGAAAAACGGCAAACATGTAATAATATTCTCTTGAGTTACGTTTCAGTTGCATTCTTGATTTCTCCTTTTCCTCCAGATTTGTGTTCAAGTCAGGTATTACCAATATAGATCTAATGCCAACACAGGATCAAGCAGGTACAGTTCTTGTCTATGCAGATAACAAGTTACGTCCATCAGGACAACACGTCAATATTGTTGGCATTAGTAACAAGATCCAAGTAAAAAGTCAAGTAGTGTGTCGTGAACATGTCATGTGATGCATATGTATCAAATAGATACCTAAATATGAAACTATAACGAATATCGGAATACGCTAACCAAACTGATATCAGGATGCATATGTGTCTATCTGTAATAACCATTTATACGTCCATGACCATGTATGATGCAAATTAGATAACACGTTGCACTAATGTAATAGTATAATGATATCATGATGTTCCGGCATGCAATTAGATATGTTATTATCAGTACGGATACGAACGGATATCGTAAAACTGTAAATCTATAACATTTGCTGTATAATAAAACACATGTACTATTTTTATTCATATGGATATCGGTATAATAACATAGCATGTTGCGAGATAAACTTGCCTGATCGGATCTCAAGATAGGGTATGTACGTCACGTTCGACGTCAGATAAACGTCGCGATGCAAACTCACGCTCGTGTAGAACTGGACCTGACTGATCAATGACGTGACTTGATGTCTACACTGGACGACGACGATGACTGGGTCGTTCGGATCGTCGGCGACGCATGCGACTTCGGTGAGACGGCCAAGAATCGATAAAGAAAAGAAAGAAAGGAGGAAAGAAAGAAAGAAAGGAGGAAGAGGCTGTGGTGTCGGCTCTAGGTGCTGGGGACAGAGGAAAGGGGCGAGGCGACGACAACGATGGCTGCCGTCGACGAGGTCTAACGGCGAGGGGCAGTGGGTTTCTTGAGTTGGCGTTGGGTTACTGTTGCAGCCAATGGTGATGGTGGTGGTGGTTTGTGGTGTAGGAGAGGAGAGGGAGGTGAGGCAGTGAAGAGGGTGATGATGATGAGGTGAGGGTGACGGCGACGACGAGGTTAGGGTTTCTGCAGTTGGGTCGCCGAGGGTCTGGAGGTGCAGGGATGGTCAGGGAAAAAGGAGGTTGTTTACCGCCGAAAACAGAGACGAACCCGCGTAGGTCTTCTTGCCTGAGTTTGGGGGCAGATACTATTTGGTTTTATCTGTCCACCTCTCCGAAGATACCAAGTTGATTTATGGCACCGTATATCGGAGGTTTGGACAGTTGCAGCCGTTGTAACAGACTTCGTCAGATTCCCCCTCGCTTGCGAGGGGTTTTTGATTGTGGGGACGCTTATCCCTGCAGGCGCAAGCCCCTGCAGTTAATTACGTTATCGGGTTACGATAACCACTTTCTCCTTCTCCAGAAGTTCACTTCGTGTCGTGTATATTTGTTTTATTTTTGGTTGCCCGTGGATTGTATACGGAGACTAATTTATGTTATCGTTCGTAGGGCATGGATTAGTCCAAATCCGTATTTTCTTAGATTTGGGTTTGGTTGATTTAAAGATCGTTAACCTTTTTTTAAAATTAAGATCAACTTAAATATTTGTTAATGATACGTTAGTCTAAGTTTTAGACTAAGATCTACTTAACGGGGGTTCAGGATCATTTTTGATCCAACGAAAGAGCATTTGGGCTCTATCGTTTAAGTTTAGGGACATTACGACCTGTCATTAGTTTTGAGACATTGCGGTCCATTGTTTAAGGACATCATAGTCCGTGGAGTTTAAGGGCATCATAGTCCGTGGAGTTTAAGGACATTGCGGTCCTTTGTTTAAGGACATCATAGTCCGTGGAGTTTAAAGACATCACAGTTCATCATTAGTTTAAGGACATTGCGGTCCTTAGTTAGTTTAAGGACATTACGGTCCATAAAGATTAGTTTAAGGACATTACGGTCCATAGTTAGTTTAAGGACATTACGGTCCATTGTGGTGTATCCATGGGTTTGGAAATGTACCAAAAAGTTGTTGGTTTTCGGGACCCACCACCTCCCTGAAGACGTTGAGGAATTACAACGACATGTATCAGAGGTGTGGAGAGATTTACCCTTGAACCAATGTCCCGACCGAGGGGGAATGGGATGAACATCATTTTAGATACCATATGTTAAGAGCTCATTAGCTATCTTTGAGACTGAGATCGGTTTTGGAGATCTTGAGCATGAGGGGCTCAATCGATGGTCCTCGGGAGATTTGGTCTGAGTTTGGCTAATATTGGCCTTTCATAGTGTTAAACACTTGTATATGCTCAGCGCCCACGTGCTCCCACGTGAGGCGCTTGAAGTAGTGTTAAACACTAAAAATTTGAGGCGCCCACATGGGGTCATGTGAGGCGTTTGGAGTAGTGTTAAACACTAAAAATTTGAGGCGCTGTTTCTTTGGGTTTATTCGCTCGTTCTTTTCTGAGTGCTAAGCGCTATTGGGTCACGTGAGATCACGTGAGGCGCCCCAAAAATGGAAACTGCCTTTGATTTATTCCCTTTTTGCTTTATAAGTGCTAAGCACTACTTGGGGGTCACGTGTAATCACGTGAGCCAATCTTGGTTGTCCTCTTTTGTTCATTAAGGGTGCTCACGTGGGAGCACGTGATCGGCCGTTATCATGTTGGGTGCCAATATTTTTACGTGGATGGAGATCCTGAGTTTCGGGACTTTCAAGCCCACTGTTTTGTAAGAATTAAATTCTTAGGACTTAGTTTTTCTCTTAGGTTTGGGATCTGTATAGCAGAATCTCCCCGATGAGAATTGAATTCTCAACTTGTAGGGAGATCTGCTTCTGCAGATCTTTCACAAGGAAGAACTAAATTCTTATATGAAGGGTTAAACCCTTATTTTTTCAGAGGAATTAAATTTCTATATATTTTTTGGGAGAATTAAATTTTCTGAACTTAGATTTTCCCCTAAGTTTTGGATCTGCATGGCAGAATCTCCCCGATGAGAATTAAATTCTCAACTTGTGAGGAAATCTGCTTCTGCAGATCTCAACTAGAGGAAGAACTAAGTTCTTTTTTAGAAGAGTTAAACTCTTATGGAAGTAAAAAAGAGATGAGCTATTCTATGTGTTTTGTTCCTTCTCTTACCTAGGGTTTTTCTTTCTGTTTTCTCTCTTTAACTTGAAGTTTATGGGGGGTTCTCTTTTTTCTTTTTCTTTTTTTTTCTGTCTCTTGGCTCCTATTTATAGGAGAAAGAAAAGAATCAATTTGTTCAGAAAATCTCTTATTGAGAGATTTTGATTGATTTTATAATCAACCAAAATGATCTTTTAGATAAATCGGTGAATTTTATTCACCGTTGGATTTTTAATCCAAGGACTTCTGTTTTACAGAAAATATTTCTCACAAGATTAGAAAAATATTTCCCTATAAAGAATCTTCTTCTGTAAATTGGTGATTTTTAATCACCATTGGAATTTTAATCCAACGGCGCTCTGCTTTACAGAGTGCAATATTTCTTGTTTAGAAAGATCTAAGAAAATATTTTCCAAATAGGGCTTTGATCACTCTTATTTAGAATTTAATTCTATCGGTTCAGAAGGCATAGGAGCCCATCACGTGTAGCACATGGCCCCACAAAGTTAAGCCCACCAAAGAGCGTCACGTGCTATCACTTGAATTCTTCTAGCCAATTGTTTGTTTTAAGAAGGCGCCTATATATTTTGTATATAGAGGTCACGTGTCTGCACGTGAGGCTCAGTTTCAGCCTTGTTTTGTCAAGAACAGTGCCTATCTCGTGTGGCCACGTGATACTCCATTTGGGGACTTTTCCCATTGCTTTTTATATTTATTATTCATTTTTCATAAGGGAACAAAAGCCCCCACAGCGTTGTTCTCACGTGGCTTGCACGTAAGTGCAACGCTGTCACCTTTACAGCCGTTGGATTGCCTAGGGGAACGGGGAGGTGAACCGCCCTTGTCACGGAGGTGGTAGCTATTGATAAAACTGTTATCTTTACCTGTGAGATGGTTGAAGCTCACAAAGTTGCTGAAAAGGAGCCTGAGAGTCGGTTCGCCTCGTATCAGGCTCAACAGTCTCAGGCGGAGACCCGTCTCGTAGCAATAACAAAACTTGCAGCCGAGGCCCAGCGGAAGAAGGATGAACTGACGAATTTATTACACCGTCCCCCGGCTTAAAGATATATATGTTATGTCGCAACGGTTCGTCCGAACATATGCGATTCCAGTCACACCGCTCGTATCCAATTGGAATGTCAGTTCAGGGAACGGCGTTCTAAAGGCAACAATGGGATACAACTTGTGTCCAGTAGTCGTCTGCAGCAGAGAATTCTATGCTGATTTCAAAGTACCGGACATACCAAATTTTGATGTGGTTCTAGGTATGGATTGACTCGGAACATTTTATGCTACCATTGATTGTCGTCAAAGGAGGGTAGTATTCGAGATTCCAGAGCATCCGGTTTTCTATTTCAAAAGTGGAGACCGTATCCTAGAGCCAAGTACTTACAAGGCGAAACCAAATGTCACGACCCGCAGGGTACGGAACGTGACTGGCACTTAAGTTACGAAACGTCTCAAGACGTCCGTAAAATAAGTAAGCCAAAGCCCAGAAATCAAAACCCGATTAAGAAAATAGAGTGAAGGAAAAACCAATTTATTGAAAGCGATTTAATCCATTAAGTCACATCAAGTTTTTTAAAAGCAACATCCCTTTTTCCAAAAATCCCGGCAGAGTCTCCTTTGCAAAAACATGCCCCCAAACGGGTACAAAACAGGAGTATAAATGAATAACATGAAATATGGCATCCCCAAACGGGAGCTAGCTCTTCGCCCCAAGGCGCTCACAAATCCCACGCAATGTAAAGCAACAATGTGCATAAATAAGCATGAGAAGCACAAGTAAAATATCATGTCGACTCAAGTGAGCTCGACCCCAAATACAGCATAAAAGTCCCCAAATCTCACAGCCTCGTCTCTAGGTCAATATACATCAATACAATAACAGGTACAGTAGATGCAGTAGATGGAGTACTCTAGATACAATGAATATAAAAGGTGGTACAAAAATAACATCACAACCCACCTATGAGCAAAAGCCTCGAGTCCAGGCAAAAGAAGCAAATGGAGCAAAAGGAGCAAGTGCGTCCGCCGCTACTGTGCTGATGGAGCGGACCTGCAAAAAGGCTGTGGCACAACGGGGATGAGTTGCCAACTCGTGAGTAATAAATAACATCTATAGAGGCTATCACAAGCATGCACGCAAGTATCATGGCATCTACAATACAGATATGGCAGGATCTACTAGCAGATATGTATGCAACAAGAATCATTATACAATACTAAACTGGCATGATGTGCTAGCAGGTATGTATGCAACATGAATAATCTCGTGATCTGAATATGGAGGTATAAGAAATCATTGTTTTCTTCTTAGAAATATCTTTTGAAATATCAGCATAATATCAATAGAATCCACAGAAATCCGTGTCCAGCATCGACACCTCAAACCACTATCTCAAATCTCATGTATCCATATCACAGTATCTCTGGCCTCAGCCGTCCGGCTGACCCATCTCAAATATCAATATCTCAACATCTCGCGGCCACGGTCGGTATTCTCTGGATATCCGCCGTGCCAAAAAGTCACCGGTAGGTAGTCCATCCCCTGCCAGGCTCATCGTCTACCACTCGATCTTCTTGCCCCGGGGTACCTTACCGGGCCCACCATGTACCCGAGACGATTCATCCAACTCCTTGAAACGGGTCTCGAAAACCACAGCAAACTCATGGTGGACGACACTTACATCACTAGAAAACCACAACTTTGCATAATTTTTAAAAAGGTAATAAGTTTATAAATTCTTGCGGCTTTCCCCCGAAATCCAGAAATCTCATAAATCTCAAGAAATCTTCATAAGTGCATATGTCAATGATAATGAATGCATATGGTATCAACAATCAAGTTGCAATGTATGCTTAATAGACTAGGCATGAATAATGATGTAATGAGGTACATGCACATGAATAGCAATCCTACAGGTTCATCTTAAGGATTTAAATGCATTAGCGCAGGTTTAGGCATCAAATAGGGTGAAAATATTCTAGATTATAAGTTATCTAGTGTTGTGCCATAGCAATTACCAAGGCGTGTGTGTAAGCATGAATAGTGCTCGTTCTGCATATAAAAACCCTGGCAATGGTGCAGGTGTCCTATGGAATGAGTTCGCATATGTAGGTAAAAAAATATAGATCATGAATGTAGCAGGATGTCAGGCAAGCATTATACTCATAATTACTAATATCACTAGGAATCTATTAAATTACTCAAACTATCGGGCGACTTGCGCCATCCAAACGATTGTCCCCCGTAGATGTTACATCTACTCACCTATGATCTCGCGCTAGGTGTGCCCGACCACCTGCTTTCCTTTCTCCGCAGCGCTCGAAGTTCCCGCCTGCGAACCTAGAATTTACATAAATTAACACACACAAGGCAAATCCTGCAAAAACGTGATATATCGATCAAAGGAATAACTCGCGTGTGAAACTAAACGCGCGTGCACTCGATACGTCGCGACGTGCGTAAACTCACCAGAAACCATCCCGACACACTGTGTCGTGCAGTGCACCGCAGAACTAACATAGATCACACACGTGCCACACAAGTTTAAAAAAACATCGAAAAAGGGTTTAATACTCCAGATTTTGACTCGAGTTAAAATAGAAAAAGTTGCACATACCAAAAACCCTAGCTACACAGCAGACACCTACAGACCAAGACCCAACACCCAAGCCCACCTTCTGGCCGCAAATTGCGGCCAGACAGATTAAATCTGCGGCCCAAAGGGGGAGAGGGGTCCTCGTGCTTCGTGTGTGTGTCTCTGGCTTGGTCACTATGCTACAGTATCAACAACTTTTTCCTGAAGTACCCGGGTCAAGAGCAGATCCCAGAAAGGCTAAAAAGTCTAAATTAAACGCTAAGTTACACTAATTTGAAACAATCGGGCATTTTAAAGAAATCTGGGGCAAATCTTAGGTTAAATGGCCTTATAAACACCTAGTTAGGCTACACTAACCATAAAGACCATCATTCGGCCAAATCTTCACCAAAATCACCATAACTAGCACTAAATCACATTAAACACTAATCTAAACTAAATAACCATATCCTAGCAAAGAAAGAAGTCGAGTTTAAGGATTATACCTCTAGGGATCCTAGGATGCAGGAGAAAGAGAAGAAGAAGGGAAGAAAAAGAGGGTGTTGCTGCTGCTGGAGTGCTGCTGCTGCTTGCTACAGCTGCTGCTGTTAGTGTTGGTGTTGCTTTGCTGTTGCTGAAGCTGCTACTGCTGATGTTGAAGTTGTTGCTGAGGCTGCTGCTGCTGTGTTGCTGCTACTGCTGTGTTGTTGTTGGTGTTGCTGTGCTGTTGTTGTTATGGTGTTGTTGTTGTTGCTGCTGCTACTTCTGTTGCTGCTGTTGCCTATGTTGCAGCTGCTGCTGCTGCTGTTGTTGTTGTGTTATGTGTGTGTGAGAGTGAGAGGGAGAGAGATATGTGAGAATAAGTGTGAGGGAAAATATAATTGTTTTGAAAACAAAATGAGAGTCAACCCCTCACTCTCTCTTTCCTCATTAAATGCCAAGCATGGCACCATCCATCATGCCCTCTCTCACACCTATACCAGTCAACCCCTAGCACTAATTTATTTTAAAAACTAATACCCTTAATTAAAAAAAAACTAACTTAACAAATGGGTTAGTCCACCATGGTTATCTAAACATGGTTTAACCCAAGACTTAACCCTAGTTAACATGCACAAGTGTGTGCAGTCCAGATAAAATTCTAATAAAATATTCATAAAACCAGATAAATTATTTGAAAACCGTTTTGGTAAACTTTTTACTAAAACCCCCACATTAAAGCACAATTACCACTAATCACATTCTAAGGTGTTACAATCTTCCCCCCTTAAGAAAATTCATCCCCGAATTTAAATATATAGCTACGTGTACCTTCAAAGAGATGAGGGAATTTCTCCTGCATCTCTCCCTCGGCCTCCCAAGTGATCTCTTCACCATTTCGGGCTGCGCCAAAGAACCTTCACAGATGGCAGGACCTTTGATCGAAGTTTCTTCACCTGCCGATCCAATATCACTACTGTCTGCTCGGTGAACGAAAGATCACGCTCAAGCTGAACGATCTGATGCTGAATCGTGTGAGAAGGGTCATGAAGATATCTGTGTAGCATCGACACGTGGAAGACGGGGTGAACATCTGGAAAGCTGGGTGGAAGAGCCAAACGATATGCTACTGTGCCGACACGCTCGAGAACCTCGAAGGGACCCATAAATCTGGGGCTAAGCTTTCCTTTTCGCCCAAATCTCATCACGCCCTTCATCGGAGAGCCCCTCAGGAAAACGTGATCGCCAAATGCGAACTCTAGTCTGCGACGGCGCCTGTCTGCATACGATTTCTGCCTGCTCTGAGACGCTCTCATCCGATCTCGAATCAACAGTACTTTCTCGGTCGTCTCCTGCACGATCTGCGGCCCCAAAATACTGCTCTCGCTAAGCTCAGTCCAACAGACGGGCGATCTACATCTCCTCCCATACAAGGCCTCGAAAGGTGCCATCTGAATAGTATCCTGGAAGCTGTTGTTGTAGGAGAACTCCACTAAAGGTAAATGATGATCCCAGCTACCACCAAAGTCCAAAACGCACGTTCGGAGCATGTCCTCGAGAGTCTGAATAGTCCGCTCTGACTGGCCGTCGGTCTGCGGATGAAATGCTGTGCTGAAACTCAAACGGGTGCCCAATGCCTCCTGAAGTCTCTGCCATAGTCGGCTGGTAAACTGGGTGCCTCGGTCTGACACGATACAAGTCAGTACGCCATGCAACCGTACGATCTCGTCGATGTAAATCTGGGTATACTGAGCAAAACTGAAAGTGGTCTTCACTGGCAGAAAGTGAGCCGCTTTCGCCAATCGATCCACGATCACCCAAATGGAGTCGTACCCTCTCCTGGTCCTGGGTAGACCCACAACGAAGTCCATAGAAATCTGCTCCCATTTCCACTCCGGAATGGGCAAAGGCTACAACTCTCCTGCTGGCCTCCGGTGCTCGGCCTTGACTTGCTGACAAGTCAGGCATCTTGACACGAAGTCTGTGACGTCCCTCTTCATCCCGTCTCACCAATAAACATCTCTCAAATCGCGGTACATCTTGGTGGAACCCAGATGAACGCTGTAAATCGATCTATGCGCCTCCTCAAGAATCTCACGCCGCAGTCCCTCAGAATCTGGTACGCACAATTGAGTCCCAAATCGCAGTACTCTCTGATCATCGATCACGAACTCGGAAACTCTGCCCTGCCTAATCTTCTCCATGATCTCTGAAAGACGGTCATCACTGGGCTGTGCCTCTCGAATACGGTCAAGTAACTGTGGACATGCACGAACATGCGCAAGCTGTCCCCCTGTCGGAGTGAACTCGAACTTAACTCGGCTGTCGCATAAAATCTGCCAATCTGCTGACGACTGCCTCTGTATTGCACTTAAACAAGATAGACTACTCCCGGGCGTCCTGCTCAAAGCATCCGCCACTATATTAGCCTTGCCCGGGTGATACAAATTCTCGCAATCGTAGTCCTTTACTAGTTCCATCCAACGGCGCTGTCTGAGATTCAGGTCTCGCTGTTGAAATATATACTTTAAGTTCTTGTGATCGGTGAATATCTGGCACGACTCGCCGTATAGGTAATGTCGTCAGATCTTAAGTGAAAAGACCACTGCAGCCATCTCCAAATCATGAGTGGGGTAGTTCTATTCATGTTTCTTCAACTGCCGTGAAGCATACGCGATCACCCTGTCATGCTGCATCAATACGCACCCTAGCCCCACTCGTGAAGCGTCACAATAGACCACAAATCCGCCTGATCCTGAAGGCAATGATAACACCGCCGCCGTAGTCAAACAAGTCCGTACCTGCTGAAAACTGTGCTCGCACTCCTCCGTCCAATCGAAAGGAACCCCCTTTCGGGTCAATCCGGTCAAAGGTGCAGCAATGCGGGAGAAATCTTGTACAAATCGCCTGTAGTAGCCAGCCAGGCCTAGGAAACTGCGGATCTCCGTAACTGATGTCGGTCTGGGATACTGCTGAACAGCCTCGATCTTCTTCGGGTCCACACATATGCCATCTCTCATAATCACGTGGCCTAAGAAACCAACGCTGTCCAGCCAGAATGCACACTTGGAGAATTTTGCGAAAAGCTGGTGCTCTCTCAAAGTCTGCGACGTGATCCGCAAGTGCTGCTCGTGCTCCTCTCGGCTCCGGGAATACACTAAAATATCATCAATAAACACGATGATGAACAAGTCAAGATACGGCCTGAATATACGGTTCATCAAATCCATGAATGCTGCTGGGGCATTGGTGAGTCCGAACGACATCACCAAAAACTCATAGTGCCCGTAACGTGTGCGAAAAGCCGTCCTCGGAATATCCTCCTGCCGCACCCGCAATTGATGGTAACCCGATCGCAAGTCGATCCTCGAAAAATATCCTGCCCCCTGTAGCTGGTCGAACAAATCGTCGATACGTGGTAAGGGATACCTGTTCCGTACGGTAACTTTGTTCAGCTGGCGGTAATCAATACACAAGCGTAAACTGCCATCTTTCTTCTTGACGAACAGGACAGGAGCACCCCACGGAGAAACGCTAGGTCGAATAAGCCCTTTATCTAACAAATCCTGCAACTGATCCTTCAGCTCTCTAAGCTCCGCCGGGGCCATCCGATAGGGCGGTATGGAAATAGGCCCCGAGCCGGGAATCAAGTCAATGCAGAACTCAACATCGCGCTCAGGCGGTAGCCTAGGCAGCTCATCAGGGAAAACATCAGGGAACTCACTAACAATCGGGACCCGGTCCAAAGGAACCTCTGCAGCTCGAGTATCGCAAACATAAGCTAAGAATCCCTGACATCCCTTCCGTAGTAGCTGACCGGCGCGAAGAGACAAAATCAAGCTGGGAAGGGTGACACTGCGGTCTCCCTGAATAACAAGGACTGGCTCTCCCGGAAAGCTAAATCTGACTGCCTTCTCACGGCAGTCCACAGAAGCATAACAAGTGGCTAGCCAATCCATGCCTAGAAGCACATCAAAGTCCAACATATCGAGGAGAATCAAATCAACCAATGAATCCCTCTCCCCGATATGAACGGAACACAAACGAAACACAAAACGAGCGACAAACGACTCGCCTACCGGAGTAATAACTACAAGCGGCTGAGCTAACAACGATGACTCACGGCCCAACATCGGTGCAAAGTGTGTAGAGACATACAAATGTATAGAACCTGGGTCGAATAATACTAGTGCGTCGAAAGAACATACTGGAAAGGTACCTGTCACAACGGCATTGGATGCCTGTGCATCCTGCGGTGTCAAGGCGAAAACTCGGGCCTGTCCCCCACCAATAGCTGGCTGACCCCTGCCTCGGCCTCTGCCTCCTCGTCCTCTCTGAACAGGACAGCCGCGTCCACGGCCTCTGGGTGCACCAAACTGACGTGGAGCATCGCCGGGGGTAGGAAGTAGAGCTCTCTGAGCAGGTGGTGATGGTGGTAAGGTCACGTGCGGAACTGTCGCCGCTCCCTGTCATCTCACCGGACAGTCTCTGATACGATGGTGCGGACTCCCGCACCCATAACATCCTGGCGACGCCTACTGTCCCTGCGGATATGAACCATATAACTGACCCCGTCCAACTCCTCTGCCGGCACCATCTCCCGGAAAGAATCTGGCATGATGTCTCTGAGCTGGCATATCGGTACGAATCCTCTTCGGCCCAGAAACGACCGAAGTCTCTGAAATGCGTGCCTCCATCCGTAAGGCCGTGTCCATAACAGCTGCATAAGTGTCGAAGTGCTGGGCGCCGATGGTAAGAAATAACTGGGTGTCAAGTCCCTGCACGAACCTCTTCACTCTCTTTTCTTCAGTATCAACCAAATACGGAGCATATCTGGACAACTGCGTGAACTGGACATCATACTCAGACACTGTCATCCCTGGGGTCTTGATCAAAGCCTCAAAACTACGAGCTCTAGCGTCACGAACGCTCTCTGGAAGGAAACGAGCTAGAAATACTGCTGTGAACTCGGCCCAAGTCATAAGAGGTAGACCTGCAGCTGGACCTCTCTCGACGGACTCACACCACGTCTGCGCAAGGCCCTCTAGACGGAAACTCGCAAGCTCTACCCATCGATCATCAGAACATCTGAGCGAACGGCAAATCCTGGCTAATCTGTCAAGGAATGTCTGTGGATCCTCCGCTGCATCTGTGCCGGTGAAGACTGGAGGTCTCAGCCTCATGAAATCCTATAGCGATACTGGGATAGCCACGGTAGTAGTAGTAGGAGCAACTGTCTGGGCAGTAGGTACTATGGTAGTCTGTGATGTGGTAGGTACGTCCTCCGATCTCGGTGCATGACTAGCCTCTACTAAGGATCCCACCATCTGTCGTAGCTCCTGCATACCTCCCATCATCTGTCGTAGCTCCTCCATACCAGACTCTAGCCTATCCATGCGACCTGGGGAAGGCAGATCAGTCTATCCCTGGGGAGTAGGTATGTCACCCTGCTCGGTCCTCGTCTCGGACGAGCCTGCTCGGATCTCATCTCGGGCGGCAGCCCTCTGCGCCCTTGTAGCGTTCGGCAGCATAGTGGCTGGTACAGGAAACAGGACAATAAGAACAGTGCAATAGAATCATAGGATACATGGAATTGAAGAAGGAATTCCAAACAAGTATATCCTAAAGTCACCTAGGCGGCGTACCATATCGCAAGTATGCCGCGGACATACGCATGCTACGTTACCCTGCTTAGGTCACTTACTCCATCTACCAAGGGTCATCCTACACTCGGAAAGGTAAAACCTATCGCTTTGATACCAACTTTCTCACGACCCGCAGGGTACGGAACGTGACTGGCACTTAAGTTACGAAACGTCTCAAGGCGTCCGTAAAATAAGTAAGCCAAAGCCTAGAAATCAAAACCCGATTAAGAAAATAGAGTGAAGGAAAAACCAATTTATTGAAAGCGATTTAATCCATTAAGTCACATCAAGCTTTTTAAAAGCAACATCCCTTTTTCCAAAAATTCCGGCAGAGTCTCCTTTGTAAAAACATGCCCCCAAACGGGTACAAAACAGGAGTATAAATGAATAACATGAAATATGGCATCCCCAAGCGGGAGCTAGCTCTTCGCCCCAAGGCGCTCACAAATCCCACGCAATGTAAAACAACAATGTGCATAAATAAGCATGAGAAGCACAAGTAAAATATCATGTCGACTCAAGTGAGCTCGACCCCAAATACAGCATAAAAGTCCCCAAATCTCACAGCCTCGTCTCTAGGTTAATATACATCAATACAATAACAGGTACAGTAGATGCAGTAGATGGAGTACTCTAGATACAATGAATATAAAAGGTGGTACAAAAATAAGATCACAACCCACCTATGAGCAAAAGCCTCGAGTCCAGGCAAAAGAAGCAAATGGAGCAAAAGGAGCAAGTGCGTCCGCCGCTACTGTGCTGACGGAGTGGACCTGCAAAAAGGCTGTGGCACAACGGGGATGAGTTGCCAACTCGTGAGTAATAAATAACATCTATAGAGGCTATCGCAAGCATGCACGCAAGTATCATGGCATCTACAATACAGATATGGCAGGATCTACTAGCAGATATGTATGCAACAGGAATCATTATACAATACTAAACTGGCATGATGTGCTAACAGGTATGTATGCAACATGAATAATCTCGTGATCTGAATATGGAGGTATAAGAAATCATTGTTTTCTTCTTAGAAATATCTTTTGAAATATCAGCATAATATCAATAGAATCCACAGAAATCCGTGTCCAGCATCGACACCTCAAACCACTATCTCAAATCTCATGTATCCATATCACAGTATCTCTGGCCTCAGCCGTTCGGCTGACCCATCTCAAATATCAATATCTCAACATCTCGCGGCCACGGTCGGTATCCTCTGGATATCCGCCGTGCCAAAAAGTCAGCGGTAGGTAGTCCATCCCCTGCCAGGCTCATCGTCTACTACTCGATCTTCTTGCCCCGGGGTACCTTACCGGGCCCACCATGTACCCGAGACGATTCATCCAACTCCTCGAAACGGGTCTCGAAAACCACAGCAAACTCATGGTGGACGACACTTACATCACTAGAAAACCACAACCTTGCATAATTTTTAAAAAGGTAATAAGTTTATAAATTCTTGCGGCTTTCCCCCGAAATCCAGAAATCTCATAAATCTCAAGAAATCTTCATAAGTGCATATGTCAATGATAATGAATGCATATGGTATCAACAATCAAGTTGCAATGTATGCTTAATAGACTAGGCATGAATAATGATGTAATGAGGTACATGCACATGAATAGCAATCCTACAGGTTCATCTTAAGGATGTAAATGCATTAGCGCAGGTTTAGGCATCAAATAGGGTGAAAATATTCTAGATTATAAGTTATCTAGTGTTGTGCCATAGCAATTACCAAGGCGTGTGTGTAAGCATGAATAGTGCTCGTTCTGCATATAAAAACCCTGGCAATGGTGCAGGTGTCCTATGGAATGAGTTCGCATATGTAGGTAAAAAAATATAGATCATGAATGTAGCAGGATGTCAGGCAAGCATTATACTCATAATTACTAATATCACTAGGAATCTATTAAATTACTCAAACTATCGGCCGACTTGCGCCATCCAAACGATTGTCCCCCGTAGATATTACATCTACTCACCTGTGATCTCGCGCTAGGTGTGCCCGACCACCTGCTTTCCTTTCTCCGCGGCGCTCGAAGTTCCCGCCTGCGAACCTAGAATTTACATAAATTAACATACATAAGGCAAATCCTGCAAAAACGTGATATATCGATCAAAGGAATAACTCGCGTGTGAAACTAAACGCGCGTGCACTCGATACGTCGCGACGTGCGTAACCTCACCAGAAACCACCCCGACACGCTGTGTCGCGCAGTGCACCACAGAACCAACACAGATCACACACGTGTCGCACAAGTTTAAAAAAACATCGAAAAAGGGTTTAATGCTCCAGATTTTGACTCGAGTTAAAATAGAAAAAGTTGCACATACCAAAAACCCTAGCTACACAGCAGACACCTACAGACCAAGACCCAACACCCAAGCCCACCTTCTGGCCGCAAATTGTTGCCAGACAGATTAAATCTGCGGCCCAAAGGGGGAGAGGGGTCCCCGTGCTTCGTGTGTGTCTCTGGCTTGGTCACTGTGCTACAGTATCAACAACTTTTTCCTGAAGTACTCGGGTCAAGAGCAGATCCCAGAAAGGCTAAAAAGTCTAAATTAAACGCTAAGTTACACTAATTTGAAACAATCGGGTATTTTAATGAAATCTGGGGCAAATCTTAGGTTAAATGGCCTTAAAAACACCTAGTTAGGCTACACTAACCATAAAGACCATCACTTGGCCAAATCTTCACCAAAATCACCATAACTAGCACTAAATCACATTAAACACTAATCTAAACTAAATAACCATATCCTAGCAAAGAAAGAAGTCAAGTTTAAGGATTATACCTCTAGGGATCCTAGGATGCAGGAGAAAGAGAAGAAGAAAGGAAGAAGAAGAGGGTGTTGCTGCTGCTGGAGTGCTGCTGCTGCCTGCTACAGCTGCTGCTGTTGGTGTTGGTGTTGCTTTGCTGTTACTGAAGCTGCTACTGCTGATGTTAAAGCTGTTGCTGAGGCTGCTGCTGCTGTGTTGCTGCTGCTGCTGTGTTGTTGTTGGTGTTGCTGTGTTGCTGTTGTTATGGTGTTGCTGCTGCTGCTGCTACTTCTGCTGCTGCTGTTGCCTCTGTTGCAGCTGCTGCTGATGCTGTTGTTGTTGTGTTATGTGTGTGTGAGAGTGAGAGGGAGAGAGATATGTGAGAATAAGTGTGAGGGAAAAATATAATTGTTTTGAAAACAAAATGAGAGTCAACCCCTCACTCTCTCTTTCCCCATTAAATGCCAAGCATGGCACCATCCATCATGCCCTCTCTCTTACCTATACTAGTCAACCCCTAGCACTAATTTATTTTAAAAACTAATACCCTTAATTAAAAACAAACTAACTTAACAAATGGGATAGTCCACCATGGTTATCTAAACATGGTTTAACCCAAGACTTAACCCTAGTTAACATGCACAAGTGTGTGCAGTCCAGATAAAATTCTAATAAAATATTCATAAAACCAGATAAATTATTTGAAAACCGTTTTGGTAAACTTTTTACTAAAACCCCCACATTAAAGCATAATTACCACTAATCACATTCTAAGGTGTTACACCAAAGAAGGCAGTGATTGCGGCAATTTAAGCGGAGGAAGGATCAAAGCCAGAAGTGGTTCGAGAGTTCGACGATGTGTTTTCTGACAATATATCAGGTTTGCCTCCCTATCGAGCTCTTGAATTCAGCATTGATTTAGTACCAGGAGCACAACCAGTGATCAAAGCACCGTATCGATTAAGTCCGGAAGGTTTGAAGAAGGTCCGAACTCAGTTGGACGAATTATTGGCGGAAGAATGGATTCTTCCCAGCACTTCAAGTTGGGGATCACCAGTACTGCTTGTAAAGAAGAAGGAAGGTTCATACAGAATGTGCATCTATTATAGAGGCTTGAACGAAGTAACGATAAAGAACAAGTATCCGCTACCGCGAATCGACGATTTATTTGATCAGCTAAGTGGATCTTGTGTTTTCTCCAAATTAGATTTTCGTTCAGGTTATCATCAGGTGAAGATCAAGGAAGCTGATATTCATAAAACTGCATTCAGAACTCGCTATGGTCATTATGAATTTCTTGTGATTCCATTTGGAGCGACCAACGCACCAGCAATATTCATGAACCTGATGAATCAAGTTTTCCGGGAGTACTTAGACAGGTTCGTTGTCATCTTCATCGACGACATCCTGGTGTATTTTAAGAGTCGAAAAGAACACGCCGAACACCTACGAATTGTCCTGGAAAGTCTACGACAACATCAACTATATGCCAAGTACAGCAAATGCGAGTTTTGGCTAGATCAAGTTGGTTTCCTCGGACATATTGTATCAGGCGAAGGAATCTCTGTGGATCCAGCGAAAGTTTCAGCAGTAAGCGAATGGCCGACACCAAAGTCAGTGAAGGATATTCGAAGTTTCTTGGGTCTAGCTGGATATTACAGAAGGTTCATTGAAGGATTTTCGAAGATAGCAACACCCCTGACCAAGCTCACACTTAAAGATGAAGACTTTGTGTGGTTAGAAGCATGCGAACAAGCTTTCGTAGAACTCAAGTCAAGGTTAGCATTAGCGCTTATTCTCGTTATACCGGACCAATCTGAATGTTTCGAAGTGCATTGTGATGCATCCGGTAAGGGATTAGGATGTGTTCTACATTGGCACGGAAAGGTTGTGGCTTATGCTTCAAGACAGTTGAAGATTCATGAGCGCAATTATCCGACGCATGATTTGGAGTTGGCAGCCGTTATCTTTGCTCTTAATATTTGGCGCCATTATCTTCTTGGTGAACGAGTGAACATATACATAGATCACAAGAGTCTGAAATATGTGTTTACTCAGAAGGAGCTTAATATGCGGCAGAGACGATGGTTAGAACTCATGGCGGACTTTGACATCAGCCTACAATATCACCCAGGGAAAGTGAATGTGGTGCCTGATGCTCTTAGTCGTCAACCATTAGCAATGCATCTCACCGTCCAGTGGAAGCTTCAACAGGATTTGCATCAGATGGAGATTGAAGTGATCATGCCAGGTAACACTTCAAGTTTGATGAATTTACAAGTTCAATCTACCATTGTCAATCAGATCAAAGCAGCTCACGCAAGTGATGCTAAGTTGCAAAAGATCAGAGACCAAGTAGAGAATGAACTCAGAACAGACTTCATCATCCATGAAGACAGATCTTTAAGATACGGCAGGAGATTGTGTGTACCAAAAGGTTCTGTTCGGGAAGAGTTAATGAAAGAATCTCACAACTCTCCCTACGCAGTACACCCTGGAGGTACAAAGATATACAAAAATCTACGTCAAAATTACTGGTGGCATGGAATGAAGCGTGAACTACCCAGAAGCGTCACTAAATGCTTAGTGTGTCAGCAAGTAAAGGCTGAACAACACAGGAGAGCTGGATTACTTCAACCGTTACCTATCCCATAATGGAAGTCGCAACACATCACAATGGTTTTTGTGACTGCACTCCCTCGTAGCATAAAGGGTAACGATGTGGTATGGGTCATTGTGGATCGACCCATAAAGTCGGCTCACTTCATCCTATTTCGGGTTGGCCAATCTACCGAGACATTAGCAAAGAAGTACATGGAGGTAAGAATCTAAGTAAGATTTAAACCCTTCAAATATGTACTATCTCTGATACCCATGAACTCATACAGGAAATCGTGAGACTTCATGGAGTACCGGTCTGCATTGTCTCCGATCGTGACACCAGGTTCCGATCACAATTTTGGCAAACTCTGCAAGCGAGCTTGGGAACAAATTTGAACTTCAGCACGAATTATCATCCATAAACAGATGGTCAGTCTGAGCGAACTATTCAGATCTTGGAAGATATGCTCAGAGCGTGTATGTTAAACTTCGGAGGATCGTGGGAAGATCACCTACATCTTGTGCAGTTTTCATACAACAACAGCTACAAAGCAAGCATATGAATGACACCTTTTGCAGCACTATATGGAAGGAAGTGTTGATCGCTATTAAGTTGGGACGACATCGGTGATAGGGAACTTCTTGGACCTGAGATGATAATAGCAATTGTTGATGTGGTTTGTATTATCAGGGAAAGAATGCGCATGGCCCAAGATTGACAGAAGAACTAGGCTGATCGCCGTCATTTGGAGTTCCAACGAGAGATCATGTATTTCTGAAGATATTTCCAAACCGCGGAGTGATTTGATTTGGAAGACGGGGTAAGCTAAGTCCAAGGTACATTGGACCGTTCGACATACTCGAACGAGTCGGTGAAGTGGGTTATCGCTTGGCACTTCCACCTTTATTGGAAGGAGTGCACAATGTGTTCCACATATTCCAACTCAGAAGGTATGAGAGTGACCCTATCCATATTCTTGATCATTCCGAGCTCACTGTACAGCCCGACATGTCTTGTGAGCAACAACCTGTTGAGATCCTGGACAGGAAAGTGAAATCACTTCGGAACAAGGAAGTCAACTTGGTTCGAGTGATGTGGAGAAGAGACACTCCAGGAGAATCGACATGGGAAAGGAAAGATGAGATGCATGCAAGATATCCTCACTTATTTGTAAACTAGTACTTAAGATAAATTGTAAATTTCGAGGACGAAATTTCTGTAAGGAGGGTAGACTGTAACAATTCCAATTTTAGTGTACATAAAATTCATTTAAAGTTAATGTATACTTGAGGTATTTACAATTTCTATAAGTACTATAAGAATTTGATTTATATTTGAACAGCAAGAAGGAGCTTGTAGCTCATTGGTAAGACCTTGCATTGCTGAACCAAAACACCAGAGTTCAAATCCCATCAGCCACATTATCTTTTTAATTATTTTTCTTTTAATCTTTTAGAAGCCCAAAGGTCTACACATGCACAAGCCGTAAAACCAAGAGTCACAGCCTAAACAAATATGTCCACGAGGCTAGACCAAGCGTCAGGGACATGTGGCACCAAGATGAGCCCCGACTCGCCCGACTCGGGCCGGCGAAAACCTCGACTCGGCCGGCGCCGCCGGTTCAACTCGGTCCAAACCCAAATTTTCTTCAACTCAGGCGACTCTTGGACTCCCCCCATAACTCCTGTATTATTTGTTTTTCCTGCACATTTACAGAGCATATTAAAACACACATTTGATCTATTTTAATACAAATTTTTAATACACCTTTCACTGCCCTAAAACTCTAATTTTTCCTATAAATACCACCCTCAAATCACCACTCCTCACTCCCAAATCCCTGCCCAAACTCTCAAGAAAATTCCCAAGTCATTTGTGTGCAAGTGGAGTTAGCAAAAGGGCGAAGCTCCGACGAACTTCTGACGGCAATCCGAGGAGATTCCGACGACGAAACGACGCACCGGCAACTCCCACCTCTTCCCCTTTCTCTCCTCTATCCAATCATCCAGTAAGTCCTTACTTCTCCTTCTTTTCTCTATTCTAAAAACATTCAAAACTAAAATCCGACGGAAGCGGAGTTAGTCCGACTTCCGATTCGGTTTTCTTTAAAAAACTACAATTTTTCTTAATCAAGACACCTTCATATCATCACATATTGTTCATTAAACATTAACAAACTTAATAGAACAAGTTGCATATCAAATTAATCATTTTTGTTACTTTTATTATACTTTTTCAGAAAAATACCATATAGTTTAATTTCGACATAAACCATCATAATTCCTTATTATACCTATAGATAGCTCACGAGATAATAACCTATTTTCTCACAACACTCATATCTAATATAGCACGATAGAATTTGAGAACATAGATTTGGGAAAACACGACTTTACATATAACTACCTTCAACTTATAAATCCTTTTTCTACAAGAAGTGTACTTTAACAAATCTTTGCAATTGCGCCTCTACAACCCATTTTGGGGAACCAGTTCGGGATGGTGCAGATTATTGCACATCCTCGGGCTTAGTAGAGTGTGATACAGACCTCCGCAAGGAGCATACGATCTCGAAAGATTTTAGTACATTTTCCTTTAGAAAAATGTGATTTCTATTATAAATAAAACTTATATTTTTATAAATAAATATATATGTAATTAATATCAAAACATCTATTTTTAATATTTATAATATTCTACATTTCCAAAATTCAAGAAAAACATCCCATTTACAAGAAAATACCATACAATTTTAATATTTCAAATAAATACCTTATACTTTAAAAACTAGGTCATATTCACTAGAAATTTCACATTGAATAAAAGAAACATCTATAAAAACTCTAAAGACGATAATTAAATACTTGAGGTATATTTTGGAACTATAACAAAACTATTTTTACATAAAACCCCTTAAGTTATACTAAATTACAATAAGGACCCTAGTAAACATAGGTTTAAGCGGGACCAGTCTCTTGAGCCTTAGAGAGCCGGAGATATGGGTGCTTGCCTATTTAAGATAGACAACTTAACAAACGGTGTTATCAACACGGTAATTGTCTTTGAAAAATACACAAATCCTGCCGTCCATGTGTAGCAGTTACCGATAGCACCAAAACATAATTCAGGACTTCAATTTCTTTTCTAATTGTCCGACTCAGACTGAGTTTCAATTTAATCAATCTGACTTGAATATGATTCAAGTATCAAACTACAATTCGACATGAATCTATGAATCTATATATTCAATCTAATCAATATATATTGACTGAACCGAACTATGGATATACATCCATCTACATGATTCTCCAGTTACATCCATTTACTGATATTATGGTTTCGGCAAGTAATCCATCAACATACAATATACAATTCAAACAATACAATCAAGACATCGCGGGGTTTATAAGGGGTAGATTGGTACGAAAGATATTAAAAGTGGCATGAGATTGTAACCATAATACACCTAACCTGAATTCAATTGTCGTTGTACCATGGCTGAACGGTTCCTTGTGCTCCGTATACCTTAGTCTCCGGAATAGTGGGACTCCTCTCGTATACACTGGTATTCTTCTGTACCAAGCTACAAACAACAGCGTTAACATTAAATACAACATTATAACAATATACTTTCTATTCTGTCTATTCCATTCTTGTCTATTTAAGGGACTTACCGAGCGATTTGTTCGCTGACGACATTCTCTTTCTTTTCTTTGGAATGTCATCAGGTGGTTCAGACCTTCACGAGATCGAGCCACCTTCGAGGACTTGGATCAGCTCGCTTTCGACCCGGAGCTCTAGTTACTTGTACATTTCATTTCAGTATTTTCCATTTCTGTTATGCCACTGTTTAGGCATTGTTTTCCATTCCATGTATTTACTTTTCAGATGTATTGTAAAAAGAATGTTAATAAATAAAGTTGATGTTCATTTACATCCTATCTCTTGTGTACATTACATTTTATATTGCTTAGATACGCTTAGCGTGTTTACCTCTGAGTAAATACGTAGCGGCCTCGTCGCGTCCTCTGCCCGTATACTGGGAAGCAGGGCGTGACAGTTATATATATAAAGAATATAATAATATATTTTCTTGTATTTAAACAGCTAATACAAAAAGACTCCGAAAAATATCCGAATCTCTTCTAAAATCCTAGTTTTAAAATATGGATAATATACGTACAAGCCAAAACCATAATACGATGTCCGGGTAATAAAATTGCATACCCCCAAGTACGGATATACATAAATACACGTAGAGATCCTAACGAGTCTATTTTAACAATCTGGACATGAACACGATGTATGGATGCAACCATATGGTATGGGGTATGGTATGCAATGCTAGATATCAAAAATTATTATCTGGTTCGAATTTGTATTATTTAAAAGATATGCAGATACTAAATATATCATACATGTATATAGAATCTAGATGTGCACAGACTCTCTGTACTAGCAAATATGTGATGTAATCTTGAACCATAATAGGTTTCAGCATGCGGGTCAGATACTAACTACATATACCAAATGTATTATCCGCAACCCAAAACAAGAATAAACAAGAAGGCTATCGCAAGATCTGAAAACCTCCAAATAAAATATCGTATAAATGCATTAGGGTATTACACACCCCACCCCTTGCCATGGAGGGCGGGTTCTAGGAACCCTCCCTCATGGGGAAGGAGGGGAGGGTTCCTAGAACCCGCCCCCTCAAATAGAGGGCGGGTTCCCAGAACCCGCCCCCCTTTGAAAAGAAGAGGGCGGGTTCCAGAACCCACCATTTCCTTTAAAAAGAAGGGGGCGGGTTCCTAGAACCTGCCCTACTCCTCCGGAAGAAAATCCGGATGCCAAGATCTCGATTATGGATAAAAATTTAAAATTTAAAAATAAAAAATTTAAAATTTAAAATAAAAGTATTATTAAATTAAAAAATCCTTAAAAAAAATAAGTTCATCTGTACCTGGAATACGAGTAAATCGGGTTACAAGAACCCGCCCTTCAGTGCATGGCAGAGAGGGCGGGTTCCAAAAACCCACTCTCGGACAAATATTGGATAAGATTGTTGTTACTTTTACTGACATTGGGATAAGAGTTGTTACTGTTTATATAAAAGTAATCCGATACTTGGATCATACTATAAACATGAATGAGTAACACTTCAGTAACGAAAACAGAGCAAATAAGTTTCAAGTTCTGTCTCCTCATACAAGAATTAGAGAAGATACGAAGAATAACTGCAGTTGCTATGGAGAAGAACTCGTTCAATTCTCTTACTGGATTCATTTCCATTGTTTCAACTTCAGTTATAAACAATGGAAATGAATCCATTAAGAGAATTGGATGTCTTTGACACCCAAATTAAAATTACACAATTAACGCTTTCCCTTTTCCTTTCCTTTTTCCAACCCGAGAAGGTTTGACATAAGCCTATGCCTCTTGGGTGACTGGACGACCCTCCCGTATCTTGTGTATGTGGTGGTGGTGTCTTTTCTTCTGCTTGTTCTTCCGCTTCGTCTTGGATAGGCTGTTGTTGCGCAAATCCTGAATGTAGGGGACATGTGTCGGATATGTGCTGCCTCCCAACAACCGCATGTAGGACGCAAAATCCATCTCCCAACTGGGCTGTTGTTGCGAAGAACCAGTTCCAGTTTCATGCTACTGCTGCTGCACAAAACCTGGCCCCCAAGGCTACATAAAACCTGTCCCCCAAGACTGTTGTTGTTGCGCAAAATCTGACCCCCAAGACTGCTGTTATTGCGCAAAACCTGTCCCCCAAGTCTGTCGTTGCTCCGGTTGTTGCGCCTGTTCATTATCACCCAACGGTTGTCGATACTATTGACTATGCCAGGGTTGCTGCTGACCGTATGGTGCTCCGAACCACTAATGCTTCGGCTCTGGATCCGGCTGATGCTGCGGCTTTGGATCCGGCTGATGCTGCAGCTCTGGTTTCGGCTTATGCCACGGCTCTGGTTCCGGCTCATGTTGCGGCTCTAGCGATGGCGATAAATGTGAAAGCATATGATATGAACTGAATATACCACTAATATATGAGTTTACGCTAGAAAATAAAGCCTGACTAACTGGACAAGTATCAGTCGGATATGGATCTTGTATCAATGATTGTATATGATGCAACCCACGAGCCTGTCGTTGCATAAAAAATAATATATAATTATAAACTCATATCGATGGATGTTAAAAACTAATTAATTTAAATTTTTTAACTTACTATTCCTCGTTCCACGTGGCCTCTAGACTCGTACTGCTGGACGTTCGGAAAGTCGGTAGGGGAGCAGAAAGATATCTTACAGCGACACGCTTATACCATTGTAGGTATGTTTCTGTAGCGCTGCTGGGTGTTTGGTCACATATTTGCTGTAAGTCAATATTATGACGCCTATCTTCCTATCTTAGCAAATATTGATGATAATACCCCCTCCAATCACACACCTCCTTTTCTTCTCGCATGTCTCCTTCTATTGTCATAGGCACAGGTGGCGGACCAGAAATATATTGCAATTTACCAAACTGTCGCAACACACGGTCCGATAAGTGCATGACCACGATATTAATGCACAGTAGTGGGCATCGAGCCCGCCAAACTAACTCTCCTTCGATACAGATGCCGGATAATTCTTGCAGACGATCTATTGTATAAAGTATTCATGTGAACTGCGTAAATAATATAGTACAAAAATTGTAAATAATGTCAATTAAAATTTTTAAACAAAGTTAATTACTTAATGTATGGTTACCTGAATCGCCTCCATTCGATCCAACTCATTTTTATAATACTTAAGTATTCGAGGAGGAGCCTTATATGATTTCTTGTCATTCCACCTGTCACGCCCCGCTTCCCAGTGTACGGCGAAGGGGACGTGACGAGGTCCGCTACGTATGTACTCAGAAGTACATACGCTAAGCGTAGCTAAGCAATATAAAATAAATACACAAGAGACAAGAGTATAAAAAGAACAGCAACTTTATTAATAACATTCTTTTGTACAATGCATGAAAATAAAATACAACTGAAATGAAAAGCGATGCCTAAACAGTGGCATAACAGGAAATGAAAATACTGAAAAGAACAAGGTACAATATCTAGAGCTCAGGGTCTTCGTTAAACTGCTCCAAGTCTTCACCAGTGGGCTCGATCTCTACTGAGTCCAACGCACCTGACGACATTCAAAGAAGAAAGAAATAGAATGTCGTCAGCGAACAGGTCGCTCGGTAAGTCCCAAAGATAAGAGGGAAGTAGAGAAGAAAGAATAAGAAGGTACATTTTTAAAGTGTAAGCTATTGCTGCAATGTTATGTTAACGCTGTTGTTTGTAGCTTGGTACGGAAGGATGCCAGTGTATACGAGGGGGGTCTCTATATGCTAGAGGCCAGGGCAAATGGAAAGTACAAGGAACCGTTAAGCCACGGTACAACAGCAATGGGATTCAGGTTAAGTGTCTTAATCTGACCACCTCGTGCCACCTTTAACACCTTCCGTACCAATCTACCCCTTAAACCCCGTAGTGTTTTAACAGTATTGTTGTATTGTATTGTGTAAGTTGGATGGCTGACCAAAACCATGATATCAGTAAACATGTTGTAACTGCATAATCAGGTAAATGGAATAACAGGATAATGGATGTATATCCATGGTTTGATTCAGTCAAATTGAATAGATTGTTAACTGGATTCAGGGATTCATGTATTCATATTGAGTTGGATTATTAAAGAATATAGATTGACTTGAATTATATTCAAGTCAGAAATAGTCAGACTCAAACCCGAGTCAGACTAAAAGAAAAGTAATTTGAAGTTCTATAATTGTTAGGGTCCTTATTGTAAATTATAAAATTTGGGGGGGTTTTATGTAAAAATACTTTTGCATAGTTTTCAAGATACACCTCAAGTATTTATTATTCATCTTTATAATTATAATGAGTGTAAATTTTATTTGTGTTATTCTAGTGAATATATCCTAATAAAAGTATTAATTTATAATATTGATTTATTTGAATTTCATGGTATTTTAATGTAACTGTTAATCTTGTAATTTTTAGGAAAAGGTGGAAACTTTATCTTATAAAAAAATAGGCGTTTAAATGATAATTATATATATATATATAAATATAAGAATAATTTTAAATAAGTATTTTATTTTCCAAAATCTCATTTTTCATAAATGTCGTATTCTAAACCTTTCGAGACCGAATGCTCCTTGCGGAGGTCTGAATCTCGCACTACTAAGCTCGAGGGTGCATGATAAACCGTACTATCCCTAACGAGTTCCCCAAAGGTGGGTTGTAGTGGTGCTTTGCAAAGATTGAATAAATACTAATCATTTAGAAAACGGTTTTATAAAAGTAAGGTATTTATTTGTAAAAGATGTAAATTTCCGTATTTTAGATTCTAGGGTTTCCTAAGCCAACTAGCCTATTTCTAAATGGTCTAAACGACACATCATTGAAGCCTCAAATCGCCTCTTCACCGTCAATTGCGGCCAGGTAAGTACAAGTGAGGAGGAAGGGATCCGCTCACGAATCGTGAGACGGGTCTTTTAAAATTACCCAAGCTCACTTGCCTAGCCTAGACACCACAAAGTCAGTTTAGATAAACGATCGATGTCCATGACATATCGTTTTTTCCTATTAAAAGATATTGTTTTAAAATTGTAAACAACTTAGAACTTTTAGAAAAGGTTTATAAAGAAAAGGGTATTTTAGTGAAAAGTCTTGTATTTTCGTATTCTAAGTTTTAACGATATCAATTAAGGTTATATTTGTGTGTGTGTAGAGGTAGGTCATTACCTCGTGACTTATTTTAAGGTTTAGTGAAGTTTAGAGGTTAAATATGATAAATGAAACATGAGGGTATTTAAGTGTAAGAATACGGTATTAGTAAAAGTTATCATTTCATGTGTGAAAACTCATTCAAATTGATTTCTACAAGTTTAGTGATCAAGATGAACATGTTTAGGAATGAGGGAATTAATTAGAAGAGGAAAAATAAACTTTATGGTATTATTGTGAAAAGAATACGATATTACAAGAAAGTTATCATTTCATGTGAGAAACTTTGTCCAAATTAATTATTATCTGATTAATAGTCATCATGAATATGTTTAGGTATTATGGATTAGGTGACAAGTGGGATTTTGTAGAAAAACCGAATCGGAAATCGGTTTGTTCCGATTTCCGTCGGGTTTAAAAAAGTCGTATTTTTTTTCTTAAAAGAAAAGAGAGATAGAAAAAGTGGGACTTACAAGTTTGGACAAGCTAGGGAGGCTAAGAAAGTAGTGGGTTGTCGGTGCGTCGAAACGTCGTGAAGGATCCTAATGCGGTCGCCGGAATTCGTCGTCGGTTTCGGCAGCGCTTCGCTTTTCGCTCTATTTCTAACGTACCGAGTTCTCTTGAGAATTTTAGAGAGTGGACTTAGAATTGTAGGGTGAAATGGTAGAGGGTAGGGGTGTTTATATAGGGCTAGGATAGGGTTTTGATTAAAAAAAAATATAAAAATAATTAAGAAAAACATTAAAATTCATTAAATTTTGGAATAAAAAAGGTTTAATGAGAATTTGATAACTGTTCTGGAAAAATAAAGTATACAGGGGGGTTGACCAAGTCAACACGGAAAAATTCCGTGTTGACGACTCGGCCGGCCGCCCGAGTCCGGCCGGTGGCGCCGGCCGATTCGGCAGGTCCGCCGGCCGACTCGGGACACCGTTCGGTGGGTAATTCCATGGGGGGATTTTTGGTATACTTAACTTTTTATGTGCAGTATTAATTTTGAGAGTTAAGGCTGTTTGACTGCTGACCTTCCCAAAAAATTAAAACAAAATGATATAAAAAAAATATGTGGGGCATGGGATTCGAACTCTGGTGTCTTGGTTCAGCAATGCAAGGTATTACCAATGAGCTACAAGCTCCTTATTGTAATTATTGTAGGGAAATAGATACTTAAAGTGTTATCGGCAAAATTAATACTCCAAGTATACTTCAAATTTAAATCAAATTTAGGTATACAAAAATTGGAGTTGTTACAATCTACCCTCCTTACAAAAATTTCGTCATCGAAATTTACAACTTTTTTTTGAGGACTAGTTTACAAAAAGGTGCGGATATCTTGCATGCATTTCATCTTCCCTTTCCCACGTGGATTCTCCTGATGTGTCTTTCCTCCACATCACTCGAACCAGGTTAACTTCTTTGTTCCGAAGTGTCTTCACTTTCCTGTCCAGGATCTCCACGGGCTGTTGCTCACAAGACAAATCGGGCTGTATAGTGAGCTCGGAATGATCGAGAACATGGCTCGGGTCACTCACATACTTTCTGAGTTGGGATATGTGGAACACGTTATGCACTCTTTCCAATGAGGGTGGAAGCGCTAAACGGTACGTCACTTCACCGACTCGTTCGAGTATGTCGAACGGTCCAATGTATCTCGGACTTAGCTTACCCCGTCTTCCAAATCGGATCACTCCGCGGTTCGGAGATATCTTCAAGAATACATGGTCTCCTGGCTGGAACTCCAAGTGTCGTCTCTTTGCATCAGCCCAGTGTTTCTGTCTATCTTGGGCTATACGCATTCTTTTCCTGATAGTACGAACCACATCAACGGTCGCTACTATCATCTCTGGTCCAAGAAGTTCCCTATCTCCGATGTCGTCCCAACTTAATGGCGATCGACACTTCCTTCCATACAATACTGCAAAATGTGCCATTCCTATGCTTGCTTGGTAGCTGTTGTTGTACGGAAACTCCACAAGATGCAGGTGATCTTCCCACGATCCTTTGAAGTCGAGCATACATGCTCTGAGCATATCTTCCAAGATCTGAATAGTTCGTTCCAACTGACCATCTGTTTGTGGATGATAAGCCGTGCTGAAGTTTCAGACTTGTTCCCGAGCTAGCTTGCAGACTCTGCCAAAATTGCGATCGGAACCTGGTGTCACGATCAGAGACAATGCAGACCGGTACTCCATGAAGTCTCACAATTTCCTGTATGAGTTCATGGGTATCAGAGATAGTACATTATGAAGAGTTTTTAAATCTAAATTAGATTATTACCTCCATGTACTTTTTCGCTAGTGTCTCAGTTGATTGGCCAACTCGAAATGGAATGAAGTGAGCCGACTTTGTGAGTCGATCCACAATGACCCATATCGCATCGTTACCCTTTGTGCTGCGAGGAAGAGCAGTTACAAAGTCCATCGTGATGTGCTGCCACTTCCATTCTGGAATTGGTAACAGTTGAAGTAGTCCAGCTGTCCTGTGATGTTCAGCCTTTACTTGCTGACACACCAAACATTTTGCGACGCTTCTGGCTACTTCACGCTTCATTCCATACCACCAATAATTCTGATGTAAATCTTTGTACATTTTGGTACCTCCAGGATGTACTGAATAGGGAGAGCTGTGAGCTTCTTTCATTAACTCTTCCCGAACAGGACCTTTTGGTACACACAATCTGCTGCCGTATCTCAAAGATCCATCTTCATGGATGATAAAATCTGTTCTGAGTCCATTCTCCACTTGTTCTCTGATCTTCTGCAACTTAGCATCACTTGCTTGAGCTTCTTTGATCTGATTCACAATGGTTGATTGAACCTGTAGATTCATCAAACTTGAAACATCACCTGGCATGACTAGTTCAATCTCCATCTGATGTAAGTCTTGCTGAAGCTTCCACTGGGCGGTGAGATTCAATGATAATGGTTGGCGACTAAGAGCATCAGGACTACGTTCACCTTTCCTGGGTGATATTGCAAGTTGATGTCAAAGTCCGCCATGAGTTCTAACCATCTTCTCTGCCGCATATTCAACTCCTTCTGAGTAAACACATACTTTAAGCTCTTATGATCTGTGTAGATGTTCACTCGTTCACCAAGTAGGTAATGACGCCAAATCTTGAGAGCAAAGATGACGGCTGCCAACTCCAGATCATGCGTCGGATAATTGCGCTCATGAGTCTTCAGTTGTCTTGAAGCATAAGCCACAACCTTACCATGCTGATGTAGAACACATCCTAATCCCTTACCGGATGTATCGCAATGCACTTCGAATCCTCCAGATTGATCCGGTATGACGAGAATAGGTACAGATGTTAATCTTGACTTGAGTTCTACGAAAGCTTGCTCGCATGCTTCTGACCACACAAATTCTTCATCTTTTCGTGTGAGCTTGGTCAGGGGTGTTGCTATCTTCGAAAAGCCTTCTGTAATATCCAGCTAAACCCAAGAAACTTCGAATATCCTTCACTGAATTTGGTGTAGACCATTCGCTAACTGCTGAAACTTTGGCTGGATCCACAGAAATTCCTTCTCCTGATACGATATGTCCAAGAAAACCAACTTGATTTAGCCAAAACCCGCACTTGCTGTACTTGGCATAAAGCTTATGTTGCCGAAGAGTTTCCAGGACAATTCGTAGGTGCTCTGCATGCTCTTTCCGATTCTTAGAATATACCAGGATGTCGTCGATGAAGATGACAACAAACCTGTCTAAATATTCCCGGAAAACTTGGTTCATTAGGTTCATGAAGATTGCTGGTGCATTGGTCACTCCAAATGGCATTACTAGAAATTCGTAATGTCCATAGCGAGTTCTGAAAGCTGTTTTATGAATATCAGCTTCCTTGACCTTCACTTGATGATAACCTGAACGAAGATCTAGTTTAGAGAAGACACAAGATCCACTTAGCTGATCGAATAAATCGTCGATGCGCGGGAGCGGATACTTGTTCTTTATAGTAACTTCGTTCAAGGCTCTATAATCGATGCACATTCTGTATGAACCTTCCTTCTTCTTGACCAATAGTACAGGTGCTCCCCAACTTGAAGTGCTGGGACGAATCCATCCTTTCGCCAGTAATTCGTCCAACTGTGTTCGGACTTCCTTCAAACCTTCCGGACTTAGTCTATAAGGTGCTTTGATCACCGGTTGTGCTCCTGATACTAAGTCAATACTGAATTCAAGAGCTCGATCGGGAGGCAAACCTGATATATCGTCAGGGAATACATCGTCGAACTCTCGAACTACCTCTGGTCTTGATTCTTCCTCTGCTTGAGCTGCCACAACTACTGCTTCCCTTGGCTTCGCTTTGTAGGTACTTGGCTCCAATGTACGGTCTCCACTTTTAAAATAGAAGCCCGGATGGTCTGGAATCTCGAATACTATCCTCCTTTGACGACAGTCGATGGTAGCATAAAAGGTTCCAAGCCAGTCCATTCCTAGAACCACATCGAAGTTTGGTATGTCCAGTACCTTGAAGTCAGCATAAAACTCTCGACTGCAGACGACGACTGAACACATGCTGTATCCCATAGTTGCCTTTAGAACACCATTTCCGGAACTGACGTTCCAGCTGGATACAAGCGGTGAGACTGGAATCGCATGGGTTCGGACAAACCGTTGCGACATAAAGCAGTGGGATGCTCCAGTATCAAACAGTGCAAGTGCAGGTAGTGAAGCTACTAGGATTGTACCTAAGGTATATGGGATAGGTTTTAGGTATAGGGAAAGTGGGTAGGTAAACAAGACTAAAAGATAAGTTTGAGAAGGAAAGTTTACCAGTAATGACTTGGCCAGTGGCCTCAGCTTCTTCCACAGACATCATGAAAGCCTGGCGCTTTGGCACATTCCTCCTGGCCTGAGGAGCATTCCTCGGAACGTTCCTTTGAGCTTGATGGAACTGACGAGGAGGTGGTGCAGCTTGTGGTCCCCTGGGTGGTGCAGGTAGTGCAAGTCTGGGAGCAGGTGCCTGAAGAGCTGGTCGCTGTGGATAGGTATTTGCTGGCCTGGGTGCAGCAACTGGGTTCTGTCTTTGGGGACAAGACTCAATACCGTGAGTAGCTGAGCCGCAGACTAAGTAAAGGCGGTTGGCTCGACGGCAGTCCTTCATCATATGTCCATTTCTCTTGCAGTAGGTGCAAAAGGCTGGGCTAGGACGATGGGTTGGTACTCCGAGTCTCCTTGGCACGAAAGATGGTCTGGACAAGGCTCCACCTGCCATCTGGTTGGCAGGGCGTTTGACTCCTGCAGACTGAGGTCTACCCCTCTCTTTTATTACTGCCTCATAACCGCGGGCAGCTTCTAGAGCTTCCTCATAAGTCAAAAACTTTCCTGTGGCTAGAGCAGCCTTAATCTCTGTGTCCAAACCTTGCTGAAAGCGACGGGCTCTGATCTCGTCCGTCGGTATCAAGTGTGCCGCGGATCTGTTTAAAGATTGTGTTAGCTGTGTAGTATGTGATAATTAAAAAAATTGAACTATTGCGACATATCTTACCGGCTCAACATGGTGAATTCAGCGTCGTATTCATCTACCGATTTGTCCCACATTGATCCTTGCTGTAGATGAATAAACTGCTGCTCCATAGCGAACCTGGCAGTCACAGGGAAATATTTCACGTCGAACTTCTCGCGAAATGTTTTCCATTCAATCGGCTGTACCAGATGGCTTTCTTCCGCCTTCCACCAATTTCGAGCATTATCCGTGAGCTGTAGCTTTGCTACACGGACCCAAGCATTATTTGGCACTTGAGCTGCTGCCAGATCGTCTTCGATGCTTTGTGCCCACTCTTCCGCTTCAAGAGGGCTTCCTTTACCAGAGAACTGCTTGGGATGTAAAGCCCTGAATTGCTTCACTCCCGGTGCATCGGTCTCAGGACGGTTCAAAAGCTGCTGCTGTCCCTCGAGAAGACTGCGGATCGCCTCAAATAGTATCGTTTGTTCAGTGGGTGGTGCAGGAACAACTGGTGTGAGAGGTAGTGCTGAAGGGGTGTTGTTGACGTTGGTGCTGGTGTTGTTCGGGGAATCCATGACCTTGAAGAAAAATTCGGATTAGGACAGATTCAAATACATGAAATGATAAGATTCAAGGAATAGAAATTTGCAAGATTCAAGGAATATGAATTGTAAAGAATGTTTTAGTTGCTGGTTCTTGTGTTATATTGCTTAGGTTGTTCACGCAGACCAGAACTGCATGTCAGGGATTCATACAGCTCTGACCTGCATGGGCCACCAACAAAACCTGTCACGCTCCGCTTCCCAGTGTACGGCGAAGGGGACGTGACGAGGTCCGCTACGTATGTACTCAGAAGTACATACGCTAAGCGTAGCTAAGCAATATAAAATAAATACACAAGAGACAAGAGTATAAAAAGAACAGCAACTTTATTAATAACATTCTTTTGTACAATGCATGAAAATAAAATACAACTGAAATGAAAAGCGACGCCTAATCAGTGGCATAACAGGAAATGAAAATACTGAAAAGAACAAGGTACAATATCTAGAGCTCAGGGTCTTCGTTAAACTGCTCCAAGTCTTCACCGGTGGGCTCGATCTCTGCTGAGTCCAACGCACCTGACGACATTCAAAGAAGAAAGAAATAGAATGTCGTCAGCGAACAGGTCGCTCGGTAAGTCCCAAAGATAAGAGGGAAGTAGAGAAGACAGAATAAGAAGGTACATTTTTAAAGTGTAAGCTATTGCTGCAATGTTATGTTAACGCTGTTATTTGTAGCTTGGTACAGAATGATGCCAGTGTATACGAGGGGGGTCTCTATATGCTAGAGGCCAGGGCAAATGGAAAGTACAAGGAACCGTTAAGCCACGGTACAACAGCAATGGGATTCAGGTTAGGTGTCTTAATCTGACCACCTCGTGCCACCTTTAACACCTTCCGTACCAATCTACCCCTTAAACCCCGTAGTGTTTTAACAGTATTGTTGTATTGTATTGTGTAAGTTGGATGACTGACCAAAACCATGATATCAGTAAACATGTTGTAACTGTATAATCAGGTAAATGGAATAACAGGATAATGGATGTATATCCATGGTTTGATTCAGTCAAATTGAATAGATTGTTAACTGGATTCAGGGATTCATGTATTCATATTGAGTTGGATTATTAAAGAATATAGATTGACTTGAATTATATTCAAGTCAGAAATAGTCAGACTCAAACCCGAGTCAGATTAAAAGAAAAGTAATTTGAAGTTCTATAATTGTTAGGGTCCTTATTGTAAATTATAAAACTTGAGGGGGTTTTATGTAAAAATATTTTTGCATAGTTTTCAAGATACAAATCAAGTATTTATTATTCGTCTTTATAATTATAATGAGTGTAAATTTTATTTGTGTTATTCTAGTGAATATATCCTAATAAAAGTATTAATTTATAATATTGATTTATTTGAATTTCATGGTATTTTAATGTAACTGTTAATCTTGTAATTTTTAGGAAAATGTGGAAACTTTATCTTATAACAAAATAGGCGTTTAAATGATAATTATATATATATAAATACAAGAATAATTTTAAATAAGTATTTTATTTTCTAAACTCTCATTTTTCATAAATGTCGTATTCTAAACCTTTCGAGACCGAATGCTCCTTGCGGAGGTCTGAATCTCGCACTACTAAGCTTGAGGGTGCACGATAAATCGTACTATCTCTAACGAGTTCCCCAAAGGTGGGTTGTAGTGGCGGTTTGCAAAGATTGAATAAATACTAATCATTTAGAAAACAGTTTTATAAAAGTAAGATATTTATTTGTAAAAGATGTAAATTTCCGTATTTAAGATTCTAGGGTTTCCTAAGCCAACTAGCCTATTTCTAAATGGTCTAAACGACACATCATTAGAAGCCTCAAATCGCCACTTCACCGTCAATTGCGGCCAGGTAAGTACAAGTGAGGAGGGAGGGATCCGCTCACGAATCGTGAGACGGGTCTTTTAAAGTTACCCAAGCTCACTTGCCTAGCCTAGACACCACAAAGTCAGTTTAGATAAACGATCGATGTCCATGACATATCGTATTTTCCTATTAAAAGATATTGTTTTAAAATTGTAAACAACTTAGAACTTTTAGAAAAGGTTTATAAAGAAAAGGGTATTTTAGTGAAAAGTCTTGTATTTTCGTATTCTAAGTTTTAACGATATCAATTAAGGTTATATTTGTGTGTGTGTAGAGGTAAGTCATTATCTCGTGACTTATTTTAAGGTTTAGTGAAGTTTAGAGGTTAAATATGATAAATGAAACATGAGGGTATTTAAGTGTAAGAATACGGTATTAGTAAAAGTTATCATTTCATGTGTGAAAACTCATTCAAATTGATTTCTACAAGTTTAGTGATCAAGATGAACATGTTTAGGAATGAGGGAATTAATTAGAAGAGGAAAAATAAACTTTATGGTATTATTGTGAAAAGAATACGATATTACAAGAAAGTTATCATTTCATATGAGAAACTTTGTCCAAATTAATTTTTATGTGATTAATAGTCATCATGAATATGTTTAGGTATTATGGATTAGGTGACAAGTGGGATTTTGTAGAAAAACCGAATCGGAAATCGGTTTGTTCCGATTTCCGTCGGGTTTAAAAAAGTCGTATTTTTTTTCTTAAAAGAAAAGAGAGATAGAAAAAGTGGGACTTACAAGTTTGGACAAGCTAGGGAGGCTAAGAAAGTAGTGGGTTGTCGGTGCGTCGAAACGTCGTGAAGGATCCTAATGCGGTCGCCGGAATTCGTCGTCGGTTTCGGCAGCGCTTCGCTTTTCGCTCTATTTCTAACGTACCGAGTTCTCTTGAGAATTTTAGAGAGTGGACTTAGAATTGTAGGGTGAAATGGTAGAGGGTAGGGGTGTTTATATAGGGCTAGGCTAGGGTTTTGATTAAAAAAAAATATAAAAATAATTAAGAAAAACATTAAAATTCATTAAATTTTGGAATAAAAGAGGTTTAATGAGAATTTGATAACTGTTCTGGAAAAATAAAGTATACAGGGGGGTTGACCAAGTCAACACGGAAAACTTCCGTGTTGACGACTCGGCCGGCCGGTCGAGTCTGGCCGGCGGCGCCGGCCGACTCGGCCGAGTCGGGTCGAGTCGGGACACCGTTGGGTGGGTAATTCCATGGGGGGATTTTTGGTATATTTAACTTTTTATGTGCAGTGTTAATTTTGAGAGTTAAGGCTGTTTGACTGCTGATCTTCCCAAAAAATTAAAACAAAATGATATAAAAAAAATATGTGGGGCATGGGATTCGAACTCTGGTGGCTTGGTTCAGCAATGCAAGGTATTACCAATGAGCTACAAGCTCTTTCTTGTAATTATTGTAGGGAAATAGATACTTAAAGTGTTATCGGCAACATTAATACTCCAAGTATATTTCAAATTTAAATCAAATTTAGGTATACAAAAATTGGAGTTGTTACACCACCAACAGCCGAAAGGCTTTCTAGGGACATCCTCGGCAGAAATACGAATATGATCTGTTCTTCCAATATACATGTGCTTTCATGACCAAATCTATATATAAAGTGTCATAATATCAGAAAGAACCAATATTGTAATTTTACAAATATTTATTCCAAAATTATTATGTACCTGAAGTAATATAGTACAGCCATAAATTTTATTTTTTGTAGGAACACATGCCTTATCTAGTTCCTTATAAAGATATGCAAGGACTCTTTCTCCCCAAGCATACTGGCCACGCACATCGAAGTCCGTAAGAAACCCAAGATATAAAGGATAGACATGCGTTGCTGATTGGTCCGGTATCAGCCAAGAACCGATCATGTACAGAATGTAGGCTCATGTATGTTTATCCAAGATATCATCAGTAGCTTCATCAGGGATATTAGTAAATGTATTTTTGAGCCAGCTTAAACTGATCTTATACCCCTTCATATATCCTCATGATACCTGAATTTTACAGTTAATCATTAATTAATATCACTGTAATATACTTCAACTTTTGATTTAAAAAAATTACGAATTGTACATGTCCGAGAGCAGACTCAATATACGTATCCCAATATGGATGCTTGGTTTCTGGACCCACAATTGTACCTCCAACCAATCCAAGTTCATTCACCCATAAACCAAGCAAAAGGGCAATATCCTGGAGTGTGATAGTGGTCTCATCCCATCTAAAATGAAAAGTGTGATTCTCTCTTCTCCAACGCCCAATAAGAGCTCAATAAGAGAGGTAACGAGGCCGTGGTCAAGTTGGATATGACGCAGTAAGGAAGCTTCATAAAAACCGGATTTTCGAATCTGCTCGATAATACGATAATCAGTAACTTGCCATTTGTCAGAACTATGACCGATGACTGTAAAATTATCTCCACCCTGCAAGATTTATTCATATTATTTCAACCATTTGAATTAAAATATATGGGCCAATATTTGAAACAAATTTAATAAGTTTCGAATTTTTCCTTCCCGTGTAATATACTGAAAGATCTATACTTGTTTTGATTTACGAGCAGCGATTTGTCGAATAGTTGATTCTCCATTGTAATTTTTTTCCAAACTCAATTAATTGAAAAATTAGAAAAGTCGGTGGGTATAGAATGGAGTTCGGACAGAAAGGGAATAAGGGAGAGCAAAGAGAAGAAGGCGGTTTTTAAAAAGAAAAAAAAGAGTTTACATTAATTGAGGACGTGTTCTAAGAACCCGCCCTCACCTTTTTAAAGGAGATGGAATCTCCTTTAAAAAGGAGAGGGCCCCTGCATTTGTCACGCCTCTGACCTCTCCTTTTTAAAGGAGAGGGAATCTCTTTTAAAAAGGAGATGGGCCTTATTTTTAAAGGGGATTTGTCAATATGTGACATCTCTTTTTTAAAGGAGATGGAATCTTCTTTAAAAGGGAGAAGGCCGGGGAATTTGTTAATACGTGACGGATTGATGGCTTTTAAAAGGGGGTAGCGGGTTCCAAGAACCCGCCCTCTTATTTAAGAAGGAGAGAGCGGGTTCTTGGAATACGCCCTCCTCGCAATAAAAGACTGTTAAAAACTAATTTCAATAATTTCTTTTATTGATAGGTTGCCCAATAATTGGCTACACCTTGACTCGTGACTTCTTTTACTTAACCCAAGACAATCTTGTGACCCCTTTATCTCAAAATAAGGCAAGCCCGTGACCCATCTCTCAAAACAAGACAACCTCGTGACTCGTGACCCCTTTCTGCCCAATCCTTTCTTGAACCCAAGGTAATCCCGTGACTCTTTATCTCAAGACTATAACGACCCTAAAATTCCTATACCTTCGCGTATCATTTTTTTAATAAAATATTACAATTATTTATTTTTAGTATATTTTATTTTCCAGTAAATATATTATTTTATCACTTCATCTATTTTATTCATTCTATAATTTTTCAAGCCCAAAACCTAAGCCAAGTCAATTCCATTTGATTTCTTTCTTTTCTTTTTCTAAACTTACTTTCTTTTCAAGTAACAACATATATTTAATTCTTATTAAATATCTGCATGAACAACCTTGTAGCTCATTGGTTTATTCCTTGCATTGTTATTTCATAGGTCACATGTTCAAATCCCCATTCTTGCAATTATTTTTTATCAATTTTTATCTTTCTCATAACCTACAAATGAGACCTTTTATTTCATCTCCCTTTTAACTCCTAAAATAATTAGAATGGTTATGAGCTATAATTTATTAGAATTATGGTGGCCATAAATCTTTTTTTATATGTCACTCTTCTTTCTTTTTTCCTTAACACATTTCTATCATTTCCCATCTTTCTTTTCATCTAGATTTCTCGAAGAAGAACATGAAAAAGTTCTCAGGAAGGTCTCGCTAGAAACGCGAGGCCATTGGCGGATAGACAAGCCCGGTGACAATACCGGTTTATGTATATTAGTTTTTTCTCTCTCTCTCTCCGTCTCTTTCACTCTGTTATTGTGTCTTCTCTATGATTTCATTTTCTTGACCGTGATACCTAATCGAGTGCATAAACACACACACACACATACACACACACATATAAATGAATATAGTTACATATATATATATTTAAAATATTGTTTGTTTATACTTAATCTTCATGTTTATTCATTGTTTTCTTATAGAATAAAAATGCCTCCATGTCATAGATTTACTTTTAAGTTAATTAGGTACATCATGGACTGAATATAAATAAATGATGCGCGATAACACAACTTTACATAAACTCTCTTGAAATTAGGACTTTCCTGGTATAGCATCTTATCGAAATTCATGATCCATATATTGATATTAGGGGATTCAATTTAAAATATATATTGTATGTGCCGTTTATTTTATAATTGTTTAAATTTTTTATATAAAAGAGAAAAATGAAGCTGCAAATAAATCCAGTAGTTTTGTCATATTTAAATACGGTCTTAGATAACTTTTGTCCTTAAAATAATTTTTAAAAATTAATTTTCACATTTGGAAATTCTAGGAAAATTAGAATAAATAATAGATAGAATTTCAGGTCTACAATGAATTTTTTTTATATTGAACCGAAGAACGGTTTTGAAGTTATGACACTTTAGTCACTGTTTTTTTTTTGAAATCTGAAAACAGTTTTAATTGATCAATTTCTAAGACACATAACTCGGTAAACCAATATCCAAATTGAGAAAACTCAGGTGTTTTGGACATCTACATCGAAAGATCTAGATTTTCTTAGTTTTAAATTTTTACTGACAAGCAACGTTAAATATAGAAAACTGTGTTAAAATATTAAGCGACGAATCTGGACAGATGCTGTCTTAATTCGCACACTATTTTTAAATATAACATAACTCGAACACCCGATATCCGTTCGTGAAAAAATTTAGATGTGTAGATGAAAAATTGATAGAGCTATAATTTATTGTATATTATATTATTTATAAACGTATAAAACAACTCGATATAGGCTTTGCAATATAACATATACTTGCTGTCCAGAAATCTGAATTTTTGTTTTAAACGCTGATATTAAAACGATCATAACTAGAGCTTTAGAAATCCAAATCACACGAATCTTAGTGTTTTGGATAATTACTCAGAAATAACTACAATTTTCTAATAATTTTTGTAACCCGAAACCCGATAGAAATTAACTCAAACCGTATTTTAAAAATGTGTGACGGTGCTGAATAGATTCTGATATGTTTTGCGCGACGATACGAAAACATGTATATCTTCCAAACCGGTAGTCGTATTTAGGCGAGACTGGAACTCACATGTGCATAACACTTAAGGCCATGTTTTCGTTTATATTTCTGACTTCAATTGATTTGATTGATTAGTCATACACAACACTTATTTACAACATTGTTTTTGGACGTTACTTGTATACTTATATCATATTCTGTGATTGCTTATTTATTTTTATCTATATGACCTGTGATTAAACCATTACATGCTAGAATTGACTTGATCTTGACACGACTCAATCATGAATACTTGAACCCAATATGTACACTTGACTCGACTTAACCTGAACCATGAAAACGTAATGACTTGACATGAACACTTGACATGAATACACGAACAATTGGCTTGAATATTTGAACTCGACTCGATACTTGAATTGCGCTCTCTTATGTATTCATGGATTTGGGCAAGACTTGTAAGTTTAATCACAGACTAATATATACGGGATGTTGGGGTAGTTTGAGTATGAATCCAATGGAATTTCAGGAGTCCCATTACTGAAATAATGTTGCTGTGGTACCGGGATGAAATAGTACAAATAATGTTGCTGTGGTATCGGACTGAAACGGTACATCACGAATTCATTAATGAGGGCCCATGTTTTCAAGCCCCTGGATGATAGCCTGTTGGGTTTGGAATACTTCAATAATAATTGAAATCCCGCTATTTTGGGCCCGTGATTTCTTGTCCCTGGACGATAGCCTTGGATTCGAGAATACTCTTGAGATTGGTTGGCATTCACACTTGAACTCACGTGAGTTAATTTTACCCTTTTAAAAACCTTTTAGGACACTTACATTCACTTCATATTCACTATACCTGTATACCACGGGCATATTATACTTGTTTGCCATACTGATATAGTTGACATACACATTACCATGCACGCTACCATACTTGTTTACATGTTCATGATTTATATCCATGCAATACCATTTATCATATTACACTCTGCATTTTATTTATATACATCACACCATCCTTTTGGGGACTTACCGAGCGGTAGTTCGCTGACGGACATTCCATCCATCTTATTTTCTTTCTTAGAATGTTCGTCAGGTGGTATTGAGACAGAGGATATAGAAGCGGTCGAAAAGAAATACAATCAGTTTGCATCATAATCGGACGTCTAGTTTCATTTAGGTTTTCATTTCATTTCAGCTTATTTATGTATGCCTCCTTATTAAGGCTTATCGTGTTATCGTATCTTGTATTCAGATATTTTGTCAATTGTGAATCTTGAATGTAATAAATCAAAATTGGATTTCATTCTTTTGCTTATTCTTGTTAGTTTATATTGCTTATAAATGCTTAACATATTCTTATAGTAATTACGTTGCGAGCTTGCCACATCACCGTTTCCGTTTACTGAGAAGCAGGGTGTGACAAAGACTTTAATAATACTTTTTCTGAAATCAAACGTGACCTTTTTTTTTCCAACGACGACCAAACACCTACAAAACCCCGCCCTCCTCCCATTTGCTCTCCATTCTGCTCCGATTTGCATCTGCACCTCCTAAAAAATCCAAAACTCTCATCTGCACCCTTTCAACGGAACTCGATCTCTCTATCCTTATAGATTTATCTATCAAAATTCCTGATTGACAAATGTATGTAAATTTTATTTACCGTTTATTTAATTTTCAGTGAATATAATCATTACTTCGGTTGTTAACGTTTTATATTTATTGTTGGGTTGATATTGTTTGATGCAGATAATGTCAACTTCAAGTTTATTTGTTTTATGTAAATACGATGGTCAGATTATGACAAGTGCACAAGGTCCCGAGTATATAGGCGGGTGTGCAAGAATTTTGCGATTAGGATTATCAACGACTTACAATAAACTCGAGAATAAAATGTTTAAAATCATGAAATACGATCCCCGTGAAATTAAGGTTAAGTTGTATATGACCTTTGTTTAGTGGAAATGCATTGGTTGAAATTATAGACGATGCAACAACATCTTCGATGATATATTTCGGTGGCAAACACCTAGCATTCTCTTGAACTTTTAGTTGAGAAGGAAAAATTGGAAGTATCAGATGTCGCTCCAACTGGTTATGATGGATCTCTGGATCTCCTCCAGATGTTACCTTCCGTTGATCTGCTGTGAGCGCTGATGGATGGCTGAGATTGGGTTGGAGGGTCGACTCCTGAAGCGTGTGGATCTCAATGAGTTTTGTATGGTTGAGGCCGAGGTACCTGTAAGGAAGTCCCGGGGTAGTTGTGCCACCGAGGACCCTCTGACGATCAAGTTAGACGGGGTATTTTGGCAGAGTAACAGCCTATTGGGGTTAAATTGGCTTACCTGAGTCATCTTAGAGAGGGGTTTATATAGCGGCAGCCATGGGCAGGTGGGCGCGAGATTCACGCCGGCCGTTACGCCCCTGGCGTCACGCCCGTGGCGTGATAGGCGGGATCCCCCATTAATGACGATACATGCTCGTTAATGAGGGATCGTGATGGCGTGGAGCGCAGGATCATGGGCGGTAAATATCTTGTGCCTGGCGAGATTCGCGAAGCCGTAGTGGAGGCTCCTATGATCGGTGTTGTGGGTCGGTCGATGAGACCGAGGAAGATGAGCTCGGCGGGAGGCTCGGGGACGAGCGGGAGGCCGAGGCATCTTGGTTCTGTGATAGCTCGGAAGCGAGCTGGGGGTGGTCTAGAAAACACCGAAGGTCGGTAACATCCTCGGGTCGGAGGCCCTGGGTGTGCTTCCAGCGTGACGTTTTTGATTCTTTCTTGTAAGCTCCGGGACACTGTTAGTGTTTATGCCCTAGAAGGCCATTACTGTATCATAGCAGTTTGTATATTAGTTAATGGAAGCTTGGGATATTCACATGTATATAACAGTCTTGCTAAACATGGTAGTATGCTACTTGGTTTTTCTATCTTAATATATGAGTGTACGTATTGATAGAGCTCTTGGGATCTTGCTTGTCTACCAGCGTTGTGATGGCAGTCACACTAGTGGGGGCTGGGTAGTCTACAAGCACATCCTTTTTCAGGTCCCTGGTCGTTGGATTATCGAGACAGAGCATCGATACTCCGGAGTAGACTGGTGTGTACGCTTCTCATCCCAGTTGGGGAGATGGTCTGTCCCACAGCCGTCAGTACGTCGTACTGGAGATAGTATGCAGGTGCTCGTTAGGTTACGGGTACACCGGACAGGACTCACAGGGAACTGTTGGTTGGTTTGATACCAGTCGTCAGTGAGCAGTTCCCAGGTGACATGAGTACAGCATAGTCCGCAGACTTGACACTGCTGCTTCGCCTCGAGTGTGTCCCACTGTTCTTAGATTGCTACCCTACCACGGCTCAAATGAGTCGTGCAAACAGGTAGCAGTTGGGTGCAGTCCCGAGCACTTGGAGGCAGTAGCGGTTAGACAGGATTCGTCCCTCCCGGTATTGGGAGTAGATATCGTGCTGTGTCAGAGAGCCATTACGCAAAGTCCCTGGCCAGGGCAAGCGAGATTTGCTGGTAGGTTCCAGTAGTTTCTCAGGGTGTAATGGGCTTCCCTCCGACACGACTTATACCGCTATTAGGGGACTGACGCTTGCCGCCCCCTAGGCCCGATATGCGATAGTCTTGGACGAACGGACCGGACTGTATGGAGATTGTCACATCAGACTCAGTAGGAGTTCGGATGGGTTTCCTCATCGGCCTTCTTATCGACAACTACCTGGGGACCGTTACGTACAGCTAGTGCCGCTTGCGGTCTGTGGTTAAACCCACTGCCAGCGTAGTAGTCGAGTCTCTAGAGTCCCACACAGAGAGTTTCCTATTCTAGGCGAAACGATATAGAGGTTGCATGGTTTTGCGACAAAGGGTTCGGACGCATACGTGCGTTTACGCGCGTACGACTTTCGGACAGTTTTTACCAGTCGGCTTTGGTTTAAGCCAGTTACTGGTATCCGGTTATTGGATTTTTACAGTCTAAAGTTTTTCCGTATTTTTGCGGATCGGAGGGGCGTTCTCGTATTTGTACGAGAAGCTTCTAGAAGATGGTGACTAAGGAGGGTTATGTGTCATATTCATTGAATGAGTTATATGAGTCATGGTGGTGATTCATTCATCTCATTAATGCACATTTATTGCTTAATGACTCATGCTAATGAATCACCACTAGATATTTTATGAAGCATGATTATTCATCACTCTTTATTCTTTTCTTATTATTAGATAATGCTTCATATATATTATGATACTCATAACTTATTCATGATAATATTATTCACATTCTCTCTCCTCAAGCTCTCTCTCTTCAAAAGACTAATCCTCACCCTCATGTGTTGAGATCTAGGATTAGTTAGACTAAACAATCCATAACCATCACTCTATTTCATTCTCTCTTCTTTGATTAGCAATCCAAGAAGGTTAGTTGCCTCAAGTTTAGAGGCTAAGCTTGGAGTTTTGCTCTCGGGTGGATCGTCTACTACAAAGAGAAGGCCGAGGAGGACGAGGAGATCGTAAAGATGAAGGACTTGGTTCGATAGGTATAATCCCTAAGCATAGTAGTTTAGAACAACTATATGTTTGGTTAGTTATCGTTTAGCTTCGATTCAAGCGGTTAGTCGATGTTCGTTCACTAAACAAGATCGTTTTTGAAATTTCAGCCTCCCACAAGTTCTGGGGTGTAGTACATCGACTTACAGTGGTATCAGAGCCTCGCTAAACAATAAATAACTTAATTGCAAATTTGTACGAATTTCGAACGGAAAAACGAAGCCGGAAAACCCTAAAAAATACAAGTTTCTGTCGAATTTAAAATGATGTCCTAAAATTTTTCAGGTAAGTGCAGAAAGCTTGAAATGAACACAGAAGAACACCCAAGAAATTTGGGTTCCTGATTCGTTTACAGTGCCGGGGAACCGCGGCGGATCCCACCGATCCGCCGCGCTTCCGCGGCCGAGTTGACGAGTCAGGAACTCGTTTTTCTTGTGTGGGTCCCCTGTGGTTTTTTGGATTTTCTGGGATATTTAATATTTGCTCAGGTTTCAGTTTAACAGAGCAGTTTTTGGAGCAATATTAATGTTGTTTAATCGATCGAAATTGTACAGTATTTGCATGTTGGATTATATCTGTGATTGATAAATGTGTTCGTAAACCTCCCCTAACTGCTAGTATGTCGGTTGGCAGGGGGTTGCACATTTCTGAAATGGTTATATCTGTTTGTGCATATGAACTGTATTGGACTGTTGTGGTGTATAGCCGGGGTTTGCAATGGGTTATTATTTAATTCATTTGTTGTAAATGTAATTTGTTGTAATATTATTTTTGCGGGGCACATCCAGGTTGCGGTTGTAGCCACCGTTGTATTATTTCATTTTACTGTTTTTTGCTCCTAGGACTGACCCAAGGTGGGGTACACAAACTGCCGGGCGGGTAGTTTGCCGTACCCGTAGGGGTCGAGGGTGGGGTTACGGCTATTCATCACAACTGTGTAATCTGTCTTTTTTTGCAGGCTCAAAAGAAATACAGATTGCTTGCAAATCCAATATTGTTTATCTGTGTTCTGGAATGAATATCATTGCGTCAGACGAATGTAAAATATCTATATATATTGTAGCTATTTAGACGTCACTTATGTTTTACACCCGCGCTAGCCCAGCCCCCGCTCTGTCGTTAGTTAAGTAACCTAACGGGTGATGACGGGACCCCGTGGCGAATGCGGATGGCATAAGAGGACGTTGTATTTTTGTTGTTTTCTGCAATGATAGGTTAATGATGGGACGCATTATCTATAATGCAAAGAAAATAAACCAAGTTTAAATCGTTGGAACAATTTAAAAGAAACCACTCGGTTATTTTTAAAACAGATATTTTTAAATGCGGAGCTTTAACCACTCCTTTTAAAGGCTATCAGGTTCCTTCGGTTATATCAAGTTCACTACGTTCACGGTTTCACCAAAACCAGTCGTAGCCCTCCGTCATTTCTTATGGATGGTCAGTAGTATTCAAGCTATGCTTGTTGGCATACGTCAAGGCATAGTGTTTGGTAGCTGCTGGGGTATTCATTTGTTGCATAGATAGATGTGTTGGTTTGGGACAGTCGCATTACCTTGTTGGCATACGTCAAGGGTATATACGGGTGGGTTCAAATTAACAAGATAATGATGGGCAGAACTTGACATGTGACTTATGATTTGTTGGCATACGTCAAGGTCATAAGAGCATGGGGCAAAAACTTATATCGGGAATTTCTAAAGAAACTGAAATTTGCAAAGAGATGCATACCATTTGGAGTTTGATGAATGTTGGTAGGATTCTTTCAACATTATCATACGATGATATTTGGATCCCGATCCTACTGTGAGTATATGCTACTTATCAGGATATTCGTCACTTAACGATCAATGCTATAAACCTAGTAGGTGTCCAGAAAGGTGTCAGCGGGGTTACGCCCCCAGAGAAAAGAGGTTATTTAATTAAGGAACTTCGCGAAAGCGTTGGAAAACCTCCCTCGAAGTATCGACACTGGCCTGGCTGAACGGTTAAGCAAGTATTGTACGGTGAGAATAGTCCTGGCTAATTCTTCTTTTATGGTTTGAGGAAGGATTCGAGAAACAGTGGGAGCCATCCAGTTTAGATAAACTAAAAACCACTCTAAACTTGCAAGAGCATCATGCTAAAGAGTTTTCTTCTCTCTCTCCTAAATGCAGCGACCCTGAAAATGACTGGACTTAAGTTACTTTTAGAAAAAAATATACTGACGGGGCCAAACTATAAAGATTGGCTGCGGAATGTCAAAATGGCTTTGATCTATGACAAACTGGGGTACGTCCTCACCGCTACGGCACCTGCTGTCCCTGATCCCAAATCCAGCAATGCGGATAAGGAAATCCGCAAAACCTGGGATTTAGATTGCGTGAGAGCCAAGTGCATCATGCTTGCCTCAATGAACAATGAACATCAGAGGAGGCACGAGGATATGTCCCTAGATGGCATATTTCTCCATACAAAGGAACTTTATGGAGAGCAATCTCGTATAGCAAGATACGAGACCTCTAAGAACTTGTTTCGAGCGAGGTTGGCTGTCGGGTCATCGGTAGGTGAACATGTCCTACAGATGATCGGCTATATTGAAGAGCTCGCAGACCTTGGGACGACTTTGGATAATGAGCTGTATACAGATCTTATTCTCCAGTCCCTTCCTCCCACCTACGCCCAGTTTATCCTCAACTTCAACATTCAAGGAAAAGAAGTTGAACTTGCGGAACTCCTGAACATGTTAAGGAGTGCAGAGGGCACCTTGCAGAAAGCAAGGGAAACACCCGCTATGTTTGTTGGCGGTGCATCTTCTTCCGGGTCCAAGGCTAGGGCCAAAGAAAGGAAGAAGAAGGCCGCACCCAAACCTAGAGGAGGTGTTAGTAAGGTGGGAAAGAAGGGAAAGAAAAAGTTTGCGGTACCGGTAGTGGGCCAGGATGAGTGCTTCCATTGTCACAGGAAAGGGCACTGGAAGAAGGATTGCAAGGCGTGGAACGCCAAGAACCAGGAACCGAAGCAAGCTGTGGCTTCGACTTCAGGTGTGTTTGTAATTGAGAATTGTCTGTCGATCAACTCTACTTCCTGGGTATTGGATACCGGATCAGGATCTCATATTTGCAATTCATTGCAGGCACTGAGAAACCGTAGAGTGCTGAAGGAAGGTGATATGATCCTCAGGGTTGCTAACGGAGCTAGCGTGGGAGCTGCGTCCGTCGGGGATTATCACCTAGGATTGACGAGTGGACATATTTTGGTTTTACATAACTGTTATTTTGTACCAAGCTTAACGTGTAATATCATATCAGTTTCCTTGTTATCAAATAAAGGTTATGATTTCACGTTTGTAAGAGATGTTGTCAACATCCACCTTAATCATGGTTTGATTGGGTCCGGTACTCTAAATAACGGCATATATGTTTTAAACCAACTCCAAATTTTCAATGTCCAGAACACACCAAAAAGAAAGTCTCCAGATTTAAATAAAGCTTTCTTATGGCATTGTAGACTGGGTCACATCAATGAGAGAAGGTTGACTAAGTTGCATAGAGAAGGATATTTAGACTTGTTCGAATATCAATCTTATGACACTTGTCAATCTTGTCTCAAAGGAAAGATGACAAAGACTCCATTTACTGGACAAGGAGTAAGAGCGAGCGAGCTCTTAGGACTCATACACAGTGATGTATGCGGTCCAATGTCTACACATGCGAGAGGTGGTTATTCCTACTTCATTACTTTTACAGATGATTTCTCTAGGTTTGGACATGTCTTCTTGATGAAGCATAAATCCGAGGCCTTTGAGAAATTCATGGAATACAAGAGTGAAGCAGAAAACCAAACAGGCAAAAGTATTAAGACACTGAGATCTGATCGAGGTGGAGAATACTTAAGTGCCGAGTTCCTAGGTTACCTAAAAGAGAAAGGAATTCTCTCTCAGCTTACTCCTCCATACACTCCACAGCACAACGGTGTATCGGAGAGACGGAATCGAACCCTATTGGATATGGTACGATCCATGATGAGTAATGCTGAGTTACCACGATCTTTCTGGGGATATGCGCTAGAATCAGCGATACATCTTTTGAACAGAGTTCCAACCAAAACTGTGCCTACCACACCATATCAGATGTGGAGTGGGAAGAAACCCTATCTTCAGTACCTGAAGACATGGGGATGTCCAGCTTTTGTAAAAAAGCAGCATCCGGACAAGCTCGAGGCACGCTCAGTAGAGTGTAAGTTTGTGGGATATCCAAAGAACTCTACAGGATATTGTTTCTATTACGCAGAGGAACAAAAGGTTTTTATTTCTCGTCATGCCCGCTTCTTAGAAACTGAATTTTTGGAAAATCAGAAGAGTGGGAGCGTAGTAGAACTGGAAGAAATTCCAGAACCACAAACTGCTACTGAAAGTTTGGTAGAACCAGCAGTTCAAGAAGAACAGAACATTCCCGCACCCCTCCGCAGGAGTAGTAGGCCGTCTCATCCGCCTGAGAGATACTACGGTTTTCTCATAGATGGGGATAGAGAGGATTGCATCATAGATGATGATGAACCTACTGACTTCCAGCAGGCCATCCAGAGCGGCGACTCGGTACGATGGCTAGATGCAATGCGGACCGAAATGGAGTCCATGTACACCAACAAAGTATGGACTTTGGACTTTGCTCCAGATGGGGTAAAACCCATAGGATGCAAATGGATCTTCAAGAAAAAGATTGGTGTAGATGGACAGATGGAAACCTATAAGGCTAGACTTGTTGCAAAGGGTTTTCGTCAAAGACCTGGTTTGGACTATGACGAAACTTTTTCTCCAGTGGCTATACTCAAATCCATTCGGGTCCTTCTTGCTATTGCTGCCTTCCATGATTATGAAATCTGGCAGATGGACGTAAAGACGGCTTTTCTGAATGGAAATTTAGAAGAATGCGTCTACATGGATCAGCCAGAGGGTTTCAATCAGAGTGGGAGCAGCGGGAAAGTATGCAAGCTGCTTAAGTCTATTTATGGACTAAAGCAGGCATCGCGGAGTTGGAACATCTGTTTTGATGAGACAGTCAAAGAATATGACTTTATCAAAAATCCAGATGAACCGTGCATATATAGTAAAGTTGTGGCCAGAAGTGTCGTATTCCTCGTCTTGTACGTGGATGACATTCTATTGATAGGAAATGACATTCCTATGCTACAATCTGTCAAAGGATTCTTGTCACACAGGTTCTCCATGAAAGACCTGGGTGATGCCTCTTACATTCTGGGGATCCGGATCTATCGTGATAGATCCAAGAGGATGTTGGGACTTTCGCAGTCCAGGTATATCGACACTGTACTGAAAAGATTCAGTATGGAAGATTCTAAGCGCGGTAATCTACCGGCTTGTCACGGAATCACCCTCTCCAAAGAGATGTCTCCCAAGACTGATTTGGAAAGGGAACGCATGTCTATTATACCCGACGCTTCTGCGGTAGGCTCTATAATGTATGCGATGTTGTGTACCAGACCAGATGTAGCTTACGCACTGAGCGTGGTAAGCCGGTATCAGTCAGACCCAGGGGAGAAACACTGGATAGCAGTAAAGAACATTCTCAAGTACCTGAGGAGGACTAAGGAGATGTTCTTAGTTTACGGCGCAAAAGACCTCAGGTTGGAGGCCTTTGCTGATTCCGGCTTCCAGAGTGATAAGGACGATTCCAAGTCCATGTCAGGTTATGTCTTTACCCTCAATGGAGGGGCGGTGTGCTGGAAGAGCTCCAAGCAGGACACCGTTGCTGACTCGACGATGGAAGCGGAGTATATAGCTGCTTGCGATGCCGCAAAAGAAGCAGTCTGGATGAAGAAGTTCCTAACAGAACTTCAGGTGGTTCCTACCATAGTTGATCCAATACCTCTGTATTGTGACAACAACGGAGCTATAGCTTTAGCGAAGGAACCAAGGTCCCATCAGAAGTCCAGACACATCTTGAGGCGGTATCACCTGATCAGGGAGATCATTGATCGTCAGGAGATCGAGGTTCGGAGAGTTGCTTCTGAAGAGAACATTGCTGATCCATTCACGAAGGCCCTACCTCAGATTCAGTTCGAGAGGCTACTCGAGATCATCGGTCTACGATATGCCAGTACATGGCCCTAGTGCAAGTGGGAGATTGTTAGTGTTTATGCCCTAGAAGGCCATTACTGTATCATAGCAGTTTGTATATTACTTAATGGAAGCTTGGGATATTCACATGTATATAACAGTCTTGCTAAACATGGTAGTATGCTACTTGGTTTTTCTATCTTAATATATGAGTGTACGTATTGATAGAGCTCTTGGGATCTTGCTTGTCTACCAGCGTTGTGATGGCAGTCACACTAGTGGGGGCTGGGTAGTCTACAAGCACATCCTTTTTCAGGTCCCTGGTCGTTGGATTATCGAGACAGAGCATCGATACTCCGGAGTAGACTGGTGTGTACGCTTCTCATCCCAGTTGGGGAGATGGTCTGTCCCACAACCGTCAGTACGTCGTACTGGAGATAGTATGCAGGTGCTCGTTAGGTTACGGGTACACCGGACAGGACTCACAGGGAACTGTTGGTTGGTTTGATACCAGTCGTCAGTGAGCAGTTCCCAGGTGACATGAGTACAGCATAGTCCGCAGACTTGACACTGCTGCTTCGCCTCGAGTGTGTCCCACTGTTCTTAGATTGCTACCCTACCACGGCTCAAATGAGTCGTGCAAACATGTAGCAGTTGGGTGCAGTCCCGAGCACTTGGAGGCAGTAGCGGTTAGACAGGATTCGTCCCTCCCGGTATTGGGAGTAGATATCGTGCTGTGTCAGAGAGCCATTACGCAAAGTCCCTGGCCAGGGCAAGCGAGATTTGCTGGTAGGTTCCAGTAGTTTCTCAGGGTGTAATGGGCTTCCCTCCGACACGACTTATATCGCTATTAGGGGACTGACGCTTGCCGCCCCCTAGGCCCGATATGCGATAGTCTTGGACGAACGGACCGGACTGTATGGAGATTGTCACATCAGACTCAGTAGGAGTTCGGATGGGTTTCCTCATCGGCCTTCTTATCGACAACTACCTGGGGACCGTTACGTACAGCTAGTGCCGCTTGCGGTCTGTGGTTAAACCCACTGCCAGCGTAGTAGTCGAGTCTCTAGAGTCCCACACAGAGAGTTTCCTATTCCAGGCGAAACGATATAGAGGTTGCATGGTTTTGCGACAAAGGGTTCGGACGCATACGTGCGTTTACGCGCGTACGACTTTCGGACAGTTTTTACCAGTCGGCTTTGGTTTAAGCCAGTTACTGGTATCCGGTTATTGGATTTTTACAGTCTAAAGTTTTTCCGTATTTTTGCGGATCGGAGGGGCGTTCTCGTATTTGTACGAGAAGCTTCTAGAAGATGGTGACTAAGGAGGGTTATGTGTCATATTCATTGAATGAGTTATATGAGTCATGGTGGTGATTCATTCATCTCATTAATGCACATTTATTGCTTAATGACTCATGCTAATGAATCACCACTAGATATTTTATGAAGCATGATTATTCATCACTCTTTATTCTTTTCTTATTATTAGATAATGCTTCATATATATTACGATACTCATAACTTATTCATGATAATATTATTCACATTCTCTCTCCTCAAGCTCTCTCTCTTCAAAAGACTAATCCTCACCCTCATGTGTTGAGATCTAGGATTAGTTAGACTAAACAATCCATAACCATCACTCTATTTCATTCTATCTTCTTTGATTAGCAATCCAAGAAGGTTAGTTGCCTCAAGTTTAGAGGCTAAGCTTGGAGTTTTGCTCTCGGGTGGATCGTCTACTACAAAGAGAAGGCCGAGGAGGACGAGGAGATCGTAAAGACGAAGGACTTGGTTCGATAGGTATAATCCCTAAGCATAGTAGTTTAGAACAACTATATGTTTGGTTAGTTATCGTTTAGCTTCGATTCAAGCGGTTAGTCGATGTTCGTTCACTAAACAAGATCGTTTTTGAAATTTCCGCCTCCCCACAAGTTCTGGGGTGTAGTACATCGACTTACAGACACGTCATCTGCCACGTGTCATGATTTAGGGAGTCACTGATATCGAGCATCATCATTAGCCCCTTACTCTCATCTCGACCCACTCTTGGGTCGGGTCGAGAGTGGTCTGACCGGTCACCCGGGGTGAGCACTTACTTGAAGATATTGTCGGTGCTTTTTCCCGGGCAATTAGTCGTATGTTCTTGATGACACCAGTGGATCAGGGGAGAGATCTCGCATTAAAGGGGAAGCGTCGGTTTGTGCGTACGTTCGTCGAAGTGCCAGCCCACGTGTCTGGCGCTGGTTGGCTGACGAGACATGCCGCAGGTGTTCCCTCACCCGATGGGACGCGCCCAATGTGGGTGCGACAGGTGGAATGTTGTCGGCCGTTGGTTGTGAAGCGTCGTTTTAGCGGGAGGCGATCGGAGTCGTGGGATGTATACGCCGGCAGCTATAAATAAAGGTGGGATCCCCATCAGGGCCCATACCTCACCATAATTTCCTTGTACCTAGTCGTGTTAGCTCGACGCTCTTCTCCTCAGGTCGGATTCCTTGCGTTTTGTCCCCCGAGGACTCGTTCCTTTGAAATGGTCCGGGTAGTGTCTAGGGAGTCTTCTTCAGCTTCCTCTTCTACTTCTTCCTCTGCTTCTTCCTCGTCTAAGTCAGAGTCCCCCCGGGTAGTTAGGGTTAGTCATGCTTCCCGGGGTCGTGCGACGGGGCCGGTCCCCAGAGTGCAGGGTATGGATGCTCTTGGTGCGTCATCCGTGCTGAGGCATGCGGATGAGCTCGCCACCATCCGGACTCGTTTCCACATTCTCGCCGGCTATTCGCTTCATCTGGCCAAGGAGGGGGAGAGGGCAGACCAGATACGGGGCAAAGAGATTGCCTTATACCTGGAAGCCTTTTGGGCTGGGATGCGTCTGCCCTTCTCTCCCGAGGTGAGTGCGGCGTTGAATTGTTTTGGGTTAGCCCCGAGCCAGTTAGTACCGAACTCTTGGAGGATTCTCCTTGGGTTCCTGGTCCGGTTGAAATTGCGTCTGATCCCTTTCAACCGGAGCCTTCTCGTTTCTTCTCTTTGCTACAAAAACCACCCCGGCACTCGCAGGGGCGAGCCGAGCTGGGTGTACATCTTTTTTAGAAAACACCGGGAAGGTGTTGCCGGGTTGGGGGTCGTCGTAGTACCTTCTTCCATACACGAATGGAAGAAGAAGTTTTTGTTTGTTGGGCCGCCCGAGGGTGAGGATTGGCCTGTGCCCATCCAGTGGCACAGGGCCACCTGCCCGCGGGTGGGGCGGTTGAATGATCCCGATGCAGTGGCAGTGTCGGAGTGGGAGCCCCTCCCCTGGGATGATGTGTTGTTGTCTGAGCGGGCCCTCAGTTGGGCCGGGCTCAGCCCCGCCCAGTTCGTGGGTAAGTTAAGAGTTTTCAGGCGACCTGTTTAGAATTGTGCACGCTTTCACTATTTCTGGCATTGTTGACTCCTTTGTACTTTTGTCTTATGCAGAACCCATGGACCTAGGTAAATTTCGGGCAGCCCTGATCGAACAGAAGAAAGGGAAGAAGACCGGAGGCGCCGACCCTTCTCGCCCGTCGTCGGCTCCGGCTCTACCGGCAGCCGCTCCATCCAGGCACACAAGCGCGCCTCGGGCCCCGGAGTCCAGCCAAGTGTCGAGACGAAAACGCCCTCGGGAGTAAGAGCCCCGGGCTCTGAAGGTGGGGGGTAAGACTGGCTCCCCTACGGTGCTCCTCAAGGGTTTCATAGGACGGCTTCCCGCTCCCCGGCTTCCCCGATCATCGTATAAGATGGGGAGCTTCGCTTCGAGGTGCCCTCGGGGCTTTCCATCGCCGATTGTCTGCTCTCGGAGATGGAGAGGTCGTCCGGGGGCAGAATCCCTCGGGGGACCCTCCGGGCCCAAATGGCGGCCATAGCTCAAGAGGCCGTGCAGGTTAGTGTTCGCACGCCATTCGGCCCTTCATTCAGTATTTTTGTTCGTGAGATTGGGTGTCCCCCTTTTCTTTTTAACCCTCCTTTGTGTTCTTCAGGTCCTCCAGCACGTCGCCCTCGACGTCAACATGGAGGACGAGGAGATTGCCCCGGCGATGCGGGCTGCGGGAGAGTTCTCCTCACGGAAGGAGAGCTCGAGGCTGGAGATGGAGGCGGCGATGGAGAGGGTCGCTGCTCTCGAAGATCGGGCAGTGGCCGAGGATCGGAAGATCGCCAAGTACCGAGAGGCCGCTCGAGCCACCGAGGCCAAGTTATAAGACTCCAGGGTGCTTGCCGCCACCCTGAAGAAGACGGCGAACACCCTCCGGAGGGAGAACGAGGCGGCGAAGGAGGGAACGAGGCATGCCGAGCTCCGAGCCTCGAAGGCGGTGGAGAGCAACAAGAAGTTGGATTAGTACTACACCAACCTTGCTGGGGCCGCTACCGTCGTTTGGCACGACGTTCTCGACGCCGTCAAGGACCTGATGCCGGAGTTCCCTGACGGCGAGCTCCGTGTAATACCCTAGGTCATTTATACCAGTTCTAGTTCATGTATTTCTTTATTTATGGTATTTTCCTGATTTATTGTGTTTTGGGTGCGAATAGTGTATTTGACATTTGTATTTGCATCCGACCCGACCCGAGCATGTTTTGGACTATGTTTGTATTTACCAGAATATCAAATTTTATTTATGTAATATTAATTTTATAAATTGATACAAATTAAAATTTAGTTAACTAATAAAAGATATTTTAAATTTAAATCTAAAATAATTTCCTAACAAACTAACAACCCCTTTCTCTCTCTCTCTCCTCTGCATATATATATTTATATATATTTTATTTATTTAATTTTTTTCTTTCCTTATTTAATACACAGCCTCTTCTTCTTACTTCTTCTTCTTCTTTCTTCTTTCTTTTTCTTGATCTTGTTTCTTAATTCCGGTGATCACCGCTGGAGCCGTACTCGTCCCTGACGATCCAAGTGATCCAGTGAATGTACCTGACTTGCGTGATCACCCTCGTGTGTTGTTTGGAACCGTTCCGTGTACCGTGCGCGCGTCGCGACATTTCGCCGACGAAGGACATTCCGTACACATCCGTTCTTGTTCCGTCTAAACAAGTTAATCTTGCTACATGCTATATAACTCATTATATACCTATTTAAATAAATACCACACCTGTATTTTAAATCAAGCTCCCATGTTTCATATTACAGCCTTTCGACGTTCCGTTTACATTTGTATAGTGCATTTCAGATCTAGGGCATACAAACCAATCTTAATTACATGCTACATTACTTTAGACGCATCTATTTTAACAAATGGAATACTTGTATTTAAAATCATGCACCCCATATTTAGTTTTATAACTTTTCGATGTTCCATTTGCATCCATTCATATCATTTCAGATCTAGGTCATGAAAACTTATCTTGTTACATACTATACTATCATATACTGCATCAAATTGAATAGTTACATTTTATATTGCTTAGTTATATGTTCCACACTTGTTAGTTTATCATTTTACAATTATGTGATACCCGTTTGCATCCATATCATCTAAAATATATATCGTCGTAATATTTCTTATTATTATCTTTAATTAGTTTATAATCTGCATTTTATAATGTTATACATTTGAAAATATTATAGTTTACGCATGAAACGTCGTCGCAAAGCGGATACGACAAATCTGAAATTTACTGTACACCTTACCTTATAAAATTCATTATAAATCATACAAAAATCATTAGTATACGTTCTTTAGTTATTTATGAAGCTAACTCAGAATACTATAACTCTATGAAATATTTACTTGCAAAATAAATTGTTTAAATAATTTAAAATGCAAATGAAAATATCTCTAAACTGCTGTCCAGGGAAATTCCAGCAGCAAACTTTCAATTTCGAATGTTCATAACTTTTTATAGGAACAACCTGAAATGCTTATACTTATAAAAATGAAAACCTTGTTGAATTATCTTTGTTTTGGTATAAGACACGGCCCTTTTGGAGAATGTTTGTTATTTTTAAGCTATTTTACAAATCAGGATAACGCTGAATTTCTGAACGGAACTTTCTTGTGCATGGTTAATCAATACCACTTTTATAGTTATTAATCGGTTTGAATATGTTATCCATGTTAATATTATTATATCAATATCTATTTAATAAATAATAGTGCTTGTGTTTTAATATTCAGCAAATTTTACCGATTTACAATTTTATAGTATCCGTCTGTATCCGTACGGTTTATTACATATCTAGTTGCATGCCGAGACCATATTATTTCATGTTACTGTTGTATTAGTGCACCATTCTTGATAATTATGCATCTTACATAGTCATGATGTAACCCCTGACAAAATATTTGTGCATCCATGCTTTACCGTGCATCCGTACTTGCTACAGTTTTAGTATGAGCATCCGCTTGACACATGTGCACTACTTATCATGACCTGATATACTACTGCTTGACTTGATACCTGATACACCACTACTTGACATGACTTGATACATGTACACTACCTGATATATCACTACTTCATGTTACCCGATCCTGTTTCTAATGCCGAAAATCCTGACATGTCGTCCCGATGGACATATCCTGTTGTCTGTACAGACAAACCTATTCCTGCTTGATCCTGTGTTGGTATTAGTCTCATATTTATAAATACCCGACTTACACACATAACTTGGGGGTATGGGAAAATCAAGAATGTAGCTGAACGTAACTCAAAGGGCTATTATATCATTTTACCGTGGTCCCGTGGGGGAATGAACGGGACATAGACTCACAGTCTATTACATCATTTTACCGTGGTCCCGTGGGGAATGAACGGGGCATAGACCGATAGGTTACGATAAGGATTACATTAATTGATTTAGAATAACTTTAGAGTAGATAACCCTATAGCACAGTTTAGACCACTCACTGCACTTCACCTGTTTATATCCTGTTCACTGATCTATATTCATATTACGATTTACTAGCTACTGATGACTTGTTACTGTTCATACTTCATGCCTGCATATTTCATCATATCCTGCTTGCTTAGAATTATTGATATTTTGACGCACTGACGTCTGGGTTTTGCATGGCCCAGATCCCTTATCTTTATCGCAGGCTGTCCAGGAGTATTTTGATCAACATGCCGAGCAGTGAGGACCTGTTATTAGTTTAGTTTAGTTTCCTTTCAGTATTTTCATTCCTGATGTGAGCCCGCATTATGGGACGTACATTCTAATTTATTATTGTATTGGATCTTTTTGCTTCCGCATTATTTTTATTCTTGACTCGTTATTCTGGCTCATGAACATGTATTAGATAGTTGTTTATTATTTTACTGTTCTTGATATCTCTACAGCCGTAATGTGACTGTAGAGGGATATTTCCTATCCACAGGTAGCATGGTTGGCTCTGTCACGTGTCTATCTTGGCGCACTCTGAGAAGCGGGGCGTGACACTCCGGGGTGAGTACCCCCGCGGGGATGAGGCGCAGGGGGATGCTCCTGGCAGTGCTGCAAGGGAAGAGGCCCCTGGTGGGAGCGTTGGGGATAGGTCGGTCGCCCCGGCCACCGTCGCCGAGGATCCCGCTGTAGGCGCCGACCTTCAAGATGCCACCCCGGTTGTCGCAGTGGAAGCGCTACTCATCGATGTTCTCCCTGGCCCCGAGGCCTGAACTTCCTCGCCTCCTTATTTTCTTTGCGCTAGAATTTTTTAAGCCTTCGGGCATTTTTGTAAGGCTGGGGAGCCCATAATACCTCTGTAAAGTCTTCTGACTTTATGAATAAAAATCGTTTTGCAATGTTCTTTGCATGCGCATTTTCCTTTTGTTTATGGTAAATATTTTTATTTGCACGGTACTGCTTTTATGTTAGGTCAGTTTTTCATCTAGCGATCGCACGTCGAGTTGAATTCGACCATTTTTCAAGTGTGCAAAGGCCGGTGAAAGGTTGGTATCTCCATGGCCTCGAAGTCGGATCGCTTTGTAAAGACGTGGAGGAAGTTGAGCGGTGAAGCTGCTCGGTGGCCTCTTATGGATCCTTGGCGTCGTTGGGCAAGGAGTTGCCTGCTAAGGATGGACCGAGCAGGGTAGCTGCTCGGTGGCCTTTTGATGAGGGCTTTGATCCTTGGCGTCGGTGGGTAGTGAACTACCAGCCATGTATGGATCGATCAGGGTAGCCGCTCGGTGGCCTCATGGTGAGGGCTTTGATCCTTGGCGTCGGTGGGTAGTGAACTACCAGCCATAGATTGACCGAGCAGGGTTACTGCCCGGTTGCCTCTTGGTGAGGGCTTTGATCCTTAGCGCGGGAGAGCATTGAGAGGCCTGCTAAGGATGGACCGAGCAGGGTAGATCCTTGGCGTCGGTGGGTAGTGAACTACCAGCCATGGATGGACCGAGCAGGGTAGCTGCTCGGTGGCCTCTTGGTGAGGTTTTGATCCTTGGCATCGGTGGGTAGTGAGCTACCAGCCATGGATTGACCGAGCAGGGTCGCTGCCCGGTTGCCTCTTGTTGAGGGCTTTGATCCTTAGCGCGGGAGGGCATTGAGAGGCCTGCTAAGGATGGACCGAGCAGGGTTGCTGCCCGGTTGCTTCTTGGTGAGGGCTTTGATCCTTGGCGTCGGTGGGTAGTGAACTACCATCCATGGATAGGCCGAGCAGGGTAGCTGCTCGGTGGACTCTGTTCCCCTCCGAAAGACGGCGTGACGCAGGGACGTCTTGCCTGAAATTCGGGGCAGATACTAATTGGTGCTATCCGTTTACCTCTCCGAAGATACCAAGTTGATTTATGGCACCATGTATCGAAGGTTTAAACGGATGCGTCCGATGTAGCAGACTTCGTCAGATTCCACCCCGCTTGAGGGTTTTTTTATTGTGGGGACGCTCTTCCCTGCATGCGCAAGCCCTTGCAGTTAATTACGCTACCGCATTGCGGTAACAACTTTCTCCTTCTTCTGATGATCACTTTGTGTCGTGTGTATTTATTTTGTGTTTGGTTGCCCGTGGATTGTATACGGAGACTGAGTTATGTCGTCGCCCGTAGGGCGTGGACTAGTCCAAATCCGTATTATCTTAGATTTGGGTTTGGGGGTTGTGTTTAAGGATACGTTAGCCTCATTTGAGACTAAGATCGACTTAAACGTTTGCTAAGGATACGTTAGTCTGGTTTTAGACTAAGATCAACTTAACGGGATCGTTTAGATCTGACAAGAGAGCAATTAAGGGAGCCCTGTTGTTTAGTTTAGTGACATTGCGGTCAATAGGTAGTTTAAGGACATTGCGATCTAATGTTAGTTTTAAGACATTGCGGTCAAGGTTAAGGACATCATAGTCCGAGTATTTAAGGACTCCACAGTCCGGCGTTAGTTTTAAGACATCACGGTCAAGGTTAAGGACATCATAGTCCGTTGTTAGTTTTAAGACGTTGCGGTCAGGTTAAGGACATCATAGTCCGAGGATTTAAGGACTCCACAGTCCGGCGTTAGTTTTAAGACATCCCGGTCAAGGTTAAGGACCTCATAGTCCATGAGCTTAAGGACCCCACAGTCTGTATCAATGTATGGTCATCGGGACCCGTCACCTCTTTGAAGACGTTGAGGAATTACAACGCCAAGTATTAAAGGAGTGAAGAGATGTACCCTTAAACCAAGGTAGATTGGATGATCTTTAGCCCAATTTGGAGCCAAGACCAATTAATTATATTATGAGCCCATCAGCCCAGTTAAGTTTGAATTGAGGACTTATGGCCAGCTTGGGCTAAGTCCAATATTGGCCCTCTGTTGGCTCATTGAAGGAGAGACTTTGCCTCTAGAAACTTAGCCAATTGGGCTAAAACTAGTGTTAAATACTAGAGATCAACAGTGTTGAACACTGGGAATAAGATTAGCAAGTTAGTGTTGAACACTAAAAGATAATCAGTGTTAAACACTAGCAACATGGCTTTTAAATTAGTGTTAAACACTAAAGCAAATCAGTGTTAAACACTGGAAGTAGAGATTTCAAATTAGTGTTTAACACTAAATCAAGTCAGTGTTAAACACCGGGAATAGAGATTTCAAAATAGTGTTAAACACTAAAAAAAATCAGTGTTAAACACTGCAAATAGAGTTTTTCAAATTGGTGTTTGAACACTAGAGCAAATCAGTGTTAAACACTGGATACAGAGATTTTAAATTTGTGTTAAACACTAGGGCAAATCAGTGTTAAACACTGGATACAGAGGTTTCTATTTAGTGTTTAAACACTAAGGCAAGAGGGGTCACGTGGTAGCACGTGAGAGCGCCCTGCTTCCCTTTATTTTGTTCTGCCAAAAGCATTGAATACTTTGGAGCATCACGTGCTGTCACGTGATGGGAATTTGGGTGTTTGTCTGTCAGAGCCCCAGCCATGGGGTCACGTGGTAGCACGTGAGAGCGCCCTAGAGCTCTTTTCTGTTTTGTTTGCCTCAGAGGTCACGTGGGGCACGTGAGGCGTTGCCTCAAAGCTCTTTTCTGTGGATCTTTACAGAGGTCACGTGGTAGCACGTGATTCTGATTCTTTGTATGTTTTAAAGATCTGTTCATCTTTTAAGAATTAAATTCTTCATAGGGTTAAACCCTAGCAATAAACTTTAGAGGAATTAAATTCCAGTTTTATTCTGAAGAATTATATTCTTAGATAGGGTTAAACCCTAATTTCTTTCTTTTTTTAAGGGAATTAAATTCCTGTGAGTTTTAGAGAATTAAGTTCTCAATTAGGGTTAAACCCTGGTTCTGTCCATTTTTAAGGAATTAAATTCCTATAGTATAGGGTTAAATCCTAACTTTATCTGAAAGGAATTAAATTCCTATAATTCTGTGAGAGTTAAATTCTCAAAACTTAATTCCTCCTCTATGTTTTAGATCTGCATGGCAGGATCTCAACCCAATGAGAATTAAATTCTCAATTCATGGGGGGATGTGCACTTTGCAGATCCTCAACCAGAGAAAGAACTAAGTTCTTTTTTTTATATAAGAGTTAAACTCTTCTGAGAATTAAATTCTCTTTTGAAGCCTCTCTTTTCTTACCTAGGGTTTTTTTGCAGAGAATCAAATTCTTCCTTTTGAATTTTCAAGATTCCAAGGCTCTCTCTCTCTCTCTCTGTATATATCTCTGTATACAACTCTCTCCTTTGGCTCCTATTTATAGGAGAAGGAAAAGAATCATTCTGTTTTAGTGAATCTTTCATTGAAAGATTTGATTTGTTTATTGAGAGATTTAATTTATCTTCATCATTTATCTGGGCCTTTAGATTATTAGGTGAATTTTATTCACCATTGGATTTTAAATCCAAAGATATCTCTTTGTTATTTCGGTTAGATTTAGGGGGAAATCTTTCCAAGTCCAAGATTTTTCCATAAATTGGTGATATTTAATCACCTTTAGATTTTTGATCCAACGGTTTCAAATAATTCTTCTTCTTTTTTTTGGAAAGATTTGAATGATCTCTCCTCAGAATTTAATTCTGTCAAAGAATAAGGCTTTTAAAGCCGGTCACGTGTGGCCACGTGACCCCTGATCACGTGTGAGCACGTGACCCCTGGAATGGGCTTCTCTTCTTCTGCGCTCTGTTCTCTGCCGCTACTTAACCATCACGTGCCAACACGTGACCATTGGTCACGTGTGAGCACGTGATGCCTCTTCTGAAGCTTTTTCCTGATTTTTAATCAGGGAACAGACTCTTGGTGAGGGTTTTAATCCTTGGCGTCGGTGGGTAGTGAACTACCAGCCATAGATTAACTGAGCAGGGTCGCTGCCCGGTTGCCTCTTGGTGAGGGCTTTGATCCTTAGCGCGGGAGGGCATTTAGAGGCCTGCTAAAGATGGACCGAGCAGGGTTGCTGCCCGGTTACGTCTTAGTGAGGGCTTTGATCCTTGGCGTCGATGGGTAGTGAACTATCAGCCATGGATAGGCCGAGCAGGGTAGCTTCTCGGTGGCCTCTTGGTGAGAGCTTTGATCCTTAGCATGGGAGGGCATTGAGAGGCCTGCTAAGGATGGACCGAGTAGGGTTGCTGCCCGGTTGCCTCTTGGTGAGGGCTTTGATCCTTGGTGTCAGTGGGTAGTGAACTACCAGCAATGGATAGGCTGAGCAGGGTAGCTGCTCGGTGGCCTCTTGGTGAGGGCTTTGATCCTTAGCGTGAGAGGGCATTGAGAGGCCTGCTAAGGATGGACCGAGCAGGGTTGCTGCCCGGTTGCCTCTTGGTGAGGGCTTTGATCCTTGGCGTCGGTGGGTAGTGAAGTACCAGCTATGGATAGGCCGAGCAGGGTAGTTGCTCGGTGACCTCTTGGTGAGGGTTTTGATCCTTGGCATCGGTGGGTAGTGAACTACCAGCCATGGATGGATCGAGCAGGGTTGCTGTCCGGTCTTGCGAGGTTCAGTCCAACCTTGTATGGTTCGTGAACATTGGGAAGAGTGACCGTCGCGGGTGACACGTGTATTGAACGCGTGGGGGGAGGCGAAGCGTAAGAGCCACGTCGTTTCGATTTCGGTTCGCCGAGAAAGGCGGGATATCCGCTGCGTGGCGGTACGGTATTGGAAGAAACGAGCGGATAATGGACTCTTGGAGGCACTGTGGGGCTATAAAACATGTTGATCATTCCCTTCTCCATATTCAGAACGTCAGAATGGATCAATTCCCTTTCACCATCCCCGAGATCATCTCTTTCAAGGATGTATACTTGTACGACCAGCTGTGCTCCGAGGAGACGCGGCAGGCGGTGATAGGCTGCGTTGAGGATCATTTTAGCCGACTGCTTCCCCGGCGATCACCCATGCTTCAGCTGCTGATGTACTCAATCTGGAGGGCGTCGCCGAGGCTGCACAACCCCTTGTCCGAGCAACTGAAGGACGAGGCGGTTGGTAAGCTGAGATCACTATGCCGCTTCGGCCTGATCTCGATGAGTCGACGGGATCACTCAGTGGCACTCGTCTTCAAGTGTTACCAAGTGAGGCATCTCGCCGATTTTCGCGGATAGCATCAGAGGCAGAGGTCCGAGGCGGCGAGGCTCGGCTGGCGGAAATATCCTCGGAGTACCACAAGCAATGTTTCCTGCACCCCCTTCCCCTGCTGCTGTAATAATTTTTTTCTTTTAATGTAAGGCTGAGGAGCCCACAATACCTTTGAATGAATAAAATTCTTCCTTTTGCAATTTTCAATTGTGTCCTTCTCATTATTTAAATAAGCAGAACTTAGAAGAATTTACATCGCTTCGTCAAAGAACCCAAGTAGTGGCCTGCTAAGGGTAGACCAAGCAGGGTAACTGCTTGGTGGATCCGCGAGGTTCAGTCTAACCTTCCTTGGTTCGTGAACATAGGGAAGAGCGACCGTCGCAGACGGCACGTGTCAGGAATGCTTGGGGGAGGCGTAACATTTCAGGAAGCCGCGTCAGTTCTGCCACGTGGCGGCATGGTATTGGAGTAATCTTGGTGGATCCCAGGATCTGCGCCCATGCGTGCGTGAATCTGGGTCCTTAAGGATTCTGTTTGAGGTTATAAATAGAGAAGGAGACGACATCTTCTTCGGCATCACTTTTTGAGATGATTGGGCGCATGTATTCGATCGAAGAGATCATCACCTTCGATGACGTCTCCGTGTATGACCAATCCCTGGCCGAGGATGGGTACCAGGGAGCGGTTCAGCACCTCGAGGGTCACGTCGGCCGGATTCTCGCTCGGCGGTCGTCCCTCCTACAGTTGCTGATGTACGCAATTTGGGGGAGGTCCCCGGGATTGTACAACCCTTTCTCCGAGGAGTTGCTGGACGAGGTGCTCGACAAGGTGCGCTCGATCTTCCTGCTCGGCCTATCTCGAAGGCCAGACATGACCGATCCTTGGCACTCATTTTGAAGTGCTTCAAAAAGAGGTACATCGTGAGCTAAGGCGCAGAGGGCGAAGCGCCGGGTGCTTCCGTGGCGTCCCGAGTTCGTGTGCAGCATCCGTGGGAGCGGGCTGCAGAGGCTAGGGCCCGGTTAGCGGAAATCTACTCTGAATAACACCAGGAGTACTTCCTCGATCCCGTTCCCTCTCTGTTGTAAATTTTTTCTTTTTATTTTTTTGTAAGGCTGAGGAGCCCACAATACCTTTTGAATGAATAAAATTCTTTTTTTTGCAACGTTCTATTGTTCCTTTCTTTTTATTTAAATATAAAGAACTTTAGAGAGGTTTACATTGCCTTTGTGAAAGAAGAAATACACACTCGTAAATATTCTTTTCATTGGTACAGCTTGAGCTTCTCAGAGTTGTAAGGCCGTGGAAACTTGCGCCCATCCGCGTCTTGCAAGCGGTAGGCTCCGCCGAGCAAGACCTCGGAGACGAGGAAATGACCGTCCCATTTTGGGGAAAACTCGTTCCGCCTTAGGACTAAATCTCCAGTCTTGAATAAGCGACGCTTGACTCGCGCGTTGTAGTAGCGGGCGGTTTGCTGTTAATAGGCGGCCGCTCTGATCTGAGCCCGGTCCCGTTTCTCTAACAAGATGTCTAGGTTAGTTCGGAGGGCTGAGGTGTTCGCTTCGTCGTCGAAATGCTCGACCCGGTGACTGGGGAGCCCGATCTCCGCTGGGACCATTGCCTCGGTACCGTAGCAGAGAATGAAAGGGGTCTCCCCGGTGGGGGGTTTTCTTCGACGTGCGCAGGGCCCATAAGACCTAGGGTAATTCCTCGACCCAACTACCTTGGCGTCCTTCTAGGCGTGTCCGAAGACCTTGGAGTACGTCCCGATTAGCGACCTCGGCTTGCCCATTGCATTGGGGATGCGCGACCGCGGCAAACTTCATGAGGATACGATATTCGCTGCAGAATTCCTTAACTTTTTCGTTTTCGAAATTTATCCCATGGTCGGCGATGATACATCTCAGGATGCCGAACCGGAGCATCACGTTGTTCTGTAGGAACTTGATAGTCGCGGCGGCGTCCAGTTTCCTGATGGGAATGGCCTCGATCCACTTCGTGAAGTAGTCCATTGCGACGAGGATGTTCCCCTCCGAAAGACGCGACCGAGACGCGATAAACGTCTTGCCTGAATTTCGGGGCATATGCTAATTAGTGCTATCCGTCTACCTCTCCAAAGATGCCAAGTTGATTTATGGCACCATGTATCGAAGGTTTAAACGGATGCGTCCGATATAGCAGACTTCGTCAGATTCCTCCTCGCTTGAGGGGTTTTTGATTGTGGGGACGCTCTTCCCTGCAGGCATAAGCCCCTGCAATTAATTACGCTACCGCATTGCGGTAACCACTTTCTCCTTCTCCAGAAATTTCACTTCGTGTCGTGTGTGTTTATTTTGTGTTTGGTTGCCCGTGGATTGTATACGGAGACTGAGTTATGTCGTCGCCCATAGGGCGTGGACTAGTCCAAATCCGTATTATCTTAGATTTGGGTTTGGGGGTTTGAGTTTAAGGATACGTTAGTCTCGTTTGAGACTAAGATCGACTTAAACGGTTGTTAAGGATACATTAGTCTAATTTTAGAATAAGATCAACTTAACGGGATCATTTAGATCCAACAAGAGAGCAATTTAAGGGGGGGCCCTGTTGTTTAGTTTAGTGACATTGCGGTCAATAGGTAGTTTAAGGACATTGCGGTCCAATGTTAGTTTTAAGACGTTGCGGTCAAGGTTAAGGACGTCGTAGTCCGTGGATTTAAGGTCTCCACAGTCCAATGTTAGTTTTAAGACATCACGGTCAAGGTTAAAGACGTCATAGTCCGTTGTTAGTTTTAAGACATTCCGGTCAAGGTTAAGGACCTCATAGTCCATGAGTTTAAGGACCCCACAGTCCGTATCAATGTGTGGTCATTGGGACCCGTCACTTCTTTGAAGACGTTGAGGAATTACAACGCCAAGTATCAAAGGAGTGAAGAGATGTACCCTTAAACCGAGGTAGATTAAATAATCTTTGGCCCAATTTGGAACCAAGACCAATTAATTATATTATGAGCCCATTGGCTCAGTTAAGTCTGAATTGAGGACTTATGGCCAGCTTGGGCTAAGTCCAATCATGTTTAGGATATTGGCCCTCTGTTGGTCCATTGAAGGAGAGGCTTTGCCTCTAGAAACTTAGCCAATTGGGCTAAAGCTAGTGTTGAACACTAGAGACCAACAGTGTTGAACACTGGGAATGAGATTGAAAAACTTGTGTTAAACGCCAAAAGATAATCAGAGTTACATACTAGCAACAAGACTTTCAAATTAGTGTTAAACACTAAAACAAATCAGTGTTAAACACTGGCCAGAGAGATTTCAAATTAGTGTTTAAACACTAAAGCAAATCAGTGTTAAACACTGGAAAGAGAGATTCCAAATTAATGTTAATCAGTATTAAACACTGGTAACAGAAATTTAATTTAGTGTTAAACACTAAGAAATTTAGTGTTAAACACTGCAAATAGAGTTTTTCAATTAGTGTTAAACACTAAAGCAAATCAGTGTTAAACACTGGAAACAGAGGTTTCAATTTAGTGTTAAACACTAAGGCAAGAGGGGTCACGTGGTAGCACGTGAGAGCGCCCACTTTCTCTTTATTTGTTCTGCCGAGAGTATTGAATACTTTGGAGCATCACGTGTCGTCACGTGATGGGCATTTAAGTGTTTGTCTGTTAGAGCTTCTGTCAGGGGTCACGTAGGGCACGTGAGGCGTTGCCTCAAAACCCTTCTCTATGGATCTTTACAGGGGTCACGTGGTAGCACGTGACTCTGTTTCTTTGCATGTTTGTTTATCTTTTTTAAGAATTAAATTCTTAATAGGGTTAAACCCTAATAATAACTTTAGAGGAATTAAATTCCCACTTTCTTTTAAAGAATTATTCTTAGATAGGGTTAAACCCTAATCTCTTTTCTGTAGGAGTTAAATTCCCATTAAGTTCTGGTATAGGAATTAAATTCCTGTGAGTTTGAGGGAATTAAGTTCTCAATTAGGGTTAAACCCTAGTTTTGTCCATTTTTGAAGGAATTAAATTTAACATAGGGTTAAACCCTAATTTTATCCCAAAGGAATTAAATTCCTATAATTCTGTGAGAATTAAATTCTCAAAACTCAGTTCCTCCTCTGTGTTTTAGATCTGCATGGCAGGATCTCAACCCAATGAGAATTAAATTCTCAATTCATGGGGAGATGTGCACTTTGCAGATCCTCCACCAGAGAAAGAACTAAGTTCTTTTCTTTATACAAGAGTTAAACTCTTTTGAGAATTAAATTCTCTTTTCAAGCCTCTCCTCTCTTACCTAGGATTTTCTTTTGCAGAGGATCAATTTCTTTCAAAATCTCAAAGCGCTCTCTCTCTCTCTCTCTCTCTGTCTCTGTATCCCTCAAACTCTCTTTTCTGGCTCCTATTTATAGGAGAAGGAAGAGAATCAATCAGCTTAGTAAATCTCTCATTTAGAGATTTGATTTGTATGTTGAGAGATTTGATTTATATTTATCATTCATTTGGACCTTTTGATTATTAGGTGAATTTTATTCACCATTGGATTTTAAATCCAAAGATATCTCTTTGTTATTTCGGTTAGATTTTAAGGGGGAATCTTTCCAAGTCTGATATTTTTCCATAAATTGGTGATATTTAATCACCCTTAGATCTTTAATCCAACGGTTCCAAATAATCCTTCTCCACTTTGGAGATATTTGAAAGATCTTCCTTCGGATTTTAATTCTGTCATAGAAATAGGGCTTTTAAAGCCGGTCACGTGTGACCACGTGACCGTTGGTCACGGTAAGCACGTGACCCTTGGAATGGGCTCCCTTCTGCGCTCTGTTCTTTGCCGCTGCTTAGCCATCACGTGACAACACGTGACCACTGGTCACGTGTGAACACGTGATGCTTTTTTCTGGAGCTTTTTCCTTGATTTAATCAGGGAACGAATGTGTCTTTGTCGCTGCTTTTAAAAGTCACGTGCCAACACGTGACCGCTGGTCACGTGCGAGCACGTGAAGCCTCCTCCGTAGGTTTTCCTGATTTTAAATCAGGAAACAAATGCCCCCACAGCGTTGTTCTCACGTGTCTGCACGTGAGTGCAACGCTGTCACCTTTGTGACCATCGGATCTGCCTTGGGGGTAGGGTAGATGAAACGTTTTCCATCCCATCCTATAAATGCCCATGTCCTTTCAGAAGAGCCTCCACTTTGCTCATCTTCCTCCTTGCATACTTTTCTTTCTGAGAATTTAATTCTCCTTTCCAGAGCTTAGTTCTCTGCTTCAAGCATTTTCCAGAGTTTAACTCTGTTGAAAGATTCTTTTTCCTCAGGTAATGATCTTTGGATGATCGAAGAACTTTCATACACATACAACTCTCTGGATTTTAAATCCATACCAAGGGTTTCACCCTCTTTTAACATGAACCCATTTTTCTTCAAGTTCCTCAGCAAGAACAGAAAGCCATCTAATTTTCAAACTGTAGATCTCTTAGGGCTTTTCTAATTTTTTTCAGGGAGATGATAATGTTGGTTGTTCTTCATGGAATTTAATTCCATCCCCAGGAGCTCCGGCTCTGTAACAAAAATTTCTGGGAATTTAATTCCCTTTTTCCAAAAAGGAATTTAATTCCTATGAAGAACTAAGTTGTTCTCATGGGGACTTCTTGGGGCCTCTTCGCCCTAGGTTGTCCTTCTGTGATCAATGAGGAAGAAGCTTGCAATAATGTCTTCTGTGGGAATTTAATTCCCTTGATCCTGTTTGATTGTTGTAGAGTCCAAGGTAGATTTGTCTTCTAGGGGATGTGTAGGGCCACTCGAAACCCACTGCCTATTTTCACACGGTCTCGTGTGTTTCTCATTTCTTTTCTTTCCACTCCATTCTTTCACCAACTCGACCATTACCACGATAAGATTTTTGAATGGTTGTTGCTAACCTTTGGCTTATGTAAGGCCAAGCTTAAGTTTGGGGGGAACTTTGTTGTATATATGTATATATATTTTTTGTTTTCTTTTTCTATAAAAAATAAAAAAATTTCAAAGCAATAAAATAAAAAAAATTATAAATAAATAAACAGGGGAGTGCCGACATTTTGACCCTCTTGGTGTTGCATGACAGTGAGGACACTGTCAAGTTTAAGTTTGGGGGTATGCTCGGTACGTTTCTTCCTTCGCATTCATATGTATATTTTTGCATTTGCATATTTATTTGAAAACCCATAAAAATTGAAAAATTTCAAAAATTATAAAAATTAATGTATTCAATTTTGGCCTTATTTGACTTGAGTTTGACAAATAGGTTAACTGGTTAGGAACAACTAGATCTTAGACTTAGTAAATTAAAAACCCAAAAGATAACCTTCCTTAAAGTTTAGCAGTAGAGAGTATATGTCTTTGTAGATTATTTAGAAATAGGCAAATTTTGAGTTCACTTCTTGGGCTAAGTCGAAACAAAGGAAAAGTATTGATATTTTTTATTAGAGTATAAGTTTGAAAAATAATTCCTAGCTTAAGTCTAGATTCTGAAAATGTATACCCTATAAATTGCACAATCACGCACCTTGAAACTTGGAATAGTAGAGGAGACCTTGAAATGCTCTTGTCTAAAGTCCTTAGTTCGAAGAAAAATAAAAAATACAAGTGTGAATAAAGAAAAAAATAAACACTGGTTTTTGTGATTACTTAAGGCTGTAAAAATAGAAAAATATTTAGCGAGGGTGCTTCATCACCTAGTGCCTTAGACCAACTGGTTTGGGAGTCACTGCTAAATCCTTGGGTGTTGCAAGACTAGGAAGTATGCTTTAAAGTGCTAACGCATCTTGTAATCGGTTGTTAGTACCTCAAGAAGTATTAACGGTCGCATGAAGGATGTGTAAGCAAAATTCATTTAAATTCACCTATTAAGAAGTGCTTTGGACAACGGACAAGGGTATGATTGCTTGATTTGAATTTCCAAGTGTAGGGGTGATTTATACACACACGTGGGGATATGTGATTGGAGTTTAGATGAGAGATAGGAGTGAAGAATAGAACTTGTATCTTTAGTAAGAGTTGATAAAAATTCCTAAGTGGAGATGGAACCCTAGAAGGAAAACTTAAGAAATGCCGAAAGCTAAGTAGGTCTGCAGAACATATATAATCTTAAGTTAAATGATGAGGAAGTGTGAAGAATATGGGTGGATAATTTATGAGTCGAAGATAATAGAATTCTTTGTTAGAAAACCTAATTGAAGAATAAAATTCGATAGGCCAAATTGATAGGATTTTGTGGGTAGTATCCGCTGAAAACCCTCAGGAGACAATACTCCTCCTACTAGGGACACCTAGAGGTTTAACGGCTTGTTGCACGTGCTCAGTGCAATCGCGATTCCCTGCGAAAGTGCGGTTAGGTTTATGTCGAGAATAAAAAAATATGTTTGCTCGAGGACGAGCATAAGATAAGTTTGGGGGTATTTGTTCATACCATAATATTGCATTATTATATTCCCCATTCTTATGTATTTTATAAATAAACAGGTGCTTTTGACGCATGTCTGCTACATATTACAAGTTACAGGTTCTTGGACAGAAAACAGTGGAAACGAAGAAAAGAAGATGCAAAAGTGGACTTTGACCAACAAACAGAAGACTCTTGATCAAGCCTACATCAAAGATAAAATGCACAAAGTACAAGGCAATACAAGGTCCAAGATTACAAAGCGAACGGTTAAAAGACCACCGCAATTATTCACTGTAGATCTGGAAGAAACATAGAAGCTATTTTAATAAAAGAACCAAATAATAAGGAAGCCCAAAGACAGAAGAGCCAACAAAGGAAATTTCAAGGCCCAATACTTCCTATTAAAGAGACAGAGACATAAAATTTTACCAAAGCTTGGAGTCTACTTTGACTAGGTCTTCCTAAGGATATTTTGGTAAATGTAGACGTGCGAATCAATTGTAACCTAGGGTTTCCTATCTTCTATAAATAGGAACTCTAAATTATTGTAAGGGCTATGCCTCCCTATGCCTCCTTTTGTGAATAAAATTCAGATTTATTTTGGAGTGCATCGATGCCTATTTTCATTTCATGAATTCAGATCTGACAACCCTGCGTTGATGTTTGGAGAGAGCCATCTGTAAAGTAAGTAGTTAATTTCAATTCTTGCCCTAGGTAATCTTTCATTCTTTGCCCTAGTTTAGATTTAATTTCTTGCCCTAGATAATTGTTAGGGTTAGCTTTGGGGAAGACTTTTGAGAAATGAGATCTCTCATCCCTTTCTTGCCCATTATATATTTTCAATAGGACTCCATGCATACACGCACACACCGCGCCCTACGGCACCCTATCCCTCGAGGTAGCAGTGATACCGTAGTATAAAGGCCCGGTTGCGCGTGTTTTCCATGGAGGTTAGGATAAGGATCTCTAAAGGAAGGACAAGAACCTAGAGAAAGGAACACCTTCCCGAATGGATCTAATTCCCTTTATTGATAATTACCATAACTCCTCATAGATCTTCATTTGGGTATAGAAAGCGTTGAGATTTATTTACATTTCCAAACCATTCCTAAACCTAACCCTAGTAAGATTTAGATCTAGATAATCTTAGTATAGATAGATTTAGTTTTTAGATTTAATAAATCAATCCGAACACCCATCGGAATTAACTCGTTTGAGCGATTAGGAAATTCACAACATCCCTGCGGACCGACCCGTACTCACCGGCTAGCTACCAAGCGACGCCGTTCTTGATTGCGGTAATAGATAGTTTTTGAGATCAACCAAATGGCGCCGTTGCCGGGGATGGCGTGTTATTTCCTTTTTGCAATTTCGGGTTAATCAAAATTAAAAAAAATCAAAAAAATCTGAAAAATAAAAAAATTATAAAAATATATCATCTGTTATTTTTGGGAAGGGTATTTTTGTGTGAATTTTGCAGAATCTATGAACAAATTCGGATCTGGAAATCTACAGAGATCAAAACAGCAAATATCAAATCCGAACAAACAGAGGAATATCACAACAGACAACAGAAGAAATTTGGAGGACCGAGTCAAACAGGAAGAATCGCGATGATCTGGTTCAAAAAAAAAAAAAAAAAACCGCACGACCCCATTCCGGCCGCGGAACCGCCGTGCGAGCCTACCTGCGGCCGCGGAATCGCCGCGTTTTAGTCGAGTCAAATAAAAGGGGGCATAAGCGCGGTAAAAAAAAATGTAAGTCTTCTGATCTCGTCCTCTGCAAATCTCTGATATCTCCTCTGAAAAATCTTCTGCAGGATTCTTTGCGCTTAAAAAATCTTTCCCCTTCCAAATAACAAATCTTGTGCAGGATTCTTTGCTCCGCGCACAAAATAAAAAGATTTGATTGCAAGTGATTTTTCTGTTTTGCATATCTTTAAAACTGACTTTAAGGGGCTTTTGACCAACTCAGATTGGGTGGAGATTTCATCACCCTTCCCAGCACCCCAGAAATCACATAAGGCATATGCATTGACCATCTATTAATTAAAAAATACTAGACTCAGCCCTAAGGACTTCGAGCTCAATAGGACAGAGGACTAGTTATAGGCATCGGCCGTTTATCCTAACCTGACTTTGCGGTGTTTAGGCAAGTGTGTCTAAGGCAAGTAGTTAATTAATTAGGACCGCTACTTGTAGCGGGGAGCCTCCCACTTACCTGGCACTTACCTGGCCACAATTGGCGGTGAAGAGGCGGTTTGAGGTCCTATTTCTAGCCTTTTGGAACAGTTAGGAGCTGTCTAGCTGACCTAGATGACCCTAGATCTAGGCCTGATTGTGCATTTCTGGTTGATTGCATTTGTGTCTAAGCCCTTTATCGAAAATTTTTGCAAAACAAATAAAAAAAAAATAAGAGGAAATTTTTTATAAAACTTGCAACTTTTGTCGCTAAGAAATCCTTGCACTCCAATCTTCTTTCTCTTCTCCTTCTTCTATCATGGGTACCCCACATCATAAATCTCTTGCCGAACTTTGGTATTCCGAACCTAACTTTGCATCGTACGTCAATTGTTTCGGTCGATTTAAAGAAGATCCCTCCGTACCCAAAATATCTTTGAAAGATCAAATAGAAGCGTCTAGGAGAAACAGTTTGACTTTGCAACCCACTTTGTGTCAACCAAGTCAACATACGGTTTTACCATCTTCATATGTTGATACCACTTTTTCAAGTCCTGCTGTAACTCCTAAACCGATGTCCATTACTGAGCATATCGCTCAATCTCGCAGCCGATCTTTCACCCCTCTCCACACATCTAGTTCTAGGGATCAACAAGTCCATCCACCTTTTATCCACATGTTGATCCTAATCCTGTCCAACCATCCACTTCCTACCAGTCCTACCGACTTTCCCACCTTCACTAGATATTGCTTCTGCACAGCCATTTGGGAGTTTCACGCATCCAAACAACTTTGAATCTTTTACCGAAACCCCTTCACCACCCAAGTTTAGTTTGGAACAGTCGTTGGAGGCTTATATCTTAGCAACAAACAAAATGGTTAGGAATGTGGAAGCATCCATTACCGCCCTTATGCAACCTAGTGAACCGGTAGCTAGTTTCCAGCTAGCTCCAAATTTTTCAATGTATAAGGAGGCGGTTGGACAGAGTGAGAATGTGAGAGGATTTCCAAATCAAACACTACCCATACCCAATTGAATCCAACAACTCCAATTTCAAACATGTGTCCAAAATGATGAGTTGTGCGACTTTGTAGTGCTTGATTTGCCAGATTGTGAAGAACCCCTTTCGAGTGAAACCACGCGTAATCCTTTTGACCTTTACACCTCTACTCTAGAACCTAAATCGATAAATATCCTTACTTTTGATGAGGTGTCAGAAAATATTGATTTTCACTTGATTGAGGATATAGACGCGGGAATATTTCGGATGATGAACTTGTCGATTTGATTGAACTTTTATGTCCAATTCATCACCCCGAGTCATTAGATGTTTCTCCCGAACTTCGTATGCGTCTTGATTTTGATGATAATGGCATGGATGAGATAAATATTGAGGAGAATTATGAGGATAGTATTGAGGAGAGTATTGAGGATAATATTGAGGTTGAACCATTTTTGTTTGATGTGTCGGATTTTCCAATTCATCCTTTGAACCTTCACCTAAATCACCCTCCCTCCTTTCCACCGTTCCGACCACGCACAAGATCACGCTGAAGACTGTGAGTTTGAAAAATTTCTCTTTGAATCTAACACAGTTCTCACAGACGATAACACCCACGAGTGTTTCACTTTATCGGCACGATATTGATGACTCACCGCCCGAGTTTGAGTCCATTTACATTTTCAGATGAGTTAGTCGAACCATCAGACTCGGTTGCTTACAGTTGTTTCGAACCATTGATGGAATCCTTCAAGTTCGCGACCGATTACTTAGGTGAGAATAACACTATCCCTAATTCACTCTCTTCCCTACCTTCCATTGTTCCGACCGTGCAAGTAACCGTTACGCTTTCATCTCCCATACCAAGTTCGCGTACCCATGCCTTCTTGCGAATCTTGAGGGATTTGATCCCTTTTCTCGACGGGTTGATAGGTTAGCACAATCGCTTTTAACACATCGGTCATCACAAATTGTGCTAATTTATTCACTCAATTTACACCCTCAAGATCGTGCTACCCTTCTTTCTCTTTTCCGCCCTTCTTCTCCTCCACCGAGACCGTATACCGTTTCTATCTTCCACACGGTCTCGTGTGTTTCTCATTTCTTTTCTTTCCACTCCATTCTTTCACCAACTCGACCATTACCACGATAAGATTTTTGAATGGTTGGTGCTAACCTTTGGCTTATGTAAGGCCAAGCTTAAGTTTGGGGGGAACCTTGTTGTATATATGTATATATATTTTTTGTTTCTTTTTCTATAAAAAATAAAAAAAATTCAAAGCAATAAAATAAAAAAAAATTATAAATAAATAAACAGGGGAGTGCCGACATTTTGACCCTCTTGGTGTAGCATGACAGTGAGGACACTGTCAAGTTTAAGTTTGGGGGTATGCTCGGTACGTTTTTCTTCCTTCGCATTCATATTGTATATTTTTGCATTTGATATTTATTTGAAAACCCATAAAAATTGAAAAATTTCAAAATTATAAAAATTAATGTATTCAATTTTGGCCTTATTTGACTTAAGTTTGACAAATAGGTTAACTGGCTAGGAACAACTAGATCTTAGACTTAGTAAATTAAAAACCCTAAAGATAACCTTCCTTAAAATTTAGCGGTAGAGAGTATATGTCTTTGGAGCTTATTTAGAAATAGGCAAATTTTGAGTTCACTTCTTGGGCTAAGTCGAAACAAGAAAAATATTGATATTTTTTATTAGAGTATAAGTTTGAAAAATAATTCCTAGCTTAAGTCTAGATTCTGAAAATGTATACCCTACAAATTGCACAATCACGCAACTTGAAACTTGGAATAGTAGAGGAGACCTTGAAATGCTCTTGTCTAAAGTCCTTAGTTCGAAGAAAAATAAAAAATACAAGTGTGAATAAAGAAAAAAATAAACACTGGTTTTTGTGATTACTTAAGGCTGTAAAAATAGAAAAATATTTAGCGAGGGTGCTTCATCACCTAGTGCCTTAGACCAACTGGTTTGGGAGTCACTGCTAAAGCCTTGGGTATTGCAAGACTAGGAAGTACGCTTTAAAATGCTAACGCATCTTGTAATCGGTTGTCGGATTGTTAGTACCTCAAGAAGTATTAACGGTCGCATGAAGGATGTGTAAGCAAAATTCATTAAATTCACCTATTAGAAGTGCTTTGGACAACGGACAAGGGTATGATTGTTTGATTTGAATTTCCAAGTGTAGGGGTGATTATACACACACGTGGGGATATGTGATTGGAGTTTAGATGAGAGATAGGAGTGAAGAATAGAACTTGTATCTTTAGTAAGAGTTGATAAAAATTCCTAAGTGGAGATGGAACCCTAGAAGGAAAACTTAAGAAATGCCGAAAGCTAAGTAGGTTCTTAGAACATATATAATCTTAAGTTAAATGATGAGGAAGTGTGAAGAATATGGGTGGATAATTTATGAGTCGAAGATAATAGAATTCCTTGTTAGAAAACCTAATTGAAGAATAAAATTCGATAGGCCAAATTGATAGGATTTTGTGGGTAGTATCCGCTGAAAACCCTCAGGAGACAATACTCCTCCTACTAGGGACACCTAGAGATTTAACGGCTTATTGCACGTGCTCAGTGCAATCGTGATTCCCTGCGAAAGTGCGGTTAGGTTTTTATCGAGAATAAAAAAATAAGTTGCTCGAGGACGAGCATAAGATAAGTTTGGGGGTATTTGTTCATACCATAATATTGCATTATTATATTCCCCATTCTTATGTATTTTACAAATAAACAGGTGCTTTTGACGCATGTCTGCTACATATTACAGGTTACAGGTTCTTGGACAGAAAACAGTGGAAACGATGAAAGACGATGCAAAAGTGGACTTTGACCAACAAACAGAAGACTCTTGATCAAGCCTACATCAAAGATAAAATTCATAAAGTAAAAGGCAATGCAAGGTCCAAGATTACAAAGCGAACGGTTAAATGACCACCGCAATTATTCACTGTAGATCTGGAAGAAATATAGAAGCTATTTTAATAAAAGAACAAAATAATAAGGAAGCCCAAAGACAGAAGAGCCAACAAAGGAAATTTAAGGCCCAATACTTCCTATTAAAGAGACAGAGACATAAAATTTTACCAAAGCTTGGAGTCTACTTTGACTAGGTCTTCCTAAGGATATTTTGGTAAATGTAGACGTGCGAATCAATTCTAACCTAGGGGTTTCCTATCCTCTATAAATAGGAACTCTAAATCATTGTAAAGGCTATGCCTCCCTAGGCCTCCTTTTGTGAATAAAATTCAGATTTCTTTTGGAGAGCATCGATGCCTATTTTCATTTCATGAATTCAGATCTGACAACCCTGCGTTGATGTTTGGAGTGAGCCATCTGTAAAATAAGTAGTTAATTTCAATTCTTGCCCTAGATAATCTTTCATTCTTTGCCCTAGTTTAGATTTAATTTCTTGCCCTAGATAATTGTTAGGGTTAGCTTTGGGGAAGGCTTTTGAGAGATGAGATCTCTCATCCCTTTCTTGCCCATTATATATTTTCAATAGGACTCCATGCATACATGCACTCACCGCGCCCTACGCACCCTATCCCTCGAGGTAGCGGTGATACCGCAGTATAAAGACCCGGTTGCACGTGTTTTCCATAGAGGTTAGGGTAAGGATCTCTAAAGGAAGGACAAGAACCTAGAGGAAGGAACACCTTCCCGAATGGATCTAATCCTCTTTATTGATAATTACCATAACTCCTCATAGATCTTCATTTGGGTATAGAAAGCGTTGAGATTTATTTACATTGCCAAACCATTCCTAAACCTAACCCTAGCAAGATTTAGATCTAGATAATCTTAGTATAGATAGATTTAGTTTTTAGATTTAATAAATCAATCCGAACACCCATCGGAATTAACTCGTTTGAAGCGATTAGGAAATTCACAACATCCCTGTGGACCGACCCGTACTCACCGGCAAGCTACCAAGCGACGCCGTTCTTGATTGCGGTAATAGATAGTTTTTGAGATCAATCAGCAATGCCTTCTGGATTAAGGCACGGGCCCCTTGGTGCGCGCCGCTGACCCCTTCGTGGATCTCACGGAGGTCATAGTCGACTTCGTGGGGGTCGACGCACCGGAGCAGGGGCTGAGTAAAGGACTTCTTGTAGAGGTTCCTATTGCTCCAGATGAAATGGCGAGCTTTGGCTCGGAGACGGCGGGCTTCTCCCCGATCTTTTGGGAGCGTACCTTCCCTCAGGAATTCCACGAGGGGCTTTCTCCAATCCCGGTCTTCTTCCCGGGCTGTGTACACTTGAAGTGGCGTTGCCCCGTCTTCCATACTGGGCCGCGGCAAGACCTCGAAGAGGATGTTCCTCTTGTTGTTGTCCGTATAAGATGAAGCCAGCTTACTCAAGGCGTCGGCCTGGGCGTTTAGCTATCTGGGGATCTGCTCCACCTGGATTTCGTGGAAGACCCTTCGCAACCTCCTTACTTCGGCTATATACTTCACCATCAGAGGCTCCCGTGCCTCGAATCGGCCGGTCACTTGGCCCACAACTAGGGCGGAGTCGTTGTGGATCCGGATTGTTTTCAACCCTTGTCCGAAGGCTATACGCAGTCCGGCCAATAAGACCTCATATTCCGCCGCGTTATTTGAGGCTTTGAACCCGAGCTTCAGAGAACACTCCATTTCTACCTCATTCGGGCCCCGAATGATGAGGCCGGCACCACATCCTTCCTCGGTCGAGGAGCCATCGACGTAAAGGATCCAGTCAGGGACGGGGGTCGAGCTTCCCATCGACTGAGGGTTGAGCTGCGGGGTCGGCGTGGATTCCGGATCCTTGCTGGGTATGGTGAACTCGACGATAAAATCGACCAGGGCCTGTGCCTTGATAGCCTGCCTCGGGCGGTATTTTATATCGAACTGGGACAACTTCCACCTCCATTTCTCAAAGCGTCCAGAGGACTCGAGGGAGGCGAGGATGGCCCCCAAAGGCCGCTCGGTAAGAACGAGGATGGTGTACGCCTGGAAATAGTGCCATAATTTCCCTGAGGCCACGATGAGTGCCAAGACGATCTTTTCTATAGCCGCGTACCTCGTTTCTGCGTCCTTAAAGATGTGGCTCACGTAGTTTACCGGCTTCTGGACTCCCTTGGCCTCTCGGACGAGCACCGAGCCCGCATCTTGGTCGGATACCACCAGATATAGCGATAGATCATCCCCTTCAACTGGCCGGGTGAGAAGCGGGGGAGTCGCAAGGTGCCTCTTTAATTGCTCAAAGACGGTCTGGCACTCTTCCGACCACTCGAATCTTAGTACCTTCCTTAGAGCTTTGAAGAACGGGAGGCACTTCTCCCCAGACCTCGACATGAAACGACTCAGAGCGGCTACCCGCCCTGTCAGCCGCATGATTTCGACGTTAGTCTTTGGCGCGGCCATGTTGAGGATGGCGTTGATTTTCTCCGGGTTAGCTTCGATCCCACTGTGGGTGACCATGAAACTGGGGAACTTCCACCGGTGCCCCCGAATGCGCACTTGGCGGGGTTCAGCTTCATCTTGTATTTGCGGAGGACGTCGAAGCCCCCGAATGTCGTCGACGTAAACTTCCATGTTCCTGCTGATCTGCGGTTTGAACATGCGATTGACCAAGCGTTGGTATGTAGCTCCGGCATTTTTGAGGCCGAAAGGCATCACCTTGTAGCAGTATTCCCCTGGTCCGTTGTGAATACGGTGAGATCCTCATCTTCCGGATTCATACGGATCTGATTTGTAGGGATTCTTTAGCTCCAAGCCTAGGGTTAAGGTTGCATCACACATGCTGCAACAAAATATTTAGGGGGTGCTAAACAATTCCAACCATGAATCGAACTAGAAAGTTAGGGTAACAACTTGTAATATCACATATTAACTAGTGTCTAACACTAAGTGGGGAGAAATACAACCTTTGTAGACCTCCTTTGGTGACTTCTTGGATCTCCTAGAGTTTGAACCGGCTCGCTTGAATCCTTCCAAGTCCACGACGATCCACCCGGAGTCCTTTTGCTCAAGCTCCTTGCTCCAGTTGATCAAGATGAAGGTGAAGCAAACAATCTACACTAATGGGCTAGAAAAGTGTAGAATGGTGATGTGGTTTGTGTTCTCACTTAATAACCCTTTCCTTTTCTTTTCTTCGCTCAATGGAAAAACTCAAGAGAGCATGAGAGAGGAAGAAGATGAAGATGGCTAGCTTGAGTTCATTTGTGATAATGATAAAATCTCAAGATAAATGAGAAAATGAAAATAGATATATGAGTCACACTCATATAAAAACCATGGTTAATAAATATCTAGATATTTTCATTTGTGAGTTAAAGAACAAAGAAAATTAAACCATGGTCATACTTTGGTCAAGTAAAGAATAGTGATGAAGAAAAATCAACCATGATTTAATCTTTTCTTTTTCTCAATAATGAAAATATATATACATATATATCAACCATGTGAGTCTTGCATTACCATCTCTAATGTATCAGCAAGCATGACACACATGTATGCATGTATGTGTGCATTCACATCAACATGCGTATATGCATACATGCACACATCCAAATATAAAAGGTTTAAATAAATGAGATAAAAGTCAATATTAAATCAACACTTGATTTAATAAACCGGTCATATCTCATACGGCCCGACCAACAGAAAACGCCCGATTAAAACACGGTATCATATACACGCATTTAATCGAGCTCCTGTGCATATCTCATATGCACACCACATCGTTTCGCCTGAGCTAGGAAACTCATGTGTGGGATTCTAAGACTCGTCAATACGCCGGCAGTAGGTGATGATCACATCAAATACCCACAAGCCGCAAGCGGTCAGCTAAACGTAACGACCACCCAGGTATTGAGCGATTAGAAGAAAAACAAGCGAACCTGTCAAAACTCCCGTCGAGCCAACTGGCAACACTTACCGTACAGTCCAGTCTCTTCGTCAATATGCTGCATATCGAGTTTAGGGATGGAATCGTCGACCCCAATAACTCAATAAGTCATGCCGGTGTATGGCTCATAATAGATCAAGAAACTACTGATGACACTTACCAGTAAATCTCAACAGCCCTGGCCAGAGACTTCCTGTTATAGTCAATCGAGTATAGAACAACATCAACCTCCAATACCGGGAGAGACGAAACCCCTCCTATCACTCATTGCCTCCATGTGCCTCGGGACTGTACCCAAAATCTACCTATTTTCACGACTCAGTAGAACCGTGGTAGGGCGGAGATCAATGTACAGTGGGAGGACACACAAGACTTTATGATGATCTCGGGTCTACAGACTAACCTGTACCAGTGTCACCTGAGAACTGCTATCCGACGTGAGATATAATACCACATAGGAGTTCTCGGCGAGTCCGTTCAGTGTACCCAGTATCCACTGAGCACCCGTATACAATCTTTAGTGTCATCACACCAGATGGATATGGGATCATCCATCGCCCATCATATGTGACAAGAATGGTATACACTAGTCTACTCTGGAATATCGATGCCCTGTCTCGATACACCTACGACTATGAACATTTCAAGGATATGCTTATAAACTACACATGTCCCACTAGTACGATCCATATCATAATCCCAGTAGTCAAGAAAATATCCTAAGGGCTTTATCAACATGTACCAAATGAGTAATATGTAAGATCAAATGAACATGTCAAGATGAAGTACAACCAGATAGCATACTATCATGTCGAGCAAGAATGCCCCCTGAGTATATATATATATATATATATATATATATATATATATATATATATAGACACACACACACACCGATACATCCACTATCATATAATAGCCTCTAGGGCATACATATATCCAACAATCTCCCACTTGCACTAAGGCCAATTATTGGCTTATTTCATACCCAACATCTCAAAAAGTCGCTCATGCTGCGGCTGATGGAGGGCCTTGGTGAGTGGATCCGCGGTGTTATTCTTTGTATCTACTCTCCTAATCTCGATCTCGTGGCGATCAACTATCTCCCGGATCAAATGATATCGCCCCAGGATGTGTCTGGACTTCTGATGGGACCTGGGTTCTTTGGCCAGCGCCACAGCCCAATTATTATCACAATACAATGGTATTGGATCAATAATGGTTGGAACTACTTCTAGCTCTGAGATGAACTTCCTCATCCAGATGGCTTCCTTGGCAGCATCATTTGCAGCAATGTGTAGGGTGTTTTTCGTCACCCCATTGAGATGGGAATACGCGCGCGCTTGTCAGGCGTACTACAGATTCCCTCTGCCTAGGGTAGGCGGGGGTTTATTGATTGTGGGGATCCGAATCTCCGGCAGCCGCGGATTAAGCTGCCGTTAATTACCCCTCGCCTTTGGAGCGAGGGAACCTCCGATTGACGGGTTAAACTGGTCATGCGAACTCGATGTGCAGTGTACGTGTGTTGTGTTTTGAAGGGGGGTTTGGATATATCGGGAGCCACGCAGAGTTTTTACGGGGGTCCCGCTACCCGGATAGCGGGCTGGGGGTCAAGGGGGCTAGCAGCCCCCTTGCGGGATGCGGGGCAGCGCCCCGTTAGAAATTTTTTTCTAACAGGGACAGTGTCGTGGAGTATGTGTGTATGTAAATATGTATACATATGTACAGATATACATGTATATATATAAAAAGGGGAAAATACATCCAAAGGATGCATGGGGACAGCACCTTGGGCGCTGTGCGCCTAGGTGCTGTGCGCTCAGGCGCTAGAGTGCCACGTGTCGGTACGTGGCCGCTCTGCGCTCGAGCGCTTGCGCTGGAGCGCAGGCACGCCACGTGTCGGCACGGGGGCGACTTGCGCTCGAGCGCTTGCGCTGGAGCGCAAGCGCGCCACGTGTCGGCACGGGGGAGACTTGCGCTCGAGCGCAAGCGCTGGAGCGCAAGCGCGCCACGTGTCGGCACGGGGACGACTTGCGCTCGAGCGCTTGCGCTGGAGCGCAAGCGCGCCACGTGTCGGCACGCGGGCGCTCTGCGCTTGAGCGCCGGCGAGAAAAAGAGGCTTTTAGCCTAAAAAAAAAATTTCTCAGAAAAGAAATCAGAGAGGAGTTGGACTCCTGAGTGTGTTGTTTTTTTTTTTTTTAGTGAACGATGTTCTTCTTCCTCCTCCTCTGTTAGCTGGATCTTGAAGATCAAGAGATATGGGATTTCTAAAAATCTCTTCTTTTTGAGATCTAATGGAAGATCTGAGTTCCCCTTTATGGGTTTTGTGGTGAAAAACTAATTTTTTTTATAAAAAAGAAGAGTAAAACTCTTGGTTTAATTCAGGAGAATTCAAGAGAAAAAGGAAGGTTTTGGAACCTTGAAGAAGGAGAAAAGATCTCAGATCTGAAGAAAAATTTAAGAGAGAGAGAAAAAGTTATGAGATATTTTCATTATCTTTTGCCTTTATAGGCTATACACTTTACACATAGCCCCTTGGGCTTCACAAAATGGCATTTTGCCTATCCCATGGCTCATGTGCCATTTCTTTTTGCACATAAGCCATGGGCTTTACAAAAATTTGGCTTTATGCCTATTTTTCTTACATTCGTCCATAAAATAAAATAAAAGAAATACAACAAAATTATTTATTACAAAATTTTTATCTTGGCATGGGGGGAGGCCGGCCGTTTCATGTTCGGGCTCGACCCGGGCATGGGCCCACTGGATCTGGGCTTGGGCCCACTTGGCTTGGGGTTGACTTTGATTTTGACTTGGTCAACCGGGGTGTAAATTTTTTTCCCCAACAAATTGCCCCCCATCAATAAATGCACACCACATATGTGGGTCGTGTGCATGAAATTGATGGATCTTCTTTCACGTGGAGGCGACTTGATTCGGTTCCCACCTTTTGGGAAGCTGGCACTGCCCTTTTTACGACATGGACGGTCGATGCGGCCCTTTTTGCGACTTGGACGGTCGGTGCTGCCCTTTTAGCGACTTGGACGGTTGGTGCTGCCCTTTTAGCGACTTGGACGGTCGGTGCTGCCCTTTTAGCGACGTGGACCGTCGATGCTGCCCTTTTTGCGACTTGGACGGTCGGTGCTGCCCTTTTAGCGACATGGATGGTCGGTTCTGCCCTTTTTGCGACTTGGACGGTCGGTTCTGCCCTTTTTGCGACTTGGACGGTCGATGCTGCCCTTTTTGCGACTTGGACGGTCGGTGCTGCCCTTTCAGCGACTTGGACGGTCGGTTCTGTCCTTTTTGCTACTTGGACGGTCGATGCTGCCCTTTTAGTGACTTGGACGGTCGGTGCTGCCCTTTTTGCGACTTGGACGGTCGGTGCTGCCCTTTTACCGACTTGGACGGTCGGTGCTGCCCTTTTTGCGACTTGGACGGTCGGTGCTGCCCTTTTAGCGACTTGGACGGTCGGTGCTGCCCTTTTAGCGACATGGACGGTCGGTTTTGCCCTTTTTGCGACGTGGACGGTCGATGCTGCCCTTTTTGCGACTTGGACGGTCGGTTCTGCCCTTTTTGCGACTTGGACGGTCGGTGCTTGATTTGACTTGCTCTGCTTCTTGCAGCATCAGGGGTAGACTTGACTTGCTCCGCTTCTTGCGGTGTCGAGATTGGATTCTGACTTGCTCCGCTTTCTGCGGTGTCTGAGTGGAAGTTGACTTGTTGATTTTGATTTGGGTTGACATCAGTATCGCTATGCTGGAATATGGTACCAGGAGCAAATCATCATTTGTCATTGAGAGGATTTTGGGATTGTTTTACGCCCGTGGATTGTATACGGTTTTGTAGGATGTATGATCCAGACCGTAGGGCTATAAAAAATTTTGGGACTTTGTCGGCGTCTGCATCACTGCACTGGAATATGGTACCAGGAGCGACTCATCATTCGCCATTTGGGGACTTGGAATTTGGATCTTGTTTGGCATCAGCATTGCTGTACTGGAATAATGCCAGGAGCAACTCTTCATTTGCCTTGGGAGGACTTGGGATTTGGGTTTTTGGTCGGCATCAGCACGGCTAACACTGAAGCGAAATGCCAGGAGCGACTCATCATTTGCCGTTGCCCGTTAGGGAACGATGGCTTAGGAGACAGGTTTGGGTCCCTATCACCTAAGGCTTTTCAATTTTATGGGCCGTGAGGGTCCCATAAAAGCATTTTCTCCCTACGAGTCGTAAGAATCCCGCAGGTGTATTTTCTCCTTAGGAATCGTGAGGATTCCTAAGTGTGTCGCTCCTTTGTGAGTCGTAAGGATCTCACGCAAGGGTTTTCTCCTCACAAGGTCGAGAGGACTTTGCGAGTGTATTTCATTTCTTTTCATGAGTTTGCGCCCTTTCGGGTTTTCACAGACTCGCCGGTAGTCCTGCTGTTTTTACTCACGGAGCCCTTTCGGGTTTTCATCCGTGTCCGTTTTGCTTGTGGACAAACCGTTTATTTAATTTTTTTCTTTCTTCTTTTTTTTTTCTTTTTTTTTTGCGGCTGGTGGGACTTTAAAAGTAGTCTTACCGGCAAGATTTAGGAGAGATAGGGGTCATTTACGCCCGTGGATTGTATACGGTTTTGCAGGATGTATGATCCAGACCGTAGGGCTGATGTGCTCAATTCGCCTGCGACTTGGAGCATTCACGTGTAGTATTTCTTGAGATATCGACCGTTGATGGGTGGCATGGGCCTTTCTCCCTCGGCACTTATTAGTTGGTAGGATCCTCCGTCGAACACTTTCTCGATGACGTATGGTCCTTCCCAGTTTGGCTCGAATTTTCCCTTGGCATGTCGATTGAGGATGATCGGTCTTTTGAGGACCAACACCAATTCACCTTTCTTGAAAGCGCGGAGACGGGTTATCTTGTCATAGGCCCGTGACATTTGGGCTCGGTATAGCTCTAGATTTTGCTGCACCGCGAGCCTCTTTTCTTCGAGGGCATCGAGCTCTTCAAGTCGAAGGAGCACGTTTTCCTCCTCCGTCAACTCGTGCTGAATGGCCATTCTTAAGCTTGGAACTTCGACTTCGAGGGGGAGGACCGCCTCCACTCCGAAGAGCAATGAGTATGGAGTGGACTGCGTTGGAGTACGGTGTGTGGTACGATATGCCCACAACGCCTCGTGAAGTTTGAGATTCCAGTCTCTCTTGTTGGCTGAAGCATTTTTCCTCAGAAGCTTGCATAGAGTCTTATTGAAGGCTTCGGCTAGCCCATTGGCTCTTGGATTATAGATGGAGGAATATCTCCAGTCTATCTTGTGCTGAGTAGCGAACCTTGAGACATTGAAGCTCTTGAAAGAAGGCCCATTGTCGGAAATGATCCTTCTTGGTGTACCGAAACGGTATAGAATATTATGCTGGAAGAATGTCAGAATATCTTTTGTCTTGACTTCTTTTAGCGGGACAGCTTCAGCCCATCTAGAGAAGTAATCTGTCGCGGCCAGTATGAACCGATGGCCTTTGGATGATGGAGGATCAATTGGGCCAACAATGTCGGTGCCCCAGACTTCGAAGGGCCACGACGCCACCGTAGGATGCAATGGATTGGGATGCTTGTGAATAAAATCACCGTGAATTTGGCAGATATAACATTTCTTTGCATGCTCTCCGCAATCCCGTATCATGGTGGGCCAGTAATACCCAAGCCGTTTAATTTGCAGTCGCATCTTGGGGCCAGATTGGTGAGCACCGCAAACGCCTGAGTGAACTTCTTTCATGACTTTTTGGGTTTCGGCCGATGACAGGCACCTGAGCCAGAGTTGGTCATATGACCTGCGGTATAACGTGTCATTTACAAACACGTATCGAAGAGCTCTTTTCTTCAGCTGAATCCTCGCAGATTTTTCTTCGGGCAGCTTGTCGTATCGGAGGTACTCTATGAAGGGTTCTCTCCAATCGGGCTCATTTTGGATAATCGAAGTTTCTTCGGCAGGACTGCTCTTCTGTTCCGCGCTTTCCTCTTCTCGTAGAGAGACTGGGGGTAGAATTTGTCGGCTCCTGACTGTGATCAGAATTTGGTCCATGTCAGGATCAGCCAGCTCCTTGGCTAGGCGAGCGAGTATGTCGGCTTTTCCGTTCAATGCTCTGGGGATTCTCATTAGTTCAATGTGAGTGAACCGTTTCATGAGTTCCACCACTCGGCCTCTGTACCGAGCTAACTCGGGTTTGTATATCTTATAGTCGCCGCTTACTTGGTTGACGACAAGCTGGGAGTCACTGTAAACCCGTAGCCGACGGATTTCCATTTCTATGGCGAGTTCCAAACCAGCTATCAGGGCTTCATACTCAGCTTCGTTGTTCATTCGAGGCTCGGTGAGAGCGAAAGAACGCCGTAGGGTTCCCATTGATGGTGTGATAAACACCAATCCTATCCCTGCTTTTATCTCCGGGACGCTTGATTTACTGGAGGTCCTTATTGATGAAGCTCCATCGAAGTAGAGCTCCCAACATGGCTCATCTTCCTCGAGGTGCAGCACTTGTTCGTCGGGTAACTCACAATTTAGCGGCGACCCTTCTGGTATGGGATGAGCAGCGAGAAAGTATGCAAGAGCTTGCCCTTTTACTGCTTTCTGGGGAGTGTAAACTATGTCAAACTCAAGTAGCATAACAGCCCATCTTGCCATTCTGCCGGCTAGGCTCGCTCTGGTCATCAAGTGTTTGAGCGGGTCGACCTTGGAGATCAGCATAACCTGATGAGCGAGCAGATAGTGCCTCATTTTCTTCACAGCAAATATCAGAGCCAGACATTGCTTTTCGATTGGGGAATAGTTGTGTTCCGCCCCGACTAGAGTTCGACTGAGGTAGTAGAGGGCATTTTCTTTTCCCTCCTCGTTATTCTGGGCAAGGAGCGCACCGAGTGACTCATCTAGCACGGCAGTGTAGAGAATCAGCGGTTTATTTAGAATGGGAGCGGCCAGCACTGGAGGGTGCAACAAGTACTGTTTGATGCTTTCGAACGCTGCTTGACATTCAGCATCCCAGATAAAAGGAGCTCCTTTCTTCATGAGCTTCGAGAAGGGCCTACATCTCCCCGATAAATTTGAGATAAACCTCCGTATATAAGCAAGCTTTCCTTGAAAAGACCTTAGCAGCGTCAGACTCTTCGGAGGGGGCATCTCCATGATGGCCTTTATCTTTGATGGGTCAACTTCGATCCCTCGATGCCGGACTATAAAGCCCAGGAATTTTCCCGATGACACGCCAAAAGCACACTTCAGAGGATTCATCTTCAGATCGTATTCCCTCAGTCTGGTGAGAACGGTCCTAAGATCTTGGATGTGGTCGGCCTTGGCTTTAGTTTTGATGACCAGATCATCAACATAGCATTCAACGACTTTATGGATTAGGTCATCAAAGATATTAGTCATTGCCCTTTGATATGTAGCGCCTGCGTTCTTTAGTCCGAACGGCATCACTTTGTAGCAATATATTCCGATCGGGGTTCGAAATGCTGTGTGTTTCTCATCCTCAGGCGACATCTTGATCTGATTGTATCCAGACGAGCCATCCATAAAGGTGAACAGCTCGTAATTTGAGGTGTCATCGACCATCATTTCCATGACCAGTAGCGGGAAGTTGTCTTTAGGACATGCCTTATTGAGGTCCCTGAAATCGACACAAACTCGGATCTGCCCATTTTTCTTCTTCACTGGGACTATGCATGCGATCCAGTCCGCATATTTCTCTTCCCTGATGAAGCCGGCATCGATGAGCTTCTTAGTTTCATCGATGACCTTTTCTTCTAGTTCCCTTCTCATTCTTCGAGGAGCTTGTTTGACTGGCTTAGCATCAGGAGATATAGCCAACTTATGTACGGCCACTTCAGGGGAAAGGCCAGGCATTTCTTTGTATGTCCACGCGAAGCAATCAACGAACTCATGCAGCAGGGCAATTATTTGCGCTTTCATTTCCTCTGACAAGAGCGAGCTGATGTAGGTCGGCCTTGGATTATCGGGCGTTCCTAAGTCAATCTCGGTTAGCTCGTCAAAGGTTGCTTGTCCACCATCTTCGAGCTCTTGAGGACCTTCTTCTGGCTCGGCTATCTCGTCATCACCATTTGATCTTTCGCTGGCCTCACCAACATGGATCATGTAGCACGCTTTGGAATCAGGTTGAATGTAGCCTATGCCCCGTCTATCTGGAATTCGTCCATCGATGAGTGCTCGGACCTGGGGCGAATACCATAGCCCTTCGTAAAACTTTGCTCCGGACTCCGTTTGATATAACCGGCGTCCGCACTTCTTAAAGTATTCCCGCATCTCGGGCGCATAGTATCTGGGATTGAGGACGGCTCTTATGCCTCTCTCATATGGAAGGCACGCGACAGACAAATCGTCTGGGTGCACAACGGGGTTTGACCCATAAAACAGGATGCCTTTCTGTCCACTTTTCCTCCCGGGAACGTAGAAAGTTTTCAGCTGGTCCACGGTGGAGACTGATAACGCATCGAGCTCTTTCCACATCTGCTCTGGTACCCTTGTGACGGCTAAGGACCCTTCTGTAACTTCGAAGGTCTCTCGTAGTTTCGCTTGTTGCATAGGGGTCCAATCTGCATCGCTATTGCACGGCAGGTCCTCTTCCTCCGACTCTTCAGTGTCGCTGCCAAGATGAGGGCGGACTTTGCTGCTAGATAGGCCTTCAGTAACAGATTCGTCCGTATCGCTGCCGAAACGAAGGCGAGTTTTACAGAAGGACGGGCTTCCAGCGTCAGACTCATCAGTGTCGCTACCGAAATGCGGGCGCACTTGGGCGTTTTTGCTTTTGAAAGTGACAGCCGGCGCAGATTTGCTTTTGAGTCTTGGGGCCGGTCTATCCTCAGTCAGTTGTGGCTTAGCATTTTGGTGGTTTATAAAGTACCGAGAATCTTCATAGCGGACTTCATGCACACCGAATGGCTGGATGTCTCCGTTGATGCGTTTTTCTTCGCCTTTTTTAGTATACTTCATGCATTGATGGAGAGTTGACGGGACAATGCCATAATCGTGGAGCCACGGCCATCCCAAGAGAATCTTATAAGACGTGTCGGTATCGATCACGTATATCTTAGCTTCGGTCTGCAGATCCCCGAATTTGATTGGCAAAGCTATAGACCCCAGAACTTGCTGGCAATTTTGGTTGAAGCCTTGAATGACAATCCTTTCCCTTGACAGGTGTCGGACGTCCATTGACAAACTTTTCAGAGTTCGCAAGTTCATGATGTTCACTGAGGACCCCGGATCAATCAATATGCGATAATTCGATCTCCGTCGCTGTACCCGGTCACGTAAAGCGGCCGATTATGCTCAACCGTTCCCAGTAGCAAGTCTTCATCCTTAAATGTGACTGCGGCGGCATGCAAAGCGTGCTGGGCTTCTTTCATATTAATTTCCGCAAAGTGAGCCTGATACCGCTCGGGGTTTTGTAGAGCGTGAATGAGAACATCTCTAAGCTCCGTAGATAGGACCAAGGCGTCATAGATGCTCAGGAGAGACGGAAGCTTCCGGAGATGTGCCAAGACATTATAGTCCACCGAGGAAGGACTTATGTTTTCATCGGCCGGTTCTCTGCCATCTTCTTCATTAGCGACTTGTTTTTCCTTCCCTTTTACGGCGTTGCCCTGATTTGGCGGTAGAGCCCTGCCGCTTCTGAGCTAGATTTGATTGGCCGTTGTGGCGAGCTCTTCGACCTCTTCGGGAAAAAAGAGATCCTCTTCCGAGTCGCTGCCAAGATGGATGGCGTAGCAGGTCACTACTGGGATCTCTTCATTGGGGTCTTCTTCTAACTCCTCCAGAATTTCAGCCGCTTGTACAGGGAAGAACTCCTTCAATTGAATCAATGTTCTTTCCTTTTGTTCATATTCTTCGAGGGAATCGATATATTTTTGAATGGTCAATTTCCCTGCAGACTCTTTTCCGCGCCGAGCTGCACTTTTCTTCTTCTTGAGCTTCTTGGATTTTGAGCCTGATGGAGCCGCATTGGCGGCTGGACTGGTAGGCTTCTTCTGTCCTTCCCATTCCATCCTGGGCTCTTTCTGAAGTAGCTTTAGCATCTTCTTCGTCTTATTAGATATGTGCGTACTCCACGGAGGCCGCGATGAGTCAGTTTCGTTTGTCAGGGCAGCAGGTTCAGCTGTCTGCTCCCAGAAGGTTTCAACTTCTGTCTGTATAAAGTTGGCGGTTGCAACTTGATTGTTCACCAACACGCTTTTGGACAGCTCGATCTCTCCAGCCTTGTACTGCTTCTCGACCCAGTCTTTGAAGATATAGCAATCCTCGATCGCATGGCTCACTACTCGGTGGTACGGGCAATACAGGGGATTGTCGGTCATTTTTGCTTCTTGGGGTCTTTTCGACTCCGGCAATTGTAGGCCGTTGTTCAAGGCATCTTTAAATATCTTACGGACCTTGTCCCTTCTGAAAGAGTAAACCTTGTTCTTCTTCTCCTCTAGGGAAGGCCCATCTCCTCCCAGCAATGGCTTTCGAGACCGGTTAGTTTTGGATTCACCCGCCCTTCGCTTTTCTTCATTGTCGGACGCATTGAAGACATTGGTACTGCTGGAACTCCCGCTTCTACGGCTGTCGTCCCGCTTGCTTTTCCAAGTTTTGTCTCTCTGAGAGTCCGGCGGGGACTCTTGCTTTGAGCGTTCCAGCATTTGGACTTTCTTGGTTAGCTCTTGAAACGTCTTGAGGCCTGCTGTACACAAGAATGGGACCATCCAATTGCTGAGGTTCCCAATGAGAAGGCTGACGGACTGGTCCTGCTCCAGCGGCGGTTCGCACTTGACCGTGAGATTACGCCATCGGGCAATACAGTCGGTGTTGCTTTCATTCTTCCCCGGCTTGGTCCTCACAAGGTCGGCAATGGAGATTTTATCACTGACACTCATGAACCTTTGCCGAAACAGGGACTCCATTTGGGCAAAGGTAATGACGGACCCGTCCGGTATACTCGCATACCAGTCGAAGGCGACGCCGGTCAGGCTATTGACAAACTGACGAAGAAGGAGCGCGTCATTGCCCCCTGTATTTCCGCACGATGCTTTGAAGTGGGCGACGTGCTGATTTGCATTCCCCGTTCCATCAAATCTTCCAAACTTAGGAATGACGTAACCGCTTGGGAACTCAATCAGATCGTACTGCGCAGGATATGGCCGCCCACTACTGCCGATTTCTTTCTGAGCTTCAGCTTCGGCCACCAATGTTTTAACCTTGCTGGTGACCAGATCCATTATCCGATCCTGTGTTAGCGGGATAGTGCTATCTGGGGCCAAGGCGTCCCCAGAAGCGGAGTGTGGCCGGCTTTCATGCGGCTCGACCAGTCTTGGACCCAAAGGAACAGGCATTGGCTGCCTCGGATTGTCATCACCCGGCTGATTAGTAGCGGCTTGTGCTTGATTGGGAGGCGCTCGAGTAATTTGAGCCGTGAGCTGCATTACCACGTTTGTTAAATCATCAATCTTCGAATAGAGCTTGGCCATCTCTTTGTCTTTGCTCCTGAGCTGTTTTCGAAGCTCTTGAAGCAGCTCTTGCTCCGCAGTCCTGGGGCAGAAAGTTGGCTCTTCCTCGCTGTCCGAGCTTGACTCTGCATGGACCGAGGGGTCTTTCGGCCTATCATCCTCATCGAGAGGGTTTTCTTCATCCATCGGGGGCGGCTGTTCTTGGGCAGCGGCAACCACATTCAGGCTAGATTGGGCTTGGGATGTGGTGGCCCCATCCTTGCTTTTGCTGCGAAGGTTGTCGCTGGGGCGCCCGCCCGCCATATAGACCGTATGGATGACATATCCGGCCGTCTTTCTATCATTGGCAGCTGATTTCACGGATCGCTGTCTTGACCCCCTTGTTTCGGTAGCTGGTAGTCGATTGAAGGCGGCTGGCCTAACCAGGTTCTTGAATGGTGCTGGCACTTCTTTTCTGGGTTTACCCCGCTGCTTTCGTGTGGCACAGAGTGCTTGATAGACTCTTGAAGAGACAGTGTCATACTTTTTCTATTGGGGCTGGGACACGTCTCTTTGTGGCACTGTTCGGACCGCTGTCTTCTTGATTCTGGCGGTCATGGCATTTTTCTGAACCCACTTCAGAGGCTCGAAGGAATTGCTGATTCTTATGTCCGACTCAGCCGTCGTCGCGGGGCAACCCTGCACTTGGAACTTCATATAATTCCATTTGGCCGAAGCCTTGGCCCTCTTGTTGGCTCGATACCTGAGCCGCTTCTGTCTTAACTTTTCTGTTCTAAGCACCTGGCAGACTTCGGCTCTTTGGGAAGACGCCGCAGACCGGGCGATGGAGAGCCTTGGAGATACGCTCGATTGTGCATTTGTTGGGGTCACCGCCTGAGCTCGTCCGCAACATTTGATGTTGCCCTTCGTACTGGAAGTCTTGCCCCCAGCTGGAACGCCAGAGAGCCGTTCAGACACCGTTTTAAGTTTCGTTTGTGGTGCCTTGGCGATCACCACATTTGGCCTCTTGCCCCTTGAGATCGGCTTGGCCGCCTGCTTTGCTGGGATTTCTGCCAGATGAGCGCTTCCGGCAGGGTAGATGATGACGGAGCCAAACTGGCGGGGCGGTTCCTCCCACTGTAGACTGAGGCTTACGGGGAGAACCACACGAGCGTTGATCTTGACCACGTACGGAATCGGGGTCACGTTGGAAGCTGAATTCGTCTGGGGAGACATTATCGCCGAAGGTTGATTGCTGCACGGAAAAAAAACATCATTTCAGTATAGGCAATCGATATGTATATTGATTGAGTTCGTATGAACGTTTAACCCGAAATATCGGAGGAGAGAAGGGTCCCACCGGACGTGCCAGAATCTGTAGGGTGTTTTTCGTCACCCCATTGAGATGGGAATACGCGCGCGCTTGTCAGGCGTACTACAGATTCCCCCTGCCTAGGGTAGGCGGGGGTTTATTGATTGTGGGGATCCGAATCTCCGGCAGCCGCGGACTAAGCTGCCGTTAATTACCCCTCGCCTTTGGAGCGAGGGAACCTCCGATTGACGGGTTAAACTGGTCATGCGAACTCGATGTGCAGTGTACGTGTGTTGTGTTTTGAAGGGGGGTTTGGATATATCGGGAGCCACACAGAGTTTTTACGGGGGAAAAGACATCCAAAGGATGCGTGGGGACAGCACCTTGGGCGCTGTGCGCCTAGGTGTTGTGCGCTCAGGCGCTAGAGTGCCACGTTTCGGCACGGGGGCGACTTGCGCTCGAGCGCTTGCGCTGGAGCGCAAGCGCGCCACGTGTCGGCACGGGGGAGACTTGCGCTCGAGCGCAAGCGCGCCACGTGTCGGCACGGGGGCGACTTGCGCTGGAGCGCAAGCACGCCACGTGTCGGCACGCGGGCGCTCTGCGCTTGAGCGCCGGCGAGAAAAAGAGGCTTTTAGCCTAAAAAAAAAATTTCTCAGAAAAGAAATCAGAGAGGAGTTGGACTCCTGAGTGTGTTGTTTTTTTTTTTTTTTAGTGAACGATGTTCTTCTTCCTCCTCCTCTGTTAGCTGGATCTTGAAGATCAAGAGATATGAGATTTCTAAAAATCTCTTCTTTTTGAGATCTAATGGAAGATCTGAGTTCCCCTTTATGGGTTTTGTGGTGAAAAACTAATTTTTTTTATAAAAAAGAAGAGTAAAACTCTTGGTTTAATTCAGGAGAATTCAAGAGAAAAAGGAAGGTTTTGGAACCTTGAAGAAGGAGAAAAGATCTCAGATCTGAAGAAAAATTTGATAGAGAGAGAAAAAGTTATAAGATATTTTCATTATCTTTTGCCTTTATAGGCTATACACTTTACACATAGCCCCTTGGGCTTCACAAAATGGCATTTTGCCTATCCCATGGCTCATGTGCCATTTCTTTTTGCACATAAGCCATGGGCTTTACAAAAATTTGGCTTTATGCCTATTTTTCTTACATTCGTCCATAAAATAAAATAAAAGAAATACAACAAAATTATTTATTACAAAATTTTTATCTTGGCATGGGGGGAGGCCGGCCGTTTCATGTTCGGGCTCGACCCGGGCATGGGCCCACTGGATCTGGGCTTGGGCCCACTTGGCTTGGGGTTGACTTTGATTTTGACTTGGTCAACCGGGGTGTAAATTTTTACCCCAACACAATGTACTTAGCTTCCATCGTAGAGTCTGCAACGGTATCCTGTTTGGAACTCTTTCAACTCACCGCTCCTCCGTTGAGGGTAAATACAAACCCTGAGATAGACTTGCTGTCATCCTTATCACTCTGCAAGGTCGAATCGGTAAAGGCCTCCATTTGGAGATCCCGGTTACCATACACCAAGAACAATTCTTTAGTCCTTCGCAAGTACTTAAGAATGTTCTTCACAGCAGTCCAGTGATTCTTCCCTGGGTTTGACTGATACCTACTTACTACACTCAGTGCATAAGCTACATCAGGGAGTGTACACAACATCGCATATATTAATGATCCTACGACTGAAGTGTAAGGAATAATGCTCATGCGAGCTCTCCCTTCATCAGACTTTGGGCAAAAGTTCTTGGAAAGAGTGACTCCATAGCAAGCGGGTAAGGCACCCTGCTTGGAGTCTTCCATACTAAACCACTTTAGGATGGTGTTGATGTACTTAGTTTGGGACAATCCTAATAACCGTTTGGATCTATCCCTATAGATCTGTATGCCCAATATGTACGTGGCATCACCCAGATCCTTCATGGAGAATCTTTGTGATAAGAATGACTTGACCGACTGTAGCATATGAATGTCATTTTCTATCAGAAGAATGTCATCCACGTACAATATGAGGAATGCGACAGTTCTCCCTACAGTCTTCTTATAAACACAAGGTTCATCTGGATTTTTGACGAAATCAAACTCTTTGATAATATCATCAAAACAGATGTCCAACTCCATGATGCCTGCTTTAATCTATAAATGGATTTAACCAACCTACATGCTTTCCCGCTGCTCCCACTATCAATGAAGCCCTTTGGCTGATCCATATAAACGTATTCTTCTAAATCACCATTTAGAAATGCAGTTTTAATGTCCATCTGCTAGATTTCATAGTCGTAGTGAGCAGCAATAGCAAGTAGGATCCCAATGGATTTAAGCATGGCTACAGGAGAAAAAGTTTCGTCATAGTCCAAACCTGGTCTTTGACGAAATCCTTTCGCCACAAGCCTTGACTTATAGGTCTCCACCTGCCCATCTACACCGATCTTTCTCTTAAAGATCCATTTGCACCCTACGGGTTTTACCCCAGAGGGTACAGCATCCAAAGTCCATACTTTGTTGGTGTACATAGACTCCATTTCGGATCTCATGGCATCCAGCCAGTTCATAGAGTTGTTAGTTATATATATTCCCTAGAGGCCATTACTGTACATACGTTGTATATTGTAGTGGATGCTTGGACATATATAGGGAGGACTTTCTTGCTCGACATGATAGTATGCTATCTGGTTACTCTTTATCTTAACATGTACTATGATTGTCTCTATGTTACATGTTGATAAAGCCCTTAGGATGAGTACTTGACTACCAGGACTATGATGCAAATCATACTAGTGGAGACAGTGTAGTCGCCAAGTACATCCTTTAAAAGTTCCTAGTCGTGGGAGTACCGAGACAGGGCATCGATACTCCAGAGTAGACTAGCGTATGCGCTTCTTGACCCATATGATGGGCGATTGATGATCTCATATCCATTGGTGTTTGACATCAGAGAAGGTATACGGGTGATCAGTGGAGACTGGGTATACTGGACGGACTCGCCGAGAACTCCCAGATGGTATTATACCTCATGTCAGATGGCAGTTCTCTGGTGACACTGGTACAGGTTAGTCTGTAGACCCGAGATCGTCATAGAGTCTTGTGTGATTCCCACTGTGCTTTGATTTCCATCATACCACGTCCAAGAGGGCGTGCAAAAAGGTGGCTTTTGGGTACAGTCCCGAATCATATGGAGGCAATGAGCGATAGGAGGGGTTTCGTCTCTCCCGGTATAGGGAGTTGATGTTGCGCTGTGTTCGATTGGCTATAACTGGAAATCCCTGGCCAGGGTTGCTGAGATTTACTGGTAAGTGTTATCAGTAGTTTCTTGAACTGTTATGGAGCTCATATCAACATGACTTATCAAGCTACCGGGGTCTGACGTTTACCACCCCTAGGCGAGATATGCGACATATCAGATGAAGAGACCGGACTGCACGGGAGTGTTATTGGTTGGATTCATGGGAGAATGTACAGGCTTGCTTGTTGATCTTTTGATTGCTCAATACGTGGGTGGCTGTTACGTTTAGCTGACCGCTTGCAGCTTGTGGGTGTTTGATATGATCATCACCTACTGCCGGCGTATTGACGATTCTTTAGAGTCCTACACAGAGGTTTCCTGGCTCAGGCAAAACGGAGTAGGAGCACATATGTGATATGTGCGGGACCGAGAATAATACGTGTATACGATACCGTATTAGATTCCCACGATATGAGATATCGGCCGGGTATATGGGATATAGCCGGGTCATCGGATCAAGTGTTGATTCGATGAACTGATACAGATTATATTAGTCGGTTATTTGTGAAATAGCCGGATTATCGGATCAAGTGTTGATTCGATAATTTAATGTATAACTATATATTTGATATATTAAATTACATTAACTAATATTAGCTCACTTAAAGATTCATTTTCTCACCGGATAATACATTGATATATATGCGATATATGTTAATTGTATTATTTTCTTTTGCTACAAAAATATATTATATATGTGATATATATAATATTGTAACAAGTTATGTTTACAAATGCAACATGATTAGTGGAGATTAAACATGGTTATGGTTTGATTTGGGTTAATCTTTTCTAGAAGCTTTTAGAAGCTTTTGTTTTGTTTCTTGCAAAGATATTATGTGTTGATATTTTGGAGATATTTTCCTAACCCAACCCACACCCTTTAACCCTAGTTAAATCTCTACAATGGTTAAGTCTTTCTTGACTTAACCATGGTTGCAATTGTAATGATAATAACAATTCATTATTCATCACAAAACGAATAATTCTTCTTCTTCTTCTTCCTTGAGCTCTTGAAAAGCTTTCTAGGTTTTTCTTTTGTGATGGATTAGTGTGAGATTATGAAAACAAAATAGAGCTAAATTCCTACTTCATCATCCTCATCTATTCTATCCACTTAGATTAGGGTATTCTCTTCTCTAATACTTGATTAGAGAAGTGAGAGCTTGGGTTAAAGAAACTTCAAGGTAGATCATCTTCGAAAAGGAAGACTTCAAGCAAGCATGGATCGTTCGGCTTGTGGAGCCTCTCTTGAGTCCAGGAGATCATGGATCGCGGCGAAGGGACTACTACTCAGAGCTTATGAAGCGAAGGAGCGGACTACAAAGGTTGTAATCCCTCTCTCTTAGTTGTAAAGGTGTTTACTTGCATATTTAACCCTAATTATCTAGCAAAGATCCTCGTTTTGGGTTGTTCAGCACGTCTAAATTTTAAATCGGGCATGGTTGATGCCTTATAGACCCTTGTGACAGTGCCTAGTAACCCTACAAGAGTCACCACTCGCGATAGCTTGCTGAAAACTGGTAGGGTCATCATCATCCATGACGCAATCTTCTCTATCACCATCAATGAGAAAACCGTAGTATCTCTCCGGTGGGCGAGAAATCCTACCAGATCTACGTAGTGGCTGAGGTTCAAAAGATTCTGTTGCAACATCAGGTTCAACAAAGTTGTCATTTGTAACTTGTATCTCTAGAACCACTTCTAGATCTACCATATTGCCATCAGTATCATTTGGAAAAATCTCATTTTCTAAAAATGTGGCATGTTGAGAAAAAAACACTTTTTGTTCCTCCTTGTGGTAGAAAAGATATCCAAATGAATGTTTTGGATATCCCACAAATATACATTTGACCGATCGTGAGTTTGTCTGGATTCAGCTTTTTGACGAAAGCCGGACAACCCTAAATCTTAACTCGTTTAAGAAATGGTCTCTTCCCATACCATATCTCATATGGAGTGGTAGACACGGTCTTGGTTGGAACTTTGTTCAACAGAAAAGCTGCAGTCTCCAATACATGCCCCCAAAAGGAGAGAGGTAACTCAATATCACTCATCATGGATCATACTATATCTAATAGGGTACGATTACGCCGCTCTGACACACTGTTGTGCTGTGGTGTGTAAGGGGGAGTGAGCTGAGAGAGAATCTCATTCTCTTTTAGGAAGTTTGAAAACTCTGTACTAAGATACTCTCCACCTCGATCTAATCGAAGTATTTTGATGCTCTTTCCTGTTTGTTTTTCTACTTCAAGTTTTTACTCATTGAATTTCTTGAAAGCTTCAGGCTTATACTTTAATAAAAACACATGACCGAATCTTGAGAAATCATCAGTAAAAGTTATGAAGTAAGAAAAACCGCCTCTCGCATGTGTAGACATTGGCCCACATACATCACTATGTATGAGGCCCAAGAGCACAGTAGCTCTTTCTCCGTGTCCAGTAAACGGAGTTTTGGTCATTTTCCCTTTGATACAAGACTGACAAGTCGCATAAAATTTATACTCAAAAGAATTTAAATATCCATTTTTATGAAACTTGTTTGGTCTTGTTTCATTAATATGACCAAGTCTACAATGCCAAAGAAAAGCTTCATTTATATCTGAAAATTTTCTTTTATTTGTGTGTTGTATGTTCAAAACTGTGTGTTGATTAAGGACGTATATCCCGTTATTAAGTGTACCACAACCAATCAACTCTTGATTCAGTTTAATGTTCATAAAATTATGCTGCAATACAAAATGATATCCTTCATTGTCTAACAAAGAAACGGATATAATATTATAAAGCATGCTTGGTACAAAATAACATGGGTTCAAAACCAATATACAACCCGACGGTAACCCTAGGTGATACTCTCCCACTGAAATTGCATGTACATTGGAACCATTTCCAACTCGGAGAGTATGATCACTAGTCTTCAATATTCTGCTATTTCTTAACGCCTGCACTGAATTGCAGATATGAGAACCCGAACCGGTATCCAATACTCAGGAAGCAGAGTTATAGAAAAACAGTTTTCAGTTACGAACACACCTGAAGCTGAAGTATCACCATGCTTCTTTTTCTTGAGATCAAGGTACTCAGTACAGTTCCGCTTCCAAGGCCCCGCTTTCTTGCAGTGAAAACATTCTCCTTTTCCTGACTTCTCAACGTTGGATTTGTCTCTTCCTGGTGCCTTCTTGATTCCATCTCTCGGTTTGGTGGATTTCTTCTTATTCCTTCCCTTGGCCTTGGCTTTTGGGATGGAAGAGGAAGATTGTCCAATAATCAGAGTGGGGGACTTCGCTTTAAGCGTGCTCTTCGCACTTCTCAATATATTGAGAAGTTTGGGTTGTGACTTCTTCATGTTATGCATGTTGAAGTTTACTATGAATTGAGAAAAGGCAGGGGGAAGAGACTGAAGAACAATATCAGTATACTGTTCGTTATCTATTGTCCATCCGAGGTCTTCAAGCAAGAGCTATCATCTTCAAAACGTGATCGCCTATTAGTGTGCCAGGAGCCATCCGCATCTGAAACAACTTTCGAGATGCTTCGTATCTCAGGGTCTGAGATTGCTCCCCATACAACTCTTTTGTATGGAGAAAGATGGATTGAACATCCATCTGCTCGTGTTGCTTTTGATGTGTATTGTCCATCGATGCAAGCACGAGGTATTTGGCAGTAGCACAGTCAATATCCCACGTTGTGCGGATCTCCTTATCCGCAACAGAAGATTCAGGGCCTGGGGTAGGTGGGGCTGAGGCAGTGAGGACATTTGATACCTTATCATATGTGAGAGCAATATTAATGTTCCTTAGTCAGTCTTTATAGTTCGGTCCAATCAGCTTGTTTTTATATAGTAGAAGCTTAAGGCCTGTCATCGGTATCTGCCATTAAGAGAGAGAAAAGAATACACTCAGCGAAAGCTCTTGCAAAGATCAGATTGGTTTATTATCTTATCTAATCGATGTCTCCCACTGCTTTTATCAAATTTTCCTTAAAACCTTTAAAAAGAAAATTAGCCGGGATTAATTACTTTCTACAATTTCGTTAACCGTTCAGCCAGGCCAGTGCCGGTACTTTGAGGGAGGTTCCCCGTGCTATCGTACGGACCTAATTAGAATAACCTTCGTTTTCCCATAGGCGTAGCCCCATTGACACCTTTCTAGACACCTAATGGGTTAGCTAATTGTAAAGTGTAAAACTCACCCAGGAGCAACTCTTGCTCACAGTGGGATCGGGATCCTACTATCACATAGAAGGTATGCAATCTCATTGCAAATTTCAACTCTTGAAATCCCGATATGGTTTTTACCCTTAGCGCTTATGACCTTGGCTATGGTCAACATATCATAAGCACTAATCAAGTTCTACCCGTCATTTCATGATTAATTAGACCCACCCACATGACCCTTGGCTATAGTCAACATAATCATGTGACTGTCCTAATTAATCGCTTCATATGCTGTATAGGAAGACATCACTTAGCTACCGTACACTACGCCTTGGCTAAAGTCAACATACATAGCATGAATACTAAGTACTCTACTTTCTAAAATGACGGAGGGTTGCGAATAGTTTTTAAGAAAACTTTTAACGCTTTAAACTTGATATCGTTGTAGAATCTAATGGTTTTAAAAGAAGTGGCTTAAGCTCCGCATTTTGAAAACTTGCTTTTTCATAAATAGCCGAGAAGGTTTCAAATCTGATTTTACAACATCTTTTAGGTTCATTTTTCTTTACATTAATCTCATTAATGTAGTCCCATCATTTAAGTCCTTAAGCCATCACAGAAAAGAAACGAAAATAGAACGTACGCTTATGCCATTCGCATTCGCCACAATATCCCGTTATGTACCGTTAGGTTACTTAACTAACGGCATAGCGGGGTGGGACTAGCGCGGATGTAAAACATAAGCAACGTTTATTATATATCATATATATAATACCATTTGTCTCATCATATAAAGTGATCACATCGTAAAATATCAGCAGCAGAAGCACATATGAAAATATAGAATATTCTAGGAGGTCCGTATTTTGTATTTAGCCAGCAATAGAAAATACGGATTCCACGGTCGCGATGAATAGCCAAGCCCACACCCCTAGACCCCTACGAGAGCGACAGGTGACCCTACCAATTCTAGAGTTTAGGAGACCCGGTCTCGACTCCTCGAGATGGCCTCCCACTGAACCCTAGAACCCGGTCACTTGTGCTCCCTTCCTTGGGTCTATCCTAATGCGGAAAAGTAAATAATATACAACAATGGTGACATCGTCCTCAACCCGGAAGTGCCTCAAATAAAAGAATATTATATACAATTAATTTTACATGAATGAAAATAAACACTCTCATCTTACATAAAACCCCCGGCTATTCAATCACGACGATCCTGCACATCATATTTCAACAACACATAACATCATATGTAATCAACGTAAGTAAGTATGCGTACCCCGATTGTCGTTGATGTATAGCAACGAAACCGGCGATACACCACATACTACACTTACGGTCGCAGAAAAGAAAGTGAAAAACAATAACACTTGCAATCATCACTTTCACATATCTCCAGACGATATTAAACGTTTCGATCGAATCAACAAACACCCACAAATTACCCCGAAAGCTCAACACTTGAGCAAAGTCAAAATACCCAAAAATATGCCACAATGTCTATGGACCAGTCGTAGAAGGGTCAACCCTTGCCTCACCTATGGCGCCACAAGACTACGGCAAACCCTAAGGTTTAGCCGTGGTTCCATGGTCATTGGATCGAGTTAAGGTTACGTTCTTCCAGAGGCTCCATAGGGATACTTGCACGATCTTCCGAATATATTCAACTTGGGAAATTCCAATACTTGGAAAATTTCAGCGAGAGTAATGAGGTGGTGTGTGATATCCGTTCGAACAGTTAAACGTCTTCCAAGTTACCAATACAATGTTTAAAATTACGACTACGAAATACTCCGAATTAGCCCCTAAGCAAAATAAATATCACATGAAATTTTGGGCCAAACAAACAATACCTGAAACCCCAAAATCTACAGACTAGAGCACAGGAAAAAATCGAGGCAATTCTGGGCAATTGGGGCCGGCCTCACCGGTTTTTTAGGGGTTGTGCTCGGGTGAAATCCGAGGGAATGGCCTCAATTTTCTTCTGTGTTCTATATGTATCACATACATCCTTCTGTAGTTGCTAAAATAATTTTTACAGACCATTTAAAAATTGACAGAGAGCAATATTCAGGGTTCCAGAAATCCGTATTTTTCGGAGTTGTTTCGGTTTCCTAATATTTAACATCGTCTAAATTTCTAGCTTGTCTCTGATACCACTGTAAGGATTCTTTAGCACCATACCTAGGGTTAGGGGTGCATCACACATGCTATAACAAAATATTTATGGGGTGCTAAACAATTCCAACCATGAATCGAACTAGAAAGTTAGGGTAACAACTTGTAATATCACATATTAACTAGTGTCTAACACTAAGTGTGGAGAAATACAACCTTTGTAGACCTCCTTTGGTGACTTCTTGGATCTCCCAGAGTTTGAACCGGTTCGCTTGAATCCTTCCAAGTCCACGACGATCCACCCGGAGTCCGTTTGCTCAAGCTTCTTGCTCCACTTGATCAAGATGAAGGTGAAGCAAACAATCTACACTAATAGGCTAGACAAGTGTAGAATGGTGATGTGGTTTGTGTTCTCACTTAAAAACCCTTTCTTTTTCTTTTCTTCGCTCAATGGAAAAACTCAAGAGAGCATGAGAGAGGAAGAAGATGAAGATGGCTAGCTTGAGCTCATTTGTGATAACGATAAAATCTCAAGATAAATGAGAAAATGAAAATAGATATTTGAGTCACACTCATGTACAAACCATGGTTAATAAATATCTAGATATTTTCATTTGTGAGTTAAAGAACAAAGAAAATTAAACCATGGTCATACTTTGGTCAAGTAAAGAATAGTGATGAAGAAAAATCAACCATGATTTAATCTTTTCTTTTTCTCAATAATGGAAATATATATACATATATATCAACCATGTGAGTCTTGCATTGCCATCTCCAATGTATCAACAAGCATGACACACATGTATGCATGCATGTGTGCATTCACATCAACATGTGTATATGCATACATGTACACATCCAAATAGAAAAGGTTTAAATAAATGAGATAAAAGTCAATATTAAATCAACACTTGATTTAATAAATCGGTCATATCTCATACGACCCGACCAATAGAAAATGCCCGATTAAAACACGGTATCATATACACGCATTTAATCGAGCTCCCGTGCATATCTCATATGCACACCACATCGTTTCGCCTGAGCTAGGAAACTCCTGTGTGGGACTCTAAGACTCGTCAATACGCCGGCAGTTGGTGATGATCACATCAAACACCTATAAGCCGCAAGCGGTCAGCTAAACGTAACGGCCACCCGGGTATTGAGCGATTAGAAGAAAAACAAGCGAACCTGTCAAAACTCCCGTCGAGCCAACTGGCAACACTTACCGTACAGTCCGGTCTCTTCGTCAGATATGCTGCATATCGAGTCTAGGGATGGAATCGTCGACCCTAATAACTCAATAAGTCATTCTGGTGTATGGCTCATAACAGATCGAGAAACTACTGATAACACTTACTAGTAAATCTCAGCAGCCCTGACCAGTGACTTCCTGTTATAGTCAATCGAGTATAGCAAAACATCAACCCCCAATACCGGGAGAGACGAAACCCCTCCTATCGCTCATTGCCTCCATGTGCCTTGGGAATGTACCCAAAATCTACCTATTTGCACGAATCAGTAGAGCTGTGGTAGGGTGGAGATCAAAGTACAGTGGGAGGACACACAAGACTCTATGACGATCTCGGATCTATAGACTAAGCTGTACCAGTGTCACCTGAGAACTGCTATCCGACGTGAGATATAATACCACATAGGAGTTCTTGGTGAGTCCGTTCAGTGTACCCAGTATCCACTGAGCACCCGTATACAATCTTTGGTGTCATCATACCAGATGGATATGGGATCATCCATCGCCCATCATATGGGACAAGAATGGTATACGCTAGTCTACTCTGGAATATCGATGCCCTGTCTCGATACACCCACGACTAGGAACATTTCAAGGATATGCTTATAAACTACACATGTCCCACTAGTATGATCCACATCATAATCCTAGTAGTCAAGCAAATATCCTAAGGGCTTTATCAACATGTACCAAATGAGTAATATGCAAGATCAAATGAACATGTCAAAATAAAGTACAACCAGATAGCATACTATCATGTCGAGCAAGAATGTCCCCTGAATATATATATACACATACCGATACATCCACTATCATATAATGGCCTCTAGGGCATACACATATCTAACATGATTGTAGCCGGAGAAGGCATCCATGAAGCTTAATAGCTCATGGCCTGTCGAACTGTCGATGAGCTGATCTATCCGAGTGAGGGGATAGTTGTCTTCAGGCGCCATCTATGGGAAAGCTAGTTCCACTCAACTAAAGTTCACCTTCCAATCTCAATTTAATGGCGAGCGATCACCGCGACGATCCAAGCGCTAGCCGCCGCCTTCCCCACAATGGAGGCACGAACGAATGTCCTCCCCCGAACGCTATTAACGCCCTATCCGGATAGATCGTTTCACGTCCGTCGTGGATGCACTCGTCCGTGTCCAAATGGCCGGGCAAGCTCCCCAGTTCGCCGCTCCCCTATCTCGGGACCGGGACCCCTACAGAGGGAGAGAAGACTCTGTCCGTGTCGGCACTACCGACCATCGCCTCGCTTTCTCCGGCGGCCGCAGATCCCCCGGGCCGACGTATTCAATGACCCGTTGGGCGTCGCACAGTTCAACACCGAGATCCTTTGCCAGAGCGCCTCGCCCCGAGCCCCATTGTGCCACTGTCCCTCCCGTGGAGGTGTCGGTCAGCTCTCCTGCGCCCAGGCATGACCGACACCCCCTCCCTCGACGGGGTCGCGCGGACGGGACTCACCACGGCATCTCGAAGACAACCTCGCCAGGGGACTTAAGGAACCTCATCGAATGGAACCGGGGCCGTGGCTAGGCTCAGGTCTCCACCAGCAGAGGCCAAAAATAAGAATGTGCTAATCATCAGGATACCACGGCCGACTCGACGCCCTCGAAAAGAAGATTGAAGGCAAGCGTCGGGAAAGTCGTCCTTCAAGCGACGGGGATAAATATGCTGCTGAATCGCTCACGAAGCCCTTCACCAAAGAGCTACTCTCCGTCCACGTCTCCTCTCGAAACAAGCCCCCGAAAGTCTCACTCTTCGGCGGGAAGTCCGACCCGAAGGACCATTTGGACGCGTTCACAGCCGGGATGAGTTTCCAGAGCTGTTCCGACGCTGCACAATGCCGTGCTTTCCCCGCCACTCTCATCCGCTCCGGACGAGATTGGTTCCAAGAACTCGCGCCACGCTCGATCTCTACCTTCGATGAGCTGGCCACCCAATTCCTCGGCCACTTCGTCGGGAACAGATGGCAGAAGCAGACGGTTGACCATCTCTTCACCATAATGAGCGGGGATAAAGAATCCTTCAAAGGATACGTCACCCGCTTCTACAACACCCTCCTCAAGGTCCCAGAACACCGAGATGAGACGGTCATCACGGCCCTTAGGTCGGGTCTTAGGCACAAGGAGTGGCTACGCTCCTTTGCATTAGCGCAACCTAAGACCATGGCCGAGGTAAAGGCCTGGACCGAACGTGAGATCTAGCTCGAGTCCGAGGTGAACGTCAATCTACCCCAGACAGAGCAAACTGATCAGAAGAAAAGGGACATGGAGGAGAAAAAGAAGATTAAGCAGCCAAAGCCCTACTCCCCTAAGTTTCAGGAGTACACCCTGCTCAACGTCTGCCAGATGGTACTGCTAGAGGAGGCTAAGGGCGAAAGGTTCTTCAAACTCCCCCCAGTCTCGAATAAGGCGGCAAAGAGCACTAGAAGCCCCTACTGCGGTTTCTACTGGTCGCAGGGCCACTCCACCGAGAACTGCAAGCAGCTCCAAGACTACATCGAGGAGCTAATCCTCTCGGGGCACCTGGCAACGTACTTGCGGGACAAGCGGCAAGCCGACCGTGAGCAAGAGCAGCGTCCCCCTCCCGGCGAATTGACAATCGGCCAAATCATGGCCATATCAACGGGGGGTATGACGAAGACCGATGAGACTCAGCGTCCCTCACCGACCGAGGGGACTAGCAGCCACCTGAGGAAGAAGGCCAAAGCAGCCGAGCCGATTGTTTTTACCGACGAGGACCTCCATGGTATATCCCTGCCTCACAACGACCCACTGGTGATCACAACCCAGGTCCACCGTTACGAAGTGTAGAGGATACTGGTTGACTCGGGAAGCTTGGTAGACATTCTCTTTTATGTCTGCTTTCTGCGTATGGGACTCACCCCGTCGAACCTAAGGCCGACCGCCCACGTCCTGTCAGGGTTCACTAACCACTCCATCCCGGCGGAAGGGGCAATCACTCTGCAATTTAACATCGGGGAAGCGGGACGTACGCGCACAGTGCTTGTGGAATTTATCGTCGCGAGAATCCTATCGTCCTACAACATCTTCCTCGGTCGCCTGACACTGAACTCCCTCCGGGCTCAGATATCGAACTGCCACCTAGCGATGAAATTTCCGCTCGACCAAGGCGGTATAGGTCGGGCCTATGGGGACCAACGAATTGCAAAGGTTTGCTTCACCGCAACGTCTACGTCTGAGTGCCCAAACAACGATATTGAGGGTGAGGGTGATATCAAGGGTTCTCTGGACACTCGAGACGAGCAAAAAGAGGTCCAAAGGACCCCGGTGGAGTCACTGACAGAGGTCCCCCTCATAAAAAGGGACGACGAACGAACTGTTTAGATTGGGTCGCTTTTGATGGGGACTCAGCGAGACGGCCTGGTTCACTTCCTTAGAAACAACTCTGACGTGTTCACCTGAGCGCCTTCCGACATGCCTGAGATCAACCCTAAGATCATATCTCACAAGCTTGGGGTGGGCCCTACGGTCCGACCCGTCAGGCAGAAAAAACGAAGCTTCACCCCGATCAAGCAAAAGGCGATCGAAGACGAGGTAGACAAGCTCCTCGCCGCCAACTTCATCCGGAATGTGCCTTACTCAGAATGGTTGGCGAACGTAGTGATGGTGAAAAAATCAAGCGGGAAGTGGTGCATGTGCGTCGACTTCACTGACCTCAACAAGGCCTGCCCGAAAGACAACTATCCCCTCCCTCGGATAGATCAGCTTGTCGACAGTTCGGCAGGCCATGATCTATTAAGCTTCATGGATGCCTTCTCCGGCTACAATCATATCCCTATGAATCCGGAAGATGAGGATCTTACCGCATTCACAATGGACCGGGGGGTATACTGCTACAAGGTGATGCCTTTCGGCTTCAAAAACGCCGGAGTTACATACCAACGCTTGGTCAATCGCAGGTTCAAGCCGCAGATCGGCAGGAACATGGAAGTTTACATCGATGACATGCTCGTCAAATCGGTCTCATCGGACGAACACGCCAAAGTTCTGGGCGAGGCCTTCGACGTCCCTCCGCAAATAAAAGATGAAGCTGATCCCCGCCAAGTGCGCATTCGAGGACATCGGTGGAAAGTTCCACGGTTTCATGGTCACCCACCATGGGATCGAAGCTAACCCGGAGTTCCCACAGACGGCGCAAACTGATGTATCTCTGGATCTCCTTCAGATGTTACCTTCCGTTGATATGCTGCGAGCGTTGATGGACGGCTGAGATTGGGTTGGAGGGTCGACTCCTGAAGCGTGTGGATCTCAATGTGTTTTGTGTGGTTGAGGCCGAGGTACCTGCAAGGAAGTCCCGGGGTGGTTTTGCCACCGAGGACCCTCCGACGATCAAGTTAGACGGGGTATTTTGGCAGAGTAACGGCCTATTAGGGTTAAATTGGCTTACCTGAGTCGTTTGAGAGAAGGGTTTATATAGCGGCAGCCATGGGCAAGTGGGCACGAGATTCACGCTGGCCGTTACGCCCCTGGCGTCATGTCCCCGTGATAGACGGGATCCACCATTAATGACGAGACATGCTCGTTAATGAGCGATCATGATGGCATGGAACACGGGATCATGGGCGGCGGATATCTCGTGCCTGGCGAGATTCGCGGAGCCGTGGCGGAGGCGCTTGTGATCGGTGCTGTGGGTCGGTCGGTGAGATCGAGGAAGATGAGCTTGGCGGGAGGCTCGGGGATGAGCGGGAGGCCGAGGCATCTTGGTTCTGTGATAGCTCGGAGGCGAGCTGGGGGTGGTCTGGAAAACACTGAAGGTCGGTAACATCCTCGGGTCGGAGGCCCTGGGTGTGCTTCCAGCGTGACGTTCTTGATCCTTTCTTGTAAGCTCCGGGACACGTCATCTGCCACGTGTCATGATCTGGGGAGTCACCGATATCGAGCATCATCTGGTTATTTTGATGGTAATGCTGAAGATAGATCCCGAGGATACGGTCCCATGGTTTACGATGATACCTTTAGTTTCAGTGGATACGACTATACACATGATTATTCACACCTTCAAACTCAAGGGTAAACATTTTATAATTACTTTTTTTTTAATACAAAAATGCTAATCTATTTTATATATTAAATACAGATTTTTTCAACCGGCTGCTGCAGTTGCATGCACACCTGAAGAACGACAAGGATTACCATATACAACTTTCCAAGGGTAAATCAATCCGAAACAAATGGTGATTATGTTTATTTTCTTTGTAATACGAAAATGTTAACAAAATTTTATATACTAAATGCATATTTTTCCATACCTCCGCATCATTTCAACACGATCCAAGTAGCGCATTTCAAGTATATATGTCCACATCATTCCGGTCTTTTCAACCCGGACCATCCACATTATGCCGACCTCAACCATCGTATATTGCACCCGAGTCTTATGTTGCTATGAGTGACAATGATATGGGTGATAGTTAATGATGAAGCTGGTGAAGATCATCAAGGGGAGAATAGCATGGATCATACCGCTGGATTGAATGAAATGGCATTGATTGATAACATGGCTATGAATAATAATTTTGTCGAATTAGAAAATCCCGACCTCGATCCGTTGGAAGATGATAGTTGGGTAGACTTAGCTGTGGCAGAAGTAAATATTGAACCTCTTTTGGAAGCGAGTGTAGCAAGTGAAGCTTGCATCACTGTTGGAGATATATTTCCGGAAAAATGAGATCTTATTTGTAAACTGAAGTCGCGGGCTATTGAAAAAATGTTACATTTAAAACCAAATAGTCAAATAAGACATACTGTACCGTGATATATACGAAAGCTCCTGAATGTAAGTGAAGATTGCATGCATGTTGTTCCAAAAGAGTCATAGCTTGAAAAGTCACGAAATACAACCGGGAACACACTTGTGTAACGACCGTGTTTTTTTTCAAAAAAATAAAATAAAATAAAAGTCTTTTAATTAGTACCGAATATTTAGCTGCGAAAAATTTGCTTGATGGAAAAATATTTTATCTAAAGGATTTTATTTTTAGTGATGCGAGCAATTGTAAAAGTATTAAAGAAATTTTCAAAAAAAAGGGTCTATTTATATGTTCCTGGGCTAAAAACGTTTTAAGGGAATTTTGTAATGCCAAAATAATTTACGTATTTTATTTTTATAACTCAAAATAATTATTTCGTAATTAAAATATTTTTCGAGAATAAAATGAATATTTATAGTTATGATAACTAACAAAAAAATAGATATGGGAATATTATTTAGTTTTATCCCCAAATAATTTTTAAACTAAAGATAATAATAAAATATATTTTCTAGAATTTTTCTCATATTTTTCAATACTTTTAACAATTTTTTAAAAACCAAATTCGATTTTCCTAAAAATATGAACAGTTAGATTATATATATATATATATATATATATATATATATATATATATATATATATATATATATATATATATACCTGGACCGTTAGATGCTAGATCCATCGGCCCAGGAACGATGGTGGCTGCCCGAAGGTGGGACCACGCGCTTGCGCCGCAAGCGCGTGAGACCACGCCTCGTGGCCATGTGGAGAGCGGCGGCGGCCTCTGGGCCGTTGGATTCAAATCCAACGGCCACGAATCGTAGCGGCGGCGGCAGAAATCATGGGAAATATCATTGGGCGCGGATTTTCGGGGGGATTTGACAGATTTTTGGATTTTATGGTTCGGAAAAAGACCTTATAAATAGAAACCTTCAAACACTGATTTCTCACTCCTCAGAACTTCAAAAAATCTGAAAAAAATACCCAGGCCTTCGTTTCGACGACACCGACGCTGTACTTCCACCCAAGTATCGAGAAAAATGTGGAGATAGCGAGAATTTAGTACGAGCCTATATTTTCGACCCCTCGACATCCAACTCAAACCGAAGGTAGGATCCGCCTCTCTCCACTTGTCTGTCATCTTCTTTCTTTTAAATGATCTTAGTTTCAAATCCCAATCCCCAACTATATATTAAAATGATATTAAAAATATTTCTGCATTCCTATTTTGGTAACTCCTGATAATTAAATTTGACCCATGTTTAAAATGGTTTAATTAATTACCTCCATATGCGTAAATATTGCACCTTCATCCTACATGGAATATGATATGCTTGACGTTATAACTTGTGGGGTATAAATCCACCCTATGTGTATACCCACTTACCCATGTTATCAATAAGATCTCGAAATAGGTTACTTCCACAAAATACCCTCATTTTATTAAAATGTGGTACGTATTGAAAATACCCCTATGATATGAGATGTTTTGAACAAATGCTTTAGACGCCCTAAAACGAATTGCTTGTGCTTGCACCTTTATTCATCAATTAATCTAGCTTTGTTAAAATCCCTTTTCCTTTTTGGAAATGGTTAATACTAATTTAAATAATTATGCTACACTTGAAGGAAATATTTTTATATAAAATCTTTCTTGGTTTATTTACTAAGGTTTAATAAGACACCCTAATAGGGTAATATTTTACATGAATCATCCCGTGGTTATTAGACAATCGTCCCTGAAAAGGACACAAATCCTGCCGTCCATGTGCAGCGGTTGTCAATGCGGAGTTGTTCTTGTAAAATAGCACCTCTAATAAAATACCCTAATAATAGGGTAATGTTTTATGTAAATACCTCGTGGTTGATAGGCAATCGTCTATTAAAAGGACAAAAATCCTGCCGTACATGTGCAGCGGTTGCCAACACGGACATATTTCTAAAATGTTACTCCCAAATTAAAACCATAACTTTAATAAATGATATTGTTCAAAGAGAATACTTGAATTTTTATTAAAATATAATTTCAAATATATACCATAAAATTTCATTAAAAAGATATTTTCTCATTAAAATACCATGGGTTTCCAAAATGATAAATACTCTAAGCATCAGGGTTTTCCTTATAAACAATAATTATCATTAAACACTATTATTTTTTAACAAAGTATTTTTATAAAATGATATGAAGCACCTTACCAACTTTAAAAGATAACAAGATAAAATGAGTGGTTATGGAAGGCCATGTTAAATGAGATCAACTTTTGAACACAAGTTTATGACATATATGACACATGATACGGTAGGGTTAGAATGCGCGGACCTAGGTATGGAATACTTATAAATGAAGATCCTTGCAGGCAGGGTGAACAGTCCAACATGTGGACGAATACTACCATAATATTCGGGCGAATACTAACCCTACTTGAGGGTGAATGGTCCAATGTGTAGACGAATACTAACCCTACTTTGAGGGCGAATAATCCAATATGTGGATGACATACAATGTAGAAATTCCATGCTTAGATGTATATGCACTAACTCTAATTCGTCAAAACCTTTACATTGAATATCGGGGATGGGTAGTTTGATTAGGCAAGGAGATGCGGAATTCGGATTCCCCTACTACTCGATCATGATCCCGGGAAGTGAAACGGTATATTTCATTTCCCCAGTTGTTGTTCCGTGGCCATAACAGAATAATCACGAGTATCCGGACCCTTATTTAACAAACTAATACGAACTTTTACCTTTACTTATACATCATACAAACATACTCATATTCCCATATACCTCATGCAACATACCCTTATTAACGTATACCTCATACAAACATATTCATATTCACATATACCTCTGTCAATATGTCTTATTTGTATACACCTCATACCCTCATACCCACATACATCATATCTACACATACGCATCATACTTATACATACTCGCTCGTTTCTCTACCTTTACTTCCTTATGAGGAAATCCTACCCGAGTATAACTCGCTGATGGACTTTCCTTTTGTCCCCCTATTTTTTGAATGTCCGTCAGATAGGAATAAGTATTATGACGAGGATCAAGGTGTGCGGCCAACTAATGAAGATTATGCAGACTTGACAGTGGAAGATTAGCTTTTTTTTTGTTGCCCATCTGTTTAGGGCTTTGCTTCTCTTTTGATGTAATTAAACTATTTAGTCTCTTTTACTCTTTCCTTTGGGATGTAATAAAGTTTGGTTGATGGAAATAAATGCATTTCGCTTTTATTATTTTGTTTTAGTACACATCCTGCATCTTATAGATATTCATACGCTTAACGTAACTGTATTGAATAGACCATCTTTAATACAGTTAGATTGCGGACCATACCACGTCACCCTTCACCTTCTTTTGGGAAGCGAGGCATGACAGGTTTTAGTGATGGCCCATGCAGATCCTCTCTTGTGTATTAAAATGAAACTGTTAACTGACTTATTATATTTGTGAATCTCATCCACTTGTATCAATTTCAAAATTTTCATATTCCCCGCACTTTCCTTGACATTCTGTATCCTAACCATGGCCTTTCCTTTTAGGTCATGACAAATCTTTCGGATGAGGATAATATGTCGGACATCAGCTTTAAGGCTACGCTTGGATATTCGAACGACGAAGTAATAGGTCCCTGTTCATACCATAATTTTGCATTATTATATTCCCCATTCTTATTCATTTTACAAATAAACAGGTGCTTTTGACCCATGTCTGCTGCATAGTTGCAGATTACATGTTCTCGGAATAAAAACAGTGAAAAAGATAAAAAGACGATACAAAAGTGAGACTACGACCAACAAATGGAAGAATCTTGATCAAGCCTACAGTTTGAAGACTAAACGTAGATCAATAGACGATTTCACAAAGAACAAAGGCAGTGCAAGATTCAAGACTTCGACATGAAGCAAGTGGTAAATTCCACTACATTATTCACTGTGGAAATCTGGAAGAGAACCAGAAGATATTCTGAAGAAAAAAAGTGAAGAAAACAGATGTTAAAAGAAACCTGAAGCAACAGAAGAAATTGCAGCCCAAGATGCCCCCATATGGCCGCGGATCCACGGCCAAACATGGGTCTTGGCCGCGGTTCCGCGGCCGTGTGTTGTACGTGTTGCGCGTGTCGGTGCGTCGGCGCGTTGACTAGTCTTCTTTAGGGGTAAAATTGTAATTGCAGACATGTGTGTCGATTGTAACCCTAGGGTTTTCTATGTTCTATAAATAGAAACCCTAAAACCTGTTTTAGGCGATGCCTCTTCTTGTGCCTCATTTTATATCTAAAATTCAGATCTGTAAATTTCTGTAAAGAATGAAGAGTGCATCAATTTAGAGTAAGTTTTCAATTCTTACCCTAGTTAATTTTATTATCTGCCCTGGTATAATTTTTTATCCTTACCCTAGTTTAGATTTCATTAATTGCCCTAGTTAATTAGTATAGAAGATGTTTTTCAATTTCCTAATGAGCGAGTAGTCTCCTCTCTTGTTAGGGTTAGATTTGGGGAAGGCTTGAGAGATGAAGATCTCTCACCCCTTTCTTGCCCATCACACGTTTTTATAGGACTCCATGAATACATTCACACACTGTTCCCTACGGCACCCTATCCCACGAGGTAGCGGTGGGTTGAGCATGTTTTTCATGGAGGTTAGGGTAAGAATTAAGAAAGGAAGGACTAGAACCTAGAGGAAGAAACATCATTTCTTCCCGATGGTACTAATCCACTTTATTAATAATTACCATAACACCTAATAGATCTTAATATGGGCATAGAAAGCGGTGAGGATTATTGACTCTCCAAACCTAATCTAAACCTAACCCTAGCAAGATTTTAGTTTAGATCAGTTTAGTTTTTTAGATTTAATTAATCCGACACCAATCAGAATTAACTCGTTAGAACAATTAGAGAATACACAAAATCCCTATGGACCGACCCGTACTCACCGGCTAGCTACCAAGCGACGCCGTTCTTGATTGCGGTTATAAATATTTTTGATTCATCTTTTAAAAACGCATACGCATTAAAAGTCTCGTACCAATCAAATGGCGCCGTCGCCGGGGATGGCGTGTTATTTTCTTTTTGTAATTTCGGGTTAATATAAAATTGAAAAATTATAAAATCTGAAAAATTAAATTAAAAAATAATTTTTTTTATCATCTTGTATTGTTTGAAGGGTGTTTCGTTTGAATTTTGCAGGACCGACGAACGAATTCAGATCTGGAAAAATCCAGAGAGCGAAACAGAAAACAGAAGATCTGAACAACAGAGGAGTACCATAACCGAAGAACAGAAAAATTTTCAGGAAGTGAACTGCATAGGGGACCGCGGAACTGAGGCGGGAGGAGCATCTGGCGGCGGAACTGCGGCGGCCTTGTGACGTCATCATCTGCAAATCTCACTGTAAGTCTTCTGTTCTCCTTCTGAACCCCAATATCTCCTCTGTAAAAATTTCCTGCAGGATTCTTTGCGCAAAAATTTCTTCCCCTTTCAATAATTGATCTTGTGCAGGATTCTTTGCGCCGCGCTTATAAAAAAAATTGTTTGCAAGTGATTGTGTTTACTGCTTTGCATATTTTAATTGACTTTAAGGGGCTTTTACACCAATTCAGATTGGGTGGGGATTTCATTACCCTTCCCAGGACCTCAGAAATCATATAAGGCATATTGTATAAACCATCATTTAATTAAAAAAGATTAGACTCAGCCCTAAAGACTTCGCGCTCAATAGGACAGAGGAATAGTTGTAGGCATCGACCGTTGATCCTAACCTGACTTTGTGGTGTCTAGGCAAGTGTGTCTAAGGAGAGTGGTTACTTAATTAGGCCCACTACTTACGTAGTGGAGAACCTCCCACTTACCTGGCACTTACCTGGCCACAATTGGCGGTGAAGAGGCGGTTTGAGGTCCTACTTCTTGCCCTTTGGAACAGTTAGGAGCTGTCTAGCTGACCTAGATGACCCTAGATCCAGGCCTAATTGTGAATTTGTGGTTGAACATGTGTCTAAGCCTTTTATTGAAAATCTTTTTGCAAAAAGCTCCATAAAAAAAAAGAAGAAAACACAAAAAGAATTTTTTTTTTAACAAAATCTTGCAACTTGTCGCTAAGAAATCCGTGCACCCCATATTATTTTTTTTCTCCTTTCTTACTTCATGGGTACCCCACCTCCAAAACTCTTGCCGAACTTTGGTACCCTCATCCAAACATTGCTTCATACGCGGATTGTTTTGGTCGAATTATGGACGACCCCTCCATGCCCAAAATTTCTTTGAAAGATCGATTAGAAGCGTCTAGGAGAAACAGTTCGACTCCACAACCCACCTTGTATCAATCATTTCAACCTTCACCACCTTCTTATGTTGATACTACTTTTTCGAGTCCTGTTGTAACTCCGAAACCCATGTCTATCGCTGAACATATTGAACAATCTCGTAACCGATCTTTCATTCCTTTCAACACTTCCAGTTCTCGGGATCAACAAGTCCATTCACCTTTTTATCCAAATGTTGATCCAACTCCTGTCCAACCATTCAATTCCTACCAGTCCTACCCGACTTTCGCACCTTCCTTTGACACTGTTTCTACACAACCATTTGGGAGTTTCACGTATCCAAACAACTTTGAATCTTTTTCTGAAACCCCCCCACAACCCCTGTCTAGTCTAGAACAGTCGTTGGAAGCTTATATGGTAGCAACAAACCAAATGATGAGGAATGTGGATGCGTCCATGGCCGTCCTTATACAACCTAGTGAACCGGTAGCTAGTTTCAAACTAGCTCCAAAAATTCCTATGTATGATGGGGCGGTTGGACAAATCGATAATTTGAGTGGAGAAAGTGAGCTATACACCCTTCCAAATCAAACCTACCCATCACAAATTGAATCCCACAACTCCGGTTTTCAATCAAGTGTCCCAAATGATTCACCAGTTGAAAATAAAACGTTTAATGAGTTGTGCGACTTTGTAATGCTTAATTTGCCAGAATGTGAAGGGTCCCTTTCGAGTGAAAACATCACCAATCTTTTTGACCTCTACACCTCCAATCTAGAACCTGAATTGATAAATATCCATGCTTTTGATGAGGTGTCCGAAAAAATTGATTTTCACTTGTTTGAGGATATTGACGCCGGGAATATTTTGGATGATGAACCCGTAAATTTAACTGAAATTTTATCTACAATTCATCATCCCGAATCATTAAATGTTTCTCCCGAACTTCATATGCGTCTTGATTTTGATGATAATTGCATGGATGTGATAATTTTTGAGGAGAATTATGAGGATAGTATTGAGAAGAGTATTGAGGATAGTATTGAGGATGAACCATTTTTGTTTGATGAGTCGGATTTTCCAGTTCATCCTCCTGAAACTTTAACTGTTATACTTTCTAAATCAAACCTCCTCCTTTCCATCGTTCCGACCACACAAAAGATCACGCAGGAGGACTGTGAGCTTGAAAAATTTCTGTTTGATCAAAAAAGTTTTGACGCCACTAGTGCGTACCTCTTTGAATCTGACACAGTTCTCATAGACGATAATGATTACGAGTGTTTCACTTTTTCGGACGATTTTGAAGACTCACCGCCCGAGTTTGAGTCCTTTGAATTTTCAGATGAGTTAGTTGAACCACCAGACTCGGTTGCTTACAGTTATTTCGAACCATTGATGGAATCCTTCAAGTTCGAGACAGATTACTTAGGTGAGAATAAGACTATCCCTAAATCACTCCCTTTCGTCCTTCCTATCGTTTCGACCACGCAAGAATCCGTCGCGCTTCAATTTTCAATGGATGGTTTACCAAGTTCAACGTACCCATGTTTTCTTGCGAATCTTGAGGGATTTGTCCCCATTTCTCGACGGGTTGATAGATTAACACAATCGCTTTTAACACATCGGTCATCACAAATTGCGCTAATTTATTCACTCGATTTACACCCTCAAGTTCGTACTACACTTCTTTCTCTTTTCCGCCATTCTTCTCCTCTACCGAGACCATATTCCACCCTTCTTCCCATACGGTCTCGTGTGTTTCTCAACTCCTTTCTCTACACTCATTTCTTTCACCAACCCTACCATTATCACGATAGAATTTTTGAATGGTTGGTGCTAACCTATGGTCTGTGTAAGGCCTTGTATAGTTTGATTTTTCACCCCCTTAACTCTAAACTTTAACCCTTAGAACAGTGGAAACACTGTCTCACTTAAGTTTGGGGGGACCTTGTTGTATATATATTTTTTGTTTTTCTTTTAACAAGAATTTTTTTTTGTAAAAAAATAAATAGGGGATTGCCGACATTTTGACCCTCTTGGTGTAGCCTGACAGTGATGACACTGTCAAGTTTAAGTTTGGGGGTATGCTCGGTAAGCTTTCTTCCTTCGCATTCATGTGTATATTTTTGCATTTGCATACTTATTTTAAAACCCATAAAAATTGAAAATTATAAAAATTATAAAAATTAAAGTATTCAATTTTGGCCATAATTGACTTGAGTTTAATAAGACGGTTAACTAGCTAGGAATAACTAGATCTTAGATTTCGTAAATTAAAAAACCCTAAAAATAACCTTTCTTAAAATTTAACGGTAGAAAGTATATGTCTTAGTAGTTTACTTAGAAATAGGCAAATTTTGAGTTCACATCTTGGGCTAAGTTAAAACAAGGGAAACATATTGATATCTTTATTAAAGTATAAGTTTGAAAAATAATTCCTAAGCTTAAGTCTAAATTCTGAAAATATATACCCTACAAAGTGCATAAACATGAACCTTGAAACTTGGAATAGTAGAAGAGACCTTGAAATGCTCTTGTCTGAAGTCCTTAGTACGAACAAAAATAAAATAAAAACACAAGTGTGAATAAAGAGATAATAAAAAAATGAACACTGGTTATTGTGATTACTTAAGGCTGCATTAATAGAAAAAATATTTAGCGAGGGTGCTTCATCACCTAGTGCCTTAGACCAACTGGTTTGGGAGTCACTGCTAAAGTCTTTGGTGTTATAAGACTAGGAATTACGCTTTAATGTGCAAACACATTTTTTAATCGGTTGTTGGTACCTCAAGAAGTATTAACGATCGCATGAAGAATGTATGAGCAAAAATTCATCTAAAACAATTCACCAATTGAAAAGTACTTTGGACGATGGACAAGAGTATAATAGGTTGATTTGAATTTCCAAGTGTAGGGGTGATATACACACACACGTAGGGGTATGTGATTGGGGTTTAGAAAAAAGATAGGAATGAAAAATAGGACTTATATCTTTAATAGAGATGATAAAAATTCCTAAGTTGAGATGGAACCCTAGAAGGAAAACTTAAAAGATGCCAAAAGCTAAGTAAATCTACAAATCATATATAATCTTAAGTTAAATGATAAGGAAGCGTGAAAATACGGGTGGATAATTTTTAAGTCGAAGATAATAGAGATCTTGTTAGAAGACCTAATTGGAGAATAAAAGTCGATAAGCCAAATTGATAGGATTTTGTGGGTAGTATCCGCTGAAAACCCTCAGGAGACAACACTCCTCCTACTAGGGACACCTAGAGGTTTAACGGCTTGTTGCACGAGCTCAGTGCAATCGTGTTTCCCTGCGAAAATGAGGTTAGGTCTTTTTCAAGAATAAAACTAGGTTTGCTCGAGGACGAGCAAAAGATAAGTTTGGGGGTATTTGTTCATACCATAATTTTGCATTATTATATTCCCCATTCTTATTCATTTTATAAATAAACAGGTGCTTTTGACCCATGTCTGCTACATAGTTGCAGGTTACAGGTTCTCGGAATAAAAACAGTGAAAAAGATAAAAAGACGATACAAAAGTGAGACTACGACCAACAAATGGAAGAATCTTGATCAAGCCTACAGTTTGAAGACTAAACGAAGATCAATGGACGATTTCACAAAGAACAAAGGCAGTGCAAGGTTCAAGACTTCGACACGAAGCAAGCGGTAAAGTCCACTACATTATTCACTGTGGAAATCTTGAAGAGAACCAGAAGATATTCTGAAGAAAAAAGTGAAGAAAACAGATGTTAAAAGAAACCTGAAGCAACAGAAGAAATTGCAGCCCAAGATGCCCCCATATGGCCGCGGATCCACGGCCAAACATGGGTCTTGGCCGCGGTTCCGCGGCCGTGTGTTGCACGTGCTGGCACGTGTTGCGCGTGTCGGTGCGTCGGCGCGTTGACTAGTCTTCTTTAGGGGTAAAATTGTAATTGCAGACATGTGCGTCGATTGTAACCCTAGGGTTTTCTATGTTCTATAAATAAAAACCTTAAAACTTGTTTTAGGCGATGCCTCTTCTTGTGCCTCATTTTATATCTAAAATTCAGATCTGTAAATTTCTGTAAAGAATGAAGAGTGCATCAAATTAGAGTAAGTTTTCAATTCTTACCCTAGTTAATTTTATTATCTGCCCTGGTATAATTTTTTATCCTTACCCTAGTTTAGATTTCATTAATTGCCCTACTTAATTAGTATAGAAGATGTTTTTCAATTTCCTAATGAGTGAGTAGTCTCCTTGCTTGTTAGGGTTAGATTTGGGAAAGGCTTGAGAGATGAAGATCTCTCACCCCTTTCTTGCCCATCACACGTTTTTATAGGACTCTATGCATACATGCACACACCGCTCGCTACGGCACCCTATCCCACGAGGTAGCGGTGATACCGTAGTATAAAGGACTGGTTGAGCATGTTTTCCATGGAGGTTAGGGTAAGAATTAAGAAAGGAAGGACTAGAACCTAGAGGAAGAAGCATCATTTCTTCCCGATGGTACCAATCCACTTTATTAATAATTACCATAACACCTAATAGATCTTAATATGGGCATAGAAAGCGGTGAGGAATATTGACTTTCCAAACTTAACCTAAACCTAACCCTAGCAAGATTTAGATAAACTTTAGTTTTTAGATTTAATTAATCTAACACCAATCGGAATTAACTTGTTAGAACAATTAGAGAATACACAAAATCCCTGTGGACCGACCCGTACTCACCGGCTAGCTACCAAGCGACGCCGTTCTTGATTGCGGTTATAAATATTTTTGATTCATCTTTTTAAAATGCATACGCATTAAAAATCTCATACCAATCAGTCCCCAAGCAAGTATCTACAATGGCGATTTAGAAGATGGAGATAGAGAAGCCCCGGTAGAAGAAGAACCCGAGGAAGAGGAAGAGGAAGCTCATGCGGAGGAAGAAAAGCCTGAGGATGATGTCCCTGCCGAAGAGGAAGATCCCTTTGAGGAGAAAGAACCAGAGGTGGAGGCCCCCGCCGAGGAGGAGATTCCTGTGGAAGAGGAGGAACCAAGGGAATACAATCCACACATGTGATTTATTGGGGGAAACACTCTATATTCAGGGACATGCTTATCGATGTGTTCGCCGTACCCCTCCACCACTCTATCGTCCGGATGTACCAGGCTCATCCTTCTTTTACAGTTTGCAAGAAAGGTTAACAAACGCCGGTCCAACAACGCACAGTTTCCGTTGTATAATTGATGGACGATGACCGAAACATTTATGATTAGTTCATGTCATGTTTAGTTTCTTAGTTCCTCAGTGGACCAAATAAGCTATGTATAGCAGTAGGGTCATATTTAATCTTCATTGTATCTCCTTTATCTTTTATTAATAAAATCTTAACTTCAGACAATTTCGCCTTTGTGCCTCTCGCTTTTTCCTTATTAGTTTTCCTCTTGCATTAATTGTCATTTCTCATGCAAGCTACCATCCTATGACATTCTCAGCCTGTTTGTAACTTAACCTCTTCTAATTCAGACCATCATGGCCGGACGACACCATAACCACAACAGAAGGGGAAATGGGGGTAATGAAGCCGCTGCTCAGCAAGCAGCTATGCTACAAATGATGCAAGGACTACTGGAGTAACAGCAGCAGCAAACAACTGCCCTTCATCAGGAGCTGCGAGAAAGTAAGCAGCAATAAGCAGAGATTTTAAGAAAGGCACTAGCCCCAGTTCCTCAAGGTTCGGTGGGAGTGAAGCAATTCAGATCTCTTCACCCTAAGACCTTTTCAGGGAAGGAAACTCCCTTAGAAGCTGAGGAACGGCTCAAAGGAACAGTCAATGATCTCGGTGCCGCACAAATTCCTAAGGACGCGTCGGGGAACATCGCCAAACTACAACTCATGGATAATGCCAAAATATGGTGGGAGGCCGAGGAAAGTAGACTGAAAGAGCATATCGACCGGGAAATGTTCAAACAACGTTTTGATATTCAATACTTTCCAGTCGCGGCACACCTAAAGATGGAAAGAGAGTTTATACAATTCCAACAAAGGAGCATGTAGGATAGGTCAGTGGACAAGTACGTTTCGGAGTTCGCGAGATTAAGTTGGTTCGCGCATCACCTGGTGGCAACCCCAAAACTTTATGCTAAAAGATTCCAACAGGGGCTGGATTTGAAGACACGATCTTCCATTTCTTCTGCTACCCTTTCAACCTATGATGAAATCTTAGAGGCGGCGTGGAACTTTGAAGATCTTCAGAGATGCATAAGGAAGAATGACCGTTTATCTGGCATTAAGCGACCCGCCAATCAAATTCTTGGGGGATCATCTTCCAAATTCAACGGAAGACAGCAACCCAAGAGGCCAGCAGGACCAACTGTTTTTAGAAAACCAGCCGTCGTATGCAACTATTGCGGTAGGGCGGGACATTAAATGAGGGATTGCCACGTGTTGAATAAACTTTGCGTAATCTGTGGGTCACCAGACCATGCTATGGGGGATTGTCTTCAGAAAAGACGACAACTAGTCCCTGACAACAAACCAGCCAATTATGGAGCGCATCAACTGGGAGCCCGGCCACCTCCCACTAATAATCAAATCGGACAAGGTCCGCCAGCTAGGGGACTACCCCATCCCTCTCAGAAACGAGTCTTCCAGCAAGCTCAGCGCAACGGCCCAAAGCTTCAGGTCTTCACTATGACCATAGAAGAGGCTGAAGCAACGGGGAGAAGTTATTACAGGTACTGCTACTTTTTATGGCTATCATACTTTCATGTTACCCTCTTTTTAATGCATGCATGTCTTGTTAAGCTCATCCATATTTTCGTATAAAACGTAGGTACCCTACTAGTAGCCTCTACACATGCACTTACACTCTTTGACTTAGACGCGTCGCACTGCTTTATGGCATAAAAGTTTACGACCTCCAGTTCTATTCCAATGACACCTCTCATCACTGAGTGGAATGTCAACACGGGAAATGGAGTGATCAAGTCCACTATGGGATACGATCTGTGTCCCGTTGTGATCTGCGGTCGGGGTTTCTACGCCAATTTTATGGTGATAGATATGCCAAATTTCTATGTGGTCTTAGGTATGGACTGGTTGAGCACTTTTTACGCTACCATCGACTGTCGTCAAAGGAGAGTAGTGTTCGAAATCCATGACTACCTAATGTTCATATTTGAGAGTGGAAGCAAGTCCTTGGACCCAGAAACTTACCGAGCTGTACCGAGAAGGGAAGAGATGTTGTACACAGTACAGGGGGAGGAGAGTATGCAGACGATTGTACAAGAATTTGAAGACGTGTTTGCAGATGTGTCAGGTTTACCACCATATCGGGCAATCGATTTCACTATAGACTTGATAACGGGGACTCAACCCATATTGAAAACACTGTACCGGATGGGGCCAGCAGAATTGAAGGAGTTTCGGACGCAAATTGAAGACTATCTCAATAAGGGATTTATTAGACCGAGCCCGTCATCTTGGGGTGCCCCGGTTCTGTTGGTACCTAAGAAAGATGGAACCAAGCGGATGTGTATCAACTACCGGGAGTTAAATAAGGTAACAATCAAGAATAAGTATCCCTTACCGAGGATAGACGATCTGTTCGATCAATTGGAGGGATCTCGATTGTTCTCAAAGTTGGATTTGCAGACAGGCTATCATCAACTCAAGGTTAAAGCATCTGATATACCTAAGACGGCTTTCAGGACTAGGTATGGACACTATGAATTCCTAGTGATGGCTTTTGGAGTAACCAATGCTCCAGCGGTATTTATGAATTTGATGAATCAAGTGTTTTATGAATACCTAAACAAGTTTGTCGTTATCTTCATCGACGATATTCTTGTGTATTCGAAGAATCAAGAAGAACACACAAAGCATTTACGTGCGGTGCTCGAAACCTTGCGTCAACACCAGCTATATGCAAAGCTCAGCAAATGCGAGTTTTGGTTAAGGCGGGTAGCGTTCTAGGGACATGTTGTGTCAGCTGAAGAGATTTCAGTGGACCCGGCCAAGATTGTCGCAGTTCAGACATGGCCAATACCAAGAACAGTTAAAGTGATCAGAAGCTTCTTAGGACTTGCCGGATATTACCGCCGTTTTATTAAGAACTTCTCCAAGATAGCAGAACCACTGACTATATTGACTCGGAAGAATGTGCCGTATATATGGTCCAAAGGTTGCGAGGAAGCATTCGCAGAATTGAAGGCTCATTTAATCTCAGCACCCATTCTTACAATTCCCGACAGAACTGGAGGTTTCGATATACATTGCGACGCCTTGGGAAAAAAATTTGGATGTGTTTTGCTCCAGCATGGAAGGGTGGTGGCTTATGCATCAAAGCAGTTAAAGGTGCATGAACAAAATTACCCAACGCATGATTTATAGCTTGCCGCAGTTGTTTTCACACTCAAAATCTGGAGGCACTACTTATTGGGAGAGAGGGTAGATATTTACACCGATCATAAGAGCTTGAAGTATATTTTCACCCAAAAGAACTCAACGTGAGACAGAGAAGATGGCTAGAATTAATGGCAGATTTCGACGAAAATTTGCAGTACCATCCGGAGAAAGTGAATATAGTCCCGGACGCTTTAAGTCGCCAACCCATGGTTTCAAGTCCGACTGTTCATTGGAGGAATCGTCAAGACCTCAATGAACTAGAGACTGAGATGATTATGCCAGGAATGCTCACATCTTTCATGAATCTGCAAATTCACTCCACGTTAGTCGGACGAATCAAGACAGCTTAAATTGAGGACACTAGATTGCAAAGGATTAGAGAATAAGTGGAAACGAATCTGCGGGTGGGCTTCATCATCCACGAAGATGGTTCTTTAAGGTACGAAAGCAAAATTTGTGTTCCTAAGAGAGAAATAAGAGAAGAATTATTAAGAGAAGCACATAGTTCTCTATACTCTGTTCATACGGGAGGGACAAAGATGTACAAGGACCTCAGACAAAACTATTGGTGGCATGGGATGAAGCGAGAGATAGCTAAGAGTGTATCCAAATGCCTGGTTTGCCAACAAGTAAAGGCCGAACAGCACAGGGCGACAGGTCTATTACAGCCCTTACCGATTCCCGAATGGAAATGGTAACACATTATAATGGATTTTGTGACCGTACTCCCTCACAGCTCCAAGGGAAATGACGCAGTATGAGTGATAGTGGATCGACTCACCAAGTCGGCACATTTCATTCCGTTTCGAGTCGGCCAATCAACCGAAAGCTTCGCCAAGAGGTATATGGAGGAGATTGTCAGATTGCATAGAGTGCCAATTTGCATTGTGTCTGACCGAGATACTTGTTTCAGATCTCAGTTTTGGCAAAGTTTACAAGAGAGTCTGGGCACGAAACTGAGTTTCAGTACGGATTACCATACTCAGACTGATGGCCAATCAGAAAGGGTTATCCAGATTATCGAAGACATGCTCCGGGCATGTATGTTGGATTTTAAAGGATCTTGGGAAGATCATCTACACTTAGTGGAGTTTGCTTACAACAATAGCTACCAGTCTAGTATCAGCATGGCGCCTTTTGCCGCCTTGTATGGACGGAAGTGTATATCACCGTTAAGTTGGGATGATATTGGGGATCGAGAACTTTTGGGCCCCGAAATGATGTTGAGACAGTGGAGGTGATAAAAACAATCAGGGAACAGTTACATATAGCACAAGATTAGCAGAAACATTGGGCTGATACGAAGAGAATGCTACTAGAATTTCACCAGGAGAACACATGTTTTTGAAGATTTCTCCTAACCGGGAAGTGATACGTTTTGGAAAATGCGGAAAACTCAGCCCACGGTTTATAGGCCCTTTCGATATCCTCGAACGAGTTGGGGAGGTTGCGTATCGCCTAGCTTTACCACCTTCTCTGGAAGACGTACACAACGTTTTCCATGTCTCACAGTTGAGGAGATATGTTGGAGACCCTGGTAACGTTTTGGATCATTCCGAAATCACCGTAGGGGCTGACCTAACCTATAAACAACAACCGGTTGGCATTCTGGACCAGAAGGAGAAGATTTTGAGGGACAAGACAATCAAGTTAGTTAGGGTTATGTGGAGAAAGGACTCTCCGGGCGAGTCCACTTGGAAAAGAGAAGATGAGATGAGAGAACGATATCCTTACCTATTTTGGTTTTCCTTTATGTAAATATTCCTCTTTCGTCTAACTTCATAATTTTGAGGACAAAATTGTTTTAAGGAGGGTAGATTGTAACGACCGTGTTTTTTTTCAAAAAAAATAAAATAAAAGTCTTTTAATTAGTCCCGAGTATTTAACTGTGAAAAATTTTCTTGATGGAAAAATATTTTATCTAAATGATTTTATTTTTAGTGATGCGAGAAATTGTAAAAGTATTAAAGGAATTTTCAAAAAAAAATATAAAAATAAAATTAAAAACGAGTCTATTTATATGTTCCTAGGCTAAAAACTTTTAAGGGAATTTTGTAATGCCAAAATAATTTACGTATTTTACTTTTATAACTCAAAATAATTATTTCGTAATTAAAATATTTTTCGAGAATAAAATGAATTTTTATAGTTATCATAACTAACAAAAAATAATAGATATGGGAATATTATTTAATTTTAGCCTAAAATCATTTTTAAACTGAAGATAATAATAAAATATATTTTTTAGAATTTTCTCATATTTTTCCCGTATTTTTCAATATTTTTAACATTTTTTTAAAACCAAATTCGATTTTTTTAAAAATATAAACAATTAGATTTTTTTGTATATATAACTTGGACCGTTGGATGCTATATCCAACCGCCCAGGAGCGATGGCGGCTGCCTACAAGGATGGGACCACACGCTTGTGCCGCAAGCGCGTGAGACCACACCTCGTGGCCACGTGGCGAGTGGCGGTGGCCTCTGGGCCGTTGGATTCAAATCCAACGGCCACGAAGCGTGGAGGCGGCGGTAGAAATCTTGGGAAAAATCACTAGGCGCGGATTTTTGGGGGGATTTGACAGATTTTGGGATTTTATGGTTGGGAAAAAGACCCTATAAATAGAGACCTTCAAACACTGATTTTTCACATCTCAAAGTTCCAAAAACTCTGAAAAAAATACCCAGTCCTTCGTTTCGCCGACAGCGACGCCGTGGTTCCACCCAACCATTGAGAAAAAATCCGAGCGCAGAGCTATTGAGGATTTAGTACGAGCCTACATTTTCGACCCCTCGACATCCGACTCAAACCAAAGGTAGGATCCGCCTCTCTCCACTTTTCTGTCACTTTCTTTCTTTTAAATGATCTTAGTTTCAAATCCTAATCCCCAATCTTATATTAAAATGATGTTAAAAATATTTCTGCACGTCTATTGTGGTATCTCCTGATAATTAAATTTGACCCATATTTAAAATGGTTTAATTAATTACCTCCATATGCGTAAATATTACACCCTCATCCTACATGGAATATGATATGCTTGACGTTATCAATCGTGGGGTATAAATCCACCCTATGCGCATACCCACTTAGCCATGTTACCAATAAGATCTTGAAATATGTTACTTCCACAAAATACCTTCATTTTATTAAAATATGGTATGTATTGAAAATACCCCTATGATATGAGATATTTTGAACAAATACTTTAGACGCCCTAAAACGATGTGCTTGTGCTTGTGCTTGCACCTTTATTCACCAATTAATCTAGTTTTGTTAAATTCCCTTTTCCTTTTTGGAAAGGGTTAATACTAATTAAAAAAATTATGCTATGGTTTTCAACTTAACCCCCTTCCACTTTGTAACACCACTAGTTCATTTATACCAGTTCCAGTTCTCGTATTTGCTTATTTTTGGTATTTTCTTGATTTATCGTGTTTTGGGTGCGAATGGTATTTCACATTAGTATTACATTCGACCCGACCAGCTTGCTTGAAACTTATTTGATTCATATTTATGAATTATCTTGACTTGTTACATAGACATGTGCACTTTCATAAATACTGCATACTGGCATTTTATCTGCCATTGCATCTTTTACCATATAACATTTTAAGTCACGTAAAATATTTTAAAAATATATTGCATGGCCTGCTTGATACCCCTAACCCTGTGGTAGCATCCGCGCATCTTGTTGCTGTCCCGTTCAGTGAAACGGACTTGTTTGGATGGCTACATGCACGTACGTGCATCCGTTCTTACGGGGTTTGCATTTTCGTTACCAGAGCATTCATTTTTTAAATTTGGTCGTCGCATATATTTTTCATATTTTAAAACTAAAATTTTAGACCCGACCCGGGCGTGTTTTGGAATATTTTTGTATCCCGCCAAAATTCAAATTTATTTAATATTTAAAATTTATTTAACCGTTTAAAAATTATAACAGTTAAAATTTAAATAACTAACATATCTTTTTAAATTTTTAATCCTAACCCACAGATTTCTCTCTCTGCCCTGGCCCCACCTCTCGAGCTCTCTCTCTCTCCTCTTTCTTTCTCTCCTTCTCGCTCACCCCTCTCTCTCTTTCTCTCTCCCCTCACTACAACTTTCTTTCTCCTCCCCCTCTCTCTCCTCTCGCGCGTCCCTCTCTCTCTTCTCGCGTCTCTCTCTCTCCTCTCGTGGTGAATTTAGATCCCGTCACCTCCCTCAAAGCTTACATTCACCTCCCTTATATTTCTCCTTCTTCTCCTTTATAAACCCAAGCCCCTCGATGAGAACCTATCAAACTCAGCCTCCTCCTCAACCTTAACCCTAAAAACTCCTCACCCCTCAATCCCTCGACCTCAACCGAGCCTCTACCAACTCCTTCTCTTCCTCCTCATCTTATCCTTCCTTTCTATCACCCATTTCCGAGCACCCCTAGAAACCCATCACTTCACTGCCGACGACCCCCTTCACTTCATCAACATCACCACCATTCTCCTCTCCCTCTCCTCTGCACTCTTCCTCCTCTCTCTTACATCTTCAACAGACCAAGCCTGCACCTTCAACAGACCTAACCTGAGCCCAAACCCTAACCTAACCCCAACACTAAACCCTAGATCGCCAGAGCTCCATTCACCGCCGTTGACACCATCACCTCCTCTCTGCAAACACTGAGCACCAACCACCGTGAGCCAATCCCTCTTCCTTCTCCTTTCTTCTTCCTCTTCTTCTCTTCTTTACTTTTCCTTTCTTTGATTCTTGAATCTGTATAGATCGCCGGAGCCGTGATGTAGCTGCCATTCCTAACGACCCAGACAACGTACCTTACCTGCGTGATCACCCTTGTGCGTTATTTGGACCCATTCCGTGTGCCGTGCGTGCGTCGCGACATTTTGCCGACATCGGACGTACCGTACATATCCGTTTCTTGATCCGTATAGGCAAGTTTATCTTGCTACATGCTACATTACTTTATATACATCTATTTTAATAAATATAATACTGGTATTTCAAATTATGCACCCCATGTTCACTTTTACATTTTTTCGACATCCGTCTGCATCCGTACGTGTTACTTTACATCTAGTGCATGCAAATCTATCTTGTTACATACTATACTACCATATACTGCATCCAATGGAATATTTACATATCATATTGCTTAGTTGTACATCCCACATTACCATTGTACAGTTCTACAGTTTTCGGATACCCGTTTGCATCCATCTCATTTAAAATATATATAACTGCATCTATAGATCACATTAATACATAATACTGTTATATTAACACCCCATATTTAATAAAGTGCATCCTAATTAGTAATGGAACTATAAATGTAACCCTAATTGATAATTGTGCATCCATATCATTGATTTTATATCTATTTGCATACCGTGTCACATTATTTCATTTTATTGTTATATTAGTACTCCATACTTGATTTTGTGCAACCCATACTTACTACAGTTTCATTATGAGTATCCACTTGATACCTGTGCACTACCTAACATGACCTGATATACTACTGCTTGACTTGATACCTGATCTTGTTACTAATGCCGACAATCTTGACATGTTGTCCATACGGACATATCCTGTTGTCTATACAGACAAACCCGTACCTGCTTGATCCTGTGTTGGCATTAGCTCCAGATTATTCAATACCTGACTTGAACACATAACTTGGGGGTATGGGGAAATCAAGAATGTTGCTGAACGTAACTCAAAGGGCTATTATATCATGTTACTGTGGTCCCGTGGGGTATGAACGGGACATAGACTCACAGTCTATCATATCTTGTTACTGTGGTCCTGTGGGGAATGAACGGGGTATAGACCGATGGGTTACGATGATGATTATATTAATTGATTTCGAATAACTTTAGAGTAGATAACCCTATAGCACAGTTTAGACTACTCACTGCATTTCACCTGTTTATATCCTGTTCACTGATCTATATTCATGTTACGGTTTACTTGCTACTGATGACTTGTTACTGTTCATACTTCATGCCTGCATATTTCATCACATCCTGCTTGCTTAGAATTATTGATATTATGACGCACTGACGTCTGGGTTTTGCATGGCCCAGATCCCTTATCCTTGTCGCAGGCCGTCCAGGAGTATTTTGATCAACAGGCCGAGCAGTGAGGACCTATTATTAGTTTAGTTTAGTTTCCTTTCAGTATGTTTTTTTTATTCCTGATGTGAGCCTACATTATGGGACGTACATTACGGATTATTATTGTACTTGGATCTTTTGCTTCCGTATTATTTTATTTCGTGACTCGTTTATTTTGGCTTATGGACATGTATTAGTTAGTTTATTACTATTCTTGATATCTATACAGCCGTAATATGACTGTGGAGGGATATTTCCTATCCACAGGTTGCATGGTTGGCTCTGTTACGTTCCGATCTTAGCGCACTCTGGAAAGCGGGGGGTGACAGGGTTTGTTTGGTATCAGAGCCATAGGATCTAGGTTAATCGGGTTTGATTCTTTTGTAGTTGGGTATTGGACCCAATACACGAATCAGAATACTCGCGATTAGGAACATGTCCTGCCACTTTACCATCTTGCTATTCTTGAATCTTAACTTCCTCCTGATCCTTACCTTGACGGTATGTAAACTTCTTCGCATCTCGAGTTTAAACTTTTGTTTCCCTATTGTTTATCTCTAGGATTTGGGCGACTTGAGTGGAGTTACGTGATTGTAACTATGTACCGCGGCATGGTTACAATGCAGTACTCTATTTAAGTAACTTGGAGTTCTAGTCTTGATTCATATCCTTGATCTATGGTCATTATTCATCAAAAGTTTGAATCTTGTTATCATACTAATCCTTTTCAATGTTTTGGTTTCAGGAACATGGCAGACAAAAATCTGTGAGCATACCAGAGGCGTGTTGATGATGCCGCTTTGCTCGGAGTAATTCATGGGATGCTAGAGAACCAGAAATGGCAGACCGAGCTGAACCAGCGGCAGGCCGAAGCTTTTCCGGAAGGTTTGCGGACCGTCCAGCAGTCCGTAAACAATGTTGTGGCCAAACCAGTTGAGCGTGTGGGTACCGTGGCGGACTTCAGGAGACTTGGTCCATCCGTCTTTACTGGTCTGGAGGAGCCGTTGCCAGCGGAGCAGTGGCTGATTGATACGGAGAATTTGCTCGTTGCGGCACAGATTCTAGAGGACAAGAGAGTGGATGTAGTACGCATCTAATTGGTAGACCATGCCCGTGAATGGTGGCTTGTGGAGGAGACCCGCTTGCCCAAGTCGATCAGTTCGGCAGATTTTTCGAAGAGTTTCTTGGAGAAGTTCTTCCCGCAGACTGCACGGGAGGAAATGTAAGAAAAGTTTATCAGTTTGAAGCAGAACGGCGTACCCGTGGATATACATGCGGCTGAGTGGACACGGCTCAGTAGATTCGCTGGACCTTTGGTTGCCAACGATGCTGATAGGGCAAGGAGGTTCATGCGCAGTTTGGATGTGGACATCCAGAGGCACATCATATCTCTGGGTTTGACCACTTTCTCGCAAGTGCTTAAAGCAGCCAGAGAACAGCAGGGCTTATCAGTGAAGACTGGGAATACGCAGCAGCAGACAGTTGCAGTGCGGAAGCCGGCGTTTGCACCGAACCGAGCACATATACGCAGAGGTATCCCGGTGAATAGGCGTGGTGTCGTACCTATGAAGAGGACCGTCACAACCGAGCAGAAAGGAAGAACATTTTGCGACTACTGCCAACGATCGGGTCATTTCTGGAAAGATTGTCGAAGGAGACTTGGACTTTGCCATATTTGTGGATTAGCTGATCATACCATTGATACTTGTCCGTCGAAGCTTCATTTGAAGGATGATGTTCAGAGGCTACCGTAGAAGCAATTTCAGGAGCAGAAGCAGTTGACTCAGGGACCCAATCAAGCTAGAGCTTATACCCTGACGGCTGAAGAGGCCAAGGCTTCAGAGGAAGTCGTTTCAGGTATCCTACTTGTTCATGGTTTTCCCGCATTAGCGTTATTCGATTCTGGTGTATCCCATTGTTTTATGTCGTCCAAGTTTATTGCTGCACACTCAATTCTTTGCACGACCTTATCTAGTTGTTGGGACATACACACTGGGAATGGGAAGATCATAGCTAGTAGAGAATGTAAGGATTGTTCAGTTGTTGTTTGCGGACGGAAGTTATTTGCAGATTTCTTGGTTATTGATACTGGCAGTTATGAAGTTGTCATGGGAATGGATTTTCTCGACACTTTCCACGCTCACATTGATTGTAGAGCAAAGAAAGTGATTTTCCAGATTTCAGGACATCCGGAATTTATCTTTACTGGAGGAAGCAGTTCTGTCGGGCCAGTCGAGTTTAGGGCTAGGCCGACAAACAATGTTCTTTCGTCTATGAAAGTTGATAAGGAAGAAGCGCCAACTGTAGTTCGAGATTTCATGGACGTGTTCGAGGACATCTCGGGTTTACCGCCAAAACGAGATGTGGAGTTCTCGATCGATCTTGTTCCTGGTGCAGCACCAATCTCAAAGGCGTACTATCCAATGGCACCAGTGGAGTTGGAAGAAGTAAAGAAGCAGGTTACCGAATTACTTGAGAAGGGTTGGATTCGCAGCAGTAATTCACCTTGGGGAGCTCCAGTTCTTCTAGTAAAGAAGAAAGATAGCACACGGAAGATGTGCATCGCCTATCGAGAATTAAACCGGGTGACTATTAAGAACAAGTACCCGATCCCTCGCATTGGCGAATTATTCGAGCAGCTTAATGGCGCGAGGGTATTCTCGAAGCTGGATTTGCGATCCGGATATCATTAGGTCCGAGTTAAACCAGAGGATATTTGCAAGACTGCGTTCCGAACTCGGTATGGACATTACGAATATTTAGTGATGCCATTCAGAGTCACGAATGCACCAGCAATATTTATGGTCTTGATGAACCGAATCTTTTCACCATTCTTGGACCAGTTTATAGTGGTGTTCATCGATGATATTCTGGTCTACTCAAAGAGTCTTGAAGAGCATGAAGAACATTTGAAGATCGCACTGCAGATATTGAGGCAAGAAAAATTATATGCAAAGATGAGCAAGAGCGAATTTTGGCTCGAAGAAGTGAAGTTTTTGGGGCATGTCATGTCCGGAGATGGAATCGCCGTTGATCCCGAGAAGATTGCAGCGGTTCGAGATTGGCCGATTCTGAAGAGCGTAGCAGAGATCAGAAGTTTTCTTCGACTTGCCGGGTATTACAAAAGGTTCATGGAGAATTTTTCCCGTTTGGCTGAGCCTTTGACCAAGCTTACGCGTAAGGAAGTATCATTCGTATAGACGGAAAAGTGTGCGTCAGCTTTTGAGGCGTTGAAACAGAGATTGATAACCACTCCTATTTTAACCGTACCAGACAGTTCCGAAGGATTGGTGATTCACAGCGACGCATCTGGGAAAGGTTTGGGATGTGTTTTGATGCAGCATGAGAAGGTTATAGCCTACGCATCGAGACAGCTGAAGACCCATGACAAGAATTACCCAACTCATGATTTGGAGCTAGCAGCTGTGATTTTCGTTTTGAAGATTTAGAGACACTACTTATTTGGCGAAAGTGTCGAAGTATTCACCGATCACAAAAGCCTAAAGTATGTGTTCATGCAGAAAGAGCTTAACATGAGGCAGCGTAGATGGTTAGAGTTGATGGATGACTACGATCTTGATCTTAAGTACCATCCGAAAAAAGTTAATGTTGTGCCGGATGCGCTTAGTCGGTTGCCAGCAATTCGGATGTTGACTGCACAGAAGGAACTTATCGAAGACTTTCGGAGATTCGAGTTGGAGATCGTGCTACAGCATACTTCGGGACAGCTGATGCAGCTGCAAGTACAATCGTCATTGATCGAGAGTATTAAAGCAGCGCAGTCGAAGGACCCGAGATTGCAGAAGTTTCGAGAAAAGGTTGAAGCTGGACTTCGAACGAACTTGTTGATTCATGAAGATGGTTCGTTGCGATATGGTAGCCGTTTGTGTGTGCCAAAAGGAGATATTCGTGAAGAAGTTATGAAGGAGGCGCACAGTTCCGCATATTCCATACATCCTGGAGGCACGAAGATGTACCGTGATCTATGACAGCATTTCTGGTGGGAAGGCATGAAAAGGGAGACTGCTCGTTTTGTGGCGAAGTGCTTGGTGTGTCAGCAAGTTAAGGCTGAACATCAAAGGGTGGCTGGTTTATTGCAACCACTTCCGATTCCTCAATGGAAGTGAGAACATATAACCATGGACTTCGTGACAGCTTTACCGCGGAGTCCAAAGGGCAACAGTGCAGTTTGGGTAATTGTTGATCGATTGACCAAAGCAGCTCATTTCATACCATTTCGAGTTAGTCAATCAATGGAAGCGTTGGCGGAACGGTACATGCAAGAGATTGCAAGATTGCATGGAGTACCGGTGAGCATCGTGTCCGACTGTGACACCCGTTTCTTATCACACTTCTGGAGGAGCTTACAGGAAAATTTGGGGACTCGATTGAAGTTTAGCACAGCTTATCATCCTCAGACAGATGTCTAGTCGGAGAGGACGATCCAAACTCTTGAAGACATGTTGAGAGCTTGCATGTTAGACTTCAAGGGTTCATGGGAGGATTGATTGATACAGGTTTCGCGTGTGCGTTTTTAAAAGATTAATCAAAGAATAATTTTACCGCAATCAAGAACGGCGTTGCTTGGTAGCTAGCCGGTGAGTACGGGTCGGTCCACAGGGATGTTGTGTATTTCCTAATTTGCTCTAACGAGTTAATTCCAAACGGTGTGGATGGATTATCACTAAAAACTAAACTGATTTAAACTAGGATTAGAATCTTGCTGGGGTTAGGTTTAGGTTAAGTTTGGAAATTGAAGATTTCCTCACCGCTTTCAATGCCCTAATTTAGATCTCTTTAGGTATTATGGTAATAATTAATAAAGGGTATTAGTACCATCGGGAAGAAACGATGTTTCTTCCTCTAGGTTCTTGTCCTTCCTTTCTTAATTATTACCCTAACCTCCATGGAAAACATACGCAACCGGTCGTTTATACTACGGTATCACCGCTACCTCGTGGGATAGGGTGCCGTAGGGAACGATGTGTGTATGTATGCATGGAGTCCTATTAATTATATGTGATGGGCAAGAAAGGGGTGAGAGATTTTCATCTCTCAAGCCTTTCCTATTCCTAACCCTAACAAGTGAGGAATTACTCACTCATTAGGGAATTGATTAACATTTTCTAACTATCTAACTAGGGCAGATAAGAAAAATTATACTAAGGCAGAATGAAAATTAACTAGGGCAATGAAATAAAAAACCTTACTTTATTTGATGGCTCTCTCCAAACATTTACACCGAATTTAGAATTCTGAATAGATGAAATAAAAAGAGGCATAACCTAAAAAAAGGTTTTAGGGTTTCTATTTATAGAACATAGAAACCCTAGGGTTACAATCGATTCACGTCTGCATTTACAATTTTACTCCCTAAGAAAACTAGTCAACGCACCGCCACGCCGCCACAACTTTTTGCACCGACACGGGCGACGCACGGCCGCGAAACCACGGCCAAGAGCCTGGTTTGGCCGTGGTTCCGCGGCCATGTAGGAAGCTTGCTGGCTGCTTTTTCCTGGGGTTCTTTCTGCTGCTTTTGGTTTCTTGTTTATTTACTTGGTTTCTCAGTTTGTCTTCTAGATTTCTTTCAGATTTCCACAGTGAATAAAGTCGTGGACTTTCACCGTTTGCTTCGTGTCGAAGTCTTGAATCTTGCGCTGCCTTTGTGCTTTGTGAATTTGTTCATTGATCTTCATTGTCCCTCAAAATGTAGGCACGATCAAGATTCTACCATTTATCGGTCGTATTCTCACTTTTGTATCATCTTTTCATCAATTTCACTGTTTTGTTCCGAGAACCTATAACCTGCAACTATGTAGCAGACATGGATCAAAAATACCTGTTTATTTGTAAAATGAATAAGAATGGGGAATATAATAATGCAATATTATGATATGAACAAGGATCATCTACACTTGGTGGAGTTTTCGTACAACAACAGTTTTCGTACAACAACAGTTTTCAGGCGACTATTTAGATGGCTCCATTCGAAGCATTGTATGGTCACAAGTGTCGTTCATCTGTTTGTTGGGACGATGTTGGAGAACGAAGATTGTTGGGACCGGATTTGATCGTGCAAATAGTTGAGAAAGTTAACACTATCCGGAATCATATGAAGGCAACACAAGATCGGTTGAACAGTTGGGCCGATACATCGAGAAGACCTCTAGAGTTCGCTGTTGGTGATCTGGTATTCTTAAAGATATCACCGACTAGAGGAGTGATTCGTTTTGGGAGTCGAGGCAGGCTTAGTCCTCGATTCGTAGGGCCTTTCGAGATTTTGGAGTGTGTTGGAGAAGTGGCTTATCGATTGGCTTTACCACAATCTTTGGCGAATGTTCATGACGTGTTTCATATATCTCAATTCCGTAAGTATGTTCGAGATGAAGCACACGTGCTGGATCATTCGGAGCTGACTGCAAGAGAGGATTTGATCTTTGAGGAGCGACCGATGTCGATTGTTGATCGAAGAGAAAAGGTTCTTAAGAACAAGGTTATCCCTCTCGTACTTGTTTCTTGGGAAAATCGCTTGCATGGAGAATCGACTTGGGAACGAGAAGACGAGATTCGATAGAAGTTTCCACACCTATTCTTGTAGATTCTTGTTTGTTCTTTTTTTGGGAATTTCGAGGACGAAATTCTTTTTGTAGTTGGGTATAATGTAACACCACTAGTTCATTTATACCAGTTCCAGTTCTCGTATTTGCTTATTTATGGTATTTTCTTGATTTATCGTGTTTTGGGTGCGAATGGTATTTCACATTAGTATTACATTCGACCCGACCCGCTTGCTTGAAACTTGTTTGATTCATATTTATGAATTATCTTGACTGGTTACATAGACATGTGCACTTTCATAAATACTGCATACTGGCATTTTATCTGCCATTGTATCTTTTACCATATAACATTTTAAGTCACGTAAAATATTTTAAAAATATATTGCATGGCCTGCTTGATACCTCTAACCCTGTGGTAGCATCCGCGCATCTTGTTCCTGTCCCGTTCAGTGAAACAGACTTATTTGGATGGCTACACGCACGTACGTACATCCGTTCTTGGGGGGTATGCATTTTCGTTACCAGAGCATTCATTTTTTAATTTGGTCGTCGCATATATTTTCATATTTTAAAACTAAAATTTTAGACCCGACCAGGGCGTGTTTTTGAATATTTTTGTATCCCGCCAAAATTCAAATTTATTTAATATTTAAAATTTATTTAACCGTTTAAAAATTATAACAGTTAAAATTTAAATAACTAACATATCTTTTTAAATTTTTAATCCTAACCCACTAACAGATTTCTCTCTCTGCCCTGGCCCCACTTCTCGAGCTCTCTCTCTCTCTCTCCTCTTTCTTTCTCTCCTTCTCGCTTACCCTTCTCTCACTTTCTCTCTCCCCTCACTACAGACAACTTTCTTTCTCCTCCTCCCTCTCTCTCTCCTCTCGCGCGTCCCTCTTTCTCTCTTATCGCGTCTCTCTCTCTCTCCTCTCGCGGTGAATTTATATCCCGTCACCTCCCTTATATTTCTCATTCTTCTCCTTTATAAACCCAAGCCCCTCGACGAGAACCCATCAAACTCAGCCTCCTCCTCAACCCTAACCCTGAAAACTCCTTACTCCTCAATCCCTCGACCTCAACCGAGCTTCTACCAACTCCTTCTCTTCCTCCTCGTCTTATCCTTACTCTCCGTCACCCATTTTCGAGCACCCCTGCACCCCTAGAAACCCATCACCTCACCGCGACGACCCCCTTCACCTCGTTAACATCACCACCATTCTCCTCTCCCCCTCCTTTGCACTCTTCCTCCTCTCTCTTACATCTTCAACAGACCAAGCCTGCACCTTCAACAGACCTAACCCGAGCCCAAAACCTAACCTAACCCCAACACCAAACCCTAGATCGCTGGAGCTCCATTCACCGCCGTTGAAACCATCACCTCCTCTCTGCAAACACAGAGCACCAACCATAGTGAGCCAATCCCTCTTCCTTCTCCTTTCTTCTTCCTCTTCTTCTCTTCTTTTCTTTTCCTTTCTTTGATTCTTGAATATGTATAGATCGCCGGAGCCGTGACGTCGCTCCCGTTCCTGACGACCCAGATGACGTACCTTACCCGCGTGATCACCCTCATGCGTTACTTGGACCTGTTCCGTGTGCCGTGCGCGCGTCGCGACATTTTGCCGACGTCGGACGTACCGTACATATTCGTTTCTTGATCCGTCTAGGTAAGTTTATCTTGCTACATGTTACATTAATTTATATACATCTATTTTAATAAATATAATACTGGTATTTCAAATTATGCACCCCATGTTCACTTTTACAGTTTTTCGACATCCGTCTGCATCCGTATGTGTTACTTCATATCTAGCACATGTAAACCTATCTTGTTACATACTATACTACCATATACTGCATCCAATGGAATATTTATATCTTATATTGCTTAGTTGTACATCCCACATTACCATTGTACAGTTCTACTGTTTTTGGATACCAGTTTGCATCCATCTCATTTAAAATATATATAACTGCATCTATAGATCACATTAATATATAATAATGTTATATTAACACCCCGTGTTTAATAAAGTGCATCCTAATTAGTAATGGAAAAATAAATGTTACCCTAATTGATAATTGTGCATCCATATCATTGATTTTATATCTATTTGCATACCGTGTCATATTATTTCATTTTATTGTTATATTAGTACTCCATACTTGATTTTGTGCAACCCATACTTACTACAGTTTCATTGTGAGTATCCACTTGATACCTGTGCACTACCTAAGATGACCTGATATACTACTGCTTGACTTGATACCTGATCTTGTTACTAAAGGCGACAATCTTGACTTGTTGTCCCTACGGATATATCCTGTTGTCTATACAGACAAACCTGTACCTGCTTGATCCTGTGTTGGTATTAGCTTCAGATTATTCAATACCTGACTTGAACACATAACTTGGGGGTATGGGGAAATAAAGAATGTAGCTGAACGTAACTCAAATGGCTATTACATCATGTTACCGTGGTCCCGTGGGGTATGAACGTGACATAGACTCACAGTCTATCATATCTTGTTACCGTGGTCCCGTGGGGAATGAATGGGGCATAGACCGATGGGTTACGATAAGGATTACATTAATTGATTTCGAATAACTTTAGAGTAGATAACCCTATAGCACAGTTTAAACTACTCACTGCACTTCACCTGTTTATATCCTGTTCACTGATCTATATTCATGTTACGGTTTACTTGCTACTGATGACTTGTTACTGTTCATATTTTATGCCTGCATATTTTATTACATCCTGCTTGCTTAGAATTATTGATATTATGACGCACTGACGTCTGGGTTTTGCATGGCCCAGATCCCTTATCCTTATCGCAGGCCGTCCAGGAGTATTTTGATGAACATGCCGAGCAGTGAGGACCTGTTATTAGTTTAGTTTAGTTTCCTTTCAGTATGTTTTTTTATTCCTGATGTGAGCCCGCATTATGGGACGTACATTCCAGATTTTTATTGTATTTGGATCTTTTGCTTCCGCATTATTTTATTTCATGACCCGTTTATTCTAGCTTATGGACATGTATTAGTTAGTTTATTACTGTTCTTGATATCTCTACAGCCGTAATGTGACTGTGGAGGGATATTTCCTATCCACAGGTAGCATGGTTGGCTCTGTCACGTGCCGATCTTAGCGCACTCTGGAAAGCGGGGCGTGACACACTTGAAGGGAATGCTTTTATATAAAATCTTTCTTGGTTTATTTACTAAGGTTTAATAAGATACCCTAATGGGGTAATATTTTATATGAATTGCCCCGTGGTTATTAGACAATCGTTCATGAAAAGGACACAAATCCTGCCGCTCATGTGCAGCGGTTGTCAACGCGGAGTTGTTCTTATAGAATAGCACCTCTAATAAAATACCCTAATAATAGAGTAATGTTTTACGTAAATACCTCGTGGTTGATAGGCAATCGTCCCTGAAAAGGTCACAAATCCTGCTGCTCATGTGCAGCGGTTGCCAACACAGACGTATTTCTAAAATGTTACCCCCAAATTAAAACCATAACTTTAATAAATGATATTGTTCAAAGAGAATACCTGAATTTTTATTAAAAGATAATTTCAAATAAATACCATAAACTTTCGTTAAAAGGATATTTTCTCATTAAAATACCATGGGTTTCCAATATTATAAATACTCTAAATATCAGGGTTTTCTTTATAAATAATAATTTTCATTAAACACTATTATCTTTTAACAAAGTATTTTTATAAAATGATATGAAGCACCTTACCAACTTTAAAAGATAACAAGATAAAATGAGTGGTTGTGAAAGGCCATGTTAAATGAGATCAACTTTTGAACACAAGTTTATGACATACATGACACATGATACAGTTAGGATTAAAATGCACGGACCTAAGTATGGAATACTTATAAATGAAGATCCCTGCAGGCAGGGTGAATAGTCCAACATGTGGACGAATACTATCCCGATATTTGGGCGAATACTAACCTTACTTGAGGGTGAATGGTCCAATGTGTGGACGAATACTAACCCTACTTTGAGGGCGAATAATCCAATATGTGAATGACATACAATGTGGAAATTCCATGCCTAGATGTATACACACTAACTCTAATCCGTCAAAACCTTTACACTGAATATCGGGGATGGGTAGTTTGATTAGGTAAGGAGATGCGGAACTCGGATTCCCCTACTACTCGATCATGATCCCGGGAAGTGAAACGGTACATTTCACTTTCCCAGTTGTTGTTTCGTTGCCACAACGGAATTATCGCGAGTATCCGGACCCTTGTTTAACAAACTAATATGAACTTTTACCTTCACTTATAAACCATACAAACATACTCATATTCCCATATACCTCATGCAACATACCCTTATTAACATATACCTCATACAAACATATTCATATTCACATATACCTCTGTTAACATGTCTTATTTGTATACACCTCATACCCTCATACAACATATCTACACATACGCATCATACTTATACATACTCGCTCGTTTCTCTGCCTTTACTTTCTTATGAGGAAATCCTATCCGAGTATAACTCGCTGACGGACTTTCCCTTTCTCCCCCTATTTTTTGAATGTCCGTCAGATGGGAATGAGTATTATGACAAGGATCAAGGTGTGGAGCCAACTAATGAAGATTATGCAGACTTGACAATGGAAGATTAGCTAATTTTTTTGTTGCCCACCTATTTAGGGCTTTGCTTCTCTTTCGATATAATTAAACTATTTAGTCTCTTTTACTCTTTCCTTTGGGATGTAATAAAGTTTGGTTGATGGAAATAAATGCCTTTCGCTTTTATTTTGTTTTAGTACACATACTGCATGTTATAGATATTCATAAGCTTAATGTAACTGTATTGAATAGACCACCTTCAATACAGTTAGGTTGCGGACCATGCCACGTCACCTTTCACCTTCTTTTGGGAAGCGGGACGTGACAAGTTGTATCAATTCGATTATATTAAAAGATCACAAGAATTGCACTTTATCATACATTTTCTTACTTATCATGCCACTTATCCGTACAGATGTGGCGATGACTCCTCGAGCGATACGGCTCTACGTAAGTGGAGAGCACAAAATTCAGATTTCGTATGTGAAGGCAAAGATTTTATGCAAGATATTTAGGGATTGGAAAAGCTCATACAACTCACTAGTATCTTTTATGGAAACCATGAAACTATCAAATTCGGGGTCCGTATACCAATTAAAAACCACAGAAACAGATGTCGATGGCTGTGTCAGGTTTCAAAGAATTTTCTGGTGCTTTGCTCCTTACATGACTGGTTTCACACACTGTCAGCCGGTATTATGCGTGGATGGGACGCATCTATATGGTAAGTACAGAGGTTGCATGTTAATTGCTACAGGTGTTGATACTAATAACGGTATATTTCCATTGGGATTTTCTATTGTCGATGGTGAAAATACATCATCTTGGTCATGGTTTTTTCGTCAACTCAAAAATAGCCCATCTGTTATTGACAAAAAAGATTTATACATCATATCTAATATATATCTTGGAATACTAGCTGCAATGAGAACTGTATTTCCGACGACACCACATAGGTTTTGTCTGCGGCACTTCAGACAGAATTTCGATAGAAAATTTAAAAATTCAGATCTACATAAGTTTATGTATAAAGCCGGTGAAGCGTTTGACCCAAATGTTCATGACATGTACATGGCGAAAATTAGAGAGATGGGCCAAGCAACAAAAGCGTGGTTAGATGAACATCCAGCACGCATGTCGACACAAGCATATGATAATGGATGTAGGCATCTGCTAATGACCATTAATATATCTGAAAGTTTTAACGGGGTCCTTAAGGGTGTTAGAAGCTTACCGATACAAGGGTTGATTGTTCGAACCTTTTTTAGAGTGAATATTTATTTTGTGTAAAGAAGGGAAAAGTCTTTGGCGATGGAGACTCCACTCACCGCGTATTATGATGATATATTTCGGAAAAGAGAGCGCAGTTCACAATACTACGGATCTGAAAGGTTTAACACAGCGGAGTTTCAAGTTACGGGGAGTAATGAGAATCATTATACTGTAAATTTTAGAGATGAAGAGCTCTCTTCATGTACATGCGATATTTTCCGGTAACAACATTTACCGTGTGCCACGCAATTACTGCTGCGAGCAGCATGCATAACTCACATTACAATTTTGCTTCACGTTACTTTACGGTTTCCAGTTACCAAGGTGCATACGATGCAAAATTTCATCCTATACTAGACAATCGCTATTGGTACTATTATTCTGGGAACAGACAAACACCGACGGTATTACCACCGGACAAAAATATAGGACCCGGAAGATCTAAGGTGCATTGAGATCGAATGACAATGGATACTGATCTTCAACAAAGACACGACAGATGTAGCTTATGCAAACAACTATGTCATTATAGGACCAGATGTCCAGGACAGTCATCAGGGGCGGGACCTTCGAGATCGTGAAGAAGAAGCAACGGAAGGAAAATCAATTATCATCTGCAAGGAAATTTGTATAATTTTAATTTTAGTATGATTTTGTGCATTATTTGTTGGAGGCTAATTTACTGTAAACCAGAGTTAAAATTGCAATATGTAAATTGAGTAGCGAATAATAACACTTGAATTTACTCGTTTTCAACTGAAATAGTTTCTGCGGCATACCGATTTTCTACTATAGTGCTATAAATTTGTGCTACGACACATACATCAATTAAATGTTATACAATAATATTAAAGAAATAGATGCTAAACGGTCCGTGATATTGGATTGAATGCAGTTCTGAGAGGGCTAAAAGATCGTGTCCCTACATGGGCCCGTTTTCTCCCTCGAGCTTCCGCGACATACTATATTGCCCTATCCAACGAGTGTCGTGGGTTTAGATTGGCAATGGAATGGACTTCAAGTATTAAGAAATTATGTTAGTAACCGTTTAGAAATTTCGAGTCATTCTACTCCTTTATCTTTCACCATTTAGTAACCACTTAGAAACTATATAGCAACTGCCGTTGTATTTTTCGTATCTTCTCTGATTTTTCCATGAGGAGACATAACTTGAAACTCAAATTTATTTCCTTTGCTTTCGTTTCTGAAGTGTTCCTCATTCATATTTATAGTATGATCCAATTATTGGATTTCTTCTATATAAACAGTAACAACCCTTATCCCACATCATTAACAGTAACAAACCTTATATGTTAATCTTGTCTAATATTTGTCCGAGAGCGGGTTTTTGGAACCTGCCCTCTCTGCCATACACTGAAGGGCGGGTTCTTGAAACCCGATTTACTCGTATTCCGGGTACGGATGAAATTATTTTTTTAAGGATTTTTTAAATTTAATAATACTTTTATTTTAAATTTTAAATTTTTTTTGGTTTTTTAATTTTAATTTTTTATGTAGGACAGGTTCTGGGAACTCGTCCTTCCTTTTTAAAGGAGAGAACCCGCCCTATTTTTTTGGGGAATGGGGTGGGTGCCTGCGTGGGATGGGGTGGGACGAGGGGATACATAGGGTGGGTTGGGATGTGAGCAGGACGGGTTCTGAGAACCCGTCCTCCACTTTTTAGTGATCACGGCGGGTTCCAGGAACCCGTCCTTTCTTGGTGCCAGTTCCAAACCGTCCTATTCTCATAATTATAATTTAAATTATCATATTTTACTAATTTTAATACCTAACCATCCTATTTTGAAAAAAAACACACCAAAATGCTCACTTTATCCTATTTGGCATTTTTTTTGGTGTTGAGATAATTACAGTTATCTCAGCTTTAAAATCAAGATAACTGCGTAATCTCAACTCCAATCGGATCTAAGTTATCTAAATTCGATTTTTGGATTTGGGATCTCCTAACTACAGTTTGCATACGTCATATCTTCACTTAAAAATAAACTACATTTATTCTAACACCATATTCAAACGGGGCCTATATATGCTTTGATGTTACTATAATCAGCTTTAAGTAATTATTTTTTGGCCAGCACTAAGCTGTCTGATTATCTTTCTTTTCTACTATAATCATTTTTCTATGCCTGGTATGAATTCTGCATAGGAATTAATCAGCAACCATGATCATGGTCCTGTAAAATGGAATTCGTATACGAATGTAAACATGCTTGTTAATTTTTCCAATTTTATTTTTTCATGAAGTTGCAACAATCCTCTTTTTTTTCTCTTTGGGACCTCAAACCCTAATTAAATTTGATGTTGATTATAATTTTAAACCAGGACGACTTTAATTAGTCTTGCAAAACAGAGAGATGGTAGTAAGGTTTAATATATGAAAAATGGGGCTTCATTGTAAAACTATGATCCATATGGCTTTATTAATAGATTTAAAGAACATTAAAGCAAATATTTAGAATGGGTCTTATCTGTAAAAGTATATGCCTTACTTCTTTATATGGTTTGTTGCAATATAACTAGCCAGGAGATGATCACCGGTAATGTGAGAACCACCATAATATTTATTGGGGTAGGAATTTGATAAATAAACAAACTCTTATATGATGCCGACTAAACACTGATGGCCGAATTATAACTGTTTCAAAATAAAATTAAGATTTGAAAAATGGGAAAACAATGGAGGATTTGAGATATGTGGTTGCTTAGTATGATGCTTGGCAATCACTGCACTAAAAAAAATATCCAAACCAAACAATTTAAATAACTTGGGAATAAATAATCTAATAAACTGATCAAAAAAAATGAAAGAAATTATATGAAGAAAAATGAAAAAGTGGAACTGGTTTAAATAAGAACGCTAACTAAAAGATAAATTTATATCTTTTGGCCTTTATGTACAGTTTTTAAAGTAGATGAAAATAAATTTACTTTTTATAATTTGTTAATAGTTTTGGAGATTCAAGTTTTGGGACAAACATGAATTTCAAATGAGTTGTTTAATACTTACTATATGCATACTTGCATCGCACGTGCAATGAACTAGCATGGATAAATTGAGTCGAGAGAATTCATTTGAAGATTTTTTCTCCTTTTTTCATTTCTTAATTTCTTAATAGGATATCGATATATAGATGACATGAGCTTCACCATAAAGGCTTACCTTATAAGAGCAAGTATATTCTCCCTAAGTGCACCTGCATCGCTGCTATAATCCAGTTTCCCCTGATGAGTAGCAAATTAACCGAAAATTTTAAAATCTAGTCTAATCAAATAAAAGGAAACTATTTCTTTTCTGTTTTTTTTGAACCGGCTTGTAAGACTAACCCATACACACTAACACATTCTCACATATAACACGCATGGACTTAGAGGACCCATGAGTGTGCCCCAAAAGGGTTATATTGTAGACACTTCTTTTCTTATGGATTCAAGCCCGCACTTTTCCCTTTAAGCTTAGTTAAAGGAAAATAAGTTAAGGAAACGAAACTTTAATGGAACATCCTTGACCGCTTACAAACAGAAACTTTCTCATTGTAGATATTAAAAATGATTATAAATGTGAAAGAGACGATCAAATGCAATTATAACGACTAGTTGTTAATTATAATAATAATAATAATAATAATAATTATTATTATTTTGAATTGGTCCCTTAGCCTAAATCATCCTTACAACACACACTCACCCGAGGGACCCACAAATTGCTGGCCGGGTCCGTACAATTTTCAGCTTAAAAAAAGGACCCACAAATTTGTCCCCAAAGCGTTAAATTTCCCCAGGGTCCCATGAATTAATCCGTAAGCCTAACCATTTCTATTGATTTCAATGTCTTAATTCAATACCAATTATTTAACTATTATGATTTTTAAATGAAGTTTTGGAGAATTTCTAAAACGAAAAAGGGATGAAGGTCTTCAGGAGAGAGGAGGGAGGCTGAGGCGGCATTAAGGTAGGAAAAAGCTAAATTTAAAGTCAAGAAAAATATTTAAATAAGATGATGACATGGATAATTTGAAGTGAGAAATATATTAAAAGATTATTCTCATTTTTAAATTTTCTAAAATGAAATTCTTTAGTTAAAAAGAAATATCATCGATTGCATGATCCGCATCCCTAGATTTGCATTACAAGAGTATGAATTTGGTTTCATAAATAAAGCATGTCCGGGGGAATAGCATGTTTAATGCGCGTTTTTATTGTTTTATATTATAAAATCATCCATCGTTCTGGTTATGTTTACCGCATCAGAATTTTTATATACATACAACGTATTGAGATATTTGAGAAAACTAAATATTAGATGGCAGAATTTCAATGGTTGGTGTGAATAGATTCAACTCAAGAGTAGATGAAAGATAAGCTTCTTTATGAACTACAATTCAAACACTGTCAGGGGTATGATCATGGAGCAGTTTATGGATTCTACTCAGCACAATTTGGATTCAACTCTATCTAAGATGCTGGGATCAGGTGTCTTGTTGTTTTCTTGTTTTAGATTTTGACCTGAATTGGGATGTTTTGGGTGAAGTCAATCTACTATCTTCTACCGTAAAGCCCTGCATAATACGTGCGATTTGCAAGTGTTAGTCATTGGGCCCGATCCAGCTTAATACCCGTCCATTTGAGTGTGTGCCATATATATTCATATATATAGAAGGGATAGGGTTTGATACGATATATGAGACATATGAGATATATGAGAGATAATACATAGAGAGTTTTTCAAGAAAAAAAAACTAGAATGCCGTCGTCTCCATTTTCATCCTCTTCTATTTTGAGTTGGCTTGTGGAGTGATCAGGTGAGAGATTCTTGTTGGAGATAGTGCCCTCAGAGTCAATTATTGGATCACAGGTACGTGATTGCAATGATTGAGGGAGGACCTATACCGGTAGGATAGTCTTACTCAAGATGATAGTATGCTATCTGGTTTATCTTTATCATCGTGTACTGCTTTAGGTGACCTTACAGATTACTATTGCGCGTTGATAGAGCCCTTAGGATTCTTGCTTGACGGCCAGCAGTATGATGGCGATCATATACGTGGGAACTGGGGTCTATAAGCACATCCTTAAAAGGTCCCTAGTCGTGGGAGTTTTCGAGACAGGGCATCGATACTCCAGAGTAGACTAGTGTATACAGTCGAGACCCCGACGAGGGGCGGTGGCCGGTCTCACAAGCCACTAGTGTCAGTTGGTTCACCTAAGATGTATACATGTGCTCATTGGGTTATGAGTACACCGGACAGGACTCGCCGGGAACATACTAGTTGGTCTTATACCTGACGTCAGATAGCAGTTCCCTGATGACATGTGTACAGGTTAGTTCATCGACTTGAGATCGTCATTTGTCTCGTGTGAGTTCCCACTGTACTTTGATTACTACCCTACCACGGCTCAAAAGAGCGTGCAAACAGGTTTTAGTTGGGTACAGTCCCGAGCCACATGGAGGCAGTGAGCGGATCTGCAGGGGTTCGTCTCTCCCGGTATTGGGGGTGAGGTCGCTCTGTGTCTAGGAGAGTCATTACACGAAGTCCTTGGCCAAAACAGGAGATTTACTGGTAGGTATTCCAGTAATATCTCAGGGTGTTCTGGGCTACACTCCGACACGACTTGTACCGCTTTTGGGGGTCTGACTTTTACCAACCCTTTAGGTCCGCCATGCGATACTCATAGACGAACGAACCGGACTGTACGGATATTGTCACTGACAGGCTCAGTAGGGTGTCAGGATGAGTTCGCTCATCGACATCCCTTTTGGTCAATACCTGGTAGCCCGTTACGTATGGCTAATACCTCTGACGTGCTAGTGGTTAAATCCACAGCCAAAGTATTAACGAGTCTTCAGAGTCCCCCACAGACAGTTTCTCAAGTTTCGGGCGAAACGCTGTAGAGGCCGTATGGAGATATGGCAGGGTTCGGTCATATACGTGTGGTATTGCACGGATCATGATCGGACGGATAATACTAGCGGGCTTTGGTTTAAGCCGGATCCTAGTATTGTACAGTGTAGATTTTGTCTCATTATATTTGTATTCGGTCGGAATACAAATGCGGGTATGTATATACAGTCGCGGGGTTTTCCTGTAATTTATTACGGGATCGGTTTATTGAAGTTGCCAGTTTGCTTTCCGTTTCGGCCATTTTCCTTTGTTTCTTTCTTTGGCTGAATTTTGGTGGAAGGGGTTATTTGCAATTGTGCATTTTATTATGGAGAAAACTTTTTGTGATGATAGTTTCATGATGGTTCCACCATACATTGACTTCTTGGTTCATGATTGTTCATGATGGCTTGACTTTGAGATATGATGAGTGATGGGCTTTTTAACTTAATTGTGATCATTATTCATCACTCATCATTCTTTCTTGCATGACACTCACACTCCCTCCTCTTCTTTGATCTTGGCCGGCCATTCTTGGATAGGGGCTGTCCAATTTTTATGGGTGGAGTTCTCATCTCTTTTGCTTGCACAAATTCATATAGCTCCACAAAAAAAGCTTGCACCTCCTTCTCCACTCAAAACATGGCAACTTCATAACCCTTTAGAGACATGGTGATCTACGTATAGCCTACAACATTCTTGGACACGTCGACTCGCCAACTTCGTGCCCGAGTTGCCTCGGTCCAGAGGTGGGAGCCCGTAAAAGAACCCGGCGATGTGGTGCCCTTCCGACGAGGAGGTGAAGACCGGAGATTCCGCGGGGAGATCAGGATGACGACGAGAAGACCGAAAGACACGGATCGCTCAGTATATCTCTCTACCCTTTCTCTTGTTAGCTAGGAGTAGGTTAATGGCCCGATCCGGGATTTTATTACGCGGTAGCGCCAGTTTTTCAAAGTTAAAGTAAAGTTTCGTTTCCGCATTTTGGCCTCGGATAGACGGCCAGGGCGCTGCCGTGCACTTACACTGGTATCAGAGCCACGCCATTAACCTAGTCTAGCTTGCTCTAACGTGTTTACAAGTTCGATCGAACGGATTTTCCAAAAACCGCGTTTCCATGTCAAGTTTCTGTCGAATTTTTCCAGTGCTCTAAAAATTATTTGGTACATTGTAAAATTACGTGCAGGGTTTTTTTATGCATTCTGTGAAAATTTGGTGCTCTGATATTACTGTTCCACCGCGGAACCGCGACCAAACCCATGAATTGGCCGCGGTTCCGCGGCCATTATGACTCCTCACTGCACCAAATTTTTTCAGTGGGCTTATGACATAGAAATAGGGTTTTTGGTATGTTCTGTTTGGGCCCAGATTTTCTTTGAGTGCTACAGTTGTGCTTGGGGCCCACTTCGGGAAATTTAGTCGATCGAAAATTTTAAACATGTTAGTTCACAGTATTTACATTATATCTGCGACCGTGAATGTCATTTGATCGGTAAATCCTGTCTAACTGCTATAGCCCTTTTAGACGGATTTGCGAACGTGACATTCACGTTGATGTTCTGTGTTGTGCTGTGATGTTGCGGATTTGTCGTGGTGGATAGCCTGGATGCAATGGTAGTACAGTTTGGTTGTTTATGTACATTTGATATTGCGGGGCGAGCGTCCGACATGTGGACTGCCGTCACTGCCTGTTTGTATATTATTCTTTTGGGGCACGACCGGGCTGAGGTCGATGTACCCGTTGTATGTATATTTTACTTTCTGTACCAGGATTACCCCGCGGAGGGATGCACGGATAGCCGGGTTCTAGAGGGCAACGGGCCCGCATCTCATGGCTTTGAGACGGAGGGGGCTTCACTCTAGAATTGGCGGGCTATTCGCCGCACTCGTAAGGGGTACAGGTTGACCCAAGGAGGGGTGCTCAAGTTACCGGATTCCATGAAGTGCTGGGTGGTCCATTCACGTTGTTGAAGGGGGCTGCCTCGCTTCAGGTTTTGACGGGTAACTTGCCGCGCCCGTAGGGGTCTAGGATTTCATTGCACATGCTATCTACACGACCAGGGGAACGTCGGGTTTCAGTAGCGGCTCTATGAAACCCGGGGATCCCAGATATCTGTATTGTTCTGTGATGCTTATTACATTTCTGTGATGTTGCATTTTATCACGCCTTGAGCGAATATTATATATTGATTTATATACTAGTAGATGTTGTATATGTTTTGCATCCGCGCTAGTCCAGTCCCCGCTCTGTCGTTAGTTAAGTAACCTAACGGGTGATGACGGGACCCAGTGGCGAATGCGGATGGCATATACGTACATCATTATTTTCGTTCTTTATTGGTGTGATCAATTGATGGGACTGCATTGATTCGGATCAATGCAAGCTAAACAAACCTATTCTGATGTTGTTGGAACAATTTTCAAAAAGTTGTTATTGCAAGAACGTTCTCTTTTATTTTGCACAGTGGTATTCAGTTGGAATATCCTGCACCTCAGTCGACGAGGCAAGGGCCGAGATCCCTTCACCGGCAGTGACCCCTTGGACAGAAGTTTGCGTCAGGGTAATAACTTCACTATAGCCGATTGCCTTTTGCTTTGCATCGTGGTATTCAGTTGGAATATCCTGCACGTCATTCTACGTGGAAAGAGCCGAGATCCCTTCACCGGGAGTGACCTCTTTAGCAAAGGTTTTCGTCACTACATTTTTATAAAAAGCTATCCGGTTCCTTCAACAATATCAAGTTCATTACGTTAAAGGTTTTTCGCCAAAAACCATTCGTAACCCTTCGTCATTTCAGACGGGTAGCACGTAGTATTCATGCTATGTTTGTTGGCCTTCGTCAAGGCATAGTGTATGGTAGCTGCTTGTTACCTTTCTGCTGCATAGATAGATGCGTTGGTTTGGGACAGTCGTACTGCCTTGTTGGCCAAAGTCAAGAGTAGGTACAGGTGGGTTCAAATTAACCTGGAAAATGGCGGGTAGAACTTGACATGTGACTTATGATTTGTTGACCTTCGCCAAGGTCATAAGAGCATGGGGTAAAAACCACATCGGGAGTTTCTAAAGAAACTGAAACTTGCCGGACATGCGCATACCTTCTAGAGTGTGATAACGTGAGTGGATTCCGTCACGTTATCATGCGATGATAGTTGGATTCCGATTCCCACTGATGAGTTGGTTTACTCCTCGGGTGATCCCGACTAATTCTTCTTTCAGGTTTGGAGGAGAATTTGACGTTACAGTGGGAGGTTTCCTGATTAGATAAATTGGTAACCATTCTGATCTAGGTTAGAGTGCACGCTGAGTGTTTCTTTTTTCTCTCTCTTTGGCAGCGACCATGACCCGACCCTTGACTATGACTCAGTGACCAAGATTAACCGAACCTTCTTAAAACACTGACTTTTGGATTGTCAGAATTGCATACCTCATTACCACTCCTACTTTTACCCTTTTCTCCAGGACACCCCGTATTGCTACAAACGTCCACTTCCATTGGATAAAACCATCGTATGGTTATATACGAACTCGAAGGAACTTGTTCCAGATTTGAGGATGGTTTCTGGTTCTGGAGAAAACGAATAGGGCTATTCAGCTGTCTTTTCTTTTTACCTTCTCTCAGGTTGTGAGTGCCCCTTAGATTAGGGGATAGTACACCTATTACGCAAATTGGATAGTCTTCTTCCAAACCATAGGCAGGTGCCGACCGGTAGAGAATGAAGAAAACCAATTAGCCTAACGATGGTGTACAGAAGGTATTATGTAAAGACAAATAAGGGGATTAGAAGGTGGGCAAAGTAGATTGCGACTGCTATTCACGACCAAACCAAGTATTTCATTACCACTCCCACTTCACCTTTTTATTTCTCCAAGACACTCCGTATCACTACGAAGATCCACAATTTATTGGATACTCCATCGTATGGTTATATACGAACTCGAAAGGAACTTGTTCCAGTTCGGGGATGGATTCTGGTTCAGGAGAAATAGGAATAAGGTTTATTCATGTGTCTTTTATCTTCACCTTCTCTCGCGTTGCGAGTGCTCTTAGGATTAGGACAGTACACCCATTACGCTTATTGGATAGTCTTCTTCCAAACCATTGGCTGGTGCCGAACGGTAGGGAAGGAAGAAAACCATTTAGCCTAAGAGGGTGTACAGAAGGTAATGACTAAAGACATATGAAGGGATTTGGAGAGATGGCAAAGAAATATACGGTTACAGTTGTGAATCTGGATAATGGAAGAGGCATTACTAGAAATACCCGGATACCCCTACGAAACATTTCAATGTTTCAGTTTCACTGTGTACTGTTAAAAGAAAAATGATTTCCCAATTAGTCCTTGCTCCAGGGTATGTATTTACCAGGTTTGATTCTCACATCTGTATGGTTTTACAGATGATGAGTGGGAGTAAGTTATTGGGAATTAGGTGATCATCCTCATTATATCGGAATTCGTTGTAATTGGTGATATTTGAGGAAATCACCTGGGTAGTTTGCCGGACGACAAATATTTGGTTTTGAATATCCATTGTTGTGCACCAATTTCAAATTGATATATCTGTACGTCTATTTTTATAGAGTGAGATATACCTTTTTGAAATTATGTCTATGACATTTACCTATATCAGTGGATGGTTAGGTAAGGAGCATTAAACATCGGTGTAATTCTTCTTAACCATAAGTACAGTTTTCAACCTACGACACACAGGGAATGAGTTGTTAGACTCAGGGGACTTATACAGAATATTATATATTGTCCAGTGTCCATTAGGACAGAAGGGTAGGTCCTTGTACTATGTTCTGTTTACTTGTGACTTCTCTAGTTCTTAGACATGTGTTTCGTACAAATACAAGGTCCAAGTTTTGAGAAGTTATAGATATAAGAGTAAAGTAGAGAACCAGATGTTGCAAGTATCGGGATTCTTCAAGGTGATCGAAGATGTAGATACTTGTGTATGGTATTCAGTTGATAGTAATGGTTTTAAGAGAACTAGCTTCTCTTTCAGGTCACTCATAATTGGAAGCATTCCTAAGTTGAGTAACGCTGATCGGCCTCCTTCCATTTAGTTGACATGCACTGGAGACAGCTGCATGATTTGAATCTGGTTCAATTAAATCAGTGCCTCTGTTTCTATATTGGATATAGAACGGTTCATATCTTAACGATGTTAAGGTACGGGGAGTTGTCCGGCTTATGCTTAAAACCAGACTCTGGATAACTCGAGGCACGTTTCTGTAATGGCTGTTTGTGGGTTGACCCAGGCTATGACGAGGGTTGACTTTCTACCATCTGGAAGATCAATAGTGATATTGTTCTAGACTCGTCACAGTTTTAATAAAAATGGATTTTTCAGAAAACAGTAGTGGGAGTATGGTAGAACTGGAAGTGATTCCAGAACTGCAAATGATTACTAAAGATTTGATAAGAACCTCAAGATTCAATTTGATTTGACATTCCATTAGCCACTCCGCAGATAAGGTGGGTAACCTCAGGCATCCGAGAGGTACTCCGGTAGCCTCAAGGACGGTGGCAGGGAGGTTCTTGTTTATCCAGACTTGCCATTGCTGTTGTTCCAGACTGTGAGACCCGGCAGGAGGATGAGTATAGCGTCGTTCTATACTAGTTTTAGAAGTGCACGTGTATATGACTCTGCTAAAGGGTTATCGTAGTCAGTGGGAGCAGCGAAAGCATTGGTGGACAAGTGGCTTATGTCTATTTATAGACTAAAGCAGAAATAGCAGAGATAGATCATCTATTTCTGATGTGACAGTCATAGGTTTGACTTCATCAGAATAGGGGATGGATCTGTTAAGAAGGTAGTAGGGTGTGATGTCCTGGTATTTGGATGACATACACAGAGTAGGAAGTGAAATTCCTATACTACGATCGGTTATATTTTGGTTGTCACACAGTGGTTTCTCCACATGGGACTTGGATATTATATCAGACATTCTGGTTACTAGATCTATGGTCTTAGATCTAGATTTGGGTAGTTTCCCAATCTGGGTACTTAGACAGCATTCTAAAGGTGTTTTAGAATGGACGACTCCAGGCACGGTAGAGTACCTGCAGGTGATGGAGTCACCCTCTCTAAAGGTGTCTTACAGACTAAAGGGGAGAGGGATGTGCATGATTGGCAGATCACTTGCTTAGGCAATTGAGTCAATCATGAGATGTCAAGTACCACACCAGATGTTTTTGCACTAGCTGCAATAAGTTGATCCAATCGTGGAGAAGCATTCGGAAGCAGTTTTTGAACATAAGTTGATGTTCTGGGGAAATGATAACGACATCCTCCTTTGGGAGACGGTTATCATTCCAGGCTTCCAAGGTGACCTGGACGGCAGAGTGACTGTCAGAGTTATAGTTTTCCCTCTGATGAGGGGCAGTATTTTGGACAGATGGTCCAAGGGGATACTGAGGGAGGCATGGCGCAGGATACTGATTAAGTTCAGTTGACGATACAGTCTAAGAAGTTTGGATTTGGAGTTCATTTATGAGCTAGGTCCCATCAGATATCCAGACATATTCTAAGACAGGTATTGCTCATTTCGGGAGATGGCTTTCTCCGCGAACTTGAGATAAAGAGAGACATAGAAAGAAACATTAGAGCGGATCCACTAACTGAGGCTATTCTTCGAACACATTAGTTTCGCAAGCGGGTTTTGTGAGACTGATTAGAAGAGGAGTTGGGTGTTCGGTATCACACAGGCTGTGAGTATGCGACATCGCAATAATTAGCCTTGAGTGCAAGTGGGAGATTGTTGGAGATAGTGCCCTCAGAGTTAATTATTGGATCACAGGTATGTGATTGAGGGAGGACCTATACCGGTAGGACAGTCTTACTCAAGATGATAGTATGCTATCTGGTTTATCTTTATTATCGTGTACTGCTTTAGGTGACCTTACAGGTCTCTATTGCGCGTTGATAGAGCCCTTAGGATTTTTGCTTGACGACCAGCAGTATGATGGCGATCATATACGTGGGAGCTGGGGTCTATAAGCACATCCTTAAAAGGTCCCTAGTCGTGGGAGTTTTCGAGACAGGGCATCGATACTCCAGAGTAGACTAGTGTATACAGTCGAGACCCCGACGAGGGGCGGTGGCCAGTCTCACAAGCTACTGGTGTCAGTTAGTTCACCTAAGATATATACAGGTGCTCATTGGGTTATGAGTACACCGGACAGGACTCGGCGGGAACATGCTAGTTAGTCTTATACCTGACGTCAGATAGCAGTTCCCTGGTGACATGTGTACATGTTAGTTCATCGATCTGAGATCGTCATTTGTCTCGTGTGAGTTCCCACTGTACTCTGATTACTACCCTACCACGGCTGAAAGGAGTCGTGCAAACAGGTTTTAGTTGGGTACAGTCCCGAACAACATGGAGGCAGTGAGCGGATCTGCAGGGGTTCGTCTCTCCCAGTATTGGGGGTGAGGTCGCCCTGTGTCTAGGAGAGCCATTACACGAAGTCCTTGGCCAAGGCAAGAGATTTACTGGTAGGTATTCCAGTAGTATCTCAGGGTGTTCTGGGCTACACTCCGACACGACTTGTACCGCTTTTGGGGGTCTGACTTTTACCAACCCCCTAGGCCCGCCATGCGATGCTCATAGACGAACGGACCGGACTGTACGGATATTGTCACTGACAGGCTCAGTAGGGTGTCAGGATGAGTTCGCTCATCGACATCCCTTTTGGTCAATACCTGGTAGCCCGTTACGTATGACTAATACCTCTGACGTGCTAGTGGTTAAATCCACAGCCAAAGTATTGACGAGTCTTCAGAGTCCCCCACAGACAGTTTCTTAAGTTTCGGGCGAAACGCTGTAGAGGCCGTATGGAGATATGGCAGGGTTCGGTCATATACGTGCGGTATTGCACGGATCATGATCGGACGGATAATACTAGCGGGCTTTGGTTTAAGCCGGATCCTAGTATTGTACAGTGTAGATTTTGTCTCATTGCATTTGTATTCGGTCGGAATACAAATGCGGGTATGTATATACAGTCGCGGGGTTTTCCTGTAATTTATTACGGGATCGGTTTTTTGAAGTTGCCAATTTGCTTTCCGTTTCGGCCATTTTCCTTTGTTTCTTTCTTTGGCTGAATTTTGGTGGAAGGGGTTATTTGCAATTGTGCATTTAATTATGGAGAAGAATTTTTGTGATGATAGTTTCATGATGGTTCCACCATACATTGACTTCTTGGTTCATGATTGTTCATGATGGCTTGACTTTTGAGATATGATGAGTGATGGGCTTTTTGACTTAATTGTGATCATTATTCATCACTCATCATTCTTTCTTGCATGACACTCACACTCCCTCCTCTTCTTTGATCTTGGCCGGCCATTCTTGGATAGGGGCTATCCAATTTTTGTGGGTGGAGTTCTCATCTCTTTTGCTTGCACAAATTCATATAGCTCCACAAAAAAAGCTTGCACCTCTTTCTCCACTCAAAACATGGCAACTTCATAACCCTTTAGAGACATGGTGATCTACGTATAGCCTACAGCATTCTTAGACACGTTGACTCGCCAACTTCGTGCCCGAGTTGCCTCGGTCCAGAGGTGGGAGCCCGTAAAAGAACCCGGCGATGTGGTGCCCTTCCGACGAGGAGGTGAAGACCGGAGATTCCGCGGGGAGATCAGGATGACGACGAGAAGACCGAAGGACACGGATCGCTCGGTATATCTCTCTACCCTTTCTCTTGTTAGCTAGGAGTAGGTTAATGGTCCGATCCGGGTTTTTAGTACACGGTAGCGCCAGTTTCAAAAGTTAAAGAAAAGTATCGTTTCCGCATTTTGGCCTCGGGATGACGGCCGGGGCGCTGCCATGCACTTACAATTCTCGCTTTCTATCAAAGTGTGGTTTTCCTCCAGCCGTTACTTGGAGGCAATAATGATTAGATCTTCTACATGATGTGGACGAGAAACGATCCAACCAATCGGATCAGGTATATCGTAAACCTTTAGGGTAGATACATGCATTTCCGCTGTGCATGATTGCTTATTGTTCATAACAGAATATTGCATTTTATACCGCCCATTCTTACGCTCGTTTGTTTATAGGCAGGTGCTTTTAATCCGTGTTTGCTATATATTTACAGGCTACAGGTTCCTAGTCCAAAATAACGCAAATGATACAAAATATATACTGTTACGCCAAAATCCAGGACATCTGTTGCCAGCAGAAAAAAGCCGGGTTCCGATCATCCGTATCCGTCCAGTGCCGCGTACCTGTTCCAGAGACAAGAAAAATGACAGTGGTCATTCATGTCTCAGACAAGCACAAAGCACGAAAGGGGCAGCACAAAGCACGAGAGGGTCAAACACAAAGCACGAGAGGGACATGCACAGAGCACGAGAGGGTATGGTGCATTCAATGCATAAAGTGTTGATGTGATTCAAAAATTCAAAAATTCAAACTTCCCTCCAAATTTTGGATGAATTCAAATTCAAATTAAAGGAAAGGTCTTGATCTTTTGCCTATAAAAGGAAACCATTGGGTATGTGAGAAGGAGTCCAATTTTGCCATACATTGTATCATTCTTTTGCTTAGCTTCCCCTTGAGGTCCTTGCCTTCTCTTGATCTTTCAACCTCTTCATTGAGCTTGAAGGTTTAAGGGTTGGTTATTGATCTCAAGGGTTGTATCATTATGGAATCAATAAAGCTCTTCTCCTTTGTGCTTCATTTCACATGAGTTCTTTACCCTTCTCTTGACCTTGCAACCTCTTGATTGAGCCTGCAAGTTTAAGGGTTGGCTATTGATTCCATGGCTTATCTTGAGTTATATGGTTCTTAGTGTTACTTTCTTGCTTATCTCTTTCTTGCATTTTTCATTCTTGTCTTTTATTACTTGCAATTTATTACCATGCACTTTAATTACTTGCTTGTAATCTTTTCTTTTCTTTGTTTATCTTTTCTTTTGCTCTTTTTGGTTTGTTTTATGAATGGTTGTAATTATTGTTGTTGTTAAGAATCAATACGATATTGTAAGTTAACGTTTCTTTGCTCATTTTCTTTTCCCGTTATTTTCCATTGAACTTCGCCCAAACGATACGCAAGCGCTCCGTTAGGCACCCTACCCTAACAAGGTAACGGTGATTCCTAACCGCGACCGGTTGCGTTCGGTTTGGCCGGAGGCGAAAGCAAGAGACAAGAACGGAAGGACAAGGGTAAATAAGCCGGATTCCACGAATACCGCGCTTAAATCCCCTAATCCACGTTGTTGCCGATTGCTCTAGCTTCAATTGGTCAAGACTCGGCTCAAAGGTTTTGAGTACGGATTTCTTTAGCTTACATTTTCGTATCTTTTAACAACTTTATACTTGCAAATAATACACATAGTGTCACGCCCCGCTTCCCAGAGTACGCAGGATTGGGCACGTGACATAGCCAACCATGCTACCTGTGGGTAGGAATTATCCATCCACAGTCTCATTACGGTTGTGGAGATATCAAGAACAAATAATAAACTAATCTAATACATGTCCAAATCCATAATAACAAGAATCAATAAACAATAAGTGCGGAAGCAAATGATCCAATACAATGAATAAACAGTACGCCCCATAATGCGGGCTCACATCTGGAAATGAAATGAAGTAAATAAACTAAACCCTAAGGAACTCACAGTTCAGCCTGCTGGCTGAAGTACTCCTGCTCGGTCGTCGACAGTGGTACGGAATCTGGGCCATGCAAAACCCAAACGTCAGCGCGTCATGACATCAAGTATATAATATAAACATGGTAATAAGCAATGCAAGTATGAACATGAATAAAGCAGTACTAAGGAATAACAGAGCAGGGTAATGTGAAATGGTGACTAAACTGTCCTATCAGGTTTCTACTCTATAGTCTTTGAAATCAATTGATGAATCGTCGATGTATCTCAATAGTATCCCGTACATACCCGGGACCACGGCCACAATATTCTCGGTTGCAGCCGAGACATGCCGTTAGGCACAGAATAGGACTGTGTACACTCGGTATTACCCCGTACATACCCGGGATCACGGCCACAATATTCTCGGCCGAAACCGAGACATGCCGCTGGGCACAGAATAGGAATGTGTACACTCGAACGGTAGTGAACTATCGAGTTACAAGTCAGGTTCATCTTTGATTTCCCCATACCCCCAAGTTATATATGTCAGGTCAGGTATTCAGTAGTCAAGGATCAATGCCAACACATGATCAAAGTAGGTCTGTCTGGATAGACAGCAGGAATGGTCCAAAAGGACCCCAACTCATGTTGTAGTCCAATAGGTTGGGTCAGTATGTATAGGGTGTCTTGTCCGGTGTATCAGTACATGTGTCAGGTGTATCAAAATCGGGTCAATATGTAATGCAATCAAATGTATACTGATAACAGGTATAGTAACGATTAAGGAAACAACAGCAGGAACAGTAAATAACAATATTACTCCATGTAAACACAGTGATGCTTTGTATTCTCTTATTAACAGGTTCACGCACCTTTGGGGTGCAATAGTCACAAGGTAAACGATATTAATAACACAAAGCAATGAAGCTATTAAAACTACAGCATGGATAATAGTCACAAGGGTGATCTAGCAAGTTAAGCAAGGACGTTCTAATTGGTTTAATTAGTTTAAAGCGAGGATTGATAGCAGACTGATTAATTACAAGAACTACCATACTGATTTAATGTTAAGGATTATTGTGACCGTCAGTTTTAAGTTATAAAATAATATGATAATCAAGAGTAAAGCAAGACTTGATATTGTGTATTAGCATGTTAAAGCAAGTATTCGGATACTTTCCTCGACGGTTCCGCAAATCGGAACGCACGGATGCAAAGTCGGCAGAAAACACGAGACGGGTGCACAGGCGACGGATCGAGTCCCAACAGAGAACAACGGGATCACATGGACCAGGGTACTTCGCTGGAGCGTCGAGTTCAAAAGACGGCACGGTTGGAAACCGGCAAAAGTCAAAAGTAACAACGTTAGCAAACGCGATAAGCATAACAAGGATCAGCGGGGAAAGGGATCTAGCACAAGGGAACGTTGAGGAAGGCTTACCGGGAGACACCAGGGGTAACCCCGGCGGGCTCGACGGCGAGGCAGCGACGGCGGCTGTGAAGGCCTGAACAGCCTCGGGTTCGCTGGAGAGGGGGTGCGACGAGTAGAGGAGGGTGGTGGTCGGCTCTGGTGATCGAGGGAGAAAGGAGGTGGCGCGGGTGACGTCGACGAGGGTCGACGGCGCGTTCTCCGGCGACCCGGGGATGGTGCAGGGTCGGCTCGGATCTGGTGGTGGCCCGGCGAGGGGAGGAGGAAAGCGACGACGAGGTCGGGACGAGGAGGAGGAGAGGGAGTCGCGGGCGTCGTCGGTGGCTGGAGGCAGCGTCGACGACGAGACCTGCGGTGGTTGGTGGCGTTGTCGGGGTTGGGTGCAGGCGCGGAAGAGAGCGGCGGAAGGAGGAAGGTGGGTGCGGCTAGGCTCGTGGTGGCGAGGGCGGCGACGGCGAGGTCGCGGGGAGATCGACGGCGATGTCCGGAGGTGGCTAGGGTTAGGGTTCGGGGTTCGCGTGGGTTGAGGAGGAGACGAGGGTTGCGTACAGTATATAAATATGAGAAGAGAGAGAGAGAGAGGTTTGATAAAGAGAGAGAGAGATTTGATGAAGATTATTAGAGATAGAGAGAGAAGGAGAATGAAGAGAGAGACAGAGAGAGGCGGAGAGAGAGAGAGATTGATTAGAGAGAGAGAGACAGAGTGAAAACGGGGGGCCCACGAGGGGAAAGGCTCGTGATTGTCCAGGAAGATTTGGAAAAAGGTTTTAAAGGATTTAAATGATTTTAACTGTTAAGGAAAAAATTTATTCGTATATATATATAGTTTTATGATATTTAATTAAATGGGCCTTTTTGGCGCTAAATGAAACATTTTCAAATCGCGCCCGGGTTGCGCCCAAACGTTTCAAATTCAAATTATAGGATTTTAAGCGGGTTCCAAATTTTGAAAAGAGGTGTTTAATGAATAAAATGCATGCCCCCAAGTCGGACACTTGCACGCGCGCGTAGACGCCCAAACTCGCCCGTTTCGCCGAACGGGACGAAATCTCGACGCGCGGACGCTACCACGCGACTAGTGGCGACGAGTAGGCCAACATGGATATTTTTAATTTCATTTTAGGAGTTAAAATTTGTTATGTGCCAAAATGACTTAACCGGTTAGAATTTTGCAAAAAGCACCAAACAATCAGGATAAATGGAAAGAGCAATATATAACCCTCAACTAGTAATATAAATAGTATTATTGGGCTCGGGTGTTACATCATACCCAACTACAAAAAGAATTTCGTCCTCGAAATTCCAAGAATACAAGATAGCTAACTACTGGAAAAGGTGAGGGAATTTCTGTCGGATCTCGTCTTCTCGCTCCCAAGTGGATTCTCCATGCAATCGATTTCCCCAAGAAACTAGCACAAGAGGGATAACTTTGTTCTTAAGAACCTTTTCTCTTCGATCCTTGATTTCAACTGGTCGCTCCTCAAAAGTTAGGTCCTCCCGTACAGTCAACTCCGAATGATCCAAGACATGAGTCTCATCACGAACATACCTCCTTAGTTGAGACACATGAAACATATCGTGCACTCCTGCCATTGACTGTGGTAACGCCAAATGGTACGCTACCTCTCCAACACGCTCCAATATCTCGAAGGGTCCAACGAATCGAGGACTAAGCTTTCCCCGACTTCCAAAGCGAATCACCCCTCTAGTCGGTGATATCTTCAGGAATACCAAATCACCCACGGCGAACTCTAGAGGTCTTCTTGACGTGTCGGCCCAACTTTTCTGTCTATCTTGAGCTGCCTTCATATGCTTCCTGATTGTATTCACCTTCTCAACTGTCTGTACCACCAAATCTGGCCCTAGTAACCTTCGTTCACCCACATCATCCCAACAAACAGGCGAACGGCATTTACGACCATACAACGCTTCAAACGGAGCCATCTGAATAGTCTCTTGGAAGCTATTGTTGTACGAAAACTCCACCAGAAGTGCGACAAGAACCGAGTGTCCCGATCGGACACGATGCTTACCGGTACTCCATGCAATCTCACAATCTCCTGCATGTACCGCTCTGCCAAAGTCTCTGTCGATTGACCAACCCGAAAAGGAATAAAGTGAGCTGCCTTGGTCAACCGATCGACAATCACCCATATTGCATTGTTGCCCTTTGGACTCCGCGGTAAAGCCGTCACGAAATCCATGGTTATATGTTCCCACTTCCACTGAGGAATCGGAAGTGGTTGCAACAAACCAGCAACCCTTTGGTGTTCAGCCTTGACTTGCTGACACACCAAGCACTTAGCCACGAAGCGAGCAATTTCCCGTTTCATACCTTCCCACCAGAAGTGCTGTCGGATATCTCGGTACATCTTTGTCCCTCCTGGATGTACAGAGTAAGCTGAACTGTGTGCCTCCTTCATAAGCTCCTCACGCACATCTCCTTTTGGCACACACACACGGCTACCATATCTCAACGAACCGTCTTCGTGGATCAGTAAATCGGTTCGTAGTCCGGCTTCAACCTGCTCTCGAAACTTTTGCAATCTAGGATCCTGCGATTGTGCTTCTTTAATCTTCTCAACTAAGGACGACTGTACTTGCAATTGCATAAACTGTCCCTTAGCATGTGGTAGCACAACCTCCAAGTCAAATCTCTGAAAATCCGCAATGATCTCCCTTTGTGCGGTCAATACCTGAATGGCTGGTAACCGACTTAGTGCATCCGGCACGACGTTAACTTTCCCCGGATGGTACTTAAGATCAAGGTCGTAGTCGGCCATCAGCTCCAACCATCTGCGTTGCCTCATGTTCAACTCCTTCTGAGTGAATACATACTTCAAACTCTTGTGATCTGTAAAGACTTCGACTCTCTCGCCCAAAAGGTAGTGTCTCCAAATCTTCAGGGCGAAGATCACGGCTGCAAGCTCCAAGTCATGAGTCGGATAATTCTTCTCATGAGTCTTCAGTTGTCTCGATGCGTACGCGACGACTTTCCCATTCTGCATCAGAACACATCCCAATCCCTTTCCGGACGCGTCGCTGTGTATCACTAGTCCTCCCGAATTATCTGGTACGGTCAGGATCGGGGCGGTTATCAACTTCTGCTTCAACGTCTCGAAGGCTAAAGCACATCCATCCGTCCAAACAAACGGTACCTCCTTGCGCGTGAGCTTGGTTAACGGCTCAGCTACATGAGCGAAGTTCTCCACAAATCTTCTGTAGTATCCAGCGAGTCCAAGAAAACTTCTTATCTCTGCAACATTCTTTGGAATAGGCCAATCTCGAACTGCTGTAATCTTCTCGGGATCGACGGCGATTCCATCGCCCGACACGACATGCCCCAGAAACTTCACTTCTTCCAGCCAGAATTCACACTTACTCATCTTCGCAAATAACTTCTCTTGTCTCAGCGTCTGCAGTGCGATCCTTAAGTGCTCAGCATGCTCCTCCGGACTCTTCGAGTACACCAGAATATCGTCAATGAATACCACAATAAACTGGTCCAAGAACGGTGAAAAGACCCTGTTCATCAAATCCATGAATATTGCCGGCGCATTCGTTACTCCGAAGGGCATCACTAGATACTCGAAATGCCCATATCGAGTCCGAAACGCCGTCTTGCAAATGTCTTCTGCTTTTACTCGGACTTGATGATATCCTGATCGCAAATCCAGTTTCGAGAATACCCTCGCGCCACTAAGCTGCTCAAAAAGTTCTCCAATGCGAGGGATCGGGTACTTGTTCTTAATAGTCACCCGATTCAATTCTCGATAATCAATGCACATTCTTCTCGTGCCATCCTTCTTCTTTACTAAAAGAACTGGAGCTCCCCAAGGTGAGTTGCTGCTTCGAATCCATCCCTTCTCGAGTAACTCACCAACTTGTTTCTTAACTTCTTCCAATTCCACCGGTGCCATCGGATAATAAGATTTTGATACTGGCGCTGCACCAGGAATAAGGTCAATCGCAAACTCCACATCTCTCTTTGGAGGTAAGCCTGATATATCTTCAAACACATCCATAAAGTCGCGAACAACTGCCGGCTCTTCATTACTTTCCGCTTCCATTGTCGCAAGAACACTGTTTGTCGGCCTAGCCCTAAACTCGACTGGCCCGACAGAGCTGCTACCTCCAGTGAAAATAAACTCAGGGTGTCCGGGAATCTGGAAAATTACCTTCCTTGCCCTACAGTCAATGTGGGCGTGGAAAGTGCCAAGAAAATCCATTCCCAAGACTACTTCATGACTGCCCGTATCTATCACCAAGAAATCTGCAAAAAGCTCTCGTCCGCAAACAACAACTGTACAATCTCTACATTCCTTACTAGCTATGATTTTCCCATTCCCAGTGTGTATGTCCCAAAAACTAGACAGGGTCGTGCAGGTAATCGAGTGTGTAGTTATAAATTTGGATGACATAAACAGTGGGATGTTCCGAAATTAAGTAATGCCAATGCGGAAAACCATGAACGAGTAAATTACCTGAAACCACTTCTCCTGATGCCTTAGCTTCCTCGGCTGTCAACGTGAACGCTCGAGCTTGGTTTGGTCCTTGAGTAAGCTGTTCCTGCCCTTGGAACGGTCTCTGCGGAGGCTTCTGTATATCATCTCTCGTGCGAAGCTTCGACGGACAAGCATTAATGGTGTGATCTGCCGTTCCACATCTAAAACAGAGTCCCAGCCTCCTACGACACTCCTTTCGCACGTGTCCGGGTATATGGCAGTAGTTACAAATCACGCTCCCTTTCCGATCACCCACAATTGTTTTCTTCATTGGTGCTACGCTGCGCCTGTTCACCGGAATACTTCTACGTACAGACGTTTGGTCCAGTGCAGATGCTGGTTCCAGCTCGGTCTGTTCCTTTAGATTCTCCAGCAATCCCCTTATCACTCTAAGCCTGGCGGCTATGACCGCACGTCTTTGGTCCATCTTCAAATTCTTACCGGCCATATTCCTGGAAATCAAAGTACCCAACATTAGCATGATGATAGATTCTGAGTATAGATCAAGGCTAGAACTCCAAGATGCTTAAATAGAGTACTGCATTGTAGCTATGCCGCGGTATCATAGCCGCAATTACTTAACTCCACCCAAGTCGCCTAAGTCCTAGAGATAACAAGAAATTAGGTTTTCGAATTGACAATGCAAAGTAAGTTTGCATGTCGACATGATCCGGAAGAATGATTCAAGGATGGTAAAATGGTCAAAGTGGCAGGACATGTTTCCTAATCACGGGTATTCTGATTCGTGTATCGGGTGCAATACCCAACTACAAAGAATCAACCCAATTAACCTATGGCTCTGATACCAAAAGAACATGTCACGCCCCGCTTCCCAGAGTACGCAGGATTGGGCACGTGACATAGCCAACCATGCTACCTGTGGGTAGGAATTATCCATCCACAGTCACATTACGGTTGTGGAGATATCAAGAACAAATAATAAACTAATCTAATACATGTCCAAATCCATAATAACAAGAATCAATAAACAATAAGTGCGGAAGCAAATGATCCAATACAATGAATAAACAGTACGCCCCATAATGCGGGCTCAAATCTGGAAATGAAATGAAGTAAATAAACTAAACCCTAAGGAACTCACAGTTCAGCCTGCTGGATGAAGTACTCCTGCTCGGTCGTCGACAGTGGTACGGAATCTGGGCCATGCAAAACCCAGACGTCAGCGCGTCATGACATCAAGTATATAATATAAACATGGTAATAAGCAATGCAAGTATGAACATGTATAAAGCAGTACTAAGGAATAACAGAGCAGGGTAATGTGAAATGGTGACTAAACTGTCCTATCAGGTTTCTACTCTATAGTCTTTGAAATCAATTGATGAATCGTCGATGTATCTCAATAGTATCCCGTACATACCCGGGACCACGGCCACAATATTCTCGGCTGCAGCCGAGATATGCCGTTAGGCACAGAATAGGAATGTGTACACTCGGTATTACCCCGTACATACCCGGGATCACGGCCACAATATTCTCGGCCGAAACCGAGACATGCCGCTGGGCACAGAATAGGAATGTGTACACTCGAACGGTAGTGAACTGTCGAGTTACAAGTCAGGTTCATCTTTGATTTCCCCATACCCCCAAGTTATATATGTCAGGTCAGGTATTCAGTAGTCAAGGATCAATGCCAACACATGCTCAAAGTAGGTCTGTCTGGATAGACAGCAGGAATGGTCCAAAAGGACCCCAAGTCATGTTGTAGTCCAATAGGTTGGGTCAGTATGTATAGGGTGTCTTGTCCGGTGTATCAGTACATGTGTCAGGTGTATCAAAATCGGGTCAATATGTAATGCAATCAAATGTATACTGATAACAGGTATAGTAACGATTAAGGAAACAACAGCAGGAACAGTAAATAACAATATTACTCCATGTAAACACAGTGATGTTTTGTATTCTCTTATTAACATGTTCACGCACCTTTGGGGTGCAATATTCACAAGGTAAACGATATTAATAACACAAAGCAATGAAGCTATTAAAACTACAGCATGGATAATAGTCACAAGGGTGATCTAGCAAGTTAAGCAAGGACGTTCTAATTGGTTTAATTAGTTTAAAGCGAGGATTGATAGCAGACTGATTAATTACAAGAACTACCATACTGATTTAATGTTAAGGATTATTGTGACCGTCAGTTTTAAGTTATAAAATAATATGATAATCAAGAGTAAAGCAAGACTTGATATTGTGTATTAGCATGTTAAAGCAAGTATTCGGATACTTGCCTCGACGGTTCCGCAAATCGGAACGCACGGATGCAAAGTCGGCAGAAAACACGAGACGGGTGCACGGGCGACGGATCGAGTCCCAACAGAGAACAACGGGATCACACGGACCAGGGTACTTCGCTGGAGCGTCGGGTTCAAAAGACGGCACGGTCGGAAACCGGCAAAAGTCAAAAGTAACAACGTTAGCAAACGCGATAAGCATAACAAGGATCAGCGGGGAAAGGGATCTAGCACAAAGGAACGATGAGGAAGGCTTACCGGGAGACACCAGGGGTAACCCCGGCGGGCTCGACGGCGCTGGAACGCCGGCGAGGCAGCGACGGCGGCTGTGAAGGCCTGAACAGCCTCGGGTTCGCTGGAGAGGGGGTGCGACGAGTAGAGGAGGATGGTAGTCGGCTCTGGTGATCGAGGGGGAAAGGAGGTGGCGCGGGTGACGTCGACGAGGGTCGACGGCGCGTTCTCCGGCGACCCGGGGATGGTGCAGGGTCGGCTCGGATCTGGTGGTGGCCCGGCGAGGGGAGGAGGAAAGCGACGACGAGGTCGGGACGAGGAGGAGGAGAGGGAGTCGCGGGCGTCGTCGGTGGCTGGAGGCAGCGTCGACGACGAGACCTGCGGTGGTTGGTGGCGTTGTCGGGGTTGGGTGCAGGTGCGGAAGAGAGCGGCGGAAGGAGGAAGGTGGGTGCGGCTAGGCTCGTGGTGGCGAGGGCGGCGACGGCGAGGTCGCGGGGAGATCGACGGCGATGTCCGGAGGTGGCTAGGGTTAGGGTTCGGGGTTCGCGTGGGTTGAGGAGGAGACGAGGGTTGCGTACAGTATATAAATATGAGAAGAGAGAGAGAGAGAGGTTTGATAAAGAGAGAGAGAGATTTGATGAAGATTATTAGAGATAGAGAGATAAGGAGAATGAAGAGAGAGACAGAGAGAGGCGGAGAGAGAGAGAGATTGATTAGAGAGAGAGAGAGACAGGATGAAAACGGGGGGCCCACGAGGGGAAAGGCTCGTGATTGGCCAGGAAGATTTGGAAAAAGGTTTTAAAGGATTTAAATGATTTTAACTGTTAAGGAAAAAATTTATTCGTATATATATATAGTTTTATGATATTTAATTAAATGGGCCTTTTTGGCGCTAAATGAAACATTTCCAAATCGCGCCCGGCTTGCGCCCAAACGTTTCAAATTCAAATTATAGGATTTTAAGCGGGTTCCAAATTTTGAAAAGAGATATTTAATGAATAAAATGCATGCCCCCAAGTCGGACACTTGCACGCGCGCGTAGACGCCCAAACTCGCCCGTTTCGCCGAACGGGACGAAATCTCGACGCGCGGACGCTACCACGCGACTAGTGGCGACGAGTAGGCCAACATGGACATTTTTAATTTCATTTTAGGAGTTAAAATTTGTTATGTGCCAAAATGACTTAACCGGTTAGAATTTTGCAAAAAGCACCAAACAATCAGGATAAATGGAAAGAGCAATATATAACCCTCAACTAGTAATATAAATAGTATTATTGGGCTCGGGTGTTACACATAGGTTAGATTGAACAAACATATACTCATTCTTTATTGACTCGTCTAATACAAGAAAGGACATACAACCATCTCCCTGTGGATCGACCCGTGCTCAACCGGCTAGCTGCGAAGCGACACCGTCCTGATCGTGGTTATAACTTTAGAATTTTGAACATCCGACACGCTCTCGGCATGCGATCAAATGGCGCCGTTGCCGGGGAGACGGTAGCGTATTTTCTTTCTTGTTATTCGGGTTAATATTCTTTTTGTATATACTTATAAAAAAAAATCTTTTTGTTTTTTTTTTGATAATTTTTGTGAGCAAGTCTGCAGATTTTTGCGGATTTGCAAACGGCGATTGTGGGGAGCAAAGTGTACGTTCAAGGCTAAGGTGATTGCAAAGTACAGTGCCAAAGATCCGGGTAGTTTGACCCGCGCAAGCGAACTTTTCAAGCTTACCGGATTTGATTCAACAGGGGTTTCCTAACCCAAAAACTTAACGGTACGTACTTTACTAACACCTTCTTCTCAAATCCGACGCATCCAATATACTATTCTTTGCAGGATTCTTTGCAAGTTCGCTAGCAAACGCTAAAAATTGACTAACCCGTATTTGTTGCAGTGCCGTGCTTAAACTAAAAAACGATTGTTTGATTCTTTATAGAATTTTTATTGAATTGCGCATTGCATACATTAATACGGACTTAAGGGCAAGCGAACCCCATAATATACGGTAAAGGATTTCATCACCTTTTCCGTGGCCCACAAATCACGAACTTGAGCATAACGTTTACCCGCACAAATTTTAAAAGAAATTAGACTTTATGCCTTAAGGACTTTGCGCTCATTGGGAGAAGTTAACCGTGTTTAGAACCTCGCTTAACGGTACATTGTTTACGGGGTGTCTAGGAAAGTGTTAACGGCGAAACCGCCAAAAGAGAAAGGGTTATTTAATTAAGGAACTTCGCGAAAGCGTTGGAAAACCTCCCCTTATCTCTGCACTTACCTGTTAGTTATATGTATGCCCTAGAGGCCATTACTATACATAGGATGTATATTGTAGTGGATGCTTGGACATATATAGAGAGGACTTTCTTGCTCGACATGATAGTATGCTATCTGGTTGCTCTTTACCTTAACGTGTACACTGATTGTCTCTCTGTTACATGTTGGTAAAGCCCTTATGATATGTACTTGACTACCTGGACTATGATGCGGATCATACTAGTGGGGACATGGTAGTCCATAAGTACATCCTTCAAAGTCCCTAGTCATGGGTGTATCGAGACGGGGCATCGATATACCAGAGTAGACTAGCGTATACCTTCTCAACCCATACAGATGGGCGATGGATGATCCCATATCCATTGGTGTTTGACATCAGAGATGATATACGGGTGCTCAGTGGAGACTGGGTACACTGGACGGACTCGCCGAGAACTCCCAGATGGTATTATACCTTATGTCAGATGGCAGTTCTCTGGTGACACTGGTACAGAGTAGTCTGTTGACCCGAGATCGTCATAGAGTCTTGTGTGGTTCCCACTGTGCTTTGATTTCCACCTTACCACGTCTAAGAGGGCGTGCAAAACGGTGGTTTTTGGGTACAGTCCCGAATCACATGGAGGCAATGAGTGATAGGAGGGGATTCGTCTCTCCCGGTATAGGGAGTTGATGTTGTGCTGTGTTCGATTGGCTATAACAGGAAATCCCTGGCCAGGGTTGCTGAGATTTACTGGTAAGTGTTACCTGTAGTTTCTCGAATTGTTATAGACCTCATATCGACACGACTTATCGAGCTATTGGGGTCTGACGTTTACCACCCCTAGGCAAGATATGCGACATATCAGACGATCAGACCGGACTGTACGGTAGTGTTACTGGTTGGATTCAATGGAGTGTGAGCGGGCTTGCTCGTCGATCTTCTGATCGCTCAATACCCGGGTGGCCGTTACGTTTAGCAGACCGCTTGCGGCTTGTGGGTGATTGATATGATCATCACCTGCTGCCGGCGTATTGACGAGTCTTTAGAGTCCTACACAGAGGTTTCCTGGCTCAAGCGAAACGAAATAGGAGCGCATATGAGATATGTGCGGGACCGAGAATAATGCGTGTATGTGATACCGTATTCCATTCTCGCGATAAATGTATCGATTGGTTGTATGCGATATAACCTAGTTATCGATTCAAGCATTGATTCGATAAACCGATACATTGGATACTAGTCGGTTATGTGCGATATGACCGGATCGTTAAATCAAGTGTTGATTTAATGATTTAATGCATAATTATATATTTGATATATTACTTTGCATTAACTAGTATTGGTTCACTTTAAAGGATTTTCTCACTTGGCTGTACAAGTTGTATATGTGATATACTTTTTGTGCATATTGATGTATCATGTTTGATGATACATGTTTACTTGTGTTTCTGTGAAGATTGAACCATGGTTATATGAATGGCTAGGGTTATGATTATTTATTCATTCATTTATTTATTTATTTGTTTTGGAAAATAAAAGCAAAAGAGAAAAATGGTGGCTTTCTTTGTTCTTTCATGAAGATTCATGAAGGTTTGACTAAGTGACCATTTTGTCTCATGTTTAACCCTAACCATTCCACTTAACTATGATTCATTCTCTACACCTAACCATGGTTGTAATATGATAAGTATTCATTTCTTTTCTATTTTTAAATAACTTATCATAACATTCTTTCTTCTTCTTCTTCATCTTCATCAAAGAAGAAAAAGCTTGACCATCAATGGTGATTGATGAAAAAGAGTGAGAAATCCAATTCTAAAGTGAACCCACTTCCTATTTCTTCATCCTCTACCTCTTGCTAAGTAGTAGAGTGTGTTTCCTTCACAAGTTTTCTAGACTTGGTGAAGTTGGAGCTTGATCAAGCGATGCCTCGACGTAGATCATCTTCGGCACGTCGTCGATGACCTAGCCCGCTCTTTCTCCGATGAAGCCGACGCTAGAGCCCGGGATTTGATTTGGACAGCGGAGAGGACTTCATCAAGGAGCCGTGGAGGTGGAGGACCGGATCTACAAAGGTTGTATTTCCGTATTCTTGTAGTTAAGTGTTAACTAGTTTGCTTTGTCGCCTAAAATCTAGTTAACGATCCGTATTAGGGTTTCTCGACACCCGTAAAATTTGAAACGGGCATGGTTGATGCCTTGTAAGACCTCCTTGGGGTGCCTAGGAACCCTACATTACCTGGCCTCGTGATCAGTGTATCTTGAGCCCGTTTCTCGACACAGTTTTACTTTGACAATCAAGTTCTGGAGCAGGTCTAGTTGACCTAGGTGAACCCTAGAATGATTAGGTGTGTGGTATTTTTGTGTCGTGATTGTTTTTTTCCAGATTTTTTTTGTGTATATATTTCATTCTTTTGTTAATATCTACCTAAAAAAAATTATAAAAAAAAATCAAAATTTTTTCCCCCTCCTTTTCTCTGCCTTTCTTTCTTTCTCTCTTCATATCATGGGTACCCCACCTCGCAAAACTCTTGCCGAACTTTGGTACCCACAACCAGACATTACTTCTTACGGTTCTTGCTTTGGCCGAACATCGAACGACCCCTCCATGCCCAAAATGTCATTGAAAGATCGCATAGACGCGTCTAGGACAAACACTTGCCCTCCGCATTCCACTTTGTATCAACCTTTTCAACCTCCCGCACCCGCTTATGTTGATACCACTTTTGCAAGTCGTCCTTTGTCCATCGCTCAACGTATTGAACAATCTCATAGCCGATCTTTCACTCCTTTCACCACTTCAAATTCTTGGGATCAACACTTCCATTCACCTTCGTATCCAAATGTTGATCCTACCCCCGTCCAGCCATTCAATTCCTACCAGTCCTACCCGACTTTTGCACCTTCCCTAGACATTGCTTCTGAACAGCCATTTGGGAGTTTTCAGTATCCAAACAACTTTGAATCTTTTACTGAAACCCCGTCACAACCCATGTCTAGTCTGAAACAGTCGTTGGATGACTTTAGGGTAGCGTCATGCCAACAGATGATGGATTTGAATGCGTCCATGGCCACCCTCATACAACCTACTGACCCGGTAGCTAGTTTCCAACTAGCTCCTAATTTTCCAATATATGATGAGGCGGTTGGAAAGATTGAGAATTTGAGTGGAGAGAGTGAGCTGTACCCCCTTCCAAATCAAACCTACCCGTTTCAAATTGAATCCCACAACTCCTGTGTTGAAAGTCTATCAAGTGTCCCAACTGAATTATCAATTGAAGATAGAATGTTTGATAAGTTGTGCGACTTTGCAGTGTTTGATTTACCCGATTGTGAAGGGGCCTTGCCAAGTGAAACCACACCCCATCCTTTTGACCTCTACACCTCCATCTTAGAACCAGAATCGATTGAAATCCATGCTTTTGATGAGGTGTTTGAGAAAATTGACTTTCACTTGATTGAGGATATTGACGCCGGGAATATTTTGGATGATGAACCTGTAGATTTGGCAGAGTTTTTCTCTCCAATTCATCATCCCGAGTCATTAACTATTTTTCCCGAACCCCTGATGCGTCTAGATTTCGATGAAATTTCCATGGATGAGCTAATTTTTGAGGAGAACATTGAGGAAATTTTTGAGGATGAACCAGTTTTAATTGATGAGTCGGATTTTCCAATTCATCTTGTCCCTTCCATTGACTGTGTACCCCCTCCCGAACCTTTACCTGATACCCCTCCTCGATCACTTTCCTCTACCCTCTCCATCGTTCCGACCCTGCAAGTAACTGTATCACTTCCATTTCCATTGTCTGGATTACCAAGTTCGGCATACCCATGGTTTCTCACGAATCTTGAGGGATTTGACCCCATTTCTCGACGAGTTAATATATTAGCACAATCACTTTTCACACATCGGTCATCATAAATTGTGCTAATCTATTCACTCCATTTTCACCCTCAAGTTCGTATTCCACTTCTTTCTCCCTTCCGCCATTCTTCTTCTCATATACCGAGACCGTATCCCGCTTCTATCTCCATACGGTCTCGCGTAATCTCCATTTCTTTCCTCTTCACCTTCTTTCACCAACCAGCATCTTACAGAGATAGAAATTTTGAATGGTTGGTATTAACTTTTGGCCTGTGTAAGGCCTTGTATAGCTTGACACTGTTCTTTCCCCCCTAATCCTGAACTTCATCGCTTAACAGTGGAAACACTGTTAAGCTTAAGTTTGGGGGGAACCCTTTTTGTGTATATATTTTTTGTTTTGTTTTCTTTGTTGTATATAATTTGTTTTTAGGGAGCGCCGGCAATTTTTGACCCTCTTGGTATAGCCTGACAGTGAGGGCACTGTCAAGTTTAAGTTTGGGGGTGCGCTCGGTAAGCTTTCTTCCTTCGCATTCATTTATATATTTCGCATTTGCATACCTTATTAAAAACCCACAAAAATCGAAAAAGTTTCCAAAAATATAAAAACTATGTCGTCAAGTTAGGTAATAGGGTAACTTAGATTTTTATTCTGAAAGTTTAGTTGATATATTAGAAATAACTAAATTCTAGGCTTAGGAATTGAAAACCCTAAAAATAACCCTCATTCTGTCTAACTTTGGTAAGTATACATCCTTACAATTTTTTTTGAGTTCAGTTCTTGAGTTAAGTCAAGATGAAGGGAAAGTATTGAAGCTTTACTGGGGGATAAGTCTGAAAAATAGTTTCTTTTCTTGAGTTCAAATTCAGAAAGTATATACCCTACAAACTGCACTTACACGCACCTTGAAACTTGGGATAGTAGAGAATACCTAGAAATACTCTTGCCTGAAAGCCTAGTATGAAAGAAAAAACGGTATTTAAAGCTAAACACCAAAAGAGCATGTTGAAAAATATATCCGGTCTTGAAAAAGAAAAAGAAAAAGAAAAAGAAAAAGAAAAAATAGAATAAAATCAAGACCTGGAAACTGCTATTTACGCTTTAAAGTTCACACATTCAGTAATCGGTCGTTAGTGCCTCAAGAAGCATTAATAGTCGCATGAAAGGTGCGTGAGCAAATCCATCCATCCTTAATGAAAAGAAGTAGTATTTGGTATTAGGGCAAGGGTATTATAGCTTGAATTGAATTCTTGAGTGTAGGGGTGCAAATATACACACACGTAGGGGTATACAATCGATGTTTGGATAAAGATAGAGATAAAGAATAAGACTTGTATTTTCTGTAAAGTTGATAAAAATCCCTGATTTGAGGCCGCACTTTAGAAGGAAAACTCAGGAGAACCAAGGTTAAATACATAGGAGGTGTGAAAAATAAGGGTTGAATATTTCTAACTTAGGATGATAGAGTTTCTAACGTAAATACTAAACTGTAGAAGTAGAATCGATGTTAACTTATGACACTAGCTTGACGGGATTTTGTGGGTGTAATCCGCTGAAAACCCTCAGGAGACAACACTCCTCCTACTGGGGACACCTAGAGGTTTAACGGCTTGTTGCACACGCTCAGTGCAATCGCGTTCCCTGCGAAAGTGCGGTTAGGATTCTCTTTTGTGAATAAATGGTTTTGCTCGGGACGAGCAAAAGTTAAGTTTGGGGGTATTTGTTCATAACAGAATATTGCATTTTATACCGCCCATTCTTACGCTCGTTTGTTTATAGGCAGGTGCTTTTAATCCGTGTTTTCTACATATTTACAGGCTACAGGTTCCTAGTCCAAAATAACGCAAATGATACAAAATCTCTACTGTTACGCCAAAATCCAGGACATCTGTTGCCAGCAGAAAAAAGCCGGGTTCCGATCATCCGTATCCGTCCAGTGCCGCGTACCTGTTCCAGAGACAAGAAAAATGACAGTGGTCATTCATGTCTCAGACAAGCACAAAGCACGCAAGGGGCAGCACAAAGCACGAGAGGGTCAAACACAAAGCACGAGAGGGACATGCACAGAGCACGAGAGGGTATGGTGCATTCAATGCATAAAGTGTTGATGTGATTCAAAAATTCAAAAATTCAAACTTCCCTCTAAATTTTGGATGAATTCAAATTCAAATTAAAGGAAAGGTCTTGTTCTTTTGCCTATAAAAGGAAACCATTGGGTATGTGAGAAGGAGTCCAATTTTGCCATACATTGTATCATTCTTTTGCTTAGCTTCCCCTTGAGGTCCTTGCCTTCTCTTGATCTTTCAACCTCTTCATTGAGCTTGAAGGTTTAAGGGTTGGTTATTGATCTCAAGGGTTGTATCATTATGGAATCAATAAAGCTCTTCTCCTTTGTGCTTCATTTCACATGAGTTCTTTACCCTTCTCTTGACCTTGCAACCTCTTGATTGAGCTTGCAAGTTTAAGGGTTGGCTATTGATCCCATGGCTTATCTTGAGTTCTATGGTTCTTAGTGTTACTTTCTTGCTTATCTCTTTCTTGCATTTTTCATTCTTGTCTTTTATTACTTGCAATTTATTACCATGCACTTTAATTACTTGCTTGTAATCTTTTCTTTTCTTTGTTTATCCTTTCTTTTGCTCTTTTTGGTTTGTTTTATGAATGGTTGTAATTATTGTTGTTGTTAAGAATCAATACGATATTGTAAGTTAACGTTTCTTTGCTCATTTCCTTTTCCTGTTATTTTCCATTGAACTCCGCCCAAACGATACGCAAGCGCTCCGTTAGGCACCCTACCCTAACAAGGTAACGGTGATTCCTAACCGCGACCGGTTGCGTTCGGTTTGGCCGGAGGCGAAAGCAAGAGACAAGAACGGAAGGACAAGGGTAAATAAGCCGGATTCCACGAATACCGCGCTTAAATCCTCTAATCCACGTTGTTGCCGATTGCTCTAGCTTCAATTGGTCAAGACTCGGCTCAAAGGTTTTGAGTACGGATTTCTTTAGCTTACATTTTCGTATCTTTTAACAACTTTATACTTGCAAATAATACACATAGGTTAGATTGAACAAACATATACTCATTCTTTATTGACTCGTCTAAAAAAAGAAAGGACATATAACCATCTCCCTGTGGATCGACCCGTGCTCAACCGGCTAGCTGCGAAGCGACACCGTCCTGATCGCGGTTATAACTTTAGAATTTTGAACATCCGACACGCTCTCGGCGTGCGATCAAATGGAGCCGTCCCCGGCAATGGCGCCATTTGATCGCACGCCGAGAGCGCGTCGGATGTTCAAAATTCTAAAGTTATAACCACGATCAGGACGGTGTCGCTTCGCAGCTAGCCGGTTGAGCACGGGTCGATCCACAGGGAGATGGTTGTATGTCCTTTCTTGTTTTAGACGAGTCAATAAAGAATGAGTATATGTTTGTTCAATCTAACCTATGTGTATTATTTGCAAGTATAAAGTTGTTAAAAGATATGAAAATGTAAGCTAAAGAAATCCGTACTCAAAACCTTTGAGCCGAGTCTTGACCAATTGAAGCTAGAGCAATCGGCAACAACGTGGATTAGGGGATTTAAGCGCGGTATTCGTGGAATCCGGCTTATTTACCCTTGTCGTTCCGTTCTTGTCTCTTGCTTTCGCCTCCGGCCAAACCGAACGCAACCGGTCGCGGTTAGGAATCACCGTTACCTTGTTAGGGTAGGGTGCCTAACGGAGCGCTTGCGTATCGTTTGGGCGGAGTTCAATGGAAAATAACGGGAAAAGGAAATGAGCAAAGAAACGTTAACTTACAATATCGTATTGATTCTTAACAACAACAATAATTACAACCATTCATAAAACAAACTAAAAAGAGCAAAAGGAAAGATAAACAAAGAAAAGAAAAGATTACAAGCAAGTAATTAAAGTGCATGGTAATAAATTGCAAGTAATAAAAGACAAGAATGAAAAATGCAAGAAAGAGATAAGCAAGAAAGTAACACTAAGAACCATAGAACTCAAGATAAGACATGGGATCAATAGCCAACTCTTAAACTTGCAAGCTCAATCAAGAGGTTGCAAGGTCAAGAGAAAGGTAAAGAACTCATGTGAAATGAAGCACAAAGGAGAAGAGCTTTATTGATTCCATAATGATACAACCCTTGAGATCAATAACCAACCCTTAAACCTTCAAGCTCAATGAAGAGGTTGAAAGATCAAGAGAAGGCAAGGACCTCAAGGGGAAGCTAAGCAAAAGAATGATACAATGTATGGAAAAATTGGACTCCTTCTCACATACCCAATGGTTTCCTTTTATAGGCAAAAGAACAAGACCTTTCCTTTAATTTGAATTTGAATTCATCCAAAATTTGGAGGGAAGTTTGAATTTTTGAATTTTTGAATCACATCAACACTTTATGCATTGAATGCACCATACCCTCTCGTGCTCTGTGCATGTCCCTCTCGTGCTTTGTGTTTGACCCTCTCGTGCTTTGTGCTGCCCCTTTCGTGCTTTGTGCTTGTCTGAGACATGAATGACCACTGTCATTTTTCTTGTCTCTGGAACAGGTACGCGGCACTGGACGGATACGGATGATCGGAACCCGGCTTTTTTCTGCTGGCAACAGATGTCCTGGATTTTGGCGTAACAGTAGAGATTTTGTATCATTTGCGTTATTTTGGACTAGGAACCTGTAGCCTGTAAATATGTAGCAAACACGGATTAAAAGCACCTGCCTATAAACAAACGAGCGTAAGAATGGGCGGTATAAAATGCAATATTCTGTTATGAACAAATACCCCCAAACTTAACTTTTGCTCGTCCCGAGCAAAACCATTTATTCACAAAAGAGAATCCTAACCGCACTTTCGCAGGGAACGCGATTGCACTGAGCGTGTGCAACAAGCCGTTAAACCTCTAGGTGTCCCTAGTAGGAGGAGTGTTGTCTCCTGAGGGTTTTCAGCGGATTACACCCACAAAATCCCGTCAAGCTAGTGTCATAAGTTAACATCGATTCTACTTCTACAGTTTAGTATTTACGTTAGAAACTCTATCATCCTAAGTTAGAAATATTCAACCCTTATTTTTCACACCTCCTATGTATTTAATCTTTGTTCTCCTGAGTTTTCCTTCTAAAGTGCGGCCTCAAATCAGGGATTTTTATCAACTTTACAGAAAATACAAGTCTTATTCTTTATTTCTATCTTTTATCCAAACATCGATTGTATACCCCTACTTGTGTGTATATTTGCACCCCTACACTCAAGAATTCAATTCAAGCTATAATACCCTTACCCTAATACCAAATACTACTTCTTTTCATTAAGGATGGATGGATTTGCTCACACACCTTTCATGCGACTATTAATGCTTCTTGAGGCACTAACGACCGATTACTGAATGTGTGAACTTTAAAGCGCAAATAGCAGTTTCCAGGTCTTGATTTTATTCTATTTTTTCTTTTTCTTTTTCTTTTTCTTTTTCAAGACCGGATATATTTTTCAACATGCTCTTTTGGTGTTTAGCTTTAAATACCGTTTTTTCTTTCATACTAGGCTTTCAGGCAAGAGTATTTCTAGGTATCCTCTACTATCCCAAGTTTCAAGGTGCGTGTAAGTGCAGTTTGTAGGGTATATACTTTCTGAATTTGAACTCAAGAAAAGAAACTATTTTTCAGACTTATCCTCCAGTAAAGCTTCAATACTTTCCCTTCATCTTGACTTAACTCAAGAACTGAACTCAAAAAAAATTGTAAGGACGTATACTTTCCAAAGTTAGACAGAATGAGGGTTATTTTTAGGGTTTTCAATTCCTAAGCCTAGAATTTAGTTATTTCTAATATATCAACTAAACTTTCAGAATAAAAATCTAAGTTACCCTATTACCTAACTTGACGACAAAGTTTTTATATTTTTGGAAACTTTTTCGATTTTTGTGGGTTTTTAATAAGGTATGCAAATGCGAAATATACAAATGAATGCGAAGGAAGAAAGCTTACCGAGCGCACCCCCAAACTTAAACTTGACAGTGCCCTCACTGTCAGGCTATACCAAGAGGGTCAAAAATTGCCGGCGCTCCCTAAAAACAAATTATATACAACAAAGAAAACAAAACAAAAAATATATACACAAAAAGGGTTCCCCCCAAACTTAAGTGAAACAGTGTTTCCACTGTTAAGCGATGAAGTTCAGGATTAGGGGGGAAAGAACAGTGTCAAGCTATACAAGGCCTTACACAGGCCAAAAGTTAACACCAACCATTCAAAAATTCTATCTCTGTAAGATGCTGGTTGGTGAAAGAAGGTGAAGAGGAAAGAAATGGAGATTACGCGAGACCGTATGGAGATAGAAGCGGGATACGGTCTCGGTATATGAGAAGAAGAATGGCGGAAGGGAGAAAGAAGTGGAATACGAACTTGAGGGTGAAAATGGAGTGAATAGATTAGCACAATTTGTGATGACCGATGTGTGAAAAGCGATTGTGCTAATATATTAACCCGTCGAGAAATGGGGTCAAATCCCTCAAGATTCGTGAGAAACCATGGGTATGCCGAACTTGGTAATCCAGACAATGGAAATGGAAGTGATACAGTTACTTGCAGGGTCGGAACGATGGAAAGGGTAGAGGAAAGTGATCGAGGAGGGGTATCAGGTAAAGGTTCGGGAGGGGGTACACAGTCAATGGAAGGGACAGGATGAATTGGAAAATCCGACTCATCAATTAAAACTGGTTCATCCTCAAAAATTTCCTCAATGTTCTCCTCAAAAATTAGCTCATCCATGCAAATTTCATCGAAATCTAGACGCATCAGGGGTTCGGGAAAAACAGTTAATGACTCGGGATGATGAATTGGAGAGAAAAACTCTGCTAAATCTACAGGTTCATCATCCAAAATATTCCCGGCGTCAATATCCTCAATCAAGTGAAAGCCAATTTTCTCAGACACCTCATCAAAAGCATGGATTTCAATCGATTCTGGTTCTAAGATGGAGGTGTAGAGGTCAAAAGGATGGGGTGTGGTTTCACTTGGCAAGGTCCCTTCACAATCGGGTAAATCAAACACTGCAAAGTCGCACAACTTATCAAACATTCTATCTTCAATTGATAATTCAGTTGGGACACTTGATAGACTTTCAACACAGGAGTTGTGGGATTCAATTTGAAACGGGTAGGTTTGATTTGGAAGGGGGTACATCTCACTCTCTCCACTCAAATTCTCAATCTGTCCAACCGCCTCATCATATATTGGAAAATTAGGAGCTAGTTGGAAACTAGCTACCGGGTCAGTAGGTTGTATGAGGGTGGCCATGGACGCATTCAAATCCATCATCTGTTGGCATGACGCTACCCTAAAGTCTTCCAACGACTGTTTCAGACTAGACATGGGTTGTGACGGGGTTTCAGTAAAAGATTCAAAGTTGTTTGGATACTGAAAACTCCCAAATGGCTGTTCAGAAGCAATGTCTAGGGAAGGTGCAAAAGTCGGGTAGGACTGGTAGGAATTGAATGGCTGGACGGGGGTAGGATCAACATTTGGATACGAAGGTGAATGGAAGTGTTGATCCCAAGAATTTGAAGTGGTGAAAGGAGTGAAAGATCGGGTATGAGATTGTTCAATACGTTCAGCGATGGACAAAGGACGACTTGCAAAAGTGGTATCAACATAAGCGGGTGCGGGAGGTTGAAAAGGTTGATACAAAGTGGAATGCGGAGGGCAAGTGTTTGTCCTAGACGCGTCTATGCGATCTTTCAATGACATTTTGGGCATGGAGGGGTCGTTCGATGTTCGGCCAAAGCAAGAACCGTAAGAAGTAATGTCTGGTTGTGGGTACCAAAGTTCGGCAAGAGTTTTGCGAGGTGGGGTACCCATGATATGAAGAGAGAAAGAAAGAAAGGCAGAGAAAAGGAGGGGGAAAAAATTTTGATTTTTTTTTTTTATAATTTTTTTAGGTAGATATTAACAAAAGAATGAAATATATACACAAAAAGAATCTGGACAAAAGCAATCACGACACAAAAATACCACACACCTAATCATTCTAGGGTTCACCTAGGTCAACTAGACCTGCTCCAGAACTTGATTGTCGAAGTAAAACTGTGTCGAGAAACGGGCTCAAGATACACTGATCACGAGGCCAGGTAAGTGCAGAGATAAGGGGAGGTTTTCCAACGCTTTCGCGAAGTTCCTTAATTAAATAACCCTTTCTCTTTTGGCGGTTTCGCCGTTAACACTTTCCTAGACACCCCGTAAACAATGTACCGTTAAGCGAGGTTCTAAACACGGTTAACTTCTCCCAATGAGCGCAAAGTCCTTAAGGCATAAAGTCTAATTTCTTTTAAAATTTGTGCGGGTAAACGTTATGCTCAAGTTCGTGATTTGTGGGCCACGGAAAAGGTGATGAAATCCTTTACCGTATATTATGGGGTTCGCTTGCCCTTAAGTCCGTATTAATGTATGCAATGCGCAATTCAATAAAAATTCTATAAAGAATCAAACAATCGTTTTTTAGTTTAAGCACAGCACTGCAACAAATACGGGTTAGTCAATTTTTAGCGTTTGCTAGCGAACTTGCAAAGAATCCTGCAAAGAATAGTATATTGGATGCGTCGGATTTGAGAAGAAGGTGTTAGTAAAGTACGTACCGTTAAGTTTTTGGGTTAGGAAACCCCCATTGAATCAAATCCGGTAAGCTTGAAAAGTTCGCTTGCGCGGGTCAAACTACCCGGATCTTTGGCACTGTACTATGCAATCACCTTAGCCTTGAACGTACACTTTGCTCCCCACAATCGCCGTTTGCAAATCCGCAAAAATCTGTAGACTTGCTCACAAAAATTATCAAAAAAAAAACAAAAAGATTTTTTTTTATAAATATATACAAAAAGAATATTAACCCGAATAACAAGAAAGAAAATACGCTACCGTCTCCCCGGCAACGGCGCCATTTGATCGCATGCCGAGAGCGTGTCGGATGTTCAAAATTCTAAAGTTATAACCACGATCAGGACGGTGTCGCTTCGCAGCTAGCCGGTTGAGCACGGGTCGATCCACAGGGAGATGGTTGTATGTCCTTTCTTGTTTTAGACGAGTCAATAAAGAATGAGTATATGTTTGTTCAATCTAACCTATGTGTATTATTTGCAAGTATAAAGTTGTTAAAAGATACGAAAATGTAAGCAAAAGAAATCCGTACTCAAAACTTTTGAGCCGAGTCTTGACCAATTGAAGCTAGAGCAATCGGCAACAACGTGGATTAAGGGATTTAAGCGCGGTATTCATGGAATCCGGCTTATTTACCCTTGTCCTTCCGTTCTTGTCTCTTGCTTTCGCCTCCGGCCAAACCGAACGCAACCGGTCGCGGTTAGGAATCACCGTTACCTTGTTAGGGTAGGGTGCCTAACGGAGCGCTTGCGTATCGTTTGGGCGGAGTTCAATGGAAAATAACGGGAAAAGGAAATGAGCAAAGAAACGTTAACTTACAATATCGTATTGATTCTTAACAACAACAATAATTACAACCATTCATAAAACAAACCAAAAAGAGCAAAAGAAAAGATAAACAAAGAAAAGAAAAGATTACAAGCAAGTAATTAAAGTGCATGGTAATAAATTGCAAGTAATAAAAGACAAGAATGAAAAATGCAAGAAAGAGATAAGCAAGAAAGTAACACTAAGAACCATAGAACTCAAGATAAGCCATGGGTTCAATAGCCAACCCTTAAACTTGCAAGCTCAATCAAGAGGTTGCAAGGTCAAGAGAAGGGTAAAGAACTCATGTGAAATGAAGCACAAAGGAGAAGAGCTTTATTGATTCCATAATGATACAACCCTTGAGATCAATAACCAACCCTTAAACCTTCAAGCTCAATGAAGAGGTTGAAAGATCAAGAGAAGGCAAGGACCTCAAGGGGAAGCTAAGCAAAAGAATGATACAATGTATGGCAAAATTGGACTCCTTCTCACATACCCAATGATTTCCTTTTATAGGCAAAAGAACAAGACCTTTCCTTTAATTTGAATTTGAATTCATCCAAAATTTGGAGGGAAGTTTGAATTTTTGAATTTTTGAATCACATCAACACTTTATGCATTGAATGCACCATACCCTCTCGTGCTCTGTGCATGTCCCTCTCGTGCTTTGTGTTTGACCCTCTCGTGCTTTGTGCTGCCACTTTCGTGCTTTGTGCTTGTCTGAGACATGAATGACCACTGTCATTTTTCTTGTCTCTGGAACAGGTACGCGGCACTGGACGGATACGGATGATCGGAACCCGGCTTTTTTCTGCTGGCAACAGATGTCCTGGATTTTGGCGTAACAGTAGAGATTTTGTATCATTTGCGTTATTTTGGACTAGGAACCTGTAGCCTGTAAATATGTAGCAAACACGGATTAAAAGCACCTGCCTATAAATAAACGAGCGTAAGAATGGGCGGTAGAAAATGCAATATTCTGTTATGAACACTTATTATGTATCTACGTCACCTAGAGTGTGCATTGGTATCAGAGCCATGCACGTTCATAGAATTATAGATCTGTGTTTTAAAAAAAATATTCAACTCAAAAGTTTCTTTTTTTTAATCTAAACTTAGATCGATTTTTTAAAAAAAATTTTAATGACAAATCTGTGATATTAGGGTTGTGGTTTGATGGATCTTTTATGATATGTCAATTTTGCATCATCATGTGTCACCATAAATCAGATCTATTTTATTTATGACGCTTGATATAGTTTTTTTAGTTCGTTGATGTGAAATAACCCATGTAACAAAAATGAGATAAATTTTGTAAAGATTGGATATTTTGTGTAAAAAGAAAATTTTAGTTTTTTTCCTCTGTTTTGGTTAGTGTTAATGGCGGCTAGGTCGTATTTTTTTCCTAAAACCCTAACCCCATAATTTTTTGGATAAAAGAAATTAGTGGGATATTTTTTATGGGATTTTGGTTTGGAACCAAATATTTCTTAGGACTTTGGTTTGAAACCAAATATTTTTTTTTGGATTTTTGGTTGGAACCAAATGGTTGGATTTTTGGTTTGAAACCAAAAATATTTTTATTTCGGTTTTGGTTGGAAACCATTTTTTTTTATTGTGCTGGTGGGCCAAATATTTTTTTTAACAAAAATTAACTTCTAGAAATTTTATTTTTATTACTTTCGGATCTTTTAAAAAAAACATTTTTCAAAAAAGATCGGGGGGCCAGCCTAAGGCTCAAGCTCGGGCCGAGCCAGAGTCGGAGCCGAGCCGAGCTGAGGGTTCCGACTCTGGCTCCGACTTTAGCAAAATAAATGTTAACCTCCTTATCGGGCGCGCTACCAATTTATTGATAGTCACGACCATGATTTGATATTGGTTTAACACATGTTTTGTTATGGGCTAGACATGAATAGAGATCAATGCAAGGACAAGGGTTAGTAGTGGGAAAACCCTAGTTTCTCCCAAGAACCCTAATCTACATACATCACTATTGATATCGTTTTAAACTATTAAAATATAAAATGTATCATTTTTAATTATTCATCCATTACTAATAAGTCCTATGAACCTTTTCTTTATAAATTCTATATCCGTAACGACAAACAATCACCCTTCTTCAATCAACTCGTCTAAAGAAAGAAAAGAGTTCACGTTTCCCTGCGGACGACCCGTACTCATCGCGGCTAGTTACTAGTGACACCGTCTTAATTGTGGTTACTTTACAAAACACTTTTTAGCAGATCAATCAAATGGAGCCGTTGCCGGGGCGTAATTTTTTTCTTGTTATTTGGGTTGGTTTCTTATAAAATCCAGCAAACATATTATAAACGAAAACCAAAACCGCATCTTGTGTATTTAACGATTATTGTGCGAGTTTTGTAAGGGAATCTGGAGTAACTGGAGTAAGGAAATAAAGATTCAGAGACTATCAACTTGAACCAGAGGAGTATAAGAGGGCCCTGAAGAAAAATTAGCAAAAGATCCCTCAAGATGGCGGCGGAACCGCGGCGGAAATAAGCTTTTTGCTGCGGAACCGCGGTGGGTTAGATGAATTGTAGCCCCAAAATCCCCTGGTATTTTCCTAATATATTTTTCTCTCCTCTAAAACTCCAATAATCTGATTTTGCCTGCAGGATTCTTTGCAAATATCGCCGCTCAAAAATCTTTTTGCGTGTTTTGATATCGGTTTGTTTGTGCATATCTAAACCGGACATTAAGGGGCAATAACCCAAATCCAGATTAGGTGGGGATTTCATCACCCTTCCTAGGCCCCATAAATCACAAAACGAGCCACTTTCATCCTATATTAATTAAAAAAATATATAGACCAAGGCTTTAACGACCGTCGCGCTCAATTAGGACAGAGGAGGGTCGTGGATAATTTATCGCTTATCCCCATTTCTCTTGTGGTGTCTAGGCAAGTGTGACTAAGAAAAGTGGTTATTTAATTATGCTCGCTATTTCGATGATTCGTATAACGGATACCTCCCACTTACCTGGCCACAAGAGTGATAAAGAGCTGGTAGAGGATTGATCCTGCGACTTGTCCTTTGGAAGTCTAGGAGCGGTTTAGTGATTTGACCTAGGTGACCCTAGTTCTAGGGTTTGATTGTGTATTTTGTGATTTGTTGAGTCAAGCCTCAAGTCTGATTTTTTTCAAAACAAACCTTCTTAAAATCGTTCTCACACACGCTGCCATGTACACTAAACCCGCTTAGTGCATGATCGGCTGGACACGGGATTCTAGTGCCCGTATTGTCCGCGTTTTTTCTATCGACTCCGAAGTCGGTACTTCTTCATCTTCTATTTCCCCTCCATCCACCATATCTCCCGAAATGGATGGATCTCTATTGGGATTTAACGATACAACCCTGCCACCACCCATAGGTGCGCTGAATCCACCGCATATCTCTCTCCAAGGAAAATGCTACCCCATACGTGGACCTTTTCCTACCTGTCTGTCTCTTCCACCAGCCAATGGGGATAATTTCAAAATTAAACCCCACTTCATCAACTTGTTGCCCAAATTCCACGGGCTTGAATCTTAAGACGCATGCGTTTTTATAACCAAATTCAAGAACGTATGTGTAATGATGAGCACAACCCAACTTTCAAGGGATGCTATGCTATTACGTCTTCTCCCTTTTACCTTGTGCGATCTAGCAGAAAAATGGCTTTATAGCACTGCCGCACATTCTATCGCTAAATGGGATGAATTCGTTATAGCATTCCTTAAGAAATTTTATCCTAATCACAAAACCGTCCGTGTTCGAAGCGAGATTAACCAGTTTACCCAACTTCTCAACGAACTATTCTGGAAATGCTTTGAACGGTTTAAGGATCTACTTGTACAATGCCCTCATCACGGAATTGATAGATGGCAACTTTGCCGAATTATATACGAGGGTGTTAATCCTGACACGAAACAAATGCTTGAAACTATTTGTCAATGTCATTTCATGTCAAAAGACGATGGCGAAGCTTGGCAATTTCTGGAGGATCTCACAGAACAAACCTCACAATGGGAGAGCACTAGACCAACATCGTCTTCATCTAGGGCAGGTATCCATCAGCTCAACGTTTCCATCGCAGTGAAAGCCGAAATGGTCGCAATGCAAAAGAAACTCGAAACTATCAAAAACAAAGTCTCGTCAACCTCCCTAAACTAAGTTATGCTCCCCAAAACCGTGTGTAGTTGTTTTGACCCATCACATTTAACGGAAAAATATCCTTTGAATCCTTCGTCTCAAGGTCATGAACAAACCAATGCTGCTTTTTCAGCAACAACCTAGAAATGACCCTTATTCATCCACATATAATCAGGGATGGAGGAATCATCCTAATTTTACTTGGAACCAAAACCAATCTCAAAATCAAAACCAGTTCCCAAGCCAAAGTAACTATCAAAGGCTTCTTCCACAGCAATAGCCACCACACCAAATTCAGCACCCCTTTCAACCGCAATCACTTCAAAATCCGGCCAACAACTGTGCTCCTTATAATAATATTTCAATGGCCGGTACCGATTAAACCTTTGCACTCGATCGAAACTTAAAAACGTTCATTAAACAATTTAGGCAAACGAGGGCTAATTTAACGTTTTCTATCCAAACGTTAGCGCAACATACTGCTTCCCACAGTGAAAGCATAAAATTGATAGAAGCACAACTTGCACAGTTAAATGCCGCAATGAGTGAAAGAGAGAAATGGAGACTTCCATCTCAACTTCTACCAAATTCCAGCCACTCACAAAACGCAAACATCTCCTTTAACCAACAAAATCATAACGTAAGTGTCGTAACTACGTTGAGATTGGGAAGAGTGCTGAATAACAAAGTTGGTGAACAAGTTGAAGTGGATGATATTGATGATACCCCGGCTACTACTTCTACTCCTACTTCGTCTGATCCAACATCTTCTTCCGAGCCTATTCTCCGTTTTCTACTAGGCTCAAACCCTCAGCCCATTTCCTTGAAGGAATTACCATCTACAACCATCCCAAATCCAATTTTGGGATCCATTTTATCCCCACAAACTTCTCCTCAAAAGTTAGACCCAACCCTTATTGATAAAGCTTCTTTTCCAAACAGGTTAAGGGCCAACATACTAAGTACCCAAATGGAGAATGTGGAAATTTTTAAATAAGTTAACATAAATATTCTTCTCCTAGATGCTATCAAACAAGTTTTGTTCTATGCGAAAATTCTAAAGGACTTATGTACTAGGAAAAGGAAAATTCAAGTACCTAAAAAAGTTTTCTTAGCGAGTAATATGAGCAATTCTCTTACCCAACTGGTGCCCACGAAACGTAAGTACCCCGGTTTTCCTACAATATCTATAACTATTGGGGGTAAAAATATCAATTGTGCTCTACTCGATTTAGGTGCTAGTGTTAACTTGCTTCCGTATTCTGTCTATAAGCAATTAGGCATAAGAGAGTTGAAACCTGCGCACTGCACTCTCCAGATGGCCGATTGATCTATCACCCAACCTAGGGGTGAGCTAGAGGACATGTTAATTAAAGTCGGGAAATTTATATTCCCTGTGGATTTTATAGTTATAGATACACAGTCTGTAGCAAACCCACGAAACCAAATTCCGGTGATTCTAGGTTGACCTTTTCTAGCAACTTCCAACGCAATAATTAATTGTCGTAACGGTTCAATAAATCTGTCCTTTGGGAAGATGACAATTGAGCTTAATATCTACAAGTTAGGAAGTCAACCCTCCGAACCCTATGCTCATATAGTTGATGTATGTTCCGTCGAAAATATAGCTTCCAACATTTGCGAATTTAAGGAACTTCACGATACTGATCTTGATGCCACTAGTACGTTATTGTTTGATCCTGCTATTTATTATACACGTGAAGACCTTTCTGTCGACAAGTCCAGACCTAAGTCCAAATCCTTTGACTTGTCGAATGATTTAGTTGAGCTATCCGAGTATCATAACTTCCTTTTCGATGAGATTATCATTCGTAATATTGATGGAAGTTTTGAAGACATTTTTGCCGAGGAACTCGCATTCCTAAACGACATGGGTGTTGTGATGAATCAATCTCCACCCAAAGAAATTGAACCGCCGCCCCTTCTTCTTATCAAGTACGAGAATGTGAATATTCTACCTACTCCTTGTCTTTCGAATTCGCATTTTCATCCACCATCACTGTTTCGTCTCTATCAATCGAGACGTAAATCCGTTCAATTACACCTCTTATCTCCTCCCCACTTCTTCATGTCTATCTGTGACATAATATTTTACCAACCATGGTGTCACATTGATAAAATATTCGAATGGTTGGTGTTGACGTTTGGTCTTTGTAAAACTTTGCATAGACCAATAATTTTACCCCCTTTTATGATTTTAAATGCTTAAAACACAGTTTTAATTAAGTTTGGGGGGGGGGATATTTTGGCTCTTGAAAGAAAAACAAATTTTTACACAATTGTGTGCCAAAAATAAGTTTAGGGGAGGATTTCACTGTCATTGACTTTTGTCCCCTTTTGCTAATAATTAAGAACTTTTCCTCCCAAGTCTATAGGTTTTGATATTAAAAGATGAATCAATGAGGACACTGCTGCAAATAGGTTTGGGGGGAGGTTTGTGCTTATTCACACATCATTTTGCATTATACTAAATAATAGAACTAAATTTTTTGATAATAAAAGTTAGGAAGTGAAAATACATATGAAAGATAGGAAGTTATTTAAGAAATGCAAGAAAATTAGATGTTTTTAAAACGAACCTAGTAATAGGCAGTCATGAGCTGTTGTCCTAAGGGTTAGTAAGATGAAGGGAATCACTAATCTGAGGATAGAAATAAGTCTGAAAAATAGTCCCTATTCTTGAGTTCAAACATCTGAATGTTGATACCCTACTATACGCACTTGCACACATATTGAAACTTGGGATAGTAGAGGATACTTTGAAATGCTCTTGTCTAAAAGCTTTAGTATAAAGGAAAAAATATATAAACAAAAATATAAATGACACATAAAAAAATGGTGAAGAAAAATGAACACTGGTCTTGTAATTACTTAAGGCAGCATAAAAAAATATAGCGAGGGTGCCTTATCACCTAGTGTCTTAGACCCACTGGTTTGGGAGCCACTACTAAGACTTAGATGTTGCAAGACTAGGATATTGCTAATTACGCCTTAACGAGTGATCACATTTGGTAATCGGTTGGTTAGTACCTCAAGAAATATTAACGGTCGTATGAAGAATGTGTGAGCAATTCTATCTATAAAACATTCATCGACTAAAAAGTACTAAGGAAGATGGACAAGAGTATGATAGCTTAAATTGAATTCTTTAAGTGTAGGGATGTCTTTTATACACACGTAGGGATATATGATCGATGTTTGGAAGAAAGATATGGAGGAAGACTAAAGGTGATATTTTATTGAGGGATGATGTGATTTCTGACATCTTTTCATGACTATTAATATAGGGCTGATGGCTACTGAAAAGCTAGCGTAGTTTGAAACTCTTATTTTCAAGTTCTTTCTTTTATATGTTTTTATCTGTGTATGTAACTTTCATCTTCTTTCTTTTATTATAGGATTTTGTGGGTGTAATCCGTTGAAACCCCTCAGGAGACAACACTCTGTTGGAGATAGTGCCCTCAAAGTCAATTATTGGATCGCAGGTACGTGATTGCAATGATTGAGGCAGGACCTATACCAATATGACAGTCTTGCTCAAGATGATAGTATGCTATCTGATTTGTCTTTATCATCGTATACATGCTTTAGTTCACTATTGCATGATGATAGAGCCCATAGGATTCTTGCTTGACTACTAGCAGTATGATGGCGATCATATACGTGGGAGCTGGGGTCTGTAAGCACATCCTTAAAGTGTCCCTAGTCGTGGGAGTTTCGAGACAGGGTATCGATACTCCAGAGTAGACTAGTGTATACAGTCGAGACCTCGGAGAGGGGCGGTGGCCGGTCTCATAAGCCACCGGTGTCAGTTTGATCACCTAAGATGTATACAGGTGCTCATTAGTTTATGAGTACACCGGACAGGACTCGCCGGGAACATGCTAGTTGGTATTATACATATCGTCAGATAGCAGTTCCCTGGTGACATGTGTACAGGTTAGTTCATCGACCTGAGATCGTCATTTGTCTCGTGTGAGTTCCCACTGTGCTTAGATTACTACCCCACCACGGTCAAAGGAGTTGTGCAAACGGGTTTTAGTTGGGTACAGTCCCGAGCCACATCGGAGGCAAGTGAGTGGATCGACAGAGGATTCGTCTCTCCCGGTATTGGGGGTGAGATCGCGCTGTGTCTAGGAGAGCCATTACACAAAGTTCTCGGCCGAGGCAGGAGATTTACTGGTAGGTACTCCAGTAGTATCTCAGGGTGTTCCGGGCCACTCTCTGACACGACTTATACTGCTATTGGGGGTCTGACGTTACCAGCCCCTAGGCAGATATGCGATACTCATAGACGAACGGACCGGACTGTATGTATATTGTCACTGTTAGGCTCAGTAGGGTTTTGAGATGAGTTCGCTCGTCTGCTTCCTTTCCAATCAATACATAGGCAAACCGTTACGTACAGCTTGTACCTCTGACGTGCTAGTGGTTATACCCAGTGCCAGTATGTTGATGAGTCATTAGAGTCCCCCACAGACACTTTCCCAAGTTCGGGCGAAACGTTGTAGAGGCCGTATGGGTTTATGGCAGGGTTCGGAAAAAGCACGTGCGTTTTCGCACGTGTCGTTTTTCGGGCAGATAATACTGGTCGGCTTTGGTTTAAGCCGGATCCGAGTATTATGCTATGTAAATATATTATCTTTGTCTCAGTTGCATTTGTATTCGGTCGTAATACAAATGCGTGTATGTTTATACTGATACGGGGTTATCCTGAAATTCGTTTCAGGATCACTTTTGGAAGTTGCCAGTTTCCAGATTTCTATCAGCCGTATTTAACGTTCGGTTAAATACGGATTTATCTTTTCTTGAGATGAGTGTGGAAGCTTCTAGATGATGACTAGGATGGTGAGGTGTTAAGTGACTCATTAGTGCATTTAACGATTCATTTAATGCAAGGGTTACTAGGTTAATGACTAGGTTTGTGTTCATTGGTTTGCTTTTAATGTGTTCATACAAGGTGTTATGATAAGCTTCATTATTGTGGTCACCCCCTTGCTCCTACACTCACCCCCTCCTCTTTATATGGCCGGCCCCCTCTCTTGATAGAATCATGGTTGTTGTTCACTAGGGAAAAGATTATGATAGATTTGTATATGGAATTTTCATATAACTCAAATTCTTATCACCCGGTTCCAAAAGGCAACTTCATTAACCGTTCGTCCATAGCCTTGGACGTAACGAGACAAAGTGTTCTACTCATTCTCTACTTCATCTTGGTCGTCTCTTTTAGCAAACTTGACGACCGAGTTGCCTCGGTTCAGAGGCGGGAGCCCGTTTAAAGATCCGTCGACGTGGTGCCACCTGGATGAGAAGACTGGAGATTCAGGAGATCGGAGCAGCCGCAACAAGCATGGGATGATGGTTGAAGACCGAAGGACTCGGATCGTTCGGTATAACCTTTCTACCCACTTTGTAGTTTGTTAGTTTAGCTTTAATGGCAGATCCGGGTTATAGTACGCGATAGCGCCAGTTGTAAAAGTTTTTGTTCCGCATTTGGCGTCTGTTAGACGGCCGGGGCGCTACCGTGGACTTATACACTCCTCCTATTAGGGACACCTAGAGGTTTAAAGGCTTGTTGCACGTGCTCACTGCAATCGTGTTGCCTACGAAAGTGTGTTAGGTTTTTCTTTTTCTTTTTAATAACTAGTTTGCTCGGGACGATCAAAATTAAGTTTAGGGGTATTTGATTAGTCTAAAATATTATACATTTGAATAAATATTTCCCCCACTATTGTTAAGTACTAAAAGGTGTTTATTGTAATTATAAAATATATGAGGGTTTATGTGTAAAAAGTTTATTATCATATGTTTCTACATTATAATTAACATAATGAGGGAAAATACATGCATATAATATTTATATAAAATATTAGTAATTAAAATATGCATATCATATCAAATATTTCTAATCAATATTCTTAAGATTTAATATCATATAAAATGGTTAGGATAATATCTCAAAAATACCAAATACTACCAACACTTTGGTTTGAGATATTGTGCAGATATTAGCCCAGGTCTGGAATCCAAGAGATCCAGGATAAATCAGGATGTCGGAATCGAATCTGCCAAATTATTGAAGCAAATCATGAGATCTAGCAACGACAGAGACTCAGAGCATTATTCTCGGATAAATCAGGATGTCGGAATCGAATCTGCCAAATTATTGAAGCAAATCATGAGATCTAGCAACGACAGAGACTCAGAGCATTATTCTCAGAATCCAGACATCGATAGGATATCTAAATATCAATACAAAACACCAGAAAAAATCCCAAATCCTGATTCTATTAGGTTGCGGCGGAAGGGCGGCAAATGTAAAGGATATGCGGCGGATCCGCGGCATGTTTGTAGTCGTAGGATGTGAAATTTTGTATTATGGATCTTAACAGCATATATTCACATAGGAAATCTAGGGTTTCTGGTTTAGTGACTATATAAGAGACCGAGAGCTTCACATTAAGGATCATCATCGAAGAGATCAAGAGGTCCAAGCGATTCACGCATCCGAGTGATCATCAGCTATTCATCTACTTTTAACAAGAAAGAGATCTAGAGAAAACTAGGGTTCTTGTATTCTACTTTCTAAGGAGAAAAGTTGTATGCAATAGTTGATTAATAAAGATAGTTTTGAGTGTTTTTTTTTTTTGCAATTAATTTCCGCACTTACTTTCCGTACTTACTTTATGCATCTTAATCATATTTTCACTCTTCTTCATCCTTTCTTCTAAATCTTTAACCATGAGCGAGTAATTCCTTACTTGCTAGGGTTCGTAGGATATGGTAGAACAATAGATGATAAAATCTTTTAATCTCTTTTATACATTTTAAAGTTTATAAAGTTTAGCAAAATAAATGTTAATCTCCTTATCGGGTGCGCTACCAATTTATTGATAGTCACAACCATGATTTGAGATTGGTTTAACACTTGTTTTGTTAAGGGCTAGACATGAATAGAGATCAATGCAAGGACAAAGGTTAGTAGTGGGGAAACCCTAGTTTTTTCCAAGAACCCTAATCTACATTCATCACTATCGATGTAGTTTTAAACTATTAAAAGATAAAATGAGTCATTTTTAATTATTCATCCATTACTACTAAGTCATATGAACCTACGAGCCTTTTCTTTATAAATTCTATATCCGTAACGACAAACAATTACCCTTCTTCAATCAACCCGTCTAAAACAAGAAAAGAGTTCACGTTTCCCTGCGGACGACCCGTACTCATCGCGGTTAGTTACTAGCGACACCGTCTTGGTTGTGATTACTTTACAAAACACTTTTTAGAAGACCAATCACTGCCCTTGATGATTACATGGCTCAAAAAATAAGAGCTCATCAAGCTAATGAAGCTGCTGACCAAATCGTCAGAACTGGACGACCGTATCCAGGCTGGTATGACCAAATCAAGTACCCGTCGGGATATACAATCCCCAAGTTCCATGTGTACAAAGGGACAGGCAATTCTCACCAGCACGTCGCGCAATTCAATGCCCTGTGCGGCAACACTGGAGACGACGACAAACTGTTGCTTCGCCAGTTTGTTGGCATTCTGTCAGAAACGGCCTTTGAATGGTACTCGGAGCTCCCAAATGACTCCGTAAAAACATTCATAGAAATGGAACTGCTGTTCACACAGCGGTTCGCCAGCGCGAGCGAGCGCACTCCAATCACGACATTAATCAATTCCAGGATAAAGCTGGGAGAAACATGGGCCCAATGTGCGATCCGGTGGCGGAATCTATGGTCTAAGTTCGAACAACGCATTGAAAAATCTCCCGCTGTGGGCATGTTCATCGGGACCCTAGATCCTCAAACGACTGTGTCCCAGTTCATGACATTCTTCAAACCAACAACCTTCCAGGCTCTGATCGATAAACTAGCCCAAATGGACCAGATGGGCCACGACCTTCCTCCTCAAATAAGGTCCCTCAAAATAACAAGGGTAAAGGGAAAGTGACCTTCGTTGCCAACACGCAACAACAACCGAGAGGCCCAAAACCAGCTGCTTTCTAAAACAACGCGCGTCCGCGTCCACCTTTCGAGGAAAGTCTAGGACGCGCTTACTCGTTTCCCTGCGACAAGACGAGGAGACTGTTCGAATTGGCAGTGCGTAATAAACTCATCGCATTGCCAGACCCGTGGCGTCCACCGCAGCCCGGAGGCGTCAATAATCCTAATTACTGCTCCTATCACAAAATGGTGAGCCACCCAACTAAAGATTGATACGTCTTTAAAAACTGAGTCGAGGACCAGTATCAACAAGGGAAATTTGCGCTGTCTGATAACTGGAAGGTAAACCCACCCCAGAAGCACACTCCCAAAAAGTGGATGCATAGGGGACATCATGCTCACTCGTGGAAGAAACTCCAAAGGAAGTCGTTCTTTCAGCAAGAACCAAAAGAATGCTGAAGGATCTACAGACATGTCTGGCAGTCAGGTGGAAAAGCTCACTTGAACCCGAAATCATCGAAGGGATACTGAAACCACGTCCTGCACTAAAAGTTGATGACAAAGGGCAAAACCCCCAAATTGATCCTTTAAAGTCTTCGAAGAAAAAGAAGAAGACCAAGAAGCCTGTGCAGCCTGCCGAGTATGACGACAAGCGCACAGACCTACAAAAGTGCATTGACGCGCTGGAGGAGTACAACCAGAAGGAGCGGACACCGGTCACGCTCGAAGAGTTCCTCAAGCATATTCTTAAGAACGAAGATAGTGAAAACGATAAGGAAAATGACTCGTCAGAAGAAACCGAAAACTATGTAACAAGTTGCTACATGGTCTCCCATTCATCGTTAAATGATGAAGAAACTCCTTCGGCGTCAGAAAACAACGCAGAGGGACTGAGGGCAGGATCAGCGCTAAAATCCCTGGAACTGCCAGAAGATCCGATCGATAGGCTGTTAAACGAAGTTTTTCGAAAAAGCAAAACTGATCGAGAATGCGAAACAACCATATACGAAAAGGCTAACCGTCAGCATTAGGACAAAGAAGCTGCGGCGAGGACGAGTTATAAAGTACTCCCACTAAACCAAAGCACACCTGCTACAAATAAAAACAGGATCAAAATAGAGAAGCGGTTCACCAAAGCCCTGTCAATGGGGATGAAGCTGCCACCTCTCATAAAAAACACTCCCGGGGTCATATGCCTCGATGGAGAAGAATCACATTTAAACTACTACCTATTTCATCGGAGGGTCACCCACCCCACCGAGGAATGCAGTGCCTTCAAGAAGTGGTGGCAAGGATACGCTGCCCATCAAAAACACTTCAAGAGGATGAAGCGTGAAGCTCGTGCTCGTCGACGGCAAAATAGTACAACAAACGCGCATGAAGAAACGACTGGCAACTGACATATGGTTGGTACCAGTTCGGAAGGGGGAAAACCCCAAGTTCTTAATTTCGGGAGCGATTATGAGGACGAAATACCCCTCAGCCCTCGCTTCAAAGACTCCACCTCCGAAAAAGAAGAGGAGGAGAAGAACTGCGAGAATATTTAGCCGCGTAACCGCACGCTGCCTGAAAAGAATTTCGGACCTACAAACAAATGTTCAAACAAAAAAGACAAAGGGAAAGAAAAAATCTCTGAGGAAATTGCCCTCAACGATGGAATTGTCAAAGAGCTCGCAGTGAGATACCCGTCTAGGAAAAATAAGGTGGATTACAATGTCCTAGCATATTTGAGGAAAATACCCTCACAACTAAGCATATTGGATGCTCTTCTCCTGTCCAAAGAGGCACGAGATTCTCTGATCAAGTTATTACAAGAGCCCGATCAGTTCCAAGATTTCTTCACGGAATAGAAGATGAAAAATGAACTGGCAGAGGTCCATACGGCTGACATGACATTCAGCGATGAAGATCTCCTCCTCGGTACGTGCGAACATAATCGCCCATTATACGTAACCGGGTACTGCCACGACATCAAGATAGGGAAAATCCTTGTCGACAACGGATCCTCCGTCAACCTTCTCAACGTGAGAGTGTTGAAGGAGATTTGCATGAACGCTTAGCACCTGGCCCGAGACAAAATTATCATTTCCGGGTTCGACTCACAGTCGTCACGGACGCTCGGGTTCGTAATCGTTACGCTTCGGGCTGCTCGTCATCAACATAAAATTTCATGTCATTGACTTCAAGACTTGCTATAACTCTTTGCTTGGCAGGCCTTGATTGCATGAGTACAATGTCATCCTTTCTACACAACATCAGTGTATGAAATATTTCAAAGACGGCTTGGAATACACCATCATAGGGGAGCTAAATCCATTCTCCATAAACGAGGTCCAAAAATATGAAGACGCAAAGTACTTCCTACCAAACTTCGAGGATACGGAAGGTGTCATAAGCCGGAGGATAAACAGAAGTCCGTCGCCACTATCCCGATCTTTGGGAGCAATTCCGAGGAAGATGAATAAATAGTCTACTTGGGGCAACCCTAGAGAAAAACAATAGGCCGGGACCATCTACTCCTGTTTTGGTCTATGGCAGTGACTCAGAGGATGATGCCAACACAGTGTTCTCTATCCGCCCATCTGTGCAAACCCTCGCCGGTGCAGACCAGAGTCTATAAATTACAATGGCTCCTCCTCAGCATTATAAAGAACTTGATGCGCTCTATACATACAGCGTAGAAGAACTGCAAACTTTCTACATGCCTCCAAGGCGAAGAGGTGAAAAAGCGATCCTCTTCTACCAATCTACGGAAACCAAAGTAGAAAAGGAAGTTTGGCATGGTGCAGATTTTTCACTCGACAGGCTTCAACCAATCCGTCTGCTAAGATACTATGCGGAAGGATTAAAAAGGCTGTTAAGATGCCAAGGTGTACCTCTCGAACAAACTGTTCGACAATCCTAATTTTACAAAGAGATTTGGGATATTCCCGGGACTCAGCGAAAGATGCCCAACGGAAATATGGAGACAACCGGGCTTGGATACGTTCGGTCTAAGAAACAGGAGCGGTTCCACAATTGCCACGTCGTAAACAGTTCCAGTGAAAGGGAAAACGCTCTTTCAAATAGCTGTGACGTTGAAACAGAGCGAAATCCCGCTCTAAGAACGTTAAGTCCGTCACTCGAAGAACAAATAGACAAGCTAATAAAAGAATCTTTTCAAAAGAGCCGAGACAATCACACCCGCGAAATGGCCATTTATGAAAAAGGCAGGATGCAGCGCCTCAATCAGCAATCTGCGGTAAAGGAAGACTATAATGATCTTCATCCCCGGCCCGCTGTATGTCCTCGCGAAAGGGGAAAATCCCGAAATAGAGGCAAAAATAGGGCAAAGAACGCAAACAACGTTCGAAAACAACAAAGCGGATCCAAGAAGCCATGCAATCGAGGAAAACTCGGTTGGAACTTGTCCTTTATAAAGACGATGGGTCGGGAATACTCTTTCCCTCAAGACAAGACAAGGAAAATATTCAACCTTGTCATGAAACTCCAAATGATGATGCTTCCGCAGTCTCGGCATCCTGAACAAATAAACGAGGTTCATCATCCGGATTATTGATCCTATGACCGATTAATAAGTCATCCCCTTGAAGACTGCTTCACCTTCCAAGACCGGGTAGAAGACCAGTATCAACAAGGCAAGTTCGATTTATTTGATAGCTGGAGGGTAACCCCGCCGCAAAAGCATGAGCCAAAGAGGACCTATACCGTAAGGATAGGACCAGCTCAACATCAAGAATGGATGCGAACCCGTACCTGCCATATGATAACACTCTCAAATGAGGGAGGGCACAGGATTATGAATAGCCTCTGCAGGTGCTTCGCAAATGAAGATGAGGACGGGATGATCTCAGAGTTTCCACTAGCACCAAAAGAGCTAGAAGATGAGATATACACTATGGCGAACAACCTAAGGAAAATTGACTTAGGGACGGAAAATGATCCGAGGCCGACATTCGTCAGTGAGCTACTATCTGAAAAATAGGTAGCCACGTTAAAGGACGTGCTCATGCAATAAAAAGATTTCTTCGCATGGAACTATTCCGAGATGCCATGTCTAGATCCAAAAGTAGCAGTATATAAGCTGGCCATATCGCCGAACATAAAGCCAGTCAAACAGGCGCCAAGAAGGATGCGACTCGAACTTGAGATGAGTATAAATGCTGAGGTAAATAAACTAATCGACTCCGGTTTCATCCAAGAAGTTCAATATCCTGACTGGATCGCTAACATCGTTCCAGTGATGAAGAAAAATGGGACGGTGCGCATCTGCGTGGACTTTCGGGATCTCAACAAAGCCTGCCCGAAGGATGATTTCCCAGTACCTGTTACCGAGCTGATGATCGATAACACGTCTACCCATGAGGTCTTCTCCTTCATGGATGGATCTTCAGGATACAATCAAATAAAAATGCATCCATAAGACCAAAAGCATACCGCCTTCCGGACTTCGCTGGGCATATTCTGCTATAAGGTGACGCCCTTCGGTCTAAAGAATGCTGGCGTTACCTACCAAAGGTCCATGACAAAGATCTTCGATGACCTCATACACGAGATCGTCGAATGCTACATCGACGACCTTGTGGTTAAAAGCAAATCCTATGAGGAACATTTGGAACATCTAAAAATAGTGTTCCGACGTCTTCGGAAGTATGATCTGAAGATGAATCCTCTAAAATGTGCGTTTGGAGTCTCCTCAGGCAAATTCCTAGGATTCATCATACGGCACCGGGGTATCGAAATCGATCCCTCAAAGATCAAGGAGATTATGGAAATGCTCACGCCAAGAACTCTCAAACAGTTGCGATCTCATCAAGGAAAGCTCATATATATCTGGCGGTTCATAGCTAACCTCTATGAAAAATGTCGTCCCAATAGTCATTTGATGAAGAAGGGGACCCCGTTCGTCTGGGATCAAAAGTGCCAAAATGCACTAAACGAAATCAAGCAATATCTGCAAAATCCGCCGGTATTGACCGCTCTGGTTAAGGGAAAACCCCTTAACCTTTATACAACATCCCTTGAGAGTTCTCTTGGCGTGCTATGGGCACAAGAGAACGATCAGGGAAAGGAGAGAGCTCTGTACTATTTGAGTCGAGTTCTCCTGGGGGCAGAAAACAACTACTCCCCCATCGAAAAGTATTGCCTGGCACTGATCTTTATGATAACGAAGCTCAGACATTACGCCTTGGCACTGATCTTCGCAATAACGAAGCTCAGACATTACGCCTTGGCACATGAGGTCCATCTTATATCAAAGGTGGATCCTCTCAAATATCTGATGTCAAGGGCCATACTAACAGGAAGGCTTGCCAAATGGGCCCTCCTCCTGATGGAGTTCTGTCACGCCCCGCTTCCCAGTGTACGGGTAAGGAAACGCGACGAGGCCCGCTACATATTTACTCAGAAGTAAACACGCTAAGCGTAACTAAGCAATATAATGTAAATATACACAAGAAGACATGAAATGTAAATGAACATTAACTTTTGTTTATTAAACATTTCTTTACAATACAACTGAAAAGTAAATACAATGATGAAAGCAATTCCTAAACAATGGCATGAACATGAAAGTAAAGTATATACAAGAGTCTAAAACTCGGGGTCCTCGTTGAACTGATCCAAGTCCTCTGAACTGGGCTCTATCTCCAGTGAGTCGGATCCACCTGACAACATTCCAAAGAAAGAAGAGAGAAGGAATGTCTACAACGAACTATCGCTCGGTAAGTCCCAAAGAAAAGTAGGAATTGAATAGATGGATATGAGAATATAACTGGTGTATTGTGAGTTTGTTATGTTATTGCAGTTGTTTGTAGCTTGGTACAGAATATGCCAGTGTATACGAGAGGAGTCCAACTATTCCGTGTATTAAGGTATACGGAGCACAAAGAACCGTTAAGCTACGGAACAACAACAATGGATATTCAGGTTAGGTGTATTAAAGTGACCATCTCGTGTCACTTCTAACACATTCCGTACCAGTCTACCCCTTTAAAACCCCGTAATGTATTTTGTATTGATTTGTATTGTTTTGTTTAATAGATATATGACTTGCCGAAACCATGATATCAGTAGTTCATGTAAATGGAAAGGATATAGACGGATAGTCATGTAGACCAATCAAATGTATATCCATGGTTCGGTCAAATCATGTTCATATTGATATAGATTGAATTCTGGTATAAATGGATTCATGTTGAATAGGAGTTATACTTGAATCATATTCAAGGATAGATTGATTGATTTCAGATTAGACTGAGACTCTGCCTGAGTCAGACACTTAAACAGAATTGAAGTCCTGAATTAGTTTTGATGTTATCGGTAACTGCTGCATATGGACGGTAGGATTTGTGTTTTCTTCAAGACAATTACCGTATTGATAACACCGTTTTTAGGTTGTATACCTTAGATAGGCAAGCACCCATATTCTCTGGCTCTCTGAGGCTCAAGAGAACTGGTCCCACTTAAACCTATATTTACTAGAGTCCTTATTGTAAATTAATATAACTTGAAGGGGTTTTATGAAAAATAGTTTTGATATATTTTCAATATAAACCTCCAGTATTTATTTATCATCTTTAGGGGTTTCATAGCTGTAATTTTTATTAAATGAAATATTCTAGTGGATATAAACCTAACTTTGAATAGTATATGGTATTTTCTTGTAATTTGACTTGTATTGAATGTGATGATATTTTCATGATCTTTTGTGACTCTTTTATTTTGATTTAGAAAACATGAAATATATAATATATTTAAAGTAGATATTTTGATAATATATATATATATATTAAAAAATAGAATTTATTTATTAAGTAGAAATCACGTTTTTCTTAAAATTATAATACAAATTCCATCGAGATCGTATACTCCGTGAGAAGGTCTGCATCTTGCCCTACTAGTCCGATGGATGTGCGATAAGCCGCACCAACCAAGTCGGATTCTCTAAAATGGGTTGTAAGAACTTAATCGTATGGAATTTAAATAAGACAATTTAAAGAATACGGTTTTGTAATAGTTTAGGGTATTTTATTATAAACTTGTAATTATCCCACAAACTAATGTTTCAAAAGCCATCGTGTTATGTTAAGAATGAGTGTTGTGATGAGATAGGTCATTACCTCGTGAGTTTTCTAAAGGTAATACAAAGAAATATGATGAAATATATAGAATGTAAAGTTTGTGGTATTTAATCGTAAAAATGTGATAAAAGTTGCATAACATGTTATTTTGAGATGAAACTTGTTCTAAAGTATTTGGTCATGATTGCCAAAAATTATATGAAGAATTGGTAGGCTTGGTATTAAGAAAATTTGGGGTTTTAAAGAAAAGAGAATCGGAAGTCGGAATAACTGCGCTTCGGACGAGTTTTGAAATGAGAAAGTTTTAGATTAGAATGAGATGAGGGGAGAAGAGACTTACTGGTTGAAAGGAAAGGGGAGAGATAGAGGGAACTTTTGAAGGTGTCGGGGAGTCGCCGTGTCGCCGGATTCTTCCCGAAACGTCGCCGGAACTTTGACCTTGGCTAACTTCACTTGTACAACTTTGGACTTGGAATTGCAGAATGAGGAGGGCCAAAGTGTATACGGTATTTATAGGATAGAATTAGGGTTTTATGAGTGAAGAGAGAATTAATAATGCATTAAAATTAGAATTAAATAGTGAAATTACACTCTCTGGATAATTGCAGAGTAATCAAACATAATGGGAGTTAAGGGGGGAGGCCAAGAGACTAGGGCACAAAAATTGGGGGCATTACCTACGGGAGGGCCCGGCGGCGCCAGCCCCATGAGGAATCTCGCCGGTCCAATCTGAGGGGTGGGGCTCTGGATCTTGGCCACGTGTCCTAATCGCTTCATATAGCATTTTCCACATGTTTGTTTAATCTGACTTTTCATTTTTACGTGTATTGCACGTGTAAACTTTTGGGCTTCTAAAAGTTTTAAAGAAAAATCATTAAAAATAATATGTGGCTGGGGGGATTTGAACACTGGGGCTATGTCACAGCAGTGCAAGGCTTTACCAATGAGCTACAAGTACTTTCTTGCTGTTCAAAAGCAAATTAAATACTTATAGGATACACATGATTGCAAATACTCCATTTGTACATTAACTTTTAAACAAAATTTTTGTACATTAAAATAGAGTCGTTACAAGTTCTCAGTGACGTATCGACCCCTTAAAGCAGTAAAAGGTGAGGCCATAGCCGACTTTCTTGCGAAACATCTGATACCAGCCGACTCCCCATTAAATTGCGAATTGCTAAACGAACATGTGTTCGACGCAATGGAAGAAGAGAAAGAAGAAAATGATTTCCAATGGGAACTCTACTTCGATAGAGCATCCTCCGTGAAGCAACGAAAGTGAAACACCCCCATAATCAAGGCCGGGGTGGGCCTTATCTTCATGGCCCCGCAAGGAGGGATATTGCGTTACGCCCTTTCCTTAACGGAGCCAATGACTAACAACGAAGCTGAGTATGAAGCTTTGATAGCAGGCTTCGAAATCACTATCGATATGGGAATCAAAGACCTCCTCATATATGGAGACTCTCAGCTGATCGTTAGCCAGGTAAATGGCGATTATCAGACATGCAAGCTAGAGATGATAAAATATGGCGAAAGAGTGCAGCAACTGCTGACACAAATCCCCTCCTACATCCTGAAGAGTATACCGCGTGTAGAAAACATTAAGGCGGATGCATTGGCCAAATTGGCTAAGGAACTGGCCGATTAAGACCTTGATGATGTAAGGATCATTGTGCAAAGCTGCAGGATTCTCACGCCAACAGATATATCTTCGGAAGACTTAATAGAGCCATCCGAAAGAAAAGAAATGACCGAATAAGTAGCCTTTCAAATAGAGGATGAAGAAAAGGTCAAGGATTGAAGGAAAGTCTTCATAGACTACTTCAAATCCCAACAAACATTAAAAAAATGCGTCGTCTAGAAACCAGCTCATGAAACGAGCTCTGTCCTTCGCCATCGTCAATAATATTCTATATAAGAGATTGGTCGAATGTCTGTGGCTAAGATGCCTGGGACCAGAAGAAGCGAAGAGAGTCGTCCAAGAAACTCATGACGGACTCTGCGGCTCTCATCAAGCTGGGCCAAAGATGAAGCTGAAGATAAAAAAATGGGTTACTATTGGCCCACATGATTCAGGACTGTCTCGAATATGCGAAGCGGTGTCACTCGTGCTAAATTCACGGGGACTTCATCCACCAACATCCAAATCCGCTACACCCAACAGTGGCTAGCTGGCCGTTCGAAATGTCGGGAACCGATATAATTGGCCCCATTGAACCGGCATCGTCTAAAGGACATCGGTTCATACCGGCAACGACCGACTAATTCTCCAAGTGGGCAGAAGCAGTACCGCTAAGGGAGGCGAAGACGGAGAATATCATCCATTTCTTCAAAACCCATGTCATCTACCGGTTTGGCACTCCGCGGCGGATAATCTCGGATAATGGGCCAGCTTATAGAGGTCATAAAATCAGCCGCTTCGCACAAAAGTATAAAATAGATTGGAGATACTCTTCAGTTTATAATCCTCGGGCCAACGGTCTAGCTGAAGCTTTCAACAAGACCTTGATAAAGATTATAAAGAAAACAGTGTCCAGAAATAAAAAAAAGACTGGCACGAAAGGCTACACGAAGCACTCTGGGCGTACCGAACAACGTTCAAGACGGCCACGAATACGACACCGTACGCATTGGTGTTCGGCACGGAAGTAGTGCTCCCACTGGAAGTAGAACTCCCTTCTCTACGAGTAGCGGTTCGATAAGAGCCGACAGATGAAGAAAATGCTCATCTTCGGCTTGAGGAGCTCGATGCCCTCGACGAAACTCGTCTTATAGCACAGCAAAATCTGGAGGCTTATAAGGTAAGGATGACCCAATCATATGAAACTGACCAGGCCGAGAACGTTCCGCCAAGACGAACTCGTGCTAGTCGTCAAAAGACTAATGATTCCCAATCGTGCAAAATGGGGGAAGTTCGAGCCGAACTATGAAGGTCCGTATATTATAGACAAAGTCTACCAAGGTGGAACTTACCTGCTCATGGATATGCATGGCGAAAGGCCCTTCCGGCCAATAAATGGCTGATTCCTCAAAAAATACTACGCTTGACAAGTCACGACTTAGGTCAATGATAGATGACGACGCTTGTGTCCGCTCGCTATCTTCCTGAGTTAGGAATCTGATAGCAGTATCCAAAAAGATCCGTTGCTTCAAAAAAACGGCGACAACGGACCGAGAAGTCCTTAAACTAACTATCCGCCTCAAACATGGCGACAACAGACCGAGATATCCCTAACCTAAAATTTTGCCTCAAACATGGCGCAACGGACCGAGATGTCCCTAAACTAGCACATCGCCCCCAAATACGGTGATATGCTCCCTTGGGATCTATATTACAATCGAAGTCCTAACGGCGAAGGTTGCAACTCAAGTCCCACTGACTACACAGCTACTCCAGCAATGAAACCACCCCTAAATCCACCGGCAAACAGGTGGGTCACCTGCGATGAAGCTACTTTCGAGAGTTTCGCCTTTAAAAAAAGGCATGTCCACAAGTAGAATGGGCACGGATGAAAACCCGAAAGGACGCCGTGAGTAAAAACAGTAGGACTACCCGGCAAGCTTGTGAAAACCCGGAAGGGCGCAATCTCATAAAAAAAACTTGCAGAGACTTTTCGATCTTGTGAGGAGAAAATACCTGCGTGAGATCCTTACGACTCACAAAGGAGCAACACACTTATAAATCAACACGATTTCTAAGGAGAAAATACACTTACGATGTTCTCATGACTCGTAAGGAGAATTCCCCATATGAAACCCTTACGGCTCATAGAGTTCGAAAGTCTTAGGTTACAGGGATCTAAACATGTTCTTAAGCCGTCATATCCCCCAAGTTGCCGTACAAGCGGTCTAATATTGACTCTTGTATACAATCCACGGACATAAATAAATATTCTCTCACAAAGTTCCACCAATGGCGAGAAATGTCCCCATATGGTGAGCGACACTTGAAAGTCCTCTCGACTTACAAAGAGAAAACACTCTTGTACGATCCTTACGACTTATAAGAGAAAACACACTTTGGAATCCTCATGACTCCTAGGAAGAAAATACACCTACGAGATCCTCTCGAATTGTAGAGAGAAATACCTTTATGAGACCCTTATGACTCATAAAGTCAAAAAGTCTCACTCGACAGGATCCTAACCCTGTTTTCTAAGCTACCTTTGTTCAAATCGACAAAGGCAAATGATGATTCGCTCCTGGCAATATCTCAGTTGTAGTGATGCTGATACCTAAATAGGTATCAAACTATAACTCCTCTCAAGGCAAATGATAATTCGCTCCTGGCAACATTCTAGTTGCAGCGATACTGATGCCTTAATAAGTGTCAAACTCCAAGCCCTCTCGCGGCAAATGATGATTCGCTCCCGGCAATATTCCAGTGGTAGCGATGCTGATGCTAAGATTGGTATCAGATTTCAAATCCCCAACTCAAAAATATGTATATATATATAAATAAAATTAGTCGAAATGATTGGGCAACTCGCAATAAAAAGCAGCGAGTAAAAATAAAAAAATAGCCGAAATGATTGTGTACCGCGAAAAATAGCCGAAATGATTGGGCAATTGCGACTTGCACGATATAAAAAACTGAAAAGATAGAGTATCACGGAAATAAAAAATAAAATAAAATAAAATTTCCTCTGCCCTACAGGTAGGTCCACACCGACCCCTATATACAATCCATGGGCACAAATGAAAGAAAGGGAACCATATTTTCCCACCAGGCTCCGTCAAAAGGAGAGCCAGATCTTGATGGAAATATCTATAGCCTAAAGATCGACTCGACGTGCTTCTCCTGCCAGCAGGGTGCAGACATGATGTCAACAAAGACCCAATGTTCGAATCCTAGCTCCAAGTCTGGACGGTACATATACAACCTAGAGACTATCCCGGCGTTCCTTCTCATTCCAGCAGGATGCAGATGCAATGTCACCATCAAACAAGAAAGACCCAAGGGCCAAAGCAAAAATAGAGTCATGGCAAAATCCTAGCTCCAAGTCTTGACGGTACATATACAACCTAGAGACTATCCCAGCGTTCCCCCTTATTTCAGCAGGATAAGAACACAGCTATCAAATGAAACTGGAGCAATGGCATATTCCTAGCTCTGGACTTCAATTGCAATACACACAGTATAGAGTTCCTACATATGTCTACCCTATTTCAGCAAAGAATTGGCTTGACATCGTCAAAACAAAAAAGGAAGTGATGACATATTCACAGCTTCGGGTCTTAACGGCGACTCATATAAAGCCTAAAAACCATTGGAGATCATCTCACCCCAGAAGGGTGTGGTTATGACTCATCGGGGGCCCAAATTAAGCCTAACCTCAAATAAAAAAAATGTCATGGCAAATTCCTAACGCTTGCTCTTCGGACGGTAATATAACCTAAGGAGTTTACTTGAAGACGTCTTGTCCATCCCCCGAAGGGATCAGAGACACGACAATTGCGGGGTTACTCGAACAACAGCTTAAAAACTGTATATCGAGGAATACATCAGCCAACGTGACGGTACCACGGACTAAAACCCTAGTACCACAAATCTAACGGACCTCTGTCGTAAAAGGAATGGGGGTTAGCTACATACAACGTTAGGACAAGTTTTCCTGTAAACCCAAGGGAGGTAAACTAAAGAGACTCCGAAACGAGTGAATAAACTACAAACTCCGAGATGAGTACATAAACTAGAGACTCCTAAACGAGTGAATAAACTAAAAACTTCAAAATGTGTAAATAAACTAGAGACTCCGAAATGAGTGCATAAACTAGAAACTCCGAAACGAGTATATAAACTACTTCATTCCAAAGCAAGACATCAAAGGATAAAGAGGTGCAAGCATGAAATAAAATATGTCTTTTATTTATAAATCAAAATGAATACAAGATACAAGAAAAGGAAAGAAAACATACAGCGACACAAATTTTAAGACGGCGGGAGGTTCAATAGGCCAGCTAGATCATCATTTTTCCGCCGGACCTCCGCCTCAAGCTCTAGCAACGCCGCAAGATGAGCCCCTGCCTATGCATGTTGTTTTTGGTATAAAGAAAACCGATGCTCAAGCTCTTTCTCGGCAGTCTTGTGGGTCTCAACCATTTTGCATGTAAAAATGACGGCTTTATCAAGAGCCGCCACCTCCGTAATTGCCTCCTGAAGGACCCGCCAAATTTCATAGGCCCGAGTAGTCTTGGTTGTGAGCTAGACTTGAAGTTCCCCTAAATCCTTTGATGCCAACTCCCTCTCCGAAAACTTCCGGTTGAGCTTTTTCTTGCAAGAACGGAGATTGGCCGCACACTGATCAATCCATTCATGCAAGCGAGCCTTTACAGATAGGATATCAGAGGGAAGGCGTACGCATTCGACTCCATGTAGAGAAGCCACCACTTGAAGGCAATATTCGACCCAAGTACGCACCAGCGCCTCGTCATGGTAGGTGGCAAGGACGGACAAAGAAGCATTAGCTTCAACAGCAAATTCCTCAGCCATGACGGAAGTGCCATCGTGAAGATCTTCAATAAGAGTTGCCAGTAAATGTGCAACGTTTTAGAAATCGTTATACGAATTTTTCCGTTTCAGGGTTAAATTGTCGGTATTTTCCGTTTTAACCCGACTGTGTTCAAACGACCATATAGATTTGCCAGCACCTAGTTTAGCTAAAATAAAACTAGTGCGCAAGCTTTGGGGGTATATGGGACGTTTTTTTTCAATTAGAATTTTCCCCAATTTTAATATTATTTTAATGCGGTATTCATATTTTTTGGAAATTTCTCTTAAGTGATCTTTTTAACAAATTATTTTTTGAGTTAATTAAACCTTCACACAATATCTATATTTTTGTTTGGAAATTTGATTTAAGATTAAAGAAAAAGAAAAGAAATTCAAGAGGTGCATGCATGTGTGTGTAAATGCATTTATGTGCATTTATCACTTGAAATTGCTAGGAAATTCCACACAAAACTCTATTTCTTCTCTCTTGGCCGAGCTCTATCCTCCCCCTTCTGCTCTTGATCAATTCCTTTCTATTCTTGCATCAATCCAAGCCAATAAATCTCCAAAATTCCCAAATAAATCATAAAAAATACCTCAAGTCTTGATTCTTGCTCTTTGATCACTTGGAACTAGGAAAGCTTGGATCTTGTGAGCTAAAATTGATAGGTATAATCCCTACACTGATAAATAGAAGTTTTTATGTTGTATAGCTTGTTGAATATGGTTTAGAACACTTTAAATATCGATTAGTGCAATATCGTGTTTTTAGTGTCGTTTTAGAGCCTCTGTATCTGCTGTGATCTGAAAATTTTAGTGAGCGACCAAACAAAATAGTAGTGATGTACTAGTGATCCTGGAGCACCACCTGAGACATGAGGACCACCCCACCGGCCGGGGCCGGCGACCCCTTTGACGATTTCCGGCGACGCCGGCTATAGGGGGAGGTGCTGGGGTTTGGCTTTTGTGGGTAGTTGTCTGCTGTTGGTTAGGGGTGTTTGGTACTGTTTACTTTTTTAGTATTTACAGTATGAGAAATCTGGGATCGTTTACCTATAATCTAGTGTTTTGAATCCGCGTGTTATGTAATCCGACACGAATCATGATCTTGCGCAGCTGCTGTACTCAGATTGGTTTTGTGGTATCGTTACGCACGTTAGCCACTAGACGGACACTCGTGAGTTAGTTAGTGTTGGTGCGTTGTTTTAAAACGTAGTTTTACGTTATATTGGTCGATTTCTGAGATGTTTGCACTATTTGTGTGTTTGTGAAATTATAGTATCGCAAGTGGGGACTTCGGACGCTGCGAAAAAGGGGAAGCAGGTGGTCAGATTTTCTTAGCTGGAGACCATTTGTGAGTAGATTTAACATCTATGGGGAAATCGCCCGTATGGAGTTATGCGTCGGGGCTGATATGATAGGATAGCTGCATGTTATTGCATATTGGTTAATTTCATATGAATGTCATTGCATAGTAGTATCTGTAGTACCTTTAGATATAACACATTACTGGCGGTTCATATTGCACGAGCACTAAATTATATGATACACCCACATCGTCAGTAATTGCCATGACACGCACAAACCACCTACATACGTGATACGGTAGTGGATAGAGATAGTTGAGGTAGTAGCTCTTATCCCATTGTGCATATGAAATATTGTTGACACATACATACGTGAGATTGTATCGGACATGGATAGTTAAGATAGTAACCCTTATTCCATTTCACGTGTACCCTACTATAGCTACTTGTACATCCTGCATACATATTGACATGTACACCCACATACTCGATTACAGTTACATGTACACCATGCACACATACTGACATGTATACCGCATATTTTTGCTATAGTTGTATATACCCTAAGTAGTATTGTTTTGATATGTGAAATTGAGTTGTTGATCATTGCGCTTATGAAATGCATCATACCTACTTGCTTACATGTAGATAATTAAACCTTGCTACATTTACATGTACTCCTCATATGATGCTGCACTTGTTTTTCGGAGGATTTTGGGAACTGCAAGATATATTTTTAAAGGAAGATTCATTTAAAAGAGCGGCTTTCCCTTGATATACTCATATTGTTGTTTTATGATGCATATATCAGTTTTCATGGATTTACGCATTGAGATATGGATTTCATATGATTTATGGATTTGAGAACCGTGGGGGTATTTCAAGAAAACTATGTATTGTTTAAAAACCCGGTTTCTCTTGATATGATATTTCAGTGCGTTCACCATGTGATTTCTCGGTTTTGAGATTTGGCTTGTGATACCCGATTCGAGGAGCGGAAGGCACCGTCTGCGGGTACATGGTGGATCCGGTATGGTACCCCGGGGCGAGTGGTGATTTCGTGGTGTAGACGATAAGCCTGGCGGTGGGACCACTACCTACCGGTGATTGTACTTGGACTCGGCGGTTATCATGGGGATACCGACCGAAGTGGTGTACGACATATCGTCAGGGCCAGTTGTGATGACAGTGCCTGAGTTATGAGGATTTATGTGTCGATGTTAGACATGGGTTTCATGATATTTGAGTGCCGGTGTTGGACACTCAGGTTTTTCCATGATATTTGCGTATTGTCGGTGGACATACGAGATGGATATCCTCATACTTATATATATATACATACAGATATATGTTTTCATGATATTTCGGGTGTCGATGATAGACACTCAGGTACCATGAGACTTACATGTGAGGGCCGATCTGAGGTTGCGGTGCCTGAGGATTTGGGATTTGATGTGTCAGTGAGGGACACTGGTGTTTTTTTTTCCATGCTGATGATTTTGCATGAGATTTTATTGTATCATCCCACACACTCAGGATTTTGTTGTTATGCATTACTTCATGTAGTTGTAGTACCCTGATGATGTACCTTTACATGATAATTGCATATTCATATTGTCATACTTATGCCATCGGATTACATGTGACAGATAAATCGCTATTCATGCATACTTACGATTTCAGTATGATGTTGATTACTATTCACGAGTTGGCAACTCACCCCCGTTGTGCCACAGTGTTTTGCAGGACTTACCCTCAGAGTAGTCGCGGCAGGGTGTCTTATCATCTCTACTTTTGCGGATACCGCTACGTTAGGCAGTGAGGCCTTTGCTTTTAGGTGGGTTTGCGGTTATCTGCTTGTACATTGTATATCTTTTTTGCTGGATCTAGTATTCTCCATCTACCACTGTTTGTATATGACTTAGAGACGACTTAAGAGGATTCGGTGTTGTATTATTTTGGTGACTTTGGGTGCCGTGCTCGTGGGAGCCGGCTATGTTGAAAAGTTTTACTTCTTTATGCAGTTTTCTTTTATATTCTTCGCTTCGGCGTCGTATTTATATCTTGTGGTGGTTGTCTCCGCCGTTGGGAGTGATTTTGCTCCCATTTGGGATGCTTTATATATTATCTGTGTTGTACCCGTTTTCGGGCTAGTTTTTACAAAGAAGGTGCTGCCAAAATTTTCAAGAAAGAAAACTAGAGTTAGAGATTTTACTTGTGATTTTCCAATTGTTAAAACTATGTTTTTCTCCGTTGATCCAGTTTTGGGTGGTTTAGATTTCTGGGTTTCGGCTTATTTAAGCTGCGTACGCCTGTAGACGTTACGTAGTTTAAGTGCCGGTTACGGGCCAAATTTTGGGTCGTGACAAAATGAATGCTCTGCTTCGCCATCCTCTTAGACATACGTCTGGCGTAAGGGCCTGGCGGCATGCAAGTATGGGACTCTAGCGGAGTCAGGGTTGGCAAAGCTGTGAAGATACATGTATGGTTAGTCGCCTTTCCGAACGAGGAATAAGTAAAAGAATACCAGGGCTAAAGCGTCACTTACCCATGGCCACAGAAGGCAGATCTGAGAAATCCCCATGCCCATCATGAACTTCAACTTCGTCCTCAGCCTGTAGGACTGTGGTTTAAAGTAAAGGGCACATCAGCATCATTATCAAAATATAATACGGAAGGCAAATGAATAATAACCTTGGACGGATGAAAGGACGATACGCTGGGGGGTATCACGTGCAGGGCCGCCATGTTAAATAGGCGAAGGAAGGTTTCCTCCGGAGAACGATCTATCACAGAGGATTGCAACTCCCGCAATTCTGGGAGAAAGAAAGGGCCAGACATATGGAAAGGTCGTTATATATATATATATATATATATATATATATATATATATATATATATATATATATAAGAATATAATATTACCTTCAATACTTCGTCCATTCTGGATTGGAGGGATAGCAGCTTGAGTAATCTCCTATACACCCTCCGGTGCATCACTAGAAATATTTACAGAATTTATGGCCGGTCTGGCAACCTTCGCTGAAGGAATAAAATCCGTCACCGGAGGCTCTAATGTGTTATCTGAGCTCGAAATTGCCCCTGCCGTAGAAGGCCCTACAAAAGAAAAATGTATAAAGACGAATGCGATATGAATGTAATATAAATTATTTATTGAGAGGGATGTAAAAGATATATATCGATACGCCAGGGAGCCTGAAGTATAGCCTTTTCGAGCTGCTGCTCTTTTCTGTTTAGTCGTGCTCGTCGGGCTTCAATCGAAGATAAATCCTTGCCCGCCTTCAGAGCAGCCTCGTTTTCAGAAGCGGTCGATATTAGCTGTTTGATAGCCTGTTTTTCTTCCAGCGTTAAAAGAACTACTGGTAACATAGCAGGAGCCGGGTCAACATCACAGAATTCAACAGGGGGAAAGCATCCCTTCTTGGGGCACACCTTTTCGCTTTCATCCTGTGAACGCTTCAAAGCCTCGGCCAACTGAGCGGCCTCCTCGGTAGATGTGCCAGGAAAGAGGAGACTATCTTCCGGTTCATGCGCAGATATAAGCTCATCATGAGTGAGAGCCTCAGACTTAAGCAAAGTATCGAGTAAATGGGCGGCTGATTTCTTCCTTCTTTTAGGGCTCGAGCTAGCATTGGTAGAAGGACGCTTCCTCCCCTTCGGCACTTTTGCACGGCGCTGCCCAATCTCGCCTTCGGGATCCGACTTTGGTGATGCCGCTGTTGGTGCCTTATTAAGAGTCACCGCCACAGTTACAGTGCGAACCGGCATACCGCGGTACGGGGGATCGATTCTGTTCGAGCGGCTTTAGGAATAAGCACTGAATCGATGTCCCTCAGAGGAGGACGAACGACCGACCGTGGCCGCAACGGAGCATTGATGGCTTGAGCTGGAGCAGAGGCCTTACACTCGAAGAGCACCCGTCTCTCCTCTACGATGATGGGACTAACCTGGTGACGATACCGGCCCTTGAAGGGTCCCATGGGCCTTGGAAGGTAGTCGGGCTCGGGGATCATGAAGAGGGAACCAGTATTTAACCTCATGAAATGATGAATGACGTCACAGGAAGTCTCCAGCGAGGGACTAGGCTTAACTAAAAAGGCTTAAAGGGGGATGCCCTGGTTGTAACCCAGCTGCTGGGCAAAGCGATGCGGATTATACCGCATGAAGAGAGCAGTGTCATTTAGGCGGAACAGTAAGTAACCCGGCCTGATTGAATATAAATGCATGATCTCTTTGTGTTTTAAAGCCGGCGCCCCATTCTTCAACAAATCGAATAACTGTTGAATAGGCCCCGCTGGCGCAGAAAGGACCCGATCATTAAAAACCATACCACCTTCATTTGAATACGGGTTAAGCAACACGCGCAAAGCCCTTAACTGAGTTGGATCAGGAGCGGAGGCATCAACCAATCTCATGACTCGCGGTAAGGTGTACGACTCATAGAAATCAGGCCGCCGGTGCGCAGCAAACACGCCTAACACATGCATCACGATCCAGGACGTGAAGTAGTGGAAGAAGAAATTCACGGTGTCTGCACCTGGGTTTGAAGTGTTGGCGGAGGTACTTAAACCATGGTATAGGTATGATAACCCTGCATCGCCAATGGCCAGTCACGCTCCTTCGGCTATGCGATGTACAGGGTAGAAGACGGAGGCTCTCATAAAACGGCGGTGCATTGGCATGGCGAACCAGCTGAGCCGGAGACTGATGAAGCCTACGAAGAATGTTTCTTCGTCTATTCCAGGAGCAGCGATCACGTCAAAAGTCACGGCTGACGAATTTGGAATATAAAATTGCGGAAGATCTTCTTCTTTAGCCGGCAATTTATCCAAGTCGAATCCGAAGGGATCCTCGACCTTCGCAAATTTTGGAGCTTTCTTGGATAGAGCAACTTTACGAAGAAAGCAAGTGATGAAAGCTTCAAAAGTAACACCTTGCCCTTCCGATGCCACGAACAGGCTCTTAAAAATACATAAGGCCTTGATTAGACTTGGGTGCTTGTGCCGAAGGACATTGTCGATTGTCAAGCCTTCAAGCATGGCTGGCACTGTAGTAAAAATATACTTGTCAGGGGGTAATAATTCTTCATAGTGCTCTCCCCTAATTGGCAGCCCTGAAATTTCTCGGAATTCCTCCACCGAAATGGAGACTTCGTGGTCCTCTAGTAAAAACGTATTCGTTGGAAGATTCCACTGGTTTAAAAAAGCCTTGACCTACCAGACGTGAGGAGTATGGTAGTAGAACAGCGATGCGTACACTGCTTGATACAGCCTAACTTTCTGCAACTGTGAGCGTTGGGAGGAGAGAATGTACCGGGCCTAAGGAAGGTAGCCACTGGATGTCGCGGGGTAACGCCTATCTTATAAAGCTGCCGCCAAGGTCGAGCTTCACCTTGACATATTCTGCGTCCCAAAATGTCGATAGCCATCAAGGGTTGATTGGGTATCCCTGTCGTTGATAGCTCAAGCCGGCCCTCGGGAGTCCAATTAGCCGCCTCCATTGCATAAGCAGTACGCGGACGCTCCGTAAATGAAATCGAGCGGATAGGTTCTGTTGTTACTCCACATGAAAAACTACGGCGGCCCCCGATAATATGGCCGTACCAAATCCTCCATAGAAGAAGGCTCTTTTTGTTCTTGTCATGTTCCCTAATCATAGCCATAGCTTCCTCATATGATGGCGACTGTGGGAAAGCAACCTCCGAGCGTGTGTAAAGGAAGTAGGGAAGCGAGGCCATTGTACCTAAAGAAAGAGGACAAACAAAAAAAACCCATTAATAAAAGGTATGAGTTTTTTTATGGGACTACTAACTATAAAACTAGTGGGCCCCACGAAATCAAAATGGCGGCTCATCAATGATAAGGCAAGATGATCATTGTGAGAATCCAAAAGGATTCTCATTAAATAAACATTGGAGTTTAAAAAACTCTCAACATCCTCGAAAAACGAGTTCTGTTAAAAATAAACAACAGATTCAAATCTGTAAAAAGGGTATTAAAACCCTAAGAAGGAAAATGCTCAAGAACAGGAAGGGGAATTAAATTCCCAAAAGTTCCAAAATCTCTCAGAGCTAAGCTCTGTAAGAAAATGGAATTAAATTCCTTCAATAATGGGATTAAATCCCAGAAATCCCCATGGTGGGAAACAAAGAAAATGGAATTAAATTCCAAAGATCCTCAAAGATCAGTGATAGGGTAAAACCCTAAGAGGAGAACCAACGATTCTCATTAATTCAAGACCTATGGTCTACTTTAAAAAAGAGTTTTTTAGAACTCTAAGTGACCAGTTCAAGAAAAGAGCAAAGCTCTGTTTATGGATTTAAATTCCAAAACAAAAAAAGGGTTCCCTAAGAGATGAATTCCGTTCATAATCTTTACCAAAAAGAGTTTTTGCAGAGTTTAACGCTGATCGGAAAGGATTCTGTAGGCAGAGAGCTAAGATCTGAAAGGAGAATTAAATTCTCAAGGAAAAGAGTTAAGGAGGAAGATAAAGAAACAGTGGTCATCTCATATCCAGCTGGAATGTCAGTTCAGGGAACGGCATTCTAAAGGCAGTAATGGGATACGACCTGTGTCCAGTGGTCATCTGCAGTAGAGAATTCTATGCTGACTTCAAGGTGCTGGACATACCGAATTTCGATGTCATTTGGGTATGGATTGGCTCGGAAATTTTTATGCTACCATCGACTGTCATCAAAGGAGGGTAGTGTTTGAGATTCCAGATCATCCGGTCTTTTATTTCAAAAGTGGAGACCGAACTCTAGAGCCAAGCACATACAAAGCAAAACCGAAGAAGGCAGTGATTGCAGCACTTCAAGCGGAGGAAGGATCGAAGCCAGATATAGTTCGAGAGTTCGACGATTTATTTCCTGAAGACATATCAGGTTTGCCTCCCGATCGAGCTCTTGAATTCAACATTGATTTAGTACCTGGAGCACAACCGGTGATCAAAGCACCGTATCAGTTAAGCCCCAAAGGTTTGAAGGAAGTCCGAACTCAGTTGGACGAAATATTAGCAAAAGGATGGATTCGTCCTAGCACTTCAAGTTGAGGATCTCCAGTTCTACTTTTGAAGAAGAAGGAAGGTTCATATCGAATGTGCATTGATTATAGAGCTCTGAACGATGTAACTACAAAGAACAAGTATCCACTCCTGCGCATCGACGATCTGTTCAATCAGCTAAGTGGATCTTGCGTTTTCTCCAAGTTAGATCTTCGTTCGGGTTATCATCAGGTGAAGGTCAAAGAATCTGATATCCATAAAACGGCATTCAGAACTCGCTATGGACATTAAAAATTTCTTGTGATCCCATTTGGAGTGACCAATGCACCAGCTATATTCATGAACCTAATGAATCAAGTTTTCTGAGAGTACCTAGACAGGTTTGTTGTCATTTTCATTAACGACATCCTGGTGTATTCTAAGAGTCGGAAAGAACATGCCGAGCACCAACGAATTGTCCTGGAAACACTACGACAGCATCAACTCTACGCCAAGTACAGTAAGTGTGAGTTTTAGCTAGATCAAGTCAGTTTTCTCGGACATATTGTATCAGGTGATGAAATCTCTGTAGATTCAGCTAAAGTATCAGCGGTAAGCGAATGGCCGACACGAAGTCAGAGAAGGACATTCAAAGTTTCTTGGGTTTAGCAAAATATTACAGAAGGTTCATTGAAAGATTTTTGAAGATTGCAACACTCCTGACCAAGCTCACACGTAAAGATGAAGAATTCGTATGGTCAGAAGCATGCTTCGTAGAATTCAAATCAAAATTGACATCAGCACCTATTCTCGTCATACCGGACCAATCTGGAGGTTTTGAAGTGCATTGCGATGCATCCGATAAGGGATTAGGATGTGTTCTACATCAGCACGGTAAAGTTGTAGCTTATGCTTCAAGACAGCTGAAGATTCATGAGAGAAATTATCCGACGCATGATTTGGAGTTGGCGGCCGTTATCTTTGCTCTCAAAATTTGGTGCCGTTATCTTCTTGGTGAACGAGTGGACATATACACAGATCACAAGAGTTTAAAATATTTGTTTACTCAGAAAGAGGTTATAGAACTTATGGAAGACTTCGACATCAACCTACAATATCATCCAGAGAAGGTGAATGTAATACCTGATGCTCTTAGTCGCCAACCATTAGCACAGAATCTCCCCGCACAGTGGAAGCTTCAACAAGACTTGTATCAAATGGATATTGAAGTGGTCATGCCAGGTAACGCTTCAAGTTTTATGAATTTAAAAGTTCAATCTACCATTGTCAATCAGATCAAAGCAGCTCAAACAAGTGCTGCTAAGTTACAAAAGATCAGAGAACAAGTGGAAAGTGGACTTCGAACAGACTTCATCATCCATGAAGAAGGATCTTTGAGATACGGCAGTAGACCGTGTGTACCAAAAGGTTCTGTACGAGAAGAGTTGATGAAAGAAGCTCACAACTCTTCTTATTCAGTACACCCTGGAGGTACAATTGTTGGATGTATATGCCCTAGAGGCCGGTATTGTATATGTATACATATGGATACTGGGGATATGTATGTACAGAACAATCTTGCTCAGTTTTATAGTATATTATTCGACTTGTCTTTGTCAGGATATGTGTATTTATTTCTGTTGTTGTATCTAGCTTGCACATATTGATGAAGACTCGATACGGTAGTATACTATTATAGTTTGTCTTTATCTTAACATGGCATATGTCATACTCGTTATTACATATTGCGGTTACATGTTGATAAAGCCCCATAGGATCTTGCTTGACTACCTGCGTTGTGATGGCGATCATACTTGTGGGAGCAGGGTAGTCCACAAGCACATCCTTAAATGGTCCCTAGTCACGTGAGTTTCGAGACTGGGCATTGATACTCCAGAGTAGACTAGTGTATACGTTTCTACCCCCGTCGGGGTATGGTTGGTCCCGCAGCCATTGGTCTGATGTACCCAAGATCGTATACAGGTGCTCACTGGGGTGAGTACACTGGACGGACTCGCCGAGAACTTCCATGTGGTACTATACCTATCGTCAGATGGAAGTTCTCAGGTGACATGTGTACAGGTTAGTCCTTGGACCCGAGATCGGCATTTGTCTCGTGTGAGTTCCCACTAAACTTTGATCACTACCCTACCACGGCTCTACTGAGTTATGCAAACAGGTTTTGGTTGGGTACAGTCCCGAGCCACATGGAGGCAGTGAGCGATTGTCGGGGATTCGTCTCTCCCGGTATAGGGAGTCGATATCGCACTGTGATTCAATTGGTCAGGACCATAAGACCTTGGCCAAGGTAGATGGAATTTACTGATAAGTTGATTAGTAGTTTCCCGGATTGGTCCTGAGTCACATCGGCACGACTTATCAGGTTATTAGGGTCTGACGTTTACCATCCCCTAGACCCGGTATGCGATACTCTTTGACGAAGAGACCAGACTGTACGGATATTGTCACGGATACGCTCAGTAGGAGATCCGGATGAGTTTGCTCATCGGCCTTCCTTTTCGACAGGTACCTGGGTAGCCGTTACGTACAGCTAGTGTCACGTCCCGCTTCCCAGAGTGCGCTAAGATAGGCATGTGACAGAGCCAACCATGCTACCTGTGGATAAAAAAACATCCCTCCACAGTCACATTACGGCTGTCTAGAGATATCAAGAACAGTAGAAATAAAATAAACTATCTAGTACATGTCCATAAGCCAGAATAAACGAGTCAAGAAATAATATGCGGAAGCAATAGATCCAATAAACAAACACCTGGAAAGTAAAACTGGATACCAACTGGATCCTCACTGCTCGGCCTAACGGCGGAAGTACTCCTGATCAGCCTGCGACAAAGGTAGAGGATCTGGGCCATGCCCAGACGTCAGTGCGTCATAACATCAATAATAATATAATCAGGGGGTAACGAGACATGCAGGCACGAGTATGAACAGTAATAAAGGTATAACAGTAACATAAATAAGGACAGTGAAGGGTAAGGTACAGGTGATGTGCAGTGAGTAATCTAAACTGGTCTATTGGGTTAACTACTCTCAAGTTTTTGAAATCAATTTGATGAATCATCGATATAACTCAATAGTATCTCGTGCGTGCCCGGGACCACGGTCAAGATTCTCGGGCTGAATCCGAGACGTGCCGCTAGGCAGTAAAAGGTAGGATGTAAAGATGAATGATGTCAGCCGCATCATCCCGGGGCTGGCCTAGCCCGTAAAACTGATCAGTATAAGTATCGAACTGTCGAGTTACAAGTCAGGTTTCATCATTGATTTCCCCATACCCCCAAGTTATGTGTTCAAGTCAGGCATTAATAAATCTGGAGCTAATGCCAACACAGGATCAAGCAAGTACAGGTTTGTCTGAATAGACAACAGGAAATGTCCGTAGGGACAACAGGTCAAGATTGTTGGCATTAGTAACAAGATCAGGTAACAGGTCAAGCTGTGGTACATCAGGTCATGTCAGGTAGCGTACATGTATCAAGTCATGTCAAGTAGTAGTGTATCAGGTCATGTCAGGGGTGCACAAGTATCACATGGGTGCTCATAATCAAACTGTAATAAGCATGGGTACACAAAAACAAGTATGGAGTACTAATATAACAATAAAATGGAATAATGTGATGTGGTATGCAACTAGGTATAAATTCAAAGATATGGATGCACAATTATCGATTAGGGTTACACTTAGTTCCAACATTAATTAGGATGCTCTTTATTAAACATGGGATGTTATAACAACTGTATTAGGTTATAAATGAGATCGGTAAATGCATCTATATGTGTTCTATTCGATATGGATGCGAATTGATATCATATAACCTTTAAATGATAAACTAGTTAATGCACGATGTTCAAATAAACAATGTGAATGGTTATATTAAATTTGATGCCGTATACTATAGTATGATATGTGACAAGATAGGTTTGCATATGCTAGATATGAAATGATAAGAATGGATGCATACAGTCATTGTAAAACTGTGAAACAAGTACTTTGGATGCACGGTTTGAAATTCAATTATTATATTTATTAAAATAGATACATAAAATGTAATGTAGCATGTAGCAAGGTAAACTTGCCTCGATGGAACACGATACGGATACGCCCGGCACGTCCGACGTCGGGCAAACGTTGCAACATCCACACGCGCACACGGGACAGGTCCAGGTATGGCAAGAAGGTAACCATGCAGGTAGGGGACGACCACAGGGTTGCTTGGATCGTCGGCAGCGGCACGGCTCCGGCGATCACCGGAAAAACCAAGAATGTAGAAAAGAAACGAGAAGAAGAAGAAAGAAGAAGAAGAGCAAGAAGGAGGGGCTGGTGCTCTGGAGTTTAGTTCGAAGGTTATGGGACAGAGGCTAGAACAGAGATGGTGAAGACGTCGATGATGGGGTTCGACGGCAAGGGCAGCGGGTTGAAGTCGGGGGTCGATGTGTGCAGGAAAATGAGAGGGGAGAAGGTGTTTTGCGTGGGATTCTTGCTGGGGTTTAGGAGAGAGGAGAAGGAGGAGATGAAGGCGGTGACGAGGGTGGTCAGAGCTTCGGCGAGGTGCAGGTGAGGCTAGGTCATGGGTTCTTGGTTGCGGGGTTTTGGTGTGCAGGGGTTCTCGTTGCGAGAAAGAAGAGTTGCAGGAGAGAGGAAGGAGGGGTGGTAGAGAGAGCGTGGAGTCAACGGGTGGCAACGGTGAGGCGGTCGCCGGCGGTGGGTGCAGGCGCTCGCGTGGGTTATGGTTGCAGGAGGCAGCAGGGAAGAAAGAAGACATAGACGGGAGAGAGAGAAGAACGTGGAGAGGAGGTCGAGGAGGCCGGGGAGATGGGTTACCGACAAGGGTGGAGGCGGCGTCGGCGAGCAAAGACAGGGGGCTAGGGTTTTCTCACGGGCGACGAAAAGAGAATTTGAAGAAGAAGATGATGATGAGAGAGAGAGAGAGAGAGAAAAGTGTTTGGTTAATATTTTTATAAATATAGGGAGAGAGAGTGATATAAAGAGACAGAGAGAGAAAGGGGAGAGAGAGAGGAATGCGAGAGGAGAGAGAGAAGAGAGAGATAGAGAGAGAGCGAGATCAAGAGGAGAGAGAGGGGGGAGTGAATAGTGAGGAGATATAAAATTGTTGTTTTGTGGGAGAGAGAAAGAAAGAGATAGCTGGGAGAGAGAGAAAGAGAGAAAGAAAAAGAAAGAGAGAGGGAAGGAAAGAGAGAGGAGTGGGGTTTGAGCTGGGTTTGTTAGGATTAGATTTTTAAATTTAAAATTTTAGATAAAAGATTTTAGTTAGTTGTATAAATTTTAAGTCGTAGATTAAATTTAATTAAAAAATTGGATTTTCAGGTAAATACAAATCTAGTCCAAAATATGCCCGGATTGGGTCTAAAAATTCAGATTTTAAATACGAAAAATATTACTTCCAAATTTCAAAACGAATGCTCAGGTAACGAAAATGCATACCCCCAATAACGGATGCACGTACGTGCGCGTAGCCATCTAAATACGTCCGTTTCACTGAACGGGACGAGAACAAGATGCGCGGTTGTTACCACGGGGTTAGGAGTATCATGCAGACCATGAAATGCAATTTTAAAATTATTTTCTGTAACTTAAAATGTTATATGGTAAAATATGCAATGCCAGATGAAATGCCAGTATGCACTAAACATGAAAATGCAGAGTCTACGTAACAAGTCAAGTAATTAACAAATATGAATCAAACAGGTTCAAGTAAGCGGGTCGGGTCGAATGCAATGTAAAATGTAACATACCAATCGCACCCAAACACGATAAATCAAGGAAATACCACAATCAAGGAAATATGAGAACTGGAATTGGTATAAATGAACTAGGTTGTTACAGCTAGTGCTGCTGACGTGCTTGTGGTTAAACCCACTGTCAGAGTACTGTCGAGTCTTTAGAGTCCCACACAGAGAGTTTTCCTGATTCAGGCGAAATGATGCAGTAGCCGTATTGGATACGTGCAGGGTTCGATAGATTGATGTACATTGTACTTGGACTTTCGATCGGACAGTTGGTAATACTAGCCGGCTCGGGTTTGAGCCGGATTATTGAATCAGGTATTGATTTAATAATTTACATATATGTATTTTGATATATATATTCTAGTATTACATTCTTCGTGTTATTCTATCTCTTTGGGCGTTCGGATTTTTATCCGAATGCGGGTATGTATATACAGTAGACTGAAATCCTTATTTATTACAAATTTCCTTCTAGAAGGTGACCACCTCATTATGCATTTTCCATTTATTTGATAATTGGAAATGAGGTGTAAAGTGTGAGGAATGGGAGGAATGGGCATGACCATGCTTTAATAATCAATTCATTTGGAGTTACTATTGAAGCATGGTTGTTAATTGTTTAATGAAAGAATTCATACACAAAACCTATGTGTGTATTTTCTCTTTCATGCTTGATTCATTTTTCTCTTGAGCTATCATTCCTCTCCTTCCTCACTAGCTTCCTCCACCTTCATCTTCTTCCTCTTCACTACCTTCTCATGTGTTGAGAATCAAGTGAAGAGGCAAGAAAGAGATAGATTTACACTTAGAAATCCAAACTACATCCTAGACTACTTGGTTTAGCAAACCAAGTTCTCTAGTTGCTCCTTTAGTTATATAGTTAGGAGCTAGAGCCATGGATCATACTCCCCGGGTGGATCATCAAGGACAAAAGGAGGCCGGAGAACAAGCTCGATCCCGATGGACCGATGGAGCCGGATTTTGAGTTCAAGCATGTTCAAGGCGCTTGCTAGGAGCTAAGGATGAAGAAAGAAGACCGAAGGACTTGGTTCGTTTGGTGAGGTTTCTATCATAGTAGATAGCACTTCTTCTTTTGCTAAGTAGGTTTTATGGAAAGATCCGGTTTTAGGGTTTAGTCTAGCGCTAAGTTTATTCGCAAGAAAATTTTTGTTCCGCATTTGGCCACGTGAGTTGACCGGGGCGCTAGGGTAACCCTTCATGGTATCAAAGCCATCCCATAAAACCTATACTAGCTTGTTCAAACGTGTTTAGAATAACGATCGACCGAAAATTCCAAAAACCACATTTCTTTTCATATAGTTTCTGTCGATTTTTAAACGTGCACGAAAAATCAATTTTATGGTCTTAGAAAATCATACAGGCTTTTTTAAGACCCCTGAAGAAATTTGGTCACGTGATCCCTCCAAACCACTGCGAAAACCCTCTATTGGCGGCTGTTCCGCGGCCGTTTTTGGGCCCACGTGAACAAAATTTCTTCTGGGCCTCTTATTTTTGGAATTGTGGTTTCTGGGATAATTATTTTTTAGACCCAGTTTTGTTATAGTGTTGGTTTAATACTTGGGGCCCACTTGGAAAGTCTAGTCGATCGTAATTTTAAAATACGTATTTTATTTTCAGTACATTCACTTTTATCTGCGACCGGGAATGTCACTCGATCGGTAAAACTCGTCTGATTGCTATATGTTCCTTTAGACGGGTTTTGCGAACGTGACTTTCACGTTGATGTTGTGTGCTTGTGCTGTGGTTGTGGTTGGATTGTCGTGGTGGATATCATGTGGTGCAATGTTAGAAATACAGTTTATAATTCATTTGTACATTTGTTATTGCGGGGCGAGCGTCCGACATGTGGACTGCCGTCTTTGCCAGGTTGTATATTATTTTGGGGCACGACCGGGTTGAGGTCGATGTCACTGCTTGTATATATTATTTTCTTTTTCTGTATTAGGATTACCCCGCGGTGGAGTGCACGAATAGCCGTGTTCTAGAAGGCAACAAGCCTGCATCTCATGGCGCTGAGACGGGAGGGGCTTCATTCTAGAATTGGCGGGCTATTCGCCGCACTGGTAGGGGGTACAGGTTTTCATTGCACAGGCTATCCATACGACCAGGAACGTCGGGTTTTATTTGCGGCTCAAATGAAACCCGGGGCTCCAAGATTATCCACCATTCTGTAATGTTATCTGTGATGTTGTTTATTATCATGCCTGGGACGAATGTTATATATACATATATATATACTAGTAGATGTTGTATATGTTTTGCACCCGCGCTAGTCCAGCCCCCGCTCTGTCGTTAGTTAAGTAACCTAACGGGTGATGACGGGGCCCCGTGGCGAATGCGGATGGCATATACGTACATTTTATTTTCGTTCTTTTCTGGTGTGATAGGTTACAAATTGATGGGACCGCATTAATTTTGATTAATGTAAGATAATAAACCTAAAAGATATTGTTGGAACCAAGCTTTAAAAACTGACATTACAGACGTTCTCTTTTGCTTTGCATAGTGGTATTCAGTTTAGAATATCCTGCACCTCATTCGACGAGGCAAGGGCCGAGATCCCTTTATCGGGAGTGACCCCTTTGAGTAAAAGTTTGCGTCAGGGTAATAACTTCACTATAGTCGATTATTTTTGCTTTGCATCGTGATATTCAGTTTTGAATATTCTGCACCTCATTCGACGAGGAAAGAGCCGAGATCCCTTCACATGGAGTGACCTCTTTAGCAAAGGTTTTTGCTACTATATATTTTAAAAACTACTCAGGTTCCTTCAACGATATCAAGTTCATTACGTTAAGGGGTTTTTCTCCAAAAACCCAGCCGTAGCCCTCCGTCATTTCAGATAAGTAGCATTTATTATTCGTGCTGTGTTTGTTGGCATCCGTCAAGGCATAATGTGCGGTACCTGAATGATACTTATTTGTTGCATGGATTTGCATTAATTTAGGACAGTCATGCAGCCTTGTTGGCATCCGTCAAGGGTATGTATGGGTGGGTCTAAATTAATCAGGACAATGACGGGTAGAACTTGACTTGCGCTTTATGATTTGTTGGCATCCGTCAAGGTCATAGAACAGTTGGGACAAAAACCACATCGGGAGTTTCAAACATACAGGAAACTTGCAGATTTAGCATACCTTCTGGAGTGTAGTGGCTAGAGTGGATTCCATCTAGTGCATCACACAATGATAGTTGGATCCCGATCCCACTGATGAGTAAGATTACTCTCGGAAGATCATTTCACTTAACAATCAATGCTATAAACCAAGTAGGTGTCTAGAACGGTGTTAGCGGGGCTACGTCTCTAGGGAAAAGAGGTTATGTAATTAAGGAACTTTGCGAAAGCGTTGGAAAACCTCCCTCGAAGTACCGACACCAGCCTGGCTGAAAGATTATGCAAGTATTGTGACGTGCGATTAATCCTGACTAGTTCTTCTTTTAGGGTTTGAAGAAGAATTTGAGGAAATAGTGGGAGCCATCCTGATTAGATAAATTAATAACCAATCTAATCTTGCAAGAGCACACGCTGAGTGTTTTCCCTCTCTCTCTCCAGGTAGCAACCATTTCACGCCCTAATCAAGATAATAAAATGTATCGCTTGACCGATCCGAATTCTTATTCGGGGCTGGGGAACGTCGGTTCGGCTCTAACTTATGACAACAGTCATGAGTATGAGCATGGGAAAGAGTATTGTTCTAATTCCTTGATGACCCCATCAAAGAAGAAACATACTGTTGTGTCTTCTTCAGGTGTTCTTGTTATTGAGAACTGTTTTTCGGTCAGTCCTGCCTCCTGGGTACTCGATACCGGATCAGGATCTCATATCTGTAATTTATTGCAGGGACTGAGAAAAAGTAGGATAGTTGGACCTGGTGATATGTCCCTCAGAGTGGGGAACGGAGCATAAGTTCATGCTGCTGCCATCGGTGAATATCACCTTGTATTGCCAAATGGCAATACTATGATTTTGAACAATTGCTACTATGTACCTTCCATGTTGTGCAACATAATATCAGTTTCTTTACTTTATAAAGATGAATATAACTTTGTTCTTGATAGAAATATCATGAACATTTACCTTGATAAGGTACTGGTTGCAGAAGGTACACTGTGTAATGGTATCTATATTCTAAATCAGAAAACAGTTCTCAATGTACAAAACACACGCAAGAGGAAGAGTTCAGATACGAACGAATCCTACTTGTGGCATTGTAGACTTGGCCATATCGGAGAGAAAAGACTAAGTAAGTTACATAAAAATGGATTCTTGAATACGTTCGAATTTTCATCTTATGAAACTTGTCAGTCTTGTCTCAAAGGAAAGATGACCAAATATCCGTTTACCAGACATGGAGAAAGGGCATCGGAGCTCTCAGGACTCATACACAGTGATGTGTGTGGTCCAATGTCTATACATGTAAGGGGTGGGTTCTCGTACTTCATCACATTCACTGACGATCTCTCTAGGTTCGGATATGTGTATCTTATGAAACACAAATCTGAAGCTTTTGAGAAATTCAAAGAATTCAAAAACGAAGTAGAGAACCAGACTGGCAAGAGTATTAAGATCCTCAAATCTGATAGAGGAGGGGAGTACTTAAGCACGGAATTCCTAAAATACCTAAAAGAGAATGGAATTCTCTCTCAGCTTACTCCTCCGTATACACTACAGCACAACGGTGTATCGGAACGGAGGAACCGTACTCTATTGGACATGGTTCGCTCCATGATGAGTAATGCTGAGTTGCCTTTTTCATTTTGGGGACTTGCGCTTGAAACAGCAGCCTATCTATTGAATAGGGTTCCGACCAAATCCGTGCCTACCACCCCATATGAATTGTGGGAGCGGAAGAAACCATACCTTAATTTTATTAAGATATGGGGTTGTCCAGCTTATGTAAAAAAAGCAGAATCCAGACAAACTTGAGGCACGGTCAGTCATGTCTAAGTTTGTAGGATATCCTAAGCATTCGCAAGGATATCAGTTCTACCATACCGAGGAACAGAAGGTGTTTGTTGCTCTCCACGCTGTCTTCTTAGAAAGGGAATTTCTTGCAAAAGAAATTAGTGGGAGCACGGTAGAACTGGAAGAAATTCCAAAAGGACAAACCGTAACTGAAGATTTGGTGGAACATCAGGATTCAATAACCCCGGATGAACCTCAGCCACTCCGCAGATCTAGTAGGATTTCTCGTCCGCCCGAGAGATACTACGGTTTTCTCATAGATGGGGATCGAGAGGATTGCATCTTGGAAGAAGATGATCCTACTAGTTTCAGATAGGCCATTATCAATAGGGACTCTGATAAGTGGCTGGATGCTATGCAATCTGAAATGGAGTCCATGTACACCAATAAAGTGTGGACCCTGGAAGTTGCTCCACCTGGGGTAAAACCCGTTGGATGCAAATGGATCTACAAGAAGAAGTTTGGTGTAGATGGGCAGGTGGAAACCTATAAGGCTAGACTTGTTGCAAAAGGTTTTCGTCAAAGACCAGGAGTGGACTATGACGAAACCTTTTCTCCAGTGGCTATGCTCAAATCCATTCGGATCCTACTTGCCATTGCTGCCTTCCATGACTATGAGATCTGGCAGATGGACGTAAAAACGGCTTTTCTAAACGGAAGTTTAGAAGAGTGCGTTTATATGTATCAGCCGGAAGGTTTTGTAGACAGTGGGAGCAGCGGGAAGGTGTGCAAGTTGCTCAAATCCATTTATGGATTGAAGTAAGCGTCGCGGAGCTGGAATATCTGTTTTGATGAGACAGTCAAGGACTTTGACTTCATCAAAAACGAGGATGAGCCTTGTATTTATAAGAAGATTGTAGGACGAACTGTCGTATTCCTAGTCTTGTACGTGGACGACATTCTTTTGATAGGAAATGACATTCCTATGCTACAATCGGTCAAGCTATTCTTATCACAAAGGTTCTCGATGAAAGACCTAGGTGATGCCTCGTACATTCTGGGGATCAAGATCTACAGAGATAGATCCAAGAGACTACTGGGACTTTCACAGTCCAGGTACATAGAGACCGTACTAAAGAGATTTAGTATGGAAGATTCCAAGCACGGTAACATACCCGCATTGCACGGAATCACCCTCTCCAAGGAGATGTCTCCCAAGACTGACGAGGAGAGGGTTCGCATGAGCACTATACCCTACGCTTCGGCGGTAAGATCTATAATGTATGCGATGCTATGTACAAGACCAGATGTAGCTTACGCGCTAAGCGTGGTGAGCCGGTATCAGTCGGACCCAGGTGAGGACCACTGGACAGCAGTAAAGAACATTCTCAAGTACCTGAGAAGGACTAAGGAGATGTTCCTGATTTACGGTAATGGAGATCTCAGGGTCGAGTCCTTTACCGACTCAAGCTTCCAGAGTGATAAGGATGACAACAAGTCTGTCTCGGGTTTTGTGTTTACCCTCAATGGAGGGGCGGTATGTTGGAAGAGTTCTAAACAGGATACCGTCGCAGACTCGACGATGAAGGCTGAATACATTGCTGCAAGCGATGCCGCAGAAGAGGCGGTCTGGATGAAGAAGTTCATAGCTGAACTTCAGGTAGTTCCATCCATTGATGATCCAATACCAGTGTATTGTGATAAAAATGGGGCTATAGCTTTAGCGAAGAAACCACGGTCCCATCAGAAATCCAGGCACATCTTAAGGCGGTATCACCTGATCAGGGAGATCATAGATCGCCAGGAGATCGAGATCCGAAGAGTGGATACAAAAGAGAACACGGCGGATCCATTTACAAAGGCCCTCCCTCAAGAACAGTTCGAGCAACTTTTTGGGATATTGGGTATGCGGTACGCCAGCAGCTGGCCTTAGAGCAGACGTTGGGTATTCGGTACGCCAATCACTGGCCTTTAGTGCAAGTGGGAGATTGTTGGATGTATATGCCCTAGAGGCCAGTATTGTATATGTATACATATGGATACTGGGGATATGTATGTACAGAACAATCTTGCTCAGTTTTATAGTATATTATTCGACTTTTCTTTGTCAGGATATGTGTATTTATTTCTGTTGTTGTATCTAGCTTGCACATATTGATGAAGACTCGATACGGTAGTATACTATTATGGTTTGTCTTTATCTTAACATGGCATATGTCATACTCGTTATTACATATTTCGGTTACATGTTGATAAATCCCCATAGGATCTTGCTTGACTACCTGCGTTGTGATGGCGATCATACTTGTGGGAGCAGGATAGTCCATAAGCACATCCTTAAATGGTCCATAGTCGCGTGAGTATCGAGACTGGGCATTGATACTCCAGAGTAGACTAGTGTATACGTTTCTACCCCCGTCGGGGGATGGTTGGTCCCGCGGCCATTGGTCTGATGTATCCAAGATCGTATACAGGTGCTCACTGGGGTGAGTAAACTGGACGGACTCGCCGAGAACTTCTATGTGGTACTATACCTATCATCAGATGGAAGTTCTCAGGTGACATGTGTACAGGTTAGTCCTTGGACCCGAGATCGGCATTTGTCTCGTGTGAGTTCCCACTGAACTTTGATCACTACCCTACCACGGCTCTACTGAGTCGTACGAACAGGTTTTGGTTGGGTTCAGTCCCGAGCCACATGGAGGCAGTGAGCGGTTGTCGGGGATTCGTCTCTCCTGGTATAGGGAGTCGATATCGCACTGTGATTCGATTGGTCAGGACCATAAGACCTTGGCCAAGGCAGATGGAATTTACTGATAAGTTGATCGGTAATTTCCCGGATTGGTCCTGAGCCACATCGGCATGACTTATCAGGTTATTAGGGTCTGACGTTTACCATCCCCTAGACCCGGTATGCGATACTCTTTGACGAAGAGACCAGACTGTACGGATATTGTCACGGATAGGCTCAGTAGGAGATCCGGATGAGTTTGCTCATCGGCCTTCCTTTTCGACAGGTACCTGGGTAGCCGTTACGTACAGCTAGTGCCGCTGACGTGCTTATGGTTAAACCCACTGTCGGAGTACTGTCGAGTCTTTAGAGTCCCATACAGAGGGTTTCCCTGATTCAGGCGAAATGATATAGTAGCCGTATTGGATACGTGCAGGGTTCGATAGATTGATGTACATTGTACTCGGACTTTCGATCGGACAGTTGGTAATACTAGCCGGCCGGGTTTGAGCCGGATTATTGAATCAGGTATTGATTTAATAATTTACATATATGTATTTTGATATATATATTCTAGTATTATATTCTTCGTGTTCTTCTATCTCTTTGGGCGTTCGGATTTTTATCCGAATGCGGGTATGTATATACAGTAGACTGAAATCCGTATTTATTACAGACTTCCTTCTAGAAGGTGGCCTCCTCATTATGCATTTTCCATTTATTTGATAAATGGAAATGAGGTGTAAAGTGTGAGGAATGGGAGGAATAGGCATGACCATGCTTTAATAAACAACAAATGAATTTTCAATTCATTTGGAGTTACTATTGAAGCATGGTTGTTAATTGTTTAATAAAAGAATTCATACACAAAACTTATGTGTGTATTTTCTCTTTCATGCTTGATTCATTTTTCTCTTGAGCTCTCATTCCTCTCCTTCCTCACTAGCTTCCTCCACCTTCATCTTCTTCCTCTTCACTACCTTCTCATGCGTTGAGAATCAAGTGAAGAGGCAAGAAAGAGATAGATTTACACTTAGAAATCCAAACTACATCTTAGACTACTTGGTTTAGCAAACCAAGTTCTCTAGTTGCTCCTTTAGTTACATAGTTAGGAGCTAGAGCCATGGATCATACTCCCCGAGTGGATCATCAAGGACAAAAGGAGGCTGGAGAACAAGCTCGATCCCGATGGACCGATGGAGCCGGATTTCGAGTTCAAGCATATTCAAGGCGCTTGCTAGGAGCTAAGGATCAAGAAAGAAGACAGAAGGACTTGGTTCGTTTGGTGAGATTTCTATCATAGTAGATAGCACTTCTTCTTTTTCTAAGTAGGTTTTATGGAAAGATCTGGTTTTAGGGTTTAGTCTAGCGCCAAGTTTTATTCGCAAGAAAAAATTTGTTCCGCATTTGGCCACGTGAGTTGACCGGGGCGCTAGGGTAACCCTTCAACAAAGATGTACAAAGATCTACGTCAAAATTACTGGTGGTATGGAATGAAGGGTGAAGTAGCCAGAAGCGTCGCTAAATGCTTGGTGTGTCAGCAAGTAAAGGTTGAATATCACAAGACAGTTGGTTTACTTCAACCGTTACCTATCCCAGAACGGAAGTGGCAACACATCATAGTGGATTTTGTGACTGCACTTCTTCGTAGCACGAAGGGTAACGATGCGGTATGGGTTATTGTGAATCGACTCACAAAGTCGGCTCACTTTATTCCCTTTCGAGTTGGCCAATCTACTGAGACACTAGCAAAGAAGTACATGGAAGTAAGAATCTAAGTAAGATTTAAACTCTTCAATATGTACTATCTCTGATACCCATGAACTCATGCAAGAAATCGTGAGATTACATGGAGTACCATTCTGCATTGTCTCCGATCGTGACACCAGATTCCGATCGTAATTTTGGCAAAGTTTGCAGGCTAGCTTGGGAACAAGTCTGAACTTTAGCACAGCTTATCATCCACAAACAGATGGTCAGTCTAAGCGAACTATTCAGATCTTAGAAAATATGCTAAGAACGTGTATGCTAGACTTTGGAGGATCATGGGAAGATCACCTACATCTTGTGAAGTTTTCATACAACAACAGCTACCAAGCAAGTATCGGAATAGCACCATTTGCAGCTTTATACAGAAGGAAGTATCAATCGCCATTAAGTTGGGACGACGGCGGAGATAGAGAACTCCTTAGACCTGAGATGATAGTAGCAACTGTCGACGTGGTTCGTACTATTAGGGAAAGAATGCGCATAGCTCAAGATCGACAGAAACACTTGGCTGATGCAAAGCACCGTCACCTGGAGTTCCATCCAGGAGAACATGTATTTTTGAAGATATCTCCGAACCGTGGAGTGATTCGTTTTGGAAGACGGGGTAAGCTTAGTCCGAGGTATATTGGACCGTTCGACATACTCGAACGAGTCGGTGAAGTGGCATATCGCTTGGCACTTCCACCTTCATTGGAAGGAGTGCACAATGTGTTCCACATATCCCAAATCAGAAGGTATGTGAGTGACCCCAGCCATATTCTTGATCACTCCAAGCTCACTGTACAGCCAGATTTATCTTGTGAGCAACAACATGTTGAGATCCTGAATAGAAAGGTGAAGTCACTTCGGAACAAAGAAGTCAACTTAGTTCGAGTGATGTGGAGAAAAGATTCACCAGAAGAATCGACATGGGAACGTGAAGACGACATGCGTGCAAGATACCCTCATTTATTTGTAAACTAGTCCTTAAAATAATTGTAAATTTCGAGGACGAAATTTTTGTAAGGAGGGTAGACTGTAACAACTCCAATTTTAATGTACACAAAATTGTTTAAAAGTTAATGTACAATTGGGGTATTTGAAATCCTGTGTACACTATAAGTATTTGTTTTACTTTTGAACAGCAAGAAAGTATTTGTAGCACATTGGTAAAGTCTTGCACTGCTGTGACGTAGCCCTGTGATCGAATCCCCCCAGCCACATTATCTTTTTATTAAATTTTTCTTTTAATCATTTAGAAGCACAAGGGTTTGCACGTGCACTACACGTAATATGATAAGTCACAGAATAAATAAACATGTGCACGAAAGTATATGAAGCGTGAGGGACACATGGCACAAATCCAAGCGCCTCTCACCGGGAATCGACAGGCGACGCTAGCGTAGGAAACCGGCACCGCCGAGCCCCCCGTAGGGGATGCTCCCCATCTTTTCACCCGAGCACCCCTTAGCCTACCCCACTTCTCTCATGCTGTTTGTTTTCTCTGCACATTTTCCAGAGAACTTTAATCACCTTTAATCCAATTTTTAATGCATATTTTTAATGCATTCTTTAACCATCTAAACCCTAATTTGCCCTATAAATACCACACTCTATTTCACCTCTCATCACTCAGAATTTCATTACAAAAACTCTCAAAATTCTCAAGCTTCTAGTTGTGCAAGTGGAGTTAGCGAAGGGCGAAGTTCCGAGAAGATTCCGGCGACGAAATGACGCCCCGACTCTTCCCTAGTCTTCTCCTACCTCTCTTTTTTCTCAATAGCCAGTAAGTCCCTTCTTCCCATCTCTTATTCTATTCTAAAACTTTCAATCTTCAAAACCCGACGGAAGCGGAGTTAATCCGACTTCCGATTCTTTTTTTTTTTTAAATTCTATTTTTCATAAACAATAAAATACCATACTCTCATATAATGTTTAACAAATATTAACAAACACATTAAAACAAGTTTCATCTTAAAAGAATCTTTTATGCAACTTTTATCGTATTTTTACGGTAAAATACCGCATACTTTATTTTCGACACAAATCAACATAATACTTGTATTACCTTTAGATAACTCACGAGGTAATGACCTACCTCATCACAACACATATTTTTGACATAGCACGATGAAATTTTGGGAATATAGTTATGCGATAATACGACATTACAAATAAATACCATCAAACTTGCAAAACCATTTCTTTAAAAAGTGTGTTAATCAAAGCTTTGCAATTGCGCTTCTACAACCCACTTTTGGGGACCCCGTTCGGGATGGTGCGGATTATCGCACATCCTCGGGACTGGTAGATCGAGATGCAGACCTCCGAAAGGAGCATTCGATCTTGATGGAATTTTAATGCATTTTTCTTTAGAAAATGAGATTTCTACAAAAATAAATAAATTTATTTTTATTAAATATATATAACTATTATCAAAATATCTATTTTAATTATCTTATATAAATATTTCAAGTTTTCTAAATCAAAAGAATCGCCATTACAGGAAAATACTATTACAATTCAATGCAAAATACCGATATTTCAATAAAATACCATATGCTATGAAAACTAGGTTCTACTCACTAGAAATTTCACTTTTATAAAATATACATCTATGAAAACCTTAAAGACGATAATTAAATACTTGAGGTGTATTTTAAAATTATATCAAAATTATTTTTACATAAAACCCCCTCAAGTTATACTAATTTACAATAAGGGCCCTAGTAAATATAGGTTTAATTGGGACCAATTCTCTTGAACCTCAGCGAGCCAAAAAATGTGGGTGCTTGCCTATCTAAGGTAGACAATCTAACAAACGGTATTATCAATACGGTAATTGTCTTGGAAAAAGACACAAATCCTGCCATCCATGTGCAGCAGTTACCGATAACATCAAAACTAATTCAGAACTTCAATTTCTTTTCAAAGTGTCTGACTCAGACCGAGTCTCAATCTAATCAATCTGACTTGAATATGATTCAAGTATAAACTACAATACAACATGAATACAAGAATCCGTCTATTCAATCTATATCAATCTATATTGACTGAACCGAACCATGGATATACTCCGTCTACATGACTCTCCATTTATATCCATTCCGTTTACTGATATCATGGTTTCGGAAAGTCATCCATCTATATAACAAAACAATGCAATCAATACAAAATCCATCGCGGGGTTTTTAAAGGGGTAGATTGGTACGGAATGTGTTAGAAGTGGCACGAGACTGTAACCTTAATACACCTAACCTGAATATCCATTGTCGTTGTACCGTGGCTGAACGGTTCCTTGTACTCCGTATACCTTAGTCTCCAGAATAGAGGGATTCCTCTCGTATACACTAGCATATTCTGTACCAAGCTACAAACAACTGCGTTAACATTATAATCAAACATTAATATTCATATTCCCTTTCTGTCTATTCTATCTCTACTCATCTTTGGAACTTACCGAGCAATTGTTCACTGACGACGTTCCTTTATTCTTTCTTTGGAATATTGTCAGGTGATTTGGACGCCCTAGCGACCGAGCCCAGTACTGAAGATTTGGAGCAACTAGTCTTTGACCCAGAGCTGTAGGCATTTGTACATACTTTTCATTTCAGTTATGCCATTGTTTAGGCATTGCTTTCTATTCATGTATTTACATTCCAGTTGTACCTGTAAAAGAATTTTTAATAAATAAAGTTGTTGTTCATTTATTTTCCTGTCTCTTGTGTGCATTTACTTTATATTATTTAGATATGCTTAGCGTGTTTACTTCTGAGTAAATACGTAGCGGACCTCGCCGCGTCCCCTCCCCGTACACCGGGAAGCGGGGCGTGACAGACGTATTTACTTAGTAGTAAACACGTTAAGCATAAATAATCAATATAAAAGTAAAGCACAAGAATAAAAAGAGATATAATTGTCACGCCCCGCTTCCTGGTGTACGGCAAGAGATGCGACGAGGCCGCTGCGTATTTACTCAGAAGTAAACACGCTAAGCGTAACTAAGCAATATAAAGTAAAGTACACAAGAGACAGGAATTTAAATGAACAACAACTTTATTTATTAAACATTCTTTACAAGTACAAATGAAAATGTAAATACAAGTCTATAATGCAATGCCTAAACAATGGCATGAACTGAAAGTAAAATGAGTATAAGTTAAGTCAACGCTCAGGGTCTTCTGTGAACTTCTCCAAGTGCTCCTGGCCGGTCTCGAATTTCTCAGGGTCGTGTCCTCCTGACAACATTCCAAAGAAGAAGAGAAATAGGAATGTCGTCAGCGAACAATTGCTCGGTAAGTCCCAAAAAGAAGAGAAGTAGAATAGACAGAAAAGAGAGTATATCTAGTAGTGTTTGATTATAATGTTAACGCAGTTGTTTGTAGCTTGGTACAGAATATGCCAGTGAATACGAGAGGAGTCCAACTTACACCGTGGACTTTGGTAACCCGTAGTACAAGGCTCCGTCAAAAATTGAACAACGGCATGGATATAATTACGTCTTAAGTGACCACCTCGTGCCACTTTTAACATGTTCCGTACCAGTCTACCCCTTTATAAACCCAGTAGTATATTAATGTATTGATTGTATTGTATTGTCTGTAGTAAATGGAAGACTTGCCGAAACCATGATATCAGTAAATCGAATGGATGTAAATGGAGAGTCATGTAGATGGAGTATATCCATGGTTCGGTTCGGTCAATATAGATTGATATAGATTGAATAAACAGATTCATGAATTCATGTTGCATTTGTAGTATTATACTTGAATCACATTCAAGTCAGATTGATTAGATTGAGACTCAGTCTGAGTCATACACTTTTGAAAAGAACTCGAAATCCTGAATTAATTTTGATGTTATCGGTAACTGCTGCACATGGACGACAGGATTTGTGTCTTTTTCCAAGACAATTACCGTGTTGATAACACCGTTTGTTAGATTGTCTACCTTAAATAGGCAAGCAACCACATTCTTTGGCTCCTTGAGGCTCAAGAGAATTAGTCCCGCTTAAACCTATATTTACTAGGATGCTTATTGTAATTTAGCATAACTTGAGGGGGTTTTATGTAAAAATAGTTTTGATATGTTTTCAAAATACACCTCAAATATTTAATTATCGCCTTTAGGGTTTTAATAGATGTATATTTTATAATTGTGAAATTTCTAGTGAGTATAACCTAGTTTTCATAGTATATGGTATTTTCTTGAAATATTGAAATTGTTTTGTATTTGTATGGTATTTTCATGTAATGGTGATTCCTTTAATTTGGAAAACATGGAATATTTATATAATATAATTAAAATAGATATTTTGATAAAAGTTATATATATATATATTTAATGAAAGTAATTTTATTTATTTTCTTGTAGAAATCTCATTTTCTAAAGAAAAATGCATAAAAATTCCATCGAGATCGAATACTCCTCTCGGAGGTCTGCATCTCGCTCTACTAGGCCTGAGGATGTGCGATAACCCGTACCATCCCGAACGGGGTCCCCAAAAGTTGGTTGTAGAGCCGCAATTGCAAGGAATTATTTAATACATCTTTTTAAGGAAATGGTTTTATAAGTTGATGGATTTATTTGTAAAGTCGTGTTATCCCATGAATATATTCCCAAAACTTCATCGTGCTATGTCAAAGATGTGTGTTGTGATGAGTTAAATCATTACCTCGTGAGTTATCTAAAGGTAATACAAGTTTTGTGTTGTTTTATATCGGTAGTGAAGTATATGGTATTTTACCGTAAAAATACAATAAAAATTGCATAAAAAATATTTTAAGATGAAACTTGTTTTAAAGTGTTTTTTAAACATTATGTGATAGTATGCAATTTTATTGATTAAGAAAAGTAGAGTTTTATAGAAAAACCGAATCGGAAGTCGGATTAACTCCACTTTTGTCGGGTTTTAGAATTGTAAGTTTTTAAAAAAGAAGAAGAGAGGTCGGGAGAGGGGAATTACTGGCTTTTGGACTAGGGGAGAAAGATGAAGCTACGGAAGGTCTCGGGGCGTCGTTTCTTCGCCGGAAACTCCTTGGAACGTCACCGGAACTTTGCCCTTCGCTAACTCTACTTGCACACTAAAGGGACTTGAGAATTTTGGAGAGTTTTGATAGGGAATTTCTGAGTGAGGAGGGATGAAATATGGTGTGGTATTTATAAGGGAAATTAGGGTTTAGGGGGAGAAAGAATGCATTAAAAATTGCATTAAAAATGGGATTAAAAGTGATTTATTGTTCTCTGGAAAATGTGCAGAGAAAATAAACAGTGTGAGAGAAGTGGGGTAGTTGAAAAGGTGCAGGGGGCAAAAATTCAAAGCATTACCGACGGGGGAGACTGGCGGTACCAGCTTTTTGATGAGTTTCGTCGGGCTTGAACCGGTGGAATGGGCTGGGATCGTCGCCACGTGTCCCCGTCGTTTTATATACCCTCGTACATGTTTATTTAATCTGTAACTTATCATTCTACGTGTAGTGCACGTGCAAACCCTTGGGCTTCTAAAAGATTAAAAGAAAATTAAATAAAAAGATAATGTGACTGGGGGATTTGAATACATGGGCTACGTCATAACAGTGCAAGGCTTTACCAATGAGCTACAAGGCTTTACCAATGAGCTATAAGTGCTTTCTTGCTGTTCAAAAGCAAATTTAATTTATAACTTGTGCTCAGGCTTAGGTACTCCTTCTGTATTTTGAAAAAAATTCATACAGAAAGTTTATGGTTGTTACATTCTACCCCCCTTATAAAAATTTCTTCCTCGAAATTTGTAAAAGGAAAGTGTAACAGATTCAAAGCAATTTAGTGATAGAACTATTGATAGTGTATGAAAAATATTTGGAAGAACGAAAGAATGCGAAAGTTTTGGTAAGATTGAAAAAGAGGTGAGGGAATTACCAGGGTTACCTTGGTCTTCAGTCTCGGCTTCTACGGCTGCTAATATGAAAGTCTGACGCCGGGGTACATTCCTCCTTGTTTCCCCCAATCAGAGCAAGGCTCTACTGAATTTTGAAAATTCAAAATTTGAAGCAACGCTTCGGTGCGCAGTGCGCAATTTGCCACGTGGCAGAAACCAATTCGGCAGCGTAACGCCCGAGACAGTGCGTCCCATCATAGCAAGGCTCTTCAGAAAACAAAATTAAAGACTTAACTGCGCAAATGCATGGCAGCGCGACACGTGTCTGCGCAAGCGCATGGATGCACGACGCGTGTCTGCGCAGTTGCGCAATCGCAACTGCGCAAGCGCACGGATGCGCGACACGTGTCTGCGCAAGCGCACGGATGCGTGACACGTGTCTGCGCAGTTGCGCAGTCGCAGCTGCGCAAACGCACCGATGTGCAACACGTGTCTGCGCAAGCGCACAGATGCGTGACACGTGTCTGCGCAGTTGCGCAGTCGCAGCTGCGCAAATGCACAGATGCGTGACACGTGTTTGCGCAAGCAAACAGATGCGTGACACGTGTCTGCGCAGTTGCGCAGTCGCAGCTGTGCAAACGCTCGGATGCGCGACACGTGTCTGCGCAGTTGCGCAATTGCAGCTGCGCAAGCTTTCGGATGCGCGACACGTGTCTGCGCAGTTGCGCAAGCGCACGGATGCGTGACACGTGTCACACGCTGATGAGTTGCGCAGCAACTGAATGAAGATTTAGATAAATCTTTTCTGTTCTCCTGTAAAACAGGAACCCTCGGATCAGAGATCCAATGGTGGGAAAATTCCCAAAATTATTCAGGAAAGATTTTGTTAACAAATCCAACAAATTGGTGGGCACTATAAATAAGACCCCAGGCCTCATTCAAAGGGCATCAGAGAATCAATCATCATCGAGAGAGGGAAAAAAGCTTCTGAAAAAAGAGAGCTCTTGAAAATTAATCAAGAACAAAAAAAAAGAAGGTAAAATTTCTGAAGAACAGAAAATAAGAAAATAAATAGTGCCTTGCACTTGATAGGAACCCCTGGTTCTAAAAAAAAAATATAAATAAAAGAATAATAAATAGTGCCTTGCACTTGATATGAACCCTTGGTTCTAAAAAAAATAATAATAATAAATAGTGCCTTGCACTTAATATGAACCCTCGGTTCTGTATGATCAGGAAAAAACAAGAACTTGTTTTCCTTTGATCCAAATTCAAATCAAAAGTGCCGTGCACTTGTGTTCTTCAATCTGAAGATTTCTAGGGTTTCTGCAACCCCTTGTTTTGGGCCCGGCCCAAATTAAATTGAAATAATAAAAGGGCAAGGCCCTGTTTGGAAAAATTCCTGAGTTTCTGCAAACTCGTTATTCAAATGGGCCTGGCCCAAACTAAATTACAGAACAATAAAAGGGCAAAGCCCTGTTTGTAAAAACCTCTTGAGTTTCTGAAACTCATTATTTAAAAGGGCCTAGCCCAATTGCAGAAAAAATAAAAAGGGCAAGGCCCTGTTTGGAGAATTCCTGAGTTCTTGTAACTCATTAATTAGAAGGGCCTGGCCCAAATCAGACTTGCAAAATAATGAAAGGGGCAAAGCCCTGTTTAGATTGATTCTTCTAATCAGGCAAAGCCTAAAATAAAAATTGGACTTAACCCAATCCTGGCTGTAAGTCCTTAAATTAAATGCCTCTCATAAATCAAGTCATGACCGGTTTGAGGGTACATCTCCGAACTCCTTTGACATCTGTCGTTGTAATTCCTCAGCGACGTCAGAGAGGTGACGAGTCCCAACGACCCCTAAACTAAAATCGGACCGAAACGTCCCTAAACTAAAATCGGACCGAAACGTCCCTAAACTAATATCGGACCGAGACGTCCTTAAACTAATGACGGACCGAAACGTCCCTAAACTAATATCGGACCGAAACGTCCCTAAACTAAAATTCGGACCACCACGTCCCTAAACTGGAATATGGACCACTACGTCTTTAAACTGGCGACGGACCGAAACGTCCCTAAACTAATAATGGACCACCACGTCCCTAAAACTGGCAATGGACCGCCACGTCCTTAAACTAGCACAATAGAGCCCAAATGCTCTCTTGTCGGATCTAAACGGTCCCGTCTAAGTTGATCTTAGCCCCAGCTACGGCTAACGTGTCCTTAGATCTTTAAATAAACAATAAAACCCCAAATCAACTTTGGTTCAAGGGTACATCTCTGAACTCCTCAGACGCCTGTCGTTGTAATCCCTCAACGACGTCGGAGAGGTGACGAGTCCCGACGGCCAGATAATTAAGTCAATCACTATGTTAAGATGATCTTAGTCCAAAACAGGACTAGCGTATCCTTGATGAACGTTTGAGTTGATCTTAGTCGCAACGCGACTAATGCATCCTTAAACTAAAAACACCAAACCCAAATCTAAGTAAATACGGATTTGGACTAATCCACGTCCTACGGGCGACGGTATTACTCAGTCTCCGTATACAATCCACGGGCAACCACAAACAAAACAAACACCCACGACACGAAGTGAAATTCTGGAGAAGGAGAAAGTTGTTACCGCGATGCGGTAGCGTAATTAACTGCAGGGGCTTGCGCCTGCAGGGAAGAGCGTCCCCACAATCAAAAACCCCTCAAGCGAGGGGGAATCTGACAAAGTCTGCTACATCGGCCGCGTCCGTCTAAACCTCCGATACACGGTGCCATAAATCAACTTGGCATCTTCGGAGAGGTAGACGGATAAAACCAAATAGCATCTGCCCCGAACCTCAGGCACGTGACGTCCTAACGTCGCAGGCCGCCGTTCGGAGGGGAACACTCCTAGCTGGAGTCATGTTCTTCTGCACTCGAGGCATGTTCCTCAGTGCTTGATGGAATTGACGTGGAGGCTGTGCAGGAGGTGGAGCTGGGAGTGCAAAGCGAGGTGCAGAAGCCTGGATAGCTGGCCTCTGTTTCCCCCAATCAAAGAGCAAAGCTCTATTCAAAATTTGAAATTTGAACTGAGGCAGCGCCACATGAGAGCGCTCGCGCCAAGAGCGCCACCGCTAAGAGTCAAAGACTCTGAGGCAGCGCTTCACGTGCAAAGCGCGAGAGCGCTCGCGCCAAGAGCGCCAGCGCTAAAAACTCTGAGGCAGCGCCTCACGTGCAAATCACGAGAGCGCTCGCGCCAAGAGCGCCAGCGCTAAGAGTCAAAAGACTCTAAGGTAGCGCCTCACGTGCGAAGCACGAGATCGCCAGCGCTAGAACTAAATATTCTCAACCCTTGGATCAAAGATCTAACGAAGATGATAAATCATCAAATTACCAGAATAAAATTCTATTGAGGAAATACTCCTCAAATTTTCCAAACAAGAAAGATTGTGCTTTGTGTGTTGGGTTATATTGGCGCTCGAGCCACCAAACGATGCGGTTTGCGGAACAAAAATTTTTCTAGGGTTTTAAAAGGGGCGCAAAGATAACTTAAAATCCGGATCTTTCCATAAAACTAACTAGCTATACTAAGAGGGCTATCTACTATGATGAAGTATTATACCAAGAGGATCGAGTCCTTCGGTATTCGTTCTTCATCCTTAGCTCCTACTAGCCACTTTGAACTTACTTGATCTTCTTTCCTTGCTCCGTCGGTTCTCTGGGATCGAGCTTGTTCTCCGGTCTTCCTTGGTCCTTGATGATCCACTCAGGGAGTATGATTCATGGCTCTAGCTCCTAACTATGTAACAAAAAGGAGCAACTAGAAAACTTGGTTTGCTAAACCAAGTAGTCTAGGATATAGTTTGGATTTCTAAGTGTAAAGCTATCTCTTTCTTGCCTCTTACTTGATTCTCAACACATGAGAAGATAGTGAAGAGGAAGAAGATGAAGGTGGAGGAAGCTAGTGATGAAGGAGAGGAATGAGAGCTCAAGAGAAAATGAATGAAGCATGAAAGAGAAAATCACACACCTTGGTTTTGTGTATGAATTCTTTCAATAAACAAATGGCAACCATGCTTCAATAGTAACCACAAATGAATTGAAAATTCATTTGTTGATTATTGAAGCATGGTCATGCCCCATTCCTCCCCATACCTCAATTTCCACCTCATTATCCATTTAGAATAAATGGAAATAACAAATAATTAGGTGTCCACCTTCTAAAAGGAAATCTGTAATAAATATGGATTTCGGTCTACTATATATACATACCTGCATTCGGATAAAAATCCGAACGCCTAAAGAGATAGAATAACACGAAGAACGTAATACTAGAATATATATATCGAAATACATATATGTAAATTATTAAATCAATACCTAATTTAATAATCCGGCTCAAACCAGAGCCGGCTAGTATTACCAACTGTCCGATCGAAAATCCGAGTACAATGTACATCAATCGATCGAACCCTGCACGTATCCAATACGGCTACTACATCATTTCGCCTGAATCAGGGAAACCCTATGTGTGGGACTCTAAAGACTCGACAGTACGCCGACAGTGAGTTACAGGATAAATCCATAGCCACAAGCACGTCAGCGGCACTAGCTGTACGTAACGGCTACCCGGGTACCTGTCGAAAGGAAGATCGATGAGCAAACTCATCCGGATCTCCACTGAGCCTATCCGTAATAATATCCGTACAGTCCGGTCTCTTCGTCTGAGAGTATCGCATACCGGGTCTAGGGGTGGTGAACGTCAGACCCTAATAACCTGATAAGTCATGCTGATTTGGCTCAGGACCAATCCGGGAAATTACTGATCAGCCTATCAGTAAATCCCAACTGCCTTGGCCAAGGTCTTATGGTCCTGACCAATCGAATACTGTGCGATATCGACTCCCTATACCGGGAGAGACGGATCCCCGATAATCGCTCACTGCCTCCATGTGGCTCGGGACTGTACCCAACCAAAACCTGTTTGCACGCCTCAGCAGAGCCATGGTAGGGTAGTGATCAAAGCACGGTAGGAACTCACACGAGACAAATGCCGATCTCAGGTCTAAAGACTAACCTGTAGTAATGTCACCTGAGAACTCCCACCTGACGATAGGTATAGTACCATCTGGAAGTTCTCGGCGAGTCCATCCGGTGTACTCACCCCCAGTGAGCACCTGCATACGATCTTAGGTCTAAAGCCCAATGGTTGCGGGACCAAACCATCGCCCCTCGTCGGGGTCTAGAAATGTATACACTAGTCTACTCCGGGATATCGATGCCCAGTCTCGATACTCCCACGACTAGGGACCATTTAAGGATATGCGTACCGACTACCCGGCTCTCACAAGTATGATCGCCATCACAACGAAGGTAGTCTAGCAACGATCCTACGGGCTTTATCAACATGTAACCGCAATATGTAATAACGAGTATGACATATGCCTTGTTAAGATAAAGACAAACCATAATAGTATACTACCGTATCGAGTCTTTATCAATATGTGCAAGCTAGATATAACAACAATAAATACACATATCCTGACAAAGACAAGTCAAATAATATACTATAAAACTGAGCAAGATTGTTTTGTACATACATATCCCTAGAATCCATATGTATACATATACAATACTGGCCTCTAGGGCATATATATCCAACAATCTCCCACTTGCACTAAAGGCCAGTAATTGGCGTACCGATCACCCAATGTCTGCACTAAGGCCAGTTGTTGGGTACCGCATACCCAACATCTCAAAAAGACGCTCGAACTGTGCTTGAGGGAGGGCCTTTGTGAATAGATCCGCAGTGTTGTCTTTTGTATCCACTCTCCGGACCTCGATCTCCCTGATCAAGTGATACCGCCTTAAGATGTACCTGGATTTCTGATGGAACCGTGGTTCCTTCGCTAAAGCTATAGCCTCATTGTTATCGTAATACACAGGTATTGGGTCAACAATGGACGGAACAACCTGAAGTTCAGTTATGAACTTTTTCATCCAGACCGCCTCTTTTGCGGCATCGCTTGCAGCAATGTATTCAGCCTCCATCGTCGAGTCTGCAACGGTATCCTGTTTGGAGCTCTTCCAACACACCACCCCTCCGTTGAGGGTAAATACAAAACCCGAGACAGACTTGTTGTCATTCTTGTCACTCTAGAAGCTTGAATCAGTAAAGGACTCGACCCTGAGGTCTCTATTACCGTAAACCAGGAACATCTCCTTAGTCTTTCTCAGGTACTTGAGAATGTTCTTTACTGCTGTCCAGTGGTCCTCATCTGGGTTTGACTGATACCGGCTCACCACGCTCAGCGCATAAGCTATATCTGGTCTTGTACATAGCATCGCATACATTATAGATCCTACCGCCGAATCGTAGGGTATAGTGCTCATGCGAACCCTCTCCTCATCAGTCTTGGGAGACATCTCCTTGGAGAGGGTGATTCCGTGCAATGCGGGTATGTTACCGCGCTTGGAATCTTCCATACTAAATCTCTTTAGTACGGTCTCTATGTACCTGGACTGTGAAAGTCCCAGTAATCTCTTGGATCTATCTCTGTAGATCTTGATCCCCAGAATGTACGAGGCATCACCTAGGTCTTTCATGGAGAACCTTTGTGATAAGAATAGCTTGACCGGTTGTAGCATAGGAATGTCATTTCCTATCAAAAGAATGTCGTCCATGTACAAGACTAGGAACACGACAGTTCGTCCTACAATCTTCTTATAAATACAAGGCTCATCCTCGTTCTTGATGAAGTCAAAATCCTTGGCTGTTTCATCAAAACAGATGTTCCAGCTCCGCGGTGCTTTCTTTAATCCATAAATGGATTTAAGCAACTTGCATACCTTCCTGCTGCTCCCACTGTCTACGAAACCTTCCGGCTAATCCATATAAACGCACTCTTCCAAACTTCCGTTTAGAAAAGTTGTTTTCACGTCCATCTGCCAGATCTCATAGTCATGAAAGGCAGCAATAGCAAGTAGGATCCGAATAGATTTGAGCATAGACACTGAAAAAAAGGTTTCGTCATAGTCTACTCCTGGTCTTTGATGAAAGCCTTTTACAACGAGTCTAGCCTTATAGGTTTCCACCTGCCCATCTACACCAAGTTTCCTTTTGTAGATCCATTTGCATCCAACGGGTTTTACCCTAGGTGGAGCAATATCCAAGGTCTACGCTTTATTGGTGTACATGGACTCCATTTCGGATCGCATAGCATCCAGCCACTTATCAGAGTCCCTACTGATAATGGCCTGCCTGAAACTGGTAGGATCATCTTCTTCCAAGATGCAATCCTCTCGATCCCCGTCTATGAGAAAACCTTAGTATCTCTCGGGCGGATGAGAAATCCTACCAGATCTGCGGAGTGGCTGAGGTTCGTTCGGGACTGTTGAATCTAGCAGTTCTACTAAACCTTCAGTTATAGTTTGTCCTTCTGGAATTTCTTCCAATTCTACCGTGCTCCCACTTATTTCTTTTGCAAGAAATTACCACTCCAAAAAAGTGGCGCGACGAGCAACGAACACCTTCTGTTCCTCAGTGTGGTAGAACAGATATCCTAGAGAATTTCTAGGATATCCCACAAACTTGCACAAAGCTGATCGTGCCTGAAGCTTGTCCGAATTTTGTGTCTTTACATAGGCCGGACAACCCCATATCTTAATACACTCAAGATATGGTCTTTTACCACTCCATATTTCATATAGAGTTTTAGGCACAGATTTAGACGGAACCTGATTCAACAAGTACGCTGCTGTTTCAAGCGCAAGTCCCCAGAAAGAAAAAGGCAACTCAGCACTACTCATCATGGAGCGAACCATGCCCAACAGGGTACGGTTCCTCCGCTCCGATACAGCGTTGTGTTGTAGTGTATACAGAGGAGTAAGCAGAGAGAGAATGCCATTCTCTTTTTAAAAATCCCTGAATTCAGTGCTCAAGTACTCTCCTCCTCTATCAGATCGGAGGATCTTGATACTTTTGCCAGTCTGGTTCTCTGCTTCGTTTCTGAATTCTTTGAATTTCTTAAAAGCTTCAGATTTGTGTTTCATAAGATACACATATCCGAATCTAGAGAGATCGTCAGTGAATGTGATGAAGTACGAGAACCCACCCCTTGCATGTATAGACATTGGACAACATATATCACTGTGTATGAGTCCCAAGAGCTCTGCTGCTCTTTCTCCTTGTCCGGTGAATGGAGATTTGGTCATCTTTCCTTTGAGACAAGACTGATAAGTTTCATAAGATGAAAATTCGAACGTATTCAAGAGTCCATCTTTATGCAACTTACTTAGTCTTTTCTCTCTGATATGACCATGTCTACAATGCCACAAGTAGGATTCGTTCGTATCTGAACTCTTCCTCTTGCGTGTGTTTTGTACATTTAGAACTGTATTCTGATTTAGAACATAGATACCATTACACAGTGTACCTTCTGCAACCAGTACCTTATCAAGGTAAATGTTCATGATATTTCTATCAAGAACAAAGTTATATCCATCTTTATCAAGTAAAGAAACTGATATGATATTGCAAACCATGGAAGGTACATAGTAGCAATTGTTCAAAATCATAGTATTGCCATTTGGCAATACTAGGTGGTATTCACCGACGGCAGCAACATTAACTTGTGCTCCATTCCCTACCGTGAGGGACATATCACCAGGTCCAACTATCCTACTTTTTCTCAGTCCCTGCAATAAATTATAGATGTGAGATCCTGATCCGGTATCTAGTACCCAGGAGGTAGGACTGACCGAAAAGCAGTTCTCAGTTACAAGAACACCTGAAGTAGATGCAATAGTATGCTTCTTCTTCAATAGGGTCTCCTTGGAATCCATACAATCCCCTTTCCCCTGCTCATACTTATAACTGATGTCACAGTTTAGAGCCGAACCGACGTTTCCCAGCCCTGAATAAGAATTCGGATCAGTCAAGCGATACATTTTATTATCTTGATTAGGGCGTGAAATGGTTGCTACCTGGAGAGAGAAAAAGGAACACTCAGCATGCGCTCTTGCAAGATTAGATTGGTTATTAATTTATCTAATCAGGACGGCTCCCACTGTTTCCTCGAATTCTTCTTCAAACCTTAAAAGAAGAACTAGTCGGGATTAATCGCACGTCACAATACTTGCTTAACCTTTCAGTCAGGCCAGTGTTGGTATTTCGAGGGAGGTTTTCCAACGCTTTCGTGAAGTTCCTTAATTACATAACCTCTTTTCCCTGGAGGCGTAGCCCCGCTAACACCTTTCTAGACACTTACTTGGTTCACAGTATTGATTGTTAAGTGAGAAATTCCCCTAAGAGTAATCCTAATCATCAGTAGGATCGGGATCCAACTATCATTGTATGATGACCTAGATGGAATCCACTCTAGTCACCACACTCCAAAAGATATGCTAAATCTGCAAGTTTCATGTATGTTTGAAACTCCGGATGTGGTTTTTGCCCTTAACGGCTTCATGACCTTGACAATGCCAACATATCATAAGCCGCTAGTCAAGTTTGGCCCGTCATTATCTGGATTAACTTAGACCCACCCGCATATCCCTTGACAATGCCAATATGGCTATGCGACTGTCCTAAATAATCGGAAATAAAGCTACAAACAAGTAATACTCAGCTACCGATCACTACGCCTTGACAATGCCAAAATACGTAGCTCGAATACTAAGTAGTACCTGTAGGAAATGACGGAGGGCTACGGCTGGGTTCTTGGCGAAAAATCCGTTAACGTAATGAACTTGATTTCTTTGAAGGAACCTGAGCAGTTTTAAAATATATAGTGGCGAAAACGTTTGCTAAAGAGGTCACTCCCTATGAAGGGATCTTGGCTCTTTCCTCGTCGAATGAGGAGCAGGATATTCTAAAATGAATACCACGATGCAAAGCAAAAATTAATTTACTATAATGAAGTTATTACGTTGACGCAAACTTTTACTCAAGGGGTCACTCCCGATGAAGGGATCTCGGCTCTTGCCTCGTCGAATGAGGTGCTGGATATTCATAACCGAATACCACCGTGCAAAGCAAAAAGTGAACGTCTGTAATGTCAGTTTTTCAAAATCTGTTCCAACAACATCTTTTTAGGTTTTTTATCTTGCATTAATCAAAATTAATGCGGTCCCATCAATGTAACCTATCACACCAGAAAAGAACGAAAATAAAATGTTTGTATATGCCATCCGCATTCGCCACTGGGCCCCGTCATTCACCCGTTAGGTTACTTAACTAACGACAGAGCGGGGGCTGGACTAGTGGGGTGCAAAACATATACAACATCTACTAGTGTATATATATATAAGTATAACAACATTCGTCCCAGGCATGATAATAATCAACATCACAGAATGGTGGATAATCTTGGAGCCCAGGGTTTCATTTGAGCCACAAATAAAACTCGACGTTCCCGGTCGTGTGGATAGCTTGTACAATGAGAACCTGTACCCCCTACGAGTGCGGAGAATAGCCTTCCAATTCTAGAATGAAGCCCCCTCCGTCTCAACGCCATGAGATGCGGGCTTGTTGCCTTCTAGAATCTGGCTATTCGTGCACCCCACCGCGGGGTAATCCTAATACAGAAAAAGAAAATAATATATACAGATGGTGACATCGGCCTCAATCCGGTCGTGCCCCAAAATAATATACAATCCGGCAAAGACAGCAGTCCACATGTCGGACGCTCGCCCCGCAATAACAAATGTACAAATGAATATAAACTGTACTAAAACATTGCATCACCGGCTATCCACCACGACAATCCAACCACAACATCAGCACAATCACAGAAACATCAACGCGAATGTCACGTTCGCAAATCCGTCTAAAAGAACATATAGCAGATAGACGGATTTACCGATCAAATGGCATTCACGGTCGCAGAATCTAAACTAAGTACTGATAACAATATACGTATTTTAAAATTACGATCGACTAAACTTTCCATGTAGGCCCCAAGTATTAAACCTGTAACAAATCTGGGCCCAAAAACAAATTATTCCAGAAACCATAATCCCAAAAATTAAGAGACCCAGAAGAAATTTATGGCCCAGAGGCCCATATACTGCCACGGAACCGGGCCAAGTGGGGCATTACGCGGCGGTTCCGTGGTGGAAGTATGGGTTCATGGGCCCAAATTTCTTGTGGGTTCTTAAAAAAGCCTGCATGATTTTCTGAGACTATAAAACTGACTTTTAGACCACTTTAAAAAATCGACAGAAAATGCATTTTTGGAAATACGGTTTTTGAAAAATCCGGTCGATCGTTATTTCAAACACGTTTGAACAAGCTAGTATATGTTGTATGGGATGGCTCTGATACCATGTTGGGTTATATTAGCGCCCGAGCCTCCAAACGAGACGGTTTGCGGAACAAAATTTTTTCTAGGGTTTTAAAAGGGGCGCAAAGATAACTCAAAAGCCGGATCTTTCCATAAAACTAACTAGCTATACTAAGAGGGCTATCTACTATGACGAAGTATTATACCAAGAGGAGTCCTTCGGTCTTCGTTCTTCATCCTTAGCTCCTACTAGCCACCTTGAACTTGCTTGATCTTCTTTCCTTGCTCCGTCGGTTCTACGGGATCGAGATTGTTCTCCGGTCTTCCTTGGTCCTTGATGATCCACTCGGGGAGTATGATCCATGGCTCTAGCTCCTAACTATGTAACAAAAAGGAGCAACTAGAAAACTTGGTTTGCTAAACCAAGTAGTCTAGGATGTAGTTTGGATTTCTAAGTGTAAATCTATCTCTTTCTTGCCTCTTCACTTGATTCTCAACACATGAGAAGGTAGTGAAGAGGAAGAAGATGAAGGTGGAGGAAGCTAGTGAGGAAGGAGAGGAATGAGAGCTCAAAAGAAAATGAATGAAGCATGAAAGAGAAAATCGCACACTTTGGTTTTGTATAAGAATTCTTTCAATAAACAAATGGCAACCATGCTTCAATAGTAACCACAAATGAATTAAAAATTCATTTGTTGATTATTGAAGCATGGTCATGCCCCATTCCTCCCCATACCTCAATTTCCACCTCATTATCCATTTAAAATAAATGGGAACAACCAATAATGAGGTGTCTACCTTCTAGAAGGAAATCTATAATAAATACGGATTTCGGTCTACTGTATATACATACCTGCATTCGGATAAAAATCAGAACGCCTAAAGAGATAGAATAACACGAAGAACGTAATACTAGAATATATATATCGAAATACATATATGTAAATTATTAAATCAATACCTGATTTAATAATCCGGCTCAAACCCCAGCCGGCTAGTATTACCAACTGTCCGATCGAAAATCCGAGTACAATGTACATCAATCGATCGAACCCTGCATGTATCCAATACGACTACTACATCATTTCGCCTGAATCAGGGAAAGCCTCTGTGTGGGACTCTAAAGACTCGACAGCACGCCGGCAGTGAGTTACTGAACAAATCCATAACCACAAGCACGTCAGCGGCACTAGCTGTACGTAACGGCTACCCGGGTACCTGTCGAAAGGAAGGCAGATGAGCAAACTCATCCGGATCTCCACTGAGCCTATCCGTGACAATATCCGTACGGTCCGGTCTCTTCATATGAGAGTATCGCATACCGGGTCTAGGGGGTGGTGAACTTCATACCCTAATAACCTGATAAGTCGTGCTGATGTGGCTCAGGACCAATCCGGGAAATTACTGACCAGCCTATCAGTAAATCCCAACTGCCTTGGCTAAGGTCTTATAGTCCTGACCAATCGAACACGGTGCGATATCGACTCCCTATACCGGGAGAGAAGAATCCCCGACAATCGCTCACTGCCTCCATATGGCTCGGGACTGTACCCAACCAAAACCTATTTGCACGACTCAGCAGAGCCGTGGTAAGGTAGTGATCAAAGCACAGTGGAAACTCACACGAGACAAATTCCGATCTTAGGTCTAAAGACTAACCTGTACTAATGTCACCTGAGAACTCCCACGTGACGATAGGTATAGTACCATATGGAAGTTCTCGGCGAGTCCGTCCGGTGTACTCACCCCCAGTGAGCACCTGTATACGATCTTAGGTCCAAAGACCAATGGTTACGGGACTAAAACATCGCCCCTCGTCGGGGTCTAGAAACGTATACACTAGTCTACTCCGGGATATCGATGCCCAGTCTCGATACGCCCACGACTAGGGACCATTTAAGGATATGCGTACCGACTACCCAGCTCCCACAAGTATGATCGCCATCACAACGCAGGTAGTCTAGCAACGATCCTACGGGCTTTATCAACATGTAACCGCAATATGTAATAATGAGTATGGCATATGCCATATTAAGATAAAGACAAACCATAATAGTATACTACCGTATCGAGTCTTCATCAATATGTGCAAGCTAGATAGAACAACAATAAATACACATATCCTGACAAAGAAAAGTTAAATAATATACTATAAAACTGAGCAAGATTGTCCTGTACATACATATCCCTAGCATCCATATGTATACATATACAATACTGGCCTCTATGGCATATATAGCCAACACTGTGAATCAGAGCACCGTTGGATCAAAGATCCTATGGTAATTAAAACTCACCAAGATACAGAATAAGTTCTGTATGGGAAAATATTTTCCCAATCTTCTTAAAAACAAGAAAAATGTCCTCTCTAAAACAGAAGCCCTTGGATCAAAGATCCAATAGTGGGAAACATCCCCAAATCAATCAAAGATCTCTCAATGAGAGATTTCCTTAACTGATTCAACAAATCAGCCTCCCCTATATAAAAGACCCAAGACTTCAAGTCTTGCAAAGAAAAACCTCCCTATAAGTTTCAAGTTCTCAGAAAAGAAAAAGAGAAGAGCAAGCTCTAAGAAGAAGAACCTTCTTCAAGGTAAATAAAAAAAAGAGAGATCATAACATCTCCTCCATATTTGAGAGTTTAACTCTCACATCATAAGAACTTAGTTCTTTTTCTAGATTATGAGTTTAACTCTCATATCAGAAGAACTTAGTTTTTTTTTCAGATCATAGATCTGTAAGACAAAGTCTTTCACAAAAACAAAGAGATCATAGCTTCTCCTCATAAAAGAAGAACTCAGTTCTTAGATCCATAAGACAAAATCTCTTATAAACCGAGAATTTAATTCTCAGAGCACAAAACTGATTAGAGCTGCCAAAGAAGCGCCTTGGCGCTCCAATTTAAAAGAAACACTTTAGCGCTCCAAGTCTGGCGCTCAGCGCCAATCGCTCCACGCGCTTCTCACGTGGGTGCTATTTTATAAGAAGCCTCTTAGCGCTCCAAGTCTGGCACTCAGCGCCAAGCGCTCCACGCGCTCCTCACGTCGACGCTATTTTAAAAGAAGCGACTTAGCGCTTCAAGTCTGGCGCTCAGCGCTAAGCGCTCCACGCGCTCCTCACATGGGCGCTATTTTATACGAAGCACCTTAGCGCTCCAAGTTTGGCGCTCAGCACCAAGCGCTCCACGTGCTCCTCACGTGGGCACTAAGGAATTACAAAGCGCTCTGTAAATAAGGCCCTAGCGCCATAAAGAGTGTTCAACACTCAATAAAAACAAAAGGAAAAATAGGTGTCACAATCCAAATCAATGCTCAGCATTGTTGAATAAAAAGGGACTGGGCCCAAACAAATGTCCAACATTTTATTCAAAATTGTGTGGACTAAGCCCAAGTTGGCCAACAGTTCCTACTTCAGATTAACCGAGCCTATGTGCTCGCAATCTTTTTAATTGGTCTTAGTCCCAAACCTGACTATAGATCTCTCAACCAACATTGGTTCAAGAGTACATCTCTTCATACCTCTGATACACGTCGTTGTAATTCTTCAACATCTTCAGAGAGAGGGTACCAATAACCAATAAGTTTTGGTGCATCCCCAAACGGTTAAATCAAAACCTTACAGACTATGATGTCTTTAAACCGGACTACGATATCTTTAAACCAGACTATGATGTCTTTAAACCATACAGACTACGATGTCTCTAAACTTTACGGACTATGAGGTCCTTAAACTCATGGACTATAATGTCCTTAAACCCAATGGATCGCAATGTCCCTAAACTAAAACGATAGGTTCCAAATACTCTTTCGTTGGAACTAAATGATCCCAAAATCCTATTGAGTAGATTTTAGTCTAAAATTAGACTAACGTATCCTCAACAAACGTTTGAGTTGATCTTAGTCTAAAACAAGACTAATGATACTTAAACCAACCCAAACCCAAATCTAAAAAAATACGGATTTAGACTAATCCACGCCCTATGGGCGACAACACTAATTAGTCTCCGTATACGATCCACGGGCAACCAAAAATAAAGCAAACACACACGACACGAAATGACCATCTGGAGAAGGAGAAAGTGGTTACCGCGATGCGGTAGTGTAATTAACTGCAGGGGCTTGCGCCTGCAGAGAAAAGCGTCCCCACAATCAAAAACCCTTCGTAAACGAGGGGGAATCTGACGAAGTCTGCTACAACGGCCGCATCTGTCTAAACCTCCGATATATGGTGCCATAAATCAACTTGGCATCTTAGAAGAGGTGGACGGATAAAACCAAAAAGCATCTGCCCCCAAAATTCAGGCCGGACGTCCCAACGTCCCGGTCGCGTCTTTCGGCGGTGAACAGCCGCTACGGATAGTTGTATGTGTGTGTGTGAGTTGAGTCGCGTCAATAAGAACAGGTTCCAATTCCGTGATTGGATGCGCCACAAACTAAGCACAGGCCTTTTGCGCGCCTACAGTCCTTCCACAAGTGTCCATCCCTCTTGCAATAGAAGCAAAAATCTGGACCTGGTTGATTATCTGTTACTTCAGGTCTACTCGGTTCAATAGTTGGCCTTAAAGAGGCTCCTCCTGCCATCTGAGTGGCAGGGCGCCTCACTCTGGCAGATTGAGGTCTACCCTTCCTCTTCACTATTGCCTCGTATATTCGGGCAGCCTTCAAAGCCAAATCATGGGTTGGGAAATCCCCTGTAGCTAAGGCAGCTTGGATTTCCTGGTCCAACCCTTGCTGAAATCTTCTAGCCCTGATCTCAGCAGTCGGTATCAAGTGTGCCGCGAACCAACTGAGCATGGTAAATTCAGCATTATACTCATCTACTAATTTGGTCCACATCGAACCCTGTTGTAGGTGAATAAATTGCTGCTCCATGTCGAATCGGGAAGACTCAGGGAAGTATTTCACATCGAACAAGTCGCAAAAAGTCCTTCATTCGATAGGTTGGTCAAGAAGGCTTTCTTCCGCCTTCCACCAGACCCGTGCATTGTTAGTGAGCTGCAACTTTGCAACTCGAACCTAAGCTATCTTTGGCACTTGTGCCGCTGCCAGGTCATCTTCAATACTCCGATCCCACTCCTCAGGTTCTAGAGGGCTCTCTTTTCCTGGGAATTGCTTAGGGTGCAAAGCCCGGAATTGCTTTACCCCCGGGGCTTTCACTTCTGGACGGTTCATCAACATAGCAGTATGCTGCTGCTATCCCTCCAGGAGGCTGCGGATCGCCTCAAGCAGTACCTTCTGCTCATTGATCGGAGCAGCGACGGTAGGTGTAAGCGGTAGAGGTGGTGGAGTGTTGTTGAAGTTGGTGCTGGTATTGCTTGGGGAATCCATAACCTTGAAAGAAAATTTTGGGTTAGGACAGATTCAAAATATATGAAATTGGAAGATTCAAGGAATATGTAAAGAATGTTTTTAGTTGCAGGTTCTTGTGTTATACTGCTTAGGACTTCATGTGGAATTAACATGCATGTCCATGCAGAACTGACCTGCATGGTAGGGTTCTATGCAGCACTGACCTACATGGGCCGCCAACAAAACTTGTCACGCCCCGCTTCCCAGTGTATGGCAAGAGGACGCGACGAGGCCGCTACGTATTTACTCTGAAGTAAACACGCTAAGCGTAACTAAGCAATATAAAGTAAAGTACACAAGAGATATGAATGTAAATGAACAACAACTTTATTTATTAATCATTCTTTACAAGTACAACTGAAAATGTAAATACAAGTCTGTAATGCAATGCCTAAACAATGGCATGAACTGAAAGTAAAATGAGTACAAGTTAAGTCAATGCCCAGGGTCTTCTGTGAACTGCTCCAAGTGCTCCTGGCCGGTCTCGAACTTCTCAGGGTCGGGTCCTCCTGACAACATTCCAAAGAAGAAGAGAAATAGGAATGTCATCAGCGAACGATCGCTCGGTAAGTCCCAAAAAGGAGAGAAGTAGAATAGATAGAAAAGAGAGTATATCTAGTAGTGTTTGATTATAATGTTAACGCAGTTGTTTGTAACTTGGTACAGAATATGCCAGTGTATACGAGAGGAGTCCAACTTACACCGTGGACTTTGGTAACCCGTAGTACAAGGCTCCGTCGAAAATACCACGGAACAACAGCATGAATGTAATTACGTCTTAAGTGACCACCTCGTGCCACTTTTAACATGTTCCGTACTAATCTACCCCTTTATAAACCCCGTAGTGTATTAATGTATTGATTGTATTGATTGTATTGTATTATCTGTAGTAAATAGAATACTAGCTGAAACCATGATATCGGTAAATGGAATGGATGTAAATGGAGAGTCATGTAGACGGAGTATATCCATGGTTCGGTTCGGTCAATATAGATTGATATAGATTGAATAGACAAATTCATGGATTCATGTTGAATTTGTAGTATTATACTTGAATCACATTCAAGTCAGATTGATTAGATCGAGACTCAGTCTGAGTCAGACACTTTTGAAAAGAACTTGAAATCCTGAATTAGTTTTGATGTTATCGGTAACTGCTGCACATGGACGGCAGGATTTGTGTCTCTTTCCAAGATAATTACCGTGTTGATAACACCGTTTGTTAGATTGTCTATCTTAAATAGGCAAGCACCCACATTCTCCGGCTCCCTGAGACTCAAGAGAATTGGTCCCGCTTAAACCTATATTTACTAGGGTGCTTATTGTAATTTAGCATAACTTGAGGGGGTTTTATGTAAAAATAGTTTTGATATGTTTTCAAAATACACCTCAAGTATTTAATTATCGTCTTTAGGGTTTTCATAGAAGTATATTTTATAATTGTGAAATTTCTAGTGAGTAGAACCTAGTTTTCATAGTATATGGAAATATTGGAATTGTTTTGTATTTGGATGGTATTTTTATATAATGGTGATTCCTTTGATTTGGAAAACTTAGAATATTTATATAATATAATTAAAATAGATATTTTGATAATAGTTATATGAGATTAATGGAGGAAAGGTGGCATATGAGGGAATTTCCTCCTATGTCGTCGGAAAAATATATGTTCCATGATTTTTTTTCGACGATCGGCATACATCACGTCCATCTTTATCATCTAAGATGTAGATACACCAAATTTGATGTGATTATACCATTTTTTCACCGTTGATTTAGTTGGTGCAAAATTAATGGTTTACCGACAATAGAACTTTCTACATTGCTAATTCAACGGTGAAAAAGTGGTGGAATCACATGAAATTTGGTGTATGTACATCTTAGATAATAACGATGATGATGATGGGTTCCGATCGTCGGAAAAAATGGTGGAGGTTGTATTTTTTCTATGCCATAAGAGAAAATTCCCTCCTATGGCCTCTTTCCTCCATTATTCTCTCTCTCTCTCTCTCTCTCTATATATATATATATATATATATATATATATATATATTTAATAAAAGTAATTTTATTTATTTTCTTGTAGAAATCTCATTTTCTAAAGAAAAATGCATAAAAATTCCATCGAAATCGAATGCTCCTCTTGGAGGTATGCATCTCGCTCTACTAGGCCCGAGGATGTGCGATAACCCGCACCATCCCGAACGGGGTCCCTAAAAGTGGGTTGTAGAGGTACAATTGCAAGGAATTGTTTAATACATCTTTTTAAAGAAATGGTTTTATAAGTTGATGGTATTTATTTGTAAAGTCGTGTTATCCAATGAATATATTTCCAAAACTTCATCGTGCTATATCAAAAATGTGTGTTGTGATGAGGTAGGCCATTACCTCATGAGTTATCTAAAGGTAATACAAGTTTTGTGTTGTTTTATGTCGTAAATGAAGTATATGGTATTTTACCGTAAAAATACAATAAAAATTGCATAAGAGAATATTTTGAGATGAAACTTATTTTAAAGTGTTTGTTAATATTTTTCAAACATTATGTGATAGTATGGAATTTTATTGATTAAGAAAAGTAGAGTTTTATAGAAAAACCGAATTGGGGGTTAGATTAACTCCACTTCCGTCGGGTTTTAGAATTGCAAGTTTTTAAAGAAGAAGAAGAAGAGGGGGGAGAGAGGACTTACTGGCTTTTGGACTAGGGGAGAGAGAGATGAAGCTATGAAAGGTCTCGGGGTGTCGCTTCGTCGCCGGAAACTCCTTGGAACGTCGCCGGAATTTCGCCCTTCGCTAACTCCACTTGCACACTAAAGGGAATTCAGAATTTTGGAGAGTTTTGACAGGGAATTTCTGAGTGAGGAGGGATAAAATATGGTGTGGTATTTATAGGGGAAATTAGGGTTTAGGGGGTGAAAGAATGCATTAAAAATTGCATTAAAAGTGATTTATTGTTCTCTGGAAAATGTGCAGAGAAAATAAACAGTGTGAGAGAAGTAGGGTAGTTGAAAAGGTGCAAGGGAAAAAATTCAAAGCATTACTGACGGGGGAGACCAGCGGTACCGGCTTTTTGATGAGTTTCGCCGGGCTTGAACCGGTGGAATGGGCTTGGATCGTCGCCACGTGTCCCCGTCGTCTCATATACCCTCGTGCACATGTTTATTTTATCTGTAACTTATCATTCTACGTGTAGTGCACGCGCAAACCCTTGGGCTTCTAAAAGATTAAAAGAAAATTAAATAAAAAGATAATGTGGCTAGGAGGATTTGAACAAATAGGCTACGTCACAGCAGTGCAAGGCTTTACCAATGAGCTACAAGTGCTTTCTTGCTGTTCAAAAGCAGATTTAATTTATAACTTGTGCTCAGACTAAGGTACTCCTTCTGTATTTTGATAAAAAAATCGTACAGAAAGTTTAGGGTTGTTACAGTAATGAAACAACAACTTTTTATTTATATTCATTCTTTACATACAACTGGAAAGTAAAGTACAATAATGGAAAGCGATGCTTAAACAATGGCATATGAACTGAAAGTAAAGTAAGTATAAGTAGAAACTTGAATTCTGACTCCCCTGTGAAATGCTCCAAGTCGTCTTGGCTGGGCTCGATCTCTTGAGAGTCGGGTCCTCCTGAAAACATTCCAAAGAAAATAAAGATAGGAATGTCATCAGCGAACAATCGCTCGGTAAGTCCCAAAAGAGAAATAGATTAAGTAAAAGGAATAGATCTGGTAATTTATCTGTTTTTATTATACTAACGCAGTTGTTTGTAGTTTGGTACAGAATGCATCAGTTTATACAAGAGGAGTCCAACTATTCCGTGGACTAAGGTATACAGAGCACAAGGACCCGTCAAGCCACGGGACAACGGCACGGATATTCAGGTTAGGTGTATTATGGTGACCGTCTCGTGTCACTTCTAATACATTCCGTACCAATCTACCTCGTTAAAACCCCGTAATGCATATTGTATTGATTGTAAAGATTTATTGTATAAGATTTGCTGAAACCATGGTATAATTTGTTCATGTAAACGGATAGTCATGTAATCAAGTTCAAAATATATCCATGGTTCGGTCCAGTCGAGTCATGTTGCATGTTCATGTTCAAGTTTTCATGCTTGATATATTGGATTCATGTAGAAATGGAGTTATAGTTAGAATCATATTTGGATTGTATCCAGATTAGACTAAGACTCAGATTGAGTCAGACACTTTAAACAGATTTGAGTTCTGAATTAGGTTTAGGAGTTGTCAGTAACTGCTGCACATGGACGGCAGGATTTGTGACTTTTTTCAAGCCAATTATCATTGACAACCCCGTTTTAGTTTTCTACCTTAAATAGACAAGCACCCACTTTCTCCGGCTCCTTGAGGCTCAAGAGAATTGGTCCTGTTTAAACCTATATTTACTAAGGTCCTTAATGTAAATTAATATAACTTGCGGGGTTTTATGAAAAATAGTTTTAGTATACTATTTATTGTATTTAGGGTTTTCATGGATGTAACTTTTAAAAGTGAGGTATTCTAGTGAATAAATACCTAGTTGAATAGTTCATGGTATTTTTTGTAAATTTTACTTGTATGGATTCTTGATGGTATTTTCATGGAAATGTAATTCTTTTCTTTTGTTTAGAAAAATATGGAATTTATTATATATTTAAAATAGATGGATTGATAATATTTATATATAATTATTAAAAATAAAATTTATTTATTAAATAGAAATCACGTTTTTCTTAAAAATCGCATTGAAAATTCCATCGAGGCCGTATGCTCCGTGAGGAGGTCTGCATCTCACTCTATTAGTCCGATGGATGTGCGATAACCCACACCAACCGAATCGGATTCCCCAAAATGGGTTGTAGAGGAATAATTGCAAGGAATTTAAATAATACAATTTAAAGAATACGATTTTTAATAGTTTATGGTATTTTAATGTAAAAGTCGTATTTTTCCTAAAAATATTGTTAAAGGGAAATCATGCTATGTCATGATGAGTGTTGTGAGAGGTAGGTCATTACCTCGTGAGATTTTCTAGAGGTAATATAAGCAAGAATGATTAAACGATGTCATATGCAACTTCATGGTATTTAAGCGTAAAAGTGTGATAAAAGTTGTTTTACTGGGAGTTTTGAAATGAAACTTGTATATTATTATTGTTTAATGTTTAACAAACAAAGTATAATGATTTAGATAATTAGTTCTTAAGAAAAGTTGTTATTTTAAAAAGTTTTAGAAATGAATGTCGGTATAACTCCACTTACCGACATCATTGAAAAGAAGAAGTTTTGAGATGTGAAAAGGAGAGAAGAGAGGGAACTTACAAGTTTAGGGTTTAGAGGAAAGGTTGATGGAATATTTGGTAGTTTTACGGAGTCGCGGGGTCGCCGGAATCGTCTTGAACTGTCGCTGGAACTTGACCTACTACTAACTCCACTTGTACTCTTCTTTGAATTGGAAAATTTTAAGAATTTTTGCCAATAGATTTCAGAATGAAGAAGGCTAGGGTGTGGGGTTGTATTTATAGGGTACAATTAGGGTTTTGAGAATTGAAAAGAGAATTAAAAATGCATTAAAATTTGAATTTATGAGTGAATTTACACTCTATGTAAATTTACAGAGAATTCAAACAACATGGGGGTAGTGGGGTAGGCCAAAGGGTGTTGGGTTCAGAACATGGGAGCATTACCTATGGTTTGGCCCGGCGGCGCCGGCCCTTATGCTCATCTCGCCGGCCATCTTAGGATGTTAGGTCTCTGGATGTTTGCCACGTGTTCTACTTTGTTCATATAACATTTTCCACATGTTTTTTCTGTGACTTTTCATTTTTACGTGTATTGCACGTGTAAACTTTTAGGCTTCCAAAAGTTTAAAAGAAAAATCATTAAAAATAATATGTTGCTGGGGGATTTGAACACAAGGGCTATGTCACAGCAGTGCAAGGCTTTACCAATGAGCTACAAGTTATTTCTTGCTATTCTCAAACAATTTTAATTTATAACTTGTGCTCAGGCTTGAAACTCTATTCTGTACATTACTTGAAAATTTTTGTACAATGATATTGGAGTCGTTACATCACTTAAGATTTGGCACCACTATCTTCTTGGAGAACGAGTGGAATATACACGGATCGCAAGAGTCTGAAGTATGTGTTTACTCAGAAGGAGTTGAATATGCGGTAAAGAAGATGGCTAGAACTCATGGCGGACTTCAACATCAACCTACAATATCATCCAGAAAAGGTAAACGTGGTTCCTGATGCACTTAGTCGCCATCCACTATCAATGAATCTCACCTCACAGTGGAAGCTTTAGCAAAAATTGCACAAGATGGAGATAGAAGTGGTTATGCCAGGTAATACTTCAAAGTTGATGAATTTACAAGTTCGGTCTACTATTGTCAATCAGATCAAAGCAGCTCAAGCAAGTGATACCAAGTTGCAAAAGATTCGAGAATAAATAGAAAGTGGACTTCGAACCGACTTCATCATCCACGAAGACGGATCTTTGAGATACGGGAGCGGATTGTGTGTACCATAAGGTTCTATTCGGGAAGAGTTGATGGAAGAAGCTCACAGCTCTCCGTACTCAGTACACCTTGGTGGTACAAAGATGTACAAAGATCTACGTGAACATTACTGGTGGCATGGAATGAAGCGTGAAGTAGCCAGAAGCGTAGCCAAATGCTTGGTGTGTCAGCAAGTAAAAGCTGAACATGATAGGACTGCTGGTTTACTTCAACCGTTACCTATCCCAGAATGGAAGTGGCAACACATCACCATGGACTTCGTGACTGCACTTCCTCGCAGAACGAAAGGTAACGATGCGGTATAGGTTATTGTGGATCGACTCACAAAGTCGGCTCACTTCATCCCATTTCGAGTTGGCCAATCTACCGAGACACTAGCAAAGAAGTACATGAAAATAAGTCTGAATCTAAGTAAGATTTAACTCTTCATAGTATACTATTTCTGATACTCATGAACTCATGCAGGAGATCGTGAGATTACATGGAGTACCGGTTTGCATTGTCACCGATCGTGACACCAGATTCCGATCGCAGTTTTGGCAGAGTCTGCAAGCTAGCTTGGGAACGAGTCTGAACTTCAACACAACTTACCATACACAAACAGATGGACAATCCGAGCGAACGATTCAGATCCTTGAAAATATGCTAAGAGCTTGTATGTTGGACTTCGGAGGATCGTGGGAAGATCACCTACATCTTGTGGAGTTTTCATACAACAATAGCTACCAAGCGAGTATTAGAATGGCTCCTTTTGCAGCGCTCCATGGAAGGAAGTGCTGTTCACCACTAAGTTGGGACGACATCGGAGATAGGGAACTCCTTGGACCAAAGATGATTGTGGTAACTGTGGACGTAGTTCGCACGTGCAGGGAAAGAATGCGCATAGCCCAAGACAGACAGATGCTCTGGGCTGATGCAAAGCACCGACACCTGGAGTTCCAGCTGGGAGAGCATGTGTTCTTAAAGATCTCTCCAAACCGTGGAGTAATTCGCTTTAGAAAGAGGGGTAAGCTCAGTCCGAGATACATTGGACCGTTCGACATACTCGAACGAGTCGGAGAAGTGGCATATCGTTTGGCACTTCCACCCTCATTGGAAGGAGTACACAACGTATTCCACATATCCCAGCTTTGAAGATATATGAGCGACCCCAGCCACATCCTGGATCACTCCGAGCTCACTGTACAGATAGATCTATCTTGTCAGCAGCAACCCGTTGAAATCCTGGACAGAAAGGTAAAGTCACTTAGGAACAAGGAAGTAAACTTGGTCCAAGTGATATGGAGAAAAGATATTCCAGGAGAATCAACGTGGGAGCATGAGGACAACATGCGTGCAAGATACCCTTTCCTATTTGTAAATTAGTTCTTAAGTAAATGTAAATTTCGAGGACGAAATTTTTGTTAGAAGGGTAGAATATAACGACTTTGTTTTTATTTTACAAAATTTTTTAAAGTTAATGTACAGAATAGAGTATTTACAAGCCTGAGTATACTTTAAATGTTGTTTTTATTTAAGAACAGCAAGAAAACACTTGTAGCTCATTGGTAAAGCCTTGCACTGCTGAGACGTAGCCTCTGTGTTCGAATCTCATCAGCTACATATATTTTTATTGATTTTTATTTTAAACTTTTTGGAAGCCCAAAAGTTTACACGTGCAATACACGTAAAAATGAAAAGTCAGATAAAATAAACATGTGCACAATGATGTATGAACAGCCATGGACACGTCGCAAGAATCCAAGCGCCCAAAGCATTCATTTGACCGGCGAGATCGGCCCCAGGCCCGGCGCCGACGATCCCCCCTAGGCAAAAGCCCCTGTGCTTTGCCCACATGACCCTTAGCCTACCCCCCTTAACCCCTGTTCTGTTTGATTTTCCTGCATTTATTCAGAGAGTTTAATTTCACCCTTAATCCAATTTTTAATACATTTTTAATTCTCTCTTCAATCCTTAAACCCTAATTCCACACTATAAATACAAAATCATACCCTAGCCCTCCTCATTCTGAAATCTCTTGTCAAAAATCCTCAAAATTTTCTAAGTCAAAGAAGAGTACAAGTGGGATTAGCCCAAGGTCACTTTCCGACGAGGATTCTAAGCGTTTCCGGCGACCCCGCGACTCCACGAAACTATCAACTTTTTCCTCTACCTCCCCTCTCTTGTTTCAACTAGTAAGACCCCTCTCTTCTCCTCTCTTCCTAATTTAAAATGTTCTCTTTTCAAAACCTGTCGGAAGTGGAGTTATTCCGACATCCGATTCTAAACTCGTTAAAATCACAATCTTTCTTAATAACCAATCATCCATATCATTATATCTTGCTTAGTAATCATGAAATAAATATCGAGAACAAGTTTCATCTTAAAATACTATGTTATGTAACTTCCATTTGCATTTTTTCGTTTAAATACCATGAACTTTACATATGACATATTTTAATTGCTTTAGCTTAGCATACCTTTAGAAAACCTCACGAGGTAATGACCTACCTCCCACATATACACATCTTGACATAGCACGATTCGCTTGAAAACAATATCATGTGACAAATACGACTTTTCAAATAAATACCTTAAACTATTAAAAACCGTATTTCTTTAAATTGTGTGATTATATTCCCTGCGATTATGCCTCTGCAACCCATTTTGGGGAACCCGATCGGGATGGTGCAAGTAATCGCACATCCTCGGGACTAGTAGAGCGAGATGCGGACCTTCTCACGGAGCATACGATCTCGATGGAATTTTTATACAATTTTTAAGAAAAATGAGGATTTCTATTTAATAATAAAAAGTTATCTTTCAATAAATATATAAATATTATCAAAACACATATTTTTAAGATATTATTAAATTCTACGTTTTCCAAACAAAATAATAGAATTACAATTTTCATGAAAATATCATCAAGAATCCATACAAACCAACTTTACACAAAATACCATGAACTATTCAAGCTAGGTATTTATTCACTAGAATATCTCACTTTTAAAAATTACATTCATGAAAACCCTAAATACGATAAATAAATACTTGAGCTTTATTTTGAAAGTATACTAAAAATATTTTTCATAAAACCCCCTCAAGTTATATTAAATTTACATTAAGGACCCTAGTAAATATAGGTTTAGGCGGGACCAATTCTCTTGAACCTCAGGGAGCCGGAGAAAGTGGGTGCTTACCTATTGAAGGTAGAAAACTAAAACTGGGTTATCAATGGTAATTGTCTTGCAAAAAAATACAAATCTTGTCGTCCATGTGCAGCAGTTACCGATAACTCCCAAACCTAATTCAGGACTCAAATCTGTTTAAGTATCTGACTCAATCTGAGTCTCAGTCTAATTTGAATACAATGCAAACATAAATCCAACTATAACTCCTATTCAACATGAATCCAATATATCAAACATGAACATTTGAACTTGAACATGAATACCGAACAATACGAACATGCAACATGACTTGACTTGACCGATCCATGGCTATATCTTGAACTTGACTATATGACTATCCGTTTACATCCGAATCGTTCATATGAACAACTTATACCATGGTTTCGGCAAGTCATATACTACAAATCATTATAATCAATACAATATCTATTACGGGGTTTTTAACGGGGTAGATTAGTACGGAATGTATTTGAAGTGGAATGAGACGGTCACTAAAATACACCTAACCTGAATATCCATGCCGTTGTCCCGTGGAATTAACGGGGTCTTGTACTCCATATGCCTTAGTCCAAGGAGCAAGTTGGACTCCTCTCGTATACACTGATGGATTCTGTACCAAGCTACAAACAACTACGTTAGTATAAAAAAATCAGATAAATTACCATATCTATTCCATTTACTTGATCTATTCATATCTCTCTTTTAGGACTTACCGAGCAATTATTCGCTGACGACATTCATATCTCTTCTTTCTTTGGAATGTTGGCTAGGTCTTGCTTCCTCAGGCTTAGGCTTCTGAACAACAGGTACCCAACGACTCGCCGGAAAGATAGGTCCCTTAGGCATTCTTGCTTGTTGTGGGAAGTTGGACATCTTCCCCTACATTGCCAACTGATTCAATCCAATCTTGGCCTCCTGTCCTTCCTTCTGTCCAAGCTCTTTTCAACTGCCCCCCAAATGAGAGGACTCTTTCTTGCCTGGGGACCCTCCTTCGTGCAGCTTCCTACCTTTTGGCTGGTGGACTAGATAGGGACAGGACCTTTTAAAGAGCGGTGTGAGGATTGTGCTTCTTTCTATGTCTATGGAGAGCATGAAAAGCCATAACGTCGGCATGCCCCTATATAGTCAGTAAACTTTCGCAGGACAACGGAGTTTGGGATCTCCCGATGGCTAGGGGATAAGTCCCACCTAAGACGAATCACGTTAAAGGGAGATCGCTCAACCTATCACAAGCATTACACCAGCTTATTGCCAGCCTCGTTGAGCCTCACATGCATAACGAGCTAAGTAAGAAAGTCTTAGAATTCTCTCCTTCCTATATAAGCTATAGCAGCTCTACTGTTCATGCAATGCGAAGTCCAGGGCGGTAGGGAAGGGCTTAAAAGGAGTCGTCAATTAAATGACTGAATAAAGAAGAAGAAGTGCTTGCTCGACCGAGTAAAGAGACACTGTTCTAAAAAGAGCCCTAGACGTCCTACATGGCATAAGAGTAAAAGAGAGAAAGAAGAGAAATTATTTTTCCATCTAGTGACTTAAGGATTTCCCTTTCCGAAAAAAGGTTCGTACATATAAATAAGATAGCTCTTTGGCGATGGCTAGGACTAATTTGATATACCCCTATTCAAGGAATGGTTTTTCTCCCTTTCTTATTCTCACCTTACAGGGCATAGCGCTTTTAAAGCGCATTTTTTACTTTGTAAGTCAGCGGTGAGTTGAGCTTCGTATCGAAGTAGGGGAAAGAAAGTTCTTGTAGTAATACATTTTTTAAGGTACAAGTACCATATCTTAGACTCTTCGGCCAACGTACTTGAATCTGGAATATAAAGAGAGAAATTCTTGGAAAGAGAAAGTATAGACTCTCAGGGCCCTTAGGCAGAGTGAAGATATACTATACAAGAAAGGACTAATCATTCCATTCCTTTTAAGAATCATTCCCTTTCTATGCTTGAAGTATAAGATGAAAGGTCTGCTACTCCCCTCCCAGTACTGCTACCTTCCCAGAAAGAAGGCTATCCATTGAGCAGTTTACGAAAGGAGATGAAGAGCGAAGCTTTCGAAGCGAGAAGAAGAAAGTGCTCTTTCAGCTGGAAGATCTTCTACTTTTCTAAGAGGGATAGATACTAGAGAGAGAAAGATTTATTAGCTTTAAAACGGAGTTCTTTGATACTATTCTGAGGATTGATGAAGCGGCTTTAGCGGAGATTGCTACACTTGCACATCGTTGAAAGAAGCCTGGCTACTGTCCTTCCAAACATATATCATCCTCAAGCTCTTATCATTTCGTAGTTTTGTACCCAACTAGACTGGTATAGCAAGCTTTCCCTGTATTTCAAGAGTCAGTGCCGAACGTAACGAAGTTCACGGCATACGAGAGTTGAGAAAGAGTAGCTAACGAATGGAAGGTCTGGCACGAGTGTAGCGGTGAACGGCATACAAGAAAGGAATAGTGAACTCCAGTGAAGAGAGGGGATGCCTTCCCGAGCGGAACTACGCATCAATTAACGCACGTCAGTTGTTAAAAAGGAGTGAGGGGCTGTTAAGCAAGGTGGTTTTGACTTACTCGACTCGACCTACAGGAAGCGGTAGCTGGCTCGACCGATAGGGAGAGGGAGTTAAGACTGATTGACTCGTTAGGATAAGGGAGAGAAAGTTTGATCTTGCTTACTAGTAGGCCCAGTATTTAAGGTACGAAGTCTCTCGAGGCCACGCTTCCTAGGTGAGGCACTCTCGAATGCCGTTGTTCCCCGTAACGAGTTCAAACTACCTTCTGTTTGAAACCCTGTAACAATCGCTTTCAGTAGTAGTTACTGTTGTCAAGTATGAGTTGTCAGTTTCTTAGCTACTTTTGTTAACACTACTTAGCTCTTATCTTGCTCCCTTCACTCTGTTCTTCAGGAACGGAGTTACGGGCATTACGCGTTCACTTCGTTCACTACAGTAACAAGGGCTTTCAGTAGTTAGTTACGGTTAAGAAAGTATGATGATAAGGTTTCATCTTTCGTTAGCTACCTCATATGCCGTTCACTTCGTGTAGTTCGGTCAGGAGAGCGCCGCTCCCCTTCCCCTCACTTCACTCTCGTTCACTCGTTCCCCGTTCTGCTCGTGCCGGGGTTGTTGCTTTGCACTAAATACATCACCATTTCAAAGAGCTCAAACCCACGTTTTTTCACTAAAAATAGCCAAAAAACACGGGTTTTCAACACTTATTCACTCGAAACCAATCATACAGATTCTTTATACTTCACTTGAGCACTCGGGAGATGTAAGAAAAATGACCAATTTGACCCTTAGTCCAAGTGTTATATTTGGTTATTTACTAAAATCTCCTTTTGGGGGAGAACGATGGATTGTTAGTGTGGACGATTTATAAGATATAATTGGAGGACATGTATGGTTAGGTTATATTTGTATACTTGGCGGAATTTGGCATATCTTAACCAAACCCTTTGCATAGGCTCGCCGTGCATTTGTATGGTCTGGAGAGGCTTACTTGTCTTATAGTTTAGCTGCTTTATCTGTCTTTGGTTTCATCATAACCAATCAAAGAAAACGTTAGGGTCTCCCATAAATATCTTCTACCTCTAAGCAAACTCTTTTGCTATAGTCATAATGGTCTCGTACTTTTCCCCTTCTTAGAGACACGATCTTCTTGGAATGTAGGGGTTCTTATGAAACTTCTTCTACTACACGTGCTCGTGGAGAAACAGACCTTATGGCTCTCCATTCTTTGTAGGCGAGCAAAGAGGTTTGTTTGACTCATAACCAGGCATAGTGGCAGACATCTCCTCCATGCATTGAGTTAAGTTCTCCATTAACTTCACCAAATTTCCCATAGACCAAGCAAGGGCTGAGCGCGCTAGTACATATAGTTTTGATTTGACACTCGTGAAAGTCAGCAAGTCAAAACTATCTTTTACAAAGGGTCAACCTTTAGGCTTTGACTCTTCCCGGCCGGTCTTCGCACTGACACATCAATCATATGTTAGTGTGGTTGGCGGCTTAGTGGGCATACCCCAGGAGGAGATTCTATGATTACGCTCTTTTGTTGGGTGACGACATAGTTATCGCCGACTCAAAAGTTGCTGATGAAGGGCGCCTTAGCTTAGTCCCATCTCTGAAAAAGTTTGAAAGAGTTTCGCTTTGTGAGCGCTTTCTTTCTTTAAAGACCTTAATGTGTCGTTACAGACGTCTTATCGTCTTAGAGGCGGATCTGACCGTGTTTATTCTAATAAAGGGAAGATGAAGTTCTTATCGGCTCGGTATGTTGAGGCACTATCTTCTAGAAAGAGTGCGCCCCAAGATTTCTCAGGAGATCGATCCCAGCCAGAACGATTTGGAGCAGTTCACTAAGGAGCCAGAGTTCTAGTTCCCACTTATACTTACTTTTCTTTCGGTTCATATTGCCATTGTTTAGGCATCGCTTTCCATCATTGTATTTTACTTTTTAGTTGTATGTAAAGAATAAATATAAATAAAAATTTGTTTCATTGCATCTCTTGTTATTCTTGTGTTATTTCTTTTATATTGCTTATTTACGCTTAGCGTGTTTACTTCTGAGTAAATACGCCACGTGCCTCACCGTGTCTCCTTCCCCATACACCAGGAAGAGGGGTGTGACATGCGTTCTCAGTCGGCTTTACTTTTTCAAAAGGCTTCGTTTAACAGCATATCAATCGGGTCTTCTGGCAGTTCCAGGGATTTTAGCGCCGATCCTGCCCCCAGTTCCTCTGCGTTGTTTTCTGACGCCGAGGGAGTTTCTTCTTCATTTAATGACGAATGGGAGACCATGTGGCAACTTGTTACATAGTCTTCGGTTTCTTCTGATGAGTCGTTTTCCTCATCGTTTTCGCTACCTTAGTTCTCAAGAATATGCTTGAGGAACTCTTCGAGCGTGACCAGTTTTCGCGCCTTCTGGTTGTATTCCTACAGCGCGTCAATGTACTTTTGTAGGTCTGTGCGCTTGTCGTCATACTCGGCAGGATGCACAGGCTTCTTGGTCTTCTTCTTTTTCTTTGAAGACTTCGAAGGCTTGCCTTGGGGTTTTTCCCCTCGTCAACAATATTTGGTGCTGGACGTGATTTCAGCATCCCTTCGATGATTTCGGGTTCAAATGGGCTTTTCCACCTGACTGCCGGACATGCTTGTAGATCCTTCAGCATTCTTTTGGTTTTTGCTGAAAGAACGACTTTCCATGGAGCTTCTTTCACGAGTAAGCATGATACCCCATGCACGTCCACCTTTTTAGGAGCATGCTTCTGGGGTGGGCTTACCCTCCGGTTATCAGACAACGCGAATATTTCCTGTTGATACTGGTCTTCGACCCAGTTCTTGAAGATGTAGCAATCCTCAATTGAGTGGCTCACCATTCTGTGATAGGAGCAGTAGTTGGGGTTATTGACGTCGCCGGATTGCGGTAGACACTGTGGGTCTAGCAATGTGATGAGTTTGTTACGCACTGCCAACTCAAACAGTCTCCTCGTCTTATCGCGGGAAAACGAGTAAGCGCGTCCTAGTCATTCCTTCAAGGAAGGGCGCGGACGTGCGTTATTTTGGCGAACAGCCGGTTTTGAGCCGCTCGGCTGTTGTTACGTATATACAACGAAGGCTGCTTTCCCTTTACCCTTGGCACTTCGAGGTTCCTTATTTAAAGAGGAAGGCCCATGGCCCATCTGGTCCATTTGAGCCAGTTTATCTATCAGAGCCTGGAAGGTCATTGGTTTGAAGAATGTCATGAACTGGGACACAGTCGTTTGAAGATCAAGGGTCCCGATGAACATGCCCATAGTGGGAAATTCTTCGATACGCTGTTCGCACTTTGACCATAGGTTCCGCCACCGGATCGCGTATTGAACCCAGGTTTCATCCGGCTTTACCCTGGCATTAATTAATGTCGTTATTGGAGTGCGCTCGCTTGTGCTGGCGAACCGCTATGTGAACAACAGTTCCATCTCAGTGAATATCTTTACGGAGTCATTTGGGAGCTCCGAGTATCATTCAAAGGCCATTTCCGACAGGCTGCCAACGAACTGGCGAAGTAACAGTTTGTCATCGCCTCCAGTGTTGCCACACAGAGCTCTGAACTGCGCAACGTGCTGATGGGGGTTGTCTGTCCCTTTGTATACATGGAACTTGGGGATCGTATATCCCGCCGGGTACTTGATTTGATCATACCAGCCTGGATACGGTCGTCCAGTTCTGACGATTTGGCCAGCAGCTTCATTTGCTTGATGAGCTCTTATTTGTTGAACTATATAATCATCAAGAGCAGTCTTGGAAATCGTTTCCTCCTTGGCTGTTGATAAAACCGGAAGAGGGTTTGATGTTTCCCATCTGTCATCCTCGACAATTATCGGCAGGTCTTCGGCCTGTGGTTCTAGCTGGATTATCATTCCAACCATGTCTTGGAACAAGAAAGCTATCTGCTTTATGTTAGCATCCTTCTCGGTAGCTTCCTTGTCCTTTCTTTCAAGCACACTTCACAGGAACTCTGTATCGGTCGCCTGCTCCTGGCGTTGTTCGGCTGTTGTGTCTAGGCTTTCTTTTTGCCCGGTAAGTGCTGCCATTTTGGTCAGCATTTCCTAGAGATTTTGTTGTTTCTTCTGAGCTTTTGTCAGCGACCGAGTTTGCGGTCGATGACATACAAAAGCACGGCTTTCTTCTTTTCCGGAAGCTATGTGGACCGTATGTACGATCATGCCCCCAGACTTGGGGCGTTTAGGTCCATCACCTTTGGAATTTGCCAAAGGCGGTGGGATTTTTTCCGGCTTCATCCTTTTATGGGAGGTCGAAGTTGAAGGAGCCATTGTAGCAGGCACCTGTGTAGAAGAAGTCACTCATTGTATTACGGAGGGATGGTCTTTTTCTTGCCGATTCTTCGATTTTTTCGGCCGAGAAGAGTAATCTTTGTTGATCACAGAGTCCTGGACTTTCCGCTATACCCTGTGAATTTGCGAGGAGATCCGCTGATAGAACTGCTCCGTCTTTGCCTACACAATGACCTCTGCAGGTGGGGGAAATTTCTTTAGCACCGCCATTGAAGAGTTCTTGCGCACCCTCCTGAGCAGATCAAAGATGTTCCCAGTTAGAATAGCATCGTCGACTTCCACCAATGGAGCTGGTGGGGTAAGTCCAGAGGAGGAGTTGCCCCCATCTTTTCTCACTCGGCGCCAGTGGCGACATCAAGCATGTCTTCCTGAAGGGACCACCTCGGTTGTGGAAGCGGCTTTGTCGTGCCCTAGGATTTGCTGAGGGGTTGCTGTTGGTGTCAGCCTATTGAAGACCGATCTTTCAAAGACCGATCTTCTGATGAGGGAAGCGCTTTTGACAGCTCCGCCCGTAGAAGGAGTTGGGAGGGCTATCCATTTGGGGCAACCCCTTCAGGTATTATGAGCCTCTTTGCGGGCCTGTTTGAGTTCTTGCTCAGCCTGTTGAAGACTGAAACACTAGATTTGAACGACCCGTTGAGAGGGGCCGTTGTGGTTGCCAGTCGATCGAAGACCGACCTTTTGGGAGCTTCCTCTTGCGACGCTGAGGCACCGAAATTCACTGGTGGGAGCATGATCCTGAAGAACAACCCAGTAGTGGCTTATGTAACTTGCCCCACCGTTATTAAAAAGATAGAGGCCGCGTTAGGCCCGTAGGTCACTCCTCCAGTTGAGGCGAAGCGAGAGTTGCTGTTGCAAGAGGTGCAGTTGGAAGCCATCGATTGTCCCTGCACAGGAGCAAGACACCAAATTTTAGTACTTCGAATCCAAGGGCAAGCATGGCGAACCGCAATTTTGTTCGTGAAACACGACACACGAAGTGTGGAGTGGAAAGAGGAAAAGGTCCCACCGGGCGTACCAGAATCTGTTCACCGCCGAAAAACATGGACCGAGAAGTTGGGACGTATGGCCGGAATTTTACGGAGCATATGCTATTTGGACTTCTCCATCCACCTCTCCGAAGATACCAAGTTGATTTATGGCACCATATATCTGAGGTTTGGACAGATGCGACCGTTGTAACAGACTTTGTCAGATTCCCCCTCATTTGTGAGGAGTTTTTTATTGTGAGGACGTTCTTCCCTGCAAGTGCAATCCCCTGCAGTTAATTACGTTATCGCATTACGATAACCACTTTCTCCTGCTCCGGCAGTTCACTTCGTGTCATGTGTGTTTTTGTTTGTTTAAGTTGCCCGTGGATTATATACAGAGACTAGTTTATGTCGTCGCCCATAGGGCGCGGATCAGTCCAAATCCGTATATTTTAGATTTGGGTTTGGGTTATGATTTGCTTGACGGGGTTTTGAACTTAGGTTTTATATTCCTTCAATTCATAAATATTTTTGTTTTCTTTAAGGACCGTTAATCTAGTTTGAGATTAAGATCAACTTAAATCTATAGGTGAGCATTTGGGCTCAGTTTGTTCTTGCTAAGGATGCATTAGTCTTATTTGAGACTAAGATAAACTTAACAACATTCTAGGATCATTTTTGCTTAAGATCCGGCAAAAGAGCATTTGGGCTCGGCTGCGAGAAAAACTTCAGAGACTTTGCCAATTTGGGCTTAGTCTACTTGGTCTTTTTTTTATTCAAAAGTGCTAAGCACTTATTTGGGCTCTGTTAGTTCAGCCCTTTTCTTTTTATGTAAAGGTGTTAAGCACTTATTTGAGCTCTGACGCTCACATGTATGTCACGTGAAGCATTCAGTCATGGGAGCTGCCCAATTAGTGTTGAACACTTTAGTTGTTTTGACTAAATGTGAAGTGCTAAGCACTTCTTATGGCGTCCGCATGACACGCACGTACGGCGCTGGACGCTGCCCAATTAGTGCTAAGCACTCAGCCGTTTTGGCTACATATGAAGTGCTAAGCACTTTTTATATGGCTCCCACGTGAGGAGCACGTGCGGCGCTGGGCGTTGCCCAATCAGTGCTAAGCACTTAGATGTCTTCGACTGTATATGGAGTACTGAGAACTTTTATTCAGCGCCCACGTGTGTTTCACGTGAGGCACTGGCCTTCTGTTTTGGGCGCCCGCATGTTTTTCACGTGAGGCGTTAGGCGTTGCTAAAAGGGCGCCCACGTGGGAAGCACGTGAGGCGCTAGTCTCTTTTTTTATTATGGAGATTTAATTTCTGTTGATGTTTTTAGAGAAATTAAACCTCTGTCAATGGTATTTTGACCATTAACGCCCACCAAAATCACTATTTTTGAAGATTTCGGGTTGAGTTTTTAAAGAACTAAGTTTTTTATTTGAAGGAACTGAGTTCCTGGAATTTTATGGACTCCATCTTCTTTCTTTTAAATTTGTTCTTTCCTGAATGTTTGATTCTTAAGAACAAAATCTTTCCGATGAGAATTAAATTCTCAACTTATGGGAGACTTGTTTTGTGGATCTCAGATCCAAAGAAAAAACTAAGTTCTTTTAAAAGGGTTAAACCCTTAGATGTGATATGATAGGTAATAGAGATATTTGATCTCTTTTCTTTACCTAAGGTTTTGAGAAGAAAGCTCTTCTTCTTTGAGAATTGAATTCTCTATTCTTTTTAAGAGCTCGTTGTATTTTTGCAGAAGCTTATAGAGGGTTCCTTCTATCTGTGACTTGAAGTCTCGGGTCCTTTATATAGTGGAGGCAGATTGTTAATTGGTTTTGAGAAAATCTCTCAGTGAGAGATTCTAATTGATTTAATTGGTCTCAAAATTGATTTGGGGAATTTTACCCACCGTTGAATTTTTGATCAAAGTGTTTCGGAATATGATCTTATTTTTTTAACAAGATTGGGGAAATATTTTCCCATATACAGAATTTATTCTGTCAGGTGGTGATTTTTAATCATCATTGGATTTTTACTCCAAGGGTTCTCTATTTTACAGAGAGCAATATTTTTTTGTTTAGAAAAATTGAGAGAATATATTCCCAAAATAGAATTTTATTCTATTATTGGATTATTGATCCAACCGAGAGTATCTTTCTTATTTAGAAAGATTTGGGAGATATTTTCTCCTAATAGAATTTGATTCAATATTTTGATGATTTATCATCTCCGTTGGATTTTTGATCCAACGGTTCTGTTTAACAGAGAGTATCCCAGCTTTTTGTTAGGAAAACGTAGAATTTAATTCTACTTGGGCACCGGCGCTCACGTGTTGTGCACGTGGGCGCCACTTAAGAATTTAATTCTTATGATGGGTACTCCTGAGCTTTGCATATTAGCGCCCTGTGATGAGCACGTGCGGCGCCATATAAGAATTTAATTCTTACTCAGAAAGCGCTTCTGTGCTTTGCACATTGGCACCGGCGTGAGGAGCATGTGCGGCACCACCATAGAATTTAATTCTAAGGGATTGGCGCTGGCGCCCTTATAAGGGGCACGTGAGGCGCTGCCTCATTAAATTTCAATAGAGCTTTGCTCTTTTAATATGTTTAAATATTGGGGGAACAGTCGCCCTTAGGGCGTGGATTAGTCCAAATTCGTACATATATTTTCATGATTTGGGCCAATCGTTTGCTTGACGGGGTCCACGTTGGTAACTTGGTTTGCCAACGGGAATGAACTTAGGATGCATTTCTTACATTTGTGAGGTCCATCCGTTCATATGAAACTTGGGCTTTATCTAAGGGTCATTGGTCTTATTTAAGACTTGTTGGGTCACGGCAGCGCCCCGGCCATCAATCTATGGCCAAATACGGAACAAAAAACTTTTAAATCCCGGCGCTAACGGAACCCTAATTTACGGATCGTACCATTAACCGTATACTAGTTATTAGAAATGAGTTTAGAGAGTTTATATTGATCGATCCGTGTCCTTCGGTCTTCAACCTCTGTCCCAAGCTCCTCGCGGTTTCCTCAATCAAGTTCGATCTCCGGTCTCCCCCGTCGAAGACGATCCACGTCGAGGATTCGTAATAGGGGCTCCCGCATCTAAACCGAAGCAACTCGGGTATCTAGTTTACTAGCCTAGATAACCAAGATGAAGTAGAGAGTGTGTGTGAATACTTTGTCTCAAAACACCTAACGATTCTCAACTCATGAGAGGGAATGGGTGGAGGTTGAAGAAGATGCCTAGAGGTGAAGAGTGTGAGCTCAAGAAAAGAAAGTGAAGAAATGGCTTAAGTGTTGTGTTCATTTTGTGAGAGTGAACAACTAAAGAAAATCCAAGTCTAGAAAAAGATCTGCCATCTCACACAAATGCCCACAACAAATATCTTAGCCAAAACAAATCAACACATGACCCAATACCATGAGTCACCAAGTGCATGCACCAAGAATCAATGCTCAATGCCAAGACTTGCACTCACATTTTCCACCAATTAAACATTTAAAACTAAATGTTTAACCAAAAAAGAAATGGCATCAACTAAAGTAATATCGTAACGAATTACAAGAATACCCCTCATCCATATATACATACATGCATCCGTATTCCGACTGAATACAAATACAACGAGACGAAAATAATCCAACAATATAATACTAGGATCCGGCTTAAACCAAAGCCCACTAGTATTATCCGTCTGATCATGATCCGTGCACAAGTGCACGAATATGATCGAACCCTACCATAAAAACATACGGCCTCTACATCGTTTCGTCCGAATCAGGGAAACCCTCTGTGTGGGACTCTAAAGACTCATCAATACTCTGGCAGTGGGTTTAACCACAAGCACGTCAGTGGCACTAGCTGTACGTAACGGCTACCCAGGTATTGAGCGAAAGGGAGGCCGACGAGCATACTCATCCTGAAACCCTACTGAGCCTGACAGTGACAATATGCGGACAATCCGGTCCGTTCGTCTATGAGTCTCGCATATGGAGTCTAGGGGGGTGGATAAAGTCAGACCCCTAATAACTTGATATTCAGTGTCGGTATAAAGCCTATCACCACCTGAGAAACTACCGATCCTAGATCAGTAATTATCGACTACCTTGGCCAAGGATTTCTGATGATGTCCATCCGTGCACACCGCGACATCAACCCCCAATACCGGGAGAGATGAATCCCATGACGATCCGCTCACTGCCTCCATGTGGCTCGGGACTTTACCCAACTAAAACCTGTTTGCACGACTCTTTTGAGCCGTGGTGGGGTAGTAATCAAAGCACAGTGGGAACTCACACGAGACAAATAATGATCTCAAGTCGATAGACTAACCTGTACACATGTCACCAGGGAACTGCTATCTGACAATAGGTATAATACCAACTAGCATGTTCCCGGCGAGTCCGTCCGGTGTACTCATAACCCAATGAGCACCTGTATACATCTTAGGTGAACCAACTGACACCAATGGTTGTGAGACCGTCCACTGCCCCTCGTCGGGGTCTCGATCCGTATACACTAGTCTACTCTTGGAGTATCGATGCCCAGTCTCAAACTCCCACGACTAGGGACACTTTAAGGATGTGCTTATAGACCACCCAACTCTCACGTATATGATCGCCATCATACTGCTGGTAGTCAAGCAAGAATCCTATGGGCTCTATCAACGTGTAATAGTGATCTGTAATGTCACCTGAAGCATGTACACGATGATAAAGACAAACTAGATAGCATACTATCATGTCGAGTAAGATTGTTCTACCGGTATAGGTCCTCCCTCAATCATTTCAATCACGTGCCTACGATCCAATAATTAGCTTGAGGGCACTATAGCCAACAATCTCCCACTTGCACTTAAGGCTAATTATTGCGGTGTCGCATACTCACAGCCCGTGTGATACCGAACACCCAACTTCTCTACTAATTAGTTTCATAAAGCTCGTTTGTAAAACTATTGCGTTCGAGAAATAGCCTCAGTGAGTGAATCTGCTCCAATGTTTCTTTCTATGTCTCTCTTTATCTCAAGTTCACGGAGAAAGCCATCTCCCAAAATGAGCAATACCTGTCTTAGAATATGTCTGGATCTCTGATGGGACCCAGTTCATAAATGAACTCCAAATCCAGCAAACTTCTTAGACTGTATCATCCATTGAATTTAATCAGTATCCTGCGTCATGCCTCCCTCAGTATCCGCTTGGACCACCTGTCCAAACTACTACCCCTCGTCAACAGGGAAAACTATAACTCTGACAGTCACTCTATTATCCAGGTCACCTTGGAAGCTTGGAATGATAACCGTCTCCCGAAGGAGGCTGCCGTTACCAAATCCCTAGAACATCCACTTATGTTCATAAACTGCTTCCGAACGTTTCTCCAGGATTGGATTAATATATAAACTTATTGCAGCTAGTGCAACAATATCTGGTGTGGTACTTGACATCTCATGATTGACTCAATTGCCTAAGCAAGTGATATGCCAATCATGCACATCCCTCTCCCCTTTACTCTATAAGACACCTTTAGAGATGGTGACTCCACCTGCAGGTACACCACCATGCCAGGAGTCGTCTATTCTAAACACTTTTAGAATACTGTCTAAGTACCTAGATTGGGAAACTACCTAAATCTAGATCTAAAACCATAGATCCAGTAACCTAAATGCCTGATATAATATCCATATCCTATGTGGAGAAACCACTGTATGACAACCACAGTATAACCGATCGTAGTATAGGAATTTCACTTCCTACAAAGTGTATGTCATCCAAATATCAGGACATCACACCCTATTACCTTCTTAACAGATCCATCTCCTATTCTGATGAAGTCAAAGCCTATGACTGGCACATCAAAAATAGATGATCTATCTCCGCTATACTTGCTTTAGTTTATAAATAGACACAAGCTTCTTGTCCACTATGCTTCCGCTGCTCCCATTGACTACAACAACCCTCTGGCAGAGTTATATACACGTGCTCTTCTAAAGCCAGTTTAGAACGGCGCTATACTCATCCTCGTGCCGGGTCTCATAGTCTAGAACAGCAATAATGGCAAGTCTGGGTAAACAAGAACCTTCCTGTCACCGTCTTTGAGGATACCGAACTACCTCTCGGGCGTCTGAGGTTACCCACCATATCTGCGAAGTGGCTAATGGAATGTCAAACCCGATTGAATCTTTAGGTTCTATTAAATTTTCAGTAATCGTTTGTGGTTCTGGAATCACTTCCAGTTCTACCATACTCCCACTATTATTTTCTGAAAAAATCCATTTTGCTAAAACTATGGCGAGTCAAGAACAATATCACTATTGATCTTCCAGATGGTAGAAAGTTAACCCTCGTCATAGCCCGGGATAACCCGCAAACTGCCATTACTGAAACGTGCCTTGAGTTATTCAGAGTCTGGTTTTAAGCATAAGTCGGACAACTCCATATACCTTAATATCGTTAAGATATGAACCATTCTATATACACTATATAAACAGAGGCACTGATTTAATTGGAACCAGATTCAAATCATGCAGCTGTCTCCAGTGCATGTCGACCAAATGAAAGGAGGCCGATAAGTATTACTCAACTAGAAGTGCATCCAAATATAAGTAACCTGAAAGAGAAGCAAGTTCTCAAAACCATTACTATCAACTGAATACCAAACACAAGTATCTACATCTTCGATCACCTTGAAGAATCCTGATACTTGCAACACATGGTTCTCTACTTTATTCTTGTACCTATAACATCTCAAAACTTGGACCTTGTATTTCTATGAAACACTTGTCTAAAACTGGAGAAGTTACAAGTAAACAGAATATAGTACGATGACCAACCCCTCTTTCCTAATGGACATTGGACAACAAACAATACTTTGTATAAGTCCCCTGAGTTGAATAACACCAACTCTGTGCGTCGTAGGTCGAAAACTGTACTATGCTTAAGAAAAATTACACCGCTGTTTAATGCTCCTTACCCAATCATCAACTGATATAGGTAAATGTCATGGATATAATTTCAAAAAGTTATATCTCACTTTATGAAATAAACGTACAGATATATCAGTTTGAAATTGATGCATAACAACAGATATTCAAAACCAAATATTTGCCGTCAGGCAAAACCCTGGGTGATTTCCTCAAATATCACCAATTACAACGAATTCCGATATAGTGAGGATATAATCACCTAATTCCCAATAATTTACTCCCACTCGTCATCTGTAAAACCATACAGATGTGAGAATCAAACCTGGTAAATACATACCCTGGAGCAAGGATCTAATTGGGAAATCAGTTTTCAATTAATACGCATAGTGAAACTGAAATATGAAAATGTTTCGAAGGGGTAGTCGGGTATTCCTAGTAATTCCTCTTCCATTATCCAAATTCATGACTGTAACCGTATATTTTCTTGCCACCTTTCCAAATCCCTTTATTTGTCTTTACTCATTACCTTCTGTACACCATCCTTAGGCTAAATGGTTTTCTTCCTTCCCTACCGTTCACACTAGCCTATGGTTTGGAAGAAGACTATCCAATAAGCGTAATAGGTGTACTCTCCTAATCCTAGGAGTACGCGCAACTTGAGAGAAGGTAAAGATAAAAGACAACTGAATAAAGCTTATTCTATTTCTCCTGAACCAGAATCCATCCTCGAACTGGAACAAGTTCCTTCGAGTTCTTATATAAATATACGATGGATTATCCAATAAATGTGGATCTTCGTAGTGAGACGGGGTGTTCTGGAGAAATGCAAAGTTGAAGTAGGAGTGGCGATGATATACGCGCTTTGGTCGTGAATGATAGCAGTCGCAATTTACTTTGCCCTCTTTCTAATCCCTTTATTTGTCTTTACTTATTACCTTCTGTACACCACATTTAGGCTAATTGGTTTTCTTCATTCCCCACCTCTCGGCACCTGCCTATGGTTTGGAAGAAGACTATCCAATAAGCGCAATAGGTGTACTCTCTCCTAATCCTAGGAGCCCTCAAAACCTGAGAGAAGGTAAAAAGAAAAGACAACTGAATAGTCCTATTCATTTTCTCCAGAACCGGAAAACATTCTCGAATCTGAAACAACTTTCTTCGAGTTTGTATGTAACTATAAGATGGTCATATCCAATAAATATGGATCTTTGTAGTGATACGGAATGTTCCAGAAAAAAGCAAAGGGTAAAAGTAGGAGTGACAATGAAGTATGCAACTCTGACAATCCAAAAGTCAATGTGCTTTAAGAAGGTTCGGTTAACTTGGTTCATGAGTTCTAGTATAGGGTCGGGCCATGGTCGCTGCCAAAGAGAGAGAGAAGAAACACTTGGCGTGCACTCTAATCTAGATCAGAATAGTTAATCACTTTATCTAATCTGGATGTCTCCCACTGTATCCTCAAATTCTCCTCCAAACCCTAAAGAAGAATTAGTCGGGATCATCTAAAATCACCCGAGGAGTAAACCAACTCATCAGTAGGAATCGAGATCCAACTATCATCGCATGATAACCTGATGGAATCCACTCAAGTTATCACACTCCAGAAGTTATGCGTATGTCTGGCAAGTTTCCTGTATGTTTGAAACTCCCGATGTGATTTTTATCCCATGCTCTTATGACCTTGACTAAGGCCAACAAATCATAAGTCACATGTCAAGTTCTACCCGTCATTGTCCAGGTTAATTTGAACCCACCCGTACTCGCCCTTGACTAGGGCCAACAAGGCTGTACGACTGTCCCAAACCAACGCATCTATCTATGCAACAGAAAAGTAACAAGCAGCTACCATACACTATGCCTTGACGAAGGCCAACAAACATAGCATGAATTCTAAGTGCTATCCGTCTGAAATGACGGAGGGCTACGAATGGTTTTCGGCAAAAAACCTTTAACGTAATGAACTTGATATCGTTGAAGGAACCGGATAGCTTTTTACAAATATATAGTGGCGAAAACCTTTGCTAAAGAGGTCACTCCCGGTGAAGGGATCTCGGCTCTTTCCTCGTGGAATGAGGTGCAGGATATTCCAAACTGAATACCATGATGCAAAGCAAAAAGTAATCGAATATAGTGAAGTTATTACCCTGACGCAAACTTCTGCCCAAGAGGTCACTCCCGGTGAGGGGATCTCGGCTCTTGCCTCGTCGAATGAGGTGCCGGATATTCATAACCGAATACCGCTGTGCAAAACAAAAGAAAACGTCCTTGTAATAACAGCTTTTTTAAAATTGTTCCAACAATATCGAATAGGTCTGTTTTCCTTGCATTAATCAGAATCAACGCAGTCCCATCAATTAATCATACCAGAAAAGAACGAAAATATGATGTATGTATATGTTATCCGCATTCGCCACTAGGCCCCGTCATCACCCGTTAGGTTACTTAACTAACGACAGAGCGGGGGCTGGACTAGCGCGGGTGTAAAACATATACAACATCTACTAGTATATATATAACAATATATAATAATCACTCCAGGCGTGATATATGCAACATCACAGATAAGCGATAAGCATCACAGAACAATACAGATAACCTGGTAGCCCCGGGTTTCCTTTGAGCCGCAACTGAAACCCGACGTTCCCCTGGTCGTGTGGATAGCCTGTGCAATGAAAACCTAGACCCCTACGAGTGCGGCAAGTCACCCCCAAAAACAGAAGCGAGGCAGCCCCCTTCATCAAAGTGATTGGGCCACCCGGCACTTCACGGAATCGGATAACTTGAGCATCCCTCCTTGGGTCAACCTGTACCCCCTACGAGTGCGGCGAATAGCCCGCCAATTCTAGAGTGAGGCCCCCTCCTTCTCAATGCCATGAGATGCGGGCTCGTTTTCCTCTAGAACCCGGCTATCCGTGCACTTCATCGCGGGGTAATCCTAGTACAGAAAAGAAAAATATGTACAATGGTGATATCGACCTCAACCTGGTCGTGCCCCAAACAAATAATATACAAGCAGGCAGTGACGACAGTCCACATGTCGGACGCTCGCCCCATGATATCAAATGTACAAATGAAACTAAACTGTACTAATATTGCACCCAAGCTATCCACCATGACGATTCCGTAACAACCACAGCACAACACAGGACATCAACGTGAATGTCACGCTAGCAAACCTATCTAAAAGAATTATAGCAATTAGACAAGTTGTACCACTTTAATGACATTCACGGTCGTAGATAGTAATGTAAGTACTGTAAAACTTTAAACAATGTTAGAAATATCGACTTCGAAATAACCCCGAATAGTCCCCAAACAACTAGATAAAACCATATCCAAACTGGGCTAAACTAGCAATACCACCGAACTAATATTCCAGAGACTAGACCACACCTAAAATACGAAGTTCCTAGTCCTCTACAAAACCGGCCAGGCCGGAATTTCTAGCAATCTCGCCGGCCCAGTAATGGATTTTGGGGCTCGTGTTTGGTGTGTGTTCTAGTGGTTATACAGGTAGTCTTCTGCAGTTGCTTAAATATTTTTAGAAGACTATATAAAATTCGACAGAGAATGGAATATCGATGGTATTGTTTCGGAGTTGTTTTGGTTTCGATACTTTAATATCGTCTAAACAAACTAGTATGCGGTTAATGGGTTGACTCTAATACCATGTTGGGTTATGGCAGCGCCCTGGCCATCAATCCGTGGCCAAATGCGAAACAAAAAACTTTTAAAACCCGGCGCTAACGGAACCATAATTTATGGATCGTACCATTAACCCTATACTAGTTATTAGAAAGGAGTTCAGAGAGGTTATACCGATCGATCCGTGTCCTTCGGTCTTCAACCTCTGTCCCAAGCTCCACGCGGCTTCCTCGATCAAGTTCGATCTCCGGTCTTCCCCGTCGAAGACGATCCACGTCGAGGATTCGTAATACGGGCTCCCGCCTCTAAACTGAAGCAACTCGGGTATCTAGTTTGCTAGCCTAAATAACCAAGATGAAGTAGAGAGTGTGTGTGAATACTTTGTCTCAAAATATCCAAGGATTCTCAACTCATGAGAGGGAATGGGTGGAGGTTGAAGAAGATGCCTAGAGGTGAAGAGTGTGAGCTCAAGAAAAGCAAGTGAAGAAATGGCTTAAGTGTTGTGTTCATTTTGTGAGAGTGAGCAACTAAAGAAAAGCCAAGTCTAGAAAAAGATCTGCCATCTCACACAAATGCCCACAACAAATATCTTAGCCAAAACAAATCAACACATGACCCAATACCATGAGTCACCAAGTGCATGCGCCAAGAATCAATGCTCAATGCCAAGACTTGCACTCACATTTTCACCAATTAAACATTTAAAACTAAATGTTTAACCAAAAAAGAAATGGCATCAACTAAAGTAATCTTGTAACGAATTACAAGAATACCCCTCATCCGTATATACATACCTGCATCCGTATTCCGACTGAATACGAATACAACGAGACGAAAATAATCCAACAATATAATACTAGGATCCGGCTTAAACCAAAGCTCACTAGTATTATCCGTCCGATCATGATCCGTGCACAAGTGCACGAATATGATCGAACCCTGCCATAAAACCATACGGCCTCTACAACATTTCGCCCGAATCAGGGAAACCCTCTGTGTGAGACTCTAAAGACTCGTCAATACTCCGGCAGTGGGTTTAACCACAAGCACGTCAGTGGCACTAGCTGTACGTAACGGCTACCCAGGTATTGAGCGAAAGGGAGGTCGACGAGTATACTCATCCTGAAACCCTACTGAGCCTGACAGTGACAATATCCGTACAGTCCGGTCCGTTCGTCTATGAGTATCGCATATTGAGTCTAGGAGGGTGGATAAAGTCAAACCCCTAATAACTTGATATTCAGTGTCGGTATGAAGCCTATCACCACCTGAGAAACTACCGATCCTAGATCAGTAATTCTCGACTATCTTGGCCAAGGATTTCTGGTGATGGCTATCCGTGCACACCGCGACATCAACGCCCAATACCGGGAGAGATGAATCCCCTGACGATCGGCTCACTGCCTCCATGTGACTCGGGACTGTACCCAACTAAAACCTGTTGGCACGACTCCTTTGAGCCGTGGTAGGGTAGTAATCAAAGCACAGTGGGAACTCACACGAGACAAATAACAATCTCGGGTCAATAGACTAACCTGTACACATGTCATCAGGGAACTGCTATCTGACAATAGGTATAATACCAACTAGCATGTTCCCGGCGAGACGGTCCGGTGTACTCATAACCCAATGAGCACCTGTATACATCTTAGGTGAACCAACTGACACCAATGGCTTGTGAGACCGGCCACCACCCCTCATCGGGGTCTCGATCCGTATACACTAGTCTACTCTTGGAGTATCGATGCCCAGTCTCGAAACTCCCATGACTAGGGACACTTTAAGGATGTGCTTATAGACCACCCAACTCTCACGTATATGATTGCATTCAAACTGCTGGTAGTCAAGCAAGAATCCTATGGGCTCTATCAATGTGTAATAGTGATCTTTAATGTCACCTGAAGCATGTACACGATGATAAAGAAAAAACCAGATAGCATACTATCATCTCGAGCAAGACTGTTCTACCGGTATAGGTCCTCCCTCAATCATTGCAGTCACGTGCCTGCGATCCAATAATTGACTTGAGGGTATTATAGCCAACAAGACTAAGATCAACTTAGATGTTTTGGGTCAAGCATTTACTTGACAGGGTCCGCATTGGTAGTTTGGTTTGCCAACGGGAATAAACTTAGAACGCGTTTCTCACATTTGTGATGTCCATCCGTTCACGGGAAACCTGGGTTTGATCTAAGAATAGTTAGTCATATATGAGACTAAGATCGACTTATGAACAAATGAGTATATGGGCTCAACTGATCATTAGATCATATATGAATAGCCCATGGACAACATACGATAGTCAGTATGAAGATGGTCCGTAGGGCAAAACATTTTAGCTTAAGAACATTTCGGTCCATTTTTAGTTTAGGGACATTTCGGTCCAACATTACCATGTTTGGGACGAATATTAGTTCAAGGACATTTCAGTCCACCATTCATCTTGCGCGCACGTATATATTTTAAGCGGCGAAGTGAACGATGATAACATCGGATGTGTATAACATTCCATGTCTCGATGAAATTCCATATTTTTCATCAAGTAGGGATGAGGAATGAGTTGTTGGTTGTTAGGACCCGCCACCTCTCTGAAGACGTTGAGAAATTACGACGACGTATATTAGAAGTGTGGAAAGATATACTCTTGAACCAAATCCTGTATTTGAGGGAAAAGATCATGGTGGATATAAGAATCGTTAGTCTTATATGAGACTAAATTTAACTTAGAAGATACGGGATGAAGATCATTGGCCGTATATGGGACTAAGATCGGCTTGGATATCAATAATGAAATATCATTGGTCTTATGTGGGACTAAGATCAAATTGGATATCACGAGCATATGGGCTCGGTTGATTTAAGAAAAAGCTTAAACTATGATCGGCTTGGATATCAATGATGAAAGATCATTAGTCATATATGGGACTAAGATCAAATTGGATATCACGAGCATACGGGTTCGGTTGATTTAAGAAAAAGCTTAAACTTCACAGACTTAGCCAATTTGGGCTAAGATTGGGTTTCTATACCATCCAGCACTGCTAAGCACTCAGTCATGTAGCACTCACGTGAATATCGCGTGAGGCGCTATGTTTCTTGGGCGCTCACGTGCATTTCACGTGAGGCTCTGAGTTCTTGAGCGCTCACGTGCATTTCAAATGAGGCACTGAGTTCTTCGCGCTCACGAGCTATCACGTTAGGCGCTACAATAGTGCTAAGCACTAATCTGTTTTGCTTTATGGTGCTCATGGGCTATCACGTGAGGCGCTGTCTTCATGGGCCTTGGGCGCTTACGTGTCTTTCATGTGAGGCGATTTCTTCATGGTTTCTTTTAAATGCTCAAGTGCTTTTCGCTTGAGCTGCTGTTTTGGGTGCTCACGTGTTTTTCACGTGAGGCGCTTTTTCCCTAGAGATTTAATCTCTGCTTATCTTTTAAATTTCATAGAAATAGAACCTTAGCTTCTATTAATGATATTTTGACCATTAACGATCACCAAGATCACTATTTTAAGAATCTGGGATCAGGCTCTTTAAGAACTAAGTTCTTGTTTTACGAGGGAAATAAGTTCCTAGAGTATAAACTCTATCTTCTTCATGTCCTTTTTCCATTGTTCTCCCTTGAATCTTTGATTTTTAAGAACAAGATCTTCCCGATGAGAATTAAATTCTCAACTTATGGAAGACTTATCTTGTGGATCTCAGATCCAGAGAAAGAATTAGGTTCTTTTAAAGAGTTAAACCCTTAGATATGATATGATAGGTAAAGGAGATATTTTGATCTCTTCTTTTTTCTTTTCCTAGGGTTTTGAGAAGGAAGACGATCTTTCTTCTTTATTGAGAATTAAATTTTCTGTTGCTTTTTCGAAGCTTGTGGAGAATCTTCTGTATATTTTTTTACAGAAGCTTATGGGGGGTCTCCTCTTGAGATTTAATCCCTTTGCTTCTATTTATAGGAAAAGAGAAAAATCAATCTGTTGAAAAAAAATCTCTTATTTAGAGATCATGATTGATTTCATAATCAATCAAATTGATTTTAAAGATCAATCGGTGAATTTTATTCATCGTTGGATTTTTAATGCAAAGGCTCTCTGTTTAACAGAGAAAATTTCTTGTTTGTTTTAACAAGATTAGGAAAATATTTTCCTAACATAGAATTTTATTCTATCATATGGATATCTTGTTGGTTTAACAAGATTAGGAATATATTTTCCTAATATAGAATTTTATTCTATCATATGAATATCTTGTTGGTTTAACAAGATTAAGAAGATATTTTCCTAAAATAAAATTTAATTCTATTTAACAGAGAAGATCTTTCTTATTTTATAACGATCAAGAAAATATTTCCTAAATAGAATTTAATTCTATCAGATGATTTAATTGGTGATATTTTATCACTATTGGATTTTAAATCCAAATATTCTCTGTTAGAGAAAGATCTTTCCATATTAGAAAGATCAGGGAAAATATTTCCCAAATAGAATTTAATTCTATCACATAGAATTTAATTCTATTGGATGAGAGCTTTTAAATTAGGGTGCTCACATGCTATCACGTGATTGTTTTCGTATACATATATGGCAGCGGCGCTCACGTGCTTTACATATGAACGCTGCCAAAAGAATGCGGCAAGGGAACTCACGTATTTAACATATGAGGGCTATCATAGGATTTAATCTTAACTGAAGTCGTTACTCACATGCTTTGCATGTGAGTGCTCACGTGTTTAATACGTGGGCGCTGCTATGGGATTCAATCCTATCTGCAGCAGGTACTCGCATGCTTTGCACATGAGTACTCACATGCTTTGCACATGGAGGCTGTCGTAAGATTTCTATCTGAAACCGCTACTCACGTGCTTTGCATGTGAGTGATCACGTGTTTAACACGTAGGGGCTGCCCTCTATTTTTATAAAAGGAACAACAAGTTTTGAACCAAAATTTTTTGGCGAGAACAGTGAATGTCGGAATAATATCAAGTAATAATTAAGTTACAAGAGATAGGTAAAATGGATGTCAGGATAAAACGGAACATAGCTAGGAGAATACTGTGGAAATGGACGGTAAGGTACTCATATCTTGGGATATCCCATGACTAGTCGGCATGCCCATGCCAAGTATAATTAGTATCCAGTAAACATGATAAACGGTATCCAATAATCAATATCCAGTAACCAGTATTCGGTAATCAGTTTTTAGTAAACAGTATCAGGTAATCAATATCCAGTAATCAGTATTCAGTAATAAGATTCCAGTAAACAGTATCAGGTAATTAGTATCGATAGGCGTAGCGTGGATATTATCCAAAATTACGAGTACTTTTACTTTCCATTCACCAATAAACCACTAGTCAAGTCAACAGAAGGATCATGTCGGTATCAAGTATTAATGTACAGTAATTAACTGGTATCAAGTCATTAACATGTAACATGAAAGCACACTTTCCAAGTATCATTATGTATCCAGTGATAGTATGAGTGTTTCATGATTTTTAATTAATGGGTATCAATTAATAATATAGACTTTTAGTATTTAATATAACATGAACAAGAACGCACTCGCATATATCCCGGTACTGTCCATTCCAGCACCTGAATATAAGTAGTCGCTCATGTTAAGTTTAAATAGTTTATCATTTAGTTTGTTGTTTAGCTTGTTTTTGTTTAGTTTGTGATCATGAACTGCCTCGCATATACCCTGGTACTGTCCCATTCCAGCACCCGAGTATACGTAGTAGCTCACATCAAGTTCTTAACAGCTTATTCTTATATTTGTGAAAGCCCCTGATAGCCAACGAATAACAATGGAAAGCGTCCCATGCATAGCCGGGACTATGACCTTTGATCCCTAGAGCTAAACCCAGTATACACATCTAGGCGCTACTGGAATAGGAATATGTATTACAGCTCGGAAAACTTTTTAAAACATTTCTATGGAGTAGAAAAACAGTACTGGACGGTAGCAGGCTACCCGGACCACCATGGCTGGCCCTAACTAGCACGAGCCATAATAATAACTGAAATGACGATAGGTGCAGCTACTACCCCGACCCCCATAGTTGGGCCCTAACATGCGGTACCATAAATAAAGCCTTCCAAAACTATTAACCGGGTCTACCAAGTCATTTCCCTATCCCCCGGCTGTATCAATTTTATTAATGGAATTTCTATAGATTGAAACATGATTTCATAGTAACATTCAATAGTTGGAACCGAATCTGGAATTGTATCAATAATTGTGTCAATATTCCAGCAAACTTGTCATATCATGAAACTGGTAAATATATAAATCATATAAAATCAAGCCGGTGGCAAGTCGGGTACAAATATCATGCACAACGATCGGGTCAAATCAAATCACTAGTCACTGGAAAGAGCTAAAGTTCCCATTTGAATCACTTTGTAAAGCAGTCGCATGATATAATGAAAATGCAAATTAAATATAGGCAGACGGTGTCATTCAGTTTGTAAAATTCACAGTAATTTATACGTGCAGAATCGTGTGAAATAATATAAAATTCATAAAAATATACTCATTTATCTAAATAGTAAAATTAGTTTCAAATCGGTCGGGTTACTGATCAGGGAGATGTGATCGTCTTAAAATAGAAGTTCATTGCTGGAATTCCAGATTTGGAACTGGAAATCCAATTTCGAACGCATTTTGCTATAAGTTATGTACAATATTAGATGTCACTAAAGTTCAATAAAATATAGATATATTAGTTAAGTTTTCAACGCAACATACGGTTCAGTAATAGTCATCGTATACCGGAAGTTATGTTCTGTTTAAGGTCAATGCGTATAAATTGTCACTGCAGAAATCAGTAGAACATGCCGTCAGTTTAAAATACTTTTAAAATATCAAACAGAATAAATTAATTGAAACCAACGCCATCAGTTAGATAACTCGATTATCTACGTAACAATATGGTTTACCACAGGATATGTAATTGTTACAGTGAGATATGGATGTTTCAAATCAAGTTTCGACTAGAAGTATTGCTCTAAACTGCAGTCCAGAGCCGTATCTTTCTCCAGTTTTTATATTCGTAACATGATAACATTCAGTATCAACCTACATAGGTTTATAGGTTATTTAATTAGGTTCAATACAAGCCCTGGAACGTTACATTCCGATGTGTATCTAATTTAATTTTAATTTTTCAAGGCGACATGCGCGGTAAATTCTAGATTTGAACCAAATCTTATAATTCTATTTAAAATCTAGTTTTACATATAAACCAAGTTTAGAACTTTTTAAAGATCAGATCTTTACACTACTTTGAGAGTTAAAATAATCATCCATAGCTTGTAGGATGCCGCTAGGTAAAATCTAATTTCATACACTTGAGAAATTTGGGAAAGAGAACAAGTTTTATGATGAGAAGTTTAGATTTTGGTGTAGGTTAGAACTTAGTGTATGTGTGTGAGAGAGAAATTAGGTTTTTGTGTATAGAATTAGGGTTTGTGTATGTGTTTGTGTGGGTAAGTTAGGGTTACCCTAATTTATTTACATCTAATAGGATATGAAAACTAGATAATGAGTTTACACAATCAAATACATAAACTTTTTAAACAGCTAATCAATATCAATATATTAGAATTGTATCAAGAATTAATTTATCAAATTAGCAACTATATTAAAACTATCAATTAATCAAGTAAAAAAACATCTAGCAAGAAATCATTTATGTGGAAAAAATAATTATTCAATCAAGAATAAATTTAACAACACTTGCATAAAACTTGATCTTTAAAAAATTGAATTAAAGCACTTGCTTTATACTTCTTGACATTGAAATCAAGAAATTCAAATATAAAACTAGAACACTTGCATAATAATCAAGTAATCAATTAGAAAACAATTATAAAAAAACAAGTTAAAGCACTTGACTTAATCTACAATCTTCCTCTTCTTCATATTTCTTCACTTCTTTCTTGAATTTTTTAATAAAAAATTGAATAAATTATCATGAGAAAAGAGAAGAAAAAGAAAGGGAAATAGTTTTGAAGAAATGAAGTGTGAAGGATATTGAATAAAAGAAAAGAAAAGTAGAAGAAGGCATTAAAAAGAAGGAAAGTTAAATTAGGTTATTACTTGGAGATAAAGTAAAGAAAAAGAAAAGAATTTTGAATACATTTCTAGAATAAGAATTTTACAGAATACCCCCTTCAAATTTAAGTAATTACACATAACCCCTTTCAAGGTTTGCATAATAAATCTTTTGTCAAAGATATGTAAAATAAATTTACATAAAAAAATTCAAGAAGAAAACTTATTTATCAAAAATACTATTAGTTTTAAAATATCAGAAATTTCATATATATTTTTCAAATGTAAATACTAGTATTTTTTCTAATTTTAAGAAAACTCATATTTTCAAATACGAATATAAGTGCTAAAATTCTACACATACTTAGAATTACCAATACATGTATATTAGAATTCAGGGGTTACATTTCTACCCACCCAGCAAATAAATTTCGTCCTCGAAATTTACTCAAGATGGATGATGTAACGGAGCAAGGAAAAGAATCAAGATAATGTAGCCATGTATCGTCATTATGCTCCATCCATCGGTACGCTCGTCGATGAAAGGATATGCATCTGGCAAGCACTCGAACAGAACAAATATAAATAAAAATTGGATTGTACAATAGATAAAGAATGAAAATCGAATCTAAAATCAAGGAAGGGTATAAGTTAACAAAGAAAATAAGATTCAATGTTCGATAGAACATAGCTAATCAAGATGAAAAAGAATCAAAAGTAGAATTTCTAAGTCACTCAAGTAGAGTACCGCATTATAAGTATACTGCAGTTTATAATACAATCGCATAACTCAGTTTAAGTCGCCCAAGTTCTAGTATCAGAGTCAATGGAGTAATATTTAAGAAATCAATACGGAATCAATAGGATTGCAAAATAAGATCAAACGGAAATAAAGGGTTTGCACTTTCATCTTCTTTTCGTCGAGACACGGTTATCAGGAAAAAATAAGAAAAGATTCAAAGAGTTGAAATTATGTTGCAGACGTTTACAGTCTACCCACCTTAAGAAATATGCCGCGACAAGGCACGAAAAAACTAAAGATGATATCATCCTCGAGCTCCGTCGATCGATGTTCTAACTAGCTGAGTTAATAGGCCTTCAAAATACTAGTAGAAGAGGTGAACTAAAATTAAGGATTCAAAAGTCGATAGGTTATTTAAATTAAGAGGACCAAATACAAAGTCGGAAAGAAAGTTTCAATTATGATAATCGAAACAATAAATCAAGGAAGATATGAATCAAATGATAATAAGGAGACTAAGGTCCACAATGCTTCCGCTGCGAACTCAAATAACAAAGTTTTGTAAATTAGAGAAAGATACGTTTCTTGGATCAAGGAGTTAGTGAAATAGATTCGCAATTGGAATCAAGGGAAGATAATTAACCATGCAATATTATCTATATAGTCATTCAGATATTGGTTCTCCTAACCAATACCCCAACAGAGTCAAACCTAGAGCTCTAATACCAAAACTGTCACGCCCTTACCTCCGGAATACAGGAAATAGTGGACCCACAACAAAATACGGGGTTGAGTACACGACTAACGACAAATACGTATATTTAGAAGGAGGATTTACTCCCGTCATATACGCTATACCACCGATATCAATTTGAGCAGCTCAAAAACTAATCTAAAAATACAATTAGCACAGGTGAATAGCTGTATAAATCAGTACGTCAAATATCACATGCTAAAGAAACAATAAAATGGAATTGATAAACATGAAAAATTCAAGATACTAAAATTTAAATGGAACGGATAGATACCCGGTAATCTATTTTTGATTAACTCTGATGAAAAACATAATCTGTACTTCCGAACGTCAATTGCCTAATCTCCAATATCTGGACATGCAAACATAGGGTCGTCAGAAAGCGACCTAGCAAGTGGTAAAATGAAGGAAATCGTACACATGTGTGTGTATACAGAAATATAGTAAAAATGTATATGGATATGGATTAAAATATAATATGTGAAATACTAGACTATAAATCAATATACGTGATTGTCGGAATAATATCAAGTAATAATCAAGTTACCAGAGATAGATAAAATGGATGTCAGGATAAAACGGGTCCTGGTTAGGGGAGTATTGTGGAAATGGACAGTAAGGTACTCATATCTTGGGCTATCCCATGACTAGCCAACACGCCCATATCAAGTATAATCAGTATCCAGTAAACATGATAAACGGTGTCTAATAATCAGTATCCAGTAACCAGTATTCAGTAATCAGTTTTCAGTAAACAATATCAGGTAATCAGTATTCGGTAATAAGAATCCAGTAAACAGTATCAGGTAATTAGTATCGATGGGCGTAGCATGGATATTATCCAAGAGTACGAGTACTTTTACTTTCCATTCACCAATAAACCACTAGTCAAGTCAATAAAAGGATCATGTCGGTATCAAGTATCAATGCACAGTAATAAACTGGTATCAAGTCATTAACAAGTAACATGAAAGCATACTTTCCAAGTATCATTATGTATCCAGTGATAGTATGAGTGTTTCATGATTTTTAATTAATGAGTATCAATTAATATTATGGATTTTTAGTGTCAATGTAACGTGAACATGAACAGACTTGCATATACCCCGGTACTGTCTCATTCCAGCACCTGAATATTGTTAGTTGTATGTGTTAATGAGTATCAATTGTATGTATGCCTATCTGGTTATTCTTTATCTTAACATGTATACTTGTATTGTCTCTCTGTTACATATTGATAAAGCCCTTAGGATGTGGACTTGACTACCAGGACTATGATGGAGATCATACTAGTGGGGCCAGGGTAGTCTATAAGTCCATCCTTTAATTGTTCCTAGTCGAGGGTGTATCGAGACGGGGCATCGATATTCCAGAGTAGACTAGCGTATATGCTTCTTGACCCATTTGATGGGCGATAGATGATCCCATATCCATTGGTGTTTGACATCAAAGATGGTATACGAGTGCTCAGTGGAGACTAGGTACACTGAACAGGACTCGCCGAGAACTCGTAGATGGTATTATACCTAACGTCAGATAGCAGTTCTCTGGTGACACTGGTACAGATTAGTCTGTAGACCCGAGATCATCATAGAGTCTTGTGTGATTCCCACTGTGCTTTGATTTCCACCCTACCACGTTCAAGAGAACGTGCAAACATGTGGTTTTTGGGTACAGTCCCGAGTCACATGGAGGAAATGAGCGATAGGAGGGGTTTCGTCTCTCCTGGTATTGGGGTTGATATTGCACTGTGCTCGATTGGCTATAACAGGAAGTCCCTGGCCAGGGCTGATACTGAGATTTACTGGTAAGTGTTATCAGTAGTTTCTCGACCCGTTATGAGCCTCACATTGGCATGACTAATCAAGTTATTGGGGTTTGACGTTTACCACCCCCAGACTAGAAATGCGACATATCAGACGAAGAGACCGGACAATACGATAGTGTTACTTATTGGATTCACGGGAGTATGAGCAAGCTTGCTTGTTGATCTTCTGATCGTTCAATACCCGGGTAGCCGTTACGTCTAGCTAGTACCGCTGACGGCTTGTGGGTAACTGATATGATCATTACCTACTGCCGGCGTATTGAAGAGTCTTTAGAGTCCTACACAGAGGTTTCCTGGCTCAAGCGAAACGAAATAGGGCACATATGTGATATGTGCGGGACCGAAATTAATACGTGTATGTAATACCGTATTCTTATCTCGCGATATGTGATATCGATCGGTTATATGTGATATAGCCGGGTTATTGAATCAAATGTTGATTCGATAAGTTGATATATATGATATTAGTCGGTTGTATGTGATACAGCTGGGTTATTAAATCAAGTGTTGATTTAATAATTTAATATATAATTATATATTTGATATATTAATATATATTAACTAATATTAGCTCACTTAAGAATTTCTTTTCTCATTGTACATTTAATATATATGTGATATATATTAATGTATTATTTCTTTGTGTCATACTTGATGATACATTATGCATAGGTGTATGAGACTCATACCATACCATAGATAATTTGGGTGATTAATTATTTAAAGTATAAACAAAATTAGGTGGAAATGGCATGGTTTGTGAAGCTTGGAGAAGCTTGTGGAAATCATTGACTTAGTCCACTAATTTTGTCTTACTTTAGATATTTATTAACCCAACCATTATTTTTAGCCATGGTTAAGTCTCTACAATGATAATATATGATATTATCTCACCCATGGTTGCCACTTCACTCTCATTCTATTCTAGACTTCATCTTCTTCTTCATCTCCATTGAGCTCTCTAGGTTTTCTTGAAGTGAAAAAGAAAAGAGAGAAAAATTATTCTAAAGTGAGAAAAATTACTACTTCACCAATCTATACCAAACTAGCCATTTAGAAGTGAAGGACCGGTCTACAAAGGTTGCATTTCTATATCACTTAGACTAAAGATATTTACATGTTTTATAAATCCTAATTCCTTAATTAGATCCTTAGTTTGGGTTGTTTTGCTCTCTAGATTTTTTAAAATTGCATATCCGATATCTTATAAAACCTAGTAAGAGTGCTAAGGAACCTAGCAGTGGTATCAGAGCCAAACTATAGAATTATACGATGTGTTAGAATTATGAAACCGAAACAACTCCGAAACCTGGAATCCGAAACCTTAGTTTTTGTCGATTTTTTTAAGTCCTATAAAAAAAATTTAAACAAGTGCAGAAAGCTAGTTATGATGTATCCAGAACACCAGAAAAATTTGAGGCAAAACAAAAAAAAATTTGGCCGGCCATATTGTCTAAAAAACCGGCCTCACCTTTTTTCCTGTAGCAAAAAACCTTGAAATTTTTATGGTGTTCTGATCTCATGGTTCTAGGGTTTCAGGTTATATTTGTTTTTGCTAAGATTGCATGTGGTGTTATCTTTCTGTAGTGGCAATACGGAGTGTTTCGTAGTCGTATTTTAACATCGTTTCGGGTTTGATATTGAAATATGATACAATATTTAGAATCCACGATAATTAGTTTTGTGAAAACTAGTTAGTGTTCTATAAATCTAGCAATTTAGTCTCTTCTGATAGATTGCCACGGAGTTTCGATTCAGATCAAAACTCCGTCGCAATCTCGTATAGTACGCGAACATTCGCTGGGTAACACTACTAGATAGCCGTATTCCATAGCCCCGACCAAGTGACTGTAGGAGAACCCCATTGCCAAAAGCATCCCCTCGGATGCTCGCGGCCACGGTGTTCCGCCTAAGTGCACTTCATCGACGGCATCGGGGGTACAGCTATCTACTAATGTTTCCGACGAGTATTCGATCATGTAGTCGGGAATCTTGTTGAATTACCCGACTAGGTTATTGAAAAGGTGCTTTCAATATGAGACTAAAATGCAAGGTTTATATGTTAGGCATGAAATCCGGAGTATGTGATATTCCGGGTTTATGATGTCTAAGGTGGTTGCGGATTCTAATTATTGTAGTTTTCATTTCTTTTCTGCGACAGTAAGTGTAATATGTGGTGTATCGCCGATTTCATTGCTATACGTCAACGACAATTGGGATACATATATTTACTTACGTTAATGACATGTGATATTATGTGTTGCTGTGATATGTTATATTGGATCGTCGTGTTTGAATAGCCGGGGGTTTTGCGTGAGATGAGAGTTTTTCATTTTCATTCATATAAAAACTTTTATGTAATATTCTTTTATTGGGACACTTCCGGGTTGAGGATGATGTCACCATTGATGTATATTATTCACTTTTCCGCATTAGGATAGACCCAAGAAGGGGAGCACAAGTAACCGGGTCCTAGAGTCCAGTGGGAGACCATCTCGAGGAGTCGAGACCGGGTCTCCTAACTCTAGAATTGGTAGGGTTGCTTGCCGCTCTCGTATGGGTCGAGGGATGTGGGTTTGGCTATTCATCACGACCGTAGAATCCGTGTATTTTACTTGCTTAATTTAAAATACGGACCTCCTAATATATCCAATATTTCATATGTTGACTTCAGCTGTAATGTTCTGTGATGAGATCATATAACTGCGTGAGACGAATGCTTTATATTATATATATGATATATAATAAACGTTGCTTATGTTTTGCACCCGCGTTAGTCCTGTCCCCGCTCTGCCGTTAGTTAACTAACCTAACAGTGCATGACGGGACCCCGAGGCGAATGCGGATGGCATAAACATACGTTGTATTTTCGTTTCTTCTGTGATGCTTAGGAAGCATAAATGATGGGACTTCATTAATGAGATTAATGAAAGGAAATAAACCTAAAGATATTGTAGAATCAAATTTTCAAAAAGGGTCGCTCCAGTTTTTGCTTTGCATAGTGGTATTCCTTGATGAATATCCAGCACCTCATTCGATGAGGAAAGAGCCGAGATCCCTTCAACGGGAGTGACCTCTTTAGCAAAAGCTAGCAGATGCTACAACCCGCTCGGTTTTGTCTTTTAATTGCTTCTCTAGTTCTTGCTTTGAATAGTGGTAATCCTTGATGAATATCCAGCACCTCATTCGATGAGGAAAGAGCCGGGATCCCTTCACCGGGAGTGACCTCTTTAGCGAAGCTAGCAAAAGCCTCAAAAACACTCCTTTTCAAAATCACTCAATTCTACAACGATATCAAGTTCATTACGCAAAAGGTTTTCTTAAAAACCTGTCGTAGACCTCCGTCATTTCAGATAAGGACTATTTAGTATCCGTGCTACGTTTGTTGACCACCGTCAAGGCGTAGTGTGCGGTAGATGATTAGTGCGTATCTGGTAAAGCATATGATGCGATTGGATTAGGGTAGTCGTACGGCCTTGTTGACCTCCGTCAAGAGTCGTGCGGGTGGGTTTAATTCAATCACGAAATGACGGGTTGAACCTGACTAGCGGCCTATGGTTTGTTGACCTCCGTCAAGGTCATAAGTTGCTAGGGGCAAAATTGTAACTCCTTAGAATGCGATTAGTGGTTAATTAAGTGATAATGCGGATTTTTAGTAAAATGTTTACCAAAATAATTTTCAAATATTTTATAAAAATTAATTAATATTTTATTATAATTTATTTTGGGCTTGCACACACATGTGCATATTAACCTAGGGATAATTCGGTGTTAAACCATGCTTAAGTAGCCATGGCATATTAACCCATTCCATTAAGTATTAGGTAATTAGTTAATTAAATTAGTTTTCAAAATAAAATAATAAGGTTTGAATTTTTGGGGTTGACTTGAGAGAGAGGAAGAGAGAGGGGGGGCATGATGAGGCATGGCAATCATGTCATGCATTTAATGAGGAGAGAGGAGAGGGAGGCATGGCTTATGCTAAACTCATCCCTCATTCCCACACCTCTCACCCTCACACATACACCCTCATTCCCTCACTCTCACTCTCATTTATTTTCTCACTCTCATATTTTCTCTTCATCTAATTCCCTCACTCCCTCAAACTGAACCCCTCCCTTGTTCTTCACTAAACCCTAACCTAAATTCTCATAAACCCAAACAAATGTTCACAAAACTCAATACACCCTTCTTTAAACTTGATCTAAAGCTAATGGTGATCACTTGGAGCATGGAAAGATAGGGTTTTGGAGCAAGTGTAGATAGGTAATGGCTCCTAACTGTTAATTAGGTAGTTATTTTGTAGTGTTGCTTAGTAGTGGTCGTTTAGAACACTAAAAGTTTAGTTTGTGCAAAATATCGCATTTTGGTTAAGTTTTGGGTGTCTTTTTGAATCAGCTATCAATTCAGGTTGTTGTTTAGGAAGTTGCCATTTCTGAGAGGTGCATGTGAGACCTAGAACCCATCGCCAAAGCCTGAGCCTTCCTCCTCATTAAGTGGACGCAAATAAACTCATTCTGGCCGCAATTTGCGGCCAGAGTAGAGTGGGTCGGGGTGAATCTCAGTCGTGGGGTCTTTGGGGTTGTTTTTAGGCTCGTGGAACTTGCAACTTTCACCAATTCTTTGTATAGAAAAATCTGGGACCTTTTAGCTAAAATTCAAGCATTTCAGCAATGTGCGATGCAGATTATCCGATATTTGTTTAAGTGTTTCGTACGATGTGTAGCGTAAGGCTGGTCTAGGAAGTTGATGCACGCGTTTAGCCCGCTAAGAGATCACTTGGGAGCTTACGGGAGTCGGTTTGTTGTTGCCGTTGTTGCGTGTGTTATCGAAAGGTTTCTAATGTGCACTTGTTATGTTGTTGTATGATTTTAGGATCGCAGGCGGGGACTTCGGACGCCGCGAAGAAGGGGAAGAAGGTGGTCGGATTTACTTAGCTCTAGATCACCGGTGAGTAGATTTAACATCTACGGGGAAATCGCCCGAATGGCGTTATGGGTCAGGGCTTGATAGGATATTATAGCCACATGTTATATTCATATATGTTGATCGTGCATGAGTATCATTACATACCATTACTTATTGTGCCTTGACTTAGTACCTAGGGGACACTGCACCATTACTGACGGTTCATGTTGCACGAGCACTAAATTGTATGCTACACCCACACCGTCGGTAATTGCCATGACACGCATAACCTATACACATATGCAGTATTGTATTGTTATTGATATTGACACATGGATTATTGTTCTATTCCGCATATGAGATACATCGCGCATACATACTTACATATATACACCCATACTTGCTATAGCTACATGTGCACCTTTAGATGATGCTGGATTTGATTTTGGAGAAATTGGGAACCGCATGATACATTTAAAAACTGGATTCATTTAAAAGAGAGGTTTTCCCTCGATATGCTCATATTACGGTTTTATGTTGCATATACCATATTGCATAGATTTACGCATTAAGATATAGATTTCATGTGATTTATGGATTTGAGAACCGTGGCATTATTTCAAGAAAGTATGCATTGTTTTGAAAACCCAGTACTCTTGATATGATATTTCAGTGCGTCCACCATGCGTTTTCTCGGTTCTGAGACATGTGATAGAAACCCGATTCGAGGAGCTGGATGATCCGTTTACGGGTTCATGGTGGACCCGGTATGGTACCCTGGGGCAAGAAAGGGATGTTGCGCAGTAGACGATGAGCCTGGCAGAAGGACTACTACCTACCGGTGATTGGTTGGACCTGGCGGTTATTTGGAGGATACCGACCGGAGTCGGGAGATTGATATGGGCCGATTCATACTGCCGGAGCCCGAGGGCCGATCCGGACAGACGGAGCCCATGGGCCGATCCGGACTGACGGAGCCCGATATATATGGATTTGCGTGTCGATGTTGGACACGAGTATTTCATGATTTTTTCGAGTGTCGATCTTGGGCACTCAGGTTTTATGAGATTTACAGGATATGAGGGTCGATTAGAGGGACGGCGCCTGAGTTATTGGGATTTGGGGTGTTGTTGATGGACACCGGGTTTTTCCACGATGATGATTCGTGATGATGATATGTTTTATCCCATACTCAGCATTCATTGATATGCATTGCATCATGTATTTGTAGTACCTGATAGAGTACCTTTCATGATTGTTGCATACCCAGATTACCATATTGATACTATCAGATTGCATGTGATAGGGTATCGCAGCACGTGCATACCTGCGATTACCTGTATGATGTTACTTAGTATTCACGAGTTGGCTACTCACCCCCGTTGTGCTACAGTGTTTTGCAGGTTGACCCTCAGAGTAGTCGCGACAGGGCTATCTTACCGTATCTTTTGCAGCGGATACCGCCACAGTTGGTTGTGAGCCGTTTTGCTATAGGTGGGTTTTGCCGTTATCCGTTTTTATTCATTGTACACCTTATTGTATCTAGTACTCTCCATCTACCACTTTATGTGTTGACTTAGAGACGAGATGTGAGGACGATATTATATATTATTTTTGACTTTGGGTGTCGAGCTCATGTGATCCGGCTTTTATTATGTAGTTTTGTCTTTTATACTGTTTTTCACTTATATTGTTCATTCCTTCGCTACGGCGTCGTATATATGCTTGTGGTGGTTGTTTCTGCCTTTGGGCATAACTTGCTCCCGTTTGAGATACTTTATTTATATCATATGTCGCTTTACTTATATCTTATGTTTGTACCCGTTTCGGGGCTAGTTTTTACAAAGGAGGTGCTGCCGAAATTTTTAAGAAAATAAAGTTAAACTTTAAAGATTTTTACTTGAGATTTCCAAATGTTTTTAACAATGTTTTTATCACTTACTACTTTTGATGGTTTAGATTTCTGGGTTTTGGCTTACATAAATTGTGTTACGCCTGTAGACGTTTCGTGGTTTAAGTGCCGGTCACGTGCCAAATTTTGGGTAATGACAAAGTTGGTATCAGAGCGTTAGGTTTTACTTTTCGGAGTGTAGGATGACCTTGGTATGATGGAGTAAGTAGCTTAAGCAGAGTGACGTAGCGTGTGTATGTTCCGTGGCATACTTACGACACGGTACTCCGCCTAAGTGACCTTAGGACTTGTTGGTTGGAATTCCTTCTGTGATTATATACAGCCTTGTGATTCGATTTCCGTATTCTTATCTAATCCTGCTTTCATTTCCAGCCATTATGCCGCCGAAGACTACGAGGGCGCAGAGAGCGGCCGCGAGAGCCGAGGTCAGAGTTGGCTCGTCTGAGACGAGGACTGACCAGGACGGTACGTCCGCTGTACAGGAGCAGATTGATCCACCTTCGTTTGATCGTATTACTAGGCTAGAGGCCAGTATGCAGGATTTACGTCAGATGATGGGATTGTTAGTCGAGGCCGGTAGAGCGTAGAGACAGGAGGTTGTCCCACCTGCTACGGGGACCGCGATGATGCCTACTGTTCAGGAAGTTATACCTACAGCTACGGAGGTGATCACCGTATTGTTATCTGAGTTCATGAGGCTGAAGCCTCCGGTTTTCACCGGCACTGATGCAGCTGAGGATCCACAGTCATTTATCGATCGGATGGCCAGGATATGTCGTTCGCTGAGATGCTCCGACGCGAGATGGGTAGAGTTCGCGAGTTTTCGTCTGGAAGGTCTTGCCTAGAAGTGGTGCGAGTCATTAGAAAGGGGCAAAGACGCGGGTCTTTCTCCTATGACCTGGGCTGAGTTCGTGACGGTGTTTCTTGCCCGTTTTCTTCCACAGAGCGTCAGGGATGCTCGAGCGCGCAGTTTCGAGTCGTTATGCCAGACTCCGGGTATGACGGTGGCAGAATACGATGTGCAGTTTACCGAGCAATCTGTGTATGCTCCGTATTTGGTGGACACTGAGGAGATGCGGGTCAAGAGGTTTGTTCGAGGCTTGCTTACCCAGTTGTTCCTTGCTATCAGCGCACAGCATTGTGATACATATGCAGCAGCAATGGACGCAGTCCTACTAGTTGAGGAGCGTCTTTCCAAGACGTCGGTCGTTCCGGAACCGAAGAGGGTTCGTACTGATGTATCAGCACGGAGACAGATGTTTAGGCGCCGCGACAGATTTCGTTCAGGTACGGGGAGTAGCAGAGGCTTGGGATGAGGCCGGTTGTTTAGCTCTTATCCCCAGGAGGGTCAGCAGTCATCATCTGGATGTTTCCGGTGCGAGAGTTTTTATCATCGTGTTCGAGATTGTACTGAGCCACGTGAGGACGAGGTAGCCGTATCGCATGTTACCTTACCACCTTCTCCACCTCAGAGAGCGTTGCCTCTTGAGCCTGTTGTAGCTCCGCGTCAGATTTATGCTCGGAGAGGTCGTGGTCGCGGAGGGTTTGTTCAGAGAGGACGGGATAGCAGAGGCGGAGGACAGCCAGTTGCAGGTAGAGGGCATGCACGAGTTTTTGCTTTGACTCATCAGGACGCGCAGGCATCCAATGCAGTGGTTTCAGGTACTCTTTCAGTATGTTCTTTTGATGCACACGTGTTGTTTGATCCGAGATCTACGCACTTGTATGTTTCCATACACTTCGTGCTGAGATTGGGCCGAGAGTCGTGTTTGCTAGATCAGCCACTTGTTGTGACTGCTCCTGTTGGCGAGTCGTTTGTTGCGCGACACGTGTTTCGGTCGTGTGCCGTTCGGATTGGAGATAGAGAGTCGTCCGTCGACTTGATCCTTCTTGAGATGTTGGACTTCGACGTTCTCCTGGGTATGGACTGGTTAGCTATTTGCTACGCGTCTGTGGACTGCCGAGAGAAGACAGTCAGGTTTTGTTTTCCCGGCGAGTCAGTTCTTTTTGTGCAGGGGGACCGTGGTGCCGCCCCTCACAGTTTGATTTCAGCCCTTTGCGCTAGTCGTCTTTTGAGGAGAGGATGTCGGGGATTCTTAGATTTCATTCGTGATACCGGAGCTACAGTAGATTCGTTGGACCGGGTTCCTATCGTGTGAGAGTTTCCTGATGAGTTACCTGAATTGCCGCCAGAGCATGGAGATTGAGTTTTGCATTGATCTGATTCCCTGCACGGGACCTATTTCTATACCGCCTTACCGGATGGCCCCGGTGGAGCTTAGGGAGCTTAAGGATCAGCTGCAAGAGTTGCTTGATAGGGGACTTGTACGTCCGAGTATTTCGCCTTGGGGAGCTCCTGTCCTGTTCGTCAAGAAGAAGGACGGCAGTTTGAGGTTGTGCATTGATTATCGTCAATTAAACCGAGTGACGGTGCGGAATAGGTATCCTTTACCTCGCATTGACGATTTGTTTGATCAGCTCCAGGGTGCGGGACATTTTTCTAAGATTGATTTGAGATCAGATTATCATCAGTTGCGGGTTCGGAATGATGACGTTCCGAAGACTACTTTTCGTACGTGCTACGGGCATTATGAGTTTTTGGTGATGTCGTTCAGACTCACCAATGCCTCAGCAGCGTTCATGGATTTGATGAACCGGATTTTCAGGCCGTTCCTCGACCAGTTTATTATTGTGTTTATTGATGACATTCTGGTTTATTCTAAGGGTCGTGAGGAGCATGAGCAGCACTTGAGGATTGCTTTACAGACATTGAAAGAGCACCAGCTGTTTGCTAAATTCTCGAAGTGTTCCTTCTGGCTTGATAGTGTTGACTTCCTTGGTCATGTGGTTACGGGAGACGGTATTCGTGTGGACCTAAGGAAGATCGAGACCGTACAGCTTTGGCCCAGACCTGTATCAGTGACAGAGGTCCGCAGCTTTTTAGGCTTAGCCGGTTATTACCGCCGTTTCGTGCAGGACTTCTAGAATATCGCTGCACCGCTGACCGGACTGACCAGGAAGGGAGTTCCTTTTCTTTAGACTGAGGCATGCGAGCAGAGTTTTCAGCAGTTGAAGACTCGGTTGATGACTGCACCAGTTTTATCTTTGCCTTCTGGATCGGGCGGCTTTATCGTTTACTGTGATGCTTCTCAAGTGGGGCTCGGTTGTGTATTGATGCAGCATGATAGAGTTATCACTTATGCTTCCCGGCAGTTGAAGAAGCACGACAGAATTATCCCACTCATGATCTTGAGATGGTCGCGGTGGTCTTTGCGCTTAAGATTTGGAGACACTACTTGTACGGGGAGTCATCTCAGATTTTCACGGACCACCAGAGCTTAAAGTACATCTTCCAGCAGCGGGATCTAAATTTGAGGCAGCGCCGTTGGATGGAGCTTGTGAAGGATTATGATTGTGAGATCCTTTATCACCCGGGCAAGGCGAATGTGGTAGCTGATGCTTTGAGTCATAGGCCCGGGGATAGCTTGTCCCAGTTGAGCGCATTTCAGATACAATCTTCTGCAGATTGGCAGATCTTGTGCGACAACAGAGTACAGTTTGAGTTCACTTCCACTGAGGGACAGCTTACTCATGTCCGCGCCCGTCCACTTTTACTTGATCGTATTCGTGAGGCACAGCCCGCCGATGCCCGTTTGCTGAGATTCTTGAGCATGTTCGGCAGGGTAGAGATTCAGAGTTCTTGATTGATGACCAGGGTATGCTACGTTTTGGGGCTCGTTTCTGTGTACCGGATACCGATGGGTTGAGACGCGAGATCCTAGAGCAGACACATCAGTCGGCTTTTAGTGTTCACCTGGGTTCCACCAAGATGTACCATGACTTGAGAGATATCTACTGGTGGGCAGGGATGAAAGGTGATGTTTTGGATTTTGTTTCGAGGTGCCTGACTTGTCAGCAAGTCAAGGCTGAGCATCAGAGACCGGCAGGAGAGTTGCAGCTTTTACCCGCTCCGGAATGGAAATGGGAACAGATTTTCATGGACTTCGTTGTAGGTCTACCCAGGTCTAGTCGAGGGTACGACTCCATTTGGGTGATTGTTGACCGGTTGACGAAAGCGGCCCACTTCCTTCCAGTGAAGACCACTTTAGGTTATGCTCAGTATGCTCAGTTGTACATTGATGAGATTGTGCGTTTGCATGGCATTCCCATATGCATCGTATCCGACAGGGGCACCCAGTTCACTAGCCGTCTTTGGAAGAAGCTTCAGGAAGTCTTGGGTACCCGTTTGAGCTTTAGCACCGCTTTCCATCCACAGACCGATGGTCAGTCAGAGCAGACTATACAGACTCTGGAGGATATGCTTCATGTGTGCGTGCTTGATTTTAGTGCCGGTTGGGATCGTCACTTGCCATTGATAGAGTTCTCCTACAATAACAGTTATCAGGAGACGATTCAGATAGCGCCTTTTGAGGCTTTGTATGGTAGGAAGTGTCGATCGCCAGTCTGTTGGACCGAACTCAGCGAGAGCAGGATTTTGGGACCCCAGCTAGTTCAAGAGACTACAGAGAAGATCCAGTTGATTCAGGATAGGATGAGAGCAGCCCAGTGCAGACAAAAGTCTTATGCCGACCGTCGTCGTTGCAGGCTCGAGTTCGCAGTGGGGGATCATATATTCCTACGGATTTCTCCGATGAAGGGCGTAATGATATTTGGGAAGAAAGGGAAGCTTAGTCCCAGATTTGTAGGTCCTTTTGAGATCCTTGAGCGAGTTGGTACCGTTGCCTATCGTTTAGCTCTTCCGCCCAGTTTTCCGGATGTTCACCCCGTATTCCATGTGTCGATGCTTCGCAAATACCTTCATGACCCTTCTCACATGATTCAGCACCAGACCGTTCAGCTAGAGCGCGATCTTTCGTTCACCGAGCAGCCGGTAGTCATATTGGATCGGCATGTGAAGAAACTTTGGTCAAAGATATTGCCATCTGTGAAGGTTCATTGGCGTAGCCCGAATGGTGAAGAGGTCACTTGGGAGGCCAAGAGCGAGATGCGGAAGAAATTCCCTCATCTCTTTGAAGGTACGCATAGTATGATTTTTAAATTCGGGGACGAATTTCTATAAGGAGGGAAGATTGTAACACCTTAGAATGCGATTAGTGGTTAATTAAGCGATAATGCGGATTTTTAGTAAAAAGTTTACCAAAATAGTTTTCAAATATTTTATAAAAATTAATTAATATTTTATTATAATTTATTTTGGGCTTGCACACACATGTGTATGTTAACCTAGGGATAATTCGGTGTTAAACCATGCTTAAGTAGCCATGGCATATTAACCCATTCCATTAAGTATTAGGTAATTAGTTAATTAAATTGGTTTTCAAAATAAAATAATAAGGTTTGAATTTTTGGGGTTGACTTGAGAGAGAGGAAAAGAGAGAGAGGGGGCATGAGGAGAGAGGAGAGGGAGGCATAGCTTATGCTAAACTCACCCTTCATTCCCACACCCCTCACCCTCACACCTACACCCTCATTCCCTCACTCTCACTCTCATTTATTTTCTCACTCTCATATTTTCTCTTCATCTAATTCTCTCACTCCCTTAAACTGAACCCCTCTCTTGTTCTTCACTAAACCCTAACCCAAATTATCATAAACCCAAACAAATCTTCACAAAACTCAATACACCCTTCTTTAAACTTGATCTAAAGCTAATGGTGATCACTTGGAGCATGGAAAGATAGGGTTTTGGAGCAAGTGTGGATAGGTAATGTCTCCTAACTGTTAATTAGGTAGTTATTTTGTACTGTTGCTTAGTAGTGGTCGTTTAGAACACTAAAAGTTTAGTTTGTGCAAAATATCGCATTTTGGTTAAGTTTTGGGTGTCTTGTTGAATCAGCTATCGATTTAGGTTGTTGTTTAGGAAGTTGCCATTTCTGAGAGGTGTATGTGAGACCTAGAACCCATCGCCAAAGCCTGAGCCTTCCCCCTCATTAAGTGGCCGCAAATAAACTCATTCTGGCCGCAATTTGCGGCCAAAGTAGAGTGGGTCAGGGTGAATCTCAGTCGGGGGGTCTCTGGGGTTGTTTTTAGGCTCGTGGAACTTGCAACTTTCACCAATTCTTTGTATAGAAAAATCTGGGACCTTTTAGCTAAAATTCAAGCATTTCGGCAACGTGTGATGCAGATTATCCGATATTTATTTAAGTGTTTCGTACGATGTGTAGTGTAGGGCTGGTCTAGGAAGTTGATGCACGCGTTTAGCCCGCTAAGAGATCACTTGGGATCTTATGGGAGTCGGTTTGTTGTTGCCGTTGTTGTGTGTGTTATCGAAAGGTTTCTAATATGCACTTATTATGTTGTTGTATGATTTTAGGATCGCAGGCGGGGACTTCGGACGCCGCGAAGAAGGGGAAGAAGGTGGTCGGATTTACTTAGCTCTAGATCATCGGTGAGTAGATTTAACATCTACGGGGAAATTGCCCGTATGACGTTATGCGTCAGGGCTTGATAGGATATTATAGCCGCATGTTATATTCATATATGTTGATTATGCATGAGCATTATTACATACCATTACTTGTTGTGCCTTGATTTAGTACCTAGGAGACACTGCACCATTACTGACGGTTCATGTTGCACGAGCACTAAATTGTATGCTACACCCACACCGTCGGTAATTGCCATGACACGCATAACCTATACACATATGCAGTATTGTATTGTTATTGATATTGACACATGGATTATTGTTATATTCCACATATGAGATACATCGTGCATACATACTTACATATATACACCATACTTGCTATAGCTAAATGTGCACCTTTAGATGATGATGGATTTGATTTTGGAGAAATTGGGAACCGCATGATACATTTAAAAACTGGATTCATTTAAAAGAGCGGTTTTCCCTCGATATGCTCATATTACGGTTTTATGTTGCATATATCATATTGTATGGATTTACGCATTGAGATATGGATTTCATGTGATTTATGGATTTGAGAACCGTGGCATTATTTCAAAAAAGTATGCATTGTTTTGAAAACCCGGTTCTCTTGATATGATATTTCAGTGCATCCACCATGCGTTTTCTCGGTTCTGAGACATGTGATAGAAACCCGATTCGAGGAGCTGGATGATTCGTTTGCGGGTTCATGGTGGACCCGGTATGGTACTCTGGGGAAAGAAAGGGATGTCGCGCAGTAGACGATGAGCCTGAAAGAGGGACTACTACCTACCGGTGATTGGTTGGACCTAGCGGTTATCCGGAGGATACCGACCGGAGTCGAGAGATGGATATGGGCCGATTCGTACTGCCGGAGCCCGAGGCCCGATCCGGACAGACGGAGCCCGTGGGCCGATCCGGACTGACGGAGCCCGATATATGTGGATTTGCGTATCGATGTTGGACATGAGTATTTCATGATATTTTCGAGTGCCGATATTGGGAACTCAGGTTCCATGAGATTTACAGAATATGAGGGCCGATTAGAGTTACGGTGCCTGAGTTATTGGGATTTAGGGTGTCGTTGATGGACACTGGATTTTTCCACGATGATGATTCATGATGATGATATGTTTTATCCCATACTCAGCATTCATTGATATGCATTGCATCATGTATTTGTAATACCTGATAGAGTACCTTTCATGATTGTTGCATACCCAGATTACCATATTGATACTATCAGATTGCATGTGATAGGGTATCGCGGCACGTGCATACCTGCGATTACCTGTATGATATTACTTACTATTCACGAGTTGGAAACTTACCCCCGTTGTGCCACAGTGTTTTGCAGGTTGACCCTCAGAGTAGTCGCGGCAGGGCTATCTTACCGTATCTTTTGCAGCGGATACCGCTACAGTTGGCTATGAGCCGTTTTGCTATAGGTGGGTTTTTCGGTTATCCGTTTATATTCATTGTACACCTTATTGTATCTAGTACTCTCCATCTACCACTTTATGTATTGACTTAGAGACGAGATGTGAGGACGATATTGTATATTATTTTGTGACTTTGGGTGTCGAGCTCGTGTGAGCCGGCTTTTATTATGCAGTTTTATCTTTTATGTTGTTTTTCACTTATATTTTTCATTCCTTCTCTACGGCGTCGTATATATGCTTGTGGTGGTTGTTTCTGCCTTTGGGCGTGATTTTCTCCCGTTTGGGGATGCTTTATTTATATCATATGTCGCTTTACTTATATCTTATGTTTGTACCCGTTTCGGGGCTAGTTTTTACAAAGGAGGTGCTGCCGAAATTTTTAAGAAAATAAAGTTAAACTTTAAAGATTTTTACTTAAGATATCTAAATGTTTTTAACAATGTTTTTATCACTTACTACTTTTGATGGTTTAGATTTCTGGGTTTCGGCTTACTTAAATTGCGTTACGCCTGTAGACGTTTCGTGGTTTAAGTGCCGGTCACGTGCCAAATTTTGGGTCGTCACAAAAATATTATTAGGAATTTCAAGTGTTGAAATTTGCAATGATATTGCATACCTTCTATGAGATAGTTGGATCCCGATACCCCCTGCGAGTAAGAGTTACTTCTGGGAGAGTTTTGCACTTTATAATTAGCCGATCAAGTAGGTGTCTAGAAAGATGTTAGCGGGGTTACGTCTCTGGGAAAACGAGATTTATTTTAATTAGGTTCATGCGAAAGCACGGGGAACCTCCCTCAAAGTACCGACACTAGCCTGGCCGAAAGATTGGCGAACTTGTAGAATATAATTAATCCCGGCTAGTCTTACCTTTTAGGGTTTGAAAGAAGATTTTATAAAAACAGTGGAAGCCATCCTAATTAGATAAGATAATAACCAATCTAATCTTGCAAGAGCATACGCTAAGTGTTTTCTTCTCTCTCCCTCTCTCTCTCCAGGTAGCGACCATGTCACGCCTTAATCAAGATAATAATATGGATGTATTGACCGAACCCGCTTGTTATACTGAGCTGGGGAACGTTGGTTCCGCTCTATCTTATAATTGTTATAAGTCTGAGCCGGAAATAGGGGAATATCCAGATTCCCACCCGACCCGAACGAAGAATGAGCATGTTGATGCATCTTTTTCGGGTGTGTTCGTTACCGAGAACGGTTTCTCAGTACACTCTACGTTCTGGGTATTAGATACCGGATCGGGATCCCATATTTGTAATATGTTACATGGGCTAAAGAAAGGTAGAAAACTGGGAAAATGTGATCATTCTCTAGAGTAGGGAATGGTGCAAATGTTGCAGCCAAAGCAGTTGGTGAATATCACCTTGTATTACCAACTGGTAATACATTGATTCTGAACGAATGTTATTACATACCAAACCTGATATGCAATATTATATCATTTTCTTTATTATGTAAAGAAGGATATAATCTTGTATTACATGATAATATTATGAACATTTTCCTGAATCAAAAGTTGATTAGATCAGGCACGTTATATAATGGCATATACGTTCTAAATCAAACTACGGTTCTCAATGTACAGAACACACACAAGAGGAAAAGTTCAGAAATGAACGAATCCTTCTTGTAGCATTGTAGACTAGGTCATATCAATGCGACACGACTAGCTAAGTTGCATAAAGATGGATATTTGAATCAGTTTGAATTTACATCATATGAAACTTACCAGTCATGTCTCAAAGGTAAAATGACCAAAACTCCGTTTACTGGACACGGAGAAAGAGCTACTGAACTCTTGGGAATGATACATAGTGATGTATGCGGCCCCATGTCTACACATGCCAGGAATGGTTTCTCGTACTTCATTACATTCACTGATGATCTCTCAAAATTCGGACATGTGTTCCTGTTGAAATACAAGTCTGAAGCTTTTTGAGATATTCAAGGAATATAAATACGAAGTGGAGAACCAAACGGGTAAAAGTATTAAAATCCTTCAATCTGATCGGGGAGGAGAATACTTAAGCACGGAGCTCCTGGATTATTTAAAAGAGAATGGGATTCTCTCTCAACTTACTCCTCCTTATATACCACAGCACAACTGTGTGTCGCAGCGGATGAATCGCACCCTATTAGATATGGTGCGCTCTATGATGAGTAACGCTGAGTTACCTGTTTCCTTTTGGGGTTATGCACTTGAGAAGCTGCATACCTATTGAATAGAGTTCCATCCAAATCAGTGCCTATCACTCCATATGAGATATGGAATAGGAAGAGACCATCTCTTAAACGAGTTAAGATATGGGGTTGTCCGGCATATATTGAAAAGCAAAATCCAGAAAAGCTCGAGGCAAGGTCGGTACTGTATAAGTTTGTTGGATATTCCGAACATTCGCGAAGGTATATCTTCTACCACACTGAGGAGCAAAAGGTGTTTTGTTTCTCAACATGCCACCTTTTTATAAAAGGAATTTCTTATGGAAGAAGTTAGTGGTTATGAGGTAGAACTAGAAGAAGTTCCAGCTAGACAAACTAACGGCTGATGATTTGGTAGAACCGGAGGATTCAATAGTTCCCGACAAACCTCAGCCTCTCCGCAGATCTAGTAGGTTTCCTCATCCGCCTGAGAGATACTACGGTTTTCTCAATGACAGTGGGAGCGAGGATTGCATCATGGAAGATGAGGACCCAACTAGTTTCGAGCAGCCCATCACAAGTGGGGACTGTGAAATGGTTGGATGCTATACGATCTGAGATGGAATCCATATACACTAACAAAGTATGGACTTTGGTAGTTGCACTTGAAGGGGTAAAACCCATCGGGAGCAAGTGGATCTTAAGAAGATTCTTGGTGTAGATTGAAAAGTTGAGACTTTCAAAGCTAGACTTGTTGCAAAATGTTGTCGTCAATAACCAGGTGTGGATTTTGATAAAACCTTTTCTCCAGTGGCCATGCTTAAGTCCATTCGGATCCTACTTGTCATTGCTGCATACCATGACTACGAAATCTGGAAGATCGACGTCAAGATCGCTTTTCTAAATGGTGATTTAGAAGGGAGCGTGTACATGACACTGCTAAAGGGCTTCGTAGACAGTGGGAGCAGCGGAAAGGTATGCAAGTTGCTTAAATCAAAATACGGATTAAAGCAGGCATAGCGGAGTTGGAACATCTGTTTTGATGTGGCAGTCAAAGAGTTTGACTTCATCAAAATGGTAGATGAACCTTGTATATACAAGAAGGTTGTAGAGAGTAAGGTTGTCTTCCTCGTATTGTACGTGGATGACATACTCATGATAGGAAATGGTGTTCTTATGCTACACTCGGTCAAGCTCTACTTATCACTGTGTTTCTCCATAAAGGATTTGGGTGATGCCTCTTACATCCTGGGGAGAAACACTGGACAGCAGTGAAGAACATTCTTAAGTACTTGAGAAGGACTAAAGAAACGTTCTTAGTTATATGTATGCCCTAGAGGCCATTATTGTACATATGATGTATATTATAGTGGATGCTTGGACATACATAGGGAGGACTTTCTTGCTCAACATGATAGTATGCTATCTGGTTGCTCTTTATCTTAGTATGTATACTGATTGTATATATGTTACATGTTGATAAAGCCCTTAAGATGAGTACTTGACTACCAGGATTATGATGCGGATCATACTAGTGGGGCAGAGGTAATCGGCAAGTACATCCTTCAAATGTTCCTAATCATGGGTGTATCGAGACAGGGCATCGATATACCAGAGTAGACTAGCGTGTAGATTCTCGACCCATGTAGATGGGCGATAGATGATCTCATATCCATTGGTGTTTGACATCAGAGATGGTATACGGGTGCTCAGTGGAGACTGGGTACACTGGACGGACTCGCCGAGAACTCCCAGATGGTATTATACCTCACGTCAGATGGCAGTTCTCTGGTGACACTGGTACAGGTTAGTCTGTAGATCCGAGATCGTCATAGAGTCTTGTGTGATTCCCACTGTGCTTTGATTTCCACCTTACCACGTTCAAGAGAACGTGCAAAACGGTGGCTTTTGGGTACAGTCCCGAATCACATGGAGGCAATGAGCGATAGGAGGGGTTTCGTCTCTCCCGGTATTGGGGGTTGATGTTGCGTTGTGCTCGATTGGCTATAATAGGAAGTCCCTGGCCAGGGATGCTTCTGAGATATACTGGTAAGTGTTATCAGTAGTTTCTCGACCCGTTATGAGCCTCACATCGGCACGACTTATCGAGTTACTGGGGTCTGACGTATACCACCCCTAGACGAGATATGCGACATATCAGACGAAGAAACCGGACTGTACGGTAGTGTTACCGATTGGATTCGCAGGAGAATGAGCATACTTTCTTGTTGATTTTCTGATCACTCAATACCCGGGTGGCCGTTAAGTTTGGTAGACCGCTTGCGGCTTGTGGGTGTTTGATATGATCATCACCTACTGCCGGCGTATTGACGAGTGTTTAGAGTCCTACACAGAGGTTTCCTGGCTCAAGCAAAACGGAGTAGGAGCACATATGTGATATGTGCGGGACCGAGATTAATGCGAGTATGTGATACCGCATTCTATTCTCGCGATATATGTATCGATTGGTTATATGGGATATAGCCGGGTTATCGGATCAAGTGTTGATTCGATAAAACGATACATTTGATATTAGTCGGTTATATGTGATATAGACGAATTATTAAGTCAAGTGTTGATTTAATAATTTAATGTATAATTATATATTTGATATATTATATTACATTAACTAATATTAGCTCACTTAAGTAATTCTTTTTCTCACATTTGATACATTGACATATATGTGATATATGTTAATTGTATTCTTTTTGCACACTAATATATATGTGATATATATTATCGTGACATGTTAGATTACACATGCAACATGTATGTATGAGACTTATACCATGCTAGGGTTTATGTGAAGGGTTTTTATTTATTTAAAGTTAAACAAATTAGATGGAAAAGGATTAATGTTTCAAGCTTGGATGAAGCTTGTAGAACATTGACCAAGTCCACTTGTTTGTCTTGTTTAAGATATTTCTTAACCCAACCATTAATCTTAGACTATGGTTTATTCTCTACATGAGTTAGGCATGGCTTATTAACTCACCATGGTTGCATTTCTAATCTCATGAGATTATTCTTCATCACTTCATCATTTCATCTTCTTATTCTTCATGAGTTTGCTCTCTAGGTTTTGATCAAGTGATGAAAATTTGTGAGAATAATAAATCTAAAGTGAGCAAAATTCCTACTTCATCATCCTATACTACTTGCCATTTAGTATAGGGTGTTTGCTTCACTAATTTCACAATTAGTGAAGAGGTGGCTTGGGCTAGTGTCTCCTCGACGTAGATCATCTTCGACCTCGAAAATTTCGATGCAAGCTTGTTCATTTCTTCATGGGAGCATTTCTAGAGTCCGGGAGTTCATGATCGCAGCGAAGGGACTACTACATGGAGCTAATGAAGTGAAGGATCGGTCTACAAAGGTTGTATTCCTTGTTCACTTTAGTTGCAAAGATGTTTGCGTTTGATTCGTCGCATTTTCTAGTAACGATTCTAGGGTTAGGGTTAGCTAGAACGGCAAATTTTTGAAATTGGCATGGATGATACCTCTCGAAACCTTGCTGCCGTGCTAGGCAACCCTGCAGTTGGGTATGAGATACTACAACAACTGGCCTTAGTGCAAATGGGAGATTGTTAGTTGTATGTATGCCCTAGAGACCATTATTGTACATGATTGTATATTATAGTGGATGCTTGGACATATATAGGGAGGACTTTCTTGCTCAACATGATAGTATGCTATCTGATTACTCTTTATCTTAACATGTATACTTGTACTGTCTCTCTGTTACATATTGATAAAACCCTTAGGATGTGTACTTGACTACCAGGACTATGATGCAGATCATACTAATGGGGCCAGGGTAGTCCACAAGTACATCCTTTAATTGTTCCTAGTCGAGGGTGTATCAAGACGGGGCATCGATATTCCAGAGTAGACTAACATATACGCTTCTTAACCCATTTGATGGGCGATGGATGATCCCATATCCATTGGTGTTTGACATCAATGATGGTATACAGGTGCTCAGTGAAGAATGGGTACACTGAACAGAACTCGCTGAGAACTCCTAGATGATATTATACCTAACGTCAGATAGCAGTTCTCTGGTGACACTAGTACAGGTTAGTTTGTAGACCCGAGATCGTCATAAAGTCTTGTGTGATTCCTACTGTGCTTTGATTTCCACCCTACCACGTTCAAGAGAACGTGCAAACAGGTGATTTTTGGGTACAGTCCCGAGTCACATGGAGGCAATGAGCGATAGAAGGGGTTTCGTCTCTCCCGGTATTGGGGGTTGATATTGCGCTGTGCTCGATTGGCTATAACAGGAAGTCCCTGGCCAGGGCTATTACTGAGATTTACCGGTGAGTGTTATCAGTAGTTTCTCGACCCGTTATGAGCCTCACATCGACATGACTTACCAAGTTATTGGGGTCTGACGTTTACCACCCCCAGACTAGATATGCGACATATCAGAAGAAGAGACCGGACTGTATGGTAGTGTTACTTATTGGATTCACGGGAGTATGAGCAGGCTTGCTTGTTGATCTTCTAATCGCTCAATACCCGAGTAGCCGTTACGTCCAGCTAATACCGCTGACAGCTTGTGGGTAACCGATATGATCGTTACCTACTGCCAGAGTATTGACGAGTCTTCAGAGTCTTACACAGAGGTTTCCCGGCTCAAGCGAATCGAAGTAGGGCGCATATGCGATATGTGCGGGACCAAGATTAATACGTGTATGTGATACCGTATTCTTATCTCGCGATATGTGATATCGGTCAGTTATATGTGATATAGCCGGGTTATTGAATCAAGTGTTGATTCGATAAGTTGATATATATGATATTAGTCGGTTGTATGTGATACAGCCGGGTTATTAAATAAAGTGTTGATTTAATAATTTAATATATAATTATATATTTGATATATTAATATATATTAACTAATATTAGCTCACTTAAGAATTTCTTTTTTCATTGTACATTTAATATATATGTGATATATATTAATGTATTATTTCTATGTGTCATACTTGATGATACATTATACATGGGTGTATAAGACTCATACCATACCATAGATAATTAGGGTGATTAATTATTTAAAGTATAAACAAAATTATGTGGAAATGGCATGGTTTGTAAAGCTTGGAGAAGCTTGTGGAAACCATTGATTTAGTCCACTAATTTTGTCTTACTTTAGATATTTATTAACCCAACCATTATCTATAACCATGGTTAAGTCTCTACAATGATAATATACGATATTATCTCACCCATGGTTGCCACATCACTCTCATTCTATTCTAGACTTCATCTTCTTCTTCATCTTCATTGAGCTCTCTAGGTTTTCTTGAGGTGAAAAAAAGAGAATTTTTTTTTCTAAAATGAGCAAAATTCTTAATTCACCAATCTATACCAAACTAGCCATTTAGTATATATTGTTTCTTCACTTGTTCATCAATTAGTGAAGAGGTAGCTTGAGTTAGAGATTCTTCGACGTAGATCATCTTCAGTCTCGAAGATCCTTGAGCAGGCTTGTTCCTTTCGCCTAGTGGAGCCTAACGAGAGCCCGGGAGACCACTACTTGGAGCTAAGGGACTACTACACGGAGCTTTAGAAGTGAAAGACCGGTCTACAAAGGTTGTATTCATATATCACTTAGTGTAAAGATGTTTACATGTTTTATAAACCCTAATTCTCTAGTTATATTCTTGGTTTAGGTTGCTTTGCTCTCTAGATTTTTTAAAATTGCATACTCGATACCTTATAAAACCTAATGAGAGTGCTAAGGAACCCAGCAAATATAAGTAATCGCTCATGTTAAGCTTAAATAGTTCATCATTTAGTTTGTTTTTTAGGTTGTTTTTTTTAGTTTGTGATCATGAACTGCCTCGCATATATCCAGGCACTGTCTCATTCCAGCACCTGAGTATACGTAGTAGTTCTTAAACAACTTGTTCTTATATTTGTGAAAGACCCTGATAGCCAGCGAACAATAATGAAAAGCGTCCCGTACATACCCAGAACTACGGCCCCTGACCAATGGAGCTGCACTCAGGACACGCCGCTAGACGCTACTGGAATAGGAATAGCTTTTACAGTTCGGAAAACTTTTAAAAACATTTCTCTGGAGTAGAAATGCAGTACTGGACGGTAGAAAGCTACCCGGACCACCATGGCTGGCCCTAACTAGCACGATTTGTAATAATAACTGGAATGATGGTAGGTGCAACTACTATCCGGACCCCATAGTTGGGCCCCAACATGTGGTACCATAAATAAAACATTTCAAAACTATTAACCGACTCTACCAAGTCCTTTCCCCATCTCCCGGCTGTATTAATTTTATTAATGGAATTTTTATAGATTGAAACATGATTTCATAGTAACATTCAATACTTGGAATTGTATCAATAATTGTGTCAATGTTCCAGTAAACTCGTCATATCATGAAACTGATAAATATATAAATCATATAAAATCAAGCCGGTGGCAAGTCAAGTACAAATATCATGCACAGCGATCGGGTCAAATTAAATCACTAGTCACTGAGTGTAAAGCAGTCGCATAATATGATGAGAATGCAAATTAAATATGCTACGCATAAAATATGGGCAGCCGGTGTCATTCGGTTTGTAAAATTCACAGTAATTTATACGTGCATAATCATGTGAAACAGTATAAAAGTCATAAAAAGTATACTCATTTATATAAACAGTAAAATTAGTTTCAAATCAATCGGGTTACCGATTAGGGAGATGTGATCGTCTTAAAACAGAAGTTCATTGCTGGAATTCCAGTTTCGAAACTGGAAATCCAACTTCGAACGCATTTTGATATAAGTTATGTACAAAATTAGACGTCGCTAAAGTTCAATAAAATATAGATATATCAGTTAAGTTTTCAACTCAATATACGGTTCACTAATATCCATCGTATAGCGGAAGTTATGTTCTGTTTAAGGTCAATGCGTATAAATTGTCACTACGGAAATCAGCAGAACATGCCATCGGTTTAAAATACTTTTACAATATCAAACGGCATTTAAATTAATTGAAACCAACACCATCAGTTAGATAACTCGATTATATACGTAACGATATGGGTTTTCGTCGAATATGAAATTCCTACAGTGAGATATGGATGTTTCAAATCAGGCTTCGATTGGAAGTATTGTTTTGGACTACAGTCCAGAGCAGTATCTTTCTCTAGTTTTCATACTCGTAACATGGTAAAATTCAGTAGCAATCTACATAGGTTTATATTTTATTTAATTTTCTTCGATACGCCCCCTGGAATGTTACATTCTGATATGTATTTAATTTAATATTAATTTTTCAAGACGACATGCGTGATTAATTCCAGATTTGAACCAAATCTTGTAATTCTATTTAAAACCTAGTTTTACATATAAAAGAACTTATCAGAGATCGGATCTTTACACTAATTTGAGAGTAAAAAGTATCATTCATAGCTTGTAGGAGGCCACTAGGTAAAATCTAATTTCATACACTTGAGAAATTTGGAAAAGAGAACAAGTTTTATGATGAGAAGTTTAGATTTTGGTGTATCTTAGAACTTAGTGTATGTGTGTGTGTGAGGGAAATTAGGTTTTTGTGTATAGAATTAGGGTATGTGTATGTGTTTGTGTGGGTAAGTTAGGGTGATCCTAATTTATTCACATCTAATAGGATATGAGAAATAGATAATTTGTTTACACGGTCAAATACATAAACTTTTTAAACAACTAATCAATATTAATGTATTAGAATTGTATCAAGAATTGACTTATCAAATTTGCAACTATATTAAAACTATCAATTAATCAAGTAACAAAACATCTATCAAGAAATCATTTATATGGAAAAATAATTATTCAATCAAGAATAAATTTAACAACACTTGAATAAAATTTGATCTTTAAAAAAATGAATTAAAACACTTGCTTTATACTTCTTGACATTGAAATCAAGAAATTCAAATATAAAAACAAATCAAGAAATAGAATACTTGCATAATAATCAAGTATTCAATTAGATAACAATTATAAAAAAACAAGTTAAAGTACTTGCCTTAATCTACAACCTTCTTCTTCATATCTTTTCACTTTTTTCTTGAATTTTTTTTTATAAAAACTTGAAAAAATTATCATGAGAAAGAGAAGAAAAAGAAAGGGAAATAGTTTTGAATAAAATGAAGAAATGAAGTGTGAAGGATATTGAATAAAGGAAAAGAAAAGTAGAAGAAGGCTCTAGAAAGAAGAAAATTAGGTTATTACTTGGAGATAAAGTAAGCTTCACTTGGAGATAAAGTAAAGAAAATTAATTAATTAAGCCCTTACTTGGAGTTGAAGTAAAGTAAAGAAAAAGAAAAGAATTTTGAAGACATTTCTAGGATAGGAATTTAACAAAATATCCCCTTCAAATTTAAGTAATTACACATAATCCCTCTCAAGATTTGCATAATAAATCTTTTGTCAAAAATATCTAAAATTGATTTACATTTAAAAATTCAAGAAGAAAACTTATTTATCAAAAATACTATTAGTTTTAAAATATCAGAAATTTTGTAAATATTTTTCAAATACAAATACGAGTATTTTTTCTAATTTCAAGAAAACTCATATTTTTAAATACGAATATAAATGCTCAAATTCTACACATACTTAGAATTACCAATACATGTATATTAGGATCCAGGGGTTACAACGGAGATGAGGAAGGTAGGAAAGGAGGAGGAACTCGGAGCCGAGGGAAGGAGGAACAGGAGGAGGGGGTCGACGGAAGCGAGGGGGTTCGAGGGAAGGAAGAGGAGGTCGGTGCCGAAGGGAGGAGGTCGACGGAGTTGAAGGGATCGAGGGAAGGAAGAGGAGGTCGGCGCCGAAAGGATGAGGAGGAGGATGTAGGGGCAAACCCGAGACCCCTGGGGCTTTATTTTTGAATTGGGTTATTCCTTCGGCTATCGGCCGACCGAATAACACAACAAATTTTATTAAGATTTTAGGGACAGCGGTATTATTTTATTGGGTTTATTCCGTCATATAATTGCCGACGGAATAAACCCCAGACAAAATAGGGGTTTATTTTCCTATAATGTTTGATTGAGATTGTGTATATTCATATGCACGTGTCTTAATGTTTCATGTTAAATGTATACAGTCTGTCATATCACTTTCTTTTTCTACTTGAAGATTTGTTTCCTCAGAATTTACCAGGAGTTAGCTTAATTACTGTGTTAAAACTTACTTATAATAATAAGAAGAAGAAGAAGAAACCTAGACGAAATAGTTGAAATTAAATCCTAGTTTTAGTTTTTTTTTGCGCGTGCAGGAAATAAATATTTTCATACAATATCGTGTGAAAGAGTAGAGGTGAAAGTCGGGCAGGTTAAACCTAAACCCGACCCGACCCGTCCGAAAATTTAAGCTTTTTTAACATAAAACCCGTCCGAACCAGTTCGGCAGGTTTAAACAAGTTTGCAAAATTTTCTAGGTTCGGGTTTAGACTAAGACCATTCGCCTGAACTTCATAGTGTTGGAGATAGTGCCCTCAGAGTCAATTATTGGATCACAGGCACATGATTGCAATGATTGAGGGAGGACCTGTCCCAGTAGGACAGTCTTACTCAAGATGATAGTATACTATCTGGTTTATCTTTATCATCGTGTACTGCTTTAGGTGACCTTACAGGTCACTATTGCACGTTGATAGAGCCCCTGGGATTCTTGCTTGACTGCCAGCAGTATGAGGGCGATCATATACGTGGGAGCTGGGGTCTATAAGCAAATCCTTAAAAGGTCCCTAGTCGTGGGAGTTTCGAGACAGGACATCGATACTCCAGAGTAGACTAGTGTATACAGTCGAGACCCCGACGAGGGGCGGTGGCCGGTCTCACAAGCCACTGGTATTAGTTGGTTCACCTAAGATGTATACAGGTGCTCATTGGGTTATGAGTACACCGGACAGGACTCGCCGGGAACATGCTAGTTGGTCTTATACCTGACGTCAGATAGCAGTTCCCTGGTGACATGTGTACAGGTTAGTTCATCGACCTGAGATCGTCATTTGTCTCGTGTGAGTTCCCACTGTGCTTTGATTACTACCCTACCACGCTCAAAGAAGACGTGCAAACAGGTTTTAGTTGGGTACAGTCCCGAGCCACATGGAGGCAGTGATCGGATCTGCAGGGGTTCGTCTCTCCCGGTATTGGGGGTGAGGTCGCGCTGTGTCTAGGAGAGCCATTACACGAAGTCCTTGGCCAAGGCAGGAGATTTACTGGTAGGTATTCTAGCAGTATCTCAGGGTGTTCTGGGCTACTCTCCGACACGACTTGTACCGCTTTTGGGGGTCTAACTTTTACCAACCCCCTAGGCCCGCCATGCGATGCTCATAGACGAACGGACCGGACTGTACGGATATTGTCACTGACAGGCTCAGTAGGGTATCAGGATGAGTTCGCTCATCGACGTCCCTTTTGGTCAATACCTGGTAGCCCGTCACGTATGGCTAACACCTCTGACGTGCTAGTGGTTAAATCCACAGCCAAAGTATTGACGAGTCTTTAGAGTCCCCCACATACCGTTTTCTCAAGTTTCGGACGAAACGCTGTAGAGGCCGTATGGAGATATGGCAGGGTTCGATCAGATACGTGCGGTATTGCACGGATCGTGATCGGACGGATTTTACTAGCGGGCTTTGGTTTAAGCCGGATCCTAGTATTGTACAATATAGATTTTGTCTCTTTGCATTTGTATTCAGTGGGAATACAAATGCGGGTATGTATATACAGTCGCGGGGCTTTCCTGTAATTTATTACGGGATCAGTTTTCTGAAGTTGCCAGTTTGTATTCCGTTCCGGCCAGTTTTCCTTTGTTCCTTCTTAGCCGGACTTTTATGATGGAGGGGCTAATTTGCAAGTTTGCAAATTAGCAATAGTGGAGGGGTTATTTGTGAAATGGAGGCATCATGTTGGTTCTAGCATAATGAGATTCTTTTTGCATCACTTGTCTTGCATTTATGGTGATGGATTTTGATTTGATTAGATTAGAAATGGTGTGACCATTTTTCTTCATGATTATCATTGTTTTTCCCCACTTGCATTATTCCTTTTTTTCCCTCCTCAATTGTGCAAGGGGGCCGGCCACATTCTAGTGGGAGAGAGGATTTCATTTTGGTGTGTGGGAATTTCTTCATCTCTTTTTGGCTTGCTTCAAAAATACCTCACCTCTCTCCAAAGTTCTTCATTCCTCCATCATGGCAACTTCATAACCCCAAAGAGACAAAGTGTTCTACACTAGCCTACAGTATTTCTTGGGCATGTCGGCTCGCCAACTTCGTACCCGAGTTGCCTCGGTCCAGAGGTGGGAGCCCGTAAAAGAACCCGGCGATGTGGTGCCCGTTCCGACGAGGAGATGAAGACCGGAGGTTCCGCGAGGAGGTCGGAGTGGAGGCGAAGACCGAAGGACACGGATCGCTTGGTATAGCTTCTCTACTCATTTTCTAGTTTGCTAGTGTTAGGTTAATGGCCCGATCCGGGATTTTAGTGCGCGGTGGTGCCGGTTTCTAGTTTTTAGAAAAGTTTCGTTTCCGCATTCCGGCGTCGGATTGACAGCCGGGGCGCCGCCGTGCACTTACACATAGTATGACCCGGCCCGCACCGGAACTCAAACCCGCCCGCACCTGTTCTAAAACTGATACAATTTCTATTAACCTATCTTAATTCCCTACCGATCTAAATATTTTCTCTTAAAGTATTACTTCTAGATTTTTTATTTAATCATTTTATTATATTGGAGAAGTTGTAATTTTTTAATTTTCAATTGCTTAAGCGGTTGAATACTCTGCAGCGTATTATGAATATTTTGTAAATAGATGTGTTAGAGCTATGTTTATAAATAGGTAAGCTCGAAAATCCGATAGAACCCGACCTGTCCGTGATAACACTAAACCCACACGAATCTGAAATTGAGTGTTTGGGTATGTCAGTTTGTACACTTGTCGGGTTCGGACGGATTTTGGTTTTAGGGTTTATTTTTCAAACCGGGTAATTGCCCCAACTGGCCTGATTTCATCCCTTGAAAGAGAGGGAGACAAGGAATATGATGATTGAATTAAACAAGAGCAAGTTCAAATATCTAAATAGAAGCATTTAAGTCTACTAGTATTATTACAAGTGCGATGCGTGCGTAAATGTCAAAGATTATAGTGTATTGATTAAAGCATATATTATGTCATTTACTCCATCCGTTCATGCATACCGATTAAGGAAAGTATTATCACTTTCTTAATGTCAACAATTAATCTACTATCATATCACCACTAAAAAAATCATACCGTTTCTGCTATCAACTATTAAGAAAAGTATTATCACTTTTTTAATATCAGCAATTAATTTTCTTGGTTATTTTTGGTATTGTATCATTTATTGATATCTTTATTATTAATGATTTTCTTGTTATTCCAAAAATATCAAGTAAAGTGTGACACTTTTTTCTCTCCAAAATGACAAGTAAAAATGGATGGAGTGGGTAAATATTTAGGTTTGAGAATAAAGATTTAGACGTCATGAATATTGGTGTCGAGATGTGCGGCACCCGATGAGTGTTTGGGGGGAGAAAGGAGATTTTGAAACTAGAATTTAATGCAAGTATTTAAATAGGGTGATGATACGGAGGGCATTTAAAACTAGAATTTAATGCAAGTATTTAAATAGGGTTTGTTTTTCGCCGAAAACTGGACTGATATGTTGAGACGTGTAGCCTGAATTTGGGGGCAGATGCTATTTGGAACATATCCATCCATCTCTCCAAAATATCAAGTTGATTTATACCATCGTATATCGGAGGTTTGGATAGATACGACCGATGTAACAGACTTTATCGGATTCCCCCTCATTTGTGAGGGGTTTTTGATTGTGGAGACGCTCTTCCCTGCAAGCGTAAGCCCCTACAATTAATTACATTATCACGTTGTGATGACAACTTTCTCCTGCTCCAGTAGGTCACTTCGTGTCGTGTTATATTTTTTTTCTTTTGGTTGCCCGTGGATTGTATACGGAGACTAGTTTATGTCATCGTCCGTAGGGCATGGATTAGTCCAAATCCGTACATATATTTTCATGATTTGGGTCAAGCATTTGCTTGACGGGGTCCATATTGGTAGCTTGGTTTGCCAACGGGAATGAACTTAGAACGCATTTCTCACAATTGTGAGGTCCACCGGTTCATATGAAATTCTAAGAGTCGTTGGTCTTATTTGAGACTAAAATTAATTTAGATATTTTGGAGTCAAGCATTTACTTGACAGGGTCCGCATTGGTAGCTTGGTTTGCTAACGGGAATGAACTTAGGACGCATTTCTCACATTTGTGAGGTCCATCGGTTCATATGAAACTTGGGCTTTATCTAAGGGTCGTTAGTCTTATTTGAAACTAAGATCAACTTAGATATTTTGGGCCAAGTATTTATTTGACAGGGTCCGTGTTGGTAGCTTGGTTTGCCAACGAGAATGAACTTAGGATGCACTTCTCACATTTGTGAGGTCCATCAGTTCATGGGATATATGGGTTTGATTTAAGAATCGTTAGTCATATATGAGACTAAGATCGACTTATAAACAAATGAGCATATCTGCTCAACTGATCATTAAATCATATATGAATAGCCCATGGATAGCATACGGTAGTCATTATAGAGACGGTACGCATGGCAAAATATATTATTTTAAGGACATCACAGTCCAACATTTCTCTTGCGCGCACGTATATATTTTACGTGGTGAAGTAAACAATGGTAATATGGGATGCACCCAATATTGAGATATACACATCAATATGGAAGTGCATCAATATAGGGTGTATCGATATGAGGGTGCACATCTATATAGTATACGTAAAGTATTCCCTGTCTTGATGAAATTTCATATCTTTCATCAAGTAGGGATAAGGAAGGAGTTGTTGGTTGTTGGGCCCCGCCATCTCTCTGAGGACGTTGAGGAATTACAACAATATATATCAGAGATGTGAAAAGATGTATACTTGAACCAAATCTCGTGTATGATGGACAAGATCATGGTGGGTCTAAGGATTGTTAGTCTTATATGAGACTAAGATCAATTTGGACATCATTGATATGTTGATCAGTGGATCATGTATGAGAAGCAAAAGTTTTTATGCTTAGTTTATTTTAACTAAGTAGTCAAGTCAAGACTTGTTGTCCAAGTGTGCAAGTGCATATGATGCACATGCAAATTTTTTTGATCTGAAAAAGAAGTGTGCACGTTCTTTGCACGTGGTTACGCACTTTTTTCAAGTCAGTGTGTTACGCATGTGCATATCATGTGGCTCGCAATGGCTTCAGAATCATATGTGCGCATGTATATATGTGCGCATGTGTTTAAAGGTCAAAGTGCACATCATGTGACGCTCACACATCTGTGGGCAATATCCATCAAGTGCGTACACGGGTATATCATGTGCGCACACATCTTCAGGAACCTTCCCATGGATAGTTTTATTAAGTGCGCACTAGTTTGAGTACGCACTCGTCTGGATCGGAAAGCAAAAGTTTTTATAGAGAAGCAATGGGTTCTATTTCTTTTTTTTCTTTTTTTTGTTCTCTTCCTTCTTTTTAGTTTTTAAGAAGCAAAAGATTTAATTTAAGATCTTTTATCTGTGAATCAATAGATTCGATGAAGAAGCAAAGGCTTCTATATAAAAGCAAAAGTTTTTTAATGAAGGAAAAGAAAAGTTTCTCTCTTTTATTTCTATCTTGTGCACTTGTTCGCCGAGAGAGAAGACGATGAAGACTTGAGATTTATAATTTTCTCAAGCTTCTAAGGGGGTTTTCAGACTCCGATTTCTTCATACGAGACTCCTATTTATAGGAGAGAAGAAATTAGGGTTTGTTTAATTTGTTTTGATCTCAATCTGATTTTAGATTGATTTAAAATATTTAATTGGTTTATATCAATTAAGGATGACATGCGCACCGTTGGATCTTTAATCCCAAATCAATTTAGTTTGATTTCTTAAATTCATTTCAACGAAAAATCTTTTGTTCCTTCGTTTAGAAGCATCTGCTTTATTTGGGCGGCTGTGCACTTCAAGATAGTACGCACGAGCATTGCATGTATCGGTGCACACCTGTTGATTCGATAACGCACCTGTTGATTAATAGGTGCGCAGTTGGGCATATCTGCTGCAGTGCGCAGTTGGAAACATCTGCTGTATTGCACGTATCGTTAGCACAACTGTCGATTCATTAATAAGTGTGCACGTGCATTGCACGTACCATTGTGCACATGTTGATTCGGATTCATTAATAGGTGTGCACATACCGTTGAGTACATGTTGATTCAGATTCATTAATAGGTGCGCCCATACATCACACGTAACGGTGTGCACTTAGCACTTGAAATATTTTAATAAAACAACTTTCTGCAAAAAAATACTTGAGACTTTGTGAACTGGAATCGGAACGACATTCGAGTCGGCAGGTGTAGGCATACGAGGCTCGCTCGCTCGGCACGGCGGTGGCGGCGGCGCGCGTGTGTTTTCACTGTATCCTTTTTCATTGGTCTTAATGCAATGAAAGGTGGAAGTGTTATATAAACACTTTTCAATTTTTTGATGTGGCCGATATGGTACTAAAATGCATCCCCTTCTTGCTTAATCTATACTTGTATCGCATGTTTGCTCACAACGTTTGACTTTGGAAAAATTGTGAGGCCCATAATATATCAAATTGAAGCTATTTTCGAGACTCTTCCGATGCTATCATAATCTACCTAATTCTCATTTGGGAGTACGGCAAAATATAGTCCGGAAAAATCTACTTTACATTCCCTTGAACACATTGAGATCACTTGATACTTTGGGGCTCTTTTGTGCTCTTTTGCCTATATGTTGTGCTTGTGCTTGACATGAACGCCCAAATTTTAGGTAGGAACAGGATTTAAATAAGGTGATGAAATGGAAGGCCTTATATGAGGAATTGTTTGAAGATTTTTCATACTTTTTAATTTTGATTGACCTTGGGAGTTTGCATTATAACAGTTGGGATCGACAGTTTTAAAAAGTAAGTAAAATTGGATGATGTGATTTAGGCGTGGCTAATAAAGCGAACTGAAGTAATTCTCTTCGAAATTCGTTTGCTTCTCCTAGCCGGCAAAGCGAATTTTGCTCGCCTCGCCGGCTAGGCGAGGCGATAGGTAAAGTAGCGGAGCCTGAACCTGCTCGTCTCATCGCCTCTTCTCGTCGTTTCGCGAGGCAAGACGAGACAAATTCACCGAGCCAGGCGAATTTTTCACCTAACTCAAGTTGCTATTTTAAAAAAAATTAAAATTAGGTCAAAAAGTTGAAAATTGAACAAATTCTTTTATTAAAATAAATCTTAATCAAATTATAATTTCATAATATAATTTGTTGTTTTTTCTACATTAAAAACTGAACCCACTTAGGCTACCTACATATCCCTCCCAAATATTGATCTCAATGAAAAGGAATCAGATTTACGTAGTTTTTTTTCTACTATTACAGATCCTACTCACTACTCGTCGGCGCCGGCTATGGTTCCTCCTCCTTCGGTGTTGGTCTCGTCCGATCCTGTAAGCTCCTCAGGTAGATAATCTGAATCCAAAGTGATTGCATTTTGTTTCCTGACGGCTGTTGCTTCCCAATCTTACGAGCAAATCATGCACTCTATTGTGTCGTGCGCAAAACTGCATCTCTTCTCACTTAATATCCTGCTACATATACTAAAAGTACTTTTCGACGCTACTGTGAACACTGGAACGATTAGTAAATCACGAGCCATGGTAGAAAGTACCGGATACAAATATTCGTGGCTTTTCCACCAGGCTAAAATATCAAAATCATCTATAGTTAAATCTACATCTAACTTAGTTTGTAAAAATGTTGATAACTCATTTAAAGATGATGATGATGCGGCTACATGGCCTTTTTCCCTTTTCTTCTGTTAAATAAGTGCTAAAGCTGGAGTCGAAGTACGCGAACTGATTGATGACAGTGGTCTACTAGTCTACCAGATGAAGATCGTGCAACATATAAATCAAACACTTTATTTAAATTACTTATAACGATACTAACATAAACATCAATATCTACACTATACCCCATGGCCATGTGGAACCCGCTTAAAAGAGTTTCTAAACCTTCTAATTTAATTTTAGGGTCTATTACCAAACATAAACAGTAAATAATTGGAATTTCAGAGAAATATTTAGAAATCATAGCAAGCATAGTAAGTATCGGATGGTGTAGTACTGGGTTTTTGACACAACTAGCAAAACAATTAGCTATATTATACAATTTTAGAGACAAAAATATGAGAAGTGGGGGTATAAGTAACTGAAAATCGTTCGGTTGCTATTTTAAAAGTCATAAGAAAATCTTTAAAAAGATCCGTAACTGTCCAATGATCAGGTGTTAAGTGGTTTTCTACAGACATTTGTTCATTACACATATTACTAATAATTCTGGCGGTTTTTAATGCAGTACGAAGTATGTCATATGTGCTATTCCACCTAGTGGACACATCTTTTTTAAAAGAAGGCCTTACACCTGCTGCTAGGCATCTAGTTTTGTATTCAGCTTTTCTTTTTCCATAACTTTTAATAAATATAAATGCATCTTTAATTGTTTGAATATTTGTATTACATACGGTATATGCATCTTGTACAATAAGGTTAAGTATATGACATGCGCAACGAATATGAAAAAAACGACCACTGCAAATTGGTTTGCATAACCTGATAAGTTTAGTAAAAGAAGAATTATTGTTGCTAACATTATCGAAAGAAATAGAAAAAAAATTATTTACACAATGATACTCATCTAAAATAGATCTAATTTTAGAAGTTATATGAAAAGTACCATGCGGGTATGGAAATTGTCTAGAAGCAATAAAAAAAATTTGCAAAAACCAGTCAGAATCTATCCAATATGCAGTAATACAGATTCAGGGAAGTTCCCTTATATCCGTCTAAATATCAAAAGTTAATGAAATACTTGTATCTAAACAAGCAAGAGTAGCAATTAATACCAGTTTACTGTCGTTGTAGAGACTAAAACAAAGACTTTTAAGCGTGGTCCTCGAAACCCTTTTGAATGCAGGTTGTAACGCCGTTTGAACGTACCGCTCAAAAGTCGCTTTCTCCGAATCCGAGAACCTGTTCCTCTGCCATAGCATATCTTGCCATTTCTGAAACATTTAAATAATGATTATATTGAAAAAGACCTTGACTGGCGAAACCAATTTGTGTTTGTATGGTAGAGGAACCGGCCGGGGTTTCTAAGTATTTTTTTACATGTTTATTCAAATTATCGGCGCCGACACTATCCTTGTGTTTATATGCATTGCCAAAATACTTGCAAATGGTGTATCTAACACTGTCCCTAAATTCAATTTTATAGTGATCCCAAACATTACTAGTAGTCGCATATTGTTTAGCTTCTCTAGATGTAGGGGTGATTCCTTCCACTAGTTCGGGGTGAGAAATTTGGGTTTGATGCGTATCGGATGAACCCTCCATATCAATATTTTAACTAATTAAAAAAAGAGTGTTAGAGTAAAAATAATAAATTAAAAACAAAAAATAATAAATTAAAAACAAGAAATAATAAAGAGAGAAGAATGGGTTCGGTCGGAGGCTCGGAACTTCGAAAACTCGGAGTCGGACTGTCGGAAGATTGGATCGGAGGTTCTACTTTTTAGAGAGAGAGAAATTGCCACAATAGTATTAGAGATTTAGAATATTTTTTTAGAGACATGGGAATTTTTTTTTTGGAAGAGAAATATGTTTAGAATGAGGAAATGGGGTTTGGGGGGGTATTTATAGGTTTTGGGGGGTTTTGAATTTTTTGCCTGTTTATAGCCGTTACGAGACGAGACGAATCGTCTTGAAATTCGCCTCACCTCGCCTAGACTCGACCGTTTATAGCCGTTAGATGGGAATTACAAGGCGAGGCGAAGCGATTTTCCCAGTAGGTAGCCGTTTATAATTGTTGAGCGACGAGTTCAAAACGAATCCGAGACGAATCGGTCAATAAGGCGAGGCGAATCGGTGCGAATCGGCGAGTCTTGCCGATTTGTGGCGATTTCTGAGACAAAGCGAGGCAAGTTGGCACGTTAGGCGAGGCGACCTACGACGAAACACCACTGGAAAATTGGGGAACCCGTTCGCTTCGCATATTCGTGGTGGGCGAGGCGAGTCAGTTCGCCAAATTCGCCCACGTCACCCCAAAGCGAAGCGAATCGATTCGCCATCGATTCACTTCATTAGCCAGGCTTAATATGACTATATTGAAATAATATGATTTCTATGAGGGCCCCCCCCCTCTCAAATTTATAACATTTTCTTTAAAAAAAAAAGGATAGGTCATCATTTAAAAATATTAGCTACATCCTTGGAGTTTGCATTATAATAATAAAGACAAATGGTTTATTTAAAACCATATCATAGATCATAAATGGGTGGAAAGCCTGGGGGTGAGCTGTATTAATTGGGCCTTAAGTCAGAGTATGGTTAGTGAATCGGGTTTCACCAAACCAAAACAAGATCATGAACAAAATTTTAATTGAAAATTAAGAACCTGTCGTATTTAAACAGATATGGCTGGGATAAAAGTTTAAGTTTGTTTAGATATGTTAGTTCCTAGTGCCCTTGCCGCTAACCCGCAGCTAATGTGGAATTCAAAAACAAAATTTTTCTAGGCACTAGAAACTAAAACTCAAGAATCGAACCAAACACCTAAACTAGAACCATAACAAGATAGAAATCACAACCTTTATAGCGTCTTCATTTGCTCTAATTGGGTTGGACTCTAGCATGCTCTCAAGAACTCCGGATCACGTTTACAAGTCGGTCCTCTTTCGCCGAAGATGATCAACCCTAAGGAACCGATCTAAGCTCCGGCTTCACCTAGTGAAGCAACCGACGCTCCAAACTAGCTAGGAATGTAGGAATTTTCCACTATCTTTTTCTCTCAAATATAAGCTCAAGAGAGCATCTAAAGAAGAAGGAGGAGGAGGAGGTGAGGAAAGATAGCCATGAGCAAGTCGAGGAAAGAGAGAGAATGAATGAAGAAGAGAAAAGAGTGGAATGGATTCATTATTTTTACAACCATGCAAAATAAAATATCATAACCAATTAGTGAATAAACAAATGAAACTTATTCCTCTCTACATGTCTTCATCCATGTTCAATGCTGTAACAACTCCAATTTTTGTATACCAAAATTTGATTTAAAATTGAAGTATACTTGGAGTATTAATGTTGCTGATAACACTTTAAGTATCTATCTCTTTACAATAATTACAAGAAAGAGCTTGTAGCTCATTGGTAATACCTTGCACTGCTGAACTAAGCCATCAGAGTTCGAATCCCATACCCCACATTATTTTTAATATTGATTTTTTAAAAAACCTTTAGAATACCAAGAGTTTACACGTGCATATCTCACAAAAACCCCACTACACCCAAAGATGTAACACTTGCAGAGGGTAGATGAACCGTTGGGGGAGATCCAGGTCACCGGACTCGGTCGGGAATCGGCCAACTCGGCCTTGACTCGGCCGACTCAGTGATCCGACCGAGTCACGGCCGAGTCACCCCCTTTTAGGCCGATTCCGGCAAGGGTCACAACATGAAAGTTGTGTCTTTTGGTATTACCTACTCACCTGCAAAGTTTCAGCCCAATACCACTTCCAGAGATCTTTAAAACCCCCAATTACTCCACTTTTAATACATTTTTATTACATTTTTATCACATTTTTATTTTTAACTTTTCATCTACCCTAACCCTAACCCTAGCCTAGCCCTATATAAAGGCCCCTACCCTCTACCTTTTCCCCTCACAACTCTAAGCATACTCTCTAAAACTCTTGAGAACTTGGTGCAAAGAGCGAGAAGCGAAGCGCTGCCGAAACCGACGACGGATTCCGGCGACCGGATCAAGACCGACGTGACGTTTCCGACGAATCGGCAACCACCACACCTTTTAGAACGCTTAGCTTGTCCAAACCCGTAAGTCCCAACCTTCTACCTCTCTTTTCTATATTTGCAAAATACGACTTTTTGAAACCCGACGGAAATCGGACAAACCGATTTCCGATTCGGTTTTTCTTAAAAATTCCACTTGTCACCTAATACATATTATCAACCCTCTTGCATGTTGACTATTAATCACCCTTAAATCAAATTTAATTGTACTTTTCCACATGAAATGACAAGTTCTTTAGAAAACCGTATTTCTTGCATAAAAATACCATCAAGTTAAATTTTAATGTTCTATTTAGATACCCCACTCCTAATCATGTTTATTTTGATAACAAAACTTGTTTCATTCAATTTGGATGAAATTTCACACATGAAATGATAACGTTTATGGAAACCGTATTCTTGCACTTTAATACCCTTAACTTTAACATAACTCATTTCACCTTGAAACTTCACCAAAACTTAATATAAGTCACGGGGTAATGACCTACCCTTACACACACTCATTATAACCCTAATTGCTGAATAACAAAATACAGAATACGATATGATAGGACTTTTTCACTAAAATACCATAATCTTTATAACTTTTAGTTTAATCTTTAAATTGTAAATTCTTTTTAAATAAAACTTATACAAAATGAAAACACGATTGGTCATGGACATCGATCGTTATCTAATCTGTCTTGTGGTGACTAGGCAAGTGTGTCTAGGCTAGTGGTTATTAATTAGGCCCACGACGTGGTTCCTTCCCACTTACCTGGCACTTACCTGGCTGCATGATGGTGAAGAGGCGATTTGAGGCTCTAATGATTCATCGTTTAGACCATAGAAGATAGGTTAGATGGTCTAGGAAACCCTAACAACTAAAATATGGAGAACTATATACTTTTACAAATAAATACCCTATATTTAGAAAATCTTTTCCCTAAATTAAAAGTATTTATAAAACCTGAGCAAAGTGCCATTACAACCCATTCGTGGGGAACCTGTTAGGGATAGCATGGTTCATCGTGCACCCGCAGGCTAGTAGTGCGAGATTCAGACCTCCGCAAGGAGCATTCGGTCTCGAAAGGTTTAAATACAATATTTAAGGAAAGTAATATTTTTTGTAAATAAAATATTCATTTAAAAATCATTTAAGTGTTTTATTATATATAATTATCATTTAAACACTTATTTTGTTATAATATCAAGTTTCCACTTTTTCCTAAAAAATCATAGATTAAAAGTTACATTAAAATACCACGAATTTCAAATAAACAATTAATACTTTTATTAGGATATATTCACTAGAATAACACAAATAAAATTCACATCCATTACAATAATAAAGACGATTATTAAATACTTGAGGTATATTTTGAAAACTATACAAAAGTACTTTTTACATAAAACCCCCTCAAGTTTCACAAATTACAATAAGGCCCCTAGCTAATATTGAACTTCAAATTATCTTTCTTTTAGTCTGACTCGGGTTAGAGTCTGACTAATTCTGACTTGAATATAATTCAAGTCAATCTATATTTCAATCATATTCCAACACAACTTGAAATCGTGAATCCCTGAATACAGTTAACAATATATTCATTTTTGACTGAATCAAACCATGGATATTCATTCCATTATCCTGATATTCCATTTACCTGATTATACAGTTGCAACATGTTTACTGATATCATGGTTTTGGTCAGTCACTCAATTTACATATTCCATTACTACAACACTGTTAAAACATTACGGGGTTTAAAGGGGTAGATTGGTACGGAAGATGTTAAAAGTGGAATGAGGTGGTCAGATTAAGACACCTAACATGAATACTGTTGCTGTTGTACCGTGGCATAACGGTTCCTTGTACTCTCCGTTTGCACTGATCTCTAGCATATAGAGATCCCCCTCGTATACACTGGCATTCTTCTGTACCAAGCTACAAATAACTGCGTTAAACAATATTCCATAATATTCTACAACATAATACTCTAGAAAATACTGTTACTCTGCCATTCTCACTCCACTTTTCTTTGGGACTTACCGAGCGACCTGTTCGCTGACGACATTCTATTTCTTTCTTCTTTGAATGTCGTCAGGTGCGTTGGACCAAGTTGAGACCGAGCCAACAACTGAAGATTTGGAGCAGTTCCAAGAAGATCCAGAGCTCTAGACTTTGTACTTGTTCTTTCCAGTATTTCCTTTTATTATTATGCCACTGTTTAGGCATTGCTTTCTTTTTTTCATTCCAGTTGTATTTTCATTTCATGCATTGTATAAAGAATGTTATTAATAAAAGTTGCTGTTATCTCAATCTTATTTGTCTCTTGTGATTATTTTATATTGCTTAGTTACGCTTAGCGTATGTACTTCTGAGTACATACGTAGCGGGACTCGTCACGACCACTTCGCCGTACATTGGGAAGCGGGGCGTGACAGGTTTTGTTGGTGGCCCATGCAGGTCAGAGCTGTATGAATCCCTATCATGCAGTTCTGGTCTGCGTGAACAACCTAAGCAATGTAACACAAGAAACAGCAACTAAAACATTCTTTACAATTCATGTTATTTGAATCTTACAAGTCTTTATTCCTTGAATCTTATCATTTCATGTATTTGAATCTGTCCTAATCCAAATTTTTCTTCAGGATTATGGATTCCCCAAACAATTCCCCGAACAACACCAGCACCAATGCCAACAATACCCCTTCAGCACTACCTCTCACTCCAGTTGTTCCCGCACCATCCACTGAGCAAACCATGCTTTTCGATGCGATCCGCAGTCTGCTAGAGGGACAGCAACAACTTCTGAGTCGTCCTGAGACAGATGCACCGGGAATCAAACAGTTCAGAGCGTTGCACCCGAAGCAATTCTCGGGAAAAGGGAGCCCTCTCGAAGCAGAAGAATGGGCGCAAAGTATTGAAGATGATCTGGCAGCAGCTCAAGTGCCAGATAATGCCTGGGTCCGTGTAGCGAAGCTACAGCTCACGGATAACGCTCGAAATTGGTGGAAGGCGGAAGAGACCCGTCTAGCCCAGCCGATTGAATGGAAAACATTTCGCGAGAAGTTCGACGCGAAATATTTCCCTGTGACCGCCAGGTTCGCTATGGAACAGCAATTTATTCACCTACAACAAGGATCTATGTGGGAGAAATCTGTAGATGAGTATGATGCTGAGTTTACTATGTTGAGCCGGTAAGATCTGTCACAGTAGTTCAATTTTTTAATATCACCTACTACACAGCTAACACAACCTTTAAACAGATTCGCGGCACACCTGATACCGACGGACGAGATCAGAGCCCGTCGTTTTCAGCAAGGTTTGGACACCGAAATCAAGGCTGCTCTAGCCACCGGGAAGTTTTTGACTCACGAGGAAGCCCTGGATGCTGCCCGCAGTTACGAGGCAGTGATAAAAGAGAGGGGAAGACCTCACTCTGTAGGAGTCAAGCGTCCTGCCAACCAGATGGCAGGTGGAGCCACGTCCAGACCATCCTTCGTGCCGAGGCGTCCCGGAGTACCAACTCATCACCCTAGCCCAGCCTTTTGCACCTACTGTAAGAGAAAGGGACATATGATGAAGGATTGCCGTCGAGCCAACCGCCTTTGTTTGATCTGCGGTTCAGCCACTCATGACATTGGATCTTGTCCTCAAAGGCAGAACTCAGTTGCTGCAAACCGGCCAGCAAACAACTATCAGCAGCGACCAGCTCTTCCAGCACCTGCTACCAGACTTGCACTGCCTGCCCCACCTAGAGGACCACAAGCTGCACCACCTCCTCGACAGTTCCATCAAGCACAAAGAAACGTTCAGAGGAATGCTCCTCAGGCCAGGAGGAATGTGCCGAAGCGCCAGGCTTTTATGATGTCTGTTGAAGAAGCTGAGGCCACTGGCCAAGTCATTACTGGTAAATTTCCTTCCCAAATTTATCTTCTAGTTTTGGTTACCTACACACTTTCCCTATACCTAAAACCTAGCCCATATACCTTAGGTACAATTCTAGTAGCTTCACTACCTGCACTTGCACTGTTTGATACTGGAGCATCCCACTGCTTTATGTCGCAACGGTTTGTCCGAACCCATGCGATTCCAGTCTCACCGCTCGTATCCTGCTGGAACGTCAGTTCCGGAAATGGTGTTCTAAAGGCAACTATGGGATACAGCATGTGTCCGGTCATCGTCTGCAGTCGAGAATTTTATGCTGACTTCAAAGTACTGGACATACCGAACTTTGATGTGGTTCTAGGAATGGACTGGCTTGGAACCTTTTATGCTACCATCGACTGTCGTCAAAGGAGGGTAGTATTTGAGATTCCAGATCATCCGATCTTTTACTTTAAGAGTGGAGACCGTACATTGGAGCCAAGCACTTACAAAGCAAAGCCAAGGGAAGCAATAGTTGCGGCAGCTCATGCAGAAGAAGAACCAAGACCGGAGGTAGTTCGAGAGTTCGATGACGTATTCCCTGACGATATATCAGGTTTGCCTCCTGATCGAGCTCTTGAATTTAGCATTGACTTAGTACCAGGAGCACAACCAGTAATCAAAGCACCATATAGACTAAGTCCAGAAGGTTTGAAGGAAGTACGAACACAGTTGGACGAATTACTGGCGAAAGGATGGATTCGTCCCAGCACTTCAAGTTGGGGAGCACCTGTGCTACTGGTGAAGAAGAAGGAAGGTTCATATAGGATGTGCATCGACTATAGAGCCTTGAACGAAGTTACTATTAAGAACAAATACCCACTTCCGCGCATCGACGACTTATTCGATCAGCTAAGTGGATCTTGTGTCTTCTCTAAACTAGATCTTCGTTCAGGTTATCATCAAGTGAAGGTCAAGGAAGCTGATATTCACAAAACAGCTTTCAGAACTCGCTATGGACATTACGAATTTCTAGTAATGCCATTTGGAGTGACCAATGCACCAGCAATTTTCATGAATCTTATGAACCAAGTCTTCCGGGAGTATTTAGACAGGTTCGTTGTCATCTTCATCGACGACATCCTGGTATATTCTAAGAACCGGAACGAGCATGCGGAGCACTTACGAATTGTCCTGGAAACTCTTCGACAACATAAGCTTTATGCCAAATACAGCAAGTGCGAGTTTTGGTTAAAACAAGTTGGTTTCCTTGGACATATCGTATCAGGAGAAGGGATTTCTGTGGATCCAGCAAAAGTTTCAGCAGTCAGCGAATGGCCTACACCAAAATCAGTGAAGGATATTCGGAGTTTCTTGGGTTTAGCTGGATATTACAGAAGATTCATTGAAGGCTTTTCGAAGATAGCAACACCCCTGACCAAGCTCACACGAAAAGATGAAGAATTTGTGTGGTCAGAAGCATGCGAGCAAGCTTTTGTAGAACTCAAGTCGAGGCTGACGTCTGCACCTATTCTTGTATTACCGGATCAATCTGGAGGATTCGAAGTACATTGCGATGCATCCGGTAAAGGATTAGGATGTGTTCTACATCAGCACGGTAAGGTTGTGGCTTATGCTTCAAGACAACTGAAGACTCATGAGCGCAATTACCCGACGCATGATCTAGAGTTGGCAGCCGTTATTTTTGCTCTTAAAATTTGGCGCCACTACTTACTTGGTGAACGAGTGAACATCTACACAGATCATAAAAGTCTGAAGTATGTGTTTACCCAGAAGGAGTTGAATATGCGGCAGAGAAGATGGTTAGAACTTATGGCGGACTTCGACATCAATTTGCAATATCATCCAGGAAAGGTGAACGTAGTACCTGATGCTCTTAGTCGCCAACCATTAGCAATGAATCTCACCGCCCAGTGGAAGCTTCAGCAAGACCTACATCAGATGGAGATCGAACTAGTCATGCCAGGTGATGTTTCAAATTTGATGAATCTACAAGTTCAATCAACCATTGTCAATCAGATCAAAGCAGCTCAAGCCAGCGATGCTAAGTTGCAAAAGATCAGAGAACAAGTGGAGAATGGACTCAGAACAGATTTCATTATCTATGAAGACGGATCTTTGAGATACGGCAGCAGATTGTGTGTACCAAAGGGTCCTGTTCGGGAAGAGTTAATGAAAGAAGCTCACAGCTCTCCCTATTCAGTACATCCTGGAGGTACCAAAATGTACAAAGATCTACGTCAGAATTATTGGTGGCATGGAATGAAGCGTGAAGTAGCCAGGAGTGTCGCAAAATGTTTGGTGTGTCAGCAGGTAAAGGCTGAACATCATAGGACAGCTGGACTACTTCAACCGTTACCAATCCCAGAATGGAAGTGGCAGCACATCACGATGGACTTTGTAACTGCTCTTCCTCGCAGCACAAAAGGTAACGATGCGATTTGGGTCATTGTGGATCGACTCACAAAGTCAGCTCACTTCATCCCATTTCGAGTTGGCCAATCAACTGAGACATTAGCAAAGAAGTACATTGAGGTAATAATCTAATTTAGATTTAAAAACTCTTCATAATGTACTATCTCTGATACCCATGAACTCATACAGGAAATTGTGAGACTGCATGGAGTACCAGTCTGCATTGTCTCCGATCGTGACACCAGGTTCCGATCACAATTTTGGCAAAGTCTGCAAGCTAGCTTGGGAACAAGTCTGAACTTCAGCACGGCTTATCATCCACAAACAGATGGTCAGTCGGAATGAACCATTCAGATCTTGGAGGATATGCTCAGAGCATGTATGCTCGACTTCAAAGGATCGTGGGAAGATCACTTGCATCTTGTGGAGTTCGCGTACAACAACAGCTACCAAGCAAGCATAGGAATGGCACCTTTTGCAGCATTATATGGAAGGAAGTGTCGATCGCCATTAAGTTGGGACGACATCGGAGATAGGGAACTCCTTGGACCAGAGATGATAGTAGCGACCGTTGATGTGGTTCGTACTATCAGAGAAAGAATGCGCATAGCCCAAGATAGACAGAAACATTGGGCTGATGCAAAGAGACGACACTTGGAGTTCCAGCCAGGAGACCATGTATTCTTGAAGATATCTCCGAACCGCGGAGTGATCAGATTTGGAAGACGGGGAAAGTTGAGTCCGAGATACATTGGACCGTTCGATATACTCGAACGAGTCGGTGAAGTGGCATACCGATTAGCGCTTCCACCCTCATTGGAAGGAGTGCATAACGTGTTCCACATATCCCAACTCAGAAGGTATGTGAGTGACCCCAGCCATGTACTTGATCATTCAGAGCTCACGATACAGCCCGATTTGTCTTGTGAGCAGCAACCTGTGGAGATCCTGGACAGCAAAGTGAAGACACTTCGGAACAAAGAAGTTAATTTGGTCCGGGTAATGTGGAGAAAAGACACTCCAGGAGAATCCACGTGGGAAAGGGAAGATGAGATGCGTGCAAAATATCCGCACCTTTTTGTAAATTAGTCCTTAAATAAAAGTTGTAAATTTCGAGGACGAAATTTTTTGTAAGGAGGGTAGATTGTAACAACTCCAATTTTTGTATACCAAAATTTGATTTAAAATTGAAGTATACTTGGAGTATTAATGTTGCTGATAACACTTTAAGTATCTATCTCTTTACAATAATTACAAGAAAGAGCTTGTAGCTCATTGGTAATACCTTGCACTGCTGAACTAAGCCATCAGAGTTCGAATCCCATACCCCACATTATTTTTAATATTGATTTTTTAAAAAACCTTTAGAATACCAAGAGTTTACACGTGCATATCTCACAAAAACCCCACTACACCCAAAGATGTAACACTTGCAGAGGGTAGATGAACCGTTGGGGGAGATCCAGGTCACCGGACTCGGTCGGGAATCGGCCAACTCGGCCTTGACTCGGCCGACTCAGTGATCCGACCGAGTCACGGCCGAGTCACCCCCTTTTAGGCCGATTCCGGCAAGGGTCACAACATGAAAGTTGTGTCTTTTGGTATTACCTACTCACCTGCAAAGTTTCAGCCCAATACCACTTCCAGAGATCTTTAAAACCCCCAATTACTCCACTTTTAATACATTTTTATTACATTTTTATCACATTTTTATTTTTAACTTTTCATCTACCCTAACCCTAACCCTAGCCTAGCCCTATATAAAGGCCCCTACCCTCTACCTTTTCCCCTCACAACTCTAAGCATACTCTCTAAAACTCTTGAGAACTTGGTGCAAAGAGCGAGAAGCGAAGCGCTGCCGAAACCGACGACGGATTCCGGCGACCGGATCAAGACCGACGTGACGTTTCCGACGAATCGGCAACCACCACACCTTTTAGAACGCTTAGCTTGTCCAAACCCGTAAGTCCCAACCTTCTACCTCTCTTTTCTATATTTGCAAAATACGACTTTTTGAAACCCGACGGAAATCGGACAAACCGATTTCCGATTCGGTTTTTCTTAAAAATTCCACTTGTCACCTAATACATATTATCAACCCTCTTGCATGTTGACTATTAATCACCCTTAAATCAAATTTAATTGTACTTTTCCACATGAAATGACAAGTTCTTTAGAAAACCGTATTTCTTGCATAAAAATACCATCAAGTTAAATTTTAATGTTCTATTTAGATACCCCACTCCTAATCATGTTTATTTTGATAACAAAACTTGTTTCATTCAATTTGGATGAAATTTCACACATGAAATGATAACGTTTATGGAAACCGTATTCTTGCACTTTAATACCCTTAACTTTAACATAACTCATTTCACCTTGAAACTTCACCAAAACTTAATATAAGTCACGGGGTAATGACCTACCCTTACACACACTCATTATAACCCTAATTGCTTAATAACAAAATACAGAATACGATATGATAGGACTTTTTCACTAAAATACCATAATCTTTATAACTTTTAGTTTAATCTTTAAATTGTAAATTCTTTTTAAATAAAACTTATACAAAATGAAAACACGATTGGTCATGGACATCGATCGTTATCTAATCTGTCTTGTGGTGACTAGGCAAGTGTGTCTAGGCTAGTGGTTATTAATTAGGCCCACGACGTGGTTCCTTCCCACTTACCTGGCACTTACCTGGCTGCATGATAGTGAAGAGGCGATTTGAGGCTCTAATGATTCATCGTTTAGACCATAGAAGATAGGTTAGATGGTCTAGGAAACCCTAACAACTAAAATATGGAGAACTATATACTTTTACAAATAAATACCCTATATTTAGAAAATCTTTTCCCTAAATTAAAAGTATTTATAAAACCTGAGCAAAGTGCCATTACAACCCATTCGTGGGGAACCTGTTAGGGATAGCATGGTTCATCGTGCACCCGCAGGCTAGTAGTGCGAGATTCAGACCTCCGCAAGGAGCATTCGGTCTCGAAAGGTTTAAATACAATATTTAAGGAAAGTAATATTTTTTGTAAATAAAATATTCATTTAAAAATCATTTAAGTGTTTTATTATATATAATTATCATTTAAACACTTATTTTGTTATAATATCAAGTTTCCACTTTTTCCTAAAAAATCATAGATTAAAAGTTACATTAAAATACCACGAATTTCAAATAAACAATTAATACTTTTATTAGGATATATTCACTAGAATAACACAAATAAAATTCACATCCATTACAATAATAAAGACGATTATTAAATACTTGAGGTATATTTTGAAAACTATACAAAAGTACTTTTTACATAAAACCCCCTCAAGTTTCACAAATTACAATAAGGCCCCTAGCTAATATTGAACTTCAAATTATCTTTCTTTTAGTCTGACTCGGGTTAGAGTCTGACTAATTCTGACTTGAATATAATTCAAGTCAATCTATATTTCAATCATATTCCAACACAACTTGAAATCGTGAATCCCTGAATACAGTTAACAATATATTCATTTTTGACTGAATCAAACCATGGATATTCATTCCATTATCCTGATATTCCATTTACCTGATTATACAGTTGCAACATGTTTACTGATATCATGGTTTTGGTCAGTCACTCAATTTACATATTCCATTACTACAACACTGTTAAAACATTACGGGGTTTAAAGGGGTAGATTGGTACGGAAGATGTTAAAAGTGGAATGAGGTGGTCAGATTAAGACACCTAACATGAATACTGTTGCTGTTGTACCGTGGCATAACGGTTCCTTGTACTCTCCGTTTGCACTGATCTCTAGCATATAGAGATCCCCCTCGTATACACTGGCATTCTTCTGTACCAAGCTACAAATAACTGCGTTAAACAATATTCCATAATATTCTACAACATAATACTCTAGAAAATACTGTTACTCTGCCATTCTCACTCCACTTTTCTTTGGGACTTACCGAGCGACCTGTTCGCTGACGACATTCTATTTCTTTCTTCTTTGAATGTCGTCAGGTGCGTTGGACCAAGTTGAGACCGAGCCAACAACTGAAGATTTGGAGCAGTTCCAAGAAGATCCAGAGCTCTAGACTTTGTACTTGTTCTTTCCAGTATTTCCTTTTATTATTATGCCACTGTTTAGGCATTGCTTTCTTTTTTTCATTCCAGTTGTATTTTCATTTCATGCATTGTATAAAGAATGTTATTAATAAAAGTTGCTGTTATATCAATCTTATTTGTCTCTTGTGATTATTTTATATTGTTTAGTTACGCTTAGCGTATGTACTTCTGAGTACATACGTAGCGGGACTCGTCACGACCACTTCGTCGTACATTGGGAAGCGGGGCGTGACAAATGCCACCTCACCCTCCATCTCATTTTATGAATATTCATAAATGAATATTCACAAATGAAGTGTCTATCTTCTAGAACAAATTCCGTATAAATACGGAATACAACCCGGTATACGTATCGAAATACATATACGCTTGTTCGTATAAAAATACGAATAGCCAAAAGAGAAAATGAACAGTGAACAATAATACTAGAATACATATATTAATATATATATATATAAATTATTTAATCAAAACTTGATTTAATAATCCGGCTTAATCATAAACCACTAGTATTATCAACCATCCGATTAAAGTCCGTGTAGCCTGTACACATATTTAACCGGACACCTGTATATACCAACATACGTCATCTATATCATATCGTCTGAACCGGGAAAACCTTCTGTGTGGGACTCTAAACACTTGTCAATACGCTGACAGTGAGTTTAACCACAAGTACGTCAGCGGCACTAACTGTACGTAACGGCTACCCAGGTATTGAGCGAAAAGAAGACTGATGAACAAACTCATTCGTACCCCTACTGAGCCTGTCTGGACAATCTCTGTACAGTCCGGTCTGTACGTCTAAGAGTATCGCATACCGGGTCTAGGGGGTGGATAAAGTCAAATCCCTAATAACGCGATATTTCGTGTCGATGTGAAGCTCATCACCGACTGAGAAACTACTGATCCAAATCAGTAAATCTCGTCCACCTTGGTCAATGATTTCTGGTGATGGCCACCCGTACAAAGCGCGACATCTACCCCCAATACTGGGAGAGACGAATCCCCGACGATCCGCCCACTGCCTCCATATGGCTCGGGACTGTACCCAACTAAAATCTGTTTGCATGACTCTTTTGAGCCGTGGTAGGGTAGTAATCAAAGCATGGTGGGAACTCACACGAGACAAATGACGATCTCAGGTCGACAGACTAATCTGTACTCATGTCACCTGAGAACTGCTATCTGACAATAGGTATAATACTATCTAGAATGTTCCTGGCGAGTCCGTCTAGTATAACTCATAACCTAATGAGTACCTGTATACTATCTTAGATGACCAACTGACACCAATGGCTTGTAAGACAGGCCGCTGCCCCTCTTCGAGGTCTCAAAAAGTATACACTAGTCTACTCCAGAGTATCGATGTCCAGTCTCGATACTCTCTCCTAGGGACATTTAAGGATCTGCTTATGGACCACCCAGCTCCCACGTATATGATCGCCATCATAATACTGGCAGTCAAGTAAGAATCCTATGGGCTCTATCAACATGTAATAGTAATCTGTAATACCACATAATGCATGTACATGATGATAAAGTCAAATCAGATAGTATACTATCATCTCGAGTAAGATTGTTCTACCCGTATAGGACCTCCCTCAATCATCATAATCGTCTTCCTGCTATTACAATAATTGACTTAAGGGCACTATATCCAATAAGATAATCTAACTGTCATGCCCCGCTCCTAAGGTACGTAAACTACGGCACGTGACAAAACCAACCATACTACTTGTGGTTAGGAATCATCCATCCACAGTCACATTACGACTGTCTACCGGATATCAAGAACAGAAATATATAATCTAGCCAGTACATGTCCATTGCTATAGTAAATAAAATCAAGAAAATGCATATAGCGGAAACGAACCAAAATCCAATAAAAAAATATCTGAATCATGTCCCAATATGAGCTCACATCAATAAACAAAACTACAAAAATAAACTAAACATCTCTAATAATACATGTTCAATTCCTCATTACTCGGCTTGATTGCTAAAATACTCTCGATCTGCCTGCGATAAAGGTAGAAGAACTGGGCCATGCAAAACCCAGACGTCAGTGCGTCATAATATCAAAATAATAGTAATGACCAGAATATGATGATATAATGCTACGATTAAACAAGAATATAAATAAATAACACAAATATAAAACAGTGAGGTATGTGTGTGTATGGGTGTGTGATGTGTATCCTAAATCTGTGCTTCTAAGTTATCTATTCTAGAAGTCTTTGAAATCAATTAATGTAATTCTCATCGTAACCCAACAGCATATATCCCGTTCATTCCCCACGAGACCACGATAATAGTATTTATTCCGTAACGCCCGGAAAAACGGCAAACAAGTATTTATTCCGTAACGCCCGGAAAAACGGCAAACAAGTATTTATTCCGTAACGTCCGGAAAAACGGCAAACAAGTAATAATATTCTCTTGAGTTACGTTTCGGTTATATTCTTGATTTCCCCTTTTCCCCCAGATTTGTGTTCAAGTCAGGTATTGCCGATATAAATCTAATGCCAATACTGGATCAAGCAGGTACTGTTCTCGTCTATGCAGACAACAAGTTATGTCCGTCAGGATAACAAGTCAGGATTGTTGGCATTAGCAATAAGATCCATATCGGAACATGTCATGTGATGTATATTAACCAAATGGATATCCAATGTAAAACTGTAATCGATATCGGAACACGGTAAACACAATTGATACCAAGATGCATATGTTTCTATCTGTAATAACCATTATCCGTTCACTACCAAGTATGATGCAAACTAGATAGCATATTGTACTAATATAGTAGTGTAGTGATATCATGATGTTCCGGCATGCAACTAGATAAACGATTATCAGTACGGATACGAACAGATATCGTAAAACTGTAAATCGGTAATATTTACTGAATAATAAAACACATGCACTATTTTTATTCATATAGATATCGATATAATAACATAGCATGTTGCAAGTTAAAACTTGCCTGATCGGATCTCACGTCGAAATACGGATGCTACGTCCAACGTCGGAATAACGTCGCAATACAAACTTACGCGCGCAGGACTAGATCTGGCTGAGCAATGACGTGACGTGATGACTGGGCTGGACAACGACGATGACTGGGTCGTCTGGATCATCGGCGACGCGCTCGACTCCGGCGAGACGATCGGAGAATCAAGAAACGATTGGGGAAAAGAACAAGAAATGAAGAGGAAGAAGAATGGGTGTTGTTGTGTCGGGTTCTGGGGTGGTGAGGACAGAGATGGGATGACGGCGACGATGGGCTGCCGTCGGCGGCAAGGTTAACATCGAGGGGTTGGGGTTTCTAGGTTGCTACAGGGTTGGCGTCGGGGGTGCAAGGTGCTTCGGGGAAGAGAAGGGGAGAGGGTGTGGTGCCGGTGATGAGGGTGAGGTGAGGACGAGGTAATCGGCGGCGGCGGCTTGGCAACGACGAGAGTTCTCGCGGCGACAGAAAGAAGAAGGAAAAGAAATGAGGAGAGAGAGATGTGATGTTAAAATAATATTAGGTTAAAAATTGTGTGTGTGTGTGTGTATAATTAGAGAGAGAGACAGAGGGGGAGAGAGAGAAAGAGATGAGAGAGAGATGCTAGTATGTAATTAGTTATAAATAGATTATATATATATATATATAACTGTTAGTTAGTTTAGGTTTAGTAAAAATATTATAATATATTTTATAGGATTATACAGCTAATATCAAATTGCTCCGAAAATTACCCGGGTCTCTTCTAAAAATCTAGTTTTAAAATATGGAGAATATACGTAAAAGTTAAAACCATAATGCGATATCCGATCAATAAAAATGCATACTCCTAAGTACGGATCTACGTAAATATACGTAGCGATCCAAACGAGTCTGTTTTAGCAATTTGGACATGAACACGGTGTATGGATGCAACCATATGATATGGGGTACGATAAAATGTCATGCAAGATATCAAAATATATTATTTGGTTATAATTTGTATTATTAAAAGATATGCAGATACAAAATATCATATATGTGTGTATAGAATCTAGATGTGCATAGATTTTACGTACCAGCAAATATTTGACGTAATCTAGAACCATGATGGGTTTCAAATATGCGGATCGGGTCGGATACTAACTATGGTTACCAAATGCACTATCTGCACCCAAAAGCAATAATAATTAAAAAATCTATCGCAAGATTTGAAATATCCCAAATAAAATATCGTATAATAGTGCTAGGGTGTTACATTATACCCAACTACAAAAGAATTTCATTCTCGAAATTCCCGGAACAAGAAAAGACAAGAAAACACGGATCTAAGGAAAGAGCTGTGGAAACTTCTGTCGGATCTCGTCTTCATGTTCCCAAGTAGATTCTCAGTGCAAACGATTCCCCCATAAAACAAGTACTAGAGAGATAATTTTGTTCTTGAGGACCTTATCTCGTCGATCCACAATCGCCATTGGTCTTTCTTCATATGTTAAATCTTCGCTTACTGTCAGCTCCGAGTGATCTAGGACGTGCATCTTATCTCGAACATACTTACGGAGTTGAGATACATGAAACACGTCATGAACACTCTCCAAGGATGGTGGTAAAACCAATCGATACGCTACCTCTCCAACACACTCGATAATACCGAAAGGCCCCACGAATCGAGGACTAGGCTTGCCTCGACTACCAAAACAGATCACTCCTCTAGTCGGTGATATCTTTAAGAATACAAGATCACCAACTGCGAACTCCAAAGGTCTTCGTCCTGTATCAACCTAACTTTTCTGTCGATCTTGTGCCGTCTTCATATGATTTCGGATCACGTTAACATTTTCCACCGTTTGCACAATAAGATCTGGTCCCAATAATTTTCTTTCTCCAACGTTGTCCCAACAGACGAGCGAGCGACACTTGCGACCATATAATGCTTCAAATGGAGCCATATGTATAGTCTCCTGAAAACTGTTATTATAAGAAAACTCCACCAAGTGCAAGTGATCCTTCCATGAACCCTTGAAGTCTAACATGCATGCTCTCAACATATTTTCAAGAGTTTGGATCGTTCTTTCAGACTGGCCATCTGTCCGAGGATGATAGGTTGTGCTAAACTTCAAGCGAGTCCCCAAACTTTCCTGTAGACTCCTTCAAAAGTGCGATAAAAATTGGGTCTCACGATCGGAAACGATACTCACAGGTACTCCATGCAATCTCACAATCTCCTGCATGTACCGCTCTGCTAAACCCTCCGTCGACTGACCAACTCGAAACGGTATAAAATGAGTTGCCTTGGTCAATCGATCAACAATTACTCAAACTGCATTATTTCCCTTTAGACTCCGTGGTAAAGCTGTCACGAAATCCATGGTTATATGTTCCCACTTCTATTAAGGAATCGGAAGTGGTTGCAACAAACCAGCTACCCATTGATATTCAGCCTTGACTTGCTGACACACCAAGCGCTTCGATACATAGCGATCAATTTCCCTTTTCACGCCTTCCCACCAGAAATGCTGTCGTAGATCTCGGTACATTTTTGTGCCTCCCGAATATACAGAATATTCGGAACTATGGGCCTCCTTCATGACTTCTTCATGAATATCTCCTTTAGGCACACATAGATGACTGTCATATTGTAACGAACCATTTTCATGAATTAACAGATCCGTTCAAAGTCCCGCTTCTACTTGTTCTTGAAACTTCTGCAATCTTGGATCGTGCGACTGCGCTGCTTTAATGTTATCGATCAAGAACGATGTACTTGTAATTGCATCAACTGTCCCGAAGAATGCGGTAGTACGATCTCCAACTCAAACATCTGAAGATCAGCTATAATCTCCTTCTGTGCAGTCAACATCCGTATTGCTGGTAACCGAATTAGAGCATCCGGCACTACATTAATTTTCCCTAGATGGTATTTTAGATTAAGATCATAGTCAGCCATCAGCTCCAACCATCTACGGTGCCTCATGTTGAGCTCTTTCTGTGTGAACACATACTTTAGGCTCTTGTGATCAGTAAATACTTCTACCCTTTCGCCCAATAAGTAGTGTCTTCAAATCTTCAAAGCAAAAATCACTGCTGCTAGCTCCAAATCATGAGTTGGGTAATTATTCTCATGAGTCTTCAATTGTCTCGATGCATAAGCTATAACCTTCCCATGCTGCATTAGAACACATCCCAAGCCTTTCCCAGATGCGTCGCTGTGAATAACCAACCCTCCGGAACCGTCTGGCACTGTCAAGATAGGAGCGGTGGCTAATCTTTACTTCAACTCTTCGAAAGCTGACGCACATTTCTCCATCCATACGAACGGTACCTCTTTTCGTGTTAGCTTGGTCAATGGTTCTGCTATTCGAGCGAAGTTCTCCACAAATCTTCTATAATATCTGGAAAGCCCAAGAAAACTTCTGATCTCCCCTACGTTCTTTGTAATTGGCCAATCATGAACTGTTGCAACATTTTCAGGGTCAACGGCAATTCCATCTCCGGATACAATATGACCCAAGAACTTCACTTTTTCGAGCCAAAACTCACACTTGCTCATCTTAGCATATAACTTTTCTTGCCTCAACGTTTGCAGTGCGATTCTTAAGTGTTCTGCATGCTCATCTTTGCTCCTCAAATAGACCAGAATATCATCAATAAACACCACCACGAACTGGTTTAGGTGCGATGAAAAGATTCGGTTCATCAAATCCATAAATATTGCCGGTGCGTTTGTAACTCCAAACGGCATCACTAAGTACTCGTATGCCATATCGAGTTCGGAACGCTGTCTTGCAAATATCTTCTGATTTTACCCGAACTTGATGATATCCGGATCGAAAATCCAACTTCGAGAATACCCTCGCACCACTGAGTTGATCGAATAATTCGCCGATGCGAGGGATTGGATACTTATTCTTAATAGTCACCCGATTTAATTCTCGATAATCAATGCACATCTTCCGCGTGCCATCCTTCTTCCTGATTATAAGAACTGGAGCTCCCCAAGGTGAATTGCTGCTACGAATCCAGCCCTTCTCAAGCAATTCGGCGACTTATTTCTTTACCTTTTATAGTTCCACCGGCGCCATTGGATAATAAGCCTTTGAAATCGGCGCTACTCCAGGAATAAGATCAATCGCGAACTCCACATCTCGTTTTGGCGGTAAACCCGAGATGTTCACGAACACATCCATAAACTCTCGAACTACTGCTGGCGCTTCCTCCTTTTCTACTTCCATCGATGAAAGAACGGCATTCGTCGGCCTAGCCCTAAATTCGACCGGCCCGACAGATCTACTACCTCCTGAAAATATAAACTCCGGATGTCCGGGAATCTGAAAAAACATTTTCTTTGCCCTACAATCGATGTGAGCGTGGAAAGTGCCAAGAAAATCCATTTCCAAGACAACATCATAGCTGCCAGTATCAATCACCAAGAAATCTGTGATTAACTCCCGTCCACAAATAACAATCGAGCAATCCTTACACTCACTACTAGATATAATTTTCCCATTCCCAGTATGTATATCCCAGCAACTAAACAGGGCCGCGTGTGGAATAGAGTGTGCACTAATAAATTTGGACGACATGAAGCAATGGGATACACCTGAATCGAATAATGCCAATGCGGAAAAATTATAAATGAGTAGGATACCTGAAACAACTTCGTCTGAAGCCTTGGCCTCCTCGGCCGTCAAAGTGAAGACCCGTGCTTGATTAGACCTCTGAGTAATCTGCTTCTGCTATGCTCTCGGAGTATCACCTTTCAACTGCACTCTTGATGGACAAGCATGCATTCGGTGATCAGCAGCTCCGCAAATCAGACACTGCCCAAGCCTCATCCGGCACTCCTTCCGGAAATGACCCGGTCATTAGCAATAGTCACAAAACACACTTCCTTTCTGATCGGATACAACGGGCTTCTTCATGGGTATAATGCCTTGCTTGTTCACCGGAACGCCTCTGCGTACAGGAGCTTGTTTAGACCATAATATTGCATTTTTCATTCCCCTTTTCTTACCCCTTTTATAAATAAACAGGTACTCTTGACGCACGTTTGTTGCATATTACAGGATACAGGTTCTGGAGCAAATACAGTGAAAAAGACACAAAACAACAGAAAAAGGGACTTTTGACCAACAAGCAGACGGATCTTACTCAAGCCGAGACGAAGAACAGTGCAAGGTCCGAAATGTCAAGGCAAACGGTCAAAAGATCGCTACAAGTTTTCACTGAAATATCTGGAGAAAATATAAAAGTCCAACAGAGAAACGAAACACAGAAATAGGAAGCCCAAGAAGCTATAAATGATCCCCAGCAGTTTAGTGGGCCAAGCCCACCAAAGGGCCGCGGATCCGCGGCCCAAGCCAACATTTGCCGCGGATCCGCGGCCATTCAATACCCGTGTCGGTGGAATTCTTCTGTACTGTTGCGTCGGTGCAGAAGTTGGGATTTTATGTGGGCAAATCTGTAAATTGCGTAAGTGCGAGAGTCTGTAACCCTAGGTTTCCTATTTTCCTATAAATTGTGATTTTAGATCTGTAAAATGTATGCCTCTTTTCAATAAATAAAATTCAGAAATTCTGGAAGTGACATTCAGATCTGTTCTTTATCGCTTGGAGGGAGCCATCACCATTAGTAAGTGTTTTTCTTTTATTCTTTTAATGTTATTTCATCCCCTAATGAGCGAGTAGTCTCCTCACTTGTTAGGGTTAGCCTTAGGGAAAGGGTTGAGAGATGAGATCTCTCACCCCTTTCAATGCCATATTAAACTAACCCATTAAGAACTCCATGCATGCGCGCACAACCGCTCCCTGTGGCACCCTACCCCTCGAGGTAACGGTGAACCGCAGTATAAAGGGCCGGTTGCGCGCGTTTTCTATGGGGGTTAGGGTAATTAACGATAAAGGAAGGATACGAATCTAGAGGAAGAAAACATCTTCCCAAAAGAGTCGTATCCACTTTATCGATAATTACTATAACACCTAATGGATCTAAAATACGGCATTGAAAGCGGTGAGGAAACATCAATCTCAAAAACTTTCTCTAAGCCTAACCCTAGCAAGAATTTAAATTAGATTAATTAAGTTTTAGATCTAGATTTTTATAAAACCAAAACTACAAATAGAATCAACTCGTTAAGACACACTAAAGAAATTTACCCGTCTCTGTGGATCGACCCGCACTCACCGGCTAGCTGCGAAGCGACGCCGTTTCTTGATTGCGGTAATTATATTTTTGATCGTAAAATCTCTACCAATCAAATGGCGCCGTTGCCGGGGACGGCGTAATCTTTCTTTTTGTGAATTTTCGGGTTGATATAAATTTTTAAAAAAATTATAAAAATCTGAAAATATAAAAAATATAAAAAATAATCAAATTTGATCTGTTTGAAGGGTGTATCTTTTGGATCTTGCAGGAACAGCGAAGAATCACGGATCTGGAATTTTACAGAGGGCAAATCAAAATTTTGAGCATAATAACAGAGAGAAATTTTAAGCACAGAACAGTAAAAAAATTTCCAGAGCCCGATCCCTCTTCTCAGCCGCGTTTCCGCCGCATAGGGGGGCCATCTGCCGCGTTTCCGCGCTCTCTGTGCCACGTCAGCGCACCAAATTTTTCTGGTTTGATTTTTCTCTCTCCCCTCTGCAACCTCCATATCTCTATCTGTAAAAAAATTTCTGCAGGTTTCTTTGCGCTAAAAAAATTCTTCTCCCCCTTCTCAATAACAGATTTCTGCAGGTTTCTTTGCGCCGCGCTAAAAAATTCTGATTGCAAGTGAAATTTTATTTGTTTTGCATAATTTAACCGGACTCTAAGGGGCTATTTGACCAAACTCAGATTGGGTGGTGATTTCATCACCCTTCCCAGGACCCCAGAAAACACCGAAGCATTTTGCATCAACCACCTTTAATTAAAAAAGATTAGACTCAGACCTAAGGACAGCGAGCTCAATAGGAAAAGGACTAGGGTAGGCATCGGCCGTTTATCCTAACCAACATTGCGGTGTCTAGGCTAGTGGTTATTAATTAGGCCCACTGTAGTGGTGGTTCCTTCCCACTTACCTGGCCGTATTTGTCCGTGAAGAGGCGGTTTGAGGTCTATTTCTAGTCCTAGTTAGGAGCTGTCTAGCAGACCTAGGCAACCCTAGATTTAGGCCTGATTGTGCATGTGTGGTTGACACATTGGTGTCACGAGTCCCTTTCCTAAAACCTCTTTGCAAAACCTTCACATAAATAAAAGAAAAAGAAAAAGAAAAAATCTTTTAAAAACTTGCAACTTGTCGCTAAAGAAAACTTGCAAACTCACTTCCACCACTTCTTCTCACTGACGTTATCTTACACCCACATTCTGTTTTTCTTTTTTTTCTGACTGCACTACCCTTTAGTGTATGTCATTTTGGACTAGGGATACTAACGCCCGATTAGTCCGTGTTTCGTTGGTACCGACCAACGAACCCTTCGGCGAACCCTTCGTCGACACTCCGTCCATTTCCTTACCTCCACCTTTAAATTCTTCTTTCGAAGGTATGTCGGGATTCAACCCCAACGATACCTTACCGACGGGAATGATTCCACCTCCACCAGGTGCGAATAACCCGAATCTTCCGCCTGTTGTAGCGCCCGCACGAGTTGCGCTCCAGGATCTCTTCTACCCCGTCCGCAATTCTCTACCTACATGTCTTTCACCCCCACCGGCGAATGGGGATAATTTTGAAATAAAACCACACTTCATCAATATGCTACCTAAGTTTCATGGTTTGGAATCCGAAGATGCATATATTTTCATTAATAAATTCCAAAACGTTTGCGCCATGATGAAGACAACCCAATTAAGTGATGACGCGATAAGGCTAAGGGTCATTCCTTTCACCTTATGTGACCTAGCCGAGAAGTGGCTATACAGCACCGCATCACATTCCATTAGAAATTGGGACGAGTTTGTGAGAGCTTTTTTGAAAAAGTTCTATCCTCATCACAAAACTGCTAGAATCCGAAACGAGATTATACAATTTTCACAGCTTCCTTCCGAACCATTTTGGAAGTGCTTCGAGAGATTTAAAGACCTACTTGTTCAATGCCCTCATCATGGGATAGAAAATTGGCAACTTTGCCAAACATTATACGAGGGATTGAACGCAGCAACGAAGCAGTTGCTAGAAACAATATGTCAAGGTCATTTTCTCTCCAAGTCTAGCGACGAAGCTTGGCAGTTTCTTGAGGATCTAAGTGAGCAAACAATTCAGTGGGAGAGTACCAAGACCACATCATCTTCTTCAGTTGGTCAATCTAGGGCAGGCATACATCAAATAGATATGTCGATAGCTATGAAGGCCGAGATGGCCTCACTTATGAAAAAACTAGAAGCCATTGAGACCAAAATCTCATCGTCTTCTCCTGCCACTACTCTACCCACACGAACTGTTTGTGCTTGTTGTTCGAACCCGTCGCACTTAACCGAAGAGTGTCCTTATAATGCACCTATTCAAGGACAGGATCAAGTCAATGCTGCATTTCAGCAACGACAAAGAAATGATCCTTACTCTTCGACATACAATCAGGGGTGGAGGAGTCACCCGAATTTCGCTTGGAACCAAAATCAATAAGTCCAAGGGAACAATAATTTTCAAAGACCTCCTCCACAACAACAACAAGCACCCTTACAAACTCAAAACCAGCAACATTTCCAACAACAACCTTATACAAATCAAACGAACAATTTGGTTCAACCTAATGATGATAAGGTTAGCTCGCTCGAGAAAAGTCTTGAAGCATTTCTCAAGCAAACTACAGAATCCGCAGCAAGATTTGAAAGTTATGTGCAATCTTTAATGAATAACAATGCCTCACACGATCAAAGTATCAAATCTATTGAGGCACAAATTGCACAATTAACTGCTGCGTTGAGCGAGAGAGAAAAGGGAAAGCTTCCATCTCAACCATTGCCCAATCCCGGCCACCCACAAAACGCATATCACAATCACAATGTAAATGCGGTGACCACGTTGAGATCCGGAAGAGAGTTGCAAAATAATGTGGAAACTAGTGATGACATCCCCGCCGGTGGTTCTTCTTCCCCTTCTTCATTTTCTTCACTTCCTTCTTCACCTTTTTCTTTAGAGCCTATTCTCCACCCTTCACACGGCTCTACTTCTTCTGACTCGAACGGACCCATTTCTAACAACACGAACACATCCATACTGGGATCCGTTCCTATTCCACATTCTACTCCACAAACTTTTGACTCAACAAATTTTCAGAATGCACCATTTCCAAACAGGTTGAGTCCTAATAAACCAAATACACAAGTGGAGAAGATTGTGGAGATATTTAAGCAGGTTAGCATAAATATACCCCTCTTGGATGCTATCCAACAAGTCCCTTCATACGCGAAAATCTTAAAGGGATTATGCACTTCAAAGAGAAAAGCGTCTCAAGTACCCAAGAAAGTGCTAGTGGCTAGTGCAGTGAGCAATGCAATTAACCACCATCAAACCTTACCCCAAAAACGAAAAGACCCCGGCTGTCCTACGATTTCAATTACAATTGGGGATAAGAAAATTAATCAAGCACTTTTAGATCTTGGGGCTAGTGTTAACCTGATTCCCTACTCCGTGTACGAACAATTAGGGGTTGGAGAGTTGAAACCCACTCGTTGCACTCTCCAAATGGCTGATCGATCAATCACCTATCCAAGGGGTCAGCTAGAGGATGTGTTGATTAAAGTCGGGGAATTCATATTCCCCGTTGATTTTATCGTTATGGATACACAACCTGTTGCTAACCCAATAAACCAAATTCCGGTGATTCTTGGTCGACCATTTTTGGCCACTTCCAATGCCGTGATAAATTGTCGCAATGGCTCCATGACTCTATCCTTCGGAAAGAGGTCTAGTGAGTTCAACATTTATAAGATGGGAAGTCTGCCCCCCGTGCCTAAAACTAGTACACGAGAAGTTTGCTCTATTCACGAAATCACGCAGGAGGACTGCGAGCTTGAAAGATTTCTATTTGATGAAAACAGTTTTGACGCCACTAGTGCGTCCCTCCTTGAGCCTACTACTGTTGACACAACTGATGTTGATTATGAATGTTTCACTTTTTTGGATGATGACGACTCACAGCCCGAATATGAGTCGTTTGAATTTTTGGATGAGTCAGTCGAACCATCCGAATCGGTTGTTTGCAGTGATTTCGAACCTGTGTTAGAGTCCTTTGAGTTCGAGGTAGATTCCGCAATGGTTCTTTGCCTCATAAATTCGAACTCATGCCCTTGCCGTCTCACCGTAGATATGCTTACATAGGTGAGAATGAGACTTTTCCCATTATCATATCAGCCTCTCTAGCCTTCGAGCAAGAGAACGCTATTTTAAAAGTCTTACAAGATAGGCGGCAAGTTTCCAGTTGGACTATGGCGGACATCGAGGAGATCAGTTCCCTCATAAGTGAATATCATACAAAATTGATGGATGATGCCATGTCAATAGAAGACCCACAGGAATATCTTGGGGGTATTGTGGTGAGTCAACCTCCTCCCTTAGAAGTTGAAATACCCCCATTTCTTTTAATAAGGTACGAGAATGCTAACACTCCACTGATTGCTGATCATTTACATTCTCGTTTCGATGCATCACCTATATATTTACCTCCACACCTCCCATACCACTACTTCTATCTTCCCCAATTCTTTGCGGACCACCATAACTTATTTTTCCACCACCCAATATTCTTTACTGATAAATTTTTCAACTGGTTGGTGTTAACTTTTGGCCTAGGCAAAGTTTGGCAGTATTGTCTAACATAGTTTAATTGAAGTTTGGGGGAGGGTCTTTTTGTATATATTTTTGTTTTTCTTAACAATAAAAAAAAACTATAAATAAATAAACAGGGGAGTATCGGTATTCTTGACCCTCTTGGTTTAGCATGACAGTGAGGACACTGTCAAGTTCAAGTTTGGGGGTATGCTCGGTACGTCTTCTTCCTTCGCATTCATTTGTACATATTTTTGCATTTGCATATTTATTTGAAAACCCATAAAAATTTGAAAAATTTCAAAAATCATAAAAACAATTGTATTCAATTTTGGCTAATTGACTTGAGTTTGACTAATAGGTTAACTGGTTAGGAACAACTAGATCTTAGACTTAGTGAATTAAAAACCCTAAAAATAACATTTCTTAAAGTTTAACGGTAGAAAGTATATGCCTTGTAGTTTATTTAGAAATAGGCAAATTTTGGGTTCACTTCTTGGGCTAAGTCAAAATGAGGGAAGAGTATTGATGTATACCCTACAAATTGTTTGAAAAATAGTTCCTAGCTTAAGTCTAAATTCTGAAAATGTATACCCTACAAATTGCACATTCACACACCTTGAAACTTGGAATAGTAGAAGAGACCTTGAAATGCTCTTGTCTAAAGTCCGTAGTATGAAAAAGTGTGAATAAAGAGGAAAAAAAATGGACACTGGTTTTTGTGATTATTTAAGGCTGCAACAATAGAAAAATATTTAGCGAGGGTGCTTCATCACCTAGTGCCTTAGACCAACTGGTTTGGGAGTCACTGCTAAAGCCTTGGGTGTTGCAAGGACTAGGAAGTACGCTTTAAAGTGCAAACGCATTTTGTAATCGGTCGTTGGTACCTCAAGAAGTATTAACGGTCGCATGAAGGATGTGTAAGCAAATTTCAATTAAATTCACCAACTAATTAGTACTTTGGACAACGGACGAGAGTACGATTGCTTGATTTGAATTTCTAAATGTAGGGGTGATCTATACATACACGTGGGGGTATGTGATTGAAATTTAGATAAGAGAGAGGAATTAAAGATAGAACTTGTATCTTTAGTAGAGTTGATAGAAATTCCTAAGTGGAGATGAAACCCTAGAAAGAAGACTTAAGAGATGCCGAAAGCTAAGTAGGTCTACATAACATATATAATCTTAAGTTAAATGATGAGGAAGTGTGAAGAATATGGGTGGATAATTTACAAGTATAAGATAATAGAATTCCTTGTTAGAAAACCTAATTGGAGAACAAAAGTCAATGGGCCGAATTGATAGGATTTTGTGGGTGTAATCCGTTGAAAACCCTCAGGAGACAACACTCCTCCTACAAGGGACACCTAGAGGTTTAACGGCTTGTTGCACGTGCTCAGTGCAATCGCGTTTCCCTGCGAAAGTGCGGTTAGGATTTTAGAGAATAAAATAATAAGTTTGCTCGAGAACGAGCAAAAGGTAAGTTTGGGGGTATTTGTTTAGACCATAATATTGCATTTTTCATTCCCCTTTTCTTACCCCTTTTATAAATAAACAGGTACTCTTGACGCACGTTTGTTGCATATTACAGGATACAGGTTTCTGGAGCAAATACAGTGAAAAAGACACGAAACAACAGAAAAAGGGACTTTTGACCAACAAGCAGACGGATCTTACTCAAGCCGAGACGAAGAACAGTGCAAGGTCCGAAATGTCAAGGCAAACGGTCAAAAGATCGCTACAAGTTTTCACTGAAATATCTGGAGAAAATATAAAAGTCCAACAGAGAAACGAAACACAGAAATAGGAAGCCCAAGAAGCTATAAATGATCCCCAGCAGTTTAGTGGGCCAAGCCCACCAAAGGGCCGCGGATCCGCGGCCCAAGCCAACATTTGCCGCGGATCCGCGGCCATTCAATACCCGTGTCGGTGGAATTCTTCTGTACTGTTGCGTCGGTGCAGAAGTTGGGATTTTATGTGGGCAAATCTGTAAATTGCGCAAGTGCGAGAGTCTGTAACCCTAGGTTTCCTATTTTCCTATAAATTGTGATTTTAGATCTGTAAAATGTATGCCTCTTTTCAATAAATAAAATTCAGAAATTCTGGAAGTGACATTCAGATCTGTTCTTTATCGCTTGGAGGGAGCCATCACCATCAGTAAGTGTTTTTCTTTTATTCTTTTAATGTTATTTCATCCCCTAATGAGCGAGTAGTCTCCTCGCTTGTTAGGGTTAGCCTTAGGGAAAGGGTTGAGAGATGAGATCTCTCACCCCTTTCAATGCCATATTAAACTAACCCATTAAGAACTCCATGCATGCGCGCACAACCGCTCCCTGCGGCACCCTACCCCTCGAGGTAACGGTGAACCGCAGTATAAAGGGCCGGTTGCGCGCGTTTTCCATGGGGGTTAGGGTAATTAACGATAAAGGAAGGATACGAATCTAGAGGAAGAAAACATCTTCCCAAAAGATTCGTATCCACTTTATCGATAATTACTATAACACCTAATGGATCTAAAATACGGCATTGAAAGCGGTGAGAAAACATCAATCTCAAAAACTTCCTCTAAGCCTAACCCTAGCAAGAATTTAAATTAGATTAATTAAGTTTTAGATCTAGATTTTTATAAAACCAAAACTACAAATAGAATCAACTCGTTAAGACACACTAAAGAAATTTACCCGTCTCTGTGGATCGACCCGCACTCACCGGCTAGCTGCGAAGCGACGCCGTTTCTTGATTGCGGTAATTATATTTTTGATCGTAAAATCTCTACCAATCAGAGCTCGGTTTGGCGTAAACGTCGGCTTTCACACTACGACAGCTTGCTGTTGAGTACCCTTCACTTTCACCGATAAACTCTGCTGCTCCCTGGCTGTCTTGAGAACTTGGGAGAAGGTGGTCAAACCCAGAGATATGATGTGTCTCTGAATCTCCACATCCAAGCTACGCATAAACTTCTGTGCCCTATCTGCCTCGTCGGCAACCAAAGGCCCCGCAAATCAACTGAGCCGAATCCACCCAGCCGCATGTGCATCAACGGATCCGCCATTCTGCTTCAGGCTAACAAACTTATTTTCCCTTTCCTCTCAAGCAGATTGCGGAAAGAACTTCTCCAAGAAACTTCGTGAAAACGTTGCCCAACTGATCGATTTGGGCAGACAGGTCTTCTCTACGTGCCACCACTTGCGAACGTAATCTACCAACTGGATGCGTACTACATCCACCCTTTTCTCATCTGGAATCTGCGCGGCGACGAGCAGATTCTTTATATCAACTAGCCACTGCTCCGCTGGCAACGACTCCTCCAATCCTGTAAATGTGGACGGACCGAGCCTTCTAAAGTCCGCCACGGTGCTCTCACGCTGTGCTGGCCTGGGTGCTACTGCAATTACGAACCGCTGGACTGTCCGCAGACCCTCCTGGAAAGCCTCGGCCTGCCGCTGATTCAGCTCAGTTTGCCGCTTCTGGTTTTTCAGCATACCACGTATAACTCCAAGCAAAGCGGCGTCATCAACACGCCTCTGGTATGACCGTAAATCTCTATCCGCCATGATTCTGAAGCCAAGACACCGAAGAAGATTAGCAACGGTAAACCCGATTCAATTAACAAGTTAGCTATACATTCAAGACTGGCAAGATAGTAACGTGGCAGGACATGTTCCTAATTCCGGGTTTTCTGGTTAGTGTATTGGGTTTAATACCCAAGTACAAAAGAACCAAACCCGACTAACCCTAAATCTTAGGGATCCGATACCAAACAAATCCTGTCACGCCCCCGCTTCCCAAGGTTCGTAAACTACGGCACATGACAGAGCCAACCATGCTACCTATGGTTAGGAATCATCTCTCCACAGTCACATTATGGCTGTCTATCGGATATCAAGAACAGAAATATATAATCTAGCTAGTACATGTCCATTGCCACAGTAAATAAAATCAAGAAAATGCATATAACGGAAACGAATCAAAATCCAATAAACAATATCTGAATCATGTCCCAATATGGGCTCACATCAATAAACAAAACTACAGAAATAAACTAAACATCTCTAATAATACATGTTTAATTCCTCATTGCTCGTCTTGATTGCTAAAATACTCTCGATCTGCCTGCGATAAGGGTAGAGGAACTGAGTCATGCAAAACCCAGACGTCAGTGCGTCATAATATCAAAATAATAGTAATGACCAGGATATGATGATATAATGCTACGATTAAACAAGAATATAAATAAATATCACAGATATAAAACGGTGAGGTATGTGTGTATATGGGTGTGTGATGTGTATCCTAAGTCTGTGCTCCTAGGTTATCTATTCTAGAAGTCTTTGAAATCAATTAATATAATTCTCATCGTAACCCAACAGCATATATTCCGTTCATTCCCCACGGGACCACGATAACAGTATTTATTCCGTAACGCCCGGAAATATGGCAAACAAGTATTTATTCTGTAACGCCCGGAAAAACGGCAAACAAGTATTTATTCCGTAACGCCCGGAAAAACGGCAAACAAGTATTTATTCCGTAACGCCCGGAAAAACGGCAAATAAGTATTTATTCCGTAACGCCCGGAAAAACGGCAAACAAGTATTTATTCCGTAACGCCCGGAAAAACGGCAAACAAGTATTTATTCCGTAACGCCCGGAAAAACGGCAAACAAGTAATAATATTCTCTTGAGTTACATTTCGGTTACATTCTTGATTTCCCATTTTTCCCCAGGTTTGTGTTCAAGTCGGGTATTGCCGATATAAATCTAATGCCAACACAGGATCAAGCAGATACTGTTCTCGTCTATGCAGACAACAAGTTGCGTCCATCAGGACAACAAGTCAGGATTGTTGGCATTAGCAATAAGATCCAAGTAACAAGTCAGGTAGTGTGTCGTGAACATGTCATGTGATATATATTAACCAAATGGATACCCAATGTGAAACTATAATCGATATCGGAATACGGTAAACACAATTGATACCAGGATGCATATGTTTCTATCTGTAATAACCATTATCCGTTCACTACCGAGTATGATGCAAACTAGATAGCATGTTGTACTAATATAATAGTGTGGTGATATCATGATATTCCGGCATGCAACTAGATAAACGATTATCAGTACGAATACAAACGAATATCTTCAAACTGTAAATCGGTAATATTTTCTGAATAATAAAACAAATGCACTATTTTTATTCATATAGATATCGATATAATAACATAGCATGTTGCAAGTTAAAACTTGCCTGATCGGATCTCACGTCGAGATATGGATGCTACGTCCAATGTCGGAATAACGCCGCGATGCAAACTTACGTGCGCAGGATTGGACCTGGCTAAGCAATGACGTGACGTGATGACTGAGCTGGACGACGACGGTGACTGGGTCGTCTGGATCGTCGGCGACGCGCATGACTTCTGCGAGACGATCGGAGAATTAAGAAACGATCGGGAAAAAGAACAAGAAATGAAGATAAAGAAGAATGGGTGCTGTTGTGTTGGGTTATGGGATGGCAAAGACAGAGATGGGATGACGGCGACGATAGGATGCCACCGGCAGCGAGGTTAACGGTGAGGGGTTGGAGTTTCTAGGTTGCCACAGGGTTGGCGTCGGGGGTGCAGGGTGCTTCGGGAAAGAGAGGGGGAGAGGAGGTGGTAACGGTGACGAGGATGAGGTGAGGGCGAGGAGGTGATGACGAGGTGATCGACGGTGGTGGCTTGGCGATGACGAGGTGAGGACGAGGGTTCTCGCGGCGATAGAAAGAAGAAGGAAAAGAAATGAGGAGAGAGAGAAACGTGATGTTAAAATAATTTTAGGTTAAAAATTATGTGTGTGTGTGTGTAATGAGAGAGAGACGGAAGGGATATAGAGAGAGAAAGAGGCTGAGAGAGAGAAAAACATGGGGGACAGACGAGAGAGAGGCTAGGATGTAATTGGTTAGAAATATTATATATATATATATATATATATATATATATAAAAGTTAGTTTAGTTAGTTTTATATATATAAGTTAGTTTAGTTAGTTTAGGTTTAGTAAAAATATTATAATATATTTTATAGGATTATACAGCTAATATCAAATTGCTCCGAAAATTATCCAGGTCTCTTCTAAAAATCTAGTTTTAAAATATGGAGAATATACGTAAAAGTTAAAACCATAATGCGATATCCGGCTAATAAAAATGTCTACCCCCAAGTACGGATATACGTAAATATACGTAGCGATCCAAACGAGTCTGTTTTAGCAATTTGGACATGAACACGATGTATGGATGCAACCATATGATATGGGGTACGATAACATGCCATGTTAGATATCAAAATATATTATTTGGTTATAATTTATATTATTAAAAGATATGCAGATACAAAATATCATATATGTATTTATAGAATCTAGATGTGCATGAATCTTCTGTACCAGCAAATATTCGACGTAATTTAGAACCATGATGGGTTTCAAATATGCGGGTCGGGTCGGATACTAACCACAATTACCAAATGCACTATCCGCGCTCAAAAGCAATAATAATCAAGAAATCTGTCGCAAAATTTGAAATAGCCCAAATAAAATACCGTATAATAATGCTAGGGTGTTACACTAACAAACAGAATAACCTCAAGTTCGGCTAGTTACATAGCTCTACTTATAAAAGAATTGAAAATAACATGACGAGATAATCGGTACTCCAACATTACGTCGAGGATACTATGAGTTTAAGATATCCGGGCCAAAGAAAAAAGAAAAGAAAAAGAAATAGTTTAAGACTTATTATAACGAGGCTATATCACCTTTTGTTTTAAGAACATATATAGCCTTTTTTATTGTTGTTTTGTTTATCAAAAAAGTAATACTTTTGCTACCGGTGCAGTGGAATCCATATAGGCTACATAGATTCATATTGGATATAAGATAGGTCATGTTATACACCACCTAAGTACTTGTATCATATACCCCCATTTTGCAAACAATAGGAATCCGTATAGCCTACATGGATTCCATATAGTCTACATGGATTCCACCGCACCAACAGGAAAAGTATTACTCTTATCAAAACATTGTTTGGTATCTTTCTTTTTACTTAAGGGGCCACAAACTTTGCCAGTTACAACTCTCCTTCTTCCTCAGATTCTGTAGTTACTTATTGCCCTTCTGGAACTTTTACTCCGAAAGTAGAAAGGAAAGAAATAAAAGCGTAGGTCCCACATGCTGTCTGAAACTCCCCCCTCCCTCTCACCTCCTGCAGAGGTGTATTACACCCGGCACATCGAATAATTTCTCCCGAAAGTGTCCTTTGATGTTCAAAAAACATCTTTTTTAGAATATCTCTACTATTATAACTACGAAACTTGTGAGATCTCTAATTGAGTATCAATTTCCACTAAAAGTGAACATATGTTGCTCTTCTTTTTATTTGAAAATTAAAAAAAGAAAAAATATTGCTAAAATTAGATAGACCTTTTCAAATTTATGGAAACCAAAATGTTTAATTATGAAAACTAATCCCATCTTCACCTATCTAACTACCCATATTTTAAAACCAATCAGCTGATTTCAAAAGTTAAACCAAATAGTAACAACAAGAATATACCTCCAACCCATTTTAAAAGTTATGGAGAAAAACAAGTAGAAGTCGAGATGAAGAGACGAGGGAAGAATGCTGTAAGAGGAGGTTTATTTAGGTATGATTAATGTGTAAATTATGTTTGAGTTTTTTCCTAAAATTTTGTAAGATTTTCTGTCATTTATGGCTTCATTTTTATAAATGAGAAAAATCCCCTAAATTACTGCTCACATGAAGCCCGCAGCATGATCAACCTATTTATATATTCTAGCATTAAGTTCAAGTTTCAATCTTTCTCTCTCTCTCTGAAAGGCTTGCTATCAATATCATGCCATCTTTTTTTCAAATTTTAGAAATATCTCTAAAATTATATTAGCAAATCTAAATATTTTTATGGCATGATATTTATTTAAATAATACAATATTCATTGCACACTTACGTGCATGGCAGCAAAATACTAATTCCTTTTAGCTCCTTTTCCATTTAAATGCGATTGTTATTCTGAAATCAATTTTTAAAATATAACTGGATAATTTTAAATTATAAATAAATAAAATTCTACTTCTAGCTTTGATTAAACTTGGAATGGAGGGTCACACATGTTATGGCTTAGCTATAAGAAAACATTTTTCATAGTCAAATTGATGATTTAAAGAGTCAAAGTCATGTAGAAATCGGTATACATAAGCATTAAGGTGCAGAGATCAAGACTGACGTTGCTTATCATCGGAAATGTCATGAAAAATTGAACTTTTGACCAATACAAGAGAGGGTTTTTTGTATGATTTTTTTCTCAACATACCGGGTGTGCGCATGTGACCAGTCATGAAAGAGAAATAAATAAATACATGAGCCCTACAAACCTGTCCGAAGATGCCCAAAAAGTCATCTCTCTTCTCTTCTGTCCTGATTCGGCTTGGGCATGTGGGTTTTATGCCAAACCCATGACCTATTCGAAAATTTGTAACTGGTTTTTTTATTGACCGTAAAGAGTTAAAGTGGGTGTCAAATGTTGAAAATACCTCGAAATATCAAGTCCGGTTGAGTTTGGGTCGAACATGTACCGGCTTTTTCTTAAAAAACGAGAAATTATTCGGCATGCCAAGTGTAATACATCCAAAACAAGAGAGGTTGAGAGAATTTTGGACCAGTGAGAGAATTTTGGACACTGTATAGACATATACAGTATGGTGGGAACCCTATTAATATTTCTTTATTTCTCAAGATATGGGCGGGCATATAAGGGGAACACAACTAAATTTCTTCATAATTTCAAAATTTTGTTTGCACCTTTTGACAGAAAGCCAAATTTCAAAATTTTGTTTGCACCTTTTGACAGAAAGCCGCTCTGATTCCGTGAGTTTACATTCAGCCCTCAAATAAATACGCGCTCGCATCGCATCAACGCAACCATTCATAAAAATTAAAATCCCCAAAAATCCTAATCCGAATACATCACTATCTCGAAAAAAAATCCATCCCCCTCAACCGCCTCCCCTTAAAAGAAAACCCTAGATCCGCCCCCAATTTTCAATCCACAGGCTCAACAAACAAACCCTAGATGAAGAATTCACCGCTATCGACGGGCAGCGGAGGCGAATCGCCGGCGAAGGCCGACGGAGCGGCGGAGGGGGAGTACGTGAAGGCGAAGATCTCGGTTTGGTGGGACATCGAGAACTGCTGCGTCCCGAGATCGTCCGATCCCTACTCCATCGCTCAGAACATAAGCTCGGCGTTGGCGGCCATGGATTACAATGGAGCGGTGACGATCTCGGCCTATGGCGATACGAGCAAGATCAATATGTCGGTTCAGCACGCGCTCTCGAGCACCGGAATCTCGTTGAATCACGTGCCTTCTGGTAAATTATCGATCTGAAACCTTGATTCTGATTAATTGGTTGGTTTGAGTGTTTGATTATTTTTCTTAAGGGTTGTTTTTTGGGGGTTAATGGTTGATTCTATTGGTTTCGAGTCTCTCATGTATTAATTTAGGGTTTTGGATGTCTTGTTGATGATAATTCATATCCCGAGAAAGTTAGGATTTAATGTTCGTTATACATCTGTATTTGGTTGCGCAGTATAGAAGTTTGGCTGTTGGTGGCCATGGATTATAATGGAGCGGTGGCGATTTCAGCTTATGGAGATACCAGCAAGATCAGTATGTGGGTTCAACACCTTTATTTGATCACTGGTATATCGTTGAATCATGCGCCTGCTGGTAAAAAATAGGTCTTGAATCCTAATCGGAAGTGATTGGTTGATTTCAGTGTTAGATTGCTAATTTATCTAGGGTTTGGTTTTCCGTGTTCGATGGAACTGGGGCTAAAGTTAGGTATAGGATGTTTTGTTTGGGGAAATTGGTTGATTTTAATGCTTTCAAGTCTTTGATAGGGTTTTGAATTTTTTGCTGATGAGAATTCATACCTTTGGAATGTTATGGTTCAATTTTTAATATAAATCTCTACTCGGAACATAAGCTCAATTGTTGGTGGCCATGTATTACAAGGAGCAAACGATCTTGGCCTATGGGAATACTAGAAAGATCAATTGGATGGTTTGATATGTGCATTTGAGAACACGAATTACTTCGAATCATGTGCCTGTTGGTAAAAGGTCGATCTTCAACTTTAGTTCTAGGTAATTGGTTGATTTGATTGTTAGATTGTCGATATCCAAGGTTTGGTGTTTCAAATTTAGGTGGATTTCCTTGAATAGGATTTCAAATGTTTTCTTGATGAAAAAGCATACCTTTAGAAAGCTAGGGTTTAATATTGAGTATAAATCCATACTTGATATCTCATAACATAAGCTCGGTGTTGGACATTAATTATAAAATAATGCTAAAGATTTCGATTTTCGGCTTGTGGTGATGCTAATAAGATCAGTCCGGTGGTTCAACATGAGCGGTTAAAGCACCAGGATCTTGTTAAATCATGCGACGTAGGGTAAACATTTAATCGTAAATCTATATAGCGTTTGTGTGATGCTTAACTGCCGATGGATCTTTGAGGAAATTTGAGTATATCATGTTTTGATTAGTATTAAGGGTTGACGATGTTTAGGTATCCGTCAAGGTTGCATAGACACGGATACGAGGACACGGGTACAACCCGATGCGATACGACGACACGGCAAAATTCCAAAATATGGGATATGAGGACACGGCGATATATATAACTTATAAAGATAAATACAATATCAAACTATTATGACAATATTAAATAAGGAAAATTTTACAAGTCTAACATGTTAGACGCAAATAACATACTAAAAATATGTTTATACGCATAGAAACATACTATACATATATGGAATAAATACAACGGCGCCTGATACTAGTCTTGCTAGTGTTTTGCAAATGTTGGTGTCCGATACGTATCGTGCACGGATACGGCAATCTGTTGGAAGTATCCGTGCAACCTAGCTATTCGCGGATCACCTATGAACTTTAAACATATGATTTTTTGTTATATTAGTGGCTAATTGCAATGAAATTGAGTTTTTCATGTATCAATTTAGGGTTTTAAAATATTTTGTTGGAGAAAATTCATAACTTTAAGGGGGCTCTTGGTAGTGCTAATATAGGGGGAATCCTAGATTCCCATAAAATATTCCGATGATTGTTTTGACGCAATTAAAATTCCCGGGAATTTAGAATTCCTCTGGGCATCAGATTAGCTCAGATCACTCAAATAGGTGTCTATCTTTATATTAACCCTAAATATTCTTGTTTAATGCAACTAATCTTAATACTGCCTATCGGTCGGCCACTCCTGCTGTCGGGCCACCCAACCATTATCTGCTCGTCGCGGATGTCTCCTGCGGATGCCCTATGACCGTCGGCGATACCGTCCTGTTATCGGCAGCCACCTCGCCCATCAACACCAGTGGTCATCCTTCGTTGGTCGCGCAGTGCCTGCTACCCCGCTCGCTTTTCCTTCCCTTGTTGGGCACCACCGGTTATTGGCGATCGCCGTGTCAAGCGCCGTCTGCTCGTCAATTACCGTCCGGTGGCCATCGCTCTGTCACCGACACCTTTTTTGTCACTTGACATCACAACCGCCATTGTCTGTTGCTATTATGCACATCTTTTGCTGGGAATGATCAAAATATACCAATCAAGTTAATGCGACATTTCTTGGAATCATTTGCATTGGGAGTGCAATTCTTGTATTTTTCTTTTGAATTTATTTGCATGATCTTCAAAGTTTGTGGGTGCTTTCAAGGAGGTTTTGATAGTATTTGCTATCCTTTTTACATAGTGGAAAGATTCTTACTTCTTCATTGTGGAGTAGACCCAGAATGTGGCTCGAAACATGATTATTTTTGGTGTTCTTTTGTGTTGGCCCAACTCCGCATGTGTATTCATTCCATTTATTCTCACAGGGGAGATTGGGGTTCTCTTTCGTCCCATCAACATTTACTAGTTTTCTAGGATCCGGAGGTTCGTTTGTGTTTGGCTGCTTCCTAAAATAGTTATTAGTTCTTATTGTTCTTTGCAACATTTCAAATCTCAACCAGTCCGTCCTGGTCCAAATCGGTGGATCGATAAAAAATTGAGTGATCAGAGATAAGATTGGATATAGAACTTTGGGTATGAGATCATCTCGGTCGCTTTTGGTGCATCTAGACTCTATTAGTCTATTGGGCCATGTGGTATCGGGTCATCTCAGCCGGTTCATGTAGCAACCATCATATTAAATGTAGATGCCATTATATATATATATATATATATATATATATATATATATATATGAGAATAATGGAGGAAAACGCCATAGGAGGGAATTTCCTCCTATGGCGTTGAAAAAATATACTCTCTCTCGATTTTTCCGACGATCGGCATCCATCATCTTCATCGTTATCATCTAAGATGTGGGTACACCAAATTTCATGTGATTCTACAACTTTTTCACCGTTGAATTAGTGGGTTCAAAATTAACGGTTTATTGACAATAGAACTTTTTACATTGCTAAATCAACGGTGAAAAAGTTGTAGAATCATTTGAAATTTGGTGTACCCACATCTTTAGATGATAACGATGAAGATGATGGATGCCGATCGTCGGAAAAAATGAGAGAGGATATATTTTTTCGACGCCATAGGAGGAAATTCCCTCATGTGGCCTCTTTCCTCCATTACTCTCTCTATATATATATATATATGTGTGCGCGCGCGCACGTGTGATGAGAATTGGGAAACCTTCCATACTATTTTTTCTAAAAGGATGTGGGTTCTCCAGTTAAAATTGATGGTCTAGTAGAAAGATATAGTGGAATCTAAAACATTTACAGTTAGCAAAACAAAAATAGAATCAGCTGGGATTTAGTTCACATAATTAAAGTGGGCTGTTTGAAATGAGCATACTGTGATGGATGTAAATATTTGAAATGAGCATACTGTTTGGGATGCCTTCTAAAGAGTAGAAACTGACAGCATCTAAGATGTTTTGGACATGTGCAACAAAGGTCATTAAATGCACGATTTAGTTGTGCAAAAAGGGATAGAGGAACGTGGATGAAGATGGTCAAATAAATATCGGTATTACTAATTTAATTATGACGGTCGTTAGTAGAGCATAATGTAAGAAACTGATTCATGTAGTCGTTTTAACAAGGCCCATTAACACCCACTTTAAAAATAGCCACACAAGGCTCTTCACTTTTTCATAAAGCTGTATTATAATGTCCATGCTCTGTTTTAGAGGCTTGAAGTCATGCTTCAGCTGCTTTAAGTGCTTCATTTCCACTAAACCCGCTTTTTAGTGGGTTAAAAAGGGTGGTATTCATGATTGCATCCTACATGTGTTTCATTTATAAGAACCCAACTTGGTTAAGTAGTTGGTTTCGCTTAAGGAGTCTTTCCTTGCTATATCTTGAACAAACTCTCCATGACGTAGGGTGGTTGGTGATTGTATTTATCATCTTGTTATTATTTTTTCCTATCGGCATGCCTACGTTTTTGCATATTCTCTGTTTTGGTACTACATGCCTATTAATTAGTCTATCAACATTTATTTATTAAAGTAATAAATTTCTTGAATCAAATGATCGAATCTTAACAAGAGCGTTGGTCTTTAATATATTGAATTTCTTCTTTGATATGTTTTGTTTGATGATATATTAATTTGTTTTTTGTTAAGGCTATCATTGAATATAAACGGTAAATCTCATGCAAATCATAGAATATCATTTATTTTGTGCTCATATCTGTTGTTTCTTAATTTAATTTTATGGCTATTCTTGACGTAGACCCATATGGTGTGCGCGAAAGGTTTGTGTCCCCGACACGTCACATATGAGGTTTTTTTGGGGGGCATCCATGCATTTTAGTGCTTATATTTGAAATTATATTATATGGTTTTCCTATATCTTCTTTTAGGTTAGACTCTCCTGGAGTGTTTTTTGATAGATTTACCTAACGCAGGTATAAAAGACGCGAGTGATAAAAAAATTTTAGTTGACATGTTGTTTTGGGCTGTTGATAATCCCCCTCCCGCAAACTATCTACTTATTTCTGGTGACCGTGACTTCTCTAATGCCCTCCATCAACTAAGAATGAGGAGATATAATATTCTATTAGCACAGCCAGCCCATGTGTCCTATGCTCTTGCTTCTGCTGCTAAGAGTATATGGCTCTGGACCAGCCTTCTCGTGGGTGGAACTCCATTGGAGAAAGTGAAGCAAAGTCCAAGAATTCAAAGACCGCCTAATACCATCGCATTAAATGGAAACCAGGAAGGTCAAAAGCTAAATAGGAGCTCTGATGCCTTGAGTTGCAAAAGGGAGAATGTGATGAAGCAGCCAGATCAAGAAATTGCTAAAGTGAAAAAAACATTCCCTGAATCTACTCAATCTCATGATAAATTGAATGACAAAAAAATGAAGAGAAACCGAAAGAATCGAAACCTTCCAAATATCGACATAGCGAAAACCACATCCATTGAAAACCAAGAATGCCAACAATGCAATGGAGTTTCTAATGTTTCAAAAAGTCGTAAACGGAAGAAGAATGTGATGAAGCAGGCGGATGAAGAAATTACTGATTTGAACAGAGTTTTTACTTCCTTCCCTCAATCTTCACCTCAAATACTACCTGAATCTACTTGCTCTGATAATTCATTGAGTGGAAAGAAAGTGAAGCAAAGTCGATGGAATCAAAGCTCGCTGAGTACGAACGTATTGAAAACCTCTTCCAATGGAAATGAAGGTCAACAAGCAAATGGAGGTTCTGATACCTCAAGGCGCAAACGGAAGAAAGGGATGAAGCAGTCAGTTCAAGAAACTGGTGATATGAACAAAATTGGAACTTGTTCTTCTGTTCCTCAGGCTTTGCCTCAAATGCTATCTGAATCTAATATACCCAGGAACAATGGAGAAAACTTTTACAAAACCAACTGTTCTCAATTATCAAAGTCTAGTGATCTTCCACCTTCTCAATCCAATTTTCTACCTGGAAATTTTGCCAAGTCAAATTCCAAGGACAGTGGTGGTTCGCCGTCCTCTTCTTCACAACCGATAACGAAGAAAAATGACTTGACCAACTTTCAGAAAATCCAATATTCTCAATCATCAAAGTGTAGTGATCTATTGCCCCCTCAATCCAACTTTCAACCTGGGAAGATACCTAAATCAAGAATTAGTGAGAACTCTTGTTCATCATCCTTTTCTTCACAACTGCCAACGAACTCAAATGGTATTCCCAACTTCCAGAAAACTGAATATTCTCAACCAACAAAGCCTAGTGATTTACTTTCTCCTCCTCAAACTAATCTTCAACCTGGGAATGTGTCTAAATCCTCAACCCAATATTCTCAATCCTTTTCTTCACTACCAAGAACGAACACAGATGGCGTGCCCATCTTTTACAAAACCCGATATTGTCAATCATCAAAGGATAGTGATCTTCTGCCTCCTCTATCCAATCTTCAACCTGGGAATTTGCCTAGACCCTCAACCCAATACAACTTCTCTTGGCCTAACAATCTGGACACAAGCAGGCTTAATGTTACAGAGCATCCTAGTCCTTTACATCAGGATTTGCCTCCTTTTTATCCCCTTGACATACAAAAACCTGCAGCTCCAATGTCTAGCAACACATCCGACAACGAAATCATTTTACGAGCCTTAAACACATTACAGATAGAAAAGATGGCTCCCAATGAAGTAAACATAGTGGATTGTATCCGCTATGGGGAGATAAACATTCGAAATTTTGATGTGAAGAAAGCCCTCGACTATGCTATCGAGGATGGGGCTGTTGCGTCGCTTAAATTAGGAAGCAGCTTGTTTTATGTTGCAAAGAATGATTTTCTTTGGGCATTCATTAATGCTACGGATATTAACGTTAATCTTCCTAAAGAAAAGTTTGATGCAGTTCTAAGATTCTTATCTTCTGCCTATGGACGTGCTGCAATATTAGCCTCAGAATGCAGGTATTGTGCAATAGTAACCCTCGGATATTTTGTCATTTTATAGTTGATTAGTTTACGGTCTATTGTTAAATTACTTGCTTGTTGGATATAGGTACCAAGCAGCTGTTATTCTCAAAAGATTATGTTTGAATGATCTTGCATTAGGCGAGATACTACAGATTTTGCATGTCATGATCCATGTCAGAAAGTGGATTATGCCACATGCTTTGGGATGGCAGCCGTTGTGTTTAACTCTTTCATTAAATTCAGATGCTAATTAACGAATCAGTTTTATTGTGTGTGCAAACACATGCTACAATTGAAAGGCTACATGAGTTTCCTCTCATTTGTGCTACAAGTGCTTCAATCTGTTCTTATGGAGTTGCCTTTCGAGTTCATTGGGGATTTGTTCTGATTTTTTGTTCGCTTAACCATCCCTTAGAGCCAACTTAATTCCCTCTCTCTTTCTTCTAAACTTTTCTTGAGTCAAGAAGAATTTAGAGAATGCCATTTCTCTTGCCATCGGTGTCCTTGGCAAGTAATTTGGCACTAATAAAGATGTATACTTTCTTCTTCGTATATTCTCTTCGGCACGGCAAGGTCATTGTTATCGTTGTGATGAAGTTGGGATTTCCAGAAAATTTCAGGTACTTTCACATCCATGCTTTATCTCACTGCTGGCATTTATGTGATAGTTATATGTGGAGGTAATATGTATATATCTTTTTCGACATATTAATAAATGCTATGGACACTTTTTTTTTCAGTTTATAATCTCTTTAAATTTTTTCTCATAAGCAAATGCTCTGCATCACTTTGAAGTCGGTATTTTGCTTTTGTGTACTTTATCTTTATTTCTATCAGTATAAAGTATTTTAGAATTCTTTCGTAGCTAAAGCTCTATTTGTTTTTTATTTGTTTCGTTTTTTTTTGGGGGGGGGGGGATACGCTGTTTACTGGGAGTCTAAGTTGTGGACATGACCAGTTGATATTACTGGCCTTCAAATTGTGCAACGGTCATCTTGCAACGACCAAAGTGCCTAGCCATGTGTAGACCGAAATGGTCTCGCGAAGCCGGTATGGCTAAGATCCTTTCTGAAAGCTCGAGAGTACACTAGGGGAGAGGGAGAGAAAGAACTTCAGTAGGGGTTGTTTACATTACGTTAAAAGAATCAGGGGCGTGGCGAATATGATCTGCTAGTCTTGTCTGACGATTCTTCGTAATCCCCTTTCTACCGATTCCGATATAGCCCAAGGAGGGTATGGAAGGGGCCTATCCGCCTCGTCTGCCTTAAAGTTATCATTGCCTTTGCCCTTGATCACTTCAAAACTCTTGTATGAAGTTTGTGTTAAGCTTGAATTATAAAATCTGCTATTTTGGGGTTACATCTCCACTTCACTGGTTTTATAAAATATGCTATTTTATTAATTACTGTTTTTTTCTTTGGACTTTTGTATATTGCCTATAGTGAATGCATCATTTTCTCCTCCTGGGCTTTTCTGGGATCTGGGAGGATTGGAGAATGACATGCCCTTAGGCCTATCACAAGCTCCTCTCTTTTCTTTGGTTTCTATATCTATAGAGCGCTGTAAATTTTATAAAATAGCTCTTGAAGATTTCTCCATAGCGACCCCATTTTGATGGGAAAAGGCTTTGATGATGACGATTACGAAGACTGCGAATTCCTGGTGATGCTCCATTTGATTAGCACAGCAGTTTTGTACGCGATGCTTTTTTGAGTACTTTTTTTTATATATATTTTAAAATTTTATTTTCACATGATCATTGTTAAAGCCTTGATGAAATTGAGATACCGCGGTAAATCTCTCAGGTACTTTCATATCCTACTTAATTGGTGATGGAATGGCCATCGGTGATGATATGATGTATGTATTGTTATTGACGGTTTTTAAAAATTGCTTTGGATCCATAATCGGACATTGTTCTTTTATATTATCATACATTCATTGTTGTTTTATATCTCGATCTCAAACTTCTGTTTACTACAAATTTTAATTTGTGGATTATGACGAGGTAATGTTTTTTGAGTAGTTTGATCGCCTTAAATTTTGTGAGGGTGATATCCTGCAGCTTGGCAGGCATTTCTAATTCCAGGTTCTTGCGATATGGATTTCAGTTATCAATGGTCTTTCTACGGAAATGTCAGGTGGTATAATATCTGTCAATGTATGACACAGCTATTGTTTCTGGTATTTTTGGCAGGTGCAAATACATTTATGCTATCTGAATTGCTTGGTAGTGATATTCTTTATGTTTTTGTTCTTCTTTTCATTTGAGTTAAATAATGTTTGCATATAGCATGAACTTTGTGCCATTTTCCGGTAAAAAGAAGCTATATGTGCAATGGCTTTATAATTGAAGCTATATATGCTCTTGGAATGTGATGAATGTATAATTTCATAATTGAAATTGCAGTTTTTGCTTGCTTTCTCAGGGCAATCAAGAGTGCCAAGTTTGAGTTAAAAATATGAGAACGGTGAAAATTAAATTGCAGGGATCTGTCACGAGCCTACTGCGGCAACATGTTGGAGAGATATGTACATCATATTGCGAAAACTATGACAAAAACGAACCCTGCTTCATCTAATTATATAGCACGCCAGAACAATCCCACTCTTAAATTGAGTTTAGAGGAAAATATCAACCAAAATCTAACAGTTTTACCTTTTGTTGGATCAAGTGCTAAAACTATTTCTCCGGCCAAAAAAAAGAGAAAAATATGTGCTGATCCAACAGTTTTACCTTTTTGTTGGAACTAGTGCTAAAACTATTTCTCCCAAAAAAGAAAGGAAAAAATATCATGAGTGCTGAAACTATGTAAACTCAAATGAATTTGTATAGGTCGCTCATGCAACCCAGGACATCAGATTATCACGCAACCACATGGAAAAAGATTAATACAATGGTCAAAAGGGGTGATAAATAAGTTGCATCTGTCATAGTAATTTCTAATGTAGCTGCACACAAAATTAACCGGTATATGTAACACTGAATATGGAACAACATATCTGAATAAAGGGCAAACACCATGTTGATACCCAAAAAAGAAAATTTGATTGTATAATATATTTCCGCTTGGCTACCTCCATCCTTCAACTTGGCACCTTAGCCGTATGTATACATATCTGCAGGTGCCCCTTTCATAACAAACATTGCAAAACTCTTTGCTACATAGTTGATTACGGAAGAAATGGATTGTGTGAGCCACTTACTGACTTTTGCCTTTGGTATGCCCTATGGAAGTTCAAAAGCACACACCTGATAGTTAAAAATCAAAATAACTGATTGATAAATATGAAATATCATATCTACTTGCATGTGTGCAGCCAAGGGGTTTTGGCTCACCCCTTTTGAGGCTGCCAGCTACATTTTAGCCCAGAGCAGACATGCAAGTAAAATGTTAATTTTAAAAAACATCCTTGTTTATTCTTCATGAGTTTGGCCTTATCAATAAAACTTAGAAACAAAACAAATTCCATCAACTCTTAACCTTCATATTTGCGTTTGGATGCATGCTAGCAATTATGAAGAGAAGATTTCATTCTTTCTGTTCTTTCAATAAATCACATGATAACTACATGTTTAATGCGGTATAACCCTTCAAGTGGCTGGCTTATTAACATCTGATACAGTTGCCCGTTGACTAAACCTTTAACTGATTAGTTTTAAATTGCAGGTGCTACTAAACCAATTGAGGAGTCGAGAGGCTACAGTTTCACATAAAGGAGTGTCACATGCATTTAACTCGTTAGTTCATGTACACAGCATTTGGAGTTCTCCTCACCTTGAAGCACTTGAACCACCAAAAGAAATTGTTCCGAACATAACAAGGAGAAATGGGGCCTTGATCAAAGATTTGGTTCCGCTGCCATAAGCTCTAGGGCCAGGGGTTCTTACCACACGTACATATGTAGCTGTTGGCAATGGTATTATCTCTGATGAGACGCAATCAAAATGGAAATATGTAACACTTTTGTAGATATTTACCTTCTGATGGGCTTCCAAGTTTTACACCTGTACGTCAATGAAGAGGAGCACTCAGCAAAAACACTTGTGTGAAGAAGGAAAAGAGGGTTATGTGACAATCAAGCTTTTGTTAATCGCATTATATCATGGTTCGCAAACTTATAGGGCAGAGCTAACTCATGCGGCCCAGATTTTTTTTTATTTAAGAAATTACAACAAGAACAAAAAAAAAAAAAAAAGAACTTGCTCGGAGTAAAAAAAGATTATTTTCAAAAAAAATCACAAAATTAAATGCAATACGCCAAGAATTTTAAAGAAGTGTTGGCTAAAGCATGAAAGTAATTAATAGAACAACAAAGAGTAGCTACGCAATTCTACACAACAAACTAAGCAACACACTCAACCACTTGGTGTGAGGACCTGTTCATTTTATGAGTGCTATGTAGTTTATTGTGTACAAAAGGGTTGTATAGGAACCCTTTTTCCTTAATATAATTCATGGCATAATCGTATACATTCAGGTTATGTTTCACAATTTCACCAGAAAAAGCTGTGTTAGTCGGTATATATTCAGGTTATGTTTAACAATTTCACCAGTAAAGCTTTGTGTTTTCTAGGAACTGATACCGGGATGAGAAACACAAAATTTGGTTTATGGTTTATGTTCCATCAGGAATAGAAGAGGCAGGTAAAGTGGAATCAAAACATTAACATAGTATAACCGATCATCTAGGAAGCACAAACATTTCTATTTGCTCGACGTCTCTGTGTCCCATGCCTATAATACTTCGACACTCGGACACTCCGTCCAAAACAGTGTGACACGCTTGGACTATGTCAGCCTAAATTGTATGTGTTCGACATTCTACATAAGGCAAAAGGTTGAGAAATAAGAATGTGTAATATGTATGTGAAAAACTTTGACATTTTTGAGCATACAAGAGTCTTAAAATTTTCAATTACGGCGGACCAAAGATAGAAGGATGAAAGGTCCAAATTGATGCAAATATGCAACCAGTTCTATGATACTTGGAATGGTCAATATATTGTCTATTTTAACCCTTATGGATTGTATTATTGAGTGCAATTGTTTATTCTGAAGAAAGCTTATTGTTATGGATGAAAGCAATAGCCTTAATTCTATTTTTATTACACTTACAGAGTTATCCTGGTACATGTTTATTCTCATTATATATATATATATATATATATATATATATATATAGAGAGAGAGAGAGAGAGAGAGAGAGAGAGAGAGAGAGAGACCAACTATGCTCCAACCAATAAGATTAGAAACATATTCTATAAATTTTTTAGCTATTATATTCACTTTGGGATTTTTTCATTAAAATTCTCATTTATTTCAATTATGACGTCAATGTTTGCACAAATCTTAAAGCAAAGCTAATGGCTAGAAACTTGATATAATTTGTTTCCATATCATCGAGTGGAACATTCTCTCTCTCTCTCTCTCCCTCTCTCTCTCTCTCTCCACACACACACGTACCCATGTCTTTTTATCGAACTTGCCATATCCCCACACACACGTACCCATGTCTTTTTATCGAACTTGCCATATCCCATGTGCTTGTCTCAACCTATGTCCATGTCTGTGCTTTATACCCGAACATTTGCATTCGTCGTAGCAATCTTAGTGAGATTTATGACACTATTTGGTTGTTGCAGGATTTCATATCTAGTGCTGCATAAAGAAATGTAAGAAATCTGTCTGTTCTTCACAGACTTTTTTTGCTTTGCAAAATATCCTCTCCAACACGCGAAGGATTTTCGAAAGGAGAATGAAGTGAGAAGGAGACGAATGACATCTTAAAAACCAGGGCAATCAGTGAAAACCAGGGATGCTGTCTTATCACAACTGGAGCCGTCATAGCCCCCACCACAATTTAAGCCTATACCATCAAAAAAAAGTTCCTCTAAGGAACATGACACAATGCTGAGAAGCTTCACCGAAGAATTGACAGTATGTTTATGACCTGTGGATTGGCGTCCAATCTCTAGTCATTCTTATTTCCTGATATAGAACTCACCACCCCTATGAGCAAGAGCTGGTCATGTCAACAAAGCGCAAAATGGACTCACATTCGACTGCCTCAACGTCATATGTCAGTAATCTTCTAATACAAATTAGATAGATCTGAATTGCACCAATTAATTGCAGATGGTGAAATTCTCGTGATTAGTCTCCAAGGTGCAAACCCCGACCCAGCTCTTACCCTCTTACAAACCTTTCAAGAAAAAAACTCATAATTCTCACAGAGGCAATTAAATGCATGGTGAGTGGACCACATAAATTGACAAACAATTAGAAACCCCAACACAGCAAATTTATTTTACATTTAGGTTGCCCTAATTATTTTGTAATTTATTTCAAATAAATATGATTGTCCATGCCAGTTTAGAAACACCAAGCCAAACAAAAACACCCTTATGTGGAAATAATCCTAAATGGCCTGGGAACCTTGCACACCATGCACACAAAATCTTCAAAGAAGCAAATGAGAATAGGAAACTTACCAGACTGCAGACTTGAGTATGCTTCTGAAATCTGCAGCTAACAGTTAACAGATGTAAGATATTAGAAGAGTCCAAGTTAACAAAGTTAATGAATATTCTGAGTTTCTAACAGAATGCATACGACTTGAGTTCCCATATTTTAAGATGTCTATACATTTTTAAGAATTGATTGATCACTGACATACGTAAATACTCAGGCATTCCTCTCTTGAAGGAACAAGGAAGTATATAGTAAGCATGACAATGCAATAAATAAAAGAGGGTTAATTGCACAAAACACCCCCTGCAGTATTTACCGCGTACACTTATACCTCAAGTAATTATTTAGCATAAATGCCCTCTCTGTTTGTCTACTAACCCCCCAACCTCCCCCATAGAGTTAAATAGACAATCGTTTGAGTTGTTTAAAGTTGAATACAAGTGTTTTTAACGGTTTTAATCAATGAGCAGAGGGGTGTTTATGCTAATGAATCACTTGAGGGGGTGTGACTTGTGGGTACTATACAAGATATATACTACGGAGTTGTTTTCTGCGATTAACGCAATAAAAATAGAAGCAATACGGTTAGAGATTATTAACAAAGATGCAGTTGCTAAATCCTCAAGCATAAATTAGGACAAGACCTGAACAAAGACATTAAGGATCATAGTCAAAGTCATTTCCTTTACCAAATTTCAAAATAAGTTATTGTCTTCAGGAAGAATAGTTGCATCAAAGAATATAAATGGATTCCTAAACCGACATAAAATTACCAATTTAGATTTCGCTTCAGCTTGAGCTTTCTCATGAACTGGAAACCGGTCAGGATGAGAATCTAACACTTTTCTTCTGTATGCTGCCTTTATCTGCATTTATAGGTCAAAATGGAAATGGCCATGAATGAGACTTCAAGAAATAACAAAATGGATGTCTGATCAAAGAATATGAATTATAGCAAGTAAGAAACAACCTTTAATACCCTAAGCTGCCTCCATTATATTCTTAAATTGTCGTATTTGCCTGCAAGTAATTATTATGCCAATACAAAAAAAGTTTCCTGTTCAAATTCCTCAGACAACCAAAACTGTTGGATTAGAAAACTTAACACCAGAATAGTCAAGAATCAAGATATACGATTTAAAAAACTAAAAGGTATCATCAAAAGTAGCAAAATGCATAGTACGTCCATTCATCTAAAGGTTCGGACGCACTTAATTTCATATATTGCTATTTACTGCTAGAGTAGATGTTTTCCAAGATCATCAACTGCCCACATCGTTAATATGCATCCAAATTCCAATGTTTAAATGAGCTAGGGATCTCAATCGAGTCTCCAACATATTACTATGAACTAAATCAACTATAAAGCAGGCAATATCTTAAACTTTTTAAGTTGGGCAAAAAGAGGAAATGTGAACTGAAATAAAATTAAGCGAATAAAGCATTCAAGTACGAAACTTTCCCGCAAAGTCACATCAATCGAATCATATTCATCAAGAAATTATCGAATGCAAACCCGACAATTAAATCAATCCAAACCCTAATTTCGCAACGAAGCACAGAATCCAAAATTGAAACATCAACATGAACGATCGAGTTGCGAAGAAATCAAAATTACACATAATTTTAACTAAAATTTAAAATAAATTACCTGAGAGAGTGAAGGACGTGAAAAGGGAGAAAACCCTAGAAGCTTTCTGGGATCACTTGCATGCAACTATCGCCGCTCAAATTCTCCCGCACTCTCCAGTATTTTCCATCGAATCTTTATACGACTCAAATGTTTTCATCTTTGCATAAACCCCCCTGCGTTGATAAATTATTTAATGAAAATACAGGGTGCTTGGTTAGTTTTGCAAAGCAAAAGGGGTGGGGGGCGGGGGGGGGGGGGGGGGGGGGGGGGTTGGCGTTCCGCTTGTTTCATATTTAAATATTTTTCCAAGAATACTGCTTAGAGTCAGTTTTTGTCTGAATATAAGAATCAAGATGTCAGCGTGGTATCGTTTTTTACTTATGCTGTGTGAAATATAGCATAAATAGTATACTGCTAGTATTTTGACATTTACAGGTGTGAGGATCAAATATGGTCTAAAATTAATTGTTCAAAGTTTTTGACCCAGAATTGAGCAAGGATGCTTTTTCTATATATCTTTGAAAAGGTATGATTGCTTTTATTGATTCTTCAAATTTCTCCAATAAGTTCTTCTTAGAATTTGTTCTTTATTTTCTAATCTATTTTATGGATCTCTAATTTTTCTGTTTTATTTTTGTTTGTGTTATATAGAATCACTATTTAGATTTTTTGCGAAGAATTTAAAGAGAATATTTTTATCTTTTTAGGTATTGTTACTATCATTGCTTTTGGGACTCCTCGGGTATCTTATTTTATTTTTTTCCCTTACGGGATCCCGTTCGGTATCTTATTTTTTTCCCAAGATTTCTTTATTCTTTAAGACGAGGCGACACTCTCATCTTTTGTCTATCATTACTGGTAATTTACACGTGGGATGCACGTATATATCAACTTTCAATGAGTTCATTCTTTTCATAAAAACTGTAATAATATAGCTCTCGTAGTTATTATGTGATGGGTTTGGTTTTTTCTATAGTAGGTTGTAGGGTTGGTTACGGTTATGAATCTTGGTTGAAATTTTTATGATTTTTTATTGTTTTTTCTTGAAGAATGAGAATGCCACATCAACAATCAATTTAAAAATTGGAGAGGCCCTTCTATTAGCACTATAAAAGCAGAGATTTTGAGAAATTTAAACAACAACCCTCGCATTTGAGAAATTTGCCTTACATCCATAAAAAAAAAATAGGTGATTCTTTAGGGATAGGTTGTTTAGAATTAATTTCCAAGGACAATTAAACTTTAACCCACAAATCCTCTAATTTTACTTTTTGCTACGCACTCCTTTTCCTCGAGTGAGTGTTATGGATTATAACTTTATAGATGAAATGAAATGTTTAGGCACTTACACGTAAACCATTCATAATTATTGTAACCCACATGCCCCTCTTGCAGTTTGAATGAATAGCCCATAAAGTTCAAGCCAGAGCGATTTTACGTGTAATGCCTTGGGCCGCAAGCTTAGTAACCAACAACAAATTAGATTACAATAAAACACTAGTAGTGGTACAGTATATAACAAAATCTTGTACTCATTGCTTCATCACAACAATTCTTGATGGTAATTGACTTGAATCTATATCTTATACCATTTTTTTATCAAAAGAAATTCGCTTCCTTTACTAAAAAAATTTAGTCTTTTTTTACTGATGTAGTAAATAAGGATGGTGATTGGTCTTTTGGAATCATGATGCTTCGTTTTTGTTTATAGTCTAATGGATGGTAAATTTATGTAGGATATGATTTGATAATGAAAGGTCAGTAGTCTTTTTCATAGTAATTGGACGGAGGACAGTACAAGTTTTGGTAGGTACAACCAATTCAAAGCAATCAAAATAATATAATTGCCTTAGGCTCTATGTATGAACAGCTAAAGCTAAGCAGCAGAAAAGAAAGAAGAAGAAAAAGCAAACAGCTCATTTGTGCTTTTCTTCCCCTGCCGTCCTTTCCCGTCCCGCTCCAACCGGATTGAGGGTTGGTGATATTATTTTCCATACTTGGTGATAATACTCGATATTGACGACCTCTAAGATCGGGACACGTGGCAAATGATGTGTCCTAAGGCTCAGAAGAAAGGGCCCCCAAGGGTCGACCAAGCCACCCGGTGCCCGACCTGTGAGCACAAACTGGCCCACCTCGAGGCCCTCTGCGAATGTGCCTCCTCAGCCACTCAGCTCACCCCGAGTTGCCGTAAGACCAAGATGCCTCGTCCCTCCCGCTCTTTCCCGAGCTCGCCTACCGAAGCCATCTTTCTCGGTCCCTCCGACCGACCGGCTCCACCGCTCACAGGCGTAACCGCCGCTCTGCGAATCTCGCCATGCGCAGATCCTCCGCCGGCAACATCCCACGTTCCACGCCATTGCGATCCCCATTAACGGGCGATCCGCTTATCACGAGGGCGTGACGTCGGGAACGTAACTGCCGGCGAGATTCTCGCGCCTGCTGCTGCGTGCTGCCGCCACTATATAAACCCCCATCACAGAGGGGTCAAGTAAGCCATTTTTTACACTTTCCGCCGTTACTCTGCTCGGATCTTGTCACTGACTTGAGCGTCGGAGGGTCCTCGGTGGTACCAAACCACCCCGAGACTTCTTTGCAGGTACACGGCGGCAGCCTCCTCATCCCACTTTGTCCTCTCAAAACCCATTGAGACCCACACGCAACGAAGGACAATCAACCCAGTTCACCTCGAGATCAATGGAAGACAACATCTGACGGAGGCCCGAAAAGGAGCTCCATCAGTTGGCGCCGTCTGTGGGAAATACAAAGTTGACCTTCCGATCTCCTCCCTCATGTCGGACGGCCATCCTGGGGATCCCGGCACCAGCAGCCGCCTTCCGCTCACCAAAGGCGAGGACGAACCTTCCCCCATGACCGTAATCAACGCCCTCCCAGGCCGGATAGATCGTCTGCAATCCCTCGTAGAAGCCCTCGTCCGTGTCCAAACGACTACGCCCGGGCCCCAGATCGCTGCACCTCCGCCACCAGAAGGCCCCGCCCTTGTCTGGACGGACAACCACCAGCAAGCTGCATCCCCTCGCCACCGGTCCCTCGAACCGGTGCTCCCTGAGGCCCGCTGGGCGCCCCAGGGCTCCACGCCGAGATCCGCCGCCAGGGAGCCTCGGCCCGAGCCTCCTCGCTACCCCTACCCTCCTGAGGAAATATTGGTCACCTCTCCTAACAGCGAGCGTGGCCGACCCCATCGTGGTCGGCAGGAACGCACGGAAGGGGCTCATCCTGACGGCTCGAAGGCTTCCCCGTCCCGGGACCTGAGGCACCTCATCAGGAGAAACCGGGACCGCTCCCACACGCAGTCCGCCCGCAGCGGGGCCCGGGAATCCCCAGGTGCCGATTCCTCAAGGTACCACGGTCGGCTCGACGCCCTCGAGAAGAAGATCGAGGGCATGCGCCGGGAAGCCCACTTCTCGAGCGACGGGGCTAAGTACGCCTCCGACTCGCTCACGAAGCCATTCACCGAGGAACTGCTTGTTGTTTGCGTCTCCTCGCGCAACAAGGCCCCCAAGGTCTCTCTGTTCGACGGAAAAACTGACCCGAAGGACCACTTGGACGCCTTCACCGCGGGGATGAGCTTCCAAGATCACTCTGACGCCGCCCAGTGCAGGGCCTTCCCGGCCACCCTGATCCGCGCGGGTCGAGACTGGTTCCGGGGGCTCGAGACCCACTCAATATCGACTTTCGACGAGCTAGCCACTCAGTTCCTCGGCCACTTCGTAGGAAACCGTCGACAGAAACGCACGGTCGATTACCTCTTCACGATCAAGAGCGGGGACAAGGAAACGTTCAAGGCCTACATCACCCGCTTCTACAACGCCCTCCTCGAAGTGCCCGAGCACCGGGACGAGACCGTCATAACGGCGCTCAGGTCTGGTCTGAGGCGCAAAGAATGGTTGCACTCCTTCGCGCTAGCTCAACCCAAGACCATGGCCGAAGTCAAGGCGTGGACCGAGCGCGAGGTCCAGCTGGAGTCCGAGGTGAATGCCAACCTTCTTCGGGCGGATAGATCCGACCAGAAGAAGAGGATCCGGGAGGACGGGCCGGAACATCAGCAGCCCTACCACCCGAAATTTCGAGAATACACCCCTCTCAACGTCTCCCTCGCGGTGTTGCTGGAGGAGACCCAAAATGAGGGGCTCTTCAAGTTTCCCCCGGTCCCACACCAGGGCGCCAAGCGAGATCGGAGCCCCTACTGCGCTTTCCACCGGGTGCCGGACCACGCCACAGAGGACTGCAAACAGTTGAGGGACTACGTCGAGGAGCTCATCCGGTCTGGGCACCTCGCCTCCTACCTAAGGGACAAACGACGGGCCGACCGTGAGCAAGAGCAGCCTCACCCCCCCGCCGACCTGACCATCGGTCAGATCATGCTTATTTCAGCGGACAGTCAACCCGGGGTCCAGGGAGCCCCATGCCCTATGCCCGGCGCGGGGGCCGACGGCCCTCCGGGAAGCTTGGCCCATGCCGATAAAGTCATCCTCTAGCCTGAACCCCCACCTTTTTTTCCTTGTTTTTATTCTGTTATTTTGTTTTCTTTTCTCTAGCGCGATAAAGATCTGCTGTTAAGTTTGATAATGAAGCATTGTGCGAAATAAAGAAAGACATTGTTTTATTCAAAGGGTATTATGGGCTCCTCAGCCATACAAAAAAGGGAGGTTACAATAGTGGGGGAACGGGGTGCAGCGAGCACTGTTCGTGGTACTCGGTAAAAATCTCCAACAGCCGGGGCCTCGCTAGTTCCAGCCTTTGCCCCCAGTTCCCCCGCGGGCATCGACCCCAAGCCTCAGCTCGTAGCATTCGCAGACGAGCGCCTCCGAGCGGGCCAGCCGGGTCACGGAGATCGGGCCGAAGCGCCTCAAAGACCGCAGCTTGCCCACGGCCTCATCGAAGAGCAGCTCCGATACGGGGTTATGAAGCCCCGGTGATGCTCTCCAGATGGAGTACATCAGTAGTTGCAACAGGGAGGAGCGCCTGGGGAGCAACCGGCCGAAGTGGTCCTCGATGCGCCCGTAAACCAACTGCACCGTGTCCTCGGTGCAATAGGGGTCGTAGAGGTACACATCTCCGAAGCTAACGATGTCGGGGATGGTGAACGGGAAATCCTCCATTCTCCACGGCCTGCCTGTGAAAGGAGGGGGGTTAGTACTCCTTATATAGCCCGATGCACTGCCCAACAGTCGCCCGCTATCACCTAGGGGGTCTCTGCCACGCGGCTTCCATCGAGCGTTATCTGGTGTAAACGAAGCGACGCGTCCCTGTCGCTTCACCTTCTCCGGAGCAGCGTCCCTGTCGCTTCACCTTCTCGCTTGGCCATCCCCCGTGGGCAGCCTCCCTGCCGCAGACGCCAGGGATCGATAAAGCCCTCTTCGGGGCAGGTCAGCCCGAGCTCCCATTGCTCGTTTATCCCCAGCGGACAGCTTCCCTGCCTCAACGCCGAGGATCGAAAAAGCCCTCCCGAAGGCAGCCGAGCCCGAGCTTCCCTCGCTCGGCTATCCCCAGCGGGCAGCTTCCCCGCCTCAACGCGGGGGATCGAGAAAGCCCTCCCAGAGGCAGTCGAGGCCCGAGGTTCCCTCACTCGGCTATCCCCAGCGGGCAGCTTCACTGCCACAACGCTGGGGATCAAAAGCCCTCGCAAGAGGCAAACCGAGCAGCTACCCTGCTCGGCCAGAGGTAGGAAGTCGAGGCTTGAAGTTCCCTCACTCGGCTATCCCCAGCGGGCAGCTTCACTGCCACAACGCTGGGGATCAAAAGCCCTCACAAGAGGCAAACCGAGCAGCTACCCTTCTCGGCCAGAGATAGGCAGTCGAGGCCTGAGGCTCCCTCACTCGGCCATCCCCGGCAGGCAGCTTTCCTGCCACGACACCAGGGATCGAAAGCCCTCCCGGAGGCAGTCGAGCCCGAGCATCCCTCGCTCGGCTATCCTTCAGGGCAGAGCATTCCAGGGGCCTCTCCCAGCCCTTCCAGCTCTACAGCTCAAAGCTCTCGTCACGAGGCCATGAGTTCCTTCCTACTCAGCGCATCCCGGCAAGTAATTTCCTACCCAGAAAAAGTCACTATGTCTGTCCAAGCCTCAACGATCTCCCCTCGACCTCGGGGCCCAACACGGAGATACCTCCTCGGAGAAGCGCTTCGGCAAGCAACGACAGTCAGCTCGACGGGCGATCGCTGGGCAGAGGACCAACCTAGCATGAAGGCGCAACGGCGCGAGTAAAAATACCCCAAGCAAGTGTTCCCCACAAACAGACGCCAGAAAGAAAATTTATCACAGCCGGAGAAGAAAAACTCTTTTACTACTGCCAAAGATAAGTTTCTTTTTACAAAAGGTGTTTTCAGGCTCCTCAGCCATACAAAAATTCAAAAGGAAAACAAAATGAAGATAGGGGAGCAGGGGTTCTACACCCCAGGCCTAGGCGAAGCCTCAGGGTCCTCAATCACCACCACTGGGGACGCCGGGTCCTTGGCCCCCACCTTGCCGGGAACCTCTGCCCCTTGCCCGTTGGCGCCCCTGAGGGGGAACTCGGCCCGGAGGTCCGTGTCGTCGAATTCTGGCATCTTAGACTTCACAGCGTCGAGAGCGTCGTGCCAGATGCGGGTCGTGGCCATGGCCAGGTCGTCATAAAAATCTCTCGACCCCTTGTATCTCGTCACGGCCTGCGGGCCAGCCGACTTGAGGGCCTCGGCAGACGCCCCCAGCTCCTTCCGGAGGGTCTTCACCATTTTCTTCAGAGTGCCGGCGAGCACCTGCGAGTCCCTAAGCTTGCCCTCGGCGATCGCGGCAGCCTCGCGGTGCCGGGTGGCCTCCTTTATCCCGGCTGCAACCTCGCCCTCCAGGGCGGCGATCCTTGCCAACATCGCCTCCTGTTCTCGCCTGGAGCTTTCTTGCAACGCGGCGAGCTGGCCCGTGGCCTCCACCGCCGGGGCTACCGTCTCGGCCTCCACGCGGAGGGCGAGAGCCACGTGCTGGAGGGTCTGGCAAGGCACAAAAGAAGAAGGGTCAGAAACAGGAAAGAAGGTACCAAGTTTCACCGTGCAATGGGGGCTTACCTGCACGGCTTCATGAGCGATCGAAGCCAGCTGAGCTTTGAGGGTCACCCCAGGAACCCGACCCCCAGCCGACGTCTCTATTTCATGGAGGAGGCTGTCCACAACTGAGAGTCCGGGCGGCACCACGAACCGGAGCCCCCCTTCCTCCACCACGGTCGGCGAGGACCGGCCTCGGGAGGGTTCCCGGGAACTCCTCTTGAGCGGCTCCGAGGGAGAGCCGATCTCCTCCTCCAAAGCCGAGTCCTCCACAACCAGGGCCCGCTTCCGACCCGACACCCTGCTGGGGCCCGGGGCAGGATCCACCGTCGAACGCCTCCGAGGAACTGTCACCAGAGCAGGAGGAGCGGGGGAAGGCTGCACCTGGGAAGAGCTGCTCCCCCGGCCCTGGTAGGCTGCTTCGGCTGGCGCATTACCTCCCTGAGAGCATCGAAGTCCATGGACCCTGCACGAAACCAACACCCCACTTATCAGTAACGCGAGTAAAACATAAACCCAGAAAGCAAGCCCATCTTACCAACGAACTCGATGGGGCTAAGCCCGGCCCAGCTCAAGACCCTCTCGGACAGCAACACGTCATGTCGGGGGATGGGCTCCCATGACGACACTCTCACCACGGCGGGGTCATCGGATAGGCTCCCCGGTAGGCAATTCTCCCTCGATCACTTAGTGGGCACTGGCCAGTCCTCGCCCTCGGGAGGGGAAACAAAGAAGAACTTCTTTTTCCAATCATGAATGGAGGAGGGCAAGGCCACGACACCGGCCCCGGCGGCAACCCTGGGCCGCTTCCTAAAGGAAAAATACACCCAGCGGGGGTCGCCAGCTCGACCGCCACGGTGACTCTTGAACGTAAGTGAGGAATCGAGGAGGGAAAGACTGAAGGGAATCGCCTGCAGCCTCAGACGGATCAAGAACCCAAGGAGAATCCTCCATGAGTTCGGTACTAACTGGCCGGGGGCCAAACCGAAGAAGTTTAGAACGGCAATGACCTCAGAAGAGAAGGGCAAGCGCATTCCGCCCCAAAAGGCTTCTAAATATAGGGCGATCTCCCTGCCCCGCACCTGATCGGCCCTCTCTCCCTCCTTGGCCAAGCGCAGCATGTAGCGCGGGGGAATGTAGAATCGGGCCCGAGCATTTATGAGCTCGTCCTCATACCTCACCCAGCACGGTATGCTAGGGGCCATGTCCGCCACCTCTTCCCTGGAGGCGGCCCCCGCCTCACGGCCCTAGGGGGAGGGACCGGCCCCTGCCCCCCGAGGGGACTCAGACACGACTAAAGGAGTCCTAACATCTACCCCTACAACGTCTACTATTTCTACAGAAGGGGAGTACATCTAGCCTTAGAAAAGAGATCCTTCTGGGGCTGAAGTGGAAGAGGGGAGACGAGCGCCGAGCAGCTGAGGCCTGAGGGAAGTAAAAATGGAGAGTAAGGGCCCTAGGGCGGACCCCACCCAAATTTATCGCCGCGTACGGCCCCATCCAATGGCGCCCATCATCTCCCGCCTAAACGGCTCCTCGCGCCTAGTGGCTCCGATCGCTCCACGTGGCAGCCCAGCGATTAACCGCGTCCCGTCGGACATCACAGACCTGCACATGTCACATCAGCCAGTTGGCGCTCGATGCGTGGACCGTCGTTTCAGCTGCAGAGTGCACGAACCGGTGCACCTTCTTTTGCAAAGATCTCGCTCTGATTCGCTAGCGGAAAAGACGACCGACGGCCCGAGGACTAGCCCCGATGAAATCCTAGAAGGGATCTCGCCTCGGGAGGCCCGGCTGTCCACTCCTGACTCGACCCGCTAGCTGGTCGAAACAAGAGTGGGGGGCTAATGATAATACTCGATATTGACGACCTCCAAGATCGGGACACGCGGCAAATGACGTGTCTGTAGGGTGTTTTTCGTCATCCCATTGAGATGGGAATACGCGCGCGCTTGTTAGGCGTACTACAGATTCCCCCTGCCTAGGGTAGGCCGGGGTTTAATGATTATGGGGATCCGAATCTCCGGCAGCCGCGGACTAAACTGCCGTTAATTACCCCTCGCCGTTGGAGTGAGGGAACCTCCGATTGACGGGTTAAACTGGTCATGCGAACTCAATGTGCAGTGTGCGTGTGATGTGTTTTGAAAGGGGGTTTTGGATATGTCGGGAGCCACGCAGAGTTTTTACGGGGGAAAAGGCATCCAAGGGATGCGTGTGGCCAACGCCTTGAGCGCTGTGCGCTTAGGTGCTGTGCGTTTAGGCGCAAGCGCGCCACGTGTCGGCACGTGGGCGCTCTGCGCTCGAGCGCAAGCGCTCCACGTGTCGGCACGTGGGTGCTCTGCGCTCGAGCGCTGGGCGCTGGAGCGCAAGCGCGCCACGTGTCGGCACGTGGGCGCTCTGCGCTTGAGCGCAGGGCGCTGGTGAGAAAAAGGGGCTTTTAGTCCTAGAAATAGGGTTTAGAGTGGAGTTAAACTCCTAAAAATGTTTTGGTTGAGGAAATGTGTTCTTCTTCTTCCTCCTCTGTTGGCTGGATCAAGAGATGTGAGATTTAAAAATCTTTTTTTTTTGAGATCTAATGACAGATCCAAGTTCCCCATTGTGGGTTTTGTGGTGAAAAACTATTTAGTTTTGGAAAAAGGAGAGTAAAACTCTTGATTTAATTCACAAAAAAGGAGAAGGTTTGAAACCTTCAGAAAGGGGAAAGAGGCACAAACCCTAGGTTTTTGAGAGAATGAAAAGTATTATCTTTATTCATCATCATTTTGCCTTATATAGGATTACATATTTACATATAGCCCCCTGAGCTTTGCAAAAATGGAATTTTGCCCATCCCATGGCTCATGTGCCATTTCATTTTTGTAGGGTTCCTAGGCACTCTAATGAGGTCTCACAAGGCATCAACCATGCCAATTTAACATTTTACATGTGCCGAGAAACCCTAATACGGATCGTTAACTAGAATTTTAGGCGAAAAAGGAAACTAGTTAACAACTTAACTAAAAGAACGGAAATACAACCTTTGTAGATCCGGTTCTCCACCTCCATAGCTCCATGATGAAGTCCCCTCGCTGTACAAATCGCATCCCGGACTCTAGCATCGGCTTCATCGGAGAAATGGGCGGGCTTGGTCGTCGGCTTCGATGCCGAAGATGATCTACGTTGAGGCATCACTAGATCAAGCTCCCACTTCACCAAGTCATGAAACTTGTGAAGAAAACACCCTATACTACTTGGAAAAAGGTAGAGGATGAAGAAATAGGAAGTGGGTTCACTTTAGAATTGGATTTCTCACTTGTTTACTCAAGATGCCATTAATGGTGGCAAGCTTTTTCTTGAACTCAAGAAGAAGAAGAAGATCAAGATCATTATGATAAGTTAAAAGAAAATAATACTTATCATATTTTTAACCATAGTCAAGTGTAGAGAATTAACTAAGGTTATATGAATGGTTAGGGTTAAAAGAAGAAGACAAAATGATCTCTTGGTCAAAACTTCATGAAGCTTCAACAAGCTTCATGAAAGAAACAAAGAAAGAAACCATTTTGTTCAATATCTTTTCCATAATAAATAAATGAATAAATAGATATGAAAAACAAAACCCTAACCATTTAAATAACCATGGTTTAATCTTTACAAAAAACTTAAGTAAGAATGTATCATCAAACATGATACAATCAACTGCACAAAAGTATATCACATATACAACTTGCACAATCCAAGTGAGAAAATCCATTTAAAGTGAACCAATACTAGTTAATGCAAAGTAATATATCAAATATATAATTATACATTAAATCATTAAATCAACACTTGATTTAACGATCCGGTCATATCGCATATAACCGACTAGTATCATATGTATCGGCTTACCGAATCAATCCTTGATTCGATAACTAGGTTATATCGCATACAACCTTTCGATACATTCATCGCGAGAATGGAATACGGTATCACATACACGCATTATTCTCGGTCCTGCACATATCTCATATGCGCTCCTATCTTGTTTCGCTTGAGCCAGGAAATCTCTGTGTAGGACTCTAAAGACTCGTCAATACGCCGGCAGCAGGTGATGATCATATCAAACACCCACAAGCCGCAAGCGGTCTGCTAAACGTAACGGCCACCCGGGTATTGAGCGATCAGAAGATCGACGAGCAAGCCCGCTCACACTCCTGTGAATCCAACCAGTAACACTTACCGTACAGTCCGGTCTGATCGTCTGATATGTCGCATATCTCGCCTAGGGGTGGTATACGTCAGACCCCAATAGCTCGATAAGTCGTGTCGATATGAGGTCTATAACAGTTTGAGAAACTACTGGTAACACTTACCAGTAAATCTCAGCAACCCTGGCCAGGGATTTCCGGTTATAGCCAATCGAACACAGCGCAACATCAACTCCCTATACCGGGAGAGAAGAATCCCCTCCTATCGCTCATTGCCTCCATGTGACTCGGGACTGTACCCAAAAACCACCGTTTTGCATGCCCTCTTGGACGTGGTAAGGTGGAAATCAAAGCACAATGGGAACCACACAAGACTCTATGACGATCTCGGGTCAACAGACTACTCTGTACCAGTGTCACCAGAGAACTGCCATCTGACGTAAGGTATAATACCATCTGGGAGTTCTCGGCGAGTCCGTCCAGTGTACCCAGTCTCCACTGAGCACCCGTATATCAACTCTGATGTCAAACACCAATGGATATGGGATCATCCATCGCCCATCTGTATGGGTCGAGAAGGTATACGCTAGTCTACTCTGGTATATCGATGCCCCGTCTCGATATACCCACGACTAGGGACTTTGAAGGATGTACTTATGGACTACCATGTCCCCACTAGTATGATCCGCATCATAGTCCAGGTAGTCAAGTACACATCCTAAGGGCTTTACCAACATGTAACAGAGAGACAATCAGTGTACACGTTAAGGTAAAGAGCAACCAGATAGCATACTATCATGTCGAGCAAGAAAGTCCTCCCTATATATATCCCAGCATCCACTACAATGTACATCCAATGTACAGTAATGGCCTCTAGGGCATACATATAACTAACAATCTCCCACTTGCACTAGGGCCATCTGATAGCAGTGGTTGCAGTATCTCATACTCAACCATCCCATAAAAGTCTCTCTCTGGGAAAAGGCCTTTGTGAGTGGATCCGCCGTGTTGTCCTCTGAGTCTATTCTCCTAGCCTCGATCACCCTGGAGATCAACCATCTCCATGATCAGGTGACACTGCCTTAGAATATGTCTGGATCACTGATGGGACTGGCGTTCCTTGGCATAAGCCACAACTCCATTGTCACACAATGGGAGGAACTTAGTTCATCTCATGAACTAATATACACCCATACAGCCTCTTTGGTAGCATCTTAAGTAGCGATGTATCCAGCCTTAATCGTCTAGTATGCCACGGTATCTAGCTTGGAACTCTTCCAACATACCGTCCCTTTACTGAGGGTAAAGACAATGCCTGTGACTGACTTTCAGTCGTCCTTATCGCCCTGGAACCCTTCCAGTGATTCTCCCCAGGATCGGTTGATACCATCTCACTACAACTAGTGAGAATCCTAACATCCAATTAGATCTATCTCATAGATCCAAAATCCAGGATTTAGGAGGTATCATTTTGATCCTATATGGAGAATCATTGTGATAAGCGGAGATTGACCAAGCGTAGCATAGGAAACTCCTTCCCTATCTAGAGTATGTCATCCACGTACTTTACGAGGATCGTTACTATACTCCCTACTACCTTTTTGTTTATACAAGGTTCATCTCCCATTTTGATGATGTCAAATTCTTTGACTAATACATCAAAACAGATGTTCCAACTCCGCGATACCTGCTTTATCCTATAAAGCATCTTGTACACGTTTCCGCTGCTCCCACTGTCTACGAAGCCCTCTGGCTGTGTTCTTATAGACGTTCTCTTCTAAATCATTATTTAGAAAAGTAGTCATGGCACCCAACCGCCAGATATCGTAGTCCTGGTATGTAGCCGTGGCAAGTAGGATCTGGATGGACTTAAGCATAGCCACTTGAAAAGGTTTCATCATAATCCACGCCTGGTCGATGACGAAAAGCTTTAACAAGTCTAGCTTTGAAAGTCTCAACTTTTCCATATACACCAAGTAATCTTCTCAAGATATACTTGCTCCTGATGGGGATTTAACCCTTCAGATATAGCAACCAAAGTCCATACTTTGTTGGTGTACATGGATTCCATCTCAGATCGCTAAGCATCCAGCCATTCTTATAGAGTCTCTACTCTCGATGGCCTGCTCGAAACTAGTTGGGTCATCATCTCATGATGCAATTCTCGCTCCCACTGTCATAGAGAAACCGAAGTATCTCTCAGGTGGGTGAGGAACCCTACTAGATCGGCGGAGAGGCTGAGGTTCGTTGGTAACTATTGAATCCTTTGGTTCTGTCAAATCATCAGCTGCAGTTTTGTATAGCTGAAACCTTTCCAGTTCTACATTACAGACCTTGCCTCGAGCTTGTCCGGATTTTGTTTTTCAGACATAGGCTGGACAACCCCAAATCTTAACTAACTTAAGAGATGGGCTCTTCCCTTATCATATCAAATATGAAGTGGTAGGCAACTGATTTGATTTGAACCCTATTCAATAGGTATGCAGCTTCTCAAGTGCATAACTCCCAAAAAGGAAATAGGTAACTCAGTAGTACTCATCATAGAGCACACCTTATCACATAGGGTGCTATTGCTCCGTCCCGATATACTATCGTGCTATGGTGTATACGGAGGAGTAATGCTGAGAGAGAATCTCATTCTCCTTTAGAATAATCCAGGATTTCCGTGCTCAAGTATTCTCCTCCTCGATCTCATCAAAGGACATAATACTTATACCCGTGTTTTGGTTTTCTACTTCTAAATCATATTCTGTGAATATCTCAAAAGGTTCGGACTTGTGTTTCAACAGGAACATATGTCTGAATCTTGAGAGATTATCAGAGAATGTAACGAAGTACAAAGAACCATTCCTGGCATATGTAGACAGGGGACCTATCATACATCAACATGTATCATCCCAAGAGTTTACTAACTCTTTCTCTGTTTCCAGTAATCGGAGCTATGGTCATCTTATCTTTGTGACATGACTGGCAAGTTTCACAAGATGTAAATTCAAACAGTTTTAAATATGCATCTATGTGCAACTTAGCTAGTCGGGTCGCATTGATATGACCTAGTCTACAATACCTCAAGAAGGATCCGTTCATTTCTGAACTCTTCCTCTTGTGTGTGTTCTGTATACTAAGAACTGTAGTTTGATTTAGAACATCAATACTTTTAGATAACGTGCCTGATCCGATCAACTTTTGATATAGGAAATGTTCAAAACATTACCCAACAATACAAAATTTTATCGTTTCTTTACTAATAAAGAGACAGATATGATTTTGCATATCAGGTTCGGTATCTAATAATATTCGTTCAGAATCAATGTATTTGGAATACAGGGTGACAGTGACCAACAGACTTGGCTGCAACTCTTGCCCCGTTTTCTGCCTCATGAAACTTATCACCCGATCTCAGTTCTTTACCTATCTGTAGCCCATGTAACATATTACATATGCGGGATCCTGATCCGGTATCATATACCAAGGACGTAAAGGACACTGAGAAACAGTTCTATATAATGAACACACCCGAAGGAGATGCATCATATGCACTTTCTTCGTTTGGGCGGCATAGGAATTCTGGTATTCCCCAATTTCCTTCTCTGTCTTATAACAATTATAAGTTGGAGCGGGACCAACGTTCCCCAGCTCAGTATAACAAGCGGGTTTGGTCAATAATCCGTATTATTATCTTGATTAAGGCGTGACATGGTCGCAACCTGGAGAGAGAGAGAAGAAAACACTCAGCGTGCGCTCTTGCAAGAATAGATTGGTTATTATTTTATCTAATCAGGATGGCTCCCACTTCTTTTTATCAAATCTTCCTTCAAACCCTAAAAGGAAAGACTAGCCGGAATTAATTACACACTACAAGTTCGCCAATCTTTCAGCCAGGCTAGTGTCGGTACTTTGAGGGAGGTCCCCCGTGCTTTCGCACGAACCTAATTAATGTAAACCTCGTTTTCCCAGAGGCATAACCTCGTTGACACCTTTCTAGACACCTACTTGATCGGCTAATTGTAATATGTAAAACTCTCCCAGGAGTAACAATTACTCGCAGCGGGTATCGGGATCCAACTATCTCATAGAAGGTATGCAATCTCATTGCAAATTTCAACACTTAAAATTCCCGATAATTTTGCCCCTAGCACCCTATGACCTTGACGGAGGTCAACAAACCATAGGCTACTAGTCAAGTTCAACCCGTCATTTCTTGATCGAATTAAACCCATCCGCACAACCCTTGACGGAGGTCAACAAGGCCGCACGACTACCCTAATCCAATCTGCATCATATGCATAAGCAGATAAATACTAGTTAGCTACCGCACACTACGCCTTGACGGAGGTCAACAAACGTAGCACGAATACTAAATAGGACTTATCTGAAATGACGGAGGGCTACGACAGGTTTTTCTGAAAACCTATTGCGTAATGAACTTGATATCGTTGTAGAATCAAATGATTTTAAAATGGAGTGCTTTTGAGGCTTTTCTAGTTTTGCTAAAGGAATCACTCCCGGTGAAGGGATCGTCGGTCCTTTCCTCTTCGAATGAGGTGCGGGATATATCATATATATCACTGTGCAAAGCAGAACTCTTAAAAGCAATCAAAAGACAAACCGAGGGTTGTAGTATCTGCCAGTTATTGCTAAAGGAGTCACTCTCTGTGAAGGGATCTCGGTCCTTTCCTCATCGAATAAGGTGCAGGATATATCATATATACCGCTGTGCAAAGCAAGAACTGTAGCTACCTGTTTTATTTTGAAATTCAATTCCACAACATCTTTAGGTTTCTTTTATTTCATTAATCTCATTAATGAAGTCCCATCATTTAAGTCACCTAAACATCACAGATAAATACGACGTACACTTATGCCATCCGCATTCGCCTCAATGTCCCCTCGTGCACCGTTAGGTTAGGTAACTAACGGCAGAGCGGGGCAGGGCTAGCGCGGGTGTAAAACATAAGTAACGCCTATATAACATATCAAATATACTATATAAAGTATCCATCACAGAACATATCACATGATCACATCACAGATATCGCAGCAGAAGAATCATATGAAATATTGGATATACTAGGACGTCCATGTTTTCAATACGAGCCAGTATAAAACACGGATTCCACGGTCGCGATGAATAGCCAAACCCACACCCCTAGACCCCTACGAGAGCGGCAAGCAACCCTACCAATTCTAGAGTTAGGAGACCCGGACCCGACTCCTCGAGTTGGTCTCCCACTGGACTCCAGAACCCGGTTACTTGTGCTCCCCTCCTTGGGTCTATCCTAGTGCGGAAAAGTAAATAATATACAAAGGGTGACATCTTCCGCAACCTGGAAGTGCCCCAATAAAAGAATATTACATACAAGTTTTTACATGAATGAAAATGAAAAACACTCATCTCACATAAAAAAAACCCGGCTATTTAAACACGACGATCCAATATAACATATCCAGCAACACATAACATCACATGTCATCAACGTAAGTAAATATGCGCATCCCAATTGTCGTTGGCATATAGCAACGAAACCGGCGATATCACATATTACACTTACGGTCACAGAAAAGAAAGTGTAAAACTACAACAGTTGGAATCCGCAACCTCCTTAGACATCACATGCCTAATCAAATGAATTACTTAGACATCGCATGCCTAACAATTATAAACCCCGCATTTTAGTCTCAAAATCGAAAACACTTTTCAATATCAAGTCGGGCAATTCAACAAGATTCCCGACATCCTGATTGAATGCTCGTCGCAAACTTCAGTAGACGGCTGCACCCCTGATGCCGTCGACGAAGTGCACCAAGGCGGAACACCGCTGCCGCGAGCACCCGAACGGATGCTTTCGGCGACGGGGTTCTCCTACAGTCACTTGGTCGGGGCTATGGAGTGAGGCTGTCTATTAAGTTTACCCGGCGAGTATCCGCGTACGCTACGTGATTACGACGGAGTTTTGATCATATCAAAATTCCGTGGCAACTGATCAAGTGAGACTAAACCGCTAGATTTATAACATTCATTCAGTTATCTCATAACAACTTATGAATTCCAATTATTGTATCACATTCCGGATAAATAGAAAATATTAAACTTTCCGATCGAACAATCGAACACCCAGGTTTTCCCAATACGACTCAACACATGAAATAAGTCTAAAAACATTCAGTTCATGCCTCAGTACCAACGGTCCAGCCGTAGAAGGGTCAAGCCAACGCCTCACATGTGGCACACCGTACTGCCCCAAACCCTAAGGTTCAAAGGGCAGTTCAAGACGGTCACATAATCGAGTTAAGGTTTGTTGTCTTCTAGAGGGACCATCGCGTTACTTGCACTACTTAGAACGTTATTAAACCACGGAAAGATCCAACATTTGGAAATTTCCCGATAGGGGAAAGCTTGGGTATTTACATCCGGTCGAACTTTTTAACATGTTCTAAAATTATCCGGAAAGCCACAAAGACAAAGTCTGATAATCCGATCGAATCATCGAATCCCCAAAACAATCCCAGAAAATTCAACTCTTGAATAAATATTAAAAATTCCCAGAAAAACCAGTACTGAAAAATAAGAATTACTGTACAAAATTCAATGCAGGAGGAGACTAAAGGGCCGCAGAACCGCCGCATTAGCATGCTAATGCCGCGGTTCCGCCGCGCTTTGATGGAATTATGAGCACGGGCTCCACAGTAATTCTTCAAATTCCCTGCTGATTTTTCTGCATATTTTTAATTTCTAAAAACTCCAGATTTCAAAAAATGTACAGAGAGCATTTTGAGAATAGGGTTTCGGTTCGATCGGACTTCTAACTCCGTCTACGCATCGCCTAAGGCTCTAGCTAGGCTCTGATACCACTGTAGGGTTCTTAGGCACTCTAATGAGGTCTCACAAGGCATCAACCATGCCAATTTAACATTTTACATGTGCCGAGAAACCCTAATACGGATCGTTAACTAGAATTTCAGGCGAAAAAGGAAACTAGTTAACAACTTAACTAAAAGAACGGAAATACAACCTTTGTAGATCCGGTTCTCCACCTCCATAGCTCCATGATGAAGTCCCCTCGCTGTACAAATCACATCTCGGACTCTAGCATCGGCTTCATCGGAGAAATGGGCGGGCTTGGTCGTCGGCTTCGATGCCGAAGATGATCTACGTCGAGGCATCACTAGATCAAGCTCCCACTTCACCAAGTCATGAAACTTGTGAAGAAAACACCCTATACTACTTGGAAAGAGGTAGAGGATGAAGAAATAGGAAGTGGGTTCACTTTAGAATTGGATTTCTCATTTGTTTACTCAAGATGCCATTAATGGTGGCAAGCTTTTTCTTGAACTCAAGAAGAAGAAGATCAAGATCATTATGATAAGTTAAAAGAAAATAATACTTATCATATTTTTAACCATAGTCAAGTGTAGAGAATTAACTAAGGTTATATGAATGGTTAGGGTTAAAAGAAGAAGACAAAATGGTCTCTTGGTCAAAGCTTCATGAAGCTTCAACAAGCTTCATGAAAGAAACAACGAAAGAAACCATTTTGTTCAATATCTTTTCCATAATAAATAAATGAATAAATAGATATGAAAAACAAAACCCTAACCATTTAAATAACCATGGTTTAATCTTTACACAAAACTTAAGTAAGAATGTATCATCAAACATGATACAATCAACTGCATAAAAGTATATCACATATACAACTTGCACAATCCAAGTGAGAAAATCCATTTAAAATGAACCAATACTAGTTAATGCAAAGTAATATATCAAATATATAATTATACATTAAATCATTAAATCAACACTTGATTTAACGATCCGGTCATATCGCATATAACCGACTAGTATCATATGTATCGGCTTACCGAATCAATTCTTGATTCGATAACTAGGTTATATTGCATACAACCTTTCGATACATTCATCGCGAGAATGGAATACGGTATCACATACACGCATTATTCTCGGTCCTGCACATATCTCATATGCGCTCCTATCTTGTTTCGCTTGAGCCAGGAAACCTCTGTGTAGGACTCTAAAGACTCGTCAATACGCCGGCAGCAGGTGATGATCATATCAAACACCCACAAGCCGCAAGCGGTCAGCTAAACGTAACGGCCACCCGGGTATTGAGCGATCAGAAGATCGACGAACAAGCCCGCTCACACTCCTGTGAATCCAACCAGTAACACTTACCGTACAGTCCGGTCTGATCGTCTGATATGTCGCATATCTCGCCTAGGGGTGGTATACGTCAGACCCCAATAGCTCGATAAGTCGTGTCGATATGAGGTCTATAACAGTTTGAGAAACTACTGGTAACACTTACCAGTAAATCTCAGCAACCCTGGCCAGGGATTTCCGGTTATAGCCAATCGAACACAGCGCAACATCAACTCCCTATACCGGGAGAGACGAATCCCCTCCTATCGCTCATTGCCTCCATGTGACTCGGGACTGTACCCAAAAACCACCGTTTTGCACGCCCTCTTGGACGTGGTAAGGTGGAAATCAAAGCACAGTGGGAACCACACAAGACTCTATGACGATCTCGGGTCAACAGACTACTCTGTACCAGTGTCACCAGAGAACTGCCATCTGACGTAAGGTATAATACCATCTGGGAGTTCTCGGCGAGTCCGTCCAGTGTACCCAGTCTCCACTGAGCACCTGTATATCAACTCTGATGTCAAACACCAATGGATATGGGATCATCCATCGCCCATCTGTATGGGTCGAGAAGGTATACGCTAGTCTACTCTGGTATATCGATGCCCCGTCTCGATATACCCATGACTAGGGACTTTGAAGGATGTACTTATGGACTACCATGTCCCCACTAGTATGATCCGCATCATAGTCCAGGTAGTCAAGTACACATCCTAAGGGCTTTACCAACATGTAACAGAGAGACAATCAGTGTACACGTTAAGGTAAAGAGCAACCAGATAGCATACTATCATGTCGAGTAAGAAAGTCCTCCCTATATATATCCCAGCATCCACCACAATGTACATCCAATGTACAGTAATGGCCTCTAGGGCATACATATAACTAACAATTTTTGCACATAAGCCATGAGCTTACAAACTATTGGCTTTATGCTCATTTTGCATACATTCATGTATAAAAAAAATTACATAAAAATTATTTATTACATGATTTTGTTGTTGGCATGAGGGAGGCTGGCCGCAGGCTCGACTTGGGCATGGGTCCGCTTGACCTGGGCTTGGGCTCACCTGGCTTGGGGTTGACCTTGACTTTGACTCGGTCAACCGGGGTGCAAATTTTGACCTCAACAAAGTGCCCCCCATCAATAAATGCACACCGCACATTTGAGTTGTGTGCATGAAATTGATGGATCTTGAAGTTGGACTTCGAGGTGGAACATCATTCCAGGGGTGGAGGATCATCCCGGGGAGCATAATTCCCGGGGATCGGAGCATCATTCTGATTCGCGGAGCATAATTCCAAGGTCGGAGTATCCCTCGGGGAGCGTGATTCCCGGGCATCGAAGTATCATTCCGATTTGCGGAGCATAATTCTAAGGTCGGAGCATCATTCCGAAGAGTCGAAGCATAATTCCGAAGAGCGGAGCATGATTCCAGGGATCGGAGCATCATTCCGATGAGCGGAGCATGATTCCAGATATCGGAGCATTATTCCAGAGATCGGAGCATCATTCCGAAGGGCGGAGCATGATTCCAGAGATCGGAGCATCATTCCGAAGGGCGGAGCATGATTCCAGGATTCGGAGCATCATTCCGAAGGATGGAACATCATTCCAGGGATCGGAGCATCATTCCAGGGATTGGAGCATCATTCCAAAGAGCCGGAGCATAATTCCGATTTGCGGAGCATAATTCCAGGGTCGGAGCATCATTCCGAAGGATCAGAGCATCATTCCGATTCGCGGAGCATAATTCCAAGGATCGGAGCATCATTCCGATGGACGGAGCATGATTTCAGGAGATCGGAGCATCATTCCGAAGGGTGGAGCATGATTCCAGGAGATCGGAGCATCATTCCGAAGGGTGGAGCATAATTCCAGGGGTCGGAGAATTATTCCGAAGAGCGGAGCATGATTCCAGGGATCAGAGCATCATTCCAATGAGCGGAGCATGATTCCAAAGATCGGAGCATCATTCCGATGAGCGGAGCATGATTCCAAGGATCGGAGCATCATTCCGAAGCACGGAGCATAATTCCAGATATCGGAGCATCATTCCGAAGAGCCGGAGCATAATTCCGATTTGCGGAGCATAATTCCACGGTCGGAGCATCATTCCGAAGGATCGGAGCATCATTCCGATTCACGGAGCATAATTCCAAGGATCGGAGCATCATTCCGATGGGCGGAGCATCATTCCAGGAGATCGGAGCATCATTCCGAAGGGTGGAGCATGATTCCAGGATTCGGAGCATCATTCCGAAGGATGGAGCATAATTCCAGGGATCGGAGCATCATTCCACGGATTGGAGCATCATTCCGAAGAGCCGGAGCATAATTCCGATTTGCGGAGCATAATTCCAGGGTTGGAGCATCATTCCGAAGGATCGGAGCATCATTCCGAAGGATTGGAGCATCATTCCGATTCGCGGAGCATAATTCCAAGGATCGAAGCATCATTCCGATGGGCGGAGCATGATTCCAGGAGATCGGAGCATCATTCCGAAGGGTGGAGCATAATTCCAGGGGTCGGAGCATTATTCCGAAGAGCGAAGCATGATTCCAGGGATCGGAGCATCATTCCAATGAGCGGAGCATGATTCCAAAGATCGGAGCATCATTCCGATGAGCGGAGCATGATTCCAAGGATCGGAGCATCATTCTGAAGAGCCGGAGCATAATTCCGATTTGCGGAGCATCATTCCGAAGGGTCGGAGCATCATTCCGAAGGATCGGAGCATCATTCCGATTCGCGAAGCATAATTCCAAGGATCGGAGTATCATTTCGATGGGCGGAGCATGATTCCAGGAGATCGGAGCATCATTCCGAAGGGTGGAGCATGATTCCAGGAGATCGGAGCATCATTCCGAAGGGTGGAGCATAATTGCAGGGGTCGGAGCATTATTCTGAAGAGCGGAAGACATTCTGACCGAAGCATGATTTCGATGCAGAGGTAGATTCCTAGGCGAAGTATAATTCCGACAAGGAAGGCAAATATTCCGAGGCGAAGCATTGATTTCGGCACGGGGTACATTCTGAGACGAATCATGATTCCGACGCAGAGCTTGTTGGTTGACTTGATTCCGAGACGAAGCATAATTTCGACAGGGAAGGTAGATATCCCGAGGCGAAGCATGATTTCGACACGGGGTAAATTCTGGGACGGAGCATGATTCTGCCGTAGAGGTTGTTGGTTTGATTTGATTTGGGTTGACATCAGCATCGCTACACTGGAATATGGTACCGGGAGCGAATCATCATTTGTCATGAGAGGATTTGGGAATTGGTTTTTTTTGGTTTGGCATCAGCATCGCTACACTGGAATATGGTACCAGGAGAGAATCATCATTTGTCATTTGCTTATTAGGAAATGATGGCTTAGGAGACAGGTTTTAGGTCCCTATCACCTAAGACTTTTCAATTTTATGAGCCGTAAGGGTCTCACAAAGCATTTTCTCCCTACGGGTCGTAAGGATCCCGTAGGTGTATTTTCTCTTTGGGAGTCGTGGGGACTCCCAAGTGTGTTGCTCCTTTGTGAGTTGTAAGGATCTCACGCGGGAATTTTCTCCTCACAAAGTCGAAAGGACCTTGTGAGTGCATTTCATCTCTTTCTCACGAGTTTGCGCCCTTTCGGGTTTTCACAAACTCGCCGGCAGTCCTGCTGTTTTTACTCACGGAGCCCTTTCGGGTTTTCATCTGTGCCCATTTTGCTTGTGAACATACCTTTTTTTTATTTTATTATTTTTGGAGAGATTGGGATTGTTTTACGCCCGTGGATTGTATACGGTTTTGCAGGATGTATGATCCAGACCGTAGGGCCGGAAAAATTTCGGGACTTTGCCGGCGTCTGCATCGCTGCACTGGAATATGGTACCAGGAGCGACTCATCATTCGCCATTTGGGGATTGGGGAGCGATGTCTTAGGAGACGGGTTTAGATCCCTATCACCTAAGGCTTTTCAATTTTATGGGCCGTGAGGGTCCCATAAAAGCATTTTCTCCCTACAAGTCGTAAGGATCCCGTTGGTGTATTTTCTCCTAAGGAGTCGTGAGGGCTCCTAAGTGTGTTCTTCCTTTGTGGGTCGTAAGGATCCCACAAAGGTTCGTTCTCCTCATGTATCGTGAGAACACATGAGTGGGTCTTCTCAATGGAGCATAATTTCAAAGGCGGAGACCAGCCGCGTAACTGGTGATTGTGGCGGGGCATGAGTATGACGAGAATTATTTGAGCCCGTGGATTGTATACGGCAGTCAATTTGGGGACTGGTCGTAGTGCTGGGAGAATTTTGGAAATTTGAATTTTTGTTGGCGTCTGCATCGCTGCACTGGAATATGGTATCAGGAGCGACTCATCAATTGCCTTTGGGTTTTTTTTTGTTTTTGTTTTACCGCGATTGCTCTATCATTTCAGCTTTTCTTATCGCGAAGGTCGCGATTGCCCTATCATTTTGGCTTTATATTCGCGGTTGCCCCATCATTTCGGCTTTATTTTCATTTTTATTTTTACTCGCTGATTTTTATTGCGAGTTGCCCTATCATTTCGGCTTTTCTTTATTTTTCTTTTATTTACACATTTTTTTTTGTTCATTTACATTTTTTTTTACATTCCCAGTTTAACGACTTAGAGATCGACTGTTCCCAGTTTAATGACGTGGTGGTCGATTGTTCCCAGTTTAATGACGTGGTGGTCGATCGTTTTGAGAGAAAGTCAGATGTCTGAGAGAATCAGTTTCACGAAGAACTTCGGTCTCCATTTGTATGAAATTGGCGGTCGCATCTTGACTGTTTACTAACACGCCTTTGGACAGTTCTATCTCTCCTGCCTTGTATTGCTTTTCGACCCAATCTTTGAAGACGAAGCAGTCCTCAATGGCATGACCTATCACTCTGTGATAGGGGCAGTATTTGGGGGCGTCGGTCATATTCGCTTCCTGCGGTCTTTTTGACTCTGGCAGTTGTAGACCGTTCTTCAGGGCGTTTTTGAATATTTTATGGATTTTGTCCCTTCTGAAGGAATAGACCTTATCTAGCTTCTCTTTGAGTGGAGATTCTCCTCCCTCTCCGAACACTGACTTCCGAGGCTGGTTGGCGCTAGGCCCGCTCATCCCTTGCTTATTTCGGTTAGCCGAAGTGTTGAAAGATTCAGAATCATCGGAGTTTCCGCCTTTGCGATTATCGTCCTTTCGGTTTCTCCAGGACCTATTGTTAATTTGGAAGTCCGAGGAGGACTCCTGCTTTGAGCGCTCCAGCATCTGAACTTTCTTGGTCAGCTCTTAGAATGTTTTGAGACCCGCGGTGCATAGAAACGGGGCCATCCAATTTTTGAGATTTTCGACGAGGAGGCTGACAGATTGGTCTTGGTCTATCGACAGTTCGCATTTAACGGAGAGATTGCGCCATCGGGTTATAAAATCCGTGCTGCTTTCGTTGTTCTTGGGCTTGGTCCTTACGAGCTCGGCAATGGTGATCTTATCGCTGACGCTCATGAACCTTTGTCGAAACAAAGATTCCATTTGGACGAAACTAGTAATGGAGCCATCCGGTATGCTCACGTACCAGTCGAAAGCAACATCGGTCAAGCTATTAACGAACCGGTGGAGGAGAAGCGCATCGTTGCCCCCAGTATTCCCGCATGAGGCTTTGAAGTGGGCGATGTGCTGATTCGCATTTCCCGTCCCATCGAATCTTCCGAATTTGGGGATGACATAGCCGCTAGGAAATTCTACCAGATCATATTGAGCAGGATATGGTCTCCCACTACTGCTGATATCTTTTTGCGCTTCAGCTTCGGCCACCAATGTTTTGAATTTGCTGGCAACCAAATCCATGATTTGATCTTGAGTTAGCGGGCTACTGTCATCGGTAGCCAAGACATTTCCAGAGATAGGATGCGACTGATTTTCATGTAGTTCGCCCACTTTTGGATTTGAGGGAACGGGCGTCGGCTGTCTCGGGACACCGTTTCCCGGTCCATGAGCTGAGCCCTGTGCTTGATTGGGAGGCTGAGAGGCAAGTTGGGCCGTAAGCCGTAAGACGACATTTGTCAAGTCGTCGATCTTTGAGTAGAGCTTGGCCATCTCCTTGTCTTTGCTTCTAAGCTGTTTTCGGAGCTCTTGGAGAAGTTGCTGCTCTGCATTCTTGGGACGGAAGGTTGGCTCATCTTCGCTTTCCGAGCCCGACTCCTCATGGACCGAAGGGTCTCTCCGCCTATCATCCTCATCGAGAAGGTTTTCATCACCCAACGGGGACGTCTGTTCTTGGGAAGCGGCAACCACATTCAAGCCAGATTGGATTTGAGATGTGGTGGCCCCGTCCTTGCTCTTGCTGCTCGTGCCCACCATGTAGACAGTGTGGACCACATACCCAGCCATTTCCCCATCTTCGGCAGGGTAACCCTGTTCTTTGAACCTCATGAGGTTCAGCCTAGCAGGAGCCCTAGCCCTTTTGTTGGCTCTATATCTGAGCCTTTTCTGCCTTAGCTTTTCAATTTTAAGGGCTCGGCGGGCATCCATTTCCTGGGAAGCCACCGTGAGTCGATTAGCGGGGAGCTTAGAGAAAACACCCGATCGAGCAGTTGTCAGGGGCACCGCCGGGGCTTGCTCGAGATGCCCTGTTGCTTTGTTGGTGTTAATGGCCTTGCCCCCAGCTGGGGCCAGAGAGAGTCGTTTAAACACCGATTTGCGTTTGAGTTGGGGCGCCTTCGATACCACCACATTTGGCCTCTTGCCTTTCGAGACCGGTTTGTCTGTCACCGGGGCTTGAGGAGCTGGGATGGCGCCAAGAGGCATGAACATAATAGAGCCGAAAGGTAGCAGCGGCTCCTCCCATTGTCGCTCGAGACTGGCCGGGAGGACCGTCCTGGAGTCCATCTTCATCGTGTATGAGATGGGAGCCGTGTTGAGAGCTGAGCAGGTTTTTGGAGATATCGTTGAGAAGTGATTGCTTGAAAACCTGCATGAAAGGGCATTATTTCAGTATAAATATAGACATGTATATTGACTGAGTTCGCATGAACGTTTAACCCGAAATATGGGAGGGAAGATGGTCTCACCGGGCGTGCCAGAATCTGTAGGGTGTTTTTCGTCACCCCATTGAGATGGGAATACGCGCGCGCTTGTCAGGCGTACTACAGATCTCCCCTACCTAGGGTAGGCCGGGGTTTAATGATTGTGGGGATCCGAATCTCCGGCAGCCGCGGACTAAACTGCCGTTAATTACCCCTCGCCGTTGGAGCGAGGGAACCTCCGATTGACGGGTTAAACTGGTCATGCGAACTCAATGTGCAGTGTGCGTGTGATGTGTTTTGAAAGGGGGTTTTGGATATGTCGGGAGCCACGCAGAGTTTTTACGGGAGAAAAGGCATCCAAGGGATGCGTGGGGCCAGCGCCTTGAGCGCTGTGCGCTTAGGTGCTGTGCGCTTAGGCGCAAGCGCGGCACGTGTCGGCACGTGGGCGCTCTGCGCTCGAGCGCTGGGCACTTGAGCGCAAGCACGCCACGTGTCGGCATGTGGGAGCGCAGGGCGCTGGTGAAAAAAAGGGGCTTTTAGTCCCAGAAATAGGGTTTAGAGTTGAGTTAAACTCCTAAAAATGTTTTGGTTGAGAAAATGGGTTCTTCCTCCTCTGTTGGCAGGATCAAGAGATGTGAGATCTAAAAATCTCTTCTTTTTGAGATCTAATGACAGATCCAAGTCCCCCTTTGTGGGTTTTGTGGTGAAAAACTATTTAGTTTTGGAAAAAGGTGAGTAAAACTCTTGATTTAATTCACAAAAAAGGAGAAGGTTTGAAAGCTTCAGAAAGAGGAAAGAGGCACAGACCCTAGGTTTTTGAGAGAATGAAAAGTATTATCTTTATTCATCATCATTTTGCCTTATATATGCTTATATATTTACATATAGCCCCTTGGGCTTTGCAAAAATGACATTTTGCCCATCCCATGGCTCATGTGCCATTTCATTTTTGCACATAAGCCATGGGCTTACAAAATATTGGCTTTATGCCCATTTTGCATACATTCATGTATACAAAAAATTACATAAAAATTATTTATTACATGATTTTGTTGTTGGCATGAGAGAGGCTGGCCGCGGGCTCGACTTGGGCATGGGCCCGCTTGACCTGGGCTTGGGCCCACCCGGCTTGGGGTTGACCTTGACTTTGACTCGGTCAACCGGGATGCAAATTTTGACCCCAACAGTGTCCCAAGGCTCAGAAGAAAGGACCCCCAAGGGCCGACCAGGCCACCCGGTGTCCGACCTGCGAGCACAAACTGGCCCACCTCGGAGCCCTCTGCGAATGTGCCTCCTCGGCCACTCAGCTCACCCCGAGCTGCCGTAAGACCAAGATGCCTCGTCCCTCCCGCTCTTTCCCGAGCTCGCCTACCGAAGTCATCTTCCTCGGTCCCTCCGACCGACCGGCTCCACCGCTCACAGGCGTAACCGCCGCTCCACGAATCTCGCCATGCGCAGATCCTCCTCCGGCAACATCCCACGTTCCACGCCATTGCGATCCCCATTAACGGGCGATTCGCTTATCACGCGGGCGTGACGTCGGGAACGTAACTGCCGGCGAGATTCTCGCGCCTGCTGCTGCGTGCTGCCGCCACTATATAAACCCCCATCACAGAGGGGTCAAGTAAGCCATTTTTTACACTTTACGCCGTTACTCTGCTCGGATCTTGTCACTGACTTGAGCGTCGGAGGGTCCTCGGTGGTACCAAACCATCCCGGGACTTCTTTGCGGGTACACGGCGGCAGCCTCTTCATCCCACTTTGTCCTCTGAAAACCCATTGAGACCCACACGCAACGAAGGACAATCAACCCAGTTCATCTCGAGATCAACGGAAGACAATATCTGACGGAGGCCCGAAAAGGAGCTCCATCACTTGGAGTATTCAAGCCACACATCATCTATCAAGCAAATACGACACTCATAGGCCCTCCTGTTTTTTACTTACACCCACTGTTGGATGGGCATAATAGCACCAATGCTATTATTTCATAATAGCATGACCCTAGACCTGCTCCAACCGACCCAAAAAAGCACCTTTTCACTAACCATCTTTTTATAAATTTCAAAAAGAAATAAAAAATAAAATAAAAGGCTAGTGTCTTTGTGTAGATATTTTTGTGCCTTCGTTTTGGAAGAAGGTGGGTTCCCACAATTCCAATCGGTAAACCGAATTTGTGTTCTTTTCCCTCCAAATAAAAATACCAGGATTAATACTTTGTTGTTGTCCTTCTCATGCACAACTTGGGGTGAAACCGGGCCCGTTAGGCGTGATTTTGACAAATTTTATATCCGATAAGAAAATTAAAGGTTGAACCCAAAACCCTTCCGAACACGATGGATTTACAATGAGTTAAACCTGAAACCACAATTTTAGATTTAGGCGGACAGATCGGCTTTGAGGGAGTGATAAATTATAAGAGTAAAATAATTAAAAATTATGCTGCTTGAGATGGTTATATTTAATATATATGCATAAAATTTATAGTTTTACAAAATTATATAAATTATATGTGATAAATTTAAAAAGTACACATAAACGCTAACTAGACTACATACAATAGAATATAATATGCGCATTATAATATTTAAAATAAATATTTGTTTGATATATGTAGTTGCTTCGGATATATGAAACGAGTTTGGTTGGAGCTGATTTTAGGGTTCGGACAAACGGGGTTAATATTATACCCACGCCCAACCTGAATCTTTTATATTTAATTTTCAACCCGCTCGATCGGGTTAGGACATATATAGGATGTCTAAAAACCAGGAAAAACTTGGTCCGGCCAAATTGAGTTCGGGCAAACCCAACCTACCTATCATCCCTATGCACAGCTAGCACTGGCTCTACCTTTGTTTCCTTTCCCTTTTTCAAAGGGGGGAGAACATTGGTAGTATTGGAATATCTTATGAACTTCAACAAATTATGGTGAACTGTTTGAAATTTTTAATTTTGTGGGCCTTTATATTATTGTTCATTATTTCCAACAAAATCTATCTGAAACTTAATTCCATTTTTTTTTCTAAATCTAATATTTATCGTGATTACTCTCCACGGCTATTGTGTTTCTCAACAACAACAAAATATGAAGATATTATAAGGGTTATAGGTTTTGAGGATATGGAGAAGCTAAAATACAAAGCGAAAATTATTTTACCCCTAAAATCTTGTTTCGAAGAGAGGGAACTATTGGAAAATGAAATAACAAGAAGTTTAGAAAAGGACCAAGGCAGCAAATGAATTTAGCATGTGTCTTGACTAATAGCTGCAAATAACATGTGATAACCTTTTGTGTTTTAGTAAAAAAAATTGACAATTCCATATTATTTAGTTAAATTTGCAAAATATTTATCAAGAAAAAATACCAAGACCCACAATTTACTCAATAAACATGAGTAATATTGTTATAATCCTTCGACAGATTCCATATTGATTGTCGAAATTCACATCACGTAAAAGATGGAAGAGAAGGTCAAACATACTGGATATTCCATCTAACAAAGCAATGAAGTTGGTGATTACCATTTATGTAGAGAAAGTTGTTGGATATGTATGCCCTATACGCTGTTATTGTATATGTATACAAGTAGATATTTGGACATATGTATGTACAGGACAATCTTACTCGATATAATAGTATACTATTTGGTTTGTTTTTATCTTAACATATGTATATGTTTTATTTGTTATTACGTATCATTGATACATGTTGATAAAAACCCGTAGGATCATTGCTTGACTGCCAGCGTTATGATAACAATCATATGTATGTACATGACGATCTTGCTCGATATAATAGTATGCTATTTGGTTTGTTTTTATCTTAACATATGCATATGTTTTACTTGTTATTACGTATCATTGATACATGTTGATAAAACTCGTAGGATCATTGCTTGACTACCAGCGTTATGATGACAATCATATACGCGGGGGCTGGGTAGTCCATAAGCACAACCTTAAATAACTCTAATCGTGAGTATCGAGACAGAGCATCGATACTGATGTATACGTTTCTAGACCCCGACGAGAAGCAATGGTTGGTCCTACAGCCATTGGTCTTTGGCACCTAAGATCGTATACATGTGCTCACTGGGGGTGGGTATACTGGACGGACTTGTCGAGAACTGACTAGATAGTATTATACCAATCGTCAGATAGCAGTTCTCTGGTGATATAGGTATAGATAATCTGTCGACCTAAGGTCGTCATTTGTCTCGTGTGTGTTCCCACTGTGCTTTGATTACTATCCTACCATGGCTCTACTGATTCGTGCAAACAGATTTTAGTTGGGTACAGTTCCGAATCACATGGAGGCAGTGAGCGATTGTCGGGGATTCGTCTCTCCTAGTATAGGGAGTCGATGTCGCGCTGTGTTCAGTTGACCAACACCATAAGTTCCTGACCACGGCGGATTGAGAATTACTGATAGGTAAATCAGTAGATTCTCGGATGATCTTGAGCCACATCAACACGACTTGTCAAGTTACTAGGGGTCTAACGTTTTCCACCCCTAGACCAGACATGCGATACGCTCAGACGAACATACCGGACTGTACGGAGATTGTCATGAATAAGCTCAACAGGAATTCGGATGAGTTTTCTCATCGGCCTTCTTTTCGATAGGTATCTGGGTAGCCGTTATGTACAGCTAGTGCTACTGACGTGCTTGTGGTTAAACCCACTGCCAGCGTACTGTAGAGTCTTTAGAGTCCCACACAGAGAGCTTTTCTGGTTCAGGTGAAATGATGTAAATACCGTATGGTTTTACGTGCAGAGTTTCGATCATATACGTGTACTGACTACACGCATTTTTGTTCGGACGGATACTACTAGTAGGCTTAGAATTAAGCCGCATTCCAGTATTATATTATTTTTATTTCTTGGTATTCATAGTACGAATACGGGTATGTATATACGGTGGGACTAACGTGCTTGTGGTTAAACCCGCTGCCAGCGTACTGTAGAGTCTTTAGAGTCCCACACAAAGAGATTTTCTGGTTCAGATGAAACGATATAGATGCCATATGGTTTTACGTGCAGAGTTTCGATCATATACGTGTACTAGCTACACGCATTTTTGTTCGGACAGATACTACTAGTAGGTTTAGAATTAAGCCGCATTCCAGTATTATATTATTTTTATTTCTTGGTATTCATAGTACGAATATGAGTATGTATATACGGTGGGAGTATTCTTGTAATTTTACTTGAGTGCTTCTAGAAGAAGACACCTCATTTAGTTTAAATCCATTTGTTTAAATGGATAATGAGATGGAGGAACGAGCTATTATGGAAGCATGGTTGAAGCATTGCTAGTTTGGATGACTCATTCATTTGAATAACTATTGAAACATCTCACATTATTTTTAATGTAAATGATATGCTTAATATCATCAATACTTAGCCATTTTTCATCTCATTCTTGACTTCACATTCTCTTTCCTCCTTTTCTCTCTTCTTCCTCCTCAAATGCTAATCCTCTCATGAGTTGAGAAATCATGAGTTTATGAGATAAATTAATCCAATAAATATTCTTCACATCTACTAAATCGCTTATATTAGCAAATTAGGTGCTTTAGTTACCTCAAGTTTGAGGTTAAGACTTGAACTATAGTCTCTCGGATGAATCGTCTTCGACATAAGAAGGCCGACGACCAAGCTCGATCCCAACGGACAAGGAGCTTAAGAAGGAGATTAAGAAGATCCGAAGGACTTGAACATACAGATATAATCATTTTCACAGTAGATTAGTACCTTTGCAAGTTTTGTTATTTAGGGCTTATGGTAGATTTTGGGGATTAGTTGGCGTTGCCCGTTTAAATTTTTTTTTTGTTTGAAAATTCTGCTTTTCTACAAACTTAGTAGAGTGTGCGACAGTACCTAACAAAAGTATTACTAAGGACATGGATCGAGAGACTTGTGGGCCGCCAGCAATTGAAATCACCTTGGAAACAAACACAGAGTTTCTTTTCTACTGCATATGGAATTAATATATACATCCTTAAAATTATAAATTGTTTTAAAAACCACTTCAAAATTCAGTATTTCAAATTTTCACAATTTAATCTCTTTGTTATTCCAGAAAACACCCTAAAAAATCTTAATTAATTCAATATTTCCGTTATAATCAATTATCTTGAAAATTTAGTGTCTCTTTTTGGTATATGTAGCAAATAGCAACTCATGCTTAGTTCATGTCAAAATATATCCTTCTAGTTTCAAATTTCCAAGATCTATCTCTAAATATAATTAAACCAGGGGTTGCTTTTGAAAGTTCCTAGTGCATTCGCCGCTAACCCGCGGCCAATACGGAATCCGAAAACGAAAATTTTCATGGCATTAGAAACTTAAACCCAAGATTCTAAACCAAGCACCTAAAATTAGAACAACTAAAAGATAGAAATCACAACTTTTGTAACGTCTTCATTTGTGCCAATTGGGTTGAACTCTAGCATGCTTTCAAGAGTTCAAGATCGCGCTTGCAAACCCCTTCTCTTTCGGGGAAGATGATCCACCCGAGAAAATCAAGTTCAAGCTTCAACTCCATCAATGAAGTAATTAAAAATCCTAGATTGCTAATCTATGATACTTAGTGATGTGTGTGAGTGTTTTAGCATTTTTCTTTCTCTTTCTCTTCATTATTCTCAACTCATGAGATGGTTGAAGATGAAAAAAAAGAAGAAGAAGGAGCCATGGGAGAGAGAGGAGCAAGAATGGTGGAATGAGAAAACCTCACAAATTCAAGCACGTTTCATCATTTTTGTAAAAAGATTTTTCCATTTTAAAATTACAACCTGTTTGCACCGGTTTAAGTTTTGTTTACAGATATGTGTTGTACTTGAACGAGTAATAACGTTGAAAACAGGCTCATTTATATAAGCGTGCGGAGGGTTAACGCATGACACGAGCACATCATACGAACACATCATTGGTGTTTGCACTTAGCAGAAATTCCTAAGGGTGAAGTGTACGTGTGCACCTGCAGGTTGCACGTATGTTTAAACAATACAATAAGAGAAAGAATATGTGTTGGAAATGAAGTATTCGGTAGTCAACGATGAAAATAATGCATTTAAAAAAATATTTTATTCTACAGGAAAGAGATCACCAAACACGGGATAAAAAATACAAGGGTTCACAAAACTATAAACAAAGTTTTCTAAAACTCTCTCAGCCTTCTCCACTATGTTGAAGCGGCGATCTTCACGAGAAGTCGCTCCCCATTGATCGGTGCCATGCTCATTGGCGAAAGCAGACATGATGGCCCGCTGAGCCCGTATCTTGCTTAGCAACTGAATAGAGCGATCTTTCATAGGCTTGGTAATCAAACATGCCTCATGAAAGCACTCGATTTTGTCCTCCGCTGCGTCGAGTATCGCCAGAGTCATCTCCGTTGGATGAGGGGGAATGCCATCGAGCACGGACATGAAGATCATCCGGAGCCAAATGGAGCCGATGGGGGAGAGGAGATCCTCTGCGAGTCAGAAGCTCGTGCATCACTGTGTCGCATTGGTCATCCGTGAGAGCGGGACTCACCAAGCGTGCAGCAAAACGATAAACAATTTCTTCGATAGGCACCTCCGATGATTGCCGATGAGCATGAGAATGATTTTAAGTCACGACTCTTCTTTATTAAAATGATTCTCTGAGAAAGTGAAGGAGAAGAAGAACATTGCTTCAGATTATAAAGAGAAGTATTTAAATCTCGGCACAGAAAATATTGTGCATGGTGGAACTACTTCCAAGAACTGACAAAAAGGGGGTTGGAAAAGAAAAGGCTGACTCAGGAAAAACAGAAAAAGGAAGGTGAAAAGAAACCTTCATAAATGAGGCAGCGCCTCACGTGCTCCCCACGTGATCGCCAGCGTCAGCCTCTTATAGGATTAAATCTTACAGCGGCGCCTTACGTGAAGTTCACATAAGTGACGACGTGCAAAGCACGAGGTGCCTGTTATATAAGAATTAAATACTTAAATGACGCCCACGTGCATAACACGTGCGTGCTAGTGCCCAAACTAAAGCGGGTAGAATTAAATTCTATATGAGAAATATTTCTCTAAAATCCGGGATATTCTCTGTTAAACAGAGCCGTTGGATCAAAAATCCAATGGAGATGATAAATCATCAAATGATAGAATTAAATTCTATTAGGAGAAAATATTTCTTTAATCTTTCTAAGTGAGAAGATATTCTCGGTTGGATCAAACATCCAATGACAGAATTAAATTTTATTTTGGGAATACATTTTCCCAATCTTTCTAAACAAAGAAAGATTGTGCACTGTTAAACAGAGCTCTCTTGGATTAAAAATCCAATGATGATTAAAAATCACTGATTGATAGAAAAAAATTCTATCTATGGGAAAATATTTTCCTAATCTTATTAAAACCAATAATATATATTCAGTAAAAAAAAATTCACTGGATCAAAGATCCAACAGTGGATAAAATCCCCTAAATAATCTTTGAGGCCAAATAAAATCAATTAGTATCTCTCAAATGAAAGATTTTCTCAAACTAGTCAACAAATTTGACTCTTCTATATAAAGGATGAGAGACTTCAAAACAAAAAATGTAACGTTTTGAAAATTCGTTTAGGTTAATTGTCCGATAATTAGTAATACAATACGTGTTTTCCTTAAAAACCAAGATATAATTATTTTTTCACATAGACTTAAATATACATATTTTAACTATATAATTGCTAGTATTGGTATTTAATTAATCACCTATTAATTGCTAGTTTACTTAAATATTTTCCTTAATTATTTATTTTTAATTATTATTTTAATCGTACACTTATACACTAAATTAGTGATAATTACAAATTAATATGGGTTAATACAAAATTGTGCACCATGACACAACTAAAACACATGTTGTAGCATGCTCACTTAAAAAAAAAGAATTCAAGATGGATCTAGAAAATTCAAGAAAAAAACTTAAAAAGAAAATGAAAATGAATAATTAAATGAGAAAAAAAAGATATGATGTTGATGTGTGTATGGGGGGGTATGGTTACCTCTTTCTCTCACTCACCCTCACTCACTCTTTTTCCATCATTCCTGGCCAAAAATTCCAGCAACCCATTCCCCATTTCTCCATCTCCATTTCATCTCAAAAATCCTCATTTTTCCATAAATAATTCACACAAAATCTCACTAATTCATAGTTAAACCTTCACCCAAAATTCCTTGGCCTAAACTAGCTTGGATCTTGATGCAAGATGGCATCTTGGGAGGCCAAGTTTACAAGTTAGATCTTTAAATTTTTGAGGTATAAATCTTAACCCAATGGTTATTTTATTGATTAATTACTTTAATCTAATTTATTTAGGTGTTAAAATAGTTTTAATTGTAAGATTGAGTATTTAAAGAGAAGGGTTTGAGTTAAAGTTATGGTTTTACCCATTATTACTAAGTTAGCTAAGTGTAGTTTGCTATCTAGTGGCTTTACAAACCTAATCTAGATGATTACCTTGTTAAAGTGGCTTCTAATTATCCTAATTAAGTGGTTATGCAAGTAAATTGCATGATTAGTATGTGTTTGTGTGAGATTATATTTATTAGTGAAGCATGGCTTAATTAGTATGTTTACTTGTGATTGTGGCCATTAGGTCGCTAATCCACGAAGTTTTGCACCAAAAATCTCATTTGTTTGCTTACTAGGTTTTTAGAATAAATAGCTTTTAATTTAGTTTGAGGTTGTGATGATCTACATCCTGGTTTCTATGATATTTAGTGTGTTGTGAATGTGCGATCGGTACGATCGGGTTCTAGGCTTGGTGGTTGTCATGTATAGCGACCTCTAGTTATGGTTGTGGCGATATCGTGCGCGTTTTGTGCACCAAGTGCACACAAGTCTAACTTGTGGACGTTCATTCTTTAGTATCGTTCGTTCTCGTGTCTTCTCAGAGTTTTAGCCTCATGTATTGTGTTTGTGCAATTCTAGGATCGGTTGTGGAGATGTCGGACGCGGCGTGGAAAGGAAAGGCCGTGATTGGATCAGTTTAGCCGAGACGTCCCGGTGAGTAGATGTACACATCTATGGGGGTCGTCTGGATGGCGCAAGGCGCCCGATAGTAGGAATAATTAGTAATTCTGGTAGCAATATGCGTAGCCTCAAACCATTCATATCATGCATCGTATCCTTTTTACATATGATGTCATTACGTAGGACACTTGCATCATTACCATTGGTCCATGCTGCACGTGCACTATTCATGCGAACACACACGCCTTTGGTAATTGCTATGCCACGAACACTATAAAACATGTTTAAATCAGTATCTAAAGCATTTGCATCATATATGGTATGTTAACCGGTAGTTGTATATTCATTTCATTAAGATGGTTACGTAGGATGGCTAGTCATATATATATACCTCATTGCATCATAATTCATACATAGCTTCTAGTCATACATAACATGGTATATACTATCGTATCATAGACATCCATCATCACCGACATGTTTACATATTGTGATTCTTCTTGAGGATTTCAATACTTATGGGATTTCTGGATTTTGGGGAAAACCGCAAGAATTTTACAAGCTCATTATCATTTTAAAAATACAAGTTGCGGTTTTCTCGTGATATGATGTGTGTGGCGTCCACCATGAGTTTTCTCGGTTCTTAAACTGTATCATATACCCGATTCGAGGAGGGGGATGCACCGTCTGCGGGTACATGGTTGACCCGGTGCGGTATCTCGGGGCAAGAAGATCGTATAGAAAGGCGTTGAGCCCGGCAGGGGAGCACTACCGACCGGTGATGTTTGGCGCGGTGGATATCCGGAAGATACCGACCGTTGTCGTGAGATTTATTGATATGGGTCGATCCGGACTGACGGAGCCCGAGATATTAAGAATATTGTGTCGATACTTGATACGGATTTTCTGTTGATTTTACTGATGATACTCCAGTTTTTACTATACAAAAGTTTTACTGAGATAAGGATACAGATCTTCTCATATCAGTTATATCTGGATTTCGTGATGATTATCCATTTATGTTGCATACATACTAGTGCATCGTAGCATATTTGTATATGTAGGGTGTGACACATTTGCGTGCATACTTACGATAGCCTTATTAGATATTACTTACTACTCATGAGTTTTCAACTCACCCCCGTTGTGCCACAGTATCTTGTAGGTCTGATCCATCAGCACAGTAGCGGTAGGTGTACTTCCTCCTTTTGCTTCGTTAGTTTTGACTTGCGGTTTTCTCATAGGTGGGTTGCGAGGATATTTTGTTCCCACCTTGTGTATTATTATTGTATCTAGTATACTCCATCTACCTTATCTATCGTTTTCCACCAGTTGTATATTGGACTTAGATGGCGAGCTTGTAAGATTTGTATGTATTCTATTTCTGGTGTCGATGCTCACTTGAGCCGACATGGTGTTTTATTATTTCTTGTTTTCAGATGCTTATCTCATATGATGATGATATATATTGCATGTGGTTGTGATTTCGCCTTTGGCGAAGAGCTAGCTCCCGCTTGGGGATGTCTTTATTCATTACTTATATATATTCTTGTTTTGTACCTGTTTGGGGTCAGTATTTACAAAGGAAACTCTGCCGAAATTTTCGGGAAAATTTGATGTTTTAAAATGTTTTAATATGACTTTATTTTACTAAAATCACCTTTTTAAGTTAAATTTTCCTTCAATCTATTTCTTTAAATGGTTTAGATTCTGGGTTTTGGCTTACTTAGATTACGTTACGCCTCTAGATGTTTCATAATTTAAGTGCCAGTCACGTTCCACATATCCGGGGCTTGACAAAAAAGAACCCCCCATAAGCTTCTGCAAGCAAAAAGATAGAAGTTGCAACCGAGAATTCAATTTTCTTTTAAAGAAGATCTACATGTTCTTTCAAACGCTAGGTAAAGAAAAAGTAGAGATGAAATATATCTCTTTTGCCTAACAAAAAGAAAATAAGGGTTCAACTCTTCATAAAAAGAACTTAGTTCTTCTTCTGATCTGAGATTTGCATAGCAAATTTCCCCACACGTTGAGAATTTAATTCTCATCGGGGGAATTTTGTTCTTCAAACTCAAAATTTAAGGGAAAAAACTAGATTAAAAGAAAAGGAGAAAAGAGAACTTATAGTTCAAGAAATTTAATTCCTCTGCAAGCAGGGTTTAACCCAATATAAAAGAAACTTAGTATAAAAAGAAACTTAGTTCTCGAATAAAAAAAGAGAGAAAAGATCCCAGATCTTCAAAAACAATGATCTTGGTGATCATTAATGGCCAAAATGACGTTAACAGAGACTCAATCTCTAAAAAGAAAAGGAACTCCGCCCCTCACGTGAAACACACTTTGAGCGCCCAAAAAATTCCAAAAAAAAACAAAGGACTCAACGCTTCACGTACTTTCCACGTGAGCGCCCCAAACAAAGGACTCAGCACCTCATGTGCTTCCTACGTGGGTGCTTAAAACAGAAGGCCGACGCCTCATGTGAAATACACGTGAGCTCTGAGTAAAAGTGCTTATTACTTCGTATTCAGTCAAAATGGTTGAGTGTTTAGCACTGATTGGGCAACACCCACATCCCAGCGCCACACGTGCTCCTTATGTGAGCACCATATAAAATCAAATGACTCAAGTGCTTAGCACTGATTGGGCAGCGTCCATGACTGAGTGCTTCACATGATACACATATGAGCGTCAAAGCCCTAAACAAGTGCTTAGAACTTCTGCATAGAGAAAAAGGCTGAACAAACAGAACCCAAATAAGTGCTTAGCACTTTTAAATAAAAAAAACTGGGCAGACCAAACCTAAATTGGCTAAAAGTCTCTCTGAAGTTTCTTGTGGCTGAGCCCAAATGCTCTGTTGTTGGATCTCAACTAAAATTTGACGATCCTTAAATATTATTAAGTTGATCTTAATCTCAAATAGGACTAATGTATCCTTAGTTAAAATAAATTGAGCCCAAATGCTCATATATTTAAGTAGATCTTAATCTCAAACCAGATTAATGGTCCTTAAACCAAACAAAATATTTTTGAACTAAAGGAACATATAATCTAAGTTCAAAACCAAGCCCCAAATCTCAAATATACGGATTTGGACTAATCCGCGTCTTACGGACGACATAATAAACTAGTCTCCGTATACAATCCACGGCAACTAAAACAAACAAAATAACACACGATACGAAGTGATCAATTGGAGCAAGAAAAAGTTATTATCGCAACACGGTAATGTAATTAACTGCAGGGGTTTGCGCCTGCAGGGAAGAGCGTCCCCAAAATCAAAAACCCCTCACAAATGAGGGGGAATCTGATGAAGTCTGGTACAACGGTCAATCTATCCAAACATCCGATATACGGTACCATAAATCAACTTGGTATCTTCGGAGAGGTGGATGGATATGGCCAAATAACATCTGTGTCCAAATTCAGGAAAGACGATTTATTCCAGTTCGTCTCTGTTTTCGGCGATGAACAGATTCTGGCACGCTCAGTGGGACCTCTTCCTCTTTCCACTCCACACTTCGTGTGTCGTGTTTCGCAAACAAAATCACGATTGGTTGCCCTTAGATTCAAGGTACTAAAACTTGGTGTCTTTCTCCTGTGAGTTTTGGTGCTTCAATGTCGCAAGAAGAAGCTCCTAGAAGGTCGGTCTTCGATCGACTGACAACCATGATGGCCCCTATCAACAAGACGTCAAACTCTGGCATCTCAGTTTTCAACAGGCTGAGCAAAAGCTCGAACGGGCCCGTAAAGAATCGCGTGATACTTGAAGGGGCTATCCCAAAACGGCTAACCCTCTCTACGCCTGCTCCAGATGAAGCCGTCAAAAGTGCTTCACCCATCAGATTACCAGTCTTCGAAAGAGTGGCCGGCACTCATCAAAATCCATCAAGGACGTCAGTTTTCAACAGGCTGACGCCGATTGAAACCCCTCAATAAAGCCGGGGGCATGATGAAGCCGCTTCCAAAACCGAGACGGTCCCTTCTGCGAGGCATGCTCGACATCACCACTGGCGCCGAGTGAAAGAAACTAGGGGCAACTCCTCCTCTGGACTCACCCCACCAGCTATTATGGTGGAGGTCGACATCGCTGTTCCAACTAGGAGCAGTTTTGAACCACTTAAGAGGGTGCGTAAAAACTCCCCAACGGTGGTGCTAAAGAAATCTTCCCTACCTGCAAAAGTTACTGTGCAGATAAAGCCGGAGCTTCCTTATCGGCGGCTCTCCTCGCAAATTCATAGGGTCTGGCGAAAATTCCAAGACTCTGTGATTGACAAAAACTACTCTTGTTAACCAAAGAAATCGAAGGCCCGACAAGAAAAAGACCACTCCTCCGCCATACAATGGGGGACTTCTCCTAAACGGGCGCCTGTCACAATAGCTCCTTCAACTCCAATCTCTCATAAAAGAACGAGGCTGGAGAAAACTCTACCGCCCACGGCAAATTCCAAAGGTGATAGATCTAAACGCCCCAAGTCTGGGGGCATAACCGTACATACGGTTTACATGGATTCAGGAAAAGAAGAGAGCCGTGCTTCGGTGAGTCACCGACCACAAACTCGGCCGCTGACAAAGGCTCAGGAGTAATAACAAAAGCTCCAAGAAATGCTAAACAAAATGAGGGCATTCACTGGACAAAAAGAAAGTCCGGATAAAGAGGCCGAACAACGCTAATAGTAAGAGACCGATACAGAGTTTTTGCGAAGGGTGCTCGAGAGAAAGGACAAAGAGGCGGCTGAGCAAGCTGCTAACATAAAGTAGATGACTTTCTTGTTCCAAGACATGGTTAGAATGATGATCCAACCAGAACCCCTGGCCGAAGATTCGCCGATAATCATCGAGAATGATAAAAGGGAAACATCAAACCCTCTTCAGGCCTTATCAGCGACCAAGGAGGAAACGATCTCCAAGAACGCCCTTGATGATTAAATTGCTCAACAAATAAAAGCTCACCAAGCTAAAGAAGCCGCTGGCCAAATTGTCAAAACCGGATGACCATATCCAGGCTGGTATGACCAAATCAAATAACATGTGGGATATACGATCCCCAAGTTCAATGTCTATAAAGGAACATGCAACCCTCACCAACACGTCGCGCAATTCAGAGCTCTGTGCAGCAACACTAGAGGTGATGAAAAACTGTTACTTTACTAGTTCGTTGGCAGCCTGTTAGAAATGGCCTTCGAATGATACTCGGAGCTCCTAAACTACTCCATGAAAACATTCGTAGAAATAGAACTGCTGTTCACACTGCGTTTTTCCAGCGCGAGTGAGCGCACTCTGATCACGGCATTAATCAATGTCAGGTAAATCCAGGAGAAACCTGGGTCCAATAGGCAATTCGGTGGCGAAACCTATGGTCTAAGTATGAATGGCACATTAAAAAATCTCCTACCGTGGGCATGTTCATCGGAAACCTTGATTCTCAAACGACTGTGTCCCGGTTTATGACGTTCTTCAAGCTCACAACCTTTCAGGCTCTGATAGATAAACTGGCCCAGATGGATTAGATGGGCCATGGGCCTTCCTCCTCAAATAAGGACCCTCGAAATAACATAGATAAAGGGAAAGCGGCCTTCGTTGCCAATACGTAACAACAGCCGAGTGGCCCAAAACCAGCTGCTCGCCAAAACAACGCACGTCCGCGTCTGTCCTTGGAGGAAAGACTAGGACGCGCTTACTCGTTTCCCTGCGACAAGACGAGAAAACTGTTCGAATTGGCAATGCGTAATAAGCTCATCACATTTTCAGACCTACGGCGTCCAGCGCAACCCGGCGACGTCAACAACCCTAATTACTGTTCTTATCACAAAATGGTGAGCCACCCAATTGAAAATTGCTACGTGTAAAATTTCGAAATATAAAATATTATTTTTGGAATTTAAATATTAAAATAATAAATTTCACGAAAACCATACGAGTATGGATTTGAGTTTTCATAGGAGGGTATAATTATATACCAATATTTTAGAAAGTATTTGGAAATTAATATGAATTATTGATTATGAAGGCGTTTATTGGATTTGGACATTTTACAAATAATTATACAATTATTTCTATACAAGTTTATGTTAAACTTGATGAGTATATTACTAATTATGCATTAAGCTAAATCCATGTTTGTTAACCATGACTAATGCACTATGACATATTGTATTTTGTTGCATGTTGGCTTCATTTGTATTTGTTGTTGATTGATATATTGTTGTTATTTGGTTTTAAAAAGAAAAAGGAAAAAAAGAAAAGAAAAGAAAAGGAAAATATATTTGATGAGAGAGGGGGGACAAGATGTGATTTGCATTTATGGGTAGAGAGAGAGTGAGAATGAGAGAGATATGATTTGCCTTCACCCTTTCCTTTTCTTCATTCCGTCCTTCATCTCTTTCATCCTCTCTTCATTTTTCTTCCAAGCTCCTCCACCTCCACTACCACCTTGCACCATACTCAAGACCATTTCCAAACCCAACACCACCTTCACAAAAATGTACACAACCTCATCATACATCCCATGGTGAGATCAAGTTAGAGTTTTGAGCACCTTGGGCCACTAAAGAACTTTCTTGAGTTGCTTCCAAGAGATAAACCTTCACCTTCTTTTAAGTTATTAAGTTTCTTAATCTCCTGCACATGTTTAGAGTTCAAAGATGTATGATTAGTGATCTTGGAAAATTCTAGGATGATTTTTAGTAGAAGAATTGAATTGTGGAGATACAATTGAGGTTTAGTTAGTGACCACAAATCCGTTAGTGATGGAATTCTGGACAAACTTGAGATTAGAAGTCCTAAACATGAACTTGGAATTTTCCGATATCGAGTTTTTGAAGAAATGTGAGGATCTATTAGAATCTGCTATGACTCGAGAACTTTAAAAATTAAGTTGAAAACATAGTGAGATGTGCAGGCTATTTAGAGACTACCCTAGAAACTTGAGATCCTGTTCACCGCCGGAAGACGGACCGGGACGTTGGGACGTCTGGCCTGAATTCTGGGGGCAGATTCTATTTGGGTGTATCCGTCCACCTCTCCGAAGATACCAAGTTGATTTATGGCACCATATATCAGAGGTTTGAACGAATGCGACCGTTGTTGCAGACTTTATCAGATTCCCCTCGTTTGCGAGGGGTTTTTGATTGTGGGGACGCTCTTCCCTGCGAGCGCAAGCCCCTGTAGTTAATTACGTTACCGCATTGCGATAACTACTTTCTCCTGCTCTGGAGGTTCACTTCGTGTCGTGTGTATGTTTGTTTTATTTTGGTTGCCCGTGGATTGTATACAGAGACTATTTTATGTTGTCGCCCGTAGGGTGTGGATTAGTCTAAATCCGTATATTTTTATATTTGGATTTGGGTTGATTTAAGGATCGTTAATCTGGTTTGAGATTAAGATCGACTCAAAATGTATGAGCATTCGGGCTCAATTATTTTAGTTTAAGAACATTGCGGTCCATTATCGTCATGTTTGAGGTGAGGTATTAGTTTAAAGACGTTTCGGTCCTTTATTGCCATATTTGGGGGTGAATATTAGTTGAAGGATATTTCGGTCCAATATCGCCCATCTTGCGGGCACGTGTATTTGTTACACGACGAAGTGAACAATGGTAATATGGAATGTGCCCAATTTAGGGCATGATCCGATTTGAGGTGTGCACGTCAATTTGGAAATGCATCAACGAAAGAAGTTGTTGGTTGTCGGGACCCGCCACCTCTGTGAAGACGTTGAGGAATTACAATGACATGTATTAGAGGTGTGAAGAGATGCACCCTTAAACCAAATCCCGTATTTGAGGGAAAAGGGGTTGTTGTGGACTTGAGAATTTTTGGTCATATTTGAGACCTTGGAAATCAAGAGCATGTGGGCTCGATTAATAAAAAAACAAAGAGGTTTGACCTCAGGAAACTTAGCCAATTTTTGTGCTGAAATTGAGTTTCCATAATTACCCAACAGTACTGAGCACTAGGACATACAATACTCACGTGTGAAACATGTAGGGTGCTGGATTAATGCTAAGTACTAGAGTCCTGTGGTACTCACGTGTGAAACACGTGAGGCACTCAGCCGTGAGCGTTTTTTTGTCATTTTTGACTAATTATGGAGTGCCGAGCACTCTGCATGATACTCATGTGGGAAGCACGTGAGCGCTAGGTTTTGGGCTTTATTTGTTCGTTTCCCTCTTTTTACAGAAGTGCTAAGCACTTGGATAGAGCTCACGTGTGTTTCACATGACTGCTTCCTTTTGGGGCGGCTGTCTAATTGACAAATAAGTTTTTCTTTGCTCTTTAGACGCCCACGTAGGAAACATGTGAGGCAGTTTTAACTTTGTTACACGTGAGGCAGTTTTAGCTTTGCTTTTGCTTATTTTGAGCACTCATATGGGAAACACGTGAGACAATTTTAGCTTTGCTTTTGCTTATTTTGAGCACTCACGTAGGAAACACGTGAGGCGGTTTTAGCTTTTCTTTTGCTTATTTTGAGCACTCACGTGGGAAACACGTGAGGCTCCATAACAGTGTTGAGACAATAAGTTATTCTTGTTGTTTGTTTTCAGAGATATTTGATCTCTGTTAATGACATTTTTAGTCATTGATGACCGTCTTAGATCATCATTATTGTTTGTATTGAAGAATTAAGTTCTTTTTATAGGCTTAAACCCTAATTCTTGGAGGAATTAAATTTACATATGCTCATGTTATTTTCTTTTTAACTTAGTTCTTTTATCCTAAATTTTGAATCTGCAGAACAGAATCACCCCGATGAGAATTAAATTCTCAACTTGTGGGGAGATCTGTTTCTGCAAATCTCAATCAGAAAAAGAATTGAGTTCTTATATAAAGGGTTAAACCCTCAGAGAGGCAAAGAAGAAACATTATGATCTCTGTATTTTTTTACCTAGGGTTTCAATGAGGCAAGTCTTCTTCTTCTTTGAGAATTAAATTCTCTTTCTTTTTCAAGAGCTCACTGTATAATTTTTTTTTGCAGAAGCTTGTGGGGAGTTCTGTGTATATTTAGATTTAATCTTCTTGCTCCTATTTATAGGAGAAGGAAAAAAATCAGTATGTTAAGAAAATCTCTCATTGAGAGATCATGAAGATTAATTGGAGAATTTTATTCACCGTTGGATTTTCAATCCAAAGACTCTCTGTTTAATAGAGAAGATTTCTTGTTTGTTTAACAAGATTAAAAAATATTTTCCTATGAATATCTTGTTAATTTAACAAAATTAGGAAAATATTTTCCTAAAATAGAATTTTATTCTATCAGATGATCGGAGGGTGATTTTATAATTACCGTTGGATCTTTGATCCAAGGGTCCTCTGTTTAACAGAGAAGATTTTTCTAGTTTGAGAAAGATCAAGAAAATATTTCTCACATAGAATTTAATTCTATCAGATGGTTCATTTGGTGATATTTTATCACAATTGGATTTTAAATTCAAGATTCTCTGTTAGAAAAAAATCTTTCCATATTAGAAAGATCAGGGAAAATATTTCCCAAATAGAATTTAATTGACCCCTTCTTTTTTTGCAATACTTAATAAGGTCTCTCATGGCCAAATTCTTTTATAAGTTTTATTCCTTGCTTTGATAGTAATTCTATCATATAGAATCAGATGTGAGTATTTTAAAATTGGGGTGCTCACATACTTCTCATGTGAGTTTTGCCAATTTATGTGGCAGGAGAACTCACGAGTTTAAAACGTGACCCCTAGTATGGGTTTTAGCCTGTTTGTTTTTAGTGCTCATATGCTTTGCATATGAGCGCCTGTTTGGCCTTTGGTTATTTATGTTCAGCGCTCATATACTTTGAATATGAGCGCTCACGTGTTTAACACGTAAGGCCAGTTTGGCCTTTAGGTTTATTTTATTCAGTGCTCATATGCTTTGCATATGAGTGCTCACGTGTTTAACACGTGAGGCCAATTTGACCCTTAATTATTTGTTTTCAGCACTTATATGCTTTGCATATGAGCGCTTACGTGTCTAACACATGAGGCCAATTTAGCCTTTAAGTTTATTTTATTCAGCGCTCATATGTATTGCATATGAGCGCTCACGTGTTTAGCACGTGAAGCCAATTTGACTCTTAGTTATTTGTTTTCAATGCTTATATGCTTTGCATATAAGCGTCCACGTGTTTAACACATGATACCAAACTATGAGGATTCTTTACCTCTTTCTTTTCTCTCCCTCTTTTTTTTATAAGGGAACAAATAGCTCTTTGCCAAAAATTTTGGCGGAAACAAATGCCCCCCACTATTTTGCCCACGTAAGCTTATACGTGGGTTAAGTAGTGCAAAATAATGCATTACCATAGAATTGATGGCTTAGGAGACAAGTTTAGGATCCCTGTCGCCTAAGACTTTTTCATCTTTATGAGCCGTAAGGGTTTCAAGCAGGTTTTTCTCCCTATGAGTCATGAGGATCTCATAGGTGCTTATTCTCCCTAGAAATCGTGAGAATTCCTAAGTTTCTTTCACCTCAGTGAGTCGTAACGATCTCACGCAGGTATTTTCTCCTTACGAGTCGAGGGGACCCGCAAGTGGCTTCTTTACTTTATTGGCATGTAACTTTGACGAATGTGGCCCATGGATAGTATACAAGAGTCAGTTTGGATCTTCTTGTAGGGCGGCAATGGCTTAGGAAACAGGTTTAGATCTGTCGCCTAAGACTTTTCAATTTTATGAGCCATGAGGGTCTCATAAAGATTTTTCTCCCTACGAGTCGAGAGGATCTCATAGGAGTATTTTCTCCTTAGAAGTTATGAGGACTCCTAAGTGCGTTTTCTCTTGAGAGTCGTAAGATTCTCACAAGAACTTTTTCTCCTTACGAGTCGAGAGGACACGCAAGTGGTTTTTCCTCCTCATCGGTATGCGACTTTGGAGAATGTGGCCCGTGGATAGTATACAAGAGTCAGTTTGGACATACTTGTAGGGCCACAGTGCTTAGGAAACAGGTTGATATCCTTTTCGCCTAAGGATTTTCACCTTCATGAGCCGTGAGGGTTTCATAAAAATATTTTTCCTTACGAGTCGACAGGATCTTGCAAGTGTATTCTAACTTGAAATATAGATAACCCCTATTCTTTATGACATGGGCCCGTTAGGTTTGTGGTATCAGGGTTTTAGTCCGTGGTACCGTCGCATTGACTGATGTATTCCTTGTTATGCAGTCTTTAAGCTGCTGTTCGAGTAGCCCCACGACTGTCGTGTCTCTGATCCCTTCTGAGGCTGGACAAGACGTCTTCAAGTAATCTCCTTAGGTCAAATTACCGTCGGAAGAGCAAACGTTAGGAATTTTTCATGATACTTTTTACTTGAGGTTAGGCTCAATTTGGAGCCCCGATAAGTCATAACTACTCCGCTCTGGTATGGGATGATCTCTGACAGTCTTTTAGGCTTTATATAAGTTGCCTTCAAGACGTGAAGCTGGGAATATGCCATTGCTTCATTTTTTTTGACGATGTCGTGCCATTTCTTTGTTGAAGTAGGGTAGATATCTGTAGGACCACTATACTGTATATATCGCAGTTGAAGCCCGGAGCTAGGAATATGCCATTGCTCCTGTTTTATTTGATAGTTGCGTCTGCATCCTGCTGAAATGAGGATGGGAACACCGAGATAGCCTCAAGGTTGTATATGCGCTATCGAGACTTGGAATTAGGATTTTTCCGTGACTCCATTTTTGATTTGACCCTTGGGTCTCTGTTGACATCGTGTCTGCATCCTGTTGGAATGAGAAGGAACGTCGGGATAGTCTTTAGGTTGTGTATAGACCTTCAAGACTTGGAGCAAGGGTTTTGCCGTGACTCCACTTTTGATTTGAACTTTGGGTCTTTGTTGACATCGTGTCTGCATCCTGTCGGAATGAGAATGTATGTCGGGATAGTCTTTAGGTTGTGTATGGACCGTTAAGACTTGGAGCTAGAGTTTTGCCGTGATTCCACTTGATTTTACCATTGGGTCTTTTTTGACGTCGTGTCTGCATCCTGTCGGAATGAGAAGGTACGTCGGGGTAGTCTTTAGGTTGTGTATGGACCGTCAAGACTTGGAGCTAGGGTTTTACCGTGACTCCACTTTTGATTTGACCCTTGGGTCTCTATTGACGTCGTGTGTGCATCCTGTCGGAATGAGAAGGTACGTCGGGGTATTCTTTAGGTTGTGTATGGACCGTCAAGACTTGGAGCTAGGGTTTTGCCGTGACTCCACTTTTGATTTGACCCTTAGGTCTTTGTTGACGTCGTGTCTGCATCCTATCGGAACGAGAAGATACGTCGGGGTAGTCTTTAGGTTGTATATGGACCGTCAAGATTTGGAGCTAGGGTTCTGCCATGACTCCACTTTTGATTTAACCCTTGGGTCTTTGTCGATGTCGTGTCTGCATCCTGTCGGAATGAGAAGGTACTTCGGTATAGTCTTTAGGTTGTGTATGGACCGCCAAGACTTGGAGCCAGGGTTTTGCCGTAACTCCACTTTTGATTTGATCCTTAGGTCTTTGTTGACGTCGTGTCTGCATCTTGTCAGAATGAGAAGGTACGTCGGGGTAGTCTTTAGGTTGTGTATGGACCGTCAAGACTTTAAGCTAGGGTTTTGCCATGACTCCACTTTTGATTTGACCTTTGGGTTTCTGTTGACGTCGTGTCTGTATCCTGTCGGAATAAGAAGGTACATCGGGGTAGTTTTTAGGTTGTGTATGGACCGTCAAGACTTGGAGCAAGGGTTTTGCCGTGACTCCACTTTTGATTTGACCCTTGGGTCTTTGTTGACGTCGTGTCTGCATCCTGTCGGAAAGAGAAGGAACGTCGGGGTAGTGTTTAGGTTGTGTATGGACCGTCAAGACTTGGAGCTAGGGTTCTGCCGTGACTCCACTTTTGATTTGACCCTTGGGTCTTTGTTAACGTCGTGTCTGTATCCTGTCGGAATGAGAAGGTATGTCGGGATAGTCTTTAGGTTGTGTATGGACCGTTAAGACATGGATCTAGGGTTTTGCCATGACTCCACTTTTGATTTGACCCTGGGGTATTTGTTGACGTTGTGTCTGCATCCTGTCGGAATGAGAAGGTACGTCGGGATGATCTCTAGGCTATAAATGTTGCCGTCGAGGTCCGCCTCTCCCTTTGACGGAGCCTGGTGGGAAAATATGGTTCCCTTTTTCATTTGTGCCCATGGATTGTATATAGGGGTCAATGTAGACTCACCTGCAGGGCAAATAAATTTTCCTTTTATTTTATTTTATTTTTGATTTCCACGATGCTCTATATTTTCAGCTTTTCATATTGCGAAAGTCACGATTGCCCAATCATTTCGACTTTTTTAACCACGGTGCCCAATAATTTCGGCTATTTTTTATATTTTTACTCACTGCTTTTTATTGCAAGTTTGCCCAAATATTTCGGCTGTTTTTATATGCATATTTTTGCTCGCTGATTTTTATTACGAGCTGCCCCATCATTTCGGTTATTTCATATGCATTTTTTGCTTCTCGCTGCTGTTTTTATTGTGAGTTTGGATTCTGATACCAATCTTGGCATCAGCATCGCTACGACTGTGATATTGCCAGGAAAGAATCATCATTTGTCGTGAAAGGGCTTGGGGTTTGACATCTATTTAGGCATCAGCATCGCTGCAACTGGGATATTTCCAGGAGCGAATCATCATTTGCCTTGAGAGGACTTGAAGTTTGATATCTTTTTAGGTATCAGTATCGCTACGACTGGAATATTGCCAAGAGCGATTTATCATTTGCCTTTGTTGATTTAAACAAAGGTGGCCTAGCAAACAAGGTTAGTATCCTGTCAACTAAGACCTTTTGACTTTATGAGCCGTAAGGATCTCATAAAGTTATTTCTCCCTATAAGTCGTGAGGATCTCGTAGGCGTATTTCATCCTTAGGAATCGTGGGGATTCCTAAGTGTGTGTTCCCTTATAAGTCGTAAAGATCTTATAAGAGTATTTTTTCCTTATAAGTCGAGAGGACTTACAAGTGTCGTTCACCATATGCGGACATTTCTCGCCATTGGTGGAATTTGGTGGGGGAAATGTTTATTTATGCCCATGGATTATATACAAGAGTCGATATGGACATACTTGAAGGGAAACTTTGGGGAATGTGACGGCTTAAGAACATGTTCAGATCCCTATAGCTTATGGCTTTTGAATCTTATGAGCCGTGAGGGCCTCATAAGGGGAATTCTCCTTACAAGTCGTGAGGATCCCGCAAGTGTAATTTCTTCTTAGGAATCATGAGGATTCTTAAGTGTGTTGCTCCTCTGTGATTCGTAAGGATCTCACGCGGGTATTTTCTCCTCACAAGGTCGAGAGAACTTCGCAAGTGCATATGAATTTTTTATTTTACGAGTTTGCATCCTTTCCGGGTTTTCACAAACTCGCCTGCCGTCCTGCTATTTTTACTCACGGCTCCCTTTCGGGTTTTCATTCGTGCCTATTTTGCATATGGACATTCATTTTTTTAACGAGATCGCGCCCTTTCGGGTTTTCACAAACTCGCCGGTAGCCCTGCATTTTTTACTCACGGTGTGTTTTCGGGTTTTCATCCGTGCCCATTTTGCTTGTAGACATATCGGGTTTTTAATGAGATCGCGCCCTTTCGGGTTTTCACTAACTCGCCGGTAGCCCTGCCGTTTTTACTCACGGCGCCCTTTCGGGTTTTCATCCGTACCCATTTTGCTTGTGGACATACCATTTTTTTAACGAACGATAGAACTTTCGAAAGTAGTTTCACCGCGGGTGACCCATCTATTTACTGGTGGGATTTGGGGGTGGCTTCATTGCTAAACTAGCTGCGTAGCCAGTGGGACTTGAGTTGCAACCTCTGCCGTTGAGACTTCGATTGCAATATAGATCTCAAGGAAGCATATCACCGTTTTGGAGGCGGCGCGCTAGTTTAGGGACATCTCGGTCCGTTATCACCATGTTTGAGGCAAATTTTTAGTTTTAAGGACTTCTCAGTCTATTGCCGCCATGTTTGAGGCGAATAATTAGTTTAAGGACTTCTCGGTTTGGTATCGCCGCTTTTGAGACGAAGTTTTAGTTTAAGGACACCTCGGTCTGATGTCGCCATATTTGAGGCGAGGTTCTAGTTTAAGGACATCTCGGTCCATAATCGCCATGTTTGAGGTGAATTTTTAATTTAAGGATATCTCGGTCCGGTGTTGCCATGTTTGAGGCAAATTTTTAGTTTAAGGACATTTCGGTCCATTATCGTCATGTTTGAAGCAACGTTTAGTTTAAGGACATCTCAGTCCGTCATTCCCCTTTTGGGGATGAGTATTAGTTTAGGGACAGCTCGGTCCATTATCGCCATGTTTGAGGCGAAGTTTTCTTGAACACTACTCTTAGAGTTTTGACTCAGAAAGATAGCGAGCGGACACAAGCGTCGTCATATATCGTTGACCTTAATCATGACTCATCAAGCGTAGTATTTCTTGAGGAATCGGCCGTTTATTGGCCGGAAGGGTCTTTCGCCATGCATATCCATGAGCAGGTAGGCTGCACCTTGGTAGACTTTGTCTATGTTGTACGTGCTTTCATAGTTCGGCTCGAATTTCCCCCGTTTTGTACGATTGGGGATCATGGGTCTTTTGACGACTAGCACGAGTTCGCCTTCTTTGTTTTTCGTATGACCTTGTCATCATTGCCTGATAAGCTTCTAGGTTTTGCTGTGCTATAAGGAAAGTTTCGTCGAGAGAATCGAGCTCCTTAAGCCGAAGATGAGTGTTTTCTTCATCTGTTAGCTCATATTGAACAGCTACTCGTAGAGAAGGGAGTTCTATTTCCAAGGGAAGCACTGCTTCCGTGCAGAATACCAACACGTATGGTATTGTATTTGTGGCCTTTGAATGTTATTCGGTACGCCCAGAGAACTTCTTGCAGTCTTTCGTGCCAGTCTTTTTTGTTTCTGGACAATGTTTTCTTTATAATCTTTGTCAAGATCTTATTGAAAGCCTCAGCTAGACCGTGGGCACGAGAATTATAGACCGAAGAGTATCTCCAATCTATTTTATGCTGTTGTGTGAAGCGGCTGATTTTATGGCTTCTATAAGCTGGCCCATTATCCGAGATAATTCATCGCGGAGTGCCGAACCGATAGATGACATGTGTCCTGAAGAAATGGAGGATATTCTCCATCTTCACTTTCCTTAGTGGTACTGCTTCTGCCCACTTAGAAAAGTAATCGGTCATTGCCAGTATGAACCGATGTCGTTTGGATGATGCTGGTTCAATGGGGTCGATTATATCGGTTCCCCACATTTTGAACGGTCAGCTAGCTACTAATGGGTTTAGCGGGTTTAGATGCTGGTGGATGAAGTCCCTGTGAATTTGATACGAGTGACACTGTTTTGCATATTCGAGGCAGTCCTGAATCATTGTGGGCCAATAATAACCCATTCTTTTAATCTTCAGCTTCATTTTTGGCCCAGCTTGGTGAGAACCGCAGAGTTCGTCGTGAGTTTCTTGGACGACTCTCTTCGCTTCTTCTGGTCCTAGGCATCTTATCCACAGACAGTCAAACAATCTCTTATATAAGGTATCATTGACGAAGGCGAATGACATTGCTCGTTTCATGAGCTGATGTCGAGACGACGCATTTTTGGGTGTTCGTCGAGATTTGAAGTAGTCTATGAAGACTTTCCTCCAATCGTTGACCTTTTCTTCGTTCTTTATTTGAATGGCTACTTGTTCGGTCGTTTCTTTTCTTTCGGATAGCTCTGTTAAGTCTTCCGAAGATATATCTGTTAGCGCGAGGATCCTGCGTTGCACGATGATCTTTACGTCATCGAGGTCTTCGTCGGCTAATTCCTTAGCAAATTTGGCAGACGCATCCGCCTTGCTGTTTCTGCACGCGGTAAACTCTCCAGGATGTAAGAGGGGATTTGTGTTAGCAGTTGTTGCACTCTTTCGCCATATTTTATCAGCTTTGGCTTGCATATCTGATGTCGCCATTTACTTGGCTAACGATCAGCTAGGAGTCTCCATATATGAGGAGGTCTTTGATTCCTATGTCGACAGCGATCTCGAGACCTACTATCAAAACTTCATATTCAGCTTCGTTATTAGTCCTCGGCTCCGTTAAGGAAAGGGCGTAACGCATTATCCCTCCTTGTGGAGTCACGAAGATAAGCCCCACCCCGGCTTTGATTATGGGGGTGTTTTGCTTTCGCCTCTTCATGGAAGATGCTCCATCGAAGTAAATCTCCTATCGGGAATCATTTTCTTCCTTCTCTCCTTCAATAGTTTCGAATGCATGTTCATCCGGCAAGTCGCAATTTAAGGGGGAGTCGGCCGGTATCGGATGCTCGGCGAGAAAGTCGGCGATGGTCTTGCCTTTCACTGCTTTGAGAGGTCGATACGTTATCGAGAACTCCATCAGGAGAAGGGCCCATTTGCCAAGCCTTCCTGTTAATATGGCCCTCGACATCAGATATTTGAGAGGATCCACCTTTTTTATGAGATGAACCTCATGTGCCCAGGCGTAATGCCTGAGCTTTGTTATCGTGAAGATCAGTGCTAGGCAATGCTTTTCGATGGGGAAGTAGTTGTTTTCTGCCCCAGGAGAACTAGGCTCAAATAGTACAAAGCTCTCTCCTTTCTCTGATCATTCTCCTGTGCCCATATGCTTAGAGAACCTTCAAGGGCCGTTGTGTACAGGATGAGGGGTTTTCCCTTAACCGGAGGGGTCAATACTGGCGGATTTTGTAGGTATTGCTTGATCTCTTCTAGTGCATTTTGGCACTTTTGATCCCAGATTAACGGGGTCCCCTTCTTCATTAGATGACTGTAGGGACGGCATTTTCTGAAGAGATTGGCTATGAACCGCCGGATATACGTGAGCTTTCCTTGATGAGATCGCAGCTGTTTGAGGGTCCTTGGCATAGGCATTCCCATAATCGCCTTGATCTTTAAGGGATCGATTTCGATACCCCAGTCCATATGATGAATCCTAGGAATTTTCCTGAGGAGACTCCAAACTGTTAGTTGTATGTATGCCCTAGAGGCCAGTATTGTACAGATGATGTATATTATATTGGATGCTTGGACATATATAGAGATGACTTTCTTGCTCGATATGATAGTTTGCTATCTGGTTGCTCTTTATCTTAACATGTATACTTGTCTCTTTATACTGTCTTATGATTACATGTTGGTAAAGCCCTTAGGATGTGTACTTGACTACCTGGACTATGATGCGGATCATACTAGAGGAGACATGGTAGTCCATAAGTACATCCTTCAAGGTCCCTAGTCGTGGGTGTATCGAGACGGGGCATCGATATACCAGTGTAGACTAGCGTATATGCTTCTCGACCCATGAGATGGGCGATGGATGATCCCATATCCATTGGTGTTTGACATCAGAGATGGTATACGGGTGCTCAGTGGAGACTGGGTACACTGGACGGACTCGCCGAGAACTCCTATATGGTATTATACCTCACGTCAGATGGCAGTTCTCAGGTGACACTTGTGCAGGTTAGTCTGTAGACCCGAGATCGTCATAGAGTCTTGTGTGATTCCCACTGTGCTTTGATTTCCACCTTACCACGTCCATGAGGGCGTGCAAAATGGTGGTTTTTGGGTACAGTCCCGAGTCACATGGAGGCAATGAGCGATATGAGGGGTTTGTCTCTCCCGGTATTGGGGGTTGATGTTGCGCTGTGCTCGATTGGCCGTAACAGGGAAGTCCCTGGCCAGGGCTGATTCAGAGATTTGCTGGTAAGTGTTACCAGTAGTTTCTTGACCCGTTATGAGCCTCACATCGGCACGACTTATCGGTTATTGGGGTTTGGCGTTTACCACCCCTAGACTTGATATGTGACATATCAGACGAGGAGACCGGACTGTACGGGAAGTGTTGCCGGTTGGCTCGACGGGAGTTGTAGCAGGTTCGCTTGTTCTCTTCTGATTGCTCAATACCCGGGTGGCCGTTATGTTTAGCTGACCGCTTACGGCTTGGGGGTGCTTGATATGATCATCACCCACTGCCGGCGTATTGACGAGTCTCAGAGTCCCACAATGGAGTTACCTAGTCTAGGCGAAACGTTGTGGTGCGCGTATGCGATATGCGCATGGACCCGATTAAAATGCGTGTATAGGATACCGTATATTGATCGGGCGGCTTGCTTTTGGTTAGGGTCGTATGTGATATGGCCGGATTGATAAATCAAGTGTTGATTTATCATTTAACCATTAGATTCTCACTAGAAATCTTTTCTTGTATCTTTGGATGTATGGATGCATGTATGCATTCCTTGTTGATTCATGCACATATGGATGTGCATGCACACATACATACATACATCATCTATCATGGTTGTTTATACATAGAAAATGGTGGATATATAAGACTCACACCATGGTTTATTTTATGGATATTTATTTCTATTTTTGCTAAAACAAAAGAAATGAGATAAGATTGAATCATGGTCAAAAGTTTCTACACTCTTCTTTTGACCTAACCATTTGCACCTAACTTTTGACCATGGTTTAATCTTTCTCTTGTGTTTAACTAAAGTAAAATTAAATATCCATAAAGAGATAACCATGGTTTGAGATGAAGAAAGAAAAATATATATTCTTATGTTTTTCTTTTTCTCTTAAGAGTTATTCTTGTCTTCTTGAAAAATATCCATCATCTTCTTCAATCTTGAGCTCTTGCTCTTTAGAATTTTCAAGTGAGCAAAATATTCATCAAGATAGAATTTTGAAGTGAGAAAAGCCACCACAACACCATTCTACACAAGTCTAGCCCACTTGTTTAGAGTGTTAGCTTCGATTTTCATTCTTGATCTTGCGAAGGTGCTAGCTTGGACAAAGCGGACTCCGGGTGGATCATCGGTGACCTAGAGGAGTTCAAGCGGAGCTTTTCCAAACCCCAAGTAGCCAAGGAGTCCAGCGTAGGGAGCTACAAAGGTTGTACACTCAAAACCCTAGCTTTTCTTTCATATGATGATATGCAAGTTTTAGAAACCCTAATTTTCTAGGAACGATCCGATGTTTGTTAACTTAGCACCCTAAAGACTCTATCTTTGGTACATGTGATGCTTCCAAACCCTTCATGAGGTGCTAGGCTAACCCAAAATTGGTATCAGAGCCGGCCTAGAACATTAAGCGACACATTAACGAAGTAAAAACTCCGATCGAACCAAAATACGACTTTCTCGGACGCTCTCTGGACATTTTTTAAAATCTGGTTATTTTCAGAATTAAAAATACTTAAAAAATACAGCAGGAAAATATAAGAAATACTGTGAAATACGAAGCCATGAACCATTCAAACCGCCGTGGAACCGCGGCCAATCCTTGCTTGGGCCGCGGATCCGCGGCCATACAGAGGCTTCATGACTTGTTATTTGCACAGTAATTCCTAAAACTGCTTGTATATTGCTTTAGGTATGTTTAATCTGAATTTAGTACTGTAAATTCTGGAAATGGTTTTGGACTCGTCGATTCGATCGGAATTTTGACTTCGTGTTTTTTCCGGGTAAATTAGAAAGTATTCAAGTGTTTGAACGAGTATTATTTGCTCACTTTTCACGGGGTTTAAATCTTTTGGAGATACGTGCAAGTTTTGTGGTGGACCCTCTAGAAGACAACAAACCTTAACTCGATTATGTGACCGTCTTGAACTGCCCTTTGAACCTTAGGGTTTGGGGCAGTACGGCGTGCCACATGTGAGGCGTTGGCTTGACCCTTCTACGGCTGGACCGCTACTACTGTGTCACACTCCGGGTTTTTGAACTCCGCTCAAGTGTTGAGCTTTAGGGAATTTTGAGTATGTCACGCCCCGTTTTCCAAAATACGGAATACGAGGGGTAGACAAGGCCAGCCATGCTCCTACGGTCAAGGAAATGTGAATCTGTTCCCCTCCGAACGGCGGCCTGCGACGTTAGGACGTCACGTAGCCTGGGGTTCGGGGCAGATGCTATTTGGTTTTATCCGTCTATCTCTCCGAAGATGCCGAGTTGATTTACGGCACCGTATATCGGAGGTTTAGACGGACGCGGCCGATGTAGCAGACTTCGTCAGATTCCCCCTCAGGGTGAGGGGTTTTTGATTGTGGGGACACTCTTCCCTGCAGGCGCAAGCCCCTGCAGTTAATTACGCTACCGCATTGCGGTAACAACTTTCTCCTTCTCCAGAATTTCACTTCGTGTCGTATGTGTTTGTTTTGTTTGTGGTTGCCCGTGGATTGTATACGGAGACTGAGTAATGCCGTCGCCCATAGGACGTGGATTAGTCCAAATCCGTATTTACTTAGATTTGGGTTTGATGTTTTTAGTTTAAGGATGCATTAGTCGCGTTGCGACTAAGATCAACTTAAACGTTCATCAAGGATACGCTAGTCCTGTTTTGGACTAAGATCGACCTGACGTAGTGATTGATTTAATTATCCGGCCGTCGGGACTCGTCACCTCTCTGACGTCGTTGAGGGATTACAACGACATACGTCTGAGGAGTTCCGAGATGTACCCTTGAACCAAAGTTGGTTTGGGATTTTATTGTTTATTTAGATGTCTAAGGACACGTTAACCGTATTTGGGGTTAAGATCAACTTAGACGGGACCGTTTAGATCCGACAAAAGAGCGTTTGGGCCCTATCGTGTCAGTTTAGGGACGTAGCGGTCCATATTCCAGTTTAGGGACGTGGTGGTCCATTATTAGTTTAGGGACGTTTCGGTCCGTTGCCAGTTTAGGGACATAGTGGTCCTTTGTTAGTTTAGGGACGTTTCGGTCCGATATTAGTTTAGGGACGTTTCGGTCCGTCGCCAGTTTAGGGACGTAGTGGTCCGTCATTAGTTTAAGGACGTCTCGGTCCAATATTAGTTTAGGGACGTTTCGGTCCGATTTTAGTTTAGGGACGTTTCGGTCCGTCGCCAGTTTAGGGACGTAGTGGTCCGTCATTAGTTTAAGGACGTCTCGGTCCAATATTAGTTTAGGGACGTTTCGGTCCGATATTAGTTTAGGGACATCTCGGTCCGATATTAGTTTAGGGACGTTTCGGTCCGATATTAGTTTAGGGACGTTTCGGTCCGATTTTAGATGAGTGGTCGTTGGGACCCGTCGCCTCTTTGACGTCGTTGAGAAATTACAACGACAGATGTCAAAGGAGTTCGGAGATGTACCCTCGAACCGGTCGTGACCTGGTTTATGAGAGGCATTTAATTTAAGGACTTACAGCCAGGATTGGGTTAAGTCCAAATTTTATTTTAGGCTCTGCCCGATTACAAGAATCAATCTAAACAATGCTCTGCCCCCTTTTATTATTTTGCAAGTCTGATTTTGGGCCAGGCCCTTTTAAATAATGAGTTACAAAAAAAACTCAGGAATTCTCCACACAGGGCTTTGCCCTTTTATTTATTCTGCAATTGGGCTAGGCCCTTTTAAATAATGAGTTTCAGAAACTCAATAATTTTCTTGAGTTGGGCCAGGCCCTTTTAAATGATGAGTTGCAGGAACTCAAGAGATGTTCTGTAATTTAGTTTGGGCCAGGCCCTTTTAATGAGTTTGCAGAAACTCAGGAATTTTCCCAACAGGGCCTTGCCCTTTTATTTATTCTGCAATTTAATTTGGGCCAGGCCCAAAACAAGGGGTTGCAGAAACCCTAGAAACCTTTAGGTTCAAGAACACAAGTGCATGGCACTTTTGATTTGAATTTGGATCTAAGAAAAAACAAGTTCTTGTTTTTTCCTGATCGTACAGAACCAAGGGTTCATATCAAGTGCAAGGCACTATTTTTTTTTATTCTCTTATTATTATTATTTTTTTTTTTAGAACCAGGGGTTCATATCAAGTGCAAGGCACTATTTATTGTTCTTTTTATTTTTCTTATTTCTTTTCTCTTTTCAGAAATTCTACCTCTTTTCTTTGTTTCTTCTTCTCTGTTCTTAATCTTCACCAGCTCTCTTTTTTCTCAGAAGTTGATGCCTTTTTAATGAGGTCAGGGGTCTTATTTATAGTGTCCGCAAAGTTGTTGGATTTGTTAACAAAATCTTTCCTGAATTATTTTGGGAATTTTCCCACCATTGGATCAGAGATCCAAGGGTCCCTGTTTTACAGGAGAACAGAAAAGATCCACTTAAATTTTCATTCAGTTGCTGCGCAACTCACCAGCGCGTGACACGTGTCACGCATCTGTGCGCTTGCGCAGTTGCGGTTGCGCAACTGCGCAGACACGTGTCGTGCATCCGAGCGCTTGCGCAGTTGAGATTGTGCAACTGCGCAGATACGTGTCACGCATCGGTGCGCTTGCGCAGTTGCGATTGCGCAACTGCGCAGACATGTGTCCCGCATCTGTGCGCTTGCGCAGACACGTGTCATGTATCTGTGCGCTTGCGCAGTTGCGATTGCGCAACTGCGCAGACACGTGTCCCGCATCTGTGCGCTTGCGTAGACACGTGTCACGTATCTGTGCGCTTGCGCAGTTGCGATTGCGCAACTGCGCAGACACGTGTCACGCATCTGTGCGCTTGCGCAGACACGTGTCACGCATCTGTGCGCTTGCACAGTTGCGATTGCGCAACTGCGCAGACACGTGTCACGCATCTGTGCGCTTGCGCAGACACGTGTCGCGCTGCCATGCATTTGCGCAGTTTAAGTCTTAATTTTGTTTTCTGAAGAGCCTTGCTCTGATGGGACGCACTGTCTCGGGAGTTACGCCGCCGAATCACCTTCTGCCACGTGGCAAATTGCGCGCTGCGCACGGAAACCGAAGCGTTGCTTCAAATTTTGAATTTTCAAAATTCAGTAGAGCCTTGCAAAGATTGGGGGAAACAGATGCCCCCCCACCGTTGCGCTCACGTGGCGCGCACGTGAGTGCAGCGGTGGCAAGATCCTGACCATCGGATCGACGGGTCAGGTGAACAGGCGCAGGCGCCTATAAATAGGACCCTTGGTCCTTGGTAATTTTTACCATTCTCAAGAATTTTTACCCAGAGCCTTGCTCTTGTTTAAAACTTCAGAGCCTTGCTCTTGTGATTTCCTTAAGAACTTCTAAGTTCTAACTTCAGAACCATTTTAGGTAAATTAATTTAATTTAAATCAAATTTAAATAATCAGAGCCTTGCTCTTATAGATCTCTGATCTAAAGGAAACCCCTTTGGGGTTTCTTCAACAGAGCCTTGCTCTTATAGATCTTTGATCTAAAGGAAACCCCTTTGGGGTTTTTATTCACAGAGCCTTGCTCTCAAAAATTTGCAGAGATTCTGTTCTTAGGGTTTAACCCATGAACAGAGCCCTGCTCATAGGTCAATTAAAAAACTTTTTAAAAGTTTCCATGGATCTTCAAGATCCCAAAATTTTAATCCTTGGTTATAAATTTTTTATTACTGCTACAGTGCTAGGCTCTTTTTTTTTATTTTTTTAAAGAAGTTTTATTCTTTTGAAACAGGAGTTTGACAAGTGTCACTCTGTGACAGAGCTTTGCTCTGAAAAGAGGAGATTTTCTCCTTGTCTCTAGAGATCCCCCAGTGAGGATATTCTCTTGGGGGTCCTTTTTATTAACTGACAGTCTCATCCAATGATGGGACTGTCTTATCAAATGATGCGCCGTCATCTTGATTTTGTGGGTCCCTCTTTGGTCCCCAACCCACTGCATTGCAGTGTGATGTATGCCTTTGATATGTGAAGCATTGGAACACTAACAGTTGTTATTATTATTATTATTTTTTTTTATCTACAGGAAACATGTCTGAAGATTTGTCTTTCCCCTTTGTTCGCTCAGAAGGAGGGTTCCCACATGCACCAGTGGACCGGGTGGTGTTTGCTCTGATCAAAGATCACGATCCTGAGTGCAAGAGACTTCACCTATGGGGAAGGTGGTACAGCCAGATTATCCAAGGCCGCCGCAGTTTTAGTTCCGCCTCGCCTTCCGAACCCATAGTTACGATCCCCTATGCGGACAAACCCCCGGTGGAGTATGCCGTGGAGGTAAAAAATTGGAATTCAGACGACCTTCTCCAGCCTGCAATCGGCGCTATTCCGGTACAGCCGCCGCCGGCCATAGATATCTTGGGAAGGCGAATCTGTCAAGGTGAAGCACGCCCTTGGGGACAGGCTTACAATATTGGATTAAATCCGCGACCGCTTGCTGGATACCTGCCATGGGCCCGGTACATTTTAGCGGCGAAAAGAGCTCACCTGACGAAGATAGGTTTATATTCCGCCGTCTACGTCTCGCTTTTCGAGTATCCTACTCCTCCAACGTGGTGGACAAAGGCCTTCATCGAACAATGGAATATCCCCACGCATACTTTCCTGGCAGCGGATAGGGAAGTTTCAATTTCTCTAGAGGAATTCGTTGAGCTTTCCGGTTTACCGGCGAGGGGGGAGCACTACGAAGAGCTGCTTCCTCCTGATGAGTACGTCTTTGCCACCAAGCAAGTGGTACTCGACTTGACTCCGGAAAATGCCATCCAGCATCAGCATCCGGGCCTGGTGAGGGTGTTGGAGATTTACGAGGAGCTTCATTTGGAATTGGGCGATCGAGGAGTTAGTTTCGCGGACTTCATTGCTCGTTTTATTCGCCCGGAATTTTTATCAGAGCAAGGTGAGAAGTTCGCCCAACTTGCTGATCCTTTTGGTTTCGGCCTGGACCGCCGACCTTCATCTGAAATTGATCAGCGAAGTTTTTACCTTCCCGGCACTGCTAGCGTTCCTTTCTCAGAGATCGCCGTTCCTGGCATGGATGAGGAGACCTTCTTCATCGGGTTCTTAGGTCTGTGGCTGTGCAGCTTCGCGCTTCCCATGCACCCACGCCTCATGAGGTCTTCTGTCTTTTACCCGGCGCATCAAATGGTGGCCGGTCTACAGTTATCAGTGGGGATCGCCGGGTTGGCTCACCTCTACAATGGACTTAGCGTAGCGGCGGACGCTAATGAACCTGGGGTGCAGCCTGCTAACTTCCCGATGCATTACTTCACTTCTTGGATGGAGCTGCATGTTCGAGGAGTGTTTGGTGCCCACAAAAATCCTCCATTCTTTGAGAGATTCATATTTCCAAGAATCATACGATTGATCGGGGCTTCCATCGTGTTTGCACCTCCGCGGGAGTCTAGGGGACTGCTTCTGCGTTCGCATCTAGTCGGGGCGAAGACCTCTTTTGTGGATAAGGTCATCACCATGGGTTCCGAGACCACTAAGTCGGTGGTGCCGTTGCGTGATGACTTTAAGGGCGGTGTCTCCGTGTTGAAGGCTCGGGAAATCCTCCACCTTTATTCCATTCGGCCGGGTTACTTGGTATTTAGGCAGAATGAAACGGCCCTCTTCATGAGGTATAACCCGCATCGATTTGCCCGGCAATCGAGTTATAACCAAGGAGTCCCGTTGGAAGCCTTCTTGGGAACACCTGCAGTCGGTCCAGAGGGAGTACGGAATGCGATGCATCACTTCATCCGGCTCAATACAGGCTCCTACTTTTTCATCAGTGAGCCCAGCTGTACCCCCAAGATACTCAATTCGTATGTGGCTTGGTACGCGCACGCGATGGGCCCAATTATCTTGATGGAGAAACGTCTACTGGTCGATCGTAGGGCTGCGCCTCCCGGCGGCAATCGCAAGGCTCCATTGCAGCCTAGGGTCCAGGTTATCCCTCCGACGAAAGAGGCCGGAGCAGATCGACCACGCGTGTTGGCCCCTCCGCGTGGACTGCCACTGCCTACTACGGTGGATGCCCCAACGGCACCCCGTGCTCCGACAGAGACGGTTAAAGCGGCATCGCCGGAGTCGGGTGCAGGAGCGGACATCGGGACTCGCCGCCCGAAAGTGACTGCCAAAACTGGCAAGCGCAAAGCTGCTCCGGGTGGATCCAAGGCTGGTGAACAAAAGAAGAAGAAGTCTACCTTATCCCTTGATGCGATTCTTAACTTGGAGCCCGCGGCTCATCCTGCCGAGACTATATGTGAGTACGGCAGCAACGAGGGTTTCGTGGTGGATCCTGAGGACACCAACCTAGCCGCCGCCATTGCAGAATCAGAGTGATCAGCGAGGCTCGAAGCGATGCTGAGTAAACTCGCCGAGTCCGGTAATCATCAGACGCCTTATTTGTTATCTCATTGCACTCTATATTGTTACATTTAACTAACTTTTGCTCCCTTTTTTAACAGGTATCTCCACTGAAGATGCTATCGCTGCATCCTTGAAGACCTTCCAAGAGGAGGAGAAGAAACGTGCACTGGCAAGCGTCGGTATGTTCTATCCCTTTCTCTTTTATAAGGAAAGTTTGTTGTCTTTTTATGATAGCCGACCTGACCTTCTCTTGTTTCTTTACAGGGGTGGTATTAATCGGCGCTAGGACCCTTCCCAAGCCCGTCATCGAAGTCCCAGCTCCGTCGAAGCTGCCGCAAGAGCCTCGGCTTGATGCAACAACGAGGGATGCTCTGAAAAATCTGGAGGCATCCCTCTACACGGATGAGGAGGCTTCGCTCAAGGAAGCTCTGATGGCATCTGTCTCATCGGCTCAAGAGGAGCGGAAGCGGTCCAGACGCGAAGCTAAGGCGCGCAGAGCTGCTCTGGCCGCAGGAGCGGGCCCTAGCACTGTTCCTCACGCTAGTACTCCTTCTGAAGAGCCCCCTGTGGCTCTGTCTACCGCTCATCGGCAAGTTGCACGCGCGGTTCGGAACGCTAATGATAAATCCGCTTCAGGTAGTACTCCTTTCAGAGCCTTGTTGTATGACTTGTAAAACTATTGGCTTATACATATCTCATCTTGCAGGGTCAAGTCCAACTGAGGGGGAGGCGGAGACGACCGTCGAACCCAAGGGAGCGGAAGAAGCGGTATTCGCCGAACCCGAACCGACAATGGACAACTTTGTCGAGGCTATGGGGCCTGGAGCCGAGATTGAGGAACCTACCGCGGAGAAAGTCATTGATGCCGTACCCGAAGTGGCGGCAGATGAGATGATTGTCTCGACCGAGCCGAAGGCGGTAGAGGGTGAGGTACTTGAGGCTGGGGACCTCGTAGTGCCGATGGACGGGGCAGCTGTAATCGCTGATCCTGAGGGAGCAGCAGGTGAGGCGGCCATGATTCCTGAGGACGAGCTAGGCGCTCCTTCTCAGGAGTCTGGCAATGTTCCTATCTTGGCCCTCCCTGTCTATGGTTCCCCGCCGCCTGCAGAGCTTGAGAGCATAGCAACGGTTCCCCTTGAGTCGGGTGATGAAGCTACAGGCGGTGGTCTTCCGTCAGTGGAGGAAGGGACCGCCTCAGTTTCTGCTGGCAGCTCGTCGGGTAAATTTTTTTATCACCAGCATTTCTCCTTTTTTTTTTGTATATATCTTGTGATCTCTTCTAACAAACTTGTTCTTGCAGGTGCCGCTAGTACTGATGCTCCACTGCTCGAGGGGGCGCCGTCAACTACTGCTTTGGCAGTAGTCACCTCCCCGTCTTCCTTCGTACCGTCACGGATGTTGGAAGGTATGGATTTACGACTCATGCATTAATCTTTCAGAAATGCGGCTTTTGTACTAACGTTACACCGTTGTGCCTTTGCAGGAGTGCTTTTTGATCACTTGTATCAAGTGTTGCTCCCGCACTTTTCTTTCCCATCCGAACTCGCTTCTCCTTCTAGTGGCGCCGGTAATATCTTTATTTACTCCTTTTTTCTAGCAATGGGACGATTTCTGACTTTTCCTTTTCTTTATTGCAGTGCCACAAATCGAAGGAGGGGATGCAAGCCCTGTCGCGCTACCGGCCCTCCCGGCTCTGCCGTCCGTTGCTGCTGGTATAGTAGATCTCCTTTTTGGTAATCCTTCAACATCTTTTGAACCATCGTTTAACCCTGTTTTGTTTTGCAGTTATTGTTCCGGTTCCGGTCCCCTTCGAGGCTCGCGTCCTTTTACCGGCAGGCCCCTTTCTGAGACGTCCGTCGTCAAAGGGTGCGGTGATGAGTCTAGGCATGCTGAGCGGGTATATTGAAGAGCTCAGCATGGACGCTCTCCCTTCTGCTGTCGATTTCGCTGCGGATGTTAACCCAATGTTAGCGGCGCTCGTAACTTTTCATGACGAGGGCGTCGTTGAATCTTGGGTTAACCACTGCAGGGAGATCGAGGCCTGCTTGTATCGGCTGGAATTGACGCGCCCTGCTCCCGAAGTTTTAGCTCTGAGCGCCCAACGCACAACTTGGCTCGAGCAAAGCACTTCGCACTCCCGCCACTTGGAGCAAGAAGCAGCTCGGAGACTAAGGGAATGCCAAAAGATCTCAAACGAAACGGCCCATCTGCGCGCTGAGGTTGAGGCAAATGCTGCCCAAGTGAAGACTATCTTTGAGGGTCTCTTGGAGCGCATCTCCCATGGGCTAAACTTAAAGAGGAAGCTTGACGTGGCTGAGCGCCATATCCCAAGTCGAGAGGCTGCTTATCAGGGCGTGAGGGAGCAGCTTGCAATGGTCTTGCGGCAACGAGCCCAAATGGAGGCAGAGCTGGCGGTGGTAGCCGATCAAGAGAAGGCATGGAAGGACATCTGCGAGCGATTGCTACATCTGTGCAAGACGCTCCCTTCCCAGTAGCTGCCATTGTATCAATATACTTGTAATTTTCTTTTTTGAATAAGATGTATGCATTCTTTATTCTTTTATACGATTCGCCATGTACTTGATTGAGTTAATAAATAAAGATACACATTTTTTTTTTTGCAATGTCTTGTATCATTTCTTTGCTTTCTCCCTTCTCTTATTATCAGCATGTTGTCTTGATAAACATGATTGACAGGTAACAGAGTAAGCATTTTGGTTTCTTCAAGATATAACGATGGCTTAGGCCGCAGGTTCGGATCTGCTGCCTAAGACTTTTCAACTCTATGAGCCGTGAGGGTCTCATAGAGACTTTTCTCCCTACGGATCGAGATGATCTCGTAAGTGGACTTTCTCCTTAGGAATCGTGAGGATTCCCAAGTGTGGTTTTCTCTCATAGGTCGAAAGGATCTTATGAGAGAATTTCTCCCTCTTACGAGTCGAGAGGGCTCGTAAGCGGTTGTTTCCCTCTTTGTCGAGAATCGACTTCAGAGAGTGAGACCCGTGAATAGTATGCAAGAGACCATTTAGGATTGACCTGCAGGATCCCATTGCCCTTCTTACGAGTCGAGAGGGCTCGTAAGCGGTTGTTTCCCTCTTTGTCGAGAATCGACTTCAGAGAGTGAGACCCGTGAATAGTATGCAAGAGACCATTTAGGATTGACTTGCAGGGTCCCATTGCCCTTCTTACGAGTCGAGAGGGCTCGTAAGCGGTTGTTTCCCTCTTTGTCGAGAATCGACTTCAGAGAGTGAGACCCGTGAATAGTATGCAAGAGACCATTTAGGATTGACTTGCAGGGTCCCATTGTTCAGGAAGCAAGTTTTTGAATCCTTACCGCCCGAGATGTGAGTCAAAAAAGCTCTCGTCACGGAGTATTTGTATCCGTGAGTTGAGAAGATTTGCGAGGGATTATTTGTTTCCCAAGCGCCAAGGATTATTTGTGTCCTTGGGGTTTGAAACGAGTCGATGGTTCCCACGGAGGCGCTGGTGGCTCTGCGAGTCGACGCGGATCAGAAGGCTCTCGTCAAGGAGTGTTTGTATCCGTGAGTCGAGGAAATTGCTGGGATTATTTGTTTCCCAAGCGCCAAGGATTATTTGTGTCCTTGGGGTTTGAAACGAGTCGATGGTTCCTACGGAGGCACTGGTGGCTCCGCGGGTCGACGCGGATCAGGAAGCTCTCGTCAAGGAGTGTTTGTATCCGTGAGTTGAGAAGTTTTGCGAGGGATTATTTGTTTCCCAAGCGCCAAGGATTATTTGTGTCCCTGGGGTTTGAAACGAGTCGATGGTCCCTACGGAGGCACTGGTGGCTCTGCGGGTCGACGCGGATCAGGAAGCTCTCGTCAAGGAGTGTTTGTATCCGTGAGTCGAGGAATTTGCTGGCTTCTTCGGTTGAAATGAACCGTTGAGGTTTGGCTTCGTCATTCGACGGAATCCGCTGGGGAAGTATGGTTTCCTCTTTGTTTGCGCCCTTGGATTGTATACAGGGATCGATGTGATCTTAACTGTAGGGCCGAAGTTTCATCATTTCTTATTTTTGTTTTATTTTATTTCCGCGATGCTCTATCATTTCAGCTTTTATATCGCGAAGGTCGCGATTGCCCAATCATTTCGGCTATTTTTCGCGGTGCCCAATCATTTCGGCTTTTTTATTTTATCTTTACTCGTTGCTTTTTATTACGAGTTGCCCGATCATTTCGGCTATTTTGCATGCATACATTTTACTTGCTGCTTTTTATTGCAAGTTGCCTTATCATTTCGGCTATTTTGTATGCATGAGCGGCCTACTGGCTTTCGCCATAAACCTGAAATTGGGCACCGACTTCGGCATCAGCACCGCTGCAACTGGAATATTGCCAGGAGCGAATCATCATTTGCCTCTGTCGTTGTCGAACAAAGGTGGCTTAGCGACCAGGGTTAGGGTCCTGTCGGCTAAGGCTTTTGACTTCATGAGCCGTAAGGGTTTCACGAAGTTATTTCTCCCTACAATTCGTGAGGATCTTGTAGGTGTATTTTCTTCTTAGGACTCGTGAGGATTCCTAAGTGTTCGTTTCCTCTGTAAGTCGTAAGGATCCTACAGGAGGGTTTTCTCCTTGTAAGTCGAGAGGACTTATAAGGGTTGTTCATCATGCGAACATATCCCCAGTCTCGGATGAGACTTGATTAGGGAAATGTTTATTCGCGCCCGTGGATTGTATACAAGGGTCAATATTGAGCCACTTGTAGGGCAATATTGGAAGTTTGTGGGGGCTTGCTTAAGCACAGGTTTAGGTTTCTGTAACTTAAGACTTTCAAATCTCATGAGCCGTGAGGGTCCCATAAGAGAGTTCTCCTTACGAGTCGTGAGGATCTCGCAAGCGTATTTTCTCCTTAGGAATCGTGGGGATCCCTAAGTGTGTTGCTCCCTTGTGAGTCGTAAGGATCTCACGCGGGTAGTTTCTCCTTACAGGGTCGAGAGGACCCTATAAGTGTCTTTTAACGAGGTTGCGCCCTTTCGGGTTTTTCACAAACACTCGCCGGTAGCCCTGCTGTTTTTACTCACGGAGCCCTTTCGGGTTTTCATCCGTGCCCATTTTGCTTATGGACATACCTTTTTTTTTTAATTTTATTTTTTAACAAGGTCGCGCCCTTTCGGGTTTTCACGAACACTCGCCGGTAGCCCTGCTGTTTTTACTCACGGAGCCCTTTCGGGTTTTCATCCGTGCCCTTTTTGCTTATGGACATACCGTTTTATTTTATTTTATTTTTTTATATATATTTTTTACATCTCGTCAGCCTAGAGGTGCTGCGCTAGTAGTTTCAAGACGTCTCGGTCTGCTATTAGTTTAAGGACATTTCGGTCCGCCGTTGAGAGGGCTGGCTACTGTTTATAAAGCCTGAGCTTAGGAAGATAGCGAGCGGACATAGTCGTCGTCATCTATCATTGACCTAAACTAAGGCTCGTTAAGCGTAGTATTTCTTTAGGAAGCGACCGTTTATTGGCCTGAAAGGCCTTTCACCGTGCATGTCCATGAGTAGATAGGCTCCGCCCTGGTAGACCTTATCAATGATGTACGGTCCTTCATAATTTGGCTCAAATTTTCCCCGCTTGGCGCGATTGGGGACCATGGGCCTTTTGATGATTAGCACGAGTTCGCCTTGGCGGAATGTCCTCGGGCGGCTCAATCTTTCATATGAGCGCGTCATCTTTGCTTTATAAGCTTCCAAATTTTGCTGTGCTAGAAGCCGGATTTCATCAAGGGCGTCAAGCTCTTCAAACCGAAGGTGAGCATTTTCTTCGTCCGTCAACTCGTAATGGACTGCCACTCGTAGAGAGGGTAATTCTATCTCGAGGGGGAGTACTGCTTCCGTCCCAAATACCAACGCGTACGGCGTTGTGTTTGTGACCGTTTTAAATGTAGTTCGATACGCCCAAAGCGCCTCTTGCAATCTTTCGTGCCAATCTCTCTTATTTCGTGACACCGTTTTCTTCATGATCTTCGTCAAGGTCTTGTTGAAGGCCTCAGCTAGACCGTTAGCTCGGGGGTTATAAACTGAGGAATATCTCCAGTCTATATTGTGCTGCTGTGCGAAGCGGCTAATCTTATGACTTCGGTAGGCTGGTCCATTGTCAGAGATGATCCTTCTTGGGGTTCCAAACCGGTATATGACATGCGTTTTGAAGAAATGGAGGATGTTCTCCGTTTTTACTTCCCTCAACGGTACCGCTTCTGCCCATTTGGAGAAGTAATCAGTCGTCGCCAAGATGAAACGATGTCCCTTTGACGATGCTGGTTCGATGGGACCGACTATGTCAGTTCCCCACATTTCAAATGGCCAACTAGCCACTGTTGGATGCAGTGGATTGGGATGCTGATGGATGAAGTCTCCATGAATTTGGCATGAATGACATTGCCTCGCGTATTCTAGGCAATCCTGCATCATCGTGGGCCAGTAGTAGCCCGTCCGCTTTATCTTTAACTTCATCTTAGGGCCTGCTTGGTGGGAACCGCAGAGTCCGTCGTGAACTTCTTGGACGACCCTTCTCGCTTCGTCAGGTCCTAAGCATCTCAACCACAGAGAATCGAATGACCTCTTGTACAGAGTATCATTGACGAAGGCGAAAGACAGAGCTCGTTTCATGAGCTGATGTCTTGCGGACGCATCTTCGGGCATTCGGTGGGACTTGAAGTAGTCTATAAAGACTTCCCTCCAATCCTCAACCTTCTCATGGTCTTTTATTTGTAAGGTCGACTGCTCAGTCGTTCCTTTTTCTTCGGACGATTCCGGAGATATTTTTGTTGGGGCGAGCACTCGACGGCTTTGTACTACGATTCTAACGTCGTCGAGGTTCTCGTCAGCCAGTTCTTTAGCAAGTTTGGCTAGTGCGTCTGCTTTGCTGTTTTCCGCGCGTGGTATGCTTTCCAACGTGTAGGAGGGAATTTGGATTAGCAGTTGTTGCACTTTTTCACCGTATTTTACCAATTCCGGTTTGCATGTTTGGTAATCGCCGTTCACTTGACTGACGACCAGTTGGGAGTCCCCGTATATGAGGAGGCTCTCAATTCCCATATCGATGGCGATCTCGAGGCCTGCTATCAAAGCTTCATATTCAGCTTCATTATTCGTTCTCGGCTCCGTTAAGGAGAAGGCGAAGCGCATTATTCCTCCTTGGGGAGTCACAAAGATGAGTCCCACCCCCGATTTGATCGTTGGCATACTTTGTTTGTGCTTTTTCATAGAGGACGCTCCATCGAAGTAAAGCTCCCAACGGGTATCACCACTGTCGATTGCGTCAAATGCATGTCTGTCTGGCAAATCGCAGTTTAAAGGAGAGTCGGCAGGTATGGGATGCTCAGCAAGGAAGTCAGCGATGGCCTGGCCTTTTACTGCCTTGAGAGGTTGATATGTTATGGAAAATTCCATCAAGAGCAGGGCCCATTTAGCGAGTCGTCCTGTCAATATGGCTTTTGACATTAAATATTTGAGAGGGTCCACTTTTGAAATCAGACGGACCTCGTGCGCCAACGCATAGTGCCTAAGCTTTGTTATTGCGAAGATTAATGCCAAGCAGTGTTTTTCAATGGGAGAATAGTTGCTTTCTGCCCCCAGCAGCACTCGACTTAAGTAGTAGAGTGCTCTTTCTTTCCCTTGATCGTTCTCTTGTGCCCATAATGCGCCTAAGGAACCTTCGAGGGCGGTCGTATAAAGAATGAGAGGCTTCCCCTTAACCGGGGCAGCCAACACCGGCGGGTTCTTCAGGTACTGCTTGATTTCGTCTAGTGCTCCCTGGCATTTTTGATCCCAAACGAATGGGGTTCCTTTCTTCATCAGGTGACTATATGGCCGGCATTTTCCTGAGAGGTTGGCTATAAATCGCCGTATGTATGCGAGTTTCCCTTGGAGAGACCGCAGCTGTTTGAGAGTCCTCGGCGGAGGCATTTCCATGATTGCTTTAATCTTTGACGGATCTATTTCAATACCTCGGTGTCGAACAACGAATCCCAGGAACTTGCCCGAGGAGACTCCGAACGCACATTTAAGAGGATTCATCTTCAGGTTGTACTGCCGAAGGCGTTGAAATACAGTCTTCAGATGCTCGAGATGTTCCCCGTATGATTTGCTTTTAACCACGAGATCGTCGATATAGCATTCAACGATTTCGTGGATAAGGTCGTCGAAGATCTTTGTCATGGCCCTCTGATAAGTAGCACCGGCGTTCTTCAAACCGAAGGGCATCACTTTATAACAAAATATACCAAGAGGAGTCCTGAAGGCTGTGTGTTTCTGATCTTCAGGATGCATTTTTATTTGATTATACCCCGACGAGCCGTCCATGAAGGAGAAAACCTCATGAGTGGATGTATTGTCTATCATAAGTTCAGTAACTGGCACTGGGAAATCATCTTTTGGGCAGGCTTTATTAAGATCCCGAAAGTCTACGCATATGCGCACTGTCCCATTTTTCTTCATCACTGGGACGATGTTAGCGATCCATTCAGGGTATTGAACTTCCTGGATGAAGCCAGAGTCTATAAGCTTTTTGACTTCGGCGTTGATGCTCATCTCAAGCTCGAGTCGCATTCTCCTCGGCGCTTGTTTGACGGGCTTGATGTCCGGAGATATCGCCAATTTATGTACAGCAATTTCTGGATCTAGTCCCGGCATTTCGGAATAGTTCCACGCGAAGCAATCTTTGTGTTGTAGAAGCACATCCTTCAACGCAGTCATCCTTTCTTCAGATAACAGCTCGCTGATGAATGTTGGTCGCGGGTCATTTTCCGTCCCCAACTCAATTTTCTTGAGATTATCTGCAGTGGTGTGGATTCCATCCTCCAGTTCTTTCGGAGCTGGGGGAAATTCTGAGATTACCTCATCGCTGCTGTTTTCAAAGCACCAAGGGAAGTCGTTCATGTCCTCGGATTCTTCTTTTAATATTGTTACCACGTGGCAAGTGCGAATTTTCTGCCAATCCCAATGCGGAGTTGGTTTTTCTTTTGCAGCCTCGGGTTCGTGCTTCTGTGGTGGTGCTACCCTCCAGTTGTCAGAAAGCGCGAATTTGCCTAACTGATATTGGTCCTCAACCCAATTCTTAAAGGTGAAACAATCTTCAAGCGGATGCCCTACTACTCGATGGTAAGAGCAATAATTTGGGTTGGAGACTTCGCCTGCTTGCTCAGGGTGTTTAGACTCTGGCAGAGTAAGCATTTGATGTTTTAGAGCAAGATCAAGTATTTTCCTTGTTTTGTTCCGAGGAAACGAGTATGCTCGACCCATTTTCTTCATAAGGGCTAGGTCAATAACGCTCGCCTCTCGTATGCGTGGCTTCTTAGCTCTGTCTTGTGGTTGTCGAGCACCTTTTCGGCCCCTCGACTTGTTTTTGCTTTCGCGTCGAACCCTTTTTGTAGCAGGCTGACGTGGGGTAACATCTTCGTTCTTTACTGCCTGTCGAAGGAGACGCTGTGTCTTGGCTTTCTCATAGATCGCCATTTCACGATCGTGATCATCTCGGGCTTTTTGACTCGCATCCTTTATAAATTTGCTCACCGGGTCTTTAGACGATGGACTGGGCGGCTTTGTGTCAGGAACTTTTGCTGATTCGGGATTAGTGTCTTCCCATTGAGCGTCCGCTTCTTCATCAAAGTCATACATGGCATAACAGCTGTTTATTAACTCCCGTTTCTTTGGCCGGATGTACCCGAGCCCTTTTGTTTCCGTTCTCCCGTTAGGCAGTTTGCATTGAGTTCCGGGAACGTTCCAGACCTTGTCATAGAATTTGGCTTTTCTGATGGTCTGTGTGAAGGATATCCCTTGGCGTTTCAGCAGTTTCTTCAAACCTTCGGTATAATATCTGGGAAGACGGATAGGCTGAAGCTTGTCGAGCGTGGGATCCGCGCCATGCCAAATTTCTTTTTCCACCTTGTTTTCTTCAGAACGGTAGAATAGGATTGCCTTCTCGCCTTTTCTTCCGGGAGGGATATAGAATGTCTGTAATTCTTCTACGCTGTTGGTGTCGAGTGCATCCAGTTCTTTGTAATGTTCAAGCGGCACCATGGTTATCTGCAGACTTCGCCCTTCATCAGTGGAAATCTGTATTGAGGGCCGAGCGGGGAATACAGCATGAACTTCATCCTCTGAGTCACTACCGAAGATCAATGAAGGAACAGATGGTCCTGGCCTGGTGGACTGGGATGGACCTGAATAAATTATATCCTCCTCCTCCTCGGTGTCACTGCCGAAGACAGGGATGGTTGCGTTAGTTTTGTTCTCCGGTTTGTGACACCTTTCCGTGTCTTCGAAACTCGGTAGGAAGTATTTGGCATCTTCATACTTGCGAACTTCGTTCACGGAAAATGGATTCAACTCTCCTGCCACTGTGTACTCGAGGCCGTCCCTAGAATACTTCATGCACTGATGCTGTGTAGAAGGGATGATATTGTATTCGTGTAGCCATGGTCGGCCGAGCAGAGCATTGTAGCACGTCTTGGCGTCTATGACATGGAATTTGATGTCTGTGACGAGCACCCCGAAGCGTAACGTCAATATCACAGACCCAAGAGTCTTTGAGGATTGAGAGTCAAAACCGGAGATGGTGATTTTGTCCCGGGCGAGGTGTTGGACACTCATGCAAATCTCTTTTAACACTCGCACATTGAGTAAATTGACAGACGATCCGTTATCGACCAAGATTTTTCCTATCTTTATGTCATGGCAGTATCCCGAGACATAAAGGGGGCGATTGTGTTCACACGTCCCGAGGAGAAGGTCTTCATCACCAAAAGCAACGTCGGCTGTGTGCACCTCTTCCAATTCATCCTTCATCTTTTGTTCGGCTAAGAAGGCTTGGAACTGGTCCGGATCCTGTAGGGCCTTAATCAAAGAATCCCTCGCCTCTTTTGATAGCAATAGGGCATCGAGAATGCTGAGTTGTGAGGGTAGCTTTCTCAGATGCGCCAAGACATTGTAATCTACTTTATTCCTTTTTGGTGGATTCTTGGCGGTTAACTCTTTCGCAACTTGGTCATCCAAAGCGATGTCTTCAGAGACCTTCTCTTTCCCTTTGTTTTTCTTATTCAAGGGTCCGAGGTTCTTTTCGGGTAATGTTCGATTGCGCAGCTGTATATTCTCGCAGGCCTTTGGTTCTTTTTCTCTTCCCGAAGTGGATTCTTCGAAGAGGGGACCAAGCTCTAGCTCTTCATCGGAGTCGCTCCCAAATGTAGGCACTTGTGACCCGGGTAGTGTTAACCATGTGACAATTGCCGGCAGTTCTTTCAAGTTCTTTAGTCGTATTTCTTTGCTCTCGGCGAATTTTACGTTTTTCCCGCTTAAATCGTTGTCGATTAGCGACGTATCCTTGCCACCATCCATTGAAAGCTTTGCAATCTTGGGTGGAATGCGAGACCTTCTGATGGTATAAGCAATAAGAGGGGTGCATTTCTACCGCGCCAGTAACTTTTTCTTCAGAGGGTGGTAGCTTCATGCCCATCGATATGGCCTTAGCAAATTTCTTTTTTATCTTGAATTGGCTTTTGTCAGTGGTGGAGGCATTTTGCTCCAACGGGATCATTTCGGCTCCTTCCTCAAGTCGCTGACGCTTGGCCCTTTCGAATATAGCCGTCTCGCGTTCTCGATCAGCCTTGCTTTTCAACCGAGCTTCATTAAGAAACGCGCTAATCATTTCAACCGGTAACCCTGGGGTTCCTGATTCGGCATTTGCCCCCAGCGTTTCAGTGCCAGAAGTTTCTTCATCGTTCGTGGTCGAATGGGAGATCATATGACAGCTTGCTACATATTCGTCAGATTCATCCGATGAACTTTCTCCTTCATCTTCTTTTTGGAAGACGTGATCAAGGAAATCTTGGAGCGTGATGGGAGTTCGCGCCTTTTGGTTATATTCATCCAGCGCATCGATTTGCTTTTGTAAGTCCGTGCGCTTGTCGCCAGGCTTCACGGGCTTCTTAGATTTCTTCTTCTTCTTTTTCGAAGATTTTGACGGCTGGCTATGAACGCTTGAACTACTACCATCGGTCTTCGGAGTCGGTCGCGGCTTCAACATCCCTTCAATAACCTGCGGTTCAAAGGGGTTCTTCCACTTGACCGCTGGGCAGGTTTGAAGATCATTCAGCATTCTCCTCGTTTTGGCTGATAATACAACCTCCCAGGGAGCCTCTTCAATGACGGAGCACGTTGCCCCTGGCGTATTCGTCCCCTTATAGGTGTGGGGCTGCGGAGGGTTCACCTTCCATTTGTCAGATAGCGCAAATTTGCCCTGACGGTACTGATTCTCCAGCCAATTTTTGAAGACGTAACAGTCTTTGATTGGATGTCCCAACACTCTATGATAAGGGCAGTAATTAGGATCGTTAACGTCACTTGGTTGCGACGGACGTTTTGGATCTGGCAGATTTATGAGCCTGTTGCGCAATGCCAGCTCGAATAACCTCCTTGTTTTATCACGGGGGAAGGAGTAAGCACGTCCCATCCTGTCCTCAAGGGGTACGTACGGGCGTGTATTATTTGGACGAGCAACCGGCTTCGAATCGTTCGGTTGTTGTTGGGCATTAGCGATGACGATCGCTTTTCCCTTTCCTTTGTCGTTTCGGGGATCCGGCTTCGGGAGAGGGGGTTTATGGCCCATCTGGTCCATCTGCGCCAATTTGTCGATCAAAGCCTGGAAAGAAGTCGGCTTGAAGAATATCATGAACTGCGAGATGGTTGCCTGTGGATCAAGCGTTCCAACAAACATTCCCACCGCTGGAGCTTCTTCTATGCGTTGTTCACATTTAGACCATAGATTACGCCACCGTATAGCGTACTGAACCCACGTCTCGCCGGGTTTTACCCTGGCGTTAATCAGTGCCGTCATTGGGGTACGCTCGCTGGCACTTGCAAAACGTTGGGTGAAGAGCAGCTCCATCTCCGCAAAGGTTTTTATAGAGTCGTTGGGAAGCTCAGAATACCATTCAAACGCCGTATCAGATAAACTTCCAACAAACTGGCGAAGCAAAAGCTTGTCGTCGCCGCCGGTATTACCGCAAAGAGCCCTGAATTGGGCCACATGTTGATGGGGATTGCCGGTCCCCTTGTAGACATGAAACTTAGGAATTGTGTAACCTGGCGGGTATTTGATTTGGTCATACCAGCCCGGATATGGCCGTCCCGTTTTTACAACGTGGCCGGCTGCTTCGGCCGCCTGATGCACCCGTATTTGTTGAGCAATATATTCATCCAAATCAGCTTTTGATATGGTATCCTCTTTAGCTGCGGATAGAGCCGGTGGAGGATTCGATGTCTCTCCCCTATCATTTTCAAGAATGATCGGGGGATCTCCAGCAGGTGGATCTGGTTGAATCATCATACCCACCACATCTTGGAATAGGAGGGCCATTTTCTTTATGTTGGCTGCCTGTTCCGCAGCCTCTTTGTCTCTCTTTTCCAGTATTCGGCGGAGGAACTCAGCGTCGGTCTCTTCCTCTTGGCGTTCATCTAAGGACGTCTCAGGATTCTCTTTTGGCCCCGTGAGTGCAGCCATTGTAGTCATCATCTCCTGGAGCTTTTGTTGCTGCTCCTGAGACCTGGTCACTGACCGGGTAAGCGGTCGGTGACCCGTAGAAGTACGACTTTCTTCTTTTCCTGAAGCCATATAGATCGTATGAACTGTTATGCCCCCTGACTTGGGGCGTTTCGGTTCGCCGCTTTTAGATTTTGTCATCGTCGCGGGAGCTTTCTCTGGTCTTTTCCTTTTATGGACCTTTGAGGTTGAAGGAGTCGTTGAAGCGGGCATTCTAGCATTCGTTGCCCCCTGCTGTTTAATGGGGCAGTTTTTGTTATTTTTCACCTTCGCTCTTTTCTGGTGACGCAAGTGGTCTGGATCGATCACAGAGTCTTGAACCCTGCGCCATACTTTATAAATTCTGGACGACAGCCGTTGAGAGGGCTGTTCTTGTTTTGCCTCCGGAGCTTTCTCCAAGGGCGGAGGAGATCTTTTCAACACGGCGATTGGGGAGTTCTTTCTCACTTTTCTCAGTAATTCAAAGCTGTTCCCAGTTGGAACAGCAGCGTTGACCTCCGCCATCGGAGCAGGCGGGGTTAGCCCTGAAGGGGAGTTACCTCCTGCTTTCCTTATTCGTTGCCAATGACGACGTCGCGCACGACGAGCCATTGGGACTGGCTCGGAAATCGGGATAGTTTCTTGTTGCCCCCTATTTGGGTGTGGGGTAACTGCCGGTGTCAGCCTATCAAAGACTGATGCTTTTTGACCAGCTGAAGGAGGAGTAGGAACCGTCAATCTTGTGAAGACTGACTTTCTGATAGGAGAAGCCGCTTCAACGACTTCCGAAGCTGTGGCCGTTGCCCTCTTTGGGACAGCCACTTTATGATCCTGACCTAGCCTGGTGAAAACAGAGGCTGTCAGCTTAGTAGCGGGCGACCCGTTGACAGGGGTCGTGGTAGCAGTGAGCTGGTCGAACACCGACTTCTTGTTCGCTTCTGGTGCGGATATCGGCATGGAGAAGCTTGTAGGTGGGACCATGGTCCCGAAAAACAAACCGGTGGTGGCCTGAGTCACCTGGTCTACCGGCAGAGTCAGGAAGGAAGCCGCCTGGGGCCCATACGTCACCCCTCCTGGTGAAGTGGAGCGTTTGTTGCAGTGGCATCTCGAGCAGCTGGTGCAATTGGAGGCCATTGAATCTCGAATTCTGCGCCAGATAAAAGACCAAATCTTAGCAACTTGAAATCCGAGGACAACCATTTAACAAACCGCGATTGATTCGCGAAGACGACACACGAAGTGTGGAGTGGAAAGAGGAAAAGGTCCCACCGGGCGTGCCAGAATCTGTTCCCCTCCGAACGGCGGCCTGCGACGTTAGGACGTCACGTAGCCTGGGGTTCGGGGCAGATGCTATTTGGTTTTATCCGTCTATCTCTCCGAAGATGCCGAGTTGATTTACGGCACCGTATATCGGAGGTTTAGACGGACACGGCCGATGTAGCAGACTTCGTCAGATTCCCCCTCAGGGTGAGGGGTTTTTGATTGTGGGGACACTCTTCCCTGCAGGCGCAAGCCCCTGCAGTTAATTACGCTACCGCATCGCGGTAACAACTTTCTCCTTCTCCAGAATTTCACTTCGTGTCGTATGTGTTTGTTTTGTTTGTGGTTGCCCGTGGATTGTATACGGAGACTGAGTAATGCCGTCGCCCGTAGGACGTGGATTAGTCCAAATCCGTATTTACTTAGATTTGGGTTTGATGTTTTTAGTTTAAGGATGCATTAGTCGCGTTGCGACTAAGATCAACTTAAACGTTCATCAAGGATACGCTAGTCCTGTTTTGGACTAAGATCGACCTGACGTAGTGATTGATTTAATTATCCGGCCGTCGGGACTCGTCACCTCTCTGACGTCGTTGAGGGATTACAACGACATACGTCTGAGGAGTTCCGAGATGTACCCTTGAACCAAAGTTGGTTTGGGATTTTATTGTTTATTTAGATGTCTAAGGACACGTTAACCGTATTTGGGGTTAAGATCAACTTAGACGGGACCGTTTAGATCCGACAAAAGAGCGTTTGGGCCCTATCGTGTCAGTTTAGGGACGTAGCGGTCCATATTCCAGTTTAGGGACGTGGTGGTCCATTATTAGTTTAGGGACGTTTCGGTCCGTTGCCAGTTTAGGGACATAGTGGTCCGTTGTTAGTTTATGGACGTTTCGGTCCGATATTAGTTTAGGGACGTTTCGGTCCGTCGCCAGTTTAGGGACGTAGTGGTCCGTCATTAGTTTAAGGACGTCTCGGTCCAATATTAGTTTAGGGACGTTTCGATCCGATTTTAGTTTAGGGACGTTTCGGTCCGTCGCCAGTTTAGGGACGTAGTGGTCCGTCATTAGTTTAAGGACGTCTCGGTCCAATATTAGTTTAGGGACGTTTCGGTCCGATATTAGTTTAGGGACGTTTCGGTCCGATATTAGTTTAGGGACGTTTCGGTCCGTCATTAGTTTAGGGACGTCTCGGTCCGATATTAGTTTAGGGACGTTTCGGTCCGATATTAGTTTAGGGACGTTTCGGTCCGATTTTAGATGAGTGGTCGTTGGGACCCGTCGCCTCTTTGACGTCGTTGAGAAATTACAACGACAGATGTCAAAGGAGTTCGGAGATGTACCCTCGAACCGGTCGTGACCTGGTTTATGAGAGGCATTTAATTTAAGGACTTACAGCCAGGATTGGGTTAAGTCCAAATTTTATTTTAGGCTCTGCCCGATTAGAAGAATCAATCTAAACAAGGCTCTGCCCCCTTTTATTATTTTGCAAGTCTGATTTTGGGCCAGGCCCTTTTAAATAATGAGTTACAAAAAAAACTCAGGAATTCTCCACACAGGGCCTTGCCCTTTTATTTATTCTGCAATTGGGCTAGGCCCTTTTAAATAATGAGTTTCAGAAACTCAATAATTTTCTTGAGTTGGGCCAGGCCCTTTTAAATGATGAGTTGCAGGAACTCAAGAGATGTTCTGTAATTTAGTTTGGGCCAGGCCCTTTTAATGAGTTTGCAGAAACTCAGGAATTTTCCCAACAGGGCCTTGCCCTTTTATTTATTCTGCAATTTAATTTGGGCCAGGCCCAAAACAAGGGGTTGCAGAAACCCTAGAAACCTTTAGGTTCAAGAACACAAGTGCATGGCACTTTTGATTTGAATTTGGATCTAAGAAAAAACAAGTTCTTGTTTTTTCCTGATCATACAGAACCAAGGGTTCATATCAAGTGCAAGGCACTATTTTTTTTTATTCTCTTATTATTTTATTATTTTTTTAGAACCAGGGGTTCATATCAAGTGCAAGGCACTATTTATTGTTCTTTTTATTTTTCTTATTTCTTTTCTCTTTTCAGAAATTCTACCTCTTTTCTTTGTTTCTTCTTCTCTGTTCTTAATCTTCACCAGCTCTCTTTTTTCTCAGAAGTTGATGCCTTTTTAATGAGGTCAGGGGTCTTATTTATAGTGTCCGCAAAGTTGTTGGATTTGTTAACAAAATCTTTCCTGAATTATTTTGGGAATTTTCCCACCATTGGATCAGAGATCCAAGGGTCCCTGTTTTACTGGAGAACAGAAAAGATCCACTTAAATTTTCATTCAGTTGCTGCGCAACTCACCAGCGCGTGACACGTGTCACGCATCTGTGCGCTTGCGCAGTTGCGGTTGCGCAACTGCGCAGACACGTGTCGTGCATCCGAGCGCTTGCGCAGTTGAGATTGCGCAACTGCGCAGACACGTGTCACGCATCGGTGCGCTTGCGCAGTTGCGATTGCGCAACTGCGCAGACATGTGTCCCGCATCTGTGCGCTTGCGCAGACACGTGTCATGTATCTGTGCGCTTGCGCAGTTGCGATTGCGCAACTGCGCAGACACGTGTCCCGCATCTGTGCGCTTGCGTAGACACGTGTCACGTATCTGTGCGCTTGCGCAGTTGCGATTGCGCAACTGCGCAGACACGTGTCACGCATCTGTGCGCTTGCGCAGACACGTGTCACGCATCTGTGCGCTTGCGCAGTTGCGATTGCGCAACTGCGCAGACACGTGTCACGCATCTGTGCGCTTGCGCAGACACGTGTCGCGCTGCCATGCATTTGCGCAGTTTAAGTCTTAATTTTGTTTTCTGAAGAGCCTTGCTCTGATGGGACGCACTGTCTCGGGCGTTACGCCGCCGAATCACCTTCTGCCACGTGGCAAATTGCGCGCTGCGCACGGAAACCGAAGCGTTGCTTCAAATTTTGAATTTTCAAAATTCAGTAGAGCCTTGCTCTGATTGGGGGAAACAAAAATGTCCTGCCGTAGTCACACTTCGGCTTCTAGTTTTTTCATGGTAAACAGTAAATGATGCGCAGGTAATGAGAAATGCAGTAACTAAAAGAAACAATGTAAAGACTGACCTGAAGTGGAACAAACGAGTGCAACTCTGAAAAGCAAGTCAGGGTGTCTGTGATACACGCCTAATTCTGGTCGAGCCTAAATCTTCTCCTCACACTGAGCATGCATACTCAGGTCGTCAGAGCGACACAATAGCAATATAATATATATAAAATCATGTGACAATTCTAACAGTGGTAATAGATATGTGAAACAGTAAATCAATGACAGCATGAGTATGAATGTGCAGAAATCAATGCAGCGGAACAGTAAAAGCAGTAGAACGATATGCCACGTATGTCAACACAGTAAATAAGATATCTCAATGCCAATATCCCTATCAGTCTCTAAGTCTCACTGTACAGGTCACTAAGCCTATCGTCAGTCCAAGTGTGAGAGTCAACCACTCGTGAGTGTCCTCCACCCAAGGGTAGAACCCAAGGGCAAGGGACCACGGGCCCAACATGTATATCACGGTGAATATCACATACCCTGTAAATCTCCATATAACTCGCTAAATATATAAGCCGGCATGGGACTCCCGAGATTCTGTTGAACTCACACTTAAACTACCTCACACCCCGTGGTCTACATCAAACGCTAACCATAACCCTAAATAATAATCGATCCGTAACAAGTCTGCGCGAGAACTGGAGGCAGGACCTCCATCAAGCACGTCCCGACTAATATCTAAGATAAATGGCAGTGTCTGGTGCCTTATCTGTGACACCCGTACAAGCGCTTCCATAAGTGTCCCATACCACTTATAGTCACACGTACACGCATCCCACAGACGTCGATAATGCAATAGAATCATAGGATCACTGATTGTGTACAAGTACGTATCACTTTCACTTATTCACGGATATACGAACACTGACGTACTTGCCACAATCATCACTAAAAACTAACACTGGGTAAATACACGATATCACTAGGTTATCACTGCAATGATATGGGTATGATATGATACTTAAACAGTATATGAAGCATGATTAAGGTGTCATAAAAATAGTGTTCTATCACTTGCCCGATTTATCATGAAACGTACGTGTATAGTTTAGCAAAACGATAAACAGGTAATAATTAGTATGTTCAGTTGTCCATCCATCGAATTTAGTTTCAAGCAAATCGGGTTCCAGGATCATTAATTATAACCATTTCATTTTAAGCGCTCGCGGCTGGAAATCCGGTTTCAGAATCAGAAGTCCGTTTCGCAACGCATTTTAATCCCAGTTGGGATCAGATTTTAGCGACGCTACCGTTGGATGAAATCTAGGGTTTTCAGTAAGGTTTTCAACGCAATAGACGGATCTTTGATCGCGTCTGCACGTTAGGAGGTATACACTATTCAATACTAATATGTCAGTTCTGATTCTGCTGGGACTGTTATGCGTCCCGATCTATTAAATTACAGATTAAATATCAAACGGTAACGAAACAGAATGGAACCAATTGTGTTGTCTAGCTAAAAGATTTACCTATAATAATCAGTGGAGTTCCACAATCTACAAGTTAAGGAGATCTTGTGGTACCCAATACGGAACAGCAAGCAACGACTGGAGTCGCTCTGGACTGCAGTCCAGAGTCGCACTCCGATCCAAATATTATCACAATTTAAGTACAGGAATACCAGGAAACCAGTATAGGGTTAAATTTCGTCGAGTCGGCTTCGATTTGAGCCCTCGAACACACCATTCCAGTATGTATATGATTTATGGTGAATTTAACGGTTTTCAGGTACAATAAAATTACAGTTTTACGATTAAACTTGGGGGTAGTTGTTTTAGTCGTTAGCAGTCATATTATCCAACGAAATTTGCACAAGATATTCATCACACCAAGGGCCAACAAAAACCATCTAGTTCCGTCAAATTAGACAAGTAGTTTCATTGGGATCACACATCAAACGGTTGCATCGTGTAATTTATCGAGGATGTTTAGTATAAAATTTATAAGATTATAGTTCGTAACAAATACTAATTAGCATGTAGCAAGTATAAAACTTGCCTGGAGACGTTTTTGGGGTACTCGACGGTTGCAACGACACACGCGCGGCACAGCGACAACGATTCCGGCACGGCCCACTAGTGACAAAAGTCTCGACCTTGGCTCGAGCTTGGGTTTGATGTTGATGCGATGCATAAGGAGGCTCGTGGGTGCGGGCTGGCTGTTGTCGAAAGAGAAGTGATGACGGCAAGGGAATAGCAATGGTGTTTGAAGTGAGAGATGTAGGAAGGATGAGAGAGAGAGATTTTAGAGAGAGAGGGAGAGTGGGAACACCGAGATAGCCTCAAGGTTGTATATGCGCTATCGAGACTTGGAATTAGGATTTTTCCGTGACTCCATTTTTGATTTGACCCTTGGGTCTCTGTTGACATCGTGTCTGCATCCTGTTGGAATGAGAAGGAACGTCGGGGTAGTCTTTAGGTTGTGTATAGACCTTCAAGACTTGGAGCTAGGGTTTTTCCATGACTCCACTTTTGATTTGAACCTTGGGTCTTTGTTGACGTCGTGTCTGCATCCTGTCGGAATGAGAATGTATGTCGGGATAGGCTTTAGGTTGTGTATGGACCGTTAAGACTTGGAGCTAGAGTTTTGCCGTGATCCACTTGATTTGACCATTGGGTCTTTTTTGACGTCGTGTCTGCATCCTGTCGGAATGAGAAGGTACGTCGGGGTAGTCTTTAGGTTGTGTATGGACCGTCAAGACTTGGAGCTAGGGTTTTACCGTGACTCCACTTTTGATTTGACCCTTGGGTCTCTGTTGACGTCGTGTGTGCATCCTGTCGGAATGAGAAGGTACGTCGGGGTATTCTTTAGGTTGTGTATGGACCGTCAAGACTTGGAGCTAGGGTTTTGCCGTGACTCCACTTTTGATTTGACCCTTAGGTCTTTGTTGACATCGTGTCTGCATCCTATCGGAACGAGAAGATACGTCGGGGTAGTCTTTAGGTTGTATATGGACCGTCAAGATTTGGAGCTAGGGTTCTGCCATGACTCCACTTTTGATTTAACCCTTGGGTCTTTGTCGATGTCGTGTCTGCATCCTGTCGGAATGAGAAGGTACTTCGGTATTGTCTTTAGGTTGTGTATGGACCGCCAAGACTTGGAGCCAGGGTTTTGCCGTAACTCCACTTTTGATTTGATCCTTAGGTCTTTTTTGACGTCGTGTCTGCATCTTGTCAGAATGAGAAGGTACGTCGGGGTAGTCTTTAGGTTGTGTATGGACCGTCAAGACTTTAAGCTAGGGTTTTGCCATGACTCCACTTTTGATTTGACCTTTGGGTTTCTGTTGACGTCGTGTCTGTATCCTGTCGGAATAAGAAGGTACATCGGGATAGTTTTTAGGTTGTGTATGGACCGTCAAGACTTGGAGCAAGGGTTTTGCCGTGACTCCACTTTTGATTTGACCCTTGGGTCTTTGTTGACGTCGTGTCTGCATCCTGTCGGAAAGAGAAGGAACGTCGGGGTAGTGTTTAGGTTGTGTATGGACCGTCAAGACTTGGAGCTAGGGTTCTGCCGTGACTCCACTTTTGATTTGACCCTTGGGTCTTTGTTAACGTCGTGTCTGTATCCTGTCGGAATGAGAAGGTATGTCGGGATAGTCTTTAGGTTGTGTATGGACCGTTAAGACATGGATCTAGGGTTTTGCCATGACTCCACTTTTGATTTGACCCTGGGGTATTTGTTGACGTTGTGTCTGCATCTTGTCGGAATGAGAAGGTACGTCGGGATGATCTCTAGGCTATAAATGTTGCCGTCGAGGTCCGCCTCTCCCTTTGACGGAGCCTGGTGGGAAAATATGGTTCCCTTTTTCATTTGTGCCCATGGATTGTATATAGGGGTCAATGTAGACTCACCTGCAGGGCAAATAAATTTTCCTTTTATTTTATTTTATTTTTGATTTCCACGATGCTTTATATTTTCAGCTTTTCATATTACGAAAGTCACGATTGCCCAATCATTTCGACTTTTTTAACCACGGTGCCCAATCATTTCGGCTATTTTTTATATTTTTACTCACTGCTTTTTATTGCAAGTTTGCCCAAATATTTCGGCTGTTTTTATATGCATATTTTTGCTCGCTGATTTTTATTACGAGCTGCCCCATCATTTCGGTTATTTCATATGCATTTTTTGCTACTCGCTGCTGTTTTTATTGTGAGTTTGGAATCTGATACCAATCTTGGCATCAGCATCGCTACGACTGTGATATTGCCAGGAAAGAATCATCATTTGTCGTGAAAGGGCTTGGGGTTTGACATCTATTTAGGCATCAGCATCGCTGCAACTAGGATATTTCCAGGAGCGAATCATCATTTGCCTTGAGAGGACTTGAAGTTTGATATCTTTTTAGGTATCAGTATCGCTACGACTGGAATATTGCCAAGAGCGATTTATCATTTGCCTTTGTTGATTTAAACAAAGGTGGCCTAGCAAACAAGGTTAGTATCCTGTCAACTAAGACCTTTTGACTTTATGAGCCGTAAGGATCTCATAAAGTTATTTCTCCCTATAAGTCGTGAGGATCTCGTAGGCGTATTTCATCCTTGGGAATCGTGGGGATTCCTAAGTGTGTGTTCCCTTATAAGTCGTAAAGATCTTATAAGAGTATTTTCTCCTTATAAGTCGAGAGGACTTACAAGTGTCGTTCACCATATGCGGACATTTCTCGCCATTGGTGGAATTTGGTGGGGGAAATGTTTATTTATGCCCATGGATTATATACAAGAGTCGATATGGACATACTTGAAGGGAAACTTTGGGGAATGTGACGGCTTAAGAACATGTTCAGATCCCTATAGCTTATGGCTTTTGAATCTTATGAGCCGTGAGGGTCTCATAAGGGGAATTCTCCTTTCAAGTCGTGAGGATCCCGCAAGTGTAATTTCTTCTTAGGAATCATGAGGATTCTTAAGTGTGTTGCTCCTCTGTGATTCGTAAGGATCTCACGCGGGTATTTTCTCCTCACAAGGTCGAGAGAACTTCGCAAGTGCATATGAATTTTTTATTTTACGAGTTTGCATCCTTTCCGGGTTTTCACAAACTCGCCTGCCGTCCTGCTATTTTTACTCACGGCTCCCTTTCGGGTTTTCATTCGTGCTTATTTTGCTTGTGGACATTCATTTTTTTAACGAGATCGCGCCCTTTCGGGTTTTCACAAACTCGCCGGTAGCCCTGCATTTTTTACTCACGGCGCGTTTTCGGGTTTTCATCCGTGCCCATTTTGCTTGTGGACATATCGGGTTTTTAATGAGATCGCGCCCTTTCGGGTTTTCACAAACTCGCCGGTAGCCCTGCCGTTTTTACTCATGGCGCCCTTTCGGGTTTTCATCCGTACCCATTTTGCTTGTGGACATACCATTTTTTTAACGAACGATAGAACTTTCGAAAGTAGTTTCACCGCGGGTGACCCATCTATTTACTGGTGGGATTTGGGGGTGGCTTCATTGCTAAACTAGCTGCGTAGCCAGTGGGACTTGAGTTGCAACCTCTGCCGTTGAGACTTCGATTGCAATATAGATCTCAAGGAAGCATATCACCGTTTTGGAGGCGGCGCGCTAGTTTAGGGACATCTCGGTCCGTTATCACCATGTTTGAGGCAAATTTTTAGTTTTAAGGACTTCTCAGTCTATTGCCGCCATGTTTGAGGCGAATAATTAGTTTAAGGACTTCTCGGTTTGGTATCGCCGCTTTTGAGACGAAGTTTTAGTTTAAGGACACCTCGGTCTGATGTCGCCATATTTGAGGCGAGGTTCTAGTTTAAGGACATCTCGGTCCATAATCGCCATGTTTGAGGTGAATTTTTAATTTAAGGATATCTCGGTCCGGTGTTGCCATGTTTGAGGCAAATTTTTAGTTTAAGGACATTTCGGTCCATTATCGTCATGTTTGAGGCAACGTTTAGTTTAAGGACATCTCAGTCCGTCATTCCCCTTTTGGGGATGAGTATTAGTTTAGGGACAGCTCGGTCCATTATCGCCATGTTTGAGGCGAAGTTTTCTTGAACACTACTCTTAGAGTTTTGACTCAGAAAGATAGCGAGCGGACACAAGCGTCGTCATATATCGTTGACCTTAATCATGACTCATCAAGCGTAGTATTTCTTGAGGAATCGACCGTTTATTGGCCGGAAGGGTCTTTCGCCATGCATATCCATGAGCAGGTAGGCTGCACCTTGGTAGACTTTGTCTATGTTGTACGTGCTTTCATAGTTCGGCTCGAATTTCCCCCGTTTTGTACGATTGGGGATCATGGGTCTTTTGACGACTAGCACGAGTTCGCCTTCATTGTTTTTCGTATGATCTTGTCATCATTGCCTGATAAGCTTCTAGGTTTTACTGTGCTATAAGGAAAGTTTCGTCGAGAGAATCGAGCTCCTTAAGCCGAAGATGAGTGTTTTCTTCATCTGTTAGCTCATATTGAACAGCTACTCGTAGAGAAGGGAGTTCTATTTCCAAGGGAAGCACTGCTTCCGTGCAGAATACCAACACGTATGGTATTGTATTTGTGGCCTTTGAATGTTATTCGGTACGCCCAGAGAACTTCTTGCAGTCTTTCATGCCAGTCTTTTTTGTTTCTGGACAATGTTTTCTTTATAATCTTTGTCAAGATCTTATTGAAAGCCTCAGCTAGACCGTGGGCACGAGAATTATAGACCGAAGAGTATCTCCAATCTATTTTATGCTGTTGTGTGAAGCGGCTGATTTTATGGCTTCTATAAGCTGGCCCATTATCCGAGATAATTCATCGCGGAGTGCCGAACCGATAGATGACATGTGTCCTGAAGAAATGGAGGATATTCTCCATCTTCACTTCCCTTAGTGGTACTGCTTCTGCCCACTTAGAAAAGTAATCGGTCATTGCCAGTATGAACCGATGTCGTTTGGATGATGCTGGTTCAATGGGGTCGATTATATCGGTTCCCCACATTTTGAACGGTCAGCTAGCTACTAATGGGTTTAGCGGGTTTAGATGCTGGTGGATGAAGTCCCTGTGAATTTGATACGAGTGACACTGCTTTGCATATTCGAGACAGTCCTGAATCATTGTGGGCCAATAATAACCCATTCTTTTAATCTTCAGCTTCATTTTTGGCCCAGCTTGGTGAGAACCGCAGAGTTCGTCGTGAGTTTCTTGGACGACTCTCTTCGCTTCTTCTGGTCCTAGGCATCTTATCCACAGACAGTCAAACAATCTCTTATATAAGGTGTCATTGACGAAGGCGAAGGACATAGCTCGTTTCATGAGCTGATGTCGAGACGACGCATTTTTGGGTGTTCGTCGAGATTTGAAGTAGTCTATGAAGACTTTCCTCCAATCGTTGACCTTTTCTTCGTTCTTTATTTGAATGGCTACTTGTTCGGTCGTTTCTTTTCTTTCGGATAGCTCTGTTAAGTCTTCCGAAGATATATCTGTTAGCGCGAGGATCCTGCGTTGCACGATGATCTTTACGTCATCGAGGTCTTCGTCGGCTAATTCCTTAGCAAATTTGGCAGACGCATCCGCCTTGCTGTTTCTGCACGCGGTAAACTCTCCAGGATGTAGGAGGGGATTTGTGTTAGCAGTTGGTGCACTCTTTCGCCATATTTTATCAGCTTTGGCTTGCATATCTGATGTCGCCATTTACTTGGCTAACGATCAGCTAGGAGTCTCCATATATGAGGAGGTCTTTGATTCCTATGTCGACAGCGATCTCGAGACCTACTATCAAAACTTCATATTCAGCTTCGTTATTAGTCCTCGGCTCCGTTAAGGAAAGGGCGTAACGCATTATCCCTCCTTGTGGAGTCACGAAGATAAGCCCCTCCCCGGCTTTGATTATGGGGGTGTTTTGCTTTCGCCTCTTCATGGAAGATGCTCCATCGAAGTAAATCTCCTATCGGGAATCATTTTCTTCCTTCTCTCCTTCAATAGTTTCGAATGCATGTTCATCCGGCAAGTCGCAATTTAAGGGGGAGTCGGCCGGTATCGGATGCTCGGCGAGAAAGTCGGCGATGGTCTTGCCTTTCACTGCTTTGAGAGGTCGATACGTTATCGAGAATTCCATCAGGAGAAGGGCCCATTTGCCAAGCCTTCCTGTTAATATGGCCCTCGACATCAGATATTTGAGAGGATCCACCTTTTTTATGAGATGAACCTCATGTGCCCAGGCGTAATGCCTGAGCTTTGTTATCGTGAAGATCAGTGCTAGGCAATGCTTTTCGATGGGGAAGTAGTTGTTTTCTGCCCCAGGAGAACTAGGCTCAAATAGTACAAAGCTCTCTCCTTTCTCTGATCATTCTCCTGTGCCCATATGCTTAGAGAACCTTCAAGGGCCGTTGTGTACAGGATGAGGGGTTTTCCCTTAACCGGAGGGGTCAATACTGGCGGATTTTGTAGGTATTGCTTGATCTCTTCTAGTGCATTTTGGCACTTTTGATCCCAGATTAACGGGGTCCCCTTCTTCATTAGATGACTGTAGGGACGGCATTTTCTGAAGAGATTGGCTATGAACCGCCGGATATACGTGAGCTTTCCTTGAAGAGATCGCAGCTGTTTGAGGGTCCTTGGCATAGGCATTCCCATAATCGCCTTGATCTTTAAGGGATCGATTTCGATACCCCAGTCCATATGATGAATCCTAGGAATTTTCCTGAGGAGACTCCAAACTGTTAGTTGTATGTATGCCCTAGAGGCCAGTATTGTACAGATGATGTATATTATATTGGATGCTTGGACATATATAGAGATGACTTTCTTGCTCGATATGATAGTTTGCTATCTGGTTGCTCTTTATCTTAACATGTATACTTGTCTCTTTATACTGTCTTATGATTACATGTTGGTAAAGCCCTTAGGATGTGTACTTGACTACCTGGACTATGATGCGGATCATACTAGTGGAGACATGGTAGTCCATAAGTACATCCTTCAAGGTCCCTAGTCGTGGGTGTATCGAGACGGGGCATCGATATACCAGTGTAGACTAGCGTATACGCTTCTCGACCCATGAGATGGGCGATGGATGATCCCATATCCATTGGTGTTTGACATCAGAGATGGTATACGGGTGCTCAGTGGAGACTGGGTACACTGGACGGACTCGCCGAGAACTCCTATATGGTATTATACCTCACGTCAGATGGCAGTTCTCAGGTGACACTTGTGCAGGTTAGTCTGTAGACCCGAGACCGTCATAGAGTCTTGTGTGATTCCCACTGTGCTTTGATTTCCACCTTACCACGTCCATGAGGGCGTGCAAAATGGTGGTTTTTGGGTACAGTCCCGAGTCACATGGAGGCAATGAGCGATATGAGGGGTTTGTCTCTCCCGGTATTGGGGGTTGATGTTGCGCTGTGCTCGATTGGCCGTAACAGGGAAGTCCCTGGCCAGGGCTGATTCAGAGATTTGCTGGTAAGTGTTACCAGTAGTTTCTTGACCCGTTATGAGCCTCACATCGGCACGACTTATCGGTTATTGGGGTTTGGCGTTTACCACCCCTAGACTTGATATGTGACATATCAGACGAGGAGACCGGACTGTACGGGAAGTGTTGCCGGTTGGCTCGACGGGAGTTGTAGCAGATTCGCTTGTTCTCTTCTGATTGCTCAATACCCGGGTGGCCGTTATGTTTAGCTGACCGCTTACGGCTTGGGGGTGCTTGATATGATCATCACCCACTGCCGGCGTATTGACGAGTCTCAGAGTCCCACAATGGAGTTACCTAGTCCAGGCGAAACGTTGTGGTGCGCGTATGCGATATGCGCATGGACCCGATTAAAATGCGTGTATAGGATACCGTATATTGATCGGGCGGCTTGCTTTTGGTTAGGGTCGTATGTGATATGGCCGGATTGATAAATCAAGTGTTGATTTATCATTTAACCATTAGATTCTCACTAGAAATCTTTTCTTGTATCTTTGGATGTATGGATGCATGTATGCATTCCTTGTTGATTCATGCACATATGGATGTGCATGCACACATACATACATACATCATCTATCATGGTTGTTTATACATAGAAAATGGTGGATATATAAGACTCACACCATGGTTTATTTTATGGATATTTATTTCTATTTTTGCTAAAACAAAAGAAATGAGATAAGATTGAATCATGGTCAAAAGTTTCTACACTCTTCTTTTGACCTAACCATTTGCACCTAACTTTTGACCATGGTTTAATCTTTCTCTTGTGTTTAACTAAAGTAAAATTAAATATCCATAAAGAGATAACCATGGTTTGAGATGAAGAAAGAAAAATATATATTCTTATGTTTTTCTTTTTCTCTTAAGAGTTATTCTTGTCTTCTTGAAAAATATCCATCATCTTCTTCAATCTTGAGCTCTTGCTCTTTAGAATTTTCAAGTGAGCAAAATATTCATCAAGATAGGATTTTGAAGTGAGAAAAGCCACCACAACACCATTCTACACAAGTCTAGCCCACTTGTTTAGAGTGTTAGCTTCGATTTTCATTCTTGATCTTGCGAAGGTGCTCGCTTGGACAAAGCGGACTCCGGGTGGATCATCGGTGACCTAGAGGAGTTCAAGCGGAGCTTTTCCAAACCCCAAGTAGCCAAGGAGTCCAGCGTAGGGAGCTACAAAGGTTGTACACTCAAAACCCTAGCTTTTCTTTCATATGATGATATGCAAGTTTTAGAAACCCTAATTTTCTAGGAACGATCCGATATTTGTTAACTTAGCACCCTAAAGACTCTATCTTTGGTACATGTGATGCTTCCAAACCCTTCATGAGGTGCTAGGCTAACCCAAAATTGGTATCAGAGCCGGCCTAGAACATTAAGCGACACATTAACGAAGTAAAAACTCCGATCGAACCAAAATACGACTTTCTCGGACGCTCTCTGGACATTTTTTAAAATCTGGTTATTTTCAGAATTAAAAATACTTAGAAAATACAGCAGGAAAATATAAGAAATACTGTGAAATACGAAGCCATGAACCATTCAAACCGCCGCGGAACCACGGCCAATCCTTGCTTGGGCCGCGGATCCGCGGCCATACAGAGGCTTCATGACTTGTTATTTGCACAGTAATTCCTAAAACTGCTTGTATATTGCTTTAGGTATGTTTAATCTGAATTTAGTACTGTAAATTCTGGAAATGGTTTTGGACTCGTCGATTCGATCGGAATTTTGACTTCGTGTTTTTTCCGGGTAAATTAGAAAGTATTCAAGTGTTTGAACGAGTATTATTTGCTCACTTTTCACGGGGTTTAAATCTTTTGGAGATACGTGCAAGTTTTGTGGTGGACCCTCTAGAAGACAACAAACCTTAACTCGATTATGTGACCGTCTTGAACTGCCCTTTGAACCTTAGGGTTTGGGGCAGTACGGCGTGCCACATGTGAGGCGTTGGCTTGACCCTTCTACGGCTGGACCGCTACTACTGTGTCACACTCCGGGTTTTTGAACTCCGCTCAAGTGTTGAGCTTTAGGGAATTTTGAGTATGTCACGCCCCGCTTCCCAAAATACGGAATACGAGGGGTAGACAAGGCCAGCCATGCTCCTACGGTCAAGGAAATGTCCTGCCGTAGTCAAACTTCGGCTTCTAGTTTTTTCATGGTAAACAGTAAATGATGCGCAGGTAATGAGAAATGCATTAACTAAAAGAAACAATGTAAAGACTGACCTGAAGTGGAACAAACGAGTTCAACTCTGAAAAGCAAGTCAGGGTGTCTGTGATACACGCCTAATTCTGGTCGAGGCTAAATCTTCTCCTCACACTGAGCATGCATACTCAGGTCGTCAGAGCGACACAATAGCAATATAATATATATAAAATCATGTGACAATTCTAACAGTGGTAATAGATATGTGAAACAGTAAATCAATGACAGCATGAGTATGAATGTGCAGAAATCAATGCAGCGGAACAGTAAAAGCAGTAGAACGATATGCCACGTATGTCAACACAGTAAATAAGATATCTCAATGCCAGTATCCCTATCAGTCTCTAAGTCTCACTGTACAGGTCACTAAGCCTATCGTCAGTCCAAGTGTGAGAGTCAACCACTCGTGAGTGTCCTCCACCCAAGGGTAGAACCCAAGGGCAAGGGACCACGGGCCCAACATGTATATCACGGTGAATATCACATACCCTGTAAATCTCCATATAACTCCCTAAATATATAAGCCGGCATGGGACTCCCGAGATTCTGTTGAACTCACACTTAAACTACCCCACACCCCGTGGTCTACATCAAACGCTAACCATAACCCTAAATACTAATCGATCCGTAACAAGTCTGCGCGAGAACTGGAGGCAGGACCTCCATCAAGCACGTCCCGACTAATATCTAACATAAATGGCAGTGTCTGGTTCCTTATCTGTGACACCCGTGCAAGCGCTTCCATAAGTGTCCCATACCACTTATAGTCACACGTACACGCATCCCACAGACGTCGATAATGCAATAGAATCATAGGATCACTGATTGTGTACAAGTACGTATCACTTTCACTAATTCACGGATACACGAACACTGACGTACTTGCCACAATCATCACTAAAAACTAACACTGGGTAAATGCACGATATCACTAGGTTATCACTGCAATGATATGGGTATGATATGATACGTAAACAGTATATGAAGCATGATTAAGGTGTCATAAAAATAGTGTTCTATCACTTGCACGATTTATCATGAAACGTACGTGTATAGTTTAGCGAAACGATAAACAGGTAATAATTAGTATGTTCAGTTGTCCATCCATCGAATTTAGTTTCAAGCAAATCGGGTTTCAGGATCATTAATTATAACCATTTCATTTTAAGCGCTCGCGGCTGGAAATCCGGTTTCAGAATCAGAAGTCCGTTTTGCAACGCATTTTAATCCCAGTTGGGATCAGATTTTAGCGACGCTACCGTTGGATGAAATCTAGGGTTTTCAGTAAGGTTTTCAACGCAATAGACGGATCTTTGATCGCGTCTGCACGTTAGGAGGTATACACTATTCAATACTAATATGTCAGTTCTGATTCTGCTGGGACTGTTATGCGTCCCGATCTATTAAATTACAGCTTAAATATCAAACGGTAATGAAACAGAATGGAACCAATTGTGTTGTCTAGCTAAAAGATTTACCTATAATAAGCAGTGGAGTTCCACAATCTACAAGTTAAGGAGATCTTGTGGTACCCAATACGGAACAGCAAGCAACGACTGGAGTCGCTCTGGACTGCAGTCCAGAGTCGCACTCCGATCCAAATATCACAATTTAAGTACAGGAATACCAGGAAACCAGTATAGGGTTAAAGTTCGTCGAGTAGGCTTCGATTTGAGCCCTCTAACGCACCATTCCAGTATGTATATGATTTATGGTGAATTTAACGGTTTTCAGGTACAATAAAATTACAGTTTTACGATTAAACTTGGGGGTAGTTGTTTTAGTCGTTAGCAGTCATATTATCCAACGAAATTTGCACAAGATATTCATCACACCAAGGGCCAACAAAAACCATCTAGTTCCGTCAAATTAGACAAGTAGTTTCATTGGGATCACACATCAAACTGTTGCATCGTGTAATTTATCGAGGATGTTTAGTATAAAATTTATAAGATTATAGTTCGTAACAAATACTAATTAGCATGTAGCAAGTATAAAACTTGCCTGGAGACATTTTTGGGGTACTCGACGGTGGCAACGACACACGCGCGGCACAGCGACAACGATTCCGGCACGGCCCACTAGTGACAAAAGTCTCGACCTTGGCTCGAGCTTGGGTTTGATGTTGATGCGATGTATAAGGAGGCTCGTGGGTGCGGGCTGGCTGTTGTCGAAAGAGAAGTGATGACGGCAAGGGAATAGCAATGGTGTTTGAAGTGCGAGACGTAGGAAGGATGAGAGAGAGAGATTTTAGAGAGAGAGGGAGAGTGAGAAAAGAGGGACAGAGAGGGATGGAGATAAAGAGAATTGGAGAGAGAGAGGGAGCACAGAGGGAGAGTGGGAGAGAGCTGAGAGAGAGAGAGAGATCTGAGACGAGAGACGAGAGAGAGAAGGCACAGAGGGAGAGGGAGAGAGAGCTGAGAAAAACAGAGGAAGGTGAGAGAGTGCAGGGAGATTGAGAGAGCTTGGGAGAGGGGTGTAAGTGGTGAAGGTGATGCTGCTGGCGACGAGGAGGGCACGGGAGGTCGACGGTAAGCACTGGGGCTCGCCGACGGGAGGGCGCCGGGGCACCGAGCTCGTGTGAGTGGGTTGGGTGTGCAGGAGAGGGTTCTGTGTGGTTGGAGAAGGTGAACGTGAGAGTTTTAGGGGGAGGTTAGGGTGAGGAGATGAAGGAGGAGGAGGTTCGTCGTCGTCGTCGTCGGGGTATGGCTGCAGCTTGGAGGCGATGGGTTGAAGTTGGGTTTGCGAGAGGAGAAGGTGACGGTTGCGGGAGTGAGGGTTGAGGGAAGGCGATGGGAATGAGGGGGAGAGGAAATGAGACGAGGCGAGCATCGTGGGGGTAACTGTTGCGACGTAGGCGAGAGCGTGGGCGTAGGCGGAGGCGAGGAGCGCGCTCGCGAGCGGGAATTACGGAAAGGAGCCGTTGGAGGAAGATGATAGGGTAGCGGGTCGGGTCGGGGGTGAAGCGGGCGCGGGTTGGAATGGAGTGGGCTTGGAGAGAGCACTGGGCCGGCCTGTGGGAAAAATAGATTTAAAAAGAAAGAAACGGGCCTGAGAAATAAAGAGAATTAAAGGAAAAAATGCGAACGGGCCAGTGGAAATATTGATAATTCATTAGGGAAAAAGAGTTGGGCTAAAGAGATGAATTGGGCTGGGGGAATTAATTTATTTATTGGTTTAAATTAGAGTTTTGGGTTCTAGTTTAAGTGTGGGCTGAGACAGGGTATTAATTAATTTATTTAAGGGGAAAAAAGAAATGGGCTTGGGTTTGGAAATGAATAAGGATAGGGAAATTAGGGAAGAGGGGCCGGTCTGGGAATAGCAAATAAAAGAATCTGGGAAAAATGTAAAATGGATAGGTAATAGGGTTTTTAAACTAACTTAAATAATTTTAAATTTAAACTAACAAACTTGTAGGTGATAATTTATATAAATACGGACATTGGAGGATAAAAGGAAACCGGGTATTACAGAGTATTTGATCATTCGTTCGAAAACTTTAATACCGTCTATTTATCTGGAATGTGATGCAATGTGTGGAATTCATATAGCTAGATATGCAATACGAAATATGTGATATTTCGCATTTACGATGTCTAAAGAGAATGTGGATTCCAGATATTGCAGTTTTACACTTTTTTTTCTGTGACCGTAAGTGTAGTATGTTCATATTGCCGGTTTCGTTGCTATACATCAACGACAATTGGGGTATGCATACTTACTTACGTTGATGATATGAGATATTATGTGTTGCTGAGATATGATGTGCAGGATTGTCGCGATTGAATAGCCGGGGGGTTTTATGTGAGATGAGAGTTTTATATTTTCATTCATGTAAATTCAAATGTAATGTAATATTCTTTTATTTGGGGCACTTCCGGGTTGAGGTCGATGCCACCGGTGTTGTATATTATTTACTTTTCCTCATTAGGATGGACCCAAGGAGGGGAGCACAGGTGACCGGGTTCTGGGGTTCAGTGGGAGGCCATCTCGAGGAGTCGAGACCGGGTCTCCTAAACTCCAGAATTGGTAGGGTCGCTTGCCGCTCTCGTAGGGGTCCAGGGTGTGGGCTTGGCTATTCATCGCGACTGTGGAATCCGTATTTTCTATTGTTGGCTAAATACTAAATACGGACGTCCTAGTATATCCCACATTATATCTATGTTTCTGCTGCGATATCTGTGATGTGATCATGTGATGTGCTGTGATAGATACTTTATATAGTATATATGATATATTATATAGACGTTACTTATGTTTTGCACCCGCACTAGCCTTGTCCTGCTCTGTCGTTAGTTACCCAACCTAACGGTGCACGAGGGGACATCGAGGCGAATGCGGATGGCATAAGTGTACGTCGTATTTATCTGTGATGTTTAGGTGACTTAAATGATGGGACTTCATTAATGTGATTAATGAAAGTAAAGAAAACTAAATGATGTTGTAGAATCAAATTTTAAAATAAAAGGGTAGCTACAGTTTTGCTTTGCATAGCGGTATATATGATATACCCTGCACTTTATTCGATGAGGAAAGAGCTGAGATCCCTTCACCGGGAGTGACCTCTTTAGCAAAACTGGCAGATTCTACAACACTCGGTTTGACTTTTGACTGCTTTTGGAGTTTTGCTTTGCATAGTGATATATATGATATATCCCGCACCTTATTCGATGAGGAAAGAGCCGAGATCCCTTCACCGGGAGTGACCTCTTTAGCAAAACTAATGAAAGCCTCAAAATCACTCCATTTCAAAATTCACATGATTCTACAACGATATCAAGTTCATTACGCAATAGGTTTTCAGAAAAACCTGTCGTAGCCCTCCGTCATTTCAGATAAGTTGTATATAGTATTCGTGCTACATTTGTTGGCTTTCGTCAAGGTGTAGTGAGCGGTAGCTATATGCTGCTTATCTGCTGCATATGATGCGACTGGATTAGGGTAGTCGTACGGCTTTGTTGGCTTTCGTCAAGGGTCGTGCGGGTGGGTTTAATTCAGTCAAGAAATGTACGGGTTGAACTTGACTAGCGAGCTGGGGTTTGTTGGCTTTCGTCAAGGTCATAGCACGTTAGGGGAAAAATATTATCGGGAATTTCAAGTGTTGAAATTTGCAATGAGATTGCATACCTTCTATGAGATAGTTGGATCCCGATACCCACTGCGAGTAATTGTTACTCCTGGGAGAGTTTTACACAGGACAATTAGCTGATCAAGTAGGTGTCTAGAAAGGTGTCAACGGGGTTACGCCTCTGGGAAAACGAGGTTTACTTTAATTAGGTCTGTGCGAAAGCACGGGAACCTCCCTCAAAGTACCGACACTGGCCTGGCTAAAAGATCGGCGAAGTTGTAGGGTGTAATTAATCCCGGCTAGTCTTTCCTTTTAGGGTTTGAAGGAAGATTTGATAAAAAACAGTGGGAGCCATCCTGATTAGATAAGATAATAACCAATCTGATCTTGCAAGAGTATACGCTAAAGTGTTTTCTTCTCTCTCTCTCCAGGTAGCGACCATGTCATGCCTTAATCAAGATAATAATATGGATATATTGACTGAACCCGCATGTTATACTGTGCTGGGGAACGTTGGTTCCGTTCTATATTATAAGAGTTATAGGACTGAACAGGACATAGGGGAATATCAGGATTCCCATGCCACCCGAATGAAGAAAGTACATGATGATGCATTTTCTTCGGGTATGTTCGTTACAGAGAACTGTTTCTCCATTTGCCCTACGTCCTGGGTATTAGATACCGGGTCAGGATCCCATATATGTAATCAGTTACATGGGCTTAAGAAAGGTAGAGAACTTGGAGAAGGTGATAAAGACATAAGGGTTGGAAATGGTGCAATTGTTGCAGCTAAGACCGTCGGGGAGTATCACCTTGTATTACCAACTGGTAATTCATTGATTCTGAATGAATGCTATTACATGCCGAACCTGATATGCAACATTATATCAGTTTCTTTGTTGAGTAAAGAAGAATAAAATTTTGCATTACAGGATAATGTTATGAACATTTTCCTTAACCAAAAGTTGGTTGGATCAGGCACGTTGTGCAATGGCATTTATGTTCTAAATCAATCAACAGTTCTGAGTATAACAAACACACACAAGAGGAAGAGTTCAGAACTGAATGAATCCTTCTTGTGGCATTGTAGACTGGGTCACATCAATGCAACACGACTAGCTAAGTTGCATAAGGATGGATATTTGAAACCGTTCGAATTTTCATCTTATGACACTTGCCAGTCATGTCTCAAAGGCAAGATGACCAAAACTCCGTTTACGGGACACGGAGAAAGAGTTACTGAACTCTTGGGACTAATACATAGTGATGTATGCGGTCCCATGTCTACACATGCCAGGGATGGTTCTTCGTACTTCATTACATTCACTGACGATCTCTCAAGATACGGACATGTGTTTTTGATAAGACACAAGTCTGAAACTTTTGAGAAATTTAGAGAATATAAACAAGAAGTCGAGAACCAAACCGGAAAAAGTATTAAAATCCTTCGATCTGATTGAGGAGGTGAATACTTAAGCAGTGAATTCCTGGACTTCCTAAAAGAGAATGGGATTCTCTCTCAGCTGACTCCTCCATATACACCACAGCACAACGGTGTATCAGAATGGAGGAACCATACCCTATTAGATATGGTGCGCTCTATGATGAGCACATCGGAGTTACCTATTTCCTTCTGGGGGTATGCGCTTGAAACAACTATACATCTATTGAATATGGTCCCCATCAAATCTGTGCCTACCACTCCATATGAGATATGGAAAGGGAAGAGACCATGTCTTAACTATGTTAAGATATGGGGTTGTCCAGCCTATGTCAAACGACAAAATCCGGACAAACTCGAGGCATGGTCTGTTCTATGCAAATTTATAGGATATCCCAAGAATTCACAAGGGTATATCTTCTACCACCCTGAGGAACAAAGAGTGTTTGTTTCTCGGCATGCCACCTTTTTAGAAAAGGAATTTCTTGAAAAAGAGATTAGTGGTCATGAGGTAGAACTGGAAGAGGTTCCAGCTACAAAAGATGCAACAGAAGTTCTGGTGGAACCAGAGGATTCCGTAGTTCCCAATGAACCCCAGCCACTCCGCCGATCTAGTAGGGTTCCTCGCCCACCTGAGAGATACTACGGTTTTCTCATGGATGGTGGGAGCGAGGATTGCATCATGGAGGATGATGACCCAACTAGCTTCGAGCAAGCCATCACGAGTGGGGACTCAGTGAAATGGCTGGATGCAATGCGGTCTGAGATGGAATCCATGTACACCAACAAAGTATGGACTTTGGAAGATGCTCCTGAAGGGGTAAAACCCATTGGGAGCAAGTGGATCTTCAAGAAAAAACTTGGTGTAGATGGGAAAGTAGAGACTTTCAAAGCTAGACTTGTTGCAAAGGGTTTTCGTCAAAGGCCAGGTGTGGACTATGATGAGACCTTTTCTCCAGTGGCTATGCTTAAATCCATCCGGATCATGCTTGCCATCGCTGCATATCATGACTACGAAATCTGGCAAATGGATGTTAAGACCGCCTTTCTAAACGGTGATTTAGAAGAGTGCATGTACATGACTCAGCCAGAGGGCTTCGTAGATAGTGAGAGCAGCGAGAAGGTGTGCAAGCTGCTTAAATCCATTTATGGATTGAATCAAGTATCGCGGAGTTGGAACATCTGCTTTGACGTCGTTATCAAAGAGTTTGATTTCGTCAAAAACGTAGATGAACCTTGTATATACAAGAAGGTGGCAGAGAGTAAGATTGTCTTCCTCGTATTGTACGTGGACGACATACTCTTGATAGAAAATGATATTCCTATGCTGCAATCGGTCAAGCTCTTCTTATCACAAAGATTCTCGATGAAAGATCTTGGTGATGCCTCATGCATATTGGGAATTAGGATCTATAGAGATATATCCAAACGGATATTGGGATTGTCCCAATCCAGGTACATTGACACCATACTAAAGAGGTTTAGTATGGAAGAATCCAAGCGTGGGGACTTACCCACGATCTCCGGAGTCACTCTCTCCAAAGAGATGTCTCCCAAGACTGATTTGGAGAGAGCTCGCATGCAAGGGATATCCTATGCTTCGGCTGTAGGCTCTATCATGTACGCGATGCTATGTACCAGACCCGATGTAGCATACTCACTAAGTGTAGTGGGTAGGTATCAAGCTGATCCTGGAGAGAGTCACTGGACAGCTGTGAAGAGCATTCTCAAGTACTTACGAAGGACTAAAGAGATGCTCTTGGTGTATGGTAATGGAGAACTCCAAGTGGAGTCCTTTACCGATTCGAGCTTCCAGAGTGATAAGGATGACTCTAAGTCGCAGTCGGGATTTATCTTTACCCTTTACGGAGGGGCGGTTAGCTGGAAGAGTTCTAAGCAGGAAACCGTGGCAGACTCGACGATGGAGGCTGAATATATCGCTGCCAACGATGCTGCCAAAGAGGCTGTCTGGATCAAGAAGTTAATTACTGAACTTGGAGTGGTTCCATCCATTGAGCATCCAATACCTTTGTATTGCGATAACAATAGAGCGGTGGCTTTGGCCAAGGAACCCAGGTCTCATCAGCGATCCAGGCATATTCTGAGGCGGTATCACCTGATCCGGGAGATAGTTGATCGCCGGGAGATCGAGGTCAGGAGGGTTGACACTAAGAATAACACAGCGGATCCACTCACGAAGGCCATTCCTCAGATACAGTTTGAGAGACTCTTCGGGATGCTCGGTATGCGATACTACAGCAGCTGGCCCTAGTGCAAGTGGGAGATTGTTAGTTGTGTGTATGCCCTAGAGGCCAGTATTGTACAGATGATGTATATTATATTGGATGCTTGGACATATATAGAGATGACTTTCTTACTCGATATGATAGTATGCTATCTGGTTGCTCTTTATCTTAACATGTATACTTGTCTCTTTATACTGTCTTATGGTTACATGTTGGTAAAGCCCTTAGGATGTGTACTTGACTATCTGGACTATGATGCGGATCATACTAGTAGGGACATGGTAGTCCATAAGTACATCCTTCAAGGTCCCAAGTCGTGGGTGTATCGAGATGGGGCATCGATATACCAGTGTAGACTAGCGTATACGCTTCTCGACCCATGAGATGGGCGATGGATGATCCCATATCCATTGGTGTTTGACATCAGAGATGGTATACGGGTGCTCAGTGGAGACTGGGTACACTGGACGGACTCGCCGAGAACTCCCAGATGGTATTATACTTCACGTCAGATAGCAGTTCTCAGGTGACACTTGTGCAGGTTAGTCTGTAGACCCGAGATCGTCATAGAGTCTTATGTGATTCCCACCGTGCTTTGATTTCCACCTTACCACGTCCATGAGAGCGTGCAAAACGGTGGTTTTTGGGTACAGTCCCGAGTCACATAGAGGCAATGAGCGATAGGAGGGGTTTCGTCTCTCCCAGTATTGGGGGTTGATGTTGCGCTGTGCTCGATTGGCCGTAACAGGGAAGTCCCTGGCCAGGGCTGATTCAGAGATTTGCTGGTAAGTGTTACCAGTAGTTTCTCGACCCGTTATGAGCCTCACATCGGCACGACTTATCGGTTATTGGGGTCTGGCGTTTATCACCCCTAGACTTGATATGCGACATATCAGACGAGGAGACCGGACTGTACGGGAAGTGTTGCCGGTTGGCTTGACGGGAGTTGTAGCAGGTTCGCTTGTTCTCTTCTGATCGCTCAATACCCGGGTGGCCGTTACGTTTAGCTGACCGCTTGTGGCTTGGGGGTGCTTGATATGATCATCACCCACTGCCGGCGTATTGACGAGTCTCAGAGTCCCACAATGGAGTTACCTAGTCTAGGCGAAACGTTGTGGTGCGCGTATGCGATATGCGCATGGACCCGATTAAAATGCGTGTATAGGATACCGTATATTGATCGGGCGGGTTGCTTTTGGTTAGGGTCGTATGTGATATGGCCGGATTGATAAATCAAGTATTGATTTATCATTTAACCATTAGATTCTCACTAGAAATCTTTTCTTGTATCTTTGGATGTATGGATGCATGTATGCATTCCTTGTTGATTCATGCACATATGGATGTGCATGCACACATACATACATACATCATCTATCATGGTTGTTTATACATAGAAAATGGTGGATATATAAGACTCACACCATGGTTTATTTTATGGATATTTATTTCTATTTTTGCTAAAACAAAAGAAATGAGATAAGATTGAATCATGGTCAAAAGTTTCTACACTCTTCTTTTGACCTAACCATTTGCACCTGACTTTTGACCATGGTTTAATCTTTCTCTTGTGTTTAACTAAAGTAAAATTAAATATCCATAAAGAGATAACCATGGTTTGAGATGAAGAAAGAAAAATATATATTCTTATGTTTTTCTTTTTCTCTTAAGAGTTATTCTTGTCTTCTTGAAAAATATCCATCATCTTCTTCAATCTTGAGCTCTTGCTCTCTAGAATTTTCAAGTGAGCAAAATATTCATCAAGATAGGATTTTGAAGTGAGAAAAGCCACCACAACACCATTCTACACAAGTCTAGCCCACTTGTTTAGAGTGTTAGCTTTGATTTTCATTCTTGATCTTGCGAAGTTGCTAGCTTGGACAAAGCGGACTCCGGGTGGATCATCGGTGATCTAGAGGAGTTCAAGCGGAGCTTTTCCAAACCCCAAGTAGCCAAGGAGTCCAGCATAGGGAGCTACAAAGGTTGTACTCTCCAAACCCTAGCTTTTCTTTCATATGATGATATGCAAGTTTTAGAAACCCTAATTTTCTAGGAACGATCCGATGTTTGTTAACTTAGCACCCTAAAGACTCTACCTTTGGTACATGTGATGCTTCCAAACCCTTTATGAGGTGCTAGGCTAACCCAACACAAACGTGCATTTTAGAGGGTTCAACTTCAGATTATATTTCCGAAGACGTTGGAACACTGTGTTTAGATGTTCCCAATGTTCCTCATACGAATTGCTTTTTAACACAAGGTCGTTGATATAGCATTCGACAATCTCATGGATAAGGTCATCAAAGATCTTCATCATGGCCCTTTGGTAGGTAGCGCCAGTGTTCTTCAGACCGAAGGGTATCACTTTGTAGCAGAACATGCCCAATGGGGCCCGAAAGGCGGTATGCTTTTGGTCTTCAGGATGCATTTTTATTTGATTGTTGTTTCCCCCAATAATAGAAGAGTAAGGCTCTGTTCAAAATTTGAAAAGAGGCAGCGCCTCACGTGCCTTGCACGAGGGCGCCAGCGCCAAGAGTTAAAAACTCTGAGGCAGCGCCTCACGTGCCTTGCACGAGGGCGCCAGCGCCAAGAGTTAAAAACTCTAAGGCAGCGCCTCATGTGCCCCGCACGAGAGTGCTGGCGCCAGAACTAAAAGTTCTCTTCCGTTGGATCAAAGATCTAACGGAGATGATAAATCATCAAAACACAGAATTAGATCCTGATTGAGGAAATACTCCTCAAATCTTTCTAAATAAGAAAGATTACGCTCTGTAAAACAGAGCATCATTGGATTAAAGATCCAATGATGATTAAAAATCACTAAGCTACAGAATAAGCTTTGTAGGGGACAATATTTTCCCAATCTTTCTAAACAAGAAAGATTATGCTCTGTAAAACAGAGCATCGTTGGATTAAAGATCCAATGGTGATTAAAAATCACCAAGCTACAGAATAAGCTCTGTAGGGGAAAATGTTTCCCCTAATCTTTCTAAATAAGAAAGATTATGCTCTGTAAAATAGAGACCGTTGGATTAAAAATCCAATGGTGATTAAAAATTACCAAATTACAGATAAGCTCTATATGGAAAATATTTTCCAATCTTGTTAAAAAACAAGAAAAATATCTTCTGTAAAATAGAAGTCCTTGGATTAAAGATCCAATGGTGGATAAAATCCCCAAATCAATTAAGGATCTCTCAATGAGAGATTTCTTTAACTGAATCAACAAATCTGCCTCTACTATATAAAGGCCCCAAGAATTCAAGTCTTAGGTGGAGGAACCCCCCCAAACTTCAAGTTCAAAAAGAAGAGCAAGCAAAAAAGAGCTTTAAGAGAGAAGAAATAAGAAGAAAATTCTTCAAGATAAATAGAGTTCATAATATCTCATCTGCATACCCAAGGGTTTAACCCTTATAAAAGAACATAGTTCTTTCCCTAGATCTGAGATCCATGAGACAAGTCTCCCATAAATGAGAATTTAATTCTCGCGGGGATGAATTTGTTCTTGGGGATTGAAGATCCAGGGGAGAACAAAGAATTGAACTCTTCAGAAAAATACACAAAGAAAGAGACATCGCCAAGCACCTCACGTGCCCCTTACGTGAGCGCTGCTCAATAAAGAGTGCTTAGCACTCAGTGGTTGGCGCTCAGCGCCAGGCGCCCCACGTGCCCCTCACGTAGGCACTGCCTAAATAAAGAGTGTTTAGCACGCAGTGGTTGGCGCTCAGCGCTAAGCGCCTCACGTGCCCCTCACGTGGGCGCTGCCTAAATAAAGAGTGCTTAGCACTCAGTGGTTGGCGCTCAGCACCAAGCTCCCCACGTGCTCCTCACGTGGGCGCTGCCCAAATAAAGAGTGCTTAACACTCAGTGGTTGGCGCTCAGCGCCAAGCGCCCCACGTGTCCCTCACATGGGCACTGCTAAAATAAAGAGTGCTCTGCACTCAATGGTTGGCGCTCAGCGCTAAGCGTCTCACGTGCCCTCTCACATGATGCTGTTTAACATAAAGCGCTCTGCAAATAGAGCCCAGCACCATAAAAAATGTTCAACACCTCATAAAAAAAAGATAAAGGGGCAAAGTAAAGGAAAGTGTGAATATCAGAACTCACATAAATGCTCAGTATTGTGGAAACAGAAAGGGGACCAATCCCAAGTAAGTGTTTGACACTTTATTCAAAAATGAAATGACTGGGCTAAGCCTAAGTTTGGTCAAATTCCTAATCAACCGAGCCCATGTGCTCACCATTTTCCAAATTGGTCTCAGTCCAAACCCAACTACAGATCTCCCAACTAATATTGGTTCAAGGGTACATCTCCCTACACCTTTGATATATGTCGTTGTAATTCTTCAACGTCTTCAGAGAGGTGGCGGGTCCTGACAACCAACAATTCCTTGGACCGTAATTTCCTTAAACTAGCTGTGGACCATAATGTCCTTAAACTAACTCTGGACCGTAATGTCCTTAAACTGGCTGTGGACCGTAACGTCCTTAAACTAAAACGATAGAGCCCAAGTGCTCTTTCGTTGGATCAAAAATGATCCTGAACCCCCGTTAAGTAGATCTTAGTCCAACATCGGATTAATGTATCCTTAATAAATATTTAAGTCGATCTTAATCTCAAACAAGGTTAACGATCCTTAAATCAAACCAAACCCAAATCTAAGAAAATACGGATTTGGACTAATTCACGCCCTATGGACGACAACACAAATTAGTCTCCGTATACAATCCATGGGCAACCAAAAATAAAACAAACACACATGACACGAAGTGACCTTCTGGAGCAGGAGAAAGTAGTTACCACCATGCGGTAATGTAATTAATTGCAGGGCCTTGCGCCTGCAGGGAAGAGCGTCCCCACAATCAAAAACCCCTCACAACGAGGGGGAATCTGATGAAGTCCGCTACAACGGCCGCATCCGTCCAAACCTCCGATACATGGTGCCATAAATCAGCTTAGCATGTTTGGAGAGGTGGACGGATAAAACCAAATAGCATCTGCCCCCAAATTCAGGCAAGACGTTTGTCTTTCCGGTTTTTGGCGGTAAACAGATTCTGGCACGCTCGGTGGGACCTTTTTCTCTTTCCACTCCATATTTCGTGTGTCGTTTTTGCGAACGAATCGCGGTTTAATATGGTTGCCCCTGGATTCAAGGTACTAAGATTTGGTGTCTTGCACCGTGCAGAAGAGAAGATGACATCGATGGCTTCCAACTGCACCAATTGCAACAGCAACTCCCACTCCGTCCTTGCTGGAGGAGTGACTTATGGGCCCCAAGCGACCTCCATCTTCGCAATGCCAGTGGAACATGTGACTCAGGCCACCACTGGCTTGTTCTTCGGAACCATGCTCCCGCCAATGAGCTTCAATGCTTCAATGCCATCACAAGAAGCCCCAAAGAAGTCGGTCTTTGATCGGCTTGCAACCATTATGGCCCCTCTTAACAGGTCATCCAATTTTGCCGCCTCAGTCTTCGATAGGCTGAGCCAATACTCCACCGGGCCCGTAAAGAGACCCACAATACCTAAAGGGGTTATCCTGAAGCGGATAGCCATTCCAGCTCCGTTAAACGAAGTCATTAAAGGGGCTTCTCCTGCTAAGGGATCGGTCTTCGCAAGACTGGCCATTCCACCTCCTGCTACGGGTGAGGTCGTTACAAGCGCTTCCCCTAGTCGAAAATCAGTCTTCGACAGGTTAGACGTTCCCTCTCAACGGACGTCAATCTTCGACATGTTGGCACCAATAGCAGTCTCTCATCAAAGAAAGGGGCATGACGAGGCCGCTTCTACAACTAAAGTGATCCCATCCGTAAGATATGCCCGACGTCGCCACTGACGCCGAGTGAGGAAAGCTGGGGGCAACTCTCCTTCTGGACTTACCCCACAAGCTTTAATGGTGGAAACTGACACTACTGTTCCAACTGGGAACGGTTTCGAGCTACTCAGGAGGGTGCGCAATAACACTTTAAACGCCATAATAAAGAGGTCTCTTCCGCCTGTCGAAAACACAACACAGGTGAAGCCGGAACAGCCTCCTCAGCGGTTGTCCTCCAAGATCCACAAAGTTTGGCGGAAAGTCCAGGACTCTGTAATTGACAATGATTACCCTCGCCGGCTGAAGAAGACGAAGGCTCGGCAAGAGGAGGACCATCCAACCGCCATACCACGAAAGGTATCGTCTGCAAGGATACCTGCAGCAACGACCCTTTCAACTTCGACCTCCCATAAAAAGAGAAGGCCTGAGAATCTCCCACCACTGGCGGCAAATATCAAAGGCAGTGGACCCAAATGCCCCAAGTCTGGGGTCATGGTAGTGCACACGGTGTACATGGCTTCCAGCAAAGAGGAAAGCCGTACTTCCGCGGGTCATTGACCACTTACACGGTCTGTGACAAAAGCTCAGGAGCAACAAAAAAAGCTCCAGAAAATGTTGACAAGAATGGCCGCACTCACCGGGCAGAAAGAAAACCCGGAAGTATCGTCGGAACAACGCCAGGAGCAGGAGACCGACATCGAGTTCCTAAGGAGGGTGCTTGAAAAGAAGGATAAAGAGGCCGTGGAACAAGCGTCTAATATAAAACAGATGGCGCTTCTGTTCCAAGACATGGTTGGGATGATGATCCAGCCGGATCCTCCAGCTGAAGACCCTCCAGTAATCATTAAAGACGACAGAGGAGAGATATAGAACCCTCCTCCAACTCTATCAGCATCCAGGGAGGAGACGATCTCCAAAGCTGCCCTTGATGACTACATAGCTCAACAAATACGAGCTCATCAGGCAAGCGAAGCGGCTGGCCAATTTGTTAGAACTGTGCGGCCTTATCCAGGCTGGTACGATCAAATCAAGTACCCACTAGGATATACGATTCCTAAATTCCACGCGTATAAGGGGACGGGCAATCCGCATCAGCACGTTGCTCAATTCAGAGCTTTGTGCGGCAATACTGGAGGCGATGACAAACTATTGCTTCGCCAGTTTGTTGGAAGCTTGTCGGAGACGGCATTTGAATGGTACTCCGAGCTCCCAAATGACTCTGTCAAGACATTTACAGAGATGGAACTACTGTTCATACAGCGGTTCGCGAGTGCAAGCGAGCGCACCCCAATCATGGCATTAATCAACGCCAGGGTGAAGCCGGGAGACACCTGGGTTCAGTACGCAATTCGGTGGCGGAACCTATGGTCGAAATATGAACAACGCATAGAAGAAGCTCCTGCCGTGGGCATGTTCGTGGGAACCCTTGATCCTCAGGCAACTATATCCCAGTTTATGTTGTTCTTCAAGCCGACCAGCTTCCATGCCTTGATTGACAAACTGGCCTAAATAGACCAGATGGGCCATAGGTCGTCCTGTTCAAAGACAGATCTTCTGAATGAAAAGGGCAAAGGGAAAGCGACCTTCGTCGCTAATGCTTAACAACAACCGAATGACCCGAAACCTGTTATTCGCCAAAACAGTAGACCGCGAGCCCTCGAAGAGAAGTTGAAACGTCCTTACTTGTTTCCCCGGGATAAAACGAGGAGACTATTCGAACTAGCGGTGCGCAACAGGCTCATCACTCTGCTGGATTCAAGACGCCCACTACAATCGGGTGACGTCAACAATCCCAATTACTGCCTATACTACTGAATAGTGGGCCACCCAATCGAAGATTGCTACATCTTTAAAAACTGGGTCGAAGACCAATACCAACAGGGCAGGTTCGCGTTGTCCGAAAACTGGAAGGAAAAATGGGACAGTACGCATTTGTGTAGATTTTCGGGATCTCAACAAAGCTTGTTCGAAAGATGACTTCCCAGTGCCTGTCACCGAGTTGATGATCGATAACACATCCACCCATGAAGTCTTCTCCTTCATGGACGGATCCTCAGGGTACAACCAAATCAAGATGTATCATGAAGACCAAACGAACACTGCTTTCCGGAATCCGCTGGGCGTATTCTGCTACAAAGTGATGCCATTCGGTCTGAAGAACGCTAGTGCCACCTACCAGAGGGCCATGACAAACATCTTCGATGACCTCATACATGAGATTTTCAAATGTTATATCGACGACCTCGTGGTTAAAAGCAAATCATACGAGGAACACTGGGAGCATTTGAAAATAGTGTTCCAGCGTCTTCGGAAATATAATCTGAAGATGAACCCTCTGAAATGCGCATTTGGAGTTTCCTCAGGCAAGTTCCTAGAATTCATCGTACGATACCGGAGTATCGAAATAGATCAGTCGAAGATCAAGGCAATTATGGAAATGCCTTCGCCAAGAACTCTCAAGCAATTGCGGTCTCTCCAAGGAAAGCTCACGTATATCCGACGGTTTATAACTAACTTCTCTGGCAAATGCCGCCCCTACAGTCATCTAATGAAGAAAGGGATCCCGTTCGTTTAGGATCGTAAATGCCAAAGCGCACTGGACGAAATCAAGCAATATCTGCAGAACCCGCCGGTACTGACCGCGCCGGTCAAGGCAAAGCCCCTCATCCTGTACACAACAGCCCTTGAAGGTTCTTTAGGCGCGTTATTGCAGGGTTCCCTAGCACGGCAGCAAGGTTTCATGAGGCATCATTCATGCTATATTAAAATTTTGCCGTTCTAGCTAATCCTAACATAGAATCGTCTACTAGAAATCCGATGGAATAATATGCAAACACTTTTTAATTAAAAGTGAACAAGGAATACAACCTTTGTAGACCGGTCCTTCACTTCAATAGCTCCGTGTAGTAGTCCCTTCGCTGCGACCGTGAACTCCGGACTCTAGAGAGGCTCCTTTGAAGAAACGAGCATGCTTGCTTCAAAGTCTTCGAGGCCGAAGATGATCTACGTCGAGGAGACACTAACCGAAACTATCTCTTCACTAATTACGGAATTAGTGAAGCAAACACCCTATACTAAATGGCAAGTATTAGAGGATGATGAAGTAGGAAGTGGGCTCACTTTAGATTTGATTTCTCACTCATTTTCCATCAACTCCATTGAAACTAGAAAGTTTTGAGGAAGAAGAAGAAGATGAAGATGAAGAAAATATCTCATATGATAATTATCCAAAGGATAATGGCAACCATGGTGAGTTAATATCATATATTAACCTTTGTAAAGAGTTAACCATGGCTATGTTTAATTGGTTGGGTTTATAAATATCTTAAGGCAAAACAAAATTTGTAGACTTTAGTCAATGCAAATCCAAGCTTCTTAAAGCTTCTTGCCATGACAAAAGACTTTAGTTTTGAATTACTTAATCCATTAAAAACCCTAGGATTAAACTAAGCATGGTGTAAGTCATGCACACACCTTTGTTGCATGTATCATCAAGCATGATACAAAATAATATACACTTATATATATCACATATATATACTTATGCACAAAGTGAGAAAAAGAAATCATAAGTGAGCTTAATATTAGTTAATGTAATATAATATATCAAATATATAATTATACATTGAATTATTAAATCAACTCTGGATTTAATAATCCGGCTGTATTACATATAACCGACTAATATTATATGTAACAACTTATCGAATCAACACTTGATCCAATAACCCGGCTATATCTCATATAACCGACCAATGTCACAAATCGCGAGAATAGAATACGGTATCTCATATCGTATCAATCTCGGTCCCGTACATATCACATTTGTACTCCTACTCCATTTCGCTTGAGCCAGGAAACCTCTGTGTAGGACTCTAAAGACTCGTCAATACGCCGGCAGTAGGTGATGATCATATCAAACACCCACAAGCTGTAAGCGGTTTGCTAAACATAACGGCCACCCGGATATTGAGCGATTAGAAGATCAACAAGCAAGCCTGCTCACACTCCTGCGAATACAATCAGTAACACTATCGTACAGTCCGGTCATTTAGTCTGATATGTCGTATATCTCGTAAAGGGGTGGTAAACGTTAGACCCCAGTAACTCGATAAGTCGTGCCGATGTGAGGCTCATAACGGGTTGAGAAACTATTGATAACACTTACCAGTATATCTCTGAAGCAGCCTTGGCCAGGGACTTTCTGTTATAGCCAATCGAGCACAGCGCAACATCAACCCCCAATACCGGGAGAGACGAAACCCCTCCTATCGCTCATTGCCTCCATGTGATTCGGGACTGTACCCAAAAACCACCGTTTTGCTTGTTCTCTTGAACGTGGTAAGGTGGGAATCAAAGCACAGTGGGAATCATACAAGACTCTATGACGATCTCGGGTCAAAAGACTAACCTGTACCAGTGTCACCAGAGAACTGCCATCTAACGTGAGATATAATACCATCTGGGAGTTCTCGGCGAGTCCGTTCAGTATACCCAGTCTCCACTGAGCACCCGTATACTGTCTCTGATGTCAAACACCAATGGATATGGGATCATTTATCGCCCATCTATATGGGTCGAGAAGCTATACGCTAGTCTACTCTGGTATATCGATGCCCTGTCTCGAGACACCCACGACTAGGAACATAATAAGGATGTACTTATCGACTACCCTGTCCCTACTAGTATGATCTGCATCATAATCCTGGTAGTCAAGTACTCATCCTAAGGGCTTTATCAACATATAACATAGAGACAATCATTGTACATGTTAAGATAAAGAGCAACCAGATAACATACTATCATGTCGAGTAAGAAAGTCCTCCGTATATATGTCCAAGCATCCACTACAATATACATCGTATGTACAGTAATGGCCTCTAGGGCATACATATAACTAACAGTTATGGGCATAGGAGAACGACCAGGGCAAAAAATAACTACCCCCCATCGAAAAGCATTGCCTGGCACTGATCTTCGCGGTAACGAAGCTTCGACATTATGCATTGGCATATGAGGTCCAACTCATATCAAAGGTGGATCCTCTCAAGTACTTGATATCAAGAGCCATGCTAACGGGAAGGCTTGCTAAATGGGCCCTCCTCTTGATGGAATTCTCGATAGTATATCGACCCCTCAAGGCAATAAAAGGCCAGGTCATCGCCGACTTTCTCGCTGAACATTCGATACCTGCCGATTCTTCCTTGAGCTGCGAGTTGCCGGATGAACACGCGTTTGACGCAATCGATGGGGAGAAAGAAAGGAATGATACCCGATGGGAACTCTATTTCGATGGTGCGTCCTCCTTGAAGAAGCGAAAGCAAAACACCTCTATGATTAAAGCCGGGGTGATCCTTATCTTTGTGACTCCACAAGGAGGGATAATGCGTTTTACCCTTTCTTTAACAGTGCCGAGAACAAACAATGAGGCTGAGTATGAAGCTTTGATAGCAGGTCTCGAGATCGCCATTGGCATGGGAATCGAAAACCTCCTCATATATGGAGACTCCCAACTAGTTGTCAGCCAAGTGAATAGCGATTATCAGACATGTAAACCCGAGTTGGTAAAATATGGCGAGAAAGTGCAGCAATTGCTGACGCAAATCCCCTCCTACACCCTGGAAAATATACCGCGTACGGAAAATAGCAAAGCAGATGCGTTAGCCAAGCTCGCTAAAGAACTGGCCGACGAAAACCTCGATGACGTAAGGATCATTGTGCAAAGTCGCCGGATTCTCGCACCAGCAAAAATATCTCCGAAGACGTCTAAAGGAGGGGAAGCAACCGAACAAGAGGCCTTCCAATTGGAGGATGAGGAAAAGACGACGGATTGGAGAGAAGTCTTCATAGACTACTTCAAATCCCATCAAACGCCCGAAGACGCGTCGTCAAAATATCAGCTCATGAAACGAGCTCTGTCTTTCGCCTTCGTCAATGATACTTTATATAAGAGATCGTTTGACAGTTTGTGGCTAAGGTGCTTGGGACTAGAAGAGCAAAAATGGTCATCTAAGAAACCCATGACGGACTCTGCGGTTCCCATCAAGCTGGGCCAAAGATGAGGCTGAAGACAAAAGAATGGGTTACTATTGGCCTATGATGATTCAGAACTACCTTGAATATGCGAAGCATTGTCACTCATGCGAAATTCACGGGGACTTCATCCACCAGCATCCGAATCCGCTGCACCCAAAATTGGCTAGCTGGCCATTCGAAATGTGGGGAACAGATATAATCGGGCCCATCGAGCCAGCATCATCCAAGGGACATCGGTTCATACAGGCAACAACTGATTACTTCTCCAAGTGGGCAGTACCAATACCGCTAGGAGAGGTGAAGACGGAGATCATCCTCCATTTCTTCAGACACATGTCATCTACCGATTCAGCATTCCGCGGCGGATCATCTCGGATAATGGGCCGGCCTACAGAAGCCATAAGATAAGCCGCTTCGCACAGCAGCATAAAATAGATTGGAGATATTCTTCAGTTTATAATCCCCGAGCTAACGGTCTAGCTGAGGCTTTCAACAAGACCTTGACAAATATCATAAAGAAAACGGTGTCCAGAAATAAAAAGGACCGGCACGAGAGATTGCATGAAACTCTCTGGGCTTATCGGACCACGTTCAAGACGACCACGAACACAACGCCATTTGCGTTAGTATTTGGCACGAAAGCGGTACTTCCCTTGGAGATAGAGCTACCCTCTCTATAAGTGGCGGTTCGGTACGAACTGATGGATGAAGAAAATGCCCATCTTCGGCTCGAGGAACTTGATGTCCTTGATGAAACTCGTTTCATGGCGCAGCAAAACCTAGAAGCTTACAATAAGGATGATGCGCTCATACGAAAGATTGACTAGGCCAAGAACATTCCGCCAAGACGAACTTGTGCTAGTCGTCAAAAGACCTATAATCCCCAACCGTGCCAAACGGGGGAAATTCGAGCCAAGCTATGAGGGCCCGTACATCATAGACAAGGTCTACCAAGGTGGGGCCTACTTGCTCATGGATATGCATGGCGAAAGACCCTTCCGGCCAATAAATGGCCGGTTCCTTAAGAAATACTATGCTTGACAATTCACGGCTCAGGTTAATGATGGATGATGACGCTCGTGTCCGCTCGCCGTCTCTCTGAGTCCAAACTCTATAAGTAGTATCCAGCGAAACTCGCCTCGAAATATAACGGACCGAGATGTCCTTAAACTAGCTATGGACCGAGATGTCTTTAAACTAGCTACGGACCGCAACGTCCTTAAACTAGCTACGGACTGAAATGTTCTTAAACTAGCTATGTACCATAATGTCCTTAAACTACCAACGGACCGAGATGTCCTTAAACTAGCTACAGACCGCAACGTCCTTAAACTAGTTGTGGACCGAGATGTCCTTAAACTAACAATGGACCGAGACGTTCTTAAACTAACATTGGATCGAGATGTCTTTAAACTAACAACGTCGTCTCTAACACGGCGATAGTGGAATGCAAGTCCACAAGTCCCAGCGGTGAAGACTGCAAATCAAATCCCACCGGCAAACGGATGTATCACATCGCGGCGAAACTATTCTCAAGAGTTTCATCATGCAAGAAAAAAGAAGGGTATGTCCACAAGTGAAATGGGCACGGATGAAAACCCGAAAGGGCACCGTGAATAAAAACAGCAGGACTACCGGCGAGTTTGTGAAAACCCGAAAGAGCGTAATCTCGTTAAAATAAAGACACCTGCAACGTCCTCTCGTCCTTGTGAGGAGAAAATATCTGCGAGAGATACTTACGACTCACAAGGGAGCAACACACTTAGGGATCCCCACGATTCCTAAGCAGAAATTGCACTTACGAGATCCTCACGACTCGTAAGGAGAATTCCCTCTATGAGACCCCCATGGCTCGTAAGATTCAAAAAGCCTTAAACTACAGAGATCTGAACCTGTTCTTAAGCCACAACATTCCCCAGATTTCCCTACAAGCGATTCGATATTGACCCTTGTATACAATCCACGGGCACAAATAAACGTTTCCCTCACCAAATCCCACCAACGACGAGGAATGTCTTCATGTGGTGAACGACACTTGTAAGTCCTCTCGACTTATAAGGAGAAAACACTCTTGTAAGAGCCTTACGACTTATAAGAGAACACACACTTAAGAATCCTCACGATTCCTAAGGAGAAAACACACCTACGAGATCCTCACTATTCGTAGGGAGAAACACCTTTATGAGACCCTTACGGCTCGTAAAGTCGAAAAACCTTAGTCAACATGATCCTAACCTTATTTGCTAAGCCACCTTTGCTCGAATCGACAAAGGAAAGTGATGATTCGCTCCTGGCAATGTCCCAATGGTAGCGATGTTGATGCCTAAATTAGTATCAAATTCTAAGTCCTTTGACGGCAAATGATGATTCGCTCCTGGTAATATTCCAGTCGCAGCGATACTGATGCTAAGATTGGTATCAGGTCTTGAGTCCCATACTCGCAGAAAAAATTAGCGAGCCAACAATGCATGAGAAATAGCCGAAATGATAGGGCAACTTGCAACAAAAATCAGTAAGTAAAATATATGCATACAAAAATAGCCGAAATGATTGGGCAACTCGCAATAAAAAGCAGCGAGTAAAGAAAAAGAAAAATAGCCGAAATGATTGGGCATCGCGAAAAAATAGCCGAAATGATTGTGCAATCGCGACTTCCGCGATATAAAAAGCTGAAATGATAGAGCATCACGGAAAGAAATAAAAAAATGAAATGAAATTTCTGCCCTGCAGGTGAGATCACATTGAACCATGTATACAATCCATGGGCACAAACGGAAAGGGAACCACATTGTCCCACCAGGTTCCGTCAAAGGGAAGCCAGATCTCAATGGCTACATCTACAGCCTAGAAATCAACAACAGCGTTCTTCTTCTCGTTCCAACCAGAAGCAGATACGACGCCAGCAAAATGGAGCCCCGACAAAGTCCCCTAGCTCCAAATCTCGACGGTTCACAGACAGCCTAGAGACTATCCTGGAACTATGGCAAAGCCCCTAGTTCCAAGTCTCGACGGCGGCATCCATAGCCTAGAGATCAACCAATAGCTTTCTTTCTCCCTCCAGCAGGATACAAGCGCGACATCAACAAACGGAGCCATGGCAAAGTCCCCTAGTTCCAAATCTCGACGGTTCACAGACAACCCAGAGACAACCTCGACATTCATCGTAATATTGCAGACACAATGTCAAAAAACGAAGTAAAGGAATATCCCCAGCTTCAGGGTCTTGACGGCAACTCAAATGAGACCTGAAAGACCATTGGAGATCATCCCGCTCCAGCGCGGAGTGGTTATGACTCATCGGGACTCCCAAACTGAGCCTAACCTCAAGTAAAAAGCGACATGGAATATCCCTAACGCTTGCTCTTTCGACGGTAATATTACCTGGAAGATTACTTGAAGACGTCTTGTCCAGCCCCCGAAGGGATCAGAGACACGACAGTCATGGGGCTACCCGAACAGCAAGATTGCATATCGGGAATATATCGTCCAACGCGACGGTACGATGGGTAAAAAACTCTAGTACCACAGACCTTAACGAACTTCTATTAGCAGGAGTTAACTGTGACGTTAGGACACCCTTGCGAGAACTTCTCGATTCGTCTCGACTCGTGAGGAAATTAGTGTCCTTGCGAGAACTTCTCGATTCATCTCGACTCGTAGGGAAAAGCATTAGGCAATGGGGATAAGGACCTGTTTCCTAAGCACCGGGGCCCTGCAAGTCGGTCCAAGATGGACTATTGCATACTATTCACGGGCCACACTCTCCGAAGTCGAATCTCGACAAGAAGGGAAACAACCACTTATGAGTCCTCTCGACTTGTAAGCGGGAAAAATTATCTTGTGAGATCCTTACGACTCTCAAGAGAAAACGTACTTAGGAGTTCTCACGACTCCTAAGGAGAAAAGATACCTATGAGATCTTCTCGACTCGTAGGGAGAAAAGTCTTTATGAGACCCTCACGGCTCATAAAATTAAAAAGTTTTAGGCGGCAGATCTGAATCTGTTTCCTAAGCCATTGCTGCCCCTGCAAAGAGATCAAGATAGATTATCTACAAGACACATTTGCCAGAGTTACATGCCTATATAAAATGAAGGATGTCTTTTATTCATGAATTCAAGTGAATACAAGATACATTTCACAAAGGAATCAAAATGAATACATGTTATTCATAAACCGCAAGTTTACAGTAAAAAAGAGGGGGGGGGGTACAAAGACAGTTATTGAGGAGTAGGCGTCTTCAACAAATCAGCAAGCCGCTCGCGCGCCCCTTTCAATCCTTTCTCATGATCAGCCGCCGCAACCAACTCCGCTTCCACTTGAGCCCATTGCCATAAACAGGACGAAAGTTTCCCATCGGCTTCTAACATGGCAGCTTCACAGTCTTGCATGACCCGCTCAGCGAAGTCAAGCTCCCGCCTCAGCGTCAACACATCCGAAATACATTTCTGCAGACTGTCGAAAACGACTTTCAGCTGTGTGGTATTTGTTTCAATCTGGGCACGCAGTCGGACGGATTCGCTGGAAGCTACCTCATGTTCCTTTCGTCTCAAGGTCGCCTCTTGTTCGAAATGGCGAATGAAAGGAATACTACGCTCGATCTAAGCAGCCCACTGAGAATTCGAATTTAATACTTCAGGAGCTGGACGCTGGAGCTCAATCTCGTGCATGCAAGCCTCGATCTTTCTACAGTAACCAACCCAAGAGCCGACAAGATCTTCATCATAGAAGTTCACAAGTGTCGCTAGCATTGGGTTAACTTTGACAGCAAAATCTGTAGCTGATGTAAGGGCCTCGGCATCGAGATCTTCGATGAATTCACTCAACATTCACCGGCTATTCGCAGCGCCCCTGGAAGATGTGCGTTTAGCAAAGGGCCCTGCAAGCATTAGAATGCAAGACTCCAAAGGAGCTGGAGCCGGTACAATTGCTGTAAAACAAATTATGGTTAAATGTCGACTCATGAGGTAAAGAAAAATACATGAGGGATGGAGTCTATTATACCGGCTGTAGCAGGTGGCAGAATGGGGAGTACCGGAGGCGCGGCTATTCTCTCGTCTCCTCCTCCGATCCGTGAAGCTGCGATCAATATAAAGAAGACTTAGCAACAATACAGCTATTCATAAAAGAAAGAGGGAGATATTAGCTGAAGAATATACTAACCAATACCAGAAGGTGGAGCGATTTCCGACTGGAAGGAGAAATGCGGATTCAACACCTGGTGGAGCGATTTCCGACTGGAAGGAGAAATGCGGATTCAACACCTGGTAAAAATGGTTGAAAAGGACTCCTACAGGATTGCGATAGTATACTATCAATACAAAGAGGATGGTACCATAGTGAAACCGATTAGTCACAAATCCATACCTTCCAATATTTGAGAGGGCATAGGAGAAGGCGAAGGGACGGTGACCGTCAGAGCAGCGACTGGTGACGCTTTTTCAGATGGCACAGCCTCTGGATTCACCGTGCCTGTACTCAAGACAAACAAAATATCATTAGAAGGGCTGAACAAGATTGAAAAGCTTGAAAATAGCGACTCAGCGATTACCTGATAAATTATGGACCGAAACCATGACGGAAGCGTCACCGGGTGTAACGGTTTCTTCGCTCTCTCTCAGAGGAGTAGATTCCACGCCTATAGCTTCATCCCCTGACTCGACAAGGGCCGTCATGACGCTTGCGACGCCCGCCGATACCTAGGAGCCACAGGGAGAAAGGGCAGCGGTTTGGACAGTCCCAGATTCCAGAGAAAGGGTAGCAACTTCGGGCACGGTAACCGCCAGGTTTCACCCGTCATCCCATCGCCAAGACTTGGCCCTGCAGAAAATGCATATGTCAAAATTCAAAGATCAAGTTCTAGTAAAAGACTCGACGTTACGTAACCTTGGAGCAGCTTTTCAGTCTCTTCCCGAGCCGCGCGTGCAACCTGTCTACGGGTGGTAAACAAGGCAGAAGGAACATCCACCAAAGGAGTTTCAGCGAGCGGAACGCTGCTTTAGCCTGCACCTACAGCCAAACCGGCATCGCGTTCCCTCGCCGCATGCTTCCTACGCTTCCTCTCGGTCTGAGCAGTGAGAAACGATCTCCTCAAGACCTCTGACAAGGGGACGTCGTCGTTCGAACCAAGCTCTACCTCTAGAGCCATTACGGTGTCCTTCATTGGCTGCTTCAGCAAAGCCTCCTGCGGGGAAGTTGGGAGAGCTGGGGCCACAATAACTGGCTCTGGAAGTTTTACCGCATCTCTGCTCAGAATCGGCACCGCACTTGTAATAACCCGAGTCAAGGTAGTCCCTGCAACAAGATGAAAGAGAGGGTCAGAGCACGAATAAAAAAAGAATAAAGGCATAATGAATCGAATTTTACCAAGGCCCAAAGAAGCGCGGAGCCTCTCTTCCTTTTCGAATGTCCGGAGGGGAGCCGCGAGAGCCTTTTCGGTAGAAATACCTGTGGAAAAAGAAAGCTTCAATACAAACATAACAAAGAGAAAATAGATAACCACGGAAGTGTTGGCCATAGTGCCCTAAAGTCAATTATTGGATCATAGGCACGTGATTGCAATGATTGAGGGATGACCTATATCGGTAGAACAGTCTTACTCGAGATGATAGTATGCTATCTGGTTTGTCTTTATCATTGTGTACATGTTTCAGGTGACATTATATATCACTATTACATGTTGATAGAGCCTATAGGATTCTTGCATGACTACCAGCAGTATGATGGCGATCATATACGTGAGAGTTGGGTGGTCTATAAGCACATCCTTAAAATGTCCATAGTCGTGGGAGTTTCGAGACTGGGCATCGATACTCTAAGAGTAGACTAGTGTATACAGATCGAGACCCCGACGATGGACGGTGGCCGGTCTCATAAACCATTGGTGTCAGTTGGTTCACCTAAGATATATACAAGTGCTCATTAGGTTATGAGTATACCGGACGGACTAGCCGGGAACATGCTAGTTGGTATTATACTTATCGTCAGATAGCAGTTCCCAGGGGACATGTGTACATGTTAGTCTATCGAACTGAGATCGTCATTTGTCTCGTGTGAGTTCCCACTGTGCTTTGATTACTACCCTACCATGGTTCAAAGGAGTCGTGCAAACAGGTTTTAGTTGGGTACAGTCCCGAGTCACATGAAGGCAGTGAGCGGATCGTCAGAGGATTCGTCTTTCCCGGTATATTGGGGGTAGATGTCGCGGAGTGCACGGGTCGCCATCACTAGAAATCCTCAGCCGGGTAGATGAGAATTACTGATTCAGATTAGTAGTTTCTCAGTTGGTGATAGGCTTCATACCGACACTAAATGTCACGTTAGTTGGGGTCTGACTTTATCCACCCCTCCAGACTTGATATGCGATACTCATTGATGAACGGACCGGACTGTACGGATATTTTCACTGTCAGGCTTAGTAGGGTTTCAGGATGAGTTCGCTCGTCGGCCTCTCTTTCACTCAATACCTGGGCAGCCGTTACGTACAGCTAGTGCCACTGACGTGCTTGTGGTTAAACCCACTGCCAGCGTATTGACGAGTCTTTAGAGTCCCACAAAGAGGGTTTCCTTGGTTCGGGTGAAACTTTGTAGAGGCCGTATGGTTTTATGGTAGGGTTTGATCATATACGTGCACTTGTGCATGATTCATGATCAGACAGATCATACTAGTGGGCTTTGGTTTAAGCCAGATCCTAGTATTAGATTGTTGGATTATTTTCGTCTCGTTGTATTCGTATTCAGTCGGAATACGGATGCAGGTATGTATATACAGATAAGGGGTATTCTTACAAGATTACTTTGAAGATGCCATTTCTTTTTTGTATTAAACATTTAAGGTTTTTATAAATGTTTAATAATATGTGAGGTGTAAAGTGTGAGGTTAAGTTTTGGCTTGTGGCATTTATTGTGCCATGCTTTATTGTTTATTGTTTTATGTTGTGAGATATTTTGTGAGGGTTTTGTGGCTAAGATTTTTGAGGATACACTCACAAAATACCACACAACTAGAAAGAAAAGGGAGCAGACATTTTGTTTGGGCAGCCACTTCATTCTCTTTTCATGTGTTGCCTTTTCTTTTGTAAGCTAAGTCTTAAGCTCACACTCATTCTTCACATGGCTTCTTCTTCAACCTCCATCCATACCCTCTCATGAGTTGAGAATCCATGGATGTCTTGAGACAAAATGATCACACACTCTCTCTACTTCATCTTGTGCAACTAGGCTAGCAAACTAGATGCCCGAGTTGCTTCGGTTTTGAAGCGGGAGCCCGTATTAAGAATCCTCGACGTGGATCGTCTTCGACGAGGGAGACTGGAGAGCGAACTTGTTCAGGGCAGCCACAAGGAGCTTGGGAAGAGGTTGAAAACCGAAGGACATGGATCGATTGGTATAATCTCTTAAACTCCTTTTACAGTTAACTAGTATAGGGTTAATGGTCCGATCCGGGAATCGGGTTCCGTTAGCGCCGGTTTAAATAAGTTTTTGTTCTGCGTTTGGCCACGGATTGATGGCCGGGGCGCTAGCGTAACCTTACATGGTATCAAAGCCAACCCATTAACCACATACTAGTTGGTTTAGACAATATTAAACTATCGAAACCGAAACAACTCAAATTCACTGCCCTACACATTCCAGTTTCTGTCGAATTTCATTTGGTCTTCTAAAATTTTTTTAGTAACTGCAGAAGACTACTGACATGACCACTTGACTTCACCCCAAATACGAGCCAAATCTGTTGGCTGTAGTGCCCTCAAGTCAATTATTGGATCACAGGCACGTGATTGCAATGATTGAGGAGGACCTATACCGGTAGAAAAATCTTACTCGAGATGATAGTATATTATCTGGTTTGTCTTTATCATCGTGTACATGCTTTAGGTGACACTACAAATCACTATTACACGTTGATAGAGCCCATAGGATTCTTGCTTGACTACCAGCAGTATGATGGCGATCATATACGTGAGAGTTGGGTAGCCTACAAGCACATCCTTAAAGTGTCCCTAGTCGTGGGAGTTTCGAGACTGGGCATCGATATTCCGAGTGTAGACTAGTGTATACGGATCGAGACCCCGACGAGGGGCGGTGGATGGTCTTACAAGCCATTAGTGTCAGTTGGTTCACCTAAGATAGTATACAGGTGCTCATTGGGTTATGAGTACACCGGACGGACTCGCAGGGTTATTGCTGATTGGTACTATACCTATCGTCAGGAGCAGTTCCTAGGTGATATGAGTACAGCTTAGTCCGTTGAGTTGACACTGCTATTTTGCCTTAAGTGTGTTCCCACTGTTCTTTGATTGCTACCCTACAACGGCTCAAAGGAGTCGTGCAAACAGGTAGTAGTTGGGTGCAGTCCCGAAGCACTTGGAAGTGGTGGCGGTTAGATAGGATTCTTCTCTCCCGGTATTGGGGGTTGATATCGCGCTGTGTTTAGGAGAGCCATTACACAAAGTCCTTGACCAAGGCAAGTGAGATTTACTGGTAGGTATTCCAGTAGTTTCTCAAGGTGTTCTGGGCTACACTCCGACACGACTTATACCGCTATTGGGGGTCTGACTTTTACCATCCCCCTAGGTCCGATATGTGATACTCATAGACAAACATGCCGAACTGTACAGAGATTGTTACAGATAGGCTCAGTAGGGTTTCAGGATGAGTTCTCTTGTTGGCCTCCCTTTCGCTCAATACCTGAGTAGCCGTTACGTACAGCTAGTGCCACTGACATGCTTGTGGTTAAACCCACCGCCAGCGTATTAACAAGTCTTTAGAGTCCCCCCTAGAAAGTTTCCCAAGTTCGGGCGAAACGTTGTAGAGACCGTATGGTTTTATGGCAGGGTTCCATCATATACGTGCACTCGTGCACGGATCATGATCGGACGGATCATACTAGTGGGCTTTGGTTTAAGCCGGATCCTAGTATTAGATTTTTGGATTATTTTCGTCTCGTTGTATTCGTATTTAGTCGGAATGCGGGTGCAGGTATGTATATACAGGTGAGGGGTATTCTTGTGATTCGTCACAAGTTTACTTTAGAAGATACCATTCTATTTATTGTTTTAAACATTTGGATTAATGTTTATTAAGTGGAAATTGTGAGTGCAAGTCATGATCAAGAGCATTAAATGTGGCATGTGCTTGTTTGGTGACTCATGGTGTTATTTTTTGTGCCATGTCTATTCTCTTGATTGATTATTGTGTGGGATTGATATGTGGAGAGAGAGAGAGGGCAGCCACTAGAGGTTGGGTTTGGTTCTTGATTTATTTCTAGAGCTCTCACATTTTTATCTCACACAATAAGCAAGCTCATTTTCTTCACTACCTTTTTTCTTGAGCTCACAACTTCCATCAATGGCTTCTTCTTCAACCTCCACTCTATCCCTCTCATATGTTGAGAATCCTAGAGTGTTATGAGACAAAGTAATCACACACTATCTGTACATCATCTTGGGCACCTAGGCTAGCAAACTAGTTGCTCGAGTTGCTTCGGTTATTGAAGCGGGAGCCCATATAAAGAATCCTCGACGTGGAGCCTCTTCGACAAGCGAGACCGAAGAGCAAACTTCGTCGGGGCAGCCGTGAGGAGCTTGGCGCAGAGATTGAATACCGAAGGACACGGATCGACCGGTATAATCTCTCCAAACTCTTTTCTGTATTACTAGTATAGGGTTAATGGCACGATCCGGGTTTTTCGGGTTATGGTAGCGCCAAGTTTGAAAAGTTTTTGTTCCGCGTTTGGCCTCGGATTGATGGCCAGGGCGTTACCGTATCCTTACAAAATCCACCTGAAAAAACCGGCCACATTGCTTTGAAAACCGAGGAGGCCGGCCATTTCATCACATTTTGGCTTCGTGTTTTGGGTGTAGTCTTGTCTCTGGAATGTTGGTTCAGTGGTATTGCTAGTTTGGCCAAGTTCTGATATGGTTTTATCTAGTTGTTTGGGCTACTCGGGATTATTTCGAAGTCGATATTTCTAACATTGTTTAAAGTTTACAGTACATACATTTCTATCTGCGACCGTGAATGTCATTTGATCGGTACAACTTGTTTAATTGCTATAGTTCTTTTAGACAGGTTTGCGAACGTGACATTCACGTTGATGTTATGTGTTGTGCTGTGTAGTTGCGGATTTGTCATGTTGCATGTCTTGGGTGCAATATTAGTACAATTTAGTTTTATTTGTACATTTGATATCGCGGGGCGAGCGTCCGACATGTGGACTGCCGTCACTGCCTGTTTGTATATTATTTGTTTGGGGCATGACCGGGTTGAGGTCGATGTCACCGTTGTATATATTTTCTTTTCTGTACTAGGATAACCTGCGGTGGAGTGCATGGATAGGCGGGTTCTAGAGGGAAACGGGTCCGCGTCTCATGGCGTTAAGATAGAGGAGGCCTCACTCTAGAATTGGCGGGCTATTCCCCGCATTCGTAGGGGGTACAGGTTGACCCAAGGAAGGGGTGCTCAAGTTACCGGATTCCGTGAAGTGCTGGATGGCCCATTCACTTTCTTGAAGGGGACTGTCTCGCTTCTGGTTTTGGCGGGTAACTTGCCGCGCTCGTAGGGGTCTAGGTTTTCATTGCACAGGCTATCCACACGATCAGGGGAACATCGGGTCTCATTTGCGGCTCAAAGGAAACCCGGGGCTCCCAGATTATCTGTATTGTTCTGTGATGCTTATTTCTTATTTGTGATGTTGCATTTATCATGTCTGGAGCGATTATTATATATTGTTATATATATACTAGTAGATGTTGTATATGTTTTACACCCGCGCTAGTCCAGTCCCGGCTCTGTCGTTAGTTAAGTAACCTAACGGGCGATGACGAGACCCAGTGGTGAATGCAGATGTCATATACGTACATCATATTTTCGTACTTTTGTGGTGTGATTAGTTGATGGGACTGCGTTGATTCAGATCAATGCAAGGAAAACAGACCTATTCGATATTGTTGGAATAATTTTCAAAAGCTGTTATTACAAGGGCATTTTTTTTTTGCACAGCGGTATTCGGTTATGAATATCCAGCACCGCATTACATGAGGCAAGAGTCGAGATCCCTTCACAGGGAGTGACCTCTTGGGCAAAAGTTTGCGTCAGGGTAATAATTTCACTATAGTCGATTATTTTTTGCTCTGCGTCGTGGTATTCAGTTTGGAATATCCTACACCTCATTCGACGAGGAAAGAGCCGAGATCGCTTCACCGGGAGTGACCTCTTTAGCAAAAGTTTTCGCCACTATATATTTATAAAAAGCTATCCAATTCCTTCAACGATATCAAGTTCATTACGTTAAAGGTTTTTCGCCAAAAACCATTCGTAGCCCTCCGTCATTTCAGACGGGTAGCACTTAGTATTTATGCTATGTATGTTGGCCTTCGTCAAGGGATAGTGTATGGTAGCCATTTGTTACTTTTCTGTTGCATAGATAGATGCGTTGGTTTGGGACAGTCGTACTACTATTTTGGCCCTCGTCAAGGGTATGTATGGGTGGGATCAAATTAACCTGGATAATGACGGGTAGAACTTAACATGTGACTTATGATATGTTGGCTTTCGTCAAGGTCATAAGAGCATAAGGTAAAAATCACATCGGGAGTTTCAAACATACAGGAAACTTGCCAGGCATGCGCATACCTTCTGGAGTGTGATAACTTGAGTGGATTCCATTGGTTATCATGCGATGATAGTTGGATCCCGATCCCACTGATGAGTTGGTTTACTCCTCGGGTGATTTTAGATGATCCTGACTAATTTTTCTTTCAAGTTTGGAGGAAATTTTAAGGAAACAGTGGGAGACATCTTGATTAGATAAAGTGATTGACCATTCTGATCTAACTTAGAGTGCACGCTGAGTGTTTCTTTTCTCTTTCTTTTTGGCAGCGACCATGGCCCGACCCTAGACTATAACTCAATGACCAAGATAACCGGACCTTCTTAAAACATACTGAATTTTGGATTGTCAAAGTTGCATACCTCACTGCCACTCCTACTTTTACCCTTTGCTTTTCTCCGGAACATTCCGTATCACTACGAAGATCCACATTTATTGGATATGACCATCGTATAGTTACATACGAACTCGAAGAAACTTATTTCAGATTCGAGGATGGTTTCCGGTTCTGGAGAAATTGAATAGGACTATGCAGTTGTCTTTTCCTTTTACCTTCTCTCAGGTTGTGAGGGTTCCTAGGATTAGGAAAGGGTACACTTATTGTGCTTATTGGATAGTCTTCTTCTAAACTATAGGCAGGTGCTGAAAGATGGAGAAGGAAGAAAACCAATTAGTCTAGGTGTGGTGTACAGAAGGTAATAAGTAAAGACAAATAAAGGGATCAGAAAGAGGGCAAAGTAAATTGCAACTGCTATCATTCACGACCAAACCGCATATTTCATCGCTACTCCTATTTCACCTTTGAATTTCTCCAGAACACCCCATATCACTACGAAGATCCGCATTTATTGGATAATCCATCGTATGGTTATATACGAACTCGAAGGAACTTGTTCCAGTTCGAGAATGGATTCTGGTTCAGGGGAAATAGAATAAGATTTATTCAGTTGTCTTTTATCTTTACCTTCTCTCAGGTTACGAGTACTCCTAGGATTAGGAGAGCACACCTATTATGCTTAGGAGATAGTCTTCTTCTAAACCATAGGCTGGTGCCGAACGGTAGGGAAGGAAGAAAACCATTTAGCCTAAGGGTGGTGTACAGAAGGTAATGAGTAAAGACAAATAAAGGGATTTGGAGAGATGTCAAAGAAATATACGGTTGCAGTCATGAATCTGGATAGTGGAAGAGGCATTACTAGGAATACCCGGACACCCCTTCGAAACATTTTCATGTTTCAGTTTCACTATGCACTGTTAATTAAAAACTGATTTCCCAATTAGATCCTTACTCAAGAGTATGTATTTACCATGTATGATTCTTACATCTGTATGGTTTTACAGATGATGAGTGGGAGTAAGTTATTGGGAATTAAGTGTTTATATCCTCATTATATCGGAATTCGTTGTAATTGGTGATATTTGAGGAAATCGCCTGGGTTTTGCCTGACGGCAAATATTTGGTTTTGAATATCCATTGTTATGCACCAATTTCAAACTGATATATCTGTACGTTTATTTTATAAAGTGATATATAACTTTTTGAAATTGTCCATGACATTTACCTATATCAGTTGATGGTTAGGTAAGGAGTATTAAACAGCTGTGTAATTCTTCTTAACAATAGTACAGTTTTCAACATACGCCGCACAGGGTTTGAGTTATTAAACTCAGAGGACTTATACAAAGTATTGTATGTTGTCCAGTGTCTATTAGGACAAAGGGGTTGGTCCTTGTACTATATTCTGTTTACTTATGACTTCTCCAGTTTTAGACAAGTGTTTCATAGAAATACAAGGTCCAAGTTTTAAGAAGTTATAGGTACAAGAATAAAGTAGAGAACCATGTGTTGCAAGTATCAGGATTCTTCAAGGTGATCAAAAATATAGATACCTGTGTCTGGTATTCAGTTGATAGTAATGGTTTTAAGGAACTTGTTTCTCTTTCAGGTTACTCATATCTGGATGCACTCCTAAGTTGAGTAATGCTAATCAGCCTCTCTCTATTTAGATGACATGCACTGGAGACAGCTGCATGATTTGAATCTGGTTCCAATTAAATCAGTGCATCTGTTTTTATATTGTATATAAAATGGTTCATATCTTAACGATGATAAGATATATGGAGTTGTCCGGCTTATGCTTAAAACCAGATTCTGGATAACTCAAGGTAATGGCAGTTTGTGGGTTATCCCAGGCTATGACGAGGGGTAACTTTCTACCATCTGGAAGATCAATAGTGATATTGTTCTTGACTCGCCACAGTTTTAGTAAAATGGATTTTTTCAGAAAAAAGTAGTGGGAGTATGGTAGAACTGGAAGTGATTCCAAAACCACAAGCGATTACTGAAAATTTAATAGAACCTAAACATTCAATCGGGTTTGACATTCCATTAGCCACTCCGCAGATATGGTGGGTAACCTCAGGCGCACGAGAGGTACTTCGGTATCCTCAAAGACCATGACAGGGAGGTTCTTGTTTACCCAAACTTGTCATTACTGTTGTTCTAAACTATGAGACCCGGCAGGAGGATAAGTATAGTGTCGTTCTAAACTAGCTTTAGAAGTGTACGTGTATATGACTCTGCTAGTGGGTTGTTGTAGTCAGTGGGAGCAGCGGAAGCATAGTAGACAAGTAGCTTATGTCTATTTGTAGACTAAAGTAGATATAGCGGAGATAGATCATCTATTTTTGACGTGACAGTCAAAGGTTTTGACTTCATCAGAATAGGAGATGGATCTGTTAAGAAGGTATTAGGGTGGTATGTCCTACTATTTTGGTTGACATACACTTGTAGGAAGTGATATTCCTACACTACGATTGGTTATATTGTGGTTGTCACACAGTGGTTTCTCCACATAGGATTAAGATATTATATCTGGCATTCTAATTACTAAATCTATGGTTTTAGATCTAGATTTGGGTAGTTTCCCAATTTGGGTACTTAGACAGTATTCTAAAGGTGTTTTAGATTATACGACTCCTGACATGATAGAGTACCTGCAGGTGATGGAGTCACCCTCTCTAAAGGTGTCTTATAGACTAAAGTGGAGAGGGATGTGCATGATTGGCATATCACTTGTTTAGGCAATTGAGTTAATCATGAGATATCAAGTACCACACCAGATGTTGTTTTTGCACTAGATGCAATAAGTTGATATATTAATCCAATCCTGGAGAAACGTTCGGAAGCAGTTTATGAACATAAATGAATGTTCTAGGGATTTGGTAATGACAGCCTCCTTCGGGAGACGGTTATCATTTCAGGCTTCTAAGGTGACCTGAATGACAGAGTGACTGTCAGAGTTATAGTTTTCCCTATTAATGAGGGGCAGTAGTTTGGACAGTTGGTCCAAGCAGATACTGAGGGAGGCATGGCGCAGGATACTGATTAAATTCAGTTGACGATACAATCTAAGAAGTTTGATGGATTTGGAGTTCACTTGTGAACTGGGTCCCATCAGATATCCAGACATATTCTAAGACAGGTATTGCTCATTTCGGGAGATGGTTTTCTCCGCGAACTTGAGATAAAGAGAGACATAGAAAGAAACATTGGAGCAGATCCACTCACTGAGGCTATTTCTCGAATGCAATAGTTTTACAAACGAGCTTTGTGAAACTGATTAGTAGAGAAGTTGGGCGTTCGATATCACACGGGCTGTGAGTATGCGACACCGCAATAATTAGCTTTAAGTGCAAGTGGGAGATTGTTGGCTATAGTGCTCTCAAGTCAATTATTGGATCACAGGCATGTGATTGCAATGATTGAGGGGGGACCTATACCGGTAGAACAGTCTTACTTGAGATGATAATATGCTATCTGGTTTATCTTTATCACCGTGTACATGCTTCAGGTGACATTATAGATCACTATTACATGTTGATAGAGCCCATAGGATTCTTGCTTGACTATCCGCAGTATGATGGCGATCATATACGTGAGAGTTGGGTGGTCTATAAGCATATCCTTAAAATGTCCCTAGTTGTGGGAGTTTTGAGACTGGGCATCGATACTCCAAGAGTAGACTAGTGTATATGTATCGATACCCCGACGAGGGGCGGTGGCCGGTCTCACAAGCCATTGGTGTCAGTTTGTTTACCTAAGATGTATACAAGCGCTCATTGGGTTATGAGTACACCGGACGGACTCGCGGGGAACATGCTAGTTGGTATTATACCTATCGTCAGATAGCAGTTCCCAGGTAACATGTGTACAGGTTAGTCTATCGACCTGAGATCATCATTTGTGTCGTGTGAGTTCCTACTGTGCTTTGATTACTATCCTACCACGGCTCAATGGAGTCGTGAAAACAGGTTTTAGTTGGGTACAGTCCCGAGCTACATGGAGGCAGTGAGCGGATCGTCAGGGGATTCGTCTTTCCCGGTATATTGGGGGTAGATGTCTCGGAGTGCATGGGTGGCCATCACCAGAAATCCTCGGCCGGGGTAGACGAGAATTACTGATTTGGATCAGTAGTTTCTCAGTTGGTGATAGGCTTCATACCGACACTAAATGTTGCGTTATTAGGGGTCTGACTTTATCCACCACCTAGACTCGATATGTGATACTCATTGACGAATGGAATGGACTGTACAGATATTGTCACTGTCAGGCTCAGTAGGGTTTCAGGATGAGTTCGCTCGTCGGCCTCCCTTCCGATCAATACCTGGGCAGCCGTTACGTATAGCTAGTGCCACTGACGTGCTTGTGGTTAAACCCACTGCCAGCGTATTGACGAGTCTTTAGAGTCCCACATAGAGGGTTTTCCTGGTTAGGGCGAAACGTTGTAGAGGTCGTATGGTTTTATGGCAGGGTTCGATCATATACTTGCACTTGTGTACGGATCATGATTGGACGGATCATACTAGTGGGCTTTGGTTTAAGTCGGATCCTAATATTAGATTGTTGGATTATTTTCGTCTCGTTGTATTCGTATTCAGTCGGAATACGGATGCAGGTATGTATATACAGATGAGGGGTATTCTTTTAATCCGTTACAAGATTACTTTGAAGATGCCATTTCTTTTTTGTATTAAACATTTAGGGTTTTTATAAATGTTTAATAATATGTGAGGTGTAAAGTGTGAGGTTAAGTTTTGGCTTATGGTATTTATTGTGCCATGCTTTATTGTTTATTGTTTTATGTTGTGAGATATTTTGTGAGGGTTTTGTGGCTATGATTTTTGAGGCTACACTCACAAAATACTACACAACTAGAAAGAAAAGGGAGCATACATTTTTTTGGGCAGCCACTCATTCTCTTTACATGTATTGCCTTTTCTTTTGTAAGCTAAGCTTAAGCTCACACTCATTCTTCACATGGCTTTTTCTTCAACCTCCATCCATACCCTCTCATGAGTTGAGAATCCATATATGTCTTGAGACAAAATGATCACACACTCTCTCTACTTCATCTTCTGCATCTAGGCTAACAAACTAGATGCCCGAGTTGCTTCGGTTTTGAAGCGGGAGCCCGTATTAAGAATCCTCGACGTAGATCATCTTCGACGAGGGAGACTGGAGAGGGAACTTGTTCGGGGCAGCCGCGAGGAGCTTGGGAAGAGGTTGAAAACCGAAGGACACGGATCGATCGGTATAATCTCTTAAACTCCTTTTACAGCTAACTAGTATAGCGTTAATGGTTCGATCTGGGAATCGGGTTCCGTTAGAGCCGGTTTAAATAAGTTTTTGTTCCGTGTTTAGCCACGGAGTGATGGCCGGGGCGCTGGCGTAACCTTACAGGAAGAACATAACTGAAAGTATACCGGATTTCACGATAATAATCAGCGCCGCTTCTGTCGCTCGGAAGCCACAAGGGCAGCCTGGAGATCAGTATCATCCGCCGGCGCGATGAATAAACCCTCATTGGTCCCATACTCGCACAAACCCTCGCTGTAAGGAGCATGTGGCTTCTGGCCAAATATGACATCGGCAGAAAACAACGACTTCTTCTTCTTTTGCGAGCAAGTGCCAGCGGCCGATGATAAGAGCTTGCGTTTAACCGGCATCTTTGGGCGGCGGGTCCAGATTTCCACACCAATGCCAGACTCCGGGGACGCTACAGCTACCATTTTTACAGGAACACGGGGTAGAGGCTTCTCAGGGAAGGCGCGCGGGACCACAACCGTAGCAGGTTCTCTTAAGGAAGGATGAACGGTAGTCCGTCGCTTCAAAGGAACTGCTGGATTACCAGCTGGGACAACATCCTTGTGATCAAGCAATAGCCGCCTTTCTTCCCTGACAACAGCACCTGTCGCATGCTGATACCACGCCACGTAGGCATTTGAAGCTTTCAGCACGTAGCTTGGCTCGCTGATGAGAAAGCTAGACCCCGTGCTTAGCCTCATGAAGTGGTGCAGCGCGCTGCGGATACCCTCTTCCGTAGCAACCGACTCAGCTAAGAAAGCCTCGAGCGGGACACCCTGATTGTAACCCGACTGTTGAGCAAAACAGTGCGGGTTATACCTCATGAACAATGCCGAGGCGCCTTGCCTGAACACTAGAAAGCCTGGCCTGATCGAATATAAATGCAGGATCTCCTGAGCCTTCAATATAGGAGCCCCGTCTTTGAAAGTATCACGCAGCGGTTGCACCACATTGGTAGATTCCTTGCCGATAGTTAAGACTCTATCAACGAAAGTCATACTATCCCCGACCATACGCGGGCAAAGGACCAGATGTCGAGCCTCTCGCTGCGACGGATCTAATGCGGAAGCGTCAACTAGAAACATAACCCGGGGAAGTTTTAGCTGTCGTAGAAGAGGGGCCGTTTATGGACTCAAAAAGCACCAAGCACGTGCATTTCGACCCAGGACGTAAAGTAATGCAGCGGAAGATGTACAGTTTTTACTCCAGGTTGAGTAGTATCCGCTACTAAGCTCAGGACATGGTATAGTTGAGCCATCCCCGCAATCCCGACGGCCACACGCATCCCCACAACCATGCGGTGGGCTGGGTAAAAGACTGATGGCCTCATATAGCGAGGGTGTATCGGAAGCATGAACCAGTTTAACTACAAGCCAATAAACCCCAGGAATAACGTCTCTTCATCGATGTCTAAAGCATCAAGCTCTGCGAAAGGAACAACCGGGGTATCCGGAATGAAGAAGTTTCTTAAATCTACTTCCGCCGTCGGCTGGTTATCCAAACCAAAACCAAATTGGTCGTTAAGCTTGGCGAATTTCGCAGCTTGTTTTGATAAAACTTCTGGGCGAAGAAAGCGAGCGATGAAGTTTATGAAGCCGACTCCATACCCTCCAGACTCTAGAAATAGGCTTTCGTAAATGTTCAACACCTTGATCAGGCTCGGGAATCGATGTTGAATGGCATTCTCCAGGGTAAGGCCCATCACCACTGATTTGGTGGCGAAGATGTACTCTCAGGGGGAAGTATCTCCTTGTTCCCATCTGACGGGTAAGCCGGAGATCTCCGCGAACTCCTCCAAGGAGATTGAAACTTCCCGATTTGATAGAAGAAAGGTGTGAGTCGGGATATTCCATTGTTCTAAGAAAACTTTGACCCACCATATAGGGGGCGCGGAATACTGGAAAAAAGACGCATAAATTGCGGGGTACAACCCGAGCTTCAGCAACAGTGATTTCTTGGCCGACAAGATGTACCGAGCGTACTGCAGATATCCGGCTGAATGGCGAAGAGTTAAGCCAATCATGTATACTTGTCCCCAAGGGCGCGACTCGTCTTGACATATGCGCCGCCCTAAGATATCCAAAGCCATCGGCGGCTGTACAGGTATTGAGGCCATAGAAGGCTGAAGGCGACCCTCTGAGGTCCATTTGATCTCTTCTACGGCGTAATTCACCTGAGGTGAGTCGACGTAGTGAATCGCTGAAATGGGCTTTGAGGATACTGCACAAGAGGAACTACGCCGACCCTGGATGATTTGATTGTACCATGACCCCCATAGATAAAGATATTTCTGCTCCGGGTCGTGATCTTTAATGAGCGCGAAGACTTCCTTATCCACGGGCGCGTCAGCGAAGGCGCTCTCTGAATGAACAAAAGGAAAGGAAAAATCGAAAGCCATGATAACTGCACGAAGAAAAGGCGAGGGTTAGTTTCCAACGCTATTCTGACACTTGGTATTTTAAAATTTTACCACACTGCAATGCAGGAGAAAAGGGACCAAGAGGGACCCACAAAATCAAAGTGATGGCTCATCATTGATGAGACAGTCACTCATTAAGGAGGGAATCCTAAAAGGATTCTCATTTAATGAGAAACTCATTAGGCCAAGAAGTAGAACTCTTTCGAGAGTAGTGCTCTACAGACAGAAATCATATCTGTCAAACGTAATTAAGAGGGGAATAAAATTCCCCAAAAAGTTTCTAAAGAACTATGCTCTGTAAAACCCCAAGATCTTTAAAGATCTGAAATAAAAATCCTAGAAACTCTAAGAGTTCTTCATTAACGGGTTAAGAAACCCTAAAAAAGATTTTTCAGACCCATGATCTAAGAAGAGCAAAACTCTATTTTCATTTAACGGGTTAAAGAAACCCTAAAATAAATCTTATGATCTATGAAGAGCAAAGCTCTGTCAAGGGGTTTGATTATAATCCTTACCAAGTTTTTGAGCGGAGTTTTAACTCTAAGAAGAGATTTCTTTGGGCAGAGATCTAAGCTCTGAAAGGAGAATTAAATTCTCAGAAGAATGAAGAACAAAAGAAGACGAACTTCAGTCATCTCAAGGGCCAAAGGCCCAATTTATAGGCATGGGAAGACGATCCAACTTCCAAGAAAATCCAACGGTGGAAAAGATACCACCGTTGCACTCACGCGTGAGCCATGTGAGCGCAATGGTGGGGGGCATTTGTTTCCCCCAATAATAGAAGAGCAAGGCTCTATTCAAAATTTGAAAAGAGGCAGCGCCTCACGTGCCTTGCATGAGGGCGCCGGCGCCAAGAGTTAAAAACTCCGAGGCAGCGCCTCACGTGCCTTGCACGAGAGTGCCGGCACCAAGAGTTAAAAACTCTGAGGCAGCACCTCACATGCCCCGCACGAGAGCGCCGGCGCCAGAACTAAAAGTTCTCTGCCGTTGGATCAAAGATCCAATGGAGATGATAAATCATCAAAACACAGAATTAGATTTTGATTGAGGAAATACTCCTCAAATCTTTCTAAACAAGAAAGATTATGCTCTGTAAAACATAGCACCATTGGATTAAAGATCCAATGATGATTAAAAATCACCAAGCTACAGAATAAGCTATGTAGGGGAAAATATTTTCCCAATCTTTCTAAACAAGAAAGATTATGCTCTGTAAAACAGAGCACAATTGGATTAAAGATTCAATGGTGATTAAAAATCACCAAGCTACAGAATAAGCTCACTACGGGGAAATGTTTTCCGCAATCTTTCTAAACAAGAAAGATTATGCTCTGTAAAATAGAGCACCGTTGGATTAAAGATCCAATGGTAATTAAAAATCACCAAATTACAGAATAAGCTCTGTATGGAAAATATTTTCCAATCTTGTTAAAAAACAAGAAAAATATCTTCTGTAAAACAGAAGTCCTTGGATCAAAGATCCAACGGTGGATAAAATCTCCAAATCAATTAAGGATCTCTCAATGAGAGATTTCTTTAACTGAATCAATAAATCTGCCTCTACTATATAAAGTCCCCAAGACTTCAAGTTTTAGGAGGAGGAACCCCCCCATAAACTTCAAGTTCAAAAACTAGAGCAAGCAAAAAAGAGTTTTAAGAGAGAAGAAAGAAGAAGAACTATCTTCAAAGTAAATAGAGATCATAGTATCTCATCTGCATACCCAAGGGTTTAACCCTCATAAAAGAACATAGTTCTTTCCCTGGATCTGAGATCCATGAAACAAGTTTCCCACAAATGAGAATTTAATTCTCGTGGGGATGAATTTGTTCATGGGGATTGAAGATCCAGGGGAGAACAAAGAATTAAACTCTTCAGAAAAATACACAAAGAAAGAGACAGCACCAAGCACCTCACATGCCCCTCACATGGGCGCTGCTCAATAAAGAGTGCTTAGCACTCAGTGGTTGGCGCTCAGCGCCAAACATCCTACGTGCCCCTCACGTGGATGCTTCCTAAATAAAGAGTGCTTAGCACTCAGTGGTTGGCACTCAGCGCCAAGCGCCCCACGTGCCCCTCACGTGGGCGCTGCTCAAATAAAGAGTGTTTAGCACTCAGTGGTTGGCGCTCAGCTCCAAGCGCCCCACGTGCTCCTCACATGGGCGCTGCCCAAATAAAGAGTGCTTAGCACTCAGTGGTTAGCGCTCAGTGCCCTACGTGCCCCTCACGTGGACGCTGCTAAAATAAAGAGTGTTCTGCACTCAATGGTTGGCGCTCAGTGCCAAGCGCCTCACATGCCCCCTTACGTGGGCACTGTTTAACTTAAAGCGCTCTGCAAATAGAGCTCAACGCCATAAAGAGTGTTCAACACCTCATAAAAGAAAAAAGATAAAGGGGCAAAGTAAAAGAAAGTGTAAATATCAGAACTCACATAAATGCTCAGTATTGTGGACACAAAAAGGGGACCAAGCCCAAGCAAGTGTTTGACACTTTATTCAAAAATGAAATGACTGGGCTAACCCCAAGTTTGGTCAAATTCCTAATCAACCGAGCCCATGTGCTCACCATTTTCCAAATTGGTCTCAGTCCCAAACCCAACTACAGATCTCCCAACTGACATTGGTTCAATGGTACATCTCCCCACTCCTCTGATATATGTCGTTGTAATTCTTTAACGTCTTCAGAGAGGTGGCGGGTCCTGACAACCAACAATTCCTTGGACCGTAATGTCCTTAAACTAGCTGTGGACTGTAATGTCCTTAAACTAACTCTGGACTGTAATGTCCTTAAGCTGGCTGTGGACCGTAACGTCCCTAAACTAAAATGATAGAGCCCAAGTGCTCTTTCATTAGATGAAAAATGATCTTGAACCCCCGTTAAGTATATCTTAGTCCATCATCGGATTAACGTATCCTTAACAAATATTTAAGTCGATCTTAATTTCAAACAAGGTTAACGATCCTTAAATCAAACCAAACCCAAATCTAAGAAAATAGGGATTTGGACTAATTCACGCCCTATGGGTGACAACATAAATTAGTCTCCGTATACAATCCACGGGCAACCAAAAATAAAACAAACACACACGACACGAAGTGACCTTCTGGAGCAGGAGAAAGTGGTTACCGCGATGCGGTAATGTAATTAACTGCAGGGGTTTGCGCCTACAGGGAAGAGCGCCCCTATAATAAAAAACCCTTCACAACGAGGGGGAATCTGATGAAGTCCGCTACAACGGCCGCATCCATCCAGACATCTGATATATGGTGCCATAAATCAGCTTGGCATCTTCGGAGAGGTGGATGGATAAAACTGAATAGCATCTGCCCCCAAATTCAGGCAAGACGTTTGTGTGTTGGAGATAGTGCCCTCAGAGTCAATTATTAGGTCACAGGTACGTGATTGTAATGATTGAGGGAGGACCTATCCCGGTAGGACAGTCTTACTCGAGATGATAGTATGCTATCTGGTTTACCTTTATCATCGTGTACTGCTTTAGGTGACCTGACACGTCGCTATTACACGTTGATAGAGCCCCTAGGATTCTTGCTTGACCACCAGCAGTATGAGGGCGATCATATAAGTGGGAGCTGGGGGTCTATAAGCATATCCTTAAAAGGTCCCTAGTCGTGAGAGTTTCGAGACAGGGCATCGATTCTCCATAGTAGACTAGTGTATACAGTCGAGACCCCGACGAGGGGCGGTGGCCGGTCTCACAAACCACTGGTGTCAGTTGGATCACCTAAGATGTATACAGGTGCTCATTGGGTTATGAGTACACCGGACAGGACTCGCCGGGAACATGCTAGTTGGTCATATACCAGACGTCAGATGGCAGTTCCCTGGTGACATGTGTGCAGGTTAGTTCTTCGACCTGGGGATCGTCATTTGTCTCGTGTGAGTTCCCACTGTACTTTGATTACTACCCTACCACGGCTCAAAGGAGTCGTGCAAACAGGTTTTAGTTGGGTACAGTCCCGAGCCACATGGAGGCAGTGAGCGTATCTTCAGGGGTTCGTCTCTCCCGGTATTGGGGGTGAGGTCGTGCTGTGTCTAGGAGAGCCATTACACAAAGTCCTTGGCCAAGGCAAGGAGATTTACTGGTAGGTATTCCAGTAGTATCTCAGGGTGTTCTGGGCTACACTCCGACACGACTTGTACCGCTTTTGGGGGTCTGACTTTTACCAACCCCCTAGGCCCGCCATGCGATACTCGTAGACGAACGGACCGGACTGCACGGATATTGTCACTGACAGGCTCAGTAGGGTTGTCAGGCTGAGTTCGCTCACAGACATCCCTTTTAGTCAATACCTGGTAGCCCGTTACGTATTGGCTTATACCTCTGACGTGCTAGTGGTTAAATCCACAACCAAGGCGTTGACGAGTCTTTAGAGTCCCCCACATTCAGTTACTCAGCTTTCGGGCGAAAGGATGTAGAGGCCGTATGGAGATATGGCAAGGTCCGATCAGATACGTGCGGTATTGCACAGATCAGGATCGGACAGTTTGTACTATAGGCCGTATGGTTATATGGCAGGGTTCGATCAGATACGTGCGGTATTGCACGGATCAGGATCGAACAGATATTACTAGCCGGCTTTGGTTTAAGCCGGATCCTAGTATAGTACAGTGTAGATTTTGTCTCATTGCATTTGTATTTCGGTCGAAATACAGATGCGGGTGTGTATGCACAGTATCGGGGTTTTCCTGTAATTTATTACGGGACCAGTTTTCTGGAGTTGCCAGTTTGCTTTCCGTTTCGGCCAATTTCCATTGTTCCGTTCATTGGCCGAAGATTGGTGGAGGAGGGCTTATTTGCATTGTTGCAAATAGGCATTTGTGGAGGGGGTCTTTGCATTTTTGTTGTATCATGATAGCACCATCCTTTGACTTGATTTCTTCATGATGGCTTGACTTCATAACCTCATCATGGCTTGACTTATGTATGATGATGGAGGGACATGATGGTTGATGATGATGAGGGGTGAGGTTGGTGGAGTGTTAGTTTACACTTGTGATCATTTCCTTTTTGGATGATAACCTTTCCTCTCTCTCTCTTGTATGGGTATTATTATTGGCCTCTCTCATATTCTTTTGATACATCCTCCTCATTCTCACTCTCCCTCATATGCATGGTCGGCCACTTCCCAAAGGGGGCTGTCCAAATTTGTTCATGTGGGATTTTTGCTCTTTTGCTTTAGGAAAAATCCCACAAGTTCCACCTCTATGAGTTTGTATCATCCCTCCACCAAATGGCAAAGCTCCAAAACCCCAAATGAGACTTGACGACTACATATTCTACAGCGAACCTTGGGCACGTCGAGTAGCCGGCTTCGTGCCCGAGTTGCCTCGGCATTGAGGTGGGAGCCCGTAAACAAAGTAGGCGATGTGGTGCACTTCCGGCGACGAGGAGGAGACGGGACTTTTCCGCAGGAGATCGGGACCATGACGAGAAGACCGGAGGACTTGGATCGTCGGTATATCTCTAACCCATCTTCTAGTTAGCTTAGACTAGTTAATGGTTTCGATCCGGGTGTTTAGTGCGCGGTGGTGCCGGTTTGCTAAGTCCGCAAAATTTAAGTTTTCACCGCTTCCGCATTCCGGCGTCGGATTGACGGCCGGGGCGCCGCCGTGCACTTACATTGTGTTCCCGGTTTTCGGTGGTAAACAATTGTATCCTGATGATCCATCCATAAAGGAGAAGACTTCATGGGTAGACGTGTTATCGATCATCAACTTGGTAACAGGTACAGAGAAGTCATCCTTTGGGCAAACTTTGTTGAGGTCCCGAAAGTCCACGCAGATGCGCACCGTCCCATTTTTCTTCATCACTGGAACGATGTTGGCGATCCAGTCGGGATATTGAACTTCTTGGATGAAGCCGGATTCAATTAGCTTCTTGATTTCGGCGTTGATACTCATCTCGAGTTCGAGGCACATTCTTCTTGGCGCCTGTTTGACTTGTTTTATGTCCGGCGATATAGCTAGTTCATGTACTGTTACTTTTGGATTTAGACCCAGCATCTCGGAATAGTTCCATGCAAAACAGTTTTTATATTTCATGAGCACGTATTTTAACGTGGCTACCTGTTTTTTAGATAGCAGCTCACTGACAAACGTTAGTCTTGGATCGTTTTCCATCCCTAAGTCAATTTTCCATAGGTTGTCCGCCGTAGTGTGTATCCTGTCTTCTAGCTCTTTTAGTGCTGGTGGAAACTCTAAGATCACCTCATCCTCGTCTTCATTTGCGAAGCAACTGAAGAGGTCATCCATAGTCTCGTGCCCTCCCTCCTTTGAGAGTGTTATCACGTGGCAGGTACGAGTTTGCTTCCATTCTTGGTGTTGAGTTGGTCCTATCCTCGCGGTATAGGTCCTCTTTGGCTCATGCTTTTGCGGCGGGGTTACCCTCCAGCTGTCGGATAAAGCGAATTTGCTTCGTTGATACTGATCTTCTACCCAGTTTTTGAATGTGAAGCAGTCTTCAAGTGGATGCCCTATTGTTCGATGGTAGGAGCAGTAATCTGAGTGATGGACCTCGTTTATTTGTTCGGGGTGCCGAGACTCCGGGAGCATCATCATTTGATACTTCATGATAAGGCTGAGTATATTTCTTGTCTTGTCTTGAGGGAAAGAGTATTCCCGGCCCATCTTCTTCATAAAGGACGGGTTCCAGCTGGCTTTTCCTCGATTGTACGGCTTCTTGGATCCGTTTTTCTATTTTCGAGCGTTGTTTGCTTTCTTCGCCTTGTTTTTGCTTCTATTTCGGGATTTTCCTTCGGGGCGAGAACGTACAGATGGCTGAAGATGAAGGGCATTGTAGTCTTTTTTCTCCGCGGACTGCTGGTTGAGGCGTTGCGTCCTGGTCTTTTCATAAATAGCCATTTCGTGACTGTGGTTATCCCGAATCTTTTGACAGGCTTCTTTTATTAGCTTATCAACTTGTTCTTCGAACGATGGACTTAACGTTCTTAGAGCGGGATCTCGTTCTGTTTCAACGTCTTGGATATTTGGAAGAGCGTTCTCTTCTTCACCAGAGCTGTTTATGACACGGCAGCTGTAGAATCGCTCCCATTTCTTGGACTGAACGTATCCGAGCCCGGTTGTTTCCATTTTCCCGTTGGGCATCTTTCGCTGGGTTCCAAGGATATCCTAAATCTTTTTGTAGAAGTGGGCTTGTCGAACAGTTTGTTTGAAGGTTACACCTTGGCGTCTTAATAGCCTTTTGAATCCATCCATGTAGTATCTTGGCATACGGATTGGTTGAAGCCTATCAAGTGTAAAATCGACACTGTGCCAGACTTCTTTCTCTACTCCGGTCTCCGTAGATTGGTAGAAGAGGATTGCCTTTTCACCTCTTCGTCTGGGAGGCACGTAGAAAGTCTGTAATTCTTGTATGCTATATTATCGAGCGCATTAAGTTCCTTATAATGCCGAGGGGGAGCCATTGTGATTTGCAGGCTCTGATCCTCTCTGGCGAGGGTTTGCACCAACGGGCCAATGGAGAAAACGGCGTTAGCTTCGTCTTCAGAGTCGCTACCAAAGACAGGAATACGAGTAGATGGTCCAGGCCTATTGTCTTGGGGTTGCCCCGTGTAGACTATTTCTTCATCTTCCTCGGTGTCGCTCCTAAAGATTGGGATGGTGGCGATAGGCCTCTGTTTGTCTTCCGGCTTATGACACCTTTCTTTATCTTCGAAGTCTGGTAGTAAGTACTTTGCATCTTCATATTTCCGGACCTCATTTACGGAGAATGGATTCAGCTTCCCTGTGATGGTGCATTCCAAACCATCCTTGAAATATTTCATACACTGATGTTGTGTAGAAGGGATGACGTTGTACTCATGCAGCCAGGACCTGCCGAGCAAAGCGTTATAGAAAGTCTTGGCGTCAATGACGTGAAATTTGATGTCAGTGATAAGCAATCCGAAGCATAACGTCAGTATTACGGACCCAAGCGTTCGTGACGACTGTGAGTCGAACCCGGAGATAGTAATTTTGTCTCAGGCCAAGTGTTGAACGTTCATACAAATCTCCTTCAGCACTTTCATATTGACAAGGTTGACAGAGGATCCGTTGTCGACAAGGATTTTCCCTATTTTGATGTCATGGAAATATCCGATGACGTAAAATGGGCGGTTATGCTCGCACGTACCAAGAAGGAGGTCTTCATCGCTGAATGTAAGGCCAGCTATGTGAACCTCCGCCAGCTCATCCTTCATCTTCTTTTCTACGAGGAAAGCTTGGAACTGATCAGGCTCTTGTAATGCCTTGATCAGAGAATCTCGTTCCTCTTTGGACAGGAGGAGAGTATCCAGTATGCTCAGTTGTGAGGGTATTTTCCTCATATGTGCCAGAACATTGTAATCCACCTTATTTTTCTTAGGCGGGTCCCTTGCTGCGAGTTTTTTGAAAACTCCACCGTTGAGGGCAATCTCCTCAGGGATTTTTTCTTTCCCTTTGTCTTTTTTGCTCAAACTCTTATTTGTAGGTCCGAGGTTCTTTTCAGACAGCGTGCAGCTCCGCAGCTGAATATTCTCGTAGTTCTTCTCCTCCTCTTCTTTTTCGGAGGTGTAGTCCTTGAAGAGAGGGCTAAGGGTCATTTCTTCCTCAGAATCACTCCCGAAGGTAAGAACTTAGGGTTTATCCCCTTCCGAACTGGTATCAACCATATGACAGTTGCCACTCATTTTCTCATGCACACTTGTCGAACTTTTTTGCTGTTGACGAGCTTCGCGCTTCATCCTCTTAAAGTATTTTTGAAGGGCAATATATCCTTGCCACCACTTCTTGAAGGCACTGTATTCTTCGGTGGGATGAGTGACCCTCCGAAGATATAAGCAGTAGTTTGGATGTGAATCCTCTCCGTCGAGGCATATGACCCCGGGAGAGCTTCCCACGAGAGGTGGCGGCTTCATTCCCCTTGACAGGACTTTGGCGAATCGCTTCTCTACTTTGATCCTGCTTTTATTTATAGCAGGTGTGCTTCGGTTTGGTTGGAGTACTTTACGACTCATCCTCACCGCAGTTTCTTCATTCTGACGCTGACGCTTAGCCTTTTTGTATATGCCTATTTCGTGTTCTCGGTCAGCTTTGCTTTTTCGAAAAGCTTCGTTTAACAACCTATCTATCGGGTCTTCTGACAGTTCTGGGGATTTTAGTGTCGATCCTACCCCCTGTTCCTCCGCGTTGCCTTCTGACACTGAGGGAGCTTCTTCGCCATTTAATGACAAATGGGAGACTATGTGGCAACTAGCTACATAGTCTTCGGTTTCTTCTGATGAGTCATTTTTCTCACCGTTGTCACTATTTTCGTTCTCAAGAATATGCTTGAGGAACTTTTTGAGGGTGACCGGTGTCCGCGCCTTCTGGTTGTACTCCTCGAGCGCGTCGATGTACTTTTGTATGTTTGTGCGCTTGTCGTCATACTCGGTAGGCTGCACAGGCTTCTTGATCTTTTTCTTTTTCTTCGAAGACCTTGAAGGCTTGACTTGGGGATTTTGCCCTTTGTCAACAATCTTCAGTATGGGACGCAGTTTCAGCATCCCTTCGATAATTTCGGGTTCAAATGGGCTTTTCCACCTGACTGCTGGACATACTTGTAGATCCTTCAGCATTCTTTTGGTCTTTGCTGAAAGAACGATTTCCTATGGAGTTTCTTCCACAAGTGGGCATAATGCCCCCGGTGCATCCACCTTTATGGGAGTGTGCTTCTGTGGCGGGTTCACTCTCCAGTTCTTAGAAAGTGCGAACTTCCCATGTTGATACTGATCTTCGACCCAGTTTTTGAAGACGTAGCAATCCTTAATTGGGTGGCTCACCATTCTGCGATAGGAGCAGCAGTCGGGGTTGTTGACGTTGCCGGGTTGCGGTGGACGCTGTGGGTCTAGCAATGTGATGAGTTTATTACGCATTGCCAACTCAAATAGTCTCCTCATCTTATCGCGGGAAAATGAGTAAGCGCGTCCTAGCCTTTCTTCCAGGGATAGACGTGGATGTGCATTGTTTTGGCGAACCGCCGGTTTTGGGTCGCTCGGTTGTTGTTGAGTGTTGGCGATGAAGGCCGCTTTCCCTTTACCCTTGGCATTTTGAGGGTCCTTACTTGAGGAGGAAGGTCCCTGACCCAGCTGGTCCATTTGGGCCAGTTTATCAATTAGAGCCTGGAAGGTCGTCGCCTTGAAGAACATCATGAACTGGGACACGGTCATTTGTGAATCAAGAGTCCCAATGAACATGCCCATGGTAGGGGATTCTTCGATGCGTTGTTCGCATTTTGACCATAGGTTCCGCCACCAGATTGTGTATTGGACCTAAGTTTCTCCCGGCCTTATCCTGGCATTGATTAACGCCATGATAGGGGTGCGCTTGCTTGCGCTAGAAAACCGTTGTGTGAACAGCAGTTTCATTTCTGTGAATGTTTTCATGGAGTCATTTGGGAGCTCCGAGTACCATTCAAAAGCCGTTTTTGATAAGGTACCAACGAACTGGCGAAGCAGCAGTTTGTCGTCGCCTCCAATGTTAACGCACAGAGCTCTGAACCGCGTGACGTGTTGATGGGGGTTGGCTGTCCCCTTGTACACATAGAATTTGTGGATCGTATATCTGGCGGGTACTTGATTTGGTCATACTATCCTGGATACGATCGTCCAGTTCTGACAGTTTGGCCGGCCGCTTCATTCGCTTGATAAGCTCGTATTTGTTGAGCGATGTAATCATCAAGAGCAGCCTTGGAGATCGTTTCCTCCCTGGCCACTGATAGAGCCGGAAGAGGGTTTGATGTTTCCCCTCTGTCATCCTCGATGATTATCGACGGATCTTCGGCTGGAGGTTCTGGGTGAATCATCATTCCAACCATGTCCTGAAACAAGAGAGCCATCTGCTTTATGTTAGCAGCCTGCTCAGCAGCCTCCTTGTCCTTTCTTTCAAGCACCCTTCGCAGGAACTCTGTATCGATCTTCTTCTCTTGGCAATGTTCGGCCGTTGGATCTGGACTTTTTCTGCCCGGTGAGTGCTGTCATTTTGGTCAGCATCTCTTGGAGCTTTTGTTGTTGCTCCTGAGCTTTTGTCAATGACCGAGTTTGCGTTCGGTGACCTACAGAAGTACGGCTTTCTTCTTTTCCAGAAGCCATGTAAACCATATACACGATCATGCCCCCAGACTTGGGGCGTTTGGGTCCAGCACCTTTGGAGTTTGCCGCTGGCGGTAGAATTTTCTCCGGCCTCATCCTTTTGTGGGAGGTCGAAGTTGAAGGAGCCATTGTAACAGGCACCCGTGTAGGAGAATTCCCTCGCTGTATGACAGAGGGATGGTCTTTCTCTTGCTGAACCTTCGATTTCTTCGGTCGACGAGAGTAGTTCTGGTCAATCACGGAGTCCTGGAATTTCTGCCAGATCCTGTGAATTTAGGAGGAGAGCCGCCGATGGGGCTGCTCCGTCTTTGCATGCACTGTGGTTTCTGCAAGCAGGGGCGATTTCTTTAGCACCGCAGAGTTCTTGCGTACTCTTCTGAGCAGCTCAAAGCTGTTCCCGGCTGGAATAGCAACATCAACTTCCACCATTGGAGCTGGTGGAGTAAGTCTAGAGGGAGAGTTGCCCCCAGCTTTTCTCACTCGGCGCTAATGGAGACGTTGAGCGTGTCTTCCAGAGGGGACCGCCTCTGTTTTGGAAGCGGCTTCTTCATGTCCCTGGCTTTGGTGAGGAGCTGTTGCTGGTGTCAGGCTATTGAAGAATAACGTCCTTGGTAAGGTTTGCGGAGGAACGACCAATCTTTCGAAGATCGATCTTCTGGTAGGGGAAGCACGTTTGACGACTTCACCTGCAGGAGGAGTTGGGAGGGCTATCCGTTTTGGGGAAGCCCCTTCAGGTATGAAGAGCCTCTTGCCTCTTTGAGAGCCCGTTTTAGTTCTGGCTCAGCTTGTTGAAGACTGAGGCATCGGATTTGGACGACCCATTAAGAGGGGCCATTGTGGATGCAAGTCAATCGAAGACCAACTTCTTAGGAGCTTCGTCTTGCGGCGCTGGGGCGCGGAAACTTGTTGGTGGGATCATGGTCCCGAAGAACAATCCGGTAGTGGCTTGAGTTACTTGCCCTACCGGCATTGAAAAGATGGAGGTCGCGTTAGGCCCATAAGTCAGTCCTCCAGTTGGGGCAAAGCGGGAGTTGCTGTTGCAAGAGATGCAATGGGAAGCCATCGATTTTTCGCACAAGAGCAAGACACCAAGTTTTATTACCTCGAGTCCAAGGGCAACCATAACGAACTGTGATTTTGTTCTCGAAACATGACACACGAAGTGTGCAGTGGAAAGAGGAAAAGGTCCCACCGGGCGTGCCATAATCTGTTCACTGCCGGAAGACAGACCAGGACGTTGGGATGTCTGGCCTGAATTCTGGGGGCAGATGCTATTTGGGTATATCTGTCTACCTCTTCGAAGATGCCAAGTTGATTTATGGCACCGTATATCGGAGGTTTGAACGAATGCGACTGTTATAGCAGACTTTATCAGATTCCCCCTCGTTTACGAGGGTTTTTGATTGTGGGGACGCTCTTCCCTACAGGCGCAAGCCCCTGCAGTTAATTACGTTACCGCATCGCGATAACCACTTTCTTCTGCTCCGGAGGTTCACTTCGTGTCGTGTGTATGTTTGTTTTATTTTAGTTGCTCGTGGATTGTATATGGAGACTACTTTATGTTGTCGCCCGTAGGGCATGGATTAGTCCAAATCCATATATTTTTAGATTTGGATTTGGGTTGATTTAAGGATCATTAATCTGGTTTGAGATTAAGATCGACTCAAAACGTATGAGCGTTCGGGCTCAATTATTTTAGTTTAAGGACATCGCAGTCCATTATCGCCATGTTTGGGGCGAGGTATTAGTTTAAGGATGTTTCGGTCCTTTATCTCCGTATATGGGGGTGAATATTAGTTTAAAGACATTTCGGTCCAATATCGCCCATTTTGCGCGCACGTGTATTTGTTACACGACGAAGTGAACAATGGTAATATGGAATGTGCCAAATTTAGGGCATGATCCGATTTGAGATGTGCACGTCAATTTGGAAGTGTATCAATGAAAAAGTTGTTGGTCATCGGGACCCGTCACCTCTCTGAAGACGTTGAGGAATTACAACGACATGTATCAGAGGTGTGAAGAGATATACCCTTAAACTAAATCCTGTATTTGAGGGAAAAGGGGTTGTTGTGGACTTGAGAATTTTTGGTCATATTTGAGACCTTGGAAATCAAGAGCATGTGGGCTCGATTGATAAAAAAAACAAAGAGATTTGACCTCAAGAAACTTAGCCAATTTTTTGGCTGAGATTGAGTTTCCATAATTACCCAACAGTGCTGAGCACTGGGACATACAGCGCTCACGTGTGAAACACGTGGGGTGTTGGATTAGTGCTAAGCACTAGAGTCTTTTGGTACTCACGTGTGAAACACGTGAGGCGCTCAGATGTGAGCATTTTTAGTCATTTTTGACTAATCATGGAGTGTTGAGCACTGTGCATGATACTCACGTGGGAAGCAAGTGAGCGCTAGGTTTTGGGCTCTATTTGTTCGTTTCCCTCTTTTTACAGAAGTGTTAAGCACTTGGATAGAGCTCACGTGCATTTCATGTGACTGCTTCCTTTTGGGACGACCGCCTAATTGACAAAGAAGTTTTTCTTTGCTCTTTAGGTGCCCACGTGGGAAATATGTGTGGCAGTTTTAACTTTGTTTTTTGCTTATTTTGAGCACTCACGTGGGAAACACGTGAGGCAATTTTAGCTTTGCTTTTGCTTATTTTGAGTACTCACGTGGAAACACGTGAGGCTCCATAATAGTGTTGAGACGCCAAGTTATTCTTTTTGTTTGTTTTCAGAGATATTTGATTTCTGTTAATGATATTTTTAGTTATTGATGACCGTCTTGGATCATCATTATTATTTGTATTGAAGAACTAAATTCTTTTTGTAGGGTTAAACCCTAATTCTTGGAGGAATTAAATTCCCATATACTCCTGTTATTTTCTTTTTAAGCTAGTTCTTTTCTCCTAAGTTTTGAATCTGCAGAACAGAATCGCCCTGATGAGAATTAAATTCTCAACTTGCGGAGAGATCTGTTTCTGCAAATCTCAACCAAAGAAAGAACTGAGTTCTTATATGAAGAGTTAAACCCTTAGAGAGGCAAAGAAGAAACACTATGATCTCTGTGCTTATTTTTACCTAGGGTTTCAATGAGGCAAGTCTTTTTCTTCTTTGAGAATTAAATTCTCTTTCTTTTTCAAGAGCTCACTGTATATATATATATATTTTTTTGCAGAAGCTTGTGGGGAGTTCTGTGTATATTTAGATTTAATCTCCTTACTTCTATTTATAAGAGAAGGGAAAAATCAGTATGTTAAGAAAATCTCTCATTGAGAGATCATGAAGATTAATTGGTGAATTTTACTCACCGTTGGATTTTCAATTCAAAAGCTCTCTGTTTAACAGAGAAGATTTATTATTTGTTTAACAAGATTAAGAAATATTTTCCTATGAATATCTTGTTAATTTAACAAAATTAGGAAAATATTTTCCTAAGACAGAATTTTATTCTATCAGATGATCGGGGGTGATTTTATAATTACCGTTAGATTTTTGATCCAAAGGTCCTCTGTTTAACAGAGAAGATCTTTCTAGTTTGAGAAAGATCAAGAAAATATTCTACACATAGAATTTAATTCTATCAGATGGTCATTTGGTGATATTTTATCATAATTGGATTTTAAATCCAAGATTTTCTGTTAGAGAAAAATCTTTCCATATTAGAAAGATCAGGGAAAATATTTCCCAAATAGAATTTAATTCTATCATATAAAATCAGATGTGAGTATTTTAAAATTGTGGCGCTCACATGATTCTCATGTGAGCGCTGCTAATTTATGTGGCATGAGAATTCACGTGTTTAAAATGTGACCGCCAGTGTGGGTTTTAGCCTGTTTATTTTCAGTGCTCATATACTTTGCATATGAGCGCTCACGTGTTTAACACTGAGGCCTGCTTGGCCATTGGTTATTTATGTTCAGTGCTCATATGCTTTGCATATGAGCGCTCACGTGTTTAACACGTGAGACCAGTTTGGCCTTTAGGTTTATTTTATTCAGTACTCATATGCAAAGCATATGAGCGCTCACGTGTTTAACACGTGAGGCCAATTTGACCCTTAATTATTTGTTTTCAGCGCTTATATGCATTGTATATGAGCGCCCACGTGTTTAACACGTGAGGCCAGTTTGGCCTTTAAGTTTATTTTATTCAGAGCACTCACTTGTTTAACACGTGAGGCCAATTTGACCCTTAGTTATTTGTTTTCAGCGCTTATATGCTTTGCATATAAGTGCCCACGTGTTTAACACGTGATGCCAAACTATGAGGATTCTTTTCCTCTTTCTTTTCTCTCCCTCTTTTTTTACAAGGGAACAAATAGCTCTTTGCCAGAAAATTTGGCGGGAACAGATCCCAACTCCCACTTTAGGCCGCAGATTTATTAGAAATGGCCGCAAATTGCGGCCTGGTCTTGGTGATTTGGGTTGGTGTTTGGTCCATATCTCTATTATCTGATATATAGACCTACCCTATATGCAAAATGTCCTAATTTCATCTAGAGTAAAATCTGGGAGTGTTTTTCCAAGTTTCAGATTTCGGTTTGCGACTTTTGAAAACTAGATTTTTGTATTGGAGTTTTGACTCGGTCGTTTGTCATTTGTACGTCCACGTCGGAAATTGTTTGATGGTTCTTACATGCACGGACCATAGGTTCTAACCTATGTACATTTCACATGCTGTATCGGTCTTTGGATTTGATTTTGTTTACGATGCGATATGTATTGATGTGTAGGTACCTTTGCGTGGCCTTTCGGAACGACGAAGGAGAACAAGACGTTCATCGAATTTGGCTAGAGCAAGGATAGCAAGTTTGTAGATGTATATTTACGGGGGAAGTCAGGTGGATAGCGTATAGCACCCCCGCAACCATAGTAATAGGAGTACCGAGATGCAGAATATATATATATATATATATATATATATATATATATATAAACCTATGCTTATGTACTTACGGGTATAACCATAAGGATAAGTACGAGATGATATGATGAGATGAGGACATGATGAAACGGGATGACACGAATCAATATGTTTGACACGATGACGCAAGGCGATATACATACATATATACATATGTTAAGATATGATATATATATATATATATATATATATATATATATATATATATATATATATATATATGAGATAATATGATGTACGAGATCATAGATCCGTACCTTTGATTTATGATACGTACGATGGATTATACCGTACGCGATATTATGTATTGGATGATAGATTCTTATTCTGATTTGATGATACCGTACGATAGATTATACCATACGTAGTATGATATACCGGATAATTGATCTACATTCTTGACTCGAGTATGATGTACGATAGATTATACCATATCTAATACTATCAGGCTGGATCGCCGACTTATGGATTGTCTTAATTTAGAAAATCTTTGCTTTCTAATCACTTGGGTAAATAATGGATTACATTTGAACCATGCCTATTTCCAAAACTAACGAATCGTATGCACTTTTAAATGGCAACCTCAATGGACGTTACGGATTTTCAAATGGTATCTTTTTCTCAAAAACATCGTAGCTCCCATTTTCAAAACTACGATTCGTATTATTTAGACTATAATCGTATGGTTCATGTGTAGTTACGTACTTTATCCCGTTCATGTTTATGCTGTATTATTTTCTCGCGACATACGTACTATGTTCCCGGCACTTATCTTTATATGTCTTCGTCTGCTAAGACACATGCACCATTACCGATGATGCGCATGTTATACGTACACAGATTTGCCGGCTCACACACTCATCGTCGGTAATTTTCCATGCCACTTACATATTAGAACTGTTATATCACCGTATTGTTCTTAAACTGTAGAATTTTAATCATTATTCAGTACTTATTACCGCACATGCTAGTAGATATTGCACTTCTTTATCTGGTTACACGGCATGCTTACATGAAAACACTTGCAATACTTTATAGTACTGTTCTGTGCTTGCATTTACTGTACCTTATGGTTGCATGCATATGAGGTTCTGTTTTCATGAGATCTCCGGATTTGAGAACCGCAGATATATTTTAAAAGTCTTATGATTGTTTTAAAAGCGCGGTTTCTCTTGATATGATTTATGGCGTCCACTATGAGTTTTCTCGGTTCTGAGGTATGAGTATACCCGATTAGAGGAGTAAGGAGGTATCGTCTGCGGGTACATGGTGGACCCGGTACGGTTCCCCGAGGCAAGAAGATTGTATAGAGAAACGTTGAGCCCGACAGAAGAACACTACCGACCGGTGATAGTTTGGGATCGGCGGATATCCGGAGGATACCGATCGAAGTCATGTGATCAGATGGATATGAGGGCCGATCCGATGAGACGACGCCTGAGATATGAGGATTTACATGTCGATACTGGACACGGGATTTTATGATATTTTTCTAGTGTCGATGCTGGACACTCAGGTTTTATGATGATTTGATGTGTCGTTGATGGACACACATTGGATGATACATATGTATACATGCATATGATTCAGACGACTTGATACTATATACTGTTACTGGCACGACCTTGTTATCATTACATATATGTATACACGATCACCCTAGATACCATAGTGTTTCCTCTATGTTACAGTATGACCTAAGAGATCTTTATACATTCGATTTCTATCTGCTGATATTTTCTACTCACGAGTTAGCAACTCACCCCCGTTGTGCCACAATTTTCTTGCAAGATCGATCGTTCGGATCAGTAGCGGCTCGCCGGCACATAGCTTCCTTCTGGGTGATTTGCATTGGTAGGTGTGGTACACTTTGGATCGTGAACACATTTGTGTATATTTATTCTGTTGTATCTAGTTAAAAGCTCTATCAACCAGACTTTGTATATTTAGTAGACCTACACACAGACTTGTATATTCTTGAGACTTAGAGCGAGATGGGTATATTGTTCGTGATTTGAGCTTGATGATGTCTTGTTCTTCTTTATTTTCTTTCCATGGTGATCTTTGTAGGGTTGCTAGGCACACGCACAAGGGTCTACGAGGCATCAACCATGCCCGATTTAAAATTTAGCCGTGCCGAACAACCCAAAGCCGGATCTTTAAACTATAGTTTAGCATGTTAAACACTTTAACACAAAGTGAGAGGGATTACAACCTTTGTAGATCCGGTCCTTCACTTCTTAAGCTCCGTGTTGAGATCCCCTCGCTGCGATCATCGTGTTCCGGACTCTCGAGAGGCTCCACGAAGAGAAAGATGCAAGCTTGCTTCCGATCTTCGATAACAATGATGATCTACCTTGAAGTTTCATTAACACAAGCTCTCACTTACTAAATGAAGTGAACACTCTCATCTAAAGGGCAAGGGTAGATGAGGATGATGAAGTAGGATTTTTGCTCTCATTTGTTTTCTTATTCTCACTCAAAATCATCACTTGGATCAAAGCTAGAAAGCTTTTCTAAGCAAAAGGAAGAAGAAGAATGGTGATCCATTTGTGATGAATAATGAAAGGATAATAATAATGATGAATAATGCAACCATGGTTAAACAAACCTTTGTAGAGACTTAACCAAGAGTAAGGGTTTGGGTTGGGTTATGAATGAGTCACTTGAAAATATCTTTGCAAAAACAAAAAGAAACTTTCTAGAAGGTTCATGAATGAACTAACCCAATTCAAACCCTAATCTTGTTTAATCTCCACTAATCATGTTGCATTAGTTATCATATCATGTTACAATATTATATATCACATATATAATATTTATTGTAACAAAATAAATTAATACAATTAACATATATCGCATATATATCAATGTATTACCCGAGTGAGAAAAAGAATCTTTTAGTGAGCTAATATTAGTTAATGTAATTTAATATATCATATATATTATTATACATTAAATTATCGAATCAACACTTGATCCGACAATCCGGCTATATCGCATATAACTGACTAATATATCATTTACCGATTCATCGAATCAACACTTGATCCGATGATCCGGGTGATATCAAATATCGCGAGAATAGAATACGGTATCTCATATTGCATTATCCTCGGTCCTGCACATATCACATATGTGCCCCTACTCCGTTTTGCCTGAGTTAAGAAACCTCTGTGTAGGACTCTAAAGAATCGTCAATACGCCGGCAGTAGGTGATGATTATATCAAACACCCACAAGCTGCAAGCGGTCAGCTAAACGTAACGAGCCAGTGTTCACTTCCTCCGCTATACTCTAAACATCCTAGCCCATGCCTTCTATCACATGAAGTAGATCTTGGTCAACTCAAGGCGATGGAATCCCTAGGCCCTAAAGCTCCTCCACCATCCATCTCTTTGAAGTCTGGAAGGCCCTTCCACCACCCAGGTATTGAGCGCTCAGAAGATCAACAAGCAAGCCTGTACATTCTCCTATGAATCCAATCAGTAACACTCCCGTACAGTCCGGTTTCGTCGTCTGATATGTCGCATATCTCGCCTAGGGGTGGTAAACGCCAGACCCCAGTAGCTTGATAGGTCATGTCGATATGTGGTCTATAACAGTTCGAGAAACTACGTATAACATTACCAGTAAATCTCAGCAACCCTGGTTAGGGATTTCCAGTTATAGCCAATCGAACACAGCACAACATCAACTCCCTATACCGGGAGAGACGAATCCCCTCCTATCGCTCATTGCCTCCACGTGATTCGGGACTGTACCCAAAAGCCACCTTTTTGCACGCCCTCTTGGACGTGGTATGATGGAAATCAAAGCACGGTGGGAATCACACAAGACTCTATGACGATCTCGGGTCAACAGACTACTCTGTACCAGTGTCACCGGAGAACTGCCATCTGACGTGAGGTATAATACCATCTGGGAGTTCTCGGCAAGTCCGTCTAGTGTACCCAGTCTCTACTGAGCACCCGTACACCATCCTTGATGTCAAACACCGATGGATATGGGATCATCCATCACCCATCATATGGGTCAAGATGCGTATACGCTAGTCTACTCTGGTGCATCGATGCCCTGTCTCGATACACCCTTGACTAGGAACAATTATAGGATGTACTCGTCGACTACCGTGGCCCCACTAGTATGATCTCATCATAGTCCCAGTAGTCGAGTACATATCTTAAGGGCTTTATCAACATGTAACATAAAAACAATCAGAGTACATGTTAAGATAAAGTACAACCAGATGGCATACTATCATGTCGAGCAAGAAAGTCCTCCCTATATATGTCCAAGCATCCATTACAATATACATCGTATGTACAGTAATGGCCTCTAGGGCATACATATAACTAACAATCTCCCACTTGCACTAGGGCCATCTGTTGTAGTATCACATACCCAACAATTAGCTGTGGTTGAAGTATTTCATACTCAACCATCCCATAAAAGTCTCTACTGGGAAAAAGGCCTTTGTGAGTGGATCTGCGCTGTTGTCCTCTGTGTTTACTCTCCTACCCTCGATCTCCCTGGAGATCAACCATCCACTGCCTAAGAATTATATCTGGATTTCTGATGGGACGGTAGTTCCTTGGCTAAAGCCACAACTCCATTGTCATACAATGGTAGGAACGAAGTTCATCTCATGAACTTATATATCCAGACCGCCTCTTTGGTAGCATCCTCGGTAACGATGTATCTTGCCTTTAATCGTCTAGTAAGTCACGGTATCTAGTTTGGAACTCTTCCAACATACCGTCCCTCCACTGAGGGTAAAGACAATACCTGCGACTGACTTTCAGTCGTCCTTATCACCCTGGAACCTTTCCAGTGATTCTCCCCAGGATCCATTGATACCATCTCACTACAACTAGTGAGTATCCTAATATCCAATTAGATCTATCTCATAGATCCAAAACCCAGGATTTAGGAGGTATCACTTTGATCCTATATGGAGAATCCTTGTGATAAGCGGAGATTGACCGAGCGTAGCATAGGAAACTCCTTCCCTATCAAGAGTATACCATCCACGTACTCTACGAGGATCACCACCATACTCTCTACTACCCTTTTTGTATATACAAGGTTCATCTACCATTTTGATGAAGTCAAACTCTTTGACTACCACATCAAAACAGATGTTCCAACTCCGCGATGCCTGATTTATCACATAAAACATCTTTCACACGTTTCCGCTACTCCCACTGTCTACGAAGCCCTCTGGCTGTGTACTTATAGACGCTCTCTTCTAAAACATCATTTTAGAAAAGCAGTCATGACACCCAACCACCAGATATCGTAGTCATGGTATGTAGCCGTGGCAAGTAGGATCTAGATGGATTTAAGCATAGCTTTGAAAGTCTCAACTTTTCCATGTACACCAAGTAATCTTCTCAAGATATACTTGCTCCTGATGGGGATTTAACCCTTCAGATAAAGCAACCAAAGTCCATACTTTGTTGGTGTATAAGGATTCCATCTCAGATCTCTAAGCATCCAGCCATTCTTACAGAGTCTCACTCCTGATGGCCTGCTCGAAACTAGTTGGGTCATCATCTCATGATGTAATCCTCGCTCCCACTGTCATAGAGAAACCGAAGTATCTCTCAGGTGGGTGAGGAATCCTACTAGATCGGCGGAGAGGCTGAGGTTCGTTGAAAACTATTGAATCCACATTCAATAGATATGCAGCTTCTCAAGTGCACAACTCCCAAAAGGAAATAGGAAACTCAATAGTACTCATCATAGAGCACACCATATCAAATAGGGTGTGATTGCTCCGCCCCGATACACCAACGTGCTGTGGTGTATACGGAGGAGTAATGCTGAGAGAGAATCTCATTCTCCTTTAGAATAGTCCAGGAATCCCGTGCTCAAGTATTCTCCTCCTTGATCACATCAAAGGACATAATACTTATACCCGTTTATGGTTATCTACTTCTAACTTATATTCTGTGAATATCTCAAAAGCTTCGGACTTGTGTTTCAACAGGAACATATGTCTGAATCTTGAGAGATCATCAGAGAATGTAATGAAGTACAAAGAACCGATCTTGGCATGTGTAGACAGGGGACCTTCATACATCAGCATGTATCAATCCCAAGAGTTCACTAACTCTTTCTCTGTTTCCAATAAACAGAGCTATGGTCATCTTATCTTTGTGACATGACCGACAAGTTTCATAAGATGTAAATTCAAACTAATTTAAATATGCATAAAGATGTAACTTAGCTAGTCGGGTCGCTTTGATATGACCTAGTCTACAATACCTCAAGAAGGATTCGTTCATTTCTGAACTATTCCTCTTGTGTGTGTTCTGTATACTAAGAACTGTAGTTTGATTTAGAACGTCAATGCTTTTAGATAACGTGCCTGAACTGATCAACTCTTGATATAGGAAATTTTCAAAACATTATCCAACAATACAAAATTATATCCTTCTTTACTAATAAAGAGACTGATATGATTTTGTATATCAGGTTCGGTATCTAATAACATTCGTTCAGAATCAATGTATTCTGGTAATACAGGGTGATAGTGACCAACAGACTTAGCTGCAACACTTGCGCCGTTTTTATCTCATGAAACTTATCACCCGTTCTCAGTTCTCTACCTATCTGTAGCCCATGTAACAAATTACATATGTGGGATCCTGATCCGGTATCAAATACCCAGGACGTAAAGGATACTGAGAAATAGTTCTCTGTAATGAACACACCCGAAGAAGATGCATCCGCATGCACTTTCTTCGTTTGGGCGGCACGGGAATTCTGGTAATCCCCTATTTCCCGATCTGTCTTATAACAATTATAAGTTGGAGTGGGACCAACGTTCCCCAGCTCAGTATAATAAGCGGGTTCGGTCAATTACATCCATATTATTATCTTGATTAAGGCGTGACATAGTCGTAACCAGGAGAGAGAGAGAAGAAAACACTTAGCATGCGCTTTTACAAGATTAGATTGGTTATCAATTTATCTAATCAGGATGTCTCCCACTGTTTTAGTCAAATCTTCCTTCAAACCCTAAAAGGAAAGACTAGCCGGGATTAATTACACTCTACAAGTTCGCCAATTTTTCAGGCAGGCCAGTGCCGGTACTTTGAGGGAGGTTCTCCGTGCTTTCGCACGGACCTAATTAAAGTTAATCTCGTTTTCACAATGGCATAACCCCGTTAACACCTTTCTAGACACCTACTTGATCGGCTAATTGTAATGTGTAAAACTATCCCAGGAGTAACTCTTACTTGCAGCGGGTATCGGGATCCAACTATCTCATAGAAGGTATGCAATCTCATTGCAAATTTCAACACTTGAAATTCTCAATAATATTTTGCCCCTAGCGTCCTATGACCTTGACGAAGGCCAAACTACCCATAGTCCGCTAGTCAAGTTCAACCCGTTCATTTCTTGATTGAATTAAACCCACCCGCACGACCCTTGACGAAGGCCAAACTACACCGTACGAATACCCTAATCCAATCGCATCGTATGCTAGCAGATAAGCATTAGTTAGCTACCGTACACTACGCCTTGACGAAGGCCAAACTACCGCAGCACGAATACTAACTAATAGTTATCTGAAATGACAGAGGGCTACGACAGGTTTTTAAGAAAACCCTTTGCATAATGAACTTGATATCGTTGTAGAATCGAGTGATTTTTAAATGGAATGTTTCTGAGGCCTTTTCTAGTTTTACTAAAGAGGTCACTCCCGGTGAAGGGATCGTCGGCTCTTTCCTCATCGAATAAGGTGCAGGATATTTCACAAATACCACTATGCAAAACAAAAACTATAGAAACAATCAAAAGACAAACCGAGTTTGCAGCATCTGCTAGTTTCGCTAAAGGGGTCACTCCCGGTGAAAGGATCTTGGCTCTTTCCTTATCGAATAAGGTGCTGGATGTTCTACAAGGAACACCGCTATGCAAAGCAAGAACTAGAGCTACTAGTTTTTAAACAAGTTTCTACAACATCTTTAGGTTTCTTTTAGTTTCATTAATCTCATTAATGAAGTCCCATTTTATTATACTACACTAGCATCTCATTTGAAACGAAATCTGCAATATAACATATATCTCATATATATAATATTAAACATTCGTCTCAGGCAGTAATATAATCTCATTACAGAATATTGCAGCAGAAGAACATATATGAAATATTGGATATACTAGGACGTCCGTGTTTTCATACGGGCCTGTATAAAACACGAATTCCACGGTTGCGATGAATAGCCAAACCCACATCCCTAGATCCCTACGAGAGCGGCAAGCAACACTGCCAATTCTGGGGTTAGGAGACCCGGTCTCGACTCCCTGAGATGGTCTCCCACTGGACCCTAGAACCCGGTTACTTGTGCTCCGCGCCTTGGGTCTACCTAATGCGGAAAAGTAAATAATATACAATGGCGGCATCATCCTCAGCCCGGAAGTGCCCTAATAAAAGAATATTACATACAAATGAATTTTACATGAATGAAAAAGAAAAACTCTCATCTCACATAAAACCCCCGGCTATTCAAAACGCGACGATCCAATATAACATATCACAGCAACACATAATATCTCATATCATCAACGTAAGCAAGTATGCGTATCCCGATTGTCGTTGATGTATAGCAACGAAGCCGGCGATACACCTCATACTACGCTTACGATCAAAGAAAAGAAAGTGTAAAACTACAACAGTTGGAATCCGCAACCTCCTTAGACATCGCATGACTAACCAAATGAATTCCTTAGACATCGCATGCCTAACAATTATAAACCCCGCATTTTAGTCTCTTTATCGAAAACTCTTTTCAATATCAAGTCGGGCAATTCAACAAGATTCCCGACAACCTGATCGAATGCTCGTCGCAAACTTTAGTAGACGGCCGCACCCCCAGATGCCGTCGACGAAGTGCACTAAGGCGGAACACCGCTGCCGCGAGCATCCGAACGGATGCTTTTGGCGACGGGGTTCTCCTACAGTCACTTGGTCGGGGCTATGGGGCATGGCTGTCTATTAAGTTTACCCGGCGAGTATCCGCGTACGCTACGTGATTGCGACGGACTTTTGATCACATCAAAATTCCGTGGCAACCGATCAATTGAGACTGAACTGCTAGATTTATAACATTCAAATTAGTTATCTCATAACTACATATGGATTCCAAATATTGTATCACAATCCAGATAAATGGACAATGTTAAACTTTTCGATCGAATAATCAAACACCTAAGTTTTCCCAATAGCTCAACACTTGATCGGAGTTCAAAAAAATATCCATCACATGCCACAGTACCAATGGTCCAGCCGTAGAAGGGTCAAGCCAACGCCTCACATGTGGCACGCCGTACTGCCGCAAACCCTAAGGTTTAGAGGCAGTTCAAGATGGTCACATAATCGAGTTAAGGTTTGTTGTCTTCTAGAGGGTCCACCGCGTTACTTGCATGACTTTCGAAAGTTTCAAACTCGAGAAAAAATCCAACTTTTGAAAATTTTCCGACAGGGGAAAAAGTGAGTTATTGATATCCGTTCGAACTTTTTAACAATTTCTAAAATTATTCGGAAAAAACTTAAATGAAGTTATATTATCCGATCGAATCAATGAGTCCCCAATACAACCCAGAAAACTCAACACTTGAGCAAGAATTAAAAATTCGCAGAAGAATCAGGAAACAACTATGGAGGTAACTGTAGAAAATTGAAACTCTAACTCTCAATTCTTGCCGCGGAATCGCCGCCAATACCCCAGTTTAGCCGCAGTTCCGCGGCGCTACAGTGGAGCTAGGGTGTTGTTTTTCACATGTCTCCATAGAATTCCCTGCCGATTTTTTAAAGTATTTTAATATGAAAAAATCAACATTTTTACAAAATTTCCAGAGAAGGGTATGTTTTGGGGTTTCGGGGTTCGATCGGACTTTAAACTTTGCCTAAAGCTCTAGCCTGGCTCTGATACCACTGTAGGGTTGCTAGGCACACGCACAAGGGTCTACGAGATATCAACCATGCCCGATTTAAAATTTAGCCGTGCCGAACAACCCAAAGCCGGATCTTTAAACTATAGTTTAGGCGAAAACAAGTATGTTAAACACTTTAACACTAATTGAGAGGGATTACAACCTTTGTAGATCCGGTTCTTCACTTATTAAGCTCCATATTGAGGTCCCTTCGCTGCGATCATCGTGTTCCGGACTCTCGAGAGGCTCCACGAAGAGAAAGATGCAAGCTTGTTTCCAATCTTCGATAACAATGATGATCTACCTTGAAGTTTCATTAACACACGCTTTCACTCACTAAATGAAGTGAACAATCTCATCTAAAGGGCAAGGGTAGATGAGGATGATGAAGTAGGATTTTTTCTCTCATTTTGTTTTCTTATTCTCACTCAAAATCATCACTTGGATCAAAGCTAGAAAGCTTTTCTAAGCAAAAGGAGGAAGAAGAATGGTGATCCATTTGTGATGAATAATGAAAGGATAATAATAATGATGAATAATGCAACCATGGTTAAACAAACCTTTGTAGAGACCTAACCAAGAGTAAGGGTTTGGGTTGGGTTAAGAATGAGTCACTTGAAAATATCTTTGCGAAAACAAAAAGAAACCTTCTAGAAGGTTCATGAATGAACTAACCCAATTCAAACCCTAATCTTGTTTAATCTCCACTAATCATGTTGCATTAGTTATCATATCATGTTACAATATTATATATCACATATATAATATTTATTGTAACAAAATAAAATAATACAATTAACATATATCGCATATATATCAATGTATTACCCGAGTGAGAAAAAGAATCTTTTAGTGAGCTAATATTAGTTAATGTAATTTAATATATCATATATATTATTATACATTAAATTATCGAATCAACACTTGATCCGACAATCCGGCTATATCGCATATAACCGACTAATATATCATTTACCGATTCATTGAATCAACACTTGATCCGATAATCCGGGTGATATCAAATATCACGAGAATAGAATACGGTATCTCATATCGCATTATCCTCGGTCCTGCACATATCACATATGTTCTCCTACTCTGTTTTGCCTGAGTTAAGAAACCTCTGTGTAGGACTCTAAAGAATCGTCAATACGCCGGCAGTAGGTGATGATCATATCAAACATCTACAAGCTGCAAGCGGTCAGCTAAACGTAACAGCCACCCAGGATTGAGCGCTCAGAAGATCAACAAGCAAGCCTGTACATTCTCCTGTGAATCCAATCAGTAACACTCCCGTACAGTCCGGTCTCATCGTCTGATATGTCGCATATCTCGCCTAGGGGTGGTAAATGTCAGACCCCAGTAGCTTGATAAGTCGTGTCGATATGTGGTCTATAACAGTTCGAGAAACTACTGATAACACTTACCAGTAAATCTCAGCAACCCTGGCCAGGGATTTCCAGTTATAGCCAATCGAACACAGCATAACATCAACTCCCTATACCGGGAGAGACGAATCCCCTCCTATCGCTCATTGCCTCCACGTGATTCGGGACTGTACCCAAAAGCCACCTTTTTGCACGCCCTCTTGGACGTGGTATGATGGAAATCAAAGCACAGTGGGAATCACACAAGACTCTATGACGATCTCGGGTCAACAGACTACTCTGTACCAGTGTCACCGGAGAACTGCCATCTGACGTGAGGTATAATACCATCTGGGAGTTCTTGGCGAGTCCGTCCAGTGTACCCAGTCTCTACTGAGCACCCGTACACCATCCTTGATGTCAAACACCGATGGATATGGGATCATCCATCGCCCATCATATGGGTCAAGATGCGTATACGCTAGTCTACTCTGGTGCATCGATGCTCTGTCTCGATACACGCTCGACTAGGAACAGTTATAGGATGTACTCATCGACTGCCGTGGCCCCACTAGTATGATCTCATCATAGTCCCAGTAGTCGAGTACATATCCTAAGGGCCTTATCAACATGTGACATAGAGACAATCAGAGTACATGTTAAGATAAAGTAGAACCAGATAGCATACTATCATGTCGAGCAAGAAAGTCCTCCCTATATATGTCCAAGCATCCATTACAATATACATCGTATGTACAGTAATGGCCTCTAGGGCATACATATAACTAACAATCTTCGCCTTGAGGCGTCATATATATATTTATTGCGTGGTTATGATTCTGCCAATTAGCGAAGATCTAGCTCCCGCTTGGAGATGCCTATATTATAGCTGTGACGTATTGGTTTTGGATCAAAATTTATAAGGGAGGTGCTGTCCAAAATTTCAAGGACGAAAATGTTTTCAAAGATAGTATACAAACCATTGTATTTTCATATAATATTACTTATACTTTTAAAAGAAGGATTTTGAATTTATTATGCCGATATTTCAAAACTGCACCTCCATTATTTTCCGAACAAGGTTTAGATTTCTGGGCTTTCGGCTTATTTAGACACGGTGGGGTCCTATAGACATCACGTGATTCTCGTGCCGGTCATGTGCCAATTTCGGGTTGTGACACTACGTCATCAAAAACTGGGTTGTAACGACTCTGTTTCAGTGTATAGAAAATTTGTTTAAAAGTTAATGTACAAATGGAGTATTTGCAATCCTGTGTATGTTATATGTATTTAATTTTTCTTTTGAACAGCAAGAAAGCACTTGTAGCTCATTGGTAAAGCCTTGCACTGCTGTGACATAGCCTCTATATTCGAATCCTCTCAGCCACACAATATTTTTGCTGATTTTTCTTTTAAACTTTTTGGAAGCCCAAAAGTTTACACGTGCAATATACGTAAAAATGAAAAGTCGGATTAAATAAACATGTGAATTGAGATATATGAAACGACCCTGACACATAGCACCCATCCAAGCCCCATTCCCTTCATGATGGCCGGTGAGATGAGTTTCTGGATCGGCGGTGCCAGTCCAGACCGTAGTTAATACCTTTAAAATTTGCATCCTAGTCTCTTGGCCTCCCCCCTTAACCCCAGTACTGTTTATTTTTACTGAAAATAAACAGAGAATTAAAATGAGGCATTAATCAAAATTTTAATACATTTTAATTCTTAATTTTAATACCCTAAACCCTAATTCTATCCTATAAATACTACCCTAAACCATATCACCCTCTATTCTGAAATCTAGCATCAAAACTCTCAAATTTTTCTGAGTCCAAAAAGTTGTACAAGTAGAGTTTGCTCAAGGTCAAGTTCCAGCGATGATTCGGGACAAATCCGGCTACCCAATGACTCCACGACGCCTACAAAACCTTCCTCCATTTCTTCTCTCTCAAATCAATCAGTAAGTCCCCTCTCCCCTTCTCTGTTTCTATTAAAAAGACTTCTCTTTTAAAAACTCGTCGGAAGCGGAGTTATTCCTGCTTCTGATTCTAATTTCTTTAAAAACCCAACTTTTCTTAACCACAAATTAACCATCTATTCATATATTGTTTAGCAACCATAAAACAATAATTTGACCAAGTTTTAATTCAAAATTTAATGTTAAACAAATTCTATTTCACTTTTTCGTTAAAATACCACCAAGTTTACCTACGACATTATTTCTTCATTTTGCTCATATTATCTTTAGAAATTGCATGAGGTAATGACCTATCTTATCACAACACTCATCTTGATATAGCACGATGGCTTGAGAACGATATTTTGTGGGACAATACAAATTTTACATTAAAATACCTTAAACTATCAAAAACCGTATTCTTTAGATTGTTTTAATTAATTCCATACGATTAAGTCCTTACAACCTATTTTTGGGAATCTGATTTGGTTGGTGCGGGTTATCGCACATCCATCGGACTAGTAGGGCGAGATGCAGACCTCCTCACCGAGCATACGATCTCGATAGAATTTTTATTACAATTTCTAAGAAAAAGTGATTTCTACTAATAAATAAATTCTATTTTTAATAATTATATATATAGAAATATTATCAAAATACCTATTTTAAATATATAATATATTCTATGTCTTCTAAATCAAAAGAAAAGAATCACAAGTTTCATGAAAATACCATTAAGAATTAATACAAGTCAAATTACATGAAAATACCATACACTATTCAAATTAGGTTTATATCCACTAGAATATATCATCTTTTAAAATTTACATCCATGAAAATCCTAAATACGATAATTAAATACTTGAGGTGTATTTTGAAAATATATTAAAACTATTTTTCATAAAACCCCCTCAAGTTATATTAAATTACAACAAGGATCCTAGTAAATATAGCAGTTTAGGTGCTTTCCTATTTAAGGTAGACAGCTAAAAACATGGTTATCAATACGGTATTGGTTTGGAAAAGGTCATAAATCCTGCCGTCCATGTGCAGCAGTTACCGATAACTCCAAAAACTAATTCAGGATTCCAATTCTGTTTAAGTGTCTAACTGAAACAGAGTCTTAGTCTAATCTGAAATCAATCCATCCTTGAATACAATTCAAGTATAACTCCAATTCAACATGAATCCATTTATACCACATACAATCTATATCAACATGAATTGATTTGACCGAACCATGGATATACATTGTTTACATGACTAGCCGTTTATATCCTTTCCATTTACATGAACTACTGATATTATGGTTTCAGCAAGTCTTACATCTATTAAACAAAATAATACACATCAATACAAAATACATTACGGGGTCTTAAAGGGGTATACTGGTACGGAATGTGTTAGAAGTGGCACGAGACGGTCACTTTAATACACCTAACTTGAATATCCGTTGCTGTTGTTCCGTGGCTTAACGGTTCCTTGTGCTCCGTAAACCATAGTCCACGGGGTAAATTGGACTCCTCTCATATACACTGGTATATTCTGTACCAAGCTAAAAACAACCGTGTTAACATAATAATCAAATATTATACAGTTATATTCTTTCTTATCTGTCTATTCTATTTCTATCTTTTTTTGGGACTTACCGAGCGATTGTTCGCTGACGACGTTCATTTCTCTTCTTTCTTTGGAGTTTGCAGAAGATTCAGAGCTCTAGACTCTTGTATATACTTTACTTTCAGTTCATGCCATTGTTTAGACATTACTTTCCATTCTTGTATTTACATTTTCAGTTGTATTGTAAAGAAATGTTTAATAAATAAAAGTTGCTATTCAATTACATCTCTTGTCATTTTTCTTGTGTACTTTATTATATTGCTTATTTACGCTTAGCGTGTTTACTTCTGAGTAAATACATCGTGTGACCCGCCACGTCCCCTTGTCCGTACACCGGGAAACGGGTCGTGACAGGTTTTGCTGGTGGCCCATACAGGTCAGTGCTGCATGAAACCGTACCATGCAAATCAGTTTTGCATGAAAACATAAGCAATATAACACAAGAATTACAAGACTCGGCAACTAAACATTCTTTATATTTCATAATTTATGAATCTATCGTAAGTCTATTTTTCTTTCAAGATTATGGATTCTCCCAACAACACAAGTACAAATGTCAACAACACACCACCACCACCTCTTCCACTTACGCTTATCGTTGTAGCTCCGATCAACGAGCATACGGTACTGCTCGAGGCAATTAAGAGCCTCTTGGAGGGACAGCAGTAGCAGACTGCTATTCTAATGAACCGTCCAGAAGCGGAAGCGCCTGGAGTGAAGCAATTCCGGACACTACATCCAAAGCAATTTTCTGGAAAAGAGAGCCCTTTGGAAGCTGAGGAATGAGCTCAATCAATTGAAGACGATCTGGCAGCAACACAAGTGCCAGACATTGCTTGGGTAAGAGTTGCGAAGCTGCAACATACCGATAACACCTGAGTATGGTGAAAGGCGGAAGAAAGTCGTCTTATTCAGCCGATCGAATGGAAGACATTTCGCGACATGTTCGACGCGATGTACTTTCTAGAGACTGCCCGCTTTGATATAGAGCAACAATTCATCCACTTGCAACAAGGCTCTATGTGGAGCAAATCTGTGGATGAGTATGATGACGAGTTCACTATGTTGAGCAGGTAAGATATGTCTCAAATATTCGTTTATCTAATATCACATACTACATAGCTAACACAAGCCCGTAACAGGTTCACAGCACACCTCATACCGACTGATGAGATTAGGGCCAGACGATTTCAACATTGGTTGGACTCGGAGATCCAAGCTGCCTTAGCTACAGGAGATTTCCCAACCCATGACCTAGCTTTGAAAGCTGCCCATCGGTATGAGGCAGTAGTGAAGAAGAAGGGCATACCTCACTCTGCCAGTGTGAAGCGTCCTGCTACTCAGATAGCAGGAGTAGCCTCTTCCAGGCCACCTTTTGTACCCAGAAGACCGAGAGTACCATTCAACCGGCCTAGTCCAGACTTTTGCACATACTGCAGGAGGGATGGGCACCTGGCGAAGGATTGCAAGCGTGCTAATCGCCTTTGCTTATTCTGTGGCTCACCCACACATGATATTGGCTCTTGTCCTCGTAGACTTAATCCAAATCCTGCACTCAGACCAGCAATCACCTATCAGCAGCGGCCAACTATCCAGGCACCTGCACTACTTCTTGCTCTCTTTGGTCCACCTCCTTGCGGACCAACTGCACCTCCTCCTCGTCGGTTCCATCAACCACAAAGGAACCTGCATCAAGGACAGATGAACGGACAGAGGAATGCTCCTCCAGCAAGGAGTAATGTACCGAGGCAATAGGCTTTCACAATGACTGTGGAAGAAGCTGAAGCCACAGGCCAAGTCATCACTGGTAACTCTTTTCTTTCAAGCTTTCTTTCAATCCTTATACATATCCATATATCTTTTTCTATACCTAAAACCTATCCCACATAACTTAGGTACAATCTTAGTAGCCTCACTTCCTGCACTAGAACTCTTCGATACTGGAGCATCTCATTGCTTTATGTCACAACGGTTCGTCCGAACTCATTCGATTCCAGTCAAACCGCTCGTATCCAGCTGGAATGTCAGTTCAGGGAACGACGTTCTAAAGGCAAAAATGGGATACGACCTATGTCCAGTAGTCATCTGCAGCAGATAATTTTATGCCGACTTCAAGGTGCTGGACATACCGAATTTCGATGTCGTTTTAGGTATGGATTAGCTTGGAACTTTCTACGCTAGCATCGACTGTCGTCAAAGAAGGGTAGTGTTCGAGATTCCAGAGCATCCGGTCTTTTATTTCAAAAGTGGAGACCGTACCCTGGTGCCAAGCACATACAAAGCAAAACCGAAGAAGGCAGTGATTGCAACTCTATAGGTGGGAAAAGATAAGCCAGAGGTAGCTCGGGAGTTCGATGATTTATTTCCTGAAGACATATTAGGTTTGCCTCCCGATTGAGCTCTTGAATTTGGAATTGAGTTAGTACCTGGTGCACAACCGATGATCAAAGCACCGTATCAATTAAGTCCTGAAGGTTGAGATCCGTACTCAATTGGACGAACTTTTGAAGAAAGGATGGATTCGTCCCAGCACTTCAAATTGGGGATCTCCAGTTTTGCTTGTGAAGAAAAAGGAAGGTTCATACAGAATCTGTATTGATTATAGACTTTGAACGAAGTCACGATAAAGAACTAGTATCCACTACTGCGAATCGACGATTTGTTCGATCAGCTAAGTGGGTCTTGCATTTTCTCAAAGTTAGATCTTCTTTCGGGTTATCATCAGGTGAAGGTCAAAGAGTCTGATATTCCAAAGAAGACATTTAGGACTCGCTATGGACGTTATGAGTTTCTCGTGATGCCATTTAGAGTGACCAATGCACCCTCCATATTCATGAACCTAATGAATCAAGTTTACCGAGAGTACCTAGACAGGTTCGTTGTCATATTCATCGACGACATCCTGGTATATTCAAAGAATTGGAAAGAGCACGCTGAACATTTACGAATTGTTCTGGAGACTTTGCGACAACATCAACTCTATACCAAGTATAGCAAGTGCGAGTTTTGTCTAGAACAAGTCGGATTTCTCGGAAATATCGTTTCAGGTGAAGGAATCTTTGTAGATCCAGCTAAAGTAACAACAGTAAGCAAATGGCCAACACCAAAGACAGTGAAGGACGTTCAAAGTTTCTTAGGATTAGCGGGATACTACCGAAGATTTATTGAAGGATTTTCGAAGATTGCAACACCCCTGACCAAGCTTACATGCAAAGATGAAGAATTCGTGTGGTCAGAAACATGCGAACAAGCTTTCGTAGAATTCAAGTCAAGATTGACTTCAGCACCTATTCATGTAATACCGGATCAATCTGGAGGTTTCGTAATGCATTGTGATGTATCCGGTAAGGGATTAGGATGTGTTCTATATCAGTACGGTAAAGTTGTAGCTTATGCATCAAGACAGCTGAAGGTTAATGAGCGCAACTATCCGATGCATGATCTGGAGTTGGTAGCCATTATCTTTGCTCTCAAGATTTGGCACCATTATCTTCTTGGAGAACGGGTAGATATTTACACAGACCACAAAAGTCTGAAGTATGTGTTTACTCAGAAAGAGTTGAATATGCGGCAGAGAAGATGGTTAGAACTTATGGCGGACTTCGACATCAACCTACAATTTCATCCAGGGAAGGTGAATGTAGTACCTGATGCACTTAGTCACCAACTACTATCAATGAATCTTACCACACAGTGGAAGCTACAGCAAGATTTGCATCAGATGGAGATAGAAGTGGTCATGCCAGGTAACGCTTCAAGTTTGATGAACTTACAAATTCAATCTACTTTTGTCACTCAGATTAAAGCAGCTCAAGTAAGTGATACTAAGTTGCAAAAGATCAGAGAACAAGTAAAATGTGGACTTAGAACAGACTTCATCATCCATGAAGACGGATCTTTAAGATATGGCAGTAGATTGTGTGTACCACAAGGTTCTATTCGGAAGGAGTTAATGAAAGAAGCTCACAGCTCTCCCTATTCAGTACATCCTGGTGGTACAAAAATATACAAAGATCTGCAGCAACATTACTGGTGGCATGGAATGAAGTATGAAGTAGCCAGAAGCGTCGCTAAATGTTTGGTGTGTCAGCAAGTGAAATCTGAACATCACAGGACTGCTGATTTACTTCAATCGTTACCTATTCTAGAATGGAAGTGGCAACACATCACCATGGATTTCGTGACTGCTCTTCCTTGCAGCACAAAAGGTAATGATGCGGTATGGGTTATTGTGGATCGACTCACAAAGTTGGCTCACTTTATTCCTTTTCGAGTTGGTCAATCTACCGAGACGTTAGCAAAGAAGTACATGGAGGAGATCGTGGGATTATATGGAGTACCGGTTTGCATTGTCTCCGATCATGATACCAGATTCCAATTGCAATTTTGGCAAAGTCTACAAGCTATCTGAGGAACAAGTCTGAACTTTAGCACAGCTTATCATCCACAAACAGATGGACAGACTAAGAAAAAGATTTAGATACTTAAAGATTTGCTAAGAGCTTGTATGCTAGACTTCGGAGGATCGTGGTAAGATCACCTACACCTTGTGGAGTTTTCATACAACAACAGCTACCAAGCAAGTATTGAAATGGCACCATTTGCAGCTCTATATGGAAGGAAGTGTTGATCACCATTAAGTTGGGACGACATCGGAGATAGCGAACTCCTTGGACCTGAGATGATAATGGCAATTGTAGATGTAGTTCGCACTATCAGGGAAAGAATGCGCATAGCCCAAGACCGACAGAAGCACTGGGCTGATGCAAAGCGCCGTCATTTGGAGTTCCAACCGGGAGATCATGTTTTTCTAAAGATTTCACCAAACCGTAGAGTGATTCGCTTTGGAAGAAGGGGTAAGCTAAGTCCAAGATTCATTGGACCGTTCGACATACTCGAATGAGTCAGAGAAGTGGCTTATCGCTTGGCCCTTCCACCCTCATTGGAAGGAGTGCACAATGTGTTCCATATATCCCAACTCAGAAGGTATGTGAGTGACCCCGGCCACATTCTTGATCACTCCTAACTCACTGTACAAACAGATCTATCTTGTGAGTAACAATCCGTTGAAATCCTTGATAGAAAGGTATGTTACTTCGGAACAAGGAAGTAAACTTGGTTCGAGTGATGTGGAGAAAAGACACACCAGGAGAGTCAACGTGGGAAAGAGAAGATGACATGTATGCAAGATACCCTCACTTGTTTGTAAATTAGTCCTTAAATAATTGTAAATTTCGAGGACGAAATTTTTATAAGGAGGGTAGAATGTAACTATTTACCGCCGAAAACAGAGACAAACCGAGATGGATCATCTTGCCTGAATTTGGGGCAGATACTATTTGGATTTATCCGTCCACCTCTTCGAAAATGCCAAGTTGATTTATGGCACCATATATCGGAGGTTTGAATGAATGCGACCGTTGTAGCAGACTTTATCAGATTCCCCCTCGTTTGCGAGGGGTTTTTGATTGTGGGGACGCTCTTCTCTGCAGGTGCAAGCCCCTGCAGTTAATTACGTTACCGCATCGCGATAACCACTTTCTCCTGCTCCGGAGGTTCACTTCGTGCCGTATATGTGTTTTTGTTTGTTTGGGTTGCCCGTGGATTGTATACGGAGACTAATTTATGTCGTCGCTCGTAGGGCGTGGATTAGTCCAAATCCGTATATTTTAGATTTAGGGTTTTTATTTAAGGACTGTTAATCTATTTTAAGATTAAGATCGACTTAAATGTATGTGAGTATTTGGGGCTCGATTATTTTAGTTTAAGGACATCCCGGTCCATTATCTCCATGTTTGAGGCGAAGTTTTAGTTTAGGGACGTTTCGGTCCATTGTTCATCTTGCGCGCACGTGTATTTGTTATGTGACGGAGTGAACAATGGTGATATAGAATGCACCTAATTTGGGGTGCGGTCTGATTTGAGGTGTGCCCGTCAATTTGGAAGTGCACCAAAGAGTTGTTGGTTGTCGGGACCCGCCATCTCTCTGAAGACGTTGAAGAATTACAACGACATATATCAGAGATGTGGAGAGATGTACCCTTAAACCAAATCCCGTATTTGAAGGCAAAAGGGGCTATTGTAGACGTAAGAAACGTTAGTCATGTTTGAGACTAAAATTATTAAGATGAATATCGTTTGGGATATCATCAATGGGAGACCATTAGTCATTTTTGAGACTGAGATCAGCTTGGGAAAACATGAGCAATATGGGCTCGGCTGTTTTAGTATCAAAGAGGTCTAATCTCAGGCAACTTAGCCAATTTGGGCTAAGATTGAGTCTCCAACAGTGCTAAGCACTGAGGAATACAGTGCTCACGTGTGTTTCACGTGGGCACTGGATTAGTGTTAAACACTAGAGTTTTATGCCGCTCACATGACACACGTGAGGCACCCCAAATATGGGCGCTACCCTTTGGGTTTTATCTTCCTCCCCTTTTTATATAAGTGCTAAGAACTTGGTTCTTGTTGCGCCCGTGTGTGAAACACGTGTGGCACCACAAATATGAGCGCTGCTCTTTGGGTTTTATTCCCCCTTTTTATATAAGTGTTAAGCACTTGGTTGGAATCCTCGTGCAAAGCACGTGGCTGTCTCTTTTTTTATACTGGGGTACTTTAACACTCACGTGGAAAATACGTGAGGTAGTTTTGATTGTTCTCTTTGTTCGTTTGAAGCACTCACGTGGAAAACACGTGAGGCTTCGAAATAGTGCTAAGCACCAACGATTTGGCCTTGAAGATCTTGGCTGTGTTTTTTTATTGAAGAACTAAGTTCTTTATATAGGGTTAAACCCTAAATTTTTAAGGAATTAAATTTCTATATGTTCCCGTTCTTCTTCTCCCTTTTTTTTTATGTAACTTAGTTCTTTTCCCCTAAGTTTTGAATCTTGTAGAGCAAAATCTCTCCGATGAGAATTAAATTCTCAACTTATGGGGAGATTTGCTTCTGCAAATCTCAACCAGAGGAAAGAACCAAGTTCTTATATGAAGGGTTAAACCCTTAGAGAGGTAAAGGAGAGGTGTTTTCTTTTTACCTAGTGTTTCAAGGAAGCAAGTCTTTTCTTTGAGAATTAAATTCTCATGTTCCTCAAAAGCTCACTGTATATTCTTTTTTTTAAGCCTCAGGGGAGTTCTCTCTCTCTGCGTGTGTGTGAGACTTGAAGTCTCGGGTTCTTTATATAGTGGAGTGAGATTTGTTTAATTTTGAGAAAAAATTTCATTGAGAGATCCCAATTGATTTAATTGGTCTCAGAATTGATTTGGGGAATTTTACCTACCGCTGGATCTTTGATCCAAGAACTTCTATTTTTACAGAAGATATTGTTCTTATTTTTAACAAGATTGGGGATATTCTCCCATATATAGAATAAAATTCTATCGAGCGGTAACATTTTAATCACCATTAAATTTTTAATCCAAGGGTGCTTAGTTTAACAGAGTATAATCTTTCTTTGTTTAGAAAGATATAGGAAATTTTTTTGATCTTTGATCCACTAACTCTCTGTTTAACAGAAAATATTCTCTTCAATAGAATTTAATTCTATATTTAATCACTGTTGGATCCTTGATCCAACGGTTTATTAAGTAGAATTTATAGGAAATATTTTGGATCTTTGATCCACTAACTCTCCATTTAACAGAAAATAGTCTCTCCAATAGAATTTAATTCTATATTTAATCACCGTTGGATCCTTGATCCAACGGTTTATTAAGTAGAATTTAATTCTATGCAAAGAAGTGTCCTCACGTGTTAACATGTGAAGCTTGTTTAGCCTAGTTGCGGTTTAATTGCTGCATATAGACGCTCACGTGTTGGCACGTAAGGCTTGTTTAGCCTACTTGTAGTTTAATTGCAGCGCTTATATGCTTTGCATAAAGGCGCTCACTTGTTAGCACGTGAGACTTGTTTAGCCTATTTGTAGTTTAATTGCCGCGCTTATATGCTTTGCATATAAACGCTCACATGTAAAACACGTGATGCTTGTTTAGCCTATCAGTAGTTTAATTGCAGCGCCTATATGCCTTGCATATAAGCGTTCACGTATATAACACGTGAGGCTTGTTTAGCCTATCAGTAGTTTAATTGCAGCGCCTATATGCTTTGCATATAGATGCTCACGTGTATAACACGTGAGTCTTGTTTAGCCTATCAGTTGCTTAAATGTAGCGCCTATATGCTTTGCATATAGGCGCTCACGTGTTTAACACGTGAGACTCGAATAGTGGGGAGTTTCCTCTTTCTTACTCTTCCCCCTTTTTTTATGAGGGAACAAATGCCCCCCAGCGTTACTCTCACGTGACTTGCACGTGAGTGCAACGCTGTCCACTCTTACAGGCGTTGGATTTGCTTAGGGAAACGGGAAGATGAACTGCTCCCCATCCATGTCTTATAAATGTGGGGGCTTGGCCTTTAAGATGACTACTATTCTTTCATCTCTTTCCTTGCTTATTTTCTTTGAGAATTTAATTCTCTTTTTCAGAGCTTAGTTCTCTGTCCGCAAAACTCCAGAGTTAACTCTGTAAAAACACTTTCTCTAGTAAGGATTATGAACGGAATTCATTTCTTAGGAAACCCTTTTTGTTCTTGTCATGGATTTTAAATCCATCAACAGAGCTTTGATCCTTTTCTTGGAACGATTTCTTAGAGATCCAAGCACACATTTTTAAAGCAAACCCTAGGGTCTTGAGGATCATGAGTTCTCTTCTGCTCTCTGAGTATCTCTGGAATTTAATTCCATTTTCTTCGTTTCCCCATCGTGAGGGTTTCTGGGATTTAATCCCATTATTAAAGGAATTTAATTCTATATAACAGAGCTTAGCTCTGAAAGACTCGGAGGCTTCTGGGAAACTTATTCCCTGGTGTTCTTGAGCATATATTATTATTATTATTATTATTATTATTATTATATATATATATATATATATATATATTTTAAGGTTTTAATATCCTTTTTACAAATTTTGAATCTGTTGGGTATTTTAGCAGAACTCGTTTTTCGAGAATGTTAGGTGTTATTTAAACTCCACTGTTTATTTAATGAGAATCCTTTTTGGATTCTCACAATGATTATCTAGTATCATCATTGGAAAGCCGTCATTTTGATTTTGTAGGGCCCACTGACTTTGTAATTAGTTGTCCCATGAAACTGATTTACACTTCTCATTAATGGGTATTCTCCCTTTTTTATAAATACAATGGCATCACTTCCTTACTTTCCTTACACGCGCTCAGAAACCGCTTTTTCACAATCGCCTTTAGACGAGGAGATTATGGCAATGATCAGGGAATATGATCGGGACAATACAAGTCTTCTACTATGGGGGGTTTGGTACGGTTATATTATCAGGGGCCGCCGTAGTTTCACATGCGGAGTTCCAGCAGAATCTATCCGCTCAATGTCATTGATAGAGAATCCGTGTACTGCTTATGCGGTGGAAGCGGTTAATTGGACCCCCACGAGCCGGCTTGAGCCATCAACGACTGGGATACCTAATCAACCTACGATGACCATTGATATTTTGGGATGCCGGAATGTCAAGGTGAAGCTCGACCCTGGGGGCAAGTGTATAAGGTAGGCATTATCCCGCACCATCCAGTGGGCTACCTTCCGTGGGCCCGATACATTCTCTCCTCTCAACGCTCGCGGATGCAGAAGGTTGGGTTATACCAATCGGTGTATGCATTACTGTTCAACTATCACACTCCCCATGTCTGGTGAGTCAAGGCCTTCTTGAACCAATGGATTCTTCCCACGAACACGTTCTTGCTAGGGGATCGCGAAGTCTCGATCTCGCTGGAGGAGTTTCGTGAAATTTCAGGGTTGCCGATTAGAGAAGAGCATTACGAAGAATTACTGCCTCCTGATGAGTACATATTTGCTACAGTGCCTGCTATGCTTGATGGCTTGATGACCGAGAACGTTGTTCGTCATAAGTATCCGAGTCTAATCAAAGCCCTGGGTATTTTTGAAAAACCGTTCGTGACCTCGGAAGGGCAAGGTGTCACTTTTGATGCGTTCATTGCATGCTTTCTCCATGAAGATGTTTTATCCGAGAAGGCTCCGAAATTCGCGAAGGTTGAAGATCCTTTCGGATTCGGCTTGAAGAAATTGCCGGCCAAAGAAGGGGATCTGCCGCAATTTTATATTCCGAACTCATCAGCCGTGGCTTTTGACACGATCACTGCCCCTGGAATGGATGAAGAAACTTTCTTTGTAGTCTTTATTAGTCTCTGGCTCAGCTGGTTTACCATGCCGATGCATCGCCGCTTCATGAGAACCTCTGTCTTCTACCCTGCTCATCGCATAGCCGAAGAAGCGCGATTGGTTGTTGGTGTTGCAGGGTTGTCGCACCTATATCACGGGTTAGGCATTGCCGCCAATACTTCGAACCCAGGTGCAGATACCGTGAATTTCTCCCTCCACTACTTCACATCGTGGATCGAGATGCACATGTTAAGGGCATTTGCCGTGCATCAGCGGTCTGTTTTCTATGAGTTGTATACATTCCCACGGATTATGAGGCTGGTTGATACTTCTGCTCCCGACCTAACCCAGCTAGGGGATTTGCACGTATTGCTTAATCCGTATTCAAACGAAGGTGGGATGGTTTTCAGCATCGAGTCCTTTCTGCTCCTGCGGGACCCGTTCAACAATTATTTGATTTATCAAAGAATGGGGTTCCAGCTTTAAAGCCAAAAGAGATCATGCACTTATACTCAATCAGGCCAGGGTATTTGGTGTTCCGCCGGAATGATACTGCCCTCTTTATACGGTATAATCCCCATCGCATCGCCCAACAGTTAGGCTACAACCAGGGCATTCCTCTCGAAGCCTTTTTAATTGAGCCTACTCCCTCTCTGGAGTTAGCCCACGATGTTATCCATCATTTCATGCGGTTGAATACGGGCTCTCTTTTCATGATCCCGGAGCCCGACTATCTTCCAAAGCCCATGGGACCCTTCAAAGGCTGGTATCGCTACCGGGTCGGTCCCATCATCGCAGAGGAAAGACGGGTGCTCTTTAAGTGTAGAGCTCCTATTCCAGCTCAAGTTATCAGCGCTCCATTGCGGCCACGGTCGGTTGTTCACCCTCCTCTGAGGGGTGGCAGCTCGGTTCTTATCCCTAAAGCCGCTCCAGCAGAATCATTCCTCCGTACTGCTGGTATGCCGGTGTGTACTAGAGCCGAGGTAGAGGCTCTTGATAAAGCACCAGCGGTGGTATCGCCAAAGGGTGATACCGAAGGTGAGGTTGGGCAGCGCCGTGCAAAAGCGCCGAAGGGGAGGAAGCTCTCCTCCACTAGTGTTAGCTCAGGCTCAAAAAGGAGAAAGAAATCGGTCGCCGGTCTACACGATGTTTTGCTTGAATCCGAGCCCCTTATCCAGGATGAGCTGATATCTATGCAGGAGCCGGACGATGGTCTTCTCTTCCCCGGTTCCTCTGCCAAGGAGGCTGATCAGTTGGCCGAGGCTTTAAAGGGCTCACAAGACGAGGCTGAAAACGTCCCCTCCATGAAAGGAAAACTTCCCGCTGTTGTATTTCATGATGTCAATCCGGCTCTAGCCATGTTACCGATAACTCAATTGACGTTGGAGGAGGAACGTGCTTTGAAATAGTTGGTGTCAGACTTCTCCGAAGATGAAGCTGCTTTGAAAGAGGGTAAGGATCCATTTACGATTGAGGCCCGACGAGCGCATCTGAACAGAAAAGCGCAGCAGCTCGAACAGACCATCCTTCAAGCTCCTTGGGGTATTAGTAAGTATATTTCTTGTCCTTTTCAGCAAATAATTTGTATTACTTTCACGTTGCATTATCTTTAAAAAAATTGTAGGGCCTTCTGCAGCGGGCGTAGTTTCGAGCCCAGATCGCTCCATGGATGTAGATTATACGAATATCTCTCGTGACACACCGGAGGGTATAGAGGAGATTACTAAAGCTGCTAGCCCCGCTGTGGAGCTCCTAGTGATGGCTTCTGTCCCTCCAGCAGAGACTGCCACACCAACAATAGATTCCAGGGATATCTCCAATGATGCACCTGAGGGGGTAGAAGAGATTGTCGAAGCTGCTATCCTCGCCTTGGAGGTTCCAGCGACGGCTTTTGTCCCTCTATTGGAGACTGTCACGTCGGCCATAGATTTCATGAATATTTCCAGTGACGCGCCTGAGGGTGCAGAGGAGGTTGCCGAAGCTGTCATCCCTCTAGTTTAGAGCGGGCGAAATATCGAAGGTAATGTTATATAAAAATACATTTTGTTTAACAACCCCTCCATATATCTGAACCTTTCTCTCTTTCAGAACTGCAGGAGTTGGCGTCTTCTATTGTGGATCTTTCTCCGAGGAAAACTTTCCAGCGGTTATGCGATATGGCGGCCCCGCAAGCGATACCTGCACAAAGCATAGTCCTTTTTTCTGGCCAAGGTCGGTATTCTTTTACCCTTTTTGTTTTATATTTTCACAACGATGCTGATATGCCCTTTTATTTTAAACTACAGTACTGGAAGTCGACGACGAAGTCAAAATTCTTGACGGACCTAGGGAGCTCTCAAACCCGTCTTGCATGGACGTGGGTAAGTGACGTTTTATCCTTGGCATCCTTTTACTTATTCTATACTTGGAAAGACAACTAACCGCACATGTATCTTCACGGCTTTTCCAGTCCTGACTCTATTAGAGTCCCGGATTTCCATGCCGACAGGCCCTTACGCCCGGCACGTGTCTGAAAGGATGGCAAAATAGAGCATTCATTCATTGGCCACTCTCATTGAAGATCTTCGCACTGGTAATTCTGTCACGGCCGAAGAATTCGCTGTTGAAGCCAACGCTTCCTTATCTGTTCTTGCCACTTATCATGACGAGGCACTGGTGCGTACTTGGATCGAGTATTGCCGTCGAGTGGAGGCATGCCTATATGGGATTGAATGCATACGTCTTCCCTCTGACAACTTGTTTGTAAAGGCAAACCTGCGTGGATGGATCGACCGGTGTGCAGCCAATCTCCATTCATGCGAGAAAAGGCTCAACCGGAAGTTTTCGGTAAGGGAGTTGGTTTCAAAGGCTTTAGGGGAACTTCAAGCCCAGCTCACCGCCAAGACCACTCGTGCTTATGAAATTTGGCGGGTTCTTCAAGAGGCCATCATAGAGCCGGTAGCTCTTGATAAATCTGTTATTTTTACACGTGAGATGGTCAAGGCTCATAAGTCTACCGAGAAAGAGCTTGAAGGCCGATTTTCTTTATACCAGAACCAACAGATACAGGCAGGGACTCGGTTTGCGGCGTTGATAGAGCTCATCTCAGAGTTTGTAGTTTCTTCACTCATCTCGGAATCTCTAGTTTATGTACTCATTCGGAGTTTGTAGTTTATTCACTCGTTTCGGAGTTTCTAGTTTATGGACTCATTTCGAAGTTAGTAGTTTATTCACTCATTTCGGAGTTTCTAGTTTATGGACTCATTTCGGAGTTCGTAGTTTATTCACTCGTTTTGGAGTTTCTAGTTTATGAACTCATTTCGGAGTTTGTTTAGTTTACCTCCCTTGGGTTTTTCGGCAAACTTATCCTAACGTTATATACAGATAACCCCTGCTCTTTGCGACAGTGGTCCATTAGGTTTTATGGTACCAGGGCTTTGGTCCGTGGTACCATCGTGTTAGCTGATGTTTTCCTCGATATGCAGTCTTTAAGTTGTTATTCGAGTAGCCCCGCGACTTTCATGTCTTTGATCCCTTCGGGGGCTGGACAAGACGTCTTCAAGTAATCTCCTTAGGCTATATGACCATAGGGAAAGCAAGCGTTAGGAGTTTGCCATGTCGCTTTTTACTTGAGGTTAGGATCAGTTTGGAGCCCCGATGAGTCATAACCACTCCGCGCTGGTGTGGGATAATATCCGATAGTCTCTCAGGCTTTATATGAGTTGCCGTCGAGACCCTGAAGCTGGGAATTTTTTGTTTTGACGATGCTGTGCCATTTCTTTGCTGAAATAGGGTAGACATCTGTAGGACTTCTATGCTGTATGTATTGCAGTTGAAGTCCGGAGCTAGGAATATGCCTTTGCTTCAGTTTGGTTTGGCTATTTGGAGCCTTTGCTGATATTGCGTCAGCTGTAACGAGAAGAATGTTGAGCTGGAGCTGGGATTTTGTTGTCACTCTTTTTTGATTTGGCTATTTGGAGTCTTTGTTGACATTGCGTCTGCTGTAATGAGAAGATGGTCGAGCTGGAGCTGGGATTTTGTCATCACTCCTCTTTGATTTGGCTATTGGGCCTTTTGTTGACATTGCGTCTGCATCCTGCTGCAATGAGAAGGTACGTCGGGGTTGTCTCTAGGTTGTATATGAACCATCAGGACTTGGAGCTAGGAATTTTCCATGGCTCCGCTTTGTTTCGACCCTTGGGCCTTTTGTTGACGTTGTATTTGCATCCTGATGGAATAAGAAAGAACGCCGGGGTAGTCTTTAAGTTGTATATGAACCGTCAAGACTTGGAATTAGGAGTTTTCCATTGCTCCATTTCATTTCGACCCATGGGTCCTTTGTTGATGTTGCATCTGCATCCTACTGGAATGAGAAGGAATATCAGGATGATCTTTAGGTTGTAGATGTCGCCATCACGATCTAGCTCTCCCTTTGACGGAGTCTGGTAGGAAAACATGGCTCCCTTTTTCATTTGTGCCCATGGATTGTATACAGGGGTCAGTGTAGACTCACCTGCAGGGCATAGAAAACTTTATTTTATCTTCTTCTTTTTTTATGGCCGCGATGCTCTATCTTTTCAGCTTTTCATATCGCGAAAGTCGCGATTGCCCAATCATTTCGGATTTTTATTCGCGGTGCCAATCATTTCGGCTATATCGTTTGGTTTTTTTTTACTCACTATTTTTCATTGCGAGTTGCCCAAACATTTCGGCTGTTTCATATGCATATATTTTTTTGCTCGCTGATTTTAATTGTGAGTTGCCCCATCATTTCGGCTATTTCATATGCATTTTTTGCCACTCGCTGCTGTTTTTATTGCGAGTTTTGAATCTGATACCAACCTTAGCATCATTATCACTATGACTAGGATATTGCCATGGGCGAATCATCATTTGCCGTGAAAGGACTTGGAGTTTGACACCTGTTTAGGCATCAGCATCGCTACCACTGGAATATTGTCAGGAGCGAATCATCATGTGTCTTTGTCGATTTGAACAACGATGGCTTAGTAAACAGGGTTAGGATCCTGTCAACTAAGACTTTTCGACTTTATGAGCCGTAAGGGTTTCATAAAGTTATTTCTCCCTACGAGTCGTGAGGATCTCGTAGGTGTATTTTCTCCTTATGAATCGTGGGGATTCCTAAGTGTGTGTTCTCCCTTTCAAGTCGTATGGATCTTGCAAGAGTGTTTTCTCCTTATAAGTCGAGAGAACTCACAAGTGTTGTTCACCATATGGGGACATTTCGCGCCATTGGTGGAACTAAGTGAGGACTATATTTATTTGTGCCCATGGATTGTATACAAAGGCCAATATTGGACCACCTATAGGGCATCATGATGGATACGACGGCTTAAGAACAGGTTTGGATCCCTGTAGCTTAAGGCTTTTGAATCCTAGAAGCCGTGGAGGCCTCATAGGTATGAGTCAAAAGGATCTCGTAAGTGAAAATTTTATGAGATTGCGCCCTTCCGGGTGTTCACAAACTCGCCGGTAGCCCTGCTATTTTTACTCACGGTGCTCTTTTGGGTTTTCATCTGTGCCTATTTTGCTTGTGAGCATACCGTTTTTTATGAGATTCTGCCCTTCCGGGTTTTCACAAACTCGCCGGTATCCCTGCTGTTTTTACTCACGGCGCCCTTTCTGGTTTTCAGCCATACCCATTTTGCTTATGAACATACCCTTTTTTTGTCAACCCGTCTGTTTGTTGGTGTGACTTGGGAAGTGGCTTCATTGCTGCAGTAGCTGTGTCGCCTGTATGACTTGAGTTATAACTCCTGCTGTTGAGACTTCGATTGTAATACAGATCTCAAGGGTGGATATCACCGTATTTAGGGTGATGCGCCATGTTTGAGACGGCGCACTAGTTTAGGGACATCTCGGTCCATTGTTAGTTTAGGGACATCTTGGTCTATTATCGCCGTGTTTCAGGCGACGCGCTAGTTTAATGACATTCCGGTCCATTGTTGCCATTCGAGGCGAAGTTTTAGTTTAAGGACGTCTTGGTCCATTGTTACCATTTTCGAGGCAATGGATCTTTTGGATACTACTTTCAAGGTTCTGACTCAGGAAGATAGCGAGCGGACATAGGTGTCATCATCTATCATTGACCAGTATCGTAACCCGTTAAGCATTGTATCTTTTGAGGAATCGGCCATTTATTGGCCGGAAGGGTCTTTCTCCATGCATATCCATGAGCAGGTAGGCCCCACCTTGGTAGACCTTGTCTATGATGTACGGGCCTTCATAGTTCGGCTCGAATTTTCCCCATTTCGTACGATTGGGGATCATAGGTCTTTTGACGACTAGCACGAATTCGCCTTGGCGGAATATTCTCGGCCTGGTCAGTTTTTCATATGACCGTGTCATCGTTGCCTTATAAGCCTTCAGGTTTTGCTGTTCTATAAGGTGAGTTTCATCGAGGGCGTCGAGCTCCTCAAGCCGGAGATGAGCGTTTTCTTCATCTGTCAGTTCGTATCGAACCGCTACTCGTAGAGAGGGAAGTTCTATTTGCAGGGGAAGTACTACTTCCGTGCCAATTACTAACACTATGGGGTCGTATTTGTGGCTGTTTTGAATGTCTTCCAGTACGCCCAGAGAGCTTCGTGAAACCTTTCGTGCTAGTCTTTTTTGTTTTTGGACACCGTTTATTTATAATCTTCGTCAAGGTCTTGTTGAAAGTAGGCCGTTAGCTCGGGGATTATAAACGGAAGAATATCTCCAGTCTATTTTATGTCGTCCTGTAAAGCGGCTAATTTTATGGCTCCTGTAGGTTGGTCCATTATCTGAGATTGTCCGTCGCGGAGTGCCGAACCGGTAGATGACATGTGTCTTGAAGAAATGGAGAATATTCTCCGTCTTTACTTCCCTCAGTGGCATTGCTTCTGCCTACTTAGAAAAGTAATCGGTCGTTGCTAGTATGAACCGATGTCTTTTGGATGATGCTGGTTCGATGGGGCTAATTATGTCGATTCCCCACATTTTGAACGGCCATCTAGCTACCGTTGGATGTAGCGGATTTGGATGTTGGTGGATAAAGACCCCGTGAATCTGACACGTGTGACACTGCTTCGCATATTTGAGGCAGTCCTAAATCATTGTTGGCCAATAATAACCCAGTCTTTTGATCTTCAGTTTCATTTTTGGCCCGGCTTGATGAGAACCGCAGATTCCATCGTGAGTTTCTTGAACGACTCTCTTTGTTTCTCTTGGCCCCAAGCACCTTAGCCACAAACCGTTAAGCGATCTCTTGTATAAAGTATCATTGACGAAAGCAAAAGACAAGCTCGTTTCATGAGTTGATGTCTTGACGACGCGTTTTCGGGCGTTCGATGGGATTTGAAGTAGTCTATGAAGACTTCCCTCCAATCCTTGAACTTTTCTTCGTCTTCTATCTGGAAGACTGCTTATTTGGTCGTTTCCCTTTTTTTAAATGACTGTTATATCCTCTGAAGGTATCTTTGTTGGCGTGAGAACCCGACGGGTTTGCACGATGATCTTTACGTCATTGAGGTCTTCGTTGGCCAATTCTTTAGCCAATACATCCGCTTTGCTGTTTTCCGCACGCGGTATACTCTCCAAGATGTAAGAAGGGATTTGTGCCAGCAGTTGCTGCACTCTTTCACCATACCTGATCAGTTCTGGCTTGCATGTCTGATAGTCGCCATTTACTTGGCTAAAAATGAGCTGAGAGTCTCCATATATGGGAGGTCTTTAATTCTCACGCCAACAGCGATCTCGAGACCTGTTATCAAAGCTTTGTATTCAGCTTCATTCTTAGTCCTCGGCTCCATCAGGGAGAAGGCGTAACGCAGTATTCCTCCTTGCAGAGTCACGAAGATGAGACCTGCCCCAGCTTTGATTATGGGGGTGTTATGCTTCCTCCTTTTCATGGAAGGTGCTCCATCAAAGTACAATTCCCATCGGGCAACATTCTCTTCTTCCTTTGTGTCGAACACATGTTCATCCGGTAACTCACAATTTAAGGGGAAGTCAGCGGATATCGGATGCTCGGCGAGAAATTCGGCGATGGCCTGGCCCTTCACTTCTTTGAGAGGTCGATATGTTATCGAGAATTACATCAGGAGGAGGGCCTATTTGGCAAGCCTTCATGTTAGTATGGCCATTGACATCAAATATTTGATCTTTGATATGAGACGGACCTCATGCGCCAAGGCGTAGTGTCTGAGCTTCGTTATCGGGAAGATCAGCGCTAAACAATACTTTTCAATGGGGGGATAGTTGTTTTCTGCCTTCAGGAGAACTCGACTCAAATAGTACAGAGCTCTCTCATTTCCTTGATCATTCTCTTATGCCTGTAACGTACCTAGAGAACCTTCAAGGGCCGTTGTGTACAAGATGAGAGGCTTTCCCTTAACCAGAGCAGTCAACACTGGCGGATTTTGTAGGTATTTCTTGATATCATCCAGTGCGTTTTAGCATCTATGATCCCAGACGAACGAGGTCCCCTTCTTCATTAGATGACTGTAGGGACGGCATTTTCTGGAGAGGTTGGCTATGAACCGCCGGATATACGCGAGCTTTCCTTGGAGAGACCGCAGTTGTTTGAGAGTTCTCGGCGTGGGCATTTCCGTAATCCCCTTGATCTTCGATGGGTCTATTTCGATGCCTCGGTGTCGTATGGTGAATCCTAGGAATTTTCCCAAAGAGACTTCAAACGTGTATTTTAGAGGATTCATCTTCAGATTATACTTCCGAAGACGTTGGAACACTATGTTTAAATGTTCCCAATGCTCCTCATGAGATTTGCTCTTTACCACAAGGTCGTCAATATAGCATTCGACAATCTCGTGTATGAGGTCATCGAAGATCTTCGTCATGGCCCTCTGATAAGTAGCGCTAGCTTTCTACAGTCCGAAAGGCATCACTTTGTAACAGAATATGCCCAGCGGAGTACGGATGGCGGTGTGCTTTTGGTCTTCAGGATGCATTTTTATTTGGTTATAACCTGAAGATCCATCCATGAAGGAGAAGACCTCATGGGTAAACGTGTTATCTATCATCAGCTTGGTAACTGGTACTGGGAAGTCTTCTTTTGGGCAAGCTTTGTTGAGGTCCCGAAAGTCTACGCAGATGTGCACCGTCCCATTTTTCTGTAAGTCTACGGGAGCGCCTCGGCAGTCTTTCAGACTCCAAAATGCGGAACAAAAACTTTTATAACTGGCGCTATCGCATACTATAACCCGGATCTGCCATTAACGCTAAACTAACAATCTACAAAGAGGGAAGAAAGGTTATACCGAACGATCCGAGTCCTTCGTTCTTTAACCATCATCCCATGCTCCGTTGCGGCTGCTCCGATCTCGTCGATCTTCGATCTCCTCGTCCAGGTGGCACCACGTCATCGGATCTTTAAACGGGCTCCCGCCTCTGACTCAAGGCAACTCGGTCGTCAAGTTTGCTAAAAGAGACGACCAAGAATGATGTAGAGAATGGGTGGAATACTTTGTCTCGCTTCGTCCAAAACCATGGATGAACGGTTAATGAAGTTGCCATGGGAATCGGGTGATGGAATGAAATGAGCTGTGAAATTCCATACACCGAAACCTATCATAATCTTTTAACCAACAACCATTTCTTTTTCTACCAAGTGAGTGAATGAGAGAGAGGAGGGGGCCAGCCATATATATGGAGGTGGGGGAGATGAGTGTAGGAGAGGGGGAGGTGACAATAAGAAAATATCTCTAGTGTGAACACAAAGTGTGAACACACATAATGAAATGATGAATCATTAACCTAGTCATCAAGCATTAATGGAATCATTAAATGCAACCATGACTCACTAAACACCTCACCACTTCTAGAACCTTCTAGAAGCTTCCACACTCATCTCAAGAAAAGATAAATCTGTATTTAACCAAATGTTAAATACGGCTGATAGAAAATTGAAAACTGGCAACTTCCAAAAGTGATCCCGAAACGAATTTCAGGATAACCCCGTAACTGTATAAATATACCAGCATTTGTATTACGACCGAATACAAATGCAACTGAGACAAAGATATTATATCTACTCTGTATAATACATGGATCCGGCTTAAACCAAAGCCCACCAGTATTATCTGCCCGAAATATGACACGTGCGTAAACGCACGTGCATTTTCCGAACCCTGCCATAAAACCATACGGCCTCTACAACGTTTCGCCCGAACTTGGGAAACTATCTGTGGGGGACTCTAATGAATCGTCAGTACCCTAGCAGTGGGTTTAACCACAAGCCGTCAGCGGCACTAGCTGTGCGTAACGGCTGCCCATGGACTGACCTCAAGGGGGGCTGATGAGCGAACTCATCCAGAAACCCTACTGAGCCTAACAGTGACCATGTATATACAGTCCGGTCCATTCGTCTATGAGTATCACATATCCGGCCTAGGGGGCTAGTAACGTCAGACCCCCAATAGCTGTATAAGTCGTGTCGGACAAGCCCTGAACACCCTGAGATACTACTGGAGTACCTACCAGTAAATCTCACATGCCTTGGCTAAGGACTTGGTGTAATGGCTTTCCTAGACACAGCGCGACCTCCACCCCCAATACCGGGAGAGACGAATCCCCTGCCGATCCGCTCACGTGCCTCCATGTGGATCGGGACTGTACCCAAAAACTACCTGTTTGCACGACTCCTTTGAGCCGTGGTAGGGTAGAAATCAAAGCACAGTGGGAACTCACACGAGACAAATGACGACCTCAGGTCGATGAACTAACCTGTACACATGTCACCAGGGAACTGCTATCTGACGATATGTATAATACCAACTAGCAAGTTCCCGGCGAGTCCCGTCCGGTGTACTCATAACCCAATGAGCACCTGTATACATCTTAGGTGATCCAACTGACACCAGTGGCTTGTGAGACCGGCCACCGCCCCTCGTCGGGGTCTCGACTGTATACACTAGTCTACTCCGGAGTATCGATGCCCTGTCTCGAAACTCCCACGACTAGGGACCACTATTAAGGATGAGCTTATAGACTACCCAACTCTCATGTATATGATCGCCCTCATACTGTTGGTAGTCAAGCAAGATCTTAAGGGCTCTATCAATGTGTACCAGTGATCAGTCACCTGAACCTGTACACGACTGATAAAGGAAAACCAGATAGCATACTATCATCTCGAGTAAGACTGTCCTACCGGTATAGGTCCTCCTCAATCATTGCAATCACGTACCTGCGATCCAATAATTGACTTTGAGGGCACTATATCCAACATTTTCTTCATTACTGGAACAATGTTGGCGATCCAGTCGGGATATTCATCTTCTTGGATGAAGCCGGAGTCAATTTGTTTCTTGACTTCGGTGTTGATAATCATCTCGAGTTCGAGCCTCATTCTTCTTAGCGCCTGTTTGACTGGCTTGACGTCGGTGATATAGCCAGTCTATGCACTGCTATTTTTGGATCTAGTCCCGACATCTCGGAATAGTTCCATGCGAAGCAGTCTTTATATTGCATAAGCACGTCCTTTAGTGTGGCCATCTGTTTTTTAGACAACAGCTCACTGATGAACATAGGCCTCGGCTCGTTTTCCGTCCCCAAGTCGATTTTTCTCAGGTTGTCTATCCCATCTTCCAGCTCTTTCGGGGCTGGTGGAAACTCTGAGATCACTTCATCCTTGTCTTAATTTGTGAAGCACCTGAAGAAGTCATCCATATTCACGTGCCCTCCCTCTTTTGAGAGTGTTATCATGTGGCAAGTATGAGTTTGCTTCCATTCTTGGGGTTGAGTTGGTCCTACCTTCACGATATAGGTTCTCTTTGGCTCATGCTTTTGCGGTAGGGTCACCCTTCAGCTGTCGGATAAAGCAAACCCGCCTTGTTGATATTGGTCTTCGACCCGGTCTTTAAAGGTGAAGCAATCTTCAAGAGAATGTCCTATTGCTCGATGATAGGAGCAATAATCCAGATGATGGACTTCATTTATCTATTCGGGGTACCGAGGCTCCGGGAGCGTCATCATTTGATGCTTCATGACAAGATTGAATATTTTCCTTGTCTTGTCTTGAGGGAAAGAGTATTCTCGTCCTATCTTCTTCATAAAAGACGGATTCCAGCTGACTTTTTCTTGATTGCGTAGCTTCTTGGATTCACTTCGCTGTTTCCAAACGTCATTCTCGTTCTTCACTTTATTTTTGCCCCTGTTTCGGGTTTTTCTCTCATCATGAGAACGTACAGTGAGATGAGGGTGCAGGGCATCGTAATCTTCTCTTTCCGTAGACTGCTGATTGAGATGCTGCGTACTGGCCTTTTCGTAAATAGCCATTTCGCGGTTGTGATCATCCCGAACCTTTTGACCTACTTCCTTTATTAGCTTGTCAACTTTCTCTTTGAACGACGGACTTGATGTTCTTATAGCGGGATTTTGCTTTGTTTCAACGTCACAGCTATTTGGAAAAGCATTCCTTTCTCCACCAGAGTTACTTATGGCGCGGCAGTTGTGGAATTGCTCCCGTTTATTTGACCGAACATATCCAAGCCCAGTCGTCTCCATCCTCCCGTTGGGCATCTTTCGCTGAGTTCCGGGAACGTCCTAGATCTTGTTGTAAAACTGGGCTTGTCGAGCGGTTTGTTTGAAGGGTATGCCTTGGCATCTTAATAGCCTTTTCAATGCCTCTGCGTAATATCTGGGCAGACGTATTAGTTGAAGCCTGTCAGGCGCAAGCTCGGTATCATGCCAGACTTCTTTCTCCACTTTGGTCTCCGTAGATTGATAGAAGAGGATCGCCTTTTCACCTCTTCGCCTGGGAGGACGTAGAAAGTCTGCAGCTCTTGTACGTTGTATGTATCAAGTGCATCAAGTTTTTTGTAATTCCGTGGCGGAATCATGGTGATTTGTAAACTCTGATCTTCTCCAGTAACGGTTTGTGCTAACGGGAGAGTGGAGAACACGGTGTTGGCTTCGTCCTTAGAGTTACTGCCAAAAACCAAAATAGGAGTAGATGGTCCGGGCCTGTTGCATTGGGGTTGCCCCGAGTAGACTATTTCCTCATCTTTCTTGGTGTCACTCCCAAAGATCAGGATGGTGACAACGGACTTCCGTTTATCCTCCGGCTTATGACATCTTTCCGTATCTTTGAAGTCTGGTAGGAAGTACTTTGCATCTTCATATTTTTGGACTTCGTTTACGGAGAATGGATTTAGCTCCCCCGTAACGGTATACTCGAAGCCGTCTTTGAAATACTTTATACACCGGTGTTGTGTAGAAAGGATGACGTACTCGTGTAACCAAGGCCTGCCGAGCAGAGCGTTGTAGCAATTCTTGGCGTCAATTACATGAAATTTGATGTCAGTGATGAGTAGCCCAAAGCGTAACATCAATATTATGGACCCAAGCGTCCGTGATGACTGTGAGTCGAACCCGGAGATGGTAATTTTGTCCCGAGCCAGGTGCTGAATATTCATGCAAATCTCCTTCAGTACTCTCAAGTTTAGAAGGTTGACGGAGGACCCATTGTCGACCAAGATCTTCCCTATCTTGATGTCGTGGCAATCCGGTGATATATAATGGGCGATTATGTTCGCACGTACCGAGGAAGAGGTCTTCATCGCCGAATGTAACGTCGGCTGTGTGAACCTCTACCATCTCGTCCTTCATCTTATTTTCTGCTAAGAAAACTTGGAATTGATCAGGCTCTTGTAATGCCTTGATCATAGAATCTCATGCCTCCTTGGACAGAAAGAGAGCATCTAATATGCTCAGTTGTGAGGGTATTTTTCTCAAATGTACCAGGACGTTGTAATCTACCTTATTTTTCTTAGGCGGGTCCTTGGCTGCGAGCTCTTTGACAACTCGATCATCGAGGGCAATTTCCTTAGGGATTTTCTCTTTCCCTTTGTCTCTTTTGTTCGAACCTTTGTTTGTGGGTTCGAGATTCTTTTCAGGCAGCGTACGGTTACGCAGCTGAATGTTCTCACAGTTCTTCTCCTTCTCTTCTTTTTCGGAGATGGAGTCCTTAAAGAGAGGGCCAAGAGTCATTTCTTCCTCAGAGTCACTCCCGAAGGTAAGAACTTAGAGTTTTTCCTTTTCCGAACTGGTATCAACCATATGACAGTTGCCAGTTGTTTTCTCATGCGTACTTGTCGAACGTTTTTGCTGTCGACGAGTTTCGCACTTCATCCTCTTGAAGTGTTGTTGGTGGACAACGTATCCTTGCCACCACTTCTTGAAGGCACTGCATTCTTCGGTGGGGTGGGTAACCCTCCGATGATATAGACAGTAGGTTGGATATGAATCTTCTCTGTCGAGGCTTATGACCCCGGGAGTGTTTCCTTTAAGAGGTGGCAGCTTCATTCCCACTGACAGGGTTTTAGCGAACCGCTTCTCTGTTTTGATCCTGCTCTTGTTTGCTGCAGGTGTGCTTCGGTCTGGTCGGAGTACTTTACGACTCCTTTTTGTTGCAACTTCTTTATCCTGACGCCGACGCTTAGCCTTTTCGTATATGGCTGTAAATTCCCGGTTCCCTCAATAAATTTCTCTAAAATTTTTCCACATCTCCTGAATATTTTCTATTTTTTCCCGTTATTTTTTTTTTGAGGAATTTAGAATCCTTGTAGTTACTTTAATTTTCAAGATTTAATTCTCCTAAACATTTAAACTAAAGCCCAAAGGAAAATAAAAACCAAATAAATAAACTAACCCACTTTCCAGCCCAAGAGAAAAAAAAATAATAATAACTAAATAAATGAATAAATCCCCAGAGCCCAGCCCAACCTCTATTTTCCCCAAGCCCAACCCATCACCACGCCCGTACCCGACCCATTATCCCATCTTCTCCACTCGCTCAAAAAAATTTCCCGCTCGTTTTCACCTCATCCACCCCGGCTGCCTCCCTTCCAGTGCCCGAACTCTTCAGACACCCTCAACATCACTCGCAGCCGCTTCGCCCAGAAACCCAAGCCCCGCTGCCAAAAACCCAAACTCGAGCCGAGGCCGTGAACTCTAGTCGCGCCGTTCGTAGCGCGATCTCGCCGTTGCCGCTGCCATGTGTCGTCAACGCGTCATCAGGCAAGTACCCTACTTACTTCATGCTAAATTGTTCAATTAAAATTAGAAATACCGTTAAATTCCGTATATATACTTAGTGCGATTTAATATAATGAATGTGTTCGACACAAAACCCGAGAGGAAAACTCCCATTAAATTGACGAAAAATGATTACATAAGTTGGCCCTTATGGTAATGAACATCGTGCTAAAATTTGGCCGAAAAATATAGTCGTTACTGACGTGAACGATCAACTCCATTTACACCCGATAAAACTGAAAATTTTCCGCGTCTGAAACTTGTAAAAATCATAATTAATTGTTTATAAATTGGAATGATACGTTCGAAGCCTCAAATAGAATTCGACTCGACAACCTAGGACCCCATAAGAGTTTTAAATTGTTTCTATGCTGAAAGGACGACAGAAACTGGTTCGGAGAGCGGCTCTGGATTGCAGTCCAGAACAGCTCTGGCTGTTGATTTCCATCTTGTAATGCTTACTCTCTACTGGTTGAACATGTTATATTGCTGAACCCTACATCATAGTGAATATGAAACAGTTAGCTAAATAATGAAAGTAATTTCATCCCTTTTCACTATCGTTTACTATTTAAACTGTATTTTAGATTAACAGGACGTATAGCAGTCCCAAACAGAAACAGAACTTATACCCCAGTGTTGTACAGTACATAACTTCTGACGTAGAAGCGCGATTGAAAATATGTCTAGTGCGTTGGAAACCCAATTGAAAAACCTAAATTTCTTTCAACTATAGAGTCACCTAATTTTGATCCCAACAGGGTGAAAATTGTGTTGCGAAATGGACATTTAGTTCAGGAACTGAATTTCCAGTAGCGAACACTTAACATGAAACGGCTGTAACTTGCAAACCCGAAATCCGAATGCACTGAAATAAATTTTGTTGAACTGAAGACTGAGTTTACATGCTACCGTATTTGTATCATTTTACTGAATTTTGAACGTATGATTTAATGAAATTTTTATAAGTTCATAAGGTGTATAATAGTTCGTATTACACATAACTTGTTAACTGCATTAATGCACATATTTTACCCGATTGCCATACTTATAGTGATAGTGCGCGTTATTATTCAGTGTACAATGCATTGTCGTGCGTGAATGGTATTGATTTAGGAGTGTTAAGTACGCCAGTGAAAAAGTGAATGATTTGTGACAGTGAACAATACAGTGAACAGTGATAAAAAACGTGTTATTGGTGCGTACATGTATACGACTAGACCATACCCATAAATAGTGTAAACCTGGGAAAAAGGAGAAATCAAAGTGGAAAGAGAATTGTATTTAGTGAGGACGGTGATTTAGAGGATAATCATTCGAACAGCGATTCTTATATATATTAGGTTGGGCCTAGCGGTCCGGCCGACACGGTTATGTCCCGGGCGATAGCGGGCCGTAGTCTCGGGTATGTACGAGACCCTCGTTAAACATCAACCTTCTTTCCACAACTCGATTTCAAAGATGACTTAGAGACTGATAGGGAGACAGATCATACTTTGTATCAGTTAGTGACATATTGATTACCTGCATTTTACTTCCACTGTTATTATCTTCTTTGCTTGTTTCTTGTCACTATTATAATATTGCTATTACGTCGCTCTGCCGACCTGAGTATGCATGCTCAGACCTCGAGGAAGAACCAGTACAGGAGTCAGACTTGCCCTTCGAGCTTGCGGAGATTTAGTCGGGAGTACCTCCTTCACTTTTACTGCTTTCCCTAAAGAAACCTTGTATTCGAACTTGATTAGTAGTTCTTTTTCTTATTTTATTGTAAATTGTGAACAATGAAAGTTGATGTAATAATTTAGTGGTATATTTCGTTTACTTCTGTGCTTTGTTTACTGATTACCATGTAATGCTAGAAGCCGAAGTGTGACTACGGCGGGATTATTCCTTGACCGTAGGAGCATGGCTGGCCTAATCATCCCTCGTTTTCCGTATTTTGGGAAGCGGGGCGTGACAATGATGTTTCGCGTTCTCGGTCAATTTTACTTTTTCGAAAAGCTTCATTTAACAGCCTATCGATTGGGTCTTCTTCTGGCAGTTCCGGGGATTTTAGCGCCGTATCTGCCCCCAGTTCCTCTGTGTTGTTTTCTGACGCTGAGAGAGCTTCTTCGCCATTTAACGACGAATGGGAGACCATGTGGCAACTGTAAGTCTACGGTAGCGCCCCGGCCATCGATTCGAGGCCAAAATGCGGAAACAAAAACTTTTCATAAACTTGAAACTGGCGCTATCGCAGACTTTTACCCAGATCGAACCATTAACATTAAACTAGCAATCTAAAGAGGGTTAGAAAAACTATACCGATCGATCCGTGTCCTTCGGTCTTTAGCCACCATCTTTAGCTCCTTGCGGCATCTCTGATCTCGCTCGATCTCCGGTCTCCTCGTTGGAAAGGGCACCACATCTATGAATCCTTTTTCGGGCTCCCGCTTCGAACCGAAGCAACTCCGAAACAAATCCCACTAGTATGATCCATCCGATCACGATCCGTGCACTACTGCACGTATATGATCGAGCTCTGCCATAATATCATACGGCCTCTACAACGTTTCGCCCGAAATTTGAGAAACTGTCTGTGGGGGACTCTAAAGACTCATCAATACTTTGGCTGTGGATTTAACCACTAGCACGTCAGTGGTACTATCTGTACGTAACGGGCTACCAGGTATTGACCAAAAGGGAGGCTGATAAGCGAACTCATCCAGACACCCTACCGAGCCTGTCGGTGACAATATCCGTACAGTTCGGTCCGTTCGTCTATGAGCATCGCATGTCGAGCCTAGAGGGTTGGTAAAAGTCAGACCGCCAAAAGCGGTACAAGTCGTGTCGGAGTGTAGCCCAGAACACCCTGAGATACTACTGGAATACCTACCAGTAAATCTCCTGCCTTGGCTAAGGACTTCGTGTAATGGCTCTCCTAGACACAGCGCGATCTCACCCCTAATACCGGGAGAGATGAAACCCCTGCCGATCCGCTCATTGCCTCCATGTGGCTTGGGACTGTACCCAACTAAAACCTGTTTGCACGACTCCTTTGAGCCGTGGTAGGGTAGTAATCAAAGCACAATGGGAACTCACACGAGATAAATGACGATCTCAGGTCGATAGACTAACCTGTACACATGTCACCAGGGAACTGCTATCTGACGTCAGGTATAATACCAACTATCATGTTCCCGGCGAGTCCAGTCCGGTGTACTCATAACCTAATGAGCACATGTATACATCTTAGGTGAACCAACTGACACCAATGGCTTATGAGACCGGCCACCGCCCCTCGTTGGGGTCTCGACTGTATACACTAGTCTACTAATGGAGTATCGATGCCCAGTCTTAAAACTCCCACGACTAGGGACCACTTTAAGGATGTGCTTATAGACTACCCAACTCTCACGTATATGATCGCCATCATACTGCTGGCAGTCAAGCAAGAATCCTAAGGGCTCTATCAATGTGTAATAGTGATCTGTAAGGTCACCTAAAACTATACACGATGATAAAGATAAACCAGATAGCATACTATCATCTTGAGTAAGACTGTCCTACCGGCATAGGTCCTCCCTCAATCATTGCAATCACGTTCCTGCGATCCAATAAATGACTTTGAGGGCACTATATCCAACAATCTCCCACTTGCACTCAAGGCTAATTATTGCGATGTCGCATACTCACAGCCTGTGTGATACCGAACACCCAACTCCTCTACTGATCAGTCTCACAAAGCCCGTTTGCTAAACTATTGCGTTCGAGGAATAGCCTCAGTGAGTGGATCCGCCCAGATGTTTCTTTCTATGTCTCTCTTTATCTCAAGTTCGCGGAAAAAGACATTTCCCGAAATGAGCAATACCTGTCTTAGAATATGTCTGAATATCTGATGGGACCTAGTTCATAAATGAACTCTAAATCCAAACTTCTTAGACTGTATCGTCAACTGAACTTAATCAGTATCCTGCGCCATACCTCCCTCAGTATCCGCTTGGACCTCCTATCCAAACAACTGCCTCTCGTCAGAGGGAAAACTATAACTCTGACAGTCACTCTGTCATCCAGGTCACCTTGGAAGCCTGGAATGATTACCGTCTCCCGAAAGAGGCTGTCGTTATCATATCCCTAGAACATCTACTTATGTTCTAAAACTGCTTCCGAATATTTCTCCGGGATTGGATTAATATCAACTTATTGTATCTAGTGCAAAAACAACATCTGGTGTGGTACTTGACATCTCGTGATTGACTCAATTGCCTAAGCAAGTGATATGTCAATCATGCACACCCCTCTCCCCTTTAGTCTTTAAGACACCTTTAGAGAGGGTGACTCCATCACCTGCAGGTATACTACCGTGCCAGGAGTCGTCCATTCTAAAATACTTGTAAACTGCTGTCTAAGTACCTAGATTGGGAAACTACCCAAATCTAGATCTAAAATCATAGATCTAGTAACCAGAATGTCTGATATTATATCTATATCCTATGTGGAGAAACCATTGTATGACAACAAAAGTATAACCGATCGTAGTATAGGAATATCACTTCCTACTCTGTGTATGTCATCCAAATACTAGGACATCACACACTACTACCTTCTTAACAGATCCATCTCCTATTCTGATGAAGTCAAAGTCCATAACTGTCACATCAAAAATAGATGATCTATCTCCGCTATATCTACTTTAGTCCATAAATAGACATAAGCTACTTGTCCACTATGCTTCCGCTGCTCCCATTGACTAAGACAACCCTCTAGCAGAGTCATATATACGTGCACTTCTAAAGCTAGTTTAGAACGAAGCTATACTCATCCTCCTGCCGGGTCTCACACTCTGGAACAACAGCAATGGCAAGTCTTGGTAAACAAGAACCTCCCTGTCACCGTCCTTGAGCATACCGAAGTACCTCTCGAGTGCCTGAGGTTACCCACCATATCTGCGGAGTGGCTAATGGAATGTCAAATCTGATTGAATCTTTAGGTTCTTATCAAATTTCCAGTAATCGTTTGTGGTTTTGGAATCACTTCTAGTTCTACCATACTCCCACTACTGTTTTCTGAAAAAAATCTATTTTTATCAAAACTGTGGCAAGTCAAGAACAATATCACTATTGATCTTCCAGATGGTAGAAAGTCAACCCTCGTCATAGTCCGGGTCAACCCACAAACAGCCATTACAGAAACGTGCCTTGAGTTATCCAGAGTCTGATTTTAAGCATAAGCCGGACAACTCTATATACCTTAACTTCATTAAGATATGATCCATTCTATATACAATATAGAAACAGAGGCACTGATTTAATTGGAACCAGATTCAAATCATGCAGCTGTCTCCAGTGCATGTTAACTAAATGGAAGGAGGCCGATCAGCGCTACTCAATTTAGGAATGCATCCAGATATGAGTAACCTGAAAGAGAAACAAGTTTCTCAAAATCATTACTATCAACTGAATACCATACACAAGTATCTATATCTTCGATCACCTTAAAGAATCCTGATACTTGCAACACCTGGTTCTCTACTTTATTCTTATACCTATAACTTCTCAAAACTTAGACCTTGATTTCTACGAAACACTTGTCTAAAACTAGAGAAGCCACAAGTAAACAGAATATAGTACGAGGACCAACCCCTCTGTCTTGATGGACACTAGACAATATACAATACTCTGTATAAGTCCCCTGAGTCTAATAACTCATTCCCTCTGTGTCGTAGGTTGAAAACTGTACTTATGGTTAAGAAGAATTACACCGCTGTTGAATACTCCTTACCTAACCATCAATTGATATAGGTAAATGTCATGGACATAATTTCAAAAAGTTATATCTCACTTTATAAAAATAAACGTACAAATATATCAATTTGAAATTGGTGTATAACAACGGATATTCAAAACCAAATATTTACCGTCCGGCAAACACCCAGGCGATTTCCTCAAATATCACCAATTACAACGAATCCCGATATAATGAGGATGATCACCTAATTCCCAATGACTTACTCCCACTCATCATCTGTAAAACCATACAGATGTGAGAATCAACCTGGTAAATACATACCCTGGAGTAAGAGCTAATTGGGAAATCAGTTTTCTTTTAACAATACACAATGAAACTGAAACATGTAAATATTTCGAAGGGGTATCCGGGTATTCCTAGTAATGCCTCTTCCATTATCAGATTCACAACTGTAATCGTATATTTCTTTGCCATCTCTCCAAATCCCTTTATATGTCTTTAGTCATTACCTTCTGTACACCACCTTTAGGCCAAATGGTTTTCTTCCTTCCCTACCGTTCGGCACCAGCCTATGGTTTGGAAGAAGACTATCCAATAAGCATAATGGGTATACTTTCCTAATCCAAGGATCACTCGCAACGCGAGAGAAGGTAAAGATAAAAGACAACTGAATAAACCTTATTCCTATTTCTCCTGAACCAGAATCCATTCCCGAACTGGAACAAGTTCCTTCGAGTTCGTATATAACCATACGATGGATCATCCAATAAACTGTGGATCTTCGTAGTGATATAGAGTGTTCTGGAGAAATACAAAGGTGAAGTAGGAGTGGCGATGAAATACTTGGTTTGGTCATAAATAGCAGTCGCAATTTACTTTGCCCTCTTTCTAATCCCTTTTATTTGTCTTTACTTATTACCTTCTATACACCTCACTTAGGCTAATCGGTTTTCTTCTTTCCCTATCTTTCGGCACCTGCCTATGGTTTGGATGAAGATTGTCCAATTAGCGTAATAGGTGTACCGTCCTAATCCAAGGAGCACTCGCAACCTGAGAGAAGGTAAAAGGAAAAGACAACTGAATAGTCCTATTCATTTTCTCCAGAACTGGAAACCATCCTCGAATCTGGAACAAGTTCCTTCGAGTTCGTATACAACCATACGATGATTTTATCCAATGGAAGTGGACGTTCGTAGTGATACGAAATGTTCCGGAGAAAAAGGGTAAAAGTAGGAGTGGCAATGAGATATGCAACTCAGACAATCCAAAAGCCAGTGTTTTAAGAAGGTTCGGTTAATCTTGGTCACTGAGTCATAGTCTAGGGTCGGGCCATGGTCGCTGCCAAAGAGAGAGAGAAAAGAAACACTCAGCGTGCACTCTAACCTAGATCAGAATGGTTATCACTTTATCTAATTAGGAAACCTCCCACTGTAATCTCAAATTCTCCTCCAAACCTGAAAGAAGAATTAGTCGGGATCACCCGAGGAGTAAACCAACTCATCAGTGGAAATCGGGATCCAACTATCATCGCATGATAACGTGATGGAATCCACTCACGTTATCACACTCCAGAAGGTATGCGCATGTCTGGCAAGTTTCAGTTTCTTTAGAAACTCCCGATGTGATTTTTACCCCATGCTCTTATGACCTTGACGAAGGTCAACAAATTATAAGTCACATGCCAAGTTCTACCCGTCATTGTCCAGGTTAATTTGAACCCACCCGTACAAGCCCTTGACGAAGGTCAACATGGCTGTACGACTGTCCCAAATCAATGTATCTATCTATGCAACAGAAAAGTAACAAGCAGCTACCATTCACTATGCCTTAACAAAGGTAAACAAACATAGCATTAATACTAAGTGCTACCCGTCTGAAATGACGGAGGGCTACGAATGGTTTTTGGCGAAAAACCTTTAACGTAATGAACTTGATATCGTTGAAGAAACGAGATAGCTTTTTATAAATATAGTGGCGAAAACCTTTACTAAAGAGATCACTCCCGGTGAAGGGATCTCGGCTCTTTCCCCGTAGAATGAGGTGCAGGATATTCCAACTGAATACCACGATGTAAAGCAAAAAATAATCGACTATAGTGAAGTTATTACCCCGACGCAAACTTCAGCCCAAGGGGTCACTCCCGGTGAAGGGATCTCGGCCCTTGCCTTGTCGACTGAGGTGCTGGATATTCATAACCGAATACCACTGTGCAAAACAAAAGAGAACGTCCTTGTAATAACAACTTTTTGAAAAATTGTTCCAACAACATCAAACAGGTTTGTTTAGCTTGTATTGATCCGAATCAATGCAGTCCCATCAGTTGATCACACCAATAAAGAACGAAAATATGATGTACGTATATGCCATTTGTATTCGCCACTGGGTCCCATCATCACCTGTTAGGTTACTTAACTAACGACAGAGCGGGGACTGGACTAGCACGGATGTAAAACATATACAATATCTACTAGTATATATATATCAATATATAATAATCGCTCATGGTATGATAAATGCAACATCACAGAAATGTAATAAGCATCACAGAACAATACAGATAATCTGGGATCCCCGGGTTTCCTTCGAGCCGCAAGTGAAACCCGACGTTCCCCTGGTCGTGTGGATAGCCTGTGCAATGAAATCCTAGACCCCTACGGGCGTGGCAAGTTACCCGCCAAAACCTGAAGCGAGGCAGCCCCTTTCAACAAACTGAATGGACCACCCAGCACTTCACAGAATCCGGTAACTTGAGCATACCTCCTTGGGTCAACCTATACCCCCTACGAGTGCGGCGAATAGCCCGCCAATTCTAGAGTAAAGCCCCCTCCGTCTCAAAGCCATGAGATGTGGGCTCGTTGCCTTCTAGAACCCGGCTATCCGTGCACCCCACCGCGGGGTAATCCTAATACAGAAAATAAAATATGTACAACGGGTACATCGACCTCAACCCGGTCGTGCCCCAAAAGAATAATATACAAACAGGCAGTGACGTCAGTCTACATGTCGGACGCTCGCCCCGCAATATCAAATGTACAAATATAACCAAACTGTACTACCATTGCATCCAGGCTATCCACCACGACAAATCCGCAACATCACAGCACAACACAGAACATCAACGTGAACGTCTGTTCATATTAGATTTTTGCATTTTTATACCGCCCAATTTTTATCACATTGCTTATCGGTAGGTACTTTTAAGCCGTGTTTGCTAGTAAATTGCAGGATACAGGTTCTCAGGTCTAAACAGTGAAATTCATGGAAAAACACGACAAATTCCGGATTACTGCCAACCACAGATAAAACACGGGTCTCCGCTCTCTATCCGTATGTTGCCGCACACCAGTTTAAGGGATAAAATGGCAAATCGATGTCATTTTCATGCATAAAGCTCAATGTCAACACAAGATCCAACATATCTACGCGGAGCTCGAGGAAATCATGGCAAAAGATCCACATCAAATCACCTTTTGACCTGCTGCAAATCTGGAAGAAATGTGGAGAGATTCTGAGAAACAAAGTGTACCAAACTGATCTAAATATCAACACTAAGAAGCACAAAAAATTGGAGGAGCCAATTCCTCTAAAGGGCCGTGGTTCCGCGGCATAAGCGCGCTTAGGCCGCGAATCCGCGGCCTTATATACTCCGAAGCGTATGATCTTTTGGGGGTGTTTTAGTCATACCATTTTTATTCTGAATGTTGCCCTAGAATTTCTATTGCCTGCCTATAAATAGTTCAGAACTTGCCAAAGCCAAGTGTGCTTATTCTTGTATTTAGATTTTAGGTTATATGTTGTTGTCTTCTTCCTCTTCTCATCTCTTCTCTATTAAAAACTTGTAGTGAGCTTTTGTGAGTGAAGGATGAATAAAGGAGTTTTTTTTGTTACCATTCTTGTCTTGTTATTTTGTTAATTATAATTTCTTGTAATTTTCATTTGCTAATATATTTGTTGTTATTTGTTATTTGTTTCTTTCTTGTTCTCTTTTTCTTTATCCCTAAACAACAATGATGCTTAAGCTTGATCCTTGCCAAGGTAAGGTCTCAAATAGCTAGTTGTAATCTTCTAACCTCTTTCTTTCTATCTTCCTCCTTTGTTTTATTTTCCTTTTTCTTGCAATGGGTGAGTAGTTTTCTAACTTGTTCGGGTAGGATAAGGGAAGTTTGAGAGAAGGAAATCTCTCTCACTCTTTCCTTGCCCAACATCTTAATTCGGACTCCTGTTAATTGAACCACAATCCGCTCTCTACGGCACCCTATCCTACATGATAGCGGTGATTCCTTAGTGAGACCGGTTGTGGTTGATTTAACCGGAGGTTAAGGCTAAGAGCCAAGAACAGACGGACAAGCACCAAAAGGAAGAACTTAAGCGTTGGAAAGCCTAGCTTATACTCGCAAGTTCCTTCCTAGTCGTGCTAATCCCCGTTGTTGCTGATTACCGTAACACCGATATTAAGAGTGGCAACGAAAGAAATGAGCGACTCCTAACTCAAACTAACCTAATCCTAACCCTAACAAGCTCTCTTTACATATCATTTTAGCACACAGTTAATCTCAAAACAAACCTGGACATTTGGACTTAACTCATTAAAGCACATAGAAAAAGATTCCCATCTCTCTGCGGACGACCCGTACTCAACCGGCTAGCTACAAGCGAAACCGTCTTGATTGCGGTAATTAACTAAGCACGCAAAAACTCTGTCAATCAATGTCACGTTCGCAAATCCGTCTAAAAGGGCTATAGCGATTAGACAAGATTTACCAATCGAATGACATTCACGGTCACAGATATAATGTAATGCACTGTAAACTTTAAATAATATTATAAAATATCGAATCCGAAATAACCCCCGAATAGCCTAGAAAAACTGATAAAACCATATCCAAATTGGGCCGAACAAACAATACCACTGCACCAACTTCCCAGAGACCAGACAGCAGCCTAAATACGAAGTCCAAATACACTAAATGGGCCGGCCTGGCCGGAATTATTGGCTTGGTGGCCGGTTTTGGTCCGAGGGGTGGGGCTCGTTTTTGGGATGTGGACTTGTGGTCTCGGGAGTGTTTTTCTGCACTTGTTTAAAAAATTTTCTGAACACTTTTTAAAATTAACAGAGAGCATGACAGCAGTGGCAGTGTTTGGGTTTCGTTACGGTTTCGATACATTAACATTGTTTAAAACAAGCTAGCTAAGGTTAATGGCGTGGCTCTAATACCATGTAAGTCTATGGTAGCACCCCAGCCGTCGATCCGAGGCCAAAATGCGTAAACAAAAACTTTTCATAAACTTGAAACTGGCGCTAACGCAGACTTTTACCCGGATCGAACCATTAATATTAAACTAGCAATCTAAAGAGGGTTAGAAAAGCTATACCGATCGATCCGTGTCCTTCGGTCTTTAGATACCATCTTTAGCTCCTTGCGGTATCTCCGATCTCGCTCGATCTTCGGTCTCCTCATTAGAAAGGGAACCACATCTATGAATCCTTTTACGGGCTCCCGCTTCGAACCGAAGCAACTCGGACACGAAGTTTGCTAGCCGACGTGTCCAAGGTGAAGTAGAGAATGTGTGTGATAACTTTGTCTCTTGACACTCTATGAGATAGTTAGAGTGGAGGTAGGAGATGATGCCATGGTGGATGTTGTGAGCTCAAGAAGAAAGAGGAAGAAGAAGAAGAGCCTTTCTTTTTCTTTTTGTGTTGGAATGATAAAATGAGAGCAAGAATGATAATACAAGAGCTAACCCCAAGCCATATGGCTGCCCTCTCTCTCTCCTCTTATCATTTCAACACATAAATCAAGCAATAATGTGACATATGCACAAATAAAGAGACCATGAGTCACTACCCATGTTCATGTCACATTAAATGCTCCTCATGATCATTTCCACTCACAATTTCCACATGTAAACATTAATCCAAATGTTTACAACAATAAAAAAGATATGGCAACATCTAAAGTAAACTCGTGACGGATCACAAGGATACCCCTCATCTGTATATACATACCTGCATCTGCATTCCGACTGAATGCAAATGCGATGAGACTAATGTAATCCAACAAATCTAATACTAGGATCCGGCTTAAACCAAAGCCTACTAGTATGATCCGTACGATCATGATCCGTGCACTACTGCACGTATATGATCAAACCCTGCCATAATATCATACGGCCTCTACAACGTTTCGCCCGAAACTTGAGAAACTGTCCGTTGGGGACTCTAAAGACTCATCAATACTTTGGCTGTGGATTTAACCACTAGCACGTCAGTGGTACTAGCTGTACGTAACGGGCTACCAGGTATTGACCAAAAGGGAGGCTGATAAGCGAACTCATCCAGACACCCTACCGAGCCTGTCGGTGAGAATATCTGTACAGTCCGGTCCGTTCTTCTATGAGCATCACATGTCGGGCCTAGGGAGTTGGTAAAAGTCATACCCCCAAAAGAGGTACAAGTCGTGTCGGAGTGTAGCCCAGAACACCCTGAGATACTACTGGAATACCTATCAGTAAATCTCCTGCCTTGGCCAAGGACTTCGTGTAATGGCTCTCCTAGACACAGCGCGATCTCACCCCTAATACCGGGAGAGATGAAACCCATGCCGATCCGCTCACTGCCTCCATGTGGCTCGGGACTGTACCCAACTAAAACCTGTTTGCACGACTCCTTTGAGCCGTGGTAGGGTAGTAATCAAAGCACAGTGGGAACTCACATGAGACAAATGACTATCTCAGGTCGATAGACTAACCTGTACACATGTCACCAGGGAACTGCTATCTGACATCAGGTATAATACCAACTATCATGTTCCCGGCGAGTCCTGTCCGGTGTACTCATAACCCAATGAGCATATGTATACATCTTAGGTGAACCAACTGACACTAATGGCTTGTGAGACCGGCCACCACCCCTCGTCGGGGTCTCGACTGTATATACTAGTCTACTAATGGAGTATCGATGCTCAGTCTCGAAACTCCCACGACTAGGGACCACTTTAAGGATGTGCTTATAGACTACCCAACTCATGTATATGATCGCCATTATACTGCTGGCAGTCAAGCAAGAATCCTAAGGGCTCTATCAATGTGTAATAGTGATCTATAAGGTCACATAAAACTGTACACGATGATAAAGATAAACCAGATAGCATACTATCATCTTGAGTAAGACTGTCCTACCGGCATAGGTCCTCCCTCAAGCATTGCAATCACGTACCTGCGATCTAATAATTGACTTTGAGGGCACTATATCCAACAATCTCCCACTTGCACTCAAGACTAATTATTGCGATGTCGCATACTCACAGCCCGTGTGATACCGAACACCCAACTCCTCTACTGATCAGTCTCACAAAGCCCATTTGCGAAACTATTGCGTTCGAGGAATAGCCTCAGTGAGTGGATCCACCCTGATGTTTCTTTCTATGTCTCTCTTTATCTCAAGTTCGCGGAGAAAGCCATCTCCCGAAATGAGCAATACCTGTCTTAGAATATGTCTGGATATCTGATGGGACCTAGTTCATAAATGAACTCCAAATCCAAACTTCTTAGACTGTATCGTCAACTGAACTTAATCAGTATCCTGCTCCATGCCTCCCTCAGTATCCGCTTGGACCTCCTGTCCAAACAACTGCCTCTCGTCAGAGGGAAAACTATAACTCTGACAGTCACTCTGTCATCCAGGTCACCTTGGAAGCCTGGAATGATAACCGTCTCCCGAAAGAGGCTGTCGTTATCATATCCCTAGAACATCTACTTATGTTCTAAAACTGCTTCCGAATGTTTCTCCAGGATTGTATTAATATCAACTTATTGTATCTAGTGCAAAAACAACATCTGGTGTGGTACTTGACATCTCGTGATTGACTCAATTGCCTAAGCAAGTGATATGTCAATCATGCACATTTCTCTCCCCTTTAATCTTTAAGACACCTTTAGAGAGGGTGACTCCATCACCTGCAGGTATACTACCGTGCCAGGAGTCGTCCATTCTAAAATACCTGAAGAATGCTGTCTAAGTACCCAGATTGGGAAACTACCCAAATCTTGATCTAAAACCATAGATCTAGTAACCAGAATGTCTGATATTATATCTATATCCTATGTGGAGAAACTACTGTGTGACAACCAAAATATAACCGATCGTAGTATAGGAATTTCACTTCCTACTCTGTGTATGTCATCCAAATACCAGGACATCACACACTACTACCTTCTTAACAGATCCATCTCCTATTCTGATGAAGTCAAAGTCCATGACTCTCACATCAAAATTAGATAATCTATCTCCGCTATATCTACTTTAGTCCATAAATAGACATAAGCTACTTGTCCATTATGCTTCCGCTGCTCCCACTGACTAAGACAACTCTCTGGCAGAGTCATATACACGTGCACTTCTAAAGCTAGTTTAGAACGACGTTATCCAAGATGATCTACTTTGAAGAGTCACAAACCCAAGCTATCTCTTCACTAATTAGGGATTAGTGAAGCTAACACACTAATCTATATGGCTGGTATGGAAGACGATGATGAAGTAGGAATTTTGCTCTCTTTAATTTTCTTTTTCTCACAATCTTTTATCACCAAAGAAAAAGCTAGAAAGCTTTTGGAGGAAGAAGAAGATGAAGTGATGAAAGAATAATTGTCATGAGGTTAGAAATGCAGCCATGAGTTAAGAATGTTATGGCTAACTCATGTAGAGAATAAACCATGAGCTAGGGTTAGGGTTAGGTTAATAAATATCTTAGAAATATCAAAAGGGTGGACTTAGACAACTATGATAAATATCTTAGAATAAATCCACACATTTTGAATTATCTAAAAATAAAATGTAAACCCTAATCTTAACCCTAGCATGGTATAAGTCTCTCACATTCATGTTGCATGTGTAACCTTGCATGTTACAATTATACATATCTCATATATATATATATATATATATATAATTTTGTAACAATAGAAAAGGATACATTTAATATATATCACATACATATCAATGTATCCTAAGTGAGAAAAAGAATTGCTTAAATGAGCTTATACTAGTTAATGTAATGTAATATATCACATATATAATTATACATTAAATTATTAAATCAATACTTGATTTATTAATCCGGCTATATTACATATAACCGACTAATATAATATGTATCAATTTATCGAATCAACACTTGATCCGATAACCCGGCTATATCATATATACCCGGCCGATATCACATATCACAAGAATAGAATACGGTATCACATACACGTATTATTCTCGATCCCACGCATATCACATATGTGCTCCTACTCCATTTCGCCTGAGCCAGGAAACCTCTGTGTAGGACTCTAAAGACTCGTCAATACGTCGGCAGTAAGTGATGCTCATATCAAACACCCAAAAGCTGCAAGCGGTCTGCTAAACGTAACAGCCATCCGGGTATTGAGCGATCAGAAGATCAACAAGCAAGCCTGCACACACTCCTGTGAATCTAATCAGTAACACTACCATACAGTCCAGTCTCTTCGTCTGATATGTCGCATATCCAGTCTAGGGGTGGTAAACGTCAGACCCCAATAACCAATAAGTCGTGTCGATGTGAGGCTCATAACAGGTTGAGAAACTACTGATAACACTTACCAGTAGATCTCCATATCATCCCTGGTCAGGGACTAACAGTTATAGCTAATCGAACACAGCGCAACATCAACCCCCAATACCGGGAAAGACAAAACCCCTCCTATCGCTCATTGCCTCCATGTGATTCGGGACTGTACCCAAAAGCTACCGTTTTGCATGTACTCATGAACGTGGTAAGGTGGAAATCAAAGCACAGTGGGAATCACACAAGACTCTATGACGATCTCGGGTCTACAGACTAACCTGTACCAGTGTCACCAGAGAACTGCTATCTGACGATAGGTATAATACCATCTAGGAGTTCCCGGCGAGTCCGTTCAGTGTACCCAGTCTCCACTGAGCACCCATGTACTATCTTCGATGTCAAACACCAATGGATGTGGGATTATCCATCGCCCATCATATGGGTCAAGATGCGTATACACTAGTCTACTCTGGAGTATCGATGCCCTGTCTCGATACACCCTCGACTAGGAACAATTATAAGATGTACTCGTGGACTACCCTGGCCTTACTAGTATGATCTACATCATAGTCCTAGTAGTCAAGTACATGTCCTAAGGGCTTTATCAACATGTGAGAGCAAGACAGTAACACAATACAAGTCAACATGTTAAGACAAAGTGAAACCAGATAGCATATTATCATGTCGAGCAAGAAAGTCCTCTCTGTATATATCCAAGCATCCACTATAATATACAACATATGTGCAATAATGGCCTCTGAGGCATATACATAACTAACACCACTAGCTCTCTGTTTAGGAGAAAATATTCTCCCCAATAGAATTTAATTCTATATTTAATCACCGTTGGATTCTTGATCCAACGGTTTATTAAGTAGAATTTAATTCTACGCAAGGAGGTGTCCTCACGTGTTAACATGTGAGGCTTGTTTAGCCTAGTTGCATTTTAATTGCAGCGCCCTCACGTGTTGGCACGCGAGGCTTTTTTAGCCTACTTGTAGTTTAATTGCAGTGCTTATATGCTTTACATATAGGCGCTCACGTGTTCACACGTGAGGCTTGTTTAGCCTATTTGTAGTTTAATTGCCGCGCCTATATGCTTTGCATATAGGCGCTCACGTATATAACACGTGAGGCTTGTTTAGCCTATCAGTAGTTTAATTGCAACGCCTATATGCCTTGTATATAGGCGTTCACGTGTATAACACGTGAGGCTTGTTTAGTCTATCAGTAGTTTAACTGCAGCGTCTATATGCTTTGCATATAGGCGCTCACGTGTATAACACACGAGGCTTGTTTAGCCTATCAGTTGGTTAAATGCAGCGCCTATATGCTTTGCTTATAGGCGATCACGTGTTTAACTCGTGAGACTCGAATAGTGGGGAGTTTCCCCCTTTCTTACTCTCCCCCTTTTTTATGAGGGGACAGTAACGACTCTGTTTCAGTATACAGAAAATTTGTTTAAAAATTAATGTACAAATGGAGTATTTGCAATCCTGTGTATGCTATAAGTATTTAATTTTGCTTTTGAACAGTAGAAAAGCACTTGTAGCTCATTGGTAAAGTCTTGCACTGCTGTGACATAGCACCTGTGTTTGAATCCCCTCAGCCATATAATATTTTTGCTGATTTTTCTTTTAAACTTTTTGGAAGCCCAAAAGTTTACACGTGAAATACACGTAAAAATGAAAAGTCAAATTAATTAAACATGTGCACTGAGATATATGAAACGACCCCAACACGTGACACCCATCCAAGCACCATTCCCTTCATAATGGCTAGCGAGATGAGCTTCTGGGCCGGCGGCGCCGGTCCAGACCGTAGGTAATGCCTACAAAATTTGCACCTTAGTCGTTTGGCCTCCCTCCTTAATCTCAGTACAGTTTGTTTTTACTGAAAATAAACAGAGAATTAAAATGATGCATTAATCCAAATTTCAATGCATGTTAATTCTTAATTTTAATGCCCTAAACCCTAATTCTATTCTATAAATACTACCCTACACCATATCACCCTCTATTCTGAAATCTAGCATCAAAACTCTTAAATTTTTCTAAGTCCAAAAAGTTGTACAAGTAGAGTTAGCTCAAGGTCAAGTTCCGGCGACGACTCGGGGAAAATCCGTCGACCTCGCGACTCTACGATGCCTACAAAACCTTTCTCCACCTCTTCTCTCTCAAATCAATCAGTAAGTCCCCTCTCCCCTCCTCTCTTTCTATTAAAAAGACTTCTCTTTTCAAAAGTCGTCGGAAGCGGAGTTATTCCGAATTCCGATTCTAATTTCTTTAAAAACTTAACTTTTCTTAATGACAAATTAACCATCTATTCATATATTTTTTAGCAACCATAAAACAACAATTTGACGAAGTTTCAATTCAAAATTTAATGTTAAACAAATTCTATTTTACTTTTTCGTTAAAATACTACCAAGTTTACCCACGACATTATTTCTTCATTTTGCTCATATTACCTTTAGAAATTGCACGAGGTAATGACCTACCTCATCACAACACTCATCTCGACATAGCACGATGGCTTGAGAATGATATTTTGTGGGACAATACAAATTTTACATTAAAATACCTTAAACTATCCAAAACCGTATTCTTTAGATTGTTTTAATTAATTCCATGCGATTAAGTCCTTACAACCCATTTTGGAGAATCCGATTTGGTTGGTGCAAGTTATCGCACATCCATCAGACTAGTAGGGTGAGATGCAGACATCATCACGGAGCATACGATCTCGATGGAATTTTTATTACAATTTCTAAGAAAACGTGATTTCTATTAATAAATAAATTCTATTTTTAATAATTATATATATAGAAATATTATCAAAATACATATTTTAAATATATAATATATTCCATGTTTTCTAAATCAAAAGAAAAGAATCATAAGTTTCATGAAAATACTATCAAAAATCAATATAAGTCAAATTACATGAAAATACCATACACTATTCAAATTAGGTTTATATCCACTAGAATATATCATCTTTTAAAATTTACATCCATGAAAATCCTAAATACGATAATTAAATACTTGAGGTGTATTTTAAAAATATATCAAAACTATTTTTCATAAAACCCCCTCAAGTTATATTAAATTACAATAAGGATCCTAGTAAATATAGGTTTAAGCGGGACCGGTTCTCTTGTGCCTCAGGGAGCCGAAGAATTTGGGTGATTGCCTATTTAAGATAGACAACTAAAAATGGGGTTATCAATACGGTAATTAGCTTGGAAAAAGTCACAAATCCTGCCGTCCATGTGCAGCAGTTACCGATAACTCCAAAAACTAATCAGGACTCCAATTCTATTTAAGTGTCTGACTCAGACAGAGTCTGAGTCTAATCTGAAATCAATCCATCCTTGAATACAATTCAAGTATAACTCCAATTCTACATGAATCTATTTATACCAGATACAATCTATATCAATATGAATTGATTTGACCGAACCATGGATATACATTGTTTACATGACTAGCCGTTTATATTCTTTCTGTTTACATGAACTACTGATATCATGGTTTCGGCAAGTCTTACATCTATTAAACAAAACAAAACACATCAATACAAAATACATTACGGGGTTTTAAAGGGGTAGACTGGTACGGAATGTGTTAGAAGTGGCATGAGACGATCACTTTAATACACCTAACCTGAATATCCGTTGTTGTTGTTCCGTATCTTAACGGTTCCTTGTGCTCCGTATACCATATTCCACGGGGTAAGTTGGACTCCTCTCGTATATACTGGCATATTTTGTACCAAGCTACAAACAACTGCGTTAACATAACTATCAAATATTATACAGTTATATTCTTTCTTATCTGTCTATTCTATTTCTACCTTTCTTTAGGACTTACCGAGCGATTGTTCGCTAATGACATTCCTTTCTCTTCTTTCTTTGGAATGTTGTCAGATGGATCCGATTCTCAGGAGATAGAGCCCAATTCAGACGACTTGGAACGGTTTGCAGAAGATCCAGAGCTCTAGACACTTGTATATACTTTACTTTCAGTTCATGCCATTGTTTAGGCATTGCTTTCCATTCTTGTATTAACATTTTCAGTTGTATTATAAAGAAATGTTTAATAAATAAAAATTACTGTTCAATTACATCTCTTGTCATTTTTCTTGTGTACCTTATTATATTACTTATTTACGCTTAGCGTGTTTACTTCTGAGTAAATACGTCACGTAACCCGCAACGTCCCCTTGTCCGTATACTGGGAAGTGGGGCGTGACCTGGGTCGAGGACCAGTATCAACAGGGAAAATTTGCGTTGTCTGATAACTGGAAAGTAAACCCACCCCAGAAACACACTCCCAAAAAGTTGGACACGCAGGGAGCATCATACTCACTCGTGGAGGAAACTCCATGGGAAATCGTTCTTCAGCGAAAACCAAAAGAATACTGAAGGATCTACAATCATGTCCGGCAGTCAGGTGGAAAAGCACACTTGAACCCGAAATGATCAAAGCGATGTTAAAACTTTGCCCCGCACAGAAAATTGTTGACGAGGGGAAAAACCCTCAAGTCAAGCCTACGAAATTTTCGAATAAAAAGAAGAATGTTCCCTCATAAAATATCAGGAAAAATCCCAATGGGGCATCACGTGCCCACACGTGACCAGGGGTCACGTGCTGACACGTGATGGTTTCCTGGGGATTCTGCTGAAATAGAATTAAATTCTAATCAAGCAAGCAATTAGTGGAGTCACGTGCCTACACGTGATGGGCCTTTAAAAAACCATCTGAAAGAATTAAAAGGCATAATAAAACGCAAGAAAAGATCCCAATGGGGCATCACGTGTCTATACGTGACCAAGGGTCACGTGCTGACACGTGATGATTCCTCAATTCTTTAAAACAGTAGAATTAAATTTTGGTTAAAATGTTAATCAAGGGGGTCATGTGTCAACACGTGATGGGTTCCTAAGCTCTTTAATTAATAGAATTAAATTCTACATAAATGATTAAACAGTGGGATCACGTGCCAACACGTGATAGGCTCTTAAGCCTTCTGAACTAATAGAATTAAATTCTAATTAAGAGGGAATCGAGAACCGTAACTGGAAAAATATTTCTCTAAATCTTTCCAAACAAAAAAAAAGATTGTGCTCTGAAAAGTGGAGCACCATTGGATTAAAAATCCAATGGTGATTAAAAATCACCAATTTATAGAAAGATTCTATACAAGGAAAGATTTCCCTGAAATTCACCAAGAATAACAAACAGAATATCTTTTGGATTAAAAATCCAATGGTGAATAAAATTCACTGAGTGATCTAAAAGATCATGTTGGTTACAAAATCAATTAAAATTTTTCAATGAAAGATTGACTAAACAAACTAATTCTTTTTCTTCTCCTATAAATAGGAGCCAAGAAGAAAAGAGTGGGGGTCGATTTTTTTTTTTGGAATACACAACAAAAGAGAGAAAAAAGAGAGGAGAATTTAATTCTCAAGAGAGAAAAAAAAGATCTCTTCAGAGAAAAAAACTCTAGGTGAGAAGAAGAAGAAGATGTTCATTCTACAAGCTCTCACAAAATAAAAGAGAATTTAATTCTCAAACTAAGAGTTTAACTCTTCTGAATAAGAGCTTAGTTCTTCCTTTGGTTGAAGGTCTGCAGAAACAGATCTCCCCATAAGTTGAGAATTTAATTCTCATCGGGGAGATTCTGCCATGCAGATCTAAAACCTAAGGGAAGATCTAAGTTTAGAGAATTCAATTCTCACATCAAAGCAATCAGGAATTTAATTCCTTCAAACAAAATAGGGTTTAACCCTTAATACAAGAACTTAGTTCTTCTTCATGGTTGAAGATCTGCAAAAGCAGATCTTCTTATAAGTTGAGAATTTAATACTCATCGGGGAGATTCTGCCATGCATATCCAAAACTTAGAGGGAGAATCGAGTTTAAAGGATTTAATTCTTCTATATACATAGGAATTTAATTCCTCAAAACAAAATTAGGGTTTAACCCTACCAAAGAATTTAATTCTCAAACAAAGGACTTAAATTATCCATGCACGTAAACCTGGTCACGTGGCAACACGTGACCCTTCCTTCAATGATCAGAAAAGAACGAATGAGGCATGGTCACGTGCCCCCACGTGACCCTTAAATAGACTCCTTAAGATGAAGAAAAAGCTTGGAGGCAATGCCTCACATGCTCACACGTGACCCTCAAAAAATGAAGGGAATAAAGCCAAAGGCAATAGGGCGCCTCACGTGTCCCCACAGACCCCTGACTAACACCTTTTTAAAAAAGGGTAAATGAGGGAAAACAGAGGAATTAATACTCAATATATGGGCACTATCACGTGCCCACACATGATGATTACAAAGATTAAGTGTTTAACACTTATTGGCAGCTTTTGAGAGTAAAATAAAAGAAGTCTGGCCCAATCCTCTTGCGCCTCACGTGACCCCACGTGACCACCTCATTTTTAGTGTTTAACACTATTCTGAGCATTTTGTCCCTAGTGTTTAACACTGTTTTAAGCGCATCACATGGGAACACGTCATCGCCAAATATCCTCTAGTGTTTAACACTATTTTAAAAACCAAGCTTAGCCAAAATTAGCTAAGTTTTCCAGAGGCAAATTTCCCCTTCAAACGAACCTTAAAATTCAGAGCTATAATAAATGGTTAGTGCTCAGCCAAAGACAAAATGTTGTCAGAGCCACCAAACCCCTGTTTAGCATTGCTAAATAATGGGAGGGCTGAACCCAGACAAATGATTCAACAGTCTAACATTTCGAACCTAATTAGACTTAGCCCAAGTTGGCCATACGTCCTTAATTCAGATTTAACTGAGCCCATGTGCTCATAATCTAATTAATTGATCTTAGTCCCAAATTGGATTACAGATTTCCCAAATCAACTTTGGTTCAAGGGTACATCTCTTCACTCCTTTGATATTTGTCGTTGTAATCCTTCAACATCTTCAGAGAGGTGGCGGGTCCCGATAGCCAATCATTCCACGGACTGTGGGGTCCTTAAACCCATGGGCTATGATGTCCTTAATCTCGGACTGTGGGGTCCTTAAACCCATGGACTATGATGTCCTTAACCTCGGACTGTGGGGTCCTTAAGCCCATGGACTATGATGTCCTTAACCTTCAGACTATGATGTCTTTAAACTGGACCAAGATGTCCTTAAACTAACACTAGACCGTAATGTCCTTAAACTAATCGACCGTGATGTCCCTAAACTAAACAATAGAGCCTAAATGCTCTTTTGTTGGATCTAAACGATCCCGTTAAGTTGATCTTAGTCTAAAATTTGACTAACGTATCCTTAACAAACGTTTAAAGTTGATCTTAGTCTCAAATGAGACTAACGTATCCTTAAACCCAACCCCAAACCCAAATCTAAGAAAATACAGATTTGGACTAATCCACGCCCTACGGGCGACAACATAAATTAGTCTCCGTATACAATCCACAGGAAACCAAAAAACAAAACAAACACCCACGACACGAAGTGACCATCTAGAGAAGGAGAAAGTGGTTACCGCGATGCGGTAGCGTAATCAACTGCAGGGGCTTGCGCCTGCAGGGAAGAGCGTCCCCACAATCAAAAACCCCTCAACGAGGGGGAATCTGACGAAATCTGCTACATCGGTCGCATCCGTTTAAACCTTCGATACATGGTGTCATAAATCAACTTAGCATCTTCGAAGGGGTGGACAGATAGCACCAAATAGCATCTACCCTCGAAATTCAAGCAAGACGGACCTACGCGGTCCCGTCCCTGTGTTCAGCGGGGAACAAAGAAGACCAAGAAGCCTGTGCAACCTGCCGAGTACGACGACAAGCGCACAGATCTACAAAAATATATAGACGCGTTGGGGGAGTATAAACAGAAGGCGCGGACACTGGTCACGCTCGAAGAATTCCTCAAACATATTCTTAAGGTCGAAGATAGTGACAATGATGAGGGAAATGACTCATCAGAAGAAACCAAAGACTATGTAGCAGGTTGCCACATGGTCTCCCATTCGTTGTTATATGACGAAGAGGCTCCTTCAGCGTCAGAAAACAACATAGAGGAACTGGGGGTAGAATCGGCGCTAAAATCCCCGGAACTGCCAGAAGAAGACCTGATTGAGAGGCTATTAAACGAAGCCTTTCAAAAAAGAAAAGTTGACCGAGAACCCGAGATAGCCATATATGAAAAGGCTAAGCGCCAGTGTCTGGATAAAGAATCTGCGGTGAGGACGAGTCGTAAAGTGCTCCAACCAAATTAAAGCATGCCTGTAACAAATAAGAGCAAGATCAAAATAGAGAAGCGGCTCACCAAAGCCTAGGAAGTGGGGATGAAGCTGCCAGCTCTCATAAAGAGCATTCTCGGGGTCATATGCCTCGATGGAGAAGAATCGCATCCAAACTACTGCCTATATCATCGAAGGGTCACCCACCTCATCGAGGAATACAGTGCCTTCAAGAAGTGATGGCAAGGATACGTTGCCTATAAAAAATGCTTCAAGAGGATGAAGCGCGAAACTCGTGCTCGTCGACGGCAAAATAGTAGGACAAATGCGCATGAAGAAACGACTGGAAATTGTCACATGGTTGGTACCAGTTCGGATGGAGGAAAACCTCCAGTTCTTATATTCGAGAGCGATTCAAAGAATGAAACAACTATCAACCCTCTCTTCAGAGACTCCCCCTCCAAAAAAGAAGAGGAGGGGAAGAACTGCGAGAATATTCAGTTTCGTAACCGCACGCTGCCTGAGAAGAATCTCGGACCTACAAATAAATGATCAAACACAAAAAAAGGGAAATGGAAAATCCCTGAGGAAATTGCCCTCGATGACGGAGTAGTAAAAGAGCTCACTACAAAAAACCCGCCTAAGAAAAATAAGATGGATTACAACGTCCTGGAACATCTGAGGAAAATACCCTCATAACTGAGCATATTGGATGCTCTCCTTCTGTCCAAAGAAACACGAGATTCCCTGATCAAGGCATTACAAGAGCCCGATCAGTTCCAAGCTTTTCTCGCAGAAGAGAAGATGAAAGATGAACTGGCAGAAATCCATACGGCTGATATTACATTCAGCGATGAGGATCTCCTCCTCGGTACGTGCGACATAATCGCCCGTTATACGTCACCGGGTACTGCCAATATATTAAAATAGGGAAAATTCTTGTCGACAACGGATTCTCCGTTAACCTTCTCAACGTAAGAGTGCTGAAGGAAATTTGCAAGAATGTTCAGCACCTTACCCGAGATAAAATTACCATCTTCGGTTTTGACTCACAATCGTCACGGATGCTTGGCTCCGTAATACTGACACTACACTTCGGGCTGCTCGTCACTAACATCAAATTTCATTTCATTGATGCCAAGACCACCTATAACGCTTTGCTCGGCAGGCCTTGGTTACACGAGTACAGTGTCATTCCTTCTACACAACATCAGTGTATGGAGTATTTCAAGAATGGCTCGGACTACACCGTCACGGGAGAACTAAATCTGTTCTCCGTAAATGAAGTACGGAAATACGAAGACGCAAAGTATTTCCTACCAGACTTTGAGAATACAGAAAGGTGCCACAAGCTGGAGAATAAATAGAAATCCGTCGCTACTATCCAGATTTTTGGGAGCGATACCGAGAAAGACAAAGAAATAGTCTACTTGGGACAACCCCAAAAGAAAAACAATAAGCCCGGACCATCTACCCCTATCTTGATCTTTGGCAACGACTCAGAAGACGTGGCCAATGCAGTGTTCTCCATCCGCCCGTCAATGCAAACTTTTGCCGAAGTAGATCCGAGTCTGCAAATCACAATCGCTTCGCCTCGACACTACAAGAAACTTGATACGCTCGATAAATATATCGTACAAGCTACAAACTTTCTACATGCCTCCTAGGTGAAGGGGTGAAAATTCGATCCTCTTCCACCAATCTATGGAGATCAAAATAGAAAAAGAAGTTTGGTATGGTGCCGATTTTGCACTTGACAGGTTTAAACCCATCCACTTGCCAAGATATTACGTGAAGGAATTGAAAGGGCTATTAAGATGCCAAGGTATACCCCTCAAACAAACTGTTCGACAAACCCAATTCTACAAAAAAAATTGGGATATTCCCGGGACTCAACGAAAGAAGCCTAACGGGAAGATGGAGACAACTGGGCTGGGATACGTTTAGTCCAAGAAGTGGAAGCAAATCTACAGCTGCCACGTCGTAAATAGCTCGGGTGAAGAGGAAAACGCTTTTCCAAATAGCCGTGACGTCGAATCGGGGCGAGATCCCACTTTAAGAATGTTAACTCCGTCACTTGAAAAACAAATTGACAAGATAATAAAATAAGCTTGTCAAACGAGCCGGGACAACCACAGTCGCGAAATGGTTATTTATGAAAAGGCCAGGACGCAGCCTCTCAGTCAGCAATCTGCGGAGAAAGTAGACCGTAATGCTCTTCATCCCCGGCCCGTTATATGTTCTCGCGAAAGGGAAAACCCCGAAATAGAGGCAAAAACAAGGCTAAGAACGCAAACAACGTTCGAAGACAACAAAGCAGGTCCAAGATGCCGTGCAATCGAGAAAAACTTGATTGGAGCCCGTCCTTTATAAAGAAGATGGGTCGGGAATACTCTTTCCCCCAAGACAAGACAAGAAAAATATTCAACCTTGTCATGGAATATCAAATGATGACACTTCCGGAGTCTCAGCACCCCGAACAAATAAACGAGGTCCGTTATCTAGATTATTGCTCCTATCATCGAGCAATAGGTCATCCCCTTGAAGATTGTTTCACCTTCAAAGACTGGGTAGAAGACCGGTATCGACAAGGCAAGTTTGTGTTATCCGACAGCTGGAGGGTAACCCCGCCACAAAAACATGAGCCAAAAAGGACCTACACCGTAAAGTTAAGACCAGCTCAACCAAAAGAATTGAAGCAAAATCGTACCTGCCATATGATAACACTCTCAAAAGAGGGAGGGCACGAGACTATGAACGGCCTCTACAGGTGCTTCACAAATGAAGACGAGGACGAGTTGATCTGAGAGTTTCCACCAGTACCAATAAAGCTGAAAGATGGGATACACACTATGGCAGACAACCTAAGAAAAGTTGACTTAGGGATGGGAAATAATCCGAGGTCAACGTTCGTCAGTGAGCTACTATCTGAAAAACAGATGGCCACGTTAAAAGACGTGCTCATGCAGTATAAAGATTGCTTCACCTAGAACTACTCTGCAATGCCGGGTCTAAATCCAAAAGTGGCAGTACATAAACTGGCTATATCGCCAGGTAAAAAGCCAATCAAATAGGCGCCAAGAAGAATGCGACTCGAACTTGAGATGAGTATCAACGCTGAAGTCAAGAAACTAATCGACTCCCTCTTCATCCAAGTAATTCAGTATCCAAACTGGATCGCTAACATTGTTCCGATGATGAAGAAAAATGGGACGGTTCGCATTTGCGTGGACTTTTGGAACCTCAACAAAGCTTGCCCGAAGGACGACTTCCCAGTGCCCGTTACCGAGCTTATGATCAATAACACGTCCACTCACGAAGTCTTCTCCTTCATGGATGGATCTTCAGGATATAACCAAATAAAAATGCATCCTGAAGACCAGAAGCATACCGTCTTCCGGAACCCATTGGGCATATTCTGGTATAAGGTGACGCCCTTCGGTTTGAAGAACGCTGGCGCTACTTACCAGAGGGCCATGACAAAGATTTTCGATGACCTCATACACGAGATCATCGAATGCTATATCGTCGACCTTGTATGGAAGAGCAAATCTCATCAGGAACATTAGGAACATCTAAAAATATTGTTCCAATGTTTTTGGAAGTATAATCTGAAGATGAACTCTCTTAAATGCCCGTTTGGAGTTTCCCCAGGCAAATTCCTAGGAGTCATCATACGTCACGGGGTATCAAAATCGATCCTTCAAAGATCAAGGCGATTATGGAAATGCCCGCGCCAAGAATCCTCAAACAACTGCGGTCTCTCCAAGGAAAGCTCGCGTACATCCGGCTGTTCATAACCAACCTCTCCCAAAAATGACATCCCTACAGTCATCTGATGAAGAAAGGGACCCCCTTTGTCTGGGATCAAAACTGCCAAAACGCACTAGACGAAATCAAGTAATACCTGCAAAATCCGTCGGTATTGACCGCTCCGGTTAAGGGAAAACCCCTTATCCTATATAAAATGGTCCTTGTGGGTTCTCTAGGCGCACTGTGGGTATAAGAGAACGATCAGGGAAAGGAGAGAGCTCTGTACTATTTGAGTCGAGTTCTCCTGAGGGAAGAAAACAACTATTCTCCCATCGAAAAGCACTGTCTTGCATTGATCTTTGCAATAACGAAGCTCAGACATTATGCGTTGGCACATGAGGTCCACCTCATATCGAAAGTGGATCCTCTCAAATATATAATGTCAAGGGCCATGCTAACAGGAAGGCTCACCAAATGGGCCCTCCTCCTGATGGAGTTCTCGATAACATATCATCCTCTCAAAGCGGTGAAAGGACAGGCCATAGCTGACTTTCTAGCGGAGCATCCGATACCAGCCGACTCCTTTTTAAATTGCGAGTTTCTAGATGAACACGCGAAGAAGAAAATGATTCCCAATAGGAACTCTATTTCAATGGAGTATCTTCCATGAAGCGGCGAAAGCAAAACACCCCCATAATCAAAATCCCGTACATCATAGACAAAGTCTACCAGGGTGGAGCCTACCTACTCATGGATATGCATGGCGAAAGGCCATTCCGGCCAATAAATGGCCGATTTCTCAAAAGGTACTACACTTGAAGAATCATGACTTAGTACAATGATTGATGACAACGCTTGTGTCCGCTCACTATCTTCCTAAGTCAGAACTTTGAAAGCACCACCAAAAGAAAAAACTCCATCACCCCAAACACGGTGATATTGGATGGAGAAATCCTTAAACTAATAATGGACCGAGAAGTCCTTAAAATAACATTGGACCGAAACGTCCTTAAACTAACACCAGACCGAAACGTCCCTTAACTAATGCGTTCTCCAAAAAAAAGGGGAATAATGGACCGAAACGTTCTTAAACTAACAATGGACCGAAACGTCCTTAAACCGATATTGGACTGAAACGTTCTTAAGCTAACACCGGACCGAAATGTCCCTAAACTAATGCATTCCCCCGAAAAAAAGGAGAATAATGGACCGTTACGTCCTTAAACTAACAATAGACCGAACGTCCTTAAACTAATATTCGTCTAATTCCTAGCTTGCTAGGGTTCGTAGGCTAGAGTAGATCAATGGATGATAAAATCATTTAACTTCTTTTATACATTTTAAAGTTTATAAATTTTAGCAAAACAAATTTTAACATCCTTATCGGGCGCGCTACCAATCTATTGCTAATCACGACCATGATTTGAGATTAGTTTAGGACTTGTTTTGTTAAGGGCTAGACATGAATAGATATCAATGCAAGGACAAGGGTTAAGAGTGGGGAAACCCTAGTTTCTTCCAAGAAATCCTAATCTATATTCATAACTATCGATCTAATTTTAAACTATTAAAAGATAAAAGGAGTCATTTTTAATTAGTCATCCATTACTACTAAGTCCTATGAACCCTAAAAGCCTTTTCTTTATAAATTCTATATCCGTATTAAAATAGATCTACAACCATGCTTTCATTCTTCAACTTTTCTTCTAAATCTCAAACCATGAGCGAGTAATTCCTAGCTTGCTAGGGTTCGTAGGTTAGGGTAGATCAATGAATGATAAGATCTTTTAACTTCTTTTATATATTTTAAAGTCTATAAACTTTAGCAAAACAAATGTTAACATCCTTATCGGGCGCGCTACCAATTTATTGATAGTCACGACCATAATTAGAGATTAGTTTAACACTTGTTTTGTTAAAAACTAGATATGAATAGAGATCAATGTAAAGACAAGAGTTAGTAGTGAGGAAACCCTAGTTTCTTCCAAGAAACCCTAATCTATATTCATCACTATCGATCTAGTTTTAAACTATTAAAAGATAAAAGGAGTCATTTTTAAGGAGTCATCCATTACTACTAAGTCATATGAACCCTACAAGCATCTTCTTTATAAATCCTACATCCGTAATGATAAATAATCACCCATCTTCTATCAACTCGTCTAAAGCAAGAAAAAGTTTTACGTTTCCCTGCGGACGACCCGTACTTATCACGGCTGGCTACTAGCGACACCGTCTTGATTGCGGTTACTTTACAACACCCTTTTTAGCACGATCAATCAAATGGCGCCGTTATCGGGAAAACGACTGTAATTTTTTTTACTTTCTTGTTATTCGGGTTGAATTCTTAAATCCATATCATAAAATAAACAAAACCGCATCTTGTGTATCTAACGATTAGTGTGTGAGTTTTGCAAGAAAATCTGGAGTAACTGGAGCAAAGGAAAAAAGATTTAGATACTTTCATCGTAGCCCAGAGGATCATAGGAGGGCACTAGAAAAAAATTAGCGAAAGATCCCCCCCTCTTGCGGCAGAACCGCGGCAGAAGATTAGATTTGGCGGCGGAACCGCGGCGACGTAGGGGAATTGGAGCACCAAAATTCTCTGGTAATTTCCTAATATCTGTCTCTCTCCTTTAAGATTCATTATTCTGATTTTTCCTGCAGGATTCTTTGCAAATATCGCCGCTCAAAAATCTTTTTGCGTGTTTTGATATCGGTTTGTTTGTGTATATCTTAACCGGACATTAAGGGGCAATAACCCAAATTCAGATTAGACGAGCATACTTTCACCCTACATTAATTAAAAAATATCTTGACCAAGCCTCTAAAGACTGTCGTGCTCAATTAGGACAGAGGAGGGTCGTGGGTAATCTATCGCTTATCTACATTTCTCTTGTGATGTCTAGGAAAGTGTGACTAAGGAAAGTTGTTACTTAATTAGGCCCCCTATTTTCGGTGATTCGTATAGCGGATACCTCTCACTTATCTGGCACTTACCTGGCCACAAGAGCGATAAAGAGATGGTAGAGAATTGATCCTGCGACTTGTCCTTTGAAAGTCTAGGAGCGGTCTAGTGACTTGACCTAGGTGACCCTAGTTCTAGGGACTGATTGTGCATTTTTGTGATTTGTTGAGTCAAGCCTCACGTCCGACACTTTTTCAAAACAAACCTTCTAAAAATCGTTCTCACACACGCTGCCACGTGCGCTAAACCTGCTTAGTGCATGATCGGCTGGACACGGGATTCTAGTGCCCGTCTTGTACGCGTCTTTATTATCGACTCTGAAGTCGGTACTTCTTCATCTTCTATTTCCCCTCCACCCACTACATCTCCCGAAATGGACGGATCTCCATTGGGATTTTACGATACCACCCTGCCACCAACTGTAGGTGCGCAGAATCCACCGCGCATCTCTCTCCAAGAAAGATGCTACCCCGTACGCGGGCCCCTTCATACTTGTCTTTCTCTTCCATGGCCAATGGGGATAATTTCGAAATTAAACCATACTTCATCAACTTGTTGCCCAAATTTCACGTGCTTGAATCCGAAGACGCATGCGTTTCATAACTAAATTCGAGAACGTATGCGCAATGATGAGCACAACCCAACTTTCAGGGATGCTATGTGATTACGTCTTCACCCTTTTACCTTGTGTGACATAATAAAAAAATGGCTTTATAGCACTGCCACACATTCTATCGCCAAATGGGACGAGTTCGTTATAGCATTCCTTAAGAAATTCTATCATCATCACAAAACTGCCTGTGTTCGAAGCGAGATTAACCAGTTTACCCAACTTCCCAACGAATCATTTTGGAAATTCTTTGAACAGTTTAAAGATCTTCTAATCCAATGCCCTCATCACGAAATCGATAGATGGCAATTTTGTTGAATTATATATGAGGGTACTAATCCAGCAACAAAACAGATGCTAGAAACCATTTGTCAATATCATTTCATGTCTAAAGACGATGGTGAAGCTTGGCAATTCCTCGAAGATTTTGCCAAACAAACATTACAGTGGGAAAGCGTTAGACCAACATCGTCTTTATCTAGGGCAGGTAACCATCAGCTCGATATTTCCATCGCAGTGAAAGCCAAAATGGCCGCGATACAAAAGAAACTCGAAGCTATAGAAAAATAATTCTCATCAGCCTCCCTAAACCAAGTTACGCTCTCCAAAACCGTGTGTGGTTGCTGTTCTGACCCATCATATTTAACGGAAGAATGTACTTTAAATCCTCCGTTTCAAGGTCAAGAACAAACTAATACTGCTTTTCAGTAATGATCTAGAAATGATCCTTATTCTTCCACATACAGTCAAGAATGGAGGAATCATCCTAATTTTGCTTGGAAGCAAAACTAAACTCAAAATCAAAACCAGTTCCCAAGCAACTATTAAAGGCCTCCCCAACAGCAACAGCAGCCACCACAACAAAGTCAGCAGCCCTTTCAACCGCAATCTTTTCAAAACCGGCCAACAACTTTGCACCTTATAATAATTCTTTTCCAATGGCCGGTACCGATAAAACCTCGGCACTCAAACGTAACTTAAAAATGTTCATTAAACAATCTACACAAATGACGGCTTCCTACGGTGAAAGCATTAAATCGATAGAAGCACAACTTGCACAGTTAAATGCCGCGATGAGTGAGAGAGAGAAAGGAAGGCTTCCATCTCAATCTCTACCAAATCCCGGCCACTCACAAAGCGCAAACCTCGTTTTTAACCAACAAAATCATAACATGAGTGCCATGACTATGTTGAGGTCGGGAAGAGTGCTACACAACCAAGTTGGGGAACAAGTTGAAGTTGATGACGATGAAACCCCAGCTACTACTTCTAACTATAATTCGTCTAGTCCACCATCCTCTTCTGAGCCTATTCTCCATTCTTCACTAGGCTCAAACCCTCAGCCCACTTTCTTGGATAAACCTCAAACGATCCCAAATCCAATTTTGGGATCAATTCCATCCCCACAAACTTCTCCACAAATGTTGGACCCAATCCTTATTGATAAAGCTCCCTTTCCAAACAGGTTGAGGGCCAACAAACCAAATGCACAAATGGAGAAGATTGTGGAAATGTATAAGCAAGTTAACATAAATATTTCTCTCCTAGATGCTATTCAACAAGTTCCGTCTTATGCGAAAATCCTTAAGGACTTATGCACTAGGAAGAGAAAAACTTAAGTGCCTAAAAAGGTTTTCTTAACGAGTAATGTGAGCATCGCTTTTACCTAACAGTTGCCGAAGAAACAAAAGGACTCCAGTTGTCCTACAATATCTATAACTATCGGGGCAAAAGCATCAATCACGTACTACTCGATCTAGGTGCTAGTGTTAACTTGCTCCCGTATTCTGTGTATGAGCAGTTAGGCATTGGAGAGTTAAAACCTGCGTACTGCACTCTTCAGATAGCTAATTGATCAATCACTCACCCTAAGGGTGAGCTAGAGGACGTGTTAATCAAAGTCGGAGAATTTATATTCCCTGTGGAGTTTATAGTTTTGGATACATAGCCTGTGGCGAACCCACGGAACCAAATCCCAGTGATTCTCGGCCGGCCTTTTCTAGCAACTTCCAATGCTGTAATAAATTGTCGTAACGGTTCTATGAACCTATCCTTCGGGAAGATGACAATTGAGCTTAACATTTATAGGCTAGGAAGTCAACCATCTGAACCTTCTGCTCATCTAATCGATATACGTTCGGTCAACGAGATAGCTTCCGACAGCTGCGCAGTTGAGGAACTTTGTGATAATGATCTCGACGGCACTAGTTCGTCATTGTACTATACTAGCGAGGAACCTTTTGAAAAGTCCACCATCGAGTTCGAATCCTTTGACTTGTCGCAGAAGTTAGTTGAGCTTTCCGAGTTAATATCCTACGCTAGCTATGAACCTCTTAAGGAGTCCGAGTTAATTCCCCTACCCTACCTTCTATCGTCTCTCCGCCGACGCTAGATCTCAAGCCACTACTATCTCATCTTAAATATGCATATTTACATGAGAATGAGTCTTTGCCCATCATCATATCAGCTCCTATAGCTTTAGAGCAAGAGAGCGCTCTTTTATCAGTCTTGAGATCAAATAGGCAAACTTTTGGTTAGACAATGGCAGACATCAAAGGGATTAGTCCCTTGGTTGTTGAACATCATATACATTTGATGGATAAATCCAAACCAGCCCGAGACCCACAAAGACGGTTGAATCCCGTCATGAAAGAGGCAGCAAAGAAAGAAATCGTCAAATACCTGGATAATGGCATAATTTACCCAATATATGATAGCCAATGGGTAAAACCTATTCATGTGTCCCTAAAAAGTCTGGCATCACGGTCATAACTAATGAGACTAATGAGTTGATTCAAACACGCACCCAAATTGGGTGGCGGGTATGTATTAATTATAGGAAACTCAATGCCGCAACGAGAAAAGATCACTTCCCTCTACCTTTCATTGACCAGATGTTGGAATGATTAGCTGGGCATGAATACTATTGTTTCTTAGACGGATACTCTAGCTATAACCAGATCCCCATCGCTGAAAAGGATCAAGATAAGATAAATTTACGTGTCCCTTCGATACTTTTGCTTATAGACGCATGCCCTTTGGGTTATGCAATGCTCCCGCTACATTTCAGCGGTGTATGGTGGGGATATTCTCGGACATGGTCGAGAATTTTCTGGAGATATTTATGGATGATTTCTTCATATTCGGGGACTCCTTTGAGGAATGCCTACGTCGTCTTGACGCTGTTCTTACCCACTGTAAGGATAAGAACTTAACTTTAAATTGGGAAAAATGTCATTTCATGGTTCAAGAAAGTATTGTCCTTGGGCATATCATTTCACGAAAAGGAATGGAGGCAGACGGAGCTAAAATAGATGCCATCCATAACCTTCCTCCTCCCAAATGCTTCAAAGATGTACGATCCTTTCTTGGTCATGCAGGATTTTATAGGAGATTCATTAAGGACTTTAGCAAAATTGCTAGACCCTTAACTCTTCTCTTAGCCAAGAATACAACGTTTCACTTTGATTCGGTTGCGAGGCTGCTTTTAAATCACTTAAAAGCTCCCTTACTACAGCCTCCGTTCTGTAATCTCCGGACTGGAGTCACCCATTGAGCTTATGTGTGATGCATCCGATTTTGCTATAAGTGCAGTCTTAGGACATCACATTAATAAGATGCCACATGCAATTTACTGTGCAAGTAGGACCTTGAACGATGGCCAAATTAATTATACAACTACCGAAAAAGAACTTTTGGCAATTGTATTTGCATTAGAAAAATTCATGCCCTACTTGATTGGCTCTCCAATTGTAGTTTACACCGATCATTCCGTCCTAAGACATCTTTTATCGAAGAAAGATGCTAAAACCAGGCAAATACGCTGGATCCTGTTGTTACAAGAATTTGATCTTGTCATACGAGATAAGAGTGGATGTGAAAACGTAGTAGCCGGCCATCTTTCACGCCTTTCTTCTTCGCCAACGCCGACCTTGCCAATAAACGATTCATTTCCTGGCGAACAGCTCTTGACCTTATCCTGCGATCCTTAGTTCGTGGATATTGTGAATTATTTAGCAACGGGACTTCTACCCAGCGAATGATCAAAACAAGACAATCACCAATTTCTATCCCAAGTAAAACACTTTTACTGGGATGAACCTTATTTGTTTAAGTATTGTCCCGATCAAATCATTCGCCGATGTGTCCCTAATGATGAATTCAAGAGTGTATTGTCTTTCTGCCATGATCAGGCATGTGGTGGTCACTTTGGTCCATGAAGAACGGCGGAGAAAGTTTTGCAATGTGATTTTTATTGGCCAACTTTATTTAAAAATGCATATGATCATTGCAAAACTTGTTCACGGTGTCAACACATAGGTCGGATTTCACATAGAAATGAGATGTCACTCCAACCTATCTTGGTTGTGGAGATATTTGATGTTTGGATAATTAATTTTATGGACCCATTTCCTAACTCTTTTGGGAATTTATACATCTTATTAGTGGTTGATTATGTCTCAAAATGGGTGGAAGCGGTACTGTGTCGCACTAATGACAACAAAGTTGCTATTAAGTTCTTGAAAGAGAATATTTTTTTGCGATTCGGACACCCACGCGCTATAATTAGTGACAACGGGACGCATTTCTACAATCGGTCTTTCGAGACTTTGATGCAGAAATATTGAATCAACCACAAGCTTTCTATGCCCTACCATCCCCAAACGAGCGGGCAAGCGGAGATCTCCAATAGACAGATCAAACAAATTTTGGAGAAAACGGTTTCTAAGAACCGTATAGATTGATCCACCAAATTAACGGATGCTTTTTGGTCATTTCGTACCGCTTATAAGACCGATCTTGGTATGTCTCTATACCGACTAGTGTTTGGAAAGGCGTGCTACCTTCCTGTCGAGATCGAACATAAAGCAATGTGGGCTATTAAAGAGCTTAATTGTGATTTTGATTAAATCGGCAGCTATCGGAAGCTGCAATTAAATGAACTAAGCGAACTTCATGATGAAGCTTACGATAATGCGATTATAGTAAAGAACCGGACTAAAGTGTTCCACGATAAAAACCTTTTGAGGAAAGCTTTCACATCGGGACAACAAGTCCTTCTTTAAGATTCCCGTCTCCACCTTCATCCGGGTAAGCTTAAATCTTGTTGGAAAGGACCTTTTATGTTACGGTATGTGTACCCGCACGGTGCACTGGATATAGAAATTTTTTTAAACGATTCTATTTTTAAAGTAAATGGGCATAGATTAAAACCGTACTTTTTCGCTGACCCTGCGGAGGAGCTCATGTTCTTACAGAAGCCGCTTTATCACAACAAACTCTCCTCCGCATCACCTCCATGTTTCGGTAACAGTGTTTCATCTAAGAATGGAGGTGACTATCTGTGCGTGCCAAAAAAAAATTTGGGGGTAGTTTTTCATTTAACTATTATTTTATCCCTAATATTTTCCTCCAAACTCTACAGATCTATGCGCTCAAAGAACAACATCAGTGAGAACACAGCTGCAAACAGGTTTGAGGGAAGCTTTATATTTATTGAAATATCATTTGGCACTATGCACTATATAAAAAAAATTTAAAAAAAATCTTCGAAATGAAAGTTAGAAAGTGAAAAATACATATGATAGGAGGGAAAATTTTAAGAAAAACAAGAAAATTAGATATTTTATAATGAAACTAGTAATAGATAGTCATGAGCTGTTGTCCCAAGAGTTAGTAAGATGAAGGGATTCACTAATCTGAGAATAGAAATAAGTCTGAAAAATAGTCCCTATTCTTGAGTCCAAATATCTAAACTTTGATACCCTACTATATGCACTTGCACACATCTTGAAACTTGGGATAGTAGAGGATACCTTAAAATGCTCTTGTCTAAAAGCCTTAGTATGAAGGAAAATAAATATATACACAAAAACATGAAGAAGAAGAAATGGTGAAGAAAAATGAACACTGGTTTTGTAATTACTTAAGATAGCATAAAAAAATATAGTGAGGGTGCTTTATCACCTAGTGTCTTAGAACAACTGGTTTAGGAGCCACTGCTAAGTCTTAGGTGTTGAAAGACTAGGATATTGCTAATTACGCCTTAACGAGTGAGCACATTTGGTAATTAGTTGGTTAGTATCTCAAGAAGTATTAACGGTCGCATGAAAAATGTGTGAGCAATTCCATCTATAAAACATTCACCGACTAAAAAGTAATAAGGAAGATGAATAAGAGTATGATAGCTTGAATTGAATTCTCTAAGAGTAGGGATGTTTTTTACACACACGTAGGGGTATATGATCTATATTTGGAAGAAAAGTATGGAGTAAGACTAAAGACGATATTTTATTGAGGGATGATGTGATTTCTAACATTTTTTTCATGACTATTAATATAAGGCTCATGGCTACTAAAAAGCTAGTGTAGTTTGAAACTCTTATTTTCAAGTTCTTTCTTTTATATGTTCTTTATCATTGTATGTAATTTTCATCATCTTTCTTTTATTATGGGATTTTATGGGTGTAATCCGCTGAAAACCCTCAGGAGAAAACACTCCTCCTACTATGGACATCTAGAGGTTTAAAGGCTTGTTGCACAAGCTAAGTGCAATCGTGTTGCCTACGAAAGTGTGCTAGGTTTTTCTTCTTCTTCTTCTTCTTTTTAATAACTCGTTTGCTCGGGACCATCAAAGTTAAGTTTGGGGGTATTTGATTAGTCTAAAATATTGCACATTTGAATGATTGGTTTCCCCACTATTGTTAAGTATTAAATGGTGTTTATTGTAATTATAGAACATATGAGGGTTTATGTGTAAAAAGTTTGTTATCATATGTTTCTACATTATATTTAATATAATGAGGGAAAATACATGCATATAATATTTATATAAAATATACATATCATATCAAATATTTCTAATCAATATTCTTAACATATAATATCATATAAAATGGTTATGATAATATCTCAAAAATACCAAATACTACTAACACTTTGATTTGAGATATTGTGCAGATTAGCTCAGGTCTGGAATCCAGGAGATCTGAGATAAATCAAAATGTCAGAATCAAATCTACCAGAATATTGAAGCAAATCGTAAGATCTAGTAACGGCAGAGACTCAGTTCATTATTATCAGAATATAAACATCTAGAGGATCTTCAAATATCAAAACAAGACAGCACAAAAAATTCTAGAACCTAATTCTCCTAGACTGTGGCGGTTGGGCGGCCAATATAGGCTATATGCGGCGGATCCGTGGCATATTTGAACCCGTTGGATGAGAGATTTTGGGGATTGGATCGTATCAGCATATAATCACATATGGTATTTAGGGTTTCTAGTTTCTGTAACTATATATAGGACTAGGCTTCAGATCAAAAATTATCATCAAAGAGATCAGGAGGTCCAAAGCGATCCACGCATCCGAGTGATCATCAACTAGTCATCTACTTCCAATAAGATAGAGATCTAGAGCAGCTAGGGTTCTTGTACTCTACTTTCACAAGTTGTACGAAATAGTTGATTAATAAAAGTAGTGTTTTTATTATTCTTTTTGCATTTAATTTCCGCACGTACTTTCTACTCTTACTTACTGCATCTTAATCATGTTTTCACTCTTCTTCATCTTTTCTTCTACTTTAAACATGAGCGAGTAATTCCTAACTTGCTAGGGTTCATAGGCTAGGGTAAATCAATGGATGATAAAATCATTAAACTTTTTTTTATACATTTTAAAGTTTATAAAGTTTAGCAAAACAAATGTTAACATCCTTATCGGGCGCGCTACCAATCTATTGCTAGTCACAACCATGATTTGAGATTGGTTTAACACTTGTTTTGTTAAGGGCTAAACATAAATAGAGATCAATACAAGGACAAGGGTTAAGAGTGGGGAAACCCTAGTTTCTTCTAAGAAACCCTAATTTATATTCATCACTATCGATCTAGTTTTAAACTAATATTCATCCCAAATATAGGAATGTTGGACCGAAATGTTCTTAAACTAACATTCGCCCCCAAAACGGGAATGTTGGACCGAAACGTCCTTAAACTAATGTTGGACCGAAACGTCCCTAAACTAGCGCATCGCCCCAAACACGACGATATTGGACCGAGAAGTCCCTAAACTAATAATGGACCGAAACGTCCTTAAACTAGCATTTCATTATAAAATACGGCGATAAAGGACCGTCATGTCCTCACACATTTAGCCCTACGGAGAATCACCATATGGATTACCGTATACAATCCACGGGCATAAACGATTCACAACTCTCCCAAGTCCCACATGATGTAGTCCTTTGAAGAAGACTGGGGCTACAGCTAATGATGTGTTATCTTAACGGCCGCCTAAAAAAAGGTATGTCTACAAGCGAAATGGGTACAGATGAAAACTCGAAAGGGCGCCGTGAGTAAAAACAGTAGGACTACCAGCGAGCTAGCGAAAACCCGAAAGGGCGCAAACTCGTTAAAAAAAACATGCGTGAGATCCTTACGACTCACAAAGGAACAACACACTTAGGAATCCCCACGATTCCTATGGAGAGATTACATTTGCAAGATCCTCACGACTCGTAAGGAGAATGCCCCCTATGAGACCCTCACGGTTCATGGGATTCAAAAGTCTTAAGTTATCGCCTAAGTTGCCCTTTAGGCGGTCAAATATTGACCCTTGTATACAATCCATAGGCATAAATAAATATTCTCCCACCAAATTTCACCAATGGCGAAAAATGTCCCCATATGGTGAGCGACACTTGTAGGTCCTCTAGACTTATAAGAAGAAAATACTCTTATAAGATCCTTATCACTTAAAAGAGAAAATGCACTTAGGAATCCTCACGACTCCTAACGAGAAAATACACCTACGAGATTCTCTAAGACATCTTTGTTCAAATTAATAAAGGAAAATGATGATTCGCTCCTGGCAATATTCCAGTTGTAGCGATGCTGATGCCTAAATAGGTATCAAATTTCAAGTTCTCTCACGGCAAATGATGATTCGCTCCTGGCAATATTCGAGTGGTAGCGATACTGATGCCAAAATTGGGATCAGATTTCAAATCCAAAAAATTAAAATAAAAACCGAAATGGTAGGGCAACTCGCAATAAAAAACAGCGAGTAAAAACAAAAACAGGAGAAATGATTGGGCACCGCGATAAATAGCCGAAATGATTGGGCAATCGCGACTTTCGCGACATAAAAGCTGAAAAGATAGAGCATCGCAGAAAGAAATAAAAAAATGAAAATTTAACTTTTCTGTCCTGCAAGTAGGTCCATATTGACTCTTGTATACGATCCATGGGCACAAATGAAAGAAAGGGAACCATATTTTCCCACCACACTTCGTCAAAAGGGGAAACGAGTCTTGACGGTATATATACAACCTAGAGACTATCCCGGCATTCCTTCTCATTCTAGCAGGATACGGACGCAACGTCATCATAAAAAAAACCCAAGGGTCAAAGAAAAAATGGAGTAATGGCAAAATCCTAACTTCAAGCCTAGACGGTACATAAATAACCTAGAGACTAACCCGGCGTTCCCCCTCATTTCAACAGGGTGCGGATGCAACTATCAAATGAAATTGGAACAATGGCATATTCCTAACTCCGGACTTCAATTGCAATACATACAGCATAAAGGTCTTACAGATGTCCATCCTACTTCAGTAAAGAATCGGCGCGATATCTTAAAAGCAAAAATGAAGTGACGACATACTCCTAATTTTGGGTCTTGACGGCAATATATACAAAGCTTAAAGACTTTTGGAGATCATCCCACCCTAGAATGGTGCGGTTATGACTCATCGGGGCTCCAAATTGAACCTAACCTTAAGTAAAAAGCGCCACGGCAAATACCTAACACTTGTTCTTCTGACGGTAATATAAATACTCCAACCTAAGAAGATTACTTGAGGACGTCTTGTCTAGCCTCAGAAGGGATCAGAGACACGGCAGTCGTGGGGCTACTCTAACAGCGGCTTGAAGACTGCATATCGAGAAATATATCAGCCAACGCAACGGTACCACAGACTAAAACCCTAGTACCACAAACCTAACTGACCTCTGTCATAAAAGAATGGGGGTTATCTACATACAACGTTAGGACGAGTTTGCCTGTAAACCCAAGGGAGGTAAACTAAAAACACTCCGAAATGAGTACATAAACTAAACACTCCGAAATGAGTACATAAACTAGAGACTACGAAATGAGTGAATAAAATAGAGACTTTGAAATGAGTGAATAAACTACCAATTCCGAAACGAGTAAATAAACTAGAGACTCCGAAATGAATAAATAAACTACAAACTCCGAAATGAGTACATAAACTATTTCGCGCCAGATCAAGACATCAAGAAACAGAAAGGTGCAACTCATGGGCCTCAGGGCTTAGAACTACATTTCTTGAGAATTGAGATCTGAGTCAATGATAAATGACGACACTTGTGTCCGCTCGTTATCTTCTCGGGTCGAAATTCTAAAAATTTATGTACGATACGCCAGCCCAAAACCGGTCATATACTATGTATTACTCTACACTACTTCACTCACGTATATACCTCCGTGAGCAAAATAGTGGGGGGCATTTGTTTGCTCCGGTTTAAGTTTCGTTTACAGATATGTGTTGTACTTGAACAAGTAATAACGTTGAAAGCAGGCTTATTTATATAAGCGCGTGGAGGGTTAACGCATGACACGTGCATAGCATACGAACACATCATTGGTGTTCGCACTTTGAAGAAATTCCTAAGGGTGAAGTGCACGTGCGCACCTACAGGTTGCACGTATATTTAATCAAAACAATCAGAGGAAGAATATGTGTTGGAAAGTGATCACCAAACACGGGATCAAAAATACAAGGGTTTACAAAACTATAAACAAAGTTTTCTAAAGCCCTCTCAGCCTTCTCCACTATGTCGAAGCGGTGATCTTCACGAGAAGTCGCTCCCCATCGATCAGTGTTATGCTCATTGGCGAAAGCAGACATGATGGCCCACTGAGCCCGTATCTGACTTAGCAACTAAACAGAGCGATCCCTCAGAAGCATGATAATCAAACGTGCCTCATGAAAGCACTCGATCTTGTCCTCTGCTGCATACGGCATCGTCGGAGTCATCTCCACTGGATGAGGGGAATGCCATCGAGCACAGACAAGAAGATCATCCGGAGTCAAATGGAGCCGATGCGGAGAGGAGATCCTCTGCGAATCAGGAGCTCGTGCATCACTTTGTCGCATTAGTCATCCGTGAGAGCGTGACTCACCAAGCATGCAGCAAAACAAGGAATAATTTTCTCGATAGGCACCTCCCATGGTTGCGGATGAGTATGAGGACGATTACAAGCCATGACTCTTCTCTGTTAAAATGATTCTCTGATAAAGTGAAGGAGAAGAAGAATATTGCTTCAGATTATAAAGAAAAGTGCTTAAATCTCGGCACAGAAAATATTGTGCATGGTGGAACTATTTCCAAGCTCTGACAAAAAGAGGGTTGGAAAAGAAAATGTTGACTCGGGAAAAGCAGAAAAATGAAGGTGAAAAGAAACCTTCATAAATAAGGCAGCGTCTCACGTGCTCCCCACGTGAGCGCCATCGTCGGTCTCTTATACGATTAAATCCTACAGCGGCACCTCACGTGAAGTTCACATAAGCGCTGACGTGCAAAACACGAGGTGCCTGTTATATAAGAATTAAATTCTTAAATGGTACCCACGTGCATAACACGTGAGCGCCAGCGCCCAAACTAAAGCGGGTAGAATTAAATTCTACATGAGAAATATTTCCCCAAAATCCGGGATATTCTCTATTAAACAGAGCTGTTGGATCAAAAATCCAACGGAGATGATAAATCATCAAATGATAGAATTAAATTCTATTAGGAGAAAATATCTCCCTAATCTTTCTAAGTGAGAAAGATATTCTCGGTTGGATCAAAAATCCAATGACAGAATTAAATTCTATTTTGGGAATACATTTCCCCGATCTTTCTAAACAAAGAAAGATTGTGCTCTGTTAAACAGAGCACTCTTTGATTAAAAATCCAATAATGATTAAAAATCACTAATTGATAGAAATAAAATTCTATCTATTGGAAAATATTTCACTAATCTTGTTGAAAACAAGAATATATAATCTGTGAAATAAAATTCACTGGATCAAAAATCCAACGGTGGATAAAATCCCCCAAATAATCTTTTGAGGCCAAGTAAAATCAATTAGTATCTCTCAAATGAGAGATTTACTCAAACTAGTCAACAAATTTGACTCTCCTATATAAAGGATGGGAGACTTCAAAATAAAAAAAGAACCCCCCATAAACTTCTGCTAGCAAAAACATAGAAGCTGAAACCGAGAATTCAATTCTCTTTCAAAGAAAATCTACCCGTTCTTTAAAACGTTAGATAAAGAAAAAGTAGAAATAAAATGTATCTCTTTTGCCTAGTAAAAAGAAAATAAGGGTTCAATCCTTCATAAAAAGAACTTAATTCTTACTCCGATCTGAGATTCGCAAAGCAAATCTCTCAACAAGTTGAGAATTTAATTCTTATCGGGAGGATTTTTTTCTTCAAACTCAAAATCTAGGGGAAAGAACTACATTAAAAGAAAAAGAGAAAATAGAACTTATGATTTTAGGAATTTAATTTCTCTACAAGCAGGGTTTAGCCCCATATAAAAGGAACTTAGTATAAAAAGAAATTTAGTTCTCCAATAAAAGAGAGAGAGAAAATCCCAGATCTTCAAAAACAAAGATCTTGGCGATCATTAATAGCCAAAATGCCGTTAACAGAGACTCAATCTCTGAAAAGAAAAGGAACTTAACGCCTCACGTGAAACACACGTGAGCGCCCAAAAGATTCCCAAAAAAACAAAGGGCTCGACGCCTCACGTGTTTTCCACGTGGGTGCCTCAAACAAAGGACTCAGCACCTCACGTACTTACCACGTGAACACTCAAAACAAAAGGCCAGCGCCTCACGTGAAATACACGTGAGCATTGAGTAAAAGTGCTTAGTACTTCATATTCAGTCAAAACGGCTGAGTGCTTAGCACTGATTGGACAACGCCCACGTCCCAGCGTCGCACGTGCTCCTCACGTGAGCGCCATATAAAATCAAAATGACTCAAGTGCTTAGCATTGATTGGTCAGCACTTATGACTGAGTGCTTCACATAATACACTTGTGAGCGCCAGAACCCCAAACAAGTACTTAATAATTCTGCATAAAGAAAAAGGCTGAGCAAACAGAACCCAAATAAGTGCTTAGCACTTTTAAATTAAAAAAAAAACGAGCAGACCAAGCCCAAATTGGCTAAAAGCCTCTCTAAAGTTTCAGGCGGCTGAGCCCAAATGCTCTGTTGTTGGATCTCAACTAAAATTTGATAATCCTTAAATATTGCTAAGTTGATCTTAGTCTCAAATAGGACTAACGTATCCTTAGTTAAAATAAATTGAGCCCAAATGCTCATATATTTAAATAGATCGTAATCTCAAACCAGATTAACGGTCCTTAAACCAAACTAACATATAACCTAAGTTCAAAACCCAAGCCCCAAATCTCAAATATACGGATTTGGACTAATCCGCTCCCTACGGGCGACGACATAAACTAGTCTCCGTATACAATCCACGGGCAACCAAAACAAACAAAATAACATACGACACGAAGTGAACTACTGGAGCAGGAGAAAGTTGTTATCGCAATGCGGTAATATAATTAACTGTAGGGGCTTACTCCTGCAGGAAAGTGCGTTCTCACAATCAAAAAACCCTCACAAATGAAGGGGAATCTGATGAAGTCTGCTACAACGGTCGAATCTATCCAAAGCTCCGATATACGGTGCCATAAGTCAACTTATCTTCGAAGAGGTGGATGGATATGTCCAAATAGTATCTGCCCCCAAATTCAGGAAAGACGATCTTTCCCAGTTTGTCTCTGTTTTCTGCGGTGAACACAACCATGCTTGAATAGTATTTGCAAATGAATTATAAATTCATTTGCCCATACCCTTCACTATTTCTCTTTTCCATCTCATTTCTTAATTTCTTAAAAAAAAAACCTTGAAATGAGTTGTCCTTATTCTAGAATATTCTTATATAAATATAAGAATACGTCCCTGCAAATACATGTTCGTATTCGTATCAAAATATGAATACCCAAAAGATAGAAAAATACAATGAACATAATACTAGAATATACATATCGAAATATATATATATGAACATTATTAAATCAAAACTTAATTTAATAATCTGGCTTAATCCAAAACCGGCTAGTATTATCATCCGCCCGATTAAAGTCTATATGGCTAACACACATACCTAATCAGAACAATGCACATATCAAATACGGCTACTACATCATTTTGCCTGACCAAAAAACCATCTGTCTGGGTCTAAAGACTCGTCAATACGCTGGCAGTGGGTTTAACCACAAGCACGTCAACGGCACTAGCTGTATGTAACGGCTATCCAGATATTGAGCGAAAAGAAGGCCAACGAGCAAACTCATCCGTACCCCTACTAAACCTGTCTGTGACAATCTCCGTACAGTCCGATCTTTTCGTCTAAGATAATCGCATACCAGGTCTACCGGATGGATAACGTCAGACCCCTACTGACCCGATAAGTCGTGTCGGTTTGATGCTCATCACCCACTGAGAAACTACTGATATCATATCAGTAATTCTCATCCACTTTGGCCAAGCATTTCTGGTGATGGCTGACCCAACACAGCGCGACATCAACTCCCAATACCAGGAGAGACGAATCCCTGACGATTGTTCACTGCCTCCATGTGGCTCGGGACTGTACCCAACTAAAACCTGTTTGCACGACTTCTTTAAGCCATGGTAGGGTAGTAATCTAACTACAATGGGAACTCACACGAGACAAATGAAAATCTTAGGTCAAAGGACTAACCCGTACTCATGCCGCAAGAGAACATCCATCTGACTATAGGTATAATGTCATCTAGAAGTTCTCGACGAGTCCTTCAGGTGTACTCACCTCCAGTGAGCACCTGTATACTATTTTAGATGACTCAACACCAATGGCTTGTGAGACTGGCCACTACCCCTCGTCGGAGTCTCGAAAAGTATACACTAGTCTACTCCGGAGTATTGATGCCCAGTCTCGATACTCTCTCGACTATGGACATTTAAGGATATGCTTATGGACCACCCAGCTCCCACATATATTATCGCCATCATAATGCTGGTAGTCAAGCAATAATCCTATGGGTTTTATCAAAATATATACACATAATGATAAAGACAAAGCAGATAGTATACTATCATCTCGAGTAAGACTGTTCTACATGTATAGGTCATCTTTCAATTATTATAATCGCCTACTTGCAATTACAATAATTGCCTTGAAGGCACTATATCAAATAATCTCCCGCTTGCACTTAAGGCTAATTATTGCGGTATCGCATACTCACAGCTTGTGTGCTACCTAATACCCAACTTCTCTAGTAATCAATTTCTCAATACTCGTTTTGAGAAACTTATGTGTTCCGGAAATAGCCCCAGTAAGTGGATCCGCTCCAATTTTTCTATCCTTATCTCTTTATATCTCAACTTCATGGAGAACAATTATCTCCCAAAATGAGCGATACCTGTCTTAAAATTTGTCTGGATATTTGATGGGACCTTGTTCATAACATGAACACCAAATCCAACAAGCTTCTTAGACTGTATTCTTTTGCAGATGCAATCAGCACCTAGCGTCATGACCACCTCAGTATCCTACTTGGAAACCTATCCAACCTATTGTACCTCAAAAGAGGGAAAACTATTAACTTTGACAGCCACTCTGTCAATCGGGTCACCTTGGAAACCTAAACCGGTAACCGCCTCCTTCAGGAGGCTGCCATTACCATATACCAAGAACATCCACTTATATTCATAACCGATTCCTAATGTTTCTCCAAGATTGGATTAATATATTCTTATTGCAGCTAGTGTAAAAGCAATATCCAGTGTGGTACTTGACATCTCATGATTGACTCAATTGCCTAAGTAAGTAATATATCAATCATGCAAATCTCTCTCCTCATCAGTCTAGAATATATCTCTTTAAAGAGGGTGACTCCATCACCTACGGGTACATCACCATGCCAGCAGTCGTCCATTCTAAAACACTTTAGAATAGTGTCCAAGTATCTCGATTGGGACACTTCCCAAATCTAGATCTAAAACCATAAATCAAGTTACCAGAATTCGTGATATATTGTCAATATCCTATATGGAGAAACACCTTATGACAATCAAAGTTTGACCGATCGTAATATAGAAACATCGCTTCCTATCAGGAGCATGTCATCCGAATATCAAGACATCACTCCCTATTACCTTCTTACCAGGTCTATCTGTTGTTCTGATAACATTGAAATCTTTGACTTTCACATCAAACTAGATCACCAATTCTGCTCTTAGTCTGTAAATAGACATAAGCAACCTGCCCACCACGATTTCGCTGCTCCCACTGACTACAACAACCCTCTGACAGAGTCATATATACGTGCACTTCTAAATTCAATTTAGAATCAATTTAGAATGACGTTATAGTTATCCACCTGCCAGATCTCACAGTCAAGGACAACAATAGTGTCAAGTTTGGGTTATCAAAACCTTCATGTCACCGTATTTTAGGAAACCAAAGTAGCTCTCGGCTGGCTGAGGTTATCCACTAAATCTGTGGAGTGGCTAATGGATTGTCGAATCCAATTGAATTTCCAGGTTCCACTAAATTTTCAGTAACCATTTGTGGTTCTGAAATCACTTCCAATTCTACCAAACTCCCGCTTGTTTCTTTTGAAAAAAATTCCTTTTATAAAAAAAGTGGCGAGTCAAGAACAAAATAACTTTAGATCTTGAAAATGGTAGAATGTTAAACCCTTGCTAAAAATCCTGGAATAACCCACAAACTGCCATTACAGAAATGTGCCTTGAGTTTGTCCGGATTCAGCTTTTAAACAGAACCCGGATAAATCCATATCTTAACATCATCAAGATATGCAACCATTCTATGTCTACATAAAATATAAGGCACTAATTTAGATGGAAGCATATTCAATTGTTATGCAACTATTTCCAGTACATATCACCTAAATGAAAGAAGGACATCCAGCATTACTCATCAAGGAACGCACTCATGAATGAGTAACCTGAGAGAGAAGCAAATTCTCAAATATTATTATGATGGAATACCTAGCATAAATATCTACATCTTCGATCGACTCGAAGAATTCTGATACTTCCAATGTATGGTTCTCTACTTTATTCTTATACCTATAACTTCTTAAAATTTGGACCTTATATTTCAACGAATTACGTGTCTAAAACCAGAGAAGATATAAGTAAATGGAATATAGTACGAGTATCAACCTTTTGTCTTAATGGACATCGGACAACATACATTACAATGTATAATTCCCTAGAGTATACTAACTCAAATTTCGTTTGTTAAGTTGAAAACTGTATTTTGGTTAAGAATGTATATACCATTAATCAATGCTCCTTATCTTATTCTTAACTAATAAAGGTAAATGTTTAAAACACATTTTTCAAAATATATATCTCACTTTATAAAATAAAGATACTGATATTCAATTTTAAAAATTGATGTATAACAACGGTTATTCAAAACCAAATACTTGCCGTAAGGCAAAACCCAGGTGATTTCCTCAAATATCACCAATTACAAAGAATTCTGAAATTGAGGATCTAATTACCTAATTCCCAATGTTCTACTCCCACTCTGCATCTGTAACGCCATACAGATGTGAGAATCAAGTCTGGTAAATACATACCCTAGAGTCGGAATCTAATTGGGAAAGCAGTTTACAATTAACGCCGCACAAGAAAACTGAAAAATGAAAATGTTTCGAGGGGGTGGTCGGGTATTCCTAGTAATGCCTCTTCCACTATCCAGATTCATGACAGTAGTCACAAATTTTCTTGCCCTCACTGCAATCCCTTTATATATCTTTACTTCTTACCTTCTGTACACCACATTTAGGCTAATTGGTTTTCTTTTTTCCCTACCATTCGGTACCAGTCTAATCTTTGGAAGAAGACTATTCAATAAGTATAATAGGTGTACTCTCCTAAACTAGGAGCCCTCACAATCTGAGAGAAGCTAAAGATAAAAGACAACCGAATAATCCTATTCAATTTCTCCAGAACATGTGGCCATCCTCGAACAAGTTTCTTCGAGTTCATATGTAACTATACGAGATGGCCTTTCCAAACAATATGAATCTCCATAGTGATACGGAGTGTTTTGAAGAAAAGCAAAGGGAAAGTAGGAGTGACAGAGATATATGCGACTTTGTCATGAATCATGACAATCCAAACCCAAAGTGTGTAAGAAAGTTCAGTTAACTTGGTTAATGAGTTTTAGTTTATGGTCGGGTCATGGTCGCTGCCAAAGAGAGAGAGAGAAAAGAAACACTTAGCGTGCAATCTAATATAGATTAGATTGGTTAATCACTTTATCTAATCAGGATGGCTCCCACTGTTTCCTCGAATTCTCCTTCAAGTCTTAAAAGTTGAATTAGTTAAGATCATCTGAAAATTACCCGAAGAGTAACACCTACTCATCAGTAGGAATCAGGACCCAACTATCATCGCAAGGTAACTTGACGGAAGCCACTCAAGTCACCACACTCCAGAAGGTATGCGCATGCATGGTAAGTTTCCTTTATATTTGAAACTTCCGATATAGTTTTTTCTCCTGGGACCCAAGGATCTTGGCGAATAATTAACAAATCAAGGGTCCTAGTTAAGTTCAATCCGTCACTGTCTTGATTGTGTTAAACCCACCTGCATGACCCTTGACAAATGATCAACAAAGTCGTACGACTGTCCTAACCAATCCACATATCCATACAACAGAAAAGTATTACAGAGCTACCACACACTACGCCTCGATGAATAGCAACGACAAACGTAGCATGAATACTAAGAAATATTAATCTAAAATGACGGAGGGCTACGGCTGGTTTTTGGCGAAAAACCTTTAACGTAATGAACTTGATATCGTTGAAGGAACTCGAGCAGTTTTGAAAAGGAGTGGTTTAGGTTCCGCATTTTTAAAACGAGTGGTTTTATAGAAAACCGATGGTTTTGAAGAAAACCAGGTAGTTTATAGTCGCGTAAACTTTTGCCAAAGAGGCCACTCCCTATGAAGGGATCTAGTCCCTTTCCTCATCGAATGAGGTGCAGAATATTTCTAACTGAATATCTCGACGCAGAGCAAAAGGAAACGCCTATAGTTTTCAAAAATTGGTTCCAACAATATCATTTAGGTTTGTTTTCCTTGCATTAATCAGAATTAATGCAGTCCCATCAATTAATCATATCATGCCAGAAAGAAACAAAAATAAGCACGCACATATATGCCATTCGCATTCGCCACAGGGTCCCGGGTTTTCACTGTATGATTACTTAACTTACAACAGGGCGGGGACAGGACTATCGCGGATGCAAAATATATATAGTGTCTACTAGATATATATATATATAATATATATAGCAACATTTGTCATATTAAATAACATCACAGAAGCATCATAGCAGAAGCAAAGACATAATGGAAATGCGGATAATCTAGAAAAAGTACATTTCAATGAAACCAAATATGAAATGCAATTTTTCCGGTCGTGTGGATAGCCCGTAGTATCAGATCCTAAACCCCTACGAGTACGGCAAGCCACCCGCCAATCCCAGAAGCGAGGCAACCCAAATCAACGAAGTGAGTGGGCCACCCAGTACTTCCAAAATCCGGTGACTTGGGCACCCCTTCGTGGGTCAATCCTATACCCCCTACGAGAGCAGCGAATAGCCCGCTAATTCTAGAGTAAGGCACTTCGGTCTCAACACCATGAGATGGAGGCCCGTTGTCCTCTAGAACCCGGCTACTCGAGCACTCCACCACGGGGTAATCCTAGTGCGTGTAATGGAAAAACTGAATATACAATGGCGACTAGTCTGCAACCTGGACGCGCCCCAAAAAATAATACAAGACGCAGTGACTGTAATCCATATGTCGGACGCTCGCTATGCAATATGAATATACATTATATCATATAGAATTACATCTAATAGTTCACACTCTAGGCTATCCATCGCGAAAAAATCCAACATGACCATAGCCACTAAGCAATATCCATCACAGAACATGGAAACTTGCGAGTATCAATTCCATAACCCCGTCTAAATGATACATATAGCAATTAGACGACGTTTTACCAAACGTTATGATATACGCAACCATCACTAGACTTACGACAATCAAATACCGCACACAAATAGCCAACATTTCAATTTTCCAAAAGACCGAAAATCAAGTGTGCTAAAAACCGACAAGAAATACCATGCTAAAACCCACTCCGAAAGTCTGAAATGAGCTCGGATTGAGCCGAAACTTTGCGGAGGAACCTGGAATGAAATTAACATCGATCCGGAGGCACCTAGGGGGTACCTGTATTAGGCAGTGTCGCACACTCTACTGGGTTCGCAGAGAGGCAGAATTTTCAAAAAACAATTTTTAAGCGGGCAACACCGACTAATCCACAAGATCTACCGTAAGTATTAGATAACAAAACTTGAAAAAGTTTTAATATACTATGAAGAGATTTATACCTATGTGCCCAAGTCCTTTGGGTCTTCTTATCTTCTTCTTAATTTTCTCGTTTGTATGGATCGAGCTTAGTCGTCGGCCTTCTTGTGTCGAAAACGATTCATCCAAGAGTATATAATTCAAGCTCCAACCTCAAACTTGAGCTAACTAAACCACCTAGTTTGCTAATATAGATAGTTTAGTGGATATAGAGAATGTTTATTAGATTAGTTTATCTCAATAACCCTAGATTTCTCAACTCATGAGAGTGTTAGGGTTTGAGGAAGAAGAAGAAGAAAGTAAAGGAGGAAAGAGGATGTGAAGTGCAGAATGAATGAAGAATGGTGATTGGTAAAGATTTATCATGTCGTTTTTAAGTTCTAAAGTTTTCGCAATCAAGACGGCATCGCATGTAGCAAGCCGTGATGAATACGAGTCATCCGCAGAGAGATAGTACGTTTTAGGTTCTTATTCTCACGAATTAAGCCAAAGGTCCGAATTGTTCGATTCTAACCTATGTATTTTGTATATGCAAAATAACGGTTGTTAGGGATAGAGATAGGTTAGTTTAACTTAGGAAAATCCATATGCTTTGCTTTGTACTTCACTTGACTATTGACACTAAAGTAATCGGCAACAACTTAGGAAAATCCAGCCTATTGACCCTTGTCCTTCCGTTCTTATTTCTTAATTTTCATCTCCGGCCAAAGCAAACGCAAGCAGTCACGTTTAGGAATCACCACTATCGTGGTAGAGTAGGGTGCCTAACAGAGAACTTGCGTAAGCTTTGGACGGAGTTCAATAGGCAAGTTAAAAGGAAAAGAAAAGTATATGGAGAAACCTAACAAAACATCACCTCTCATTCCCTAACAAAATCAAGTATTCACAAGCCATCAAAAATATCAAAAGAAAACAAAAGAGAGAAAAGATCAAAGAAAATATCACAAATAAGTAAAGAGCAAGAAAAGGAAATTGCCAGTAAGTGCTAGTAAAGAAAGTAAGAAAATACTGGGAACCAATTGAACCAAATGCAAATAAACTAAAACTTCATTAATTCTTCAAGTCCAAGGTACAAGCTATGAGTTCAATAATCAAAACCAAAACTTGCAAGCTCAATGAAGAGGTTGCAAGATCAGGAGAAGGTAAGGAACTCAAGCCAACTAACTACTATGTATAAAGAGTTAAAGAAAATTACAAAATGTAAGAATGAAATGAAGTGAAGTGTGATCAAGTATGGCTTTCAAGCTAGCTCTCTATTCTGGTATATATAGGCACTTCATAAAAAAACAATAAATTTGAGATGATGTGACAACTTGGAATGACCAGAAGAAAAATGGAAGCAAGAAGCGCAAGTGGGAACCCCGGTAGTGGGAAATAGGCCATTTCTGGCGGTTTTTATTGGAGTGATGGGGCCCGTCTTTGTGTGGTGATCTCATGTCCTCTCTACTATCTCTATAGTATTGTTTGATTCTTTTACAAATTCATTGATTTGATGTGTAGATTTGGAGGGAAAATATTTAGATTTAAACCATCACATCACAACTTTATCTCTTCACTCATCACCCATGCCCACTTGCATAATACACTTGTCCACTTGAGTTCACACCATCATCATCATAGTTGCCCACTTGGGTTGTGCACCCAAAGATCGTGTTCACACTTGACTATTTCTTTTCACAACATGTATCATGATGGACCATTTGTATAAAAATTTTGTGCACACTTGTTTTGTTGCAAAATCTTCTTAAATACTGATCAGTTTTCCATTTCGGTTGCAGTGTCGGCTCACAAATGTCATATCCGTGTATTTGAGTGTGTTTCCAGTATTTTATCACGAATACATGTATCCTGTACTTATTGAGCAGACACGGATTAATAGTACCAATATAACACAAAAATGATAATGAATGAGCGATATTGAAATACACTTTTTCGTGAAGAATAAATACCCCTAAACTTATCTTTTGCTCATCCCGAGCAAAACAAAATCCTAATCTCACTTTCGCAGGGAACGCGATTGCACTGAGCTCATGTAATAAGCTGTTAAATCTCTAGGTGTCTCTACAAGGAGGAGTGTTGTCTCCTGAGGGTTTTCAGTGAATTACACCCACAAGATCCCGTCAAACTAATTTCGTGAAATAACCGTCGATTCTAACTCTAAGATTTAGTATCAAAGTTAGAAATTCTATTATCATAAGTTAGAAATATCGAACCCTTTTTTTCACACCTCACTTCTTATTTAACTTAAGATTCTATACGTCTACGTCCAGTGCAAATAGCGTCGTTATATTTCAAAAGGTTCGATTAAACTAGTAATGTCACAAAATAAATACCGGATAAAACTTCAAAAGGATCATACAAGTTTATAAAGAGTAAGTATTTCTCAAGTTTCGTTCTCCAGCTAGGTTTCAAATTCAGAATTTCTATCGTCCTTAACAGAAAAGTAGGCCTTATTCTTCATTCCACTTTTTACTTGTTTTTGTTCACACACCTCTTTGTAAACGTGTATTAGTCTTTATCATCAACTAAAACCTTCATATCTCTGTTTTTAAAAAAATATTTTTATAAGAATTTGTCTTTAGTCAGGATTATTCTCACACAAATAACCGTTAAGAATTTTAACTCGGAGAGAATACTTGCTTGACTTGTTTTAAAATGGACTTTCTAGGTTTCTTAGTGAGCTTTGGGCTAATGCACCCAAACCAGTTGGTTTTAGAGCATTAGGTATAGAGACATCCCGGCGGACTTAATTGCCCAAGTTATCTAGGCCCTAAAACAAAAGGACTCATTTTAGCATGAAAATCATAACATTTCAATGCGAACGAAGATATAACTAGTTGTTCAATTATTTTTTAAGATAAAAGATATGTTTGTGTAGATAAGATATGTAATCACTCCAATCAAGTTTCAGATAGGTTATTTTTCAGACTTAGTTCGTATTAAGATTTCAATAATATCTCTTTACATCCACTTCACTTTATAAACCATTCTTGATATTACTTATTTCAAAACAAATATGTTTAATTCTAAAAAAATAGTTTATCAATTTAAAAGTTTTAAGACATATCAAACATGTCATCTGATTTTCAAAACTTACGACACATGTAGTGTGATGCAAATACGTATATTAGTTACGGTTAAACTCAAAAGAGGGTTATCTTTCAGATTTTCAAAATCTAAAATTAGAATTTAGTTGGTTCTATCTTATCAAACTAAACCGTCAGAATTTCGAATCTAAGTTCTCCCACTAGCTAAGTTGATGACAAAGCTTTTATGTTTTCGGAAAAAATTCAGTTTATAGGTTTTCAAATATGTATGCAAATTCAGAATATACAAATGAATGCAAAAAATAGATATGCTTACCGAGCACACCCCCAAACTTAAACTTGACAGTGCCCTCACTGTCATGCTACATAGAGAGGGTCAAAATTGTTAAGGGGTCAAAATATGTCGGTTCGCTCTTGTTATATTTTCTTTTATATATGTATGTATGTATGTATATACACACACACTAAAAAGGAAACAAAATATATACACAGAAAACAGTGTTTCCACTGTTAAGCGTTGAAGTTTAAACTTCGGCTAGGGAACATCGTCAATCTTTACAAGGCCTTACACAGACCAAAGGTTAATACCAACCATTCAAAAATTCTATCGTGATGCGACTAGGGCTGGTGGTAGAACGCGAAGAGAAAGAAAATGAAGAATACACGAGACCGTGTATGAATAGAAGTGGTATACGGTCTCGGTAAATGAGGAGACGAAGATGGATGAACGGGAGCATGAATTCGAGATTGAAAATTGATTGAGTAATTTAGTATAGTCTGTAATGATTTGGAGTTTTCTAACTGTACTAAATTATCAATATGTTAAGAAATAGGGTCAAACCGTTCAAGATTCGCGAGAAAACATGGGCTCGAACTTGGGAAACCAGATGAAGGAGGTGAAAGTATCAAGTCGTCTTGCTGTATGGAAACGATGAGAATGATGAAAGGAAGTAACTGAGGAATGGTATCGGTCAGAAGCTCAAGAGGATGTTCACAGTCAACGAAGGGGACATAATTAATCGGAAAGTCTAACTCATCTAATAAAACGAATTCATCCTTAAAGATATCCTCAAAATTCTCCGCAAAATCATAATGATCCATGCAATTGATCAAATCATAATTAATAACCTTAAGATGTAAATGGGGTTCATGAGAAACATTTAATTGATCGGGATGATGTCCACACGGTTTTGAAAGAAAGTGTTGAATTGGTGAGAAAAACTCACCTAAATTTATGGATTCATCATCAAAATTGTCCCCAATATCGATATTCTCAATCAAGTCAAACTTAAAGTTCTCTAACACCTCAACAAAAGTATAGTTTTTAATCAGTTGGATTTCTAGAGTGGGGATGTAGAGATCACAGGGAGCGGCATCAATTTCACTTGAAGGAGACCCTTCATAATCGGGTATATCAAACACTACGTAGTCGCACAACTCATTAAACATTCTACCTTTAATTGGTGAATCATTTGGTCTACTCGATAGACTTTTGGAACTGGAGTTATTGAATTCAGTTGGGAACGGGTAGGTTTGATTTTGAAGGGTGGGTTTCTCACTTTCACTACTCAAATTATCAAATTGCTTTATTGCCACATCATACATGGGAAAATTTTGAGCTAGTTGGGAACTAGCTGCTGGTTCGTAAGGGTGTATGAGTGTGGCTATGGATGCATTCAATTTCTCAATCTGTCGGCACGAAGCTACCTGAAATTCTTCCAATGTTCGTTCAAGACTAGACATGGGTTGTGAAGGGGTTTCGATGAAAGATTCAAATTCGTTCGGATACGTGAAACTCCTAAATTGATGTTCAAAAGCGATATCTGCGGAAGGTGTGAAAGTCGGATAGAATTTGTAGGAATCGAATGGTTGTGTGAAATGGGTAGGATTAGGATCAACATCTTGATAGGAAGATGATTGGAATTGTTGTCCTAAAGAATTTGGAGTGGTGAAAAATTTGAAAGATCGGCTACGGGATTGTGCAATACGTTCAGCAATAGACATGGGTTTAAGAGTCGCCATGTTACCCTCAGAAGGGGTATCAACATGAGAAGGGGTGAAAGTTTGAAATTGTTGATATGACGTGGATTGTGGTGTCCAAGTGGTGTTTCTAGAAGCGTCTATCCGAATTTTCAAAGAAATTTTGGATATGGATGGATCGTTTGAAGTTCTACCAAAATAAGAGCCGTAAGAAGAAATATCTGGTTAAGAGTTCCAAAGTTTGGTAAGAGTTAGTCGATGTGGAGTGCCCATGATATAAAAAGAAGAGGGGATGAAAAAGATAGTGAGGTTTTTTTTTGTTAGTTATTAACAAAAGAATGAAATATACACACAGAAGGTAAAGAAAAAACAATCACGACATAAATACCACACACCTAATCAGTTTAGGATTCACCTAGATCAACTAGACCTGCTCAAGAACTTAATTATCGAAGTAAAACTATGTCGAGAAACGGGCTCAAGATATGCTGATCATCAGGCCAGGTAAGTGCAGAGATAAGGGGAGGTTTTCTAATGCTTTCGCAAAGTTTCTTAATTAGAATAACACTTTCTCTTTTGGCGGTTGCGCCGTGAACACTTTGTCTAGACACCCCGTGAACGATATACTGTTAAGCGGTGTTCTGAACACAAATAACTTCTCCTAATGAGCGCGAAGTTCTTAAAGGCTTAAAATCTAGTTTCTTTTAAACTTTGTGTGGGTAAACGTTATACTCAATTTCATGATTTGTGGGCCACAGAAAAAGTGATGAAATTGTTTACCGTATGTTGTGGGGTTCGCTTGCCTTTAAATCCGTATTAAATGGATGTAATGCGCAATTCAATAAAAAGTTGTTCAAAACATCAAACAATCTTTTTTTTTAAATTTAAGCGCGGTGCTGCAACAAATAAGGATTAGTTTTTTTAGCGTTTGGCAGCGAACTTGCAAAGAATTCTGCAAAGATAGAATAGTGGATGCGTCGGATTTAAGAAAGAAAGAGTTAGGAAATACGTACCGATATGTTTTGGATTAAGAAACCCCCGATGAATTGAATCCGATTAGCTTGGAAAGTTTGCTTACGCGGATCAAACTATTCGGATCTTTAGCACTGTACTTCACTATCGCCTTGGCCTTGAATGTACACTTTGCTCTGCACAATCGCAGTCCGCAATTTCTTAAAATCTGAAAATATCGGAAAAACAGATATTTAGTGCAAAAAAGCGATATAGGTGCCCAAACTCTGGCACACACAAAATTATGAAAACCAAATTATAAAAATAGGATAATAATAGAACAATGGAGCCTACGGCAAAAAATTAGAGCAAACATAGGAGATTGGACAGCTGGTAGCGGGAAAAATGATAAAACCGGTGGTCGAAGTATTGAATTAATGCTCCAAATTTCTTATGTGTGTTCTCTGTTCTTTTAGTGTCCAAATTTTATAGTTTAATTTTTCCAATTAATCTCATTGTGTTAGCAGATCAAAACAACAGAGAACAAAATGTTAAATCGGTTATATTTTTGTTTTGGTTTTTGAATTTTTTTTTTTCGATTTTTAATTTGTTTTCAGAATAGTAGTTAGTTTTATAAACAAAATATACAGAGATTAACACAAAATAACAAGAATAAAAACGTTACCGTCTCCCCAGCAACGATGCTATTTGATTGGAAAGTATCGTTTTTAAGTACTAAAGTTACCGCAATCAAGACGGCATCGCGTGTAGCTAACCATGATGAGTACGAGTCATCCTTAGGGAGATGGTACGTTTTAGGTTCTTATTCTCATGAATTAAGCCAAAGGTTCCAATTGTTCGATTCTAACCTATGTGTTTTGTATATGCAAAATAACGCTTGTTAGTGATAGAGATAAGTTAGTTTAAGTTAGAAAAATCCGTATGCTTTGCTTTGTACCTCACTTGACTATTGACGTTAAGCTAATCGGCAACAACGTGGATTAGAGTGCTTAAGCACGGTATCTGTGAAATCCGGCTTATTGACCCTTATTCTTCCGTTCTTGTCTCTTAACTCTACTCTCCGACCAAACCAAACGCAACCGGTCATGTTTAGGAATCACCGTTACCGTGGTAGGGTGGGGTGCCTAACGGAGTACTTGCGTAAGGTTTGGACGGAGTTCAATAGGTAAGTTAAAGGAAAAAGGAAAGTATAAAGAGAAACTTAACAAAACATCACCTCTCATTCCCTAACAAGATCAATTATTCACAAGCCATCACAAACATCAAAAGAAAACACAAGAAAGAAAAGATCAAAGAAAACATCATAAATAAGTAAAGAGCAAGAAAAGGAAATTGCAAGTAAGTAATTAGTAGTAAAGAAATTAAGAAAATACTAGGAACCAGTTAAACCAAATGCAAAGAAACTAAACCTTTATTAATTCTTCAAGTCCAAGGTACAAGCTATGAGTTCAATAACTAAAATCTAAACTTGCAAGATCAATGAAGAGGTTGTAAGATCAGGAGAAGGTATGAAACTCAAGCCAACTAACTACAATGTACAAAGAGTTAAACAAAATTGCAAAGTTTAAGAATGAAAATGAAGTGAAGTGTGATCAAGTATGGCCTCCAAGCTTGCTCTCTGTTCTGGTATATATAGGCACTTCATCAACAAAAACAAACAATAAATTTGAAATAATGTGACAATTTGGAATGACCAGAAGAAAAAAAGAAGCAAGAAGCGCAAGTGGGACAGCCGATAGTGGGAAATTGGCCATTTCTGGCGGTTTTTATTGGAGTGGTGGGGCCTGTCTTTGTGTGGTGATCTTATGTCCTCTCCACTATCTCTCTGGTATTATTTGATTCTTTTATAAATTCATTGAATTTTATGTGGAGATTTGGGAGGAAAATGTTTAGGTTTAAACCATCACATCATAACTTTATCTCTTCACTCATCACCCATGCCCACTTGCATAATACACTTACCCACTTGAGTTCACACCATCATCATCATAGCTGCCCACTTAGGTTGTGCACCAAAAGATTGTGTTCACACTTGACTATTTCTTTTCACAACATGTATCATGATGGACTATTTGTATAAAAATGTTGTGCACACTTGTTTTGTTACAAAATCTTCTTAAATACTGATCAGTTTTCCATTCTGGTTGCAGTGTCGGCTCACAAATGTCGTATCCGTGCATTTGAGTATGTTTCCAGTGTTTTATCATGAATACCTGTATCATGTAATTATTGAATAGACATGGATTAATAGTATCGATATAACACAAAAATGATAATGAATGAGCGGTATTGAAATGCAGTTTTTCGTGAAGAACAAATGGCTAAGTGTTAATAACTATGAAGCATATCTTTTTCAATAATAATCTTAAGAATAATAAAACCATGCTTCAATAGTTATCTAAATGAATGAGTCATCCCCGGCATCGTGGCTCAGGACTGTACCCAACTCAACCCTGTTTGCACGACTCAATTGAGTCGTGGTAGGGTAGTAATCAAAGCACAGTAGGAACTAACATGAGACAAATGACGAACTCAGGTCGACAAACTATCTGTACTCATGTCGCTAGAGAACTGCTATCTGACGATTGGTATAATACCATCTAGTCAGTTCTTGGCGAGTCTATCCAATGTACTCACCCCAGGTGATCACATGTATACGATCTTAGGTGCCAAAGACTAATGGCTGCAGGACCAACCAGCATCCTTTGTCAGGGTCTCGAAACGTATACACATGTCTACTCTGAAATATCAATGTCATGTCTCAATACTCCCATGACTAGGGACATTTAAGGATGTGCTTATCGATTACCCAGCTCCTACAAGTATGATTGATTGAAACGATTTCGGATTGTGTGTATGTAATACCCGTGCCCAATGCTACTATTTTCAGTTACTGTTTGAGCATAATGTGGTACTCATTTCATTTAACTTGCTTGTTTGTTGCTTACTGTAAAATTTATCCGGCAAAGTCATTTCTACATATAACAAATTTTGGCATCTAAAATAAAATTGAAAATATTCATCTTGGCCTACTTGACACCCCTAGCCTCGTGGTAGCGTCCGTGCATTGTGTTCTCGTCCCGTTCAGTGAAACGGGCGAGTTTGGACGGCTACGCGCGCGTACATGTGTCCGTTTTGGGGGTATGCTTTTTAATCATAAAACACTTAATTTTAAAATTTGGATCCCGCTTAAAATCCTATTATTTCAATTTCAAATTTTTGGACTCGACCCGGGCGCGATTTGGAAATGTTTTATCTGGCGCCAAAATCCCAAATTTTAATATTATTAAAACCATCGCATATATTTTTCTAACTAACCTGATATCTTACTGTTCATTACCTATCTTTTAAATCTTTAAATTAACCTACATATATATCCTACTGTTCCTTAAAATATTTTGAATCTTTAATTAATATTTATCCCTAACTAACGATTCCCCTTTAGCCAATCGCATTCCTTTTAATTCCGTGGGCCCCCACCTGTAGCTCTCTCTCTCTCTCTCTCTCTCGCTTTCACTTCTCTCTCTCTCTCTCCACTTTTTCTCTCTTTCTCTCATATATTCTCTCGTACTTCTCTTTATCATTCTTTCTCTTCTTGCTTCATGTCTCGTTTCTCTTTTTTTTTAACTGTTCTTTTGTTGCCGGAATTCCGTCGTGCCGGTGACGGTTCTCGACGTTCCAGCAAGGTACCTCGACCCGTGTGGTTCCTTTTTTCGTCGTTTAGGTTCATTCCGTGAACCGTGCGCTCGTCGCGAGTTTTCCCCGCCGACGGTTAACGTTCCGTTTTCCCGATTCGCGACCCATCGAGGCAAGTTAATCTTGCTACATGCTATATAATTCATTTTATACCTATTTAAATAAATACCATATCTATAGTTTAAATCTAGTGCCCAATGTTTAATTTTATAACGTTTCGATGTTCCGTTTGCATCCGTTTATATCATATTAAATCTAGATCATGAAAACTTATCTTGTGACATACTAGATTACATTATACTGCATCCATATCAATTAAAATATACATCATCGTAATATTTCTTATTATTATCTTTAATTAGTTTATAATCTGCATTTTATGATATTATATATTTAAAATATTATAGTTTACACATGAAACGTCGTTGAAAAAGCGGATACGACAAATCTGAAATTTACTGTACACCTAAAATTATAAAATTCATTATAAATCATAGAAAAATCATTAGTATACGTTCTTTAGTTCGTTACGAAGCTAACTCAGAATAATATAACTCTATGAAATATTTACTTGCAAAATAAATTGTTTAAATAACGTAAAATGCAAATTAAAATGTCTCCAAACTGCTGTCCAGGGAAATTCCAGCAGCAAACTTTCAACTTCGAATGCTCATAACTTTTTGTAGGGACAACCTGAGATGCTTATACTTATAAAACTGAAAATCTTATTGAATTATCTTTGTTTTGGTATAAGACACGTCCCTTTTGGAGAACTTTTGTTATTTTTAAGCTATTTTACAAATTAGGGTGACGCTGAATTTCTGAACGGAACTTTCTTGTGCATGGTTAATCAATACCACTTTTATAGTTATTAATCGCTTTGAATATGCTATCCATATTAATATTATTATATCAATATTTATATCACATATTGCTGTAGGGTTCCTAGGCACCCTAATGAGGTCTCACAAGGCATCAACCATGCCAATTTCAAAAAAATCGGTGCCGAGAAACCCTAAACTACGGATCGTTGGCTAGAAATCTAGGCGAAAAAGCAACTAGTAAACTACTTTACTAAGAGAATACGGAAATACAACCTTTGTAGATCCGGTGCTCCACCTCCATAGCTCCGCAATGAAGTCCTCTCGCTGTCCAAAACAAATTCCGGGCTCTAGCGTCGGCTTCATCGGAGAATATGCGAGCTAGGTCGTCGATGTCCATGCCGAAGATGATCTACGTCGAAGCATCACTAGATCAAGCTCCACCTTCACCAAGCCATGAAAACTTGTGAAGGAAACACATTCTACTACTTGGCAAGAGGTAGAGGATGAAGAAATAGGAAGTGGGTAAACTTTAGAATTGGATTTCTCACTCTAATTCATCAATCACCATTGATGAAGCATGCTTTTCTTCTTGTGAAGAAGAAGAAGAAGATAGCAAGAAGAAGATAAGTGTTATGATAAGTTAATTTAAAATAGAAAAGAAAATCAAAACTTATCATAATCCAACCATGGTTATGTGTAGAGAGCAAACTATAGTTAGGTGAATGGTTAGGTTAGGCATAAAACAAAAATGGTGGACTTTATTCAAAGCTTCATGAAGCTTCAACAAAGAACAAAATTAGCCACCATTTTCCTTTTGCCAAAATGAAATAAACCATTCAATAAATGAATGAATAAATATATAATAACCCTAACCATTTACTTAACTAAGGTTTAACTCTTTACACAAACCCTAGCATTCATGTATCATCAAACATGATACAATCAAGTGCACAAAATCATATCGCATATGCAATGCGCATACCCGAGTGAGAAAATCCATTTAAAGTGAACCAATATTAGTTAGTGCAAAGTAATATATCAAATATATAATTATGCATTAAATCATTAAATCAACACTTGATTTAATGATCCGGTCATATCGCATATAACCGACTAATATCTACAGTAACAACTTATCGAATCAACACTTGATCCGATAACCCGGCTATATCGCATATAACCGATCAATGTCACAAATCGCGAGAATCGAATACAGTATCACATACTGGTATCATTCTCGGTCCCGCACATATCTCATATGCGCTCCTATTTCATTTCGCTTGAGCCAGGAAACCTCTGTGTAGGACTCTAAAGACTCGTCAATACGCCGGCAGCAGATGATGATCATATCAAACACCCACAAGCCGCAAGCGGTCTGCTAAACGTAACGGCCACCCGGGTATTGAGCGATCAGAAGATCGACGAGCAAGCCCGCTCACACTCCTGTGAATCCAACCAGTAACACTTACCGTACAGTCCGGTCTGATCGTCTGATATGTCGCATATCTCGCCTAGGGGTGGTAAACGTCAGACCCCAATAGCTCGATAAGTCGTGTCGATATGAGGTCTATAACATTCGAGAAACTACTGGTAACACTTACCAGTAAATCTCAGCAACCCTGGCCAGGGATTTCCTGTTATAGCCAATCGTACACAGCGCAACATCAACTCCCTATACCGGGAGAGACGAATCCCCTCCTATCGCTCATTGCCTCCATGTGACTCGGGACTGTACCCAAAAACCACCGTTTTGCACGCCCTCTTGGACGTGGTAAGGTGGAAATCAAAGCACAGTGGGAACCACACAAGACTCTATGACGATCTCGGGTCAACAGACTACTCTGTACCAGTGTCACCAGAGAACTGCCATCTGACGTAAGGTATATTACTATCTGGGAGTTCTCGGCGAGTCCGTCCAGTGTACCCAGTCTCTACTGAGCACCCGTATATCATCTCTGATGTCAAACACCAATGGATATGGGATCATCCATCGCCCATCTGTATGGGTCGAGAAGGTATACGCTAGTCTACTCTGGTATATCGATGCCCCGTCTCGATACACCCACGACTAGGGACTTTGAAGGATGTACTTATAGACTATCTGTCCCCACTAGTATGATCTGCATCATAGTCCAGGTAGTCAAGCACACATCCTAAGGGCTTTACCAACATGTAACAGAGAGACAATCAGTGTACACGTTAAGGTAAAGAGCAACCAGATAGCATACTATCATGTCGAGCAAGAAAGTCCTCCCTATATATGTCCAAGTATCCACTACAATATACATCCTATGTATAGTAATGGCCTCTAGGGCATACATATAACTAACAATCTCCCACTTGCACTAGGGCCATCTGATAGCAGTGGTTGTAGTATCTCATACTCAACCATCCCATAAAAATCTCTCTCTGGGAACAGGCCTCTATGAGTGGATCCGCTGTGTTGTCCTCTGAGTCTACTCTCCAAACCTCGATCACCCTGGAGATCAACCATCTCCATGATCAGGTGATACTGCCTTAGAATATGTCTGGATCACTGATGGGACCGGCGTTCCTTAGCATAAGCCACAACTCCATTGTCTCACAATGGTAGGAACTAAGTTCATCTCATGAACAAATATATATCCAGACTGCCTCTTTGGTAGCATCTTAAGTAGCGATGTATCCATCCTTAATCGTCTAGTATGCCACGGTATCTAGCTTGGAACTCTTCCAACATACCGTCCCTTTACTGAGGGTAAAGACAATGCCTGTGACTGACATTCAGTTGTCTATATCACCCTGGAACACTTCCAGTGATTCTCCCCAGGGTCGATTGATACCTTCTCACTACAACTAGTGAGAATCCTAACATCCAATTAGATCTATCTCATAGATCCAAAATCCAGGATTTAGTAGGTATCACTTTGATCCTATGTGGAGAATCATTGTGATAAACGGAGACTGATCGAGCGTAGCATAAGAAACTCCTTTCTTATCAAGAGTATGTTATCCACGTACTCTACGAGGATCACCACCATACTCCCTACTACCTTTTTGTTTATACAAGGTTCATCTACCATTTTGATGATGTTAACTTCTTTGACTAATTCATCAAAACAGACGTTCCAACTCCGCGATGCCTGCTTTATCCTATAAAACATCTTGCACACGTTTCCGCTGCTCCCACTGTCTACGAGACCCTCTGGCTGTGTACTTATAGACGCTCTCTTCTAAAACATCATTTAGAAAAGCAGTCATGACACCCAACCACCAGATATCGTAGTCATGGTATGTAGCCGTGGCAAGTAGGATCTGGATGGACTTAAGCTTGGTTACTTGAAAAAGGTTTCATCATAATCCACGCCTGGTAAATGATGCAAACTTTTAACAAGTCTAGCTTTGAAAGTCTCAACTCTTCCATGTACACCAAGTAATCTTCTCAAGATATACTTGCTCCTGATGGGGATTTAACACTTCAGATTTAGCAACCAAAGTCCATACTTTGTTGGTGTATAAGGATTCCATCTCAGATCGCTAAGCATCCAGCCATTCTTACAGAGTCCCACTCCTGATGGCCTGCTCGAAAATAGTTGGGTCATCATCTCATGATGCAATCCTCGCTCCCACTGTCATAGAGAAACCGAAGTATCTCTCAGGCGGGTGAGGAACCCTACTAGATCGGCGGAGAGGCTGAGGTTCGTTGGAATCTACTGAATCCTTTGGTTCTATCAAATCATCAGCTGCAGTTTGTATAGCTGGAACCTTTCCAGTTCTACATAACACACTTTGTCTCGAGCTTGTCCAGATTTTGCTTTTAGACATAGGCCGGACAACCCCAAATCTTAACTGGCTTAAGACATGGGCTCTTCCCATACCATATCTCATATGGAGTGGTAGGCAACTGATTTGATTCGAATCGTATTTAATAGGTATGCATCTTCTCAAGCGCATAACTCCCAAAAGGAAAAAGGTAACTCAGTAGTACTCATCATAGAGCACACCTCATCATATATGGTGCATCTGCTCCACCCCGATACACCGACGTACTGGGGTGTATACGGAGGAGTAATGCTGAGAGAGAATCTCATTCTCCTTTAGAGTAATCCAGGATTTTCGTGCTCAAGTATTCTCCTCCTTGATCACATCAAAGGACATAATACTTTTACCCGTATTTTGGTTCTCTACTTCTAACTTATATTCTGTGAATATCTCAAAAGGTTCGGACTTGTGTTTCAACAGGAACATAGGTCTGAATCTCGAAAGATCATCAGAGAATGTAATGAAGTACAAAGAACCGGTCTTGGCATGTGTAGACAGGGGACCTTACATACATCAACATGTATCATCCCAAGAGTTTACTAACTCTTTCTCTGTTTCCAATAAACAGAGCTGTGGTCATCTTATCTCTGTGACATGACTGGCAAGTTTCACAAGATGTAAATTCAAACTGATTTAAATATGCATCTACATGTAACTTCAGCTAGTCGGGTCGCATTGATATGACCTAGTCTACAATGCCTCAAGAAGGATCCGTTCATTTCTGAACTCTTCCTCTTGTGTGTGTTCCATATACTAAGAACTGTAGTTTGATTTAGAACATCAATGCTTTTAGATAACGTGCCTGAACCGATCAACTTTTGATATAGGAAATGTTCAAAACATAATCCAACTATACAAAATTTTATCATTTCTTTACTGATAAAGAGACTGATATGATTTTGTATATCAGGTTCGGTATCTAATAACATTCGTTCAGAATCAATGTATTGGTAATACAGGGTGACAGTGACCAACAGACTTGGCTGCAACACTTGCCCCGTTTTCTGCCTCATGAAACTTATCACCCGTTCTCAGTTCTCTACCTAGCTGTAGCCCAATGTAACAGATTACATATCTGGGATCCTGATCTGGTATCACATACCCAGGACGTAGAGGATACAGAGAAACAGTTCTTTGTAATGAACACACCCGAAGATAATGCATTTGGGCGGCACGGGAAATCTGGTATTCCCCAATTTCCTGCTCTGTCTTATAACAATTATAAGTTGGAGCGGGACCAACGTTCCCCAGCTCAGTATAACAAGCGGGTTCGGTCAATGTTCCGTATTATTATCTTGATTAAGGCGTGATATGGTCGCTACCTGGAGAGAGAGAGAGAAGAAAACACTCAGCGTGCGCTCTTGCAAGAATAGATTGGTTATTATTTTATCTAATCAGGATGGCTCCCACTGCTTTTTATCAAATCTTCCTTCAAACCCTAAAAGGAAAGACTAGCCGGGATTAATTACACACTACAAGTTCGCCAATCTTTCAGCCAGGCCAGTGTCGGTACTTTGAGGGAGGCCCCCCGTGCTTTCGCACGAACCTAATTAATGTAAACCTCATTTTCCCAGAGGCGTAACCCCGTTGACACCTTTCTAGACACCTACTTGATCGGCTAATTGTAATGTATAAAACTCTCCCAGGAGTAACTCTTACTCGCAGCGGGTATCGGGATCCAACTATCTTATAGAAGGTATGCAATCTCATTGCAAATTTCAACACTTGAAATTCCCGATAATATTTTGCCCCTAGCAGCTATATGACCTTAACATAGTCAACAAATCATAAGTGCTAGTCAAGTTCAACCCGTCATTTCCCGATTGAATTAAACCCACCCGCATGACCCATAACATAGTCAACAAAGTCGCACGACTACCCTAATCCAATCACATCATATGCTTATGCAGATAAGCACTAATTAGCTACCGCACACTACGCCTTAACATAGTCAACAAATGTAGCACGAATACTAACTAGTACTTATCTGAAATGACGGAGGGCTACGACAGGTTTTTCTGAAAACCTATTGCGTATTGAACTTGATATCGTTGTAGGATCGAATGAATTTTGAAATGGAGTGTTTTTGAGGCTTTTCTAGTTTTGCTAAAGGAGTCACTCCCGGTGAAGGGATCGTCGGTCCTTTCCTCGTCGAATGAGGTGCGAGATATATCATATATATCACTGTGCAAAGCAAAAATACTTAAAAGCAATCAAAAGACAAACCGAGTGTGTAGCATCTGCCAGTTATTGCTAAAGGAGTCACTCCCGGTGAAGGGATCTCGGTCCTTTCCTCATCGAATAAGGTGCAGGATATATCACATATACCGCTGTGCAAAGCAAGAACTGTAGCTACCTGTTTTATTTTGAAATTCGATTCTACAACATCTTAGGTTTCTTTTTATTTCATTAATCACATTAATGAAGTCCCATCATTTAAGTACCTAAACATCACAGATAAATACGACGTACACTTATGCCATCCGCATTCGCCTCGATGTCCCCTCATGCACCGTTAGGTTAGGTAACTAACGGCAGAGCAGGGCAGGGCTAGCGCGGGTGTAAAACATAAGTAGCGTCTATATAATATATCATATATACTATATACAGTATCCATCACAGAACATCTCATGATCACATCACAGATAACGCAGCAGAAGAATCATATGAAATATTGGATATACTAGGACGTCCGTGTTTTCAATACGAGCCAGTATAAAACACGGATTCCACAGTCGTGATGAATAGCCAAACCCACACCCCTAGACCCCTACGAGAGCGGCAAGCAACCCTGCCAATTCTAGAGTTAGGAGACCCAAACTCGACTCCTCGAGTTGGTCTCCCACTGGACTCCAGAACCCGGTTACTTGTGCTCTCCTCCTTGGGTCTATCCTAGTGCGGAAAAGTAAATAATATACAAAAGGTGACAACTTCCGCAACCTGGAAGTGTCCCAATAAAAGAATATTACATACAAGATTTTACATGAATGAAAATGAAAAACACTCATCTCACATAAACCCCCCCGGCTATTCAAACACGACGATCCAATATAACATATCTAGCAACACATAACATCACATGTCATCAACGTAAGTAAATATGCGCATCCCAATTGTCGTTGACATATAGCAACGAAACCGGCGATATCACATATTACACTTACGGTCACAGAAAAGAAAGTGTAAAACTACAACAGTTGGAATCCGCAACCTGCATAGACATCGCATGCCTAATCAAATGAATTCCTTAGACATCGCATGCCTAACAATTATAAACCCCGCATTTTAGTCTCAAAATCGAAAACTCTTTTCAATATTAAGTCGGGCAATTCAACAAGATTCCCGACATCCTGATCGAATGCTCGTCGCAAACTTTAGTAGGCGGTTGCACCCCTGATACCGTCGACGAAGTGCACCAAGGCGGAACACCGCTGCCGCGAGCACCCGAACGGATGCTTTCGGCGACGGGGTTCTTCTACAGTCACTTGGTCGGGGCTATGGAGCGAGGCTGTCTATTAAGTTTACCCGGCGAGTATCCGCGTACGCTACGTGATTGCGACGGACTTTTGATCACATCAAAATTCCGTAGCAACCGATCAAGTGAGACTAAAGTGCTATGTTTATAATATTCATTCAGTTATCACATAACTTTTGTGAATTCCAATTGTTGTATCACATTCCGGATAAACAGAAAATGTTAAACTTTCCGATTGAACATTCGAACACCCAAGTTTTTCCAATACAGATCAACACATGAAACAAGTCTAAAAACATTCAGTTCGTGCCTCAGTACCAACGGTCCAGCCGTAGAAGGGTCAAGCCAACGCCTCACATGTGGCACGCCGTACTGCCCCAAACCCGAAGGTTCAAAGGGCAGTTCAAGACGGTCACATAATTGAGTTAAGGTTTGTTGTCTTCTAGAGGGTCCATCACGTTACTTGCAATACTTAGAACGTCGTCAAACTACGGAAAAATCCAACACTTGGAAATTTCCCGACAGGGGAAAAATTGGGTATTTATATCCGGTCGAACTTTTTAACATATTCTAAAATTTATCCGGAAAGCCACACAGACAAAATTTGATAATCCGATCGAACATTCGAATCCCCAAAACAACCCCAGAAAACTCAACTGCATAGGATATATTAAAATTACCCAGGAAAACCAGCACTGCATATTATGAATTACTGTGCAAATTTGGATGCCACAAAAGACAAAACGGCCGCGGATCCGCCGCACGAGCCATGCTTGTGCCGCGGAACCGCGGCGCATTGATGGAATTAGGCACACGAATTTTACAGTATCCCTTAGAATTTCCTGCTGATTTTTCTGCATATTTTTAATGTTGAAAAATCCCAGATTTTAGAAAAAGGACAGAGAGCAATTTGGAATTGGGTTTTCGGGTTCGTTCGGACTTCAAACTCCGTCTAGACTTCGCCTAAGGCTCTAGCTAGTCTCTGATACCACTGTAGGGTTCCTAGGCACCCTAATGAGGTCTCACAAGGCATCAACCATGCCAATTTCAAAAAAAACGGTGCGAGAAACCCTAAACTACGGATCGTTGGCTAGAAATCTAGGCGAAAAAGCAACTAGTAAACTACTTTACTAAGAGAATACGGAAATACAACCTTTGTAGATCCGGTGCTCCACCTCCATAGCTCCGCAATGAAGTCCTCTCGCTGTCCAAAACAAATTCCGGGCTCTAGCGTCGGCTTCATCGGAGAATATGCGAGCTAGGTCGTCGATGTCCATGCCGAAGATGATCTACGTCGAAGCATCACTAGATCAAGCTCCACCTTCACCAAGCCATGAAAACTTGTGAAGGAAACACATTCTACTACTTGGCAAGAGGTAGAGGATGAAGAAATAGGAAGTGGGTAAACTTTAGAATTGGATTTCTCACTCTAATTCATCAATCACCATTGATGAAGCATGCTTTTCTTCTTGTGAAGAAGAAGAAGAAGATAGCAAGAAGAAGATAAGTGTTATGATAAGTTAATTTAAAATAGAAAAGAAAATCAAAACTTATCATAATCCAACCATGGTTATGTGTAGAGAGCAAACTATAGTTAGGTGAATGGTTAGGTTAGGCATAAAACAAAAATGGTGGACTTTATTCAAAGCTTCATGAAGCTTCAACAAAGAACAAAATTAGCCACCATTTTCCTTTTGCCAAAATGAAATAAACCATTCAATAAATGAATGAATAAATATATAATAACCCTAACCATTTACTTAACTAAGGTTTAACTCTTTACACAAACCCTAGCATTCATGTATCATCAAACATGATACAATCAAGTGCACAAAATCATATCGCATATGCAATGCGCACACCCGAGTGAGAAAATCCATTTAAAGTGAACCAATACTAGTTAGTGCAAAGTAATATATCAAATATATAATTATGCATTAAATCATTAAATCAACACTTGATTTAATGATCCGGTCATATCGCATATAACCGACTAATATCTATAGTAACAACTTATCGAATCAACACTTGATCCGATAACCCGGCTATATCGCATATAACCGATCAATGTCACAAATCGCGAGAATCGAATACAGTATCACATACTGGTATCATTCTCGGTCCCGCACATATCTCATATGCGCTCCTATTTCGTTTCGCTTGAGCCAGGAAACCTCTGTGTAGGACTCTAAAGACTCGTCAATACGCCGGCAGCAGATGATGATCATATCAAACACCCACAAGCCGCAAACGGTCTGCTAAACGTAACGGCCACCTGGGTATTGAGCGATCAGAAGATCGACGAGCAAGCCCGCTCACACTCCTGTGAATCCAACCAGTAACACTTACCGTACAGTCCGGTCTGATCGTCTGATATGTCGCATATCTCGCCTAGGGGTGGTAAACGTCAGACCCCAATAGCTCGATAAGTCGTGTCGATATGAGGTCTATAACATTCGAGAAACTACTGGTAACACTTACCAGTAAATCTCAGCAACCCTGGCCAGGGATTTCCTGTTATAGCCAATCGTACACAGCGCAACATCAACTCCCTATACCGAGAGAGACGAATCCCCTCCTATCGCTCATTGCCTCCATGTGACTCGGGACTGTACCCAAAAACCACCGTTTTGCACGCCCTCTTGGACGTGGTAAGGTGGAAATCAAAGCACAGTGGGAGCCACACAAGACTCTATGACGATCTCGGGTCAACAGACTACTCTGTACCAGTGTCACCAGAGAACTGCCATCTGACGTAAGGTATATTACCATCTGGGAGTTCTCGACGAGTCCGTCCAGTGTACCCAGTCTCTACTGAGCACCCGTATATCATCTCTGATGTCAAACACCAATGGATATGGGATCATCCATCGCCCATCTGTATGGGTCGAGAAGGTATACGCTAGTCTACTCTGGTATATCGATGCCCCGTCTCGATACACCCACGACTAGGGACTTTGAAGGATGTACTTATAGACTATCTGTCCCCACTAGTATGATCTGCATCATAGTCCAGGTAGTCAAGCACACATCCTAAGGGCTTTACCAACATGTAACAGAGAGACAATCAGTATACACGTTAAGGTAAAGAGCAACCAGATAGCATACTATCATGTCGAGCAAGAAAGTCCTCCCTATATATGTCCAAGCATCCACTACAATATACATCCTATGTATAGTAATGGCCTCTAGGGCATACATATAACTAACAATTGCTTAGTTGTACATCCCACATTACCATTTTATAATTTTATAACTTTTCGGATACCCGTTTGCCTCCATCGCATTTAAGATACATATAATTGCATCCATAGATCACATTACTACATAATAATGTGATATTAACACTCCATGTTTAATAAATTGCATCCTAATTAATATTGTAACTATAAATGTAACCCTAATCGATAACTGTGCATCCATATCCTTGAAATTATATCTATTTGCATATCATATTACATGTTCCAGTTTATTGTTCTGATAGTACTCATGCTTGTTTATTTATACACATGCTTATGTTAGTTTGATTATGAGCACCCACATGACATCTTGTGCTTCCTGACATGACATGTTACACTTCCTACTTGACATGACATGGTACCGTACACTCTTGACATGACATGACACCTTTATACATTACCTGGCTTGACCTGATGTACCATGGCTTTACCTGTTACCTGATCTTGTGTCTAATGCCAACAAACATAACATGTAGTCCTCATGGACCGTTCCTGTTGTCTATCCAGACAAACCTGCTTTTACCTGATCCTGTGTTGGCATTAGTTCGTGATTACTGAATACCTGACTTGACATACATAACTTGGGGGTATGGGGAAATCAAAGGTGAAACCTGACTTGTAACTCAACAGTTCGATACCTGTTCTGATCAGTCTTACGGGCTAGGCCAGCCCCGGAGTGATGATGCTGACATCACTCGCCCATCCTGCTACCTGTTACTGCCTAGCGGCACGTCTCGGATTCAGCCCCGAGAATCTTGACCGTGGTCCCGGGCATGCACGGGATACTATTGAGTTACATCGACGATTCATCAATTGATTTCAAAGACTTTAGAATAGAAAACCTGATAGAACAGTTTAGTTACCCACTGCACACTATCCTGCACTGCTTGATTCACATCATTGCTACTCTCGTTTTATTCATGTTTATTTTGCATTGCCTGTTACATTGTTCATATTATTACTTGATGACATGACGCGCTGACGTCTGGGTTTTGCATGGCCTAGATTCCATACCGCTGTTGCAGTCCGAGCAGGAGTACTTCAGCCAGCAGGCTGAGCTGTGAGTTCAGTAGTAGTTAGTTTTATTTCTTGCATTTATTTCCTGATGTGAGCCCGCATTATAGGACATACTTTTCAGTTATTTGTATTGGATCATTTGCTTCCGCATTTATTTATTATTGACTCCTGTTATTTTGGATTATGGACATGTTTTAGATAGTTTTATCTTGTTCTTGATATCTCTACAGCCGTAATGTGACTGTGGATGGATACTTCCTACCCACAGGTAACATGGTTGGCTATGTCACGTGCCCAATCTAGCGTACTCTGGGAAGCGGGGCGTGACAGTGTAGTTTAGAAAATTGAATTTAGAAATCACAACCAAAAATATTTTGACCGCAATCAATAACGGTGTCGGATGTAGCGCGTTAGTAAGTGTGGATCATCCACAGGGAAAGTGTGATCCGTTCAATTTTCGAATTAGATGAGTTGAAAATTTAAGGCAAAGAAAAGAAAACAATTCATGATTTGTAATTGAAGATCAAGAATAAGAAAAATCTAGATCTAAAAGAAACATTAAAAACAAGAATTGAGTTGTGTGATAATTTCCGACCAACAATCAAGATTAGAAGTATGGCTCGTAGGAGTAGATCGGATCTATAGATGTGATGAGATCTAATGATTACTCATTCTTATCCATTAACAAATTGATACTAGATCGATGCAAATTCATCGAGGTTTAAGGATCTTGCGAGGAAATTAGGGATTTTGCAACTCATCCTTTGTCCTTTCGATGGATCGCATTCAAATTCTAGCTTCTAGTTAATCAAATGGTCAATAGGTGTTCCCTAGTTTCGAGTGAACACGATCAAGAAAGCATCATCTCGAAACTAGGTCATTAATCATTTGATTCACTAGAATTTCTAAACATTATAGGATTTAAGAATTGTAAAAATATCTAAATCATCATCATCTAAAGATCGTCACAACTCCTACACGAGCGGAGATTACTCAAACACCATGATCTCAAACACAATCACAAATTGAGATCTAATCATTATGCTTGAATTAAAAGATAAGCAAGAATATAGAAAATTCTACTTTATTTATCGACAAATTTCGTTACAACTCTCTTGAATTTACAAAAGGAAGGAACTAGATCGTCGATTTCGGCTTCGCTCGGCTCCTTGAGTCGCGGATCGGCGTGGATCTCTTGCTCCGTTGAAATCCGACGTCGCTTCTAAAGATTGAAGGCTCTCTTGCTTGAATTGCTCTCGAGATCTTGATCTTGATCTTGATTTTGAATTGGATTTTTGAGGCACAAGTTGTGTCACTCAACTTGTGGGTAGAAGATGGTGGTGATTCTTGAACAACCTTCACCCTAGATCTAGGCTCTCTTTTATAGACCTCAAAACCCTAGATCTAAGATTTCAAATTTGAATTTTCCCTCCATAAGTTTGTTAGCAAAAGATTTGAATTTCTCTCCAAAAGTTTGTTAAAAGAGCCTTCTAGAAATAGTTTGTTAAGCCAAGCCTTCTAGATGCGCCACATGGAGCTTCTGGGGTCTTCTGGAAGCTTGGGCCGTTAGAATTAGCCACGTGAGAAAAATTGAGCCAATGATGACGTCATCACGCCGCGGTTCCGCGGCTTAAGCCAGCTCCCGCCGCGGAACCGCGGCGGTTTGGAAGCTTCAGGGCTTGTTCTCTCTGGTGCTTCTTTGGGCTGATGTTTGGGCCTTTTCCTGATATGTTAAATTGTATTTTTCTTTCTGTATCGCTACCAGATCTTTAGCTTTTGAGTTGGCGTATCTTTTATTAGCTCTTTTCCCAATTTGGGCTCTGCTTCTGGAATTTCCTGCATTGGACCCCAAGACAAGAGTTGCGCAATACAAGGGTGATGCGATGCCATGAAACACAGTCAATTTCTCTTAAAGTGCCGGTTTAAAAGTCTAACACATGCAATCTGGTATTTCAGAGATGATTTGGTAATATGTGCAATTATGAATACCGAACACTTCTAGATGAGTGCAAATGATAGGGAAATTGCCGTGTTAAAAATGCAGTATTTTCGACTGATCAAATTCCCCCAAACTTATTTTCGATCGTCTCGATCGAACTGTTTTATTAAAAAGAGAAGGAGAAAATAAAGAAAGAGAAAAGTACACTTTTGTAGGCAACACGATTGCACTGAGCACGTGCAACAAGCCTTTAAACCTCTATGTGTCCCTAGTAGGAGGAGTGTTGTCTCCTGAGGGTTTTCAGCGGATTGCACCCACAAAATCCAATAATAAAAGGAAGATCATGAATATTACATTTAAAGAAAAGAATTGTAAAAGAAAAGCCTTGAAAATTAGGGTTTCCAACTAAGCTAGCTTTTCGATTGTCATGAGTCCTATCTTAATGGTCATGAAAAGATGTCAGAAATCACGTCCTCCCTCAATAAAACATCGTCTTATTCTTCATTCCTATCTTTCTTCCAAACATCGATCATATCACCCTGCGTGTGTGTAAAGACATCTCTACACCCGGAGAATTCAATTCAAGCTATCATACTCTTGCCCATCAGCCTCAGTACTTTTTAATTAATGAATATTTAGATGAATTTGCTCACACACTTTCATGCGACCGTTAATACTTCTTGAGGTATTAACCGACCGATTACTCATGTGCTTGCTTATTTGGTGTATTTTCCTCGTCTTGCACCACCAAGGCATAGTAGTGACTCCCAGACCAGTTGGCCTTAGGGCACTAGGTGAAGAGGCACCCTCGCTATATTTTTTTTTATTGCCCTCGGTGATAACAAAACCAGTGTCCATTTTTCTCACCACTTTATATTTTGTTCATTTTTTTTTATTTCCTTCATACATCGGCTTTAAGACAAGAACATTTCAAGGTATCCTCTACTATCCCGAGCTTTAAGACGTGTGTAAGTGCGAATAGCAGGGTATCAACGTTCAAAATGTTTGGCTTTCCAGAATAGAAACTATTTTTCAGACTTATTTTTATCCTCAGATTAGTGACTTCCTCCATCTTACTAACCCTTGGGACAACGGCTCATAACTACTTATTACTAGTTCGTATAAGAAAACTTCTAATTTTCTTAGTTTTCTTAAATTTTTCTAATCTCATGGATGTAATTTTTCACTATCTAATCTTTTATTATCATAAATATTAAATATTTTTATATTTTGAAAATTTTTAAATTTTTTTTATGAGTTTTGAAATTTTTTTGAATTTTTATGGGTTTTGAAAAATTTTTACAAAATGATGAGCCAAAACTTTTTATACAAAATTTTTATGGGTTTTGAAAATTTTTAAATTTTTATGGTTTTTTAAAGAAATGTTTTGTGCTTATGCAAATGATATGCACATGATGCAAAACTAAGCACAAACCTCCCCCAAACTTGTTTTCAACAGTGTCCTCACTGTTGCCAACCGCTATATCTACAAAACCTGTAAGACTGGGAGGAATTTATTAGTGGGGGCAAAATATATAAGTGAAGATCCTCCCCCAAACTTATTCTTTTCACTCACCTCCATTCAAAAAGATGATGCAGTAATATACAGGACATGGAGGTGAGACGGAGGAATTTTAATCAAGATAAACTGGCTCCTGTAAGAACAGGAGCTCCTCCGTGGGGTCAGTGGAAAAATACGGTTTTAGTCTATGTCCATTCACTTTGAAAAATGTGCCGTTTTTAACATTTTCTATCTCTACTGTCCCGTGCGGGTATACAGACCGCACAACAAAAGGTCCCTTCCACCGAGATCGAAACTTACCCACGTGAAGGTGTAGTCGTGAATCATAAAGAAGGACTTGTTGACCAGGTGAAAATGTTTTCCTCAAAATGTTTTTATCGTGAAAAACCTTGGTCCTATTCTTTACGATTAGAGCGTTATCATAAGCTTCATCGCGGAGTTCGCTTAACTCATTTAGTTGCAACTTCCGAAAGTTGCAGGCTAGGTTTAAGTCAAAGTTGATTTCCTTAATAGCCTACAATGCTTTATGCTCTATCTCGACAGGCAGACATGCCTTCCCAAACACTAACCTATATGGAGACATCCCTAGGTCGGTTTTAAATGCAGTTCGGAATGCCCAAAGAGCATCCGTCAGTTTGGTCGACCAATCTTTTCTATTCTTAGCAACAGTCTTCTCCAAGATTTGTTTGATCTGTCTATTCGAAATCTCAGCCTGCCCGCTCGTTTGTGGATGATAGGGTATAGAAAGTCTGTGGTTGATTCCGTATTTCCGCATCAGAGTCTCGAAAGACCTGTTGCAGAAATGTGTCCCGTTATCGCTAATGATAGCGCGTGGGTGTCCAAATCGCGAAAAGATGTTTTCTTTTAAGAACTTAATGACAACTTTCTTGTCATTAGTGCGACATGGAATGGCTTCAACCCACTTCGAGACGTAATCAACCGCCAGCAGTATGTACAAATTCCCAAAGGAGTTGGGAAAGGGACCCATAAAGACAATGCCCCAAACATCAAAAATTTCAACCGCTAGGATGGGTTGCTGGGGCATCTCATTTCTCCGGGAAATTCTACCCGTGTACTGACATTGTGTACAGGTTTTGCAATAATCAAATGCGTCCTTGAATAAGGTCGGCCAATAAAAACAACATTGCAAAACCTTCTCCGCCGTCTTTTTAGGACCGAAGTGACCCCCACAGGCCTGATCATGACAAAAAGAAAGAACACTCTTGAACTCTTCTTTCGGGACACACCGGCGAATGATCTGATCAGGACAATACTTAAACAGATATGGATCATCCCAGTAAAAGTGTTTTACTTGGGATAGAAAACGGTATTTGTCCCGTTTTAACCAATCGCTGGGTATCAGTCCCGTGACAAGATAGTTCACAATATCCCTGAACCAAGGTTCATTGGATATGCTCAAGAGTTGTTCGTCCGGAAACGAATCATTGATCGGCAGGGTCACAGGGGAAGAAGAGATGCGTGAAAGATGGTCGGCCACAACGTTTTCACATCCTTTCTTATCTTTGATAACAAGATCAAATTCTTGTAATAGAAGGATCCAACGTATTAGCCTACCTTTTGTATCTTTCTTCGCCAAAAGATGTTTCAAGACGGAATGGTCTGTGTACACAATTGTTGGTGAACCAATCAAGTAAGGCCTGAATTTTTTTAGTGCAAATACAACCACCAAAAGTTCTTTTTCGGTAGTTGTATAGTTGATTTGTGCATCATTCAGGGTCTTACTCGCATAATAGATCACGTGTGGCATCTTTTCAATGTGCTGTCCTAAGACTGCACCAACTGCAAAATCAGATGCATCACACATCAGCTCAAAGGGGTAGTCCCAATTTAGAGACGATAGAACGGGGCTGTAGTGAGGGAGTATTTGAGTGAGTCGAAAGCTGCCTCACAATCCGAGTCAAAGTGGAAGGTCGTATCCTTGGCCAAGAAAAGAGTTAAGGGTCTAGCAATTTTGCTAAAATCCTTAATGAATCTCCTATAAAAGCCCGCATGGCCAAGAAATGATCGAATGTCCTTGACGCTTTTGGGATGAGGGAGGTTTTGAATGACATCTATCTTAGCTCTGTCAACCTCAATGCCTTTTCTCGAAATAACATGTCCAAGCACAATTCCCTCTTGGACCATGAAGTGGCATTTTTCCCAATTCAAGGTTAAGTTCTTCTCTTTGCAACGAGTAAGAACAGCGTCAAGATTCGTTAGGCAGTCGGAAAAAGAGTCTCCGAAAATCGAGAAATCGTCCATGAAAATCTCCAAGAAATTCTCTACCATGTCAGAGAATATCCCTATCATACACCGCTGAAAGGTAGCGGGAGCATTGCATAACCCAAAAGGCATGCGTCTATAAGCAAAGGTACCAAAAGGACAAGTAAAAGTGGTTTTATCTTGATCCTTTTTGACTATGGGGACCTGATTATAGCCAGAGTATCCGTCCATAAAGCAATAATACGCACGTCCAGTTAAGCGTTCCAGCATCTGATCAATGAAAGGTAGAGGAAAGTGGTCTTTCCTCATGGCGGCATTGAGTTTTCGGTAATCAATACATGCACGCCACCCAGTTTGGGCGCATGTTTGAATCAACTCATTTGCCTCATTGGTAATAACAGTGATGCCATATTTCTTAGGGACGACATGTATTGGACTCACTCATTGGCTATCGGAGATTGGGTATATGATACCATTATCAAGGCATTTGACGATCTCTTTCATCACCGCTTCCATCATGACGGGGTTCAACCGTCTCTGTGGTTCTCGGGTTGGTCTGGCATCATCCATCACATGTATATGATGTTCTATAATCAAGGGACTAATCCCTTTGATGTCCGTCATGGTCCAACCAAACGCCTTCTTATTAGATCTCAATACCGATAAGAGTGCATTCTCTTGCTCTGATGCTAGAGAAGCGGAAATGATAACCGGTAAAGATTCATTCTCACCTAAATATGCATATTTAAGATGAGAAGGTAAAATTTTGAGATCTAATGCTGGCGGAGAAATAATAGAAGGTGGGATCATCGAATGATTTTCGGAGTCACAAAGAAGCTCATAGCCTGTAAAAGATACAGACTCGGATGGTGATGAGTCAGGAGTGGCAGACTCAAGCGTGAAAATGGTGTCCTCACTAAGATCATGTGTCAGGTCAAACAGTGATGTGGTAGTGTCGTCGAGATCTGTAAAGCAAAGTTCCTCAACTCCGCAACTTTCGGGAGCAATCTCGTGGACAGAGCACACATCAAGGATATGAGCAGAGGGTTCTGATGGCTGACTTCCAATTTTGTAGATGTTTAGTTCAATGGTCATATTTCCAAATGATAAGTTCATTGAACCATTTCTACAATTAATGACAGCATTGGAAGTGGCAAGGAATGGTCGACCCAAAATCACCGGAATTTGGCTCCGGGGGTTCGCTACAGGTTGTGTATCGAGAACAATGAAGTCTATAGGGAATACAAATTCCCCCACCTTTATCAACACATCCTCTACTTCACCCCGAGGTTTGGTGATTGAACGGTCTGCCATTTGGAGAGTGCAGTGAGCAGGTTCCAACTCTCCAATCCCTAGCTACTCATAGACAGAGTATGGAAGTAGGTTAACACTTGCGCCAAGGTCTAAAAGAGCACGGTTGATGTTTTTACCCCCAATAGAAATCGATATCGTAGGACATCCTGGGTCCTTACGTTTCTTTGGTAGCTGAGGGATAAAAGCAGTGCTAATGTTGTTGGACATGAAGACCTTCTTCGGCACTTGAGTCTTCCTCTTCCTAGTGCACAAGTCCTTAAGAATTTTCGCATAAGCGGGGACTTCTTGAATCGCATCTAGGAGAGGGATGTTGATGTTAACCTGTTTGAACATTTCCATAATTTTCTCCATATGTGGACTCGATTTGTTAGCCCTTAACCGATTTGGGTAAGGTGCTTTAGCAATGAGCGCTGGGTCCATCATAGGAGAAGGAAGTGGGGGTAGACGTGATCCCGAAAGAGGAGTGGGGATCGTCTGTGGAGAACTAGAAGAGGTGGGCTGAGGTGTCGAGCCTAGAGGGAAATGGAGAATAGGCTCGCGAGAAGGCGGTGGGGTAGAAGAACAAGAATCAGACATAGAAGTGTGTGTGTGAGGAAAGGTCTCAGCCGGGGTGTTGATAGGATTTTCAATATCATCAACTTCTTCCCTAACATGGTTATCCAGCACTCTTCCTGATCTCAACGTTGTGACGGCATTTACATTGTAATGCCCAGGATTCGGTAAGGGTTGAAACGGAAGTTTCCCTTTTTCTCTCGCACTCATTTCGGCCTTAAGTCGTGCATTCTCAGCTTCCATCGTTTTGATACTCTCAGCTTGGGACGCTGAGTTTTTCTTTATCTCACCGACGAAAGACCTAACCTCAGCCGACACTTCCATGAAATTTGACAAGAGTGATTTCATGGTTTGAGTGAATTGAGAGAACTCGTCAGAACAGGTCGACTGCATAGGATTAGATGGTGCAGGAGTGTTGACCTGGTTTTAGAAATTTTGTGACTGGTGGGGGTGCTGAGTGAGTTGAAATGGTTGCTGTTGTGGAGGAAGGACCCTTTGGAATTGATTCGGGTTTGGAACCGTGTTTTGGGATTGGTTCCAAGCAAAATTCGGGTGATTCCTCCAGCCCTGATTGTACGTGGAAGAATATGGATCGTTTCTAGGTCTTTGAAATGCGGCATTGGTATGCTCGTGACCTTGAAACGGAGAGTTTAATAGACATTCTTCCGTTAAGTGAGACGGATCAGAACAGCACCCACAAACAGTTTTAGGGAGGGACATTGGGTTTAGGGAGGCTGCTAAGAATTTGTGTTCCATAGCTTCGAGCTTCTTTTGCATTGCTGCCATCTCAGCTCGAACACCTATGGACACGTCTATTTGGTGTACACCACCCCTACTCGATGGCTGGGTTCCAGTCTCCCACTGTAAGGACTTTTCAGCGAACTCTTCTAAAAATTTCCATGCTTCCCCATCATCCTTGGTCATAAAGGTGCCTTGACACATGTTTTCAAGGTTTTGTTTAGTGGTAGGGTTGCTGCCCTCATATATGATTCGGCAAAGATCCCATCTCGGGATGCCGTGATGTGGGCATTGAACCAAAAGATCCTTGAATCGTTCAAAACATTTTGAAAATGGTTCAGCCGGAAGCTGGGAGAATTGATATAGTTCGCTACGGATTCGAGCTGTCTTTTGCATAGGGTAGAATTTCTTAAGGAATGCCGCAACGAATTCTTCCCAATTCGAGATGGAATGTGCGGTGGTGTTATACAGCCACTTCTCGGCTATATCGCACAAGGTAAATGGAAGAAGTCGTAGATGCATGGCATCCACAGAAAGTTGTGATGTACACATCATTACGCATACGTTTTCAAATTTGGTGATAAAAACGTACGCGTCTTCAGTCTCGAGACCGTGGAATTTGGGTAGAAGGTTGATGTACTGGGGCTTAATCTCAAAGTTATCCCCGTTGGCTGGTGGAATGGATAAGCAGGTCGAGAGAGGACCTCGCAAAGGGTAGCACCTCTCTTGGAGAGAGATGCGGGGAGAATTCTGCGCACCAACGGACGGCGGCAGAGCAGCGGAAAAGAGGTTCGATGGAGACGGATCCATCGGTGTGGGTGTGGTAGTGGATAAAAGAAAGGTAAATGGAGAAATACCGACTTCGGAGTCGATCGAGGGGACGCGGACAAGTCGGGCACTAGAATCCCGTGTCCAGCCTATCTTGCACTAAATGGGGTTAGTACAAGTCGCAGCGTGATTTATAATTAGGGGAATGAATGAATGAATGCGGTGTTTGTTTTGAAAAATGATACGGTTTTTGAAAATATGATGCGATCACAACAAATGCAACAAGCAACCCTAAAATCTATGGTCACCTAGGTCAAAGCTCTAGACCGCTCCTAACTTCCAAAAGACAAGTCGCAGGATAAAATCCTCCACTGCCTCTTTGTTTCTCCTGTGGCCAGGTAAGTGGGTGGTTCTCCACTACGTAAGTAGTGGGCCTAATTAAGTAACCACTAGCCTTTGACACACTTGCCTTAGACACCACAAAAAGAAACGCGGATAAGCAATGAATTACCCACGGCCTTCTTCTGTCCTAAGTGAGCGCGACGGTCCTTAGAGTCATCTCTAGATATTTTTTAGTTAATGAGGGTAATGCGGATGCAGGTTTGTGATTTTTGGGGCCTAGGAAGGGTAATGAACTCTCCACCTAATCTGGATTTGGCCGTGCCCCTTAATGTCCATATTAATTATGCAAACAACCACAAAATCAAAAACAAGCACAATTTATTTTGCTTTTTGCGGCGCTGCGATTTTTACAAAGAAGCCTGCAACAAATTGTTAGTTGGAGCAGATTTAGGAAGGAGATAAGAAAGATAGAGGTTACCTGCTAAAAATTTTACAGAGAAGCCCTTGATCCGCCGTGATTCCGCCGCGATAGTCGCCTTATGCCGCGGTTCCGCCGCGCCTCAAGCTCCTCTCTGCACAAAAATTCACCAGAGCACTCCTGAACACTTCCTTAGCTCTCTGGAATTCTCCAAATAATTTTCCAATTTCACAGCAAGCTCCAGATCTCCTTGCAATTAACCACAACAACTTGTTTAGTGTTTTGCGCGAGTTTTGATCTAAAAAAATATTGATGGAATAAACTTTTCAACTCAAATTTCAAAAAGTGAACAAATAGCACACGATCCCCGGCAACGGCGCCATTTGATTGAATGATATTCTTGTTGTGTATGTTTATAAAAAATAGAATTTAGAAATCACAACCAAAAATATTTTGACCGCAATCAATAACGGTGTCGGATGTAGCGCGTTAGTAAGTGCGGATCGTCCACAGGGAAAGTGAGATCCGTTCAATTTCCGAATTAGATGAGTTGAAAATTTAAGGCAAAGAAAAGAAAACAATTCATGATTTGTAATTGAAGATCAAGAATAATAAAAATCTAGATCTAAAAGAAACATTAAAAACAAGAATTGAGATGTGTGATAATTTCCAACCAACAATCAAGATTAGAAGTATGGCTCGTAGGAGTAGATCGGATCTATAGATGTGATGAGATCTAATGATTACTCATTCTTATCCATTAACAAATTGATACTAGATCGATGCAAATTCATCGAGGTTTAAGGATCTTGCGAGGAAATTAGGGATTTCGCAACTCATCCTTTGTCCTTTCGATGGATCGCATTCAAATTCTAGTTTCTAGTTAATCAAATGGTCAATAGGTGTTCCCTAGTTTCGAGTGAACACGATCAAGAAAGCATCATCTCGAAACTAGGTCATTAATCATTTGATTCACTAGAATTTCCAAACATTATAGGATTTAAGAATTGTAAAAATATCTAAATCATCATCATCTAAAGATCGTCACAACTCCTATACGAGCGGAGATTACTCAAACATCATGATCACAAACACAATCACAAATTGAGATCTAATCATTATGCTTGAATTAAAAGATAAGCAAGAATATAGAAAATTCACCTTTATTTATCGACAAATTTCGTTACAACTCTCTTGAATTTACAAAAGGAAGGAACTAGATCGTCGATTTCGGCTTCGCTCGGCTCCTTGAGTCGCGGATCGGCGTGGATCTCTTGCTCCGTTGAAATCCGACGTCGCTTCTAAAGGTTGAAGGCTCTCTTGCTTGAATTGCTCTCGGGATCTTGATCTTGATTTTGAATTGGATTTTTGAGGCACAAGTTGTGTCACTCAACTTGTGGGTAGAAGATGGTGGTGATTCTTGAACAACCTTCACCCTAGATCTAGGCTCTCTTTTATAGACCTCAAAACCCTAGATCTAGGATTTCAAATTTGAATTTTCCCTCCACAAGTTTGTTAGCAAAAGATTTGAATTTCCCTCCAAAAGTTTGTTAAAAGAGCCTTCTAGAAATAGTTTGTTAAGCCAAGCCTTCTAGATGCGCCACGTGGAGCTTCTGGGGTCTTCTGGAAGCTTGGGCCGTTAGAATTAGCCACGTGAGAAAAATTGAGCCAATGATGACATCATCACGCCGCGGTTCCTAGGCTTAAGCCAGCTCCCGCCGCGGAACCGCGGCGGTTTGGAAGCTTCAGGGCTTGTTCTCTCTGGTGCTTCTTTGGGCTGATGTTTGGGCCTTTTCCTGATATGTTAAATTGTAATTTGCTTTCTGTACGCTACCAGATCTTTAGATTTTGAGTTGGCGTATCTTTTATTAGCTCTTTTCCCAATTTGGGCTCTGCTTCTGGAATTTCCTGCATTGGACCCCAAGACAAGAGTTGCGCAATACAAGGGTGATGCGATGCCATGAAACACAGTCAATTTCTCTTAAAGTGCCGGTTTAAAAGTCTAACACATGCAATCTGGTGTTTCAGAGATGATTTGGTAATATGTGCAATTATGAATACCGAACACTTCTAGATGAGTGCAAATGATAGGAAAATTTCCGTGTTAAAAATGCAGTATTTTCGACTGATCAATGATTGCCATCATAACGCTAGTTTTCAAGCAATGATCCTACGGGCTTTATCAACATGTATTAATGATACGTAATAACAAGTAAAACATATGCACGTGTTAAGATAAAGACAAACCAAATAGCATACTATCATATCGAGCAAGATTGTCCTGTACATACATATGTCCAAGTATCCACTTGTATACATATACAATAATGGCCTCTAGAGTATACATATCTAACAATATCCCACTTGCACTAAGGTCATATATTGGCATATCGAGTACCCAACGTCTGCACTAGGGCCAGTTGTTGGCGTACCGCATACCCAATATTTCAAATAGTCTCTCGAACTGTGCTTGAGAGAGGGCCTTAGTGAATGGATCCGCTATGTTTTCTTTTGTCTCTACTCTCCGCACCTTGATCTCCTTGCGGTCAACGATCTCCCTAATCAGGTGATACCGCCTCAAAATGTGTCTGGATTTCTAATAGGACCATGATTTCTTGGTTAAAGCCATAGCCCCATTGTTGTCGTAATACAAAGGTATTGGATCAACAATAGACGGAACCACCTCAAGTTCAGTAATGAACTTCTTTATCCAGACAGCTTCTTTTGCGACATCATTGGCAGCAATGTATTCATCATCCATCATCGAGTCTGCGGCGGTGTCCTGTTTGGAGCTCTTCCAACAGACCGCCTCTCCGTTGAGGGTGAACACAAAACCCGAGACAGACTTGCTATCATCCTTGTCACTCTGAAAGCTCGAGTCGATAAAAGACTCCACCTGGAGTTCCCCATTACCGCACCAGGAAAGTTTCTTAGTCCTTCTCAGGTACTTAAGAATATTCTTCACTACTGTCCAGTGGTTTCCTCCTGTGTTCGACTGATACCGGCTCACCACGCTAAGCGTGTAAGCTACATCTAGTCTAGTACATAGCATCGCATACATTATAGATCTTACTGCTGAAGCGTAGGGTATAATGCTTATGCCAACCCTTTCCTCATCAATCTTAGGAGACATCTCTTTAAAGAGGGTGATTCCGTGCAATGCGTGTATATTACCTCACTTGGAACCTTCCATACTAAATCTCTTTAGTATGGCCTCTATATACCTGGATTGAAAGTCCCAACAATCACTTGGATTTATCTCTATAGATTTTAATCCCCAAAATGTAGGAGGTATCACCCAGGTCTTTCATGGAGAACCTTTGTGACAAGAACATCTTGACCGATTGTAGTATAAGAATGGCATTTCTTATCAAGAGAATGTCATCTACGTACAAGACCAGGAATACGATAGTTCATTCTACAATCTTCTTATATATATAAGGCTCATCCTCGTTTTTGAAGAAGTCAAATTCCTTGAATGTTTCATCAAAATAGATGTCCCGGCTCCGCGATATCTACTTTAATCCATAAATGGATTTAAGCAACTTGCACACCTTCCACTGCTCCAACTGTTTATGAATCCCTCCGGCTAATCCATATAAACGTACTCTTCCAAACTTCCATTTAGAAAAGCCGTTTTTACGTCCATCTTCCAGATTTCGTAGTCATGGAAGGCAGCAATGGCAGGTAAGATCCGAATGGATTTGAGCATAGCTACTGGAGAAAAGGTTTCATCATAGTCCACTCCTGATCTTTGACGAAAACATTTTGCAACAAGTTTAGCCTTATAGGTTTCCACCTGTCCATTTACACCAATCTTCTTTTTGAAGATCCATTTGCATCCAACGGGTTTTACTGCATGAGGAGCAATATCCAAGGTCCAAACTTTATTGGTGTACATGGACTCCATTTCGGATCGCATAGCATCCAGTCATTTATCAGAGTCCCTACTGGTAATGGCCTGCTTGAAATTAGTAGGATCATCTTCTTCCAAGATACAATCCTCTAGATTCCCGTCTATGAGAAAACCATAGTATCTCTCGGGCGGATGAGAAATCCTACTAGATCTGCGGAGTGACTGAGCTTCATCGGGTAGTTCTGAATCTAGAGGTTCTACCAAATCTTCTACTTCAGTTTGTGGTTCCAGAATTTCTTCCAGTTCTACCGTACTCCCACTAATTTGTTTTGCAAGAAATTCTCTTTCTAAGAAGACTAAGAGGCGAGAGACAAACACCTTTTGTTCCTTGGTGTGGTAGACAAGATATCCTTTTGAATTCTTGGGGTATCTTACAAACTTGCACAAAACAGATCTTGCCTCCAGTTTATCTGGGTTCTGCTTTTTAACAAAACCAGGAAATCCCTATATCTTAATGTAATTAAAATATGGTCTCTTCCAATTAAATATTTCATATAGGTGGTAGACACCGATTTGGTTGGAACTCTATTCAATAAGAATGCAGCTGATTCAAGAGCTAACCTCCAGAATGAAAGAGGCGGCTCAGTATAACTCATCATGGAGCGAACCATATACAAAAGGGTACGATTCCTCTGCTCCGATATATCATTATGCTGTGGTGTATACGGAGGAGTATGTTGGAATAGAATTCCATTCTCTTTTAAATAGTCGAAGAATTATGTACTTAGGTACTCCCCTCCTCTATCAGATCGGAGGATTTTGATACTTTTGCCAGTATGGTTCTCCACTTCACTCTTATATTCTTTGAAATTCACAAAAGTTTCAGATTTGTGTTTCATGAAAAATACATATCCGAACCTAGAGAAGTCATCAGTGAATGTAATGAAGTACGAGAACCCATCCATCGCATGTATAGACATTGGACCACATACATCACCGTGTATGAGTCCCAAGAGCTCTGTAGCTCTTTCTCCGTGTCTAGTGAACGGAGATTTGGTCATCTTTCCTTTAAGATAGGACTTGCAAGTTTCATAAGATGAAAATTTGAATGAATTCAGAAATCCATCTTTATGCAACTTGGCTAGTTTTTTCTCATTGATATGACCAAGCCTACAATACCACAAGTAGGTTTCATTCATATCTGAACTCTTCCTCTTGCGTGTGTTTTGTATATTGAAAACTGTGTTTTGATTTATAACGTAGATGCCATTATACAATGTGCCTTCTACAACCAATACCTGATTAAGATAAATGTTCATGATATTTCCATTTAGAACAAAATTATATCCATTTTTATCAAGTAAAGAAACTGACATGATGTTGCAAAGCATGAAAGGTACATAGTAGCAGTTGTTCAAAATCATAGTATTGCCGCTTGGCAATACTAGGTGATATTCACCGACGGAGGTAGCATCAATTTATGCTTCGTTTCCTACTCTTAGGGACATATCACCAGGTCCTACCATCCTATTTTTTCTCAGTCCCTGCCATAAATTACAGATATAAGATCCTGATCTAGTATCTAGTACCCAGGAGGAAGGACCGGCCGAAAAAAGTTCTCAATAACAAGAACACCTGAAGGAGACGCATTAGTATGCTTCTTCTTCACCGGGGTCATTAAGGAATTCATGCAATCCTCTTTCCCTTCCTCATACTCATGACAGTTGTCATGAGTTAGAGCCGAACCGACGTTCCTCAGCCCTGAATAAGAATCCGGGTCGGTCAAATCATACATTTTATTATCTTGATTAAGGCGTAACATGGTTGCTAACTGGAGAGAGAGAAAAGAAACACTCAGCGTGCGCTCTTGCAAGTTTAGATTGGTTATTATTTTATCTAAACAGGATGGCTCCCACTGTTTTCTCGAATTCTCCTTCAAACCTTAAAAGGAGTACTAGCTGGGATCATTAACACCTTATAAGTTCGCCAACCGTTCAGCCAAGTGGGTGTTGGTACTCTAAGGGAGGTTCCCCGGGCTCTTGTACAGACCTAATTAGAATAAATCTCGTTTCTATAGAGGCGTGGCCCCGTTAACATTTTTCTAGACACCTAATAGCTTAGCTAATTGTGAAGTGAAAAACATCAGCTTAGCTAATTGTGAAGTGAAAAATATCTCCCAAGAGTAATTCTACTCATCAGTGGGATCGGGATTCAACTATCATTCCGTGATAACCTAGATGGAAGCCACTGTAGTCACCATACTCCAGAAAGTATGCAACACTATCAAGTTTCCTGTATATTTGAAACTCCCGATGTGGTTTTTGCCCCCATGCGCTTATGACCTTGATTTTGGCCAATAAATTATAACACGTAGGTCAAGTTCTACCCGTCATTGTCCAGATTAATTTAGATCCACTTGTACACACCTTTGATTTTGGCCAACAAGGTGGCACAACTGTCCTAAACCAATGCATCTATTTATGCTACCATTCACAATGCCTTGAGTTTGGCCAACAAACAGTGCATGAATACTATGTTCTATTTATCCAAAATGACGGAGGGCCATGAATGGTTTTTGGCGAAAAACCGTGAACGTATTGAATTTGATATTGTTGAAGGAACCGAATAGCTTTGAAAAAGAGTAGTTTAGGTTCCGCTTTTGAAAACTAGTGGTTTTGAAGAAAACCGAGTAATATATAGTAACATAAACTTTTGCTCAAGAGATCACTCCGTATGAAGAGATCTAGGCTCTTGCCTTCTCAAATGAGGTGCGGGATATTCCTAAATGAATACCACTATGCAAAGCGAAAGAATACAACTATAGTTTTGTTCCTATCAAAATTAATCAAAATTAATGCGGTCCCATCAATTAATTCCTATCACGCCAGAAGAGAACGAAAATACAATGTACGTATATGCCATCCGCATTTACCACGGGGCTCGTCATGCACCGTTAGGTTACTTAACTAATGGTAGAGCGGGGGCTGGACTAGCGCGGATGCAAAACATATACAATATCTACTAGTATATATATATATATAACTATTCATCCTAGACATGATATAAGAAACATCACGGAAAAGCGATAAACAATATGGAAAAGCGGATAATCTTGGAGCCCCGGGTTTCGTTCAAGCCGCAAATGAAACCCGACATCGCCTTATCATGTGGATAGCATGTACAATGTATAACCAAGACCCTTACGAGAGCGTTAAGTTACCTACCAATTTTAGAAGAGAGGCAACCCCAATCAACAAAGTGAATGGGCACCCAACACTTCACGGAATCCGGTAACTTGAGCACTCCACCATGGGTCATCTTATACCCCCTACGAGTGAGGTGAATAGCCTACCGATTCTAGAGTATGGCTCCCCAGTCTCAACACCATGAGTTGGAAGCCCGTTGCCCTCTAGAACCCGGCTACTCGAACACTCCACTGCAGGGTAACCCTAGTACAGTAAAGAAATATATATACAGTGGTGGCATCAACCTCAACCCAGCCGTGCCCCAAAAAAAGAATATACAACCAGGCAGAAACGGTAATCCACATGTTGGACGCTCACCCCGCAATAATGAATATACAAATGAATCAAAACTATACAACTGACATTGCACTATAGGCTATTCATCACAATAATCCGTCGAAACCATCTCAAACATATCACAAACAACACAGATAAACAAGATGCGTGCAACCCCTTCTAATCGATGTATAGCGATTAGAAGACATTAAAAAACACATGTATGCATCACAGAAGCTACGACGTTAGAATTCCACGCACAAATAGCGAACGAAACCAATTTTCCAAAGCTTGAAAATTCAGTGGGCTAAATCGTAAAAACAAGCGTTTTAAGCCAATCTGAGAGTCGAAACGAACTCAAAACCCGCCCATAACTTCATGGAGGAGAAGGAAGCAAAATTAACTATTGACTAGGGGGCCTATAGGGGTACCCACCCCCAGGGACCACCACGAGGTGGCCCCTTTTGGTATGGTGGCCCCCTTTGGTAGGCAGACCCGAGAGCACCCAGTTGGGGTGCTCTCGGGTCACCCCCTCAAGGCTGCCTTATGGTGGTCTTGAGGGGTGGGCACAGCCTTTGGTCCCCTCGGGGTGCCCATGCTTCACCCCGTGGTTTCTTGGGTCAAACCGTAAGCCCACGGGGTGTGCAAACTTGCCAAAACATCAATTTTTGGTACAGTTTTTGTCGGCAGTTCGTGCGCGACAAAAACGGCTGATTTCTAACGTCGCTATGAGCTATCTAAGGCTTATGGAGTGGCTCTGATACCATGTTAGGTTGTGTTTCACACTCTACTGGTTTCATAGAGGCGGAATTTTCAAAAAACAATTTTTCAGCAGGCAACACCGACTAATCCCCAAGATCTACCGTAAGCCTTAGATAACAAAACTTGCAAAGCTTCAAATCTACTATGAAGAGATTTATACCTATGCACTCAAGTCCTTCAGGTCTTCTTATTCTCTTCTTAAGATCCTCGTTTGTATGGATCGAGCTTAGTCATTGGCCTCCTTGTGTTGAAGACGATCTACCCGAGAGTCTATAGTTCAAGCTCCAACCTCAAACTTAAGATAACTAAAGCACCTAGTTTGCTAATCTAGATGATTTAGTGGATATAGAGAATGTTTATTGGATTAGTTTATCCCAATAACTCTAGGTTTCTCAAATCATGAGAGTGTTGGGGTTTGAGGAAGAAGAAGAGAGCAAAGGAGGAAAGAGAATGTGAAATGAAGAATGAATAAACAATGGCCAAGTGTTGATAACTATGAAGCATATCTTTTTCAATATAATCATAAGAATAATACAACCATGCTTCAATATTAAAATGAACAAGTCATCCCAAGTAGCTATGCTTCAACCATGCTTAAATAACACCTCATTCCTCCACCTCATTATCCATTTAAACAAATGGATTTATCACAAATGATGTGTTTTCTTCTAGAAGCACTCTTGTGAAAATACAAGAATATCCCTCACCGTATATACATACCCGTATTCATACAAATAATACCAAGACATAAAATATAATCCAGTAATATAATACTATAATGCGGCTTAATCCTAAGCCCGCTAGTACTATTCGTCCAAACAAAAATACGTGTAGCTAGTACACGTAAATGATTGAAACCCTGCACGTAAAACCATATGGTCTCTACATCGTTTCTCATGAACCAGGGAAACCCTCTATGTGGGACTCTAAATACTCGACAGTATACTGGCAGTGAGTTTAACCACAAGTACGTCAGCGGCACTAGCTGTACGTAACGGCTACCTAGGTACCTATCTAAAAGAACGTCGATGAGCAAACTCATCTGAACTCCTGCTGAGCCTGTCCGTGACAATCTCCGTATAGTTCGGTCTGTTCATCTGAGAGTATTGCATGCCTGATCTAGAGGGTGGAAAACGTCAGCCCCCTAATAACCTGACAAGTCATGCCGATGTAGCTCAAGACCATCCGAGAATCTACTGATCTAACTATCAGTAATTCTCAATCTGCCTTGGCCAGGGATTTATGGTGTTGGCCAACCAAACACGGCACGATATTGACTCCCTATACCGGAAGAGACGAATCCCCAACAATCGTTCAGTGCCTCCATGTGGTTCAGGACTGTACCCAACTAAAACCTATTTGCATGACTCGGTAGAAGCATGGTCGGGTAGTAATCAAAGCACAGTAGGAACTCACACGAGACAAATGATGACATTAGGTCGACAGACTATCTGTACTCATGTCACCAGAGAACTATTATCTGACGATTGGTATAATACCATCTAGTCAGTTTTCGGTGAGTCCGTCCAGTGTACTCACCATAAGTGAGCACCTGTATACGATCTTAGGTGCCAAAGACCAATGTCTTGGGGACCAACCATCGCCCCTCGTCGGGGTCTCGAAACATATACACCAGTCTACTCCGGAGTATCGATGCCCTGTCTCGATACTCCCACGACTAGAGATATTTAAGGATGTGCTTATCGACTACCCAGCTCCCATAAGTATGATTGCCATCATAATACTGGTAGTCAAGCAATGATCCTACGGGCTTTATCAACATGTATTAATGATACGTAATAACAAGTAAAACATATACACATGTTAAGATAAAGACAAATCAAATAGCATGCTATCATATCGAGCAAGATTGTCATGTACATACATATGTCCAAGCATCCACTTGTATACATATACAATAACGGCCTTTAGGGCATACATATCCAACAACCCACTCCCTAGGCCATCCTAAGATAGCCCAAGGGGTAAGCAAAACCGAAACTGCCTTCAGAGGCAGTTTCGGGTTCCCACACTCCCCCAGGCCACCATTTAGGTGGTCTCGGGGGTATGGTGTAACAATCCTAAACTTTCTGTATTGAATTTTTCCAAAATACATAAAGGGACACCTGAGCCTGAGCACAAGTTATAAGTTTAATTTGCTTTTGAACAGCAAGAAAGAGCTTGTAGCTCACTGTCACGACCCAGAATCCGGCATGTGACCGACACTTAAACCACGTAACGTCTACAGGAATAACGCAATTTAAGTAAGCCGAAAAACCCAGAAATCTAAACCATCAAAAGTAGTAAGTGATAAAACATTGTTAAGAACATTTGGAAATTTCAAGTAAAAATCTTTAAAGTTTAAATTATTTTCTTAAAAATTTCGGCAGCACCTCCTTTGTAAAAACTAGCCCCGAAACAGGTACAAGCATAAGATACAAGTAAAACAACACATGATATAAATAAAGCACCCCAAACAGGAGCAATCACGCCCAACGGCGGAAACAACCACCAAAAGAATAATATACGACGTCATAGCAAAGAAATGGACAATAAAAATGAAAAATAGCATAAAAGATGAAACTGCATAATAAAAGTCGGCTCACACGAGCTCGACATCCGGAATAACAAAATAATATACAACACCGTCCTCACTACTGGTCTCTAAGTCAATACATAAATGGTAGATGGAGAGTACTAGATACAATAAGATGTACAATGAAATGTAAACGGATAACCGCAAAACCTACCGATACACAAAACGGCTCACACGCCAACTGTAGCGATATCCGTAGCAAAAAGATACAATGATGTAGCCCTACCGCGACTACTCTAAGGGTCAACCTGCAAAACACTGTGGCACAATGGGGGTGAGTTGCCAGCTCGTGAATAGTAAATAACATATACAGGTAATAGCAGGTATGCACGTACTGCGATACTCTAAAATGTGCAATCTGATAACATCTATATGATAATCTGGGTATGCAATAATCATACGAGGTACTCTATCAGGTACTACAAATACATGATGTAGTGCATAAAAATGAATGCTGAGCATGGGATAAAACATATCATCAACACGAATCATCATCGTGGAAAAAACCGGTGTCCATCAAATACACCCCAAAATCCTAATAACTCAGGCGCCGTCACTCTAATCGGCCCTCATATCCTGTAGATATCATGGAACCTGAGTGCCCAGCATCGGCACTCGAAAACATCATGAAATACTCATGTCCAGCATCGACACGCAAATCCACATATATCGGCTCCGTCGGTCTGGATCGGCCTACAGGCTCCGTCTGCAGGATCGGCCCTCGGGCTCCGGCAGTATGGTCGACCCATATCCATCTCTCGACTCTGGTCGGTATCCTCCGGATAACCGCAAGGTCCAACCAATTACCGGTAGGTAGTAGTCTCTCTTCCGAGCTTATCGTCATCCCCACGAAATCTCTCTCTCGCCCCGGGGTACCATACCGGGTCCACCATGAACCTGCAAATGGCTCATCCTCCTTCCCGAATCGGGTTTCTATGATACATCTCAGAACCGAGAAAACGCATGGTGGACGCACTGAAATATCATATCAAGAGAACCAGGTTTTCAAAACAATGTATACTTTTCTTGAAATAATACCATGGTTCTCAAATCCAATAAATCACATGAAATCCATATCTCAATGCATAAATCCATGCAATATGATGTATGCAACATAAAGCCGTAGTATGAGCATATCAAGGGAAAACCGCTCTTTTAAATAAATACAGTTTTAAAATACGTCATGCGGTTCCCAATTCCCTAAAATCAAATCCAACGTCATCTAAGGATGCATATGTAGCTAGAACAAGTATGGGTGTAAGCAAGTACGTACGTACAAGTAGGTATGTGCGCAAGTATGTATATACGCAAATATGTATGCACACAAAGGAACAAGAATCATGTCTAATCATCAATAATGAGGTAAACAAAATGATGTATGGTTCATAGCAATTCTATAGTGTGAGTGTCATGGCAATTACTAACGGTGTGTGTGTGGCATACCGTTAGTGCTCGTGCAAGCATGAACCATTAGTAACAGTGTTGTGTCTTATAGATACTACGTCCATATGCAACAAGAGAGGGGTATGCAACAATGGTACATATGCATAATCAATATATATGAATATAATATGCGGCTACAATATCTTATCAAGCCCTGACGCATAACGCCATACGAGCGATTTCCTCGTAGATGTTAAATATACTCACCGGTGATCTCGAGCTAAGTATACCCGACCACCTGCTTCCCCTTCTTTGCAGCATCCGAAGTCCCCGCCTACGATCCTAGAATTTACACGAAGAAACACACATAAGGCTAAAATCCTGCAAAAACGCGATATCAAGACCATACGAGAAACTAACATCGCAAGCTAAACGCGTATGCATTCGAAACACCAAAACGTGTGTGCATTCATCTGAAAGCACCCCGACATGCTGTGATACATAGCAAACACCATATCCAAACTCATAACGTACGTGTCGCGCAAGTTTAAAAGTATTAAAAACAAGGTAATTGGTTCCAGATTTTGATACGAGCTGAACTAGGAAAAGTTGCATATATCAAATACCTACAATATATAGTGTAGGGTGTTTTTCGCCACCCCATTAAGATGGGAATACGCGCGCGCTTGTCAGGCGCATTACAGATTCCCCCTGCTTAGGTTAGGCTGGGATTTATTGATTGTGGGGATCCAAATCTCCGGCAGCCGCGGACTAAGCTGCTGTTAATTACCCCTTGCCTTTGGAGCGAGATAACCTCCGATTAACAAGTTAAACTGGTCATGCGAACTCAATGTGCAGTGTTGTGTTTTAGAGGGGTTTTGGATATATCAGGGGCCTCGCAGAGTTTTTACGGGGGTCCCACTACCCGGATAGCAGGCTGGGGGTCAAGAGGGCTAGCGGCCCCCTTGCGGGGTGCGGGGCAGCGCCCCGTTAGAAATTTTTTCTAACGGAGGACAGTGTCGTGGAGTGTGTGTGTGTGTGTTTGTGTGTGTGTGTGTGTGTAGGGAAAGGGCATCCAAAGGATGCGTGGGGGCCAGCGCCTTGCGTGCATGGCACGCAGGCGCTGGGCGCTGGCGCTTTGAGCGCTAGGCGCACCACGTGCTCGGCACATGGGCGCTGGGCGCACCACGTGCTCGGCAAGTGGGCACAACAAGTGCACCGGGCGCTGGGCGCACCACGTGCTCGGCACGTGGGCGCAAGCGCTCCGGGCGCCGTCAAACAGAAAGGGGACTTTGGTTCCTGCACTGGGAGCTGTGCCCCCGATTTGTGGAGCTAAACTCCTAAACAGTTTAGAAGTGATCAAAGGGGGTTGCTTTGTTTCTCCCTTTTGTTCTGGATCTTCCCAAGATGGGATTTTTGGAGATGGGTCTCCTCCTTCCTTCTCTGTTGGCTGGGTCTTGAAGAACAAGAAGTATGAGATTTTAAAAATCTCTTATTTTTAAGATCTGATGGGAGATCTGAGTTCCCCTTTATGGGTTTTGTGGTGAAAAACTATTTAGTTTTATAAAAGGAAGAGTAAAACTCTTAATTTAATTCAAAAGAAAGAAGAAGGTTTTAAAACCTTGAGAAAGGAGAAGATCACAGATCTTGATGCTTTTTGGGAGAAAGAAAAAGTTGTTGGGATATTTTCATTATCCTTGCCTTTATAAGCTATAGACTTTACATATAGCCCCTTGGGCTTTACAAAAATGGCATTTTGGCCATCTCATGGCTCATGTGCCATTTCTTTTTGCACATAAGCCATGGGCTTACAAAAATTTGGCTTTATGCCCATTTTGTTTACATTCATACATAAAGAATTACATAAAAATTATTTATTACATGATTTCATTTTGACATGGGGGAGGGCCGACCGCTTCATGTTCGGACTCGACCTGGGCATGGGCCCGTTTGGCTTGGGGTTGACTTTGACTTTGACTTGGTCAATCGGGGTGCAATTTTCGACTTCAACAAAGTGCCCTCATCAATAAACGCACACCACATATGTGAGTCGTGTGCATGAAATTGATGGATCTTCTTTTGCGTGGAGGCGACTTGCTTTGGTTCCCACTTTTTGGGATGCACTGCCCTTTTAGTGACTTGGACGGTCATCGCTTGACGCGTCTCCAAGACGGAGTGTCCGTGGTAGACTTTTCCCTCGCCCGGATTGATCTGGTTCCTGCTTTGTAGGAAGCCTGTACTGCCCTTTTTACGACATGGACGGTCGACGCTCGACGTGTCTCCGAGGTGGAGTGTCCGTGGTAGACGTTTCCCTGGCCCGGAGTGATTTGGTAGACGTGCCCCCGGCACGGAGTGTCGCTGGTCGACGTTTCCCCGAGGCGGAGTGTCTGTAGTCGACATGCCCCCGGCACGGAGTGTCTGCTTGACGTTTTCCCAAGGCGGAGTATCGGCTGGTTGACGTGTCCCCGAGACGGAGTTTCTGCTTGACGTTTCCCCATTACAGAGTGTCACTGTTGGACATTTTCCCGGTACGGAGTGTCTGTGTTGGACGTTTTCCCAATGCAGAGTGTCGCTGGTTGATGTGTCCTCGAGACGGAGTGTCTGCTTGACGTTTCCCCGTTACGGAGTGTCATTGTTGGACGTTTCCCCGATGCGAAGTGTCTGTGTTGGACATTTCTTCGATGCAGAGTGTCTGTGTTGGACGTTTCCCCGAGACGGAGTGTTTGTCTGTGACGTTTCCCCGGTATGGAGTGTCGCTGTTGGACGTTTCCCTGATACGGAGTGTCTGTGTTGGACGTTTCCCCGACGCGGAGTGTCTGTGTTGGACGTTTCCCCGATGCAGAGTGTCGCTGGTCGACGTATCCCTGGCACAAAGTGTCTGTGTTGGACGTTTCCTCGAGACAGAGTGTCTGTCTATGATGTTTCCCCGATGCGGAGTGTCGCTGTTGGACGTTTCCCCGATGCGGAGTGTCTGTGTTGGACGTTTCCCCGATGCGGAGTGTCTGTGTTGGACGTTTCCCCGATGCGGAGTGTCTGTGTTGGACGTTTCGGAGTGTCTATGTTGGACGTTTCCCTGAGATGGAGTGTCTGTCTGTGACGTTTCCCCGGTATGGAGTGTCGCTAGTCGACATTTCCCCGAGGCGGAGTGTCTGCTTGTTGACGTGTCCCCGAGATGGAGTGTCTGCTTGACATTTCCCCATTACGGGGTGTCGTTGTTTGACGCAAAGGTCGATGTTGGAATTGGTTGGTTTGATTTGTTTGATTTGAGTTGACATCACCATCGCTACACTGGAATATGGTACCGGGAGCGAATCATCATCTGTCATGAGAGGATTTGGGAATTGGTTTTCTGTCGGCATCTGCATTGCTGCACTGGAATAATGCCAGAAGCAACTCATCATTTGCCCCGGGAGGATTTGGGAATTGGTTTTTTTGTTTGGCATATGTATTGCTGCACTGGAATAATGCAGGAGCAACTCATCATTTGCCCCGGAAGGATTTGGGAATTGGTTTTTGTTTGGCATCTACATTGCTGCACTGGAATAATTCCAGGAGCAGCTCATCATTTGCCCCGGAAGGATTTGGGAATTGGTTTTTGTTTGGCATTTGCATTGCTGCACTGGAATAATGCCAGGAGCAACTCATCATTTGCCCCGAGAGGATTTGGGAATTGATGGCTTAGGAGGCAGGTTTAGATCCCTATCACCTAAGGCTTTTCAATTTTATAGGTCGCAAGGGTCCCATAAAAGCATTTTCTCCCTACGAGTCGAAAGGATCTCGTAGGTGTATTTTCTCCTTAGGAGTCATGGGGACTCCTAAGTGTGTTGCTCCTTTGTGAGTCGTAAGGATCTCACGCGGGAATTTTCTCCTCACAAAGTCGAGAGGACTTTGCGAGTGCATTTCATCTCTTTTTCTTACGAGTTTGCGCCCTTTCGGGTTTTCATAAACTCGCCGGCAGTCCTGCTGTTTTTACTCATGAAGCCCTTTCGGGTTTTCATCCGTGTCCATTTTGCTTGTGGACATACCTTCTTTTTTTCTTTTTCTTTCTTTTTCTTTTTTTTTCTTTTTTTTTTGGCGATCGCGATGGGACTTTGAATGTGGTCTTGCCGTAGGACTTGGGAGAGATTGGGATCGTTTTGCGCCCGTGGATTGTATACGGTTTTGCAAGATGTATGATCCAGACCGTAGGGCCGGAAAAATTTCGGGACTTTGTTGGCATCTACATTGCTACACTGGAATATGGTACCAGGAGCGACTCATCATTCGTCGTTGGGGTATGGGAGTTGGAATTTGGTTGGCGTCTGCATCGCTGCACTGTAATATGGTACCAGGAGTGACTCATCATTCGCCACTTGGGGATTAGGAAGCGATGGCTTAGGAGACAGGTTTAGATCCCTATCACCTAAGGCTTTTCAATTTTATGGGCCGTAAGGGTCCCATAAAAGCATTTTCTCCTTACGAGTCGAAAGGATCCCGTAGGTGCATTTTCTCTTTAGGAGTCGTGAGGACCCCCATGTGTGTTTTTTTTTTTTTTTGTGAGTCGTAAGGATCCCACGAAGGTTTGTTTTCCTCATGTATCGTGAGGACACATGAGTGGGTCTTCCCAATGGAGCATAATTCCGAAGGCGGAGACCAGCCGCGTAACTGGTGATTACGGTGGGGTATGGGTATGATGAGAATTATTTGAGCCCGTGGATTGTATACGGTAGTCAATTTGGGGACTGGCCGTAGGGCTGGAAGAATTTTGGGAAATTGGATTTTGATTGGCGTCTGCGTCGCTACACTGGAATATGGTACCAGGAGCGACTCATCATTCGCCACTTTTTTTATTTTTATTATTTTTTTTACCGCGATTGCTCTATCATTTCAGCTTTTCTTATCGCGAAGGTCATGATTGCCCTATCATTTCGGCTATTTATTCGCGGTTGCCCCATCATTTCGGCTTTTTATTATTATTATTTTTTTTATTTACACTTCCTTTTTTTTATTTACACATTTTTTTATTTACACACACATTTTTTTTACATTCCCAGTTTAACGACTTAGAGGTCAATTATTCCCAGTTTAATGACGTGGTGGTCAGTGGTTTGCTTATCCCAGCTCCTCGAACTTTGATCTTGGCGGGGCTGTGTTGATGACCGTAGCTCTGTGGCTTGTCGGTACATCTGACGACTGTGAGGCTTTCCCGAGTTTGTATTGGTTCTCCACCCAATCTTTAAAAACATAGCAGTCTTCAATGGTATGACTCACCATTCTATGATATGGGCAGTATATAGGATTACCGGTCATGTTCATCTCGTGTGGCCTCTTTGGAATAGGCAATTGAAGACCATTGTCCAAGGCGTCCTCGAATATTTCGCGGACTTTATCCCTCCTGAAGGAGTATACTTTCTTCTTTCTCTCTATTGGAGTAGGTGCCCTTACTGATGCTGGACCCTGAGGACGATAAGTCTTTGGTTCGCCTACTGTCCGCTTACCACGTTCAGTGTACGTATCGAAGGGACTGGAGGCTGATCGCGTCCGTTTTTCACAAAGGTGTTCCGCTGGAGGGCTGGAGGGAGCATTGGTCGGCTGCTTCCGGATATCAATCCCCAGCTTACGAACCAAAATTTGATTTTGCTGTAATTGCAATCAGGCGACTTGGGTCGTGAGATCCGCCACAACATTTGCCAGCTCGTCAACTTTAGAATGGACCTTGGCCATCTTCTCATCCCTGTCCTGAAGTTGCCTTTGAAGCCATTGGAATAATGCTTGTTCTATAGTTGCGGGTATGACAATGGGGTCATCCCTACCGCCTGAACTTGATTCAGCATGAACCATGGGTTCCTTTGGCTTAATAGCCTGAGCGGGCTCTTCATCATTTGGATCTGGCCGATGTTGGATGGCAACAACCGCGTCATTGTCATGGTTATAAGGCGCAAGAGGACTTGTTCCTCTGAGCTCCATCATATAGACCGTATGGGTTGTGTACCCGTCTATTGCTTCTTCATTGGCAATGTTGCTCGCTTGGCTCTTAGCTTGTCGCCTTGGTCCGCTCTTTTTAGAGAAAGGCATGTGTCTGAGAGAATCAGGTCCCCGAAGGACTTCGGTCTCCTTTTGTACGAAACTGGCTGTCGCAGCTTGATTGTTTGTTAACACACCAGGGGACAATGATATTTCTCCCGCCTTGTATTGTTTCTCGACCCAATCCTTGAAGATGCAACAGTCTTCAATAGTGTGTCCCAGCACTCGGTGGTATGGGCAAAAGTTGGGATGATCAGTCTTGTTCGCTTCACTTAGCCTTTTTGGTTCTGGTAGCCGCAGGTTATTCTTCAGAGCATCTTTAAAAATTTTGTGGACCTTGTCCCTTCGAAATGAGTAGACCTTATTTCTTCTTTCCTCCAAAGTTGGTTCTCGAGATTTGTTAGTTTTTGCTCCGCCCGCTCTCTGCTTATTTAGAGAATCGGTGCTGTTAGAACTTCCGCCTTTTCGGTTGTCGTCCCTCCAAGGTTTCGGTCTGTTTGTGAACTGAAGATCCTGAGCGGACTCGGGCTTTGAGCGTTCCAACGTTTGGACCTTTTTGGTCAGCTCTTGGAATGTTTTAAGGCCTGCGGTGCACAGGAAAGGTTTCATCCAGTCCTTCAGATTTTCTATAAGAAGACTGACGGATTGGTCTTGTTCTAACGGCGGTTCACATTTGACAGAGAGATTACGCCATCGGACTATAAAATCCATGTTGCTTTCATTGTTCTTTGGCTCTGTCCTTACGAGGTCGGCAATGGTGATTTTATCGCTGACACTCATGAACCTTTGCTTGAACATGGATTCTATTTGAGCGAACGTCGTGATCGAGTCATCTGGTATGCTTGCATACCAATCGAAAGCAACATCCATCAAGCTATTAACAAACTGACGGAGAAGGAGCGCATCATTGCCCCCAGTATTTGCGCATGATGCTTTAAATTGGGCAATGTGTCGGTTCGCATTTCCCGTCCCATCGAACCTTTAAAATTTGAGGATGACATAGCCAATGGGAAACTCCACAAGATCGTACCGAGCAGGATATGGTCACCCTCTACTGCTAGCATCTTTTTGCTCTCCGGCTTCAGCTACCAATGTTTTGACTTTGTTGGCAACCAAATCCATGATTTGATCTTAAGTTAGCGGGTTGCTGTCATCAGCCGCTAAGACATTTCCCGAGATAGGATGCGACTGGCCTTCATGCGGTCCGCCCACCTTTGGATTTGAGGGAATAGGTGTCGGCTGTCTCGGGACACCGTTTCCTGGTCCGTAAGTAGAACCATGCGCTTAATTGGGCGGCTGAGAGGCAAGTTGGGCCGTGAGCTGTAAGACGACGTTTGTCAAGTCATCAATTTTTGAGTAGAGCTTGGCCATCTCCTTGTCTTTGTTTCTGAGCTGCTTTCGGAGCTCCTGGAGATGTTGTTGCTCTGCGGTCTTAGGATGGAAAGTTGGCCCATCTTCGCTTTCCGAGCCCGACTCCTCATGAACTGAGGGATCTCTCTGCTTATCGGCTTCACTTGGAGCATTTTCATTACCTTCAGGAGGATGCTGGTCTCGGGAAGTGACAACCGCATTCAAACCAGATTGGATTTGAGATGTGGTGGCCCCATCCTTGCTGCGAAGGTTGTCACTGGGACGCGTGCCTACCATGTAGACTGTGTGGATAACACATTCAGCCATCCTTTCATCACTGGCAGCTGGATTCGCGGAGCAGTCCGGGCTTTGGAAATTCATAAATTTTAACATGGCCGGAGCCCTAGCCCTTTTGTTGCTCTGTATCTGAGCCGCTTCTGCCTCAGCTTCTCTGCCTTGAGCGCCTGGCCGGCTTCTGCTCTTCGGGAAGCCGCCATAGGCCAAGTGATGGGGAGTTTAGAGAAAATACCCAACCGAGCAGTTGTCAAGGGCACCGCTGGAGCTTGCCCGAGATGCCTCGTTGCCTTGGTGACGTTAATGGCCTTACCCCCAGCTGGAGCAACGGAGAGACGTTCGGAAATGGATTTGCGTTTGGGTTGGGGCGCCCTCGAGACGACCACATTTGGCCTCCTGCCCTTCGAGACCGGTTTGTCTGTCACCGGGGCTTGAGGAGCTGGGATGGCGTTAGCTGACACGAACAGAATAGAGCCAAATGGTAGCGACGGCTCTTCCCACTGTCGCCCGAGACTGGCCGGAAGGACCGTCCTGGCGTCCATCTTCATCGTGTAAGAGATGGAAGCCGTACTGAGAGCTGGGTTCATCTTTGGAGACATTGTTGAAAAGTGATTGCTTGAAAACCTGCATGAAAGAGCATTATTTTAGTATAAATATAGATATGTATATTGATTGAGTTTGTATGAACGTTTAACCCGAAATATGGGAGGAGAGATTAGTCCCACCGGGCGTGCCAGAATCTGTAGGGTGTTTTTCGCCACCCTATTGAGATGGAAATATGCGCACGCTTGTCAGGCGCATTACAGATTCCCCCTGCCAAGGTTAGGCTGGGGGTTATTGATTGTGGGGATCCGAATCTCCGGCAGCCGCGGACTAAGCTGCCGTTAATTACCCCTCGCCTTTGCGGCGAGAGAACCTCCGATTAATGGGTTAAACTGGTCATGCGAACTCAATGTGCGGTGTTGTGTTTTGGAGGGGTTTTGGATATATCGGAGGCCCCGTAGAGTTTTTACGGGGGTCCCGCTACCCGGATAGCGGGCTGGGGGTTAAGGGGGCTAGCAGCCCCCTTGCGGGGTGCGGGGCAGTGCCCCGTTAGAAATTTTTTCTAACGGAGGACAGTGTCGTGGAGTATGTGTGTATATGTGTGTGTATATATATATATAAAGGGAAAGGGCATCCAAAGGATGCGTGGGGGGGCCAGCGCCTTGCGTGCATGGCATGCAGGTACTGGACGCTAGCGTACTAGGCACTGGGCGCGAGCGCTCTGAGCGCTAGGCGCACCACGTGCTCGGCACGTGGGCGCAAGCGCACTGGGCGCTCGCGCACCACGTGCTCGGCACGTGGGCGCAAGCGCGCTGGGCGCTGGGCGCACCACGTGCTCGGCACGTGGGCGCAAGCGCTCTAGGCGCTGGGAGCACCACGTGCTCGGTACGTGGGCGCAAGCACTCTGGGCGCTGGACGCTGGGCGTCAAACAGAAAGGGGAGTTTGGTCCCTGCACTGGGAGCTGTGCTCCCGATTTGTAGAGTTAAACTCCTAAAAAGTTTAGAAATGATCAAAGGGGGTTGCTTTGTTTCTCCCTTTGGTTCTGGATCTTCCCAAGATGAGATTTTTGGAGATGGGTCTCCTCCTTCCTCCTCTGTTGGCTGGGTCTTGAAGAACAAGAAGTATGAGATTTTAAAAATCTCTTATTTTTAAGATCTGATAGGAGATCTGAGTTCCCCTTTATGGGTTTTGTGATGAAAAACTGTTTAGTTTTATAAAAGGAAGAGTAAAACTCTTGATTTAATTCAAAAGAAAGAAGAAGGTTTTAGAACCTTGAGGAAGGAGAAGATCAGAGATCTTGATGCATTTTAGGAGAGAGAAAAAGTTGTTGGGATATTTTCATTATCCTTATCTTTATAGGCTATACACTTTACATATAACCCCTTGGGCTTTACAAAAATGGAATTTTGGCCATCCCATGGCTCATGTGCCATTTCTTTTTGCACATAAGCCATGGGCTTACAAAAATTTGGCTTTATGCCCATTTTGTTTACATTCATGCATAAAGAATTACATAAAAATTATTTATTACATGATTTCATTTTGGCATGGGGGAGGGCCGGCCGCTTCATGTTCGGACTCGACCAGGGCATGGGCTCGTTTGACTTGGGGTTGACTTTGACTTTGACTTGGTCAACCGGGGTGCAATTTTCGACTTCAACATATAGCAGACACCCAACCTCCAAACCCCGACACCCATCTCCACCATCTGGCCGCAAATTGCAGCCAGAACCCTTTTATTTGCGGCCATAGAGGGGAGAGGGGATCTCGTGTTTCATGTGTGTGATCTAAGTCCAGTAAACATGCTCCAATAATTGCAACTTTTGCCTGAAGCAACAGGTTTGAAAGCAGATCCCAAAACGAATATAATTCTTAACTAAAACACTAATTTAATACAATATGGGGTTTTAGTGTAAACTGGTGCAAAGACTTGGATTAAATGATAATAATAACACTTAGTTAAGCAAATTAAGCCATAACAACTTTAACTTGACCTAATCTCCACTTAAACGACCTAATTAACACTAATACACTACTTAAACACTAAATTAAGCTAAATAACTAAAAGTTTAGCAAAAAAACAAGTAAGGTAAGCTTTATACCTCAAGTTGGTCTAGTGGTGGCTCAAACTTGATGATCTTGCCTTCAAAGGCAAAGACTTGCCTCAAGAACCAACAAGTGATTTGGAGTGTTAAACATGGGGTTTTGTGTGATAAAAGATGGATTTTTTTTATGGAGATGAAGGCTTGAAAAGAGAAGAAGAAGAAGAATGGGGGAAGGGCTGCTGGGCTGCTGCTGGAAGAAAGAGAGTGTGAGGGTGAGAGTGAAAAAGTCAAGGTTCCCATGCCCATTTAATGCCCCGTGCCTCTCTTTTCATTTCTTTTCTCTTTTCTTTATTTGTTTTGTTTTTGTAGTTTTGTGATAAAAGGAAAAATAGAACCATGAGAGAAAATAAAGAGAGAAAGATATGCTACAATATTAACCTAGGGTGATTAGGGTTATGCATGCTAAACTAAAAAATTTGGCTTAGAAAAATAATAGTTTAGGAAATTTGATAAATATGTGAACCATAATTTAAATAGTAATTAATGAAACACAATTATATATATATATTTACATATTTTCACAATTAAAATTAGATTTATTCCATTTTATGTGGAAGATAATTATTAACAAGGTGTTATGAAAAACACGCATTATCGTTAATTAACATGAAATTAACCTAAACGAATTTCAAGGTGTTACAATCTTCCCCCTTAAGGAAATTCGGTCCCCGGATTTAAAAATTTAGCTACGCGTATCTTTGAAGAGATGGGGATATTTCTTTCTCATCTCGTTCTCGGTCTCCCAGGTGACCTCCTCGCTGCTCGGGCCATGCCAAAGGACCTTTACGGGCGGTATAACCCTTGATCTTAATTTCTTCACCTGCCGATCCAGGATGACCACCGGCTGCTCTGCAAAAGAAAGGTCGCGCTCCAGCTGGACCGTCGGGTGCTGAATCGCATGAGAAGGGTCATGATGGTACTTGCGGAGCATCGAAACATGGAATACGGGGTGAATGTCTGAGAAACTGGACGGAAGAGCCAACCGATACGCAACTGCACCAACACGCTCGAGGATCTCGAAGGGGCCCACATATCTGGGGCTAAGTTTTCCCTTCCTCCTAAATCTCATCATGCCCTTCATTAGGGAGACCCTCAAGAAAACATGATCACCCATAGCAAACTCAAGTCTGCGCCGACGACGGTCCGCATAAGATCTCTGTCTGCTCTGTGGCGCTCTCATCCTATCACGAATCAACTGGATCTTCACGGTCGCCTCCTCAACAATTTGCGGCCCTAAAATACTGCTCTCGCTGAGCTCTGTCCAACAAATGAGCGATCTACATCTTCTCCCATATAGAGCCTTGAAAGGTGCCATCTGGATCGTCTCCTGAAAGCTGTTGTTGTAGGAGAACTCTTCTAAGGGCAAATGATGATTCCAGCTGCCACCAAAATCTAATACGCACGCTTGGAGCATATCCTCAAGAGTCTAAATAGTCTACTCTAACTGGCCGTCGGTCTGCGGATGAAATGCTGTGCTGAAACTCAATCGGGTGCCCAAAGCCTCCTGAAGTCTCTGCCATAGTTGGCTGATGAACCGGGTGCCTCGGTTAGACACAATACAAGCTGGGACGCCATGCAGTCGTAAAATCTCATCAATGTAAATATGGGTATACTGAGCAAATCCAAAAGTGATCTTCACTGGCAGAAAGTGAGCTACTTTCGTCAATCGATCCACGATCACCCAAATAGAGTCATACCCTAGACTGGTCTTGGGTAGACCCACAATGAAGTCCGTAGAAATCTGCTCCCATTTCCACTCCGGAATGGGCAAAGGCTGCAACTCTCCTGCTGGCCTCTGGTGCTCGGCCTTGACTTGCTGACAAGTCAGGCATCTCGATACGAAGTCGGTGACGTCTCTCTTCATCCTTTCCCACCAGTAAACGTCTCTCAAATCGTGATATATCTTGGTGGAACCTGGATGAACACTATATACCGATCATTGTGCCTCCTCAAGAATCTCATGCCTCAGTCCTTCAGAAGTTGGTACGCACAGTCTAGTCCCAAATCGTAGTGTCCCCTGATCGTCGATCACGAACTCGGAATCTCTGCCCTGGCTAACCTGCCCTGGATGAACACTACTATATACCGATCAATGTGCCTCCTCAAGAATCTCACGCCTCAGTCCTTCAGAAGTTGGTACGCACAGTCTAGTCCCAAATCGTAGTGTCCCCTGATCGTCGATCACGAACTCGGAATCTCTGCCCTGGCTAACCTGCGCCATGATCTCTGAACAACGGCCATCACTGTACTATGCCTCATGGATACGGTTAAGCAACTGTGGACGTGCACGGATATGCGCAAGCTGTCCCTCGGTCGAAGTAAACTCGAACTGCACTCGGCTGTCGCATAGAATCTGCCAATCTGTCGACGACTGCCTCTGTACTGCGCTCAAACAAGATAAACTACCTCCGGGCCTTCGACTCAAAGCATCCGCCACTACATTCGCCTTGCCCGGATGATAAAGGATCTCGCAATCGTAGTCCTTCACTAGCTCCATCCAGCGGCGCTGTCTCAGATTCAAGTTTCGCTGCTGAAATATATACTTCAAACTCTTGTGGTCCGTGAATATCTGGCACGACTCGCCGTATAGGCAATTTCTCCAGATCTTGAGTGCGAAAACCACCGCCGCCATCTCTAAATCATGAGTAGGATAGTTCTGTTCGTGTTTCTTCAGCTGCCGAGAAGCATAAGCGACGACCCTATCGTGCCGCATCAACACACAACCTAGCCCTACTCGAGAAGCATCACAATACACCACAAATCCGCCCGATCCCGAAGGCAAAGATAATACTGGCACCGTAGTCAAACGAGTCTGCAACTGCTGGAAGCTATGCTCGCACGCCTCGGTCCAAATGAAAGGAACTCCCTTCCGGGTCAACCCGGTCAACGGTGCAGCGATGCGGGAGAAGTCCTGAACAAAACGTCAATAGTAGCCGGCCAAGCCTAGAAAGCTGCGGATCTCTGTAACTGATGCTGGTCTGGGCCAATGCTGAACGGTCTCGATCTTCTTCGGGTCCACAAGTATACCATCTTTCGTAATCACGTGACCCAAGAAATCAACGCTGTCAAGCCAAAATGCGCACTTGGAGAATTTCGCCAACAGCTGGTGCTCTCTCAAAATCTACAGTGTGATCCGCAAGTGCTGCTCGTGCTCCTCTCGGCTCCGGGAATACACTAAGATGTCGTCAATGAATACGATGATGAACTGATCAAGATACGGCCTGAAAATGCGGTTCATCAAGTCCATAAACGCTGCTGGGGCATTGGTGAGTCCGAACAACATCACCAAAAACTCGCAGTGCCCGTAACGTGTGCGAAAAGCCATCCTTGGAATATTCTCCTTCCGAACCCGCAACTGATGGTAGCCTGATCGCAAATCAATTTTTAAGAAGTGTCCCGCACCCTGAAGCTGGTCGAACAAATCATCGATACGTGGTAAAGGATATCTGTTCCATACGGTAACCCGGTTCAGCTGACAGTAATCAATACACAAACGTAAACTGTCGTCCTTCTTTTTTATGAACAGGACAGGAGCACCCCAAGGAGATACACTCAGTCGAATAAGCCATTTATCTAATAAATCCTGCAACTGACCCTTCAGCTCTCTAAGCTCCGCCGGGGCCATCCGATAAGGCGGTATGCAAATAGGCCCCGTGCCGGGAATCAAGTCAATGCAGAACACAATATCGCGCTCAGGCGGTAGCCCAGGCATCTCATCAGGGAAAACATCAAGGAACTCACTAACAATCGGAACCTGGTCCAACGGGACCTTTGCAGCTCTAGTATCACAAACATACGCTAAGAATCCCTGACATCCCTTCCTCAAGAGCTGTCCAGCGTGAAGAGGCAAAATCAAACTGTGAGGGGCGGCACCACGGTCCCCTGCACAACAAAAACCGACTAGCCGGGAAAACAAAACCTAACTGTCTTCTCGCGGCAGTCCACAGATGCATAGCACGTAGCTAACCAGTCCATGCCCAGGAGAACGTTGAAGTCCAAGATCTCAAGAAGGATCAAGTTGACGGACAACTCTCTCTCACCAATACGGACAACACACGACTGAAACACGTGTCTCGCAATAAATGACTTGCCAACAGGAGTAGTCACAACAAGCGGCTGATCTAGCAAACACGACTCTCTGCCCAATCTCGGCACGAAGTGTATAGAAACATACAAGTGCGTAGATCCTGGATCAGACAACACGTGTGCATCAAAAGAACATACTGAAAGAGTACCTGAAACCACTGCATTGGACGCCTGCACGTCCTGATGAGTCAAAGCAAATACCCGTGCCTGCCCTCTACCTGCGACTGGTTGTCCTCTACCGGCAACTGGCTGTCCTCTGCCTCGGTCACCCCGTCCTCTCTGAATAAACCCTCCGCGACCACGACCTCTCTGTACATAAGTCTGACGCGGAGCAACAACAGGTGCAAGAGGCAACGCCTTCTGAGGTGGAGAAGGTGGTAAGGTAACATGTAGCATGGCTGTCTCGCTCTCATGTGGCTCAGGACAATCTCGAACACGATGATAGAAACTCCCGCACCGGAAACATCCCGACGCCAGCCGCTAGCCCTATGGGTAGGTGCTATATAATTGACCTCGTCTCAATCCTCTACCATCATCACGTCCTGGAGGGGGTCTGTCGCGGCGCCTACCCATCTGCCTCTAGGCAGACATATCAGTGCAGACCCTCTTCGGTCCCGGAACTACCGAAGTCTCGGCAAAATGCTCCTCGACTAATAGGGCTGCATCCACAGCTGTTACATAGGTATCACAATGTTGTGCGCTGATAGCAAGAAACAACGGGGTAAGCAAGCCTTGAACAAACCTCTTGACTCGCATCTCCTCAGTAGCTACCAAATACGGGGCATACACAGATAGCTCAGTAAACTGCACATCATACTCCGCCACCGTCATATCCGGAGTCTGGAGTAACGACTCGAACCTACGCGCTCGAGCATCCCTGACACTCTATTGGAGGAAACGGGCAAGAAACACCGTCACGAACTCAGCCCAGGTCATAGGAGAAAGACCTGTGGCTCTGCCTTTCTCTACAGACTCGCACCACTTCTGCGCAAGACCTTCCAGACGAAAGCTCGCGAACTCCACCCATCTCGCGTTGGAGCATCTCAGCGAACGACATATCATGTCCATCCGATCGATAAAAGACTACGGATCCTCGGATGCATCGATGCCTGTGAAGACTGGAGGCTTCAGCCTCATGAACTCAGATAACGATACTGTGATCACCTCCGTAGCTGCAGGTGCAACTGCCTGAACCGTAGGTACTATCGTAGTCCCCGCAACAGGTGAGACGACCTCCTGTCGCTGCGCTCTACCGACCTCAACTAGTGATCCTACCATCTGGCGCAAATCCTGTATACCGGCCTCTAGCCTAGTAATACGATCAAGGGAAGGTGGATCAATCTGCTCCGAAAAACGGGCCCGTACCGCCCTGATCAGTCCTCGTCTCAGACGAGCCAACCTTGACCTCGGCTCTCGCGCCCGCTCTCTGCGCCCTCGTAGTTTTCGGCGGCATAATGGCTGGAAAAGAAAACAGGATTCGATAAGAATACAGAAATAGAATCACAAGAATGTATATAATCACGAAGGAATTTCAATCAATAAGTCCTGAGGTCACTTAGGCGGAGTACCGTGTCGTAAGTATGCCACGGAACATACACATGCTACGTCACCCTGCTTAAGCTACCTACTTCATCATACCAAGGTCATCCTATACTCCGAAAGGTAAAACCTGGGCTCTGATACCAACTTTGTCACGACCCAGAATCCGGCACGTGACCGGCACTTAAACCACGTAACGTCTACAGGCGTAACGCAATTTAAGTAAGCCGAAAAACCCAGAAATCTAAACCATCAAAAGTAGTAAGTGATAAAACATTGTTAAGAACATTTGGAAATTTCAAGTAAAAATATTTAAAGTTTAAATTATTTTCTTAAAAATTTCGGCAGCACCTCCTTTGTAAAAACTAGCCCCGAAACAGGTACAAGCATAAGATACAAGTAAAATAACACCTGATATAAATAAAGCACCCTAAACAGGAGCAATCACGCCCAACGGCGGAAAAAACCACCACAAGACTAATATACGACGCCATAGCGAAGAAATGGACAATAAAAGTGAAAAACGGCATAAAAGATGGAACTGCATAGTAAAAGTCGGCTCACACGAGCTTGACATCTAGAGTCACAAAATAATATACAACACCGTCCTCACCACTAGTCTCTAAGTCAATACACAAATGGTTGATGGAGAGTACTAGATACAATAAGGTGTATAATAAAATGTAAACGGATAATCGCAAAACCCACCGATACGCAAAACGGCTCACACGCCAACTGTAGTGATATCCGTAGCAAAAAGATACAATGATGTAACCCTGCCGCGACTACTCTAAGGGTCAACCTGTAAAACACTGTGGCACAACGGGGGTGAGTTGCCAACTAGTGAATAGTAAATAACATATACAGGTAATCGCAGGTATGCACGTACTGCGATACTCTAACATGTGCAATCTGATAACATCGATATGATAATCTGGGTATGCAATAATCATGCGAGGTACTCTATCAGGTACTAAAAATACATGATACAGTGCATAAAAATGAATGCTGAGCATGGGATAAAACATATCATCAACACGAATTATTATCGTAGAAAAACCCGGTGTCCATCAAATACACCCCAAAATCCCAATAACTCAGGCGCCGTCACTCTAATCGGCCCTCATATCCTGTAGATCACATGGAACCTAAGTGCCCAGTATTGGCACTCGAAAACATCATGAAATACTCATGTCCAGCATCGACATGCAAATCTACATATATTGGCTCCGTCAGTCCGAATCGGCCCACGGGCTCCGTCTGCAGGATCGGCCCTAGGGCTCCGGCAGTACGGGTCGATCCATATCCATCTCTCGACTCCGGTCGGTATCATCCGGATAACCGCCAGGTCTAACCAATCACTGGTAGGTAGTAGTCCCTCTGCCCGGCTCATCGTCATCCCCACGAAATCTCTCTCTCACCCCGGGGTACCATATCGGGTCCACCATGAACCCGCGAACGGATCATCCTCCTCCTCGAATCGGGTTTCTATCATATGTCTCAGAACCGAGAAAACGTATGGTGGACGCACTGAAATATCATATCAAGAGAACCGGGTTTTCAAAACAATGTATACTTTTCTTGAAATAATACCACGGTTCTCAAATCCAATAAATCACATGAAATCCATATCTCAATGCGTAAATCCATGCAATATGATGTATGCAACATGAAGCCGTAGTATGAGCATATTAAGGGAAAACCGCTCTTTTAAATAAATACGGTTTTAAAATACGTCATGCGGTTCCCAATTCCCCAAAATCAAATCCAACGTCATCTAAGGATGCATATGTAGCTAGAACAAGTATGGGTGTAAGCAAGTACGTACGTACAAGTAGGTATGTGCGCAAGTATGTATATACGCAAATATGTATGCACACAAAGGAACAAGAATCATGTCTAATCATCAATAATGAGGTAAACAAAATGATGTATGGTTCATAGCAATTCTATAGTGTGAGTGTCATGGCAATTACTAACGGTGTGTGTGTGGCATACCGTTAGTGCTCGTGCAAGCATGAACCGTTAGTAACAATGATGTGTCTTATAGATGTTAGTTATATGTATGCCCTAGAGGCCATTACTGTACATAGGATGTATATTGTAGTGGATGCTGGGACATATATAGGGAGAACTTTCTTGCTCGACATGATAGTATGCTATCTGGTTACTCTTTACCTTAACGTGTACATTAATTGTCTCTCTGTTACATATTGGTAAAGCCCTTAGGATATGTACTTGACTACCTGGACTATGATGCGGATCATACTAGTGGGGACATGGTAGTCCATAAGTACATCCTTCAAGGTCCCTAGTCGTGGGTGTATCGAGACGGGGCATCGATATACCAGAGTAGACTAGCGTATACCTTCTCGACCCATACAGATGGGCGATGGAAGATCCCATATCCATTGGTGTTTGACATCAGAGATGATATACGGGTGCTCAGTGGAGACTGGGTACACTGGACGGACTCGCCGAGAACTCCCAGATGGTATTATACCTTACGTCAGATGGCAGTTCTCTGGTGACACTGGTACAGAGTAGTCTGTTGACCCGAGATCGTCATAGAGTCTTGTGTGGTTCCCACTGTGCTTTGATTTCCACCTTACCACGTCCAAGAGGGCGTGCAAAACGGTGGTTTTTGGGTACAGTCCCGAATCACATGGAGGCAATGAGAGATAGGAGGGGATTCGTCTCTCCCGGTATAGGGAGTTGATGTTGCGCTGTGTTCGATTGGCTATAACCGGAAATCCCTGGCCAGGATTGCTGAGATTTACTGGTAAGTGTTACCAGTAGTTTCTCAAACTGTTATAGACCTCATATCGACACGACTTATCGAGCTATTGGGGTCTGACGTTTACCACCCCTAGGCGAGATATGCGACATATCAGACGATCAGACCGGACTGTACGGTAAGTGTTGCTGGTTGGATTCACAGGAGTGTGAGCGGGCTTGCTCGTCGATCTTCTGATCGCTCAATACCCGGGTGGCCGTTACGTTTGGCAGACCGCTTGCGGCTTGTGGGTGTTTGATATGATCATCACCTGCTGGCGGCGTATTGACGAGTCTTTAGAGTCCTACACAGAGGTTTCCTGGCTCAAGCGAAACGAAATAGGAGCGCATATGAGATATGTGCGGGACCGAGAATAATACCAGTATGTGATACTGTATTTGATTCTCGCGATTTGTAACATTGATCGGTTATATGCGCTATAGCCGGATTATCGGATCAAGTGTTGATTCGATAAGTTGTTACTATTGATATTAGTTGGTTATATGCGATATGACCGGATCGTTAAATCAAGTGTTGATTTAATGATTTAATGTATAATTATATATATATGATATATTAATTTACATTAACTAGTATTGGTTCATTTTAAATGGATTTTCTCACTTTAATGTGCACATTGTATATGTGATATACTTTTGTACACAAGTTTGTATCATGTTTGATGATGCATGCTCACTTGGTTTTGTGTAAAGAATTAAACCTTGGTTAAGTAAATGGTTAGGGTTTTTACTCATTTATTTATTCTTTTATCTTTTTAATTTGGATTAAAAAGAATTGAGAAAAAGAGAAATGAAAACATAATGGTTGCTTTCATTCATGAAGCTTCTTGAAGCTTCATGCAACTTTGACTCAAGTGACCATTTTTTGTCTTCATGCTTAACCCTAACCATTCATCTAACCTTAGTCAATTCTCTACACATAACCATGGTTTGAATATGATAAGGATTGATTTTCTTTTCCATTTTTAATTAACACTTATCATATTCTTTCTTTCTTCTTCTTCTTCTTCACTTGAAGAAAGCTTGCTTCAACAATGGCAACTTGAGCAAATGAGTGAGAAATCCAATTCTAAAGTGAACCAACTTCCTATTTCTTCATCCTCTACCTCTTGCCAAGTAGTAGAGTGTGTTTTCTTCACAAGTTTCATGACTTGGTGAAGTGGGAGCTCGATCTTGTGATGCCTCGACGTAGATCATCTTCGGCACGAAGCCGACGACCTTGCCCGCCTATTTCTCCGATGAAGCCGACGCTAGAGCCCGGGATTCCATTTGGACAGCGAGGAGACTTCATTGCGGAGCTATGGAGGTGGAGGACCGGATCTACAAAGGTTGTATTTCCGTTCTTATAGTTAATTTGTTAACTAGTTGCATGTGTTCGCCTAAAATCTAGTTAACGATCCGTAGTCTAGGGTTTCTCGGCACCATAACGTTTGAAATTGGCATGGTTGATGCCTTGTGAGACCTCATTAGTGTGCCTAGGAACCCTACAGTGGTATCAGAGCCTAGCTAGAGCCTTAGGGGATGCGTAGACGGAGTTAGAAATCCGATCGAACCGAAACCGTAACCCTAATATTGCTCTCTGTACATTTTTGAAAATCGTGGATTTTTGAGAATTAAAAATATGCAGAAAACTCAGTAGAAGATTCTAAGAATTACTGTATAAAACGGGGCCCCTGAATCCATAAAAGCGCGGCGGAACCGCGGCATTAGCATGATAATGCGGCGGTTCCGCGACCCTTTTGTCTCTTCTTGCAATCAATTTTGCACAGTAATTCCTAGTTTGCAGTGCTGGTTTTCCTGGGAATTTTTAATGTTTTTTCAAGAGTTGAATTTTCTGGGTTGTATTGGGGACTCGGTGTATCGATCGGATTGTCTAATTTTGTCAGTGTGTTTTTCCGGGTATTTTTAGAATATGTTAAAAAGTTCGACCGGATATAAATACCCACTTTTTCCCCTGCCGGAAAATTTCCAATTGTTGGATTTTTCCGTGGTTTAAAGACGTTCTAAGTAGTGCAAGTAACGCGATGGACCCTCTAGAAGACAACAAACCTTAACTCGATTATGTGACCGTCTTGAACTGCCCTTTGAACCTTCGGGTTTGGGGCAGTACGGCGTGCCACATGTGAGGCGTTGGCTTGACCCTTCTACGGCTGGACCGTTGGTACTGAGGCACAAACTGAATGTTTTTAGACTTGTTTCATGTGTTGATCTGTTTCGGGAAAACTTGGGTGTTCGATTATTCGATCGGAAAGTTTAACATTTTCTATCTTATTCGGAATGTGATACAACAATTGGAATTCACACATAGTTATGAGATAACTGAATGAATGTTATAAATCTAGCGGTTTAGTCTCACTTGATCGGTTGCCACGGAATTTTGATGTGATCAAAAGTCCGTCGCAATCACGTAGCGTACGCGGATACTCGCCGGGTAAACTTAATAGACAGCCTCACTCCATAGCCCCGACCAAGTGACTGTAGGAGAACCCCGTCGCCGAAAGCATCCGTTCGGGTGCTCCCGGTAGCGGTGTTCCGCCTTGGTGCACTTCGTCGACGGCGTCGAGGGTGCGGCCGCCTACTAAAGTTTGCGACGAGCATTCGATCAGGATGTCGGGAATCTTGTTGAATTGCCCGACTTGATGTTGAAAAGAGTTTTCGATTTTGAGACTAAAATGCGGGGTTTATAATTGTTAGGCATGCGATGTCTAAGTAATTCATTTGGTCAGGCATGCGATGTCTGATGTGGTTGCGGATTCCAACTGTTGTAGTTTTACACTTTCTTTTCTGTGACCGTAAGTGTAATATGTGATATCGCCGGTTTCGTTGCTATATGTCAACGACAATTGGGATGGACATATTTACTTACGTTGATGACATGTGATGTTATATGTTGCTGGATATGTTATATTGGATCGTCGTGTTTAAATAGCCGGGGGGTTTTATGTGAGATGAGTGTTTTTCATTTTCATTCATGTAAAAACTTGTATGTAATATTCTTTTATTGGGGCACTTCCAGGTTGTGGAAGTTGTCACCTTTTGTATATTATTTACTTTTCCGCACTAGGATAGACCCAAGGAGGAGGGCACAAGTAACCGGGTTCTGGAGTCCAGTGGGAGACCAACTCGAGGAGTCGAGTCCGGGTCTCCTAACTCTAGAATTGGTAGGGTTGCTTGCCGCTCTCGTAGGGGTCTAGGGGTGTGGGTTTGGCTATTCATCGCGACCGTGGAATCAGTGTTTTATACTGGCTCGTATTGAAAACACGGACGTCCTAGTATATCCAATATTTCATATGATTCTTCTGCTGCGATATCTGTGATGTGATCATGTGATGTTCTGTGATAGATACAGTATATAGTATATATGATATATTATATAGGCGTTACTTATGTTTTACACCCGCGCTAGCCCTGCCCCGCTCTGCCGTTAGTTACCTAACCTAACGGTGCATGAGGGGACATCGAGACGAATGCGGATGGCATAAGTGTACGTCGTATTTATCTGTGATGTTTAGGTACTTAAATGATGGGACTTCATTAATGTGATTAATGAAATAAAAGAAACCTAAGATGTTGTAGAATCGAATTTCAAAATAAAACAGGTAGCTACAGTTCTTGCTTTGCATAGCGGTATATATGATATATCCTGCACCTTATTCGATGAGGAAAGGACCGAGATCCCTTCACCGGGAGTGACTCCTTTAGCAATAACTGGCAGATACTACACACTCGGTTTGTCTTTTGATTGCTTTTAAGTGTTTTTGCTTTGCACAGTGATATATGTGATATATCCCGCACCTCATTCGACGAGGAAAGGACCGACGATCCCTTCACCGGGAGTGACTCCTTTAGCAAAACTAGAAAAGCCTCAAAAGCACTCCATTTCAAAATCATTTGATTCTACAACGATATCAAGTTCATTACGCAATAGGTTTTCAGAAAAACCTGTCGTAGCCCTCCGTCATTTCAGATAAGTTGTATATAGTATTCGTGCTGCATTTGTTGGCTTTCATCAAGGTGCAGTGTGCGGTAGCTATATGCTGCTTATCTGCCTGCATACGATGTGATTGGATTAGGGTAGTCGTACGGCTTTGTTGGCTTTCGTCAAGGGTCGTGCGGGTGGGTTTAATTCAATCAAGAAATGTACGGGTTGAACTTGACTAGCGGGCTATGGTTTGTTGGCTTTCGTCAAGGTCATAGCACGTTAGGAGCAAAATATTATCGGGAATTTCAAGTGTTGAAATTTGCAATGAGATTGCATACCTTCTATGAGATAGTTGGATCCCGATACCCGCTGCGAGTAAGAGTTACTCCTGGGAGAGTTTTACACATTACAATTAGCCGATCAAGTAGGTGTCTAGAAAGGTGTCAACGGGGTTATGCCTCTGGGAAAACAAGGTTTACATTAATTAGGTTCGTGCGAAAGCACGGGGGACCTCCCTCAAAGTACCGACACTGGCCTGGCTGAAAGATTGGCGAACTTGTAGTGTGTAATTAATCCCGGCTAGTCTTTCCTTTTAGGGTTTGAAGGAAGATTTGATAAAAAGCAGTGGGAGCCATCCTGATTAGATAAAATAATAACCAATCTATTCTTGCAAGAGCGCACGCTGAGTGTTTTCTTCTCTCTCTCTCCTGGTAGCGACCATATCATGCCTTAATCAAGATAATAATACGGATATTTGACCGAACCCGCTTGTTATACTGAGCTGGGGAACGTTGGTCCCGCTCCAACTTATAATTGTTATAAGACAGAGCAGGAAATTGGGGAATACCAGATTTCCCGTGCCGCCCAAACGAAGAGAGTGCATGCTGATGCATCATCTTCGGGTGTGTTCATTTCAAAGAACTGTTTCTCAGTATCCTCCGCATCCTGGGTATATGATACCAGATCAGGATCCCAGATATGTAATCTGTTACATTTGGCTACAAAAAGGTAGAAAAACTGAGAACGGGTGATAAGTTTCATGAGGCAGAAAACGGGGCAAGTGTTGCAGCCAAGTCTGTCGGTCACTGTCACCCTGTATTACCAATACAATGATTCTGAACGAATGTTATTAGATACCGAACCTGACATACAAAATCATATCACTCTCTTTATTAGTAAAGAAATGATAAAATTTTGTATTGTTGGATAATGTTTTGAACATTTCCTATATCAAAAGTTGATCGGTTCAGGCACGTTATCTAAAAGCGTTGATGTTCTAAATTAAACTACAGTTCTTAGTATATGGAACACACATAAGAGGAAGAGTTCAGAAATGAACGAATTCTTCTTGAGGTATTGTAGACTAGGTCAGATCAATGTGACCCGACTAGCTAGAGTTACATAAAGATGCATATTTAAATTAGTTTGAATTTACATCTTGTAAAACTCGCCAGTCATGTCACAAAGATAATATGACCATAGCTCTGTTTATTGGAAACAGAGAAAGAGTTAGTGAACTCTTGGGATGATACATGATGATGTATGTAAGGTCCCCTGTCTACATATGCCAGGACTGGTTCTTTATACTTCATTATATTCTCTGATAATCTCTCAAGATTCAGTCATATGTTCCTGTTGAAACACAAGTCCGAACCTTTTGAGATATTCACAGAATATAAGTTAGAAGTGGAGAACCAAAATACGGGTATAAGTATTATGTCCTTTGATGAGATCAAGGAGGAGAATATTTGAGCATGGATTTCCTGGACTATTCTAAAGGAGAATGAGATTCTCTCTCGGCATTACTCCTCCGTATACACCATAGCACGTTGGTGTATCGGGGCGGAGCAATCACGCCCTATATGATAAGGTGTGCTCTATGATGAGTACTACTGAGTTGCCTGTTTCCTTTTTGGGAGTTATGCGCTTGAGAAGCTGCATACCTATTGAATACGGTTACAATCAATTCAATTGCCTACCACTTCATATGTGATATGGAAAGGGAAGAGCCCATCTCTTAAGTTAGTTAAGATTTGGGGTTGTCCGGCCTTTGTCTAAAAGCAAAATCCGGACAAGCTCAAAGCAAGGTCTGTTATGTAGAACTGGAAATGTTCCAGCCATACAAACTGCAGCTGATGATTTGATAGAACCAAAGGATTCAGTAGATTCCAACGAACCTCAGCCTCTCCGCCGATCTAGTAGGGTTCCTCATCTACCTGAGATATACTTCGGTTCCTCTATGACAGTGGGAGCGAGGAGTGCATCATGAGATGATGACCCAACTAGTTTCGAGCTGGCCATCAGGAGTAAGACTCTGTCAGAATGGCTGGATGCTTAGTGATCTGAGATGGAATCCATCTACACCAACAAAGTATGGACTTTGGTTGCTATATCTGAAGGGTTAAATCCCCATCAGGAGCAAGTATATCTTGAGAAGATTACTTGGTGTAGATGGAAAAGTTGAGACTTTCAAAGCTAGACTTGTCAAAGGTTTTCGTCATCGACCAGGCATGGATAATGATGAAACCTTATCCAGTACCTATGCTTAAGTCCATCCAGATACTACTTGCCACGGCTACATACCATGACTACGATATCTGGCGGTTGGGTATCATGACTGCTTTTCTAAATGATGTTTTAGAAGAGTGCGTCTATAAGTACACAGCCAGAGGGCCTCGTAGACAGTGGGAGCAGCGGAAACGTGTGCAAGATGCTTTATAGGATAAAGCAGGCATCGCGGAGTAGGATCATCTATTTTGATGGATTAGTCAAAGAAGTTGACATCATCAAAATGGTAGATGAACCTTGTATAAACAAAAAGGTAGTAGGGAGTATGGTGACGATCCTCGTAGAGTACGTGGATGACATACTCTTGATACGGAACGAGTTTCCTATGCTACGTGTTCAGTTGATAAAACTGCACATTTGTATTACATTTTTCCTACCATTTTCATATTAAAAAAAGGACTTTATTATAATATATTATACATATGAGGGTTTATGTGTAAAAACATTATTTTTCATGTGTTAATATATTTTAATTATCATTTGGTAGGAAAATGTATGCAAATAAATCTATTGACCAAATCCTAGTAGGACTAAGTCTACTAAATATTATTTGAGATTATTGTGCAGAATTTTCCAAGTTGTTATGCAGAATTTATCAAACAAATCAATTTGTTGAAGAAATCTTGCTAAATTAAGAAGCAAAACTTGGAGACCAAGTCTGGAAGCAACCGAGAAAAGATTTTCAGATTCTGAAGATGCCTAGGATTGCCAAATGTCACCAGATGAAAGCACAAGAAAAATCATCAAATGATCCCCACCCTTGAGCGCGGATCCGCGGCCAAACCCACCCTTGGGCCGCGGATCCGCCGCAATTTAAGGGGGTTAGAAGGAAAGATTTTGGGAGATAAATCATTGCTAAATTTTAGCAAGTTTTCAACAATAATATTCTGGCTTTGCACTATAAAAAGGCACCGAGGGCCTCTTGGAAAAGCTATCAAGCCGAAGAGATCATGAAGTCCAAAACGGCTCACGCATCCAGGCTGATCATCAACGGTTCATCTACCTCCTTAGAAGAGATCGAGAAGCAAACTAGTATTTGTAATCATTTTCTAAGGGAACAAAGTGTAATTGATTCTGTTGATTAATAAAGGTAGCTCTTTTTCTTATTCTATTTCTTCGTAGTTTAATTATGCAATTTCTTTCCATCTCTTTTTCTCCCAACATGCGTGAGTAATTCTCCGCTTGTTAGGGTTCGTAGGATTAGGGTAGGCTAATGGATGATGAAAATAACTAAACCCTTTTTAAGTCCTATAAAGTTTAGGAACTTTATCAAAAGAATCATTAACATCCTAATCGGGCGCGCTAGCAATTCTTTGCTAGTTCCGACCGCGATTAGAGATTAGATTAATGATTGTTTTGGTAAAGGCTAGATAATGAACGGAGTTCCGTGTCGAGATAAGGGTTAAGAGTGGGATTCCTTTTCCCTCCAGAAACCCTAATCTACACGCATCACCGTCGTTCTAGTTCTAAATCTATTAATGGATAAAAAGGGTAACTTTTAATTAATCGTCCATAACTACTAAATCCTAACGAATCCTACAAGCCCTCTTATTATATTAATTACATCTTTAAAATAATCTAGATCTATATTTTACATTCTTGTTTAACGTAGATCTAGAAACCATTCCACAAAATTCTTTCTCTCTCCTCTCTTTTTCAACACATCTAAAGTAAGAGTAAAAGATTCAACGTTTCCCAGAGGACGATCCGTACTCATCTCGGTCTAGCTATGCGCGACACCGTTATTGATTGCGGTTAACTACAAAAACACACTTTTTCGTATCAATCACTACGCTCGGTCGATCTTCGCTTATCACATGGATTCTCCATATAGGATCAAAATGATACCTCCTAAATCCTGGATTTTGGATCTATGAGATAGATCTAATTGGATATTAGGATACTCACTAGTTGTAGTGAGATGGTATCAATCGATCCTGGGGAAAATCACTGGAAGTGTTCCAGGGTGATAAAGACGACTGAATGTCAGTCACAGGTATTGTCTTTACCCTCAGTAAAGGGACGGTATGTTGGAAGAGTTCCAAGCTACATACCGTGGCATACTAGACGATAAAGGCTGGATACATCGCTACTTAAAATGCTACCAAAGAGGCTGTTTGGGTGTATATTGGTTCATGAGATGAACTACGTTCCTACCATTGTGAGACAATGGAGTTGTGGCTATGCCAAGGAACGCAGGTCCCATCAGTGATCCAGACATATTCTAAGGCAGTATCACCTGATCAAGGAGATGGTTGATCTCTAAGGGATCGAGGCAAGGAGAGTAGACTCAGAGGACAACACGGCGGATCCACTCGCGAAGGCCTATTCCCAGAGAGAGACTTTTATGGGATGGTTGAGTATGAGATACTACAACCACTGCTATCAGATGGCCCTAGTGCAAGTGGGAGATTGTTAGTTATATGTATGCCCTAGAGGCCATTACTGTACATAGGATGTATATTGTAGTGGATGCTGGGACATATATAGGGAGGACTTTCTTGCTCGACATGATAGTATGCTATCTGGTTACTCTTTACCTTAACGTGTACATTAATTGTCTCTCTGTTACATGTTGGTAAAGCCCTTAGGATATGTACTTGACTACCTGGACTATGATGTGGATCATACTAGTGGGGACATGGTAGTCCATAAGTACATCCTTCAAGGTCCCTAGTCGTGGGTGTATCGAAACGGGGCATCGATATACCAGAGTAGACTAGCGTATACCTTCTCGACCCATACAGATGGGCGATGGAAGATCCCATATCCATTGGTGTTTGACATCAGAGATGATATACGGGTGCTCAGTGGAGACTGGGTACACTGGACGGACTCGCCGAGAACTCCCAGATGGTATTATACCTTACGTCAGATGGCAGTTCTCTGGTGACACTGGTACAGAGTAGTCTGTTGACCCGAGATCGTCATAGAGTCTTGTGTGGTTCCCACTGTGCTTTGATTTCCACCTTACCACGTCCAAGAGGGCGTGCAAAACGGTGGTTTTTGGGTACAGTCCCGAATCACATGGAGGCAATGAGCGATAGGAGGGGATTCGTCTCTCCCGGTATAGGGAGTTGATGTTGCGCTGTGTTCGATTGGCTATAACCGGAAATCCCTGGCCAGGGTTGCTGAGATTTACTGGTAAGTGTTACCAGTAGTTTCTCAAACTGTTATAGACCTCATATCGACACGACTTATCGAGCTATTGGGGTCTGACGTTTACCACCCCTAGGCAAGATATGCGACATATCAGACGATCAGACCGGACTGTACGGTAAGTGTTGCTGGTTGGATTCACAGGAGTGTGAGCGGGCTTGCTCGTCGATCTTCTGATCGCTCAATACCCGGGTGGCCGTTACGTTTGGCAAACCGCTTGCGGCTTGTGGGTGTTTGATATGATCATCACCTGCTGCCGGCGTATTGACGAGTCTTTAGAGTCCTACACAGAGGTTTCCTGGCTCAAGCGAAATGAAATAGGAGCGCATATGAGATATGTGCGGGACCGAGAATAATACCAGTATGTGATACTGTATTTGATTCTCGCGATTTGTAACATTGATCGGTTATATGCGCTATAGCCGGGTTATCGGATCAAGTGTTGATTCGATAAGTTGTTACTATTGATATTAGTCGGTTATATGCGATATGACCGGATCGTTAAATCAAGTGTTGATTTAATGATTTAATGTATAATTATATATATATGATATATTAATTTACATTAACTAGTATTGGTTCATTTTAAATGGATTTTCTCACTTTAATGTGCACATTGTATATGTGATATACTTTTGTACACAAGTTTGTATCATGTTTGATGATGCATGCTCACTTGGTTTTGTGTAAAGAATTAAACCTTGGTTAAGTAAATGGTTAGGGTTTTTACTCATTTATTTATTCTTTTATATTTTTAATTTGGATTAAAAAGAATTGAGAAAAAGAGAAATGAAAACATAATGTTTGCTTTCATTCATGAAGCTTCTTGAAGCTTCATGCAACTTTGACTCAAGTGACCATTTTTTGTCTTCATGCTTAACCCTAACCATTCATCTAACCTTAGTCAATTCTCTACACATAACCATGGTTTGAATATGATAAGGATTGATTTTCTTTTTCATTTTTAATTAACACTTATCATATTCTTTCTTTCTTCTTCTTCTTCTTCACTTGAAGAAAGCTTGCTTCAACAATGGCAACTTGAGCAAATGAGTGAGAAATCCAATTCTAAAGTGAACCCACTTCCTATTTCTTCATCCTCTACCTCTTGCCAAGTAGTAGAGTGTGTTTTCTTCACAAGTTTCATGACTTGGTGAAGTGGGAGCTCGATCTTGTGATGCCTAGACGTAGATCATCTTCGGCACGAAGCCGACGACCTTGCCCGTCTATTTCCCCGATGAAGCCGACGCTAGAGCCCGGGATTCCATTTGGACAGCGAGGAGACTTCATTACGGAGCTATGGAGGTGGAGGACCGGATCTACAAAGGTTGTATTTCCGTTCTTATAGTTAATTTGTTAACTAGTTGCATGTGTTCGCCTAAAATCTAGTTAACGATCCGTAGTCTAGGGTTTCTCGGCACCGTAACGTTTGAAATTGGCATGGTTGATACCTTGTGAGACCTCATTAGTGTGCCTAGGAACCCTACAATAGATACTACGTCCATATGCAACAAGAGAGGGGTATGCAACAATGGTACATATGCACAATCAATATATATGAATATAACATGCGGCTACAATATCTTATCAAGCCCTGACGCATAACGCCATACGGGCGATTTCCCCGTAGATGTTAAATATACTCACCGGTGATCTCGAGCTAAGTATACCCGACCACCTGCTTCCCCTTCTCCGCGGCGTCCGAAGTCCCCGCCTGCGATCCTAAAATTTACATGAAGCAACACACATAAGGCCAAAATCCTGCAAAAACGCGATATCAAGACCATACGAGAAACTAACGTCACAACCTAAACGCGTGTGCATTCGAAACACCAAAATGTGTGTGCATTCGTCTGAAACCACCCCGACATGCTGTGATACACAGCAAACACCATATCCAAACTCATAACGTACGTGTCGCGCAAGTTTAAAAGTATTAAAAACAAGGTAATTGGTTCCAGATTTTGATACGAGCTGAACTAGGAAAAGTTGCATATACCAAATACCTACAATATATAGCAGACACCCAACCACCAAACCCCGACACCCAGCTCCACCATCTGGCCACAAATTGTAGCCAGAACCCTTTTATTTGCTGCCATAGAGGGGAGAGGGGGTCCCGTGTTTCGTGTGTGTGATCTAAGTCCAGTAAACATACTCCAGTAATTGCAACTTTTGCCCGAAACAACAGGTTTGAAAGCAGATCCCAAAACGAATATAATTCTTAACTGAAACACTAATTTAATACAATATGGGTTTTTAGTGTAAACTGGTGCAAAGACTTGGATTAAACGACAATAATAACACTTAGTTAAGCAAATCAAGCCATAACAACCTTAACTTGACCTAATCTCCACTTAAACCACCTAATTAGTACTAATACACTACTTAAACACTAAATTAAGCTAAATAACTAAAAGTTTAGCAAAAAGGCAAGTAAGATAAGCTTTATACCTCAAGTTAGTCTAGTGGTGGCTCAAACTTGATGACCTTGCCTCCAAAAGCAAAGACTTGCCTCAAAAACCAACAAGTGATTTGGAGTGCTAAACATGGGGTTTTGTGTGATAAAAGATGGATTTTTTTTATGGAGATGAAGGCTTGAAAAGAGAAGAAGAAGAAGAATGGGAGAGGGGGCTGCTGGGCTGCTGCTGGAGGAGAGAGAGTGTGAGGGTGAGAGTGAAAAAGTCAAGGTTCCCATGCCCATTTAATGCCCCATGCCTCTCTTTTCATTTCTTTTCTCTTTTCTTTATTTGTTTTGTTTTTGTAGTTTTGTGATAAAAGAAAAAATAGAACCATGGGAGAAAATAAAGAGAGAATGACATGCTACAATATTAACCTAGGGTGATTAGGGTTGTGCATGCTAAACTAAAAATTTTGGCTTAGAAAAATAATAGTTTAGGAAATTTGATAAATATGTGAACCATAATTTAAATAGTAATTAATGAAACACAATTATATATATATATATATATATATATATATATATATTTACATATTTTCACAATTAAAATTAGATTTATTCCATTTATGTAGAAGATAATTATTAACAAGGTTTTATGAAAAACACGCATTATCGTTAATTAACATGAAATTAACCTAAACGAATTTCAAGGTGTTACAATCACTGGTAAAGACCTTGCACTGCTGAGACATAGCACCTGAGTTCAAATCCCATCAGCCACATATTATTTTTATTGTATTTTCTTTTAATGTTTTAGAAGTCTAAGGGTTTGCACGTGCACTACACGTAGGATGATGAGTTACAGAATAAACAAACATAAGCACGAGGGAATATGATACGACTAGAACACATGGCAAGAATCTAGACCCAAACAAACCCAATTCGACCGGCAAGATCTCACCCAAAACCGGCACCACCGGTCCCCTCCCCCCTCCCCCCTCTCCCCTCCCCCCCGCCGGGAATGGTCTAAATTTTTGCCCCTGGCACCGTTTGGCCTACCCCACTTCCCCCATATTGTTTGATTTTTCTGCACATTGGCAGAGGGATTAAAACCACCCTTTTAGTCCTTTTAAATGCAAATTTTTAATTCTACAATTCAATACACTAAACCCTAGTTTTTCCTATAAATATCACACCATATTTCACCCCTCCTCATTCAGAATTTCCTCACAAAAAACTCTGAAAAATTCTCTAGTCTCTAGTTGTGCAAGTGGAGTTAGCAAAGGGCTAAGTTCCGACGAAGTTCCGAGAAGATTCCGGCGACAGAACGACGCCCCGACGATCCCTAAACCTTCTCATACCTCCCCCCTTTCCTTGTAGCCAGTAAGTCCCCCCTCTCCCTCTCTTCTCCTATTATAAAAAGTTTCATTTCTAAAACCCGACGGGAGCGGAGTTAATCCGACTTCCGATTCGGTTTTTTTTAAAACTCTATTTTTCTTAATCAACAAAATACCATACTCTCACATAATATTTAACAAACATTAAAAAATACTTTAAACCAAGTTTCATCTCAAAATATTCTTTTATGCAATTTTTATTGTATTTTTACGGTAAAATACCACATACTTCATTTACGACATAAAACAACATAACATTTGTATTGCCTTTAGATAACACACGAGGTAATGCCCTGCCTCATCACAACACACATTTTTGACATAGCACGATAAAGTTTTGGGAATATATTCATGGGATAACATGACTTTACAAATAAATACCATCAACTTGCAAAACCATTTCTTTAAAAAGTGTGTTAAACAATTCCTTGCAATTACGCCTCTACAACCCATTTTGGGGAACCCCGATCGAGATGGTGCGGGTTATCGCACGTTCTCGGGCCTAATAGAGCGAGATGCAGACCTCCGAAAGGAGCATTCGATCTCGATGGAATTTTTAATGCATTTTTCTTTAGAAAATGAGATTTCTACAAGAAAAAATAAAATTTATTTTTATTAAAAATATAACTATTATCAAAATATCTATTTTAATTATATTATATAAGTATTCTAAGTTTTCCAAATCAAAGGAATCACCATTACATGAAAATACCATCCAAATACAAAACAATTCCAATATTTCAATAAATACCATATACTATGAAAACTAGGTTCTACTCACTAGAAATTTCACTTTTATAAAATATATATCTATGAAAACCCTAAATACGATAATTAAATACTTGAGGTGTACTTTGAAATTATACCAAAACTATTTTTACATAAAACCCCCTCAAGTTATACTAAATTACAATAAGAACCCTAGTAAACATAGGTTTAAGCGGGTCCAGCTCTCTTGAGCCTCAGCGAGCCGGAGAATATAGGTGCTTGCCTATCTAAGATATGCAATCTAATAACGGTGTTATCAACACGGTAATTGTCTTTGAAAAAGACACAAATCCTGCCGTTCATGTGCAGCAGTTACCGATAACTCCAAAACAATCAGGATTTCAATTCTGTTTAAAGCCTGACTCAGTTCGAGTCGCGGGAAATATACAATCAATCTGACTTGAATATGATTCAAGTATAAACTACAATTCAACATGAATCCATGAATCCGTCTATTCAATCTATATCAATCTATATTGACTGAATCGAACCATGAATATACTCCGTTTACGTGACTATCCATTTACATCCATTCCATTTACTGATATCATAGTTTCGGCAAGTCATCCATCTATATAATAAACAATACAATCAATACAATAAGATATTACGGGGTTTATAAAGGGATAGACTGGTACGGAATATATTAAAGATGGCACGAGGTGGTCACTTAAGACGTAATTATATCCATACCGTTGTTCCGTGGTATTTTCGACGGAGCCTTATACTACGGGTTACCAAAGTCCACGGTGTAAGTTGGACTCCTCTCGTATACACTGGTATCTTCTGTACCAAGCTACAAATACTACGTTAACCTAACAATCAAATATTATATTAGTTATACTCTCTTTTCTGTCTATTCTACTTCTCTCTTTTTTTGGGACTTACCAAGCGATTGTTCGCTGACGACATTCCTATTTCTCTTCTTCTTTGGAATGTTGTCAGGTGGATCGAACACACTAGAGCTCGAGACCAGCCAGGAGAGCATTTGGAGCAGTACACTGAAGACCCTGAGCTATAGTCACTTTTACATATTTTCATTTCAGTTTATGCTATTATTTAGGCATTGCTTTACATCCATGTATTTATATTTCAGATGTACCTATAAAAGAATGTTTAATAAATAAAGTTGTTGTTCATTTACATTCCTGTCACTTGTGTACATTTATTTATATTGCTTAGATACGCTTAGCGTGTTTACTTCAGAGTAAATACGTCGCGTAGCCCGTCGCGTCTCCTTCCCGTACACCGGGAAGCGGGGCGTGACTTGTGAGCCCTCCTTAGGTCCTTCCGGGACGTCCTTGGGGTCCCCACGGATCCTCGGTCCAAACCGAAAGCCCGCGGGGAGTCAAAATATCAATGCAATATGGAATTGCTCACTAGTTTAAATGCAATTTTTGCTCCAATTGCTCACTGGTTTAAATGCAGATTTTGCGGAGCAAAAACCGGCGGGATTCAGAAATCGTATCTATCTAGTTTATGGTGTTTGGATGGCTCTGATACCATTGAAAGTTCCTAGTGCCCTCGCCGCTAACCCGCGGCCAATACGGAATCCAAAAACAAAAATTTTCATGACATTAGAAACTTAAACCCAAAATTCTAAACTAAACATCTTAAACTAGAACAACTAAAAGATAGAAATCACAAGCTTTGAATCGTCTTCATTTTCTCTAATTGGGTTGGACTCTGGCACGCTCTCAAAAGCTCCGGATCGCGCTTGCAAGCCGGTCATCCTTCGCCAAAGATGATCCACCCAAGGGAACCAAGTTGTCGCGCCCCGCTTTCCAAGATATGTAACTATGGCACGTGACAAATCCAACCATACTACCTGTGCCTAGGAATCATCCCTCCACAGTCACATTACGGCTGTCTATAGGATATCAAAAATAGTAAAATATATAATCTAGCTAACACAAGTCAATCTGCCACAATAAATAGAATCAAGAAATGCATAAAGCGGAAACGAATTAAGATCCAATAAACAATAGCATCTGAATCACGTCCCATATAGGCTCACATCAAAAGAAATAAAACTGCTGGACTAAATAAACTAAGAGTCTCTAAGCTAAATAGCTAGCTCTTCATTGCTCGGCTTGATTGCTAAAGTACTCTTGATCTGCCCGTAATAAAGGTAGATGAATTGGGCCATGCAAAACCCAGACGTCAGTACATCATAATATCAAAATAACAGTAATGACCAGGATATAATGATATGATTAAACAAGAATGTAAATAATAAACATGGATATAAACAGTGAGCTATGTGTATGTATGGGTGTGTCATGTGTATTCTAAAACTGTGCTTCTAGGTTATCTATTCTAAAAATCTTTGAAATCAATTAATGGAATCGTCGATGTAACTCAATAGTATCTCGTGCATACCCGGGACCACGGTCAAGACTCTCGGGGATGAATCCGATACGTGCCACTAAGCACTAAATATGTATCGTGTATATACGAATGATGTCGGCAGCATCATTCCGGGCCGGCCAAGCCCGTATAGACTGATCAGTATCTGGAAATATCGAACTGTTGAATTACAAGTCAGCTTTCAATATTGATTTCCCATTACCCCCAGGTTTTGTGTTCAAGTCAGGTATTGATGATATGAATTAATGCCAACACAGGATCAAGCAGGTACCAGTCTTGTTTATGTAGACAACAAGTCACGTCCGTCAAAACAATAAATCAGGATTGTCGGTATTAGTAAAATATCTAAGTAACAAGTTGGGTAATGCATCGTGAACATGTCATGTAATGTATATTAATCAAAAAAGACACCGAATGTGAAACTATAATCAATATCGGAACACGGTAAACACAATTGATAACAGGATGCATATGTATCTATCTGTAATAACCATTATACGTTCACTACCAAGTATGATGCAAACTAGATAACATGTAGTACTGATGTAGTAGTCTAATGATGTAACATTTCAGAAAATAAAATATTATTTTTAGGAATTTAAATAATTAAATAATAAATATTATGGATATTTTAAAAGTATAGGGATTGGTTGTAAATGAAAGGGTATAATTATATATCGATAAATTGGAAAATATTTGGAAAATTAATTTGATTTATTGATTTTGAAATAAATTATGTGAATTGAGCATTTGTAGGTTTTTAAATAATTATTTGTATTCTATGTTAATTAAACTTGATTAAAATCTACTAATTATGCATTAATCTAGCTTATGTGCATGGCATGCAACATGACATGTTGCAAATACTTATTCCATTTTTTGAACTATTCTTCATGTGCATGCAAATATGGTTCTTGTATTTTGTTGTTTAAAAAAAAGATAAAGGGAATTCATTTGTGAGATATTTAGATGAGAGACAGACTGGGGTGACTTGTGTCATGTGAGGGTGAGAGAGAGGGGGGATGAGAGGCTTCTACACAATTCTCATACCTTCATCTCTTCATTTCCTCTTCTTCTTCATTCCTTCATCTCCTTCTCATCCTCCACCTCTACCCTATGACCACCCCCAAAATCCTCAAACAAAACCTTATACCCCCTTCACAAAAAATGTGCACAACCTTACTACAAACCCCATTTGCAGATCAAGTTGGGACTTTGAAGACTTTGGGCAACCCTAAAATTTTCCTTAGTTGTCAAATGAGGTAATCTCTACACCCTTAGTTTATAATTTGAATTCCTTAAACTCCCATAGTAGTTTAGAGTTGATAAATTGAGGTTTTGTGAGGATGGAAAATTCCTAGATGAGGGTTAAGAGTTTTTATGAAATAGGAAGGTGCAATTAAGGATTAGTAGTGACTACAAACCCATCTAGTGCTAGAATCCTGGATTAAAGTGAACCTAGGTATCCCAAATGTGAACTTGGAAATCCCGGATATCGGAAATTGTGGGAATTGTGATGACTTTTTGAGATATGCTACGGCTCGGAGACTTGGAAAATTATTTAGCAATTAGAGTGAGACAAGCAGGCCACCTGGGAGCTACCCCTAAGACCTAAGACCTTAATTCCTTCCCAGGGCCGCAGATTTTCCCCATATAGCCGCAAATTGCGGCCTGGGTATGATGGTTTTTCCTCGTCCTTGGTCCATAGCTCCTATATCCTATAATTAGACCTCCCATATATGCAAAATTGGCTAATTTGACCTGAGGCAAAATCTGGAGATGTTTTCTTGAGTTGTTGATTTCGGTTTATGACTTTTAATAACTTGGATTTTAGGATTTGGGTTTTATCTCAGTCGATTGACGTTTGTACGTCAACATCGAGGATTTGTTTGGATATTCTTGCATGCGTAGTCCGTAGGTTCTAACCTATGTACACTTCGTATGCCGTATCGGATTTCTCGTATTTGATTCTCGTTTACGATAAGATATTCGTTGAAATGTAGGTACCTTTGCATGGACTTCGTACGACAAGGGAGAGCATGGCGTCATCGATTTCGGCAAGCGAGGATCAACGTGAGTAGTTGTATATCTACGGAGGAAGTCGGGTGGATGGCGTATAGCACCCCGCAACCGTAGAATAAGATATCCTATATTACTTATATTATGTTGATGTAATATATGAATACCTAGCAATTAGGGTTTCTAGGAGACCTTAGATTATATTAGGCGTAATTACAAGAAGACCTACCCTTAGTGTTATTACCGTAGTCGTGAATCATAGGTTATGCGTTGTTTCGCACCTGCACACACGCACACACTTGCACTTCGTATTTGGGTGTATGTGTGTGTCTGTGTATATATGTGTATGTAAGTTTTATATATATACATATACACGTGAGATGAGAACAGTACATATTGTAAGGATGAGTCGATATGATCGGGCATGATGCCGTGAGGTTGATACGTGATTGAGTCGAGACACCATACACGATATGATATATTAAAGGATCATTGGGCAATATGTACAAAACATGCGATAACATGTGACTTGATGGAATAATAGATTGTACGAGACTTTAGATCTGTACCCTGATTATGATATTGTACGACGATTGATACCGTATGAACTATATGATATATATATGATATTTGACCCGTACCCTCAATTTTAAGGATGCCGTACGATGGACTATTCCGTACGGGATGTATATATGATGATTGATCCGCACTCTTGACACGAGGATGTCATACGATAGATATTACCGTACGTGATGATATGAGGCTGGATCGCCGACTACTAGATATATCGACTCGGATACGTATAGTACTTTGATCCAGGTTTTAGTTTAGCTTTTAGTTAGTTTTCTTAAATTATTAAGTAGATGTTAGAGTATAGTCGACTCATACCTATTTTCAAAACTAGCGAATTGTGGGTATTTTAAAATGGGCAAGCAATGGATGCTACGGATTTTTTTTTAAATGGTATTTATTCTTCAAAACACCGTAGTCCCTACTTTTATAAAATCAACGATTCGCGCTATTTCTAACACTATCACTGTATGGCTCGTATATAGATATAGATATATATTTTTGATGTTGCAATTATTGCTTATTCCTGTCATTCATTGCATTATAGATTTAATTGTGTTTTTATTAGCTGTTATGATCTCGCCTGCTAGGAACCTGCACCATTACCGCTGATGCGTATGTTGCACGTACAGTTACTGGCCGACTCACACACATCATCATCGGTAATTGCTATGTCACGTACACATTAGAAAACGTTACTTCACTGGTATAACCTGCTAGCCGGTAGTTTATTCATATTGTTAGTATCATTGCTCTCACATGTTAGTTTAGATATTGCATTCCTTATTTAAATGTCGCATACATTCATGTATTCATTCGGTTATGCACTGTTGAAGGGCTTATGGCCGATATTCATTGTTTTTTTATTGATTCATGATTATGAAAATTTCAGTATTTTATGAGAGTTCTAGATTTGGAGAAACCGCAAGAATTTTATAAGCCTATTATCATTTTAAAATGCAAATTGCGGTTTTCTCGTGATATGATGTGTGTGGCGTCCACCATGAGTTTTCTCGGTTCTTGAGCCACGTGTGTACACATACCCGATTCGAGGAGTGAGAGGAACCGTCTGCGGATACATGGTGGACCCGGTGAGGTACCCGGGACAAGAAGGCCATATAGAGAGATGTTGAGCCCGGTAGGGGAGCACTACCGACCGGTGATATTTGACGCGGCGGATATCTGGAGGATACCGACCGTAGTCGTGTGATCAGATGATTTGGGCCAATCCGGACTGACGGAGCCCGAGATTTATGAGGATGATATATCGCTGATGGACACGGTTTTCATGATATTTTCGAGTGTCGATGCTTGGAACTCAGTTTTATCCTGATTTTCTGTGTCGTTGCTGGACACACCCATTTAGTGATGCATTCATACATAACACATATGACATGTAGTTATTTTATGACACGAACACGAGTACTTGACCTTACTCATATTCTATATTATCACCTCTACTGTTACTCGGTGTTATTGTACTACTATTTTCATTATTTTGTACTATATGACCTAGGAGATCGGCATACATTCGATTTCTACTCGGTGATGTCTTCTACTCACGAGTTGGCAACTCATCCCTGTTGTGCCACAGTTCTTGCAGGTTTAGCCGTACAGGTTCCGTAGCGGTTTGCTGGCACTTTACTTTCTTTCGGGTGATTGCTTGATAGATGGGACACATTGCTTCATGACCGCCATTTTATACTTGTATATTTATTTTGTTGTATCTAGTTAAAACTCCATCAACTAGACTTTGTATATTTAGCAGACTTAGAGACCATTATTGTATATTCTTTCGGCTTTAGAGTCGTGCTCATGTATTCATTATTGTTTGGATTTTCTCGATGATACTTTAGTTTTCTTTCTTTCTGTGTTTTGATCCTAGCCCTTCGGCATTGTATATTTACATTATTGCGTGGTTGTTTCCGTCAATTGGCGAAGGGCTGGCTCCCATTTGGGGATGCCTTATATACTATTGCTTGTCTTCGTTTTTGGGTTAAAATTTACAAAGGAGGTGCTGCCCAAATTTTAAATGACTAAAATGTTTTCAAGTTAAATACTAAAATTTTGTTTTTCATATACTTTACTTGTATATTTCAAAGAAAGAACTTGATTTAATTATACCATTCCTTCAAAACTGCACCTCCACTATTTTCCCCTAAAAAGGTTTAGATTTCTGGGCTTTTGGCTTACTTGAATTAGGTGGGGTCCTATAGACTTCATATGATTCAAGTGCCAGTCATGTTTCTTTTCCAGGTTGTGACAAAATTGGTATCAGAGCGTTAGGTTTAAGCTTGGTTCGAGTCTAGGTTTGACTATGCGGAATCTAGGGCGTATATATATTTAGAACCTAGGCTTGACCTTATGGAATTTAGACTTGGCCGAGGGGGTATTAGACCAGGACTTTTGTCGTGTAGGTTGACCTTGGTTGATGGAGTAGGTGATTTAAGTAAAGTGACGTACCGTGTGTATGTTCCGCGGCATACTTACGATACGCTACTCCGCTTAAGAAGCCTTAGGATGTACATTTCTTATGCACCGTATTCTATTCGTTTCTATGATCTATCCTCATCGATATCAGATTATAGTTTCCATTACCACGGATACATGAGCAGTGAGAGCTGTGGCTAGAGATGCTGTCAGAGCGAGCTCGTCAAGAATGAGGACTGACCAGGATGTTTTCCGTTGACACGAGCATTTTGATGTGTTGATTTTACTAAGATTTCTCGTTGACGTGAACGATCAGATTTGCACCAGATGATTGGGCCACTGCTAGAGGCCAGGCAGATTGCGAAGATTATTAAGTACCGTTTACTCCAGATGATAGAGGCATTGTCTACCGTGCAGACAGATAAGCCAGTTGTTACTGAGTTTGATAGGATATCGCTACCAGACTTCAGAAGCTAATGCAGCAGGAGTTTACACGCGGAGATGTAATAGGAGATCGCTAGTCACTTTTGGATAAATGACTAGGATAGTTTGTTCGTTTAGATGCTTCGATGCGAGGTCATCAATTGATTAACATCATCTAGAAGAAGCTTTCACACAGACGTGCTGTGAGTCGATCAAGAAAGGACATCGTTCGTTGGATGCTCCGATAGAAGATCAGTAAGTTGATCCGCTTTGGATAGAAGGACCTCACCCAGATGCGTTGTGAGTTGATCGAGAACAGGCGAATGAAGCGTATTCCTTCGATGACTTGGACAGGTTCCCGAGACCATATTTGGTCAGATGCCATCTATAGGATATTAGAGATGTCGTGTTCGTAGTTTCGAAAGAGACGCTAGATATGACTATAGTCAATTAGAGCGCACTCCACACAGCTACGAAGAGATGATTCCGAATTGGTTCATATTGAAGGGAAGCGGAGTATGAGGTTCATGCGAGATTTTAACAAGTTGTCGTTCCACTCCGTTTGTGTTAAAGACTTGTTACACGAGCGGAGGTGTTGGATGCGGACGTATTTCTAGAGAAAGTCATGATGAAAATGCAGCTGTTCCGGAACAAAAACGGATTAAATAAAAAGTGCCAACTTCCGAGCAGTCCTGCAAGGATGGAATTTGGGGAAAGAGACCCTGATAGGATCTTTCGGGAATACTACATGATAAGACTTGGACCCAGGATCAGTTATATCGCACATGATTCGTATTTCTATATATCAGTTGTGTTGATTTTTGTTTTGTGCATATTCATTTCACTCGATTTCGATTTTATGCCGTCCGAGATATCTGATATGGATTTCATACGTATGGTATACATATGATTTGATTTATGCTTTCGGTATAGTTTTCATTTACTTTTAGTATTTTGATTTGGTTTTGTGCACGCTGATGCACATGTTTATGAGTTTATATACCGCAGTATACTTGATTCGATTTGGTGTGTGTCGTATACCGTTGATTTCGACTTTGATATTCGATATTGTTTTCGTGCACCTTATGCACTCGATTTGGAATTCTTGCGCATGCATGGCATGCTAGATGCGATTTTTTGCACACCAGATGCACTAAATCGAGATTCTTCATGCAAACCAGATGCACCTGATATTGTTGTCGTGCACACCTGTTGCACTCGACATATGTTTTTGTGCACACCCGTTGCACTAGAGTTTTTGTTTCTGTGCACATTTGTGGCACCTGTATTTGATTTCGATTTCTGTGTGCACCAGACGCACGTGGCATTTTTATATACTTTATTGAGATTAGTTTATTTCCAGCATCATGTTTTTACGATATATACTATGGTTTAGTAACCGAGTAGGACTAATCTAAGGACAATACCTGAGTATTTTGGCATACATCGATATTTACGGAAGGGGCTTTTCAGAAAGAGCTATAGTCTCAATATTTTCCTACGTGTCCATGATGACACGGAATTTTATAAAGAAAACCCTTCTAAATCATTTTCAAAAAGCGGAACGTATATGTTAAACAAAGGATGTATATATATATGCAGCTATTTTCTTTATAATGAACGCCCGCTACTTATGCCGTGATACGCGTATTGCACGGTGATTTGAAAGAGGTTTTGCATGCATTTCTATTTGGATGTTTCGATAATTTTACAACGATGCGTACTATATACATGTTATAGTTTGAGTATCTCATGTTGGTTTTCGTATTGGATTTTGACATTTGTATTTTCGCTATAACTCCGATGATTGCGTGACGCTTGACGGAATTTTGATTTGAGTTTAGAACTCGTTTTCATAACGCATACGATGCGTTATGATATATCTTATGTATTCATGATTTTGGAGTCCCGACGACTTGATAGTTTTGCTGAAATGTTTCAGTTTTTTATGGAGTTTTAAATTTAAATTCGGGGACCAAATTTATTTAAGGGGGAAAGATTGTAATATTTCAGAAAATAAAATATTATTTTTGGGAATTTAAATAATTAAATAATAAATATTATGGATATTTTAAAAGTATAGGGATTGGTTGTAAATGAAAGGGTATAATTATATACCGATAAATTGAAAAATATTTGGAAAATTAATTTGAATTATTGATTTTGAAATAAATTATGTGAATTGAGCATTTGTAGATTTTTAAATAATTATTTGAATTCTATGTTAATGCTAAACTTGATTAATATCTACTAATTATGCATTAATCTAGCTTATGTGCATGGCATGCAACATGACATGTTGCAAATTATTATTCCATATTTTGAACCATTCTTCATGTGCATGCATATATGGTTCTTGTTTTTGTTGTTTAAAAAAAAGATAAAGGAAATTCATTTGTGAGATATTTAGATGAGAGAGTGAGATGACTTGTGTCATGTGAGGGTGAGAGAAAGAGAGAGGAGGTGAGAGGCTTCTGTAGGGTTACTAGACACTCTCACAAGGGTCTATAAGGCATCAACCATACCCGATTTAAAATTTAGACGTGCCGAACAACCCTAACCAAGATCTTTAAACTAGAGATTAGGCGAAACAAAGCATGTAAATATCTTTACATCTAAGAGTTTGGGATTACAACCTTTGTAGTCCGGTCCTTCACTTCTAAAGCTCCGTGTTGAGGTCCCTTCGCTGCGATCATCGAGCACCCGGACTCTAGAGAGGCTCCACGAAGAGAAAAATGCAAGCTTGCTTCCGATCTTCGATAACAAAGATGATCTACCTTGAAGTTTCTTTAACACAAGCTCTCACTCACAAACGAAGTGAACACACTAATCTAAATGGTTAGGATAGATTAGGATGATGAAGTAGGATTTTAGCTCTCATTTGTTTTCTTAATCTCACTCATTTTCATCACCTCTCAAAAAGCTAGAAAGCTTTTCAAGAAAGAAGAAGAAGAAGAAGAAGCTAACTCTTTTGTGATGAATAATGAAAGTGTTAATATCATTACAAATGCAACCATGGTTAAGTCAAGAAAGACTTAACCATTGTAGAGATCTAACCATAGTAAAGGGTGTGGGTTAGGTTAAGTAAATATCTTGCAAAATATCTAAACTAAATATCTTTGCAAGAAACAAAATAAAAGCTTCTAGAAACTTCTAGAAAAGTTTAACCTAAATCAAACCCTAACCTCGTTTAATCTCCACTAAACATGTTGCATTAGTAATTATAACATGTTACAATATTATATATCACATATATAATATATATTTGTAACAAAAGAAAATAATACAATTAACATATATCGCATATATATCAATGTATTACCCGAGTGAGAAAAATAATCTTTTAGTGAGCTTATATCAGTTAATGTAATTTAATATATTAAATATATAATTATATATTAAATTATCGAATCAACACTTGATCCGATAATCCGGCTATTTCTCAAATAACCGACTAATAAAATCTGTATCAGTTCATCGAATCAACACTTGATCCGATAACCCGGCTATATCACATATACCCGGCCGATATCTCATATCGCGAGAATCTAATACGGTATCACATACACGTATTGTTCTCGGTCTCGCACATATCATATATGTGCTCCTACTCCGTTTTGCCTGAGTCAAGAAACCTCTGTGTAGGACTCTAAAGAATCGTCAATACGCCAGCAGTAGGTGATGATCATATCAAACACCCACAAGCTGCAACCGGTCAGCTAAACGTAACAGCCACCCAGGTATTGAGCGATCAGAAGATCAACAAGCAAGCTTTTACATTCTCCTGCGAATCCAATCAGTAACACTCCCGTACAGTCCGATCTCTTCGTCTGATATGTCGCATATCTCGCCTAGGGGTGGTAAACGTCAGACCCCGGTAGCTTGATAAGTCATGTCGATATGAGGTCTATAACAGTTCGAGAAACTATTGATAACACTTACCAGTAATTCTCAGCAACCCTGGCCAAGGATTTCTAGTTATAGCCAATCGAACACAGCGCAACATCAACTCCCTATACCGGGAGAGACGAATCCCCTCCTATCGCTCATTGCCTCCATGTGATTCGGGACTGTACCCAAAAGCCACCTTTTTGCACGCCCTCTTGAACGTGGTATGATGGAAATCAAAGCACAGTGGGAATCACACAAGACTCTATGACGATCTCGGGTCTACAGACTAACCTGTACCAGTGTCACCAGAGAACTGTCATCTGACGTGAGGTATAATACCATCTGGGAGTTCTCGACGAGTCCGTCCAGTGTACCCGGTCTTCACTAAGCACCCGTATACCTTCTCTGATGTCAAACACTAATGGATATAGGATCATCCATCGCCCATCATATGGGTCAAGAAGCGCATACGCTAGTCTACTCTGGAGTATCGATGCCCTGTCTCGGTACTCCCACGACTAGGAACATTTGAAGGATATACTTGGCGACTATACTATCCCCACTAGTATGATCTGCATCATAGTCCTGGTAGTCAAGTACTCATCCTAAGAGCTTTATCAACATGTAGCATAGAGACAATCAAAGTACATGTTAAGATAAAGTGCAACCAGATAGCATACTATCATGTCGAGCAAGAAAGTCCTCCCTGTATATGTCCAAGCATCCACTACAATATACATCGTATGTACAGTAATGGCCTCTAGGGCATACATATAACTAACAATCTCCCACTTGCACTAGGGCCATCTGTTGTGGTATCGCATACCCAACAATCAGTTGTGGTTGAAGTATCTTATACTCAACCATCCTATAAAAGTATCTACTGGGAAATAGGCCTTTGTGAGTGGATCCGCGCTGTTGTCCTCTGTGTCTACTCTCCTAACCTAGATCTCTCTGGAGATCAACCATCTCCATGATCAGGTGATACTGCCTAAGAATTATATCTGGATTTCTGATGGGACGAGGGTTCCTAGGCCAAAGCCATAACTCCATTGTCACGCAATGGTTGGAACGAAGTTCATCTCATGAACTATATATATCCAGACTGTCTCTTTGGTAGCATCCTTGGTAACGATGTATCTTGCCTTTAATCGTCTAGTAAGTCACGGTATCTAGCTTGGAACTCTTCCAACATACCGTCCCTCCACTGAGGGTAAAGACAAAGCCTGCGACTGATGTTCAGTCGTCCTTATCACCCTGGAACCTTTCCAGTGATTCTCCCCAGGATCGTTTGATACCATCTCACTACAACTAGTGAGATTTCTAACATTCAATTAGATCTATCCCATAGATCCATAACCCAGGATTTAGGATGTATCACCTTGATCCTATATGGAGAATCATTGTGATAAAAGGAGATTGACCGAGCGTAGCATAGGAAACTCCTTCTTTATCAAGAGTATGTCATCCACGTACTCTACGAGGATCACCACCATACTCTCTACTACCTTTTTGTATATACAAGGTTCATCTACCATTTTGATGAAGTCAAACTCTTTGACTATCTCATCAAAACAGACGTTCCAACTCCGCGATGCCTGATTTATCACATAAAACATCTTGCTCATGTTTCCGCTGCTCCCACTGTCTACAAAGCCCTCTGGCTGTGTACTTATAGACGCTCTTTTCCAAATCATCATTTAGAAAAGCAGTCATGACACCCAACCGCCAGATATCGTAGTCATGTTATGTAGCCGTGGCAAGTAGGATCTGGATGGACTTTAAGCATAGCTTTGAAAGTCTCAACTTTTCCATGTATACCAAGTAATCTTCTCAAGATATACTTGCTCCTGATGGGGATTTAACCCTTCAGATAAAGCAACCAAAGTCCATACTTTGTTGGTGTATAAGGATTCCATCTCAGATCGCTAAGCATCCAGCCATTCTTACAGAGTCCCACTCCTGATGGCCAGCTTGAAACTAGTTGGGTCATTATCTCATGATGCAATCCTCGCTTCCACTGTCATAGAGAAAACCAAAGTATCTCTCAGGTGGGTGAGGAACCCTACAAGATCGGCGGAGAAGCTGAGGTTCGTTGGAAACTATTGAATCCTTTGGTTCTACTAAATCATCAGCTGCAGTTTGTATAGCTGGAACTCTTTCCAGTTCTACCTCATGACCAATAATTTCTTCACAAGAAATTCCTTTTCACAAAGGTGGCATGCTGAGAAACAAAACATCTTTTGTTCCTCGGTTTGGTAGAAGATATTCCCTTGCGAATGCTTGGGATATCCAACAAATTTCTACAGAACTGACTTTGCCTCGAGCTTGTCCGGATTTTGCTTTTAGACATAGGCCGGACAACCCCAAATCTTAACATACTTAACATATGTGCTCTTCCCATTCCATATCACGTATGAAGTGGTAGGCAACTGATTTTATTGGAACCCTATTCAATAGGTATGCAGATTCTCAAGTGCATAACTCCCAAAAGGAAATAGGAAACTCAGTAGTACTCATTATAGAGCGCACCATATCAAATAGGGTGTGATTGCTCCGCCCCGATATACCGACGTGCAGTGGTGTATACGGAGGAGTAATGCTGAGAGAGAATCTCATTCTCCTTTAGAATAGTCCAGGAATCCCGTACTCAAGTATTCTCCTCCTTGATCTCATCAAAGGACATAATAGTTATACCCGTTTTGGTTCTCTACTTCTAACTTATATTCTGTGATTATCTCAAAAGTTTCGGACTTGTGTTTCAACAGGAACATATGTCTGAATCTTGAGAGATCATCAGTGAATGTAATGAAGTATAAAGAACCGGTCCTGGCATGTGTAGACAGGGGACCTTCATACATCAGCATGTATCAATCCCAAGAGTTCACTAACTCTTTCTCTGTTTCTAATAAACGGAGTTGTGGTCATCTTATCTCTGTGACATGACCGGCAAGTTTCACAAGATGTAAATTCAAACTAATTTAAATATGCATCTATATATAACTTCAGCTAGTCGGGTCGCATTGATTTGACCTAGTTTACAATACCTCAAGAAGGATTCGTTCATTTCTGAACTCTTCCTCTTGTGTGTGTTCTGTACGTTAAGAACTGTAGTTTGATTTAGAACGTCTATGCTTTTAGATAACGTGCCTGAACCGATCAACTCTTGATATAGGAAATGTTCAAAACATTATCCAACAATACAAAATTATATCCTTCTTTACTAATAAAGAGATTGATATGATATTGTATATCAGGTTCGGTATCTAATAACATCGTTCAGAATCAATGTATTCTGGTAATACAGGGTGATAACTACCAACAGACTTGGCTGCAAGACTTGCACTGTTTCTATCTCATGAAATTTATCACCCGTTCTCAGTTCTCTACCTTTCTGTAGCCCATGTAACAAATTACATATGTGGGATCCTGATCCGGTATCAAATACCCAGGACGTAAAGGATATTGAGAAACAGTTCTGTATAATGAACACACCCGAGGAAGATGCATCAACATGCACTTTCTTCGTTTGGGTGGCACGGGAATTCTGGAAATCCCCTATTTCCTGCTCTGTCTTATAACAATTATAAGTTGGAGCGGGACCAACGTTCCCTAGCGCAGTATAACAAGTGGGTTCGGTCAAATACATCCGTATTATTATCTTGATTAAGGCGTGACATAGTCGTAACCAGGAGAGAGAAAAAAGAAAACACTCAGCGTGCGCTTTTACAAGATTAGATTGGTTATCAATTTATCTAATCAGGATGTCTCCCACTGTTTTAGTCAAATCTTTGTTCAAACCCTAAAAGGAAAGACTAGCCGGGATTAATTACACTTTACAAGTTCGCCAATCTTTCAGCCAGGCCAGTGTCAGTACTTTGAGGGAGGTTCCCCGTGCTTTCGCACAGACCTAATTAAAATAAACCTCGTTTTCCCAGGGGCGTAACCCCGTTGACACCTTTCTAGACACCTACTTGATCGGCTAATTGTAATGTGTAAAACTCTCCCAGGAGTAACTCTTACTCGCAGCGGGTATCGGGATCCAACTATCTCATAGAAGGTATGCAATCTCATTGCAAATTTCAACTCTTGAAATTCCAAATAATATTTTACCCCTAGCAGCTTATGACCTTGGCTAAGGTCAAAAAATCATAAGTGCTAGCCAAATTCAACCCGTCATTTCCCGATTGAATTAAATCTACCCGCACGACCCTTGGCTAAGGTCAACAAAGTCGCACGACTACCCTAACTCAATCGCATCATATGCTTATACAGATAAGCACTAATCAGCTACCGCACACTACGCTTTGGCTAAGGTCAACAAACGCAGCACGAATACTAACCAGTACTTATCTGAAATGACGGAGGGCTACGACAGGTTTTTCTGAAAACCCTTTGCGTAATGAACTTGATATCGTTGTAGAATCGAGTGATTTTAAATGGAGTGTTTTTTAGGTCTTTTCTAGTTTAGCTAAAGAGGTCACTCCCGGTGAAGGGATCGTCGGCTCTTTCCTCATCGAATAAGGTGCAGGATATTTCACAAATATCACTATGCAAAGCAAAAACTATAAAAACAATCAAAAGACAAACCGAGTTTGTAGCATCTGCTAGTTTCGCTAAAGAGGTCACTCCCGGTGAAGGGATCTCGGCTCTTTCCTTATCGAATAAGGTGCTGGATGTTCTACAAGGAACACCGCTATGCAAAGCAAGAACTAAAGCTACCAGATTTTAAACAAGTTTCTACAACATCTTTAGATTTCTTTTAGTTTCATTAATCTCATTAATGATGTCCCATTTTATTATGCTTCACAAGCATCACATTTGAAACGAAATCAGCAATATAACATATATCTCATATATATAATATAAGCATTCGTCTCAGGCAGTAATATGATCTCATCACAGAACATTGCAGCAGAAGAACACATATGAAATATTGGATATACTAGGACGTCCGTGTTTTAATACGAGCCTGTATAAAACACGGATTCCACGGTCGCGATGAATAGCCAAACCCACATCCCTAGACCCCTACGAGAATGGCAAGCAACACTGCCAATTCTAGGATTAGGAGACCCGGTCTCGACTCCTCAAGATGGTCTCCCACTGGACCCCAGAACCCGGTTACTTGTACTCCCCGCCTTGGGTCTACCTAATGCGGAAAAGTAAATAATATACAATGGTGACATCATCCTCAGCCCGGAAGTGCCCCAATAAAAGAATATTACATACAAATGAATTTTACATGAATGAAAAAGAAAAACTCTCATCTCACATAAAACCCCCGGCTATTCAGAACGCGACGATCCAATATAACGTATCACAGCAATACATAATATCTCATATCATCAACGTAAGCAAGTATGCGTATCCCAATTGTCGTTGATGTATAGCAATGAAGCCGGCGATACACCACATACTACGCTTACGGTCATAGAAAAGAAAGTGTAAAACTACAACAGTTGGAATCCGCAACCTCCTTAGACATCTCATGCCTAACCAAATGAATTCTTTAGACATCGCATGCCTAACAATTATAAACCCCGCATTTTAGTCTCTATATCGAAAACACTTTTCAATATCTAGTCGGGCAATTCAACAAGATTCCCGATATCCTGATCGAATGCTCGTCGCAAACTTTAGTAGACGGCCACACCCCCGATGCCGTCGTCGAAGTGCACTAAGGCGGAACACCGCTGCCGCGAGCACCCGAACGGATGCTTTTGGCGACGGGGTTCTCCTACAGTCACTTGGTCGGGGCTATGGGGCGTGGCTATCTATTAAGTTTACTCAGTGAGTATCCGCGTACGCTACATGATTGCGACGGACTTTTGATCGCATCAAAATCCCGTGACAACCGATCAAATGAGACTAAACTGCTAGATTTATAACATTCAAATTAGTTATCTCATAACTGCTTATGGATTCCAAATATTATATCACATTCTAGATAAAAAGACAGTGTTAAACTTTCCGATCGAATAAACAAACACCCAAGATTTCCCAAATAGTTCTCAACACTTGAAATTAGTTTAAAAACATCCATCACATGCCACAGTACCAATGGTCCAGCCGTAGAAGGGTCAAGTCAACGCCTCACATGTGGCACGCCATACTGCCCCAAACCCTAAGATTTAGAGGCAGTTCAGACGGTCACATAATCGAGTTAAGGTTTGTGTTCTTCTAAAGGGTCCACCGCGTTACTTGCACGACTTAGAACGTTCTTAAACTACACAAAAATCCAACACTTGGAAATTTTCCGGCAGAAGAAATATAAGTTATTGATATCCGTTCGAACTTTTTAACACGTTCTAAAAATTACCCGGACAAAATAAACGAAGTTATACTTTCCGATCGAATCAACGAGCTCCCAATACAACCCAGAAAACTTAACACTTGAGTAAAATAAAAAATTCCCAGAAATATCAGGAAATACTTATGGACATTACTGTAGAAAACCGATCCCATAATCTTACTGTTTGGCCGCGGAACCGCCGCGCAAGTAGGGTATTGCCGTGGTTCCGCGGTGCAATAAATGTATTGTGGGGTCGTTTTTACAGTAACCCATAAAATCACCTGCTGAATTTTCTGAGCATTTTTAATATGAAAAAATCAACTTTTTGAAAAATTTCCAGAAACTAGGGTTTTACGGGTATTCGGGGTTCGATTGGACTTTAAACTTCGTCTACACTTCACCTAAAGCTCTAGCTTAGCTCTGATACCACTGTAGGGTTACGAGGCACTCTCACAAGGGTCTATAAGGCATCAACCATGCCCGATTTAAAATTTAGACGTGCCGAACAACCCTAACCAAGATCTTTAAACTAGAGATTAGGCGAAACAAAGCATGTAAATATCTTTACATCTAAGAGTTTGGGATTACAACCTTTGTAGTCCGGTCCTTCACTTCTAAAGCTCCGTGTTGAAGTCCCTTCACTGCGATCATCGAGTACCCAGACTCTAGAGAGGCTCCACGAAGAGAAAGATGCAAGCTTGCTTCCGATCTTCGATAACAAAGATGATCTACCTTGAAGTTTCTTTAACACAAGCTCTCACTCACAAATGAAGTGAACACACTAATCTAAATGGTTATGATAGATTAGGATGATGAAGTAGGATTTTAGCTCTCATTTGTTTTCTTAATCTCACTCATTTTCATCACCTCTCAAAAAGCTAGAAAGCTTTTTAAGCAAGAAGGAAGAAGAAGAAGAAGCTAACTCTTTTATGATGAATAATGAAAGTGTTAATATCATTACAAATGCAACCATGGTTAAGTCAAGAAAGAATTAACCATTGTAGAGATCTAACCATAGTAAAGAGTGTGGGTTGGGTTAAGTAAATATCTTGCAAACTATTTAAACTAAATATCTTTGCAAGAAACAAAATAAAAGCTTCTAGAAGCTTCTAGAAAAGTTTAACCCAGATCAAACCCTAACCTCGTTTAATCTCCACTAAACATGTTGCATTAGTAATTATAACATGTTACAATATTATATATCACATATATAATATATATTTGTAACAAAAGAAAATAATACAATAAACATATATCGCATATATATCAATGTATTACCCGAGTGAGAAAAATAATCTTTTAGTGAGCTTATATCAGTTAATGTAATTTAATATATCAAATATATAATTATACATTAAATTATCGAATCAACACTTGATCCGATAATCCGGCTATTTCTCAAATAACCGACTAATAAAATCTGTATCAGTTCATCGAATCAACACTTGATCCGATGACCCGGCTATATCACATATACCCGGCCGATATCTCATATCGCGAGAATCTAATACGGTATCATATACACGTATTGTTCTCGGTCCCGCATATATCATATATGTGCTCCTACTCCGTTTTGCCTGAGTCAAGAAACCTCTGTGTAGGACTCTAAAGAATCGTCAATACGCCGGCAGTAGGTGATGATCATATCAAACACCCACAAGCTCCAAGCGGTCAGCTAAACATAACAGCCACCCAGGTATTAAGCGATCAGAAGATCAACAAGCAAGCCTGTACATTCTCCTGCGAATCCAATCAGTAACACTCCCGTACAGTCCGATCTCTTCGTCTGATATGTCGCATATCTCGTCTAGGGGTGGAAAACATCAGACCCCAGTAGCTTGATAAGTCGTGTCGATATGAGGTCTATAACAGTTCGAGAAACTACTGATAACACTTACCAGTAATTCTCAACAACCCTGGCTAGGGATTTCTAGTTATAGTCAATCGAACACAGCGCAACATCAACTCCCTATACCGGGAGAAACGAATCCCCTCCTATCGCTCATTGCCTCCATGTGATTCGGGACTGTACCCAAAAGCCACCTTTTTGCACGCCCTCTTGGACGTGGTATGATGGAAATTAAAGCACAGTGGGAATCACACAAGACTCTATGACGATCTCGGGTCTACAGACTAACCTGTACCAGTGTCACCAGAGAACTGCCATCTGACGTGAGGTATAATACCATCTGGGAGTTCTCGGCGAGTCTGTCCAGTATACCCAGTCTTCACTGAGCACCCGTATACCTTCTCTGATGCCAAACACCAATGGATATAGGATCATCCATCGCCTATCATATGGGTCAAGAAGCGCATACGCTAGTCTACTCTGGAGTATCGATGCCCTGTCTCGGTACTTCCACGACTAGGAACATTTAAAGGATGTACTTGGCGACTACATTGTCCCTACTAGTATGATATGTATCATAGTCTTGGTAGTCAAGTACTCATCCTAAGGGCTTTATCAACATGTAGCATAAAGACAATCAGAATACATGTTAAGATAAAGTGCAACCAGATAGCATACTATCATGTCGAGCAAGAAAGTCCTCCCTATATATGTCCAAGCATCCACTACAATATACCTCGTATGTACAGTAATGGCCTCTAGGGCATACATATAACTAACAGCTTCTACACATTTCTCATACCTTCATCTCTTCATTTCCTCATTTCCTCTTCTTCTTCATTACTTTATCTCCCTCTCATCCTCCACCTCTACCCTATGGCCACCCCTAAAATCCTCAAACAAAACCTTATACTCCCTTCACAAAAAATGTGCACAACCTCACTACAAACCCCATGGGTAGATCAAGTTGGGACTTTGAAGACTTTAGGCAACCCTAGAATTTTCCTTAGTTGCCAAATGAGATAATCTCTACACCCTTAGTTTATAATTTGAATTCCTTAAACTCCCATAGTAGTTTAGAGTTGATAAATTGAGATTTTGTGATGATGGAAAATTCCTAGATGAAGGTTAGGAGTTTTTATGAAATGGGAAGGTGCAATTAAGGATTAATGGTGACTACAAACCCGTATAGTGCTGGAATCCTGGATCAAACTGAGCCTGGGTACCCCAAATATGAACTTGGAAATCCCCGATATCGGAAATTGTAGGAATTGTGATGACTTTTTGAGATCTGCTATGGCTCGGAGACTTGGAAAATTATTTAGCAATTACAGTGAGACAAGCAGGCCACCTAGGAGCTACCCCTGAGACCCGAGCCCCTAATTCCTTCCCAGGGCCACAGATTTTCCCCATATGGCCGCAAATTGCGGCCTGGGTATGATGGTTTTTCCTCGTCCATGGTCCATAGCTCCTATATCCTGTAATTAGACCTCTCATATATGCAAAATTGGCTAGTTTGACCTGAGGCAAAATCTGGAGGTGTTTTCTTGAGTTGCTGATTTCGTTTTACGACTTTTAATAACTTGGATTTTGGGATTTGGGTTTTATCTCGTTCGATTGACGTTTGTACGTCAACATCGAGGATTTATTTGGTTATTCTTGCATGCGTAGGCCGTAGGTTCTAACCTATGTACACTTCGTATGCCGTATCGGATTTCTCGTATTTGATTCTGGTTTACAATACGATATTCGTTGAAATGTGGGTACCTTCGCGTGGACTTCGTACGACAAGGGATAGCATAGCGTCATCGACTTCGGCAAGCGAGGATCAAGGTGAGTAGATGTATATCTACGGAGGAAGTCGGGTGGATGGCGTGTAGCACCCCCGCAACCATAGAATAGGATATCTTATATTACTTATATTATGTTGATGTAATATATGAATACCTAGCAATTAGGGTTTCTAGGAGACCTTAGGTTATATTAGGCGTAATCACAGAAAGACCTGCCCTTAGTGTTATTATCATAGTCGTGAATCTTAGGTTATGTGTTGTTTCGCACCCGCACACACGCACACACTTGCACTTGGTATTTGGGTGTGTGTGTGTGTGTGTCACACACACACACACACACACACACATGTGAGATGAGGATAGTACATGTTGTAAGGATGGGTCGATAATATTGGGCATAATGCCGTGAGTTTGATATGTGATTGAGTCGAGACATCGTACACTATATGATATATTAAAGGATCGTTGGACGATATATACAAAACATGCGATAACATGTGACTTGATGGAATAATAGATTGTACAAGACTTTAGATCCGTACCCTGATTATGATATTGTACGAAGATTGATACCGTACGGACTATATGATATATGATATTTGATTTGAACCCTCGATTTTTAGGATGTCGTACGATGGACTATTCCGTACAGGATGTATATATGATGATTGATCCGCACTCATGACTCGAGAATACCGTACGATAGATATTACCGTACGTGATGATATGAGGCTGGATCGCCGACTACTAGATATATTGACTCGGATACGTATAGTCTTCCACTACTTTGACCCAGGTTTTAGTTTAACTTTTAGTTAGTTTTCTTAAATTATTAAGTAGATGTTAGAATATAGTCGAGTCATACCTATTTTCAAAACTAATGAATCGTGGGTATTTTCAAATGGGCAACCAAGGGATGCTACGGATTTTTTTAAAAAATGATATTCATTCTTCAAAACACCGTAGCCCCTACTTTTCTAAAATCAACGGTTCACGCTATTTCTAACACTATCACTTTATGGCTCGTGTATATATATATTTTAATGTTGCAATTATTGCTTATTCCTGTCATTCATTGCATTATAGATTTAATTGTGTTTTTATTAGCTGTTATGACCTCGCCTGCTAGGACATCTGCACCATTACCGATGATGCGTATGTTGCACGTACACTTACTGGCCGGCTCACACACATCATCATCGGTAATTGCTATGTGACGTACACATTAGAAAATGTTACTTCACTGGTATAATCTGCTAGCCGATAGTTTATTCATATTTTTAGTATCCTTGCTCTCACATGTTAGTTTAGATATTGCATTCCTTATTTAGATGTCGCATACATTCATGTATTCATTCGGTTATGCGCTGTTGAAGGGCTTATGGCCGATATTCATTATTTTCCCATTGATTCATGATTATGAAAATTTCGGTATTTCATGAGAGTTTTGGATTTGGAGAAACCGCAAGAATTTTATAAGCCTATTATCATTTTAAAATGCAAATTACGGTTTTCTCGTGATATGATGTGTGTGGCGTCCACCATGAGTTTTCTCGGTTCTTGAGCCACGTGTGTACACATACCCGATTCGAGGAGTGAGAGGAACCGTCTGTGGGTACATGGTGGACCCGGTGAGGTACCCCGGGACAAGAAGGCCATATAGAGAGATGTTGAGCCCGGCAGGGGAGCACTACCGACCGGTGATATTTGACGCGATGGATATCTGGAGGATACCGATCGTAGTCGTGTGATCAGATGATTTGGGCCGATCCGGACTGACGGAGCCCGAGATTTATGAGGATGATGTATCGCTGATGGACACGGTTTTCATGATATTTTCGAGTGTCGATGCTTGGCACTCAGTTTTATCCTAATTTTCTGTGTCGTTGCTGGACACACTCATTTAGTGATGCATTCATACATAACACATATGACATGTAGTTATTTTATGACACGAACACGAGTACTTGACCTTACTCATATGTCTATATTATCACCTCTACTGTTACTCAGTTTTATTGTACTACTATTTTCATTATTTTGTACTATATGACCTAGGAGATCGTCATACATTCGGTTTCTACTCGGTGATGTCTTCTACTCACGAGTTGGCAACTCACCCCCGTTGTGCTACAATTCTTGCAGGTTTAGCCGTACAGGTTCCGTAGCGGCTTGCTGGCACTTCACTTTCTTCCGGGTGATTGCTTGATAGGTGGGACACATTGCTTTATGACTGCCATTTTATACTTGTATATTTATTTTGTTGTATCTAGTTAAAATTCTATCAACCAGACTTTGTATATTTAGCAGACTTAGAGACCATTATTGTATATTCTTTCGGTTTTAGAGTCGCGCCTTACCGCACCGCAGGCGCACGCGCGGTAGCGTCTCAAAAAGCGAAGGCCGAGCTATAGGTCACGTGACCTGCACCGAAAAGGTGGCTGACTGGGCTTTCTCCTGGATCAAAGCAGATCCGCTCGCCGAATTCATCGATCGAATCGTGCGCCCCGGAACGTCGAATGAAAATAGGTGGCCGGGTTCTCTTTCTATGTATTCATTATTGTTTGGATTTTCTCGATGATACTTTAGTTTTCTTGCTTTCTTTCTGTGTTTTGATCCTCGCCTTTCGGCGTTGTATATTTATATTATTGCATGGTTGTTTCCGCCAATTGGCGAAGAGCTAGCTCCCGCTTGGGATGCCTTATATACTATTGCTTGTCTTCGTTTTTGGGTTAAAAATTATAAAGGAGGTGCTGCCCAAATTTTAAATGACTAAAATGTTTTCAAGTTAAATACTAAAATTATGTTTTTTATATACTTCACTTGTATATTTCAAAGAAAGAACTTGATTTAATTATACTATTCCTTCAAAACTGCACCTCCACTATTTTCCCCTTAAAAAGTTTAGATTTCTGGGCTTTTGGCTTACTTGAATTAGGTGGGGTCCTATAGACTTCACATGATTCAAGTGCCAGTCATGTGCCTTTTCTGGGTCGTGACAAATGATATCATGATATTCCGGCATGCAACTAGATAAATGATTATTAGTACGGATACGAACGGATACCGTGAAACTGTAAATTGGTAATAATTGCTGAATAATAAAACGCATGCATTATTCTTATTCATATAGATATCGATATAATAATATAGCATGTTGCAAGGTAAAACTTGCTTGATCAGATCTCACGTCGAGATACGGATGCTACGTCCAACGTCGGAATAACGTCGCGATGCACTTACGTGCACAAGACTGGACATGTCTGAGCAGTGACGTGACGTGGTGACTAGGCTGGATAACGACGGTAACTGGGTCATCTGGATCTTCGGTGATACGTGCAACTCCGGCGAGCCGATCAGAGAATCAAAAACCGATCAAGAAAAGAACACGAAGAAGAGTAGTGGTTGTTGTTGTGTCGGGCTCTGGTAGTGGAGAGGACAGAGGTGGGATGACAGCGACGATGGGCTGCTGTAGATGGTGAGGTGGCAGGTGTTCTTGGGTTGGTGTCGGGGTCATCGGGGTTGTTGCAGCCGATGGTTGATGGTGCTGGTGGAGGTCTGGGTGTCGGGGAGAGGAGAGTGGGGTGAGGAGATGAAGGCGGGGTGTGATGGTGATAGTGACGGCGAGTCTCCGGCGACGAGGGGTGAGCTTTCTGTGGTCGGGAGTTATTGCAGTGGTCGGCGTCGGGGCTATGGGTTCTCGGGAAGAATGAGAAGGGGAGAGGAGGTGGAGGTGGTGAGGGTGACGAAGGTGATGAGGACGAAGAGGTGGTGGTGACGACGAGGTGCGGTGGCGACGGTGCAGGCGTGGGCTAGGGTTTGGGTTTTCTCGCATAGGCAGAAAAGAAGAAGAGAGAGCAGAGAGGTGAGGTGTTTAAGGTTTAGTTAATAGGTTAAATAATTATATATATTTAGAGAGAGAAAGAATAGAGAGAGACAAAGATAAAAGAGAGATACTGAGAGATAACCGAGAGAGAGAGAGAGAGTGATAATTATATTAGTTTATTATATATATATATATATATATATATATATATATATTCTTAGTTTTGAATATTATTATAATATATATATTTTAGGTTTAAACAGTTAACTTCAAAATATTTCAAAAATTACCCGGGTTTCTTCTAAAAATCTAGTTTTTAAATATGGAGAATATACGTACAAGTTAAAACCATAACGCGATACCCGGTCAGTAAAAATGTATACCCCCAAGTACGGATCTACGTAAATATACGTAGCGATCAAAATGAGTATGTTTTAACAAATAAGACATGAACATAATGTATCGGTACAACCATATGATATGGGTTGTGATGGCATGCAAGGCTAGATATTAAAAATATATTATTTGGTTATTATTTGTATTATTTAAAAGATATGCGGACACAAAAATATAGTATACATGTATATAGAATCTAGATGTGCATGGATCATCTGTACTATTAAATATATGACGTAATCTTGAATCATGATGGGTTTCAAATATGCGGGTCGGGTCGGATACTAACCACAGTTACCAAATGCATTATTCGCACCCAAAAACAATAATAATCAAGAAATCTGTCGCAAGATTTGAAATACCCCAAATAGAAATATCGTATAATAGTGTCAGGGTGTTACACAAGTTCAAGCTTCAACTCCATCGATGAAGTGACTAAAGATCCTAGATTGTTAATCTAGAAAGTTTAGTGATGTGTGTGAGTGTTCTAGTATTTTTCATTCTCTTTATCTTCATAATTCTCAACTCATGAGATGGTTGAAGATGAAGAAGGAGGAGGAGGAGGAGGAAGAGGAGCCATGGAAGAGAGAGGAGCAAGAATGGTGGAATGAAAAATCTCACAAATTCTAGCATGCTTCATCACTTTTGTAAAAAGAATTTTTCCATTTTAAAACTACAATCATGCTTGAATAGTATTTGTAAATGAATTATAAATTCATTTGCCCATACCCTCCACCATTTCTCTTTTCCGTCTCATTTCTTAATTTCTTAAAAAGAAAAACCTTGAAATGAGTTGTTTTTCTTCTAGAATTATTCTTGTATAAATACAAGAATATGTCTCCGCAAATACATGTCCGTATTCGTATCAAAATACGAATACCCAGGAGATAAAAAAATACAATGAATATAATACTAGAATATACATATCGAAATATATATTTAAATATATATATGAATATTATTAAATCAAACTTGATTTAATAATTCGGCTTAATCCAAAAGCGGCTAGTATTATCATCCGCCCGATTAAAGTCTGTATGGCTAGCATACATACCTAATCGGAACCATGCACGTATCAAAATACGGCCACTACATCATTTTGCCTGAACCCGGAAAACCATCTGTGTGGGACTCTAAACATTCGTCAATACGCTGGCTGTGGGTTTAACCACAAGCACGTCAACGGCACTAGCTGTACGTAACAGTTACTCAGGTATTGAGCAAAAGGAAGGCCGACAAGCAAACTCATCTGTATCTCTACTGAGCCTGTTTGTGACAATCTCCTTACAGTCCAGTCTTTTCGTCTAAGATAATCGCATACCGGGTCTAGGGGTGGATAACGTCAGACCCCTACTAACCCGATAAGTTGTGCCGGTCTGAAATTCATCACCTACTGAGAAACTACTTGTTAGTAATATGTATGCCCTAGATGCCATTATTGATGATATAGTGGATGCTTGGACATATATATAGAGGACATATATATAGAGGACTTTCTTGCTCGACATGATAGTATGTTGTCGGCTTACCTTTATCTTAACATGTAGACTAGTATTTATAATGTATGTCTCTTACATGTTGATAAAGCCCTTAGGATATGTACTTGACTACCAGGACTATGATGAGATCATACTAATGGGGCCAGGGTGGTCCACAAGTACATCCTTTAATCTGTTTCTAGTTGTGGAAATATCGAGACCAGGGCATCGATATTCCAGTGTAGACTAGTGTGTACGTTTCTTGTCCCTTAGAGGGCGATGGTTGATCCCACAACCATTGGTATGTGACATCAAAGATTGTACACAGGTGCTTATTGGAGAATAGGTACACCGAACAGGACTCGCCGAAGACTCCTATGTGGTAGTATACCTATCGTCAGATAGCAGTCCTCTGGTGACACTGGTACAGATTAGTCCGTAGACCCAAGATCGTCATAGAGTCTTGTGTGGCTCCCACTGTGCTTTGATTTCCTCATTACCACGGCTGAAAGGAGTTATGCAAACGGGTGGATTTTGGGTACAGTCCCGAGTCACATGGAGGCAATGAGCGATAGGAGGGTTTCGTCTCTCCCGGTATTGGGGGTTGATGTTGCGCTATGCTCGATTGGCTATAACTGGAAGTCCCTGGCCAGGGCTGCTGCCGAGATTTACTGATAAGTGTTATCAGTAGTTTCTCGAACCGTTATAGGCCAGACATCAGCATGACTTATCACGTTACTAGGGCCTGACATTTACCACCCCTAGACATGATATGCGACATATCAAATGAAGAGACCGGACTGTACGGTAGTATTATTGATAGGCTTCATGAAGAGTATGGACGAGCTTGATTGTTGATCTTCATATCGCTCAATACCCGGGTAGCCGTTAGTCCAGCTAGTACCGCTGACGGCTTGTAGGTGATTGATGTGATCATCACCTACTGCTGGCGTATTGACGAGTCTTTAGAGTCCCACACAGAAGTTTCCTGGTTCAAACGAAACGAAGTAGGACACATATGTGATATGTGTGTGGGCCCGATTAAATACGTGTATGTGATACCGTATTGTAATCTGGCAGTTATCTGTTATCGGTTCGGTTATATATGATATAACCAGATTATCGAATTAAGTATTGATTTGATAATGTGTTATACAGATATATGATATTAGTCGGTCATATGTGATATAACAGGATTATTAAATCAGGTGTTGATTTAATAATGTGATATACATTATATGTGATATGATTATATCTTAACTAATATCATTAGCTCACTAATTATTCTTCATAATATATATATGTATATTAATATATATGATATATATATGTATATTAATATATATGATATATATATATATATATAATGAAGCATGGCATGATTTCTATTTTTGAGAAAAATAGAAAAAGAAGTGGAAAATGAGAGCATGGTTGCAAGCATGGGCTTTATTCATAGTTTTTTCATCTTGACTCACTATTCAAGTATGGTTGCAAATTTATATTGCAAAATTCCATGCTTGAATGAGTGGGGGTCAAGAGTTGCCATTCATTCTTTGCTCATTCTCAACACTTAGCCATTTTTCTTGAGTTGCTCCCATGGTTGCTCTCTAACTTCTTCTTCTTCCTCAATTGGAATGGTTAAAGTTTCAACCCTCACATGAAATGTGAATCATGAAGCTTGAACACAAACTTGTGAGCTTTTAACATCCCCTACTTCACCATCCTACAACAAACTAGCAATTTGGTGTGGTGTGTTTCTACACTAAAGGAGTTTATTGTAGAGTTAGCTTGGGCTAGAGGAACTTCGGATGGATCGTCTTTGGCGCAAAGATCACGAAGGAGATTCGTTCAACTCGAAGAGGAGCCTAGTAGAGTCGCGTGGACTTCAACCCGGAGCTATATAAGAGAAGGACTCGAACTACAAAGGTTGTATGCTCTTTTCTTCTCTTGACTTAATCACATCACAAAGGCAAACCCTAATTAATCTAGTAAAGATCTTGTTAGTCTAACTTAGCACCTAATAAAATTTGAATTTGGCATGCTTGATGCCTCTAGAACCTCATGGTGGTATTAAGGTAGACTTTCATGGTATCAGAGCCAAGTTAGAACATTATGGTAACTTGTAGCGACGTTAGAAATCCGCCATTTTTGTCGCGCAAAAACTGCCGATAAAAACAGTTTCGAAATTGATGTTTTGATTTGTTTGCACACCCCGCGGGCTCACGGTTTGAACCGAGAAGCCGCAGGGTGGAGCGTGCGCATCCCGGGGGGACCAAACGGCTGGGTCCACTCCCCAAGATCACCACAAGGTGGTCTTGGCGGTGGGTACCCGAAACTACCCCACCTTAGGCAGTTTCATGTCTGCCTCACCTCCTGGCCACCTCATGGTGGCCTTGGGGGTGGGGTACCCCCTCTAGGCCCTTCATTTGATAGTTAATTTTGGGATCTTTGCCCCCACGAAGATTCGGGCGGGTTTCGAGTTCGTTTCGACTCCCGGATTGGCTTAAAATGATCGGTTTTAAAACTTTAGCTCACTGGATTTTTCATGTCTTGGAAAAATTGGTTAAGTTTGCAAATTGCGTGCGGAATTCTAATGTTGCAGTTACTTTACAAGATTTGCGATGTGTGTGATACAATTATTAGAATCCGGATTAATTTGTTTTATGAAAACTAGTTAGTATACTGTAAAGCGAGCCGTTTAGTCTCAATTGATCGATTGCCACGAAGTTTTGATTCGGATCAAAACTCCATCGCAATTGCGTATTGTACGCGATCACTAAGTCAGGAATCTTGTTGAATTATCCGATAACCAATTGAATAGAGTTTTCAATTTGAGACTAAAATGCAAGTTTTACATGTTAGGCATGAAATCCGGAATATAGGATATTCCGGGTTTATGATGTCAAGGGTATTGTAGATTCTAATCATTGTAGTTTTCTGTTTCTTTTCTGTGACCGTAAGTGTAATATGTAGGGTATCCCGATCTCGTTGCTATATGTCAAAGAATTTTCAGGATACGCATATTTACTTACGTTGATGACATGAGATGTTATGTGTTGCTGTTGATTTGATTCATTGGATCGTCATGATTAAATAGCCGGGGGTTTTATGTGAGATGAGAGTTTTTATATTTTCATTCATGTAAAATTCAATGTAATATTCTTTTATTGCGGCACTTCCGAGTTGAGGATGATGCCACCATTGTTGTATATTATTTACTTTTCCGTATATCACACCCCGCTTCCCAGAGTACGCTAAGATGGGCACGTGACATAGCCAACCATGCTACCTGTGGATAGGAAATATCCTTCCACAGTCACATTACGGCTGTAGAGATATCAAGAACAAAAATAAACTATCTAACACATGTCCATAAGCCAGAATAAAACGAATCAAGAATAAAATAATGTGGAAGCAAAAGATCCAATACAAGAATAACTGGAATGTATGTCCCATAATGCGGGCTCACATCAGGAATGAAAAATACCGAAAGTAAAAGAACTAACTACTAACAAGTCCTCACTGCTCAGCCTGCTGACTGAAGTACTCCTGCTCGGCCTGTAGTGCAGGTAAAGAATCTGGGCCATGCAAAACTCAGACGTCAGTGCGTCATAACATCAAGCAATAATATAAACAGGGGTAACAAGACATGCAGGTACGATCATAAATGGTAAAACAGGTATAACAGCAATATAAATCAGGACAGTGAAGGGTAGTGTGCAGTGAGTAATCTAAACCGGTCTACTGTGTTAATTACTCTCAAGTATTTGAAATCAATTTGATAAATCATCGATGTAACTCAATAGTATCCCGTGCGTGCCCAGGATCACGGTCTATGACTCTCGGGCTGAATCCGAGACATGCCGCAAGGCAGTAAAAGGGTAGTAGGTAATGACGAGTGATGTCAGCAGCATCACCCCGGGGCTGGCCTAGCCCATAAGACTGATCAGAAAAGGTGTCGAACTGTCGAGTTACAGGTCAAGTTTCATCATTGATTTCCCCATACCCCCAAGTTATATATGTTCAAGTCAGGTATTAAATAATCTGGAGCTAATGCCAACACAGGATCAAGCAGGTACATGTTTGTCTGGATAGACAACAGGAAATGTCCGTAGGGACAACAGGTCGGGTTTGTTGGCATTAGTAACAAGATCAGGTAACAGGTAAAGCTATGGTACAGCAGGTCAAGTCAGGTAGTATATAGGTATCATGTCATGTCAAGAAGTGTACGGTATCGCGTCGTGTGAAGTAATAGGTGTATCAAGTCATGTCAGGGGTGCACAACATGTCACATGGGTGCTCATAATCAAACTAAAAATAAGCATGGGTATACAAAACAAGTATGGGGTATTGATGGAACACTAAAATGGAACATTGTAATGTGGTAAGCAAAAGGTACAGATTAAAACATATGGATGCACGGTTATCGATTTGAGTTAGGGTTATGGTTCCAACACTAATTAAATATAGTTTATCAAATACGGAATGTTAAAATCTCATTATTATGTGTTAAATGATCTAGGGATGCAATTATATATATATAATAGGTTAAATGGATGCAAACGGGTGTCCGATAGGGTAGAAACTATTAAAAGGGTACTATGGGCTATGCAAATAATTATTATGTGATTTAAATATGGACGTGGGTACCACGTATGGTAAACTAAAATGCAACATGGTATGTTTCAAGTTCTGGATCTAAAATGATATAATGGAACATCGGATGTTAAAATGGAACGTGTGACATTAGATTAAATCTACAGGTTTAACAGGTAATTAATTAAGTATAAAATAATATGAATAGCATGTAGCAAGTTTTACTTGCCTCGACAGATCAAGAAACGGGTATACGGAACGTCACACGTCGGCGGAAAAAGTCGCGACACGCGCACGATGCATGGAACGGATCCAAACAACGTACAAGGGAATCACACGGGTCAGGTACGCTCGCTGGGTCGTCGGGATCGTCGTCGGCACGACCGGATTCCGGCAATCTAAAGAACAGTGAACAAGAATTAAAGAAGAAAGATAAAGAAAGAGAAGAGAAGAGAAGGGAAGAGGAAAAAGAAGAAGAAGGAGAAGAGGGCTTACAAGATTGTGCACTGGAGTCGCAGAGAGAGAGGTGGTGGTGTCAATGATGAAGAACGGAGCTCCAGCGAAGGGTTTAACGTTAGGGTTTCGGTTAGGGTTCGCGCTCGGGTTTTGTTGGCTGGGTTCTAGGGTGCAGGGATCTGGTGTAGGGGAGAAGAGAGAAGAAGGAGATAGAGAGAAGGAGATGGTGATGAAGGTGGAGGCGAGAGGAAGAGGTGATCGGCTGCGATGGGTTCTGTGGGTTTAGGAGTTGCAGGAGGTGCTCGGGATTGGGTAAAGAAGAAGAAGAAGAAGAAGAAGACGAAGACGAGGAGGAGGAGGAGAAGAAGATGGGAACGAGGGTGGAGCTTTGAGGTGAGGCGGCTAGGGTTAGGGTCTGAGGTTTCTCGTGCTCGTGGGCTCAGGGTTTTTAAAATAGAAGAAGGAGGGAGAGAAAGAAGGAGGGGGGTGAGCGTAAGGATATGGAGTGGTGACGGGATTCGCGTTCACCGCGAGATGAGAGAGAGAGGGGCGCGAGATGAGAGAGATAGAGAGAAGGCGAGAGGAGAGAGAAAGAAGAGGAGAGATGAAATTGTATTTTAGTGGGGGAGAGAGAGGAAGAAAGAGGAAGAAAGAAGAGAGAGATGTGGGGCCCGGAGCAAGAAAAAAAGAATCTGATTGGCTCGTGGGGATGGGAATTGGGTTTAAAAAAATTTAAAAGATTTTATATTTTATAAAACTAAATGATTCGTTCAGTTACCAAATTTTAAAGGAAAAATTTAAAATAATCAATTTGAATTTAGGCGGAAACCAAAAATATTCCAAAACGCGTCCGGGACGGGTCCAAAAATTTTGATTTAAAATACGAAAATTATATGCAGCTTCCAAATTTTAAAATAAATAATCAGGTAACGAAAATGCATACCCCCAAGAACGGACGCACGTACGTGCGCGTAGCTATCCAAACACGTCCGTTTCACTGAACGGGACGAGAACAAGATGCATGGACGCTACCACAGGGTTAGGGGTATCATGCAGGCTATGAAATGCAATTTTAATTTATTTTACGTGATCTAAAAATGTTATATGATAAAATGTGCGATGCCAAATAAAAATCAATATGCAGTCCACATTAAATGCACGTGTCTATTTAACAAGCCAGGGTAGTCTATAAATATGAATTAACCAGTTCAAGCAAGCGGGTCGGGTCGAATGCAATGTGAAAGTAAACTACCATTCGCATCCAAACAAGATCAATCAACAAAATACCACAGATAATAAATACGGAACAAAATTGCTATAACTGAACTCGGTTGTTACATTATACCCAACTACAAAAAGAATTTCGTCCTCAAAATTCCAAGAACAAGAAAGGATAAACAATCAATCATACAATAAGAATAGATGTGGAAACTTCTGCCGGATTTCATCTTCTCGTTCTCAAGTTGATTCTCCATGTGAGCGATTACCCCAAGAAACAAGTACAAGAGGGATAACTTTGTTCTTAAGAACCTTTTCTCTTCGATCCATAATCGACATCGGTCGCTCCTCAAAAGTCAAATCTTCTCGGACAGTCAGCTCCGAATGATCCAACACATGTGTTTCATCTCGAACATACTTATGGAGTTGAGATACGTGAAACACGTCATGAACATTCGCCAAGGACTGCGATAACGCCAAACGGTACGCCGCTTCTCCAATACGCTCCAAAATCTCAAAAGGTCCAACGAATCGAGGACTAAGCTTTCATCGACTTCCGAAACGGATCACCCCTCTAGTCGGTGATATCTTCAAGAATACCAAATTACCAACGGCGAACTCTAGAGGTCTTCTCGATGTATTTGCCCAACTCTTTTGTCGGTCTTGTGCTGCTTTCATATGATTCCGGATAGTGTTAATCTTCTCAACTGTTTGCACAACCAAATCTGGTCCCAACAATTTTCGTTCACCAATATCGTCCCAACAAACAGGTGAACGACACTTGCGACCATACAAAGCCTCGAATGGAGCCATCTAAATAGTCACCTGGAAACTGTTGTTGTAAGAAAACTCCACTAAATGTAAATGATCCTCCCATGAACCCTTGAAGTCTAACATACAAGCTCTCAATATGTCTTCAAGAGTTTAGATCGTTCTCTCCGACTGGCCATCTGTTTGAGGATGATAAGCTATGCTAAACTTCAATCAAGTCCCCAAACTTTCCTGTAAGCTCCTCCAAAAGTGTGATAAGAAAGGAGTGTCACGGTCGGACACGATGCTCACCGGTACTCCATGCAATCTTACAATCTCCTGCATGTACCGTTTTGCTAAAGTTTCTGTTGATTGACCAACCCGAAAGGGATGAAATGAGCTGCCTTGGTCAATCAATCGACAATCATCCAAACTGCATTGTTGCCCTTTGGATTCCGCGGTAAAGTCGTCACAAAATCCATGGTTATATGTTCCCACTTCCACTGAGGAATCGGAAGTGGTTGCAACAAACCAGCAACCCTTTGATGTTTAGCCTTGACTTGCTGACACACCAAGCACTTTGCCACAAAGCGGGCAATCTCCCGTTTCATGCCTTCCCACCAGAAATGCTGTCATATAACTCGGTACATCTTCGTGCCTCCTGGATGTACGGAATATGCTGAACTGTGCGCCTCCTTCATAAGTTCTTCACGAATATCTCCCTTTGGCACACACAAATGACTACCATATCGCAACGAACCATCTTCATGAATTAACAAGTCCGTTCGAAGTCCAGCTTCAACCTGTTCTCGAAACTTTTGCAATCTATGGTCCTGCAATTGCACTGCTTTAATATTCTCGATCAACGGCGACTGTACTTGCAGCTGCATCAATTGTCCCAAAGAATGCGGTAGCACAATCTCCAAATCGAATCTTCGAAAGTCTTCAATAAGTTCTTTCTGTGCAGTCAACATCTGAATTGCTGGTAACCGACTAAGCGCATCCGGCACGACATTAACTTTTCCCGGATGGTACTTAAGATCAAGATCGTAATCAGCCATCAGCTCCAACCATCTGCGCTGCCTCATATTAAGCTCTTTCTGCGTGAACACATACTTCAAGCTTTTATGATCGGTGAAAACCTCGACCCTTTCGCCTAAAAGGTAGTGTCTCCAAATCTTCAAAACGAAGATCACAGCTGCAAGCTCCAAGTCATGAGTTGGGTAATTCTTCTCATGGGTCTTCAACTGTCTCGATGCGTACGCTATAACCTTCCCATGCTGCATCAAAACACATCCCAATCCTTTCCCAGATGCGTCACTGTGAATCACCAATCCTCCGAAACTGTCTGGCACGGTCAGAATAGGAGCGGTTATCAATTTCTGCTTCAACGCCTCAAAGGCTGACGCACACTTCTCCGTCCACACAAAAGGTACTTCTTTGCGCGTAAGCTTGGTCAACTGCTCAGCCAAACGAGCAAAATTCTCCACGAATCTTCTTTAGTATCCTATAGTCCAAGGAAACTTCTGATCTCTGCTACGTTCTTCGGAATCAGCCAATCTTGAACTGTTACAATCTTCTCGGGATCAACTCGATTCCATCTCCGGATACGACATGTCCCAAAAACTTCACCTCTTCAAGCCAAAACTCGCCCTTGCTCATCTTTGCATACAATCTTTCTTGCCTTAATGTCTGCAATGCGATCCTCAAGTGTTCTGCATGATCTTCAATACTCTTCGAGTAGACCAGAATATCATCAATGAACACCATAATAAACTGGTCCAAGAATGGTGAAAAGATTCGGTTCATCAAGTCCATAAATATCGCCGGTGCATTCGTTACTCCGAAGGGCATTATTAAGTACTCGTAATGTCCATACCGAGTTCGGAACGCCGTCTTGCAAATATCTTCTGTTTTAACTCGGACCTGATGATATCCGGATCGTAAATCCAGCTTCGAGAATACCCTCGCGCCACTAAGTTGCTCAAATAATTCGCCAATGCGAGGGATCGGGTACTTGTTCTTAATAGTCTCCCGGTTTAATTCTCGATAATCGATGCACATTCTCCTTGTGCCATCTTTCTTCTTGACTAGAAGAACTGGAGCTCCCCACGGCGAGTTACTGTAGGGTTCCTAGGCATACTAATGAGGTCTCACAAGGCATCAACCATGCCAATTTCAAATTTTACAAGTGCCGAGAAACCCTAATACGGATTCGTTGACTAGAGTTTAGGCGAAAAGTGAAACTAGTTAACAACTTAACTAAAAGAAAGAGGCTACAACCTTTGTAGATCCGGTTCTTCACTTCCTTAGCTCCACGTAGGCATCCCCTCGCTGTCCATATCGGATCCCGGACTCTAGCATCGGCTTCATCGGAGAAATGGGCGGGTTAGGTCGTCTACTTCGATGCCGAAGATAATCTACGTCGAGGCAACACAAGATCAAACTCGAACTTCACCAAGCCATGAAACTTGTGAAGAAAACACCCTATACTACTTGGCAAGAGGTTGAGGATGAAGAAATAGGAGGTGGGTTCACTTTAGAATTGGATTTCTCACTCTTTTTCTCAAGATGCCATTAATGGTGGCAAGCTTCTTCTTGAAGAAGAAGAAGAAGATGAAGATAGATTATGATAAGTATCTCATCAAAAAAGAAAATAATATGAATACTTATCATATACTAACCATGGTCAAGTGTAGAGAGTAAACTAGGGTTAGGTGAGTGGTTAGGTTAAGGGAATAAAACAAAAATGGTCAAGCTTTCAACTCTTCATGAAGCTTCATGAAAGAAACAAAGAAAGCCACCATTTCCATTTTACTTTTCCAAAATAAATAATCAAAATAAATAAATGAATAAGTAAACAAAACCCTAACCATTCATATAACCATGGTTTAATCTTTACACAAACTCAAGTTAGCATGTATCATCAAACATGATACAATCAAGTGCACACAAAAATATATCACATATACAATGTGCACATCAAGTGAGAAAATCCTTTTAAAGTGAACCAATACTAGTTAATGCAAAGTAATATATCAAATATATAATTATACATTAAATCATTAAATCAACACTTAATTCAATGATCCGGTCATGTCGCACATAACCGACTAGTATACAATGTATCGACTTATCGAATCAATCTTCGATTCGATAACTAGGTTATATCGCATACAACCAATCGAAACATTCATCGCGAGAATGAAATACGGTATCACATACACGCATTATTCTCGGTCCCGCACATATCTCATATGCGCTCCTATTTCGTTTCGCTTGAGCCAGGAAACCTCTGTGTAGGACTCTAAAGACTCGTCAATACGCCGGCAGCAGATGATGATCATATCAAGCACCCACAAGCCGCAAGCGGTATGCTAAACGTAACGGCCACCCGGGTATTGAGCGATCAGAAGATCGACGAGCAAGCCCGCTCACACTCCTGTGAATCCAACCAGTGACACTTACCGTACAGTCTGGTCTGTTCGTCTGATATGTCGCATATCAAGTCTAGGGGTGGTAAACGTCAGACCCCAATAACCGATAAGTCGTGCCGATGTGAGGCTCATAACGGGTCGAGAAACTACTGGTAACACTTACCAGCAAATCTCTTATCAGCCCTGGCCAGGGACTTCCCTGTTACGGCCAATCGAGCACAGCGCAACATCAACCCCCAATACCGGGAGAGACGAAACCCCTCCTATCGCTCATTGCCTCCATGTGACTCGGGACTGTACCCAAAAACCACCGTTTTGCACGCCCTCATGGACGTGGTAAGGTGGAGATCAAAGCACAGTGGGAATCACACAAGACTCTATGACGATCTCGGGTCTACAGACTAACCTGCACAAGTGTCACCTGAGAACTGCCATCTGACGTGAGGTATAATACCATCTGGGAGTTCTCGGCGAGTCCGTTCAGTGTACCCAGTCTCCACTGAGCACCCGTATACCATCTCCGAAGTCAAACATCAATGGATATGGGATCATCCATCGCCCATCTCATGGGTCGAGAAGCGTATACGCTAGTCTACACTGGTATATCGATGCCCCGTCTCGATACACCCACGACTAGGACCTTGAAGAATGTACCTATAGACTACCATGTCCCCACTAGTATGATCTGCATCATAGTCCAGGTAGTCAAGTACACATCCTAAGGGCTTTACCAACATGTAACTATAAGACAGTTTAAAGATACCAGTATACATGTTAAGATAAAGAGCAACCAGATAGCATACTATCATATCGAGCAAGAAAGTCATCTGTATATATGTCCAAGCATCCAATATAATATACATCATCTGTACAATACTGGCCTCTAGAGCATACATACAACTAACAGTTACTGCTACGAATCCAACCCTTCTCAAGTAATTCAGTAACCTGCTTCTTGACTTCTTCCAACTCCACTGGTGCCATTGGATAGTACGCTTTAGAAACTGGCGCTGCACCAGGAACAAGATCAATCGCGAACTCCACATCTCGTTTTGGCGGAAAACCTGATATGTCCTCGAACACGTCCATGAAATCTCGAATTACCGCCGGTGCTTCATCTTTAGCAACCTCCATCGACGAAAGAACACTATTCGTTGGTCTAGCCTTAAACTCGACTGGCCCGACAGAACTGCTAACTCCAAACAACCTCTGGATATCCGGGAATCTGGAAATTCGCTTTCTATGCTCTATAACCAATGTGAGCATGGAAAGTGCCGAGAAAATCCATTCCCAAGACGACCTCATAGCTGCCTGTATCAAACACCAAGAAATCTGCAAATAGCTCCCATCCGCCAACAACAACAGAACAATCCTTATACCCTCTATTAGTTATGATTTTCCCATTCCCAATGTGTATGTCCCAATAACTAAACATGGTTGTGCCAGTAATCGAGTGTGTAGTAATAAACTTGGATGACATAGATCAATAGGATGCACTAGAATTGAATAACGCTAATGCGAGGAAACCATGAACAGGTAGGGTACCTGAAACGGCTTCCTCCGAAGCTTTAGCCTCTTCAACCGTCAGGGTAAGAGCTTGAGCCTGATTAGCTCCCCAAATTAACTGCTCCTGGTCCGGAAACTGCTTTTGCGGTGGCTCCCGAGTATCCTCCTTCAATCTTAGCTTTGACGGACAAGTATCAATGGTATGATCAGTTGATCCACAAATAAGACAAAGTCTAAGCCTCTTAAGACAATCTCTCCAGAAATGACCCGGTCGTTGGCAGTAATCGCACAACATCCTTCCTTTTTGCTTGGGCAAAACTGGGCTCCGAACATTCTCTTTCTTATGAAGTTTCGACGGACAAGCATGTGTAGGGTTCCTAGGCACACTAATGAGGTCTCACAAGGCATCAACCATGCCAAATTCAAATTTTACAAGTGCCGAGAAACCCTAATGCGAGATCGTAAACTAGAGGTAAGGCGAAACTAAAGCAAGTTTACAACTTAACTACTAAGTGAACGGAAATACAACCTTTGTAGATCCGGTCCTCCACTTCCTTAGCTCCATGATGATGTCCCTCCGCTGTGATCATCGGATCCCGGACTCTAGTAATGGTTTCGTCGAAGAAATGATCGGGCTAGGTCGTCGACTTTGATGCCGAAGATGATCTACGTCGAGGCAACACAAGATCAAGCTCCAACTTCACCAAGTCATGAAACTTGTGAAGAAAACGTCCTATACTACTTGGCAAGTGGTAGAGGATGAAGAAATAGGAAGTGGGTTCACTTTAGAATTGGATTTCTCACTCTTTTTCTCAAGTCACCATTGAAGCTAGCAAGCTTCTTTCTTCTTGAAGAAGAAGAAGAAGAAGATAATATAATAAGAATATAAATAAGTAAATCAAAACCCTAACCATTAACATAACCATGGTTTAATCATACACACCCAAGTTTGCATGTATCATCAAACATGATACAAACTAGTGCACAAAACTATATCATATATACAATGTGCACATCAAGTGAGAAAATCCATCTTAAGTGAACAAGTACTAGTTAATGTAAAGTAATATATCAAATATATAATTATACATTAAATCATTAAATCAACACTTGATTTAACGATCCGGTCATACCGCATATAACCGACTAATATCAAGTGTATCAATGTATCGAATCAACACTTGATTCGGTAACCCGGCTATATCACATATAACCGACCAATGATACAAATCGTGAGAATAGAATACAGTATCACATACTGGTATAATTCTCGGTCCCGCACATATCTCATATGCGCTCCTATTTCGTTTCGCTTGAGCCAGGAAACCTCTGTGTAGGACTCTAAAGACTCGTCAATACGCCGGCAGCAGGTGATGATCATATCAAACACCCACAAGCCGCAAGCGGTCTGCTAAACGTAACGGCCACCCGGGTATTGAGCGATCAGAAGATCGACGAGCAACCCCGCTCACACTCCTGTGAATCCAACCAGTAACACTTACCGTACAGTCCGGTCTGTTCGTCTGATATATCGCATATCTTGCCTAGGGGTGGTAAACGTCAGACCCCAATAGCTCGATAAGTCGTGTCGATATGAGGTCTATAACAGTTTGAGAAACTACTGGTAACACTTACCAGTAAATCTCAGCAATCCTGGCCAGGGATTTCCGGTTATAGCCAATCGAACACAGCGCAACATCAACTCCCTATACCGGGAGAGACGAATCCCCTCCTATCGCTCATTGCCTCCATGTGATTCGGGACTGTACCCAAAAGCCACCGTTTTGCATGCCCTCTTGGACATGGTAAGGTGGAAATCAAAGCACAGTGGGAATCACACAAGACTCTATGACGATCTCGGGTCAACAGACTACTCTGTACCAGTGTCACCAGAGAACTGCCATCTGACGTGAGGTATAATACCATCTGGGAGTTCTCGGCGAGTCCGTCCAGTATACCCAGTCTCCACTGAGCACCCGTTTATCATCTCTGATGTCAAACACCAATGGATATAGGATCATCCATCGCCCATCTGTATGGGTCGAGAAGGTATACGCTAGTCTACACTGGTATATCGATGCCCTTTCTCGATACACCATGACTAGGGACCTTGAAGGATGTACTTATGGACTACCATGTCCCCACTAGTATGATCCGCATCATAGTCCAGGTAGTCAAGTACACATCCTAAGGGCTTTACCAACATGTAACAGAGAGACAATCAGTGTACACGTTAAGATAAAGAGCAACCAGATAGCATACTATCATGTCGAGCAAGAAAGTCCTCCCTATATATGTCCAAGCATCCACTACAATATACATCCTATGTATAGTAATGGCCTCTAGGGCATACATATAACTAACAATCTCCCACTTGCACTAGGGCCATCTGATAGCAGTGGTTGTAGTATCTCATACTCAACCATCCCATAAAAATCTCTCTCTGGGAAAAGGTCTTTGTGAGTGGATCCGCCGTGTTGTCCTCTGAGTCTACTCTCCTAACCTCGATCCCTTGGAGAACAACCATCTCCATGATCAGGTGACACTGCCTCAGAATATGTCTGGATCACTGATGGGACGGACGTTTCTTGGCATAAACCACAACTCCATTGTCACACAATGGGAGGAACTAAGTTCATCTTATGAACAAATATACACCCAGACAACCTCTTTGGTAGCATCTTAAGTAGCGATGTATCCAGCCTTTATCGTCTAGTATGCCACGGTATTTAGCTTGGAACTCTTCCAACATACCGTCCCTCCACTGAGGGTAAAGACAATGCCTGTGACTGACATTCAGTCGTCCTTATCACCCTAGAACACTTCCAGTGATTCTCCCCAGGATCAATTGATACCATCTCACTTCAACAAGTGAGAATCCTAACATCCATTTAGATCTATCTCATAGATCCAAAACCCAGGATTTAGTAGGTATCATTTTGATCCTATGTGGAGAATCATTGTGATAAGCGGAGATTGATCGAGCGTAGCATAGGAAACTCCTTCTCTATCAAGAGTATGTCATCCACGTACTCTACGAGGATCACCACCATACTCCCTACTACCTTTTTGTATATATAAGGTTCATCTACCATTTTAATGAAGTCAAACTCTTTGACTACCACATCAAAACAGACGTTCCAACTCCGCGATACCTGCTTTATCCTATAAAGCAACTTGTGCACGTTTCCGCTGCTCCCACTGTCTACGAAGCCCTCTGACTGTGTACTTATAGACGCCCTCTTCTAAAACATCATTTAGAAAAGCAGTCATGACACCCAACCACCAGATATCGCAGTCATGGTATGTAGCCGTGGCAAGTAGGATCTGGATGGACTTAAACATAGATCCTTAGAAAAGGTTTCAACATAATCCATACCTGGTCAATGATGCAAACCTTTAACAAGTCTAGCTTTGAAAGTCTCAACTTTTCCATCTACACCAAGTAATCTTCTCAAGATATACTTGCTCCTGATGGGGATTTAACCCTTCAGATATAGCAACCAAAGTCCATACTTTGTTGGTGTACATGGATTCCATCTCAGATCACTAAGCATCCAGCCATTCTTACAGAGTCTCACTCCTGATGGCCAGCTCGAAACTAGTTGGGTCATCATCTCATGATGCAATCCTCGCTCCCACTTTCATAGAGAAACCGAAGTATCTCTCAGGTGGGTGAGGAACCCTACTAGATCGGCGGAGAGGCTGAGGTTCGTTGGTAACTATTGAATCCTTTGGTTTTATCAAATCATCTGCTGTAGTTTGTATAGCTGGAACCTTTCCAGTTCTACGTTACAGACCTTGTCTCGAGCTTGTCCGGATTTTGCTTTTAGACATAGGCCGGTCAACCCCAAATCTTAACTAGCTTAAGACATGGGCTCTTCCCATACCATATCTCATATGGAGTGGTAGGCTGTGATCTGATTCGAACCTAATTCAATAGGTATGCAGCTTCTCAAATACATAACCCCCAAAAGGAAACAGGTAACTCAGTAGTACTCATCATAGAGCGCACCATATCAAATAGGGTGCAATTGCTCCACCCCGATATACCATCGTGCTATGGTGTATACGGAGGAGTAATGCTGAGAGAGAATCTCATTCTCCTTTAGGATAGTCCAGGAATTCTATGCACAAGTATTCTCCTCCCTGATCGCATCAAAGGACATAATACTTATACCCTTATTTTAGTTCTCTACTTCTAACTTATATTCTGTGAATATCTCAAAAGGTTCGAACTTGTGTTTCAACAGGAACGTATGACTAAATCTTGAGAGATCATCAGAGAATGTAATGAAGTACAAAGAACCGGTCCTGGCATTTATAGACGGGGGACCTTACATACATCAACATGTATCAATCCCAAGAGTTCACTAACTCTTTCTCTGTTTCCAATAAACGGAGCTATGGTCATCTAATTTTTGTGATATGACTGGCAAGTTTTCACAAGATGTAAATTCAAACAGATTTAAATATGCATCTTTGTGCAACTTAGCTAGTCGGGTCGCATTGATATGACCTAGTCTACAATACCTCAAGAAGGATCCGTTCATTTCTGAACTCTTCCTCTTGTGTGTGTTCCGTATACTAAAGAACTGTAGTTTGATTTAGAACATCAATACTTTTAGATAACGTGCCTGAACCGATCAACTTTTGATATAGGAAATGTTCAAAACATTATCCAACAATACAAAATTTTATCGTTTCTTTACTAATAAAGAGACATATATGATTTTGTATATCAGGTTCGGTATCTAATAGTATTTGTTCAGAATCAATGTACTGATAATACAGGGTGACAGTGACCAACGGACTTGGCTGCAACACTTGCCCCGTTTTCTGTCTCATGAAACTTATCACCCGTTCTCAGTTCTTTACCTATCTGTAGCCTGCGTAATAAATTACATATGCGGGATCCTGATCCTGTATCTCATATCCAGGACGTAAAGAATACTGAGAAACAGTTCTGTATAATGAACACACCCGAAGATGATGCATCAGCATGCACTCTCTTCGTTTGGGCAGCACGGGAATTCTGGTATTCCCCAATTCCTGCTCTGTCTTATAACAATTATAAGTTGGAGCGGGACCAACGTTCCCCAGCTCAGTATAACAAGCGGGTTCGGTCAAATATCCGTATTATTATCTTGATTAAGGCGTGATATGGTCGCTACCTGGAGAGAGAGAGAAGAAAACACTCAGCGTATGCTCTTGCAAGATCAGATTGGTTATTATTTTATCTAATCAGGATGGCGCCCACTGTTTTTATCAAATCTTCCTTCAAACCTTAAAAGGAAAGACTAGCCGGGATTAATTACACGCTACAAGTTCGCCAATCTTTCAGCCAGGCCAGTGTCGGTACTTTGAGGGAGGTCCCCCATGCTTTCGCACGAATCTAATTAATGTAAACCTCGTTTTCTCAGAGGCGTAACCCCGTTGACACCTTTCTAGACACCTACTTGATCGGCTAATTGTAATGTGTAAAACTCTCCCAGGAGTAACTCTTACTCGCAGTGGGTATCGGGATCCAACTATCTCATAGAAGGTATACAATCTCATTGCAAATTTCAACACTTGAAATTCCCGATAATATTTTGCCCCTAGTGTTCTATGACCTTGACGAATGCCAAACAACCCATAGTCCACTAGTCAAGTTCAACCCGTTCATTTCTTGATTGAATTAAACCCACCCGCACGACCCTTGACGAATGCCAAACAACACCGTACGAATACCCTAATCCAATCTGCATCATATGCATAAGCAGATAAATACTAGTTAGCTACCGTACACTACGCCTTGACGAATGCCAAACTACCGCAGCATGAATACTAACTAGTACTTATCTGAAATGACGGAGGGCTACGACAGGTTTTTCTGAAAACCTATTGCGTAATGAACTTGATATCGTTGTAGAATCAAATGATTTTGAAATGGAGTGTTTTTTAGGCTTTTCTAGTTTTGCTAAAGGGGTCACTCCCGGTGAAGGGATCGTCGGCCCTTTCCTCATCGAATGAGGTGCGGGATATATCACATATATCACTGTGTAAAGCAGAAACTATAGAAGCAATCAAAAGACAAACCGAGTGTGTAGCATCTGCCAGTTATTGCTAAAGGGGTCACTCCCGGTGAAGGGATCTCGGCCCTTTCCTCATCGAATAAGGTGCAGGATATATTATATATACCGCTGTGCAAAGCAAGAACTGTAGCTACCTGTTTTAATTTTGAAATTCGATTCTACAACATCTTTAGGTTTCTTTTACTTTCATTAATCATATTAATGAATTCCCATCATTTAAGTCACCTAAACATCACAGATAAATACGACGTACACTTATGCCATCCGTGTTCGCCTCGATGTCCCCTCGTGCACCGTTAGGTTAGGTGACTAACGGCAGAGCGAAGCAGGGCTAGCGCGGGTGTAAAACATAAGTAATGTCTATATAATATATCATATATACTATATATAGTATTTATCACAGAACATATCACATGATCACATCACAGATATCGCAGCAGAAGAAACATATGAAACATTGGATATACTAGGACGTCCGTGTTTTCAATACGAGCCAGTATAAAACACGGATTCCACGGTCGCGATGAATAGCCAAACCCACACCCCTAGACCCCTACGAGAGCGGCAAGCAACCCTACCAATTCTAGAGTTAGGAGACCCGGACTCGACTCCTCGAGTTGGTCTCCCACTGGACTCCAGAACCCGGTTACTTGTGCCCTCCTCCTTGGGTCTATCCTAGTGCGGAAAAGAAAATAATATACAAAAGGTGATATCTTCCGCAACCTGGAAGTGCCCCAATAAAAGAATATTACATACAAGTTTTTACATGAATGAAAATGAAAAACACTCATCTCACATAAAAAAAAACCCCGGCTATTCAAACACGACGATCCAATATAACATATTCAGCAATACATAACATCACATGTCATCAATGTAAGTAAATATGCGCATCCCAATTGTCGTTGACATATAGCAACGAAACCGGCGATATAGCATATTACACTTACAGTCGCAAAAAAGATAGTGTAAAACTACAACAGTTGGAATCCGCAACCTCCTCAGACATCGCATGCCTGACCAAATGAATTCCTTAGACATCGCATGCCTAACAATTATAAACCCTGCATTTTAGTCTTATTATCGAAAACTCTTTTCAATATCAAGTCGGGCAATTCAACAGGATTCCTGACATTCTGATCAAATGCTCGTCGCAAACTTTAGTAGGCGGCCGCACCCCCTGATACCGTCAACGAAGTGCACCAAGGCAGAACACCGCTACCGCGAGCACCCTAACAGATGCTTTCGGCGACGGGGTTCTCCTACAGTCACTTGGTCGGGGCTTTGGGGTGTGGTTGTCTATTAAGTTTACCCGGCGAGTATCCGCGTACGCTATGTGATTGCGACGGACTTTTGATCACATCAAAATTCCATAGCAACCAATCAAGTGAGACTAAACTGCTATGTTTATAACATTCAATTCAGTTATCTCATAACTACTTGTGGATTCCAAATATTGTATCCCATTCCAGATAAATAGAAAATGTTAAACTTTCCGATCGAACATTCAAACACCCAAGTTTTTCCAAAACAGCTCAACACATGAAACAAGTTTAAAAACATCCAGTTCATGCCTCGGTACCAACGGTCCAGCCGTAGAAGGGTCAAGCCAACGCCTCATATGTGGCACGCCGTACTGCCCCAAAGCCGAAGGTTCAAAGGGTAATTCAAGACAGTCACATAATCGAGTTAAGGTTTGTGTCTTCTAGAGGGTCCATCGTGTTACTTGCACTACTTAGAACATTCTTAAACTACGGAAAAATCCAACACTTGGAAATTTCCCGGCAGGGGAAAAAGTGGGTATTTATATCCGGTCGAACTTTTTAACAGTTTCTAAAATATCCGGAAAAACATAAACGAAGTTAAATTATCCGATCAAATTAACGAGTCCCCAATAAAACCCTAGAAAACTCAACACTTGAGTGGAATTAAAAAATTCCCATAACAAATTACCAAGAAAGGACCTAAGAATAAATATATGAAATTTCAGGGACTAAGTCAAATTTTGGCCGCGGAACCGCCGCCAAACCCATGGTTTCGCCGCGGTTACGCGGTCAAATTATTGACTTAGAGGACCGTACTTCACATTAATTCTTAGTTTTTCCTGCTTGTTTTTCTGAGAATTTTTAATTCACAAACATCCACTGTTTTGAAAAATGTACAGAGAAGGGTTTTGTCGGGATTTACTGGTTCGATCGGACTTCTAACTTCGTCTACACTTCGCCTAAAGCTCTAGCTAGGCTCTGATACCACTGTAGGGTTCCTAGGCACACTAATGAGGTCTCACAAGGCATCAACCATACCAAATTCAAATTTTACAAGAGCCGAGAAACCCTAATGCGAGATCGTAAACTAGAGGTAAGGCGAAACTAAAGCAAGTTAACAACTTAACTACTAAGTGAACGGAAATACAACCTTTGTAGATCCGGTCCTCCACTTCCTTAGCTCCGTGATGATGTCCCTCCGCTGTGATCATCGGATCCCGGACTCTAGTAATGGTTTCGTCGAAGAAATGATCGGGCTAGGTCGTCGACTTTGATACCGAAGATGATCTACGTCGAGGCAACATAAGATCAAGCTCCAACTTCACCAAGTCATGAAACTTGTGAAGAAAACACCCTATACTACTTGGCAAGTGGTAGAGGATGAAGAAATAGGAAGTGGGTTCACTTTAGACTTGGATTTCTCACTCTTTTTCTCAAGTCACCATTGAAGCTAGCAAGCTTCTTTCTTCTTGAAGAAGAAGAAGAAGAAGAAGATAATATAATAAGAATATAAATAAGTAAATCAAAACCCTAACCATTAACATAACCATGGTTTAATCATACACACCCAAGTTTGCATGTATCATCAAACATGATACAAACTAGTGCACAAAACTATATCATATATACAATGTGCACATCAAGTGGGAAAATCCATCTTAAGTGAACAAATACTAGTTAATGTAAAGTAATATATCAAATATATAATTATACATTAAATCATTAAATCAACACTTGATTTAACGATCCGGTCATACCGCATATAACCGACTAATATCAAGTGTATCAATGTATCGAATCAACACTTGATTCGGTAACCCGGCTATATCACATATAACCGACCAATGATACAAATCGCGAGAATAGAATACAGTATCACATACTGGTATAATTCTCGGTCCCGCACATATCTCATATGCGCTCCTATTTCGTTTCGCTTGAGCCAGGAAACCTCTGTGTAGGACTCTAAAGACTCGTCAATACGCCGGCAGCAGGTGATGATCATATCAAACACCCACAAGCCGCAAGCGGTCTGCTAAACGTAACGGCCACCCGGGTATTGAGCGATCAGAAGATCGACGAGCAACCCCGCTCACACTCCTGTGAATCCAACCAGTAACACTTACCGTACAGTCCGGTCTGTTCGTCTGATATGTCGTATATCTTGCCTAGGGGTGGTAAACGTCAGACCCCAATAGCTCGATAAGTCGTGTCGATATGAGGTCTATAACAGTTTGAGAAACTACTGGTAACACTTACCAGTAAATCTCAGCAACCCTGGCCAGGGATTTCCGGTTATAGCCAATCGAACACAGCGCAACATCAACTCCCTATACCGGGAGAGACGAATCCCCTCCTATCGCTCATTGCCTCCATGTGATTCGGGACTGTACCCAAAAGCCACCGTTTTGCACGCCCTCTTGGACATGGTAAGGTGGAAATCAAAGCACAGTGGGAATCACACAAGACTCTATGACGATCTCGGGTCAACAGACTACTCTGTACCAGTGTCACCAGAGAACTGCCATCTGACGTGAGGTATAATACCATCTGGGAGTTCTCGGCGAGTCCGTCCAGTGTACCCAGTCTCCACTGAGCACCCGTATATCATCTCTGATGTCAAACACCAATGGATATGGGATCATCCATCGCCCATCTGTATGGGTCGAGAAGGTATACGCTAGTCTACACTGGTATATCGATGCCCTTTCTCGATACACCACGACTAGGGACCTTGAAGGATGTACTTATGGACTACCATGTCCCCATTAGTATGATCCGCATCATAGTCCAGGTAGTCAAGTACACATCCTAAGGGCTTTACCAACATGTAACAGAGAGACAATCAGTGTACACGTTAAGATAAAGAGCAACCAGATAGCATACTATCATGTCGAGCAAGAAAGTCCTCCCTATATATGCCCAAGCATCCACTACAATATACATCCTATGTATTGTAATGGCCTCTAGGGCATACATATAACTAACAGCATGGATAGTGTGATCCGCCGATCCACAAACTAAACAGAGTCCCCGCTGCCTTCGACAATCTCTTTGCACATGTCCGGGTAAATGGCAGTAGTTACAAATCACGCTTCTTTTCCAATCAGCAACGATTGTTTTCTTCATTGGTGCTACGCCGCGTCGGTTCACCGGAACACTTCTACATACGGGCGTTTAGTTTGGTGCAAACGCCGGCTTCAGCTCAGTCTGCTGCTTGTGATCCTCAAACAAGTCACGAATTACTCCAAGCAAAGTGGCGTCATCCATACACCTCTGGTACGATTGTAGATTCCTGGCTTCCATGATACTGCAACCAAAACACCAAAGAGGATTAGTATGATAACAGATTCAACTTATAAATCAAGGATATGAATCAAGGCTAGAACTCCAAGTTACTTAAATAGAGTACCGCATTGTAACCATACCGCGGTATCATATCTACAATCACATAACTCCACCCAAGTCGCCTAAGTTCTAGAGATAACCAAAAGGAAACCAGGTTTCGAGTCGATATGCAAAGGAGGTTTGCATATCGTAAAAGTAGGATCAGGAGGAAGTTAAGATTCAAAAATGGTAAGACGGTAAGATGGCAAGACATGTTTCCTAATCACAAGTATTCTGATTCGTGTATTGGGTCCAATACCCAACTACAAAAAGAATCAAACTCGATTAACCTATATCCTATGTCTCTGATACCAAAAGAACCATGTCACGTCCCGCTTCCCAGAGTACGCTAAGATGGGCACGTGACATAGCCAACCATGCTACCTGTGGATAGGAAATATCCTTCCGCAGTCACATTACGGCTGTAGAGATATCAAGAACAAAAATAAACTATCTAACACATGTCCATAAGCCAGAATAAAACGAATCAAGAATAAAATAATGCGGAAGCAAAAGATCCAATACAAGAATAACTGGAATGTATGTCCCATAATGCGGGCTCATATCAGGAATGAAAAATACCGAAAGTAAAAGAACTAACTACTAACAAATCCTCACTGCTCAGCCTGCTGACTGAAGTACTCCTGCTCGGCCTGTAGTGCAGGTAAAGAATCTGGGCCATGCAAAACTCAGACGTCAGTGCGTCATAACATCAAGCAATAATATAAACAGGGGTAACAAGACATGCAGGTATGATCATAAATGGTAAAACAGGTATAACAGCAATATAAATCAGGACAGTGAAGGGTAGTGTGTAGTGAGTAATCTAAACTGGTCTACTGTGTTAACTACTCTCAAGTATTTGAAATCAATTTGATGAATCATCGATGTAACTCAATAGTATCCCGTGCGTGCCCGGGATCACGGTCTATGACTCTCGGGCTGAATCCGAGACATGCCACAAGGCAGTAAAAGGGTAGTAGGTAATGATGAGTGATGTCAGCAGCATCACCCCGGGGCTGGCCTAGCCCATAAGACTGATCAGAAAAGGTGTCGAACTGTCGAGTTACAGGTCAAGTTTCATCATTGATTTCCCCATACCCCCAAGTTATATATGTACAAGTCAGGTATTAAATAATCTGGAGCTAATGCCAACACAGGATCAAGCAGGTACAGGTTTATCTGGATAGACAACAGGAAATATCCGTAAGGACAACAGGTCGGGTTTGTTGGCATTAGTAACAAGATCAGGTAACAGGTAAAGCCATGATACAGCAGGTCAAGTCAGGTAGTATATAGGTATCATGTCATGTCAAGAAGTGCACGGTATCACGTCGTGTCAAGTAATAGGTGTATCAAGTCATGTCAGGGGTGCACAACATGTCACATGGGTGCTCATAATCAAACTAAAAATAAGCATGGGTATACAAAACAAGTATGGGGTATTAATGGAACACTAAAATGGAACATTGTAATGTGGTAAGCAAAAGGTACAGATTAAAACATATGGATGCACGGTTATCGATTTGAGTTAAGGTTATGGTTCCAACACTAATTAAATACAGTTTATCAAATACGGAATGTTAAAATCTCATTATTATGTGTTAAATGATCTAGGGATGCAATTATATATATATATATATATAATAGGTTAAATGGATGCAAACGGGTGTCCGATAGGGTAGAAACTATTAAAAGGGTACTATGGGCTATGCAAATAATTATTATGTGATTTAAATATGGACGTGGGTACCACGTATGGTAAACTAAAATGCAACATGGTATGTTTCAAGTTCTGAATCTAAAATGATATAATGGAACATCGGATGTTAAAATGGAACATGTGACATTAGATTAAATCTACAGGTTTAACAGGTAATTAATTAAGTATAAAATAATATGAATAGCATGTAGCAAGTTTTACTTGCCTCGGCAGATCAAAAAACGGGTATACGGAACGTCACACGTCGGCGGAAAAAGTCGCGACACGTGCACGATACACGGAACGGATCCAAACAACGTATAAGGGAATCACACGGGTCAGGTACGCTCGCTGGGTCGTCGGGATCGTCGTCGGCACGACCGGATTCCGGCAATCTAAAGAACAGTGAACAAGAATTAAAGAAGAAAGATAAAGAAAGAGAAGAGAAGGGAAGGGAAGAGGAAAAAGAAGAAGAAGGAGAAGAGGGCTTACAAGATTGTGCACTGGAGTCGCAGAGAGAGAGGTGGTGGTGTCAATGATGAAGAACGAAGCTCCAGCGAAGGGTTTGACGTTAGGGTTTCGGTTAGGGTTCGCGCTCGGGTTTTGTTAACTGGGTTCTAGGGTGCAGGGATCTGGTGTAGGGGAGAAGAGAGAAGAAGGAGATAGAGAGAAGGAGATGGTGATGAAGGTGGAGGCGAGAGGAAGAGGTGATCGGCGGCGATGGGTTCTGTGGGTTTAGGAGTTGCAGGAGGTGCTCGGGATTGGGTAAAGAAGAAGAAGAAGAAGAAGAAGAAGAAGAAGACGACGAAGACGAGGAGGTGGAGAAGAAGATGGGGACGAAGGTGGAGCTTTGAGGTGAGGCGGCAAGGTGAGGCGGCTAGGGTTAGAGTCTGGGGTTTTCTCGTGCTCATGGGCTCAGGGTTTTTAAAATAGAAGGAGGGAGATAAAGAAGGAGGGAGATGAGCGTAAGGATATGGAGCGGTGACGGGATTCGCGTTCACCGCGAGATGAGAGAGAGAGGGGCGCGAGATGAGAGAGATAAAGAGAAGGCGAGAGGAGAGAGAAAGAAGAGAAGAGATGAAATTGTATTTTAGTGGGGGAGAGAGAGAAAGAGAGAGAGAGGAAGAAAGAGGAAGAGAGAGATGTGGGGCCCGGCGCAAGAAAAAAAGAATCTAATTGGCTCGTGGGGATGGGAATTGGGTTAAAAAAAATTTAAAAGATTTTATATTTTATAAAACTAAATGATTCGTTCAGTTACCAAATTTTAAAGGAAAAATTTAAAATAATAAATAAAATAATCAATTTGAATTTAGGCGGATACCAAAAATATTCCAAAACGCGCCCGGGACGGGTCCAAAAATTTTGATTTAAAATACGAAAATTATATGTAGCTTCCAAATTTTAAAATGAATAATCAGGTAACGATAATGCATACGCCCAAGAACGGACGCACGTACGTGCGCGTAGCTATCCAAACACGTCCGTTTCACTGAACGGGACGAAAACAAGATGCATGGACGCTACCACAGGGTTAGGGGTATCATGCATGCTATGAAATGCAATTTTAATTTATTTTACGTGATCTAAAAATGTTATATGATAAAATGTGCGATGCCTAATAAAAATCAATATGCAGTCTACATTAAATGCACGTGTCTATTTAACAAGCCAGGGTAGTTTATAAATATGAATTAACCAGTTCAAGCAAGCGGGTCGGGTCGAATACAATGTGAAAGTAAACTACCATTCGCATCCAAACAAGATCAATCAATAAAATACCACAGATAATAAATACGGAACAAAATTAGTATAACTGAACTCGGTTGTGACACCGTATTAGGATAAACCCAAGGTGGGGAGCACAAGTAACCGGGTTCTAGAGTTCAGTAGGAGACCATCTCAAGAAGTTAAGACCAAGTCTCCTAACTCTAGAATTGACAGGGTTACTTACCGCTCTCGTAGGGGTCTAGGGATGTGGGTTTGACTATTCATCACGACTGTAGAATCCGTGTTTTACATTATTGGCTAAATTTAAAATACGAACATCCTGGTATATCCAATATTTCATATGTTGCTTCTGCTGCTTGATTCTGTGATGTTGATCATATAACTGTATGAGACAAATGTAATATTATATATATAATATAATATAAACGTTACTTATGTTTTGCACCCGCGCTAGTCCAACCCCCGCTTGCCAGTAGTTAAGTAACCTAACAGTGCATGACGGGGCCTCGTGGCGAATGCGGATGGCATAAGCGTACGTTCTATTTTCGTTTCATTTTTCTGTGATGTTTAGGAAACATTAAATGATGGGATTTCATTAATATGATTAATGAAAAGAAAGAAAGAAAAATATGTTGTAGAATCAAATTTTCAAAAAGGATAGCTCTAGTTATTGCTTTGCATAGTGGTATTCCTTGATGAATATTCAGCACCTCATTCGATGAGGAAAGAGCCGAGATCCCTTCACCGGGAGTGATCTCTTTAGCAAAACTAGCAAATGCTACAACCAACTCGATTTTGTTTTTTGATTGCGGTATTCCTTGTAGAATATCCAGCACCTCATTCGATGAGGAAAGAGCCAAGATCCCTTCACCGGGAGTGACCACTTTAGCGAAACTAGCAAAAGCCTCAAAAACACTCCTTTTCAAAATCACTAGATTCTACAACGATATCAAGTTCATTACGGTCATGGTTTTTTCTCTAAAACCTGCTTAGCCTTCCGTCATTTCAGATAAGTATTATTTGGTATCGTGCTGCGTTTGTTGACCTTGTTAAGGCATAGTGTGCGGTAGCTGATTAGTACTTATCTGCAGCATGTGATACGATTGGATTAGGATAGTCGTACGGCTTTGTTGACCTTGTTAAGGGTCGTACGGGTGGGTTTAATTCAATCAAAAAATGACGGGTTGAACTTGGCTAGCGCTTATAATTTGTTGACCTTGTTAAGGTCATAAGTGGCTAGGGGTAAAAATATAATCGGGAATTTCAAGTGTTGAAAATTTGCAATGAAATTGCATACTTTCTATATGATAGTTGGATCCCGATACCCAATGCGAGTAAGAGTTACTCCTGAGAGAGTTTTGCACTTTACAATTAGCCGATCAAGTATATGTCTAGAGAAATGTCAACGGGGTTATACCTCTATGGAAACGAGGTTTATTTTAATTAGGTCTGTGCGAAAGCACAAGGAACCTCCCTCAAAGTACCGACACTGGTCTGGCCGAAAGATTGGCGAACTTATAGGGTGTAATTAATCCCGGCTAATCTTAGCTTTTAGGGTTTGAAGGAAGATTTGATAAAAACAGTGGGAGCCATCCTGATTAGATAAAAATAACCAATCTAATCTTGCAAAGAGCGCATGCAAAGTGATTATCCTTCTCTCTCTCCTGGTAGCGACCAATGACATGCCTTAATCAAGATAATAATTTGGATGTATTGACCGAACCTACTTATTATGCTGGGCTAGGTTCCGTTCTATCTTATGATTGTCATAAATCTGAGTAAGGAATAGGGGAATATTCGGATTCCCACACCACTCAAACGAAGAAAAAGCATGTTGATGCATTGTCTTCGGGTGTGTTCGTTACGAAGAACTGTTTCTCAGTTTACTCTACGTCCTGGGTATTGGATACCGGATCAGGATCCCACACATGTAATTTGTTACATGGGCTATAAAAAGGTGGAGAACTGGAAAAAGATGATATGTCTCTAAGTAGTAGAGCATGGTGCAATTGTTGCAGCCAGATATCACCTAGTGTTACTAACTGGTAATACATTGATTCTAAGCGACTGTTATTCTGTACAAAAATATTGTGCGTATTTTCCTAAACCAAGTGTTGATTGGGTAAGGTACGTTGTATAACAGTATACACGTTCTGAATCAAACTACAGTTCTAAACGTACATAACACACACAAGAAGAACAGTTAATGAATGAAGTCTTCTTGAGGTATTATAGACTAGGTCATGTCGATGAAACAAAACTAGCTGAAGTTCCATAAGGATGCATATTTGAATCCATTCGAATTTACATCTTATGAAACTTACCAGTCGTGTCTCAAAGGCTTAGTGACCAAATCTCCGTTTACTGGAAATGGAGAAAGAGCTATGTTCCCACCAAATTTTTGCACAAAAGACCCTAAGGTATCAAATGGCAGCGATACGCTTAAGAAAATGTGAACCTGTATTTTCCAGGCTGTACTTTGACAAACTCACAAATGAGAAATAGCTAAATTCTGATGGTATTGAAAGCATCTCGAAAAAACCTTCGATTTGATATATTATGGGACTCATAATTCATCCGGGATCAAAAATTATGAGCAAATGTCTATGCACATGTGATGTAAGGAAGAAGATGCGAACCAGTATTTTCCGAGCTATATTTTGACAAACTCCGGAATGAGAAACAGCTGAATTCTAATGGTATTGAAAGCATCTCGAAAAAACCTTCGATTTGATATATTATGGGTCTCATAATTCATCCGGGATCAAAAGTTATGAGCAAATGTCTATGCACATGTGATCTAAGGAAGAAGATGCGAACCAGTATTTTCCGAGCTGTATTTTGACAAACTTCGGAATGAGAAACAACTAAATTTTGATGGTATCGAAATTATCTCGAAAAATCCTTCGATTTGATATATTATGGGTCCCATAATTCATCCGAGATCAAAAGTTATGAGCAAATGTGTTATGCACGTGTAATCTAAAGTAATGCTCTACTACATGGGGAATGCATTTTTAGTCCCACATCGGGAAAAGGAAAGATGGCTTCTCTACCACTCCCATATAAATAAGAGGGGATACCTCTTAAAAAGGATAGAGTTCAATCCTCAAAGGATTCAATTCTCAATGGAGCTTAGTTCTCCAAAGGAGGTTAGTTCTCTATATATAGAAGCCCTGCTTCTCCTCATAATGCGCATGTGCGCTACGTGCAACGCACGTGTTCCCGCCACGCGCGCACCACGTGCAACGCACGTGCGCACCAGCACCACATGAGAACATTTAATAATATTAAAAGGAGTTTAGTTCTCCATATATAGAAGTCCTGCTTCTCCTCATAATGCGCATGTGCGCAACGCACGTGTGCCCGCCACGCGCGCACTACGTGCAACGCACGTGCGCACCACATGAGAATATTCAATAAAAGGAGACTCGTTCTCTATAGGAGCTTGCTCCCCCCATAATGCGCATATGCGCAAGCTCCATGTGCGCTACGTGCAAATATGAGCGCCCAACACGTGCGACGCACGTGCGCCCAACACGTGCGACGCACGTGCGCCCAACACATGCGACGCACGTGCGCGAACGCAAAGAAGCCTTTTTCAGCTGCGAGAAGCTTAAGCTCTAGCCTGTTCTTCCCCCCTAATGAGCGAGACATGGTTCAAAGGGTACATCCCTGCATACCTTCGATATATGGCACTGTAATCTCTCAGTGTCGTCGGAGAGGTGATGGGTCCCGACGACCAATGATCCTTCTTTCTAAAATAAAAAAAAAAGAAGAGAGAAAAGATACAGAGGAGACAGAGAAAAACACAGAACTCCTCTAAAGAAAATTTTGAGAAGAGCTCAGAGAAAGAAAAGGTAAAAACCTTTGAATAAAAAGAAGAATTTTCTTCTAAAAGAGATCAATGATCTAAGAACAAGATCAAGATCTTCAATTAAAAGGAAAAAAAAAGATCAAAAAGATCCAATAACAAAAAGATAAAAAGAAGTATTACTTCACAGATCATTTGACCTACATAAAGGCATTGCCTTTTGATGAACCATTGGTTCTGAAATCTTAAAAGATTCTTTTCTTTAATCCAAAATTGGATCAAGATATTAAACAGTGCCTTGCACTTTTGAGTTTGCACTGTTGCGCTCCTTGGATTGGCGCAAGCCACCAGGGAGCGCCACGTGTCAATCACAGAACAGCTGCGCCTTGCGCTTCTAAAAAACAGAGCACTGCTCTCTTAAATTGGCGCAAGTCGTCAGAGCGCGCCACGTGTCAGCAGCGTGCTAGCACAGCGCAATGGCGCAGCGCACTGCGCTTACGCTCACCAGAGCGTGACACGTGTCACAACCACATGAGTCTGCGCCTTGTTGTGGCGCAAAGCGCCTGATAAGCCACATGGCGCACTGTCAGAACAATAAATGCTTTGCATTATTAAAGGAGGGACAGAGCCCAATTAAAAGGCCTAACAGGCCTAATAGAAAATGCAATGCATTATTAAAAAGGGGCAGAGCCCGAATAAAGGTCTGTCAGACCAAAACAGATACTGTGCATCATTTAAAAAAGGGCAGAGCCCAAATAAAGGTCTAATAGACCAAACAAAAATGCCATGCATTATTAAACAGGGGCAAAGCCCTAGTAAAGGCCTAACAGGCCAAATGCAAATAAAATGTTGAACATTTTCAACTAGACTTAGCCCAATTCTGGCCGTAAGTCCTCAAATTAAATTGAACTGAGCACAAATGCTCTCTTAAATCAATTTACACCCGGTTCAAGGGTACATCTCTGAACTCCTCTGATATCTGTCGTTGTAATCCTTCAACATCGTCAGAGAGGTGACGGGTCCCGACAACCACACATCGATACGGACTGTGGGGTCCTTAAACTCATGGACTAATGCGTCCTTAAACCAACAATACGGACTGTGGGGTCCTTAAACTCATGGACTTATGCGTCCTTAAACCAACAATACGGGCTGTGGGGTCCTTAAACTCATGGACTAATGCGTCCTTAAACTCACGGACTAATGCGTCCTTAAACTCACGGACTAATGCGTCCTTAAACCAGTATTCGTCCCCAAAACGGGAATGATAGACCCCTATGTCCCTAAACTGGAACAATAGAGCCCAAATGCTCTTTTGTCGGATCTAAACGATCCCGTTAAGCTGATCTTAGTCTCAAATTAGACTAACGTATCCTTAACAAATGTTTAAGTTGATCTTAGCCTCAAATAGGGCTAACGTATCTTTAAACCTTCAAACAGACTTTAGTCCCAAATTGGACTATAGATCTCCCAACCAACTTTGGTTCAAGGGTACATCTCTGAACTCCTCTGATATCTGCCGTTGTAATCCTTCAACGTCGTCAGAGAGGTGACGGGTCCCGACGGCCATACATTAAATGACCACTATGTCCCTAAACTGGAATAATAGAGCCCACAAATGCTCTTTTTGTCAGATCCAAACGATCCCGTTAAGTTGATCTTAGTCTCAAAATGAACTAACGTATCCTTAACAAACGTTTAAGTTGATCTTAGCCTCAAATATGGCTAACGTATCCTTAAACCAAAACCCCAAAACCAAATCTAAGAGAATACGGATTTGGACTAATCCGCGTCCTACGGGCGACGACATAAATTAGTCTCCGTATACAATCTACGGGCAACCACAAACAAAACAAACACCCACGACACGAAATGAAATTATGGAGAAGGAGAAAGTTGTTACCGCGACGCGGTAGCGTAATTAACTGCAGGGGCTTGCGCCTGCAGGGAAGAGCGTCCCCACAATCAAAAAACCCCACAAGCGAGGGGAAATCTGACGAAGTCTGCTACATCGGCCGCATCCGTCTAAACCTCCGATACACGGTGCCATAAATCAACTTGGCATCTTCGGAGAGGTGGACGGATAAAACCAAATAGCATCTATCCCGAATCTCAGGCAAGACGAGCCTACGCGGTCGCGTCTCTGTGTTCGGAGGGGAACGGATTCTGGCACGCCCGGTGGGACCTTTTTCTCTTTCCACTCCACACTTCGTGTGTCGTCTTCGCGAACGAATCGCGGTTTGTTAATGGTTGCCTTTGGGTTTCAAGTTACTAAGATTTGGTCTTTTACCTGGCACAGAAATCAAGCATCAATGGCATCCAACTGCTCAAACTGCTCCAAGTGCAACTGCAACCAGCGCTCCGCCTCACCTGGAGGTGTGGCTTACGGGCCTCGAGCGGCCTCCATCTTTGCTATGCCGGTGGAACAAGTAACTCAGGCTACCACCGGTCTGTTCTTCGGGACCATGCTCCCGCCGGTGAACGTTAACATCCCAGTGCCCGTACCCGAAGCGCAAAAGAAGTCGGTCTTCGATCGGCTCACTACTACCACGACCCCTCTCAACGGGTCGTCCAATGTCAAGCCGGCAGCCTCGGTCTTTACCAGGCTGAACCTGAACTCTGATGGGCCAGCCAAGAAGCCCATGACCCCTGACGTGGCCATCGCGAAGAAGACAGCCATCTCTATTCTTGAAGTCGTCAAGACGACTTCTCCTGCTAGAGAGTCGATCTTTTCAAGGCTGACTGTTCCGGCTCCCGTTCCTGCTCGAAGGTCTGTCTTTGACAGATTGGATACCGCTACTGAAAAGACAACATCAGTCTTTAAGAGACTGGCACCAGCGGCGCCTCATCCGGACAGGGGGCAAGACGAAACTATCCCTATCGCCGAGCCAGCCCCAACAGCTCGTCACGCTCGACGTCGCCACTGGCGCCGAGTAAGGAAGGCCGGGGGCAACTCCCCCTCTGGGTTAACTCCACCGGCTCCAACGGTGGAAGTCAATGCTGCTGTTCCGACTGGGAACAGCTTTGAACCGTTAAGGAGGGTACGCAAGAACTCTCCAACTGCCGCGCTGAAAAGATCTCCTCCACCCGTGGAGAATGTTACAAAAACAAAGCCAGAGCAGCCCCCTCAATGGCTGTCCTCCAAAATTTATAAGGTCTGGCGCGGGTTCAAGACTCAGTAGTCATTCAAGAGCCCTCTCACCGGCAGAAGAGGGTGAAAGTTCAAGAAGAAAAGAACCGTCCTGTCAAACCGCAAAGGACGACAACCACTTGGGTGCCCACTGCAACGACTCCCTCAACTTCAACGGCCCACAAGAGAAGAAGGCGGGAGAAAATCCCCACACCTGCGGCGAACGTCAAGGGCAGTGAACCCAAACGCCCTAAGTCTGGGGGCATTGGGGTACACACCGTTTACATGGCGTCCGGGAAAAAGGATAGCCGTACATCTACAGGTCATAGACCGCTTACGCGATCGGTGACTAAAGCTCAGGAGCAGCAGCAGAAGCTCCACGAAATGATGAATGCAATGGCCGCACTCACTGGGCCAAAAGAAAGCCCCGAAGCGTCCTCGGATTAGCGCCAGGAGCAAGAACCCGACGCCGAATTCCTTCACAGGATACTGGAAAAGAAAGACAAAGAGGCTGCAGAACAAGCGGCCAATATAAAACAAATGTCCCTTCTGTTTCAGGACATGGTGGGTATGATGATCCAGCAAGATCCTCCTGCTGAAGATCCTCCGATCATCCTTGAAGATGATGGAGGAGAAACGTCGAATCCTCCTCCGGCTCTTTCAGCAGCCAAAGAAGAGACAATCTCTAAGGCTGCCTTGGACGACTACATCGCTCAGCAAATACGAGCTCACCAGGCGAATGAAGCGGCCGGCCAAATTGTTAAAACTGGGCGACTATATCCAGGATGGTACGATCAGATCAAGTATCCGCCAGGATATACGATCCCTAAATTCCATGTATATAAGGGGACGGGAAATCCGCAACAGCATGTCGCCCAGTTCAGGGCTTTATGTGGCAACACTGGAGGTGATGATAAACTTCTGCTCCGCCAATTTGTCGGCAGCATGTCGGAGACAGCGTTCGAGTGGTATTCTGAACTCCCAAATGACTCTGTCAAGACATTTGCAAAGATGGAGCTGCTGTTTACACAGAGATTCACAAGCGTTAGCGAGCGTACTCCAATAACAGCTTTGATTAATGCGAGAGTAAAGCCGGGCGAGACTTGGGTTCAATATGCAATCCGATAGCGGAACTTGTGGTTAAAGTGCGAACAACGCATTGAAGAAACGCCGGCGGTGGGCATGTTCGTGGGCACCTTAGATCCTCATGCAACTATTTCACAGTTCATGATGTTCTTTAAACCAACCACGTTCCAGGCCCTGATCGACAAGCTAGCTCAGATGGACCAGATAGGCCATAGGCCATCTCCTCCAAAGACGGACTCTCGAAATGAGAAGGGGAAAGGAAAAGCGATCGTCGTCGCCAATGCTCAACAACAGCCGAGCAACTTGAAGCCGGTTGTCCGTCAAAACAGTATGCGTCCACACCTATCCCTCGAGGAGAGGCTGGGACGTCCTTACTCCTTCCCTCAAAATAAAACGAGAAGACTGTTTGAGCTGGTATTGCGAAACAGACTCATTAATCTGCCGGAGTTAAGACGTCCGTCGCAGCCAAACGACGTCAATGATCCCAATTACTGTCCCTATCACCGAGTGTTGGGTCATCCGATCGAAGATTGTTACATCTTCAAAAACTGGATTGAGGATCAATACCAAAAAGGGAAGTTCGCGTTATCCGAAAAATGGAAGGTGAACCCGCCGCAACCTCATACCTCTAAAAAGGTGAATATGCCGGGGGCAACGTGCTCCCTTGTTGAAGAAGCTCCGTGGGAGGTTGTGCTATCAGCCAAGACCAAGAAGATGCTGAATGATCTCAAGACATGCCCGGCAATCAGATAGAAGAACCCGTTGGAACCTGAGATCATCGAAGGGATGCTGAAGCCGCGCCCGACTCCAAAGATCGGTGGTGAAGGCCCAAGCACTCACACCCAGCCGTCAAAATCTTCGAAGAAGAAGAAGAAAAGGTCTAAAAAGCCCGTGAAGCCTGGCGACAAGTGCACGGATTTACAAAAACAAATTGACGCGCTGGAGGAATACACAAAAGGCACGGACTCCCATCACACTCCAGGAGTTCCTCAACCACGTCTTTCAAGAGGAAGATGACGGAGAAAGCTCGTCAGATGAATCCGAGGAATACGTAGCGAGTTGTCATGTGATCTCTCACTCGTTCATAGACGATGAGAAAACTCTTTGCACTGAGAAGCTGGGGGCATATCCTGAATCCGAACTTCTGGGGCCATCAGATGAAACAATTGATGCATTCCTCAACGAAGCTCTGTTAAAAAGTAAAGCTGATCGGGAACGCGAGACGGTCATATTTGAAAAAGCTAAACGTCAGCGACTAGACGAAAGGGTTGAGGCACTCCCGTCAAATCAAAATACATCCATTGCGGACAAAATCAAATTCAAGACGAGGAAAAGGTTTGCTAAAGCCGTATCACTGGAGATGAAACTACCACCCTCTGAAGAAAACAGTGCCGGCAAAGCAGAAGTGCACCCTTCCTATTGCTTATATCATCGGAAGGTTTCGCACCCCACCGAAGAGTGCAAAGCTTTCAATAAATGGTGGCAAGGATATGTCGCTCACCGGCAACATTTTAAGCGGGAGAAGCGCAAAACTCGTCGGGAGCAGAAAAGTACGACCGAGGAGCTTAGAAGAACTACCGGCGATTGTCGCATGGTTAATGCCGGGCAAGCGCAAATTCTCATATTCAGGAGCGACTCTGACGAGGAAATGGCTCTTTGCCCTCTCTTTAAAGAGTCCACCTCGGGAAAAGAGGAAGAGCCGAAAGCCTGCGAAAATATCCAGCTACGCAATCGTACGCTACCCGAAAAGAATCTTGGACCCTCAAATAAAACAGATAAGGGAAAAGAAAAGGTCTCTGAGGATATTGCCCTAGATGACCAAGTCCTGGAAGAGCTAACCGCCAAGGACCCGCCAAAGAAAAATAAGGTGGACTACAACGTTCTGGCACACTTGAGGAAGTTACCCTCGCAACTCAGTATTCTCGATTCCCTCTTACTATCAAAAGAAGCAAGAGATTCATTGATCAAGGCGCTACAAGAACCAGAGCAATTCCAAGCTTTTCTCGCCGAAGAAAAGATGAAGGACGAGCTGGAAGAAGTGCACACAGCCGATATCACTTTCGGTGATGAAGACCTTCTCCTCGGGACATGCGAGCACAACCGTCCCCTATACGTCTCAGGGTACTGCCACGATATAAAGATAGGCAAAATCTTGGTTGACAATGGGTCCTCCGTCAATCTCCTCAATGTACGGGTGTTGAAAGAAATCTGCATGAGCGTCCAGCATCTCGCTCGGGATAAGATCACTATCTCCGGGTTCGACTCTCAATCATCACGGACTCTCGGGTCTGTGATACTGACGTTACGCTTTGGGCTACTCGTCACGGACATTAAATTCCACGTCATAGACGCCAAGACATGTTATAATGCTTTGCTCGGCCGACCCTGGTTACACGAGTACAACATCATCCCTTCTACACAGCATCAGTGTATGAAATATTTTAAGGATGGTCTCGAGTATACCGTAACAGGAGAGTTGAACCCATTCTCCGTAAACGAAGCCCGCAAGTATGAAGATGCAAAATACTTCTTGCCAGATTTCGAAGACACGGAGAGATGTCATAAACCGGCAAACAAAGTTATCACCACCATCCATGTCTTCGGGAGTGATACTGAGGAAGAGGAAGAGATGGTTTATTCGGGTCCACCCCAATACAACGAGTCGGGACCATCCGCTCCTGTGTTGATCTTTGGCAGTGACTCGGAAGATGAAGTCCATGCTATATTCTCTGCCCGGCCTTCAATACAAACATTCGCTGACGAAGGGCAAAGTCTGCAAGTCGCCATGGTTCCGCCCAAATATCATAAAGAACTGGACGCGCTTGATACCTACAGTGTGGAAGAGCTGCAGACGTTCTACGTCCCTCCCAGGCAAGAAGGCGAAAAGGCGATCCTATTCTACCGCTCCGGGGAAACCAAAGTAGAAAAAGAAATCTGGCATTGCACAGATTCTACACTTGACAGGCTCCAGCCCATCCATTTACCCAGATATTACACGGACGGACTAAAGAGACTCTTAAGGCGCCAAGGTGTACCCCTTAAATAGACCGCTCGAAAAGCCAAGTTCTCTGACAGGGTCTGGAACGTTCCCGGAACTCAGCACAAGTTGCCTAACGGGAGAATGGAAGCAATCGGGCTTGGATATGTTCGGTCCAAGAAACGGGAGCTACTCCGCGACTGCTATATCATACATGACTTCAATGAAGAAAGGGACGCTCAATGGGAAGATGCTAATCCTGAACCAGAAAAAGTCCCCGACGTAAAAATGCCCAGTCCATCGTTCGAAGAACAAATGGACAAGCTTATAAGGGAAGCTGGTCAAAAAGTTCGAGACGACCACAACCGCGAAATGGCCATCTACGAGAAAGCCAGGACGCAACGCCTCCTCCAACAGGCTGTGAAAGACGAAAATGCCGCTCCCTGTCAACCTGTTGTAAAAAAGGCCCGACGCAGAGGCAGAAACAAGTCAAAAAGTGGAAAAGGCATTCAGCAACGACAAAGCGGGACCAAGAAGCCACGCAGTCGGGAATCGAGCGGTCCGGATTTGTCCCTTATGAAGAAGATGAGTCGAGCATACTCTTTTCCTCAAGACAGGACAAAGAAGATACTTGACCTAGCTATAAAACACCAAATGATTACGCTTCCGGAGTCCAAGCACCCCGAACAAGCAAGCGAAGTCTCACACCCGAACTATTGCTCTTATCACAGGGTAATAGGATACCCTCTCGAAGATTGCTTCACCTTCAAGAATTGGGTCGAAGATCAGTATCAGCTCGGCAAGTTCGCTCTATCTGATAGCTGGAGGGTAACGCCGCCACAAAAGCATGAACCCAAAACCACGAGAGCAGAACCAGATCCACATCGGTCTTGGAAGCGAGATCATACTTGTCATATGATAACGATATCAAAAAAAGAGCCCGAGAATATGGATGACCTTCCCTGGTGCTTCGAAAACAGCGATGACGAGGTGATCTCAGAATTTCCACCAGAGCCGAAAGAGCTGGAAGATGGAATACACACCACTGCTGATAACCTCAAGAAAATTGATCTGGGGACGGCGAGTGACCCACGACCGACCTTCATCAGTAAGCTATTGTCTGAAGAAAGGGTGGTTTCATTAAAAGACGTGCTTATGCAGCATAAAGATTGCTTCGCATGGAACTATTCCGAAATGCCAGGACTAGATCCAGAAATTGCTGTGCATAAATTGGCGATATCCCCGGACGTTAAACCAATCAAACAAGCACCGAGAAGAATGCGGCTCGAGCTTGAGATGAGCATTAACGCCGAAGTCAAGAAGCTGATCGACTCTGGGTTTATCCAGGAAGTTCAGTATCCCGATTGGATCGCCAACATCGTCCCGATGATGAAGAAAAATGGGACGGTGCGCATATGTGTAGACTTTCGGGATCTCAATAAAGCCTGCCCGAAGGACGATTTCCCAGTGCTAGTCACCGAGCTGATGATAGATAACACGTCCACTCACAAGGTTTTCTCCTTCATGGACGGCTCATCAGGATATAATCTGATAAAGATGCATCCGAAGACCAGAAGCACACCGCTTTCCAGACCCCTTTAGGTATATTCTGCAACAAGGTGATGCCCTTCGGTCTAAAGAACGCCGGTGCCACCTATCAAAGGGCCATGACAAAGATCTTCGATGACTTTATACATGAAATCGTTGAATGCTATATCGACGACCTCGTGGTTAAGAGCAAATCATACGAGGAGCATTTAGAACATCTGAAGACCGTATTTCAATGCCTTCGACAATACAACTTGAAGATGAACCCTCTCAAGTACGCATTCGGAGTTTCCTCGGGCAAATTCCTAGGATTCATCGTTCGACACCGAGGTATCAAGATAGATCCGTCAAAGATCAAGGCGATCATGGAAATGCCTCCGCCAAGGACTCTCAAGCAATTGCAGTCTCTCGAAGGGAAGCTCGCGTACATCCGGCGATTTATAGCCAACCTTTCAGGCAAGTGCCGCCCTTACAGTCACCTGATGAAGAAGGGAACCCTTTTCGTTTGGGATCACAAATGCCAGAGTGTGCTGGACGAAATCAAGCAATATCTGCAAAATCCGCCAGTGTTGGATGCTCCGGTCAAGGGAAAGCCTCTCATTCTTTATACAACCGCCCTCGAAGGTTCCTTAGGCGCATTATGGGCACAAGAGAACGACCAAGGGAAAGAAAGAGCTCTTTATTACTTAAGTCAAGTTCTCCTGGGGGCAGAAAGCAACTACTCCCCCATCGAAAAACATTGCCTGGCATTGATCTTCGCGATAACAAAGCTCAGGCACTATACGTTGGCGCATGAAGTCCGTCTCATTTCGAAGGTGGACCCCCTTAAATATTTAATATCGAAAGCCATATTGACAGGGAGACTCGCTAAATGGGCCTTGCTCTTAATGGAGTTTTCGATAACCTATCAGCCTCTTAAGGCAGTGAAAGGCCAGGCTATCGCCGATTTCTTCGCTGAGCATCCGATACCTGCTGATTCCCCTTTGAATTGCGAGCTGCCAGACGAACATGCGTTTGACGCGATCGAGGTAGTGATACCCGATGGGAACTCTATTTTGATGGAGCGTCTTCCACGAAAAAGCGCAAACAAAGCACCCCTATAATCAAATCGGGGGTAGGACTCATCTTTGTAACTCCACAAGGAGGGATAATACGCTTTGCTTTCTCCTTAACAGAGTCAAGGACAAACAATGAAGCCGAATACGAAGTTTTGATAACAGGCCTCGAGATCACCGTCGACATGGGAATTGAAAACCTCCTCATATACGGAGATTCTCAACTGGTCGTCAGTCAAGTAAATGGCGACTACCAAACGTGCAAACCCGAACTGGTAAAGTATGGCGGGAGAGTACAGCAATTGCTGACTCAAATCCCCTCCTACATGATGGAAAGCATACCGCGCGCGGAAAATAGCAAAGCAGATGCACTAGCTAAGCTCGCTAAAGAACTGGCCGACAAGAACCTCGATGACGTAAGAATCGTGGTACAAAGCCGTCGGGTGCTTGCCCCAGCAGAAATATCTCCGGAATCATCCGAAGAAATGGGAGTGACTGAGCAAATGGCTATGCAAATAAAAGACCAGGAAAAGGTTAAGGACTAGAGAGAAGTCTTTATAGACTACTTCAAATCCCGTCGAACGCCTGAAGATGCGTCCTTAAGACATCAGCTCATGAAATGAGCTCTGTCTTTCGCCTTCGTCAATGATACTCTGTACAAGAGGTCGTTTGATTCTCTGTGGTTGAGATATCTGGGACCTGAAGAGGCGAAAAGAGTCGTTCAGGAAGTTCACGACGGGCTCTGCGGTTCTCACCAAGCAGGCCCGAAGATGAAGTTGAAGATTAAACGGATGGGCTACTATTGGCCCACGATGATTCAGGACTGCCTCGAATATGCGAAGCGATACCACTCATGCCAGATTCATGGGGACTTTATCCATCAGCACCCAAATCCTCTACATCCGACAGTGGCCAGCTGGTCGTTCGAAATGTGGGGGACTCACGTAATCGGCCCTATCGAACCAGCATCGTCCAGGGGACATCGATTCATCTTGGCGACGACTAACTACTTCTCCAAATGGGCAGAAGCAGAATCGCTGAGGGAAGTGAAGACAGAGAATATCCTCCATTTCTTCAAGACGCACGTCATTTATCGGTTTGGAACTCCGCGACGGATCATCTCCGATAACGGGCCAGCCTACAGAAGCCACAAGATCAGCCGCTTCACGCAACAACACAACATAGACTGGAGATATTCCTTAGTTTATAATCCCCGAGCTAACGGTCTAGCTGAGGCTTTCAACAAGACCTTGATGAAGATCGTGAAGAAGACGGTGTCCCGAAATAAGAAGGACTGGCACGAGAGACTGCAAGAAACTCTCTGGGCGTATCGAACTACGTTCAAGACGGCCACGAACACAACGCCGTACGCGTTGGTCTTCGGTACAGAAGCATTACTCCCCCTCGAAATAGATATACCCTCTCTACGAGTGGCAGTCCACTACGAGCTGACGGACGAAGAAAATGCTCACCTTCGGCTGGAGGAGCTTGATGCCCTTGATGAAACCCGGCTTATAGCGCAACAAAATCTGGAGGCTTATAAAGCAAAGATGACGCGCTCATATGAAAGATTGACCAGGCCGAGGACATTCCGCCAAGGCGAACTCGTGCTAGTGGTCAAAAGACCTATGATCCCCAATTGCGCCAAGCGGGAAAAATTCGAGCCGAACTATGAAGGCCTGTACATCATAGACAAGGTCTACCAGGGTGGAGCCTATCTACTCATGGATATGCACGGTGAAAGGCCTTTCAGGCCAATAAACGGTCGCTTCCTAAAGAAATACTACGCTTAATGAGTCACAACCTAGGTCAATGATAAATGACGACGACTATGTCCGCTCGCTATCTTCCTAAGCCCAAACTCTATAAGTAGTAGCCGGCCTTCTTCAACAACGGACCGAAACGTCCTTAAACTAATGACGGACCACTACGTCCTAAAACTAGTTGTTGACCGAGATGTCGATAAACTACGGTGGATTGCAACATCCCGAAATTGATAAAAAAATTAAAAAAAGTATAAAAACGGTATGTCCATAAGCGAAATGGGTACGGATGAAAACCCGAAAGGGCTCCGTGAGTAAAAACAGCAGGGCTACCGGCGAGTGTTTGTGAAAACCCGAAAGGGCACGACCTCGTTATATAAAAAGAATAAAAAAAAGAGAGAATAAAAAAAAGACGGTATGTCCATAAGCAAAATGGGCACGGATGAAAACCCAAAAGGGCTCCGTGAGTAAAAACAGCAGGGCTACCGGTAAGTGTTTGTGAAAACCCGAAAGGTCGCAACCTCGTTAAAAGACACTTACAGGGTCCTCTCGACCTTGTAAGGAGAAACCACCCGCGTGAGATCCTTACGACTCACAAGGGAGCAACACACTTAGGGATCCTCATGATTCCTAAGGAGAAATTACACTTGCGGGATCCTCACGACTCGTAAGGAGAACTCTCTTATGGGACCCTCACGGCTCATAAGATTTGAAAGTCTTAAGTTACAGAGACCTGAACCTGTTCTTAAGCAACCCGCACAACCTCTGATATTGCCCTACAAGCGGCTCGATACTGACTCTTGTATACAATCCACTGTCCCATCCGTGACTAGGGATATGTCTATATGGTGAACAACCCTTGTAGGTCCTCTCGACTTGCAAGGAGAAAACACTCTTGTAAGATCCTTACGACTTAGAAGAGAACACACACTTAGGAATCCTTACGATTCCTAAGGAGAAAACGCACCTACAAGATTCTCACGACTCGTAGGGAGAAACACTTTTGTGAGACCCTTACGGCTCATGAAGTCAAAAGCCTTAGTTGACACAATCCTAACCCTGTTTGCTAAGCCACCTTTGTTCGACGTCGGCAGAAGCAAATGATGATTCGCTCCTGGCAATATCCCAGTTGTAGCGATGCTGATGCCTAAATCGGTATCAAATTCCAAGTCCTTTCATGGCAAATGATGATTCGCTCCTGGCAATATTCCAGTCGGAGCGATGCTGATGCTAAGATTGGTATCAGATCCCAAATCCCCTACTCGCGAAAAAAATCAGCGAGCCAAAAAAAAATGCATATGAAATAGCCGAAATGATGGGGCAACTTGTAACAAAATCAGCAAGTAAAAAAGAAAATGTATGCATGCGAAATAGCCGAAATGATTGGGCTACTCGCAATAAAAAGCAGCGAGTAAAAAATAAAACAAATAGCCAAAATGATTGGGCATCGCGAAAACTAGCTGAAATGATTGGGCAATCACGACCTTCGCGATATAAAAGCTGAAATGATAGAGCATCGCGGGAAGAAATAAAAAAAATTCTGAAAGAATGAAACTTTTGCCCTACAGGTGAGATCACATCGATCCCTGTATACAATCCAGGGGCACGAACAAAGAGCGAAACACGCCTTACCTCCTCAAACTCCATCAGAAAGAGAGCCAAGTCTCGACGGTCACATCTGCATCCCAGAAGACCAACAACAGCGTTCCTCCTTATGCCAGCAGGGCACGGAAGCGACACAACAACGGAGCCACGGCAAAATCCCTAGTTCCAAAGCTTAACGGCAATATCTACAGCCCGAGAATCGGCAATGGTGATCTTCTTCATTCCAGCAGGATTCAGACGCAACATCACCAAACGGAGCCACGGCTTAATCCCAAGTTCCAAACCTCGATGGTTCACATACAACCTAGAGATCATCTCGACATTCGCCTCGTTACAGCAGACGCAATATCAACAACGGCGTTCCTTCGCAGTCCAGCAGGATGTAGATACAACGTCAACAAAAGACCCCATGGTCAGTAAAGCGCAATGACGGCAAAATCCCAGCTCCACCTCAGCATTCGTCTCGTTACAGCAGACGCAATGTCAACAACAGTGTCCTTCCTCCAACAGGATTCGGACATGACAAAACAAACGAAGCGAAGGCCAAATTCCTAGCTTCAGGGTCTTGACGGCAACTCATATAAAACCTGAAAGACTATCGGAGATCATCTCACACCAACATGAAGTGATCACCACCTCGACGTTCGTCTCGACACAACAGATGAAATGTCACTACAGCATCCTTCCTCCAACAGGATTCGGATACACTAAAGCAAACGAAGCGAAGGCCAAATTCCTAGCTTCAGGGTCTTGACGGTAACTCAAATAAAACCGAAAAGACCATCGAAGATCATCTCACACCGGCATAGAGTGATCACTATCTCTACATTCGTCTCGATACAGCAGACGAGATGTCACCACAGCGTTCTTCCTCCAGCAGGGTTCAGACGCGACAACAACAACGGAGCCACGGCAAAATCCCTAGTTCCAAACCTCGACGGTTCACCAACAACCTAGAGACAACCGCGATATTCGTCTCGATACAGCAGACGCAATACCAGCAAACGAAGCAAAGGCCAAATTCCTAGCTTCAGGGTCTTGACGGCAACTCATATAAAATCTGAAAGACTATCGGAGATCATCCCACGCCAGCGCGGAGTGGCTATGACTCATCGGGGCTCTCCAAAATGAGCCTAACCTCAAGTAAAAAGCGGCATGGAAAAATTTCTAACGCTTGCTCTTCCGACGGTCAAACTGCCTAGGAGGATTGCTTGAAGACATCTTGTCCAGCCCCCGAAGGGATCAGAGACACGACAGTCGTAAGGCTACTCGAATAACAAGATTGCCTATCGAGGGATACATCAGCCAACGCGACAGTACGACGGGAAAAACCCTAGTACCACAGACCCTAACGGACCTCTGTCGTAAAGAGCAGAGGTTAACTGCGACGTTAGGACATCCTTACGAGAACTTCTCGATTTGTCTCGACTCATAGGGAAAAGCCTTAAGCAACAGGGATAAAAGAACATGTTTCCTAAGCACTGGGGCCCTGCAAGTTAGTCCAAAACGGACTCTTGCATACTATTCACGGACCACACTCTCCAAAGTCAAATCTCGACAAGGAGGGAAACAACCACTTACGAGTTCTCTCGACTTATAAGCGGGAAAATTCTCTTATGAGATCCTTACGACTCTCAAGAGAAAACACACTTAGGAATCCTCACGACTCCTAAGGAGAAAAGACACCTACGAGATCCTCACGACTCGTAGGGAGAAAAGTCTTTATGAGACCCTCACGGCTCATAAACTTGAAAAGTCTTAGGTGGCAGATCCTACCCCTGTCTCCTATGCCATCACTGTCCTGCAAAGAGGTCAAGATGGACAATCTATGAGCCACACTTGCCAAAGCTACATGCCACTGAAATGGAGAAGTTACTCATGAGCATATAAACTACTTCACGCCAGAGTAAAACATAAAGAAATAGAAGGGTGCGGCTCATGAAGCTGAGGGTTGGGAACTATATCCCTTAAGATTCGAGATTTGAGTCAATGATAAATGACGACGCTTGTGTCCGCTCGTTATCTTCTCAGATCAAAATTCTGAAAATTATATACCAACCTGAAACTGGTCATATGCCATGCATAACTCTGCACTACTTCACCCACGTACATACTTACGTGGGAAAAGTAGTGGGGGCATTTGTTCCCGCCAAATTTCTGCACAAAAGAGCCCAAGGCATCAAATGGCAGCCATACGCTTAAGAAAATGTGAACCTGTATTTTCCGGGCTGTATTGTGATAAACTTACAAATGAGAAATAGCTAAATTCTGATGATATTGAAAGCATCTCGAAAAAATCTTCGATTTGATATATTATGGGCCTCATAATTCATCCGGGATCAAAAGTTATGAGCAAATGTCTATGCACATGTGATCTAAGGAAGAAGATGCGAACCAGTATTTTCCGAGCTGTATTTTGACAAACTACGGAATAAGAAACAGCTGAATTATGATAGTATTGAAAGCATCTCGAAAAAACCTTCGATTTGATATATTATGGGCCTCATAATTTATCCAGGATCAGAAATTATGAGCAAATGTCTATGCACATGTGATCTAAGGAAGAAGATGCGAACCAGTATTTTCCGAGCTGTATTTTGACAAACTCCGGAATGAGAAACAGCTAAATTTTGATGGTATCGAAAGTATCTCGAAAAATCCTTCGATTTGATATATTATGGGTCTCATAATTCATCCGAGATCAAAAGTTATGAGCAAATGTGCTATGCACGTGTAATCTAAAGTAATGCTCTACTACATGGGGAATGCATTTTTAGTCCCACATCGAGAAAAGGAGAGATGGCTTCTCTACCACTCCCATATAAATAAGAGGGGATGCCTCTTAGAAAGGGTAGAGTTCAATTCTCAAAGGATTCAATTCTCAATGGAGCTTAGTTCTCCAAAGGAGCTTAGTTCTCCATATATAGAAGCCCTGCTTCTCCTCATAATGCGCATGTGCGCTACGTGCAACGCACATGTTTCCGCCACGCGCGCACCACGTGCAACGCACGTGCGCACCACATGAGAATATTTAATAATATTAAAAGGAGCTTAATTCTCCATATATAGAAGCCCTGCTTCTCCTCATAATGCGCATGTGCGCTACGTGCAACGCACATGTGCCCGCCACGCGCACACCACGTGCAACGCACGTGCGCACCACATGAGAATATTCAATAAAAAGAGACTCGTTCTCTATAGGAGCTTGCTCCCCCCATAATGCGCATATGCGCAAGCTCCATGTGCGCTACGTGCAAATATGAGCGCCCAACACGTGCGACGCACGTGCGTGAACGCAAAGAAACCTTTTTCAGCAGCGAGAAGCTTAAGCTCTAGCATGTTCTTCCCCCTAATGAGCGAGACATGGTTCAAAGGGTACATCCCTGCACACCTTCGATATATGGCACTGTAATCTCTCAGTGTCGTCGGAGAGGTGGTGGGTCCCGACGACCAATGATCCTTCTTTCTAAAATAAAAAAAGAAGAAGAAGAGAGAAAAGATACAGAGGAGACAGAGAAAAACACAGAACTCCTCTAAAGAAAATTTTGAGAAGAGCTCAGAGAAAGAAAAGGTAAAAACCTTTGAATAAAAAGAAGAATTTTCTTCTAAAAGAGATCAATGATCTAAGAACAAGATCAAGATCTTCAATTAAAAGGAAAAAAAAAGATCAAAAAGATCCAATCACAAAAAGATAAAAAGAAGTATTACTTCACAGATCATTTGATCTACATAAAGGCATTGCCTTTTGATGAACCATTGGTTCTGGAATCGTAAAAGATTCTTTTCTTTAATCCAAAATTGGATCAAGATATTAAACAGTGCCTTGCACTTTTGAGTTTGCACTGTTGCGCTCCTTGGATTGGCGCAAGCCACCAGGGAGCGCCACGTGTCAATCACAGAACAGTTGCGCCTTGCGCTTCTAAAAAATAGAGCACTGCTCTCTTAAATTGGCGCAAGTCGTCAGAGCGCGCCACGTATCAGCAGCGCGCTAGCGCAGCGCAATGGCGCAGCGCACTGCGCTTGCGCTCACCAGAGCGTGACACGTGTCACAACCACATGAGTCTGCGCCTTGCTGTGGCGCAAAGCGCCTGACAAGCCACGTGGCGCACTGTCAGAACAATAAATGCTTTGCATTATTAAAGGAGGGACAGAACCCAATTAAAAGGCCTAACAGGCCTAATAGAAAATGCAATGCATTATTAAAAAGGGGCAGAGCCCGAATAAAGGTCTGTCAGACCAAAACAGATGCTGTGCATCATTTAAAAAAGGGCAGAGCCCAAATAAAGGTCTAATAGACCAAACAAAAATGCCATGCATTATTAAACAGGGGCAGAGCCCTACTAAAGGCCTAACAGGCCAAATGCAAATAAAATGTTGAACATTTTCAACTGGACTTAGCCCAATTCTAGCCGTAAGTTCTCAAATTAAATTGAACTGAGCACAAATGCTCTCTCAAATCAATTTACACCCGGTTCAAGGGTACATCTCTGAACTCCTCTGATATCTGTCGTTGTAATCCTTCAACGTCGTCAGAGAGGTGACGGGTCCCGACAACCACACATCGATACGGACTGTGGGGTCCTTAAAATCATGGACTAATGCATCCTTAAACCAACAATACGGACTGTGGGGTCCTTAAACTCATGGACTTATGCGTCCTTAAACCAACAATACGGACTGTGGGGTCCTTGAACTCATGGACTAATGCATCCTTAAACTCAAGGACTAATGCGTCCTTAAACTCACGGACTAATGCGTCCTTAAATCATTATTCATCCCCAAAACGGGAATGATGGACCCCTATGTCCCTAAACTGGAACAATAGAGCCCAAATGCTCTTTTGTCGGATCTAAACGATCCCGTTAAGTTGATCTTAGTCTCAAATTAGACTAACGTATCCTTAACAAATATTTAAGTTGATCTTGACCTCAAATAGCGCTAACGTATCTTTAAATCTTCAAACAGACTTTAGTCCCAAATCGGACTATAGATCTCCCAACCAACTTTGGTTCAAGGGTACATCTCTGAACTCCTCTGATATCTGTCGTTATAATCCTTTAATGTCGTCAGAGAGGTGACGGGTCCCGACGGCCATACATTAAATGGACCACTATGTCCCTAAACTGGAACAATAGAGCCCACAAATGCTCTTTTTGTCGGATCCAAACGATCCCGTTAAGTTGATCTTAGTCTCAAATTGGACTAACGTATCCTTAACAAACGTTTAAGTTGATCTTAGCCTCAAATATGGCTAACGTATCCTTAAACCAAAACCCCAAAACCAAATCTAAGAGAATACGGATTTGGACTAATCCACGTCCTACGGGCGACGACATAAATTAGTCTCCGTATACAATCCACGGGCAACCACAAACAAAACAAACACCCACGACACGAAATGAAATTATGGAGAAGGAGAAAGTTGTTACCGCGACGCGGTAGCGTAATTAACTGCAGGGGCTTGCGCCTGCAGGGAAGAGCGTCCCCACAATTAAAAAAACCCTTAAGCGAGGGGGAATCTGACGAAGTCTGCTACATCGGCCGCATCCGTCTAAACCTCCGATACACGATGCCATAAATCAACTTGACATCTTCGGAGAGGTGGACGGATAAAACCAAATAGCATCTGCCCCGAATCTCAGGCAAGACGAGCCTACGCGGTCGCGTCTCTGTGTTCGGAGGGGAACAAGCTACTGAACTCTTGGACAGATACATAGTGATGTATGTGGTCCTATGTCTACATATGTCAGGGATGGTTCTGCGTACTTTATTACAGTCACCGATGTTCTCTCAAGATACGGACATGTGTTCTTGTTGAAACACAAAACTGAATCTTTTGAGAATTTCAAGGAATATAAGTACGAAGAAAAGAACCAGATGGGTAAAGATATTAAAATCCTTCGATATGATCGGGGAGAAGAATACTGGAGCACGGAATTCCGAGACTATTTAAAAGAGAATGAGATTCTCTTTCAGCTTACTCCTCCGTATACACCACAGCACAACAGTATATCGGGGTGGAGGAATCGCACCCTATGAGATATAGTGCACTCTATGATGAGTACTGCTGAGTTGCCTATTTCCTTTCAGGGACATGCACTTGAGAAACTGCATACCTATTGAATAGAGTTCCGATCAAATCTGTTGCCTACCATTCCATATGAGATATGGAATGGGAAGAGACCATCTCTTAAACGGGTTAAGATATAGAGTTATCCGGCCTATATTGAAAAGCAAAATCCGGACAAGCTTGAGGTAAGGTCAGTTCTATGCAAATTTATAGGATATCCCAAACATTCGCGAGGGAATATCTTCTACCACACCGAGGAACAAAAGATGTTTCGTTTCTCGACATGCCACCTTTTTAGAAAAGGAATTTCTTGTGGAAGAAATTAGTGGCGATGAGGTAGAACTGGAAGAAGTTCCAGTAAAGCAAACTATAACTGACGATTTGGTGGAACCGGAGGATTCAATAATCCCTGATGAACCGAAGCCACTCCACAGATCTAGTTGGGTTCCTCATCCACCTGAGAGATACTACGGTTTTCTCATAGACGGTGGGAGCGAGAATTGCACCATGGAGATGATGACCCAACTAGTTTCGAGTAGGCCATCATAAGTGGAGACTATGCGAAATGGCTGGGTGCTATGCGATCTGAGATGGAATCCATGTATACCAACAAATTATTAACTTTGGATGTTGCTCCTGAAGGGGTAAAGCCCATCGGGAGCAAGAGGATCTTTGAGAAAGATAATTTGGTATAAATGGAAAAGTTGAGACTTTCAAAACTATGCTTAAGTCCATCAGGATCCTACTTGCCATTGCTGCATACTATGACTACGAAATCTGGCAGACTGCACGTCAAAACCGCTTTTCTAAATGGTGATTTAGAAGAGAGCGTATATGACACTGCCAGAGGGCTTCGTAGATAGTGGGAGCAGCAGAAGCATGTGCAAACTTCTTAAATCCGTGTACGGGTTAAAGCAAACATCGCGGAGATAGAACATCTGTTTTAATGAAACTGTCAAAGAGTTTGACTTCATCAAAAAGATAGATGAACCATGTATAAATAAGAAGGGTGTAGAGAGTATGGTTGACTTCCTCGTATTGTACGCGAATGACATACTCTTGATAGGAAAGGGTGTTCCTATGCTACACTCGGTCAAGCACCTCTTATCACATAGGTTCTCTATGAAAGATCTGACTGATGTCTCCTACATCCTGGGGATTTAGATATATAGAGATAGATCTAAATGGATTTGGGATTGTCCTAATCCAGGTACATAGACACCATGCTAAAAGGGTTTTAGTATGGATGATTCTAACCATGGTAATGTACCCGCTTGTTCAGAAATCACTCTCTCCAAAGAGATGTCTCTCGAGACTGATTTGGAGAGGGCTCGCATACAAGAGATGCCCTATGCTTTGGCAGACAGATCAATCATGTATGCGATGTTATGTACTGGACTAGATGTAGCTTACTCACTAGGTGTAGTGAATAAGTATCGAAAAGATCTTTAGGAAAACCACTGGACAGCTGAAGAACATTCTTAAGTGCTTGAGAAGGACTAAAGAGATGTTCTTGGTGTATGGTAACGGTGAACTCTAGATAGAGTCCTTTACCGATTCGAGCTTCCAGAGTGATAAGGATGACTGAAAGTCAGTCTCGGGTTTTGTCTTCACCCTCAGTAGAGGGACGGTATGTTGGAAGGGTTCCAAGCTATATACCGTAGCAGACTCGTTGATAGAGGCTAATTACATCGCAACCAATGATGCTGCCAAAGAGCTTGTCTGGATGAATAGTGTTCATGAGATGAACTGGGTTCCTACCATTGGGCATCCAATACCTGTGTATTGTGATGACAATAGAGCTGTGGTTTTGGCCTAAGAACCCCGGTCCTGTCAGCGATCCAGACATATTCTTAGACAGTATCACCTGATCAGGGAGATACTTGTATCTCCGGGTGATCGAAATCAGGAGAGTTGACACAGAGGATAACACAGCGGATCCACTCACCGAGGCCATCTCCCAGATGCTATTCGAGAGACTTTTGGGACGTTGGGTATAAAATACTACAACAACTGACCTTAGTGCAAGTGGGAGATTGTTAGTAATATGTATACCTTAGAGGCCATTATTGATGATATAGTGGATGCTTGGACATATATATAGAGGACTTTATTGCTCGACATGATAGTATGCTGTCAGGTTACCTTTATCTTAACATGTACACTAGTATTTATACTGTCTGTCTCTTACATATTGATAAAGCCCTTGGGATATGTACTTGACTACCAGGACTATGATGAGATCATACTAGTGGGGCCAGGGTGGTCCACAAGTACATCCTTTAATCTGTTCCTAGTCGTGAGAATATCGAGACCAGGGCATCGATATTCCAGTGTAGACTAGTGTGTACGTTTCTTGTCCCTTAGAGAGCGATGATTGATCCCACAATCATTGGTGTATGACATCAAAGATTGTACACAGGTGCTCATTGGAGAATGGGTACACCGAACAGGACTCGCCAAGGACTCCTATGTGGTAGTATACCTATCGTCAGATAGCAGTCCTCTAGTGACACTGGTACAGGTTAGTCTGTAGACCCGAGATCGTCATAGAGTTTTGTGTGGCTCCCACTGTGCTTTGATTTCCTCCCTACCATGGCTGAAAGGAGTCGTGAAAACAGGTGGATATTGGGTACAGTCCCGAGTCACATGGAGGCAATGAGCGATAGGAGGGGTTTCGTCTCTCCCGGTATTGGGGGTTGATGTTGCGCTATACTTGATTGGCTATAACTGGAAGTCCCTAGCCAGGGCTGCTGCCGAGATTTACTGATAAGTGTTATCAGTAGTTTCTCGAACCGTTATAGGCCAAACATCCGCATGACTTATCATGTTACTGGGGCCTGACGTTTACCACCCCTAGACATGATATGCGACATATCAGACGAAGAGACCGGACTGTACGGTAGTGTTACTGATAGGCTTCATGGAGAGTATGGACGAGCTTGCTTGTTGATCTTAATATCACTCAATACCCGGTTAGCCGTTACGTCCAGCTAGTACCGCTGACGGCTTGTAAGTGATTGATGTAATCATCACCTACTGCTTGCGTATTGACAAGTCTTTAGAGTCCCACATAGAAGTTCCCTGGTTCAAGCAAAACGAAGCAGGACACATATGTGATATGTGTGTGGGCCCGATTAAATACGTATATGTGATACCGTATTGTAATCTGACAGTTATCTGTTATCGGTTCGGTTATATGTGATATAACCAGATTATCGAATTAAGTGTTGATTTGATAATGTGATATACAGATATATGATATTAGTCGGTCATATGTGATATAACAGGATTATTAAATCAAGTGTTGATTTAATAATGTGATATACATTATATGTAATATGATTATATCTTAATTAATATCATTAGCTCACTAATTATTCTTCATAATATATATATATATATATATATATATATATATTAACATATATGATATATGTATATATATAATGAAGTATGGCATGATTTCTATTTTTGAGAAAAATAGAAAATAAGATGGAAAATGAGATCATGGTTGCAAAAATGGGCTTTATTCATAGTTTATTCATCTTGACTCACTATTCAAGTATGGTTGCAATTTTATATTGCAAAATTCCATATTTGAATGAGTGGGGGTCAAGTGTTGCTATTCATTCTTTGCTCATTCTCAACACTTAGCCATTTTTCTTGAGTTGCTCTCATGGTTGCTCTCTAGCTTCATCTTTTTCCTCAATTGTAATGGTTCAAGTTTCAACTCTCACATGAGATGTGAATCATGAAGACTGAACACAAACTTGTGAGCTTTTAATATCCCCTACTTCACCATCCCACAACAAACTAGCAATATGGTGTGGTGCGTTTCTACACTAAAGGAGTTTAGTGTAGAGTTAGCTTGAGCTAGAGAAACTTCGGATGAATCATCTTTGGCGCGAAGATCACGAAGGAGATTCGTTCAACTCGAAGAGAAGCCTAGTAGAGTCGCGTGGACTTCAACCCGGAGCTATATAAGAGAAGGACTCGAACTACAAAGGTTATATGCTCTTTTCTTCTCTTGACTTAATCACATCACAAAGGCAAACCCTAATTAATCTAGTAAAGATCTTATTAGTCTAACTTAGCACCTAATAAAATTTGAATTTGGCATGCTTGATGCCTCTAGAACCTTGGTGGTGTTAAGGTAGACTTTCACTGCTGATATCACATCAGTAATTCTTATTCGTCTTGGCCAAGTATTTCTGGTGATGGCTGATCCAACACAGCGTGACATCAACTCCCAATACCCGAAGAGACGAATCCCTGACGATTGTTCACTGTTTCCATGTGGTTCGGGATTGTACCCAGCTAAAATCCGTTTGCACGACTTCTTTGAGCTGTGGTAGGGTAGTAATCTAAATACAGCGGGAATTCACATGAGACAAATGAAAATCTCAGGTCAAAGGACTAACATGTACTCATGCCACAAGATAACTTCCATCTGACGATAGGTATAATACCATCTAGAAGTTCTCGGCGAGTCCGTCCGGTATACCCACCTCCAGTGAGCACTTGTATACTATCTTAGATGGCTTAACACCAATGGCTTGTGAGACCAGCCGCCGTCCCTCGTCGGGATCTCGAAAAGTATACACTAGTCTGCTCCGGAGTATCGATGCCCAGTCTCGATACTCTCTCGACTATGGACATTTAAGGATGTGGTTATGGACCACCCAGCTCCCACATATATGATCGACATCATAATTCTGGTAGTCAAACAATAATCCTACGTGCTTTATCAAAATGTACACACATAATGATAAAGACAAATTAGATAGCATATCATCATCTCGAGTAAGACTGTTATACCTGTATAGGTTCTCGTTCAATTATCATAATCAGTTACTTGTAATTACAATAATTGTCTTGATGGCACTATATACAACAACTTTAAATTAAATTTAAAGCATTTAGATTAGATTAGAAGTGTTTTTTAAAAATAAAAACCAAAATAGAGTGGAATACTAACGAAGGTAAAATCTAAAAATACTAATAGAAAGGGTTAGCAATAAAATAAAATAAAAACCCCATGAATATGGAGAGAATACCGGTCCGAATTTTACCGGCTTGGCCGGTACGCACGTATTTCGAAAAAAAGGAAAAAACCACGTCTTTTGGCCCAATTATAAACGGCCCAATTAAAAACCGCCTAAAACGACGAGACGATTGGGCCCGGCTTGCTTTAACTTATTCCGCAGGCTCAACAAACACATCCCCCGTTTCTCCTCGAAAACCAAACGTTTTTCCCCCCCAATTTCCACCCAAATTTTCTCGAGCTCAAGATTTTGAAAAAAATCAGGGGGAATCAAACCCTAGATTGTGCTCTTACGCCTCGAAATCCCCTCTTCTTTTTCCTCTAAAACCATAATTTTACCCCCTTTTCAGTGTTAATCAGCTTCGCGAACCTCGATACGAAGTCCTGATCGTGGAAATTTCTAGGGTTTGGAGTGGTTGTTTGATGCAGGCTCGTCAATGAAGACGAAGACGACGGCGAATCCCGCCTCTGTCTGCGGCGGCGACGGCTGCGACGCGCGCGACACGTGGCCGCTCCATCACGTGCGCCACCGCGGGAGCAACCACTGGCTCTGCACGTGCTGCGTGCTCAAGCACCACCCCGGGTCGTTCTGCACTCTCTGCTTCGACCTCCTCGACGCCGGATCTCCGGCGGCGGTAGTCCACTGCTCGAAGTGTCCCTCGGTTTGTCACCGTTCTTGCTCGCCGAACTCTGATCTAACTTCGTTGTTCGTTTGCCCTAGCTGTAAGAACCCTGAAGGGTTTCGGTACTTCCCTGATGGGAAAAGGAGAGTGATCGGTTCTGATTTCTTGAAGGTTCTTCTGGCGGCGGCGGTTTTGTCTATGAAGTCCATGAATAGAGCGGCGGCGGAGGCGAGGGTCGAGGCCGAGAGGAAGATGAAGGTAGCTTTGTTGGCGAGAAAGAGATCGAGGGAGATGCTAGAGAGAGTCATCGCGTTGAGTGATGAGAAGGAGAAGAATTGCTCTTTAGTTACGGTGCCGAAGGCGGATGTGGCGGTGGTGGAGGAGCCGAGGAAGAAGATGGCGAAGGTGGGTAGTGGTGTGCATCAGAGGAAAGCTAGGGAATTTGAGAAATGGTCGAGGTGGAATGAGATGGTACCAGGGACAATGGATGGAGGTCGGGGGGTTGGAGCCTGCGAGAAATTGAAAGTGGGAGCTCAAGCGAAAAGTAGAGTCCCGAATGGATCGGGAAAGGAGGAGAGGCAGAAGGAAGGGAACTTTTCGAGTTCTGGTAGTGTTGGATGTGTCAAGAAAGAGGAGAGCACATCGGTGGGAGGTGGGGCGAAAGGTCCGAGGCTGTCACAATCGACTCAAGGTGAGGAATTCTACCACCTTGTTTATGATCATTTGATTCATTTCATAGTTTATATTCTGCTATTAGTGGGGTGTGTCTGCATTTTGTTATGTAGAATTTATATGCATTTTCCTTTATTTGGATATCGTGTTGCTTATTAGGTTTTATAAGTAGTGTTTAATTTTATGAATTCTTGGAGATTGTTTTGTTTGCTTTTATATTTATTTCAATACCGTGATACTTGTTAATTATTGTTTCAATTTAAAATTTGAATGAAATTGAAGATCGTGTCAATTAGTTATGATCACTAGGTAATTTTGTGCTACATCTTTGGATACACATCAATTGGTTTTAACATTTTAAATTATATTTGAAGTTAAATGAAAATATATGCATGCATTAAGTTTATGACTGTACACGAGTTGTTTAAATTTCATACGCATGCCAACTTTACTTGCATGCAAGCCATGGTTTTTATCCATGCTGTGAACATCCAAACATGCCTCGCTTGCAATTTTTCTTGAATCCAATGAGAGCATGTAAAGAAAACCAGTGCTGTCACAGGCACACCAACGCGTACGCTAGAGGCGCAAGTTAGAGCGAGGCGCAACAAAGTGCACATGAAGTCAGTGAGGCGTGCGTTTTAGAGTGCCTTAGGCACACCTTACACGAGGCGCAGGAAGCATACACCTGAGGCACACACCTTAACTTAAACTGCTATCTTGTTTTAGACATGGGCTTTTTGAGCTCCTAAAATTTAGACCCTCATCAAGTTCTCTTTTTCTCAACCTGATGCCTCACAGTTCTATCTTCCAACATGAGTGCTAGGGCAGGGGTGATGAGAGCTAGGACAGGGTGATGAGGTGATAAAGCCATTTTTTTAAATCACCATAGATTTACATCAAAGGCCAACACTCAGGGTTTTGTTTGTCTTTGCTTAAGTTTTTACTGAATGTACCAGTCTCCTAGTCATGATGGTGTTCTGTGGTGCATGTTGTTAATATAGTTAGGGATATAAACCTTAACAGAGGTGAAGAGAAGAAAACAACCGACCCCGAAAGTTAGGTATATGCGTTCTGTTAATGTGGTATTTGCTAATCACGAAATTTGAATTCCTGAGCTTTGTTTTGGTTTATGTACCATGTAATTGGATTCTAATTGTACATGATTTTTGTTGTTAGATTATGCCTACACATTTATCTCTGGTCGAATGTGCTCAAAACACTTCTCTTGGAATGAAAATAACGTGTAGTGAATTAAAGTTTTACTTGAGGGTACAAATATATATATATGGATATTGTTTTTAATTTTCCATGTGTAACATTGTTTAAGACTTGGTAACGTTTGTAAATGCTTCGAGTCTAAATATATCTGGAGCTTGTTGCAGATGCATTGGTTTCAAGGACAAATCTGAGATCCATATTGATGGGTTCAGCAAGCAGAGCTAGCCTACATTCATGAGTCACATTTGTGGGTATATCTTCCATTTTATATCACTTTTTTAATCAATGGATGCCTGCAATTGTTTAGAAATTGTTGATATGTAAAAGATCTGTTTGTTTCTGAACTTAGTTTCCGTTCTTGATCCCATTGTATAATTTGCTTTTGAAGCAGAGCTAGTTGCTTGCTTTCTTCTATCTGAGAAATATGTGGTATGCTATCTTTTCATAAAAGGAGAACGGTTTCCTTTATCTTGTTTGGCAGAAGGGCCCTTGCCTGCCTTAAAAAGTTTTGTGGATTGAATATTTTAACACACTTCAGGTTTTAAACTATTCAATTTTATGAATGCAGCGATCAAATTGCCACACAACATGAGTAGAAATTGGGTCAACATTTGATATGTGAAGTCACAAAATCTTCATAATGAATGTTATAAAGAGTATTGAGTTAGGAGAAGGTTTTTTTATATGCATTTTACCATTGCTAGTTCTTTTGTGAATAATAGCTTTAAGTCAAATATTAAAAAATTCTTGAATTTGGACCAACTTGCAGAAGTTTATTTTTAGTTCTCTTAATTGGAACATTTATAGGCCTTCACTGCACATGTCCCAACCATCTCAATTGGTTCTGTCTCATTTTATTCTTTATGATATCTGCCTTCAACATCTTACTAACGGACTCATTCCTTTTCCTATTTTCAAGAGCATCGTCAGTTGTCCATTCTTATTTTACCCACACTCATTTTTTGGACATGTTTCTTAATTTCCAAACAGGTTGATGGAATGCATGTTTATGGCATACTTCGATTATGTAATAAATTATGGAATTTTGTAAATGAAGGTATCAGTGAATTCAATAGGAATGGCGAGTGAATATCAATATAAAATGCTAGCATTGAAACAAGGGTAGTGGGTATAGAACTAGCAAAATCGAAATCAGGTGGTGGTGTTTATAAATTTCTAGAAAACTTTATACCATAGGTCATTGGGAGTGTCGTATGTGTATAAATAAATTATCTGCTAGTTATAGAGTTTGAAATTGGAAAAATAGAATGTTTTAAGTAAATTTCAATGTGTGAAGGGGTGTATGTGTAAGAGTAGGCATGCCAGGTCAAAAATTGCTTCAGACTGAAACGTGGTGGGTCAGTTTCCTTTTAGGTAACTGGTTGCTAAAGATTAGGGGGTGGAATCGGGTCCATTCGAACTAGTTGCCGGCTATCCGCATTTTAATGGATTGAATGTTGATACTTTATTCACGTAATTATGCAATTGCTAGATTTAATAGGCTCTGCTTGACTAATAAATAGAGAAAATACTTTTCTTATGGTTATTTTTATTGGAAACCAAGCGTATAGATATACTGGAGAGTGAAAATAAAATAAACGACAACAATCCTCAATTTTATTCTTGTGAGTTGTGATTGTATTTTAGTTTAATTATACCATATTATTCTGTTAATGGCTGGAGATTTGGAGATGAGATCATATGGTGATTATTCGATTCTTTAAATTCTATATATTTATTTTCTTGATATTTATGGCTAGTATAGTTTGTAAAGCAATTTTAGGATCTTTATTCTTCATATCTTGTTCTGGTTTGTTGATGGAAAGCTTCTCGTAAAACCAATTACATGCAATGTATTTCTGATATCATAACTATATGCCTATCGAATTCTAGAGCAACTACTGCTGTATGTACATTGTTGTTTGGCATTAAAATATTGATGTATATCAATATCAGAATTTGATTTTTCTTTCCTGTTGGAATTGGCTTGGTGATTTATGCTGATGTGGAGATGCTTAAATACTTATGTTTTCTATGATAGCAATGCTGCAGCTCTTTTACATCAAGTTATTAGTGCAGGTATTTTGTTATGCTATTGCTAAGCAACTGAGCTTATATAGCCTTATTGTGGATAGGTTCTGCCACTAAAGTTGAATCCTTGTGCTCTCTGATTGTAGTGTTCGATGAGCTTTGCATCTTGTTTGGTTTGAAAAGTTGTGTACATAAATATTGAACTGAATTTTTGTCATTAAAAGTTTCGTGGCTTCTTCCATGACCATGTGATTTTACTCCTCAAGTAGTAGGATGTATATGGACAGATAATCAAGCTTGGATTTTTTAACATCTCAAAATTTAAGGCTGAATTTCACTTCATTATAATCCATGATCTATCAGCTTGTTTAATATACATAAGTTTAGTCAGTTGCAAACATAAATTGCTGATTTTTTCTGAGTATTATCATTCAATCCATTGCAAATTAAAAACGTATTTTTGGTACCGCATTGAAATATGCTGACAGTTTACAACTGAACAGTCATGATAATTTGTAACAGCATCAAATCCACAATTCCGAAGAATAAAGATTATCAACTGAAGAATTAATACTCACATACATATAATCTGAGGTTTCTCCTGGCTATGGAAATTATGAGAAGAGAACACACATTTGCATTAGAAGTTTAAGAGTAAAATTATATCAATGAATACAGATAATGTTGACAGAGGCGTTATTCTTTTAGTTGCTTATATTGCTGCTATATATATTGGGTGACCTGCAAACCGCAGCTGCAGGCACCAAAAATGCAGAAAGAAATTATATCCAACAAATTTGCTGGAGCATAGCATCAAAATACTTTATCAATTGAATGAAGCAATTGCATCCATCTCTTCTTTCAAGAGGAGAGCATCGATGAAAACATCAAGCCTCTCTCCTTCAAGCACACCCTCAATGGAATGATCGGTTATGCCAACTCGGTGATCTGTAACTCGACCTTGGGGAAAATTGTAGGTCCGTATCCTCTCAGATCTGTCACCGCTTCCAATCTATTTTAATGCCATTAAGCACCACATTGACCAGAGTTCATAGTCAGTAAGAAAGAATAGGGTTAATTGCACAAAAATAACCTGTAGTTTACATAGCAGCGCACTGGTACTGCCTCAAGTTATCTACTAGCGCAAATATGCCCTCTTCCCCTTGATCAAAATCCTATTCTAAACAGCACAAACAAGAGGAATTCGGGCAGACAGTTATTTGAATTGTTTAGAGTAAAATTTAAGTGTTTTTATAGGATAATGGTCAACTAGCAGAGGTAGCGATTGTGCTAATAAATTACTTGGTTCCTTTCTTCCTTTTTTCCCCCTTTCTTTTTTTTTTTTCCGTTTTTCGGGGAAGTAAGGAGAGGGCTGGGATTTGGGAGGGGGTGCTGTACGGGTAAACCACAAGGGGGTGTTGCGCAGTTAACCCAAAGAATAATTGCGAGTGTCATTGCTTACCTGTTCCATGCGGAGCTTGGATCGGTTCATCTGAGCCCTAGATCTCTCGACTTCATACAACCTCGCCCTTAGCACCTTAAGAGCTTTAGCCTTGTTCTGTAGAAGCACCAAGGGTCTCAGATATTGCTAGATGTACTTAGAAATAGAAGTGTTCTAATTAGGGGTTGTTTTGTTAAATATAAATGAAGCTTCAACAGTAATGTCTTGCAGCCTGATTTCTATCTTGAGTGTTCAGTACACAATATGAAAAATGTAAACAGTAAATTAAGCTGGAAAATACATCAAATTTCTGCATTGTTTGCTGCAACCAATTTGGCTTCGCAAAAAGTTGTGGTTTTAGATAAAATCACTCTTGAAATTAATTACGGGTGCCTTGCAGTGGAAATTAACAACAAAAGTTCCATTTCCATTTGCTTATTTGTTCAATGAAAAAATTGCTCATAACTTTGGGAAAAAATAGAAGTTGAAAATAAATCAATATGAATTTGGGTTCATTTACTTGCACCAAGGGCTTGCGCACAAGAAAAGCATTTTCTATTGCAACAAAACAAACCACCCTTCAAACCAAGATTAGGATGGCGAAGGAGTTTACCATGTGTTGTGATCTTTCGTCTTGAATAGCTACTGTTATTCCTGTTGGAATATGTGTTATCCTTACGGCGCTACTAGTGGTGTTCACAGACTGACCTCCGGAACCTCCAGCTCTATAAGTATCTATTTTCAGGTCTTCATTACGCACCAGGACATCAACCTGTATATCCCTCGAAAACAAAACAACTCTCATTTGTAAGAAATGATTTTATCAAACAAGTATACAGAGAAAAAGGACATGCGTTACTTAATAGTTAAAACTCTAGCTCTATGAAAGAACTGCACATTTGGAACATGCCTACGAATATCCTTTTTTTTTGGCTAAACTAACCATAATACCCTTAGCTACCGCTGATTTCTCAAAACCACCTTAAAGTTTATTTAAAAAAATTTACAGTAAGCTCCCTTAAAGAGTGCTACATTTATTAAGGGTGTTTCAGTGGAGGGGAGGGGGGTGAGGATCCTTAAACTCAAAGGTTAAGGGAGGTTACGGTAATACAAACTTATGGTAGCTTAATTGAAAAACATCGACAGTGTAATCAAGCCTTTTTTGTTATTATTAAGTTGAAGAATAAGTTAATTGGCGGAAGTAATTCCAGGACAAGAAGCAATTACAGAGAAATTACCCAATGCATCCAAGGGTTAAATCTTCTACTAGCCACAAAATCTTAATGCAACTTACAAGAGAAATCTAATGCGAACAAAATACTTATTTTTTCTACCATGATCGATACTTACAAAAATCTAAGTAATGTATTCGGTTTATTCATTTGGTTAATACCGGTTATTCCTATTAATTTCCAGCAAGGGGCACTGACAATGCTTAAAACTACAGGGAACCATAAAATGTTACTCATCAGGACATAACAAAGGCTTTCTCAGAGCGTGAGGAACTCCAATAGTCTAGGGTGCCTTCTCCGTTGTTTAATAAAATAACAATATATTTCTTAGGTTGAAAACAGAACTAGCTAAGAAAGCACAAAGAGTGAAAATGTGCAGAGAAATTTCAGATAATATACCCCTATGGATGTAAAAATATATGCATAATATTTCTTAGAAGCAGACACTAACAGAACAAAATTAATTACACTATATAAACAAACAGATCCGATTATACATCTAGCAGGCCTTTAAACAAGCAAAAAGTGAAGTTATTGTTCATATCTAAACAGAAAGCAAGCGTACAACTTTTTGCAAAATTATACATAGTGATCTTCACCTCATCGGCCTGAGGAAGAATAGCAACAGAAACTGCACTTGTGTGCACTCGCCCTGCCTTCTCTGTCACTGGAATCCGCTGCCAAACAATAGAAGTAAAAATATGCATCGATGATTATATTATATCTTCTAGTTAATAAGCAAAACTTAACGAGAAAGAGTGCAAGAGATTCTCAACCACACCTGAACTCTATGAATGCCACTCTCAAATTTGAGTTTACCAAATGCGCCACACCCTGATACGGCTCCACTAGCTTCCTGCAATTTACAAAAGCAACATTCAGGTAAATTTTTTTATAAAAATTGTCATTATTTAAGTAATCTAAATCTGAAGGAACATTTTCCAAAATTGTAGGTTTAAAAACTGTAGCAGAGGAGTACCTTGTATCCCTTCAAATCCGATTGTGTTATATCTATAACATCGAACTTCCATCCCTTCTTTTGTGAGTATTTCTCATACCTGTTTCATAGTTACAGTTAATATATCAATATCGTCTGCTTCAAATTAGTTCCTATTGGACTAAAGTACAATCATGAAAAGAACATACATTTTGAATATGTCCATTGCAAATAATGATGCTTCTTCGCCTCCAGTTCCTGCCACCAACTATCATCAATAATATATGCATAATCATCATGATTTTCTAGATAATGAGAACCAAAGGTTTATTGCGCTAACTCCCTGTAGTTTGCCCTTTATTGCACTTATACCTCTCAAGCGATGTACTAGCAAACTCTACTCATTGACCAAAACCCTTGACAACATTCAAATTCCAACTCTAAACAACTCGGCTGATTTTCTGATTTAACTTTTGAATTTGTTAGTGCTGAACTTGAGTGTTTTCTGAGAATTTTGGTTGATGAGCAGAGGAGGTGCCTGCACTAATAAATCACTTGAGGGGGTAGAAGCGATAAGGGTCACAAGGGGGCTGTTGTGCAATAAACCCTAAAAGCAATGCTTAAAAAATGATTGAATCAACTAAAGGTCATGTACCTGCTCTCACCTCCAATATGCAATCTCTCTCATCAGCGTCATCCTTTGGGAGCAAAGACTTTAGAAGCTGTTGCTGCAATCTTTTCTCCTCCTCTACCGCTTCAGCCAATTCCTCAGCGGCCATGTCGCACATGTCTTTATCTTCAGTAGAGTCAGACATCAATGATTTCAGACCATCAATCTCCTATAAATTAAACGTCAAGCCTCCAAGCTCAAACAACAATCAAGGAAAACAAGGGCGTGCTTTATTGCTTAAGGTTGAATTCTGGCTTTTTTCTGTGTATGACTTTAAAATTGCTAAAATACTATGAATATCAGTACAAACTACAAACTTAAAAAGCAAATGCCAGATGAGGAAAGCTACACGGAGACACAATTATAAAAGATAAATCAAACCGGCCATGCACTATTAGCTGAGGCTGAAGGAGATGGTTCAAATATAGTGTCTGGGGCAAGTATCACTGATAAAAAAGGATCAGTTTAGCTTCATATAAAAGTGTCCAGGGACGTCATTTTCATGAACAAAAACTTAGCAAGAAAGTTCACATGGTTTGTCAAAAAAACCCTGTTATTGAATATTTTTTCTTCTTTTTTAACTGGAAACTTTTACGGGCCCCAGTAAGCCCTGATTTATTAATTTTATTTCAAAAAAAATAGTTTTTACACTGTATACGCTGTAGAATCAGATACACATACAATATCTTGTTATATAATATAACTAGCAAGTGCCCCGTGCCATGCACGGGCCCTGGGAGTTGCCCAAAACATATGCTATTGTATAGATGACCAAATTGTAACTAAATTTTATTGCAAGCTAAATTTTCAAGCTTCATCTAAATTCTCTCAAAACAATTTAGAAACTTTCATTTATAAACGATTTATAAACAATTCCATAAAAGTACGTCTTTACACATTTCTACATATTGCATGTAATCAATGGATGACAAATTGCATTCGAAATTCCCGCCGTCATCATTATTGCATTTGAAATTTGGAAATCATCACTGATTGTTGTCGATCTCCGTCCTCCTTTAGATGACGGTTATCTCCACATCATCATGTACTCTTTTCTTACTAATTTCATATTATATAATTCAACTCACTACTTTTAGTCGATCTGTAATAAATGGATTTTCATTTCTTATAACTAACCATACCCATATTTGCATCTGCCAAGAACCACATGATACGAATATGGTAACATATACATCCGATACATATTTAATTGATGAGAATGTATACAAAAGTTGAAAGTGTTGGTTGCAACTTTGCAAAAGGCATTTGAGCCACATATAATTTTCCATGGATGTACGTATGCAAAGTAATAGTGGACGGGTGTATCAGATCGATGAAAACATATACAAAGTAACAGTGAAGGTGTTGGCTGCAATTTTTCAAAATACATGAGCCTCATCTAATTTTCCATGCATGTACATATACAAATTAATAATGGACGAGCCAATTACAATTTTCAAAAGATATCAAAGACCTCAAATAATTTTCCATCCACACGTATCCAGGAAGAAGGTACTTTCCATAGATGTTCCGCAACAATCTAGATTGAATAGTGATAACTCGTATGAAAATAAATACAAATAATTTATCTGAAAATATATTGCATGAATATGAAAATAAACTTAGAATGAGCCAAATGTATATTAACTTAAATTATTGGTGGCAGATGATTAATTTCTTGCAAGAAGGTGCTACATGCAAATTTCATTAAACTAAAGGGATGGAGCCTAATTTTCCATGCATGAAGACAAAAAAAAGCTTGATGAATATTCTCTCATGTAGCTTTATATAAGATAGATAGATAGATAGATAGATAGGATATATATGATGCACAAAGAAAAATAAAGGTATGCCAAAGATTATATCAAGAATGCAGGATTGGTGCATTATATTGGATCATTATGTATTATTGTTTAATTGGACTATGAAAGATGCAACTGAATAGTAATTTAAGGGAGGAAGGACTTTATGAGTTCTCCATGATGAGTTAGGCCAAACATTGGGCATTATGATCATCAATTTTTATTTTTATTTTTGAAGGGAAGCCATAGCTTTTATTATAAAAGACAAACATCAGATCTTACAATGCCGAACACGCTTCTCCTTAAGAGAAGAAGGTAAATTTTGATAATTCCAAAACCCAAATAAAGAGAAATGAAGCTCGATTTGTGCTACAGAGTCTGATGCTCTATTTGTAGACCTTCTGACGCACTCGATTGAAATGTGTGGATTATCTTGCAAGACTTGACTACACTCATTTATAACGTGAGCGATCGACCGTGGAGGGATTGTGTTAGGCTTGTTGATCCAATGCACAATATTTAATGAGTCACTCAATAATGAACTTCATCTCAATGTAATTTTAGGCTCACAATATACCGTTCCTGTTGCACATGCCTCGGAAATTTCTGCATATGCCTGCTTTAATGGCTCCAACCCTACACCAATTTTTTTTCTACATGACTCCTTGCTACGACGACAGCACTTGCACTAAGATTTCCTGCTGTGCCATCCATATTAAATTTTAGACATCCTTGACTCGGCTTTGACCAAGATTCATTTTGTTGTATGGGGAAGGTTGTCGATTGGGTATTCTGCCGATAATATTGAGTACATTGAAATGATGCTAGAGCTTGTGCAACAATTGTATCAACAGTGAATGAGGTAAGCTCAAACCCACTTGCATCAAGCTTTCCATATCAACCACATATACAAAGAACTAATTTTGAATGAATAATCTGATGCATACGCTCCATTTATCCATTTCTCAAGTACCACCCTCGTATCATCATAACCATCATTATTGTTGATAAAGTTTGAGGCTTTCCATACCCGTCGAGTTATTACACAACTTAGAAATATGTGGGATGAGCTTTCAGCTTCAAGGTGACACAATGGGCATGTGTTATCGATATTAGGTAAGACTCGCATTCTACGTTCATTGGTCGGCAAAGCATCACTCACAATTCTCCATATAAAATGTAATATTCTTGGTTGCACCTCCTCATGAAACCAGAATTATGATCATCATATGGATCTTGCCGTTTGGCTAATGCAACCAATAAGAAACCCACCAAAATCTCTCCTGAACTAGAAGTGTTGGAAGACATTACAATGAAACCAAAAAAATAAAAGTAAAGATTACAATAAAATAATGATCGATGAAGCGGAAGCAAAAGCACGGGTATCTCATTCTCTTTCAGGCAAATTTCGCACCGCCATGGACGAAAGCTAATGGTTCGATCCGATACAGCGGATTGCCAGTACATTGCCTCCAGGATACAATAGCCCCGACCCCACCGGTTCGCTTTCCAACTTCTATAATGCCTTTCTCTACCCAATATCTTTAAGCAATGTGAATGATTGTTTTTAATAAGAAATTGTTGTATAAAATGAAATAAGAACGCATTGATACATAGGCTAAGAAAATGTAACAAAAGAATAAAAATAAATCAATAAAAATAAATACCATTAATCACAATATTAATCCTCCAACGGCATAAAAAGCAACGGGCAATGAAGCTTAAATGTTTGGTCATTTAAAGCAATTATAGCCACGGATTTAAATTGGTTTCTTAAAGCCTCCATTTAAATTTACGTATAAAAACCTATAACCTTTATGACCAAACCCATATGCACAGTGACTACATTATAACCACACATTTAATTAGGTCCAACAAATAAAATTATATTTCTTTTAGCCATATTTATATTTTAACCCCAAACATAATACAAAAACCCATATTGTAACTTTAAAGCTTAAAATGAAACTTATTTTGTTAAAATTTATAACAATCCACCACTAATTTAAAATAAATAAATAATATATATTATATTGGGTAAAGATAAATTCACTATGATTCGTGAAGGTGTGCACTTAGCACTTCTACGATCTTCTCTCTAAAGTCGTAGTGGTCGATGACCTTGAACTAAGAACACTTATGAGAAAAGAAAATTGTTTTATGCACATAATAATCAAGATATCCAATTGAGCCCTTAAGCCAACACGTTTCGGCCTTATACTTGATCCCTGTTTTCATGAGTTTTTTTCAAAGAATTAGCCTAATTTCCTTAGAGAGCGGTCCTACTCACATAGGTGAAATCCGTTAAGAGTGTTCTTATAACTAGTGACACTCCACTCATAAGAAATACAGATTTCATCAAGAGTATAATTACTCAACCGTTAAAATGTTACATGATAAATGCACAATCACCATAAGGATGAACTTTGAGTGTAAATTCTAAATTTTGTGCATTCCAACCCATTTGTTTTTTCTTTGAATTGTCAGAAATTTTAAAAAATAAGTTTCATTTTGAGCTTTAAAGTTACAGTATGGGATTTTTTATTATGCTTGGAGTTAAAATATAAACATGGTTAAAAGAAATATAATTTTATTTGTTGGACCTAATTAAATGTGTGGCTATAATGTAGTCATTATGCATATGGGTTTGGTCATAAAGGTTGAATTATTATACGTTGTAAATTTGAATAGATCTTTTAAGAAACCAATTTAAATCCTTAGCTATAGTTACTTTAAATGACCAAACGTTTAAGCTTCATTTCCCGTTGCCTTGGAGAATTAATCTTGTGATTAATGGTACTTATTTCTATTGATTTATTTTTATTCTTTTGTTACATTTTCTTAGTGTATAAATAGATGCATTCTTATTTTATTTTATACAACAATTTCTTATCAAAAACAATCTTCCTCATTGCTTAAATATTTCGGGTAAAGAATGGCATTAGAAGAGCCTAAATTGGAGAGCGAATCGGTGGAGTCAGGGGTATTGTATCCTGAAGGCAACGTACCGGCAACCCGCTGCATCGGAGCGAATCACTAGCTTTTATTCAGGGTGGTGCGAAATTTGCCTTAAAAAGAACGAGATACCCATGTCTTAGCTTCCGCTTTATCGATCAATATTTTTTATAATTTTGGTTTCATTGTGATATTTTTTCTAACAATTTAAAGCAAATTTTTCTTCATAAGCAATGAAACCCACTTCACAAAAGAGAAGAGAGGAAGCTGGTGACTTGAGCAAACCATTGCATTTCAAAGGTGCCAACTTCTAAATGTGGAAAGGAAAAGTGCTCTTTTATCTCAACTTATTGAAAGTCGCATACGTTCTCAGAAGTGAATGGCATTTCTATCAAGGATATGTCTGAGACTCCACAGAAAGCACAAAAAGAGAAAACTGATCAATAGGAAAAGGATGAGTATAATTGTCGTTATTATCTCTTAAATTTTTTCTGATAAACTTTATGGTTATTATGAAAAAATGAAAATACTATTCCTATTGTGGAGAAATTTTTTAAGGCATTGCAAAATAAATACGATACGGAAGAGGCGGGTACGAAAAAGTATGCCACTATCGCTTCTTTCGTTATCTCATGATGAATAACAAATCTGTTGTGAAACGCCACTTTTAAATGATAGCACTTGAAGTTCGATCCGAAGGCATACAATTTGAAGATAATCTAATGGCGGCGACAATCATTGACGGGCTTCCGTCATCATGGAAAGAGTTCTAAAAGTTGCCACGTCACAAGCAAAAGGAGACATCATTGGAGAGTCTAATCACTCGAATCCGAGTGGAGGAAGCAAGAAGCCAAAATGTTCTCATTACATCAAATACGGCTATGAAGGCACATTTTGTTAGTGATAGCATATCTAATGGTGACAATTATAGAAGTAACACTCAATTAAAACCTAAAGGAAAAAAGACATGAAAAGGTGCAAGAAATTCTCTCACCAAAATAAAAATAAAATGAATAATGTACCACCCAAAAATGTTCAATCCCAAAACGACTTGGAATATTGTCATGTATGTGAGAAACAAGGGCATATGGCTGCAATTTGTAAAGATACAAACGTGGACCTGGCCCACGTGACCGAAGAAAAATTTATGGCAATGATCACTAAAATAAATTCAGTTGAAGGTGCTAAAGGGTAGTGGGAAAACTCCGGTGCTATTTGGCATGTTCGTTATTATCGAGAGTGGTTCCAACCATATTCTCCATATGACTCTTAATTAAGTCAAGTAGGGAGACTCTCACTCAATTAAAGTTTTGGGTGAAATGGAGTTGAATTAATATTTGCTTCAACAAAAACTGACCCTTAAGAGTGTACTTTATACTCAAATGAGAAAGAATCTTTAGTCTTCTTTCCTTTTAAACAAGGTTGGATTTAAGCAAACAATTGAGTCTAATCAATATATTATTACCAAAAATTCTATTTTTGTTGAAAAAGCTGCTTCTGATGTTATGTTTAAACTTAGCATTGAAATGAATAAGTTGTTAGTTCTGCTTATATACTTTCTTCATTAAATTTTTGGCATGCACGTTTAGCTCATATCAATTATAAATATGGCAATACTATGAACCATTTAGGACTCATTCATGCTTTGAATAATGACTTTTCAAAATGTGACATATGTAGCATAACCAAAATTATTAGAACTTCACATCCTACTGTCGTTAGAGATTCAGAGTTATTAGATTTGATTCATACCGTCATTTGAATTCAAAAGAATTTTAACTCATGGTGGTTGCAGGTACTTTATCATTTTTATAGATAATTGTTCTAAATATTGCTATGTTTATTTGCTTAACATAAAAGTTTGAAAATTTTAATTTTTTTGTTAATGAAGTTAAGAACAATTTTGGTAGAAAAATTAAAAGATTTCGTAGTGATAGAGATAGAGAATGATCTTCTTGTCTTTTAATTTCTTGTATAATAACATATTCGGCTGGTAAAACTTCAAAATGTTTTAACCAATTAGCTAAAGTTTCTCTTAATAAGATACACGCATAATCCATTACATCCGAACTTGACCAACAATATATTTGAATTATTTCTTGCATATGTTGAATCCAATTTCTAATAAGTTGAGCTCTTTTTTCTATATCTGTTTCACCATCTAGATTAAAAATATTGTTTAGTTATCCTACATAATAAAGATTCTATTGATGGTATAAAGAATCCATCAAATTTTGTTATTTTATTAAGCTTTTATAGTTTATACCTATTCTCGGTTTTCCTCTAACTTGTTCTGCATGATTTCTAATTACAAAACTTGTAGATGTATGTGGAGGAGATGTTTCTTCTGTTAAACCTAGGTTTAACCATTCGAGCGTTTGTTTTTTATATTCCTTTATATCTTCTTAGGAATAAATTAGTGGTTTCATTTTAAATGGTTTTGCATCTGCTTCTAACTCTATTTGCATAAATCTAGATTTCCTAAAGAATTCTTTTAAAGGATCGGATGAAAACGGTTCTTTAAGTGAATTAATAAAGTTTCTTTCCAGTTTTGTATTGTGCTTATATTATTATATAATGGAATTTTTATATCTATGAACTGAATATTATTTTTAATTCTTGGAATTATCCATTTTCCTAATTCTATTGTATTGTTTTTTATTATTATAGAAAAATAGTCTTTTATAAAATTCATTTCTAATACAAAGTCCGTTGAACGGTTATTGAGAGAATAAACATTCATAAAATAATTTTTCCTTTTCTTCTGTATTTTCTATTTTTATTTTTAACTCGGGTATTATTTTGTTAACATATGTTTTAGCCGATAAACCACTAAAAATCTTATTATCTATATCTTTAGCAATTTCTAAGGAAATGCATAATGGATATATAATATTCTTTTGTGCTCCTGTATCCATTAAGCCATATATATATATAATATTCTTTATAACCTTTTATTTGGACTTTTAATTGTATTTTGCAAATCTCATTCATATATTCAATTATTTTAGGCATTTTATTTTGATTGGTTCATTATTTATTCTTAATACTAACGTGTTGCTGTTGATTATAAACGGTTCATAATTTTTTAAGAATTTTGGTCTTAACAACAAATCAACTGTATTAGATGTTTTAGATTGTTCCATATAGAATTCGTATTATTACTGAAGTTTAATCAATATTCATTCTCTTATAAATAAATTTTTTATAAACTAAATCATGTTCTAATTTTTTCTCATTATTATAGGTATTTATTTTAATTGGATTTGCTTCTATTATGTATTGTTGATATTCTGGTAATCAATTCTAAATATGTCAATACCATGAGCCATTTAGAACTTATTCCTGCTATGAATAATAACTATTTAAAATGTGACATATGTTGCATAACAAAAGTTACTAGAACTTCACATCCTACTATCGTTAGAGATTCGGAACTATTAGATTTGATTCATACCAACATTTGAATTTGAAGAAATTTTAACTCATAGTGGTTGTTGGAAGTGTTTTCAAAGACAGAGGCATGAGACGAAACGTTCAACCCTCAGCTAGGCGAGACGTTAGGTCCCGAGGCGTGAGGCGTAAGCTTCATGATTTTCGTATTTTTATTAAATATAAATATAAATAAATAGAGAAAATTCAGATTATAAGATAATATTATGGCATTGCTTCACTCATATACCAAAACAAAAATTTCCTTAACATAATAAATTATGAATGTTAGATAATATTTAATAATAATATAGTGTTATAGTGTAGTTTTAATTTTTAAATTATCAATGATTACTGAATCTTTGTTTACGATGTCTTATTAACCCAAAGCCCAAACCTAATAACCTATCCCTTTGTAAGTTTCTTATTACAGCACTACAAAGAAGAAACCTAACGCTTTCCCATGTGGATTTCCTGCGCCGCTAACAATAGAACGAAGTTTTCTTCTCTCACAGCACTTTTGATCCTCACTTTCTAGCCTTGATCTTGCAGCCAACTTGTGCAACACCTTCGATTTTCTCCTTCTAGTCTCGATCTCACTGCCAACTTGTGCAACACCTTCGATCCTCGTCTCCTAATCTCGATTTCGCTGCCAACTTGCAATCTAGAAGACAAAATCCACGATCCAGATTAGAATTTAAGCTTCTTTTGCTTTTTTTCCAAACAAAAGAAGCATATGCTTCAAGACGCTTCACGATTGAAGCGCACGCTTCGTCCACCTCAATAGAGGCTCGCGAGTGAAGCGTACGCTTCAAGGGAAGGTCTCGCCTCTTCTTTGCGCTCTAGGGCAAACCCTAGCCATTCACCCTGAGGCGCGCCTTAGGAACGCTTTCAAAAACGCTTATAGGTGCTTTATCACTTTTATAGATAATTGTTTTAAATATTGCTATGTTTATTTGCTTAAACATAAAGGTGATGTTTTTGAAAATTTTAAAATTTTTGTTAATGAAGTGGAGCACGAATCGATTTTTAGTAGAAAAATTAAAAGATTTCGTGGTGATGGAAGTATAGAATACAAATCGATTGGTTTCAATGTCTTTATTGCATCGCCAGGAATTGCTCATGAAACTACTCTCCCTTACTCACCGCCCCTATGAACCCGGTTCTCAGGATCTCTAGTACCCGGGTTAAGTATCCTCATAGACGATATCATTATTTTTAGGCTTTAATCTCATCTCCCTTGATATAATCCAGGCCTTATCTTTAGCTATAGCTTTTGTTAAAGGATCGGCAAGATTATCATTAGATCTTACATATTCAACTAGAATGGTACCATTATTTAAGTAACATCTCACAATGTCATGTTTTCTTCTAATGGGTCTAGATTTACATTTGTAGAAACGGTTTCACACCTTGCTAATTGCAGCCGTGCTATCATAATGTATCATTACATGCGGAATAGATTTCTCCCAATTGGGATATCATGCAGCATATCTTTCAACCAACTAGCTTCATCACCGGCTGGGGTCAAAACAATCAACTTTGTCTCCTTAGTTGACTTTGCAATAATTTGTTGTTTTTTAAGATTTTCAACAAATAGCACCTCCACCTAAAGTAAATACATAACCATTGGTGGATAAGAAGTCACCTGACAAAGTGTTCCAATCAGCGTCACATCCTTACAAAACGGCATGATGCTTCTCATAAAATAAACTATAATCTCTCGTGGTAACTAAATATTACATGACACGTTCAACTGCTTGCTAATGATAAGTATTGGGTTTACTCATAAATTTATCAAGTATCCCCACTGTATAAGCAATGACATGTCTTGTACAATCAGTTAAGAATCGTAAACTTCCTACCACGTTAGCATACTCCTTTTGATTGACAATATCATTCTCATTTTCAATAGGCAAAAAATGAATATTAGTATAAAAGGAGTAACATGCTTGCAATCATGATAATTATATTTTCTCAATATTTTATCAACATCATGATATTGATCAAGATGTATTTCATAGCATATTCTAGTAATTTTTATTCCAATAATAAAATTAGCCTTACCAAGATCTTTCGTGTCAAGATTCATGCGAAGTGAAGACTCGGTTTCTTTGATGGTGTCTAAATTTGAACAAAAAATCAATAAATCATCGTGTATTTCACGCCCCAAATCCACTTATATAAATTTCGGTAATACATTTGTGTGACACGGCCGCAATTTCTATCCTTGAAAACTGCAAGGCCGTGTCACGCAAGTAAATTACCGAAATTTATATAAATGGATTTGGAGCATGACATAAGTAGCATCAGAGCCAGGTTTTAGGTCTGTCAGACAATCTCGAGCCCATCACGGTCGGTAATGAAACCAATCGAGAACAATCCTCTACAACGAGGATCTCATAGGAAATCTCAACCGTTAATCATGCTCTGGGCATGAGGTCATATGTCATCAACTAAATTGCATTGCTTGTTTCCTCGGAGCTTAAGGATACAGATGTAATTACCAACAGTTTTGTAATAAATACATTTATCACATTCATTTGACCCGAAAACCATTTTCAAGCATGCAGAAATCAAATTTTTCATGCCATTGTTTGGATTGGTTAAACCCATAAAGAGACTTAGTCAGCTTGCAAACTAATCTTTCTTGGCCCAATAAAATAAACCCTTCGGATTGATCCATGTAAATTTCTTCTTCTAGATCGCCATTTAAAAAAGTTGTTTTAACATCTATTTGATGAAGAAGTAAATCATGAATAGCCGCGATAGCTATTAAGAGTCAAATGGATGCAATTTTGGCGACGGGAGAAAAGGTATCAAACAAATCTATATATTCCTTTTGCTTAAAACCTTTGACTACAAGTCTAGTCTTATACTTATGATCATTACCATCAGGATTTAACTTTTTGCGTAAATTAATTTACAACCTATAGTTTTGCAACCTTTAGGTGGTTCTACTAATTTCCAGGTTTTATTAGAAATGAGTGAATCCATCTCATCAATGATCGCTTCTTTCCAAAAAAAAACGAATCGGCGGATGCCAAGGCTTCTTGTAAAGAAGTGGATTTTTCTCAATATTGTAAATATAATAGTCGGGTCCAAAATCTTTTTCCACCCTATTTCTTTTACTCCTTGGATCTACATTTTCTTGAATTTAGAATGAAGGAGTAGAAGATCTAGGTTCGGATTGTTTAATTTTAATGGATTTTGGAAACCCCCCCCCTCCCCTCCCCCAACTATGTTTAAGTTTATAAGGAAAATCATTTTCATGAAAAATAACATTAAACGATTCTATTATAATATCGTTATCAAGATCCAAAAATCTATAGGTTGTACTATTCAATGAATATCGAATAAAAACAAGTAGATGCTTGAGCTCCTAAATTACATCACTTTGGATCAACTATTGTAATGTAAGCCAAACAACTCTAAACTCTAAAATAATTCAAATTAAGCTTATGATTCCTCCATAACTCGAATGGAGTTTTTTAGTCTTTTTATGCGGAATCCTATTCAAAATACAACACGAGGTAAGAATAACCTCTCCCAACATATAATTGGTGCTCCCGAATTAACAAGCATATCATTAGTCATATTAATCAATGTCCTGTTTTTCGCTCGGCTACACCATTAGAAGACGGTGAGTAAAGTCAAAAGTCAAAGGGAAGAAAAAGGTATATATTTGCTATGATACTACAAAAGAAGAAGTGCATTCGGCTCTAGGGCCAAGCCAATGTAAAGGAAAAGGTCTGGGTGGGAGCATCTAGGGTACATAGCACACTTTTTTTTCTCAAATACAAGATGAGCTATACCAATAGTCTGCAAGAACATTTTTTCCCCTAATAAGTTCCACTTCAATTCATGGGGAGTTATATTTGTTGTTAGATGTTTTGAAGATAAATAATGCTGTAGTCAAATTGGGCTTCAGTTTAAGTAAACTCTTGTATATTAGATGTTATAGTTCATCGATTTTCCTTTTTTTTTCCTGGCACCGTTTTGCAACACTGAATTAACTTCAAAGCGTCATCAAGACTCTTCATAGACTCAAGAAAGAAAACATATACATTCCAAAATCATACCTTTTTCTTGGCTCTCAATTCCTTAATCAGTTCCAGTGAGCTCTCTAGCTTGCGAAGCTTCTTATTCACCCTCGAGTACTCTGATGTCGTTGCTGCTGGCTGCCTTCAACGAATAAGAAAACTAAAAAAGCTTCAATTTTTACAAATTAATTAGAAGTTTCCCCAAAATTACCTGATTTATTTGCTTGTAGAGGAATGCGCCCTTCTGCTCGATCGCAACCATTCTCTGCTCCATGATGTTGAGCAAGCTCGCTGGCAGTTGAGCATGCGATTCTGATTCGAAAGCTAAAATTCTAAGCTTTCAAATATGATTGCATGATTCGATCAAAATTTGTGCAAAATTTGAAATTTGGGTACCTGTTGAGTACGGGGTTGGAGAGATTCTGTGATGGAGCAGTGGAGATGATGAGGACTGTAGATGGAGAGTTAGGATTCTTCCTAATCGAATGCTTGAAAATTTCATAATTTTTCAGCTTGAAATTGAGGGATGTGATGGGATTTCTAGGGTTTTAGAGTCGAGGTTTGCAAAGTGTATGAGGAAATTCCTCAGCGAGTTTCGAGGAGCTCTTGAAGGAGCTTGTGCAGTGCAACGATATACGAGGGGGAAAAAGTTCGATCATAGTTATGGGCCGGGCTCTATGTTATACAATACCCACGCCTTCTTTTCACTGGGAATTGAATTATCAGACTTTATAAATAAAAACCAAGAGAGAGAAGTAGCGTTGTTATTGCTTTAAAAGTTTTTTTTTATTTTGATTATGGATTGGATAAAGATCCTGGGTGTTTTGGGGCCAGGGTTGTCAAAATTATCCTCCACACGATAACCAGACCTAAACTTACCTAGTTTTCAGGGTTCAACCTAACCCGGACCCGTAATTTAATTAAACAACCCGACCCGACACGACACGACAATTGAAGGGGGCAGATTTAGGGTTCATTGATCTAACCCGATACAACCTATTTGACCTGATGAGGCTCGATATCAGTGACTCTCCGGATGCTGACACGTTGCAGATGACGTGTCCCAGAACCTACAAGAAAGGATCAAGAACTTCAGCCGGGATCACGCCTCGGGCCTCCAGCCCGAGGAGTCTCCCGACCTTCGGTGGCCTTCCAGACCGCCCACAGCTCACCTCCGAGCTATCACAGAACAAAGAAGCCTCGGCCTCCCGCTCATGCACGAGCCTCCCGCCAAGCTCATATTCCTCGGTCTCACCGACCGACCCACGGCGCTGATCACAGGCACCTCCTCCACGGCTCCGCGAATCTCGCCATGCGCAAGATATCCGCCGCCCACGATCCCGCGTTACACGACATCACGATCCCCCATTAACGAGCCGTCTCATCATTAATGCGGGATCCCGCCTATCAAGCGGGCGTGACACCAGGGGCGTAACGGCCGGCGTGATTCTCGCGCCTGCCTGCCCATTGCTACCGCTATATAAACCCCTCCCTCAGACGATCGAGGTAAATCAATTTTATCCACTAAGCCGCTACTCTGCCCAACTAGCACCACTAACTTGACCGTCGGAGGGTCCTCGGTGGTACAACCATCCCGGGACTTCCTTGCAGGTAGCTCGACCTAACCTCAAATCCAAGCCCATTGAGATCCACATGCTAAAGGAGACAACCTACAGATCAAATCTCAGCCATCCATCAACACACGAAAAGATCAACGGAAGGTAACATCTGAAGGAGATCCAAACCTCCATCAGTTGGCGCTGTCTGTGGGAAAATTTCCACTCAACCAAAAGTTCATCTTCCGATCTTGACTACATGGCAAACGGTCACCGCGACGATTCGAGCACCAGCTGTCGGCCTCCCCACGGTGGAGACGAGGGAGAATCCCCTCTTCCACCAAACGCCATTCACACCCTATCCGCTCGGATAGATCAACTCACTCAGTCGTGGATGCGCTCGTCCGTGTCCAAATGGCCGGGCAAGCTCCCAAGTCGTCGCCCCCCCTTCGCGGGACCGGGACCCCAACAGAAGGAGAGAAGACTCTACCCGTGTTGGCACAACCGATCACCGCCTCGCTGTCTCCGGCGGCCGCAGATCCCCCGGGCCGACATATTCAATGACCCGGTGGGCGCCGCACAGTTTGACTCCGAGGTCTTACGCCAGAGCGTCTCGCCCCGAGCCCCATCGCGCCCCCGTCCCTCCCGAGGAGGTGTCGGTCAGCTCGCCTGTACTCAGGCATGACCGGCACCCCTTCCCTCGACGTGGTTGTTTCTCCCAATCAGAGCAAAGCTCTATTTGAATTTCAAAAATTCAAAAATTGAAGTAACGCTTCAGATCTCTTGCGCTGCGCGGAGAGTGCCACGTGTCAAAAACAGACACGCCAGCGCAAGGGGCGCTGCGCCCAAGGCAGCGCACCCAATCAGAGCAAGGTTTTGTTTTAAAATAAAAATAAAGGAAGCAACGCTTCAGATGACTTGCGCTCTACGCTGCGCGACACGTGTCAGCGCAGGTGCGCTTGCGCCAACTGTGCCAAAATTTAAACAATAAAATCCTGAAAAGATCTTTCCAAATCTTATTAAAAATAAGAAGATTACCTTCTGTAAAACAGAAGCCCTAGGATCAAAGATCTAACGGCGGGGAAACATCCCTAAATCAATCAGAGAAAGATCTCTTTAACTGATTTAACAAATCAATTGGCACTATATAAAGGCCCTAGACTCCAAGTCTAAAACATTGACACAGAAAAAGAGATACAGAGAACTCTTCTAAAACTTTGAGAAGAATTCAGAGAAAAAGAAAAAAGGTAAAACCTTTGGGGAAAAAAAAAGAATAATTTCTTCTAAAAAGATCAATGATCTAAGAATAAGATCAAAGATCTTCAATAAAAAATGATAATATTTATAAAAAGAAGTGATTTACTTCTTTACTAGATCTTCTGATCTATATAAAGGCATTGCCTTTTGATGAACCACTGGTTCTTGAAACTTGAGGTAGAACCTCTTTAGAATCAAAAAGATTATGTTCTTTGATCTAAAATAGATCAAGATGCGCCCTGCGCTTTTGAACAGTGCCTTGCACTTTTGAAGTTTGCACTGTTGCACTCCTTGGATTGGCGCGAGTCACCAGAGAGCGCCACGTGTCAATCACAGAACAGTTGCGCCTTGCGCTTCTAAAAACAGAGCACTGCTCTCTTGGTTTGGCGCAAGTCACCAGAGCGCGCCACGTGTCAGCAGCGCACTGCACTTGCGCTCACCAGAGCGTGACACGTGTCACCTCCATATGAATTTGCGCCTTGCGCTCCTCAATTGGCGCAAAGCGCCTGACAAGCCGCGTGGGGCACTGTCAGAATATTTCATGCCCTGCATTATTAAAGAAAAGGGACAGAGCCCAATTAAAAAGGCCTAAAAGGCCAAAATAAATGTCATGCATTTAAATAAAAGGCCCAATGCCATGCGTTGTCTAAAAAGGCAGAGCCCAAACAAAGGCCTAACAGGCCAAATACAAATAAAAATGTTGAATATTCTCAACTGGACTTAGCCCAATACTGGCCGTAAGTCCTCAAATTAAATTGAACTGAGCACAACTGCTCTCTCAAATCAATTTACACCCGGTTCAAGGGTACATCTCTGAACTCCTCTGATATTTGTCGTTGTAATCCTTCAACGTCATCAGAGAGGTGACGGGTCTCGACAACCACACATTAATACGGACTGTGGGGTCCTTAAACTCACGGACTAATGCGTCCTTAAACCATTATCCGTCCCCAAAATGGGAATTTTGGATGACCATGTCCCTAAACTGGTAATATGGACCGTGGGGTCCTTAAACTCACGGACTAATGCGTCCTTAAACCAATATCCGTCCCCAAAATGGGAATGTTGGACCACCACGTCCCTAAACTGGTAATACGGACTGTGGGGTCCTTAAACTCACGGACTAATGCGTCCTTAAACCGGTATCCTTCCCCAAAATGGGAATGCTGGACCACCATGTCCCTAAACTGGCAATGGACCACTATGTCCCTAAACTGGAACAGTAGAGCCCCCAAATGTTCTTTTGTCGAATCTAAACAGTCCAGTTAAGTTGATCTTAGTCTCAAATTGGACTAACGTATTCTTAACACGCGTTTAAGTTGATCTTAGCCTCAAATATGGCTAACGTATCCTTAAACCAAAACCCCAAACCCAAATCTAAGAAAATACGGATTTGGACTAATCCACGTTCTACGGGCGATGACATAAATTAGTCTCCGTATACAATCCACGAGCAACCACAAACAAAACAAACACCCACGACACGAAGTGAAATTTTGGAGAAGGAGAAAATTGTTACCGCGATGCGGTAGCGTAATTAACTGCAGGGGCTTGCGCCTGCAGGGAAGAGCGTCCCCACAATCAAAAACCCCTCAAATGAGGGGGAATCTGACGAAGTCTGCTACATCGGCCGCATCTGTCTAAACCTCCGATACACGGTGCCATAAATCAACTTGGCATCTTCGGAGAGGTGGACGGATAAAACCAAATAGTGTAACAACCAAGTCCAGATATACAAATTCCAGTTACCGTATGTGTGGTATTTATTTCATTTATCATGCTTTGACAGTTACTAGTTATAGTTTACCCCGACATTACATATGTTTGCATAACAATTAAGTTACTTAAAATAGTTTAAAAATACTTGTCATGGCCTGCTTGTTATCCCTAACCCTGTGGTAGCGTCCTTGCATCGTGTTCTCATCCCGTTCAGTGAAACGGGCGTGTTTGGACGGCTACGCGCACGTACGTGCGTCCGTCCTTGGGGGTATGCTTTTTCATTACATAGTCCTTCATTTCAATTTTTGGAACTTGCCTATAATTTTCATATTTCAAATTCAAATTTTTGACCCGACCCGGGCGCAATTCTGAAATATTTTACATCCCGCCAAATCCTATTTTTTTCTAAATCTTTAAATTCAGCCAAAATATTTTTTCAGCCTATTAGAATTTTTTAAACCAACGAATATAATTCTTTAAACAAACTGAAAATAATTCCTTGGTTGCCCCAGCCAATGAAATGGCTCTCTGTTTATTATAGAAATCTTTTATATATTTTTCTTAATCTTTTCTCACCCCCCTCGACCAACCAGAAAATCTTTCTTTCCTTGTCCTTATATTTTTTTATTCACCACGAGCCAATCAAGTTCTCCCTCTGCATGCACCTGGGCCCCACGAGCGCAGATCTCTTCCTCTTTCTCCTCCTCTCTCCTCCGCAGCTCTTTCTCTCTCCCTTCTCTTTCTCTCTCCTCTCGCACCCACTCTCTCACCTCTCACAAACACTGTATATTTCTCGAGTCCCGTCACCGCGATTGAGATCCCGTCACCTCCCTTCGTATTTCCTTCTTTTCCCTCCTTTAAAAAACCCCTCATCTCCTTCCTATGAAACCCAGCACCTCCCACGAAACCCTAACCCTAAAAGCTTTGTCTCCTCGTCACCCTCACCTCATCCTCTTCTCATCCTCCTCCTCGTCTCCCTTTTTATTCTCCTTCTCTCTTTCTTCTTGAGTCTCTCTCCCCTGCACACACCCGACGAGGACTAGGGAACCCAACACTGCCGTCCATCGCCGCCGACTATCCACCATTGTCATCGCCATCTCCTCCCTTTCCTCTGATCTTCCTCCAGCAACCAAAATCCTGCACACCAAAATCCCAGCAACTTCTACCCGAGCCCAAACCCTAACTAAACCCTAGATCTTCTGAAACCTTTCGCCGGAGTTCCTCACCGCCGTCGATCTCGCCGTCACTGCTGGCACACCCCTCTGCAACCCAGTAAGCCTTCGTACACACCTTCCTCCTCCACTCTCTTTCTTCTTGCCTTCTTTTTTCTTTTTCCTTAAAACCTTGTTTCTTGTATTCACTATTGCTTTTAGATCGCCGGAATCCGGTCGGGCCGTCGACGATCTCGACGACCCAGCGAGGACCTCTGATCCGTGTGATCCTACTGTTCGTTGTTTGGACTCATTCCGTGTACCGTGCGCGCGTCGCGACTTTTCCCGCCGACGCGAGACGTTCCGTTTTCCGTATTGCGATCCGTCGAGGCAAGTTAATCTTACTACATGCTATTTAAATCATTATATACCTATTCTAATATATATCATATCTGTAGTTTAAATATAGCACCCCATGCATCATTTTATAACATTTCGATGTTCCGTTTGCATCCGTTCATATTATTCAGATCTAGAACTTGAAACCTAACTATTGCATTTAGTTTACCAAACCTATATAATCACATTTATATGTTAGATCACATAATCACAATTGCTTTATAGCCATATTGCCCTTTTGTAGTTTTACCCCATCGGACGACCGATTGCATACATTTAGCCTTATTCACATTCAATTGCATCTCAAGATTGTTTTAATACATATTAATATGATTTTATCATCCACATGTGTAATACTGCATTCCTGAAATGTTAAAACCATTCCTCAAACCAAACTGATAACCGTTCAACTAAGTAGTTTAATCTGCACCTATTGCTATCATGTTACCGTGCATGTTTATTGTTTCTATTAGTACCATGCTTGTTTATTCATAACCATGATTATACTAGTCGATTATGAGCATCCACATGTTATCTTGTACACCCTGATGTGACCTGCTACACATATTACTTGACCTGACATGGTACCGTACACTTCTGACATGACATGACATCTAAATACACCACTCGACTTGACCTGATGTACCATGGCTTTACCTGTTACCTGATCTTGTGTCTAATGCCAACAAACCTAACATGTAGTCCTCACGGACCGTTCCTGTTGTCTATCCAGACAAACATGTACTTGCCTGATCCTGTGTTGGCATTAGCTTCAGATTACTTGAATACCTGACTTGAACACATATAACTTAGGGGTATGGGAAAATCAATGATGAAATCTGACTTGTAACTCGACAGTTGCTTGCTTTTACTGATCAGTTTTTGAGGCCAGGCCCGCCTCGTGACGATACTGCTGACATCGTTGGTCTTTACCCTTTTCCTTTTAGTGCCTTGCGGCACATTTCGGTTTCAGCCCGAGAGTCTTAGACCGTGGTCCCGGGCATGCACGGGATACTATTGAGTTACATCGATGATTCATCAAATTGGTTTCAAAGACTTGAGAGTAGATAACCTATAGACCAGTTTAGTTTACTCGCTGCATACTACCCTTCACTGCCCTGATTTATATTGCTGTTACACCTGCTTTATCATTCATGATTATATTTGCATTGCTTGTTACCCTGTTTATATTTTTATTGCTTGATGACATGACGCGCTGACGTCTGGGTTTTGCATGGCCCAGATTTCGTACATTTGCTGCAGTCTGAGCAGGAGTACTTCAGCCAGCAGGCTGAGCAGTGAGGATTCAGTAGTAGTTAGTTTTTTACTTTTCTGCATTTTATTCCTGATGTGAGCCCGCATTATGGGACATACATTCCAGTTATTTGTATTGGATCTTTTGCTTCCGCATTTTTATTATTCTTGACTCATTTTATCTTGGCTTATGGATATGTATTAGATAGTTATATTTTGTTCTTGATATCTCTACAGCCGTAATGTGACTGTGGATGGATACTTCCTACCCTCAGGTAGCATGGTTGGCTATGTCACGTGCCCATCTTAGCGTATTCTGAGAAGCGGGGCGTGACAAATAGCATCTGCCCTGAATCTCAGGCGAAGACGTCCCTGTCTTGGCCGTCTTTCGGAGGGGAACAGATTCTGGCACGCCCGGTGAGACCTCTTCCTCTTTCCACTCCACACTTCGTGTGTCGTGTTCGCGAACGAATCGCGGTTTGCTGTGGTTGCTTGTGGATTCGAGGTACTTAGATTTGGTGTCTTGCTCCGTGCAGAAAACAGAAGATCAATGGCTTCAAACTGCACTAACTGCAACTGCAACTCTCGCTCCGTCCCGTCCGGAGGAGTGACTTACGGGCCTCAAGCGGCCTCCATCTTCGCTATGCCGGTGGAGCAGGTGACTCAAGCCACCATTGGACTATTCTTTGGGACCATGCTCCTACCGATGAGCTTCAATACCCCAATGGCGTCGTAAGAAGCTCCAAAGAAGTCGGTCTTTGATCGACTTACAACTGCTGCGGTCCCTCTCAACGGGTCTCCCAACTCCACTGCCTCGATTTTTAACAGACTGGGCCAGAGCTCCAACGGACCCATGAAGAAGCCTGCAATACCAGAAGGCGTTATCCCGAAGCGGATAGCCATCCCTGCTCCCAAAATTGTCAAGGCGGTTTCTCCTGCCAAAGGTTCGGTCTTCACAAGACTGACTATTTCTACTCCCGTTCCAGACGAAATCACCAAGGTTGCTTCCCCTACTCGGAAGTCTGCTTTTGATAGGTTGGCCGTCCCCATTCAACGGACGTCGGTCTTTAAAAGGCTGATACCAGCGAATTCTGACCAACACAAGGGACATGAGGAGGTCACCCCTACGGCTAAACCAACTCCAATCGCGCGACATGCTCCCCGTCGTCACTGGCGACGGGTAAAGAAAGCTGGGGGCAACTCCCCCTCTGAGATAACTCCGCCAGCTCCGATGGTGGAAATCAATGCTGCTGTTCCGACCGGGAATAGCTTTGAACTGCTAAGAAAGGTGCGCAAAAACGCGCCAACTGCCGTATTGAAAAGATCTCCTATACCTGTGGATAATGCCTCAAGGGTGAAGCTGGAGCAGCCCCCTCAACGGCTGTCCTCTGAAATTTACAAGGTCTGGCGTCAATTCCAAGACTCCGTAATGGATCAAGACTATCTCTGCCGATAGAAAAAGATGAAGGTTCGGCAGGAGAAGGACTACTCTGTCAAGCCAGAAAAAGCAACAGCTGGCTGGGTGCCCACTGCAACGGCTCCCTCAACGTCAATCACTCAACAGAAAAGGAGGCCGCAAAAAGCCCCTGTGAACATAGCGAACCGTAAAAGCGCTGAACACAAACGCCCCAAGTCTGGGGGCATAACGGTCCATACTGTTTATATGGCTTCCGGAAAGGAGGAAGGCCGTGCTTCGACGGTCCACCGACCGCTCACTCGATTCGTGACAAAAGCCCAGGAGCAACAACAGAAGCTCCAGGAAATGATGACTACAATGGCCGCACTTACCAGGCCAAAAGAAAGCTCGGAGGCATCATCAGAACAGTGTCATGAACAAGAAATTGACGCTGACTTCCTACGCAGAGTTCTCGAAAAGAAGGACAGAGAAGCAGCAGAACAAGCAGCTAATATAAAACAAATGGCGCTTCTCTTCCAAGATATAGTAGGAATGATGGTACAGCAGGACCCTCCAATCATTGTTGGAGACGACGGAGGGGAGACATCTAATCCTCCTCCGGCTCTTTCAGCAGCTAAGGAGGAAACCATCTCCAAGGCCACCCTGGATGATTATATTGTTCAGCAGATACGAGTTCATCAGGCGAATGAAGCGGCTGGGCAAATTGTTAGAACCGGATGGCCCTATCCAGGCTGGTATGACCAAATCAGTTACCCACCGGGATATACGATCCCTAAGTTTCATGTATATAAAGGGACGGGGAATCCACATCAGCATGTCGCTCAATTCAGAGCCTTATGCGGCAACACTGGAGGCGACGACAAACTGCTGCTTCGCCAATTCGTCGGCAGTTTAGCAGAAACTGCATTTGAATGATATTCGGAGCTACCTAACGACTCTGTCAAAACATTTGCGGAGATGGAGCTATTGTTTACACAAAGATTCGCGAGTGCTAGTGAACGCACCCCGATAACAGCACTGATTAATGCCAGGGTAAGGCCAGGCGAGACGTGGGTCCAATACGCAATACGGTGGCGAAACTTATGGTCGAAGTGCGAACAACGCATCGAAGAAGCACCAGCGGTGGGCATATTCGTGGGCACCCTAGACCCTCATGCAACTATTTCACAGTTCATGATGTTCTTTAAACCGACCACGTTCCAGGCTTTAATTGATAAGCTAGCCCAGATGGATCAAATGGGTCACAGACCATCTCCTCCGAAGCCGGAACCCTGAAACGACAAGGGTAAAGGGAAGGCGACCTTCGTTGCGAACACCCAACAGCAGCCCAGTGCCCCAAAGCTAACGGATCAACTGGAAGAGAGACGGCGGTATTATAATGAGAAAATGAAGCGCCCTTACTCATTCCCGCGGGATAAAACGTGTAACACCCGAGCCCAATACTACTATTTTTCTGTTACCGGTTGAGCATTAGATATTACTCATTTCATTTAGCTTGTCTGTGTGACACTTACCGTGAAATTTTATCTGGCAAAGTCATTTCTGCATATAACAAATTTTAGCACCTAAAATAAAATTAAAAATATCCATCTTGCCCTACTCGACACCCTTAGCCGCGTGGTAGCGTCCGTGCATCGAGTTCTCATTCCGTTCGGTGAAACGGGTGAGTTTGGACGACTACGCGCGCGTACAGGTGTCCGACTTGGGGGTATGCTTTTTAATCATAAAACATTTCATTTTAAAATTTGGAACCCGCTTAAAATCCTATTATTTAAATTTCAAATTTTTGGACCCAATCCGGGCGCGATTTGAAAATGTTTCATTTAGCGTCAAAATCCCAAATTTAATATAATATCCAAACCATATAATATTTCGTTTATATATATATATATATATATATATATATTACTGTTAATTTAACATTCAAATCTTTTAAATATTTCTTCTGAATCTTCCTGGCCAATCACGAGGTTTTAACCCCGTGGGCCCCTCATCCATAACCTCTCTCTCTCTCTCTATCTTTCTCTAACTCTCTCTCTCTCTATATCTCACGTTTCCCTCTCTCTAACCTTCTTTCTCTCTCCTCTATATATTTACATATCTTTTCCTTCTTCCTCCTTTTCTTCACGAGAACGCGAAACCCAACCCCACGGAACCTTGCCGCAGCCTTGCCCTAGCTACCGCAGCCCAACGTCGGCGACACCCTCGTCGACCCCATTGCCTCCTCACCCTCACCTCACCAAGCCCGCTTCCTCCTCCGCCATCTCCTCCCTTTACCCGGCACCACCGCCTCTTTCCATCACCGCACTCGCCCCTCGCCGCCGATATCCATCGTCTGCCTCGTCACCTCCTCTTCCGCACCACCCTCGTCATCTTCTTCATTTCCTCCTCTCCCCTTCATTCCCAACGAGACACCCGAGCGACCCCTACAACCCAACACCTGAACCCAGCACTGCACCCTGCCGGAGCTCGTCGCCGTAGAACTACTCACCCCGTCGCCTGCACCCCGATCACCTTCCTCTCTCTACCCCTCCTTCCCGATGTAACCCCGAGCCCCCAACCATGAAACCGCTCCTTAGCCCAAGAACCCTGCATCTCTCCCGCAACCCACTGCCATCGCCGACATCCTCGCCGACAACGACCGGTCTTTAGCATCCTCTCGCTGCCTTCCTTGACCCCTGAGCACAGTGAACCCAGTCCCCTCTCCTATCTCTTATCTCTTTTCTCTCTCTTCTCTTCTTCGTCTACCTCTTTCTTCTCGGTTCTCCTTTTCCCGGTGATCGCCGGAGCCGGGTCACTGCCGACAGTCCAAGCAACCCTGGGGACGTTCCCTGTTGGCATGGTTGAGTCCTGGCCTTACCTGGTTCCATCCTGTGCTCGCGTGAACACGTCGCGACAATTCACCGACGTGGAACGTACCGTGCGGATCCATTTCACTTTCTGATCAAGGCAAGTATTCGATACTTGCTACATGCTATTGCTACTTTATAACTTGCCTTAACATTCATGTGTGGTTTAATGATATATTATTTAGTAAATCACCTTACATACCTTGCTTCATGTTTAACCCTAGTAGCATGTCAAATAAATTATTTCCTGATAAACCCGTACATGATAGATTGTATTTGATTCACTGCTATGATGCTTTATTTCCAGTTTAGTTTATCAAATATGCATAACCGGCTAAATTACAATTGCATTCTTTAAACAGATTATACTTGTCGTGGCATTCTTGGAACACTCAATATATTATTAACCTGATTACAGCAGTTACGTTCACCGTCCTGTATTCACGTGATATTGACACTATCTATTTAACACAATTGAAAATTGTACAGCTAGATAATAAATCCGATTATTGTTTAACGCGTTGATTTGAACATGCTGCTGCTTATATATCTGTTTGCGAGCGCACCCACGATATCGTTACATCTTGATTGACATTGTCACACATGGTATTTATATGATACACCTGACATGGTACCGTTTACTATTGACTTGACCTGATGTACCATGACCTGACCTGTTTCCTGATCTCGTGCCTAATGCAAACAAACCTGACATGTAGTCCTCATGGACCATTCCTGTTGTCTATCCAGACAAACCTGCTGTTACCTGATCCTGTGTTGGCATTAGTTCTTGATTACTGAATACCTGACCTGACACATATAAGTTGGGGGTATGGGGAAATCAAAGGTGAACCTGACTTGTAACTCGACAGTTCACTACCTGTTCGAGTGTACACATTCCTGTTTTGTGCCTAGCGGTATGTCTCGGTTTCGGCCGAGAATATTGTGGCCGTGGTCCCGGGTATGTACGGGATACTATCGAGTGTACACATTCCTGTTTGTGCCTAGCGGCATGTCTCGGCTGCAGCCGAGAATATTGTGGCCGTGATCCCGGGTATGTACGGGATACTATTGAGTTACATCGACGATTCATCAAATTGATTTCAAAGACTTTAGACTAGGAAACCTGATAGAACGGTTTAGTTACCCACTGCACATTACCCTGTACTGCTTGTTTCACATTATTGCTTTATTCATGTATAGTTCTGCATTGCCTATTACACTGTTCATATTATATTACTTGTTGACTTGACGCGCTGACGTCTGGGTTTTGCATGGCCCAGATTCCGTACCGCTGTTGCAGTCCGAGCAGGAGTACTTCAGCCAGCAGGCTGAGCTGTGAGTTCAGTAGTAGTTAGTTTTATTTCCTGCATTTATTTCCTGATGTGAGCCCGCATTATGGGACACACTTTTCAGTTATTTGTATTGGATCATTTGCTTCCGCATTTATTTATTATTGACTCCTGTTATTCTGGATTATGGACATGTTTTTAGATAGTTTTGCTTTGTTCTTGATATCTCTACAACCGTAATGTGACTGTGGATGGATACTTCCTACCCACAGGTAGCATGGTTGGCTATGTCACGTGCCCAATCTAGCGTACTCTGGGAAGCGGGGCGTGACATGGTTCTTTTGGTATCAGAGACATAGGTTAATTGGGTTGATTCTTTTGTAGTTGGGTATTGTACCCAATACACGAATCAGAATACCCGTGTTAGGAAACATGTCCTGCCACTTTGCCGTTTACCATTCTTGAATCACATCCTTCCTGATTATATCTTTTACGACGTGCAAACTTACTTTGCATGTCGATTCGAAAAACCTGATTTCTTGCCATCTCTAGAACTTAGGCGACTTGGGTGGAGTTAAGTAATTGTGGCTATGATACCGCGGCATAGTTACAATGCGGTACTCTATTTAAGTATCTTGGAGTTCTAGCCTTGATCTATATATCGAATCTATCATCATGCTAATGTTGGGTGTTTTGAGTTCAGGATTATGGCAGGTAAGAATTTCAAGACGTACCAGAGGCGTGTGGACGAAGCCGCCATGCTTAGAGTGAAAAGAGGAATGCCGGAGAATCAAAAGAGACAGACCGAGCTGATCCAGCAGCAAGCAGACTCATTCCAGGAAGGTTTGCAGATCGTTCAGCAGTCTGTAAACAACATTGGAGCTAAACCAGTTGACCGAGTAGAGACCGTGGCAGACTTCAGGCGTTTGGGTCCGTCTATATTTACTGGTTTGGAGGAGCCGTGCCAGCCGAGCAATGGCTAATCGACACGGAGAATTTGCTGATTGCGGCACAGATTCCTGAGGACAAAAGAGTTGATGTGGTGCGCATTCAGCTAGTGGATTACGCCCGAGAGTGGTGGCTTGTGGAAGAGACCCGCTTGCCCAAGCCGATCAGTTGGGCGGATTTTTTTCAAAGAGTTTCCTGGAGAAGTTCTTCCCGCGGACTGCACGGGAGGAAATGGAAGGAAAATTCATCGGGCTGAAGCAGAACGGAGCACCCGTAGATGTGCATGCAGCGGAATGGACGAGACTCAGTAGATTCGCTGGACATTTAGCTGCCAACGATGCAGACAGCAGTTGCGATAAGGAAGCAGTTTTGTCGGGCCGGTCAAGTTTAGGGCTAGGCTGACAAACAATATTCTTGCATCAATGGAAGTGATGAAAGTAAAGAGCCGGCTGTTGTTCGTGATTCTATGGACGTGTTTGAAGATATATTGGGTTTACCGCCGAGGAGAGACGTGGAGTTCGCAATTGATCTTATTCCTGGTGCAGCACCAGTATCTAAAGCGTATTATCCAATGGCGCCAGTAGAGTTGGAAGAAGTTAAGAAACAGGTTGCTGAATTGCTTGAGAAGGGTTGGATTCAAAGCAGTAACTCACCTTGGGGAGCTCCAGTTCTTTTAGTAAAGAAGAAGGATGGCACAGGAGAATGTGCATCGACTATCGAGAATTAAACCGGGTGACTATTAAGAACAAGTAACCGATCCCTCGCATTGGAGAACTTTTAAGCAGCTTAGCGGCGCGAGGGTATTCTCGAAGCTGGATTTGCAATCCGGATATCATCAGGTCCGAGTGAAAGCAGAAGATATTTGCAAGACGGCGTTCCAAACTCGATACGGACATTATGAGTACTCAGTGATGCCCTTCGGAGTAACGAATTCGCCGGTAGTATTCATGGACTCGATGAACCGAATCTTTTCACCGTTCTTGGACCAGTTATTGTGGTGTTCATGGACGGTATTCTGGTTTACTCGAGAAGTTTTAAGGAGAATGCTGAGCATTTAAAGATCGCACTGCAGACGTTAAGACAGGAGAAATTGTATGCGAAGATGAGTAAGTGCGAATTTTGGCTGGAGGAAGTGAAGTTTCTGGGGCATGTTGTGTCTGGCGACGGAATCGCCGTCGATCCCAAAAGGATTGCAGCAGTTCGAGATGGGCCGATTCCAAAGAATGTAGCTGAGATACGAAGTTTCCTTGGATTAGCCGGATACTACAGGAGATTTGTGGAGAACTTCGCTCGTCTGGCAGAACCGTTGACCAAACTTACGCGCAAGGAGGTACCTTTTGTATGGACGGATAATTGTGCGTTAGCTTTTGAGACGTTGAAGCAGAAATTGATAACCGCCCCTATTCTGACCGTACCAGACAATTCCGGAGGATTGGTGATTCACAACGACGCATCTGGGAAAGGATTGGGATGTGTTTTGATGCAGCATGGGAAGGTCGTAGCATATGCATCAAGACAATTGAAGACCCATGAGAAGAATTATCCGACTCATGACTTGGAGCTTGCGGCTGTGATCTTCGATTTGAAGATTTGGAGACACTACCTTTTGGGCGAGAGAGTCAAAGTTTTTACAGATCACAAGAGTTTGAAGTATGTGTTCACTCAGAAGGAGTTGAATATGAGGCAGCGTAGATGGTTGGAGCTGATGGCCGACTACGACCTTGATCTTAAGTACCATCCGGGAAAGGTTAACGTCGTGCCGGATGCGCTTAGTCGGTTACCGGCAATTCAGGTGTTAACTACGCAGAGGGAGATCATTGCAGATTTTCGAAGATTTGACTTGGAAGTTGTGCTACCGCATTCTACGGGACAGTTGATGCAATTGCAAGTACAGTCGTCTTTAATTGAGAAAATTAAAGCAGCACAATCGCAAGATCCTAGACTGCAAAAGTTTCGAGAGCAGGTTGAAGCCGGACTACGAACAGATTTACTGGTCCACGAAGATGGTTCGTTGAGGTATGGTAGCCGTTTGTGTGTGCCAAAGGGAGATGTTCGTGAAGAGCTTATGAAGGAGGCACACAGTTCAGCTTATTCTATACATCCAGGAGGCACAAAAATGTACCGTGATATTCGACAGCATTTCTGGTGGGAAGGCATGAAACGGGAGATTGCTCACTTCGTGGCTAAGTGCTTGGTGTGTCAGCAAGTCAAGGCTGAACACCAAAGGGTTGCTGGTTTGTTGCAACCACTTCCGATTCCTCAGTGGAAGTGGGAACATATAACCATGGTTTTCGTGACGGCTTTACCACGGAGTCCAAAGGGCAACAATACAGTATGGGTGATTGTTGATCGATTGACCAAGGCAGCTCACTTTATTCCTTTCCGGGTTGGTCAATCAACGGAGACTTTGGCAGAGCGGTGCATGCAGGAGATTGTAAGATTATATGGCGTACCGGTGAGCATCGTGTCCGATCGGGACACTCGGTTCTTATCACACTTCTGGAGGAGTTTACAGGAAAGTTTGGGGACTCGATTGAAGTTTAGCATAGCTTATCATCCTCAAACTGATGGTCAGTCGGAGCGAACGATCCAAACTCTTGAAGACATGTTGAGAGCATGCATGTTGGACTTCAAGGGTTCGTGGGAGGATCATCTACACTTGGTGGAGTTTTCTTACAACAACAGTTTTCAGGCAACTATCCAGATGGCTCCGTTTGAAGCTTTGTATGGTCGTAAGTGCCGTTCACCTGTTTGTTGGGATGATGTCGGTGAACGAAGATTGTTGGGACCAGATTTGGTAGTGCAGACGGTTGATAAGGTTAACACAATCAGAAAGTTTATGAAGGCAGCTCAAGACAGACAGAAGAGTTGGGCTGACACGTCAAGAAGACCTCTAGAGTTCGCCGTGGATGATTTGGTATTCTTGAAGATATCACCGACTAGAGGGGTGATTCGTTTTGGGAGTCGAGGAAAGCTTAGTCCTCGATTCGTTGGACCCTTCGAGATATTGGAGCGCGTTGGAGAGGTAGCGTACCGTTTGGCGTTACCGCAGTCCTTGGCGGGGGGTGCACGATGTGTTTCACGTATCTCAACTACGAAGGTATGTTCGAGATGAAACACACGTCTTGGATCATTCGGAGTTAACAGTATGGGAAGACCTGATTTTTGAAGAGCGACCGGTTGAAATCGTGGATCGAAGGGAAAAGGTTCTTAAGAACAAGGTTATCCCCCTTGTGCTTGTTTCTTGGGGTAATCGATCGCATGGAGAGTCCACTTGAGAGCGAGAAGATGAGATCCGGCAGAAGTTTCCTCACCTTTTCCTGTAGTTTTCTATCTTGTATCCTTGGAATTTCGAGGACGAAATTCTTTTTGTAGTTGGGTATAATGTAACACCCGAGCCCAATACTACTATTTTTCCGTTACCGGTTGAGCATTAGATATTACTCATTTCATTTAGCTTGTCTGTATGACACTTACCGTGAAATTTTATCTGGCAAAGTCATTTCTGCATATAACAAATTTTAGCACCTAAAATAAAATTAAAAATATCCATCTTGCCCTACTCGACACCCCTAGCTGCGTGGTAGCGTCCGTGCATCGAGTTTTCGTTCTGTTCGGTGAAACGGGTGAGTTTGGACGACTACGGGCGCGTACAGGTGTCCGACTTGGGGGTATGCTTTTTAATCATAAAACATTTCATTTTAAAATTTGGAACCCGCTTAAAATCCTATTATTTAAATTTCAAATTTTTAGACCCAATCCGGACACGATTTGAAAATGTTTCATTTAGCGCCAAAATCCCAAATTTAATATAATATCCAAACCATATAATATTTCGTTTATATATATATATATATATTACTGTTAATTTAACATTCAAATCTTTTAAATATTTCTTCTGAATCTTCCTGGCCAATCACGAGGTTTTAACCCCGTGGGCCCCTCATCCATAACCTCTTTCTCTCTCTCTATCTTTCTCTAACTCTCTCTCTCTATATCTCACGTTTCCCTCTCTCTAACCTTCTTTCTCTCTCCTCTATATATTTACATATCTTTTCCTTCTTCCTCCTTTTCTTCACGAGAACGTGAAACCCAACCCCACGGAACCTTGCCGCCGCCTTGCCCTAGCTGCCGCAGCCCAACGCCGGCGACACCCTCGTCGACCCCACTGCCTCCTCACCCTCACCTCACCAAGCCCGCTTCCTCCTCCGCCATCTCCTCCCTTTACCCGGCACCACCGCCTCTTTCCATCACCGCACTCGCCCCTCGCCGCCGATATCCATCGTCTGCCTCGTCACCTCCTCTTCCGCACCACCCTCGTCATCTTCTTCATTTCCTCCTCTCCCCTTCATTCCCAACGAGACACCCGAGCGACCCCTACAACCCAACACCTGAACCCAGCACCGCGCCCCGCCGGAGCTCGTCGCCATAGAACTACTCACCCCGTCGCCTGCACCCCGATCACCTTCCTCTCTCTACCTCTCCTTCCCGATGTAACCCCGAGCCCCAACCATGAAACCGCTCCTTAGCCCAAGAACCCTGCATCTCTCCCGCAACCCACTGCCATCGCCGGCATCCTCGTCGACGACGACCGGTCTTCAGCATCCTCTCGCTGCCTTCCTTGACCCCTGAGCACAGTGAACCCAGTCCCCTCTCCTATCTCTTATCTCTTTTCTCTCTCTCTTCTTCTTCGTCTACCTCTTTCTTCTCGGTTCTCCTTTTCCCGGTGATCGCCGGAGCCGGGTCACTGCCGACAGTCCAAGCAACCCTGGGGACGTTCCCTGTTGGCATGGTTGAGTCCTGGCCTTACCTGGTTCCATCCTGTGCTCGCGTGAACACGTCGCGACAATTCACCGACGTGGAACGTACCGTGCGGATCCATTTCACTTTCTAATCGAGGCAAGTATTCGATACTTGCTACATGCTATTGCTACTTTATAACTTGCCTTAACATTCATGTGTGGTTTAATGATATATTATTTAGTAAATCACCTTACATACCTTGCTTCATGTTTAACCCTAGTAGCATGTCAAATAAATTATTTCCTGATAAACCGGTACATGATAGATTGTATTTGATTCACTGCTATGATGCTTTATTTCCAGTTTAGTTTATCAAATATGCATAACCGGCTAAATTACAATTGCATTCTTTAAACAGATTATACTTGTCGTGGCATTCTTGGAACACTCAATATATTATTAACCTGATTACAGCAGTTACGTTCACCGTCCTGTATTCACGTGATATTGACACTATCTATTTAAGACAATTGAAAATTGTACAGCTAGATAATAAATCCGATTATTGTTTAACGCGTTAATTTGAACATGATGCTGCTTATATATCTGTTTGCGAGCGCACCCACGATATCGTTACATCTTGATTGACATTGTCACACATGGTATTTATATGATACACCTGACATGGTACCGTTTACTATTGACTTGACCTGATGTACCATGACCTGACCTGTTTCCTGATCTCGTGCCTAATGCCAACAAACCTGACATGTAGTCCTCATGGACCATTCCTGTTGTCTATCCAGACAAACCTGCTGTTACCTGATCCTGTGTTGGCATTAGTTCTTGATTACTGAATACCTGACCTGACACATATAACTTGGGGGTATGGGGAAATCAAAGGTGAACCTGACTTGTAACTCGACAGTTCACTACCTGTTCAAGTGTACACATTCCTGTTTTGTGCCTAGCGGCATGTCTCGGTTTCGGCCGAGAATATTGTGGCCGTGGTCCCGGGTATGTACGGGATACTATCGAGTGTACACATTCCTGTTTGTACCTAGCGGCATGTCTCGGCTGCAGCCGAGAATATTGTGGCCGTGATCCCGGGGATGTACGGGATACTATTGAGTTACATCGACGATTCATCAAATTGATTTCAAAGACTTAGACTAGGAAACCTGATAGAACGGTTTAGTTACCCACTGCACATTACCCTGTACTGCTTGTTTCACATTATTGCTTTATTCATGTATAGTTCTGCATTTCCTATTACACTGTTCATATTATATTACTTGTTGACTTGACGCGCTGACGTCTGGGTTTTGCATGGCCCAGATTCCGTACCGCTGTTGCAGTCCGAGCAGGAGTACTTCAGCCAGCAGGCTGAGCTGTGAGTTCAGTAGTAGTTAGTTTTATTTCCTGCATTTATTTCCTGATGTGAGCCCGCATTATGGGACGCACTTTTCAGTTATTTGTATTGGATCATTTGCTTCCGCATTTATTTATTATTGACTCCTGTTATTCTGGATTATGGACATGTTTTTAGATAGTTTTGCTTTGTTCTTGATATCTCTACAACCGTAATGTGACTGCGGATGGATACTTCCTACCCACAGGTTGCATGGTTGGCTATGTCACGTGCCCAATCTAGCGTACTCTGGGAAGCGGGGCGTGACAAAATGAAGAGGCTGTTCGAGTTGGCGATGCATAATAGGCTTATCAATCTCCCGAATCCAAGGAGACCACCGCAACCCAGCGAGGTGAATAATCCCAATTATTGCCCTTACCACCAAACGGTAAGTCACCCGATCGAGGACTGCTTCGTCTTTAAGGGATGGATCGAGGATCAATACCTACAAGGCAAGTTTGCGCTGTCTGAAAAGTGGAAAGTAAACCCACCACAGTCGCACACTCCAAAGAAGACTGGCACGCCGGGGGCAACTTGCTCTTTTGTTGAAGAAGCTCCATGGGAGGTCGTGCTTTCCGCCAAAACCAAAAAGCTGGTGAATGATCTCCAGACATGTCCGGCGATCAGGTGGAAGAATTCGCTAGAACCCCAGATCATCGAAGGGATGCTAAAGCCGTGCCCAACTCCAAAGATCAGTGGTGATAGCCGAAGCTCGCATACCCAGCCGTCGAAATCTTCGAAAAATAAGAAGAAATCCAAAAAGCCCGTGAAGCCTAGCGACAAGCGCCAGGACCTGCAGAAACAAATCGACGCGCTGGAAGAGTATAATCAGAAGGCGCGGACCCCAGTCACACTCCAAGAATTTCTCAGCTATGTCCTTGAGGATGGAGATGATGACAATGGAGAAGACTCGTCGGATGAATCTGAAGATTATGTGGCAAGCTGCCATGTGATCTCTCACTCATCAATAAATGACGAAGAAGCTCCTTACACAGAGAAGCTGGGGGCAGATCCTGAGCCAGAACTTCTAGGACCATCAGACGAAATGATCGATGCATTCCTGAACGAAGCCCGTCTTAAAAGCAAAGCTGATCGAGAGCGCGAGATAGCCATATTCGAGAAAGCCAAACGGCGGCGACTAGATGAAAGGGTCGAAACACTCCCACCGGATCAAAGTACATCCGACGCAAATGAAAGCAGGATCAAGACAAGGAAACGATTCGCCAAAGCCATATCGATGGGGATGAAGCTGCCCTCTTTCAGAGAAAATTCTCCTAGCGGTATACATCTTGATGAAGCGGACGTACATCCTAACTTCTGCTTATATCATCAGAAGATCGCACATCCTACTGAAAACTGCAACTCCTTTAAGTGTTGGTGGCAAGGGTATGTCGCTTACAGGCAACACTTCAATAGAACAAAGCGTGAAGCTCGTAGACAGCGAAAAAATACGACAGATGAGCGTAAAATAATTTCCGGCAATTGTCATAGGGTTGATCCCAGGGGATCGTGAGTTCTCACTGTAACGACCGTGAACCTTAGATACTTAATAAAAATAATTTATAATTTTTCTCGATGTCAAAACAATTATTTTACTGCTTATATTGGTAGAAAACACTTTAAAAATATTTTTCCATGTTTAAAATAAATTAATATGATTTTTAGGAATGTTTGGGAATTTTTAAGAATTTAAATATTTGTTTTATCGAAGGGAAATTTTTATAACCGATGAGAAGATCTATTTTAGACCAAATTTGGTTGCAAAACATATAAAATATCAAAATAAATTTTATATAATTTTTTCAGATTTTTAAAATATTTTTTTCTATTTTAAAATAATTTTTAGAACCAAACAAATAATTTTTAAAACAATTTTAAATAATAATAAATAATTGTATTGGTTGCAAAACATATAAAATATCAAAATAAATTTTACATAATTTTTTCAGATTTTAAAAATATTTTTTACTATTTTTAAATAATTTTCAAAAGCCAAAAACAATTTATAAAACATTTTTAAATAATAAAAATAATTTTATTTTATTTTATTATTCTGAAATAAATCTGGACCGTCAGATTTAAAAATCAATGGTCCAGATCTTGCCGACGTATTTTTATTATTATATATATATATTTATATATATTATTAAAATTAATATATATATATATATATATCTGCCTTTAATCTGGACCGTCAGATCAAGATCCAACGGTCAGAAATTATCCACACCAACCCCCGACACTGTTTACACGTGTAAACCGTGGGCCGTTAGATCTGACCAAATCAACGGTCAGATCTGATCAGTTACTGTAGCAAAATAATTTTTTAATCCCAGAAATCCCTATAAATAGCCATGAACTTATAAAATTCCTCAAACAATATCTGTTCGGTAAAAAATTCTGAAAAAATTTCCAGAGCTTCCTCTTTGAGTTCTCTACACTCTAGAATAAGTCTCCAAGGTGGAAAAAATCTCAGATTCGAGATATTTAGTTTCTCGTACAACCCGACGCTCGCCGACTTTCATTTTTCTAGATCATTTCAGGTAAGATCTCTCAACACTTGACCTCTTGTTATCTTCATCATGAATATATCTATCTGTGAAAAATATTTAGTGACCTAATTATGAATATTTAACTGCTTTATCTATTTTTCGAGTTTTGACGATTAAAATCGATATTAAACCATGTTAATATAATGAACTTTTAGCAGTTATCCCTGATGATAAAATCACGGGATAACAAACAACTATGAATTCATGCTTGGACATACTTAAATAAGTCATGAGACAACTATCATGACCAGGACAACTTTTGCCGGAATAAAAGTAATTATTTTACGGTTTAATAAAACCTATCGATAATTAGTTTAATAATTATTAAAATATGGAAAAATTTATATTAAATTCTATATATTGTTAAAATTAATGGTAAACATTTAAAACTATATTTTTGCTAATCTGGGTATTTCACAACAAATACCATGTTATGTAACTTTTATTGCATTTTACGTTTAAATACCCTCGTGTTTAATTTATCATATTTAACCCCTAAACTTCACTATACCTTAAAATAACTCACGAGGTAATGACCTACCTCTACACACACACAAATATAATCTTAATTTATAAACGTCAAAACATAGAATACGAAAATACAGGACTTTTCACTAAAATACCATTATCTTTATAAACCTTTCCTGAAAGCTTTAAGTTGTACACAATTTTAAATAAAATCTTTTATAATGGAAGCACGATAGGTCATGGACATCGATCGTTTATCTAAACTGACTTTGTGGTGTCTAGGCTAGGCAAGTGAGCTTGGGTAACTTTAAAAGGCCCGCCTCACGATTCGTGAGCGGATCCCTCCCTCCTCACTTGTACTTACCTGGCCACAATTGGCGGTGAAGAGACGATTTGAGGCTTCTAATGACTCATCGTTTAGACCTTAGAAATAGGCTAGTTGGCTTATGAAACCCTAACAACTAAAATACGGAAAACTATACTCTTTTACAAATAAATACCATATATTATGAAATTAGGATTTATTCAATAGAAATGATACATTGATAAAATATACGTCTATGAAAACTCTAAAAAAAAACGATAAATAAATACTTGAGTTTTATTTTGAAAATATATTAAAACTATTTTACATAAAAACCCCTCAAGTTTTATAAATTACCATAAGGACCCTAACAAATATAGAACTTCAAATTATCTTTCTTTTAGTCTGACTCGGGTTAGAGTCTGACTATTTCTGACTTGAATATGATTCAAGTACAATCTATAATTTATAATCTACAATCTACAATCCACAATATTACAAATCAACATGAATCCATGAATCCATTATTTCATATATTCAATCTATCAATCTATACAACTTGACTGAACCGAACCATGGATATACATTCCATTTACATGGCTCTCCAGATATTCCATTTACATGATTATACAGTTACATCCATTTACTGATATCATGGTTTTGGTCAGTCATCCAACTATACAATCTATACAATACAATACAACAATACAATCAAAACATTACGGGGTTTAAGGGGTAGACTGGTACGGAAGGTGTTAAAGGTGGCACGAGACAGTAAGATTAACACACCTAACATGAATCCAGTTGCTGTTGTACCGTGGCATAAACGGTTCCTTGTACTATACGTGCCCTTAGTCTCTGGCATATAGAGACTCCTCTCGTATACACTGGCATCCTTCTGTACCAAGCTACAAACAACAGCGTTAATATAACATTATAATAATATATAATACAAGTGTAAAAGATACCTTCTTACTCTGTCTATTCTATTTCTCCCCTATCTCTGAGACTTACCGAGCGACCTGTTCGCTGACGACATTCTATTTCTTCCTTCTTTGAATGTCGTCAGGTGCGTTGGTCCAAGCTGAGATCGAGCCCACCGGTGAAAATTTGGAGCAGTTCCAAGAAGACCCAGAGCTCTAGATAATTGTACCTTGTTCTTTCCAGTATTTTCATTTTCTGTTATGCCACTGTTTAGGCATTGCTTTTCATTTCAGTTGTATTTTCTTTTCATGCATTGTACAAAGAATGTTATTAATAAAAGTTGATGTTCTGTTATACTCTTGTGTATTTATATTGCTTAGACACGCTTAGCGTATTTACTTCGGAGTAAATACGTAGCGGGCCTCGCCGCGTCCCCTTCGCCGTACACCGGGAAGCGGGGCGTGACACTCACCTTCGAGAGCGACTCCGACGAAAAAGTAGCCCTCGGCCCTCTCTTCAAGGAATCCATCTCTGAAACGAAAGAATTGAGGAGTTGCGAGAACATTCAGCCGTGCAATTGCACGATACCCGGAAAGAATCTCGGATCCGCAAACAAGGGATCGAACAAAAAGGATAAAGGAAAGGGAAAAACGACCTTCGTCGCCAACACTCAACAACAATTGAGTGGCCCTAAACCGGTTGTTCGCCAAAACAACAAGCGGCAACCCCTCTATGAGAAGTTGAAACGTCCTTACTCATTTCCCCGGGATGAAACAAGGAGGCTGTTCGAACTAGCAGTGCGCAACAGGCTTATCACTCTACTGGAGCCGAAACACCAGCTACAACTGAATGATGTCAACAATTCTAATTACTGCCCTTACCACCAAGTATTGGGCCATCCGATCGAAAACTGATACGTTTTCAAAAACTGGGTTGAAGACCAATACCAACAGGGCAAGTTCGCGTTGTCCGAAAACTGGAAGGTGAGCCCGCCACAACCACATGCTCCGAGAAATATGGATATGCCGGGGGCATCATGCTCATTCATAGGGGAAGCCCCATAGACCGAAACGTCATTAAACTAACGATGGACCACTATGTTCTAAAACTGGCTGATGAACGAGACGTCTTTAAACTACTACCGCAGCATCCTCAGGCTGACGTGATAAAAAAAAAACAAAAAAAACGGTATGTCCATAAGCAAAATGGGCACGGATGAAAACCCGAAAGGGCTCCATGAGTAAAAACAGCAGTTTACCGGCGAGTGTTTGTGAAAACCCGAAAGGGCGCAACCTCGTTAAAAGACACTTACAGGGTCCTCTCGACCTTATAAGGAGAAACCACCCGAGTGAGATCCTTACGACTCACAAGGGAGAAACACACTTAGGGATCCTCACGATTCCTAAGGAGAAAATACACTTGCGAGATCCTCACGACTCGTAAGGAGAATTCTCTTATGGGACCTTCACGGCTCATAAGATTTGAAAGTCTTAAGTTACAGAGACTTGAACCTGTTCTTAAGCAACCCCCACAAACTTCGATATTGCCTTACAAGTGGCTCAATACTGACCCTTGTATACAATCCACGTGCGCGAATAAACATTTCCCTAGCAAAGTCCCACCTGTGACTAGAGATATGTCCATATGGTGAACAACCCTTGTAAGTCCTCTCGACTTATAAGGAGAAAACCCTTTTGTAAGATCCTTACGACTTACAGGGGAACATACAGTTAGGAATCCTCACGATTCCTAAAGAGAAAACACACCTACGAGATCCTTACGACTTGCAGGGAGAAATACCTTTGTGAGACCCTTACGGCTCATGAAGTCAAAAGCCTTAGTCGACAGGATCCTAACCCTGTTTACTAAGCCACCTTTGTTCAATATCGACAGAGGCAAATGATGATTCGCTCCTGGCAACATCCCAGTTGTAGCGGTGCTGATGCCGAAATCGGTGTTTAATCCCAAGCTTGCGGCGAAAAGACAGCAAGCCACACATACATACGAAATAGCCGAAATGATGGGGCAACTTGCAACAAAATCAGCAAGTAAAAATATATGCATGCAAAATAGCCGAAATGATTGGGCAACTTGCAATAAAAAGCAACGGGTAAAAATAAAATAAATAGCCGAAATGATTGGGCAACTCGCAATAAAAAGCAGCGAGTAAAAATAAGTAGCCGAAATGATTGGGCACCGCGAAAAATAGCCGAAATGATTGGGCAATCGCGACCTTCGCAATATAAAAGCTGAAATGATAGAACATCGTGGAAAGAAACAAAATGAAAAATATATATAATGAAATTTTATGCCCTACAGGCGATATCACAGCAATCTCTGTATACAATCCAGGGACACAAACAAAGAAGGAAACATATCTTCCCTCCCCATGCTCCATCATAAAACGGAGCCAAGTTTTGACGGTAACTCATATAAAACCTGAAAGACGATCGGAGATCATCTCGCACCAGCACGGAGTGGTCACCACCTCGACGTCTGTCTCAATACAACAGACGAGATGTCACGACAGTGTTCTTCCTTCAACAGGATTCGGACGTGACAAAGCAAACGAAGCAAAGGCCAAATTCCTAGCTTCAGGGTCTTAACGGCAAGTCATATAAAGCCTGAAAGACAATCGGAGATCATCTCGCACCAGTGCGGAGTGGTCACCACCTCGACATTAGTCTCGACACAACAGACGCAACATCACCAAAAGGAGCCACGGCAAAATCTCTAGTTCCAAACCTCGACGGTTCACCAACAACCTAGAGACAACCGCAACATTCATCTCGATATAGAGGACGCAATGCCAGCAAACGAAGCAAAGGCAAAATTCCTAGCTTCAGGGTCTTAACGGCAAGTCATATAAAGCCTGAAAGACTATCGGAGATCATCCCACACTAGCGCGGAGTGGTTATGACTCATCGGGGCTCTCCAAAATAAGCCTAACCTCAAGTAAAGAGCGGCATGGCAAAATTCCTAACGCTTGCTCTTCCGACGGTCAAACTGCCTAGGAGGATTGCTTGAAGACGTCTTGTCCAGCCTCCGAAGGGATCAGAGACACGGCAATCGCAAGGCTACTCGAACAGCAAGATTGCCTATTGAGGAATATATCAGCCAACGCGACGGTATGACGGACAAAACCCTAAGTACCACAGACCCTAACGGACCTCTGTCGTAAAGAGCAGAGGTTAACCGTGATGTTAGGATATTCTTGCGAGAAATGCTCGATTCGTCTCAACTCGTGAGGAAAAGCCTTAGGCAGCGGGGATTAAAAAAACCTGTTTCCTAAGCACTGGGACCCCGCAAGTCAGTCCAAAAATGGACTCTTGCATACTATTCACGGGTCACACTCTCCAAAGTCGAATCTCGACAAGGAAGGAAACAACCGCTTACGGGTCCTCTCGACTCGTAAGAGGGAAAATTCTCTTATAAGATCCTTACGACTTATAAGAGAAAACGCACTTAAGAATCCTCACGATTCCTAAGGAGAAAATACACCTACGAGATCCTCTCGATCCGTAGGGAGAAAATTCTTTATGAGACCCTCATGGCTCATAGAGTTGAAAAGTCTTAGGCAGCAGATCTGAACCTGCGGCCTAAGCCATCACTACCTCTTGAAGAAGCCAATACAGGATGCTTGCTCTATCATCCGTCAATCATGTTTACTAAGGTAACGTGCTGATAATAAAAGAAGGAGAAAGCGTAGAGAAAACACAAGACATTGCAAAAAAAATGTGTGTATCTTTATTCATGAATTCAATTAAGTACAAGGCGAATCGTATAAAAGAATAAAGAATAGATACGTATTATTCAAAGATTTACAAGTGTATGATTGATACAAAGGCAGCTACTGAGAAGGAAGCGTCTTAAATAGCTCCATCAATTGCTCGCGCACTTCCTTCAAAGCCTCCTCCTGAGCGGCTGCCGCGGCCACTTCTGCTTCCACCTGGGCCCGCTGCTGCAGGTAGGATGAAAGTTGCTTCTCAACTGCCTGCTGGGCTACCCCCTGATTTGGTGCATCCCGCTCGACGACGTCAAGCTGCTGCATCAGTGTTAATCTATCGGAGATGCATCGCAGAAGGCCTTCGAAGATAACCTTCAACTGTGCAGCGTTTGCATCCACCTGGGCATGCAGTCGGGCAGATTTGCTCGAAGTCTTTCCGCGCTCCTTATGCCTTAAAGCAACTTCTTGTTCAAGATGGCGAAAGTAAGAAGCGCTCTGCTCGATCCATGCCGCCCGTTGAGTGCTCACAGCCAAGATCTCGGGGGCAGGACACATAAGCTCCAGCTGATGCAGGCGGGCCTCGATCTCCCTGCAGTGATTAACTCAAGACTCGACGACGCCTTCGTTATGAAAATTTGCAAGCGTCGCCGGCATCGGATTAACCTCCGCAACGAAATCTGCAGCAGATGGGGGGCTTCTGCGTCAAGCTCTTCGATGCATCCGCTCAGCATACTCAAACTCATCGCAGCACCCTTTGAAGATGGATGCCTGGAGAATGGGCCTGCCGGCATCGTGATGCGAGACTCGAAGGGGGCCGGAATCGGAACGACAGCTGAAAAAAAAACACAATCAGATGACGGTTTAAGAAATATAAGAAAGTCATCAATGAGAGAGTTTACAATACCAGCTGCAGCAGGCGGCAAAGCCGGGAGGACCGGTGGAGCAACTGATCTCTCATCTCCCCCTTCGATCTGTAGCACTGCAATCAAAGCAAGGAAGAATCAGAAACAAGTTCATTATTGGAAAAAAGAAAAGGCGTCAATTGAAAACTATACTCACCAGCGCCACTGGAGGAAGCAAGCTCTGACGGGAAGGAGAAGTGCGGGTGCAGCACCTGGTAAAGGTGATCAAAAAGTACTCCTGCAAAGACACAATAATACGACATCGGTACATAAATTATGCAGCCAAGATAAGACTGATAAATCGCAAATCTATACCTTCCCACATTTGCGACAGTGCGATAGAAAGTAGAGAGGTGGCCACCGTCAAGGCAGTAACGGACGGCGCTCCCTCGAACAAAGGGGCATCAGCACTGGCCACGCCTGCGTTGGAAACAAGATAAGCCCTGTCAGGAAAGGTTGCAGAATAAAGAAAAGGACGGTAACCCAAAATTTACCTGATGAGTCACCAGCCTAAATGGAGGCGTCTCCTTCCTCCATTGACACGGGTCCACCCCCCGTTGCTTCATCTCCAGACTCTACGGGAGCCGTCGTTGTACTCGCGAGGCCAGGAGACGGCGGAGAACCGTAGGCGGGGAGAGCAATGATCGGAGTATTGCCAGACTCTTGAGAAAGAGCGGCCGGCTCGTCCTCGGGAATCATGCCCGTCTCACCCGCTACTCCCTCGGGCTCAGCGGTCGCGGCCATCTCGTCCACCGTTGCCATAGGGTCGTCGGTCTCAGCCGCTCCATCCGCTGCTGCCCCAGGCTCGGTTATAGCAGCCGTCTCATTGGTCGCTACCTCGAGCTCGGCATCAGCAACCTTCTTGGGCATAGTAGGCGTGACTGTCTCGTCAACCACTAGCTCATACCCGGCGACTACAATTGCACCACCTACCGTCGCCTTGGGGTCAGGTGCTACCTTTTCCACCGTCCCCTCAGGCTCGACGGTTTCCGTCGCTCCTTCAGTTGGATTTGGCCCTGCAGGACAAGATGTATAAGAACCGATAGTTGTACAACTTTTGCAACAAAGTCTTGAAAGACACATTACATGAGGTGGATTGATCGTTGGCCTCCCGAGCTACGCGTGCCGCATGTCTATGAGCAGTAGACAAGGCGACCGGAGACTCTTCCGAAGGAGTAGCAGCACGAGGAATAACGGAGCTTGGGCCCGCTCCAACGGCCAAAGCAGTGCTGCGCTCCTTCGCTGCGCGCCTCAAGCGTTTCCTCTCCTCCCGGGCCGTCACGACGGACCTCTTGGAAGCCTCCTTCAGCAAGGCGTCGTCGCCCGCGTTCAGAGTTGCCTCCAGAGCTTTCAAGGCATCCATCATAGGCTTTTTGAGTTGAGTCTTGATTTAGAGTTGTTTTATCGATCAAAAAATATTTACCGCAATCAAGAACGGCGTCGCATGAAGCTAGCCGGTGAGTACGGGTCGGTCCACAGGGATTTTGTGAATCTCCTAATCGCGCTAACGAGTTAATTCCGAAAGGTGTTCGGATTGGTTATTAAATCTAAAAACCTAAATTAATCTATCTACGATTATCTAGATCTATTCTTGCTAGGGTTAGGTTTAGGGATGGTTTGGAAATGCAGGTAAATCTCAACGCTTTCTATACCCGAATGAAGATCTAAGAGGAGTTATGGTAATTATCAATAAAGGGGATTAGATCCATTCGGGAAGGTGTTCCTTCCTCTAGGTTCTTGTCCTTCCTTTAGAGATCCTTACCCTAACTTCCATGGAAAACGCGCGCAACCAGGCTTTTACACTACGGTGTCATCGCTACCTTGAGGGGTAGGATACCGTAGGGCGCGGTGTGTGCGTGTATGCATGGAGTCCTATTGTAAATATTTGGTGGGTAAGAAAGGAATGAGAGATCTCATCTCTCAAAATCCTTCCCCAAAGCTAAACCCTAAACAAGTTCCTAGGGCATGAAATTAAATCTACCTAGGGCAAAGAATTGAAATCTACACTAGGGCGAGAAATTAAATCTACTTACAGATGCATCCCTCCAATCATCCATGCAGAGTTGTCAGATCTGAATTTCTGAATGGGAAGGAAACACCGATGCTCTCCAAAAAAAGATCTGAATTTTATTTCATTAAAAGGAGGCATAGGGAAAATACAATGTTTTGGGTTCCTATTTATAGAGAATAGGAAACCCTAGGGTTACATTTTGATCCGCATGTCTAAAATTACAAATATACCCCCAAGAAGTCTTTTCAGAGCCTCCAATGCATTATGGTAAAATTTTCACCGAGTACGGGCTTTATACGGCCGCGGAACCGCGGCAATGGAGGGCTTGGGCCGCGGTTCCGCGGCCCTTTGAGGAGCTTAGGTTCTGAAATTTTGGGGTTTTGTTTTGGGTTTTCTTGGGCTTCTGGTTATTTGGTTTTTTCTCCGATTGGGCTTCTACATTAGCTCTAGATTTTCAGTGAACCATTTGCAATGGATTTTTAACCGTCCGCTTTGTATTTTTGGACCTTGAGTTGCCTTGTTAATTGTGAACTGTCTTTTGATGTAGGCTTGACTAAGGTCCTCCCATTTGTTGGTCAAAAGTCCATATTTTCATCGTCTTTACATCGTTTTCACTGTTTCCTGCTCAAGAACCTGTAACCTGTAACATGTAGCAGACATGCGTCAAAAGCACCTGTTTATTTATAAAAAGAATAAGAATGGGAAAGATAATAATGCAATATTATGGTGTGAACAAATACCCCCAAACTTATCTTTTGCTCGTCCTCGAGCAAACTTATTTTTTATTCACTAAAAACCTAACCGCACTTTCGCAGGGAAACGCGATTGCATTGAGCACGTGCAACAAGCCGTTAAACCTTTATGTGTCCCTAGTAGGAGGAGTGTTGTCTACTGAGGGTTTTCAGCGGATTGCACCCACAAAATCCTATCAACTCGGCTTTTCAACTTTTGTTTTCCAATTAGGTTTCCTAACAAGGAATTCTATTATCGTCGACTCGCAAATTATCCACCCATATTCTTCACACTTCCTTATCATTTAATTTAAGATTATATATGTTCTATAGACTTACCTAACTTTCGGCATCTCTTAAGTTTTCCTTCTAGGGTTCCATCTCCACTTAGGAATTTCTATCAACTCTATTAAATATACAAGTTCTATTCTTCACTCCTTTCTCTCATCTAAACTCCAATCACATACCCCTACGTGTGTGTATAAATCACCCCTACACTTGGAAATTCAAATCAAGCAATCATACTCTCGTCCGTTGTCCAAAGCACTTATTAGTAGGTGAATTTTAATGAATCTTGCTTACACATCCTTCATGCGACCATTAATACTTCTTGAGGTACCAACAACCGATTACAAGATGTGTTTGCACTTTAAAGCGTAAATCCTAGTCTTGCAACACCCAAGGCTTTTTAGCAGTGACTCCCAAACCAGTTGGTCTAAGGCACTAGGTGATGAAGCATCCTCGCTAAATATTTTTCTATTTTTACAGCCTTAAGTAATCACAAAAACCAGTGTTCATTTTTTTTATTCTTTATTCACACTTTTATATATTTTTTTCATTTTCATTGTACTAAGGACTTTAGACAAGAGCATTTCAAGGTCTCTTCTACTATTCCAAGTTTCAAGGTGCGTGATTGTGCAAATTGTAGGGTATACGTTTTCAGAATCTAGACTTAAGTTAGGAACTATTTTTCAAACTTATACTCTAATAAGAACATCAATACTTTTCCTTTGTTTCGACTTAGCCCAAGAAGTGAACTCAAAATTTGCCTATTTCTAAATAAACTACAAAGACATATACTCTCTACCGTTAAACTTTAAGAAATGTTATTTTTAGAGTTTTTAATTTACTAAGTCTAAGATCTAGTTGTTCCTAGCTAGTTAACCTATCTGTCAAACTCAAGTCAAATAAGCCAAAATTGAATACATTAATTTTTATAATTTTCGAAATTTTTTCAATTTTTATGGGTTTTCAAATAATTATGCAAATGCAAAAATATGTACAAATGAATGCGAAGGAAGAAGACGTATCGATCATACCCCCAAACTTAAACTTGACAGTGTCCTCACTGTCATGCTAAACCAAGAGGGTCAAAATGCCGGCACTCCCCTGTTTATTTATTTATAATTTTTTAAATATATTTTTAATGTTTTGAATTTTTTTTTTATTTTATAGAAAAAGAAAACAAAAATATATATACATATATACAACAACTTTCCCCCCCAAACTTAAGCTTGGCCTTACACAAGCCAAATGTGAGCACCAACCATTCAAAAATCTTATCGTGGTAATGGCTAAGTTGGTGAAATAATGGGGTGTAGAAGAAAGAAATGAGAAACACGCGAGACCGTGTGGAAAGAAGAATGGTAGAATATGGTCTCGGTGGAGGAACAGAATGGCGGAAAGGAGAAAGAAGGGTCGCGCGATCTTGAGGGTGTAAATCGAGTGAATAAATTAGCGCAATTTGTGATGACCGATGTGTTAAAAGCGATTGCGCTAACCTATCAACCCGTCGAGAAATGGGGTCAAATCCCTCAAGATTTGCAAGAAAACATGGGTACACCGAACTTGGTATAGGAGATGAAAGCGTAACGGTCACTTGTACGGTCGGAACAATAGGAAGGACGAAAGGGAGTGAATTAGGGATAGTCTCATTCTCACCGTAGTAAATTGTCTCGAACTTAAAAGATTCCATCAATGGTTCGAAACTACTGTAAGAAAACGAGTCTGATGGTTCAATTAACTCATCTGAAAATGTAAAGGACTCAAACTCGGACGGTGAGTCATCAACATCGTCCGAAAAAGTGAAACACTCGTAAGTGTTATCGTCTGTGAGAACTGTGTTAGATTCAAAGGAAAAATTTTCAAGCTCACAGTCTTCAAGCGGGGTCGGAACGATGGGAAGGAGGGAGGGTGATATAACAGTCAAAGGTTCAGGAGGATGAATTGGAAAATCAGACACATCAAACAAAAATGATTCAACCTCAATATTATCCTCAAGACTCTCCTTAATACTATCCTCAATATTTAACTCATCCATGCCATTATCATCAAAATCTAGACGCATATGAGATTCAGGAGAAACATTTAATAACTCAGGATGATGATTTGAACATAAAATTTCAATTAAATCGACAGGTTCATCATCCGAAATATTCCCGGCGTCTATATCCTCAATCAAGTGAAAATCAATTTCTTTAGACACCTCCTCAAAAGCATGGATGTTTATCAATGTAGGTTCTAGAGTGGAGGTGTAAAGGTCGAAAGGATTAGGTGTGGTTTCACTCGAAAGGGGTTCTTCACAATTTGGCAAATCAAGCACTACAAAATCACACAACTCAATTTTATTTTTAACAGGTGAACTATTTAGAGCAATCGATGGAAAACAGGAGTTGTGGGTTTCCATTGGGTACGGGTAGGTTTGATTTGAAAATCCTCTCTCATTCTCACTCTGTCCAACCGCCTCCTTATACATTAAAATTTTTTGAGCTAGCGGGAAACTAGCTACCGGTTCACTAGGTTGCATAAGGGCGGCCACGGACGCTTCCACATTCCTAGTTATTTTATTTGTTGCTGCAATATAAGCTTTCAACGACTCTTCCAAACTAGACTTAGGTGATGAGGGGGTTTCGGTGAAAGATTCGAAATTGGTTGGATATGTGAAACTCCCAACAGGCTGTGTAGAAACAGTGTCTAGTGAAGGTGGGAAAGTCAGGTAAGACTGGTAGGAAGTGGGTGGTAAGACAGGGATAGGGTCAATATATGGATAAAAAGGTGAATAGTCGTGTGGATCCCTAGAACTAGATGAGTGGAGAGGGGTGAAAGATCGACTGCGAGATTGAGCAATATGTTCAGCAATGGACATAGGTCTAGGAGTGACAGAAGGACTTGAAAAAGTGGTATCAACATATGAAAGTGGTGAAGGTTGACTTGGTTGACACAAAGTGGGTTGAAAAGTCAAACTGTTTCTCCTAAACGCCTCTATTTGATCTTTCAAAGATATTTTTGGTAAGGAGGGATCGTTTTTAAATTGACCGAACAAATTGACATACGACGCAAAATTAGGTTCGGGATACCAAAGTTCGGCTAATGATTTATTATGTGGGGTACCCATGTTAAAAGAAGGGGAAAGAAGGAAAGTTTATTGTGGTGCAAGGATTTATTTGGGCTAAAAAAACTTTGCAAGTTTCTATAAAATTTTCCTTATTCTATTTTTTATTCTTTTTCTCTTTATTAGGAAAAATTTGTTGCAAAAAGATTTTCAACACAAGATATGCAACCGCAAAATATTACTTGCAATTTAATTTCATTTCAAGCGGGGCCCAAAAATTCTGCACAAAATCGTTATTTGGAAGGGAATATATTTGTAAAGTGCAAAAAAACCTGCAGGCATGTTTCAGAAAATATATTAAAATTTGCAGAGGAGAAATAACAGAGAAGCTTACAGTGCAAATTGCAGAGGATGATATCACCAAAAGGGCGCGGTTCCGCGGTATAGACGCGTTATTGCCGCGTTTTCACGGCCAAAAATATCTATTTACCGCAATCAAGAACGGCGTCGCATGAAGCTAGCCGGTGAGTACGGGTCGGTCCACGGGGATTTTGTGAATCTCCTATTCGCGCTAACGAGTTAATTCCGAAGGGTGTTCGGATTGGTTATTAAATCTAAAAACCTAAATTAATCTATCTACGATTATCTAGATCTATTCTTGCTAGGGTTGGGTTTAGAGATGGTTTGGAAATGCAGGTAAATCTCAACGCTTTCTATACCCGAATGAAGATCTAAGAAGAGTTACGGTAATTATCAATAAAGGGGATTAGTTCCATTCGGGAAGGTGTTCCTTCCTCTAGGTTCTTGTCCTTCCTTTAGAGATCCTTACCCTAACCTCCATGGAAAACGCACGCAACCGGGCCTTTACACTACGGTGTCATCGTTACCTCGAGGGGTAGGATGCCGTAGGGCGCGGTGTGTGCGTGTATGCATGGAGTCCTATTGTAAATATTTGGTGGGTAAGAAAGGGATGAGAGATCTCATCTCTCAAAATCCTTCCCTAAAGCTAAACCCTAAACAAGTTCCTAGGGCATGAAATTAAATCTACCTAGGGCAAAGAATTGAAATCTACACTAGGGCGAGAAATTAAATCTACTTACAAATGCATCCCTCCAATCATCCATGCAGGGTTGTCAGATCTGAATTTCTGAATGGGAAGGAAACACCGATGCTCTCCAAAAAAAGATCTGAATTTTATTTCATTAAAAGGAGGCATAGGGAAAATACAATGTTTTGAGTTCCTATTTATAGAGAATAGGAAACCCTAGGGTTACATTTTGATCCGCATGTCTAAAATTACAAATATACCCCCAAGAAGTCTTTTCAGAGCCTCCAATGCATTATGGTAAAATTTTCACCGAGTACGGGCTTTATACGGCCGCGGAACCGCGGCAATGGAGGGCTTGGGCCGCGGTTCCGCGGCCCTTTGAGGAGCTTAGGTTTTGAAATTTTGGGGTTTTGTTTTGGGTCTTCTTGGGCTTCTGATTATTTGGTTCTTTCTCCGATTAGGCTTCTACATTAGCTCTAGATTTTCAGTGAACCATTTGCAATGGATTTTTAACCGTCCGCTTTGTATTTTTGGACCTTGAGTTGCCTTGTTAATTGTGAACTGTCTTTCGATGTAGGCTTGACTAAGGTCCTCCCATTTGTTGGTCAAAAGTCCATATTTTCATCGTCTTTACATCGTTTTCACTGTTTCCTGCCCAAGAACCTGTAACCTGTAACATGTAGCAGACATGCGTCAAAAGCACCTGTTTATTTATAAAAAGAATCAGAATGGGGAATATAATAATGCAATATTATGGTGTGAACAAGTCTCTTGCGGCAATTCCGAACAGGCCGGAACATCGGCAGCTGACCCGGAGAGAAGTCCCGCATCAGTTTGCGAGATAGGTCTTGTAGTCCCTGCGATAAGACAAAAAGGGGTCAGATTACTCATAAGGAATGGAAGGAGAGACATAATGAACCGAAATGTACCAAGGCCTAAGGATGCTCTAAGTCGTTCCTCCTCCTGGAAAGTTTTGAGGGAAGCAGCGATAGCTTCTTCGGTAGAAATGCCTATTAAAAGAAATGGGGAAAAGCGTTAGTCAAAGACGATGATAAAAGTATGATGAAATGACAGAAAAATACAACTAGTAATTACCCGATTGTGCAAGTTTAGCCAACCACGCATCGCGCCTTGCCAATCGCTCAGAAGCTGCGATGGCGGCCGCCATATCAGTGTCGTTTGGCGTAAATAGGCCCTCGTTGGTCCCATACTCACCCAAGCCCTCGCTATAAGGGGCATGAGGTTCTTGACCAAATGCAACGTCGGCAGAGAAGAGCGACTTCTTATTCCTCTTCTGCACGCGATCCTCAGGTGCACCCAAAATCAACTTGCGCTTCGTGGGCACCTTGGGACGGCGGGTCCCGATGTCCGAGCCCACGCCAGACTCAGGCGAAACTACATTCACCGTCTCCACTGGAGCACGGGGCGCTGGGGGCACGTCGGCGGTAGTACGGAGTAATCCGCACGGAGGGCTCAGCACGCTCGGTGGCTCAGCTCCAGCATCTCGCAGCGGAGGAACAACATGGGTCCATGGCCTTAGGGGGGCTTTGCGATCGCTGGTGGGGGCGCACCCTTACGGTCAACCAACAACCGCTTTTCTTCCCGGATAACAGCACCCATCGCTTGCGCGTACCAAGCCACGTACACGTTAAGGGCCAGTGGGACGCAGCTCGGCTCGCTGATAAAAAAGTAGGAGCCCGTGTTCAGTCGCATAAAATGGTGCAGCGCGCTCCGCATCCCCTCCCGTAGCCGCGGGCTCTTCCAAAAACGCCTCCAGCGGGACCCTCTGGTTGTAGCTTGATTGTTGGACGAACCGATGGGGGTTGTACCTCATGAAGAGCGCCATGTCGTTTTGCCTGAACACCAGGAAGCCCGGCCGGATGGAGTATAAGTGAAGAATCTCCCAGGCTTTCAATACGGAGGCCCCGTCCTTGAAACCATCACGCAGCGCCAACACCACCTTGGAGGTCTCCGGGCCGATGGTCACGACTTTGTCTATGAAAGAAATCCTCGCCCCGACCGTGTGCGGACGAAGAAGCAACCCCCTAGCCTCCCGCGGAGGCGGATTCACAATCGAGGCGCCGATCAGCCGCATAACTCTGGGGAGTCTGCACTTCACGAAAAACGAGGGGCTCTTATGAACGCCGAATACCCCGAGCACATGCATTTCCATCCACGAAGTGAAATAGTGCATCGGGAAATTGGCAGGTTGCACCCCAGGTTCATTTACATCCGCCGCCACGCTGAGTCCATGGTATAGGTGGGCCAACCCGGCGATTCCGATCGACAACTGTATGCCAGCCACCATCCGATGCGCTGGGTAGAAAATGGACGGCCTCATGTAGCGCGGGTGCATGGGGAGCGCGAACCAGCACAACCATAACCCCGGAAACCCTAGAAAAAAGGTCTCCTCATCAATGCCCGGGGCCGCGATTTCTGATAAGGGCATGATGGCGGCATCGGGGAGATAGAAATCCTTTTGATCGTCTTCCAATACTGGTCAACGATCTAAGCCGAAGCCGAAGGGGTCGTCGAGCTTGGCGAACTTTTCACTCCGCTGGGATAGAATCTCCGGTCGAAGAAAGCGGGCGATGAAATCTGCAAAACCGACTCCCCGGATCCCAATTCTAAATAGAGACCTTCATACATATTCAGCACCTTTACCAGGCTCGGAAACTGCTGTTAAATAGCATTCTCCGGCGTTAGGCCTATTACCAGGGGCTTGGTGGCGAAGACATTCTCGTCAGGAGGAAGCAGCTCCTCATAATTCTCCCCCTCACCGGCAAACCCGAGATCTCAACGAACTCTTCCAGAGGGATGGAGACTTCCCTGTCCGATAGAAGGAAGGTATGGGTAGGGATATTCCATTGTTCTATGAATGCCTTAACCCACCACGTCAGAGGAACAGGATACTCGAACAAAGAGACGTAGACTGCGGAGTACAGACCAATCTTCATCAGATGCGTCCTCTTCGCTGATAGGATGTACCTGGCCCACTGCAAATATCCGGCTGGTTGTCGAGGGGTCAATCCAATATTACAAGGTTGTCCCCAAAGGCGTGCCTCACCCTGGCATATGCACCGCCCCAGAATGTCCACGGCTGCCGGCGGCTGCATGGAGATGGCAGCAATCGAAGGCTGAAGGAGATCCTCCGAGTTCCAATTTACAACCTCCACGGCATAGTTCACCGGGGGTGCATCCGCATAGGGGATCGAAGAGATAGGCTCTGACGGCGTCGCGCAACCGAAGCTTCGGCGACCCCTGATGATTTCACTGTACCACCTACCCCACAGGTGAAGGTTCTTATACTCGGGGTCATGATCCTTAATGAGAGCGAGAACCTCCCGGTCCACCGGCGCCTCAGGGAATCCTCCCTCTGAGCGAACAAATGCGAAAGACAGATCAGCAGACATGATTGCCTGCAAAGAAAAATGAAATTCAGCCGTCAGTATCATAATTTAATTTTAAAAGCCTGATGCTTGATACTACACTGCAATGCAGTGTAGAGGGGACCAAAGGGGACCTATAAAATCTAGATGACAATGCATCAGTTAATAAGACAGCCCCATTATTGGATGAGACTGTCAATTAATGAGGAGATCCCCAAAAGAATATTCTCATTAAATGAGAAATCCCTTGAGACAAGGAGAAAATCTCCCTTTTCAGAGCAAGGCTCTGTTACAGAGTGACACTTGTCAAACTCTGGTCATAAGGGAATAAAATTCCTTAAAAGAGTTTAGCTCTGTAATAATGATGGAAAAATCTATCAAAGGAAAAATTAACTCCTAAAAATGAAAGTGTGGGATCTTAAAGATCCATGAAAAACTCTTGAGAGTTCTTCATCAAAAGATCAAAAAGATCTATATTTTGTCCATGAGCAAAGCTCTGTTCATGGGTTAAAAACCCTGAAACAAGATCTCTTTAGATCTATGGATTCTTGAGAGCAAGGCTCTGTTGGTGAAACCCCAAAGGGGTTTTCTTTAGATCAAAGATCTATGAGAGCAAGGCTCTGTCAATTAAAATTAATTTAAGTTAATTTAAGTTAATTTTACCTAAAATTTTCTAGAGTTTAACTCTTAAGATTCTTGAAAGCAAGAGCAAAGCTCTGAAGTTCTGAGAATAAGAATTCTTGAAGATGATAATCATCTGAAGAGTACCAAGGGTCTTATTTATAGGCGCTTGAGCGCCCCTTCAACTCCTGAGTTGATCCAACAGATCAGATCTTGCCACCACTGCACTCACGTGTGCGCCACGTGAGCGCAACGGTGGGGGGGCATTTGTTTCCCCCAATCAGAGCAAAGCTCTGTTTGAATTTCAAAAATTCAAAAATTCCTGCGCTGCGCGCAGAGAGCCACGTGTCAAAAACAGACACGCCAGCGCAAGGGGCGCTGCGCCCAAGTCAGCGCACCCAATCAGAGCAAGGCTCTGTTTTAAAATAAAAACAAAGGAAGCAACGCTTCAGATGACTTGCGCTCTGCACTGCGCGACACGTGTCAGGGCAGTTGCGCTGCGCTCTGCGCTGCACGACACGTGTCAAGCGCAGGTGCGCTTGCGCCAACTGTGCCAAAATTTAAACAATAAAATCCTGGAAAGATCTTTCCAAATCTTGTTAAAAACAAGAAGATTACCTTCTGTAAAACAGAAGCCCTAGGATCAAAGATCCAACGGCGGGGAAACATCCCTAAATCAATCAGAGAAAGATCTTTTTAACTGATTTAACAAATCAATTGGCACTATATAAAGGCCCCTAGACTCCAAGTCTAAAACATTGACACAGAAAAAGAGATACAGAGAACTCTTCTAAAACTTTGAGAAGAATTCAGAGAAAAAGAAAAAAGGTAAAACCTTTAGGGAAAAAAAGAGAAGAATTTCTTCTAAAAAGATCAATGATCTAAGAACAAGATCAAAGATCTTCAATAAAAAAATGATAATATTAATAAAAAGAAGTAATTTACTTCTTTACTAGATCTTCTGATCTATATAAAGGCATTGCCTTTTGATGAGCCACTGGTTCTTGAAACTTGAGGTAGAACCTCTTTCGAATCAAAAAGATTCTGTTCTTTGATCTAAAATAGATCAAGATGCGCCCTGCGCTTTTGAACAGTGCCTTGCACTTTTGAAGTTTGCACTGTTGCGCTTCTTAGATTGGCGCAAGTCACCAGAGAGCGCCACGTGTCAATCACAGAACAGCTGCGCCTTGCGCTTCTAAAAACAGAGCACTGCTCTCTTGGTTTGGCGTAAGTCACCAGAGCGCGCCACGTGTCAGCAGCGCACTGGCACAGCGCACTGCACTTGCGCTCACCAGAGCGTGACACGTGTCACCTCCATATGAATTTGCGCCTTGCGCTCCTCAATTGGCGCAAAGTGCCTGACAAGCCACGTGGGGCACTGTCAGAATATTTAATGCTCTGCATTATTAAAGAAAAGGGACAGAGCCCAATTAAAAAGGCCTAAAAGGCCAAAATAAATTACATGCATTTACATAAAAGGCCCAATGCCATGCATTGTCTAAAAGGGCAGAGCCCAAACAAAGGCCTAACAGGCCGGATACAAATAAAAATGTTGAATATTCTCAACTGGACTTAGCCCAATACTGGTCGTAAGTCCTCAAATTAAATTGAACTGAGCACAACTGCTCTCTCAAATCAATTTACACCCGGTTCAAGGGTACATCTCCAAACTCCTCTAATATTTGTCGTTGTAATCCTTCAACGTCGTCAGAAAGGTGACGGGTCCCGACAACCACACATAAACTCGGACTGTGGGGTCCTTAAACTCACGGACTAATGCATCCTTAAACCATTATCCGTCCCCAAAATGGGAATGTTGGACCACCATGTCCCTAAACTGGTAATAGGGACTGTGGGGTCCTTAAACTCATGGACTAATGCGTCCTTAAACCAATATCCGTCCCTAAAATGGGAATGTTGGACCACCACGTCCCTAAACTGGCAATACGGACTGTGGGGTCGGACTAATGCGTCCTTAAACCAGTATCCTTCCCCAAAATGGGAATGTTGGACCACCATGTCCCTAAACTGGCAATGGACCACTATGTCCCTAAACTGGAACAATACGATGACCACTATGTCCCCAAATGCTCTTTTATCGGATCTAAACGGTCCAGTTAAGTTGATCTTAGTCTCAAATTGGACTAACGTATCCTTAACACACGTTTAAGTTGATCTTAGTCTCAAATATGGCTAACGTATCCTTAAACCAAAACCCCAAACCCAAATCTAAGAAAATACGGATTTGGAATAATCCACGTCCTACGGGCGACGACATAAATTAGTCTCCGTATACAATCTACGGGCAACCACAAACAAAACAAACACCTACGACACGAAGTAAAATTTTGGAGAAGGAGAAAGTTGTTACTGCGAAGCGGTAGCGTAATTAACTGCAGGGGCTTGCGCCTGCAGGGAAGAGCGTCCCCACAATAAAAAACCCCTCAAGCGAGGGGGAATCTGACGAAGTTTGCTACATCGGCCGCATCCGTCTAAACCTCCGATACACGGTGCCATAAATCAACTTGGCATCTTCGGAGAGGTGGACGGATAAAACCAAATAGCATCTGCCCCGAATCTCAGGCGAAGACATCCCTGTCTTGGCCGTCTTTCGGAGGGGAACAGATTCTGGCGTATTCACCTTTTTAGCGCAACTGCACTGACACGTGTCGCGCAGCGCAGAGCGCAAGTCATCTGAAGCGTTGCTTCCTTTATTTTTATTTTAAAACAGAGCCTTGCTCTGATTGGGTGCGCTGCCTTGGGCGCAGCGCCCCTTGTGCTGGCGTGTCTGTTTTTGACACGTGGCGCTCTGCGCGCAGCGCAAGGGATCTGAAGCGTTGCTTCAATTTTTGAATTTTTGAAATTCAAACAGAGCTTTGCTCTGATTGGGGGAAACAGGGGTCGCGCGCATGGGACTCACCACGGCAGCTCGAAAATGACCTCGCCAGGAGACCTGAGGAACATCATTGAACGGAATCGGGGTCGTGGCCACGCAGAGGTCTCCGGTAGCCGAGGCAAAAAATCGGAGTATGCCGACTCATCGGGATACCACGGCCGACTCGACGCCCTCGAAAAGAAGATCGAGGGTATGCATCGGGAAGGTCATAATTCGAGCGACGGGGCTAAATATGCCGCCGACTCGCTCACAAAGCCCTTCACGGAAGAGCTGCTCACCGTTCATGTCTCCTCCCGGAACAAGCCCCCAAAGGTCTCACTCTTCGACAAGAAGTGCGACCCGAAGGACCATTTGGACGCGTTCACAGCCAGGATGAGTTTCCAGGACTGTTCCGACGCCGTCCAATGCCGCGCTTTCCCAGCCACTCTCATCTGCTCCGAACGAGACTGGTTCCGAGGACTCACGCCGCGCTCAATCTCAACTTTCGATGAGCTGGCCACCCAATTCCTCGGCCACTGAGTCGGGAACAGACGGCAGAAGCGGACCGTCGACCATCTCTTCACAATAAAGAGCGGGGACAAAAAAACCTTCAAAGGGTATGTCACCCGCTTCCACAACGCACTCCTTGAAGTCCTGGAACACCGGGACGAGACGGTCATTACGGCACTTAGGTCGGGTCTTAGGCACAAGGAGTGGTTACGCTCCTTTGCATTAGCGCAACCTAAGACCATGGCCGAGGTAAAGGCCTGGACCGAACGTGAGATCCAGCTGGAATCCAAGGTAAACGCCAATCTTCCCCGGACAGACCAAACTGATCATAAGAAAAGGGGCCGGGAAGAGAAAAAGAGGCTTGAGCGGCCAAAACCCTACTCCCCGAAGTTTCGGGAGTGCACCTCGCTCAACGTCTCCCAGACGGTACTGCTGGAGGAGGCTAAGGGCGAGAGCTTCTTCAAGCTCCCCCCAGTCTCGCGCATGGCGGCAAAGCGCACCCGGGGCCCCTACTGCGGCTTCCACCGGTCGTAAGGCCACTCCATGGAGAACTGCAGGCAACTCCGAGACTACATCGAGGAGCTAATCCGCTCGGGCCACCTGGCAGCGTACTTGCGGGACAAGCGGCAAGCTGACCGTGAACAAGAGCAACGTCCGCCTCACGGCGAGTTGACAATCGGCCAAATCATAGCCATATCAGGGGGGTTCGGCAGATACCGACGAGGGCCAGCACCCCTCGCCGGTCATAGAGACTAACAACCATCCGAGGAAGAAGGCCAGGGAGACCGAGCCGATCATTTTTAACGATGAGGATCTCCACGGTATATCCCTGCCCCACAACGACCCGCTGGTGATCACAGCTCGGGTCCACCACTACGAGGTGCAGAGGATACTGGTCGACTCGGGAAGCTCGGCGGACATACTCTTTTACGACTGCTTTCTGCGGATGGGACTCGCCCCATCGGACCTAAGGCCGACCGCATACGTCCTGTCAGGGTTCACCAACCATTCCATCCCGGCGGAAAGAGTAATCACTCTCCAGTTTAACATCGGGGAGGCCGGCCGTACGCGAACAGTGCCTGTGGAATTCATCGTAGCGAGGATCCCGTTGGCCTACATCATCCTCCTCGGCCGCCCAACACTGAACTCCCTTGGGGCCCAGATATCGACCTACCACCTGGCGATGAAATTCCCGCTCGACCAAGGCGGGATAGGTCGGGCCTACGGAGACCAACGGACTGCAAAGGTTTGCTTCACCACAACATCTTCATTTGAGCGGCCAAACAACGATGTTGAGGCTGAGGGTGACATCCGGGGTTCTCTGGACACTCAAGACGAGCAGAAAGAGGTCCGAGGGACCCCGGTGGAGCCACTGACAGAGGTCCCCCTCATTGAAGAGGACGACGAACGAACCGTACAGATCGGGTCACTTCTGACAGGGGCTCAGCGGGACGATCTAGTTCATTTCCTCAGGAACAACTCCGACGTGTTTGCCTGGGCACCTGCTGACATGCCTGGGATCGACCCTAAAATCATATCTCACAAGCTCGGGGTAGATCCTACGGCCCGACCCGTCAGGCAGAAGAAACGAAGCTTTGCCCCGATTAAGCAGAAGGCAATCGAGGACGAGATAGACAGGCTCCTCGCCGCCAACTTCATTCGGAATGTTCCATACTCCGAATGGTTGGCTAATGTGGTCATGGTCAAAAAGTCAAGCGGGAAGTGGTGAATTGAATCGACTTCACCGACCTCAACAAGACCTGCCCGAAAGACAACTATCCCCTCTCTCGGATAGATCAGCTCGTCGACAGCTCGGCAGGCCACGAGCTACTTAGCTTCTTGGATGCTTTTTCCGGCTACAATCAGATCCGTATAAATCCGGCGGACGAGGATCTCACCGCATTCACAACGGACCGGGGGGTATACTGCTACAAGGTGATGCCTTCGGCCTCAAAAACGCCGAAGCTACATACCAACGTATGTTCAAACCGTAGATCGGCAGGAATATGGAAGTTTATGTCGACGACATGCTCGTCAAGTCGGTCTCATCGTTCGACCATGCCAAGGATCTGGGCGAGGCCTTCGACGTCCTCCGCAAGTTCAAGATGAAGCTGAACCCCGCCAAGTGCACATTCGGGATCACCGGGGGAAAGTTCCTTGGTTTCATGATCACTCACTACGGGATCGAAGCCAACCCGGAGAAAATCAACGACATCCTCAACATAGCCGCGCCCAAGACAAACATCGAGATCATGCGGCTGACCGGACGAGTAGCCGCTCTGTCAGGTTTTATGTCGAGGTATGGGGAGAAGCGCCTCCCGTTCTTCAAGGCTCTAAGGGAAATTCCATGGTTCGAGTGGTCGGAGGAGTGCCAGACCACCTTTGACCAATTGAAGAAGCACCTTGCGACCCCACCGCTGCTTACCCAACCGGTTGAAGGGGACGAGCTATCGCTATATTTGGCGGTATCCGACCAAGCAGCGGGCTCAGCGCTCGTCCGAGAGGTCGACGGGGTCCAGAAGCCGGTATACTATGTGAGCCACGTCTTTAAAGACGCAGAAACGAGGTACCCAGCCATAGAGAAGATCGTCTTGGCACTCATTGTGGCCTCAAGAAAGCCACGACACTATTTCCAGGCGCACACCATCCTCGTTCTTACCGAGCGCCCTTTGGAGGCTATCCTCGCCTCACCCGAGTCCTCTGGCCGCTTGGAGAAGTGGCGGTAGGAGTTATCCCAGTTCGACATAAAATACCGCCTGAGGCAGGCCATCAAAGCACAAGCCCTGGTCGATTTTATCGTTGAGTGCACCATCCCCAGCAAAGAGCCGGAGTCAACGCCGGCCCCCGCAGCTCAACCCTCTGTCGACGGGAAGCCCGACTCAGTCCCTGATTGGATCCTTTACGTCGACGGCTCCTTGACCGAGGAAAGCTGCAGTGCCGGCCTCATCATTCGGGGCCCGAATGAGGCAGAAATGGAGTATTCCCTGAAGCTCGGGTTCAAGGCTTCAAATAACGCGGCGGAATACGAGGCCTAGCTGGCCGGACTTTGCATAGCCTCAGGACTGGGGCTGAAAACAATTCGTATCCGCAGCGACTTCGCCCTAGTCGTCGGCCAAGTGACCGGCCGATTCAAGGCACGGAAGCCTTTGATGGTGAAGTATCTGGCCGAGGTAAGAAGACTGCGAAAGGACTTCAACGAAGTCCAGGTAGAGCAGATCCCCAGACAGCTCAACGTCCAAACCGACGCCTTGAGTAAGCTGGCCTCATCCTACTCGGCTAACAACAAGAGGAGCATCCTGTTCGAGGTCTTGCCATGGCCCAACGTGGAAGATGGGGCAACAATACTTCAAGTGTATACAGCCCGAGAAGAAGACCGGGACTGGAGGAAGCCCTACGTGGAACTCCTGAGGGAAGGTATGCTCCCAGAAGATCGGGGAGAAGCCCACCGTCTCCGAGTCAGAGCTCGCCATTTCGTCTGGAGCAATAGGAACCTCTACAAGAAGTCCTTCACTCAGCCCCTGCTGCGGTGCGTTGACCCCCACGAAGCCGACTACATCCTCCGTGAGATCCATGAAGGGGTCGGCGGCGCGCACCAAGGGGCCCGCACCTTAATCCAGAAGGCATTGCTCCAGGGGTACTGCTGGCCGACCGTTCATCAGGACGCCCAGAAGCAGGTCAGGAGATGCAAAAGCTGCCAACTCCATGGAAGCATACCTCGCCTTCCTACTACCGAGCTAACCGCCCTGACCTCCCCGTGGCCGTTTGCTCAATGGGGAATGGACATGATAGGCCAGTTCCCTACCGGTACGGGCGGACACAAGTACGTCCTAGTCGCAGTGGACTACTTCACGAAGTGGATCGAGGCCATTCCTATCAGGAAACCGGACGCCACAACGACTATTAAGTTCCTGCAGAACAACGTGATACTCCGGTTCGGCATCCCGAGGTGCATCATCACCGACCACGGAACAAATTTCGAAAACGAAAGAGTTAAGGAATTTTGCAGCGAATATTAAATTATGAAATTTGCCTCGGTCGCACATCCCCAATGCAACGGGCAAGCCGAGGTCGCTAATCGGGACGTCCTCCGAGGTCTTCGGACACGCCTAGAAGGATGCCAGGGCAGTTGGGTCGAAGAATTATCCCGGGTCCCGTGGGCCCTGCGCACGTCGAAGAAAACCCCTACCGGGGAAACCCCTTTTAGCCTCTGGTACGGAACCGAGGCAATGGTCCCAGCGGAGATCAGGCTCCCCAGTCATCGGGTCGAGCATTTCAACGACGAAGCGAACACCTCGGCACTCCGAACTAACCTAGACATCTTATTGGAGAAACGAGACCGGGCTCAGATCAGAGCTGCCGCCTATCAACAACAGACCGTCCGCTACTACAATGCGTGAGTCAAGCGTCACCTCTTCAAGGCCGGAGATTTAGTCCTAAGGTGGAACGAGTTCGTCGACCAAGGCAGGCTGCATAAGTTTTCCCCAAAATGGGACGGTCCTTTCGTCGTCTCCGAGGTACTGCCCGGCGGAGCCTACCGTTTGCAAGACGCGGAAGGACGCAAGTTTCCCCGACCTTACAACGCCGAGAAGCTCAAGCTGTACCTCTGAAAGAGTATCTATGTATATTTTTTCTTTCGCAAAGGTAATATAAATCTTTCTAAAGTTCTTTCTGTTCAAATAATAAGAAGGGAACACTAGAACATTGCAAAAAGAAGAGTTTTATTCATTCAAAAGGTACTACGGGCTCCTCAGCCTTACAGGAAAATAAAAAGAAACATTTACAACAGAGGTGATGCAGGATCGAGGAAGTACTCCTGGTGATAATCGGAGTAGATTTCCGCTAGCAGAGCCCTTGCCACCGCAGCCCGTTCCTGCCGATGCTGCACGCGAACCCGGGACGCCACAGAAGCACCCGACGCTCCGCCCTTTGGGACTTGGCTCATGATGTACCTCATTTTGAAGCACTCCAGAATGAGGGCCAAGGATCGGTCGTGCTTGGATTTTGAGATAAGACCGAGCAGGATGATCGAACGCACCTTGTCGAGCGCCTCGTCCAGAAGCTCCTCGGTGAAGGGGTTGTCCAACCCCGGGGACCTCCTCCAAATCGCATACATCAGCAACTGAAGCAGGGACGAACGCTGAGGGAGAAGCCGGCCGGCGTGATCCTCGAGACGCTGAACCACTCCCCGGTACCCATCCTCAACCAGGGATTGGTCATACAAGGAGACGTCGTCAAAGGTGATGATCTCTACGATCGAATACGTACGACCAGTCATTTCAAAAGAAAACGATGCCGAAGGGGCTGCCATCTCCTTCTCTATTTATAACCTCATACGGAACCCTAGATGGCCGAGATTCGCGCACGAATCCTGGGATCTGCCAAGGTTAATCCAATACCGTGCCGCCACATAGCAAGAACTGACGTAACTTCCCGAAACGTCACGCCTCCCCCAAGAATTCTTACCACGTGCAGCCTACGACGGTCGCCCCTCCCAACGTTCACGAACCGGGGAAGGTCGGGCAGAACCTCCAGATCCACCGAGCAGCTATCCTGCTCGGCCCATCCTTAGCAGACCTCTTACGGCCCTTCCCGCGTTAAAGATCAAAGCCCTCGCCAAGAGGCAACCGAGCGTCAACCCTGTTCAGCCCGTCCTTAGCAGGCCTCTTATGGCCCCTCCCGTGCTAAGGATCAAAGCCCTCGCTAAGAGGCAACCTGGCAGTTACCCTGCTCGGTTATCCCCTGCTGGTAGTTCCCTACCCCACGACGCCAGGGATCAAAGCCCTCGCCAAGAGGCACCGAGCAGCAACCCTGCTCGGCTCTTCCTTAGCAGGCCTCTTACGGCCCCTCCCGCGCTAAGGATCAAAGCCCTCACCAAGAGGCACCGGGCAGCAACCCTGCTCGGCCCGTCCTTAGCAGGCCTCTTACGGTCCCTCCCGCGCTAAGGATCAAAGCCCTCACCAAGAGGCACCGGGCAGCAACCCTGCTCAGTTATCCCCGGTTGGTAGTTCCCTACCCTACGACGCCAGGGATCAAAGCCCTCGCCAAGAGGCACCGGGCAGCAACCATGCTCGGCCTGTCCTTAGCAGGCCTCTTATGGCCCCTCCCGCGCTAAGGATCAAAGCCCTCGCCAAGAGGCACCGGGAAGCAACCCTGCTCGGCCCGTCCTTAGCAGGCCTCTTATGGCCCCTCCCGCATTAAAGATCAAAGCCCTCACCAAGATGCAACCTGGCAGTTACCCTGCTCGGTTATCCCCGGCTGGTAGTTCCCTAACCCACGACGCCAGGGATCAAAGCCCTCGCCAAGAGGCACCGGGCAGCAACCCTGCTCGGCCCGTCCTTAGCAGGTCTCTTACAGCCCCTGCCGCGCTAAGGATCCAAGCCCTCGCCAAGAGGCGCCGGGCAGCAACCCTGCTCGGTCCGTCCTTAGCAGGCCTCTTACGGCCCCTCCCGCGCTAAGGATCAAAGCCCTCACCAAGAGGCAACCGAACCGCTACCCTGCCCGGTCCATCCTCGGCTGGTAAATTCTTACCCAAAGACGCCAAGGACCTAAGCCCTCACCAAGAGACCACCAAGCAGCTACCCTGCTCGGTCCATCCACGTCTAAGCGATCTCCACCTCGACTTCGGGGCCATGGGGATACCGACCTTTCACCAGTCTTTGCACACTTGGAAAGTGATAGAATTCAACTCGACGTGTGATCGCTAAATGAAATACCTACCTAAAGATGAAAGCAGTACTGTGCAAGTACAAATGTTTACCACAAACAAAAGGAAAATGCGCATGCAAAGAAACTGCAAAATGGATTTTCTATTCATAAAAATCAGAAGTATTTACAAAGGTATTATGGGCTCCCCAGCCTTACAAAAATGCCCGGAGGTTTACAAAATTTTGGCACAAAATAAGGAGGCGAGGAAGTTCAGGCCACAGGGTCGGGGAGAACCCCGATGAGCCGCGCGTCCACTGCGACCACCGGGGTAGCATCTTCAGGGTCGACGCCCATGGCAGGAACCCCAGTGCCGGTAGCCGGTTCGACCGACTGATCCCCGACGGGCCCACCAGGGGCTTCTTCCCTTGCAGCACCACCGGGAGCGTCCCCCTGCACCTTTCCCCCGTGGGGGTACTCAGCCCGGAGCTCGCCATCAGGAAACTCTGGCATCTGGGCCTTGACAGCGTCTAGAGCGTAGTGCCAAATAACACTGGCAGATTCAGCAAGGTCGGCATAAAACTAGTCCGACTTCTTATAGTTCTCCACCGCCATCAACGTCCGAAGCTCAGCTTCCGACGCCCGAACCTCGGCGCGCCTCGTCCCCTCCTTCGCCGCCTCATTCTCCCCTCGGAAGGAGTTCGCTGTCTTCTTCAAGGTGGCGGCGAGCACCTAGGAGTCTACCAACTTAGCCTCGGCGGCTCGGGCGGCCTCTCGGCACCGGGCGACCTCCCAACTCCTGGCCGCCATCCGGTCTTCAAGGGCAGCGATCCTCTCCATCGCCGCCTTCATCTCCTGCCTTGAGCTCTCCTCGCGGCTTGCGGCATGCATCGCCGGGGCTATCTCCTCATCCTCCATGTTGACGATGAGGGCGACGTGCTAGAGGACTTGAAGAAAAGAAAGAGGGTCAAAAAGGAAAGGGAGGCACCCGATCACGCGAACAAAAACGCTGAATAAAGAACCAGGTGGGATGCGAACACTAACCTGCACTGCCTCTTGAGCTATGGCCGCCATTTGGGCCCGGAGGGTCCCCCGAGGGATTCTGCCCCCGGCCGACCTCTCCATCTCCGAGAGAAGGCTGTCAGCGACGGAAAGTCCCGAGGGCACCTCAAAACGGAGCTCCCCATCTTCCACGAGGATCAGGGAAGCCGGGGTGGAGGGCAACGTCCTATGGAACCTCTTGAGGAGCGACGCGGGAGAACCAGTCTCGGCTCCCACCTCGGGAGCCCGGGGCTCTTGCTCCCAAGCACACTTCCAGACCGGCACGCGGCTAGACTCGGGGCTCGAGGAGCGCTTGGGCACCTGGATGGAGCTGCCGCCGGCGGGAACGAAGCCGGCGGGACCGGAGCCGACGATGGGAGAGAAGGGCCGGCGCCTCCGGCCTTCTTCCCTTTCTTCACGTCAACCACTGTCGCCCGAAACTTGCTTAGGTCCATGGGTTCTGCACAAGACAAAATACAGAGGATTCAACAATGCCAGAAAAGTAAAAGAATGCACATGTCCAAACAGGTCGCCTGAGAGCTCCTAACTTACCCGCGTATTGGGCGGGGCTGAGCCCGGCCCAACCGAGGGCCCGCTCAGACAGCAGCACATCGACCCGAAGGAGGGGCTCCCACTTTGACACTGCCACCGCGTCGGCATCATTCGACCGACTCACCCGCGGACAGTTGGCCCCTTGCTACTGGGTGGGCACAAACCAATCCTCGCCCTCGGGTGGGGCCATAAACAAAAACTTCTGAATGGAAGAAGGTACTATGACAACCCCCGACCCGGCGGCGTCCCCCGTTGTCTCCTAAAAGAAATGTATACCCAGCTCGGCTCGCCCCTGCGAGCGCCAGGATGGTTTTTGTAGCAAAGAGAAGAAACGAGAAGGCTCAGGCTGAAGGGGATCGGACTCAGTTTCAACCGGACCAGGAACCTGAGGAGGATCCTCCAAGAGTTCGGCACTAACTGGCCCGGGGCTAACCCGAAACAATTCAACGCCGCACACACCTCAGGGAAGAAGGGCAGACGCATCCCGGCCCAAAAGGCTTCCAGGTACAATGCAATCCCACTGCCCCGTACCTGGTCTGCCCTCTCCCCCTCCTCGGCCAGACGAAGCGAATAGCCGGGAGGAATGAGGAAACGAGTCTTGATGTTGACGAGCTCCTCCGCACGCCTCAGCGAGGATTGCACGCCAAGAACACCCGCGACCTGTGCTCTGAGGATCGCCCCCGTCCCATGACCCCAGGGAGCATTACTAACCCTAACATCCCGGGAGGACTCCGACTCAGAGGAGGAAGAGGAAGACGTAGAAGAGGAAGTTTCAGAAGACTCCCTAGACTCTACCTGGACTATATCTACAGACTCCTCAGAAGAAGACATCTAACTTGATCAAAGGGGGGTGTCCTCGAGAAATCAAACGCGAGGAATCCAACCTGAGGGGAAGAGCGCCGAGCTAACACGACTAGGAACGAGGAAATTATGAGGAGTTATGGGCCCTGATAGAGATCCCACCTCTATTTATAGTGTCACGCCCCGCTTCCCAAAATACGGAATACGAGGGGTTAACAAGGCCAGCCATGCTCCTACGGTCAAGGAAATATCCTGCCGTAGTCACACTTCGGCTTCTAGCTTTAAGTGGTAATCAGTAAATAATGCGCAGGTAATGAGAAATGCAGTAACTGAAACAAAACAATATAAAGAACTGACCTGAAGGGAAACAAAAGGGAATAACTCTGGATAGCTAATCTAGATGTCCGTGATGTACATCTGGCCCTGGTCCCGGCTAAATCCACTCCTCACACTGAGCATGCATACTCAGGTCGTCAGAGCGACACAATAGCAATATAATATATAGATACATATGACAACTCGAACAGTGATGATAGATATATATATCAGTAATTCAGAACGGTATAGATATGAACATGCAGTAATCATTGAAGTGTCTAATGGATCAGGTGAACAGTAAAACAGTAATATAGTATGCCAGGTATGTCAACAACGGTAAGTAATGTATATCAATGCCATTATCCATATCAGTCTCTAAGTCTCACTGTACAGGTCACTAAGCCTATCGTCAGTCCAAGTGTGAGAGTCAACCACTCGCGAGTGTCCTCCACCCAAGGGTAGAACCCAAGGGCAAGGGACCACGGGCCCAACATGTAACTCACAGTAATAATCATGTACCCTGTAAATCTCCATATATCTCTATATATATAAGCCGGCATGGGACTCCCGAGATTCTGTTGAACTCACACTCAAACTACCCCACACCCCGTGGTCTACATCAAACGCTAACCATAACCTCAAATACTAATTGGTCTGTGATAAGTCTGCGCGAGAACTGGAGGCAGGACCTCCATCAAGCACGTCCCGACTAATATCTAAGATAAATGGCAGTGTCTGGTGCCTTATCTGTGACACCCATGCAAGAGCTTTCATAAGTGTCCCATACCACTTATAGTCACACGTACACGCGTTCCACAGACGTCGACAATGCAATAGAATAATAAGGTTCACTGATTGTGTACAAGTACGTGTCACTTCCACTTATTCACTCATGCACGAACACTATGTACTTGCCACAATCATCACTAATACTTAACACTGGGTAATGCACATGATCACTAGGTTATCAATGCAGTGACATATGTATGATATGATGAGGAAACAGTATGTAAAACATAATTAAGATGTCATAGAACAGTATTCTACCACTTGCACAATTTATCATAATTCATACGGGTACATTTTAGTGAAAAAATGAATGGGGAATAAATAGGATGTTCAATTATCTATCCAGCGAATTTAGTTTCACGTAAATCGGGTTTCAGAATCACTAGTTATGGCCATTTCATTTTAAGCGTTCACGGCTGGGAATCCGGTTTCAGAATCGGAAGTCCGTTTCGCAACGTATTTTAATCCCAGTTGGGATCAGAATTTAGCGACGCTACAGTTGAATGAAATCTAGGGTTTTCAGTAAGGTTTTTAACGCAATAGAAGGATCCTCAATCGCGTCTGTATGTTATGAGTTATACGCTGTTCAATACTAGTATGTCAATTCTGATTCTGTTGGGACTGTCATACGTCCCCATCTTTTAAATTACAGGTTAAATAGCAACCGATGATGAAACAGAATGAAACCACTTGTGTTATCTAGCTAACAGATTCACCTTTAATAAACTGTAGAGTTACGCAGCCTACGAGTTAAGGAAACAGGGTGGTACCCATTACGGGACAGCACACAGTAAACAGAGTCGCTCTGGACTGCAGTACAGAGTCGCACTCCGATCCAAATATTGTCACAGTTTAAGTACAGAAACAATTAGAAACTTGCATAGAGTTATAGTTCGTCGAGTTGACTTCGATTTGAGCCCTCGAACGTATCATTCCAGTGTGTACATAATTTACGATGATTTTAACGATTTTCAGATACAAGAAATTTTCAGTTTTACAGGTAAACTTGGGGGTAGTCGTTTTAGTCGTTAATAGTCGTATTATCCAGTGAAATTTATACAGGATATTCATCACTACAAGGGCCAGGACAAACAATCTAATTCCGTCAAATTAGGCAAGTATTTTCATTGGGATCACCCATCGAACAGGTATGACGTATAATCGATCTTAAATTGTAAATTTGTGATCTATATAATTTAAGTTTGTAACTTGTATATATAGCATGTAGCAAGTAAATTACTTGCCTAGAGACGTTCCGGTGATGCACGGCAGCGGCAACGGCGATCTCTGTAAGTGTTCGACGAAATGCCGGGGCTCGACTAGGCTTGGGCTTGCGTCGCAGCTTTGCTGACGGGGCTGTTGTGCTTTAGGGCATTGGGTGAGACGAGGACGGTAGAGAGGGAGTGTTAGACACACACACACAGAGAGAGAGAGAGAGAGAGAGAGTGTGTAGAGAGAGAGAACAGAGGGGGAGAGAGAGAGAGAGAACAGAGAGATTGAGAGAGAGAGAGAGAACAGAGAGATTGAGAGAGATTGCAGAGAGGGGGTACACAGAGAGAGAGAGAAGATAGAGAAATTGAGAGGGAGTAGAGAGAGGGAGAGACAGAGAGGTTGAGAAAGACAGAGAGAGAGAGAGAGTGATATAGAGAGAGGGAGAGATAGAGACAGAGAGAGATAGAGAGATCAAGAGAGAGAGAAAGAGATAGGGATGGCAACGACGATGATGATGATGGCGTAGGGTGTCGACGAGACGATCCCGGTGAGAGGAAGCTCGCCGGCAAGAGGGCAGGTGGGGGTCGAGATGGGTGCAGGGCTCGTCTCGAGCTCGGTGTTGGGGTAAAAATTTACACCCCGGTTGACCGAGTCAAAGTCAAGGTCAACCCCCAAGCTAGGTGGACCCAAGCCCGGGTCAAGCGGGCCTATGCCCAAGTCAAGCCCGCGGCCAGCCTCCCCATGCCAACAACAAAATCATGTAATAAATAATTTTTATGTAATTTTTTATACATGAATGTATGCAAAATGGGCATAAAGCCTATATTTTGTAAGCCCGTGGCTTATGTGCAAAAATGAAATGGCACATGAGCCATGGGATGGCTAAAATGCCATTTTTGTAAAGCCCAAGGGGCTATATGTAAATATGTAAGCCTATAAAAGGCAACATGATGAATAAAAAAATACACTTTTTCATTCCCCCAAAAACTAGGGTTCTTTGTGCCTCCTGCTCCTTCTCCAAGGTTCTAAACCTTCTCAATTCTTTTGAATTAAATCAAGAGTTTTACTCTTTTTTTTCCAAAACTAAGTAGTTTTCCACCACAAAACCCACAAAGGGGGAACTCAGATCTCCCATCAGATCTCAAAAAGGAGTAATTTTTAAAATCTCCTACTTCTTGATCTTCAAGATCCGGCCAAACAACAGAAGGAAGAAGAAGAACCCCCTTCATCGGCTTCAAAACATCCCAGGAGTTTAACTCCATACATATATACATAACAAATATTTCCTTTCTGAAGCATAGCTTCGTTTCTTAGGCTAAAAGCCACTTTTTCTCGTCGGCGCTCAAGCGCAGAGCGCCGGCGTGCAAGTCGCCCACGTGCCGACACGTGGCGCGCTTGCGTTCAAGCGCAAGCGCCCGAGCGCAAGTCGCCCCGGTGCCGACACGTGGCGCGCTTGCGTTCAAGCGCAAGCGCCCGAGCGCAAGTCTCCCCGGTGCCGACACGTGGCGCGCTTGCGTTCAAGCGCAAGCGCTCGAGCGCAAGTCTCCCCCCGTGCCGCCACGTAGCGCGCTTGCGCTCAAGCGCAGGCGCTCAAGCGCAGAGCGCCTACGTGCCGACACGTGGCGCGCTTGCGCTCAAGCGCAGAGCGCCCACGTGCCGACACGTGGCACTCTAGCGCCTGAGCGCACAGCACCTAGGCGCACATCGCCCAAGGTGCTGCCCCCACACATCCTTTGGATGCCTTTCCCCCTCTTTCTTTTATATATATATACATATATACATATATATATATATATACATATGTATACATATTTGCACACACACGTGCTTCACGACACTGTCCCTGTTAGAAAAAAATTTCTAACGGGGCGTTGCCCCGGACCCCGCAAGGGGGCTGCTAGCCCCCTTGACCCCCAGCCCGCTATCCGGGTAGCGGGACCCCCGTAAAAACTCTGTGCGGCTCCCAATATATCCAAAACCCCCCTTTCAAAACACAACACATGTACACTGCACATTGAGTTCGCATGACCCGTTTAACCCGTCAATCGGAGGTTCCCTCGCTCCAAAGGCGAAGGGTAATTAACGGCAGCTTAGTTCGCGGCTGCCGGAGATTCGGATCCCCACAATCATTAAACCCCCGGCCTACCCTAGGCAAGGGAAATCTGTAGTACGCCTGACAAGCGCGCGCGTATTCTCATCTCAATGGGGTGACGAAAAACACCCTACACTCGGGTGTGCAGGGGTGGGATGCTCGAGAGAGGGGCTCGGCAGAGAGGGAGATGAGGGGAGGAGGGAGGAGGTTAGGGTGATTGCGGTGGAGGAGTTCCGGCGAAGGGCGATGGGTTAGGGTGGCCGGTGATGGGTGGAGGGAGCTCGGGGCAGGCGATGGGAGGAGACGAGGGAGGTGAGGAGGTTGGTGAATGAGATGGGAGATTTGAGAAAAGAGAGAAGTGTGGGTGTCGACGAGGAGAGGTCGAGGGGCGCGCGTCGTGGGTAACGCTCGCGAGCGTTGGCGACGGAAACGGCGGAGATCGCGAGCGGGGGAGGAGGAAGTAGCCGTTGGGGAAGATAGGTGTAGAAGGCGGGTCGGGTCGGGTTGAAGCGGGCCATTGGGCTGAGGGAAATTAAAGGAGATTTGATGATAAAGGAGGCAGTGGGCCGGGTTTAAATAAAAGGAATTAAGTTTATAAAAGGGATGGGCTGAGAGGTTTTATTGTTGGGCCGGGGATTATAAAAATTAAAGAAATAATAATGGAAGAGGGGGCCGGGGCTTAAAGGAAGAATTTGGGAAAAATGAGATATAGTAGGGTTTGGGTTTTAGGGTTTAATGGAGTTTGTAAAATAATAAATAATTATAAATAAAAAAATTTTATAGGTTAAAGAGAAATACAGATATAGGCGTATATAAATGAACCGGGTATTACATATAGCTACCGGCGTACGCATCCTACGGATCCGATCGCCTCCCGCCAAAACAACGTTTCGCAACCAACGGTCGACAATGTTCCACCTATCGCACTCACGTTGGGCGTGTCCCATCGGGCGCGGGAACCCCTGCGGCACGTCTCGCCAGCCAACCAACGCCAGACACATGGGCTGCCGCTTCGACGAACGTACACACGATCCGGCGTTGTAATATTTCAGAAAATAAAATATTATTTTTGGGAATTTAGATAATTAAATAATGAATTATTATAAATATCTTAAAGTATGGAGATTAGTTTTAATGAAAGGGGTATAATTATATACCGATAGTTTGGAAAAATATTTGGAAATTTATAAGAATTATTGAATTGAAGGTGCTTATGTGATATGAGCATTTATGGATTTTTAAATACTTATTTGTAAATGGGTTAATGCTAAACTCGATTAATTTTCACTAATGTTGCATTAATCCGATTTATGTGCATGACATGCACTATTGTATGTCACAAACACTTGTTACATTTAAATGATATGCACCATGGTTTCTTTTATACCTTTAAAGAAATGATTTTGGCTTTTGAAAATAAAAAGAGAAAAGAAAAAGAAAAGATTAAAGAATGTGACATGGGGAGACAAGGAAGTATGGGCAAGAGAGAGAAGAGAGAGAAGAGAGTGAGGGGTCTTCTTTTGACCATGGCATTTTATTCACCTCACCTTCATCTTTCATCTTCTCCCTCTCCTCACACCTTGGCTGCCCCCTTCCCTCCCCTATCTCTACTCTTCACAACACCATTAAATATACATCAATATCTAGCATTCCCTTCACAAAAATCATGCACAACCTCACTACAAGCATGGTGGATCAAGAAAGTTTGGATTTTGAGCACTTGGGGCAACTCAAGAAAATTCTTGAGTTGCCAAATGAGCTAATTCTTTCATCATTAGTGTAGTATTTCAATTCCTTTAGCATCTATTTTAGTTTAGAAGTGTTTAAGTATAGTTTAGTGATGGCTGAAAATTCCTAGGTGAGGTTTTGGGAATTTCATGAGTTTTGATGGTGTAATTGGGAGTTATTGGTGACCATAAACCCTTAGTGTTAATCCTAGACCAACTTGAGCATAGAAAACAGAGAATTGAACTGAGTTTTGGCCGATGTTGGTTTTGTGGATACTTTAATGCCTACAGGGAATCTGGAATGACTCAGTGCTATTACAGGAAAAACTAGCAACCCCGGAGACCTAGATTGGACACTAGGAGACCACCGTGCAAGCACGAACCCAAACTGGGCATACTTGGCCGAGCAGGCCGGATTTTAGGTGGGTGTGGCCGGCCAAAGTGAGGGCTTTGGTGTTAGGGTTTTGGTAGTAGCTCACCTCCTTGATAATTTATCCCCTGTAACTGTTTGTTTAGACAAATTCTACCTGAACTAAAATCTGGAACCATTTTCTTGTGTTGCTGTATTGAGTTTTGTGTTTTTCGATAACTTGGTTTTGGTATTCGAACTGTGGATTCGATCGTTGGACGTTTGTAAGTCAACGATGAGGGATTTATGATTGTTTCCTTATGCGTAGGCTATAGGTTCTAATCTATAGACACCTCACGTGTCGTTTTGGTTTTGGATCGGATTTTAATGCGATACGATATGTTATGACATGTAGGTACCTCCGCGTGAACTTCGGGACGACAGGGAAGAGCATGGCGACATCAACTTCGGCAAGCAAGGAACAATGTGGGTAGATGTATATCTACGGGGAAAGTCGGGTGGATAGCGTATAGCACCCCCGCAATTTCGTAGAATATGATGTATTTATGTGTGTGTGTGTGTGTGTTATTGCGAGATATGAATTCTTAGCAAGGAAGGCTTTAGGAGACCACGGATTGGAATTAGCGTAATTTGGATGAATGTGCTTTTAGTTAGTTAGTTTCTTAGTCGCAAACCCTAGAGTAAGGTTGACACACACATACACACACGTGATATGATTTATGGGTGTATATGTTCATATGTATATGTGTGTGTGTGTGTGTGTTGGTACATATATATACACACACAAATGATGAGGATAGTATATGGTTTTTGGTGATGAGTCGATGTGATTGGGCATGATGCCGTGAGATCGGTGAAGTGAATTGGGTCGTGTTATGATATACGACATGATATATGAGTGGATCGTTGGACGATGTGTTTTCATACACACGCGGATATATGTTGATGGTATCGGAATGTACTAGACTTTAGATTAGTACCCCTAGTTCTTGATATTATGATAATGATACCATATGAATAATGAGATAAATGTGATAATTGACCCGTATCCCGATTTTGGGATGCCGTACGATGGACTTTACCGTACGAAGTATAAATATGATGATTGATCCGCACTCTTAACTCGAGGATGTCGTATTATATATTTTATCGTACGTGACGCTATTGAGACAGGATCACCGACTACTAGATATATCGACTTGGATTTAGATGGATTTTCTTACCCGTTGGATTAGACTCTTAGTTTAGTCCTGTGGTTATCAGGTAGATGTTAGACTGGGCTCGAGTCATACTTATTTTCAAACTAACGAATCGCGAGTATTTTAAAAACAGGACGAGGGACACTACGGATATTTCAAAGGACGTACATTTTCTTGAAAACATTATAGCCCCTATTTTCTAAAAACCATGATTCGTGTTATTTCAAATGCTAAAACAGTATGACTCGTATATATATAAATGCATATTCTTATATGTTGCGGTTACTACATCTTTTCCATATATTCATGTTGTTCTTATCGCATTGCATACTTATACTTGTGATTTCCTTTGTTATTATGAACCTATGCCGTCAGGACACCAGCACCGTTACCGATGATGCGTATACTCCACGTACACTTGCTTGCCGGCTCACACACATCATCATCGGTAATTTTCATGTCACGCACACATTAGAAATAATACTTCATTGATATAACCTGCTAGCTGGTAGTTCCAACACATTATTAGTATACTTGCTTTCATGTGCTAAATTAGATATTGCATTCATTTACTTAGATATCCATGCATGTGTATTTATTCATTTGTCATGCAATATTATGGGGTTTTATGCCGGTAATTCACTGTTTATTTACTTTCGAGATTTAGGATTTCGGATTTCCATGAGATTTCTGGATTTGGAGAAACCGCAAAAATTTTAATAAACTCATTATCATTTTTAAAGATAGAAATTGCGGTTTTCTCATGAAATGATGTGAAATGTGTCCACCATGAGTTTTCTCGGCTCTTGAGCGATATCATACACCTGATTCGAGGAGGAGGACATGGTGGACCCGGTGCGGTACCCTGGGATAAAATGGTCGCAGATGATGGCGTTGAGCCCGGTAAGGGAGCACTACCGACCGGTTATTTGTGACGCGGCGGATATCCGGAGGATACCGACGTAGTCGTGAGATTTGATGATTTGGGCCGGTCCGGATTGCCGGAGCCCGGGGACAATCCGGATTGCCGGAGCCCGATATATTGAGACACTGAGACATTGAGATTTTATGATATGGGCGAGTCCGGATTGCCGGAACCCGAGATATTGAGATATTGGGAGACATGTTTTGTGTCGATACTTGACACGGATTCTCTGTTGATTTCATTGATGATACTTCGGTTTTTTCACAGAAATCTCTCTGAGATAAGAAAACAGTTTTCTCGTACATGACGCATTTTACTTTCATTCATAATGTATCCGTACATCATATTTGTGACATGCTGCTACATGAGGTACTGACACGAGCACGTGGTATTACACTTATGTTTAGATGATTACCCTTGCGTTTATTAGATACTTCAAGTTATATATTGAGGATATTATTATTGTATGACCTAGGATAGAGTCATATATGCGATTTCTGCTCGGTGATGTCTTCTACTCATGAGTTGGCAACTCACCCGTGCTGTGCCACAGTTTCTTGCAGGTTTTGCCGTACAGGTTTCCTTGGCGGCTTTACTGGCACACTGCTTCTTTCCGGGTGATTTCTTTGGTAGGTGGGTTCACTTGCACCGTGACCACCGCAGTACTTTTATTTATTCAGTTGTATCTAGTAAACTCTATCAACCAGACTTGTATTAATTTATAGACTTAGAAGACCAGTATGTATATTCTTTTGGCCTTAGAGTCGCGTGCTGTATTATTATAGTTTTTCTCTGGTTTTCTTGAAGATGTTGGTTTCCTTGCTGAGTTTTTATCCTCGCCCTTCGGCGTTGTATATTATATCGCTTGCGTGGTTGTTTCCGCCATTTGGCGAAGAGCTAGCTCCCACTTGGGGATGCCTTTATTCATTAATTATATGTATTTCTTGTGTTGTACCCGTTTGGGGCCAGTATTTACAAAGGAGACTCTGCCGAATTTTTCGGGAAAATATGATGTTGCTTTTAAATGTTTAATGCCACTTATTATATTAAACCACTTATTTTAAAACAAGTTTTCCTTTAATTCTTCTTTAAAACGGTTTAGATTTCTGAGCTTTGGCTTACTTGAATTAGGTGGGGTCCTATAGACTTCACATGATTCAAGTGCCAGTCACATGCTATTTCGGGTCGTGACAAAGTTGGCATCAGAGCGCTAGATTTAAGCTTGGTTCGAGTCTAGATTTGACTATACGGAGTCTAGGGCGTATATCTATATATATATATATATATATATATATATATATATATATATATATATATATATATATATTCGGAACCTAAGCTTGACCTTACGGAACTTAGACTTGGTCGAGGGGGTATTAGACCCGAACTTTCGTCGCATAGGTTGACCTTGGTTGATGGAGTAGGTGACTTAAGTAGAATGACGTACTGTGTGTATGTTCTGGGGTATACTTACGATACGCTACTCCGCTTAAGAAACCTTAGGATGTACATTTCTTTGCAACATATTTTATTCGTTCATATGATCTATCCTCATCGATATCGGTTGGTGGTTTTTGTTACCACGATTGCACGGGCGGAGAGAGCTACGGCTAGAGTTGTGGTCAGCACGAGCTCATCTTGGACGGGGACTGACCAGGGCAAAATTCCGGTGACACACGTTTGCGTAGATGTGTCGTTTTATTGTGTTTTTCGAGACATGAGCGTTTCGATATATCGTTTTATTATGTTTTCTCGTGGACGCGAGCATTTGATATCTACACTAGATGATTGGGCTACTGCTAGAGGCCGGCTAGAATGCGGTGACCGTCAATGCACCGTTTATTCTTGATGATGGAGGCATTGTCTATCGTGTGGACGGATGAGCTAGTTGTTGCTGCAACTGACAAGATATCGCCCCAGATGTTTGAAGCTATTGCAACACGAGTTGTACTTAGAGATGTGATAGAAGATCGCTAGTCATCCATGGATGAATGACTAGGACATGTGGTTCGTTTGCATACCCCGATGCGAGGTCATCAGATTGATTGGTTTTAGCTAGAGAAGACTTTACGTTGGTACGTTGAGAGTCGATAGAAAACGAACGAATGTCAGAAACCCATTTTTTCAAGTTTAAGCTATTCGGAAAAACATGCAAATAATTCTGTGAACCCTCTAGAAGAATGAAATTCTAACTCGACATAATGACCATGGAACCGCTTTTGAACCTTAGGGTTTGCGGCAGTTCCACGGTGCCATTAATGAGGCTTGGGTCTGCCCTTCTACGGCTGGTCCATAGGTACTATGGCATATACTGGGTATTATTAAACTGTGCTCAAGTGTTGAGCTCTCGGGAAATTATGGGATTTTGATGAATCGATCGAAAAGTTTAACGTCGTCCGGATATCATATGATGAGATATAATACTTGGAATCCACAAGAAAGCTAAATTGAATTTTATAATCTAGCAATTTAGTCTCAGTTGATCGGTTGCCACGGGATTTTGATGAGATGACGTTCCACTCCGTCGACATCAGAGATGTGACACGCAAGCAAAGGCGTTGAATATGGATATACCTTTTGAAGAATTTATGATGGGTATGCAGCTGTTCCGGAAACAAGAAATGGATTTAGTAAAGAGTGATAACTTCCGGGCAATTTGGCAGAAACGAGATTTGGGAGAGACCCCGACAGAATCTTTCTGGAATACTACACGAAAAGATTTGGACCCAGAATCGGTCGTATTACGCGCACCTAGTAGGCCAGAGTTTGGCGTCATCGACGAGACATGTTACGAGTGACCATGATAGTTGGCCAGAGACCTTTAGAGAATGTGTCAGAGCGGAACGATTTCCGTCATCATTTCCATATTAGGCCGTTGAGCCGAGGATTTATGTAAATGGCAATCTGCAGTGAGGGACGAGAGCCTAAGGGCACAAGACGCCAGACCATGAACAGGAGGCAAGTAGATATCTTGCTCTGCTGGTTTTGGATGCACCGACACCTTCTCGACTTTGAAGGAAGGACATATCGACGACGGTGTTTATGATTTGCGATTTGGTGATTCGAATATCAAGTATCCGTCATTTTGGATTTCGGTATTTTGGGCGATTTATTTGCATGATTGAGTTATCGTGCACCACGGTTGCACTCGATTTCGATTTGATATCATTTGAGATGGTTGATTTTGATTCATGCCTATGGCATGCATGTGATTTTACTTGTGCCTTCGGTGTAGTTTTCATGCACTTTTAGTAGTTTGATTCGATTTTTGTACACGCTGATGCACGTGGTTGTAAGATTATATGCCACGGTATACCTGGTTTGGATTGAGATTTGTTGTATACCGTCGATCTCGATTGTGATATTCGATATTTGTTTTCGCACACCTTGTGCACTTGATTTGGATTCTTGCGCACACTTGGCGCGCTTGATGCGATTTTGGTGCACACCAGATGCACTAAATCGGGATTCTTCGTGCACATCAGATACACCTGATTTTGCTGTCAGGCACACCCGTTGCCTTTGACAGGTGTTTTCGTGCACACCCGTTGCACTTAGATCTTTATTTCTGTGCACATGTATGGCACATTCATTGATTTCGATTTCTGTGCGCACCAGACGCACGTAGCATTCTTATGCACATTGTGGGATTGATTTCTTTTGGGGCAGTATATTTTATGATATTTACTATTTGGTATAGTAGCTGAGCAGGACTACTCCGAGGACAGTACCTGAATATGTCTTTGCATGCATCGATAGTTATCGAAGGGATTCCAAAAAGGAGCTATAGTCTCAGTATTTACCTATGTGTCCGAGATGACACGAAACATTTTACAAAGGAAACCCTTCTAAATTATTTTCACAACGGCGGGACGTATATGTTAAACAAAAAGACATGTATGTATATATAGTTATTTTTCTTACAATAAACGTCTGCTACTTGTGCCGTGATATGCGCATCGCACAGCGACTTGAAAAAGGTTTGGCATGCATTTCTTTCAGATGTTTTGACAATGATGCGTACTATGTACATATTATAGTCTTGAGTATATCATGTTGGTTTTCGTATTGGATTTTGATATTGGTATCTTCCCCATAACTTCGATGATTGCGTGATACTTGACGGAGTTTTGATTTTGAATTATATACTCGTTTTTCATGCGCATGCATTGCGCTACGATATGTTTTATGTATGTATGATTTCGGAGCTCCGACAACTTGATCAATTTAATAAAGTGTTTTAGTATTTGGGGGGATTAAATTTAAATTCGGGGACCGAATTTATATAAAAGGGGAAGGCTGTAACATTTCAGAAAATAAAATATTATTTTTGGGAATTTAGATAATTAAATAATGAATTATTATAAATATCTTAAAGTATGGAGATTAGTTTTAATGAAAGGGGTATAATTATATACCGATAGTTTGGAAAATATTTGGAAATTTATAAGAATTATTGAATTAAAGGTGTTTATGTGATATGAGCATTTATGGATTTTTAAATACTTATTTGTAAATGGGTTAAATGCTAAACTCGATTAATTTTCACTAATGTTGCATTAATCCGATTTATGTGCATGACATGCACCATTGTATGTCGCATACACTTGTTACATTTAAATGATATGCACCATGGTTTCTTTTATACCTTTAAAGAAATGATTTTGGCTTTTGAAAATAAAAAGAGAAAAGAAAAAGAAAAGATTAAAGAATATGGCATGGGGAGACAAGGAAGTATGGGCAAGAGAGAGAAGAGAGAGAGAATGAGGGGTCTTCTTTTGACCATGGCATTTTCTTCACTTCACCTTCATCTTTCATCTTCTCCCTCTCCTCACACCCTGGCTGCCCTCTTCCCTCCCTTATCTCTACTCCTCACAGCACCATCAAATATACATCAAAATCTAGCATTCCCTTCACAAAAATCATGCACAACCTCACTACAAGCATGGTGGATCAAGAAAGTTTGGATTTTGAGCACTTGGGGCAACTCAAGAAAATTCTTGAGTTGCCAAATGAGGTAATTCTTTCATCATTAGTGTTGTATTTCAATTCCTTTAGCATCTATTTTAGTTTAGAAATGTTTAAGTGTAGTTTAGTGATGGTTAAAAATTCTTAGGTGAGGTTTTGGGACTTTCATGAGTTGTGATGGTGTAATTGGGAGTTATTAGTGACCACAAACCCTTAGTGTTAATCCTGGACCAACTTGAGCATAGAAAACAGAGAATTGAACTGAGTTTTGGCCGATGTTGGTTTTGTGGATACTTTAATGCCTACAGGGAATCTGGAATGACCTAGGGCTTTTACAGGAAAAACTAGCAACCCTAGAGACCTAGATTGGACACTAGGAGACCACCGTGCAAGCACGAACCCAAACTGGGCATACTTGGCCGAGCAGGCCGGATTTTAGGTGGGTGTGGCCGGCCAAAGTGAGGGCTTTGGTATTAGGGTTTTGGTAGTAGCTCACTTCCCTGATAATCTATCCCCTGTAACTGTTTGTTTAGACAAATTTTACCTAAACCAAAATCTGGAACCATTTTCTTGTGTTGCTATATTGAGTTTTGTGTTTTTCGATAACTTGGTTTTGGTATTCGAACTGTGGATTCGATCGTTGGACGTTTGTACGTCAACGACGAGAGATTTATGATTGTTTCCTTATGCATAGGCTATAGGTTCTAACCTATAGACACCTCGCGTGTCGTTTTGGTTTTGGATAGGATTTTAATGCGATACGATATGTTATGACATGTAGGTGCCTCCTCGTGAACTTCGGGATGATAAGGAAGAGCATGGCGATATCGACTTCGGCAAGTAAGGAACAAGGTGAGTAGATGTATATCTATGGGGTAAGTCGGGTGGATGGCGTATAGCACCCCCGCAATTTCGTAGAATATGATGTGTTTATCTATATATATATGTTATTGCGAGATATGAATACTTAGCAAGGAAGGCTTTAAGAGACCACGGATTGGAATTAGCGTAATTTGGATGAATGTGCTTTTAGTTAGTTAGTTTCTTAGTCGCGAAACCTAGAGTAAGGTTGACACACACACACACACATGCACACACGTGATATGATTTATGGGTGTATATGTTCATGTGTGTGTGTGTGTGTGTGTGTCTGTGTGTGTGTGGATGTGTTGGTACATATATATACACACACGGATGATGAGGATATTATATGGTTTTTGGTGATGAGTCGATGTGATTGGGCATGATGCCGTGAGATCGGTGATGTGAATTGGGTCGTGTTATGATATACGACATGATATATAAGTGGATCGTTGGACAATATGTTTTCATACACACGCGGATATATGTTGATGGTATCGGAATGTACTAGACTTTAGATCAATACCCCTAGTTCTTGATATTATGATAATGATACCATATGAATAATGAGATAAATGTGATAATTGACCCGTACCCCGATTTTGGGATGCCGTACGATGGACTTTACCGTACGAAGTATAAATATGATGATTGATTCGCACTCTTAACTCGAGGATGTCGTATTATATATTTTATCGTATGTGACGCTATTGAGGCGGGATCACCGACTACTAGATATATCGACTCGGACTTAGGTGGATTTTCTTACCCGTTCGATTAGACTCTTAGTTTAGTCCTGTGGTTATCAGGTAGATGTTAGACAGGGCTCGAGTCATACTTATTTTCAAACTAACGAATCACGAGTATTTTAAAGACAGGACGAGGGACACTACGGATATTTCAAAGGACGTACATTTTCTTAAAAACATTATAGCCCCTATTTTATAACAACCACGTTTCGTGCTATTTCAAATGCTAAAACTGTATGACTCATATATATATATATAAATGTATATTCTTATATGTTGCGGTTACTACATCTTTTTTATATATTCATGTTGTTCTTATCGCATTGCATGCTTATACTTGTGATTTCCTTTATTATTATGAACCTATGCTGTCAGGACACCAGCACCGTTACCGATGATGCGTATGCTCCACGTACACTTGCTTGCCGGCTCACACACATCATCATCGGTAATTTCCATGTCACGCACATATTAGAAATAGTACTTCATCGATATAACCTGCTAGCTGGTAGTTCCAACACATTATTGGTATACTTGCTTTCATGTGCTAAATTAGATATTGCATTCTTTTACTTAGACATCCATGCATGTGTATTTATCCATTTGTCATGCAATATTATGGGGATTTATGCCGGTAATTCACTGTTTATTTACTATTGAGATTTGGGATTTCGGATTTCCATGAGATTTCTGGATTTGGAGAAACCGCAAAGATTTTATAAACTTATTATCATTTTTAATGATAGAAATTGCGGTTTTCTCGTGATATGATGTGAGATGTGTCCACCATGAGTTTTCTCAGCTCTTGAGCGATATCATACACCTGATTCGAGGAGGAAGAGGATCCGTCTGCGGGTGTATGGTGGACTCGGTGTGGTACCCTGGGGCAACATGGTCGCAGATGATGGCGTTGAGCCCGGCAGGGGAGCACTACCAACCGGTTATTTGTGGCGCGGCGGATATCCGGAGGATACTGACGTAGTCATGAGATTTGATGATTTGGGCCAGTCCGGATTGCTGGAGCCCGTGGCCAGTCCGGATTGCCGGAGCCCGAGATATTGAGACACTGAGACATTGAGATTTTATGATATGGGCCAGTCCGGATTGCCGGAACCCGAGATATTAAGATATTGGGATACATGTTTTGTGTCGATACTTGACATGAATTCTCTGTTGATTTCATTGATGATACTTCGGTTTTTATACAGAAATCTCACTGAGATAAGAAAACAGTTTTCTCGTGCAAGACGCATTTTACTTTCATTCATAATGTATCCGTACATCATATATGTGACATGCTGCTACCTGAGGCACTGACACGAGCATGTGGTATTACACTTATGTTTAGATGATTACCCTTGCCTTTATTAGATGCTTCAGGTTATATATTGAGGATATTATTATTGTATGATCTAGGATAGAGTCATACATGCGATTTCTGTTCGGTGATATCTTCTACTCATGAGTTGGCAACTCACTTCCGTTGTGCCACAGTTTCTTGCAGGTTTTGCCGTACAAGTTTCCTTGGCGGCTTTGCTGGCGCACTGCTTCTTTCCGGGTGATTGCTTTGGTAGGTGGGTTCACTTGCATCGTGACCACCGCAGTACTTTTATTTATTCAGTTGTATCTAGTAAACTCTATCAACCAGACTTATATTAATTTATAGACTTAGAAGACCAATATGTATATTCTTTCGGTCTTAGAGTCGCGCGCTGTATTATTATAGTTTTTCTCTGGTTTTCTTGAGGATGTTGGTTTCCTTGCTGAGTTTTTATGCTCGCCCTTCGGGGTTGTATATTATATTGCTTGCGTGGTTGTTTCCGCTATTTGGCGAAGAGCTAGCTCCTGCTTGGGGATACCTTTATTCATTACTTATATGTATTTCATGTGTTGTACCCGTTTGGGGCCAGCATTTACAAAGGAGACTCTGCCGAATTTTTCGGGAAAATATGATGTTGCTTTTAAATGTTTAATGCCACTTATTATATTAAACCACTTGCTTTAAAACAAGTTTTCCTTCGCTTCTTCTTTAAAACGGTTTAGATTTCTGGGCTTTTGGCTTATTTGAATTAAGTGGAGTCCTATAGACTTCACATGATTCAAGTGCCAGTCACGTGCTATTTCGGGTTGTGACAGGTATTCCCCCTTTAATGCGAGATCTCTCTCCTGATCCACTGACGCCATTAAGAAAATGCTACCCTTGGCCCTGGAATGCGCGCCGATGATATCTTCGAATGAGAGCTCGGCTCGAGTGACCGGTCAGACCACTCTCGACTCGACTGTAACAACCCTAATTTTCTTATACACTTTTTCCATACAAATTTTTAAATTGTTTTTTTTCAAAATCTATAAATGGGTATTTATTGCCTGAGCACAAGACTTAAGTAATTAATTAGCAATTTAATTACAAGAAAGAGCTTGTAGTTCATTGGTAATACCTTGCACTGCTGAACCAAGCCACCAGAGTTCAAACCCATGCCCCACATTATTTTTTGTATTTATTTGTTTTAAATTTTATAGAAGCCCAACAGTCCACCTGAGATAACTTCCAAATTTTGAACTGAACTTGAAAAACTGAAAGTACCAGTGTGCACACCTGACGACCCCCCACCCCCTGGCACCCCGACCCGGCCCGACTCGGCCGAGTCGGCCGGCGGACTGGCCGAATCGGGCCGGCGCCGACGGCCGGACTCGGCCGGACGGCCGTGTCCCCAACAGCAAAATTTGTCTCTTGGGCTTCCCAACTTCCCTGCACACTCCATTTAATTGGATCGATTCCAGAGACCTTTGAAATACCCTATTTACTCCAATTTTTAATGATTTTTATACATTTTTACATTTTTTATTTTAAACCCTTCATCTACCCTAACCCTCGCCTAACCCTATAAATACCACCCTACCCTCTACCCTCTCACTCATATTTCTGAGTCAACTCTCTAAAATCCTCAAGAAATCTTGTGCACTTTGAAAACGAGCTTGAGGCGAAACTCCGACGAATTCCCGGCAGAACTTCCGGCGATCGTCCTAGGAACTCCTGGCGACGACGCAGGACATCGGTGATTCCACTACCTCCCTCCCACCCTCTTGCGTGTCCTAAAACCTGTAAGTCCCTTTTCTATCTCTCTTTTCCATTCTCAAAATACGAAATTACAAAAACCCGACAGAATCGGAACAAATCCGATTTCCGATTCGGTTTCTTATAAAATTCCACTTCTCACTAATACAATCATACTTAAACTTTCTCATGTTGACTATTAAACACTAATCAAACAATTTGATCAAGTTTCATCACATGAAATGATAGCTATTTCAATTTATCGTATTTTTCACTTAAATACCACATTATTTCAATACTTCATTTAAGTTCATCAAACTTGCTATACATTTAAAGTAGATCACGAGGTAACGACCTACCTCCTCACACACTTACATACAACCTAACATGATACCATCGAAAACTTAGAATACGAGAAAACAAATATTTTCATTTAAATACCATTTACTTAACAAAACTATTTCTAAAAGATTTAGTATTGATACACTTTTAAATAAATACCACTTATTAGGAAAATAGGACAAGGATGTGGACATCAGTCGTTTATCTAAACCTGACTTTGTGGTGTCTAGGCTAGGCAAGTGAGAAAGGTAACTTTAAAAGGCCCGTCTCACGGTGATTCGTGAGCGGATCCCTCTTTTCTTCACTTGTACTTACTTGGCCACAATTGGCGATGAAGAGGCGATTTGAGACATCTCACAACTTGTCGTTTTGGATCAGTTAGGAATAGTCTAGTTGACTTAGGAAACCCTAGAACATAGAATACGGAAAATTGATATCTTTACAAATAAATACCATTTACTTAATAAACCGTTTTCTAAAGGAATAGTATTTATACAATCTTTGCAAAGCGCCGCTACAACCCATTTTGGGGAACCCGTCGGGGTGGTGCGGATTATCGCACATCCTCGGGTTTAGTAGTGCGAGATTCAGACCTCCGCAAGGAGCATTCGGTCTCGAAAGATTTAAAATACGACATTTTAAGAAAATGAGATTTTTAGAATATAAAATATTTATTAAAATTATTTTTGTATAAATATATGTATATTTATCATTAAAATATCTATTTTGTTATGATATAAATATTCCATCTTTTTCTAAAAATCACAAGAACAAATTCTACACTAAAATACCATGAATTCCAAATAAATCAATATTACAAATAAAATACCTTTATTTCTGAAATTAGGATATTTTCACTAGAAATATCACAATACAAAATCCACCTTCATTACAACTCTAAAGACGAATAATGGATACTTGAGGTGTATTTTGAAAAGTATATAAAAGTATTTTTACATAAAACCCCCTCAAGTTTTATAAATTATCCTAAGGACCCTAGCAATTATAGGTTTAAGAAATAATCAAACTGCGATTTACATTTCTAATTGTATGACTCGGATTTGAGTCTGATTAATCTGACTTGAATATGATTCAAGTACAATCTATAATCTACAATCTTCAATCTACAAATCTTCAATATTACAATTCCACATGAATCCATGAATCCAATTATCAATCTATACAACTTGACTGAACCGAATTATGGATATACATTCCATTTACATGGTTCTCCAGTTATTCCATTTACATGGTTCTATGGTTGCATCCGTTTACTGATATCATGATTTCGGTCAGTCAATCAATTATACAATCAATACAATTTACAAGACAAACAATACAATCAAAACACTACGGGGTTTAAGGGGTAGATTGGTACAGAAGGTTTTAAAAGTGGCACGAGACGGTAAGATTAAGACACCTAACACGAATCCAATTGCCGTTGTTCCGGGCCTTCTAACGGAGCCTTGTACTTACATTTACCTTAGTCTCCGGGGCAAGTGAGACTCCTCTCGTATACACCGGCATCCTTCTATACCAAGCTACAAACAACAACGTTAACACTAAATACAACAATATAACAATATGATACAACTGTAAAAACTACTCTCTCTCTCTCTCTCTTACTCTCTGTCTATTCTATTCTCCCCTTATTTTTGGGACTTACCGAGCGACCTGTTCGCTGACGACATTCTATTTCTTTCTTCTTTGAATGTCGTCAGATGGTTTGGACCCGGCAGAGATCGAGCCATCTGCAGAGGACTTGGATCAGTTTGCTGAAGAACCAGAGCTCTAGTTTCATTGTACATTTTCCATTCAGTACTTTTCATTTCCTGTTATGCCATTGTTTAGGCATCGCTTTTATTTCAGTTGTATTTCCTTTTCATGCATTGTACAAAAGAATGTTAATAAATAAAAGTAGTTGTTTTTATTATATCTTGTCTCTTGTGTATTTACTTTTATATTGCTTAGATACACTTAGCGTATTTATTTCAAAGTAAATACGTAGCGGACCAGTCGCGTCCCCTTCGCCGTATACTGGGAAGCGGGGCATGACAGGTTTTGTTGGTGGCCTATGCAGGCCAGAGCTGTATGAAACCCTATTATGCAGTTCTGTTCTGCGTGAATAAACCTAAACAATATAACATAAGAACCAGCAACTAAAATATTCTTTACAATCATGTTCCTTGAATCTTATCATTTCATATTCTTTGAATCATATACTTTGAATCTGTCCTAACCCAAAATTCTCTCACATCTTTTACAATTTTACCAAAACCTTCGCATTCTTTCATCCCTTCACACATTCTTCACATTTTTTAAAACCCTTGCACCACTTTATTATTTTTCACATACTGTCAGTACATCAGTACCAAACTTTTCTTAGATTTGTTACACTTTCCTTTTACAAATTTCGAGGACGAAATTTTTATAAGGAGGGTAGAATGTAACAACCCTAATTTTCTTATACACTTTTTCCATACAAATTTTTAAATTGTTTTTTTTCAAAATTCATAAAGGGGTATTTATTGCCTGAGCACAAGACTTAAGTAATTAATTAGCAATTTAATTACAAGAAGGAGCTTGTAGTTCATTGGTAATATCTTGCACTGCTGAACCAAGTCACCAGAGTTCAAATCCCATGCCCCACATTATTTTTTGTATTTATTTGTTTTAAATTTTATAGAAGCCCAACAGTCCACCTGAGATAACTTCCAAACTTTGAACTGAACTTGAAAAACTGAAAGTACCAGTATGCATACTTGACGACCCCCCACCCCCTGGCACCCCGACTCGGCCGGACGGCCGAGTCCCCAACAGCAAAAATTTGTCTCTTGGGCTTCCCAACTTCCCTGCACACTCCATTTAATTGGATCGGTTCCAGAGACCTTTGAAATACCCTATTTACTCCAATTTTTATACATTTTTACATTTTTTTATTTTAAACCCTTCATCTACCTTAACCCTATAAATACCACCCTACCCTCTACCCTCTCACTCATATTTCTGAGCCAACTTTCTAAAATCCTCAAGAAATCTTGTGCACTTTGAAAACGAGCTCGAGGCGAAATTCCGACGAATTCCCGGCGGAACTTCCGGCGATCGTCCTAAGAACTCCCGGCGACGACGCAGCACATCGGTGATTCCACTATCTCCCTTTCACCCTCTTGTGTGTCCTAAAACCCGTAAGTCCTTTTTCTATCTCTCTTTTCCATTCTCAAAATACGAAATTACAAAAACCCGACGGAATCGGAACAAATCCGATTTCCGATTCGGTTTCTTATAAAATTCCACTTCTCACTAATACAATCATACTTAAACTTCCTCATGTTGACTATTAAACACTAATCAAACAATTTGATCAAGTTTCATCACATGAAATGATAGCTATTTCAATTTATCGTATTTTTCACTTAAATACCACATTATTTCAATACTTCATTTAACTTCATCAAACTTGCTATACATTTAAAGTAGATCATGAGGTAACGACCTACCTCCTCACACACTTACATACAACCTAACACGATACCATCGAAAACTTAGAATACGAGAAAACAAACATTTTCATTTCAATACTATTTACTTAAGAAAACCATTTCTAAAAGATTTAGTATTGATACACTTTTAAATAAATACCACTTATTAGGAAAATAGGACAAGGATGTGGACATCAGTCGTTTATCTAAACCTGAGTTTGTGGTGTCTAGGCTAAGCAAGTGAGAAATGTAACTTTAAAAGGCCCGTCTCACGGTGATTCGTGAGCGGATCTCTCCTTTCTTCACTTGTACTTACCTGGCCACAATTGGCGGTGAAGAAGCGATTTGAGAAATCTCACAACTTGTCATTTTAGACTAGTTAGGAATAGTCTAGTTGACTTAGGAGACCCTAGAACATAGAATACGGAAAATTGACATCTTTACAAATAAATACCATTTACTTAATAAAATCATTTTTTAAAGAATTAGTATTTATACAATCTTTGCAAAGCGCCGCTACAACCCATTTTGGGGAACCCGTCGAGATGGTGCGGATTATCGCACATCCACGGGTTTAGTAGTGCGAGATTCAGACCTCCGCAATGAGTATTCGGTCTCGAAAGATTTAAAATACGACATCTTAAGAAAATAAGATTTTTAGAATATAAAATATTTATTAAAATTATTTTTGTATAAATATATGTATATTTATCATTAAAATATCTATTTTGTTATGATATAAATATTCCATCTTTTTTTAAAAATCACAAGAACAAATTCTACGCTAAAATACCATGAATTCCAAATAAATCAATATTACAAATAAATACCTTTATTTCTGAAATTAGGATATTTTCACTAGAAATATCACAATACAAACTCCACCTTCATTACAACTCTAAAGACGAATAATGGATATTTGAGGTGTATTTTGAAAAGTATATAAAAGTATTTTTACATAAAACCCCCTTAAGTTTTATAAATTACCCTAAGAACCCTAGCAATTATAGGTTTAAGAAATAATCAAGACTGCGATTTACATTTCTAATTGTCTGACTTGGGTTTGAGTCTGATTAATCTGACTTGAATATGATTCAAGTACAATCTATAATCTACAATTTTCAATCTACAAATCTTCAATATTACAATTCCATATGAATTCATGAATCCAATTATCAATCTATACAACTTGACTGAACCGAACCATGGATATACATTCCATTTACATGGTTCTCCAGTTATTCCATTTACATAGTTCTACGGTTGCATCCGTTTACTGATATCATGGTTTCGATCAGTCAATCAATTATACAATCAATACAATTTACAAGACAAACAATACAATCAAAACACTACGGGGTTTAAGGAGTAGATTGGTACGGAAGGTGTTAAAAATGGTACGAGACGGTAAGATTAAGACACCTAACATGAATCCAATTGCCGTTGTTCCGGGCCTTCTAACGGAGCCTTATACTTACATTTACCTTAGTTTCCGGGGTAAGTGAGACTCCTCTCGTATACAGCGGCATCCTTCTGTACCAAACTACAAACAACAGCGTTAACACTAAATACAACAATATAACAATATAATACAACTGTAAAATCAACTCTCTCTCTCTTTCTTACTCTCTGTCTATTCTATTCTCCTCTTATATTTGGGACTTACCGAGCGACCTGTTCACTGACGACATTCTATTTCTTTCTTCTTTGAATGTTGTCAGGTGGTTTGAACCCGGCAGAGATCGAGCCATCTGCAGAGGACTTGGATCAGTTTGCTGAAGAACCAGAGCTCTAGTTTCATTGTACATTTTTCATTCAATACTTTTCATTTCCTGTTATGCCATTGTTTAGGCATCGCTTTTATTTCAGTTGTATTTCCTTTTCATGTATTGTACAAAAGAATGTTAATAAATAAAAGTTGTTGTTTTTATTATATCTTGTCTCTTGTGTATTTACTTTTATATTGCTTAGATACGCTTAGCGTATTTACTTCAGAGTAAATACGTAGCGGACCGGTCGCGTCCCCTTCGCCGTATACTGGGAAGCGGGGCGTGACATCGACTCAGGAGTGGGTCGAGATGAGAGTGGGGAGCTAATGATGAGGCTCGATATCGGTGACTCTCCAGATGCTGACACGTTGCAGATGACGTGTCCCAGAACCTACAAGAAAGGACCAAGAGCTTCAGCTGGGATCACGCCTCGGGCCGAGGAGTCTCCCGACATTCGGTGGCCTTCCAGACCACCCACAGTTCACCTCCGAGCTGTCACAGAACAAAGAAGCCTTGGCCTCCCGCTCGTGCCCGAGCCTCCCGCCGAGCTCATATTTCTCGGTCTCACCGACCGACCCACAGCACTGATCACAGACGCCTTGCCACGGCTCCGCGAATCTCGCCATGCGCGAGATATCCGCCGCCCGCGATCCCGCGTTCCACGCCATCACGATCCCCCATTAACGAGCATGTCTCGTCATTAATGCGGGATCCCGCCTATCATGCGGGCGTGACGCCGGGGGCGTAACGCCCGGCGTGATTCTCACGCCTGCCTGCCCATTGTCGCCGCTATATAAACCCCTCCCTCAGACGATCGAGGTAAGTCAATTTTATCCACTAAGCTGCTACTCTGCCCAACTAGCACCACTAACTTGATCGTCAGAGGGTCCTCGGTGGTATAACCACCCCGGGACTTTCTTACAGATAGCTCGGCTTAATCTCAAATCCAAGCCTATTGAGATCCACACGCTAAAGAAGACAACCTCCAGATCAAATCTCAGTCGTCCATCAGCACACGAAGAGATCAACGGAAGGTAATATCTGAAGGAGATCCAGACCTCCATCATCACCATATCAGAATAACATACTGGAGTAATAACATTAATTAAAACCAGCATTTAAATTGACTAAAATTATATCCTTCACACTAACCCTGTCTTGTCTCCTTCTTTTATATATATATATATATATATATATATATATATATATATATATATATATATGGAAATAATGGAAGAAAAAGGCCTTAAATATGAAAATAATGGAAGCAAAAGGCCTAAAAGGCCTTTTGCGTTGGTGGCGACACAAAACACGTCATCCATCATTTTATTCGACGATCGGCACCGGCCATCTGATCTGCATCGTCTAATGTGTCGATACACCAAATTTCATGTGATTCTAACATCTTTTCACCGTTGATTTAGTAGGTGCAAAATTAACGGTTTGCCGACAATAAAATTTTTTACATCGCTAAATCAACGGTGAAATGGAGCTGTAGTCATGTGAAATTTGGTATATCGACAAATTAGAGGATGAAGATCAAGTTGGAAAGTGCCGATCATCGAATAAAATGGTGGAGGGTGTACTTTTTGCCGCTACCTAATACAAACCCCTCTCTCTCTCTATATGTGTGTGTGTGTGTGTGTGAGATCCTATAAGGTCCAGCATCATTTTTTATTTTGAGGTTCACTATCCAAACACACAATCTGTCGTGTTTTTCACCGATCTGGACTAATCATCATAATTTATACATGTTAGATAAATTATGTATCAAATTTTACGAGGTTTCAAGACCTTTAACCAATCCATCAAATAGTCTAAAAGTTCGATGGGTGTACGGTACATGAAAAACAAAACCGTTTGATTGATATGTAAGAGATCTCCAAACCTTGTAAAATTTGACATGTAACTTATCCAGCACATATAGATCAAGGTGGTCGGTACGGATCTGTGAAAAACACGACGCGTAGGATGTTTGAAAAGCCGAAGTCAAAATAAGAAATAAGACCGGACCTCCTAGGACCTTCCCCCCCTCCCCCCCTCTCTGTATATATATGTAGAGAGACTATGTAGAGAGACTCTCTCTCTCTCTCTGTATATATATCTCGCTCTACATATATATATAGAGAGAGAGACACACACACACATATGTAAGAATAATACAAGAAAGAGGCCTTAGGAGGGTTTTTCGTAAGGCGGCGTCGAAAAACTACTCCCTCTACCATTTTATTCGACAATTGGCATCCATCATCTTCATCATCTAAGATGTGAATACACCAAATTTCATGTGATTCCAACACCTTTTCACCGTAGATTCAGCAATGTAAAAAATTCTATTGTCGGTAAACCGTTAAATTTACACCCATTAAATCAGCGGGGAAAAAGTGATGGAGTCATGTGAAATTTGGTGTATCAACATCTTAGATGATAAAGATGATGATGACGAATGCCGATCGTCGGAAAAAATGATGTAGGGTGAAATTTTTTGCGCCGCCTAACAAAAAAAAAACTTCTTGACGAATGCCGATCGTCGGAAAAAATGACGAAGGGTGAAACTTTTACGCCGCCTACCAAAAAAAACCTCTTCTCTCTCTCTCCCTCGCACCCCTCCTCCCCCTCTCTGTATATATGTTTTGACCATTAAAATGTAACAAGAATAGAGATAAATGGGGGTCGGGTCAACCCAGCTCCATATCCGCGGTAGGCCCCACCTCTTTACAAAAATCCATCCAAAAAAGTCCCCAGAAATTAAAAAAATGAAGAAAACACCGTCACCTTCAGATCTTGGCCTCAACTCCTTCATCTCCCACTCCTTCTTCAACACCTTCGAGGTTGCCACCGGCGACAACACCGTCACATCCGACTCCTCCAGCATCTCTTCCACCGCCACCAAGATCTCCATCATCGGCGTGGCAACGTCGACGTCGTCCATGCAGGGAGGTTGTGATGGTTGAGCGACATGGTGTGGATCATCTCCACAGTGCAGGCGGTGGGCATGACCGAGGCGCGGGGCTGAAGACGACGTCGCAGGCGGTGAGCAGCGAGTACCGCATCTCCTCGTGGATGCGGGCTCGGAGTGCGACAGGCACGGCGGCGTCCAGCGCCGCGTTGACGGAGACGGCCTTCTCGATCATGTGCTGCTTGGATTCGAAGGCGGCGGAGGTCTTCGCTTCGGCGGCGGTGCTTAGCTTCTGTCGGAATTTGGGGAAGAATCTAGGGTCGGGGCTAGGGCTAGACTTCCGAAGCTTCAGCGAGGAGGAGGAAAGGCGGGTGGTAGGGCCCACCGCATGCGCCTCCCAAGACGACGACGACGCCGGCGGCGGCGAGGAAGAGAGGTGGATGTCGTTGCTGTTTCTTCTTCTTCTTTACATCTTTACTTCCTCTTTAATTCTTTTACAAAGAGGAGAGGCAGAGAGGTGGGGCCAACCGCAGCTATGGCCAGCCCCATTTATCTCATAAGAATAATAATAAGAACAGCAATACCATCCTTATAATGCTATAACAACTACTACAACAATACAATAATAATAAGAGTGCGAATAGTTTTTTGGTATTGATGCGGGAGTTTGCATGATACAAATTACTTAGAAGTCTTTGGATGGTTTTATTTACATAAAACCCAAAGTTATCTAAAGGCATATGCCTTGCACCATGCAAGCTCTTTTATACTAGGTTTTTCCATCAATAATAACGCAATGATGATAATGATAATAATAATATAATATAATAAATTTTGCCATCGGTAGTAACAGTTATCTTTATATATGTCATTAATTTTTGTCATAAAATCATTAGAATGTTGTTTAGTTTATTTAATTGATGTGTTTATAATAATTTATCTTCTTTTTGCAAGATGACGGGAAGATTTTGTTATGATTTTAAAGACTGCCAATTTGATTGGCACAAGACATGTGTTTCAACTTAGCATTTTTTTTAGACTATGGATGTTTTGTATGTAATAAAATCTTGAAAGAGACTAGTTTCATTCTCAATATGGAAATTTTCACATGATTGCTTGCTTGTCAGCCAAAATTTTGCTAAAGTTGAAATTTTAGTTGAAATTTATTTTAAATTCTGTTATTTCTAAATATTGATTTTCAATAATTGATATTTGAAGAGAAATATATGCCATAGTTTTTTATACCATTGATTACTACTCATCTTTTAAAGTCAATTACAATTAATATTATAAAAAAAACTCCCCTCCAATCACCACTTGGACAAGATTGGATATGCCACTAAAATGAAAGAAAGAAAAACATGCTATAAAAATGAAAATGACAAATAAGTTAGTAAAATTTTAACATTTAAAATAATGAACATAATCCAGCAAAGCATGGACCTTAAAACCTAGTATTATTTAGAATTTATAATTTTATATAAAGTTTTGGATGTGAAAATGAGGTTATGCAAAAATAAAATACGAAAAAACCTGCATAGAAAAAAAAATTTCAGAAATAAACCAACTGAATCAGACCCCATCCGACCCAGCTATTAATCTGGTTGGACGGGCAGTGTGGAACCGCCTCGGTCATGGATGGACCACGCCTGATCCGATCTTATTGACACCCCTGTTCAGGGCTAAAGTTCATTAACATACCTATAGCTGTTGCTGGTTTTCAAATAAAAACCATAAGCGCGACAAACCGCTTCTAAATAACACATGCTTAACCAAAACTGTAAATAATGTCTTGATTTTCACCTTTTAAAAAAAAATTTAACAGCATTCATCGTTTTTCATTTGCGAACTTGCAATTTTATCGTAGAACACAACGGCACTGTGGCCGGCAACGAGCAAGCATCATGCGGCCAACACACAAAAAAGTAAAACCGGAATGGGACGATGCCATGTGCCGTGGGCAAAATGTCCCAAGATAGTTTTGGGCTGGGCCATAATCTATCAAATTAGAAAGGGCCCAGCTAATAACCTTAAAAAATCATTTTCATTCTAATCAAGAAAGTTCTTGAAAATCAAGTTTAACGTCCGCGAAATTTTCCTCGTCGGAAATCAAGAAGGAGCAAGCTACGGATTCGATTTCATCTTCAACTCACCAAAAATGTCAACCCTAGAAATCGAAGCTCGAGAGTAAGTTCCTAAACCCTAAACCCTAACCCTAGATATCATCGCCAAATCGAGCTGATTCGTGCATCTCATTGCAGCGTGATAAAGATCGTTCTTCAGTTCTGCAAAGAGAATTCCCTGCACCAAACTTTCCAAACGCTTCAGAACGAGTGCCAGGTCTCGTTGAATACAGTCGACAGCTTAGAAACCTTTGTCGCTGATGTTAACAGTGGGAGATGGGATGCGGTTTTGCCTCAGGTGTCTCAGCTCAAGCTCCCGAGGAAGAAGCTGGAGGATCTCTATGAACAGGTAGCTGCTTTTTGATTGTGTTGTTTGCAATTTGAGAGCATTTTGTTAGAATGTTGGGCGAATTAAACGATTTAGAGTTTTTGGATCGACGAGTAGAAATGATGTTGGACATGAAATGAGTGCATCTGTAACACTGAAGATATGCTTGATGTGATCTCTTTGGCAGATTGTGCTAGAAATGATAGAGCTCCGCGAGCTGGATACCGCACGTGCTATATTGAGGCAGACTCAGGCTATGGGCGTGATGAAACAAGAACAACCCGAGAGATATTTGCGTCTGGAGCATCTCTTGGTTCGGACCTATTTTGATCCCAACGAGGTGTGCATTCATGCTCATGCAATGCTGTTTGTATTCCTTTTATCGATGAAGGAGAAACATAGATACAACAAATTTATTAGGCCATGGCTTTGATGGTTTCATTTTTGAACAACTTTTAGAAACCAGCCTTTTCACTTATCAAGTAGGGTTCTCCATACTCATCATGAGAATTGCGAAGTCAGATATTCTTGTTTCCTTTGACACGAGGAAGGCCTAGGACTACATATAAATGCTACAAAAGTGTAAGGTTTACTTCAGGTTGTTATGGACATATGAAGCACATAACCTATTTGCAAATGTGCATGAACTTCTTAACTCCTCTAATATGCTGAGATATCATAATTACTCAAGTTTTATGCAAATATTTTTCCATAACTTAACTAGGTAGATTTCATTGGTTCCATAATGATGGAACAAGGGTCACCATGATTGGCATTTAAAAAAAAAAGGATCACATGATTGAATATGCTACTTATGCATATAAGTAGGCTACCGCCTAACACGTGGTCAGTGTGCAAATTGCTATGACATGGATGAATTTGCAGTGCATGCTAAAAACCCTAAGTGGTTCACTTTTAAGGCGTGTAAGAGAAATATGCTTCACAATGCTGCAGTCAGATATTTCGAACCGACAACTAAAATGATATGAATGAAAGAATTTAGAGGAGATGTTTCTCTGATGATGTAGATTTTTAATCCCTGAAAATGAAAGTCAGAGATTTTCAAATCCTTAGATTTTATATGCTTGAGATGTTGAAGTCATTGTCTTTATTAAATTCCAAGGTGTTCAATTACTTAAGCGTGTCTGGAATTTTTGATTGTATCGAATCCTTATTCAACTATGATTTTGATCAGTTGATACTGATGTTGAGGTTACAGCCCCTTTTCCAGCTTTGGGAATTGAATCTCACGTGTTTTTAAATGATATCTCGGTATCAACAGGAAATTTTTAGAGGGATGGAAAAGGATTTCATCTTATAAACTAACACGAAAATAGATAATGTAATCAGCCATCAGCAAACATGGACCACGACAGTTAAAAGGTATTTGAATAGTTGGTAATTTAACATAAAAGACTAAACATGTTGCTAACAGGCTTGGTCCACCTTTAACCACAAAACAAGCAAAAAGAAAAGATATAGAGACAACCCTTGTTGTTGTTGTTGAATGGAGTAAAAGAATTCTTTTAGCCGATTATAGCGATTTGTTCTGAAGGCTTTTGTTGCTGCTGTGTCCCTCATGTCTCTTATACATCGATTATTTATTCTTTTTGTTTCTATTAAATTTCAGTAATTTTTATGCACAATAGTTTAATTTCCCAACTAGTCTGGTTCAGTATGTTCTGGACCTTCTGGCTGTGCCAATAGGTTTACTGTCGTTAATACTGTTTCTTGTAGAGTCAGATTCTATGCCCACTGTTTCGTTTTGTTTGTTCTTAATTATTCTTTATTAAGTAAAGTTACATGCATCAATCACTTGTTGATATGAGTTAAATAACTAAGTGTATATAACCTCAACCGCAAGCTATATGTAGATCCTATCGTTATACTATTGGTTGCTTTTGGTTTCTCTGCTATTGATCTATATCTATAACGACAAAATACTTTCGGGAATAAGAAAGCATTCCCTTCTAAATGGAAGCACACTTTTTGTATAAGCAGAGGTGTATTACTGATCTCATTTCATTTGATAGCACCTCACCTTTTGTTACTACTTGATGTGTTACCTGACAGGCATATCAAGAGTCAACTAAGGAGAAACGGCGTTCACAAATCGCTCAAGGTTTGATTTTAACCTGCTTAACTTTTCCTCTTTAATCTTACTACTTATTACTTCTAATGTTCGTTGCTTTACTAGCCACAATTCTGTCATTCCTCATAACTGGCATGCTTATTTGTCTCAGTTACGCATGTGCAATCCATCTCATCCGCTTATCCCTCATTCTATCCTCAATGGGGGAGACTTCCAAGTTCTTATGGATGCAGTCATTCTTATCCGCATCTTTTTTATTCACAATTCCTCAATTGTTGGTACTTATGGGCAATTTACCAATTAAAGGGAGACACCGATAACTTGTAGGCAATTCCTAAATATCTCTTGTTCATCTGAAATAAAAATTGTTCTTTTTGTATCGATAAATTAAATAATTGAGTGAGATTATTTCGCCATCCCAAGTCCTTGTAATCAACTTTCTTGTATCTGATGTATTCATTCCTAACAGTTTTCAACAAAGTGGTGATGGAAACATAAAATTGTGCAAATATCTTTTTGCATATTGCATCTTGTCCTGCTCAATATTCTTGATTTGCCATGGCTGAACTAATTTTTGAGTTTTGACTCATAAAACCCCATCGCTAGACTTATAACCATCTTATTTGCTGAAGATAATTTTCCAACTAAAAGTTCTTTTAGGCAACTATTGAAAGGTATAATTGGTAAAGTTGATTTCAAATAACTAGCAGACCGCAATCATCGCTTACCGGTGCTTAAGATCCTGAAGACGAGTTTGTTTGTAAATGATGGTGGGATATTTATAGTCAAAGGGGAGCACTAAATGATATAAAAGGTGCCACCTTATTGCACTGTAGTATTTGATAGTACAATTGTAAACCCAGACTTATGTTTCTAAAAGCATGTCATCCTCTTTCTCATTTATTCTCCACTTCTGGACCAACCACCAAATAAGATACTGATATGGGATATCCATGCCCATTCATCAGTCCTGACATGGCATCACTGAGCCATTATATATATTCTTGGTCTGTGCAGATGGCCGAGCTCCGGTAGGTATCGACAATTCTGTTTAGCTTTCATGCCATGGCACTTGTGAATTTCATTGCCTTAACTTGCTATTTGCATTTCATGACCCCCTATATTCTATTATCTGTTAACTAGAATCAATATATTCTCTCGTTCACTTTTAAGAATATAGTTCCTTTTTGTTCCAGCTCTTGCCGCGGAAGTCAATGTTGTGCCGCCGTCTCGGCTCATGGCTTTGATCGGCCAGGCCCTGAAGTGGCAGCAGCACCAAGGTTACTTCATCTTTGGTCATAAATTAATCTTGTTAACTTTCTGTCCTGCCAGTACGCAGAAGCCACTTCTGTTAACATATAGAATTTTGGTCATTGCAGGGTTGCTTCCTCCAGGAACACAGTTTGATCTATTTCGTGGAACTGCTGCAATGAAGCGAGATGAGGATGACATGTATCCAACAACTCTCGCACACCCAATAAAGGTCTATGTTAGCTATGTTCTTGTATCACGTTCTTTTTGGACCTTTATTTCTGCCATAGAATCTACTTCCTACCCACACTACAATTATGTAGTAATTTATGTTAACAAACATGGAGTAAGAAATCTCTAATATTTCTCTATGCACGCCCGATTGATGCAAGTAGAATTGCATTATGCTAGATGGGTCAGGAAATCATTCCTAATATGAGTAAGCGAAAATCTCTCTGTAGCTGTTGAAATAGACATAACTGGAGAATAATATAATATGCTAGAGCATTTTTAATTAGAATTTACTGACAGGAAAGATAGTCTTTATCTTGACCTATTTCTCTTTATACACTATGGCTTGTACTTGATGAGACCTAAGCATATTGAACTCACATTATAACATCCTTCTAGACAACTATGAAGCATGCAACTGGCCTAAGCCACGCTCATAACCAAAGGTTGAAAATGCTTCTATGCAGTCTGATACCAGAAGCCCAAAAACCAATTTAAATAAAAGATTGAGTAATTCATGAAGATTCTCGATTTCCTCACTCCCCTCATATAAACTCTTTCAATGCTTTTGCACCTACAATACAACATTTTAATCAACCTCATGAACACATCTGTATTTCCTGTTTTGAGATGTAGTTTAGGCTGGAACTTGTTATGGGTCATGCTGAACTCGTTAAGTCTTGCACCTCTAAATTTATCATTCCTCTGACCATACTATGAGCTTCCAGTGTTCCCAATGAATCACAGGCTGGTAATAGATGCTTGTATCGGGCTCAGGTTTGAAGTCAATTTAAAAGGCGCACCGTGTGGAATGTATTTAGTAGTATCCATGGAATTATTGGAATAAAATGCTTAGACCCCCCCCCCTCCCCCTCGTATTGGTAGTTTCATCAGAATATTCTTGAGGAGTCTTTGGGTTTGCCTTTTCTCTATCTTACACTTGCTGGAGTGTTTTCTTTTCCAATTTTTCTCAGTTCGGAAAGAAAAGTCACCCAGAATGCGCTCGATTTTCACCGGATGGTCAATTCTTGGCTTCTTGCTCGGTTGATGGATTTATTGAGGTATTGACCTGATTTGTGATTTACTTATTTATTTATTTATTTTATCAAGGCTGTTTTTCATAGGAACAAACAGGTAAAAACTGTTTATTAAAAACATGAGAAACTAGCTGGTTAGGACCCATTATTGTTTTGTTTGGAGAAGTTTCTAGAAAGGAAACTTCATGGCATGCTGAGATATAGGAAGCATTTAAATATGATATGACTAACATCCCAATACATTTCCGTGGTTTAGTTTTCAGGGTTTTCAATAAAATGTGTAAGTCCATATGTTGCTTGATACATGCATTTTGAAAGCATGGGCTGCAACTGTTTTCAGAAGAAACTGAAACCAGGAACTTCGACATGGAATGTAGAGGCCAGAGGCCCAGTATTTTGAAATAATAAGTTAATAACAGAAACTTGGATATTCCAGTTCTTGTCTTGCCAATTGTGGAAACTTTTAAAGAAGCCCAGCCAGTTTCATTAGCTTTCAGTTTTCTTGATAGACTTTTACCAGATAATTACATAGGCACATACTTTAGGGATCACACAAGTTGTAAGTTCGCTCTTAGATTATCATGTTTCGGAAGACTTTATTGTCTAACTGAGCTTTCATCTTCCTTTATGGTGGCTCTGTATTTCTATAAACTTGAAGGAAAGAAACAAACAGCAAATTGAAGTTGACTCAGAAAATATTTGCATTTGATGATTTGTAACAGGTTTGGGATTACATTAGTGGGAAGCTCAAGAAAGACCTTCAGTATCAGGCTGATGTGAGTTCTTACTTCTCCACTGTCATTGGTAGTGGTAAAGATAGTTCTATTAAAATTTTCAGTTGTTTGTGCTTTTATCATTAGCCAGTTAAACCTGAGTTGAATATCTATCTAGGACATCAATAGCAGCAAAGCCTTCTCATAAAAATTTAGGGTTTGCTGGATATATACCCATCGATACATAATTTTAGGTTTGTAAATGGCTATTGCCAGCAGGGGGTAGGACTCCAAGTGAAATGAGAGACTGCCTGTACATTTTCAAATTTGGAATAAAAAAGTAACTCAGCATGCAATATCTGACATGTAATATTTGTTTACAATACCTTGCAGGATGCTTTCATGATGCATGATGATGCTGTCCTTTGTGTTGATTTTAGTAAAGATTCAGAGACACTTGCATCAGGATCACAAGATGGAAAGATTAAGGTATCCCCCCCCCCAGCTTCACTATGGAACCTTCTGAGGGCGTAATTATATGAAGGCTAAGAAAATAGACGAATATGTATGAAATTTAATCTAGTTGTACGTTAAAGTGGTGAATAGGGGCTTTCTAGGAAGCTCATAAGCAAGATGGCAAATATTAAAACCATCTCCCCCCCCCCCCCCAAAAAAAACAAAAAAAAAGAAAAAAAGAAAAGAAAAGGTGATCTATCCTTTCAATTTTCTTGTAAGGTCATTTATTCATCATCTCTTACTGTTGTGCCCCATATTAACACATGCTCGATATCAAACATAAGCAAATCTTCAGGATTCTTCCTCACCCCAACTAACTAAATCAATAATACAACAAATCAGTAAAGATGGGAAGTACTTGATGAAGAGAAGTAATAGAAGGAATTTAGGGGAGTACAATAGTGAAAGGTGATAGGAAACATGCAAAAAGTACAACGAAAAGTATTTTCCTATTCATGAATAGGAAATTGGAGGTTTTTGGTGAGGTCGAGTGGCTAGTGGATTCTGTCATGAGCGAGAGGAAAAAATGAAGAAACAATTCATGAAACTAGCCCCTCAAGTTAATTTTTTAATACTTTTGGATCCAAGTCATTTAATCTTTTCTAAGTTTTAGGTGTTTGACATCTCCAAATGCTATTATTATTGTTAAAAGTATTTTCCTATGAACATGGCTTTGGTATGAAGTAGAAGCTTCATGGGATGAAAAACTTTGATGACTAGCTTTGACAAATCCATGGTCGAGTAAGCAAGCGTGTCTTTCTATGATTTTGTAAGGCGAGTTGGTGGGCAGGAATACAAACTTTCTTTGTGTTTTAGTTCAAGCATGCGCTAACAAGGAGCAATACTCCAAAGTCTTTCATTGTGTTTTAGTTCAAGCATGCGCTACCAAGGAGCAAGACTCCAAAGTCTTTAGTTCTCGTAGACTAGAAACAATCTAGTAGGTAAAAGTTATATATATATATATATATATATATATATATATATATATATATATATATATATATATAGGGGAGTTATCCATTGCAAACCAGTCCGCGTTTTTTAAAAACGGGAACTCTTGATCCACAACATATTTGAACGATCGGCACCGTTCATGTTCTTCATACATCCAAACCTATGTGTATGCAAAATCAAAAGATTTGAATATCTCTAACCCATTCATCAGATGACATTTATGTTGCATTACCGATAGACGTTCATTTTTGCATCCATTCAATGCATGTGTTAGAGATCTTAAAATCCTTCGATTTTTCACGCCTGTAGTTTGGAGGTAGGCATGGATCAAGAGTTCAAATATGTCGTGGATCAAGAGTTCCCGTTTTTCAAAAAACGCGGACCGGTTTGCAATGGAGCATTCTCATATATATATATATAGGGGAGTGATCCATTGCAAACCGGTCCGCGTTTTTTAAAAACGGGAACTCCCGATCTACGATATATTTTAACGATCCGATCCGTTCAAGTTGATCACCATACCTTTAAATATATGTGTATGAAAAATCAAGAGATTTAAACACCTCTAGCCTATGCATCGATGGGTGCAAAAATGAACGCCTTTCGATAATGCAACATAAACGTCATCCGATGCATAGGCTAGAGGTCTTTAAATCCTTTGATTTTTCATACACATATATTTGAGGGTAGGGTGATCAACTTGAATGAATCGGATCGTTAAAATATGCCGTAGATTGGGAGTTCCGTTTTTTTGAAAACACGGACCAGTTTGCAATGGAGCACTCCCCTATATATATATATATATATATATATATATATATATAGAGAGAGAGAGAGAGAGAGAGAGAGAGAGAGTTTCCTCCTTTGGCTCTTTTGGGGTTATTTGTTATTATTCCAATTAGTTATATGTTACAAATGCCGGATTCTTATATCATGTTCATGCTTAATAACCAGTACCCATAGTTATCGACCCTCTTAGAAATGTACTAAAATTACAATTCCTTGGATTTTAAACAAAATGCCATCATCAAGCTAGATTCTTTTTGAGTCTGGTGTCTATATTTGATAATCAGAGCGGTTTGAACCCACGAAAACCATCATGTATACATAAATAGCTCCACATCTAATGCATAGTTTGCACTTATGTTTGAAGCAACTTGTAACAAAAGCTGTTATTTGTAACTTGCATACCTGCTGATTTGCATCACTTTTTCACATTTACCAGTCCACTTGTTTGTAAATGCGCATTTGGGTTGCTGTTATAAATAAAATATAATCATTATCTTTTTATGGTGACAAATAATGTTCTGACAAGTTCAGTTTGTTAGACTGTGGATTATGATTGTTTGACTTGGTCTCTTTCATTTCATATTGTAACTTTAATGTTTAATTATAAAGGTTTGGAGAATAAGAAGCGGTCAGTGCTTGAAACGTCTAGAGCATGCTCATTCTCAGGGTGTCACCAGCCTTACATTCTCTCGTGATGGAACTCAGCTACTAAGTACATCCTTTGACAGCACTGCAAGGTTTTCTTAGAATAAAGGACACTTTCCTCAACTTTTGATGAATTTCATTGTTTAAGCATAATGAATCAGTTCTTTCAATTCATAAATATAATTACAATAGCCTTGTAAGATGAAGTGACATAATAAACTAGCTTGATTTTGATTACCCTTCCAAATTCAATTTCTGTTAATGTTGTGAGAACACATAATAGTTAGTTAATCTGATTTGTTATGGAATCTCTTTAATTGAAATCAGGCCCGACATTCTCCCTATTTATTTCTCTTTTGTTTCATGCAATTTGTGCAAAACATTTACCGTGCTACTACTTTAACAGTTAGTCAGTTACCAGTGACATGCAAAAATAGTTTTGGTGAATTGAGCATGAACCCCTAAGAGACAGACATTACTTGCTTTTTCAGTGTGATGTTGACATTGGGTTCTTTTAAATAGAAAATTTGATCAAGTGCAACATTTGTTTTTAGCATTCTTCACTCAGAGAAAAAGAAGCATGGCAATATGGCATGCCCTTTACTTCTTTGGGAATTTACTTTTTTCTTGTGACTCTGTTCGCAAGGATACGAAGAAAGGTCTTTTCTTATAATCTTAGATGGAACGATAGAAGTAATTTATTTGCATCATTTGTTTTGTGCATACTTCACTAATAGAAAAAAGAAGCATGGCATGCTCTTTACTTCTTAGGGAATATACTTTTTTCTCTCTTGTGACTCTGTTCGCAAGGGTACGAAGATAGGGCTTTTCTTATAATTTTATATAGAACTATAGAAATTGTTTATGCCTTTTGAGTTCCATTTCCCCCCCTGTTCTCTCTGTTTGACCAGTATTTTCGTCAAATATTATTTTAATTTATCTATTCAAAAGCAATTGTTTCACCCATCAATTCATTTTTTCTTATGTGGTGCCTTTTTTTCCCACTGTGGGGAAGTATAAGATCTTTTATTGCTTTCTTTTATAATATTGAATGCTGACAATTTTAATGATGCCAATGGCAGAATCCATGGTCTCAAATCAGGGAAAATGTTGAAGGAGTTTCGAGGCCACAACTCTTACGTGAATCATGCCATCTACTCAAATGATGGTGGCCATATCATTACTGCTTCTAGTGACTGCACTGTAAAGGTCCTGACATTTCACTGTGCTCATTTTCTTCTTATAATTGTCCATTCTACTTTTTTCCTATTGCAGAACTTTATTTTGAATCCTAACAAATTTTGATACACTAATGCAGGTTTGGGATGCAAAGACTACTGATTGTTTACAGAATTTCAAGCCGCCGCCGCCATTAAGGGTATGTACTTCTAGTAGCCTTGTTGTCTTCACAACCCCCCCCCCCCCCCTCCTCTTCTTAACCACTTGCTTATTTTTCCAGGGAGGTGATGCTTCTGTGAACTCTGTTCATCTATACCCTAAAAATCCTGAACAAATCATAGTATGCAATAAGACATCATCAATTTACCTCATGACACTTCAGGGGCAGGTAATTGTGTTCTCAACAAGCTAAGGCAGTGTCTGTCTATGCTTCTACTCTTATTTTCCTTCTCATTCAATAATTGTTCATCAATTTTTAAATTACTATGTAGGCAACTAGGCATTCTTAGTTATACTTTATACCTTAACCATATGATTCTGTGAACCTTGCAAAATATTTTTGAAAGGCTGAACTATGAAACTGTATGCAGAATTAGTGGTTTGATGATGCAATTTTATTTTTGGGCGGACATAGTTGCATCACTTGCCCAAAACAAAAAAAAAAACTTTTCTTGTATCTTCCACAAAATTTTATAGAAAGTTACACTTGTTTCTATTAATTTTTCACCGCTTTGGTCATAATCTGTGAAGCTCCAAATGGTCATGCTATGCCAACAAGGATACATGTGTTATTCTGGTGTTTTAACATTTTAACCAATATATGCAACTTCAACATTACTTTAAGGTGCGCGCACGTGCGCACACACACGATCCAGAATTAAGAATCTTTCAATTTATGGTTTTTATGAAAAATACTACTGTAGGTGGTGAAGAGTTTCTCCTCTGGTAAAAGGGAAGGTGGTGACTTTGTTGCAGCTTGTGTTTCACCAAAAGGAGAATGGATCTACTGCGTCGGCGAAGATATGTAAGAGAATTATAGTCGAAGTTACATTGTTTATGCCGCAGGATTATACCTCTAATCTTTATCATGTCACGTGCGTGCGCGCAGTGGCGGACCAAGGAATCCGGGTCAAAGGGGGCACTGCATCTAGCAAGGATCCATTGAAAATTCCAAGTGCATGATATAAAAAGTAATTTTAATTGAAAATATATAATTTAATTTTGAATTATTTAATAATAAATGAAAAAATATTGTTTGCAATAATATTTTTGCAAGACTTTATATTTTAAACTATATCATATAAAGCATGCTTTTTGATGAAACCGGGATAAATTAATTTTACTGCAAGCATGTGTGTGTTGACAGAGCCGTGGATTAAAAATTATTGCAGAGTGCGGATTTATATTATAGACATTGAATAACAACATTGTTGATGTAAACGCTTGAAGATATAAAAAAATTATGTTTTCTTACGGATAAGATAGAAAAGAAAACATTAATCATCTATAAAATAAGATTATATTTTAAAATATTTATTATCTTATTTTTTTTCATTACAAGAACACAATAGGAATTAATTAATACTCAAGTTAATTAAAACAAATATAAAATTGTGACAATGGTGGGAATTGAACCCATGACCTCGTACTTTAAAATATACCATACAACCATTTGGGAAATAGTTCTATCATATTAATGAACACAATGTATATAATATACGCACATATATACTTTCGCATTCAAAGATTGAAATAGGAATTTCTTTTTCCGTAAAATCTCAGTACGGGCACGTGCCTCCATTGGGCTCTAAGTGGGTCCGCCCCTATGTGTGTTTTATAGAATATTTAAAAGGGATTTACGAAAAACCACCATGTGATTTCATATTTTTACGAAAAACCCCAATGGGCTTTCTTTTTTGACAACCCCCCCCCCCCCCCCGGTTTGCTCCATTAGTGAAAAACCCCAATGTGGTTTCGCAAAAAACCCAGTACTGTTAAATTTTTGAGATATTCTTGAACCATACCCATATACGACATGAATATGATTTGTAAAAGTATTTTTATATCTAAAACACCCTTGGCATCTTACAATTTCGAAAAGTTTGTTTGTTTGTTTGTTGTCATAAAGAGGATGAGAAATGTATTGAGTATAAAAATAATTTTGTAAGCCATGTGCATGTCATATATGAGTATGGTTCAAGAACATCCCAAAAAGTTAACAGTGTTGGGTTTTTTCTGAAACCGCATTGTTTTTTTCGCAAATGGAGCAAACCATATAGGGGTTTTTCGTCAAAAAAATAAACCACATGGTTTTTTTCGCTAATGGAGCAAACCATATAGGGGTTTTTCATCAAAAGATAATCCGCATGGGTTTTTATCATAAAAGTGTGAAACCACACGGTGGTTTTTGGTAAATATCCCTATTTAAAATTAGTTTCCTCAGCCCCTACCACAACTTCAGAGTTTTGATGCAGTGGCAAGGATATTATTAAGATGGTAGTGGTACTAAAGCTAGTGGTTTAATTCGCACTGGCTACACATGTAAACTATTTCTCTGCCCCATGAATAGGGATTTAAAAATAGTAGATAGCAAAAATAATATCCCATAACTCTTTTACAGTACTTTGGAGTTTTTGGTGTAGTGGCATGGACTCTAAGATAGTGGGATGTTTTATGCTGGAAAATCCTACTTGTGTTGGGTTTTGGTTCTCGGTACTTACTGAATTCTTTAATTGATTTATATGTGCAGGAATATGTATTGTTTCAGTCACCAATCCGGTAAACTTGAACATCTAATGAAGGTCAGCATATTAAGTTATTGTTCAATACTCTGATGCTCGAACGACTAACTGCATATTCAACCAATTTCATTTTGCGATCATTTTTCCTGTACAATGTCTTAATATAAATGTTGTAATAGCTTTTTATTCTATTTTAGTGGTTAATTAGTGTTTATAGCGACTTTGTTTTTGCCCCCCCCCCCCCCACCCCACACCCCAAATCCCACCACCACCCAAACCAGACCCTTGTATGATTAGGTTATATTTATTATATTTATTTACAGGTTCATGACAAAGATGTGATCGGTGTGACTCATCATCCTCATAGAAATTTAGTTGTTACCTACGGCGAGGACTGCATGATGAAAATATGGAAGCCTTGATACCAAGGGCTAATGATTATTCAATGTAGAAAATTTTCCTGTTCCTTGTATTTCAATTGTACCTAAAAGTCCTTTTGGTTTCAGCTGGTGTTTTCAGTTTTATTAATTTTTTAAGGTTATAGTAGGTGTTTTAAGTCGTAACTTCAGAGATCTAATTTTAATTGAATATTTATCAACCGCATTTGCCTTCATTTGAATTGCATTTTCAGTTCTTTCGTGTTTTTTTGTTATCTTTATTACATCCGGCATACCGAATAATTTCATCTTTATTACATATTTTCAAACGCTTTTAACTCAAAAAATAAAATAAAAACCACCTTGACTTGAGCTTCCTCTTGAAGCTAGGGTCGTATCTTATGATGGAGGATGAGTTTTTTTTGGAATCAACCCCTTTTGGGATTGAACTTGCGACCTTTTACATGTTGGAGAGTAAATTGGTAACAAGTGGTTGGTACAAGTCTATGAGTGTTAGAGAGAGAGGAGTGAAACTGAAAAAAAAGCAATAAGTAAATAAAAAAAGATGATATAAAGTATGGCGATATTTGGGATTGTTAATTTTTTCAAAATATTTAGCAAAATGGTTTTTTTCCAAAAATATTTAGAAGAATGGTGTTGGGCTAATGATTAACAGAAATAGCATTTTCTAAAAAAACCGCACTTTTAAAGGGCGGTTTCTAAAATCCAAGTTGTTGTTGAGATATTGAGTTTAAAACCGCACTTTAAAAATGCGGTTTTAGTTAACAAATGCTAAAACATACTAATTTCCAGCCCAACACTATTCTCCTAAATATTTTTTGACGAACACAATTTTGCTAAATATTTTGAAAAAATTGACAATTCCAAAATATTGTCTCATAAAAAAGGAAGTTAACCATAACCCATTTCAATAAATTAATCCTCAATTCCTAATTACCACGGTGTCTTTGGGAATAAGCAATTCCATTTGAAAAAACTTGGCATTTGAATTGTCAAAACGCTGATGTCAATTCTTAAAAGTTGAGATTTTATTTCATGCATATAAAAGATCAAATGACAATTCCATCATTTTTCGTTTTTGTGAACGGTATCTTGTCTCTCCAATTCCTATTTTTTTGGTTCAATTCTTGGCAACCAAATGGACAAGCCCTATGGATAACGTGCTTTGGGTTATATGCTGGAAACATATAATTTATCTATATGCTCTTTAACAAGTTCACATATGATCCGCAGTGAACAGGTAGGAGATTGGTCTTCTGTATTTTGCAGCTGGCATTTAGAAACAATTAAGCTTTTATTTTTGAACTGTCCTTCAAGGATCAAGCTTTGGACTACAGTGGCAGGAGCATTTGGAATTTCTTGACTACTTGATGGAATTAAAGAGATTAATTCTCTAAATTGATATCCGTTGAACCCAGAGGCTTTTTTATGTTGGGATAATATAAGACAATTATTTGCTTTTGCTTGTCGGTTGCTTGTCGGGCGGAAAATAAACTCAAAATCTTCAGTAATAAACACTTATCCTTGGACGGAATATTGCCAAATATTAAGTTTGTTTTCAAGGTAGCGGGCAGCAGCAGCTATTAACGAAATTATAAATAAATTGGATAAAACACGGAACTATTACATTCTACCAGATAAGCTTTGGAACTTTCAATTCTCTTATATTTTGTTTTCTTTCTCAACTAAGTCAATTTTTTTTAGCGTAATTGTACTTTTTATCATTAATATATTATTGAGATGAGCAACAACTGAGCTTTACATATAAAAGATTAGAATTAGACTTTTAACAAAGTTGGTAAACTAATAGATTGGGATAAAGATTTAAGGACGTTCTGAAATTAGCTATATTTGACTTCCAAGGGATTTCCCCCCTGATAAATTAAGTAAAAATGCCCATCCGGTACTTAGCTATGCCGAGGAAATGCACCTTGCATACAAAATAGGTATTCTAAATATTTGCCATTAGACTCGAAAACTGGAAAAAAAAAAAGTTTCTATGTTAATTTTTTTATTGCTTATATATTACATGTGCAATTATATATCTTCTGGAAAAAAAATTAAAATATTCAGGCCATCTTTTTCCTGCATCCTAAATGAAAAATGTATACATATACGCTATCTCTAGCTAGAAACATGCATTTCTCCTTCAAAATGATGGCTTTTCCTGGCACCCAAATTTCCTGATAACTTTGAGCACAACTGCGATCACAACAAGGATTGAGAGTTTGAGTATTTGAAAATTTTCAAATAATAATAAAGATTTAACCTAAAATAAAATGAAATACCTGTCTATATAACGAGGAATCGCCATGCGATTTTCTTAATTCCACAACATAAAGAGATGGACTGAGCTCAAACACCTGATATTAATTAGAACACATATTCATCCTTATTAAATTTTTTTTCTTAAAAATAAACGTGAATTTAAATAACAAAATGAATTTATACAGTGGCTTATTACCTCTGCGGCAACCGAAAGAGACATAGGGCTTCCTGGAGTTGAAGAATTCTTGTGCTGCTGCATTACTTTCAACTGCAATTAGATAAACGAAAAAAATTAGCTGTAAATTATTTATAATATTATAACCCAAATTATATAAATATAATATAGATCAAATTAATCACAGCGCTGACCTTGCCATGACCCTTTCGGACTTGAAATCCCATATCAGCAACAATGTCCTCAATCTTCTCAAATAAATCTTTTGGTGAATAATTTGAGGTGAATCTGATCTTTCTTTCCGAAACATCCTGCAAATCATCGATCGTACGAGAAAAGTGTTATAATTCTGTCATGAACAAACTTCAAAGGGCCGTAATAGAACAAAAGTAGAGAGAGCTCACCTCGGTTTCAAAGAAGCCGGAGAGGTCGAGGTAAGAAGACATCCCAATCAATTGAAATGCATTTAAGATTGTGGGGATTTTGTTTCCGCTTTCGTCTACGTTAATGTCCTTTTCACCAAACAAAAGAAATGATCAATTTTAACTCGATGCTACAATGCTTTTCATTAACGAAAAATGCCGACTGTAGAGCAAAAAACAATCCCGACTTTTAAAAACCTGAACTTGCAATTATGATGGTGTAGTGCTATAAGACACAAGCATATGAGATGATACCTCTTTAATTGGCAAAGAAACATCACTGAATCTTGAATCATCTTCATCGTCGTCGTATGAAATAACAGGATTATAATCTTCTTTAAACCAATCATCTGCTTTGATTGCATCTACATTTATCCGAGTTTTTGGATCCGGGTCAAGAATCCTGCGAATCAAGTTTGAAGCTCCGGGCGAAACCCATTTTGGGATATGAAAATATTCTCCCTTGAATATCTGTTTCAATCAAAGTATAATAAGAAGAAAGTTGCATTAACTTCTCATTGATGCAAATGAATCAGTCATGTTCATTTAGGCTAGATTACACTAAATTATCCTTAACTATGAGTGCCTCACCAAACTACCTTAATCCTTTACTGTTACAGTAAACTACCATTAACTTTGGTAGCAAGGGATTTCCCCCCATTAAAATACCCTTAATGCAGCAATTTAAGGGATCCTACTGTGATTTATTAAAAAAAAAAACCTATAAGGTAGTTAACTGAAAAACGCTCATAGTTAAGGGTAGTTCAGTGTAATTTATACCATCATTTATATACCTTTTGATAAAGAACGGCGAGGTTTCGATCATCAAAGGGAAGATATCCTGCAAGAATCACATATAAAATGACACCGCACGACCAAATATCTGAAAGAGCACCATCATATCCTCTATTTAAAAGCACCTACAAGAAATTGTAGCAATAATTCACTACATGAATTTAAAAAAAATCACAGAAAATATATATTTCTATTTTTGAAGATTAATGACTGTGTTTGATAAGTAAGTGTTACCTCAGGGGCAATATAGTTAGGACTTCCACATGTTGTGTGCAACAAACCATCATTCTGAAATAAAATAACAAAATGAGTTGAATTTACATTTTAAAGAACTTTTTTGAATTTTTATTTTTATTTTTATAGTGTAGCATACCCCAAAATGTTGAGGTAAAGCGCTGAGGCCGAAATCTGAAATCTTAATGTTTCCTTTTGCATCAATAAGAACATTTTCTGGCTGCAAGTTAAGATTGAGAACAATGTTAATCATAAACCATGAACATGACATCAATCAGTCTAAATTGAGTATTTATAATTTTTCTAAACTTTTTCTACGGATCGATTAAAAGGATATTTACCTTTAAGTCTCTATGATAAACACCTTTGTTGTGGCAATAGCTTATAGCATCAATTAGCTGCTGAAAAAGCCTACGGCCTTCGCGATCGGAAACTCTTCCTTTCGATGCCTATCAAATTATTTATAAAAAGGGAAAAAGAAAACATTACTTGACCGTTAATTTAATAAATATTATCAAATAAATTAATAAGGCCAATAATTAATACTCACAATTTTGTCAAACAATTCACCACCATTTACATATTCAAGAACCATGTAAATCTTAGTTTTGCTTGCTGAAACCTGCATGCCAGAGAAAAAATTTAGTAGCATGCCAATAATAAAAAGATTCAGGCAATCATTTTTGTCGTATTCTCATTTTAATCGTCTGTTATACTTAATTCAGTTGATGATTGTATTAATTAAATATTTGTGAAAGACAAATCTTCACTTATTCTTTTAATGCCGATGTGGCCTTATTAGAGAACCATCATGTTGAAATTTACTAAAATCGTGGACCCCAGGAGCTGTGGCTACAACAGTAGCTAGAGAAACCCAAAATATTTTTGCAAAAACACAATGCAAAATAACAAAAAAGCCCCCAACCAAAGCAATAATTTTGCAAAATTAAGGTCAGCACTAACCTCATGTAGGCGAACGACGTTAGGATGCTTGAGCAACTTCAGCGTCGCAATCTCTCTCTTTATCTATCAACAAACAAAGAAAAACAGAAATCAAAATTATTCATATATAATTTCCAAAAGTACCCCGGCCGATAAATAAAAGTTGCCCGAAATACCCCCGACGCCGTAATGCAAGTACGTACCTGGTCGTGTATCTTAGCGGAGACGATCCGTTTGCGGTCAAGGATCTTGACGGCGTAGTGGCGGCTGTCGTGGACGTGGCGGGCGAGCTTGACCTTGCCGAAATTGCCCTCGCCTAAAGTCTTGCCGATCTCGTAATTGCCCAATCTCGTTACTTTCTCTTCTTCCCTCACCATTCGTCACGTACGTTGATGATTAATTTCTCGCTTTGGAATTCGTTGGGGTTAGTTTTTATCCGGTTGCAGCTGGATTAACGTTTTGAGGATTAGTCCCTGTCAAATTGGTGTATTAATTTCAGCATGTGTACGTACGTAAGTTGCAACCAATATTTGTCGTATTTAGATGCATTTTCATGGATATATAGTTGTCTCTTTTTGAGGAAATCAAACAAACATATTTTGTTGCCTTCTAAATACGTTTGTTTTATTTATTAACAAAATTGGAAAAATAAAGCAACGATAATCAGTTTGTATCGTCTGTGTCTACTTATAAAAAGTACAAACTGGGATAAACAAGTTATTTTAAGAAGTTGAAAGGCCGCGTATCGATAATTAATGTAACAAAAGCATAGAAATCTATATAGGGTTACTACGGCAGCTAATCGTGCTTATACAACAAGGACCCATTTAACAGATTCCAACTGAAATTTGTAAAATGGGGGATAAGGTCAATTAGAAATTCAGATTTGTTAATGGATTTTTTTTTATAAAAAAGGAGGAGAAGAAGAAGATATAATTAACAAATTGTTTTGCGCTTCAAAACTAAAAAAGGAAACTAGCAATTTCCAAAGTTGGGAGGAGGGAATATGCAAAAAAGCCTACGACAACCTGGATCCCGTCACCGCCAGAAGCGTGACCTGCTCCGATGATTCCGCGTCATGAATCGCGGGGACACAGCGGGCCAATGATAGGTAGAGGGCCCACACCGGCGGTGACGTGATCACGATTTAAAAATTCGGATTCGGTTGCTCAGCCCAACGACTTATACAAGGGAATTTATATATATATATATATATATATATATATATATATATATAAACGTGCACATAAACTACTGCAGATCGGTTGTGTGTGGTTGGAGCCCTCCTGCGGTTCCAACTGCTTGGATTGAGAAATTCATGTGTTTTCTGATTGCTACTTTAACTTATAGTTGGAAAATCAAATTGTGTTAAAAATCATGCAGTTGCAACCGCACTTTCAGATTGATTGCTATTGCAACTACATGAGTTGTAATAGAAAAGAGAATAGAAAAGCTTGCTATTATATTGCAACTACATCCAAATAAACACATGTTTTGCAAAGCATATAATTGCAACTGAACAAAGAAACGAAACTGCTACCACGGTATCTATATGTAGATGTAGCTATAAATCCATTGTTTTTCCAACAACATACAATCAACCAAACAGCCCCTAATTATTAATTCAACATAGACACTTGTTGGTTGCTTGATTAGGATTAATAATGATGTGTTATCATTAAACAGCCACGCCACATATTTGAATTTCAAAATTGAAGATAAGTGCAATTTCGATTTTGATCCCATCCGATAGGTTGACTATTAGACCAAACATATGCTGCATGTAGAGGGTTGATAGATATGCACTATATATATGGAACATGCCCATGTCAAGTTAGCTAGGTTGCATGCGTACAGATGCAATGGCTGCACTTGCAGATCAAAAATGATGAGAGGAAACGGCCGGAGATGGATTGGATCTCACTCACTCACTCTCACTCATAGTCACATAATTCGTGAATTATTCGGTGAATTCGTGAATAATTCGCGAATTTCTGATCAGCCGATTAAATCTCCGCCGTTTGCCGAATAATTCGTGAATTATTCGAAAAAACGGTGAATAATTCAAAAAACAGCGTATAATTCACAAAATCAAAACCTAACGTCTCATATATTAATTTCTTGCTCGAAATTCTTCCCGAACATTTTTCCGAATACCTGCCGATTTTTTCCGAATACCTGCCGATTATTTCCGAATAGTTCTTTGAATCCGAATTTTCGACCCCGCCGAATCGGAGGAATTTATGAGTATGCTCTCACTCACTCACGTACGGGGCTTTGAGCTATAGATAGATGCAACTAATATACACGTGGTCAGCCAGCCATAGGTACAATTAATTTAGTCAATTAATATATATAGGGGCTGTAGAGCTTATGGTTTTTCTTTTTTCTTAAACTGCGTACGGTTAACAATACTGGTTAAAACAGTGATGCATGCTGGTACAAGAACTTTTATGTACAAAGAAAATTGAATGTTCAAGGCATACGATGCTACAACTTTTATTTAAAATTAACATTTGAAATTATATATCTACCAATGAGCAGTAATTTATTATTATCATTATTATTATTTTTTGGCATTAGCATGTAAGGCTTAATCTAAGCACACAACACATGCACGCATCATGGGGACCCATGAATTTGCCCCAAAACCGTTAATTCGTGGCCCTGAAAGCGGTAGCTCGGTTGCTATGACACTTTCACTCGTGAGGAGAGTGGGGATCAAGGCTTACTCAGAAAGGGAAGTGGCCACAAGTTAATTCTTTCCGGGAAAATTCATGGGCCCTCTAGGTGTGTATGTGTGTTGTATCCTTGTGCGTGCATGAGTGTTATGTGTGCTTAAGTGAGGCGGGCCAAATAATAATCCAAAACGTTAATTGAAATTATCTTGAAAGCCCCCGCCCATAGAATAAATGGGTTGGTTAATTTGTATACAACTAGAGTCACTAGTAAAATCTGTACACATTAGAGACCGTTTATTAGGAACCGTGTAAATATATACAGTCCCTAATAAATTATTAGAGACCGTATATATTATAAGGTCTCTACTGAATGGCCACCAATGTATTAGCGACTGTTTACTTAATAGTGGCGACCGTTTACTTAATAGTAGCGACCGTTCGAAACGGTCGCTGATAGGTCAATCAGATAAGAGCCGCAATAGCCCCTTTTTCCTTCCTATTCCTCCAAATTTTTTCCCGAGAGATAATTCCCCTCCTCTTTTTTCTCAAAATTTTCGAAAATATTATTAAATCTAATCCAAATTTTTTTTGTAGGTGTTATTGTTGCAGTTGGTGGTGTAGGAGCTAGCAATTGCGTTTTCCTTTTTCAAATCCGGACCAAGATTAGTGTTTTCTTCTCATGGCCTTAATTTTTTTCAATTAGATTAACAAAATTTGAAATTAGCTGATTATAATCTTTGATTTGTGTCGGTTTCAGTATATTAAATATGAATAATGAGGAATTGAATCGGTTGTAAAATGATGGGTTTTAAATTAGGGTTTTAAATTCATTATGATTTTGGGGGTTGATGGGTTCTAGAATTGAAAATAGATGAAAAACTGAAATATAAATTTGGTAATTTAGGTTTAGAGTTGAAAATATAAGGATTATAGGAAATCCATGAATTTACTTGTTAGATTAATTTATGATAAGATAGATTATAGGATTATGTTAGAAGAATTTAGAGTAAAATGTATTATAGTTAATATTTAGGGGATGCACGCGTGTGCATGTGTGTTTGTGAATATGTGTAAATGCGTGTTCGCGCGAACGTATATGGGCGAATGTATGTGTGTGAGCAAGTGTGTGTATCGGTGTTTGAGTGCACGCGCGTATGTGTGAGTGTGTGAGATTGTATGTATGTACGCGCGTGCATATGAAATATTTCAAAAATATATTCATCCTAAATTTAAATTTAACAATTCGATATTCTTTATTTTGTAAATTTAATAATTTGATATTTTGTTGCTTATAATTTATTACTTAGATTTTTTAATTGTAGCATAATTAATAAACCAAATCAAAATAAAAATCAAATCCGTTAATACCAATTAAACTATAGTAGATGCATAAATCAAAACTAAAATCAAATTGATTACGGAAAATTAACACTAATTAACCTATAACATTAATTACATTTATTAAGACCAGAAAATACTGAACCGAAATCCTGATTAAAAAACGATTAAATAGAAAATTAAGGGATACCTTAAAATTTTGATTAGAAATTTTTTTGATTAGAAACGTAACAAGCGTTTTCTGTTTTCATTTAATTAATAAATTTAAGATTGAAAGGTCTTAAACTTATTTAGGATCGACTTATAGTTTCCCGTCTGACAATTGGTGTATGTCAAATCTTTTTCCCGTCGAATTGATAAGATCACATTATATATTTATGAGAGTTGAGTGTTATGTTCGATTTTTTCAAACGTATGTATAGTATTCGACGAGGGGATTTGACATACAGTAATTATCGGATTTGTCCAGTTTGGACATATTACGAATGCAACAAGACTCACATTTCACATCCTCTTGTATTTTCGTCCGTTTCGAAAAATTTTGACGGTGCTTTTCACTTGTTCCCCGTGTTCAGATTTATGTACGAACACGGGAAACATGGCGAAAGTGCTGCCGAAATGGACGAAAAACAGAAGGATATGAGATGCGAGTGTTGCATTCGTAATGGGAATTAGAACTTTTATCACTGACAGCTGTGAAACTAATTATTCGTCCTGACCTTTTGCCCTGAGTATTTACGACAATCTTAAATGATTTTAGATATTTTGATGCGTCCACATCATGACTCTAATTTAAGACTTGAAAATTTATTTAATGATGAGCTTGTAATAAACTCATAAGATATGTTAAACTTATATTATTATCTGTGTTATAACAGATGAGAATTCTTCTGGATTAATCGTTTATGCACATGGGAAAAAAAGATAGATATTGTTTGAGAGACACCCGATTTAAAGATGAGCTTAAAGTCTTTTTAGATTACACAGAGTTGAATCCAAAGCGTAGCCGATACGGACTCTTGTTCTGTCCTTATAAGAAATGTAAGAATAGAGTCCGTTTTCGACGTGAAGTGATAAAAAAACATGTATTTGCAGAGGGTTTTGAACCGAAGTACATACATTGGAATTATCATGGCAAGGAAATACATGACAAGGAAACGAAGATGGATAATGAGACTGCAGCTTCACAAGCTGAATTGCCGATGGATGACAGGATAGATGACACACATAAGATGTTAGAAGATTTATTTGCTGGAGAGGAAATGAATGATATTGAATCTTCTGAAGGCACCGGTGAATTAGAATAATTACAGAAACTTCTGGAGAAAAACGAACAAGATCTGTACGAAAGCTGTACGGAATTCAGTAGGTTGTCATTTGTAATAAGGCTCCTCCATCTGAAGATGATCAGCGGGATGGTTAACGAGCATTTTGACGTGCTTCTTGATCTCTTACGCAAGGTAATTCCTGAAGGAAAGGAATGCATTCCAAATAATCATTATCAGGCAAAAAAAATTGTTAAGGCACTTGGTTTCTCGTATGAAAAGATCAATGCATGTCCCAATGACTGTGTGCTGTATTGCAGGGATTACGTGTATCTCGATAAGTGTCTCACTTGCAACTTGTTTAGGTGGAGAAATGTTAAGATAAATTCAAACGCAGAAATGTCCGATATCAACAAAAAGAGCAAGAAAACTTCAGTCAAACTCCTTCGTTATTTCCCTTTGGCTAAGAGGTTGCAAAATTTTTATATTTCAAAGGACATGGTGAAGAGCATGCGATTGCATTCCGATCGTCGGATCAAAGACGGGAAGCTGGGATATCTGGCTGATGCAGCAGTATTGAAGTAATTAGACAGTGTTGATCATTTTGGGGATGAGCCGAGGAATGTACATCTAGGATTGGCAACTGACGGTTTCATGCCTTACAGACTCATGAGCTCTAGTTGGTCCACGTGGCCGGTATTGCTTATGCCTTACATTCTGCCTCCCTGGATGTGTATGAAGCAACCGTATATGATTCTTTCCTTATTAATTCCTGGAAAATATTCACCTGGTCATAACATCGACGTTTATATGGAGCCTTTAATTGAAGAGCTGATAGAACTTTGGGAACATGGAGTAGAGACATATGATGCGTACGCCGAGAAGAAGTTTAAAATGAGAGTAGCTGTTATTTGGACAATCAACTATTTTCCAGCATACGACATATTATCTGGATGATCTACCTACGCGAAATATGCATGTCCATCATGTGGTCTTGATTACAGTGTCCTAAGTGTCTTCCAGCTTAAGACATGTGGTAAGTTTTGCTACTGGTTTCATCGTACATGGCTATCAATGAATCATCCGTACAGAAAGATGGCAAATAAGTTTGATAGAATATTGGAAAAGGGTGAAGCACCAAAACAATTATCAGGGATATAAATTTTTGAGCAGATTTCATTGTGTCAATTTCAGTAAGGTTCTAATCGTTTTAACTCAGATGGTTCCTTCAATAAACAAAAAAATACAGAAGCGATCCGAAAATAACGAATTTTTGAGTGTGTAGAAAAAGAAAAGTATATTATGGAATCTTCCTTACTGGAAATATCTGTTGATTCGACACAATATTGATGTCATGCATGTAGAGAAGAATGTATTTGATAATATTGCTGGCACATTATTACAGGACGATTCTAAATCCAAGGATAAGTTGAGTGCTCGTGGGTGCTTGGAGGAGCTTGGAATCCGACTGGAATTGCATCCGGTACTTCGTGATGATAGTGTCTATGAATTACTAGGTTCGAGCCACACAATATCGAAATTGGTTATGAAAAGATTTTATGAGGTGCTAAAGAGTATCCAAACCCTAGATGGGTACTGCTCTAACATAGTAAAGAATGTGCAGGTCGAGCCACCAAAACTCTTGAATCTTAAAACTCATGATTGTCATATCCTTCTGCATCAATTGCTTCCAGTAGCTCTTCGACATAATTTTCCATCCAATGTCGCTAAAGTTTTGATAGAGTATTGCGACATTTTCAATAAACTTTGTTCCAAAATGATAGATGTGGCCAAATTCGAGAAGTTGCAAAAGAGCATTGTTGAAACTCTATGTAAGTTGGAGATGATATTCCACCATTTTTTTCACCGTCATGGTTAATCTTTCTGTGCATCTAGCTACAGAGACAATGATTGCTGGACCTGTCTCGTATAGGTGGATATATCCAGTAAAAAGGTAATATATTTTTCCAGTCAATTGTATTATTTAAATCATTATAATATTCACATTTTTCTAAAATATTCATTAACGTTTTAGATACTTGGGATTCTTGAAACGGTAAGTGCGCAATCGAGCTCGACTGGAAGGGTCAATAGCCGAGAGTTATTGCGTTAACGAATACCTCAACTTCACTTCTCGTTATTTGTGTGGAGTTGAAATAAAATTAAACCGTCATTCCTGAATTAACGATAATCAGCTATCCCATTCACAAGAGGAGAATTGATCCTACCGGAGGGAGTGGCTTGATCAAGTGCATTCGTATATTTTTAATAATCTTGAAATTACTGCTGATCACAGAAAGTATATAAATTAAAATTTTTAACCGCGTCAATATTTTGAGTGCCTACATCTATATATGCCTAAATAATTAACACTGTTATTCTTTTAGCCGACATATTGAAGAACTTACGAATGCGATTTCCGGAAAGAGTGCCAATTGGAAGATTAATCAAGAACATAAGAAACACTTTCCACGGTGGTTCCGTAAACACATGCGTATGTCTTGTATATTTCACGTTTCATATGCATATATCACATATAGCTTATACATTTTACGTGTAAATGCATTGTGAATTGAAGATGACATAGCAAAAGGGATGCAATTCCCGGATGTAATCGTGCGACTATCTAAAGGTCCTAGTGCAAAAGTAATCGATACGGTTCGTATTGTATTAATAACCTAAAAATTTTTACAACCGAGAAATTGATTACCCAATACAATGGGATTTATTGTCTATTTGAACAAATATGCTTCTCAAGTTCTCGTGATAAAAAACCGCAGGGAGGAAAAAATGAATATTACCGTCAGCTAGAGAATATAATAGAGTTATTTTACGGGAATAATGAGCAAGAAAGATTTGTTATGTTCAAAATTCGTTGGTGTGCTTGCATCTAGATAGAGTAAGGCTTTCAGCTTATCAATCTTAATAAAGAAATTTATAGAGATGATAAGTTCATGTTAGCTTCACAAGCGGAGCAGTGTTTCTATATCAAAAATTCTAATCGTGAAAAAACTTGGATTGCATTGGCGACACCTCCTAAATCCTTTTTCGATAGTTCTACCGACGAGATTGATCTTGATGAAGCAGATCCGGTTGACATATGAAATACTTTGCAGTTGTAAGCAATTGTAATTAATTGATATATGTTATAAACTTTGCAGTTGTAAAAACTTATAATCACTTGCATGTAAATGATATATGAAAAACCTAGCAGTTCTAATCACTTTTAATGTATTGATTTGTTAGCTTAATAATTTATGCATATTATATATTTTGTATCGTCATTACTCTTGCATGAAACAGATGGGACGAAAGGCATATGCGGAAAATTTTCCAAAGCATTTTCTTCAAAGAAAAGAGATCGAGATACCGAATTCTTGACACAGCCTGATACTGAGAGTATGTATATATATATATATATATATATTACGAGTTTTAAATAATCATCGACCGCATTATTTTATTCAAATAACTATTGCATTGATTATAATAAATTAAAATGTGTAGCTATTTCTGATCAGGAGGATGCAAGTCCATCAGTGTAGCATGATTCGTATGCACATCTAGACGAGCAGTGCATGGATTTGAGTAGGGAACCTGGGGCGTTCTCGGATCCCGTCACCGATGAGTGAATTCATACATTGCCTCTTCCTCGTGATTTACAAAATGAAAAATCGTATTGCGATAGGGACAATGCGAAGGCAATAGCACAGTGGGATGCTGCTCGACATCAAATCGATATAATGATAGAAACAACAGACATGAGTATTAATGAGGCACGGGCTGCGGGGGATAATCTGGCCCGGTTTGAACACCATGGAAGAGGTGTTGCAAACGAAATTACGAAATACGATATGCGAGAAAAAAGGTCAATTCTGCAATGGATAGGTGGAACGCCCGTAGGTCCGGATATGTGGGCTCACATTTCCACGGTTATATCCGTATTCTCGTCTACAATACCAACTTCTGGAACGTGGACTTCACATTTGCAGATAACCCCTGAGAAGTATACATATGGACTTGGTGCTCACTTTTTGTAATGCATAACTCAACTATATTTCAACATTATATGCATACCTGTTATATGTTATAAATTTATTAAATAATATATTTATTAATCTGTATTACAGAAACATTTCGTCTTAGAAGATGATATGGACGGACATTGGACGCATGTCCGGTATGAGATGTCACAAATATTGAAGAGATGGCGTCAAAGATTAAAAAAAATTCAAACAGTCGGAGAAATTTACGGATGATTGGAAACGTTTTGCTGCTCTTCCTCCATCATCACTAGAGATCAGTCTGCGTTTTTCCTATTGCATTGGGATACACCCGAAGCAAAAGTAATTAAAAATATACTTAAATAATTTGAATACTGAATTTAGATTAAATTACATTTAGAGATATTATTTTCTAAATAAACAGGAAGTATCAGAAAGGAATAAACAGAACCGAGAAAGCCACGGATGACTATTATGGTGGATCGGTTCCTGCTGATCAGTATAAGGCTACTTTAGTTAGCTTATCTTTAATTACATAAATGTTCGATTTTTCAATTTCATCATTATATATCTTCACGTATAAATAAATCAAATATCCGTTACAGGAGAAGGCTGGAAAAAAACCGAGCCTCTCTGAGACTTGAGAGGCATTGCACATGAGAGAGGGCATGTCAGAAGAAAGGATGGATATTGCCACTCAACATGTGGTAAGCTTGCATTTTTCAATTCTTTTAAGTAAATTAATTATACTTGTTAACTTCGTAAAGAAAATTAATTATTGTTTTATTTATCGAAGGAGGATTTTGAGGAGGCGGAGATGAGCTATCGGGAATCAAATCCCGAATATCCGGCCGATGATCCTCCTCTTACGGAGGCCGAGATATCTATTATAGAGCAGCTTTTCCCTCAGTCAAGAGGACACGGCCGTATTCCCCTATACGGTGGTCCCTTTAGTCTTTCGCGATCTGGTTCCAAAAGAAGTATTTCAACTTTGTCGACCGCTCGCTCCAACCAACAATCGGCTAAGGCACAACGGATCAATAAGCTAGAGGAGCAGCTCAGGAGGAGGGATGAAGCAGATAAGAAGTGGGCGGAAGATGAAGCGGTTTAGAGAGCTCAAAAGGAGGTGCGGTTGGAACAATTCTCGCAACAATACGTTCCACCTCCGCAATTGTGGTCAGCATAGGGTTCATTCCCGTCGCAGCCGGCATATTATCCTCCTCCGACGCAGCGACCGTATTACCCTCTCCCATCATAGGGAACGCCGTACTATCCTTATCTATCGCCTCTGCAATCGCAAGGAGGGTACTACCCCCGGCCTCCGCCTCCGCTACAAGATCCTTATTACCCTAACCCTCCGCCACAGGAACCATATAACCCTGATCAGCCGACCCCATAGAAAGGGTTATTAGGTAACTTTTTTCGCAGGAGGACTTCGACGATGTGTATCGATACTATTCAAGATGAGATTCTGGTGGCGATGGTAGCGGTGGGAGTTAGTGAGGTACATATAGTTGTTATTTACAGAAATTTGAGTATCCAATTAAACTATGTTGAGTTTTGATATTTAAAATTCATATTGTATATTCATAGAGTTCTTATAAGTTAACGGCAAAAGGATTATATTTTGACGATGGAAGTGGCGGGAGTTAGTGAGATAAGCATATATATGTGTTAGTATAATTAACATTGTTTCGAAAATTATGATTTGAGTCCATATATTTATATATTTATTTATTTCGATTCACAAGGTTGAGTGAGTTGCGATTGCGAGTGATTTGGAGATTTTTTTGTTTTGTTGGACATATATATAGCGTATATATTGTGTTGTTCGTATTCAAAACAATTTAGTTTCTGTATGCTTGTTTATTAAAAACTTAGTTCATATGTGTTTGATTGAGTTGTTGAAAATGATGAATATATCATGGATAATATGTATTTGTTGGTTTATATGCGTATGTGTTCGTATTTGTTGTTGATTTTGTTGGATATGTTGTGGATTGTACATATATATTGATTTGTATGCGAAACGCTATTGTGGCATAATATATTGTGATATTGTGTATTATTGTATTGAATATGGCATTTTTCTGTAATTTTTTCTAGGAAAAATAGTTATTAACGACCGTATAAGCTACAGGAACGGTCGCTCGCTGATATTAGAAAACATGTAAATTTGTTGAGATGTCCACGTGTCTGCTTATTAGCGACCGGTGGAAATGGTCCCTGATATATCTATTAGCGACCGTTCGTATTAAAGACTGTTCATTAACGGTCGCTAATATATGTATCAACGATCATCCAATCAGCGACCGTTTAAAATATAAACGGTCGTTAATATACATTAAGGACCGTTCATTATATTTTGATGACCGTTCCATACGGTCTCTAATAGTGACTGTATGTAGTAGTGAGTTGCGGTGATCGATTCGATGTGAATCCGGTTTAATTGTGTCTACCCCATCGAGTCAAAATATTGGAGTGTGATAACCAAACAGTACTAAAATTTCGATTATTGATATTTTTTTTATAAAAAAACAAGGGAAGACTAGGATATCAATACAAATCCATTTTGTAGCCAGGGATAAACATGCATATATACAACTACAAAGAACATTTTTTTTCAGAAATAAGGAAAAAATTAGCTCGATAAATAGAATAAATTAAATGTTGTTTCTCATTTCCCTTTCACAAGGTGTCCCAAAACCTATGATTTACCGGAAGTTCAACTTGTTGGGTATATATATATATATATATATATATATATATATATCCTTTAAACACAATTTCAATGTGTTGCCAGTTGCAAACTTCTACAGGCAATCAAGAGACCGAAACAACTCGCAAAATAACAAGGATTGATTTTATGTTTTTGTTATATGTTTTTATGCCTAGCTATTGTGAGAAATTATTCTGGATTTTGTTTTAATGGATGGTTTTTGTTCATGCATAAAACTAAACATATAAGATTTATACATAAGCATGCATAATACTGATTGATGTTCCAATGAGTGCTTGAATTTATTTATGTAAGAAAAATGAGTGCATGAAATAAAATAAATGGAAATTTAAAATACAATCATGTGGTTGATTAATTTCGATATCCATTCATGATAAAAAGCATGGGAATATAAATGATGATAAAATATAATTAACCACACAAGGTGGAAAGCATGGGACGTGTAAAACAGACAAACCTGTGCGGGTCAGGTCAAACCGGTATGGATAATTTTTAAACGAACATTAAATTTTTGATCCGTGACCGGTGTTTTATAAGATCGATGGTTATCGGTCATTCTTGACCTCTCTACGTGGATCGGAATTTCATTGAAAGGTACATGAATAAAATTTAGTAGATTAAATAGAGTGGATTTTTAATGGGAGCAATGCATCCTCGATCATTTCCAATCCAAAAAAGAGTGCAACCCCTCCCCCCCACCCCCCCACAAAAAAACACTACGAAAACTAATCAAAATTTCCCCAAAAAAATCTCACATATTAGTATACGTACTACTACTTTTCTAATATTTCTAATCAGATAAAGAGTTTTACTATAATGTTTTGCAGAAATTAAGAAGCAAATTAAGCTAAAAAAAGTTACCTCAAAAAAGAAAACCTCAGGTTTTTGAAGAGGAAAGAAGGATGAAGACAAGTGCTCTTGAAGCTCGATGCTGTAACGTTTGCAGTCAGAGCTTTTTATAGAAAACGCCGTGCGTTTCACGTGCGCAATGTGAGTACAGTACACGCGTCTCCTACAAAGTGGTGGTTGGCCGAAAGAAACTTGAGGGCTATGTTTGTCATTTCACAAAATAATTTACAATTAGAGAAATGGTTGGTAATTTTAATTAAAACAAGCACCTCTCTCTCTCTCTCTCTATATATATATATAAAAGATGTGTTTTTTTAGTGTTGATGATGAGATTTACTGGGAGAAATTAATGGAGGACGGTGATTAGTCAAAGTGTGAAATTGACCATTATATATTGTAAATACTTTAGATTTTGTTGTAATTGATAATGGGAAATTATTTTTTGTTACCGGGCCCAGTTTTGAAAACTGGTTTCATTTAAGATTCACCTATTTTTTAAAAATTGTCGCAAAGGCTGCATATTAGAAAATGTACGGAAGTTGTAGGCCCAAAACAGGTCATATGTATTCAGATTGAGTTATTTTTTTCAAAAATAGTATTTATCTTTTATTATTTTTTGGCTTTGATGTTTTGCTCCTTATATCACAAAATGCGGGATATCAAACAATTCTATTCCTTTTGATTATTTTTCCTTTTGATCTTTAATTTTATTCTATTCTTCCTCTGGTGCTTGTTCTCATTGTCTACTTAAAACCCTCGGTTAAGTCTAAAATTCTTAAGCAACGAGAAACCATAACGTATTTATAATCAAATTTACTTCTTATCTCCAACATGAAAAAAATAAGATGGGCTTCCCACATGTGTAGGCTATTAAATTCCTTAACGGTTTGATAAAGTAATATTGATTAATGTCGCTTTTTTTTCCAAAACCACTAATATTAAGGCAAGGAACATAACATTAATTAAGGGCAAAAATATTAAAGAATACTCGACGCTGGAGTTCTCACACATGAGAGCAAAGGGATTTTTCATGTTCTAAAATCTTTTGAAACGATAAAATGGGCATTGTAGGTTAAATTGGTTGTTTCGCTCTATGGGTGTGTATTATTATATAAATAAATATTTATGAAATGAACACATTTCCTCGTGAAAAATGTGGGAATCATGAAAGTATTCCCTCGATATGTGAAAAGATGGAGGCATATATATATGCTGAGCTAGCAAAAGCAAAAGAGAGAAGAAAGCTTTTAATTAGCCTCTTAATTTGATTTTCAAAGTGTGGAAGGGTGTGAATTGTGAAAACTTCCATGCAAAAAAGAGCTATTTGACAATAGTTATTATAAAAAAAGGGCAAAAAGTCAACAGGGTGGTCTAATTTACTATTGTCTTTTGTTGTCCAGTGATTGGGTGGGCATATGCTTGTCATAAGTACCCGAACTCGATTACCTGACTCGAACCCGCTAAGTTTTTAAACGGGTTAATCTGATCCAACCTGTTTATTAAATGGATCGGGTATGTGTCATATATCATGACCCGCTGCGACTTGTTTGATCCGAATATGTTATCCTCAAATTGTTTGTTTTCCACCTAGTTCCTTATTGTCTGGATTTTTGGTTTTTAATTTTTGAATATTTGCAAATTTATTCATAAGTGTCAAATTTGTAATAGTTAATTTATATTGACCATATATAAAACCAAAAAAGCAATGAATCAACTTAGGGCGGGTCGGATAACCCGATTATGATCGTATCCGAACATTAAACGGATTGGGTCGATCCAACCCGAATATTAAACGGATCGAGTACGGGTCTTAAAAATTTAACCCGATTATTAAATGGATTGGATCGATCCGAATCCGATTATGGACAGGCCAAAGATGATCCGACCCGTTCGGCACCCTAGGTGTGCATGGGTTGGTATGGAGGGGAACGAGAAGCAAAAAGTTGTTATGTATATGCTACCTGGAATACCAAAAGTTCTAAATAGTAGAATGTTAATTAAAGGGTAGATTTTATAAATCACAATTAAGGATTTTTGAGATAGCATCATTAAACAATGTCACGAATCCTTTCTGAACTGGCAATGGTGTATACGAATGTTGACTTCTTTCACTTGTATAAGACATGAACATATTAAATAATCCCAAAATGAGTTTATATATATATATATATATATATACATATATATATATATATATATATATATGAGGATAATGAAGAAAAGAGGACATAGGCGGGAATTTCGTCTCATATACGGCGTCGAAAAAATACAACGTCCACCATTTTTTGACGATCGGTACCCATCATCTCCATCTTTATCATCTATGATGTGGATACACCAGATTTCATGTGATTCCACTACCTTTTCACCGTTGAATTGGCAATGTAAAAAGTTCTATTGTCGGTAAACCGTTAATTTTGCACCCGCTAAATCAACGGTGAAAAGATGGTGGAATCACATGAAATTTGGTATTTCTACATCTTAGATGATAAATAAGGAGGTGATGAGTGCTGATCATTGAAAAAAAGATGGAGGTTGTATTTTTTCAAAACTATAGAAGAAAATTCCCTCATATCGTGCCTTTCCTCCACAAACACCCCCCTCTAACCATATAAAATGAATTGAATATAAAGTTTTTTGTGAAAAAATCATCTCAAAATTCTTCTTGGTGGTTTTATAGTATTTTTAAAGTTTAATGGTGTAATCTCAAAAACCTTGAAAGTTCGATGGTACTCTGTAAAATTCATATAACGTTAAAATGATATATTTATTTTGTTATAGTTAAGAATAAGATATATATTTGTGAAAGATATGAGTTGATATGTTTGAAAGATTGGTAAGATTTAGATTTGATTAGATTAGATTATGATTTACTTATGAGTCAAGTTAGGATCACTTGGTGGTCAAGTATTAAATTCTAAGAGTTTATTATAAATAGAAAGGTAGAGTTGTTATCCTCTTATATCATTATAGTTTTTTCTTTTGTCAATTAACAATTGTTTTTCTTCTATTTTCACAATTTAGTCCCTCCATTATTTTCCGCTCTACCTTTAATACTTATGTTTCTTAATATGGTATCAGAATTTAACCCCGATACCTAACCATCACCTCTTAACATCACCCCTCACCGCCACCAATCCTAACAAGAAAAAGATCGATCCTTTATTGGCTGGATGAAGATCTAGAAGGTGTTTCGAGGGTTTTTGGTGAGGAAGAACATGAAGGTCGTGAAAAAGATTGAGAAGGAGGTTGATGAGATCGAGATGACGTTTAGGATTGCGCTTCAGGAGATGGTGGATTCGTTCGCCGATCGAAGCCTAGAATCGAAGCTTGATGATTCGATCCAAGAAGAATCGAAGCCTGATGACGTATTCGAAGAAGTCGAAACCTTAAAAAGGGCAGATCAAAATCGAGTTGATTCTATGCAGATGCCTCAGGATCTGAAGCTTGATATTGTAATGGAAGAAGAAGCCGAAACCCTAGAAAGCGCAGAAAAAAATCAAATTGATTTTATGGAGATGTTTGAAGATTTGAAGCCTGATGATGTAATCGACGAAGAAATCGCAGATCAAACTCAGGTTGATCTCGATCTTGACGGAGATCCCCAGTTGGCATTTTTTGGCATTTTATGGCCATGGTGGCACTAAAGCCGCAGAATTTGCACTTGAAAATATGGGTAAAGTACCCATTGAAGTTGGCAAACAATTTGTAGTTCCAGCTTACACAATTTTCTTTACTTCCTTAACCATCCAAGCAAGACAGCAATGAGGAACTTGAATATGTAAATGCAAATAATGGGATCTTGTAAGTCCATGCTACGCACCCCATGGGATCGCGGGGAGGCGGATGATATGAAATACGAAAATTATATACTTCGTAGCATCGACAAACCGCCAAGATCGTATCTAAACCTTAACTAGCACAAAGTAAATGAAGTATACACAACATGAACCGAAGTTATACCTCACGTAACCGGTCCTTCTTCTCCTCACTGTCCTCCTCACCGTCCTCCTCACCTGTGCGAGCTCCTTGGAGTGGTGCGGATGTCGTCTCCTTGTCGGCTTTCTTGGATCGAAGATGATCCGCCCGAGAGCTTGTGTACCGGGCTCCTTCTTCCACAACCGAAGAAACTAAGTCAAGTAGTAAGCTATACTAGATGACTTAGGGTGTGTAGAGAGTGTAGATGGATTGAGGAGTCTTCTTTTTCTCTAGGTTACTCAACACATGAGTGTTCTAGGGTTTGAGGGTTTAGAAGATGGCTTAAGAAAAATCTAGTGAGCTAGAGCTTGAAGAATGGAGATGGCTTCTCTTTCTTTTTCTAAACTAAACTCTTTTGATAATTCATTAGATAAAACTAATATCAATTATCAAAAGGGGTTCAATTTACTAAAGAATGACTCATGGATGGAATGAGTACCATGTGTCCTAAGCACCCATGTCCTTATTTATGCAATATCCACTTTATTTCCTTTTACATAAAATGTATTAATAATTTAAACCAAAATGAATAATACAATTATGTTATGTCATCTTCAAAATCAATTTTTGTACAAATTACAAAAACGCCTTTTATCCGTATATACATACATGTATCCGTATTCCGAAAAATACGAATACAGAAGATGAAGACAATCCATCAGTACAATACTAGAATCCGGCTTAAACCAAAACCCACTAGTATTGTCCGTCCGAATCATCATGCGTGCACAAGTACATGCACGTGATCGAACCCCGTCGTGAAAACCATACGACCTCTATATGTTTTGCCCGATGCAGGGAAACCCTTTGTGTGGGACTCTAAAGACTCGGCACTACGCCGGCAGTGGGTTTAACCACAAGCCGCAAGCAGAACTAGCTGTACGTAACGGCCCCTAGGTAGATGTTGATAAGAAAGCCGATGAGCATAACTCATCCGAACTTCTACTGAGCCTGTCTGTGACAATCTCCGTACAGTCCGGTCTGTTCGTCTAAGAGTTTCGCATATCGTTCCTAGGGGGCGGCAAGCGCCAGACCCCTAATAGTGCAATAAGTCGTGTCGGAGTGCGGCCAAAAACACCCTGAGAAACTACTGGAATCCGTACTAGCAAATCTCGCTTGCCCTGGTTAGGGACTTTGTGTAATGGTTTTCCGAACACAGCGCGACATCATCCCCCAATACCGGGAGAGACGAATTCTATCTAACCGCCACTGCCTCCAAGTGCTTCGGGACTGCACCCAATTACTACCTGTTTGCATGACTCAGCAGAGCCGTGGTAGGGTAGTAATCTAAGAACAGTGAGAACACACTTGAGGCGAAATAGCAGTGTCAAGTCAACGGACTAAGCTGTACTCATGTCACCTGGGAACTGCTACCCGATGATAAGTATATTACCAACCAGTAGTTCCCCATGAGTCCGTCCAGTGTAACTCATAACCCAATGAGCACCTGCATACTATTTTTAGTATGACGTACTAATGGCTGTGGGACAAACCATCTCCCCTCCTGGGATGATAAGCGTATACACTAGTCTACTCTGGAGTATCGATGCCCTGTCTCGATAATCCTTCGATTAGGGACCTGTGTAAGGATGTGCTTATAGACTACCCAGCCTTTACTAGTGTGACTGCCATCATAACGCTGGTAGTCAAGCAAACATCCTAATGGCTCTATCAATATGTATTAGTAATACGTTAAAAGAAACATATAAACATATTAAGATAGATACAAACCAAGTAGCATACTACTATATCGAGCAAGACTGTCATAAATCCGTGTAGATATCCCAAACTCCCAAAATGTAATATACAAACTAGTACTATACAATAATGACCTCTGGGGCATATTACACTAACAATCTCCCACTTGCACTAAGGCCATGTGTTGGCATATCGCAGACTTATCATCTCGAACAGTCTCTCGAACTGCGTTTGAGAGATGGCCTTTGTGAATGGATTTGCAGTGTTTTCTTCAGTAGCAACTCTCCGTACCTCGATCTCCCGGCGATCCATGATCTCCCTGATTAGGTGATACCGCCTCAAGATGTGTCTGGGCTTCTGATGGGACCTGGGTTCCTTTGCTAAAGCTATAGTCCCGTTGTTGTCACAATACAGAGGTATTGGATCAACAATGGATGGAACCACCTGAAGTTCTGTTAAGAACTTCCTTATCCAGACTGCTTCTTTTGCGGCATCTGAAGCTGCGATATACTCCGCTTCCATTGTCGAGTCAGCAACGGTGTCCTGCTTGGAACTCTTCCAACAGACTGCCCCTCCATTAAGGGTAAAGACATAACCTGACATGGACTTAGAGTCATCCTTGTCACTCTGGAAGCTGGAGTCAGCAAATGCCTCGATCTGGAGGTCCTTTCCACCGTAAATTAAGAACATTTCCTTAGTCCTTCTCAGGTACTTGAGAATGTTCTTTACTGCTATTCAGTGTTTCTTCCCAGGGTTTGACTGATACCGGCTTACTACGCTTAGTGCATAAGCTACATCTGGTCTGGTACACAACATCGCATACATTATAAAGCCTACCGCAGAAGCGTAGGGTATAATAGACATGCGATCCCTTTCCAAATCAGTCTTGGGAGACATCTCTTTGGAGAGGGTGATTCCGTGATAAGCCGGTAAATTACCGCGCTTTGAATCTTCCATACTGAATATTTTCAGTATAGTGTCGATGTACCTGGACTGTGAAAGTCCCAACATCCTCTTAGATCTATCACGACAGATCTGGATCCCCAGAATGTAAGAGGTATCACTCAAGTCTTTCATGGAGAACCTTTGTGATAAGAACCTTTTGACAGATTGTAGTATAGGATTGTCATTTCCTATCAAGAGAATGTCATCCACGTATAAGACGAGGAATACAACAGTTCGTGCTACAATTTTATTATAAATGCATGGCTCATCTGGATTTTTGATAAAGTCAAATTCTTTGACCGTCTCATCAAAACAGATGTTCCAACTCCGCGATGCCTGCTTTAGTCCATAGATGGACTTAAGAAACTTGCATACTTTCCCGCTGCTCCCACTCTGAATGAAACCCTTTGGCTGGTCCATATAAACGCACTCTTCCAAATTTCCATTTAGAAAAGCGGTTTTTACGTCCATTTTCAAAATCTCATAATCGTGGAAGGCAGCAATGGCAAGAAGAATCCGAATGGATTTGAGCATAGCCACTGAAGAAAAGGTTTCATCATAGTCCAAACCAGGTCTTTGACGAAATCCTTTTGCAACAAGTCTAGCCTTATAGGTTTCAACCTGACCATCTACACCAATCTTCTTTCCGAAGATCCATTTGCAGCCTACGGGTTTTACCCCTTCTGGAGTAATGTCCAAAGTCCATACTTTGTTGGTGTACATGGACTCCATCTCGGTCCACATTGCATCCAACCATTTTACCGAGTCTTTGCTCTGAATGGCTTGCTGGAAGTTAGGTGGCTCATCATTATCAATGATGCAATCTTCTTTATCCCCATCTATGAGAAAACCGTAGTATCTCTCGGGCGGATGAGACAGCCTACTACTCCTTCAGAGTGGCACGGGAATGCCCTGTTCTTCTGAAACTTCTGGTTCTACCAAGCTTTCAGTAATAGCTTGTGGTTCTGAAATTTCTTCCAGTTTTATTGCGCTCCCATTAATTTCTTTTTCTAAAAATTGATGTTCCAAAAAGTGGGCATGACGAGAAACAAAAACCTTTTGTTCTCTGCGTAATAGAAAAAAAAACCCTGGAGTTCTTTGGGTATCCCACAAACTTATACATTACTGAGCGCGCCTCGAGCTTGTCCGTATGCTTCTCTGTAAAAAAAGCTGGACATCCCCATATCTTCAGATATTGAAGATAGGGTTTCTTCCTACTCCACATCTGATATGGTGTGGTAGGCACAGTCTTGGTAGGAACCTTGTTCAAAAGATATGCAGCTGATTCTAGTGTATAGCCCCAGAATGACCGCGGTAACTCAGCGTTACTCATCATGGAACGTACCATATCCGATAGGGTTCGGTTCCGTCTCTCCGATACACCGTTGTGTTGTGGTGTGTATGGAGGAGTAAGCTGAGAGAGAATTTCATTCTCTTTTAGGTAATCCAGGAACTCGGCACTCAAGTATTCACCACCTCGATCAGATCTCAGTGTCTTGATACTTTTGTCGGTTTGTTTTCCACTTCATTCTTATATTCTCGAAATTTCTCAAAGTCCTCGGATTTTTGTTTCATCAAGAAGACATGTCCATATATAGAGAAATCATCCGTAAAAGTAATGAAATAGGAATAACCACTTCTTGCATATGTAGACATTGGACCACACACGTCGCTGTGTATTAGTCCTAAGAGCTCGCTCGCTCTTACTCCGCGTCCAGTGAACGGAGTCTTTGTCATCTTTCTTTTGAGACATGATTGATAAATTGCATAAAATTGATATTCAAACGGATCCAAATATCCTTCTTTATGTAACTTGGTCAACCTTGTTTCGTTGATGTGACCTAGTCTACAGTGCCATAAGAAAGCATGATTTATTTCTGAAGTCTTTCTTTTATATGTGTTCTGGACATTGAAAATTTGCAGCTGGTTTAATACGTATATACCGTTGTTTAGAGTACCTGACCCAATCAGACCATGATTAAGGTGGATGTTTACGACATCGCTTACGAATGTAAAATCATAACCTTCTTTAGATAACAAAGATACAAAAATGATATTACAAGTCAAACTAGGTACACAAAAACAGTTGCGCAAAACCAAAATATGTCCACTCCTCAATCCAAGGTGATATTCCCCTACGGACACAGCATCCACGCTCGCTCCGTTAGCAACCCTGAGGGTCATATCACCAGTCTTGAGAACTCTACGGCTTCTCATTGCCTGCAAAGAATTACAGATATGAGATCCTGATCCGGTATCCAATACCCAGGAAGTAGAGTTGATTAACAGACAGTTTTCAATTACAAACACACCTGAAGCCGAAGCCACAATTTTCTTCGGGTCCTGGTTCTTGGCCTTCCAAGCCCTGCAATCTTTCTTCCAATGGCCTTTCTTATGACAGTAGAAGCATTCTTCCTTTCCTACTGTCGGCCCCGCTACCCTTGCCTTGCCCTTTACTTCTACTTTACTAACACCGCCTCTCGGCTTGGTGGGGGCCTTCTTCTTCTTTCCTTTGCTTTCGCCTTGAATCTAGAAGAGGAAGCTCCACCAACAAATAGAGCGGGTGTTTCCCTGGCTTTCTGTAGGGTGCCCTCAGCACTCCTCAACATTTTGAGGAGTTCCGGAAGTTCAACTTCTTTACCTTGAATATTAAAATTTAAGATAAATTGGGCGTAGGTGGGAGGGAGGGACTGCAGAATTAAGTCTGTATACAGCTCATTCTCTAATGTGGTCCTGAGGTCTGCGAGCTCCTCAATGTAGCTAATCATCTTAAGGATGTGTTCCCCTACAGATGATCCGACGACCAATCTCGCCTAAAATAGCTTCTTCGAGGTCTCGTATCTTGCGATACGAGATTGCGCTCTATATAATTCCTTGGTATGGAGGAATATGGATTCTAGATCCATATTCTCATGCCGTCCCTGATGTTCATTGTCCATCGAGGCCAGCACGAGGCATTTGGCCTTCGCGCAGTCAATCTCCCAGGTCTTACAGATTTCCCTATCCGCGATGCTAGATTCTGGACCTGAGACGGCGAGGGCTTTAGTAGTGAGGATATACCCCAATTTGTCATATGTGATTGCCATCTTGACATTCCTGAACTAATATTTGTAGTTTGGCCCTGCCAATATATTTTTATCTAATAGTAACTTAAGGCTCGTCATCTTTGGTTGCTGCATTTAGGAGAGAGAGAAAAAACACTTTAGCATGATGCTCTTACAAGTTTAGATTGGTTTTTAGTTTATCTAAATATGATGGCTCCCATTGTTTCTCGAATCCTTCCTCAAACCATAAAAGAAGAATTAGTTAGGATTAATATCACCGTACAATACTTGCTTAATCTTTCAGCCGGCTAGTGTCGATACTTTAAGAGAGGTTTTACGATACTTTCGAGAAGTTCCTTAATTAAATAACCTCTTTCGCTGGAGGCGGTGCCCCGCTAACACTTTTCTAGACACCTACTTGGTTTATAGCATTGATCGTTAAGTGAAAAAAATCTCCCGAGGAGTAGCATATACTCACAGTAGGACCAGGATCTAAATATCATCGTGTGATAAAGTCGAAGGAATCCTACCAAAATTATCACACTCCAAATGGTATGCGACACTAGCAAATTTCAGTTTCTTTAGAAACTCCCGATGTGGATTTTTGCCCCATGCTCTTATGACCTTAACGAAGGCTAACATATCATAAGTCACATATCAAGTTCTACCCGTCATTTTCCAGGTTAATTTGAACCCACCCGTACATATCCTTGACAAAAGCCAAAATAGCAGTACGACTGCCCCAAACCAACGCATCTATCTATACTTCAGATGAATATTCAGCAACTACCAATCACTATGCCTTGGCGAAAGTCAAAATATATAGCTTGAATACTACCAAATGTCCAACTGAAATGACGGAGGGCTACGAATGGTTTTGGCAAAACCGTGAACGTAGTGAACTTGATATAATCGAAGGAATCTGATAGCTTTTAAAAAGAGTGGTTTAAGCTCCGCATTTTAAAAGTTTTACTGTTTTGAAAAAACCGTGTGGTTTTAAAATTGTTCCAACGATTCAACTTTGGTTTGTTTGCTTTGCATTAATCTAATACAGTCCCATCAATTACACCTATCATTACAGAAAAAGACGAAAATACAACGTCCACTTATGCCATCCGCATTCGCCACTGGGCCCCGTCTAATACCGTTAGGTTACTTAACTAACGCCAGAGCGGGGGCTGGACTAGCGCGGATGTAAAACATAAGTAACGTCTATTATATAACATATATAATAATAGTATTCGTCTGATGCAATAATAGGCATTCTAGATCACAGATGAATATGTTGGATATATTAGGAATTCCGTGTTTCGTTTAAAACTGTAACGAAAGACGGATTCCACGGTCGTGATGAATAGCCAAACCCCACATTTGACCCCTACGGGTGCGGCAAACTACCCGCCAAGTTCCAGAAGTGAAGCAATCTCCCTCAACAAAGTGAGTAGGCCACTTAGCACTTCAAAGAACTCGGTAGTTTGTGCACCCCACCTTGGGTCTATCCTAGGAGCAGAAAACAGTAAAAAGAAAATAATACAACGGTGGTTACAACCTCAAACCGGATGTGCCCCGCAATATAATATTATATCAAATTACAATTTACATTTAATGAAAGATAAAAGCATTTATCTCACAACCCCGGCTATTCATCATTGACGATCCAACAAAATTCATATACAGAAACCAACAGATATGTGCAATCCCAGACTAACCGACATATAGCAATTAGCTGAGATTTAAAAATACATATAACATTACAGAAGGACTAATTAGCCAAGTACAATAGAAATTCGATCGAAACATATTTCCACCCCAAATGCAAACCAGCATTCAAAAACATATTGGGTAGAAACCAAATATTCCAGAAAAGAAAACACCAAAATTAAGAAATAACAGAAGAAAAATGAGTTGAATCGGCCTTGACTCGGCCGCAGAACGGTCCATTCTGCGGCGGTTCCGTGGCCGTCTTGACGATTCAGTGGCTCATTTTTCTTGTGTTATCTTAGAAAACCTTGTATATATTTTTCATGGTACCGAAATAATTTTCCAGACAGTTTTAAAATTCGACAGAAAGTAGGGTTTTCAGTGTTTAATTTTCCAGTTTTTCCGACGATCGAAGTTCTAATACTTTCTAATATGATAGAATAGGTTTAGTTGGCTCTGATACCACTGTAAATCCATGCTACGCACCCCACGGGATCACGGGGAGGCGGATGATATGAAATACGAAAATTATATACTTCGTAGCATCGACAAACCGCCAAGATCGTATCTAAACCTTAACTAGAACAAAGTAAATGAAGTATACACTACATGAACAGAACTTATACCTCACGTAACCGGTCCTTCTTCTCCTCGCTGTCCTCCTCACCTGTGCGGGCTCCTTGGAGTGGTGCGGATGTCGTCTTCTCGTCGGCTTTCTTGGATCGAAGATGATCCACCTGAGAGCTTGTGTACCAGGCTCCTTCTTCAACAACCGAAGAAACTAAGTCAAGTAGTAAGCTACACTAGATGACTTAGGGTGTGTAGAGAGTGTAGATGGATTGAGGAGTCTTCTTTTTCCCTAGGTTACTCAACACATGAGTGTTTTAGGGTTTGAAGGTTTAGAAGATGGCTTAAGAAAAATCTAGTGAGCCAGAGCTTGAAGAATGGAGATGGCTTCTTTTTCTTTTTCTAAACTGAACTCTTTTGATAATTCATTAGATAAAACTAATATCAATTAGCAAAAGGGGTTCAATTTACTAAAGAATGACTCATGGATGGAATGAGCACCATGTGTCCTAAGCACCCATGTCCTTATTCATGCAATATCCACTTCATTTCCTTTTACATAAAATGTATTAATAATTTAAACCAAAATGAATAATACAATTATGTTATGTCATCTTCAAAATCAATTTTTGTACAAATTACAAAAATGCCCCTCGTCCGTATATACATACCTGTATCCGTATTCCGAAAAATACGAATACAGAAGATGGAGACAATCCATCAGTACAATATTAGGATCCGGTTTAAACCAAAACCCACTAGTATTGTCCGTCCGAATCATCATGCGTGCACAAGTACATGCACGTGATCGAACCCTATCGTGAAAACCATACGGTCTCTATACGTTTTGCCCGATGCAGGGAAACCCTATGTGTGGGACTCTAAACACTCGACACTACGCTGGCAGTGGGTTTAAGCACAGGCCGCAAGCGGCACTAGCTGTACGTAACGGCCCCCAGGTAGATGTCGATAAGAAAGCCGATGAGCATAACTCATCCGAACTCCTACTGAGCCTGTCTGTGATAATCTCCGTACAGTCCGGTCTGTCCGTCTAAGAGTGTCGCATATCGATCCTAGGGCAGCGGCAAGCGTCAGACCCCTAATAGTGCAATAAGTCGTGTCGGAGTGCTGCCAAAAACACCTTGAGAAACTACTGGAATCCCTACCAGCAAATCTCGCTTGCCCTGGCCAGGGACTTTATGTAATGGCTTTCCGAACACAGCGCGACATCAACCCCCAGTACCGGGAGAGACGAATCCTATCTAACCACCACTGCCTCCAAGTGCTTCGGGACTGCACCCAACTACTACCTGTTTGCACGACTCAGCAGAGCTATGGTAGGGTAGTAATCTAAGAACAGTGGGAACACACTTGAGGCGAAGTAGCAGTGTCAAGTCGACGGACTAAGCTGTACTCATGTCACCTGGGAACTGCTACCTGACGATATGTATATTACCAACCAGTAGTTCCCTACGAGCACCTGCATACTATCTCCAGTACGACGTACTGATGGCTGTGGGACAGACCATCTCCCCTCCTGAGATGAGAAGCGTATACACTAGTTTAGTCTGGAGTATCGATGCCCTGTCTCGATAATCCTTTGACTAGGGACCTGTGTAAGGATGTGCTTGTAGACTACCCAGTCCCCACTAGTGTGACTGCCATCACAACGCTGGTAGTCAAGCAAACATCCTAAGGGCTCTATCAATATGTATTAGCGATACGTTAAAAGAAACATATACACATATTAAGATAGATACAAACCAAGTAGCATACTACTATATCTAGAAAGACTGTCATAAATCCGTGTATATATCCCAAGCTTCTAAAATATAACATACAAATTAGTACTATACAATAATGGCCTCTAGGGCATATTACACTAACAGATCTTTTCTCGAAACCCTAGATTTCGAGCCATCTTAAGGTAAAATCCTTTTCTCTAAAAAATGGTGAAGTTGAAAAAAAAATTTCATTAGTGAAATTAAAAAAAAGTGTGAAGTTGTTGGAAGTTATGTATGTCTTTTTCTGCTGATTGTTCGTCGTGATAATCTGTAAAAAATAAGATTTTTTTCTACGTGGTTCTTCTTTCAAAGATCCATGTGCGGGGGAGATATGGGGTATATGGGTAAAGTACACATTGATGTTGAAGTTGAAGATGAAGTTGAGATTTGAAGTATTTGAAGTTGACGAAGTATGTTGGTTCGTAAGTTCGTTGGATCATTGAATTACTCGTTAAATCTCTTCATTGAAAAGTTGAAAGTTGTTGAAATTGTTGGTAGAACTTGTTAGTTGAAACTCCTTCTATATTGACCTTAAAGTCGTTAAACTTGCTGTTGTTAGTGTATATGCCCTACAGGCCATTACTGTATCATACTAGCTTGTATATTACTTGATGGAAGCTTGGGATATTCACAGCTGTACATACAATCTTGCTCGAAATGGTAGTATGTTACTTGGTTTGTCTCTGCTTTAATATGTGCATGTGTTTCTTTTAGCATATCGCTGATATACATATTAGTAGAGCCCTTAGGATCTTTGCTTGATTACCAGCGTTGTGATGGCGCTCACACTCGTGGGAGCTGGGTGATCTATAAGCACATCCTTATACAGGTCCCTAGTTGTTGGACTATCGAGACAGGGCATCGATACTCCGGAGTAGACTAGCGTATGCGCTTCTCATCCCAGCGTGGGAGACGGTCTGTCCCACAGCCGTCAGTACGTCGTACTTGAGATAGTATGCGGGTGCTCGTTAGGTTACGAGTACACTGGACAGGACTCGTCGGGAACTGTTGGTTGGTATTATACCTATCATCAGTTATCAGTTCCCAGGTGACATGAGTACAGCTTAGTCCGCTGACTTGACACTGTCACTTCGCCTCGAGTGTGTTCCCACTGCACTTTGATTGCTACCCTACCACGGCTCAAAGGAGTCGAGCAAACAGGTAGTTTTTGGGTGCAGTCCCGAAGCACTTGGAGGCAGTGACGGTTAGACAGGATTCGTCTCTCCCGGTATTGGGGGTTGACATCGCGCTGTGTCCAGGAGAGCCATTACACGAGTAGTCCCTGGCCAGGGCAAGCGAGATATACTGGTAGGTTTCCAGTGTTATCTCAGGGTGTTCTGGGCTACACTCCGACACTTCTTGTACCGCTATTAGGGGACTGACGTTCACCGCCCCCTAGGCCCGCCATGCGATGTATCAGACGAACAGACCGGACTGTACGGAGACTGTCACATACAGGCTCAGTAGGAGTTCAGATGGGGTTCACCTCATCAGTCTTCTTATCGACATCTACCTGGGGACCGTTACGTACAGCTAGTGCCGCTTGCGGTCTGTGGTTAAACCCACTGCCAGCGTAGTGTCGAGTCTTTAGAGTCCCACACAGAGAGCTATTCGCCTTTAGGCAAAATGAGTAGAGGTCGCATGGTTTTGCGACAGGGTTCGTTCACATCCGCGCACTTGTGCACGTTTGTTGTCCGGACAGCTTATACTAGCGGGCTTTGGTTTAAGCCGGATCCTAGTATATGATTTGTGATTGGTTTTATCTCATTGTATTCGTGTTCCTCGGATCATGAATACGGGTGCATATGCACAGTTGCTTGAGACAGAGGGAGAGGACTTTGATTAGGGTTAATGACCATTGTCATTTTATTAACCCTAATGCTTATGTGTGTATTATGGTTAATTGATATTAGTTTAAATAATTGTGCATGGTTATGGTTGTTGACCATTTGACCTCCTTGACTTGTTGACCTAGGTTGACACTTTGACCATCATCATTTCATTTGGAAGATGCTCTTTGATCCTTGCCATTTGCATTAAAAATGAAATGATAATGGTCATGTCTTGATTAACCATGACAATTATCTAGCTAATTATCTAATTACAATAATTCACACATATATGAGAGAATGCTTCATATTTTCTCTCATATTCTATCATTCACTTTCTCTCTCTTGTTCTTCCTCTCCCTCAAGCTCTCCCCTCTCATGTGTTGAGAAACACTTGAGCTTGAGAAAAACCTCTTCTTGATAATCTCTACTCTCATTTAGGGTTCAAGGACTAGCACTTCTTGCACCCTAGTTACTTCTAGCTTGGAGTTGAAGCCAAAGGTTGAGGCTTTCGGGTGGATCTTTCTTCGACGTGAGAAGACGACAAAGGTGACCTCTTTCCACTACTCCAAGGAGCAAGGAGAGAAGAACTTAAAGCCCTAGGTATAACCCTTCTAACACTTAGCTAGTTTCTAGTTAGCTTTAGCTTGTTTTTGTTTAGCAAAGATCCTTCTTTGTCTAGTCCATGTTGCCTAAGTTGATAAAAATTTGATTTTTATTCCTTTTTCCGCCTCCCCGCAAGTACCGGGGTGGGCAACGTGGACTTACAGTGGTATCAGAGCCTAACTAAACATAAACTAGCTAGGTAGTAAAGTGTATGGAAGTTCGAATCGGAAAAATCGCAAAACCAAGTTTTCAAAACCCAAACTTTCTGTTAAAATTTTTTCTGTTCAAAATGAAATAATTTATACTCCAAAAATCGTCTCAGGGTTTTGTCAAGAAAGCCACAAAACCCGGTCCAGTGAATCGACCAAAGCGCCGCGGTTCCGCGGCAATAGCAAGCTATTGCCGCGCAACCGCGGCCGAGTTGGCTCGTCTCTGGGTCGAGTTTGGTGCAGTGTTCTTCTGGCATGGTTTTGGGATTTTTAAGATGGTTTATATGTGCCCAGATTTTCCAGAATAGAAATTTGTTTTTGGGGGCCTATAAATCCGTATTTTTATCGAACTTCACTATGCTTTGACTATAAGGGTTATACATATCTGTGATGTTTATATGTATTGAACGTCGGCTAATCGCTATATGTCGATTAGTCGGGGTTATACATATCTGTGATCTGTGTTTGATGATGGTATGTGTATATGAATGTGTTGGATTGTCGCGGGTGAATAGCCGGGGTGGATGTGAGATGAGTGTTTCTTTTTCTTTCATTCATTGTAACATGTAAATTGATGTAATATTATTTGTATGGCCGCACAACCGGGTCGGGGTTGTAGCCATCATTGTATAATTCTTTTTACTGTTTTTGCTCCTAGGATAGACCCATGGAGGGGTGCACAAACTACCGGGTATCTCGAAGTGCCGAGTGGCCTACTCACGGTGGTGAGGGAGGTTGCTTCGCTTCGGGTACTTGGCGGGTAGTTTGCCGCACCCGTAGGGGTCTTGGATGGGGTATTGGCTATTCACCGCGACCGTGTAATCCGCTCTTCGTTGCAGGCTCGAACGGATTGCGGATTCCTAGTATATCCAATGTATTCATCTGTGATCTGTAATGTCTATCATTGCTATATATTTATATATGATAACTATTTAGGCGTTGCTTATGTTTTACAGCCGCGCTAGCCCAGCCCCCGCTCTGTCGTTAGTTAAGTAACCTAACGGGTGATGACGGGGCCCCGTGGCGAATGCGAATGGCATAAGCGTACGTCATATTTTGGTTGTTTTCTGCAATGGTAGGATTAAATGATGGGACGCATTAAAAGAACTAATGCAAGAAAATAAACCAAGTAAAAGTCGATTGGAACACTTTGAAAAACACTCGGTTCTTTTCAAAACTAAACTTTTAAACGCGGAGCTTGAACCACTCTTTTTTAAAAGTTATCTCGTTCCATCGATTATATCAAGTTCACTACGTTCACGGTTTCGCCAAAACCATTCGTAGCCCTCCGTCATTCCACATGAATGGTCAAAAAGTATTCAAGCTATGTATTTTGGCCAAAGTCAAGGCATAGTGATTGGTAGCTATTGGGTATTCATGTGCAGCATAGATAGATGCGTTGGTTTGGGACAGTCGTGCTGCCATTTTGGCCAAAGTCAAGGGTAGGTACGGGTGGGTCCAAATTAACCAGGAGAATGACGGGTAGAACTTGACATGTGACTTATGATATTTTGGCCAAAGTCAAGGTCATAAGAGCATGGGGCAAAAATCCACATCGGGAGTTTCATAAGTACTGAAACTTGCTAGCGCTGCATACCATTTGGAGTGTGATAATTCTGGTAGGATTCCTTCGGTTTTATCACGCGATGATATTTGGATCCCGATCCTACTGTGAGTATATGCTACTCCTCGGGAAAACTCTCACTTAACGATCAATGCTATAAACTTAGTAGGTGTCTAGAAAGGTGTTAGCGGGGCTACGCCCACAGGGAAAAGAGGTTACTTAATTAAGGAACTTCGCGAAAGCGTTGGAAAACCTCCCTCGAAGTACCGACCCTGGCCTGGCTGAACGGTTAAGCAAGTATTGTACGGTGAGATTGATCCTGACTAATCCTTTCTTTACGGTTTGAGAAGGGATTCGAGAGACAGTGGGAGCCATCCTGTTTAGACAAACTAAAAACCACTCTAAACTTGCAAGAGCATCATGCTAAAGTGTTTCTTTTCTCTCTCCTAATTGCAGCGACCATTCAACATGACCGGACTTAAGTTATTACTAGATAAAAACATATTGACAGGGCCAAACTACAAAGATTGGCTCAGGAATGTCAAGATGGCAATCACTTACGACAAGCTGGGGTATCTCCTTACCACCAAAGCTCCCCCTGTCCTAGGTCCCAAAACCAGTGTCGCGGATAGGGAAATCCGTAAGACATGGGAAATAGATTGCGCGAAGGCCAAATGCCTCGCACTTGCCTCGATGGACAACGAACATCAGAGGAGGCACGAGAATATGGACCTAGAGTCCATATTTCTTCATACAAAAGAATTGTATGGAGAGCAGTCTCGTATCGCTAGATACGAAGTGTCGAAGAAGTTGTTTTCGGCAAGGTTGGCCGTCGGATCATCGGTAGCGGAACACGTGCTCAAGATGATTGGCTACATAGAGGAGCTCGCAGAACTTGGGACCACGTTGGAGAATGAGCTCTATACGGACTTGATTCTCCAGTCCCTTCCTTCCACTTACGCCCAGTTCATCCTGAACTTCAACTTACAGGAAAAAGAAGTTGAACTTTCAGAGCTCCTCAACATGCTGAGGAGTGCAGAGGGCACCCAACAGAAAAGTAGGGAGACATCCACTTTGTTTGTAGGAGGATCTTCCTCTTCTAGGTCCAGGGCGAAAGCCAAGGGCAAGAAGAAGAAAGCCCCCGCCAAACTAAGAGGCGGTGTCAGTAAAGTGGATACGAAGGGAAAAGGAAAAGCAACAAAGGTAGCGGGAAAGCTGGTGGGGAAGGAAGAATGCTTCTATTGTCACAAAAGTGGTCACTGGAAACAGGATTGCAAGGCTTGGAAGGCCAGAACACAGGATTTGAAGCGAGTTGCGGCTTCAGCTTCTGGTGTGTATGTTATTGAAAACTGTCTATCAATAAACTCTACATCCTGGGTATTGGATACCGGATCAGGATCTCATATCTGTAATTCTTTGCAGGCATTGAGAAAGCATAGAGTTTTGAAGGCAGGTGACATGACCCTCAGAGTTGCAAACGGTGCTAGCATGGATGCTGAGGCCGTGGGAGACTATCACCTGGGATTGTCAGATGGACACTTTTTGGTTTTGCGTAGTTGTTATTATGTACCAAATGCAACCTGTAATATCATTTCTGTATCTTTATTATCTAAAGAAGGTTATGAATTTGCATTTGTAAGTAATGTAGTGAACATTCACCTTAATCAAGTTTTGATTTGGTCAGGTACATTGAACAACGGTATATACGTGTTAAACCAACCACAGATTTTCAATGTCCAGAATACACACAAAAGAAAGTCTCCAGAAATCAATAAAACTTTCTTATGGCATTGTAGACTGGGTCACATCAATGAGAGAAGGTTGACTAAGTTACATACAGAAGGATATTTGGATCCGTTCGAATATCAATCGTATGCAACTTGTCAATCCTGTCTCAAAGGAAAGATGACAAAGACTCCGTTCACTGGACACGGAGTAAGAGCGAGCGAGCTCTTGGGACTCGTACACAGCGACGTGTGCGGTCCAATGTCTACACATGCACGAAGCGGTTATTCTTACTTCATTACTTTTACGGATGACTTTTCAAGGTACGGTTATGTCTTCTTAATGAAACATAAATTCGAGGCTTTTAAAAAATTCCAGGAATATAAGAATGGAGTAGAAAAACAAACAGGCAAAAGTATCAAGGCACTGAGATCTGATCGAGGTGGTGAATACTTGAGTGCCGAGTTCCTGGGTTACTTAAAAGAGAATGGAATTCTCTCTCAGCTTACTCCTCCATACACTCCGCAACATAACGGTGTATCGGAGAGACGGAACCGAACCCTATTGGATATGGTACGGTCCATGATGAGTAACGCTGAGTTACCGCGATTGTTCTGGGGATATGCGCTAGAATCAGCTGCATACCGTTTGAACCGAGTTCCAACTAAGACTGTGCCTACTACACCATATCAGATGTGGTGTGGGAAGAGACCCTATCTTAATCACATTAAGACATGGGGATGTCCAGCTTTTGTAAAAAAGCAGCATGCGGACAAGCTCGAGACACGCTCAGTACAGTGCAAGTTTGTGGGATATCCAAAGAACTCCAAGGGATATTTCTTCTATTGCGAAGAGGAACAAAAGGTGTTTGTTTCTCGCCATGCCCACTTTCTAGAACACCAGTTCATAGAAAAAGAATTAAGTGGGAGCGCAATAGAACTGGAAGAAATTCCAGAACCACGAGCTATTACTGAAACCTTAGTAGAACCAGAGGGTTCGAAAGATCAGGACATTCCCACGCCACTTCGAAGGAGTAGTAGGCAGTCTCATCTGCCCGAGAGATACTACGGTTTTCTCATTGACGGGGATAGAGAAGATTGCATCATAGATTTTGATGAGCCTACTAGCTTCCAGCAAGCCATTCAGAGCGTAGACTCGGTAAAATGGCTGGATGCAATGCGGACCGAAATGGAGTCCATGTACACCAACAAAGTATGGACGTTGGACATTGCTCCAGATGGGGTAAAACCCGTAGGATGCAAGTGGATCTTCAAAAGGAAGATTGGTGTAGATGGACAGGTTGAGACCTATAAAGCTAGACTGGTAGCAAAGGGTTTTCGTCAGCGACCTGGTTTGGACTATGACGAAACCTTTTCTCCAGTAGCTATGCTGAAATCCATTCGGATCCTTCTTGCCATTGCTGCCTTCCACGATTATGAGATTTGGCAGATGGACGTAAAGACAGCTTTTCTAAATGGACATTTAGAGGAGTGTGTCTATATGGACCAGCCAGAGGGTTTCATTCAGAGTGGGAGCAGCGGAAAGGTGTGTAAGTTGCTTAAGTCCATTTATGGACTAAAGCAGGCATCGCGGAGTTGGAACATCTGTTTTGATGAGACGGTCAAGGAATTTGGCTTTATCAAAAATCCAGATGAACCATGCATCTATTGTAGATTTGTAGCGAGAACTGTAGTATTCCTCGTTTTATACGTGGATGACATTCTCTTAATAGGAAATGATATTCCTATGCTACAATCTGTCAAGGGGTTCTTGTCACACAAGTTCTCCATGAAAGACCTGGGTGATGCCTCATACATTCTGGGTATCTGGATCTACCGTGACAGATCCAAGAGGATATTAGGACTTTCGCAGTCCAGGTACATCGATACCATACTGAAGAGATTCAGTATGGAAGATTCCAAGCGCGGTAATCTACCGGCTTGTCACGGGATCACCCTCTCCAAAGAGATGTCTCCCAAGACTGATTTGGAGAGGGATCGCATGTCTATTATACCCTACGCTTTTGCGGTAGGCTCTATAATGTATGCGATGTTGTGTACCAGACCGGATGTGGCTTATGCACTGAGTGTGGTAAGCAGGTATCAGTCAAACCCTGGAGAGAAACATTGGATAGCAGTAAAGAACATTCTCAAGTACCTGAGAAGGACTAAGGAGATATTCTTGGTGTATGGCGGAAAAGACCTCCAGATTGAGGCCTTTGCTGACTCCAGCTTCCAGAGTGACAAGGATGATTCCAAGTCCATGTCGGGTTTTGTATTTACCCTCAATGGGGGGGCGGTGTGTTGGAAGAGCTCCAAACAGGAAACCGTTGCTGACTCGACTATGGAAGCGGAATACATCGCTGCATCTGATGCCGCAAAAGAAGCTGTCTGGATGAGGAAGTTCTTGAGAGAACTTCAGGTGCTTCCGTCCATTGTTGACCCAATACCTCTGTATTGCGACAACAACGGGGCTATAACTTTAGCGAAGGAACCCAGGTCCCACCAGAAATCCAGACACATCTTGAGGCGGTATCACCTGATCAGGGAGATCGTGGATCGCCAGGAGATCGAGGTTCGGAGGGTTGCTTCAGAAGATAACACAGCAGATCCATTCACCAAGGCCTTGCCCCAGACTCAGTTCGAGCGGCTGATCGAGATGATAGGTCTTCGATACGCCAGTACATGGCCTTAGTGCAAGTGGGAGATTGTTAGTGTATATGCCCTAGAGGCCATTACTGTATCATACTAGCTTGTATATTACTTGATGGAAGCTTGGGATATTCACAGTTGTACATACAATCTTGCTCGAAATGGTAGTATGCTACTTGGTTTGTGTCTGCTTTAATATATGCATGTGTTTCTTTTAGCATATCGCTGATATACATATTACTAGAGCCCTTAGGATTTTTGCTTGATTACCAGCGTTGTGATGGCGCTCACACTCGTGGGAGCTGGGTGATCTATAAGCACATCCTTATACAGGTCCCTAGTTGTTGGACTATCGAGACAGGGCATCGATACTCCGGAGTAGACTAGCGTATGCGCTTCTCATCCCAGCGTGGGAGACGGTCTGTCCCACAGCCGTCAATACGTCGTACTTGAGATAGTATGCGGGTGCTCGTTAGGTTACGAGTACACTGGACAGGACTCGTCGGGAACTGTTGGTTGGTATTATACCTATTGTCAGTTATCAGTTCCCAGGTGACATGAGTACAGCTTAGTCCGCTGACTTGACACTGTTACTTCGCCTCGAGTGTGTTCCCACTGCACTTTGATTGCTACCCTACCACGGCTCAAAGGAGTCGTGCAAACAGGTAGTTTTTGGGTGCAGTCCCGAAGCACTTGGAGGCAGTGACAGTTAAACAGGATTCGTCTCTCCCGGTATTGGGGGTTGACATCGCGCTGTGTCCAGGAGAGCCATTACACGAGTAGTCCCTGGCCAGGGCAAGCGAGATATACTGGTAGGTTTCCAGTGTTATCTCAGGGTGTTCTGGGCTACACTCCGACACGACTTGTACCGCTATTAGGGAACTGACGTTCACCGCCCCCCTAGGCCCGCCATGCGATATATCAGACGAACAGACCGGACTGTACGGAGACTGTCACATACAGGCTCAGTAGGAGTTCAGATGGGGTTCACCTCATCGGTCTTCTTATCGACATCTACCTGGGGACCGTTACGTACAGCTAGTGCCGCTTGCGGTCTGTGGTTAAACCCACTGCCAGCGTAGTGTCGAGTCTTTAGAGTCCCACACAGAGAGCTATTCGTCTTTAGGCAAAATGAGTAGAGGTCGCATGGTTTTGCGACAGGGTTCGTTCACATCCGCGCACTTGTGCACGTTTGTTGTCCGGATAGCTGATACTAGCGGGCTTTGGTTTAAGCCGGATCCTAGTATATGATTTGCGATTGGTTTTATCTCATTGTATTCATGTTCCTCGGATCACGAATACAGGTGCGTATGCACAGTTGCTTGAGACAGAGGGAGAGGACTTTGATTAGGGTTAATGACCATTGTCATTTTATTAACCCTAATGCTTATGTGTGTATTATGGTTAATTGATATTAGTTTAAATAATTGTGCATGGTTATGGTTGTTGACCATTTGACCTCCTTGACTTGTTGACCTAGGTTGACACTTTGACCATCATCATGTCATTTGGAAGATACTCTTTGATCCTTGCAATTTGCATTAAAAATGAAATGATAATGGTCATGTCTTGATTAACCATGACAATTATCTAGCTAATTATCTAATTACAATAATTCACACATATATGAGAGAATGCTTCATATTTTCTCTCATATTCTATCATTCACTTTCTCTCTCTTGTTCTTCCTCTCCCTCAAGCTCTCCCCTCTCATGTGTTGAGAAACACTTGAGCTTGAGAAAAACCTCTTCTTGATAATCTCTACTCTCATCTAGGGTTCAAGGACTAGCACTTCTTGCACCCTAGTTACTTCTAGCTTGGAGTTGAAGCCAAAGGTTGAGGCTTTCGGGTGGATCTTTCTTCGACGTGAGAAGACGACAAAGGTGACCTCTTTCCACTACTCCAAGGAGCAAGGAGAGAAGGACTTAAAGCCCTAGGTATAACCCTTCTAACACTTAGCTAGTTTTTAGTTAGCTTTAGCTTGTTTTTGTTTAGCAAAGATCCTTCTTTGTCTAGTCCATGTTGCCTAAGTTGATAAAAATTTGATTTTTATTCCTTTTTCCGCCTCCCCGCAAGTACCGGGGTGGGCAACGTGGACTTAAAGCTGTTAGTTATATGTATGCCCTAGAGGCCATTGCTATACATGAGATGTATATTGTAGTGGATGCTTGGACATATATAGGGAGGACTTTCTTGCTCGACATGATAGTATGCTATCTGGTTACTTTTTACCTTAACGTGTATACTGATTGTCTCTCTGTTACATGTTGATAAAGCCCTTAGGATGTGTACTTGACTACCTGGACTATGATGCGGATCATACTAGTGGGGACATGGTAGTCCATAAGTACATCCTTCAAGGTCCCTAGTCATGGGTGTATCGAGACGGGGCATCGATATACCAGAGTAGACTAGCGTATACCTTCTCGACCCATACAGATGGGCGATGGATGATCCCATATCCATTGGTGTTTGACATCAGAGATGATATACGGGTGCTCAGTAGAGACTGGGTACACTGGACGGACTCGCCGAGAACTCCCAGATGGTATTATACCTTACGTCAGATGGCAGTTCTCTGGTGACACTGGTACAGGTTAGTCTGTAGACCCGAGATCGTCATAGAGTATTGTGTGATTCTTACTGTGCTTTGATTTCCACCTTACTACGTCTAAGAGGGTGTGCAAAACGGTGGTTTTTGGGTACAGTCCCGAGTCACATGGAGGCAATGAGCGATAGGAGGGGTTTCGTCTCTCCCGGTATCGGGGGTTGATGTTGCGCTATGCTCGATTGGCCATAACAGGGAAGTCCCTGGCCAGGGCTGGTTTAGAGATTTACTGGTAAGTGTTACCAGTAGTTTCTCGACCCGTTATGAGCCTCATATCGGCATGACTTATCGGTTATTGGGGTCTGACGTTTTACCACCCCTAGACTTGATATGCGACATATCAGACTAGGAGATTGGACTGTACGGTAGTGTCATTGTCAGGCTTTTACAGGAGTTGGAGCGGGCTTGCTTGCTGATCTTCTGATCGCTCAATACCCGGGTAGCCGTTATGTCCAGCTAGTACCGCTGACGGCTTGTGGGTGCTTGATATGATCATCACCTACTGCCGGCGTATTGACGAGTCTTTGGAGTCCTATATAGAGGTTGTACTGGCTCAGGCAAAATGAAATAGGAGCGCATATGTGATATGTGCGGGACCGAGAATAATGCGTGTATGTGATACCATATTCTATTCTCGCGAAGATTGTGTCGATAGGTTATATGCGATATAACCAAGTTATCGAATCAAGGGTTGATTCGATAAGTCGATACATTGGATGTTAGTCGGTTATATGTGATATAACCGGATTATTAAGTCAAGTATTGATTTAATAATTTAGTGTATAATTGTATATGTGATATACTAATTTACATTAACTAACATTGGTTCACTTAAGCATTTATTTTTCTCACTTGTGCATAAGTTAATATATATGTGATATATATTTATTTGTGTACAAATTGTATCATGGTTGTTGATACAACTATCATGGGTGTAGAAGACTTATACCATACTAATTATATTTGTTAGGTTTTTATATTTAAAGTAATTCTAAAACAAATGGATAATGAGCACAAATGCATGAAGCTTCATGAAGCTTATGTTTGCATTTGACTTAGTCCACTAGTTTTGTTTTACTTAAGATATTAGTTAACCTAACCACTATGATTACCCATGGTAATGTCTCTACATGAGTTAGTATATGATACTCACTCATCATGGTTAGCTCATTCTCTCTCTTGATTATTTTTCATATTCATTTTGAGCCCATCTTCTTCTTCCTCAAAATTTCTTTCTAGGGTTTGAAATAGAGAGAGAATCAAAGTGAGAAAAGAAATTCTAAAGTGTACCCATTTCCTATCTCACCATCCTCTACTAGACTAGCACTTTAGTTTAGGGTGTTTGCTTCACTAATTCTTTGGTTAGTGAAGTAGAAGCTTGAGTTTGTATTCCCTCGACGTAGATCATCTTCGGCCTCGAAGACTTCAAGCAATACCGTTGCCTCTTCTTATGGAGCCGTCCAAGAGTCCGGATGTTCGATGATCGCAGCGAAGGGACTACTATAAGGAGCTTAAGAAGTGAAGGACCGATCTACAAAGGTTGTATTTCGTATTCACTTAGAGTTAATGAGTTTAACTTTCATATGAAACCCTAATTTTTCTAGCAAAGATCTTGTTTAGAGTTATTCGGCACGGCTAAAATTTTAATCCGGCATGGTTGATGCCCTGTAGATCCTTATTAGAGTGCCTAGTAACCCTACACTTGTTGATTAATCTCAAAATCATTAAACTTGCGGTATTGATCTCAAAGTCATTAAACTTGCGGTATTGACCTCTAAATTGTTAAACTGACTGATTGACCTTTAAGTCGTTAAACTGGCTATTGACCTCTAAGTCGTTAAACTGGCCGTTTAACGACAGTTCACGAAAGTGTGTGCGATATGACACACTTATGAAAGTGTTTAAAGAAACTATTAACGATAGTTCAGGGAAACCATAAGTTTTCATTCAAAACTCTTCATAGAAGATTATCTCAGTTCAAATCAAATTGTAAGTTTCTAAGATGAATTACTGAAGAAAGATTTCAAAACAGCATGAAAGCCAAATTTTCAAGACAGCACATAAGACGCAAGATGATTCGCAGAAATTGCAAGTTTTATTTTTAAAGTGATATATTAGCTTTGTAACAAACTGAGAGCACATCATATATGCTCTTCAGCTTGAGGGGAAGTGTTAAGAATAAAATATATATTTGTAAGAGATATGATTTGAGAGATTGGTAAGATTTAGATATGATTAGATTATGATTTACTTAGGAGTCAAGTTAGAGTTAGTTGGTGGTCAATTATTAAACCCCAATAGTTTATTATAAATAAAAAGGTAGAGTTATCTTCCTATTTTCCACAATGTAGTCCCTCCATTAATTTCCGTTCCACTTCTAATACTTATGTTTCTTAACATTGTAAAACTCGGTTTGGGCCCACAATACATAGTCCTACACATGAATGCACATGGGCTTTTAATATAGAGAGACTTCATCCAAAGACTCAAGCCCCACAATTTTCCTGATGTGGGACTATGCTAATCACATTCTTTAGCACGTGGACAACGAGAACTTCACGTGCGAGCGCTCAAACCTCATGTGCAACGCGGACAAACAAACACCCGAGCTCTGATACTATGTAAAACTCGGTTTGAGACAACAATAAATAGGCCTACACATGAATGCACATGGGCTTTTAATATAGGGAGACTCCATCCAAAAGACTCAAGCCTTATGGAAATTTATCCCATATTATATTTTATACATATATGCATCCCATAATTTTCTTGACGTAGAACTATCACTACTACAAATGTGCCCAGTAGTAATGGGCATTTGGTCACGGTTTTACCCGTGACCAAATTATAGTCATGGCTGTAGAAGATGTGATCATGGTTAAGACCACTACAATTAAAAATTATGGCGGCCTCACAACCCACTGAAGACAAATCCCTTTATCCTCTTTTTTCCTTCGACCCTATTTTCATTTCTTCCCCCCCCTAAAAAAATCCTGCCCCTATCCTCTCATCGCCACCGCCGCCTGGCCTCTCATCGCCGCCGCCGGGCATCTTGTTGCCACCTTCGATGATCTCCACCGCCTCCTCACTAGACCTAGATGTGCGCCTTGCCTGGAGCTTCGCTAACCGCATCGATACCAAGCCGCCGACGCTCATCGAGTTCCTCACCGTCGCGCTCGCCGCCTCGAGCTTCACTACCGTTTATTTTTCCTTGATTTGCCGCCGCCGTAGGTTAGTTTATTTAATTTTAAATTTAATTTTCATAAATTTTGAATTTGATTTTTTTCAATTTCAAGAATTTAACTTGTAATTTTGTTAGAGTTAGGGTTAGGGTTAATGATTTGGGTTAGGGTTAGGGGGTTAGGGTTCATTAGGGGTTAAGGCCGGGATATATTAGGGTTAGGTTAATGATTTGGGTTAGGGTTAGGGGCTTAGGGTTAATTAGTGTTAGGGATATCATTAAGGTTAGATTTAGGGTCTGGGCTATGGTTAGGGTTTGGGTTAAGATTATGATTAGGGTTAGGGATATGGTTAGGTTATGGTTTATGGTTATGGTTAGTGTTAAGTTTAGGGCTAGGGTAATTTAGCGAATTTTTGTAGGTAATTTAGTGACAAGCAACAATAGTTAAGGGTATTTTAGTGAAAAATAACAATAGTTAAGGGTATTTTAGTGTAAATAAGTATCATTGAGCAAATGGAGTTTTTTTATTTAAAATTTTAATGATATTTTAGTGAAAACAATAAAAGTTAAAAATATTTTAATGAAATTTATAGTAATTTAGTTAATTTACTAAGAGAATCGTTTAGTTAAAATTTGAAGGTAGTTTAGTGAAAAACTAGAATAGTTAAGGGTATTTTAGTGAAATTTATAGTAATTTAGTTAATATAAGGTAGTTTAGTGAAAAACCATGAGTAGTTAAGGATATTTGAGTGTAATTTAGTAAAATAGAAGAAATAGGTTGCTTACGGGTGTGTGTGTGCGCTTGTGCGCGCGCGCGTGTATACACACACAAGCGCACACACACACATAAACAAGACCAAACATTAATTCATCATCATTCTTCTCTACATTGAACTCTTGTCAAATCCCATCCTAACCCCAAACCTAAATCCAAAATCTTAAACTCGATTAAGAAAACCTTTAATTTTAAAAAACTATATCCTAAACCAAAAACTTTGAAACCTTGAAATTGATACGTAACCGTAAAACCAATCCAAATTAAATCTTAAAATAAGTGTATGAAACGCAATGATAATATGAAATTTTCATATTCTCATCGATAATCATATGCGAAAATCAAAACGCGACTTAGTTCCCATCTATCGGTTAACATACATACGATGTTTGTTGTGACATAAAACTACACAAAGCTTGTTAAATATCGGACGGTATCGTTCAGTTTCTAACAACCGTCGTGTAGTCTATATGACGAGTGTCATGTCCCGCTTCCCGGTGTACGGGCAGGGGACGCGGCAATGTCCGCTACATATTTACTCAGAAGTAAACACGCTAAACGTATCTAAGCAATATAAAGTAAAATGTACATAAGAAGAGATGTAAAATGACATCAACTTTATTTATTAAACATTCTTTTACAGGTACAACTGGAAATGTAAATACATGTCTGGAATGCAATGCCTAAACAATGGCATGAACTAAAATGAAACTATGTACAAGTGTCTATAGCTCGGGATCTTCAGTGTACTGCTCAGGGGTCTGCTCCAAGTGCTCCTGGCTGGTCTCGAACTCTTCAGAGTCGGGTCCTCCTGACAACATTCCAAAGAAGAAGAGAAATAGGAATGTCGTCAGTGAACAATCGCTCGGTAAGTCTCAAAGAAAGAAAGAGAAGAAGTAGAATAGACAGAAAAGAGAGTATATCTAGTATAATGTTTGATTGTTATTTTAATGTAGTGTTTGTAGGTTGGTACAGAATATGCCAGTGTATACGAGAGGAGTCCAACTTACACCGTAGACTTTGGTAACCCGTAGTACAAGGCTCCGTCGAAAATACCACGGAACAACGACATGGATATATAACGTCTTTTAGTGACCACCTCGTACTACCTTTAACATGTTCTGTGCCAGTCTACCCCTTTATAAACTCCATAATGTTTATTGTATTGATTGTATTGATTATACTAATTGTATTGTATTGCCCTGTAGTAAATGGAAGACTTGCCGAAACTATAATATCAGTAAATGGAATGGATATAAATGGATAGTCATGTAATCAGAGTATATTCATGGTTCAGTTCAGTCAAGTTCATGTTGATATGGATTGTCATGCCCCGCTTCCCAAAATACGGAATATAAGAGTGACAAGGCCAGCCATGCTCCTACGATCAAGGAAAACTCCTGCCGTAGTCACATTTAGGCTTCTAGAATTATATGGTAATCAGTAAAATACAACACAGATAAAGAGAATGCAATCACTAAAACTATCGGATATAAAGAAATCTGAGCTCAATGGAAGTAAACAAGAGGGCAACTAACCAGGGATATCAATGGAGAAATATAACTGGTTCACTGGTCCGGATCTTCACGGTCTTCTCGAGATCAGACGAATCCACCTCTATTACTGAGCATGCATACTCATGTCGTCAAGGCGACGCAACGCAATATTATAATAGTATTAATGAAGCAAGAAAAATAAAAGTAATAATGGTAGAGATAATAAATGCAGGCAATCGATATGTCAATAAACAATGCAATGTATGATCTGTGTCCCTATCGGTCTCTAAGTCACTTTGAAATCGATTTGTGGAAAGAAATGATCATGTTTAATGAGGGTCTCGTACGTACTCGAGACTACGGCCCACTGTTGCCTGGGACATAACCCTGTCAGCCGGACCGCTAGGTCCAACCTAATATATAAGAGTCGCCGTTCGAATGATCATCCTCTAAATCACTGACATCGCTAAATACAATTTCCTTTCCACTTCGATTTCCCCCTTTTCCTCTAGGTTTCACTATCTTTGAGTATGGGCTAGTTATGTACAAGTACGCATCAATAACACGGTTTTATTCACTGTTCACTGTATTGTTCATTATCACGAATCACTCACTTTTCACTGGCGTACTTGACATAAACAAACCGATACTATTCACGTTCGACAATGTATTATACACTGAAAATTAATAAGAATGCTCACCATCGCTAGAGGTATTGCAGTCAGGTAAAATGTGAATCATGCCAAATCATATGTAATACTAGTCATTCCGCATCTTATGGGCTTAGAAAAATCTCATTAAATCGTACGTTCAGAATTAAGTAAAATAATACAAAAGTGGTAACAAGTAAACTCAGTCAGCAGTTCAATGAAATTGATTTCAAGTCAATCGGGTTTCGGGTTCGCAAATTACAATCATTTCATTCTAAGTGTTCACTGCTGGAAATTTAGTTTCTGAACTGAGAGTCCATTTCGTGACACTGTTTTCACCCTGTTGGGATCAAAATTAGGTGACGCTACAGTTGGTTAATATTTATGTTTATCATTTAGGTTTCCAACACACCATACGGATTGACAAAATCCACTGTATTCTGGAAGTTATGCATTATCTAATATCGGGGTATACGTTCTGTCCCTGCTTGGGACTGCAGTATGTACTGATGGTTTAAAATGTGATTAAAATAGCAAACGATGATTAAAACAAATGAAACCACTTTCAATAGTTATCTAACAGATTTATATTCTTCACAGTATAGAGTTACGCATAATACCATTTTCACACAGATATATAAAAGCGTTTCTAATCAAATGTTGGCAAGCGGTGCGTCTTTGGACTGCGGTCCAGAGCCGTACTCCCGAACAGTTTCCGTAACCTTTATAAAATATAAACAGATTATAAATTATATTGGGTTCTAGTTCTTCGATTCAGCTTTTATATGAGCCCTCGAACACCATATTCCGGTGTGTAACCAATTTATTATGATTTTCACAAAATTTAGGTGCGGAAGTTTTTCAGATTCGACGGATCTGAAAGAGGTTGACATTCTATGGTGTTTAAGTCCGTATTTTCGAACCAATCTTTTCACACGTTATCCTTGTCTCTAAAGTAATCTAGTAACAATAATTTTCGCCACACTAGATAGGATCTTCGTATGAAAATACGTATCGAACACCTAAACTAATCAGTTATTTATTGTCGGAAATACCATTCTGTTCGTTCAACTCATAAGAGAAATAACTTACAAACTCCAATACGTCATTAACATGAGGTGTTTGACTCGATTAATACCCAGATACAAATTAATTTAAATTAATACAGTTTAATACTAATCACGAGATATTATCGAATCATATATGGACATATAAACATTTTAGCATGTAAGCAAGTCTTAGAACTTGCCCGACGACGTATTGATGACGATATGGCAGCGACGCGGCACAACGGTGATCTACGGCAACGGCAACGGCATGATCACGATTCAAGCGCGGCTAAGCACGACACGTCAAACTTGGCCTCGGCTTGAGCTTGGGTTTGACGGCTCGGCAGCGGCTAGGGTTGGACGATGTAACGGTGGCAGCGACGATGAGGGGTGGAGCTCTGGCGACGAGGACTGCAGGCGGGGGTCGCAGCTCAGGAATGATGGCGAGGCGAGCTCTGGCGATGAGAAGCTCATCGGGGATGGCAGGGGAAAAGGGGTCGAGTGATGTAGGAGGGTGCTGTCGAAGATGAAGCTTGGTGATGGGGTGCTGCAGCAAAGTGGGTTGTGGTGGCCGGAGGTGGCCCGTAGGTGGTAGGGGATGAGGGCAGTGGAGGTGGGTCACGGTGGCTCAAGAAGGAGGTGCGGGGAATCTCGGTGGCTTCGTCGGCGTCGAGAGAAGGCCACAGCCGGCGGTAAGAGGGGTGCGACAATGGCAAGCTCAGTGGGTTGATGATTAGAGAAGCGGAGCTTGGTGTGGTCGTAAGGGGGTGTGATGGGTTTATGGCGGGGTTCTTGCTCAGGTCGGGGACCTCGTCGGGAAAGAGATGAAGGGGAGAGGAAGGAGGCGTGTCGGTGGTTGATGGATCCGCCGGAGGTCGAAAGTGAAGGTGCGGGTGGTGAACAGCGGCGGCGGTTTGGTGATGGGTTAAGCGGGAAAAGAGAAGGAGGAGGGCTCGGTTGGTGGTGTTGCGGTTCAGGTCGACGGTGGAGAGGAGGAGGGAGCTGGTGGTGTCATCGCGGTGGTGGTCGGCGATTGAGGGAGACGACAAGGGTGCTCGGGTGACTAGGAGGTGGGGTGAAGTGCGAGGGGTCGGCTATGGAAGAGGATGTGACGAAGTTGAAGATTGGAAGAGGCGAAGGCAGGAAGAAGAATTTGAGAACGAGGAGGGAGGTGAGAATAGGGAGGAAGGGAGGTGTTGGGATCCAAGGGCGAAAGTTTTTATGTGTATAATGAGAGGAGAGAGGGAGAGTGAACGTGAGGTGAGAGAGAGAGAGAGTGAACGTGGTGGGGGGGGGGGAGGGGGTTAATTAGTAAAGAAAAATTATAAAGAAGAGAGAGAGAAAGATAAATGGGAAAAATAATTATAAGGTTTTAATGAAATTAAATTGTGTAGGATTTGGGTTTAAATGAGAATACATATTTTTGAATTTGAAAGGAAAAGAGAAGGTAATCTGTTAGTTAAGGTAAGGTTTTGGGTTATTGGGCTTGGGCTCAAGAAAGTTTAGAAGGAAAGAGTGGGATTTAAATACGGACTTGAGCTTAGGGTTAAGTCCATAGGAAACAAAATAATTAGAATATAATATAAAATTTAAAATGGGTAAAATATTTTATTTGATTACAGGTATTGGTGTAGATAAAGACCGGGTATTACATGGATTGTATTCTGGCATTCATGGATTCGTGTTGTATTGCAGTTATACTTGAATTGAATTCAAGTCAGATTGATTTCAGACCATGACTCGAACTGAGTCAGACTTTTAAACAAAATTGAAGTCCTGATTGTTTTAGAGTTATCGGTAACTGCTGCACATGGACGACAGGATTTGCGTCTTTTTCCAAGACAATTACCGTGATGATAACACCGTTGTTAGGTTGTCTACCTTAGATAGGCAAGCACCCATATTCTCCGGCTCGCCGAGGCTCAAGAGAACTGGTCCCGCTTAAACCTATGTTTACTAGGGTCCTTATTGTAATTTAATATAACTTGAGGGGTTTTTATGTACAAATAGTTTTGATATTATTTCAAAATACACCTCAAGTATTTAATTATCGTCTTTAGGGTTTTCATAGATGTATATTTTATAAAAGTGAAACTTTCTAGTGAGTAGAACCTAGTTTTCATTGTATATGGTATTTTAATGAAATATTGGAATTTGTATTGAATTGTAATGGTAGTTTCATGAACTTGTGATCCTTTTACTTTAGAAAACATGGAATATTCATATAATATTTAAAATAGGTATTTTGATAATAGCCATATATATATATTTAATAAAAATAAAGTTTATTTATTTTGTGGAAATATCATTTTCTTAAAAATTGCATCAAAATTCCATCAAGATCGAATGCTCCTTACAGAGGTCTGCATCTCGCTCTACTAGACCCAAGGATGTGTGATAACCCGCACCATCCTGATTGGGGTTCCCCAAAATGGGTTGTAGAGACGTATTTGCAAGGAATTTAAATAACACACTTTTTAAAGAAAACAATTTTGTAAGTTTAGGGTATTTAAATGTAATGTCATATTTTGTCCCAAAAGAATATTTTACAAACCATCGTGCTATGTCAAAAATGAGTGTTGTGATGAGGTAGGTCATTACCTCATGAGTTTTCTAAAGATAATACAAGAAATATGTTGAATTATGTCGAAAGTAAAGTATAAGGTAGTTTACCGTAAAAATGCGATAAAAGTTGCATAATAGATTCTTTTGAGATGAAAATTATTCTAATATGTTTGTTAATGATTACTAAGCAATCTAGTAAAAATTTATAGGTTTGTTATTAAGAAAAAATAGATTTTTAAAGAAAAAGAGAACCAGAAGTCGGAATAACTCCGCTTTCGACGAGTTTTGAAAAATGAAAGTGTTAGACTAGAGATTGAGAAGGGAAGAGAGGAATTACAAGTTACAAAGATAGTGGGGAGGTAGGGAAAGATTTTGGAATCGTCGGGGCGTCGTTTCGTCGCTGGAATCTCCTCGAAACGTCGTCGGAATTTCGCCCTTTGCTAACCTCACTTGCACAACTTAGGACTTGGAATTTTTATAGAGTTTTTGTAATAGAATTCTGAGTGAGGAGGGGTGAAATGTGGTGTGGTATTTATAGGGAAAATTAGGGTTTAGGGTATGAATTTTGAGAATTAAAATGTGCATTAAAATGGATTAAAGAGGTGATTTTAATCCCTCTGTAAATGTGCAGAAAAATCAAACAATATGAGGGAAGTGGGGTAGGCCAAGAGATGCCAGGGGATGAATTTGGGGACCATCCCCTACGGGGGGCTCGGCGGTGCCGGTTTTGGTGAAGATCTCGCCGGCCAAATACAGGTGATGGGTGGTGAGATCTTGGCCACGTGTCTTTGTCGCTTGGTATATCTAAGTGCACGTGTTTGTTTACTCTGTGACTGTTCATTTTGCGTGTAGTGCATGTGTAAACCTTTGTGCTTCTAAAAGATTAAAAGAAAAATTAACAAAAAGATAATGTGGCTGGGGGGATTCGAACACAGGGGCTACGTCACAGCAGTGCAAGGCTTTACCAATGCAGCAGTGCAAGGCTTTACCAATGAGCTATAAGCTATTTCTTGCTGTTCAAAAGCAAATCAAATTTATAACTTGTGCTCAGGCTTAGGTGTTCCTTTCTGTATTTTGGAAAAAATTTGTACAGAATATTTAGGGTTGTTACAATGAGAATTAATATTCAATCATATAATAACCGATAGTTTTGTCCCTGTGGACAAGTTAGGAATGTATAATGCAGACACCTGCATTCACTTATGTTTTTCATTCGTTTCGAGATTTTTCATCGATACCTTTCCGCTGGTTCTCCGTGTATAAATATAGATTAGATGCTCGTTTCAATATTGTTTGACAGTATTGAAACAATCATCTTTTCTATTACAGTGTACTCGGAGAATAGCAGGGAGGTGCTGCCGAAATTTTGTCGAAATAGATGAAAGTATAAGTGAATGGGTGTATACTTTATACATTCTTAATGGGATAGGTGCCTTACCCCAGACAGCCGCTACTCTTGACATCCAATATAAAACATTTAATATCATTATCATTTTTCTTGGAAGAAGAATCCAACTCCCTACCTATGAGCATTTGCTCTCGGTCCTTGATATTCTTTATAGCTAAATCGTCAATTGAAACTTAAATTAACCAAGTCGTCAATTAAACCTAGCAATAACGCTTCTTAGTATCTTGTCTGTCGTGTATCTGTCAAGAAATCTTAATTCGATGCGTATTGTCTATAAGAACCTTGTTTCGTCCGGGCTGTTCCAATATGCCATTCCTGTACCTCTACAACAAGAGTTGGATGTACGTCGACACTCCCTCGAGAGTCAACTGCTTTTTCGTTGGAGGTGTTAGCTTTTACACCGATTTTTCCTACACACATCTTGGGTTACTGAAAGAGCACGAAATCTATTGTCCTTACTCTAAGTGTTTGAATAAACGATTGCTCAAGAAGTCGGAAGTCGAGTTACACATCGTGAGATACGGTTTCGTCAGAGATTACACTACGTGTGAACTTCATGGAGAAAAAGTCGTTGTAATGGGAGATGAGGCATGGGTGCAAGAGACGGAAAACGAATTCATCGAAACGGAAAGCACAGAGTGGCAAAGGATAGTAAAAGAAGAGGAGAAAGATGAATGGAAGTTTGAAGAAGACGAAGCCGTCGAAGAAGTTGATGCTGTATTTGCGCCGATCGATGATATGGATGAGCTTATAAATGCCGTTGGACTTCCTTATGATATGGAAAGCACTGGACCCTTATTATTGGAGAAGTACAAGGACGACTCTAGGATCCCGCTATATCCAAATTGCAAAAGGTTTTCAAAACTGTTCTTTTTTGTACGTCTCTTCCAGATTAAGTGTAAGAATAGATGGAGTGACCAGTTTTTCACCGATCTCCTAGAATTGCTGAAGGAAGTTTTTCCCGAAGGAAATGAAGTGCCGCCGAGCTGGTACGAGATGCAAAAGATAATCATAAATATCGGCCTGAAGTATCATAAGATACATGCATTCAGAAAAAGTCGTTGTAATGGGAGACGAGGCATGGGTGCAAGAGACGGAAAACGAATTCACCGATCTCCTAGGATGATTGTATTTTGATCCGGAATGAACACACCACACTCATAAACTGCCCCGTGTGCGGGACTAGACGATTCAAGCCTAAGAAAGACCCTCAGTCGAGTGATATGCCCGTGAAGATTCTTCGTCATTTTTCATTAATACCGAGACTGCAACGATTATTTATGTGTGAGGAGACGGCGTCCGAAATGTAGTGTCACCATAAAACGCCTCATGAGGAGGGAAAAATGAGTCATCCCAGAATTTGAGATCGTAGAAAGTTTTAGATGAAAAACATCTTTCATTCAGCGCAGACCCTCATAACGTGAGGTTGGGAATTACGAGCGATGGTTTCAGTCCATTTAGGATGGTTCGCAGCGGGCGTACTCACAGTACTTGTCCCGTTGTGGTGACTATATACAACCTGCCGCCATGGAGGTATATGACGCAATCTTATTTTACATTGGTGCTTTTAATCGACGGTCCCTCGTCTTCTGGGAAAAACATCAACGTGTACTTTCAATTTTTGATTGATGAGTTAAAGTTGCTATGGGAACTTGGCGTGAGAACCTATGACACAGATGTTAAACAACATTTTCAGATGCGGGCTGCTTTGTTATGGACTATTAATGATTTTCCAGCCTACGGCATGCTGTCGGGGTGGACAACTCAAGGCAAGCTTACTTTCCCCAGTTGTCATACTTATACGAGTGCCGTACGCTGGAAATTTAGTGGGAAATAGTCGTTTATGGGCCACCGACGTTTCTTTCCTATAACTCATAGATTCAGAAAGAATAAGAATTGTTTAATGGAAAGACGGAGACCGGTAGACTTTCTAAACCATTGTCTGGTAACGATATATTGCAGCAATGGAGAGGTTATCAGGATATCACATTCGGAAAGAAACAAAACAAAGATGAAATGCCATGCCCAACCGGTTGAACGAAATTAAGTGGTTTATTTCAACTTCTGTACTGATCCGATCTACCGCTCTGCCATAATTTAGATGTTATGCATATCGAGAAGGGCGTCTCTGAACACGTCTTCAATCTTCTGCTTTGTAAGGATGGAAAAGCGAATGACAATCTCAACGCCTGCCGTGATTTGACGGATTTGGATATTTTGTCCATTAAAGAAGAATTGCATTCTCGGCCCGTGGCTGGTAAATCAGGTTATTCTGAGATCCCACCAGCAATCTACAATCTGGATAAAGATAAGAAGCGGCGGTTCTTACGGGTGTTGAAAGAATAGAAAGTCCCTGATTGTTTCTCATCAAACATTTCCAAACAGGTATAAGTAGAAAATGGAAAAATCATAGGACTCAAGAGCCATGACTACTACATATTGATGCAATATCTTCTTCCTTTATGCCTGAGAGCATTGGTAAAATTTTAAATTGGTCTCGTTCTTAATGGCTTTTGCACGTATTTTTGACAACCGTGTTCCAAAAACGTGGACATCAATGAGATAGCAGAGCTCGAAAAAGATATTCCTATGATCCTTTGAAAGCTCAAAAATATCTTTCCACCTTCCTTTTTCGACATTATTGTTCACCCGTCCGTCTATTTGGCAACCGAGGTCAAGATTGGCGGTCCGGTGCATTACCGTTGGATGTATCTCATCGAGAGATATGAAAATATTTATTATTAATCATTTAAATTGCAAAACATTATCGTAGATTATTAATATCTATTATTTTCAACAGATATCTATTAACTTTAAAAAACTATATCCACAACAAGTATCGTCCTGAAGGTTTGATTGCGGAAAGTTATCTCTTGGAAGAAATGACGTCCTTCTGTGCTCGTTTCTTGAACGACAATATCAGGATGAAACTGAACAAATCGCCGCGTGTTCTGAACGGTCCAATTAGAGCAGGAAGGCTAAAAAATATGTCTTACGATCTCATAGGCAGTTTACATGCATTCATTTTGCCATACAGCGAATGTTTTGCTAAATATACAGAGTAAGTTTTTCTAATTTCATCCATTTAAACCATTTGAAATAGAGTATAAATTAACAAATAGAGTGCACAAAACTATACTCAAGAGATCGAATTTTAGGACGTGGTCGGATGACAGAATCGAAGAAAAACAGAGACACACTTTCGTTGCTTGGTGTAGAGAAGAAGTTGACGGACAAATGAATTGTGGTGAGCAGATTGATAGAGAGGTCCAGGACCTTTTAATTGGTCCATCGATTGCAGCTATGTTTTACAACGGGTACGGGGTTTTCGGCTACAAATTTGAGATTGAAAGTACGGAACGCATTAGAGCTATGCAAAATAGCGGCATCGTAACCTCCGACGACAGAGGAAATGCCTATTACGGTGTTCTTGAGCAGATTATAGCAGTCTCATACATTCATAAGGCTGCCCCAATTTTATATCCCAATGCAGATTGTACGATACCAAGTCTGAATGGGGTATGAAGGTCGATGAATACAAACTCACATTGGTAAACACCAAACGGACAGCCTATGAATACGATAACTTTATCTTTCCATCGATGGCAACAAAAATATATTATTCTCGGGACCTGAAGAAGGATGACTGGAGTGTTATTTGTCATTGGAAACCAAGATATTATTATAATATGCCGACGTTGAGTGATTCTGAAGATGAGAGTGACGAGGAAGAGGCGATAACACGCCTCATTCCTTCTATTGAATATACCAACGATCCAAACTATTTTGCGCCATCTATCAATACGTTAGTAAGACACGAGATTGGCCAAGTGATTATCACAGATCATGATTTCAATAATCCACCCAACGAATCTTCAGCTAATGCACCAAACATACGTGCTAGGTAAAGAAATTGAACTAAATGTTTTAAATTATATAATGATTATAAGTAAATTTTTTTATATTTGAATAAATATGTAGGGTTTGATGAGAGGCTATGGATCCGGCTCTAAACGTCATAGGAAACGACGTCTAAATAAGATTGGCAGGATGTCAGTAGCTGCAGCAGCGCTTACTCTTACCCGCGCCTCACGTACTAGCGCCCTTCCTATCGGCGTCCCTCCTACTGCCTCTCCTCCCATGGCCCTTCCTACTGGCACCCCTACTATAGGACCTCCACTACCCTCAGCAGCCGTAGCGCCACAGGACTCGCTGCCTACCCCTATTAGCGGGGTTGCAGATCCTCCTACCCCATTCACTCTTTCTGCACATGGTATATAGTTATCTATTCATATTTTAGTTTTCTATTAAAATAATTCTATCGAATCATCTAACAGTTTATTGTTTGCAGTCATGCATGGTATTGACGGGACAGTATTTGGCGTCGGTTCTAGCGCCACACGGGGGACGTCAGGTATAATCATTTTTTAAATCTTTTAAATAACGATTGTAATTTAAATTTGTCAAATTCTATATACATACTCCGAATATTATAATATTGTGTCCGTATATCTATCTTTTTTTAGGTTCTACCAGTGTTAGGATGAGGGGTCTTACCGGCCTTCCTCTTCAAGGCCAGCCCAGATGCTGCTCTATGGACGTTGGAGTGAACCACGTCAGGTATTCCCGTTGTTGAGTACTCAACCAAGTGGGGGGATTACAACGGAGCGGAGATCCGTACCTACTATAGGTACCCGCTCCATATTAGGTGAAGCCCACGCCAGACCGACTATATTCGACAGTTTTTTGGAGCGGCCACAATATCAAATAAGCTCTTATACATTTAAATTTAATCGCCGTTATATATATATATATATATATATATATAAATTTTTGTAATTTCAGACCCAGGTACATTATAGATTCATTGGCGTCATCAGTGAAGATGGCGTTTCTATGCCGTTCGATGCACAACGGGCCATAGACTGGGTCATTTCCGAGTGCCAGGTGTAGGGTGTTTTTTTTCACCCCATTAAGATGGGAATACACGTTACTTGTTAGGCGCATTACAGATTCCCCCTGCCTTGGGTAGGCGGGGATTTATTGATTGTGGGGATTCGAATTTCCGGCAGTCGTGAACTAAGTTGCCGTTAATTACCCCTCGTCTTTAGAGCGAGGGAACCTCCGATTGACGGGTCAAACTGGTCATGCAAACTCAATGTGCAGTGTGCGTGTATTTTGTTTTAAGGGGTCTTGGATATATCGGGGGCCTCGCATAGTTTACGGGGGTCCCGCTACCCGGATAGCGGGCTGGAGGTCAAGGAGGGTTGCAGCCTCCTTGCGGGGTGCGGGACAGTGCCCCGTTAGAAAATTTTCTAACGTGGGAAATGTTGTGGAGTGTGTATATAAAAAAAGGAAAAATAGCGTCCAAAGGACGCGTGAGTGCCAGCGCCTCATGTGCCTAGCACGCGGGCGCTAGGCACTGGGCATTGGGCGCTGGCGCTAGCGCCTCACGTGCCCGGCATGTGGGCGCTGGGCGCCGGCGGAAAGAAGGGCTTTTAGCCCCGGAAAAAGGAGTTAAGTTTCGAAAGAGGATTTTTTATTTATGGAGTTAAAACTCCGAAAGATATTGAATGGAGTTAAACTCCTATAAAAAAAGGGTTTGGTTTATGGAGTTATACTCCAACAGATCTTGAATGGAGTTAAACTCCTAGAAATCTTTGGAAATGATCAAAGGGGACCCCTTTCTTCTCCCCTTTGGCCCTGAATCTTCTTTTATGCCTTGGATCTTCCTAAGGTGGGATTTTTGGAGATGGGTCTCCTTCTTCTTCCTCTCGGTCGGCCGGATCTTAGAGAAAAAGGGGGTGAGATTTAAAAATCTCCCATTTTTGAGATCTGATGGAAGATCTGAGTTCCTCTTCAAGGGTTTGATGGTGAAAAACCGTTTGTTTTTGGAAAAGGAAGAGTTAAATTCTTGGTTTAATTCAAAAAAAAGGAAGAAAGTTTAGAACCTTGAGGAAGGAGGAGGCACATAAACCCTAGATTTTTAGGGGAATAAAAATTATATGCATCATTTCATCATTATGTTGCCTTTTATAGACTTAAAAATTTATATATAGCCCCTTGGGCTTTATAAAATGGCATTTTGCTCATCCCATGTCTCATGTGCTTATTTCTTTTTGCACATGAGCCATGAGCTTCATAAAAATTTGGCTTTTTGCCTATTTATTTTACATTCATGCATGAAAATTATATCAAACTTATTTATTACATAATTTTCTTCTTGGCATGGGGGAGGCCAGCCGCTTCATGTTCGGGCTTGACTTGGGCATGGGCCCACTTGGCTGGGCTTTGGCCCAATTAGCTTGGGGTTGATTTTGAATTGGTCAACCGGGGTGTAATTTTTGACCCCAACACCAGGCTATTAAGAGGAGACGTCGATATGAAGTAAGGCAGCATCATTAAATTCCTTGGGCCGCGGCTACTGCGGAGGAGTGAGAGGCGATGATGGAGGCCATTTTTCGGGATGTCCCCAGAGAGGATTGGCCACAGTTAGCAACGTATTACGAGCATGATGATGTTCATGTATAAATTTAATTTTTAAGCTTATAATAATATAACATGAAATCATATTTTGTGATATATAATATTTTCTTTATATTTGCACATCGGCGTCAGTTCGCAACAGGGAGAACCGGAACAATGGCGTCAGAGAATGCGCCATCCCGATCTAAGGGACGTGGTCGCAAGCTAGCGCTCAGCACCAACTCATGAGTATTTCGACATTTAAGAATATATGTTTTCTTTGTCGCAAATTACTTATTGAAATAAATCCTAATTTTATCGTAGAAAAAGAAAGACCCCGTTAACTACACTGCTGCCAAGGGTTGGTCTGCGTTACACAGGGGCACGGACGAGTACATGGTAAGTTTCATATAATCAAGTCGATACTGTATTTAAGTTAACATGTTTATATATATATATTCTTCACAGACCCAGTTCCAAGAGAGGACGGGCGCCTTAGGACTTGGCCCCGACGATTCGATTACCGCCATTGTCCTTGTTCTGGATTCGATATCCGGTGGACATCATGATGGATATGAGCGCAGGGTTGGTCCCGGGACCCACCGACACTTTTCCAGGCGTTCGTCCGTTCGCGAGTACGATGTGGCCCAGATGCGGACAGATGTAGACGCTGCGTCGCAAGAGGAGATTCGTCGTCTCCAAGATCGGGTGGAGTAGCAGAATGTGCGGGTGGATACGCTTCAGGCACAGATTTAGGAGCTAAAGCGGTCGAACGCGGAGGCCATCAGGCAGGCCATACGAGACGAGTTTGGGAGTGCGTTCAGGTCACAAGACGATGGAGCTGGATCGTTCCAACGACCATAGATTATTGATTTTTTTATACAAACATTTGTTTTATTGATTATACTGTTTAGTGTATATATTTTGTTTATAATTGCGTTTGCTTCTAATCATATTACTTCTTAATTGTTAAAATTGTGTGAGATTTGATCATATAATTATTATCTATCGCTGGTTGTAATTGAAAGTAGCGCGTGTAAGACGCGCGGATTTCAGTTTAAAAAAATTGATAATATATTTGGTCATGGTTTAAACCGTGACCAATTACTATATGGTCACGGTTTAAACCGTGACCATAGGATATTGTAACGGTTATCTGCTAGTAGCAGTTAACCTTCAATATGGTTTCCCCTTATGGTCACGGTTTAAACCGCGACCATAGGACTATATAATCATGGTTACCTGCTATAGCAGGTATCCTATATTACTCTTTAACCTTTTAGTCATGGTTTAAACCATGACCATATATCTCCTATGGTCACGGTTATAACTGTGACCATATATGTCACTACTACAATTAGGGGTTGCCCCTAGGATATAGGAATTTGTAGGGGGTAACTTTTTATTACCCCTCCGGTTTCCACCATAGGGGCATAAATAAATTAAAAAATATTAAAATGTAATCTCTTTATTTAACCCTATGGTGCCGCAAAAGAAAACCTTACGGATTGAATCATAGGGACAACAAAGGGTTACTTAAAAAAATAAGGTTAAGTAATTTCCCACCGTCCCCCCAAATTTCCCACCAAGCTTAATCTCTCCCGCGCCCTCGTCGTCGACTTCCTCGTCCCCCGTCGACTTCCTCGTCCCTCGTCGTCGACTTCCTCGTCGCCGATCAAGCTCGTCGGCGAGTTCCTCCTCCATCACCGTCGATCGAGCTCGTCGTGGAGTTCCTCGTCGCCGCCAATCGACATCGAGGTCTTTTCCGCCGCCTCCACCTCTTTGAGCTCCATCTTCCCGGCCTCTTAGCCTCTACCTTCTCGAGCTCCTAGCCTCCACCTCTTCGAGCTCTTTGCCGCCGGCTGATCTTTGACAATGAGGTGAATTTATTTAATTTTGAAATTGAATTTTCCTTAGTTATGTTTTTGATTTCTAAAAATTAATTAGGAATTTAATTTATAATTTTGTTGTTTTTGGTGTTATTGTTGTTGATTTTAGGGTTAGGGTTAGGGTTATAGGGCCGGGTTAATTAGGGGTTAATTTGGGTTATATGGTGATGATTAGGGTTAGGGTTAGGATTAATTAGATTAATTTGGGTTAATTTTGGTTTAGTTTAGGGTTAATGAGTTAATTAGGGTTAGGGTTAATTAGGTAAAATAGGGTTGGCGATGATTAATGTTAGGGTTGATTATATTAATTAGGGTTAATTTTGGTTTGGGTTAGGGTTAATTAGGGTTAGGGTTTGGGTGATGATTAGGGTTAGAGTTAATTTGGGTTAATTAGGTAAAATAGGGTTGGTGATGATTAGGGTCAGGGTTAGAGTTAATTTGATTAATTAGGGTTAATTTTGGTTTGGGTTAGGGTTAATTAGGGTTAGGATTTGGGTGTTGATTAAGGTTAGGGTTAATTTTGGTTAATTAGGTAAAATAGGATTAATTTGGGTTAGGATGTTGATTAGGGTTAATTTAGTTTAACTAGGTTAATTTTGGGTTAATTACAGATAATTTGAGTTAGGGTGATGATTAGGTTAATTTGGGTTAATTAGGTTAATTTGGGTTAATTAGGATTAGGGTTTAGAGTGCACTGGTTTCTTCAGTGGGATACTCGATGATAACGTAAATGTAACGCTTTAGAAATCGTTTAGGCGGATTTTCCGATAATCGGTAATATAATTTGTGTTTTCCATAAAAACCAAGATATAATCATTCTTCAATATAGACTTAAATACACCTATTCTAGCTATATAATTGCTAGTATTTGATATTTAATTGGTCACTTGTAAATTTCTAGTTTACTTAAATATTTTCCTTAATTAATTATTTTAATATTATTTTAAGTTTTCACTAATACATTTACTTAGTGATAATTACAAATTGGAATGGCTTAAATATACAAATGTGAACCATGTCAACTTAATTACAAGTTTACAAATTGTTTTCTTTTCTCCAAATATGTTAAGGGTTCTAGACTTTTCTAGGGTTAAAGAAAAATAGAAAAGAAAATGAATTAGACAATAGATTGATGTGAGGGGCATTAATGGAGGCTTAAGGGTTAACTTAATCTAGATATTTCCACACCCTCACACAAAACCCCCTCCTCTTTCCCTTGGCCGAGCCTTCCCCTCAACAACCCCAAATTTTCCCCACCTCCATTTCCAACTCAAAAAGCTCAAAAAATCCATCAAAAAATCAATACAAAATCCCACTAATTCCAAATTTAATCCTTGCCCATTATTTCTTAGCCTAATCTAGCTTGGATCAAGGAGCAAGTTAGCATTTTAGAGGCCATTTTGGTAGTCAAGTCTTCAAGTTTGACATCAAGTTTGTGAGGTATAAATCCCAACCCTAAGATTTAATTGTTAGATAAATTACTTTAATCTAGCTTATTAGGTGTTTAAATATGGTTTTAATTAGCAAGTTTAGAAATTCAAGAGAGGGTTTTGAAATTAAGTTAGGGTTTTTATTATTTGCTTATGGTTATATGTGTAGTTTAACATGTTTAGACATGCAAAATCTAGCCTAGTTGTTAAATTGTAAATTGTTATTTTCCAAATTGTCCAAACTAAGATTTTTGCAAACTAACTTTTAATAAATCTAAAATGGGTGAGATTAAAAAGTTATTAATGGTTTGTGTGGCTTAATTAACCTATTATGTGATTATTGTGGCCACTAGTATTGTTGAAATATTTAGTTTTGGACAAAAATGGTTAATCAATGCTTACTAGGTTTTTGGAATAAATCGATTTTGATTAAGTTTTAGCTTTTGATGATATACAACCTATTTCTTATAATATATATTGTGTTGTGAATGAGCAATCAGTACGATCGGGTTCTAGGCTTAGTAGTTGTGTCGTTTAGCGATCTTAGCGATTTCGGCTTTCAAAAAAAAAGGTTAAGGTTGTGGCGATGTCGTACGCGTTTTGTGCACCAAGTGCACAATGTGTCTATCTTGTGGACGTTATTCTTACGTTTCGTTATCTTTATGTCAGCGCAGGATATTTAGCCTTATGTACTGTGTTGTGACATTTTAGGATCGAGTGCGGGGACTTCGGACGCTATGAAAAAAGGGAAGCAGGTGGTTGGATTTACCTAGCTCGAGATCCTCGGTGAGTAGATTTAACATTTACTGGGAAATCGCCCGTGTGGCGTTATGCGTCAGGGCTTGATATGAAATTATAGCCGCATGTTTATATATTCATATATGCTGATTGTGTTTGAGCATCATTGCATATGTTTCCCCAATCAGAGCAAAGCTCTGTTCAAATTCCGAGATTTGAAACGAAGCAATGCTTCGTGAAAAGCGCTAGCATTAAAATGCGCCAGCACTAAGAGTCAAAGACCCTGAAATGGGGCTCACATGCAAAGCACGAGAGCGCTAAGCACCAGGAGCGCTTCACTTTCGCAAGAATTACTTGCGCATGTTTATAACAGTGTAAGTTCTATAGCGTATATGCGCCTGATAGAGGAAGAAAAAAAGAGTTAAAATAAAAGGAACACTTGATAGATAATGAAAACAAGGAAGAAGATACTTAATTAAATATTTTATTGCAATGGAAATAGATCGCCAAACATGGGATCAAAAGTACAGGGATTTACAAACATATAGATAAAATTATCTAGTTCCTTCTCTGTCTTTTCCACAATGTCAAAGCGACGATCTACGCGAAGAGTAGCTACCCATCGGTTAGCACCGCATTCACCGGCGAAAGCAGAGATGACGGCCCGATGAGCCCGTATTTGGCTCAGCAACTGAACAGAGCAATCCCTCAGGGCTTTGGTGATCAAGTGCGCCTAGAGGAAGCACTCGATCTTGTCTTCAGCGGCATCGAGCATCACTGGGGTCATCTTCACTGGAGGAGGGGGAATATTAGCGAGCACGGACATGAGGATCATCCGAAGCCAAATAGAGTTGGGAGGGAGAGGAGATCCTACACGAGTCAAGAGCTCGTGCAGCGCTGCGTCGCATTGGTCATCCGTAAGAGCAGGATTCACCAAGCGCGCAGCGAAGCGAGGAACAATGTCCTGAATGGGCACTTCCCATGGTTGTCGACGAGCATGTGGGCGGTTACAAGCCATAGTTAGGATGGTTCTCTGGAAATGACAAAAGAAAGAAGCATTGCTTCAGATTATAAAGACCAGGCCCAGAAAATTTTGTGCATAATGGAGCTATTTTCAAGATCTGGGAAATATAAGTTTCGGGGAATATAAGTTTGACTTAAAAGGAAGGTGAAAAGAAACCTCCAACAATGAAGCAACGCTTCAAAAGCAGCGCCAAGTGCGCTGCGCCCTAAGTAGCGTACCATGTGTGCGCTAGCGCTAGGTGCGCTGTGTTCTAAGCAGCGCACCATGTGTAAAGCACGGATGCGCTAGCGTTAAGTATGCTGCGCCTTAAGTAGCGCACCACGTGTAAAGCATGTGTGCGCCAGCGCTAGGTGCGCTGTGCTCTAAGCGCACCACGTGCAAAGCACGGGTGTGCCAGCGCTAGGTGCGCTGCGCTCTAAGCAGCGCACCACGTGCAAAGCACGGATGCGCTAGCGCTGGAACTAAAAGCTCCCCACCGTCAGATCAAAAATCTAATAATAATGATAAATCATTAATTAATTAGAATTAAATTCTGTTAAGCAAAGATTTCTCAAATCTTTCCAAACAACAAGATTGTGCTCTGTAAATCAGAGCACCGTTGGATCAATGATCCAAGGGTGATTAAAAATCACCAGAATACAGAATAAATTCTGTATGGAAAAGATTTCCCAATCTTGTTAAAAACAAGAAGATCGCCTTCTGTAAATCAGAAGCCATTGGATCAAATATCCAACGATAGGAAATTCCCCAAATCAATTGGAGAAAAGATCTCCTTAACTGATTGAACTGATCAGCTTGCCCTATATAAAGGCCCCTATACTTCAAGTCTGATTTACAGAAATAGAGAGAGAAAACTCCCCATAAACTTTGAAAAATTCAAAGACAGAGAGCAAGCTCTCAGAAGATGAAAACTTTCTTCAAGGTAAAAAAAATGAGATGAAATCATCTCAAAGAAGAATTTACTTCTTTTTCTAAGATCATAGATCTACAAGACCAAGGTCTTTTAAAAAAGAAATCAAAAGATCTCATCATAAAAAAAAAGAACATAATTCTTCTCACAGATCATAGATCTATAAGACAAATTGACTTTCAGAGATCATCTCATCATAAGAGGGGAGAATAATTCAATTTTCTTAGGATCAAAGATCCATAAAGGCAAATCCTTTTACTAAAATAAGAGATTAAAACATCTCCTACAAAATAAGAACTTTTGTTCTTAGAATCTTGAGATAAAGTCCCTTATAAACGAGAATTTATTTCTCAGATCATAAAATTGATCAGATGCGCTTTACGCCCTTGAACTGCGCTTCTGCGCTCTTGGATTGGCGCTCAGTGCCAAATGCGCCACGTGTCCCTCATGTGTGCGCTATTTAACAGTTAGTGCACTGCGCTCATGGGCTGGCGCTCAGCGCCAGGCGCACCACGTGTCACTCACGTGTGCGCCACTGAACTAACAGCGTAATGCGCTCATAAATTGGTGCAATGCGCCCATCATCTGGCGCTTAGCGCCAAGCGCGACACGTGTCCCTCACGTGTACGCTACACGGCAGAAGCGTACTGCGCTCTTTGACTGGCGCAAAGCGGCAAGCGTGCCACGTGCTCCTCATGTGTGCGCTGATAGAACATAAACTGTTCTTTAATAAGCCTAGGGCTATGAGGAATGCTCAGCATTCAGTAAAAGACAAAAACACTGTCAGGGCCAAGCCCAAATAAAGGCTCAACAACCTAAAATAAATGTTAAACATTTTAACTTAATTGGACTTAGCCCAAGAATGGCCATAAGTCCTTAACTCAGATTACTTGAGCCCATATGCTCATAAATTCTTGATCTTAGTCCCAAATTGGACTATAGATCACAACCAAAATTGGTTCAAGGGTACATCTCTTTACTCCTCTGATATTTGTCGTTGTAATCCTTCAACGTCTTCAGAGAGGTGACGGGTCCCGACAACCATATATTTCATAGACCACGACGTCTTTAAACTGGACTGTGGGGTCCTTTTAAACCCACGGACTATGATGTCCTTAACCTCGGACTGTGGGGTCATGGACTATGATGTCCTTAACCTTAAACCGTAATGCCCTTAAACTAGCATTGGACCACCATGTCCTTAAACTGGTAATCGACCGCAATGTCCCTAAACTAAACAATAGAGCCCAAACGCTCTCTTGTTAGATCTAAACGATTCCGTTAAGTTTATCTTAGTCTAAAAATTAGACTAACGTATCCTTAACAAACGTTTAAGTTGATCTTAGTCTCAAATGAGACTAACGTATCCTTAAACCCAAACCCCAAACCCAAATCTAAGAAGATACGGATTTGGACTAATTCACACCCTACGGGTGACAAAAATTAGTCTCCGTATACAATCCAGGGCCAACCAAAAACAAAACAAACATACACGATACGAAGTGACCATCTGGAGAAGGAGAAAGTGGTTACCGCGATGCGGTAGCGTAATTAATTGCAGAGGCTTGTGCCTGCAGGGAAGAGCATCCCCATAATCAAAAACCCCTCGAATGAGGAGGAATCTGACGAAGTCTGCTACATTGGCCGCATCCGTTTAAACCTTCGATACATGGTGTCATAAATCAACTTGGTATTTTCGGAGAGATGGACGGATAACACCTAATATCATCTGCCCTCGAAATTCAGGCCAGACGTCCCAACGTCCCGGTCGCGTGTTTCGGCGAGGAACAGATTCTGGCACGCCAGGTGGGACCTTTTCCTCTTTCCACTCCACACTTCGTGTGTCGTGTTCGTGAACGAATCACGGTTTGATCTGGTTGCCCTTGGGTTTGAGTTACTAAGATTTGGTGTCTTGTTCTGTGCAGAAAACAAAAAATCAATGGCTTCAACCTGCACTAACTGCAACCGCAACTCTTGCTCCGTCCCGTCCGGAGGAGTGACTTACGGGCCCCAAGCGGCCTCCATCTCGCTATGACGGTGGAACAGGTTACTCAGACCACCACTGGATTGTTCTTTGGGACCATGCTCCCGCCAACGAGCTTCAGCGCTCCTATATCATCACAAGAAGCTCCCAAGAAGTCGGTCTTTGATCGGCTTGTAACTACTGCGGCCCCTCTCAACGGGTCGCCTAAGTCCAATGCCTCAGTTTTCAACAGACTGGGCCAGAACGCCAACAAGCCCGCAATACCTGAAGCAGCCATCCCAAAGCGAATAGCCATCCCGGCTCAAATGGACGAAATCATTGGAAAGGCTTCTCCTGCCAAGAAGTCAGTTTTCACAAGGCTGTCCACTTCGGCTCCCGCTCCAGGCGAAGTCACCTCTGCCCAGAGGTCTGTATTCGATAGGTTAGACATTACTTCTCGGCGAACGTCAGTCTTCAAAAGGCTGACATCGGCGACGACCTTCCGCCAAGACAGGGAGTATGACGAAACCATCCCTATAGCTGAACCAACTCCATCCGCACGACATGCTCGCCGTCATTACTGGCGCCGAGTAAGGAAGGCTAAGGGCAACTTCCCTTCTGGACTGACTCCGCCGGCTCCAACGGTGGAAATCGATGCCACTGTTCCAACCGGGAACAGCTTTGAACCACTTAGGAGGGTTCGCAAGAACTCTCCGACTGCCGTGCTGAAGAGATCTCCTCCACCTGTGGATAATGCTACGGAAAAGAGGCCAGAGCAGCCCCCTCAATGGCTGTCCTTCAAAATTTACAAAGTCTGGCGACAGGCCCAGGAATCGGTGATTGACCAGGACTGCTCTCGCCGACCAAAGAAGATTAAGTCTCGGCAAGAAAAGGACCATCCCATGATACCACAGAAGATGTCACCTGTTTGGGTGCCCACTGCAACGACTCCCTCAACTTCAACCACTCATAAGAGAAGGAGGCCAGAGAAGGCCCCCATGTCCGCGACGAACCGCAAGGACACCGAACCTAAACGCCCTAAGTCTGGGGGCATGGTGATGCATACTATTTATATGGCTTCCAGAAAGGAGGAAAGCCGTACTTCTACGGGTCATCGACAGCTTACCCGATCGATAACGAAGGCTCAGGAACAACAGCAACAAAAACTTCAGGAGATGCTGACTACAATGGTCGCACTCACTGGGCTGAAAGAAAATCCAGAGACCTCAGAGCAGCGTTAGGAACAAGAAGCTGATGCTGAATTCCTCCGAAGAATGCTTAAGAGGAAAGAAAAAGAGGCCGCAGAACAGGCGACCAACATAAAACGAATGACCCTTTTGTTCCAAGACATAGCTGGGATGATGTTACAGCCAGAACCTCCAACTGAAGACCCCCCGATTATCATTGAAGACGATAGAAGGGAGACATCGAACCCTCCTCCGGCTCTTTCAGCAGCCAAGAAGGAGACCATCTCCAAGGCCGCTCTAGATGATTACATTGCTCAGCAAATACGAGCTCACCAGGAGAATGTGTTAGTGTATATGCCTTAGGGGCCATTATTGTATCATACTAGTTTGTATATTACTTAATGGAAGCTTGGGATATTCACAGTTGTATTAACAGTCTTGCTCAACATAGTAGTACGCTACTTGGTTTATATTTATCTTAATATGTGTATATGTTTCTTTTAGCATATCGCGAATATATATTGATAGAGCCTATAGGATCTTGCTTGACTACCGGCGTTGTGATGGCAGTCATACTAGTGGGGACTGCGTAGTCTACAAGCACATCCTTTTTCAGGTCCCTAGACGTAGGATTATCGAGACAGGGCATCGATACTCCAGAGTAAACTAGTGTATATGCTTCTCATCCCAGCAGGGGAAATGGTTTGTCCCACAGCCATTAGTACGTTGTACTGGAGATAGTATGCAGGTGCTCGTTGGGTTACGGGTACACCGGACAGGACTCACAGGGAATTGTTAGTTGGTATTATACCCGTCGTCAGTTAACAGTTCCCAGGTGACATAAGTACAACATAGTCCTTGACTTGACACTGCTGCTTTGCCTCGAGTGTGTTCCCACCGTTCTTAGATTGCTACCCTACCACAACTCGACTGAGTCATGCAAACAGGTAGCAGTTGGGTGAAGTCCCGAAGCACTTGGAGGCAGTGGCGGTTAGATAGGATTCGTCTCTCTCGGTATTGGGGGTTGATATCGCGCTGTATTTGGAAAGCCATTACGCATGGTCCCTGGCCAGGGCAAGCGAGATTTACTGGTAGGTTTTCCAGCAGTTTCTCAAGGTGTAATGGGCTTCACTCCGACACGAATTATACCGATTTTAGGGGACTGACGCTTGCCGCCCCTAGGCCTGATATGCGATAGTCTTAGACGAACAGACCGGACTGTATGAAGATTGTCACATCAGGCTCAGTAGGAGTTCGGATGGGTTTCCTCATCGACCTTTTTATCGACATCTACCTGGGGACCGTTACGTACAGCTAGTACCGCTTGCGGCCTGTGGTTAAACTCACTGCCAGCGTAGTGTCGAGTCTTTAGAGTCCCACACAGAGAGTTTCCCTGCTTCAGGCGAAACGATATAGAGGTCGTATGGTTTTACGACAGGGTTCGGACATATACGTGTACTTGTGCACATATGATGTTCGGACAGATTATACTAGCAGGCTTTGGTTTAAACCAGATTCTAGTATTGGATTATTGGATTTATGCAGTCTCAGTATATCCGTGTTTTTCGTAAATATGGATGGGAGGGGCATTCTCTTAATTACTCGAGAAGTTTTTAGAAGAAATGTGACTCATTTAGTTTTAATTCATTTATGAATTAAACTAAATGAGGTGGAGAGATGATGTGTTATTTGTATTAAATGTTTTAATGACTCATGAGATGATTTATCCAAAGTGAGTTAATGAAGCATGGTTATTATTATTTTATATTATTATTTGGATAATTATCATGCTTCATATATTCACAAATGAGTAATAATTCATTTCATTCTCACATACACACTCTCTCTCCTCAAGCTCTCCTCTTCTTCAATCTAACCCTAATCCTCTCATGTGTTGAGATCCCAAAGGTTAGAAAGACTAATAGATCCTTAATCCATCTCTATATTCTCTAGGTCACTTGGATTAGCAATCCTAGCCACTTAGTTATCTCAAGTTAGAGGTTAAAGCTTGGAGAAGGAATTCTCGGGTGGATCTTCTATTACATCGAGGAGGCCGACGAGGAGGTGAACAACAAGAACAAGAAGGACTAGTATCTTGAGGTATAATCATCTATCATAATAGTTAAGCATTTCTAGATAGTTTGTTAGTTAGGATTTAGCAAAGATCCATTTGATAGTCGATCTTAGTTTGAACAAAATGATTGTTTTTCCTATTCCGCCTCCACGCAGCTCGTGGGGTGTGTAACGTTGACTTACAGTGGTATAAGAGCCTAACTAAACCATAACTAACATGTTGGCAAAGTCTTTAGAAATTCGATCGCAATTTAATCCCGAAAAACCGACGTTTTCACCAAGTTTCTGCCGATTTTAAATTGGGGTCTAAAAATTTTTCAGGGACCCTTAAAAATACAAGTAGGGTTTTTTAAGAATTGTGAAGAAATTTGGGATCGTGACTCGTCCAAACCACCGCGGAACCGCGGCCGATCCAAGCGATCCGCCACGGATCTGCGGCCGAGTTGACCCGAGTCAACCTAAATTTGCTCGGTTATTCTTTTGTGTTGATGTTGGGTTTTCTGGGATATTTTGTTTCTGCTCAGGTTTTAAGTGCACAGAGAATTTTTGGAGTAGATTCATATGTGGTGCTTGATCGAAATTTTAAGAAGTTTGGCTAACTGGATTATATCTGTGTTGTGATTAATGTGTTCGTAAACCTCCCATAATTGCTAGTATGTCGGTTAGCAGGGGGTTGCACATTTCTGTAATGGTTGCTTTATCTTTGTGAATATGAACTTGTTAGATTGTCATGAATGGATAGCCGGGGATGTGAGACGAGTGTTTCTTTCATTCAAATGTAAATTGTAATTTGTTGTAATATTCTTTTGTGGGGCACATCCGGGTTGAGGTTGTAGCCACCGTTGTATTATTTCATTTACTGTTTTCTGCTATTAAGATAGACCCAAGGTGGGGTGCACAAACTACCGGGTACTTTGAAGTGTTTAGTGGCCTACTCACGTCGTTGAGGGAGACCGCTTCACTTTAGGTACTTGACAGGTAGTTTGCCGTACCCGTAGGGGTCTAGTGTGGGGTTGGCTATTCTTCACGACTATGTAATCCGTCTTTCATTGCAGGCTCAAAGGAAATGCGGATTCCTAGAAAATCCAATATGTTCATCTGTGATTGGAATGCCTATTATTGCGTCTGACGAATGTACAATATCTATATATGATATCTAATAGGCGTTGCTTATGTTTTGCATCCGCGCTAGCCCGCCCCCGCTCTGTCGTTAGTTAAGTAACCTAACGGGTGAATGACGGGGCCCAGTGGCGAATACGGATGGCATAAGCGGACATTGTATTTTCCTTGTTTTCTGCAATGATAGGTTAATTGATGGGACGCATTATATTAATGCAAAGAAAATAAACCAAAGTTGAATCGTTGGAACAGTTTAAAAGAAACCACTCGGTTATTTTTAAAAACAACAGATTTTTAATTGCGGAGCTTAAACCACTCCTTTTAAAAGCTATCAGGTTCCTTCGGCATATCAAGTTCACTACGTTCTCGGTTTCGCCAAAACCATTCGTAGCCCTCCATCATTTCATTTAGGTATTCAGTAGTATTCAAGCCATTTATTTTGACCAACGTCAAGGCATAGTGTTTGGTAGCTGCTGGGTATTCATCTGTTGCATACATAGATGAGTTGGTTTGGGACAGTCGTACTGCCATTTGGCCAACGTCAGGGGTATGTACGGATGTGTTCAAATTAATAAGATAATGATGGGTAGAACTTGACATGTGACTTATGACATTTTGACCAACGCCAAGGTCATAAGAGCATGGGGCAAAAATCCACATCGGGAGTTTCTAAAGAAACTGAAACTGGCTAGAGTTGCATACCATTTGGAGTATGATAATTTTGGTAGGATTCCTTCAGCTTTATCACATGATGATATTTGGATCCCGATTCTACTGTGAGTATATGCTACTCATCGGGAGATTCTTTCACTCAACGATCAATGTTATAAACCAAGTAGGTGTCGAGAAAGGTGTTAGCGGGGCTACGCCCCCAGGGAAAAGAGGTTATTTAATTAAGGAACCCCGCGAAAGCGTCGTAAAACCTCCCTCGAAGTACCGACACCGGCCTGGCTGAACGGTTAAGCAAGTATTGTACGGTGAGAATAGTCCTGACTAGTTCTTCTTTTTTGGTTTGAGGAAGAATTCGAGAAACAGTGGAAGCCATCCTGTTTAGATAAACTAAAAAAAACCACTCTAAACTTGCAAGAGGATCATGCTAAAGTGTTTCTTCTCTCTCTCCTGATTACAGCGACCAGAACATGACGGGCCTTAAGTTATTATTAGATAAAAATATTTTGACAGGGCCAAACTATAAAGATTGGTTCCGGAATGTCAAGATGGCAATTACCTATGACAAATTGGGGTATCTCCTTACTACTAAAGCCCCTGCCGTCTCAGGTCCAAAATCCAGTGTCGCGGATAAGGAAATCCGCAAGACCTGGGAGTTAGACTGCTCGAAGGCCAAATGCATCGTGCTTGCCTCTATGGATAATGAACATCAGAGGAGACACGAGAATATGGATCTTGAAGCCATATTTCTCCACACCAAAGAACTGTATGGAGAGCAATCTCGTATTGCTAGATACGAGACCTCGAAGAACTTGTTTCAGTCGAGGCTGGCCATCGAATCATCCGTAGGGGAACATGTCCTTAAGATGATTGGCTATATAGAAGAGCTCGCAGACCTCAGGACAACATTAGAGAATGATTTGTATACAGACTTGGTTCTCCAGTCCCTTCTTTCCACCTACGCCCAGTTTATCTTGAATTTCAATATTCAAGGTAAAGAAGTTGAACTTCCAGAACTTCTTAATATGTTGAGGAGTGGAGAGGGCACCTTGCAGAAAGCAAGGGAACACCCGCTATGTTTGTTCGTGGTGCTTCCTCTTTCAGGTCCAAGGCAAGGGCCAAAGGAAGGAAGAAGAAGGCCGCTACCAAACCAAGAGGTGGTGTTGGTAAGGTGGGAGTCAAGGGAAAGGCAAAGGTTGCGGTGCAGGTAGTAGCAAAGGACGAGTGCTTCCACTGTCGTAGGAAAGGCCATTGGAAGAAGGATTGCAAAGCTTGGATTGCCAAGAACCAGGACCCGAGGCAAGTTGTGGCTTCGGCTTCAGGTGTGTTTGTAATTGAAAATTGTCTGTCAATCAACTCTACTTCCTGGGTATTGGATACCGGATCAGGATCTCATATAAGCAATTCATTGCAAGCACTGACAAGCCGTAGAGTGCTGAAGGTTGGTGATATGACCCTCCAGGTTGCTAACGGAGCTAGCGTAAATGCTGTGTCTGTAGGGGATTATCACCTTGGATTGACGAGTGGACATATTTTGGTTTTACGCAACTGTTTTTATGTACCTAGTTTAACGTGTAATATCATATCAGTATCGTTGTTATCAAAAGAAGGTTATGATTTCATGTTTGTAAGCGATGTTGTTAACATCCACCTTAATTATGATTTGATTGGGTCCGGTACACTAGATAACGGTATATACGTATTAAACCAATTACAGATTTTCAATGTCCAGAACACACTAAAAAGAAAGTCTCCAAATATAAATCAGGCTTTCTTATGGCATTGTAGACTAGGTCACATCAATGAGACAGGGTTAACTAAGTTACATAGAGAAGGATATTTGGATCCGTTCGAATATCAATCTTATGCCACTTGTCAATCATGTCTCAAAGGAAAGATGACAAAGACTCCATTCACTGGACATGGAGTAAGGGCGAGCGAGCTCTTAGGACTCATACACAGCGATGTATGTGGTCCAATGTCTACACATGCAAGAAGCGGTTTTTCTTATTTCATTACTTTTACGGATGATTTCTCTAGGTAAGAATTCATTTTCTTGATGAAACATAAATCCGAGGCCTTTGAGAAATTCCGAGAATATAAGAATGAAGTAGAAAACCAAACCGGCAAAAGTATCAAGACACTGAGATCTGATCGAGGTGGTGAATACTTAAGTGCCGAGTTCCTGGGTTACCTAAAAGAGAATGGAATTCTCTCCCAGCTTACTCCTCCATACACTCCACAACACAACGGTGTATCGGAGAGACGGAACCGAACCCTATTGGATATGGTACTTTCCATGATGAGTAATGCTGAGTTACCGCGATCTTTCTGGGGTTATGCATTAGAATCAGCTGCATATCTTTTGAACAGAGTTCCTACCAAGACTGTGCCTACCATACCATATCAGATGTGGAGTGGGAAGAAACCCTATATTCAGTATCTGAAGATATGGGGATGTCCAGCTTTTGTTAAAAAGCAGCATGCGGACAAACTCGAGGCACGCTCAGTACAGTGTAAGTTTGTGGGATATCCAAAGAACTCCAAGGGGTATTTTTTCTATTATGCAGAGGAACAAAAGGTTTTTGTTTCTCGTAATACCCATTTTTCTAGAACAACAGTTTTTAGAAAAGAAAAAAAGTGGGAGCGCAATAGAACTGGAAGAAATTCCAGAACCATAAACTACTACTGAAAGTTTGGTAGAGCCAGAAGTTCCAGAAGAACAGGACATTCCTGCACCCCTCCGCAGGAGTAGTAGGCCGTCTCATCCGCCTGATAGATACTACGGTTTTCTCATAGACGGGGATAGAGAGGATTGCGTCATTGATAATGATGAACCTACTAGCTTCCAGCAAGCCATTCAGAGCAGCGACTCAGTAAGATGGCTGGATGCAATGTGGACCGAGATGGAGTCCATGTGCATCAACAAAGTATGGACTTTGGACTTTGCTCCAGATGGGGTCAAACCCATAGGATGCAAGTGGATCTTCAGAAAGAAAATTGGTGTAGATGGACAGGTGGAAATCTATAAGGCTAGACTTGTTGCAAAGGGTTTTCGTCAAAGGCCTGGTTTGGACTATGACGAAACCTTTTCTCCAGTGGCTATGCTCAAATCCATTCAGATCCTTCTTGCCATTGCTGCCTTCCATGATTATGAGATCTGGCAGATGGACGTAAAGACGGCTTTTCTAAATGGAAATTTGGACGAGTGCGTCTATATGGATCAGCCAGAAGGTTTCAATCAGAGTGGGAGCAACGGGAAAGTGTGCAGGTTGCTTAAGTCCATTTATGGACTAAAGCAGGCATCGCAGAGCTGGAACATCTGTTTTGATGAAACGGTCAAAAAATATGACTTTATCAAAAATCCAGATGAGCCATGTATTTATAGTAAGATTCTAGCACGAACTGTCGTATTCCCCGTCTTGTACGTGGATGACATTCTCTTAATAGGAAATGATATTCCTATGCTACAATCTGTCAAAGGATTCTTGTCATACAGGTTCTCCTGAAAGACCGGGTGATACCTCTTACATTCTGGGGATCCAGATCTATCGTGATAGATCTAAGAGGATGTTGGGACTTCGCAGTCCAGGTATATCAACACTATACTAAAAAGATTCAGTATGGAAGATTCTAAGCGCGGTAATTTACCGGCTTGTCACGGAATCACCCTCTCTAAAGAGATATCTCCCAAGACAGATTTGGAAAGGGATCGCATGCCGATTATACCCTACGCTTCTGCGGTAGGCTCTATAATATATGCATGTTGTGCACCAGACCAGATGTAGCTTACGCACTAAGCGTGGTAAGCCGGTATCAGTCAGACCCAGGAGAGAAGCATTGGATAGCAGTAAAGAACATTCTTAAGTACCTGAGAAGGACTAAGGATATGTTCTTGGTTTACGACGGAAAAGACCTCCAGATCGAGGCTTTTGCTGACTCCAGCTTCCAGAATGACAAGGATGACTCCAAGTCCATGTCAGGTTATGTTTTTACCCTTAATGGAGGGGCGGTGTGCTGGAAGAGTTCCAAGCAGGACACCGTTGCTGACTCGACGATGGAAGCGAAGTATATCGCTGCTTGCGATGCCGCAAAAGAAGCAGTCTGGATAAAGAAGTTCCTCACAGAACTTCAGGTGGTTCCTACCAGTGTTGATCCAATACTTCTGTATTGTGACAACAACGGCGTTATAGCTTTAGCAAAGGAACCCATGACCCATAAAAAGTCCAGACACATCTTGAGGCGGTATCACCTGATCAGGGAGATCATTGATCGCCGGGAGATCGAGGTCCGGAGAGTTGCTAAAGAGGAGAACACTGCAGATCCATTCACAAAGGCCTTACCTTAGATACATTCGAGAGGCTATTCGAGATAATAGGTCTTCGATACGCCAGTACATAGCCCTAGTGCAAGTGGGAGATTGTTAGTGTATATGCCCTAGGGGCCATTATTGTATCATACTAGTTTGTATATTACTTAATGGAAGCTTGGGATATTCAAAGTTGTATTAACAGTCTTGCTCAACATATTAGTATGCTACTTGGTTTATATTTATCTTAATATGTGTATATGTTTCTTTTAGTATATCGCGAATACATATTGATAGAGCTCATAGGATCTTGCTTGACTACCAGCGTTGTGATTGCAGTCACATTAGTGGGGGTTGGGTAGTCTACAAGCACATCCTTTTTCAGGTCCCTAGTCGTAGGATTATCGAGACAGGGCATCGATACTCCAGAGTAGACTAGTGTATACGCTTCTCATCCCAGCAGGGGAAATGGTTTGTCCCACAGCCATTAGTACGTTGTACTGGAGATAGTATGCAGGTGCTCGTTGGGTTACGGGTACACCGGATAAGACTCGCAGGGAACTGTTGGTTGGTATTATACCCGTCGTCAGTTAACAGTTCCCAGGTGACATGAGTACAGCATAGTCCGTTGACTTGACATTGCTGCTTTGCCTTGAGTGTGTTCCCACTGTTCTTAAATTGCTACCCTACCACGGCTCGACTGAGTCGTGAAAACAGGTAGCAGTTGGGTGTAGTCCCGAAACACTTGGAGGCAGTGGCAGTTAGATAGGATTCGTCTCTCCCGGTATTGAGGGTTGATATCGCGCTGTGTTTGGAAATCCATTATGCAAGATCCCTGGCTAGGGCAAGCGAGATTTACTGGTAGGTTTTCCAACAGTTTCTCAAGGTGTAATGGGCTTCACTCCGACAAGAATTATACCGCTTTTAGGGGACTGACGCTTGCCGCCCCTTAGGCCCGATATGCGATAGTCTTAGAAGAACAGACCGGACTGTATGGAGATTATCACATCAGGATCAGTAGGAGTTCGGATGGGTTTCCTCATCGACCTTCTTATCGACATCTACCTGGGGACCGTTACGTACAGCTAGTACTGCTTGCGGCCTGTAGTTAAACCCACTGCCAGTATAGTGTCGAGTTTTTAGAGTCCCATACAGAGAGTTTCCCTACTTCAGGCGAAACGATATAGAGGTCGTATGGTTTTACGACAGGTTTCGGACATATACGTGTACTTGTGCACGTATGATGTTCGGACAGATTATACTAGCATACTTTGGTTTAAGCCAGATTCTAGTATTGGATTATTGGATTTATGCAGTCTCAGTATATTTGTGTTTTTCGTAAATACGGATGGGAGGGAAATTCTCGTAATTACTCGAGAAGTTTCTAGAAGAAAGGTGACTCATTTAGTTTTAATTCATTTATGAATTAAACTAAATGAGGTGGAGAGATGATGCGTTATTTGCATTAAATGTTTTAATGACTCATAAGATGATTCATCCAAAGTGAGTTAATGAAGCAAGGTTGTTATTATTGTATATTATTATTTGGATAATTATCATGCTTCATATATTCACAAATGAGTAATAATTCATTTCATTCTCACATACACTCTCTCTCTCCTCAAGCTCTCCTTTTCTTCAACCTAACCCTAATCCTCTCATGTGTTGAGATCCAAAGGGTTAGAAAGACTAATAGATTCTTAATCCATCTCTATATCCTCTAGGTCACTTGGATTAGCAATCCTAACCACTTAGTTACCTCAAGTTATAGGTTAAAGCTTGGAGAAGGAACTTTCGGGTGGATCTTCTATTATATCGAGGAGGCCGACGAGGAGGTGAAAAACAAGAACAAGAAGGACTAGTATCTTGAGGTATAATCATCTATCATAGTAGTTAAGCACTTCTAGATAGTTTGTTAGTTAGGGTTTAGCAAAGATCCATTTGATAGTCGATGTTACTTTGAAAAAAATGATTGTTTTCCTTATTCCGCCTCCCCGCAGCTCGTGGGGTGTGTAACGTTGACTTACAGAATGAAGCGGCTGGGCAAATTGTTAAGACTGGACGACCCTATCCAGGCTGGTATGACCAAATAAGGTACCTGCCGGGATATATGATCCCTAAATTCCATGTATATAAAAGGATGGGTAATCCCCACCAGCATGTCGCCCAGTTCAGGGCTCTATGTGGCAACACTGGAGGTGATGATAAACTGTTACTTCGCCAGTCCGTCGGCAGCTTATCGGAGACAGCGTTCGAATGGTACTCTGAACTCCCGAACGACTCCGTTAAGACGTTTGCAGAAATGGAGTTGCTCTTTACACAGAGCTTCGCGAGCGCTAGCGAACGCACCCCGATCACCGCATTGATTAACGCCAGGGTAAAGCCAGGCGAAACATGGGTGCAATACGCAATACGGTGGCGGAACTTATTGTCAAGTGCGAGCAGCGCATCGAAGAAGCGCCTGTGGTGGGCATGTTCATGGGCACTCTTAACCCTCAAGCAACCATCTCCCAATTCATGATGTTTTTCAAGCCGACTACGTTCCAGTCCTTGATTGATAAGCTGGCCCAAATGGACCAGATGGGCCACAGGCCTTCCTCTTCGAAGCCGGAGACGCGAAATGAAAAAGGCAAAGGGAAAGCGACCTTCGTTGCCAATGCTCAACAGCAGCCCGGTGGTCCAAAATTAACTGATCGCCTAGACGAAAGACGTCGATACTATAATGAGAAAATAAAGCGCCCTTATTCGTTTCCCCGGGACAAAACGAGCAGATTGTTCGAGCTAGCGGTGCGCAACAGACTCATTAGTTTGCCTAATCCAAAATGCCCATTGCAACTCAGTGAGGCTAATAGCCCCAATTATTGCCCCTACCATCAAGCAGTAAGCCATCCAATTGAAAATTGCTTCATCTTTAAAGGCTGGATCGAAGACCAATACCAACAGGGAAAATTCGTACTGTCTGAGAATTGGAAAGTAAGCCCGCCGCAGCCACACGCTCTCAAAAAGACGGACAGATCGGGGGCATCATGCTCTTTTGTAGAAGAAGCTCCATGGGAGGTCGTTCTTTCAGCCAAGACGAAAAGAATGCTGAAGGATCTCCAAACATGCCCAGCAATCAGGTGGAAAAATCCACTGCAACCCGAGATCATCAGAGGAATGCTGAAGCCGCGCCTGACTCCAAAAATTGGTGGTGATAGTCAAAGCGCTCACACCCAGCCGTCAAAGTCTTCGAAGAAGAAGAAGAAGACCAAAAAGCCAGTGGAGCATGGTGACAAGCGCACGCACCTGCAAAAACAGATTGACGTGCTGGAAAAATATAATCAGAAGGCACGGACTTCAGTCACACTACAAGAATTTCTCAGCCACGTCCTTGAGGACGGAGATGATGACAATGGAGAAGACTCGTCGGATGAGCCCGAAGATTATGTGGCAAGCTGCCATGTAATCTCTCACTCGTCGATAGACGATGAAGAAGCTCCTTACGCAGAGAAACTGAGGGCAGATCCTGAGCCGGAACTTCTAGGACCATCAGACGAAATGATTGATGCATTCCTGAACGAAGCTCTTCTTAAAAGCAAAGCTGATCGAGAGCGCGAGATGGCCATATTTGAAAAGGCCAAACACCAGCGACTGAACGAAAGGGTCAAAATACTCCTACCATATCAAAGTATATCCGCCGCAAATAAAAGCAGGTTCAAGACGAGGAAGAGGTTTGCCAAAGCCATATCAATGGGAATGAAGCTGCCACCCTCCGAAGGAAACACTCCTGATGAAGCGGATATACATCCTAGCTACTGCTTATATCATCGAAAGATTGCGCACCCCACCGAAGAGTGCAACGCTTTTAGAAACTGGTGGCAGGGATATGTTGCTCACCGACAACATTTCAAGCGGATGAAACGCAAAACTCGTCGAGAGCAAAGAAATACGACCGATGAGCATAAAAGAACTACCGGCAACTGCCACATGGTCAACGCCGGGGGATCACAAGTTCTCACCTTTGGGAGTGATTCTGATGAAGAAATAGCCCTTGTCCCTCTCTTCAAAGAACCCACATCTGAAACGGAAGAAATGAAGGCCTGTGAGAACATTCAGCTGCGCAATCGTACGCTGCTCGAAAAGAATCTCGGGCCCGCGAACAGTGGGTCTAATAGAAAAGATAAGGGGAAAGAAAAAATCCCTGAGGACATCGCTTTAGATGATCAAGTGGTCAAAATGCTGACAACCAAGGACCCGCCAAAGAAAAACAAGGTGGATTACAACGTGCTGGCACATCTGAGGAATATCCCCTCACAGCTAAGCATTCTCGACGCCCTTCTGCTATCTAAGGAGGCGAGAGATTCTCTGATAAAGGAGTTACAAGAGCCCGAACAGTTCCAAGCTTTCCTCGCCGAAGAAAAGATGAAGGACAAGCTGGAAGATGTACACACGGCCGATATCACTTTCGGCGATGAAGATCTTCTCCTTGGGACGTGTGAGCATAACCGCCCCTTTTATGTGTTCGGATACTGTCATGATATCAAGATAGGCAAAATCCTGGTTGACAACGGATCCTCCGTTAACCTCCTCAATGTAAGAGTGTTGAAGGAAATCTGTATGAGCGTTCAACACCACGTTCGGGATAAGATCACTATCTCCGGGTTTGACTCTCAGTCATTACGGACGCTCGGGTTTGTGATACCGACGTTACGCTTTGGGCTGCTCATCACAGACATCAAATTTCACATCATTAACGCTAAGACCTGCTACAACGCTTTGCTCGGCCGGCCTTGGTTACACGAGTACAACATTATCCCCTCTACACAACATTAGTGTATGAAGTACTTCAAAGATGGTCTCGAGTACACTATGACAGGGGAACTGAACCCATTCTCCGTGAACGAAGTCCAAAAATATGAGGATGCTAAATACTTCTTACCAGATTTCGAAGACACGGAAAGATGTCACAAACCGAAGAACAAAGCTATTACCACTATTCCGGTCTTTGGGAGTGATACCGAGGAGGAAGAAGAAATAGTTTATTCATGGCCGCCCTAATGCAACAAGCCGGGACTGTCCACCCCTATGCTGGTCTTCGGCAGCGATTCAGAAGATGAGGTCAATGCCGTATTCTCTGCTCAGCCGTCGATACAAGCCTTCGCTGATGATGATCAAAGTTTGCAAGTTGCCATGGTTCCGCAAGAGCATTACAAAGAGCTCGATGCACTTGAAACTTATAGTGTGCAAGAATTGCAGACATTTTATGCCCCCCAGGCGAAAGGGTGAAAAGGCGATCCTATTCTACCGATTCGGGGAATCCAAAGTGGAGAAAGAAATTTGGCATGGCGCCGATTCTATGCTTGACAGGCTCCAGCCCATCCGTTTGCCCAGATACTACACAGACGGATTAAAAAGACTGTTGAGGCGCCAAAGCGTACCCTTCAAACAGACTGCTCGACGAGCCCATTTCTATAACAGGATCTGGAACGTCCCCGGAACTCAGCGAAAGTTGCCCAACGGGAGAATGGAAACGATCAGACTTGGATATGTTCAATCCAAGAAACGAGAGCGATTCCTCGGCTGCTACGTCATATATGACTTTGATGAAGAAAGAGATGCTTTGTGGGAAGATGCTAACCCTGAACCAAAACGAGCTCCCGTCGTGAAAATGCCAAGCCCGTCGTTCGAAGAACAAATGGACAAGCTTATAAGGGAAGCGGATCAAAAGGTTCGAGACGACCATAATCGCGAAATGGCCATCTACGAGAAAGCCATGTCACGCCCCGCTTCCCAGTATATGGGCAGAGGACGCGACGAGGCCGCTACATATTTACTGTGAAGTAAATACGCTAAGTGTATCTAAGCAATATAAAAATAAAGCACCAGAGATAAGATATAATAAAAACAACAACTTTATTTATTCACATTCTTTCTGTACAATGCATGGAAAGTAAATACAACTGAAATAAAGCAATGCCTAAACAATGGCATAACAGAAATGAAAAGTACTGAATGGAAAGTGTACAATGGCTAGAGCTCGGGGTCTTCACTGAACTGGTCCAAGTCTTCAGCAGTGGGCTCGATCTCTTAAGTGTCTAGATCACCTAACGACATTCAAAGAAGAAAGAAAGAGAATGTTGTCAGCGAACATGCCGTTCGGTAAGTCCCAAAGGTAAGGGAGAAATAGACAGAATAAGAGGTATCTTTTAAAGTTGTATTATATTATTGTAATGTTGTGTTAACGCTGTTGTTTGTAGCTTGGTACAGAAGGATACTAGTGTATATGAGAGGGGTCTCTATATGCTAGAGACATACAAGGAACCGTTAAACCACCGTACAACAGCAACGGAATATAGGTTAGGTGTCTTAATCTTACTGTCTCGTGCCACTTTTAACACCTTCCGTACCAATCTACCCCTTAAACCCCGTAGTGTTTTGATTGTATTGTTGTATTGTATTGTATTGTCTTGCAATATAGATTGTATAATTGGATGACTTTACCGAAACCATGATATCAGTAAACGGATGTAACTGCATAATCATGTAAATGGAATAACTGTAGAATCATGTAAATGAAAGTATATCCATGGTTCGGTTCAGTCAATATAAATTGGATAGATTGAATATATGTATTCATGGATTCATATTGAATTGTAGATTTTAGATTGTACTTGAATTATAATCAAGTCAGATTATAATGAGACTCAAAGTAAATTGAAGTCCTGATTGTTTTGATGTTATCGGTAACCGCTGCACATGGGCGGCAGGATTTGTGTCTTTTCAAAGACGATTACCGAGTGATAACACCATTGTTAAGTTGTATACCTTAGATAGGCAAGCATCCACTTCTCCGGCTCCCTGAGGCTCAAGAGATTGGTCCCGGTTAAATCTATATTTACTAGGGTCCTCAGGGTAAATTATAGAACTTGAGGGGGTTTTATGTAAAAATACTTTTATATACTTTTCAAACTACTCCCCAAGTATTTAGTTATCGTCTTTAGAGTTGTAATAAATATGGATTTTATACATATGCCATTTCTATTGAGAATAACCTAATTTTCATAATATATGGTATTAAAGTGTAATATTAAACTTGTATGGATTTCGTGGTATTTTAATGTAAACTGATTTTTGTGATTTTTGAAAAGAGTTGTAATATTTATATTCTTACAAAATAGATTTTTTAATGTTACATATATATATATTTATATAAAAATAATTTTAAAATATATTATAATTCTAAAAATCTTATTTTCTTAAGATGTCGTATTTTAAATTTTTCGAGACCGAATGCTCCTTGCGGAGGTCTGCATCTCGCACTACTAAGCCCGAGGATATGCGATAATCCGCACCATCCCGAATGGGTTCCCTAAATGGGTTGTAGCGGCGCTTTGCAAAGATTTGTATAAATACTAAATCGTTTAGAAAATGGTTTTATTAGTAATGGTATTTATTTGTAAAGATGTCGTTTTCCCGTATTCTATGTTCCCAAGGGTATGGTGCTATGTTGCATGTGAAGTGCTGGGACGAATCCATCCTTTCGCCAGTAATTCGTCCAACCGTGTTCGGACTTCCTTCAAACCTTCCGGACTTAATCGATAAGGTGCTTTGATCACCGGTTGTGCTCCTGGTACTAAATCAATGCTGAATTCAAGAGCTCGATCGGGAGGCAAACATGATATATCGTCAGGAAACACATCGTCGAACTCTCGAACCACATCTGGTCTTGATTCTTTCTCTTCTTGAGCTACTGCAACTACTGCTTTCCTTGGCTTCTCTTTGTAGGTACTTAGCTCCAGTGTACGGTCTCCGCTTTTGAAATAGAAGACCGGATGGTCTGGAATCTCGAATACTACCCTCCTTTGACGACAGTCGATGGTAGCATAAAAAGTTCCAAGCCAATCCATACCTAGAACCACATCGAAGTTCGGTATGTCCAGCACTTTGAAGTCAGCTTAATATTCTCGGCTGCAGACGACTACCGGACACAAGCTGTTTCCCATTGTTGCCTTTAAAACGCCATTTCCTGAACTGACATTCCAGCTGGATACAAGCGGTGAGACTGGAATCGCATGGGTTCGGACAAACCGTTGCGACATAAAGCAGGGAGATGCTCCAGTATCAAACAGTGCTAGTGCAGGTATTGAGGATACCAAGATTGTACCAAGGTATGTGGGATATGTTTTAGGTATAGGAAAAGTATGTAGGATAGATATCAAGACTGAAAGAAATTTTGAGAAAGAAAGGGTTACCAGTGATAACTTGGCCAGTGGCCTCAGCTTCTTCCACTGTCATTGTGAAAGCCTGGCGTCTTGGTACATTCCTCCTGTCCTGAGGAGCATTCCTCTGAACGTTCCTTTAAGCTTGATGGAACTGACGAGGAGGTGGTGCCGCTTGTGGTCCTCTGGGTGGTGCAGATAGTGCAAGTCTTGGAGCAGGTGCCTGAAGGGCTGGTCGTTGCGGATAGGTAATTGCTGGCCTGGGTGCAACAACTGGGTTTTGTCTTTAGGGACAAGACCCAATGTCATGAGTAGCTGAGCCGCAGACTAAGCAAAGACGGTTGGCTCACCGGCAGTCTTTCATTATATGTCCAGTTCTCTTGCAGTAGGTACAAAAGGCTGGGCTGGGACGATGGTTCGGTACTCCGGATCACCTTGTCATAAAAGGTGGCTTGGACAAGGCTCCTCTTGCCATCTGGTTGGCAGGGCGCTTAAATCCAGCAGATTGAGGTCTTCCCCTCGCCTTTACCACTGCCTCATAACGGCGGGCAGCTTTCAGAGCCGATTCATGAGTCGGAAAATCTACTGTGGCCAGTGCAGCCTAAATCTTCGAATCCAAACCTTGTTGAAATCGACGGGCTCTGATCTCATCCGTCGGTATCAGGTGTGCCGCAAATCTGTTAAAAATATCGTGTTAGCTGTGTAATATATGATATATAAAAATTCGAATTATTGAGACATATCTTACCGACTGAGTATGGTGAACTCAGCGTCATACTCATTTACTGACTTGGTCCACATTGAACCTTGTTGCAGATGGATGAACTGCTGTTCCATATCGAACCTGGCAGTCTCAGGGAAGTACTTAGCGTCGAACATGTCGTGGAAAGTTTTCCTTTCGATGGGTTGTTCAAGACGGCTTTCTTCCGCCTTCCACCAGTTTCGTGCATTGTCCGTGAGCTGTAATTTTGCAACACGAACCCAAGTTAATTCTGGCACTTGTGCCGCTGCCAGATCATCTTCGATATTCGAGCCCATTCCTCAGCTTCCAGTGGGCTCTCCTTTCCTAAGAACTATTTGGGGTGCAAATCCCTGAATTGCTTCACCCCAGGTGTTTCTGCCTCAGGACGGTTCATTAAAAGAGCAGTATGCTGCTGCTGTCCCTCTAGGAGGCTTCGGATTGCCTTAAGTAGAACCGTCTGCTCGTTGATCGGAGCAGGGACGGAAGGAGTGAGTGGTAGTGGTGGAGGTGTGTTGTTGAAATTGGTGCTGGCGTTGTTTGGTGAATCCATAACCTTGAATGAAAAATTTAGGTTAGGACAGATTTAAAGAATATGATTCAAAGAATAAGAAATGATGGGATTCAAGGAACATGATTGTAAAGAATATTTTAGTTGCTGGTTCTTGTGTTATATTGCTTAGGTTGTTCACGCAGAACAGAACTGCATAGTATGGTTCTATACAGCTCTGACCTGCACGGGCCACCAATAAAACTTGTCACGCCCCGCTTCCCAGTATACAGGCAGAGGACGCGACGAGACCGCTACGTGTTTACTGTGAAGTAAATACGCTAAGCGTATCTAAGAAATATAAAAATAAAGCACAAGAGACAAGATATAATAAAAACATCAACTTTATTTATTCACTTTCTTTCTGTACAATGCATGGAAAGTAAATACAACTGAAATAAAGCAATGCCTAAACAATGGCATAACAGAAATGAAAAGTACTGAATGGAAAGTTTACAATGACTAGAGCTCGGGGTCTTCACTGAACTGGTCCAAGTCTTCAGCAGTGGGCTCGATCTCTGAAGTGTCCAAATCACCTGACGACATTCAAAGAAGAAAGAAAGAGAATGTCGTCAGCGAACAGGTCGCTCGGTAAGTCCCAAAGGTAAGGGAGAAATAGAAAGAATAAGAGGTATCTTTTAAAGTTGTATTATATTATTATAATGTTGTGTTAACGCTGTTGTTTGTAGCTTGGTACAGAAGGATACTAGCGTATACGAGAGGGGTCTCTATATGCTAGAGACCAGGGCAAACAGAATGTACAAGAAACCGTTAAGCCACGGTACAACAGCAACGGAATATAGGTTATGTGTCTTAATCTTACTGTCTCGTGCCATTTTTAACACCTTCCGTACCAATCTATCCTTTAAACCCAGTAGTGTTTTGATTGTATTGTTGTATTATATTGTATTGTCTTATAATATAGATTGTATAATTGGATGACTTTACCGAAACCATAATATCAGTAAACGGATATAACTGCATAATCATGTAAATGGAATAATTGTAGAATCATGTAAATGGAAGTATATCCATGGTTCGGTTCAGTCAATATAGATTGAATAGATTGAATATATGTATTCATGGATTCATATTGAATTGTAGATTGTAGATTGTACTTGAATTATAATCAAGTCAGATTATAATGAGACTCAAAGTAAATTGAAGTCCTGATTGTTTTGATGTTATCGGTAACCGCTGCACATGGGCGGCAGGATTTGTGTCTTTTTCAAAGACGATTACCGTATTGATAACACCGTTGTTAAGTTGTATACCTTAGATAGGCAACCACCCACTTCTCCGGCTCCCTGAGGCTCAAGAGATTGGTCCCGCTTAAACCTATATTTACTTGGGTCCTTAGGGTAAATTATAGAACTTGAGGGGGTTTTATGTAAAAATACTTTTATACACTTTTCAAACTACTCCCCAAGTATTTAGTTATCATCTTTAGAGTTGTAATAAATGTGGATTTTATACATATGCCATTTCTATTGAGAATAACCTAATTTTCATAATATATGGTATTAAAGTGTAATATTAAACTTGTATGGATTTCATGGTATTTTAATGTAAACTGATTCTTGTGATTTTTGAAAAGAGTTGTAATATTTATATTCTTACAAAATAGATCTTTTGATGTTACATATATATATATTTATATAAAAATAATTTTAATATATATATATTATAATTCTAAAAATCTCGTTTTCTTAAGATGTCGTATTTTAAATCTTTCGAGACCGAATGCTCCTTGCGGAGGTCTGCATCTCGCACTACTAAGTCCGAGAATGTGCGATAATCCATACCATCCCGAACGGGTTCCCTAAATGGGTTGTAGCGGCGCTTTGCAAAGATTTGTATAAATACTAAATCGTTTAGAAAATGGTTTTATTAGTAATGGTATTTATTTGTAAAGATGTCGTTTTCCCGTATTCTATGTTCCCAAGGGTATGGTGCTATATTTTATATGAGTGTGTGAGGAGGTAGGTCATTACCTCGTGATTTACTTAAAAGTATAGCAAGTTTTGTGATGTTATATGTAGAATTGAATCTATGTGGTATTTAAATGAAAATACGGTAAAATGAAATAGCAATTACTTTTGATTTGAAACTTGATCAATATGGTTGATTAGTGTTTAATAGTCAACATGAATTGGTTTAAGCATGATTGTATTAAAGAAAAGTGAGGTTTTATAAAGAAACCGAATCGGAAATCGGTTTTGTTCCGATTCCGTCGGGTTTGTAATTCTGTATTTTAGAATAAAAATAACGAAGATACAATTGGGACTTACGGGTTTAGGACATTAAGGAGAGGGAGATGAATCGGGAGGAGTCACCGGTGCGTCGTTTCGTCGCCGGGAGCTCCTAGGATGGTCGTCGGAAGTTCGCCGGAAAATTCGCCGTAGCTTTGCTTCTTGCTCGCTTTCAAAGTACACAAGGGTTTCTAATGATTTCTTGAGAGTTGGCTCAGAGTTTTGGGATGAGGGGATAGTGTGTAGGGTTGGTATTTATAGGGTTAGGGTAGGGTTAGGGTAGATGAAAGGTTTTAAATTAAAAAAAATGTAAAAAATGTATGAAAATTCATTAAAAATGTAGTAAAAGAGGTATTAAAGGCTCTCTGGAAACGATCTGAATATTTAAAGTATGCAGGAGAGTTGGGAAAGGGAAAAGTCACACTTTTGGTGTTGACGACTCGGCCGATCGGCCGAGTCCGGCCTGCGGCGCCTGCCCGAGTCAGGCCGAGTCTAGAGCTCGGAAGGTGGGGGGTCTCCTGATGTAGGCTCTGGTATATTTAATTTTTCAGGTGTAGTGGGAAATTTCGGAGTTATCACGTGTTGACTGTTGGAGTTCTAAAAAATTAAAACAAAATAATGTGGGGTATGGGATTTGAACTCTGGTGGCTTGGTTCAGCAGTGCAAGGTATTACCAATGAGCTATAAGCTCTTTCTTATAATTAAGGAGTGAATTAAATACTTAAAGTGATAACAGCAGAAGTAAATACTCCAAGTATACATTAATTTTAAAGCAAATTTTTGTACACCAAAAATGGAGTTGTTACAAGCCAGAACGCAACGCCTCCTTCAGCAGGCTGCAGAAAGTGACGATGCCCTTCGTCGCCAGCCCGTCATACAAAAGACCCGACGCAGAGGCAGAAATAAATGCTAGAACGGAAAAAGCGTTCAACAGCGACAAAGCGGGACCAAGAAACCCCGCGATCGAAAATCGAGCAACCAGGATTCATCTCTTGTAAAGAAGATGGGTCGAGCGTATTCTTTTTCCCAAGACAAGACAAGGAAGATACTTGATCTTGTCATAAAACATCAGATGATTACCCTCCCGGAGTCCAAGCACCCCGAGCAGGCAGGCGAGGTCTCTCACCCGTATTATTGCTCTTATCACCGAGCGATAGGACATCCTCTCGAAAACTGCTTCACATTCAAAGACTAGGTAGAAGACCATTATCAGCAAGGCATGTTCGCTCTATCCAGCAGTTGGAGGGTGACCTCGCCGCAGAAGCATGAACCCAAAGCCACGAGAGTAGAACCGGATCAACATCGGTCTTGGAAACGATCTCGCACCTGTCACGTGATAACGATGTCAGGAGAAGGAACATGCGAAGATATGGATGATCTCCCCTGGTGTTTCGAAAATGATGATGACGAGGTGATCTCAGAGTTTCCACCAGCGCCAAAAGAGCTGGAAGATGGGATACATACTACTGCAGATAACCTCAAGAAAATTGACTTGGGAACGACAAGTGACCCGCGGCCGACATTCGTCAGTGAGCTGTTGTCTGAAGAAAAAGTGGCTATGCTCAAAGACGTGCTCATGCAGTATAAAGAATGCTTCGCATGGAACTATTCCGAGATGCCAGGACTAGATCCAGAGATTGCTATGCATAAATTGGCGATTTCTCCGGACGTCAAACCAACCAAACAAGCACCAAGAAGAATGCAGCTCAAGCTTGAGATGAGCATCAACGCCGAGGTCAAGAAGCTAATCGACTCCGGCTTCATCCAAGAAGTTCAATACCCTGACTGGATTGCCAACATCGTCCCATTGATGAAGAAAAATAGGACGGTGCGCATATGCGTGGACTTTCGGGATCTCAACAAAGCCTGCCCAAAGGATGACATTCCAGTACCGGTCACTGAGCTGATGATAGATAATACGTCCACTCACGAAGTTTTCTCCTTCATGGACGGATCATCAGGGTACAATCAGATAAAGATGCATCCCGAAGATCAGAAGCACACCGCTTTCCGGACTCCCCTAGGAATATTCTGCTATGAAACGATGCCTTTCGGTCTAAAGAACGCAGGCGCCACCTATCAGAAAGCCACGACGAAGATTTTCGATGACCTCATACATGAAATCGTCGAATGCTATATCGACGACCTCATAGTTAAAAGCAAATCATACGAGGAACATTTAGAGCATCTGAAGATCGTGTTTCAGCGCCTTCGGAAATACAACTTGAAGATGAACCCTCTCAAGTGCACGTTCGGAGTTTTCTCGGGCAAATTCCTAGGATTCGTCGTCCGACACCGAGGCATCGAGATAGAACCGTCGAAGATCAAGGTGATCATGGAAATGCCTCCGCCAAGGACTCTCAAGCAACCGCGGTCTCTCCAAGGAAAGCTCGCGTATATCCGGCGATTTATAGCTAACCTCTCAGGCAAGTGTCGTCCTTACAGTCACCTAATGAAGAAAGGAACCCCGTTCGTCTGGGATCGCAAATGCCAAGGCGCACTGGACGAATCAAGCAATACCTACAGAATCCTCCGGTGCTAACCGCTCCAGTCAAGGGAAAACCCCTCATTCTGTATACAACTGCCCTCGAAGGTTCTTTAGGTGCGCTGTGGGCACAAGAAAATGACCAAGGAAAAAAGAGAGCCCTCTACTACTTGAGTCGAGTTCTTCTGGGGGCAGAAAGCAACTACTCCCCCATTGAAAAACACCGCCTGGCGTTGATCTTCGCGATAACGAAGCTCAGACACTACGCGTTGGCACATGAGGTCCATCTTATATCAAAGGTGGATCCTCTCAAATATTTGATGTCAATGGCCATATTAACGGAACGGCTCGCTAAATGGGCCCTACTCTTAATGGAGTTCTCGATGACATACAGACCCCTCAAGTCAGTGAAAGGTCAGGCCATCACCGACTTCCTCGCTGAACATCCGATACCCGCCGATTCTCCTTTGAACTGCGAATTTCCCGACGAGCACGCGTTTGACACGATCGACGATGAGAGAAGAGAGAGTGATACCCGATGGGAACTCTACTTCGATGGGGCATCTTCCATGAAGAAGCGAAAGCAAAGCACCCCTATAGTCAAATCAGGGATAGTCCTCATCTTCGTAACTCCACAAGGAGGAATAATGCGCTTCTCCTTCTCCTTAACAGAGCCGAGGACAAACAATGAAGCTAAATATGAAGCTTTGATAGCAGATCTTGAAATCGCTGTCGATATGGGAATCGAAAACCTCCTCATATACGGAGACTCCCAACTGGCCGTTAGTCAAGTAAACGGTAACTATCAAATGTGCAAGCCAGAGTTGGTGAAGTACGGTGAGAGAGTGCAGTAACTGCTGACTCAAATCCCTTCCTACGCCCTAGAAAGCATACCGCGCACGAAAAATAGCAAGGCGGATGCATTAGCCAAACTCACTAAAAAACTGGCTGACGAAAACCTCGATGACATGAGGATCGTTGTGCAAGCCGTCGGGTTCTTACACCGGCAGAAATATCTCCGGAGTTGTCCAAAGAAAAGGAAGCTACCGAGCAAATGGCCCTACAAACAAAAGACCAGGAAAAGGCTAAAGATTGGAGAGAAGTCTTTATAGACTACTTCAAATCCCATCGAAAACTTGAAGATGCGTCCTTAAGACATCAGCTCATGAAACGAGCTCTATCCTTCGCCTTTGTCAATGGTACTCTGTATAAGAGATCGTTTGACTCCCTGTGGCTAAGATGTCTAGGACCTGAAGAGGCAAGGAGAGTCGTCCAAGAAACTCACGACGGTCTCTGCGGTTCTTACCAAGCCGGGCCGAAGATGAAGCTGAAGATCAAAAGGATGGGTTATTATTGGCCCACGATGATCCAAGACTGCCTCAAATACGCGAAGCAGTGCCATTCGTGCCAGATTCACGGGGACTTTATCCATCAGCATCCAAATCCGCTACACCCAACGGTGGCTAGCTGGCCGTTCGAATTGTGGGAAACTGACATAATCAGCCCCATCGAACCAGTATCGTCCAGAGGACATCGGTTCATACTGACAACAACCGATTACTTCTCCAAGTAGGTAGAAGCAGTACCACTAAGAGATGTGAAGACGGAGAATATCCTCCATTTCTTCAAGACACACGTCATTTACCGAATCGGCACTCCGCGACGGATTATCTCCGATAACGGGCCAGCCTACAGAAGCCACAAAATCAGTCGCTTCGCACAACAGCATAATATAGACTGGAGATACTCTTCGGTCTATAATCCCCGAGCTAACGGTCTAGCTGAGGCTTTTAATAAGACCTTGACAAAGATCGTGAAAAAGACGGTGTCTCGAAATAAAAGAGACTGGCATGAGAGACTGCATGAAGCTCTCTGGGCGTATCAAACTATGTTCAAAACAGCCACGAACACCACCCGTATGCATTAGTATTCGGCACAGAAGCGGTACTCTTTCTCTAGATAGAGCTATCTTCTCTACGAGTGGTCGTTCACTACGAGCTAACAGACGAAGAAAATGCTCACCTTCGGCTTGAGGAGCTCGATGCCCTTGATGAAACCCGGCTCATTGCGCGACAAAATCTAGAGGCTTATAAAGCAAAGATGACGCGCTCATATGAGAGATTGACTAGGCCGAGAACATTCCGCCAAGGAGAACTCGTGCTAGTGGTCAAAATACCTATGATCCCCAATCGTGCCAAGCGAGGGAAATTCGAGCCGAACTATGAAGGCCCTTATATCATAGACAAAGTTTACCAGGGTGGAGCCTATCTACTCATGGACATGCATGGTGAAAGACCCTTCAGGCCAATAAACGGCCGCTTCCTAAAAAAATACTACGCCTAACGAGTCACGGCCTAGGTCAACGATAGATGACGACGCCTATATCCGCTCGCTATCTTCCTAAGCCCAAACTCTATAAGTAGTAGCCGGCTATGGACCGAAACGTCTTTAAACTAATGACGGACCGAAACGTCCTTAAACTAACAACGGACCAAAACGTCCTTAAACTAACAATGGACCACTATGTCCTAAAACCGGCTGTTGACCGAAACGTCGATAAACTACTACGGACCGCAGCAACCCAAGGCTGACATCAAAAAAAATAAAAAAAGTAAACGGTATGTCCATAAGCAAAATGGGCACGGATGAAAGCCCGAAAGGGCTCCGTGAGTAAAAACAGCAGAGCTATCGGCGAGTTTTGTGAAAACCCGAAAGGGCGCATCTCGTTAAAAGACACTTGCAAGGTCCTCTCGACCTTGTAAGGCGAAACCACCTGCGTGAGATCCTTATGACTCACAAAGGAGCAATACACTTAGGTATCCCCACGATTCCTAAGGAGAAATTACGCTTACGAGATCCTCACGACTCGTAAGGAGAATTCCCTTTTGAGACCCTCATGGTTCATAGGGTTCAAAAGCCTTAAGCTATAGAGATCTGAACCTGTTCTTAAGCAGTTATACACCCTGATTTTGCCCTACAAGCGGTTCAATACTGACCCTTGTATACAATCCATGGGCTCGAATAAACATTTCCCTAACAAAGTCCCATCCACGACTAGGGATATGTTTACACGGTGAACAGCCCTTGTAAGTCCTCTCGACTTATAAGGAGAAAACACTCTTGTAAGATCCTTACGACTTACGAGAAACCATACACTTATGAATCCTCACGATTCTTAAGGAGAAAATGCACCTACGAGATCCTTACGACTCGTAGGGAGAAATACCTTTATGAGACCCTTACGGCTCATGAAGTGAAAAGCCTTAGTCGACAGGATCCTAACCCGGTTCGCTAAGCCACCTTTGTTCGATATCGGCAGAGGCAAATGATGATTCGCTCCTGGCAATATCCCAGTAGTAGCGATGCTGATGCCGAAATCGGTGTCCAATCCCAAACTTGCAGCGAAAATCCAGCAAGCCACAAATGCAAACGAAATAGCCGAAATGATGGGGGCAACTTGCAACAAAATCAGCAAGTAAAAATATATGCATGAAAAAATAACCGAAATGATATGGCAACTCGCAATAAAAAGCAGCGAGTAAAAACAAAAAATAGCCGAAATGATTGGGCAATCGCGACTTTCGCGATACAAAAGCTGAAATGATAGAGCATCGCGGAAAGAAAAATATATAAAACGAAACATTTTGCCCTACAGGAGAGATCACATCAATCCCTGTATATAATTCAGGGGCACAAACAAAGAAGGGAACCATACCTTCCCATTAGGCTCCATCCGAAAAAGAGCCAAGTCTCGACGGTTCACAGACAGCCTGGAGACCATCTCAACGTTCGTCTCACTACCACAGACACAACATCAGCAAAGTGAAACCGCGGCAACTCCCAGTTCCATGACTCGGTGGTGCATAGACAACCGAGAGTCAACCCCTGACTTCGTGAAATGCGGATAAAGTCAACCCTTCCTGGTCCTTGCGGAACACGGCCTATGTCAATCCTGACCCCGTAGGAAGCGTCCCGAGCAAATTCTGGTCTAATGGAACATGGCCTATGTCAATCCTGACCCCGTGGGAAGCATCCAGAGCAAATCCTGGTCTTGCGGAACACGGCTATGTCAATCCTGACCTGTGGGAAGCGTCCAGAGCGGATCCTGGTCCTTGTGGAATACGGCCTATGTCAATCCTGACCCTGTGGGAAGCATCCAGAGCAAATCCTGGTCTAGTGGAACATGGCCTATGTCAATCCTGACCCATGGGAAGCGTCCAGAGGGGATCCTGGTCCTGACAGAACATGGCCTATGTCAATCCTGACCCCGTGGGAAGCATCCAGAGCAAATCCTGGTCTAGTGAAACACGGACTGTGTCAATCCTGACCCCATGGGAAGCGTCCAGAGCGGAACCTGGTCTTTGTGGAACATGGCTTATGTCAATCCTGACCCCATGGAAAGCGTTCAGAGCGGATCCTGGTCCTTGCAGAACATGGCCTATGTCAATCCTGACCCCGTGGGAAGCATCCAGAGCAAATCCTGGTCTAGTGGAACATGGCTATGTCAATTCTGACCCCGTGGGAAGCATCCAGAGCAGAACCTGGTCCTTGCAGAACACGGCTATGTCAATCCTGACCCTTTGGGAAGCATCCAGAGCAAATCCTGGTCTTGCGGAACATGGCCTATGTCAATCCTGACCCCGTGGGAAGCATCCAGAGCAAATCCTGGTCTAGTGGAACACGGCTATGTTAATCTTGGCCCTGTGGGAAGCGTCCAGAGCAGAACCTGGTCCTTGCGGAACACGGCTATGTCAATCCTAACCCCGTGGGAAGCATCCAGAGCAAATCCTGGTCTAGTGGAATACGGCCTATGTCAATCCTGACCCCGTCGGAAGCGTCCAGAGCGGAATTTGGTCCTTCCGGTGCACGGCTATGTCAATCCTGACCCCATGGGAAGCATCCAGAGCAAATCCTGGTCTAGTGGAACACGGCCTATGTCAATCCTGACCCCGTGGGAAGCGTCCAAAGCAGAACCTGGTCCTTACGGAACACAGCCTATGTCAATCCTGACCCCGTGGGAAGCGTCCAGAGCGGAACCTGGTCCTTGCGGAACACGGCCTATGTTAATCCTAACCCCGTGGGAAGCATCCAGAGCAAATCCTGGTCAAGTGGAACACGGCCTATGTCAATCCTGACCCTGTGGGAAGCGTCCAGAGCGGAACCTGGTCCTTGCGGAACACGGCTATGTCAATCCTGACCCCATGGGAAGCATCCAGAGCAAATCCTGGTCTAGTGGAACACGGCCTATGTCAATCCTGACCCCGTGGGAAGCGTCCAGAGCGGAACCTGGTCCTTGCGGAACACGGCTTATATCAATCCTGACCCGTGGGAAGCGTCCAGAGCGGATCCTGGTCCTTGCGGAACACGGCCTATGTCAATCCTGACCCCGTGGGAAGCATCCAGAGCAAATCCTGGTCTAGTGGAACACGGCTTATGTCAATCCTGACCCCGTAGGAAGCGTCCAGAGTGGAACCTAGTCCTTGCGGAACACAGCCTATGTCAATCCTGACCCCGTGGGAAGCATCTAGAGCAAATCCTGATCTAGTGAAACACGGTCTATGCCAATCCTGACCCCATGGGAAGCGTATAGAGCGGAACCTGGTCCTTGCGGAGCATGGCTATGTCAATCTTGACCCCGTGGGAAGCATCCAGAGCAAATCCTGGTCTAGTGGAACATGGCTATGTCTATCCTGACCCCATAGGAAGCGTCCAGAGTGGATCCTGATCCTTACGGAACACGGTATGTCAATCATGACCCCGTGGGAAGTATCCAGAGCGGAACCTGGTCCTTGCGGAACACGGCCTATGTCAATCCTGACCCCGTGGGAAGCATCCAGAGCAAATCCTGGTCTAGTGGAACACGGCCTATGTCAATCCTGACCATGTGGGAAGCGTCCAGAGCGGAACCTGGTCCTTGTGGAACACGGCTATGTCAATCCTGCCCCCGTGGGAAGTATCCAGAGCAAATCCTGGTCTAGTGGAACACGGCTATATCAATCCTGACCCCGTGGGAAGCGTCCAGAGCGGAACCTGGTCCTTACGGAACATGGCTATGTCAATCCAGACCCCGTGGGAAGCATCCATATCAAGTCCTGGTCTTGTGGAACACGGCCTATGTCAATCCTGACCCCGTGGGAAGCATCCAGAGCGAAACCTGGTCCTTGCGGAACAAGGCCTATATCAATCCTGACCCCGTGGGAAGCATCCAGAGCAAATCCTGGTCTTGTGGAACACGGCCTATGTCAATCCTGATCTCGTGGGAAGCATCCAGAGCGGAACCTGGTCCTTGCGGAGCACGGCTATGTCAATCCTGACCCCGTAGGAAGCATCCAGAGCAAATCCTGGTCTAGTGGAACACGGCCTAGGTCAATCCTGACCCGTGGGAAGCGTCCAGAGCGGAACCTGGACCTTGCGGAGCATGGCTATGTCAATCCTGACCCCATGGGAAGCATCCAGAGCAAATCCTGGTCTAGCGGAACACGGCTATGTCAATCCTGACCCCGTGGGAAGCGTCCAATGCGGAACCTGGTCCTTGCAGAACACGGCTATGTCAATCCTGACCTCGTGGGAAGCATCCAGAGCAAATCCTGGTCTAGTGGAACACAACCTATGTCAATCCTGACCCCGTGGGAAGCGTCCAGAGCGGAACCTGGTCCTTACGGAATACGGCCTATGTCAATCCTGACCCCGTGGGAAGCTCCAGAGCAAATCCTGGTCTCGTGGAACACGGCTAGAGTCAATCTCGACCCCGTGGGAAACACCCATTGCAACTTTTGACTCCGTGAAATGCGGATAACGTCAACCTCATCAATCACTTGCGGGTCCTCTCGACTCGTAAGGAAGAAAACTCTCTTGTGAGATCCTTTCGACTCTCAAGAGAAAACACACTTAGGGATCCTCACGATTCCTAAGGAGAAAATACATCTACGAGATCCTCTCGACTCGTAATGAGAAAAGTCTTTATGAGACCCTCATGGCTCATAAAGTTGAAAAGCCTTAGGCAGCAGATCTTAACCTGCTTCCTAAGCTATCACTACCTTTCGAAGAGTTCAAGACAGAATGCTCTCTATCATCTACAGGCTATGCTTACTAAAGTAATATGCTAACAACAAAGCTAAAAATAAAGGAAAGGAAGTGAAAGATTTGTAATTCATACTTCAGAAAATTCTTATATCGATAAAAACAATAAACAAAAGAGGCATCGAGATGTTTACAATGGTAAAACCTCAGATCCAGGGCATGGATTGAGGAATTCGAAAGTAAGGCCGTCTAGAATCTTTCTGGCCTTTCTGACCATTCTCATATGCATCCTCTCGTGATCGGGGGTGTCGAGATCCTCGCCAATGCCCTCCTTCCTTTGATAAGAAGCGATTATCGTCGTCTGTTGGAAAGTTTGATGCAGAATATCAATGAGGTTATCTCGATGTTTCTTCGAGATCAGGCCCGACAGGTACACCGAGTGCACCTTGTCTTCAGCATCATCCAGCGTATCCAGCGGCATGGCTTCGTAAAACCCAGGAAGTGCTTCCCAAATTGCTCCCACTATGATTTTCAAGAGAGCGGAGCGATGAGGAAGCAGTCGACCGTTGTGTGCATACAGACGAGCCATAATCTCCGCACATTGGACATCTGTGAACTCTTGGTTCTGACAACGGCCCTGTATGCGGATATCCTCATAAGAGATAAATTCATTCAGACTATATAAATGAACATCCATGGTGCCTGAAAAGAAACATCATTGAAAGATTAGTAATGAGGAAAATCAGACATTAGGATTTAAACAAGTTCTCAGGAAAACAAGTTCTGTCAAGCGACAAACAAATTAAAATTTGTGCGATCAAGGAAGAGAACCCTCAAAAGACTCCCATTTAAGCCCCTCAAGCCAAGGAGTAAATCTCCCTTGAGAGCAATGCTCTTCAGCAGAAATGACAACTGCCATAATTAATAGGGGAATAAAATTCCTCGAGAATGCTAAAGAGCAATGCTCTATAGAGAAGATGAAATGATCCATCAAGAAACCCTGAAAGCAAAGCTTTCTGCAGAAGTAAAAACTTCGAAATCTTTAAGATCTGTAAAGTGAATTCCAAAAATTCTTCATCAATAGGTCGAAAGAAACCCTAAAAAGGTTTTCTTTTTCGGATCCATGATCCAAATAGAGCAAAGATTTGATAATGAATTCGAATCTTACCAAAAAGGAAAGATCTGACAGAGTTTTGATTCTTAAGAGATTTCTTAAGGAAGAGAGCAATGCTCTGAAGGAGAAATGATTCTCAGAAAAGAATATGAACAATGGTCATCTTAGAGGGACAAAGGCCCTATTTATAAGCATTGAGAGCCGTTTCAACTCCCAAAAATTTGATCCAACGGCGGAGATGCTGTCACCGCTGCACTCGCGTGTGGGCCACGTAAGCGCAACGGTGGGGGGGACATTTGTTTCCCCAATCAGATCAAACCTCTATTCAAATTCCGAGATTTGAAACGAAGCAACGCTTCGTGAAAAGCGCTAGCATTAAAATGCGCCAGCACTAAGAGTCAAAGACCCTGAAACGACGCTCACGTGCAAAGTATAAGAGCGCTAAGCACCAAGAGCGCTAAGCACCAGGAGCGCTTCACTCTCGCAAGAATTACTTGCGTTTGTTTATAGCAGTGTAAGTTCTATAGCGCATATGTGCTTGACAGAGGAAGAACAAAAGAGTTAAAATAAGAGGAACACTTGACAGATAATGACAAAAAGGAAGAAGACACTTAATTAAACATTTTATTGCAATGGAAATAGATCGCCAAACATGTGATCAAAAGTACAGGGATTTACAAACATATAGATAAAATTATCTAGTTTCCTCTCTGTCTTTTCCACCATGTCAAAGCGACGATCTTCGCAAAGAGTAGCTACCCATCGGTTAACACCGCATTCACCAGCGAAAGCAGAGATGACGGCCCGATGAGCCCGTATTTGGCTCAGCAACTGAACAGATAAATCCCTCTGGGCTTTGGTGATCAAGTGCGCCTCGAAGAAGCACTCGATCTTGTCTTCAGCGGCATCGAGCATCACTGGGGTCATCTCCGCCGGAGGAGGGGCAATATCAGCGAGCACGGACATGAGGATCATCCGAAGCCAAATAGAGTTCGGAGGGAGAGGAGATCCTACATGAGTCAAGAGCTCGTGCAGCGCTGCGTTGTATTGGTCATCCGTAAGAGCAGCATTCACCAAGCGTGCAGCGAAGCGAGGAACAATTTCCTGAATGGGCACTTCCCATGGTTGTCGACGAGTATGTGGGCGGTTACAAGCCATAGTTAGGATGGTTATCTGGAAATGAGAAAAGAAATAAGTATTGCTTCGGATTATAAAGACCAGGCACAAAAAATTTTGTGCATAATGGAGCTAGTTTCAAGATCTGGGAAATATAAGTTCTGGGGAATATAAGTTTGACTTAAAAGGAAGGTGAAAAGATACCTCCAACAATGAAGCAACGCTTCAAAAGCAGCGCCAAGTGCGCTGCGCCCTAAGTAGCTTACCACGTGCAAAACATGTGTGCGCTAGCACTAGGTGCGCTGCGCTATAAGCAGCACACCACGTGTAAAGCACGGATGCGCTAGCGTTAAGTGCGCTGCGCCCTAAGTAGCGCACCACGTGCAAAGCACGGTTGCGCCAGCGCTAGGTGCGCTGCGCTCTAAGCGGCGCACACGTGCAAAGCACGGGTGCGCTAGCGCTGGAAATAAAAGCTCTCCACCGTCAGATCAAAGATCTAATAATAATGATAAATCATTAATTAATTAGAATTAAATTCTGTTAAGCAAAGATTTCTCAAATCTTTCCAAACAACAAGATTGTGCTCTGTAAATCAGAGCACCGTTGGATCAATGATCCAAGGGTGATTAAAAATCACCAGAATACAGAATAAATTATGTATGGAAAAAATTTCCCAATCTTATTAAAAATAAGAAGATTCCTTTCTGTAAATCAGAAGCCCTTGGATCAAATATCCAACGATGGGAAATTTCTCAAATCAATTGGAGAAAAGATCTCCTTAACTGATTGAACTGATCAGCTTGCCCTATATAAAGGCCCCTAGACTTCAAGTCTGATATACAGAAATAGAGAGAGAAAACTCCCTATAAACTTTGAGAAATTCAAAGACAGAGAGAAAGCTCTCAGAAGAAGAAAACTTTCTTCAAGGTAAAAAAAAAAGAGATGAAATCATCTCAAAGAAGAATTTACTTCTTTTTCTAATATCATAGATCTGCAAGACCAAGGTCTTTTAAATCATCTCAAAGTAGGTAGCTTAAGCAGAGTGACGTAGCGTGCGTATGTTCCGCGGCATACTTACGACACGGTATTCCGCCTAAGTGACCTTAGGACTTGTTGGTTGAAATTTCTTCCGTGATTATATACATCCTTGTGATTCGATTTCTATATTTTTATCGAATGCTGTTTTCATTTCCAGCTATTATGTCGTCGAAGATTATGAGGGCGCAACAAGCGACCGTGAGAGCCGAGGTCAGGGCAGGCTCATCGGAGACGAGGACTGACCAGGGCGGTACGTCCGTTGTACAGGAGAAGTTTGATCCACCTTCGACAGACCGTATTACTATGTTAGAGGCCGGTATACAGGATTTGCGCCAGATGATGGGGTCGTTAGTAGAGGCCAGTCGAGCGCAGTGACAGAAGGTTGTCCCACCTGTTACGGGGACCGCGATAGTGCCTACTGTTCCGGCAGTCGCAGCTATAGCTATGGAGGTTATCACCGTATCATTATCTGAGTTCATGAGGCTGAAACCTCCGGTCTTCACCGGCACCAATACAGCTGAGGATCCGCAGTCATTTATTGATCAGATGGCCAGGATCTGTCGTTCGCTGAGATGTTCTAACGCGAGATGGGTAGAGTTCGCGAGTTTTCGTCTTGAGGGTCTTGTCCAGACCTGGTGCGAGTCTTTAGAGAGGGGCATAGCCATAGGTCTTTCTCCTATTATCTGGGCTGAGTTCGTGACGGTGTTTCTTGCCCGTTTGCTTCCGCAAAGTGTCAGGGATGCTCGAGCTCATAGTTTTGAGTCGTTACGCCAGACTCTGGGTATGACGGTGGAAGAGTACGATATTCAGTTTACCCAGCTATCTGTGTATGCTCCATATTTGGTGGACATTGAGGAGATGCGGATCAAGAGATTTGTTCGAGGCCTGATTACCTAGTTGTTCCTCGCTATCTTCTCCCAGCATTTTGACACATATGCAGCCGCAGTGGACGCATCCCTATTGGTAGAGGAGCGCATTTCTGAGACTTTGGTCTTTCCGGAACCGAAGAGGATTCATACTGATTTATCAGCACAGAGGAAGTTTGGCAGAGGCCGCGGTGGATTCGCTATGGGCCGTTCAGGTAGACGGAGCATGAGACGGGGCCAGACATATAGTTTATACCCACAGGGTCAGTAGTCGTCGCCTGGATGTTTTGGGTATGGCAGTCCCCATGACCGCATCAGAGATTGCACTGAGATACGCCAGAGGGAGGCAGCGGTTCCACATGTTACCTGACCATCTTCACCTCAGAGAGCATTGCCCTTACGCCTGTTGTTGCTCCGCGTCAGACTCATGCACAGAGAGGTCGTGGTCATGGAGGTTTTGTTCAGAGAGGACGGGGTGGCCGAGGCGGAGGACAGCTAGTTGCCGGTAGAGGGCAGGCTCGAGTATTTGCTTTGACTCATCAGGACGCGTAGGCGTCCAATGCAGTGGTTTCAGGTACTCTTTCAGTATGTTCCTTCGATGCACACGTTTTGTTTGATCCAGGATCTACGCACTCGTATGTTTCTACACATTTCGTGCCGAGGTTGGGCCGAGAGTCGTGTTTGCTAGATCGGCCGCTTATCGTGACTACTCCTATTGGCAATTCGTTTGTTGCGCGACACATGTTTTAGTCGTGTGCCATTCGTATTGTTGATAGAGATTTGCCCGTCGACTTGATCCTTCTTGAGATGTTGGACTTCGAAGTTCTCCTGGGCATGAACTGGTTAGCTACTTGCTATGCGTCCATGGACTGCCGTGAGAAGACAGTCAGGTTTTGTTTTCCCGACGAGTCAGTTCTTGTTGTGCAGGGGGACCGTGGTGCCGTCCCTCACAGTTTGATTTCAGCCCTTTGCGCTAGTCGGCTTTTAAGGAGGGGATGTCGGGGATTCCTAGATTTCATTCGTGATATCGGAGCCACGGTAGATTCGTTGGACTAGGTTCCTATTGTGAGAGAGTTTCCCGACGTTTTTCCCGATGAGTTAACTGGATTGCCGCAAGAGCATGAGATTGAGTTTTGCATTGATTTGATCCCCGGTACGGGGCCTATTTTTATACCGCATTATCGGATGGTTCCGGCAGAGCTTAAGGAGCTTAAGGATCAACTGCAAGAGTTGCTTGATAGGGGACTTGTACGTTCGAGTGTTTCGTCTTGGGGAGATCCTATTCAGTTTGTCAAGAAGAAGGACGACAGTTTGAGATTGTGTATTGATTATCGTCAATTGAACCGATTTACGGTGCGGAATAGGTATCTTTTACCTCGCAATGACGATTTGTTTGATCAGCTCCAGAGTGTGGGATATTTTTCTAAGATTGATTTGAGATCAGGTTATCATCAGTTGCGGGTTCGGAATGATGACATTCCGAAGACTGCTTTTCGTACGCGCTACGGGCATTATAAGTTTTTGGTGATGTCGTTCGGACTCACCAATGCCCCAGCAGCGTTCATGGATTTGATGAACCGGATTTTCAGGCCGTTCCTAGATCAGTTTATTATTGTATTTATTGATGACATTCTGGTTTATTTCAAGAGTCGAGAGGAGCATGAGCAGCACTTGAGGATTGCTTTGCAGACATTGAGAGAGCACCAGCTATATGCTAAATTCTCAAAATGTGCTTTCTGGCTAGATAGTGTTGAATTCCTGGGTCATGTGGTTACAGGAGACGGTATTCGTGTGGACCCGAGGAAGATTGAGGCCGTACAGCTTAGGCCTAGACCTGTATCAGTGACAGAGGTCTGCAGCTTTTTAGGCTTAGCTGGTTATTACCGCCGTTTCGTGCAGGACTTCTCGAGTATCGCTGCGCCGCTGACTGGACTGACCAGGAAAGGGGTTCCTTTTCTTTGGACTGAGGCATGCGAGCAGAGTTTTCAGCAGTCGAAGACTCGGCTGACGACTGCACCAGTTTTATCCTTGCCTTCTGGATCGGGCGGCTATGTTGTTAACTATGATGCTTCTCGAGTGGGGCTCGGTTGTGTATTGATGCAGCATGATAGAGTTATCGCTTATGCTTCTCAGCAGCTAAAGAAGCACGAGCAGAATTATTCCACTCACGATCTTGAGATGGCCGCGGTGGTCTTTACGCTTAAGATTTAGAGACACTACTTGTACGGGGAGCCGTATCAGATTTTCACGGACCATAAGAGCTTGAAGTACATCTTCCATCAGCGGGACCTGAATTTGAGGCAGCGCCGTTGGATGGAGCTCGTGAAGGATTATGATTGCAAGATCCTTTATCACCCAGACAAGGCGAATGTGGTAGCCGATGCTTTGAGTCGTAGGCCCGGAGGTAGCTTGTCCCAGTTGAGCGCAGTTCAGAGACAGTCTTCTGCAGATTGACAGATCTTGTGCGACAGTAGAGTATAGTTTGAGTTCACTTCCACTGGGGGACATCTTGCTCACGTCCGCGCCCGTCCACTTCTACTTGATCGTATTCGTAAGGCACAGCCCGCTGATGCCCGTCTGTCTGAGATTCTTGAGCATGTTCGGCAGGGTAGAGATTCAGAGTTCTTGATTGATGACCAGGGTGTGCTACGTCTCGGGACTCATTTGTGTGTACCTGATACCGATGGGTTGAGACGCGAGATCCTAGAGCAGGCACCTTAGTCAGCTTTTAGTGTTCATCCAGGTTCCACCATGATATATCATGACTTGAGAGATATCTACTGGTGGGTAGGGATGAAGAGTGATGTTTCAGATTTTGTTTCGAGGTGCCTGACTTGTCAGCAAGTCAAGACTGAGTATCAGAGACTGGTAGGAGAGTTGCAGCCTTTACCCATTCTGGAGTGGAAATGGGAACAGATCTCCATGAATTTCATTGTGGGTCTACCCAGGTCCAATCGAGGGTATGACTTCATTTGGGTGATTATTGACCGGTTGACGAAAGCGGCTCACTTCCTTCCAGTGAAGACTACTTTCGGTTATGCTCAGTATGCTCAGTGGTGCATTGATGAGATTGTGCATTTGCACGGAATTTCCACATGCATCGTATCCGACAGGGCCACCCAGTTCACTAGCCGTCTTTGGCAGAAGCTTTAGGAAGCCTTGGATACCCACTTGAGTTTTAGTATCGCTTTCCATCCGCAGACCGATGGTCAGTCGGAGCGGACTATACAGATACTGGAAGATATGCTTCGTACTTGCGTGCTTGATTTTGGGGGCAGTTGGGATCGTCACTTGCTGTTGATAGAATTCTCCTACAATAACAGTTATCAGGAGACGATTCAGATGGCGACTTTTGAGGCTTTGTATGAGAGAAAGTGTCGATCGCCAGTTTGTTGGACCGAACTCAGCGAGAGCAGGATTTTGGGACCCCAGCTAGTTCAAGAGACTACGGAGAAGATCCAGTTGATTCAGGATAGGATGAGAGCAGCCTAGTACAGACAGAAGTCTTATGCCGACCGTCATCGTCGTAGGCTCGAGTTCGCAGTGGAGGATCATGTATTCTTACGGATTTCTCCGATGAAGGGCGTAATGAGATTTAGAAAGAAAGGGAAACTTAGTCACAGATTTGTAGGTCCTTTTAGATCCTTGAGCGAGTTGGTACCGTTGCCTATCGTTTGGCACTTCCACCCAGTTTCTCAGATGTTCACCCCGTATTTCATGTATCGATACTTCGCAAGTACTTTCATGGCCCTTCTCACATGATTCAGCACCAGACCGTTTAGCTAGAGCGTGATCTTTCGTTCACCGAGCAGCCGGTAGTTATATTGGATCAGCAGGTGAAGAAATTTCGGTTAAAGGTCTTGCTATCTGTGAAGGTTCTTTGGCGTGGCCCGAATAGTGAAGAGGTCACTTAGGAGGTCGAGAGCGAGATGCGGAGGAAATTCCCTCATCTCTTTGAAGGTATGCATAGTAAAAATTTTAAATTTGGTGACCGAATTTCTTTATGGGGGAAGATTGTAACGCTTTAGAAATCGTTTAGGCGGATTTTCTGATAATCGGTATATAATTTGTGTTTTCCGTAAAAATCAAGATATAATCATTCTTCAATATAGACTCAAATGCTCCTATTCTTGCTATGTGATTGCTAGTATTTGGTATTTAATTGGTCACTTGTAAATTTCTAGTTTACTTAAATATTTTTCTTAATTAATTATTTTTAATATTATTTTAATCTTTCACTAATACATTTAATTAGTGATAATTACAAATTGGAATGGGTTAAATATACAAATGTGAACCATGTCAACTTAATTACAAGTTTACAAATTGTTTTCTTTTCTCCAAATATCTTAAGGGTTCTAAACTTTTCTAGGGTTAAAGAAAAATAGAAAAGAAAATGAATTAGAGAATAGATTGATGTGAGGGGTATTAATGGAGGCTTAAGGGTTAACTTAATCTAGATATTTTCACACCCTCACACAAAACCCCTTCCTCTTTCCCTTGGCCGAGCTTTCCCCTCAACAGCCCTAAATTTTCCCCACCTCCATTTCCAACCCAAAAAGCACCAAAAATCCATCAAAAAATCAATACAAAATCCCACTAATTCCAAATTTAATCCTTACCCATTATTCCTTAGCCTAATCTAGCTTGGATCAAGAAGCAAGTTAGCATTTTGGAGGCCGTTTTGGGAGTCAAGTCTTCAAGTTTGATATGAAGTTTGTGAGGTATAAATCCTAACCCTAAGATTTAATTGTTAGATAAATTACTTTAATCTAGTTTATTAGGTGTTTAAATATGGTTTTAATTAGTAAGTTTAGAAATTCAAGAGAGGGTTTTGAAATAAAGTTAGGGTTTTTATTATTTTCTTTTGATTATATGTGTAGTTTAACATGTTTAGACATGTAAAATCTAGCCTAGTTGTTAAATTGTAAATTGTTATTTTCCAAATTGTCCAAACTAAGATTTTTGCAAACTAACTTTTAATAAATCTAAAATGGGTGAGATTAAAAAGTTAGTAAGGGTTTGTGTGGCTTAATTAACCTATTATGTGATTATTGTGGCCACTAGTTTTGTTGAAATATTAGTTTTGGACAAAAATGGTTAATCGATGCTTACTAGGTTTTTGGAATAAATCGATTGTGATTAAGTTTTAGGTTTTGATGATATACAACCTATTTCTTATAATATATATTGTGTTTTGAATGAGCGATCAGTACGATTGGGTTCTAGGCTTGGTGGTTGTGTCGTTTAGCGATTTTAGTTAAGGTTGTGGCGATGTTGTACGCGTTTTGTGCACCAAGTGCACAATGTGTCTATCTTGTGGACGTTATTCTTGCGTTTCATTGTATTTGTGTCGGCGTAGGATATTTAGCCTTATGTATTGTGTTGTGAAATTTTAGGATCGAGTGTGGGGACTTCGGACGCTACGAATAAAAGGAAGCAGGTGGTTGGATTTATCTAGCTCGAGATTCTCGGTGAGTAGATTTAATATCTATGGGGAAATCGCCCGTGTGACGTTATGCGTTAGGGCTTGATATGAAATTATAGCCGCACGTTTATATATTCATATATGCTGATTGTGCATGAGCATCATTGCATACCATTACTTATTGTGCCTTGACTTGGTACTTAGTGGACACTGTACTATTACTGACGGTTCATATTGCACGAGTACTAAATTGTATACTACACCCACACCGTCGGTAATTGCCATGACATACACAACCTATACACATATGCGGTATTGTATTGTTACTGACATTGAGACATTGGTTCTTGTTCTATTGCACTTATAAAATGCATCATCCATACATACGTACATGTATACACCCATACCTTGCTATAGCTATATATACACATATGCGGTATTGTATTGTTATTGACATTGAGACTTTGGTTCTTGTCCTATTGCGCATATGAAATGCATCAACATACATACTTACATGTATATACACATATCTTGTTACAGCTACATGTATATCTTTATATGATGTTGCATTTGATTTTGGAGAAATTGGGAACCGCATGAGATTATTTAAAAGAGCGATTTTCCCTTGATATACTCATATTACTGTTTTATGTTGCATATATCATTATTTCATGGATTTTCGCATTGAGATACGGATTTCATGTGATTTATGGATTTGAGAACCGTGGGGATATTTCAAAAAAGTATGCATTGTTTTTAAAACCCGGTTTCTCTTGATATGATATTTTGATGCTTCCACCATGAGTTTTCTCGGTTCTGAGAATTGTGTTAGATACTCGATTCGAGGAGCGGTAGGCACCGTCTGCAGGTATATGGTGGATCCGGTGAGGTACCCCGGGGCAAGAAGACTCGTATAGAAAGGCGTTGAGCCCGGCGGAGGGACTACTACCTATCGGTGATAGTATAGAGCCCGACGGATATCCGGAGGATACCATTTGGGAGTTATGACATGAGATATATCGAGGGCCGATCTGGGTATGCGACGCATGAGAGATGCGTATTTACGTGTCGTTGATGGACACGAGTTTTCATGATATTTCGAGTGTTGATGTTGGACACTCATGTTCCATGTGATTTACAGATATGGGGGCCGATCAGAGTGACGATGCCTGAGGTATTGGGATTTGAGTTGTTTGTTTCCCCCAATCAGAGCAAAACTTTGTTCAAATTTTGAAATTTGAAATGAAGCAGTGCTTCATAAAAGCGCTGCGCTAAATGTGCCAGCGCTAAGAGTCAAAGACTCTGATGTAGCGCTCACGTGCAAAGCACGAGAGCGCTAGCGCTAGCAGTGCCTGCACTAACAGCGTCAGCGCTAAGAGTCAAAGACTCTGATGCAGTGCTCACGTGTAAAATATGAGAGCGCTAGCGCTAAGCGCGCTAGCACCAAGAGTCAAAGACTCTGATGCAGCGCTTACTTGCAAAGCATGAGAGCGCTCGCGCTCGCAGCGTCAGCGCTAGCAACGCCCGCACTAAGAGTTAAAGACTCTGATGCAGCGTTCACATGCAAAGCACGAGAGCGCTAGCGCTGGAACTAAATGTTCCCCACCCTTGGATCAAAGATCCAACAAAGATGACTAAAAATCATCAGATTACCTTTGAAAATTAGAGCACCGTTGGATCAATGATCCAATGGTGATTAAAAATCACCAAGATATAGAATAAGTTCTGTATGGGAAAATATTTTTCCAATCTTGTTAAAAATAAGAAGATTGCCTTCTATAAAACAGAAGCCCTTGGATCAAAGATCCAATGATGGGAAACATCCCTAAATCAATCAGAGAAAAGATTTCCTTAACTGATTCAACAAATCAACCTCCACTATATAAAGGCCCCAAGATTTCAAGTCTTGCACAGGAGGAACCCCCCCTCCCAAACTTTGAGAAATTTCAAAGAGAAGAGCATGCTCTCGGAAGAAGAATTTCTTCAAGGTAAATAAAACAGAGAGATCAAAGCATCTCGTCAAAAAGAAGAAGAACTTAATTCTTTTTCTAGATCATAGTTCTATAAGACAGAGGTCTTTCACAAAAAGAGATCATAGTATCTCATTATAAAGGGGGGAGAATAATTCAATTCTCTTCAGATCACAGATCCATAAAAACAAAGTCTTTCACAAATAACATAAGAGATTGTAACATCTCCTATAAGATAAGAACCTTATTCTTAAACTTATGAGACAAAGTTGATCAGAATTACCAAAGAAGCGCTTTAGCGCTCCAAGACTGGCGCACAACGTCGCAGCGCTCCTAGCGCTCCAATTTAAAGAAGCGCCTTAATACTCCAAGTCTGGCGCTCAGCGCCTAACGCTCTAAGCGCTATTTAAAAAGAAGCGCCCAGCGCTCCAAGGTTGGCGCTCAGCGCCAAACGCACCACGTTCCCCTCACGTGAGTGTTATTTTATAAAGAGCGTTCTGTACTCATTGACTGGCGCTCAGCGCTAAGTGCGCCACGTGCTCCTTACGTGTGCGCTATCTTATAGGAAGCGCCTTAGCGCTCTAAGTCTGGCGCTCAGCGCCAAGCGCACCACGTGCTCCTCACGTGTGCGCTATCTCACAGGAAGCGTCTTAGCGCTCTAAGTCTGGCGCTCAGCGCCAAGCGCGCCACGTGCTCCTCACGTGTGCGCTATCTCACAGGAAGCGTCTTAGCGCTCTAAGTCTGGGGTTCAGCGCCAAGGGCGCCACTTGCTCCTCACGTATGCGCTGAGAGAATATAAACTGTTTTTTAAATAAATCCCCAGAGCCATAATGAGTGCTCAACACTCAACAAAAGACAAAAAGTTGTCAGAACCCAAACCGATGCTCAACATTGTTAAATGAAAAAGGGCTGAGACTAATTAAATTTCCAGCATTTTAACTGAGTGTGCCGAGCCCAAGTTGGCTACAGATCCCTAATGTAGATTAATTGAGCCCATATGCTTATAAATCTTTTTAACTGATTTTAGTCCCAAACTTGACTACAGATCTGCCAACCAACATTGGTTCAAGGGTACATCTCTTCATACCTCTGATATATATCGTTGTAATTCCTCAACGTCTTCAGAGAGATGGAGGGTCCCAATAACTAATAACTTTTGGTACATCCCCAAACGGTTGAACCAAAACCACACAGACTATGACGTTTTTAAACTGGACTATGATGTCCTTAAACTTTACGGACTATGGGGTCCTTAAACTCATGGACTATGATGTCTTTAAATTTTATGGACCGTGAGGTCCTTAAACTCATAGACTATGATGTCTTTAAACTCTACAGATTATGACGTCTTTAAACTGTCACGGACTATGATGCCCTTAAACCCAATAAACCGCAACGTTCTTAAACTAAAACAATAGAGCCTAAATGCTCTTTTGTTGGATCTAAATGATCCTGTTGAGTAGATCTTAGTCTAAAATTAGACTAATGTATCCTCAACAAACGTTTAAGTTGATATTATTCTTAAATGAGATTAACGATCCTTAAACCCAACCCAAACCCAAATCTAAGAAAATACGGATTTGGACTAATTGACGCCCTACGGGCGACAACATAAATTAGTCTCCGTATACAATTCATGGGCAACCAAAAATAAAATAAACGCACACGACACGAAGTGACCATCTGGAGAAGGAGAAAGTTGTTACCGCGATGCGGTAGCGTAATTAACTGCAGGGGTCTGCGCCTGCAGGGAAGAGCGTCTCCACAATCAAAAACCCCTCAAATGAGGGGAAATCTGACGAAGACTGCTACAACGGCCGCATCCGTCTAAACCTCCGATACACGGTGCCATAAATCAACTTGGCATCTTCGGAGAGCTGGACGGATAAAACCCAAATAGTATCTGCCCCTAAATTCAGACAAGACGAACCTACATGGTTCCATCTCCTGTATTTCGGTGGAGAACAGTGTCGTTGATGGACACCGAGATTTTCCACGATGATGATTCATTGATGATGTTATGTTTTATCCCATACTCAGCATTTATTTGATATGCATTGCTTCATGTATTTGTAGTACCTGATGGAGTACCTTAATTATGATTGTTGCATATCCATATTGCTATATTTATGCTATCAGATTGCATGTTATAGATTATCGCTGTTCGTGCATACCTGTGATTATCGGTATGATGTTACTTACTATTCACGAGTTGGCAAGTCACCCCCGTTGTGCCATAGTGTTTTGCAGGTTTGACCCTCAGAGTAGTCGCGGCAGGGCTTCCTACTATCTCTATTTTTGCGGATACCGCTACGGTTGGCTGTGAGGCCGTTTGGTATAGGTAGGTTGAAGCTATCCGATTCTAACTATTGTACATCTTATTGTCTTTAGTATTCTCCATCTACCACTTTCATGTATTGACTTAGAGACGAGATGTGAGGACGATATTGTATATTTTGTGACTCTGAGTGTCGTGCTCGTGTGAACCGGCCTTTATTATGTAGTTTTACCTCTTTATGCTGTTTTTTTATTTATAATTCTTCGCTACGACGTCGTATATATGCTTGTGGTGGTTGTTTCCGCATTTGGGCATGATTTTCTCCCGTTTAGGGACGCTTTATTTATATTCTATGTTTGTACTTGTTTCGGGGCTGGTTTTTACAAAGAAGGTGCTGCCGAAATTTTTAAGATAATAAACTTAAGTTTAAGGATTTTTACTTGAGATTTCCAAATGTTTTTAACTATGTTTTTATCATTTACTTCTTTTGATGGTTTAGATTTCTGGGTTTTCGGCTTACTTAAATTGCGTTACGCTTGGTGACGTCACGTGGTTTAAGTGCCGGTCACGTGCCTAAATTTGGGTTGTGACAGTAAACGTAAAAATTTACCGTAAACATAAGAAAACTTTACCCTAAACTAAAAACTTCAAACCCTTAAAAACGAAACGTAAAACCTATTCAAGTTAAATGTTCAAGTTAAAACCAATATATGATACTCGATGATAGTATGAAACTTTCATATTCTTATCGATAGTCATATATGAAAATCAAAGTGTGACTTAGTCCCCGTCTATCGGTTAACATACGCTTGATGTTCATCGTAATATAGAACTATACGAATGTTGTTAAATATCGGACGGTATCGTTCAGTGCTAATAATCGTCGTGTAGTCTATATGACGAGAAGATTCAATAATATGCTAATTGATAGATTTGTCCAGTGTGGACAAGTTAGGAATGTATAAAGCAAATACCTGCATTCACTTGTGTTTTCATTCGTTTCGAGTTATTTCGTCGGTACTTTTCCGCTGATTCTCTATGTACAAAGATAGATTAGATGTTCATTTCAATGTTGCTTTACAACATTGAAATGATTATATCTATTCTATTACAGTGTACTCGGAGAACTGCGGGGAGGTGCTGCCGAAATTTACTCGAAACAGATGAAAACACAAGCGAATGGGTGTCTGCTCTATACATTCTTAATGGGATAGAAACCTTACCCCCGACAGCCAAAACACACACATACAACACGAACACACAACAACGCACACACAAAGCACATACACACTAACAACCCTATACCTAAGCGAAATCATAAATTGAAACACATATACACAAAATACAACTCATACTTGGGTATCTTCAAATCTAACTTTGTTAATCGATAATTTATTCTTTTCAACGACAAACTTGCCTCTACAGATTTTCTTCTTTGTCAGTAACCATCTCGTTCTTAGATTTCTCAATATAGTCACCATAACCTACAATTTAAAAGTTATACAGTCTAACATGGCCCATGAGTACATCGGAGTTAAGGACTATATGTACGTCGATTGGCAACAACGCATGCAATCTAAGTTTGTCGTAGGAGTTGCTGCTTTCATTGAATTTGCACGTGCATATAATAAGATCGTGTTAGAGAAGATTCTCTGTCCGTGCGATAGATGTGAGAATAAGTTCTCGTAGAAGGTAGCATTTGTAGAGCTTCACATCGTTAAACATGGTTTTATTAGACTTTATACAACTTGGCTATATTACGGGGAAGGACAAGAAGAAGACGGTAATACGACAGAAGAAGAAGAAGAAGATGGTAATGCGGTGGAAGAAGAAGAAGACGATAACTTTTTTCCAGGAGAAGAAATGGAGAATATGGTAGAGGCTGCCCTCGGTGACAGTATTCCTACCGAAGATGGCATTCCTTCTGGTTAAGGACCGCGTGCGGATAAGTATGAAAAGTTCATGAATGATGCTAGAATACCAATTTATGAGAATGCAAAGTATTTCACCTTATCATGGTTCGTCTAACTTTTCCATATTAAGTGCCTAAATGGATGGAGCAACAAGTCATTCACGATACTTCAGGACTGGGAAATTAGAAGTGAATTGCATCCTAAACTGATAGCGGGTAAACCAGGAAAGTTTGTACTTCCCAATACCGTGTATCATATGTTACAACCGAAGAAGAAAAGGTTCTGTAGGCGTTGCATGATTTGGAAGTTCCCACAGGTTTCTCAGGATCATTTAGCAAGAAGATAAAAATTATGAAAGGTGATGGAGGCTGTGATCTCCCTCAGATGTTGTCCTCCGTCGATATGGTAGCGAGCGGTTTTTAGCGGCTGGGATTTGTTTTGGGGGTTGTTGAGTGTGTGGATTTCAATGGGTTGTTGGAAGTTGCTGAGGCCGAGCTACCTGCAAGGGAATTCTCGGGGTGGGAGATCACCGTAGGACCCTCCGACGTTCAAGTTAGTGCTGGGGAATAAGAGCAGCGTAGAGACTTATTGGGTTCAGTTCGAGTTACCTAAGTCGTCTGAGAGAGGGGTTTATATAGTGGTCGCATGAAGCGAGCAGGCGCGAGATTATCACAGTCAGTTACGCCCCTGCGTTATCCTCGCATTAATGGCGGGATAAGCCCATTAATGCAGGGTCGCGCTAGCGTGAGACACGGAGCATGGGGAGGCAGATATCTCACCCTGGCGAGATACGCGGAGCCGTTGTGGGGGCGCTTGGGTTTTGCGCTCTCGGTTGATTGAGGAATCCAAGGAAGCTCAGACTGTCAGGAGGCTCGGAGATAAGTAGGGAGGCCGAGAATGCTCGGCCTGTCAGATAGCTCGGAGACGAGCAAGGAGACCAAGGAGGCTCGGCCTGTAAGATGGCTCGGAGACGAGCAGGGAGACCGAGGAAGCTCGCCGGGTTGCTCGGAGGTGAGCTGTTGGCTGTTTTCTAGGTGAATGTGGAAAGTACTCAGGGAGGTCTCCGAAAGGTCGGATGCGTCCTCGGAGATGAGGTCCCGAGGAACGCCCTTAATGCATCTCATTTATCCTACCTCCGTAGCCTTTAGGACGCGTCATCCTCCACATATTGTAATCTAAGGAGATACCACTTGTGAGCATCATCATTAGCCCACCACTCTCATTCCGACCTATTCATGGGTCGGGTCGAGAGTGGCCTGCTTGGTTTTTCTTCTGCTCAGTTTGGTGCCGAAAATCATAGTGTGGATTTCCCGGGAACGACATGGCATTTGGTAGTTGCGTCGTTTCGATCCTTGGGACCACGTGTCGTCTCGTCGTGCGCCTAAATTTTTGCGTGTATTCCCGATGGCGTCAGAGGATCAGTAAAATGATGGCGCTTTAAAGAGAGGGCGTCGTTTCAGTTGATCGTCAGTTGGGGTACGGGCCACGTGTTGGATGTCAGTTGGCAGGCGAGACAGGTTGTCTTTGACTCCTGCAATCGAAGAGACGTTCCCAATGGTCGACCGCCACGTGGAGCTTCGACTGCCGCTAGGCACAACGTTTCGTTTTGGCGGGAATCGATCCGGGCCGTAGGATGTTCTCTTTAGGGTGTATAAATAGGAGGGTACCATCCTAGGGCCAACACTTTGCTTTAATTCCCTTCCGCTGCTTGAAGATTGCTCGGAGCTCCTCCACGTAGATCGGATCTTCCAATGATTTTTCTTCGGCGAGTCCTTTTCTTTGAATCAGGTGAGATATCTTCCTCCGAGGTGTTTATAGATGTACTAAGGGTAGAGTTGGGTGATGAGGCTCTAGTTGCTTGGGCCGAGTCCAGTGTGTCTTCTTCCTCTTCGGCTTCAGATAGCCGAGAGGGTTCTTCTTCTACATCTTCTTCTAGGTCGGGCTCGACCCTTAGAGTCAGGGCTGCCTGAGTCATTCGACATCGGGCGGCGACAAAAGCTTCCAAGGTATGCGATCAGTCGAAAATATTGCATTTTTAACACATCAATTTCCCTACCATTTGCACTCATCTAAAGGTGTTCGGAATGAATATAGCACATATTAGCAAAACATCTGTAAAATACCAAATAACATTTGTTGTATATTAAAACCGATATTTTGAGGGAAATTGAGTGTTTATAATTGCACGCATAATCTTTTGTATAGCGCAACACTTGTCTCGAGAATCTGTGCAGGAAATTCCAGGAAAAGAGACGAAATTGCTAAAAGTGCTGATAAAAATACGCCAAGTCCAAGACTTGTGATCTGGCAGTGAACAAGAAAGATTTATAAGATTCCACACAGCAGGAAAGTGCCATAAAGTAAGCACCAATTCAACCTGAGAAAATCATGCAGCAAACCCATTATATGGCCGCGGATCCACGGCCAAATGGCCTTTCCCGCGGCGGATCCGCGGCCACGTAATCATTACGTCAGCAGAACATTTCTCCAGGCTTCTCTTCTCAGCTACAAAACTCCTTTAAGCCACTGCAAATTCCAGAGAACTCCAGAAGCTTTTGTCCGAACAGCAAAGCTTTGTGTGCAAGCTAAACACATCTAAGCTTATCAAGCAAGTCACATAACTACCTAAACCTAGAAGCTTCTTCCTAACCTCCAAGTTTCTAAAGGAAGCTAGCTAACTAACTAACTCTAGAAGCTTCTACCTAACTACCAATCTTGCAAGTGAAGCTAACCCTAACCTAGCTTCTAAAGGAAGCTAATCCTAATCAAAGCTATAAAAGGGACCTAAAGGCTTCACTCTCAAGGTTGTTGATTGTTGATCAATTTCCACCCACAAGTTGAGTGACACAACTTGTGTACCCAAACCCTAATCCAATCACCAAAGCCAAATTCAAGATCTCCGAGTACAAATCAAGCAAGAAGCCTTCAACCTTTTAGAAGCGACGCCGATCTTCAACCGAGCAAGTGATCCAAGACGATCCGCGACTCACGGAGACGGTGCGGAGCTAAATCGACGATCGAGTTCTTTCCTCAAAATTCTTGTAGTTCTTGAGCGAATTGTAACAGAATTGTTGATTAATAAAAGGTTAAATTTCTTTATCTTGCTTATCTCTATATTTGAGCATTACGATTAGATCTCAATTCTTGATTGTGTTCTTTGATATGATGCTTGAGTAGAAACTCCGCTCGTGGAGGAGTCGAGAGAATAGATAGATGATGATGATTACAATCTTGAAACGATTCTTAATTCCTATAAGTTTTGTAAACTCTTGTAAATTGAATCATCGACAATCTAGTTTCGAGCGAGATACTTTCTTGAATGTTTTCGCTCTTAATTAGAGATCAACGATCGGTAATTCAATTTACTAGAGGCTGGCTTTTGAATGATAGTCAACGAAAGGACAAAAGATGAGATGAAGAAACCCTAGTTCCTTCAAAAGATCCTTAAACCTCGTTGATCGTCATCGATCTAGTATCAAATCATTAATGGATAAGAAAACGTAATCATAAGTTTTCATCACTTCTATAAATTCGATCGATTCCTACGAGCCTCATTACAAATCTTGATTACTAATTCGATTTGGATATCATCAATTCTTGATTCTTGATTTTGAGTTTTCTTAATATTAGATCTAGATTTAGATAATTCTTGAAATTCACTTTTATAAATCTTGAATTGAATTCTCTTCTCTTTTCTCTTTAATTTTCAATTCATCTAAATTAATTATGATCGAATCACACCTTCCCTGAGGACGATCCATATTCATTAATGTGCTACATCGACACCGTTAATTGATTGCGGTATAAATTTTTTTGGTTGTGAAACATTTCTAAACATGACAAAGAATCATTCAATCAAATAGCGCCGTTGCCGGGGTAGTATGCTAATTTGTTCGTTTTTGAAATTTACATTGAAAATTTTATTCCATCAGAATTTTTAGATCAAAATTCGCGCAAACACTAAACAATTCATTGTGATTTGTTGTAAGGAAATCTTGAATCTGTGGAGTTTGAGGAAAAATTTTCTGAATATTCCAGAGAGCTCAGGGAGTGAACAGGAACAATGCCAAGAATTTTTGTGCAGGTATCAAGCTACCAGACCGCTCATCCGCGGCATAAGACCCTCATTGCGGCGGTTCCGCGGCAGGCTTAGGGCTTCGCTGTACGAAAATTGCTCACGTCCTTTCTGACTTTCTTATCTCTTCCTCGATCTGCTCCAGTAACCAATTTCTGCAGGTTTTTTTGCAAAAATTTGCAGCGCGATTTTGTGAACGGGAAGACCATAAATTCGCAAAAAAAATAAAAATCGTGCGTGTTTGATCTTGGTTGTTTGCATTTTTAATACAGAAATTAAGGGGCAAAGACCAAATTCAGATTAGGTGCGGAGTTCATTACCCTTCCTAAGCCCCGAAAAATCACAAAACTGCATCCGCATTACCCTCATTAACTAAAAAATATTTAGACATGACTCTAAGGACCGTCGCACTCACTTAGGACAGAAGGAGGTCGTGGGTAATCTATTGCTTATCCGCGTTTCTTTTGTGGTGTCTAAGGCAAGTGTGTCTGAGACAAGTGGTTACTTAATTAGGCCCACTACTTACGTAGTGGAGAACCTCCCACTTACCTGGCACTTACCTGGCCATAGGAGGGACAAAGAGTCAGTAGAGGATTGATCCTGCGATTTGTCTTTTGACAGTTAGGAGCCGTCTAGAGACTTGACCTAGGTGACCACTAGATTTTAGGGTTGCTTGTGCATTTTTTGTGATTTGCATCATTTTTTCAAAAATCCGTATCTTTTTCAAAACAAACACCAACTTATCCTTTTCCTTAATTATCTTAACGCTGCCACTTGTGCTAAACTCTTTAGTGCATGCTCGGTTGGACACGGGATTTTAGTGCCCGTCTTGTCCGCGTTCCTCCTATCGACTCCGAAGTCGGTATTTCTACGTCTACTTTTTCTTTACCCACCACCACACCCACTTCGATGGACGGTTCTCCATCGAACTTCTTTACCACTACTCTGCCACCGTCCGCAGGTGCGCAGAATCCACCCCGCATCTCTCTCCAAGAGAGATGCTATCCTATGCGAGGTCCTCTTTCGACCTGTCTCACCATTCCACCAGCCAACGGGGACAATTTTGAAATAAAACCCCAATACATCAATCTTCTACCCAAATATCACGGTCTCGAGTCTGAAGTCGCATATGTCTTTATTACCAAATTTGAAAATGTATGCGCAATGATGGGTACTTCACAGCTTTCTGTGGATGCGATGCATACGTCTTCTTCCATTTACTTTGTGCGGTATAGCCGAGAAGTGGTTTTATAACACAACCGCACATTCCATTTCAAATTGGGAAGAATTCGTCCCAGCATTCCTTAAGAAATTCTACCCCAATTATAAAACAACTCGAGTCCGTAGCGAAATAAATCAATTCACCCAGCTTCCGAATGAACCATTCTCGAAGTGTTTTGAACGCTTCAAGGATCTGTTGGTTCAATGTCCACATCACGGAATCTCTAGATAGGATCTGTGCAGAATCATATATAAGGGCATTAATCCTACCACAAAACAGAATCTTGAATCCATGTGTCAAGGCACTTTTATGACTAAAGATGATGGCGATGCTTAGAAATTCTTAGAAGATTTCGCTGAAAGATCCTTACAGTGGGAGAGTGTAAACCAGTCATCATCTAGGGGTGGCATTCACCAAATTGATGTATCCATAGGAGTTAGAGCTGAAATGGCAGCAATGCAAAAGCAGCTCGAAGCTATGGAACATAAAGTTTTAGCAGCCTCCCTAAATCCAATGTCACTCCCCAAAACTGTATGTGGATGCTGTTATGATCCTTTTCACTTCACGGAAGAATGTCCACTGATTTCTCCGTTTCAAGGTCAAGAGCATACCAATGCTACTTTTCAAAGACCTCAGAATGATCCGTATTCTTTCACATATAATCAGGGTTGGAGGAATCACCCTAATTTTGCTTGGAACCAACAACACAATCAAAACACGGTTCCAAATCAAAACAATTTTCAAAGAGCTCCTCCACCACAACAGCAACCACTTCAACTCACACAGCATCCCTACCAATCACAAAATTTTCAAAATCAGATTAACACACCTGCACAGTCTAATCCTTTGCAGTTGACCGGGTCTGATGAATTCTCTTCATTTGCACAAACCATGAAGTCACTTTTGACAAATTTCATGCAAGTATCGGCTGAAATAAAAACTTCCGTCGATGATATAAAGAAAAACTCCACTTCTCAAGCGGAGAGTATAAAATCGACGGAAGCAGAAATTGCACGATTGAAAGCCGAAATGAGTGCGAGAGAGAAAGGGAAACTTCCGTCTCAACTCCTACCGAATCCTGGGCATTACAATGTAAATGCCATCACAACGTTGAGATCAGGAAGAGTGCTGAATAATCACGTTAGGGAAGAAATTGATGATACTGAAAAATCTATCAATAGTACCCCGGCTGAGACCTTTCCTTCCACACACACTTCTACTTCTGATCCTTGTTCTTCTACCCCTCCACCTTCTTGCGAGCCTATTCTTCATTTCCCACAAGGCTCAATACCTCAGCAACCCTTTTCTAGTCCACCAAAGACGATCCCCACTCCTATTCTGGGATCACGTCCACACACACCACCTTCTCCAATGATGGACCCAGCTCTTATTGCTAAAACTCCTTATCCGAATCCGTTAAGGGGTAACAAATCGAGTCCACATATGGAGAAGATTATGGAAATGTTCAAACAAGTTAACATCAACATCTCTCTCCTAGATGCTATCCAACAAGTCCCCGCTTATGCGAAAATTCTCAAAGACTTGTGCACTAGGAAGAGGAAGACTCAAGTGCCCAAAAAGGTCTTCATGACAAATAATGTAGTACTGCTTTTACCCCACAGCTGCCAAAGAAACGTAAGGACCCAGGATGTCCTACAATATCAATTTCTATTGGGGGTAAAAACATCAACCGTGCTCTTCTTGACCTAGGCGCCAGTGTTAACCTGCTTCCATACTCTGTCTACGAGCAGTTAGGGATTGGAGAGTTGAAACCAGCTCATTGCACTCTCCAAATGGCAGACCGTTCAATCACCAAACCTAGGGGTGAACTGGAGAATGTGTTGATAAAAGTCGGGGAATTTGTATTCCCTGTGGACTTCATTATTCTCGATACACAACCTGTAGCAAACCCACGGAACCAAATTCCGGTGATTTTGGGTCGACCATTCCTTGCCACTTCCAATGCTGTCATTAACTGTCGAAACGGTTCAATGAACCTATCTTTTGGAAAAATGACAATTGAACTGAACATCTACAAAATTGGAAGTCAGCCATCTAAACCCTCTGCTCACTTACTTGATGTTTGTTCTGTCCACGAGATTGCTCCCGAAAGTTGCGAAGTTGATGAACTTTACTTTGAAGATCTCGATGACATTACCACATCAATGTTTGATCTTGCACATCTTAGTGAGGACATCCTTTCCACACCTGAGTCCGACACTTTTGACTCATCACCTTCCGAGTCTGTATCTTTCACAGGCTATGAGCTTCTTTGTGACTCCGAAAATCATTCAATGATCCCACCTTCTATTATTTCTCCGCCAGCTTTAGATCTCAAACTTTTACCTTCTCATCTTAAATATGCATATTTAGGTGAGAATGAGTCTTTACCGGTGATCATATCCGCTTCTCTAGTATCAGAGTAAGAGAATGCGCTTTTGACAGTATTGAGATCTAATAGGCAGGCGTTTGGTTGGACTATGGCTGATATCAAAGGGACTAGTCCCTTGATTGTAGAACATCATATACATTTGATGGATGAAGCCAAACCAACCCAGGAACCACAGAGACGGTTGAACCCCGTCTTGAAAGATGCGGTGAAGAAAGAAATTGTCAAATGTCTTGACAATGGTATCATTTACCCAATCTCCGATAGCCAATGGGTGAGTCCAATTCATGTCGTCCCTAAGAAATTTGGAATCACAGTCATTACCAATGAGGCAAATGAGTTAATCCAGACCCGCGCTCAAACTGGATGGCGTGTATGTATTGATTATAGAAAACTCAATGCCGCAACGAGGAAAGACCACTTTCCTCTGCCTTTCATTGACCAGATGCTAGAACGCTTAGCTGGACGTAAATATTACTGCTTTATGGACGGATACCTGGCTATAATCAGGTCCCTATTGCCAAAAAGGATCAAGATAAAACCACATTTACTTGTCCTTTTGGTACCTTTGCTTATAGACGCATGCCCTTTGAGTTATGCAATACTCCCGCTACATTTCAGCGGTGTATGATGGGGATATTCTCGGACATGGTCGAGAATTTTTTGGAGATTTTCATGGACGATTTCTCGATTTTCGGACATTCTTTTTCTGACTGCCTATCTAATCTTGACGCAGTTCTTACTCGTTGTAAAGAGAAGAACTTAACTTTGAATTGGGAAAAATGCCATTTCATGGTCCAAGAGGGAATTGTGCTTGGACATGTTATTTCACGAAAAGGCATTTAGGTTGACAAAGCTAAAATTGATGTCATTCAAAACCTTCCTCATCCCAAATGCGTCAAGGATATCCGATCTTTTCTTGGCCATGCAGGTTTTTACAGGAGATTCATTAAGGATTTTAGCAAAATTGCTAGACCTTTAACTCTTTTCTTGTCCAAGGACACAACTTTTCACTTTGACTCGGATTGTGAGACAACATTCGACTCACTCAAACACTCTCTCACTACAGCCCCCGTTTTATCATCTCCAGATTGGAACCACCCTTTTGAGCTTATGTGTGATGCATCAGATTTTGCAGTTGGTGCAGTCTTAGGACAACACATTAAAAAGATGCCACACGTGATCTATTACGCAAGTAAGACCCTGAACGATGCTCAAATTAATTATACAATTACCGAAAAGGAACTTTTGGCGGTTGTATTCGCATTAGAAAAATTCAGGCCTTACTTGATTGGCTCACCAATTGTTGTGTACACTGACCACTCCGCTTTAAAACATCTTTTGGCAAAGAAGGATGCTAAAGGAAGGCTAATACGTTGGATCCTTTTATTACAAGAATTTGATCTTGTTATTAAAGATAAGAAAGGATGTGAAAACGTTATAGCCGACCATCTGTCGCGCATCTCTTATTCACCTGTGACCCTGCCGATCAATGATTCTTTTCGAGATGAACAACTCTTGAACGTATCCGATGAACCGTGGTTCAGGGATATTGTGAATTATCTTGCCACATGACTTATACCCCGCGATTGGTCAAAACAGGACAAACATCGATTTCTATCCCAAGTAAAACACTTTTACTGGGATGAATCCTATCTGTTTAAGTATTGTCCTGATCAGATCATTCGCCGGTGTGTCCGTAATGATGAATTCAAGAGTGTTCTATCCTTTTGTCATGATCAGGTATGTGGGGGTCACTTTGGTCCTAAAAAGACGGCGGTGAAGGTTTTGCAATGCGGTTTTTATTGGCCGATTTTGTTCAAAGATGCATTTGATCATTGCAAAACCTGTACACAGTGTCAACACACGGGTAGGATTTCCCAGAGAAATGAGATGCCACAGCAACCCATCTTAGTGGTTGAAATTTTTGATGTTTGGGGCATTGACTTTATGGGTCTTTTTCCCAACTCCTTTGGGAATCTATACATACTGCTTGCGGTTGATTACGTCTCAAAGTGGATTGAAGCTATTCCTTGTCGCACTAATGACAAAAAGGTTGTCATTAAGTTCTTAAAAGAAAACATCTTTTTGCGATTTGGACACCCATGCACTATCATTAGCGATAACGGGACACATTTCTGCAACAGGTCTTTCGAGACTTTGATGCGGAAATATGCAATCAACCACAAACTTTCCACACCCTATCATCCCCAAACGAGTGGGCAGGCTGAGATTGCCAATAGACAAATCAAACAAATTCTGGAGAAAACTGTTTCTAAAAATCGAAAAGATTGGTCGACCAAATTGACGGATGCTCTCTGGGCATTCCGAACTGCATATAAAACCGACCTAGGGATGTCTCCTTATAGGTTAGTGTTTGGAAGGGCTTGTCACTTACCGGTCGAGATTGAGCACAAAGCAATGTGGGCCATTAGAGAAATCAACTTTGACTTAAATCAAGCCTGTACCTTTCAGAAGCTGCAATTAAACGAGCTAAGCGAACTCCGCGATGCAGCTTATGATAACGCTGTGATTATAAAAAATCAGACTAAGGTATTTCACGATAAAAACATTTTGAGAAAAACATTTACACCTTGTCAACAAGTCCTTCTTTATGATTCACGACTCCACCTTCATGCGGGTAAGCTACGATCTCGGTGGAAAGGACCTTTTGTTGTGCGGTCTGTATACCCACACGGAGCAGTTGAGGTAGAAAATGTTAAAAACGGTACATTTTTCAAAGTAAATGGACATAGATTGAAGCCGTATTTTTCCACTGACCCCACAGAGGAGCTCCTGTTTTTACAGGAGCCATTTTATCATGATTAAAATTCCTCCGTCTCACCTCCATGTCCTGTAAATTACTGTATCATCTTTTGAATGGAGGTGAGTGAAAAGAATAAGTTTGGGGAAGGATTTTCACGATCATATTTATTGTCCCCATTAATAAATTTCCTTCCAGGCTTACAGGTTTTTACGATTTAGCGGATGGCAACAGTGAGGACACTGTTGAAAACAAGTTTGGAGGAGGTTTGTGCTTATTTTCACATCATTTGCATCATACTTTGCATAAGCACAAAACATTTTGAAAAAAAAACTATAAAAATTTTAATTTTTTTTTCAAAAGATAAAAATATTTAATATTTAATTTGTACATAAATAAGATAATAAAAGATTAGATAGTGAAAAATTACATCCAAAAGATTAGAAAAATTTAAGAAAACTAATAAAATTAGAAGTTTTCTTAAACAAACTAGTAATAAGTAGTTATGAGCCGTTGTCCCAAGGGTTAGTAAGATGAAAGAAGTCACTAATCTGAGGATAAAAATAAGTCTGAAAAATAGTTCCTATTCTGGAAGCCAAACATTTGAACGTTGATACTCTATGATACGCACTTACACACGTCTTTAAACTCGGGATAGTAGAGGATACATTGAAATGCTCTTGTCTAAAAGCCAAAGTATGAAGGATATAATAAATGAAAAAAAAATAAATGGTGGGAAAAATGAATACTGGTTTTGTTATCGCCAAGGCAGCAATAAAAAAATATAGCGAGGGTGCTTCTTCACCTAGTGCCTTAGACCAACTGGTCTGGGAGTCACTGCTAAGCCTTAAGTGTTGCAAGACGAGAAAAATACGAATACACCTAATAAGCAAGCATATGAGTAATCGGTCGGTTAGTACCTCAAAAAATATTAACGGTCGCATGAAAAATGTGTGAGCAAATCCATCTAAATATTCATTAATTAAAAAGTACTGAGGTAGATGGACAAGAGTATGATAGCTTAAATTGAATTCTCCGAGTGTAGGGATGTCTTTTATACACACGTAGGGGTATATGATCGATGTTTGGATGAAAGGTAGGAATGAAAAATAAAGACGATGTTTTATTGAGGGATGACGTGATTTCTAACATCTTTTCATGACTATTAAGATAGGGCTCATGACAACTGAGAAGCTAGTATTAGTTGGAAACTTTAATTTTCAAAGTCTTTCTTTTACAATTCTTATCTTTATATGTAACTTTCATGGTCTTCCTTTTATTATGGGATTTTGTGGGTGCAATCCGCTGAAAACCCTCAGGAGACAACACTCCTCCTACTAGGGACACCTAGAGGTTTAAAGGCTTGTTGCACATGTTCAGTGCAATCGTGTTGCCTACGAAAGTGTGCTAGTTAGTTTTTCTTTTTCTTTATTTTCTCCTTCTCTTTCTAATAAAACAAGTTTGCTCGAGACGACCAAAATTAAGTTTGGAGGAATTTGATCAGTCGAAAATATTGCGTTTTTAACACATCAATTTCCCTACCATTTGCACTCATCTAAAGGTGTTCGGAATGAATATAGCACATATTAGCAAAACATCTGTAAAATACCAAATAACATGTGTTGTATATTAAAACCGATATTTTGAAAGAAATTGGGTGTTTATAATTGCACGCATAATCTTTTGTATAGCGCAACACTTGTCTCGAGAATCTGTGCAAGAAATTCCAGAAAAAGAGCCGAAACTGCTAAAAGTGCTGATAAAAATACGCCAAGTCCAAGAATTGTAATCTGGCAGTGAACAAGAAAGTTTTATAAGATTCCACACATCAGGAAAGTGCTACAAAGTCGGCACCAATTCAACCTGAGAAAATCATGCAGCAAACCCATTATATGGCTACGGATTCACGGCCGAGTGGCCCTTTCCGCGGCTGATCCGCGGCCACGTAATCATTACGTCAGCAGAACATTTCTCCAGGCTTCTCTTCTCAGCTACAAAACTCCTTTAAGCCACTGCAAATTCCAGAGAACTCCAGAAGCTTTTGTCCGAACAGCAAAGCTTTGTGTGCAAGCTAAATACATCTAAGCTTATCAAGCAAGTCACATAACTACCTAAACCTAGAAGCTTTTTCCTAACCTCCAAGCTTCTAAAGGAAGCTAGCTAACTAACTAACTCTAGAAGCTTCTACCTAACTACCAAGCTTGCAAGTGAAGCTAACCCTAACCTAGCTTCTAAAGGAAGCTAATCCTAATCAAAGCTATAAAAGGGACCCAAAGGCTTCACTCTCAAGGTTGTTGATTGTTGATCAATTTCCACCCACAAGTTGAGTGACACAACTTGTGTACCCAAACCCTAATCCAATCACCAAAGCCAAATTCAAGATCTCCGAGTACAAATCAAGCAAGAAGCCTTCAACCTTTTAGAAGCGACACCGATTTTCAACCGAGCAAGTGATCCAAGACGATCCGCGACTCACGGAGACGGTGCGGAGCTAAATCGACGATCGAGTTCCTTCCTCAAAATTCTTGTAGTTCTTGAGCGAATTGTAACGGAATTGTTGATTAATAAAAGGTGAAATTTCTTTATCTTGCTTATCTTTATATTTGAGTATTACGATTAGATCTCAATTCTTGATTGTGTTCTTTGATATGATGCTTGAGTAGAAACTCCGCTCGTGGAGGAGTCGAGAGAATAGATAGTTGATGATGATTACAATCTTGAAACGATTCTTAATTCCTATAAGTTTTGTAAACTTTTGTAAATTGAATCATCGATAATCTAGTTTCAAGCGAGATGCTTTCTTGAGTTTTTGCTCTTAATTAGAGATCAACGATCGGTAATTCAATTTACTAGAGACTAGCTTTTGAATGATAGTCAACGAAAGGACAAAGGATGAGATGAAGAAACCCTAGTTCCTTCAAAAGATCCTTAAACCTCGTTGATCGTCATCGATCTAGCATCAAATCATTAATGGATAAGAAAACGTAATCATAAGTTTTCATCACTTCTATAGATTCGATCGATTCCTAGGAGCCTCATTACAAATCTTGATTACTAATTCGATTTGGATATCATCAATTCTTGATTCTTGATTTTGAGTTTTCTTGATATTAGATCTAGATTTAGATAATTCTTGAAATTCACTTTTATAAATCTTGAATTGAATTCTCTTCTCTTTTCTCTTTAATTTTCAATTCATCTAAATCAATTACGATCGAATCACACTTTCCTTGAGGACGATCCGTATTCATCAACGTACTACATCGACACCGTTAATTGATTGCGGTATAAATTTCTTTGGTTGTGAAACATTTCTAAACACGACAAAGAATCATTCAATCAGTGTGCATGGGAATACCCATGATGCGCCCTCCGTCTTGAATCGCATGGTCGAGCTCTCCGACATCCGGACTCGATTCCATATTCCATCCAATTATTCACTCTGTCTGGCTAGGGAGGGTGAACGGGTAGACCAGGTGCGGGGCAAGAAGGTTGCCTTGTATCTGGAAGCATTCCGGGCAGGAATGTGTCTACCCTTCTCACCAGAGGTTTGCGCAGTGCTTCATTGCTTCCATCTTGCCTCGGGCCAACTAGCTCCGAACTCGTGGAGAATCCTCCTCGGGTTTCTGGTCCGGTTAAAACTTGATCAGATCCCTTTTAGTTTGACCCTCCTTTTGTCTTTTTTTGCTATAAAAATTACCCGGGTACCAGTAAGGAGGAGTTGAGCTGGGTGTATTTTTTTTAAAAAACGTAAGGGAGGGACGGCCGGGTCGGCGTAGTGGTTGTCCCTTCTTCCATCCATGAATGGATGTAGAAGTATGTATTCGTCGGGCCACCGGAGGGTGAGGATTGGCCTGTGCCCACACAGTGGCACAAGGCCGACTACCCGAGGTCATACCAATCAACCTCCCCTGAGGCGAGGGTGGTGTCCCAGTGGTAACCGATCCAGCGGGCCGACGTCCTGCTTTCCGAGCAGGTACTGAGCTGGGCTAGGCTCAGTCCTGCGCATTTCTTGGGTAAGTTAATATTTTTGACAATTTGTTTAGAATTTGCTTAAGTTTCTTTTGCCTATTCAATGTCGCTGACCTTCTTCTCCCGTGTGTTCTTTTTTTTTTCCACAGAACCAATGGACCGATCAAAAATCATGGCTGCCATGGCCGCGAAGGCCCAAGGAAAATAGGCCGGCTGCGCCAGCTCGTCCTAACCCGGTTCAAGCGTGGCCTCGAGGAAAACTCCTCCAGCCAGGCCTTCCGCAGCACCCTTAGTCCTGGAGGAGCACCGTGGAGGGGGGGGAGAGGTTAGAAGCATATGCGGGACTCGACACGCCGGGTGAGGGAGGAGGAATCTCCCCCCACCAAGGAAATCCCCCTCAAGAGACAGAAGCGGGTAGTCTTTCGGCCGCCCCCTATCGCGATCCAAGTGCAGGAGGACGACTTCTCCATTGAGGTGCCCTCGGGGCTATCCGTGGCCGACAGCTTACTGGCGGACATGGAGAAGGCGGTGGGGACCAAGATTCCTCGGGGCATTGTGAAGGCCCAAATGGCCGTGATTGCCCAGGAGGCGGTTTAGGTCGACAGTTTCTTTCTTAAGGATTCACTCAAGTTTTATTTTCTCGATTTTAGTTTTCTAACACATCTTTTGTTTTCCTCAGGTCCTCCAGCACTGTGCTCTCCTCGTCCACATGGAGTCCGAGGAGATAGCCCCGGTAATGATGAAGGCGGGCGAATCCTCCTCGCAGGAGGAAGAGCTTTTCCTTCAATTGCAGCAAGCGGAGGAGAAGGCGGCCATTCTTGACTCGAGATTAGTCGCCGAAGGGTTGACGAACTCCAAGCTGAAGGAGTCCTATCGTCTTCTAACCGAATCCAACCGGGCTATTCAATCTAAAATGGAGGAGACGAACGACCTTTACAACTCCATGAAAAGGTCTAGGGATGCCTTCAAGAAGGATGCTTTGGATGCGGCAAACTTGCCGAGAGCCGGGTGGCGAAGGCCATGGAGGATTACAAGGCGTTCGATCAGTTTTATCTTGATCTCATCGAATCCGCGGCCGTTGGGTGGCACAAGGTCCTCGACGCCGTCAAGAAGTCTATGCTGGAGTTTGTCGACGGCGAGCTCCATGCTAAGTTCCCTCTCGCCGAGGAAGAGCCGCAGGGGGGAGGCGCCGAGCTGGCTGCAGGAGGCGAGACTGTTGGCGGAGGTGCCGAGCCTGAGGTTGCCGTTTTGGCCCTTGATGGTGGCGTCGAGCAGGGAGAGATCCCGGCCAAGCGGGCGGTCTGAGGTATCCCTCTTCTATGATATTCTTGTATCTATTTTTGTTTTAGATTTTTGTAAGCCTACGGGCATTTTTGTAAGGCTGATGAGCCCACAATACCTTTGTACATAATTTTGATCATGAATAAAGTATACTTTTTCTTCGCTCAGATATCCGATCAATCTACAAGTACTTTAGCTCGTATACTTTTCATTATTCGAATCTTTATTCTGCAAGTATTTTTAGCTCGTAAGTCTCTTTATCCTGCTAATGTAAGGTCGGTGTCCTACCTTTCCCCGGAGTCGAGATGGCGATCGCGCATCAAATATGAATCGATTAATAGCCAAGTGTAGGAAGGTCGGAGCCACTCGATTCTACCCGGCCGCCTCGTGGTGAGGGCTTTGGATCCACGGTGTTTGTTTGGGTAGGAGGCTACTCCTTTGAGGATGAGCCAAGCAGGAAGCTACCCGGCCGCTTCGTGAGGAGGGATTTTGATCCACAGCGTTTGTTGGGAAGGAAACTACCCGCTGTGGATGGTCCAAGCAGGAAGCTGCGTGGCGGCCTCGTGATGAGGGCTTTAGATCCACAGCGTTTGTTGGGCAGGAATCTACCCGCCGCGGATGGGCCGAGCAGGAAGCTGCATGGTGGCCTCATGATGAGGGCTTTAGATCCACAGTGTTTGTTGGGCAAGAATTTACCCGCTGCAGATGGGCCGAGCAGGAATCTGCATGGCGGCTTCGTGATGAGGGCTTTATATTCACAGTGTTCGTTGGGCAGTAAGCTACCCGTTGCGGATAGGCCGAGCAGGAATTTGCTCGGCGGCCTCGTGATGAGAGCTTTAGATCCACAGCGTTTGTTGGGCAAGTATCTACCCGCTGCGGATGGACCGAGCAGGAAGCTATACGGCGGCCTCGTAATGATGGCTTTTGATCCATAGCGTTTGTTGGTCAAGAAGCTACCCGCTGCGGAGGGGCCGAGCAGGAATTTGCTCGGCGGCCTCGTGATGAGGGCTTTGTTAACTCTCTAGCATCTTCTTGGGGTGTCGTTCAACCTCCCTTGACCCGTAAAGTAGGGGAAGGGTGACCGTCAAGGGTGACACGTGGCCGTTCCCTATCGAGAAAGTGCGATATTCTGTGATTCACGTCGTTTGTGCGAGTAAATCTCGGCCGTTGGAAGGTTCTTGTTGAGCCTATAAATACCGAAGGCATGTTGGTTTCTTCTTAGTCTTGTATCCTTTGAAGATTACCGGCCGTGTGTATAACATCAGGGAGATCATTTCTCATGATGATGTATACTTTTACAAGCTTGATCGTTCCGAGGAGACGTACGAGACGGTGATAGGTCGTCTAGAAGGACATTATGGGCGCCTGCTTCCCCGGCGAAATCCTCTCCTTCAAGTGCTAATTTATGCGATATGTAGGACTTCTATGGCCCGAGAGTACCGTCGGAGGGAGTGGGTCGAGGCTGCTTGGGCTCGACTGAAGGAGCTTCCTTCGGTGTAACATCGACAATATTTCCTTAATCCTCGCCTTCCTTTGTTATAATTGTTGTAAGGCTGGGGAGCCCATAATACCTCTTAATAAATAAATTTCTCTTTTGTTGAGGTGCATTGTCTCTTTTTACCCTTTCGGTACATTTTATACTCTCGTTAAAAAAACCTAGGAGTCTCGGAACCGAGAAAAGGAACAAAAGAGGTTTCTTTTGCGAGAGGGCCTAGTTTAGGAGACTTAATTAAATGCTAATAGGAATTACATTATTTCAAAAGAGGGTACATGTTTATTTATACAACTTAAGTTTCTCGGCGTTATAAGGATGAAGAAAATTACACCCCTCGGCGTCCTGCAGGCGGTACACTCCATCGGCCAAAGCCTCTGTTACGAGGAATGGTCCGTCCTACTTCGGAGAGAACTTATGTAGTCTCCCTTGGTCCACGAACTCGTTTTTTCATAAGACCAGATTTCCTGTCTTAATGGCTCGATGTTTAACTCGGGCATTGTAGTAGCGGATGGTTTGCTGCTGATAGGCGGCTGCCCTAATTTGTGCTCGATCCCGCTTTTCCAGTAGGACGTCCAAGTTGCTTCGGAGCGCCTAGATGTTAGCTTCGTCATCAAAATGTTCTACCCTGTAACTGGACTGTCCAATTTCCGCGGGGACCATCGCCTCGGTGCCGTAGCAGAGGCTGAAGGGGGTTTCTCCCGTGGGTGTTTTCTTCGATATTCGCAATGCCCATAGCACTCGTAGCAGTTCTTCGACCCAGCCGCCCTGCCTTCCTTCCAAGCGGGATCTGAGACCGCGGATGATGCCTCGGTTGGCTACATCTGCCTACCCGTTGCATTGAGGTTTTGCAACTACTGCAAACTTCATCAATATGTGGTAATTGCTGCAAAAATCCTTGCCTTTATCATTTTCGAAGTTGGTTCCATAGTCGGTAACTATGCCCTTCGGGATCCTAAATCAAGAAATTATGTTGTTTTGCAGGAACTTTATCGTAGAGGCGGCATCCGGTTTCCTGATGGGTATGGCCTCTATCATTTCGTGAAATAGTCCACTACGACGAGGATGTATCTGTGTCCGCCCATGCCGGTGGGGAGTTGGCCCACCATATCCATCCCCCATTATGCAAATGGCCAAGGGGAACTGAGTGGTGTTAGCTCGGTGGCGGAGAGACGAGGTATGCTGCCAAAGAGTTGGCAATTCTTGCATCTTCTGACCAGTTTCTCGGCATCCTGGTGCAATCTTGGCCAAGAGTACCCTTGCAGTAGTGCCTTTTGGACCAAGGTTTGGGCCCCTTGATGTGCTCCGCCAACCCCTTCATGTATCTCTCGCAGAATGTAGTCAGCTTCGTGGGGGTCGATGCACCGGAGCAGAGGCTGAGTGTATGGTTTCTTATACAGGTATCCGTTGTTCTAGACGAAATGTCGTGCTTTGGCCCGAAGCCGGTGAGCTTCTCCTCGGTCTTTAGGAAGTACAATGCCCTTTAGGAACTCTACGAGGGGCTTTCTCCAATCCCGGCCTTCTTCCTGAGTTTTGTAGATCTGGAGTGTTACTTCTCCGTCTTCTACGTTAGGCTGTGGTAAGAATTCGAAGAGAATATTTCTCTTATGGTTGGCCGAATAGGAAGAAGCGAGCTTGCTCAAGGCGTTGGCTCGGGTGTTCAAGTTCCTGGGAATCTGCTCCACTTGGAATTCGTCAAATTTTTTTCGAAGTCTTTTGACTTCAGCCAAGTATTTTATCATGAGCTTTAAAACGCCCGGTTACTTGTCCAACGACCAGTGCGGAGTCGCTGCGAGCTTTGATTGTCTTTAGCCTTACCCCGCAGGCGATTCGCAGCCCTGCCAACAACGCTTCGTATTCCGCGGCGTTGTTCGACGCTCTGAACCCGAGTTTTAACGAGTATTCCATTTTTGCTTCGTCCGGGCCGCGGATGATCAAGCCAGCCCCGCTCTCCTCCTCGATAGAAGATCCGTCCATGTAGAGCACCCAGTCCGGGATAGGGTCGGGTACCTGTTCGACCGAGGGACGTGGTTTGGGGCCTTGCGCTGCCGTTCCTTCTTTAGCGGGAATAGTGCATTCGACAACGGAATCTGCTAAGTCTTGTGCTTTAATGGCTTGTCGGGGGCGGTACTTGATATCGATTTGGGACAATTCTGACCTCTATTTCTCCAGACGACCTGACGATTTGAGGGAGGCGAGAATAGACCCTAAAGGTTGCTAGGTGAGGACGAGGATTGTGTGCGCTTGGAAATAGTGTCGAAGTTTTCTGGAGGCGAAGACAAGTGCCAGGACTATCTTCTCTATGGCCCGGTATCTTGTTTCCGCAACCTTGAAGACATGGCTCACGTAGTAGACCGACCTCTGTATGCCTTCAAATTCTTTGACTAGCACCGAGCCTGTAGCCTGGTCGGAGATGGCTAGATATAATAATAGCTCGTTTCCCTCGACTGGTCGGGTGAGTAGCGGGGGAGTCGCTAAGTGCGCTTTGAGTTGGTCGAAAGCTTTCTGACATTTCTCAGACCATTCGAACTTAGGAAGTTTCCTTAGGGCCTTGAAGAATGGAAGGCACTTCTCTCTGGATCTGGACACAAAGCGACTCAGGGCAGCCACCCTTCCCGTGAGGCGCATGATGTTGACATTGCTCTTGGGTGTTGCCATGTTGAGGATGACGCTTATCTTTTCTGGGTTTGCTTCGATTCCTCGATGGGTAACCATGAACCCGAGGAACTTCCTACCGGTGACTCCGAACACACACTTAGCTAGATTCAGTTTCATTTTGTACTTGCGTAGGACGTCGAATGTCTCGCCGAGGTCTTTAGTGTACCTGGCTGAGGAGATGGATTTTACGAGCATGTTGTCGACGTAGACTTCCATATTTCTCCCAATCTGTGGTTTGAACAGCTTGTTGACCTGGCATTGATACGTGGCCCCTGCGTTCTTGAGTCCGAAGGGCATCACTTTGTAGCAGTATACCCTCCGATCCGTAGTGAAGGCGGTAAGCTCTTTGTCGGCCGAGTTCATCCGGATCTGATTGTAACCGGAGAAAGCGTCCATGAAGCTCAATTGTTCGTAGCCGGCCGAATGTCCACTAGATGATCTATCTGAGGAAGTGGATAGTTGTCTTTGGTGCAAGCTTTGTTCAAGTTTGTGAAATCGACGCACAAGTGCCATTTCCCGTTTTCCTTCTTGACCATGACCACATTCGCCAGCCAATCTGAGTAGTCCAGGTTCCTGATGAAGTTGGCTGCGAGCAATCAATCTACCTCGTCTTCTATTGCCTTTTGTTTAACCGGCGCAAAGCTTCTCTTCTTTTGTCGAACGGGTCGGGCTTGCGGGTCGACCCCGAGCTTGTGGGAGATCACTTTAGGGTCGATCCCGGGCATGTCCGCGGGCGTCCAAGCGAATATGTCTGAGTTTTCCCGGAGCAAATGGATCAAGTCTTCACGGTGGTCCCTGGTTAAGAGAGAACCAATCTGGACTGTGCGGCCATCGACTTCTTCTTCGATGGGGACTTCCGTCAATCCTTCCACCGGGCACCTCGAATTTCTCTTTGGTCGTCGCGTGTATCTAAGGACCCCTGGAAATCATGCGCGTCCTCAAAATCGTCGCCCTGTTCTCCGTTGGTGGACTTCGAGGCGAGGTAAATCTTAGCGGTTTGCTGGTCTCCATACGTGCGGCCTATCCCCCTTGATCCAAAGGGAACTTGATCGCAAGATGATAAGTCGAGATCTGGGCCCGGAGGGCATTTAAGGTTGGACGTCCCAAGAGAATATTATAGGATGAAGGGACTTTGGCAATGAGGAAGTCCACTGGTATGGTTCGCGTATTGCCCGCTTTCCCAATGTTGAGGAGGAGGGTGACCAATCCCTCGACCAGGACGGAATGATTGGTGAACCCAAAGAGGACATGGGAGGTAAGTCGAAGGTCGGATGGTCTTTAGCCCCATACGCTGGAAACAGTCATGAAAAAGGATATCCGCTGAGCTCCCTGAGTCGACTAATATTCTCTAGATTTCGTAACGGTAGACTCTAGCCATTATCATGAGAGGGTCATTGTGAGGAAGCGATATGCCGTGGATGTCTTCATCGGTGAAGATGATCGGTTCGTGCCTCCTGCACCTCTTGTGTGGCATATCGCTTACACCCTCGACTGGGAGGATGTGGTGGCTCCCTCCACTTTCCCAAGCTAGATCCAAGGTAATGACCATGATTTGCCCGATCATTAATTCCCTGGGAGAGGGTTGGTCCTTTTGCTTCAGCTCTGCCTGCCGCTTGTCCCGCAGGTATTTCGCCAGGTGGCCAGAGCGGATCAACTCCTCGATATAGTCATGGAGTTGTTTGCAGTTCTCAGTTCGGTGACCTTGCGACCTGTGGAAGGTGCAGTATAGGACGTGGAGACGCATTCCCGCTCTTTGGGTGACTGGCGGGAGCTTAAAGAACCTTTCGCCCTTAGCTTCCTCCAGCAGCTCGGTCTGAGATATGTTTAGAGGAGTGTACTCCTGAAACCTCAGGGAGTAAGGCTTCTGACGATTGACTTTCTTTTTCTCCTCCCTGTCCCTTTTATTTCTGTACGCCTGGTCGGCTCGGGGCAGGTTTGAGTTCACATCCGACTTGAGTTGGATTTCTCGCTCGGTCCAGGCTTTCACTTCGGCCATGGTCTTAGCTTGCGCTAATGCAAAAGAGTGGAGCCACTCTTTGTGCCTAAGACCCGACTTCAGCATGGTGATAACTGTTTCATCGCGGTGCTCGGGAACCTCCAAGAGGGCATTATAGAAGCGGGTGACATACCCTTTGAAGGATTTCTTGTCTCCGCTTTTAACAGTGAACAGGTAGTTGACCGTCCTTTTCTGTCGTCGGTTCCCGATGAAGTGACCGAGGAATTGGTAGCCAGCTCGTCGAAGGTTGAGATGGAGCATGGTGTAAGCCATCGGAACCAGTCCCGGCCAGCCCGGATCAGGGTGGTTAGGAAAGCTCGACATTGAGCCATGTCTGAGTTATCTTGGAAGCTCATGCCCGCCATAAATGCGTCAAAATAGTCCTTCAGGTCAGACTTCCCATAGAAGAGGGCCACTTTTGGCAGCTTGTTCCTGGACGAGACGTGCTTGGCCAGCAGCTCTTCTGTAAAGGGCTTTGTTAGTGAATCGGCGGAATACCTGGCCCCTTCGCCTGACGCATGACCATCCCGTCGTATGCCTTCGATTTTCATCTCAAGGGCTTCAATTCGGTGGTGGTACCTTGAGGATTCTGCACAGCCGGAGTGGTGGCTACCCCTACTCCGGATCTGCACGATGGTGCGGCTTTGATTCCGCTCTATCAAGTTTATCAAATCCTCCGGCGAGGCATTTCTCGATTAGTCCTGACGTTCATTGTTCGTGCGGCCTTGGTGGGAGTGGGGGCGTTGGTCATGCCTAGAAGTAGGCGAACCGACCGACACCTCTTCAAGGGGTAAGAGCATGCGGCGGGCATCGGAGCGACGGCCTAGTCTTCCCTGGGATCGGGGTGTGGAGCTGTCCCGCGCCTACCGGGTCATGGAATCATTCGCCGCATGAAGGCCATGGTAACCGGAGTCGGCACACCGGCGCTCGGTGACGCTGAGATGAGCGTGAGTAAGATCGAGGGCCTGAGCATGGCCATCTGTCCTTCTGCGGACGTCGTTATCCCAGGGAGAGGGAACCGCGTTCTGGAGGGTAGGGTTCACTGCTTGAACACGGACGAGTGCATCCACCATCGATGTGAGCCTATCAATCCTGGCGAATAAGGCGTTGATGACGTTTGGAGGGAGAGATGAGTCGCTCCTGCCTCCGTTGTGAGGGGTGTGGCGGCTCGTATTTGGATCGTCGCGGTTGTCGCTCGCCATCGAGTCGAGGGCGGAAGATCAACTTATGGGCGGAGAAGGTTCTGAAAGTTTCCCACATACAGCGCCAGCTGATGGAGGCTGTAATCTCCCTCAGATGTTGTCCTCCATCAATCTAGTAGCTAGCGGTTTTTAGCGGCTGAGATTTGTTTTGGGGGTTGTTGAGCATGTGGATCTCAATAGGTTGTTGGAAGTTGTTGAGGCCAAGCTATCTGCAAGGGAAGTACCGGGGTAAGAGACCACCATAGGACCCTCCGACGATCAAGTTAGTGCCTGGGAATAAGAGAAGCGTAGCGACCTATTGGGTTCAGTTCGAATTACCTGAGTCATCTGAGAGAGGGGTTTATATAGCGGTCGCGTGGAGTGAGCAGGCGCGAGATCATCGCCGTCAGTTACGCCCCTGCGTTATCCTCGCATTAATGGAGGGATACGCCCATTAATAAGGGGTTGCGCTAGCATGGGACGCATAACGTGTGGAGGCAGATATCTCGCCCTGGCGAGATACGCGGAGCCGTTGCGTGGGCGCTTGGGTTTCGCGCTCTCGGTTGATCGGGGAAGCCGAGGAAGTTTGGTCTGTCAGGAGGCTCGGAGACGAGCAGGGAGGCCGAGGAAGCTCGGCCTATCAGATAGCTCAGAGTTGAGCAAGGAGACCAAGGAAGCTCGGCGTGTAAGATAGCTCAGAGACGAGCAGGGAGACCGAGGTAGCCCGCTGGACTGCTCGAAGGCGAGCTATTGGCTTTTTGCTAGGTGAATGCGGAAAGTACTCAGGGAGGTCTCCGAAAGGTCGGATGCATCTTCGGAGACGAGGTCTCGAGGAACGCCTTTAATGCATCTCATTTATGCCACCTCCATAGCCTTCGGGACGCGTCATCCGCCACGTGTTGTAATCTAAGGAGATACCACTTGTGAGCATTATCAAAAGGTAAGATCGATGGGCTGAAAAGTCATGATCATATGTTATTATGGAGCACCTTCTCCCATTAGCCCTCAAGACTTCCTTTCCTGAATCGGTTGGTTTAGTAATTAATGATCTTTGTTTCTTTTTTTAGAGAATTGTGCGCTTAAACCTTAGATGTTGTGACTGTGGAGAATCTAGAAAATTCTATTTCATTGATACTTTGCAAGCTTGGGCGTATTTTCCCACCGTCGTTCTTCGATATCATAATACACCTGACGGTTCATCTTGCAACCGAGATTAAGTTTGCCGGACCGGTACAATATCGATGGATGTATCCTATCGAAAAGTACGTTGAATTTTTTGTTTCACGCATTTTTTAAAATTATTGTTGTCCTATATGCCCATATTTATTTATTTAATATATTTTTCTTTAGGTATCTCTATACTCTAAAAAAGTATATACGCAATAAAAATCGACCAGAGGTTCTATCATGCAAGGTTATCTTCTAGAGAAAGTAACCACATTTTATTCCCGCTATCTAGACGGGAACATTGAGTCGAAATTTAACCGGCCTCGGAGAATTCAGGACAGGCCATATGGTAAAGCTGATTATAAGAGAGTAGACACTATATTTATCAATAAGATATATCGGTTTATCCTTCTCAATAGCATATGTCTTGAAGAAATTAGAGAGTAATTTTTTTCGATTAATTGTTATATTTGTGTTTGTGTGTGTATGAAATGATATAATATTAATGTCATAATTTATTGTTGAGAACAGAATTCATATTGATGAGGTACGTGAGAGATATTCTGATTAGAATGATGAACGATTGGAAAAATATCATCAGGATAATTTTTGTGATTGGGTTGCAGACCATGTAAGTTGTTCGAATAATATATTATTGCCATTGGTCTTAATTTAAACTTATATCGTTATATATTTGCCGTAAAATTTGTTTTGTCAGATCTACGATCCGAATTTATTTGCATCATTAGAGAGAGATTCAAGATGTTTAGCTCAGTTTCCTAGTATGGAGGTTGGATATTATAAAGGATTCGGTGTCCTTGGATACAAATTTGAAGTTAAAAACATAGAAACATCTCGAACCGGTCAGAATAGTGGGATTGCAACGGTAGGATCGGATGCTGTGATTTATTATGGATACTTAAATTGCATACTTGGCATCCAATATCCCGGACGATCGGAACCGTTTTATATATTTTAGTGTATTTGGTACGATACACGAACCGATAAGGATAAGTAGAGAAACAATCTCGGGACTTGAAAAGATGAATATGGATTGACTAGTGTAAACACACTTCGATTTTATGGTCAGGACGATCCATTTATCTTTCCGAACCAAGCATTCCATGTATACTATCCACAGTGCTTGAAACATCCGGGATGGAGTGTCGTATACCGTTGGAAACCCAGAGATATTTATAATATCCCAAAATTCGAGAATCGTATGGAAAACAGCGATGATGATGAAGAAGAGAGAAGACTTAGAGTGCTCCGACCGCCTGTTTCAAAAGACGGGTTGTCTTCGGCTGATCGTGAAGTTACGTGGGTTAGAAATGATATCGATGATGAAATTCAAGTAGATATGTCTAATGCGTTTGCGAAACGAAAAAGGTTATCAGTAATGTTATATTATTACTTCACATTTCTATGATCTATACATATATTGCATGCATATTTAATGATTGCACTTTTATCTAGGTCTGATGACGACGCTCGGAGCAGTGAGGGGAGGCAGGAGCACCAGCCGCGGCAGAGGCAGAGCGGTTCTGCTGCCTGGGGAGCTTCGTAGGGAGCTCCAGAGGGCTGGTCTTGCACCCCGATCCGTATCCCCTTCGGATGACTCCTTCCATGTGGGGTTTTCCACATCTCCAGGTATATTGCACGCATATTCATTTTGAATGTAATATTATAGATATACATGCATATTTAATTTAACATTACTTATATAGTCAATGTTTAATTGTCTAGCTGTAGGTGGTGCATCCACTTCAGAGGCAGATGCCACTACCGCACATGCAGGTATGTTTATATATTCTATAGTTCATACATATTGATTTAGAATATTATATCATAAATATACACACATTCTTTTTGCTCTTACTTAGATAATCAATTTTTGATTGTCTAGCTGTAGGTGGTGCCTCCACATCCCAGGCAGAGGCCACCACCGCATCTGCGGGTATATTTATATATCCTATATTGCATGCATATTGATTTAGAATGTTATATTATAGATATATACATTCTTTTTGCAATTACTTATATAACCTATTTTTAATTGTCTAATTATGGGTGGTGCATCCACGTCTGGTGCAGAGGCCACTCCTGCCACTTCCGTACCTTCCGCTCAGTTTGTAGGTTTGTATTCTTAAATATAAAATATTTATTAATTTTACATATCTTCTAAGAATAACCATGAACTTTATGTAATTTTATCGTCAATGTTTATTTTCTATTTGGAAGGGATGCGTCCACGTCCGGGTCACCGGCTGTTCCTCACCAGAGAAACTATCGTCCCGCTCGTGCTGCTGTCTGGGCTCAGGCTCATGCTGCTGTCGCCGGAGGTATATATATCGCATTTCAATTTCGTTAATTCTTGATTTCTTAATACCGTTTTGTCTTAATATTGCGTGTCTTGATATTTCTTGTAGATGCAAGGCAGCCTCATCCCGAAAGGGGGACGCGAGGGTCGAATCAGCCCTACAGGTTGTGGCCCGATAGAGCTAGGAGGAACCATTCCCTCACTTCCCCGATTCGATATACTGGCGATTATGCCGAGAGGTTCGGCCAGTATATTTGGGATGAGAGCCGCATCCAAAAGTATCCATTTCACGTTGAGTGGGGCGATCAGCACCGGCGCTCATTTTCCCTCTTCTGAGATCAGGATTGGATTAATATATATTTTCATTTGACTTATCAGATAAATTTATTATTATTTAATACTTGTAATTTAAATACATTAGGTATTTGCAGTTGGATTACGACTTTCAGCCTGTACCCTACCCTGATCACCCTGACAGAGTGCTCGATCTTCACGTTCTTTAACTAGGCCTCATGAAGAACATGCAATCTAAGATCCGAAATAATAGGAACGAGCTGAAGATCGATTACTATTTGGGATGGTTAGCGACCCCCGAGGCAGAGAGAGCGGCTCTCCTAAATTCTCCGGCCTTTGCCAGAGTTGAGGTAGATACATGGTTTTTCTTGTGCCGATATTATGACTCTGAGAGTAAACAGGTTTGTAATTTAAATATAATTCATTATTTAGTATATAGTTTATTTTTTTGTGTTGCTTAATTAGAAAACTAAATCTAATTGTGTTGTGCAGAAACAGGTAGATCAAAATAAGGAGAATAGGAAGTCGGCGGAGAGGGGTCTCCCCACTGACACAGGTGGCTCGAGGAACATTACTCGTGCCATGGAGGAATCGGTAAATTACAATAGATTTATTTTGATATAATGCAATATTAAGAGTTATTTTATAATATATGTAAATTTTTGGCGAATTGCAGAGAGCTCAGACCCTGACGCAGGGTGGTACACCGAGCGTATTAACCGCGTATCTTGCTGTCCACGTCACCTCGACAGATCTCACCACGAGTGAGCTTCTATTCCCCGACACCGCTACCCAGGAGTATTGCGTAAGTGTTAATATTTATTCTAATTCGAATGAAATTTTTGTTTTGATAAGTTCAAATTTAAATGATATACACATATTTTAATGGTTAATGTAGGTGTTGGAGCGAGTGGTGGTGCAGGCGGAGGCATCGGGATCGATTTTAGTGGAAACACCGATCCGATACTACTGACCCCAGTTCTAGACACCGCACAAGGTGGGCACCACGGAGGTTGGGAAAGAGGCCGGGGATTGGGTCCTAGCAGGGCCCATATGAAGTTGGTCTCCACTCCGGCGGTTACTTCCCCTACCTCCCGTGAGCGACATCTGGAGCATGCTGTTGCCGCCTTGAAGACCACCGTCGAGGAGTTGAAAGAGATGTTGGTATGTATATTACTTAATAATAAAATATTATATCACATGATAGATAGTAACATATGCAATATTAGTAGCCTAAACTTATTTGGTTGTAGACTTTGCTTTGATTAATCATACTTATATAAAACTATCTAATTAATATAAACTACGGTTTTCCAAACTAGATACCCAAACTAGGCCTAAGTCCTTAAGTATTCCTAGATTGCGGTTTCGCAATAATCTGATAATGATACGAATTCGACTAAAAGCTAATACACCGTTCTTACTCGTTAACCACACACACACAATTTTACAGATTCGGCAGGCTACTTCGGTAGCAACTCCACATGCATCTTCTTCGACTGCGGCTCCGCAAGCCACTACCTCGGCTACGGTTGCACAGATCACTCCTACAACTCCACAGCCCGCTCAAACTCTCACACAATTCGCTCCTTCATTAGTCGAATTTTTGACGACTCAGGGTTGCACTGAGGAGCAGATACGCCAGATTACGGCGATTATCAGATGTGGAGGAGCTGGACTGAGTTATGGTCGCTTTATTTATATTTTTGAGGATATATGTACTTATCTGATACATATTGTATATATTTTAGACAATATTAGTGGTTGTTTGCTTGTTCATGATAATTTAGATTGATTTCGTATTCCATTTGTTTATTTCTTTTATATATTATGTGTGAGATATTGATTATGGATATTTCTATATTTGGTTATATGATATATATATTATTGTGCACAGGTCGGGGAAAAAAAATGAAAAGTCTCTATTTAAAAACAAAACCTTGATATAATATTCCTACAGATAAATCCGTAGGAGCAAGTTTTGTCCCTACATATTTTTCCGTAGGGACAAAATATCAGAATTATTATGATATTTTGTCCCTATGGACCCAGTAATAGAGACAAAACTTGTCCCTACGAATTAATCCGTAGGGGCATTTATCAGGCCCTACGGATAAATCCGTAGGGGCAAGCATATTTTTCCGTAGGAACAAAATATCAGAATTATTCTGCTATTTTGTCCCTATGGACTCAGTAATAAAGGCAAAACCTGTCCCTACGAATTAATCCGTAGGGGCATTTATCAGGCCCTACGGATAAATCCGTAGGGGCAAGTATTTTATTTTATAAACATATAAATTAAATAAAGATTATGTCCATACAGAATAATCCGTAGGGATAAATGTCCCTACGGAGTAAGGCATAAGGGCAAATATTACTCCGTAGGATCATGTTCATGACGAAAACTTGCACCTGCTGCTTTTGAACCTACGGAGGTATTTTATGTCCCTATGGATATATTCGTATGGGCAGTGGTTTGCCCATACTGCTAAATCCGTAGGAGTAAGCGATTACTGTAGTAATGTGTGGACCCCATACAGATTTCATTTAGTTGTTTGAATCGTTTTTTGTAACGCCACGTATATGATCACGGTCTTAACCATGACTAAAGGAACATACGGTCATGGTTAAGGACGTGACTAGGGTTCTCGTGACGGGGTTTTAGTTGACGGTTGTATCATGGTTTTAATTATGACCAAACGTATCTGTGGTCAAGATTAAAACCGTGACCAAATCCATACTCTGTAGTAGTGTATGTTAACCACATTCTTAATAGTTACAAAAAGGCCGGATGCAATCCACGTCTTAAAATTTGAATATTTTTCGGATTAAATGATAATGGATTTTATATGATATAACTAAAAGTGAACGTAACCGTGGCCAAATCCATACTCTGTAGCAGTGTATGTTAACCACATTCTCAAGAGTTGCAAAATGGCTGGATTGCAATCAACGTCTTAAAATTTGAATATGTTTCGGATTAAATGATAATGGATTATATATGTTATAACTAAAAGTGAACGTTACAAGTCTGTTCTATTTTATCCTCATGGTATTGTTAATTGTCTAGCTTGAAAGGTACATGATACGATTAATCTTAGACAGAAAAGCTGAGATTTTGGTTGGAGAAGAAACAATCAAACATCTTCTTCTATTTAGTTGCAAGTGATTTGTACTTTTTTCGTCTAATTATGAGTTTTTTAGATCTTAAGCAATTTGTACTTTTTTCATCTAATTATGAGCTTTTTAGATCTTAAGCAATTGAGTAGCGTGAATGATATTCCTATACCGTTCCCGAATCACTTATTTTCTGTAAACCTCTATATAATAAACGTCATTCCGAAACTTAATTTTCAGTGTCTTCTACCATTTTCTCCTCCCTACTAATTAAGCCCGTCATATTTTTGATGTATGGAGAATGTAGTAATATTACGTTATAAATCCTATGTAATCTATTTAGTTTAAATTTTTGTTGCCTCGTTTTTATTTATTTATTTGTGGGAGGGGCATGGAATTAAATTATATGGACCATGCATAATGCAAATGAATAAATATAAGCAAGGTATGGACATGTCAAGATGAGCGTGTGGGCCCTACGAGCCGAAAATAAAATAAAATAAGGTATGGGGTGGTACATAGATGATGGGGCCCATCTCCGCATGTTGAGGGATCCCTACAAGATATCGTTCACATGTGTTTTGCATGCAACAGGGAATGTTTGATAAATTATTGATTTATCGACTTCATGCATTCAAATACACATGAAAGTCAATGATTTGTAGCTTGCATAAGCTTAGGTTAAAAATAAAAGATTTTATAAGTTTTGAGTGTGTATGATTGAAGCTTGTGTTGTTGCTTTCCAAATGACGTGGCATCAAATTTTTGTGTTTCAAATTTAGTCTTAATTACCAAAAACTACCCTAAATTTTCCATCATTTTCAACACACTGCTCTAAAGTTTTAAATGTGAGGATAACTAACTTTTAACGGTCAATGACGGTCAACATTCAAACATATTAATTATGACCATTTTGTCCTTATACTAAATCTGTTTAATTTTCTTAAATATTAATTAGGGTTAGGGTTAGGGTTAGGTGATGAGACAGCAAGTGGAGATGGCGAGGAGGTGATAGTGGCGACGGACTGGAGGAGACGGTGGAGAGGAAGAGGCAATGATGATTGCCATGCCTCGCTTCCCAAAATACGGAATACGAGGGGTGATTAGGCCATCCATACTCCTACGGTCAGGAAATAATCCCGCCGTAGTCATATTTCGGTTTCTAGCTGTACATGGTAGTCAGTAAATAGTACAAGAGTAAAGAAAATCACAATTCACAAGTTTATTACATTACAATAAAAGAGCTTGAGATACATTTTTTTGCATAAGGAATAACTAACCAACGAAATAACAATGTGCTTATAGCAAAAAGGAATGGTTCTGATGTCGCGGTTTAGACCCTCACGATCTCGAATGGAAGGCTCTGCTTCTTGACTGGATCAGCTTCTTGACTGGATCAACTTTGTTCTCTGAGCATGCACACTCAGGGCGTCAGGACGACATATATATCAATAAATATATATGATGGGTGCAATACTATTAAACATGAAAGGTGCAACAGAATACAGAATATGAGAATAATGAACATCATTTGAATATGAAAAGTGCAATATAAGTATCATGTCAGTAAATCAGGCAATGCGTATGTCACTACCTATCAGTCACTAAGTCAATGAAATCAATTGGTGGAAAGGATACTCGTATTTAATAAGGGTCTAGTGCATATCCGAGACTACGGTCTACTGTTGCTCGGGATATAACCCTGCAGCCGTGCCGCTAGGCCTACGACCAAATGTGTGTGTGTGTGTGTATTACTAATATCGAATGATCATCTTCTAAATCACCGTATCTCGCTAAATACGAGTTCAATTCCATCTTGATTTCCCCATTCTCCAGATTATAGTATGTATTCAAGTATTAAATAGGTTGTGAATAAATACGTATCATTTTCAGTTTCAATCACGTTTCCACTTATTAATATGTAACGTTTCAGAAATCGTTTAGGCGAATTTTTCTGTTAATCGGTAAATAATTTGTGTTTTCCGTAAAAACCAAGATATGATTTTTTTTCAACATAGACTTAAATACACCTAGTTTAACTAGGAAATTGCTAGTATGCGGTATTTAGTTGGTCGCTTATAATTTTTAGTTCACTTAAATATTTTTCCTTAATTAAAATATTATTATAAAGTTTTAATTATACACTTAATTAGTGGGAATTAAAAATTGGATTGGGTTAATTATACAAAAGTGAACCAAGCCAACTTAAGTACAAGTTTAAGCATTGCTGTCTTCTTCTCAAAATATCTAAGAGTTCTAGGTGTTTATAAGATTTAAAGAAAATTAGAAAAGAAAAGGATTTAGAAGTGGCATGATGGGAGGTGCATTAATTAAGATTTAATGGTGTTTTTAGTTTAGATTTTTCCACACACAACCACAACTTCCCCTTCCCCTTCATTTAGCCGAGCCTTCCCTTGGCAGCCCAACATTTTCCCTACTTCATTCGCACTTTTAAAAGCTCCAAAAGTCCATCCAAAATCAAAGAAAAATCCCACAAAATCTAAGTTAAATCCCTACCCATTATTCATTAGCCTAATCTAGCTTGGATCAAGATGAAAGTTAGAATTTTGGAGGCCATTTTGGTTGTGAAAATTTGCAAGTTTGATAGCAAGTTTGTGAGGTATAAATCCTAACCCTAAAGCTTATTGTTGGTTAAAGTCTTAAATCACAATTTATTTGGTATTTATATGGTGCTATATTGCAAGTTTAGAAATTCAAGAGAGGGTTTTGATTAATTGGTTATGGTTATATGTGCAGTTTAACATGTTTAGACATGAAAAATCTAAGCTAGTTGTTAGTTTGCAAATTGTTACATTGAAATTATCTAAATGGTATAATTGTGCAAACTAGGTTTTTATAATCTATGAATATAGGTGAGCTTAAAATATAGTTAAGAGTTGTGAAACCTAATTACTATATTAGATAAATATGGTAGCCACTAGATCGCTAATCCACGATCTTTTTGCACCAAAACTCCTTTGGGTTGCTTACTATGTTTTCTGTAAAATTAGACGTGGATTTTATTTGACGTGGAGATAATATATATATTATTTTCTATGATATATATTTTGTTGTGAATGAGCGATTGGTACGATTGGGGTTTTCAGCTTAGTGGTTTTCGCGAATAGCGACCCTAATTATGGTTTTGGCTATGTTTTCCGGTATTGGGATTCTTGGTTTTGAGATTTGATATTGTATTTGGTCGTTGGATATTTGTACGTCAACGACGAGGGTTGTTTTGCATGCGTAGGCTATAGGTTCTAACCTATGAGCGCACCGTGTGCCGTATCGGTTTTCGGACTTGGTTTTCATAACATTGCGATATGTGTTGCTTTGTAGGTACCCTCGCGTGGATTCCGAGATGGCGGAGGACATCGACTACGGCTGAACAAGGAGTTCCACAGGTGAGTAGATTTATATCTACGGAGGAAGTCGGGTGGATGGCGTATAGCACCCCCGTAATTTATGAATGGAAGCCGATATATTGAATACTGTCGGAGAAACCTATATTAGAAAACTATAGATATGGTTAAAAGGATAGTTAGAGATGATATGAATGATTGAATATATATATACATATATACATATATATATCGAGATATGAGATGAAAGCGATAGGGACATAACTCTCGTACATGATATGATAGAAATGATGTCTCGAATTGATATAAGTATATGAAAAATGAATGTGAATCACACTATATAGATATGTAGTTGCACGAGATTAAGTATGAGATTTAGAGTAGCGTGACATGAGATTCATATGATAGAAGGCATATGTAAAATGATTTGATGTGAGAGAGATTGATGCGATGAAAAGAGTATACGATAAGATATGATGACTTGGTTGATATGTCGTTATACAGATGCAAGTCGATATGAGATAATTGATACCTTCGTCGGTCCCCTGATATGAGATTGATATGGATATGACCTGAGATATAGGTATATAGATATGCGATATTGTGAATCATGAGTGATATGCCGTACGAGACGTTAGATCCGTACCCTCATTGTCATATAGATTGATAGGATCCATAATGGTTTAATGCCGCCGTACGATGAATTACCGTACATGATGAGTTTATCTGATGATTGATCCATACCCTTGACTAGAGGATGCCGTACGATGGTTTGTACCGTACGCGATGATATGAGGTAGGATGCCGATTGATAGATTCACCGACTCGGATATGTGGTAGATATGTATACCTTTTAGCATTTTCGCTTATGATGTACCTTATGCTACGTTCATGTCATTCTTATTGCATTACATATATCTGTGCTAGTACACCTACACCATTATCGATGATGCCTATGTTACACTTACACTGATTTGTCGGCTCACACACTTTCTTCATCGATAATTGCTGTGTTACTTACACAGTAGAGTTGCTACATCATGCTATGATATACTTGCTATGCTCACATCATTATACTACGTTGCATGACATACCTTGCTATAACGGCACATACATCTATATGGTATTGTATCATTATTGACATTTAGACGTTGATTCTTGTGCTATTGCGCATATGAAATGTATCATGCTTACATACTTACATGTATATACACAAATCTTGCTAGAGCTACATGTACGCCTTTATATGATGTTGCATTTGATTTTGAAGGAATTGGGAACCCCAAGATATATTTAAAAAACTGGATTCATTTAAAAGAGCGGTTTTCCCTTAATATGCTCATATTACTGCTTTATGCTACATATATCATATTTCATGTGATTTACAGATTTGAGAACCGTGGGGATATTTCAAGAAAGTATGCATTGTTTTGAAGACCCGGTTTCTCTTGATATGATATTTCTAGACGTCCACCATGTGTTTTCTCGGTTCTAAGATTGGCATGTGAAACCTGATTCGAGGAGCGGTAGGCACCGTCTGCGGGTACATGGTGGACCCGGCGAGATACCTCAGGGCAAGAAGACTCGTATTGTTAGGCAATGAGCCTGGTAGGGGAGCACTACCCACCGGTGATAGTATTTGGACTCGTCGGTTATCCGTAGGATATCGACCGGAGTCATGAGATGGATATGAGGGCCGATCAGAGTATGCGGCGCCTGAGGGCCGATCTGCGGATGCGGCGCCTGAGATATGAGGATTTACGTGTCGATACTGAACACGGGTTTCATAAAGTTTTGAGTGTCGGTGTTGGACACCCAGGTTCCATGATTTGATGTGTCATTGACGGACACACGTTCTTTGATATCCTCATATATTTACATGCATATGCTTTCATGATGTTTCGAGTGGACGAGATCCACATGCATACATGCATTGATTATATTGTTGGATGGTATCCATATGCATATATGCATCAATTATATTGTTGGATGATATCCACATGCATACATGCATTGATTATATTGTATATGCATACAAGTATTGATTATTGTTGGCATATATGCAGATACGGTCACCCTAGATATTATAGTATTACCTTTATGATATAGTTGACCTAGGAATCATTATTTTATTTGATTTCTACCTGATAATGTTTTCTACTCATGAGTTGGCAACTCACCCCCATTGTGCCACAGTTCTTGCAAGTTGACCGCATGGATCAGTAGCGGTATCGCTGGCACACAGCTTGCATTCGGATGATTTGTTTTGGTAGGTGGTACATATTGGATCGTGCCCCTCTTGTATTATTATTCTTATTGTATCTAGTCAACTCCATCAATCAGAAAACTAGTATTTGTATATGTAGTAAGACTTAGCAAGACTTGTAGTTGCGAGACTTAGAGCGATGGGTTATATGTTCGCTTGGTGGGTTTTATGTCTTTTCATTTTCCTTTGTGTTGATTTGGGCGTCGTATATATATATATATATATATATATATATATATATATATGCTTGTGGTGGTTGTTTCCGCCGTTGGGCGTGATTTGCTCCCGTTTGAGGATACTTTATTTATTCTATGTTTGTACCCGTTTCGGGGCTAGTTTTTACAAAGGAGGTGCTGCCGAATTTTTTTGAAAAAGTTTAGATTTCTGGGATCCGGCTTACTTAAGTTACGTTACGCCTGTAGACGTTGCGTGATTTAAGTGCCGGTCACGAGCTAATATTTCGGGTCGTGAAAAAGTTGGTATCAGAGCGCTAGGTTTATTCTTGGTTTGAGTCTAGGTTTGACTACGTAGAGTCTGGGGCGTAATTTATTTCGTTACATAGGCTTGACCTTACGGAACTTAGACTTGAACAGGGGGGTATTAGACCCGAACTTTCGTTTCATAGGCTGACCCTGATTGATGGAGTAGGTAGCTTGAGTAGAGTGACGTACCGCACGTATGTTCCGCTACATATTTACGATACGATACTCCACTTAAGAAACCTCAGAATGTACATGGCTTGAGATATGTGATTCTCTTCGTTCCCTTGATCATACATCCATTTGAGATCCTTGATTCTATTCGTTTCCGTGATCATACTCTCACTAATTCCGTTCCTCCTTATGATCATGTATCCATTTTGGGATCTGTTGATTCTTTTCATCCGTTTGATATATCTTCATCGATACATGCTTGAGGTTCCCGTCACCATGATTTGAGCGCAGATTGAGCTGCAGCTAGTGATGCGGTCAGGGCGAGCTCGTCATGGACGAGAATTGACCATTGTGTTTTTCTTGGTGACATGGGAATGTATCGATTTAGTGTTTGTGTTGTGACCTCTCGTTGAGGTGAGTGTTCGATTTTGCACCGGATGATCGGGCCATTGATAGAGGCTGCCTATTGTGAGAGGACTGTTGATGTACAGCCTACCTCAGAGTTTATGATGCCGTCTACCGTGCAGACAAATAACCCAGCTGTTGCTGAGATTGATGGGATGTCACCTCTAGACTTTATAAGCTGAGATCGCTAGAGCTTTCAGGCAGAGATGCGACAGATGATATCTAGACTATCTTGAGTTGAGAGACGAAGGTGATTCGTCAGATTTGATGCGCCGACGCAGGCCCAGTTGAGTTGAAGATTTCCAGTATGGAGAATCTTACTCAGATCTACAATAGATCGATTCAGAGATGACATTGTTTTTTGGATGATCTGATAGGAGATCAGTAAGATGACCAGTTACGGATATATGACCTCACCCAGATGCGTTGTGAGTTGATCGAGAACGGACGAATATAGAGTGTTCCTTCGATAATTGGGGCGAGTTCCCAAGGACGTGTTCGGTTAGGTATCTTCTACAGAGTGATGAAGATACCGAGTTCGTAATTTTGAGTCCATGTGAGAGACTCCAGATTGACTGTAGCTGAGAACAATTGCAGTATGCAGATAGCAAGACGTGACGTCGAGGTGGACGAAAATAAGAACGAGTGGAACAAGATATTCGTGCGAGATATTAACGAACTGTTGTTACTCCCCGCTGAGATTAGAGATCGGATATGTATACAGAGGCGTTGGGATACAGCCAGTTCCCGAGGAAATGCTGTGCTGAGAATGCAGATGTCCAGAAAGCGAGAAAAGATTATGCAAGAGTATCAGCCTTCGTACAGTTCGGCATAGGCGAGATCGGAAGAGACCTTGAGCAGGTGCCTTCCAGGACACTGCTGCGATAAGATTTGCACCGAGGATCAGTTATGTCACGTGTATTCAGAGGGCCAGGGGCCAACGCCAGTGACGTAATGCTTTACGAGTGGTCTTGCTAATTGGCCAAGAGATGACCAGAGAAGTGCCAGAGCGGAATCGTTTCCGTTAGCACACCTGACCGTCCCGATGAGCCGATAGATTGCGAGATTGGTAATCCACAGAGAAAATGAGGACCCAGAGATAGAGAACGCCATGCAGTGAGCAGGAGGCAAGCGGATGTTCTTGCTCTGCCAGTTTTGGGCGCACCAACATTTTTCGACATTGTAAGAGGTATGCCTCAATGTCATTTGTTGCGGTTTGCGTTTGTGATTCGAGTATCACACTTGTATCGCTTAGATTGAGTTTTGATGATTGAGTTTCATGATATTGTTTTCGTGCACATGGCTGCACCTACTGGGTATTTACATTTTGTGCATAGTTATTGCACTTGATATACGTTTTATACACCGTTGTGTTGGGTTGTGTTTTGTGCATATCTATTGCACTTGATGTTGATTTTGTGACTTGGCTGCACCCATTTATGATTTCGTGGATTTTATACGGTTGATTTGATTTTGTGCATGTGGTACGCACTCGATTGTTTTTTGCACCCGGTATAGCTCACATGTGCTTGCAGTGCATTGATACAGATTTGTGCACATAGTTGCATACGTTTTTGATTTTATACATTTTGGTACACTCGGTGTTGTTTTTATACGCATTTGAGTTATTGATGCGTTTCCGTGCACTTGTTGCACCTGAATTGTATTTTGTGCAATTATTGCACTAGATTTTTACGCTGTGCATTTGTTGCACCGGATGTGTATTTTGTGCATTGGTTGCACTAGATCTATACTCCGTACATTGGTTGCACCGATTTATGTATTTGAGCATTTGTTCACCAGATTTATGTTTTTATGCGCGTTGCACTTGATATTCGTTTTCGTGCATGCTACCACACTTGATGCTTATTATGGACTTGAAGTGCTTGGGTTGGATTTTTGCGTATGTTAGGCGCTTGGTATTAGATTTTGTGCGCATCGGATGCACTTGAGTAGGATTTTTTTATTCGTGCATGTTGGATGCACTTAATTTAGATTTCGTTGGTGCATGATGGATGCACTTGATTTAGATTTTCGCGCATGTTGGGCGCATGATATGAGATGTGATTTTGTGTACACCGGGTGCACTCGATTGGGATTATCATTTGTGCATATTAGTTGCACTAAGTTGAGATTTTTATGCACTATAGATGCACTTGATATTATTGTCGTGCACATCCGTTGCACTGGACAGATGTTATAATGCACACCGTTACACTTAATTTGGTTTTGTGCACATTCATACACTTGTATTTGGCTTTGATTTCCGTGCGCACCAGACGCACGCGATTGTTGGATACGTCTTTTGAGGCTGATTTTGCTCTTGAGCACTTCGTTTTCATGATGGGCACTATATTATATAGTAGCCGAACAGGACTGATATGAGAACAGTACCTGAGTATTTTGCATGCATTAAAAGTTTAATAAGAGGTTTTCAAAAAGGAGCTATAGTCTCGCTATTTCCTACGTGTCCACGAGCGATACAAACGCTTATAAACGAAAACCTTTTAGGATATTTCAAAAAAAAAAGGGTGGAACGTATATTTGAGCAAAACATATATGAATATATCTTTACTACCTTGCAATGAGCGTCCGTCAGTTGCGCCGTGAGTTACACATCACGCGGCTTTTCAGAAAAGGTTTTGCATGAGTTTTATTCAGTTTTTAGAACATTTTTTTTCAAGGATGCATACTATATATGTATTATAGTATTTGAATAGTGCATATTGGATTTCTGTAGTGGATTTCGAGATTTGTATCTCCATTATAACTCCAGTGATTGCGTTACGCTTGACGGAGTTCGATTTTGAGTTTCATACTCGTTTTCAGGCGCACATGATGCGCTGTGGTATTTCTGTATATTCCGTGATTTCGGAGTTCCGTTGATTTGAGCTGATTATTGAAATGTTTTAGTAATTGGGGATTTAAATTTAAATTCGGGGACCGAATTTCTTTAAGGGGGGAAAATTGTAACGTTTCAAAAATCGTTTAGGCGAATTTTTCCGTTAATCGGTAAATAATTTGTGTTTTCCGTAAAAACCAAGATGTGATCTTTTTTCAACATAGGCTTGAATGGACCTAGTTTAACTAGGAAATTGCTAGTATGCAGTATTTAGTTGGTCGCTTATAATTTTTAGTTTACTTAAATATTTTTCCTTAATTAAAATATTATTATAAGCTTTTAATTATACACTTAATTAGTGGTGATTACAAATTGGATTGGGTTAATTATATAAAAGTGAACCATGCCAACTTAAGTATAAGTTTAAGCATTGTTGTCTTCTTCTCAAAATATCTAAGAGTTCTAGGTGGTTATAGGATTTAAAGAAAATTATAAAAGAAAAGGATTTAGAGATGGCATGATAGGAGGTGCATTAATTAAGCTTTAATGGTGTTTTCAGTTTAGATTTTTCCACACACAACCACAACTTTCCCCTTCCCCTTCATTTGGCCGAGCCTTCCCTTGGCAACCCCAACATTTTCCCCACTGCATTCCCACTTCTAAAAGCTCCAAAAATCCATCCAAAATCAATGAAAAATCCCACAAAATCTAAATTAAATTCCTACCCATTATTCATTAGCTTAATCTAGCTTGGATCAAGATTAAAGTTAGCATTTTGGAGGCCATTTTGGTTGTGAAAATTTGCAAGTTTGTTAGCAAGTTTGTGAGGTATAAATCCTAACCCTAAAACTTATTTGTTGGTTAAAGTCTTAAATCATAATTTATTTGGTATTTATATGGTGCTATATTGCAAGTTTAGAAATTCAAGAGAGGGTTTTGATTAATTGGTTATGGTTATATGTGTAGTTTAACATGTTTAGACATGAAAAATCTAAGCTAGTTATTAGTTTGCAAATTATTACTTTGAAATTGTCTAAATGGTATAATTGTGCAAACTAGGTTTTTAGAATCGATGAATATAGGTGAGCTTAAAATATAGTTAAGAGTTATGAAGCCTAATTATTATATTAGATGAATATGGTAGCCACTAGATCGCTAATCCACGAGCTTTTTGCACCAATACTCCTTTGGGTTGCTTTACTAGGTTTTCGGTAAAATTAGACGTGGATTTTATTTGACGTGGAGATGATCTATATATTATTTTCTACGATATATATTTTGTTGTGAATGAGCGATTTGTACGATTGGGGTTTTCGGCTTAGTGGTTTTCGCGAATAGCGACCCTAATTATGGTTTTGCCTATATTTTTCCGTATTGGGATTCTTGGTTTTGAGATTTGATATTATATTTGGTCGTTAGATGTTTGTACGTCAACGACGAGGCTTGTTTGGTTGTTTTGCATGCGTAGGCTATAGGTTCTAACCTATGAGCGCACCGTGTGCCGTATCGGTTTTTGGACTTGGTTTTTATAACATTGCGATATGTGTTGATTTGTAGGTACCCTCGCGTTGATTCCGAGACGGCGGAGCACATCGACTACGGCTAAACAAGGAGTTCCACAGGTGAGTAGATTTATATCTATGGAGGAAGTCGGGTGGATGGCGTATAGCACCCCCGCAATTTATGAAGGGAAACCGATATATAGAATACTGTCAGAGAAACCTATATTAGAAAACTATAGATATGGTTAAAAAGATAGTTAGAGATGATATGAATGATTGAATATATATATATATATATATATATATATATATATATATATATATATATATATATATATATATATATATATATATATCGAGATATGAGATGAAAGCGATTGGGACATAACTCTCGGACTTGATATGATAGAAATAATGTCTCGAATTGATATAAGTATATGAAAAATGAATGTGAATCACACTATATAGATATGTAGTTGCACGAGATTAAGTATGACATTTAGAGTAGCGTGATATGAGATTCATATGATAGAAGGCATATGTAAAATGACTTGATGTGAGAGAGATTGATGCGATGAAAAGAGTATACAATGAGACATGATGACTTAGTTGATATGTCGTTATACAGATGCGAGTCGATATGAGATAATTGATACCTTCTTCGGTCCCCTGATATGAGATTGATATGGATGTGACCTGGGATATATGTATATATATATGTGATGTTGTGAATCATGAGTGATATGCCGTACGAGACGTTAGGTCCGTACCCTCATTGTCAAATAGGTTGATAGGATCCATAATGGTTTAATACCGCCGTACGTTGAATTACCATACGCGATGAGTTTATCTGATGATTGATCCATACCCTTGACTAGAGGATGCCGTACGATGGTTTGTACCGTACGTGATATTGTGAGGCTGGATACCGATTGATAGATTCACTGACTCGGATATATGGCAGATACGTATACCTTTTAGCATTTTCGCTTACGATGTATCTTATGCTACGTTCATACATATACCTGTGCTAGTACACCTACACCATTATCGATGATGTGTATGTTACACTTACACTGATTTGCCGGCTCACACTCTTTCTTCATCGATAATTGTTGCGTTACTTACACAGTAGAGTTACTACATCATGCTATGATATACTTGCCATGCTCATATCATTATGCTATATTGCATGACATATCATACTATAGCTGCACATACACCTATGTGGTATTGTATCATTATTGACATTTAGACGTTGATTCTTGTGCTATTGCGCATATGAAATGCATCATGCTTACATACTTACATGCATATACACAAATCTTGCTAGAGCTACATGTACGCATTTATATGACGTTGCATTTGATTTTGGAGCAATTGGGAACCCCAAGATATATTTAAAAAACTGGATTCATTTAAAAGAGCGGTTTTTCCTTAATATGCTCATATTACTGCTTTATCTTGCATATATCATATTTCATGTGATTTACGGATTTGAAAACCGTGGGGATATTTCAAGAAAGTATGCATTGTTTTGAAAACCCGGTTTCTCTTGATATGATATTTCGAGATGTCTACTATGTGTTTTCTCGGTTCTGAGATTGGCATGTGAAATCCGATTCGAGGATTGGTAGGCACCGTCTGCGGGTACATAGTGGACCCGGTGAGTTACCCCGGGGCAAGAAGAATCGTATTGTTAGGCGATGAGCCTGGCAGGAGAGCACTACCTACCGGTGATAGTATTTAGACTCGGCGGTTATCCGGAGGATATCAACCGGAGTCGTGAGATGAAGATAAGGGCCGACCAGAGTATGCGGCGCCTGAGGGTCGATCTGGGGATGCGGCGCCTGAGATATGAGGATTTACGTGTCGATGCTGGACACGGGTTTCATGATGTTTCGAGTGTCGGTGTTGGACACTCAGGTTCTATGATTTGATGTGTCATTGACGGACACACATTCTTTGATATCCTCATATATTTACATGCATATCCTTTCATGATGTTTCGAGTGGACGAGATCCACATGCATATAAGCATTAATTATATTATTGGATGATATCCACATACATATAGGCATCGCTTATATTGTTGGATGATATCCACATGCATACATGCATTGATTATTGTTGGCATATATGCAGATACGGTTACCCTAGATATCATAGTATTACCTTTATGATATAGTAGACCTACGAATCGTTGTTTTATTTGATTTCTACCTGATGATGTTTTCTACTCACAAGTTGGCAACTCACCCCCGTTGTGCCACAGTTCTTGCAGGTTGACTGCATGGATCAGTAGCGGCATCGCCGGCATATACTTTGCATTCGGGTGATTTGCTTTGGTATGTGGTACATGTTGGATCGTTTCCCTTTTGTATTATTATTCTTAATGTATCTAGTCAACTCCATCAATCAGAAAAATAGTATTTGTATATGTAGTAAGACTTATCAAGACTTGTAGTTGTGAGACTTAGAGCGATGGGTTATATGTTCGCTTGGTGGGTTTGATGACTTTCTTTTCATTTTCCTTTGTATTGATCTTTGCTTTTGGGCATCGTGTGTATATATATATATATATGTATATATATATATATATATATGTTTGTGGTGGTTGTTTCCGCCATTGGGCGTGATTTGCTCCTGTTTGGGGATGCTTTATTTATTCTATGTTTGTACCCGTTTTGGGGCTAGTTTTTACAAAGGAGGTGCCGCCGAATTTTTTTTGAAAAGGTTTAGATTTCTGGGCTCTGGCTTACTTCAGTGACGTTACGCTTGTAGACGTTACATGATTTAAGTGCCGGTCACGAGCTAATATTTCGGGTCGTAACTTACTTTCGTACTTACCACAACCCAATCACTAACACTTATATATCGACAATGCATAATAGTCTCTAGGTCTCAATGTAAACGATCTCTATATAGAAGGTATGAAGCAAGCTCAAAAAAATAGGTAGAAATGCACTGAACAGATATTCATTAAACTATGACACCCAACGCCATATGACTTACAAAATTTACCATAAATCACATGTATAGAATCGACTAAAACAATATGAAAGGCGTACGAAGTACACTTGATTATCTAAGCAGAAAAGTTAGTTTCATGTCAATATGATTTTAGGTTAGTGACTTATCATCATTTTAAATTAGCGATCGATTGCTGGAATTCCAGTTTCAGAACAGGAAGTCCAATTTCGCTTGTGGTTTATTAGGGATTGTGTTTAGATTCAGGTATTGTCCCAATTGAATAAAACCTAGTTCTATATGTTAGGTTTCTAACATATCAAACGGATTAATAATAGCCTTTTTGTACTAGAAGATATGTCATGTTTAGTGTGAAGGTGAAAGAAATGCCACTGCAGAAACTGAAGAACACGTCGACATTCTAAAATACAAACTAAGTACCAAACGACTGTAAAACTGAACGAGACCAGATTCATATGTTACCTAACTAAATTATCTATGCGACTATATAGGACTCTACGTATTTTTAGTTTTATGTAGGGACGTGCAGGTATTTAAATTCAGGTATTCTCGTGGAATGCTGCTCCAGACGGCAGTCCAGAGCCGCATTCCCAGTCAATTCTCGTTACAGTGGCCTATCATCATTGAAGGGTAAACTTTATAGGGTTCTAGTTTATCGCGTCGGCTTTGATACAAGCTGTAGAACATTACATTCCAATCTGTATTGAATTTAATATATATTTTTCAACGTGACATGTACAGTGCATTCCAGTTTTAGCGTCGCCTTTAGGGGGCGACTTTACTTAATTATAAACACAATATTTTGCATCCAAATTTCTACATGATATTCATAAACAGTAAAGAGATCTAACTATCATAAGTTCCGCCATAATAAGATATGTTTTGGTTTATAGTTCGCATCAAATATTTAGGGTAGCGTTTGGTAATCGGTCGAAAACACAAGATTTCCTTAACCAACAAGCGATAATTAATTCTTATAAATTCTAAATGACATCAATACGGGCTAACCAACCGAGTTGGGTTCGATTCATTACTACCAACATGATGGCTCAAGTATAAGTGTTCGATTTATTACTTAACGTTATTTAGATATATAAATGTATATACCCATCCCCCCCACATATATATATATATATCTATTTATAATTATCTAACATTAGCATTAATCTATAAAATTATAATAGCATCGGTTGCAAGAGATTTGATTTCTCATGCCTTTGGCGAAAGTGGCACGACTAAGACGGCGGGCACGACACGGGCACGATCACGGCAGTGGCAATAAGCTTGGATCAGCTAGCTATGGGGTTCTGGGCTGATGGCTCGAGCTGGAGAAGGAGGAGCTGGGGCGGGGGTGATGTCGGTGGTGGCCGGAAAAGGAGGATAGGACAATTGCTGAGCTGGGGATGACTCCGACAGAGGCGATGATCGGCGGCAACGACTAGGGTTTGGGGTGTTAGAGCTCGGGTGTTGTGTCGTGGGGTGTTGGCAGTGGGGAGTCGGGGGTGTTGGTGACGGCTCGCAGGTGCGGCAGTGATATGAGGGAGGTCAACGGTGGGTTTGGTGGTGATGTGGCAGTTGGTGGGTCGATTGAGAGGATTAGGTTCGAGGGATATGATGGTGAAGGTTGCGGTGGTGCTCAGGTGGTTGCGGTTGGGGAGAGATCGGTGGAGGTGCTAAGGAAGTGCTGCTGGTGGTCGTCGGTGATGAGGGTCGGAGTTTGGAGATGGGGGGTTGAGTTTGAGAGAGGGAGAGATGGGGAACTAGAGAGAGAGAGAGAGAACGAGCAAGATGGGATAAAAGTGAGAGGGGCTCGGTTGGAAGAGATGACGTTGAGGGAATCATGGGGTCAGCGTGCAGATCATGCGACCGTTGGTGATGAGAATTCGTCATAGGAGGAGCGGGTCTCGCGGGCGTGGCGTGAGCGAGAAGGAGCTGTTGGTGAGAGGGAGGGAGAGGAAACGAGAGGGGATCAGTGACGATTTAGGGGAGGGGATCTCAGGGAGTAGTTGGCATGGTGGATGCGGTTGTCGCGGGTGTGGACGCGAGGAAGGAGGAGACAAAGAAAAGATGCGGGAAAAGAAAAGGAAAAAAAAGAAGGAGAAGAAGGAGTGGGAGTCGGGTCGGGTCGGGTTAGGAAGAAGTTTAGGTCGATGATTGATATAGAGATTTCTATGCATTTTAAATTTAAGAATACCGCAATCAAGACGGTGTCGCTTGGCAGCTAGCCGGTTGAGTACGGGTCGATCCACAGGAAAATGGTGTTCTTTTCTTTAAGTTCTAATGAGTTAAGTCCTAACTTTGCTAGGTTTTGTTTTAAGATCTAAGAATGAGAATAAATTGATATAAAGGATTTCTAGGGTTAGGATTAGGTTAGTTCGAAATACGGTTTCTTCTCACTTCTTTTAATGCCCTACTTAAGAATATAGGTGTTAGGGTAATAGTCAACAACGGAGATTAGCACGACTAGGAAGAAATACAGTTTCTTCCTTTTGGTCCTTGTTCGTCCATTCTTGGCTCTTAGCTCTAACCTCCGGTTAATTCAACCACAACTGGTCTAATTAGGGAATCGCCGCTATCATGTAGGATAGGGTGCCGTAGTGAGCAGAGTATGGTTGAATTAAAAAGAGTCCTAATTAAAATTATTTGGGCAAAGAAAGGAGTGAGAGAGATTTCATTCTCTCAAACCTTCCCTCTCCTATCCCTAACAAGTGAGGAATTACTCACTCATTAGGAAGATAACAAAAAAATTCATTTTTTATTTTAATAGATGAATTAAATTGCAGATAATAAAAGAACAAATAAAAATTTGCAGGAATTAAAATTCAAATAAAAAATGCAAGATAAAAATAAAACTTACTTTGTTGATGACCTCTCAACAATGCATTACAAATGGAATTGAAATTTAAATCTAAGAATTAAAAAGAGGCTAAAAAATAAAGAGAGGCATCCTAAAAGAGGCACCCAAAAAAAGAGGCATGCCTAATTAGGCTTTTGGTTTTCCTATTTATAGATAGAAAAAACCTTAGGTTACATTCTGATCCACACATGAATTTACAAAACTACCCCAAGAAAACCAGGTCAAACCACCGACACTTGCACCGACACGTGCACCATACGGCCGCGGTTCCGCGGCCAATTGGTGGGATCTTGGGCTCAATTCTTCAGGGTTGCTTCATATTGCTTTTAACTTCTGTTTTCTTTACTTGGTTCCTCAGAATCTCTTCTATTTTTTTCCAGATTTCCAACAGTGCAGAATGATGTGGACTTTTGGTTTGAGCTTCGTTTTGAAGTCTTGAATCTTGTGCTGCCCTTGTGCTTTGTGTATTGAACTGTCTAATGATTTTCCATTTGTTCCTTGAACTGGTAGGCGACATTATATGGATAGTGTGCGGAAACCCGTATTTCTCTGTTTGTTGGTCGTAGTCCCACATTTGTAGCGATTTTTTATGAATTTCACTGTAACGATCTGAGAACCTGTAATCTGCAACTATTTAGCAGACATGGATCAAAAACACCTATTTATATGTAATATGATTAAGAATGGGCGATATAATAATGCAAAATTCTGATATGAACAAATACCCCCAAACTTATCTTTTGCTCGTCCCGAGCAAAGCCAATTTTATTCTCGAAAAAACCTAACCTCACTTTCGCAGAGAACGCGATTGTACTGATCTCGTGCAACAAGCCGTTAAATCTCTAGGTGTCCCTAGTAGGAGGAGTGTTGTCTCCTGAGGGTTTTCAGCGGATACTACCCATAAAATCCAATCAATTTGGCCTGTTGACTCCCATTCTTCAATTCAGTATTCTAGCAAGAAATTCTATTATCTTCAACTTAAAAATCATCAACCCATATTTTTCACACTCACTTTTCATTTAACCTTAGATCGTATATGTTTTGCAACTTTATAAAGTTTTCAGTATCTTTTGAATTTTCCTTCTAAGATGCAATCTCAACTCAAGAATTTTTATCATCTTTATTGAAGATATAAGGGCTATCTTTCATTCCTGTCTCTCATTCAAACTCCAATTATTTACCCCTACGTGTGTGTAATTATCACCCCTACACTTGGAAATTCAATTCAAGCTATCATACTCTTGTCTATCTTCCAAAATACTTTTAGTTGGTAAATTTTAGATGAAATTGCTCACACATTCTTCATGCGACCATTAATATTTCTTAAGGTGCTAAATGACCGATTACAAAATGTGCTTGTATATTTAGGCGTAAATCCTCGTCTTGCAATACCTAAGGCTTAGCAGTGACTCCCAAACCAGTAGGTCTAAGGCACTAGGTGATAAAGCACCATCGCTATATTTTTTATTTATATTGCCTTAAATAATTACAAAACCAGTGTTCATTTTTTTATCTCTTTATTCACCTCTTATACTTTTATTTTATTTTCCTTCATACTAGGAATTTATACAAGAGCATTTCAAGGTATCCTCTACTATCCCAAGTTTCAAGATGTGTGTGAGTGCGTAAACTAGAGTATATATTTTCAGAATTTGGACTTAAGGTTCAGAGTTATTTTTCAGACTTATATTTCAAATAGAGCTTTCAATACTTTTCCCTTATTTCGATTTAGCCCAAGAACTGAACTCAAAATTTGCCTATTTCTAAATAAACTATAAGGACGCATATTTTCTACAGTTAAATTTTTAAGAAAGGTTATTTTTAGGGTTTTTAATTTACTAAGCTTAGGATTTAGTTTTTCCTAACTAGTCAACCGTCATGTTGAACTTGAGTTAAATATGGCCAATATTGAAATTTTTAATTTTTGATTTTTATGGGTTTTAAAATAAGTATGCAAATGCAAAAATATACACATGAATGCGAATGTAGAAAGCTTACCGAGCACACCCCCAAACTTAAACTTGACAGTGCCCTCACTGTCAGGCTACACCAAGAGGGTCAAAATTGCCGGTACTCCCCTGTTTGTTTATTTTTTTTTATTATTAACAGAAAAAGAAAACAAAATATATATACACAAAAAGGCCCCCCCAAAACTTAAGCGAAACAGTGTTTCCACAGTTGCCATTTGCTTAAATCTCATAAACCTGTAAACTTGGGAGGAAAAATTTATTAACGGGGACATGAAATATGATCGTGAAAATCTTCCCTAAACTCATTTTTGGCTCACCACTTTGAGTTAAAAAATTATTTTCAAGCACCAAATTATATCCCCCCAAACTTAAGTTAAACAATATTAAGCTTTTAAAGAGGGGGGTCAAAGTTACCGGTCAATGCCTAGCTTTGCAAAGACCAAAAGTCAACACCAACCATTCGAAAAATTTATCAGTGAAACGCACCGGTTGGTGGAAGAACATGTTGTATGGAGGCAGGAAGAAGTGGGGAAGAGATAAGTGGTGTAAAAGAAAAGGTTTACGTATCGATTTGTAGAGACGAAACAATAATGGTGAACGGAAACGAGAGTGTGGATGATTAGGAATGGGAAGAATGGTCACATTCTCGTATGGGATAAGAAGAAATGGTGTTGGTTCGACTTCTTTAGGTGGAGGTTTATTAATCACAAAATCCGTGTCGTTTAGGAATGCGAGTTCGTCGGCGAAAATATCTTCGAAACTTTCATCGATGGTCCGATTGAACGTTTCAATGTCAATAAGTATCGCGCCAGAATTCAACACACTTGATTTTTCAAAAATTATGGAGGTAGGAGAATCGTAAGGCTCATCTACCTTATTCTCAAAAGAGTCTAAATCAAGTTGTTTTTCTAGAATTATCGAATCCAAAATATCGGATTATGATTCATTAACACTCGCTATCATTAAAGGAAGATTAGAAGAAGAACCAGAGAAAGTGAGAGAAAGAAGTGGAATACGAACTTAAGGGTGAAAATGGAGTGTATAAATTAGCACAATTTGTAATGACCGATATGTATAAAGAGATTGTGCTAATCTATCAACCCACTAAGAAATGAGGTCAAAACCCTAAAGATTCGTGAGAAAACATGGGTACGTCGAACTTGGTAAACCAGACATTGAAAATGAAAGTGTAACGTTTCTTGCAAGGTCAGAACGAGGATGGAGGGAAGTGATTGAGGAAGGGTATCGGTTAAAGATTCAGGAGGGTGTGCGCAGTCAATGAAAGGGATAGAATGAATTGGAAAATCCGACTCCTCAAGTAAGACTGCTTCATCCTCAATAACTTCTTCAATACTCTCCTCAAAATTTAGCTTATCCATGCAATTCTCATCAAAATCAAGACGCATATGAAGTTCGGGAGAAACATTTAATGTCTCGGGATGATGAATTGGAAAGAAAAACTCATCCAAAACTGCTGGTTCATCATCCAAAATATTCCCTGCGTCAATATCCTTGATCAAGTGAAAATCAAGTTTCTCAAACACCTCATCAAAAGCATGGGTATCAATTAATTTATGTTCTAGAGTGGAGGTGTAGAGGTCAAAAGGATTGGGTGTGGGTTCACTCGAAAGGGACCCTTCACAATCAGGCAAATCAAACACTACAAAGTCGTGCAACTCATTAATCATTCTATCTTCAATTGATGAATCACGTGGGACACTCGATAGACATTCAAAACCGGAGTTGTGGGATTCAATTGGGGACTGGTAGGTTTGATTTGGAAGGGTGTACAGCTCACTTTCTCTACTCAAATTCTCAACCTTTCCTACCGCCTCATCATAAATTGGGAAATGTGGAGCTAGTTGGAAACTAGCTGCCGGTTCATTAGGTTGTATGAGGGCGGCCATGGACGCATTCAAATCCATTATCTGTTGGTACGACACTACCCGAAAGTCTTCTAACGACTGTTCCAGACTAGACATGGGTTGTGACGGGGTTTCAGTAAAACATTCAAAGTTGTTTGGATACGTGAAACTCCCAAATGGCTGTATAGAAGCAATGTCTAGGGAAGGTACAAAAGTCGGGTAGGACTGGTAGGAATTGAATGGTTGGACAGAAGTAGGATCAACATTTGGATGAGAAGGTGAATGGAATTGTTGATCCAAAGAATTCGCAGTGGTGAAAGGTGTGAAAGATCGGTTACGAGATTGTTCAATATGTTCAGCAATAGACATAGGTTTTAGGGTTACAATAGGACTCGAAAAAGAAGTATCAACATAAGAAGGTGGTAAAGTTTGAAATGGTTGATACAAGATAGATTGCGGATTCCAATTGGTTGCCCTAGACGCGTCTATTCAATCTTTCAAAGAAATTTTGGGCATGAAGGGGTCGTTCGAAATTCGACCAAAACAAGAACCATAGCAAGTAATGTCTGGTTGTGGGTACCAAACTTCAGCAAGAGTTTTGCGAGGTGGGGTACCCATGATATGATGAGAGAAAGAGAAGATAAGAATGTTTTTTTCTTAATTTTTTTTATTTTTATAAAAAAAATGTTTGTTTTTGGAGTTTTGAAAATTTTGAAAGTGTTTTTTTAGAAAGAGTTTTTGCAAGAATGTGTACGAACTTACAGCAAAATTTCAAACAATCACAGTTAAAACATGCATAATCATACCTAGAGCTGTGGTCCTCAAAGTCCACTAGACTGCTCCTAACTGTTCCAAAGTGATAAGTTGTGAGATATCTCTCAAATCGCCTCTTCACCGCCAATTGTGGACAGGTAAGCACAAATGAAGAAAGGAGGGTTCCGCTCACGAATCACCGTGAGACGGGTCTTTTAAAATTACCTTTCTCACTTGTCTAGCCTAAGAACCATAAAGTCAGGTTTAGATAAACGAATGAATGCCCACAACCTTCCTCTGTCCTAATGAGCACGACGGTCCTTAATTGACCGAGTCTAGATATTTTTTAATTAACTCAAGGGTGATGCATATGCTTTTTAGTGATTTTTGGGGTCTTAGGAAGGGTAATGAATTCCCCACCAAATCTTAATTGGTGTTAGAACCTCTTAGATTCCGTTTTAAATATGCAAAGCAGTAACACACCAAAATCTAAAACACTTGCCAAAAAATTTATCTTTTTATTTGCAGCGCAAAGAATCCTGCATAAAATGATTTATTGGATAGGAGAAAGATTCTGAGAAAAGAACCCTGCAGGAAATTTTTTTCAGTGGAGTGCAGAGGAGAGAAGGAGAAAAAATATACTCACAGAGAGTTTTCAAACAACTGATGTCACCTGTTTGACCGCGGTTCCGCGGTCAAACCCCTGCTTATGCCGTGGTTCCGCGGTTAAATAGCTGGTTTGGATCTTCAAATTTTTTTCTGTGCTTAATTGGTTCTCCTCTGTCTGTTCAGATGCTCTGTTTCTGGATTTGTTCACTGAGCTTTCTCCAGATCTGAATCAGTCCGTCTTCATTTCCTGCACAATTCGCACAAAAACCTTTCAAAAATAACAAGATGATTTTAATTTTAATTTTTTTGTTTTAAAATTTTTCAATTTTTATAATTTCAATTTTTTTTAATTAACCCGAAATTACAAAAAGAATTATACTACCGTTTTCCCGGCAACGGCGTCATTTGATTGATGTAGAGATTTTTATGCGTTTTAAATTTAAGAATACCGTAATCAAGATGGTGTCGCTTGCTAGCTAGCCGGTTGAGTACGAGTCGATCCACAGGGAAATGGTGTTCTTTTCTTTAAGTTCTAACGAGTTAAGTCCTAATTTTGGTAGGTTTTGTTTTAAGATCTAAGAATGAGAATAAATTGATATAAAGGCTTGCTAGGGTTAGAATTAGGTTAGTTCGAAATATGGATTCTTCTCACTTCTTTTAATGCCCTAGTTAAGAATATAGGTGTTAGGGTAATAGTCAACAACGGGGATTAGCACGACTAGGAAGAAACATAGTTTCTTCCTTTTGGTCCTTGTCCGTCCGTTCTTGGCTTTTAGCCCTAACCTCCAGTTAATTCAACCACAACCGGTCTAACTAGGGAATCACCGCTATCATGTATCGTAGGATGCCGTAGTGAGCGGAGTATGATTGAATTAAAGAGAGTCCTAATTAAAATTATTTGGGCAAAGAAAGGAGTGAGAGAGATTTTCTTCTCTCAAACTTTCCCTTTCCTATCCCTAACAAGTGAGGAATTACTCACTCATTAGGAAGATAACAAGAAAATTCATTTTTTATTTTAATAGATGAATTAAATTGCAGATAATAAAAGAACAAATAAAAATTTGCAGGAATTAAAATTCAGATAAAAAAATGCGAGATAAAAATAAAACTTACTTTATTGATGACCTCTCAACAATGCATTACAAATGGAATTGAAATTTAAATCTAAGAATTAAAAAGAGGCTAAAAAATAAAGAGAGGCGTCCTAAAAGAGGCACCTAAAAAAAGAGGCATGCCTAATTAGGTTTTTGGCTTTCCTATTTATAAATAGAAAAAACCCTAGGTTACATTCTAATCCACACATGAATTTACAAAACTATCCTAAGAAAACCAGGTCAAAACACCGACACCTCCACCGACACTTGCACCGACACGTGCACCATACGGCCGCGGTTCCGCGGCAGAAAGGCCTGTTTGGCCACGGTTCCACGGCCAATTGGTGGGATCTTGGGCTCAATTCTTCAGGATTGCTTCATGTTGTTTTTAATTTCTGTTTTCTTTACTTGGTTCCTCAGAATCTCTTCTATTTTCTTCCAGATTTTCAACAGTGCAGAATGATGTGGACTTTTGCCTTGAGTTTCGCTTTGAAGTCTTGAATCTTGTGCTGCCCTTGTGCTTTGTGTATTGAACTGTCTAATGATTTGCCATTTGTTCCTTGAACTGATAGGCGGCATTATACGGATAGTGTGCGGAAACCCGTATTTCTCTGTTTGTTGGTCGTATTCCCATATTTGTAGCGACTTTTTATGAATTTCACTGTAACGATCTGAGAACCTATAACCTGCAACTATTTAGCAGATATGGTTCAAAATCACCTATTTATATGTAATATGATTAAGAATGGGCGATATAATAATGCAAAATTCTGATATGAACAGTCGGGTAGGTAGGTTGGGTTTAGATTAGGAAATAATTTAATAAATAAAATAATAAAATTATATATATATATATATATATATATATATAAATGAAAAATAGGAAAATTCTGGTAAAATACGAAATATATATATATATATATATATACACGGAAATTGGGAATTTACAATGATGGAGGTGGTCGTGGGAAGGCGATGAAGAAGAAGGAGAAGAGAAGATGGTGATGATGATGAAGATGATGGCGGCAAGGGAGGTCGTGGAGGAGAGGAGAGGCACGGGTAGGAAGGGGGATGAGGAGGTGCAGGGCAGGGGGATGATGATGATGGGGAAGAAGAAGAAGATGGCAGTGGTGTGGGGGAGGTCAGGGAGGATGGGGAGGTCGTGGGAAGGTGTGGGAGAAGGAGGGGAGGCGGTGAATCATGATGAAAAAGAAGAAAAAGATGATGATCATGGAGATGGTGGCAGGATAGGTTGGGAAGGAGAGAGGGGTAGGCATGGGGGAGGCAAGGAAAGGAAGGATGGGTGGATGTGAGAGAAAGCGGGGAGAAGGTCGACAGTGCGGAGAAGGGGTGGGGGTAGAAGAGACTGTGGGGAGGAGGTCGGTAGCGCGGAGAGAGTGTAGGGGTAGAAGAGACTGCGTGGAGGAGGTTGATGGCGAGTCTGCGGTGAGTGGCAGCTGGGGTTAGGGTTAGTGTTAAGGCTTTGGAGAAGTTGAAGTTTGAGGGCAGTTTATGAATTTTTTAAATTCTTTTTGATAAAATGGCAATTTGCTGACGTGGCGTCGTAAGGGCTGATGTGCCACTGTAAAATAGGATAGTTATCCTAACATTTAAAATTTCAGGCAGTTATTGAAAATGGTGGAAACTATATGGTAGGTTTTGGTAATTAAACCGTAAATTTATTCATAAATCTTGGTCAGGAATTTCTATTGGAGCTTGGTGTTGTGATCACTTTTAGAAAATTTGAACTCCCATATTGATTTGCTAGCCAACATATTAGTTTTCAGGAGCATCCTATCGTACATGAGTGATAAAAATGGATGTTGAATATAATTACTTTTAGACGGTGACCGCACCAGAACTCTATGATATGCACGCAGAACAAAGTTTAAAAGCTTACCAATCGGGCTTAGCTCAGCTAATACCAATTTCATCTCCAATATGAGAGGTCGTAAGTTCGATCCCCGAAATTGGTTGATACTACAAAAAAAAAAAGGTTTTAAAGCCTAAATTGCTAGTAAACCCCTTCACTTTTCCCCTATTGGCTAAATTGAAGAGGTGTCATGCAATATATCTTTCATTTTTACATCAATTTAGAACTCAATCCCCATATTCAAGTTAAATTAAACTAACATTTTGCCCGTATGTATATTAAGATGCATGTATGAAATATAAACATAAAATACATAAGTCTAATTATTTTTTTTATTCATGAAATATATGAATCTAATTTCCATAAGAAAAAGTGTTTATGCATTTTTATGACCATTACAGTAATAGATGTCTAAATTAACACCGATTTGATTTTTAAAATCATTGTATTACATATAATACAATGAAAAAAGGATGACAAAAATGAATATCTTTAATTAGAAAAGGTTTATTATGAATGTAATTACTTAAATTTAATTAAATATAAAATATGATAACACTTTTAAAAATTAATACGGTTCATTTGTAAGTTATGTAGAATTATTTGTTAGGTGGTCAACTTGTTTAAAATATATATTTTAAATATGTTAATTATTGGGGTTCTTTTGAAAAAATAATTGGACCACTTTGATAAACTATTATTGTATTTGAATGTTAAAGGATAAAAAGGTAAATTTATGAGTTTAAGCGTATGAGTTGATATGCTTCGGGCTAGAGTTTCATGAGGGGGGGTTTGATAGAGGTTCTTTTCGGGTCTCCGTCAGATGTTGTCTTCCGTCGATCTCCCGGTGGATCTTGGAAGTGATCTCCTGATACGTGTGGGTCTCAATGGGTTTTGAGGAGATTGGTGGTTTTGGGGAGTTTGCGCCGAGTACCTGCAAGGAAGTCCCGGGGTTGTTTGGTATCACTGAGGACTCTCCGACGATCAAGTTAGCACAAGATCCGAGCAGAGTAACGACTAAGTGGGGTGAAAAAAGCTTACTTGATCCCTCTGTGATGGGGGTTTATATAGTGGTGGCAGCATGCCGTAGAAGGTGTGAGAATCTCGCCGGCAGTTACGCTCCCGATGTCACGCCCGCGTAATAAGCAGATCGCCCGTTAATGGGGATCATGATGGCGTCGAACGTGGGATGTTGCTGGCGGAGAATCCGCGCCTGGCAAGATTTGAGAAGCGGCGGTACGCCTGTGAGTGGTGGAGTTGGTCGGTCGGAGGGACCGAGGAAGATGGCCTCGGCGGGAGAGCTCGGGAACGAGCGGGAGGGCCGAGGCATCTTGGTCCTGTGGTAGCTCGGGGCGAGCTGAGAGGACGAGGAGACCAATTTGCAGGGGGCTCTAAGGAGAGCCAGCTTGTGCTTGCAGGTCGGGCATAGGAGCAGTTTGGTCGGTCCCTGTAGGTCCTTTCTTGCATGCTTTGGGTCACATCATCTGCCACGTGTCATAATCTGGGAGATCGCCGATATCGAGTATCATCATTAGCCCCCACTCTCATTCCGATCTATTTTATGGGTCGGGTCGAGAATGGACTGCTCGGTTCTCGCTGTGCGGCTTGGCGCTGGTAATTCCTTGTGGTGGATTGTCCGGGGACAACACGGCGTTCTTGTTGTCGCATATCGAGTATGAGTTTATTCGGTGGGTCTTGGATCCGTGTCTTTGTAGGGTAGGAAGTTACCCGCTGGGGATGCGCCGAGCAGGAAGGGACTCGGCGGCCTCGCGAAGAGGGCTTCAGATCTTTAGCGTCTGATGGGCAGGAGGATGCCCGCTGGGGATGCGCCGAGCAGGAAGGAACTCGGCGGCCTCACGATGAGGGCTTGAGATTCTCAGTGTCTGATGGGTAGGAGGATGCCCGCTGGGATGCGCCGAGCAGGAGGGAACTCGGCGGCCTCGCGGTGAGGGCTTCAGATCCTCAGCGTCTGATGGGCAGGAGGATGCCAGCTGGGGATGCGCCGAGCAGGAAGGAACTCGGCGGCCTCACGATGAGGGCTTGAGATCCTCAGTGTCTGATGGGCAGGGGGATGCCCGCTGGGATGCGCCGAGCAGGATAGCTGCTCGGTGGCCTCTTGGCGAGGGCTTTGATCCCCGTCGGTTGTGGTAGGAAGCTACCAATCGGGGATAGCCGAGCAAGGGTCAGGCTCGACTGCCTCTGGGAGGACTTTGATCCTTAGCATTGGAGGGGCTATAAGAAGCCTACTAAGGATAACCGGGCAGTGAATCTGCGCGGTTATCTCTTGGCGAGGGCTTTGATCTCTGGTGTCGTGGGTAGGTAACCACCAGCCGGGGTGACCGAGCGGGGTAGCCACTCAGGTGTCTCTTGCGAGGGCTTTAATCCCTAGCGTCATGGGTAGGGAGCTACCAGCCGGAGATGACCGAGCGGGGTAGCCGCTCGGCTGCCTCTGAGGAGGGCTTCGATCCTTAGCGCGGGAGGGGCTGTAAGAAGCCTACTAAGGATAACCGGACAGTGAAGCTGCGCGGCTGCTTCTTGGCGAGGGCTTTGATCTCTGGCGTCGTGGGTAGGAAACCACCAGCCGGGGATGACCGAGCGGGGTAGCCGCTCAGGTGCCTCTTGCGAGGGCTTTAATCACTGGCGTCATGTGTAGGGAGCTACCAGCCGGAGATGACCAAGCAAGGGTCGGGCTCGGTTGCCTCTTGCGAGGGCTTTGATCCTTCAAGACGGGGACCGAGCAGGGGTACTGCCCAGTTCCTCTTGACGAGGACTTTGATCCCTATCGGTTGTGGTAGGAAGCTACCGGCCGGGGATAGCTGAGCAAAGGTCGGGCTCGACCGCCTCAAAGGAGGACTTTGGTCCTTAGCGTGGGAAGGGCTGTAAGAAGCCTACTAAGGACCCTTGGCCGGGCAGGGTTACTGCCCGGTGCCTCTTGGCGAGGGCTTTTGTCCTGAAGGATAGCTGAGTGGGGGTCGGGCTCGACTGCTTCTGGAAGGGCTTTTGATCCCTGTTAGTTGTGGTAGGAAGCTACCAGCCGGGGATAGCCGAGCGAGGGTCAGGCTCGACAGCCTCTGGGAGGACTTTTTGATCTCTGGCGTTGTGAGTAGGGAAGCTACCGGCAGGGATAGCCGAGCAGGGTAGCTGCTGAAATGCCTTTATGGAGGACTTTGGTCTTTAGCGTTGGAGGGGCCGCAGGAGGCCTGCTAAGGATAGCCGGACAGTGAAGCTGCATGGTTGCCTCTTGGCGAGGGCTTTGATCCCTGGCGTTGCGAGTAGGGAAGCTACTGACTAGGGATAGCCGAGCAGGGAAGCCGCTCGGCTGCCTCTAAGGAGGACTTTGATCTTTAGCATTGGAGGGGCTGTAAGAAGCCTACTAAGGATAAATGGGCAGTGAAGTTTCGCGGTTGCTCTTGGTGAGGGCTTTGATCTCTGGCGTCGTAGGTAGGCAACCACCAGTCGGGGATGACCGAGCAGGGTAGCCGCTCAGGTGCCTCTTATGAGGGCTTTAATCCCTTGCGTCATGGGTAGGGAGCTACCAGCCGAAGATGACCGAGCAGGGTAGCCGCTCGGCTGCCTCTGAGGAGGGCTTCGATCTTTAGCGCGGGAGGGGCTGTAAGAAGCCTACTAAGGATAACCGGGCAGTGAAGCTGCGCGGTTGCCTCTTGGCGAGGGCTTTGATCTCTGGCATCATGGGTAGGCAACCACCAGCCGGGGATGACCGAGCAGGGTAGCCGCTCAGGTGCCTCTTGCGAGGGCTTTAATCCCTGACGTCATGGGTAGGGAGCTACCAGCCGGAGATGACCGAGCAAGGGTTGGGCTCGGTTGCCTCTTGCGAGGGCTTTGATCCTTCAGGACAGGGACCGAGCAGGGATATTGCCCAGTTCCTCTTGACGAGGACTTTGATCCCTGTCGGTTGTGGTAGGAAGCTAACCGGCCGGGGATAGCCGAGCAAGGGTCGGGCTCGATTGCCTCAAAGGAGGACTTTGGTCCTTAGCGTGGGAAGGGCTGTAAGAAGCCTACTAAGGACCCTTGGCCGGGCAGGGTTACTGCCCGGTGCTTCTTTGCGAGGGCTTTTTTCCTGAAGGATAGCCGAGCGGGGGTCGGGCTCGACTGTCTCTGGGAGCGCTTTTGATCCCTGTCGGTTGTGGTAGGAAGCTACCAGCCGGGGATAGCCGAGCGAGGGTAGGGCTCGACTGCCTCTGGGAGTACTTTTTGATCCCTGGCGTTGCGAGTAGGGAAGCTACGGGCCAAGGATAGCCGAGCAGGGTAGCTGCTGAACTGCCTTTAAGGAGGACTTTGGTCCTTAGCTTTAGAGGGGCCGTAGAAGGCCTGCTAAGGATAGCCGGGCAGTGAAGCTGCGCGGTTGCCTCTTGGCGAAGGCTTTGATCCCTGGCGTTGCGAGTAAGGAAGCTACCGACCAGGGATAGCCGAGCAGGGAAGCCGCTCGGCTACCTCTAATGAGGACTTTGATCCTTAGCGTTGGAGTTGCTGTAAGAAGCCTACTAAGGATAACTGGGCAGTGAAGCTGCGCGGTTGCCTCTTGGCGAGGGCTTTGATCTCTGGCGTCGTGGGTAGGTGATTAGTTGAAAATATTGTATTTTTAACACATCAATTTCCCTACCATTTGCACTCATCTAGAGGTGTTCGGTATGAATATAACACATATTAGCAAAACATCTGTAAAATATCAAATAACTTGTGTTTTATATTAAAACCGACATTTTTGAGGGAAATAGAGTGTTTCTCATTGCATGCATCATCTTTGTATAGCGCAACACTTGTCTCGAGAATCTGTGCAGGAAATTCTAGGAAAAGAGCCGAAACTGTCAAAAGTGCTGAGAAAAATACGCCAAGTCCAAGACTTGTGATCTGGTAGTGATATAGATAGTATTTTAAGATTCCACACATCAGAAAATAGACCTAAAGCCAGAACAAATGTACCCTGGAAATTCAGTGCAGTGAAGCCTTCAAAGGGCCGCGGATCCGCGGCCGTAGTGCCCTTCCCGCGGTGGATCCGCGGCCACAATATGACGTCATCAGCACAGCTTTGCTTCAGAATTCTTCTCTCAAGTCCTACACCTCTTCAAGCCACTCAAAACTACAGAGATCTCTAGAAGTTTCTGTCAGAACAGCAAGGCTTATATTTCAAGCTAAACACCCTCAAGCTTCCAAAGCAAGCTACTTAACTACCTAAGCCTAGAATCTTCTCCCTAACCTCCAAGCTTATGAAGGAAGCTAACCCTAACTAACTAACTCTAGAACCTTCTACCTAACTACCAAGCTTACAACGGAAGCTAAACTAAACCTAGCTTCTAAAGGAAGCTAATCCTAATCAAGGCTATAAAAGGGACCCTAAGGCTTCACTTCTAAGGTTGTTGATCCTTCCATCAATTCCCAACATAAGTTGAGTGACACAACTTGTAACCCTAACCCTAATCTAATCACCAAAGCCAAATTCAAGATCTCCGAGTACAATTCAAGAAAGAAGCCTTCAACCTTTTAGGAGCGAAGCCGATCTTCATCCGAGCAAGTGGTCCAGGACGATCCGTGACTCACGAAGACGTGCGACGCCAAATCGACGATAAAATTCTTTCCTCATTGTAGATCTTGAGAGAATTGTAACAAAATTGTTGATAAATAAAAGGTGAAATTCTTTATCTTGCTTTCTTTACATTCTTGCATCATGATTAGATCTCAATTCTTGATTGTGTTCTTTGATATGATGCTTGAGTAAAAACTCCGCTCGTGAAGGAGTCGAGAGAATCAATAGATGATGATGTTACAAATCTTGAAACGATTCTTAAGTCTTATGAGTTTTGTAAACTTTAGTAAATTGAAGAATCGACAACTTAGTTTCGAGCGATACTTTCTTTATTGTGTTCGCTCTTAATTAGTGATCCACGATCGATTCTTGCAACAAATCATCGATCTAGAGGCTAGATCGATGATTTACTAGAGGCTAGAATGTGAATGAAATCAACGAAAGGACAAGAGATAGATGATGAAACCCTAGTTTCCGCAAGAGATCCCTAATTCTCGTTGATCGTCATCGATCTAGCAACAAATCATCAAAGGATAAGAATACATAATCACAAGTCTTCATCCTCACTATCGATTTGATCGATTCCTACGAGTCTCATTACAAATCATGATAACTAACTCAATTGGATGATTCTTGATTCTTGATTTTTAGTATTTCTTGTTATTAGATCTAGATGTTGATAATTCTTGAAATTCATTTTTAAATCTTGAATTGAATTCTCTTTTCTTTTCTTTTTAATTTTCAATTCATCTAATTCAAATTCGAACGGATCTCACTTTCCCTGTGGATGATCCGCACTTGCTAACGCGCTACATCGACACCGTTAATTGATTGCGGTCAAAAATTTCTTTGGTTGTGATTTTTATACACTGTTCAATATACACACCGAGAATTCATTCAATCAAATGGCGCCGTTGCCATGGATCGTGTGCTAATTTGTTCGATTTTGAAATTTGAGTTGAAAAATTTATTCCATCAGAATTTTTAGATCAAAATTCACACAAACACTAAACGATTCGTTGTGATTTGTTGCGAGGAAATCTGGAATCGGTGGAGCAAGTGGAAAAATTTTCTGAATATTCCAGAGAGCTCAGGGAGTGAACAGAAGCATTTGCTAAAATTTTTGTGCAGTGATCAAATCACCATGCGGCGGATCCACGATCTGAGTAGCCTAATCGCGGCGGTTCCGCGGCGCATCTGGCAGTTCACTGTACCAAACTTTTTCAGGTCCTCTCTGACTTTCTTATCTCCTCCTCAATCTGCTCCATTAACAAATTTCTGCAGGTTTCTTTGCAAAAATTCGCAGCGCCGCAAAAAAATAAAAAAAAGTGTGTGTATTTGATCTTGGTTGTTTGCATTTTTAATACGGAAATTAAGAGGCAAAGACCAAATTCAGATTAGGTGGGGAGTTCATTACCCTTTCTAAGCCCCGAAAATCACAAAACTGCATCCGCATTACCCTCATTAACTAAAAGAAATCTACACTTGACTCTAAGGACCGTCGCGCTCAATTAGGACAGAAGGAGGTCGTGGGTTATTTATTGCTTATCCGTGTTTCTTTTGTGGTGTCTAAGGCAAGTGGTTACTTAATTAGGCCCACTACTTACGTAGTGGAGAACCTCCCACTTACCTGGCAGTTACCTGGCCACAAGAGGGACAAAGAGGTAGTAGAGGATTGATCCTGCGATTTGTCTTCTGGCAGTTAGGAGCGGTCTAGAGACTTGACCTAGGTGACCATTAGACTTAGGGTTGTGTGTGCATTGTTTGTGATTTGCATTTTTTCAAAAATCCGTATCTTCTTCAAAACAAACACCACTTCATATTTCCCCTAATTATCTTAACGCTGCCACTTGTGCTAAACCCTTTAGTGCAAGCTCGGCTGGACACGGGATTCTAGTGCCCGTCTTGTCCGCGTTCCCCCGATCAACCCCAAAGTCGGTGTTTCTACATTTTTTTCCCACCACGACCGTGATGGACAGATTTCCATCAAACTTTTACACCACTCTGCCAACGCCCACAGGTGCGCAGAATCCTCCACGCATTTCTCTCCAAGAGAGATGCCATTCTTCACGTGTTCCCCTTCCTACCTGTCTTTCTATACCGCCAGCCAACGGGGAAAATTTTGAAATCAACCCCCAATTTATCAAACTGTTACCCAAATTTTACGGTCTTGATTCTGAAGACGCATACATTTTTATCTCAAAATTCGAAAACGTATGTGTAATGATTGGAACGTCACAACTGTCTGTGGATTCTCTGCGTTTACGTTTTCTCTCATTCACTTTGTGCGATTTAGCCGAGAAGTGGCTTTATAATACAACCGCACATTCTATTTCAAAATGGGATGAATTTGTAAAAGTATTTCTAAAGAAATTTTATCCCAATAACAAGACCAGCCGTGTTCGGAGCGAAATCTTCAAATTTACCCAACTTCCTAATGAACCATTTTGGAAATGCTTTGAACGGTTCAAGGATCCTTAGCGTTGGAGGGGCTGTATGAAGCCTACTAAGGATAACTGGGCAGTGAAGCTGCGCGGTTTCCTCTTGGCGAGGGCTTTGATCTCTGGCGTCGTGGGTAGGCAACCACCAGGCGGGGATGACCGAGCGGGGTAGCCGCTCAGATGCCTCTTACGAGGGCTTTAATCCCTGGCGTCATGGGTAGGGAGCTACCAGCCGGAGATGACCGAGCAGGGTATCCGCTCGGCTGCCTCTGAGGAGGACTTCAATCCTTAGCGCGGGAGGGGCTGTAAGAAGCCTACTAAGGATTACCGGACAGTGAAGCTGCGCGGTTGCCTCTTGGCGAGGGCTTTGATCTCCGGCGTCATGGGTAAGCAACCACCAGCCGGGGATGACCGAGCAGGGTAGCCGCTCAGGTGCCTCTTGCGAGGGCTTTAATCCCTGGCGTCATGGGTAGGGAGCTACCAGCCAGAGATGACCGAGCAAGGGTCGGGCTCGGTTGCCTCTTGCGAGGCCTTTGATCCTTCAGGACGGGGACCGAGCAGGGATACTGCCCAGTTCCTCTTGATGAGGACTTTGATCCCTGTCGGTTGTGGTAGGAAGCTACCGGTCGGGGATAGCCAAGCAGGGAAGCCGCTCGGCTGCCTCTAAGGAGGACTTTTATCTTTAGCGTTAGAGGGGCCGTTGGTGGCCTGCTAAGGATAGCCGGGCAGTGAAGTTGCGCAGTTGCCTCTTGGCGAGGGCTTTGATCTCTGGCGTCGTAGGTAGGCAACCACCAGGGATAGCCAAGGTGGGAAACCGCTCGGCTACCTCTAAGAAGGACTTTGATCTTTAGCGTTGGAGGGGCCGTAGGAGGCCTGCTAAGGATAGCATCCAAATGGTCTTTCGGGTCGGTTTTCCCGTCAAACAGAGAGACCTTCGGGGGCTTGTTGCGCGAGGAGACATGAACAGTGAGCAGTCCCCCAGTAAATGTCTTGGTGAGTGAGTCGGCCACGTACTTAGCCCCGTCGCCTGAAAGGTGACCTTCTCGGCGTATGCCCTCGATCTTCTTCTCGAGGGCGTCGAGTCGGCCATGGTACCCCGAGGATTCGGCATCTTGTGATCCCTGGCCTCTGCTGCGGGAGATCTGGGTCTGAGCACGGCCTCGGTTCCTCTTGATGAGGTTCCTCAGATCCCCGGGCGAGGTGGCCCTCGAGCCGCCGTGGCGTGCCCTTTCTATGTGACCCCGTCGAGGGAGGGGGTGTCGGTCATGCCTAGGGACAGGCGAGGTGACCGACTTCTCCTCAAGGGGGTGAGGGTCACGAGGAGGCTTGAGGCGGGGCGCTCTGGCGGCGGATCTTGGAGTGGAGCCGTGGGGCGCCCAGCGGGCCTCAGAGAGTATCGGCCCGTGAGATCTGTGGCCATGGGATGTAGCCTGTCGGTGGTCAGCCGTGCCGACGAGGGCAGAGTCTTCTGGAGGCGGAGGAGCGGCGATCTGGGGCCCTGGCTCGGCCATTTGGACGCGGATGAGCGCCTCCACGATGGACTGTAGTCGGTCTATTCGGCCGGTGAGGGCGTTGATGACGATCGTCGGAGGAGGTTCATCCGTGCCTCTGGTGTGGGGGAGGCGGCGGCTGGTACCTGGATCTTCAGGGTGATCGCATGCCATGTGGATGGAGATTGGAATGCCAACTTTTGTTTTTGTGGAGTTTTGTTTCCCACAGACGGCGCTAGCTGATGGAGGTCCTTTTCAGGTCTCCGTTAGATGTTGTCTTCCGTCGATCTCCCGATGGATCTTGGAGGTGATCTTCTGTTGCATGTGGGTCTCAATGGGTTTTGAGGAGATTGGTGGTTTTGGGGAGTTTGCGCCGAGTACCTACAAGGAAGTTCTGGGGTGGTTTGGTACCACCGAGGACCCTCCGACGATCAAGTTAGCACAAGATCCGAGCAGAGTAACGGCTAAGTGGGGTAAAAAAAGCTTACTTGACCCCTCTGTGATGGAGGTTTATATAGTGGTGGCAGCACGCAGTAGCAGGCGCGAGAATCTCGTCGGCAGTTACGCTTCCGACGTCACGCCTGCGTAATAAGCGGATCGCCAGTTAATGGGGATCGTGATTGCGTGGAACGTGGGATGTTGTCGGCGGAGAATCCGTGTATGGCGAGATTTGCGAAGCGGCGGTTACGCCTGCGAGTGGTGGAGTTGGTCAGTCGGAGGGACCGAGGAAGATGGCCTCGGTGGGAGAGCTCGGGAACGAGCGGGAGGGCCGAGGGATCTTGGTCCTGTGGTAGCTTGGGGCGAGCTGAGAGGCCGAGGAGGCCAATTTGCAGGGGGCTATGAGGAGAGCCAGTTTGTGCCTGCAGGTCGGGCATAGGAGCAGTTTGGTCGGCCCCTGTAGGTCTTTTCTTGCATGCTCTGGGTCACGTCATTTGCCATGTGTCATGATCTGGGAGATCTCCGATATCGAGCATCATCAGGGTTTCTCATTTTTTCGAATTATCTTATTGAAAAAATGGAGAAACTTTTTGGATACCCCGCATGTTCTAGTTATAATAGTAAAGATAAAGATATTAAATAACTTATTAAAGTTTCCCTGAACATTTGATTTACTAGATATGAAATAGATTATTGGCCTATACTAAAATGCAAGAGTTCAATTTTTGCAAGCTATTAAACAAGTGAAGGTGACCTTTTCCTTATTGTGCAAATAATTATTTAAGTGATTTTCTATATACCATTTCAATTAAATTCTTATTCTGGTTTAAATTTTGTTTTTTCAATCGATAGTTATGTTACAAAGTATATATTAATTTTCTTGACAAATTCCTAGATAAATTAAGACTGAGTAGCATATCTTCAGGTATTACCTGTAATTCTTTTGGATTCAGAACATTTTTTTAGAAATTTATTTTAAAAAAGATTATCAGAACAAATATCTCTTGGTTTAGTAAGCGATGGATTATTTCGAAATTGTCATCATATCGAAACCGTAAAGCAAATGATTTAAGGGCCCTTACTGGAAATTGGGATTATTGAAAAGTGGAAATAATGACTTAAAAAATGTTAATATCCTAGAAAATAATTCAAGGTCCAAACATAAAATAATCTTGATTTATCAGATTACAGAGATCATGTTTGGCAATCAGAAAGCAATGAAAACAGGAAAAAAGTTGCAGCAGAATGCAATGGAATGAAAGCTTTTCACTTCTTTTCCTTTCAGCCATTTTACATTTTTGCTTCGATCGATCGATTGTTCCTTTTCTTTTATTTTCTCCTTTATCTAAGCTTTGACACGTAATCTAGGTACCATGTTAGTAGCCACCCTGCCTGTTCTTGCACTTTTCAGCTCTGGTATCACACTGTTTCATGTCCCAGAGGTTTGTGACCACTCACGCCATTCCAATAAAGCCCTCTGCTTCAAGTTGGAATGTGAGCTCGGGGAACGGTGTGTTGAAAGCAACACAAGGATATCATTTGTGTTCAGTAGTAGTTTGCGGCCGGGAGTTCTATGTGAACTTCAAGGACTCAACATACCAAGCTTCGATATTGTTCTTGGGATGGATTGGTTAGAGACCTTCTACGCCATCTTATATTACCGTCAAAAGAGAGCAGTCTTCGAGATCCCATGTCACCCTACCTTTTCGTTCAAGAGTGGTAGCATGACCTTAGAGCCACCGATATACCGTGTCAGGCCAACATAATCCATACTTTCTGTCCTACCGATAGAAGAAGAGAGGCTCGAGATTGTGTGCGGATTCGACGATGTTTTCCCTGTGGACACCATAGGTTTTCCACCAGACTGAGCTTTAGAATTCTCAATTAAATTGATGATCGGTGCCCAACCTATATCTAAGACTCCTTACCGTGTGGGCCTTTCTCAATTGGAAGAGCTTAAGAAGCAGTTGGACGATCTGTTGTAGAAAGGATGGATTAGACCGAGTGCCTCGCCTAAAGGCGCTCCGGTTCTTTTGGTTCAAAAGATGGACAGGACTCAACGGATGTGCATCGACTATCGGGAATTAAACATGGTCACCGTCAAGAACAAGTACCTTATTTACTGCATTGATGGCCTGTTCGATCAGTTGTGTGGGTTTAAGGTTTTCTCAAAGTTTGACCTACGGTCAGGTAACCACCAAGTTAAGGTCAAAGAGGCTGACATTCCGAAGACAACCTTCTGAACTCGATATGACCATTATGAGTATCTCGTAATACCATTTAGGGTAACCAATGCTCCTTCCATCTTCATGAACTAAATGAGTAAGGTATTCCATGAGTACTTATACAAGTTTGTCGTGGTCTTCATAGATGACATCTTGGTGTATTCAAAGACCCGAGAGGAGCATACGAAGCATTTCTGCACTGTATTGGAGACGATGCGTCGGTACCAGCTATACGCTAAATACACTAAGTGTGAGTTTTGGTTGGACCGAGTTGCTTTCTTAGGGCATGTCATGTCCGGTGACGGTGTTTCAGTAGACCCTGCCAAGGTTGCAACAGTAGAGAAATGGCCAGTTCCAAAGCCAGTCAAGGATATCCGGAGTTTCTTAGGTTTAGCCGGATAATACCGTCACTTTATCGAGGGTTTCTCGAAGATCGCTAAACCATTGACCAAGCTTACTCGAAAGGACACTGATTTCATATGGTCATAGGATTGCACTAAGGACTTGTAGAGTTGAAGTCGTGATTGATCTCCATCCCTATTCTTACCGTCCCTGATCGATCGGGAGGTTTTGTGATTCATTGCGACGCATCACAAGAACGGAAAGGTATTTGCGTATGCGTCTAGGCAGTTAAAGACGCATGAGCAAAACTATCATATACAAGACCTTGAGCTAGCGGTTGTGATCTTTGCCCTCAAGATATGAAGGCATTATCTCTTGGGCGAGAGAATTGAGATATTCATCCGTTTACATCATAAAATTGCATTTTAATACGATCCATTCTTTATAATATTGCCTATAAAATTAGTGCTTTTAATCTGAGTTTGCTACATTAGTGCAGGAACCAGGTTTGGAGCGAGTGATGGATTTTTGAGGTAAAACAGGACCGATCCAGTTAAAGTCAAAGTCAACTTAGTAAACAATGCAAATTTCAGTATCAGCAAAAACGAGATATTATGTGCTCAGAGACCATCTAAAATAGCAAGAACGCAACACAAAAAGTTTATAAGCCCAAACCCATCTCCAGACCGCGGACCGCGGATTCGCTGCCCCTTTAGCGCCGCACAAGTTAGGGTTTCGGGGGAAGTTTAGTCTTTTCTTGTACAACGACTTCGACGTTAGGATTTCAAATTTCAAGCCCTATAAATAGCATCGAGAGCACCCAACAGAGAGGCATTTAGGGTTTCATGTTCTAGGTTTTTTTAAAGCTTTTTTTCATTAGCCATTAAGAAATTGAATGAAGCTCAAGTTTGATCAATTAAAGGTAGGGTTTTATTTAATTCTTGTCTTTTTTAATTTCTGCATTTTATTTCCTTGCATTTTTTATATCGCTTGTTACTTTTATTAATTAGGGTGTTGATGTTTTTAATGGTTTTCTTTTTCTCTAAAATTTCTCTCTCTCAATGATTTTTGAAACCATGATGGTAAAAAAATCTCCTCGCTATTGTGAGAGATCTAGTAACTAGTTTTTTTTGATTAAAATAAAACTCTTTTCTCCTCCCTTCTTTCCAATTTAATTGTTTGTATGTGATGATACTCAAAAGTTGTCCCTCACTATAGTGAGGGCCCTAATAGTTAGCATATATTGATCATTTGTCAATTTTTTCTTTTTTATGCTCTTATTGTAATAATAAGCGAGTAAATTCTCGCTTGTTAGAGTTGTAGGAAAGGGGAGTATAAGGGATGGTAAGCCCCTCATATTTTTTTTTTTATGTTTTGATAATTATAAACTCTAACCAAGTAAGTATTAATCCCGCTATTTGGGCGCTCTTTCAATTCATGATAGTTGCGACTCTGATTTGAGAGTGAGTTTATACTTATTTTATTGGAGGCTTGAGTTTAATAGGGATTAATGGAAGGACATGGGTCAATATGGGTAATCCCTAGTACCTCTCTAAATACCCTAATTCATATTTATTCCTATTCCTTTAGCAAGAAATAATTAAAAGATAATTTTTTTTATTTTAATCACTATCTCTTAACAATCTAATCCTAAAATATTAATAAGCCTTTTTCTCATTGTTATCTCACACATAGAATAAAAAGAAAACAAATCCGTCTTTTCTGAATCAACTCGTCTAAAACACTAAAATAAGGTTACAGTCTCACTGTGGATGACCCGTACTCACCGCAGCTAGCTATTGAGACACCGTGTTGATTGCATTATTTAAAACGATAAAAAGCAAATTATTTCACACCAATCAAATGGCTCTGTTGTTGGGGAAACGGTAATTTTATTCTTCTTGTTATTCGGGTTGATCTAACATAAAAAATAAAAATAAAAAAATACAAAAAAATGTTAAACCACATCTTTATAAGATATATGATGTTTGTTCGAGTTGTGCAGGAAATCTGGAGTATCTGATTAAGTCTACGGTGAATACAATTGCTTGAACTGGGAGAGAATAAGATTAGAAGTTTAGTGCCAGAGAATTGAGTAGTTTGGCCCAAAGGAGGCGACAGAACCGCGGCCAAAGAGTGCAGTTGGCGGCGGAAGCGCAGCACTTTGGTTTTATCTCCTCTCCAAATTTTTCTAGGAACTTTCTTTTTTCCTTTCACCCTCTCTAAAGCTCCAATAAACCGTTTCTACTTGCGGGATTCTTTGCAAACAACGCCGAAAATAAAAAAATATCTTTTTGCATATTTTAGATTTTTATGTGTTTTTGCTTTGCATGATTTAAACTAATATTAAGGGGTAAGAAACCCAAATTCAGATTAGGTGAGGAGTTCATTATCATTCCTAAGCCCCAAAAATCACAAACGAGCATATACATTACCTTAAATTAATAAAAATATCTAGACCAAGCCTTTAAAAAAAATCACGCTCAATTAGGACAGAAGAGGGTCGTGGGTAATTTGTTACTTATCCGCATCTTTCTTTTAGTGTCTAAAGCAAGTAAGTCTATGGAAAGTGGTTTATTTAATTAGGTCCGCTATATCAGTGATTCGTATAATGGATAGCTCCCACTTACTTGGCACTTATCTGGCTGCATGAAAGATAAGAAGGTGATAGAGAATTTATCCTACGTCTTGTCCTTTGGAAGTTTAGGAGCGGTCTAGTGATTTGACATAGGTGACCTTAGTTTTAGAGACTGTTTATGCATTTTTTGTGATTGGTTGAATCAAGTCTTGTGTCTGTCATTTTGCCAAAGCAAAACATTCTTAAAATCTTTCTCCCTACTTTCTTACACGCTGCCACGCGCACTAAACTCGCTTAGTGCATGTTCGGTTGGACACATGATTCTATCGCCCGTTTAGTCTGCGTTTTCTCTATCGACTCTGAGGTCGATACTTCTTCACCGTCTTCTTAGCCTTCACCTACCACGTCTCTCGAGATGGACGGATCTCCATCGGGTTTTAATGTAAACAACCCCACGATGCCACCATCTCTTGGTGCGTAAATTCTACCTCCCACACAAACGCCGCCAAGTATCGCTCTCCAAGACCGATGCTATCCCACACGTGGACCCCTTCCTATGTGTCTATCTTTTCCAACAGCTAATGGGGATAACTTCAAAATTAAATCCCACTTCATCAATTTGTTGTCCAAATTTCACGGGTTTGAATCTAAGGATGCCTACATTTTTATCACTAAATTTCAAAACGTATGTGCAATGATAAGCACCACCCAACTGTCTGGAGATACTATGAGATTATGTATTCTCCCATTTACCTTGTGCGACCTCGCGGAGTATTGGCTTTATAGTATCTCCTCACATTCCATCACCAGTTGGGATGAATATTTTAAGGCATTTCTTAAAAAATTCTATCCTAATCATAAGATTGCCCGCATTAGGAGCGAGATCAACCAGTTTGCTCAACTTCCCACCAAACTCTTTTGGAAATGTTTTGAAAGGTTCAAAAATCTCCTTATCCAGTTCCCTCATCACGGATTCGAAAAATGGCTAGTTTGCCAAATTATGTATGAGAGCGTTAATCCAGCGACAAAATGAATAATAGAAACCATTTGTCAATGTCATTTCATATCAAAATCCGACGAGGAGGCGTGGCAAAACCTTGAAGATCTCGCCGAGCAAATACTACAGTAGGAGAGCACAAGACTGATGACATCATCTTCAACTTCAATTAGGGTTGGTGTCCACCAGCTCGATACTTCCATTGCAATGAAAGCCGAAATGGCTGCGATGCAAAAGAAACTGGAAGCTATTGAGAGAAAATTCTCTTCAGCCTCCCTAAATCAAGTTTCTCTCCTCAAAACCATGTATGGTTGTTATTTTGACCCATCACATTTGACTGAAGAATGTCATTTGAATCCTCCATCTCACGGTCAAAAACAAACTAATGCTGTTTTTCAGCAACGATCCCTATTTTTCCACATATAACCCGGGATGGAGGAATCATCTTAATTTTGTTTGGAACCAAACCAAATTTAAAACCAAAATAAAAATCAGTTCCAAAATCAAAACACCTATCAAAGGCTTTCTCTACAGCAATAATAACCACCACCACAACAAATTCAGCAGCCCCTTCAACCGCAACAGTTCTAAAATCCAGCCAACAACTTTTCTCCTTATAATAATTCTTTCCAACCACAAAACAACATTTCTCCTGCCGGCACCAATGAAGTCTTTGCACTGGAGAGAAGCATAGAAACCTTCATTAAACAATCATCTCAAACGTCGGCTAGTCTAACTTCTTCTATCTAATCGTTAGTACAACATACTGCGTCCCACAGCGAAAGCATCAAATTAATCGAAACACAAATTGCATAATTGAATGCAGTAATGAGTGAAAGAGAGAAAGGGAAACTTTCATCTCAAGCTCTACCAAATCTTGGCCACCTACAAAACGCTAACATTATTCTTAACCAACAAAATTATAATGTGAGTGTCGTAACTACATTGAGATCGGGAAGAATACTGAACAACCATGTTGGAAACTAAGATGACAACAACGATGGCACTGTTTACCACCGAAAACAGAGATGAACTGGGATTGATCGTCTTGCCTGAATTTAGGAGTAGATGCTATTTGGATATTTCCGTCCACCTCTCCGAAGATACCAAGTTGATTTATGACACTGTATATCGGAGTTTTGGATAGATGCGACCGATGGAGTAGATTTCATCAGATCCCCTCTCATTTGTAAGGGTTTTTTGATTGTGTGGACGCTCTTTCATGCAGGCGCAAGCCTCTAAAGTTAATTACGTTATCGCATTGCGATAACCACTTTTTACTTCTCCAGTAGTTCACTTCATGTCGTGTGTTATTTTATTTTTATGGGGTTGCCTTTGGATTGTATACGGAGACTATTTTATGTCATCGCCCGTAGGGCGCGGATCAGTCCAAATCCTTATATTTATGAATTTGGGTTTTGAATTTAGGTTATATATTCCTTTAGTTCAAAAATATTTTATTTTATTTAAGGACCGTTAATCTAATTTGGGATTAAGATCAACTTAAATATATGAGTATTTGGGCTCAATTCATTTTAACTAAGAATACGTTAGTCTTATTTTTAGACTAAGATCAACTTAGCAATATTTTCAGAATCATTAAATTTTATTAAGATTAATCAACAGAGCATTTGGAATCAGCCGCAAGAAACTTTTCAGAGAGCCTTTGCCAATTTGGGCTTAGTCTGCTCAGTCTTTTTCTTTTTCTTTTTATTTAAAAGTGCTAACCACTTATTTGTGGTTCTGTTTGCTCAGCCCTTTTCCTTTTATGTAGAAGTGCTAAACAATTGTTTGGAGTTCTGGCGCTCACATGTGTATCATGTGAGGTGCTCAGACATGGGCGCTGCCCAATCAGTGCCAAGAACTTTAATCATTTTGACTAAATATAGAATGCTAAGCACTTTGTATTTAGTTCATGTGAGGGGCATGCGAGGCATTGTCTCATTTATTTTATTGGGCGCTCACATGTGTTTCACATGAGGCGCTAGGATAGTGCTAAGCACTTAGTCATTTTGACTGATTTTATAGTGCTTCTGCACTTTTACTCAGCACTCACATGTATTTCACGAAGCTCCGGGCCTTTTATTTTGAACGCTCACGTGGAAAGCACTTGAGGCGCTGAGTCCTTTGTTTTGGGCGCTCATGTGGGAAACACGTGAGACGCTGAGTGCTTTGTTTTGGGCGCTCACGTGGGATGCGCGTGAGGCTCTGGGTTTTATTTAAGGGAATCTTTTGGGTGCTCACATGAGGCGCCTGTCACGCCCCGCTTCTCGGCGTACAGGGAAGGAGACATGACGAGGCACGTGACGTATTTACTCAGAAGTAAACATGTTAAGTGTAAATAACTAATATAAATGTAAAGCATAAGAATGGTAAGAGATGTAATAAAACAATAACTTTTTATTGATATTTATTCTTTACATACAACTGAAAAGTAAAGTACAATAGTAAAAGGTGATGCTTAAATAATGGCATATGCACTGAAAAGAAAATAGTACAAGTAAGTCTAAAATTCGGCCTTCTCGGTAAACTGCTCCAAGTCGTCCTGACTGGGCTCGATCTCTTGAGAGTTGGGTCGTCCTGACAACATTCCAAAGAAAAAAAAGATAGGAATGTCGTCAGCGAACTAGCGCTCGGTAAGTCCTAAGAGATAGAATGTAATAGTTAGGTAAAGAATATAACAGGTAAGTTTTGTGTTTGTTATGTTAGCGTAGTTGTTTGTAGCTTGATACAGAATGCGCTAGTGTATACGAGAGGAGTCCAACTTGCTCCGTGGAATGAGGTAACATGTAAGTATAAGGCCCCGTAAAAACCCACGGGACAACGGCACATAATGTTCATATAGGTATCTTTTAGTGACCGTCATTGTGCCATTTTTTAACACATTCCGTAACGGTCTGCCTCTTCAGAACCCCGTAGTGTATATTATATTATTTTGTAGATATAAGACTTGCAGAAACCATGGTATAAGTTGTTGATGTAAATGGTTCAGGATTTAAACAGATAGTCATGTAGTCAAGTCAAGATATATCCATGGTTCGGTCAAGTCAAGTCATGTTGTATACTTGATAAAAATTCTGGTATTCATGTTTAGTCCAAGAATATATTGGATTCATGTTGAATTGGAGTTATATTTGAATTGTATTCAGGTTTTAGATTGTATTCAGATTAGACTGATTCTCGCACTGAGTCAGACATTTTAGACAAAATTAGATCCTGAATTAGGTTGAGGAGTTATTGATAACTGTTGCACATGAACGACATGATTGTTCCCCTCCGAATGGCGGCGGCGACGTTAGGACGTCTTGCCTGAGATTCGGGGCAGATGCTATATGGTTTTATCCGTCTACCTCTCCGAAGATGCCAAGTTGATTTATGGCACCGTGTATCGGAGGTTTAGACGGATGCGGCCGATGTAGCAGACTTCGTCAGATTCCCCCTCGCTAGAGGGGTTTTTGATTGTGGGGATGCTCTTCTCTGCAGGCGCAAGCCTCTGCAGTTAATTACGCTACCGCATCGCGGTAGCCACTTTCTCCTTCTCCAGAATTTCACTTCGCGTCGTGCATGTTTGTTTTGTTTGTGGTTGCCCGTGGATTATATACGGAGACTGAGTAATGCCGTCGCCCGTAGGACGTGGATTAGTCCAAATCCGTATTTACTTAGATTTGGGTTTGGTGTTTTTAGTTTAAGGATACGTTAGCCGTGTTGAGGCTAAGATCAACTTAAACATCCGTTAAGGATACGTTAGTCCTGTTTGAGACTAAGATCGACTTAACGTGGTGATCCATTTAATATATGGCCGTCGGGACTCGTCACCTCTCTGACGACGTTGAAGGATTACAACGACAGGTGCCAGAGGAGTTCGTAGATGTTCCCTTGAACCAAAGTCGATTTGGAGTTTTGTAGTCCATTTGAATATTTAAGGATGCATTAGCCGTGTTTGGGGCTAAGATCAACTTAAACGGGACCGTTTAGATCCGGCAAAAGAGCACTTGAAGGCTCTATTGTTTCAGTTTAGGGACGTAGTGGTCCATGTTCCAGTTTAGGGACGTGGTGGTCCGTATTCCAGTTTAGGGACGTGGTGGTCCGTATTCCTGTTTAGGGACGTGGTGGTCTATGTTCCAGTTTAGGGACGTAGTGGTCCGACATTAGTTTAAGGACGTTTCGGTCCAATATTAGTTTAAGGACATTTCGGTCCAATATTAGTTTAAGGACGTTTCGGTCCACGAGTTTAATGACCCCGCAGTCCATGTTGATGTGTGGTCGTTGGGACCCGTCACCTCTCTGACGTTGTTGAAGGATTACAACGAGAACTGTCAGAGGAGTTCGGAGATGTACCCCCTCGAACCAGATGTAAATTGATTTAGGGAGCAGCCGTGCTCAGTCAATTTAATTTGAGGACTTATGGCCACGTCTGGGCTAAGTCCAGTTTTGTCTTTGGCCTATTGGACCTGTGCCAGGGCCTTGCCCCTTCACTGCATTATTTTTCTTTGTTTTGATTGGGCTCTGCCCTTTTATAAATGATGCAGAGCATCTATTTTGTTTGGGCTCTGCCCTTTTTTATTTCTTTGCAATTTATTTTGGCCTGTTAGGTCTTTTTGGTTTGGGCCTGGCCCTTTAGCAAAAGAAATGCATTGCATTCTTAGGCACTTTGGGCCAATCAGAGAGCGCAAGCGCTTGTGGTGACGACACGTGTCATGCAAGCGCAGTGCGCTGCGCTAGTGCGCTGCTGACACGTGGCGTACTTTGGTGAGTTGCGCCAATTACAGAGAGCAAAGCTCTATCTTAAAGCGCATAGCGCAACTAGTTCAGATGCTGACATGCTGCGCTCTCCCAAGAGCACAACAGCGCAGTTTGCAAGTGCAAGGCACTATGATTTAAGAATCTTTTAGATTCAAGAACCAATGGTTCATAAAAGAAGTGCAAAGCACTATTCGTTTTCTTGATCTAATTTAGATCAAAGAAAAAACAAGTTTTTTCTTTTTATTTCAGGAACCAAAGGTTCATAAAAGTGCAAAGCACTATTTATTATGTGAAGATCATTGATCTTGTTTTTAGATCAATGATCTATTAGAAGAAATTTCTTCTAATTTGTGAAGGTTTTTACCTTTTTCTTAAAACTTTTTCAGAGTTCTCTCTGTTTGAAGCTCTTGATTTCTCAAAAGTGTTGATGCCTTTGAATTGAGGTCTAGGGTCCTTTTTATAGTGCCCATAAATTAGTTAAATTTGTTAAAGAGATCTTTCTCTGAGTGATTTGGGGAATTTTCCGCACCGTTGGATCTTTGATCCAAGGGCTTCTGTTTTACAGAAGAAAATCTTCTTGTTTTAACAAGAACAGAAAGATTTCTTTAAAATTTTAATTCTGTTTGGCGCAAATGCCCCAGCGCGTGACACGTGTCGCGCAGCGCAACTGCGCTAGCGCATCTGTGCTGACACGTGTCGCGCAGCGCAAAGCGCAGCGCAACTACGCTGACACGTGTCGCGCAGCGTAGTGCTTGCGCAACTGAAGCGTTGCTTCCTTTAATTTTGCTTAAAATAGAGCTTTGCTCTGATTGGGCGCGCCTTCTTGGGCCCTGTACTGACGTATCAGCGCCTGACATGTGGTGCGTTGCGCCCGAGATTTGAAGCGTTGCTTCAAAATTTGAATTTTGAATTTCAACAGAGTTTTGCTCTGATTGGGGAAACAAATGCCCCCCACCGTTGCGCTCACGTGGCGTGCACGTGAGTGCAGCGGTGGCAAACTCTTGACCGTTGGATCAAGGGGTGAGCTGAAGGGGAGCAAGCGCCTTATTAATAGGACCTATGGCCCTTAGAAAATCTTCACCATTTCAAGATTTTGATTTTCCAGAGCTTTGCTCTCACTCAAGAACTTCAGAGCTTTGCTCATTTCTAAAGTCAAAAATTTTAGGTAAAAATTAATTTAAATCAAATTAATTTAACTTAATCTCAACCAAAGAGCTTTGATCTCACAGATCTTTTGATCTAAAGAGATCCCCATTGGGGTTTCATAAACAGAGCTTTGCTCTCAAGAACTTATAGATCTGCAGAGATCTTGTTCATGGGTTCTAACCCATGAACAGAGCTTTGCTCTTGAATCAACTGTAGATCTTTTAGATTTGAAAAATGAAGAATCTTTTTATAAGTTTTTCATGAATCTTTCAAGATTCCAAATTTTTTAATTCTTTTAAGTGTAATTTTTTTTTCTGATGGACCTTTTCCATTATTACCACAGAGCTATACTCCTTTAAGGAATTTTATTCCTTTGAGACCAGAATTTGACAAGTGTCATTCTGTGATAGAGCTTTGCTCTGAAAGAGGAGATTTTCTCCTTGTCTCTAGGGATTCCCTACTGATGATAATATTCTCTTGGCGATCTTTTCTTTAACTGACAGTCTCACCCAATGATGAGGCTGTCTTATTAAAAGAGGCATTTTCATCCAGATTTTGTGGGTCCCCATTTGGTCCCCTACCCACTGCACTGCAGTGTGATTAATTTTAATCTAATTAATTTTTAAATTAATTTAATTGAAGATTTTTTTTTAAACGCCAAGCGTTGGGATTGTAGCACTGACGACTATTTTGTTCTTTTGCAGCGATCATGTCTCTCGACACCTCGTTCCCGTTTGTTCGTTCAGAGGAGGGATTTCCCGAGGCGCCCTTGGACCGTGAGGTCCTGGCCATGATTAAGGAATACGACCTGGAATACAAGAGTCTCCATCTTTGGGGGTCGTGGTATAATCAGATCATCATGGGCCGACGGAGCTTCACATGCGCGGTGCCGTCAGAACCCATCACGGCGATTCACTATGCTACCCCACCCTCGGTGCAGTATGCCGTGGAGATGGTGGATTGGACATCGAAGGATTTTCTTCATCCGGCTATAGATGCAATCCCGGTCCAGCGTCCCATGGTTTTGGATATCTTAGGACGCCGTATCTGTCAAGGCGAGACGTGACCTTGGGGGCAATCATATAATATCGGTCTGATCCCCCGCCACCCAATCGGCTATCTGCCGTGGGCCCGGTATATCCTGTCGACGAAGAAGTCGCAGTTGATAAAGTTAGGATTGTACACCGCAGTGTACGTCTCTCTGTTCCAATATCCCACGCTCCCCACCTGGTGGTTCAAGGCCTTCCTGGAGCAGTGGAACATTCCTACCCACACTTTCCTCGCCATGGATCGGGAAGTGTCAATCTCTTTGGAAGAGTTTATGGAGGTATCCTGTTTACCGGTCATGGGGGAACATTATGAGGAGTTGCTCCCGACGGATGAGTACATCTTTGGTGCTAAGCCGGTGATAAGGGGGCTCACGCCGGAGAATGCTGTTCAACACCAGTTCCCAAGCTTGATTAAAGTGTTGAACATATATGAGTCTCTTTTCATCGAACATGGGAGTCGAGGAGTTAACTTTGAGGATTTCATTGCTCGGTTTCTTCGTCCAAGCGTCCTCTCATCAGAGGCTGCTAAGTTCGCTACCCTGGATGACCCTTTCGGTCTAGGTGTGGATAACCTGCCGGAAAAGGAGATAGATCAAAAGGGTTTTTTCCTTCCGGAATTCCCGACTATGTCTTTTGCAGAAATTGCGGCCCCTGGAATGGATGAGGAGGCCTTTTTCTTAGGATTTCTCAGGTTATGGTTGAGTTGGTTTGCAATTCCAATGCACTCTCACCGCATGCGGCCCTCTGTTTGTTACCCAGCCCACCGGATGACTATCGGGATAAAGGTGGCCGTTGGGATCGCCGGCTTGGCGCACTTATATCATGGCCTCAGCCGAGCAGCGGATGCTAATGAGCCTGGGGTGCTGCACGTGGTCTTCCCGATGCACTACTTTATGTCGTGGCTCGAGCTACATACGGCGGGTGTCTTCGGCATGCACAAAAGGCCCTCATTCTACGAAAGGTGCAGCTTCCCTCGCCTCATACAGCTGATTGGCGCATCAATTGTGAATCCATCGCCACGAAATGCCAGGGGTTTACTCCTTCGCTCCCACACCGTTGGAGCCGGTGTGTCTTTCGTCGACAAAGTGTTGACTATTGGAAAAGCGTCTACCACTGCAGTGCGGTCATTGCAAGACACTTTCAAGGATGGAGCTTCGGTTTTAACGGCCCGGGAGACCCTTCACTTATATTCCATCAGACCAGGCTTCTTGGTGTTTAGGCAGAACGGGACAGAGATCTTCATGAGATATAACCCGCATCGTTTCGCCCAACAGCTGAGCAATAATCAAGGGGTACCGCTGGAGGCTTTCTTATCGGAACCTGCTGCGACCGAAGAAGGGATGGAGAGAGAGCTGCATCATTTCTTGCATCGAAACACGGGCTCCCACTTGTTTATCAGTGAGCCGGCTTGCGCCCCATGACTTCTCAGGGTATATACAGAATGGTACAGTCATTCGACGGGAGCGGTCATAAAGGAGGAAAGGAGGTTGCTGATCGACCGTAAGGGTGCACCTCCAGGTAGCGATCGCAACGTTCCTTTGGTGCCAAGGACCCCGGTAATCCCCCCTTTAAAAGATGCCAGAGCCGGACCATCGCGTGCGCAGAGTCCTCCACGCGGATTGCCGCTCCCTGATATTGCGGATGCACCCCCAGCGCCCTGTGCTCCAGTGGAGACAGTGGTTATAGCCTCGCCGGAGTCTGGCGTGGGTGCAGACATCGGGACCCGCCGTCCCAAGGTGGCTGCTAAGCGTAAGTCAATCCCACGTGAGCCTAGGGTCGGAGGGCAGAAGAAAAAGAAGTCGCTCTTCGCTTCAGATGTCACGTTCAGTCAGGAACCCTATGCTCCCTATGCCGAGGGCCTGATCGAATATGGGACTAACGAGGGATTAGTCATGCCACCGCAGGATGATACAGACTTGGAAGCCGCTCTCGAAACTTCAGCGTGGTTGGCAAAGCGTGACGCGTGGCTAGCTGAGCTTGCGCAATCAGGTAACTACTAGTCACATTTTCTTTATTGTATCATATTCTTCTCATTGCCTTTGACTAACGTTTTTCTTTCTTTTCTTCCAACAGGCATCACTGATGAGGAATCCATTGCCGCTTCACTCAAGACCTTCCAAGAGGAGGAACGCCTTAGAGCGTCTTTAGGCCTCAGTAATTTTTGATTCATTAAGTTTTTATTCTCCTTGCGTTATGGTCAATCTAATCTCTCCCTTTTTATTGCAGAAACCTCAATGCCGTTCCTGCCAAGCGACGCAAATGTTCTGCCAGCTGCCGATGTTCCCGCTTCCTCTGGGCCACCGCAGGAGGTTCGTCTTGAAGAGCCGATGAGAGATGCCTTAAAGGCTCTGGAGGCATCTTTAAATGAGGACGACGATGCTTCGATAAAGGAAGCGTCAAAGAGGTCCATCGTGACGGCCCGGGAGGAAAGGAAGCGGTCAAGACGCGAAGCAAAGGCATGCAGGGCTGCTTTGGCCATTGGAGCGGGCCCCAGCACCGTTCCTCGAGCCGACACTCCGTCAGAAGAGTCCCCGGTCGTCCTGTCTACAGCTCATAGACAGGCGATCCGCGCCAATAGAGAGGCTAACGACAAATCTACCTCAGGTAATACTTCTTTCAGAATTTCGTTATAAGACTCATAAAGCTGTCGGTTCTTATATATTTTATCTTGCAGGGCCAAGTTCGACCGAGGGGGAGGCGGAGACCGTTGAACCCAAGGAAACAGAGGAGGCGACACCTGCCGAACCTGAGCCGACGGTGGGCAACGTTGCTGAGGCTTCGGAGCCTGAGATGGAGGTTGGGGGGTCTGCAGCCGAGAAGGTCATTGATGCCGAGCTTAAAGTGGCGGCAGATGAAATGATCATTACAACTGAGCCCAGGGTGGCGGCGGACGAGGCGCTTGAGGCCGCGGAGCCCGCAGAAGTAGCGGGTGATATGGGTACGACTCTTTGGGAAGAGTTAGCCACTCTCTCCCAAGAGTCCGGCAACGCTCCAATCATTGCCCTCCCCGTGTACGATCTTCCGCCGTCTCCAGGTCTTGCGAGCACGACAACGGTCCCTATCGAGTCGGGTGATGAGGCCACGGGCGGTGGCTTCATGTCCATGGAGGAGGGAGTCGCCTTCGTTTCAGCGGCAGCTCATCAGGTAAATCCAAAGTTGCTGTCTTTCTTTACCTTATAATTCTTTCTGACAAGTTCACCTTTTTTTGTAACGCAGCTGCAGCCAGCGCTGATGCCCCACGACTGCCTTGGCGGTGGTCACCTATCAACCCTCTCTCATACCGTCGAAGATGTTGGAAGGTATGGGTTTGCAATTTATTAATCTTATCTTCCAAATGCATAATTTGTGTACTAAAGTCGTACTGTTATGTCTTTTCAGGAGTGCTCTTTGATCATCTATATCAAGTGTTGCTCCCACATTTCTCCTTCCCATCTGAACTCACTTCTTCCTCTGGCGGTGCTGGTGAGTATAGTCCCCGACTGATACCTTTCTTTTTCGGTGATAGAATTATTTCTAACTCTCTCTTGTCCTGACTGCAGCGTTACAAATCGAAGGGGAGAAGAAAGATCGGCCGCGCTACCTGCCCTTCCGGCCTTGCCATCTGTCTCGCTGGTACGGCGACTATCACGTTGATAACTCCCCCCTTTATTTTTTATACTGTTATCTGATCACATCTTGTTTCTTTTCAGCTGTCGTTCCGGTCTCGGCGCCCTTCGAGCCTCGCATCACAATGCCGGCAGGTCCTTACCTGAGACGTCCATCTTCGAAAGGCGCCGCGAACAGCTTGCGTATGTTGAGCGACTATATTGAGGAGCTCGACGTCGAGACCCCTACGCCTGCTGCGGATTTCGCTACGGCGGTTAACCCGATGCTGGTGATACTCGTGAATTTTCATGACGAGGGCATCATCGCATCTTGGGTTAACCATTGTATGGAGATCGAGGCTCGCTTGCATCAGCTAGAGTCGATGCGTCCCGCCCTCGAGACTTTAGCCGCGAGCAATGAAAGAGCAGCATGGATCGAGGGAAGCGCTTCTTACGTCCACCATTTGGAACAAGAAGCAGCTTTAAGGCTAAGGGAATGCCAAGAGACTTCGAGCGAGACGGCCCGTCTGCGTGCTGAGGTTGAAGCGAATGCTGCCCAAGTGAAGGCTATCTTTGAGGGTCTCCTGGAGCGCATCTCCTATGGGCTACATTTGAAGCGAAAGCTTGATGTAGCCGAGCGTGATACCCCAGGCCAGGAAGCTGCTTATCAGGCTGTCAGGGAGCAGCTTGCATCTGTCTTGCAGCAGCGGGCCCAAGTGGAGGCGGAGCTGGCGGTGGTAGCCGATTAGGAGAAAGTGGGGAAGGAATTGCGCGAACAATTGTTAGAGCTATGCAAGACGCTTCCTTCTCAGTAACTCTCCTTGTATCGTTTGTACTTGTAAATAAAAAAAAAGTATATATATATTTTTTTTTATTTTTTAGCACAATGTATCCTGTACTCAATCAAGTTTATGAATAAAAGATACACATTTTCTGTAATGTCTTGCATCATTTCTCCGCCTTTTCTTTCTTTTATTATCAGCATGCCGCCTTAGTAAACATGGTCAACAGATAATAGAGCACGCATCTTGACTTTCTTAAGAAATAGCGATGGCTTAGGTCGCAGGTTCAGATATGCTGCCTAAGACTTTTCAACTCTATGAGCCGAGAGGGTCTCGTAGAGATTTTTCTCCCTACGGATCGAGAGGATCTCGTAGGTAGGTTTTTCTCCTTAGGATTCGTGAGGATTCCTAAGTGTGTTGTCTCTTATAAGTCGTAAGGATCCTATAAGAGAATTTTTCCCTATTACGAGTTAAGAGGACCCGTAAGCGGTTGTTTCCCTCCTTGTCGAAACTCGACTTTGGAGAGTGAGACCCGTGAATAGTATGCAAGAGATCGTTTTAGATCGACTTGCAGGGTCCCATTGTTCAGGAAGCAAGTTTTTTAGTCCCTGCTGCCTGAGGCTTTATCTTGTAAGTTGAGACAAATCTGGAATTTCCCGTGGAGACACTGGTTTCTCTGCGAGCCGACGCGAATCAGGAGGCTCTCGTCAAGGATTGTTTGTTTCCCTGAGTTGAGGTATTTGCTAAGGATTATTTGTTTCCTTAGCGCCAAGGATTATTTTTTTCCTTGGTGTTGAAACGAGTCGAGAATTTCCCACGGAGGCACTGGTTGCTCTGCGAGTCGACGCGGATCAGGAGGCTCTCGTCAAGGATTGTTTGTTTCCCTGAGTTGAGGTATTTGGTAAGGATTATTTGTTTCCCTAGCGCCAAGGATTATTTGTTTCCTTGGTGTTGAAACGAGTCGAGAATTTCCCACGGAGGCATTGGTTGCTCTACGAGTCGACGCGGATCGGGAGGCTCTCGTCAAGGATTGTTTATTTCCCTGAGTTGAGGTATTTGCTAAGGATTATTTGTTTCCCTAGCGCCAAGGATTATTTGTTTCCTTGGTGTTGAAACGAGTCGAGAATTTCCCACGGAGGCACTGGTTGCTCTGCGAGTCGACGCGGATCAGGAGGCTCTTGTCAAGGATTGTTTGTTTCCCTGAGTTGAGGTATTTGCCAGGGATTATTTGTTTTCCTAGCGCCAAGGATTATTTGTTTCCTTGGTGTTGAAACGAGTCGAGAATTTCCCACGGAGGCACTGGTTGCTCTGCGAGTCGACGCGGATCAGGAGGCTCTCGTCAAGGATTGTTTGTTTCCCTGAGTTGAGGTATTTGCCGAAGACACTGGTTTCTTCAGAGTTGGGATGAATCGTCGAGATCTGGCTTCATTTTCTGGCGGAGCCTGTTGGGAAAGTATGGTTCCCTCTTCATTTACGCCCTTGGATTGTATACAGGGATCGATGTAATCTTAACTGTAGGGCCAAAGTCTTATCATCATTTTTTTTGTTTTATTTCCGCGATGCTCTATCATTTCAGCTTTTATATCGCGAAGGTCGCGATTGCCCAATCATTTCGGCTATTTTTCGCGGTGCCCAATCATTTCGGTTGTTTATTTTATTTTTACTCGCTGCTTTTTATTGCGAATTGCCCAATCATATCGGCTATATTTTTTTTATTTTTACTCGCTGCGTTTTATTGCGAGTTGCCTAATCATTTCAGCTATTTTGCATGCATATATTTTTACTTGCTGCTTTTTATTGCAAGTTGCCCCATCATTTCAGCTATTTCATATGCATGTGCGGCCTACTGGCTTTTCGCCGTAAATCTGAAGTTAGACACCGATTTCGGCATCAGCACCGCTACAACTGGGATATTGCCAGGAGCGAATCATCATCTGCCTCTTTCGACGTCGAACAAGGGTGGCTTAGCGAATAGGGTTAAGGTCCTGTCGACTAAGGCTTTTGACTTCACGCGCCGTAAGGGTCTCACAAAGGTATTTCTCCCTACAAGTCGTGAGGATCTTGTAGGTGTGTTTTCTTCTTAAGAATCGTAAGGATTCTTAAGTGTTTGTTCCTCCGTAAGTCGTAAGGATCCTACAAGAGGATTTTGTCCTTGTAAGTCGAGAGGACTTATAAGGGTTATTTGTCATGCGAACATATCCCCAGTCTCGGATGGGACTTGATTAGGGAAATATTTATTCGCGCCCGTGGATTGTATACAAGGGTTAGTATTGAGCCACTTGTAGGGCAATATCGAAGTTTGTGGGAGTTGCTTAAGAACAGGTTCAGGTCTCTGTAACTTAAGACTTTCAAGTCTTATGAGCTGTGAGGGTCCCATAAGAGAGTTCTCCTTATGAGTCGTGAGGATCTCGCAAGTGTAATTTCTCCCTAGGAATCGTGAGGACTCCTAAGCGTGTTGCTCCCTTGTGAGTCGTAAGGATCTCACGCGGGTGGTTTCTCCTTACAAGGTCGAGAGAACCCTATAAGTGTTTTTTTTAACGAGGTTGCGCCCTTTCGGGTTTTCACAAACACTCGCCGGTAGTCCTGCTGTTTTTACTCACGGAGCCCTTTTGGGTTTTCATCCGTGACCATTTTACTTATGGACATACCGTTTTTTTTATTCTTTTTATTTTTATTTACTTTTTTTTTACGAGGTCGCGCCCTTTCGGGTTTTCATGAACACTCACCGGTAGCCCTGCTGTTTTTACTCACGGAGCCCTTTCGGGTTTTCATCCGTACCCTTTTTGCTTATGGACATACCGTTCTTTTTTATCATATATTTTTTTAATTATTTTCTTTTTCTTTTTTTTTATTCATCTTGTCAGCCTAAGGATGCTGCGGTAGTAGTTTTAAGGACGTTTCGGTCCGCTATTAGTTTAAGGACGTTTCGATCTGACATTTAGAAGGCTGGCTATTGTTTATAAAGCTTGAGCTTAGGAAGATAGCGAGCGGACATAGTCGTCGTCATCTATCATTGACCTAGGCTGTGGCTCATTAAGCGTAGTATCTCTTTAGGAAGCGACCGTTTATTGGCCTGAAAGGCCTTTCACCGTGCATATCTATGAGTAGATAGGCCCCACCCTGGTAGACCTTATCTATGATATATAGGCCTTCATAGTTTGGCTCAAACTTTCCCCGCTTGGCGCGATTGGGGATCATAGGCCTTTTGACCACTAGCACGAGTTCGCCTTGGCGAAATGTCCTTGGTCGGGTCAATCTTTCATATGAGCGCGTCATCTTTGCTTTATAAGCGTCCAGATTTTGTTGCTCTATGAGCCGTGTTTCTTCAAGGGCATCAAGCTCCTCAAGCCGAAGGTGAGCGTTTTCTTCATCTGTTAGCTCATAGTGGACTGCCACTCGTAGAGAGGGTAATTCTATCTCGAGGGGGAGTACTGCTTCTGTACCGAATACCAACGCATATGGCGTTGCGTTGGTGGCCGTCTTGAACGTTGTTCGAAATGCCCAAAGAGTTTCTTGCAGTCTCTCGTGCCAGTCTTTCTTATTTCGGGACACCGTCTTTTTCATGATCTTTGTCAGGGTCTTGTTGAAGGCCTCGGCTAGACCATTAGCTCATGGATTATAAACCGAAGAATATCTCCAGTCTATATTATGCTGCTGCGCGAAGCGACTGATCTTGTGGCTTCTGTAGGCTGGCCCGTTATCGGAGATGATCCGTCGCGGAGTTCCAAACCGATATATGACGCGCATCCTGAAGAAATGGAGGATATTCTCCGTCTTCACTTCTCTTAATGGTACTGCTTCTGCCCATTTTGAGAAGTAGTCAGTCGTCGCCAGGATGAAACGATGTCCCTTGGACGATGCTGGTTCGATGGGGCCGACTATGTCAGTTCCCCACATTTCGAACGGCCAGCTAGCCACCGTCGGGTGTAGCGGATTTGGATGCTGATGGATGAAATCCCCGTGAATTTGACATTAGTGGCACTGCTTCGCATACTCAAGGCAGTCTTGAATCATCGTGGGCCAGTAGTAGCCCATCCGTTTGATCTTCAACTTCATCTTTGGGCCTGCTTGGTGAGAACCGCAGATTCTATCATGAACTTCCTGGATGACTCTTTTCGCTTCGTCAGGTCCCAAGCATCTCAGCCACAGAGAATCGAATGACCTCTTGTATAGAGTATCATTGACGAAGGTGAAAGACAGAGCTCGTTTCATGAGCTGATGTCTTGTGGACGCTTCTTCAGGCGTTCGGTGGTATTTGAAGTAGTCTGTAAAGACTTCTCTCCAATCCTCAGCCTTTTCCCAGTCTTTTATTTGTAAGGTCGTCTGTTCAGTCGCCCCCTTCTCTTCGGATGATTCCGGAGATATTTCTGCTGGGGCAAGCACCCGACGGCTTTGTACCACGATTCTAACGTCATCGAGGTTCTCGTCAGCCAGTTCTTTAGCAAGTTTGGCCAACGCGTCTGCTTTGCTGTTTTCCGCGCGCGGTATGCTTTCCAAAGTATAGGAGGGAATTTGGGTCAACAGTTGTTGCACCTTTTCACCGTACTTCACCAACTCCGGTTTGCACGTTTGGTAGTCGCCGTTTACTTGATTAACGAGCAGTTGAGAATCTCCATATATGAGGAGGTTTTCAATTCCCATGTCAATGGCGATCTCGAGGCCTGCTATCAAAGCCTCGTATTCGGCTTCATTTGTTCGTCCTCGGCTTTGTTAGGGAGAAAGCAAAACGCATTATCCCAGCTTGCGGAGTTACAAAGATAAGTCCTACTCCCGATTTGATTATAGGGGTACTTTGTTTGCGCTTTTTCATGGAAGATGCTCCATCGAAATAGAGCTCCCATCGGGTATCACCACAGTCGATTGCGTCGAACGCATGCTCTTCTGGTAGATCACAACTCAGAGGAGAATAGGCGGGTATCGGATGCTCAGTGAGGAAGTCGGCGATGGCCTGGCCTTTCTCTGCCTTGAGAGGTTGATAAGTTATCGAAAACTCCATCAAGAGCAGGGCCCATTTAGCGAGTCGACCTGTCAATATGGCCTTCGACATCAAATATTTGAGGGGGTCCACCTTTGAAATGAGACGGACCTCATGCGCTAACGCATAGTGCCTAAGCTTGGTTATCGCGAAGATCAACGCCAGGCAGTGTTTTTCAATGGGGGAGTAGTTGCTTTCTGCTCCCAGTAGAACTCGACTTAAGTAATAAAGAGCTCTCTCTTTCCCTTGATCATTCTCTTGCGCCCATAATGCGCCTAAAGAACCTTTGCGGGCGGTTGTGTAAAAAATGAGAGGCTTTCCCTTAACCGGAGCAGCCAACACTGGTGGGTTCTGCAGGTACTGTTTAATCTCGTCCAGCGCGCCCTGGCATTTTTGATCCCAGACGAACGGGGTTCCCTTCTTCATCAGGTGACTATAAGGACGACACTTGCCCGAAAGGTTGGCTATAAATTGCCGTATATACGCGAGCTTCCCTTGGAGAGACCGCAGCTGCTTAAAAGTCCTTGGCGGAGGCATTTCCATAATCGCCTTGATCTTGGACGGATCTATCTCGATACCTCGGTGTCGGACGATGAATCCTAGGAATTTGCCAGAGGAAACCCCGAATGCACACTTGAGAGGGTTCATCTTCAAGTTGTATTGTCGAAGGCGTTGAAACACGGTCTTCAAATGCTCGAGATGTTCTTCGTATGATTTGCTTTTAACCACGAGATCGTTGATATAGCATTCGACGATTTCGTGTATGAGGTTATCGAAGATCTTCGTCATGGCCCTCTGGTAAGTGGCACCGGCGTTCTTTAATCCGAAGGGCATCACTTTATAACAGAATATTCCCAAAGGAGTCCGAAAAGCGGTGTGCTTCTGGTCTTCGGGGTGCATCTTTATCTGATTATACCTTGATGAGCCGTCCATGAAGGAGAAAACCTCATGAGTGGATGTATTGTCTATCATTAGTTCGGTGACTGGCACCGGGAAATCATCTTTTGGGCAGGCTTTATTGAGATCCCGAAAATCCACGCATATGCGCACCGTCCCATTTTTCTTCATCACCGAGACGATGTTGGCGATCCATTCAGGGTATTGAACTTCCTGGATAAAGCCAGAGTCGATTCGCTTCTTGACCTCGGGGTTGATGCTCATCTCAAGCTCGAGCCGCATTCTTCTTGGCGCCTGTTTGACCAGCTTGACGTCCAGGGATATCGCCAATTTGTGCACAGCAATTTCTGGATCTAATCCCGGCATTTCGGAATAGTTCCATGCGAAGCAATCTTTATGCTGCATAAGCAGGTCTTTTAATAAAGCCACCTTCTCTTCAGACAGCAGCTCGCTGACAAATGTCGGTCACGGGTCGTTTAGCGTTCCCAACTCAATTTTCTTGAGGTTATCTGCGGTGGTATGTATTCCATCCTCCAGTTCTTTCGGAGCTGGCGGAAATTCTAAGATCACCTCATCATTGCTGTTTTCGAAGCACCAGGGAAGGTTGTCCATGTTATCGGGCCCTTCTTTTAATATTGTGATCATGTGACAAGTGCGAATCCGCTTCCAATCCCAATATGGAGTTGGTTCTATTCTTGCGGCTTCGGGTTCATGCTTCTGTGGCGGCGCTACCCTCCAGTTGTCAGACAGAGCGAACTTGCCAAGCTGATACTGATCTTTGACCCAATTCTTGAAGGTGAAGCAGTCTTCGAGAGGATGCCCTATTACACGATGGTAAGATCAATAATTTGGGTCAGAGGCTTCGCCTGCTTGCTCGGGGTTCTTGGACTCCGGCAGTGTAAGCATTTGATATTTTAGAGCAAGATCAAGTATCTTCTTCGTCTTGTCCCGAGAAAATGAGTACGCTCGACCCATTTTCTTCATGAGGGATAGATCAATAATGCTCGTCTCCCGTTTACATGGCCTCTTAGCCCCGCTTTGTTGCTGTTGAGCGTCTTTTTGGCCTTTCGATTTGTTTCTGCCTCTGCGTCGAGCCTTTTTTATAACAGGTTGGCAGGGGGCGGCACTTTCATCTTTGACGGCCTGTTGAAGGAGACGTTGCGTTTTGGCTTTCTCATAGATGGCCATTTCGCGGTTGTGATCATCTCGGACTTTTTGACCAGCTTCCCTTATAAGCCTGTCCATTTGTTCTTCAAACGACGGACTGGGCACTTTTATATCAGGAACTTTTACTGGTTCAGGATTAGCGTCCTCCCGTTGAGCATCTACTTCTTCATTGAAGTCATGCACGACGTAACAGTCGCGGAGCAGCTCTCGTTTCTTGGAGCGAATGTATCCGAGCCCGATTGTCTCCATCCTCCTACTAGGCAGCTTGTGCTGAGTTCCGGGGACGTTCCTGACCTGTCATAGAATTTGGTCTTCCTAACGGTCTGTTTGAAGGGTATCCCTTGGCGCTTCAACAGCCTCTTTAAGCCTTCTGTATAATATCTGGGTAGACGGATGGGTTGAAGCCTGTCCAGCGTAGGATTTGCACCGTGCCAGATTTTTTTCTCCACTTTGTTTTTTTCAGAGCGGTAGAATAGAATTGCCTTCTCGCCTTCTCGCCTGGGAGGGATATAGAACGTCTGCAGCTCCTCTACACCGTCGGTACCGAGCGCATCCAGTTCTTTATAATGTTTAAGCGGCACTATAGCGACTTGTAGAACTTGCTCTTTGTCAGCGGAAGCTCGTATTGAAGGTCGAGCAGAGAATACAGCATGGACCTCATCCTCCGAGTCACTACCAAAGATCAACGTAGGAGCGGATGGTCCCGGCTTGGTGTATTGGGGCGGACCCGAATAAACTATCTCCTCTTCCTCCTCGGTATCACTGCCGAAGACAGGGATGGTAGCGTTAGTTTTATTTCTGGCTTGTGACATCTTTCCGTGTCTTCAAAATTCGGCAGGAAGTATTTGACATCTTCATATTTGCGAACTTCATTCACGGAAAACGGATTCAGTTCTCCCGTTATGGTATACTCGAGACCATCCCTAAAATATTTCATACACTGATGCTGTGTAGAAGGGATGATGTTATACTCGTGTAACCATGGTCGGCCGAGCAGAGCGTCGTAGCATGTCCTGGCATCTATGACGTGGAATTTAATGTCCGTGACGAGCAGTCCGAAGTGTAGCGTCAGTATCATAGATCCAAGAGTCTTTGATGATTGGGAGTCGAACCCGGAGATGGTGATCTTGTCCCGAGCAAGGTGCTGGACGCTCATGCAGATTTCTTTTAACACCCGCACATTGAGTAGGTTAACAGACGATCCGTTATCGATCAGGATTTTGCCTATCTTTATATCATGGCAATATCCTGAGACATAGAGAGGGCGATTGTGTTCGCACGTCCCAAGGAGAAGGTCTTCATCGCCAAAAGTGACATCTGCCGTGTGCACTTCCTCCAATTCATCCTTCATCTTTTCTTCAGCCAGAAAAGCTTGGAATTGCTCTGGATCCTATAGTGCCTTGATTAACGAATCCCTCGCCTCCTTTGATAACAAAAGGGCGTCAAGAATGCTGAGCTGCGAGGGTAGTTTCCTCAGATGCGCTAAGACGTTGTAATCCACCTTATTTCTCTTCGGCGGGTCCTTGGCACTTAGCTCTTCCACAACTTGGTCATCTAAGACGATATCCTCAGGGACCTTCTCTTTTCCCTTATCTTTTTTATTTGAGGGTCCAAGATTCTTTTCGGGAAGCGTACGATTACGTAGCCGAATATTTTCGCAGACCTTCGGTTCTTCTTCTTCTGCCGAGGTGGACTCTTTAAAGAGAGGGGCAAGCTCCAGCTCTTCATCGAAATCGCTCCCGAATGTAGGCACCTGTGATCCCCCGGCGTTAACCATGCGGCAATCACCGGTAGTTCTGTTAAACCCTTCGGTCATATCTTTCCACTCCCGACGAGTTTTACGTTTCTCCCGCTTAAAATGTTGTCGGTGAGCAACATATCCTTGCCACCATTTATCGAAAGCTTTGCACTCTTCAGTGGGGTGCAAAATCTTCCGATGATACAAGCAATAGGAGGGGTACATTTCCGCTTCACCAGTAATTTTTCTTTCGGAGGATGGTAGCTTCATGCCCATTGATATGGCCTTAGCAAACCTTTTCCTCATCTTGAATTTGCTTTTGTCCGCAGTGGGTGTACTTTGCTCCAGCGGGAGTATCTCAATTCTTTCGTCAAGGCGCTGGCGTTTGGCCCTTTCGAATATAACCGCCTCACGCTCCCGATCAGCTTTGCTTTTTAAGAGAGCTTCATTAAGGAATGCATCGATTACTTCATCCGACGGACCCGAAATTTTTGGTTCAGGATCTGCCCCTGGCATTTCAGTACAAGGGGTCTCCTCATCGTCCATGAACGAGTGGGAAATCACATGACAGCTCGCCATGCATTCTTCAGAATCATCAGATGAACTTTCTCCCTCATCTTCCTCTTGAAAGACATGATTGAGGAATTCTTGGAATGTAATGGGCGTCCGAGCCTTCTGGTTGTATTCCTCCAGCGCGTCAATTTGTTTTTGCAAGTCCGTGCGCTTGTTGCCAGGCTTCACGGGCTTCTTTGACTTATTTTTCTTCTTCTTTGAAGATTTCAACGGCTGGTTATGAATGCTTGAGCCACCTCCATCGGTCTTTGGAGTTGGACGTGGCTTCAACATCCCCTCAATGACCTGCGGTTCCAACGGGTTCTTCCACCTAATTTCTGGGCATGTCTGAAGATCGTTTAGCATCCTCTTTGTCTTGGTTGATAATACAACCTCCCAAGGAGCTTCTTCAACGACGGAGCATGTTGCCCCTGGCGTATTCGTCCCCTTATATGTGTGGGGCTGCGGAGGATTCACCTTCCATTTGTCAGATAACGCGAATTTGCCCTGTCGGTACTGGTTTTCAAGCCAATTTTTGAAAACATAGCAATCTTCGATCGGATGGCCCAGTACTCGATGATAAGGACAGTAGTTGGGCTCATTGACATCATTTGGTTGCAACGGACGTTTTGGATCCGGTAGATTTATGAGTCGGTTGCGTAACGCTAGCTCGAATAACCTTCTCGTTTTGTCGCGGGGAAAGGAGTAAGAACGTCCTAGCCTCTCCTCAAGGGCTACGTATGGACGCGTATTATTTTGACGAACAACCGGCTTCGAGTCGCTCGGTTGTTATTGAGCATTAGCGACAACGATCGCTTTTCCCTTCCCCTTGTCATTTCAGGAGTCCGGCTTTGGAAGAGGGGGTTTATGGCCCATCTGATCCATTTGCGCTAACTTGTCAATCAAGGCTTGGAAGGTAGTTGGCTTGAAAAACATCATAAATTGTGAGATGGTTGCTTGCGGATCAAGGGTTCCCACAAACATACCCACCGCGGGAGCTTCTTCAATGCACTGCTCGCACTTCGACCATAAGTTCCGCCACCGTATAGCATATTGAACCCATGTCTCGCCTGGCTTTACCCTGGCGTTAATCAGTGCCGTCATTGGGGTACGTTCACTGGCGCTTGCAAAACGCTGAGTAAACTACAGCTCCATCTCCGCGAAGGTCTTGATAGAGTCGTTCGGGAGCTCAGAGTACCACTCGAACGCCGTATCTGATAAACTTCCAACAAACTGGCGAAGCAAAAGCTTGTCATCACCGCCGGTGTTGCCGCAGAGTGCCATGAACTGGGCAACATGCTGGTGAGGATTGCCCGTCCCCTTGTAGACATGGAACTTGGGAATTGTGTAACCCGGCGGGTACTTGATTTGGTCTTACCAACTTGGATATGGCCGCCCCGTTTTTACGACCTGGCCGGCTGTTTCAGTCGCATGATGAACCCGTATTTGCTGGACTATGTACTCGTCCAAATCAGCTTTAGAGATTGTATCCTCTTTAGCCGTTGACAGAGCTGGCGGAGGATTTGATGTCTCTCCCCTATCGTCTCCAAGGACGATCGGGGGCTCTTCAGCCGGCGGATCTTGTTGTATCATCATCCCTATCATGTCTTGGAAGAGGAGGCCCATACGCTGTATGTTGGCTGCTTGTTCAGCAGCCTCTTTGTCCTTCTTCTCCAATATTCGACGAAGGAATTCGGCGTCGGTTTCTTCCTCCTGGCGTTCATCCGAGGACGTTTCAGGGTTTTCTTTTGGCCCTGTAAGTGCGGCCATAGCGTTCATCATCTCTTGGAGCTTCTGCTGCTGCTCCTGCTCCTTGGTCACTGATCGCGTAAGCGGTCGATGACCCGTAGATATGCGACTGTCCTCTTTACCAGATGCCACATAGACGGTATGAACTACAATGCCCCCTGAATTAGGGCGTTTGGGTTCACCACCTTTGATATTCGTCATCGGCGTCAGACTTTCACCGGCCTTCTTGTTTTATGGGCCATAGAAGTTGAGGGGGCCGTTGCTTTGGGCACCCAAGCGGTCGTCGCCTTTCGTTGCTTGACCAGGGGATTTTCTTCCTGCCGACCTTTCGACTTCTTGTGCTGGCGAGAGAAGTTAGGATCAACGACAGATTCTCGGACTCATCGCCATGTCTTGTAGATCCTGGAAGACAGTGATTGAGGAGGCTGCTCCGGCTTTTCTGTTTCCACGGCAGTCTCTACCGGTGGAGGAGATCTTCTGAGCACCGCAGTTGATGAGTTCCTGCATACCCTATTCAGCAGCTCAAAGCTGTTCCCGGTTGGAACAACAGCATTGACTCCCGCCGTTGGAGCCGGTGGAGTTATCCCAGAAGGGGAGTTGCCCCCAGTCTTCCTTACCCAACGCCAGTGGCGTCGTCGGGCACGACGAGTCGTCGGTATTGGCTCAGAGACAGAAACATCTTCTTCTTGCCCCCTGTTCGGGTGTAGGGCGGTTGCCGGTGTCAGCCTATTGAAGACTGATGTCTTTTGAGCAGCAAGAGTAGGAGTGGGAGTTGGGACTGTCAATCTTATAAAGACCGATCTCTTAGCAGGAGAAACCGCCTTGACGACTTCAAGAGCAGGTTTGGGTACTCCTTTTGGAATAACCTTTTCTGAGACTGCACGCTTCATTGAGGGTCCGCGAGAGTTTGGTCCAATCTGGAGAAGACCGAGACACCGGTGTTGGGCGACCTGTTGAGAGGGGCCGCAGTAACCGAGAGTCGATCGAAGACCGACTTCTTAGGAGCTTCTTGTACGGGCACAGGGGTGCTGAAGCTTGTTGGTGGAAGCATAGTTCCGAAAAACAGCCCCGTGGTGGCTTGTGTAATCTGCTCCACGGGCATGGTGAACAAAGAGGCCGCTTGGGGCCCGTAGGTTATGCCCCCAGTTGAGGCCGGACGCGAGCTGCAGCTGCAGTTGGAGCACTTCAAACAAGTTGAGGCCATCGATGGTTGATTTCTCTTCTGCACCAAGCAAAAGACCAAATCTTAGTAAACTTGAAATCCAAAGGCAACCGTTAACAAACCGCGATTGGTTCACGAAGACGACACACGAAGTGTGGAGTGGAAAGAGGAAAAGGTCCTACCGGGCATGCCAGAATCTGTTCCCCTCCGAATGGCGGCGGCGACGTTAGGACGTCTTGCCTGATATTTGGGGCAGATGCTATATGGTTTTATCCGTCTACCTCTCCGAAGATGCCAAGTTGATTTATGGCACCGTGTATCGGAGGTTTAGACGGATGCGGTCGATGTAGCAGACTTCGTCAGATTCCCCCTCGATAGAGGGGTTTTTGATTGTGGGGACGCTCTTCCCTGCAGGCGCAAGCCCCTGCAGTTAATTACGCTACCGCATCGCGGTAGCCACTTTATCCTTCTCCAGAATTTCACTTCACGTCGTGCGTGTTTGTTTTGTTTATGGTTGCCCGTGGATTGTATACGGAGACTGAGTAATGCTGTCGCCCGTAGGACGCGAATTAGACCAAATCCGTATTTACTTAGATTTGGGTTTGGTGTTTTAGTTTAAGGATAAGTTAGCCGTGTTGAGGCTAAGATCAACTTAAACATCCGTTAAGGATACGTTAGTCCTGTTTGAGACTAAGATCGACTTAACGTGGTGATCCATTTAATATATGGCCGTCGGGACTCGTCACCTCTCTGACGACGTTGAAGAATTACAACGACAGGTGCCAGAGGAGTTCGGAGATGTTCCCTTGAACCAAAGTCGATTTGGAGTTTTGTAGTCCATTTGAATATTTAAGGATGCATTAGCCGTGTTTGGGGCTAAGATCAACTTAAACCGGACCGTTTAGATCCGGCAAAAGAGCACTTGAAGGCTCTATTGTTTCAGTTTTGGGACGTAGTGGTCCATGTTCCAATTTAGGGACGTGGTGGTCCATGTTCCAGTTTAGAGACGTGGTGGTCTATGTTCCAGTTTAGGGACGTAGTGGTCCGACATTAGTTTAAGGACGTAGTGGTCCGACATTAGTTTAAGGACATTTCGGTCCAATATTAGTTTAAGGACATTTCGGTCCAATATTAGTTTAAGAACGTTTCGGTCCACGAGTTTAAGGACCCCGAAGTCCATGTTGATGTGTGGTCGTTGGGACCCGTCACCTCTCTGACGTCGTTGAAGGATTACAACGAGAACTGTCAGAGGAGTTCGGAGATGTACCCTCGAACCGGATGTAAATTGATTTAGGGAGCAGCCGTGCTCAGTCAATTTAATTTGAGGACTTATGGCCACGACTGGGCTAAGTCCAGTTTTGTCTTTGGCCTATTGGACCTGTGCTAGGGTCTTGCCCCTTCACTGCATTATTTTTCTTTGTTTTGATTGGGCTCTGCCCTTTTATAAATGATGCAGAGCATCTATTTTGTTTGGGCTCTGCCCTTTTTTATTGCTTTGCAATTTATTTTGGCCTGTTAGGTCTTTTTGGCTTGGGCCTGGCCCTTTAGCAAAAGAAATGCATTGCATTCTTAGGCACTTTGCGCCAATCAGAGAGCGCAAGCGCTTGCGCTGCTGACACGTGGCGCACTTTGGTGAGTTGCGCCAATTACAGAGAGCAAAACTCTATCTTAAAGCGCATAGCGCAAGTAGTTCAGATGCTGACACGTGGCGCTCTCCCAAGAGCGCAACAGCGCAGTTTGCAAGTGCAAGGCACTATGATTTAAGAATCTTTTAGATTCAAGAACCAATGGTTCATAAAAGAAGTGCAAAGCACTATTCGTTTCCTTGATCTAATTTAGATCAAAGAAAAAACAATTTTTTTTCTTTTTATTTCAGGAACCAAAGGTTCATAAAACTGCAAAGCACTATTTATTATGTGAAGATCATTGATCTTGTTTTTAGGTCAATGATCTATTAGAAAAAATTTCTTCTAATTTGTGAAGGTTTTTACCTTTTTCTTGAAACTTTTTTCAGAGTTCTCTCTGTTTGAAGCTCTTGATTTCTCAAAAGTGTTGATGCCTTTGAATTGAGGTCTAGGGTCCTTTTTATAATGCCCATAAATTAGTTAAATTTGTTAAAGAGATCTTTCTCTGAGTGATTTGGGAAATTTTCCCCACCGTTGGATCTTTGATCCAAGGGCTTCTGTTTTACAGAAGAAAATCTTCTTGTTTTAACAAGAACAGAAAGATTTCTTTAAAATCTTAATTCTGTTTGGCGCAATTGCTCCAGCGCGTGACACGTGTCACGTAGCGCACAGCGCAGTGCAACTGCGCTAGCGCATCTGCGCTGACACGTGTCGTGCAGCGCAACTGCGCTGACACGTGTCGCGCAGCGCAGTGCTTGCGCAATTGAAGCGTTGCTTTCTTTAATTTTGCTTAAAATAGAGCTTTGCTCTGATTGGGCACGCCTTCTTGGACGCTGTGCTGACGTATCAGCGCCTGACATGTGGCGCGTTGCGCTCGAGATTTGAAGCGTTGCTTCAAAATTTGAATTTTGAATTTCAACAGAGTTTTGCTCTGATTGGGGAAACAATGATTTGTGTTTTTTTCCAAGTCAATTACCATTGATAACCCTGTTTTAGTTTTCTATCTTAAATAGGCAAGCACCCACTTTCTCCGGCTCCCGTAGGCTCAAGAGAATCGGTCCCACTTAAAGCTATATTTATTAGGGTCCTTAATGTAATTTTATATAACTTGAGGGGTTTTTATGAAAAATATTTTTGGTATACTTTCAAAATAAACCTCAAGTATTTATTTGTCGTATTTAGGGTTTTTATGGATGTAACTTTTAAAGAGTGAGATATTCTAGTGAATAAATACCCAGCTTAAATAGTTCATGGTATTTTAGTGTAAAGTTAGACTTGTATTGATTCTTGATGGTATTTTCATAAAACTTGTATTTATTTTATATTCTAGAAAACATAGAATTTTATTATATATTAAAAATAGATGGTTTAATAATATTTATATAATTATTAAAAATTAATTTTTATTATTAAATAGAAATTCTCATTTTTCTTAAAAATTGTATTAAAATTCCATCGAGATCGTATGCTCTGTGAGGAGGTCTGTATCTCGCTCTACTAGTCCCGAGAATGTGCGATAATCCGCACCATCCTGACCGGGTTCCCCAAAATGGGTTGTAGAGACACAATCGCAAGGAATTGAGTACATAATTTAAAGAAATCCGGTTTTTAATAGTTTAGGTAAGTCGTATTTTGCCACAAGATATTGGTTTCAAGAGAATCGTGCTATATCACGATGTGTGTATGTAAGAGGTAGGTCATTACCTCATGAGATATTCTAAACGTATGCTAAGCTAAATACTTTAAAAGATTTCATATGTAAAGTTTATGGTATTTAAACGAAAAACGCAAATTAAAGATACATAACATGATATTTTAAAATGAAAATTATTCTTAATATTTGTTTCATGATTACTAAGAAAGAAATAATGATATGGATGAGTGATTCTTAAGAAAATTGTGATTTTAACGATTTAAGAATCGAATGTCGTGATAACTCCACTTCCGACAAGTTTTGAAAAGAGAACTTTTTTAAGGTGAAAGAATAGAATAAGAAGTGGGATTTAGTAGCTAGAAATAGAAAGGGGAGGTATAGAAAGAAGTTGGTAGTTTCGTGAAGTCGCAGGGTCGCCGGAACCGTCTCGAATTCTCGCCGAAAAGTGACCTTGGGCTAACTCTACTTGTACTCTTCTTTAACTTAGATAATTTAAAGAATTTTGGCAATGGATTTCAGAATGAAGAGGGCAAGCGTATAAGCGTATGGTGTTGTATTTATAGAGTAAAATTAGGGTTTTGGAATTGAAGAGTGAATTAAAAATGCATTAAAAATAGGATTAAAGGGTGAATTTAAGTTCTCTAAATAATTGCAGAGAAAACAAACAGAACAGGGGTTAAGAGGGTAGGCCAAAGACTTAGTGTGCAAAGCACGGGGGACTATCCCCTACGAACGGCCGGCGTTGCCGGCCCCTTGGCGTATTTCGCCGGTCCAATGGGGGCTTTGGGTGCTTGGATTTTGGCCATGTGTCCTCAGCTGTATTAATACAATTTTGCACATGTTTGTTTTTTTGTGACTTTTCATTTTAAGTGTATTTCACGTGTAAACTTTTGGGCTTCCAAAAAGTTTAAAATAAAAATTCAGAAAAATATATGTGGCTGATGGGATTCGAACACATGGGCTACGTCACAGCAGTGCAAGGCTTTACCAATAAGCTACAAGTGTTTTCTTGTCGTTCTTAAACAAATTAAATTTATAACTTGTGCTCAGGTTAACAAACTCCATTCTATACATTAACTTTTAAATTTTTTCGTACAGTGAAATTAGAGTCGTTACAATCTACCCTCCTTACACAAATTTCGTCCTCGAAATTTACATTTACATAAGGACTAATTTACAAATAGGAAAAGGGTATCTTGCACGCATGTCGTCCTCACATTCCCACGTTGATTCTTCTAGTGAATCTTTTCTCCACATCACTCGGACCAAGTTTACTTCCATATTCCGAAGTGACTTTATCTTTCTGTCTAGGATTTCAACGGTTGCTGCTCACAAGATAGATCTGTCTGTACAGTGAGCTCGGGGTGATCAAGGATGTGGCTGGAGTTGCTCACATATCTTCGAAGCTGGGATATGTGGAATACGTTGTGCATTCTTTCCAATGAGGGAGGAAGTGCCTAACGATATGTCACTTCTCCGACTCGTTCGAGTATGTCGAACGGTCCAATATATCTCGGACTGAGCTTACCCCTCTTGCCCAAGTGAATTACTCCACGGTTTGGAGAGATATTTAAGAACACATGATATTCCAGCTGGAACTCTAGATGTCGGCTCTTTGCATCAGCCCAGTGCTTCTGTCTGTCTTGGGCTATGCGCATTTTTTCCTTGATCGTGCGAGCTACGTCTACAGTTGCCACGATCATCTCTGGTCCAAGGAGTTCCCTATCTCCGATGTCGTCCCAACTTAATAGTGATCGACACTTCCTTTTATAGAGATCTGTAAAGGGTGCCATTCCACTACTCGCTTGGTAGCTGTTGTTGTATGAAAACTCCACAAGATGTAGGTGATTTTTCTACGATCCTCCGAAGTCTAACATACAAGCTTGTTTACCGCCGAAAACAGAGATGAACTGGGATGGATCGTCCTTCATGAATTTAGGGGCAGTTGCTATTTGGATTTATCCGTCTACCTCTCCGAAGATGCCAAGTTGATTTATGGTACCGTATATCGGTGGTTTGGACGGTTGCGGCCGTTGTAGCATGACTTTGTCAGATTCCCCCTCGTTTTGCGAGAGGTTTTGGATTGTGGGGACGCTCTTCCCTGCAGGCGCAAGTCCCTGTAGTTAATTACGTTACCGCATTGCGATAACCACTTTCTCCTGCTCTGGAAGTTTACTTCGTGTCGTTTATGTTTTTGTTTGTTTTGGTTGCCTGTGGATTGTATACGGAGACTAGTTTCTGTCGTCGCCCATAGGGCGTGGACTAGTCCAAATCCGTATATTTAAGATTTGGTTTTGGGTCAAGGATTTGCTTGATGAGGTCCACGTTGGTAGCTTGGTTTGCCAACGTGGATGAACTTAAGACGCAGATTTCATATAAATGAGGCCCATCAGTTCACAGAATATTTGGGTTTGATCTAAGGATCGTTAGTAATATTTAGGACTAAGATCAACTTAGAAACAGTGAGTATATGGGCTCAATTGATCATTAGATCATATATGAATATCTCATGGATAGTATACGGTAGTCATTATGGAGACAGTCCACAGGGCGAAACATATTAGTTTAAGGACGTCGCGGTCCATCATTCAACATGCGCGTACGTGTATTTGTTACGTTACGAAGTGAGCGATATTGATATGGAATGTGTCCAATTTAGGGCACGTCCGATTTGAGGCGTGCACGTTAATTTGGAAGTGCATCAATGAAAGAAGTTTGTTGGTCGTCGAGACACGCCGCCTCTCTGAAGATGTTGAGAAATTACAACGACATATATCAGAGGTGTGAAGAGATGTACCCTTAAACCGAATCCCATATTTGAGGGAAAATATTCTGATGGACTTAAGAATCGTTAGTCATATTTGAGACTATGATTAACTTAGGAGATATGAATGAAGATCGGTTTGGATATCAGTTTGGATATCACAAACATAAGTTTAGCCAATTTGGGCTATGATTGGGTTGCCATGTTTGAGGCGAATATTTAGTTTAAGGACATTTTGGTCCATTATCGCCGTATTGGGGACGAATATTTAGTTTAGGGACATTTTGGTCCATCATTCAATTTGCGCGCACGTGTATTTGTTACATGACGAAGTGAACGATGTTGATATGGAATGTGCCCAATTTGGAGTACGATCCGATTTGAGGCATGCACGTCAATTTGGAAGTGCATTAAGAGAATTTGTTGGTCGTCGGGACCCGCCACCTCTCTGAAGACGTTGAGAAATTACAACGACATATATCAGAGGTGTGAAGAGATGTACCCTTAAACCAAATCCCGTATTTAAGGGAGAAATGGGTTGTTGTAGACCTAAGAAGTGTTAGCCATGTTTGAGACTAAAATTAACTTTAGGAGATATAAGATAAATATCATTTGGGATATCATCAATGGGACACCACTAGTCATTTTTGAGACTAAGGTCAGTTTGGGAAAACATGAGCAATATGGACTCGGTTGTTTTAGAATCCCTCAGGAAACTTTAGCCAATTTGGACCGAGATTGTGTCTCCATAATTACCCAACAGTGCTAAGCACATGTGTTTCACGTGGGCACTGGATTCGTGTTAAACACTAAAATTTTGTAGTGCTCACGTGTGAAACACGTGAGGCACCACAAATACGAGCGCTACCCATTAGGTTTTATTCCCCCTCTTTTTATATAAGTGCTAAGCACTTGATTCTTGTGGCGCTCACGTGTGAAACACGCGAGGCACCACAAATATTGGCACTGCCCATATGACTTTATTTCCCCTTTTTTATATAAGTGCTAAGCACTTGGCTAGAGTTCTTGTGCAAAGCACATGGTTGTCTCTCCTTTTTTTTTATACTGTGGTGTTTTTTAACACTCACGTGGGAAACACATGAAGCAGTTTTGGTTGTTCTCTTTATTCGTTTGAAGCACTTACGTGGAAAACACGTGAGGCTTTAAGATAGTGCTAAGAACCAATGATTTTGGTTTTGAAGATCTTGGACCATCATGAGTGTTGTTGTTTGTTTTTTTTATATTGAAGAACTAAGTTCTTTATGTAGGGTTAAACCCTAATTTTTGGAGGAATTAAATTCCTATATGTTCTCGTTTTTCTTCTCTTCTCTTTTTTTTGTAACTTAACTCTTTTTCCCCAGATTTTGAATCTGCAGAGCAAAATCTCCCCGATGAGAATTAAATTCTCAACTTGTGGGGAGATTTGCTTCTGCAAATCTCAACTGGGAAAGAACCGAGTTTCTTAAATGAAGGGTTAAATCCTTAGATAGGTAAAGGAGAGACAATATAATCTCTGTTTTTTAACCTCTGGTTTCAATAGGGAAAGTCTTCTTCTTTGAGAATTAAATTCTCTTGTTCTCTCAAGATCTCACCGTGCTCTTTTTTTTTGTAGAAGCTTGTGTGGGATTCTTTCCGTGCCTCTCCTCTCTTTTTTTAATCTCCTTTCTCCTATTTATAGGAGAAGAGAAAAGATCAATTTGTTAGGAGAATCTCTGATTGAGAGATCATGATCAATCCAAAGTGATCTTTTGGATCAATTGGTGAATTTCATTCACTGTTGGATTTTTAATCCAAAGGTTTTTTGTTTAACAAAGAAGTTTTCTTATTTGTTTAACAAGATTTAGGAAATATTTTTCCTAGGATAGAATTTTATTCTATCAGATGGTCGGTGGGTGATTTTATAATCACCATTAGATCGTTGATCTAAGGGTCCTCTGTTTAACAGAGAGAATCTTTCTAGTTTGAGAAAGATCGAGAAAATATTTCCACATAGAATTTAATTCTATCAGATTGTTCATTTGGTGATATTTTATCACAATTGGATTTTAAATCCAAAATTCTCTGTTAGAGAAAAATCTTTCTATATTAGAAAGATCAGGGAAAATATTTCTCATATAAAATTTAATTCTATATTGCATTAGAATGCAGCAAGAAAACTGACGTGTTTAACACGTGAGGCCTGTTTGTCCTGTAAATTATTTAAATGCAGCGCCTATATGCTTTGCATATAGACGCTCACGTGTTTAACACGTGTGGCTCTTTAAGCCCATTTGTGTTTTTTTAACTGCAGCGCTTATATGCAAAGCATATAGGCGCTCATGTGTTTAACACGTGAGGCTTATTTAGCCTATATTTGTTTTGATTGCAGCGCCTATATGCGTTGCATATAGGCACTCACGTGTTTAACACATGAGGCTCAATTAGCCTATAGTTGTTTTAACTGCAGTGCCTATATGCGTTGCATATAGACGCTCACGTATTTAACACGTGTGGCTCTTTAAGCCCATTTTTTTTGTTTTTTTTAAGTGCAGCGCCTATACGCTTTGCATATAGGCGCTCACGTGTTTAACCCATGAGGCTTATTTAGCCTATATTTGTTTTGATTGCAGCGCCTATATGCGTTGCATATAGGCGCTCACATGTTTGACACGCGAGGCTCAATTTTTAGGGGGAATTTTCTCCCCTTTCTCCTCCTCTTTATATATATATATATATATATACACACACACACACACACACACGTGAGTGCAACGCTGTCCACTTTTACAACCGTTGGATTGCGTAGGGGAACGGGGAGATGAACCGCTCCCCATCACGTCTTATAAATGAGGTGTTTGGCTTATTTAGACGATTCACTGTTTCTTTGTCTTCATCAACTTTTCTTTGAGAATTTAATTCTCTTTCCAGAGCTTAGTTCTCTGCCTTAGATCTTTTAGAGTTAAACTCTGCAAAACTCCTTTTTGGGTAAGGATCTTGAACTATGTTTATTTCTTAGGGAAACCCCTTTTTCCATATTTTTTCTTTAGATTTTAAATCCATCACCAGAGCTTTGCTCTAACCCCACACCGATTTCTTAGAGATCCAAAAATATTGGGGTCTGGAGGATTGTTAGTTCTCCTCCTAGGGTTTACCCTATCATCGATATTTGAGGATCCTTGGAATTTAATTCCATTTTCTTTGTCTCCCCTTAGTGGGGGTTTCTTGGATTTAATCCAATTATTAAAAGAATTTAATTCTATATTACAGAGCTTAGCTCTAAAAGGCTCAGAAACTTTTGGGAATTTTATTCCCTGTTTTTTAATTATTTTTTAGGGTTTATTACCCTTGACACATATTTGAATCTGTTATGCGTTTTAGCAGAACTCGTTTTTCGAGGATGTTAGGAGTTGTTTAAACTCCACTGTTTATTTAATGGGAATTCCTTTGGATTCTCACAATGATTATCTTGTCTCATCATTGGTGAGCCGCCATTTGGATTTCGTGGGGCCTACTGGCTTTGTAGATAGTGGTCCGATGAAACAAACTCATATATATATTATTAATGGGTCTCCCCCTTTTTTATTAAGTATGATGGCATCACTTCCCTACTTCCCTTACACACGCTCGGAAGTCGTTTTTCCACAGTCGCTATCAGACGAGGAGGTTATGGCAATGATTAGGGTACATGCCAGGGACAATACGAGCCTTCTTTTATGGGGGTTTGGTACGGTCACATCATCAAGGGCCGCCGTACCTTTACCTGTGAAGTACCAACCAAACCCATCCGCTCAATGTCATTGATGGAGCACCCGCGGACTGCTTATGCGGTGGAGGAAACTAATTAGACCCTCACAGCCTGGCTTGAACCATCAACGATTGGAATAACACATCAACCCCTGATGGCCATTGATATTTTAGGACATCGGATATGTCAGGGTGAAGCTCGACCCTAGGAGAAGGTATATAAGGTGGGCGTTATCCCGCGCCATCCAATGGGCTTCCTTTCGTAGGCCCGATACATTCTCTCCGCTTAACACTTACGGCTGCAGAAGGTTGGGTTGTACCAAGCGGTGTATGCGTTATTGTTCTACTATCATGAAGTCTCTATCTTCCTGGAGGAGTCAAGGTCTTCTTGAACCAGTGGAATCTTCCCACGAACCAGTTTTTCTTGGGGATCGCGAAGTCTCTATCTTCCTTGAGGAGTTTCGTGAAATTTCAGGGTTTCGGATTAGGGGAGAGCATTATGAAGAATTATTACCTCCTGATAAGTATATATTTGCTATAGTGCCCGCTATGCTTGATGGCTTAACGACCGAGAATGCTATTCATCACAAGCATCCAAGTCTAATCAAGGTCTTGTGTATTTTTGAGAAACTGTTCGTGACATCGGAAGGGCAAGGTGTCACTTTCGATGCTTTCATTGCTTGCTTTCTCCACGAAGATGTCTTATCCAAGAAGGCTCCGAAATTCGTGAAGATCGAGGATCCTTTCGGATTCGGCTTGAAGAAATTGCTGACCAAAGAAGAGGACCGGCCACAGTTTTATATTCCAAGCTCATCGGCCGTAACCTTTGACACGATCGCTGCCCCTAGAATGGATTGTTGGCTTTATCGGTCTCTAGATTAGCTGGTTTGCCATGTCGATGTATCGCCGTTTTATAAGAGCTTCCGTCTTCTATCATGCCCATCGCATAGCCGAAGGAGCATGATTGGCTGTCGTGTTAGTGATTTATGCCCTAGAGGCCATTATTGTATCATAATAGATTGTATATTACTTAATGGGAGCTTGGGATATGCACGGATATAGTAACAGTCTTGCTCGAAATGGTAGTATGCTATCTGGTTTATTTCTACCTCAATATGTGCATGTGTTTTCTTAGCATATCGCTTATACATATTGGTAGAGCCCTTAGGATCTTTTCTTGATTACCGGGGTTATGATGGCAGTCACACTAGTGGGGGATGGGTAGTCTATAAGAACATCATATACAGGTCCTTAGTCATAAGATTATCGAGACGTGGCATCGATACTCCACAGTAGACTAGTGTATACGCTTCTCATCCCAGTAGGGGAGATGGTCTGTCCCACAGCCATCAGTAAGTCGTACTGGAGATAGTATGCAGGTGCTCATTAGGTTATAACTACACTGGACCTGACTCGTCGAGAACTGTTGGTGGGTATTATACCTATCGTCGGGTAGCAGTTCCCAGGTGACATGAGTACAGCTTTGTCTGTCGACTTGACACTGCTACTTCGCCTCGAGTGTGTTCCTACCATACTTTGATTACTACCCTACCACGGCTCAAAGGAGTCATGCAAACAGGTAGTAGTTGGGTGCAATCCCGAAACACTTGGAGGCAGTGGCGGTTAGATAGGATTCATCTCTCCCGGTATTGGGGGTTGATATCGTGTCGTGTTCGGAAGGCCATTACACAAAGTCCTTGGCCAAGGTAAGCGAGATTTACTGGTAGGTACTTCAGTAGTTTCTCAGGGTGTTTTGGGCTATACTCTGACACGACTTATTCTGCTATTAGGGGTATGACGATTACCTCCCCTAGGCCTGATATGCAATACTCTTAGACGAACAGACCAGACTGTACAGAGATTATCACATACAGGCTCAATAGGAGTTCGGATGAGTTAGCTCATCAGCCTTCTTATCGACACATACTTGGGCAGCCATTACGTGCAGCTAGTACTGCTTGCGGCTTCTAGTTAAACCTATTGCCAGCTGTTCATATCAGATTTTTGCATTTTTATACCGCCCAATTTTTATCACATTTGCATATCCGTAGATACTCTTGAGCCGTGTTTGCTAGTCAATTGCAGGATACAGGTTCTCGGTTCTAAAACGGTGAAATTCATGGAAAACACGAAAAAATCCGGGTTCCTGCCAACCACAGATAAAAACACGGTCTCTGCTCTTCATCCGTATGTTGCCAGATATCAATAGGAAGACAAAAGATCAAATCAATGTCATTCTCATGCACAAGGCTCAATGGTAGCACAAAATCCAAGAGATCTACGCGGAGCTCGAGGCAAATCATGACAAAATCTTGACAAAAAGTCCACCTTTCTCTCAACAGAAATTCTGGAAAATTCGTGAAGAAATTATGAAAAAATACAGATACCAGAATAAAGGGCACAGAGAACCAGGCCAGCACCAAAAGTTGGAGGTCCCAATTCCACCAAAGGGCCGCGGATCCGCGGCCAAAGTGGGGTCCAGGCCGCGGATCCGCGGCCATATAGTGGCGGCAGGAAAATCTTTTCCAGGGGTATTTTTGTATTTTCATGTGGGTTCTGGTGGTTGCCCTAGGGTTTCCTTCTCTGGCCTATAAATAGCCCAGAAGTTTGTGAAGGAAAGGGTCCATTCTTGTATTTTCTTTTTCTAGGATTTAGTTCACTTGTTCTTCTTCTTCTCATCTCTTCTCCATTAAACTTGTAGTGAGCTTTGTGAGGGAGGAATGATAAATAAAGAAGATCATTTTATTATCATGCTTGTCTTGCTCTTTATTTACTTGTTGTAATTTTAATTGTTAAGTAGTTGTTGTTATTTCCTTGTTGTTTCTTTCTTCTCTCTTTTTCTTTATCCTTACATACGACAATGATACTTACGCTCGATCCTCGCCAAGGTGAGGTCGCAAACAGTTAGTCGTATTCTTCTAATCTCCTTCTTTCTATCTTCCTCTTTTGTTTTTTTTTGTTTTTCCTATCATGAAGTGTGAGTAGTTTTTTTTACTTGTTAGGGTAGGATAAGGGAAGTTTGAGAGAAGGAAATCTCTCTCACTCTTTCCTTGCCCAACAACTTGAATCGACTCCCGTTAATTGAACCACAATCCGCTCCTTACGGCACCCTATCCTACATGATAGCGGTGATTCCGTAGTGAGACCGGTTGTGGTTGAATTAACCGGAGGTTATGGATAAGAGCCAAGAACGGACGGACAAGCACCAAAAGGAAGACTTATGCGTTGGAAAGCCTAACTTATACTCGCAAAGTCCTTCCTAGTCGTGCTAATCCCCGTTGTTGCCGATTACCGTAACACCGATATTAAGTGGGGCAACGAAAGATGTGGAGACTCCTAACTCAAACTAACCTAATCCTAACCCTAACAAGCTCTCTTTAAATATCAACTTAACACTTAGATAACCACAACAAAATCTGAACACAGGACTTAACTCGTCGAAAAACACATAGAAAAAGATTCCCATCTCCCTGCGGACGACCCGTACTCAACTGGCTAGCTACAAGCGAAACCGTCTTGATTGCGGTATTTAAACTAGAACTTGAACACGCTCGTATCCTAACAATCACCAGCGTAGTGTTGAGTCTTTAGAGTCCCATATAGAGAGTTTCCCTGCACTGGGCAAAAGGTGTAGAGGCCGTATGGTTTTACAGTAGGGCTTCGACCACTTACGTGTACTTGTGCACGTATGATGATCGGGCGGATAAGACTAGTGGGCTTTGGTTTAAGCCGGATCCTAGTATTATATTGATGGATTATTATCATCTCTTTGTATTCGTGTTCTTCGGAATGCGGATGCGGGTATGTATATACGGATGATGGGCATTCTCGTAATTTGCAGGAAAGCTTCTAGAAGAGACACCTCATCAGGGTTTTTTTTTTCATTTGGATTAAAGAATAATGAGGTGGAGCAAATGAGGTGTAAACTTGATAAAAGATCAAGCATGACTCACTACTTAGATATTTTCAAGCATGCTTGATATTTGTGAGATATTTTTATCTCATAAATAATTAGCACGCTTGAAGATTCTATTCTTGAGCTAAGTCATTCTTTAGTTGCTTTCACACTCTCTCTTGCTCAAGTGACCTTCTTCTTCCTCATAACCCTAGAACTCTCATGAGTTGAGAAACCTAGGGTTTCAAGAAACAAATCATTCCATCTTCTCACTCTACACCTTGTAGGACTTCTAGTTTAGCGAACTAGAAGCCGTAGTCACCTCGGATTTGAGGTAGGAGCTCAGACTATAGACTCTCGTATGGATCGTCTTTGACTCAAGGAGGCCGTCGAGGTTGCCCGATCCGTTCCGATCCTTGGAGCTGACGATGAGGTGGAGGACAATGAAGAAGACCCGAAGGGCTTGGTATCGTGAGGTATAACACTTCTTTCCAAGTAGTTAACCTCACACATGTTAGCTAGTTAGGGTTTAGTATCGATCCTGGAGTTCAAGTCGGTATTGTGAGCTTTGAAAAATCATTTTTTGCATATTCGGCCTCCCCGCGAACACGCGGGGTGCGCGACATCGACTTACATGTTGGCATTGTAGGACTATCACACCTATACTATGGTTTAAGTACTGCTGCTAACACTTATAATCCGGGTGCGGACACCGTAAATTTCTCCCTCTACTACTTCATGTCATGGATCGAGATACATGTGTTGGGCGCGTTTGCTGCGCATCGATGACCTGATTTTTATGAGTCGTACACTTTCTCACGGGTCATGAGGTTGGTCGACGCTTCTGCTCCTGATCCGACCTAGTTAGGGGCTCTGCGTGTACTACTCAATCCGTATTCAAAAGAAGGCGGGATGGTTTTCAATGACAGAGTCCTTTCTGCTCCGGCTAGGCCTATTTAATAGTTGTTCGATTTGTTGAAGAGTGGAGCTTCGGCTTTGAGGCCCAAAGAGATCATACATTTATATTCAATCAGGCCAGGATACTTAGTGTTCCACCTAAATAATACTGTTCTCTTCATGCGAAACAATGTGCATCGCTTCGCCCAGCAGCTGGGTTACAACTAGGGGGTCCCCCTCGAAGCCTTTTTAATCGAGCCCACTCTCTCTATAGAGGTCACTCGCGATGTCATCCACCACTTCATGCGATTGGGTACCGGTTCTTTCTTCATGATTCCCAAGCCTGACTATCATCCGAGGCCCGTGGGATCCTTCAAGGGCTGGTATCGTCACCGGGTTGGTCCCATCATTGCAGAGGAGAGAAGGTTCCTCTTTGAATGTAAAGTTCCTTCTTCCGCTCAGGCCATCAGCGCCCCACTGCGTCTACGGTTGGTTGTTTTCCTTCCTTTAAGGGACATCCGCTCAGTGCTCATTCCTAAGGCTGCACAAACCGAATCATCCCCTCATACTGCTGGTATGCCGGTACGTGCAAGAGCCGAGACAGCGACTCCTGATAAAGCACCAACCGTGGCGCCCTAAAAGGCAGATACCGAAGGCGATGTTGGGCAGCGCCGTACAAAAGCGCCAAAGGGGAAGAAGCGCCCCTCCACTGGTGTTAGGTCAGGCTCTAAAAGGAGAAAGAAATCGATCGCCGGTCTACTCGATGCTTTGCTTGAGTCTGAACCCCTCTACGATGAGCCTATATCTATGAATGAACAAGACGGCGGTCTCCTTTTTCCCGGCACATCTGCCGAGGAAACCGCTCAGTTGGCTGAAGCCTTGAGGTGATCGCAAGATGAAAATGAAAATGTGCACCCGAAGAAGGGAGGCTTTCCCCCTGTCGTATTCTATGACGTTGATCCGTTGTTATCTAGATTACCAATGGGTCCTCTGACAATGGAAGAAGAACGAGCTCTCAAACAGTCCATCTCGGCCGTTTTTGAAGACGAGGCTGCTCTAAAGACGGACAGGTATTTGCTTTGGATCAAAACCTGATGAGCGCATTTGATCAGAAAAGAGCAGCGGCTCGAAAAGGCCATACTTCAGGCTCCCTGGCGTATTGGTATTCATATTTTTCATGTCTTTCGGCGAATAATTCATATTACATTCTTATCGCATTATTTTTACGAAAAATTTTGTATGGACTTCAACAGTGGGCGTAGTTTTGAGCCCGAATCGTGCTATGGACATAAATTCTATGAATATCTCCCATGACACACTGGAGGGTGTAGAAAAGATTACTGGAGCTGCTATCCCCACTGTGGAGCTTCCAGTGATGGATTCTATTCCTCCAGCAGAGATTGCCACACCGGCGATGGATCCCATAGATATCTCCAGTGATGCACCGAAGGGTGTAGAGGAGATTGTCGAAGATGTTGTCCCTGTCTCGAGGCCTCTAGTGGTGGCTTTTGTCGCTCTATTTGAAGCTGTCACGCCGGCCATAGACTTCATGCATATATCCAGTGACGCACCTAAGGGTGTAGAGGAGGTTGCCGAAACTGCCATCCCTCTAGTTCAGAGTCGGCGAAGTATCGAAGATAATCTTATCTACATTTTTTTTAACGACCCCTCCATATATATGAACCTTTCCTTCCTTCAGAATTATGGGAGTTGGCGTCTTCTATTGTGGAACTTTCTTCGAAGAAAATCTTCTAGTATTTACTTGACATGGCGGTCCCGCAAGCGATACCTTCACAAAGCATAGTCCTTTTTTCTGGCCAGGGTTGGTATTCTTTTGTCTTTTCGTTTTATATTTTCATAATGATGCTGATGCGCCTTCTATTTAAACCACAGTCTTAGAAGCTGACGACGAAGTCGAAATTCTTGATAGACCTGGGATTTCTCAAACCCGCCTTCCGTGGGTAAGTGACACTTTAGTATTGGCATTCTCTTACTTATTCTATATTTAGAAAGGCAACTAACCATCCATGTATGCTTATAGCTTTGCCAATCCTGACCCCCTTGGAATCCCGGATCTCTATGCCATCAGACCTTTACGCCCGACGCGTGTCTGAGAGGATAGCAAAATAGAGGATTCATTCACTGGTGATTCTTATCGAAGAACTTCGCACTGGTAATCCTGTCACGGCCGAAGAATTCGCTGTTGAAGCCAACGCCTCTTTGTTTGTTCTTGCCACTTATTATGATGAGGCACTGGTGCGTACTTGGGTCGAGTATTGCCGTCGAGTGGAGGCTTGCCTACATGGGATTGAATGCGTACGTCTTCTCTCTGACATCTTGTCTGTAAAGGCCAGCCTGCATAAATGGATTAACCGATGCGCAACCAATCTCCAATCATCTGAAAAGAGGCTCAACCGAAAGTTTTCGGCGAGGGAACTGGCTTTAAAAGCTTTAGGGGAACTTCAAGCCCAACTTATCGCCAAGTCTACTCGTGCTTATGAAATTTGGCGAGTTCTTCAAGAGACCATTACGGAGGTGGTGGCTCTTGATAAAGCCGTTATTTTCACATGTGAGATGGTCGAGGCCCACTAGGCTGCCGAGAAAGAGCTCGAGAGTCGATTTTCTTCATACTAGAATCAACAGGCACAGGCAGGGACTCAGCTCGCGGCGTTGATAGAGCTCGAAGCAGAAGTCCGGCGGAAGAATGATGAACTTGCTGGCTTATTTAACTGCCCACCCATTTAGAAATTTTTGTTGCTGTATATTTTATTCTTTTTTTCTTTTATATCTTGTATTCATTTTGATTTATGAATAAAAGACATATTTCATTTCATCCTTGCGCCTCTCTGTCTTGACTTGATGTAAAGTAGTTTATGTACCCATCTCAGAGTTTGTAGTTTATTCACTCATTTCAGAGTTTGTAGTTTATTCACTTGTTTCGGAGTCTCTATTTTATATACCCGTTTTGGAGTTTGTAATTTATTTACTCGTTTCAGAGTTTCTAGTTTATGGACTCATTTCGGAGTTTGTTTAGTGTATGGACTCATTTTAGAGTTTGTTTAGTTTACTGATTGATGATCTAAAGAAGTAGTGTAGTAGTAACCGCAATCAATAACGGTGTCGCGTGTAGCCAGCCGAGATGAGTACGGGTCATCCTCAGGGAAACGTTGAATCTTTTAATTTTGCTTTAGACGTGTTGATTAGAAAAGAAGAAGAATAGAGAATAATGAAGAATAGTTATAGATTCTAGATCTATGTTAAACATGGATGTAGAATATAGATCTATTTTAAGTACGGATGTAGATTTTATATTAGAAAAGGGCTTGTAGGGTTCGTTAGGATTTAGTAGTCATGGATGATTAATAAAGATGACTCATTTTATCTATTGATAGATTTAAAACTAGATCGATAGTGATGAATGAGGATTAAGGTCCTTGGAAGAAACTAGGGTTTCCCCACTATTGACCCTTGTCCTTTCGTTGATCTCTATTCATGTCTAGCCCTTAACACAATAATTGTTAATCCGATCTCAAATCGTGGTCAAGACTATCAATAAATTGGTAGCGTGCCCGATTAGGATGTTAACGATTCTTTTGCTAAACTTTATAAACTTCATAAGACTTAAAAGAAGTTAAAGTATTTTCTCATTCATTGTTCTATCCTAATCCTACGAACCTTATCAAGCGGAGAATTACTAACGCATGATGGAGATAGAAGAAGAACAGATAGGGATCATAATGTAAATACAGAAAATAAATGCAATAAGAATAAAACAACTACCTTTATTAATCAATTTGATCAATTACACTTTTTGTTTCTTTAGAAAGTGGAATATAAAACCCTTGTTTGCTTCTCGATCTATTTTGAAGGAGGTAGATGAACAGTCGATTGATTAACCTGGATGCGTGAGTCAACTTGAACTTCGTGATCTCTTCGGTTTGATGAACTTCCAAGAGGGGCTCTGGGTTCTATTTATAGTCACAGAAGTTGCAATCCTTAGATTCCATAAATTAGGGTTTGTTGAGACGATCCTACATAGAAAATCCTATATCCCAACTCCCCCATATAGCCGCAGATCCGCCGCATTAGGTAGGGTTTAGCCGCATTTAGGCGTCACTCTGGTGTGGTCTTGGATGCAAATTTCTGGAGCTTCATCTTGTTAACATGTGGTGATCTTTTAGATATCTGGATTTTGGAAATCTTCTCTAAGTCTCTGCCAGAATTGATTTCATGATTTACTTTAATATTTCAGCAGATTTGATCTTGATATCTCGGATTTCCTTGATTCCAGTCCTGATGTAATTTCTGCACAATATCTCAATGAATAATGTTAGTAATATTTGGTATTTTTGAGATATTATCCTGACCATTTTATATGATATTATATTTTAAGAATATTGATTAAGAATATTTGATATGATATGCATATTTAAATTATCAAAATATTATATAAATATTATATCCTTATATTTTCCTTCATAATGTTAATTGTAATATATAAACATATGATAATAGATATTTTTCAGATAAACCCTCATATGTTTTATATTTATAATAAACACCATATATTATTTAAGAATAGTAAGGAAAATGTTATATCAAAAGTGCAGTTTTATCGACTGAACAAATACCCCCAAACTTAACTTTGATCGTCCCGAGCAAACCAGTTATTCAAGAGAGGGAGAAAAAGAAAAAGAAAAACCTAAGTAGTACACTTTCGTAGGCAATACGATTGCACTGAGTATGTGCAACAAGCCGTTAAACCTCTAGGTGTCTCTAGTAGGAGGAGTGTGGTCTCCTGATGGTTGTTAGCGGATTACACCCACAAAATCCCATAATAAAAAAAGATGGTGAAAGTTACATACTAAGATAAAACTATAAAAGAAAGAACTTGAAAATAAGAGTTTCCAACTATACCAACTTTTCAATTGCTATGAGCCCTATCTTAAAGGTTGTGAAAAAAATGTTAGAAATCAAATCATCCATCAATAAAACATCGCCTTTATTCTTCCTCCCTATCTTTTATCCAAACATCGATCATATAACCCTACGTGTGTGTAAAAGACATTTCTAAACTTAGAGAATTCAATTCAAACTATCATACTCTTGTCCCCTTCCTTAGTACTTTTTAGTTGGTGAATATTTGAGATTGAATTGCTCACACATCCTTCATGCGACCGTTAATACTTTTTGAGCTACTAACCGACCGATTACGAAATGTGCTTGCATTATTAAGGCGTAATTTCTCATCTTGCAATACCTAAGGCTTAGCAGTGGCTCCCAAACCAGTTGGTCTAAGGTACTAGGTGATAAAGCACCTTCGATATATTTTTTTATGCTGTCTTGGTAATTACAAAACCAGTGTTCATTTTTTTTCTTCACCATTTTAAAATTTTTTATTATTCTTCATACCAAGCTTCTAGACAAGAGCATTTCAAGGTATCCTCTACTATCCCAAGTTTCAAGATGTGTGACAGTGCATATAGTAGGATATCAACGTTCAAATGTTTGGCCTCAAGAATATGGACTATTTTTCAGACTTATTTTAATTCTCAGATTAGTAATTTCCTTCATCTTACTAACTCTTGGGACAACGGCTCATAACTACTTATTACTAGTTTCGTTTAAGAAAATATCTAATTTTCTTGTTTTTCTCAAACTATTCCTATCTTTCATATGTAATTTTTCACTTTCAAACTTTTATTATCAAATTTTTTTGTATAGTGCTTTGTGCCAAAAGATAATTCAGTGAATACAAATCTCCCACCAAACCTGTTTTCAGCAGTGTCCTCACTGATATTGTTCTTTGATTGCATAAATCTGTAGACTTGGGGAGAGAAATTAATAGGGGAAAAATAATAGGTAAATGAAAACTACCTCCAAACTTGTACTTTGGCACGCACAGATATTCAGTTAATTCCTTTTTCGCTCACCTCCATTCTTAAGATGAGACAATATTACCGAAACATGGAGGTGATGCGGAGGAAATTTAGTTATGATAAAGCGGTTCCTGTAAAAATAGGAGCTCCTCCGCTGGGTCAGCAGAAAAATACGGTTTTAATCTATGCCTATTTACTTTAAAAATTGAACCGTGTTTAACATTTTTAACTTCTACCGCCCCGTGCGTGTATATATACTGTACTACAAAAGGTTCCTTCCAACAAGATTTTAGCTTACCTGGATGATGATGAAGACGGGAATCGTAAAGAAGGACTTATTGTCCATGTGTGAAAGTTTTTCTAAAAAGGTTTTTATCGTGGAACACTTTAGTCTGGTTCTTTATTATAACCGCATTATCATAAGCTTCATCGCGGAGTTCACTTAGCTCATTTAATTGAAGATTCCTATAGTTGCTGGCTTGATCAAAATCAAAGTTAAGCTCTTTAATAGCCCATATTGATTTATGTTCGATCTCGACAGGAAAGTGGCATGCTTTTCCAAACACTAGGCGGTATGGAGACATACCAAGACCGGTCTTATAAGCAGTACGAAATGCCCAAAGAGTATCCATCAATTTGGTTTACCAATCTTTACGGTTTTTAGACACCGCCTTCTCCAAAATTTGTTTGATCTGCTGATTGATATAGAAAATTCGTCATTTGATATGAAAAGTATAATCACAATCAAAGAATTTATAACCGCAATCAATAACTGTCACGACCCGAAATTTGGCATGTGACGACACTTAAACCACGTAACGTCTACAGACGTAACGCAATTTAAGTAAGCCGAAAACCCAGTAATCTAAACCATCAAAAGTAGTTAGTGAAAAGAACATTATTAAAAACTTTTGGGAATCTCAAGTAAAAATTCTTTAAAGTCCAAATTTATTTTCTAAAAAATTTTGGCAGCACCTCCTTTGTAAAAACTTGCCCCAAAAATGGGTACATACAAAAATATAAGTAAAGAATCCCCAACGGGAGCAAATCCACGCCCAAAGACGGAAACAACCACCATAACAGATATACGATGCCGTAGTGAAGAAAATAAAAGACGATATAAATAAAACTGCATAAAAGACATCCCGAGTCACCAAAAATATACAATATCACCCTCACATCTCGTCTCTAAGTCCATACATGAAAATGGTAGATTGAGAGTACTGGGTACAACGAATATACAAAGAGCAATATCGGAAAACCGCAAAACTCACCTATAGCAAAACTGCACCCAGTCAGCCATAGCGGTATCCGCTATAAAAGATGATACGATAGGAAGAAGAAAACCCTACCCTGACCGCTCTTAGGGACAACCTGTACAATCCTGTGGCACAACGGGGGTGAGTTGCCAACTCGTGAATAGTAAATAACATATGCAGGTAATCGCAAGTATGCACGTACTGCGCTAATCTATCACATGCAAACTGATAGCAATGAATAGCAATATGTATATGCAACAATATTGAAAGGTACACTATCAGGTACTACTAATACATGAAGCAATTCCTATCAAATCAGTGCAGAGTATGTGATAATGTTAGTTATATGTATGCCCTAGAGGCCATTACTATACATAGGATGTATATTGTAGTGGATGCTTGGACATATATAGGGAGGACTTTCTTGCTCGACATGATAGTATGCTATCTGGTTACTCTTTACCTTAATGTGTACACTGATTGTCTCTCTGTTACATGTTGGTAAAGCCCTTAGAATGTGTACTTGACTACCTGGACTGTGATGCGGATCATACTAGTGGGGACATGGTAGTCCATAAGTACATCCTTCAAGGTCCCTAGTCGTGGGTGTATCGAGACGGGGCATCGATGTACCAGAGTAGACTAGCGTATACCTTCTTGACCCATACAGATGGGCGATGGATGATCCCATATCCATTGGTGTTTGACATCAGAGATGATATACGGGTGCTCAGTAGAGACTGGGTACACTGGACGGACTCGCCGAGAACTCCCAGATGGTATTATACCTTACGTCAGATGGCAGTTCTCTGGTGACACTGGTACAGAGTAGTCTGTTGACCCGAGATCGTCATAGAGTCTTGTGTGATTCCCACTGTGCTTTGATTTCCACCTTACCACGTCCAAGAGGGCGTGCAAAACGGTGGTTTTTGGGTACAGTCCCGAATCACATGGAGGCAATGAGCGATAGGAGGGGATTCGTCTCTCCCGGTATAGGGAGTTGATGTTGCGCTGTGTTCGATTGGCTATAACCGGAAATCCCTGGCCAGGGTTGCTGAGATTTACTGATAAGTGTTCCCAGTAGTTTCTCGAACTGTTATAGACCTCATATCGACATGACTTATCGAGCTATTGGGGTCTGACGTTTACCACCCCTAGGCGAGATATGCAACATATCAGACGATCAGACCAGACTGTACGGTAAGTGTTACTGGTTGGATTCACAGGAGTGTGAGCGGGCTTGCTCGTCGATCTTCTGATCGCTCAATACCCGGGTGGCCGTTACGTTTAGCAGACCGCTTGCGGCTTGTGGGTGTTTGATATGATCATCACCTGCTGCCGGTGTATTGACGAGTCTTTAGAGTCCTACACAGAGGTTTCCCGGCTCAAGCGAAACGAAATAGGAGAACATATGAGATATATGCGGGACCGAGAATAATGCGTGCATGTGATACCGTATTCTATTCTCGCGATTTGTATCATCGAACGGTTATATATGATATAACCAGGTTACCGAATCAAGTGTTGATTCGATACATTGATACACTTGATACTAGTCGGTTATATGCGACATGACCGGATCATTGAATCAAGTGTTGATTTAATGATTTAATGTATAATTATATATTTGATATATTACTTTACATTAACTGGTATTGGTTCACTCAAGATTGATTTTCTCACTTGAAATGCACAAGTTGTATATGTGATATATTTTTGTGCACTTGTTTGTATCATGTTTGATGATACATGCAAACTTGGGTTTGTGTAAGACTTAAACCATGTTTAAGTGAATGGTTAGGGTTTTGTTATCTTTTCTTAACTATTTATTTTGTTTTATTTATTTTTGGCAAAAAGAAATGGTGGCTTTCTTTTGTTGTTATGCTTGAAGCTTCATGAAGCTTTTCTAGCATTTTTGAAAAGTCTACCATTTTTGTTTTGTCCCTAAACCTAACCATTCACCTAATCCTAGTTTATTCTCTACACTTAACCAAGGTTGGATTATGATAAGAATGAAGGGGATTTTCTTTTTGTAGAATAATCCTTTTATTCTTTCATCATCATCATCTTCATCAAGCTTCAAAAAGCTTGCTAGCTTCAATGGTGAAATGAGAAAAAGAGTGAGAAATCCTATTCTAAAGTGAACCCACTTCCTATTTCTTCATTCTCTACCACTTGCCAAGTAGTATAGGGTGTTTTCTTCACAAGTTTCATCGCTTGGTGAAGTTGGAGCTTGATCTTGTGTTGCCTCGACGTAGATCATCTTCGGCATCGAAGTCGATGACATAGCCCGCCCATTTCTCCGATGAAGCCGACGCTAGAGCCCGGGATCCAATGATCGCATCGAGGGGACATCATCACGGAGCTATGAAGGTGGAGGACCGGATCTACAAAGGTTGTATTTCCGTTCATTCTTAGTTAAGTTGTTAACTAGTTATCGTTTTCGCCTTAAAGTCTAGTCAACGATCCGTATTAGGGTTTCTCGGCACTTGTAAAATTTTAATTTGGCATGGTTGATGCCTTGTGAGACCTCCTTAGTGTGCCTAGGAACCCTACAGATAAAACATGTCATCCTCACGGAATCCTCATCGCGGTAGGACCAGTGTCCATCAAGACAATCTATATCCCAAATTTCTCAAGTCGGCCCTCAAATTGGCCCTCAGATCGGCCCTTCAGAATCGGCCCTCATAACCTGTAAGTCTCATAGAACCTGAGTGTCAAACATCGACACCCGAAAACATCATGAAAACTATACCTGTGTGTGTGTATATATGTGTGTGTGTGTGTGTGTGTGTCCGTCCCTCAACGACACATCAAAATCATGGAACCTGAGTGTCTAACAACGACACTCGAAAACATAATGAAAATACTCGTGTCCAGTATCGATATGTAAATCCTCATATATATAGGGCTCCCTCAGTCCGGATCGGCCCCTAGGCTCTATCAGTCCGGATCGGCCCAATATATATATGTAGGGCTCCGTCAGTCCGGATCGGCCCTCGGGCTCGGTCAGTCCGGATCGACCCATATCAATACTTCGGGCTCCGTCAGTCCGTATCGGCCCATATCAATATCTCGGGCTCCGTCAGTCCGGATCGGCCCTTGGTTCTCAAATCTATAAATCACATGAAGTAAAGAATAAGAATACTTGCATAAATCATTATGATGATATATTATATTATATGTATATATAACAGCGTCCCGTACCACTGATATATATATATATATATATATATATATATATATATATATATATATATATCAGTGTCCCATACCACTGATATATACCCTTATGAGTAAAACATCCAGAAAACATCATATAAAATCCATATCTCAATGCGAAAATCCATGAAGTATAATATATGCAACATAAACAGTAGCATGAGCATATAAAGGAAAAACCTCTATTTAACTGCAACAAGTCATTAAATATATCATGCGGTTCCTAATTTCTCCAAAGTCCATACAACATCATATAAAGGTGTACATGTAGCTATAGCCTAGGTATACGTAACCATGTCGGTTTAGCAAGATATGTGTATCTACCTATCAATAATGATGTAATACCCTCCAAGTATATGTGTAGCTATATCAAAGTATACGGGTGTATATGTAAGCATGTATGCAAGATGTACATGTAGCTATGTCTCATATGTGTTTATATCTATCACTAATGGTACAATACCATATAGGTAAATGGGTAGCTAGCATGTAGTCATGGCAAGACATATGTGTAAGCATGCATGTATACAGGTATGCTATATGTCATATGCACAATGGAATATGAATCGCTATCTCCATTATACCTATCCAATACAATATCCCGTTTGTATAGGTGTTGTGCGTGTCATGGCAATTATCGACGGTGTGTGTGGCATACAATCAGTGCTCGTGCAACATGAACCGTCAATAATAGTGCAGTGTCCAAAGGGTACAAGTCCAAGCACAACAAGTAATAATATGCAATGAAGCTTTATGCACAATCTCTATACGTGCAATATTAACATGCGGCTAATATCATATCATATCTAGCCCTGACGCATAACGCCATGCGGGCGATTCCCCTGTAGATATTAAATTTATTCACCGAAGATCTCAAGCTAAGTAAATCTGACCACCTGCTTCCCTTTCTTCACAGCGTCCGAAGTCCCTGCTCGCGATCCTAAGATTTCACAAACAAAACACATAAGACTAAATATCCTGTGCCGACACAAAGACAACGAAATGCAAGGATAACGTCCACAAGATAAACACTCTGTGTACTCAGTGCACAAAACGCGTACGATATCGGCACAACCCTAGCTAGGAACTCAAAACGACATAATCACTAAGCCTAGACCCTGATCGTACCGATCGCGCAATCACAACAGAATATATATCGTGGAATCTAATATATAACCTCGCATCGTCAGTAGGAACTCACGCCTAAATTTACCGAAAATTTAGTAAGCAACTTTTAATCAATTTAGCCCAAATCTACAATTTTAACCAAAACTTGTAATCACAATTATTTCACAATAGCTTGATTAAACCACACAAACCATTACTACAATTTTAATCTCACCCAAATAAGATTTAGTAAAAGCTTAGTTTGCAATTAAGCTAATTAGATAATTAGGAAAAATATCATTTAACAATCTTGCACCAGGTTAAGTTTTATCCAAGTCTAAACTTCACACTTAACCATTACACTAATCAAAACCTTAACTAGATCTTCACAAACCTTATCTTGAATTTCTAAACATGCAAATAAAAACTTATTTAAATATCTAACAAGCTAGCATAATGATTTAAACAACAATACAAGATTAGGGTTAGGATTTTATACCTCCACTAGATTCAAAAACTTGCAACTAGATCAACAAAACATCTTCCGAAATGCTATCCTTCATGAAGATCCATGCAAGATTAAGGCTAAAGATTAATAGGTATTGATTTGTATTTGAGTTTGTGGGATTAATTTATGATTTTAGATGAATTTGTGAAGCTTTAAGAAGTTGAAATGTGGTGTAAAAGAAAATGGGGCAGCAAGGGGAAGGGTCGGCCATAGCAAGGGAAAGATGGAGAAATTTGTGGAAGTGTGTGGAAATATCTAGTTAAAACACAATTAAAGCTTAATTACAAATGCCGCCTCAAAACCTCTCCCTTTATTAACTTACAAAATATCTAGATATTTATCCAAGATATTTTGGAACAAAACAAAATAGTTAATCTTGTGATTAAATTAGCATAGCTTTATATTAGCATAATTAATCCAAACCAAATTGTAATTACCACTAATTAAGTGCATAATTAACAACTTAAAACAATATTTTAATTAAGGAAAATTATTAAAAATGCACTAAAATTTTCAAGTGACCACTAAAAACCGCAAACTAGCAATTTCCTAGTTAAACTAGGTGCAGTGAATTCTATACAGATTAATGATCGCTTATAGGTTTTAACGGAAAACACAATTTATTTTACCTATTAACGGAAAATCGCCAAAACGATTTCTAAAATGTTACAATCTTCGCCCTTAAAGAAATTCGGTCCCCGAATTTAAAATTTATATACGCGTACTTTCGAAGAGATGAGGGAAAAACAAATCCTTCCGCATCTCGCTCGCAGCCTCTCAAGTGATCACCTCACTAGACGGCTACGCCAAAGAACCTTCACAGATGGTAAGACCCTTGACCGAAGTTTCTCCACCTGCCGATCCACTATAACTATCGGCTGCTGGTGACGAAAGATCGCGTCTCAAAGAATGGTCTGGTGCTGAATCATATGAAAAGGGTCATGAAGGTATTTGCGAAGTATCGACACAAGGAATACAGGGTGAATACTCAGAAATCTGGGCGGAAGTGCCAACTTATACGCAATGGAACTGACTCGCTAAAAGATCTCAAAAGGACCTACAATTATGGGACCAAGCTTCCCAAAATTCAACACGCCATTTCATCGGAAAAATTCGTAGGAATACATGATCTATTACTGCGAACTCAAGTCTGCGACAACGACGGTCGGCATAAGACTTCTGTCTGCACTGGGATGCTCTCTTCCTGACCTGAATCAACTGGATCTTCTCCGTAGTCTCTCGACTAGCTAGGGTCCAAAATCCTGCTCTCGCGGAGTCAGTAAAACAGACTGGCGATCGACACAACCTACCACACAAGGCCAGAAAGTTGCCATTTAAAATGTCTCCTGATAACTGTTATCGTAGGAGAACTCCATCAATGGCAAGTGACGATCCCACAGTCAAAAAATAATTAGTACGTACGCACTAGTATATCCTCCAAAGTTTGTATGGTCCGCTCTGTCTAACCATCAGCCTACGGATGGAAAGTGGAGCTAAAGCTCAACTAGTACCCAAGGCTTCCTAAAGCTTCTGCCAAAGACGGCTAGCGAACTGGGTGCCCCTTTTGGATACAACGCATGATGGAACTCCGTGCAAACGCACAAACTTATCGAAGAACAACGAGCAACTGAGCATATTGAGCATAACCGGACAACAATCACCCAAATGGAGTCACACCCTGTTTAGACCTGGGTAGACACTACAATGAAATTCTTGGAGATCTGCTCCCATTCCCACTCCGGAACGGTTAAAAGTTGCAACTCTCCAACCGGCTTCAAATGCTCAACCTTAGCTCACAATAAGTCAGGCACCTCAAAACGAAATCTGAAACATCACACTTCATCCCTGCCCACTGTAACTAACTCTCAAGTCACGTTACATCTTAGTGGCACTTGGGTGAACACAGAAAGCTGACTGATGTGCCTGCTCTTGGATCTCGCGTCTCTACCCATCAGTATCTAGTATACACAAGCGAGTCCCGCAACGTAGCACACCCTGGTCATCAATCAAGAACTCTGAATCTTTACCCTACCGAACATGCTCAAGAATCTCAGAAAAACGAGTATCGGTGGGCTGTGCCTCACGAAAACGATTAAGTAAAAGTGGACGGGCGCGGACATGAGCAAGCTGTCACCTAGTAGAGGTGAGCTTAAACTATACTCATCTGTCGTACAAGAACTGTAAATCTGCAGAAGTCTGTCTTTGAACTACGCTCATCTGGGACAAGCTAACCTCCGGGCCTACGTCTCAAAGCATTAGCTACCATAATCGCCTTGCCACGGGTAATAAAGGATCTCACAATCACAATCCTTCACAAGCTCTATCCAACGGCGCTGCCTCAACTTCAGATCCCGCTGCAGGAAGATGTATACTAAGCTCTGGTGGTCCGTGAAAATCTGACACGACTCTCCGAACAAGTAGCGTTTCTAAATCTTCAGCGCAAGACCACCATGGCCATCTTCATATCACGAGTAGGATAAATCTTCTTGTGCTCCTTCAACTGTCGGAAAGAATAAGCGATAACTTTATCATACTACATCAGTACCCAATCGAGCCCTACTCGCGAAACATCACAATAAACGACAAAGTTGCCCGATCCAGAAAGCAAAGATAGAACTGTAGCAGTCGTCAACTGCTAAAAACTCAACTCGCATGCCTCAGTCTAACGAAAAGGAACCTCCTTCCTGGTCAGTCCGGTCAACGGTGCAGCGATACCCATGAAATCCTGCACGAAACGGCCGTAAAAACCGGCTAAGCCCAAAAAGTTGTGGACCTCTATCACTGATACAGGTTTGGGCCAAAGCTGTACGACCACGATCTTCCTCGGGTCCATACAAATACCGTCTCCCGTAACCGCATGACCTAGGAGGTCAACACAAACAAGCTTGAAGGAACACTTCGAGAATTTACCAAACAGCTGGTGCTCTCCCAATATCTGCTAAGCAAATCCTCAAGTGCTGCTCATGTTCCTCTCAACTCTTGGAAAAGACCAGAATGTCATCAATAACACAGCAATAACTGGTCGAGGAACGGCTTGAGAAATCTGGTTCATCACATCCACGAATGCAGCTAGGGCATTGGTAAGTCCAACAACACCACAAAAAACTCATAAAGCCCATAGCGCGAACAAAACAGTCTTCGGAATGTCATCACTCCGAACCACCAACTAATGATGACCCAATCTCAAAATAACTAAGAAAAATGTTTCGCACCCTGGAGCTGAGCAAAGAAATCGTCAAGGCGAGGTAAAGGATACCTACCCGCACCGTAACTCGGTTCAATTGACGAAAATCAATACACAATCTGAAACTGCCATTCTTCTCCTTGACGAATAGAGTAGGATCTCCCCAAAGCGAAACACTCAGACGCACAAGTCCCGAATTAAACAAACATACGAATTAGGTTACCTAAAAACTCAGCATTGGACGCCCGCGTGTCCCGGTGAGTAGAAACAAACGCTCGTACCTGCCCTATACCCGCAACTGGCTGTCCTCCTCCTCTACCATCCTATACTCGCGGAACAAACCCTCCGCAACCACGACCTCTCTGAACATAAGTCTGATACGGTGCGACAACAGGCGCAAGGAGCAACGCTCCATAAGGTGAAGGTGGTAAGGTATCATATGGTACTGCCGCTCTCCTCTGGCGTACCAAGGTATAATCTCTGACGAGGTGATGAAGGCTCCCGCATTGAAAACATCCATACGATGACTGCTGATCCTCCTGGGGATAAGAGCTAAACAACTGCCCTCGTCCCTGTAAGTCGATGTACAACACCCCACGAGTTGCGGGGAGGCGGAAATATGAAAAACGATCTTGTTTTGTATGTAAACATCGACTAACCGAAGATCTTTACCAAACGATAATTAACACCGACCATAGAGTTCTTAGCTACTATGTAAAGAGATTATACTTAATGATTCTAGTCCTTCGTCTTTGTGATCTCTACGTCCTCCTCGGCCTCCTCTCCGTAATAGATGATCCACCCGAGTACCCTAATCCAAGCTATTACCTCTAAACTTGAGGTTACTTAGTTTCTCTAGTTGCTAATCAAAGTAACTAAGATGATGTAGAGTTAGATTATGGAGTGTTTAGTCTATCCTAATTCTTGGTCTCAACTCATGAGTGATAGGATTAGGGTTTGAAGAAGGAGTGAAATTGAGGAGAGAGAAGGTGGAGATGATAATGAGAATGAAAAAGCTTCTCACTTGAATATATGAAACATAATGAATTATCAAATAAATGAATATAAATGATTATTCACCATGCTTCATTAATTCAATATGAGTGATTCACTATGTGAGTCATTAAGCAATAAATGATGCATTAATGACAAAGTGAATCACACAAATGAGTCACAATTTGCATTTAATGAAAATGCCACCATAACCCCCTTAGTCACCATCCTTCTAGAAGCTTCCCGGAAAATTACGAGAACTCCCCTCGCATCCGTGAAAACACGGAAAAACTTTAGACTGTATAAATCCAATAACCCGATACTAGAATCCGGCTTAAACCAAAGCCGGCTAGTAAAAACTGTCCGAATGTTGTACGTGCGTTTAAACACGTATGCGTCCGAACCCTTTATTGTAAAACCGTACGACCTTTATATCATTTCGCCTGGAGTTGGGAAAACTCTGTGTGGGACTCTAAAGACTCGACTACTACGCTGGCAGTGGGTTTAACCACAGACCGCAAGCGGCACTAGCTGTACGTAACGGTCCCCAGGTAGATGTCGATAAGAAGGCCGGTGAGGAAACCCATCCGAACTCCTACTGAGCCTGTGCGTGACAATATCCGTGCAGTCCGGTCTGTTCGTCTAAGAGTATCGCATGTATGGTCTAGGAAGGTGGTAAACGTCAGACCCCTAATAACCGTACAAGTCGTGTCGGTATGGCTCTATCACCATCCGAGAATTTACTGATCAATCTATCAGTAATTCTCAATCAGCCCTGGTCAGGGACTTATGGTAATGACCAACCGATCACTGTGCGATATCAACTCCCTATACTGAGAGAGACGAGTCCCTAACAGTCACTCACTGCCTCCACGTGGCTCGGGACTGTGCCCAACTAAAACCTGTTTGCACGACTCCTTTGAACCGTGGTAGGGTAGTAATCAAAGCACAGTGGGAACTCATACGAGATAAATGACGACTTTAAGTCAACGGACTATCTGCACACATGTCACCTGAGAACTGCTATCTGACGTTAGGTATAAATACCATCCAGTCAGTTCTCGGCGAGTCCTGTTCGGTGTACTCACACCCAGTGAGCATCTGTATACAATCTTAGGTGCACTCCACCAATGGCTGCGGGACTAATCTATCGCCCCTCTTCAGGGTCTAGATATGTATACACCAGTCTACTCCGGAGTATCGATGCCCAGTCTCGATACTCCTGCGACCAGGGATATCTAAGGATGTGCCTATTGACTATCCAGCTCCCACTAGTATGACTGCCATCATAACGCCGGTAGTCAGGCAAACACCCTATGGTCTTTATCAACATGTATATATGTATGAATACTACGCAAAATATATCATATGTTAAGATAAAGACAAACCAAATAGCGTACTATCATATTTAGCAAGACTGTTATGTACATATATATCCCCAGTATCCTATACAATAAAGGCCTCTAGGGCATATATATCCAACAATCTCCCACTTGCAATAAGGCCTATAATTGGCGCAATGAGTACCCACTGTCTTCACTATATCCAGTTGCTGGAGTACCGCATGCCCAACATCTCAAACAGCCTCTCGATCTGAACTTGAGGGATGGCCTTTGTGAATGGATCTGCCGTGTTGTCTTTTGTATCCACTCTCCGTACCTCGATCTCCCGACGATCAACGATCTCCCTGATCAGGTGAAAACGCCTTAAGATATGCCTGGATTTCTGATGGGACCTGGGTTCCTTCGCCAATGCTACGGCCCCATTGTTATCACAATACAAAGGTATTGGATTGGCAATGGACGGAACCACCTGAAATTCAGAGATAAACTTCCTCATCCAGACAGCCTCTTTTGCGGTTTCACTAGCAGCTATATACTCAGCCTCCATAGTTGAGTCTGCGACGGTATCTTGTTTGGAACTCTTCCAACATACCGCCCCTCCATTGAGGGTAAACACAAAACCCGAAATGGATTTAGAATCATCTTTGTCACTTTGGAAGCCGGAGTCGGAAAAAGCCTCTACCTGGAGGTCCCCATTACCGTAAATTAAGAACATCTCCTTAGTCCTTCTCAGGTACTTGAGAATGTTCTTTACCGCTATCCAATGCTTCTCACCTAGGTCAGACTGATACCTTCTTACCACACTAAGTGCGTAAGCTACATCCGGTCTTGTACATAACATCGCATACATTATAGATCCTACCGCCGAAGCGTAGGGTATAATGCCCATGCGATCCCTCTCTTCATCAGTCTTTGGAGACATTTCTTTGGAGAGAGTGATCCCGTGACAAGCGGGCATATTACCGCGCTTGGAATCTTCCATACTAAATCTCTTTATTATAGTGTCAATATACCTGGACTGTGAAAGTCCCAGCATTCTATTAGATCTATCACGATAGATCTTTATGCCCAAAATGTAGGTTGCATCACCCAAGTCTTTCATGGAGAATTTCTGTGACAAGAAGAGCTTTACTGATTGTAGCATAGGGACATCATTCCCTATCAGTAGTATGTCATCGATGTATAAAACGAGGAAGACTACTGCTCCTTCTACAATCTTCCTATAAATACATGGTTCATCTATATTTTTGATAAAGTCAAACTCTTTGACTGTCTCATCAAAGCAGATGTTCCAACTTCGCGATGCTTGCTTTAATCCATAGATGGATTTAAGCAACCTGCACACTCTTCCGCTGCTCCCACTGTCTAAGAAACCTTCTGGTTGATCCATGTAAACACTCTCTTCTAAATGTCCATTTAGAAAAGCTGTTTTTACATCCATTTGCCAGATTTCATAGTCATGGAAGGAAGCAGTAGCAAGCAGGATCCGAATGGATTTAAGCATAGCTACAGGTGAAAAGGTTTCATCATAGTCCAATTCTGGTCTTTGACGAAAACCTTTTGCAACGAGTCTAACTTTGTAGGTTTCCACTTGTCCAAGTGCACCAATCTTCTTTTTGAAGATCCATTTGCATCCAATTGGTTTCACCCCAGGAGGAGCAACTTCTAAAGTCCATACTTTATTGGTGTACATGGATTCCATTTCGGATCTCATAGCATCCAGCCACTTCATCGAGTCAATACTCGTGATAGCCTGCTGAAAACTAGTAGGCTCATCATCATCGATGATGCAATCCTCTCGATCCCCATCTAGAAGAAAACCATAGTATCTCTCTGGAGGATGAGAAAGCCTACTAGATCTGCGGAGTGGCATTGGTTCGTCATGTTCTATTGAAATCTGAAGTTCTTCTAAGTCCTCGGTAGCAGTTTGAGGTTCTGGAATTTCTTCCAGCTCTACCGCGCTACCACTAATTTCTTTTGCAAGAAATTCGCTCTCTAAGAAGACAATGTGGCGAGCGACAAACACCTTTTGTTCTTCAGTGTGGTAGACCATGTATCCCCTTGAATGTTTGGGGTATCCTACAAACTTGCACAAAACCGATCGTGCCTCGAGCTTGTCCGGTCTATGCTTTTTAACATATGCCGGACACCCCCATATCTTGATATACTTGAGATATGGTCTTTTCCCGCTCCACATTTCATATGGAGTGGTAGGCACAGACTTAGTTGGAACTCTATTCAATAAGTATGCTGCTGATTCTAGAGCAAATCCCCAGAAGGAAAGTGGTAACTCAGCACTACTCATCATTGAACGCACCATATCTAATAGCGTGCGATTCCTTCTTTCTGATACACCATTATGCTGAGGTGTATAAGGCGGAGTAAGCTGAGAGAGAATTCCATTCTCTTTTAAGTATTCAAGGAAACTGGTACTTAAGTATTCTCCATCTCGATCAGATGAAGTGTCTTGATACTTTTACCAGTTTGTTTCTCTACTTCATTTTTATACTCCTTAAACTTCTCAAAAGCCTCGGATTTATGTTTCATTAAGAACACATGTCCATACCTAGAGAAGTCATCAGTAAAAGTGATGAAGTAGGAGTGACTGCTTCTCGCATGCGTAGACATTGGACCACATACATCACCGTGTATTAGTCCCAAGAGTTCTGTTGCTCTTGCTCCGTATCCTGTGAACGGAGATTTGGTCATTTTTCCTTTGATACATGATTGACAAGTTGCATATGATGAATATTCAAACGGATCTAGATATCCATCTTTATGTAACTTAGTCAACCTTGTTTCGTTTATATGACCAAGTCTACAATGCCATAGGAAGGCTTGATTTGAATCTGGAGCCTTTCTTTTAAGTGTGTTTTGAATATTGAAAATTCAAGGTTGATTAAGTATGTATATGCCGTTTTCCAGTATGCCATACCCAATCAGTTCTTGATTTAGGAGAATGTTCATGACATTACTTTCAAGCGCAAAATTATTTCCTTTATTAGACAACAAAGATACTGATATAATATTACACAGCATATTGGGAATACAAAAACAGTTGTACAACACCAAAACGTACCCATTAGTCAACCTTAGGTGATACTCCTCTATTGCAACAGCATCTACATGCATTCCATTGTCCATCCGGAGAGTCATATCGCCTGCCCCCAGTACTCTACTATTTCTCAGATCCTGCAATGAATTACAGATGTGGGAACCAGAACCGGTATCAAGTACCCATGATGTAGAGTTTATTGAAAGACAATTTTCGATTACGAACACACCTGAAGCAGAAGCAACCGCTTGCTTCGTGTCCTTTGCCTTGAAGGCCATACAGTCCTTCTTCTAGTGCCCTTGCTTGTGACAATAATGGCATTCGTTTATATCCGCTTTCACCCTTCCTGCCTTGTTCTTTCCCAGCACCTTCTTGACCCCACCTTTCGGTTTGATGGCTTTCATCTTCTTCTTCCCTTTAGCTTTCGCTTTAGATTTAGAAAAAGATGATTGGCCAGCATACAGAACGGGGGCCTTCTCCTTTTTCAAGGAGGTCTCTGCTACCCTCAACATGTTGAGGAGCTTTGGAAGATCAGCTTCCATTTCGTGCATATTGAAGCTAAGCACGAACTGAGAGAAGGTGTGGGGAAGGGACTGCAAAATCAAGTCGATATACAAATCATTCTCTAGCACGCATCCCAGGTTTGCGAGTTCCTCATTGAGGCTGATCATTTTGAGGACGTGCTCTCCTACAGGCGATCCTGGAGCTAACCTCATCTGGAAGAGTTTCCTTGAGGTCTCGTACCTTGCGATACGGGAGTGCTCTCCATATAATTCCTTAACATGGAGAAAGATGGATACAATATCCATACTCTTGTGCTGTTTCTGGAGTTCATTGTTCATGGTGTAAGTCCATGCTACCTCTCCCGGTACTTACGGGCTTGCGGAATTTGATGAAAAACAATTTTCTAGAGGCGGTAACATGGACTCAAAACGGATCTTTGTTAAACTATCTACCTAACAACCTAACTAGGAGTTGTTAACTACTCGGTTAGAGGGTTATACCTTTCTTACTTGAACTCCTTCGTCTTCAAACCTCGATGGTGTACGGATCGGCTTCACCCCGTCGTCTCCTTGCGCCGAAGATCGATCCACCCGAAAGCTTCTACCTTTGGCTTCTTCTTCGAACTTTGAAGAAACTAGTTCACTCGGTTTGCTAAACCTTATGAACTAGAGTGAGTAGAGAAGAGTGTGTTGGGATTTTTCTCTATGGTTCTTGCTTCTCAACACATGAGACAAGTGAACCATAGACTAGAGAGAGGGAGAGCAAGAGGAAGAGAGTGAGAGCTCAAGCAAGAGAGAGAATGGAAATGAGAGAATGAGTAAGACTTTTTCCCTCTTGGCTCTCATAATCCAAAGCCATCATAACAAAAATACCAATCAAGTATTATGTGATGGTTTAAGTCAAAATAGCCGTATCATTTCATGCACTCATTTTGCACAAGATAAACAAGCAAGCAAAAGTCTTTGCCATGAAATGATAGCTATTGTCATGATGATGGTCAACTAGTCCAACCTAGTCAACCGGTCAACAAAGTCAACAAGTCAACAAAGTCAACCCCTTAACAACCATGTCACTATAATACTTAATTAATATTATTGTTAATTATATTTCATATTCTCATTAGGGTTTAGCAAAAAGTCAATAGTCAACAGTCAACAACCCTAATGAGAATCCCCCGCCTCTGTCTCTTCGTCAACTGTGCATACACACCCGCATCCGCATTCCGAGGAACACGAATACTTACTAGATAAAACCAATCCCAAAACGTACACTAGGATCTGGCTTAAACCAAAGCCCGCTAGTGTTAACTGTCCGGACACTAAACGTGCACAAGTGCACGGATGTGACCGAACCCTGTCGCAAAACCATGCGACCTGTCGCAAAACCATGCGACCTCTACTCTTTTGCCTAAAGGCGAATAGCTTTCTGTGTGGGACTCTAAAGACTCGACACTACGCTGGCAGTGGGTTTAACCATAGACCGCAAGCGGCACTAGCTGTGCGTAACGGTCCCCAGGTAGATACCGACAAGTAGACTGACGAGGTGAAACCCATCTGAACTCCTACTGAGCCTGAATGTGACAGTCTCCGTACAGTCCGGTCTGTTCGTCTGATACATCGCATGGAGGGCCTAGGGGGCGGTAAACGTCAGTCCCCTAATAGCGGTACAAGTCGTGTCGGAGTGAAGCCTAGAACACCCTGAGATAGCACTGGAAAGCTACCAGTATATCTCGCTTGCCCTGGCCAGGGACTACTCGTGTAATGGCTCTCCTAGACACAGCGCGATGTCAACCCCCAATACCGGGAGAGACGAATCCTGTCTAACCGTCACTGCCTCCAAGTGCTTCGGGACTGCACCCAACTACTACCTGTTTGCACGACTCCTTTGAGCCGTGGTAGGGTAGTAATCAAAGTACAGTGGGAACACGCTCGAGGCGAAGTGACAATGTCAAGTCAGCGGACTAAGCTGTACTCATGTCACCTGGGAACTGATAACTGACGATAGGTATAATACCAACCAATCAGTTCCCGATGAGTCCTGTCCAGTGTACTCGTAACCTAACGAGCACCCACATACTATCTCAAGTATGACGTACTGACGGCTGTGGGACAGACCGTCTCCCCTGCTGGGATGAGAAGTGCATACGCTAGTCTACTCCGGAGTATCGATGCCCTGTCTCGATAGTCCTGCGACTAGGGACCTGTATAAGGATGGGCTTATGGATTACCCAGCCCCCACGAGTGTGACTGCCATCACAACGCTGGTAATCAAGCAAAGATCTTAAGGGCTCTACTAATGCGTATAGGTGATAAAATAAACACATGTACACATTAAAGTAGAAACAAACCAAGTAGCATACTACCATTTTGAGCAAGATTGTTTATACAACTGTGAATATCCCAAGCTTCCATTAAGTAATATACAAACTAGTATGATACAGTAATGGCCTCTAGGGCATATACACTAACAATCTCCCACTTGCACTAAGGCCATGTACTGGCGTATCGAAGACCTATCATCTCGATCAGCCGCTCGAACTGAGTCTGGGGAAAGGCCTTGGTGAATGGATCTGCAGTGTTATCTTCTGAAGCAACCCTCCGAACCTCGATCTCCTGGCGATCCACGATCTCCCTGATCAGGTGATACCGCCTAAAGATGTGTCTGGATTTCTGATGGGACCTGGGTTCCTTCGCTAAAGCTATAGCCCCGTTGTTGTCGCAATACAGAGGTATTGGATCAACAATGGACGGAACCACCTGAAGTTCTTTCAAGAACTTCCTCATCCAGACGGCTTCTTTTGCGGCATCAGATGCAGCGATGTATTCCGCTTCCATGGTCGAGTCAGCAACGGTTTCCTGTTTGGAACTCTTCCAACACACCGCCCCTCCATTGAGGGTAAAGACAAAACCCGACATGGACTTGGAATCATCCTTGTCACTCTGGAAGCTGGAGTCAGCAAAGGCCTCGATCTGGAGGTCTTTCCGCCATACACCAAGAACATCTCCTTAGTCCTTCTCAGGTACTTGAGAATGTTCTTTACCGCTATCCAGTGTTTCTCTCCGGGGTTTGACTGATACCGGCTTACCACACTCAGTGCATAAGCTACATCCGGTCTGGTACACAACATCGCATACATTATAGAGCCTACCGCAGAAGCGTAGGGTATAATAGACATGCGATCCCTCTCCAAATCAGTCTTGGGAGACATCTCTTTGGAGAGGGTGATCCCGTGACAAGCCGGTAGGTTACCGCGCTTGGAATCTTCCATACTGAATCTTTTCAGTATGGTGTCGATGTACCTGGACTGTGAGAGTCCTAATATCCTCTTGGATCTATCACGGTGGATCCGGATCCCCAGGATGTATGAGGCATCACCCAGGTCTTTCATGGAGAACCTGTGTGACAAGAACCCCTTGACAGATTGTAGCATAGGAATGTCATTTCCTATCAGAAGAATGTCATCCACGTATAAAACGAGGAATACGACAGTTCTTGCTACAAATCTACTATAGATGCATGGTTCATCTGGATTTTTGATAAAGCCAAATTCTTTGACTGTCTCATCAAAACAGATGTTCCAACTCCGCGATGCCTGCTTTAGTCCATAAATGGACTTAAGCAACTTGCACACCTTTCCGCTGCTCCCACTCTGAATGAAACCCTCTGGCTGGTCCATATAGACACACTCCTCTAAATTTCCATTTAGAAAAACGGTCTTTACGTCCATCTGCCAAATCTCATAATCGTGGAAGGCAGCAATGGCAAGAAGGATTCGAATGGATTTCAGCATAGCTACTGGAGAAAAGGTTTCGTCATAGTCCAAACCAGGTCTTTGACGAAAACCCTTTGCAACAAGTCTAGCTTTATAGGTCTCAACCTGCCCATCTACACCAATCTTCCTTTTGAAGATCCACTTGCATCCTACGGGTTTTACCCCGTCTGGAGCAATGTCTAACGTCCATACTTTGTTGGTGTACATGGACTCCATTTCGGTCCGCATTGCATCCAGCCATTTTACCGAGTCAACACTCTTAATGGCCTGCTGGAAGCTAGTAGGCTCATCATAATCTATGATGCAATCCTCTCTATCCCCGTCTATGAGAAAACCGTAGTATCTCTCGGACGGATGAGACTGCCTACTACTCCTGCGGAGCGGCGTAGGAATGTCCTGTTCTTTTGAACCCTCTGGTTCTACTAAGCTTTCAGTAATAGCTCGTGGTTCTGGAATTTCTTCCAGTTCTACTGTGCTCCCACTTATCTGGTTTTCCAAAAACTCAGTTTCCAAGAAGTAGGTGTTTCCTGATCTAAAATCAGGAAAGCTTCTGGGAAAAGCTTCAGAAGAGGGTCACGTGCTTACACGTGACTAGCACTCACGTGTTGGCACGTGATACCTAAGCACATCATCAGGGCAAGTTCAGCTTCCTGATTACGATGAAGAAAAGGGGCTTCAGAAAGAGTCACGTGCTCCCACGTGACCAGGGTCACGTGGCGACACGTGACATTCAAATACAAACGTCAAAGGCACACCGGTTCCCTGATCAAGTCAAGGAAAAGGCTGCAGAAGAGGTCACGTGCTTCCACGTGACCAGGGTCACGCGTTGGCACGTGACGTTCAAGGCAGCAGACTCGTTCTCCAGATGAACCAAGGAAAGAGAGTTCAAACAAGGGTCACGTGCTCACACGTGACCAGGGGTCACGTGGTAGCACGTGACGTTTAAGCAGCGATCAGAAGACACAGCGCAGAAAGAAAGAGGAAGGCTCGTTCCAAGAGAGTCACGTGTCCACACGTGACCATGGGTCACGTGGTCACACGTGACCGGCTTTCAAAGCCCATTTTGTTAACAGATTTAAATTCTGATGGAGAATCAAATCTTTCCAAAGGAAAGCGACTATCTGGAACCAATCGAATTAAAGATTCAGAGGTGATGAAATATCATCTATCTATGGGAAAATCTCGGGTTTGGAAAGATTTCCCCTTTAAATCTAACCGAAACAACAAAGGAGAATCCCTGGATTTGAAATCCAATGGTGAATAAAATTCACCTAATAATCCAAAGGTCCAAAACGAATGATGGATGCAAATCAAATCTCTCAAGGAAGATTCGTCAAAAAACTAATTGACTCGGGTGCTTCTCCTATAAATAGGAGCCAAGAGATACAAAAAAAGGGGAGATATAGATACAGAAACAGGGAGAGAAAAAGAAAAAGAAGAGAGCTTCGATACTTGGAGAAACTTGGATCTTCTGCAAAAACCCTAGGTAAGAAAGGGAAAAGCTCCTTGAAAGAAGAAGAGAATTTAATTTTCAACAGAGTTTAACTCTGATACATAAAACAGAAGAACATATTTCTTTTCTCTTTGATAGAGGATCTACAAAGTGCACATCTCCCCTTGAGGTTGAGAATTTAATTCTCAATGGGTTGAGATCCTGCCATGCAGATCCAAAACATAGAGAGGGAATGCAAGTACGAGAATTTAATTCTCACAGAACTATAGGAATTTAATTCCTTTCAAATAAAATTAGGGCTTGACCCTGTATCATGGGAATTTAATTCCTTCAGAACAAAAAGAAACAGGGTTTAACCTTAATTAAGAACTTAGTTCTGTCGAAACAACGGGAATTTAATTCCCTTAATCATCATTTAACAGGGAATGGAATTCAATTCCTTAAAAACTTTTATTAGGGTTTAACCCTATTTAGTCCTTCACATATACGAGGAATTTAATTCCTACGGAAGATTCAGAGTCCAACTCTATTCAGAATATAAACCTTCAAAAGGAAGTAGGAATTTAATTCCTCTGAAATTTAAAGCTCGAGGAATTTAATTCCTGAAAAAAGATTAACAAAGCCTCTAAACAAAATACATAGAGGCAGGGTCACGTGTTACCACGTGACCCCCCCAAGAGATCTACAGGAAGCCCCTTTGAGGCAGCACCCCACGTGACCCACGTGACCCTCGGCAGAAGCTCTAATACATAGGCATTTGAATGCCCATCACGTGATGGCACGTGATGCTCTGAAAGACGCTATAACCTCAGCAGAATAAGTGAAGGGAGGGCGCTCTCACGTGTTGCCACGTGACCCCTCTTGCCTTAGTGTTTAACACAAAGTTAAAACTCTCGAACCCAGTGTTAAAACACTGTTGGGCCTTAGTGTATAACACTAATTAAAAAGCTTTATCTGCAGTGTTCAACACTGATCTGTTTTAGTGTTTAACACTAATTTGAAAAGCCTTGTTGCTGGTGTTTAACACCAATTATCTCTTAGTGTTAAACACTAACTTGTCGACCTCATTCCCAGTGTTCAACACTGACTGCTCTGTAGTGTTTAACACTAGGCTTTGGCCCAATTGGCCTGAATAGATAGAGGCAAAGCCTCTCCTGATTGGACTTAGCCCATGATGGCCATAAGTCCTCAATTTGTGATTAACTGGGCCAACGGGCTCATAACATAATTAATCGGTCTTGATCCCAAATTGGGCCAAGGACTATTTAATCCACTCCGGTTCTAGGGTACATCTCTTCATTCCTTTGATACTTGGCATTGTAATCCCTCAATGTCTTCAAAGAGGTGACGGGTCCCGACGACCACACATCAACACAGACTGCGGGGTCCTTAAACCCGTGTTTAACGTAAAATTCCTGGTTACGTGGAACGCGGATAATGTCACTCTTTGACCCCGTGGAAAACGTCCAGAGCGGAGCCTGGTCCTCGCAGAGCACGGCAGTGAACCCGTGTGAAGCATCCAGAGCACATACCGGACTGTGGGGTCCTTAAACCCATGGACTACGACGTCCTTAACCTTTACCGAGATGTCTTAAAACTAACAATGGACTGTGGGGTCCTTAAACCCATGAACTGCGACGTCCTTAACCTGGACCGTAATGTCCTGAAACTACCCATGGACCGCAATGTCCTTAAACTACCCATGGACCGCAATGTCCTTAAACTACCCATGGACCGCAACGTCCTTAAACTAGAACAATAGAGCCCCGTATGCTCTTTTGTCGGATCTAAACGGTCCCGTTTAAGTTGATCTTAGCCTCAAAGATGGCTAACGTATCCTTAAACCTTCAAACAGACTGGACTATGAATCCCCCCAATCAACTCTGGCTCGAGGGTACATCTCTGAACTCCTCTGACATCCGTCGTTGTAATCCTTCAACGTCGTCAGAGAGGTGATGGGTCCTGACGGCCATACATACGATGGACCACTATGTACCTACACTGGAACATTAGAGCCAATTGCTCCTTTGTCGGATCTAAATGATCCCGTTAACTTGATCTTAGTCTCAAAGTTAGACTAACGTATCCTTAACAAACGTTTGAGTTGATCTTAGCCTCAAGTATGGCTGACGTATCCTCAAACCAAACCCCCAAACCCAAATCTAAGATAATACGGATTTGGACTAGTCCACGCCCTACGGGCGACGACATAACTCAGTCTCCGTAAACAATCCACGGGCAACAAAACACAAAACAAACACCCACGACACGAAGTGACCATCTGGAGAAGGAGAAAGTTGTTACTGCAATGCGGTAGCGTAATTAACTGCAGGGGCTTGCGCCTGCAGGGAAGAGCGTCCCCACAATAAAAAAAAAACCCCTCAAACGAGGGGGAATCTGACGAAGTCTGCTACATCGGACGCATCCGTCCAAACCTTCGATACACGGTGCCATAAATCAACTTGGCATCTTCGGAGAGGTGGACGGATAGCACCAATTAGCATCTGCCCCGAATCTCAGTGCCAAGACATCGCAGTCTTGTGCGCCGTCTTTCGGAGTGGAACAGATTCTGGCACGCTCGGTGGGACCTTTTCCTCTTTCCACTCCACACTTCGTGTGTCGTGACTCGCGAACCAATCGCGGTTCGCCAATGGTGGCCCTTGGGTTTCAAGATACTAAGAATTGGCGTCTTGCTTATTGCAGAAAGCAAAGGATCGATGGCTTCTACTTCCATGAAATTCTCCAACTGCTCAGACTGCAATTGCAACCAACACTCTGCCTCGCCAGGAGGTATAGCCTACGGACCCCAAGCTGCTTCGCTATTCACAATGCCCGTGGAACAGGTCACTCGCGCCACCACAGGATTGTTCTTCGGGACCATGCTCCCGCCGACAAACTTCACCGCTCCAGTGCTGACAACGGAAGCTCTCAAGAAGTCGGTCTTTGATCGTCTCACCCCTGTCGCGGCTCCTCTCAACGAGTCGCCCAACGTCAACGCCTCGGTCTTCTCTAGATTGGGCCAGAAATCCTGCAAACCCATCATGGGGCCTACAATCTCAGAGAAGACTGCTTCTAAGAAAGTGGCTGCTCCTGCTCCCGAAATCGTCAAGGCGGCTTCTCCGGCCAAAAGGTCGGTCTTTACAAGATTGACGGCTCCAGCTCCCGCTCCTGCTGCCCAAAGGACGTCGGTCTTTGACAGGCTAACACCAACAGCGACCCCCCACCTACACAGGGGGCAAGACGAAACCATTCTTACCGCTGACCCTACGCCGTCCGCTCGACACGCTCGACGTCGCCATTGGCGCCGAGTAAGGAAGGCTGGGGGCAACTCCCCCTCCGGGTTGACTCCATCGGCCCCGGTGGCAGAAGTGAATGCTGCTGTTCCAACTGGGAACAGCTTTGAAATGCTAAATAAGGTGCGAAAGAATTCTCTTACGGCAGTGCTGAAGAGGTCTCCTCCCTCATTAAAAAAGGTTGTCGAAATAAAACCCGAACAACCCCGATCTCCTCAACGGCTGTCTTCCAAAATCTATAAGGTTTGGCGGCAGGCACGGGACTCGATCATCGATCCAAACTTCTCCCGCCAGCACAAGAAGCTGAAAATCCAACCGGAAGCTGGTCACCAGGCTAAACCCCAAAAGGCTGTCTGGACGCCCACCTCAACGGCCCCCTCAACCTCCATGGCTCATAAAAGGAGGAGGCCAGAGAAAACCCCACAGCATGCAACGACGGCTAAAAGCACTGAGCCCAGACGCCCTAAGTCTGGGGGCATGGTGGTGCACACTGTTTACATGGCCTCTGGAAAAGAGGAAAGCCGCACTTCTACGGGACACCGACCGCTAACCCGATCCGTGACGAAGGCTCAGGAGCAGCAACAAAAGCTTCAAGAAATGATGAATGCTATGGCCGCGCTCACCGGGCCAAAAGAAAACCCAGAAACGTCCTCAGACGCACGCCGGGAGGAAGAAACCGATGCTGAATTCCTTCGCCGGACACTGGAGAAAAGGGACAAAGAGGCTGCTGAACAAGCGGCCAACATACAACGGATGGGCCTTCTCTTCCAAGATGTGATAGGAATGATGATCCAGCAGGACTTACCCGCCGAGGATCCCCCAATCGTTCTTGAAGACGACCGAGGAGAAACGTCAAATCCACCACCAGCCCTCTCAACGGCCAAGGAGGAGGCAATCTCTAAGGCTGACTTGGCTGACTACATAGCCCAGCAAATCCGGGTTCATCACGCGACTGAGGCAGCTGGTCAAGTCGTGAAAACGGGGCGGCCGTATCCGAGCTGGTACGACCAAATCAAATACCCGCAAGGCTATACGATACCAAAATTCCATGTGTATAAGGGGACCGGCAATCCCCATCAGCATGTCGCCCAGTTCCGGGCCCTCTGCGGTAACACCGGCGGTGATGATAAACTGTTGCTCCGCCAGTTCGTGGGCAGCTTATCAGAAACTGCGTTCGAATGGTATTCAGAACTCCCGAACGATTCTATCAAAACGTTCGCTGAAATGGAGTTGTTGTTCACTCAGCGATTCGCAAGTGCCAGCGAACGCACTCCAATAACTGCACTGATTAACGCCAGGGTAAAACCGGGCAAAACCTGGGTCCAGTACGCTATACGCTGGCGGAACTTGTGGTCGAGATGTGAGCAACGCATTGAGGAAGCACCTGCGGTGGGCATGTTCGTGGGAACTCTAGACCCTCACGCAACTATCTCCCAGTTTATGATGTTCTTTAAGCCAACCACATTCCAGGCTTTAATCGATAAGTTGGCTCAGATGGATCAGATGGGTCATAGACCGCCTCCCCCGAAGTCGGAACCTCGGAATGACAAGGGTAAAGGGAGGGCAACTTTTGTTGCGAATGCCCAACAGCAACCTAACGCCCCGAAACCGGCAGATCAACTCGAGGAAAGGCGTCGGTATTATAATGAGAAGATGAAGCGTCCCTACTCGTTCCCACGGGACAAGACGAAACGGTTATTCGAGCTGGCAATACGCAACAGACTTATAAACCTGCCAAATCCAAGGCGACCGCCGCAACCCACCGAGGCGAATAACCCTAACTATTGCCCTTACCATCAAACGGTAGGCCATCCGATTGAAGATTGCTTCGTCTTCAAAGGATGGATTGAAGACCAGTACCTCCAGGGGAAGTTTGTACTGTCCGAAAAGTGGAAGGTGAACCCACCACAGCCACATGCTCCCAGGAAAGCGGATACATCGGGGGCAACATGTTCTTTTATTGAAGAAGCTCCATGGGAGGTCGTGCTATCAACTAAAACCAAAAGAATGCTGAGAGACCTTCATGCGTGCCCTGCGATCGAATGGAAGGACCCTCTTGAACCTCAAATTATCAAAGGAATGTTGAAGCCCCGCCCAATTACAGAGATTCGTGATAAGGGCCCAAATACTCACGCCCAACCGTCAAAATCTTCGAGGAAAAAGAAGAAGAAATCCAAGAGGCCCGTGAAGCTTGAAAACGAACACACGAACTTGTAGAAGCAAATCGACGCGTTGGAAGAATACAATCAGAAGGCGCGAACTCCTGTCACACTGCAAGAGTTCCTCAACCACATCTTTCAAGAGGAAGATGATGGAGAGAGCTCGTCGGATGAATCCGAAGGATATGTGGCGAGTTGTAACGTAATCTCCCACTCGTTTACCGATGGTGGGAAAACTCCCGGCACTAAGAAACTGGGGGCAGAGCTTGAACCAGAGCGTGCATGGCCAACAGACGAAATGATCGACGCTTTTCTAGACGAGATTCGTCTAAAATGTAAAGCGGACCAGGAGCGTGAGGTGACCACGTCGGAAAAAGCCAAATGCGGGCGACTGAACGAAAGAGTTGAACTACCCCTGCCAGAGCGAAGGGCATCCGAAGTAGACAAGAAGATATTCAAGACGAGGAAAAGGTTTGCCAAAGCCATGTCAATGGGAATGAAGCTACCGCCCTCGGAAGGAAACGCACACGATGGGGCGGAGAGGCACCCTAATTATTGCGCATATCACCGGAAAATATCACACCCCACGGAGGAGTGCGACACCTTTAAGATATGGTGGCAAGGATATGTCGCTCGTCGGCAACATGTTAAGCGCATGAAACGCAAGATCCGTCGGGAGCGAAGAAGTACTGTCGATGGGCACAACAGAATGACTGGCAACTGTTACATGGTTAACGCCAGGGGGTCACAAGTTCTCACCTTTGGGAGCGACTCTGATGAAGAAATGGCTCTGGGCCCTCTCTTTAAAGAATCTTTTTTGGGGAAAGAGGAGGAATCGGAGGCCTGCGAGAACATTCAGCTGTGCAATCGCACACTCCCAGAAAAGAATCTCGGGCCCGGGAATAGAAAGGATAAGGGAAAGGAAAAGGTCACTGAAGATATCACTTTAGATGACTAAGTCATGAGAGAGCTGGCTGCCAAAGACCCTCCTAGGAAGAGTAAAGTGGACTATAACATCCTCGCGCACCTAAGGAAGCTACCTTCTCAGCTTAGCATTCTCGATGCCCTCCTATTATCAAAAGAAGCGCGAGACTCACTAATTAAGGCGTTACAAGAACCTGAGCAATTCCAAGCCTTCCTCGCCACTAAAAAGATGAAGGATGAACTGGAGGAAGTGCATACAGCCGACATCACTTTCGGTGATGAAGACCTCCTTCTCGGGACGTGCGACCACAACTGTCCCCTATATGTCTCCGGATACTGCCATGATATCAAGATAGGCAAGATCCTGGTGGATAATGGATCCTCCGTCAACCTCCTTAATGTTCGGGTGTTGAAGGAAATCTGCATGAGCGTGCAACACCTCGCTCGTGACAAAATCACTATCTCCGGCTTCGATTCACAATCGTCACGGACTCTCGGATCTGTGATACTAACATTACGCTTTGGACTTCTCGTCACAGACATCAAATTCCATGTCATTGACGCCAAGACCTGCTACAACGCCTTGCTCGGTCGTCCTTGGCTACACGAGTACAATATCATCCCTTCTACACAACATCAGTGTATGAAGTACTTTAAGGATGGTTTCGAGTATACCGTAACAGGTGAGTTAAACCCATTTTCCGTGAACGAAGTCCGCAAATACGAAGATGCGAAGTACTTTTTGCCAGATTTCGAGGATACGGAAAGGTGTCGCAACCCGGAGAACAAAACCGTCGCCACCATCCCTGTTTTCGGGAGCGATACCGAAGAAGAGGAAGAGATAGTTTATACAGGGCCATCTCAACGCAACGACCTGGGGACGCCCGCCCCCGTATTGGTCTTCGGAAGTGACTCAGAAGATGAAGTTAATGCTGTGTTCTCCAATCGGCTGTCAATACAAGCACCCCCTGGCGATGACCATAGTTTGCAAATCACCATGGTACCGCGAGAACACTACAAGGATCTCGATGCGCTTCAGGCTCACGATGTGCAGGACCTGCAAACATTTTACGTCCCTCCCAGGTGAAGGAGTGAGAAGGTGATCCTATTCTACCGATCCTCAGAGTCGAAAATAGAGAAAGAGATCTGGCATGGCACGGATGCTACACTTGACAGGATTCAACCCATCCGTCTGCCCAGATACTATACAAATGGATTAAAGAAGCTATTGAAGCGCCAAGGAGTACCTTTAGAACAGACCGTTCGGCAGGCGCGGTTCTACAACAGGATTTGGGATGTCCCCGGGACTCAACGCAAATTGTCCAACAGGAGGATGGAAACACTCGGGCTTGGATACGCAAGAGCCGGAAAACGTGAACGGGCTCACAGTAGCTACGCTATATATACCTTTGATGAAGAGGAGGACGCCCTGTCAGGAGATGCCAACCCCCCATCAAAACTAGACCCCGCGATTAAAGCGCCGAGTCCGTCGTTTGAAGAACGAATGGGCAAGCCTATCAGGAAAATGGGTCAGAAAGCTCGGGAAGACCACAACCGCGAAATGGCCATCTACGAGAAGGCCAGGACGCAACGTCTATCTCAACGTGCTGCAAAAGACAAAGACGCTTATCCTCGTCAATCCGTTGTACGAGAGGCCCGACGCAGAGACGGAAATAAATCAAGAAGCGGCTCGGGTTTGTCCCTCATGAAGAAGATGAGTCGAGCGTACTCCTTCCCCCGAGACAAGACGGGGAGGTTACTTAACCTCGCCATAAAACATCAAATGATTGCGCTTCCAGAGTCTAGACATCCTGAGCAAGCTAGCAAGGCTTCTCATCCGAGTTATTGCTCTTATCACCAAGCCATAGGACATCCTACCGAAGACTGCTTCACCTTCAGGAACTGGGTCGAGGACCAGTACCGACGGGGCAAATTCGCTTTATCCGACGGCTGGAAGGTAACGCCGCCACAGAAGCATGAACCCAAAGCCGCAAGAGCAGAACCGGGTCCACCTCAGTCCGGGGAGCAGGTTCGCACTTGCTATACAATTACGATATTAGGAGAAGAGCCCGAGAACGTAGATGACCTTCCCCGGTGCTTTGAGAACAGCGAGGATGAGGTGATATCGGAATTTCCGCCCGCTCCGAAAGAATTGGAAGATGGTATACATACTACTGCAGATAACCTCAAGAAGATTGAGTTGGGATCGGCAGACGATCCGCGACCGACATTTGTCAGCGAGCTGTTATCCGAAGAAAAGGTGGCTGCGTTAAAGAACGTGCTTCTACGGCATAAAGATTGCTTCGCGTGGAACTACTCCGAGATGCCAGGATTGGATCCGGAGATTGCTGTGCATAGATTAGCAATATCCCTAGATATCAAGCCAGTCAAGCAGGCGCCGAGGAGGATGCGACTCGAGCTTGAGATGAGCATCAATGCCGAAGTCAAGAAGTTGATCGATTCTGGATTTATCCAAGAAGTCCAATACCCCGACTGGATCGCCAATATCGTCCCGGTAATGAAGAAGAATGGGACGGTACGCATATGCGTGGATTTCAGGGATCTCAATAAAGCCTGTCCAAAGGATGATTTCCCGGTGCCGGTAACCGAGCTAATGATAGATAACACGTCCACTCACGAGGTTTTCTCCTTTATGGACGGTTCATCAGGATACAATCAGATAAAAATGCATCCCGAAGACCAGAAGCACACCGCTTTCCGGACCCCTTTGGGTATATTCTGCTACAGGGTTATGCCCTTTGGTCTAAAGAACGCTGGCGCTACCTATCAAAGGGCCATGACAAAAATCTTCGATGACCTCATACATGACATCGTCGAGTGCTATATCGATGACCTCGTAATAAAGAGCATGTCATACGAGGAGCATTTAAAGCACCTGGAGACTGTATTTCAACGCCTTCGGCAATATAATTTGAAAATGAATCCCCTCAAATGCGCGTTTGGAGTCTCCTCGGGCAAATTTCTGGGATTCATCGTTCGACACCGAGGTATTGAAATAGATCCGTCAAAGATTAAGGCGATCATGGAAATGCCTCCGCCAAGAACCCTCAAGCAGTTGCGGTCTCTCCAAGGGAGGCTCGCATACATCCGGCGGTTTATCGCTAATCTTTCGGGCAAATGCCGTCCTTACAGCCACCTGATGAAAAAGGGAACTCCATTCGTTTGGGATCACAAATGTCAAGGTGCACTAGACGAGATCAAGCAGTACCTGCAGAACCCTCCAGTGTTGGCTGCTCCAGTGAAGGGAAAGCCTCTCATTCTTTACACGGCCGCCCTCGAAGGTTCTTTGAGCGCATTATGGGCACAAGAGAACGATCAGGGGAAAGAAAGAGCACTTTACTACTTAAGTCGAGTGCTGCTGGGGGCAGAAAGCAACTATTCCCCCATTGAAAAGCACTGCCTGGCGTTGATCTTCGCAATAACAAAGCTTAGACATTACGCATTAGCACATGAAGTTCGTCTTATTTCGAAGGTGGACCCTCTCAAATATCTGATGTCGAAAGCCATATTGACGGGACGATTCGCTAAGTGGGCCCTGCTCTTGATGGAGTTCTCGATAACGTATCAACCTCTCAAGGCAGTGAAAGGCCAGGCCATTGCCGACTTCCTCGCTGAGCACCCGATACCGGCCGATTCTCCTCTGAACTGTGATTTGCCGGACGAGCATGCATTTGATGCGATTGGCGGCGGAAGCACCCGATGGGAACTCTATTTCGATGGAGCTTCCTCCATAAAGAAACAGAAACAAGGTGTCCCAATGATCAAATCAGGGATAGGTCTCATCCTTGCAACTCCACAAGGAGGGATAATGCGCTTCGCCTTCTCCTTAACAGAGCCAAGGACAAACAATGAAGCTGAATACGAAGCTCTGATAGCAGGTCTCGAGATCGCCATCGACATGGGAATTGAAGACCTCCTTATATACGGGGATTCTCAGCTGGTCGTTAGTCAAGTAAATGGTGACTACCAAACGTGCAAGCCGGAGTTGGTGAAGTACGGCGAAAGGGTGCAACAACTATTGACCCAAATTCCCTCCTATACCTTGGAGAACATACCGCGCGCGGAAAACAGCAAAGCAGACGCGTTGGCTAAACTTGCTAAAGAACTGGCTGACGAGAACCTCGACGACGTCAGAATCATGGTACAAAGCCGCCGAGTGCTCGCCCCGGCAGAAATATCTCCGGAATCATGCGAAAAAAAGGGAACGACTGAGCAGACGACCCTATAAATAAAAGACCATGAGAAGGCCGAAGACTGGAGGGAAGTCTTCATAGACTACTTTAAGTCCCACCGAATGCCTGAAGAAGCGTCCTCAAGACATCAGCTCATGAAACGAGCTTTATCTTTCGCTTTTGTCAACGATATTCTATACAAGAGATCGTTTGATTCTCTATGGCTGAGATGCTTAGGACCTGACGAAGCAGAAAGAGTCATTCAGGAAGTTCATGATGGACTTTGCGGTTCTCACCAAGCAGGCCCAAAGATGAAGTTAAAAATTAAACGGATGGGTTATTACTGGCCCACGATGATCCAGGACTGCCTCGAGTATGCGAAGCAATGCCACTCATGCCAGATTCACGGAGACTTCATCCACCAACATCCGAATCCACTGCACCCGACACTGGCTAGTTGGCCATTCGAAATGTGGGGGACTGACATAGTCGGCCCCATTGAGCCAGCATCATCCCGAGGACACCGTTTTATCCTGGCAACAACTGATTACTTCTCCAAATGGGCAGAAGCAGTATCACTGAAGGAAGTGAAGACGGAGAATATCCTCCATTTCTTCAAGACGCACGTCATCTATCGGTTCGGAACTCCACGGCGGATTATCTCCGATAATGGGCCGGCCTACCGAAGCCATAAGATTAGCCACTTCGCATAGCAGCACAACATAGACTGGAGATATTCTTCGGTTTACAATCCACGAGCTAACGGCCTGGCCGAGGCCTTCAATAAGACCTTGATGAAGATCATAAAAAAGACCGTTTCCAGGAATAAGAGAGACTGGCACGAAAGGCTGCAAGAATCCCTTTGGGCTTATCGAACTACATTCAAGACGGCCACAAACACAACGCCGTACGCGTTGGTATTTGGGACGGAAGCAGTGCTCCCCCTCGAGATAGAGTTACCCTCTCTACGAGTAGCAGTCCACCACGAACTGACGAACGAAGAAAATGCCCACCTTCGGCTTGAGGAGCTTGATGCCCTCGACGAAACCCGGCTCATAGCGCAACAACATCTAGAGGCCTACAAAGCAAAGATGACGCGCTCGTACGAAAGATTGACCAGGCCGAGGACATTCCGCCAAGGCGAACTCGTACTAGTGGTCAAAAGACCTATGATCCCTAATCGCGCCAAGCGAGGAAAATTTGAGCCAAACTATGAAGGCCCGTACATCATAGACAAGGTCTACCAGGGTGGAGCCTATCTACTCATGGACATGCACGGTGAAAGGCCTTTCAGGCCAATAAACGGCCGCTTCTTAAAGAAGTACTATGCTTAATGAGCCACAGCCGGGGTCAATGATAGATGACGACGACTATGTCCGCTCGCTGTCTTCCTAGGCTCAGACTTTACAAGCAGCAGCCGGCCTTCCCATATCGACGGACCGAAACGTCCTTAAACTATCGACGGACCGAAACGTCCTTAAACTATCGACGGACCGAAACGTCCTTAAACTAACGACGGACCAAAACGTCCTTAAACTAACAACGGACCGAGACGTCCCTAAAACTACTACCGCAGCATCCGTAGGCTGACGAAATGGAAAAAAAGAAGAAGAAGATAAAATAAAAAAAAAAAAACGGTATGTCCATAAGCAAAGTGGGCACGGATGAAAACCCGAAAGGGCTCCGTGAGTAAAAACAGCAGGGCTACCGGCAAGTGTTCGTGAAAACCCGAATGGGCGCGACCTTGTTAAAAAAAAAAAGTGAAAAAGAATAAAAAAAAAACGGTATGTCCATAAGCAAAGTGGGCACGGATGAAAACCCGAAAGGGCTCCGTGAGTAAAAACAGCAGGACTACCGGCGAGTGTTTGTGAAAACCCGAAAGGGCGCAACCTCGTTAAAGAACACTTACAGAGTCCTCTCGACCTTGTAAGGAGAAACCACCTGCGTGAGATCCTTACGACTCACAAAGGAGCAACACACTTAGGGATCCTCACGATTCCTAAGGAGAAAATACACTTGCGAGATCCTTACGACTTGTAAGGAGAATTCTCTTGTGGGACCCTCACGGCTCATGAGATTTGAAAGTCTTGAGTTACAGAAACCTAAACCTGTTCTTAAGCAAATCCTCCACAACCTTCGATACTTCCCTACAAGAGGCTCAATACTGACCCTTGTATACAATCCACGGGCGCGAATAAACATTTCCCCAGCAAAGTCCAACCCTTGTAGGTCCTCTCGACCCATAAGGAGAAAACCCTCTTGTAGGATCCTTACGACTTACAGAGGGACATACACTTAGGAACCCTCACGATCCCTAAGGAGAAAATACACCTGCAAGATCCTCACGACTTGTAGGGAGAAATACCTTTGTGAGACCCTTACGGCTCATGAAGTCAAAAGCCTTAGCCGACAGGATCCTAACCCTGTTCGCTAAGCCACCTTTGTTCAACATCGACGGAGGCAAATGATGATTCGCTCCTGGCAACATACAAGTTGCAGCGATGCTGACGCCGAAATCGGTGTCCAAAATCCGAGCTTGCGGCGAAAAAGCTAGCAAGCCACACATGCCTACAAAATAGCCGAAATGATGGGGCAACTTGCAATAAAAAGCAGCAAGTAAGAATGAAGGCATAAAAAAATAGCCGAAATGATGGGGCAACTCGCAATAAAAAGCAGCGAGTAGAAAATAAATAAATAGCCGAAATGATTGGGCACCGCGAAAAACAGCCGAAATGATTGGGCAATCGCGACCTTCGTGATATAAAAAGCTGAAATGATAGAGCATCGCGGAAAAAGAAATAAAATAAAAATAAAATGTATGCCCTACAGGTGATGCTACATCAATCCCTGTATACAACCCAGGGGCGCAAACAAAGAAGGAACGTACCTCCCTCCCCCAAGTTTCACCAAAGAACGAAGCTAAATCTCGACGGGCCACAAGCGACCTAGAGATCATCCCAACACTCGTTTCGTAACAGCAGACACAACATCAAGCGAAACGGAACAGCGGCAACCCCCAGTTCCATGGCTCGGCGATATACATATCACCAAGAGTCAAACCTCCATTCCGTGAAATGCGGATATATAGTGCAAAATTCCTGGTTACGTGGAACACGGATAATGTCACTCTTTGACCCCGTGGAAAACGTCCAGAGCGGATCCTGGTCCTCGCAGAGCATGGCAGTGAACCCGTGCAAAGCATCCAGAGCGGAGCCTAGTCCTCGCCTAACGCGGCAGTGAACCCGTGTGAAGCATCTAGTGCAAAATTCCTGGTTACGTGGAACGCGGATAATGTCACTCTTTGACCCCGTGGAAAACGTCCAGAGCGGATCCTAGTCCTCGCCTAACACGGCAGTAAACCCGTGTGAAGCATCTAGTGCAAAATTCCTGGTTACGTGGAACGCGGATAATGTCACTCTTTGACCCCGTGGAAAACGTCCAGAGCGGATCCTGGTCCTCGCAGAGCATGGCAGTGAACCCGTGCGAAGCATCCAGAGCGGAGCCTAGTCCTCGCCTAACGCGGCAGTGAACCCGTGTGAAGCATCTAGTGCAAAATTCCTGGTTACGTGGAACGCGGATAATGTCACTCTTTGACCCCGTGGAAAACGTCCAGAGCGGATCCTGGTCCTCGCAGAGCATGGCAGTGAACCCGTGCGAAGCATCCAGAGCGGAGCTTAGTCCTCGCCTAACGCGGCAGTGAACCCGTGTGAAGCATCTAGTGCAAAATTCCTGGTTACGTGGAACGCGGATAATGTCACTCTTTGACCCCGTGGAAAACGTCCAGAGCGGATCCTGGTCCTCGCAGAGCATGGCAGTGAACCCGTGCAAAGCATCCAGAGCGGAGCCTAGTCTTCGCCTAACGCGGCAGTGCACCCGTGTGAAGCATCTAGTGCAAAATTCCTGGTTACGTGGAACGCGGATAATGTCACTCTTTGACCCCGTGGAAAACGTCCAGAGCGGATCTTGGTCCTCGCAGAGCATGGCAGTGAACCCGTGCGAAGCATCCAGAGCGGAGCCTAGTCCTCGCCTAACGCGGCAGTGAACCCGTGTGAAGCATCTAGTGCAAAATTCCTGGTCACGTGGAACGCGGATAATGTCACTCTTTGACCCCGTGGAAAACGTCCAGAGCGGATCCTGGTCCTCGCAGAGCATGGCAGTGAACCCGTGCGAAGCATCCAGAGCGGAGCCTAGTCCTCGCCGAGCATGGCAGTGAACCCCTGTGGAGCATCTAGCGCAAAATTCCTGGTCACGTGGAACGCGGATAATGTCACTCTTTGACCCCGTGGAAAACGTCCAGAGCGGAGCCTGGTCCTCGCCAAGCACGGCAGTGAACCCGTGTGAAGCATCCAGAGCAAATACCGGACTGTGGAGTCCTTAAAATCCACGGACTATGACGTCCTTAACCTCGACCGTGATGTCTTAAAACTAACGATCAACCACCCCGATTCCCTACAGATTTTGCCTTGGTTTGAGGTACATCTCTTCACTCCTTTGATGCCCGGCGTTGTAATTCCTCAACGTCTTCAAAGAGGTGACGGGTCCCTGCAACCAAACACCGGACTGTGGAGTCCCTAAATCCACAGACTATGAGGTCCTTAACCTTGACCGTGATGTCTTAAAACTAACAACGGACTGTGGAGTCCCTAAATCCATGGACTATGAGGTCCTTAACCTTGACCGTGATGTCTTAAAACTAACAGCGGACTGTGGAGTCCTTAAATCCACGGACTATGAGGTCCTTAACCTTGACCGTGACGTCTTTAAACTACGATACCTTGGGAGACCCCTAACTTCGTGAAACACAGATAAGGGTGATCACATCCGGCACTTACAGGCCCTCACGACCTGTAAGGAAGAAAAACTCTCTTGCGAGATCCTTACGACTCTCAAGGGAAGACCCGCTTAAGGATCCTCACGATCTTTAAGAAGAACTTACACCTATGGGATCCTCTCGACCTGTAGGGAGAAAAACTCTTTATGAGACCCTCGTGGCTCGTGAAATGCAAAAGTCTTAGGAAGCAGATCTTAACCCCGAGCCCTGAGCCATTGCTGTCCTGCAAGGAGATCAAGATAGAATATCCGCAGAATACATTCAATAAAAAGGGGGACACACCATTGAGAAGGAAAAATGTATCTTTTATTCATAAACCAAAATGGGTACAAAGTACAATTCATGAAAGAAACAAAAAGAAAATACTCTTATCCATGAGTACGTACAAAAAGGAAGGAAAAGATACAAATGTTTCAAGCCGGCGGGCGATTCAGCAGCTTGGTCAGCTCATCCTGCTTTTGCTGGACCACGGCTTCATGACGCAAGATCTCCAAAAGACGAGCCTCCGCCTGAGCTTGTTGAGCCTGATACGAAGCGAGCCGGGCGTCAAGCTCTTTCTCAGTGGCCTTATGAGCCTCGACCCTCTCACGAGTGAACACGGCAGCTTTATCGAGAGCCACCACCTCTCTGATGGACTCCTGAAGCACCCGCCAGAGTTCATACGCTTTGTTGGCTTTGGCTGTGAGATTGGCTTGGAGCTCGCCCAGCGCCTTGGAGACTAGCTCCCTTTCCGAGAACTTGCGACCGAGCCTCTTCTCACATGACGTCATGTTTGCCGCGCACCGTGCTATCAGCCCCCGTAACTCCGCCTTTGCAGCCACGGCCTCTGAGGAAAGGTGAGAACATTCAAGGGCGTGCAGGCAAGCCTCCACTCGCCGGCAAAACTCCACCCAGACTCGCACCACCTCTTCGCTGTGGTAGGTGGCAAGAAAAGGAAGAGAACCGTTAGCCTCGGCAGCGAATGCTTCAGCCGTGGTCGTGCTGCCAGCACGAAGCTCCTCGATCAGAGACGACAAGGAGACGAGGCTTAATTGGGCCAAGCGTTCTGAAGCCCGCAAGGCATAAGGGCCGGGTGGCATCACGATGCGCGACTCCAACGCCGTGGAGACTGGCAGAGCTGTTCAAATTTAGAAGACGTCAACAAAATTCTTAAGCAAGGAACGAGTGAGAGTGCAATGAAATGTCACTCACCGACAGCCGTGCAAGTAGGAGCTGAAGGCTTCCCTGGCCCTTCGAGAATCTCGACCTCGTCATCGGCTTCCAGAACTGCAGAAAACGTCAATGTCAGTACGCAAAAATAACGACGATGCTATGAGAAGGGATGGACGACACCAACCTTGCCCAGACGAGAGGACAATGCGCTGAGGGGAGATCGCCTGCGGAGCTGCCATCTCCAGTAAACGTTGAAATGACTGTCGAGGCGACAGATCCGCGATCGTGGCCGCCAAACCGCGCAATTCTGAGAAAGATAAAAGAGTTCAGACTATGAAGGGGTTGCTAAATTAAAACGCAGAGGGATACCTTCAACACTCCTCCCATTCTTAGCCGGGGGATAGCAGCTTCAACGGTTTCCGCCGTAACCTCAGGCTCCAACAAAGGGAGAGTAGTCCCGACTACCTCGCTCCCAGCCTTTGGGCCGCCCTCAGTAAGAGTCATTGGGGCGGCGGCCTCCAAAGGAGCCTCCCCCAGAGGGGAAGGCACTCCCTGGTCAAGAACCGCCGCTGGAAGTTCCACCGTGAGAGGAGCAGCCTCGTCAGCCCCCTCCACATCCAGCAAGGCTTCATTGAGAATTTCGGCAGGCTTTAGCTTTAATAGGCCCGTAGGGAGCTCCCCCAGCGTCGAAGATTCTGCATGATTCAAATAAGAATAATGATGCATATGCACAGGCATAATTAATCGGAGAGACTACAAAGGAAGCACAACGTACCTATACGCAAAGAAGCCCTCAATATGGCTTCTTCAAGCCGCTGCTCCTTCTCAAGGAGGTGGGCTCGCCGGGGTTCAAGGGTAGACTCATGACCGCCGGTCCACAAAGAGAGTGCATCAGCTGCGTCTTCTGAAGCGGCCTGGTTCAAAGCCCTTTCCCCCCATTCCTCCAAAGGGCCGATAAATCGCCGCCGAATCCACGAAGGGTCTTCGTAGAAAATTACAGCGGGGTAAGACTTCTTCGAAACCTTGGCGTTATGAGACGCGTCTTTTGAGCGCCGTATGGCCTCGGCCAACTGTGCAGCCTCCTCATCAGCTGAACTCGGGAAGAGAAGTCCAGCGTCTGACCCTTGCAGGGCCAATGGTTCGTCTTCAAGGATAGGCTCAGACTCCACCACAGAATCAAGCGGGGCAGTAGCCGCTTTCCTCCGCCGTTTAGACCCAGAGCCGGTCGCTGAGGATGACCGCTTCCTCCCTCGCGAAGCCTTAGGGCGGCGCTGGCCCACATCGCTCTCGGCGCCTTCATGCCTGTTACTCTCGCTCGGTGCCACAACCGAGGATGACATCGCCATTGTCGACGCCACAGGAGGAGGCGCCGCCACCGGCAGGGGTGCTACTACTGGGGCCCGTTTACCCCGCGGTCGGGAACCCAAGGGCATACCAGCTGTTGGAGTAAGGTCTATCCCTGACTCCCCCGGAATGAGCGCGGTGCCGATTTCCCTCAAAGGGAAGCGGACCGGAGCCCTCGGCCGTAGCGTAGCCCCAGGAACCAGAGAAGGGGCATCGTGGCCGAGAAGCACCCTCCTTTCCTCGAGAATGATTGGGCTGACCCGATGAAGATACCAACCCGTAAACGCGCCCACGCATCGGGGCATGTACTCAGCTTCAGGGACCATGAAATAAGAGCCGGTATTCAGCCTCATGAAATGATGAGCGGCATCGCGAACAGCATCAAGCGAAGGGATCGGGGCGACTATAAAAGCCTCAAAAGGAACACCCTGGTCGTATCCAAGCTGCCGGGCAAATCGATGCGGATTGTACCGCATAAAAAGAGCCGCACTGTCCTGGCGAAACACCAAGTAGCCCGGTCTAATTGCATACAAATGCGTGGCCTCCCGGGGCTTCAGAGAAGGTGCGTTGTCTTTCGACTGGTCCCAGAGTTGTTGAATGGGACCCGAAGGAGTAGACAAAACCCGATCATTAAAAACCAACCCGCCAGCGGTGGCATGAGGAGAAATCAGCACCCGAATGGCCCTAAATTGAGTCGGGTCGGCAGCAGAAGCACCCACCAGCCGCATAAGTCGCGGGAAGGGATAGGCGTCGTAAAAGGCGGGCCTCTGATGCATAGCAAAAGACCCCAGCACATGCATTTCGATCCACGACGTGAAATAATGAAGCGAAAAGTTCACTACGTCCACGCCAGGAGTAGAGGTATTAGCTGCGGTGCCCAACCCATTATAGAGGTGCGCCAAGGCCGGGATGCCGATGGCCAACCGCATCCCCTCAGCAATACGATGAGCCGGGTAGATGACCGAGGCTCTCATGAAACGGCGATGCATGGGGATAACGAACCAACTAAGCCAGACGCTAACAAACCCCACAAAGAACATCTCCTCGTCCATGCCCGGGATAGCAATGGATTCAAAAGATATCGGCGATATAATAGGGATGTAATATTGAGGTAAATCTGACTCGTTGGTCGGCAACCTCTTCGGACCGAACCCAAAGGGGTCCCCAATGTTGGCAAACTTCGGGGCTGTCTTCGATAAGGCGTCCTTACGAAGGAAACAAGCAATGAAGCTCTTGAAAGTGACACCCTGCTCCTCGGACTCGGTGAATAATTGGTCGAAGATGCCTAGGGCCTTAATTAAACTGGGGCGCTTATGGCGAACAGCATTCTCAGCGGATAGGCCGTCAACCGGTGCAGACTCGGGCTCGAAGACATACTCGTCAGGAGGCAACAACTCCTCATACAGTGCGCCCCTGATTGGCAATCCCGAGATTTCATAAAACTCTGCAAGAGAGATCGAGACCTCACGATCTCCTAGGATGAATGTGTTGGTAGGAAGATTCCATTGGTTTAAAAACGCCTTAACCCACCAGGCGTGTGGGGACTTATAATGAAAGAGTGACGCGTATATGGCCTGATAAAGCCCGACTTTCTGCAACCACGCACGATGGGCAGAAAGGATATAGCGAGCCCAGAGAAGATAGCCCGTAGGATGCCGGGGAGTGAGCCCTATCTTATAAATTTGCCCCCACGGTTGGGCCTCACCCTGGCAGATACGCCGCCCCAAGATGTCTATGGCTGGAATCGGACGGTTCGGAATACCGGTCGTCGAAGGCTCAAGCCTCCCCGTTGGAGTCCAGTTGGGCATTTCCACAGCAAAAGCTGTCCTTGGAGGATCCATCGGTAAAAAGGGGAAAGTGGGCTCCGTTGGCACCGCGCAGAGAAAACTCCGACGACCCTGAATAATCTGACCATACCAAGATCCCCACTGAAGAAGGTTGGCGCAGTTCGGGTCATGGGCCCGAATCATCGCCATCGCTTCCTCATCAGACGGTGACTGAGGAAAAGCCGCCTCCGAGCGAGAAAAGGGAAAGCGTGGAGCAGAAGCCATCGCACCTGAAATCCAATAAAAGAAGACCGTCAAAAGGAAAGTCAGCAATATATATTCATGCATGAACATGAAGACTAGCCAAAGAAAGCAACATCAGAGTTTTCTGGGACCATTGGCCACAAAACATATGGGCCTCACAGAATCCGGATGACGGCTCATTAATAATGAGACCAAACAGTTACAATAAAACAAAGGGAATATCCTCATTTAATAAAAAATGATGGCCATGCACATTCCCCCAACAGGATCTGTCTCGGGCTCTACAGTGGATCCAATAAAATCAAAGGAATTAAATTCCCACAAAAAGACATCATTACAAAGCCCCCATTGCATTAATTGCAGGAAGAACAACCTCGGGCCAAGAGACCCCAGGAAGCCTCTGTGTGAAGAAAGCGAGTTCTTCATTGGAATTAAAATTCCTTATTAAGAAAAGGGAATTAAATTCCCAGAAACATTTTTGAATGGAATTAAATTCCATGGATCTGAACCGCCATCATCATCTCCCTAAGGGATCATCTGAACCCTAAGCGATCTACTGTGGGAAGTTAAGTGGTCTCATATTTTGGTTAAAATATTTGAAGAAAAATGGGTTCTTTGTGAAACCCTTGATCTGGATTTAAAATCCAGAGAGTTTTGTCAAAACGAAGGTGCTTCGATTACCATTACCTGAGGAGGAAGAATCCCTTTAAAACAGAGTTAAACTCTGAAAATATTTTAAGACAGAGAACTAAGCTCTGAAAGCGAGAATTAAATTCTCGAAGAAGAAGTTCTCAGAAGAAGAATATGAGCAAAAGTGAAGGCTCCTATGAAGAGACAGAGGTATTTATAGAAGGAAAAGAAAACGTTTCATCTCCCCAGATCCCTAGAGGAATCCAACGGTCACAAGAGGTGACAGCGTTGCACTCACGTGCAGACACGTGAGAACAATGCTGTGGGGGCATTTGTTTCCTGATCTAAAATCAGGAAAGCTTCTGGGAAAAGCTTCAGAAGAGGGTCACGTGCTTACACGTGACTAGCAGTCACGTGTTGGCACGTGATACCTAAGCACATCATCAGGGCAAGTTCAGCTTCCTGATTACGATGAAGAAAAGGGGCTTCGGAAAGAGTCACGTGCTCCCACGTGACCAGGGTCACGTGGCGACACGTGACATTCAAATGCAAACGTCAAAGGCACACCGGTTCCCTGATCAAGTCAAGGAAAAGGCTGCAGAAGAGGTCACGTGCTTCCACGTGACCAGGGTCACGTGTTGGCACGTGACGTTCAAGGCAGCAGACTCGTTCTCCAGATGAACCAAGGAAAGAGAGTTCAAACAAGGGTCACGTGCTCACACGTGACCAGGGGTCACATGGTAGCACGTGACGTTTAAGCAGCGATCAGAAGACACAGCGCAGAAAGAAAGAGGAAGGCTCGTTCCAAGAGAGTTACGTGTCCACACGTGACCATGGGTCACGTGGTCACACGTGACCGGCTTTCAAAGCCCATTTTGTTAACAGAATTAAATTCTGATGGAGAATCAAATCTTTCCAAAGGAAAGCGACTATCTGGAACCAATCGAATTAAAGATTCAGAGGTGATGAAATATCATCTATCTATGGGAAAATCTCGGGTTTGGAAAGATTTCCCCTTTAAATCTAACCGAAACAACAAAGGAGAATCCCTGGATTTGAAATCCAATGGTGAATAAAATTCACCTAATAATCCAAAGGTCCAAAACGAATGATGGATGCAAATCAAATCTCTCAAGGAAGATTCGTCAAAAAACTAATTGACTCGGCTGCTTCTCCTATAAATAGGAGCCAAGAGATACAAAAAAAGGGGGAGATATAGATACAGAAACAGGGAGAGAAAAAGAAAAAGAAGAGAGTTTCGATACTTGGAGAAACTTGGATCTTCTGCAAAAACCCTAGGTAAGAAAGGGAAAAGCTCCTTGAAAGAAGAAGAGAATTTAATTCTCAACAGAGTTTAACTCTGATACATAAAATAGAAGAACATATTTCTTTTCTCTTTGATAGAGGATCTGCAAAGTGCACATCTCCCCTTGAGGTTGAGAATTTAATTCTCAATGGGTTGAGATCCTGCCATGCAGATCCAAAACATAGAGAGGGAATGCAAGCACGAGAATTTAATTCTCACAGAACTATAGGAATTTAATTCCTTTCAAATAAAATTAGGGCTTGACCCTGTATCATGGGAATTTAATTCCTTCAGAACAAAAAGAAACAGGGTTTAACCCTAATTAAGAACTTAGTTCTGTCGAAACAACGGGAATTTAATTCCCTTAATCATCATTTAACAGGGGATGGGAATTCAATTCCTTAAAAACTTTTATTAGGGTTTAACCCTATTTAGTCCTTCACATATACGAGGAATTTAATTCCTACGGAAGATTCAGAGTCCAACTCTATTCAGAATATAAACCTTCAAAAGGAAGTAGGAATTTAATTCCTCTGAAATTTAAAGCTCGAGGAATTTAATTCCTGAAAAAAGATTAACAAAGCCTCTAAACAAAATACATAGAGGCAGGGTCACGTGTTACCACGTGACCCCCCCAAGAGATCTACAGGAAGCCCCTTTGAGGCAGCACCCCACGTGACCCACGTGACCCTCGGCAGAAGCTCTAATACATAGGCATTTGAATGCCCATCACATGATGGCACGTGATGCTCTGAAAGACGCTATAACCTCAGCAGAACAAGTGAAGGGAGGGCGCTCTCACGTGTTGCCACGTGACCCCTCTTGCCTTAGTGTTTAACACTAAGTTAAAACTCTCGAACCCAGTGTTAAAACACTGTTGGGCCTTAGTGTTCAACACTAATTAAAAAGCTTTATCTGCAGTGTTCAACACTGATCTGTTTTAGTGTTTAACACTAATTTGAAAATCCTTGTTGCTGGTGTTTAACACCAATTATCTCTTAGTGTTAAACACTAACTTGTCGACCACATTCCCAGTGTTCAACACTGACTGCTCTGTAGTGTTTAACACTAGGCTTTGGCCCAATTGGCCTGAATGGATAGAGGCAAAGCCTCTCCTGATTGGACTTAGCCCAAGATGGCCATAAGTCCTCAATTTGTGATTAACTGGGCCAACGGGCTCATAACATAATTAATCGGTCTTGATCCCAAATTGGGCCAAGGACTATTTAATCCACTCCGGTTCTAGGGTACATCTCTTCATTCCTTTGATACTTGGCATTGTAATCCCTCAATGTCTTCAAAGAGGTGACGGGTCCCGACGACCACACATCAACACGGACTGCGGGGTCCTTAAACCCGTGTTTAACGCAAAATTCCTGGTTACGTGGAACGCGGATAATGTCACTCTTTGACCCCGTGGAAAACGTCCAGAGCGGAGCCTGGTCCTCGCAGAGCACGGCAGTGAACCCGTGTGAAGCATCCAGAGCACATACCGGACTGTGGGGTCCTTAAACCCATGGACTACGACGTCCTTAACCTTTACCGAGATGTCTTAAAATTAACAATGGACTGTGGGGTCCTTAAACCCATGAACTGCGACGTCCTTAACCTGGACCGCAATGTCCTGAAACTACCCATGGACCGTAATGTCCTTAAACTACCCATGGACCGCAATGTCCTTAAACTACCCATGGACCGCAACGTCCTTAAACTAGAACAATAGAGCCCCGTATGCTCTTTTGTCGGATCTAAACGGTCCCGTTTAAGTTGATCTTAGCCTCAAAGATGGCTAACGTATCCTTAAACCTTCAAACAGACTGGACTATGAATCCCCCCAATCAACTCTGGCTCGAGGGTACATCTCTGAACTCCTCTGACATCCGTCGTTGTAATCCTTCAACGTCGTCAGAGAGGTGATGGGTCCCGACGGCCATACATACGATGGACCACTATGTCCCTAAACTGGAACATTAGAGCCAATTGCTCCTTTGTCGGATCTAAACGATCCCGTTAAGTTGATCTTAGTCTCAAAGTCAGACTAACGTATCCTTAACAAACGTTTGAGTTGATCTTAGCCTCAAGTATGGCTGACGTATCCTCAAACCAAACCCCCAAACCCAAATCTAAGATAATACGGATTTGGACTAGTCCACGCCCTACGGGCGACGACATAACTCAGTCTCCGTAAACAATCCACGGGCAACAAAACACAAAACAAACACCCACGACACGAAGTGACCATCTGGAGAAGGAGAAAGTTGTTACTGCAATGTGGTAGCGTAATTAACTGCAGGGGCTTGCGCCTGCAGGGAAGGGCGTCCCCACAATCAAAAAAAAAAAACCCCTCAAACGAGGAGGAATCTGACGAAGTCTGCTACATCGGACGCATCCGTCCAAACCTTCGATACACGGTGCCATAAATCAACTTGGCATCTTCGGAGAGGTGGACGGATAGCACCAATTAGCATCTGCCCTGAATCTCAGTGCCAAGACATCGCAGTCTTGTGCGCCGTCTTTCGGAGGGGAACAGTAGGCATGACGAGAAACAAAAACCTTTTGTTCCTCTTCGCAGTAGAAGAAATATCCCTTGGAGTTCTTTGGATATCCCACGAACTTGCACTGTACTGAGCGTGCCTCGAGTTTTTCCGCATGCTGCTTTTTAACAAAAGCTGGACACCCCCATGTCTTAATGTGGTTAAGATAGGGTTTCTTCCCACACCATATCTCATATGGTGTGGTAGGCACAGTCTTAGTGGAAACTCGGTTCAAAAGGTATGCAGCTGATTCTAGCGCATACCCCCAGAATGATCGCGGTAACTCAGCGTTACTCATCATGGACCGTACCATATCCAATAGGGTTCGGTTCCGTCTCTCCGATACACCGTTATGTTGCGGAGTGTATGGAGGAGTAAGCTGAGAGAGAATTCCATTCTCTTTTAAGTAATCCAGGAACTCGGCACTCAAGTATTCACCACCTCGATCAGATCTCAGTGTCTTGATACTTTTGCCGGTTTGTTTTTCTACTTCATTCTTATATTCCTGGAACTTTCCAAAGGTTTCGGATTTATGTTTCATTAAGACGACATATCCGTACCTTGAAAAGTCATCCGTAAAAGTAATGAAGTAAGAAAAACCGCTTCGCGCATGTGTAGACATTGGACCGCACACGTCGCTGTGTACGAGTCCCAAGAGCTCGCTCGCTCTTACTCCGTGTCCAGTGAACGGAGTCTTTGTTATCTTTCCTTTGAGACAGGATTGACAAGTGGCATACGATTGATATTCGAACGGATCCAAATATCCTTCTGTATGTAACTTAGTCAACCTTCTCTTATTGATGTGACCCAGTCTACAATGCCATAAAAAAGTCTGATTGATTTCTGGAGACTTTTTTGTGTGTATTCTGGACATTGAAAATCTGTGGTTGGTTTAATACGTATATACCATTGCTCAATGTACCTGACCCAATCAGAACTTGATTAAGACGAATGTTTACAACATTGCTTACAAACACAAATTCATAACCTTCTTTAGAAACCAAAGATACAGAAATGATATTACAAGTTGCGTTGGGTACAAAAAAGCAATTACGTAAAACCAAAACATGTCCATCTGACATTCCCAGGTGATAGTCCCCCACGGCCTTAGCATCCATACTAACTCCGTTTGCAACTTTGAGGGTCATGTCACCTGCCTTCAAAAACCTACGGTTTCTCAACGCCTGCAAAGAATTACAGATATGAGATCCTGATCCGGTATCCAATACCCAGGAAGTAGAGTTTATTGAAAGACAGTTATCAATAACATACACACCTGAAGCTGAAGCCGCAACTTGCTTCAGATCCTGTGTTCTGGCCTTCCAAGCCCTGCAATCTTTCTTCCAGTGTCCACTCTTATGACAATAGAAGCATTCTTCTTTTCCCACAAGCTTCCCGCTATCTTTGTTGCTTTTGCCTTTACCTTCGTATCCACTTTACTAACACCGCCCCTTGGTTTGGCAGGGGCTTTCTTTTTCTTTCCCTTGGCTTTCGCCTTGGACCTAGAAGAGGAAGATCCTCCTACAAACAAAGTGGATGTTTCCCTACCTTTCTGTAGGGTGCCCTCTGCGCTCCTCAGCATGTTGAGGAGTTCTGAAAGTTCAACTTCCTTTTCTTGTAAGTTGAAGTTCAGGATAAACTGGGCGTAAGTGGAAGGAAGGGACTGGAGAATCAGATCCGTATAGAGCTCATTCTCCAACGTGGTCCCAAGGTCCGCGAGCTCCTCTATGTAGCCAATCATCTTAAGCACATGTTCCGCTACCGATGATCCGACGGCCAACCTTGCCGAAAATAACTTCTTCGACACTTCATATCTTGCGATACGAGATTGCTCTCCATACAGTTCTTTTGTATGGAGAAATATGGATTCAAGGTCCATATTCTCATGCCTCCTCTGATGTTCGTTGTCCATAGAGGCAAGCACGAGGCACTTGGCCTTCGCACAGTTGATTTCCCAGGTCTTACGGATTTCCTTATCCGCGACGCTGGTTTTGGGACCTGGGACAGGGGAAGCTTTGGTGGTAAGAAATAACCCAGTTTGTCGTAAGTGATTGCCATTTTGACATTCCTGAGCCAATCTTTGTAGTTTGGCCCTGTCAGTATATTTTTATCTAGTAATAACTTAAGTCCAGTCATGTCGATTGGTCGCTGCAATTAGGAGAGTGAGAAGATGCACTCAACATGATGCTCTTGCAAGTTTAGAGTGGTTTTTAGTTTTTCTAAACAGGATGGCTCCCACTGTATCTCGAATTCCTTCTCAAACCAAAAAGGAAGAATTAGTCAGAATCAATCTCACCGTACAATACTTGCTTAATCGTTCAGCCAGGCCAGTGTTGGTACTTCGAGGGAGGTTTTCCAACGCTTTCGCGAAGTTCCTTAATTAAATAACCTCTTTTCCCTGGGGGCGTAGCCCCGCTAACACTTTTCTAGACACCTACTTGGTTTATAGCATTGATCGTTTAGTGAGAAATTTCCCGAGGAGTAGCATATACTCACAGTAGGATCGGGATCCAAATATCATTGCATGACGAAACTGAAGGAATCCTACCAGAATTATCACACTCCAAATGGTATGCAACTCTAGCAAGTTTCAGTACTTATGAAACTCCCGATGTGGATTTTTGCCCCATGCTCTTATGACCTTGACTTTGGCCAACAAATCATAAGTCACATGTCAAGTTCTACCCGTCGTTCTCCAGGTTAATTTGAATCCACCCGTACCTACCCTTGACTTTGGCCAACAAGGCAGTACGACTGTTCCAAACCAACGCATCTATCTATGCTGCACATGAATACCCAATAGCTACCAATCACTATGTCTTGACTTTGGCCAACAAACATAGCTTGAATACTATTGACTATTCATGTGAAACGACGGAGGGCTACGAATGGTTTTGGCGAAACCGTGAATGTAGTAAACTTGATATAATCGATGGAACGAGATAGCTTTTAAAAGGAGTGGCTCAAGCTCCGCATTTAAAAGTTGATTTTGAAAAGAACCGAGTGGTTTTTCGAAAGTGTTCCAACGACTTTTACTTGGTTTATTTTCTTGCATTAGTTCTTTTAATGTGTCCCATCATTTAATCCTACCATTGCAGAAAACAACCAAAATATGACGTACGCTTATGCCATTCGCATTCGCCATGGGGCCCCGTCATTACCCGTTAGGTTACTTAACTAACGACAGAGCGGGGACTGGGCTAGCGCGGCTATAAAACATAAGCAACGCCTAAATAATATCATATATAGATATATATTGCAATGATAGCCATTTCAGATCACAGATGAATACATTGGATATACTAGGAATCCGCAATTCGTACGAGCCTTTAACGAAAAGCAGATTACACGGTCGCGGTGATTAGCCAATACCCCACCCAAGACCCCTACGGGTGCGGCAAACTACCCGCCAAGTACCCAAAGCGGAGCAACCTCCCTCAACACCGTGAGTAGGCCACTCGGCACTTCGAGATACCCGGTAGTTTGTGCACCCCCTCCATGGGTCTATCCTAGGAGCAAAAATAGTAAAAAGAAATTATACAATTACGGCTACAACCCCGACCCGGTTGTGCGGTCATTCAAATAATATTATATCAATTTACAAATTTACATGAATTGAAAGAAAAGAAAACACTCGTCTCACAACCCCCGGCTATTCACCCGCGACAATCCAATGAATTCATATACACATACCAATAACATTACAGATCACAGATTTGTATAACCCCCACTAATCGACATATAGCGATTAGCAGACGTTCAATACAAATATCACATCACAGAAATAACCCCGTCTGCTTAAGCCATTAGAAACTCGATCAAAATACGGTTTTTAAAGCCCCAAAAATAAATTTTTCTTTCTGGAAAACCTGGGCTGAAAAAACATATACCAAAAATCCCAAAATACCCCATAGAACAAACTGCAATGAAGACGATCCACAGAGGAGCTAAATCGGCCGCGGAACCGCGGCAATAGCAAGCTATTGCCGCGTTTCCGCGGTGGTTTGATGGATTCTCTGGACCGTTTTTCTACAGTAGACTATAAAAACCCTGAGTCGATTTTTAAAGCATGATTTATTATTTTTACAACACTTTAAAAATTGACAGCAAGTTTGATTTCGGGGTGTATTTCGCGACTTTTTCTCCGATCGAATTTCTAGTTACTATGCTAACATGTTAGGTAGTGTTTAACTAGGCTCTGATACCACTGTAAGTCCATGCTACCTCTCCCGGTACTTACGGGCTTGCGGAATTTGATAAAAAACAATTTTCTAGAGGCGGTAACATGGACTCAAAACAGATCTTTGTTAAACTATCTACCTAACAACCTAACTAGGAGTTGTTAACTATTCGGTTAGGGGGTTATACCTTTCTTACTTGAACTCCTTCGTCTTCAAACCTCGATGGTGTACGGATCGGCTTCACCCCGTCGTCTCCTTGCGCCGAAGATCGATCCACCCAAAAGCTTCTACCTTTGGCTTCTTCTTCGAACTTTGAAGAAACTAGTTCACTCGGTTTTCTAAACCTTGTGAACTAGAGTGAGTAGAGAAGAATGTGTTGGGATTTTTCTCTATGGTTCTTGCTTCTCAACACATGAGACAAGTGAACCATAGACTAGAGAGAGGGAGAGCAAGAGGAAGAGAGTGAGAGCTCAAGCAAGAGAGAGAATGGAAATGAGAGAATGAGTAAGACTTTTTCCCTCTTGGCTCTCATAATCCAAACCCATCATAACAAAAATACCAATCAAATATTATGTGATGGTTTAAGTCAAAATTGCCATATCATTTCATGCACTCATTTTGCACAAGATAAACAAGCAAGCAAAAGTCTTTGCCATGAAATGATAGCTATTGTCATGATGATGGTCAACTAGTCTAACCTAGTCAACCGGTCAACAAAGTCAACAAGTCAACAAAGTCAACCCCTCAACAACCATGTCACTATAATACTTAATTAATATTATTGTTAATTATATTTCATATTCTCATTAGGGTTTAGCAAAAAGTCAATAGTCAACAGTCAACAGTCAACAACCCTAATGAGAATCCTCCGCCTCTGTCTCTCCGTCAACTGTGCATACACACCTGCATCCGCGTTCCGAGGAACACGAATACATACTAGATAAAACCAATCCCAAAACGTACACTAGGATCTGGCTTAAACCAAAGCCCGCTAGTGTTAACTGTCCGGACACTAAATGTGCACAAGTGTACGGATGTGACCGAACCCTGTCGCAAAACCATGCGACCTGTCGTAAAACCATGCGACCTCTATTCTTTTGCCTAAAGGCGAATAGCTTTCTGTGTGGGACTCTAAAGACTCGACACTACGCTGGCAGTGGGTTTAACCACAGACCGCAAGCTGCACTAGCTGTGCGTAACGGTCCCCAGGTAGATGCCGATAAGAAGACTGACGAGGTGAAACCCATCTGAACTCCTACTGAGCCTGAATGTGACAGTCTCCGTACAGTCCGGTCTGTTCGTCTGATACATCACATGGCGGGCCTAGGAGGCGGTAAACGTCAGTCCCCTAATAGCGGTACAAGTCGTGTCGGAGTGAAGCCCAGAACACCCTGAGATAGCACTGGAAACCTACCAGTATATCTCGCTTGCCCTGGCCAGGGACTACTCGTGTAATGGCTCTCCTGGGCACACCGCGATGTCAATCCCTAATACCGGGAGAGACGAATCCTGTCTAACCATCACTGCCTCCAAGTGCTTCGGGACTGCACCCAACTACTACCTGTTTGCACGACTCCTTTGAGCCGTGGTAGGGTAGTAATCAAAGTACAGTAGGAACACACCCGAGGCGAAGTGACAGTGTCAAGTCAGCGGACTAAGCTGTACTCTTGTCACCTGGGAACTGATAACTGACGATAGGTATAATACCAACCAATCAGTTCCCGACGAGTCCTGTCCAGTGTACTCGTAACCTAACGAGCACCCGCATACTATCTCAAGTATGACGTACTGACGGCTGTGGGACAGACCGTCTCCCCTGCTGGGATGAGAAGCGCATACGCTAGTCTACTCCGGAGTATCGATGCCCTGTCTCGATAGTCCTGCGACTAGGGACCTGTATAAGGATGTGCTTATGGATTACCCAGCCCCCACGAGTGTGACTGCCATCTCAACGCTGGTAATCAAGCAAAGATCCAAAGGGCTCTACTAATGCGTATAGATGATAAAATAAACACATGTACACATTAAAGTAGAAACAAACCAAGTAGCATACTACCATTTTGAGCAAGATTGTTTATACAACTGTGAATATCCCAAGCTTCCATTAAGTAATATACAAACTAGTATGATACAGTAATGGCCTCTAGGGCATATACACTAACACATGGACGCCAGCACGAGACACTTAGCTCGCTCACAATCCAGATCCTAAGTTTTGCGTACTTCCTTGTCCACAACTGAGGAATCTGGTCCAGGGATAAGGGGAGGAACAACGGTGGTAACATATGCTACTTTGTCATAAGTCAGTGTAATGTTGACGTTCCTTAGCCAATCTTTATAGTTCTGCCCGGTCAGTATATTTTTTTCAAGTAATAGTTTTAGTCCTGTCATGGTAGCTGCTAGAGAGAGAGAAAATAAAGCACTCAGCATATGCTTCTTGCAAGTTTAGATTGGTTATTAGTTTATCTAAACAGGATGGCTCCCACTGTTCCCTCAAATCCTTTCTTCAAAACCTAAAAGAAGAACTAGTCAGGATTTAATCACACGTCACAATACTTGCTTAACCTTTCAGCCAGGCTGGTGTTTGATTGATGTGAAAGAGTGTGTTTGTTTGTAGTTAACCGCAATCAATAACGGTGTCGCGTGTAGCTAGACCGAGATGAGTACGGGTCGTCCTCTGGGAAACGTTGAACCTTTTACTTTTACTTTAAATGTGTTGAGAAAGAGAGGAGGAATAAAGTGTTTTATAGAATGGTTTCTAGATCTACGTTAAACAAGAATGTAAAATATAGATCTAGATTATTTTAAAGATATAGTTAATATTAATAAGAGGGCTTGTAGGGTTCGTTAGGATTTAGTAGTTATGGACGATTAATTAAAAGTTACCCTTTTTATCCATTAATAGATTTAAAACTAGAACGACGGTGATGCGTGTAGATTAGGGTTTCTGGAGGGAAAAGGAATCCCACTCTTAACCCTTATCTCGACACGGAACTCCGTTCATTATCTAGCCTTTACCAAAACAATCATTAATCTAATCTCTAATCGCGGTCGGAACTAGCAAAGAATTGCTAGAGCGCCCGATTAGGTTGTTAATGATTCTTTTGATAAAGTTCCTAAACTTTATAGGACTTAAAAAGAGTTTAGAGATGTTCATCATCCATTAGCCTACCCTAATCCTACGAACCCTAACAAGCGGAGAATTACTCGCGCATGTTGGGAGAAGAAGATGAAAAGAAAGAGAGGAAAAACATAATGTAAAATGCAAAAAGAATTAAATAAAATAACTACCTTTATTAATCAACTTGAACAAACTACACTTTAATCCGTAGAAAATGATTAGAAACTAGTTGCTTCTCGATCTTTCCTAAGGAGGTAGTCGAACAGTCGATGATCAGCCTGGATGCGTGAGCGTCGGGAGCTTCGTGATCTCTTCGGCTTGATCCTTTTCCAAGAGGCTCTTGGTGCCTTTTTATAGTGCTAAAGCCAGAATCTTCTTGTTGAAAACTTGGTAAAATTTATCATAGATTTATACCAAAAAATCTCATTCTCTAACTCCCTGGAATTGCGGCGGATCCACGGCCCAAGGGGGGGTTTGGCCACGGATCCGCGCTTGATGGTCGAGATCTCGTGACTGAAATTTTTGGGCTTGCATCTTTTGACATGTGGCAATCCTAGGCACCTTCAGAATCTGAAAATCTTTTCTCGGTTGCTTCCAGACTTGGTCTCAAAGTTTTGCTTCTTAATTTGGCAATATTTCTTCAACAAATTGATTTGTTTGATAAATTCTGCATAACAACTTGGAAAATTCTGCACAATAATCTCAAATAATATTTAGTAGGCTTATTTCTACTAGGATTTGGTCAATAGATTTATTTGCATACATTTTCCTACCAAATACTAATTAAAATATATTAACACATGGAAAATGGTGCTTTTACACATAAACCCTCATATGTATAATATATTATAATAAAGTCCTTTTTTAATATGAAAATGGTAGGAAAATTGTAATACAAATGTGCAGTTTTATCAACTGAACAAATACCCCCTAACTTATCTTTGATCGTCCCGAGCAAACTAGTTTATTCAAGAGGAGAAAAGGAAAGGAGAAAACTAAGCACACTTTCGTAGGCAGACACGATTGCACTGAGCACGTGCAACAAGCCGTTAAACCTCTAGGTGTCCCTAGTAGGAGGAGTGTTGTCTCCTGAGGGTTTTCAGCGGATTACACCCACAAAATCCAATAACAAAAGAGAGATGGTGAAATTTACATATAAAGATAAGAACCATAAAAGAAAGGCCTTGAAAAGAAGAGTTTCCAACTATACTAGCTTTTCAGTTGTCATGAGCCCTATCTTAATAGTCATGAAAAGATGTTAGAAATCACATTATCCCTCAATAAAACATCGTCTTTATTCTTCATTCCTACCTTTCTTCCAAACATTGATCATATACCCCTACGTGTGTGTAATGGACATCTCTACACTCGGAGAATTCAATTCAAGCTATCATACTCTTGTCCATTTGCCTCAGTACTTTTTAATTTGATGAATATTTAGATTTCCTCACACCTTTTCATGCGACCGTTAATACTTCTTGAGGTACTAACAGACCGATTACTCATGTGCTTGCTGATTCGGTGATAATATTTTCCTCGTCTTGCACCACCTAAGGCTTAGCAGTGACTCCCAGACCAGTTGGCCTTAGGGCACTAGGTGAAGAGGCACCCTCGCTATATTTTTTTATTGCTGCCTTGGCGATAACAAAACCAGTGTTCATTTTTTTCTTTTCACCATTTTTATATTTTCTTCATTTTTTTTTATTTCCTTCATACTTTGGCTTTTAGACAAGAGCATTTCAAGGTATCCTCTACTATCCCGAGTTTCAAGACGTGTGTAAGTGCATATAATAGGGTATCAACATTCAAATGTTTGGCTTCCAGAATAGAAACTATTTTTCAGACTTATTTTTATCCTCAGATTAGTGACTTTCTTCATCTTACTAACCCTTGGGACAACAGCTCATAACTACTTATTACTAGTTCGTTTAAGAAAACTTCTAATTTTCTTGGTTTTCTTAAACTATTCCTATCTTTTGGATGTAATTTTTCACTTTCTACTCGTTTGTTATAAATTTTTTTTAAAAATTTTTTGAAAATGTTGTGCTTATGTAAAATATGATGCAAACTGATGTGTAAATAAGCACAAATCTCCCCCAAACCTGTTTACAGCAGTGTCCCCACTGATGTCATCCGTTAAGCTCAAAAACCTGTAGACTTGGGAGGAAATTATTAATGGGGGCAAGAATATATGAAAGTGAAAATCCTCCCCCAAACTTATTTTTGGCTCACAATTTTGTAAAAATCATTTTCTTTCAAGAGCCCAAAATATACCCCCCCAAACTTGAGTTAAACAATTTTAATCTTTTAAAATCATACGAGGGGGTCAAGGTTATTGGTCAATGCCAAGCTTTGCAAAGACCGAAGGTCAACACCAACCATTCAAAAATTTTATCGATGAAGCACCAAGGTTGGTGGAAGAACATGTCACCTTTCGACGTGAAGAAGTGGGGAGGTGATAAGAGGTGTGATGGAAAAGGATTGCGTCTCAATTTGGAGAGACGACACAGTGATAGTAATGATGGATTACTCGCATTATCATGATTGTCCAAAAGAAGGGGTGGAGGTCCAATTTCTTTATCTTGGAGTTGATTCATCTCAACACCCGTGTCTTGTAAAAATGCGAGCTCATCAGCGAAAATTTCCTCAAAGCTTTCGTCGATATCCCGAAGAATAATGTCATCAGAAAAAATGGGGTGATCGTCCGACATTATAAAAAGTTCCTCATCAGTGTTAGATGTTGACCCGGACAACTCGGTGGAAGAGTCCGTGTCAAGCAACAACATATGAAAAGAGTCAGTATTATGAGGTTGATCAAATTCGCTGCTGTCGACATCCATTAATTCGACAGAACACACATGAGCATAGGGTTCGGAGGGTTCACTTCCCAACTTGTAAATGTTAAGCTCAATTGACTTCTTTCCAAAGGATAGGGTCATAGAGCCGTTTCTACAATTGATTACTGCGTTGGAAGTGGCCAATAAGGGTCGACCGAGTATCACCGGGATTTGATTGCGTGGGTTTGCTACAGGTTGTGTATCTATAACGATAAAGTCCACAGGGAATATGAATTCCCCGACTTTGATTAACACATCCTCTAGCTCACCCCTTGGTTGGGTGATAGATCGATCGGCCATCTGAAGAATGCAATGCGCAGGTTTTAACTCTCCGATCCCTAATTGCTCATAAACAGAATACGGAAGCAAGTTAACACTAGCACCTAAATCGAGTATAGCACGATTGATATTTTTACCCCCAATAGAAATAGAAATTATAGGACTTCCAGGGTCCTTTCGTTTCTTGGGTAGTTGTTGTGTAAAAGCAGTGCCCACATTACTCGCAAGGAAAACTTTTTTAGGTACTTGAACTTTTCTCTTCCTAGTGCACAAGTCCTTTAAGATTTTTGCATATGACGGAACTTGTTGAATAGCATCTAGGAGAGGAATGTTTATGTTAACTTGCTTAAAAATTTCCACAATTTTCTCCATTTGTGGACTTGGTCTGTTGCCCCTTAACCTGTTTGGATAAGGTGCTTTATCAATAAGTTTTGGGTCCAACATTGGAGAAGATTGTGGGGACAGATTCGATCCCAAAACTGGAGTGGGAATCGACTTAGATAGATCTGGCAAAATGGGCGAAGGTTTCGAGCCTTGGGGAAAACGGAGAATAGGCTCGGGTGAAGGTGGGAGACTAGACGAATTAGGGGAAGAAGAAGAAGCTGGGGTCTCATTGGTGTCACTATCATCACACTGCTCACCCACTCGGTTATTCAGCACTTTTCCCGATCTCAACGTGGTAAAAGCACTCACATTATAACTTTGTGAATGGCCAGGATTCAGTAGGGGTTGAGATGGGAGTTTCCCTTTTTCTCTCGCACTCATTGCGGCGTTTAACTTTGCGATTTGGTTTTCTATTGATTTAATACTCTCACCATGGGAGGATGAGTTTTTCGTTAGGGCATCAATAAAAGACCTCATCTCAGCCGAATTTTGCATGGATTGTTTCATGAACATATCCAAAGTTTGTGCAAGTGAGTTGTCAGTACCGGCCACTTGTGGTGTAGAAATGTTGGCCGGATTTTGGAAATTCTGTGACTGAAAGGGGGGCTGATTCTGTGGTTGTGGTTGCTGTGGAGGAGGTCTTTGATAATTGCTTTGTTGGTTTTGATTCCAAGCAAAGTTAGGATGATTCCTCCATCCTTGATTGTACGTGGAAGAATAAGGGTCGTTTCTAGGTCACTGCTGAAAAGCAGCATTAGCTTGAAACGAAGCATTCATAGGACATTCTTCCGTTAAGTGTGAAGGATCCGAACAGCAACCACAGACGGTCTTAGGAAGCGTGACCTGATTTAGGGAGAATGGTGAGAACTTGTTTTCAATAGCATCGAGTTTCTTCTGAATCGCTGCCATTTCGGCTTTTACTGCGATAGAAATATCGAGCTGGTGAATACCTCCCTTAGTTGAAGGTGGTCTTACGCTTTCCCACTGCAAAGTGCTTTCTGCGAGATCTTCCAGATATTTCCATACTTCACCGTCATCTTTAGACATGAAATTGCATTGACACATTGTTTCAAGCATCTGCTTTGTCGCCGGATTAATTCCCTCATATATAATCCGACATAAATCCCATCTTTGTATTCCGTGATGGGGGCATTGGACAAGCAGATCTTTGAAACGTTCAAAGCACTTCCAAAATGGTTCATTGGGAAGTTGGGTGAACTGGTTGATCTCGCTCCTAATATGGGCAGTCTTATGGTTTGGGTAAAACTTCTTAAGAAATGTTATGACGAATTCATCCCAATTAGTGATAGAGTGTGCGGCAGTATTATAAAGCCATTTTTCTGCCAAGTCGCACAGTGTGAATGGGAGAAGACGTAAGCGCATAGCATCTAAAGTCAATTGTGAAGTACCCATCATTGCGCATACGTTTTTGAATTTGGTGATAAAAACGTACGCGTCTTCCGACTCAAGCCCATGAAATTTGGGCAGCAGATTGATGTAGTGGGGTTCAATTTCGAAATTATCCCCGTTAGGTGGTGGAAGAGATAGACAAGTAGGAAGGGGACCACGAATAGGGTAGCATCTCTCTTGGAGAGAGATGCGCGGTGGATTCTGCGCACCTACGGGCGGTGGCAGCGTGGTGTTATAATTAGATGGAGTGCCGTCCATCACGGTCGATGTAGTATAGTGGTGAGTATTCCCGCCTGTCACGCGGGTGACCCGGGTTCAATCCCCGGCAACGTCGCCATTTGATTGATGTGAAAGAGTGTGTCTGTTTGTAGTTAACCGCAATCAATAACGGTGTCACGTGTAGCTAGACCGAGATGAGTACGGGTCGTCCTCTGGAAAACGTTGAACCTTTTACTTTTACTTTAGATGTGTTGAGAAAGAGAGGAGGAATAAAGAGTTTTATAGAATGGTTTCTAGATCTACGTTAAACAAGAATGTAAAATATAGATCTAGATTATTTTAAAGATATAGTTAATATTAATAAGAGGGCTTGTAGGGTTCGTTAGGATTTAGTAGTTATGGACGATTAATTAAAAGTTACCCTTTTTATCCATTAATAAATTTAAAACTAGAACGACGGTGATGCGTGTAGATTAGGGTTTCTGGAGGGAAAAGGAATCCCACTCTTAACCCTTATCTCGACACGGAACTCCGTTCATTATCTAGCCTTTACCAAAACAATCATTAATCTAATCTCTAATCGCGGTCGGAACTAGCAAAGAATTGCTAGCGCGCCCGATTAGGATGTTAATGATTCTTTTGATAAAGTTCCTAAACTTTATAGGACTTAAAAAGAGTTTAGAGATGTTCATCATCCATTAGCCTACCCTAATCCTACGAACCCTAACAAGCGGAGAATTACTCGCGCATGTTTGGAGAAGAAGATGAAAAGAAAGAGAGGAAAAACATAATGTAAAATGCAAAAAGAATTAAATAAAATAACTACCTTTATTAATCAACTTGAACAAACTACACTTTAATCCGTAGAAAATGATTAGAAACTAGTTGCTTCTCGATCTTTCCTAAGGAGGTAGTCGAACAGTCGATGATCAGCCTGGATGCGTGAGCGTCGGGAGCTTCGTGATCTCTTCGGCTTGATCCTTTTCCAAGAGGCTCTTGGTGCCTTTTTATAGTGCTAAAGCCAGAATCTTCTTATTGAAAACTTGGTAAAATTTATCATAGATTTATGCCAAAAAATCTCATTCTCTAACTCCCTGGAATTGCGGCGGATCCGCGGCCCAAGGGGGGGTTTGGCCGCGGATCCGCGCTTGATGGTCGAGATCTCGTGACTGAAATTTTTGGGCTTGCATCTTTTGACATGTGGCAATCTTAGGCACCTTCAGAATCTGAAAATCTTTTCTCGGTTGCTTCCAGACTTGGTCTCAAAGTTTTGCTTCTTAATTTGGCAAGATTTCTTCAACAAATTGATTTGTTTGATAAATTCTGCATAACAACTTGGAAAATTCTGCACAATAATCTCAAATAATATTTAGTAGGCTTATTTCTACTAGGATTTGGTCAATAGATTTATTTGCATACATTTTCCTACCAAATACTAATTAAAATATATTAACACATGGAAAATGGTGCTTTTACACATAAACCCTCATATGTATAATATATTATAATAAAGTCCTTTTTTAATATGAAAATGGTAGGAAAATTGTAATACAAATGTGCAGTTTTATCAACTGAACAGTGTTGGTACTTCGAGGGCGGTTTTCCAACGCTTTCGCGAAGTTCCTTAATTAAATAACCTCTTTTCCCTGGAGGCGTAGCCCCTCTAACACCTTTCTGGACACCTACTTGGTTTATAGCATTGATTGTTAAGTGAGAATGTTTCCCGAGAGTAATCCTACTCATCAGTGGGATCGGGATCCAACCATCATTGCATGATGCACTAGATGGAAGCCACTCTAGTCACCACACTCCAGAAGGTATGCTAAATCTGCAAGTTTCCTTTATGTTTGAAACTCCCGATGTGATTTTTATACCCCAAGCTCTTATAGACCTTGACGTTGGCTAACAAGTCATAAGACGCAAGTCAAGTTCTACCCGTCGTTGTCCTGATTAATTTAGGTACATCGTACATGCCCTTGACGTAGGCCAACAAGGCTGTACGTCTGTCCTATACTAATGCATCTATCTATGCAACAAATAAGCACACCACACTGCTACCATCCACTATGCCTTGACGTAGGCCAACAAGCATAGCATGAATACGATGTGCTGTCTATTTGAAACGACGGAGGGTTACGGCTGGTTTTTGGCAAAAAAACCGTTAACGTAGTGAACTTGATTTGATCGAATGAACCAAGATAGCTTTTATTAAAAGGAGTGGTTTAAGCTCCGCATTTAAAATTTGCTTTTTCAAGAAAACCGAGTGGTTTTAGAAATTGTTCCAACGATTCAGTTTAGGTTTTATTTTCTTTGCATTAATAATAATGCGTCCCATCATTAACCTATCATTACAGATAACAACGAAAATACAACGTCCTCTTATGCCATCCGGATTCGCCACTGGGTTCTGTCATTACCCGTTAGGTTACTTAACTAACGGCAGAGTGGGGGCTGGGTTAGTGCGGGTATAAAACATAAGTGACGTCTAAATAGCTATCATATATAGATATTGTACATTCGTCAGACGCAATAATAGGCATTCCAGATCACAGATAAACAATATTGGATTTGCAAGCAATCCGCGTTTCTTTTGAGTCTGCAAGAAAAGACGGATTACACAGTTGTGATGAATAGCCATTACCCCAGACCCCTACGGGTACGACAAACTACCCGCCAAGTACCCGAAGTGAAGCGGTCTCCCTCAAAAACGTGAGTAGGCCACTAAACACTTTGAAATACCCGGTAGTTTGTGTACCCCATCTTGGGTTTATACTAGGAGCAAAAACAGTAAAAAGAAATAATACAACGGTGGCTACAACCGCAACATGGATGTGCCCCGCAAAATAATATTACAGCTTATTACAATTATATCGAATGAATTAATACAATAACCCATCACACAACCCGGCTAATCATCACAACAGTCCAATACAGTTCATATCCACAAACAGTTAAAAAACATTACAGATATGTGCAACCCCCTTCCAACCGACATACTAGCAGTTAGGGGAGGTTTACGAACACATAATACAGTTCATAGATATAATCAAACAAGCAAACATCGTATAATTTCGATCGATTAAACACATTAAATTCTACTCCAAATCTTCTCTGTAAATTTGAAACCTGAGCAGAAAATAAACAATACCAGAAAATACAAAATATCACAAAAGATTCACAAAGGAAAACTGGGCTGAATCGGCCCCAACTCGGCGGATCGGTGGGATCGGCCGCGGTTCCGTGGCTCAGTGGCCGATTCAGGAGCCCATTTTTCTTTTGTGTTCTTATATTTTTATATAGGTTAGTCTGTAGTCACTTGAAAAATTTTTGGACCTCATTTTTAAATCGACAGAAACTATGCAATATCGGTGTATTTTCCGTTTGTTTTGCGTTCGAAATTTATACGACTTTGCAAGTGAGTTAATTATTGTTTAGTGAGGCTCTGATACTACTGTAAGTCGATGTGCAAGACCCCACGAGTTGCGGGGAGGCGGAAATATGAAAAACGATCTTGTTTTGTATGTAAACATCGACTAACCGAAGATCTTTACCAAACGATAATTAACACCAACCATAGAGTTCTTAGCTACTATGTAAAGAGATTATACCTAATGATTCTAGTCCTTTGTCTTTGTGATCTCTACGTCCTCCTCGGCCTCCTCTCCGTAATAGATGATCCACTCGAGTACCCTAATCCAAGCTATTACCTCTAAATTTGAGGTTACTTAGTTTCTCTAGTTGCTAATCAAAGTAACTAAGATGATGTAGAGTTAGGTTATAGAGTGTTTAGTCTATCCTAATCCTTGGTCTCAACTTATGAGTGATAGGATTAGGGTTTGAAGAAGGAGTGAACTTGAGGAGAGAGAAGGTGGAGATGATAATGAGAATGAAAAAGCTTCTCACTTGAATATATGAAACATAATAAATTATCAAATAAATGAATATAAATGATTATTCACCATGCTTCATTAATTCAATATGAGTGATTCACTATGTGAGTCATTAAGCAATAAATGATGCATTAATGACATAGTGAATCACACAAATGAGTCACAATTTGCATTTAATGAAAATGCCACCATAACCCCCTTAGTCACCATCCTTCTAGAAGCTTCCCGGAAAATTACGAGAATGCCCCTCGTATCCGTGAAAACACGGAAAAACTTTAGACTGTATAAATCCAATAACCCGATACTAGAATCTGGCTTAAACCAAAGCCGGCTAGTAAAAACTGTCCGAATGTCGTACGTGCGTTTAAACACGTATGCGTCCGAACCCTTTGTCGTAAAACCGTACGACCTCTATATCATTTCGCCTGGAGTTGGGAAAACTCTGTGTGGGACTCTAAAGACTCGACTACTACGCTGGCAGTGGGTTTAACCACAGACCACAAGCGGCACTAGCTGTACGTAACGGTCCCCAGGTAGATGTCGATAAGAAGGCCGGTGAGGAAACCCATCCAAACTCCTACTGAGCCTGTGCGTGACAATATCCGTGCAGTCCGGTCTGTTCGTCTAAGAGTATCGCATGTATGGTCTAGGGAGGTGGTAAACGTCAGACCCCTAATAACCGTACAAGTCGTGTCGGTATGGCTCTATCACCATCCAAGAATTTACTGATCAATCTATCAGTAATTCTCAATCAGCCCTGGCCAAGGACTTATGGTAATGACCAACCGATCATTGTGCGATATCAACTCCCTATACCAAGAGAGACGAATCCTTAACAGTCACTCACTGCCTCCACATGGCTCGGGACTGTGCCCAACTAAAACCTGTTTGCATGACTCCTTTGAACCGTGGTAGGGTAGTAATCAAAGCACAGTGGGAACTCACACGAGACAAATGACGATTTTAAGTCAACGGACTATCTGCACACATGTCACCTGAGAACTGCTATCCGACGTTAGGTATAAATACCATCCAGTCAGTTCTCGGCGAGTCCTGTCCGGTGTACTCACACCCAGTGAGCATCTGTATACAATCGTAGGCGCACTCCACCAATGGCTGCGGGACCAATCCATCGCCCCTCCTTAGGGTCTAGATATGTATACACCAGTCTACTCTGGAGTATCGATGCCCAGTCTCGATACTCCTACGACCAGGGACATCTAAGGATGTGCCTATTGACTATCGAGCTCCCACTAGTATGACTGCCATCATAACGCCGGTAGTCAGGCAAACACCCTATGGGCTTTATCAACATGTATATATGTATGAATACTACACAAAATATATCATATGTTAAGATAAAGACAAACCAAATAGCGTACTATCATATTAAGCAAGACTGTTATGTAGATACATATCCCCAGTATCCTATACAATGAAGGCCTCTAGGGCATATATATCCAACAGTCCCAAGCCTTTGCTACTCCCGTGACGTGCACGAAATCTGTCTCGGCGACTACTTCTGACTCTGGGCTGATACATCTGTATGAGCCCTCCTCTGTCCTGAAACTCCCAAAGTCTCGGGAAGACGTGCCTCATCAACTAGGGCTGCATCCAGTGCTGTATACGTGACACAATGCTATGTGCTGATAGTAAGAAATAACTGGGTAACAGGGGTGGCAACCTCCTGTTGCTGCGCTCGACTGGCCTCAACTAACGACCTCATCATCTGGCGCAAGTCCTGCATATCTGCCTCAAGCCTAGCGATACGATCTATCGAAGATGGATCAATCTGCTCCTGTGCAACGAGCGTACCGTCCTGGTCAGTCCTTGTCCCAAACGAGTCAACTCCGACCTCGGCCCTCGCTGCCTCTCTCTGAGCCCTCATAGTCATCGACGGCAAAAGGCTATAAATGGAAATAGGATTCGATATGAACACGGAAATCGAATCATAAGGATATGTATCATCATGGAAGGAATTTCAAGCAATTAGCACTTAGGTCACTTTAGGCGGAGTACCATGTCGTAAGTATGCCATGGACATACACATGCTACATCACTCTGCTTAAGCTAGCTACTCCATCATACCAAGGTCAGCCCATACTCCGAAAGGTAAAACCTAGCGCTCTGATACCAACTTTGTCACGACCCGAAATTTGGCACGTGACGGCCCTTAAACCACGTATCGTCTACAGGCGTAACGCAATTTAAGTAAACTGAAAACCCAGCAATCTAAACCATCAAAAGTACTAAGTGAAAAGAACATTATTAAAAACTTTTTGGAATCTCGAGTAAAAATTCTTTAAAGTCCAAATTTACTTTCTTAAAAATTTTGGCAGCACCTCCTTTGTAAAAACTAGCCCTAAAAATGGGTACATACAAAAATATAAGTAAAGAATCCCCAACGGGAGCAAATCCATACCCAAAAATGGAAACAACCACCACAACAGATATACGACGCCGTAGCGAAGAAAATAAAAGACGATATAAATAAAACTGCATAAAAGACATTCCAAGTCACCAAAAATATACAATATCGTCCTCACATCTCGTCTCTATGTCCATACATGAAAATGGTAGATGGAGAGTACTGGGTAAAACGAATATACAAAGAGCAATATCGGATAACCGCAAAACCCACTTATAGCAAAACTGCACCTAGTCAGCCGTAGCGGTATCCGCTGCAAAAGATGTACGATAGGAAGAAGAAAATCCTGTCTCTGACTGCTTTAAGGGACAACCTGTACAACCCTGTGGCACAACGGGGGTGAGTTGCCAACTCGTGAATAGTAAATAACATATGCAGGTAATTTCAAGTATGCACGTACTGCACTAATCTATCACATGCAAGCTGAAAGCAATAAATAGCAATATGTATATGCAACGGTATTGAAAGGTACACTATCACGTACAACTAATATATGAAGCAATGCATATCAAATAAGTGCGGAGTATGGGATAAAACATGTCATCCTCACGGAATTCTCATTGCGGCAGGACCAGTGTCCATCAAGACAATCTATATCCCAAATTCCTCAAGTCGGCCCTCAAATCGGCCCTCAGATCAGACCTTCAGAATCGGCTTTCATAACCTGTGAGTCTCATGGAACCTGAGTGTCAAACATCGACACCTGAAAACATCATGAAAACTATACCTGTGTGTGTGTATGTGTGTGTGTGTGTGTGTCCCTCAATGACACATCAAAATCATGGAACTTGAGTGTTTAATATCGACATTCGAAAACATCATAATAATACTCGTGTCCAGCATCGACACGTAAATCCTCATATATATAGGGCTCCGTCAGTCCGGATCGGCCTAATATATATATGTAGGGCTCCGTCAGTCTGGATCGGCCCTCGGGCTCCGTCTGTCCAGATCGACCCATATCAATACCTCGGGCTCCGTCAGTTCGGATCGGCCCATATCAATACCTCGAGCCCCGTCAGTCTGGATCGGCCTTTGGTCCTCAAATCCATAAATCATATGAAGTAAAGAATAAGAATACTTGCATAAATCATTTTGATGATATATATTATATTATATGTATATATATAACAGCGTCCCATACCACTGATATATATACGTATATATCAGCGTCCCATACCACTGATATATACCCTTAGAAGTAAAACATCTAGAAAATATCATATGAAATCCATATCTCAATGCAAAAATCCATGAAGTATAATATATACAACATAAACAGTAACACGAGTATATAAAGGAAAAACCACTATTTAAATGCAATAAGTCATTAAATATATCACGCGGTTCCTAATTTCTCCAAAGTCCATACAACATCATATAAAGGTGAACATATTGCTATAGCCTAGGTATGCGTAACCATGTCGGTATTGCAAGATATGTGTATCTACCTATCAATAGTGATATAATACTCTCCAGGTAAATGTGTAGCTATATCAAGGTATACGGGTGTACATGTAAGTATGTATGCAAGATGTACATGTAGTTATGTCTCATATGTGTTTATACCTATCACTAATGGTACAATACCATATAGGTATATGGGTAGCTAGCATGTAGTCATGGCAAGGCATATCTGTAAGCATGTAGGTATACAGGTATGCTATATGTCATATGCACAATGGAATATGAATCGCTATCTCCATTATCCCTATCCAATACAATATCCCGTATGTATAGGTGTTGTGCGTGTCATGGCAATTATCGACGGTGTGTGTGGTATACAATCAGTGCTCGTGCAACATGAACCGTCAATAATAGTGCAGTATCCAAAGGGTACAAGTCCAATCACAACAAGTAATAATATGCAATGAAGTTTTATGCACAATCTTTATATGTGCAATATAAACATGCGGCTAATATCATATCATATCTAGCCCTGACGCATAATACCATGCGGGCGATTCTCCTATAAATGTTAAATCTACTCACCGATGATCTCGAGCTAAGTAAATCCGACTACCTGCTTCCCTTTCTTCGCAGCGTCCAAAGTCCCTGCTCGCGATCCTAAAATTTCAAAAACACAACACATAAGACTAAATATTCTGCGTCGACACAAAGACAGCGAAACGCAAGGATAACATCCACAAGATAAACATACTGTGCACTTAGTGCACAAAACGTGTACGATATCGACACAACCCTAGCTAGGAACTCAAAACGACATAATCACCAAGCCTAGACCCTGATCGTACCGATCGCGCAATCAAAACACAATATATATCGTGGAATCTAATATATAACATCGCATCGTCAATAGGAACTCACGCCTAAATTTACCGAAAATCTAGTAAGCAACTTTTACTCTATTTAGCCCAAATCTACAAGTTTAACCAAAACTAGTAATCACAATCATCTCATAATAGCTTGATTAAACCACACAAACCTTTACTACAATTTTAATCTCACCCAAATAAGATTTAGTAAAAGCTTAGTTTGCAATTAAGCTAATTAGATAATTAAGAAAAATATCATTTAACAATCTTGCACCAGGTTAAGTTTTATCCAAGTCTAAACTTCACACTTAACTATTACACTAATCAAAACCGTAACTAGATCTTAACAAAGCTTATCTTGAATTTCTAAACATGGAAATAAAAGCTTATTTAAATATCTAACAGGCTAGCATAATGGTTTAAACAACAATAAAAGATTAGGGTTAGGAATTTATACCTCCACTAGATTCAAAAACTTGCAACTAGATCAACAAAACATCCTCCGAAATGCTATCCTGTATGACGATCCATACAAGATTAAGGCTAAAGATTAATTGGTATTGATTTTTATTTGAGTTTGTTGGATTAATTTATGATTTTAGATGAATTTGTGAAGCTTTAAGAAGTTGAAATGGGGTGTAAAAGAAAATGGGTCAGCAAGGGGAAGGGTCGGCCATAGCAAGGGAAAGATGGAGATATTTGTGGAAGTGTGTGGAAATATCTAGTTAAAACACAATTAAAGCTTAATTATAAATGCCACCTCAAAACCTCTCATTAAAACCTTCATTAACTTACAAAATATCTAGATATTTATCCAAGATATTTTGTAACAAAACAAAATAGTTAATCTTGTGATTAAATTAGCGTAGCTTCACATTAGCATAATTAACCCAAACCAAATTGTAATTACCACTAATTAAGTGCATAATTAACAACTTAAAACAATATTTTAATTAAGGAAAATTATTAAAAATGCACTAAAATTTTCAAGTGACCACTAAAAACCACACCTAGGAATTTCCTAGTTAAACTAAGTGCAGTGAGTTCTATACAGATAAATGATCGCTTCTAGGTTTTAATGGAAAACACAATTTATTTTACCTATTAACGGAAAATCGCCTAAACGATTTCTAAAACGTTACAATAACGGTGTCGATGTAGTTCGTTAAAGAGTACGGATCGTCCACTGAGATTCGTGTATTTATTCGTTCTTGCTTTAGTTGAGTCGAAAGAAAGTTGTAAAGAAAATTGAAGAAAATGAATTAAGATTTATTAGATGAAATATTTTCAAGAAAAATCAAGAAAGAGTTTAAGATTTAGTAATCAAGAAAGTGTCCAAGATCAATTTTAGTTATCAAGAAAATTGAAGAATAGCTTGTAGGATTCGATAGGAATTAGTAGTAATGATGAATACTAAAAATGACTCATCTTATCTATTGGTGAATTATAACTAGAATGATTGCGATGAATGAAGATTCGGGATCTATTGAAGAAACTAGGGTTTCTCCTTCACTATCCTTTATCTTTTCATTGATCAAAATTCAAATCTGGCCTTTAGCGAAGAAAATCATCAATCATTTAATCCCAAATTGCAAAGAAATTATCAAGAACGGTGACCTCGCTCCAAATTTGGTCGTTGATGATTTTTTTCGTAAAGTTCATAATTCTTATAAGACTTAAGATGAGTATATGATTTCCTCACCATTTGATCTACCCAATTCCTTCGAATCCTTAGTAAGCGGAGATTTACTCACACATCGTGCACTTTGAAGAATTAACAAACAAAGATTTCATAATGCGAGAATTTAAAGACAGCGAGATTAAAAGTAAAGATCACCTTTATTAATCAACTTCTAATTACACTTTCGTTCAATCCGAGATTACAAGAATTGCTTTCGATCGCACCCTTGAAGAGGTAACTATTTCGTCGAATTTCGCTTTGCTCGATCACCGTGAGTCTTGGATCTATCACGGATCACGTGCTCGTTGATGACGATCGGCTTCGCGTAAAAGATCTTGATTGTCGTCGCTCGATATTGTTCTCAACGATTCTTGATTTTGGATCTTGATCTTGAATTTGAATTACAAGTTGTGTCACTCAACTTGTGTAATGAATTGTTCAACTAAAAATTGAGTCTTAATTGTCTATCCCCCAAAATGAAGGCTTAGGTCTTTTATATAGCCCTTCACCAATCTTCCACTAGAATCTAGGTCAATCTTCCCCAAGAAGCTAAGCAGTTGTAGGGAGACTTCTAGAATAAGGTAGCTATCAAGCTTCCTCAAGAATTTAGGTTGTTGTAGGGAAGTTTCCAGAACAAGGTTGTTACAATGGAGCTTCCTCAGCATGCTAGGAAGTTGAGATGAAGCTTTTGGAAAAGTATCGTCACCGGATGCTTTAACTCGGCTGCGGATCCGCGACGGATCGGCCTGACTCGGCCTCGGATCCGCGGCCGTTTGGTGTGCTAGTGGCTTCATTTTTCTTGTGTGGTTTGGTGTTGGTCTATATATATTCAGGTGATATCTGGAATCTTCTTATCTATTCTGAATCTCTGCCAGATTTTAACTCTTTGATTTCCTGTATTTTGTCGGCGAATTTACGATTCCGATATCTGTCCTGAAATAATTTTTTGCACAAAATCTCAATGAAGAATGTTGAGATATACAATATCATGCGTGAAGTAATAAACATGCAATTACCTTCCAGAATGTTGATTGTAGTGTATAACACATGGTAATTGATATTTTCCAGACAAACTTGTAATCCGTGTTATATTTATAACAAACATCGTTAAATGATTAGAAAAGAGAGGAAATTGTTATGTTAAAGATTGCAATATTTTCGAATGAACATCTGCCTATTGGAAATCTTAGCTTGCCCGCTCATTTGGAGATGATAGGGCGTAGAAAGTTTATAGTTGATTGAATATTTCCGTATCAAAATCTCGAAAGACCGATTACAGAAATGTGTCCCGTTGTCGCTAATTATAGCGCGAAGGTGCCCGTATCACGAGAAGATATTTTCTTTAAGGATCATAATAACAACCTTGTTGTCATTAGTGCGAAATGGTATTGCTTCCACCCATTTTGAGACATAATCAACCTTTAACAAGATATATAAATTCCCAAAAGAGTTGGGAAAAAGACCCATAAAATCAATACCCCAAACAACGAATATCTCCACAACCAAGATAGGTTGGAGCGACATCTTATTTCTTCATGAAATCTGACCCTTGTGTTGATACTGTGGACAAGTTTTGCAATGATCGTATGCGTCTTTAAATATTGTTGGCCAATAAAATCCACATTGCAAAACTTTCTCCGCCGTTTTATGTGGACCAAAGTGACCGCCACATTCCTGATCATGACAAAAAGACAATACACTCTTGAATTCCTCGTTAGGGACACATCTGCGAATGATTTGGTCAGAACAATACTTAAGCAAATAAGGTTCGTCCCAATAAAAATGTTTTACTTGGGATAAAAATCGAAGTTTGTCTTGTTTTGACCAATCGCTAGGAATAATTCCTGTTGCTAGATAATTCACAATATCTACGAACCAAGGTTCACAGGATACGTTCAAGAGCTATTCGTCAGGGAATGAGTCGTTTTTTGGTACGGTCAATGTTAGTGAAGAATTGATGCATGAAAGATGGTCGGCTACAACGTTTTCACATCCACTCTTGTCTCGTATGACAAGATCAAATTCTTGTAATAATATGATACAACGTATTAGCCTGGCCTTAGTATCCTTTTTCCATAAAAAGTGTCGTAGGGCAGAGTGATCGGTGTAAACCACTATTGCCGAGCCAATCAAGTAGGGCTTGAATTTTTCTAATGAAAATACAACTGACAAGAGTTCTTTCTCGGTAGTTGTGTAATTAATTTGGGCATCGTTCAAGGCCTACTTCCATAGTAAATTACATGTGGCATCTTATCAATGTGCTGTCCTAAAATTGCACCAATAGCAAAATCTGATGCATCACACATAAGCTCAAATGGGTGGTTTCAATCCGTAGATGATAGAACGGGGGCTGTAGTGAGAGATCTTTTAAGCGATTCAAAAGCAGTCTCGCAATCCGAATCGAACTGAAATATTGTATCCTTGGCCAAGAGAAGAGTTATGGGTTTAGTAATTTTGCTAATGTCCTTAATGAATCTTCTATAAAATCCTGAATGACCAAGAAAGGATCGTATATCTTTGACGCATTTGGGAGGAGGAAGGTTATGGATGGCATCAATTTTAGCTCTGTCTACCTCAATACCTTTTCGTAAAATGATATGTCGGACCATGAAATGACATTTTTTCCAATTCAAAGTTAAGTTCTTATCCTTACAGCGGGTAAGAACCGCGTCAAGATGACGTAGACATTCCTCAAAGGAGTTCCCAAATATGGAGCAATTGTCCATAAATATCTCCAAAAAATTCTCAACCATGTCTGAGAATATCCCCATCATACACCGCTGAAATGTAGCGGGAGTGTTGCATAACCTAAAGGGCATGCGTCTATAAGCAAAAGTACCGAAAGGACAAGTAAATATTTTTTTATCTTGATTCTTTTCGGCGATGGGGATCTGGTTATAGCCAGAGTATTCGTCCAAGAAACATTAGTATTCATGTCCAGCTAATCGTTCTAACATCTCGTCAAGGAAAGGTAGAGGGAAGTGATCTTTTCTCGTTACGGCATTGTGTTTTCTGTAATCAATACATACGCGCCATTGAGTTTGGGTGCGTGTTTGGATCAAGTCATTAGCCTCATTAGTTATGACCGTGATGCCAGACTTTTTAGGGACCACATGAATATGACTTACCCATTGGCTATCAGATATTGGGTAAATTATACCACTATCTAGGCACTTGACGATTTCTTTCTTTACCGTCTCCTTCATAATGGGATTTAACTGTCTTTGTGGGTCTCGGATTAGTTTGGCTTCATCAATCAAATGGTGCCGTTTTCGGGGATACGTGCGTAATATTTTTTTCTTACTATTCGTGTTGAATTCTTATTCTATCCATATCATAAATAAAACAAAACAACAAATTGTGTATTTAACGATTGGTGTGCGCTTTTTGCGAAGGAATCAGATAAACCCTCATTTGATATTGTTCAGTTTGAAAAGTCAACCATCTGAACCTTCTGATCATTTAATCGATGTCTGTTCTATCAATGAGATAGTTCCCGACAGCTGCGAAGCTGAAGTACTTTGCTATGATGATCTCGACAACACTAGTGCAACATTGTTTGATCTGGAATTATTATAGTGAGGATATCTTTGATGAGTCCATCCCCAAGTTTGAATCCTTTGACTCGTCGCAAAAGTCAGTAGTGCTTTCCGAGTCAATATCTTACGCAAATTATAAACCTCTTAGGGAGTCCGAGTATCTTTCCCTTACCCTACCTTCTATCGTCTTTCCGCCGACACTAGATCTCAAACCGCTATCTTTTCATCTTAAATATGCATATTTCGGTGAGAATAAGTCTTTGCCCGTCATCATATCCACTTCTCTAGCTTAAGAGCAAGAGAACGCACTTTTGGCGGTATAGATATCAAATCGGTAAGTATTTAGTTGGACAATGGCTGACATCATAGGGATTAGTCCCTTAATTGTTGAACATTATATACATTTGATGGATGAAACCAAGCCAATCCGAGACCCACAAAGATGGTTAAATCCCGTTATGAAGGAGGCGGTAAAGAAAGAAATCGTCAAGTGCCTAGATAAGGGTATAATTTACCCAATATCTGATAGTCAATGGGTAAGTCCTATGCATGTGTTCTCTAAAAAGTCTGGCATCATGGTCATAACTAATGAGGCTAATGAGTTGATCTAAACACGCACCCAAACTGGGTGGCGCGTATGTATTGATTACAGAAAACTCAATGTCGCAACGAGGAAAGATCACTTCGCTCTACCATTCATTGACCAGATGTTAGAACGATTAGTTGGACATGAATACTATTGTTTCCTGGACGGATACTCTGGCTATAACCAGATCCCCATTGCCGAAAAGGGTCAAGATAAAACAACATTTACTTGTCCTTTCGGTACTTTTGCTTATAGACGCATGCCCTTTGGGTTATGCAACGCTCCTGATTGAATGATATCTCGGTATGTATGTAGAAAATGTATAGAAATCACAACCAAAGAAATTTTTTGACCGTAATCAATAACGGTGTCGATTGTAGCGCGTTAGCGAGTGCGGATCGTCCACGGGGAAAGTGTGATCCGTTCGAATTCAAATTAGATGAATTGAAAATTAAAGAAAAGAGAAAAGACAATTCAATTCAAGATTTAAAAATGAATTTCAAGAATTATCAAAATCTAGATCTAATAACAAGAAACATTAAAATGGAGAATTAAGAATTGATGATATCCAATCCAATAATCAAGAATTGAAGTGAGGCTCGTAGGAATCGATCGAATCTATAGATGTGATGAAATCTTTTGATTACGTTTTCTTATCCATCGATGATTTGATACTAGATCGATGACGATCAACGAGAATTAGGGATTTCTTGCGAAAACTAGGGTTTCATCATCTATCGCTTGTCCTTTCGTTGATCTCATTCATATTCTAGCCTCTAGTAAATTCAAGAATCGATCATGGATCCCTAATTAAGAGCGAACACAATCAAGAAAGTATCGCTCGAAACTAGGTCGTCGATTCTTCAATTTACAAGGGTTTACAAAACTCATAGGACTTAAGAATCGTTTCGAGATTTGTAACATCATCATCCATTGATCGTCTCGATTCCTCCACGAGCGGAGTTTTACTCAAACATCATAACAAGACACACAATCAAGAATTGAGATCGAATCATGATGCAAGAATGTAAAGAAAGCAAGATATAGAAATTTCACCTTTATTTATCAACAATTTTGTTACAATTCTCTCAAGATCTACAAGAGGAAAGAACTTGATCGTTGATTTCGGCTTCGCTCGTCTTCTTGAGTCGCGGATCTCCTTAGATCACTTGCTCCGATGAAGTCCGGCGTCGCTTTCTAAAGGATTGAAGGCTTCTTGCTTGATTTGGTACTCGGAGTTCTTGATTTTTGGCTTTAGATTTTGAATTGGGGATTAGGGTTTACAAGTTGTGTCACTCAACTTGTGGGGGGAGATGAAGATTAATTCAAAACCCTAGATCTAGATCTCCTTTTATAAGCATCTCATCCTTAGATCTAAATTTCAAATTTCAAATTTCCTTCCAAAAGTTTGTTAGAGAGAGGCTTCTAGAAGAAGTTAGTTGGAGGGAATATTCTAGAGCTAGGTTGTTAGGCCGAGCCTTCTGAATGAAGCCATGTGGTGTTTCTAGAGTGTTCTGGAAGCTACGGCCGTTACAGGAGAGCACATGAGAAAAGTTGCCATGCTGACGTCACTAGGTTCCCGCGGATCTGCGGCGCCAAGGGCCTTTTGGCCGTGGATCCGCGGCACTTTAGAGCCCTCTTTGCATTTGTTTCTCAGTTATAAATGATGCTGACTTTGTGGCACTTTATTGATGTGTTGAATATTATTTTGCTTTCTCTATTTCTGCCAGATCTTAAGTCTTGAACTTGGCGTATTTTTATCAGCACTTTTTCACAGATTTGGTTCTTCTCCTGGAATTTCCTGCATAGATTCTCGAGACAAGTGTTGCGCTATCCAAAAATTATGCGATGCAGTGATAAACACTCAATTTCCCTCAGAAATGTCGGTTTTAATATATAACACAAGTAATTTGGTATTTTACAGTCAGTTTGCTAATATGTGCTTTATTAATACCGAACATCTCTAGATGAGTGCAAATGGTAGGGAAATTGATGTGTTAAAAATGCAATATTTTCGACTGATCAGCTCCCGCTACATTTCAGCGGTGTATGATGGGATATTCTCAGACATGGTTGAGAATTTTCTGAAGATATTTATGGACGATTTCTCCATATTTGGGGACTCCTTTGAGGAATGTCTACGTCATCTTGACACGGTTCTTACCCAATGTAAGGATAAGAACTTAACTTTGAATTGGAAAAAATGTCATTTCATTGTCCAAGAAGATATTGTCCTTGGACATATCATTTCACAAAAAAGCATTGAGGTAGACAGAGCTAAAATTGATGTCATCCATAACCTTCCTCCTCTAAAATGCATCAAAGATATACGATTCTTCCTTGGTCATGTAGGATTTTATAAGAGATTCATTAATGACTTTAGTAAAATTGCTAGGACCTTAACTCTTCTCTTGGTCAAGAATACAACATTTCACTTCGATTCGGATTGCGAGAATCGCTTAAAAGATCTCTCACTATAGCCCCCGTTCTATCATCTCCGGATTGGAACCACCCATTCGAGCTTATGTGTGATGCATCGGATTTTGCTATTGGTGCAGTTTTAGGGCAGCACATTAATAAGATGCCACATGTAATTTACTATGCAAGTAGGACTTTGAACGATGCCCGAATTAATTACGCAACTACCGAGAAAGAACTCTTGGCAGTTGTATTTGCATTAGAATAATTCAGGCCCTACTTGATTGGCTCGGCAATAATGGTTTACACCGATCAATCCGCCTTACGACACCTTTTATCGAAGAAGGATGCTAAGGCCAGGCTAATAAGTTGGATCCTGTTGTTACAAGAATTTGATCTTGTCATACGAGACAAAAGTGGATGTGAAAATGTTGTATCCGACCATTTTTCATGCATCAATTTTTCACCAATGTTGACCGTGCCAATAAACGACTCATTCCCTGATGAACAGCTCTTGACTGTATCCTGGGAACCTTGGTTCGTGGATATTATGAATTATCTGGCAATGGTGCCATTTGATTGATGATCTAAAGAAGTAGTGTAGTAGTAACCGCAATCAATAATGGTGTCGCGTGTAGCTAACCGAGACGAGTATGGGTCGTCCTCAGGGAAATGTCGAATCTTTTAATCCTGCTTTAGACGTGTTGATTAGAAAAGAAGAAGAATAGAGAATAATGAAGAATAGTTATAGATTCTAGATCTATGTTAAACACGGATGTAGAATATAGATCTAGTTTAAGTACGGATGTAGATTTTATATCAGAAGAGGGTTTGTAGGGTTTGTTAGGATTTAGTAGTCATAGATGACTAATAAAGATGACTCCTTTAATCTATTGATCGATTTAAAACTAGATCGATAGTGATGAATGAGGATTAGGGTTCTTGGAAGAAACTAGGGTTTCCCCACTATTGACCCGTGTCCTTTCATTGATCTCTATTCATATCTAGCTCTTAACAAAACAATTGTTAATCTGATCTCAAATCGCGGTCAAGACTATAAATAAATTGGTAGCGCGCCTGATTAGGATGTTAACAATTCTTTTTCTAAAGTTTATAAACTTCATAAGATTTAAAAGAAGTTAAAATATTTTCTTATCCATTGTTCTACCCTAATTCTAAGAACCCTATCAGGTGGAGAATTACTTGCGCATGATGGAGATAGAAGAAGAACGGATAGAGATCATAATGCAAATTCAGAAAATAAATACAATAAGAATAAAACAACTACCTTTATTAATCAACTTGATCAATTACACTTTTTGTTCCTTTAGAAAGTGGAATACAAAACCCTAGTTTGCTTCTCGATCTATCTTGAAGGAGGTAGCCGAACGGCCGATTGATCAACCTGGATGCATGAGTCAACTTGAACTTCATGATCTTTTCAGTTTGATGAACTTCCAAGGGGGGCTCTGGGTTCTATTTATAGTCACAGAAGTTATAATCCCTAGATTCCATAAATTAGGGTTTGTTGAGACGATCCTACACATAAAATCCTACATCCCAACTCCCCCATATAGTTGTGGATCCGCCGCACTAGGTTGGCTTTGGCAGCTTGGGCGACACTCTGGTGTGGTCTTGGATGCAAATTTCTGAAGCTTCATCTTGTGGACATGTGGTGATCTTTTGGATATCTGGATTTTTGAAATCTTCTCTAAGTCTCTGCCAGAATTGATTTCATAATTTACTTCAATATTTTGGCAGATTTGATCTCGATATTTCGGATTTCCTTGATTCCAGTCCTGATGTAATTTCTGCACAATATCTCAATGAATAATACTAGTAATATTTGGTATTTTTGAGATATTATCCTAACCATTTTATATGATATTATATTTTAAGAATATTGATCAAGGATATTTGATATGATATGCATATTTAAATTATCAAAATATTATATAAATATTATATACATATATTTTCCTTCATTATGTTAATTATAATATATAAATATATGATAATAGATATTTTACAGATAAACTCTCATATGTTTTATATTTATAATAAACACAATCTATTATTTAAGAATAGTAAGGAAAATGTTATATCAAAAGTGTAGTTTTATCGACTTACCATTTACCTCCCTTGGGTTTATAGGTAAACTTGTACTAACGTTGTATATAAATAACCTCCATTCTTTACGATAGAGGTTCGTTAGGTTTGTTATACTAGGGTTTTAGTCCGTGGTACCGTCGCGTTGGCTGATGTATTCCTCGATATGCGATCTTTAAGCCATTGTTTGAGTAGCCCTGCGACTTTCATATCTTTGATCCTTTCGGGGGCTGTACAAGACGTCTTCAAGTAATCTCCTTAGGCTATATGACCGTCGAAAGAGAAAGCGTTGGGAATTTTCCATGTCGCTTTTTTACTTGAGGTTAGGATCAATTTGGAGCCCCGATGAGTCATAACCACTCCGTGCTGGTATGGGATGATCTCCGATAGTCTCTTAGGTTTTATCTAAGTTGCTGCCGACACCCTGAAGCTGGGAATATGCCGTTGATTCATTTTTGTTTGACAATGTCGTGTCGTTTCTTTGCTAGAATAGGATAGACATCTGTTGGACCTCTATGCTGTATGTATTGCAGTTGAAATCCGGAGCTAGGAATATGCCTTTGCTCCAGTTTGATTTGGCTCGTTGGAGCTTTGTTGACGTCACGTTTGCACTCTGATGGAATGAGAAAGAATGCTGGAGCTTTGTTGACGTCATCGAGACTTAGAGCTAGGAATTTTCCAAGGCTTCATTTTTCTTTGACCTTTCGGTCTTTGTTGATGTTGTGTCTGCATCCTGATGAGACGAGAAGGTACGCGGGGGGAGTATTTAGGTTGTATATGAACCGTCAAGACTTGGAGCTAGGAATTTGCCATAGCTCTATTGTTGATTTGACCCTTAGGTCTTTGCTTACGTCGTGTCTGCATCGAGCTGGAATGAGAAGAATGTCGAGCTGATCTTGTTAGTGTGATATGCCCTAGAGGCCATTATTGTATAGTACTAGTTTGTATATTATATTTTGGAAACTTAGGATATATACACAGATTTATGACAGTCTTGGTCGATATAGTAGTATGCTACTTGGTTTGTATCTATCTTAATATGTGTGTATGTTCCTTTAACATATCGCTGATACATATTGATAGAGCTCTTAGGATCTTGCTTGACTACCAGCGTTGTGATGGCAGTCACACTAGTGGGGGCTGGATAGTCCATAAGCACATCCTTATACAGGTCTCTAGTTGTAGGATTATCGAGACAGGGTATCGATACTCCAGAGTAGACAAGTGTATACGCTTCTCATCCCAGGAGGGGAGATGGTCTGTCCCATCGCCATCATTACGTCGTACTGGAGATAGTATGCTCATTAGGTTACGAGTACACTGGACAGGACTCGCTGGGAACTGTTGGTTGGTACTATACCTATTGTTAGTTATCAGTTCCCAGGTGACATGAGTACATCTTAGTCCATTGACTTGACACTGCTGCTTTGCCTCGAGTGTGTTCCCACTGTTCTTAGATTACTATCCTACCACGGCTCTATTGAGTCATGCAAAAAGGTAGTAGTTGGATGCAGTCCCGAAGCACTTGGAGGTAGCGGCAGTCAGATAGGATTCGTCTCTCCCGGTATTGGGGGTTGATATCGCGCTGTGTTTATAGAGCCATTACACAAATTCCCTGGCTAGGGCAAGCGAGATTTACTGGTAGGTACTCCAGTAGTTTCTCAGGTATTTTGGACTACACCCCAACACGACTTATACCGCTATTAGGGGACTGACGTTTACCGCCCCCTGGGCCCGATATGCGATACTCTTAGACAAACAGACTGGACCGTATGGAGATTGTCACATTCAGGCTTAGTAGGAGTTTAGATGGGTTTTCCTCATCGGCCTTCTTATCGACATCTACCCGAGGACCGTTACGTACAGCTAGTACCGCTTGCATTCTGTGGTTAAACCCACTGCCAACGTAGTGTCGAGTCTTTAGAGTCCCACACAGAGGGTTGTTCACCTTTGGGCGATATGAGTAGATGTCGTATGGTTTTATGACAGGGTTCGTTCACATACGCATACTTGTGTGTGTTCAGTGTTCGGGCAGTAGATACTAGTGGGATTTGGTTTAAGCCAGATCCTAGTATTGGATTTTGGATTGGTTTAGTCTTATTGTATTCATGTTTCTCGGAACACGGATACGAATATTTACATACAGTTGACAGAGGCAGAGGAGGAGACACCTTATTAGGGTTTTGACCATTGACTTGATTAAAACCATAATGAGAACGAGGTAATTAATTACTAGTTTTAATTAGAGATAATTGTATCATGGCTAATGTTGGTTTGACCATTTGACTTGTTGACCCATGTTGACTTAGATATTTTTGTTAAGCATGAAATATTTTCTTTGAGCATGCTTGGCATTAATTGTGACATGATAAAGGTCAAATCAATACACCATCACAATTATCTTAATTAATATTATTATTATCATATTTCCTCATATGAGAGCTTTATCCTCTCATTCTCAGATTATCTTTCTCTCTCATGGTTTGCTCTCTCTTCTTCCTCTCTCAAAGCTTTAATCTTTCATGAGTTGAAAAACAAAAGCTTTTGAGACTAAACCACCAAAATACTTCTCTACTCATTCTAGAGTTCTTACTCTAGCAAGCCAAGCACTCTAGTTACTTCATTGTTGAGGTAGGAGCTCAAGATAGAGGCCTTCGGGTGGATCTTTTTCGATATAGAGAAGCCGGTGAGGAGGAGCCATCTACATCATTCCAAGGAGCTCACAACAAGGAGAAGAAGGAGTTCAAGACCAAGGTATAATCATCTAACCTAGTAGTTAAAACTCTAAGTTAGTTTGTTAGTTATTGTTTAGCAAAGATCCTAATACATAGTCTATGTTATCTTATGATAAAAATTCGACTTTTACTCTTTCCGCCTCCCCGTAAGTACCGGGGTGGGTATCATAGAATTACAGTGGTATCAGAGCCTAGCCAAACAACAACTAACATGTTAGCAAAGTCTTTAGAACTTCGATCCCGGACAAATTGCAAAAATACATCAAAAATTTATGTTTTCTGCTGATTTTCAAAACAGGTCTAAAAATATTTTTAGAGACCTGAAAAATACATTCAGGATTTTTTAGGGACACCCAAGAAAAACGAGCTCGTGACTCGGTCAGACTGCCGCGGAAGCACGGAGAAACCATGCATTTCGCCGCGGATCCGCGGCCGAGTCGACTCGGAGTCAACTTGTTTTTCCTGCAGATTGTCCAGCTTGATGTTTTGTGATTTTTAAGATACTTTGTTTGTGCCCAGATTCCTTTGAGTACAGTGTTGTATTTGGGGTAGTTTCAAATTTGAATATCGATCGAAATTCTATAAACTTTAGCTAATTGGATTATATCTGTGATCTGTGTTATTGGTTTGTGTATATGAACTTGTTGGATTGTCGTGGATGAATAGCCGGGGATGTGAGATGAGTGTTTTTCATTTTTCATTCGATGTAAATTGTAAATTGATGTAATATTATATTTGGGTCACACATCCGAGTTGAGGATGTAACCGCCATTGTATATTATTTCTTTTACTGTTTTCTGCTCCTAGGATAGACCTAAGGTGGGGTGCACAAACTACTAGGTACTTTGAAGTGCCGAGTGGCTTACTCACTTTGTTGAGAGAGGTTGCTTCACTTCGGCTATTTGGCGGGTAGTTTGCCGCACCCGTAGGGGTTTAGGATGGGGTTTTGGCTATTCATCATGATCGTGTAATCCGTCTTTCGTTGCAGGCTTGAACGAAACGCGGATTCCCGGCATATCCAATGTGTTCATCTGTGATCTGGAATGACTATCTTTGCGTCTGACGAATATATATCTATATATGAAATCTAGTAGACATTGCTTATTTTATACATCCGCGCTAGTCCAGCCCCCACTCTGTCGTTGGTTAAGTAACCTAACGGGTGATGATGGGGCTCAGTGGCAAATGCGGATGGCATAAGCGTACGTTATATTTTCGTTGTTTTCTGCAATGGTAGGATTAATTGATGGGACAATATTAAATAAATACAAAGAAAACAAACCAAAGTTGAATCGTTGGAACAATTTCAAAACCACTCGGTTTTTCAAAACAACAAAACTTTTAAAAGTGCGGAGCTTAAACCACTCCTTTTAAAAGCTATCATGTTCCTTCGATTATATCAAGTTCACTATGTTCATGGTTCGCTAAAAACCATTCATAGCCCTCCGTCATTTAAGTTAAATGTTCAGTAGTATTCAAGCTGTGTATTTTGACCTTCACCAAGGCACGGTGATTGGTAGCTGCTGAACATTTATCTGTAGCATAGATAGATGCATTGGTTTGGGACAGTCATACTGCCATTTTGGCCTTCGTCAAGGGTATGTGCGGGTGGGTTCAAATTAACCAGGGTAATGACGGGCACAACTTGACATGTGACCTATGATATGTTGGCCTTCGTCAAGATCATAAGAGCATGGGGCAAAATGCCATATTGGGAGTTTCTAAAGAAACTGAAACCTGCTAGTGTTGCATACCATTTGGAGTGTGATAATTTTGGTAGGATTCCTTCAACTTTATCACACGATGATATTTGGATCCCGATCCTTCTGTGAGTATATGCTACTCCTCGGAAGATTTTTTCACTTAACGATCAATACTATAAACTAAGTAGGTGACTAGAAAGGTGTTAGCGGGGCTACACCCACAGGGAAAAGAGGTTATTTAATTAAGGAATTTCGCGAAAGCGTCGTAAAACCTCCTTCGAAGTACCGACACCGGCCTGGCTGAACGGTTAAGCAAGTATTGTACAGTAAGATTAATCCTGACTAATTCTTCTTTTATGGTTTGAGGAAGGATTCGAGGAGCAGTGGGAGCCATCCTGTTTAGACAAACTAAAAACCAATCTAAACTTGCAAGAGCATTATGCTAAAGTGTTTCTTCTCTCTCTCCTAATTGCAGCGACCAAACTACATGACGGGCCTTAAGTTACTACAAGATAAAAACATACTGACAGGACCAAACTATAAAGATAGGTTCAGCAATGTCAAAATGGAAATTACTTATGACAAGTTGGGGTATCTCCTTACCACTAAGGCCCCCGCCGTCCCAGGTCCCTACCAAACCGAGGGGCGATTGACTGCGCGAATAGGGAAATCCGTAAGACCCAGGAAATCCGTACATGAGGCACTTGGCCTTCGCGCAGTCAATCTCCCAGGTCTTACGGATTTCCCTATCCGCAACACTGGATTTCCATACTAAGGAATTATATAGAGAGCAATCCCATATCGCAAGATACGAGACTTCGAAAAAACTGTTTTCAACGAGGTTGGCCGTCAGATCATCTGTAGAGGAACACGTCCTTAAGATGATTGGCTATATTAAGGAGCTCGCGGACCTTGGGACCCTGTTATAGAACGAGCTGTACACAGACTTGATTCTCCAGTCCCTTCCTTCCACCTACGCCCGGTTTATCTTGAATTTTAATATTCTAGGTAAAGAAGTTGAACTTCCAGAACTCCTCAACATGTTGAGGAGTGCAGAGGGCACCCTGCAGAAAGTCAGGAAAACACCCGCTCTGTTTGTTGGCGGTGCTTCTTCTTCTAAATCTAAGGTGAAAGACAAAAGAAAGAAGAAGAAGGCCCCTACTAAACCGAGGGGTGGTGTTAGTAAGGTGGAAGCCAAGGGGAAGGAAAAAGTGGCGGGACCAACAGTGGGGAAAGAAGAATGCTTCTATTGTCATAAGAAAGGACACTGGAAGAAATATTGCATGGCTTGGAAGGCTAAGAATCAGGACCCGAAGCAGGTTGTGGCTTCGGCTTCAGGTGTGTATGTAATTAAAAACTGTCTGTCAATCAACTCTACTTACTGGGTATTGGATACCGGATCAGGATCACATATATGTAATTCTTTGCAGGGGTTGAGAAGCCGTAGAGTTTTGAAGGCAGGTGATATAACCCTCAGAGTTGCGAACAGGGCAAGCATGGATGCTGTGTCCGTAGGGGATTATCACTTAGGATTGACTACTGGACATGTTTTGGTTTACGCAACTGTTATCTTGTATCCAGATCGACTTGTAATATCATATCTGTATCTTTAATGTCTAAAGAAGGTTATGATTTTGCATTTGTAAGCGATGTCGTAAACATCCAGCTTAATCATGGCTTGATTGGGTCGGGTATATTGAGCAACGGTATATACATATTATACCAACCGCAGGTTTTCAATATCCAGAATACATACAAAAGAAAGTCTCCAGAATTAAATCATACTTTCTTATGGTATTGTAGACTAGGTCACATCAATGAGACAAGGTTAACTAAGTTACATAAAGAAGGATATTTGGATCCGTTCGAATATCAATCTTATGCAACTTGTCAATCATGTCTCAAAGGAAAGATGACAAAGTCTCCGTTCAGTGGACACGGAGTAAGAGCGAGCGAGCTCTTGGGACTCATACACAGCGACGTGTGTGGTCCAATGTCTATACATGCAAGAAGTGATTTTTCCTATTTCATTACTTTTATGGATGATTTCTCCAGGTATGGACATGTCTTCTTGATGAAGCATAAATCCGAGACCTTTAGGAAATTCCCGGAATATAAGAATGAAGTAGAAAAACAATCCGGCAAAAGTATCAAGACACTGAGATCTGATCTAGGTGGAGAATACTTAAGTACTGAGTTCCTAGATTACCTAAAAGAGAATGGAATTCTCTCTCAACTTACTCCTCTATACACACCACAACACAACGGTGTATCGGAGAGAAGGAACCGAACCCTATTGGATATGGTACGTTCCATGATGAGTAACGCTGAATTACCGCGATCATTCTGGGGCTACGCACTAGAATCGGCTGCATATCTTTTGAACAAAGCTCCTACCAAGACTGTGCCTACCACTCCATATCAGATGTAGAGTGGGAAGAAACCCTATCTTCAGTATCTGAAGATATGGGGATGTCCAGATTTTGTTAAAAAGCAGCATGCGGACAAACTCGAGGCACGCTCAGTACTGTGCAAGTTTGTGGGATACCCAAAGAACTCCAGGGGGTATCTTTTCTATCACGCAGAGGAACAAAAGGTTTTTGTTTCTCGTCATGCTCACTTTCTGGAACACCAGTTCTTAGAAAAAGAAACAAGTAGGAGCGCAATAGAACTGGAAAAAATTCCAGAACCACAAGCCATTACTGAAAGGTTGGTGGAACCAGAAGTTTCAAAAGAACAGGACATTCCTGCACCTCTCCGCAGGAGTAGTAGGCTATCTCATCTGCCTGAGAGATACTATGATTTTCTCGTAGACGGGGATAGAGAGGATTGCATCATTGATAATGATGAGCCGACTAACTTCCATCATTTAGAGCACTGACTCAGTAAAATGGCTGGATGCAATGCGGACCGAGATGGAGTCCATGTATACCAACAAAGTATGGACTTTGGACATTGCTCCAGAAGGGGTAAAACCCGTAGGCTGCAAATGGATCTTTAAAAGGAAGATTGGTGTAGATGGACAAGTTGAAACCTATAAGGCTAGACTTGTTGCAAAGGGTTCTCAACAAAGACCTGGCTTGGACTGTGACGAAACCTTTTCTCCAGTGGATATGCTCAAATCCATTCGGATCTTTTCTTGCCATTGCTGCCTTCCACGATTATGAGATTTGGCTGATGGACGTAAAAACCGCTTTTCTAAATGGAAATTTAGAGGAGTGTGTCTATATGGACCAGCCAGAGGGTTTCATTCAGAGTGGAAGCAATGGAAAAGTGTGCAACTTGCTTAAGTCCATTTATGGACTAAAGCAGGCATCGCGGAGCTGGAACATCTGTTTTGATGAGACGGTCAAAGAATTTGACTTTATAAAAAATCCATATGAACCGTGTATTTATAGTAAGATTGTAGCACGAACTGTTGTATTCCTCATCTTGTACGTGGATGGCATTCTCTTGATAGGAAATGACATTCCTATGCTACAATCTGTTAAAGGGTTCTTGTCACACAGGTTCTCCATGAAAAACCTGGGTGATGTCTCTTACATTCTGGGGATCTGGATCTATTGTGATAGATCTAAAGGGATGTTGGTACTTTCGCAGTCCAGGTACATCGACACCATACTGAAAAGATTCTGTATGGAAGATTCAAAGCGCGGTAATTTACCGGCTTGTCACGGAATCACCCTCTCTAAAGAGATATCTCTCAAGACTGATTTGGAAAGGGATCGTATGTCTGTTATACCCTACGCTTCTTCGGTAGGCTTTATAATGTATGCGATGTTGTGTACAAGACCATATGTAGCTTATGCACTGAGTGTGGTAAGCAGGTATTAGTCAAACCCTGGAGAGAAGCACTGGATAGCGGTAAAGAACATTCTTAAGTACCTGAGAAGGACTAAGGAAATGTTCTTGGTTTACGGCGAAAAGACCTCTAGATTGAGGCCTTTGCTGACTCCAGCTTCCAGAGTGACAAGGATGACTCCAAATCCATGTCGGGCTATGTCTTTACCCTTAATGGAGGGGCGGTCTGTTGGAAGAGTTCCAAACAGGAAACCGTTGCTGACTCGACGATGGAAGCGGAGTATATCAAAGCTTCTGATGCCGCAAAAGAAACAGTCCGAATGAGGAAGCTCTTAACAGAACTTTAGGTGGTTCCGTCTATTGTTGATCCAATACCTCTGTATTGTGACAACAACGGAGCTATAGCTTTAGCAAAGGAACCCAGGTCCCATCAGAAGTCCAGACACATCTTGAGGCGGTATCACATGATCAGGGAGATCGTGGATCGCCGGAAGATCGAGGTTCGGAGGGTTGCTACAGAGGACAACACTGCAGATCTATTCATAAAGGCCATCCCTCAGACGCAGTTCGAGAGGCTATTCGAGATGATAGGTCTGCGATATGCCAGCACATGGCCTTAGTGCAAGTGGGAGATTGTTAGTGTGATATGCCCTAGAGGCCATTATTGTATAGTACTAGTTTGTATATTACATTTTGGAAGCTTAGGATATATACACAGATTTATGACTGTCATGCTCAATATAGTAGTATGCTACTTGGTTTGTATCTATCTTAATATGTGTGTATGTTCCTTTTAACATATCGCTGATACATATTGATAGAGCCCTTAGGATCTTGCTTGACTACCAGTGTTGTGATGGCAGTGACACTAGTGTGGGCTGGGTAGTCCATAAGCACATCCTTATACAGGTCCTTAGTCGTAGGATTATCGAGACATGGCATCGATACTCCAGAGTAGACACTAGTATACACTTCTCATCCCAGGAGGAGAGATGGTCTGTCCCACAGCCATCTGTACGTCGTACAGGAGATAGTATGCAGGTGCTCGTTAGGTTACGAGTACACTGGACAGGACTCGCTGGGAACTTTTGGTTGGTACTATACCTATTGTCAGTTATCAGTTCTCAGGTGACATGAGTACATCTTAGTCCATTGACTTGGCACTGCTGCTTCACCTCGAGTGTGTTCCCACTGTTCTTGGATTACTACCCTGCCACGACTCTATTGAGTCGTGCAAACAGGCAATAGTTGGGTGCAGTCCCGAAGCACTTAGAGGCAGCGGTGGTTAGATAGGATTTGTCTCTTCCGGTATTGGGGGTTGATATCGCGCTGTGTTTGGAGAGCTATTACACAAAGTCCCTGACTAGGGCAAGCGAGATTTACTTGTAGGTACTCCAGTAGTTTCTCAGGTATTTTGGACTACACTCCAACACGACTTATACCGCTATTAGGGGACTGACGTTTACCGCCCGCTAGGCCCGATATGCGATACTCTTAGACGAACAGACCGAACTGTACGGAGATTGTCACATTCAGGCTCAGTAGGAGTTCAGATGGGTTTTTCTCATCGGCCTTCTTATCGACATCTACCTAGGGACCGTTACGTACATCTAGTACCGCTTGCGGCCTGTGGTTAAACCCACTGCCAGCGTAGTGCCGAGTCTTTAAAGTCCCACACATATGGTTGTTCACCTTTGGGCGATATGAGTAAATGTCGTATGGTTTTACGACAGGGTTCGCTTACATATGCGCACTTGTGCGTGTTCGGTGTTCGGGCAGTAGATACTAGTGGGCTTTGGTTTAAACCGGATCCTAGTATTGGATTTTGTATTGGTTTAGTCTTATTGTATTCGTATTTCTCGGAACACGGATACGGATATTTACATACAGTTGACAGAGGCAGAGAAGGAGACACCTCATCAGGGTTTTGACCATTGACTTGATCAAAATCATAATGAGAAGGAGGAAATTAATTAATAGTTTTAATTAGAGATAATTGTATCATGGCTAATGTTGGTTTGACCATTTGACTTGTTGACCCATGTTGACTTAGATATTTTTGTTAAGCATGAAATATTTTTTTTTGAGCATGCTTAGCATTAATTGTGACATGATAAAGGTCAAATCAATACACCATCACAATTATCTTAATTAATATTATTATTATCATATTTCCTCATATGAGAACTATATCCTCTCATCCTCATATTATCTTTCTCTTTCATGATTTGCTCTCTCTTCTTCCTCTCTCAAACCTTTAATCTTTCATGAGTTGAAAAACAAAAGCTTTTGAGACTAAACCACCAAAACACTTCTCTACTCATTCTAGGGTTCTTAGTCTAGTAAGCCAAGCACTCTAGTTACTTCATTGTTGAGGTAGGAGCTCAAGGTAGAGGCCTTCGGGTGGATCTTCTTCGATATAGAGAAGCCGGTGAGGAGAAACCATCTACATCATTCCTAGGAGCTCACAACAAGGAGAAGGAGTTCAAGACTAAGGTATAATTATCTAACCTAGTAGTTAAAACTCTAAGTTAGTTTATTAATTATTGTTTAGCAAAGATCCTAATGCATAGTCTATGTTACCTTGTGATAAAAATTCGATTTTTACTCTTTCCGCCTCCCCGTAAGTACCGGGGTGGTTATCATAGACTTACATATCTCTAGGTTGTATATGAACTGTCGAGATCTGGCTCTGCCTTTGACGGAGTCTGGTGGGAAATATGGTTCTTTTTCCTTCATTTGTGCCCATGGATTGTATACAGGGGTCAGTATGGACTCACCTGCAGGGTAAAGGAAACTTTATTTTATTTTATTTTTCATTTCCGCAATGCTCTATCCTTTCAGCTTTTCATATCGTGTAAGTCGCGATTGCCCAATCATTTCGGCTATTTATCATGGTGCCCAATCATTTCGGCTATTTTTATATTTTTACTCGCCGTTTTTTAGTACGAGTTCCCCAAACATTTCGGCTGTTTCATATGCATTATATTTTTTGCTCGCTGATTTTTATTGCGAATTGTCCCATCATTTCGGCTATTTCATGTGCATTTTTTTCCTACTCGCTGCTGTTTTTATTGCTAGTTTGGAATCTGATACCAACCTTGGCATCAGCATCACAATGACTGGAATATTGCCAGGAACGAATCATCATTTGCCATGAAAGGACTTGGAGTTTGACACCTGTTTAGGCATTACCATCATTACCACTGAAATGTTACCAGGAGCGAATCATCATTTGCCTTGAAAGAACTTGGGGTTTAACACCTATTTAGGCATCTACATCGCTACCACTGGAATGTTATCAGGAGGGAATCATCATTTACCTTGAGAGGACTTGGGGTTTAACATCTATTTAGACATCAACATCGTTACCACTGGAATGTTATCAGGAGCGAATCATCATTTGCCTTTATTCGTTTGAACAAAGGTGGTTTAGGAAACAGGGTTAGGATCTTGTCGACTATGGTTTTTGACTTTATGAGCCGAAAGGGTCTCATAAAGGTATTTCTCCCTATGAGTCGAGAGGATCTCATAGGTGTAACTTCTCCTTAGAAGTCGTGAGGAATCCTAAGTGGTATTTTCCCTTGCAAGTCGTAAGGATCTTACAAGAGTGTTTTCTCCTTATAAGTCGAAGGGACTTACAAGTGTCGTTCACCATATGAGGACATTTTGCGCCATTGGTGGAACTAGGTAAGGGAGTATTTATTCGTTCCCATGGATTGTATACAAGTGTCAATATTGGACAGCTTGTAGGGCAACTTGGGGAATGTGATGGCTTAAGAACAGGTTCAGATTCCTGTATCTTAAGGCTTTTGAATCTTATGAGCCGTAAGGGTCTCATAGGCGGAGTTATTTTTACAAGTCGAGAGGATCTCGTAAGTGTAAAAATAATTTTATGAGATTGAGCCCTTCCGGGTTTTCATAAGCTCACCGGCAATTCTGCTGTTTTTATTCACGGCTCCGTTTCGGGTTTTCATCCATACCCATTTCGCTTGTGGACGTACCATTTTTAATGAGATTCCTCCCTCCTGGGTTTTCATAAACTCGCCAATGGCCCTGCTGTTTTTACTCACAGTGCCCTTTCGGGTTTTCATCCGTGCCCATTTCGCTTGTGGACATACCGTTTTTTTAAACAAGATTGCGCCCTCCCGGGTTTTCACAAACTCGCCGGTGGCCCTGCCGTTTTTACTCACGGCGCCTTTTCGGGTTTTCATCCGTGCCCATTTCACTTGTGGACATACCATTTTTTTGACCCATCCGTTTGCCAATGAAGGTTGGGGGTGACTTCACTGCTGAAGTAGCTATGTAGCTAGTGGGACTTGAGTTGCAGTCTTCGCTGTTGGAGATTCAATTGCAATATAGATCTCAAAGGAGCACATTACCGTTTTGGAGGCGATGTACTTAGTTTAGGGACATCTCAGTCCGTTGCTGCTATATTTGAAGCGAATTTTTAGTTTAAGGACGTCTCGGTCCGTTGCCGCCATATTTGAGGCGAACAATTTCTAGTTTAAGGACTTCTCGGTCCAATGTCGCCATATTTGAGGCGGTGTTTTAGTTTAAGGACATCTCGGTCCAATGTTTCCATGTTTGAGGCGAATTTTTAGTTTAAGGACATCTCGGTCCGGTGTCGCTATGTTTGAGGCGAATTTTTAGTTTAGGGACATCTCCATCCAATGTCGCTATGTTTGAGGCGGGGTTTTAGTTTAAGGACATCTCGGTCCAATGTCGCCATGTTTGAGGCAAATTTTTAGTTTAACGACATCTCGGTCCGTTGTCGCCATGTTTGAGGCGAATTTTTAGTTTAAGGACATCTTAGTCCGTTATCGCCATTTCTGAGGTGTACTTTCAGAGTTTTGACTCAAGAAGATAGCCAACGGACACGAGCGTCATCATCTATCATTGACCTAAGTCATGATTCGTCAAGCGTAGTATTTTTTGAGGAATCGGCCGTTTATTGGCCTGAAGGGTCTTTCTCTATGTATATCCATGAGTAGGTAGGCTCCACCTTGGTAGACTTTGTCTATGATGTATGGGCCTTCATAGTGCGGCTCGAATTTCCCCCGTTTTGCATGGTTGGGGATTATAGGTCTTTTGACGACTAGCACGAGTTCTCCTTGGCGGAATTTTCTCGGCTTGGTCAGTTTTTCATATGACCGCGTCATCCTTACCTTATAAGCCTCCAGGTTCTGGTGTGCTATAAGGCGAGTTTCGTCGAGAGCGTCGAGCGATTCAGGAAGGAGATGAGCATTTTATTCATATGTCAGCTCGTATCGAACTGCTACTCGAAGAGAAGGGATTTCTATTTTTAGAGAAAGCACTGCTTCCGTGCCGAATACTAACGCGTATGGAGTCATATTCGTGGCTGTTTTGAACGTCGTTCGGTACGCCCAAAGAGTTTCATGCAGCCTTTTAGTCTTTTTTGTTTCTCTACACCGTTTTCTTTATAATCATTGTCATGGTCTTGTTGAAAGTTTCAGCTAGACCGTTAGCTCGGGAATTATAGACAGAAGAGTATCTTCAGTCTATTTTATGCCGTTCTGCGAAGCGACTGATTTTATGGCTCCTGTAGGGTGGTCCATTATCCGAGTTTATCCGTCGCGGAGTGCCGAACCGGTATATGACATGCGTCTTGAAGAAATGGAGAATATTCTCCGTCTTCACTTTCCTTAGTGGTACCGCTTCTGCTCACTTAGAAAAGTAATCAGTCGTTGCTAGTATGAACCGATGTCCTTGGGATAATGCCAGTTCAATGGGGCCAATTATGTCGGTTCCCCACATTTCGAACGGCTAGCTAGCCACCGTTGGGTGTAGCGGATTTGGATATTGGTGGATGAAGTCCCCGTGAATCTGGCACGAGTGACACTGTTTCGTATATTCGAGGCAATCCTGAATCATTGTGGGCCAATAGTAACCCATTATTTTGATCTTTAGTTTCATCTTTGGCCTGGCTTGATGAGAACCGCAGAATTCGTCGTGAGTTTCTTGGACGACTCTCTTTGCTTCTTCTGGCCCCAAGCTCCTTAACCATAAATAGTCAAGCGACCTCTTGCATAGAATATTCTTGCCGAAGGCAAAAGACAGAGCTCGTTTCATGAGCTGATGTCTAGACGGCGCGTTGTCGGGCGTTCGTCGAGATTTGAAGCAGTCTATGAAGACTTCCCTCCAATCCTTGACCTTTTCTGCATCCTCTATTTGGAAGGCTGCTTGTTTGGTCGTTTCGTTTCCTTTGGATGGCTCTGTTGAATCCTACGAAGATATTTCTGCTGGCGTGAGAACTCTACGGGTTTGCACGGTGATCCTTACGTCGTCGAGGTCTTCATCGGCCAACTCCTTAGCCATCTTGGCCAGTGCATCCGCCTTACTATTTTCTGCACGCGGTATGTTCTCTAAGATGTAATAGGGGATTTGCATTATCAGTTGTTGCACTCTTTCGCCGTATTTTATCAACTCTGGTTTGCATGTCTGATAATTGCTATTTACTTGGCTAACGATTAGCTGGGAGTGTTCATATATGAGGAGGTCTTTGATTTCCATGTCAACAGCGATCTCGAGACCTGCTATCAAAGCTTCATATTCAGCTTCGTTATTAGTCCTTGGCTCCATTAAAGAGAAGGCATAGCGTAGTATCCTTCCTTTCGGAGTCATGAAGACAAGGCCCACCCCAGCTTTGATTATGGGGGTGTTGTGCTTTCTCCTATTCATGGATGATGCTCCATCGAAGTAGAGTTCCCATCGGGCATTATTCTATTCTTCTTTTGTGTCGAACGCATGTTCATCCGGTAACTCACAATTTAAGGAGGAGTCATCTGATATCGGATGCTTGGCGAGAAAGTCGGCGATGGCCTGGCCCTTCACTACTTTGAGGGGTCGATATGTTATCGAGAACTCCATTAAGAGGAGAGTCCATTTGGCAAGCCTTCCTGTTAGAATGGCTCTTGACATCAGATATTTGAGGGGATCCACCTTTGATATGAGATGGACCTTACGTGCAAAGGCGTAATGTTTGAGCTTCATTATCGCGAAGATCAGTGCTAGGCAATACTTTTCGATGGGGGAGTAGTTGTTTTCTGCCCCAGCAGAAATCGAATCAAATAGTACAGAGCTCTCTCCTTTCCCTTGTCGTTCTCTTGTGCCCATAGCTCACCCAGAGAACCTTCAAGGTCCGTTGTGTATAGGATGGGGGGCCTTCCTGTAACCGGGGCGGTCAGTACTGGTGGATTTTGCAGGTTTTGCTTAATCTCATTTAGTGAATTCTGGAATTTTTAATCCTAGACGAATGGGGTCCCCTTCTTCATTAGATGGCTGTAGGGACGAAATTTTCACGAGAGGTTGGCTATGAACCGACGGATATACACGATTTTTTCTTGAACGGATCGCAAGTACTTGAGAGTCCTTGGCGTGGGCATCTCCATAATTGCCTTGATCTTTGAAGGGTCGATTTAGATACCCCGGTGCCGTATGTTGAATCCTAAGAATTTGCCTGAGGAGACTCTAAACGCGCATTTTAAAGGATACATCTTCAGATTATACTTCCGAAGACGTTGGAACACTATGTCTAGATGTTCCCAATGTTCCTCATAAGACTTGCTTTTCAACACCATGTCGTCAATGTAGCATTCGACAATCTCATGGATGAGGTCATCGAGGATCTTCGTCATGGCCCTCTGGTAGATAACGCCAGCATTCTTTAAACCAAAAGGCATCACTTTGTAGCAGAATATGCCCAGCGGAGTCCGAAAGGCAGTATGCTTTGGGTATTCTGGATGCATTTTTATTTGATTGTACCCCGAAAATCCATCCATGAAAGTGAAAACCTCGTGGGTAGACGTGTTATCGATTATCAGCTTGGTAACAGGTACTAGGAAGTCATCCTTTGGGAAAGCTTTGTTGAGGTCCCGAAAGTCCACGCAGATGCGCACTGTCCCATTTTTCTTCATCACTGGAATGATGTTACCGATATAATTAGGATATTGAACTTCTTGGATGAAGCCAGAGTCGATTAACTTCTTGACTGCAACATTGATGCTCATCTCGAGTTCGAGTCGCATCCTCCTCGGCGCTTGTTTGACTGGCTTTATGTCCGGCAATATGGCCAGTTTATGTACTGCTACTTCTGGATCTAGACCTGGAATTTCGGAATAGTTCCACGTGAAGCAATCTTTATACTGCATGAGTACATCTTTTAAAATACCCACCTGCTTTTTAGATAGCAGCTCACAGATGAACATCGGCCTCGGATCGTTTTCCGTCCCTGAGTCAATTTTCCTTAGGTTATCCACCGTAGTGTGTATCCCATCTTCTAGCTCATTTGGTGCCGATGAAAATTCTGAGATCACTTCATCCCCGTCTTCATTTGCGAAGCACTTGAAAAGTTCATCCATAGATTCTTGCCCTTCCTCCTCTGAGAGTGTTATCACATGGAAGGTACGAGTTCGCTTCCATTCTTGATGTTGAACTTGTCATATCCTCACAGTATAGGTCCTCTTTGGCTCATGCTTTTGCGGCGAGGTCACCTTCCAGTTGTCAGATAAAGTGAACATGCCTTGTTGGTATTGGTCTTCTACCCAGTCTTTGAAGGTGAAGCAGTCTTCAATGGGATGGCCTATTGCTCTGTGATAGGAACAATAATCCGGATGATGGACCTCGTTTATTTATTCGGGGTGCCGAGGCTCCGGAAGGGTCATCATTTGGTGCTTCATGACAAGGTTGAATATTTTCCTTGTCTTTTCTTGAGTGAAAGATTATTCGCGGCCCATCTTCTTCATAAAGGATGGGTTCCAGCTGGTTTTTCCTCGAGTGTATGGCTTCTTGGATCCGTTTTGCTGTTTTCGGGCGTTGTTTGCTTTCTTTTCCTTGTTTTTTACTCTATTTCGGGATTTTCCTTTCAGGTGAGAACGTACAGCCGGCTGAGGATGAAGGGTGTTGTAGTCTTGTTTCTCCGTGGACTGTTGGTTGAGGCGTTGCGTCCTGGCCTTTTCGTAGATAGACATTTCGCGGCTGCGGTCGTCCCGGATCTTTTAACAAGCTTCTTATATTAGCTTGGCAACTTGTTCTTCAAACGATGAATTTGACATTCTTAGAGTAGGAATTTGCTCTGTTTCAGTGTCATAGCTATTTGGAAGAGCATTCCCTTCTTCACCGGAGTTTTTTAAGATGTGGCAGCTGCGAAATCGCTCCCGTTTCTTGGACTGAACGTATCCGAACCCGGTTGTGTCCATCTTCCCATTGGGAATCTTTCGCTGAGTCCCAGGGATATCCTAAATCTTCTTATAGAATTGGGCTTCTCGATTAGTTTGTTCGTGGGGTACACCTTGACATCTTAACAAACTTTTCAGTCTCTCCGCGTAGTATCTTGGCAGACGGATTGGTTGGAGCCTGTCGAGTAAAAGATCAGTACCGTGCCAGACTTCTTTTTCTACTCTGGTTTCTGTAGATTGGTAGGATAGGATCTCCTTTACACATCTTCTCTTAGAGGTACGTAGAAAGTCTGTAGCTCTTGCATGCTGTATGTATCGAGTACATCGAGTTCCTTATAATGCCGAGACGGAACCATGGTGATTTATAAACTCTGATCGGCTTCAGTAAAGGTTTGTGCTGACAGGTAGACGGAGAACACGGTGTTGGCCTCGTCCTCAGAGTCACTACTAAAGACTAAAATAGGAGTATATGGTCTGTGCTTGTTGCCTTGGAGTTGCCCTGAGTAGACTATTTCTTCATCTTCCTCAGTGTCGCTCCCAAAAATCGGGATAGCGGCGACGGGTTTCTGTTTAACCTCCGGCCTATGACACCTTTCTGTATCCTCGAAGTCTTATCGGATGTACTTTGCGTCTTCATATTTTCGGACTTCGTTTACCGAGAACGGGTTTAGTTCCCCTGTAACGGTGTATTCCAAGCCGTCTTTGAAATACTTCATACACTGATGTTGTGTAGAAGGGATGGCGTTATACTCGTGTAACCAACGCCTGCCAAGCAGAGCATTATAGCAAGTCTTGGCGTCAATGACGTGAAATTTTATGTCAGTAACGAGCAAACTGAAGCATGACGTCAGAATTACGGACCCAAGCGTCCGCAACGACTGTGAATCGAACCCGGAAATGGTAATTTTGTCCCGAGCCAGGTGCTAAATGTTCATGCAAATCTTCTTCAGCACCTTCACATTGAGGAGGTTGACGGAGGACCCGTTGTCGACAAGGATTTTTCCTATCTTGATGTCGTGGCAATACCCGGTGACATATAGAGGACGGTTGTGCTCGCACGTTCCGAGGAGGAGATCCTCGTCGCTGAACATGATGTCAGCTGTGTGAACCTCTGCCGGCTCGTCCTTCATTTTCTCTTCTGCAAGGAAAGCTTGGAACTGATCGAGCTCTTGTAATACCTTGATCAAAGAATCCCGTGCCTTTTTGGATAAGAGGAGAGCATAAAATATGCTCAGTTGTGAGGGTATTTTCCTTAGATGTGCCAAGACGTTGTAATCCACCTTGTTTTTCTTGGGTGGGTCCTTGACTGCGAGCTCTTTGACAACTCGATCATCGAAGGCAATTTCCTCAGGGATTTTCTCTTTCCTTTTGTCTCTTTTGTTCGAACCTTTATTTGTAAATCCGAGGTTCTTTTTACACAGCGTGTGGTTATGCAGCTGAATGTTCTCACATTTCTTCTCCTTCTCTTCTTTTCCGGAGGTGGAGTCCTTGAAGAGAGGGCCGAGAGTCATTTCTTCCTCGGAATCGCTCCCGAAGGTAAAAACTTAGAGTTTTTCCTTTTCCGAACTATTATCAACCATATGACAGTTGCCTGTCATTTTCTCACACGCTTTCGTCCCACTTTTTCGCTGTCGACGAGCTTCACGCTTCATCCTCTTGAAGTGTTGTTAATGGGAAACATATCCTTGCCACCACTTCTTGAAGGCACTGCATTCTTCTGTCGGATGAGTAACCCTCTGATGATATAGGCAGTAGTTCGGATATGAGTCCTCTCCGTTGAGGCTTATGACCCCGGGCGTGTTTCCTTTGAGAGGTGGCAGCTTCATTCCCACTGACAGGGTTTTGGCGAACCGCTTCTCTGTCTTGATTCTTCTCTTGTTTGCCGCAGGTCTGCTTTGGTCTGATCGGAGTAGTTTACGACTCCTCCTTGCCGCAGCTTGTTCATCCTGATGCTGACACTTAGCCTTTTCGTATATGGCTGTTTCACGTTCTCGATCAGCTTTGCTTTTTCAAAAGGCTTCGTTTAACAGCCTATCGATTGGGTCTTCCGACAATTTCGGAAATTTTGGCACCGATCCTGCCCCCAATTCTTCTGTGTTGTTTTCTGCCGCTGAGGGGGCTTCTTCGTCATTTAACGACGAATGGGAAATCATGTTGCAACTTGCTACATAGTCTTCGGTTTCTGATAAGTCATTTTCCTAATCGTTGTCACTCTCTTCATTCTCAAGAATATGCTTGATAAACTCTTCGTGGGTGATCGGTGTCCGCGCTTTCTGGTTGTACTCATCCAGCGCGTTAATGTACATTTGTAGATCGGTGGCGTTTGTCGTCATACTCGGCAAGCTGCATAGACTTCTATGTCTTTTTCTTTTTCTTCAAAGACTTTGAAGGATTGACTTGGGGATTTTGCCCTTTGTCAACAAATTTCGGTACGGGACGCGATTTCAGCATCCCTTCGATAATTTCGGGTTCAAGCGGGCTCTTCCACCTGATTGTCGGACATGCCTGTAGATCCTTCAGCATTCTTTTAGTTTTAGCTGAAAGGTCGACTTCCCATGGAGCTTCTTCCACAAACGAGCATGATGCCGCGGCGTATCCTTTTTTTTAAGAGCATGCTTCTGTGGTGGATTCACCCTCCAGTTCTCAGACAGTGCGAACTTTCCCTGTTGATACTGATCCTCGACCCAGTTTTTGAAGACGTAGCAATCCTCAATTGGGTGGCTCACCATTCTATGATAGGAGCAGCAGTTGGGGTTATTGACGTTGCTAGGTTGCGATGGACGTTGTGGGTCTGGAAATTTAATGAGTTTGTTGTACACTGCCAGCTCGAACAGTCTCCTCATCTTGTCACGGGGAAGCGAGTAAGCGCGTCTTAACCTTTCTTCCAGGGATATGCGCGGATGCATGTTGTTTTGGCGAGCAACCATTTTCAGGTCACTCGATTGCTGTTGAGTGTTGGTAACATAGGCCGCTTTCCCTTTACCCTTCGCACTTCGAGGGTCCATTTTTTTGGAGGAAGGCCCGTGGCCCATCTGGTCCATTTGGGCCAGTTTGTCGATTAGAGCCTAGAAGGTGGTCGGCTTGAAAAACGTCATGAAATGGGACACAGTCGTTTGAGGATCAAGTGTCCAGATGAACATGGCCACGGCTGGGGATTCTTCGATGAATTGTTCACACTTTGACCATAGGTTCCACCACCGGATCGCATATTGGATCCAGGTTTCTCCTGACTTTACCCTGGCATTAATTAAAGCCGTGATCAGGGTGCGCTCGCTTGCGCTGGTGAACCGCTGTGTGAATAGCAGCTCCATCTTTATGAATGTCTTTACGGAGTCATTTGGGAGCTCCGAGTACCATTCAGAATCCGTCTCTGATAGGCTGCCAACTAACTAGCGAAGCAGCAGTTTGTCGTTGCCTCCAGTGTTGCCGCACAAAGCACTGACCTGCACGACGTGTTGTTGCGGGTTGCCTGTCCCCTTGTGCACATGGAACTTAGGGATCGCATATTCTGGCGGGTACTTGATTTGATCATCCAGCTTGGATACGGTAGCCTAGTTCTGACAGTTTGATCGGCCGCTTCATTTGCTTGATGAGCTCGTATTTGTTGAGCGATGTAATCATCAAGAGCAGCATAAAGATCATTTCCTACTTAGCAGTTGATAAAGCCGGAAGAGGGTTTGAAGTTTCCCCTCTATCATCCTCGATAACAATCAGCGGATCCTCGGCTGGGGGTTCTGGCCGGATCATCATTCCAACCATGTCCTAGAACAGAAACACCATCTTCTATATGTTAGCAGCTTGTTCTGTGGCCTCCTTATCCTTCCTTTCAAGCACCCTTCGCAGGAACTCTGTATCGGTCTCCTGCTCTTGATGCTGTTCAGATGCCGATTCCGGGCTTTCTTTCTGCCCGGTAAGTGCTGATATTTTGATCAGCATTTCCTGGAGCTTTTGTTGTTGCTCTTGATCTTTTGTCAACAACCGAGTTTGCGGAAGCCATGTAAATCGTGTGTACGATCATGCCCCCAGACTTGGGGCGTTTGGGTCCAGCGCCTTTGGAATTTGCCGCTGGCGGTGGGATTTTCTCCGGCCGCACCCTTTTCTAGGAGGTCGAAGTTGAAGGAGCCGTTGTAACAGGAACCCGTGTGGAAGAAGTCCCTCGCTGTATGGTGGAGGGATGGTCATCCTCTTGCCGAGCCTTCGATTTCTTTGGTCGACGAGAGTAGTTTTGATCAATCACGGAGTACTGGACTTTCCGCCAGACCCTGTGAATTTGGAAGAAGAGCCGTTGATGGGGGCGCTCCGGCTTTGTCTGCATTATGGCTTCTGCAAGCGGGGGAGATTTCTTAAGCACCGTGGTTGGAGAGTTCTTTCGCACCCTCTTAAGTAGATCAAAGCTGTTCCCGATTGGAACAGCAACATCAACTTCTACCATTGGAGCAGGCAGAGTGAATCCAGAGGGGGAGTTGCCCCTAGCTTTTGTCACTCGGCGCCAGTGGCAATGTCGAGCTTGTCTTGCAGACAATACCGCCTCAATTTGGGAAGCGTCTTCTTCATGTCCCTGGCTTTGGTGAGGGACTATTGCCGGTGTCAGTCTGTTGAAGACTGACGTTCTTGGCAGGGTTTGAGGATGGCCGGCCAATCTTTCAAAGGCCGACTTTCTGATAGAGGAAGCACCTTTGACGGCTTCACCTGCAAGAGGATTTGGGAAGGCTTTCCATTTTGGGGCAGTCCTTTTAGATATCCCAAGCCTATTTACAGGTCCGTTTTGGTTCTTGCTCAGTCTGTTGAAGACTGAGATGTCTAAGCTTTGGCCCAGCCTGTTGAAGACTGAGGCATTGGATTTGGACGGCCCGTTGAGAGGGGCCGTTGTGGTTGCAAGTCGATCGAAGACGGACTTCCTGGGAGCTTTTTCTTGCGGCGCTGAAACTCGTTGGTGGGATCATGGTCTTGAAGAACAATCCGGTAGTGGCTTGAGTTACTTGCCCCACCGGCATTGAAAAGATGGAGGCCGCATTGAGCCTATAAGTCACTCCTCCAGTTGGGGCGGAGCGGGAGTTGCTGCCGCAAGTTGTGCAGCTGGAAGCCATTGATGTTCTTTTCTTCTCTCTGCACAAGAATAAAACACCAAATCTTAGTACCTTGAATCCAAAGGCAACCACAGCGAACCACGATTTTTTTCGCGAAACAGGACACACGAAATGTGGAGTGGAAAGAGGAAAAGGTTCCACTGGGTGTGCCAGAATCTGTTTACCACCGAAAACAGAAACGAACTGGGATGGATCGTCCTGCCTGAATTTGGGGGTAGATACTATTTGGATTTATCCGTCCACCTCTTCGAAGACACAAAGTTGATTTATGGCACCGTATATCGGGGGTTTGGACGGATGTGGCCATTATAGCGTGATTTCATCAGATTCCCCCTCGTTTTACATGGGGTTTTTTTTATTGTGGGCACGCTCTTCCTTGCAAGCGCAACCCTCTGGAGTTAATTACGTTAGCGCATCGCGATAACCACTTTCTCCTACTCCGGAAGTTCACTCCGTGTCGTTTGTGTTTTTTATTGTTTTGGTTTCCCGTGGATTGTATACGGAGACTAGTTTCTGTCGTCGCCCGTAGGGTGTGGACTAGTCTAAATCCGTATATTTGAGATTTGGTTTTGGGTCAAGGATTTTCTTGACGAGGTCTACGTTGGTAGCTTGGTTTGCCAACAGGGATGGACATAGGATGCAGATCTCATATAAATGAGGTCCATCAGTTCACGGGATATTTGGGTTTGATCTAAGGATCGTTAGTCATATTTGGGACTAAGATCAACTTAGAAACAGTGAGTATATGGGCTCAACTAATCATTAGATCATATATTAATGCCCATGGATAGTATACGGTAGTCATTATGGAGACAGTCCGCAGAGTGAAACATATTAGTTTAAGGACGTCGCGGTCCAGCATTCAACTTGCGCGCACGTGTGTTCTCCACCGAAAGACGCGGCCATGACGTTGTGATGTCCGGCCTGAATTTTGGGGGCAGATGCTATTTGGGTTTTATCCGTCCACCTCTCTGAAGATGCCAAGTTGATTTATGGCACCGTGTATTGGAGGTTTAGACAGATGCGTCCGCTGTAGCATATTTCGTCAGATTCCCCCTCGTTGTGAGAGGTTTTTGATTGTGGGGACGCTCTTCTCTGCAGGCGCAAGCCCCTGCAGTTAATTACGCTACCGCATCGCGGTAACAACTTTCTTCTTCTCCAGATGGTCACTTCGTGTCGTGTGTATTTGTTTTATTTTTGGTTGCCCATGGATTGTATGCGAAGACTTATTTATGTTGTCGCCCGTAGGGCGTGGATTAGTCCAAATCCGTATTTTCTTAGATTTCGGTTTGGGTTGGTTTAAGGACCGTTAGTCTTATTTTAGACTAAGGTTAACTCAAACGTTTGTTGAGGATACGTTAGTCTAATTTTAGACTAAGATATACTCAACAGGATTTTAGGATCATTTAGACCTAACGAAAAAGTATTTGGACTCTATCGTTTTAGTTTAGGGACGTTGCGGTCTATTGGTTTTAAGGACCTCGTAGTTCATGGAGTTTAAGGACTTCATAGTCCATGTTTAAAGACATCGTAGTCTGTAGGGTTTAAAGACATCGTAGTCTGTGGGGTTCTGGTTTAGCCAATTTTGGGATGCACCAAAAGTTATTGGTTATTGGGACCCTCCACCTCTCTGAAGACGTTGAAGAATTATAACGACACATATCAAAGGTGTGGAGAGATGTACCCTTGAACCAGCGAATATTTATCAAAGATTTGACAATCTTGTTTGGGACTACGTCCAATTTAGAAGAAGATCTATAGGCTCGGTCGATTTTTGGGTTTGGCCAACCTTGGGCTCGGCCCACTTAGTCTCTGTTATTTCCTTTTTTTATAAAGTGTTAGACACTTGCTAGGACACAGTCCTTTCTCTATGCTCATAATGCTAAACATTTATGTGAATACTGACACCCACTTTCTTTTTGTTTTTTATGAGTGTTGAACACTCTTCATGGCGCAGAGCACTTTATAATTCCTTAGCGCCCATGTGAGGAGCACATGGAGTGCCAGACTGGAAGCGCTACGGCGCTTCTTATAAAAAGGCGCCCACGTGAGGAGCACATGGAGCGCTTGGTGCTGAGCGCCAGACTTGGAGCGCTAAGGCGCTTCTTATAAAATAGCATCCACGTGATGCGCACGTGGTGCGCTTGGCGCTGAGCGCCAGACTTGGAGCGCTAAGGCGCTTCTTATAAAATAGCGCCCACGTGAGGAGCACGTGGTGCGCTTGGCGCTGAGCGCCAGACTTGGAGCACTAAAGCGCCTCTTTTAAATCGGAGCGCTAAGGCGCTTCTTTTGCAGCTCTGATTAGTTCTATGCTCTGAGAATTAAATTCTCGGTTTATAAGAGACTTTTTCTTATGAATCTAAGAACCGAGTTCTTCTTTTTGTGAGGAGATGTTCTGATCTCTTCTGTTTTTTTGTATGAAGGACTTGGTCTTATAGATCTATGATCTAGAAAAAGAACTGAGTTCTTCTGATATGAGAGTTAAACTCTCAAAAATCGAGGAGATGTTATGATCTCCCTTATTATCATTTACCTTGAAGAAAATTTCTTCTTCTTAGTGCTTGCTCTTCTCTTTTTTCATTTCTGAAAAATTGAAACTTATAGGGAGGTTTCTGTCTACAAGACTTGAAGTCTTGGGTCTTTTATATAGTGGAGACTGATTTGTTGAATCAGTTAAGGAAATCTCTCATTGAGAGATCTCTAAATGATTTGGGAATTTATCCCACCATTGGATCTTTGATCCGAGAGCTTCTGTTTTACAGAAGACATCCTTTTTGTTCTTAACAAGATTGGGAAAATATTTTTCTATACAGAACTTATTCTGTATCTTGGTGATTTTTAATCACCATTGGATCTTTGATCCAACGGTGCTATGATTTACAGAGCACAATTTTTCTTGTTTGGAATGATTTGAGGAGTATTTGCTCAACAGAATTTTATTCTGGTAATTTGAAGATTTTTAACTATCTTCGTTGGATCTTTGATCCAAGGGTTGAGAACTTTTAGTTCTGGCGCTGGCACTCTCGTGCTTTGCACGTGAGCGCTGCCTCAGAGTCTATGACTCTTAACGCTGGCGCTCTTGGCGCGAGCGCTCTCATGCTTTGCATGTGAGCGCTGCCTCAGAGTCTTTGACTCTCAGCGCTGGCGCTCTTGGCGCGAGCGCTCTTGTGCTTTGCATGTGAGGCGCTGCCTTATTACTGAAGGTGGCTTTTCACCTTCTTTCCACTTTTCCTGAGCCAGACTTCTCTTTCCCAATGCTTTCTCTTAACAGAGCTTGGAAACAGTTCCATCATGCACAAAGTTTTCTGTGCCTAAACTTAAATGTCTCCCTTTATAATTTGAAACAATGCTCCTCTTCTCTCACACTTTCAGAGAATTATTTTAACAGAGCAGAGCTATGGCTTGTAATCACCCACATGCACGTCGGCAACCATGCGAGGTGCCTATTGAGGAAATCGTTCCTCTTTTTGCTTGCACGCTTGGTGAAACCTGCTCTTACGGTTGACCGATGCGATACGGTATTGTACGAGCTCTTGACCCGTAGAGGATCCCCTCTCCCCATTGGCTCCATTTGGCTTCGGATGGTCTTCTTGTCCGTGCTCGATGATATCCCTCCTCATCCAGTGGAGATGACTCCGGCAATGCTCGACACCACAGAGGAAAAGATCGAGTGTTTTCACGAAGCACTTTTGATTACCACAGCTTTGAAGGATCGCTCTATTCAACTGCTAAGTCAGATATGGGCTCAGGGGTCGTCATGTCTGCCTTCGCTGATGGGCACGGTGCTGACCGATGGGAAGCGACTGTTCGTGAAGGTCACCGCTTTGATATGGTGGAGAAGGCAGAGAGGGAGTTAGATAATTTTATCCATAGTTTTGTGAATCCCTGTACTTTCGATCCCATATTTGGTGATCTATTTTCTATAGAATAGAATATTCAATTTAATGCTTTCTTTTTGTAGTTGACCACTAAGTGCTCTTTTTCTAACACCTGCTCTTTCTCTGATGTGTGCATGTGCATGTATGAATGAGTTTGATTTCACACAAATCTGTAAACGAAACTTAAATCGGTGTAAACAGGAACAAATAGCTCTTGGCCGGCAATTTTGGCGGGAACAAATGCCCCCCAGTACTTTGCCCACGTAAGTATGTACGTGGGTGAAGTAGTGCAGAGTCATGCATGGCCATAAAATTGAGGGCTTAGGAGACAAGTTTAGGGTCCTTGTAGCCTAAGACTTTTCTCATTTTCATGAGCCATACAGGTTTCAAGAAGGTTATTTCTCCTTACGAGTCGAGAGGATCTCATAGGTGAAAATTCTCCCTAGAAATCGTGAGGATTTCTAAGTGTTCATCGCCTCTTTGAGTAGTAAGAATCTCACTCGGGTATTTTTCCTTACGAATCGTTATGACTCGTAAGTAGCTTCTCTGTTTCATTGGCGAATGTGGCTTTGGCAAGTGCGGCCCGTAGATAGTCCGTCTTGACTTCCTTGTAGGGCAGCGATGGCTTAGGAAACAGGGTTAGGATCTGCCGCCTAAGACTTTTCAACTTTATGAGCCATGAGTGTATCATAAAGACCTTTCTCCCTATGAGTCGAGAGGATCCCGTAGGTGTCTTTTCTCCTTAGGAGTCGTGAGGACTCCTAAGTGCGTTTTCTCTTGGGAATCGTAGGGATCCCACAAGAGAATTTTCTTTATGCGCAGGGACACTAATTTCCCCTCAGGTCGAGACGAATTGAGAGATTTTCGCAAAGAAACTGATTTCCTTGCGGGTCGAAACGAATCGAGGGTTCTCGCTAAGGACGCTGATTTCCCTGAATCGAGTGGTTTTTTCCAAGGACACCGATTTCTCTGGGGTCGAGATGAGTCAAGAGATTCCTGCAAAGACACTGATTTCCCTGCAGGTCGACACGAATCGAGAGGTTCTCACCAAGGACGCTGATTTCCCTGAATCGAGAGGTTTTTACCAAGGACACTGATTTCCCTGGGGTCGAGACGAATCGAGAGATTCCTGCAAAGACACTGATTTCCTTGCGGGTCGACGCGAATCGAGATTCTTGCTAAGGATGCCGATTTCCCTAAATCGAGAGGTCTTGCCAAGGACACTGATATCCCTGAGGTCGAGACGAATCGAGCGATTCCTGCAAAGACACCGATTTCCTTGCGGGTCGACACGAATCGAGAGGTTCTCGCTAAGGACGCTGATTTCCCTGGGGTCAAGACGAACCGAGAGATTCCTGCAGAGACACTGATTTTCTTGCGGGTCGACACGAATCGAGAGGTTCTTGCCAAAGACGCTGATTTCTCTGAATCGAGAGGTCTTGCCAAGGACACTGATTTCCCTGGGGTCAAGACGAATTGAGAGATTCCTGCGAAGACGCTGATTTCCTTGCGGGTCGACGTGAATCGAGAGGTCCTCGCCAAGGACGTTGATTTCCCTGAATCGAGAGGTCTTGCCAAGGACACTGATTTCCCTAGGGTCGAGATGAATCAAGAGATTCCTGCAAAGACACTGATTTCCTTGCGAGTCGACGCGAATCGAGAGGTTCTCGCCAAGGACGCCGATTTCCCTGAATCGAGAGGTCTTGCCAAGGAAACTGATTTCCCTAGGGTCGGTTGACTTGTTTCCGGGACGGAGTCATTAGATGACGTATTTCCGAGACGGGGTCATTTGATGACGTATTTCCGTGATGGGTTCATTTGCTGACATATTTCCGAGACGGGGTCATTAGATGACATATTTCCACGACGGGGTCATTTGCTGACGTGTTTCCGCGACGGGGTCATTTGCTGATGTATTTCTGTGACGGGGTCATTTGCCGACGTGTTTCCGAGTCGGGGTCATTGGATGTCGTATTTTCGAGACAGGGTCATTGGATGACGTATTTCCACGACGGGGTCATTAAATGACGTATTTCCGCGACGGGGTCATTTGCTGACGTATTTCCGAGATGGGGTCATTGGATGACGTATTTCCATGACGGGATCATTTGCTGACGTATTTCCGAGACGGAGGTCATTGGCTGACGCATTCCTGAGATGGGGTCATTTGCTGGCGTGCTTCCACGACGGGGTCATTTGATGACGTCTTTCTGAGACGGGGTCATTGGATGACGTATTTCCGCGGCGGGGTTATTGGATGACGTATTTCCGCGACGGGGTCATTTGCTGACGTATTTCCGCGCCAAGTCATTGGATGACGTATTTCCGCGACGGGGTCATTTGCTGACGTATTTCCGCGACGGAGTCATTTGCTGACGTGTTTTCGAGTCGGGGTCATTGGATGACGTATTTCCGAGACGGGGTCATTGGATGATGTATTTCCGCGACGGGTTCATTGGATGACGTATTTCCGCGACGGGGTCATTTGCTGACGTGTTTCCGAGTCGGGGTCATTGGATGATGTATATCTGTCGAGATCTGACTTTCTCTTTGACAGAGTTCGTTGGGACATGTGGTTCCCTTTTCGTTTGTGCCTATGGATTGTATACAGGGGTCAGTATGGACTTATCTGCAGGGCAAAAGTTTCATTATTTCATCATTTTTTTATTTCTTTCCGTGATGCTCTTTCATTTTAGCTTTTCATATCGCGAAAGTCGCGATTGCCCAATCATTTTGACTATTTTTCGTGGTGCCCAATCATTTCGGCTATTTTTCTTTTTACTCGCTACTTTTTTATTGCGAGTTGCCCAATCATTTCGGCTATTTTTGTATGCTTATATTTTACTTGCTGATTTTGTTGTAAGTTGCCCTATCATTTCGACTATTTTTGTAGACATATATTTTACTTGCTGATTTTTTTGCAAGTTGCCCTATCATTTCGGCTATTTCATATGCATTTATGGCTCGCTGACTTTTCACCGTGAGTATGGAACCTGGGATCCGATACCAATCTTAGCATCAGCATCGCTGCGACTGGAATACTACCAGGAGCGAATCATCATTTGCCGTGAAAGGATTTGGAATTTGTTACCGATTTAGGCAACAACATCGCTACTACTGGAACATTGTCAGGAGTGAATCATCATTTCCTTCTGTCGATTAGTACAAAGGTGGCTTAGCAAACAGGGTTAGGATCCCGTTGACTAAGGCTTTTGACTTCATGAGCCATAAGGGTCTCATAAAGGTGTTTCTCCTACGAGTCGTGAGGATCTCATAGGTGCGATTTCTCCTTAAGATTCGTGAGGATTCTTAAGTGTATGTTCTCTTGTAAGTCGTAAGGATCTTGCAAGAGTGTTTTCTTCTTGTAAATCGAGATGACCTACAAGTGTTTGTTCACCAAATGAGGACATTCCTCGTCGTTGGTGGGACTCGGCAAGGAAAGGATTATTTATGCCTGTAGATTGTATACAAGGGTCAGTATTGAGCCTCTTATAGGGCAGTCTGGGAAATATGATGGCTTAAGAATAGGTTCTGATCCCTGTAGTTTAAGGCTTTCGAATCTTATGAGCTGTGAGGGTCTCATAAGTGGGTTCTCCTTACGAGTTGTAAGGATCTCGTAAGTGTAATTTCTTCTTAGGAATCGTGGGGATCCCTAAGTGTGTTGCTCCCTTGTGAGTCGTAAGAATCTCACGCAGGAATTTTCTCCTTACACGGTCGAGAGGACCTTGCCAGTGTGCATGAATTTTTTTACGAGTCTACGCCCTTTCGGGTTTTCACAGACTCGCCGGTAGCCCTGCTGTTTTTACTCACGGAGCCCTTTCAAGTTTTCATCCGTGCCTATCTCGCTTATGGACGTACCGCTTTTTTTACGAGTTTGCGCCCTTTCGGGTTTTCACAAACATCGATGGTAGCCTTGCTGTTTTTACTCACGGAGCCTTTTCGGGTTTTCATCTGTGCCCATCTTGCTTATGGACGTACCGTTTTTATTTTTTTTTACGAGTCTGCGCCCTTTCGGGTTTTCACAAACATCGCCGGTAGCCTTGCTGTTTTTACTCACGAAGCCCTTTCGGGTTTTCATCCGTACCCATCTTGCTTATGGACATACCGTTTTTTTACGAGTCTGCGCCATTTCGGGTTTTCACAAACATCGCCGGTAGCCTTGCTGTTTTTACTCACGGAGCCCTTTCGGGTTTTCCTCCATGCCCATCTTGCTTATGGACATACCGTTTTTTTTTTGCGTCAGCCCAAGGATTCTGCGATTTGTAGTAGTTTTAGAGACGTTTCAGTCCGTCGCTAGTTTTAGGATATTATGGTCCATTGTTAGTTTTAAGACATTACGGTCCATTGTTAATTTAGGGACGTTTCGGTCCATCGCTAGTTTTAGGACATTATGGTCCATAGCTAGTTTTAGGACATTACGGTCCATTGTTAGTTTAGGGACGTTTCGGTCCATAGCTCATCCTGTATGCACGTATATTTGTCACGTGATGGGATACATAATGATAAAGTGGGATACACCCATTTAGGGTGTGATTTGGTTTCGTTGGGTATTTTGTGTTCCATCCCTACCGCGACTTCTTCAACTTAACGCCGCCGCTTGCCCTTTTCGAATATGCCCATTTCACGTTCTCGATCTGCTTTGCTCCTCTGACGGGCTTCGTTTAGCAGCATGTCAATCAGCTCATCGGACGGTTCCAAGGATTTTGGTGCCGATTCTGCTCCCAGCACCTCTATGTTATCTTTTAACACCGAGTGAGCTTCTTCATCATTCAGTGAAGAATGAGAGATCATTTGACAACTTGCTACGTAATCCTTGGGTTTTTCTGACATGTCTTCTCCCTCGTCATTGTCATTGCCTCTGTTCTCAAGGATATGGTTGAGAAACTCACGGAGTGTGACTGGAGTCCACGCCTTCTGGTTGTATTCCTCCAGCGCGTCAACGTGCTTTTGTAGGTCCGTGCGCTTGCCATCAGGCTGCGTGGGCTTCTTGGTCTTCTTCTTCTTCTTCGAGGACTTTGATGGCTGGACCTGGGTATTTTGCCCATTACTACCAACTCTCGGTGTCGGGCACGGTTTCAGCATTCCCTCAATGATCTCAGGCTCTAGCTGGCTTTTCCACCTGATTGCGGGGCATGCTTGAAGATCCTTCAGTATTCTTTTCGTTTTTTCCGAAAGAACTACTTCCTATAGAACTTCCTCTATGAATGAGCACGATGCCCCTGGCGTGTCTACCATTTTAGGAGTGTGCTATTGTGGCGGATTTACCTTTCAGTTTTCGGACAGCACGAACTTGCCTTGTTGGTACGGTCTTCAACCCCATTTTTGAAGACGTAGCAGTCTTCGATCGGATGGCCCAATATTCGGTGGTAAGGGCAGTAATTGGGATTGTTGACGTCATTCAGTTGCGGTGGGTGTCTCGGCTCCGGCAGAGTGATGAGCCCGTTGCGCACTGCCAGTTCGAACAGTCTCCTTATTTTATCCCGGAGAAACGTGTAAGGACGTCTCAACTTCTCATCGAGGGATCGCCGTTTGTTGCTTTGGCGAACAACTGGTTTTGGCTCACTCGGCTGTCGTTGAGCATTGGCGACAAAGGTCACTGTCCTTTTGTCTTTTCATTTCGAAGCTCCGTCTTTGAAGAGGGCGGTCTATGGCCCATCTAGTCCATTTGGGCCAGCTTGTCGATAAAGGCCTGGAAAGTGGTCGGCTTGAAAAACATCATGAACTGGGAAATGGTCGCCTGAGGGTCGAGGGTCCCTACGAACATGCCCATGGCAGGAGCTTCTTCTATGCGTTATTCGCATCTCGACCATAGATTCCGCCACCGGATTGCATACTGCACCCAAGTCTCCCCTGGCCTCACTCGGGTATTGATCAACGCCATGATGGGGTGCGTTCGCTAGCGCTTGCGAAACGCTGAGTGAATAGCAATTCCATCTACGTAAAAGTTTTGACGGAGTCATTGGGAAGCTCTGAATACCATTCGATCTCCTTCTTCGCCAAGCTGCCAACGAATTGGCGAAGCAGTAGCTTATCGTCACCTCCAGTGTTGCCGCACAGAGCCCTGATATGAGCAATATGTTAATGGGGATTGCCTGTCCCCTTGTATACGTGAAACTTAGGAATCGTGTATCCTAGCAGGTACTTAATCTAATCGTACCAGCTTGGATATGGTCGCCCAGTTCTGATGACTTGGCCAGCGGCTTCGTTGTGAGGGGTTGATGAGCTCGTATCTGTTGAGATATATAATCATCGAGCGCAGTTTTTGAGATTGTTTCCTCCTTTGCAGTTGAAAAGGCCAGAAGAGGGTTTGATGTCTCCCCTCTATCGTCTTCAATTATTACTGGAGGATCTTCGGCTGGAGGGTCCGGCTGGATCATCATGCCCACCATATCTTGGAACAATAGCGCCATTTGTTTTATGTTGGCCACTTGTTCTGCGGCCTCTTTGTCTTTATTCTCGAGCATTCTTCGGAGGAACTTAGCATCGGTTTCCTATTCCCGGTGCTGTTCCGATGACGTCTCCGGGCTTTCTTTCGGTCCAGTGAGCGCGTCCATCTTCATTAGCATCTCCTGGAGGTTTTTCTGTTGTTGCTCCTGAGCCATTGTTATTGATCGGGTGAGTGGTCGATGGCCCATGGAGATACGGCTATTCTATTTTCCAGAAGCCATGTAAATGGTGTACACCACCATGCCCCCATACTTAGGGCGTTTGGATTCAGTGCCTTTGAGCTTTGTTGTGGACATGGGGATTTTCTCCAGCCTTCTTCTTTTGTGGGCGGTGGAAGTCGATGCTGCTGTTCCAACTGGGAACAACTTTGAACCACATCGGAGCTGGTGGAGTCAATCCATAAGGGGAACTGCCCCCAGCATTCTTCATTCAGCGCCAGTGTCGACGTCGAGCATGTCTTGCAGACGGTATTGGCTCAGTTACGGGGTGGCTTCATCATGCCCCCTGTTCTGGTGAAGAGCTGCCGGGGTCAACCTGTCGAAGACCGATGTCTGCTGAGAGTGAACGGTCAATCTTGCAAAGACCGACTTTTTGGCAGGGGATGCATTCGTAACGACCTCACCCAAAGCAGGAATTAGGATGTCCAGCCTTGTAAAGACGGACCCCTTAGCAGGAGAAGCCCCTCTGATGACTTCGTTTACTGGAGCAAGGATGGCTATCCATTTCGGGATAACCTCCTTCAGGTATTGCGGGCTTCTTCACGGGCCTATTGTAGTTTTGGCCCAGTCTGTTAAAGACCGAGGCGTTGGATTTGGGCGATCCGTTGAGAGGGGCCGCGGTAATTGCAAGCCGATCAAAGACCGACTTCTTTGGAGCTTCTTGCGATGGCACTGGGGCGTTGAAGCTCATTGGTGTGATCATGGTCCCAAAGAATAGTCTAGTGGTGTCCTGAGTCACCTGTTCCACTGGCATGGCGATGATGGAGGTCGCTTGGGGCCCATAGGTCACTCCTCCGGCGAGGACAGAGTGAGAGTTGTTGTTGTAGCTGATGCAGTTGGAAGCCATTTTCTCTGCACGGGAGCAAGACACCAAATCTTAGTACCTCAAATCCAGGGGCAACCGCATTAAACCGTGATTCGTTCATGAACACGACACATGAAGTGTTGAGTGGAAAGAGGAAAAGGTCCCACCGGGCGTGCCGGAATCTGTTCTTCGCTGAAAGACGCATCCGGGACGTTGTGACGTCCGGCCTGAATTTTGGGGGCAGATGCTATTTGGGTTTTATCTGTCCACCTCTCCGAAGATGCCAAGTTGATTTATGGCACCGTGTATTGGAGGTTTAGACAGATGTGGCCGTTGTAGCATATTTCGTCAGATTCTCCCTCGTTGTGAGGGGTTTTTGATTGTGGGGACGCTCTTCCCTGTAGGCGCAAGCCCCTGCAGTTAATTATGCTACCGCATCGCGGTAACAACTTTCTCTTTCTCCAGATGGTCACTTCGTATCATGTGTGTTTGTTTTAGTTTTGGTTGCCTATGGATTGTATACGGAGACTAATTTATGTTGTCGCCCGTAGGGCGTGGATTAGTCCAAATCCGTATTTTCTTAGATTTGGGTTTGGGTTGGTTTAAGGACAGTTAGTCTTATTTTAGACTAAGGTCAACTCAAACGTTGTTGAGAATACATTAGTCTAATTTTAGACTAAGATCTACTCTACAGGATTTTGGGATCAGTTAGATCCAATGAAAAAGTATTTGGACTCTATCGTTTTAGTTTAGGGACGTTGCGGTCCATTGGTTTTAAGGACCTCATAGTTCATGGAGTTTAAGGACATCATAGTCCATGTTTAAAGACGTCGTAGTCTGTAGGGTTTAAATACATCATTGTCTATGGGGTTCTGGTTTAGACAATTTTGGGATGCACCAAAAGTTATTGGTTATTGGGACCCTCCACCTCTCTGAAGACGTTGAAGAGTTACAACAACACGTATCAGAGGTATGGAAAGATATACCCTTGAGCCAGTGAATATTTATCAAATATTTGATAACCTTGTTTGGGACTAAGTCCAATTTAGAAGAAGACCTATGGGCTCGGTCGATTTTAGGGTTTGGCGAACCTTGGGCTCAGCCCACTTAGTCTCTGTCATTTCCCTTTTTTTTATAAAGTGTTAGACACTTGCTAGGACACAGTCTTTTCTCTGTGCACATAATGCTAAACATTTATGTGAATACTGACACCCACTTTCTTTTTGTTTTTATGAGTGTTGAACACTTTTCATGGCGCAAAGCGCTTTATGATTTCTTAGCATCCACGTGAGGAGCACGTAGAGCACCTGATGCTGAGCGCCAGACTGAGAGTACTACGGCGCTTCTTATAAAAGGGCGCCCACGTGAGGAGCACTTGGAGCACTTGGCGCTGAGCGCCAAACTTGGAACGCTAAGGCGCTTCGTATAAAATAGCGCCCAAGTGAGGAGCACGTGGTGTGCTTGGCGCTGAGCGCCAGACTTGGTGCGCTAAAGCGCTTCTTTTAAATTGGAGCGCTAATGCGCTTCTTTGGCAGCTCTGATTAATTCTGTACTCTGAGAATTAAATTCTCGGTTTATAAGAGACTTTGTCTTATGAATCTAAGAACTGAGTTCTTCTATTTGTGAGGAGATGTTCTGATCTCTTCTATTTTTTTGTGTGTGAAAGACTTGGTCTTATAGATCTATGATCTAGAAAAAGAACTGAGTTCTTCTGATGTGAGAGTTAATCTCTCAAAAATCGAGGAGATGTTATGATCTCCCTTATTATCATTTACCTTGAAGAAAATTTCTTCTTCTTAGTGCTTGCTCTTCTATTTTTTCTTTTCTGAAAACTTGAAACTTATAGGGAGGTTTCTGTCTACAAGACTTGAAGCCTTGGGTCTTTTATATAGTGGGGGCTAATTTGTTGAATCAGTTAAGGAAATCTCTCATTGAGAGATCTTTAAATGATTTGGGAATTTATCCCACCATTGGATCTTTGATCCAAGGGCTTCTGTTTTATAGAAGACATCCTTCTTGTTTATAACAAGATTGGGAAAATAATTTCCCATACAGAACTTATTCTGTATCTTGGTGATTTTTAATCACCATGGGATCTTTGATCCAACGGTGCTCTGATTTACAGAGACAATCTTTCTTGTTTGGAAAGATTTGAGGAGTATTTGCTCAACAGAATTTTATTTTGGTAATTTGAAGATTTTTAATCATCTTCGTTGGATCTTTGATCCAAGGGTTGAGAACTTTTAGTTCTGGCGTTGGCGCTCTCGTGCTTTGCATATGAGCGCTGCCTCAGAGTCTTTGACTCTTAACGCTGGCGCACTTGGCGCTAGCGCTCTCGTGCTTTGCACGTGAGCGTTGCCTCAGAGTCTTTTAGCGTTGGTGCTCTTAGCACGAGTGCTCTCGTGCTTTGCACGTGAGTGCTGCCTCAGAGTCTTTGACTATTAGCGTTGGCGCTCTTGGCGCTAGCGTTCTCGTGTTTTGTACGTGTGGTGCTGCCTCATTACTGAAGGTGCCTTTTCACCTTCTTTCTCCGCTTTTCCTGAGTCAGACTTCTCTTTCCCAATGCCTTCTCTTAACAGAGCTTGAAAACAGTTCCATCATTCACAGAATTTTCTATGCCTAGACTTAAATGTCTTTCTTTATAATTTGAAACAATACTTCTCTTCTCTCTCACTTTCAGAGAATCTTCTTAACAAAGCAGAGCTATGGATTGTAATCGCCCACATGCCCGCCGGCAACCATGTGAGGTGCCTATTGAGGAAATCGTTTCTTGTTTTGCTGCAGGCTTGGTGAACCCTGCTCTTACGGATGACCAATGTGATACGGTGTTGTACGAGCTCTTGACTCGTAGAGGATCCCCTCTCCCCATCGGCTCCATTTGGATTTGGATGGTCTTCTTGTCCGTGCTCGATGACTCACTCCTCATCCAGTGGAGATGACTCCGGCAATGCTCGACGCCGCAGAGGACAAGATTGAGTGTTTTCATGAGACACTTTTGATTACCACAGCTCTGAGGGATCACTATGTTCAGCTGCTAAGCCAGATACGGGCTCATCGGGGCGTCATGTCCGCCTTCGCTGATGGGCACGGTGCTAACCGATGGGAAGCGACTGTTCATGAAGGTTGCCGCTTTGACATGGTGGAGAAGGCAGGGAGGGTGTTAGATAAATTTATCCATAGTTTTGTGAATCCCTGTACTTTCGATCCCATGTTTGGTGATCTATATCCTGTAGAATAGAATATTCAATTAAATGCTTTCTTTTTGTCGTTGACCACCAAGTGCTCTCTTTCTAACACCTGCTCTTTCTCTGATGTGTGCTTGTGCGTGTATGAATGAGTTCGATTTCACACATATCTGTAAACGAAACTTAAACCGGTGTAAACAGGAACAAATAGCTCTTGGCCGGCAATTTTTGCGGGAACAACGTGTATTTGTTACGTGACGAAGTGAGCGATGTTGATATGGAATGTGCCCAATTTAGGGCACAATCCGATTTGATGCGCGCACGTCAATTTGGAAGTGCATCAACGAAAGAACTTTTTTGGTCGTCGGGACCTGCCACCTCTCTGAAGACGTTGAGGAATTACAACGACATATATCAGAGGTGTGAAGAGATGTGCCCTTAAACCGAATCCCGTATTTGAGAAAAAAGATTGTGATGGACCTAAGAATCGTTATTCATATTTGAGATTACGATTAACTTAGGAGATATGAATGAAGATCGGTTTGGATATCAGTTTGGATATCACAAACATAAGTTTAGCCAATTTGGGCTAGGATTGGGTTGCCATGTTTGAGGCAGTATTTAGTTTAAAGATATTTCGGTCCATTATCGCCGTTTTGGGGGCGAATATTTAGTTTAGGGACATTTCGGTCCATTAATAAACTTGCACGCATGTGTATTTGTTACGTGACGAAGTGAACGATATTGATATGGAATGTGCCCAATTTGGGGCACGATCCGATTTGAGGCATGCATGTCAATTTGAAAGTGCATTAAGAGAAATTGTTGGTCGTCGGGACCCGCCACCTCTCTGAATACGTTGAGGAATTACAACAACATATATCAGAGGTGGGAAGAGATGTACCCTTAAACCAAATCCCGTATTTGAGGGAGAAAGGGGCTGTTGTAGACCTAAGAAATGTTAGCCATGTTTGAGACTAAAATTAACTTTAGGAGATATAAGATGAATATCATTTAGGATATCATCAATGGGACACCACTAGTCATTTTTGAGACTAAGGTCAGTTTGGGAAAACATGAGCAATATGGGCTCGGTTGTTTTAGAATCCCTCAGGAAACTTTAGCCAATTTGGGCCGAGATTGAGTCTCCATAATTACCCAATAATGCTAAGCACGTGCATTTCATGTGGGCACTAGATTAGTGTTAAACACTAAAATTTTGTGGTGCTCACGTGTGAAACACGCGAGGCACCACAAATACGAGCGCTACCCATTAGGTTTATTCCCCCTCTTTTTATATAAGTGCTAAGCACTTAATTCTTGTGGCGCTCACGTATGAAACACATGAGGCACCACAAATATGGGCGTTGCCCATATGGCTTTTCCCCCTTGAGTGCTAAGCACTTGATTAGAGTTCTCGTGCAAAGCACGTGGCTGTGACTTTTTTTTATACTGGGGTGTTTTTTAACACTCACATGGGAAACACGTGAAGCAGTTTTGATTGTTCTTTTTGTCCATTTGAAGCACTCACGTGGAAAACACGTAGGCTTCAAGATAGTGCTAAGCACCAATGATTTTGGTTTTGAAGATCTTGGACCATCATCACTGTTATTGTTTATTTTTTTATATTGAAGAACTAAATTCTTTATGTTGGGTTAAACCCTAATTTTTGGAGGAATTAGATTCCTATATGTTCTCGTTTTTCTTCTCTCCTCTTTTTTTTTTATAGATTAACTCTTTTCTCCCAGATTTTGAATCTGCAGAACAAAATCTTCCCGATGAGAATTAAATTCTCAACTTGTGGGGAGATTTGCTTCTGCAAATCTCAACCGGAAAAGAACCGAGTTTCTTAAATGAAGGGTTAAACCCTTAGATAGGTAAAGGAGAGACAATTTGATCTCTGTTTTTTTACCTCTGGTTTCAATGGGAAAGTCTTCTTCTTTGAGAATTAAATTCTCTTGTTTTCTCAAGATCTTACTGTGCTCTTCCTTTTTTTGCAGAAGCTTGTATGGGATTCTTTCCGTGCCTCTCCTCTTTTTTTTTTTAATCTCCTTGCTTCTATTTATAAGAGAAGAGAAAAGATCAATTTGTTAGGAGAATCTCAGATTCAGAGATCATGATCAATCCAAACTGATCTTTTGGAGCAATTGGTGAATTTCATTCACCATTGGATTTTTAATCCAAAGGTTTTCTGTTTAACAAAGATGTTTTCTTATTTGTTTAACAAGATTTGGGAAATATTTTTCCTCGGATAGAATTTTATTCTATCAGATGGTCGGTGGGCAATTTTATAATCACCATTAGATCGTTGATCTAAAGGTCCTCTGTTTAACAGAGAGAATCTTTCTAGTTTGAGAAAGACTGAGAAAATATTTCCATATAGAATTTAATTCTACCAGATAGTTCATTTGGTGATATTTTATCACAATTGGATTTTAAATCCAAGATCTCTGTTAAAGAAAAATCTTTCTATATTAGAAAGATCAGGGAAAATATTTCCCATATAGAATTTAATTCTATATTACATTAGAATGTAGCAAGAAAACTCACGTATTTAACACGAGAGGCCTGTTTGTCCTACCAATTATTTAAATGCAGTGCTTATATGCTTTGCATATAGACGCTCACGTGTTTAACACGTGTGGCTCTTTAAGCCCATTTGTGTTTTTTTAACTGCTGCGCGTATATGCAAAGCATATAGGCGCTCATGTGTTTAACACGTGAGGCTTATTTAGCCTATATTTGTTTTGATTGCAGCGCCTATATGCGTTGCATATAGGCGCTCACGTGTTTAACACATGAGGCTCAATTAGCCTATAATTGTTTTAACTGCAGTGCCAATATGCATTGCATATAGACGCTCACATGTTTAACACGTGTGGCTCTTTAAGCCCATTTTTTTTGTTCTTTTAACTGCAGTGCCTATAAGCTTTGCATATAGGCGCTCACGTGTTTAACACGCGAGGCTTATTTAGCCTATATTTGTTTTGATTGCAGCGCCTATATGCGTTGCATATAGGTGCTCACGTGTTTGACATGTGAGGCTCAATTTGTTGGGGGAATTTTCTCCCCCTTATATATATATATATATATATATATATATATATATATATATATATATATATATGAGGGAATAAAGCTTTTAGCATATCTTTAAGAATCTGAATCGTTCGCTCAGACTGTCAATCTGTTTGTGGATGGTAAGCTATGCTGAAGTTCAGACTCGTTCCTAAGCTAGCTTGCATATATATATATATGAGGGAATAAAGCTTTTAGCATATCTTCAAGAATCTGAATCGTTCGCTCAGACTGTCCATCTTTTTGTGGATGGTAAGCTATGCTGAAGTTCAGACTCGTTCCTAAGCTAGCTTGCAGACTCTGCAAAAACTGTTATCGGAATCTGGTGTCACGATCGGAGACAATGCAAATCAGTACTCTATGTAATCTCACGATCTCCTGCATGGGCTCATGGGTATCAGAAATAGTACATCGTGAGGTTAAATCTTACATTAGATTTTTGCTTACATCCATGTACTTCTTTGCTGGTGTCTCGGTGAATTGGCCAATTCGAAATGGGATGGAGTGAGCCGACTTAGTGAGTCGATCCACAATAACCCATACCGCATCGTTACCTTTTGTTCTTCGAGGAAGGGCAGTCAGGAAGTCCATGGTGATGTGTTACCATTTCCATGCTAAGATAAGTAACGGTTGAAGTAAACCAGCAGTTCTATGATATTCAGCCTTCACTTGTTGACACACTTAGTATTTGGCTACGCTTATATGTTTGTTATACTAGCATAGTTGTTTGTAACTTGGTACAGAATGTGCCAGTGTGTATGAGAGGAGTCTAACTTGCTCCGTAGACTAAGATAACATGTAAGTATAAGGTCCCGTCAAAACCTACGGAACAACGGCATAAGATGTTTATGTAGGTGTCTTTTAGTGACCGTCATCGTGCCACTTTTTAACACATTCCGTACCAGTCTACCCATTTAAAACCCCATAGTGTATATTGTATTATTTTGTAGATATAAGACTTGCCGAAACCGTGGTATAAGTTGTTCATGTAAACGGTTCAGGATGTAAACAGATAGTCATGCAGTCAAGTCAAGCTATATCTATGGTTCGGTCAAGTCAAGTCATGTTGTATACTTGATAAAAATTCTGGTATTCATATTTAGTCCAAGTATATATTGGGATTCATGTTGAATTGGAGATTTAGATTGTATTCAGGTTTTAGATTGTATTCAGATTAGACTGAGACTCAGATTGAGTCAGACACTTTAGACAAAATTAGATCCTGAATTAGGTTTAGGAGTTATCGGTAACCGCTGTATATGGACGGCAGGGTTTGTATCTTTTTCCAAGACAATTACCATTGATAACCCCGTTTTAATTTTCTACCTTAAATAGACTAGCACCCACTTTCTCCGGCTCTCTGAGGCTCAAGAGAATTGGTTCCGCTTAAACCTATATTTACTAGGGTTCTTAATGTAATTTTATATAACTTGAGGGATTTTTATGAAAAATATTTTTAGTATATTTTCAAAATAAACCTCAAATATTTATTTGTCGTATTTACGGTTTTCATACATGTAACTTTTAAAGAGTGAGATATTCTAGTGAATAAATACTTAGCTTAAATAGTTCAAGATATTTTAGTATAAAGTTTGACTTGTATTGATTCTTGATGGTATTTTTATGAAACTTGTAATTATTTTATATTCTAGAAAACATAAAATTTTATTATATATTAAAAATAGATGGTTTGATAATATTTATATAATTATTAAAAATTAATTTTTATTATTAAATAGAAATTCTCGTTTTTCTTAAAAATTGTATTAAAATTTCATCGAGATTTTATGCTCCGTGAGGAGGTCTTCATATCGCTCTACTAGTCCCGAAGATGTGCAATAATCCGCACCATCCTGACCAGCTTTCCCAAAATGGGTTGTAGAGGCACAATCGCAAGGAATTAAGTACACAATTTAAAGAAATCCGTTTTTTAATAGTTTAGGGTATTTTGCTGAAAATTCGTAATTTGCCTCAAGATATTGGTTTCAAGCAAATCGTGCTGTATCAAGATGTGTTTATGTGAGAGGTAGGTCATCACCTCGTGAGATATTCTAAAGGTATGCTAAGCTAAATACTTTAAAGGATTTCATATGTAAAGTTTGTGGTATTTAAACGAAAAACGCAAATTAAAGGTACATACCATGATATTTTAAAATGAAAATTATTCTCAATATTTGTTTCTTGATTACTAAGCAAGATATAATGATATGGATGAGTGATTCTTAAGAAAATTTATGTTTGTAACGATTTTAGAATCGAATATCGGGATAACTCCACTTCCGACAAGTTTTGAAAAAAGAACTTTTTTAAGGTGAAAGAATAGAATAAGAAGTGGGACTTACTAGCTAGAAATAAAGAGGGGAGGTATAGGAAGAAGTTGGTAGCTTCGTGAAGTCGCGGGTCGCCGGAACCGTCTTGAATTCTCACCGGAAAGTGACCTTGGGCTAACTCCACTTGTACTCTTCTTTGACTTTGAAAATTTTGAGAATTTTGGCAATGGATTTCAGAATGAAGAGGGCAAGGGTATGGTGTTGTATTTATAAAGTAAAATTAAGGTTTTGGAATTGAAGAGTGAATTAAAAATGCATTAAAAATAGGATTAAATGGTGAATTTAAGTTCTCTAGATAATTGCAGAGAAAACAAACAGAACATAAGTTAAGGGGGTAGGCCAAGGGTTTAGTGTGCAAAGAATGGGGGATTATCCCCTACGGACGGCTGGCGTTGCCGGCCCGTTGGCGCATCTCGCCTGTCCAATAAGGGCTTTGGGTGCTTCGATTTTGGCTACGTATCCTCAGCTGTATTTATACAATTTTGCATATGTTTCATTTTCTATGACTTTTCATTTTACGTGTATTGCACGTGTAAACTTTTGGGCTTCCAAAAAGTTTAACATAAAAATTTAGAAAAACATATGTGGCTGATGGGATTCGAACACAAGGGTTACGTCACAGCAGTGCAAAGCTTTACCAATGAGCTGCAAGTGCTTTCTTACTGTTTTTAAACAAATTAAATTGATAACTTGTGCCCATGTTAGCAAACTCCATTCTGTAAATTAACTTTTAAAATTTTTCGTACAGTGAAATTATAGTCGTTACAGCGCCAAGTCTTTTTCTTTGTTGATGTTTTCTGGAGAAGTTTTAACTTTTGTTAATGAAATTTTGACAATTAACGATCTCTGTTTTGAAGATCTGAGATCGGTTTTATTGGAGAACTAAGTTCTTCTATTATTATTATTTTTTTTAAAAAAATTTGTAAGAACAAAATTCTTTATGTAGGGTTAAACTCTTTTTATGAAGGAATTAAATTCCTAAACAATGTGTCTTTATTTGTTTTTGATCTAGTTCTTTTTTCCTAGACTTTGAGTTTGGAGAACAGAATCTCCCCGATGAGAATTAAATTCTCAACTTTTGGAGAGATTTGCTTTTCAAATATCAGATCAAGGAAAGAACTAAGTTCTTTCTTTGTGGAGGGTTAAACCCTTGTTTTCATTATGTTATGAAAAAGAGATAAATTCTATCTTTACTTTTCTTTACCTAGGGTTTTGAAGAGTAAGGATCTTTTTCCTTTAGAAGAGAATTGAATTCTCGGTTTTGTTGTGAAAAGAAACTTGTGGTGTTGATCTCTCATTCTGTTTTTTTGAAGTCTCCCATCCTTTATATAGGAGAGTCAAATTTATTGACTAGTTTGAGAAAATCTCTCATTTGAGAGATGCTAATTGATTTTACTTGGCCTCGAAGATTATTTGGAAGGTTTTATCCACCGTTGGATTTTTGATCCAGTGAATTTTATTTCACAGAATATGTATATTTCAGTTTTTAACAAGATCAGGGAAATATTTTTCCATAGATAGAATTTTATTTCTATCAATCAGTGATTTTTAATTATCATTGGATTTTTAATCTAAGAATGCTCTGTTTAACATAGCACAATTTTTTTTTATTTAGAAAGATTGGGGAAATATATTCCCAAAATAGAATTTAATTCTATTATTGGATTTTTTATCCTACCGAGAATATATTTCTCACTTAGAAAGATTAGGGAGATATTTTCTTCTAATAGAATTTAATTCTATAATTTGATGATTTATCATCACCATTGGATCTTTGATCCAACGGCTCTAGTTAACAGAGAATATCCCGGATTTTCGGGAAATATTTCTCATGTAGAATTTAATTCTATCTGCTTTAGTTTGGACGCTGGCGCTCACGTACTATGCACGTGGGCACCACTTAAGAATTTAATTCTTATATAAAAAGTATCACATGCTTTGCACGTTGGCGCTCACGTGAATTTCACGTGGGGTGCCGCTGTAGGATTTAATCCTATAAGAGGCCGACTCTGGCGCTCACGTGGGGAGCACGTGAGGCGCTGCCTCATTTATGAAGGATTTTTTTCACCTTCTTTATCTGCTTTTCCTGAGTCAACCGTTTCTTTTCCAACCTTTTTTTGTTAGAGCTTGGAAATAGTTCCACTATGCACAATATTTTCTGTGCCGAGAATTAAATGCTTCTCTTTATAATCTGAAGCAATGTTTTTCTTCTCCTTTAATTTCCCAGAGAATCATTTTAACAGAGAAGAGTCATGGCTTGCAATCGTCCTCATGCTCATCGGCAACCATGGGTGGTGCTTATCGAGAAAATGGTTCCTCGTTTTGCTGTAAGCTTGTTGAGTCCCGCTCTCACGGATGACCAATGCGATACAGTGATGCACGAGCTCCTGACTTATAGAGGATCTCCTCTCCCCATCGGCTCCATTTGGCTCTGGATGATCTTCCTGTCCGTGCTCGATGGTATTCCACCTCATCCAGCGGAGATAACTTAGGCAGTGCTTGACGCAGCGGAGGATAAGATCAAGTGCTTTCATGAGGCACATTTGATTACCAAGCCTCTGAGGGGCCGCTCTGTTCAGTTGCTAAGCCAGATACGGGCTCAGCGGGCCATCATGTCTGCTTTCACCGATGAGCATGGCACTGATCGATGGGGAGCGACTCCTTATGAAGATCGCCGCTTCGACATGGTGGAGAAGGCTGAGAGGGCTTTAGAAAACTTTGTTCATAGTTTTGTAAACCCTTGTATTTTTTATCCCGTGTTTGGTGATCTCTTTCATGTACAATAAAATGTTTATTTAAATGCATTCCTTTTATGGTTGACCACCGAGTCATTTCCAACACATGTTCTTTCTCTGATTGTAATGTTTAAACATACGTGTAACCTGTAGGTGCACACGTGCACTTCACCCTTAGGAATTTCTGCTAAGTTTGAACACCAATGATGTGCTCGTATGCTGTGCACGTGTCATGCGTTAACCCTTCACACGCATATATAAATGAGCATGCTTTCAACATTATTACTCGTTCAAGTACAACACATATCTGTAAACGAAACTTAAACCGGTGCAAACAAATACCCCCACTGGTTTGCTCACGGAGGTATATACGTGAGTGAAGTAGTGTTGAGTAACACATAGCATATTTTGGGCTGGCGTATCGTACATAAATTTTAGAATTTCGATTCGAGAAGATAGCGAGCGGACACAAGCGTCATCATCTATCATTGACTTAAATCTCAATTCTTAAGAAATGTAGTTCTAAACTCTGGGGCCCATGAGTTGCACCTTTCTGTTTCTTGATGTCTTGATCTGGTGCGAAGTAGTTTATGTACTCATTTCGGCATTTATAGTTTATTCACTCATTTCGGAGTTTCTAGTTTATTCTCTCATTCCGGAGTCTCTAGTTTACGTACTCATTTTGGAGTGTTTTTAGTTTACCTCCCTTAGGTTTATAGGCAAACTTGTCCTAACGTTGGATGTAGATAACCCCCATTCTTTTATGACAGGTGTCTGTTAGGTTTATGGTACTAGCTTTAAGTCTATTCTACCATCATGTTGGCTGATATATTCCTCGATATACAGTCTTTAAGCTGCTGTTCGAGTATCCCTGCGACTGTCGTGTCTCTGATCCCTTCTATGGCTGGACAAGACGTTTTCAAGTAATCTTCTTTAGGTTGGTGTATATGTATTACTATCAGAAGAACAAGCATTCAGTATTTGCCTTGGCGCTTTTTACTTGAGGTTAGGCTTGATTTGAAGCCCCGATGAGTTATAACCGCATCCTTCTGGGGTGGGATGATCTCCAAAGGTCTTTAGGTTTTGTATGTACTGCTGTCAAGACCCGAAGTTAGGAATATGCCATCACTTCATTTTTTCTTTGATGATGTCGCGCCAATTATTTGCTGAAGTAAGGTAGACATCCGTATGATCTCTATGTTGTATGTATTGCAATTGAGATCCAGAGCTAGGAATATGTCGTTGCTCCAATTTCATTTGATAGTTGTGTCCGCACCCTGCTAAAATGAAGGGGGAACGCCGAGATGATCTCTAGGTTGTAGATATTGCCATCAAGATCTGAAGCTAGGATTTTGGCATTATTCCATTTTTGCTTTGACCCTTAGGTCGCTTTTTTTTTTATCACATTGCGTCTGCATCCTGCTGGAATGAGAAGGAACGCCGAGATTGTTTTTAGGTTGTATATGTACCGTCAAGACTCGGTTCTCCTTTTGACGAAGCGTATTGAGAAAATATGGTTCCCTTTATTTTATTTGTGCCAATGGATCGTATACAAGAGTCAATATGGACATACTGGCAGGGAAGAAAAGTTTTATTTTCATTTTTTTATTTCTTTCAGCAATGCTTTATCATTTCAGCTTTTATGTCACAAAAGTCGCGACTGCCCAATCATTTCTGCTATTTATCGCGGTTCCCAATTATTTCGGCTATGTCATTTCATTTTTTTTATCACTCGTTGTTTTTTTATTGCGAGGTGCCCTATCAATTCGGCTTTTTTTTTCGTGTTAGGGATTTGAAATATGATACCAATATTGGTATCAACATCGCTACCACTAGAATATTGCCAGGAGCGAATCATCATTTGCCGTGAGAGAACATGAAATTTGATACTTATTTAGGCGTCAACATTGCTACAACTAGGATATTTTCAGGACCGAATCATTATTTGCCTTTGTTAGTTTGGACAAAGGTGGTTTAGCAAACAGGGTTAGGATCCTGTCGATTAAGGCTTTCTGGCTTTATGAGCCGTAAGGGTCTCATAATGGTATTTCTCCCTACGAGTCAAGAGGATCTTATATGTGTATTTTCTCCTTAAGAGTCGTGAGGATTTCTATGTGTGTTTTTCTGTTATAAGTTGTAAGGATCTTACATGAGTATTTTCTCTTTGTAAGTCGAGAGGACTTACAAGTGTCGTTCACCATATGGGGACATTTCTCGCCATTGGTGGAACTTGGTTAGAGAATATTTATTTATGCCCGTGGATTGTATACAAGAGTCGATATTGGACCACTTGTAGGGAAGAAAAGTTTTGTAGGGTTTTGATGTCTTAAGAACAGGTTCAGGTCTATGTATCTCAAGGCCTTTTGAATTCTATAAGCCGTAGGGGTCTTATAGAAGGTATATTCTCCTTACGAGTCATGAGGATCTCGTAAGTGTATTTTCTCCTTAGGAATCATATGGATTCCTAAGTGTGTTACCCCTTTGCGAGTCGTAAGAATCTCATGCAGGTGCTTTCTCCTTACAAAGTTGTGAGGGCTTTGTAAGTGCCTTTTTTTTACGAGTTCGCGCCCTTTCGTGTTTTCACTAGCTCGCTGGCTGTCCTTTTGTTTTTATTCACGGTGCCCTTTCGGGTTTTCATCCGTGCCCATTTCGCTTGTGGACATGCCCTATTTTTATTTTTTAGACGGTTCGTAAGGTAACACACGATTAGCTGTAGGCCCCGAATTTTTTAAAGGACACATCATGTTGGACCTGGGAGACTTATGAATCGTTTATGCCCGTGGATCGTATACGGTAATCGATATGGGGATTCACCGTAGGGTTAAACGTGTGAGTTTAAGTGCATGACGGTCTATTATAGTCGTATTTTGGAGCGAAATGCTAGTTTAAGGACGTTTCAGTCCAACATTCCCATTTTGGAGACGAATGTTAGTATAAGATTATTTCGGTCCATTACGCCATATTTCGGGACGAGTATTAGTTTAAGGACCTTTTGGTCTATTGTTAGTTTAGGGACGTTTCGGATCGTATCGCTGCGTTTTGGGGCGAATGTTAGTTTAAGGACATTTCAGTCCCTTATCACCGTATTTTGGGGAGAAATGCTTTTTGGATACTACTATCAGAGTTCTGACTCAGGAAGATAGCAAGCGGACACAAGCGTTGTCATATATCATTGATCTAAGTCATGATTTGTTAGGCGTAGTACTTTTTGAGGAATCGGTCGTTTATTGGCCAGGAGGGTCTTTCACTATGCATATCCATGAGCAGGTAGGCTCCACTCTGGTAAACTTTGTTATGATGTACAGGCCTTCATAGTTCGGCTCAAACTTTCCCCATTTTGCATGATTGGGGATCATTGGTCTTTTGACGACTAGAACAAGTTTGCCTTGGCAGAATGTTCTCGGCCCAGTCAATCTTTCATATGACCATGTCATCCTTGCCTTATAAGCCTCCGGATTTTGCTGTGCTATAAGACAAGTTTCGTCAAGGGGGTCGAGCTCCTCAAGCCTAAGATGAGCATTTTCTTCATCTGTCAGCTCGTATCGAACCGCTATACGTAGAGAGGGGAGTTCTATTTCCAATGGTAGAACTGCTTCCGTACCGAACACCAATGCGTATGGTGTCGTATTTTTGGCCATCTTGAATGTTGTTCGGTACGCCCAGAGAGCTTCATGCATCCTTTCATGCCAGACCTTTTTGTTTCTGGACACCGTCTTTTTTATAATCTTTGTCAAGGTCTTGTTGAAAATTTCAGCTAGACCATTGACCCGAGGATTATAGAATGCAGAGTATCCTCAATCTATTTTATACTATTGTGCAAAGCGACTTATTTTATTGCTTTGGTAAGCTGGCCCATTATCCGAGAATATCCGTCGGGGAGTTCCAAACCGGTATATGACACGGGTCTTGAAAAAATGGAGGATATTCTCTATCTTCACTTCCCTTAGTGGTACTGCTTCTGCCCACTTAAAGAATTAGTCGGTTGTTGCTAGTATGAACCGATGTCCTTTAGATGATGCCGTTCGATATGGCCAATTATATCGGTTCCCCACATTTTGAACAGCCAGCTAGCCACTATCGGGTGTAGCGGACTTGGATGTTGATGGATGTAGTCCCCGCGAATTTGGCACAAGTGACACTTCTTCGCATATTCGAGACAGTCCTGGATTATTGTGGCCAATAGTAACCCATTCTTTTTATCTTGATCTTCATCTTCGGACCTGCCTGATGGGAGCCGTAAAGTCCATCGTGTATTTTGTGGATGACTTTGTTTGCTTCTTTCGGCCCCAAGCACTTCAGCCACAGGAGGTCAAATGATCTTTTATAAAGGGTATCATTGACGAAGGTGAAAGACAAAGCTCGTTTCCTGAGCTGATGTCTGGACGACGCATTTTCGGGCGTTCGTTTGGACTTAAGTAGTTTATAAAGACTTCCCTCTAGTCCTTGACCTTTTCTTCTTCCTTTATTTGAAGGGCCACTTGTTCGGTCATTTCATTTCCTTCGGATGGATCTATCACGTATTCCGAAGATATATCTGTTGGCGCGAGAATCTTGGGGCTTTGCACAATGATCCTCACGTCATCGAGGTCTTCATCGGTCAATTCCTTAGCCAATTTGGCCAATACATCCGCCTTGCTGTTTTCCGCTCGCGGTATGCTTTCTAGGGTATAGGAAGGGATTTGTGCAAGCAGTTGCTGCACTCTTTCTCCATACTTTATCAGCTCTGGCCTGCATGTCTGATAGTCACCATTTATTTGGCTAACAATCAGCTGGGAGTCTCCATATATGAGGAGGTCTTTGATTCCCATGTCGATAGTGATCTTAAGACCTGCTAACGAAGCTTCGTATTCAGCTTCGTTGTTAGTCCTTGGCTCCATTAAGGAAAGAGCGTAATGCAATATCTCTCTTTGCGGGGTCACGAGGATAAGGCCCACCCCAGCTTTGATTATGGGGGCGTTTTGCTTTCTCTTTTTCATGGAAGATGCTCTATCGAAGTAGAGTTCCCTTTGGAAATCATTTTCTTCATCGATTGCATTGAACACATATTTTTCTGGCAACTCGCAATTTAAGGGGGAGTCGGCTGGTATTGGATGCTCCGCGAGAAAGTCGGCAATAGCCTGACCTTTCACTGCTTTAAGGGTTCGATACGTTATCGAGAACTCCATCAGGAAGAAGGCCCATTTGACAAGCATTCATGTCAGTATGGCCTTTGACATTAGATATTTGAGAGGATCCACTTTCAATATGAGGTGGACCTCATGTGCCAAGGCGTAATGTCTGAGCTTCGTTATTGCGAAGATCAGCGCCAGTCAATACTTTTTGATGGGGGAATAGTTGTTTTCTACCCTCAGGAGAACTCAAATTAAATAGTATAGAGCTTTTTCCTTTCCTTGATCATTCTCTTATGCCCACAATGTGCCTAGAGAACCCTCAAGGGTCGTTGTATATAAGATAAGGTGTTTTCCCTTGACCGGAGCGGCCAATACCGGAGGATTTTGTATGTATTGTTTGATTTCGTCTAGTGCGTTTTGGTACTTACGATCCCAAACGAACGAGGTCCCTTTCTTCATCAGATGGCTGTAGGGACGGTATTTTCCGAGAAGGTTGGTTATGAACCGCCGGATGTACGTGAGCTTTCCGTAGAGAGATAGCAACTGTTTGAAGGTTCTCGACGTGGGCATTTCCATAATCGCCTTAATTTTTGAGAGATCGATTTCACTACCCAGATGACATATGATGAATCCCAGGAATTTGCCTGAGGAAACTCCAAACTCGCATTTTAGAGGATTCATCTTCAGATTATACTTCCGAAGACGTTAGAACACTATTTTTAGATGATCCCAATACTCTTTATGAAATTTGCTCTTCACAAAAAGGTCGTCGATGTAGCATTCGACAATCTCGTGTATGAGGTCATAGAAGATGTTTGTCATGGCCCTCTGGTAGGTAGCGTCTGTGTTCTTCAAATCGAAGGGTATCACCTTATAACAGAATATGCCCAGCGGGGTTCGGAAGGCGATATGTTCGTTGTAGTATAGTAGTGAAAAGAAGATAAAAGTTATATACAAAGATAAGGAACATATAAAAGAAAGAACTTGAAAATAAGAGTTTCAAACTACACTATCTTTTAGTAGCCATGACGTTTATCTTAATGGTCGTGAAAAGATGTCAGAAATAACATCATCCCTCAATAAAACATCGCCCTTAGTCTTCCTCCTTACCCCTTTTCCAAATATCGATCATATACCCCTACGTGTGTGTAAAAGAATCCTTACACTTAGATAATTCAATTCAAGCTATCATACTCTTGTCTATCTTCCTTAGTACTTTTTAGTCGGTGAATATTTCAGATGGAATTGCTTACACATTCTTCATGCGACCGTTAATATTTCTTGAGGTATTCCCGCCTGTCACGCGAATCCCTAAGCTCCTCTGGAATATGTGGAAAGTCTCTGAATCTCTATTTTCTTGCTCCAATGACTCAAGATTCCCTCGCAAAAGTCGCACAATAATCGTTAAATACACAATATGCGGTTTTGGTTCTCTTTTATAGTTGTCGGATTTTATAAGAAATCAACCCGAATAACAAGAAAAAATTACAGCCGTCTCCCCGGCAATGAAGTCATTTGATTGATATTTTTTAAAACGTGTTTTCGTAGTAAAGTAACCGCAATCGATAATGGTGTCTCTAGTAGCTAGCCGAGATGAGTACGGGTCATCCTCAGGGAAACGTCGAACCTTTATCTTGCTTTAGACGAGTTGATTGAAATATGAATGGTTTGTTCTAGATCTACAATATACGGATGTAGATTTTATGAAGAAGACCCTTGTAGGGTTCATAGAATTTGGTAGTAATGGATGATTAATTAAAGATGACTCTTTTTATCTTTTAATAGATTTAAAACTAGATCGCTAGTGGTGAATGAAGATTAGGGTTTTTAGAGGGAATATGGTTCCCACTTTTAACCCTTATCTTTTCATTGATCTCTATTCATGTCTAGCATTTACCAAAACAATTATTAATCTAATCTTAAATCGCGGTCGAGACTATCAATAAATTGGTAGCACGCCCGATAAGGATGTTAACAATTGTTTTGCTAAAGTTTATAAACTTTAAAATATATTAAAGAAGTTAAAATATTTTATTATCCATTGATCTATCCTAATCCTACAAACCCTAACAAGCGTAGAATTACTCACGCATGTTTTGAGAAGAAGAAGAAAAGATAGGGAAGAAAATCATAATGTAAATGCAGAAAGTAATGCAGAAATTAAATGTAGAAAGTAAAATGCAAAGAACTAAACTAAAGATCTACCTTTATTAATCAACTTTAACATGTACAAATCCTTTGAAATTAGAATACAAAGAACTCTCGTGTTACTCTCAATCTTTATTTCGTAGGAAGTAGATGTTCAGTCGATTGATCACGTCAATTTATCACGTCAAATCGTGAACATATCTTGGATCTCTTGATCTTGTCAGTGATTTTGGTGATGTAAAAGGTGATGATTTTTCATATGAAGCTCTTGGTCCTTTAAATAGCCATTGAAGCAGAAACCCTAGTGCCTATATGTGATTATTTACTTTTGCGATCACATTGAATCCACCGCGCATATCTCTTCAAGAAAGATGCTACTCGATACACGGCCCTCTTCCTACTTGTCTATCTATTCCACCAGCTAATGGGATTAATTTTGAAACTAAACCCCACTTCATCAACCTGTTGCCCAAATTTCACGGGCTTGAATTCGAAGACGCATATGTTTTTATAACCAAATTCGTAAACGTATGCGCAATGATGGGCACTACACAACTTTCTGTGGATGCTATGAGATCACATCTTCTCCCTTTTACCTTGTGCGATCTAGCAGAAAAATGGCTTTATAACACTGCCGCACACTCTATTGCTAAATGGGATGAATTCGTTATAGCATTCCTTAAGAAATTTTATCCAAATCATAAAACCGCCCGTGTTCGAAGCGAGATTAAACAGTTTACCCAACTTCCCAACGAACCATTTTGGAAATGCTTTGACAGTTTAAAGATCTTCTTGTCCAATGCCCTCATCATGGAATCAATAGATGGGATCTTTGCCGAATTATATATGAGGGTGTTAATCCAGCGACAAAACAGATGCTTAAAACCATTTGTCAATGCCATTTCATGTCTAAAGACGATGGTGAAGCTTGGCAATTTCTGGAAGATCTCGCCGAACAAACTTTGCTATGGGAAAGCGTTAGACCAATATCTTCTAGGGTAGGTATCCATCAGCTTGATGTTTCCATTACAGTAAAAGCCGAAATGGCTGCGATACAAAGGAAACTTTAAGCTATAGAAACCAAAGTCTCTTTAGCTTCCCTAAATCAAGTTACGCTTCCCAAAACCGTGTGTCGTTGCTGTTCTGATCCATCATTTAACGGAAGAATTTCCTTTGAATCCTCCGTTTAAAGGTCATGAACAAACTAATGCTTCTTTTCAGCAACGACCTCGAAACAATCATTTTTCTTCCACATACAATCGGTGATGGAGGAATCATCCTAATTTTGGTTGGAACCAAAACAAAACTCAGACTTAAAATACGTTCCCAAGCCAAAATAACTATCAAAGACCTCCTCCATAACAATAGCAACCACCACAACAGAGTCAGCACCCCTTTCAACCGCAAACATTTCAAAATCCGGCCAACAACTCTGCATTTTATAATAATTCTTTCCCAACGGCCTGTACCGAAAAATCCTTTGCACTTGAACGAAGCTTAGAAACATTTATTAAACATTCCATGCAAATGATGGCTAATTTAATTTCTTCTATCCAAACGTTAGTGCAGCACACCGCTTCCTACGGTGAAAGCTTAAAATCGATAGAAGCGCAACTTGCATAATTAAATAGCGCGATGAGTGAGAGGGAGAAATGGGAACTTCCATCTCAATCTCTACCGAATCCTGGCCACTCACAAAGTTATAATGTGAGTGTCATAACGACATTAAGATCGGGAAGAGTGCTGAACGATCAAGTCGGTGAACAGGTTGATGATGTTGAATCAGATAAAACCCCGGCTTTTTCTTCTAACCCTAATCCATCTAACCCACCATCTTCTTCTGAGCCTATTCTCCATTTTCCACTAGGCTCAAACCCTACGCCCACTCCCTTGATTCAACCTAAAATGATTCCAATACCAACTCTGGGATCCATTCCATCCCCACAAACTTCTCCTCAAAAGTGGACCCAACCCTTATCGATAAATCTCCTATTCCACATAGGTTGAAGGCTAACAGACCAAGTCTCCAAATTGAGAAGATTGTGGACATTTTTAAGCAAGTTAAAATAAATATCCCTCTCCTAGATGCTATTAAATGAGTTCCGTCCTATGGAAAATCTTTAAAGAACTTGTGCACTAGGAAGAGGAAAACTCAAGTACCTAAAAAGGTTTTCTTAGAGAGTAATATGAGCAATTCTCTTATCCAATTGGTGCCCATGAAATGTAAGGACCCCGGTTGTCTTACAATATCTATAACTATTAGGGGTAAAAGTATCAATCGTGCTCTACATGACCTAGGCGCTAGTGTTAACTTGCTCTCGTATTCTGTCTATGAGCAGCTAGGTATTGGAGAGTTGAAACCTGCGTATTGCACTCTCTAGATGGCCGATTGATCTATCACCCAACTTCGGGTGAGCTAGAGAACGTGTTAATCAAAGTCGGGGAATTTATATTCCCTGTGGACTTTATAGTTATAGATACACAGCCTATAGTGAACCTACAAAACCAAATTCCGGTGATTCTAGGTCGACCTTTCCTAGCAACTTCAAACGCGATAATCAATTGTCGTAATGGTTTAATGAACCTGTTCTTTGGGAAGATGACAATTAAGCTTAACATCTACAGTTAGGAAGTCAACCATTAGAACCCTATGCTCATGTATGTTCTGTCGAAAAGATAGCTTCCGACGTAGCGAATTTGATGAGCTTCACGATTCTGATGCCACTAATGCGTTAGGGTTTGATCCTACTATTTATTATACACGTGAAGACCCTTCTGTCGACAAGTCCATACCTAAGTCTGAACCTTTTGACTTGTTGAATGATTTAGTCAAGCTATCCGAGTTTCATAACTCCATTTCTGATGAGATTATCATTCAGAATCTTGATGAAAGTTTTGAAGATATTTTTGCTGAAGAACTCACATTCCTAAAAAACACGGATGTTGTGATAAATCAACCTCCACCCAAAAAAATTGAACCGCCACCCTTTCTTCTTATCCCATACGAGAATGTGACTATTCTACCTATTCCTAATCATTCACATTCTCGTTTTCGTTCACCATCACTGTTTCGTTTCTAACAACCGAGACGTAAATTCAATCGATTACACGTCTTATCTCCCCACTTTTCCAAATCTCTGATCTTCCACCAACTATGTTGTTACATCGATAAAATATTCGAATGGTTGGTGTTGACTTTTGGTCTTTGTAAAGCTTTGCATAGACCAATAATTTTACCTCCTCTTATAATTTTAAATGCTTAATACTATTTTACTCAAGTTTGGGGGGTAGGGGAGAAAATATTTCGGCTCTTGAAAGAAAACAAATTTTTACAAAATTGTGAGCCAAATATAAATTTAGGGGAGGATTTCACTGTCATTAATTCTTGTCCCCGTTACTAACTTTTCCTCCCAAACCTACAGGTTTTAAGCTTAACAGATGATATCAGTGAGGACACTGCTGCAAATAGGTTTGGGGGAGGTTTGTGCTTATTCACGCATCATTTTTTGCATTATACTAAATAAAAGCACAATTTTTTTTGATAATGAAAGTTAGAAAGTGAAAATACATATGATAGGAAAGAAAAGTGTAAGAAAAGTAAGAAAATTAGATGTTTTATAACGAAGGTAGTTATAGGTAGTCATGAGTTGTTGTCCCAAGGGTTAATAAGATGAAGGGAATCACTAATCTAAGGATAGAAATAAGTCTGAAAAATAGTCCCTATTCTTGAGTCCAAATATCTGAACGTTGATACCCTACTATACGCACTTGTACACATCTTGAAACTTGGAATAGTAGAGGATACCTTGAAATGATCTTGTCTAAAAGTCTTAGTTTGAAGGAAAATAAATATACAAACAAAAAATACAAATGAAAAAATTGTTGGCTATAGTGTTCTCAAGGCAATTATTGTAATCGCAGGCAGATAATTATGATGATTGAGTGAGGACCTATACCGGTAGAATAGTCTTACTCGAGATGATAGTATGTTATCTGGTTTGTCTTTATCATCATGTACATGTTGATAGAGCTCATAGGATACTTGCTTGACTACAGTATTATTATGGCGATCATATACGTGGGAGCTGGGGGTCTATAAGCACATCCTTAAATGTCCCTAGTCGTGGGAGTATCGAGACTGGGCATCGATACTCCAGTGTAGACTAGTGTATACTGATCGAGACCCCGGCGAGGGGCAGTGGCCAGGTCTCACAAGCCATTCGTGTTAGTTTGTTCACCTAAGATAGTATACATATGCTCATTAGGTTATGAGTACACTGGACGGACTCGTCGGGAACGTACTAGTTGGTATTATACCTATTGTTAGATAGCAGTTCCCAGGTGACATGTGTACAGGTTAGTCTGTCGACCTGAGATCGTAATTTGTCTCATGTGAGTTCCCACTGTGCTTTGATTACTACCCTACCACGGCTCAAAGGAGTCGTGCAAACAGGTTTTAGTTGGGTACAGTCCCGAGCCACATGGAGGCAGTGATCGGATCGTCGGGGATTCGTCTCTCCCGGTATTGGGGGTTGATGTTGCGTTGTGTACGGATGACCATCAACAAAAATCCATGGCCACGGTGGACGAGAATTACCGATCTAGGATCGATAGTTTCTCAGGTGGTGATGGGTTTCATACTGACACTAAATGTCACGTTGTTAGGGGTCTGACTTTATCCACCCCCCTAGACTTGATATGCGATAATCTTAGACGAACAAACCGGACTGTACGGATATTGTCACTGTCAGGCTCAGTGTAGGGTTACTAGGCACTCTAATAAGATTCTACAATGCATCAACCATGCCCGTTTAAAATTTTAGCCGTGCCTAATAACCTTAAACAAGATCGTTGCTAGAAAATTAGGGTTTCATATGCTAGTAAACTACGTTTACGACTAAGTGAATACGAAATACAACCTTTGTAGATCGGTCCTTCACTTCTATAGCTCCTTGTTGAAGTCCCTTCACTGCGATCGTGGTTCTCCCGGACCCTTGCATGGCTTCACGAGGCGAAAGACGCGCCCTTACTTGAAGTTTTCGAGGCCGAAGATGATCTACGTCGAGGGGATGCCAACTCAAGCTTCTACTTCAGTAACTTGAGAATTAGTGAAGCAAACACCCTAAACTAAAGTGCTAGTCTAGTAGAGGATGGAGAAATAGGAAGTGGGTTCTCTTTAGAATTTTATTTCTCACAAGCTTTTCCTTTTTCACAATGAAGAAGAAGAACTAAAGAAAGAGATGAGGATAATGATCAAGTGAGAATGCTAACCATGGTGAGTGAGTATCATATACTAACTCTTGTAGAGACATAACCATGGCTAATGCCTATGGTTGGGTTAACAAATATCCATGGTAAAAACAAACTTAGTGGACTTAGTCAATGCATCCACAAGCTTCCTGCATTGTGCTAATCCTCCACTAATTTTGTAATTACTTAAAATATAAAAACCCAATATAATAGATAGCATGGTGTAAGTCTCATACACCCAAGTCTTGTGTATCATCAACCATGATACAAAAAGAAAACACAATTTTAATATATATCACATATATATTAAAGTTGTGTACATGTGAGAAAAAACCTAAAGTGAACAAGTGTTAGTTAATGTAAACTAGTATATCTAATATACAATTATACACTAAATTATTAAATCAACAATTGACTTAATAATCCAGTCATATCTCATATAACCGACTAACATCCATTGTATCGACTTATCGAATCAACACTAGATTCGATAACCCGGCTATATCACATATAACCTCGCGATACAAAAAGTCGCAAGAATAGAATACGGTATCACATACACGCATCATTCTCGGTCTCGCACATATCACATATGCGCTCCTATTTCGTTTTTCCTGAGCCAGTAAAACCTCTGTGTAGGACTCTAAAGACTCGTCAATATGCCGGTAGTAGGTGATGATCACATCAAGCACCCACAAGCCGTCAGCGGTACTAGCTGGACGTAACGGCTACCCGGGTATTGAGCGATCAGAAGATCAGCAAGCAAGCCCGCTCCAACTCCTGTAAAACCCTGCCGGTAACACTTCCCGTACAGTCCGGTCTCCTCGTCTGATATGTCGCATATCAAGTCTAGGGGTGGTAAACGTCAGACCCCAATAACCGATAAGTCATGCCGATGCGAGGCTCATAACGGGTCGAGAAACTACTGGTAACACTTACCAGTAAATCTCTAAATCAGCCCTGGTCAGGGACTTCCCTGTTATGGCCAATCGAGCACAGCGCAACATCAACCCCCAATACCGGGAGAGACGAAACCCCTCCTATCGCTCATTGCCTCCATGTGACTCGGGACTGTACCCAAAAACCACCGTTTTGCACGCCCTCATGGACGTGGTAAGGTGGAAATCAAAGCACAGTGGTAATCACAGAAGACTCTATGACGATCTCGGGTCTACAGACTAACCTGCACTAGTGTCATCAGAGAACTGCCATCTGACATGATGTATAATACCATCTGGGAGTTCTCGGCGAGTCCGTACAGTGTACCCAGTCTCCACTGAGCACCCGTATACCATCTCTGATGTCAAACACCAATGGATATGGGATCATCCATCGCCCATCTCATGGGTCGAGAAGCGTATACGCTAGTCTACACTGGTATATCGATACCCCGTCTCGATACACCCACGACTAGGGACCTTGAAGGATGTACTTATGGACTGCCATGTCCCCACTAGTATGATCCGCATCATAGTCCAGGTAGTCAAGTACACATCCTAAGGGCTTTACCAACATGTAACTATAAGACAGTATAAAGAGACATGTATACATGTTAAAGTAAAGGGCAACCAGATATATATCGAGCAAGAAAGTCCTCTCTCTATATGTCCAAGCATCCAATATAATATACATCATCTGTACAATACTGGCCTCTAGGTCATACATACAACTAACACTCAGTAGGGGTTCAGGATGAGTTTGCTCGTCGACCTCCCTTTAGCTCAATACCTGGGTAGCCGTTACGTACAGCTAGTACCACTGACGTGATTATGGTTAAAACCCACTGCCAGCGTATTGATGTCATTAGAGTCCCCCACAGAAAGTTTCTCAAGTTCGGGCGAAACGTTTTAGAGGCCGTATGGTTTTATGGCAGGGTTCGATCATATACGTGCACTCGTGCACGGATCATGATCGGACGGATCATACTAGTGGGCTTTGGTTTAAGCCGGATCCTAGTATTAGATTTGTTGGATTACTTTTAGTCTCATTGCATTCGTATTCATTCGGAATGCGGATGCAGGTATGTATATACAGGTGAGGGGTATTCTTGTGATCTGTCACGAGTTTACTTTAGAAGATGACATTCTATTTATTATTTTAAACATTTGGATTAATGTTTTAATGTGATGGAAATTGTGAGGTTAAGTTTTGGCCTTGAGCATTAATTGTGCCATGTGCTCTCTTGGTGATTCATGGTCTTGGGTTTGGTGTGAGATATTTTTAAATGTATTTTTCTTTATCTCATCAAAATATATCTCATAACACACCTACATAAGAGAGAGGGCAGCCACATCTCTCTTTTCTCTCTTTCCCTCTCTCTTGGCTTGCCACTTGCTCATTTCTCTTGAGCTCACAACTTCCATCCATGGGCATTTTCTTCAACCTCCACCCTATCTCTCTCATGTGTTGAGAACCCTAGGATGATTGAGACAAAGTAATCACACACCTTCTCTACTTCATTTGGGACATATCGGTTAGCAAACTTCATGTCCGAGTTGCTTCAGTTTGAAGAGGGAGCCCGTATAAAGATTCCTCGTTGTGGTGCCACTTCGACAAGAGAGACCGGAGGGCGAACTTCGTTGGGACAGCCGCGACAAGCATGGGACAGAGATTGAAGACCGAAGGACACGGATCGATCGGTATAATCTCTGAACTCATTCTAAAGATTGCTAGTTAACGGTTAATGGAACGATCCGGGTATTTGGTTATGGTAGCGCCAAGTTTTGAAAAGTTTTTGTTCTGCATTTGGCCGCGGAAAGACGGCCGGGGCGCTGCCGTAACCCAACATGGTATCAGAGCCACACCATTAACCCATAGCTAGCTCGTTTAGACAATGTTAATCTATCGATACCGAAACAACCCCGATTCACTGCACAAAGAATTCCAATTTCTGTCAATTTCAAAGGTGTCTTCTAAAATTATTTAAACAAGTGCAGAAAACTACTGACATGATCTATAGCCTGCACCCCAAACACGACCCCAATCCCTCGGATTTTGGCCGAGCACAAGCCCAAAAATTCCGAGGAGGCCGGCCATTCTGGGTCTTCTGGAGTTCGTTTTTTGGGTGCAGTCTGGTCTCTGGAATGTTGGTCTGGTGGAATTGTTTGTTTAGCCCAGTTTGGATATGGTTTTATCAGGTTGTTTGGGGCTATTCGGGGGTTATTTCGGAGTCGATATTTTCTAACATTGTTTAAATTTTGCAGTCCATTACATTACTATCTGTGACCGTGAATGTCATTCGAGCGGTAAATCTTATCTAATCGCTATAGTCCTTTTAAACGGGTTTGCGAATGAGACATTCACGTTGATGTTCCGTGTTGTGCTGTGATATTACGGATTGTCGTGGTGGATAGCTTGGATGCAATGATAGTACAGTTTAGTTGTATTTATACATTTGATATCGCGAGACGAGTGTCCGACATGTGGACTGCCGTCACTGCCTGTTTGTATATTATTCTTTTGGGACATGGCCGGGTTGAGGTCGATATACCCATTGTACATATTTTCTTTTCTGTACTAGGATTACCCCACGGTGGGGTGCGCGGATAGCCGGGTTCTAGAGGGCAACGGGCCCGCATCTCATGGCTTTGAGACAGAGGGGGCTTCACTCTAGAATTGGCGGGCTATTCGCCGGAGTTGTAGGGGGTACAGGTTGACCCAAGGAGGGGTGCTCAAGTTATCGGATTCCGTGAAATGCTGGGTGGTCCATTCACTTTGCTGAAGGGGGCTGCCCTGCTTCTGGTTTTGGAGGGTAACTTGCCGCACTCGTAGGGTCTAGGTTTTAATTGCACAAGCTATCCGTACGACCAGGGGAACGTCGGGTTTCAATTGCGGCTCAAAGGAAACCCGGGGCTCCCAGATTATCTTTATTGTTCTGTGATGTTTCTGTGATGTTGCTTATATCATGCCTGGGACGATTGGTATATATTTATATTTATATATACTAGTCGATGTTGTATATGTTTTGCACCCGTGCTAGCCCAGTCTCTCTTCTGTCGTTAGTTAAATAACCTAATGGGTGATGACGGAACCCAGTGGCAAATGCGGATGGCATATACGTACATTTTATTTTCGTTCTTTTCTGGTGTGATTAATTGATGGGACTGCATTAATTCTTATCAATGCAAGGATAAAACAAACCTATATGATGTTGTTGGAACCAAGTTTTTTAAAAACTGACATTACAGACGTTCTCTTTTGCTTTGCACAGTGGTATTCGATTGGGAATATCCTGCATCTCATTCGACGAGGTAAGGGCCGAGATCCCTTCATCGGGAGTGACCCCTTGAGTAAAAGTTTGCGTCAACGTAATAACTTTACTATCGTTGATTCTTTTTCTTTGCATCGTGGTATTCAGTTTGGAATATCCTGCACTTCATTCTGCGAGAAAAGAGCCGAGATCCCTTCACCGGGAGTGACCTCTTTAGCAAGATTTTTCGCCACTATAAATTTATAAAACCACTTGGATTCCTTCAGCAATATCAAGTTCATTATGTTAAAGGTTTTTCGCCAAAAACCAGCCGTGCCCTCCGTCATTTCGGATAAGTAGCGCATAGTATTCGTGCGGTGTTTGTTAGCCAAAGTCAAGGCATCGTGTGCGGTAGCTGTGTGTTGCTTGTCCGTTGCATGGATATGCATTAGTTTAGGACAGTCGTACCACTTTGTTGGCCAAAGTCAAGGGTGTGTGCGGGTGGGTCTAAATCTATCAGGACAATGACGGGTAGAACTTGACTTGCGAGTTATGATTTGTTGGCCAAAGTCAAGGTCATAAACCGCTTGGGGTAAAAACACACATCGGGAGTTTCAAACATACAGGAAACTTGTCAGGCATGCGCATACCTTCTGGAGTGTGGTGACTTAAGTGGTTTCCATCAAATTATCATGCGATGATAGTTGGATCCCGATTCCCACTGATGAGTAGGATTACTCCTCGGGTGATTCCAACTAATTCTCCTTTGGGTTTGGAGGAGAATTCGAGAAAACAGTAGGAGTCATCCTGATTAGATAAAGTAATTAACCATTCTGATCTAGATTAGAGTGCACGCTGAGTGCTTCTTTTCACTCTCTCTTTTTAGCAGCGACCATAACCCGACCCTTGACTAAAACTCATGAACCAAGTTAACCGAACCTTCTTAAAACACTTTGGCTTTTGGAATATCACGGTATCACATATATTATTGACACTTCTATATCACCTTTGCATTTCTCCAGAACACCTCGTATCACTACGAACATCTACTTCCATTGGATAAATCCATCATATAGTTACATATGAACTCGAAGGAACTTGTTCCAGATTCGAGGATGGATTCTGGTTCTGGAGATATTGAATAAGATTATTCGGTTGGTTTTTCCCTTTACCTTCTCTCAAGTTGTGAGGGCTCCTAAGATTAGGAGCGGGTACACCTATTGATCTTATTGGATAGTATTCTTTCAAACCTTAGGCTGGTGCCGAAGGGTAGGGAAGGAAGAAAACCAATTAAGCCTAAGTGTGGTGTACAAAACGTAATAAGTAAAGACATATAAAGGGATTAGAATATCGGAAAAGAAAATTGCGACTGCTATCATTCATGACAAAACCGTATATGCCCCTGCCACTTCCACATCCACTTTGGGTTTCTCCAGAACACTCCGTATCACTACGGATATCCACTTCTATTGGATATACCATCGTATAGTTACATACGAACTCGGAGGAACTTATTCCAGATTCGAGGATGGTTTCCGGTTCAGGAGAAATAAAATAGGATTATTCAGATGTCTTTTCCCTTTACCTTCTCTCAGGTTGCGGGGGCTCCTAGGATTAGGAGAGTACACCTATTACGCTTATTGGATAGTCTTCTTCCAAACTTTAGGCTGGTGCCGAAGGGTAGGGAAGGAAGAAAACCAATTAGCCTAAAGAAGGTGTACATAAGGTAATAAGTAAATACATAATAAAGGGATTGGAGTGAGGGCATATAAGTATATAGTTACTGTCATGAATCAGGATAGTGGAAAAGGCATTACTAGGAATACTCGGTTACCCCTTCGAAATATTTTTATGTTTCAGTTTTACTATGCGATGATGATTGAAACCGTTTTCTCAATTGGAATCTAACTCCAGGGTATGTGTTTACCAGATCAGTTTCTCACATCTGTATATTATTATGGATGGTGAGTGAGAGTAAGATATTGGGAATTGGGTGATTAGATCCTCATTATATCAGAATTCATTGTAATTGGTGATATTTGAAGAAATCATCTGGGTTTTTGCCGGACGGCAAATATTTGGTTTTGAATATCCGTTGTTATACACCCATTTCAAACTGATATATCTGTACGTTTATTTTATACAGTGAGATATGACTTTTTGATATTATGTCTGTGACATTTACCTATATCAGTTGGTGATTAGGTAAGGTGCATTCAACAGCGGTGTAATTCTTCTTAACCATAGTACAGTTTTTCAACTTACGACGCACAAGGTTAGAGTTTTTGAACTCAAGGGACTTATACAAAGTAATGTAGGTTGTCCAGTGTCCATTAAGACAATGGGGTTGGTACTCGAACTATATTCTGTTTACTCATGACTTCTTCAGTTTTAGACAAGTATTTCATTGAAATGCAAGGTCCAGATATTGAGAAGTTATAGGTATAAGAATAAAGTAGAGAACCATTTGTTGGAAGTATCAGAATTCTTCGAGGAAGTCGAAGATGTAGATACTTGAGTTTGGTATTCTGTTGATAGTAATAGTTTTGAGAACTTGCTTCTCTTTCAGTTTACTCATATATGGATGCACTCCTAGTTGAGTAATGCTGAATAGACTCCTTCTATTTGGTTGAAATGCACTGGAGACAGCTGCATGATTTTGAATCTGGTTACAATTAAATTTTTGCTTTTGTTTCTATATTAGATATATATAGAATCAATTTATATCTTAACGATGTTAAGGTATAGGGAGTTGTCCGGCTGATGCTTAAAACCAGAATCCGGATAACCTTGAGGCACGTTTTAGTAATGGCTGTTTGTGGGTTATCCCGGGTTTTGACGAGGGTTAACTTTCTACCATCAGGAAGATCAATGTTTATATTGTTCTTGACTCTCCACAGTTCTAGTAAAATGGATTTTTTCAGAAAACATAAGTGGGAGTATAGTAGAACTGGAAGTGATTCCAGAACCACAAACGATCACTGAATATTTAATAGAACCTAAGGATTCAATTGTTTTCGACATTCCATTAGCCACTCCGCAGATTTTGGTGGGTAACCTCAAGCACCCGAGAGGTATTTCGGTCTTCTCAGAGATGATGAAAAGGAGGTTCTTGTTTACCCAGACTTGTCATTGATGCTGTTCTAGACTATAAGACTCGGTAGGAGGATGAGTATAGCGTCGTTCTAAACTAGCTTTAGAAGTGCACGCGTATATGACTCTGCCAGAGGGTAGTTGTAGTCAGTGGGAGCAGCGGAAGCATAGTGGGCAAGTAGTTTATGTCTATTTATAGACTAAAGCAGGTATAGCGGAAATAGATCATCTATTTTTTATGTGACAGTCATAGGCTTTGACTTCATCAGAATAGGAGATGGATCTGCTAAGAAGGTAGTAGAGAGTGATGTCCAGGTATTTGGGATGACATGCACTTGATAGGAAGAGATATTCCTATACTACAATCGGTTATACTGTGGTTGCCACAAAGTTGTTTCTCCACATAAGATATGGATGTAATATCAGGGTTTCTTGTTACTAGATCTATGGTTTTAGATCTAGATTTGGGAAGTGTCCCAATTTGGGTACTTGACACTATTCTAAAGGTATTTTAGAATGGATGACTCCTGGCATGGTGGTGTACCTGCAGGTGATGGAGTCACCCTCTCTGAAGGTGTCTTACTGACTAAAGAAGAGAGGGATCTGCATGATTAGCATATCACTTGCTTAGGCAATTGAGTTAATCATGAAATGTCAAGTACCACACCAGATGTTGTTTTTGCACTAGCTGCAATAAGCAGATATATTAATCCAATCCTGGAGAAACGTTGGGAAGCAGTTTATGAACATAAATGGATATTCTTGGGATATGGTAACGAAAGCCTCCTTCAGGAGACGGTTATCATTTCAGGCTTCCAAAGTGACCTGGATGACAGAGTGACTGTCAAAGTTATAGTTTTTCCCTCTTCTGAGGGGCAGTATGTTGGACTGGTGCTCCAAGTGGATATTGTGGAAGGTATTGCACAGGATACTGATTAAATTCAGTGGACGATACAGTCTAAGAAGTTTGTTGGATTTGGAGTTCATCTATGAACTGGGTTCCATCAGATATTCAGACAAATTCTAAGACAGCTATTGCTCATTTCGGGAGATAGCTTTCTCCGTGAAGTTGAGATATAGAGAGATACAGAAAGAAACATTGGAGCGGATCCACTCACCGAGGCTATTTCTTGAACGTAATAGTTTCGCAAACGGGCTTTACGAGACTGATTAGTGGATAAGTTGGGAATTTGGTATCACACGAGCTGTGAGTATGCGGCATCGCAATAATTGGCCTTAAGTGAAAGTGGGAGATTGTTGGCTATAGTGCCCTCAAGGTAATTATCGTAATCGCAGATGGGTGATTATGATGATTGAGTGAGGACCTATTGGTGGATATGGTGCCCTCAAAGTCAATTATTGGATCGCAGGCACGTGATTGCAATGATTGAGGGAGGACCTATACCGGTAAGACAGTTTTACTCGAGATGATAGTATGCTATCTGGTTTGTCTTTATCATCACTATTATATGTTGATAGAGCCCATAGGATTCTTGCTTGACTACCAGCATTATGATGGCGATCATATACATGGGAGATGGTGGTCTATAAGCACATCCTTAAATGTCCATAGTCATGGGAGTTTCGAGACTCGGAATTGATAATCCAGAGTAGACTAGTGTATACTGATAGAGACCCTGACGTGGGGCGGTGGCCAGGTCTCACAAGTCATTGGTGTTAGTTTGTTCACCTAAGATAGTATACAAGTGCTCATTGGGTTATGAGTACACTGGACGGACTCGCCGGGAACCTACTAGTTGGTATTATACCTATTGTCAGATAGCAGTTCCCAGGTGACATGTGTACAGGTTAGTCTGTCGACCTGAGATCGTTATTTGTCTCGTGTGAGTTCCCACTGTGCTTTGATTACTACCCTACCACGGCTCAAAGGAGTCTTGCAAACGGGTTTTAATTGGGTACAGTCCCGAGCCATATGAAGGCAGTGAGCGGATCGTCGGGGATTCGTCTCTCCCGGTATTGGGGGTTGATGTCGCACAATGCACGGATGTCCATCACCAGAAAACCTTGGCCAAGGTAGTCGAGAATTACCGATCTAGAATCGGTAGTTTCTCTGGTGATGATGGGCTTCATACCGACACTAAATATCACGTTATTTAGGGTCTGACTTTATCCACCCCCTAGACCCGATATAAGATACTCATAGACGAACGGACCGGACTGTACGGATATTGTCACTGTCAGGCTCAGTAGGGTTTCAGAATGAGTTCGCTCGTCAGCTTCCCTTTCGCTCAATACATGGGCAGCCGTTACGTATAGCTAGTACCACTGTCGTGCTTATGGTTAAACCCACTGCCAGCGTATTGTGAGTCATTAGAGTCCCCCACAGAATGTTTCTCAAGTTTGGGCGAAACGTTGTAGAGACCGTATGGTTTTATGGCAGGGTTCGATCATATACGTGCACTTGTACATGGATCATGATCGGACGGATCATACTAGTGGGCTTTGGTTTAAGCCGGATCCTAGTATTAGATTTGTTGGATTACATTCGTCTCATTGCATTCGTATTCAGTCGAAATGCGAATGCATGTATGTATATACAGTTGAGGGGTATTCTTGTGATCCGTCACGAGTTTACTTTAGAAGATGCCATTCTATTTATTATTTTAAACTTTTGGTTTAAAGTTTATTAAGTGGAAATTATGAGTGCTAGTCATGATCAAGAACATTAAATATGGCATGTGTTTTGTTGATGACCCATGGTGTTATTTTTTGTGCCATATCTAATCTCTTGATTGATTATTGTGTGGAAATGATGTGTGAAGAGAGAGAGTGTGCAGCCACATATAGTGTGGGGCTTGGTCTTGTGATGATTATGAGAGCTCTCACATTTTCATCACACACGATAATAAGAACGCTTCTTCTTCTTCACTAGCTTTTTTGCTTGAGCTCACAACTTCTTCCTCTCATGGGCATCTTCTTCAACCTCCACCTTATCCCTCTCATGTGTTGAGAACCCTAGGGTGATTGAGACAAAATAATCACACACCTTCTCTACTTCATCTTGGACATGTCGGCTAGCAAACTTCATGTCCAAGTTGCTTCGGTTTGAAGCGGGAGCCCATATAAAGATTCCTCGATGTGGTGCCACTTCGACAAGCGAGACCGGAGGGTGAACTTCGTCAGGGCAGCCGCGATAAGCATGGGATGGAGATTGAAGACCGAAGGACACATATCGATCGGTATAATCTCTGAACTCATTTTACAGATTGCTAGTTAACGGTTAATGGAACGATCCGGGTATTTGGTTATGGTAGAGCCAAGTTTTGAAATATTTTTGTTCCGTATTTGGCCTCGGAAAGACGGCCGGGGCGCTGCCGTATCCCTACATGGTATCAGAGCCACCTATTAACCGTAAACTAGCTTGTTTAGACAATGTTAAACTATCGAAACCGAAACAAACCCAATTCACTACACAAAGAATTCCAGTTTCTGTCAATTTCAAAAGTGTCTTCAAAAATTATTTAAACAAGTGCAAAAGACTACTGACATGACCACTACACTACACTCCAAACACGAGACCGACCCGCCGGATTTTTGTCGAGCACAAGCTCAAAAATTCCGAGGTTGCCGGCCTATTTGAGGCTTCTGGAGTTCGTTTTTTGGGTGCAGTCTGGTCTCTGGAATGTTGGTTTAGTGGAATTGTTTGTTTAGCCCAGTTTGGATATAGTTTTATCAGGTTGTTTGGGGCTATTCGAGGGTTATTTCGAAATCGATATTTTCTAACATTGTTTAAAGTTTGTAGTACATTACATTTCTATCTGGGACCGCGAATGTCATTCGAGCGGTAAATCTTGTCTAATTGCTATAGTCCTTTTAGACGGGTTTGCGAACATGACATTCACGTTGATGTTCTTTGTTGTGCTGTGATATTGCGGATTGTCGTGGTGGATAACTTGGATGCAATGGTAGTACAGTTTAGTTGTATTTGTACATTTGATATCACGGGGCGAACATCCGACATGTGGACTACCGTTACTACCTGTTTGTATATTATTCTTTTGGGGCATGACCGGGTTGAGGTCGATGTACCCGTTGTACATATTTTCTTTTCTGTACTAGGATTGCCCCACGGTGGAGTGCACGAATAGCCAGGTTCTAGAGGGTAACGAACCCGCATCTCATGACTTTGAGACGGAGGGGGCTTCACTCTAGAATTGGCGGGCTATTCGCCGCACTCGTAGGGGGTACAGGTTGACCCAAGTTGGGGTGCTCAAGTTACCGGATTCTGTGAAGTGTTGGGTGGTCCATTCACTTTGTTGAAGGGGGCTGCCTCACTTCAGGTTTTGGCGGGTAACTTTCTACACTCGTAGGGGTCTAGGTTTTCATTGCACCGGCTATCCACACGACCGGGGAAACGTCGGGTTTCTTTTGCGGCTCAAAGGAAACCCGGGGCTCCCAGATTATCTGTATTGTTGTGTGATACTTATTACTTTTCTGTGATGTTGCATTTATCATGCCTGGAGTGATTATTATATATTGATATATATATACTAGTAGATGTTGTATATGTTTTACACCAGCGCTAGCCCAATCCCCGCTCTGTCGTTAGTTAAGTAACCTAACGGGTGATGACGGGACCCAGTGGCGAATTCGGATGGCATATACGTACATCATATTTTCGTTCTTTTCCGGCGTGATCAATTGATGGGCTGCGTTGATTCAGATCAATGCAAAGAAAAAAAACTTATTCGATGTTGTTGGAACTAATTTTAAAATACTGACATTACAGACGTACTCTTTTGCTTTGCACAGTGGTATTTGGTTATGAATATCCAGCACCTCTTATGTCGAGGCAAGGGCCGAGATCCCTTCATCGGGAATGACCCCTTGGGCAGAAGTTTGTGTCAGCGTAATAATTTTACTATAGTCGATTACTTTTTGCTTTGCATCATGGTATTGAGTTGGAATATCCTGCACCTCATTCTACGGGGAAAGAGCCGAGATCTCTTCACCGGGAGTGACCTCTTTAGCAAAGGTTTTCGCCACTATATTTTTTTGTAAAAAGCTATCCAGTTCCTACAACGATATCAAGTTCATTATGTTAAAGGTTTTTCGCCAAAAACCAGTCGTAGCCCTCCGTCATTTCAGATTAGTATTGCTCAGTATTCGTGCTACGTATGTCGTGCATTGCCGAGGCGTAGTGCTCGATAGGTCTGTAATGCTTTTCTGTCGCATGGATATGTGGATTGGTTAGGACATTCGTACGGTTATGTTGGCATTGTCAAGGACTCGTTCGGGTGGGTTTAACGCAATCAAGATAATGACGGGTTGAACTTGACCAGGACTCTTTAATATGTTGGTATTGTCAAGGTCACTTGGGTCTTAGGGGTAAAAATCACATCGGGAGTTTCAAACATACAGGAAACTTGCCAAGCATGCGCATACCTTTTGGAGTGTGATAACTTGAGTGGATTCCATCAGATTATCATGCGATGATAGTTGGATCCCGATTCCCACTGATGAGTTGGTTTACTTCTCGGGTGATCCCGACTAATTCTTCTTTCAGGTTTGGAGGAGAATTTGAGGAAACAGTGGGAGGTTTCCTGATTAGATAAAGCGATTAACCATTCTGATCTAGGTTAGAGTGCATGCTGTGTGTTTCTTTTCTCTCTCTCTTTGACTGCGACCATGGCTCGACCCTGGACTATAACTTAAGTAACCAAGTTAACCGAACTTTCTTAAAACACCGGTTTTTGGATTGTATGAGTTGCATACAACATTGCCACTCCTTCTTTTACCCTTTGCATTTCTCCAGAACACCCTGTATCACTACGAACATCCACTTCCATTGGATAAATCCATCGTATGGTTATATACGAACTCGAAAGAACTTGTTCTAGATTCGAGGATGGATTCTGGTTCTGGAGAGATTGAATAGGACTATTCAGTTGTCTTTTCCTTTTACCTTCTCTCAGGTTGTGAGGGCTCCTAGGATTAGGAGAGGGTACACCTATTGTGCTTATTGGATAGTCTTCTTCCAAACCATAGGCAGGTGCCGAAAGGTAGGGAATGAAGAAAACCAATTATCCTAAGGTTGGTGTACAGAAGGTAATAAGTAGAGACAAATAAAATGCTCAGAATGAGGGCAAAGTAAATTGCGACTGTTATCATTCACGACCAAACCACATATTTCATCGCCACTCCTACTTCACCTTTGTATTTCTCCAGAACATTCCGTATCACTACGAACATCCACTTTCATTGGATAAATCCATCGTATGGTTATATACGAACTCGAAAGAACTTGTTCTAGTTCGAGGATGGATTCTGGTTCAGGAGAAATAGGAATAAGGTTTATTCAGTTGCCTTTTATCTTTACCTTCTCTCAGGTTGCGAGTGCTCCTAGGATTAGGACAGTACACCTATCACGCTTATTGGATAGTCTTCTTCCAAACCACAGGCTGGTGCCGAACGGTAGGAAAGGAAGAAAACCATTAAGCCTAAGTGTTAGTGTATATGCCCTAGAGGCCATTACTGTATCATACTAGTTTGTATATTACTTGATGGAAGCTTGGGATATTCACCTTGTATAAACAATCTTGCTCAATATAGTAGTATGCTACTTGGTTTGTTTCTACTTCAATGTGTACTTGTGTTTATTTCAGTATATCACTTATACGCATTAGTGGAGCCCTTAGGATCTTTGCTTGATTACCAGCGTTGTGATGGCAGTCACACTAGTGGGGGCTGGGTAATCTATAGGCACATCCTTATACAGGTCCCTAGTCGTAGGACTATCGAGACAGGGCATCGATACTCCGGAGTAGACTAGCGTATGCGCTTCTCATCCCAGTGTGGGAGATGGTCTGTCCCACAGCCATCAGTACGTCGTACTGGAGATAGTATACGGGTGCTCGTTGGGTTACGAGTACACTGGACAGGACTCGTCGGGAACTGACAGGTTGGTATTATACCTATCGTCAGTTATCAGTTCCCAGGTGACATGAGTACAGCTTAGTCCGCTGACTTGACACTGACACTTCGCCTCGAGTGTGTTCCCACTGCACTTTGATCACTACCCTACCACGGCTCAAAGGAGTCGTGCAAACAGGTGGTGGTTGGGTGCAGTCCCGAAGCACTTGGAGGCAGTGACGGTTAGACAGGATTCGTCTCTCCCGGTATTGGGGGTTGACATCGCGCTGTGTCTAGGAGAGCCATTACACGAGTAGTCCCTGGCCAGGGCAAGCGAGATATACTGGTAGGTTTCCAGTGTTATCTCAGGGTATTTTGGGCTTCACTCCGACACGACTTGTACCGCTATTGGGGGACTGACGTTTTACCGCCCCCTAGGCCCGCCATGCGATGTATCAGACGAACAGACCGGACTGTACGGAGAATGTCACATTCAGACTCAGTAGGAGTTCAGATGGGGTTTCACCTCGTCAGCCTTCTTGTCGGCATCTACCTGGGGACCGTTACGCACAGCTAGTGCCGCTTGCGGTCTGTGGTTAAACCCACTGCCAGCGTAGTGTCGAGTCTTTAGAGTCCCACACAGAGGGTATTCGCCTCTGGGCAAAACAGAGTAGAGGTCGCATGGTTTTGCGACAGGGTTCGTTCTCATCCGCGCACTTGTGCACGTTTGGAGTCCGGACGGATTATACTGGCAGGCTCTGGTTTGAGCCAGATACTGGTATATGTTTTGGGGGTTGCTTTTATATCTTGGTATTCTTGTTCCTCGGAACGAGAATGCAGGTGTGTATGCACAGTTGCTTGAGGCGGAGAATGAGGTTTTTCATTAGGGTTTCGGAACGGGTGCGTATGCACAGTTGACAGTTATCATTTTCCAAACCCTAATGGATTTATATATTATCTATTAATAATAGTAATTAAATAAGAATTATGTTATGGTTGTTTTTCTTGTTGACTTGTTGACCTTGGTTGACTTGTTGACCATTGACCACTTTTTCATGCCTTGAAAGTCTTCCTTGATTCATGCTTACACTTCATTAAAAGAGGTATGATAGTGGTCATTCCAAAATAACCATCAACTATTCTTATTTCAATTATTATCATTTAGATAATTCATTTCTTTTGCAATATGGTTGCAAGAAAGAAATAATTGAGCTCATTCTATCATTCTCACTCTCTCTCCTCATTTCATCTTCTTCCTCCTCTTGAAAAGAGAAACCTTCTCATGTGTTGAGATTCATTCTCTTTAGATAGAAAAGCAAACCCTAATCACTCTCTACTCATTCTAGGATGAAGGATTAGCAAGCCGGAAACCCTAGTTCACTCAAAGATCGAGGAAGAGCCCAAAGTCGAACCTTCGAGGTGGATCCATCTTCGACGGGAGAAGGCGACGAAAAGAGAACCATCAACCTCTACAAGGTTTGAAGAAGAAGGAGTTCAAGTTTAGGTATAACCATCTTCCATAGTAGCTAACTCTCTTTAGCTTGTTAACTAGTTTTAGTTTAGACAACGATCCCGACAAAGTTTAGTCCATGTTGCCTCTTGCGATAAAAATTCGTTTTTTATACCGTTTCCGCCTCCCCGTAAGTACCGGGGGTCGCAATATGGACTTACAGTGGTATCAGAGCCTAACTAAACTTAAACTAGCTTGGTAGTGAAGTGTAACGAAGTTCGGAACCGAAAAATCGCAAAACCGGAAAAACGAAAACCTAACTTTCTGTTGAAATTTTTTCTGCTCAAAATGAAAAACTTTATACTTGTAAAATCGTCTCAGGGTTTTCTAAGAACACACAAGAAAAACGATATCATGTTTCCTCCAAACCGCCGCGCTTCCGCGGCCTCACCTACTCATCTGGCCGCGGAACCGCCGCAAGTTGGTGTCTTCTTTGCATCGTTTTTCGTGCAGTGTTCTTCTGTGTTGGTTTTGGGATTTTTAAGATATATTATATGTACCCAGATTTTCCAGAACAGAAATTCACTTTTGGGGTCCTATAATTCCGTATTTTTTTTTCCGAACTTCACTGCACTTTGGCTATGTTGGTTATATCTGTGATGTTTGCATGTATTGAACGTCGGCTAATCGCTATAAGTCGATTAGTCGGGGTTATACATGATCTGTAATGTTCTGGAATGTGTATATGAATGTGTTGGACTGTCGCGGGTGAATAGCCGGGGTGGATGTGAGATGAGCTTTTGTTTTTCTTTCATTCATTGTAAATGTAAATTGATGTAATAATATTATTTGTTTGGCCGCACAACCGGGTCGGGGTTGTAGCCGTCATTGTATAATTCTTTTTACTGTTTTTGCTCCTAGGATAGACCCATGGTGGGGTGCACAAACTACCGGGAACATGGAGGGTAGTTTGCCGCACCCGTAGGGGTCTTGGGTGGGGTATTTGCTATTCACCGCGACCGTGTTATCCGTTTTTCGTTTCAGGCTCGAAAGGAATGCGGATTGCTAGTATATCCAATGTATTCATCTGTGATCTGTAATGTCTATCATTGCTTTCTATTTAGGCGTTGCTTATGTTTTACAGCCGCGCTAGCCCAGCCCCCACTCTGTCGTTAGTTAAGTAACCTAACGAGTGATGACGGGACCCCGTGGCGAATGCGAATGGCATAAGCGTACGTCATATTTTGGTTGTTTTCTGCAATGGTAGGATTAAATGATGGGACGCATTAAAAGAACTAATGCAAGAATATCACGCATTAAAAGAACTAATGCAAGATAATAAACCAAGTTTAAGTCGATGGAACACTTTCGAAAAACCACTCGGTTCTTTTCAAAAACTAACTTTTAAATGCGGAGCTTGAGCCACTCCTTCTAAAAGCTATCTCGTTCCATCGATTATATCAAGTTCACTACGTTCACGGTTTCGCCAAAACCATTCGTAGCCCTCCATCATTTCAGTTAAATATACGGTAGTATTCAAGCTATGTATTTTGACCTCACGCCAAGGCATAGTGATTGGTAGCTGCCGGATATTTATCTGTTGCATAGATAGAATGCGTTGTTTTGAGACAGTCGTACCACCATTTTGGCCTACGTCAAGGGTAGGTACGGGTGGATTCAAATCAACCGGGATAATGATGGGAAGAACTTGACATGTGACTTATGACATTTTGACCTCACGCCAAGGTCATAAGAGCATGGGGCAAAAATCCACATCGGGAGTTTCATAAGTACTGAAACTTGCTAGATTTGCATACCATTTGGAGTGTGATGATTATGGTAGGATTCCTTCATTTTCGTCACGCGATGATATTTGTATCCCGATCCTACTGTGAGTATATGCTACTCCTCGGGAAATTTCTCACTAAACGATCAATGCTATAAACCTAGTAGGTGCCTAGAAAGGTGTTAGCGGGGCTACGCCCCCAGGGAAAAGAGGTTCTTAAATTAAGGAACTTCGCGAAAGCGTTGGAAAACCTCCCTCGAAGTACCGACACTGGCCTGGCTGAACGGTTAAGCAAGTATTGTACGGTGGGATTGATCCCGGCTAATTCTTCCTTTGTGGTTTGAGGAGGGATTCGAGAGACAGTGGGAGCCATCCTGTTTAGACAAATTAAAAACCATTCTAAACTTGCAAGAGCATCGTGCTAAGTGTTTCTTCTCTCCCCCTGCAGCGACCAAATCGAAATGACTGGACTTAAGTTACTTCTAGATAAAAACATATTGACAGGGCCAAACTACAAAGATTGGCTCAGGAATGTCAAATTGGCAATCTCTTACGACAAGCTGGGGTATCTTCTTACCAGCAAAGCTCCCCCCGTCCCAGGTCCCACCTCCAGCGTCGCGGATAAGGAAATCCGTAAGACTTGGGAGATAGACAGCGCGAAGGCCAGATGCCTCGTACTTGCCTCGATGGACAACGACCATCAGAGGAGGCACGAGAATATGGATTTGGAATCCATATTTCTTCATACAAAAGAACTGTATGGAGAGCAGTCTCGTATCGCAAGATACGAAGTGTCGAAGAAGTTATTTTCAACAAAGTTGGCCGTCGGATCATCGGTAGCGGACCACGTGCTTAAGATGATTGGCTACACTGAGGAGCTCGCGGAACTTGGGACCACGTTGGATAGTGAACTTTACACGGATATAATTCTCCAGTCCCTTCCATCCACTTACGCCCAGTTCATACTGAATTTCAACTTGCAAGAAAAGGAAGTTGAACTTTCAGAACTCCTCAACCTGCTGAGGAGCGCAGAGGGCACCCTACAGAAGGGTAGGGATACATCCACTTTGTTTGTAGGAGGATCTTCTTCTTCTAGGTCCAAGGCGAAAGCCAAGGGAAAGAAGAAGAAAGCCCCCGCCAAACCAAGAGGCGGTGTTAGTAAAGTGGGTGCGAAGGGAAAGGAAAAGGCAACAAAGATAGCGGGGAAGCTTGTTGGTAAAGAGGAATGCTTCTATTGTCACAAGAGTGGACACTGGAAGAAAGATTGCAGGGCTTGGAAAGCCAGGACACAGGAACTGAAGCAGGTTGCGGCTTCAGCTTCAGGTGTGTATGTTATTGAAAACTGTCTTTCTATAAACTCTACTTCCTGGGTATTGGATACCGGATCAGGATCTCATATCTGTAATTCTTTGCAGGCGTTGAGAAACCGTAGGTTTTTGAAGGAAGGTGACATGACCCTCAGAGTTGCGAACGGAGCTAGCATGGATGCTAAAGCCGTGGGGGACTATCACCTAGGAATGTCAGATGGACATGTTTTGGTTTTGCGTAATTGCTTTTTTGTACCCAACGCAACTTGTAATATCATTTCTGTATCTTTGGTTTCTAAAGAAGGTTATGAATTTGCGTTTGTAAGTAATGTTGTTAACATTCACCTTAATCAAGTTCTGATTGGGTCAGGTACACTGAGCAATGGTATATACGTATTAAACCAACCACAGATTTTCAATGTCCAGAATACACACAAAAGAAAGTCACCAGATATTAATCAGACTTTCTTATGGCATTGTAGATTGGGTCACATCAATGAGAGAAGGTTGACGAAGTTACATACAGAAGGGTATTTGAATGCGTTCGAATATCAATCGTATGCCACTTGTCAATCCTGTCTCAAGGGAAAGATGACAAAGACTCCGTTTACTGGACATGGAGTAAGAGCGAGCGAGCTCTTGGGACTCGTACACAGTGACGTGTGCGGTCCAATGTCTACACATGCCCGAAGCGGACATTCTTACTTCATTACTTTTACGGATGACTTCTCAAGGTACGGTTATGTCTTCTTAATGAAACATAAGTCCGAGGCCTTTGGAAAATTCCAGGAGTATAAGAATGAAGTAGAGAAACAGACCGGCAAAAGTATTAAGATTCTAAGATCGGATCGAGGTGGAGAATACTTAAGTGCCGAATTCCTGGACTATTTAAAAGAGAATGGGATTCTCTCTCAGCTTACTCCTCCATACACCCCGCAACATAACGGTGTATCGGAGAGACGGAATCGCACCCTATTGGATATGGTACGGTCTATGATGAGTAACGCTGAGTTACCGCGATCATTCTGGGGGTATGCGCTAGAAACAGCTGCATACCTATTGAACCGAGTTCCTACTAAGACTGTGCCTACCACACCATATGAGTTATGGAGTGGGAAGAAACCCTATCTTCAGTACCTGAAAATTTGGGGATGTCCAGCTTATGTCAAAAAGCAGCATACGGACAAGCTCGAGGCGCGCTCAGTACTGTGCAAGTTTGTGGGATACCCAAAGAACTCCAGGGGGTATCTTTTCTATTACGCAGAGGAGCAAAAAGTCCTTGTTTCTCGTAATGCCCATTTTCTGGAACATCAGTTCTTAGAAAAAGAAGTAAGTGGGAGCGCAATAGAACTGGAAGAAATTCCAGAACCACAGACTATTACTGAAAGCTTAATGGAACCAGAGGGTTCAAATGAACAGGACATTCCTATGCCGCTCCGCAGAAGTAGTAGGCAGTCTCATCCGCCCGAGAGATACTACGGTTTTCTCATAGACGGGGATAGAGAGGATTGCATCATAGACTATGATGAGCCTACTAGCTTCCAGCAGGCCGTTCAGAGCATTGACTCGGTAAAATGGCTGGATGCAATGCGGACCGAAATGGAGTCCATGTACACCAACAAAGTATGGACGTTGGACATTGCTCCAGACGGGATAAAACCCGTAGGATGCAAGTGGATCTTCAAAAGGAAGATTGGTGTAGATGGACAGGTTGAGACCTATAAAGCTAGACTTGTAGCAAAGGGTTTCCGTCAAAGACCTGGCTTGGACTACGACGAAACCTTTTCTCCAGTGGCTATGCTGAAATCCATTCGGATCCTTCTTGCCATTGCTGCCTTCCACGATTATGAGATTTGGCAGATGGACGTAAAAACCGCTTTTCTAAATGGAAATTTAGAGGAGTGTGTCTATATGGATCAGCCAGAGGGTTTCATTCAGAGTGGGAGCAGCGGAAAGGTGTGCAAGTTGCTTAAGTCCATCTATGGACTAAAGCAGGCATCGCGGAGTTGGAACATCTGTTTTGATGAGACGGTCAAGGAATTTGACTTTATCAAAAATCCAGATGAACCATGCATCTATAGTAGATTTGTAGCGAGAACTGTGGTATTCCTTGTTTTATACGTGGATGACATTCTCTTAATAGGAAATGACATTCCTATGCTACAATCTGTCAAGGGTTTCTTGTCACACAGGTTCTCCATGAAAGACCTGGGTGATGCCTCTTACATCCTGGGGATCCGGATCCATCGTGATAGATCCAAGAGGATATTAGGACTTTCACAGTCCAGGTACATCGACACCGTACTGAAAAGATTCAGTATGGAAGATTCCAAGCGCGGTAACTTACCGGCTTGTCACGGGATCACCCTCTCTAAAGAGATGTCTCCCAAGACTGATTTGGAGAGGGATCGCATGTCTATTATACCCTACGCTTCTGCGGTAGGCTCTATAATGTATGCGATGTTGTGTACCAGACCGGATGTAGCTTATGCACTGAGTGTAGTAAGCCGGTATCAGTCAAACCCTGGGGAGAAACATTGGATAGCGGTAAAGAACATTCTCAAGTACCTGAGGAGGACTAAGGAGATGTTCTTGGTGTATGGCGGAAAAGACCTCCAGATTGAGGCCTTTGCTGACTCCAGCTTCCAGAGTGACAAGGATGATTCCAAGTCCATGTCGGGTTTTGTCTTTACCCTCAACGGAGGGGCGGTGTGTTGGAAGAGTTCCAAACAGGAAACCGTTGCAGACTCGACTATGGAAGCGGAATACATCGCTGCATCTGATGCCGCAAAAGAAGATGTCTGGATAAGGAAGTTCTTAAAAGAACTTCAGGTGGTTCCGTCCATTGTTGACCCAGTACCTCTGTATTGCGACAACAACGGGGCTATAGCTTTAGCAAAGGAACCCAGGTCCCATCAGAGATCCAGGCACATCTTGAGGCGGTATCACCTGATCAGGGAGATCGTGGATCGCAAGGAGATCGAGGTTCGGAGGGTTGCTTCAGAAGAGAACACTGCAGATCCATTCACCAAGGCCCTACCCCAGACTCAGTTCGAGCGGCTGATCGAGATGATAGGTCTTCGATACGCCAGTACATGGCCTTAGTGCAAGTGGGAGATTGTTAGTGTATATGCCCTAGAGGCCATTACTGTATCATACTAGTTTGTATATTACTTGATGGAAGCTTGGGATATTCACCTTGTATAAACAATCTTGCTCAATATAGTAGTATGCTACTTGGTTTGTTTCTACTTCAATGTGTACTTGTGTTTATTTCAGTATATCACTTATACGCATTAGTGGAGCCCTTAGGATCTTTGCTTGATTACCAGCGTTGTGATGGCAGTCACACTAGTGGGGGCTGGGTAATCTATAGGCACATCCTTATACAGGTCCCTAGTTGTAGGACTATCGAGACAGGGCATCGATACTCCGGAGTAGACTAGCGTATGCGCTTCTCATCCCAGTGTGGGAGATAGTCTGTCCCACAGCCATCAGTACGTCGTACTGGAGATAGTATACGGGTGCTCGTTGGGTTACGAGTACACTGGACAGGACTCGTCGGGAACTGACAGGTTGGTATTATACCTATCGTCAGTTATCAGTTCCCAGGTGACATGAGTACAGCTTAGTCCGCTGACTTGACACTGACACTTCGCCTCGAGTGTGTTCCCACTGCACTTTGATCACTACCCTACCACGGCTCAAAGGAGTCGTGCAAACAGGTGGTGGTTGGGTGCAGTCCCGAAGCACTTGGAGGCAGTGACGGTTAGACAGGATTCGTCTCTCCCGGTATTGGGGGTTGACATCGCGCTGTGTCTAGGAGAGCCATTACACGAGTAGTCCCTGGCCAGGGCAAGCGAGATATACTGGTAGGTTTCCAGTGTTATCTCAGGGTATTTTGGGCTTCACTCCGACACGACTTGTACCGCTATTGGGGGACTGACGTTTTACCGCCCCCTAGGCCCGCCATGCGATGTATCAGACGAACAGACCGGACTGTACGGAGAATGTCACATTCAGACTCAGTAGGAGTTCAGATGGGGTTTCACCTCGTCAGCCTTCTTGTCGGCATCTACCTGGGGACCGTTACGCACAGCTAGTGCCGCTTGCGGTCTGTGGTTAAACCCACTGCCAGCGTAGTGTCGAGTCTTTAGAGTCCCACACAGAGGGTATTCGCCTCTGGGCAAAACAGAGTAGAGGTCGCATGGTTTTGCGACAGGGTTCGTTCTCATCCGCGCACTTGTGCACGTTTGGAGTCCGGACGGATTATACTGGCAGGCTCTGGTTTGAGCCAGATACTGGTATATGTTTTGGGGGTTGCTTTTATATCTTGGTATTCTTGTTCCTCGGAACGAGAATGCAGGTGTGTATGCACAGTTGCTTGAGGCGGAGAATGAGGTTTTTCATTAGGGTTTCGGAACGGGTGCGTATGCACAGTTGACAGTTATCATTTTCCAAACCCTAATGGATTTATATATTATCTATTAATAATAGTAATTAAATAAGAATTATGTTATGGTTGTTTTTCTTGTTGACTTGTTGACCTTGGTTGACTTGTTGACCATTGACCACTTTTTCATGCCTTGAAAGTCTTCCTTGATTCATGCTTACACTTCATTAAAAGAGGTATGATAGTGGTCATTCCAAAATAACCATCAACTATTCTTATTTCAATTATTATCATTTAGATAATTCATTTCTTTTGCAATATGGTTGCAAGAAAGAAATAATTGAGCTCATTCTATCATTCTCACTCTCTCTCCTCATTTCATCTTCTTCCTCCTCTTGAAAAGAGAAACCTTCTCATGTGTTGAGATTCATTCTCTTTAGATAGAAAAGCAAACCCTAATCACTCTCTACTCATTCTAGGATGAAGGATTAGCAAGCCGGAAACCCTAGTTCACTCAAAGATCGAGGAAGAGCCCAAAGTCGAACCTTCGAGGTGGATCCATCTTCGACGGGAGAAGGCGACGAAAAGAGAACCATCAACCTCTACAAGGTTTGAAGAAGAAGGAGTTCAAGTTTAGGTATAACCATCTTCCATAGTAGCTAACTCTCTTTAGCTTGTTAACTAGTTTTAGTTTAGACAACGATCCCGACAAAGTTTAGTCCATGTTGCCTCTTGCGATAAAAATTCGTTTTTTATACCGTTTCCGCCTCCCCGTAAGTACCGGGGGTCGCAATATGGACTTACACTAAGATGGTGTACAGAAGGTAATGAGTAAAGACAAATAAAGGGATTTGGAGAGATGGCAAGGAAATATACAGTTACAGTCATGAATCTGATAATGGAAGAGGAATTACTAGGAATACCCAGATACCCCTTCGAAACATTTACATATTTTAGTTTCACTGTGTATTGTTAATAGAAAACTGATTTCCCAGTTAGCCCTTGATCCCGGGTATGTATTTACCAGGTATGATTCTCACATCTGTATGGTTTTACAGATGATGAGTAGGAGTAAGTTATTGGGAATTAGGTGATCATCCTCATTATATCAGAATTCGTTGTAATTGGTGATATTTGAGGAAATCACCTGGGTTTTTGCCGGACGGTAAATATTTGGTTTTGAATATCCGTTGTTATGCACCAATTTCAAATTGATATATCTGTACGTTTATTTTATAAAGTGAGATATAACTTTTTGAAATTATATCAGTTGATCGTTAGATAAGGAGCATTCAACAGTGGTGTAATTCTTCATAACCACAGTACAGTTTTCAACCTACGACGTATAGGGTTTGAGTTATTCAACTCAGGGGACTTATAGAAAGTATTGTATATTGTCCAGTGTCCATTAGGAAAGAGGGGTTGGTCCTCGTACTATATTCTGTTTACTTGTGACTTCTCTAGTTTTTAGAAAATTATTTTGTAGAAATACAAGGTTTAAATTTTAAGAAGTTATAGGTACAAGAATAAAGTAGAGAACCATGTGTTTCATATATCGGGATTCTTCAAGGTAATCGAAGATGTAGATACTTGTGTTTGATATTCAGTTGATAGTACTGGTTTTGAGAAACTTGTTTCTTTTTCAGGTTACTCATATATGGATGCACTCCTAAATTGAGTAACGCTGATCGGCCTCCTTCTATTTAGTTGACATGCACCGGAGACAGCTGCATGATTTGAATCTGGTTCCAACTAAATCAGTGCCTCCGTTTCTATATTGTATATAGAATGGTTCATATCTTAATGATGTTAAGGTATTGGAGTTGTCCGGCTTATACTTAAGACCAGACTCTGGATAACTCAAGGCACGTTTATGTAATGGCTGTTTGTGGATTATCTCAGGCTATGACGAGGGGTGACTTTCTACTATATGGTAGATCAATAGTGATATTGTTCTTGACTCGCCACAGTTTTAGAAAAATGGATTTTTTCAAAAAATAGTAGTGGGAGTATGGTAGAACTGGAAGTAATTCCAGAACCATAAACGGTTACTGAAAATTTGATAAGAACCTAAAAATTCAATCATGTTTGACATTCCATTAGCCACTCCGCAGATATGGTGGGTAACCTCAGGCACCCGAGAGGTACTCTGGTAGCCTCAAGGACGATGATAGGGAGGTTCTTGTTTACCCAGTCTTGACACTACTGTTTTTCCAGACTATAAGACCCGGCAAGAGGATGAGTATAGCGTCGTTTTAAACTAGCTTTAGAAGTGCACGTGTATATAACTCTGCCAGAGAGTTGTTGTAGTCAGTGGGAGCAGCAGAACCGTAGTGGACAAATAGCTTATGTCTATTTATAGACTAAAACAGATATAGCGGAGATAGATCATTTATTTCTGATGTGACAGTCATAGGCTTTGACTTCATCAAAATAGGAGATAGATCTGTTAAGAAGGTAGCAGGGTGTGATGTCCTGGTATTTGGATGACATACACAGAGTAGGAAGTGAAATTCATATACTACGATTGGTTATACTGTGGTTGTCACACAGTGGTTTCTCCATATAGGATATGGATATTATATTAAGCATTCTGGTTATTAGATCTATGGTTTTAGATCTAGATTTGGGTATTTTCCCAATCTGGGTACTTAGACAGTATTCTAAAGGTGCTTTAGAATGGGCGACTCCTGGCATGGTAGTGTACCTGCAGGTGATGGAGTCACCCTCTCTAAAGGTGTTTTACAGACTAAAGGGGAGAGGGATGTACATGATTGGCATATCACTTGCTTAGACAATTGAGTCAATCATGAGATGTCAAGTACCACACCCGATGTTGTTTTTGCACTAGATGTAATAATTTGATATTAATCCAATCCTGGAGAAACGTTCGGAAGCAGTTCTAGAACATAAGTGGATGTTCTATGGATTTGATAACGGCAGCCTCCTTCGGGAGACGGTTATCATTCCAGTCTTTCAAGATGACATGGATGACAGAGTGACTCTCTGAGTTATAGTTTTCCCTCTGACGAAGGGCAGTATTTTGGACAGGTGGTCCAAGTGGATACTGAGGGAGGTGTTGCGCAGGATACTGATTAAATTCAGTTGACGATACCGTCTAAGAAGTTTACTGGATTTGGAGTTCATTTCTGAACTAGGTCCCATCAGATATCCAGATATATTCTAAGACATGTATTGCTTATTTCGAGAGATGGCTTTCTCCGCAAACTTGAGATTAAGAAAGACATAGAAAGAAACATCAGGGCGGATCCACTCACTGAGGCCATTTCTCGAACGCAATGGTTTTACAAACGAGCTTTGTGAAACTGATTAGTAGAGGAGTTGGATGTTCGGTATCACGCGGGCTGTGAGTATGCGACATCGCAATAATTAGACTTAAGTGCAAGTGGGAGATTTTTGGATATGGTGCCCACAATGTCAATTATTTGATCGCAGGAACGTGATTGCAATGATTGAGGGAGGACCTATACCGGTAGGACAATCTTACTCGAGATGATAGTATATTATCTGGTTTGTCTTTATCATCACTATTATATGTTGATAGAACCCATAGGATTCTTGCTTGACTACCAGTATTATGAAGGCGATCTTATACGTGGGAGCTGGTGGTCTATAAGCGCATCCTTAAATGTCCCCAGTCGTGGGAGTTTCGAGACTGGGCATCGACACTCCAGACTAGACTAGTGTATACTGATCGAGACCCCGACGAAGGGCGGTGGCCAGGTCTCACAAGCTATTAGTGTTAGTTTGTTCACCTAAGATAGTATACAGGTGCTCATTGGGATATGAGTACACTGGACGAACTCACCGGGAACCTGCTAGTTGGTATTATATCTATTGTCAGATAGCAGTTCCCAGGTGATATGTGTATAGGTTAGTCTGTCGATGTGAGATCGTCATTTGTCTCGTGTGAGTTCCCACTGTGCTTTGATTACTACCCTACCAAGTCTCAAAGGAGTCGTGCAAACAGGTTTTACTTAGGTATAGTCTCGAGCCACATGAAGGCAGTGAGCGGATCGTCGGGGATTCGTCTCTCCCGGTATTGGGGGTTGATGTCGCACAGTGCACGGGTGGCCATCTCCAGAAAACCTTGGCCAAGGTAGTCGAGAATTACTGATCTAGGATCGGTAGTTTCTCTGGTGGTGATGGGCTTCATACCGACACTAAATATCGCGTTATTTGGGGTCTGACTTTATCCACCCCCTAGACCCGATATGCGATACTCATAGACAAACGGACCGGACTGTACGGATATTGTCACAGTCAGGCTCAGTAGGGTTTCAGGATGAGTTCGCTCGTCAGCTTCCCTTTCGCTCAATACATGGGCAGCCGTTACGTACAGATAGTACCACTGATGTGCTTATAGTTAAACCAACTGCCAGCGTATTGATGAGTCATTGGAGTCCCCCATAGAAAGTTTCTCAAGTTCGGACGAAACGTTGTAAAGGCTGCATGGTTTTATGGCTGGGTTTGATCATATACGTGCACTTGTGCATGGATCATGATCGGACGGATCATATTAGTGGGCTTTGGTTTAAGCCGGATCCTAGTATTAGATTTGTTAGATTACTTTCGTTTCATTGCATTCGTATTCAGTCGGAATGTGGATGTAGTTTGTATATACAGTTGAGGGGTATTCTTGTGATCCGTCACGAGATTACTTTAGAAGATGCCATTCTATTTATTGTTTTAAACTTTTGGTTTAAAGTTTATTAAGTGGAAATTGTGAGTACTAGTCATGATCAAGAGCATTAAATGTGGCATGCGTTTTGTTGATGACTCATGGTGTTATTTTTTGTGCCATATCTAATCTCTTGATTGATTATTGTGTGGAAATGATGTGTGAGGAGAGAGAGGGCAGCCACATATAGTATGGGGCTTGGTCTTGTGATGATTATGAGAGCTCTCACATTTTCATCACACACGATAATAAGAAAGCTTCTTCTTCTTCACTAGCTTTTTTGCTTGACCTCACAATTTCTTCCTCTCATGGGCATCTTCTTTAACCTCCACCCTATCCCTCTCATGTATTGAGAACCCTATGGTGATTGAGACAAAGTAATCACACACCTTCTCTACTTCATCTTGGACATGTCGGCTAGAAAATTTCATGTCCGAGTTGCTTCGGTTTGAAGCGGGAGCTCGTATAAAGATTCCTCGATGTGGTGCCACTTCGACAAGCGAGACCGGAGGGTGAACTTCATCGAACCAGCCGCGACAAGCATGGGACGAAGATTGAAGACCGAAGGACACGGATCGATCTGTATAATCTTTGAACTCATTTTACAGATTGCTAGTTAACGGTTAATAGAACGATTCGGGTATTTAGTTATGGTAGCGCCAAGTTTTGAAAAGTTTTTGTTCTGCATTTGGCCTCGGAAAGACGGCCGGGGCGCTGCTGTATCCCAACACCTATACCGGTAGAACAGTCTTACTCGAGATGATAGTATGCTATCTCGTTTGTCTTTATCATCATGTACATATTGATAGAGCCCATAGGATACATGCTTGAATACCAGAATTTTGATGTCGATCATATACGTGGGAGCTGGGGGTCTATAAGCACATCCTTAAATTTCCCTAGTCGTGGGAGTATCGAGACTGGGCATCGATACTCTAGTGTAGACTAGTGTATACTGATCGAGACCCCGGCAAGGGGCGGTGGCCAGGTCTCGCATGCCATTGGTATTAGTTTGTTCACCTAAGACAGTATACATGTGCTCATTGGGTTATGATTACACTGGACGGACTCGTCGGGAACGTGCTAGTTGGTATTATACCTATTGTCAGATAGCAGTTCCCAGGTGACATGAGTACAGGTTAGTCTGTCGACCTGAGATCGTAATTTGTCTCGTGTGAGTTCCCACTGTGCTTTGATTACTACCCTACCACGGCTCAAAGGAGTCGTGCAAACAGGTTTTAGTTGGGTACAGTCCCGAGCCACATGGAGGCAGTAACCGGATCGTCGGGGATTCGTCACTCCCGGTATTGGGGGTTGATATCGCGTTGTGTACGGATGGCCATCACCAAAAATCCATGGCCACGGTGGATGAGAATTACCGATCCAGGATCGATAGTTTCTCAGCTGGTGATGGGTTTCATGCAAACACTAAATGTCGCATTGTTAGGGGTCTGACTTTATCCACCCCCTAGACTCGATATGCGATACTCTTAAACGAACAGACCGGACTGTACGGATATTGTCACTGTCAGGCTCAGTAAGGGTTCAGGATGAGTTTGCTCGTCGGCCTCCCTTTCACTCAATACCTGGGTAGCCGTTACGTACAGCTAGTACCACTGACGTGCTTGTGGTTAAAACCCACTGCCAGTATATTGATGAGTCATTAAAGTCCCCTACAGAAAGTTTCTCAAGTTTGGGCGAAATGTTGTAGAGGACGTATGGTTTTATGGCAGGGTTCGATCATATACGTGCACTCGTGCACGGATCATGGTCGGACGGATCATACTAGTGGGCTTTGGTTTAAGCCGGATCCTAGTATTAGATTTGTTAGATTACTTTTAGTCTCATTGCATTCGTATTCATTCGGAATGTGGATGCAGGTATGTATATACAGGTGAGGGGTATTCTTGTGATCCGTCATGAGTTTACTTTAGAAGATGCCATTCTATTTTTTGCTTTTAACATTTGGATTAATGTTTTAATGTGATGGAAATTGTGAGGTTAAGTTTTGGCCTTGAGCATTAATTGTGCCATGTGCTCTCTTGGTGACTCATGGTCTTGGGTTTGGTGTGAGATATTTTTAAATGGATTTTTCTTTATCTTATCAAAATATATCTCATAACACACCCACACAAGAGAGAGGGCAGCCACATCTCTCTTTGCTCTCTCTCTCTCTTGGCTTGCTCACTAGCTCATTTCTCGTGAGCTTACAACTTTCATCCATGGGCATCTTCTTCAACCTCCACCCTATCCCTCTCATGTATTGAGAACCCTAGGGTGATTTAGAAAAAGTAATCACACACCTTCTCTACTTCATCTTGGACATGTCGGCTAGCAAACTTCATGTCCGAGTTGCTTCGGTTTGAAGCGGGAACCCGTATAAAGATTCCTCGATGTGGTGCCACTTCGACAGGCGAGACCGGAAGGCGAACTCGTCGGGGCAGCCGCGACAAGCATGTGACGGAGATTGAAGACCGAAGGACACGGATCGATCGGTATAATCTCTGAACTCATTTTAAAGATTGCTAGTTAACGGTTAATGGAATGATCCGGGTATTTAGTTATGGTAGCGCCAAGTTTTGAAAAGTTTTTGTTCCGCATTTGGCCTCGGAAAGACGGTCGGGGCACTGCCGTAACCCAACAAAAATGGTGAAGAAAAATGAACTCCGGTTTTGTAACTACTTAAGGCAGCACAAAAAATATAGCGAAGGTGCTTTATCACTTAGTTCCTTAGACCAACTGGTTTGGGAGCAACTGCTAAGCCTTGGGTGTTGCAAGACGAGAATATTGCTAATTCCGCCTAAAAGAGTGAGCACATTTGGTAATCGATTGGTTAGTACCTCAAAAAGTATTAACGGTCGCATGAAGAATGTGTTAGCAATTCCATCTGAAATATTCACCAACTAAAAAGTATTAAGGAAGATGAACAAGAGTATGATTGCTTGAATTGAATTCTCTAAGTGTAGAGATGTCTTTTACACAGACATAGGGGTATATAATCGATGTTTGGAAGAAAGGTAGGGAGGAAGAATAAGGGAGATGTTTTATTGATGGATGAAGTGATTTCTGATATCTTTTCACAACCATTAAGATAGGGCTCATGGCTATTAAAATGCTAATATAGTTTGAAACTCTTATTTTCAAATTCTTTCTTTTATATGTTCCTTATCTTTGTATATAACTTTTATCTTCTTTCTTTTATTATGAAATTTTGTGGATGTAATCCGCTGAAAACCATCAGGAGACAACATTCCTCCTACTAGGGACACCTAGAGGTTTAAAGGCTTGTTGCACGTGCTAAGTGCAATCGTATTACCTATGAAAGTGTGCTAGTTTTTCTTTTACTTTTTTCTCCCTCTCTTGAATAATTATTTTGCTCGGGATGATCAAAGATAAGTTTGGGGGTATTTGTTTTGTTGAAAATATTGCACATTTGATGGAACATTTTCCTTACTTTTGTTAAGTACTTAAAGGTGTTTATTGTAATTATGGAATATATGTGGGTTTATCTGCAAAATACTCTTTATCATATATTTATATATTATAATTAACATTATGAAGGAAAATATATGCATATAATATTTATATGATATTTTGATAATTTAAATATGCATATCATATCAAATAATCCTAATCAATATTCTTAAAATATCATATTATACTAATAGTTAGGATAATATCTCAAAATAAATAACAAATATTACTAATATTATGAATTGAGATATTATGCAGATATGAGCTCAGGTCTGAAGATCGAGATATCTGAGATGTCGGGAATAAAATCTACTGATAAAGTTGAATCAAATCGTAAAATTAATAATTGCAGAGACTCAGAGAAAGATTTAAAAAATCCTGACATCACAACAATCTCCACGTGTCAACATCTAGAAGCCCAAGAAATTTCAAACCCTGATCTCACCATGCCACCGCCCAACCGCGGCCAAATGTGCATATTTGCGGCAGATCCACAGAAAAATCATGGCCGGAAGATCTGAGATTTTCTCAGTGTGATCGCAATAGTAAATAATCACACATAGGCACTAGGGTTTCTTCTTCTAGGGCTATTTAAAGGACCGAGAGTTTCATATGAAAAATCATCACCTTTTACATCACTAAAATCACTGACAAGATCAAGGGATCCAAGACAGGTCCATGAATCGACGTGATCAATCGAATGAACATCTACTTCCTACGAGATAAAGATCGAGAGAAATACGAGAGTTCTTTATATTCTAATTTCAAAGGATTTGTACATGTTAAAGTTGATTAATAAAGGTAAATCTTTAGTTTAGTTCTTTGCATTTTACTTTCTGCATTTAATTTCTGCATTAGTTTCTGCATTTACATTATGATCTTCTTCTCTATCCTTTCTTCTTCTTCTCAAAACACGCGTGAGTAATTCTACGCTTGCTAGGGTTTGTAAGATTAGGGTAGATCAATGGATGATAAAATCTCTTAACTTCTTTTATATTTTTTAAAGTTTATAAATTTTAGCAAAAAATTGTTAACATCCTTATCGGACGCGCTACCAATTTATTGATAGTCTCAACCGTGATTTGATATTAGATTAATAATTGTTTCGGTAAAGGTTAGACATGAATAGAGGTCAATAAAAAGATAAGGGTTAAGAGTGGGAACCATATTCCCTCCAAAAACCCTAATCTTCATTCTCCACTATCGATCTAGTTTATCTATTAAAAGATAAAATGAGTCATCTTTAATTAATCGTCCATTACTACCAAATTCTATGAACCCTACTAGCCTCTTCTTCATAAAATCTACATCCATATATCATAGATCTAGAACAAACCATCAATATTTCAATCAACTTATCTAAATCAAGATAAAGGTTTGACGTTTTCCTGAGGATGACCCGTACTCATCTCGGCTAGTTACTAGCGACACCGTTATTGATTGCGGTTACTTTACTACGAAAATGCTTTTTAAAAAAGATCAATCAGTATGCTTCTGGTCTTCAGGATGCATTTTTATTTGGTTGTATTCTGAAGATCCATCCATGAAGGAGAAGATCTCGTGGGTAGACGTGTTATCGATCATCAGCTTGGTAACGGGTACCGGGAAGTCATCCTTCGGGCAAGCTTTATTGAGGTCTCGAAAGTCCATGCAGATGCGAACCGTCCCATTTTTCTTCATCACTGGAATGATATTGGCGATCCAATCAGGATATTGAACTTCTTGGATGAAGCCAGAGTCGATTAGTTTCTTGAATTCAGCGTTGATACTCATCTCATGTTCGAGTCGCATCCTCCTTAGGGCCAGTTTGATTGGCTTTATGCCCGGCGAAATAGACAGTTTATGTACTGCTACTTTTGGATCAAGACCCGGCATCTCGGAATAGTTCCATGCAAAACAGTTTTTATACTGCATGAGCACGTCTTTTAATGTGGCTAGATGTTTTTCAGATTGTACCTCACCGACGAATGTCGGTCTCGAATCATTTTTCGTTCCTAAGTCGATTTTCCTTAGGTTTTTCGCCGTGGTACGTATCCTATATTCTAGCTCTTTTGGTGCTGGTGGAAACTCTGAGAAAACCCCGTCCTCGTCTTCATTTGCGAAGCACCTGAAGAGGCCATTCATACTTTCGTGCCCTCTCACTTTTGAGAATGTTATCATATGGCAAGTACGAGTCTGCTTCCCTTTTTTTGATTGAGCTGGTCCTATCCTAACAGGGTAGGTCTTTTTTGGCTCATGCTTTCGTAGTGGGGAGGGTTACCCTCCACATATTGGATAAAACGAACCTGCCTTGTCGATATTGGTCTTCCACCCAATCTTTCAACGTGAAGCTGTCTTCAAGGGGACGGCCTATTAACCGGTGAAAGGTGCAATAATCCGGATGATGGACCTCATTTATTTGTTCGGGGTGCCGAGGCTTCGGAAGCGTCATCATTTGGTGCTTTATGACATGGTTGAATATTTTCCTTGTTTTGTCTCGAGGAAAAGAGTATTCTCGACCCATCTTTATAAAGGATGGGCTCCAATTGAGTTTTTCTCAATTGCAGGGTGTCTTACATCCGCTTTTTTGTCTTTGAACGTTGTTTGCGTTCTTGGTCCTGTTTTTGCCTCCATTTCGAGTTTTCCCCTTTCGCGAGAACATATAGCGGGCCGGGGATGAAGAGTGTTACGGTTTACTTTCCTTGCAAATTGTCGGTTGAGACGCTGCGTCTGGGCCTTTTCATAAATGGCCATTTCACAGCTGTGATTGTTCCAGCTCATTTGACAAGATTCTTTTATTAGCTTGTCAATTTGTTTCTCAAGTGAAGGACTTAAAGTTCTTAGTGCGGGATCTCGCTCCGATTTGACGTCACAGCTACTTGGAAGAGCGTTTTCCTCTTCATTCAAGTTGTTTATGACGTGGTAACTGTAAACTTGCTCCCGTTTTTTGGACCGAACATAATCGAGCCCGGTTGTTTTCATCTTCCCATTGGGTTTCCTTTGCCGAGTCCCGGGAATATTCCAAATCTTTTTGTAGAATTGGGATTGTCGAACAGTTTGTTCGAGAGGTATGCCTTAGCGTCTCAACAGTTCTTTCAATCCTCCTGCATAATATCTTGGCAGACGGATGGGTTGAAGTCTATCGAGTACAAAATTGGAACCATACCAAATTTCTTTTCCTACTTTGGTCACCGTAGATTGGTAGAAGAGAATTGCCTTTTCACCTCTTCGTCTAGAAGGTATGTAGAAAGTTTGCAGCTCTTATACGCTGTATGTGTCGAGCTTATCAAATTCCTTGTAGTGTCAAGGCGGAGCCATTGTGATTTGCAGACTTTGATCCTCTTCGGTAAGAGCCTGCATCGACGGGCGGATAGAGAACACTGCATTGGCCTTGTCTTCGGAGTCGTTGCCAAAGACCAAAATAGGAGTAGATGGTCCGGGTTTATTGTTTTCTTTTTGGGGTTTCCCCGAATAGACTATTTCTTCATCTTCCTCGGTATCGCTCCCAAAGATCGGGATAGTGGCGATGGACTTCCATTTATTCTCCGGATCGTGACACCTTTTAGTATCCTTGAAGTCTGGTAGGAAGTACTTTGCATCTTCGTATTTCCGGACTTCGTTTACCGAGAATGGGTTTAGCTCTCCTATGAAGGCGTACTCCGAACCATTCTTGAAATACTTCATACACTGATATTGTGTAGAAGGGATGACATTGTACTCGTGTAATCAGGTCCTGCCGAGTAGGGCGTTGTAGCAAGTCTTGGTGTCAATGACATGAAATTTGATGTTAGTGACGAGAAGCCCGAAGCGTAGCGACAATATTATCGACCCAAGTGTCCGTGACGACTGTGAGTCGAACTCGGATATGGTAATTTTATCTCGGGTAAGGTGCTGAACGTTCATGCAAATTTCGTTCAGCACTCTCACGTTGAGAAGATTAACGGAGGATCCGTTGTCGACAAGGATTTTCCCTATCTTGATATCGTGGCAGTTTTCTATTTTGTAAAAAGCAAGTAGGCACCCAAGTCCTACGTGCATACGTGCTTTCTTTTAACACTCTCACATGATTTCGGTTAACGGAGGGTCCATAGTCGACAAGGATTTTCCCTATCTTGATGCCGTGAGCGAAGTGTAGTTACACAGCTGAATATTATCGCAGTTCTTCTTCTCCTCCTCTTTTTCAGAGGCGGAGTCCTTGAAGAGAGGGTTCATGGGTGTTTCATCCTCAGAATCGCTCCCGAACGTAAGAACTTGAGGTTTTTTCCCATCCGAACTGGTACCAACTATATGACAGTTGCCAGTCGTTTCTTCATATGTGTTCATCTCAATATTTTGATGTCGACGAGCGCGAGTGATTGATCTGTTTTATGTGTAGTAGTTAACCGCAATCAATAACGGTGTCGCGTGTAGCTAGACCGAGATGAGTACGGGTCGTCCTCAGGGAAACGTCGATTCTTTTAATTTTACTTTAGACGTGTTGAGAAAAAAAGGAGGAAGAATAAAGAATGGTGAAGAATGGTTGTAGGTTCTAGATCTACGTTAAACACGGATGCAAATTATAGATCTAGATTAACTACGGATGTAGGATTTATAATAAAAGGGAGGCTTGTAGGGTTCATTAAGATTTAGTAGTCATGGATGATTAATTAAAGATTAATCCTTTTATACTTTAATAGATTTAAAACTAGATCGACAGTGATGCATGTAGATTAGGGTTCCTGGAGGGAATAGGTTTTCCACTCTTAACCCCTATCTTGCCATGGATCTCCGTTTATGTCTAGCTAGCCTTTAACAAAACAATTGTTAATCTAATCTCTAATCGCGGTCGAGACTATCAATGAATTGATAGCGCGCCCGATTAGGATGTTAACTATTCTTTTGATAAAATTTATAAACTTTATAGGACGTATAAAGAGTTTAAGGATCTTCATCATCCATTAATCTACCCTAATCCTATGAACCCTAGCAAGTGGAGAATTATTCGTGCATGTTGGGGATAGAAGAATGGATAAACATCATGATGTGAATAAGAAAATAAAATGCAATAAAAATAAAACAACTACCTTTATTAATCAACTTGATCAAGTACACTTTTGTTCCTTTAGAAAATAATTACAAAAACCTAGTTTGCTTCTCGATCTCTTCTAAGGAGGTAGATGAACAGTTGATGATCAGCCTGGATGTGTGAGCCGTCTTGGACTTCGTGATCTCGTCGGCTTGATGATTTTTCCAAGAGGCTCTCGGTCCTTATTTATAGTTACAGACCCAGAATATTTAGTTCCCTAATAAGGCAACTAGCTGTTAGGATCCTACCCAAAAATACAGAATCCCAACTCCCTCAACAAGCCGCGGATCCGCCGCTAATAGTACCTTCTTGCCGCGGAACCACCACTCTTTGGTGTGATCTTGGGCTCCAATTTCTTGGGCCTCATCTCTGTAGCACTTGGTGATCTTTTGAATATCTAGACTTTGAAAATCTTTTCTACATTTCTGCCAGAATTGGTTTCTTTAATTTACTTGAATATCTTCGGCAGATTTGATCTCGCCAACTCGGATTTCCTTGATTTCAGTTATGATATAATTCCTGCACAATTATCTCAATAAATGATATTAGTAGAATTTGTTTTTATTAAGCTATTATCTTAACCATTTGTCATGATATTTTAGTTTTAAGAGAATTGGTCAAAGATATTTAATAAAGTAAGCATATTTAAATAGACCAAATATTACATGAATATTATATGCTTACATTTCCTTTCATAATGTTAATTATAATATATAAACACATGAAAATGGTATTTTTACGGATAAACCCTTATATGTGTTATATTTATAATAAACATCTTTTATTATATATAAATAGTAAGGAAAATGTCATATAAAGTGCAGTTTTATCAACTGAACAAATACCCCCAAACTTAATTTTGATCGTCCTGAGCAAACTAGATTTTTAAGAGAAGGAGAAAAAGAAAAAGAAAAACCTAAGTAGCACACTTTCGTAGGTAACACGATTGCACTTAGCACGTGCAACAAGCCTTTAAACCTCTAGGAGTCCCTAGTAGGAGGAGTGTTGTCTTCTGAGAGTTTTCAGTGAATTACACCCACAAAATCCTATAATAAAAGAAAGATGGTAAAAGTTACATATAAAGATAAGAATTTATAAAAGAAAGAACTTGAAAATAAGAGTTTCCAACTACACCGGTTTTTCGGTTGTCATGAGCCCTATCTTAATGGTCATGAAAAAATATTAGAAATCACATCATCCCTCAATAAAACATCGCCTTTAGTCTTCCTCCCTATCTTCTTCCAAACATTGATCATATACCCCTACGTGTGTGTAAAAGACATCTCTACACTTAGAGAATTCAATTCAAGCTATCATACTCTTGTCCATCTTCCAAAGTACTTTTTAGATTGTGAATATTTTCGATAAAGTTGCTCACACATTTTTCATGCGACCGTTAATACTTCTTGAGGTATTAACCGACCGATTACAAAATGTGCTTGCGCATTTTGGCGTAATTCCTCGTTTCGCAACACCTAAGGCTTAGCAGTGGCTCCCAAACCAGTTGGTCTAAGGAACTAGGTGATAAAGCACACTCGCTATATTTCTTTTTATCCTGCCTTGGTAATTACAAAACCAGTGTTCATTTTTTTCCTTCACTCTCGCTATAGTTTTTTTATTTTTCTTCATACTAAGGCTTTTAGACAAGAGCATTTCAAGGTATCCTCTACTATCTCAAGTTTCAGGATGTGTGACAGCGCATATAGTAGGGTATCAACGTTCAAAAGTTTGGCCTCAAGAATAGGGATTATTTTTCAGACTTATTTTTATCCTCATATTAGCAATTTTCTTCATCTTACTAACCTTTGGGAAAATAGCTCATAACTACTTATTACTAGTTTTGTTTAAGAAAATATCTAACTTTCTTATTTTTCTTAAACTATTCCTATCTTTCAAATATAATTTTTCACTTTCTAACTTTCATTATCAAAAAATTTTGTGCTTATATATAGTATAATGCAAAGTAACTCGTAAATAAGCACAAACCTTCCCTAAACCTGTTTGCAGCTGTGTCCTCACTGTTGTTTCTTTTAAATCTCAAAAACCTATAGACTTGGGAGGAATGGTTATTAACGGGGGCAACAAAAATTGAAAGTGAAAATCCTCCCCCAAACTTATTTTTGGCTCACAATTTGGAGGACAAATTTTATTTTCAAGAGCCAAAAATATAACCCCTCCCCACACAAACTTGAGTTTAACAATAGTAAGCATTTTAAGGAAGGTAAAGTTATTTGGTCAACATAAGACTTTACAAAAACCAAAAGTTAATACCAACCATTCAAAGATTTATCAATGTAACGTATAGGTCGGTGGAAAACATGTTATATAGAGCCAAGAAGAAGTGGGGAAGAGATAAGTGGTGGTATAGAAAGGGTTTGCATGAACGTAAATGTGAAGAGATAAGAGGTGATAAATAAAAACGAGAATGTGAATGATCAGAAATGAGTGGAATATTGGCATTCTCGTATTTTATAAGAAGAAAGGGTGGTGGTTTAACTTCTATAGGTGGAGGTTGATTAATTATAAAATCCGTGTTGTTTAGGAATGCAAGTTCGTCAGCAAAAAGTACTTCAAAACTTTTATCGATGGTATAATTAAACATTTTGCTGTCAGTAAGTTTTGTGTCAGAATTTATCATATTTGATTTGTCAAAAATTATAGATGTAGGAGACTCGAAAAACTCATCTATCTCATTTTCAAAAGTATCCAAATCAAGTTGGCTTTCTGGAATTATCAAACTTGAATTATCGGATTGTGATTCATCAACACTCACTGAAATTATGGGAAGAATAGAAGAAGAACCTGAGAAAGTAGAAGGTAAAATGGGTAAACAAATTGGTGTGTGGAGTATCGCTGAACCAGATGTGGGAGATGAAGGCTGAATTTTGGTCTGCTGTTCGGTTATACAATTATCATCAACTTCAAGACACATTTGGGGTTCGAGAAGAATAATTAATGGCTCGAGATGATGATCACAAGGAAGTGAAAGGACCTGATGAATTGATGGGACAAACTCATCCAAATTTTCGGGTTCATCATTCAATATATCCCCAACGTCAATCTCGTCATTCAAGTGAAGGTTAGAATTCTTAAACACCTCATTAAAATTATGGTTTTTAATCATTTTGGTTCAAGAGTGGAGGTGTAGAGATCAAAAGGGTTGGGTATGGTTTCACTTGAAATAGACCCTTCATACTCAGGTAAATCAAACACTTCAAAGTCACACAACTTATCACACATCCTATCTTTAATTGGTGAATCATTTGGTGTACTTGATAAATCTGTGAAACTGGAGTTGTGGATTTCAGTTTGGAAAGGGAAGTTTTGATTAGGAAAGGTGTATAGTTCTGTCTCACCACTGAAATTCTCACTTGGTCCTATGCCCGAATTATATACTGAAAAATTTTAGGCTGGTTTGAAATTATTTGCTTGCATCCACTTTGTCGTCTCCTTCTTAATTTGGTTCGACATTTCCAAATATTTTTCTAATGTCTGCTCAAGACAAGACTTGGGTCGATAAGGGGTTTCAGTATAAGATTGAAATTCTTGTGGATAATTAAAACTCCCGAATGACTGATTAGAAGGACTGTCTAGAGAAGTTGTAAAGGTCAGATAGGATTGATAGGAATAGAATGGTTGCGAAAAATGGGCAGGAGTAGGATCAACATTATGATAAGAAGAATATTGATATGGGTTGGTTGGTTGGTTATTTTCAATAGACATCTTATATGCCACAAACCGATTATGAAATTCTTCTTTAGAATGTGGTGGTGATGGTTGATGTTGGTCCGGATTGAAACATTGTCCGTTAACCCTAGCTATTTGCTCAGCGATGGACATGCGTCTAGGGGTATCCTCACTCGGAGTATCAACTAAAACAGATGTAGAATTAGGATACGGTTGATAAGACCTGAACTGAGGTGGCCAACTGTTTCTATCCGCTTGTTCTATCCGATCTCTTAAAGAAATGGGAGAGTTGAATGGTATACCGAAGCGATTAAGAAGACAAGAAATTTCTGGTTGTGGATAGCAATGCTTGGCAAGAGTTCGTCTGTTTGGGTTACCCATTATAAGAAGGTGAAAAGAAAAATGGGTGAAAAGATTTAAGCTCTATTTGGATTGTTTTGCTTTGAAAGTGGACTTGGGGGTTTACTCACAAAAATCACAAAATGCACAAGCAAACCCTAGAACTAAGGTCACCTAAGTCAAGCACTAGACCGCTCCTAGACTTCCAAAGGACAAATCGCAGGATAAATCCTCTACTGCCTCTTTATTTCTCCTGTGGCTAGGTAAGTGCCAGGTAAGTGGGAGGTATCCGCTATACAAATCACCGAAAATAGCGGGCCTAATTAAGTAACCACTTGCCTTAGACACACTTGCCTAGACACCACAAAAGAAATGCAGATAAGTGATAGATTACCCACGACCTTCCTCTGTCCTACTTGAATGCGACGGTCCTTAAGGTCTTGATCTAGATATTTTTTTAATTAATATAGGATTATGCGGATGCTCGTTTTGTGATTTGTGGGGCCTAGGAAGGGTGATGAAATCCCCACCTAATCTGAATTTTGGTCTTGCCCCTTAAAGTCCGTATTAAAATATGCAAAAATAACCCACAAAACAAAGCACGCAAAAAGATTTTTGAGCGGCGATATTTTGCAAAGAATCCTGTAGAAAATATATTATTGGATTTTTCAGAGGAGAGATAAAGAGTTGTAGAAGATACCAGAGAATTTTGAAGCCAAGATCCACCAATTAGGCCGCGGTTCCGCCGCAATACTGGTGATTTGGCCGTGGTTCCACCGCGAGATGAGGGGATCTTTTGACAATTTTTGTACAGTATCCTCCGCTTCTCCTATGGGTCTTGATGAATGTCTTTGAATCTTTATCTCCTCGCTAAATTGACTCCAAAATTCCTCACAAGAATCACACACTAATCGTTAAATATGCAAGATGCGGTTTTGTTTTATGTTTATGATATAGATCGAAAAAGAATTCAACACGAATAGTAAGAATAAAAAAATTACGCACGTATCCCCGACAACGACGCCAATTGATTGATTTATTTTATGTGTAGTAGTTAATCGCAATTAATAACGGTGTCGCGTGTAGCTACACCGAAATGAGTACGGGTCGTCCTCAGGGAAACATCAAATCTTTTAATCTTACTTTAGACGTGTTGAGAAAGAAAGGAGGAAGAATAAAGAATGGTGAAGAATGGTTGTAGGTTCTAGATCTACGTCAAACACGGATGCAGAATATAGATCTAGATTAACTACGGATGTAGGATTTATAGTAAAAGGGGGGCTTGTAGGGTTCATTAAGATTTAATAGTCATGGATGATTAATTAAAGATTAATCCTTTTATCCTTTAATAGATTTAAAACTAGATCGACAGTGATGCATGTAGATTAGGGTTCTTGGAGGGAATAGGGTTCCCATTCTTAACCCCTATCTTGCCATGGATCTCCGTTCATGTCTAGCCTTTACCAAAACAATTGTTAATCTAATCTCTAATCGCGGTCGAAACTATCAATGAATTGATAGCGCGTCCGATTAGGATGTTAACTATTCTTTTGATAAACTTTATAGGACGTAAAAGGAGTTTAAGGATCTTCATCATCCATTAATATACCCTAATCCTACGAACCCTAACAAGTGGAGAATTATTCACGCATGTTGGGGATAGAAGAATGGATAGAGATCATGATGTTAATAAGAAAATAAAATGCAATAAAAATAAAACAACTACCTTTATTAATCAACTTGATCAAGTACACTTTTGTTCCTTTAGAAATGATTACAAAAACCTAGTTTGCTTCTCGATCTCTTCTAAGGAGGTAGATGAACAGTTGATGATCAGCCTGGATGCGTGAGCCGTCTTGGATTTCGTAATCTCGTCGGCTTGATGATTTTTCTAAGAGACTCTCAGTCCTTATTTATAGTCACAGACCCAGAATATTTAGTTTCCTAATAAGACAACTAGCTGTTAGGATCCTACCAAAAAAATACAGAATCCAAACTCCCTCAACGAGCTGTGGATCCGCCGCCAATAGTGCCTTCTTGCCGCGGAACCGCCGCTCTCTAGTGTGATCTTGGGCTCCAATTTCTGGGGCCTCATCTCTGTAGCACTTGGTGATCTTTTGAATATTTAGACTTTGAAAATCTTTTCTACGTTTCTGGCAGAATTGGTTTCTTTAATTTTCTTGAATATCTTCGGCAGATTTGATCTCGCCAACTCGGATTTCCTTGATTTCAGTCATGATATAATTCCTGCACAATTATCTCAATATATGATATTAGTATAATTTATTTTTATTGAGATATTATCTTAACCATTTGTCATGATATTTTAGTTTTAAAAGAATTAGTCAAAGATATTTAATAAAGTAAGCATATTAAAATAGACCAAATATTACATGAATATTATATGCTTACATTTCCCTTCATAATATTAATTATAATATATAAACACATGAAAATAGTATTTTTACGGATAAACCCTTATATATGTAAACATCTTTTATTATATATAAATATTAAGGAAAATGTCATATTAAAAGTGCAGTTTTATCAACTGAACAGCGAGATTCACGCTTTATCCTCTTGAAGTGTTTTTGATGGACAATGTATCCTTGCTACCACTTCTTGAAGGCACTGCATTCTTCGATGGGGTGGATGACCCTTCGATGATATAGGCAGTAGTTTGGATGTAATTCTTCTCCCTTGAAGCATGTGACCCAGGGAGAGTTTTTTATGAGAGGTGGCAGCTTCATCCCCATTGACAAGGATTTGGCAAAGCACTTCTCTGTTTTGATCCTGCTCTTATTTGTTACAGGTGTGTTTTGGTTTGGTTGGAGAACTTTACGACTCGTCCTCACCGCAGCTTCTTTACTCAGACAATAATGCTTAGCCTTTTTATATATGGTAGCCTCGCGTTCTCGGTCAACTTTGCCTTTTTGAAAAGCTTCATTTAACATCCTCTCAATCAGATCTTCTTCTGGCAGTTTTGGGGATTTTAGTGCCAATTCTGCCCTCAATTCCTCTACGTTGTTTTTTGACACTGAGGGAGCTTCTTCGTCATATAACGATGAATGGGAGACCATATGGCTACTTGCTATACGGTCTTCGGTTTCTTCTGATGAGTCATTTCCCTCATCATTGTCACTGTCTTCGCCCTTAAGAATATGCTTGAGGAATTCTTCAAGCGTGACTGATGTCCGCGCCTTCTGGTAATACTCCTCCAGTGCATCTAGGTATTTTTGTAGATCTGTGTGCTTATCGTCATACTCGGCAGGCTGCACATGCTTCTTGGTCTTCTTCTTTTTCTTCAAAAACTTTGAACCCTTAACTTAAGGGCTTTTCCCCTTGTCAGCATTTCTTGGTGTGGGGCAAGATTTTAGCATCCCCTCGATTATTTCAGGGTTAAGTGGGCTTTTCTACCTGATTGCCAGAAATGCCTGAAGATCCTTTAGCATTCTTTTAGTTTTTGCTAAGAGAGCTACTTCCCATGGAGTTTCTTCCACGAGTGAGCATGATGCCCTTGCATGTCCACCTTTTTGGGAGTGTGCTTCTGGGCGGGTTCACCCTCCAGTTATCAGACAGCGCCAATTTCCCCTGTTGATACTGGTCTTCAACCGAATTTTTGAATACGTATCAATCCTCAATTGGGTGGCTCATCATTTTGTGATATGAGCTATAATTATGGTTGTTAACGTTGCCTAGTTGTGCTGGACGCCGTGAGTTTTTGCAATGTGATAAGATTATTTTGCATCGCCGGTTCAAATAGTCTCCTCATCTTGTCGCGGGAAAATGAGTAAGCGCGTCCTAGTCTTTCTTCCAAGGATGGGCACGGACGCGCGTTGTTTTGGTGAGCTGCTGGTTTTAGGCTGCTCGGCTGTTGTTGCATGCTGGCAAGGAAGGCCGCTTTCTCTTTACCCTTGGTATTTCGAGGATCCTTATTTAAAGAGGAAGTCCCAAGGCTTATCTGATCCATCTGAGTTAGTTTATTTATCAGAGACTGAAAGGTTGTGGTCTTGAAGAACGTCATGACTTGGGACATAATCGTTTGAGGATCAAGGGTCCCGATGAACATGCCCATGGCAGGAGACTCTTCAATGCGCTGTTCGCACTCAGACTACAAGTTCCGCCACCAGATCGAGTATTGGACCCAGGTTTCTCCTGGTTTTATCCTAGCATTGATTAATGTCGTGATCGAAGTGTGTTCGCTCGCGCTAGCGAAACGCTGTGTGAACAACAGCTCCATTTCTGCGAAGGTTTTCACGGAGTCATTTAGGAGCTTCGAGTACCATTCGGAAGCTGTTTCTTAAAGGCTGCCGACAAACTAGCGAAGCAACAATTTGTCGTCGCCTCCAGTGTTGCCGTATAGAGCTCTGAATCGCGTGACGTGTTGATGAGGGTTGCATGTTCCTTTGTATACATAGAACTTAGGGATCGTATATCCTGACGGGTATTTGATTTGGTTATACCAGCCTGGATATGGTCGTCCGGTTCTGAAAATTTGGCCGGCAGCTTCATTAGCTTGGTGAGTTCTTATTTTTTGAGTACTATAATCATCCAGGGCGGCCTTGGAGATCGTTTTATCCTTGGCCACTGAAAAGGCCGGAGGAGATTTTGATGTTCCCCTCTGTCATCCTCAATGATTATCGGCGGATCATCGGTCGGGGGTTTTGGTTGGATCATCATTCCAACCATGTTTTGGAACAAGAGATCCATTTGCTTTATGTTAGCAGCTTGCTCAGAAGCCTCTTTGTCCTTTCTCTCTAGCACCCTTTGCAGAAACTCTGTATCAGTCTCTTACTCTTGGCGCTATTCGACTTCTTTGTCTGGACTTTCTTTTTGTCTGGTAGGCGCTGCTATTTTGGTCAACATTTCTTGGAGCCTTTGCTGTTGCTCCCGAGCCTTAATCAGTGATCGGTTTTTCGGTCTATGACTCACTGAGGCGCGGCTTTCTTCTTTTCCTGGAGCCATATAAACTGTATGTACAGTTATGCCCCACGATTTGGGGCGTTTAGGTTTATCACCTTTGGAATTTTCCGCGGGTTGCAGAGTTTTTGTAACAACTCCAATTCTTGTGTACATAAAATTCAATTAAAGTTAATATATACTTGGGGTATTTACAATTCCTGTAAAGGATATAAGTATTTGTTTTACTTTAGAACAATAAGAAAGAGCTTGTAGCTCACTGGTAAGACCTTGCACTGCTGATCCATAGCACCAGAGTTCAAATCCCATAAGCCACACATTCTTTTTATTTAAAATTCTTTTAAACTTTTAGAAGCCCAAGAGTCTACATGTGCAACACATGTAATAGGGTAAGTTATAGAATAATTAAACATGTGAACTGTAGAATACCAGACGACCCCGACCCAATACCCCAACACCAACAACACCCGTCGGCATTGGGCCGGTGACAAGGCCATAAAATCCGGCGAGGTCGGTCTAGATAGTCCCAAATGCCTTCAAATTTCACCTCCTGCAACGTTTGGCCTATCCCACTACTCCTTTATTGCATGTTTACTCTGAATAAATCCAGAGAGCAATAAAATGCCCATTTAACCTCATTTTAATGCATATTTTTAATACATTTTCATCACCCCTAAACACTAATTTTCCTTATAAATACCACCCTCAATTCACACCTCCTCACTCACAATTTCCTGCCAAAACTCTCAAGAAAATTCCAAGATCCTTTTGTGTGCAAGTGGAGTTAGCAAAGGGCGAAGCTCCGACGAGCTTCCGGCGACAACTCAAGGAGTTTCCGATGACGAAACGACGCACCGGTAACTCCCACCTCTTTCTATTTCTCTCCTCTAGCCAATCATCCAGTAAGTCCCTACTTCTCCTTCTTTTCTCTATTCTAAAAACATTCAAAACTAAAACCCGACGGAAGCGGAGTTAGTCCGACTTCCGATTCGGTTTTCTTTAAAAACTATAATTTTTCTTAATCAAGATATCTTCATATCATCACATATTGTTCATTAAACATTAATAAATATTTTTAACAAGTTTCACCACAAAATATTGTTATATGCATCTTTTATCGCAATTTTACATTAAAATGCCACAAAATTTAGTTTCTGACATAAACTCTATAATACCTTTATACTTTTAGATAACTCATGAGGTAAAGACCTACCTCCTCACAACACACATATATAACATAGCATAATGGAATTTGGGAATATAGATTTGAGAAAATACGACTTTACATATAACCACCTTCAACTATTAAAACATTTTTCTAAAAGAAGTGTATTTAATAAATCTTTGCAATTGCGCCTCTACAACCCATTTTGAGGAATCCGTTCGGTATGGTGCGAATTATCGCACATTCTCAGGCCTAGTAGAGTGCGATGTAGACCTCCGCAAGGAGCATACGATCTCGAAGGATTTTAATACATTTTTCTTTAGAAAACGTGATTTCTATTCTAAATAAAACTTATATTTTTAATAAATATATATATATGTAATTAATATCAAAATATCTATTTTTAATATTTATAATATTCCACATTTCCAAAATTCAAGAAAAACATTCCATTTATAAGAAAATACCATACAATTCCAATATTTCAAATAAATACCTTATACTTTAAAAACTTGGTCATATTCACTAGAAATGTCACATTGAATAAAAGAAAAATCTATGAAAACTCTAAAGACGATAATTAACTACTTGATGTATATTTTGAAAGTATATAAAAACTATTTTACATAAAACCCCTCAATTTATTTTAAATTATAACAAGGACCCTAATAAACATAGGTTTAAGCGGGACCAGTCTCTTAAGCCTCAGGGAGCCGGAGATATGGGTGCTTTCCTATTTAAGGTAGACAACTTAACAAATGGTGTTATCAACACTGTAATTGTCTTTGAAAAAGACACAAATCCTGCCGTCCATGTGCAGCAGTTACCGATAGCACCAAAATATAATACAAGACTTCAATTTCTTTTCTAATTGTCTGACTCAGACTGAGTCTCAATATAATCAATCTGACTTGAATATGATTCATGTATGAAATTACAAAACTACAAATTCAATATGAATCCATATATTTAAATTGTTCAATCTATTCAATCTATATTTACTGAACGGAACCATGGATATACATCCATCTACACGATTCTCCAGTTACATCCATTTACTGATATCATGGTTTTAGCAAGTCATCCATCTATATAAATCAAGACAATACAATCAAGACATCGCGGGGATTATAAGGGGTAGAATGGTACAAAAGGTGTTAAAAGTGGCACGAGACTGTAATCATAATACACCTAACCTGAATATCCATTGCCGTTGTACCGTGGTTGAACGGTTCCTTGTCCTCCGTATACCTTAGTCTCCAGAATAGTGGGTGTTTGCCGCCGAAAGACGCGATCGGGACATTGGTGCGTCTGGCCTGAATTTTGGGGGTCAGATGTGTTAGTGTATATGCCCTAGAGGCCATTACTGTATCATACTAGTTTGTATATTACTTAATGGAAGCTTGGGATATTCACAGTTGTATAGATAATCTTGCTCAAAATGGTAGTATGCTACTTGGTTTGTATCTATTTTACTGTGTACATGTGTTTCTTTTAGTATATCACCTATACACATTAGTGGAGCCCTTAGGATCTTTGCTTGATTACCAGCGTTGTGATGGATCACATTCGTGGGGGCTGGGTAATCCACAAGCACATCCTTATACATGTCCCTAGTCGTAGGACTATCGAGACAGGGCATCGATACTCCGGAGTAGACTAGCGTATGCGCTTCTCATCCCAGCAGGGGAGACGGTCTGTCCCACAGCCGTCAGTACGTCGTACTTGAGATGGTACGCGGGTGCTCGTTAGGTTACGAGTACACTGGACAGGACTCGTCAGGAACTGATGGTTGGTACTATACCTATCGTCAGTTATCAGTTCTCAGGTGACATGAGTACAGCTTAGTCCGCTGACTTGACACTGTCACTTCGCCTCGAGTGTGTTCCCACTGTACTTTGATTACTACCCTACCACGGCTCAAAGGAGTCGTGCAAACAGGTAGTAGTTGGGTGCAGTCCCGAAGCACTTGGAGGCAGTGACGGTTAGACAGGATGCGTCTATCCCGGTATTGGGAGTTGATATCGCGCTGTGTCATGGAGAGCCATTACACACAGTCGTCCCTGGCCAGGGCAAGCGAGATATACTGGTAGGTTTCCAGTGTAATCTCAGGGTGTTCTGGGCTACACTCCGACACGACTTGTACCGCTATTAGGGGACATGTTGGAGATAGTGCCCTCAGAGTCAATTATTGGATCACAGGCACATGATTGCAATGATTGAGGGAGGACCTATCCCGGTAGAACAGTCTTACTCAAGATGATAGTATGCTATCTGGTTTATCTTTATCATCGTGTACTGCTTTAGGTGACCTGACAGGTCGCTATTACACGTTGATAGAGCCCCTAGGATTCTTGCTTGACTGCCAGCAGTATGAGGGCGATCATATACGTGAGAGCTGGTAGTCTATAAGCACATCCTTAAAAGGTCCCTAGTCATGAGAGTTTCGAGACAGGGCATCGATACTCCAGAGTAGACTAGTGTATACATTCGAGACCTCGACGAGGGGCGATGGCCGGTCTCACAAGCCACTGGTGTCAGTTGGTTCACCTAAGATGTATACAGGTGCTCATTGGGTTATGAGTACACCGGACAGGACTCGCCAGGAACATGCTAGTTGGTCTTCTACCTGATGTCAGATAGCAGTTCCCTGGTGACATGTGTACAGGTTAGTTCATCGACCTGAGGATTGTCATTTGTCACGTGTGAGTTCCCACTGTACTTTGATTACTACCCTACCACGCTCAAAGGAGACGTGCAAACAGGTTTTAGTTGGGTACAGTCCCGAGCCACATGGAGGCAGTGAGCGGATCTTCGGGGGTTCGTCTCTCTCGGTATTGGGGGTGAGGTCGCGCTGTGTCTAGGAGAGCCATTACACGAAGTCCTTGGCCAAGGCAGGAGATTTACTGGTAGGTATTCCAGTAGTATCTCAGGGTGTTCTGGGCTTCACTCCGACACGACTTGTACCGCTTTTGGGGGTCTGACTTTTACCAACCCCCTAGGCCCGCCATGCGATGCTCATAGACGAACGGACCGGACTGTACGGATATTGTCACTGACAGGCTCAGTAGGGTGTCAGGATGAGTTCGCTCATCGACGTCCCTTTTGGTCAATACCTGGTAGCCCATCACGTATTGGCTTATACCTCTGACGTGCTAGTGGTTAAATCCACAACCAAGGTGTTGACGAGTCTTTAGAGTCCCCCACATTCAGTTGCTCAAGTTTTCGGGCGAAACGCTGTAGAGGCCGTATGGAGATATGGCAGGGTTCGATCAAATACGTGCGGTATTGCACGGATCAGGATCGGACGGTTAATACTAGCGGGCTTTGGTTTAAGCCGGATCCTAGTATTGTACAGTGTAGATTTTGTCTCATTGCATTTATATTCGGTCGGAATACAGATGCGGGTGTGTATACACAGTATCGGGGTTTTCCTGTAATTTATTACGGGACCAGTTTTCTGGAATTGCCAGTTTGCTTTTCGTTTCGGCCATATTTCTTTGTATCCTTCATTGGCCGAAGATTGGTGGAGGAGGGCTTATTTGCATTTGTGCAAATAAGCATTAGTGGAGGGGGTTCTTTGCATTTTATTGCTTCATGATAGCTCTTGTTGACCTTGACTTGTTCACTTCATCATTGCTTGACTTTTGGAGTCATCATGTTTGATGATGGTTGTGGTTGAGTGTGGATGTGTTTGTGATCATGTTCTTTCATGATTTCTTTTGATTCCCTCTTGCATTATTGTGTGGCCTCTCTCATTTTTGAACCACACTCTCATTTCTCTCCACTCCATCATGCATGGCCGGCCAAGCTCCTTGGGGGCTGTCCAAAATTCTAAAGGTGGGGTTTTTGTGTTTTTGCTTTGATAAAAATCCCACAAGATCAATCTCCATTAGCTTGTATCATCCCTCCACCAAAAGGAAACCTCTATGAACCCCAAAATGAGACATGAGCACTACACGCATTCTACAGCAAACCTTGGGCACGTCGGCTCGCCAACTTCATGCCCGAGTTGCCTCGGTATAGAGGTGGGAGCCCGTAAAAGAAGCCGGTGACGTGGTGCCCTTCCGGCGACGAGGTGGAGACCGGAGCTTCCGCGGGAGATCGGGATGACGACGAGAAGACCGGAGGACACGGATCAGTCGGTATATCTCTCTTCCCCATCTTGTAGTTAGCTAGGACTAGTTTAATAGCACTATCCGGGTTCTAGTGCGCGGTGGTGCCGGTTCAAGAAAAATTAAAGTTAACCATCGCTTCCGCATTTGGCCTCGGGATGGAGGCCGGGGCGCCGCCGTGCACTTACAGTGGTATCAGAGCCTCCCCATTAACATAGTCTAGCTTTGTCTAATGTGTTTACATTTCCGATCGATCGAAAATTCCAAAATCTGCGTTTTCTCATGCAACAGTTTTCTGTCGAAATTTTTTTGTCTCGAAAATTTTTTCAGGCTGTCTCAGAATACTGTGCAGGAAAGTATAAGCCTACTATAGAAATTTGGTCGCGAGATCACATTATTCGACCGCGGAACCGCGGCCAAACCCATGCTTGGACCGCGGTTCCGCCGCTGTTTTGACAGATCGTTGCACCAAATTTTTACAGAGGCCTTCTGGGTTGAAAATAGGGTTTTTGGAATATTATTTTTGGGCCCAGAATTTCTTGATGTGCTACAGTGGTACTTGGGGGCCCACTTGGTAAAATTTGATCGATCGAATATTTTAAACACATTAGTTCACAGTATTTACATTATATCTGCGACCGTGAATGTCACTTGATCGGTAAATCCTGTCTAACTGCTATAGCCCGGTTAGACGGATTTGCGAACGTGACTTTCACGTTGATGTTCTGTGTATTGCTGTGATGTTGCGGATTGTTCGGTGGGGATAGCCTGGATGCAATGCTAGTACAGTTGTTTTTGTTGTATTATGTACATTTGATATTGCAGGGCGAGCGTCCGACATGTGGACTGCCGTCACTGCCTGATTGTATTATTATTTTGGGGCACGACCAGGTTGCGGTCGATGTACCCGTTGTATGTATATTTTACTTTCTGTACTAGGATTACCCCGCGGAGGGGTGCACGGATAGCCGGGTTCTAGAGGGCAACGGGCCCGCATCTCATGGCATTGAGACGGAGGGGGCTTCACTCTAGAATTGGCGGGCTATTCGCCGTACTCGTAGAGGGTACAGGTTGACCCAGGAGGGGTGCCCAAGTTACCGGATTCCGTGAAGTGCTGGGTGGTCCATTCACGTTGCTGAAGGGGGCTGCCTCGCTTCAGGTTTTGGCGGGTAACTTGCCGCGCCCGTAGGGGTCTAGGAATTCATTGCACAGGCTATCCACACGACCAGGGGAACGTCGGGTTTCAGTAGTGGCTCTGTGAAACCCGGGGATCCCAGATATCTGTATTATTCTGTGATGCTGTACATTTTTGTGATGTTGCATTTTATCACGCCTTGAGCGAAATATAATATATTGGTATATATATTAGTAGATGTTGTATATGTTTTGCATCCGCGCTAGTCCAGTCCCCGCTCTGTCGTTAGTTAGCTAACCTAACGGGTAATGACGGGACCCAGTGGCAAATGCGGATGGCACATACGTACATCACTATATTTTTGTTCTTTGTGGTGTGATCAATTGATGGGACTGCGTTGATTCGGATCAATGCAAGTTAAAAACAAACCTAATCTGATGTTGTTGGAACACTTTTCAAAAAGCTGTTATTGCAAGGACGTTCACTTTTGTTTTACATCGTGGTATTCGGTTGGAATATCCTGCTCCTCAGTCGACAAGGCAAGGGCCGAGATCCCATCACCGGGAGTGACCCCTCGGACAAAAAGTTTGCGTCAGGGCAATAACTTCACTATAGCCGGTTACTTTTGCTTTGCACCGTGGTATTCAGTTGGAATATCCTGCACCTCATTCTACGGGGAAAGAGCCGAGATCCCTTCACCGGGAGTGACCTCTTTAGCAACGGGTTTCGTCACTATATTTTTCTAAAAAGCTATCCGTTCCTTCAACGATATCAAGTTCATTACGTTAAAGGTTTTCGCCAGAAACCATTCGTAGCCCTCCGTCGTTTCAGACGGGTAGCACGTAGTATTCATGCTATGTTTGTTGACCTTCGTCAAGGCATAGTGTATGGTAGCTGCTTGTTACCTTTCTGTTGCATAGATAGATGCGTTGGTTTGGGACAGTCGTATAGCCTTGTTGACCTTCGTCAAGGGCTTGTACGGGTGGGTTCAAATTAACCTGGACAATGACGGGTGGAACTTGACATGTGACTTATGATTTGTTGACCTTCGTCAAGGTCATAAGAGCATGGGGCAAAAATCACATCGGGAGTTTCTAAAGAAACTGAAACTTGCCAGATATGCGCATACCTTCTGGAGTGTGATGACGTGAGCGGATTCCGTCACGTTATCATGCGATGATAGTTGGATCCCGATTCCCACTGATGAGTTGGTTTACTCCTCGGGTGATCCCGACTAATTCTTCTTTCAGGTTTGGAGGAGAATTTGACGGTACAGTGGGAGGTTTCCAGATTAGATAAATTGGTAACCATTCTGATCTAGGTTAGAGTGCACGCTGAGTGTTTCTTTTCTCTCTCTCTTCGACAGCGACCATTGACCCGACCCTAAGACTATGACTCAGAGACCAAAATTAACCGAACCTTCTTAACACTGGCTTTTGGATTGTCAGAGTTGCAGACCTCATTGACACTCCTACTTTTACCCTTTTCTCCAGAACACCCCGTATTACTACGAACGTCCACTTCCATTGGACAAAACCATCGTTTGGTTATATACGAACTCGAAGGAATTTATTCGAGGATGGTTTCCGGTTCTAGAGAAATCAAATAGGACTATTCAGTTGTCTTTTCCTTCTACCTTCTCTCAGGTTGCGAGTACCCCTTAGATTAGGGGATAGTACACCTATTACGCAAATTGGATAGTCTTCTTCCAAACCTTAGGCTGGTGCCGAACGGTGTGGAATGAAGAAAACCAATTAGCATAACGATGGTGTGCAGAAGGTATTAAGTAAAGACAAAGAAAGGGATTAGTAAGAGGGCAAAGTAAATTGCGACTGATATTCACGACCAAACCAAGTATTTCATTACCACTCCCACTTCACCTTTGTATTTCTCCAGGACACTCCGTATCACTACGAAGATCCACAGTTTATTGATATTCCATCGTATGGTTATATACGAACTCGAAAGGAATTTGTTCCAGTTCGGGGATGGATTCTGGTTCAGGAGAAATAGGAATAAGGTTTATTCAGGTGTATTTTATCTTCACCTTCTCTCGCATTGCGAGTGTTCCTAGGATTGGGACAGGACACCCATTATGCTTATTGGATAGTCTTCTTCCAAACCATAGGCCGGTGCCGAACGGTAGGGAAGGAAGAAAACCATTTGGCCTAAATGGGTGTACAGAAGGTAATGACTAAAGACATATGAAGGGATTTGGAGAGGTGGCAGAGATTTATACGGTTACAGTTGTGAATCTGGAAGAGGCATTACTAGGAATACCAGAATACCCCTACGAAACATTTCAATATTTCAGCTTCACTGTGTACTGTTAAAGGAAAACTGATTTCCCGATTAGATACTTACTCTAGGGTATGTATTTACCAGGTATGATTTTCACATCTGCATGGTTTTACAGATGATGAGTGGGAGTAAGTTATTGGGAATTAGGTGATCATCCTCATTATATCGGAATTCGTTATAATTGGTGATATTTGAGGAAGTCACCTGGGTTGTTTGCCGGACGGCGAATATTTGGTTTTGAATATCCGTTATAATGCACCAATTTCAAATTGATATATCTGTACGTCTATTTTTATAGAGTGAGATATACCTTTTTGAAATTATGTCGATGACATTTACCTATATCAGTTGATGGTTAAGTAAGGAGCATTAAACAGCGGTGTAATTCTTCTTAACCATAAGTACAGTTTTCAACTTACGACACACAGTGAATGAGTAATCAGACTCAAGGGACTTATACAGAGTATTGTATGTTGTCCAGGGTCCATCAGGACAAAGGGGTTGGTCCTCATATTATATTCGGTTTACTTATGACTTCTCTAGTTTTTAGACAGGTGTTTCGTGGAAACACAGGGTCCGAATTTTAAGAAGTTATAGGTATTTGAATAGAGTAGAGAACCAGGTGTAGCAAGTATCGGGATTCTTCAAAGTGATCGAAGATGTAGATACTTGTGTATGGTATTCAGTTGATAGTAATGATAAAGAGAACTTGCTTCTTTTTCAGGTTACTCATAATTGGAAGCATTCCTAAGTTGAGTAACGCTGATCGTCCTCCTTCCATTTAGTAGACATGCACTGGAGACAGCTGCATGATTTGAATCTGGTTCAATTAAATCAGTGCCTCTAGTCCTATATTGGATATAGAACAGTTCGTATCTTAACGATGTTAAGGTACGGGGAGTTGTCTGGCATATGCTTGAAAACCAGACTGTGGATAACTCAAGGAACGTTTCTGTAATGGCTGTTTGTGGGTTGACCCAGGCTATGACGAGGGTTGACTTTCTACCATCTGGAAGATCAATAGTGATATTGTTCTAGACTCGCCACAGTTTTAATAAAAATGGATTTTTTCAGAAAACAATAGTGGGAGTATGGTAGAACTGGAAGTGATTCCAGAACCACAAACGATTACTGAAGATTTGATAGGAACCTAAAGATTCAATCTGGTTTGACATTCCATTGGCCACTCCGCAGATACGGTGGGTAACCTCAGGCACCCGAGAGGTACTTCGGTATGCTCAAGGACGGTGGTAGGGAGGTTCTTGTTTACCCACACCTGCCATTGCTGTTGTTCCAGGCTGCGAGACACGGCGGGAGGATGAGTATAGCGTCGTTCTAAACTGGCTTTAGAAGTGTACGTCTATATGACTCTGCCAGAGGGTTGTCGTGGTCAGTGGGAACAGCGGAAGCATTGGTGGACAAGTGGCTTGTGTCTATTTATAGACTAAAGCAGATGTAGCGGAGATAGATCATCTATTTCTGATGTGACAGTCATAGGTTTGACTTCATCAGAATAAGGGATGGATCTGTTAAGAAGGTAGTAGGGTGTGATGTCCTGGTATTTGGATGACATACACAGAGTAGGAAGTGACATTCCTATACTACGATCGGTTATACTTTGGTCGTCACACAGTGGTTTCTCCACATGGGACTTGGACATTATATCAGACATACTAGTTACTAGATCTATGGTTTTAGATCTAGATTTGGGTGGTTTCCCAATTAAGGGTAGTTAGACAGCATTCTAAGAGTATTTAGAATGGACGACTCCTGGCACGGTAGTGTACCTGCAGGTGATGGAGTCACCCTCTCTAAAGGTGTCTTACAGACTAAAGGGGAGAGAGATGTGCATGATTGGCAGATCACTTGCTTAGGCAATTGAGTCAATCATGAGATGTCAAGTACCACACCAGATGTTGTTCTTGCAGTAGATGCAATAAGTTGATATTGATCCAATCCTGGAGAAACAATCGGAAGCAGCTTTAGAACATAAGTGGATGTTCTAGGGATATGATAACGACGGCCTCATTCGGAAGACAGTTATCATTCCAGGCTTCCAAGGTGACCTGGACAACAAGGAGGTTGTCAGAGTTATAGTTTTCCTTCTGACAAGGGGCAGTATTTTGGACAGGTGGTCCAAGGCAATACTGAGGGAGGCATGGCGCAGGATACTGATTAAGTTCAGTTGACGATACAGTCTAAGAAGTTTGGATTTAGAGTTCATTTATGAGCTAGGTCCCATCAGACATCCAGACACATTCTAAGACAGGTATTGCTCATTTCGGGAGATGGCTTTCTCCGCGAACTTGAGATATAGAGAGACATAGAAAGAAACATCAAAGCGGATCCACTCACTAAGGCTATTCCTTGAACGCAATAGTTTCGCAAACGAGCTTTGTGAGACTGACTCGTAGAGGAGTTGGGTATTCGGTATCACACGGGCTGTGAGTATGCGACATCGCAATAATTAGCCTTGAGTGCAAGTGGGAGATTGTTGGAGATAGTGCCCTCAGAGTCAATTATTGGATCACAGGCACGTGATTGCAATGATTGAGGGATGACCTATCCCAGTAGAACAGTCTTACTCAAGATGATAGTATGCTATCTGGTTTATCTTTATCATCGTGTACTGCTTTAGGTGACCTGACAGGTCGCTATTACACGTTGATAGAGCCCCTAGGATTCTTGCTTGACTGCCAGCAGTTTGAGGGCGATCATATACGTGAGAGCTGGTAGTCTATAAGCACATCCTTAAAAGGTCCCTAGTCGTGAGAGTTTCGAGACAGGGCATCGATACTCCAGAGTAGACTAGTGTATACATTCGAGACCTCGACGAGGGGCGGTGGCCGGTCTCACAAGCCACTGGTGTCAGTTGGTTCACCTAAGATGTATACAGGTGCTCATTGGGTTATGAGTACACCGGACAGGACTCGCCGGGAACATGCTAGTTGGTCTTATACCTGATGTCAGATAGCAGTTCCCTGGTAACATGTGTACAGGTTAGTTCATCGACCTGAGGATCGTCATTTGTCTCGTGTGAGTTCCCACTGTGCTTTGATTACTACCCTACCACGCTCAAAGGAGACGTGCAAACAGGTTTTAGTTGGGTACAGTCCCGAGCCACATGGAGGCAGTGAGCGGATCTTCGGGGGTTCGTCTCTCTCGGTATTGGGGGTAAGGTCGCGCTGTGTCTAGGAGAGCCATTACACGAAGTCCTTGGCCAAGGCAGGAGATTTACTGGTAGGTATTCCAGTAGTATCTCAGGGTGTTCTGGGCTTCACTCCGACACGACTTGTACCGCTTTTGGGGGTCTGACTTTTACCAACCCCCTAGGCCCGCCATGCGATGCTCATAGACAAACGGACCAGACTGTACGGATATTGTCACTAACAGGCTCAGTAGGGTGTCAGGATGAGTTCGCTCATCGACGTCCCTTTTGGTCAATACCTGGTAGCCCGTCACGTATTGGCTTATACCTCTGACGTGCTAGTGGTTAAATCCACAACCAAGGTGTTGATGAGTCTTTAGAGTCCCCCACATTCAGTTGCTCAAGTTTTCGGGCGAAACGCTGTAGAGGCCGTATGGAGATATGGCAGGGTTTGATCAGATACGTGCGGTATTGCACGGATCAGGATCGGACGGTTAATACTAGCGGGCTTTGGTTTAAGCCGGATCCTAGTATTGTACAGTGTAGATTTTGTCTCATTGCATTTGTATTAGGTCGGAATACAGATGCGGGTGTGTATACACAGTATCGGGGTTTTCCTGTAATTTATTACGGGACCAGTTTTCTGGAGTTGCCAGTTTGCTTTTCGTTTCGGCCATATTTCTTTGTATCCTTCATTGACCGAAGATTGGTGGAGGAGGGCTTATTTGCATTTGTGCAAATAAGCATTAGTGGAGGGGGTTCTTTGCATTTTGTTGCTTCATGATAGCTCTTGTTGACCTTGACTTGTTCACTTCATCATTGCTTGACTTTTGGAGTCATCATGTTTGATGATGGTTGTGGTTGAGTGTGGATGTGTTTGTGATCATGTTCTTTCATGATTTCTTTTGATTCCCTCTTGTATTATTGTGTGGCCTCTCTCATTTTTGAACCACACTCTCATTTCTCTCCACTCCATCATGCATGGCCGGCCAAGCTCCTTGGGGGCTGTCCAAAATTCTAAAGGTGGGGTTTTTGTGTTTTTGCTTTGATAAAAATCCCACAAGATCAATCTCCATTAGCTTGTATCATCCCTCCACCAAAAGGCAACCTCCATGAACCCCAAAATGAGACATGAGCACTACACGCATTCTACAGCAAACCTTGGGCACGTCGGCTCGCCAACTTCGTGCCCGAGTTGCCTCGGTATAGAGGTGGGAGCCCGTAAAAGAAGCCGGCGACGTGGTGCCCTTCCGGCGACGAGGTGGAGACCGGAGCTTCCGCGGGAGATCGGGATGACGACGAGAAGACCGGAGGACACGGATCAGTCGGTATATCTCTCTTCCCCATCTTGTAGTTAGCTAGGACTAGTTTAATGGCACTATCCAGGTTCTAGTGCGCGGTGGTGCCGGTTCAAGAAAAATTAAAGTTAACCATCGCTTCCGCATTTGGCCTCGGGATGGAGGCCGGGGCGCCGCCGTGCACTTACAGGACTGACGTTTACCGCCCCCTAGGCCCGCCATGTGATATTCTCAGACGAACAGACCGGACTGTACGGAGATTGTCACATTCAGGTTCAGTAGGAGTTCAGATGGGTTTCACCTCGTCAGTCTTCTTATCGGCATCTACCTGGGGTCAGTTACGCACAGCTAGTGCCGCTTGCGATCTGTGGTTAAACCCACTGCCAGCGTTGTGTCGAGTCTTTAGAGTCCCACACAGAGAGCTATTCGCCTTTAGGCAAAAGTGTAGAGGTCGCATGGTTTTGCGACAGGGTTCGGTCGCATCCGTGCACTTGTGCACGTTTGGTGTCCGGACAGTTATTACTAGCAGGCTTTGGTTTAAGCCAGATCCTAGTATACATTTTGGGATTGGTTTTATCTCGTTTGTATTCGTGTTCCTCGGAACGCGGATGCGGGTGTGTATGCACGGTTGACAGAGGCAAAGGCAGAGGATTCTTATTAGGGTTGTTGACTGTTGACTTTTGCTAAACCTTAATGAGAATTTGAAATATGATTAATAATAATATTAATTAAGTATTATTGTGCCATGGTTGGGTTGAAAGGTTGACTTTGTTGACTTGTTGACTTCGTTGACCGGTTGACTAGGTTGGACTTGTTGACCATCATCATGACAATGCCTATCATTTCATGGCATTGACCTTTGCTTGCTTGTTTTGTTCACAAATTGCATTTAATGCATGAAATGATATTGCCATTTGATATGATAACAACCTGTAAGTCCACGTTACCCGTCCCCGGTTCTTTGGGGTTGCGGAAATGGTGAAAAAGGATTTTTTTCTTTGGGGTAACATGGACTCAAAATACGGATCTTTGTTAAACAACTATCTAACAACCTAACTAGGAGTGTTACATACTCGGTTAGGGGGTTATACCTTAACTTGAACTCCTTCTCTTCAACTCCCTGCGGTAGTCGGATCGGCCTCACCTCGTCGTCTCCTTGTGCCGAAGATGGATCCACCCGAAAGCTTCTACCTTTGGCTTCAACCTCAAACTAGAGGAAACTAGAACACTTGGCTTGCTAGACTTTGTGTACTAGGATGAGTAGAGAAGTGTTTTGGGTTTTATCTCCAAGGCAAATGATACTCAACACATGAGAGGTTTTTGCCTTGAACTAGAGAGAGAGCAAGAGGAAGAGGGAAAGCTTGAGGATGAGAGAGCTTTCATGAGAGAGAAAGCAAATGAAAGAATGAGCAAGACTTTTCTCACCCTTGCTCTCATAATCCAAAATCATCATAACACATAATAATAATTGAGTATTATGTGAAAGTTGTTATCATATCAAATGGCAATATCATTTCGTGCATTAAATGCAATGTATGAACAAATAAGCAAGCAAAGGTCAATGCCATGAAATGATAGCCATTGTCATGATGGTGGTCAACAAGTCCAACCTAGTCAACCGGTCAACAAAGTCAACAAGTCAACAATGTCAACCTTTCAACCCAACCATGTCACAATAATACTTAATTAATATTATTGTTAATCATATTTCTTATTCTCATTAGGGTTTAGCAAAAGTCAACAGTCAACAACCATAATGAGAATCCTCTGCCTCTGTCTCTGTCAACTGTGCATACACACCCGCATCCGCGTTCCGGGGAACACGAATACAACCGAGATAAAACCAATCCCAAAACGTATACTAGGATCTGGCTTAAACCAAAGCCCGCTAGTAATAACTTTCCGGACACCAAACATGCACAAGTGCACGGATGTGACCGAAATCTGTCGCAAAACCATGCGACCTCTACTTTTTTGCCTAAAGGCGAATAGCTCTCTGTGTGGGACTGTAAAGACTCGACACTACGCTGGCAGTGGGTTTAACCACAGACCGCAAGCGGTACTAGCTGTGCGTAACGGCCCCCAGGTAGATGCCGATAAGAAGACTGACGAGGTGAAATCCATCTGAACTCCTACTGAGCTTGAATGTGACAATCTCCGTACAGTCCGGTCTGTTCGTCTGAGAATATCTCATGGCGGGCCTAGGGGGCGGTAAACGTCAGTCCCCTAATAGCGGTACAAGTCGTGTCGGAGTGTAGCCCAGAACACCCTGAGATAACACTGGAAACCTACCAGTATTTCTCGCTTGCCCTGACCAGGGACGACTGTGTGTAATGGCTCTCCTTGACACAGCGCGATATAAACTCCCAATAACGGGAGAGACGAATCTTGTCTAACCTTCACTGCCTCCAAGTGCTTCGGGACTGCACCCAACTACTACCTGTTTGCACGACTCCTTTGAGCCTTGGTAGGGTAGTAAACAAAGTACAGTGGGAACACACTCGAGGCGAAGTGACAGTGTCAAGTCAGCGGACTAAGCTGTACTCATGTCACCTGGGAACTAATAACTGACGATAGGTATAGTACCAACCATCAGTTCCCGATGAGTTCTGTCCAGTGTACTCGTAACCTAACAAGCACCCGCATACTATCTCAAGTACGACGTACTGACGGCTGTGGGATAGACCGTCTTCCCTGCTGGGATGAGAAGCACATACGCTAGTCTACTCCGGAGTATCGATACCCTGTCTCGATAGTCCTACGACTAGGGACCTGTATAAGGATGTGCTTGTGGATTACCCAACCCCCACGAGTGTGACTGCCATCACAACGCTGGTAATCAAGCAAAGATCCTAAGGGCTCCACTAATGTGTATAGGTGATATACTAAAAGAAACACATGTATACATTAAAGTAGAAACAAACCAAGTAGCATACTACCATTTTGAGCAAGATTGTCTATACAACTGTGAATATCCCAAGCTTCCATTAAGTAATATACAAACTAGTATGATACAGTAATGGCTTCTAGGGCATATACACTAACAATCTCCCACTTGCACTAAGGCCATGTACTGGCGTATCGAAGACCTATCATCTCGATCAGCCCCTCGAACTGAATCTGGTGTAAGGCCTTCGTGAGTGGATCAGCAGTGTTACCTTCCGCAGCAACTCTCCGAATCTCGATCTCCTGGCGACCCACGATCTCCCTGATCAGGTGATACCGCCTCAAGATGTGTCTGGACTTCTGATGGGACCTGGGTTCCTTCGCTAAAGCTATAGCCCCGTTGTTGTCGCAATACAGAGGTATTGGATCAACAATGGACGGAACCACCTGAAGTTCTGTCAAGAACTTCCTTATCCAGACGGCTTCTTTTGCGGCATCAGCAGCAGCGATATATTCCGCTTCCATCGTCGAGTCAGCAACGGTTTCCTGTTTGGAACTCTTCCAACACACCGCCCCTCCATTGAGGGTAAAGACATAACCCGACATGGATTTGGAATCATCCTTGTCACTCTGGAAGCTGGAGTCTGCAAAGGCCTCGATCTGGAGGTCTTTTTCGCCATACACCAATACCATCTCCTTAGTCCTTCTTCAGGTACTTGAGAATGTTCTTTACCGCTATCCAGTGTTTCTCCCTAGGGTTTGACTGATACCGGCTTACCACACTCAGTGCATAAGCTACATCCGGTCTGGTACACAACATCGCATACATTATAGAGCCTACCGCAGAAGCATAGGGTATAATAGACATGCGATCCCTTTCCAAATCAGTCTTAGGAGACATCTCTTTGGAGAGGGTGATCCCGTGACAAGCCGGTAGATTACCGCGCTTGGAATCTTCCATACTGAATCTTCTCAGTATGGTGTCGATGTACCTGGATTGCGAAAGTCCTAACATCCTCTTGGATCTATCACAATGGATCCGGATCCCCAAAATGTAAGTGGCATCACCCAGGTCTTTCATGAAGAACCTGTGTGACAAGAACTCTTTGACAGATTGTAGCATAGGAATGTCATTTCCTATCAAAAGAATGTCATCCACGTATAAAACGAGGAATACGACAGTTCTTGCTACAAATCTACTATAGATGCATAGTTCATCTGGATTTTGATAAAGCCAAAATCTTTGACTGATTCATCAAAACAGATGTTCTAACTCCGTGATGCCTGCTTTAGTCCATAGATGGACTTAAGCAGCTTGCACACCTTTCCGCTGCTCCCACTCTGAATGAAACCCTCTGGCTGGTCCATATAGACACACTCCTCTAAATTACCATTTAGAAAAGCGGTCTCTACGTCCATCTGCCAAATTTCATAATCGTGGAAGGCAGCAATGGCAAGAAGGATCTGAATGGATTTCAGCATAGCCACTGGAGAAAAGGTTTCGTCATAGTCCAAACCAGGTCTTTGACGAAAACCCTTTGCAACAAGTCTAGCCTTATAGGTATTAACCTGTCCATCTACACAAATCTTCCTTTTGAAGATCCACTTGCATCCTATGGGTTTTACCCCATCTGGAGCAACGTCCAACGTCCATACTATATTGGTGTACATGGACTCCATTTCGGTCCGCATTGCATCCAGCCATTTTACTGAGTCAACGCTCTGAATGGCCTGCTGGAAGCTAGTCGGCTCATCACTATCAATGATGCAATCCTCTCTATCCCCGTTTATGAGAAAACCGTAGTATCTCTCGGGCGGATGAGACTGCCTACTACTCCTGCGGAGCGGCGTAGGAATGTCCTGATCTTTCGAACCCTCTGGTTCTACTAAGCTTTCAGTAATAGCTCGTGGTTCTCGAATTTCTCCCAGTTCTATTGCGCTTCCACTTATCTGATTTTCCAAAAACTCAGTTTCCAAGAAGTGAGCATGACGAGAAACAAAAACCTTTTGTTCCTCTTCGCAATAGAAGAAATATCCTTTGGAGTTCTTTGGATATCCCACAAACTTGCACTGTACTGAGCGTGCCTCGAGTTTGTCCGCATGCTGCTTTTTGACAAAAGCTGGACATCTCCATGTCTTAATGTGCTTAAGATAGGGTTTCTTCCCACACCACATCTGATATGGTATGGTAGGCACAGTCATAGTTGGAACTCGGTTCAAAAGGTATGCAGCTGATTCTAGTGCATATCCCCAGAATGATCGCGGTAACTCAGCGTTACTCATCATGGAACGTACCATATCCAATAGGGTCCGGTTCCGTCTCTCCGATACACCGTTATGCTGCGGAGTGTATGGAGGAGTAAGCTGAGAGAGAATACCATTCTCTTTTAGGTAATCTAGGAACTCGGCACTCAAGTATTCACCACCTCGATCAGATCTCAGTGTCTTGATACTTTTGCCGGTTTGTTTTTCTACTTCATTCTTATATTCCTGGAATTTTCCAAAGGCTTCGGATTTATGTTTCATTAAGAAGACATATCCGTACCTTGAAAAGTCATCCGTAAAAGTAATGGAGTAAGAATAACCGCTTCGTGCATTTGTAGACATTGGACCACACACGTCGCTGTGTACGAGTCCCAATCGCTCGCTCGCTCTTACTCCGTGTCCAGTGAACGGAGTCTTTGTCATCTTTCCCTTGAGACAGGATTGACAAGTTGCATATGATTGATGTTCGAACCGATCCAAATATCCTTCTTTATGTAACTTCGTCAATCTTCTCTCATTGATGTGACCCAGTCTACAATACCATAAGAAAGCCTGATTTGTTTCCGGAGACTTTCTTTTGTGTGTATTCTGGACATTGAAAATATGTGGTTGGTTTAATACGTATATACCATTGCTTAATGTACCTGACCCAATCAAAACTTGATTAAGGTGAATGTTCACAACATTACTTACAAATGCAAATTCATAACCTTCTTTAGATAATAAAGATACAGAAATGATATTACAAGTTGCATTGGGTACAAAATAACAATTACGCAAAACCAAAACGTGTCCATCTGACAATCCCAGGTGATAGTCCCCTATGGACTCAGCATCCATGCCAGCTCCGTTTGCAACTCTGAGGGTCATATCACCTGCCTTCAAAACCCTACGCTTTCTCAGTGCCTGCATGGAATTACAGATATGAGATCCTGATCCGGTATCCAATACGCAGGAAGTAGAGTTTATTGATAGACAGTTTTCAATAACATACACACCTGAAGCCGAAGCCGCAACTTGCTTCGGGTCCTGTTTCTTGGCCTTCCAAGCCCTGCAATCCTTTTCCAGTGTCCTTTCTTATGACAATAGAAGCACTCTTCTTTTCCCACAAGCTGCCCCGCTATCTTTGTTTCCTTTGCTTTTCCCTTCGTTTCCACTTTACTAACACCGCCCCTTGGTTTGGCGGGGGCTTTCTTCTTCTTTCCCTTGGCTTTCGCCTTGGACTTAGAAGAGGAAGATCCTCCTACAAACAAAGTGGATGTTTCCCTACCTTTCTGTAGGGTGCCCTCTGCACTCCTCAGCAGGTTGAGGAGTTCTGAAAGTTCAACTTCTTTTTCTTGCAAGTTGAAGTTCAGGATAAACTGGGCGTAGGTGGAAGGAAGGGACTGGAGAATCAATTCCGTGTAGAGCTCGTTCTCTAACGTGGTCCCAAGGTCTGCGAGCTCCTCAATGAAGCCAATCATCTTAAGCACGTGTTCCGCTACTGATGATCCGACGGCCAATCTCGCCGAAAACAGCTTTTTCGAGACTTCGTATCTGGCGATACGGGATTGCTCTCCATACAGTTCTTTTGTATGGAGAAATATGGATTCAAGGTCCATATTCTCGTGGCTCCTCTGATGTTCATTGTCCATAGAGGCAAGCACGAGGTACTTGGCCTTCGCGCAGTCGATCTCCCAGATCTTACGGATTTCCTTATCCGCGACGCTGGAGGTGGGACCTGGGATAGGGGGAGTTTTGGTTGTAAGAAGATACCCCAGCTTGTCTTTAGTGATTGCCATTTTGACATTCCTGAGGCAATCTTTGTGGTTCGGCCCTGTCAGTATGTTTTTATCTAGTAATAACTTAAGTTTGGTCATGACGATTGGTCGCTGCAATTAGGAGAGAGAGAAGAAACACTTTAGCATGATGCTCTTGCAAGTTTAGAGTGGTTTTTAATTTGTCTAAACAGGATGGCTCCCACTGTTTCTCGAATTCCTCCTAAAACCAAAAAGGAAGAATTAGCCGGGATCAATCTCACCGTACAATACTTGCTTAACCGTTCAGCCAGGCCAGTGTTGTTATTTCGAGGGAGGTTTTCCAATGCTTTCACGAAGTTCCTTAATTAAATAACCTCTTTTTTCTGGGGGTGTAGCCCCGCTAACACCTTTCTAGACACCTACTTGGTTTATAGCATTGATCGTTAAGTGAGAAATTTCCCGAGGAGTAGCATATACTCACAGTAGGATCGGGATCCAAATATCATCGCGTGACAAAACTGAAGGAATCCTACCAAAATCATCACACTCCAAATGGTATGCAGCGCTAGCAAGTTTCTGGTTCTTTAGAAACTCCCGATGTGGATTTTTGCCCCATGTTCTTATGACCTTGACTTTGGCCAACAAATCATAAGTCAAATGTCAAGTTCTACCCGTCATTCTCCAGGTTAATTTGAACCCACCCGTACCTACCCTTGACTTTGGCCAACAAGGCAGTACGACTGTCCCAAACCAACGCATCTATCTATGCTGCACATGAATACCCAATAGCTACCAATCACTATGCCTTAACTTTGGCCAACAAATATAGCTTGAATACTATTGACTATCCATGTGAAATGACGGAGGGCTACAAATGGTTTTGGTAAAATCGTGAACGTAGTGAACTTGATATAATCAATGGAACGAGATAGCTTTTAAAAGGAGTGGTTTAAGCTCCGCGTTTAAAAGTTGGTTTTTGAAAAGAAACCGAGTGGTTTTTGAAATTGTTCCAACGACTTTACTTTGGTTTATTTTCTTGCATTAATTTTAATGCGTCCCATCATTTAATCCTACCATTGCAGAAAACAACGAAAATATGACGTACGCTTATACCATCCGCATTCGCCACGATGCCTCGTCATTACCCGGTAGGTTACTTAACTAACGACAGAGCGGGGGCTAGACTAGCGTGGATGCAAAACATAAGCAACACCTAAATAGATATCATATATATAAATATACATTCGTCGCATGCAATGATAGCCATTCCAGATCATAGATGAACACATCGGATATACTAGGAATCCGCATTTCGTACGAGCCTGTAACGAAAAGCGGATTACATGGTCGCGATGAATAGCCAATACCCCATCCTAGACCCCTACGGGTGCGGCAAACTACCCGCCAAATACCCGAAGTGAAGCAACCTCCCTCAACAACGTGAGTAAGCCACTCGGCACTTCGAGGTACCCGGTAGTTTGTGCACCCCCTCCATGGGTCTATCCTAGGAGCAAAAACAGTAAAAGAAATTATACAATGACGGCTACAACCTCATCCCGGTTGTGCGGCAAAATAAATAATATTACATTAATTACAAATTTACATGAATTGAAAGATAAAGAAAACTCTCATCTCACAACCCCCCGGCTATTCATCCGCGACAATCCAATGAATTCATATACACATACCATCAACATTACAGATCACAGATATGTATAACCCCCACTAATCGACGTATAGCGATTAGCAGACGTTCAATACATATGTCACATCACAGATATAACCCGTTAGCTTAAGTTTTTAGAAGTTCGATCAAAATACGGATTTTTTAAACCCCAAAATCAAATTTTGCTCTCTGGAAAATCTGGGCGGAAAAATCATATTCAAAAAATCCCAAAACACCCCACTGAACACACTGCAGGAAAAGTTGCCCACGACCGAGTCAACTCGGCCGCGGATCCACGGCGGGAGCATGCTCCGGCCGCGTTTCCACGGCTCTTTGACCGAGTCGATGGACTATTTTTCTTGGGTGTGTTTTAAAAAGCCTGAGCCGATTTTTAGTGTAAGATTAATTATTTTTTGAACAGGAAAAAAATCGGCAGAAACTATACATTTCGGGCGTGTTTCGTGACTTTTTCTCCGATCGAACTTCTAATTACTTTGCTAACATGTTAGATAGTGTTTAACTAGGCTCTGATACCACTGTAAGTCCACGTTACCCTTCCCTGGTTCTTTGGGGTTGCGGAAATGGTGAAAAATGATTTTTTCTTTGGGGTAACATGGACTCAAAATACGGATCTTTGTTAAACAACTATCTAACAACCTAACTAGGAGTGTTACCTACTCGGTTAGGGGGTTATACCTTAACTTGAACTCCTTCTCTTCAACTCCTTGCGGTAGTCGGATCGGCCTCACCTCGTCGTCTCCTTGTGCCGAAGATGGATCCACCCGAAAGCTTCTACTTTTGGCTTCAACCTCAAACTAGAGAAAACTAGAACACTTGGCTTGCTAGACTTTGTGTACTAGGATGAGTAAAGAAGTGTTTTGGGTTTTATCTCTAAGGCAAATAATTCTCAACACATGAGAGGTTTTTCCTTGAACTGGAGAGAGAGCAAGAGGAAGAGGGAGAGCTTGAGGATGCGAGAGCTTTCATGAGAGAGAAAGCAAATGAAAGAATGAGCAAGACTTTTCTCACCCTTGCTCTCATAATCCAAAATCATTATAACACATAATAATAATTGAGTATTATGTGATGGCTGTTATCATATCAAATGGCAATATCATTTCATGCATTAAATGTAATGTGTGAACAAATAAGCAAGCAAAGGTCAATGCCATGAAATGATAGCCATTGTCATGATGGTGGTCAACAAGTCCAATCTAGTCAATCGGTCAACAAAGTCAACAAGTCAACAAATTCAACCTTTCAACCCAACCATATCACAATAATACTTAATTAATATTATTGTTAATCATATTTCTTATTCTCATTAGGGTTTAGCAAAAGTCAACAGTCAACAACCCTAATGAGAATCCTCTGCCTCTGTCTCTGTCAACTGTGCATACACACCCGCATCCGCGTTCCGGGGAACACGAATACAACCGAGATAAAACCAATCCCAAAACGTATACTATGATCTGGCTTAAACCAAAGCCCACTAGTAATAACTGTCCGGACACCAAACGTTCACAAGTGCACGGATGTGACCGGACCCTGTCGCAAAACCATGCGACCTCTACTCTTTTGCCTAAAGGCGAATAGCTCTCTGTGTGGGACTCTAAAGACTCGACACTACGCTGGCAGTGGGTTTAACCACAGACCGCAAGCGGCACTAGCTGTGTGTAACGGCCCCCAGGTAGATGCCGATAAGAAGACTGACGAGGTGAAACCCATCTGAACTCCTACTGAGCCTGAATGTGACAATCTCCGTACAGTTCGGTCTGTTCGTCTGAGAATATCGCATGGCGGGCCTAGGGGGCGGTAAACGTCAGTCCCCTAATAGCGGTATAAGTCGTGTCGGAGTGTAGCCTAGAACACCCTGAGATAACACTGGAAACCTACCAGTATATCTCGCTTGCCCTGGCCAGGGACGTCTGTGTGTAATGGCTCTCTTTGACACAGCGCGATATCAACTCCCAATACCGGGAGAGACGAATCCTGTCTAACTGTCACTGCCTCCAAGTGCTTCGGGACTGCACCCAACTACTACCTGATTGCACGACTCCTTTGAGCCGTGGTAGGGTAGTAATCAAAGTACAGTGGGAACACACTCGAGGCGAAGCGACAGTGTCAAGTCAGCGGACTAAGCTGTACTCTTGTCACCAGGGAACTGATAACTGACGATAGGTATAGTACCAACCATCAGTTCCCGACGAGTCCTGTCCAGTGTACTCGTAACCTAACGAGCACCCGCATACTATCTCAAGTACGACGTACTGACAGCTGTGGGATAGACCGTCTCCCCAGCTAGGATGAGAAGCGCATATGCTAATCTACTCCGGAGTATCGATACCCTGTCTCGATAGTCCTACGACTAGGGACCAGTATAAGGATGTGCTTGTGGATTACCCAGCCCCCACGACTGTGACTGCCATCACAACGCTGGTAATCAAGCAAAGATCCTAAGGGCTCCACTAATGTGTATTGGAGATATACTAAAAGAAACACATGTACACATTAAACTACAAACAAACCAAGTAGCATACTACCATTTTGAGCAAGATTGTCTATACAACTGTGAATATCCAAGCTTCCATTAAGTAATATACAAACTAGTATGATACAGTAATGGCCTCTAGGGCATATACACTAACACAACCATCACATAATACTCAATTATTATTATTTGTTATGATTATTTTGGATTATGAGAGCAAGGGTGAGAAAAGTCTTGCTCATTCTATCATTCTCATTCTCTCCCATCCTCAAGCTCTCCCTCTTCCTCTTGCTCTCTCCCTCTCTCATGAGTTGAGAACCATTCCCTTAGAGATAAAAACCCAAAACACTTCTCTACTCATCCTGGTATACAAGGTCTAGCAAACCAAGTGTTCTATTTTCCTCTAGATTGAGATTGGAGCCAAAGGTAGAAGATTTCGGGTGGATCCATGTTCGGCACAAGGAGACGACGGGGAGAGAACCATCCGACCACCACAAGGAGTCGAAGAGAAGGAGTTCAAGTTAAGGTATAACCCCCTAACCGAGTAGGTAAAACTCCTAGCTCGGTTGTTAGATAGTTAGTTTAACAAAGATCCGTTTTTGAGTCCATGTTACCCCACCGAAGTAAATCGTTTTTCACCATTTCCGCAACCCCAAAGAACCGGGGACGGGTAACGTGGACTTACAGTGGTATCAGAGCCTAGTTAAACACTATCTAACATGTTATCAAAGTAAATAAAAGTTCGATCGGAGAAAAAGTCGCGAAACATGACCGGAACACAAACTTTCTGTTTATTTTTAAACTGCTGTAAAAATAATAAATCATGTACTAAAAATCGACTCAGGTTTTTTAAAGAACACGTAAGAAAAATGGTCCACTAACTCGGTCAAAGCGCCGCGGAACCGCGGCAGGAGCGTGCTCCCGCCGTGGATCCGCGGCCGAGTTGACTCGGTCGTGGGCAATTTTTCCTGCAGTGTGTTCAGTGGGGTGTTTTGGGATTTTTGGAATATGATTTTTCTGCCCAAATTTTCCAGAAAGCTAAATTTGTTTTTGGGGTGGTTAAAAATCCGTATTTTGATCGAACTTCTAAAGACTTTAGCTAACGGGTTATATCTGTGATGTGATATATGTATTGAACGTCTGCTAATCGCTATACGTCGATTAGTGGGGGTTATACATATCTGTGATCTGTAATGTTGATGGTATATGTATATGAATTCATTGGATTGTCGCGGATGAATAGCCGAGGGGTTGTGAGATGAGGGTTTTCTTTATCTTTCAATTCATGTAAATTTGTAATTGATTTAATATTATTTATATGGCCACACAACCGGGATGAGGTTGTAGCCGTCATTGTATAATTTCTTTTACTGTTTTTGCTCCTAGGATAGATCCATGGAGGGGGTGCACAAACTACCGGGTACCTCGAAGTGCCGAGTGGCCTACTCACGTTGTTGAGGGAGGTTGCTTCACTTCGGATATTTGGCGGGTAGTTTGCCGCACCTGTAGGGGTCCAGGGTGGGGTATTGGCTATTCATCGCGACCGTGTAATCCGCTTTTCGTTACAGGCTCGTACGGAATGCGGATTCCTAGTATATCCAATGTGTTCATCTGTGATCTGGAATGGCTATCATTGCATCTGACGAATGTATATATCTATATATGATATCTATTTAGGCGTTGCTTATGTTTTGCATCCGCGCTAATCCAGCCCCCGCTCTGTCGTTAGTTAAGTAACCTAACGTGTAATGACGGGGCCCCGTGGCGAATTCAAATGGCATAAGCGTACGTCATATTTTCGTTGATTTCTACAATGGTAGGATTAAATGATGGGACGCATTAAAATTAATGCAAGAAATAAACCAAAGTAAAATCGTTGGAACAATTTCAAAAACCACTCGGTTTCTTTTCAAAAAACCAACTTTTAAACGCGGAGCTTAAGCCACTCCTTTTAAAAGCTATCTCGTTCCATCGATTATATCAAGTTCACTACGTTCACGGTTTTGCCAAAACCATTCGTAGCCCTCCGTCATTTCACATGGATAGTCAATAGTATTCAAGCTATGTTTGTTGGCCAAAGTCAAGGCATAGTGATTGGTAGCTATTGGGTATTCATGTGCAGCATAGATAGATGCGTTGGTTTGGGATAGTCGTACTGCCTTATTGGCCAAAGTCAAGGGTAGGTACGGGTGGGTTCAAATTAACCTGGAGAATGACGGGTAGAACTTGACATGTGACTTATGATTTGTTGGTCAAAGTCAAGGTCATAAGAGCATGGGGCAAAAATCCACATCGGGAGTTTCAAAGAACCAGAAACTTGCTAGCGCTGCATACCATTTGGAGTGTGATGATTCTGGTAGGATTCCTTCAGTTTTGTCACGCGGTGATATTTGGATCCCGATCCTACTGTGAGTATATGCTACTCCTCGGGAAATTTCTCACTTAACGATCAATGCTATAAACCAAGTAGGTGTCTAGAAAGGTGTTAGCGGGGCTACGCCCCCAGGGAAAAGAGGTTATTTAATTAAGAAACTTCACGAAAGCGTTGGAAAACCTCCCTCGAAGTACCAACACTGGCCTGGCTGAACGGTTAAATTGTACGGTGAGATTGATCCCAGCTAATTCTTCCTTTTTGGTTTTAGGAGGAATTCGAGAAACAGTGGGAGCCATCCTGTTTAGACAAACTAAAAACCACTCTAAACTTGCAAGAGCATCATGCTAAAGTGTTTCTTCTCTCTCTCCTAATTGCAGCGACCAATCGTCATGACCGGACTTAAGTTATTACTAGATAAAAACATACTGACAGGGCCAAACTACAAAGATTAGCTCAGGAATGTCAAAATGGCAATCACTTACGACAAGCTGGGGTATCTTCTTACCACCAAAGCTCCCACTGTCCCAGGGCCCACCTCCAGCGTCGCGGATAAGGAAATCCGTAAGACCTGGGAGATCGACTGCGCGAAGGCCAAGTGCCTCGTGCTTGCCACTATGGACAATGAACATCAGAGGAGGCACGAGAATATGGACCTTAAATCCATATTTCTCCATACAAAAGAACTGTATGGAGAGCAATCCCGTATCGCCAGATACGAAGTCTCGAAAAAGCTGTTTTCGGCGAGATTGGCCGTCGGATCATCAGTAGCGGAACACGTGCTTAAGATGATTGGCTATATTGAAGAGCTCGCGGACCTTGGGACCATGTTAGAGAATGAGCTCTATACTGACTTGATTCTCCAGTCCCTTCCTTCCACTTACACCCAGTTTATCCTGAACTTCAACTTGCAAGAAAAAGAAGTTGAACTTTCAGAACTCCTCAACCTGCTGAGGAGTGCAGAGGGCACCCTACAGAAAGGTAGGGAAACATCCACTTTGTTTGTAGGAGGATCTTCCTCTTCTAAGTCCAAGGCGAAAGCCAAGGGAAAGAAGAAGAAAACCCCCGCCAAACCAAGGGGCGGTGTTAGTAAAGTGGAAACGAAGGGAAAAGCAAAGGCAACAAAGATAGCGGGGCAGCTTGTGGGAAAGGAAGAGTGCTTCTATTGTCATAAGAAAGGACACTGGAAAAAGGATTGCAGGGCCTGGAAGGCCAAGAACCAGGACCCGAAGCAAGTTGCGGCTTCGGCTTCAGGTGTGTATGTCATTGAAAACTGTCTATCAATAAACTCCACTTCCTCGGTATTGGATACCGGATCAGGATCTCATATCTGTAATTCCATGCAGGCACTGAGAAAGCGTAGGGTTTTGAAGGCAGGTGATATGACCCTCAGAGTTGCAAACGGAGCTAGCATGGATGCTGAGTCCGTAGGGGACTATCATCTGGGATTGTCAGATGGACACGTTTTGGTTTTGCGTAATTGTTATTTTGTACCCAATGCAACTTGTAATATCATTTCTGTATCTTTATTATCTAAAGAAGGTTATGAATTTGCATTTGTAAGTAATGTTGTGAACATTCACCTTAATCAAGTTTTGATTGGGTCAGGTACATTAAGCAATGGTATATACGTATTAAACCAACCACAGATTTTCAATGTCCAGAATACACACAAAAGAAAGTCTCCAGAAACAAATCAGACTTTCTTATGGCATTGTAGACTGGGTCACATCAATGAGAGAAGGTTGACGAAGTTACATAAAGAAGGATATTTGGATCCGTTCCAATATCAATCATATGCGACTTGTCAATCCTGTCTCAAAGGAAAGATGACAAAGATTCCGTTCACTGGACACGGAGTAAGAGCGAGCGAGCTCTTGGGACTCGTACACAGCGACGTGTGCGGTCCTATGTATACACATGCGCGAAGCGGTTATTCTTACTTCATTACTTTTACGGATGACTTTTCAAGGTACGGATATGTCTTCTTAATGAAACATAAATCCGAAGCCTTTGGAAAATTCCAGGAATATAAGAATGAAGTAGAAAAACAAACCGGCAAAAGTATCAAGACACTGAGATCTGATCGAGGTGGTGAATACTTGAGTGCCGAGTTCCTAGATTACCTAAAAGAGAATGGTATTCTCTCTCAGCTTACTCCTCCATACACTCCATAGCATAACGGTGTATCGGAGAGACGGAACCGGACCCTATTGGATATGGTACATTCCATGATGAGTAACGCTGAGTTACCGCGATCATTCTGGGGATATGCACTAGAATCAGCTGCATATCTTTTGAACCGAGTTCCAACTAAGACTGTGCCTACCACACCATATCAGATGTGGTGTGGAAAGAAACCCTATCTTAAGCACATTAAGACATGGGGATGTCCAGCTTTTGTTAAAAAGCAGCATGCGGACAAACGAGGCACGCTCAGTACAGTGCAAGTTTGTGGGATATCCAAAGAACTTCGAGGGATATTTCTTCTATTGCGAAGAGGAACAAAAGGTTTTTGTTTCTCGTCATGCCTGCTTCTTGGAAACTGAGTTTTTGGAAAATCGGATAAGTGGGAGCGCAGTAGAACTGGAAGAAATTCCAGAACCACGAGCTATTACTGAAAGCTTAGTAGAACCAGAGGGTTCGAAAGAACATGACATTCCTACGCCGCTCCGCAGGAGTAGTAGGCAATCTCATCCGCCCGAGAGATACTACGGTTTTCTCATAGACGGGGACAGAAAGGATTGCATCATTGATAGTGATGAGCCTACTAGCTTCCAGCAGGCCATTCAGAGCGTTGACTCAGTAAAATGGCCGGATGATATGCGGACCGAAATGGAGTCCATGTACACCAACAAAGTATGGACTTTGGACATTGCTCCAGATGGGGTAAAACCCGTAGGATGCAAGTGGATCTTCAAGAAGAAGATTGGTGTAGATGGACAGGTTGAGACCTATAAGGTTAGACTTGTTGCAAAGGGTTTTCTTCAAAGACCTGGTTTGGACTATGACGAAACCTTTTCTCCAGTGGCTATGCTGAAATCCATTCGGATCCTTCTTGCCATTGCTGCCTTCCACGATTATGAAATTTGGCAGATGGACGTAAAGACCGCTTTTCTAAATGGAAATTTAGAGGAGTGTGTCTATATGGACCAGCCAGAGGGTTTCATTCAGAGTGGGAGCAGCGGAAAGGTGTGCAAGTTGCTCAAGTCCATCTATGGACTAAAGCAGGTATCGCAGAGTTGGAACATCTGTTTTGATGAGACAGTCAAAGATTTTGGCTTTATCAAAAATCCAGATGAACCATGCATCTACAGTAGATTTGTAGAAAGAACTGTCGTATTCCTCATTTTATACGTGGATGACATTCTTTTGATAGGAAATGGCATTCCTATGCTACAATCTATCAAAGGGTTCTTGTCACACAGGTTCTCCATGAAAGACCTGGGTGATGCCACTTACATTCTGGGGATCCGGATCCATCGTGATAGATCCAAGAGGATGTTAGGACTTTCGCAGTCCAGGTATATCGACACCATACTAAAAAGATTCAGTATGGAAGATTCCAAGCGCGGTAATCTACCGGCTAGTCACGGGATCACCCTCTCCAAAGAGATGTCACCCAAGACTGATTTGAAAAGGGATCGCATGTCTATTATACCCTACGCTTCTGCGGTAGGCTCTATAATGTATGCGATGTTGTGTACCAGACCAGATGTAGCTTATGCACTGAATGTGGTAAGTCGGTATCAGTCAAACCCTGGGGAGAAGAACTGGATAGCGGTAAAGAACATTCTCAAGTACCTGAGAAGGACTAAGGAGATGTTCTTGGTGTATGGCGGAAAAGACCTCCAGATCGAGACCTTTGCTGACTCCAGCTTCCAGAGTGACAAAGATGATTCCAAGTCCATGTCGGGTTATGTCTTTACCCTCAATGGAGGGGCGGTGTGTTGGAAGAGTTCCAAACAGGAAACCTTAGCTGACTCGACGATGGAAGCGGAATATATCGCTGCTGCTGATGCCGCAAAAGAAGCCGTCTGGATGAGGAAGTTCTTAACGGAACTTCAGGTGGTTCCATCCATTGTTGATCCAATACCTCTGTATTGCGACAACAACGGGGCTATAGCTTTAGCAAAGAAACCCAGGTCCCATCAGAAGTCCAGACACATCTTGAGGCGGTATCACCTGATGAGGGAGATCGTGGGTCGCCAGGAGATCGAGGTTCGGAGAGTTGCTACGAAAGATAACACTGCTGATCCACTCTCGAAGGCCTTACCCCAGACTCAGTTCGAGCGGCTGATCGAGATGATAGGTCTTCGATACGCCAGTACATGGCCTTAGTGCAAGTGGGAGATTGTTAATGTATATGCCCTAGAGGCCATTACTGTATCATACTAGTTTGTATATTACTTAATGGAAGCTTGGGATATTCACAGTTGTATAGACAATCTTGCTCAAAATGGTAGTATGCTACTTGGTTTGTGTGTAGTTTAATGTGTACATGTGTTTCTTTTAGTATATCATCTATACACATTAGTGGAGCCCTTAGGATCTTTTCTTGATTACCAGCGTTGTGATGGCAGTCACACTCGTGGGGGCTGGGTAATCCACAAGCACATCCTTATACAGGTCCCTAGTCGTAGAGCTATCGAGACAGGGCATCGATACTCCGGAGTAGATTAGCGTATGCACTTCTCATCCTAGCTGGGGAGACGGTCTATCCCACAGCCTTCAGTACGTCGTACTTGAGATAGTATGCGGGTGCTCGTTAGGTTACGAGTACACTGGACAGGACTCGTCGGGAACTGATGGTTGGTACTATACCTATCGTCAGTTATCAGTTCCCAGGTGACATGAGTACATCTTAGTCCGCTGACTCGACACTGTCACTTCGCCTCGAGTGTCTTCCCACTGTACTTTGATTACTACCCTACCACGGCTCAAAAGAGGCGTGCAATCAGGTAGTAGTTGGGTGCAGTCCCGAAGCACTTGGAGGCAGTGACGGTTAGACAGGATTCGTCTCTCCCGGTATTGGGAGTTGATATCGTGCTGTGTCAAGGAGAGCCATTACACACAGACGTCCCTGGCCAGGGCAAGCGAGATATACTGGTAGGTTTCCAGTGTTATCTTAGGGTGTTCTGGGCTACACTCCGACACGACTTATACCGCTATTAGGGGACTGACGTTTACCGCCCCCTAGGCCCGCCATGCGATATTCTCAGAAGAACAGACCGGACTGTACGGAGATTGTCACATTCAGGCTCAGTAGGAGTTCAGATGGGTTTCACCTCGTCAGTCTTCTTATCGGCATCTAACTGGGGGCCGTTACGCACAGCTAGTGCCGCTTGCGGTCTGTGGTTAAACCCACTGCCAGCGTAGTGTCGAGTCTTTAGAGTCCCACACAGAGAGCTATTCGCCTTTAGGCAAAAGAGTAGAGGTCGCATGGTTTTGCGACACGGTTCGGTCGCATCCGTGCACTTGTGCATGTTTGGTGTCCGGACAGTTATTACTAGCGAGCTTTGGTTTAAGCCAAATCCTAGTATACGTTTTGGGATTGGTTTTATCTCGTTTGTATTCGTGTTCCTCAGAACGCGGATGCGGGTGTGTATGCACGGTTGACAGAGACAGAGACAGAGGCAGAGGATTCTCATTAGGGTTGTTGACTGTTGACTTTTGCTAAACCCTAATGAGAATTTGAAATATGATTAATAATAATATTAATTAAGTATTATTGTGCCATGCTTGGGTTGAAAGGTTGACTTTGCTGACTTGTTGACTTCGTTGACCGGTTGACTAGGTTGGACTTGTTGACCATCACCATGACAATGGCTATCATTTCATGGCATTGACCTTTGCTTGCTTGTTTTGTTCACAAATTGCATTTAATGCATGAAATGATATTGCCATTTGATATGATAACAACCTGTAAGTTCACGTTACCCGTCCCCGGTTCTTTGGGGTTGCGGAAATGGTGAAAAAGGATTTTTTTCTTTGGGGTAACATGGACTCAAAATACGAATCTTTGTTAAACAACTATCTAACAACCTAACTAGGAGTGTTACCTACTCGGTTAGGGGGTTATACCTTAACTTGAACTCCTTCTCTTTAACTCCTTGTGGTAGTCGGATCGGCCTCACCTCGTCGTCTCCTTGTGCCGAAGATGGATCCACCCGAAAGCTTCTACCTTTGGCTTCAATCTCAAACTAGAGGAAACTAGAACACTTGGCTTGCTAGACTTTGTGTACTAGGATGAGTAAAGAAGTGCTTTGGGTTTTATCTCCAAGGCAAATGATTCTCAGATTCCCCCTCATTGTGAGGGGTTTTTGATTGTGAGGAGGCTCTTCCCTGCAGGCGCAAGCCCCTGCAGTTAATTACACTACCGCATTGCGGTAACCACTTTCTCCTTCTCCAGATATTCACTTCGTGTCGTGTGTGTTTGTTTTATTTTTGGTTGCCCGTGGATTGTATACGGAGACTAATTTATGTTGTCGCCTGATGGGTGTGGATTAGTCCAAATCCGTATTTTCTTAGATTTAGGTTTGGGTTGGTTTAATGATCGTTAATCTTGTTTTAGATTAAGATCAACTCAAACGTTTGTTGAGGATACGTTAGTCTAATTTTAGACTAAGATCTACCCAACAGGATTTTCTTTAGTTTATAGGGACATTGCGGTCTGCAATTTAGTTTTTAGGGACGTTGCGGTCCGCAATTTAGTTTTAAGGACATTGCGGTCCAAAGGGTTTAGTTTTAAGGATATTGCGGTCCAAAGTTTATGGACATCATAGTCCATGGAATTTAGTTTTTAGGGACGTTGCTGTCCGCAATTTAGTTTTAAGGACGTTGTGGTCCATGGAGTTTAGTTTTAAGGACATTGCGGTCCACTGGGTAGTTGGTTTGGGGGGTATACAAAGAATTATTGGTTATTGGGACCCTCCACCTCTCTGAAGATGTTGAAGAATTACAACAACATGTATCAGAGGTGTGGAGAGATGTACCATTGAACCAATGAATGTTCATCAAAGATTTGATAACCTTGTTTGGGACTAAGTCCAATTTAGAAGAAGACCTATGGGCTAGGTCGATTTTGGGGTTTGGCCAACATTGGGCTCAGCCCACTTAGTCTTTGTCATTTCCCTTCTTTTATAAAGTGTTAGACACTTGTTAGGACACAGTCCTTTCTCTGTGCACATAATGCCAAACATTTATATGAATACTAACACCCACTTTCTTTTTGTTTTTTATGAGCGTTGAACACTTTTCATGGCGCTAAGCTCTTCTTGAGGAGCGCAGAGCGCTCTGTATTAAGTAGCGCCCACGTGAGGGGCACATGGGGCTCTTGGCACTGAGCGCCGGCATTTGAGTGCTGAACACTCTTTTTGTCTTGAGCAGCGCCAACGTGAAGGGCACGTGGAGTGCTCGGCGCTGAGCGCTAGACTTGGAGTGCTAAGCCCTTCTTATTAAATAGCGCCCACATGAGGAGCACGTGGAGAGCTCGGCGCTGAGTGCCAGATTTGAGTGCTAAGCACTGAGTTTTTTGTTCTACCCAATTCAATTCTCTGAGAATTTAGTTCTCCCTTGTGAAAGACTTCGACTTATAGATCTGAGATATGAAAAAAGAACTAATTTCTTTTGATATGAGAATTAAACTCTTAGATGTGGAGGAGATGCTATGATCTCTCTTCTTTTTATGAAAGACTTTGTCTTATAGATCTGTGATCTGGAAAAAGAACTAAGTTCTTCTGATATGAGAGTTAAACTCTCAAATATATAGGAGATGCTATGATCTCACTTATTGTTATTTACCTTGAAGAAAATTCTTCTTCTTAAAGCTTGCTCATCTCTTTGAGATTGAAGTTTATGAGGGGGGTGTAAGTCTATGTTACCCACTCCGGTACTTACGGAGAGGTGGAAAGGGTAAAAATCAGATTTTTATCACAAGGAAATATAGACTAACCATGAAGGATCTTTGCTAAACAAAAACTAACAAACAAACTACAAGTTCTAGTTACTAGGTAAGATGGTTATACCTAGTTCTTGAACTCCTTCTCTTCTTGTTGTGGTCCTCCTTGTTGCCAGCTCCTTGGAGTGGTGTAGACGGCTCCTCCTCTTCGTCTTCTCTTTGCCGAAGAAAGATCCACCCGAAGGCCTCTACCTTGAGCTCCTAGCTTAACCAAGAGATAACTAGAGTGCTTGGCTTGCTAGACTAAGAACCCTAGAATGAGTAGAGAGTTGTCTTGATGGTTTTATCTCACAAAGCTCATGTTTTTCAACTCATGAAACAAGAGAGCTTTGAGAGAGAGGAAGAGGGAGAGCTTTACAAGAGAGAGAATGAGTAAGAGAGAATGAGAGAGTAATCCCAACCTTGCTCTCCTATGAAAGAGATATGAGAATAATAATAATAATAATTAAGAAAATTGTGATGGTTAGTTGATTTGACCATTATTATTTCACATTTAATGCTAATGCAAGCTTCAAGAAGCATCTTTCTTTTGCTAAAGAAAATATCAAGGTCAACAAAAGTCAACAAGTCAAATGGTCAACCCAACCATAACCATGGCATAATTATCCTTAATTAATATTATTAATCATATTTCTCATTCTCATTAGGGTTTAGAAAAAGTCAACGGTCAAAAACCTTAATGAGGTTCCTCTGCCTCTGTCAACTGTGCATACACACCCGCATCCGTGTTCCGAGGAACATGAATACAATGAGACGAAACCAATCCCAAAACAAATATTAGGATCTGGCTTAAACCAAAGCCCGCTAGTAATAACTGCCCGGACACCAAACGTGCACAAGTGCGCGTATGTGAACGAACCCCGTCGCAAAACCATGCGACCTCTACTCTGTTTTACCCAAAGGTGAACAACCCTCTGTGTGGGACTCTAAAGACTCGATACTACGCTGGCAGTGGGTTTAACCACAGGCCGCAAGCGGTACTAGCTGTACGTAACGGTCCCCAGGTAGATGCCGATAAGAAGACCGATGAGGTGAACCCATCCGAACTCCTACGGAGCCTGAATGTGACAATCTCCGTACAGTCCGGTCTGTTCGTCTGAGAGTATCGCATGTCGGGCCTAGGGGGGCGGTAAACGTCAGCCCCCTAATAGTGGTACAAGTCGTGTCGGAGTGTAGCCCAGAATACCCTGAGAAAACTACTGGAAACACTACCAGCAAATCTCGCTTGCCCTGACCAGGGACTTTATATGATGGCTCTCCTAGACACAGCGCGATATCAACTCCTAATACCGGGAGAGACGAATCCTGTCTAACCGTCACTGCCTCCAAGTGCTTCGGGACTGCACCCAACTACTACCTGTTTGCAGGACTCATTTGAGCCATGGTAGGGTAGTAATCTAAGAACAGTGGGAACACACTCGAGGTGAAGTGACAGTGTCAAGTCAACGGACTAAGCTGTACTCATGTCACCTGGGAACAGATAACTGACGATAGGTATAATACCAACTAATAGTTCCCAGCGAGTCCTGTCCCGTGTACTCATAACCTAACGAGAACCCGCATACTATCTCTAGTATGACGTACTAATGGCTGTGGGACAGACCATCTCCCCTGCTGGGATGAGAAGCGCATACGCTAGTCTACTCCGGAGTATCGATGCCCCGTCTCGATAATCCTACGACTAGGGAGCTGTATAAGGATGTGCTTATAGATTACCCAGCCCCCACTAGTGTAACTGCCATCACAACGCTACTAATCAAGCAAAGATCCTAAGGGCTCCACTAATATGTATAAGCGATATACTAAAAGAAACACATGCACATATTAAAGTAGAAACAAACCAATAGCATACAACCATTTTGAGCAAGATTGTCTATACAACTGTGCATATCCCAAGCTTCCATTAAGTAATATACAAACTAGTATGATATAGTAATGGCCTCTAGGGCATATACACTAACAATCTCCCACTTGCACTAGGGCCATGTACTGGCGTATCGAAGACCTATCATCTCGATCAACCGCTCGAACTGAGTCTGGGGTATGGCCTTCATGAATGGATCTGCAGTGTTATTCTCCGAATCTACTCTCTTCACCTCGATCTCCCGGCGATCTATGATCTCCCTGATCAAGTGGTACCGCCTCAAGATGTGTCTGGACTTCTGATGGGACCTGGGTTCCTTCGCTAAAGCTATAGCGCCGTTGTTGTCTCAATACATCGGTATTGGATCAACAATGGTTAGAACCACTTGAAGCTCCGTGAGGAACTTCTTCATCCAGACAGCTTTCTTTGCGGCATCGCAAGCAGCTATGTACTCCGCTTCCATAGTTGAGTCAGCAACGGTTTCCTGCTTGGAGCTCTTCCAGCAAACCGTCCCTCCATTGAGTGTAAAGAAATAACCCGACATGGACTTGGAGTCATCCTTGTCACTCTGGAAGCTGGAGTCAGCAAAGGCCTCGATCTGGAGGTCCTTTCCGCTATACACCAAGAACATCTCCTTAGTCCTTCTCAGGTACTTGAGAATGTTCTATACTGCTATCCAGTGTTTCTCCCCTGGGTCCGACTGATACCGTCTTACAACGTTCAATGCGTATGTGTCACGAACCGAAAGAGCACGTGACTGGCCCTTGAATCCTATGAAGTCTATAGGACTCCTTCTGATCCAAGTAAGCCAAAAGCCCAGAAATCTAAATCCATTTAAGGAGTAAATAAAGGAAAAACTAGTTTTAAGAGGTAAAGAAAACATGTTTTGGAAATCAAAGTTTTTAAATAACTAAGCCGAATATGCATTTTTAAAATGTGTAATCCTTCCTGAAAATTTCGGCAGAGTTTCTATTGTAAAAACTGGCCCCGAACGGGGTACAACAGGAATAACATAAATATGAAATGATAAAAGGCATCCCCAAGCGGGAGCTAGCTCTTCGTCAATCGACGGTCAGAACCACGCAAGCAATATAATATACAACGCCAAAGGGCGAGGATCAAAACCCAAAAAGAAACTCAAAACAGCCAGAAAACCGTAATACTACAAGCGCGACTCTAAGGTCGAAATAATATACAAGTTTTGGTTGATGGAATTTCTAGATACAATGAATAATACAGGAACAATGGCGGTTCTGATACAAAAGAACCCACCTATCAACGCAAGTCACCCATATGGAAGCAGTGTGCCAGAAATGCCGCTATGGAATCTGTACGGCAAAACCTGCAAGGACTGTGGCACAACGGGGGTGAGTTGCCAACTCGTGAATAGAAAAATATCTACAGCAGAGATCGAATGTATGACCCATCCTAGGTCAATACGATCAGATATATATATAAACCTCAATATGAATAAGTCTGAAACATGCTAAACTGGCAATGTAATCTCTATACATGAGTGTAGTGCCAAGTGCTCATGCCAGTGTCTCAGGTAATAGCATAACATAAATGTGAGGTACAATCAATGAAATCAATCTGCATGTACGTGGATCCCGTCCACTCGTCACCCAATGACAATAACCATCATGCATGCAAATATCATAAAGCATGTGCATGGGAATAATATGAGGATATAAACCATCTGTGTCCCTCGCGACACGTCAAAATCATGGAACCGGAGTGCCCAGCATCGACACTCGAAAACATCATGAAAACTGTGCCCAGCATCGGCACGTAAATCCTCATATATCGGGCTCCGTCAGTCCGGATTGGCCCACGGGCTCTGTCTGCGGTATCGGCCCTCGGCCCCGGCAGTATGCCCATATCCATCTATCGACTCTGGTCAGTATCCTCCGGATAACCGCCAGGTCCAACCAATCACCGGTAGGTACTCGCCACCCTGCCAGGCTCATCGTCTACTCCACGAAAAACATTTCTTACCCCGGGGAACCATACCGGGTCCACCATGTACCCGCAATCGGCCTCATCCGCCTCCTCGAATCGGGTTTCACATGTCGCTCTCAGCACCGAGAAAACACATGGTGGACGCACTGAAATATCATATCGAGGGTAACCGGGTTTTAAAACAATTACATATTCTCTTTTTGAAACACCCACGGTTCCCGACAACCAGAAATATCATGGAAACAACATATCTCAATGCGTATAATCAGAAAGCATGACGTATGCGACATGTAAAGAAATGTAAGCAACATACACTGAATGCAACAGTACTACAGTGTAGAGACATGGCAATTATCGATGATGAAGTGTGTGAGCCGGCAAACAAGTGTACGTGGAACATACGCATCATCGATAATTGTGCTGGTGTCCTAGCAGCATGACTGAAATATATCAACAATATAAGCGATGCAATGCAAACAGCATGAATATGCGGAATCGAATAATCACGCAACAGTAAAGAACCTGCCTCAATAAATATATCATGCAGCCTTGACATTTGAAATAAGACGAATCGGGGTTTTTAATAAAATAAGGGTTACGGTGTTTTAAGAAAAGATACTTCGTTTGAAAATACCCGTAGAATCCCTTTTTGTCTATCTTTAAAATATCCCCGATTCGTTAGTTTTGAAATAGGTATGACTCGGGTCAATCTAATGTCTACTAAGTAATCAAAACAGGAGGGGTATGAAACCACCTACATCTGAGTCGACATACACATATATATACAATAGTCGGTGATCTCGCCTCAATAATATCACGTATGATACGGTATATCATATAACATCCTCGAGTCATGAGTGCGGATCTAACATCAATGTAAAGCTCGTACGGTAAATCGTCGTACGGCATCCCAATAGCTGGGTACGGGTCAATATCACATTCATCTCACCACATATCAGGTATCACTACCATCATAACACATAATCTAGGGTACAAATCTAAGTCTAGTACCATCGACACCATCTATAAAAATATGCATGCGGGGTAAAACACATGCCCAAAGGCCCGCCAAAACCACCATGTCGCATCTCAAATACAAACTCTGTCATATCGCCGAATCTCACGACCTCAAGTCAAACTCATCAACTCATCTCAATCCCGTATATGAACACATAGTCCCATACCCATGTGTAGATATACACCTCCAAATACGCACAGATAAATGAAAGAATGCATGCAAGTATATGTGTGTGTGTATATGTGGGTGTGCAACCCCTACTCTAGGGTTTCGCACTATACTAAACCAATTACATTCTTATCATCAATAATCCATTATTACCATCAATAATCCTAACAACACATAATAATTATATGTGTGTATACGTATTCGTATACATCACCACGGACTGCGGGGGTGCTATACGCCATCCACCCGACTTCTCCCCGTAGATATAAATCTACTCACATTGCTTCTCGTGTGCCAATGCCGATGTCGCTATCTTCATCTTCTTTGCCTCAACATCACGTAGGGTACCTACAAGTATATCACAACGCTAAAGCACATGAAAATCACATCGGAAACCAAAATAGCACACGCTACTCACATAGGTAAAAACCTATCGTCTCGCATGTAAACACGTTCAATATCCGCTTGTCGTTGACGTCCAAACGCCACACGACAGGAACGAAACACCAAATACCAAAATCCATGCTAAAACAAGTCGTAAACCATGCACCAACATAGGAAAATCAACCCAGATTTTACCCTAACTGGAATCGGTCAAAACTAGACATACCCAGGGTCAAGAATATAGGAAATAGGGCCATGCACAAAAATCGAGGCAATTCCCTCCTGCTCTGGCGGCAATTTGCGGCCAGAAGGAATAAATTGGCGGCCTCACTTTGGAGTTGGGGGCTAGGGTTTGGTGTGGTGGTTCCATGGTGCCTGCACATCTCACTGCCAACTCAGTTTTATTTTTGGGGTCTCGGGGTGATAGCAGATTCCTAAATACGATCACAGATTCACAGTTTTTCCCCCGACATCGTCTCATAAATCCGTATTCTGTGTTCTAGTCTCTAGTTTGATCCAATAACACATCACCACAGGGGTTCTAAGGTCACAACAAGCCTCAATTTCACTTTGATTTCAGGTCTAACCCTAAACCCTAACTAGAATTCTCAAAAGTCCTCAAAACGACACCATATCGACATGAAACTAGAATTGATGCACAAGAAATGAATTACTACCCTAATAGGTCCAGAATTTACCTCCTTTGGCAACTCAAGAAAATTCTTGAGTTGCTCAAAGTCCTCCAAATCCAATCTTGCTAGGTTCAATGTGTAGCTAGTGAGCTCGGGAACATCTTTTGTGAAATGGGAATAGGGTTTTGGGGTTGATTCCATTGTGGATCTAGGGTTTTTGTGAAGAGGGAGAGAGAGGGAGAGGGGCAGCAGCAGCTCAAGGAGGAGAGGAGAGAGAATGAGAAGGGGAAAATGATGGGAGTATGGTTCATAAAGTGAGGGTTGACTTGGTCTCTTTCTTTCTCATCATCATACTTTTTCCTTTCCTTTTCTTTTCCTTTTTCTTTTCCTTCTCACTCCTATAGTGAACCCAAAAGAACAACCATGGCAAGAGAAATGTAACACAAGTGTAACAAGTGTGGAAAATGATATGTGCACATTTTTGCACAAAAAAGCTAAAAATCCAATTAGCGATTTTTAATCGCGATTAACACTAAATTAGAATATAACTAGTCTTAAAAACTTTAAAATGGTATAATCCCATAAAATACCCTATTTTAGAATTTTACATAATTTTTCCCCATTTATTTGTATTTAATTATACCGGAATATTAAAATATTCATTAAAATAATATTAAATTATAAAAATTCCCGAAAATAATATTTTATTATTTTGGAAACGTTACAGTATGCTACATCTAGTCTGGTACACAACATTGCATACATTATAGAGCCTATCGCAGATGCATAGGGTATAGATGACATGCGAGCTGATCAGTCAAAAATAATGTATTTTTAACACGTCAATTTCCCTATCATTTGCATTCATCTAAAGGTATTCAGGTTAAGTATAGCACATATTAGCTAAACACCCGTAAAATACCAGATTACCTATGTTGTATACTGAAACCGGCATTTCGAGGGAAATTGAGTGTTTATCATGGCATCGCATCATCCTTGTATAGCGCAACACTTATTTCAAAGATCTGTGTATGAAATTCCAAGCACCGAGCCAAAATTGTCAAAGTACTGATAAAAGATGCGACAACTCCAAGACTAGAGATCTGGCAATTAACTAGAGGGAATTATAAGATTCCACATATCAGAAATATACCAATAAGCCAGCAGAAATCAGTACAGGAATTTTCATACAGAGAGGCAACCGTACGGCCGCGGATCCACGGCCGGAGCAGGCATGTGCCGCGGATCCGCGGTCACGTGACTATGACATCAGCTGGAATCTTCTGCAGTACTCCTATTTCAATGCCTACACCTCATCAAGCTATGGCAATTTTCAGAATTCTCCAGAAGTTTCTGCCAGATCAGCAAAGCTCCTTGTTTAAGCTAATCATGTTCAAGCTTCCAAAGCAAGCTACTTAACAAACTAAGCCTAGAAGCTTCTCCCTAACCTCCAAGCTTATGAAGGAAGCTAAGCCTAACTAACTACCTCTAGAAGCTTCTACCTAACTACCTAGCTTATAAGGGAAGCTAAACTAAACCTAGCTTCTAAAGGAAGCCAAAGCTAGTGAAGGCTATAAAAGGAACCCTAAGGCTTCAATTCTAAGGTTGTTCATTCTTACACCAATTCTAATACAAGTTGAGTGACACAACATGTAGACCATAATCCCCAATTCAAAATCCAAAGCCAAAATCAAGAACTTCGAGTACCAAATGAAGCATGAAGCCTTCGATCCTTTAGAAAGCGACGCCGATCTTCATCCGAGCAAGTGATCCAAGACGATCCGCGACTTACGAAGACGAGTGAAGCCAAATCAACGATCGAGTTCTTTCCTCATTGTAGATCTTGAGAGAATTGTAACAAAATTGTTGATAAATAAATGGTGAAATTCTTTAATCTTGCTTTCTTTACATTCTTGCATCATGATTCGATCTCAATTTTTGATTGTGTTTCTTGTTATGATGTTTGAGTAAAACTCCGCTCATGAAGGAGTCGAGAGAATCAATAGATGATGATGTTACAAATCTTGAAACGATTCTTAAGTCCTATGAGTTTGTAAACCCTAGCAAATTGAAGAATCGACGACCCAGTTTCGATGCGATGCTTTCTTGATTGTGTTCGCTCGAAATTAGGGATCCACGATCGATTCTTGAATTTACTAGAGGCTAGAATGTGAATGAAATCAACGAAAAGACAAGGGATAGATGATGAAACTTTAGTTTCCGCAAGAAATCCCTAATTCTCGTTGATCATCATCGATCTAGTATCAATTCATCGATGGATAAGAATACGTAATCAATAGATTTCATCACGTCTATGGATTTGATCGATTCCTTCGAGCCTCACTTCGATTCTTGATTATTGGATTGGAAATCATCACATCTCAATTCTTGATTTTAATGTTTTCTTGTTATTAGATCTAGATTTTTCTAATTCATGAACTTCAATTTTATAAATCATGAATTGTCTTTTCTCTTTTCTTTAATTTTCAATTCATCTAATTCAATTACGAACGGATCTCACTTTCCCTGTGGACGATCCGCACTCGCTAACGCGCTACAATCGACACCGTTATTGATTGCGGTTTACAAATTTCTTTGATTGTGATCTTTACACATTTTCAAAACACGACACACAAAGAATCATTCAATCAAATGGCACCGTTGCCGGGGATAGTGCACTAATTCGTTCGTTTTTGAAATTTGAGTTGAAAAAATTTATTCCATCTATATTTTTAGATCTAAATTCGCAAAAATACTAAACGTGTTGTGATTTGTTGCGAGAAAATCTGGAATCTGTGGAGCTATGGAAAAATTTTTCTGAATATTCCAGAGAGCTTGAGGAGTGAACAGAAGCCTTCTGTGAAATTTTTGTGCAGAGTTCTTGTTGACCCGCGGTGGATCCGCAGCATTAGCCCTCTATTGCGGCGGAAGCGCGGCACTCCTGTAGCAAAAGTGCACGAAAATTGCTCAGTAACTCTTTCACTTTCTTATCTCCTTCTCTGTCTGCTCCAATAACAATTTTGTGCGGGTTTCTTTACAAATAATTCGCAGCGCCGCAAAAAGCAATAAAAATTGTGCGTGTTTTTGATTTTTGGTTATTTGCATATTAATATGGAATTTAAGGGGCACGGCCAAATCCAGATTAGGTGGGGAGTTCATTACCCTTCCTAAGCCCCAAAAATCACAAACTTGCATCCGCATTACCCTCATTAACTAAAAAAAATCTAGAGATGACTCTAAGAACCGTCGCGCTCACTTAGGACAGAAGAAGGCCGTGGGTAATCCATTGTTTATCCGCGTTTCTTTTGTGGTGTCTAAGGCATGTGTGTCTAAGGCTAGTGGTTACTTAATTAGGCCCACTACTTACGTAGTGGAGAACCTCCCACTTACCTGGCACTTACCTGGCTACAGGAGAGACAAAGAGACAGTAGAGGATTGATCCTGCGACTTGTCTTTTGCCAGTTAGGAGCGGTCTAGAGCCTTGACCTAGGTGCCACTAGACTTCGGGTTGCTTGTTACATTTGTTGTGATTTGCATCATTTTTTCAAAAATCCATATATTTTTCAAAACAAACACCACATTCATTCATTTCCCCTAATTATATCAACGCTGCCACTTGTACTAAACCCTTTTAATGCAAGATAGGCTGGACACGGGATTCTAGTGCCCGTTTAGTCCGCGTTCCTTCGATCGATCCCAAAGTCGGTATTTCTACATTTATCTCTTCTTTACCCACCACCACACCCACATCGATGGATCCTTCTCCATCGAACTTCTTTCCCACTACTCTGCCGCCGTCTGCAGGTGCGCGGAATCCACCCCGCATCTCTCTCCAAGAGAGGTGCTATCCCACACGAGGTCCTCTTTCGACCTGTCTCTCCATTCCACCAGCCAACGGGGACAATTTTGAGATTAAACCCCAATACATCAACCTTCTACCAAAATATCACGGTCTCGAGTCTGAAGACGCATATGCCTTTATCACCAAATTTGAAAATGTATGCGCAATGATGGGTACCTCACAGCTTTCTGTGGATGCTATGCGTCTTCGTCTTCTCCCATTTACCTTGTACGATATAGCCGAGAAGTGGCTGTATAACACAACCGCACATTCCATTTCAAATTGGGAAGAATTCGTAACAGCATTCCTTAAGAAATTTTACCCCTATCATAAAACAGCTCGAGTCCGTAGCGAAATAATCAATTCACCCAGCTTCCAAATGAAACATTCTCGAAATGTCTTAAACGCTTCAAGGATCTGTTAGTTCAATGTCCGCATCACGGAATCCCCAGATGGGATCTGTGCAGAATCATATATGAGGGCATTAATCCTAACACAAAACAGACCCTTGAATTAATTTGTCAAGGCAACTTCATGACCAAAGATGATGGGGAAGCCTGGAAATTTCTAGAAGATTTCGCTGAAAAATCTTTACAGTGGGAGGGTGTGAGTCAATCGTCTAGGGTTGGCAATAACCAATCGGAATTTCCATAGGAGTTAGAGCTGAAATTTCAGCTATGCAAAAGAAACTCGAGACTATGGAAAACAAATTTTTAGCCGCCGTCCTAAATCAAATGTCACTCTCAAAAACTTTATGTGGATGTTGTTCCGATCCTTCTCATTTGACGGAAGAATGTCCATTGAATTCTCCGTTTCAAGCTCATGAGCATACCAATACTGCTTTTCAAAGACCTAGAAACGATCCATTTTCTTCCACTTATAATCAGGGTTGGAGGAATCACCCTAATTTTGGTTGAAACCAATCACAAAATCAAAACACGGTTCCAAACCAAAACAATTTCCAATGGGCTCCTCCACCATAACAGCAACCACTTCAATTGGGTCAGCACCCCTACCAATCACAAAACTTCCAAAATTCGGCCAACACTTTTGCACCACGTGAAAACTCTTTGCAATTGACCGGTACAGATAATACCTCTGCACTAGAACAAACCTTGGATACTTTCATGAAACAATCCATCCAAGGGACGGCAAAAATACAATCTTCCTTCGATAATGTGATGAAGATCATTGTCTCTCAAAATGAGAATATTAAATCGATGGAAGAACAAATTGCACAACTAAAAGCCGAAATAAGTGCAAGAGAGAAAGGGAAACTTCCAGCTCAACCTTTGCCCAATCCTGGCTATTCACATCATGTGAATGCAATCACGTTGAGATGTGGAAGAGTGCTTGACAATCACGTTGGGGAAGAGATTGATGACACTGAAAAATCTATCAATGATACCCCGGCTGAGACCTTTCCTTCCACTTCTACTTCTAATTCTGACCCCAGTTCTTCTACCCCACCACCTTCTTCCGAGCTTATTCTCCGTTTTCCCCAAGGCTTGGCACCTTAGCCCACACAAAAAACGATCCCCACTCCTATTCTTAAATCGTTTCCACCCACACGATCTTCTCTAATGTTGGACCCTGATCTTATTGCTCAAGCTCCTTATCCGAATCGGTTAAGGGGAAACACACTGAGTCCACAAATGGAGAAGATCACGGAAATCTTTAAACAGGTTAACATCAACATCCCTCTTCTAGATTCAATACAACAAGTCCCCGCATATGCGAAAGTTCTTAAAGATTTGTGCACTAGAAAGAGGAAGACTCAAGTGCCCAAGAAAATATTCATGGCAAAGACTGTAGACACGGCTTTCCCCCAACAATTACCGAGGAAACATAAGGATCCTGGCTATCCTACTATTTCTATTTCTATTGGGGAAAACCACATCAACCGTGCTCAACTCGACCTTGGCGCAAGTGTTAACCTGCTTCCTTTCTCGGTATACGAGCAGTTAGGGATCGGAGTGTTGAAACCAGCTCCTTGCACTCTCCAGATGGTTGACCGATCAATCACCAAACCTAGGGGTGAACTGGAGGATGTGTTAATAAAAATCGGGGAATTTGTATTCCCTGTGGATTTTATTGTAATTGATACACAGCCTGTAGCTAACCCACGGAATCAAATTCCGGTGATTTTAGGTCGCCCCTTTTTGGCGACTTCCAATGCAATAATCAACTGTCGTAATGGTTCTATGACCCTATCCTTCGGGAATAGGTCAATTGAGCTAAACATTTACAAGTTGGGAAGTGTACCCTCCGAACCTACTGCTCAGGTCTGTTCTGTAACTTAATGGATATCGACAGCAGCGAAATTGATGATCCTCATGATACCGATCTAGACTATTTTCATATGTTATTGTTTGACCCAACGATGTATCATACACATACGGACTCTTCCACCGAGATGTCCAGGTCAACAACTAACACTGATTATGAACTGTATTTAGAGTCTGAAGATCACCCCGTGCTTTGTGATGACATTATTCTCAGGGGTATTGATGAGACTTTTGAGGAGATCTTCACTGAAGAACTCGCATTTTTGAATGACACGGGTGTTGAGATGAATCATCTCCCAATCAATGAAATTGAACCTCCACCCCTTCATATGGACTGTAAAAAGAATGCGAGCAATCCATCGCATTCACTGCATCGTCTCTCCAAAATGAGACGCACACACATTCTATTCCACCACTTACCCTTTCCCTACTTCTTCTTCCACCAACCTGAGCACTACATTGATAAAATCTTTGAATGGTTGGTGTTAACCTTCGATCTTTGCAAAGCTTGGCATCGACCAATGATTTTTGACCCCCTCATGTGATTATCAAAGCTTAACATTGTTTAGCTCAAGTTTGGGGAGGGGTATAATCTGGCTCCTGAAAAGAAAATTTTTACACAAAAAGATGAGCCAAAAATAAGTTTGGGGGGGATCTTCACTTAAATATTTTGCCCCCATCAATAAATTTCCTCCCAAGCTTACAGGTTTTTCGAGATTTAGCGGATGGCAACAGTGATGACACTGTTGAAAACAAGTTTGGGGGAGGTTTGTGCTTATTTTCGCATCATTTGCATCATGCTTTGCATAAGCACAAAACATTTTGAAAACCTATAAAAATTTAAAAATTTTCAAAAAGATAAAAAAAATTTGTACATAAATAAGATAATAAAAGATTAGATAGTGAAAAATTACATCCAAAAGATTGGAAAAATTTAAGAAAACCAGGAAAATTAGAAGTTTTCTTAAACGAACTAGTAATAAGTAGTTATGAGCCGTTGTCCCAAGGGTTAGTAAGATGAAGGAAGTCACTAATCTGAGGATAAAAATAAGTCTGAAAAATAGTTCCTATTCTGGAAGCCAAACATTTTGAACGTTGATACTCTGTTATTCGCACTTACACACGTCTTGAAACTCGGGATAGTAGAGGATACCTTGAAATGCTCTCGTCTAAAAGCCAAAGTATGAAGGAAATAAAAAAAATGAAGAAAATATAAAAGGATGCAGAAAAATGAACACTGGTTTTGTTATCGCCAAGGCAACAATAAAAAAATATAGCGAGGGTGCCTCTTCACCTAGTGCCTTAGACCAACTGGTCTGGGAGTCACTGCTAAGCCTCAGGTGGTGCAAGACGAGGAAAATACACCGTATAAGCAAGCACATGAGTAATCAGTCGGTTAGTACCTCAAGAAGTATTAACGGTCGTATGAAAATGTGTGAGCAAAACCATCTAAATATTCATCAAATTAAAAAGTACTGAGGCAGATGGACAAGAGTATGATAGCTTAAATTGAATTCTCCGGGTGTAGGGATGTATATTACACACACGTAGGGTTATATGATCGATGTTTGGAAGAAAGATAGGAATGAAGAATAAAGACGATGTTTTATTGAGGGATGATGTGATTTCTAACATTTTTCATGACTATTAAGATAGGGCTCATGACAACCGAAAAGCTAACATAGTTGGAAACTCTAATTTTCAAAGCTTTTCTTTTACAATTCTTATCTTTATATGTAAATTTCACGGTCTTCCTTTTATTATTTGATTTTGTGGGTGCAATCCGCTGAAAATCCTCAGGAGACAACACTCCTCCTACTAGGGACACCTAGAGGTTTAAAGGCTTGTTGCACGTGCTCAGTGCAATCGTGTTGCCTACGAAAGTGTGCTAGTTAGCTGTTCTCTTTCTTTATTTTCTCCTTCTCTTTTTAATAAAACAATTCGCTCGAGACGACCGAAAATAAGTTTAGGGGAATTTGATCAGTCGAAAATAATGTATTTTTAACACGTCAATTTCTCTATCATTTGCATTCATCTAAAGGTATTCAGGTTAAGTATAGCACATATTAGCAAAACACCCGTAAAATACCAGATTACCTGTGTTGTATACTGAAGCCGGCATTTTAAGGGAAATTGAGTGTTTATCATGGCATCGCATCATCCTTGTATAGCGCAACACTTGTTTCAAAGATCTGTGCAGGAAATTCCAGGAACCGAGCCAAAATTGTCAAAGTACTGATAAAAGATGCGCCAACTCCAAGACTAGAGATCTGACAATTAACTAGAGGGAATTATAAGATTCCACATATCAGAAATATACCAATAAGCCAGCAGAAATCAGTACAGGAATTTTCATACAGAGAGGCAACCGTACAGCCGCGGATCCGCGCCGGAGCAGGCATGTGCCGCGGATCCGCGGTCACGTGACTATGACATCAGCTGGAATCTTCTGCAGTACTCCTATTTCAATGCCTACACCTCATCAAGCTATGGCAATTTTCAGAATTCTCCAGAAGTTTCTGCCAGATCAGCAAAGCTCCTTGTTTAAGCTAATCATGTTCAAGCTTCCAAAGCAAGCTACTTAACAAACTAAGCCTAGAAGCTTCTCCCTAACCTCCAAGCTTATGAAGGAAGCTAAGCCTAACTAACTACCTCTAGAAGCGTCTACCTAACTACCTAGCTTACAAGGGAAGCTAAACTAAACCTAGCTTCTAAAGGAAGCCAAAGCTAGTGAAGGCTATAAAAGGAACCCTAAGGCTTCACTTCTAAGGTTGTTCATTCTTACACCAATTCTAATATAAGTTGAGTGACACAATTTGTAAACCTTAATCCCCAATTCAAAATCCAAAGCCAAAATCAAGAACTTCGAGTACCAAATCAAGCATGAAGCCTTCGATCCTTTAGAAAGCGACGCCGATCTTCATCCGAGCAAGTGATCCAAGACGATCCGCGACTCACGAAGACGAGTGAAGCCAAATCAACGATCGAGTTCTTTCCTCATTGTAGATCTTGAGAGAATTGTAACAAAATTGTTGATAAATAAATGGTGAAATTCTTTAATCTTGCTTTCTTTACATTCTTGCATCATGATTTGATCTCAATTTTTGATTGTGTTTCTTGTTATGATGTTTGAGTAAAACTCCGCTCGTGAAGGAGTCGAGAGAATCAATAGATGATGATGTTACAAATCTTGAAACGATTCTTAAGTCCTATGAGTTTGTAAACCCTAGCAAATTGAAGAATCGACGGCCTAGTTTCTATGCGATGCTTTCTTGATTGTGTTCGCTCGAAATTAGAGATCCACGATCGATTCTTGAATTTACTAGAGGCTAGAATGTGAATGAAATCAACGAAAGGACAAGGGATGGATGATGAAACTTTAGTTTCCGCAAGAAATCCCTAATTCTCGTTGATCATCATCGATCTAGTATCAATTCATCGATGGATAAGAATACGTAATCAATAGATTTCATCACGTCTATGGATTTGATCGATTCCTACGAGCTTCACTTCGATTGTTGATTATTGGATTGGAAATCATCACATCTCAATTCTTGATTTTAATGTTTTCTTGTTATTAGATCTAGATTTTTCTAATTCTTGAACTTCAATTTTATAAATCATGAATTGTCTTTTCTCTTTTCTTTAATTTTCAATTCATCTAATTCAATTACGAACGGATCTCACTTTCTCTGTGGACGATCCGCACTCGCTAACGCACTACAATCGACACCGTTATTGATTGCGGTTTACAAATTTCTTTGATTGTGATCTTTACACATTTTCAAAACACGACACACAAAGAATCATTCAATCACGAGCCCTTTCCAAATCAGCCTTGGGAGACATCTCTTTGGAGAGGGTAATTCCGTGACAAGCCAGTAGATTACCGTGCTTTGAATCTTCCATATTTCAGTATGGTGTCAATGTACCTGGACTGCGAAAGACCCAACATTCTCTTAGATCTATCACGATAGATCTGGATCCCTAGAATGTAGCTGGCATCGTCCAGGTCCTTCATGGAGAACCTATGTGACAAGAATCCTTTGACTGACTGTAGCATAGGAATGTCATTTCCTATTAGAAGAATGTCATCCACGTACAAGATGAGGAATACCACAGTTCTCCCTACAATCTTACTGTAAATGCATGGTTCATCCTGATTTTTGATAAAGCCGAATTCTTTGACAGTATCATCAAAGCCGATGTTCCAACTTCGCGATACCTGCTTTAGTCCATAAATGGACTTAAGCAACTTGCACACTTTACCGCTGCTCCCACTCTGAATGAAACCCTCCGGCTGATCCATATAGACACACTCTTCCAAATTTCCATTCAGAAAAGCCGTCTTTACGTCCATCTGCCAGATCTCATAATCGTGGAAGGCAGCAATAGCAAGAAGGATCCTAATGGATATGAGCATAGCCACTGGAGAAAAGGTTTCGTCATAGTCCAAACCAGGTCTTTGACGAAAACCATTTGCAACAAGTCTAGCTTTATAGGTTTCAACCTGCCCATCTACACCAATCTTCTTTCTGAAGATCCGTTTGAAGCCTACGGGTTTTACCCCTTCTGGAGCAATGTCCAAAGTCCAAACTTTATTGGTGTACATGGACTCCATCTCGGTCCACATTGGATCCAGACATTTTACTGAGTCACCGCTCTGCATGGCTTGCTGGAAGCTAGTAGGCTCATCATTTTCAATGACGCAATCCTCTCGATCCCCGTCTATAAGAAAACCGTAGTATCTCTCGGGCGGATGAGACTGCCTACTACTCCTGCGGAGTGGCGCTGGGATGTCCGGTTCTCCTGAAAATTCTGGTTCTACCAAGCTTTCAGTAATAGCTTCTGGTTCTGGAATTTCTTCCAGTTCTATTGCACTCCCACTTATCTGATTTTCTAAAAATCCAGTTTCCAAGAAGTGGGCATGCTGAGAAACAAAAACCTTTTGTTCCTCTGCGGAATAGAAAAGATACCCCCTGGAGTTCTTGGGGTATCCCACAAACTTACACAGTACTGAGCGTGCCTCGAGCATGTCCGCATGCTACCTCTTTACAAAAGCTGGACATCCCCATGTCTTAAGATATTTAAGATAGGGTTTCTTCCCACTCCACATCTGATATGGAGTGGTAGGCATAGTCTTGGTTGGAACCTTGTTCAAAAGATATGCAGCTGATTCTAGTGCATAACCCCAGAAAGATCGCGGTAACTCATCCTTACTCATGATGGAACGAACCATATCCAATAGAGTTCGATTCCGCCTTTCGATACACCGTTGTATTGTGGTGTGTATGGAGGAGTAAGCTGAGAGAGAATTCCATTCTCTTTTAAGTAGCCCAGAAACTCGGCACTCAAGTATTCACCACCTCGATCAGATCTCAGTGTCTTGATACTTTTGCCTGTTTGTTTTTCAACTTCATTCTTGTATTCCCGAAATTTCTCAAAGGCCTCGGATTTATGCTTCATCAGGAAGACATGTCCATACCTAGAGAAATCATCTGTAAAAGTAATGAAGTATGAATAACCACTTCGTGCATGTGTAGACATTGGACCACACACGTCACTGTGTATGAGTTCCAAGAGCTCGCTCACTCTTACTCCGTGTCCAGTGAACGGAGTCTTTGTCATCTTTCCCATGAGACAAGATTCACAAGTAGCATAAGACTGATACTCGAATGGATTCAAGTATCCCTCTTTATGTAACTTTGTTAACCGTGTCTCATTAATGTGACCCAGTCTACAATGCCATAAGAAAGCCTGATTTGTTTCCGAAGACTTTCTTTTAAGTGTGTTGTGGACACTGAAAACCTGAGCTTGATTCAATACGTATATTCCGTTTTCTAATGTACCTGACCCAATCAGAACTTGATTTAGGTGGATGTGGACCACATCGCTTACAAAAGTAAAATCATATCCATCCTTAGAAAGTAAGGATACAGATATGATACTACAAGCCATACTAGGTACATACAAACAGTTACGCAGAATCAATATCTGCCCACTTGTCAATTCAAGGTGATATTCCCTTACGGATTCAGCTTCCACGCTCATTCCGTTGGCAACCCTGAGAGTTATATCACCTATTCTGATAACTCTACAGTTTCTTAAAGCCTGTAATGAATTACAGATGTGAGATCCTGATCCGGTATCCAGTACTCAGGAAATAGGGTTAACTGACATGCAGTTTTCTATTACAAACACACCCGAAGCCGAAGCCACAACATGCTTCGAATCCTGGCTACCGGCTTTGCTAGCCATGCAATCCTTCTGCCAATGTCTTTTCCCGTAACAATAGGAACGTCCCTCTTTTACTGTATCCAGTTCCGAATCTTTTGCCCTTCCCTTTCCTTCTTCTTCCCTGGTTTCCTTCAGGGTATAAGTAGAGGGCAGAGACTGTAGAATTAAGTCAGTATTTGACCCGTTCTTCAACGTGGTTTTCAGGTCCGTGAGCTCATCAAAATAGCTAGTCTCTGTAAGGACGTTGTCCCCTACAGATGACCCAAAAGCCAACCTCGCTTGAAGCAATTCGTTCGAGATCTCATATCTTACGATACGAGATTGCTCTCCATATAAATCTTTGTTATGAGAAGACAAAAACTAAGTCTATCTTCTCGTGCTGCCTTTGGTATGCACCATCAACTGAGGCCAACACGAGGCACTTGGCATTCGCACAGTCTTTTTCCGATGTCTTACGGATATCAATATCCGTGACAGGGCAAACTGGTCCTGAGACGGCAGGGGTTTGATTGGTTAAGAGGTGTCCCAGCTTGTCATGGGTAATGGACATCTGGACAGACCTTTGCCAGTCATAACAGTCAGATTCAGTTATTTTATTATCTAGATGTAACCTATGTCTGGCCACTGGGTCGCTGCAATTAAGAGAGAGAGAAGAAAACACTTAGCATGATGCTCTTACAAGTTTAGATTGGTTTTTACTTTATCTAAACAGGATGGCTCCTACTGTTTCTCGAATCCTTCCCCAAACCATAAAAGAAGAGTAGTCGGAATTGATCTCACCGTACAATACTTGCTTAACCGTTCAGCCAGGCTGGTGTCGGTACTTCGAGGGAGGTTTTACGATGCTTTCGCGAAGTTCCTTAATTAAATAACCTCTTTTCCCTGTAGGCGTAGCCCCGCTAACACCTTTCTAGACACCTACTTGGTTTATAACATTGATCGTTAAGTGAAAAGTCTCCCGAGGAGTAGCGGATACTCACAGTAGGATCGGGATCCAAATATCATTATGTTATAATGCTGAAGGAATCCTACCAGCATTATCAAACTCCAAATGGTATGCAGCACTAGCAAGTTTCAATTTCGTTAGAAACTCCCTATGTGGATTTTTGCCCCATACTCTTATGACCTTGACGAAGGTCAACAAATCATAAGTCACATGTCAAGCTCTACCCATCATTATCCAGGTTAATTTGAACCCACCCGTATTTACCTTTGACGAAGGTCAACAAGGTAATACGACTGTCCCAAACCAACGCATCTATCTATGCTACATATGAACACCCAACAGCTACCAATCACTATGCCTTGACGAAGATCAAGAAACATAGCTTGAATACTATTGAATATTCATATGAAATAACGGAGGGCTACTAATGTTTTTGGCAAAACCGTGAACGTAGTGAACTTGATATAATCGAGGGAACCTTGATAGCTTTTAAAAGGAGTGGTTTAAGCTCCGCGTTTTTAAAAGTTTTCTGTTTTTGGAAAAAACCGAGTGGTTTTGAAATTGTTCCAACGATTTAGCTTTGGTTTATTTTCTTTTCATTAATATAATGCGTCCCATCAATTAATCCTACCATTGCAGAAAACAACGAAAATATGACGTACGCTTATGACATCCGCATTCGCTACTGGGCCCCGTCATCACCCGTTAGGTTACTTAACTAACGACAGAGCGGGAGCTGGACTAGCACGGATGCAAAATATAAGCAACGCCTACTAGATATCATATATAGATATAAACATTCGTTAGATGCAATGATAGCCATTCCAGATCACAGATGAACACATTGGATATGCTAGGAATCCGCGTTTCGTTCGAGCCTGCAACGAAAGACGGATTACACGGTCGCGATGAATAGCCAAACCCCTCCCTAGACCCCTACGGGTGCGGCAAACTACCCGCCAAGTACCCGAAGTGAAGCAACCTCCCTCCACAACGTGAGTAGGCCACTCGGCACTTCAAAGTACCCGGTAATTTGTGCACCCCACCTTGGGTCTATCCTACGAGCAAAAACAATAAAAGAAATAATATACAATGGCGGCTACAACCTCAACCCGGATGTGCGACCATAAAAATAATATTACATCAATTTACAATTATTACATCAAACGAAAAATGAAAACCCTCATCTCACATCCTCGGCTATTCATCGCGACGATCCAACAAGTTCATATCCACAAACCAATATCACAGATCACAGATATGTATAACCCATACTACTCGAACGTATAGCGATTAGCAGACGTTCAGTACATATATCACATTACAGATATAAACCAATTAGCTAAAGTTTATAGAATTTCGATCAATATTTCAATTTGAAACTACCCCAAACACAACACTGTTCTCAGAAGAATCTGGGCAGAAACAAAGCATCTTAAAAATCATAAAAGCAACACAGAGAACCCCAGAAGAAATTTGGTGCGCAGCCGAGTTGACTCGGCCGCGGATCCGCGGCGGATCACTTGGATCGGCCGCGGATCTACGGTCTTATGAACGATTCAGGCGCCCAAATTTCTACAGTTTTCTCTAAAAATCCTGCATGTATTTTTCAGGTCTCTGGAAATATTTTTAGACCTGTTTTAAAAAACGGCAGAAAAAACTAAATTTTGATGTATTTTGCGATTTTTTTCGGATCGAAGTTCTAAACACTTTGCTAACATGTTAGTTGTTGTTTACCTAGTCTCTGATACCACTGTAAGTCTATGTAACCCACCCCGGTACTTACGGGGACGCGGAAAGAGTAAAAATTAGATTTTTATCATAAGGAAATATAGACTAACTATGAAAGATCTTTGCTAAACAAAAACTAGCAAACTAACTACAAGTTCTAGCTACTAGGTAAGATGGTTATACCTAGTTCTTGAACTCCTTCTCTTCTTGTTGTGGTCCTCCTTGTTGCTAGCTCCTTGGAGTGGTGTAGACGGCTCCTCCTCTTCGTCTTCTCTTTGCCGAAAAAAGATCCACCCGAAGGCTTTTACCTTGAGCTCCTACCTCAACCAAGAGGTAACTAGAGTGCTTGGCTTGCTAGACTAAGAACCCTAGAATGAGTAGAGAGTTGTCTTGATAGTTTTATCTCACAAAGCTCATGTTTTTCAACTCATGAAACAAGAGAGCTTTGAGAGAGAGGAAGAGGGAGAGCTTTGCAAGAGAGAGAATGAGCAAGAGAGAATGAGAGAGTAATCCCAACCTTGCTCTCCTATGAGAGAGATATGAGAATAATAATAATAATTAAGAAAATTTTGATGGTTAGTTAATTTGACCATTATCATTTCACATTTAATGCTAATGCAAGGTTCAAGAAGCATCTTTCTTTTGCTAAAGAAAATATCAAGGTCAACAAAAGTCAACAAGTCAAATGGTCAACCCAACCATAACCATGGCACAATTATCCTTAATTAATATTATTAATCATATTTCTCATTCTCATTAGGGTTTTAGAAAAAGTCAACGGTCAAAAACCCTAATGAGGTTCCTCTGCCTCTGTCAACTGTGCATACACACCCGTATCCGTGTTCCGAGGAACATGAATACAATGAGACAAAACCAATCCCAAAACAACTACTAGGATCTGGTTTAAACAAAAGCCCGCTAGTAATAACTGCCCGGACACCAAACGTGCACAAGTGCGCGTATGTGAACGAACCCCGTCGCAAAACCATGCGACCTCTACTCTGTTTTGCCCAAAAGTGAACAACCCTCTGTGTGGGACTCTAAAGACTCGACACTACACTGGCAGTGGGTTTAACCACAGGCCGCAAGTGGTACTAGCTGTACATAATGGTCCCCAGGTAGATGCCGATAAGAAGACCGATGAGGTGAACCCATCTGAACTCCTACTAAGCCAGAATGTGACAATCTCCATACAGTCCGGTCTATTCGTCTGAGAGTATCGCATGTCGGGCCTAGGGGGCGGTAAACGTCAGTCCCCTAATAGCAGTACAAGTCGTGTCGGGGTGTAGCTCAGAACACCCTGAGAAAACTACTGGAAACACTACCAGCAAATCTCGCTTGCCCTGGCTAGGGTCTTTGTGTAATGGCTCTCCTAGACACAGCGTGATATCAACTCCCAATACCGGGAGAGACGAATACTGTCTAACCGTCACTGCCTCCAAGTGCTTCGGGACTGCACCCAACTACTACTTGTTTGCATGACTCATTTGAGCCATGGTAGGGTAGTAATCTAAGAACAGTGGGAACACACTCGAAGTGAAGTGACAGTGTCAAGTCAACGGACTAAGCTGTACTCATATCACCTGGGAACTGATAATTGACGGTAGGTATAATACCAACCAACAGTTCTCAGCGAGTCATGTCCAGTGTACTCGCAACCTAACGAGCACCCGCATACTATCTCCAGTACGACGTACTAATGGCTGTGGGACAGACCATCTCCCCTGGTGGGATGAGAAGCGCATACGCTAGTCTACTCTGGAGTATCGATGCCCCGTCTCGATAATCCTACGACTAGGGAGCTGTATAACGATGTGCTTGTAGATTACCCAGCCCCCACTAGTGTGACTGCCATCACAACGCTGGTAATCAAGCAAAGATCCTAAGGGCTTCACTAATATGTATAAGCGATATGCTAAAAGAAACACATGCACATATTAAAACAGAAACAAACCAAGTAGCATACTACCATTTTGAGCAAGATTGTCTATACAACTGTGAATATCCCAAGCTTCCATTAAGTAATATACAAACTAGTATGATACAGTAATGGTCTCTAGGGCATATATACTAACAGGAGGTTCTTCTATACAAGACTTGAAGTCTTGAGTCCTGTATATAGGGAAGGCTGATTTGTTGATCAGTTGAGGAAATCTCTCTTTGAGAGATTTCTTAATTGATTTGTGAAATTTATCCACCGTTGGATCTTTGATCACAGAAGACATTTTTCTTGTTTTTAACAAGATTGGGAGAATATTTTCCCATATAGAATTTATTCTGTATCTTGGTGATGTTTGATCACCACTGAATTTTTGATCCAACGGTGCTCTGATTTACAGAGCACAATCTTTCTTCTTTGGAAAGATTTGAGGAGTATTTCCTCAACAGAATTTTATTCTGGTAATTTGATGATTTATCATCTTCGTTGGATCTTTGATCCAATAGTGGAGAACATTTAGTTCTAGCACTGGCCCTCTCGTGCTTTGCACGTAAGGTGTTGCCTCAGAGTCTTTGACTCTTGGCGCTGGCGCTCTTGTGCAAGGCACGTGAGGCGTTGCCTCCTAAGAGTTTAACTCTTTTTTAATAGATTTCTTTTTGTTCTTTACACATTGGCGCCCGTATGATGAGCACGTGGGGCGCCATCATAGGATTCAATTCTATCCGAGGCAGTACCTACATGCATTGCATGCGGAGTTTCTCCTTTATTTTTATTTTTATTTTATTGTTATTATTTTTTAAGGGAGCAAGCTTTGAGCCGAAATTTTGGCGGGAACAAATGCCCCCCACTACTTTGCCCACGTAAGTATGTACGTGGGGAAAGTAGTGCAATGTTATGCGTGACCAGAGAATTGATGGCTTAGGAGACAAGTTTAGCGTCCTTGTAGCCTAAGACTTTTTCCATCTTCATGAGCCGTAAGGGTCTCAAGAAGGTTTTCTCTCCCTACAAGTCGAGACGATCTCGTAGGTGCAAATTCTCCTTAGAAATCATGAGGATTTCTAAGTGTTCATCGCCTCCGTGAGTCTTAAGGATCTCACTCGGGTATTTTTCTTTACGAATCGTGAGGACCCGTAAGTAGCTTCTTTATTTCATTGGCGAATGTGGCTTTGGAAAATGTGGCCCATAGATAGTCCACCTTGACCTCCTTGTAGGGCAACGATGGATTAGGAAACAAGTTCAGTTCTTCTGCCTAAGACTTTTCAACATTATGAGCCGTGAGGGTCCCATAAATACTTTTCTCCCTACGAGTCGAGAGGATCTCGTAGGTGTAATTTCTCCTTAGGGGTCGTAAGGACTCCTAAGTGCGTTTTCTCTTAAGAATCGTAAGGATCCCATAAGAGAATTTTCTTCATACGCAGGGGCGCTAATTTCCCCGCAAGTCAAGACGAATCGAGAGATTCTCGCAAAGACACTGATTTCCTTGCGGGCCGAAACGAATCGAGGGGTTCTTGCCAAGGACGCTGATTTCCCTGAATCGAGATATTTTGGCCAAAAACACTGATTTCCCTGGAGATCGAGACGAATCGAGAGATTCCTGCAATGACACTGATTTCCTTGTGGGTCGACATGAATCGAGAGGTTCTCGCCAAGGATACTGATTTCCCTGAATCGAGAGGTCTGTGAGTTGATTTGATTCCGAGACGAGGTCATTTGCTGACGTATTTCCGCGACGGGGTCATTGGCTGACGTATTTCCGCGACGGGGTCATTTGCTTATGTATTTCCGCGACGGGGTCATTGGATGACGTAGTTCCGAGATGGGGTCATTTGATGATGTATTTCCGCGACGGGTCATTGGCTGACGTATTTCCGCGACGGGGTCATTTGCTGACGTATTTCCGCGACAGGGTCATTTGCTGACGTATTTCTGAGACGGGGTCATTTGATGATGTATTTCCGCGACGGGGTCATTGGCTGACGTATTTCAGAGACAGAGTCATTTGTCGACGTATTTCCGCGACGGGGTCATTTGTTGACGTATTTCCGAGACGGGGTCATTTGATGACGTATTTCCGCGACGGGGTCATTAGCTGACGTATTTCCGAGACGGGGTCATTTGCTGACGTATTTCCGCAATGGGTCATTGGATGACGTGTTTCCGCGACGGGGTCATTGGATGACGTATTTCCGAGATGGAGGTCATTGGATGACGTGTTTCCGCGACGGGGTCATTGGATGACGTATTTCCGAGATGGAGGTCATTGGATGACGTGTTTCCGTGACGGGGTCATTGGATGACGTATTTCCGAGACGGAGGTCATTTGCTGACGTGTTTCCGAGACGGAGGTCATTGGCTGACGTATTTTCGAGACGGAGGTCACTAGTTGACGTTTTTGCAAGACAGAGGTCATTGGCTGACGTATTTTCTCGAGACGGAGGTCAGTGGCTGATGTATTTCCGAGACGGAGGTCACTGGCTGACGTGTTTTCGAGACGGAGGTCATTTGCTGACGTGTTTCCGCGACGCGGTCATTGGTTGACGTATTTCCGAGACAGGGTCATTTGCTGACATAATTCTCAGACAGGGTCATTTGCTGACGTATTTCCGCGATGGGGTCATTTGATGACGTATTTCCACGATGGGGTCATTGGCTGACGTACTCCGCTTTCTGTGGTGTCGGGTTGACTTGCTCCGCTTTCTGTGGTGTCGGGGCTGACTCTAGGTTGTCTGTAAACCGTAGAGTCTTGAAACTGGGGACTTTGTCATTGCTCCGATTGGTGGTGTCGCGTTCGTGCCCTACTGGCATGAGGAGGAATGCCGTTATTGGTCTTCTGGGATGCAGATTTTGCTGTCGAGATCTAGCTTTCCCTTTGACAGAGTTTGTTGGGATATGTGGTTCCCTTTTCGTTTATGCCCATGGATTGTATACAGGGGTCAGTATGGACTTACCTGCAGGGCAAAAGTTTCATTCTTTCATTTTTTTCTTTCTTTCCGCGATGCTCTATCATTTCAGCTTTTTATATCGCGAAAGTCGCGATTGCCCAATCATTTCGGCTATTTTTCGCGGTGCCCAATCATTTTGGCTATTTTTATATGCATATATTTTATTCGCTGATTCTTATTGCGAGTTGTCCAAACATTTCGGCTATTTCATATGCATTTTTGGCTCGCCGATTTTGTTGCGAGTATGGCGCTCAAGACCTGATACCAAACTTAGCATCAGCATCGCTGCGATTGGAATATTGCTAAGAGCGAATCATCGCTTGCCTTGAAAGGACTTAGAATTTGTTACCGATTTAGGCATCAGTATCACTACAACTGGGGTATTGCCAAGTGCGAATTATCATTTTCCTTTGTCGATTCGAACAAAGGTGGCTTAGCAAACAGGGTTAGGATCCTGTCGACTAAGGCTTTTGACTTCATGATCCGTAAGGGTCTCATAAAGATTTTTCTCCCTACGAGTCGTAAGGATCTCGTAGGTGTATTTTCTCCTTAGGAGTCGTGAGGATTCCTAAATGTATGTTCTCTTATATGTTGTAAGGATCTTATAAGAGTGTTTTCTCCTTATAAGTCGAGACGACTTACAAGTGTTGTTCACCACATGAGGACATTCCTCGTCGTTGGTGGGACTTGGTGAGGGAACGTTTATTTGTGCCCGTGGATTGTATACAAGGGTCAATATTAGACCGTTTGTAGGGCAATCTGGGAAATGTGATGGCTTAAGAACAGGTTCAGATCCCTGTAGCTTAAGGCTTTTGAATCTTATGAGCCGTAAGGGTCTTAGAGGAGAGTTCTCCTTACGAGTCGTGAGGATCTCGTAAGTGTAATTTCTCCTCAGGAATCGTGGGGATCCCTAAGTGTGTTTCTTCCTTGTGAATCATAAGAATCTCATGCAGGTATTTTCTCCTTACAAGGTCGGGAGGACCTTGCAAGTGTGCATGAATTTTTTTTTACGAATCTGCGCCCTTTCGGCTTTTTACAAACATCACCGGTAGCCTTGCTGTTTGTACTCACGAAGCCCTTTCGGGTTTTCATCCGTGCCCATCTTGCTTATGGACGTACCGTTTTTTTTTGTGTCAGCCCTAGGATGCTGTAGTTTGTAATAGTTTAAAGACGTTTCGGTCCATAGCTAGTTTCAGGACATCTCGGTCCCTTGTTAGTTTAGGGACATTTCGTTCCATAGCTAGTTTCAGGACATCTCGGTCCCTTGTTAGTTTAGGGACATTTCGGTCCGTCGTTAGTTTAGGGACGTTTCAGTACATAACTAGTTTCAGGACATTTCGGTCCGTCGTTAGTTTAGGGACGTTTCGGTCCGTAGGGATTTTGAGGCGATTTTTCGCTGGATACTACTTATAGAGTTTGGGCTTGGGAAGATAGCGGGCAGATATAGGCGTCGTCATCTATCATTTACCTAGGCCGTAACTCGTCAGGCGTAGTATTTTTTCAGGAACCGGCCGTTTATTGGCCTGAAGGGTCTTTCTCCATGCATATCCATGAGCAAGTAAGCCCCACCTTGGTAGACTTGTCTATGATGTACGGGCCTCATAGTTCGGCTCAAATTTCCCCCGTTTGGCACGATTGGGGATCATAGTTCTCTTGACCACCAGCACAAGTTCGCCTTGGCGAAACGTTCTCATCCTAGTCAATCTCTTGTATAAGCGCGTCATTTTTGCTTTGTAAGCCTCCAAGTTTTGCTGCCCCATAAGACGAGTTTTATCGAGGATGTCGCGCTCCTCAAGCCGAAGATGAGCATTCTCTTCGTCTGTTAGCTCATAATGAACTGCCACTCGTAGAGAGGATAGCTCTATCTCCAAGGGGAGTACTGCTTCAACGTCGAATACCAATGCATACGGCATTGCGTTTGTGGCCGTTTTGAACGTGGTCTGATACGCCCAGAGAGCTTCATGCAGTCTCTCATGCCTGTCTTTCTTAGTTTTGGACACCGTCTTCTTTATGATCTTCATCAAGGTCTTGTTGAAAGCCTCAGCTAGACCGTTAGCTCGGAGATTATAAACTGAAGAGTATCTCCAGTCTATGTTATGTTGCTGTGCGAAGCGGCTGATTTTATGACTTCTGTAGGCTGGTCCGTTATCAGAGATAATCCGTCGCGGAGTGCCAAACCGATAGATGACGTGTGTCTTGAAGAAATGGAGAATATTCTCCATCTTCACTTCTCTTAGCGGTACTGCTTCTACCCACTTAGAGAAGTAATCGGTTGTTGCCAATATGAACCGATGTCCCCTGGACGATACTGGCTCGATGGGCTCGATTATATCGGTTCCCCACATTTCGAACGGCCAGCTAGCTACTATTAGGTGTAGCGGGTTTGGATGCTGATGGATGAAGTCTCCATGAATTTGGCACGAGTGACACTGCTTTGCGTATTCGATGCAGTCCTGGATCATCGTGGGCCAATAGTAGCCCATCCTTTTGATCTTCAGTTTCATCTTTGGCCCGGCTTGATGGGAACCGCAAAGTCCATCGTGAGCTTCTTGGACGACTCTCCTCGCTTCTTCCGGTCCCAGGCATTACAGCCACAGAGAGTCGAACGATCTCTTATATAGAGTATCATTGACGAAGGCGAAAGATAGAGCTCGTTTCATGAGCTGATGTCTTGAGAATGTGTTTTCAGGTGTTTGACGGGATTTGAAGTAGTCTAAAAAGACCTCTCTCAAATCCTTAGCCTTTTCTTGGTCCTCTATTTGTAGGGCTGTTTGCTTGGTCGTTTCCTTTTCTTTAAACGACTCCGGAGATATTTCCGCTGTTGCAAAAACACGACGGCTTTGTACAACGATCCTTACATCATCGAGATTTTCGTCAGCCAGTTCTTTAGGGGGTTTGGCTAATGCATCCACCTTGCTATTTTTCGTACGCGGTATGCTTTCTACGACGTAGGAAGGGATTTGAGTCGGCAATTTTTGCACTCTCTCGCTGTACTTTACCAACTCTTGTTTGCACGTTTGATAGTTGCCGTTTACTTGACTAACGACTAGCTGGGAGTCTCCGCATATACGGAGGTTGTCGATTTCCATGTCGACAGCGATCTTAAGACCTGCTATTAAATCCTCATTTTCTGCTTCATTTTTTGTCCTCGGCTCTATTAAGGAAAAGGCAAAGCGCATTATCCCTCCTTGCAGAGTCACGAAGATAAGGCCTACCCCAGATTTGATTATAGGGGTGTTGTGCTGTTGCTTCTTCATAGAAGATGCCCCATCGAAGTAGAGTTCCCATCGGGTATCACTCTCTCCTCTCTCTCTGTCGATCGTGTAAAACGCGTGCTCGTCTAGCAATTCACAATTTAGGGGTTAATCGGCAAGTATCGGATGCTCAGCGAGAAAGTCGGCGATGGCCTTTCCTTTCACTGCCTTGAGAGGTTGGTATGTTATTGAGAATTCCATTAAGAGTAAGGCCCTTTAGCGATCTGTCCCGTTAGTATGGCTCTTGACATCAAATACTTGAGAGGATCTACCTTTGATATGAGATGGACCTCATGCGCCAATGAATAATGTCGAAGCTTCGTTATAGCGAAGATTAACGCTAGGCAGTGTTTTTCGATAGGGGAGTAGTTGTTTTCTGGCCCCAGGAGAACTCGACTCAAATAGTAGAGGGCTCTCTCTTTCCCTTGGTCGTTCTCCTGTGCCCATAGCGTGCCCAAAGAACCTTCAAGGGCAGTTGTGTACAGGATGAGGGGCTTTCCCTTGACCGGAGCGGTCAGTACCGGCGGATTTTACAGGTATTGCTTGATTTCGTCCAATGCGCTTTGGCATTTGCGATCCCAAACGAACTGGGTCCCCTTCTTCATTAGATGACTGTAGGGGCGGCATTTGCCGGAGAGGTTAGTTATGAACCTCCGGATATATGTGAGCTTTCCTTGGAGAGACCGTAGTTGTTTGAGAGTTCTGGGCGAAGGCATTTCCATAATCGCCTTGATCTTTGCCGGGTCTATTTCAATGCCCCGATGTTGTACGTGTTGGAGATAGTGCCCTCAGAGTCAATTATTGGATCACAGGCACGTGATTGCAATGATTGAGGGAGGACCTATCCAGGTAGGACAGTCTTACTCGAGATGATAGTATGCTATCTGGTTTATCTTTATCATCGTGTACTGCTTTAGGTGACCTGACATGTCGCTATTACACGCTGATAGAGCCCCTAGGATTCTTGCTTGACGACCAGCAGTATGATGGCGATCATATACGTGGGAGCTGGGGTCTATAAGCACATCCTTAAAAGGTCCCTAGTCGTAGGAGTTTCGAGACAGGGCATCGATACTCCATTAGTAGACTAGTGTATACAGTCGAGACCCCGACGAGGGGCGGTGGCCGGTCTCACAACCCATTGGTGTCAGTTGGTTCACCTAAGATGTATACAGGTGCTCATTGGGTTATGAGTACACCGGACAGGACTCGCCGGGAACCTGCTAGTTGGGCTTATACCTGACGTCAGATAGCAGTTCCCTGGTGACATGTGTACAGGTTAGTTCATCGACCTGAGGATCGTCATTTGTCTCGTGTGAGTTCCCACTGTGCTTTGATTACTACCCTACCACGGCTCAAAGGAGTCGTGCAAACAGGTTTTAGTTGGGTACAGTCCCGAGCCACATGGAGGCAGTGAGCGGATCTTCAGGGGTTCGTCTCTCCCGGTATTGGGGGTGAGGTCGCGCTGTGTCTAGGAGAGCCATTACGCAAAGCCCTCGGCCGAGGCAGGAGATTTGCTGGTAGGTATTCCAGTAGTATCTCAGGGCGTTCTGGGCTACACTCCGACACGACTTGTACCGCTTTTGGGGGTCTGACTTTTACCAACCCTCTAGGCCCGACATGCGATGCTCATAGACGAACGGACCGGACTGTACGGATATTGTCACTAACAGGCTCAGTAGGGTGTCAGGATGAGTTCGCTCATCGACGTCCCTTTTGGTCAATAGCTGGTGGCCCGTCACGTATTGGCTAATACCTCTGACGTGCTAGTGGTTAAATCCACAGCCATAGTATTGACGAGTCTTTAGAGTCCACCACACTTTCAGTTACTCAGCTTTCGGGCGAAACGCTGTAGAGGCCGTATGGAGATATGGCAGGGTCCGATCAGATACGTGCGGTATTGCACGGATCAGGATTGGACAGTTTTGTACTAGTTGCCGTATAGTTATATGGCAGGGTTCGATCTGATACGTGCGGTATTGCACGGATCAGGATCGGACGGATATTACTAGCCGGCTTTGGCTTAAGCCGGTCCTAGTTTAGTACAGTGTAGATTTTGTCTCATTGCATTTGTATCCGGTCGGAATACAGATGCGGGTGTGTATGCACAGTATCGGGGTTTTCCTGTAATTTATTACGGGACCAGTTTTCTGGAGTTGCCAGTTTGCATTCCGTTCCGGCCGGTTTTCCTTTGTTCTTTCCCGGCCGGACTTTTCCGATGGAGGGGGTTATTTGCAAGTTTGCAAATAACACTTTGTGGAGGGGGTTTCTTGCATAAAGATTGATTATGATAGCTTCATATCTTTTACTCCATCACTTGCTTTAATGGTGCATTAATGAGATAGGAATGGGTTAAAGTAATAAGCATGGTTCATGTTTGTTTGTGGTCACCTCTTGACTTCTCCTACCCTCACCTCCCTTCATGATATATTTTTGTTCCCTCCACCATTCTAAAAAGGGATGGCCGGCCACTTCATTTGAGGGGAGAGGAAGAAAAATGAGAGTGATTCATTTTGTGTATATCATTCTTCATCTCATTACATTGCTAAAAATTGAAAGCACCAATTTTCTATACACCATTCCTCCATCTATGGCAACCAACCCCAAAGTGAGACATGCACTCTACACTACACTTCCTACAGCAAATCTTGGACGCGTCGATTCGCCAGCTTCGCGCCCGAGTTGCCTCGGTATTGAGGCGGGAGCCCGTAAATGACGCAGGCGATGTGGTGCCCTTTCCGGCGAGGAGGCGACGATATGGAGACAAGACTTTCCGCGGGAGATCGGGACGATGAAGAGAAGACCGGAGGACTCGGATCACTCGGTATACTTCTCACCCTATCTCTTGATTGTTGGAGTTAGTGCCCTCAGAGTCAATTATTGGATCACAGGCACGTGATTGCAATGATTGAGGGAGGACCTATCCCGGTAGGACAGTCTTACTCGAGATGATAGTATGCTATCTGGTTTATCTTTATCGTCGTGTACTGCTTTAGGTGACCTGACATGTCGCTATTACACGTTGATAGAGCCCCTAGGATTCTTGCTTGACTACCAGCAGTATGATGGCGATCATATACGTGGGAGCTGGTGGTCTATAAGCACATCCTTAAAAGGTCCCTAGTCGTAGGAGTTTCGAGACAGGGCATCGATACTCCGTTAGTAGACTAGTGTATACAGTCGAGACCCCGACGAGGGGCGGTGGCCGGTCTCACAAGCCACTGGTGTCAGTTGGTTCACCTAAGATGTATACAGGAGCTCATTGGGTTATGAGTACACCGGACAGGACTCGCCGGGAACCTGCTAGTTGGTCTTATACCAGATGTCAGATAGCAGTTCCCTGGTGACATGTGTACAGGTTAGTTCATCGACCTGAGATCGTCATTTGTCTCGTGTGAGTTCCCACTGTGCTTTGATTACTACCCTACCACGGCTCAAAGGAGTCGTGCAAACAGGTTTTAGTTGGGTACAGTCCCGAGCCACATGGAGGCAGTGAGCGGATCTGCAGGGGTTCGTCTCTCCCGGTATTGGGGGTGAGGTCGCGCTGTGTCTAGGAGAGCCATTACGCAAAGCCCTCGGCCGAGGCAGGAGATTTACTGGTAGGTATTCCAGTAGTATCTCAGGGCGTTCTGGGCTACGCTCCGACACGACTTGTACCGCTTTTGGGGGTCTGACTTTTACCAACCCCCTAGGCCCGCCATGCGATACTCATAGACGAACGGACCGGACTGTACGGATATACCTTTTGATATTATGTCGATGACATTTACCTATATCAGTGGATGGTTAGGTAAGGAGCATTGAACAGCGGTGTAATTCTTCTTAACCATAAGTACAGTTTTCAACCTACGACGCACAGTGAAAGAGTTGTTAGACTCAGCGGACTTATACAGAGTATTGTATGTTGTCCAGTGTCCATTAGGACAGAGGGGTTGGTGCTCGTACTATATTCGGTTTACTTATGGCTTCTCTAGATTTTAGACAGCTGTTTCGTGGAAACACAGGGTCTAAGTTTTGAGGAGTTATAGGTATTTGAATAGAGTAGAGTACCAGGTGTAGCAAGTATCGGGATTCTTCAAAGAGATTGAAGATGTAGATACTTGTGTATGATATTCAGTTGATAGTAATGATGAAGACAGATTGCTTCTCTTTCAGGTTACTCATAATTGGAAGCATTCCTAAGTTGAGTAACGCTGATCGACCTCCTTCCATTTAGTTGACATGCACTGGAGACAGCTGCATGATTTGAATCTGGTTCAATTGAATCAGTGCCTCTGTTTCTATATTGGATATAGAACAGTTCATATCTTAACGATGTTAAGGTACGGGGAGTTGTCCGGCTTATGCTTAAAACCAGACTCCGGATAACTCAAGGCACGTTTCTGTAATGGCTGTTTGTGGGTTGACCCAAGCTATGATGAGGGTTGATTTTCTACCATCTGACAGATCAATAGAAATATTGTTCTAGACTCGCCACAGTTTTAATAAAAATTGGATTTTTCAGAAAAAGTAGTGGGAGTATGGTAGAACTGGAAGTGATTCCAGAACCGCAAACGATTACTGAAGATTTGATAAGGAACCTGAAGATTCAATCTGATTTGACATTCCATTGGCCACTCCGCAGATACGGTGGGTAACTTCAGGCACCCGAGAGGTACTCCGGTGGCCTCAAGGATGGTGACAGGGAAGTTCTTGTTTACCCACACTTGCCATTGTTATTGTTCCAGGCTGCGAGACCCGGTGGGAGGATGAGTATAGCGTCGTTCTAAACTAGCTTTAGAAGTGCACGTCTATATGACTCTGCCAGAGGGTTGTCGTAGTCAGTGGGAGCAGCGGAAGCATTGGTGGACATCAGGCTTATGTCTATTTATAGACTAAAGCAGATGTAGCGGAGATAGATCATCTATTTCTGATGTGACAGTCATAGGTTTGACGTCATCAGAATAGGGGGTGGATCTGTTGAGAAGGTAGTAGGAAGTGATATTCCTATACTACGATCGGTTATACTTTGGTCGTCACACAGTGTTTTCTCCACATGGGACTTGGATATTATATCAAACATACTGGTTACTAGACCTATGGTTTTAGATCTAGATTTGGGTGGTTTCCCAATCAGGGTACCTTGACAGCATTCTATGAGTATTTAGAATGGACGACTCCTGGCATGGTAGTGTACCTGCAGGTAATGGAATCACCCTCTCTAAAGGTGTCTTACAGACTAAAGGGGAGAGGATGTGCATGATTGGCAGATCACTTGCTTAGGCATTTGAGTCAATCATGAGATGTCAAGTACCACACCAGATGTTGTTCTTGCACTAGATGCAATAAGTTGATATTAATCCAATCCTGGAAAACCAGTCGGAAGCAGTTTTAGAACATAAGTGAATGTTCTAGGGATATGATAACGGCTGCCTCCTTTTAGGAGACGGTTATCACTCCAGGCTTCCAAAGTGACATGGACGACAAGGAGGTTGTCAGAGTTATAGTTATCCCTCTGACGAGGGGCAGTATTTTGGACAGGTGGTCCAAGGCAATACTGAGGGAGGCATGGCGCAGGATACTGATTAAGTTCGGTTGATGATACAGTCTAAGAAGTTTGGATTTGGAGTTCATTTATGAGCTAGGTCCCATCAGACATCCAGACATTCTAAGACAGGTATTGCTCATTTCGGGAGATGACTTTCTCCGCGAACATGAGATATAGAGAGATATAGAAAGAAACATCGCAGCGGATCCACTCACTGAGGCTATTCCTCGAACGCAATAGTTTCGCAAACGAGCTTTGTGAGACTGACTAGTAGAGGAGTTGGGTGTTCGGTATCACACGGGCTGTGAGTATGCGACATCGCAATAATTAGCCTTGAGTGCAAGTGGGAGATTGTTGGAGTTAGTGCCCTCAGAGTCAATTATTGGATCACAGGCACGTGATTGCAATGATTGAGGGAGGACCTATCCCGGTAGGACAGTCTTACTCGAGATGATAGTATGCTATCTGGTTTATCTTTATCGTCGTGTACTGCTTTAGGTGACCTGACATGTCGCTATTACACGTTGATAGAGCCCCTAGGATTCTTGCTTGACTACCAGCAGTATGATGGCGATCATATACGTGGGAGCTGGTGGTCTATAAGCACATCCTTAAAAGGTCCCTAGTCGTAGGAGTTTCGAGACAGGGCATCGATACTCCGTTAGTAGACTAGTGTATACAGTCGAGACCCCGACGAGGGGCGGTGGCCGGTCTCACAAGCCACTGGTGTCAGTTGGTTCACCTAAGATGTATACAGGAGCTCATTGGGTTATGAGTACACCGGACAGGACTCGCCGGGAACCTGCTAGTTGGTCTTATACCAGATGTCAGATAGCAGTTCCCTGGTGACATGTGTACAGGTTAGTTCATCGACCTGAGATCGTCATTTGTCTCGTGTGAGTTCCCACTGTGCTTTGATTACTACCCTACCACGGCTCAAAGGAGTCGTGCAAACAGGTTTTAGTTGGGTACAGTCCCGAGCCACATGGAGGCAGTGAGCGGATCTGCAGGGGTTCGTCTCTCCCGGTATTGGGGGTGAGGTCGCGCTGTGTCTAGGAGAGCCATTACGCAAAGCCCTCGGCCGAGGCAGGAGATTTACTGGTAGGTATTCCAGTAGTATCTCAGGGCGTTCTGGGCTACGCTCCGACACGACTTGTACCGCTTTTGGGGGTCTGACTTTTACCAACCCCCTAGGCCCGCCATGCGATACTCATAGACGAACGGACCGGACTGTACGGATATTGTCACTGACAGGCTCAGTTGGGTGTCGGGGTGAGCTTCCTCATCGACGTCCCATTTGGTCAATACCTGGTGGCCCGTCACGTATTGGCTTATACCTCTGACGTGCTAGTGGTTAAATCCACAGCCAAGGTATTGACGAGTCTTTAGAGTCCACCACACTCAGTTTCAGTTACTCAAGTTTCGGGCGAAACGCTGTAGAGGCCGTATGGAGATATGGCAGGGTTCGATCAGATACGTGCGGTATTGCACGGATCGTGATCGGACGGTTTTTACTAGCCGGCTTTGGCTTAAGCCGGATTCTAGTATTTAATAGTGTAGTTTTGTCTCTTTGCATTTGTGTTCAGTGGGAATACAAATGCGGGCATGTATTTGCAGTAGCGGGGTTTTCCTGTAATTTATTATGGGATCGGTTTTCTGGGGTTGCCAGTTTGCATTCCGTTCCGGCCGATTTTCTTTCATTCCTTCTCGGCCGGACTTTGTGATGGAGGGTGTTAATTGCAAGTTTGCAATTAACACTTTGTGAGGGGTTTCTTTGCATATTTGTGGCATCATGATTGTTATTTCATCATGAGATCCTTTTTTGGTCTTCTCACTTGCTTTCATTGTGATGGTTGTTTGATATGATAAGAAATGAAATGAGAGTGACTAATTTCTATATGGTTGATATATTTTTTCTTGCTTTTCTTTCTCTCTCCAATCTCATTCTAGAGAGAGGGGCCGGCCATTTTTGTGAGGAGGGGATTTTTATTTTGGTTAAAAAAATGCTCATCTCAATTTTTCCAAGGTTGCAAAAGATTAGCTTCAAAGCTCATTTCTTTCTCTCCTTCTCTTCTCTATTCCTACACATCAAGGCAACCTCATAACCCCAAGAGACAAGTTCACTACACTATTCTATAGCAAGCCTTGGACGCGTCGGCTAGCCAACTTCGCGCCCGAGTTGCCTCGGTCAAGAGGCGGGAGCCGGTAAAAGATTCCGGCTACGTGGTGCCCTTTTCGACGAGCGAGGAGGTGACGGAGATTCCGCGGGAGATCGGAGTGGAGACGAAGACCGAAGGACACGGATCGCTTGGTATATCTCTCACCCCTTCTCTAGTTAGCTAGTAAAGGTTAATGGTTTACGATCCGGGTTTTCATTGTCCGCGGTAGCGCCGGTTTCCGAGTAAGGAAAATTTTTGATTCCGCATTTTGGCCTCGAGTACGTGGCCGGGGCGCTGCCGTGGCGCAACATGGTATCAGAGCCACGCCATTAACCTTACCTAGCTTGTTCTAATGCGTTTTACTTATCCGATCGACCAAAATCTCAAAAAAACCGTATTTTGTTCACATCAGTTTTCTGTTGGAATTTTTTGGTGTCTAAAAATTTTTCAGGTTACAGAAAAATAATGTGCACGAAATTCTAAGACCACTGAAAAAATTCGACAGTGTCAGTCGTACAGTTGACCGCGGAAGCGCGGCCAAACCCCACTTTGCGCCGCGCTTCCGCCGCAGTCTACTGTGCTCACACTGTGGAAATTTTACAGTGGGCTTTTGGGATAATTTTGAGGGTTTTGGAATATTAATTTATGGCCCAGGTTTTCTGTGACTGCTACAGTATTGGTTTGGGGCCCGCTTATTAATTGTTTGATCGATCGGATATTTGAAACACATTATTTCACAGTATTTACATTATATCTGCGACCGTGAATGTCACTCGATCGGTAAATCCTGTCTAACTGCTATAGCCCGGTTAGACGGATTTGCGAACGTGACTTTCACGTTGATGTTCTATGTTTATGCTGTGTTGTTGCGGATCGGTCGTGGGGGATAGCCTGGTTGCAATATAGTACAGTTTTTGTTGTATTATGTACATTTGATTTTGCGGGGCGAGCGTCCGACATGTGGACTGCCGTCACTGCCTGTTTGTATTATTATTTTGGGGCACGACCTGGTTGCGGTCGATGTACCAGGTGTATGTATATTTTACATTCTGTACTAGGATTACCCCAGGAGGGGTGCACGGATAGCCGGGTTCTGGAGGGCAACAAGCCCGCATCTCATGGCATTGAGACGGAGGGGGCTTCACTCTGGGATTGGCGGGCTATTCGCCGCACTCGTAGGGGGTACAGGTTGACCCAGGAGGGGTGCCCAAGTTGCCGGATTCCGTGGAGTGCTGGGTGGTCCATTCACGGAGCTGAAGGGGGCTGCCTCGCTTCAGGTTTTGGCGGGTGACTTGCCGCGCCCGTAGGGGTCTAGGATTTCATTGCACAGGCTATCCACACGACCAGGGGAACGTCGGGTTTCAGCAGCGGCTCTGTGAAACCCGGGGCTTCCAGATATCTGTATTGTTCTGTGATGCTGTACATTTCTGTGATGTTGCATTCTATTCACGCCTTGAGCGAAATACTATATATTGGTATATATATTAGTAGACGTTGTATATGTTTTACATCCGCGCTAGTCCAGTCCCCGCTCTGCCGTTAGTTAGCTAACCTAACGGGTGATGACGGGACCCAGTGGCGAATGCGGATGGCATATACGTACGTCAGTATATTTTCGTTCTTTATGGTGTGATCAATTGATGGGACTGCATTGATTCGGATCAATGCAAGATAAACAAACCTAATCTGATGTTGTTGGAACACTTTTTCAAAAAGCTGTTATTGCAAGGACGTTCTCTTTTGTTTTGCATAGTGGTATTCATTTGGAATATCCTGCTCCTCAGTCGACGAGGCAAGGGCCGAGATCCCTTCACCGGGAGTGACCCCTTGGACAAAAGTTTGCGTCAGGGCATTAACTTCACTATAGCCGATTACTTTTGCTTTGCATCGTGGTATTCAGTTGGAATATCCTGCACCTCATTCTACGGGGAAAGAGCCGAGATCCCTTCACCGGGAGTGACCTCTTTAGTAAAGGTTTTCGTCACTATATTTTATAAAAGGCTATGCAGTTCCTTCAACGATATCAAGTTCATTACGTTAAAGGTTTTTCGCCAAAAACCATTCGTAGCCCTCCGTCATTTCTTATGGGTATTATTTAGTATTCGTGCTGCGTTTGTTGACTCCGTCAAGGCGTAGTGTACGGTAGCTAAGTGGTACTTGTTTGTCGCATAAGTGGGATTGGTTAGGACAGTCGTGCGGCCTTGTTGACTCCGTCAAGGGCACGTACGGGTGGGTTTAATGCAATCCAGATAATGACGGGTTGAACTTGACTAGGACTCTTTGATTTGTTGACTCCGTCAAGGTCACTTGAGTCCTAGGGGTAAAAATCACATCGGGAGTTTCAAAAGAACTGAAACTTGCCAGGCATGCGCATACCTTCTGGAGTGTGGTGACGTGAGTGGATTCCGTCACGTTATCATGCGATGATAGTTGGATCCCGATTCCCACTGATGAGTTGGTTTACTCCTCGGGTGATCCCGACTAATTCTTCTTTCAGGTTTGGAGGAGAATTTGAGGTACAGTGGGAGGTTTCCAGATTAGACAAAGTGATAACCATTCTGATCTAGGTTAGAGTGCACGCTGAGTGTTTCTTTTCTCTCTCTCTTTGGAAGCGACCATTGACCCGACCCTGGACTATGACTCAGTGACCAAGTTGACCGAACCTTCTTAACACTGGTTTTTTGGATTGTCAGAGTTGCAGACCTCATTGCCACTCCTACGTTTACCCTTTTCTCCAGGACACCCCGTATTATTACGAACGTCCACTTCCATTGGACAAAACCATCGTATGGTTAGATACGAACTCGAAGGACTTCGAGGATGGTTTCTGGTTCTGGAGAAAACGAATAGGACTATTCAGTTGTTTTTTCTTTTCACCTTCTCTCAGGTTGCGAGTACTCCTTGGTTTAGGAGTAGTACACCTATTACGCAAATTGGATAGTCTTCTTCCAAACCATAGGCTGGTGCCGACCGGTAGGGAATGAAGAAAACCAGTTAGCCTAAACGGTGTACAGAAGGTATTAAGTTAAGACAAAGCAAGGGATTAGTAAGAGGGCAAAGTAAGTTGCGACTGCTATTCACGACCAAACCAAGTATTTCTTCGCCAATCCTAAATCACCTTTGTATTTCTCCAGGACACTCCGTATCACTACGAAGATCCCATTTTATTGGATAATCCATCGTATGGTTATATACGAACTCGAAAGGAACTTGTTCCAGTTCGGGGATGGATCCTAGTTCAGGAGAAATAGGAATAAAGTACATTCAGGTGTCTTTTATCTTCACCTTCTCTCGCGTTGCGAGTGCTCCTAGGATTAGGACAGTACACCCTTTATGCTTTTTAGATAGTCTTCTTCCAAACCATAGGCTGGTGCCGAACGGTAGGGAAGGAAGAAAACCATTTGGCCTAAAGGGGTGTGCAGACGGTAATGACTAAAGACACAGAAAGGGATTTGGATAGGTGGCAAAGAATCATACGGTTATAGTTGTGAATCTGGATGATGGTAGAGGCATTACTAGGAATACCAGGATACCCCATCGAAACATTACAATGTTTCATTTTCACTGTGTACTGTTAAAAGAAAACTGATTTCCCGATTAGACACTTACTCCAGGGTATGTATTTACCAGGTATGATTCTCACATCTGTATGGTTTTACAGATGATGAGTGGGAGTAAGTTATTGGGAATTGGGTGATCATCCTCATTATATCGGGATTCATTGTAATCGGTGATATTTGAGGAAGTCACCTGGGTTGTTTGCCGGTCGGCAAATATTTGGTTTTGAATATCCGCTGTTGTGCACCAATTTCAAATCGATATATCTGTACGTCTATTTTCATAGAGTGAGATATACCTTTTGATATTATGTCGATGACATTTACCTATATCAGTGGATGGTTAGGTAAGGAGCATTGAACAGCGGTGTAATTCTTCTTAACCATAAGTACAGTTTTCAACCTACGACGCACAGTGAAAGAGTTGTTAGACTCAGCGGACTTATACAGAGTATTGTATGTTGTCCAGTGTCCATTAGGACAGAGGGGTTGGTGCTCGTACTATATTCGGTTTACTTATGGCTTCTCTAGATTTTAGACAGCTGTTTCGTGGAAACACAGGGTCTAAGTTTTGAGGAGTTATAGGTATTTGAATAGAGTAGAGTACCAGGTGTAGCAAGTATCGGGATTCTTCAAAGAGATTGAAGATGTAGATACTTGTGTATGATATTCAGTTGATAGTAATGATGAAGACAGATTGCTTCTCTTTCAGGTTACTCATAATTGGAAGCATTCCTAAGTTGAGTAACGCTGATCGACCTCCTTCCATTTAGTTGACATGCACTGGAGACAGCTGCATGATTTGAATCTGGTTCAATTGAATCAGTGCCTCTGTTTCTATATTGGATATAGAACAGTTCATATCTTAACGATGTTAAGGTACGGGGAGTTGTCCGGCTTATGCTTAAAACCAGACTCCGGATAACTCAAGGCACGTTTCTGTAATGGCTGTTTGTGGGTTGACCCAAGCTATGATGAGGGTTGATTTTCTACCATCTGACAGATCAATAGAAATATTGTTCTAGACTCGCCACAGTTTTAATAAAAATTGGATTTTTCAGAAAAAGTAGTGGGAGTATGGTAGAACTGGAAGTGATTCCAGAACCGCAAACGATTACTGAAGATTTGATAAGGAACCTGAAGATTCAATCTGATTTGACATTCCATTGGCCACTCCGCAGATACGGTGGGTAACTTCAGGCACCCGAGAGGTACTCCGGTGGCCTCAAGGATGGTGACAGGGAAGTTCTTGTTTACCCACACTTGCCATTGTTATTGTTCCAGGCTGCGAGACCCGGTGGGAGGATGAGTATAGCGTCGTTCTAAACTAGCTTTAGAAGTGCACGTCTATATGACTCTGCCAGAGGGTTGTCGTAGTCAGTGGGAGCAGCGGAAGCATTGGTGGACATCAGGCTTATGTCTATTTATAGACTAAAGCAGATGTAGCGGAGATAGATCATCTATTTCTGATGTGACAGTCATAGGTTTGACGTCATCAGAATAGGGGGTGGATCTGTTGAGAAGGTAGTAGGAAGTGATATTCCTATACTACGATCGGTTATACTTTGGTCGTCACACAGTGTTTTCTCCACATGGGACTTGGATATTATATCAAACATACTGGTTACTAGACCTATGGTTTTAGATCTAGATTTGGGTGGTTTCCCAATCAGGGTACCTTGACAGCATTCTATGAGTATTTAGAATGGACGACTCCTGGCATGGTAGTGTACCTGCAGGTAATGGAATCACCCTCTCTAAAGGTGTCTTACAGACTAAAGGGGAGAGGATGTGCATGATTGGCAGATCACTTGCTTAGGCATTTGAGTCAATCATGAGATGTCAAGTACCACACCAGATGTTGTTCTTGCACTAGATGCAATAAGTTGATATTAATCCAATCCTGGAAAACCAGTCGGAAGCAGTTTTAGAACATAAGTGAATGTTCTAGGGATATGATAACGGCTGCCTCCTTTTAGGAGACGGTTATCACTCCAGGCTTCCAAAGTGACATGGACGACAAGGAGGTTGTCAGAGTTATAGTTATCCCTCTGACGAGGGGCAGTATTTTGGACAGGTGGTCCAAGGCAATACTGAGGGAGGCATGGCGCAGGATACTGATTAAGTTCGGTTGATGATACAGTCTAAGAAGTTTGGATTTGGAGTTCATTTATGAGCTAGGTCCCATCAGACATCCAGACATTCTAAGACAGGTATTGCTCATTTCGGGAGATGACTTTCTCCGCGAACATGAGATATAGAGAGATATAGAAAGAAACATCGCAGCGGATCCACTCACTGAGGCTATTCCTCGAACGCAATAGTTTCGCAAACGAGCTTTGTGAGACTGACTAGTAGAGGAGTTGGGTGTTCGGTATCACACGGGCTGTGAGTATGCGACATCGCAATAATTAGCCTTGAGTGCAAGTGGGAGATTGTTGGAGTTAGTGCCCTCAGAGTCAATTATTGGATCACAGGCACGTGATTGCAATGATTGAGGGAGGACCTATCCCGGTAGGACAGTCTTACTCGAGATGATAGTATGCTATCTGGTTTATCTTTATCGTCGTGTACTGCTTTAGATGACCTGACATGTCGCTATTACACGTTGATAGAGCCCCTAGGATTCTTGCTTGACTACCAGCAGTATGATGGCGATCATATACGTGGGAGCTGGTGGTCTATAAGCACATCCTTAAAAGGTCCCTAGTCGTAGGAGTTTCGAGACAGGGCATCGATACTCCGTTAGTAGACTAGTGTATACAGTCGAGACCCCGACGAGGGGCGGTGGCCGGTCTCACAAGCCACTGGTGTCAGTTGGTTCACCTAAGATGTATACAGGAGCTCATTGGGTTATGAGTACACCGGACAGGACTCGCCGGGAACCTGCTAGTTGGTCTTATACCAGATGTCAGATAGCAGTTCCCTGGTGACATGTGTACAGGTTAGTTCATCGACCTGAGATCGTCATTTGTCTCGTGTGAGTTCCCACTGTGCTTTGATTACTACCCTACCACGGCTCAAAGGAGTCGTGCAAACAGGTTTTAGTTGGGTACAGTCCCGAGCCACATGGAGGCAGTGAGCGGATCTGCAGGGGTTCGTCTCTCCCGGTATTGGGGGTGAGGTCGCGCTGTGTCTAGGAGAGCCATTACGCAAAGCCCTCGGCCGAGGCAGGAGATTTACTGGTAGGTATTCCAGTAGTATCTCAGGGCGTTCTGGGCTACGCTCCGACACGACTTGTACCGCTTTTGGGGGTCTGACTTTTACCAACCCCCTAGGCCCGCCATGCGATACTCATAGACGAACGGACCGGACTGTACGGATATTGTCACTGACAGGCTCAGTTGGGTGTCGGGGTGAGCTTCCTCATCGACGTCCCATTTGGTCAATACCTGGTGGCCCGTCACGTATTGGCTTATACCTCTGACGTGCTAGTGGTTAAATCCACAGCCAAGGTATTGACGAGTCTTTAGAGTCCACCACACTCAGTTTCAGTTACTCAAGTTTCGGGCGAAACGCTGTAGAGGCCGTATGGAGATATGGCAGGGTTCGATCAGATACGTGCGGTATTGCACGGATCGTGATCGGACGGTTTTTACTAGCCGGCTTTGGCTTAAGCCGGATTCTAGTATTTAATAGTGTAGTTTTGTCTCTTTGCATTTGTGTTCAGTGGGAATACAAATACGGGCATGTATTTGCAGTAGCGGGGTTTTCCTGTAATTTATTATGGGATCGGTTTTCTGGGGTTGCCAGTTTGCATTCCGTTCCGGCCGGTTTTCTTTCATTCCTTCTCGGCCGGACTTTGTGATGGAGGGTGTTAATTGCAAGTTTGCAATTAACACTTTGTGAGGGGTTTCTTTGCATATTTGTGGCATCATGATTGTTATTTCATCATGAGATCCTTTTTTGGTCTTCTCACTTGCTTTCATTGTGATGGTTGTTTGATATGATAAGAAATGAAATGAGAGTGACTAATTTCTATATGGTTGATATATTCTTTCTTGCTTTTCTTTCTCTCTCCAATCTCATTCTAGAGAGAGGGGCCGGCCATTTTTGTGAGGAGGGGATTTTTATTTTGGTTAAAAAAATGCTCATCTCAATTTTTCCAAGGTTGCAAAAGATTAGCTTCAAAGCTCATTTCTTTCTCTCCTTCTCTTCTCTATTCCTACACATCAAGGCAACCTCATAACCCCAAGAGACAAGTTCACTACACTATTCTATAGCAAGCCTTGGACGCGTCGGCTAGCCAACTTCGCGCCCGAGTTGCCTCGGTCAAGAGGCGGGAGCCCGTAAAAGATTCCGGCTACGTGGTGCCCTTTTCGACGAGCGAGGAGGTGACGGAGATTCCGCGGGAGATCGGAGTGGAGACGAAGACCGAAGGACACGGATCGCTTGGTATATCTCTCACCCCTTCTCTAGTTAGCTAGTAAAGGTTAATGGTTTACGATCCGGGTTTTCATTGTCCGCGGTAGCGCCGGTTTCCGAGTAAGGAAAATTTTTGATTCCGCATTTTGGCCTCGAGTACGTGGCCGGGGCGCTGCCGTGGCGCAACATTGATTGCTAGCATTAGGTTAATGGTAAACGATCCGGGTTTTCTTTGTCAGCGGTAGCGCTGGTTTCCGAGTAAGGAAAATTTTTGATTCCGCATTTTGGCCTCGAGTAAGAGGCCGTGGCGCTGCCGTGGCGCAACATGGTATCAGAGCCAGGCCATTAACCTTACCTAGCTTGTTCTAATGTGTTTTGCTTATCCGATCGACCGAAATTCCAAAAGCCGTATTTTTCTAGCACAATCAGTTTCTGTCGAAATTTTTTGGAGTCTAAAAATTTTTCAGGTGGTCTCAGAATGATGTGCAGAGAGTTCTAAGAACACTGCAAAAATTTGGTGACACGACTCCTCCGTACGACCGCGGAAGGGCGGCCAAAACCCCCTTTTGGCCGCGCTTCCGCCACAGGAATGTGGGTTCGTGTGCTTAGTTTTTTGCAGTGGGCTTATGGGCTTAAATTAGGGGTTTTGGAATATTAAAATTGGGCCCAGGTTTTCTGTGAGTGCTACAGTATTGGTTGGGGGCCCACTTGTTAATTGTTTGATCGATCGGATATTTTAAACACATTATTTCACAATATTTACATTATATCTGCGACCGTGAATGTCACTTGATCGGTAAATCCGGTCTAACTGCTATAGCCCGGTTAGACGGATTTGCGAACGTGATTTTCACGTTGATGTTCTTTGTTTATGCTGTGATGTTGCGGATCGGTCGTGGGGATAGCCTGGATGCAATGCTAGTACAGTTTTGTTGTATTATGTACATTTGATATTGCGGGGCGAACGTCCGACATGTGGACTGCCGTCACTGCATGTTTGTATTATTCTTTTGGGGAACGACCTGGTTGCGGTCGATGTACCCGGTGTATGTATATTTTATTTTCTGTACTAGGGTTACCCTGCGGAGGGGTGCACGGATAGCCGGGTTCTGGAGGGCAACGAGCCCGCATCTCATGGCATTGAGACGGAAGGGGCTTCAGTCTGGAATTGGCAGGCTATTCGCCGCACTCGTAGGGGGTACAGGTTGACCCAGGAGGGGTGCCCAAGTTACCAGATTCCGTGAAGAGCTGGGTGGTCCATTCACGGTGCTGATGGGGGCTGCCTCGCTTCAGGTTTTGGCGGGTGACTTGTCGCGCCCGTAGGGGTCTAGGTTTTCATTGCACAGGCTATCCACACGACCAGGGGAACGTCGGGTTTCAGCAGCGGCTCTGTGAAACCTGGGGCTTCCAGATATCTGTATTGTTCTGTGATGCTGTACATTTCTGTGATGTTGCATTTTATTCACGCCTTGAGCGAAATACTATATATTGGTATATATATTAGTAGATGTTGTATATGTTTTTCATCCGCGCTAGTCCATTCCCCGCTCTGTCGTTAGTAAGCTAACCTAACGGGTGATGACGGGACCCAGTGGCGAATGCGGATGGCATATACGTACGTCAGTATATTTTCGTTCTTTGTGGTGTGATCAATTGATGGGAGTGCGTTGATTCGGATCAATGCAAGCTAAACAAACCTAATCTGATGTTGTTGGAACATTTTTCAAAAAGCTGTTATTGCAAGGACGTTCACTTATGTTTTGCATCGTGGTATTCATTTGGAATATCCTGCTCCTCAGTCGACGAGGCAAGGGCCGAGATCCCTTCACCGGGAGTGACCCCTTGGACAGAAGTTTGCGTCAGGGCATTAACTTCACTATAGCCGATTACTTTTGCTTTGCATCGTGGTATTCAGTTGGAATATCCTGCACCTCATTCTACGGGGAAAGAGCCGAGATCCCTTCACCGGGAGTGACCTCTTTAGTAAAGGTTTTCGTCACTATATTTTCTAAAAGGTTATCCAGTTCCTTCAACGATATCAAGTTCATTACGTTAAAGGTTTTTCGCCAAAAACCAGTCGTAGCCCTCCGTCATTTCAGATTAGTATTACTTAGTATTCGTGCTGCGTTTGTCGTGCATTGCCGTGGCGTAGTGTTCGGTAGCTATGTAATGCTTTTCTGTCACATGGATAAGTAGATTGGTTAGGACAGTCGTACGACTTTGTTGATTATTCGTCAAGGGTCGTGCGGGTGGGTTTAACGCAATCAAGATAATGACGGGTTGAACTTGACTAGGACCTTTTGATTTGTTGATTATTCGTCAAGGTCACTTGGGTCCTAGGGGTAAATAAAAATCACATCGGGAGTTTCAAAAGAACTGAAACTTGCCAGGCATGCGCATACCTTCTGGAGTGTGGTGACGTGGGTGGATTCCGTCACGTTATCATGCGATGAGAGTTGGATCCCGATTCCCACTGATGAGTTGGTTTACTCCTCGGGTGACCCCGACTAATTCTTCTTTCAGGTTTGGAGGAGAATTTGAGGTACAGTGGGAGGTTTCCAGACTAGATAAAGTGATAACCATTCTGATCTAGGTTAGAGTGCACGCTGAGTGTTTCTTTTCTCTCTCTCTTTGGCAGCGACCATTGACCCGACCCTGGATTTTGACTCAGTGACCAAGTTGACCGAACCTTCTTAACACTGGCTTTTGGATTGTCAGAGTTGCAGACCTCATTGCCACTCCTACTTTTACCCTTTTCTCCAGGACACCCCGTATTACTACGAACGTCCACTTCCATTGGACAAAACCATCGTATGGTTAGATACGAACTCGAAGGACTTCGAGGATGGTTTCTGGTTCTGGAGAAAACGGATAGGACTATTCAGTTGTCTTTTCTTTTCACCTTCTCTCAGGTTGCGAGTACTCCTTGGTTTAGGAGTAGTACACCTATTACGCAAATTGGATAGTCTTCTTCCAAACCATAGGATGGTGCCGACCGGTAGGGAAGGAAGAAAACCATTTGGCCTAAAGCGGTGTACAGAAGGTATTAAGTTAAGACAAAGCAAGGGATTAGTAAGAGGGCAAAGTAAGTTGCGACTGCTATTCACGACCAAACCAAGTATTTCTTCGCCAATCCTAAATCACCTTTGTATTTCTCCAGGACACTCCGTATCACTATGAAGATCCCATTTTATTGGATAATCCATCGTATGGTTATATACGAACTCGAAAGGAACTTGTTCCACTTCGGGGATGGATCCTGGTTCAGGAGAAATAGGAATAAAGTACATTCAGGTGTCTTTTATCTTCACCTTCTCTCGCATTGCGAGTGCTCCTAGGAATAGGACAGTACACCCTTTATGCTTTTTGGATAGTCTTCTTCCAAACCATAGGCTGGTGCCGAACGGTAGGGAAGGAAGAAAACCATTTGGCCTAAAGGGGTGTACAGAAGGTAATGACTAAAGACATATAAAGGGATTTGGAGAGGAGGCAAAGAATTATACGGTTACAGTTGTGAATCTGGATAATGGAAGAGGCATTACTAGGAATACCAGGATACCCCGACGAAACATTTCAATGTTTCAGTTTCACTGTGTACTGTTAATGGAAAACTGATTTCCCAGTTAGACACTTGCTCCAGGGTATGTATTTACCAGGTATGATTCTCACATCTGTATGGTTTTACAGATGATGAGTGGGAGTAAGTTATTGGGAATTGGGTGATCATCCTCACTATATCGGGATTCATTGTAATCGGTGATATTTGAGGAAGTCACCTGGGCTGTTTGCCGGTCGGCAAATATTTGGTTTTGAATATCCGCGGTTATGCACCAATTTCAAATTGATATATCTGTACGTCTATTTTCATAGAGTGAGATATACCTTTTGATATTATGTCGATGACATTTACCTATATCAGTGGATGGTTAGGTAAGGAGCATTAAACAGCGGTGTAATTCTTCTTAACCATAAGTACAGTTTTCAACCTACGACACACAGTGAAAGAGTTGTTAGACTCAGCGGACTTATACAGAGTATTGTATGTTGTCCAGTGTCCATTGGGACAGAGGGGTTGGTCCTCATACTATATTCTGTTTACTTTTAACTTCTCTAGTTCTTAGACATGTGTTTCGTAGAAACACAGGGTCTAAGTTTTGAGGAGTTATAGGTATTTGAATAGAGTAGAGAACCAGGTATAGCAAGTATCGGGATTCTTCAAAGTGATCGAAGATGTAGATACTTGTGTATGGTATTCAGTTGATAGTAATGATGAAGAGAGATTGCTTCTCTTTCAGGTTACTCATAATTGGAAGCATTCCTAAGTTGAGTAACGCTGATCGGCCTCCTTCCATTTAGTTGACATGCACTGGAGACAGCTGCATGATTTGAATCTGGTTCAATTAAATCAGTGCCTCTGTTTCTATATTGGATATAGAATAGTTCATATCTTAACGTTGTTAAGGTACGGGGAGTTGTCCGGCTTATGCTTAAAACCAGACTCTGGATAACTCAAGGCACGTTTCTGTAATGGCTGTTTGTGGGTTGACCCAGGCTATGACGAGGGTTGATTTTCTACCATCTGGCAGATCAATAGAAATATTGTTCAAGACTCGCCACAGTTTTATTAAAAATGGATTTTTTCAAAAACAGTAGTGGGAGTATGGTAGAACTGGAAGTGATTCCAGAACCGCAAACGATTACTGAAGATTTGATAAGGAACCTAAAGATTCAATCTGGTTTGACATTCCATTGGCCACTCCGCAGATAAGGTGGGTAACTTCAGGCACCCGAGAGGTACTCCGGTAGCCTCAAGGACGGTGACAGGGAAGTTCTTGTTTACCCACACTTGCCATTGTTGTTGTTCCAGGCTGCGAGACCCGGCAGGAGGATGAGTATAGCGTCGTTCTAAACTAGTTTTAGAAGTGCACGTCTATATGACTCTGCCAGAGGGTTGTCGTAGTCAGTGGGAGCAGCGGAAGCATTGGTGGACATCAGGCTTGTGTTTATTTATAGACTAAAGCAGATATAGCGGAGATAGATCATCTATTTCTGATGTGACAGTCATAGGTTTGACGTCATCAGAATAGGGGGTGGATCTGTTAAGAAGGTAGTAGGAAGTGATATTCCTATACTACGATCGGTTATACTTTGGTCGTCACACAGTGTTTTCTCCACATAGGACTTGGATATTATATCAGACATACTGGTTACTAGATCTATGGTTTTAGATCTAGATTTGGGTGGTTTCCCAATCTGGGTAACTTGACAGCATTCTATGAGTATTTAGAATGGACGACTCCTGACACGGTAGTGTACCTGCAGTTGATGGAGTCACCCTCTCTAAAGGTGTCTTATAGACTAAAGGGGAGAGGGATACTCATGATTGGCAGATCACTTGCTTAGGCAATTGAGTCAATCATAAGATGTCAAGTACCGCACCAGATGTTGTTCTTGCACTAGATGCAATAAGTTGATATTGATCCAATCCTGGAGAAACAGTCGGAAGCAGTCTTAGAACATAAGTGTATGTTCTAGGGATATGATAACGACAGCCTCATTTGGGAGACAGTTATCATTCCAGGCTTCCAAAGTGACATGGACGACAAGGAGGTTGTCAGAGTTGTAGTTTTCCTTCTGACGAGGGGCAGTATTTTGGACAGGTGGTCCAAGGCAATACTGAGGGTGGCATGGCGCAGGATACTGATTAAGTTCAGTTAACGATACAGTCTAAGAAGTTTGGATTTGAAGTTCATTTATGAACTAGGTCCCATCAGACATCCAGACATTCCAAGACAGGTATTGCTCATTTCGGGAGATGGTTTTCTCCGCGAACTTGAGATATAGAGAGACATAGAAAGAAACTTCACAGCGGATCCACTCACTGAGGCTATTCCTCGAACGCAATAGTTTCGCAAACGAGCTTTGTGAGACTGACTAGTAGAGGAGTTGGGTGTTCGGTATCACACGGGCTGTGAGTATGCGGCATCGCAATAATTAGCCTTGAGTGCAAGTGGGAGATTGTTGGAGATAGTGCCCTCAGAGTCAATTATTGGATCACAGGCACGTGATTGCAATGATTGAGGGAGGACCTATCCAGGTAGGACAGTCTTACTCGAGATGATAGTATGCTATCTGGTTTATCTTTATCATCGTGTACTGCTTTAGGTGACCTGACATGTCGCTATTACACGGTGATAGAGCCCCTAGGATTCTTGCTTGACGACCAGCAGTATGATGGCGATCATATACGTGGGAGCTGGGGTCTATAAGCACATCCTTAAAAGGTCCCTAGTCGTAGGAGTTTCGAGACAGGGCATCGATACTCCATTAGTAGACTAGTGTATACAGTCGAGACCCCGACGAGGGGCGGTGGCCGGTCTCACAAGCCACTGGTGTCAGTTGGTTCACCTAAGATGTATACAGGTGCTCATTGGGTTATGAGTACACCGGACAGGACTCGCCGGGAACCTGCTAGTTGGGCTTATACCTGACGTCAGATAGCAGTTCCCTGGTGACATGTGTACAGGTTAGTTCATCGACCTGAGGATCGTCATTTGTCTCGTGTGAGTTCCCACTGTGCTTTGATTACTACCCTACCACGGCTCAAAGGAGTCGTGCAAACAGGTTTTAGTTGGGTACAGTCCCGAGCCACATGGAGGCAGTGAGCGGATCTTCAGGGGTTCGTCTCTCCCGGTATTGGGGGTGAGGTCGCGCTGTGTCTAGGAGAGCCATTACGCAAAGCCCTCGGCCGAGGCAGGAGATTTGCTGGTAGGTATTCCAGTAGTATCTCAGGGCGTTCTGGGCTACACTCCGACACGACTTGTACCGCTTTTGGGGGTCTGACTTTTACCAACCCTCTAGGCCCGACATGCGATGCTCATAGACGAACGGACCGGACTGTACGGATATTGTCACTAACAGGCTCAGTAGGGTGTCAGGATGAGTTCGCTCATCGACGTCCCTTTTGGTCAATAGCTGGTGGCCCGTCACGTATTGGCTAATACCTCTGACGTGCTAGTGGTTAAATCCACAGCCATAGTATTGACGAGTCTTTAGAGTCCACCACACTTTCAGTTACTCAGCTTTCGGGCGAAACGCTGTAGAGGCCGTATGGAGATATGGCAGGGTCCGATCAGATACGTGCGGTATTGCACGGATCAGGATTGGACAGTTTTGTACTAGTTGCCGTATAGTTATATGGCAGGGTTCGATCTGATACGTGCGGTATTGCACGGATCAGGATCGGACGGATATTACTAGCCGGCTTTGGCTTAAGCCGGTCCTAGTTTAGTACAGTGTAGATTTTGTCTCATTGCATTTGTATCCGGTCGGAATACAGATGCGGGTGTGTATGCACAGTATCGGGGTTTTCCTGTAATTTATTACGGGACCAGTTTTCTGGAGTTGCCAGTTTGCATTCCGTTCCGGCCGGTTTTCCTTTGTTCTTTCCCGGCCGGACTTTTCCGATGGAGGGGGTTATTTGCAAGTTTGCAAATAACACTTTGTGGAGGGGGTTTCTTGCATAAAGATTGATTATGATAGCTTCATATCTTTTACTCCATCACTTGCTTTAATGGTGCATTAATGAGATAGGAATGGGTTAAAGTAATAAGCATGGTTCATGTTTGTTTGTGGTCACCTCTTGACTTCTCCTACCCTCACCTCCCTTCATGATATATTTTTGTTCCCTCCACCATTCTAAAAAGGGATGGCCGGCCACTTCATTTGAGGGGAGAGGAAGAAAAATGAGAGTGATTCATTTTGTGTATATCATTCTTCATCTCATTCCATTGCTAAAAATTGAAAGCACCAATTTTCTATACACCATTCCTCCATCTATGGCAACCAACCCCAAAGTGAGACATGCACTCTACACTACACTTCCTACAGCAAATCTTGGACGCGTCGATTCGCCAGCTTCACGCCCGAGTTGCCTCGGTATTGAGGCGGGAGCCCGTAAATGACGCAGGCGATGTGGTGCCCTTTCCGGCGAGGAGGCGACGATATGGAGACAAGACTTTCCGCGGGAGATCGGGACGATGAAGAGAAGACCGGAGGACTCGGATCACTCGGTATACTTCTCACCCTATCTCTTGATTGCTAGCATTAGGTTAATGGTAAACGATCAGGGTTTTCTTTGTCCGCGGTAGCGCTGGTTTCCGAGTAAGGAAAATTTTTGATTCCGCATTTTGGCCTCGAGTAAGAGGCCGTGGCGCTGCCGTGGCGCAACAGTACGATGAATCCCAGGAATTTTCCTGAGGAAACTCTGAACGTGCATTTCAGAGGGTTCATCTTCAGGTTGTATTTTCGAAGGTGCTGAAACACTATCTTCAGATGCTCCCAGTGCTCCTCATATGATTTGCTTTTCACCACGAGGTCGTCAATATAACATTCGACAATCTCGTGTATGAGGTCATCAAAGATTTTTGTCATGGCCCTCTGGTAGGTAGCGCCGGCGTTCTTCAGACCGAAAGGCATCACTTTGTAGCAGAATATGCCCAGAGGAGTCCGGAAAGCGGTATGATTCTGGTCTTCGGGATGCATCTTTATTTGATTGTACCCTGATGAGCCGTCCATGAATGAGAAGACTTCGTGAGTGGACGTGTTGTCTATCATCAGCTCGGTAATCGGTACGGGAAAATCATCCTTCGGATAGGCTTTGTTGAGGTCCCGAAAGACCACGCTGATACGTACCGTCCTATTTTTCTTCATCACTGGGACAATGTTGGCTATCCAGTCGGGGTATTGAACTTCTTGGATGAAGCCGGAGTCGATTAGCTTCTTAACTTCAGCGTTGATGCTCATTTCAAGTTCGAGCCACATTCTTCTTGGTGCTTGTTTGACTGGCTTGACATCCGGAGATATCGCCAATTTATGCACAGCTATTTCTGGATCTTGTCTCGGCATCTCGGAGTTGTTCCATGCGAAACAATCTTTATACTGCATGAGCACATCTTTTAGTGTAGCCACCTGCTCTTTAGACAGCAGCTCACTAACGAACGTTGGCCGTGGGTCGTTTGTCGTCCCCAAGTTGATTCTTTTCAGGTTGTCCGCCGTGGTGTGTATCCCATCTTCCAATTCTTTTGGCGCTAGTGGAAATTCTGAGATCAATTCCTCTTCATCCTCGTTTTCGAAGCACCATGAGAGATCATCCATATTCTCGGACACTCCTTCTTCTGACAGCATTATCACGTGACAGTTACGAGATCGTTTCTAAGACCGATGTTGATCTAGTTCTACTCTTACCATATACGTTGCTTTTGGTACATGCTTTTGCGGTGGGGCTACCCTCCAACTGTTGGATAAAGAAAATCTGCCGAGTTGATAGTGGTCTTCGACCAGTTTTTGAAGGTGAAGCGGTCTTCAAGAGGATGTCCTATCGCTCGGTGATAGGAGCAATAATCCGGGCGATGAACCTCGTTTGCTTGCTCGGGGTGCTTGGACTCCGGGAGCGTAATCATCTGATTTTTCATGACGAGATCGAATATCTTCCTTGTCTTGTCTTGAGGGAAGGAATATGCTCGACCCATCTTTTTCATTAGAAATGGGTTCCAGCTGATCTTTTCTTGATCGCGCGGCCTTTTGGATCCGTTTTGCCGCTGTCGAACGTTTTTTCCATTCTTTGACTTGTTTTTGCCTCTGCGTCGGGCCTTTTTATTGTCTTCGGAATGCATGGCGGGCTGACGGTAAAGGGCATCGTCGTCCTCCGTAGCCTGCTGAAGGAGGCATTGCGTCTTGGCTTTCTCGTAAATGGCCATTTCGCGGCTGTAGTCGTTCCGAACCTTTTGACTCACTTCCCTTACTAGCTTGTCCATCTGTTCTTCAAATGACGGACTCGGCACTTTTATAGCAGGACCTCGTTCTAGTTCAACGTCAGCGTCTTTTAAAAGAGCATCCTCTTCTTCATCAAGGTCCTTTATGACATGGAAGTCATGGAATTGCTCCCGTTTCTCATACTGGACATATCCAAGCTCAATCGTTTCCATTTTTTCGCTGGGCAATTTTCGCTGCGTTCCGGGGACATTCCAAATCCTGTTGTAGAACTGAGCTTGTTGAGGAGTTTGTTTGAATGGTACTCCTTGGTATCTTAATAACCTTTTCAATCCCTCGGTGTAATACCTGGGCAGACGAATGGGTTGGAGCCTATCGAGCGCAGGAACGGCACCATGCCAGACTTCTCTTTCGACTTTAGTCTCCTTGGATCAATAGAATAGGATCGTCTTTTCACCTCTCCGCCAAGGAGGGACGTAGAACGTCTGCAACTCTTGCACACTATATGTCTCCAGCGCATCAAGATCCCTGTAGTGCCGCCACGGAACCATGGCGATTTGCAAACTCCGGTCTACTCTAACGAAGGTTTGCATCGACGGGCGGACAGAGAATATGGCGTTGGTTTCATCTTCGGAGTCGCTGCCAAAGACCAAATTCGGAGTGGATGGTCCGGGTTTATCATTCCATTTCTAAGGCTGTCTCGAGTAGACTATTTCTTCATCCTCTTCGGTATCGCTTCCAAAGGTAGGAATGGGAGCGACGGGCTTTTGTTTAAGCTCCGGTATATGACACTTCTCTATGTCTTCGAAGTCTGGCAGGAAGTACTTGGCGTCTTCATATTTTCGGACTTCGTTCACAGAGAATGGGTTTAGCTCTCCCGTAACGGTGTACTCGAGGTCATCTTTGAAATAATTCATACACTGGTGTTGTATAGAAGGGATGACGTTATATTCGTGTAACCAAGGCCAACCAAGTAGAGCGTTGTAGCAAGTCCTAGCATCGATGACATGAAATTTGATGTCTGTGATGAGAAGCCTAAAGCGCAATGTCAGTATCACGCACCCAAGTGTTTGTGACGACTGCGAATCAAATCCATAGATAGTGATTTTATCTCGGGCTAAATGCTGAACGCTCATGCAGATTTCTTTTAGCATCCGCACGTTGAGAAGGTTGACAGAGAACCCGTTGTCAACAAGTATTTTCCCTATTTTGATGTCATAGCAGTATCCAGTGACATATAAAGGACGGTTTTGGTCGCATGTACCAAGGAGAAGATCCTCTTCGTTTAATGTAATGTTAGCCGTGTGGACTTCTGCCAGCTCATCTTGCATTTTCTTCTCTGCGATGAAGGCCTGGAACTGATCGGGCTCTTGTAACACCTTGACCAAGGAATCCCGTGCTTCTTTAGACAGAAAGTGAGCATCCAGTATGCTTAGTTGTGAGGGTATTTTCCTTAAATGCGCTAGGATATTGTAATCCACCTTGCTTTTCTTAGGCGGGTCCTTGGCTGCGAGCTCTTTGACAACCCCATCATCGAGGGCAATCTCCTCATGGATTTTCTCCTTCCCCTTCTCTTTTCTGTTTGAACCTTTGTTTGGAGGTCCGAGATTCTTTTCAGGCAACGTACGATTACGCAGCTGAATGTTCTCGCAGTTCTTCATCTCTTCTTCTCTTCCAGAGGTGGATTCCTTAAAGAGAGGGTCAAAGGACATTTCTTCGTCAGAATCGCTCCTAAATGTGAGAACTTGCGATCCCCTAGTATCAACCACATGACAGTTGCCGGCAGCGCTTTTGTTCCCATCTGTCGTACTTCTCTGCTCCCGACGAGCTTTGCGCTTTATTCGCTTGAATTGTTGTCGATGGGCGACGTATTCCTGCCACCACTTCTTGAAGGCGTTACATTCTTCGGTAGGGTGCATGATCCTATGATGGTATAAGCAGTAGTTTGGATGTGCATCTGGTTTGTCGGGGCACGTACTTTCTGAAGTACTTTCTTTGAAAGTTGGCAACTTCATTCCCATTGACAGGACCATAGCGAGTCGTTTCCTCGTCTTAAGCTTTCTTTTGCCAGTAACAAGGACACTTTGACCCGGTTGGGGTATTTTATGGCTTCTCATTACCGGAGCCTCTTCAACTTGATGCCGATGCTTGGCCTTTTCGTATATGGCCGTTTCATGCTCTCGATCAGCTTTGCTCATTTGAAGAGCTTCGCTCAGCAGCCTGTCAATCAATTCGTCTGATGGCTCTAGGGATTTTGGTTCCGGTTCTGCCCCCAGTCTCTCTGCATCAGGAGCTTCTTTATCATCTATTGATGAGTGAGATATCATATGGCAGCTCGCTACTAATCTTCGGGCTCTTCTAAAGAATCATCTCCTTCATCAGCGTTATTGACTTCATTCTCAAGAACATGCTTGAAGAATTCATCCAATGTAATTGGGGTCTGTGCCTTCTGGTTATATTCTTTCAGTGCATCGATGTATTTCTGCAAACCTGTGCGGTTGTCGTCGGGTTAGACGGGCTTCTTGGCCTTCTTCTTTTTCTTTAAAGACTTCGGAGGCTTGGCCCGAAGGTTCTGTCCACCATCACCAACTTTCAGCGTTAGGCACGGTTTCAGTATCCCCTTAATAATCTCAGGCTCCAGCGGGCTCTTCCACCTAATCGCCGGACATGCTTGAAGGTCCTTCAGCATTCTTTTAGTCTTAGCTGAAAGGGCCATCTCCTATGGGGCTTCCTCTATAAGTGAGCATGATTCCCCCGGTGTGTCCACCTTTTTAGGAGCGTGCGGTTGTGGCGGGTTCACCCTCCAGTTTTCGGACAGCGCGAACTTGCCCTGTTGGTATTGGTCTTCGATCCAACTTTTGAAGATGTAACAATCTTCGATTGGGTGACCCAATATTCGGTGGTAAGGACAGTAATTAGGATGGTTGACGTCACCCGGTTGCAATGGGAGTCTCGGATCCGGCAGAGTGATGAGCCCGTTGCGCATCGCTAGTTTGAACAGTCTTCTCGTTTTATCCCGGGGAAACAAGTAAGGACGTCTTAACTTCTCATCGAGGGATCGTGGCTTGTTGCTTTGGCGAACAACCGGTCTCGGGTCACTCGGTTGTTGTTGAGCGTTGGCGACGAAGGTCGCTTTCCCTTTTCCTTTTTCATTCCGAGGATCCGTCTTTGAAGAGGAAGGCCAATGGCCCATCTGGTCCATTTTGGCCAGCTTGTCAATCAAGGCATGGAAGGTGGTCGGCTTAAAAAACATCATAAATTGGGATATAGTTGCCTGCAGATCAAGGGTCCCCATGAACATGCCCACGGCAGGAGCTTCTTCTATGCGTTGTTCGCATTTCGACCACAGGTTCCGCCAGCGAATTGCACACTGAACTCACGTCTCTCCTGGCTTTACCCTGGCATTGATCAATGCCGTGATCGGGATGCGTTCGCTTGCGCTTGCGAAACGCTGGGTGAACAGCAACTCCATTTCTGTGAATGTTTTAATGGAGTCATTCGGAAGCTCTGAGTACCATTCAAAAGCTGTCTCCGCTAAACCGCTGACGAACTGGCGAAGCAGCAGTTTGTCGTCACCTCCAGTATTGCCGCATAGAGCCCTAAACCGAGCAACATGCTGATGGGGGTTGCCTGTCCGCTTGTACACATGAAATTTAGGGATCGTATATCCTGGCGGGTACTTAATTTGGTCATACCAGCCTGGATAAGGTCTCCCAGTTCTGACGACTTGTCCTGCTACTTCGTTCGCTTGATGAGCTCGTATCTGCTGAGCTATATAGTCATCAAGGGTAGCTTTGGAGATCGTCTCCTCTCCGGCTGCTGATAAAGCCGGAAGATGGTCCGATGTCTCCCCTCTGTCGTCTTCAATGATTACTGGATGGTTTTCAGCCGAAGGGTCCGGCCGAATCATCATCCCCACCATATCTTGGAACAGGAGCGCCATTTGCTTTATATTAGCCGCTTGTTCCGCGGCCTCCTTATCTTTTTTCTCGAGCATTCTTCGGAGGAACTCGGCGTCGGTTTCCTGCTCTTGGCGTTGATCCGACGATATTTCTGGGCTTTCCTTCTGCCCAGTGAGTGCGGCCATCTTTGTCAACATCTCCTTGAGTTTCTCTTGTTGCTCCTGAGACTTTGTTACGGACTACGTAAGTGGTCAATGACCCCCAGAAGCATGGCTTTCCTCTTTTCCGGAAGCCATGTAAATGGTGTGCACTATCATGCCCCCAGACTTGGGGCGTTTAGGTTCAGTGCCCTTGAGATTTGTCATAGACACAGGGATCTTCTCCGGCCTTCTCCTTTTATGGGCTGTCGAAGTTGAGGGGGCTGTCGCAAACGATATTTTTGGTGGTACGACGGCGGGATGGTCCTCCTGTTGTCGAAGTTTCATTTTCTTCTGTCGGCAGGAGTATTCTTTGTCTATCACAGAGTCTTGGACTCTTCGCCAGACCCTGTGGATTTTGGAGGACAGCCGCTGAGGGGGCTGCTCCGGCTTCGCCTTTATGACATTTTTAGCGGGTGGAAAAGACCTTTTTAGTACGGCAGTTAGAGAGTTCTTGCGCACTCTCCTGAGCGATTCAAAGTTGTTCGCAGTTGGAACAGCAGCATCAATTTCCACCATTGGAGCTGGTAGAGTCAGTCTAGGGGGAAAGCTGCCCCCAGTTTTCCTCACTCAATGCCAGTGGCGACGTCGAGCATGTCTTGTAGATAGGACTGGCTTAGTTACGGGGGTGGCTTCATCATGCCCTCTGTTCTGGTGAAGGGCTGCTGTTGGTGCCAGCATATCGAAGACAGACGTTCGCTGAGAAGAAACGTCCAACTTGTTGAAGATTGACTTTTGGGTAGGGGAAGCACTTGTAACGACCTCACCCATGGTAGGAGTTGGAACTGCCAGTCTTGCGAAGACCGACCCCTTAGCAGGAGAAGCCCCTTTGACGACTTCGTCTATTGGAGTTGGAATGGCTATCTGTTACGGGATGGCTCGTTCAAGTGTTGCAGGCTTCTTCACGGGCCCACTTAAGCTTTGGCCTAGTTTGTTAAAGACCGAGGAGTTGGACTTGGATGACCCGTTGAGAGGGGCCGTGGTAGTGGTAAGCCGATCAAAGACCGACTTCTTTGGAGCTTCCTATGACGGCACTGGAGCGTTGAAGCTCATTGGTGGGAGCATGGTCCTGAGGGCCTGTGTCACCTATTCCACCGGCATTGCGAATATGGAGGCCGCTTGGGGCCTATAAGTAACTCCTCCAGATAGGACGGAGCAGGAGTTGTTGTTGCAGTTGGTGCAGTTGGAAAACATTGACGCCATTTTCTCTTCTGCACGGAGCAAGACACCAAATCTTAGTACCTCGAATCCACAGGCAACCATAGCAGACTGCAATTTGTTCGCAAAACACGACACATGAAGTGTGGAGTGGAAAGAGGAAAAGGTCCCACCGGGCGTGCCAGAATCTGTTCGCCGCCGGAATACGCAACCGGGACGTTGGGACGTCTAGCCTAAATTTTAGGGGGCAGATGTTATTTGATTTTATCCGTCTAGCTCTCCGAAGATGCCAAGTTGATTTATGGCACCATGTATCTGTAGGGTTCCTAGGCACCCTAAGGAGGTCTCACAAGGCATCAACCATGCCAATTTCAAAAAATTACGGTGCCGAGAAACCCTAGTGTACGGATCGTTGGCTAGAATTCTAGGCGAAAAGGAAACTAGTTTACATCTAAACTAAAAGAACGGATATACAATCTTTGTAGATCCGGTCCTCCACCTCCATGGCTCCGTGATGAAGTCCTCTCCGCTGTCCAAATCAAAATCCGGGCTCTAGCATCGGCTTCATCGGAGTAGAAGCGGGCTAGGTCATCGACGACGTGCCGAAGATGATCTACGTCGAGGCATCGCTAGATCAAGCTCCAACTTCACCAAGTCTAGAAACTTGTGAAGGAAACACACTCTACTACTTGGCAAGAGGTAGAGGATGAAGAAATAGGAAGTGGGTAGACTTTAGAATTGAATTTCTCACTCATTTCCATCAATCACCATTGATGAAGCTTGCTTTCTTCATGAAGGAAGATGAAGAAGAAGAAGCTAATTGTTATGATAAGTTAATCTAGAAAATAGAAAATAAAAGAATACTTATCATAATCAACCATGGTTAAGTGTAGAGAGTGAACTAGGGTTAGTGGAGTGGTTAGGGTTAAGCATGAGACAAAATGGTGACAAAGTCAAAGTGTTCATGAAACTTCATGAATAAAACAAAATTGCCACCATTTTCTCATTTGCTAATTCTTTTTCCAAAAAGAAAAAGATTAATAATATATAAATAAGGAAATCAAAAACCCTAATCATCCACTTAACTATAGTTTGATACTTTACACTTAACCAAAAAGCATGTATCATCAAACATGATACAATCAAGTGCACAAAATCATATCGCATATGGAATGCGCACACCCGAGTGAGAAAATCCATTCAAAGTGAACCGATACTAGTTAATGCAAAGTAATATATCAAATATATAATTATGCATTAAATCACTAAATCAACACTTGATTCAATGATCCAGTCATGTCGCACATAACCGACAGGTATCATCAGTAACAACTTATCGAATCAACACTTGATCCGATAACCCGGCTATATCGCATATAACCGATCAATGTCACATCGCGAGAATGAAATACGGTATCACATACACGCATCATTCTCGGTCCCGCACATATCTCATATGCGCTCCTATTTCGTTTCGCTTGAACCAGGAAACCTCTGTGTAGGACTCTGAAGACTCGTCAATACGCCGGCAGCAGGTGATGATCATATCAAACACCCACAAGCCGCAAGCGGTCTGCTAAACGTAACGGCCACCCGGGTATTGAGCGATCAGAAGATCGACGAGCAAGCCCGCTCACACTCCTGTGAATCCAACCAGTAACACTTCCGTACAGTCCGGTCTGATCGTCTGATATGTCGCATATCTCGCCTAGGGGTGGTAAACGTCAGACCCCAATAGCTCGATAAGTCGTGTCGATATGAGGTCTATAACAATTCGAGAAACTACTGGTAACACTTACCAGTAAATCTCAGCAACCGTGGCCAGGGATTTTCTGTTATAGCCAATCGAACACAGCGCAACATCAACTCCCTATACCGGGAGAGACGAATCCCCTCCTATCGCTCATTGCCTCAATGTGACTCGGGACTGTACCCAAAAACCACCGTTTTGCACGCCCTCTTGGACGTAGTAAGATGGAAATCAAAGCACAGTGGGAACCACACAAGACTCTATGACGATCTCGGGTCAACAGACTACTCTGTACCAGTGTCACCAGAGAACTGCCATCTGACGTGAGGTATAATACCATCTGGGAGTTCTCGGCGAGTCCGTCCAGTGTACCCAGTCTCTACTGAGCACCCATATATCATCTCTGATGTCAAACACCAACGGATATGGGATCATCCATCGCCCATCTGTATGGGTCGAGAAGGTATACGCTAGTCTACTCTGGTATATCGATGCCCCGTCTCGATATACCCACGACTAGGGACTGTGAAGGATGTACTTATGGACTACCATGTCCCCACTAGTATGATCCGCATCATAGTCCAGGTAGTCAAGTACACATCCTAAGGGCTTTACCAACATGTAACAGAGAGACAATCAGTATACACGTTAAGGTAAAGATCAACCAGATAGCGTACTATCATGTCGAGCAAGAAAGTCCTCCCTATATATGTCCCAGCATCCACTACAATATACATCTTATGTACAGTAATGGCCTCTAGGGCATACATATAACTAACAATCTCCTACTTGCACTAGGGCCATCTGATAGCAGTGGTTGTAGTATCTCATACTCAACCATCCCATAAAAATCTCTCTCTGGGAACAGGCCTTTGTGAGTGGATCCGCTGTGTTGTCCTCTGAGTCTACTCTCCTAACCTCGATCTCCCTGGAGATCAACTATCTCCATGATCAGGTGATGCTGCCTCAGAATATGTCTGGATCACTGATGGGACGGGCGTTCCTTGGCATAAGCCACAACTCCATTGTCTCACAATGGGAGGAACAAAGTTCATCTTATGAACGAATATATACCCAGACAGCCTCTTTAGTAGTATTTTTAGTAGCGATGTATCCAGCCTTTATCGTCTAGTATGCCACGGTATCTATCTTGGAACTCTTCCAACACACCGTCCCTTTACTGAGGGTAAAGACAATGCCTGTGACTGACTTTCAGTCGTTCTTATCACCCTGGAACCCTTCCAGTGATTCTCCCCAGGATCGGTTGATACCATCTCACTACAACTAGTGAGAATCCTAACATCCAATTAGATCTATCTCATAGATCCAAAACCCAGGATTTAGGAGGTATCACTTTGATCCTTTATGGAGAATCCTTGTGATAAGCGGAGATTGACCGAGCGTAGCATAGGAAACTCCTTCCCTATCAAGAGCATGTCATCCACGTACTCTACGAGGATCGTTACTATACTCCCTACTACCTTTTTTTTTATACAAGGTTCATCTACCATTTTGATGATGTCAAACTCTTTGACTTATCCATCAAAACAGATGTTCCAACTCCGCGATGCCTGCTTTATCACATAAAACATCTTGCACACGTTTCCGCTGCTCCCACTGTCTACGAAGCCTTCTGGCTGTGTTCTTATAGACGTTCTCTTCTAAAACATCATTTAGAAAAGCAGTCATGACACCCAACCACCAGATATCGTAGTCGTGGTATGTAGCCGTGACAAGTAGGATCTGGATGGACTTAAGCATAGTTGTTTGAAAAGGTTTCATCATTATCCACACCTGGTCAATGATGCAAACTTTAACAAGTCTAGCTTTGAAAGTCTCAACTTTTCCATCTACACCAAGTAATCTTCTCAAGATATACTTGCTCCTGATGGGGATTTAACCCTTCAGATATAGCAACTAAAGTCCATACTTTGTTGGTGTATAAGGATTCCATCTCAGATCGATAAGCATCCAGCCATTCTTACAGAGTCACACTCCTGATGGCCAGCTTGAAACTAGTTGGGTCATCATCTCATGATGCAATCCTCGCTCCCACTGTCATAGAGAAACAGAAGTATCTCTCAGGTGGGTGAGGAACCCTACTAGATCGGCGGAGAGGCTGAGGTTCGTTGGTAACTATTGAATCCTTTGGTTCTTTCAAATCAGCAGCTGCAGTTTGTATAGCTGGAACATTTCCAGTTCTACATAACTGACCTTGCCTCGAGCTTGTCCGGATTTTGCTTTTAGACATAGGCCGGACAACCCCAAATCTTTAACTAACTTAAGAGATGGGCTCTTCCCTTATCATATCACACATATGAAGTGGTAGGCAACTGATTTGATTTGAACCCTATTCAATAGGTATGCAGCTTCTCAAGCGCATAACTCCCAAAAAGGAAATAGGTAACTCAGTAGTACTCATCATAGAGCACACCATATCACATAGGGTGCTATTGCTCCGCCCCGATATACCATCGTGCTATGGTGTATACGGAGGAGTAATGCTGAGAGAGAATCTCATTCTCCTTTAGAAAAGTCCAGAAATTCCATGCTCAAGTATTCTCCTCCTTGATCACATCAAAGGACATAATACTTATACCCGTATTTTGGTTCTCTACTTCTAACTTATATTCTGTGAATATCTCAAAAGGTTCGGACTTGTGTTTCAACAAGAACATATATCTGAATCTTGAGAGATCATCAGAGAATGTAATGAAGTACAAAGAACCGGTCTTGGTATGTGTAGACAGGGGACCTACATACATCAACATGTATCATCCCAAGAGTTCACTAACTCTTTCTCTGTTTCCAGTAAACGGAGCTATGGTCATCTTATCTCTGTGACATGACTGGCAAGTTTCACAAGATGTAAATTCAAACTGATTTAAATATGCATCTACAAGTAACTTCAGCTAGTCGGATCGCATTGATATGACCTAGTCTACAATGCCTCAAGAAGGATCCGTTCATTTCTGAACTCTTCCTCTTGTGCGTGTTCCGTATACTAAGAACTGTAGTTTGATTTAGAACATTAATGCTTTTAGATAACGTGCCTGAACCGATCAACTTTTGATATAGGAAATGTTCAGAACATTATCCAACAATACAGAATTATATCCTTTCTTTACTAATAAAGAGACTGATATGATTTTGTATATCAGGTTCGGTATCTAATAACATTTGTTCAGAATCAATGTATTGGTAATACAGGGTGACAGTGACCAACAGACTTGGCTGCAACACTTGCCCCGTTTTCTGCCTCATGAAACTTATCACCCGTTCTTAGTTCTTTACTTTTCTGTAGCCCTATGTAACAGATTACATATCTGGGATCCTGATCCGGTATCATATACCCAGGACGTAAAGGATACTGAGAAACAGTTCTGTATAATGAACAAACCCGAAGATGATGCATCAGCATGCACTCTCTTCGTTTGGGCGGCACGGGAATTCTGGTAATCCCCAATTTCCTTCTCTGTCTTATAACAATTATAAGTTGGAGCGGGACCAACGTTCCCCAGCTCAGTATAACAAGCGGGTTTGGTCAATAAATCCATATTATTATCTTGATTAAGGCGTGATATGGTCGCTACCAGGAGAGAGAGAGAAGAAAACACTCAGCGTGCGCTCTTTCAAGAATAGATTGGTTATTATTTTATCTAATCAGGATGGCTCCCACTGCTTTTTATCAAATCTTCCTTCAAACCCTAAAAGGAAAGACTAGCCGGGATTAATTACACACTACAAGTTCGCCAATCTTTCAGCCAGGCCAGTGTCGGTACTTTGAGGGAGTTCCCCCGTGCTTTCGCACGAACCTAATTAATGTAAACCTCGTTTTCCCAGAGGCGTAACCTCGTTAACACCTTTCTAGACACCTACTTGATCGGCTAATTGTAATGTGTAAAACTCTCCCAGGAGTAACTCTTACTCGCAGCGGGTATCGGGATCCAACTATCTCATAGAAGGTATGCAATCTCATTGCAAATTTCAACACTTGAAATTCCCGATAATATTTTGCCCCTAACGTGCTATGACCTTGACGAAAGCCAACAAACCATAGCCCGCTAGTCAAGTTCAACCCGTACATTTCTTGATTGAATTAAACCCACCCGCACGACCCTTGACGAAAGCCAACAAAGTCGCACGACTACCCTAATCCAATCGCATCGTATGCTGGCAGATAACAAGCATATAGCTACCGCACACTGCACCTTGACGAAAGCCAACAAATGCAGCACGAATACTATATACAACTTATCTGAAATGACGGAGGGCTACGACAGGTTTTTCTAAAAACCTTTTGCGTAATGAACTTGATAGCGTTGTAGAATCAAATGATTTTAAAATGGAGTGTTTTTTAGGCTTTTCTAGTTTTGCTAAAGGAGTCACTCCCGGTGAAGGGATCGTCGGTCCTTTCCTCGTCGAATGAGGTGCGGGATATATCATATATATCACTGTGCAAAGCAAAAACACTTAAAAGCAATCAAAAGACAAACCGAAGGTTGTAGCATCTTCCAGTTATTGCTAAAGGAGTCACTCCCGGTGAAGGGATCTCGGTCCTTTCCTCATCGAATATGGTGCAGGATATATCATATATACCGCTGTGCAAAGCAAGAACTATAGCTACCTGTTTTATTTTGAAATTCGATTCTACAACATCTTAGGTTTCTTCTATTTCATTAATCACATTAATGAAGTCCCATCATTTAAGTACCTAAACATCACAGATAAATACGACGTACACTTATGCCATCCGCATTCGCCTCGATGTCCCCTCGTGCACCGTTAGGTTAGGTAACTAACGGCAGAGCGGGGCAGGGCTAGCGCGGGTGTAAAACATAAGTAACGCCTATATAATATATCATATATACTATATACTGTATCTATCACAGAACATCAGATGATCACATCACAGATATCGCAGCAGAAGAATCATATGAAATATTGGATATACTAGGACGTCCGTGTTTTCAATACGAGCCAGTATAAAACACGGATTCCACGGTCGCAATGAATAGCCAAACCCACACCCCTAGACCCCTACGAGAGCGGCAAGCAACCCTACCAATTCTAGAGTTAGGAGACCCGGACTCGACTCCTCGAGTTGGTTTCCCACTGGACTCCAGAACCTGGTTACTTGTGCCCTCCACCTTGGGTCTATCCTAGTGCGGAAAAGTAAATAATATACAAAAGGTGACAACTTCCGCAACCTGGAAGTGACCCAATAAAAGAATATTACATACAAGTTTTTACATGAATGAAAATGAAAAACACTCATCTCACATAAAAACCCCCGGCTATTCGAACACGACGATCCAATATAACATATCCAGCAACACATAACATCACATTTCATCAACGTAAGTAAATATGTCCATCCCAATTGTCGTTGACATATAGCAACGAAACCGGCGATAACACATATTACACTTACGGTCACAGAAAAGAAAGTGTAAAACTACAACAGTTGGAATCCGCAACCACCTCAGACATCGCATGCCTGACCAAATGAATTACTTAGACATCACATGCCTAACAATTATAAACCCCGCATTTTAGTCTCATCATTGAAAACACTTTTCAATATTAAGTCGGGTAATTCAACAAGATTCCCGACATCCTGATCGAATGCTCGTCGCAAACTTCAGTAGACGGCCGCACCCCCGATGCCGTCGACGAAGTGCACCAAGGCGGAACACCGCTACCGCGAGCACCCGAACGGATGCTTTCGGCGACGGGGTTCTCCTACAGTCACTTGGTCGGGGCTATGGAGTGAGGCTGTCTATTAAGTTTACCCGGCGAGTATCCGCGTACGCTACGTGATTGCGACGGACTTTTGATCACATCAAAATTCCGTGGCAACCGATCAAGTGAGACTAAACTGCTATGTTCATAACATTCATTCAGTTATCTCATAACTTCTTGTGAATTCCAATTATTGTATCCCATTCCAGATAAATAGAAAATGTTAAACTTTCCGATCGAACAATCGAACACCCAAGGTTTCCCAATACAGATCAACACATGAAATAAGTCTAACAATATTCAGTTCGTGCCTCAGTACCAACGGTCCAGCCGTAGAAGGGTCAAGCCAACGCCTCACATGTGGCACGCCGTACTGCCCCAAACCCGAAGGTTCAAAAGGCAGTTCAAGACGGTCACATAATCAAGTTAAGGTTTGTTGTCTTCTAGAGTGACCATCGCGTTACTTGCACTACTTAGAACGTCGTTAAACTACGGAAAAATCCAACAGTTGGAAATTTCCCGACAGGGGAAAAATTGGGTATTTATATCCGGTCGAACTTTTTAACATATTCTAAAATTTATCCGGAAAGCCACATAGACAAAATCTGATACCCCGATCGAAATACCGAATCCCCAAAATAACCCCAGAAAATTCATCTCTTGAATAAATATTAAAAATTCCCAGAAAATCCAGCATAATAAAATAGGAGTTACTGTGCAAACAGTAATTGATAATGTCAGCATATGGCCGCGGAACCGCCGCAGAAGCCAAGTTTATGCAGCGGTTCCGCCGCATGTTTTACTGTTCATCAGAAACTTTTTGCGCCGTAATTCTTAGATTTCCCTGCTGAATTTTTTAGCAATTTTTAATTTGGAAAAATCCACGTTTTTAGAAAAAGTACAGAGAGCATTTTCCGGGTTGGGTTTTCGGTTCGTTCGGACTTCAAATTCCGTCTAGACTTCGCCTAAGGCTCTAGCTAGGCTCTGATACCACTGTAGGGTTCCTAGGCACCCCAAGAAGGTCTCACAAGGCATCAACCATGCCAATTTCAAAAAATTACGGTGCCGAGAAACCCTAGTGTACGGATCGTTGGCTAGAATTCTAGGCGAAAAGGAAACTAGTTTACATCTAAACTAAAAGAACGGATATACAACCTTTGTAGATCCGGTCCTCCACCTCCACGGCTCCATGATGAAGTCCTCTCCGCTGTCCAAATCAAAATCCGGGCTCTAGCATCGGCTTCATCGGAGTAGAAGCGGGCTAGGTCATCGACGACGTGCCGAAGATGATCTACGTCGAGGCATCGCTAGATCAAGCTCCAACTTCACCAAGTCTAGAAACTTGTGAAGGAAACACACTCTACTACTTGGCAAGAGGTAGAGGATGAAGAAATAGGAAGTGGGTAGACTTTAGAATTGGATTTCTCACTTATTTCCATCAATCACCATTGATGAAGCTTGCTTTCTTCATGAAGGAAGATGAAGAAGAAGAAGCTAATTGTTATGATAAGTTAATCTAGAAAATAGAAAATAAAAGAATACTTATCATAATCAACCATGGTTAAGTGTAGAGAGTGAACTAGGGTTAGTGGAGTGGTTAGGGTTAAGCATGAGACAAAATGGTGACAAAGTCAAAGTGTTCATGAAACTTCATGAATAAAACAAAATTGCCACCATTTTCTCATTTGCTAATTCTTTTTCCAAAAAGAAAAAGATTAATAATATATAAATAAGGAAATCAAAAACCCTAATCATCCACTTAACTATAGTTTGATACTTTACACTTAACCAAAAAGCATGTATCATCAAACATGATACAATCAAGTGCACAAAATCATATCGCATATGGAATGCGCACACCCGAGTGAGAAAATCCATTCAAAGTGAACCGATACTAGTTAATGTAAAGTAATATTTCAAATATATAATTATGCATTAAATCACTAAATCAACACTTGATTCAATGATCCGGTCATGTCGCACATAACCGACAGGTATCATCAGTAACAACTTATCGAATCGACACTTGATCCGATAACCCGGCTATATCGCATATAACCGATCAATGTCACATCGCGAGAATGAAATACGGTATCACATATACGCATCATTCTCGGTCCCGCACATATCTCATATGCGCTCCTATTTCGTTTCGCTTGAGCCAGGAAACCTCTGTGTAGGACTCTAAAGACTCGTCAATACGCCGGCAGCAGGTGATGATCATATCAAACACCCACAAGCCGCAAACGGTCTGCTAAACGTAACGGCCACCCGGGTATTGAGCGATCAGAAGATCGACGAGCAAGCCCGCTCACACTCCTGTGAATCCAACCAGTAACACTTCCGCACAGTCCGGTCTGATCGTCTGATATGTCGCATATCTCGCCTAGGGGTGGTAAACGTCAGACCCCAATAGCTCGATAAGTCGTGTCGATATGAGGTCTATAACAATTCGAGAAACTACTGGTAACACTTACCAGTAAATCTCAGCAACCCTGGCCAGGGATTTCCTGTTATAGCCAATCGAACACAGCGCAACATCAACTCCCTATACCGGGAGAGACGAATCCCCTCCTATCGCTCATTGCCTCCATGTGACTCGGGACTGTACCTAAAAACCACCGTTTTGCACGCCCTCTTGGATGTGGTAAGATGGAAATCAAAGCACAGTGGGAACCACACAAGACTCTATAACGATCTCGGGTCAACAGACTACTCTGTACCAGTGTCACCAGAGAACTGCCATCTGACGTGAGGTATAATACCATTTGGGAGTTCTCGACGAGTCCGTCCAGTGTACCCAGTCTCTACTGAGCACCCGTATATCATCTCTGATGTCAAACACCAATGGATATGGGATCATCCATCGCCCATCTGTATGGGTCGAGAAGGTATACGCTAGTCTACTCTGGTATATCGATGCCCCGTCTCGATATACCCACGACTAGGGACTGTGAAGGATGTACTTATGGACTACCATGTCCTCACTAGTATGATCCGCATCATAGTCCAGGTAGTCAAGTACACATCCTAAGGGCTTTACCAACATGTAACAGAGAGACAATCAGTATACACATTAAGGTAAAGATCAACCAGATAGCGTACTATCATGTCGAGCAAGAAAGTCCGCCCTATATATGTCCCAGCATCCACTACAATATACATCTTATGTACAGTAATGGCCTCTAGGGCATACATATAACTAACAGTATCGGAGGTTTAGACGAATGCGGCCATTGTAGCAGACTTCATCAGATTCCCCCTCATTGTGAGGGTTTTTTGATTGTGGGGATGCTCTTCCCTGCAGACGCAAGCTCTTGCAGTTAATTACGCTACCGCATCGCGGTAACCACTTTCTCCTTCTTCAGATGTTCACTTCATGTCGTGTGTGTTTGTTTTATTTTTGATTGCCCGTAGATTGTATACGGAGACTAATTTATGTTGTCGCCCGTAGGGCGTGGATTAGTCCAAATCCGTATTTTCTTAGATTTGGATTTGGATTGGTTTAATGATCGTTAATCTTGTTTTAGATTAAGATCAACTCAAACGTTTGTTGAGGATACGTTAGTCTAATTTTAGACTAAGATCTACTCAACAGCATTTTCTTTAGTTTATAGGGACATTGCGGTCCGCAATTTAGTTTTTAGGGACGTTGCGGTTCGCAATTTAGTTTTAAGGACATTATGTTCCAAAGGGTTTAATTTTGAGGACATTGCGGTCTAAAGTTTAAGGACATCATAATCCTTGAAATTTAGTTTTTAGGGCCATTGCAGTCCGCAATTTAGTTTTAAGGGCGTTGCGGTCCATGGAGTTTAGTTTTAAGGACATTGCGGTCTACTGGGTTATTGGTTTGGGGGGTATACCAAGAATTATTGGTTATTGGGACCCTCCACCTCTCTGAAGACGTTGAAGAATTACAACGATATGTATTAAAGGTGTGGAGAGATGTACCCTTGAACCAATGAATGTTCATCAAAGATTTGATAACCTTGTTTGGGACTAAGTCCAAATTAGAAAAAGACCTATGGGCTCGGTCGATTTTGGGTTTTGGCCAACATTGGGCTCAGCCCACTTAGTCTTTGTCATTTCCCTTTTTTTATGAAGTGTTAGACACTTGCTAGGATACAGTCCGTTTCCTATGCACATAATGCCAAACATTTATGTGAATACTGATACCTACTTTCTTTTTGTTTTCTATGAGTGTTGAATACTCTTCATGGCGCTAGGCTCTTCTTGAGGAGCACAGAGCGCTATGTGTTAAGTAGAGCCCATGTGAGAGGCACGTGGGACGCTTGGCGTTGAGCGCCAGCATTTGAGTGTTGAGCACTCTTTTTATTTTGAGCAACGCCCACGTGAAGGGCACGTGGAGCGCTCGGTGCTGAGCGCCAGACTTGGAGTGCTAAACCCTTTATATTAAATAGCGCCCATGTGAGGAGCACGTGGAGCGCTCGGCGTTGAGCGTCAGATTTGAGTGCTAAGCACTGAGTTTTTTGTTCTACCCAATTCAATTCTTTGAGAATTTGGTTCTCCCTTGTGAAAGACTTCATCTTATAGATCTGAGATCTGAAAAAAGAACTAAGTTCTTCTGATGTGAGAATTAAACTCTTAGATGTAGAGGAGATGCTATGATCTCTCTTCTTTTTTTGAAAGACTTTGTCTTATAGATTTATGATCGGGAAAAAGAACTATTTTTTTCTGATGTGAGAGTTAAACTCTCAAATATAGAGGAGATTCTATGATCTCACTTATTGTTATTTACCTTGAAGAAAATTCTTCTTCTTAAAGCTTGCTCTTCTCTTTGAGATTGAAGTTTATGGGGGGGTTCTTCTGTACAAGACTTGAAGTCTTGAGTCCTTTATATAGGGGAGGCTGATTTATTGATCAGTTGAGGAAATCTCTCATTGAGAGATTTCTTAATTGATTTTTGGAATTTATCCACCGTTGGATATTTGATCCAAAGACTTATGTTTTACAGAAAACATTTTTCTTGTTTTTAACAAGATTGGGAGAATATTTTCCTATACAGAATTTATTCTGTATCTTGGTGATATTTGATCACCACTGAATTTTTGATCCAACGGTACTCTGATTTACAGAGCACAATCTTTCTTGTTTGGAAAGATTTGAGCAGTATTTTCTCAACAGAATTTTATTCTGGTAATTTGATGATTTATCATCTTCGTTAGATCTTTGATCCAATGGTGGAAAATATTTAGTTCTAACGCTGGCGCTCTCGTGCTTTACACGTGAGGCGATGTCTCATAGTCTTTGACTCTTGGCACTGACGCTCTTGCAAGGCACGTGAGACGCTGCCTCCTAAGAGTTTAACTCTTATTTAATAGATTTCTTTTTGTGCTTTGCATATTGGCGCCCGCGTGAGGAGCACGTGAGGCGCCATCTTAGGATTTAATTCTATCCGAGACAGTACCTACATGCTTTGCATGTGGTGTTTCTTCTTTATTTTTATTTTTATTTTATTGTTATTATTTTTTAAGGGAGCAAGTTTTGAGCCGAAATTTTGGAGGGAACAGTGGGACTCCTCTCGTATACACTGGCATTCTTTTGTACCAAGCTACAAACAACAGCGTTAACACTAAATAAAATATTATAACAATATACACTCTATTTTGTCTATTCCATTCTTGTCTATTTACGGGACTTACCGAGCGATTTGTTCGCTGACGATATTCTCTTTCTTTTTCTTTGGAATGTCGTCAGGCAATTCAGACTCACTGGAGATTGAGCCTACCAGCGAGGATTTGGACCAGCTATCTTTCGACCCAGAGCTTTAGATTCCATGTACACATTTACATTCTGTATTTTCCATTTCTGTTATGCCCTGTTTAGGCATTGCTTTCCATTCCATGTTTTTACTTTTCAGATGTATTGTAAAAAGAATGTTAATAAATAAAGTTGCTGTTCATTTATATCTTGTCTCTTGTGTACATTACATTTTATATTGCTTAGATACGCTTAGCGTGTTTACTTCTGAGTAAATGCGTAGCGGCCTCGTCGCGTCATTTTCTCGTATACTGGGAAGCGGGGCGTGACAGTTTTCTCCAGCATCGTTCTTTTATAAGAGATTAGAGTTGAGGGGACCGTTGTGACAGGCACCTGTTTAGGAGAAGTCCTCCGTTGTATGGTGAAGGAGCGATCTTTTCCTTATCGGCCCTTAGATTTCTTAGGTCGATGAGAATAATTTTTGTCAATCACCTAGTCTTGGACTTTTCGCCAGATCCTATGTATTTGTGAGGAGAGTCTTTGATGATGCTGCTCTGGCTGACATGGGGATCTCTACGGGAAGAGGTGATTTCTTTAGCACCGCCATCAGGAAGTTCTTACGTACCCTCCTGAGCGGATCAAAACTGTTCCCGATAGGAACAGCAGCGTCAACATCCACCATTGGGGCTGGTGGGGTAAGCCCAGAGGGGGAGTTGCCTCCAGCTTGTCTTACTCGATACCAGTGGCGACGTCGAGCGTGCCTTGTTGAAGGGACCGCCTTAATTTTAGAAGCGGCTTCGTTATTCCCCCGGCTTTGTTGAGGGGTTTCAATCGGCATCAGCCTGTTGAAGACCGACATCCTTGATAGTGTTTGAGGAGATCCGGCTAATCTTTCGAAAACCGACCGTCTGATGGGGGAAGCACCTTTGCCGGCTTCACTTGAAACAGGGGCAGGAATGGCTAACCTTTTTGGAGTAGCCCCTTTAGATATCACGAGCTTCTTTATGGGTCCGCTTGAGCTATTGCTTAGCCTGTTGAAGACTGAAGTTTCAAGGTTTGACGGCTTGCTGATGGGAGTCATTGTGATTGCCAGCCGATCGAAGACCGGCTTTTGGGGAGCTTCTTCTTATGGCGTTGATCAGTCGAAAATAGTGCATTCTCAACACGTTAATTTCCCTACTCTTATCATTCATATATAGGTGTTTATTGTAATTATAACACAGATTACGAATTCATCTGGAAAATACCAAATAACCTGTGTTATAGTTATAATCGACATTCTAAAGGAAAATTGAGTGTTTATTACTATTCGCATGATTTTTATATCTCAACACTGGTCTCAAGATTGTGTGCAGGAAATTCTCTAGGTAAAAGAGCCGGAATCACAAAAGTGCTGATAAAATGCATCAAGTCAAAAACTTGAGATCTAGCAGTAAAGAAGAAAGAATAATGAGATTCCAGACATTAGAAGATTCACTAAAAGCCAAAACCAAGATAACCCCAGAAAATGATGCAGAGAACCCACAATATGGCCGCGGATCCGCGGCCGAGTCGCCGTGGTTCCGCGGCCGAGTTGATTCGTTGGCGCTCGAGAATTTTCCAGAGCCTTCTTTGTAAAGGCTTAGCTTCTAAAAGACCCTCAAAGACCATGTGGTTTCTTCCAAAAGGCTCTGCATAACAAACTCACCCTAGAATATTCCTTGTAACAATCCTCCTCTAGAATATTCTCTCTAACAAACTCATTCTAGAAGGCTCTCTTTAACAACCTAGCTTTAGAGGGAAGATTTAAATAAGTGGTTATAAAAGGAGATCTAAACCTAGGGTTGAGAGGTTGTTGAAGGGTTGTTCAATAGTTCCACCCACAAGTTGAGTGACACAACTTGTGACTCAAAACCCTAGCCCAAATCCAATTCCAAAGCCAAATCAAGATCCATCGAGAAGCGAATCAAGCAAGCAAATGAAGATCCTTTGAAGCAACGCCGACCTTCATCCGAGCAAGAGATTCATGACGATCCGCGACTCAAGAAGATCGATGCGAAGCTAATTTCGGCAGATCTAGTTACCTCTTCAAATCTTATAATCTCAAGTTGAGTGAATTGTACTTAATCGTCGATTAATAAAGGTGAATATTGTAAATCTTGCTTTTCTTTACATTCTTGCATTATGAAAAGTTATCGATTCTTGATTCTTTCCTTTTTCATGATGTTTGAGTGAAATCTCCGCTTGTAGCGGAATCAAGAGAATAGGTAGATGATGATGATTAAATTCTTGAACGATTCTTAAGTCTTATGAGTTTTGTAAACTTTAGGAAATTGAATCATCGAAGACCTAATTTGAGCGAGATCGCTTTCTTGAATGTTTTCGCTCCAAATTAGAGATCAACGATCGGTGATTTAATTTGCTAGAGGTTAGAATTTGAATTATAATCAAAGAAAGGACAAGGGATGATGATGGAGAAACCTTGGTTTCTTCAATAGATCCCTAATCCTCATTGATCGTCATCGATCTAGTAACAAATCTTCAATAGATAAGATTTCGTAATCTTTAGTTTTCATGATCACTACTTATTTGATCGATTCCTACAAGCTACTTTACAAATCTTGATAACTAAATTGATTTGGACATCTTCTTGATTCTTGATTCTTGATCTATTTTCTTTATGTTTCTTAAAATTAAATCTCATAAATCCTGAATCATTTTCTTTACTATTTTCATTTCAATTCATCTAAAACAAAAATCGATCAAAACACACATCTCAGTGGACGATCCGTTCTCATTGACGAAACTACAATAGACACCGTCAATTGATTGCGGTATAAATTTCTTTGGTTGTGAAACATTTCTAAATACACACGAAGATGATCAATCAGGCGTTGTGACACTGAAACTCACAGGTGGGAGCATGGTCCCGAAGAACAGTCTAGTATTGGCTTGTGCGACCTGCCCTATCGGCATTAAGAAAATAGAGGCTGTATGGGGCCCTAGGTCACTCCTCCAATTGGGGTAGAGCGGGAGTTGCTAATGCATGAGGTGCAGTTGAGAGCCATTGACTTTCTGCCCAGGAGCAAGAAACTATGTTTTAGTACCTCGAATCCAAGGGCAAGCATAGTGAACCGCGATTTTGTTCGGAAAACGCGACACACAAAGTGTGGAGTGAAAAGAGGAAAAGGTCCCACCAGGAGTGCCAGAATCTGTTTACCACCGAAAACAGAGACGAACTGGGATTGATCTTCTTGCCTGAATTTGGCGACAAATGCTATTTGGTCATATCCATCCACCTTTCCAAAAATACCAAGTTGATTTATAGCACCGTATATCAGAGATTTGGATAGATGCAACCGATGGAGCAGACTTTATCAGATTCCCCCTCATTTGTGAGGGGTTTTTTGATTGTGGGGATGCTCTTCCCTGCAGGGGCAAGCCCCTGTAGTTAATTACGTTATCGCGTTGCGACGACCACTTTCTCCTTCTCCAGTAGTTTACTTCATGTCGTGTGTATTTTGTTTTTATAGGGTTGCCCGTGGATTGTATACAGAGACTATTTTATGTCGTCGCCAATAGGGCGCGGATCAGTCCAAATCCATATATTTATGAATTTGGGTTTTGAACTTAGGTTATATATTCCATTAGTTCAATTTTTTTTGTTTTATTTAAGGACCGTTAATCTAGTTTGGGATTAAGATCAACTTAAATATATGAGCATTTAAGCTCAATTCATTTTAACTAAGAATAAATTAGTCTTATTTTTAGACTAAGATCAACTTAGTAATATTTTCAGGATCATTAAATTTTATTAAGATCCAACAGCAGGGTATTTGGGCTCACCTATAAGAAAATTTTCAGAAAGACTTAGCCAATTTGGGCTTGGTCTGCTTAGTCCTTTTCTTTTCTTTTCTTATTCAAAAGTGCTAAGCATTTATTTGTGGTTCTGTTTGCTCAGTCCTTTTCCTTTTATGTAGAAGTGCTAAGCACTTATTTGGGGCTCTGGTGCACACTTGTGTATCATGTGAGGCGTTTAGACATGGGCACTGCCCAATCAGTGCTAAGCACTTTAGTCATTTTGACTAAATATAGAGTGTTAAGCACTTTGTATGGCACTCTCGTGAGGGGCACGTGAAGTGCTGTCTCATTTATTTTATTGGGCGCTCACGTGTGTTTCACGTGAGGCGCTGGGACCTAGGTGCTGCCCAATCAGTGCTAAGCACTTAGTCATTTTGACTAATTTTATAGTGCTTCTGCACTTTTACTCAGCGCTCATGTGTATTTCACGTGAGGTGCTGGGCTTTTTATTTTGAACGCCCACGTGGGAAACACGTGAGACGCTGAGTCCTTTGTTTTGGGCGCTCACGTAGGAAGCACGTGAGACGCTCAGTCCTTTGTTTTGGGCGCTCACATGGGAAGCGCATGAGGCGTTGGGTTCCATTTAAGGGAATCTTTTGGGTGCTCACGTGGGAAGCACGTGAGGTGCCAAGCCTTTTTCTTTGTTGATGTTTTCTGGAGAAGTTTTAATTTCTGTTAATGGCATTTTGACCATTAATGATCTCTGTTTTGGAGATCTGAGATCGGTTTTATTAGAGAACTAAGTTCTTTTTCTATTGTTATTATTTTTTTAAAATGTTTTTTGTAAGAACAAAGTTCTTTATGTAGGGTTAAACCATGCTTATGAAGGAATTAAATTCATAGACAATGTGTCTTTATTTCTTTTGATCTGGTTCTTTTTCCCTAGACTTTGAGTTTGGAGAACAGAATCTCCCCGATGAGAATTAAATTCTCATATTGTGGAGAGATTTGCTTTTCAAATCTCATATCAAGGGAAGAACTAAGTTCTTTTTTTGTGGAGGGTTAAACCCTTTGTTTTTTTTTATATTAGGTAAAAGAGATAAATTCTATCTCTACTTTTCTTTACCTAGGATTTTGAAGAGCAAGGATCTTTTTCTTTCAGAAGAGAATTGAATTCTCGGTTTTGTTGGGGAAAGAAGCATGTGGTGTTGATCTCTCCTCTTTTTTTTTTTGAAGTCTCCTATCCTTTATATAAGAGAGTTAAATTTGTTGGCTAGTTTGAGAAAATCTCTTATTTGAGAGATACTAATTGACTTTACTTGTCCTCAAAGATTATTTGGGGAATTTTATCTACCGTTGTATCTTTGATCCAATGAATTTTATTTCACAGAATATATATATTCTGGTTTTTAACAAGATTTGGGAAATATTTTCCCATGGATAGAATTTTATTTCTATCAATCGGTGATTTTTAATCATCATTGGATTTTTAATCCAAACGTGCTCTGTTTAACAGAGCACAATTTTTCTTTGTTTAGAAAGATTGGGAAAATATATTCTCAAAATAGAATTTAATTCTATCATTGGATTTTTTATCCAACCAAGAATATCCTTTTCACTTAGAAAGATTAGGAAGATATTTTCTCCTAATAGAATTTAATTCTATCATTTGATAATTTATCATCACCATTGGATTTTTGATACAACAGCTCTGTTTAACAGAGAATATCCCGGATTTGGGAAAATATTTCTCTTGTAGAATTTAATTCTCCTGCTTTAGTTTGGAGGGTGGCGCTCACGTGCTATGCACGTGGGCACTACTTAAGAATTTAAATCTTATATAACAGGCATCACATGCTTTGCACATTGGCGCTCACGTAAACTTCACGTGAGACGCCGCTATAGGATTTAATCCTATAAGAGACCGACATGGCGCTGTAGGATTTAGACTAGTGTATACGTTTCCTAACCTGGTTGGAGGACGATAGCTAATCCTATAGCTATTGGCGTTTGACACCAACAATTGTATACTTGTGCTTTTTTACCGCCGAAAGACCGAACCGAGACGTTGGGACGTCTAGCCTGAATTTTGGGGCAGATACTATTTGGACATATCCATCCACCTCTTCAATGATACCAAGTTGATTTATGGCACCGTATATCGAAAGTTTAAATAGATGCGACCGTTGTAGCAGACTTTATCAGATTCCTCCTCATTTGTGAAAGGGTTTTGATTCTGGGGACGCTTTTCCCTGCAGGCACAATCCCCTGCGGTTAATTACGTTATCGCGTTGCGATAACCACTTTCTTCTTTTCCAGCAGTTCACTTCGTGTCGTGTATTATTTTGTTTTAAGGTTGCCCATGGATTGTATACGGAGACTAGTTTATGTCATCGTCCGTAAGGCGCAAATTAGTCTAAATCCGTATATTTTTAGATTTGGATTTTGGGTCAAGGATTTGCTTGACGAGATCTACATTGGTAGCTTGGTATGCCAACGGGAATGAACTTAAGAAGCAGATCTCATATAAATGAGGTCCATCAGTTCTTGTGATATTTGGGTTTGATCTAAAGATTTTTAGTTATATTTAAGACTAAAATCAACTTAGAAACAAATGAGCATATGGGCTCAATTATATCAGTTTAAGGATATCACGGTCCACCATTCTCTATTTGGGACGAATGATAGTTTAAGGACGTTTCGGTCCATTATCGTCATGTTTAGGGCGAATATTAGTTTAAGAACATTTCGATCCATCATTCATCTTTCGCGAACGTGTATTTGTTACGTGACGGAGTGAACGATGGTGACATGGAATGTACCCAATTTTGGGTGCGGTCTGATTTAAGGTGTGCACGTCAATTTGGAAGTGCATTAATATGGGATGTATCATTCACTGTCTTGATGAAATTTTACTTCAAGTTGGGATGAGAAAAGATTTGTTGGTTGTCGGGACCCGCCACCTCTCTGAAGACGTTGAGGAATTAAATGACATACATCAGAGTTGTGAAGAGATGTACCCTTGAACCAAATCCCGTATTTGAGAGAAAGATCATGATGGATCATCTAAGAATCACTAACCTTATTTGAGATTAAGATTAACTTTAGAAGATATGGGATGAAGATCATTAGTCATATATGGGATTAAGATCAGTTTGGATATCATGAATATAAGTTTAGCCAATTTGGGCTAAGATTGGGTTTCTTTAATACCTAGTAGTGCTAAATACTCGGTTGCATATAGCGTTCACATATATATCACGTGAGGCGCTATAATAGTGCTAAGCACTAGTCTTTTGTGGCACTCACGTGTGTTTCACGTGAGGCGCTCCAATAGTGCTAAGCACCAACTTTTCCCGGCGCTCACGTGTGATTTACGTGAGGTGCTATATAACTTGACCTTAGGAGCCTATGTGCTTTTTACGTGAGGCACTAAATAACTTGGCCTTGGGTGCCTACGTAGGCACGTGTATTTCTTCATCTTCCTCCGTTAACCGAAAATCCTTTTCCCGGTGCTCACTCTCAAGTTGAGAAGGTTAACAGAGGACTTTTCCTATCTTGATGTCGATAAGGATTTTCCCTATCTTCAAATAATCACATGGTGATTTGAAAAGGATTTTTCATGCTTACATTTTTCAATTACCTAAATGATTTTACATGGATGTTTACTATATACGTATTGTAGCCTTAACTATATTGTGCTTAACTTAAACGGTAGATTTTTTAAATTGCATTTTCATCGTAACCCATATGATTCACATGCAAGTTGTTGGAGTTTTGGTTATTTAAGTTTTGCACTTGTTTTCATGCGCACGCGTGGCGCTATGATATTTCTACCTGTCTGGGACTTCGGACCCCGTTGATTTGATTTACTGAAATGTTTTAATATTTAAATTCCGGAACCGAATTTATTTAAGGAGGGAGATTGTAATATTTCAGAAAATGGAAAATATTATTTTAGAATTTAAATAATAAAATATTGAGTTTTATAGATATTATACCGAGTATGGATTTGAGTTTTCGTAAATTAGTATAATTATATACCTTTATTTTTGGAAAATAATCGAAATTTAAAATGAATAGTTATTTATGAAAGTATTTATTTAATTAGAATTTTTCATAAATTAGCATATAAATATATCCATACAAATTTAAGGTTAAAATTAATTAGTGATTTACTATTTGCTACACTAAACCAAGTTATTTTTACTAAACCATGCTTAGTGTGCATGACATATTTATGAGGGGGCAACATTTTATTTGAGCTTTTATATATGGTTTTATGTTTTCTGAAGAGAAGAAACGAAAAAAGAAAAGAAAATGGAGGTGTGGTTTTTAAATATTAGGTATGAGCAAATGAGAGAAAGTGGAGGGAGTTATGGTTGGCAACCATATCTCATTTCTTCATCTCATATTCTCCATCTCCTTCTTCATCCACTTCTCCTCCTCCTTCCCTACCTCCTCCACCTTCCACTACATCCTCAAACATCTACACAAAATCCCTCAAAATACCATATAACCTTCACTCAAAAATGTTCAAATTCTCATCCTACACTTGAAGATGTGATCAAGTCTTCACTTTGAGGCCATCTTCCAATCTTGGAACTTTCCTTCATCCCCATTTAAAAGTAAAATGCTCTCTTAAAACCAAGTTTTTAGAGTACTTGCCATGACAAATAGTTTAGAGCTAAAAGGTTTATGTTTCTAAGTTTTGAAAATTCTAAAGTTAGTTTTGGTGGATAGAACTTGTAGTGATGGTATAGTTGAGGTTCAGTGAGTGATTGTCACGCCCCGCTTCCCAGAGTGCGCTAAGATCGGTACGTGACAGAGCCAACCATGCTACATATGGTTAGGAAATATCCTTCCACAGTCACATTACGGCTGTCTAGGAGATATCAAGAACAGGAAAATAAAATAACTATCTAGTACATGTCCATATGCCATAATAAACGAGTCAAGAAATAATATGCGGAAGCAATAGAAACAAAACACCTGGAAAGTAAAATTGGATACTAACTGGATCCTCACTGCTCGGCCTGACGGCGGAAAATACTCCTGATCAGCCTCCAACAAAGGTAGAGGATCTGGGCCATGCAAAACCCAGACGTCAGTGCGTCATAATATCAAGCAATAATAAAATCAAGGAGTAGCAAGGCATGCAGGTACGAGTATGAGCGGTAAAACAGGTATAACAGTAACATAAATAATGACAGTGAAGGGTAAGGCACAGGTGATGTGCAGTGAGTAATCTAAACTGGTCTACTGGGTTAACTACTCTCAATTCTTTGAAATCAATTTGATGAATTATCGATGTAACTCAATAGTATCCCGTGCGTGCCCGGGACCACGGTCTAAGACTCTCGGGCTGAATCCGAGACGTGCCGCAAGGCAGTAAAAGGTAGTATGTAATGACGAATGATGTCAGCAGCCTCATCCCGGGGCTGTCCTAGCCCATAAGACTGATCAGTAAAGGTATCGAACTGTCGAGTTATAAGTCGTGTTTCATCATTGATTTCCCCATACCCCTAAGTTGTGTGTTCAAGTCAGGTATTGATAAATCTGGAGCTAATGCCAACACAGGGTCAAGCAAGTACAGGTTTGTCTGCATAGACAACAGAAAATGTCCGTAGGGACAACAGGTCATGATTATTGGCATTAGTAATAAGATCAGGTAACAGGTCAAGCTATGGTACATCAGGTCATGTCAGGTAGTGAACAAGTATCAATCATGTCAAGAAGTGCACATGTGTCAAGTCGTGTCAAGTAGTAGTGTATCAAGTCATGTCAGGGGTGCACAAGTATCACATGGGTGCTCATAATCAAACTATAATAAGTATGGGTACACAAAACAAGTATGGGGTACTAATATAACAATAAAATGGAATAATATGATATGGTATGCACATAAATATAATTTCAAGGATATGGATGCACAGTTATCGATTAGGGTTACATTTATAGTTCCAATATTAATTAGGATGCAATTTATTAAATATGGAGTGTTAATATCACAGTATTATGTAGTAATGTGATCTATGGATGCAATTATATGTATCTTAAATGCGATGGATGCAAACGGGTATCTGAAAAGTTATAAAACTATAAAATGGTAATATGGGATGTACAACTAAGCAATATGTGATATAAATATTGATATAATAATATTAATATGGATAGCATATTCAAATCGATTAATAACTATAAAAGTGGTATTGATTAACCATGCACAAGAAAGTTCCGTTCAGAAATTCAGCGTCATCCTGATTTGTAAAATAGCTTAAAAATAACAAACGTTCTCCAAAAGAGACGTGTCTTATACAAAAACAAGATAATTCAATAATCTTTTCATTTTTTTAAGTATATGCATCTCAGGTTGTCCCTACAAAAATCTATGAACATTCGAAATTGAAAGTTTGCTGCTGGAATTTCCCTGGACAGCAGTTTAGAGACATTTTCATTTGAATTTTATGTTATTTAAACAATTTATTTTGCAAGTAAATATTTCATAGAGTTATAGTATTCTGAGTTAGCTTCGTAACGAACTAAAGAACGTATACTAATGATTTTTCTATGATTTATAATGAATTTCATAAAGTAAGGTGTACAGTAAATTTCAGATTTGTCGTATCCGCTTTTTCAACGACGTTTCATATGTAAACTATAATATTTTCAAATGTATAACATTATAAAATGCAGATTATAAACTAATTAAAGATAATAATAAGAAATATTACGACGATATATATTTTAAATGATATGGATGCAGTATAATGTAATCTAGTATGTCACAAGATAAGTTTTCATGATCTAGATTTAAAATGATATAAACGGATGCAAACGGAACATCAAAACGTTATAAAATTAAACATGGGGTACTAGATTTAAACTATAGGTATGGTATTTATTTAAATAGGTATAAAATGAATTATATAGCATGTAGCAAGATTAACTTGCCTAAACGGAACAAGAACGGATGTGTACGGAACGTCCTTCATCGGCGAAATGTCGCGACGCGCGCACGGTACTAGGAACGGTTCCAAACAACGCACGAGGGTGATCACGCAAGTCAGGTACGTTCACTGGATCAGTCGGATCTTCAGCGACGAGCACGGCTCCGGCGGTGATTACCGGAATCAAAAAAACAAGATTAAAAAAAAGAAAGAAGAAGTAAGAAGAAGAGACTGTGAATTAAATAAGAAAAGAAAATTTTAAATAAATAAAATATATATAAATATATATATATATATGCAGAGGAGAGAGAGAGAGAAAGGGGTTCTTCGTTTGTTAGGAAATTAGATTTAAAATTTTAAAAGATTTTTAGATTTAAAATTTTAGATAAGAGGTTTCAGTTTGTTAAAGAAATCGTATGAAAATATTTAAACTAAATTTTAAAATTAAATAAATTGAATTTTGGCGGGATACAAAAATATTTCAAAACGCGCCCGGGTCGGGTCTAAAAATTCAGATTTAAAATACGAAAAATATGTGCGACTTTCAAAATTCAAAATGAATGCTCAGGTAACGAAAATGCATACCCCCAAGAACGGATGCACGTACGTGCGCGTAACCATCCAAACACGTCCGTTTCACTGAACGGGACGAGAACAAGATGCGCGGATGCTACCACGGGGTTAAAGTTATCATGCAGGCCATGCAATGTATTTTTAAAATATTTTATGTGACTTAAAATGTTATATTGTAAAAATGCAAATGCCAGATAAAATGCCAGTATGCACTAAACATGAAAATGCACTAATCTACGTAACAAGTCAGGATAATTCATAAGTATGAATCAAATAAGTTCAAGCAAGCGGGTCAGGTCGAATGTAATGTAAAATGTAAAATACTATTCGCACCCAAAACACGATAAATCAGGAAAATACCACAATTAAGGAAATACGAGAACTGGAATTGGTATAAATGAACTAGGTTGTTACATTATACCCAACAACAAAAGAATTTCGTCCTCGAAATTCCACGAACAAGAAAGGATAGACAATCAAGAAACTAAAAGAATAGATGTGGAAACTTCTATCGGATTTCATCTTCTCGTTCCCAAGTTGATTCTCCATACGAGCGATTTCCCCCAAGAAACAAGTACAAGAGGGATAACCTTGTTCTTAAGAACATTTTCCCTTCGATCCACAATCGACATCGGTCGTTCCTCAAAGGTTAAATCTTCTCGTACAGTCAGTTCTAAATGATCCAGCACGTGTGTTTCAGCTCTAACATATTTACGGAGTTGAGATACATGAAACACGTCATAAACATTCGCCAAATATTGTGGTAACACCAATCGATAAGCCACTTCTCCAATACGCTCCAAAATCTCGAAAGGCCCAACGAATAAAGGACTAAGCTTTTCTCGACTCCCAAAACGAATCACTCCTCTAGTCGGTGATATCTTCAAGAATACTAGATCACCAACAGCGAACTTTAGAGGTCTTCTCGATTTATCGACCCAACTCTTCTATCGATCTTGCGCTGCCTTCATATGATTCCGGATAGTGTTAACTTTCTCCACTGTTTGCAGGATCAAATCCGGTCCCAACAATTTTCGTTCTCCAATATCGTCCCAACAAACAGGTGAACGACACTTGTGACCATATAATGCTTCGAATGGAGCCATCTGAATAGTCGCCTGAAAGCTGTTGTTGTACGAAAACTCCACCAAGTGTAGATGATCCTCCCATGAACCCTTGAAGTCTAACATGCAAGCTCTCAACATGTCTTCAAGAGTTTGGATCGTTCTCTCCGACTGGCCTTCTGTTTGAGGATGATAAGCTGTGCTAAACTTCCATCGAGTCCCCAAACTTTCCTGTAAGCTCCTCCAGAAGTGTGATAAGAATCGGGTGTCATGGTCGGACACGATGCTCACAGGTACTCCATGCAATCTCACAATCTTCTGCATGTACCGTTCTGCTAACGCTTCCGTTGACTGACCAACTCGAAATGGTATGAAGTGAGCTGCCTTGGTCAATCGATCAACAATCACCCAAACTGCATTGTTGCCCTTTGGACTCCGCGGTAAAGCTGTCACGAAATCCATGGTTATATGTTCCCACTTCCATTGAGGAATCGGAAGTGGTTGCAATAAACCAGCAACCCTTTGATGTTCAGCCTTAACTTGCTGACACACCAAGCACTTTTCTACAAAGCGAGCAATCTCCCTTTTCATACCTCCCTACCAGAAATGCTGTCGTAGATCACGGTAAATCTTCGTGCCTCCCAGATGTACGGAATATGCGGAACTGTGCTCCTCCTTCATAACTTCTTCGCGAATATCTCCTTTTGGCATACACAAACGGCTACCATACCATAACGAACCATCTTCATGAATCAATAAGTCCGTTTGAAGCCTAGCTTCAACCTGTTCTCGAAACTTTTGCAATCTTGGGTCCTTCGACTGCGCTGCTTTAATACTCTCGATCAATGACGACTGTACTTGCAGCTGCATCAACTGTCCTGAAGAATACGGTAGCACGATCTCCAACTCGAATCTCCAAAAGTCTTCCATAATCTCCTTCTGTACAGTCAACATCTGAATTGCTGGCAACCGACTAAGCGCATCCGGCACAACATTAACTTTCCACGGATGGTATTTAAAATCAAGATCGTAGTCAGCCATCAGCTCCAACCATCTACGCTGCCTCATATTAAGCTCTTTCTGTGTGAACATATACTTCAGGCTTTTGTGATCGGTGAATACTTCGACCCTTTCGCCCAATAAGTAGTGTCTCCAAATCTTTAAAGCGAAAATCACAGCTGCTAGCTCCAAATCATGAGTTGGGTAATTCTTCTCATGGGTCTTCAACTGTCTCGATGCGTAGGCTATAACCTTCCCATGCTGCATCAAAACACATCCCAATCCTTTTCCAGATGCGCCGCTGTGAATCACCAATCCTCCGGAACTGTCTGATATGGTCAAAATAAGAGCGGTTATCAATTTCTGCTTCAACGCCTCAAAAGCTAACGCACACTTATCCATCCACACAAATAGTACTTCCTTGCGCGTAAGCTTGGTCAAAGACTTAGCCAAACAAGCAAAATTCTCCACGAACCTTCTGTAATACCCAGCAAGTCCAAGAAAGTTTCTGATCTCAGCAATGTTCTTCGGAATCGGCCAATCTCGATCTGCTGCAATCTTTTCGGGGTCAACGGCGATTCCATCTCCGGATACGACGTGCCCCAAAAACTTCACTTCTTCAAGCCAAAACTTGCACTTGCTCATCTTTGCATATAATCTTTCTTTCCTCAATGTCTGCAGTGCGATCTTCAAGTGTTCTGCATGCTCTTCAATGCTCCTCGAGTAGACCAGAATATCATCGATGAAGACCACTATAAACTGGTCCAAGATCGGTGAAAAGATTCGGTTCATCAAGTCCATAAATATTGCCGGTGCATTCGTGACTCTGAATGACATCACTAAATACTTATAATGTCCATACCAAGTTCGGAACGCAGTCTTGCAAATATCTTCTGATTTAACTCGGACTTGATGATATCCAGACCGCAAATCCAGCTTCGAGAATACCCTCGCGCCACTAAGCTGCTCGAACAATTCGCCAATGCGAGGGATCGGATACTTGTTCCTAATAGTCACCCGGTTTAATTCTCGATAATCGATGCACATCCTCCTTGTGCCATCTTTCCTCTTTACTAGAAGAACTGGAGCTCCCCAAGGTGAATTGCGCAAATTCAACCCTTCTCTAGCAATTCGGTAACCTGCTTCTTTACTTCTTCCAACTCCACTGGTGCCATCGGATAGTACGCCTTTGAGATTGGCGCTGCACCAGGAACAAGATCGATCGCAAACTCCACATATCGTTTTGGCGGTAAACCCAATATGTCCTCGAACACATCCATGAACTCTCAAACTACAGCTGGCGCTTCCTCCTTATCAACTTCGATTGACGAAAGAACATTGCTTGTCGGCCTAGCCCTAAACTCGACTAGCCCGACAGAACTGCTACCTCCAGCAAAACAAACTCCGGATGTCCGGAAATCTGGAAAATCATTTTCTTTTCCCTACAATCAATGTGAGCGTGGAAAGTGTTAAGAAAATCCATTCCCAAGACAACAACAAACAAAGGGATGCACCAGAATTGAATAATTCTAATGCGGGGAAGACATGATCAAGTAGGATACCTGAAACGATTTCACCTGAAGCCAAACACTGAAGAAGATAAGCACGGTAAACAGAATTCAAGCTTGCGATAAAACATGAACTGGAAAGCAAGAGAAGCAAGGTAATATAACGACCATGAAACAAGGAAGTGAATCAAGACTAGGACTCCAAGTTACTTAAATAGAGTACTGCATTGTAACCATGCTGCAGTTCATAGTTACAATCACATAACTCCACTCATGTCGCCCAAATCCTAGTATCAGAATCTAAGGGACAAGGAGAAACAATAGGGAACCAAAAGGTTTCAAGTTGAGATACAAAGCGGTTTGCATATAATCAAGACGACGATCAAGAGAAAGATAAGATTCAAGAATCACGAGAACAAGGTGGCAGAACATGTTCCTAATTACGAGTTTTCCGATTCGTGTATTGGGTCCAATACCCAACTACAAAAGAATCAAACCCGATTAACCTAAATCCTATGGCTCTGATACCAAACAAACCCTGTCACGCCCCGCTTCCCAGAGTGCGCTAAGATCGGCACGTGACAGAGCCAACCATGCTACCTGTGGTTAGGAAACATCCTTCCACAGTCACATTACGGCTGTCTAGGAGATATCAAGAACAGGAAAATAAAATAACTATCTAGTACATGTCCATATGCCATAATAAACGAGTCAAGAAATAATATGCGGAAGCAATAGAAACAAAACACCTGGAAAGTAAAACTGGATACTAACTGGATCCTTACTGCTCGGCCTGATGGCGAAAAATACTCCTGATCAGCCTGCAATAAAGGTAGAGGATCTGGGCCGTGCAAAACCCAGACGTCAGTGCGTCATAATATCAAGCAATAATAAAATCAAGGAGTAGCAAGGCATGCAGGTACGAGTATGAGCGGTAAAACAGGTATAACAGTAACATAATAATGACAGTGAAGGGTAAGGCACAGGTGATGTGCAGTGAGTAATCTAAACTGATCTACTGGGTTAACTACTCTTAAGTCTTTGAAATCAATTTGATGAATCATCGATGTAACTCAATAGTATCCCGTGCGTGCCCGGAACCACGGTCTAAGACTCTCGGGCTGAATCCGAGACGTGCCGCAAGGCAGTAAAAGGTGGTATGTAATGACGAATGATGTCAGCAGCAGCATCCCGGGCTGGCCTAGCCCGTAAGACTGATCAGTAAAGATATCGAACTGTCGAGTTACAAGTCAGGTTTCATCATTGATTTCCCCATACCCCTAAGTTGTGTGTTCAAGTCAGGTATTGATAAATCTAGAGCTAATGCCAACACAGGGTCAAGCAAGTACAGGTTTGTCTGTATAGACAACAGGAAATGTCCGTAGGGACAACAGGTCAAGATTGTTGGCATTAGTAACAAGATCAGGTAACAGGTCAAGCTATGGTACATCAGGTCATGTTAGGTAGTGTACATGTATCAATCATGTCAAGGAGTGCACAGATATCAAGTCGTGTCAAGTAGTAGTGTATAAAGTAATGTCAGGGGTGCACAAGTATCACGTGGGTACTCATAATAAGACTATAATAAGTATGGGTACACAAAACAAGTATGGGGTACTAATATAACAATAAAATGGAATAATGTGATATGGTATGCAAATAGATATAATTTCAAGGATATGGATGCACAGTTATCGATTAGGGTTACATTTATAGTTCTAATATTAATTAGGATGCAATTTATTAAACATGGAGTGTTAATATCACAGTATTATGAAGTAATGTGATCTATGGATGCAATTATATGTATCTTAAATGCGATGGATGCAAACGGATATCCGAAAAGTTATAAAACTATAAAATGGTAATGTGGGATGTACAACTAAGCAATATGTGATATAAATATTGATATAATAATATTAATATGGATAGCATATTCAAAGCGATTAATAACTATAAAAGTGGTATTGATTAACCATGCACAAGAAAGTTCCGTTCAGAAATTCAGCGTCACCCTGATTTGTAAAATAGCTTAAAAATAACAAACGTTCTCTAAAAGAGACGTGTCTTATACAAAAACAAGATAATTCAATAAGGTTTTCATTTTTATAAGTATAAGTATCTCAGGTTGTCCCTACAAAAAGCTATGAATATTCGAAGTTGAAAGTTTGCTGCTGGAATTTCCCTGGACAGCAGTTTAGAGACATTTTCATTTGCATTTTACGTTATTTAAACAATTTATTTTGCAAGTAAATATTTCATAGAGTTATAATATTCTGAGTTAGCTTCGTATCGAACTAAAGAACATATACTAATGATTTTTCTATGATTTATAATGAATTTCATAATGTAAGGTGTACAGTAAATTTCAGATTTGTCGTATCCGCTTTTTCAACGACGTTTCATATGTAAACTATAATATTTTCAAATGTATAACATTATAAAATGCAGATTATAAAATAATTATTGATATGGATGCAGTATAATGTAATCTAATATGTCACAAGATAAGTTTTCATGATCTAGATTTAAAATGATATAAACGGATGCAAATGGAACATCGAAACGTTATAAAATTAAACATGGGGTACTAGATTTAAACTATAGGTATGGTATTTATTTAAATAGGTATAAAATGAATTATATAGCATGTAGCAAGATTAACTTGCCTAAATGGAACAAGAACGGATGTGTACGGAACGTCCTTCGTCGACGAAATGTCGCGACGCGCGCACGGTACACGGAACGGTTCTAAACAACGCACGAGGGTGATCACGCAAGTCAGGTACGTTCACTGGATCACTCGGATCATCAGCGACGAGCACGGCTCTGGCGGTGATCACCGGAATCAAAAAAACAAGATCAAGAAAAAGAAAGAAAAAAGAAGAAGAGGCTGTGAATTAAATAAGGAAAGGAAAATTTAAATAAATAAAATATATATAAATATATATATATATGCAGAGGAGAGAAAGAGAAAGGGGTTGTTAGTTTGTTAGGAAATTAGATTTAAAATTTTAAAAGATTTTTAGATTTAAAATTTTAGATAAGAGGTTTCAGTTTGTTAAAGAAATCGTATGAAAATATTTAAACTAAATTTTAAAATTAAATAAATTGAATTTTGGCGGGATACAAAAATATTTCAAAACGCGCCCGGGTCGGGTCTAAAAATTCAGATTTAAAATACGAAAAATATATGCGACTTTCAAAATTCAAAATGAATGCTCAGATAACGAAAATGCATACCCCCAAGAACGGATGCGCGTACGTGCGCGTAGCCATCCAAACACGTCCGTTTCACTGAACGGGATGAGAACAAGATGCACGAATGCTATCACGGGATTAGCGTTATCATGCAGGCCATGCAATGTATTTTTAAAATATTTTATGTGACTTAAAATATTATATTCTAAAAATGCAAATGTCAGATAAAATGCCAGTATGCACTAAACATGAAAATGCACCAGTCTACGTAACAAGTCAGGATAATTCATAAGTATGAATCAAATAAGTTCAAGCAAGCGGGTCGGGTCGAATGCAATGTAAAATGTAAAATACTATTCGCACCCAAAACACGATAAATCAGGAAAATACCACAATTAAGGAAATACGAGAACTGGAATTGGTATAAATGAACTAGGTTGTTACAGTGATTACCAGCTTATTAGAGCTAGTATCCTTGGTGTTAATGAGTTTTGAAGTTTCAAACATGAGTTTAGAATTTCAAATGTTGGTTTTCATTGAATTTTGGTATTCAATTGGAATCTGGAGCAATTAGGGATCTTTGAAAATTATTTAGAGGACACAATGAGATGTTTAGACCAGTAGAAGTCCTCTCTTGAAACCCGAGCCCCCAATTCCATAGCAAAACCGCAAATTTAATCCTTTTTGCCGCAAATTGCGGCCAAGTTGATGAATTAGGGTTCGAGATTTGTTCTGTAGCTCACTCACTCGATAACTAAACCTACCTTATATGCTATTTTGTCCCAGATCACCTGAGTAAAAATCTGTGAGCATTTTGACTTGGTTTTGTTGATATTTTGCGATATTTGAAACTTGGATTTCGGATTTTTATGTCTTGACCTGGTCGTTCGACGTTCGTACATCGACGACGGGGTGTATTTTTTCATTTTAGCACGCGTTGACTATATGTTCTAACCTATGTGCGCTTCGCTCGTGATTTCATTTTCGATTTGGGTTGTTATAAGATTTTGGTTATGATTTCGATTGTAGGTACAATTGTGTGGACTTTCGAGACGAAAAAGAAAGGTAAGGTATCCATCGGCTTCGACTAGGGCGAGGAGAATATATGAGTAGATATATATCTACGGGGGAAGTCGGGTGGATGGCATATAACACCCCCACAACCATAGAGATTAGGATACTATATATATACTAGAATTATATACCTAGTCTAACCAATGCGGTAGTAGTACACTTAGTAAACGATTATACATTTAGTCTCTATTTCTTGGAATTAGGCTATATACATACATTCATATATTTAAGGATATTTACAATATAAGTATACATGATATAGTATGATATGATATGATATGATATGAGACGTATGGTATGAGACGATATGATATGATATGAGATCGGTGTATGCGACTATAGATCCGTACCATATTAATTGGATGATATCGTACGAGGGATATTTCGTACGTGATATAATGAAGATCGATTGCCGATTACGGTCGATATTTATTTCGACTCGAGGAGTGTTGTTTAAAATCACAATATGGATAATATAAGATGTTTAGAGCAATACCTACTTTTAAAACTAACGATTTGTTACATACTTGTAAATGATAATTTCAAGGTTACGCTACGAATTTTCAAGTGGTATCTATTTCAAAAATATCATAGTCCCCTATTTTCAAAACAACATTTTGTGCTATTTTAAACTATATAAGACTACGGTAGCGCCCCGGCCGTCTTTCCGAGGCCAAAATGCGGAAACGAAAATTTTTCTAAACTAGAAACCGGCGCTATCGTATGCTTAAAACCCGGATCGAACCATTAACCTACTATTAGCAAACTAGAGAAGAGTTGGAAAGGCTATACCGATCGATCCGTGTCCTTCGGTCTTTGGCCACCATCCCAAGCTCCTCGCGGCATCTCCGGTCTTGATCTCCTCGTCGGAAAGGGCACCACATCTACGAGTCTTTTTACGGGCTCCCGCTTCATCCGAAGCAACTCGGGCATGAAGTGTGCTCACCGACGTGTCCAAGGTGATATAGAGAATGTTTATGATCACTTTGTCTCTTACATCCATGAGATGGATGGAGGTTAGAGATGAAGCCATTGATGGAAGTTTTGAGCTAGAGGAAGAAGAAGAAGAAGAAGGAGCCTTTTTCTTTTCTTTTTGCTTTGTGATGATCAAATGAGAGTGAGAGAGTTGTCTCAAAAATACAAGAGCTAACATCATCATATGGCATCCCCTCTCTCTCCTCTCATCAAATCAAGACACAAAACGATCTCATAATATGACACATGCACAAGAAAAGAGACCATGAGTCATCACTTGTGCATGTGTCACCATTAATGCTCTAAATCATGATATCTAGCTTATAATTACCATTTACAAACATTAATCCAAATGTTTGCAGTAATAAAAAGATACGGCAACATCTAAAGTAAACTCGTGACGGATCACAAGGATACCCCTTACCTGTATATACATACCTGCATCCGCATTTCGACTGAATGCGAATGCGATGAGACTAAAGTAATCCAACAAATCTAATACTTGGATCCGGCTTAAACCAAAGCCCACTAGTATGATCCGCCCGATCATGATCCGTGCACTACTACACGTATATGATCGGACCCTGCCATATATCATACGGCCTCTACAACGTTTCACCCGAAACTTGAGAAACTATCTGTGGGGGACTCTAAAGACTCGTCAATACTTTGGCTGTGGATTTAACCACTAGCACGTCAGAGGTACTAGCCGTACGTAACGGGCTACCAGGTATTGACCAAAAGGGAGGTCGATGAGAAAACTCATCCTGACACCCTACTGAGCCTGTCAGTGACAATATCCGTACAGTCTGGTCCATTCATCTATGAGCATCGCATGGCGGGCCTAGGGGGTTGGTAAAAGTCAGACCCCTAAAAGTGGTACAAGTCGTGTCGGAGTGTAGCCCAAAACACCCTGAGATACTACTGGAATACCTACCGGTAAATCTCCTGCCTTGGCCGAGGGCTTTGTGTAATGGCTCTCCTAGACACAGCGCGACCTCACCCCCAATACCGGGAGAGAAGAATCCCCTGCCAATCCGCTCACTTTCCTCCATGTGGCTCGGGACTGTACCCAACTAAAACCTGTTTGCACGACTCCTTCGAGCCGTGGTAGGGTAGTAATCAAAGCACAGTGGGAACTCACACGAGACAAATGAAGACCTCAGGTTGATGAACTAACCTGTACACATGTCACCAGGGAACTGCTATCTGACATCAGGTATAATACCAACTAGCATGTTCCCGGCGAGTCCTGTCCGGTGTACTCATAACCCAATGAGCACCTGTATACATCTTAGGTGAACCAACTGACACCAATGGCTTATGAGACCGGCCACCGCCCCTCGTCGGGGTCTCAACTGTATACACTAGTCTACTAATGGAGTATCGATGCCCAGTCTCGAAACTCCCACAACTAGGGACATTTTAAGGATGTGCTTATATACCCCAGCTCCCACATATATGATCGACATCATATTGCTGGCCGTCAAGCAAGAATCCTAAGGGCTCTACCAACGTGTAATAGTGACCTGTAAGGTCACCTAAAGCTGTACACGATGATAAAGACAAACCATGGTAGCATACTATTCTCTATCAACGTGTAATAGTGAATTACAATGTCACCTAAAGCATATACATGATGATAAAGGCAAACCAGATAGTATACAAACCTCGCGATTAGGACTGTCTTACCGGTACAGGTCCTCCCTCAATCATTGCAATCACGTGCCTGTGATCCAGTAATTGACTCTGAGGGCACTATATCCAACAATCTCCCACTTGCACTCAAGGCTAATTATTGCGATGTCGCATACTCACAGCCCGTGTGATACCGAACACCCAACTCCTCTACTAATCAGTCTCACAAAGCCCGTTTGCGAAACTATTGTGTTCGAGGAATAGCCTCAGTGAGTGGATCCGCCCTGATGTTTCTTTCTATGTCTCTCTTTATCTCAAGTTCGTGGAGAAAGCCATCTCCCGAAATGAACAATACCTGTCTTAGAATATGTCTGGATATCTGATGGGACCTAGGTCATAAATGAACTCCAAATCCAAACTTCTTAGACCGTATCGTCAACTGAAACCAATCAGTATCCTGCGCCATGCCTCCCTCAATATCCTCTTGGACCACCTGTCCAAAATCCTGCCCCTCGTCAGAGGAAAAACTATAACTCTGACAGCCACTCTGTCATTCAAGTCACCTTGGAAACCTGGAATGATAACCGTCTCCCGAAGGAGGCTGCCATTATCATATCCCTAGAATATCCACTTTTGTTCTAAAACTGCTTCCGAACGTTTCTCCAGGATAGGATTAATATCAACTTATTGCATCTAGTGCAAAAACAACGTCTGGTGTGGTACTTGACAACTCATGATCAACTTAATTGCCTAAGCAAGTGATCTGCCAATCATGCGCATTCCTTGTTTACCCCAATCAGAGCAAAACTCTGTTCAAATTCCAAGGCGGGAAACGAAGCAACGCTTCTGTTTCCCCCAATCAGAGCAAATCTCTGTTTTGAAAATTAAAGTGAAAATTACAATTAAAATAAATGAAGTAACGCTTCAGATCCACTGCGCTGTGTGCAGAGCGCCACGTGTCAAAATCAGACACGCCAGCACAGGGAGTGCAGCGCCCAAGGCAGCGCACCCAATCAGAGCAAGGCTCTATTTAAAAATTAAATTAAATTAAAAGAAGCAACGCTTCAGATGCGCTGCGCGACACATGTCAGCGCAGTTGCGCTGTGCCTTGCGCTGCGCGACACGTGTCAGCGCAGTTGCGCTGCGCAGTTGTGCTGCGCAACACGTGTCAGCGCAATTGCGCTATGCTCTGCGTTGCGCGACACGTGTCAAGCGTAGGTGCGCTTGCGCCAAACAGAATTAAAATCTTGAAAGATCTTTCTCAATCTTGTTAAAAACAAGAAGATTGCCTTCTGTAAAACAGAAGCCCTTAGATCAAAGATCCAACGGTGGGGAAAAATCCCCAAATCACTCAGGGAAAGATCTCTCTAACCAATTCAACAAATCATTGGCACTATAAAAAGGCCCCCAGACCCCCAACACAAAAAGGACATCAACAACACAGAGAGAACTCCTCTAAAGAAAATTTTGAGAAGAACTCAAAAAGAGAAAAAGGTAAACCCTTTGAATAAAAAAAGAAGAATTTCTTCTGAAAAGATCATTGATCTAAAAACAAGATCAAGGATCTTCAATAAAAAAATATAATAATAACAAAGGCATTGCCTTTTGATGAACCACTGGTTCTGGAATCTTAAAAGATTCCTTTCTTGAATCCAAAATTGGATCAAGATAATAAAACAGTGCCCTGCACTTGAAAAATCTGCACTGTTGCGCTTCTGGGTTGGCGCAAGCCACCAGAGAGCGCCACGTGCCAGCTCCAGAACAGCTTGCGCTATGCGCTTTTCAAATAGAGCATTGCTCTCTGAATTGGCGCAACTCACCAGAGAGCGCCATGTGTCAGCTCCAGAACAGCTTGCGCTATGCGCTTTTGAAATAGAGCATTGCTCTCTGAATTGGCGCAACTCACCAGAGAGCGCCACGTGTCAGCTCCAGAACAGCTTGCGCTATGCGCTTTTAAAACAGAGCACTGTTCTCATGAATTGGCGCAACTCACCAGAGTACGCCACGTGTCAGCAGCGCACTGCGCTTGCGCTCACCGGAGCATGACACGTGTCACCTCCACATGGACTTATGCCTTGCGCTCCTCAATTGGCGCAAAGCGCCTGACAAGCCACGTGGCGCTCTGTCAGACTAATTAATGCAGCGTATTATTAAAGGGAAGAACCCGATAGAAAGGCCTATCAGACCAAACAACAGTGCTATGAACTATTAAAAGGGGACAGAGCCCAACTTAAAAGGCCTAACAGGCCAGAATAAAATACAGTACAGGGGAAAAGCCCTAGCACAGGCCTAATAGGCTAAAGCCAAAGATAAAAACGTTGAATATTCTAAACTGGACTTAGCCCAATTATGGCCGTAACTCCTCAAATTAAATTGACTGAGCAAGACTGCTCTCTTAAATCAATTTACATCCGGTTCAAGGGTACATCTCTGAACTCCTCTGACACCTATCATTGTAATCCTTCAACGACGTCAGAGAGGTGACGGGTCCCGACAACCACGCATTAATACGGACTGTGGGATCCTTAAACCCATGGACTTATGCGTCCTTAAACTAATGGACTAATGCGTCCTTAAACACATCTATACGGACTGTGGGGTCCTTAAACCCACGGACTTATGCGTCCATAAACTAATGGATTAATGCGTCCTTAAACACATCTATATGGACTATGGGATCCTTAAACCCATAGACTAATACGTCCTTAAACTAATATCCGTCCCTAAAATGGGAACAATGGACCACCATGTCCCTAAACTGGCAATGAACCGCAATGTCTCTAAACTACTTATGGACCACTACGTCCCTAAACTGGAACAATAGAGCCCCCAAACTCTCTTTCGTCGGATCTAAATGATCCAGTTTAAGTTGATCTTAGCCTCAAATATGGCTAACGTATCCTTAAACATTCAAACAGACTTTAGTCCCAAATTGGACTATATGACCCCCAATCAACTTTGGCTCAAAGGTACATCTCCGAACTCCTCTGACACCTATCGTTGTAATCCTTCAACGTCGTCAGAGAGGTGACGGGTCCCGACGGCCATATACTAAATAGACCACTATGTCCCTAAACTGGAACAATAGAGCTCCTAAATGCTCTTTCCGTTAAGTTGATCTTAGTCTCAAATCAGACTAACGTATTCTTAACGAACGTTTAAGTTGATCTTAGCCTCAATATGGCTAACGTATCCTTAAACTAAAACACCAAACCCAAATCTAAGTAAATACGGATTTGGACTAATCCACGTCCTACGGGCGACGGCATAACTTAGTCTCCGTATACAATCCACGGGCAACCACAAACAAAACGAACACACACGACACGAAGTGAAATTCTGGAGAAAGAGAAAGTTGTTACCGCGATGCGGTAGCATAATTAACTGCAGGGGCTTGCGCCTGTAGGGAAGAGCGTCCCCACAATTAAAAACCCCTCAAACGAGGGGGAATCTGACGAAGTCTGCTACATAGGCCGCATCCGTCCAAACCTACGATACACGGTGCCATAAATCAACTTGGCATCTTCGGAGAGGTAGACAGATAAAACCAATTAGCATCTGCCCCGAACCTCAGGCTAGACGTCCATGTCTTGGCCGCCGTTCGGAGGGGAACAGATTCTGGTACGCCCGGTGGGACCTCTTCCTCTTTCCACTCCACACTTCGTGTGTCGTGTTCACGAACAAATCGCGGTTTGCTATGGTTGCCTGTGGATTCGAGGTACTAAGATTTGGTGTCTTGCTCCGTGCAGAAAACAGAAGATCAATAGCTTCAAACTGCACTACCTGCAACTGCGACTCTCGCTTCGTCCCTGCTGGAGGAGTGACTTATGGGCCCCAAGCGGACTCCCTTTTTAAGATGCCAGTGGAGCAGGTAACTCAGGCCACCACTGGACTGTTCTTCGGGACTATTCTCCCACCGATGAGCTTCAATGCCCCAATGACGTTGCAAGAAGCCCTAAAGAAGTCAGTCTTTGATTGACTTACCACTGCCGCGACCCCTCTCAACGGGTCGCCCAGCTTCAATACCTCAGTTTTCGACAGACTGGGCCAGAACGTCTACAAGCCCGCGATACCCGAAGCGGCCATCCCAAAGCAGATAGCCACCCCGGCTCAAGCGGACGAAATCATTGGAAAGGCTCCTCCTTCCAAGAATTCAGTTTTTACAAGGCTGGCCATTCCAGTTGCTGCTCCAGGCGAGGTCCTCAAAGCAGCTTCCCCTGCCCAGAGGTTTGTCTTTGACAGAGTGGACATTGCTTCTCAACGGGTGTCAGTCTTCGACAGACTAACACCAATAACAGTCTCTCCTCAAACCAAGGTGCATGACAAAGTCACCCCAACGGCTAAACCAACTCCAATCGCTCGACATGCTCGCCGTCTCCACTGGCGCCGGGTAAGGAAAGCTGGGGGCAACTCCCCCTCTGGGATAACTCCGCCGGCTCCAACGGTAGGGATCGATGCTGCTGTTCCAACTGGGAACAGCTTTGAACTACTCAACAAGGTGCGCAGAAACTCTCCTACTACAGTGCTGAAGAGAACTCCTTCACCTGTGAAGAATGCTACAGAGAAGAAGCCGGAGCAATCTCCTCAATGGCTGTCCTCTAAAATTTACAAGGTCTGGCGTCAAGTCCAAGACTCCGTGATGGAGACTATCTCCGCCGACAGAAAAAGATGAAGGTTCAGCAGGAGAAGGATTACTCCGTTAAGCCACAAAAAGCAACAGTTACTTGGGTGCCCACTACAACGGCCCCCTCAACTCCAATCACTCAAAAGAAAAGGAGGCCGCAAAAAGCCCCTGTGAACATGGCGAACCGTAAAAGCGCTGAACACAAATGCCCCAAGTCTGGGGGCATGGTGGTACACACTGTCTATATGGCTTCCGGAAAGGAGGAAATCCACGCTTCGACGGGTCACCGACCGCTCACCCGATCCGTGACAAAAGCCCAAGAGCAGCAACGGAAGCTTCAGGAAATGATGACTGCGATGGCTGCACTCACCGAGCCAAAAGAAAGCTCGAAAGTATTCTCAGAGCAGCGTCACGAACAAGAAACTGACGCTGACTTCTTACGCAGAGTCCTCGAAAAGAAGGACAAAGAAGCCGCAGAGCAAGCGGCTAACATAAAACAAATGGCGCTCCTCTTCCAAGATATGATAGGGATGATGTTACAGCCGGACCCTCCAGCTGATGACCCTCCAATCATTGTTGAAAACGATAAAGGGGAGACATCTAATCCTCCTCCGGCTCTTTCAGCAGCCAAGGAAGAAACCATTTCCAAGGCCGCATTGGATGACTATATAGCTCAGCAAATACGAGCTCATCAGGAGAATAAGGCAGCTGGGCAAATTGCTAGAACCGGACGACCCTACCCGGGCTGGTATGACCAAATCAGTTACCCGCCGGGATATACTATCCCTAAATTCCATGTGTACAAGGGGACAGGGAATCCACATCAGCATGTCGCTCAATTCAGGGCCTTATGCGGCAATACTGGAAGCGATGACAAATTGTTGCTTCGACAATTCGTCGGCAACTTAGCAGAAACAGCCTTTGAATGGTATTCGGAGTTACCTAACGACTCTGTCAAAATATTTGCAGAGATGGAACTACTGTTTACACAAAGATTCGCGAGTGCTAGTGGACGCACCCCGATAACAACACTGATCAATGCCAGGATAAGGCCAGGCGAAACGTGGGTCCAATATGCAACACGATGGCGGAACCTATGGTCGAAATGCGAACAACGCATCGAAGAAGCACCTGCGGTAGGCATGTTCGTAGGCACTCTTGATCCGCAAGCAACCATCTCGCAATTCGTGATGTTCTTCAGGCCGACCACCTTCCAGGCCTTGATCGACAAATTAGCCCAAATGGACCAGATAGGCCATGGACTGTCTCCTCCAAAACCGGACTCTCGAAATGAGAAGAAAGGAAAAGCGATCGTTGTTGCCAATACTCAACAACAGCCGAGCAAATCAAAGCCGGTTGCTCGCCAAAACAACGTGCGTCCACGCCCATCCCTCGAGGAGAGACTGGGACATCCTTACTCATTTCCTCAGAATAAAACAAGGAAACTGTTCGAGCTGGCCACGTGCAACGGACTCATCAATCTGCCGAGTCCAAAACGTCTGTTGCAGCCAGACGATCTCAATAATCCCGATTATTGCCCTTACCACCACACGGTAAGTCACCCGATCGAGGATTGCTTCGTCTTTAAAGGATGGATCGAGGATCAGTACCTACAAGGCAAGTTTGCGCTGTCTGAAAAGTGGAAGGTAAACCCACCACAGCCGCACACTCCAAAGAAAACGGACGCACCGGGGGCAACTTGTCATGTGATCTCCCACTCATTGGCGGATGATAAAGAGTCTCCTTGCGCCGAGAAACCAAGGGTGGACCCTGAATCAGAAATTCTGCGGCCGTCAGACGAGTTGATCGATGCCTTCCTGAATGAAATTCGTCTGAAAGTTAAAGCCAATCAGGAGCGTGAGATGGCCATACTAGAAGGAGCCAAACACCGATTACTAGACCAAAGAGTCGAGGCACTTCCGTCAAATCAAAAGTCATCTGCTGCGGATAAAAACAAATTCAAGACGAGGAAAAGGTTCGTCAAAGCTCTATCAGTGAGGATGAAGCTACCGCCCTCTGAAGAAAATACTCTTGGTGGAGTAGAGATGCATCCTAATTTCTGCTTATATCATCAGAAGATCATACATCCTACCGAAGACTGCGACTTCTTTAAGTGTTGGTGGCAAGGGTATGTCGCTCAAAAGCAACACTTCAACAGGACAAAGCGTGAAGCTCGTAGACATCAGAAAAATGTGATAGATGAGCGCAGAAGAGCCGACGACGACTGTCACATAGCCGACTCCAAGGGATCGCAAATTATTACCTTTGGAAGCGACTCTGACGAAGAAGCTGCCCTCAACCCTCTCCTCAAGGAATCCATTTCAAAAATGAAAGAATTAAGAAGTTGCGAGAACATTCAACCGTGCAATCGCACGCTACTCGAAAAAAATCTCGGCCCCGCAAACAAAGGATCGAGCAAAAAGGATAAAGGGAAGAGAAAAACAGCCCTCGTAGCCAACACTCAACAGCAATCGAGTGGCCCTAGACCAGTTGTTCGCCAAAACAATGTGCGACCACGCCCATCCCTCGAAGAGAGGTTGAAACGTCCTTACTCATTTCCTCAGGATGAAACAAGGAAGTTGTTCAAAGTGGCAGTGCATAACAGGCTTATCACTCTACCGGACCGAAACACCAACTACAACTGGATGATGTCAACAGTTCTAATTATTGCCACCAAGTATTGGGCCATCCGATCGAGGACTGCTACGTCTTCAAAAACTGGGTTGAAGATCAATACCAACAGGGCGAGTTCGCGTTGTCCGAAAACTGGAAGGTGAGCCCGCCACAACCACATGCTCAGAGAAAGATGGATACGCCGGGGGCATCCTGCTCATTCATAGGGAAAGCCCCATAGACCGAAAAGGCAGTAAACTAGAAATTCTCCTCAAATACGGTGACAGTGGACCGAAACGTCCCTAAACTAACAATGGACCGAAACGTCCTTAAACTAACAGTGGACCGAAACATCCTTAAACTAACGATGGACCACTACGTCCTAAAACTAGCTGACGACCGAAACGTCTTTAAACTACTACAGCAGTATCCTCAGGCTAAAAAAAAAAGGCGTATGTCCATAAGTGAAATTGGTACGGATGAAAACCCGAAAGGGCTCCGTGAGTAAAAACAACAGGGCTACCGGCGAGTGTTCGTGAAAACCCGAAAGGGCGCGACCTCGTTAGAAAAAAGAATAAAAAGAATTAAAAAAAAAAGAAGATGGTATGTCCATAAGCGAAATGGACACAGATGAAAACCCGAAAGGGCTCCGTGAGTAAAATCAGCAGGGCTACCGGCGAGTGTTCGTGAAAACCCGAAAGGGCATGACCTCGTAAAAAAAATATAATAAACAGAATAAAAAAAACGGTATGTCCATAAGCAAAATGGGCGCGGATGAAAACCCGAAAGGGCTCCGTGAGTAAAAACAGCAGGGCTACGGGTGAGTGTTTGTGAAAACCCGAAAGGACGCAACCTCGTTAAAAGACACTTACAGGGCCCTCTCGACCTTGTAAAGAGAAACCACCCGCGTGAGATCCTTACAACTCACAGGGAAGCAACACACTTAGGGATCCTCACGATTCCTAAGGAGAAATTACACTTGCAAGATCCTCAAGACTCGTAAGGAGAACTTTCTTATGGGACCCTCACGGCTCATAAGATTTGAAAGTCTTAAGTTACAGAGACCTGAACCTGTTCTTAAGCAACCCCCATAACTTTCGATAGTGCCCTACAAGCGGCTCAATACTGACCATTATATACAATCCACGGGCACGAATAAACATTTCCCTAACCAAGTCCCACCCGTGACTGGGGATATGTCCATACGGTGAACAACCCTTGTAAGTCCTCTCGACTTATAAGGAGAAAACCCTTTTGTAAGATCCTTACAACTTACAGGGGAACATACACTTAGGAATCCTCACGATTCCTAAGAAGAAAATACACCTACAAGATCCTCACGACTTGTAGGGAGAAATACCTTTGTGAGACCCCTACGGCTCATGAAGTCAAAAGCCTTAGTCGACGGGATCCTAACTCTGTTCGCTAAGCCACCTTTGTTCAACGTCGACAGAGGCAAATGATGATTCGCTCCTGGCAATATCGAAGTTGTAGCGATGGTGATGCCTATGCCGGTATCAAATTCCAAGCCCTTTCATGGCAAATGATGATTTGCTCCAGGCAATATTCCAGTTGTAGCGATGCTGATGCTGAGATTGGCACCAAATTCCAAGGTCCACACTCGCGATAAAAAAAAACAGCGAGCCACACATGCATACGAAATAGCCGAAATGATGGGGCAACTTGTGTAGGGTTACTAGACACTCTAACAAGGCTCTACAAGGCATCGACCATGCCGAATTAAAAATTTTAGGTGCTGAACAACCCTAAGCAAGATCGTTAACTAGATATTAGGCGAATCAAAAGCAAGTAAATCACATTTACACTAAAGGAAGGGGCTACAACCTTTGTAGATCCGGTCCTCCACTTCCAAAGCTCCGTGACGACGTACCTTCGCTGCGATCATCCAACTGCCGGACTCTCGGACGGCTCCTTGAGAAGTTGCAAGGGGATCGCTTGAAGTCTTCGATGCCGAAGATGATCTACGTCGAGAGAATGCGGACTCAAGCTTCTACCTCACTAATCAAAGAATTAGTGAAGCAAACACCCTAAACTAAAGTGCTAGTCTAGTAGAGGATGGTGAGATAGGAAATGGGTACTCTTTAGATTTTGATTTCTCACACTTAATCTTCACTTGATAATTTTCTAGCAAGCCTTTTCTTTTCTTCAAGAAGAAGAAGGAGAAAAGAAAAGAATAAGAATAATAAAAATCATGAAATGAATTATCAAGTGATGTCTATCATAATGCAACCATGGGTGAGTTAAACCATTGTAGAGACTAAACTAGAGTTTAGGTGAATGGTTAGGTTAATGAAAATGTGATGCAAAACAAAAATGGTAGACTTTGTCAAAGATGCTTGAAAGCTTCATGAAGCTTCAAGAAAATTCAAAAATGAGCACCATTTTTGAATTACAAAATGAATTAAAAACCTTTACCATTAACCTAAATATAGTGTAAGTCACACACACCCCCAAGTTTGCATGTATCATCAAACATGATACAAGCTTGTGCACAAAAATATATCACATATACAACTTGTGCACGTCAAGTGAGAAAATCAATCTTAAGGGAGCCAATACTAGTTAATGTAAAGTAATATATCAAATATATAATTATACATTAAATCATTAAATCAACACTTGATTTAACGATCCGGTCATATCGCATATAACCGACTAATATCGACTTATCGAATCAATTCTTGATTTGATAACTAGGTTATATAGCATACAACCAATCGATACAATCAACGCGAGAATAGAATACGGTATCACATACTCGTATCATTCTCGGTCCCGCACATATCACATATGCGCTCCTATCTCGTTTTGCCTGAGCCAGTTCAACCTCTATGTAGGACTCTAAAGACTCGTCAATACGCCGGCAGTAGGTGATGATCATATCAAGCACCCACAAGCCGTCAGCGGTACTAGCTAGACGTAACGGCTACCCAGGTATTGAGCGATCAGAAGATCAGCAAGCAAACCCGCTCCAACTCCTGCAAAAGCCTGACAGTGACACTACCGTACAGTCTGGTCTCCTCATCTGATATGTCGCATATATGTCTGGGGGTGGTAAACGTCAAACCCCAATAACCGATAAGTCGTGCCGATATGAGGCTCATAATGAGTCGAGAAACTACTGGTAACACTTACCAATAAATCTCTAAACCAGCCCTGGCCAGGGACTTCCCTGTTATGGCCAATCGAGCATAGCGCAACATCAACCCCCAATACCGGGAGAGTCGAAACCCCTCCTATCGCTCATTGTCTCCATGTGACTCGGGACTGTACCCAAAAACCACCATTTTGCACGCCCTCTTGGACATAGTAAGGTAGAAATCAAAGCACAGTGGGAATCACACAAGACTCTATGACGATCTCGGGTCTACAGACTAACCTGTACCAGTGTCACCTGAGAACTCCCATCTGACGTAAGGGATAATACCATTTGGGAGTTCTCGGCGAGTCCGTCCAATGTACCCAGTCTCCACTGAGCACCCGTATATCATCTCTGATGTCAAACACCAATGGATATGGGATCATCCATCGCCCATCTGTATGGGTCAAGAAAGTATACGCTAGTCTACTCTGGTATATCGATGCCCCGTCTTGATACACCCTCGACTAGGGACCTTAAAGGATGTACTTATGGACTACCATGTCCCCACTAGTATGAACCGCATCATAGTCCAGGTAGTCAAGTACACATCCTAAGGGCTTTACCAACATGTAACAGAGAGACAATCAGTATACACGTTAAGGTAAAGAGTAACCAGATAGCATACTATCATGTCGAGCAAGAAAGTCCTCCCTATATATGTCCAAGCATCCACTACAATATACATCAGATGTATATTAATGGCCTCTAAGGCATACACATAACTAACAATCTCCCACTTGCACTAAGGCCATCTGATAACAGTGGTTGAAGTATCTCATACTCAGCCATCCCATAATAGTCTCTCTCTGGGAAAAGGCCTTTGTGAGTGGATCCGTCGTGTTGTCCTCTGAGTCTACTCTCCTAACCTCGATCCCCTGGAGATCAACCATCTCCATGATCAGGTGACACTGCCTTAGAGTATGTCTGGATCACTAATGGGACGGGCGTTCCTAGGCATAAGCCACAACTCCATTGTCATACAATGGTAGGAACGAAGTTCATCTTATGAACTTATATACACCCAGACTTCCTCTTTGGTAGCATCTTTGGTAACGATGTATCTTGCCTTTAATCTTCTAGAATGCCACGATATATAGCTTGGAACTCTTCCAACATACCGTCCCTTTACTGAGGGTAAAGACAATGCCTGTGACTGACATTCAGTCATCCTTATCACCCTGGAACCTTTCCAGTGATTCTCCCTAAGATCGTTTGATACCATCTCACTACAACTAGTGAGAATCCTAATATCCTATTACATCTATCTCATAGATCAAAACTCAGGATTTAGGAGGTATCATTTTGATCCTACGTGGAGAGTCATTGTGATAAGCGGAGATTGACCGAGCGTAGCATAGGAAACTCCTTCCCCATCTAGAGTATGTCATCCACGTACTCTACGAGGATCACCACCATACTCTCTACTACCTTTTTGTATATACAAGATTCATCTACCATTTTGATGAAGTCAAACTCTTTGACTACCACATCAAAACAGATATTCCAACTCCGCGATGCCTGCTTTATTACATAAAACATCTTGCACACATTTCCGCTGCTCCCACTGTCTACGAGGCCCTCTGGCTGTGTACTTATAGACGCACTCTTCTAAAACATCATTTAGAAAAGTAGTCATGACACCTAACCGCCAGATATCGTAGTCATGGTATGTAGCCGTGGCAAGTAGGATCTGGATGGACTTAAGCATAGGCCCCAGAAAAGGTTTCATCATTAGCCATAACTGGTCTATGATGCAAACCTTTAACAAGTCTAGCTTTGAAAGTCTCAACTTTTCCAAGCACACCAAGTAATCTTCTCAAGATATACTTGCTCTTGATGGGGATTTAACCCTTCAGATAAAGTAACCAAAGTCCATACTTTGTTGGTGTATAAGGATTCCATCTCAGATCACTAAGCATCCAGCCATTCTTACAGAGTCCTACTCCTGATGGCCAGCTCGAAACTAGTTGGGTCATCATCTCATGATGCAATCCTCACTCCCACTGTTATAGAGAAACCGAAGTATCTCTCAGGTGGGTGAGGAACCTTACTAGATCGGCGGAGAGGCTGAGGTTCGTTGGAATCTACTGAATCCTTTGGTTCTACCAAATCATCTGATGTAATTTGTATAGCTAGAACCTTTTCCAGTTTACCTCATGACCACTAATTTCTTCTCAAGAAATTCCCTTTCACAAAGGTGGCATGTTGAGAAACAAAACATTTTTGTTCCTTGGTTTGGTAGAAGATATACCCTTGATAATGCTTGGGATATCCAACAAACTTCCACAGATCTTTCTTTGCCTCGAGCTTGTCCGGATTATGCTTTTAGACATTGGCCGGACAACCCCAAATCTTAACTGACTTAAGAGATGGACTCTTCCCTTTCCATATCTCATATGGAGTGGTAGGCATCTGATTTGGTTGGAGCACCATTCAATAGGTATGCAACTTTATAAGTGCATAACTCCCAAAAGAAAATAGGTAACTCAGTAGTACTCATCATAGAGCACATCTTATCATATAGGGTGTGATTGCTCCGCCCCGATACATCGACGTGCTGTGGTGTATATGGAGGAGTAATGCTGAGAGAGAATCTCATTCTCCTTTAGAATAATCCAGAAATTCCGTGCTCAAGTATTCTCCTCCTTGATCGCATCAAAGGATATAATACTTATACCCATTTTGGTTCTCTACTTCTAACTTATATTTTATGAATATCTCAAAAGGTTCGGACTTGTGTTTCAACAGGAACAAGTGTCTGAATTTTGAGAGATTATCAGAGAATGTAATGAAGTACAAAGAACCGGTCTTGGCATGTGTAGACAGGGGACCTACATACATCAACATGTATCACCCCAAGAGTTCACTAACTCTTTCTCTGTTTTCAGTAAACGGAGCTATGGTCATCTTGTCTTTGTGACATGACTGGCAAGTTTCACAAGATGTAAACTCAAACTGATTTAAATATGCATCTTAATGTAACTTGAGCTAGTCTGGTCGCATTGATATGACCTAGTCTACAATACCTCAAGAAGAATTCGTTCATTTCTGAACTTTTCTTCTTGTGTGTGTTCTGTATACTAAGAACTGTAGTTTGATTTAGAACGTTAATGCTTTTAGATAACGTGCCTGAACCGATCAACTCTTGATATAGGAAATGTTCAAAACATTATCCAACAATACAAAATTATATCATTTCTTTACTAATAAAGAGACTGATATGATTTTGTATGTCAGGTTCAGTATCTAATAACATTTGTTCAGAATCAATGTATTTGTAATACAGGGTGACAGTGACCAACAGACTAGGCTGCAACACTTGCACCGTTTTCTGTCTCATGAAACTTATCACCCGTTCTCAGTTCTCTACCTTTCTGTAGCCCATGTAATATATTACATATCTGGGATCCTGATCCGGTATCAGATACCCAGGATGCAGAGGATACTGAGAAACAGTTCTTTATAATGAACACACCCGAAGAAGATGCATCAGTATGCACTTTCTTCGTTTGGGCAGCTCGAGAATTCTGGTAATCCCCAATTTCCTGCTCTGTCTTATAACAATTATAAGTTGGAGCGGGATCAACGTTCCCCAGCTCAGTATAACAAGCGGGTTCGGTCAAATATCCGTATTATTATCTTGATTAAGGCGTGATATGGTCGCTACCTGGAGAGAGAGAGAAGAAAACACTCTGCGTGCGCTCTTGCAAGATCAGATTGGTTATTATTTTATCTAATCAGGATGGCTCCCACTGTTTTTATCAAATCTTCCTTCAAACCCTAAAAAGAAAGACTAGCCGGGATTAATTACACACTACAAGTTCGCCAATCTTTCAGCCAGACCAGTGTCGGTATTTTGAGGGAGGTCCCCCGTGCTTTCGCACGAACCTAATTAATGTAAAGCTCGTTTTCCCAGAGGCGTAACCGCGTTGACACCTTTCTAGACACCTACTTGATCGGCTAATTGTAATGTGTAAAACTCTCCCAGGAGTAACTCTTACTCGCAGCGGGTATCGGGATCCAACTATCTCATAGAAGGTATGCAATCTCATTGCAAATTTCAACACTTGAAATTCCCGATAATATTTTGCCCCTAGCGTGCTATGACCTTGACGCATGCCAAACAACCCATAGTCCGCTAGTCAAGTTCAACCCGTACATTTCTTGATTGAATTAAATCCACCCGCACGACCCTTGACGCATGCCAAACAACGCCGTGCGAATACCCTAATCCAATCGCATCGTATGCTAGCAAATAAGCACTAGTTAGCTACCGTACACTACGCCTTGACGCATGCCAAACTACCACAGCACAAATACTAAATAGTACTTATCTGAAATGACGGAGGACTACGACAGGTTTTTCTGAAAACCTATTGCGTAATGAACTTGATATCATTGTAGAATCAAATGATTTTGAAATGGAGTGTTTTTTAGGCTTTTCTAGTTTTGCTGAAGGAATCACTCCCGGTGAAGGGATCGTCGGCCCTTTCCTCATCGAATAAGGTGCAGGATATATCATATATACCACTGTGCAAAGCAAGAACTATAGAAGCAATCAAAAGACAAACCGAGGGTTGTAGCATCTGCCAGTCATTGCTAAAGGGGTCACTCCCGGTGAAGGGATCTCGGCCCTTTCCTTATCGAATAAGGTGCAGGATGTTCTATAAGGAACACCGCGATGCAAAGCAAGAACTGTAGCTACCTGTTTTTGAAAATTTGATTCCACAACATCTTTAGGTTTCTTTTATTTCATTAATCACATTAATGAAGTCCCATCATTTAAGTACCTAAACATCACAGATAAATACGACGTACACTTATGTCATCCGCATTTGCCTCGATGTCCCCTCGTGCACCGTTAAGTTAGGTAACTAACGGCAAAGCGGGGCAGGGCTAGCGCGGGTGTAAAACATAAGTAACGTCTATATAATATATCATATATACTATATACTGTATCTATCACAGAACATCACATGATCACATCACAGATATCGCAGCAGAAGAAACATATGAAACATTGGATATACTAGGACGTCCGTGTTTTAATACGAGCCAGTATAAAACATGGATTCCACGGTCGCGATGAATAGCCAAACCCACACCCCTAGACCCCTACGAGAGCGGCAAGCAACCCTTCCAATTCTAGAGTTAGGAGACCCGGACTCGACTCCTCGAGTTGGTCTCCCTCTGGACTTTAGAACCTGGTTACTTGTGCTCTCCTCCTTGGGTCTATCCTAGTGCGGAAAAGTAAATAATATACAAAAGGTGACAACTTCCGCAACCTGGAAGTGCCCCAAATAAAAGAATATTACATACAAGTTTTTACATGAATGAAAATGAAAAACACTCATCTCACATAAAAACCCCCGGCTATTCAAAACGCGATGATCCAATATAACATATCCAGCAACACATAACATCACATGTCATCAACGTAAGTAAATATGCGCATCCCAATTGTCGTTGACATATAGCAACGAAACCGGCGATATCATATATTACACTTACGGTCGCAGAAAAGAAAGTGTAAAACTACAACAGTTGGAATCCGCAACCACCTCAGACATCGCATGCCTAACTATTATAAACCCCGCATTTTAGTCTCCATATCGAAAACTCTTTTCAATATCAAGTCGGGCAATTCAACAAGATTCCCGAAAAACTGATCGAATGTTTGTCGCAAACTTTAGTAGACGGCCGCACCCCCAGATGCCGTCGACGAAGTGCACTAAGGTGGAACACCGCTGCCGCGAGCACCCGAGCGGATGCTTTCGGCGATAGGGTTCTCCTACAGTTACTTGGTCGGGGCTATGGGGCATGGCTGTCTATTAAGTTTATCCGACAAGTATCCGCGTACGCTACGTGATTGCGACGGACTTTTGATCGCATCGAAATTCCGTGGCAACCGATCATTTGAGACTAAAGTGCTATGTTTATAACATTCATATTAGTTATCTCATAACTACTTGTGAATTCCAAATATTGTATCACATTCCAGATAAATAGAAAATGTTAAACTTTTCGATCGAACAATCAAACACCCAAGTTTTCCCGAAAAGCTCAATACATGAAATAAGTTTAAAAAACATCCACTTAATGCCACAGTACCAACGGTCCAGCCGTAGAAGGGTCAAGCCAACGCCTCACATGTGGCACACCGTACTGCCCCAAACCCTAAGGTTCAAAGGGCAGTTCAAGACGGTCACATAATCGAGTTAAGGTTTGTTGTCTTCTAGAGGGTCCATTGCGTTACTTGCACTACTTAGAATGTTCTTAAACTACGGAAAGATCCAACACTTGGAAATTTCCCGTCAGGGGAAAACGTGGGTCATCCATATCCAGTCGAACTTTTTAACATGTTCTAAAATTTACCCGGAAAAACATAACAAAATTAAATTCTCCGATCGAATCGACGATTACAAAATAAACCCTAAAATACTCAACACTGGAGTCAGAATAAAAATACCCATAAAATATAAGTCACAGAAATAGGAATTATAGTGAAAAGACAAGTACCTAACACCCTTGTACTGCCGCGGATCCGCGGCCCAAGCGCGGTACGGCCGCGGTTCCGCGGCAGTTTGGACGTATTAGGTTCTCGTTTTTCACCATAATTCTTATATTAGCCTGCTGAATTTTTTAGGTATTTTTAATTTTGGAAAAACCCAGATTTTAAAAAATGTATAGAAAGGGGTATAATTTGAGGTTTCTCGGTTCGTTCGGAGTTTTAACTTCGTTAACGCATCGCCTAATGCTCTAGCTAGGCTGTGATACCACTGTAGGGTTACTAGGCACACTAAGGAGGCTCTACAAGGCATCAACCATGCCGGATAAAAAATTTTAGGTGCTTAACAACCCTAAGCAAGATCGTTAACTAGAGATTAGGCGAAACATAAAGCTAGTAGATAACAATTATCACTAAAGGAAGGGACTACAACCTTTGTAGATCCAGTCCACCACTTCCAAAGCTCCATGACGACATACCTTCGCTGCGATCATCCAACTCCCGGACTCTCGGACGGCTCCTTGAGAAGTTGCAACGGGATCGCTTGAAGTCTTCGATACCGAAGATGATCTACGTCGAGGGAATGCGGACTCAAGCTTCTACCTCACTAATCAAAGAATTAGTGAAGCAAACACCCTAAACTAAAGTGCTAGTCTAGTAGAGGATGGTAAGATAGGAAATGGGTACTCTTTAGATTTTGATTTCTCACACTTAATCTTCACTTGATAATTTTCTAGCAAGCTTTTTCTTTTCTTCAAGAAGAAGAAGAAGAAAAGAAAAGAATAAGAATAATAAAAATCATGAAATGAATTATCAAGTGATGTCTATCATAATGCAATTATGGGTGAGTTAAACCATTGTAGAGACTAAACTAGAGTTTAGGTGAATGGTTAGGTTAATGAAAATGTGATGCAAAACAAAAATGGTGGACTTTGTCAAAGATGCTTGAAAGCTTCATGAAGCTTCAAGCAAATTCAAAAATGAGCACCATTTTTGAATTACAAAATGAATTAAAAACCTTTACCATTAACCTAAATATAGTGTATGTCACACACACACCCAAGTTTGCATGTATCATCAAACATGATACAAGCTTGTGCACAAAAATATATCACATATACAACTTGTGCACGTCAAGTGAGAAAATCAATCTTAAGTGAACCAATACTAGTTAATGTAAAGTAATATATCAAATATATAATTATACATTAAATCATTAAATCAACACTTGATTTAACGATCCGGTCATATCGCATATAACCGACTAATATCGAATGTATCGACTTATCGAATCAATCCTTGATTTGATAACTAGGTTATATCGCATACAACCAATCGATACAATCAACGCGAGAATAGAATACGGTATCACATACTCGTATCATTCTCGGTCCCGCACATATCACATATGCGCTCCTATCTCGTTTTGCCTGAGCCAGTACAACCTCTATGTAGGACTCTAAAGACTCGTCAATACGCCGGCAGTAGGTGATGATCATATCAAGCACCCACAAGCCGTCAGCGGTACTAGCTGGACGTAACGACTACCCGGGGATTGAGCGATCAGAAGATCAGCAAGCAAGCCCGCTCCAACTCCTGCAAAAGCCTAACAGTGACACTACCGTACAGTCCGGTCTCCTCGTCTGATATGTCGCATATCAAGTCTAGGGGTGGTAAACGTCAGACCCCAATAACCGATAAGTCATGCCGATATGAGGCTCATAACGGGTCGAGAAACTACTGGTAACACTTACCAATAAATCTCTAAACCAGCCCTGGCCAGAGACTTCCCTGTTATGGCCAATCGAGCATAGCGCAACATCAACCCCCAATACCGGTAGAGACGAAACCCCTCCTATCGCTCATTGCCTCCATGTGACTCGGGACTGTACCCAAAAACCACCGTTTTGCACGTCCTCTTGGACGTGGTAAGGTGGAAATCAAAGCACAGTGGGAATCACACAAGACTCTATGACGATCTCGGGTCTACAGACTAACTTGTACCAGTGTCACCTGAGAACTCCCATCTGACGTAAGGTATAATACTATCTGGGAGTTCTTGGCGAGTCCGTCCAGTGTACCCAGTCTCCACTGAGCACCCGTATATCATCTCTGATGTCAAACACCAATGGATATGGGATCATCCATCGCCCATCTATATGGGTCGAGAAGGTATACGCTAGTTTACTCTGGTATATCGATGCCCCGTCTCGATACACCCTCGACTAGGGACCTTGAAGGATGTACTTATGGACTACCATGTCCCCACTAGTATGAACTGCATCATAGTCTAGGTAGTCAAGTACATATCCTAAGGGCTTTACCAATATGTAACAGAGAGACAATCAGTATACACATTAAGGTAAAGAGTAACCAGATAGCATACTATCATGTCGAGCAAGAAAGTCCTCCCTATATATGTCTAAGCATCCACTATAATATACATCAGATGTATAGTAATGGCCTCTAGGGCATACACATAACTAACAACTTGCAATAAAAATCAGTAAGTAAAAATGTATGCATGCAAAATGGCCGAAATGATGGGGCAACTCGCAATAAAAAACAGCAAGTAAAAATAAAATAAATAGCCGAAATGATTGGGCAGCTCGCAATAAAAAGCAACGAGTAAAAATAAAGAAAAAACAGCTGAAATGATTGGGCACTTCGTAATAAAAAGCAGCGGGTAAAAATAAAGAAAAAACAGCCGAAATGATTGGGGACCTCGCAATAAAAAACAGCGAGTGAAAATAAAATAAATAGCCGAAATGATTGGGCACCGCGAAAAATAGCCGAAATGATGGGGCAATCGCGACTTTCGCGATATAAAGCTGAAATGATAGAGCATCGCGGAAAGAAAATAATAAAAAAAATGAATGAAACTGCTGCCCTACAGGTGACATCACATCGATCCCTGTATACAATCCAGGGGCACAAACAAAGAGAGAACCATACCTTCCTAACAGGCTCCACCAGAAAGCGAAGCCAAATCTCGACGGTTCATAGTCAACGTAGAGACAATCTCGACATTTGTCGCAATATTGCAGACACGGTGTCAACAAACGGAGCAAAAGAAGATCCCTAGCTTCAGGTTCTCAACGTCGGTATCGAAAACTTAGAGATCGCTGACGGTGTTTCTCCTCACTCCAACCAAACGCAGACATGACGTCAACAACCGACCTCAGAATCGCAATGAAACGGAGCCACGGCATAGTCCCTAGTTCCAAATCTTAACGGCAATATCTACAGCCTAAAGAATCAACAAAGGCATTCCTTCGCAGTCCAGCAAGATGTAGATACAACGTCAACAAAAGACCCCATGGTCAGTAAAGTGGAGTAACGGCAAAATCCCAGCTCCACCTCGGCATTCGTCTTAATACAATAGACGAGATGTCACGACAGCGTTCTTCCTCTAACAGGATTCGGACGTGACAAAGCAAACGAAGCGAAGGCCAAATTTCTAGCTTCAAGGTCTTAACGGCAAGTCATATAAAGCCTGAAAGACAACCGGAGATCATCTTGCACCAGTGCGGAGTGGTCACCACCTCGACGTTCGTCTTGATACAGCAGACGAGATGTCACCTCAGCGTCCTTCCTTCAACAGGATTCAGACGCAACACCATCAAATAGTGGAGACACGGCAAAGTCCCTAGTTCCAAATCTCGACGGTTCACCGACAACCTAGAGACAACCGCAACATTCGTCTCGATATAGAGGACGCAATGCCAGCAAACGAAGCAAAGGCCAAATTCCTAGCTTCAAGGTTTTAACGGCAAGTCATATTAAGCCTGAAAGACAATCGGCGATCATCTCACACCACTGCGGAATGGTCACCACTTCGACGTTCGTCTCGACACAGCAGACGCAACATCATCAAACAAACGGAGCCACGACAAAGTCCCTAGTTCCAAACCTCTACGGTTCACCAACAACCTAGAGAAAACCGTGACATTCGTCTCGATACAGCAGACGCGATACCAGCAAACGAAGCAAAGGCCAAATTCCTAGTTTCAAGGTCTTAACGGCAAGTCATATAAATCCTGAAAGACAACCGGAGATCATCTCACACCAGTGTGGAATGGTCACCACCTCGATGTTCGTCTCGACACAACATAAGCAACATCATCAAACAACAGAGCCACGACAAAGTCCCTGATTCCAAACCTCTATGGTTCACCAACAACCTAGAGACAACCACGACATTCGTCTCGATACAGCAGACGTGATGCCAGCAAACGAAGCAAAGGCCAAATTCCTAGCTTCAAGGTCTTAACGGCAAGTCATATAAAGCCTGAAAGACAACCGGAGATCATCTCACACCAGTGCGGAATGGTCACCACCTCGATGTTCGTCTCGACACAACAGACGCAACATCATCAAACAACGGAGCCACGGCAAAGTCCCTAGTTCCAAACCTCTACGGTTCACCAACAACCTAGAGACAACAGCGACATTCGTCTCGATACAGCAGACGCGATGCCAGCAAACGAAGCAAAGGCCAAATTCCTAGCTTCAGGGTCTTGACGGCAACTCCTATAAAACCTGAAAGACCATCGGAGATCATTTCACATCAGTGCGGAGTGGTCACCACCTTGACGTTCGTCTCGATGCAGCAGACGAGATGTCACCCCAGCGTTCTTCCTCCAGCAGGGTTCAGACGCGACAATCAAACAAATGGAGCCACGGCAAAATTCCCAGTTCCAAGCCTCGACGATTCACCAACAACCTAGAGACAACCGCGGCATTCGTCTCGATACAGCAGACGCAGTGCCAGCAAACGAAGCGAAGGCCAAATTTCTAGCTTCAGGGTCTTGACGGCAACTCACATAAAACCTGAAAGACTATCGGAGATCATCCCACACCAGCGCGGAGTAGTTATGACTCATTGGGGCTCTCCAAAATGAGTCTAACCTCAAGTAAAAAGCGGCATGGCAAAATTCCTAACGCTTTCTTTTCTGATGGTAAGATTTCCTGGAAGATTACTTGAAGACGTCTTGTCCAGCCCCCGAAGGGATCAGAGACACGACAGTCGCAGGGCTACTCGAACAGCATGATTGCCTATCGAGGAATATATCAGCTGATGCGACGGTACGACGGCCAAAACCCTAAGTACCATAGACCCTACCAGACTTCTGTCGTAAAAAGCAGAGGTTAACTGTGACGTTAGGATATTCTTGCGAGAAATGCTCGATTCGTCTCGACTCGTGAGGAAATTGATGTCTTTGCGAGAACTGCTCGATTCGTCTCGACTCGTGAGGTAAAGCCTTAGGCAGCAGGGATTAAAAAAAAAACTTATTTCCTAAGCAATGGGATCCTGCAAGTCGGCCCAAAACGTTCTCTTGCATACTATCCACGGGTCTCACTCTCCGAAGTCGAATCTTGACAAGGAAGGAAACAACCGCTTACGGGTCCTCTCGACTCATAAGAGGGAAAATTCTCTTATAAGATCCTTACGACTTATAAGAGGAAACGCACTTAGGAATCCTCACGATTCATAAGGAGAAAATACGCCTACGAGATCCTCTCGACTCGTAGGGAGAAAAGTCTTTATGAAACCCTCACGGCTCATGAAGTTGGAAAGCCTTAGGTAGCAGACCTAAACCTGCTTCCTAAGCCATCACTACTCCCCAAGATGTTCAAGACAAAATGTTATATATCGCTTACAGGCTATGCTTATTTAAAGAATGTGCCAATAACAAAGCAGAAATAAAAGGAAGGAGGCAAAAGAGTTGTCATTCATACTTGGAAAGTTTTTACATCAATAAAGAAATAAACAACAACAATATTGAAATGTCTACAACGGTATAACCTCGGACCCAGGACATGGGTTGAGGAATTCGAAAGTAACCTTATCTAAGACTTTCCAAGCCTGGCGAACCATCCTAGTGTGCTTCCTTTCACGAGCACGAGCGTCGGGATCCCCACTGATGTCCTCCTCCCTCCGATATGCAGCAAGTATTGCAGACTGTTGAAAAGCTTGGTGCAGAAGATCGATAAGGTTATCTCGCCTCCTCTTTGAGATCAGGCTCATCAGATACACCGAGTGCACCTTATCCTCGGCGGCATCCAATGCCCCAAGTGGCACACCAGTACAGAATAGAGGAAGCGCTTCCCAAATTGCTCCCACAATAAGCTTCAGGAGAGGGGAGCGCCGAGGAAGCAGTTGACCGTTGTATGCGTCGAAGCGGCTCATGATTTCGGCACACTCGGCGTTGGTAAATTCTCGGTTCTGAGAACGGCCGAGTCGGCGGATGTCTCCGTAGGAGATAATCTCGTCGAGATCGTACATGTGGGTGTCCATTACTTCTGTAAAAGAAAATCAGAGGAATTATCAGGCACACTGATTAAGCAAGATGATACAATTCATCAAGAAATAAAATCCCATTCTTTAACCTCCAAGATCCGCGAAAAACTCTTAAGAATTCTTCTATATGATTTGGAAGGAGCAAAGCCCCATTAATGAAATGAGAAAATACAAGGAAAATCTTTTAGAGAGCAGAGCTCTATTAAGGGAATCCTAATAGGGTTCCCCTTAGTTCTCTTTAGACCCCTTTAGAGCAAAACTCTGCTAAGTGAAACCCTAAATGGGTTTTCTTTAGATCAGGGATCTATTGAGAGAAAGGCTCTGTCAATGAAAATTAATTTAATTTAACTTAAATTGAATTAAAAATTTTACCTAAAAGTTTTAAGAGTTTAACTCTTGGAGTTCTTGAAAATAAAGAGCAGGGCTTTGAGATTCTGAAAGTAAAAATTTTGAAGATGATAATCATCTGTTGAGGAACCAAAGGTCCTATTTCTAGGCATCAAATGCCCTTTCAACTTCCAAGGGATGACACGACGGTTAGAATTCTGCCACCGCTGGCTCACGTTTGGAGGGCCACGTAAGCGCAACGGTAGGGGGCATTTGTTTACCCCAATCAGAGCAAAGCTCTGTTCAAATTCCAAGGCGGGAACGAAGCAACGCTTCTGTTTCCCCCAATCAGAGCAGAGCTCTATTTTGAAAATTAAAGTGAAAATTACAATTAAAATAAATGAAGCAACGCTTCAGATCCCCTGCGTTGCGCGCAGAGCGCCACGTGTCAAAATCAGACACGCCAGCACAGGGAGTGCAGTGCCCAAGGCAGCACACCCAATCAGAGCAAGACTCTATTTAAAAATTAAATTAAATTAAAAGAAGCAACGCTTCAGATGCGCTGCGCTCTGCGCTGCGCGACACGTGTGAGCGCAGTTGCGCTGCGCCCTGCGCTGCGCGACACGTGTGAGCGCAGTTGCTCTGCGCCTTGCGCTGCGCTCTGCGTGTCAAGCGTAAGTGCGCTTGCGCCAAACAGAATTAAAATCCTGAAAGATCTTTCTCAATCTTTTTAAAAACAAGAAGATTGCCTTCTGTAAAACAGAAGCCCATAGATCAAAGATCCAACGGTGGGGAAAAATCCCCAAATCACTCAGGGAAAGATCTCTCTAACCAATTCAACAAATCATTGGCACTATAAAAAGGCCCCCAGACCCCAACACAAAAAGGACATCAACAACACAGAGAGAACTCCACTAAAGAAAATTTTGAGAAGAACTCAAAAAGAGAAAAAGGTAAACCCTTTGAATAAAAAATGAAGAATTTCTTCTGAAAAGATCATTGATCTAAGAACAAGATCAAGGATCTTCAATAAAAAAATATAATAATAACAAAGGCATTGCCTTTTGATGAACCACTGGTTCTGGAATCTTAAAAGATTCCTTTCTTGAATCCAAAATTGGATCAAGATAATAAAACAGTGCCCTGCACTTGAAAAATCTGCACTGTTGCGCTCCTGGGTTGGCGCAAACCACCAGAGAGCGCCACGTGTCAGCTCCAGAACAGCATGCGCTATGCGTTTTTGAAATAGAGCATTGCTCTCTTAATTGGCGCAACTCACCAGAGAGCGCCACGTGTCAGCTCCAGAACAGCTTGCGCTATGCGCTTTTGAAATAGAGCATTGCTCTCTGAATTGGCGCAACTCACCAGAGAGCGCCACATGTCAGCCCCAGACCAGCTTGCGCTATGCGCTTTTAAAACAGAGCACTGCTCTCATGAATTGGCGCAACTCACCAGAGTGCGCCACGTGTCAGCAGCGCAGCACACTGCGCTTACGCTCACCGGAGCGTGATACGTGTCACCTCCACATAGACTTGCGCCTTGCGCTCCTCAATTGTCGCAAAGCGCCTGACAAGCCACGTGGCGCTCTGTCAGACTAATTAATGCAGCGTATTATTAAAGGGCAGAACCCAATAGAAAGGCCTATCAGACCAAACAACAGTGCTATGCACTATTAAAAGGGGACAGAGCCCAACTTAAAAGGCCTAACAGGCCAGAATAAAATACAGTACATGGGCAAAGCCCAAGCACAGGCCTAATAGGCCAAAGCCAAAGATAAAAACGTTGAATATTCTCAACTGGACTTAGCCCAATCATGACCGTAAATCCCCAAATTAAATTGACTGAGCAAGACTGCTCTCTTAAATCAATTTACATCCGGTTCAAGGGTACATCTCTGAACTCCTCTGACACCTATCGTTGTAATCCTTCAACGACGTCAGAGAGATGACGGGTCCCGACAACCATGCATTAATACGGACTGTGGGATCCTTAAACCCATGGACTTATGCGTCCTTAAACTAATGGACTAATGCGTCCTTAAACACATCTATACGGACCGTGGGGTCCTTAAACCCACGGACTTATGCGTCCACAAACTAATGGACTAATGCGTCCTTAAACACATCTATATGGACTATGGGGTCCTTAAACCCATGGACTAATGCGTTCTTAAACTAATATCCGTCCCTAAAACGGGAACAATGGACCACCATGTCCCTAAACTGGCAATGGACCGAAATATCCCTAAACTACCTACGGACCACTACGTCCCTAAACTGGAACAATAGAGCCCCCAAATGCTCTTTCGTCGGATCTAAATGATCCCGTTTAAGTTGATCTTAGCCTCAAATATGGCTAACGTATCCTTAAACACTCAAACAGACTTTAGTCCCAAATTGGACTATAAGACCCCCAATCAACTTTGGCTCAAGGGTACATCTCTAAACTCCTCTGACACCTGTCGTTGTAATCCTTCAACGTCGTCAGAGAGGTGACGGGTCCCAACGGCCATATACTAAATGGACCACTATGTCCCTAAACTGGAACAATAGAGCTCCTAAATGCTCTTTCCGTTAAGTTGATCTTAGTCTCAAATCAGACTAACGTATCCTTAACGAACGTTTAAGTTGATCTTAGCCTCAATATGGCTAACGTATCCTTAAACTAAAACACCAAACCCAAATCTAAGTAAATACGGATTTGGACTAATCCACGTCCTACGGGCGACGGCATAACTTAGTCTCCGTATACAATCCACGGGCAACCACAAACAAAATGAACACACACGACACGAAGTGAAATTCTGGAGAAAGAGAAAGTTGTTACCGCGATGCGGTAGCGTAATTAACTGCAAGGGCTTGCGCCTGCAGGGAAGAGCGTCCCCACAATCAAAAACCCCTCAAACGAGGGGGAATCTGACGAAGTCTGCTACATCGGCCGCATCCGTCTAAACCTCCGATACACGGTGCCATAAATCAACTTGGCATCTTCGGAGATGTAGACGGATAAAACCAATTAGCATCTGCCCCGAACCTCAGGCTAGACGTCCATGTCTTGGCCACCGTTCGGAGGGGAGTTCCTCTCCCATTTAGTCTATAAGACACCTTTAGAGAGGGTGACTCCATCACCTGCAGGTACACTACCGTGCCAGAAGTCGTCCATTCTACAACACCTTTAGAATGCTGTCTAAGTACCCAGATTGAGAAACTACCCAAATCTAGATCTAAAACCATAGATCTAGTAACCAGAATATCTGATATAATATCCATGTCCTATGTGGAGAAACCACTGTGTGACAACCAAAGTATAACCGATCGTAGTATAGGAATTTCACTTCCTACTCTTTGTATGTCATCCAAATACCAGGACATCACACCCTACTATCTTCTTAACAGATCTATCCCCTATTCTGATGAAGTCAAACCTATGACTGTCACTTCAGAAATAGATGATCTATCTTCGCTATATCTGCTTTAGTCTATAAATAGACATAAGCTACTTTTCCACTATACTTCCGCTGCTCCCACTGACTACGACAACCCTCTGGCAGAGTCATATACACGTGTACTTCTAAAGCTAGTTTAGAACGACGCTATACTCATCCTCCTGCTGGGTCTCACAGTCTGAAACAACAGCAATGGCAAGTCTGGGTAAACAAGAACCTCTCTGTCACCATCCTTGAGGCTACCGGAGTACCTCTCGGGTGCCTGAGGTTACCTACCATATCTGCGGAGTGGCCAATGGAATGTCAAACCAGATTGAATTTTTAGGTTCTTATCAAATTTTCAGTAATCGTTTGCGTTTCTGGAATCACTTCCAGTTCTACCATACTTCCACTACTGTTTTCTGAAAAAAAATCCATTTTTTATCAAAACCGTGGCGAGTCAAGAACAATATCACTATTGATCTTCCAGATGATAGAAAGTCAACCCTCGTCATAGCCCGGGTCAACCCACAAACAGCCATTACAGAAACGTGCCTTGAGTTATCCAGAGTCTGGTTTTAAGCATAAGCCGGACAACTCCCCGTACCTTAACAATATTAAGATATAAACTATTCTATATCCAATATAGAAACAGAGGCACTGATTTAATTGGAACCAGATTCAAATCATGCAGCTGTCTCCAGTGCATGTCAACTAAATGGAAGGAGGCCGATCAGCGTTACTCAACTTAGGAGTGCTTCCAATTATGAGTAACCTGAAAGAGAAGCAAGTTCTCTTAATCATTACTATTAACTGAATACCATACACAAGTATCTATATCTTCGATCGTCTTGAAGAAGCCTGATACTTGCAACGCCTGGTTCTCTACTTTATTCTTATACCTATAACTTCTCAAAACTTAGACCTTGCATTTCTACGAAACACATGTCTAAGAACCAAAGAAGTCACAAGTAAACAGAATATAGTACGAGTACCAACCCCTTTGTCCAAATGGACACTGGACAACATACAATACTCTGTATAAGTCCCTTGAGTCTAATAACTTATTCTCTGTGTGTCGTAGGTTGAAAACTGTACTTATGGTTAAGAAGAATTACACCGCTGTTTAATGCTCCTTACCTAACCATCCACTGATATAGGTAAATATCATAGATATAATTTCAAAAAGTTATACCTCACTTTATAAAAATAAACATACAGATATATCAATTTGAAATTGGTGCATTACAGTGGATATTCAAAACCAAATATTTGCCGTCCGGCAAACAACCCAGGCGATTTTCTCAAATATCACCAATTACAACGAATCCCGATATAATGAGGATGATCACCCAATTCCCAATAACTTACTCCTACTCATCATCTGTAAAACTATACAGATGTGAGAATCAAACCTGGTAAATACATACCCTGGAGCAAGGGCTAATTGGGAAATCAGTTTTCTTTTAACAGTACACAGTGAAACTGAAACATATAAATGTTTCGAAGGGGTATCCGGGTATTCCTAGTAATGCCTCTTCCATTATCAGAATCACAACTGTAACCGTATATTTGTTTGCCATCTCTCCAAATCCCTTTATATGTCTTTAGTCATTACCTTCTACACACCCCTTTAGGCTAAATGGTTTTCTTCCCTCCCTACCGTTCGGCACCAGCCTATGGTTTGGAAGAAGACTATCCAATAAGCATAATGGGTGTACTCTCCTAATCTTAGGAGCACTCGCAATGAGAGAAGGTAAAGATAAAAGACAACTGAATAAACCTTATTTCTATTTCTCCTGAACCAGAATCCATCCCCGAACTGGAACAAGTTCCTTCGAGTTCGTATATAACCATACGATGGAGTATCCAATAAACTGTGGATTTTCGTAGTGATACAGAGTGTTCTGGAGAAATACAAAGGTGATGTAGGATTGGCGAAGAAATACTTGGTTTGGTCGTGAATAGCAGTCGCAATTTACTTTGCTCTCTTACTAATCCCTTTATTTGTCTTAACTTATTACCTTCTGTACACCATCGTTAGGCTAATTGGTTTTCTTCATTCCCTACCGTTCGGCACCTGCCTATGGTTTGGAAGAAGACTATCCAATAAGCGTAATAGGTGTACTGTCCTAATCCAAGGAGCACTCGCAACCTGAGAGAAGGTAAAAGGAAAAGACAACTGAATAGTCCTATTCATTTTCTCCAGAACCGGAAACCATTCTCGAATCTGGAACAAGTTCCTTCGAGTTCGTATATAACCATACGATGATTTTATCCAATGGAAGTGGATGTTCGTAGTAATACGGGGTGTTCTGGAGAAAAGGGTAAAAGTAGGAGTGGCAATGAGGTATGCAACTCTGACAATCCAAAAGCCAGTGTTATAAGAAGGTTCGGTTAACTTGGTCACTGAGTCATAGTCAAGGGTCGGGCCATGGTCGCTGCCAAAGAGAGAGAAAAAAGAAACACTCTGCGTGCACTCTAACCTAGATCAGAATGGTTATCAATTTATCTAATCAGGAAACCTCCCACTGTTCTCCTCCAAACCTGAAAGAAGAATTAGTCGGGATCACCCGAAGAGTAAACCAACTCATCAGTAGGAATCGGGATCCAACTATCATCGCATGATAACGCGACGGAATCCACTCACGTTATCACACTCCAGAAGGTATGCGCATGCTTGGCAAGTTTCAGTTTCTTTAGAAACTCCAGATGTGATTTTTACCCCAAGGACCCGAGTGACCTTGACACAGTCAATAAATCAAAGAGTCCTAATCAAGTTCAACCCGTCATTATCCTGGATTGCATTAAACCCACCCGTACGAGCCCTTGACACAGTCAACAAGGCTGCACGACTGTCCTAACCAATCCCATTAATATGCCGCAAACAAACACTGCTTAGCTACCGCACACTACGCCTTGACACAGTCAACAAACGCAGCACGAATACTAAGTAATACTTGTAAGAAATGACGGAGGGCTACGTCTAGTTTTTGGCGAAAAACTTTTAACATAATGAACTTGATATCGTTGAAGGAACTGCATAGCTTTTTATAAAAATATAGTGGCGAAAACCTTTGCTAAAGAGATCACTCCTGGTGAAGGGATCTCGGCTCTTTCCCCGTAGAATGAGGTGCAGGATATTCCAACTGAATACCACGATGCAAAGCAAAAAGTAATCGGCTATAGTGAAGTTATTACCCTGACACAAACTTCTGTCCAAGGGGTTACTCCCGGTGAAGGGATCTCGGCCCTTGCCAACCGAATACCACTGTGCAAAACAAAAGGGAACGTCCTTGCAATAACAGCTTTTTTTTTTTGAAAAATGTTCCAACAACATCAGAATAGGTTTGTTTAGCTTGCATTGATCCGAATCAACGCAGTCCCATCAATTAATCACACCACAAAAGAACAAAAATATGATGTACGTATATGCCACCCACATTCGCCACTGGGTCCCGTCATCACCCGTTAGGTTACTTAACTAACGACAAAGCGGGGACTGGATTAGCGCAGGTGTAAAACATATACAACATCTACTAGTATATATATCAATATATAATATTCGCTCAAGGCGTGATAAAATGCAACATCACAGAAATGTAATAAGTATCACAGAACAATATAGATAATCTGAGATCCCCGGGTTTCATAGAGCCACTACTGAAACCCGATATTCTCCTGGTCATGTGGATAGCCTGTGCAATGAAATCCTAGACCCCTACGGGCACGGCAAGTTACCCGCCAAAACCTGAAGCGAGACAGCCCCCTTCAACAACGTGAATGGACCACCCAGCACTTCACGGAATCCGGTAACTTGAGCACCCCTCCTTGGGTCAACCTGTACCCCCTAAGAGTGCGGTGATCAGCCCGCCAATTCTAGAGTGAAGCCCCCTCCGTCTCAAAGCCATGAGATGCGGGCCCGTTGCCCTCTAGAACCCGGCTATTCGTGCACCCCACCGTGGGGTAATCCTAGTACAGAAAGTAAAATATACAACGGGTATATCGACCTCAGCCCGGTCGTACCCCAAAAGAATAATATACAAACAGGCAGTGACGGCAGTCCATATATCGGACGCTCGCCCCGCAATATCAAATGTACAAATACAACCAAACTGTACTACCACTGCATCCAGGCTATCCACCATGACAAATCCGCAACATCACAGCATAACACAGAATATCAACGTGAATGTCACGTTCGTAAATCCGTCTAAAAGAACTATAGATATTAGACAGGATTTACCGATCAAATGACATTCACGGTCGCAGATATAATGTAAATACTGTGAACTAACATATTTAAATTTTCGATCGACAAAATTTCCCGAAGTGGGCCCCAAGCACAATTCCCAGTACTCAATCAAATCTGGGCCCAAAATAAAAATACCAACAAATCAGAGAGAACTGCTGAAAGTTTGGTGCACTAAATCTACGATACGGAGGCGGAACCGCGGCCAAAACGTGGGTACGGCCGCGGTTCCGCGGCGCTACAGTGCCAACAATGAACCAAAATTTCTCAGTTTTCTTAGAAACGCCTGCACATATTTCTGCAATACACCAAATAATTTTTTGACAACGAAAAAATTTCGACAGAAACTGCACTTTTTGAAATTGCGGTTTCGGAATTTTTGTTCGATCGAAGTTCTAAATACGTTAGAGCAAGCTAGTAAAGGTTAATGGCGTGGCTCTAATACCATGTAAGACTACAGTAGCGCCCCAGCCGTCTTTCCGAGGCCAAAATGCGGAAACGAAAATTGTTTTAAACTAGAAACCGGCGCTATCGTATGCTTAAAACCCGGATCGAACCATTAACCTACTACTAGCAAACTAGAGAAGGGTTGGAAAGGCTATACCGATCGATCCGTGTCCTTCGGTCTTTGGCCACCATCCCAAGCTCCTCGCGGCATCTCCGGTCTTGATCTCCTCGTCGGAAAGGGCGCCACATCTACGAGTCTTTTTACGGGCTCCCGCTTCATCCGAAGCAACTCGGGCATGAAGTGTGCTAGCCGATGTGTCCAAGGTGATGTAGAGAATGTTTATGATCACTTTTTCTCTTGCATCCATGAGATGGATGGAGGTTAGAGATGAAGCCATTGATGGAAGTTTTGAGCTAGAGGAAGAACAAGAAGAAGGAGCCTTTTTCTTTTCTTTTTGCTTTGTGATGATCAAATGAGAGTAAGAGAGTTGTCTCAAAAATACAAGAGCTAACATCATCATATGGCATCCCCTCTCTCTCCTCTCATCAAATCAAGACACAAAACAATCTCATAATATGACACATGCACAAGAAAAGGGACCATGAGTCATCACTTGTGCATGTGTCACCATTAATGCTCTAAATCATGATATCTAGTTACCATTTACAAACATTAATCCAAATGTTTGCAACAATAAAAAGATACGGCAACATCTAAAGTAAACTCGTGACGGATCACAAGGATACCCCTCACCTGTATATACATACCTGCATCCGCATTCCGACTGAATGCGAATGCGACAAGACTAAAGTAATCCAACAAATCTAATACTAGAATCCGGCTTAAACCAAAGCCCACTAGTATGATCCGCCCGATCATGATCCGTGCACTACTGCACGTATATGATCGGACCCTTCCATATATCATACGGCCTCTACAACGTTTCTCCCGAAACTTGAGAAACTGTCTGTGGGGGACTCTAAAGACTCGTCAATATTTTGGCTGTGGATTTAACCACTAGCACGTCAGAGGTACTAGCCGTACGTAACGGGCTACCAGGTATTGACCAAAAGGGAGGTCGATGAGCGAACTCATCCTGACACCCTACTGAGCCTGTCAGTGACAATATCCATACAGTCCGGTCCGTTCGTCTATGAGCATCGCATGGCGGGCCTAGGGGGTTGATAAAAGTCAGACCCCCAAAAGCGGTACAAGTCGTGTCGGAGTGTCTCCTAAAACACGCTGAGATACTACTGGAATACCTACCAGTAAATCTCCTGCCTCAGCCGAGAGCTTTGTGTAATGGCTCTCCTAGACACAGCGCGACCTCACACCCAATACCGGGAGAGACGAATCCCCTGCCGATCCGCTCACTTGCCTCCATGTGGCTCAGGACTGTACCCAACTAAAACCTGTTTGCACGACTCCTTCGAGCCATGGTAGGGTAGTAATCAAAGCACAGTGGGAACTCACACGAGACAAATGACGACCTCAAGTTGATGAACTAACATGTACACATGTCACCAGGGAACTGCTATCTGACGTCAGGTATAATACCAACTAGCATGTTCCCGGCGAGTCCTGTCCGGTGTACTCATAACCCAATGAGCACCTGTATAAATCTTAGGTGAACCAACTGACACCAATGGCTTGTGAGACCGGCCACCGCCCCTCGTCGGGGTCTCGACTGTATACACTAGTCTACTAATGGAGTATCGATGCGCAGTCTCGAAACTCCCACGACTAGGGACATTTTAAGGATGTGCTTATATACCCCAGCTCCCACGTATATGATCGCCATCATACTGCTGGCCGTCAAGCAAGAATCCTAAGGGCTCTACCAACGTGCAATAATGACCTGTATGGTCACCTAAAACTATACACGATGATAAAGACAAACCATGGTAGCATACTATTCTCTATCAACGTGTAATAGTGAACTACAATGTCACCTAAAGTATGTACACGATGATAAAGGCAAACCAGATAGTATACAAACCTCTCAAGTAAGACTGTCCTACCGGTACAGGTCCTCCCTCAATCATTGCAATCACGTGCCTGTGATCCAATAATTGACTCTGAGGGCACTATATCCAACAAACTATAACTATATGACTTATACATAGTTGGATATTTTAATACTTGTTCACGTTATGATTTTATTATTCTGTATACGCTGGCATTTCGATTTCTTATTTCTGCATACGCTCGCGCTTCGATCATTTACAATATATATATATATATATATATATATATATTACGTTTATATTTTTAGCTCTACTTGACTTCGTTTGTTAGGACACACGCACTATTACTGATCACTTACATGTTGCACGTGCACATACTCGTATGCTCACACACACATCATCCGTAATTGCTATGCCATATACACAGATAGAACTCGCTATGTCACCGCATCACACTATACCCTGTTAGCATTTTAGATTTCTGTTAGTACCCAGCACCATTTACTATTTTAGATATTGTACCTTCTTTACACTACTTATACGACACGCTGATATGAACATACTTGCCATGCATTTTATTACTGTTCTGTACCTATACATGTTGTTCTATTATTACCATGTTCTTATGAGATTTTGTTTTCATGAGATTTCTGAATTTGAGAAACTGCAGATATGATTTTATAAAACTTGTGAATGTTTTAAAAATGCGGTTTTCTCTTAATATGATATTTTTGCGTCCACCATGAGTTTTCTCAGTTCTAAGAAATGATTATTATCCGAATCGATAAAGGGGAGAGACTGATTGCGGATACATGGTGGACCCGGTATGATACCCAGGGGCAAGAAGACCATATAGAAAGACGTTGAGCCGGGCTGGGAACACTACTTACCGGTGACAGTATAGGACTCGGCGGATATCCGGAGAATAGCGACCGGAGTGATATGGGATAGATAGATATAAGGGCCGATCCGAGGGATGATGCCTGAGATGTGAGGATTTTATGTGTCGATGCTGGACACAGGATTTATGAGGATTTCGAGTGTCGATGCTGGACACTCAGTATTTTATGATGATTTCGAGTGTCGTTGATGGGCACTCATTGGATGAGATATATATATATATATATATATATATATATATATATGACATTATTCCACATATTGATATGATATTATATTACCGTATGAAACATGTAAATCGTTATGCATTCGATTTCTACCCGATATTGTCTTTTACTCGTGAGTTGGCAACTCACGCTCGTTGTGGCATAGTTTTCTTGCAGGACCGACCACTTGGATCAATAGCGGTTTGCTGGCACATTTCTTCTTCGGGTGATTGCTTGGTAGATGGGTTACATTACAGATCGTAACCGTCGTTGTATATTTCAAACTTTAGTATACAATCCACTTGTTTCAATGAACTTTATTTATACTTTAAAAAGCGGAACTTGATTTTATTTATACCCTTTTTGCAAAACTTCTCCTCCACCGTTTACTTAAAAAGGTTTAGATTCCTGGTTTTCAGTTTACTTGGGTTATGGTGGGATCCTATAGATTTCACGTGATTCAAGTACCAGTCACGTGCCATTTCCGGGTCATGACAAATTCACTCTCATTTTCAAAGTTCCACCTTTCTTCTTCTACATCCAAAAATAGAAAGTGAATTCAAAAGAAAAGGAAATGTTGAGACAAAAATAGAGTGACATACTATATCCCTGAAACTCCAATTCTAGAAAAATTGAATGGTAGTTTCTTCACAAATGGCTTGGAGAATGAAGTGAAGATGGAGTTAGAGAAAGGTTTTCTTAAGTGGATCTATCTATGATAAAGGGAGGTCTTCACCATACTTGTTCACTCATTCTAGGTGCCTAACTAGAGTTCAACACAAAAATGGAGTATATGAAGATGCTACAAAGGTTGTAATTTTCTAACTCTTGTGTTTGCTCTTTAGGTTTGCTAGTCTAGTTGTTTAAAAAAGATTCTTGGTAGAGGATGCTCACATAAAATTATTGGTATTCGTGTTTTTCGTTTCTGCTGCGCCCTAGCATCCATACACCCTCCCTGGAATCTGTACCATGCGCACTTCGGGCTTCACCCGTGCGCATAAGACAATTGCACCCTAACCTGAGCGCATCCCCTCAAATATGTGATGCGTGCTATGCACGTGCACACAAGTCAATCGCACCCTAACCTTAGGTGTACTCCCTAAAAAAATCAATACCATGCGATGCGACCTATGCTATTCATGTGTGCACAATTCAACAGCAGATGTGCGATGCGTATACGTACAGAACCCAAGTGCACGCACTGACTTTAAATAAAATCAAGCCCTATGAAGAACCGCACAGAGGCATGCGCACCCCATACCATGCACATGCGCTGATGATATGCACATCCATAGTGCGCATGTGCACCTTATAACCAAGCTAAAGCTTGAAGACTTAGCAAAAATATGCTAATTATGGAAGCCTATACTTCATATACGATCAAATGATCAGTTGAGAACATATTATCAAAATATGACCGTGTCATCTAAGTTGATCTTAATCTAAAAACAAGATTAAATATCCTTAAAAAATACAAATATCTCCTGAACTGGCGGACCTGAAAAATGTGAGAAATGCTACCTAGGTTCAATCCTGTTGGCAAACCAAGTCACCAATATGGATGCAAACTCCAAATCTAAAATATACGTGTTTGGACTAATCCGCGCCTTACGGGCGATGACATAAATTGGTTTCCGTATACAATCTAAGAGCAACCCAAAATAAACAAATCTAAAACACGACACACAAAACAAAACTTGGAGCAATAGAAAGTTGTTATCTTTCGCGATAATGAAATTAACTACAGGGCTTGCGCCTGTAGGAAAAATACGTCTCCACAATCAATAAACCCCTCATCCATAAGGGGGAATCTGAAGTCAGCTATATCGGTCGTATCTATCCAAACCTCCGATATATGGTGTCATAATCCCTTGATATTTTCGCAGAGGTGGATGGATATGTCCAAAAAGCATATGCTCCTAAATTCAAGCAAGACGTTCTAAATCCAATCCGTCCCCCTTTTCGGCGGTAAACACCTATATTTTCAAATAAATACCCTGAAGTTTCGGAACTCGTTATCTTTTGAGCCTTGTGGAGCTGGAGATAAGACATAACTAAAATATTATATGCCTTCTTTCAACTAGACTTTGTGAAACCCCGTAACACGTAAATCCTTATTGACTTGTCAACTTAACTGTTTAATGATTTTGATTAATGACTGTATGTAATGATCATGTGTAATGACTGTGTGTAATGATCGTGTGCAATGATCGTGTTTCCATGATTCTGAGCATATACGAAATGCTAACTATTTAAAGTTCATGTTTCCGTGATTCCGGGCATATACAAAATGCTTACTGTTTAATAATTCATGTTTCTGTGATTCCGGGCATAAACGAAATACTTCCGAAATGCATGTACCGATGTACGATATGTTTCGGGAGTTCTCTTATCATGTGCAATGACCGTGTGTCCGTGATTCCGAGCATATACTGAATGCTAACTGTTTAATGATTCATGTTTCCATGATTCTAGGCATATACGGAATGCTAATTGTTTAATGATAATGATATCCCAGGAATACGGGTACGTCCATCAGTCAATTCCATCAATACACACCTTGTTTGACCCATTTTGACTCTTAGATCGATACCTGATATGACTTGACATTTAAACCTCCAGATTGATACCGTTATTGACACCCAGCTTGACCCTTTGTTTACCATTTTGCATGCTTATTCATTTATAGCATGTGTTTTACATTATTTTACGTACATGATTTACTGTTATTACTTGTATCACACTCTCCCGTCTTATGCTTGTAGGTGTTCTGACACCCTGAGAATTGTGTTCCCAGTTGGATAGCTTATTTATAGAATAACTCAGTCATCAAAGTGCGCATCGGAACTATGAAGGGCCCAAGATTCGTAGAGTTCCATTTCCGTGTCTTTGAGGTTATACCCATATTGTTTCAGGTTATACCCATATTGTATTCTAATCATATCTTACTTTTGTTGTAACAACTCCAATTTTAGTATACAAAAATTTGTTTAAAGATTAATGTATACTTGGGGTATTTGCATTTCCTGTGAGTACCATAAATATTTGTTTTGGTTTTTAATAGCAAGAAAGAGCTTGTAGCTTATTGGTAATACCTTGCACAGCTGAACCAACATACAAGAGTTCAAATCCCATACCTTACATTATTTTTAATATTATTTTATTTTAATATTTTTAGAATTCCAAGAGTCTACACGTTCTAAACCCGTAAAACCCCACTACACATGTAAAACTAAACGGCGTGGTTACCGATAATACCAAAACAATCAGGATTTTAATTTCTTTTCTAATTGTTCTGACGCTGACTGGGTCTTATTATAATAATTTGACTTGAATATGATTCAAGTACAATCTATAAACCAACATGAATCTATGAATACATATATTCAATTTATTCAATCTGTATTGACTGAACCAAACCATGGATATACTTCAATTTACATTTCTCCAGTTACATCCATTTACTGATATCATGGTTTCGGCAAGTCATCCCATTATACAATCTATATTACAAGACAATACAAGTTGCAATATAATACAAATAATACAATCAAGACATCGTAGGGTTTAAGGGGTAGATTGGTACGGAAGGTGTTAGAAGTGGCACAAGACTGTAAGATTTAATAGACCTAACCTATATTCCGTTGCTGTTGTACCGTGGCATAAACAGTTCCTTGTACTACACGTGCCTCTAGTCTCTGGCATATAGAGACTCCTCTCGTATACACCGGCATCCTTCTGTACCAAGCTACAAACAACAGCGTTAACCATATAATACAACTTTAAAAGCTACTTTCTCTTTCTGTCTATTCTATTTCTCTCTTATCTTTGGGACTTACCGAGCGATTGTTCGCTAACGACATTCCTTCTCTTTCTTCTTTGGAATGTTGTCAGGTGATCTGGACACTTAGGAGATCGAGCCTACTAGTAAGGACTTAGACCGGCTTTCCTACGACCCAGAGCTCTAGCTTCATTGTACACATTTTTATTTCTGTACTTTTCATTTCTGTTATGCCACTGTTTAGGCATTGCTTTTATTCAGTTGTATTTACTTTTCCATGTATTGTAAAAAGAATGTGAATAAATAAAGTTGTTGTTTTATTATATCTTATCTTTTGTGCATTTATATTTATAATGCTTAGATACACTTAGCGTATTTACTTCACAGTAAATACGTAGCGGTCTCGTCGCGTTCCCTTCGCTGTACACCGGGAAGCGGGGCGTGACAGGTTTTGTTGGTGGCCCATGCAGGTCAGAGCTGCATGGAACCCTACCATGCAGTTCTGTTCTGTGTGAACAACCTAAGCAATATAACACAAGAACCAGCAACTAAAACATTCCTTACAATTCATATTCCTTGAATCTTATCATTCCATATACTTTGAATCTGTCCTAACCTAAATTTTTCTTTCAAGGTTATAGATTCCCCAAACAACACCAGCACCAATGTCAACAAGACACCTCCACCACTACCACTCACACCTATCGTCCCTGCTCCGCTCAACAATCAAACGGTTCTGCTTAAGGCAATCCGCAGCCTCCTCGAGGGACAGCAGCAGCAGACTGCTCTTTTAATGAACCGTCCTGAGGCAGAAGCACGTGGGGTGAAGCAATTCAGGGCTTTGCACCCCCCAAACAGTTTGCAGGAAAGGAGAGCCCACTGGAAGATGAGGAATGGGTTCAGAGTATCGAAGATGATCTGGCCGCAGCACAAGTGCCAGAAATAGCTTGGGTTCGTGTTGCAAAACTGCAACTCACGGACAATACACGGAACTGGTGGAAGGCGGAAGAAACCCGTCTTGAACAACCCATCGAATGGAAGACTTTCCGCGACATGTTCGATGCTAAATACTTCCCTGAGACTGCCAGGTTCGACATGGAACAACAGTTCATTCATCTGCAATAAGGTTCGATGTGGACCAAGTCGGTAGATGAATATGACGCTGAGTTCACCATGCTTAGTCGGTAAGATATGTCTCAATAATTCAAATTGTTCAATATATCACATACTACATAGCTAACACAATTCTTTAACAAATTTACGGCACACCTGATACCGACGGATGAGATTAGAGCTCGTCGATTTCAACAAGGTTTGGATTCGGAGATCCAGGCTGCACTGGCCACATGAGATTTTCCGACTCACGGATCGGCTCTGAAAGCTGCCTGCCGTTATGAGGCAGTGGTAAAGGCGAGGGGCAGACCTAAATCTGTAGGAGTTAAGCGCCCTGTCAACCAGATGACAGGAGGAGCCTCGTCAAGGCCACCTTTTGTGCCAAGGCAGCCCGGAGTACCGAACAACCGTCCTAGCCCAGCTTTTTGTAACTAATGCAAGAGAAATGAGCATATGTTGCAAGACTGCTGGCGAGCCAACCGTCTTTGCTTAGTCTGCGGCTCAGCTTCTCATGATATTGGATCTTGTCCTCATAGACAAAATCCAATTACTGCACCTAGGCCAGCAATCACTTACCCACAGCGACCAGCCCTTCAGGCACCTGCTCCAAGACTTGCACTACCTGCTCCACCACCTAGAGAACCACAAGCTGCACCTCCTCCTCGTCGGTTCCATCAAGCTCAAAGGAACGTTTCGAGGAATGCTCCTCAGACCAGGAGGAATGTACCGCGGCGCCAGGCTTTCACGATGACCGTGGAAGAAGCTGAGGCCACTGACCAAGTTATCACTGGTAACCCCTTTCATCTCAATCTTTTCTTTCAGTCTTAATACCTATTCACATATTTTCCATTACCTAAAACAGATCCCACATACCTTAGGTAAAATCTTAGTAGCCTCACTTCCTGCACTAGCACTATTCGATACTGGAGCATCTCACTGCTTTATGTCGCAACGATTCGTCCGAATTCATGCGATTCCAGTCACACCGCTTATATCCAGCTGGAATGTCAGTTCAGGGAATGCCATTCTAAAGGCAACAATGGGATACAGCTTGTGTCCAGTAGTCGTCTGCAGCAGAGAATTCTATGCTGACTTCAAAGTGCTGGACATACCGAACTACGATGTGGTTCTATGTATGGATTGGCTAGGAACCTTTTATGCTACCATCGACTGTCGTCAAAGGAGGGTAGTATTCGAGATTCCAGACCATCCGGTCTTCTATTTCAAAAAGTGGAGACCGTACCCTGGAGCCAAGTACATACAAAGAGAAGCCAAAGGAAGCAGTGATTGCAGCAACTCAAGCAGAGGAAGAATCAAGGCCAGAAGTGGTTCAAGAATTCGACGACGTGTTTCCTGACGATATATCAGGTTTGCCTCCTGATCGAGCTCTTGAATTCAGCATTGATTTAGTACCAGGAGCACAACCGGTGATCAAAGCACCTTATCGATTAAGTCCGAAAGGTTTGAAGGAAGTCCGAACACAGTTGGACGAATTATTGGCGAAAGGATGGATCCATCCCAGCACTTCAAGTTGGGGGTCACCAGTACTGCTTGTGAAGAAGAAGGAAGGTTCATACAAAATGTGCATTGATTACAGAGCCTTGAACGAAGTCACGATAAAGAACAAATATCCACTCCCGCGCATCGACGATTTATTCGATCAGTTAAGTGGATCTTGTTTTTTCTCTAAATTAGATCTTCGTTCAGGTTATCATCAGGTGAAGGTCAAGAAAGCTGATATTCAAAAAACGGATTTCAGAACTCGCTATGGACATTATGAAAATCTAATGATGCCATTTGGAGTGACCAACGCACCAGCAATATTAATGAACCTGATGAATCAAATTTTCCGGAAGTACTTAGACAGGTTTGTTGTCATCTTCATCGACGACATCCTTATGTATTCCAAGAGTCGGAAAGAACATGCCGAGCACCTACGAATTGTCCTGGAAACTCTACGACAACATCAATTATATGCCAAGTACAGCAAATGCGAGTTTTGGCTAAATCAAGTTGGTTTTCTTGGATATATCGTATCAGGAGAAGGAATCTCTGTGGATCCAGCGAAAGTTTCAGCAGTAAGCGAATGGCCGACACCAAAATCAGTGAAGAACATTCGGATTTTCTTGGGTTTAGCTAGATATTACAGAAGGTTCATTGAAGGCTTTTCAAAGATAGCAACACCCCTGACCAAGTTCACACGTAAAGATGAAGATTTTGTGTGGTCAGAAGCATGCGAAAAAGATTTCGTAGAACTCAAATCAAGGTTAACATCAGCGCCTATTCTCGTTATACCGGACCAGTCTGGAGGTTTCGAAGTGCACTGTGATGCATCCGGTAAGGGATTAGGATGTGTTGTACATCAGCACGGTAACGTTGTGGCTTATGTTTCAAGATAGCTGAAAACTCATGAGCGCAATTATTCGACGCATGATTTGGAATTGGCAGCTGTCATCTTTGCTCTCAAGATTTGGCGCCATTATCTTCTTGGTGAACGAGTGAACATATACACAGATCATAAGAGCCTGAAATATGTGTTTACTCAGAAGGAGTTGAATATGCGGCATAGACGATGGTTAGAACTCATGGCGGACTTTGACATCAACCTGTAATATCACCCAGGAAAGGTGAATGTGGTTTCAGATGCTCTTAGTCGCCAACCATTAGCAATGCATTTCACCGCTCAGTGGAAGCTTCAACAAGACTTGCATCAGATGGAGATTGAAGTAATCATGCCAGGTAACACTTCAAGTTTGATGAATTTACAAGTTCAATCAAAAATTGTCAATCAGATCAAAGCAGCTCAAGCAGGTGATGCTAAGTTGCAAAAGATCAGAGAACAAGTGGAGAATGGACTCAGAACAGACTTCATCATCCATGAAGACGAATATTTGAGATACGGCAGCAGATTATGTGTACCAAAAGGTTCTGTTCGGGAAGAGTTAATGAAAAAAACTCACAGCTCTCCCTACTCAGTACACCCTGGAGGTACAAAGATGTACAAAGATCTACGTCAGAATTACTGATGGCATGGAATGAAGCGTGAAGTAGCCAGAAGCGTCGCTAAATGCTTGGCGTGTCAGCAAGTAAAAGCTGAACATCACAGGACTGCTGGATTACTTCAACCGTTACCAATCCCAGAATGGAAGTAGCAACACATCATGATGGATTTTGTGACTGCTCTTCCTCGTAACATAAAGGGTAACGATGCGGTATGGGTCATTATGGATCAACTCACAAAGTCGGCTCACTTCATCTCATTTCGAGTTGGCCAATCAACTGAGACATTAGCAAAAAAGTACATGGAGGTAATAATCTACTTAAGATTTAAACTCTTTAAAAATGTATTATCTCTGATACCCATGAACTCATACAGGAAATTGTGAGACTTCATGGAGTACCGGTCTGCATTGTCTCCGATCGTGACACCAGATTCAGGTCGCAATTTTGGCAGAGTCTGCAAGCAAGCTTGGGAACAAGTTTGAACTTCAGCACGGCTTATCATCCATAAACAGATGGTCAGTCTGAGCGAACGATTCAGATCTTGGAGGATATACTCAGAGCATGTATGTTAGACTTCAAAGGATCGTGGAAAGATCACCTACATCTTGTGGAGTTTTCATACAACAACAGCTACCAAGCAAGCATAGGAATGGCACCTTTTGCAGCACTATATAGAAGGAAGTGTCAATCGCCATTAAGTTGGGACGACATTGGAGATAGGGAACTTCTTGGACCTGAGATGATAGTAGCAACTGTTGATGTGGTTCATATTATCAAAGAAAGAATGCGCATAGCCCAAGATCGACAGAAGCACTGGGCTGATGCAAAGCGACATCACTTGGAGTTCCAGCCAGGAGATCACGTATTCTTAAAGATATCTCCGAACCGCGGAGTGATCCGATTTGGAAGACAGGGAAAGCTAAGTCCAAGGTACATTGTACCGTTCGACATACTCGAACGAGTCGGTAAAGTGGCATACCGCTTAGCACTTCCACGTTCATTGGAAGGAGTGCATAATGTGTTCCACATATCCCAACTCAAAAGATATGTGAGTGACCCCAGCCACATTCTTGATCATTCCGAGCTCACGGTATAGCCCGACTTATCTTGTGAGCAACAACCTGTGGAGATCCTGGATAGGAAAGTGAAGTCACTTCGGAACAAGAAAGTCAACTTGGTTCGAGTGATGTGGAGAAAAGACACTCCAGGAGAATCAACTTGGGAAAGGGAAGATGAGATGCGTGCAAAATATCCTCACCTCTTTGTAAACTAGTCCTTAAAATAAAAGCTGTAAATTTCGAGGACGAAATTTTTGTAAGGAGGGTAGACTGTAACAACTCCAATTTTAGTGTACAAAAATTTGTTTAAAAATTAATGTATACTTGGGGTATTTGCATTTCCTGTGAGTACCATAAATATTTGTTTTGCTTTTTAATAGCAAGAAGGAGCTTGTAACTCATTGGTAATACCTTGCACTGCTGAACTAACCCACCTAAGTTCAAATCCCATACCCCACATTATTTTTAATATTGTTTTATTTCAATATTTTTAGAATTCCAAGAGTCTACATGTTCTAAACCCGTAAAATCCCACCACACATGTAAAACTAAATGGCCCAGGGGGTATATGAAACGACGAGGAACCCAAAGCACCCACGACTTGGCCGGAATCGGCCGGCGACTCGGCCGACTCAGGCCGCCGCCGCTGGCCGGACTCGGCCGGACCGCCGAGTCGTCAACAGAGAATTTTTGGCTCTTGGCCTCCCCAGTACCCCTACACACTTAATTTCCTTGAATCAGTAACAGAGCCCCTTTAAAACCCTAATTACTCCATTTTTAGTACATTTTAATACAATTTTCATTTCACCCCTTCTCCTACCCTAAACCCTAACCTTACCCTATAAATACAACCCCTAGACACACACCCCTCACTCCAAAATTCTGATCAAAAACTCTCCAGAAAATCCCTAGAAATTTAGTATGCAATTGAAGTTAGCAAAAGGCGAAAACTTCAGCGAATTCCGACGACAACCCTAGGAGCTCCCGGCGACGAAACGACACCGGCGCCTCCTACCTTTCCCTCTTCCTCTCTTCTAATCTCAAAACCCGTAATTCCCACCTCCCTCTTCGCTATTCTTTTCTAAAAACACGTATTTCTAAATACCGACGGAATCGGAGTTAATCCGATGTCTGATTCGGTTCTTCCTAAAAATCTCACTTTTTCTTAAATACAATCATACTAAAACCTTACATGTTGACTATTAAATATTAACAAGTCATATTGAACAAGTTCCATATTTAAAGGATTTTTATTTCAATTGTTATCGTATTTTTTCACTAAAATACCAAGTGGTTTAATTCCGACATTTAAAACATCACAATTTTGCTATACCTTTAAGTAGATCACGAGGTAATGACCTATCTCCTCACACACTCATATGCAACATAACACAATGCCTTTTGGGAACATAGAATACGGGAAAACGAAACTTTACATATAAATACCACTAACTATTAAAACCGTTTTCTAAAAGAATTCGTATTTTTTTATAAATCTTTGCAAAGCGCCGCTACAACCCATTTTGGAGAACCCGACTGGGATGGTGCGGATTATCACACATTTCTAGGCTTAGTAGTGCGAGATGCAGACCTCCGCAAGGAGCATTCGGTCTCGAAAGATTTAAAATACAAATATCTTAAGAAAATGAGATTTCTAGAAATATAATATATATTAAAATTATTTTTATATAAATATGTATATATGTATCATTAAAATATCTATTTTTTAATAATATGAATATTCCAATTTTTTCCTAAAATCATAAGAATCACTTTATATTAAAATACCATGAATTCCATACAAATTCAATGTTACAATTACATACCATGTATTATGAAAAATAGGTTATTTTCACTAGAAATATCACAAATATAAAATATACATCTATGACAACTCTAAAGACGATAATTAAATACTTGGGGTGTATTTTGAAAACTATACAAAAGTATTTTTACATAAAACCTCCTCAAGTTCTATAAATTACCCTGAGGACCCTAGTAAATATAGGTTTAAGCGGGACCAATCTCTTGAGCCTCAGGGAGCCATAGAAGCGGGTGCTTGCCTATTTAAGGTTGACAACTTAACAACGGTTTTATCAACACGATAATCGTTTTTGAAAAAGACACAAATCCTGCCGTTCATGTGCAGCGGTTACCGATAACACCAAAACAATTAGGACTTCAATTTCTTTTCTAATTGTTCTGACTCAGACTGAGTTTTATTATAATAATCTGACTTGAATATGATTCAAGTACTATTTATAAACCAACATGAATTCATGAATACATTTATTCAATCTATTCAATCTGTATTAACTGAACTGAACCATAGATATACTTCCATTTACATTTCTCCAGTTATATCCATTTACTGATATCATGGTTTCGGCAAGTCATCCCATTATACAATCTATATTACAAGACAATACAAGTTGCAATACAATACAAACAATACAATCAAGACATCGCGAGATTTAAAGGGTAGAATGGTACGGAAGGTGTTAGAAGTGGTACGAGACTGTAAGATTTAATACACCTAACCTATATTCCGTTGTTGTTGTACCGTGACATAAACAGTTCCTTGTACTACACGTGCCTCTAGTCTCTGGCATATAGAGACTCCTCCCGTATACACTGGTATTCTTCTGTACCAAGCTACAAACAACAGCGTTAACCATATAATACAACTTTAAAAGCTAATTTCTCTTTCTGTCTATTCTATTTCTCCCTTATTTTTAGAACTTACCGAGCGATTGTTTGCTGACGGCATTCCTTCCCTTTCTTCTTTGGAATGTTGTCAGGTGATCTGGACACTCAGGTGATCGAGCCTACTAGTAAGGACTTGGACCAGCTTTCCTACGACTTAGAGCTCTAGTTTCATTGTACACATTTTTATTTCAGTAATTTTCATTTCTATTATACCACTGTTTAGGCATTGCTTTCATTCAGTTGTATTTACTTTTCCATGTATTGTAAAAAGAATATGAATAAATAAAGTTGTTATTTTATTATATCTTGTCACGTATGCATTTATATTTATATTGCTTAGATACGCTTAACGTATTTACTTCACAGTAAATACGTAGCGGCCTCGTCGCGTCTGCTCCGCCGTACACCAGGAAGCGGGGCGTGACATTTGTACTATTTGGATCCTATTGTATATTGTTACTCCTTGATATAGTTTGTAATAAATGTTAGTTAATAAATAAAGATACTTTTCTTTATCTTATTTTTTTGTACTCCTGCATTACTAAACGATTAGCGTAACTGTATCGAGGAGAGTCTACTTCTCAATATAGTTACGTGGCGGGCCTTGTTACGTCTCCACTCCTGTATTTTGGGAAGTGGGGCGTGATATGTTGATAGAACTTATTAGTTGAAGCTTCTTTTATATTAACCTCAAAGTCGTTAAACTTATTGATTGACCTCAAATTCGTTAAACTTGCAGTATTGACCTCAAAGTCATTAAAGTTACGGTGTTAACCTTTAAGTCGTTAAACTAGTTATTGACCTTTAAATCGTTAAACCGACTGTTTAAAGGAGTTATTAACGACAGTTCACGAAAGTGTGTGCGATATGACACATTTATGAAAGTGTTTGAAAAAACTTTTAACGACAGTTCATGGAAACCACAAGTTTTTATTCAAAACTCTTCATAGAAGTTTGTCTCAGCTCAAATCAAATTACAAGTTTCCAAGATAAATTACTGAAGAAAGATTTCAAGACGGTATGGAAGTCAAATTTTCAAGACAACATATAAGAAGCAAGATAATTCGCTGAAATTGCAAGTTTTATTTTTAGAGTGATAAATTAATTTTGTAACAAGCTGAGAACACATCATATGTTTCTTTCTGCTTGAATGAGAGTGTTAAGAATAAGATATATATTTGTGAGAGATAATGATTTGATATATTTGAGAGATTGTTAAGATTTAGATTTGGTTAGATTATGATTTATTTAGGAGTCAGGTTAGAGTTATTTGATGGTCAAATATTAAACCCTAAGAGTTTATTATAAATAGAGAGGTAGAGTTGTCCTACTCCTATTTTTCACAATATAGTCTCTCCATTATTTTCCGCTCTATTTCTAATACTTATGTTTCTTAATATTGTAAAACTCGATTTGGGCCCACAATACATAGACCCGCACATAGATACAAATACGCTTTTAATATAGAGAGACTCCATCCAAAAGATTCAAGTCCCACAATTTTCTCAATGCGGGACTATGTTTCTCAACACTCCCGCAAGTGGACAAAAAATGTGGGATTATGTTAATCACATTCGCAAAACTCTCACACCTGGATAAAAAGAATTTCGGGCTCAAACCTCATATGCAACGTGGACAGACAAACACCTGGACAATGATACTATGTAAAGCTGAGAGCACATCATATGTGCCCTTCAGCTTGAGTGAGAGTGTTAAGAATAAGATATATATTTGTGAGAGATATGATTTGATATGTTTAAGAGATTGGTAAAATTTAGATTTGATTAGATTATGATTTATTTAGGAGTCAAGTTAGAGTAATTTGATGGTCAAATATTAATCCCTAAGAGTTTATTATAAATAGAGAGGTAGAGTTGTCCTACTCTTATTTTCCACAATATAGTTTCTCCATTATTTTCCGTTCTATTTCTAATACTTATGATTCTTAACATTGTAAAACTCGATTTGGGCCCACAATACATAGGCCCACACATAGATACAAATACGCTTTTAATATAGAGAGACTCCATCCAAAAGACTCAAGCCGCACCTGGACAAAAATGTGGGATTATGTTAATCACATTCGCAAAACTCCCGTATCTGGATAAAAAGAATTTCACATGCGAGGGCTCAAATCTCATATGCAACGTGGACGGACAAACACCCGGACAATGATAATATGTAAAACTCGGTTTAGGCTTACAATACATAGGACTACACATGAATGTACATGGACTTTTAATATAGAAGGACTCCATCTAAAAAGCTCAAGCTTTATGGAAATTTATCTCATCTTATATTTTATATTCATATGCATTCCACAATTTTTCCGATGTTGACCATATCAACCACATTAGGATTGCAATCTACGTCTTAAAATTTGAGTATGTTTCGGATTAAATGATAATGGATTTTATAGCATATAACTAAAAGGCCGTTACATGTCTGTTCTATTTTATCTTCATGGTATTGGTAATTGTCTAGCTTGAAAAGTACTTGATACAATTAATCTGAGACACAAAGGCTGAGATTTTGGTTCGAGAAGAAACAATCAACATCTTCTTCTATTTAGTTGTGAGTGATCTGTATTTTTTTTCCTTCTAATTATGGAGTTCTTTAGATCTTAAACAATCCAGTAGTGTGATTGATGCCGCACCTTTATCACTTATTTTCTGTAAACCTCTATATTATTAAGAAACAATGATCATTCCTAAACTTATTTTTTAGTATCCTCTACCATTTTCTCCACCCTTCTAAGGCCGTCATATTTCTGATGTATGGAGAGTGTTGTAATATTACGTTATAAATCCTATCTAATCTATTTAATATAATTTTTTGTTGCCTCATTTTTATTTATTTTTTTGGTAGGGCCAAGAAATTAAATAGGGTTTTTTACTTCTAGCCCCTCCAAAACATAGCTAATTACTTTCTAGCCCCCCAAAACTTGGTATTTACTTTTTAACCCAAAACTAATAAAATACATCATTTTATCCCTATAGGATTTCCATCAGAAAAAACCCTATTAACTTTAGTTTTAACTTTTCTCCATACATTTTAGATTTATCATTTACCAGAAGACCACAAGTAAGACCGTAGAAACAACTTCTACAGTCTTTTTTGTTTTCAGGTAAATAATTAACCTAAATTCTATAGAGAAATGTTAAGCTAAAGGTAACGAAGTTTTTTCTGACGGAAGTCGTAAAGGCTTCTTACTTGTTGACATAAAATATATGGAGAAAAGATAAAGCTAAAGTTAACGGTGTTTATTCTGACGGAAATCGTAAAGGAGGTAAAATGATGTATTTTGTTAGTTTTGGGGTAAAAAGTAAATACCAAGTTTTGAAGGGCTAGAAAGTAATTAGCTATATTTTGAAGGTGCTAGAAGTAAAAAACCCCAATTAAATTATATGGATCATGTATAATGCAAATGAATAAAATATAAGCTAGGTATGGACATGTCAAGATGAGCGTGTGGGCCCTACGAGCCGAAAATAAAATAAAATAAGATATGGGAGTGGCACATAGATGATGGGGCCATCTCCGCATGTTGAGTGATCCCTACAAGATATCATTCACATGTGTTTTGCATGCGACAATGAATGTTTGATAAATTATTGATTTATTGACTTCATACATTCAAATCTTTCAACTACCTAGATATTAAAGTCAATGATTTGGTAGCATGCATAAGCTTAGGTTAAAACTAAAAGATTTTATAAGTTTTGAGTGTGTATGATTGAAGCTTGTGCTGTTGCTTTCCAAAGGACGTGGCATCAACTTTTATGTTTTAAATTTAGTCTCTTAACTATCAAAAACTGCCATAAACTTTTCACCATTTTCAACACACTAAAGTTTTAAATACGGGGATAACTAAATTTTTATGGTCAATGACGGTCAACATCCAAACATGTTAGTTATGACCATTTTGCCATCATACTAAACCTATTTAATTATTTTAAATATTAATTAGGGCTAGGGTTAGGATTAGGTGATGGGACAGCCGGTTGCGACGACGAGAAGGCGGCGGCGGCGGCGGAGTGGAGGAGACGGTGGAGAGGAGATAATGATGATGGAGATGGTCATGGAAAGGCGAAGAAAAAGAAAAAGAAGAAGAAGATGGTGGGAGGTCAAGGAGAAGAAGAGGCATGGGTGGGAATGGGGATGGGAAGGCACGGGCGGGAGATCAAGAGAGGATAGGTAAAGCATGGGGGAGAAGCGGGAAGGATGATGATGATGGTGAAGAAGAAGAAGAAGAAGAAGAAGAGGAAGAGGAGGAGGATGGGGATGATGGCAGTGGCGTAGGGGAGGTCGGGAAGGAGGGGGATCGTGGGAAGGTGTGGGAGGAAGAGAGGGGGACGGTGAATCATGATGAGAAAGAAGAAAAAGAAGAAGAAGATGATCATGAAGGTGGTGGCGGGGTAAGTTAAGGAGGAGGCAGGTGTAGGCATGGGGGAGGCTACGGGATGGAGAGATGGGTGGGTGTGAGAGAAGACGGGAAAGAGGTGGACGGCGTGGAGAGGGGGTGGTGGTGGAAGAGACTGAGGGGAGGAGGTCGAGGGTGTAGAGGAGGGGAGAAGGTTGATGGCGAGGCTGCGGCAGGAGGCGGTTAGGGTTAGGATTAGGGTTAAGGTCTTGGAGAAGATGAAGTTTGAGAGTAGTTTAGGAATTTTTTAATTCCTTTTGATGACATAGCAATTTTCTGACGTGGCACCGTAAGGCCTGACGTTATGGTTATCCTCACATTTAAAACTTTACGGCAGTTTGTGGAAAATGGTGGAAACTGTAAGGTAGTTTTTGAAAATTTAGCCTTAAATTTATTCATAAATCTTGGTCAGGAATTTCTATTGGAGCTTGGTGTTGTGATCACTTTTAGAAAATTTGGACTCGTATAATGACTTGTTAGTAAACATATTAGTTTTCACATCCACTAGTGCATGAGTGATAAAAATGGATGTTGAACGTTATTATTTTTAGACAGTGACAGGAACCAAAACTTTATGATATGTGCGCACAACAAGGTTTAAAAGCTTATCAACCACGCTTAGGTTAGCTGGTATCAATTTGCTCTTAAATACGAGAGCTTGTAAGTTCGATCTCCGAAAGGGATTGATACCACAAAAAAATGGTTTTAAAGCCTAAATTTGAAGTAAACCTCTTCCCTTTTCCGCTGTTGGTTAAATTGAAGAGGTGTCATGCAATATGTCTTTCAGTTTAATATCAATTTAGAACTCAATCCACACTTTCAAGTTAAATTAAACTAGCATTTTGCAAGTGAGTATATTAAGATGGTATTGAAATATAAACATAAAATACATAAGTGTAATTATTTTTTATTCTTGTAATATATGAATCTAATTTCCATAAGAAAAAGTGTTTAAGAAAAAGTCTTTATGCATTTTTATGACCATTACCGTAACAAATGTCTAAATTAACACTGATTTGGTTTTTAAAATCATTGTATTACATATAATAAAATGAACAAGAATGACAAAAATGAATATTCTAAGGTTTATTATGAATGTAATTAGGTAAATTTAATTAAATATAAAATATGATAACACTTTTAAAAATTAATATGATTCATTTGTAAGTAATGTAGAATTATTTGTTAGGTGGTAAACTTGTCTAAAATATTTTTTTCAAATATGTTAATTATTGGGGTTCTTTTTGAAAAAATAATTGAACAACCAACTATTATTGCATTTGAATGTTAAAAGATAAAAAGGTAAATTCATGAGTTTAAGTGTATTAGTTGGTATGCTTCGGTGCAAGAGTTTTATGAGAGGGGTTTCTCATTTTTTCGAATTATCTTAGTGAAAAAATGGAGAAACTTTTTGGATATCCCATATGTTCTAGTTATAATAGTAAAGATAAAAATAAAGATGTTAAATAAATTCTTATTAAAGTTTCCCTAAACATTTGATTTACTATATATGAAGTAGATTCTTGGCCTATAATAAAATGCAATAGTTCAATTTTTGCAAGATATTAAACAAGTGAAGGTGACCTTTTCCTTATTGTGCAAATAACTATTTTAAGTGATTTTCTATATACTATTTCAATTAAATTCTTATTCAGGTTTAAATTTTGGTTTTTCAATAGAATAGTTATGTAACAAAGTATATATTAATTTTCTTGACAAATTCCTAGATAAATTAAGACTGAGTAGCATATCTTCGAGGTATTAAATCTTTTGGATTCGAAACATTTTTTTAGACATTTATTTTAAAGAGATTATGAGAACAAATATCTCTTGGTTTAGTAAACGATGAATTATTTCGAAATTGTCATCATTTCGAAACCGTAAAGCAAACGATTTAAGGGCACGGATTATTGAAAAGTGGAAATAAGGACTTAAAATGTTAATATCCTAGAAAATAATTCAAGGCCCAAACATAAAATAATCTTGATTTATCATATTAAAGAGGTTATCTTTGGAAATCGGAAAGCCAAGAAAACAGGGAAAAAAAGTTACAGCAGAATGAAATGGAATGAAAGCCTTTCATTTCTTTTCCTTTCAGTCATTTTACATTTTTGCTTTGATCGATCGATTGTTCTTTTTCTTTTATTTTCTCCTTTATCTAAGCTTTGACACGTAACCTAGGTACCATGTTAGTAGCCACCCTGTCTGCTCTCGCACTTTTCGACACTGGAGTATTACACTGTTTCATGTCCCAAAGGTTTGTGACATCTCACGCCATTCCAGTAAATCTCCTTGCTTCAAGTTAGAATGTCAGCTTAGGGAACGGTGTGTTGAAAGCAACACAAGGATATCTTCTGTGTCCAGTGGTAGTCTGTGGCGGGGAGTTCTACGTGAACTTCAAGGACTCAACGTACCAAGCTTCGATATTGTTCTCGGGATGGATTGGTTAGAGACTTTCTACGCCACATTTGACTGCCGTAAAAGGAGTATAGTCTTCGAAATCACAAGTCACCCGATCTTTTCGTTCAAGAGCGGTAGCATGACCTTAGAGCAACCGATATACCGTGTTAGGCCAAAAGAATCCGTACTTTCTGCCGTACCGGCAGAAGAAGAGAGGCCCGAGATTGTGCGCGAATTCGACGATGTTTTCCTTGAGGACACCGCATGTTTCCATCCGACCGAGCTTTAGAATTCTCAATTGAATTGCTGTCCGGTGCCCAACCTATATCTAAGACTCCTTACCGTGTGGGTCCTTCTCAATTGGAAGAGCTTAAGAAGCAGTTGGACGATCTGTTGCAGAAAGGATAGATTAGACCGAGCGCCTCGCATAGGGACGCCCTTGTTCTTTTGGTTCAAAAGAAGGACGGGACCCAACGGATGTGCGTCGACTATCGGGAATTAAACGCGATCACCGTCAAGAACAAGTACCTTATGTCCTGCATTGACGACTTGTTCGATCAGTCAAGTTACCACTAGGTTAAGGTCAAAGAGGCTGACATTTCAAAAACAGCCTTCAGAACTCGATAAGGCAATTATAGGTATCTCGTAATGCCATTTGGGCTAACCAACGCTCCTGCCATCTTCATGAACCTAATGAACATGGTATTCCACGAGTACTTATACAAGTTTGTCGTGGTCTTCACAGATGGCAACTTGGTATATTCAAAGACCCGAGAGGAGAATGCAGAGCATTTGCGCACTATAATAGAGACGATGCGTCAGCATCATTTGTATGCCAAATACAGTAAGTGCGAGTTTTGGTTGAACCGAGTTGCCTTCCTAGGGTATGTCATGTCCGGTGTAACAACTCCATTTTTTGTATACATAAAATTGATTTAAATTTGAAATATACTTGGGGTATTTAATGTTTCTGTTACCACTTTAAGTATTTATTTTCCCACAATAATTACAAGAAGGAGCTTGGAGCTCATTGGTAATACTTTGCACTGTTGAACCAAGCCACCCGAGTTCAAATCCCCTGCTCCACATTATTTTTATATTGTTTTTGTTTTAAATCCTTTGGAAGCCCAACAGTCCACACACCATAACTCCCAAAACTTGAACTGAACTTTAAAAAGTAAATATACCAGAGCCTTCACCTGACGACCCCCCACCCACCGACCACCTGACTCGGCCCGACTCGGGCTGCGCCGCCAGCCGGACTCGGCCGGACGGCCGAGTCCCCAACACCAAAGTTGCGCCTCTTCGTCTCCTGTACCCTTCTGTATACTTTAAATGTTTAGATCGGTTCCAGAAACACAATTATACCTCATTTACTCCATTTTTTTAATTACTTTTTCCTATATTTTTACATTTTTTTAATTAAAAACCCTTCACCTATCTTACCCCTAACATACCCTATAAATACACTCTCTACCCTCTCATCCCAAAATCCTAAGCCCACTCTCTCAAAACCTTCTCAAGAGTTGTGTACTTTGAAAACAAGTTCGCGGCGAAGCTCCGACGAAATTCCGGTGGAAATTCCGGCGACGTTTTTAGAAACAACCGGCGACGAATCAACGTCTCGGCAACCCTTTTAGTCCCCCCTCACTCCCTTGCTTAATCGAAACCCGTAATTCCCATTCTATCTCTCTTTCTTATTCTCTTAAATACGAAATCACAAAAGCCGACGGAATTGGAATAAATACGATTTCCGATTCGGTTTTCTATAAAATTTCACTTCTCACCAATTCAATCATACTTAAACATCTTATTGTTGACTATTAAACATTTAACAAATAATTTGAACAAGTTTCATCACATGAAATGATAACCTTTCAATTTATTGTATTTTTCACTTAAATACCACAATATTTCGATTTCACATTTAACCCCCTTAATCTTGCTATACATTTAAAGTAGAACACGAAGTAATGACCTACCTCCACACACACGCATATACAACCCTAAACGATATCATCAAGAACTTAGAATACAATAAAACAATATTTTCATTTAAATATCGTATTCTTAATAAAACCATTCCTAAAAGTTTTAGTTTTGATACACTTTTAAATAAATACCTCTTATTAGGAAAACACGATAAGTTGTGGATATCGATCGTTTATCTAAACCTAACTTTGTGGTGTCTAGGCTGGGCAAGTGAGAAAGGTAAATTTAAAAGGCTCGTCTCACGGTGATTCATGAGTGAATCCCTCCTTTCCTCATTTGTACTTACCTGGCCACAATTGGCGGTGAAGAGGCGATTTGAGGTATCAACGACTTGTCGTTTAGGCCATTTAGAAATAGGCTAGTTGACTTAGGAAATCCTAGAATCTAAAATACGGAAAATTGACATTTTTACAAATAAATATCTTTTACTTTATAAAACCGTTTTCTAAAGAATTTAGTATTTTACAATCTTTGCAAAGCGCCGTTACAACCCATTTTTAGGGAACCCGTTCGAGATGGTGCAGATTATCGCACATCCTCGGGTTTAGTAGTGCGAGATTCAGACTTCTGCAAGGAGCATTCGGTCTCAAAAGGTTTAAAATACGACATCTTAAGAAAATGAGATTTTTGGAATATAAAATATTTATTAAAATTATTTTTGTATAAATATATGTATATTTATCATTTAAATATCTATTTTATTATAATGTAGATATTCCACCTTTTTCTAAAAATCACAAGAATAAATTTTACATTAAAACACCATGAACTTCAAATAAATCAATATTATAGATAAATACCTTTATTTATAAAAACTAGGATATTTTCATTAGAAATGTCACAATATAAAATCCACCCTCATTACAACTCTAAAGACGAGTAATAAATACTTGAGGTGTATTTTAAAAAATATATAAAAATGTTTTTACATAAAACCCTCTCAAATTTTATAAATTACCCTAAGGACCCTAGCAATTATAGGACTTCGAGTTACACTTCTAACTGTCTGACTCGGGTTTGAGTCTGATTAATCTGACTTGAATATGATTCATGTCAATCTACAATCTACAATATTCCAATTCAATATGAACACATGAATCCATGAATCCAAATATCAATTTATACAACTTAACTGAACCGAACCATGGATATACATATTCCTTTTACATGATTCTCAGTATTCCATTTACATGACCCTATGGTTACAACCGTTTACTGATATCATGGTTTCGGTCAGTCAATCAATCTTACAATCAATACAATTTACAAGATAACAATACAAACAAGATATCGCGGGGTTTAAGGGGTAGATTGGTACGGAAAGTGTTAAAGGTGGCACGAGTTGGTCAGATTAAGACACTTAACCTATATTTCGTTGCTGTTGTACCGTGGCTTAACGGTTCCTTGTACATTCCGTTTGCCCTGGTCTCTAGCATATAGAGACCCCCTCGTATACACTGGCATCCTTCTGTACCAAGCTACAAACAACAGCGTTAACACAACATTACAACAATAGTAACAACTTTAAAAGATATTTTCTTATTCTGTCTATTCTACTTTCCTCTTACCTTTGGGACTTACCGAGCGACCTGTTCGCTGAAGACATTCTATTTCTTTCTTCTTTGAATTTCGTCAGGTAATTCGGACCCGGCAGAGATCGAGCCATCTGCAGAAGACTTGGAACAGTTTGCCGAAGATCCAGCACTTTAGTTCATTGTACACTTTTCCATTCAGTATTTTACATTTCCTGTTATGCTACTGTTTAGGCATCTTTTTATTTTAGTTGTATTTGCTTTCATGCAATGTACAAAGAATGTTAATAAATAAAAGTTGCTGTTCTTTTTATATCTTGTTTCTTGTGTATTTATTTTATATTGCTTAGATACGCTTAGCGTATGTACTTCTGAGTATATACGTAACGGACCTCATTGCGTCCCCTTCGCCGTACACTGGGAAGCGGGGCGTGACAGGTTTTGTTGGTGGCCCATGCAGGTCAGAGCTGTATGAATCCCTATCATGCAGTTCTGTTCTTCGTGAACAACCTAAGTAATATAACACAAGAACCAGCAACTAAAACATTCTTTACAATTCATGTTCCTTGAATCTTGCAATTTCATATTTCTTGAATCTTATCATTTCATGTACTTGAATCTGTCCTAACCCAAATTTTTCTTCAGGGTTATGGATTCCCCGAACAACACCAGCACTAATGTCAACAACACACCTCTAACTCCAGCACTACCTCTCACACCAGCTGTTCCTGCGCCACCCACCGAGCAAACAGTGCTACTTGAGGCGATCCGCGGCCTTCTTGAGGGACAGCAACAACTCCTGAACCGTCCTGAGACCGACGCACCGGGAGTAAAGCAATTCAAGGCTTTACATCCTTAGCAGTTCTCCGGAAAAGGAAGCCCTCTTGAAGCTGAAGAATGGGCACAAAACATAGAAGATGATCTAGCAGCAGCACAAGTGCTAGACATAGCTTGGGTCCGTATGTCGAAACTACAGCTCACGGACAATGCTCGCAACTGGTTGAAGGCGGAAGAAAGCCGTCTTGTGCAGCCTATTGAATGGAAGACTTTTCGCGAGAAGTTCAACGCGAAATACTTCCCTGTGACTGCCAGGTTTGCCATGGAGCAGCAGTTCATTCATCTACAACAAGGATCGATGTGGGACAAATCAGTAGATGAGTACGACGCTAAATTCACCATGCTAAGCCGGTAAGATATGTCACAACAGTTCAATTTTTAAATATCACATACTGCACAGCTAACATGATCTTTAAACAGATTCACGGCACACTTGATACCGACGGACGAGATCAGAGCCTGTCGCTTTCAACAAGGTCTGGACACGGAGATTCAGGCTTCTCTAGCCACAGGAAAATTTCTGACTCATAAGGATGCTCTGGAAGCTGCCCGCAGTTATGAAGCAGTGATAAAAGCAAAGGGCAGACCTCAGTCTGCAGGAGTTAAACGCCTAGCCAACCAGATGGCAAGTGGAGCCTCGTCCAGGCCACCTTTTGTGCCAAGACGACCCGGAGTACCCAACCATCGTTCCAGCCCAGCCTTTTGTACCTACTGCAAGAGAGCTGGACATATGATGAAAGACTGCAGGAGAGCCAATCGTCTTTGCTTAGTCTGCGGCTCAGCTACTCATGATATCGGGTCTTGTCCCCAAAAAGCAAAACCCAGTTGCTGCACCCAGGCCAGCAAACAATTACCCACAGCGCCCAGCCATCCAAGCACCTGCTCCAAGACTTGCACTACCTGCACCACCCAGAGGACCACAAGCTGCACCACCTCCTCGTCAGTTCCATCAAGCTTAAAGGAACGTTCCGAGGAATGCTCCTCAGGCCAGGAGGAATGTACCAAAGCTCCAGGCTTTCACGATGTCCGTGAAAGAAGATGAGGCCACTGGCTTAGTCATCACTGGTAAACTTTCCTTCTCAAACTTATCTTCTAGTCTTATTTATCTACACACTTTCCCTAGACCTAAAACATATCCCACATACCTTAGGTACAATCTTAGTAACCTCACTATCTGCACTAGCACTGTTTGATACTGGAGCATCGCACTGCTTTATGTCGCAACGGTTCGTCCGAACCCATGTGATTCCAGTCTCACCGCTTGTATCCAGCTGGAATGTCAGTTCCGGAAATGGCGTTCTAAAGGCAACTATGAGATACAGCTTGTGTCCAGTCGTTGTCTGCAGCAGAGAGTTTTATGCTGACTTCAAAGTACTGGACATACCGAACTTCGATGTGGTTCTAGGAATGGATTGGTTTGGAACTTTTTATGCTACCATCGACTGTCGTCAAAGGAGGGTAGTATTCGAAATTCCAGACCATCCGGTCTTCTATTTCAAGAGCGGAGACCGTACCCTGGAGCCAAGTACCTACAAAGCGAAGCCAAGAGAAGCAGTAGTTGCAGCAGCCCAAGCGAAAGAAGAATTAAGACCAGAGGTAGTTCGAGAGTTCGACGATGTTTTTCCTGAGGTTTGCCTCCCGATCGAGCTCTTGAATTCAGTATTGATTTAGTACCAGGAGCACAACCGGTGATCAAAGCACCTTATAGATTAAGTCCGGAAGGTTTGAAGGAAGTCCGAACACAGTTGGACGAATTATTGGCGAAAGGATGGATTCGTCCCAGCACTTCAAGTTGGGGAGCACCTGTACTACTGGTGAAGAAGAAGGAAGGTTCATACAGAATGTGTATCGATTATAGAGCCTTGAACGAAGTCACTATAAAGAACAAGTATCCACTCTCGTGCATCGATGATTTATTCGATCAGCTAAGTGGATCTTGTGTTTTCTCTAAATTAGATTTTCGTTCAGGTTATCATCAAGTGAAGGTCAAGGAAGCTGATATTCACAAAACAGCTTTCAGAACTTGCTATGGACATTACGAATTTCTAGTGATACCATTTGGAGTGACCAATGCACCAGCAATATTCATGAACCTAATGAATCAAGTTTTCTGGGAGTACTTAGACAGGTTTGTTGTCATCTTCATCGACCACATCCTGATGTATTCTAAGAGTCGGAAAGAGCATGCAGAACACCTACGAATTGTCCTGGAAACTCTTCGACAACACAAGCTCTATGCCAAGTACAGCAAGTGCGAGTTTTGGCTAAATCAAGTTGGTTTTCTTGGACATATCGTATCAGGAGAAGGGATTTATATGGATCCAGCCAAAGTTTAAGCAGTTAGCGAATGACCTACACCAAAGTCAGTCAAGGACATTCGGAGTTTCTTGGATTTAGCTGGATATTACAGAAGGTTCATTGAAGGATTTTCAAAGATAGCAACACCCCTGACCAAGCTTAAAGATGAAGAATTTGTGTGGTCAGAAGCATACGAACAAGCTTTCGTAGAACTCAAGTCAAGGTTAACATCAACACCTATTCTCGTAATATCGGATCAATCTGGAGGATTCGAAGTGCATTGTGATGCATCCGGTAAGGGATTAGAATGTGTTCTACATCAGCATGGTAAGGTTGTGGCTTATGCTTCAAGACAACTGAAGACTCATGAGCGCAATTATCCGACGCATGATCTGGAGTTGGCAGACGTCATTTTTGCTCTCAAGATTTGGCGCCATTATCTACCTGGTGAATGAGTGAACATCTACACAGATCATAAAAGTCTGAAGTACGTGTTTACTTAGAAGGAGTTGAATATGCGGCAGAGAAGATGGTTAGAACTCAGGGCGGACTTTGACATCAACTTGCAATATCACCCAGGGAAGGTGAACGTAGTACCTGATGCTCTTAGTCGCCAACCATTATCGATGAATCTCACCGCTTAGTGGAAGCTTCAACAAGACTTGCATCAGATGGAGATTGAGGTAGTCATGCCAGGTAATACTTCAAGTTTGATGAATCTACAAGTTCAATCAACCATTGTCAATCAGATCAAAGCAGCTCAAACAAGTGATGCTAAGTTGCAAAGGATCAGAGAACAAGTGGAGAATAGACTCAGAACAGACTTCATCATCCATGAAGACAGATCTTTGAGATACGTCAGCAGATTGTGTGTACCAAAAGGTCCTGTTCGGGAAGAGTTAATGAAAGAAGCTCACAGCTCTCCCTACTCAGTACATCCTGGAGGTACCAAAATGTATAAAGATCTACATCAGAATTATTGGTGGCATGGAATGAAGCGTGAAGTAGCCAGAAGCGTCGCAAAATGCTTGGTGTGTCAGCAAGTAAAGGCTGAACATCACAGGACAACTGGACTACTTCAACCGTTACCAATCCCAGAATGGAAGTGGCAGCACATCATGATGGATTTTGTGACTGCTCTTCCTCGCAGCACAAAGGGTAACGATGCTATATGGGTCATTATGGATCGACTCACAAAGTCGGCTCACTTCATCCCATTTAGAGTTGGCCAATCAACTGAGGCACTAGAAAAGAAGTACATGGAGGTAATAATCTATTTAAGTTTTAAACTCTTCATAATGTACTATCTCTGATACCCATGAACTTATACAGGAAATTGTGAGACTTCATGGAGTACCGGTCTTCATTGTCTCCGATCGTGACACCAGGTTCCGATCGCAATTTTGGCAGAGTCTGCAAGCAAGCTTGGGAACAAGTCTGAACTTCAGCACGGCTTATCATCCACAAACAGATGGTCAGTTGGAACAAACTATTCAGATCTTGGAGGATATGCTCAGAGCGTGTATGCTAGAATTCAAAGGATCGTAGGAAGATCACCTGCATCTTGTGGAGTTCACGTACAATAACAGCTACCAAGCAAGCACAGGAATGACACCTTTTGCAGCATTGTATGGAAGGAAGTGTCGATCACCATTAAGTTGGGACGACATCGGAGATAGGGAACTTCTTGGACCAGAGATGATAATAGCAACCGTTGATGTGGTTCGTACTATTAAGGAAAGGATGCGCATAGCCCAAGATCGACAGAAGTACTGGGCTGATGCAAAGAGACGACACTTGGAGTTCCATCCAGGAGAACACGTATTCCTGAAGATATCTCCGAACCGCGGAGTGATCCGATTTGGAAGACGGGGTAAATTAAGTCCGAGATATATTGGACCGTTCGACATACTCGAACGAGTCGGTGAAGTGGCATACCGCTTAGCACTTCCGCCCTCATTGGAAGGAGGGCATAGCGTGTTCCACGTATCCCAACTCAGAATGTATGTGAGTGACCCCAGCCATATTCTTGATCATTCTGAGCTCACTATACAGCCCGACTTGTCTTGTGAGCAACAGCCTGTGGAGATCCTGGACAGGAAAGTGAAGACACTTCGGAACAAAGAAGTTAACTTGGTCCAGATAATGTGGAGGAAAGACACTCCAGGAGAATCAACTTGGGAAAGGAAAGATGAAATGCGTGCAAGATATCCTCACCTCTTTATAAACTAGTCCTCAAATAAAAGTTGTAAATTTCGAGGACGAAATTTTTGTAAGGAGGGTAGATTGTAACAACTCCATTTTTTGTATACATAAACTTGATTTAAATTTGAAGTATACTTGGGGTATTTAATGTTGCTGTTACCACTTTAAATATTTATTTTCCCATAATAATTACAAGAAGGAGCTTGTAGCTCATTGGTAATACTTTGCACTGCTGAACCAAGCCATCAGAGTTCAAATCCACTGCTCCACATTATTTTTATATTGTTTTTGTTTTAAATCCTTTGGAAGCCCAACAGTCCACACACCATAACTCCCAAAACTTGAACTGAACTTTAAAAAGTAAATATACCAGAGCCTTCACCTGACGACCCCCCACCCACCGACCACCTGACTCGGGCCGGCGCTGCCGGCCGGACTCGGCCGGACGGCCGAGTCCCCAACACCAAAGTTGCGTCTCTTCGTCTCCTGTACCCTCCTGTATACTTTAAATGTTTGGATCGGTTCCAGAAACACAATTATACCTCATTTACTCCATTTTTTATTACTTTTTCCTATATTTTTACATTTTTTTTTATTAAAAACCCTTCACCTACCCTACTCCTAGCCTACCCTATAAATACACCCCCTACCCTCTACCCTTTCATCCCAAAATCCTGAGCACACTCTCTCAAAACCTTCTCAAGAGTCGTGTACATTGAAAACAAGTTCGCGGCGAAGCTCCGACAAAATTCCGGCGACGATTTTAGGAACAACCGGCGACGAAGCAACGCCTCGGCAACCCCTTTAGTCCCCCCTCACTCCCTTGCTTAATCGAAATACGTAAGTCCCATTCTATCTCTCTTTCTTATTCTCTAAAATACGAAATTACAAAACCCGACAGAATCGGAACAAATCCGATTTTCGATTCGGTTTTCTATAAAATTTCACTTCTCACCAATTCAATCATACTTAAACATCTTATTGTTGACTATTAAACATTTAACAAATAATTTGAACAAGTTTCATCACATAAAATGATAGCTGTTGAAGTCGAAAATTGCACCCAGGTTGACCAAGACAAAGTCAAGGTCGACCCCAAGCCAAGCGGGCTCAAGCCCAGATCAAGTGGGCCCATGCCCGAGTCGAGCCCGAAGATGAAGCGGCCAGCCCTCCTCCATGCCAAAATATAGATCATGTAATAAATAATTTTTTATGTAACTTTTTATGCATGAATGTATGCAAAATGGGCATAAAGCCAAATTTTTATAAAGCCCATGACTTATGTGCAAAAAGAAATGGCACATGAGCCATAGGATGAGCAAAATTCCATTTTGTAAAGCCCAAGGGGCTGTATGTAAATATGTAAGCCTATATAAGGCAACATGATGATGAATAAAAGATAGACTTTTTTTCATTCCCCTCAAAAATTTAGGGTTTGTGCCTCTTTCTTCTTTCTGAAGGTTTCCAACCTTCTTCTTTGTTTTGAATTAAATCAAGAGTTTTACTCTTCCTTTTCCAAAACTAAATAGTTTTTCACCATAAAACCCACAAAGAGGAATTTGGATCTGCCATCAGATCTCAAAAAGAAGAGATTTTTAAAATCTCATATTTCTTGATCTTCAAGATCCGGCCAACAAAGAAAGAAGAAAGAGACCCATCTCCAGAAACCCCATTTTGGGGAAGAACTAAGGCTCGAGGGGAGAAGCCCCTCATCAGCTTCGAAACATCCTAGGAATTTAACTCCTCATACACACACACACACACACACACACACACACACACACAGAATAATAAGTGCTCTTTTCTGGGAGTACAACTCCCATTGTAGGGACCAAGTCTCTTTTGCCGCTCGAGCGCCCACGTGCTGATACGTGGGGCGCTAGCGCTCAAAGCGCTAGCGCTCTTGCGCTCAGTGCGCTAGCGCCCAAAGCGCTAGCGTCCGAGCGCCCACGTGCTGACTCGTGGTGCGCTAGCGCCCAAAGCGCTAGCGTCCGAGCGCCCACGTGCTGACACGTGGTGCGCTAGCGCTCTTGCGCTCAGCGCGCAAGCGCTCAAAGCTCTAGCGCCCACGTGCAGACACATGGTGCGCTAGCGCTCTTGCGCTCAGAGCACTAACGTCCAGAGCGCTAGCGCCCGAGCGTCCACGTGCTGACACGTGGTGCGCTAGCGCTCTTGCGCTCAGAGCGTTAGCGCCCAAAGCTCAGAGCGCTAACGCCCAAAGCGCTAGCGCTCGAGTCCCCACGTGCTGACACGTGGTGTGCTAGCGCTAAAAGCGCTAGCGCTCTTGCGCTCAAAGCGCTAGCACCCAAAGCGCTGGCGTTTTTTCCCACGCACCCTTTGGATGTCCTTTTCCTTTTTTATTTTATATATGTATATATGCATACACATACACACATACTCTACAACACTGTCCCTCTCAAAAAAAATTTAGGCCGGGGCGCTGCCCCGCACCCCATAAGGGGGCTGCTAGCCCCTTTGACCCCCAGCCCGCTATCCGGGTAGAGGGACCCCCGTAAAAACTCTGCGTGGCCCCCGATATATCCAAACCCCCCTCTAAAACAAAAAACACGTACACTGCATATTGAGTTCGCATGACCAGTTTAACCCATCAATCGGAGGTTCCCTTGCTCCAAAGGCGAGGGGTAATTAACGGCAGCTTAGTCCGCGGCTGCCGGAGATTCGGATCCCCACAATCAATAAACCCCGGCTTATCCTAGGCAGGAGGAATCTGTAGTACACCCGACAAGCGCGCGCGTATTCCCATCTCAATGGGGTGACGAAAAACACCCCACAGATTCTGGCACGCCCGGTAGGACCTATCTCTCCTCCCATATTTCCGGTTAAACATTCATGCGAACTCAATCAATATACATATCGATTGCCTGTACTGAAATCATGTTTCTATTTGCAGGCTAACAATCTCCAATTTCAATCTTTGGACGCAGCAAAAATGTCTCTAAGGACGAACTCTGCTCTCAGCACGGCTCCCATCTCCTACACGATGAGGATGGACGCCAGGACGGTCCTTCCGGCCAGTCTCGGGCGACAGTGGGAGGAGCCGCTGCTACCATTTGGCTCTATTCTGTTCGTGTCAGCTAACGCCGTCGCAGCTCCGGTAACAGACAAGCTGGTCTCAAAAAAGAAAAGGCCGAATGTCATGGTCGCGAGGGCACCTCAGCCCAAGCATAAGTCCGTTTCCGGACGACTCTCCTTGGCCCTAGCTGGGGGTAAGGCAATCAACACCAACAAAGCAACAGGGCATCTCGAGCAAGCTCCGGCAATTCCCCTGACAACTGCTCAATCGGGTGTCTTCTCTAAGCTCCCTGCTAATCGACTCACGGTGGCTTCCCAGAAAATGGATGCCCGCCAAGCCCTTAAAATTGAGAAGCTAAGGCAGAAAAGGCTCAGATATAGAGCCAACAAAAGGGCTAGGGCTCCTCCTAGGCTAAACCTCATGAGGTTCGAAGAACAGGGTCACCCAGCCAAAGATGAGGAAATGGCTGGATATGTGGTCCACACTGTCTATATGGTGGGCACGCGCAGCAAAAGCAAGGACGAGGTCACCACATCTCAGATCCCATCTGGCTTGAATGTGGTTGCCGCTTCCCAAGAACAGCCGCCTCCGCTGGATGATGAAAACCCTCTCGATGAGGTTGATAGGCAGAAAGACCCTTCGGTCCATGAGGAGTCGGGCTCGAAAAGCAAAGATGAGCCAATCTTCCGTCCCAAGAACGCAGAGCAGCAACTTCTCCAAGAGCTCCGAAAACAACTCAGAAGCAAAGACAAGGAGATGGCCAAGCTCTACTCAAAAATTGACGACTTGACAAACGTCGTCTTACAGCTCACGGCCCAACTTGCCTCTCAGCCGCCCAATCAAGCACAGGGCTCTGCTCATGAACCGAGGAACGGTGTCCCAAGGCAGCCGACGCCTATTCCCTCAAATCCAAAGGTGGGCGGACCGCATGAAAGTCAGTCGCATCCTATCTCGGGAAATGTCTTGGCTACCGATGACAGTAGCCCGCTAACTCAAGATCAAATCATGGATTTGGTTGCCAACAAAGTTAAAACATTGGTAGCTTAAGCCGAAGCGCAAAATGATATCAGCAGTAGTGGGAGACCATATCCTGCTCAGTATGATCTGGTAGAATTTCCTAGCGGCTATGTCATCCCTAAATTCGGAAGATTCGATAGGACGGGAAATGCGAATCAGCACATCGCCCATTTTAAAGCTTCATGCGGGAATACTGGGGGCAATGATGCGCTTCTCCTCCGCCAGTTCGTTAATAGCTTGACCGATGTTGCTTTCGACTGGTACGCGAGCATACCGGATGGCTCCATCACAACTTTCGTCCAAATGGAGTCTCTGTTTCGGCAAAGGTGCATGAGCGTTAGTGATATGATCACCATTGCCAACCTCGTAAGGACCAAGCCAAAGAACAACGAAAGCAGCACGGATTTTATAACCCGATGGCACAATCTCTCCGTCAAATGCGAACCGTCGATAGAGCAGGACCAATCTGTCAGTCTCCTCGTCGGAAATCTCAACAATTGGATGGCCCCGTTTCTATGCACCGTGGGTCTCAAAACCTTCCAAGAGCTGACCAGGAAAGTTCAAATGCTGGAGCGCTCAAAGCAGGACTTCTCCTCAGATTCCCAAAATAACAATAGGTCCTGGAGAAACCGAAAGGACGATAATCGCAAAAGCGGGAATTCCGACGATTCTGAATGTTTTAACATTTCGGCTAACCGAAATAAGCAAGGGATGAGCGGGCCTAGTGCCAACCAGCCTCGGAAGCCAGTGTTCGGAGAGGGAGGAGAATCTCCACTCAAAGAGAAGCTAGATAAGGTCTATTCCTTCAGAAGGGACAAAATTCGTAAAATATTCAAAGACGCCCTGAAGAAGGTCTACAACTGCCAGAGTCAAAAAGACCGCAGGAAGCGAATATGATCGACGACTCCAAATATTGCCCCTATCACAGAGTGATAGGTCATGCCATTGAGGATTGCTTCATCTTCAAAAATTGGGTCGAAAAGCAATACAAGGTAGGAGAGATAGAACTGTCTAAAGGCATGTTAACAAACAGTCCAGCTGCGACCGCCAATTTCATACAAACGGAGACCGAAGTTCTTCGTGAAACCGATTCTCTCAGACATCTGCCTTTCTCTGAAAACAATCGACCACCAAGTCATTAAACTGGGAACAGTCGACCTCTAAGTCGTTAAACTGGGAATGTAATATATATATATATATATATATATATTTATATATATAAATAAACAAAAAAATGTGTAAATAAAAGAAAAATAAAGAAAAGCCGAAATGATGGGGCAACTCGCAATAAAAATCAGCGAGTAAAATAAAGATGAAAACGGCCGAAATGATGGGGCGACCGCGAATAAATAACCGAAATGATAGGGCAATCACGACCTTCGCGATAAGAAAAGCTGAAATGATAGAGCAATCGCGGTAAAAATAAAAAACAAAACAACGGCGAATGATGAGTCGCTCCCGGTACCATATTCCAGTGCAGCGATGCAGACGCCAACCAAAATCCAATTTCTCAAAATTCCCCCGGCCCTACGGTTGGTCCCCAAGTTGACCATCGTATACAATCTACGGGCTCAAATAATTCTCATCATACCCATGCCCCACCGTAATCACCAGTTACGCGGCTGGTCTCCGCCTTTGAAATTATGCTCCATTGAGAAGACCCACTCATGTGTCCTCACGATACATGAGGAGAACTAACCTTTGTGGGATCTTTACGACTCATAAAAGAAAAACACACTTAGGAGTCCTCACGATTCCTAAGGAGAAAATACACATGCGGGATCCTTACGACTCATAGGGAGAAAATACTTTTATGGGACCCTCACGGCCCATAAAATTGAAAAGCCTTAGGCGATAGGGATCTAAACCTGTCCCCTAAGCCATCGCTCCCCAATCCCCAAATGGCGAATGATGAGTCGCTCCTGGTACCATATTCCAGTGCAGCGATGCAGACGTCAACCAAATTCCAAATCCCATACCCAAATAGCAAATGATGAGTCGCTCCTGGTACTATATTCCAGTGCAGCGATGCAGATGCCAACAAAGTCCCGAAATGTTTCCGGCCCTACGGTCTGGATCATATATCCTGCAAAGCGGTATACAATCCACGGGCGTAAAACAATCCCAATCTGTCCCAAGTCCTACCGGTGAGACCACATTCAAAGTCCCACAAAAAAAAATGGTATGTCCACAAGCAAAATGGGCACGGATGAAAACCCGAAAGGGTTCCGTGAGTAAAAACAGCAGGACTGCCGGCGAGTTTGTGAAAACCCGAAAGGGCGAAGACTCGTAAAAAAGAGATGAAATGCACTCACAAAGTCCTCTCGACTTTGTGAGGAGAAAATTCCTACGTGAGATCCTTACAACTCACAAAGGAGCAACACACTTGGAGGTCCTCACGACTCCTAAGGAGAAAATACACCTACGGGATCCTTACGACCCGTAGGGAGAAAATGCTTTGTAAGACCTTTACGGCTCACAAAATTGAAAAGTCTTAGGTGATAGGGACCTGAAACCTGTCTCCTAAGCCATCGCTTCCTGATAAACAAGCACAAATGATGATTCGCTCCTGGTACCATATTCCAGTGTAGCGATACTAATGCCAAGCAAAAACCAATTCCTAAATCCTCCCGGGGCAAATGATGAGATGCTTCTGGCATTATTCCAGTGCAGCAATGCAGATGCCGACAAAAAAAATCCCCAAATCCTCTCATGGCAAATGGTGATTCGCTCCTGGTACCATATTCCAGTGTAGCGATGCTGATGTCAACCCAAATCAAATCAAACCAACAACTTCTGCGGCGGAATCATGCTCCATCCCAGAATTTACCCCGTGTCGAAATCATGCTTCGCCTCGGGATATCTACCTTCCCTGCCGGAATTATGCTCCGCCTCGGAATCAAATCAACCAATCAGCTTTGCGTCGGAATCATACTTCGTCTCAGAATGTACCCTGCGTCGAAATCAAGCTTCGCCTCAATGTATCCGCCTTCCCTGTCGGAATTATGCTTCGCCTCGGAATCAAATCAACCAACCAGCTCTGCGTCGGAATCATACTTCGCCTCAGAATGTACCCCGTGTCGAAATCAAGCTTCGCCTCGGTATATCTGCCTTCCCTGTCGGAATTATGCTTCGTCTCGGAACCAAATCAACCAACCAGCTCTGCGTCGGAGTCATGCTCCGTCTCAGAGTGTACCCCGCGTCGAAATCAAGCTTCGCCTCGGTGTATCTGCCTTCCCTGTCGGAATTATGATTTGGCTCAGAATCAACCAACGACCTCCTCGTCGAAATTCTGCTCCGTCTCGGAATCAAGTCAACCAGCAAGCTCTGCGTCGAAATTATGCTTCGTCTCAGAATGTGCACCCCGTGTCGAAATCATGCTTCGCCTCGGTGTATCTGCCTTCCCTGTCGAAATTATGCTTCATCTCGGAATCAAGTCGGCCAACAAGCTCTGCGCTAGAATCATGCTCCGTCTCAGAATGTACCCCGTGTCGAAAACATGATTCGCCTCGGAGTATTTGCCTTCCCCGTCGGAATTATGCTTCGCCTGGTAAACAACCTCTACATCGAAATTATGTTTCGGTCAGAATGTCTGCCGCTTGTCGGAATGATGCTCCGATCCCTGGAATCATGCTCCGCTCTTCGGAATGATGCTCCGATCCCTGGAATCATGCTCCGCTCATCGGAATGATGCTCCGATCCTTGGAATCATGCTCCGCTCTTCAGAATGATGTTCTGATCCCGGAATTATGCTCCGACTCTTCGGAATAATGCTCCGATCTTTGGAATCGTGCTCCGCGCTTCGGAATGATGGTCCGATCCCTGGAATCATTCTCCGCGCTTCGGAATGATGCTCTGATCCTTGGAATCATGCTCCGCTCTTCGGAATGATGCTTCGATCCTTGGAATCATGCCTCTACTCTTCGGAATTATGCTTCGACTCTTCGGAATGATGCTCCGACCTTGGAATTATGCTTCGCAAATCGGAATGATGCTCCGATCTCCGGGAATCATGCTCCCCGGGGGATACTCCGACCCTAGAATTATGCTCCGCGAATCAGAATAATGCTCCGATCCCCGGAATCAAGCTCCGCTTATCGGAATTATGCTCTGATCCTTTGGAATGATGCTCCGATCCCTGGAATGATGCTCCGTTCTCCGGAATGATGCTTCGAACCTCGGAATTATGCTCCGACCCTTAGGAATCATGCTCCGCTCATCAGATACTCCGACTCTGGAATTATGCTCCGCAAATCAGAATAATGCTTCGATCCCTGGGAATCATGCTCTCCAAGGGATGCTTCGCCCCCGGAATGATATTCCACCTCGAAGTCCAGCTTCAAGATCCATCAATTTCATACACACAACTCAAATGTGCGGTGTGCATTTATTGATGGGGGGCACTTTGTTGAAGTCGAAAATTGCACCCCGGTTGACCAAAACAAAGTCAAGGTCAACCCCAAGCCAAGTGGGCTCAAGCCCAGATCAAGTGGGCCCATGCCCGAGTCGAGCCCGAAGATGAAGCGGCCGGCCCTCCTCCATGCAAAAATATAGATCATGTAATAAATAATTTTTTATGTAATTTTTTATGCATGAATGTACGCAAAATGGGCATAAACCCAAATTTTTGTAAAGCTCATAACTTATGTGCAAAAAGAGATGGCACATGAGCCATGGGATGGGCAAAATGCCATTTTGTAAAGCCCAAGGGGATGTATGTAAATATGTAAGCCTATATAAGGTAACATGATGATGAATAAAAGATAGACTTTTTTCATTCCTCTCAAAAATTTAGGGTTTGTGCCTCTTTTTCCTTTTTGAAGGTTCCCAACCTTCTTCTTTCTTTTGAATTAAATCAAGAGTTTTACTCTTCCTTTTCCAAAACTAAATATTTTTTCACCACAAAACCCATAAAGAGGAATTTGGATCTGCCATCAGATCTCAAAAAGAAGAGATTTTTAAAATCTCATATTTCTTGATCTTCAAGATCCGGCCAACAAAGGAAGAAGAAGGAGACCCATCTCCAGAAACCCCACTTTGGGGAAGAACTAGGGCTCGAGGGGAGAAGCCCCTCATCAGCTTCGAAACATCCTAGGAGTTTAACTCCTCCTATATATATATATATATATATATACAGAGAATAATAAGTGCTCCTTTCTAGGAATACAACTCCCATTGTAGGGACCAAGTCCCTTTTGCCGCTCGAGCGCCCACGTGCTAACACGTGGGGCGCTAGCACCCAAAGCGCTAGCACTCAGCGCGCTAGCGCCCGAGCGCCCAAGCGCCCGAGCGCCCACGTGCTCGCGCTCTTGCGCTCAGCGCGCTAGCGCCCGAGCGCCCACGTGGTGCGCTAGCGCTCTTGCTCTCAGCGCGCTAGCGCCCAAAGCGCTAGCGCCCACGTGCTTACACGTGGTGCGCTAGCACTCAAAGCGCTAACGCTCTTGCGCTCAGCGCGTTAGCAACCGAGCACCCATGTGCTGACACGTGGTGTGCTAGCGCTCTTGTGCTCAGAGCACTAGCGCCCAGAGCGCTAGCGCCCGAGCGCCCACGTGCTGACACGTGGTGCGCTAGCACTCAAAGCGCTAGCGCTCTTGCGCTCAGAGCGCTAATGCCCAAAGCGCTAGCGCTCGAGCGCCCACGTGCTGACACGTAGTGCGCTAGCGCTCAAAGAGCCAGCGCTCTTACTCTCGAAGTGCTAGCACCCAAAGCGTTGGCGTTTTTTCCCACGTACCCTTTGGATGTCCTTTCCCTTTTTTATTTTATATATGTATATATACATATACATACACACATACTCTACAACACTATCCCTCTCAAAAAACTTTTAGGCCGGGGCGCTGCCCCGCACTTCGCAAGGGGGCTGCTAGCCCCTTTGACCCCCAGCCCGCTATCCGGGTAGCGGGACCCCCGTAAAAACTCTACGTGGTCCCCGATATATCCAAACCCCCTCTAAAACAAAACACACGTACACTGCACATTGAGTTCGCATGACCAGTTTAACCCGTCAATCAGAGTTTCCCTCGCTCCAAAGGCGAGGGGTAATTAACGGCAGCTTAGTCCTCGGCTGCCGGAGATTCGGATTCCCATAATCAATAAACCCCGGCTTACCCTAGGCAGGGGGAATCTTTAGTATGCCTGACAAGCACACGCGTATTCCCATCTTAATGGGGTGACGAAAAACACCCTACAATAGCCTTTCAATTTATCGTATTTTTCACTTAAATACCACAATGTTTCGATTTCACATTTAACCCCCTTAACCTTGCTATACATTTAAAGTAGAACACGAGGTAATGACCTACCTCCATACACACGCATATACAACCCTAAACGATATCATCAAAAACTTAGAATACGATAAAACAATACTTTCATTTAAATACCATATTCTTAATAAAACTATTCCTAAAAGTTTTAGCTTTGATACACTTTTAAATAAATACCTCTTAGTAAAACAAGATAAGTTGTGGACATCGATCGTTTATCTAAACCCGACTTTGTGGTGTCTAGGCTAGGCAAGTGAGAAAGGTAACTTTAAAAGGCCCGTCTCACGGTGATTCGTGAGCGGATCCCTCCTTTCCTCATTTGTACTTACCTGGCCACAATTGGCGGTGAAGAGGCAATTTGAGGTATCTAACGACTTGTCGTTTAGACCATTTAGAAATAGGCTAGTTGACTTACGAAACCCTAGAATCTAAAATACGAAAAATTGACAATTTTACAAATAAATATGTTTTACTTTATAAAACCGTTTTGTAAAGGATTTAGTATTTTACAATCTTTGCAAAGCGCCGCTACAACCCATTTTTGGGGAACCCCGTTCGAGATGGTGCGGATTATCGCACATCCTCGGGCTTAATAGTGTGAGATTCAGACCTCCGAAAGGAATATTCGGTCTCGAAAGGTTTAAAATACGACATCTTAAGAAAATGAGATTTTTGGACTATAAAATATTTATTAAAATTATTTTTGTATAAATATATGTATATTTATCATTTAAATATCTATTTTATTATAATATAAATATTCCACCCTTTTCTAAAAATCACAAGAATAAATTTTACATTAAAATACCATGAACTTCAAATAAATCAATATTATAGATAAATACCTTTATTTATAAAAACTAGGATATATTCATTAGAAATGTCACAATATAAAATCCACCCTCTTTACAACTCTAAAGACGAGTAATAAATACTTGAGGTGTATTTTGAAAAGTATATAAAAGTGTTTTTACATAAAACCCCCTCAAGTTTTATAAATTACCCTAAAGACCCTAACAATTATAGGACTTCGAGTTACACTTCTAACTGTCTGACTCGGGTTTGAGTCTGATTAATCTGACTTGAATATGATTCAAGTCAATCTACAATCTACAATATTCCAATTCAATATGAACACATGAATCCATGATTCCAATTATCAATTTATACAACTCGACCGAACCGAACCATGGATATACATATTCCTTTTACATGATTCTCAGTATTCCATTTACATGACCCTATGGTTACAACCGTTTACTGATATCATAGTTTCGGTCAGTCAATCAATCTTACAATCAATACAATTTACAAGATAACAATACAAACAAGATATCGCGGGGTTTAAGGGGTAGATTGGTACGGAAGGTGTTAAAGGTGGCATGAGGTGGTCAGATTAAGATACCTAACCTATATTCCGTTGCTATTGTACCGTGACTTAACGGTTTCTTGTACATTTCGTTTGCCCTGGTCTCTAGCATATAGAAACCCCCCTCGTATACACTGGCATTCTTCTGTACCAAGCTACAAATAGCAGCATTAACACAACATTACAATAATAGTATAGTATACAACTTTAAAAGATATTTTCTTATTCTGTCTATTCTACTTTCCTCTTACCTTTGGGACTTACCGAGCGACTTGTTCGCTGACGACATTTTATTTCTTTCTTCTTTGAATGACGTCAGGTGATTCGGACCCAGCAGAGATCGAGCCATCTGCAGAAGACTTGGAGCAGTTTGCCGAAGATCCAGCACTTTAGTTCATTGTACACTTTTCCATTCAGTATTTTACATTTCCTATTATGCCACTGTTTAGGCATCTTTTTATTTCAGTTGTATTTGCTTTCATACACTGTACAAAGAATGTTAATAAATAAAAGTTGCTGTTCTTTTTATATCTTGTCTCTTGTGTATTTATTTTATATTGTTTACATACGCTTAGCGTATGTACTTCTGAGTATATACGTAGCGGACCTCGTTGCGTCCCCTTCGCCGTACACTGGGAAGCGAGACGTGACATCCGGTGACGGTGTTTCAGTAGACCCTGCCTAGGTCAGCAGGAAAGAAATGGCCAGTTCCGAAGTCAGTCAAGGATATCCAGAGTTTCTTGGGTTTAGCCGGATATTACCGTCGCTTTATTAAGGGTTTCTCAAAGATTGTTGATCCATTGATCAAGCTTAATCGAAAGGACATTGATTTCATATGGTCATAGGCTTGCACTAAGGACTTGTAGAGTTGAAGTCATGATTGATCTCCGCTCCTATTCTTACCTTCCCCGATCGATCGGGAGGTTTTGTGATTCATTGCGACGCATTAGGGATCGGGCTCTGGTGTGTTTTGCACCAGAACGGTAAGGTTGTTGCGTATGGGTTTAGGCAGTTAAAGACGCAGGAGCGAAACTACCATACACATGATCTTGAGCTAGCGGTTGTGATCTTTGCTCTCAAGATGTGGAGGCATTCTCTCTTAGGCGAGAGAATTGAGATATTCACCAATCATAAGAGCTTGAAATATATCTTCACTCAGAAGGAGCTGAATATGTGACAAAGGAGGTGGCCAGAGTACATGGCAGATTTTATTATCAATCTCCAGTATTATCCTGAAAAGGTGAATGTAGTCCCTGATGCCTTGAGCCGTAAGCCATTGGCAATGTGTCTCACTACACAGTGGAGGCTGCAACAAGACCTTCACAAGTTAGCAACAGAGGTCATCTTGCCATGGATCACTTATTCGCTGATGAACATGCATATCCGATCCTCACTTTTCGATCGTATCAAGGAAGCCGAAACGGGCAATGCTAGATTACAGAAGATCAAGGAACATGTTGAGACCGGTCTTCGGTCAGATTTCAAGATTCATGAGGATGGATCCCTGAGATACGGAAGACGTGTCTGCATACCTACTAGAGCTATTAGAGAGGAGCTAATGAAAGAGGCTCATAGTTCTCCCTATTTCATTCATCCAGGAGGCAAGAAGATATATAAGGACCTTTGGCAACATTATTGATGGCATGGAATGAAGCGAGAGGTCGCTCGAAGTGTAGCCAAGTGCTTGATATGCCAGCTGGTGAAGGCCAAACAACACCGAGTTGCAGGTCTACTTCAGCTTCTGCCGATCCTATAGTGGAAATGGCATTATATCACAATGGACCTCATGACTGCCCTTCCTCGTAGCACGAAGAACAATGACACTGTTTGGGTTATTGTGTATCTCCTCACAAAATCGGTCCACCTCATCCCCTTTAAAGTTGGTCAATCCACATAAAGCTTGGCTAGGAGATATATAGAGGAGATCGTGAGATTGCACGGAGTGCCGGTATGTATATTCTCCAATCGAGACACCAGGTTTCGATCCCAGTTCTGGCAGAGTCTTTAGATAAGCCTTGGTACTAGTCTGAGTTTCAACATGGCCTATAACCTCCAGATTGATGGTCAGTCAGAGAAAATGATTCAGATTCTCGAAGACATATTGAGAGTTTGTATGTTGGACTTCAAAGGATCATGGAAAGACTACCTACATCTTATAAAGTTCGCGTATAACAACAGCTATCAAGCCATTATAGGAGTGGCTCCTTTTGCGACACGTTATGGGCAAAAGTGTCGTTCCCCTTTGAGTTGGGACGACGTTGAAGACAGAGAACTTCTTGGGCCCGAGATGAACATAGAGACCGTGGATGTTGTTTACCGCCGAAAACAGAGATGAATTGGGATAGAACGTCTTGTTTGAATTTAGCGGTAGATACTATTTGGAACATATCCATCCACCTCTCTGAAAATACCAAGCTGATTTATGGCACCGTATATCGGGGGTTTGGATGTATGTGACCGTTGTAGCTGATTTTTAGATTACTTTTCATGTATGAAGGGTTTATTGATTATGAATATGCTTTTTTTTGCAGGCGTAAGCCCGTACAGTTAATTATGTTATCGACAAGCGATAACAATTTTCTCTACTCCAAGTTTATTCCTTCATGTGTAATGTTATAAGTTGTTTATTTTTGGGTTGCCCTTGGATTGTATACGGAGACTAATGTTGTCATCATATGTAGGGCGCGGATTAGTCCAAATCCGTACATTAGATTTGGTTTTGAACCTAGATTGCATTTCTCATATATTTGAGGTCCATCAGTTCAAGATATTTGAATTTGATCTAAAGATGATTAGTCGTATTTGGAATTAAGATCAACTTAGAAACAGTGAGCATATGAGCTCAATTGATCATTTTATTACATATGAAGCACAGGCTTCTATACTTGGCATATTTTGTTTAAGTTCCAAGTTTTGACTTGTTATCAGGTGCGCTTGCACACTATAAATGCGCAAGGCATCAGCGCACGTGCATAGCACGGGGTGCGCATGCTTCGCATAGTCTGCCATAGGACAGAGGTTTTCACTTATGCCATGACGATTCGCACGTGTATGGCACGTGGTGCGCATGTCCTTATAAAGGCTTCTTTCAGCTTGCACACACGTGCATATCACATGGCGAAGCGCATGATGCGAACATCTAAATGGAATGTGCTCAATATTGGAGTGCAATCCAATTGCAGGTATTTATATTTCCTCCAAAGATATATACATATACATATATGTATGCTTTCATAGAACCAAGGATTTTTTGTTCCTTGTTTTGATGGTGCGCATGCACTTTATGCTGTGTATATAGGGTTAGGGCAATACCTGTTTTTTGAAAGTTTATATTTTTCAAAAAACCTTAGTTTTCAATAGAGTCGAAACTCAATGAAGCCGAAGCTTTAAGAGGATGGGACGAGAAAGGAGGGCTCGTTGGTTATTGGGAGCTACCACCTTTCTAAAGACACCGAGAAATTACAACGCTGTACATCATAGGTTTGGATATACACCGAGGAAGGATATACCCTTGAACCAAATCCCATTTATGAGAGAAGAGAGCATGTTGGAAATTAAGCTCCAATTTGTCGAAAAGGCTTCTGTTGGAGATAGTGCCCTCAGAGTCAATTATTGGATCACAGGCACGTGATTGCAATGATTGAGGGAGGACCTATCCCGGTACGACAGTCTTACTCGAGATGATAGTTTGCTATCTGGTTTACCTTTATCATCATGTACTGCTTTAGGTGACCTGACAAGTCGCTATTACACGTTGATAGAGCCCCTAGGATTCTTGCTTGACTGCCGGCAGTATGAGGGCGATCATACAAGTGAGAGCTGGAGTCTATAGCACATCCTTAAAAGGTCCCTAGTCGTGGGAGTTTCGAGACAGGGCATCGATTCTCCAGAGTAGACTAGTGTATACAGTCGAGACCCCGACGAGGGGCGGTGGCCGGTCTCACAAGCCACTGGTGTCAGTTGGTTCACCTAAGATGTATACAGGTGCTCATTGGGTTATGAGTACACCGGACAGGACTCGCCGGGAACATGCTAGTTGGTCTTATACCTGACGTCAGATAGCAGTTCCCAGGTGACATGTGTACAGGTTAGTTCATCGACCTGGGGATCGTCATTTGTCTCGTGTGAGTTCCCACTGTGCTTTGATTACTACCCTACCACGGCTCAAAGGAGTCGTGCAAACAGGTTTTAGTTGGGTACAGTCCCGAGCCACATGGAGGCAGTGAGCGGATCTTCGGGGGTTCGTCTCTCCCGGTATTGGGGGTGAGGTCGCACTGTGTCTAGGAGAGCCATTATACGAAGTCCTTGGCCAAGGCAGGAGATTTACTGGTAGGTATTCCAGTAGTATCTCAGGGTGTTCTGGGCTACACTCCGACACGACTTGTACCGCTTTTGGGGGTCTGACTTTTACCCACCCCCTAGGCCCGACATGCGATGCTCATAGACGAACGGACCGGACTGTACGGATATTGTCACTGACATGCTCAGTAGGGTGTCAGGATGAGTTCGCTCATCGACGTCCCTTTTAGTCAATAGCTGGTGGCCCGTTACGTATTGGCTTATACCTCTGACGTGCTAGTGGTTAAATCCACAGCCATAGTATTGAGGAGTCTTTAGAGTCCGCCACACTTTCAGTTACTCAAGCTTTCGGGCGAAACGCTGTAGAGGCCGTATGGAGATATGGCAGGGTCCGATCAGATACGTGCGGTATTGCACGGATCAGGATCGGACGATTTGTACTAGTAGCCGTATAGGTATATGGCAGGGTTCGATCAGATACGTGCGGTATTGCACGGATCAGGATCGAACGGATATTACTAGCCGGCTTTGGTTTAAGCCGGTCCTAGTTTAGTACAGTGTAGATTTTGTCTCTTTGCATTTGTATCCGGACGGAATACAGATGCGGGTGTGTATGCACAGTATCGGGGTTTTCCTGTAATTTATTACGGGACCAGTTTTCTGGAGTTGCCAGTTTGCATTCCGTTCCGGCCGGTTTTCCTTTGTTCTTTCCCGGCCGGACTTTTCCGATGGAGGGTGTTATTTGCAAGTTTGCAAATAACACATTGTGGAGGATTTATTTGCAAGATGATTTATTATGATAGCATCTTTTTGATTCCATTCTCTTCACTTGCTTTTTGTTGATAAGATTGGATTTGAAATGGATTTGAGGTTTGATGTTGATTTAGTGATCATTATGTTTTAGGATGTGGTCACCTTTCTACTTTTACTACCATCACTCTCCTTCTTGGTTTTTATGATGGTTGATTCCATTTTTTCCTCCACCATTTTTGGTTTTTCTAAGTGAGAAGAAGAAAAGAGAAGAAGAGAGCTTCATCTTCATCTTTGAGAGAGTAGCATTCTTGATCTCATTTTTGATGCTAGAAAAATGCAAGCACCATTTTTCTTACCTTGTTTCCTCCGTCATCCACAAATGGCAACAAACCCCAAAAGAGACTATGATTCTACACTACACTTCCTACAGCATATCTTGGGCGCGTCGGGTAGCCTACTTCGCGCCCGAGTTGCCTCGGTATTGAGGTGGGAGCCCGTAAAAGTACCCGGCTTCGTAGTGCCCTTTCCGACGAGGAGGAGACGGACGGAGATCCCGCGAGGAGATCGGAGTGGAGATGAAGACCGGAGGACTCGGATCAGTCGGTACATCTCTTCCCTTTCTTGTTAGTAGCTTAGACTTGTTAATGGTTACGATCCGGGTGTTTAGTGCGCGGTGGTGCCGGTTTGCAAAGTCCGCAAAATTAAAGTTTATCACCGCTTCCGCATTTGGCCGTCGGATTGACGGCCGGGGCGCCGCCGTGCACTTACAGTGGTATCAGAGCCTCGCCATTAACTTCGTCTAGCTTCGTTTGATGTGTTTTTCAGTTCCGATCGACCAAAATTCCAAAAACCGTATTTTTCCTTCACATCAGTTTCTGTTGAAATTTTTTGAAGTCTAAAAATTTTTCAGGTTGTAAAATATTGATGTACTGGAAAATCTAAGAGCTCTGTGAAAATTCGACGAAGTAACTCCACAGTGGGAGCGCGGAACCGCCGCGAAAACCCCCTTCCCGCCGCCCTTCCGCCGCACACTGTGGAGATCACTTCACCAATTTTTTACAGAGGCCTTCTGGGCTTAAAATATGGGTTTTAGAATATTAAAATTGGGCCAATTATTTCTGTGAGTGCTACAGTATTGTTTGGGGGCCCACTTGTTAATTTTTGGTCAATCGGAAAATTTTAAACACATTTTTCACAGTATTTACATTATATCTGCGACCGTGAATGTCACTCGATCGGTAAATCCGGTCTAACTGCTATAGCCCGGTTAGACGGATTTGCGAACGTGACTTTCACGTTGATGTTCTATATTTTGCTGTGATGTTGCGGATCGGTCGTGGGATAGCCTGGATGTAATGCTAGTACAGTGTTGTTGTATTATGTACATTTGATATTGCGGGGCGAGCGTCCGACATGTGGACTGCTGTCACTGCCTGTTTGTATTATTATTTTGGGGCACGACCTGGTTGCGGTCGATGTACCCATTGTATGTATATTTTACTTTCTGTACTAGGGTTACCCCGCGGAGGGGTGCACGGATAGCCGGGTTCTAGAGGGCAACGGGCCCGCATCTCAGGGCATTGAGACGGAGGGGCTTCAGTCTGGAATTAGCGGGCTATTCGCCGCACTCGTAGGGGGTACGGGTTGACCCAGGAGGGGTGCCCAAGTTACCGGATTCCGTGAAGTGCTGGGTGGTCCATTCACGGTGCTGAAGGGGGCTGCCTCGCTTCAGGTTTTGGCGGGTGACTTGCCGCGCCCGTAGGGGTATAGGATTTCATTGCACAGGCTATCCACACGACCAGGGGAACGTCGGGTTTCAGAAGTGGCTCTGTGAAACCCGGGGATCCCAGATATCTGTATTGTTCTGTGATGCTGTACATTTCTGTGATGTTGCATTTTTATTCACGCCTTGAGCGAAATACTATATATTGGTATATATATTAGTAGATGTTGTATATGTTTTTCATCCGCGCTAGTCCAGTCCCCGCTCTGCCGTTAGTTAGCTAACCTAACGGGTGATGACGGGACCCAGTGGCGAATGCGGATGGCATATACGTACGTCAGTATATTTTCGTTCTTTGTGGTGTGATCAATTGATGGGACTGCATTGATTCGGATCAATGCAAGTTAAACAAACCTAATCTGATGTTGTTGGAACACTTTTCAAAAAGGCTGTTATTGCAAGGACGTTCACTTTTGTTTTGCATCGTGGTATTCATTTGGAATATCCTGCTCCTCAGTCGACGAGGCAAGGGCCGAGATCCCTTCACCGGGAGTGACCCCTTGGACAGAAGTTTGCGTCAGGGCATTAACTTCACTATAGCCGATTACTTTTGTTTTGCATTGTGGTATTCAGTTGGAATATCCTGCACCTCATTCTACGGGGAAAGAGCCGAGATCCCTTCACCGGGAGTGACCTCTTTAGTAAAGGTTTTCGTCACTATATTTTCTAAAAAGCTATCCGTTCCTTCAACGATATCAAGTTCACTACGTTAAAGGTTTTCGCCAGAAACCATTCGTAGCCCTCCGTCGTTTCATATGGGTAGTCAATAGTATTCAAGCTGTGTTTGTTGGCCTTAGTCAAGGCACAGTGTTTGGTAGCTATTGGGTATTCATATGCTGCATAGATAGATGCGTTGGTTTGGGACAGTCGTATAGCCTTGTTGGCCTTAGTCAAGGGCTTGTACGGGTGGGTTCAAATCAACCTGGACAATGACGGGTAGAACTTGACATGTGACTTATGATTTGTTGGCCTTAGTCAAGGTCATAAGAGCATGGGGTAAAAATCCACATCGGGAGTTTCAAAAGAACTGAAACTTGCCAGACATGCGCATACCTTCTGGAGTGTGATGACGTAAGCGGATTACGTCACGTTATCATGCGATGAGAGTTGGATCCCGATTCCCACTGATGAGTTGGTTTACTCCTCGGGTGACCCCGACTAATTCTTCTTTTAGGTTTGGAGGAGAATTTGAGGTATAGTGGGAGGTTTCCTGATTAGATAAATTGGTAACCATTCTGATCTTGGTTAGAGTGCACGTTGAGTGTTTCTTTTCTCTCTCTCTTGGCAGCGACCATTGACCTGACCCTAAGACTATGACTCAGTGACCAAGTTGACCGAACCTTTTTTAACACTGGCTTTTGGATTGTCAAAGTTGCAGACCTCATTGCCACTCCTACTTTTACCCTTTTCTCCAGGACACCCCGTATTACTACGAACGTCCACTTCCATTGGGCAAAACCATCGTATGGTTATATACGAACTCGAAGGAATTTATTCGAGGATGGTTTCCGGTTTTGGAGAAAACGGATAGGATTATTCAGTTGTCTTTTCCCTTTTACCTTCTCTCAAGTTGTGAGTACTCCTTGGTTTAGGAGATAGTACACCTATTACGCAAATTGGATAGTCTTCTTCCAAACCATAGGCTGGGGCCGACCGGTAGGGAATGAAGAAAACCAGTTAGCCTAAATGGTGTACAGAAGGTATTAAGATTAAGACAAAGAAAGGGATTAGTGAGAGGGCAAAGTAAATTGCGACTGATATTCACGACCAAACCAAGTATTTCTTCGCCAATCCTAAATCACCTTTGTATTTCTCCAGGACACTCCGTATCACTACGAAGATCCACAGTTTATTTGGATACTCCATCGTATGGTTATATACGAACTCGAAAGGAACTTGTTCCAGTTCGGGGATGGATTCTGGTTCAGGAGAAATAGGAATAAGGTTTATTCGGTTGTCTTTTATCTTCATCCTCTCTCGCATTGCGAGTGCTCCTAGGACTGGGACAGTACACCCATTATGCTTATTGGATAGTCTTCTTCTAAACCATAGGCTGGTGCCGAACGGTAGGGAAGGAAGAAAACCAATTGGCCTAAAGGGGTGTGCAGAAGGTCATGACTAAAGACATATAAAGGGATTTGGAGAGGTGGCAAAGAATTATACGGTTATAGTTGTGAATCTGGATAATGGAAGAGGCATTACTAAGAATACCGGGATACCCCACCGAAACATTTCAATGTTTCAGTTTCACTGTGTACTGTTAAAAGAAAACTGATTTCCTGATTAGACACTTGCTCCAGGGTATGTATTTACCAGGTTTGATTCTCACATCTGTATGGTTTTACAGATGGTGAGTGGAAGTAAGTTATTGGGAATTGGGTGATCATCCTCATTATATCGGGATTCGTTGTAATCGGTGATATTTGAGGAGATCATCTGGGCTGTTTGCCGGTCGGCAAATATTTGGTTTTGAATATCCGCTGTTGTGCACCAATTTCAAATTGATATATCTGTACGTCTATTTTCATGGAGTGAGATATACCTTTTGACATTATGTCGATGACATTTACCTATATCAGTGGATGGTTAGGTAAGGAGCATTAAACAGCGGTGTAATTCTTCTTAACCATAAGTACAGTTTTCAACCTACGACACACAGTGAAAGAGTTGTTAGACTCGGCGGACTTATACAGAGTATTGTATGTTGTCCAGTGTCCATTAGGACAGAGAGGTTGGTCCTCATACTATATTCTGTTTACTTTTAACTTCTCTAGTTCTCAGACATGTGTTTCGTAGAAACACAGGGTCTAAGTTTTGAGGAGTTATAGGTATTTGAATAGAGTAGAGAACCAGGTGTAGCAAGTATCGTGATTCTTCAAGGTGATCGAAGATGTAGATACTTGTGTATGGTATTCAGTTGATAGTAATAATAAAGAGAAATTGCTTCTCTTTCAGGTTATTCATAATTGGAAGCATTCCTAAGTTGAGTAACGCTGATCGGCCTCCTTCCATTTTGATGACATGCACTGGAGATAGCTGCATGATTTGAATCTGGTTCAATTAAATCAGTGCCTCTGGTTCTATATTGGATATAGTACAGTTCATATCTTAACATTGTTAAGGTACGGGGAGTTGTCCGGCTTATGATTAAAACCAGACTCTGGATAACTCAAGGCACGTTTCTGTAATGGCTGTTTGTGGGTTGACCCAGGCTATGACGAGGGTTGACTTTCTACCATCAAGAAAGATCAATAGTGATATTGTTCTTGACTCGCCACAGTTTTAATAAAAATGGATTTTTTCAGAAAACAGTAGTGGGAGTATGGTAGAACTGGAAGCGATTCCAGAACCGCAAACGATTACTGAAGATTTGATAAGGAACCTAAAGATTCAATCTGATTTGACATTCCATTGGCCACTCCGCAGATACGGTGGGTAACTTCAGGCACCCGAGAGGTACTCCGGTAGCCTCAAGGACGGTGACAGGGAAGTTCTTGTTTACCCACACTTGCCATTGTTGTTGTTCCAGGCTGCGAGACCCGGCAGGAGGATGAGTATAGCGTCGTTCTAAACTAGCTTTAGAAGTGCACGTCTATATGACTCTGCCAGAGGGTTGTCGTAGTCAGTGGGAGCAGCGGAAGCATTGGTGGACATCAGGCTTATGTCTATTTATAGACTAAAGCAGATATAGCGGAGATAGATCATCTATTTCTGATGTGACAGTCACAGGTTTGACGTCATCAGAATAGGGGATGGATCTGTTGAGAAGGTAGTAGGAAGTGATATTTCTATACTACGATCGGTTATACTTTGGTCGTCACACAGTGCTTTCTCCACTTGGGACTTGGACATTATATCAGACATACTGGTTACTAGATCTATGGTGTTAGATCTAGATTTGGGTGGTTTCCCAATCAGGGTACTTTGACAGCATTCTAAGAGTATTTAGAATGGACGACTTCTGGCATGGTAGTGTACCTGCAGGTAATGGAGTCACCCTCTCTAAAGGTGTCTTATAGACTAAAGTAGAGAGGGATGTGCATGATTGGCAGATCACTTGCTTAGGCAATTGAGTCAATCATGAGATGTCAAGTACCACACCAGATGTTGTTCTTGCACTAGATGCAATAAGTTGATATTGATCCAATCCTGGAGGAACAGTCGGAAGCAGTTTTAGAACATAAGTGAATGTTCTAGGGATATGATAATGACAGCCTCATTTGGGAGACAATTATCATTCCAGGCTTCCAAGGTGACATCGACGACAAGGAAGTTGTCAGAGTTATAGTTTTCCTTCTGACGAGGGGCAGTATTCTGGACAGGTGATCCAAGGCAATACTGAGGGAGGCATGGCGCAGGATACTGATTAAGTTCAGTTGACGATACAGTCTAAGAAGTTTGGATTTGGAGTTCTTTTTTGAGCTCGGTCCCATCAGATATCCAGACACTCTAAGACAGGTATTGCTCATTTCGGGAGATGGCTTTCTCCGCGAACTTGAGATATAGAGAGACTTAGAAAGAAACTTCAGAGCGGATCCACTCACTGAGGCTATTCCTCGAACGCAATAGTCTTCCAAACAGGCTTTGTGAGACTGACTAGTAGAGGAGTTGGGTGTTCGGTATCACACGGGCTGTGAGTATGCGACATCGCAATAATTAGCCTTGAGTGCAAGTGGGAGATTGTTGGAGATAGTGCCCTCAGAGTCAATTATTGGATCACAGGCACGTGATTGCAATGATTGAGGGAGGACCTATCCCGGTACGACAGTCTTACTCGAGATGATAGTTTGCTATCTGGTTTACCTTTATCATCATGTACTGCTTTAGGTGACCTGACAAGTCGCTATTACACGTTGATAGAGCCCCTAGGATTCTTGCTTGACTGCCGGCAGTATGAGGGCGATCATACAAGTGAGAGCTGGAGTCTATAGCACATCCTTAAAAGGTCCCTAGTCGTGGGAGTTTCGAGACAGGGCATCGATTCTCCAGAGTAGACTAGTGTATACAGTCGAGACCCCGACGAGGGGCGGTGGCCGGTCTCACAAGCCACTGGTGTCAGTTGGTTCACCTAAGATGTATACAGGTGCTCATTGGGTTATGAGTACACCGGACAGGACTCGCCGGGAACATGCTAGTTTGTCTTATACCTGACGTCAGATAGCAGTTCCCAGGTGACATGTGTACAGGTTAGTTCATCGACCTGGGGATCGTCATTTGTCTCGTGTGAGTTCCCACTGTGCTTTGATTACTACCCTACCACGGCTCAAAGGAGTCGTGCAAACAGGTTTTAGTTGGGTACAGTCCCGAGCCACATGGAGGCAGTGAGCGGATCTTCGGGGGTTCGTCTCTCCCGGTATTGGGGGTGAGGTCGCGCTGTGTCCAGGAGAGCCATTACACGAAGTCCTTGGCCAAGGCAGGAGATTTACTGGTAGGTATTCCAGTAGTATCTCAGGGTGTTCTGGGCTACACTCCGACACGACTTGTACCGCTTTTGGGGGTCTGATTTTTACCCACCCCCTAGGCCCGACATACGATGCTCATAGACGAACGGACCGGACTGTACGGATATTGTCACTGACATGCTCAGTAGGGTGTCAGGATGAGTTCGCTCATCGACGTCCCTTTTAGTCAATAGCTGGTGGCCCGTTACGTATTGGCTTATACCTCTGACGTGCTAGTGGTTAAATCCACAGCCATAGTATTGAGGAGTCTTTAGAGTCCGCCACACTTTCAGTTACTCAAGCTTTCGGGCGAAACGCTGTAGAGGCCGTATGGAGATATGGCAGGGTCCGATCAGATACGTGCGGTATTGCACGGATCAGGATCGGACGGTTTGTACTAGTAGCCGTATAGGTATATGGCAGGGTTCGATCAGATACGTGCGGTATTGCACGGATCAGGATCGAACGGATATTACTAGCCGGCTTTGGTTTAAGCCGGTCCTAGTTTAGTACAGTGTAGATTTTGTCTCTTTGCATTTGTATCCGGACGGAATACAGATGCGGGTGTGTATGCATAGTATCGGGGTTTTCCTGTAATTTATTACGGGACCAGTTTTCTGGAGTTGCCAGTTTGCATTCCGTTCCGGCCGGTTTTCCTTTGTTCTTTCCCGGCCGGACTTTTCCGATGGAGGGTGTTATTTGCAAGTTTGCAAATAACACATTGTGGAGGATTTATTTGCAAGATGATTTATTATGATAGCATCTTTTTGATTCCATTCTCTTCACTTGCTTTTTGTTGATAAGATTGGATTTGAAATGGATTTGAGGTTTGATGTTGATTTAGTGATCATTATGTTTTAGGATGTGGTCACCTTTCTACTTTTACTACCATCGCTCTCCTTCTTGGTTTTTATGATGGTTGATTCCATTTTTTCCTCCACCATTTTTGGTTTTTCTAAGTGAGAAGAAGAAAAGAGAAGAAGAGAGCTTCATCTTCATCTTTGAGAGAGTAGCATTCTTGATCTCATTTTTGATGCTAGAAAAATGCAAGCACCATTTTTCTTACCTTGTTTCCTCCGTCATCCACAAATGGCAACAAACCCCAAAAGAGACTATGATTCTACACTACACTTCCTACAGCATATCTTGGGCGCGTCGGGTAGCCTACTTCGCGCCCGAGTTGCCTCGGTATTGAGGTGGGAGCCCGTAAAAGTACCCGGCTTCGTGGTGCCCTTTCCGACGAGGAGGAGACGGACGGAGATCCCACGAGGAGATCGGAGTGGAGATGAAGACCGGAGGACTCGGATCAGTCGGTACATCTCTTCCCTTTCTTGTTAGTAGCTTAGACTTGTTAATGGTTACGATCCGGGTGTTTAGTGCGCGGTGGTGCCGGTTTGCAAAGTCCGCAAAATTAAAGTTTATCACCGCTTCCGCATTTGGCCGTCGGATTGACGGCCGGGGCGCCGCCGTGCACTTACAGCTTCTTGGCGAACTTATATTTTATCTAAAGATCATTAGTCTTGTTTTAGACTAAGATCAACTTAGAAGTTTTGAGCATATGGGCTCACTTTACCAATGAAGCTCAAGCTTCAGAGCTTAGCTAATATGGGGCTAAGTATTGGTCAGGTGCATTACATATTAGCGCATGTCATGTTTGGCTTATTTGTTCTCACGTGCTTATCACGTAAGACACACCTTCCTTTGTTTCTGGCACTCACGTGCATATCAGATGAACGCACTCTCCTTTTCTTTGTGGCGTTCATGTGAGCGCACCTTCCTTAAAGATTAATCTATGTTTTTTTTAGAAAAGTTAAGTTTTCTGAAGCTATCGCTTCTGTTAATGGTATTTTGACCATTAACGGAGTTAAGATCAAGATTTTAATGTGGATGGTTCATCGTCACAGGGTCCTTTGAAGTTAGACTTCATCTGTTCTCATTGATCTGGAAGATCTGAATGTTTGACATTGTTTTGTGTGGAGGTTTTCTTAAATCTTCCATCAAACCCTAGATCTTAAAATCAAAAATCACTCTGTAAGAGGAGATTCAACTTAAGGATCATAAGATCCGAGAGAAGAACTTAAGTTCTTATATGAAGCTTAAGCTTCTTTAATGGAAATTAAACTCCCTTTTTATTTTACTTCAATTTTGATGAGGAATATAAGCTTTTTTTAGATTGATTTTCTTTCTACGGAGAATTTAATTCTCGGTTGTAAGGCAGAAACTTATAGGGGGTTTGTTTGTCTCTGAGATTTAATCTCTTGGGTTCTTTATATAGGGTATAAGAGGGATCATTTAGTTTGAGAGAATCTCTCACTTAGGAGATCTCGTTTGATTTCATAATCAAGTGGTGATTTCTAATCACCATTGGATATTTGATCCAATGGTTCTCTATTTAACAGAGAAACCCTTTTTTGTTTTAGAAAGATTAGGGAGATATTTTTCCACATAGAATTTAATTCTATCTGAAATAAGTATTTCAAATCTTGATGACGGCGTTCACGTGCTTTACACGTAGGAGTTTCAAAGGGATTAGCATTGGCGCTCACGTGCTTTGTACGTAGGCGCTACCTCATATATATATATATATATATATATGGATTTAGCTTCAGCGCTCACATACCTCGCTCGTGGGCGTTTCCATATGCAAGGCGTTGGCGCTCACGTATTTTGCATGTGGGCGCTATCATTTTTGGTAGGAACAGATGCCCCCCCACCGCTGCACCTATGTGTATTACACGTGGGCGCAACGGTGTTAAACTTATCACTGTTGGACATTAGATGGCTTAGGAAACATGTTTAGATCCCTGTCATCTGAGACTTTTCAATTTTTTATTAGTCATGAGGATCTCAGAAAGGTCTTTTCTCCCTACGAGTCGAGAGGATCTCGTAGGTGTATTTTCTCCTTAGGAATTGTGAGGACCCCTAAGCGTCTTTCCCCCTTGTGAGTCGTAAGGATCTCACATGAGTGTTTTCTTCTTATAAATCGAGAGGACACATAAGTAGCTTCTTTTCCCTATTGTTATCTTGGTTAGTCAATGGAGGATGTTTTTGTCGTAAATGGCCTACGGATAGTATACGGTAGTCAATTTTGAGACCAATTATAGGGCAGTGATGTCTTAGGAGACAGGTTTAGGTCCCTGTCAGCTAAGACTTTCCAATTTTATGAGCCGTGAGAGTCTCATAAAAGTATTTTCTCTCTACGAGTCGAGAGGATCCCGTAGGTTTATCTTTTCCTTAGGAGTCATGAGGACTCCTAAGTGTCCTTCCTCTTATTAGTCGTAAGGATCCCACAAGAGTATTTTCTTCTTACGAGTTGAGAGGACCCATGAGTGGCTTCTTTACCTCGCTGTTTGTGCTGGAATAGCGTAGCTTAGTTTATTTACTCATTCTGGAACGTTCAGTTTACTTTCCCCTAAGGTGTAGATAAACCCGGCCTAACGTCAAACATACATAACCCTCCGTTAGGTTTATGGTACTGGGTTCAGTCCGTTATACTATTGCGTTAGCTAACTTCTTCTCAATTTGCGTTCCTTCAGAATGAGATTCGAGTAGCTACGTACTTACTGTATTTCCAGTCTCTTCTAAGGCAGGAATACAACGCCTCAAGTAATCTTCCCAGGCTGGGATATCTATGTTGTCGTCGGAGGATTTAGCGTTAGGCGTCACCATGATTCTTTATCTTGAGTTCAGACTCCATTGTTCAAGTCCCAGAGAAGTCATAATTTCACCCTTCTGAGATGAGATGACATTTAGTGATCTTTATGCATTCACATGTCCTGCTATCAAGATCTGGAGTTAGGAATATGTCGTTACTCCGTTTTCATTTTAACCCCCTGGTCCTTGCTGACGTCGCATCCGTATTCTGCTGGAATAAGAAGAGGCATCAAATTGGTCTTTAGGCTGCATATATTGCCATCGAGACCTGAACCGTTGCTGACGAATTATGTTGCTTGGCAGCCTTTGATGAAGCACATTGTTCATTTTCATCTATTTATGCCCATGGATTATATACATGAGTCAGTATTGACCTACCTGTAGGGCAAAAATTCCATATATATTTCTTTTCACACACACACACACACATATATTTTATTTTTTTAGTTTTATTCGCGATTGCTCTATTATTTCAGCTTTCTTATCTCGAAAATTGCGATTGCCTAATCATTTCGGCTATTTATTCATTTTGCCCAATCATTTTGGCTATATTATTGTTGGGGTCGAGAATTGCATCCCGGTTGACCAAGTCAAAGTTAAGGTCAACCCCAAGCCAGGTGGGCCCACACCCAGGTCAAGTGGGCCTATGCCCGAGTCGAGCCCGAACATGAAGCGGCCGGTCCTCCTCATGCCAAAATAAAAAATCATGTAACAAATAATTTTGATGTAATTTTTTATGCATGAATGTATGTAAAATGGGCATAAAGCCAAATTTTTGTAAGCCCATGGCTTATGCGCAAAAAGAAATGGCACATGAGCCATAGGATGGGCAAAATGCCATTTTGTAAAGCCCAAGGGGCTATATGCAAATATGTAAGCCTATATAAGATAACATGATGATGAATAAGATACTTTTCATTCCTCCCAAAAAACTAGGGTTTGTGCCTCCTTCCCCTTTCTCAAGGGTCTAAAACCCTCTTCCTCTTTTTTGAATTAAATCAAGAGTTTAATTCTTCCTTTCTCAAAAATAAATAATTTTTCACCACAAAACCCATAAGGGGAGCTAGAATCTCCAATCAGATCTCGAAAAGGGAAGACTTTTAAGTCTCACCCTTTTTTCTCCAAGATCCCGCCGATCAAGAGCAGGAAGAAGAAGACCCATCTCCAAAAATCTAACTTTGGACAGATCTAAGGCTCAAAAGAAGAGCAATAAATCCCCAGGAGTTTAACTCCTTTCTAGATCTGTTGGAGTTTAACTCCATAAATTAGTTTCTGTTAGGAGTTCAACTCCAAAACCCCCTTGGGAGTTTAACTCCTCAACTTAGGGGCTAGGCCCTTCCCGCGGGTGTTTCCCGCGGTCATGTATGCGCCACGTGACCCCGGGCGCTAAGGCGTCCATCGGTCACGTGTGCGCCACGAGACCCCGGGGTGCTAAGGCGCCCAATGGTCACGTGTGCGCCACGTGACCCCGGGCGCTAAGGCGCCCATCGGTCACGTGTGCGCCACGTGACCCCGGGCGCCAAGGAGCCTGTTGGTCACATGCGCGCCACGTGACCCCGGGACGCTAAGACGCCCAATGGTCACGTGCGCGCCACGTGACCTCGGACGCTAAGGCACCCATCGGTCACGTGTGCGCCACGTCACCCCAGGGCGCTCAGGCGCCCAATGGTCACGTGCGCGCCACGTGACCCCGGGCGCTGAGACGCCCAATGTCACATGCGCACACGTGACCCCGGGCACTAAAGCGCCCATGTGCGTGCACGTGACCCCAGGCACCATGCACACACGCGCCTTCAAGATGCTTCCCCCCATTTTTTTATGCACTCCACACTAAATATACCTCCCCCATTAGAAAAAATTTCTAACGGGGCGCTGCCCCGCACCCCGCAAGGGGGCTGCTAGCCCCCTTGACCTCCAGCCCGCTATCCAGGTAGCGAGATCCCCGAAAAAACTTTGTGGGGCCTCCGATATATCCAAAACCCCTTTCAAAACACACACACCCCAACGCACTGCACATTGAGTTCGCATGACCAGTTTAACTCGTCAATCGGAGGTTCCTTCGCTCCAAATGCGAGGGGTAATTAACGGTAGCTTAGTCCGCGGCTGCCGAAGATTCGGATCCCCACAATCAATAAACCCCAGCCTACCTTAGGCAGGGGGAATCTGTACTGCGCCTGACAAGCGCGCGCTCATTCCCATCTCAATGGGGGTGACGAATAACACCCTACAGATTCTAGCACGCCCGGTGGGACCAATCTCTCCTCCCATATTTCGGGTTAAGCTTTCATGCGAACTCAATTAATATGCATATCAATTGCCTGTACTAAAATCATGTTTTTTTGTGCAGGTTAACGTTCTCTAATTGCAATCTTCGCACGCAGCAAAGATATCTCCAAGGATCAGCTCAGCTCTCGACACAGCTCCCATCTCCTACACGATGAAGATGGACGCCAGGACTGTCCTCCCGGCCATTCTTGGGCGACAATGGGAAGAGTCGCCGCTACCACTCGGCTCTATTCTGTTCGTGTCAGCTAACGCCATCCCAGCTCCTCAAGCTCCGGTAACAGACAAGCCGGTCTCGAAAGGCAAGAGGCCAAATGTGGTGGTCTCGAAGGCGCCCTAACTCAAACGCAAGTCGGTGTTTGAGCGGCTCTCCTTGGCCCCAGCTGGGGGCAAGGCCATCAACACCAACAAAGCAACAAGGCGTCTCGAGCAAGCTCCGGTAGTACCCCTGACAACTGCTCGATCGGGTGTCTTCTTTAAGCTCCCCGCTAATCGATTCACGGTGGCTTCCCAGGAAACAGATGCCCGCCAAGCCCTTAAAATTGAGAAGCTAAGGCAGAAAAGGCTCAGATATAGAGCGAACAAAAGGGCTAGGGCTCCTGCTAGGCTGAACCTCATGAGGTTCGAGGAACAGGGTTACCCCGCCAAAGATGAGGGGATGGCTGAATGTGTTATCCACACCGTCTACATGGTGGGCACGCATCCCAGCGACAACCTTCGCAGCAAAAGCAAGGATGGGGCCACCACATCTAAAATCCAACCTGGTGTAAATATAGCTGTCACTTCTCAAGACCAGCATCCTCCGGAGGGTGATGAAAATCCTCCCAGTGAGGCTGACAAGCAGAGAGAGCCCTCAGTTCATGAGAAGTCGGGCTCGAAAAGCGAAGATGAGCCAACTTTCCATCCTAAGACCGCAGAGCAGCAACTTCTCCAAGAGCTCCGAAAACAGCTCAGAAGAAAAGACAAGGAGATGGCTAAGCTCTACTCAAAGATCGACGACTTGACAAATGTCGTCTTACGGCTTACGGCCCAACTTGCCTCTCAGCCGCCCAATCAAGCGCCGGGCTCTGCTCATGAACCGGGAAACGGTGTCCCGAGACAGCCGACGCCTATTCCCTCAAATCCAAAGGTGGGCGGACCGCACGAAAGCCAGTCGCATCCTCTCTTAGGAAATTTCTTGGCTACCGATGACAGTAGCCCGCTAACTCAAGATCAAATCATGGATTTGGTTGCCGACAAAGTCAAAACATTGGTAGCCGAAGCCGAAGCGCAAAAAGATATCAGCAGCAGTGGGAGACTATATCCTTCTTAGTATGATCTGGTAGAATTTCCTAGCGGCTATGTCATCCCTAAATTCGGAAGATTTGATGGGACGGGAAATGCGAATCAGCACATCGCCCACTTCAAAGCCTCATGCGGGAATACTGGGGGCAACGATGCGCTTCTCCTCCGCCAGTTCGTTAATAGCTTGACCGATGTTGCTTTCGAATGGTACGCGAGCATATTGGATGGCTCCGTTACTACTTTCGTCCATATAGAATCTTTGTTTCGACAAAGGTTCATGAGCGTCAGCGATAAGATCACTATTGCCGAGCTTGTAAGGACCAAGCCCAAGAACAACGAAAGCAGCACAGATTTTATAACCCAATGGCGCAATCTCTCCGTCAAATGTGAACCGCCGATAGAGCAGGACCAATCTGTCAGTCTCCTTGTCGGAAATCTCAACAATTGGATGGCCCCGTTCCTATGCACCGCGGGTCTCAAAACATTCCAAGAGATGACCAGGAAAGTTCAGATGCTGGAGCGCTCAATGCAGGAGTCCTCCTCGGATTCCCAAAATAACAATAGGTCCTGGAGAAACCGAAAGGACGATAATCGCAAAGGAGGAAATTCCGACGATTCTGAATCTTTCAACACTTCGGCTAACCGAAATAAGTAAGGGATGAGCGGGCCTAATGCCAACCAGCCTGGGAAGCCAGTGTTCGGAGAGGGAGGAGAATCTCCACTGAAAGAGAAGCTAGATAAGGTCTATTCCTTCAGAAGGGACAAATCCGTAAAATATTCAAAGACGTCCTGAGGAACGGTCTACAACTGCCAGAGTCAAAAAGACCGCAGGAAGCGAACATGACCGACGACCCCAAATACTGCCCGTATCACAGAGTGATAGGTCATGCCATTGAGGACTGCTTCTTCTTCAAAGATTGGGTCGAAAAGCAATACAAGACAGGAGAGATAGAACTGTCTAAAGGCGTGTTAACAAACAGTCCAGCTGCGACCGCCAATTTCATACAAACGGAGACTGAAGTTCTTCGTGAAACTGATTCTCTCAGACATCTTCCTTTCTCTGAAAACAATCGACCACCACGTCATTAAACTAGGAATAATCGACCTCTAAGTCGTTAAACTGGGAATGTAAAAAAATGTGTAAATAAAAAAAAGTGTAAATAAATAAGTAAAAAGAAAATCCGAAATGATGGGGCAACTCACAATAAAAATCAGCGCGTAAAATAAAAATGAAAAATAAAGCCGAAATGATAGGGCAACCGCGAATAAAAGCCGAAATGATGGGGCAACCGCGACCTTCGCGATAAGAAAAGCTAAAATGATAGAGCAATCACGGTAAAAAAAATGGTGAATGATGAGTCGCTCCTGGTACCATATTCCAGTGCAGCGATGCAGACGCCAACCAAAATCCAATTTCTCAAAATTCTCCCGGCCCTACGGCCAGTCCCCAAATTGACTAGCATATACAATCCACGGGCTCAAATAATTCTCGTCATATCCATACCCCACCGCAACCACCAGTTACGTGGCTGGCCTCCGCCCTTGGAATTATGGTCCATTGGGAAGACCCACTCATGTGTCCTCACAATGCATGAGGAGAACAAACCTTCGTGGGATCCTTACGACTCACAAAGGAAAAACACACTTGGGAGTCCTCACGACTCCTAAGGAGAAAATACGCCTACGGGATCCTTACGACCCGTAGGGAGAAAATGCTTTTATGGGACCATTACGGCCTATAAAATTGAAAAGCCTTAGGTGATAGGGATCCAAACCTGTCTCCTAAGCCATCGCTCCTCAATCCCCAAGTGGCGAATGATGAGTCGCTCCTGGTACCATATTCCAGTGTAGCGATGCAGATGCCAACCAAATTCCAAATCCCATACCCCAACGGCGGATGATGAGTCGCTCCTGGTACCATGTTCCAGTGTAGCGATGCAGACGCCAACCAAATTCCAAATCCCAATGGCGAATAATGAGTCGCTCCTGGTACCATATTCCAGTGCAGCGATACAGACGCCAACCAAATTCCAAATCCCATACTCCAACGGCGAATGATGAGTCACTCGTGGTACCATATTCCAGTGCAGCGATGCAGACGCCAACAAAGTCCCGAAATTTTTCTAGCCCTATGGTCTGGATCATACATCCTGCAAAACCGTATACAATCCACGGGCGTAAAACAATCCCAATCCCTCCCAAGTCCTAACGGTGAGACCATATTCAAAGTCCTACCGGTGGTGAAGATTCAAAAAAAAAGGTATGTTCACAAGCAAAATGGGCACGGATGAAAACCCGAAAGGGCTCCGTAAGTAAAAACAGCAGGATTGCCGGCGAGTTTGTGAAAACCCGAAAGGGCGCAAACTCGTAAAAAAGAGATGAAATGCACTCACAAAGTCCTCTCGATTTTTTGAGGAGAAAATTCCTGCGTGAGATCCTTACGACTCACAAAGGAGCAACACACTTAGGAGTCCCCACGACTCCTAAGGAGAAAATACACCTGCGGAATCCTTACGACCCATAGGGAGAAAATGCTTTGTGAGACCCTTACGGCTCACAAAATTGAAAAGTCTTAGGTGATAGGGATCTAAAACCTGTCTCCTAAGCCATCGCTTCCTGATAAAAAAGCGCAAATGATGATTCGCTCCTGGTACCATATTCCAGTGTAGCGATACTGATGCCAAGCAAAAACCAATTCCCAAATCCTCCCGGGGCAAATGATGAGTTGCTCCTGGTATTATTCCAGTGCAGCAATGCAGATGCCAAACCAAAACCAATCCCCAATTCCTCTCATGATAGATGATGATTCGATCCTGGTACCATATTCCAGTGTAGCGATACTGATGTCAACCCAAATCACAATCAATAAGTCAACATCAACTCGGACACCGCAGAAAGTGGAGCAAGTCAGAATCCAATCTCGACACTGCAAGAAGCGGAGCAAGTCAAGTTCACCCCTGACACTGCAAGAAGCAGAGCAAGTCAAATCAAGCATCGACCATCCATGTCCCAAAAAGGGCAGTGCAGGCTTCCCACAAATCAGGAACCGAATCGCTTCGGATCAGAGCGTCGACTGTCCATGTCGCAAAAAGGGCAGTGCAGGCTTCCTACAAAGCAGGAACCAGATCACTCCGGGCCAGGTAAACGTCTACCACATACACTCTGTCTTGGAGACGCGTCAAGCGTCGACCATCTAAGTCGTAAAAAAGGAAGTGCATCCCAGAAAGTGGGAACCAAAGCAAGTCGCCTCCACGCGAAAGAAGATCCATCAATTTCATGGACACGACTCACATATGCGGTGTGCATTTATTGATGGGGGCACTTTGTTGGGGTCGAAAATTGCACCCCGGTTGACCAAGTGAAAGTCAAGGTCAACCCCAAGCCAGGTGGGCCCACGCCCAGGTCAAGTGGACCTATGCCCGAGTCGAGCCCGAACATAAAGCGGCCGGCCCTCCCCATGCCAAAATAAAAAATCATGTAACAAATAATTTTGATATAATTTTTTGTGCATGAATGTATTCAAAATGGGCATAAAGCCAAATTTTTGTTAGCCCATGGCTTATGTGCAAAAAGAAATGGCACATGAGCCATAGGATGGGCAAAATGCCATTTTGTAAAGCCCAAGGGGCTATATGCAAATATGTAAGCCTATATAAGGCAACATGATGATGAATAAGATACTTTTCATTCCTCCCAAAAAACTAGGGTTTGTGCCTCCTTCCCCTTTCTCAAGGGTCTAAAACCCCCTTCCTTTTTTTTTTGAATTAAATCAAGAGTTTAACCCTTCTTTTCTCAAAAATAAATAATTTTTCACCACAAAACCCACGAAGGGGAGCTCGAATCTCCAATCAGATCTCGAAAAGGGGAGACTTTTAAGTCTCACCCCTTTTTCTCCAAGATCCCGCCGATCAAGAGCAGGAAGAAGAAGACCCATCTCCAAAAATCTAACTTTGGATAGATCCAAGGCTCAAAAGAAGAGCAATAAATCCCGAGGAGTTTAATTCCTTTATAGATCTGTTGGAGTTTAACTCCATAAATTAGTTTCTGTTAGGAGTTAAACTCCAAAAACCCTTTGGGAGTTTAACTCCTCAACCTAGGGGCTAGGCCTTTCCCGCGGGTGTTTCCCGCGGTCACGTGTGCACCACGTGACCCCAGGCGCTAAGGCGCCCATCGGTCACGTGTGCGCTACGTGACCCCGGGCGTTAAGGCGTCCATCGGTCACGCGTGCGCCAGGTGACCCCGGGGCGCTAAGGTGCCCAATAGTCACGTGTGCGCCACGTGACCCCAGGCGCTAAGGCCCCCATTGATCACGTGTACGCCACGTGACCCTGGGGTTCCAAGGCGCCTATCAGTCACGTGCACGCCACGTAACCCCGGGGCGCTCAGGCGCCTAATGGTCACATGTGCCCCACGTGACCCCGGGCGCTGAGACGCCCAACGGTCACGTGTGCGCCACGTGACCCCGGACGCTGAGACGCCCAACGGTCAAGTGCGCGCATGTGACCCCGGGCACTAAAGCGCCCATGTGCGCGCACGTGGCCCTGAGCACCATACGCCTACGTGCCACGCACGCGCCTTCAAGACGCTTCCCCCCATTTTTTATGCACTCCACACTAAATATACCTCCTCCGTTAGAAAAAATTTCTAACGGGGCGCTGCCCCACACCCTGTAAGGGGGTTGCTAGCCCCTTGACCCCCAGCTCGCTATCCGGGTAGCGGGACCCCCGTAAAAACTCTGTAGGGCCCCCGATATATCCAAAACCCCTTTTAAAACACAAACACACCAACACACTGCACATTGAGTTCGCATGACCAGTTTAACCCGTCAATCGGAGGTTCCTTCGCTCCAAATGCGAGGGGTAATTAACGGCAGCTTAGTCCGCGGCTGCCGAAGATTCGGATCCCCACAATCAATAAACCCCAGCCTGCCTTAGGCAGGGGGAATCTGTACTACGTCTGACATGCGCGCGCGCATGTGACGAAAAACACCCTACAATTATTTTTATTTTTGTTTGTTGATTTTTATTGCAAGTTGCCCAATCATTTTGGCTATTTTATTTTATATTTTATTTCTCAGTTTAATGACTTAGGGGTCGATACCATGAGACTTGGAATTTTGGATGTCGTTTGGCATCAGTATTGCTAACACTGAAGCGTAATACCAGGAGCGACTCATCATTTGCCATTACCTATTTGGAAAAAGGTGGCTTAGAAAATAGGTTTAGATCCCTATAATCTAAGGCTTTGCAATCTTTATGAGCCGTGAAAGTCTCACAAAGTTATTTTCTCCTTATGGGTCGAGAGAATCTCACAGGTGTATTTTCTCGTTAGGGGTCGTGAGGATGCCTAAGCGGTATTTTCTCTTGCAAGTCATAAGGATCTTAAAAAGTATTTTCTTCTTACAAGTCGAGAGGACTTATAAGTGCCATTCACCATATGGGAAGTATTGTTCGCCTTTGGTGGGACTTGGTTGAAACATATTTTTTTATGCCCGTGGATTGTATACAAGAGTTGATATTGAACTACTTGTAGAGCTGCTTGGGAATATGATGGCTTAAGAAATAGGTTTAGGTCCCTCTAACCTAAGATTTTTTAATTCTATGAGCCGTGAGGGTCTCATAGAAGTATTTTCTCCTTACGAGCCGAAAGGATCTCGTAAGTGTGTTTTCTCCTTATGAAACGTGATGACCCCTGAGTGTATTTCTTCTTTGCGAGTCATAAGGATCTCATGCAGGAGTTTTCTCCTAACAAGTTGGGAGGATCTTGTAAGTGCATTCTTTTTTTAAAGAGTTTGTGCCTTTTCAGGTTTTCACAAGCCTGCCGATAGTCCTGCTGTTTTTACTCACGGAGCCCTTTCGGGTTTTCATCCGTACCTATTTTTCTTGTGGACGTACCTTTTTTTTACGTGAATTGGTCTTGAGTGCAACTTTGTCGGTGGTGATTCAACATCGTTTGCCAGTGGGACTTGAAGTGCAACTTCGCTAGCTGGAGGCACTTTAGGGTGATATAACTTGTTTATGCCCATAGATTGTATACGGAAGCCAATTTAGAAGAAAACCATAGAGCAGAGTGCTAATTTAGGGACATAGCAGTCTAAGGGAGACATAGTATGGGATCATATTGTTTGTGCTTATGGATTGTATATGGTGACCAATTTGGAGATCAGCCGTAGAGCGGGATGCCAGTTTAGGGAGATAGCGGTCCATTTCGCATGTTTCAGTCAGGGAGTTACATAACTCGTCCCTTCCGCTGATTGCTTACATAGACGTTGTTGTCTGGTTTTTCATAAATGGCCATTTCACGCTTTAGGCTATCTTCACCCTCTTGGACTGCTTTTTTTATCATCGTGTCAATCGGGTCGTCTTGCTGGAAATACAGAGCACTTTGCACGGTACCTGCCCCTGCTCATCAGTATCGCTTTCTGCCGCTGACGGAGCATCTTTGTCATATACGAAGGAGTGAAAGACCATGTGGCTGCTTCCAACATGCTCCTTTTCTTCTTCTGCTGAGTTTTCTTCTTCCTCGGTATCGCCATTTTCGAAAAGATGCTCAAGAAACTCTTCGGGTGTAATTGGCGATCACGCTTTCTGGTTATATTCTTCTAGTGCGTCGATGTACTTTGGCAAATCCGTACGATTGTCCATATATTCAGCAGGCTGCACGGGTTTCTTGGTTTTTGTTTTCTTTTTCTTGGAAGAATTAGCATGACTTAAGAGCTTTTCCTTTTATCATCGGTTTTCGGAGTGGGACATGACTTCTACACCCATTCCATGATTTCTGGTTCGAGCGGGCTTTTCCACTTGATTGCAGGACACACTCGTTGGTCCTTTAACATCTTTTTTGTTTTTGATGAAAAGACCATCTCCTATGGAGTTTCTGTGACTCGCGAGAAGGATGTCCCCTGCGTATCAGCTCTTTTAGGGTGTTTCTTTGTAGCAGATTCACCCTCCAGTTATCTGACATCATGAACTTACCCTATTTATACCAGTCCTTGACCCAGTTTTTGAAGACATAACAGTCCTCGATTGTGTGTCTTGCCACTCAATGATCGGGTCAGTAGTTTGGCTCAATAACTGCATCGGCTTGTGCTAGTTGTCGTGGCTCGGGTAACGTTACCATGCTGTTCTTCACGGCGAGTCCGAACAACTTCCTCGTCTTTGTCCTAGGGGATGAGTATTCGTGTCCTAATCTTTTTTCAAGGGTCGGCCTTGTGCGATCGTTATTTTGGCAACCGGGTACTTTAGGTCCGCTCGTTTTTTGTTGAGGGTTAGCGCCAAACACCACCTTGCCTTTACTTTTGTTATTTCATGAGATTTCACCCGAAGAGGAAGAAGACTGGCCGATATATTCCAGTTGGACCAAATTATTGATGAGCTCTTGAAAGGTGATCGGTTTTGCAAAAGCCATGAATGGGTAAACCTTTGATTGCGGATCGGGGGTACCCACGAGCATTCCCACAGCTGGTCCTTCTTCGATGCGTTGTTCACATTTAGACCAGAGGTGCCTCCATCAATGACGTATTAGACCATCGTCTTATTGGATTTCACCCTTTCATTAACTAACGCAGAGACCGTAGTACGTTCACTTGCACTAAGGAATCTGTGCTTAAAGAGCACTTCCATTTCGGTGAAGATTTTAACGGAGTCATTTAGGAGCTCCGAATACCATTCAATGGCGGTTCCCATCAGACTGCCAACGAATTGACGGAGAAGCAACGGTTCTTCAACACCGGTATTACCGCATATAGCTCTAAACTGTGTGATATGTTGTTATAGGTTTCATGTTCCATTGTAGATATTGAACTTTGGGAGGACATATCCCGCAGGGTATTGCAGCTGGTCTATAGACGACTAGTCTTGACCGGCTTATTTGCCGCTTCGCTGGCCTGGCAAGCTTTAATTTGCCGGGCTATATATTCGTCTACCGTTGCTTTTGTGTTCACCTCCTTTTTCGTCGCTGAAGGGACTTGGATAGAATTGGAAGTATCTCCGTTATCATTAATAACGACCACCGACAGTTCATTTGCTGGTGATTGGGATTGAGCCATCATTCCAGCCATATTCTGAATCAAGAGGGCCATCTTGTTCATCTTAGCGGACATCTCTGCAGTTTCTTCATCTTTCTTCTCGAGAACGCGCTTCAGAAAGTCAGTATCCGACTCCTGCCCTGTCCTTTCTTCTGGTGCGTTCTTGGGGTTTTCCTTAGACGGTGGACTAATGAGTGAAAATCACCTTAGAGTGGAGTGAATAGGGTGAAGACTGTAAATTAAAATTTAAAACCTTACACAAGCAGTTCTAGCAAAAATGCATTCACACTAAATAATATTTCAAACACAGAGAAAGATAAATGAAATTATCACAGTGAATTTATCCAGGTTTAGCAATTTTGCCTAATTTTGTCCCCCACGACTATCTCACCGTCATGAAGATTTTCTTTACAAAAACCGATCTCTTTATGCGGGTAGAGATCATACCCAAACAAAGTACACACGGTCTCTAGCCCTCCTTAAATATTTATACCCGAGATGCAAGCTCACACCCCAATCTTATAAGTAGATGTTGAAATTACCTCTAAAGAAGTACAAAAGAAAGAGATGGATCGCACATTTGAACTCCTTGATTGAGCAAATATTTCTAGTTAAGAGCTTTGATTTAAGTGTAAATATTTGAGAAACAGAGTGAAAGAGTTTTCAAGTGAGAAACTTAATGAGAGAGTTAATAATAAAACATGAAGATCTCGTCTTCTTTTATACTAGAAATTTGATATCTTTTGTGCTAAAATATTTCAAATATCCATGTATAAAAAAACTAGCTGTTGTGGTTCAAATTTAAATGTTTATGGAAATATTTGAGCAAAAATAGTAATCATACAAAACAACCCAAAAGAAAAACTACAAAAAAAGCATCCAGAATTCGCGCAGTCGAGTGGACCAGTCGACTGATTTCTAAAGCGGTCGGCTGTTCAGTCGTATCTGGATATTTCAAATTAGATTATAGTGAACAAGCGGTCGAGTGATCGATCAATTGATGATCGCCTGCCCGAGACAAAATAGCTATAAAAAATGACAAATTTTAACACACTTAATTTTCTCCAAAAAATAAAAAAATATTTTGTGATTTAATTTGTTTAAGAAATTGAATTTAAAAAATTCCAAATATGAATTCCTACAAATCAATCAATCATAAAAACCATGTGTTTACCGCAGGAGACGGGTTTGAGGCATTAGGAGGACGTGAATACGGTGACAGATGCTATTTGGAACGCATCCATCCATTTCTCCAAAAATACCAAGTTGATTTATGGCATCGTATATCAGAGGTTTGGATGGATGCAACCGTTGTAGCGTAACTTATCAGATTCCCCCTCATATGGAAGAGGTTTTTGATTGTAGGGATGCTCTTTTCTGCATGCGCAAACCACTGCAGTTAATTATGCTATCGAATTGTGATAATAATTTCCATCTTCACCAGGTAGATCATTTCGTGTCGTATTATATATTGTTTATTTTAGAGTTGCCCTTCGATTGTATACGGTGACTAGTTTTGTTGTCGCCCATAGGGAGCGGATTAGTCCAAATCTGTATATATTGGATTTGGTGTCGAACTTAGGATGCAAATCTTATGTAAATTAGGTCCATCAGTTCAAAATATGTTATCCGAGGACCGTTAGTCGTCTTTGAGACTAAGATCAACTCAGAAATATAGTTAAAGACTGTTAATCCTGTTTTGGGTTAAGGTCAACTTAACAAGTATAAACTACGGATTGTTAGTCATTTTTGAGACTAAGATCAACTTAGATTTATTGATATTTTGATCAATGAATTGCATATGAGAAGCAAAAGTTTCAACACTTATTTCAAATAACAGTTTGTTTTATTTGAAAAAAGTGTGCATAAGACGACTATAGGACGCGCATGCAAGTTTGTTTTAAGTGATCAAATAACAGTTTTCTGTTCAAGTGCGCAAGTATTTATGGGACGTGCATGCTAGTTTGTTTTATTTGAAAAAAGTGCACACATGCATTGAATGTGGTTATGAACTTATTTTACGTCAAGGTGTTGCGCACGTGTATATCACATAGCCTGCATTTATTATTAGTTCAGAATTATATATGTTCGCATGTATTTAAAAAGTCAAAGTGTGTATCACGTGACGCTCGCACATCAGTGGGCAGTTTTCAGCAAGTGCGTGCACGTGCATATAACGTGACGAACATGCTTTCATTGGCAATATCCATTAAGTGCGCACACGTGCATATCATGTGACGTAATGCCTCCATAGGCAGTATCCAAAAACTGCGCACATGTGCAAATCATGTGACGCACATGCCTTCATAAGAAACGTTCATCAAATGCGCACACATGGGTGTCACGCGATTCACATGTCTGTATAGACGGTCTTTATCACATGCGCACTTAATTTGGGTGCGCACTTGTTTTGATCCGAAAGCAAACACTTTCAAAAAGAAGCAATGGCTTCTATTTTTTATTTTTCTTGATGATGATATCATCACATGACAATTTTATATGGATGTCGAATCATATTTCGATAAGGTTCTTAGATTTTTAAGATCGACCTCTCATAAAAGTATGAACTTTTATATGAGATCGATCGAACATGAAATCCTTTAATTTCTTTTATGGTGAATCAATGGATTCAATGAAAAGAATTTTTTTCAATGAAAAGAATTTTTTTTTATGAAAAAAGCAATGGCGTCTGTAATCAAAGAGAAATATTTCTCTTTTTACTATGTTCTCACTCTTTCTTCTTTTTTTTTGATTTGAAGGAGATGAGTTTTCTTTTTCTTTTCGTTATGAGGCTCATGGTGGATGAAAACTTCATCGACGCTCCACTCTGCTCCAGCTGATATTTCAAGGGCCAAATGCCATTCCTGGGGTTATGGACGCAATGCCCTTCCCTGCTCCTAACCAAGCCGCAGATAAGGTCCATTTATCTTTCCTGATGGGATTTAGCTCAAAAGGGTTAAGAGACCGCGAAACCGCTCTTCTGCATGTAATCTTCCAACAGTGGGTGATCTTATCCGCATATGATAGAGACGAACAGACGCGCAAAACGATGGAGGATAAGGCGTTTGTGTCTTTGTCGGAGTTCGTTTATGACCTTACTCATCCTTATATGTCTGTCGACCTGTTGCCACTCTAAACTTTTGGACGATGTGACAACCTTCGCTTTTATTTGTTTTTTTTACTTTTCAGTACTTGTTCTCAGTTGGTAGTCTGTAATCCACCCTTTTTGATGTTTGAATGAAAAGCATCTCTTATTATATATTCGCACTCCTTTTTCTTTTCGTGTTGAAATGGATTTACTTCTATTATAGGAGCACGTCGTTAGCATATGCGCATGTGTCATGCATTAGCCTTCTTATGCGCATGTAAATAGGTGCGCAAGTTAATCGAGTCCTTTTTCATCATGTGCGCACTTGACATTTGATGTGCACTTAAACATGTGCGAACAAATGCCCCCCACTGGCTGTGCGCACGTGTCTTTCACGTGTTCATAGCGGTGTAAAGCTACCCATTGTTCAATCTATCTCGGGACTTCGCGGGCAGCTGAACCGTCGCAGTTAAGTAGGAAGTCGGACCGTCGGGCAATCAAACCATCGCAGTCCTCTTATAATGTCACGACTCGAAAATATTGTTCGTGACCGGCACCTAAACTACACCACGTCTAAAGGCGTATCGTAATTCAAGTAAGCCGAAGCCCAGAAATCTAAACCTTTTAAAGAAAATAAAGAGGTGAAGTTTTGAAATAAAGGTATGGTGAAAATTATAAGTTTTCTTAAATACATAAGTAATGGAATATGAAAATGCAAGTAAATTTTACTAGTTGAAAATATGTTTCGTCTTTTAAAAATTTGGGCAGCACCTCCCTTATATATTTTGATCCAAAACCACAAATACATGAGATAATATAAAGGCATCCCCAAGCGGGAGCTAGCTCTTCGCCAATCGGCGGATTCACAACTACGCAAGACAAAATATATGTATACGATGCCCAACGGTGAAGATCACCACAAAAGATAATAAAGCAAGACATCAACCCACCAAGTGAGCATAAACCCATCGCTCAAGTCTCGCAACTACAAGTCTCACTAAGTCTTTACTTAATATACAAATACTAGTTTTGATTGATGGAGTTGACTAGATACAAAATGAATAATAATACAATAGTGGCACGATCCAACATGTACCACCTACCAAAGCAAAACACCCGAAAGCAACTGTGTGCCAGCGATGCCGCTACTGGTCCATGCGGTCAACCTGCAAGAACTGTGGCACAACGGGGGTGAGTTGCCAACTCATGAGTAGAAAACATCATCAGGTAGAAATCGAATAAACAACGATTTCCTAGATCAACTATATCATGAAGGTAATACTATGATATCTAGGGTGACCATATCTGCATATGTGCCAACAATAATCAATGTCTATAAGCATGTGGATATCATCCAACTATATAATCAATACCTGTATGCATGTGGATCTCGTCCACGTGTCAACCAATGACACAACAACATCATGCAAGAAAATGTCATAAAAGCATGTGCATGAAAGTATGAGGATATAAATCAACGCGTGTCCCTCGCAACACATCAAAATCATGGAACCTGATTGTCCAGTATCGACACTCGAAATATCATGAAACTCGTGTCCAATATCGACACGTAAATCCCCATATATCTCGGGCTCCATCAGTCCGGATTGGCATATAGGCTCCGTCAGTCCGGATCGACCCATATCATCTCACGACTTCGTTCGGTATCCTCCGGATAACCGCCGAGCTTAAATTCTATCACCGGTAGGTAGTGCTCCTCTGCCAGGCTTACCATCTAACAATACAAGTCTTGTTGCCCCAGGGTACCTCATCGGGTCCACCATGTACCTGCAGACGGTGCCTACCGCTCTTCGAATCAGGTTTCACATGCCAATCTCAGAACCGAAAGAACACATAGTGGACACACTGAAATATTATATCAAGAGAAATCGGGTTTTTAAAACAATACATACTTTCTTTTGAAATAACCACGGTTCTCAAATCCAGAAATCTCACGAAAACAACATATCTCAAAGCGTATAATCATAAAGCATGATGTATGCGACATATAACAGAATGTAAGCATATCCGTATATCATGCAATATGGAACAGTGATGTGAACATAGCAAGTAAATCATGCAAGGAGTCATATCATGATGAAGCAATCCTACTGTGTAGTGATATAGCAATTATCGATGATGAAGTAAGTGAGCTGGCTAATCTGTGTAAGTGTAACATACGTATCATCGATAATAGTGTAGATGTACTAGTACATGTATATGCAATGCAATGAGAATAGCATGAATGTAGCATAAGTAAAATGTCAGCTAAAAGCTATAAGGTATACGTATCTAAGATGACCGAGTCAGTGAATCTAACAATCGGCATCCGGTCTCATAACATCACGTACGGTATAATCCGTCGTACGACATCCTCTAGTCAAAGGTATGGATCAATCATCATAAAACTCATCACGTACGGTAAATCATTGTACGGCGGCATTAAAAATTAGGGATCCTATCAACCTATATGATAATGAGGGTACGGACCTAATGTCTCGTACGACATATCACTCATGATTCACAACATCATATATATCTATATACCTACATCTCCGGTCACATCCATAATAATCTCATATCAGGGGACCGGTAAGGGTATCAACCATCTCACATCGACTCGCATCCGTATACCAACATATCAATCAAGTCATCATCTCACATCGTATAATCTTTTCATCACATTAAGTCATCTTACATCAAGTCAATATATATATACATTCTACCTTATTAATCCTGTGTCGTGTTATTCTAAATCTCATACTTATTCTAGTGTAACTACATATCTATGAGTTGTGATTCACATTCACTTTTCATATTCTTAAAGCTTTCATCTCATAACTCAATATGTATATTCATATCTTTAGTTTTCTAATCTAGGTTTCTACAACTGTATCCTATAAATCGGTTTCTATTTATAATTTACGGGGTGCTATACGCCATCCACCCGACTTTCCCCGTAGATATAGATCTACTCATCTTGCTCCTTCCTTGCCGAAGTCGATGACGCCATGCTCCGTCGTCTTAGAATCCACGCGAAGATACCTACAATCAATACAAATCGCAAATGCTATTAAAATTGAGTTCGGAAAACCAATACGGCACGTGATGCGCTCATAGGTTAGAACCTATAGCCTATGCATGCAAAACCAACCAAACAACCCTCGTCGTTGCGTACAAATATCGAACGACCCAATACAATATCAAATACTAAAACTAAGAATTCAAAATACGTAAAATATAACCCCAAACCAAAACAACAACTCAAGAAATCACTCCCAGATTCTCTCTCAGGTAAAATGGGGATAAACAAACAGCACTATGGGATAGTATATGGAGTGTGAGAGCTACTGGACCAATTCCAGCATCAAAAACCACCAAGTGGCCGGCCACACTCCCAAAAAATCCAGCCTCCTTGGCCCATTCTCCTTAGTTTGGGTTCGTGCTTGCAGGGTGGTTTCCTATTGGTCTAACTAGGTCCCTGGTATTGTTTGTTTTTCTAGTAAACGTTTCAGGTCATCCCAGATTCCATGTAGTCCCCAATTTGTGCACAAAACTGACATGGCATAAATCTTAAGTTCATATTTCGGGTTCCATACTCATTCCCAGGTCTTAAAACACTCACTACACCTCATGATTCCACATAATTACCCAAATCCTTCTCTTGAATTTCCCAAACATTACATATCCTATCCAAATCAACTTCTAACTAAACTAGGATACAAGAAACTTAAAAGTAACTAAATGAAAGAAGATATACCTCATGGATGCAACCAAGCAAAAATCCTAGAAGTCCAAAGTCTTCAAAATCCAACTTTTCTTGGTCCAATATGATGAGGGTGAAGTGGGGATCATTTTTAATGAAAGGGGTTTTGGGTTTTGGGAAGGAAATTGAGATGAACTTTAGGGGTGAAGGTGGAGGGAGTAGCATGAAGAAGATGAGGAAACCGTGGAGGAAAAATAAAAGAATGGCAGCCCCCTTCTCTCTCCCACCCCTACTCTCTCTTATCCTCACCCTCACAATCATGATGTGGTCCCCCCTCTCTCTCCTCAATAATACACTCTCATTTCTTTCTATTTAAAACCCAAACCATATAATACCCCAAAAACAACACAAGAACACAACATGTAACCAAAATGTAACATGACATGGTACACTAACCATGGAAAACTGTAGAAACACGGATTTGGCTTAATCGCGATTAGTAGTGCACTAATCAATTTTTTTATCCAAACTGCATATAATTAATTACAAAAATGCCAAATCCGATAAATATATTTTTAAATGAATAAATCATTTTAATATCCAATTATTTCACAAATATTGGTATATATTTATACCATTTTACGAAAACCCCAATTTCGCAAATCGGGTAGTTTTCGAGAAATATATTATTTTAATATTAAATTCCAAAAATAATATCTTGTATTTTCTGAAATGTTACATATAAGCAAGGCCTGAGCCTCGGCCGTACTTGCACCCCTTTTTTCTTTGCGCACTTGCTCCATCGAAGTTTTAGCCTTTGTCCAAAGAATATCATTCTTTGCCTTCGTCTGGTAAGTGCGCATGTGCACCTTTGCCTTCGGCTTGATTTGCACATGTGTGAAGCCCTTGCTTCACTTAACTAAGTGTGCACCCTTATGGGTTGCGTATTGTGACGTCCCGCTTCCCAAAATACAGAGAATACGAGGGTGACTAGGCCGGCCATGCTCCTACAGTTAAGGAATAATTGTCATACCGCGCTTCCTCGTAGACAGAAACGATGATGTGGCAAGCCCGCGGCATATTTATTCAGAGAAGGTCATTCCCAAATAAATGTACTAAGTGTATTGAAATAATAATACACAATGCAAGAATAAATGGAAACTGTACAATTTTCAACAAACATCTTTATTTACATTCAAACTTGAAATATATATAGGTACATGAGTTCAACTGGAAAAGTAAATACAATAAAAAGAAATGCCTAAACAGGTGCCATACATAAACTGAAAGAAAAAGAGTGTTAAGCTAATCCCGCGTAGCTATCTGGTCGTAATCCTTCTTGGTAGCATCCACTTCCTCCATCTCGACCGTATCTGATAACATTCCAAGAAAACAAAGGTGGGTGAAATGCCCGTTAGCGAACTAGCACTCGGTAAGTTCCAAGATAGAGTAAGAGTGAAAAGTGACAAGTAAATAATAACCATGAAATAATATTTGTGACGAGTAAAAGTATGTGTAAAATGAATAAGGTTATATATACTATAGGTCTTTATATGGTAACTAAGTTAATGTTAAGTTCCAAGCGTGAATGTCAACGCAAATGTAGAAGTATTCACGAGCTCAAGAGTGGGTCCCAGGAGTAAGGAAACACGGGCCCATTTCATGTGTTAGGATCGGGACTCTAAGCTGTGGAGGAGTCGACCCGACTGAGGTTCGAGTAAATGAAAATAATAGGTTAATACGGAACTCCTGAATCACCATTTGATTCACACAAGAAACTATCCCAAATACTCCGAGTATAATATATGTATAACTGTAAGATATCCTTAGTTAATTTGATTGGTTAATTATAACATATCTTGATCGAAACCATAAATTGCAAAAGTTGAAGAACGAAGTTGAGTAAGTCAAGTAGAATGCGAGTCATGTCAATTGCAATTTTGGGTCGAATCGGGTTAGTTGAGTAGATTGAGTTTGAGTTCAAGTTCAAGTTTAGGTTCGAGTTTAGATTCGAGTTGAGTTTAAAGTCCAGTTTAGGTTCGAGTTTGTGTTCAAGTTATAAACATTTCATATGAATGGATTTAACTTTTGAAGATCTTAAGTTCGGGAGTAATCGGACAACTATTGTATATAAACGGCAGGATTTGTGTCTTTTTCCAAGACAATTGCTATTGATAAACTCCGTTAATTTGTAGTGTTGTCTAATCTGAATAAGCAAGAACTCATTTTCTCCGGCTCCCTGAGGCTCAAAAGAAATGATACCGCTTAAATCTATATTAATTTAGGGTCCTTAAATATTTATATTATGTTATTTACATTGTATTTATATTATTTATATTTCTCGAGAGGGTTTTATGAAAAATATTTTAGTATCATTTAAAAATAACCCTTAAGGGTGATTTAGAATGTTAAGAGTTTTTATGAACATGTATTTTAATTTAGATGGCATTTTAGTGATAAAACCTAGTTTTTAAAAATTTATGGTATTTTAATAAAAACTATTTCTTTTGTAAACTTGGTGGTATTTTATTAAAATATCAACCTTTCATTTTAAAATATAGTTTTATAATTTGTTTTTATTGAAAATACAGTTTCATAATTTTTATACAATTTTCCAAAGTTTAATTTGTTTTAAAAAAATCGCATTTCTTTTAAATCGTATTTTCATTCCTTTCGAGACCGACTCCATAAGGACCTCTGCATCTCGCTCTATTATCCTAAGGACATGCGATAATCCACACCATCCATAGGCGGGTCCACTAAAGAGCGTTGTAGAGGAGTAATTGCAAAAAAGTTTTCAAATATCGATTAAAAACGTATTTTTATAAAGGGATGGTATTTTATTGCAAATTGTTTTATTTAGATGAAAAATTCTAATCAAATATTGTGTTATGAATTAGAAGTGTGCATGTGGGGTAGATCGTTATCCCGTGAAGGTTCTAGAGATATGTATGCTAGTTATCGGTTAAAAGGTTGTATTTAAAATTCATGGTATTTATATAAAAAGATTCAATATGTGTTAATTGCGCATGAAATTTTAATTACATAAAAAGATCAATGGGTGATTAATATTTCAAGATGAGATTTGAGGGTTAAAGTGAAATATTAACATATCAAAGGTGACAAAAATTGGTTAAAAGGAAAAGATTACAAGTTAACTCCATTTTTCGATTATTGTTTTAAGAAGATGGTTTGAGTCGAAATGAAAGAGAAAGAAATGACTTACTGTTTTAGAGCGTTAACAAAAGAAGAAAAGAGGAAGGGGAAGCCTTTGGGGATCGTGGTATCGTCGGGAAAATTCCGGTCGTCAAGATTGGATCGCTACTCCTCTGGTCTTGCTTAACTCCACTTTTTAATTAGAGAATTTTGTTAGAGATTTTCAGAATGGGAAGAGCTAGGGGATGGGGTGGTATTTATAGTGAAATTTAAGAGTATGGGAATTAAAAAAGTGAATTAAAAAGAATTAAAATGATGTTAATGGGGGATTTGAAGAGTCTCTGGTCAATTGCAGAGAAATCAAACACTACAGGGGAGTAGTGGGGAGTCAAAGGGACGCACGGGCAAAGAACGGAGGTGTTTGGAGCAATCTCGACCGCCGGTGGTGGGCCAAAAGGGAAAACCGGCGGTTGGATTTGAGCTGTGTGGCTCGAGGCTTAGTCCATGTGCGCTATTTGATCTTAACTCCTCATTTCTCCAGTTTGTTTTCTCTGAAGTTTTTTGTTTCTCTATATATTTTACGTGCAACTCTTGGGCTTCCAAAAAGTTAAAAAGAAAAATATTAAAAAATAATTAGAATTGATGGGATTCGAACACACAGGTTATGTCATACTAGTGGAGAGTATTTACCACTGAGCTACAAGCTACTTCTTGCTTTTATTTAACAAAAATAACTTATAACTCCTACTCAGGCTGAAATACTCTTTCTATATATTAAACAAGTTCATTTTGTACGGGTATTTTTCAGAGTTGTTACAATAATACTGCCGCAGTCACACTTCGGTTTCTAGCAGTATATGGTAGCAGTTATATAACTCAGATGATGTGATAATACAGTCACTAAAACTATCAGATATAAAGGAAACTAAGCGCAATGAATATAAACAAAAGAGACAACTAACCAGTAATATCAAAAGAATGATACAGCTAGTTCACTAGTCTGGATCTCCGCGATCTTCTCAAAATAAGGCAGGTCCACTTCTTCTTCTGAGTATGCTTACTCATATCGTCAGAGCGATATAATATTATACTATAATAATACTAAATAGATAACAATAAATAGTGAAGCATGAAATAGCGGATATAAAGCACTAACATGAATGTATAAAATAACATAAACATGTAGCAGTAGTCGGCATGGATCATGGCAGTACTCTAGGTTAATATGTAAGTCACTAAACTAACAGTTTTTATGTCATTTGAAATCGATTGGTGGAATATATTCTCATGTTTAGCAAGGGTCTCGTGCATGCTCGAGACAACAGTCAAAATGTGCCCGGGATATTACCCTGTCAGTAGTGTTGCTAGGCACAAATACCTACACGTATCACTGTCACTAATATCGAATGATCATCCTATAAAGCATTAAATGCCTCGCTAAATACGAGTTCGATTCCACCTTGATTTACTCATTTCTACATTTTCAATATACGTTCATGTATCTAACTGGTTGTATACAAGTATACATCCTTATCGCTTTTTAATCACTATTCGATCAATTTCACTGTTCTATCACTTCACCGGCATACTTGATACAACGAATCGATACCACTATCACTCGACAATGCATTATAAACACTAGGGTATCAATATAAATGGTCACTAATCACTACAGGTAAAATGGTCAAACTATATAATGAGAATGCCGTAAAATACCATAAGAATATAATACGGGCATTCGGTATTGTTCATGATGTGAAAATCACGGTTAATTATATGTTTAGAATCAGGCAAAACAATATAAAAAGAGTAAATAGTAAACTCAGTTATCTAAGCAAAAAAATTGGTTTCATTTCAATCGGGGTTCTAGTTAGTGAGATATGATTATTTTGAAGAGGTTGTTAGCTGCTGAAATCCTAATTTCTGAACTACAAGTCCAACTTCAAACACATTTTTACCTAGGTTACATTAAGATTTAGGCATCGCTACAGTTGAATATTATGTAGGGTTATCTGTTAAGGTTCCAAAGTAAAAGACAAATCAGTAATACCCATCTTACACTAGGAGTTATGTTTAGTTCATCGTTACTACGTTTAAAGTGAAACTGCAAAATTCTTCCGTATACACCAACAGTTTAAAACGTGTTATAAATATCAAATGATACTGGAATGCAATGAGACTAGTACCGTTAGAAATCTAATTCAATTCTATATGCTTTGAAATATGGTTCCATGCACTTGCGCATTTAAATAGGGAGGTATGGATTTTCTAAATCAGGTAACGACAAAAATTCCTGCTCTGGACTGCAGTCCAGGGCTAGGAAACTCCTTAGTTTTCATCGTCGTATCATAATGATATTAATCAACTGTATTCATAGATCCATATACTATATATTCCTCTTCTAAACGAGTCTAAGCATGCCACGATCCGATTTTTGTGCAATTAATTATGAATTTTACATGGTGATGTACGCGATAAATTTCAGATTTCGTAATGAATCTCGGGGGTGTCATTTCATCCTTGAACTATATAAGTCTATAATGAAGACCTCTAAACCAATGTAAATAGCATTTAAAGTAAGTTTTGAACTTGCCAACGATGAATTGACGATTACGACAGCGACGAGGCAGGTGGCACGGACACGGCACAGAGCGACGAGGCTTGAGCCCGTGGCACGGCTTCAGTTTTGGCTTGGCATGGCTAGAGTTTGGCCTCTGCTCAACGATGGTGACAGAGCTGCTGTGTTTTGAAAGCAAGGCACTAGTAGTGGTTGGCGAGGGAGGAATCAGGCAACGGATTGAGGAGGTCAACGACGTCGAGGTCAGAGGTAAGGGGGTTTGGCTTGGGCTGTTGTGAAAGAGAAAGAGAAGGTTGGGGTGTAGTTGTGGTGGAAATGATCTCATGTTGGAGGGAGAGGCCAGACGAGTGGGTGCGGTTGAAGGAGTCGGCTGCGGGCAACGGTGAGGCTTGGTCGCCGGCGAAGGTGATAGTGGTGGTTTGGGGTTTCTCGGGTATTGAGGAAGGAGGAGGGGCATACATTGATGGTGGTGGTATCGATGAGATGGAGGTGATGTGAGGTTGAGAACGAGGCAGAGGGGGTTGGCACGGGGATGGACGGTGGCCGGCTGGGTGACGACGGTGGGGAAGCTCGGTGAGGAGGATTAAAGAGAAGACAGAGAGAATGAGACGAGAGAATGTATAGTTTGTTTTAGAAGAGAGAGTGTGTGTGTATTATGGGGATTAATTTATGATTAATAGGATTAACGTGGGGATTTATGAGAGTTAATAGTAGTGGATTTTCAGTTGGGATTTTGGGGAGTTTTTAAAAAACATTTAGTGGAAGAGAGAGGGGGGAAGAGGAAGAGAGGAGAGAGAAAGAAAGAGTTGGGTTTGGGTTTGGGTTTGGGTTTAGGAAAAGGGTGAGTGGGCTTTGAACTTAGGCTAAGAAAATATAGATGAATGGATTTAGTTATAAGAAAATAATTGTTACGGTATAATTATAAGGATTTGAAAATTATTATTAGGGAGAAAATATTTGGATGGAATATATTAAGTAGAAAATATAGGGAAAATTATTTGGAAACAAAATTTTATTTAAATATGGATATTAGAGTACAAAAGAAAATGGGTATTACACGTACTTAACTTCTCAAGCGCACCTCTTTGTTGTGCACTGGTCTTTTATTGTACTCAACTTAAGATGGGCATATGTACTTTAGTGCGCACCCCTTTTAGCTGCGCATTTTATATTCAGAAAATCTTTAGATTTTTATAAAGCAGGCTCTTTGAGTCTTGATCTTCTGATAGGTCAATTCTATCCCGATGGGATCTCTTGTCTTAGAGACTAGGGATTTTACCTCATAAACTTATCGTCTTTCCTTGTATTTTAACCATGCGTTTTACTTTTCTTTGCAGGACATATGTCTAGCAACTCCTCTATCGACTCCTCTTTCCCTAGAACGATTCCCATCAGGGGAATTGTCAACTATTCTCACATTCGCACACGTCATCTCGGCTTCAGTAATACAGATTGTGAGGACATATTTCGACAAATGGAGCAACATGCTGGGGCTATAATCCCTGTTGACTCCCCTCTGCTCGCCGTCATCTTCACCGGGATCCTGGATAGCTTTCCTGTCGATCCTATGTTCTTGCCTATCGTGGCACTTGCTGCTAATGAAGATGGGGTGCGCTCCATTTTCAAGATGGGGATGATCTCCGACATGCTGCGACTTCGTTCTCTTTGGCTGCTTCATTGCATCTTCAAGTAGGGAAATATTATTCATTCTTATTATCGTATGGAAAATATCGGTGGGAATCCTGACGCACTCCGTCGCGAGCAGATGCACCAAGAAATGGTAGGGAAAGCTACTCGCAAGATTGGGGATTTTGAATTTTATTTCATTAATCCCCGCCATACAATGTATGTACCCCTTGAATGAATTAATAAATAAAATCGTCATTATTTTCTCTTGCAATCGCCTTGTGTTGTATTTCTGTAACTTGCAATTTTCTTTGCTTGTGCCGTAATTGTTTGGCTTAGCCTGTTTATTTTACTCGTCCCGGAGAGTTTAGTTTACCTTTCCCTTATGCATGTGGGTAAACTCGGCCTAACGTCAAACATACATAATCTCAAGTAGCGTAGGAGTCCGTTAGGTTTGTGGCACTGGGTTAAGTCCATCGTACCGTTGCGTTGGCTGATATTTCCCCGACGCGCAATCCTTCAGGTTGTGGCTTGAGTAGCCACGCGTATGTCATGTCTCTGATCCCTCCTGAGGCTAGATATGACGACTTCAAGTAGTCTTTTTAGGTTGGAATATCCACACTACCATCGGAAGATCCAGCGTTAGGTATTGCCATGGCACTTTATTTAAGGTTAGGCTCGATTTAGAGCCCCAATGAGTTATGACCACACCCTTATGAGGTGGGATGACATCCAATTGGTCTTTAGGATTTGTATGTATTGCCGTCAAGACCGGTTATCTATTTGACGGAGCATAGGAAAACACATCGCTCCTTTTCATTTATGAACTGTCTATAGGAGTCGAGGCTCGAACTACCTGCAGGATAGAAAAAATCTTATTTTATCATCATTTTTTATTCTCCGCGATGTTCTATCATTTCAGGTTTTTTATATCATGAAAGTCGCGATTACCCAATCATTTTAGCTATTTATTCGCGGTGCCCAATCATTTCGGCTATTTTTTATTTTTCATACTCATCAGTTTTGTGAGTCGAAAACTTGGGATCTGATACCTTATTCGGCATCAGTATTGCTATGACTGGAATATTGTCAGGAGCAACTCATCATATGCCATTGCCTATTTCGACCAATGGTGGCTTAGATAACGAGCTTAGATCACTGCTAACTAAGTCTTTTTGACTTTACGAACCGTAAGGGTATCATAAAGGTATTTCTTCTAATGAGTCACGATGATCTCGTAGGTGTATTTTCTCCTTAGGAGTCGTGTGGAATCCTAAGTAGGGTTTTCTCCTGTAAGTCTTAAGGATCTTACAAGAGTATTTTCTCCTTGTAAGTCGAGAGGATTTACAAGTGTCGTTCACCATGTCGAGGAGTATCTCTCGCCTTTGGTGGGACTTGGTCGGGGACATTTATTTACGTCCGTGGATTGTATATAAGAGTCGATATTGGACCACTTATAAGGCATAAATTTTGTGGGGTTTGATGGCTTAAGAATAGGTTCAAATCCCTATAATTTAAGGCTTTTAAATTCTATAAATCGTGGGGGTCTTATAGAGGGTATATTATCTATACGAATCGTGAGGATCTTGCAAGTGTATTTTCTTTTTAGGAATTGTATGGATTTCTAAGTGTGTTGCTCCTTTATGAGTCGTAAGGATCTCACGCAGGTATTTTCTCCTTACAAAGTCGAAAGGACTTTGTAAGTGCATCTTTTCTTTCTTTAACCGAGTTTGTGCCTTTTCGGGATTTCACAAGCTCGCTAGTAGCCCTGCTGTTTTTACTCACGGAGCTCTTTCGGGTTTTCACCCGTGCCCATTTTGCTTGTGGACGTACCATTTTTTTGCGCTATAGAAGTCTCTCAGACATAGCTTCGCTGCGGGTGCCCTAACATCATTTGCCGGCGGGACTTGGGTGGGATATGGATCATTTATGCCTATGGACTGTCTACGGTGATCAATATGGGGATCGGTTATAAGGCATAACATCTTTCAATGGATTGCAACATCAGTGGAGCTTCATAGCCAGTGGGACTTCAGATGTAGCTTTGCAGGTGGGGCTCGAGTTTGCAATCTTGTGGGTGAGGCTCGAGTTGCGATTTTTTGCCGGTAGGACTTCAGGTGCAACATGAATCTCCGAGAGTCCATAAGGCAACATATTAGTTTAGGGACATTACGGTTCAGAGGAAACATGAGATATGCATTGTTTATGCCCATGGAACGGCTGGTTATAAGATCCATGTCGTAGGGCCAAACATATTAGTTTATGGACGTCTCGATCCAGTGTCAGTTTAGGGACGTCTCGGTCCAGTATAAGTTTAGAGACGTCTCGGTCCATCATCCCTAACGGGTGTATATCATTCGGTACCACTTTCAGAGTTTTGATTTAGGAAGATAGTTAGCAGACACAAGCGTCGTCATCTATTATTGATCTAAGTCGTGAATTTTTAAGCGTATTACTTTTTGAGGAATTGGCCGTTTATTATCCGAAATGGCCTTTCTAGATGCATATCCATGAGTAGGTAAGCTCTACCTTGGTAGACCTTATCTATAATGTACGGGCGCTCATAGTTCGGCTTGAACTTTTCCCGTTTTGCACGATTGGGGATCATTGGTCTTTTTACAACCAACACGAGTTCGTCTTGGCAGAATGTTCTCGGCCTGGTTAGTCTTTCATATGATCGTGTCATCCTTGCCTTATAAGCTTCCAGATTTTGTTATGCTATAAGGCGGATTTCATCGAGAGAATCGAGCTCTTCAAGCTGAAGATGAGCATTTTCTTTGTCCGTTAGCTCATATTAAACTGTCACTCGTAATGAAGGGAGATATATCTCCAGTGAGAGTACTGCTTCAGTGCCAAACACCAGCGCATATGGTGTTGTATTCGTGTCCGTTGTTTACCGTCGAAAACAGAGACGAACTGGGATTGAGTGTCTTTCCTGAATTTGGGGGCGGATGCTGTTTGGATATACCCATCCACCTCTCCGAAGATACCTGTAACGACCCTAAAAGTCCTATACATTTTTATTGATCCAATGTTAATAAAAGAATGTATTTCTGTCCTGGTTTTGAGTTATAAGTTATTTCTGATAGCTTATGTATAAGAAACTCCTTATAGCTCACTGGTTAAGCCTTTGCTCTACTGTCACATAGCCTGCAAGTTTGAATACCATCAGTTCTAATTTTTTAATATTTTTCTTTTTAATTTTTCGGAAGCCTAAGAATTGCACGTGCATTACATGGAGAAACGAAGAGTTGCAAATAAATCAAACAGTAAAAATGAGACATAAATAACTAAATGAAGGCACTGCACGAACCCCGAGATCAACCCCCATGTTTGGGCCGCCCGTTTTCTCTTTTCGGTCACTACCAGCGATTGACCTAGCCCTAAACCCTTCCATTTTTTGCCTGTGCACCTCTTCATCTCCCCTCTACTCTATTTTCTTGTTTGATTTCTCTGATTTTAACCAAATACTCTTCAATTCCCCCCATTAACACTATTTCAATTCTTTAAATTCACACACCTTTATTTTTCTCCTATAAATATCTAGACCAGTTCTAACTCTTCCCTTAGGCATACCACTCTCTCAAATCTATCTTCTTCTCAAAATTCTCAAGCACTCAAGTTCCCTTAAGGAGTCGAGTATGTTTCTTCCCTCTCGTGTCGCCGTTCTCTCAAAATCTTTCATTCCCCTCCGTTGCTCCACAACTTGCTCAAGTGATGTCTGTAGATCGAGCTCACCCTTAGTCACATTCATGATCTTGGTTCTACAAACCGAGGTCTCTACTCTTTCTTCTCGTTCTAGTACGAACGCGCAACCGTAAGTCTCCATCCCTACCTCATCTTCTGTTCTCCTCTACACCTAGATTTTTAAGTCCCAATCCTCTTGACTCATCCGTTTGTTGCCCTTTTTAATATCACCATCAAAATACGACTTTTGGTGGCTAACTCCACTTTTAAATTTATTGTTGTAAAACTATGAATTATCCATTATAATTTCATGTTAATATTTATAAGGAATTTCACTTACCAACATACCACCATGACATGTCATGCTTCACCTTCATATCATATAAATTTAAAATGAATTTTTGTTATTGTTAAAACTACCCTAGAATGATGTAATGCCAAAATACCATGAACTTTAAAAGTGACATTTTTATCGATACCTAGAAATATATACTTCTAGAAAACTCATGGGGTAATGACCTACCCCATCACGTACACTATGGTTTCATAACACAAAGTTTTTAGATGTATGGTTAATTTAAAGAATATTTTTTACCTTAAAATACCATATTTTTACAGAAAGGGTTTCTTTTATCGATAATTTTAAATTCTTTGCAATCGCATCTCTATAACCTTTTTAGGGGAATCCATCTATGGATGGTGCGGGTTATCTCACTTCCTTAGGATAGTCGAGTGAGATACAGAGCTTCTCACCGAGAATTCGATCTTGAAAGAAAATAAAAATACGGTTTTTAAGAAATACGATTTTTTCTAAACAAAAAAATGTTTGAAAAATTTATGTAAAAATACCAATCCGTATTTTCAGTAAAAAACTTGTGAAAATATAATTTTAAAAGGAAAATTATAATTTTTAATAAAATACCATCAAGTTTTCAAAAGAGCTAGTTTTCATAAAAATACCAAACTTTTAAAAGCTAGGTTTTTATCACTAAAATACCCCAACAATTAAAATACATGTTCATGAAAACCCTAAATGTTATAAATTATTCTCAAGATTTATTTTTAAACCATATAAAAATATTTTTCACAAAACCCCTTCGAGAAATGCAAACAATATAAATACAATGTAAATAATCTATAATAAATATTTAAGAACTCTAAATTAATATAGGCTTAAGCGGTATCATTTCTCTTGAGCCCTGGAGAGCCGAAGAAAGTGAGTGCTTGCCTATTTAGTTTAGACAACTTAACAGAGTTATCAAGTGGCAATTGTCTTGGAAAAAGACTCAAATCCTGCCGTCCATGTTCAGCAGTTGTCCGATTACTCCAGAACTTAAGAAATTTAAGAGCTAAATTTTTTCATAAGATATTTACTCTAACCTGAATAAAAACTCAACCAGGATCCAAACTTTAACATAAACTTGAACTCTTGATCATGAACCAGAACACTTGAACTTGAATATCCAAAAACATGAATACTAAAATACTATGACTTGACATGAATATAACATGAATATCAGAATACAATGGATGTTATTGATACTGACTTGACTCGATGAATACAACTTGACATGAATACATGGACACTTGACATGAATACTTGACATTGACATGAACTCAATCTTGTAACTTGATATATTCATGGATTCGAGCAAGGCTAGTAATTTTAACTGTAACCTAGAATACACGTGGTGATGGTGTAGTTCAAGTACGAATCCAACGAAATTTCAGGAGTCTCCCTAGATCATGAATCCATGTCTACTAACACAAGCAAGCTATCATGAGGGCCCGTCTTTCCTTACTCCTGGATTATAGCCTATTGAGTTTGGAATACTTCAACACTAGGTTGAAGTCCCGTTACTAACACTTGATTCGGGCCTATGGTTCCTTACCCCTGGATTACATCCTGTTGGGTTCGAGAACACTCTTGAGATTGGTTGACATTCACCCTTGAACTCACTTTAGTTGCTTTTACCCATGTAGAGACCTTTTAGGACACTTACAAACACTTCATGTTCATTATACCTATACTACACGGTCATACTATACTATGCTCACGTTATTTTTGCCATGATATATATAGAACTGCATGTTAAATAAAATGGTCATGCTTACATTAAATGACATGTTTAAACACAATATCTCATAGTCCATTACTTCATAATATCTATTTTTTTGTCATTTTATTTTTATACTTCACACCCTTTTTCTTGGGGACTTACCGAGTGAAAGTTCGTTGACGGGTATTCCACACAGCTTTGTTTCTTGGAATGTTCATCAGATACTGTGGTGACTGAGAAGGTGAACACCACCGAGAAGGAGCACAATCGGATCGTGAGTCAGGCCTAGACTAATTATCCTCTCTTTTAGTTTATGTATGCCACCTGTTTAGGCATTTCTTTTCTTATATTTTGTTTCAGTTGAACTCATGTATTGTAAATGTATCAAGTTGAATGTAAATAAAGTTGCTAAAGTTTAAATCTCATGTTAATTTCTTATCATTTTATATTGCTCAATCACGCTTAGCGTATTTATTCCGGGAAATGACTTTCTAGAAATAAATACGTCGCGGGTCTCGTCACGTACCTGTTTCTGTTTTATTGGAAGCGGGGCGTGACAATACCAAGTTGATTTATGACACCGTATATCGTAGGTTTAGATAGATGTGACCGTTTTAGCAGACTTTATCAGATTCCCCCCTCGTTTATGAGGGGTTTTTGATTGTGGGGACACTCTTCGCTGCAAATGCAAGCCCCTGCGATAACCACTTTCTTCTGCTCCGGTAGTTCATTTCGTGTTGTGTGTTATTTTGTTTGTTAAGGTTGTCCGTGGATTATATACGGAGACTAATTTATATCGTCGCCCATAGGGCGCGGATTAGTCCAAATTCGTATATTTTAAATTTAGGTTTGGGTCAAGGATTTTCTTGACAGGGTCTACGTTGGTAGTTTGGTTTCCCAACAAGAATGAACTTAGGATACATTTCTCATATTTATGAGGTCCATTGGTTCACATGAAACTTGGGTTTGATCTAAGAATCGTTAGTCATATTTGAAACTAAGATCAACTTGGAAACAAATGACCATATGAGCTCAATTTTATTAGTTTAAGGACATCATGGTCCATTATCCCCGTATTTGGGACGAATATTAGTGTAAGAACATTTCGGTCCATTTTTAGTTTTAAGGACATTTCGGTCTAACATTCCCATGTTTGGGAAGAGGAGTTATTGGTTGTTGGGACCTGCCACCTCTCTGAAGACGCAGAGAAATTACGACGATATATATCAGAGGTGTGGAGAGATTTACTCTTGAACCAAATCCCATATTTGAGGAAAAAGATCACAGTGGATCATCTAAGAATCATTAGTCTTGTTTGAGACTAAGATTAACTTAGAAAGTATGAGATGAAGATCATTAGTCATGTATAGGACTAAGATCAGTTTGGATATCACGAATATAAGCTTAGCCAATTTGGGCTAAGATTGGGTTTCTGTAACACTCAGCAGTGCTAAGCACCCAGTTGCATATAGTACTCACGTGTATATCACGTGAGGCGCTATAATAGTGTTAAGTACTAATTTTTCTCTGGCGTTCATTTGTGTTTCACTTGAGTTGCTGAGCGTCTGGAGCTTACGTTTGTTTTAAGTGAGGCGCTACAATAGTGCTAAGTAATAATCTTTTTGGGCGCTCACGTATTTTTCACGTGGGGCTCTGAACTTTGGGCGCTGAATCCTATAGCTTCTTTTGAGCGCTCACGCGTGTTTCACGTGAGGCGCTAAGTTTTGGGCACTCACGTGTGTTTCACGTGAGACGTCGTCTTCTTAGAGATTTGATGTTTTTAGAGAGTTTAAATCTCAGTTAACGGTATTTTGACCATTAACGTTCGAGATCTTTAAGAGATTTTGACCAAGATCACTATTTTGAGGATCTAAGATCGAGTTCTTTAAGAACCAAGTTCTTGATTTGAAGGAACTAAGTTCCTGAAGTATTATAGAATCCATTTTCTCTATGTTCTTGTATCCTCTGTTAATGATATTTTGACTATTAATGATCACCAAGGTCACTATTTTGAGAATCTGGAATCAGGTTCCTTAAGAACTAAATTCATGATTTGAAGGAACTATGTTCCTGGATTATAAAACTCCTCCTTATTTTTTCAACCTTATCCTTCCCTAAATCTTTGATTCTCAAGAACAAGATAAGAATTAAATTCTCAACTTGTGGGAAACTTGTCTTGTGGATTTCAGATCTAGAGAAAGAACTAAGTTCTTTTAAAGGGTTAAACCCTTAAATAGGTAAAGGAGATAATTTGATCTTTGTTTTTTCTTTACCTAGGATTTTAGGAGGAATATCTTCTTTATTTTTTTTATTGAGAATTAAATTATCTAATGTTTTGTCGAAGATTTTGGAGAACCTTCTGTATTTTTACAGAAGCTTATGGGGGGTTTCCTCCTTATCTCTTTGCTCCTATTTATAGGAGAAGAAAAAAGAATCAATTTGTTCAGAAAATCTCTTATTAAGAGATCATGATTGATTTCATAATCAATCAAATTGTTCTTTTAGATCAACTGGTGAATTTTATCCACCGATGGATTTTTAATCCTAAAACTTTTTATTTAACTGAGAAGATTTCTTTTTTTTTTTTGACTATTCCTAACATAGAATTTTTATTATATCATATGAATATCTTATTTGTTTGACAAGATTAGGAAGATATTTTTCTAACCATAGATTTAATTCTGTTTATCAGAGAAGATCTTTTTTATTTTAGAAAGATCAGGGAAATGTTTCCCATATAGAATTTAATTCTATCAGATAGTTTAATTGATGATTTTATCACCATTGGATTTTAAATCCAAAATTCTCTATTAGAGGAAAATCTTTCCATATTAGAAAGATCAGGGAAAATATTTCCCAAAAATAGAATTCAATTCTATCATTAGAGAGAATTTTAAATTGCAGGCTCACGTGTTTTGCATGTGAGCGCTGCCAAAAGATTGCGGCAAGTGAATTCACGTGTTTAACACGTAACCCCTACTGTAGGTTTTAGCCTGTTTATTTTCATTGCTCATATGCTTTGCATATGAGCGCTCATGTGTTTAATACGTGAGGTCTGTTTGGCCCTTGGTTCTTTATGTTTAGCGCTCATATATTTTACATATGAGCGCTGACGTATTTAACACATGAAACTTGTTTGGCCTTTTTGTTATTTTCTTTCAGCGCTTATATACTTTGTATATAAGCGCGCATGTGTTTAACGCGTGATGCCAAACTGTGGGAATTTTTTTCCTCTTTCTTCTCTCCCCTTTTTATAAGGGAACAAATAGCTCCTAACCAAAAAAAATTGGCGGGAACAAATTCCCCCCACTACTTCACCCACGTAAGTATGTGCGTGGGTGAAGTGGTGTAAAGTTATGCATGGCCATAGAATTGATGGCTCAGGAGACAAGTTTAGGATCCTTGTAACCCAAGGCTTTTTTCATCTTCATGAGTTGTAGGGGTCTCAAGAAGGTTTTTCTCCCTATGAATCTTGAGGATCTCATAGGTGCATATTCTCCCTAAAAATCGTAAGAATTCCTAAGTGTTCATCACCTCCGTGAGTCGTAAGGATCTCACTCGGGTATTTTTTTTATGAGTCCTGAGGACCCGTAAGTAACTTCTTCATTTCATTAGCATGTAACTTTGGCGAATGTGGCCCGTGGATAGTATACAAGAGTCAATCTTGATCTCTTTGTAGGACAATGATGGCTTAGAAAACGGGTTTAGATCTGTCGCCCAAGGTTTTTCAACTTTATGAGTCGTGAGGGTCTCAGAAAGATGTTTCTTCCTACGAGTCGAAAAGACCTCGTAAGTGTATTTTCTCTTTAAAAGTCGTGAGGACTCCTAAGTATGTTTTCTTTTAAGAGTCATAAGGATCTCACAAGGGATATTTCCCCTTACGAGTCGAGAGAACTCGTAAGTGGCTTCTCCTCCTTATCGGTATACGATTTTGGAGAATGTGGCCTATGGATAGTATATAAGTATCAGTTTGGATCTACTTGTAGGGCCACAGTTTTTTGGAAACAGGTTGATATCCCCGTCGCCTAAGACTTTTCACCTTCATGAGTCGTGAGGGTTTCATAAAGATGTTTTTCCATACAGGTCGAGTCGAGTCGAGAGGATCTCGCAGGTGTATCCTAACGTGAAATATAAATATCCTTGTTCCCCTCCGAAAGACGGCGCACAGGACTGCGAAGTCCTGACACTGAGATTCGGGGCAGATGCTATTTGGTTTTATCTGTCTACCTCTCCGAAGATGCCAAGTTGATTTATGGCACCGTGTATCGGAGGTTTAGACAGATGTGGCCGATTTAGCAGACTTCGTCAGATTCCCCCTCGCCTGAGGGGTTTTTGATTGTGGGGACGCTCTTCCCTGCAGGCGCAAGCCCCTGCAGTTAATTACGCTACCGCGTCGCGGTAACAGGTTTCTTCTTCTCCAGAATTTCACTTCGTGTCGTGTGTGTTTTTTTTGTTTGTGGTTGCCCGTGGATTGTATAAGGAGACTAATTTATGTCGACGCCCGTAGGACGTGGATTAGTCCAAATCCGTATTTACTTAGATTTGGGTTTGGTGTTTTAGTTTAAGGATACGTTAGCTGTATTGAGGCTAAGATCAACTTAAACGTTAATTAAGGATACGTTAGTCCTGTTTGAGACTAAGATCAACTTAACATGATGATCCATTTAATATATGGCCGTCGGGACCCGTCACCTCTCTGACGTCGTTGAAGGATTACAACGATAGGGGTCAAAGGAGTTCAGAGATGTACCCTTTAACCAAAGTTGATTGGGGATGTTTAAGGATACGTTAGCCAGGCTTTAGGCTAAAATCACCTTAAACTGGATCGTTTAAATCCGGCAAAAAAGCATTTGAGGGCTCTATTGTTCCAGTTTAGGGACGTAGTGGTCCATGTTCCAGTTTAAGGACATGGGGGTCCATTGGTAGTTTAAAGACATTGCGGTCCGTGTTCCAGTTTAGGGACATGGTGGTCCATTGCCAGTTTAGGGACATGGTGGTCCATATTTAGTTTAAGGATGCTTAAGTCCGCGGGTTTAAGGATCCCACAATCCGTGTTTTAGTTTAAGGACGCATAAGTCCATGAGTTTAAGGACCCCGCAGTCCGTGTTGATGTGTGGTTGTCGGGACCCGTCACCTCTCTGACGACGTTGAAGGATTACAACGATAGGAGTCAAAGGAGTTCGGAGATGTACCCTCGAACCGGATGTAACTTGGTTTAAGAGAGTAGCTGTGCTCAGTCAATTTAATTTGACAACTTACGGCCATCATTGGGCTAAGTCCAGTTGAGAATATTCAACTTTATTTCTTATTTTTGGTCTATCAGACCTGTGCTAGGGCTTCGCCCATGTTTAATAATGCATAGCATTAATCTTGGTCTCTGTTGGACCTTTATTTGGGCTCTGCCCCTTTTAAATGATGCACAGCATCTGTTCTGGTCTGACAGACCCTTGTTTGGGCTCTGATGCATTGCATCTGTTTGAAAATAATGCATAGCATTTACTAGGCCTGTTAGGCCTTTTTAGTTGGGCTGAGCCCTACCTTTTAATGATGCAGTGCATCAATTATATGACAAGGGCCATGTGGCCTGTCAAGCGCTTTGCGCCAATAAATGAGCGCAAGCGCTTGCGGGGGTAACACGTGTCACGCAAGTGTAGTGCGCTGCACCAGTGCGCTGTTCTTGCGCTGCCGACACGTGACGCGCTCTGGTGAGTTGCGCTAAATTCAGAGAGCAAAGCTCTATCTTAAAAGCGCACAGCGCAAGTGAGTCAGATGCTAACACGTGGCGCTCTCTGGTGGCTTGCGCCAATCCAGGAGCGCAACAGTGCAGTTTTCGCGAGTGCAAGGCACTATTTCAATAATCTTGAGAATCTTTAAGATTCCAGAACCAATGGTTCATAAAAAAGTGCAAAACACTGTTTGATTTCTTGATCTAATTTAGATCAAAGAAAACAAGTTTTTTTTGTTTCTCTTGTTTCAGAGAACCAGTGGTTCATAGAAAAATGCAAAGCACTGTTTATTATATGAAGATCATTGATCTTGTTCTTAGATCAATGATCTATTAGAAGAAATTCTCCTATTTTATGAAGCTTTTTACCTTTTTCTTGAATTTTCTTTAGAGTTCTCTCTGTTTTGAGGTTCTCAATCTCTCACAATGTTGATTCCCTTGAATTGGAGTCTAGGGTCCTTTATATAGTGCCCATAAATTAGTTAAATTTGTTAAAGAAATCTTTCTCTGAGTGATTTGGAGAATTTTCCCCACCGTTGGATCTTTGATCCAAGGGATTCTGTTTTACAGAAGGCAATCTTCTTGTTTTAACAAGAACAGAAAAATCTTGCTAAAATTTAATTCTGTTTGGCGCAAACGCCCCAGCGCTTGACACGTGTCACGCAGCGCAACTGCACTTGCGCAACTGCGCTGACACGTGTCGCGCAGCGCAGAGCGCAGCGCAACTGCGCTGCCACGTGGCGCGCAGCGCAGAGCGCAGCGCAATTGCGCTAGCGCAAGTGCGCTGACACGTGTCGCGCAGCGCAGAGCGCAGCGCAACTGCGCTGCCACGTGTCGCGCAGCGCAGAGCGCAAGTCATCTGAAGCGTTGCTTCCTTTATTAATGTTTAAATTTTCAAAGTAGAGTTTTGCTCTGATTGGGGAAAGATGAAGCGTTGCTTCATCTCCCGCCTTGGAATTTGAACAGAGCTTTGCTCTGATTGGGGTAAACAAATGCCCCTCCCGTTGCGCTCACGTAGCCCCAAACGCGAGCGCAACGGTGGCAGAATTCCAACCGTTGCGGCAACTTTTGGAAGTTGAAAGGGCACTCGATACTTATAAATAGGACCTTTGGTCCTTCACTGATGATCATCATCTCCAAGAATTTTATTTTCAGAATCTTAGAGCCCTGCTATTTTGTTTAACACTTTTAAAAGTTCAAACTTTAGAGAATTTTAGGTAAAAAAATTAATTTGGATTAAATTAAATCAATTTTAAGAGCCTTGCTCTCAATAATCACTGATCTAAAGAAGACCCATTTAGGGTTTCACTTAGCAGAGCTTTGCTCTAAAGGGGTCTAAAGAGAACCAAGGGGGAACTCTATTAGAGTTCCATTAAAGTTCTGTTCTTCTGAGAGGATTTTATTTGTAACTTCTTGATTCATTGATGGAGCTTTGCTCCTTTTTAAATCATATAGCAAAACTCTTACGAGTTGCTAATTTTGTCGGTCTTCTTTTATAGGAGTGATGGACGCCCACATGTACGATCTCGATGAGATTATCTCCTACGGGGACATCCGCCGACTCAGCCGTTCCCAAAATCGAGAATTTACCAATGCCGAATGTGCAGAGATCATGAGTCGCTTCGACGCGTACAATGGTCAACCGCTTCCTCGGCGCTCCCCTCTGTTGAAGCTTATTGTGGGAGCCATCTGGGAAGAGCTTCCCCTATTCTTTACCGGCGTGCCGCTTAGAGCATTGGACGCCGCCGAGGACAAGGTGCACTCGGTGTACCTGATGAACTTAATCTCGAAGAGACGGCGAGACAATCTTATCGATCTCTTGCACGAAGCCTTTCAACAGTCCGTTATTCTTGCTGCCTATCGGAGGGTGGAGGACATCAGTGGGGATCCCGACGCCTGTGCTCGCGAAAGGAAGCACACCAGGATGGTTCGCCAAGCTTGGAAAGTTTTGGACAGGGTCACTTTTGAATTCCTCAATCCCTGTCTATGATCTGAGGTTTTGCCGTTGTAATTATTTGAATAATGTTTTTGTTTATTGTCTTTATGCTTGTAAGAACCCTTTGCAATATGAATGGAGAATTTCTATTTCAGCTTGTCTTATTTCTCGTTCTGAGTCTTTCGCACATGCATGAATGAATGTGTCTCAAATGCTTGATCAAATGCTCATCGGATGTTCTTTCTGTCGCTTTCTTCTTTCTTTTAATATCAGTATGCTGCCTTAACAACATGATTGACAGATAATAGGGTAAGCATCTTGGCTTCTTCGAGAGATAACGATGGCTTAGGCTGCAGGTTCAGATCTGCCACCTAAGACTTTTCAACTCTATGAGCCGTGAGGGTCTTATAGAGACTTTTCTCCCTACGGATCGAGAGGATCTCGCAGGTGTATTTTCTCCTTAGGAATCGTGAGGATTCCTAAGTGCATCTTCACTTATAAGTCGTAAGGATCCTATAAGAGAATTTTCCCTCTTACGAGTCGAGAGGACCCATAAGCGGTTGTTTCCCTCCTTGTCGAGATTCGACTTTGGAGAGTGAGACCCGTGGATTGTATACAAGAGACCGTTTTAGGCTGACTTGCAGGGTCTCAGGGCTTAGGAAACAAGCTTTCTCAAGGCTTTATCTTGCAGGTTGAGACGAATCGGGAATTTCCCGCGGAGACACTGGTTTCTCTGCGAGTCGACGCGAATCAGGATTTTCTTCGTCAAGGACACTTGTTTCCCTGAGTCGAAGGATTTTGCCGAAGACACTGGTTTCTTCGGAGTTGAGACGAATCGGGAATCTCCCGCGGAGGCACTGGTTTCTCTGCGAGCTGACGCGAATCAGGAGGCTCTCATCAAGGACGCTAATTTCCCTGAGTTGAGGAGTTTGCCAAGGACACTTATTTCCCTGGTGTTGAAACGAATCGAGAATTTCCCGCGGAGATACTGGTTTCTCTGCGAGTCGACGTGAATCAGGATTTTCTTCGTCAAGGACACTTGTTTCCCTGAGTCGAAGGATTTTGCCGAAGACACTGGTTTCTTCGGAGTTGAAACGAATCAGAGTATTGCGGAGACACTAGTTTCTCTGCAGGTCGACGCGAATCAGGAGGCTCTCATCAAGGACGCCAGTTTCCTTGAATTGAGCTATTTGCCAAGGACACTGGTTTCCCTGGGGTTGAAACGAATCGATGTATTCCTGCAAAGACGCTAGTTTCTCTGCGGGTCGACGCGAATCAGGATTTTCTCGTCAAGGACACTGGTTTCCCTGAGTCGAAGGATTTTGCCGAAGACACTGGTTTCTTCGGAGTTGAGACGAATCGGGAATTTCCCACGGAGGCACTGGTTTCTCTGCCAGCCGACGCGAATCAGGAGGCTTTCATCAAGGACGCTAATTTCCCTGAGTTGAGGAGTTTGCTAAGGATACTTGTTTCACTGGTGTTGAAACGAATCGAGAATTTCCCGCGGAGATACTGGTTTCTCCGCGAGTCGACGCGAATCAGGATTTTCTTCGTCAAGGACACTTGTTTCCCTGAGTCGAAGGATTTTGCTGAAGACACTGGTTTCTTCGGAGTTGAAACGAATCGGAGTATTGCGGAGACACTAGTTTCTCTGCGGGACGACGCGAATCAGGAGGCTCTCATCAAGGACGCTAGTTTCCCTGAATTGAGGTATTTGCCAAGGATACTGGTTTCCCTGGGGTTGAAACGAATCGATGTATTCCTGCAAAGACGCTAGTTTCTCTGCGGGTCAACGCGAATCAGGATTTTCTTCGTCAAGGACACTTGTTTCCCTGAGTCGAAGGATTTTGCCGAAGACACTGGTTTCTTCGGAGTTGAGACGAATCGGGAATTTCCCGCGGAGACACTGGTTTCTCTGCGAGCCGACGCGAATCAGGAGGCTCTCATCAAGGACGCTAGTTTCCCTGAGTTGAACTGATATGTGGTGGTCTTTCAGGTTTTATATAAGTTACCGTCAAGACCGTGAAGCTAGGAATTTGATCCTCGCTTCGTTTGTCGGTACTGCGTCTGCTGTATTGAGACGAATGTTGCGGTTGTCTCTAGGCTGTTGGTGAACCGTCGAGATTTGGCTTTGCTTTCCGGCGGAGCTTGCTGGGAGGGTGTGGTTCCCTCTTTGTTTGCGCCCTTGGATTGTATACAGGGATCGATGTGATCTTAACTGTAGGGCAAAAGTTATATATATATATATTTTGTTTTATTTCCGTGATACTCTATCATTTCAGCTTTTATATCGCGAAAGTCGCGATTGCCCAATCATTTCGGCTATTTTTCGCGGTGCCCAATCATTTCGGCTGTTTATTTTATTTTTACTCGCTGCTTTTTATTGCGAGTTGCCCAATCATTTCGGCTGTTTTATATGCATACGTTTTTACTTGATGCTTTTTATTGCAAGTTGCCCCATCATTTCGGCTATTTCATATGCATGGGCGGCCTACCGGCTTTTCACCGTAAACCTGAAATTAGACACTGATTTCGGCATCAGCACCTCTACAACTGGGATATTGCCAGGAGCGAATCATCATTTGCCTCCGTCGATGTCGAACAAAGGTTGCTTAGCGAACAGGGTTAAGGTCCTGTCGGCTAAGGCTTTTGACTTCATGAGCCGTAAGGGTCTCACAAAGGTATTTCTCCCTACAATTCGTGAGGATCTTATAGGTGTGTTTTCTCCTTAGGCACCGTGAGGATTCCTAAGTGTATATTCCTCTGTAAGTCGTAAGGATCCTACAAGAGGGTCTTCTCCTTATAAGTCGAGAGGACTTATAAGGGTTGTTCATCGTGCGTACATATCCCCAGTCACGGATGGGACTTGGTTAGGGAAATGTTTATTCGCGCCCACGGATTGTATACAAGGGTCAGTACTGAGCCGCTTGTAGGGCAATATTCAAAGGTTGTGGGGGGTTTGCTTAAGCACAGGTTTAGGTCTCGGTAACTTAAGACTTTCAAATCTTATGAGCCGTGAGGGTCCCATAAGAGAGTTCTCCTTACGAGTCGTGAGGATCTCGCAAGTGTATTTTCTCCTTAGGAATCGTGAGGATCCCTAAGTGTATTTCTCCCTTGTGAGTCGTAAGGATCTCAAGCGGGCGGTTTCTCCTTACAAGGTCGAGAGGACCCTGTAAGTGTCCTTTAACGAGGTTGCGCCCTCTCAGGTTTTCACAAACACTCGCCGGTAGTCCTGCTGTTTTTACTCACGGAGCCTTTTCGGGTTTTCATCCGTGCCTATTTTGCTTATGGACATACCGTTTTTTTATTCTTTTTATTCTCTCTCTTTTTTTTACGAGGTTGCGCCCTTTCGGGTTTTCACGAACACTCCCCGATAGCCCTGCTGTTTTTACTCACGGAGCCCTTTCGGGTTTTCATCCGTGCCCATTTTGCTTATGGACATACCGTTTTTATATATTATTTTTTTTAATTTTTTAATTTTTTTTCTTTTTCTTTTATTCATCTCGTCAGCCTGAAGATGCTGCGGTAGTAGTTTAAGGACGTTTCGGTCCGTCCAGGAGAAGGCTGGCTACTGCTTATGAAGTTTGAGCTTAGGAAGATAGCGAGCGGACATAGTCGCCGTCATCTATCATTGACCTAGGCAGTAACTCGCTAAGCGTAGTATCTCTTTAGGAATCGACCATTTATTGGCCTGTAAGGCCTTTCACCGTGCATATCCATGAGTAGATAGGCTCCAACCTGGTAGACCTTGTCTATTATGTTCGGGCCTTCATAGTTTGGCTCGAATTTTCCCCGCTTGGCGCGATTGGGGATCATAGGCCTTTTGACCACTAGCACGAGTTCGCCTTGGCGGAATGTCCTCGGTTGGGTCAATCTTTCATATGAGTGCGTCATCTTTGCTTTATAAGCTTCCAGATTTTGTTGCGCTATGAGCCGGGTCTCATCAAGGGCATCAAGCTCCTCAAGCCGAAGGTGAGTATTTTCTTCGTCCGTCAGCTCGTAGTGGATTGCCACTCGTAGAGAGGGTAACTCTATCTCGAGGGGGAGTACTGCTTCTGTGCCGAATACCAGCGCATATGGCGTTGTGTTCGTGGCCGTCTTGAACATAGTTCGATACGCCCAAAGAGACTCTTGCAGTCTCTCGCGCTAGTCCTTCTTATTTCGGGACACCGTCTTCTTCATAATCTTTGTCAAGGTCTTATTGAAGGCCTCGGCTAGACCGTTAGCTCGCGGATTATAAACTGAAGAATGTCTCCAGTCTATATTATGTTGTTGCGCAAAGCGACTGATCTTGTGGCTCCTGTAGGCTGGCCCGTTATCGGAGATGATCCATCGCGGGGTTCCAAATTGATATATGACGTGTGTCCTGAAGAAATGGAGGATGTTCTCCGTCTTCACTTCCCTCAACAGCACTGCTTCTGCCCATTTGGAGAAGTAGTCAGTCGTCTCCAAGATGAAATGATGTCCTCTAGACGATGCTGGTTCGATGGGGCCGACTATGTCAGTTCCCCACATTTCGAACGGCCAGCTAGCCACCGTTGGATGTAGTGGATTTGGGTGTTGATGGATGAGGTCCCCATGAATTTAGCATGAGTGGCACTGCTTCGCATACTCAAGGCAGTCTTGAATCATCGTGGGCCAGTAGTAGCCCATCCGTTTAATCTTTAACTTCATCTTTGGGCCTGCTTGGTGAGAACCGCAGAGTTTGTCGTGAACTTCCTGAACGATTCTTTTCGCTTCGTCAGGTCCCAGACATCTCAACCACAGAGAATCAAACGACCTCTTGTACAGAGTATCATTAACGAAGGCGAAAGACATGACTCGTTTCATAAGCTGATGTCTCGAGGACGCATCTTCGGGCATTCGATGGGACTTAAAATAGTCTATGAAGACTTCCCTCCAATCCTCAGCCTTTTCTTGTTCTTTTATTTGCAAGGTCGTCTGTTCAGTCGCTCCTTTTTCTTCGGATGATTCCAGAGATATTTCTGCTGGGGCAAGCACCCGACAGCTTTGTACCACAATTCTGACGTCATCGAGATTCTCGTCAGCCAGTTCTTTAGCAAGCTTGGCTAATGCGTCCGCTTTGCTGTTTTCCGCACGCGGTATGTTTTCCAAAGTGTAGGAAGGGATTTGGGTCAACAGTTGTTGCACCTTTTCGCCGTACTTCACCAACTCTGGTTTGCATGTTTGGTAATCGCCGTTTACTTGACTGACGACTAGTTGGGAGTCTCCATATATGAGGAGGTTTTCAATTCCTATGTCGATGGCGATCTCGAGGCCCGCGATCAAAGCCTCGTATTCGGTTTCATTATTCGTCCTCGGTTCTGTTAAGGAGAAAGCGAAGCGCATTATCCCTCCTTGTGGAGTTACGAAGATGAGACCTACCCCCGATTTGATTATAGGGGTACTTTGTTTGCACTTCTTCATGGAAGATGCTCCATCGAAATAAAGCTCCCAATGGGTATCACCACCGTCGATCGCGTCAAACGCATGTTCGTCTGGCAGATCACAAATCAGAGGAGAATCGGCGGGTATCGGATGCTCAGCGAGAAATCGGCGATGGCCTGGCCTTTCACTGCCTTGAGAGGCTGATAGGTTATCGAGAACTCCATCAAGAGCAGGGCCCATTTAGCAAGTCGCCCCGTCAATATGGCCTTCGACATTAAATATTTAAGAGGGTCCACCTTCGAAATGAGACGGACTTCATGCGCCAACGCATAGTGCCTAAGTTTTGTTACCGCGAAGATCAACGCTAGGCAATGTTTTTCAATAGGGGAATAGTTACTTTCTGCCCCCAGTAGGACTCGACTTAGATAGTAGAGTGCTCTTTCTTTCCCTTGGTCATTCTCTTGTGCCCATAATGCGCCTAAGGAACCTTCGAGGGCGGTTGTATAAAGAATGAGGGGCTTTCCCTTGACCGGAGCAGCCAACACTGGCGGGCTCTGCAGGTATTTCTTGATCTCGTCTAGCGCGCTTTGGCATTTTTGGTCCCAAACGAACGGGGTTCCCTTCTTCATCAGGTGGCTGTAAGGGCGGCACTTTCCTGAAAGGTTGGCTATAAATCGCCGTATATACGTAAGCTTTCCTTGGAGAGACCGCAGCTGTTTGAGAGTTCTTGGCGGAGGCATTTCCATGATCGCCTTGATCTTCGACGGATCTATCTCAATACCTCGGTGTCGGACGATGAATCCCAGGAATTTGCCCGAGGAAACTCCGAATGCACACTTGAGCGGGTTCATCTTCAAGTTGTATTGTCGAAGGCGTTGAAATACGGTCTTTAGATGCTCGAGGTGTTCCTCGTATGATTTGCTTTTAACCACGAGATCGTCAATATAGCATTCGACGATTTCGTGTATAAGGTCATCAAAGATCTGTGTCATGGCTCTCTGATAAGTGGCACCGGCGTTCTTTAGACCGAAGGGTATCACCTTGTAGCAGAATATGCCTAAAGGAGTCCTGAAGGCGGTGTGCTTCTGGTCTTCGGGATGCATCTTTATCTGATTATACCCTGATGAGCCGTCCATGAAGGAGAACACCTCATGAGTGGACGTATTGTCTATCATCAGCTCGGTGACTGGCACTGGGAAATCGTCTTTCGGGCAGGCTTTATTGAGATACCGAAAATCTACGCATATGCGCACCGTCCCATTTTTCTTCATCACCGGGACGATGTTGGCGATCCACTCGGGATACTGGACCTCCTGCATAAAGCCGGAGTTGATCAGTTTCTTGACCTCAGCATTGATGCTCATCTCAACCTCGAGCCGCATTCTTCTCGGTGCTTGTTTGATGGGCTTGACGTCCGGGGATATCACCAATTTATCCACAGCAATTTCTGGATCTAGTCCTGGCATTTCGGAATAATTCCATGCGAAGCAATCTTTATGCTGCATAAGCAGGTCTTTTAATGAAGCCACCCTTTCTTCAGATAGCAGCTCGCTGACAAATGTCGGTCGCGGGTCGTTCGCCGTTCCCAAATCAATTTTCTTGAGGTTATCTGCAGTGGTATGTATTCCATCTTCCAGCTCTTTTGCCGCTGGTGGAAATTCTGAGATTACCTCATCATTGCTGTTCTCGAAGCACCAGGGAAGGTTATCCACGTTCTCGGGCTCTTCTTTTAATATTGTTATCATGTGACAAGTGCGAATCCGCTTCCAATCCCAATATGGAGTTGGTTCTGTTCTCGTGGCTTTGGGTTCGTGCTTCCGTGGCGGTATTACCCTCCAGTTGTCAGACAGAGCGAACTTGCCAAGCTGATACTGATCTTCGACTCAATTCTTGAAGGTGAAGCAGTCTTCGAGAGGATGCCCTATTACTCGATGATAAGAGCAATAGTTTGGGTTTGAGACTTCGCCTGCTTGTTCAGGGTGCTTGGACTCCGGTAGTGTAAGCATCTGATGTTTTAGAGCGAGGTCAAGTATTTTCTTCGTCTTGTCGCGAGGAAAAGAGTACGCTCGACCCATTTTTCTTATAAGGGATAGATCGGAACCGTTCGATTCCCGCTTGCGTGATCTCTTAGTCCCACTTTGTTGCTGTTGAGCGCCTTTTTTGCGTTTCGACTTGTTTCTGCCTCTGCGTCGAGCCTTCTTTATAACAGGTTGACAAGGAGCGGCATCTTCATCTTTCACGGCCCGTTGAAGGAGGCGTTGTGTTTTGGCTTTCTCATAGATGGCCATTTCGCGGTTATGGTCGTCTCGGACTTTTTGACCAGCTTCCCTTATAAGCTTGTCCATTTGTTCTTCGAACGACGGACTGGGCACTTTTGCATCTGGAACTTTTACTGGTTCCGGATTAGCATCTTCCCATTGAGCATCTGCTTCTTCATCAAAGTCATACACGACGTAACAGTCGCGGAGTAGCTCTCGTTTCTTGGACCGAATGTATCCGAGCCCAATTGTTTCCATCCTCCCACTAGGCAGCTTATGCTGAGTTCCGAGGACGTTCCAGACCCTGTCATAGAATTTAGCCTTTCGAGCGGTCTGTTTGAAGGGTATCCCTTGGCGCTTCAATAGCCTTTTCAAGCTTTCCGTATAATATCTGGGGAGACGGATGGGCTGAAGCCTGTCCAGCGTAGGATCCGCACCGTGCCAAATTTCTTTTTCCACTTTGGTTTCCTCAGAGTGGTAGAATAGAATCGCCTTTTTGCCTTCTCGCCTGGGAGGGACATAGAACGTCTGCAGCTCCTCTACACTGTAGATATCAAGTGCATCCAATTCTTTATGGTGTTTCGGTAGCACCATGGCGACTTGCAGACTTTGCTCTTCATCGACGGAGGTTTGTATAGAAGGTCGAGCAGAGAATACAGCATGGACCTCGTCTTCTGAGTTGCCACCAAAGATCAACATGGGAGCGGGCTGTCCCGTCTTGTTGTGTTGGGGCGGACCCGAATAAATTATCTCCTCTTCCTCCTCGGTATCACTGCCGAAGACAGGGATGGTGGCATTAGCTTTGTTCTCCGGTTTGTGACACCTCTCCGTATCTTCGAAATCCGGTAGGAAGTATTTGGCGTCTTCATATTTGCGGACCTCGTTCACAGAGAACGGGTTGAGTTCTCCCGTCACGGTATACTCGAGACCATCCTTAAAATACTTCATACACTGATGTTGTGTAGAAGGGATGATGTTGTACTCGTGTAACCATGGTCGGCCGAGCAGAGCATTGTAGCATGTCTTGGCGTCTATGACGTGGATCTTAATATCCGTGACGAGTAGCCCAAATCGTAGTGTCAATATCACAGACCCAAGAGTTCTTGATGACTGGGAGTCGAACCCGGAGATGGTGATCTTGTCCCGAGCAAGGTGCTGGACGCTCATGCAGATTTCTTTTAACACCCGCACATTGAAGAGATTAACGGAAGATCCGTTGTCGACCAGGATTTTGCCTATCTTTATATCATGACAGTATCCCGAGACATAGAGGGGGCGATTGTGTTCGCACGTCCCAAGGAGAAGGTCTTCATCACCAAAAGGGACATCGGCCGTGTGCACTTCCTCCAATTCATCCTTCATCCTTTCTTCAGCCAGGAAAGCTTGGAATTGCTCCGGCTCTTGTAGTGCCTTGATTAACGAATCTCTCGCCTCTTTTGATAGTAAAAGGGTGTCAAGAATGCTGAGCTGCGAGGGTAGCTTCCTCAGATGTGCCAGAACGTTGTAATCCACCTTATTTCTCTTCGGCGGGTCCTTGGCATTTAGCTCCTCCACAACTTGGTCATCCAGGGCGATCTCCTCAAGGACCTTCCCTTTCCCTTTATCTTTTTTATTTGAAGGTCTGAGATTCTTTTCGGGAAGTGTCCGATTACGCAGCCGGATATTTTCATAGATCCTTGGGTCTTTTTCTTTTCCCAAGGTGGACTCTTTAAAGAGAGGGCCAAGCTGCAGCTCCTCGTCTCGCTCCCGAATGTGAGCACTTGTGATCCCCCGGCGTTAACCATACGACAATTGCCGGTATTTCTGTTGAGCCCCTCGGTCGCACCTTTCTGCTCCCGACGAGTTTTGCGCTTCTCCCGCTTAAAATGCTGTCGGTGAGCAACATATCCTTGCCACCATCTATCGAAAGCTTTGCATTCTTCAGTGGGGTGTGAAACCTTCCGATGATACAAGCAGTAGGAGGGGTGCATTTCCACTTCACTAGTAATGTTTTCTTCGGAGGATGGTAGCTTCATGCCCATTGATATGGCCTTAGCAAACCTTTTCCTCGTCTTGAATTTTCTTTTGTCCGTAGTGGATGTATTTTGCTCCGGCGGAAGTGTCTCAGCTTTTTCGTTAAGTCGCTGGCGCTTGGCCCTTTCAAATATAGCCGTCTCGCGTTCCCGGTCAGCTTTACTTTTCAACAGAGCTTCGTTGAGGAATGCGTCAATTACTTCATCTGATGGCCCCAGAATTTTTGGTTCGGGATCTGCTCCCAGCTTTTCAATGCAAGGAGTCTCCTCATCGTCCGTCAGCGAATGGGAGATCATATGGCAGCTCGCCACGTATTCCTTAGACTCATCCGACGAACTTTCCTCCTCATCTTCCTCATGAAAGACATGTTTGAGGAATTCTTGGAGTGTGATGGGAATCCGTGCTTTCTGGTTGTATTCCTCCAGCGCGTCAATTTGTTTTTGCAAGTCCGTGCTCTTGTCGCCAGGCTTCACGGGCTTCTTGGATTTCTTCTTCTTCTTCTTCGAAGATTTTGACGGCTGGTTGTGAGTGCTTGGGCCACCGCCACCGGTCTTTGGAGTTAGACGCGGCTTCAACATCCCCTCAATGATCTGAGGTTCCAACGGGTTCTTCCACTTGATCGCTGGGCATGTTTGAAGATCGTTCAGCATCCTCCTTGTCTTGGCTGACAGCACAACCTCCCATGCTGCTTCTTCGACGAGAGAGCACGTTGCCCCCGGTGTATTCATCCTTTTAGAGGTGTGGGGTTGCGGCGGATTCACCTTCCATCTGTCGGACAATGCGAACTTGCCCTGTTGGTACTGATCTTCAATCCAATTTTTGAAGATGTAGCAATCCTCAATCGGATGACCCAGTACTCGATGATAGGGACAGTAGTTGGGATCGTTAACATCATTTGGCTGCGACGGACGTCTTGGATCCGGCAGATTTATGAGTCAGTTACGCAATGCCAGCTCGAATAATCTTCTCATTTTATCTCGGGAAAACGAGTAAGGACGTCCTAGCCTCTCTTCAAGGGGTACGCATGGACGCATATTATTTTGACGAACGACCGGCTTCGAGTTGCTCGGCTATTGTTGAGCATTAGCGACAATGATCGCTTTCCCCTTCCCTTTTTCATTTCGGGAGTCCGGCTTTGGAAGAAGAGGTCTATGGCCCATCTGATCCATTTGCGCTAGTTTGTCGATCAGGGCTTGGAAGGTAGTCGGCTTGAAGAACATCATAAATTGCGAGATAGTTGCTTGTGGATCCAGGGTTCCCACAAACATACCCACCGCAGGAGCTTCTTCAATGCGTTGCTCGCATTTTGACCATAAGTTCCGCCACCGTATAGCATATTGGACCCATGTCTCGCCTGGCTTTACCCTGGCGTTAATCAATGCTGTCATCGGGGTGCGTTCACTGGCGCTTGCAAAATGCTGGGTAAACAACAGCTCCATCTCCACGAAGGTCTTGATAGAGTCGTTTGGGAGCTCAGAGTACCACTCGAACGCTGTATCTGACAAGCTGCCGACGAACTGTCGAAACAACAGTTTGTCATCACTGCCGGTATTGCCGTAGAGCGCCCTGAACTGGGCAACATGCTGGTGGGGATTGCCCGTCCCCTTATAGACATGGAAATTGAGAATTGTGTAGCCCGGCGGGTACTTGATCTGGTCGTACCGGCTCGGATATGGTCATCCTGTTTTTACGACCTGGCCGGCTGCTTCAGTCGCATGATGAACCCGTATTTGTTGGGTTATGTACTCGTCCAAGTCAGCTTTGGAGAGTGTCTCCTCCTTAGCTGTTGACAGAGCTGGCAGAGGATTCGACGTTTCTCCCCTATCGTCTTCAAGGACGATCGGGGGCTCTTCGGCCGGAGGATCTTGTTGGATCATCATCCCCACCATGTCTTGGAATAGGAGGGCCATACGCTTTATGTTGGCTGCTTGTTCAACAGCCTCTTTATCCTTCTTCTCTAATATGCGGCGAAGGAATTCAGTGTCAGTTTCTTGTTCCTGACGTTCATCCAAGGACGTTTTAGGGCTTTCTTTTGGCCCGGTGAGTGCGGCCATCGCGTTCATCATCTCCTGGAGTTTTTGCTGTTGCTCCTGAGTTTTGGTCACTGACCGTGTAAGCGGTCTATGACTTGTGGATGTACGGCTGTCCTCCTTTCCCGACGCCATGTATACTGTATGAACTATTATGCCCCCAGACTTAGGGCGTTTAGGCTCACCGCCTTTGGCATTTGCCGTAGGTGCGGGGATTTTTTCCGGCCTTCTTCTCTTATGGGCCATTGAAGTTGAAGGGTCCGTTGTAGTGGGCACCCTGGCGGTTGCCGTCCTTTGTTGTTTAATAGGACGGCCCTTTTCTTCTTGCACCTTCGCCTTTTTCTGTTGACGAGAGTGATCTGGGTCAATTACGGAGTCTTGAACTCTCCGCCAAACTCTATAAATTTTTTAGGACAGCCGTTGAGGGGGCTGCTCTTGCTTCGTTTCAGGAACTCTCTCCGCAGGTGGAGGAGATCTCTTCAGTCTAGCGGTTGGAGAGTTCTTACGTACCCTCCTAAGTGGTTCAAAGCTGTTCCCAGTTGGAACAGCAGCATTGACTTCCACCACTGGAGCAGGTGGAGTTAGCCCTGAGAGGGAGTTGCCCCCTGCCTTCCTCACTCGTCGCCAATGGCGACGTCGAGCATGACGAGCCGTTGGGACTGGCTCGGCGATAGAGACAGCTTCTTTTTGCCCCCTGTCCGGATGAGGCGTCGCTGGTGTTAACCTCTTAAAGACTGAGGTTGTCCTTTGAGGGGTGATATTCAATCTGTCAAAGACAGATCCTCGAGCAGGGGCAGGAGCCGGAATAGACAGCCTTGAAAAGAATGACTCTTTAACAGGAGAAGCCGCCTTGACGACTTCTGGAGCAGCGGTTGTTGCCTTCCTCGGGACAGCCACTTTGGGGTTCATGGGCTTCCTGGAAGGCCCATCAGAGTTCAGATCCAGCCTGGCAAAGACAGAGGCTGTTGGTTTGATAGTGGACGACCCGTTGAAAGGGGCCGTTGTAGCAGTGAGCCGGTCGAAGACCGACTTCTTGTTCGCTTCTGGTGCAGACATGGGCATAGTGAAGCTTGCAGGTGGGATCATGGTCCCGAAAAACAGGCCGGTGGTGGCCTGGGTCACCTGTTCTATCGGCATGGCCAAGATGGATGCCGCTTGAGGCCCATATGCTACACCTCCAGGTGAGGTGGAGCGTCGGTTGCATTTGCACTTTGAGTAGCTCGAGCAGTTGGAGGCCATCGATGCTTGATTTCTGCGCCAGGTAAAAGACCAAATCTTAGTAACTTGAAATCCAAAGGCAACCATTAACAAACCGCGATTCGTTCGTGAAGACGACACACGAAGTATGGAGTGGAAAGAGAAAGAGGTCCCACCGGGCATGCCGGAATCTGTTCCCCTCCGAAAGACGGCGCACAGGACTGCGAAGTCCTGACACTGAGATTCGGGGCAGATGCTATTTGGTTTTATCCGTCTACCTCTCCGAAGATGCTAAATTGATTTATGGCACCGTGTATCGGAGGTTTAGACGGATGCGGCCGATTTAGCAGACTTCATCAGATTCCCCCTCGCCTGAGGGGTTTTTGATTGTGGGGACGCTCTTCCCTGCAGGCGCAAGCCCCTGCAGTTAATTACGCTACCTCGTCGCGGTAACAACTTTCTCCTTCTCCAGAATTTCACTTCGTGTCGTGTGTGTTTGTTTTGTTTGTGGTTGCCCGTGGATTGTATGCGGAGACTAATTTATGTCGTCGCCCGTAGGACATGGATTAGTCCAAATCCGTATTTACTTAGATTTGGGTTTGGTGTTTTAGTTTAAGGATACGTTAGCCGTATTGAGGCTAAGATCAACTTAAACGTTAATTAAGGATACGTTAGTCCTGTTTGAGACTAAGATCAACTTAACATGATGATCCATTTAATATATGGCCGTCGGGACCCGTCACCTCTCTGACGTCGTTGAAGGATTACAACGATAAGGGTCAGAGGAGTTCAGAGATGTACCCTTGAACCAAAGTTGATTGGGGATGTTTAAGGATACGTTAGCCAGGATTTAGGCTAAGATCACTTTAAACGGGATCGTTTAGATCCGGCAAAAGAGCATTTGAGGGCTCTATTATTCCAGTTTAGGGACGTAGTGGTCCATGTTCCAGTTTAAGGACATGGGGGTCCATTGGTAGTTTAAAGACATTGCGGTCCGTGTTCCAGTTTAGGGACATAGTGGTCCATTACCAGTTTAGGGACATGGTGGTCCATTGCCAGTTTAGGGACATGGCGGTCCATATTTCGTTTAAGGATACCACAATCCGTGTTTTAGTTTAAGGACGCATAAGTCCATGAGTTTAAGGACCCCACAGTCCGTGTTGATGTGTGGTTGTCGGGACCCGTCACCTCTCTGACGTCGTTGAAGGATTACAACGATAGGAGTCAAAGGAGTTCGGAGATGTACCCTCGAACCGGATGTAACTTGGTTTAAGAGAGCAGCTGTGCTCAGTCAATTTAATTTGAGGACTTACGGCCATCATTGGGCTAAGTCCAGTTGAGAATATTCAACTTTATTTCTTATTTTTGGTCTATCAGACCTGTGCTAGGGCTTCGCCCATGTTTAATAATGTATAGCATTAATCTTGGTCTCTGTTGGACCTTTATTTGGGCTCTGCCCCTTTTAAATGATGCACAACATCTGTTCTGGTCTGACAGACCCTTGTTTGGGCTCTGATGCATTGTATCTGTTTGAAAATAATGCATAGCATTTATTAGGCCTGTTAGGCCTTTTTAGTTGGGCTGAGCCCTACCTTTTAATGATGCAGTGCATCAATTATATGACAAGGGCCATGTGGCCTGTCAGGCGCTTTGCGCCAATAAATGAGCGCAAGCGCTTGCGGGGGTGACACGTGTCACGCAAGCGCAATGCGCTGCTCCAGTGCGCTGCACCAGTGCGCTGTGCTTGCGCTGCCGACACGTGGCACGCTCTGGTGAGTTGCGCCAAATTCAGAGAGCAAAACTTTATCTTAGAAGCGCACAGAGCAAGTGAGTCAGATGCTGACACGTGGCGCTCTCTGGTGGCTTGCGCCAACCCAGGAGCGCAACAGTGCAGTTTTCGCAAGTGTAAGGCACTATTTCAATAATCTTGAGAATTTTTAAGATTCCAGAACCAATGGTTCATAAAAAAGTGCAAAGCACTGTTTGATTTCTTAATCTAATTTAGATCAAACAAAACAAGTTTTTCTTGTTTCTCTTGTTTCAGAGAACCAGTGGTTCTTAAAAAAGTGCAAAGCACTGTTTATTATATGAAGATCATTGATCTTGTTCTTAGATCAATGATCTATTAGAAGAAATTCTCCTATTTTATGAAGGTTTTACTTTTTTCTTGAATTTTCTTCAGAGTTATCTCTGTTTTGAGGTTCTCAATCTCTCACAATGTTGATTCCTTTGAATTGGAGTCTAGGGTCCTTTATATAGTGCCCATAAATTAGTTAAATTTGTTAAAGAAATCTTTCTCTGAGTGATTTGGGGAATTTTCCCCATCGTTGGATCTTTGATCCAAGAGCTTTTGTTTTACAGAAGGCAATCTTCTTGTTTTAACAAGAACAGAAAAATCTTGCTAAAATTTAATTCTGTTTGGCGCAAACGCCCCAGCGCTTGACACGTGTCACGCAGCGCAGAGCGCAGCGCAACTGCGCTTGCGCAACTGCGCTGACACGTGTCGCGCAGCGCAGAGCGCAGCACAACTGCGCTGCCACGTGGCGTGCAGCGCAACTGCGCTGCCACGTGTCGCGCAGCGCAGAGCGCAAGTCATCTGAAACGTTGCTTCCTTTATTAAAGTTTAAATTTTCAAATTAGAGTTTTACTCTGATTGGGGAAAGATGAAGCGTTGCTTCATCTCCCGCCTTGGAATTTGAACAGAGCTTTGCTCTGATTGGGGTAAACAATCCCCTTTTTTGTAGAGGTCCGTTAGGTTTGTAGTACTAGGTTTAAGTCCATCGTACCATCACGTCGGCTGATGTATTTCTCGATATGCAGTCCCTTAGGTTGCTGCTCGAGTAGTCTCGCGATTGTCGTGTCTCTAATCTCTTCTGAGGCTGGACAAAACTTCTTCGAGTAATTTTCTTAGGTTGGAATATCCATATTACCGTCGGAAGAACAAGCGTTGGGTATTTTCCATGGCGCTTTTTTCTTAAGATTAGCTTAATTTGAAGCCCTGATGAGTCATAACCGCACTCTTCTGGGGTGGGATGATCTCCAATAGGCTTTGTATGTATTGCTGTCAAGACCCAAAGCTAGGAATATGCCGTCACTTCGTTTTTTCTTTGATGATATCGCGTCGATTCTATGCTGAAGTAGGGTAGACATTCATATGACATCTATGCTGTATGTATTTCCATTGAGGTCTGTAGCCAAGGATATGTCGTCCAATCTTTCTTTCCATTACAGGAAAAGAAAGCACTCCAATTTTATTTGACCCTTGGGTCCTGGTTGACGTCGCTTCTGTATCCTGCTGGCATGAAAAGCACATCAAGTTGATTTTTAGGCCGTAGATGTTGCCATAAAGATCTTGAGCTAGGAATATGCCATTGCTTCACTTTTATTTGACCCTTGGACCCTTGTTGATGTCGAATCTGCCCTGAGAAGGAACGTCGAGCTGGAGCTAGGATTTGGCCATTACTGCTCTTTTGTTTGACCGTTGGGTCCTTTTTGACGTCGCGTCTGCACCGAGAAGGAACTTCGAGCTAGAGCTAGGATTTTTCCATTACTTCTCTTGTGTTCGTCCCTTGGGTCATTGTTGACGTCGCGTCTGCACCGAGAAAGAACGTCGAGCTAGTTTTTAGGTTGTAGATGTATCGTCAAGACTTGGCTCTCCCTTTGACAGAGTCTGGTGGGAAGATATGGTTCCTTTTATTTCATTTAAGCCCATGGATTGTATACAAAAGTCAGTATGGACCTACTTGCAGGGCAGAAAAATTTTATTTTATTAATTTTTTTATATTCCGCAATGCTCTATCTTTTCAGCTTTTCATATCGCGAAAGTCTCGCGATTGCCCAATCATTTTGGCTATTTATTCGTGGTGACCAATGATTTTGACTATGTCATTTTTTATTTTTACTCGCTATTTTTTTATTGCGAGTTGCCCAAACATTTCTGCTGTTTCATATGCATATATTTTTTTCTCGCTGATTTTTATTGCGAGTCGGGAACTTGGGTCATGATACCAATTTTGGCATCAGTATCGCTGCAACTGGAATATTTCCAGGAGTGAATCATCATTTGCCGTGAGAAAACTTGAAGTTTGATACATGTTTCGGTATCAACATTGCTACAACTGGGATATTGTCAGGACTGAATTATCATTTGCCTTTATCGATTTGAATAAAGGTGGTTTAGCAAATAGGGTTAGGATCCTATCGACTAAGGCTTTTTGATTTTAGGAGACATAAGGGTCTTATAAAGATATTTCTCTCTACAAGTCACGAGGATCTCATAAGTATATTTTCTCCTAAGGAGTCGTGGGGATTCCTAAGTGATATTTTATCTTGTAAGTCGCAAGGATTTTACAGGAGTATTTTCCTCTTGTAAGTCGAGAGGGCTTACAAGTGTCGTCACCATATGGAGATATTTATTGCCATTGGTGGAACTCGGTTGGAACATATTTTGTTCATACTTGTGGATTGTAGACAAGAATATTGAACTACTTGTAGGGAAACTTGGGGAATATGACGGTTTAAGAATAAGTTTAGATCCCTAAAAGCTAAGACTTTTGAATCCCATGAGCCGTGAGGGTATCATAGGGGAAATTCTCCTTATGAGTCGTGAGGATCTCGCAAGTGTAATTTCTCCATAGGAATCTATGGACCCCTAAGTATGTTGATCCTTTATGAGTCATATGGATCTCACGCAGATATTTTCTCCTCACAAAGTCGAGAGGACCTTGCAAGTGCACATAAATTTTTTATTTTATGTGTTTGCGCCATTTTCGGGTTTTCACAAACTCATCAGCAGTCATGTTGTTTTTACTCACGGCACCCTTTCAGGTTTTCATCCGTGCCCATTTGCTTGTGGACATACCGTCTTTTTTTTTAATATATTTTTAATGAGTTTGCACCCTTCCGGGTTTTCACAAGCTCGCCGGCAGCCCTACTGTTTTTACTCACGGCGTCCTTTCGGGTTTTCATCCATACCCATTTCGCTTGTGAACGTACCATTTTTTTAAGCAAACGGTGAAACTCTCGAAAGTAGCGTCGTTGCAGGTGACCTATCTGTTTGCCGGTGGGACTTGGAGGTAGCTTCATCACTGGAGCAACTGTGTAGCCAGTGGGACTTGAGTTGCAACCTTCGCCATTGGGACTTCGATTGCAATATAGATCTCAAGCGAGCATATCGCCGTATTTGGGGCGATGCGCTAGTTTCGGGATATTTCAGTCCATCATCGCCGTATTTAGGGCGATGCGTGATTAGTCTAAAATATTGCACATCTGTATGAACATTTTTCCTACTATTGTTAAGTACTAAAATCTGTTTATTGTAAATATAGAACATATGTGGGTTTATTTGTAAAAAGACTATTATCATATGTTTCATCATATAATTAGGGAAAATATATGCATATAATATTTAAATGAAATATTAATAATTAAAATACGCAAATCATGCAAGATATTCCTAATCAATATTCTTAAAATATTATATCATATAAATGGTTGGAATAATATATCAAAAATATAAAATGCTACTAACACTTTGATTTGAGATATTGTGCAGGTATTAACTCAGATCTAGAATCCAAGTAAGAGATCCAAGTCAAATTGGAATATCGAAACTGAATCTGCCAAATTTTAGAAGCAAATCGAGGAATCTAGCAACGACAGAGACTCAGAGCAATATTCTCAGAATCTATACATCGAAAGGATCTCCAAATATCAACACAAAAAGCCAGAAGAAATATCAAAACCATATTCCACTAGTATGCGGCGTAAGGGCGGCCAAACGTGGCATTACGCGGCGGTTCCCCGGTCCAATCAGGGCCGTTGGATATGGGATTTTGTGGATCTGATCTTAACAGTATCTACTCTCATATGGAATCTAGAGTTTCTGGTTTCAAAGACTATATAAAGGACCGAGAGCTGTGCATTCAAAATTATCCAAGTGATCACATAATCATCTATTCATCTACCTCCATAAAGAGAGAGATCTTGAGCAAACTAGGGTTCTTGTAATCTACTTTCTAAGGAGAAAAATTATAATGCAATAGTTGATTAATAAAGGTAGATTTTGTTTTAATTATTTTTGCATTTACTTTTCCTCATTTACTTTACGCATTACTTTTCTGCATCTTAAATATGGTTTCATTCATCTTCAACCTCTCTTCTAAATCACTATTAACCATGAGTGAGTAATTCCTTACTTGATAGGGTTTGTAGGATATGGTAGAATAATGGATGAAAAATCTTTTTTCTTTTTAACATTTTAAAGTTGATAAACTTTAGCAAAATAAATGTTAACTTCTTATCGGGCGCGCTATCAATTTATTGATAGTCACAACCACGATTTGAGGTTGGTTAAACACTTATTTTGTTAAGAGCTTGACATGAATAGAGATCAATGGACGGACAAGGGTCGGTAGTGGGAAACCCTAATTCCCTTCAAGAACCCTAATCCACATTCATCGCTATCTCTCTAGCCTTAAAATATTAAAAGATAAAAAAGAGTCATTTTTAAATATTCATCCATTAACTACTAAGTCCTATGAACTTTACAAAACTTTTTATTATAAATTTTATATCCATAATTAAACAGAATAACAACAATCAACCATCTCTTTTATCAACTCGTCTAAAGCAAGAAAAGAGTTCACATTTCCCTGCGGACGATCCGTACTCCTCACGGGTAGCTACTTGCGACACCGTCTTGATTTCGGTTATTTACAAAACACTTTTTCGCACGATCAATCAATGCACTAGTTTAGGGAAGTTTCGGTCCATCAAAGCCGTATTTGGGGCAACGTGTTAGTTTAAGAACGTTCCTGTCCAATATCGCCGTGTTAGGGGCGAGTATTAGTTTAAGGACGTTCCGGTCCATTATCGCCGCGTTTGGGGAAAGCATTAGTTTAAGGACATTCTGGTCCATTATCACCGTGTTTGAGGCGACGTGCCGTGTTTGAGGTGACACACTAGTTGGGAAGTTCGGTCCAATATCATCGTGTTTAGGGCGTAATACTAGTTTAGGGATGTTCCGGTCCAGCATCACGGTGTTTGGGGCGACGCGCTAGTTTAGGGACATTTCGGTCCATTATCGATGTATTTAGGACGACGCGCTTGTTTAGAGACATTTCGGTCAAATATCACCGTGTTTAGGGTGAAATGCTAGTTTAGGGATGTTCCGGTCCAGCATCGCCGTGTTTGGGGCGACGCGCTAGTTTAGGAACGTTTCGATCAATTATCGCCGTATTTAAGGCGATACGCTAGTTTAGGGACATTTCGGTCCAATATTGCCATGTTTAGGACGAAATGCTAGTTTATGGACATTCCAGTCCAATATTATCATTTGGTCGGGGAGTTGCACAACTCATTCCTTCCAACGCTTACTTTCCGCGGCGTTGATGCTTGTCCTTTGTATGAATGAACACTTCACACCTTAAGCTATTTTCACCCTCTTGGACTGTTTCATTTATCATCGTACCAATCAGGTTGTTTTTGCGGGAAATACAAGGGATTTTACACGGTACCTACCCCTTGTTCATCAACGTCACTTTCTGACGCTAATGAAGCATCTTCACATACAAAGGAATGAGATATGTCATCACTCCTTCTGCTGAGTTTTCTTCTTCGTTGGAAGAATGAACTTGACTTGGGGGCTTTTCCACTCATCGTCTGATTCGGAGTGGGAAATGGATTTCACATCCCTCCCATGGTTTTGGTTCAAGTGGGATATTCCACTTGATTGCAAGACCCGCTTATAGATCCCTTGATATCCTTTCTGTTCTTTGAAAAGAAAGGACCATCTCACATAGAGATTCTTCTGCTAGTGAGGAATATGCCCCTGTGTATATTTCGGGAAGGGGAAAGAGTACCCACGCCGTCACTATTTTGGCAACAGGTTGCTTCAGAGCCGCTTATTTTTGTTAAGCGTTGGCGACAAACACCACCTTACCATTGCTTTACATTCATCTTCATCGGATGAGGATGGGTCTTGACCCATCTGATCTAATCGAGCAGCTTTATCCATGAGCTCTTGGAAGGTCGTCGGCTTGAAGAGGGCACCTTTGAATTTGGGTCAAGAGTGGCTATGAACATTCCCACGGCTGCAGCTTCATCGATACGTTGTTCGCATTTTGACTAGTGATTTCGCCATCGGGTAATATACTGAACCCAAGTCTCATTCGGTCTAACCCTTTCGTTGACCAACGCCGCCACGGTAGTATGTTTATTCATACTAGTGAATCTCTAACAGAAGAGCATATCATCTCGTCGAAAGTATTTACGGAATCATTTGAGAGTTCCGTGTACCATTCGAAAGCGATGCCCGTCAGACTGCTAACGAACTGTCGACCTTGGTTTTCAGCAGTTGTTGGGGTCAAAGTTACACCCTGATCGACCAAGTCAAAGTCAATCAACTCCCAAGCCAAGTGGGCCCATGCCCAAGTCAGGACCAAGCATGGAAGGGTCTGGCTCTATACCAAGAATGAAGCAATAAATTAGTTTAATGCAATTTTTTAGAAATAAATGTATGAAAAATGGGCAGAAAACCAAAATTTTGTAAACCCCATGGCTTATGTGCAAAAAGAAACAAGAACATAAGGCATGGGGTGTCACAAATACCATTTGGCAAAGCCCAAGGAGCTATATGTAAAGTGTGTAGCCTATAAAAGCAACATGATGATGAAATAAAGAACAACTTTTTCACTCTCTCAAAAATTAGGGTTTCGTGCCTCCTTCTCCTTCCTCAAGGTTCTAAAAATTCTTCCCTTTTTTTTATTCTTTTTCTAAAAAGAAACATTTTTTCACCTTAAAACCCTTGAAGGGGAGCTCAGATCTTCCATCAAATTCACAAAAGGGGAGATTTTTAAGTCTCACCCCCTTTTCTCTAAGATCCTGCCGACAGAGAGGAGGAAGAAGGAGATCCATCTCCAAAAACACCACTTTGGGAAGATCCAAGGCTCAAAAGAAGATCTAGGGCTAAAGGGGAGAAGAAAGGGGCCCCCTTTGATCGTTTCCAAAGATTTCTGGGAGTTCAACTCCATTTGTCAAGATCTTTTGGAGTTTAACTCCACAAATAAAACCATTTCTAGGAGTTTAACTCCATTCAAAATCTTTTGGAGTTTAACTCCATACATAAAAATCATTTTTGGGAGTTTAAGTCCACTCAAAATCTTTTGGAGTTTAACTCCATAGATAAAAATCCTTTTCGGGAGTTCAACTCCTGATTTCGGGGCTAAGACCCTTCATTCTGCAGGTGCCCGGCGGCCACGTGTCGGGCGCCCAGCTCCTACATGCCCGGCACGTGAGACTCTAATACCCAGTTCCCAGCGCCAACGTGCCGGGCACGTGAAGCGCCGGCGCCCAGCGCCCACACGTCATTAGGACGTTACTCACCGTTTTTTTCTTTTCCTTTTTCTTTTTCTCATACACTCCACACTCAAAACACGTCCCCCGCTAGAAAAAATCAACGGCACCCCCGTAAACTCTGCGAAGCCCCCGATATACCCAAAACCCCTCAAAACATACACATACGCACATTGCACATTGAATTCGCATGACTAGTTTGACCTGTCAATCGGAGGTTCCTTCGCTTCAAAAACGAGGGGTAATTAACGGTAGCTTAGTCCGTGGATACCGGAGTTTCGGATCCCTACAATCAATAAACTCCAGCCTACCCTAGGTAGGAAGAATGTGTATATGCCTGATAAGCGACGCGTACTTCCCATCTTAATGAGGTGACAAAAAACACTCTACAGCAGGTACCAATTGTTTAAGGACTGATTCCGTCGGCAAACCTACATCTTGGGGAGCCACCCTGTGGAAGACAGACTTCTTCTAGGCTTTCTCTTTCGGCGTTAAGGCACCGAGGGTAGGAGGTGGGAGCATACACCCAAAGAGAATCCCCTTCATTTCTTGAAGGTCCGGATTGCAGAGATTTGAGGCTGCAAGTGGCACATACTTGACTCCACCAGATGTGACAAAGCCTGAGTTGCGGTGAGTGGAAGCAAACACCATTTTACAAAGAGATGAAACACCAGCTTTAGTATCCTATCACCCAAGGGCAACTACAAACATATATACCACGATTATTTGATCACGAAAAAACACGACACACGAAGTGTGGAGTGGAAAGAGGAAGAGGTCCTACCTGGCATGCCAGAATCTATTTACCGTCGAAAACAGAGACAAACTAGGATTAAACGTCTTGCCTGAATCTGGGGGTAGATACTATTTGGATATATCCATCCACCTCTCTGAAGATACCAAGTTGATTTATGGCACAGTATATCCGAGGTTTGGATAGATGCGACCGTTGTAGCAGACTTTATCAGATTCTCCCTCGTTTATGAGGGAGTTTTGATTGTGGGAACGCTCTTCCTTGCAGGCGTAAGCCCCTGTAGTTAATTACGTTATCGTATTACGATAACCACTTTCTCCTACTCCAGTAGTTCACTTTGTGTCGTGTGCTATTTTGTTTGTTAAGGTTGCCCATGGATTGTATACGGAGGCTAATTTATGTCGTCGCCCGCAGGGTGCGGATTAGTCTAAATCCATATATTTTAGATTTAGATTTGGATTAAGGATTTGCTTAATGAGGTCCACATTGGTAGCTTGGTTTACCAACGGGAATGAACTTAAGATGCATATCTTACATTTGTGAGGTCCATCAGTTTGTATGAAACTTGGGTTTGATCTATGAATCATTAGTCATATTTGAGACTAAGATCAACTTAGAAACAAATGAGCATATGAGCTCAATTATATTAGTTTAAGAACATCACGGTCCATTATTGCCATGTTTGGGATGAATATTAGTTTAAGGACATTTCGTTCCATTTTTAGTTTAGGGACATTTTGGTCCAACTTTCCCATGTTTGGGATGAAGGAAGACAAGTTGTTGGTTGTTGGGAACCACCACCTCTCTGAAGAAGAGTTATTAGTTGTTGGGACCCGCCACCTCTTTGAAGATGCTGAGAAATTACGATGATATATATCAGAGGTGTGGAGAGATATACTCTTGAACCAAATCCCATATTTGAGGAAAAAGATCATGGTGGATCATCTAAGAATCATTAGTCTTATTTGAGACTAAGATTAACTTAGAAGGTATGGGATGAAGATCATTAGTCATGTATGAGACTAAAATCAATTTGGATATCATGAATATAAGCTTAGCCAATTTGGGCTAAGATTGGGTTTCTGTAACACCCAGCAGTACTAAGCACTCAGCCGCATATAGTGCTCACGTGTATATCACGTGAGGCGCTATAATAGTGCTAAGCACTAATTTTTCTCTGGTGCTCAAGTGTGTTTCACGTGAGGCTCTGAGTGTCTGGCGCTCACATGTTTTTCACATGAGGCGCTACAATAGTTTTAAGCACTAATCTTTTTGGGCGCTCGCGTGTTTTTCACGTGAGGCTCTGAATTTTGGGCGCCGAATCCTTTGGCTTCTTTTGAGCGCTCATGCGTGTTTCACGTGAGGCGTTAAGTTTTGGGCGCTCACGTGTGTTTCACGTGAGACGCTGCCTTCTTATAGATTTGATGTTTTCAGTGAGGTTAAATCCCACGACCATTAACAATCACCAATATCACTATTTTGAGGATCTCGGATCAAGTTATTTAAGAACTAAGTTCTTGATTTGAAAGAACTAAGTTCCTGGAGTATTATAGACTCCATCTTTTCCATATTCTTGTATCCTCTATTAATGGTATTTTGACCATTAACGATTACCAAGATCATTATTTTGAGGACATAGGATCAGGTTCCTTAAGAACTAAGTTTTTGATTTGAAAGAACTAAATTCCTGGAGTATAAAACTCCTTCTTTCTTTTTCAACCTTATTCTTCCCTAAATTTTTGATTCTCAAGAATAAGATCTTCCCAATAACAATTAAATTCTCAACTTATGGGAAACTTGACTTATGGATCTCAGATCCAGAGAAAGAACTAAGTTCTTTTAAAGGGTTAAACCCTTAAATAAATAAAGGAGATATTTTGATCTCTGTTTTTTCTTTATCTAGGGTTTTGAGGAGGAAGATCTTTTTTATTTTTTTATTGAGAATTAAATTATCTATTGTTTCGTCAAACCTTTTGGAGAACCTTCTGTATTTTTACAGAAGCTTATAGGGGGTCTCCTCTTTATCTCTTTGCACCTATTTATAGGAGAAGGAAAAAGAATCAATTAGTTGAGAAAATCTCTTATTGAGAGATCATGATTGATTTCATAATCAATCAAATTGATCTTTTAGATCAACCGGTGAATTTTATCCACCGTTGGATTTTTAATCCAAAAGCTCTCTATTTAACAGAGAAGATTTCTTATTTGTTTTGACAAGATTGGGAAAATATTTTCCTAACATAGAATTTTTATTCTATCATATAAATATCTTATTTGTTTAATAAGTTTAGGAAGATATTTTTCAAACCATAGATTTAATTCTGTTTAACAGAGAAGATCTTTCTTATTTTAGAAAGATCAAGAAAATATTTTCCACATAGAATTTAATTCTATCAGATAGTCTAATTAGTGTTTTTATCACCATTGGATTTTAAATCCAAAATTTTCTGTTAGAGAAAAATCTTTCCATATTAGAAAGATCAGGGAAAACATTTCCCAAAAATAGAATTCAATTCTATATAGAATTCAATTCTATCCTAAGAACATTTTAAAATACGGCGCTCACGTACTTTGCATGTGAGCGCTGCTAAAAGAATGCAGCAAGGGAACTCACGTGTTTAACACATGACCCCTAGTGTGGGTTTTAGCATGTTTATTTTCATCGCTTATATACTTTGCATATGAGCGCTCACGTGTTTAATATGTGAGGCTTGTTTGGCCTTTGGTTCTTTATGTTCAGCGCTCATATGCTTTACATATGAGTGCTCACGTATTTAACACGTGAAGCCCGTTTTTCCTGTTTTGTTAATTGCTTTCAGCGCTTATATGCTTTGCATATAAGCGCTCTCGTGTTTAACACGTGATACTATACTATGGGAATTCTTTTCCTATTTCTTCTCTCCCCTTTTTATAAGGGAAAAAATAGCTCTTAGCCAAAAAAAATTGGCGAGAACACCCGTCTTGAACGTCGTTCGGTACGTCCAAAGAGTTTCATCCAACCTCTTATGTCGATCTTTCTTATTCTTAGACACCGTTTTCTTTATAAGCTTGGTCAAGATCTTGTTGAATGCTTCAGCCAGACCATTTTCCCGAGAATTATAGACCGAGAAATATGTTCAGTCTATCTTGTGTTACTGTGCGAAGTGGTTTATTTGGTGGCTTCTATAGGCTGGTCCATTATCCGAAATTATCCGTCGCGGAGTTTCGAACCTGTAAATGACATGAGTTCTGAAGAATTGGAGAATATTCTCCGTCTTCACATCCCTTAGTGGTACTGTTTCTACCCACTTAGAAAAGTAGTCGGTTGTTACCAGTATAAATCGATTTCCTCAGGATGACGTTGCTTCGATAGGGCCGATGATATTTGTTCTCCACATCTCGAATGGCCAACTAGCTACCGTCGAATGCAGCGATTTCGGATGTTGATGTATGAAGTCCTCATGTATTTGGCATGAGTGACACAACTTCGCATATTCGAGACAGTTTTGGATAATCGTGGGCCAGTAATAGCCTATTCTTTTTATTTTGAGCTTCATTTTTTGTCCTGCTTGATGACAGCCGCAAAGTCCATCGTGTACTTTTTGGATGACTTTCTTTGCTTCATTCGGCCTTAGGCATCTTAACCATACGAAGTCGAAGGATCTCTTATATAGAGTATTGTTGATGAAAGCGAACGACAGAGCTTGTTTCATAAGCTGATGTAAAGACGACACATCTTCAAGTGTTCGTTGGGACTTGAAGTAGTCTATAAAGACTCCTCTCCAGTCCTCAACTTCTTCATTTTCTAATTGGAGAGCATCTTCTACGGTCACTTCTTTTCCTTCGAGTAGCTCTATCAGAGTTTTCGAAAGTATGTCTGCTGGCGCCAGGATCCTGCGGCTTTGGACAATGATCCTTATGTCATCGAGGTCTTCATCGGCCAATTATTTAGCCAACTTAGCTAACGCATCCGCCTTGCTGTTTTCTGCTCATGGCACATTCTCCAAGGTATATGAAGGGATTTGGGTTAGCAGCTGCTGCACTCTTTCGCTATACCTTATTAGTTCTTGTTTGCATGTCTTGTAGTCACCATTTACTTGACTGACAATCAGCTGAGAATCTCCGTATATTTGGAGATCTTTGATTCCCATGTCGATAGCGATCTCAAGACCAGCTATCAAAACTTCATATTCAGCTTCATTATTGGCTCTTGGCTCCATCAAGGAGAGAGCATAGCGCAGTATTCCTCCATGCAGTGTTACAAAAATAAGACCCACCCCAGCATTGATTATGGAAGTAATCTTCTTTCGCTGTTTCATGGAAGATACTCCATCGAAGTAGAGCTTCCATCGAGACTCATTTTCTTCTTTCTCCTCTTCAACTGCATCGAATGCGTGTTCATTCGGTAACTCACAGTTTGGGGGAGAATCGGCTGGTATCGGATATTCTGCAAGAAAGTCGGCAATAGCTTGTTTTTTCACCGCTTTGAGGGGTTGATATGTTATCGAAAACTTCATTAGTAGGAGGGCCCATTTGGCAAGCCTTTCCGTCAGTATGGCCTTTAACATCATATACTTAACGGGATCCACCTTTGATATGACATAGATCTCATGCGCCAGGGCATAATGCCTGAGATTCGTTATTGCGAAGATCAGGCTTTTCAATGGGGGAATAGTTACTTTCTGCCCCCAGAAAAGCTCGACTTAGATAGTAAAGAGCTCTCTCTTTTCCTTAATCATTCTCCTGTGCCTACAACACGCCTAAAGAACCCTCAAGGGCTGTCGTATATAGGATAAGAGGCTTTTCCTTAACCGGAGTGGTAAATACAAGCGGATTTAGCAGGCATTGTTTGATTTCCTCCAATACGTTTTGGAATTTCTGATCCTGTATAAATGGGGTCCCCTTCTTCATCAGATGGCTGTAGGGCCAACATTTTCTGGAGAATATATGCGAGCTTTCCTTAGAGGGATCACAGTTGTTTGAGGGTTCTTGGCAAGGGCATTTCCATAATTGCCCTGATCTTTGAGGGATCAATTTCGATATCCCGGTGGCAGACGATAAAGCCTAGAAATTTTCCTGACGAGACTACAAACGCGTACTTTAAAGGGTTAATCTTCATATTATATTTCGAATATGCTCGAACACGATATTTAGATGCTCCCAGTGCTCCTCATGAGACTTGCTTTTGACCATGAGTTCATCGATATATCATTCGATGATCTTGTGTATGAGATCATCGAATATCTTCGTCATGGTCCTTTGGTATGTAGCTCCGGCGTTCTTCAAACCGAAGGGCATTACCTTGTAGAAAAATGCGCCCATCGATTGTAACAATCCTGAAGTCCCAATATAAATGTAACTTGTTCAATGTATAGGAATGTGTATTTCAGCCTGATCAGGAGTTATAAGTTAAATTTGTTTAATAAATACAAGAAACAACTTATAGCTCATTGATTAATACTCTGCATTGATTTTCTTTAACCTGCAAGTTCGAATCCCATCAGCCTCAACTATTTTTAATATTTTTTTCTTTTTTAATTTTTCGGAAGCCCAAGAGTTGCACGTGCAATACACGGAGAAACGAAAAGTTTTAGAGAAATCAAACTGGATAAATACAGAGTAATTGCAAGTTATACAAAGGGCACGAACTTCGTGACACGTGGCCCAATCCTGGCCGCAAGTTTCCCGCCACCAGCAGTCCCCCTTGCCCCATATCCGTCCGTGCTTCGCCCGTGCGACTCTCTGACTCCACTATACTCCATTTTATTATTTTTTTATCTGAATTCAACCAGAGACTTCACAACCTTTCATATACCCCTTTTAATTCATTTTTTAATTCGCACACTCTCATTTTTACCCTATAAATACCACCCCATTCCCTAGCTCTCCCATAATCTGAAAATTTAGTAAAAAATATCTAAAATTCCTAAGCTTAAGAAGGGTTAAGACTAGTCAAGTGGAGTTATCAATCCAAGTTCGTTCCTTTGAAGATCGGAACCATTCTCGACGATACCGCAACTCCACAAGTCCTCCTCTCCCTCTTCCTCTCTTTTCCAAGCACAAAACCCGTAAGTCCTTCCTACTCTCTCAATTCGATTGCTCTCTACCATTCTTTAAATCAAAATTTGACAAAGTGGAGTTAATTTTAATATCACTTCTTTTAAACCTTTTTTTCATCTTTGATAGGCCAAATATGTCACACAAATACTATAACATCACTCTACAATATTTTCACATCATTTACTTTTTAATGTATTTAAGATTCCATGCGAAATATATATATACCGAACATTTTCATATAAATACCATGAACTTTAAAAGTATCTTTTATCAATATCTAGAATATATACCTATAGAAAATTCATGGGGTAACGACCTACCCCACTCACATACACCATAGTTCATAGCACGATAATTTAGATACATGTTTGTTTTTAAAAGAAACAATTTTCATTATAATACTATTATTTTACAAAACACTTTTTAATCGCTATTTTTAAATCCTTTGCAATTGCGCATTTACAATCGTTTTAGGGGAACCCATTTACGGATGGTGCGGGTTATCGCACATTCTTGGGATAGTAGAGCGGGATATAGAACTTCTCACGGAGAATTCGGTCTCGAAAGAAAATAAAAATACAATTTTTAAAGAATACGACTTTTCAACAAATCAAATCATCTGAAAAATCGTAAATCCATATTTTCTCTATGAAAATAAATTTTGAATCCTATATTTTAAAATGAAAAATCAAAGTTACACAAAAAATACCATCAAGTTCCAAAAGTATAGTTTTCATAAAAATACCATAAACTTTTAAAAGATAGGTTTTATCACTAAAATACCACTAAAAGTAAAATATATTTTATAAAAACTCTTCATATTCTAAAACACCCTTGATATTTGTTTTTAAAACCATATTAAAATATTTTACATAAAACTCTCTCGAGAAATGCAAACATCTTGAATAAATCTTTAAAGACATTAGATTAATATGGTTTTAAGCGGTATCATTTCTCTTGAGCCTCAGAGAGCCGAAAAAAGTGAGTGCTTGCTTGTCCAAGATAGATAACACTGCAAATTATAGAAATTATCAATAGTAATCGTCTTGAAAAAAAAACACAAATCCTGCCATTCATGTGTAGCGGTTGTCCAATTATTCCCAAACTTAAGAATTTCAAAAGTTAAATCCATTCATAAGATATTGACAATAACTCGAATACAAACTCGAACTTGTTTTGAACTCAAACTCGAATCCAACTAAAATCTAAACTTGAACACTTTACCTTGAACCTGAACACTTGAACTTGAATTCTAATGTACCAACTTGAACTTGAACACTTGATTTGACTTGACCGAACCATGAATATAACCTGATATGAACTTGACATGTATACTTGAATACCTGGATACAACTTAAACCTAAACTTGTATTCTTATATTCATGGATTTTGCCAAGACTTGTAAACTTGAACTATACAATAATATACGCAGGGATAAGGGGTAGGCTGGTAAGGAACGTTTTTCATGGAACGAGAGGTCACTTTAAAATACAACGCTTGAATATCGCATGTGATTGTTCCATGGGTTATGACGGTGCCTTGTACTCTCTTATACTTTTGGTCATCAGGGTAAGCTGGACTACTCTTGTATACACGCTTACCTTCCTTATTAGACTACAAACAACGACACTAGAATAGCTACCCTTATACACATGAATGACATGATTAAGATATTTCTACATAAACCTTTACCTGTTCATTTCTACTAGGTTCTATTCATCTTGTATACTTTCATTTGTCATTACTTATTTCTTTTGAAGACTTACCAAGTGCTAGTTCGCTGACTACATTTCTCTCCTTTTCTTTTGCTTAGAATGTTCATCAGGAGGACCGGACTCTAAGGAGATAGAGCCGAACCAGGAGGACTTAGACCAACCAGCCTGAATACTAGTTCCTTTTCAGCACTTACTTTCTGTATGCCATTGTTTAGGCACCTTTCAATCATTGTATATTTTATTTCAGACAGTTGTATTTGAATTTTGAATGTAAATAAAGTTATTGTTTATTTTTTATTACTCTTGCTATTCTTGCACATTGTTATATTCCTTATGTACGTTTAATTTATTTATTGCGGAAAATGACCTTCTCATACTAAATACGTTGCGGGCCTCAACACGTGCCGTTACCTTCTTCTGGGAAGCGGGGCGTGACAATGGTGTCCGAAAGTGTCACGCCTGGAACGTAATAAAACTAACCATCCTGCCTATGGTAAGGAAGTATCCTTCCATAATCAAATTACGGCTATCAATCATATCTCAAGAACAGTAAATAAATATCTACCTATCACATGTCCAAACTGCTACAATAAACAATAACGAAAGGTAGCGGAAACGAATAAAGATCCAGCCCAGAAATAATATCCTATTCTCGTCTCTTATGGGATCAAAATGACAAATCCATAACTTGAAAATGAATCTAAAGTATCACTAAACTAAATCAGCGGAAATCTCTTCACTGCATAGCTTGCATGTCAATGTATTCTTATTCTTCTTACGATAAGGTTAAAAGAACTGGGGCATGCAAAACTTAGACATCAGAGTGTCATAAATATCAGCATAATAATAAACTGAATGGTATTCTATATAAGATGTCACGTGTAAGAGTGAAGTATGAGTATAAACATAATCAAACATAGGTGTTATGCAAGCAGACTATAGATAGTCAAACATGTCATGTGTATCCTAAGGGCTGGATTTCTAGGTTAACTATCTTACAGGTATTTGAAACCAATAGATGTATTCCTCCATGTAACTCAAAATTATATATCCCATTACCCCCGGGACCACGGACACAAGATATATGCTGTTATCCCCCGGGACCACGGATGCAATATGTATGAATCAAGAATGATTCTGTTCCGTCACCCTCCGGAACCACGGAAACATGTAATATCCTTTTAAGTTACACTTCAGTTATACTTTTGATTTCCCTATTTCCCCAGGTTTCATTTTCTAAGTCAGGTATGAATAATATCTACCTAATACCAACACAGGAACATGCAGATACAGGTTTTGTTTATCAAGACAACATATTACGTCCATCAGGACAACAAGTCAGAATTGTTGGCATCGGTAAGTATTACAGGTAACATGTATTAATTTGATAACAAATAGTAACTGTTTGGTAGGTTACAAGCATGTCAGGGATAACGTAATCAATCAAAGAAGATATATCAAAATCACACAACATAAATATGTCATGGTATAATCAGGTAATATGGGTAGAACAATGTATCGTGCAATCGTAAAATGATATAAATAAACAAGTCATGTCAGATTTAAGTTGAGTTGAGACGACTCGAAATAATGTTGAGTCGGCTCAACGTCCCTTTTGGAGACGTTCAGATTTATTAATTATAATTATTATCTAGATGTGATAAATGAGATAACGACCATGATCATATCAACTAATATAAGTTCGTCTTATCCGTTTTGAATACTTCTTTTTTTCTATATTGTCATGTAATGTTACTTATACTTATCTAAATAAATTATTATGAACTAAACTTTTATTTAATATCTGGTAACAGAAAATGATACGATAATAATAATAGAAATGTTAAACTATCTAACGGTATATGAATTATAGATATATAACAGTATAATAATAATAATATGACAATATATCTATATATGTATATTGTGTAAACCGTAGCATGTAGCAAGTTAGAAACTTGCCTCGATCGATCACGGAATGAAACGATACCCAAAACATGAAGCACAACACGATTCGATGCACGATGCCACTGGGACGCCTGCAAAAACTTTCTGTTACGACGAGGTAAGTTTAGCGATGGGTTCAGTTTGTGGTGATTGGTCGCTGCGAGGGTTTGAAGGCGTCGGCTATAGCGGTGGCTGCTCGAAGGAAGAAGAGGCAAGAGGTTGTGGCTACGGTCGATGTTCACGGTTAGCGAGGAGATGGTGGCTGCGACATTGGGTTCTTAGGTCGAAGTGGTCGCTAAGGTCATGGGTGAAGGAGGAAGATGAAGGCGAGGGTGGCGATGGGGGTCTCGACTGAAGACGATGGAAAAGAAGGTGGCCATGGTGATGGGTTCTTGGTTGAAGAAAGAGTTGTCGTGGGTTGAAGCTTAGATTGAAGGCGCTGCGACAAGATTTGCTCGATGTAGGGTTTTGAGTTGTTATTGGAGATGAGTTTGGTGATGATTTGAGAGGAAGGAGAAGATGGCAGGGTGGGGTCTCAGTTTGGGTTAGGTTAATGGTGAAGGTGATGATGGATAGAGTCATCAAGGTCGAGGTGAGTCGATGATGGTGGTCGGAGGTGGAGACAGGAAAGACGGCGAGATGAGGGTGATGATCGGTAGAGGGTTTCAATGGTGATTGTGACGAGGGTGAGGAGTCGGGGATATTGGTGTCGGCTATGAGGGAGGAGAGAGACGCGGGAGAGATATAGAAAGAGATAAGGCAGAGAGAGTGAGAGTTTTTTTATTTATAAAAAAGAATATATAAATTCTTATATATTAGGGTGTGTGTGTGTATTGTTTTGTATATAACTAATAACTAAATAATATTTTATAAAGATAATTACAATCTCCAATCTATCTCTACTAAATCTCAAAAATATATTAGAAATTATCTACACATACGTAGCACACTTAAACCATAAATCTAGTAGTTAGAAGAATATATTCTAATCTAATATATTATACACGGTATCTCAGGATATCTAGGATTTACCTGCAATGGATAATCGTTAATATAATATCATAAGATATTTGAATAAGATTTTATACTGACAAATAATATATAAAAATATACCCATACGTATGGCTACTAGGAAAAAAAAAATATATATATATAGTTTAAATATTGTATATATATCATTTGAGATTCATATAGATTTAGTCTATGGGTAAATACCAATAAAAATATACTCTATCATCCATAACAGATCTCACGCAAGCGGGTCAGGTCCGATAAGCACACATACTATCCAAACACCAATCACAAACCAACAATAATAATTAAAGAAATTCAAAATACTAATTAATATCATTAAATAGTGTTCGATCGTGCAAGGGTGTTACAGGAAGGCGGTATGCTTTTGGTCTTCGGGATCTATCTTTATTTTGTTGTATCCCGAATATCCATCCATAAAGGAGAAGACTTTGTAGGTGGAAGTGTTATCGATCATCGGCTCGGTAATGGGAACTGGGAAGTCATCTTTTAGACACGCCTTGTTGAGGTCCTGAAAGTCCACGTAAATCCCAACCGTCCCATTTTTCTTCATCACCGGAATGATGTTGGCAATCCAGTAAGGATATTGGACTTCTTGGATGAAGCCAGGTCAATCAATTTCTTGACTTCAGTGTTGATACTCATCTCAAGTTCAAGCCGCATCTTTCTTGGTGCTTGCTTGACTGGCTTTATCTCTAGCGATATGGCCAGCTTGTGTACCGCTACATTTGGATCTAAACTCGGCATTTCAGAGTAATTCCAAGTAAACCAATCTTTGTACTGCATGAGCACATCTTTTAATGTGGCTACTTGTTTTTCGAATAGCAGCTCACTCACGAACATCGGTTTCAGATCATTCTCCGTTCCTAAGTCGATTTTCCTTATGTAGTCCGCCGTGGTATGTATCCTATCTTCCAGCTCTTTTAGTGCCGGTGGAAATTCTGAAATCTCCTCATCATCGTCTTCGTTCGTGAAGCATCTGAATAGGTCGATAATATTCTCGTCATCTCTCTCTTTTGGGAATGTTATCATGTAGCAGGTATAAGTCAGCTTCCGTTTATTCGGTCGATCAGGTCGTAATCTGATGGCATAAGTCTTCTTCGGCTCGTGTTTTTGTGGTGGACTTATTCTCCAGCTATCGGACAACATGAACCTTCCTTATTGATATTGGTCTTCCACCCGATTCTTGAATGTAAAATAGTCTTCTAGTGGGTGATCTATTGCTCGGAGATAGGAGCAATAATCCAGATGATTGACTTCATTTATCTATTCAGGGTGCCGAGACTCCGGAAGAGTCATCATCTGGTGTTTCATGACAAGCATGAATATCTTCTCTGTCTTATCTCGAGGGAAAGAATACCTCCGACCGATCTTTTTTATGAGGGACAGGCTCCAACTAAACTTTACTCAATTAAAAGGTGTCTTAGACCTGCTTTGTTATCCTTGAACGTTGTCTGCGATAGTTGCCTTATTCTTATCTTCACTTCAGGATTTTCCTTCTTCGCGGGAGTACACAGGGGGCTGTGGATGAAGAGTATCATGATCTACTTCTTCTGCTGATTGCTCACTGAAACACTGCTTCCCGGCCTTTTTATATAAAGCCATTTTATGACTGTGGTTGTCTCGGCTCGCTTGAAAAGATTTCCTTATTATCCTGTCAATCTGTTCTTCCAATGATGGACTTGGAGTTCTTCGAGCAAGAATTTTCTTCCATTCGACGGCATGGCCACTTAGGGAAGCATTTCTTCTCCGTTCAAGCTGTTTATGGCATGGCAGCTGTAATTTTGCTCCCGCTTCTTGGACCGAATATATCCCAACATGGTTGTATCTATCTTCCCGTTAGGCTTCTTTCGTTGAGTCTCAGGAATATCCCAAACCCTATATAGAATTAGGCTTATCGAACGGTTTGTTCGAAAGGCACACCTTGATACTTTAATAGCTCTTTTAATCATTTCGCATAATATCTTGGCATGCGGATAGGCTGGAACTTGTCAAGAGTCAGATCGGCTTCATGCCAGATTTTCTTTTCTACCTTGGTCTCCTTAGATTTATAAAAGAGGATCGTATTTTGATCTCTTTACCTGGGAGGCACATAGAGAGTTTCCAACTCTTGTATGCTATAAACACCGTATTAATCTCGTCTTTGGAGTCGCTACCAAAGACCAAGATAGGAGCAGACGGTCCGGATTTATTACTTCCCTTATAAGGTTGTCCTGGGTAAACTATCTTTTCATCTTCTTCAGTATCACTTCTAAAGACCGGGATTGTGGTCACTAATTTTTCCTTATTTTCTAGTTTGTGGCATCTTTTGGTATCTTCAAAATCAAGCTGAAAGTATTTTGCATCCACTTACTTTCGCACCTCATTTACTGAGAAAGGATTGAGTTCTCCCATGACTGTATACTCTAAGCCATCCTCGAAATACTTCATACACTGATATTGTGTAGAAGGGATGACATTGTACTCGTGTAGAAAAGGCATGCGAGTAGACCATTATAACAAGTTTGGGCATCAATGAGATGGAATTTGATGTCAGTAACGAGCTGCCCGAAGGGGAGCGTCAATATTACGGACCTAAGTGTCCGTAACGACTGTGAGTCAAACCCCAAGATAGTAATCTTGTCCCTGGAAAGGTGCTAAACATTCATACATATCTCCTTCAGCACTCTCACGTTGAGGAGGTTAACAAAAGACCCGTTATCGACAAAGATTTTCCCTGTTTTGATGTCATGGCAGTACCCAGTAACATACAACGGTGGACTATGCTCGCATGTTCTAAGGAGGAGATCTTCCTCACTGAAGGTAATATCAGGCGTGTGGATCTCTGCAAGTTCATTCTTCATTTTCTCTTCCACGAGAAAGGCTTGAAACTAATCAGGTTCTTATAAAACCTTGATCAAGAAGTCTCGTGCCTCTTTGGATAAGAGTAAGGCATCAAATATGCTCAACTGTGAGGGTATCTTCCAAAAAAGCACAGGGACGTTATAGTCCATCTTAGATTTCTTAGGCGGGTCCTTTGCGGAGAGTTCTCTAGTGACTTCTTTATGAACCTCGATCTCCTCGGGCATTTTCCCTTTCACTTTATCTTGTTTATGCAAACCCTTATTTGTGGGTCTCAGATTCTTTTCAGATAAGATGCGGTTGCTCAGTTGAATGTTTTCGCAATCCTTTTTCTCCTCTTCTTTTTCCAACGCGGAGCTTTCAAAGAGAGGGTTGAGGTGCATTTCATCCTTAGAATCACCCCCGAACGTGAGAACCGAAAAACTTTCCTTCTTTGAGCTGGTACTGACCATATAGCAGCTGCTGGTTGCTTCCTTTTTCGCTATAGCCTCGCTGCTCTTATATTGATGAGCACAAGTCTTAAGCTTCTCTTTCTAGAAATGTCTTCTGTGGGCAATGTATCCTTGCCACCATTTCTTAAAGGCATTGCATTCATCGATGGGATGGATGACTCTTCAGTGATACAGGTAGTATTTCGGGTGTCCCTCTCCACCATCGAAGTATAGAACCCAAGAGTGTACATCATTAGAGGCGGTAGCCTCATCCCCATTGATAAGACCTTGGCAAACCTCTTCTCGTCTTTGGTCCTGCTCTTATTCTTTGTAGGCATGCTATGGTTCGGTCGGAGATCTTCATAACCCATCCGTGCAATTACTTCTTTGTCCAAACGCTGTTGTTTGGCCTTTTCATATATAGCCACCTCGCGTTCCTACTCATCTTTGCTCTTTTAAAATGATTCTTCCAACAGCTTTTCGATTGGATCTTCTTCTGACGGTTTCGGGATATTTAGCGCCAATTCTGCCCCCAGTTCATCCTTATTTCTTTTCGACGCTGGCGAAGCTTCTTCATCATATATGGATGAATAGGAGGCCATGTGGCATCTTTTTATTCTCTCCAAAATTTTTGGCTCAAACCTTGTTGTTCCCTTTATAAAAATAGAGGGCAGTCTCCACGTGTTAAACACGTGATCACTCACATGTAAAACTTGTGAGTAGCGGTTTCAAATAGAATTAAATCGTATGATAGCCCTCCCCACATGCAAAGCACATGAGCACTCACGTGCAAAGCACGTGAGTACCTGCTGCAGTTAGGATTAAATCCTATAGCAGCGCCCATATGTTAAACACGCGAGCACTCACATGCAAAGTATGTGAGTACCGGCTTTAGATAGGATTAAATCCTACGATAGCCCCTACGTGTTAAATACGTGAGCATCCACGTGTTAAACACGTGAGTTCCCTTACCTCATCCTTGTGGCAGCGCTCACATACAAAGCACATGAGTGCCGCTGTCATATAAGTATATGGCAGCGCTCACGTGATAGCACGTGAGCGCCCCAATTTGAAACGCTATCATCTAATAGAATTAAATTCTATGTGATAGAATTAAGTTCTATGTGATAGAATTAAATTTTATTTGGGAAATATTTTTCCTGCTCTTTCTAATATGGAAAGATTTTTCTCTAACAAAGAATATTTGGATTTAAAATCCAATGGTAATAAAATATCACCAATTAAATCATCTGATAGAATTAAATTCTATGTGGAAAATATTTTTCCGATTTTTCTAAAATAAGAAATATTTTCTCTGTTAAACAAAATTAAATTGTATGGCTAGGAAAATATCTACCTAATAATATATTCATATGATAGAATTAAATTCTATATTAGGAAAATATTTTTCTAATTTTCTTAAACAAACAAGATATTTATAACATAGAATTAAATTCTATGTTAGGAAAATATTTTCCTAATCTTGTTAAACTAACAAGATATTCATATGATAGAATTAAATTATATGTTAGAAAATATTTTCTTAATCTTGTTAAACAAACAAGATATTCATATGATAGAATTAAATTCTATATTAGAAAAATATTTTTCTAATTTTATTAAAACAAACAAAAAATCTTCTCTGTTAAACAGAGAGTTTTTAGATTAAAAATCTAACGGTGAATAAAATTTACCGGTTTATCTTTAATATCAATTTGATTGATTATGAAATCAATCATGATCTCTCAAAGAGAGATTTTCTTAAAACAGATTGATTTTTCTCTTCTCCTATAAATAGGAGCAAAGAGATTAAATCTCAGAGGAAAGAGACCTTCGCAGAAGCTTCTGTAAAAATACAGAAGGCTCTCCATAATCTTCCATAAAAAACAGAGAATTTAATTCTCTTCGAAAAAGAAGATCTTCCTCCTGTCAAAGCCTAGGTAAAGGAAACACAGAGATGAAAACATCTTCTTTACCGATCATATGTATAAAAGGGTTTAACCCTTCATAAGAACTTAGGAAAATATCTTCCTCTGGATCTTTATGTTAGGAAAATATTTTCCTAATCCGTCTTATTGACCCTTATCCATCCGTTCTTATTTCTTGACATTTACCTTCAGCCAAACCAAACGCATCCGGTCGCGATTAAGAATCATCGCTATCATGGTAGGATAGGGAGTCTCACGGAGTGCTTACGTGAGATTTGGACGGAGTTCAATTGGCAAAATATTAGGCAAAGGAAAAGTAAAGAAAAACCTAACTTAAACATCACCTTCTCATTCCCTAACAAGAAGGAAATTATTCACAAACCATTACAAACATTAAAAGAGAACATAAATTAGAAGAGAACAAAGAAATCATCATTGCAAGTAAGTAAAGAGAATCAAAGGAAATTGCAAGTAAGTAGTGCAAGAAAACTAATTGCAAGAAAATAACAAGTAGAAGATACTAGGAACCAAAGTGTAAGGAATGAAAACTTCATTAAGTTCAATTGAAGGTATAAGTTATGAGTTCAATAACCAAAATCTAAAGTTGCAAACTTAATGAAGAGGTTGCAAGGTCAACAGAAGGCAAGAAACTCAAACTTAACTACCTACCATGTACAAAGAGTTAAAACAAAATTACAAAATATGGAATTAAAATGGTATGAAGAACACTAGAATATGGCTCAAACCTTGCTCTCTGATATGGTATTTATAGGGAATGCATCACCAAAAATAGACTATAAAAGTGAAATGATGTGACAAAGAGAAGGGCCCAGAAGAAAAACAAGCACAATTGGAGCAAGGGGGACCGCAAATTGCGGCTAATTAGAATATTTCGGCGGCCAAGTTGTGAGTGGTGGGGCCCGTCTTGGTTGTGTAATCTCCTGACTACTCTACTATCTCACTGTATTTGCAATTTCTTTTAATTATCATCTAGGTGAAATCTGGAGTTTTGGAGGGAAAATGTTTAGCTTTGAATCCGTCACATTAACACTTTACAAATCACTCATCACACAAGACCTACTTGCATGCCCACTTGCTCCACTTGCACAACTTGAGTTCACACCTCATCATGGCATCCCACCATGGTTCATGCACCAAAATACTTGTGCTTACACTTATAATTTATTATTATGACATGTTGGACCAAATTGGATAAAAAGTTATGCACACTTGTTTTGTTGCAAAATCTTTATGAATACTGATCGGTTTACCATTTCGGTTGCAGTGTCGGCTCACAAATGTCGTATCCGTGCATTTTGAGTATGTTTCTAGTGTTTTATCATGAATACATGTATCATGTACCTATTGAGCAGACACAGATTAATAGTACCGATATATCATGAAAATGATAACGAATGAGTGGTATTGAAATGCAGTTTCTCATGATGAACAAATACCCTCAAACTTATCTTTTGCTCATCCCGAGTAAAACAAAATTTTAATCTCACTTTCGCAGGGAACGCGATTTCACTAAGCCTGTGCAATAAGCTGTTAAATCTCTAGGTGTTTGTAGTAGGAAGAGTATTGTCTCCTGAGGTTTTCAGCGGATTACACCCATAAAATCCCGTCAAGCTAGTTTCGCAAAATAACTGTCGATTCTAACCCTAAGGTTTAGTATTAAAACTAGAAATTCTATCATCCTAAGTTAGAAATATCAAACCATTATTTTTCACACCTCACTTCTTGTTTAATTTAAGATCTTATACATCTTTACGTATGGTGCAAATAGCGTCGTTACGTTTCAAAAAGTTTGATTAGAGTCGTTTATGTCATAAAATATGTTAGGAATATGTATGCCCTAGAGGCCATTATTGTTGATATAGTGGATGATTGGACATATATATAGAGGACTTTCTTGCTCGACATGATAGTATGCTATCCGGTTACATTTATCTTAACATGTAGACTGGTATTTTTATACTGTCTGTTTCTTACATGTTGATAAAGCTCTTTGGAAATGTACTTGACTACCAAGATTATGATGAGATCATACTAGTGGGGCCAGGGTGGTCCAAAAGTACATCCTTTAACTGTTCCTAGTCGAGGGGATATCGAGGCAGAGTATCGATATTCCAGAGTAGACTAGTGTGTACGTTTCTTGTCCCTTGGAGGGTGATGGTTGATCCCAAAACCATTGGTGTGTGACATCAAAGATTGCATACAGGTGCTCATTAGAGAATGGGTACATCGAACGGACTCGCCGAGGACTCCTAGTTGGTATTATACCTATCGTCAGATAGTAGTCCTCTAGTGACACTAGTACAGATTAGTCTGTAGACCCGAGATCGTCATAGAGTCTTGTATGGCTCCCACTATACTTTGATATCCTCCCTACCATGCTCAAAAGGAGTTGTGCAAACAGATGGATTTTAGGTACAGTTCCGAGTCACATGGAGGCAATGAGCGATAGGAGGGTTTTCTTCTCTCTCGGTATTGGGGGTTGATGTTGCGCTATGCTCGATTGACTATAACTGGAAGTCCTTAACCAGGGCTGCTGCTGAGATTTACTGATAAGAGTTATCATTAGTTTCTTGAACCGTTATATGCCATACATCGACATAACTTATCACGTTACTGGGGTCTGACATTTGCCACCCCTAGACATGATATGCGACATATCAGACGAAAAGACCGGACTGTACGGTAGTGTTTCTGATAGTCTTCATGGAGAGTATGGACAAGCTTGCTTGTTGATCTTCATATCGCTCAATACCCGGGTAGCCATTACGTTCAGCTAGTACCGCTGACGGCTTGTAGGTGACTGATGTGATCATCACCTACTGCTGGCGTATTGACGAGTTTTTAGAGTGCCACACAGAAGTTCCCTGGTTCAAGCGAAACGATGTAGGACACATATGTGATATGTGTGTGGGCCTGATTAAATATGTGTATGTGATACCGTATTGTAATCTGGAAGTTATCTGTTATCAGTTAGGTTATATGTGATATAACCAGATTATCGAATTAAGTGTTGATTTGATAATGTGATATACAGATAAATGATATTATTCAGTCATATGTGATATAACCGGATTATTAAATCAAGTGTTGATTTAATAATTTGATATAATTATATGTTAACTAATATCATTAGCTCACTAATTGCTTTATTAATATATATATATATATATATATATTAATGTATATTTGATATATATATAAATATATATTATTATATGAAGAATGTCATGTATTTTCTATTTTTTGAAAATAGAATAAAAGGTGGAAAATAGGGAGACTTTAGAAGCATGGTTGAAGGCATGAGATTTTATTGTTTGTTTATTCATCTTGACTCACTGCTCAAGCATGGTTGCAATTTTATATTGCAATAATTCTATGCTTGAATTAGTGAGGGTCAAGAGTTGCCATTCACAATTCATTCATTCTAACACTAGAGCTCATTTTTTAGTTGCTCCCATTCTTGCTCTCATGCTCTCATGCACTCTACTTCTTCCTCTTCACCATTGTTCAAGTTTCAACCCTCACATGTGATGTGAATCATGAAGCTTGAACACATACTAGTGAGAAAACCAAATCCCCTACTTCACCATTCTGCACTTGACCAGCGATCAAGTGTAGCGTGTTTTCTATACAAAAAGAGTTTAGTGTAGAGGTAGATTGAGTTGGAGGGACTTTGTGTGGATCATTTTCGGCACGAAGGTCATCGGAAGAAGCTCGTCCAAACCCTCAAGTGGAGCCTAGTGGAGTCGTGGGACTACTACACGGAGCATGTGAAGTGAAAGACTCGATCTTCGAGGGTATAGCCATTTTCACTTCTTATAGTTTAGTAGATATCAAACCTAAAACCATAATCATCTAGTTAACGATCTAGGTTAGTATTGTTTAGCCCAATCAGAGCAAAGCTCTGTTCAAATTCCAAGGCGAGAGATGAAGCAACGCTTCATCTTTCCCCAATCAGAGCAAAGCTCTACTTTAAAAATTCAAACTTTAATAAATGAAGCAACGCTTCAGATCCTCTGCGCTGCGCGCAGGACGTCACGTGTCAAAATCAGGCACGCCGGGGCAGAGAGCGCAGCGCCCAAGGCAGCGCGCCCAATCAGAGCAAGGCTCTATTTAAAGCAAAAATTAAAGCAAGCAGTGCTTCAGTCGCGCAAGCGCTGCGCTGCGCGACACGTGTCAGCGCAGTTGCGCAAGCGCGGTTGCGCTGCGCTGTGCGCTGCGCGACACGTGTCAGCGCAGTTGCGCAAGCGCGGTTGCGCTGCGCGGTGCGCTGCGCGACACGTGTCAAGCGCTGGTGCATTTGCGCCAAACAGAATTAAAATTCTAATAAGATCTTTCTGTTCTTGTTAAAACAAGAAAATTGTTTTCTGTAAAACAGAAGCCCTTGGATCAAAGATCCAACGGTGGAGAAAATTCCCCAAATCACTCAGAGAATGATCTCTTTAACAAATTTAACTAATTAATGGGCACTATATAAAGACCCCTAGACCCCAATTCAAAAGATCATCAACATCATCATTGAGAACTCTGATGAATTGGAGAGAATTCCTCAAGAACAAAAAAGGTAAAAACCTTTAGAAAAGGAGAAAATTCTCTTATGAACAGATCATTGATCTGAGAACAAGATCAATGATCTTCAAAGAAAAATAAATAATAATAGTGCCTTGCACTTTCTTATGAACCATTGGTTCTTTGAAAACAAGAAAAACTTGTTTTCTTTGATTTAAAATCGATCAAAAGATAAAACAGTGCTCTACACTTGCAAAAAATTGCACTGTTGCGCTCCTGTGTTAGCGCAAGCCACCAGGGAGCGCCACGTGTCAGCAGCGCAACAGCGCAGCGCACTGACACAGCGCATTGCGCTTTTGCGCTTGCGCTCATCAGAGCGTGACACGTGTCATCACCATATGAGTTTGCGCCTTGCGCTCCTCAATTGGCGCAAAGCGCCTGACAAGCCACGTGGGGCATTGTCAGAACATTGAATGCTATGCATTATTTAAAGGGCGGAGCCCAAATAAAAACAGATGATCTGCATCATAAATAAAGGGACAGGGCGCAAATCAAAAAGCCTAGCAGGCCAGAATAAAATGCAGTGCATTATTAAAAAGGGGCAAAGCCCTAGCACAGGCCTAATAGGCCAAAGGCAAATAAAAATGTTGAACATTTTTCTAACTGGACTTAGCCCAATCATGGCCGTAAGTTCTCAAATTAAATTGACTGAGCATGGCTGCTCTATTAAATCAATTCATACCTAGTTCAATGGTACATCTCTGAACTCCTCTGACACCTGTCGTTGTAATCCTTCAACGTCGTCAGAGAGGTGATGGGTCCCGACGGCCATATATGACGGACCGCAATGTCTTTAAACTACCAATGGACCCCCACGTCCTTAAACTGGAACATGGACCACTACGTCCCTAAACTGGAACAATAGAGCCCTCAAAAGCTCTTTTGCCGGATCTAAACGATCCCGTTTAAGTTGATCTTAGCCTAAAGCCTGGCTAACATATCCTTAAACATCCCCAATCAACTTTGGTTCAAGGGTACATCTCTGAACTCCTCTGACACCTATCGTTGTAATTCTTCAACGACGTCAGAGAGGTGGCGGGTCTCGAGAACCACACATCGATATGGACTGCGGGGTCCTTAAACTCGTGGACCGAAACGTCCCTAAACTAATGTTGGACCGAAACGTCCCTAAACTAATGTTGGACCGAAACGTCCCTAAACTAATATTCGTCCCGAAATGGGAATGTTGGACCGAAATGTCCTTAAACTAATGTTCGTCCCCAAATGGGAATGTTGGACCACCATGTCCCTAAACTAGAAATTGACCGCAACGTCATTAAACTAAACAATAGAGCCAATTGCTCTTTTGTTGGATCTAAACAATCCCATTAAGTTGATCTTAGTCTGGAGATTAGGCTAATGTATCCTTAGCAAAAGTTTAAGTCGATCTTAGCCTCAATATGGCTAACGTATCCTTAAACTAAAACACCAAACCCAAATCTAAGTCAATACGGATTTGGACTAATCCACGTCCTACGGGCGACGGCATAACCTAGTCTCCGTATACAATCCATGGGCAACCACAAAGAAAACAAACACACACGACACGAAGTGAAATTCTGGAGAAGGAGAAAGTTGTTACCGCGACGCGGTAGCGTAATTAACTGCAAGGGCTTACGCATGCAGGGAAAAGCGTCCCCACAATCAAAAACCCCTCAGGCGAGGGGGAATCTGATGAAGTTTGCTAAATCGGCCGCATTCGTCTAAACCTCCGATATACGGTGCCATAAATCAACTTGGCATCTTCGGAGACGTAGACGGATAAAACCAAATAGCATCTGCCCCGAATCACAGGCAAGACGTCTCTACGTCATCTCGGTCGCGTCGCGGTAACAACTTTCTCCTTCTCCAGAATTTCAGTTCGTGTCGTGTGTATTTGTTTTATTTGTGGTTGCCCGTGGATTGTATACGGAGACTAGGTTATGCTGTCGCCCGTAGGACGTGGATTAGTCCAAATCCGTATTTACTTAGATTTGGGTTTGGTGTTTTAGTTTAAGGATACGTTAGCCATATTGAGGCTAAGATCGACTTAAACTTTTGTTAAGGATACGTTAGCCTAATCTCCAGACTAAGATCAACTTAACGGGATCGTTTAGATCCAACAAAAGAGCAATTGGCTCTATTGTTTAGTTTAATGACGTTGCGGTCAATTTCCAGTTTAGGGACATGGTGGTCCAACATTCCTATTTGGGGACGAACATTAGTTTAAGGACATTTCGGTCCAACATTCCCATTTCAGGACGAATATTAGTTTAGGGACGTTTCGGTCCAACATTAGTTTAGGGACGTTTCGGTCCACGAGTTTAGGGACCCCGCAGTCCATATCGATGTGTGGTTCTCGGGACCCGTCACCTCTCTGACGTCGTTGAAGGATTACAACGATAGGGGTCAGAGGAGTTTAGAGATGTACCCTTGAACCAAAGTTGATTGGGGATGTTTAAGGATACGTTAGCCAGGCTTTAGGCTAAAATCAACTTAAACGGGATTGTTTAGATCCGGTAAAAGAGCATTTGAGGGCTCTATTGTTCCAGTTTAGGGACATAGTGGTCCATGTTCCAGTTTAAGGACGTGGGGGTCCATTGGTAGTTTAAAGACATTGCGGTCCATCATGTATGGCCGTCAGGACCCATCACCTCTCTAACGACGTTGAAGGATTACAACGACAGGTGTCAGAGGAGTTCAGAGATGTACCCTTGAACCAGGTGTGAATTGATTTAATAGAGCAGCCATGCTCAGTCAATTTAATTTGAGAACTTACGGCCATGATTGGGCTAAGTCCAGTTAGAAAAATGTTCAACATTTTTATTTGCACTTTCTTATGAACCACGTGGCTTGTCAGGCGCTTTGTGCCAATTGAGGAGCGCAAGGCGAAAACTCAAATGGTGGTGACACGTGTCACGCTCTGATGAGCGCAAGTGCAACAGCACAGTGCGCTGTGTCAGTGCGCTGCGCTGTTGCGCTGCTGACACGTGGCGCTCCCTGGTGGCTTGCTCCAAAACAGGAGTGCAACAGTGCAATTTTTTGCAAGTGCAGAGCACTGTTTTATGTTTTGATCGATTTTAAATCAAAGAAAGCAAGTTTTTCTTGTTTTCAAAGAACCAATGGTTCATAAGAAAGTGCAAGGCACTATTATTATTTATTTTTCTTTGAAGATCATTGATCTTGTTCTCAGATCAATAATCTGTTCATAAGAGAATTTTCTCTTTTTCTAAAGGTTTTTACCTTTTTTGTTCTTGAGGAATTCTCTCCAATTCTTCAGAGTTCTCAATGATGATGTTGATGATCTTTTGAATTGCGGTCTAGGGGTCTTTATATAGTGCCCATTAATTAGTTATATTTGTTAAAAAGATATTTCTCTGAGTGATTTGGGGAATTTTCCCCACCGTTGGATCTTTGATCCAAGGGCTTATGTTTTACAGAAGACAATCTTCTTATTTTAAAAAGAACAGAAAGATCTTATTAGAATTTTAATTCTGTTTGGCGCAAATGTACCAGCGCTTGACACGTGTCGCGAAGCGCACAGCGCAGCGCAACTGCGCTTGCGTAACTGTGCTGACACGTGTCGCGCAGCGCACAGCGCAGCGCAACCGCGCTTGCGCAACTGCGCTGACACGTATCGCGCAGCGCAGCGCTTGCGCAACTGCGCTGACACGTGTCGCGCAGCGCAGCGCGATTGAAGCACTGCTTCCTTTAATTTTTTCTTTAAATAGAGCCTTGCTCTGATTGGGCGCGCTGCCTTGGGAGCTGCGCTCTCTGCGCCGGCGTGCCTGATTTTGACACGTGGCGCCCTGCGCGCAGCGCAGAGGATCTAAAGCGTTGCTTCATTTATTGAAGTTTGAATTTTCAAAGTCGAGCTTTGCTCTGATTGGGGAAAGATGAAGCATTGCTTCATCTCTCGCCTTGGAATTTGAACAGAGCTTTGCTCTGATTGGGGTAAACAAATGCCCCCCCCACCGTTGCGCTTACGTAGCCCCAAACGCGAGCGCAACTGTGGCAGAATTCCAACCGTTGTGGCAACCTTCGGAAGTTGAAAGGGCACTTGATGCTTATAAATAGGACCTTTGGTCCTTCATAGATGATCATCATCTTCAAGAATTTTATTTTCAGAATCTCAGAGCCTTGCTCTTTTGTTTAACACTTTTAAAAGTTCAAACTTTAGAGAATTTTAGGTAAAAAATTAATTTGGATTAAATTAAATCAATTTTAAGAGCCTTGCTCTCAATAGATCCCTGATCTAAAGAAGACCCATTTAGGGTTTCACTTAGCAGAGCTTTGCTCTAAAGGGGTCTAAAGAGAACTAAGGGGGAATTCTATTAGAGTTCCGTTAATAAAGTTCTGTACTACTGAGAGGATTTTATTTGTAACTTCTTGATTCATTGATGGAGCTTTGCTCCTTTTTAAATCATATAGCAAAACTCTTACGAGTTGCTAATTTTGTCGATCTTCTTTTATAGGAGTGATGGACGCCCACATGTATGATCTCGACGAGATTATCTCCTACGGGGACATCCGCCGACTCGGCCGTTCCCAAAATCGAGAATTTACCAATGCCGAATGTGCAGAGATCATGAGTCGTTTCGACGCGTACAACGGTCAACTGCTTCCTCGGCGCTCCCCTCTGTTGAAGCTTATTGTGGGAGCCATCAGGGAAGCGCTTCCCCTATTCTTTACCGGCGTGCCGCTTAGAGCATTGGACGTCGCCGAGGACAAGGTGCACTCAGTGTACCTGATGAATTTAATCTCGAAGATACGGCGAGACAATCTTATCGATCTCTTGCACGAAGCCTTTCAACAGTCCGCTATTCTTGCTGCCTATCGGAGGGTGGAGAACATCAGTGGGGATCCCGACTCCCGTGCTCACGAAAGGAAGCACACCAGGATGGTTCGCCAAGCTTGGAAAGTTTTGGACCACTTTCGAGTTCCTCAATCCCTGTCCAGGATCTGTGGTTTTGCCGTTGTAATTATTTGAATAATGTCTTTGTTTATCGTCTTTATGCTTGTAAGAACCCTTTGCAATATGAATGGAAAATTTCTATTTCAGCTTTTCTTATTTCTCGTTCTGAGTCTTTCGCACATGCATGAATGAATGTGTCTCAAATGCTTGATCAAATGCCCATCGGATGTTCTTTCTGTCGCTTTCTTCTTTCTTTTAATATCAGTATGCTGCCTTAACAACATGATTGACAGATAATAGAGTAAGCATCTAAATTTCTCCAAGAGATAGCGATGGCTTAGGCCGCAGGTTCAGATCTGTTGCCTACGACTTTTCAACTCTATGAACCGTGAGGGTCTCATAGAGATTTTTCTCCCTACGGATCGAGAGGATCTCGTAGGTGGATTTTCTTCTTAGGAATCGTGAGGATTCCTAAGTGTGTTTTATCTTATAAGTCGTAAGGATCTTATAAGAGAATTCTCTCCCTTACAAGTCGAGAGGACTTGTAAGTGGTTGGTGAGTTGACTTGTTTCCGAGTCGAAGTTTTGCCCCGACGGGGAGGTCGTTGGCCGACTTGTTTCCAAGACGGAGGTCATTGGCTGACTTGTTTCCGAGGCGGAGGTCGTTGGCTGACTTGTTTCCGAGGCGGAGGTCTTTGGCTGACTTATTTCCTCGACGGAGGTCATTTGCTGACTTGTTTCCGAGACGGAGGTCGTTGGCTGACTTGTTTCCGAGAGGGAGGTCGTTGGCTGACTTGTTTCCGAGACGGAGGTCGTTGGCTGACTTGTTTCCGAGACGGAGGTCATTGGCTGACTTGTTTCCGAGATGGAGGTCATTTGCTGACTTGTTTCCGCGACGGAGGTCATTGGCTGACTTATTTCTGAGACGGAGGTCGTTGGCTGACTTGTTTCCGAGACGGAGGTCGTTGGCTGACTTGTTTCCGAGACGGAGGTTGTTTGCTGACTTGTTTCCGAGACGGAGGTCGTTGGCTGACTTGTTTCCGAGACGGAGGTCGTTGGCTGACTTGTTTCCGAGACGGAGGTCGTTGGCTGACTTGTTTTCGAGACGGAGGTCGTTGGCTGACTTGTTTCCGCGACGGAGGTCGTTGGCTGACTTGTTTCCGCGACGGAGGTCGTTGGCTGACTTGTTTCCGAGACGGAGGTCGTTGGCTGACTTGTTTCCGAGACGGATTGTTTCCGAGACGGAGGTCCTTGGCTGACTTGTTTTCAAGACGGATTGTTTCCGAGACGGAGGTCGTTGGCTGACTTGTTTCCACGACGGAGGTCATTTGCTGACTTGTTTCCGAGACGGAGGTCATTAGATGACTTGTTTCCGCGACGGAGGTCATTGGCTGACTTGTTTCCGAGACGGAGGTCGTTGGCTGACTTGTTTCCGAGACGGAGGTCATTGGCTGACTTGTTTCCGCGACGGAGGTCATTTGCTGACTTGTTTTCGAGACGGAGGTCATTGGATGACTTGTTTCCGCGACGGAGGTCATTGGCGACTTGTTTCCGAGACTGTGGTCGTTGGCTGACTTATTTCCGCGACGGAGGTCATTGGATGACTTTAGGTTGTCTGTGAACCGTAGAGTCTTGGGACTGGGAACTTTGCCGTGGCTTCAATTGGGGAGGTCACGTCCGTGTCCTGCTGGAATGAGGAGGAACGCCGCTGTTGGTCTCCAGGCTGTAAATGTGGTCGTCGAGATCTGACTTCTCTTCGACGTAGCCTGGTGGGGAAATATAGTCCCCTTTTTGTTTGTGCCCTTGGATTGTATACAGGAATCGATATGATCTCAACTGTAGGGCAAAAGGCTTCATATATTTCTTTTTATTGTTTTATTTCCGCGATGCTCTATCATTTCAGCTTTTATATCGCGAAGGTCGTGATTGCCCAATCATTTCGGCTATTTTTCGCGGTGCCCAATCATTTCGGCTATTTATTTTATTTTTACTCGCTGCTTTTTATTGCGAGTTGCCCAATCATTTCGGCTATTTTGCATGCATACGTTTTTACTTGCTGCTTTTTATTGCAAGTTGCCCCATCATTTCGGCTATTTCGTATGCATGTGCGGCCTACTGGCTTTTCGCTGTAAGCCTGGAATTAGACACCGATTTCGGCATCAGTACCGCTACCACTGGGATATTGCCAGGAGCGAATCATCATTTGCCTCTGTCGATGTCGACCAAAGGTGGCTTAGTGAACAGGGTTAAGGTCCTGTCGACTAAGGCTTTTAACTTCATGAGCCGTAAGGGTCCCACAAAGGTATTTCTCCCTACAAGTCGTGAGGATCTTGTAGGTGTATTTTCTCCTTAGGAATCGTAAGGATTCCTAAGTGTATGTTCCTCCGTAAGTCGTAAGGATCCTACAAGAGGGTTTTTTCCTTGTAAATCGAGAGGACCTACAAGTGTTGTTCATCATACGTACATATCTCCAGTCACGGATGGGACTTGGTTAGGGAAATGTTTATCCATGCCCGTGGATTGTATACAAGGGTCAGTACTGAGCCGCTTGTAGGGCAATATCAAAGGTTGTGGGGGGTTTGCTTAAGCACAGGTTTAGGTCTCTGTAACTTAAGACTTTCAAATCTTATGCGCCGTGAGGGTCCCATAAGAGAGTTTTCCTTACGAGTCATGAGGATCTCGCGAGTGTATTTTCTCCTTAGGAATCGTGGGGATTCCTAAGTGTGTTGCTCCCTTGTGAGTCGTAAGGATCTCACGCGGGTGGTTTCTCCTTACAATGTCGAGAGGATCCTGTAAGTGTCCTTTAACGAGGTTGCGCCCTTTAAGGTTTTCACAAACACTCGCCGGTAGTCCTGCTGTTTTTACTCACGGAGCCCTTACGGGTTTTCATCCGTGCCCATTTTGCTTATGGACATACCATTTTTTTTCTTTTTATTTTCTTTCTTTTTTTTTACGAGGTCGCGCCCTTTCGGGTTTTCACGAACACTCGCCGGTAGCCCTGCTGTTTTTACTCACGGAGCCCTCTCGGGTTTTCATCCGTGCCCATTTTGCTTATGGACATACCGTTTTTTATTCTTTTTATTTTCTTTTTTTTTTACGAGGTCGCGCCCTTTCGGGTTTTCACGAACACTCGCCGGTAGACTTGCTGTTTTTACTCACGGAGCCCTTTCGTGTTTTCATCCGTGCCCATTTTTCTTATGGACATACCGTTTATTATTATTATTATTTTATTATATTTTTTTTATATTCCTTTTATTTCATCTCGTCAGCCTAAGAATGCTGCGGTAGTAGTTTAAGGACGTTTCGGTCCGTCATTAGTTTAAGGACGTTTCGGTCCGTCATTAGTTTAAGGACGTTTCGGTCCGTCATTAGTGTAAGGACGTTTCGGTCCGTTATCCAGTTTTAGGACGTAGTGGTCCATTGGGCTTTCTTCATGAATGAGCATGATGCCCCCGGTATATCCATCTTTTTCGGAGCATGTGGTTGTGGCGGGCTCACCTTCCAGTTTTCGGACAGCGCGAGTTTGCCCTGTTGGTACTGGTCTTCAATCCAATTTTTGAAAACGAAGCAGTCCTCGATCGGATGACTTACTGCTCGATGGTAGAGGCAGTAATTAGGATCGTTGACATCTCCTGGCTGTAGCGGACGTTTCGGATTCGGCAGATTGACAAGTCCGTTGTATACTGTCAGTTCAAACAGTTTCCTCGTTTTATCTTGGGGAAACGAGTAAGGACGTCCTAGTCTTTCCTCGAGTGATGGGCGTGGACGCATGTTGTTTTGGCGAACAACCAATTTTGAGTTGCTCGGCTGTTGTTGAGTATTGGCGACGAAAGTCATTTTTCCCTTTCCTTTATCCCTTTTGTTCGCTCCGTCGTTTGCGGGTCCGCGATTCTTTCCGGGTAGTATGCCCTCGTACGGATGAATGTTTTCATGATTCTTCAATTTTTCAGAGATGGATTCCTCGAAGAGAGGGTTGAAGGCTGTTTTTTCATCGGGGTCGTTCCTGTGGCAATTGTCGGTGACTCTTTTATGCTCATCTATCGTATTTTTCGGCCGTCTACGAGCTTCCCGCTTTGTTCTGTTGACGTAATGCCTATGAGTGACATTCCCTTGCCACCAACACTTAAAGGAGTCACAGTCTTCAGTAGCGTGTGCGATCTTCTGATGATATAGGCAATAATTAGGATACATCTCTATTCCATCGAGAGTGTTTTCTTCAGAGGGTGGTAGCTTCATTCCCAATGATAGGGCTTTGGCGAACCTTTTCCTCGTCTTGAATTTGTTTTATCGGCAGCGGATGTCTTTTGATTTGATGGGAGTGCCTCGACTCTTTCGTCCAGACGGCGGTGTTTAGCTCCTTCCAGTATGGCCATTTCACGCTCTTGATTGGTTTTAACTTTCAGACGAATCTCATTCAGGAAGGCATCGATTATCTCATCTGACGACCGTAGAGTTTCTGGTTCAGGGTCCACCTCCAGCTTTTCAGCGCAAGGAATTTCCTCATCGTCTGTAAACGAATGGGAAATCATATGACAGCTCGCCACGTATTCCTCGGATTCATCCGACGAACTCTTCCCCTCATCTTCCTCTTGAAAGACGTGGTTGAGGAACTCCTGGAGTGTGATGGGAGTCCGTGCTTTCTGGTTATATTCCTCCAGCGCGTCAATCTGTCTTTGTAAGTCCGTTCGCTTGTCGCCCGGCGTTACGGGCTTCTTTGATTTCTTTTTCTTCTTCTTCGAAGATTTTGACGGCTGGTTGTGAGTGCTTAGGCCACCACCATCGGTCTTTGGAGTTGGACGCGGCTTCAACATCCCCTCAATGATCTGAGGTTCCAACGGGTTCTTCCATTTGATCGCTGGGCATGCCCGAAGATCGTTCAGCATTCTCTTTGTCTTAGCTGACAGCACAACCTCCCATGAGGCTTCTTCGACGAGAGAGCACGTTGCCCCCGGTATATTCATCCTCTTAGAGGCGTGAGGTTGCGGCGGATTCACCTTCCATCTATCGGATAGCGCGAACTTGCCCTGTTGGTACTGGTCTTCAAGCCAATTTTTGAAGACGTAGCAATCTTCGATCGGATGACCCAGTACTCGGTTATAGGGACAGTAGTTGGGCTCATTGACATCATTTGGTTGCGACGGACGTTTTGGCTCCGGCAGATTTATGAGTCGGTTGCGCAACGCCAGCTCGAATAATCGTCTCGTTTTATCTCGGGGAAACGAGTAAGGACGTCCTAGCCTCTCTTCAAGAGGTACGTGTGGACGCATATTATTTTGACGAACGACCGGCTTCGAGTTGTTCGGCTATTGTTGAGTATTAGCGACAACGATCGCTTTTCCCTTCCCCTTTTCATTTCGGGAGTCCGGCTTTGGAAGAGAGGGTCTATGGCCCATCTGATCCATTTGCGCTAGCTTGTCAATCAAGGCCTGGATGGTAGTCGGCTTGAAGAACATCATAAATTGCGAGATGGTCGCTTGCGGATCAAGGGTTCCCACAAACATACCCACTGCAGGGGCTTCTTCAATGCGCTGCTCGCACTTTGACCATAAGTTCCGCCACCGTATAGCATATTGAACCCATGTCTCGCCTGGCTTTACCCTGGCGTTAATCAGTGTCGTCATCGGGGTGCGTTCACTGGCGCTTGCAAAACGCTGGGTAAACAACAGCTCCATCTCCGCGAAGGTCTTGAAAGAGTCGTTCGGGAGCTCAGAGTACCACTCGAACGATGTATCTGATAAGCTTCCAACGAACTGGCGAAGCAACAGTTTGTCATCACCGCCAGTGTTGCCGCAGAGTGCCCTGAACTGGGCAACATGCTGGTGGGGATTGCCCGTCCCCTTATAGACATGGAACTTGGGAATGGTATAGCCCGGCAGGTACTTGATCTGGTCGTACCAGCTCGGATATGGTCGTCCTGTTTTTACGACCTTGCCGGCTGCTTCAGTCGCATGATGAATCCGTATTTGTTGGGCTATGTACTCATCCAAGCCAGCTTTGGAGATTGTCTTTTCCTTAGCTGTTGACAGAGCTGGCGGAGGATTTGACGTCTCTCTCCTATCGTTTTCAAGGACGATCGGGGGCTCTTCGGCTGGAGGATCTTGTTGGATCATCATCCCCACCATGTCTTGGAACAGGAGGGCCATACGCTTTATGTTAGCTGCTTGTTCAGCGGCCTCTTTATCCTTCTTCTCTAATATGCGGCGAAGGAATTCAGCATCAGTTTCTTGTTCCTGACGTTCATCCGAGGACGTTTCAGGGTTTTCTTTTGGCCCAGTAAGTGCGGCCATCGCGTTCATCATCTCCTGGAGCTTTTTCTGTTGCTCCTGAGCTTTGGTTACTGACCCTGTAAGCGGTCTATGACCTGTGGATGCACGGCTGTCCTCCTTTCCCGACGCCATGTATACTGTATGAACTAGTATGCCCCCGGACTTAGGGGGTTTAGGCTCACCGTCTTTGGCATTTGCTGTGGGCGCGGGGATTTTCACCGGCCTTCTTCTTTTGTGGGCCGTTTAAGTTGAAGGGGCCGTTGTAGTGGGCACCCTGGTGGTTGCTGTCCTTTGTTGTTTAATAGGACGGCCCTTTTCTTTTTGCACCTTCGCCTTTTTCTGTTGGCGAGAGTGATCTGGGTCAATTACGAAGTCTTGAACTCACCGCCAAACTCTATAAATTTTTGAGGACAGCCGTTGAGGGGGCTGCTCTTGCTTCGTTTCCGGAACTCTCTCCGCGGGTGGAGAAGATCTCTTCAGTGTAGCGGTTGGAGAGTTCTTACGTACCCTCCTAAGTGGTTCAAAGCTGTTCTCAGTTGGAACAGCAGCATTGACTTCCACCACTGGAGCAGGTGGAGTTAGCCCTGAGGGGGAGTTGCCCCCTGCCTTCCTCGCTCGTCGCCAATGGCGACGTCAAGCATGACGAGCCGCTGGGACTGGCTCAGCGATAGAGACAGCTTCTTTTTGCCCCCTGTTCGGATGAGGCGCTGCTGGTGTTAACCTTTTAAAGACTGAGGTTGTTCTTTGAGGGGTGATATTCAATCTGTCAAAGATAGATCCTCGAGCAGGGGAAGGAGCAGGAATAGTCAACCTTGAAAAGACTGACTTTTTGACAGGAGAAGCCGCCTTGGCGACTTCGGGAGCGGCCGTCTTCTCTGGGATGGCCTTCTCAGGTATCATGGGCTTTTTGGCTAGCCCTTTGGAGTTCAGACTCAGTCTGGTGAAGACCGAGGAGTTGGACGACCCGTTGATAGGGGCCGTGGGAGTATTAAGTCGATCAAAGACCGACTTCTTCGAAGCTTCCGGTACGGGTATTGGCAGGGTGAAGCTTGCAGGAGGGATCATGGTCCCGAGAAACAGGCCGGTGGTGGCCTGGATCACCTATTCTACCGGCAGGGCAAGGATGGAGGCCGCTTGAGGCCCATATGCTACACCTCCAGGTGAGGTGGAGCGTTGGTTGCATTGGCACTTCGAGCAGTTCGAGCAGTTAGAGGCCATTGATGCTTGATTCCTTTTTTAATATTAAAAGGAGCCTGTTCTCCATATATAGAAGCCCTGCTTCTCCTCATAATGCGTATGTGCGCTACGTACAACGCACGTGTGCTCGCCACGCGCGCACCACGTGCAACGCACGTGCGCACCACAAGAGAACATTTAATAATATTAAAAGGAGCCTGTTCTCCATATATAGAAGCCATGCTTCTCCTCATAATGCGCATGTGCGCTACGTGCAACGCACGTGTGCTCGCCATGCGTGCACCACGTGCAATGCACGTGCGCACCACATGAAAACATTTAATAATATTAAAAGGAGCCTGTTCTCCATATATAGAAGCCCTGCTTCTCCTCATAATGCGCATGTGCGCCACGTGCAACACACGTGTGCCCGCAACGCGCGCACCACGTGCAACGCACGTGCGCACCACATGAGAATATTCAATTAAAAGGAGACTCGTTCTCCATAGGAGCTTGCTCCCCCCCATAATGCGCATATGCGCAAGATCCATGTGCGCTACGTGCAAATATGAGCGCCCAACACGTGCGACGCACGTGTGCGAACGCAAAGAAGCCTTTTTTCAGCAGCGAGAAGCTTAAGCTCCAGCCTGTTCTTCCCCCCTAATGAGTGAGATATGGTTCAAAGCGTACATCCTTCCACACCTTCAATATATGGCACTGTAATCTCTCAGTGTCGTCGGAGAGGTCGTGGGTCCCAACGACCAATGATCCTTCTTTCTAAAATAAAAAAAAAGAGAAGAAGAGAGAACATTGACAGAGAAACAGAGAAAGAATTCAGAGAACTCCTAAAAAGAAAGTTTGAGAAGTAATCAGAAAGAAAAGAAGGATGAGAGCGGAACAGATTCTGTTCAAAGAAAAATAAATAATAATAGTGCCTTGCACTTTCTTATGAACCATTGGTTATGGTCGCGCCGTCCGTTCGAGCAGTTAGAGGGGAACAGATTCTGGCACGCCCGGAAGATGAGAGGAAGCAGGGCTTCTATATATGAAGAAATCAAGCATCAATGGCCTCTAACTGCTCGAACTGCTCGAAGTGCCAATGCAACCAACGCTCCACCTCACCTGGAGGTGTAGAATATAGGCCTCAAGCGGCCTCCATCCTTGCCCTGCCGGTAGAACAGGTGACCCATGCTACCACCGGCCTGTTTTTCGGGACCATGATCCCTCCTGCAAGCTTCACCCTGCCAATACCCGTACCGGAAGCTTCGAAGATGTCGGTCTTTGATCGACTTACTACTCCCACGGCCCCTATCAACGGGTCGTCCAACTCCTCCGTCTTCACCAGACTGAGTCTGAACTCCAAAGGGTTCGCCAAAAAGCCCATGATACCTGAGAAGGCCATCCCAGAGAAGACGGCCGCTCCCGAAGTCGCCAAGGCGGCTTCTCCTGTCAAAGATTCAGTCTTTTCACGGTTGACTATTCCTGCTCCTGCCCTGCTCGAGGATCTATCTTTGACAGATTGAATATCACCCCTCAAAGAACAACCTCAATCTTTAAAAGTTAACACCAGCAGCGCCTCATCCGGACAGGGGGCAAAAAGAAGCTGTCTCTATCGCTGAGCCAGTCCCAGCGGCTCCTCATGCTCGACGTCGCCATTGGCGACGAGTGAGGAAGGCAGGGGGCAACTCCCCCTCAGGGCTAACTCCACCTGCTCCAGTGATGGAAGTCAATGATGCTGTTCCAACTGGGAACAGCTTTGAACCACTTAGGAGGGTACGTAAGAACTCTCCAACCGCTACACTGAAGAGATCTCCTCCACCTGTGGAGAGAGTTTCGGAAACGAAGCAAGAGCAGCCCCCTCAACGGCTGTCCTCAAAAATTTATAGAGTTTGGCGGAGAGTTCAAGACTCCGTAATTGACCCAGATCACTCTCGCCAACAGAAAAATGCGAAGGTGCAAGAAGAAAATGGCCGTCCTATTAAACAACAAAGGACAGCAACCACCAGGGTGCCCACTACAACGGCCCCTTCAACTTCAACGGCCCACAAAAGAAGAAGGCCGGAGAAAATCCCCGCGCCCGCGGCAAATGCCAAAGGCGGTGAGCCTAAACGCCCTAAGTCCGGGGGCATAATAGTTCATACAGTATACATAGCGTCGGGAAAGGAGGACAGCCGTGCATCCACAGGTCATAGACCGCTTACACGGTCAGTGACCAAAGCTCAGGAGCAACAGCAAAAGATCCAGGAGATGATGAACGCGATGGCCGCACTCACTGGGCCAAAAGAAAGCCTTGAAGCATCCTCGAATGAACGCCAAGAGCAAGAAACAGACGGTGAATTCCTTCGCCGGATATTGGAGAAGAAGGATAAAGAGGCTGCTGAACAAGCAGCCAACATAAAGCGTATGGGCCTTCTGTTCCAAGACATGGTGGGGATGATGATCCAACAAGATCCTCCAGCTGAAGATCCCCCGATCGTCCTTAAAGACGATAGGGGAGAAACGTCGAATCCTCCACCAGTTCTGTCAACAGCTAAGGAGGAGACAATCTGCAAAGCTGACTTGGACGAGTACATAGCACAACAAATATGGGTTCATCATGCAACTGAAGCAGCCGGCCAGGTCGTAAACACAGGACGACCATATCCGAGCTGGTACGACCAGATCAAGTACCCGCCGAGCTATACCACTCCCAAGTTCCATGTCTATATGGGGACGAGCAATCCCCATCAGCATGTTGCCCAGTTCAGGGCACTCTGCGGAAACACTGGCGGCGATGATAAATTGTTGCTTTGCCAGTTCGTTGGAAACTTATCAGATACAGCGTTCGAGTGGTACTCTGAGCTCCCGAACGACTCTATCAAGACCTTCGCGGAGATGGAGCTGTTGTTTACCCAGCGTTTTGCAAGCGCCAGTGAACGTACCCCGATGACGGCACTGATTAACGCCAGGGTAAAGCCAGGAGAGACATGGGTTCAATATGCTATACGGTGGCGGAACTTATGGTCAAAGTGCGAGCAGCGCATTGAAGAAGCTCCTGCGGTGGGTATGTTTGTGGGAACCCTTGATCCACAAGCAACCATCTCGCAATTTATGATGTTCTTCAAGCCGACTACCTTCCAGGCCCTGATCGACAAGCTAGCGCAAATGGATCAGATGGGCCATAGACCCCCTCTTCCAAAGCCAGACTCCCGAAATGACAAATGGAAGGGAAAAACGATCGTTGTCGCTAATGCTCAACAACAGCCGAGCAACTCGAAGCCGGTCGTTCGTCAAAATAATATGCGTCCACACGTACCTCTTAAAGAGAGGCTAGGACGTCCTTACTCGTTTCCCTGAGATAAAACGAGAAGATTATTCGAGCTAACGTTGCGCAACCGACTCATAAATCTGCCGGAGCCAAAACGTCCGTCGCAACCAAATGATGTCAATGAGCCCAACTACTGTCCCTATCACCAAGTACTGGGTCATCCGATCGAAGATTGCTACGTCTTCAAAAATTGGCTTGAAGACCAGTACCAACATGGCAAGTTCACGCTATCCGATAGATGGAAGGTGAATTCACCGCAACCTCACGCCTCTAAGAGGATGAATATGCCGGGGGCAACGTGCTCTCTCGTCGAAGAAGCCCCATGGGAGGTTGTGCTGTCAGCTAAGACAAAGAGAATGCTGAACGATCTTCGGGCATGCCCAGCGATCAAATGGAAGAACCCGTTGGAACCTCAGATCATTGAGGGGATGTTGAAGCCGCGTCCAACTCCAAAGACCGATGGCGGTGGCCCAAGCACTCACAACCAGCCGTCAAAATCTTCGAAGAAGAAGAAAAAGAAATCAAAGAAGCCCGTAAAGCCGGGCGACAAGCGAACGGACTTACAAAGAAAGATTGACGCGCTGGAGGAATATAACCAGAAAGCACGGACTCCCATCACACTCCAGGAGTTCCTCAACCACGTCTTTCAAGAGGAAGATGAGGGGAAGAGTTCGTCGGATGAATCCGAGGAATACATGGCGAGCTGTCATATGATTTCCCATTCGTTTACAGACGATGAGGAAATTCCTTGCGCTGAAAAGCTGGAAGTGGACCGTGAACCAGAAACTCTACGGCCGTCAGATGAGATGATCGATGCCTTCCTGAATGAGATTCGTCTGAAAGTTAAAGCCAATCAAGAGCGTGATATGGCCATACTGGAAGGAGCTAAACACCGCCGACTGGACGAAAGAGTCGAGGCACTCCCATCAAATCAAAAGACATCCGCTTTCGATAAAAACAAATTCAAGACGAGGAAAAGGTTCGCCAAAGCCCTATCATTGGGAATGAAGCTACCACCCTCTGAAGAAAACAGTCTCGGTGGAATAGAGATGTATCCTAATTATTGCCTATATCATCAGAAGATCGCACACCTACTGAAGACTGTGACTCCTTTAAGTGTTGGTGGCAAGGGTATGTCACTTATAGGCATTACGTCAACAGAACAAAGCGGGATGCTCGTAGACGGCCGAAAAATACGACAGATGAGCATAAAAGAGTCACCGACAATTGCCACAGGAATGACCCCGATGAAAAAACAGCCTTCAACACTCTCTTCGAGGAATCCATCTCTGAAAAATTGAAGAATCATGAAAACATTCATCCGTGCGAGGGCGTACTACCCGGAAATAATCGCGGACCCGCAAACGACGGAGCGAACAAAAGGGATAAAGGAAAGGGAAAAATGACCTTCGTTACCAATACTCAACAACAGCCGAGCAACTCAAAATCGGTTGTTCGCCAAAACAACATGCGTCCACGCCCATCACTCGAGGAAAGACTAGGACGTCCTTACTCGTTTCCCCAAGATAAAATGAGAAAACTGTTTTAACTGACAGTACGCAACGGACTTGTCAATCTGCCGAATCCGAAACGTCCGCTACAGCCAGGAGATGTCAACGATCCTAATTACTGCCCCTACCATCGAGCAGTAAGTCATCCGATCGAGGACTGCTTCATTTTCAAAAATTGGATTGAAGACCAGTACCAACATGGCAAACTCGCGCTGTCCGAAAACTGGAAGGTGAGCCCGCCACAACCACATGCTCCGAAAAAGATGGATATGCCGGGGGCATCATGCTCATTCATGAAGAAAGCCCAATGGACCACTACGTCCTAAAACAGGATAACGGACCGAAACGTCCTTAAACTAATGACGGACCGAAACGTCCTTAAACTAATGACGGACCGAAACGTCCTTAAACTACTACCGCTGTAGGGTGTTTTTCGTCACCCCATTGAGATGGGAATACGCGCGCGCTTGTCAGGCGTACTACAGATTCCCCCTGCCTAGGGTAGGCCGGGGTTTAATGATTGTGGGGATCCGAATCTCCGGCAGCCGCGGACTAAGCTGCCATTAATTACCCCTCGCCTTTGGTGCGAGGGAACCTCCGATTGACGGGTTAAACTGGTCATGCGAACTCAATGTGCAGTGTGCGTGTGTTGTGTTTTGAAAGGGGTTTTTTGGATATATTGGGAGCCACGCAGAGTTTTTACGGGGGTCCCGCTACCCGGATAGCGGGCTGGGGGTCAAGGAGGCTAGCAGCCCCCTTGCGGGGTGCGGGTAAGCGCCCCGTTAGAAATTTTTTTCTAACAGGGACAGTGTCGTGGAGTATGTGTATGCACAAATATGTATACATATGTATGTATATATATATATATAAATAAAGGGGAAAAAGACATCCAAAGGATGCGTGGGGCCAGCGTCTAGGCGCTTGAGCGCAAGCGCGCCACGTGTCGGCACGTGGGCGTTTTGCGCTCGAGCGCAGAGTGCTGGAGCGCAACGCGCCACGTGGGCGCTTTGCGCTCGGACGTTGAGCGCTTGGGCGCAAGCGCGCCACGTGTCGGCACGTGGGCGACTTGCGCTCGAGCGCTTGCGCTTGAGCGCAAGAGCGCCACGTGTCGGCACGGGGGCGACTTGCGCTCCAGCAGCGTTGGCAGCTGATTTCACGGATCGCTGTCCTGACCCCCTTGTTTCGGTAGCTGGTAGTTGATTGAAGGCGGTTGGCCTAGCCAGGTCCTTGAATGGTGCTGGCGCTTCTTTTCTTGGCTTGCCCCACTGCTTTCGTGAGGCACAGAGTGCTTGATAGACTCTTGAAGAGACAATGTCATACTTCTTCTGTTGGAGCCGGGACACGTCTCTTTGTGGCGCTGTTCGGACCGCTGTCTTCTTGATTCTGGCGGTCATGGCATTTTTCTGAACCCACTTCAGAGGCTCGAAGGAATTGCTGATTCTTACGTCCGACTCAGCCGTCATCGCGGGGCAACCCTGCACTTGGAACTTCACATGATTCCATATGGACGAAGCCTTGGCCCTCTTGTTGGCTCGATACCTGAGCCGCTTCTGCCTTAACTTTTCTGTTCTAAGCACCTGGCAGACTTCGGCTCTTTGGGAAGACGCCGCAGACCGGACGATGGAGGGCCTTGGAGATACGCTCGATTGTGCATTTGTTGGTGTCGTCGCCTGAGCTCGTCCGCAACATTTGATTTTGCCCTTTGTACCGAAGTTCTTGCACCCTGCTGGAGCACCAGAGAATCGTTCGGATACCGTCTTAAGTTTCGGTTGTGGTGCCTTGGCGATCACGACATTCGGCCTCTTACCCCTTGAGACCGGCTTGGCCACCTGTTCCACCGGGATCTCCGCCAGATGAGCGCTTCCGGCAGGGTAGATGATGACGGAGCCGAACTGGCGGGGCGGTTCCTCCCACTGTCGACTGAGGCTTGCGGGGAGAACCACACGAGCGTTGATCTTGACCACGTACGGAATCGGGGTCACGTTGGAAGCTGAATTCGTCTGGGGAGACATTGTCGTCGAAGGTTGATTGCTTGAAAATCTGCATGAAAAATCATTATTTTTAGTATAAATACAGATATGTATATTGATTGAGTTCGTATGAACGTTTAACCTGAAATATGGGAGGAGAGATTGGTCCCACCGGGCGTGCCAGATTTTGTAGGGTGTTTTTCGTCACCCAATTGAGATGGGAATACGCGCGCGCTTGTCAGGCGTACTACAGATTCCCCCTGCTTAGGGTAGGCCGGGTTTAATGATTGTGGGGATCCGAATCTCCGGCAGCCGCGGACTAAGCTGCCGTTAATTACCCCTCGCCTTTGGTGCGAGGGAACCTCCGATTGACGGGTTAAACTGGTCATGCGAACTCAATGTGCAGTGTGCGTGTTTTGTGTTTTGAAAGGGGGGTTTTGGATATATTGGGAGCCAGGCAGAGTTTTTACGGGGGTCCCGCTACCCGGATAGCGGGCTGGGGGTCAAGGGGGCTAGCAGCCCCCTTGCGGGGTGCGGGGCAGCGTCCCATTAGAAATTTTTTTCTAACAGGGACAGTATCGTGGAGTATGTGTATGCACAAATATGTATACATATGTATGTATATATATATATATAAATAAAAGGGAAAAAGACATCCAAAGGATGCGTGGGGCCAGCGTCTAGGCGCTTGAGCGCAAGCGCGCCACGTGTCGGCACGTGGGCGTTTTGCGCTCGAGCGCAGAGTGCTGGAGCGCAACGCGCCACGTGTCGGCACGTGGGCGCTTTGCGCTCGGACGTTGAGCGCTTGGGCGCAAGCGTGCCACGTGTCGGCACGTGGGCGACTTGCGCTCGAGCGCTTGTGCTTAGCACAAGAGCGCCACGTGTCGGCACGGGGGCGACTTGCGCTCGAGCGCTTGCGCTGGAGCACAAGCGCGCCACGTGTCGGCACCGAGGTGACTTGCGCTCGAGCGCTTGCGCTGGAGCGCAAGAGCGCCACGTGTCGGCACGGGGGCGACTTGCGCTCGAGCGCTTGCGCTGGAGCGCAAGCGCGCCGCGTGTCGGCACGTGGGCGCTCTGCGCTTGAGCGCCGGCCAGAAAAAGAGGCTTTTAGCCTAAAAAGATTTCTCTGAAGAGAAATCAGAGAGGAGTTAGACTCCTGAGTGTATTCTTTTCTTTCTTTTTTTTTTGGGTTAAGTGAAAGGGGTTCTTCTTCTTCCTCCTCTGTTAGCTGGATCTTGAAGATCAATAGATGTGAGATCTCAAAATCTTTCCTTTTGGGGATCTGAAGACAGATCCAAGTTCCCTTTTGTGGGTTTTGTGGTGAAAAACTATTTCGTTTTTGAAAAAGAAGAGTAAAACTCTTGATTTAATTCAAAAGAAGAAGAAGGTTTTTGAACCTTGAAGAAGGAAGAAAGATCTCAGATCTCAAACTTTTTTGGAGAGAGGAAAAAAGTTGTTAGGATATTTCATTATCCTTGCCTTTATAGGCTATACACTTTACACATAGCCCCTTGGGCTTCACAAAATGGCATTTTGCCTATCTCATGGCTCATGTGCCATTTCTTTTTGCACATAAGCCATGGGCTTTACAAAAAATTGGCTTTATGCCTATTTTTCTTACATTTGTCCATAAAATAAAATAAAAGAAATACAACAAAATTATTTATTATAAAATTTTTATCTTGGCATGGGGGGAGGCCGGCCGCTTCATGTTCTGGCTTGACCCGGGCATGGGCCCACTGGATCTGGGCTTGGGCCCACTTGGCTTGGGGTTGACTTTGATTTTGACTTGGTCACCCGGGGTGTAAATTTTTACCCCAACAAATTGCCCCCCATCAATAAATGCACACCACATATGTGGATCGTGTGCATGAAATTGATGGATCTTCTTTCACGTGGAGGCGACTTGATTTGGTTTCCGCTTTTTGGGAAGCTGGCACTGCCCATTTTACGACATGGACGGTCGTTGCTTGACATGTCTCCGAGACGGAGAGTCCGTGATAGACGTTTTCCCTGGCCCGGAGTGATCTGGTTCCCGCTTTGTAGGAATCCTGCACTGCCCTTTTTGCGATTTGGACGGTCGGTGCTGCCATTTTAGCGACATGGACGGTCGGTGCTGCCATTTTAGCGACTTGGACGGTCGGTTCTGCCATTTTAGCGACGTGGACGGTCGGTCTGCCCTTTTTGCGACGTGGACGGTCGGTTCTGCCCTTTTAGCGACGTGGACGGTCGGTGCTGCCATTTTAGTGACTTGGACGGTCGGTTCTGCCCTTTTTGCGACTTGGACGGTCGGTGCTGCCCTTTTTGCGACGTGGACGGTCTGTTCTGCCCTTTTAGCGACTTGGACGGTCGGTGCTGCCCTTTTTGCAACGTGGACGGTCCGTTCTGCCATTTTAGCGACGTGGACGGTCGTTTCTGCCCTTTTAGCGACGTGGACGGTCGGTGCTGCCATTTTAGCGACTTGGACGGTCGGTTCTGCCCTTTTTGCGACTTGGACGGTCGATGCTGCCCTTTTTGCGACTTGGACGGTCGGTTCTTGATTTGACTTGCTCTGATTCTTGCAGCGTCAGGGGTAGACTTGACTTGCTCCGCTTCTTGCGGTGTCGAGATTGGATTCTGACTTGCTCCGCTTTCTGCGGTGTCGGAGTGGAAGTTGACTTGTTGATTTTGATTTGGGTTGACATCAGCATCGCTATACTGGAATATGGTACCAGGAGCGAATCATCATCTGTCATTGAGAGGATTTTGGGATTGTTTTACGCCCGTGGATTGTATACGGTTTTCCAGGATGTATGATCCAGACCGTAGGGCCGGAAAAATTTCGGGATTTTGTCGGCGTCTGCATCGCTGCACTGGAATATGGTACCAGGAGCGACTCATCATTCACCGTTGGGGTATGGGATTTGGAATTTGGTTGGAGTCTGCATCGCTGCACTGGAATATGGTACCAGGAGCGACTCATCATTCGCCATTTGGGGATTGGGGAGCGATGGCTTAGGAGACAGGTTTAGATCCCTATCGCCTAAGACTTTTCAATTTTATGGGCCGTGAGGGTCCCATGAAAGCATTTTCTCCCTACGAGTCGTAAGGATCCCGCAGGTGTATTTTCTCCTTAGGAGTCGTGAGGACTCCTAAGTGTGTTTTTCCTTTATGAGTCGTAAGGATCCCACAAAGGTTTGTTCTCCTCATATATCATGAGGACACATGAGTGGGTCTTATCAATGGAGCATCATTCCCAAAGCGGAGACCGGCCGCGTAACTGGTGATTACGGTGGGGCATGGGTATGATGAGAATTATTTAAGCCCGTGGATTGTATACGATGGTCAATTTGGGGACCCACCGTAGGGCCGGGAGAATTTTGAGGAATCGGATTTTGGTTGGCGTCTGCATCGCTGCACTGGAATGTGGTACCAGGAGCGACTCATCATTCGCCATTTGGGGATTTGGAATTTGGATCTTGTTTGGCATCAGCATTGCTGCACTGGAATAATGCCAGGAGCAACTCATCATTTGTCTTGGGAGGACTTGGGATTTGGGTTTTTGGTCGGCATCAGCACCGCTAACACTGAAGCGAAATGCCAGGAGCGACTCATCATTTGCCGTTGCCCGTTGGGGAACGATGGCTTAGGAGATAGGTTTGGGTCCCTATCACCTAAGGCTTTTCAATTTTATGGGCCATGAGGGTCCCATAAAAGCATTTTCTCCCTATGAGTCATAAGGATCCCGCAGGTGTATTTTCTCCTTAGGAATCGTGAGGATTCCTAAGTGTGTCGCTCCTTTGTGAGTCGTAAGGATCTCACGCAGGGGTTTTCTCCTCACAAGGTCGAGAGAACTTTGCGAGTGTATTTCATCTCTTTTCATGAGTTTGCGCCCTTTCGGGTTTTCACAGACTCGCCTGTAGTCCTGCTGTTTTTACTCACGGAGCCCTTTCGGGTTTTCATCCGTGCCCGTTTTGCTTGTGGACATACCGTTTATTTTTTTTATTTCTTTCTTCTTCTTTTTTTCCTTCTTTTCTTCTTCTTTTTTTTTTTTGGCCGCTGGTGGGACTTTAAAAGTAGTCTTACCGGCAGGATTTGGGAGAGATAGAGGTCATTTACGCCCATGGATTGTATACGGTTTTGCAGGATGTATGATCCAGACCGTAGGGCTGATGTGCTCAATTCGCCTGCGACTTGGAGCATTCACGTGTAGTATTTCTTGAGATATCGGCCATTGATGGGTGGCATGGGCCTTTCTCCCTCGGCACTTATTAGTTGGTAGGATCCCCCGTCAAACACTTTCTCGATGACGTTTGGTCCTTCCCAGTTTGGCTCGAATTTCCCCTTGGCATGTCGATTGGGGATAATCAGTCTTTTGAGGACCAACACCAATTCACCTTTCTTGAAAGCGCGGAGACGGGTTATCTTGTCATAGGCCTGTGACATTTGGGCTCGGTATAGCTCCAGATTTTGCTGTACCGCGAGCCTCTTTTCTTCGAGGGCATCGAGCTCTTCAAGTCGAAGGAGCACATTTTCCTCCTCCGTCAACTCGTGCTGAACGGCCATTCTTAAGCTTGGAACTTCAACTTCAAGGGGGAGGACCGCCTCCACTCCGAAAAGCAATGAGTATGGAGTGGACTGAGTTGGAGTACGGTGCGTGGTACGATATGCCCACAACGCCTCGTGAAGTTTGAGATTCCAGTCTCTCTTGTTGGCTGAAGCATTTTTCCTCAGGAGCTTGCATAGAGTCTTATTGAAGGCTTCGGCTAGCCCATTGGCTCTTGGATTATAGATGGAGGAATATCTCCAGTCTATCTTGTGCTGGGTAGCGAACCTTGAGACATTGAAGCTTTTGAAAGAAGGCCCATTGTCAGAAATGATTCTTCTTGGTGTACCGAAGCGGTATAGAATATTATGTTGGAAGAATGTCAGAATATCTTTTGTCTTGACTTCTTTTAGCGGGACAGCTTCTGCCCATCTAGAGAAGTAGTCTGTCGCGGCCAGTATGAACCGGTGGCCTTTAGATGACGGAGGATCAATTGGGCCAACAATGTCGGTGCCCCAAACTTCGAAGGGCCACGATGCCACCGTAGGATGCAATGGGTTGGGATGCTTGTGAATGAAATCACCATGGATTTGGCAGATCTGACATTTCTTTGCGTGCTCTCCGCAATCCCGTATCATGGTGGGCCAATAATACCCAAGCCGTTTAATTTGAAGTCGCATCTTGGGGCCAGATTGGTGGGCACCGCAAACGCCCGAGTGAACATCTTTCATGACCTTTTGGGCTTCGGCCAATGACAGACACCTGAGCCAGAGTTGGTCATATGACCTGCGGTATAACGTGTCATTTACAAACACGTATCGGAGAGCTCTTTTCTTCAGCTGGATCTTCACAGATTTTTCTTCGGGCAGCTTGTCGTATCGGAGGTACTCTATGAAGGGTTCTCTCCAATCGGGCTCGTCTTGGATGATCGAAGCTTCTTCGGCAGGACTGCTCTTCTGTTCCGCGCTTTCCTCTTCTCGTAGAGAGACTGGGGGTAGAATTTGTCGGCTCCTGACTGTGATCAGAATTTCGTCCATGTCAGGACCGGCCAGCTCCTTGGCTAAGCGAGCGAGTACGTCAGCCTTCCCATTCAACGCTCTAGGGACTCTCATTAGTTCAATATGAGTGAACCGTTTCATGAGTTCCACCACTCGGCCTCTGTACCGAGCTAACTCGGGTTTGTATATTTTATAATCGCCGCTTACTTGGTTGACGACGAGCTGGGAGTCACCGTAAACTCGTAGCCGACGGATTTCCATTTCTATGGCGAGCTCCAAACCAGCTATCAGAGCTTCATACTCGGCCTCATTGTTTGTGCGAGGCTCGGTGAGAGCAAAAGAGCGCCGTAGGGTTCCCATTGATGGCGTGATGAACACCAATCCTATCCCTGCCTTTATCTCTGGGACGCTTGATTTACTGGAGGTCCTTATTGATGAGGCTCCATCGAAGTAGAGCTCCCAACATGGCCCATCTTCCTCGAGGTGCAGCACTTGTTCGTCGGGTAACTCACAATTTAGCGGCGACCCTTCTGGTATGGGATGAGCAGCGAGAGCTTGCCTTTTTACTGCTTTCTGAGGAGTATAAACTATGTCAAACTCAAGTAGCATAACAGCCCATCTTGCCATTCTGCCGGCTAAGCTCGCTCTGGTAATCAAGTGTTTGAGCGGGTCGACCTTGGAGATCAACATAACCCGATGAGCAAGAAGATAGTGCCTCAACTTCTTCACAGCAAATATCAGAGCCAGGCATTGCTTCTCGATTGGGGAATAGTTGTGTTCCGCCCCGACTAGAGTTCGACTGAGGTAGTAGAGGGCATTTTCTTTTCCCTCCTCATTATTCTGGGCAAGGAGCACACCGAGTGACTCATTTAGCGCGGCAGTGTAGAGAATCAGCGGTTTATTTGGAATGGGAGCGGCCAGCACTGGAGGGTGCAACAAGTATTGTTTGATGCTTTCGAACGCTGCTTGACATTCGGCATCCCAGATAAAAGGAGCTCCTTTCTTCATGAGCTTTGAGAAGGGCCTACATCTCCCCGATAAATTTGAGATAAACCTCCGTATATAAGCAAGCTTGCCTTGAAAAGATCTTAGTTGCGTCAGACTCTTCGGAGGGGGCATCTCCATGATGGCCTTTATCTTTGATGGGTCAACTTCGATCCCTCGATGCCGGACTATGAAGCCCAGGAATTTTCCCGATGACACGCCAAAAGCGCACTTCAGAGGATTCATCTTCAGATCGTATTCCCTCAGTCTGGTGAGAACGGTCCTGAGATCTTGGATATGATCGGCCTTGGCTTTAGTCTTGACGACCAGATCATCAACATAGCATTCGACGACTTTATGGATTAGGTCATCAAAGATATTAGTTATCGCCCTTTGATATGTAGCACCTGCGTTCTTCGGTCCGAATGGCATTACCTTGTAGCAATATATTCCGATCGGGGTTCGAAATGCTGTGTGCTTCTCATCCTCAGGCGACATCTTGATCTGATTATATCCAGATGAGCCATCAATAAAGGTGAACAGTTCGTAATTTGAGGTGTCATCGACCATCATTTCCATGACCGGTAGCGGGAAGTCGTCTTTAGGACATGCTTTGTTGAGGTCCCTAAAATCGACACAAACTCGGATCTGCCCATTTTTCTTCTTCACTGGGACTATGCATGCGATCCAGTCCGCATATTTCTCTTCCCTGATGAAGCCGGCATCGATGAGCTTCTTAGTTTCCTCGATGACCTTTTCTTCTAGTTCCCTTCTCATTCTTCGAGGAGCTTGTTTGACTGGCTTAGCATCAGGAGATATAGCCAACTTGTGTACGGCCACTTCAGGAGAAAGGCCAGGCATTTCTTTGTATGTCCACGTGAAGCAGTCGACGAACTCATGCAGCAGGGCAATTATCTGCGCTTTCATTTCCTCTGACAAGAGCGAGCTGATGTAAGTCGGCCTTGGATTATCGGGCGTTCCTAAGTCAATCTCGGTTAGCTCATCAAAGGTTGCTTGTCCTCCATCTTCGAGCTCTTGAGGAGCTTCTTCTGGCTCGGCTATTTCGTCATCATCATTTGATCTTTCGCTGGCCTCACCAACATGGATCATGTAGCACGCTTTGGAATCAGGTTGAACGTAGCCTATGCCCCGCCTATCTGGAATTTGTCCATCGATGAGTGCTCGGACCTGGGGTGGGTGCCATAGCCCTTCGTAAAAATATGCTTCGGACTCCGTTTGATATAACCGGCATCCGCACTTTTTAAAGTATTCCTGCATCTCGGGCGCATAGTATCTGGGATTGAGAACGGCTCTTATGCCTCTCTCATAGGGAAGGCACGCGACAGAAAGATCGTCCGGGTGCACAACGGGGTTTGACCCGTAAAACAGGATGCCTTTCTGTCCATTTTTCCTCCCAGGGACGTAGAAAGTTTTCAGCTGGTCCACGGTGGAGACTGACAACGCATCGAGCTCTTTGCACATCTGCTCCGGCACCCTTGTGACGGCTAGGGACCCTTCTGCAACTTCGAAGGACTCTCGTAGTTTCGCTTGTTGCATAGGGGACCAATCTGCACAGCTGTTGCACGGCAGGTCCTCTTCTTCTGACTCTTCAGTGTCACTGCCAAGATGAGGGCGGACTTTGCTGCTAGATGGACCTTCAGTAACAGATTCGTCCGTATCACTACCGAAACGAGGGTGGGATTTACGGAAGGACGGGCTTCCAGCGTCGGACTCATCAGTGTCGCTACCGAAATGTGGACGCACTTGGGCGTTTTTACTTTTGAAAATGACAACCGGCGCAGATTTGCTTTTGGGTCTTGGGGCCGGTCTATCCTCAGTCAGTTGTGGCTTAGCATTTTGGTGGTTCATAAAGTACCGAGAATCTTCATAGCGGACTTCATGTACACCGAACGGCTGGATGTCTCCGTCAATGCGTCTTTCTTCGCCATTTTTAGTATACTTCATGCATTGATGGAGAGTTGACGGAATGATGCCGTAATCGTGGAGCCACGGCCGCCCCAAGAGAATCTTATAAGACGTGTCGGCATCGATCACGTATATCTTAGCTTCAGTTTGCAGATCCCCGAATTTGATTGGCAGAGCTATGGACCCCAGAACTTGCTGGCAATTTTGGTTGAAGCCTTGAATGACAATCCTTTCCCTTGATAGGTGTCGGACGTCCATTGACAAACTCTTCAGCGTCCGCAAGTTCATGATGTTCACTGAGGACCCCGGATCAATCAATATGCGATTAATTCGATCTCCGTCGCTGTACCCGGTCACGTAAAGCGGCCGATTATGCTCAGCCGTTCCCAATAGCAAGTCTTCATCCTTAAATGTGACTGCGGCGGCATGCAAAGCGTGCTGGGCTTCTTTCATATTAATTTTCACAAAGTGAGCCTGATACCGCTCGGGGTTTTGTAGAGCGTGAATGAGAACATCTCTAAGCTCCTTAGATAGGACCAAGGCATCGTAGATGCTCAGGAGAGACGGAAGCTTCCGGAGGTGAGCCAAGACATTATAGTCTACTGGGGAAGGACTCGAGTTTTCATCAGCCGGTTCTCCGCCATCTTCATCATTAGCGACTTGTTTTTCCTTCCCTTTTGGGGCGTTGCCCTGATTTTGCGGTAGAGCCCTGCCGCTTCTGAGTTGGATTTGATTGGCCTTTGTGGTGAGCTCCTCGTCCTCTTCGGGAAAACAGAGCTCATCCTCGGAGTCGCTGCCAAGATGGATGGCATAGCAGGTCACTACTGGGATCTCTTCATTGGAGTCTTCTTCTAACTCCTCCAGAATTTCAGCCGCTTGTACAGGGAAGAACTCCTTCAATTGAATCAATGTTCTTTCCTTTTGTTCATATTCTTCGAGGGAATCGATATATTTTTGAATGGTCGATCTCCCTACAGACTCTTTTTCACGCCGAGCTGCACTTTTCTTCTTCTTCAGCTTCTTGGATTTTGAGCCTGATGGAGCTGCATTGGCAGCTGGACTGGTAGGCTTCTTCTGCCCTTCCCATTCCGTCCTGGGTTCTTTCCGAAGTAGCTTTATCATCTTCTTCGTCTTATTAGATATGTGCGTACTCCACGAAGGCCGTGATGAGTCCGTTTCATTTCTCAGGGCAGCGGGTTCGGCTGTCTGCTCCCAGAAGGCTTCAGTTTCTGTCTGTATAAAGTTGGTGGTTGCAACTTGATTATTCACCAACACACTTTTGGACAGCTCGATCTCTCCAGCCTTGTACTGCTTCTCGACCCAGTCTTTGAAGATATAGCAATCCTCGATCGCATAGCTCACTACTCGGTGGTACGGGCAATACAGAGGATTGTCGGTCATTTTTGCTTCTTGGGGTCTTTTCGACTCCGGCAATTGTAGGCCGTTGTTCAAGGCATCTTTAAATATCTTACGGACCATGTCCCTTCTGAAAGAGTAAACCTTGTTCTTCTTCTCTTCTAGGGAAGGCCCATCTCCTCCCAGCAATGGCTTTCGAGACCGGTTGGTTTTGGATTCGCCCGCCCTTCGCTTTTCTTCATTGTCGGACGCATTGAAGACATTGGTACTACTGGAACTCCCGCTTCTACGGTTGTCGTCCCGCTTGCTTTTCCAAGTTTTGTCTCTCTGAGAATCCGGCGGGGACTCTTGCTTTGAGCGTTCCAGCATTTGGACTTTCTTGGTTAGCTCCTGAAATGTCTTGAGGCCCGCTGTACACAAGAATGGGACCATCCAATTGCTGAGGTTCCCAATGAGAAGACTGACGGACTGGTCCTGCTCCAGCGGCGGTTCTCACTTGACCGTGAGATTACGCCATCGGGTGATAAAGTCAGTGTTGCTTTCATTCTTCCCCGGCTTGGTCCTCACAAGGTCGGCAATGGAGATTTTATCACTGACGCTCATGAACCTTTGCCGGAACAGAGACTCCATTTGGGCAAAGGTAATGATGGACCCGTCTGGTATGCTCGCGTACCAGTCGAAAGCGACACCGGTCAGGCTGTTGACAAACTGACGAAGAAGGAGCGCGTCATTGCCCCCTGTATTTCCGCACGATGCTTTGAAGTGGGCAACGTGCTGATTTGCATTCCCCGTTCCATCAAATCTTCCGAACTTAGGAATGACGTAGCCGCTTAGGAACTCAATCAGATCGTACTGCGCGGGGTATGGCCGCCCACTACTGCCGATTTCTTTCTGAGCTTCAGCTTCGGCCACCAATGTTTTAACCTTGCTGGTGACCAAATCCATTATCCGATCCTGTGTTAGCGGGATAGTGCTATCTGGGGCCAAGGCGTCCCCAGAAGCGGAATGTGGCCGGCTTTCATGCGGCTCGACCAGTCTTGGTCCCAAAGGAACAGGCATTGGCTGCCTCGGATTGTCATCACCCGGCTGATTAGTAGCGGCTTGTGCTTGATTGGGAGGCGCTCGAGCAATTTGAGCCGTAAGCTGCATCACAACGTTTGTTAGGTCGTCAATTTTCGAATAGAGCTTGGCCATCTCTTTATCCTTGCTCCTAAGCTGTTTTCGAAGCTCTTGAAGCAGCTCTTGCTCTGCGGTCCTGGGGCGGAAAGTCGGCTCCTCCTCGCTGTCCGAGCTTGACTCTGCATGGATCGAGAGGTCTTTCTTCCCATCTTCCTCCTCGAGAGGGTTTTCTTCATCCAACGGAGGCGACTGTTCTTGGGAAGCGGCAACCACATTCAAGCCAGATTGGGCTTGGGATGTGGTGGCCCCATCCTTGCTTTTGCTGCGAAGGTTGTCGATGGGGCGCCCGCCCGCCATATAGACCGTATGGATGATATATCCGGCTGTCTTTCTATCGTTGGCAGCTGATTTAACGGATCGCTGTCCTGACCCCCTTGTTTCGGTAGCTGGTAGTCGATTGAAGGTGGTTGGCCTAGCCAGGTCCTTGAATGGTGCTGGCGCTTCTTTTCTTGGCTTGCCCTACTGCTTTCGTGAGGCACAGAGTGCTTGATAGACTCTTGAAGAGACAGTGTCATACTTCTTCTGTTGGAGCCAGGACACGTCTCTTTGTGGCGCTGTTCGGACCGCTGTCTTCTTGATTCTGGCGGTCATGGCATTTTTCTGAACCCACTTCAGAGGCTCGAAGGAATTGCTGATTCTTACGTCCGACTCAGCCGTCATCGCGGGGCAACCCTGCACTTGGAACTTCACATGATTCCATTTGGCCGAAGCCTTGGCCCTCTTGTTGGCTCGATACCTGAGCCGCTTCTGCCTTAACTTTTCTGTTCTAAGCACCTGGCAGACTTCGGCTCTTTGGGAAGACGCCGCAGACCGGACGATGGAGGGCCTTGGAGATACGCTCGATTGTGCATTTGTTGGTGTCGTCGCCTGAGCTCGTCCGCAACATTTGATTTTGCCCTTTGTACCGAAGTTCTTGCACCCCGCTGGAGCACCAGAGAATCGTTCAGATACCGTCTTAAGTTTCGGTTGTGGTGCCTTGGCGATCACGACATTCGGCCTCTTACCCCTTGAAACCGGCTTGGCCACCTGTTCCACCGGGATCTCCGCCAGATGAGCGCTTCCGGCAGGGTAGATGATGACGGAGCCGAACTGGCGGGGCGGTTCCTCCCACTGTCGACTGAGGCTTGCAGGGAGAACCACACGAGCGTTGATCTTGACCACGTACGGAATCGGGGTCACGTTGGAAGCTGAATTCGTCTGGGGAGACATTGTCGTCGAAGGTTGATTGCTTGAAAATCTGCATGAAAAATCATTATTTTTAGTATAAATACAGATATGTATATTGATTGAGTTCGCATGAACGTTTAACCTGAAATATGGGAGGAGAGATTGGTCCCACCGGGCGTGCCAGATTTTATAGGGTGTTTTTCGTCACCCCATTGAGATGGGAATACGCGCGCGCTTGTCAGGCGTACTACAGATTCCCCCTGCTTAGGGTAGGCCGGGTTTAATGATTGTGGGGATCCGAATCTCCGGCAGCCGCGGACTAAGCTGCCGTTAATTACCCCTCGCCTTTGGTGCGAGGGAACCTCCGATTGACGGGTTAAACTGGTCATGCGAACTCAATGTGCATTGTGCGTGTTTTGTGTTTTGAAAGGGGGGTTTTGGATATATTGGGAGCCACGCAGAGTTTTTACGGGGGTCCCGCTACCCGGATAGCGGGCTGGGGGTCAAGGGGGCTAGCAGCCCCCTTGCGGGGTGCGTGGCAGCGTCCCATTAGAAATTTTTTTCTAACAGGGACAGTGTCGTGGAGTATGTGTATGCACAAATATGTATACATATGTATGTATATATATATATATAAATAAAAGGGAAAAAGACATCCAAAGGATGCGTGGGGCCAGCGTCTAGGCGCTTGAGCGCAAGCGCGCCACGTGTCAGCACGTGGGCGTTTTGCGCTCGAGCGCAGAGTGCTGGAGCGCAACGCGCCACGTGTCGGCACGTGGGCGCTTTGCGGTCGGACGCTGAGCGCTTGGGCGCAAGCGCGCCACATGTCGGCACGTGGGCGACTTGCGCTCGAGCGCTTGCGCTTGAGCGCAAGCGCGCCACGTGTCGGCACGGGGGCGACTTGCGCTGGAGCGCAAGCGCGCCACGTGTCGGCACCGAGGCGACTTGCGCTTGAGCGCAAGAGCGCCACGTGTCGGCACGGGGGCGACTTGCGCTCGAGCGCTTGCGCTGGAGCGCAAGCGCGCCACGTGTCGGCACGTGGGCGCTCTGCGCTTGAGCGCCGGCCAGAAAAAGAGGCTTTTAGCCTAAAAAGATTTCTCTGAAGAGAAATCAGAGAGGAGTTAGACTCCTGAGTGTATTCTTTTCTTCTTTTTTTTTTTTGGGTTAAGTGAAAGGGGTTCTTCTTCTTCCTCCTCTGTTAGCTGGATCTTGAAGATCAATAGATGTGAGATCTCAAAATCTCTCCTTTTGGGGATCTGAAGACAGATCCAAGTTCCCTTTTGTGGGTTTTGTGGTGAAAAACTATTTCGTTTTTGAAAAAGAAGAGTAAAACTCTTGATTTAATTCAAAAGAAGAAGAAGGTTTTTGAATCTTGAAGAAGGAAGAAAGATCTCAGATCTCAAACTTTTTTGGAGAGAGGAAAAAAGTTGTTAGGATATTTCATTATCCTTGCCTTTATAGGCTATACACTTTACACATAGCCTCTTGGGCTTCACAAAATGGCATTTTGCCTATCTCATGGCTCATGTGCCATTTCTTTTTGCACATAAGCCATGGGCTTTACAAAAAATTGGCTTTATGCCTATTTTTCTTACATTTGTCCATAAAATAAAATAAAAGAAATACAACAAAATTATTTATTACAAAATTTTTATCTTGGCATGGGGGGAGGTCGGCCGCTTCATGTTCTGGCTCGACCCGGGCATGGGCCCACTAGATCTGGGCTTGGGCCCACTTGGCTTGGGGTTGACTTTGATTTTGACTTGGTCACCCGGGTGTAAATTTTTACCCCAACAACCGCAGCATCCTTAGGCTGACGAGATGAAAAAAAAAGGAATATAAAAAAAATATAATAATAATAAACGGTATGTCCATAAACAAAATGGGCACGGATGAAAACCCGAAAGGGCTCCGTGAGTAAAAACAGCAGGGCTACCGGCGAGTGTTCGTGAAAACCCGAAAGGGCGCGACCTCGTAAAAAAAAAGAAAATAAAAAGAATAAAAAACGTTATGTCCATAAGCAAAATGGGCACGGATGAAAACCCGAGAGGGCTCCGTGAGTAAAAACAGCAGGGCTATCGGCGAGTGTTCGTGAAAACCCGAAAGGGCGCGACCTCGTAAAAAAAAAAGAAAAAAAAACGGTATGTCCATAAGCAAAATGGGCACGGATGAAAACCCAAAAGGGCTCCGTGAGTAAAAACAGCAAGACTACCGGCGAGTGTTTGTGAAAACCTTAAAGGGCGCAACCTCGTTAAAGGACACTTATAGGATCCTCTCGACCTTGTAAGGAGAAACCACCCGCGTGAGATCCTTACGACTCACAAGGGAGCAACACACTTAGGAATCCCCACGATTCCTAAGGAGAAAATACACTCGCGAGATCCTCACGACTCGTAAGGAAAACTCTCTTATGGGACCCTCACGGCTCATAAGATTTGAAAGTCTTAAGTTACAGAAATCTAAACCTGTGCTTAAGCAAACCCCCCACAACCTTCGATATTGCCCTACAAGCGGCTCAGTACTGACCCTTGTATACAATTCACGGGCGCGAATAAACATTTCCCTAATCAAGTCCCATCCGTGACCGGGGATATGTACGTATGATGAACAACCCTTGTAGGTCCTCTCGATTTACAAGGAGAAAACCCTCTTGTAGGATCCTTACGACTTACGAAGGAACATGCACTTAGGAATCCTTACGATTCCTAAGGAAAAAATACACCTACAAGATCCTCACGACTTGTAGGGAGAAATACTTTTGTGGGACCCTTACGGCTCATGAAGTTAAAAGCCTTAGTCGACAGGACCTTAACCCTGTTCACTAAGCCACATTTGGTCGACATCGACAGAGGCAAATGATGATTCGCTCCTGGCAATATCCCAGTGGTAGCGGTACTGATGCCGAAATCGGTGTCTAATTCCAGGCTTACAGTGAAAAGCCAGTAGGCCGCACATGCATACGAAATAGACAAAATGATGGAGCAACTTGCAATAAAAAGCAGCAAGTAAAAACGTATGCATGCAAAATAGCCGAAATGATTGGGCAAATCGCAATAATAAGCATCGAGTAAAAATATAATAAATAGCCGAAATGATTGGGCACTGCGAAAAATAGCCGAAATGATTGGGCAATCGCGACCTTCGCGATATAAAAGCTGAAATAATAGAGTATCGCGGAAATAAAACAATAAAAAGAAATATATGAAGCCTTTTGCTCTACAGTTGAGATCACATCAATCACTGTATACAATCTAAGGGCACAAACAAAAAGGGGACTACATTTCCCCACCAGGCTACGTCAAAGAGAAGTCAGATCTCGACGACCACATTTATAGCCTGGAGACCAACAGCGGCGTTCCTCCTCATTCCAGCAGGAAACGGACGTGACCTCACCAATCGGAGCCACGGCAAAGTTCCCAGTTCCAAGACTCTACGGTTCACAGACAACCTAAAGTCATCCAATGACCTCCGTCGCGGAAACAAGTCAGCCAACGACCTCCGTCTCGGAAACAAGTCGCCAATGACCTCCGTCGCGGAAACAAGTCAGCCAATGACCTCCGTCGTGGAAACAAGTCATCCAATGACCTCCGTCTCGGAAACAAGTCAGTAAATGACCTCAGTCGCGGAAACAAGTCAGACAATGACCTCCGTCTCATAAACAAGTCAGCCAACGACCTCCGTCTCGGAAAAAAGTCAGCCAATGACCTCCGTCGCGGAAATAAGTCATCCAATGACCTCCGTCTCGGAAACAAGTCAGGAAATGACCTCCGTCGCGGATACAAGTCAGCCAAGGACCTCCGTCTCGGAAACAAGTCAGCCAGCGACCTCCGTCTCGGAAACAATCCGTCGCGGAAACAAGTCAGCCAACGACCTCCGTCTCGGAAATAAGTCAGCCAACGACCTCCGTCTCGGAAACAAGTCAGCCAACGACCTCCGTCTCGGAAACAAGTCAGCCAACGACCTCCGTCTCGAAAACAAGTCAGCCAACGACCTCCGTCTCGGAAATAAGTCAGCAAATGACCTCCGTCTCGGAAACAAGTCAGCCAACGACCTCCGTCTCGGAAACAAGTCAGCCAACGACCTCCGTCTCGGAAACAAGTCAGCCAACGACCTCCGTCTCGGAAACAAGTCAGCCAACGACCTCCGTCGCGGAAACAAGTCAGCCAACGACCTCCGTCGCGGAAACAAGTCAGCAAAGGACCTCCGTCGCGGAAACAAGTCAGCAAATGACCTCCGTCGCCGAAACAAGTCAGCAAATGGCCTCCATCTCGGAAACAAGTCAGCCAACGACCTCCGTCTCGGAAACAAGTCAGCCAACGACCTCCGTCTCGGAAACAAGTCAGCCAACGACCTCCGTTGCGGAAACAAGTCAGCAAATAACCTCCGTCACGGAAACAAGTCAGCCAACGACCTCCGTCTCGGAAACAAGTCAGCCAACGACCTCCGTCTCGGAAACAAGTCAGCCAACGGCCTCCGTCTCGGAAACAAGTCAGCCAATGACCTCCGTCTCCGAAACAAGTCAACCAACGACCTCCCCATTGGGGCAATACTTCGACTCGGAAACAAGTCAACTCACCAACCACTTACGAGTCCTCTCGACTTGTAAGGGAGAGGATTCTCTTATAAGATCCTTACGACTTATAAGAGAAAACACACTTAGGTATCCTCACGATTCCTAAGGAGAAAATCCACCTACGAGATCCTCTCGATCCGTAGGGAGAAAAATCTCTATGAGACCCTCACGGTTCATAGAGTTGAAAAGTCTTAGGCAGCAGATCTGAACCTGCGGCCTAAGCCATCGCTATCTCTTGGAGAAATCTAGATGCTTACTCTATTATCTGTCAATCATGTTGTTAAGGCAGCATACTGATATTAAAAGAAAGAAGAAAGCAACAGAAAGAATCATGTTGCTAAGTGAAACCCTAAATGGGTCTTCTTTAGATCAGGGATCTATTGAGAGGAAGGCTCTTAAAATTGATTTAATTTAATCCAAATTAATTTTTTACCTAAAATTTTCTAAAATTTGAACTTTTAAAAGTGTTAAACAAAAGAGCAAGGCTCTGAGATTCTGAAAATAAAATTCTTGAAGATGATGATCATCTATGAAGGACCAAAGGTCCAATTTATAAGCATTAAGTGTCCTTTCAACTTCCAAAAGTTGCCGCAACGGTTGGAATTCTGCCACCGTTGCGCTCGCGTTTGGGGCTACGTGAACGCAATGGTGGGGGGAATTTGTTTACTCCAATCAGAGCAAAGCTCTGTTCAAATTCCAAGGCGGGAGATGAAGCAACGCTTCATCTTTCCCCAATCAGAGCAAAGCTCTACTTTGAAAATTCAAACTTTAATAAATGAAGCAACGCTTCAGATCCTCTGCGCTGCGCGTAGGGCGCCACGTGTCAAAATTAGGCACGCCGGTGCAGAGAGCGCAGCGCCCAAGGCAGCGTGCCAAATCAGAGCAAGGCTCTATTTAAAGCAAAAATTAAAGGAAGCAGTGCTTCAGTCGCGCAAGCGCTGCGCTGCGCGACACGCGTCAGCGCAGTTGCGCAAGCACAGTTGCGTAAGTGCTGCGCTGCGCGACACGTGTCAGCGCAGTTGCGCAAGCGCAGTTGCGCTGCGCTGTGCGCTGCGCGACACGTGTCAAGCGCTGGTGCATTTGCGCCAAACAGAATTAAAATTCTAATAAGATCTTTCTGTTCTTGTTAAAACAAGAAGATTGTCTTCTGTAAAACAGAAACCCTTGGATCAAAGATCCAACGGTGGGGAAAATTCCCCAAATCACTTAGAGAAAGATCTCTTTAACAAATTTAACTAATTAATGGGCACTATATAAAGACCCCTAGACTCCAATTCAAAAGATCATCAACATCATCATTGAGAACTCTGAAGAATTGGAGAGAATTCCTCAAGAACAAAAAAGGTAAAAACCTTTAGAAAAAGAGAAAATTCTCTTATGAACAGATCATTGATCTGAGAACATGATCAATGATCTTCAAAGAAAAATAAATAATAATAGTGCCTTGCACTTTCTTATGAACCATTGGTTCTTTGAAAACAAGAAAAACTTGTTTTCTTTGATTTAAAATCGATCAAACGATAAAACGGTGCTCTGCACTTGCAAAAAATTGCACTGTTGCGCTCCTGTGTTGGCGCAAGCCACCAGGGAGCGCCACGTGTCAGCAGCGCAACAGCGCAGCGCACTGACACAGCGCACTGCGCTGTTGCGCTTGCGCTCATCAGAGCGTGACACGTGTCACCACCATATGAGTTTGCGCCTTGCGCTCCTCAATTGGCGCAAAGCGCCTGACAAGCCACGTGGGGCATTGTCAGAACATTGAATGCTATGCATTATTTAAAGGGCGGAGCCCAAATAAAAACAGATGCTCTGCATCATAAATAAAGGGACAGGGCCCAAATCAAAAAGCCTAGCAGGCCAGAATAAAATGCAGTGCATTATTAAAAAGGTGCAAAGCCCTAGCACAGGCCTAATAGGCCAAAGGCAAATAAAAATGTTGAACATTTTTCTAACTGGACTTAGCCCAATCATGGCCGTAAGTCCTCAAATTAAATTGACTGAGCATGGCTGCTCTATTAAATCAATTCATACCTGGTTCAAGGGTACATCTCTGAACTCCTCTGACACCTGTCATTGTAATCCTTCAACGTCGTTAGAGAGGTGATGGGTCCCGACGGCCATACATGACGGACTGCAATGTCTTTAAACTACCAATGGACCCCCACGTCCTTAAACTGGAACATGGACCACTACGTCCCTAAACTGGAACAATAGAGCCCTCAAATGCTCTTTTGCCGGATCTAAACGATCCCGTTTAAGTTGATCTTAGCCTAAAGCCTGGCTAACGTATCCTTAAACATCCCCAATCAACTTTGGTTCAAGGGTAAATCTCTGAACTCCTCTGACCCCTATCGTTGTAATCCTTCAACGACGTCAGAGAGGTGACGGGTCCTGACAACCACACATCGATATGGACTGCGGGGTCCTTAAACTCGTGGACCGAAACGTCCCTAAACTAATGTTGGACCGAAACGTCCCTAAACTAATATTCGTCCCTAAATGGGAATGTTGGACCGAAATGTCCTTAAACTAATGTTCGTCCCCAAATGGGAATGTTGGACCACCATGTCCCTAAATTGGAAATTGACCGCAACTGTTCCCGCCAAAAATTTCTGCGCAAAAGAGTCCAAGGTATCAAATGGCAGCGATACGCTTAAGGAAATACGAACCAGTATCTTCCGGGATGTTTTTTGACAAACTCCCGAAGGATAAACGGATAAATTCTAATTGTATTGAAAGCGTCTCGAAAAACCCTTCGATTTGATATATTATGGGCTTCATAATTCATCCGGGATCAAAAGTTATGAGGCATTATGTGTTCACACGTGATGGGCTTTTAAGAATCCGCTGGAGGAGTTAGAAGATATAATAAAAACTTAGAAAAGACCCTAATGGGGCATCACGTGCTCACACGTGACCATGGGCCACGTACAGACACGTGATGGGCTCTTAAGGCCTCTAAAATAATGAATAGAATTAAATTCTAAAATCTGTTCCCTGATTAAAAATCAGAAGTTATCTCAATGAAATATCACGTGCTCACACGTGACCAATGGTCACGTGTTGACACGTGATGGTTAAAACAACAATATGAACAAGCGACTGTTAAAGGAACCAATTTCGGGGTTACGTGCCCACACGTGACCAAGGGTCACGTGCCAGCACGTGACAGGCTTTGAAAGCCTTACAGATTAGTAGAATTAAAATTCTAAATTTCTCTAAAAATCTTTCGAAATAGAATTAAAATTCTAAAAGCTTCTAAATCTTTCCAAATGGAAAAGGATTATGGGAACCGTTGGATTAAAGATCCAAAGATGATTAAAAATCATCAATTTATGGAAAAATCTTGGACAAGGAAAGATTTCCCTGAAAATCTCACCAGAATAACAAATAGAATATCTTTTGGATTTAAAATCCACGGTGAATAAAATTCACTGAATGATCTAAAGGCCCAGATTAATGATAAATATAAATCAAATCTCTCAACGATCAAATCAAATCTTTCAATGAGAGATTTGCTAAACAAATTGATTCTTTTCCTTCTCCTATAAATAGGAGCCAAGAAGAGAAGAGAAGGCATCAACATTTCTTGAAAAAAAAAATCAAGAGCTTCAAACAGAGAGAACTCTGAGAAAAATTTCAAGAAGAAAGTAAAAACCTTCACGAGAGAAAAGAAATCTCTTTTGATAAATCATTGATCAATGATCTTCACATAATAAATAGTGTTTTGCACTCGTATGAACCACTGGTTCTTTAAAACAAAAAAAAATAAAAAAAAATAAAAATAGTGCTTTATACTCGTATGAACCACTGGTTCTTTAAAACAAAGAAGAAAATAAAAATAAATAAAAATAGTGCTTTGCACTCGTATGAACCACTGGTTCTTTAAAACAAAAAAAAATAAAATAAAAAAATAGTGCTTTGCACTTTTATGAACCTCTGGTTCTTGAAATAAAGAGAAAAACTCATTTTTCTTTGATCCTAATTAGATCAAAGAAAACAAATAGTGCTTTGCACTTCTGTTCTGGAATCTAAAAAGATTCTTAGTGCTTTGCACTTCCAAACTGCGCTGTTGCGCTCCTGAGAGAACGCCACGTGTTAGCTGCAGAACAACTTGCGCTACGCGCCTTGAAATAGAGCTTTGCTCTCTGGAACTGGCGCAACTCACCAGAGCGCGCCACATGTCAGCTGCAGAACAACTTGCGCTACGCGCCTTGAAATAGAGCTTCGCTCTCTGGAACGGGCGCAACTCACCAGAGCGCGCCACGTGTCAGCAGCGCAACAGCACAGCGCACTAGCGCAGCGCACTGCGCTGTTGCGCTTGTGCTCACCAGAGCATGACACGTGTCCTCACCACAAGCGCTTGCGCTCAGTGATTGGCGCAAAGCGCCTGACAAATGCAATGCATTTTACTGAAGGGCCAGGCCCAAATCAGAGGGGCCTAGTAGGCCAAATTAAATTGCAATACAATAAAAAGGGGCAGAGCCCAAAACAAATTGATGCTTTGGATCCTTTCTGGGCAAAGCCCAAATAAAAATAAAAAAAATGCAATGCAAAAGCAAATAAAATGTTGGACATTTTCAACTAGACTTAGCCCAATCGTGGCCATAAGTCCTTAAATTAAATTGACTGAGCAAAATGGCTCTCCTAAATCAATCTACATCCGGTTCGAGGGTACATCTCCGAACTCCTTTGACATCCATCGTTGTAATTCCTCAACGACGTCAAAGAGGTGACGGGTCCCAACGACCACACATCGCTATGGACTGCGGGGTCCTTAAACTCGTGGACCGAGACGTCCTTAAACTAATATCGGACCGAGACGTCCTTAAACTAATATTGGACCGAGACGTCCTTAAACTAATGATGGACCACTACGTCCCTAAACTGGCATCGGACCGAAATGTCCCTAAACTAATGATGGACCACCACGTCCCTAAACTGGCGATGGACCGAAATGTCCTTAAACTAATAATGGACCACTACGTCCCTAAACTGGCATCGGACCGAAACGTTCCTAAACTAATAATGGACCACTACGTCCTTAAACTGGTATCGGACCGAGACGTCCCTAAACTAATAATGGACCACTACGTCCCTAAACTGGAACAATAGAGCCAATTGCTCTTTTGCCGGATCTAAACGATCCCGTTTAAGTTGATCTTAGCCCCAAACACGGCTAACGTATCCTTAAACACTTAAATGGACTATAAAACCCTCAATCAGCTTTGGTTCAAGGGTACATCTCTGAGCTCCTCTGACACCTATCGTTGTAATCCTTCAACGATGTTAGAGAGGTGATGAGTCCCGATGGCCATAAATTAAATGAATCACCACGTCAGGTTGATCTTAGTCCAAAACAGGACTAACGTATCCTTGACGAATGTTTAACTTGATCTTAGTCGCAACGCGACTAATGTATCCTTAAACTAAAAACACCAAACCCAAATCTAAGTAAATACGGATTTGGACTAATTCACGTCCTACGGGCGACGGTATTACTCAGTCTCCGTATACAATCCACGGGCAACCATAAACAAAACAAACACCCACGACAGGAAGTGAAATTCTGGAGAAGGAGAAAGTTGTTACCGCGATGCGGTAGCGTAATTAACTGCAGAGGCTTGCGCCTGCAGGGAAGAGCGTCCCCACAATCAAAAACCCCTCAAGCGAGGGGGAATCTGACAAAGTCTGCTACATCGGCCGCATCCGTCTAAACCTCCGATACACGGTGCCATAAATCAACTTGGCATCTTCGGAGAGGTAGACGGATAAAACCAAATAGCATCTGCCCCGAATCTCAGCGCCAGGACTTCACAGTCTTGTGCGCCGCCGTTCGGAGGGGAACAGATTTTGGCACGCCCGGTGGGACCTCTTCTTCTTTCCGCTCCACACTTCGTGTGTCGTGTTCGCGAACAAATCGCGGTTTGCTGTGATTGCCTGTGGATTCAAGGTACTAAGATTTGGTGTCTTGCTTTATGCAGAAAACAGAAAATCGATGGCTTCGAACTGCACCGCCCGCAGCTATAACTCTCGCTCCGTCATTGCTGGAGGAGTGACTTATGGGCCCCAAGCGGCCTCCCTTTTCAAAATGCCGGTGGAGCAGATGGCTCAAGCCACCACTGGACTATTTTTTGGGACCATGCTCCCACCAATGAGCTTCAACGCCCCAATGACATTGCAAGAAGCTCCAAAGAAGTCGGTCTTCGATCGACTTACCACTGCCGCGACCCCTCTCAACGGGTCGTCCAACTCTACTGCTTCAGTTTTTAACGGACTAGGCCAGAGCTCTAACAGGCTCATGAAGAAGCCTGCCATACCAGAAGGCGTTATCTTGAAGCGGATAGCCATTCCAACTCACGTTCCTGGCAAAATCACCAAGGCTGCTTCCCATGTTCGGAAGTCCGCTTCTGACAAGTTGGCCGTCCCCGTTCAACGGACGTCGATCTTTAAAAAGCTGGTACCAGTATATTCTGACCAACACAGGGGGCATGAGGAGGTCACCCCTATAGTGGAAACAACCCCATCAGCACGACATGCCCGACGTCGCCACTGGCGTCGAGTAAGAAAGGCTGGGGGCAACTCCCCCTCTGAGATAACTCCGTCAGCTCCGATGGTGAGGATCGATGCTGCTGTTCCAACCAAGAACAGCTTTGAACTGCTCAACAAGGTGCGCAGAAACTCTCCTATTGCGGTGATGAAACGAACTCCTTCACCTATGGAGAATACTCCAGAGAAGAAGCTAGAGCAGCCCCCTCAACTGCTGTCCTCTAAAATTTACAAGGTCTGGCGACAGGTCCAGGAGTCAGTGATTAATGAAAACTATCTTCATCGACAGAAAAAGACAGAGGTTCGGCAAAAGAAAGATTACTCTGTCAAGCCAGAAGAAGCAGCGGCTACTCGGGTGTCTGCTGCAGCGACACCCTCAACGCCAATCACTCAAAAGAAAAGGAGGCCACAAAAAGCCCCTGTGAATAAGGCACACCATAAAAGCGCTGGACACAAACGCCCCAAGTCCGGGGGCATGGTAGTGCACACAGTTTATATGGCTTCCGGGAAGGAGGAAAGCCGCACTTCTACGGGCCACCGACCGCTCACCCGATCCGTGACAAAAGCCCAGGAGCAACAACAAAAGCTTCAGGAAATGATGACTACAATGGCTGCATTCACTGAGCCAAAAGAAAGCTCTGAAACGTCTTCGGATGAGCGTCAAGAACAAGAAACCGACGCTGACTTTTTACGCAGAGTCCTCGAAAAGAGGGAAAAAGAAGCTGCAGAACAAGCGGCTAACATAAAACAGATGGCGCTCCTCTTCCAAGATATGGTAGAGATGATGTTACAGCCGGACCCTCCTACTGAAGATCCTCCGATCGTCCTTGAAGACGTCAGGGGAGAAACGTCAAATCCTCCGCCGGCTCTGTCAACAGCCAAGAAGGAGGCAATCTCCAAAGTTGACCTAGACGAATATATAGCTCAGCAGATCCGGGTTCATCAGGCGAATGAAGCGGCTGGGCAAATTGTTAGAACCGGACGACCGTATCCGGGCTGGTATGACCAAATCAGTTACCCGCCAGGATATACGATCCCTAAATTCCACGTATATAAGGGACAGGGAATCCGCATCAGCATGTCGCTCAATTCAGGGCGTTATGCGGCAATACTGGAGGAGATGACAAATTGTTGCTACGTCAATTCGTCGGCAGCTTAGCAGAAACAGCCTTTGAATGGTATTCGGAGCTACCTAACGACTCTGTCAAAACATTTGCAGAGATGGAACTGCTGTTTACACAAAGATTCGCGAGTGCTAATGAACGCACCCCGATAACAGCACTAATAAATGCCAGGATAAGGCCAAGCGAAACGTGGGTTCAATACGCAACACGATGGCGGAACCTATGGTCGAAATGCGAACAACGCATAGAAGAGGCACCTGCGGTAGGCATGTTTGTGGGCACTCTCGATCCGCAGGCGACCATCTCACAATTCATGATGTTCTTCAGGCCGACCACCTTCCAGGCCTTGATTGACAAATTAGGCCAAATGGACCAGATGGACCATAGACCGTCTCCTTCAAAATCAGATTCCCGAGATGAGAAAGGAAAAGGGAAGGCAACCTTCGTTGCCAATACTCAACAACGGTCGAACAACTCAAAGCCGGTCGTTCGCCAAAACAACGTGCGCCCACGCCCATCCCTCGAAGAGAGGCTGGGACGTCCTTACTCGTTTCCGCAGAATAAAACGAGAAGACTGTTTGAGCTGGTAGTGCGCAACAGACTTATCAATCTGCCGAGTCCAAAGCGTCTGTCGCAGCCAGGCGATCTTAATAATCCCAATTATTGCCCTTACCACCAAACGGTAAGTCACCCGATTGAGAATTGTTTCGTCTTTAAGGGATGGATCGAGGATCAATACCTGCAAGGCAAGTTCACGCTGTCTGAAAGCTGTAAGGTAAACCCCCCACAGCCGCACTCTCCAAAGAAGACGGACACGCCGGGGGCAACTTGTTCTTTCGTCGAGGATGAAAACGATGGAGAAAACTTATCGGATGAATCCGAAGACTACGTAGCGACTTGTCATGTGATTTCTCATTCACTGACGGATGATGAGGAGGATCCTTGCGCTGAGAAATCAATGGCGGACCCTGAAACAGAAATTCCGCGGCCGTCAGACAAGTTGATCGATGCCTTCCTAAATGAAATTCGTCTGAAAGCAAAAGCCAATCAAGAGCATGAAATGACCATACTGGAAAGAACCAAGGTATTCCCGTCAAATCAAAAGCCACACACTGCGGGTAAAAACAAATTCAAGACGAGGAAACGGTTCGCCAAAGCTCTATCAGTAGGAATGAAGCTACCGCCCTCTGAAGAAAATTCTTTCTCTGAGGTAGAGATGCACCCTAACTTCTGTTTATATCATCAGAAGATCATACATCCTACCGAAGACTGCGAATCCTTTAACTGTTGGTGGCAAGGGTATGTCGCTCAAAAGCGACACTTCGACAGGACAAAGTGTGAAGCTTGTGGACATCGGAAAAATGCGATAGATGAGCGCAAAAGAGCCGCCGCCGACTGTCATATAGCCGACTTCAAGGGATCACAAATTATCACCTTTGGAAGCGACTCTGACGAAGAAGCTACCCCCAACTCTTCCATCGGCGAATCTATTTCAAAAATAAAGGAATTGAGAAGCTGCGAGAACGTTCAGCCGTGCAATCGCATGCTACTCGGAAAAAATCTCGGCCCCGTAAACAAAGGATCGAACAAAAAGGATAAAAGAAAAGGAAAAAAGGCCCTCGTCGCCAACACTCACCAACAATCAGGTGACCCTAGACCGGTTGCTCGCCAAAACAACAAGCGGCAATCCTTCCAAGAAAAGTTGAAACGTCCTTACTCGTATCCGCAAGATAAAACAAGGGGACTGTTCGAGCTGGCAGTGTGCAACAGACTCATCAATCTGCCGGCTCCAAAACGTCCGTTGCGGCCAGACGATGTTAATAATCCTAACTATTGCCCTTACCACCAAACAGTAGGTCACCTGATCGAAGACTGCTACGTCTTTAAAAACTGGGTTGAAGACCAATACCAACAGGGCAAGTTTGCGCTGTCTGAGAACTGGAAGGTGAGTCCGCCACAACCGCACGCTCCGAAAAAGACGGATACGCCGGGGGCATCATGCTCATTCATGGGGAAGGACCCACAGACCGAAAAGTCAGTAAACTAGAAATCCTCCTCAAATACGGAGACGCCAGACCGAAAAGTCAGTAAACTAGAAATCCTCCTCAAATACGGAGACGCCAGACCGAAAAGTCAGTAAACTAGAAATTCTCCTCAAATACGGAGACGCCAGACCGAAAAGTCAGTAAACTAGAAATTCTCCTCAAATACGGAGACGCTAGACCGAAAAGTCAATAAACTAGATGTTCGCCTCAAATACGGCGACGGCGGACCGAAACGTCCTTAAACTAACAACGGACCGAGATGTCCTTAAACTAATGATGGACCGCAATGTCCTAAAACTTGCAATGGACCGAAATGTCCTTAAACTAATAGCGGACCGAAATGTCTTTAAACTAATATCAGACCGAAACGTCTTTAAACTAATACCGCAGCATCCTTAGGCTGACAAGATAAAAAAAAATGTCCATAAGCAAAAAGGGCACGGATGAAAACCCGAAAGGGCTCCGTGAGTAAAAACAGCAGGACTACCGGCGAGTGTTCGTGAAAACCCGAAAGGGCACGACCTCGTAAAAAAAAAAAGGAAGAAAAAAAAAAGAATAAAAAAAAAGGTATGTCCATAAGCAAAACGGGCACGGATGAAAACCTGAAATGGCTCCGTGAGTAAAAACAGCAGGACTACCGGCGAGTGTTTGTGAAAACCCGAAAGGGCGCAATCTCGTTAAGAAACACTTATAGGGTCCTCTCGACCCTGTAAGGAGAAACCACCTGCGTGAGATCCTTACGACTCACAAAGGAACAACACACTTAGGGATCCCCACGATTCCTAAGGTGAAAATACACTTGCGAGATCCTCACAACTCGTAAGGAGAACTCTCTTGTGGGACCCTTACGGCTCATAAGATTTGAAAGTCTTGAGCTACAGAGACCTAAACCTATTCTTAAGCAACCCCCACAACTTTCGACATTGCCCTACAAGTGGTCCGATATTGGCTCTTGTATACAATCCATGGGCGCGAATAAACATTTCCCTAACAAAGTCCCATCCGTAACTAGGGATATGCTTGTACAGCAAACGACACTTGTAAGTCCTCTCGACTTATAAGGAGAAAACCCTTTTGTAAGATCCTTACGACTTACAAGAGAACATGCATTTAGGAATCCTCACGATTCCCAAGGAGAAAACACAACTACAAGATCCTCACGACTTGTAGGAAGCAGTACCTTTGTGAGACCCTTACGGCTCATGAAGTCAAAAGCCTTAGCCGACAGGACCCTTAACCCTGTTCACTAAGCCACCTTTGTTTAACATCGAAAAAGGCAAGTGATGATTCGCTCCTGGCAATATCCCAGTTATAGCGATGCTGATGCCTAAACCGGTATCAAATTCCAAGCCCTTTCAAGGCAAATGATGATTCGCTCCTGGCAATATCCCAGTTGCAGCGATCCTGATGCCTAAACCGGTATCAAATTCCAAGTCCTTTCAAGGCAAATGATGATTCGCTCCTGGAAATATTCTGGTCGCAGCGATGCTGATGCCAAGATCGGTATCAGATCCCAAATCCCCTACTCGCAAAAAAAAAATGCATACGAAATAGCCGAAATGATGGGGCAACTTGCAAACAAAATCAGCAAGTAAAAATGTATGCATGCAAAATAGCCGAAATGATTAGGCAACTCGCAATAAAAAATAGCTAGTAAAAATAAAATAAATAGCCAAAATGATTAGGCAACTCGCAATAAAAAGCAGCGAGTAAAAAGAAAAAATAGCCGAAATGATTGGGCACCGCGAAAAATAGCCGAAATGATTGGGCAATCGTGACCTTCGCGATATAAAAGCTGAAATGATAGAGCATCGCGGAAAGAATAAAAAAAAATGAAAGAATGAAACTTTTTGCCCTACAGGTGAAATCGCATCGATCCCTGTATACAATTCAGGGGCACAGATAAAGAGGGAACCATGCCTTCCCAACAGGCTCCATCAGAAAGCGAAGCCAAATCTCGACGGTTCATAGACAACCTAGAGACCATCTCGACATTTGTCGCAATATTACAGACACGATGTCAACAAATGAAGCAAACGAAGATCTCGAGCTTCAGGGTCTCGACGTCAACATCGACAACTTAGAGATCACCAACGGTGTGCCTCCTCATTCCAGCAGGACACAGATATTACACCATCAAGCAGGGCGATGGCAAAATCCCAGCTTCACTTCAGCATTCGTCTCGATACAGTAGACGCAATGTCAACAACAGCGTTCCTCCGCAGTCCAGCTGGAGGCAGATGCAACGTCAACAAAAGACCTCACGGTCGAAACAAAGCGGAGCGATGGCAAAATCCCAACTCCACCACGACATTCGTCTCGATACAGAGGACGCAATGCCAGCAAACGAAGCGAAGGCTAAATTCCTAGCTTCAGGGTCTTAACGGCAAGTCATATAAAACCGGAAAGACAATCGGAGATCATCTCGCACCAGTGTGGAGTGGTCACCACTTCGACGTCCGTCTCGATACAGCAGACGAGATGTCACCCCAACGTTCGTCTCGACACAGCAGACGTAACGTCATCAAACAAACGGAGCCACGGCAAAATCCCTAGTTCCAAACCTCGGCGGTTCACCAGTAACCTAGAGACAACCACGACATTCGTCTCAATACAGAGGACGCAATGCCAGCAAACGAAGCGAAGGCTAAATTCCTAGCTTCAGGGTCTTAACGGCAAGTCATATAAAACCGGAAAGACAATCGGAGATCATCTCGCACCAGTGTGGAGTGGTCACCACTTCGACGTCCGTCTCGATACAGCAGACGAGATGTCACCCCAACGTTCGTCTCGACACAGCAGACGTAACGTCATTAAACAAACGGAGCCACGGCAAAATCCCTAGTTCCAAACCTCGGCGGTTCACCAGTAACCTAGAGACAACCACGACATTCGTCTCGATACAGAGGACGCAATGCCAGCAAACGAAGCGAAGGCTAAATTCCTAGCTTCAGGGTCTTAACGGCAAGTCATATAAAACCGGAAAGACAATCGGAGATCATCTCGCACCAGTGTGGAGTGGTCACCACTTCGACGTCCGTCTCGATACAGCAGACGAGATGTCACCCCAACGTTCGTCTCGACACAGCAGACGTAACGTCATTAAACAAACGGAGCCACGGCAAAATCCCTAGTTCCAAACCTCGGCGGTTCACCAGTAACCTAGAGACAACCACGACATTCGTCTCGATACAGAGGACGCAATGCCAGCAAACGAAGCGAAGGCTAAATTCCTAGCTTCAGGGTCTTAACGGCAAGTCATATAAAACCGGAAAGACAATCGGAGATCATCTCGCACCAGTGTGGAGTGGTCACCACTTCGACGTCCGTCTCGATACAGCAGACGAGATGTCACCCCAACGTTCGTCTCGACACAGCAGACGTAACGTCATCAAACAAACGGAGCCACGGCAAAATCCCTAGTTCCCACCGCAACATTCGTCTCGATACAGCAGACGCAATGCCAGCAAACGAAGCAAAGGCCAAATTCCTAGCTTCAGGGTCTTAACGGCAACTCATATAAAGCCCGAAAGACTATTGGAGATCATCCCCACACCAGCGCGGAGTGGTTATGACTCATCGGGGCTCTCCAAAATGAGCCTAACCTCAAGTAAAAAGCGGCATGGCAAATTCCTAGCGCTTGCTCTTCTGACGGTCAAACTGCCAAGGAGGATTGCTTGAAGACGTCTTGTCCAGCCCTCGAAGGGATCAGAGACACAGCTGTCGCAGGGCTACTCGAACAGCACGATTGCCTATCGAGGACTATATCAGCTTATGCGACGGTACGATGGCCAAAACCCTAAGTACCACCAACCTTAACGGGCTTCTGTCGTAAAGAGCAAAGGTTAAATGCGACGTTAAGATGTTCTTGCGAGATCTGCTCGATCCGTTTCGACTCGTGAGGAAATTGATGTCTTTGCGAGATTTTCTCGATTCGTCTCGACTCGTGAGATAAAGCCTTAGGCAGTAGGGATTAAAAAACCTGTTTCCTAAGCACTGGGACCCTGCAAGTCGGCCCAAAACGGTCTCTTGCATACTATCCACGGGTCACACTCTCCAAAATCGAATCTCGATAAGGAGGGAAACAACCGCTTACGGGTCCTCTCGACTCGTAAGAGGGAAAACTCTCTTATAGGATCCTTACGACTTATAAGAGAAAACACACTTAGGAATCCCCACGATTCCCAAGGAGAAAATACACCTACGAGATCCTCACGACTCGTAGGGAGAAAAGTCTTTATGAGACCCTCACGGCTCGTAAAGTTGAAAAGCCTTAGGTGGCAGATCCTACCCCTGTCTCCTAAGCCATCACTGCCCTGCAAAGAAGTCAAGATGGGCCGACCATCTATGGGCCACACTTGCCAAAGCTACATGCCACTGAAATGGAGAACTAACTCATAAGCGTATGAACTACTCCACGCCAGAGTGAGACAAAAAAAAAGAAATAGAAGGATGCGGCTCATGGAGTTAAGGGTTGGAACTATATCCCTTAAGAGTTGAGATTTGAGTCAATGATAAATGACGACGCTTGTGTCCGCTCGTTATCTTCTCAGATCAAGATTCTGAAAGTGATACATCAACCCAAAACTGGTCATACGCCATGCATAACTCTGCATAACTCTGCACTACTTCACCCACGTACATACTTACGTGGGCAAAGTAGTGGGGGGCATTTGTTCCCGCCAAAAATTTCTGCGCAAAAGAGTCCAAGGTATCAAATGGCAGCGATACGCTTAAGGAAATACGAACCAGTATCTTCCGGGCTGTTTTTTGACAAACTCCTGAAGGAGAAACGGATAAATTCTGATTGTATTGAAAGCGTCTCGAAAAACCCTTCGATTTGATATATTATGGGCTTCATAATTCATCTGGGATCAAAAGTTATGAGGCATTATGTGTTCACACGTGATGGGCTTTTAAGAATCCGCTGGAGGAGTTAGAAGATATAATAAAAACTTAGAAAAGACCCCAATGGGGCATCACGTGCTCACACGTGACCATGGGCCACGTACAGACACGTGATGGGCTCTTAAGGCCTCTAAAATAATGAATAGAATTAAATTCTAAAATCTGTTCCCTGATTAAAAATCAGAAGTTATCTCAATGAAATATCACGTGCTCACACGTGACCAATGGTCACGTGTTGACACGTGATGGTTAAAACAACAATATGAACAAGCGACTGTTAAAGGAACCAATTTCGGGGTTACGTGCCCACACGTGACAGGCTTTGAAAGCCTTACAGATTAGTAGAATTAAAATTCTAAATTTCTCTAAAAATCTTTCGAAATAGAATTAAAATTCTAAAAGCTTCTAAATCTTTCCAAATGGAAAAGGATTATGGGAACCGTTGGATTAAAGATCCAAAGATGATTAAAAATCATCAATTTATGGAAAAATCTTGGACAAGGAAAGATTTCCCAGAAAATCTCACCAGAATAACAAATAGAATATCTTTTGGATTTAAAATCCACGGTGAATAAAATTCACTGAATGATCTAAAGGCCCAGATTAATGATAAATATAAATCAAATCTCTCAACGATCAAATCAAATCTTTCAATGAGAGATTTGCTAAACAAATTGATTTTTTTCCTTCTCCTATAAATAGGAGCCAAGAAGAGAAGAGAAGGCATCAACATTTCTTGAAAAAAAAATCAAGAGCTTCAAACAGAGAGAACTCTGAGAAAAATTTCAAGAAGAAGGTAAAAACCTTCATGAGAGAAAAGAAATCTCTTTTGATAAATCATTCATCAATGATCTTCACATAATAAATAGTGTTTTGCACTCGTATGAACCACTGGTTCTTTAAAACAAAAAAAAATAAAAATAAATAAAAATAGTGCTTTGCACTCGTATGAACCACTGGTTCTTTAAAACAAAGAAGAAAATAAAAATAAATAAAAATAGTGCTTTGCACTCGTATGAACCACTGGTTCTTTAAAACAAAAAAAAATAAAATAAAAAAATAGTGCTTTGCACTTTTATGAACCTCTGGTTCTTGAAATAAAGAGAAAAACTCATTTTTCTTTGATCCTAATTAGATCAAAGAAAACAAATAGTGCTTTGCACTTCTGTTCTGGAATCTAAAAAGATTCTTAGTGCTTTGCACTTCCAAACTGCGCTGTTGCGCTCCTGAGAGAACGCCACGTGTTAGCTGCAGAACAACTTGCGCTACGCGCCTTGAAATAGAGCTTTGCTCTCTGGAACTGGCGCAACTCACCAGAGCGCGCCACGTGTCAGCTGCAGAACAACTTGCGCTACGCGCCTTGAAATAGAGCTTTGCTCTCTGGAACTGGCGCAACTCACCAGAGCGCGCCACGTGTCAGCTGCAGAACAACTTGCGCTACGCGCCTTGAAATAGAGCTTCGCTCTCTGGAACGGGCGCAACTCACCAGAGCGCGCCACATGTCAGCAGCGCAACAGCACAGCGCACTAGCGCAGCGCACTGTGCTGTTGCGCTTGTGCTCACCAGAGCATGACACGTGTCCTCACCACAAGCGCTTGCGCTCAGTGATTGGCACAAAGCGCCTGACAAATGCAATGCATTTTACTGAAGGGCCAGGCCCAAATCAGAGGGGCCTAGTAGGCCAAATTAAATTGCAATACAATAAAAAGGGGCAGAGCCCAAAACAAATTGATGCTTTGCATCCTTTCTGGGCAAAGCCCAAATAAAAATAAAAAGAAATGCAATGCAAAAGCAAATAAAATGTTGGACATTTTCAACTAGACTTAGCCCAATCTTGGCCATAAGTCCTTAAATTAAATTGACTGAGCAAAATGGCTCTCCTAAATCAATCTACATCCGGTTCGAGGGTACATCTCCGAACTCCTTTGACATCCATCGTTGTAATTCCTCAACGACGTCAAAGAGGTGACGGGTCCCAACGACCACACATCGCTATGGACTGCGGGGTCCTTAAACTCGTGGACCGAGACGTCCTTAAACTAATATCGGACCGAGACGTCCTTAAACTAATATTGGACCGAGACGTCCTTAAACTAATGATGGACCACTACGTCCCTAAACTGGCATCGGACCGAAATGTCCCTAAACTAATGATGGACCACCACGTCCCTAAACTGGCGATGGACCGAAATGTCCTTAAACTAATAATGGACCACTACGTCCCTAAACTGGCATCGGACCGAAACGTCCCTAAACTAATAATGGACCACTACGTCCTTAAACTGGTATCGGACCGAGACGTCCCTAAACTAATAATGGACCACTACGTCCCTAAACTGGAACAATAGAGCCAATTGCTCTTTTGCCGGATCTAAACGATCCCGTTTAAGTTGATCTTAGCCCCAAACACGGCTAACGTATCCTTAAACACTTAAATGGACTATAAAACCCTCAATCAGCTTTGGTTCAAGGGTACATCTTTGAGCTCCTCTGACACCTATCGTTGTAATCCTTCAACGATGTTAGAGAGGTGATGAGTCCCGATGGCCATAAATTAAATGAATCACCACGTCAGGTTGATCTTAGTCCAAAACAGGACTAACGTATCCTTGACGAATGTTTAAGTTGATCTTAGTCGCAACGCGACTAATGTATCCTTAAACTAAAAACACCAAACCCAAATCTAAGTAAATACGGATTTGGACTAATCCACGTCCTACGGGCGACGGTATTACTCAGTCTCCGTATACAATCCACGGGCAACCACAAACAAAACAAACACCCACGACACGAAGTGAAATTCTGGAAAAGGAGAAAGTTGTTACCGTGATGCGGTAGCGTAATTAACTGCAGGGGCTTGCGCCTGCAGGGAAGAGCGTCCCCACAATCAAAAACCCCTCAAGCGAGGGGGAATCTGACAAAGTCTGCTACATCGGCCGCATCCGTCTAAACCTCCGATACACGGTGCCATAAATCAACTTGGCATCTTCGGAGAGGTAGACGGATAAAACCAAATAGCATCTGCCCCGAATCTCAGCGCCAGGACTTCGCAGTCTTGTGCGCCGCCGTTCGGAGGGGAACAACAACGTCATTAAACTAAACAATAGAGCCAATTGCTCTTTTGTTGGATCTAAACGATCCCGTTAAGTTGATCTTAGTCTGGAGATTAGGCTAACGTATACTTAACAAAAGTTTAAGTCGATCTTAGCCTCAATATGGCTAACGTATCCTTAAACTAAAACACCAAACCCAAATCTAAGTAAATACGTATTTGGACTAATCCACGTCCTATGGGCGATGGCATAACCTAGTCTCCGTATACAATCCACGGGCAACCACAAATAAAACAAACACACACGACACGACGTGAAATTCTGGAGAAGGGAAAAGTTGTTACCGTGATGCGGTAGCGTAATTAACTGCAGGGGCTTGCGCCTGCAGGGAAAAGCGTCCCCACAATCAAAAACCCCTCAGGCGAGGGGGAATCTGACGAAGTTTGCTAAATCAGCCGCATCCGTCTAAACCTCCGATACACGGTGCCATAAATCAACTTGGCATCTTCGGAGAGGTAGACGGATAAAACCAAATAGCATCTGCCCCGAATCACAGGCAAGACGTCTCTACGTCGTCTCGGCCGCCATTTGGAGGGGAACAAGTATTAGTTAGCACCCCGAAAAATTTAAAAATGGTATGCTTGATGCTTGTAAAATCCCGTGGGGTGCTAGCGTACACTTTCAAAATATAGACTAGATAAAACTTCAAAAGGATCACATAAGTTTTTAAAGAGTTAAGTTTTTCTCAAGTTTTGTTTTCCAGGTAGGTTTCAAATTCAGAATTTCTATCGTGTTTAACAGAAAACTGGGTCTTATTTTTCACTCCACCTTTTACTTGTTTTCATTCATACACACCTTCGTAAACGTGCAATAGTCTTTATCACAGGATAAAACCTTAATATCTCCATTTAAAAATATTTTTATAAAAACTCGTCTTTTGTCGAGATTATTCTCACACAAAGAACCGTGAGGAATTTTAGCTTGGAGGAAACACTTGCTTGACTTTGTTTTTAAATTGGACTTTCTAAGTTTCTCAGCGAGTTTTAGGCCAATGCTTCCAAATCAGTAGGTTTTAGGGCATTAAGTGTATAAACACTCCGGCGTACTTAATTGCCTAAGTTCACTAGGTCCTAAAACAAAAGGACTTATTTTAGCGTGAAAATCATAATAATTTAATGCGAATGGAGATATAGCCGGTTGTTCAGATAAAAGACGTGTTTGTTGTAGATAAGGTGTTTACTCACTCAAATCAAATTCCAGATAGGTTATTTTTCAGACACAGCTTCCATTAAAATTTCAATAATATCCTTTCATATCCACTTCGCTTTATAAACTATTCTTGATATTACTTATATCAGAACAAACATATTTGATCCTAAAAAAAGTTTATCAATTTAAAAGTTTTAAGACATATCAAACTTGTCATCTAAGTTTCAAAAACTTACGACACGTGTAGTGTGATTTAAAGACATATATTAACTACGGTTAAACTCAAAGGAGGATTATCTTTCGAGTTTTCAAAATCTAAAAATAGGATTTAGTTGTTCCTATCTTATCAAACTAAACCGTCGGAATTTCGAATCTAAGTTCTCCTACTAGCTAACTTGATGACAATTTTTTTTTTGATGTTTTTGGAAAATTTTCTGATTTTTATGGGGTTTAGAATATGTATGCAAATGCAAAATATACAAATAAATGCAAAAATTAGAAGCGGTCACCGAGCACACTCCCAAACTTAAATTTGATAGTACCTTCACTGTCATGCTACATTAAGAGGGTCAAAATTATTGAGCGGTCAAAATTTATCGTTTTTTATACAAGAAATTTCACGCCCCGCTTCCCAGTGTACGGGTAAGGATACGTGGTGAGGCCGCAACGTATTTACTCAGAAGTAAATACGTTAAGCATAAATAAGCAATATAAATGAAATAACACAAAAATGACAAGAGATGTAATAAAATAACAACTTTTTATTTATATTCATTATTTACATAAAACTGAAAAGTAAAGTACAATGATAGAAAGCGATGCTTAAACAATGGCAATATGAACTGAAAAGAAAATAGTACAGGTAAGTCTAAAAGTCGGCCTCCTCAGTAAACTTATCCAAATCGTCTGGGCTGGGCTCGATCTCCTGAGAGTCTGGTTCTCCTGACAACATTCCAAAGAAAGAAGAGATAAAAATATCATCAGCGAACTAGCACTCGGTAAGTCCCAAGAGATAGAATGTAATAGATAGGTAAATAGAATATAACAGGTAACTTATGTGTTTGTTATACTAGTGTAGTTGTTTGTAGCTTGGTAAAGAATATGCCAGTGTATACGAGAAGAGTCCAACTTGCTCCGTGGACTAAGGTAACATGTAAGTACAAGGCCCCGACAAAACCCACGGGACAACAACACAGGATATTCATGTAGGTGTCTTCTAGTGACCATCATCGTGCCACTTTTAACACATTCCGTACCAATCTACCCCTTTAAAATCCCGTAATGCATATTGTATTGATTGAATTGATTTGTAGTTACCAGACTTGCCGAGACCATGGTATAAATTGTTCATCTAAACTGATTCAGGATATAAACAGATAATCATGTAGTCAAGTTCAAGATATAGCCATGGTTCGGTCCAATCAAGTCATGTTGATATTGTTCTGGTTTTCATGTTCAAGTCCAAGTGTTCATGTTTGATATATTGGATTCATGTTGAATTGGAGTTGGATTCATGTTTGGATTGTATTCAGATTAAACTGAGACTCGGATTGAGTCAGACAGTTTAAACAAAATTGGATCTTGAATTAGGTTTTGGAGTTATTGGTAACTGCTGTACATGGACGGCAGGATTTGTGTCTTTTTTCAAGACAATTATCATTGATAATCCCATTTTAGTTTTCTAGCTTAAATAGATAAGCACCCACTTTCTCCGGCTCCATGAGGCTCAAGAGAATTAGTCCCGCTTAAACCTATATTTACTAGGGTTCTTGTCACGCCCCGCTTCCTAGTATACAGGCAGAGGACGTGCGAGGCCGTTGCGTATTTACTCTGAAGTAAACACGCTAAACGCATCTAAGCAATATAAGTAAAATGAACAAGAGATAGTGACAATAGGTATAATTGAACAGCAACTTTATTTATTAACATTCTTTTTACAATACATCTGAAAAGTAAATACATGGAATGGAAAGCAATGCCTAAACAGTGGCATAACAGAAATGGAAAATACAGAATGTAAATATGTACAAGTAACTAGAGCTCCGGGTCGAAGACTAGCTAATCCAAGTCCTCGAAGGTGGGCTCGATGTCCTGAATGTCCGAATCACTTGACGACATTCCAAAGAAAAGAAAGAGGATGTCGTCAGCGAACAAATCGCTCGGTAAGTCCCGTAAATAAACAAGAATGGATTAGACAGAATAGAGAGTATATTGTTATAATGTTGTATTTAGTGTTAACGCTGTTGTTTGTAGCTTGGTACAGAAGAATGCCAGTGTATACGAGAGGAGTCCCACTATTCCGGAGACTAAGTTATACGGAGCACAAGGAACCGTTCAGCCACGGTATAATGGCAATGGATATTTAGGTTAGGTGTGTTATGGTTACAGTCTCGTGCCACTTCTAAAATCTTCCGTACCAGTCTACCCCTTATAAACCCCGCGATGTCTGTATTGTTTGTATTGTTTATTGTATATAGATGGATGACTTGCCAAAACCATGATATCAGTAATGGAACGGATATAATGGATGAACATGTAGATGGAATATATCCATGGTTCGGTTCAGTCAATATAGATTGATTAGATTGAATAGACTATTTCATAGATCCATATTGTATTGAAGTTTGATACTTGAATCATATTCAAGTCAGATTTATTATATCGAGAATCAGTCTGAGTCGGACAATTAGAAAAGAAATTGAATCCTAAATTATGTTTTGGTGCTATCGGTAACTGCTGCACATGGACGGCAGGATTTGTGTCTTTTTCAAAGACAATTACCATGTTGATAACACCGTTTGTTAAGTTGTCTACCTTAAATAGGCAAGCACCCATATCTCCGGCTCCCTGAGGCTCAAGAGACTGGTCCCGCTTAAACTTATGTTTACTAGGGTCCTTATTGTAATTTAGAATAACTTGATGGGTTTTATATAAAATAGTTTTGTTATACTTTCAAAATATAGCTCAAGTATTTAATTACCGTCTTTAGAGTTTTCATAGATATTTCTTTTATTCAATGTGAATTTTCTAATGAATATGACATAGTTTCATAATATATGGTATTTATTTGAAATATTGGAATTGTATGGTATTTTCTTGTAAATGAGATGTTTTTCTTGAATTTTGGAAATGTGGAATATTTTAAATATTAAAAATAGATATTTTGATATTAATTACATATATATTTATTTATAAAAATATAAGTTTTATTTATAATAGAAATCACATTTTTCTAAAGGAAAATGTATTAAAATCTTTCGAGATCGTATGCTCCTTGTGGAGGTCTGCATCTCACTCTATTAGGCACGAGAATGTGCGATAATCCGTACCATACCGAACGGGTTCCCCAAAATGGGTTGTAGAGGCACAATTGCAAGATTTGTTAAATACACTTCTTGTAGAAAAAGATTTTATAAGTTGAAGGTAGTTATATATAAAGTTGTATTCTCCTAAATCCATGTTTCCAAATTCCATCGTGCTATGTTAGATATGAGTGTTTTGAGGAGGTAGGTCATTACCACATGTGTTTCTAAAGGTATAAAGGTATTATAGAGTTTATATCGGAAACTAAAGTTTGTGGTATTTTAATGTAAAATTGCGATAAAAGATGCATATAACAATTTTTTGTGATGAAACTTGTTAAAGATGTTTATTAACGTTTAATGAACAATATGTGATGATATGAAGATATTTTGATTAAGAAAAATTATAGTTTTTAAAGAAAAACCGAATCGGAAGTCGGACTAACTCCGCTTCCGTCGGGTTTTAATTTTGAATGTTTTTAGAATGGAGAAAAGAATGAGAAGTAGGGACTTACTGGATGATTGGCTAGAGGAGAGAAAGAGGAAGAGGTAGGAGTTGCCGATGCGTCGTTTCGTCGTCGGAAACTTCTTGAGTTGTCGCCGGAAGTTCGTCGGAGCTTCACCCTTTTGCTAACTCCACTTGCACACAAAAGACTTGCGAATTTTCTTCAGAGTTTGGGCAGGGATTTGGGAGTGAGGAGGGGTGATTTGATGATGGTATTTTTAGGAAAATTAGGGTTTTAGGGTATTGAAAGGGTGTATTAAAAATTTGTATTAAAATGGATTAAATATGTGTTTTAATGTGCTCTGTAAATGTGCAAGAAAAACAAATAATACTGAAGTTATGGGGGGAGTCCAAGAGTCGCCAGAGTTAAAGAAAATTTGGGTTTGCTACAAGTCAGACTGGCGGCGCTGGCCCGAGTCGTCATCTCGCCGACCCGAGTCGCGAGTTGGGGGCTCATTTTGGGGACACGTGTCGGGGTCGGTTGGTCTACTGCAATGCACTCGTTTGTTTTATGTGTGACTCTTCAGTTTACGTGTTGTGCTCACGTAGAATCTTGGGCTTCTAAAAGATTACAAGAATTTAAATAAAAATATTGTGGCTGATGGGATTTGAACTCTGGTGCTTTAGTTCAGCAGTGTAAGGTCTTACCAATGAGCTACAAGCTCTTTCTTGCTGTTCAAAAGTAAATCAAATTATTATAGTACTTACGGGAATTGTAAATACCTCAAGTATATATTAACTTTAAATGAATTTTATGTACACTAAAATTGGAGTTGGTACAGTCTACCCTCCTTACAAAAATTTCGTCCTAGAAATTTACAATTTATTTTAAGGACTAGATTACAAATAGGTGAGGATATCTTGCACGCATCCCGTCTTCCCATTCCTATATCGATTCTCCTGGAGTGTCTTTTCTCTACATCACTTGAACCAAGTTGACTTCCTTATTCCGAATTGACTTCACTTTCCTGTCCAGAATCTCAACAGGTTGTTGCTCACAAGATAGGTCGGGCTGTACAGTGAGCTTGGAATGATCGAGAATATGGCTGGGGTTACTTACATACCTTCTGAGTTGGGATATATGAAACATGTTGTGCACTCCTTCCAATGAAAGTGGAAGTGCCAAGCGATAAGCCACTTCACCAACTCGTTCGAGTATGTCGAACGGTCTAATATATCTCGGACTTAGTTTTCCCCATCTTCCAAATCGAATCACTCCACGATCTTCAGAAATACATGATCTCCTGGCTGGAACTCCAAGTGACGGCGCTTTGCATCAGCCCAGTGCTTCTGTCGATCTTGGGCCATGTGTATTCTTTCCCTGATAGTACGAACTACATCAACGGTTTCTACTATCATCTCAGGTCCAAGAAGTTCTCTATCTCTGATGTCGTCCTAACTTAATAGAGATTGACACTTCCTTCCATAAAGTGCTGCAAAAGGTGCCATTCCTATGCTTGCTTGGTAGTTGTTGTTGTATAAAAACTCCACAAGATGTAGCTGATCTTCCCACGATCCTCTGAAGTCTAGCATACACGCTCTGAGCATATCTTCCAAGATCTGAATAGTTCGCTCAGACTGACCATCTGTTTATGGATGATAAGCCGTGCTGAAGTTCGACTTGTTCCCAAGCTCGCTTGCAGACTCTGCCAAAATTGCGATCGGAACCTGGTGTCACGATCGGAGACAATACAGACCGGTACTCCATGATGTCTCACGATTTCCTGCATGAGTTCATGGGTATCAGAGATAGTACATATTTGAAGAGTTTAAATCTTACTTAGATTCTTACCTCCATATAGTTCTTTGCTAGTGTCTCAGTTGATTGGCCAACTCGAAATGGGATGAAGTGAGCCGACTTTGAAAGTTGATCCACAATAACCCATACCGCATCGTTACCCTTTGTGCTGGGAGGGAGTGCAGTCAAAAAATCCATTGTGATGTGTTGCCACTTCCATTCTGGGATCGGTAATGGTTGAAGTAATCCAGCAGTCCTGTGATGTTCAGCCTTTACTTGCTGACACACCAAGCATTTAGCGATACTTCTGGCTGCTTCACGCTTCATTCCATGCCACCAGTAATTTTGACGTAGATCTTTGTACATCTTTATACCTCCAGAGTGTACTGAGTAGGGAGAGTTGTGAGCTTCTTTCATTAACTCTTCCCGAACAGATCCTTTTGGTACGCATAATCTGTTGCTGTATCTCAAAGATCCATCTTCATGGATGATGAAGTCTGTTCTGAGTCCATTCTCTACTTTTTCTCTGATCTTTTGCAACTTAGTATCACTTGCTTGAGCTGCTTTGATCTGATTGACAATGGTAGATTGAACTTGTAAATTCATCAAACTTGAAGCGTTACCTGGTATGACTACTTCAATCTCCATCTGATGCATATCTTGTTGAAGTTTCCACTGAGCGATGAGATTCATTGCTAATGGTTGACGACTAAGGGCATCCGGTACTACGTTCACCTTCCCTGGGTGATATTGTAGGTTGGTGTCGAAATCCGCCATGAGTTCTAACCATCGTCTCTGCCACATATTCAACTCCTTCTGAGTAAACACATATTTCAGACTCTTGTGATCTATGTATATGTTCACTCGTTCACCAAGAAGATAATGGCACTAAATCTTAAGAGCAAAGATAACGGCCGCCAACTCCAAATCATGCATCGGGTAATTGCGCTCATGAATCTTCACCTGTCTTGAAGTATAAGCCACAACCTTACCGTACTGATGTAGAACACATTCTAATCCCTTACCGGATGCATTGCAATGCATTTCAAAACCTCCAGATTGGTCCGGTATAAAGAGAATAGACGTTGATGTCAACCTTAACTTGAGTTCTACGAAAACTTGTTCGCATGCTTCTGACCACACGAATTCTTCATCTTTACGTGTGATCTTGGTCAGGGGTGTTGCAATCTTATAAAATCCTTCAATGAACCTTCGGTAATATCCAGCTAGACCTAAGAAACTTCGAATTTCCTTCACTGACTTTGGTGTGCCATTCGCTTACTGCTGAAACTTTCGCTGGATCTACAGAGATTTCTTCACCTGATACGATATGTCCAAGAAAACCAACTTGATCTAGCCAAAACTCGCACTTGCTGTACTTGGCATAGAATTGATGTTGTCGTAAAGTTTCTGGGACAATTCGCAGGTGTTTGGCATGCTCTTTCTGACTCTTAGAATACACCAGGATGTCGTCAATGAAGATGACAACAAACATGTCTAAATACTCCCGGAAAACTTGATTCATTAGGTTCATGAATATTGCTGGTGCGTTGGTCACTCCAAATGACATCACAAGAAATTCATAATGACCATAGCGAGTTCTGAATGCTGTTTTATGAATATCAGCTTCCTTGACCTTCACCTGATGATAATCTGAACGAAGATCTAATTTGGGGAAAACACAAGATCCACTTAGCTGATTGAATAAATCGTCGATGCGCGGGATTGAATACTTGTTCTTTATCGTTACTTCGTTCAAGGCTCTATAATCAATGCACATTCTGTATGAACGTTCCTTCTTCTTCACAAGTAGAACTGGAGATCCCCAACTTGAAGTGCTAGGACGAATCCATCCTTTTACCAATAATTCGTCCAACTGAGTTCGGACTTCCTTCAACGCTTCCGGATTTAATCGATAAGGTGCTTTGATTACTGGTTGTACTCCTGGTACTAAATCAATGCTGAATTCAAGAGCTCGATCGGGAGGCAAACCTGATATATCGTCAGGAAACACATCTTCGAACTCTCAAACTACTTCTGGGTTTGATCCTTCCTCCGCTTGAATTGCTGCAATCACTGCTTCCTTTGGCTTTGCTTTGTAAGTGCTTGGCTCCAGTGTACGGTCTCCACTTTTGAAATAGAAGACCAGATGGTCTGAAATCTCAAATACTACCCTCCTTTGACGACGATCAATGGTAGCATAAAATGTTCCGAGCCTATCCATACTTAGAACCACATCGAAGTTCGGTATGTCCAGTACCTTAAAGTCAGCATAGAATTCTCTGCTGCAGATGACTATTGGACACAAGTTGTATCCCATTGTTACTTTTAGAACGCCATTTCCTGAACTGACATTCCAGCTGGATACAAGCGGTGTGACTGGGATCGCATGAGTTCGGACGAACCGTTGCGACATAAAGCAATGAGATGCTCCAGTATCGAAGAGTGCTAGTGCAGGAAGTGAGGCTACTAAGATTGTACCTAAGGTATATATAGGATATGTTTTAGGTATAGGGAAAAGTATATAGGTAGGTGTTAAGACTGAAAGAAAAGCTTGAGAAGAAAGGGTTACCAGTGATAACTTGGCCAGTGGCCTCAGCTTCTTCCACGGTCATTGTGAAAGCCTGTCGCCGTGGTACATTTCTCCTGGCCGGAGGATCATTCCTCTGAACGTTCCTTTGAGCTTTATGGAACTGACGAGGAGGAGGTGCAGTCGGTGGTCCTCTAGGTGGTGGAGCAGGTAGAACGAGTATTGGAGCAGGTGCCTGAAGGGCTGGTCTCTGCTGGTAAGTGATTACTGATCTAGGTGCAGCAATTGGGTTGTGTCTTCGGGGACAAGATCTAATATCATGAGTAGCTGAGCCGTGGACTAAGCAAAGACGGTTGGCTCGCCGGCAGTCTTTCGCCAAGTGTCCATCTCTTCTGTAGTGGTACAAAAGGCTGGGCTGGGCCAGTTGATTGGTACTTCCGGTCTCCTTGGCACAAATGGTAGCCTTGATGAGGCTCCTCCTGCCATCTGGGTGGCAGGGCGCTTAACTCTAGCAAATTGAGATCTACCCCTCATCTTTACCACTGCCTCATAACGGCGGGAAGCTTTCAAAGCCGATTCATGATTCGAAAAATCTCCTGTGGCTAATGCAGCTTGGATCTCCGAATCTAACCTTTGTTAAAATCGATGGGCTCTGATCTCATCCGGCGGTATCAGGTGTGCCGCAAATCTGTTAAAGTATCGTGTTAGCTGTGTAGTATGTGATATATTAAAAAATCTAATTATTGAGACATATCTTACCGAATGAGCATGGTGAACTCAACATCATATTCATCTACTGATTTGGTCCACATCGAACCCTGATGTAAGTGGATGAACTGCCGTTCCATGTCGAACCTGGCAGTCTCAGGGAAGTACTTTGCGTCGAACATGTCACGGAAAGTCTTCCATTTGATGGGTTGATCAAGACGGCTTTCTTCCGCCTTCCACCAAATCCATGCATTGTCCGTGAGCTGCAACTTCGCAACGCGAACCCAAGCTATCTCCGGCACTTGTCTCGCTGCCAGATCATATTCAATACTTTGAGCCCATTCCTCAGCTTCTAAGGGGCTCTCTTTTCCTGCGAACTGTTTGAGGTGTAAGGCTCTGAATTGCTTCACCCGAGTTGCTTCTTCCTCTGGTCGGTTCATCGGGATAGCAGTCCACTGCTGCTGTCCTTCCAGGAGGTTGCGGATTGCCTCAAGCAAAACCGTCTGTTCGTTGATCGGAGCAGCGACGGCAGGTGTGAGTGGTAGTGGTGGGGGAGTGTTGTTGACATTTGTGCTGGTGTTGTTTGGGGAATTCATTACCTTGAAAGAAAATTTTAGGTTAGGACAAATTCAAAGTATATGAAATTGTAAGATTCAAGGAATACGAATTGTAAACAATGTTTTTCATTGCCGGTTCTTGTATTAAATTGCTTAGGTTGTCCATGCAGAACTGAGCTGTATGTCTATACAGAACTGACCTGTATGTCCACACATATCTGACCTGCATGGGCCACCAACAAAACCTGTCACGTCCCGCTTCCCAGTATACGGGCAGAGGACGCGACGAGGCCGCTACGTATTTACTTTGAAGTAAACACGCTAAGCGTATCTAAGCAATATAGGTAAAATGCACAAGAGACAGTGACAATAGGTATAATTGAACAACTTTATTTATTAATATTCTTTTAACAATACATCCGAAAAGTAAATACATGGAATAGAAAGCAATGCCTAAACAGTGGTATAACAGAAATGGAAAATACAGAATGTAAATGTGTACAAGTAACTAGAGCTCTGGGTCGAAGGCTAGCTGATCCAAGTCCTCGAAGGTGGGCTCGATCACTTGAAGGTCCGAATCACCTGACGACATTCCAAAGAAAAGAAAGATAATGTCGTCAGCGAACAAATCGCTCGGTAAGTCCCGTAAATAGACAAGAATGGATTAGACAGAATAGAGAGTATATTGTGATAATGTTGTATTTAGTGTTAACGCTGTTGTTTGTAGCTTGGTACAGAAGAATGCCAGTGTATACGAGAGGAGTCCCGCTATTCCGGAGACTAAGGTATATGGAGCACAAGGAACCATTCAGCCATGGTACAGCGGCAATGGATATTCAGGTTAAGTGTGTTATGGTTACAGTCTCGTGCCACTTGTAACACCTTCCGTACCAGTCTACCCATTATAAACCCCGTGATGTCTGTATTGTTTGTATTGTTTGAATTGTATATTGTATATAAATTGATGTCTTGCCGAAACCATGATATCAGTAATGGAACAGATATAATGGATGAACATGTAAATGGAATATATCCATGGTTCGGTTCAGTCAATATAGATTGATTAGATTGAATAGAAGGATTCATAGATCCATGTTGTATTGAAGTTTGATACTTAAATCATATTCAAGTCAGATTTATTATATCGAGACTCAGTTTGAGTCGGACAATTAGAAAAGAAATTGAATCATGAATTATGTTTTGGTGCTATCGGTAACTGCTGCACATGGACGGCAGGATTTGTGTCTTTTTCAAAGACAATTACCGTGTTGATAACACCGTTTGTTAAGTTGTCTACCTCAAGCATCCATATCTCCGGCTCCCTGAGGCTCAAGAGACTGGTCCCGCTTAAACTTATGTTTACTAGGGTCCTTATTGTAATTTAGTATAACTTGAGGGGGTTTTATGTAAAATAGTTTTGTTATACTTTCAAAATATAGCTCAAGTATTTAATTACCATTTTTAGAGTTTTCATAGATGTTTCTTTTATTCAATGTGAATTTTCTAGTGAATATGACATAGTTTCATAATATATGGTATTTATTTGAAATATTAGAATTGTATGGTATTTTCTTGTAAATGAGATGTTTTTCTTGAATTTTGGAAATGTGGAATATTTTAAATATTAAAAATAGATATTTTGATATTAATTACATATATATTTATTTATAAAAATATAAGTTTTATTTATAATAGAAATCACATTTTTCTAAAGGAAAATGTATTAAAATCTTTCGAGATCGTATGCTCCTTGCGGAGGTCTGCATCTCACTCTACTAGGCCCAAGGATGTGCGATAATCCGCACCATACTGAATGGGTTCCCCAAAATGGGTTGTAGAGACATAATCGCAAGATTTGTTAAATACACTTCTTGTAAAAAAATGTTTTATAAGACGACGGTAGTTATACGTAAAGTCGTATTCTCCCAAATCTATGTTCCCAAATTCCATTGTGGTATGTTAGAAATGAGTGTTGTGAGGAGGTAGCTCATTACTTCGTGAGTTTTCTAATGGTATAAAGGTATTATAGAGTTTATGTCGGAAACTAAAGTTTGTGGTATTTTAATGTAAAATTGCGATAAAAGATGCATATAACAATCTTTTGTGATGAAACTTGTTAAAAATGTTTATTAACGTTTAATGAACAATATGTGATGATATGAAGGTATCTTGATTAAGAAAATTATAGTTTTTAAAGAAAAACTGAATCGGAAGTCGGACTAACTCCGCTTCCGTCGGGTTTTAATTTTAAATATTTTTAGAATAGAGAAATTAAGGAGAAGTATGGACATACAGGATGATTGGCTAGAGGAGAGAAAGAGGAATAGGTGGGAGTTGCCGGTGCATCGTTTCGTCGTCGGAAACTCCTTGAGTTGTTGCCGGAAATTCGTCGGAGCTTCGCCCTTTTGCTAACTCCACTTGCACACAAAAGACTTGGGAATTTTCTTGAGAGTTTGGGCAGATATTTGGGATGAGGAGGGGTGATTTGAAGATGATATTTATAGGAAAAATTATGGTTTTAGGGTAGTGAAAGGGTGTATTAAAAATTTGTATTAAAATGGATTAAATGTGTGTTTTAATGTGCTCTGTAAATGTGCAGGAAAAACAAATAATACTGGAGTTATGGGGGGAGTCCAAGAGTTACCAGAGTTAAAGAAAATTTGGGTTTACTCCGAGTCAGACCGGCGGCGTGGCCCGAGTCGCGAATTGGGGGCTCGTTTTGGGGACACGTGTCAGGGTCGGTTAGTCTACTGCAATGCACTCGTTTGTTTTATGTGTGACTCTTCAGTTTACGTGTTGTGCTCGTGTAGACTCTTGGGTTTCTAAAAGATTAAAAGAATTTTAAATAAAAATATTGTGGCTGATGGGATTTGAAATCTGGTGTTTTGGTTCAACAATGAAAGGTCTTACCAATGAGCTACAAGCTCCTTCTTTCTGTTCAAAAGTAATTCAAATTCTTATAGTACTCACAGGAATTGTAAATACCCCAAGTAAACATTAACTTTAAATGAAATTTATGTACACTAAAATTGGAGTTGTTACAGTCCTTAATATAATTTTATATAACTTGAGGAGTTTTTATGAAAAATATTTTAAATATACTTTCAAAATAAACCTCAAATATTTATTTATCGTATTTAAAGTTTCCATGAATGTAACTTTTAAAAAGTGAGGTATTCTAGTGAATATATACCTAGCTTGAATAGTTCAAGGTATATTAATGTAAAGTTAGACTTGTGTTGATTCTTGATGGTATTTTCATGAAACTTGTTATTATTTCTTTTCTAGAAAACATGGAATTTTTATTATATATTAAAAAATAATTGGCTTGATAATATTTATATAATTATTAAAAATTAAATTTTATTATTAAATAAAAATTCTCGTTTTTTTCTTAAAAATTGTATTAAAAATTCCATCGAGATCGTATGCTCCGTGAGGAGATCTGCATCTCGCTCTACTAGTCCGAGGATGTGCGATAATCTGCACCATCCCGATCGGATTCCCCAAAATGGATTGTAGAGGCATAATCGTAAGGAATGAATTAACATAATTTAAAGAAATCCGGTTTTTAATAGTTTAGGGTATTTATTTGAAAAGTCATATTTTGCCACAAGATATTAGTTTCAAGCTAGTCGTGCTATATCAAGATGTGTGTATGTGAGAGGTAGGTCATTACCTCATGAGGTTTTCTAAAGATATGCTAAGCTAAATATTTAAAAGATGTCATATGTAAAGTTTGTGGTATTTAAACTAAAAACGCTAATTAAAATTACATAATATGATATTTTAAAATGAAAATTGTTCTCAATATTTATTTCATAATTACTAAGAAAGATATAATGATATGGATGAGTGATTTTTACGATTTTAGAATCGAATGTCGGGATAACTCCACTTCCGACAAGTTTTGAAAAGAAAACTTTTTAAGGTGAAGCAATAGAATAAAAAATGGGACTTACTTGTTAAAAAGATAGAGGAGAGGTAGGGTAAGGGAATAGTTGTCTTCGTGTAGTCGCGGAATCGCCGGAAACGTCTCAAATCCTCGCCGGAAAGTGACCTTGAGCTAACTCCACTTGTACTCTTCTTTGACTTAGAAAATTTTGAGAAATTTGAAAAGAAATTTCAGAATGAAAAGGGTTTGGGTATGATGTTGTATTTATAGGATAGCATTAGGGTTTAGGGAATGAAGAGAGAATTAAAATTGCATTAAAATTGGGATTTAAAGCTCATTTTTAATTCTCGGTTAATTTTCAGGGAAAACAAATAGAATAGGAGCAGTGGGGTAGGCCAAGAGGTGTTGTGGGTGAAGCATGGGGAACTATCCCCTACGGACGGACGGCGTCGCCGGCCCAAACGCGCATCTCGCCGATCAAGTTGAAGCGTTGGGTGCTTAGATTGTTGCCACGTGTCCCTCTCGCAGTTAATAGCATTTTGCACATGTTTGATTTTCTGTGACTTTTTATTTTACGTGTATTGTACGTGTAAACTTTTGGGCTTCCAAAATGTTTAAAATAAAAATTCAGAAAAAATATATGTGGCTGATTGGATTCGAACACAGGGGCTACGTCATAGAAATGCAAGGCTTTACCAATGAGCTACAAGTTGTTTCTTGCTGTTCTTAAACAAATTAAATTTATAACTTGTGCCCAGGTTAGCAAACCCCGCTCTGTATATTAACTTTTAAAAATTTTCGTACAGTGAAATTGGAGTCGTTACAAGAAAAAAACAAAATATATACACAGAAAGGTCCCCCCAAATTTAAGCGAAACAGTGTTTCTACTGTTTAAGCATTGAAGATCAAAGTTAAGGGGGAGAGAACATCATCAATCTATACAAGGCCTTACACAGACCAAAGGTTAACTCCAACCATTCAAAAAATTTATCGTGATGAGAACAAGGTTGGTGAAAGGAAGCATAGAGAAAGGAAATGGAGAATACGCGAGACCGTGTGTGGACGGAAGTGGTATATGGTCTCGGTAGATGTAAATGATAAGATGAAAGATAGGGAGAAAGAAATGGAGCATGAATTTGAAGTTGAAAATTGATTGAATATATTAGTATAGCTTGTAATGATTTGAAACTAGAATTGTTTAACTGCACTAATTTATTAATACTACGAGAAATGGGATTAAACCTGTCAAGATTCGCAAGAAAACATGGACCGACCGAACTTGGTAAACCAGATGAAGGAAATGAAGGTATCAGGTCATCTTGCAGTAGGGAAACGCTGGAAAAGATGGAGGGAGGCAATTGAAGAATGGCAGCGGTTAAACATTCAGGAGGATACTCACAATCAATGGAAGGGACATGATGAATCGGAATATCCGACTCATCCAATAAAACGTGTTTATCCTAAAAAATATCATCAAAATTCACCTTAAAATTAAGCTCATACATACACTCATTCAGATCATCATCAATAACATTAAGAAGCAAATGGGGTTAAAAAAATAGCTAATGGGTTGGAATTATGTCCACATGGATATGAAGGAAAGTGTTGAATTGGTGAGAAAGATTCATCAAGAATTGTGGGTTCATCATCAAAATTATCCCCAAAATCGATATCCTAAATCAAGTCAAACGTAAATTTCTCAAACTCCTTAACAAAACCATGGTTTCCAATCGGTTGTCTTTTTAGAGTATGGATGTAGAGATTAAAGGGAGTAGTATCGGTTTCACTTTAAGGGGTCTCTTCACAATCGGATAAATCAAACGCAACGTAGTCGCACAACTCATCAAATGTGTTATTATCAATCGGTGGATCATTTGGGACACTCAATGGATTTTCAGAACTGGAGTTGTGGAGTTCAATCGGAAACGGGTAGGTTTGATTTTGAAGGGTATAAGTGTCACGACCCAAATTTAGGCACGTGACCGGCACTTAAACTACGTGACGTCAACAGGCGTAACGCAATTTAAGTAAGCCGAAAACCCAGAAATCTAAACCATCAAAATAAGTAAGTGATAAAAACATTGTTAAAAAGATTTGGAAATCTCAAGTAAAAATCTTTAAACTTAAGTTTATTTTCTTAAAAATTTCAACAGCACCTCCCTTGTAAAAACTAGCCCCGAAACGGTTACAAACATAAGATATAAGTAAAGCATCCCCAAACGGGAGCAAATCATGCCCAAAGGCGGAAACAACCACCACAAGTATATATACGACACCGTTGCGAAGAAATAGACAATATAATGAAAACAACACAAAAAGAGATAAAGCAACATGATAAAGGCCGGCTCACACGAGCACGACGCCCAGAGTCACAAAATATACAATATCGTTCCTCACAACTCATCTCTAAGTCAATACATGGAAATGGTAGATGGAGAATACTAGATACAATAAGATGTACAATAGATGAAGTCGGATAACCGCAACCCACCTATACCAACGGTCTCACAGCCAACCGTAGCGGTATCCGCAAAAGTAGAGATAATAGGGAGCCTTGTCGCGACTACTCTGAGGGTCAAGCCTGCAAAACACTGTGGCACAACGGAGGGGTGTTGCCAACTCGTGAATAGTAAGTAACATCATACAGATAATCGCAGGCATGCACGTACATCGATAATCTAAAACATGCAATCTGATAGCATAAATATGTCAATATGGATATGCAGCAAATCATGATCAAGGTACTCCACCAGGGTACTACAACTACATGAAACAATGCATATCAAATAACTACTGAGTATGGGATAAAACATATCATCATCAACGAATCGTCATCGTGGAAAAACCAGTGTCCATCAACGACACCCCAAATCCCAATAACTCAGGCTCCGTTACTCTGATCGACCCTCATATCCTGTAAATCTCATGGAATCTGAGTGCCCAACATCGGCACTCGAAAACATCATGAAAACTCATGTCCAACATTGATACGCAAATCCACATAACTCGGGCTCCGTCAGTCCGCATCGGCCCATATCATCTCATAACTCCGGTCGGTATCCTCCGGATAATCGCCGGGTCCAAACTATCACCGGTCGGTAGTGCTCCCCTGCCAGTCTCACCGCCTAACTATACGAGTCTTCTTGTCCGGGGGTACCTCACCGGGTCCACCATGTACCCGCAGACGGTTCCTACCGCTCCTCGAATCGGGTTTCTAACACAAGTCTCAGAACTGAGAAAACTCATGGTGGACGCACCGAAATATCATATCAAGAGAAACCGGGTTTTTAAAACAATGCATACTTTCTTGAAATATCCCCACGGCTCTCAAATTCATAAATCATATGAAATCCATATCTCAATGCGTAAATCCATGAAATATGATGTATGCAACATGGAACAGTAATATGCACATATCAAGGGAAAACCGCTCTTTTAAATGAATCCAGTTTTTAAATATATCATGTGGTTCCCAATTTCTCTAAAGTCAAATGGAACATCATGTAAAGGTGTATATGTAGCTATAGCAAGGTATGTGTATATATATATATAAGTATGTATGCATGATGCCTTTCATATGCGCAATAGAACAAGAATCAACGTCTCAATGTCAATAACAATACAATACCACATATGTGTATAGGTTGTGCGTGTCATGGCAATTACCGACGGTGTGTGTAGCATACAATTTGGTGCTCGTGCAACATGAACCGTCAGTAATAGTGCAGTGTCCAATGGGTACTAACAAGTAATGGTATGCAACGATGTTCATGCATAATCAACCCATATGCATATAACATGTGACTATAATGTCATATCTAGCCCTGACGCTTAACACCATATGGGTGATTTTCCCGTAAATGTTAAATCTACTCACTGAGGATCTCGAGCTAGGTAAATCCAACCACCTACTTTCCTTTCTTCGCAGCGTCCAAAGTCCCCGCCTGTGATCCTATCAACACACAACACAATAACGCGTGGATTTAGCAAACTACCTAATAATAAACGACCACAACGCCAATTAACGAATCGGTTCCCTTAAGCTACAACAGGGTTCGCTTAGCGGCTAACGTGTATAGCGACATCATCAAAACAAACCTACGACAGCAAGCTACCTGAAACACTTAAACTACGTCGGATCAAACGTATCGCACTTTACCGAAACACCTAAAATTAGCTAAGTGGTCCCAGATTTTGCATACTGCTAATACATAAAAATCTAGAAGTACCAAACACCCCAATTAACCTACATGCAGCTACCCTAAAAATCACAACCCCTCAGTGCCCTACAAAACCGAGCTCGCTGGATTTCTCCCCTATCTCGCCGGTTGAACAGTGTATGGTGGGGTCAGGGTTTCAGGTGAACACTCAGGGCAACTAGTAATACTACTAAATTGCTAGATTTTACAATGAAAATTCGTGGTCGCAGCAGATCACAGTGACCCTAAAATGACCTTAAAAAAACGATATGTGCTTAAAACGATCTCTTCAGTGTTCTAAACCACAGCTACTAAGCAACACAACATAATAACAACCTAATTAACAGTTAGGGATCGTTACCTATCCACACTTGCTCAAAAACCCTAGCTTTCCATGCTCCAACTCATCTTAGTGGCTTAACTTGACTTTGTGAAGAGTTTTAGTGAGGTTTTGTGAAGATTTTGTATGGTTTAGTGAGGATTTGGGTTAGGGTTTCAGTTGGAAGGGGAGAGGAAATGAGATGAGGAAATAATGTTGTGAATGAGGGATTAAGGTAAGAATGAGGGTGTGTGTGTGAGTGAGAGATGAGGGAAATGAGGGTGTGAGTTTAGTATGAACCATGCCCCCTTCTTCTCTCTCCTCATTAAATGCAAGCCATGCTTGCCCTATACTCATCATTCCCATGTCAACCCTCTCTCTCTGTCTCTCAAGTCAGCCAAATTCAAACCTTATTTTCTTTTTAAAACTAAATAATTTAAATAAATACATATTACAACTTAATGGAATGGGATTAAGGTGCCATGGCTACTTAAGCATGGTTAACCCTAATTAATCTTAGGTTAACATGCACAAGTGTATGCAAGTCCGAAATAAATAATAATAAAATATTAATTAATTTTTATAAAATATGTGAAAACTATTTTGGTTAAATTTTTACTAAAAACTCGTATTATCGCTTAATTAACACTAATCGCATTCTAAGGTGTTACAATTTTCCCCCCTTAAAGAAAATTCATTCCCGAATTTAAAAATCTTATTATGCGTACCTTCAAAGAGATGAGGGAATCTCTTCCGCATCTCGCTCTCGGCCTCCTAAGTGACCTCTTCACTATTCGGGCCACGCCAAAGAACCTTCACAGATGGTAAGATCTTTGACCGAAGTTTCTTCACCTGCCGATCCAATATAACTACCAGCTGCTCGGTGAACGAAATATCGCGTTCTAGCTGAACGGTCTGGTGCTGAATCATGTGAGAAGGGTCATGAAGGTACTTGCGAAGTATCGATACATGGAATACTGGGCGAACATCAAGAAAACTGGGCGGAAGTGCCAAACGATAGGCAACGGTACCAACTCGCTCAAGGATCTCAAAAGGATCTACAATTCTGGGACTGAGCTTTCCTTTCTTCCCAAATCTCATCATGCCCTTCATAGGAGAAATCCGTAGGAATACATGATCCCCCACTACAAACTCGAGCCTGCGACGACGACGGTCGGCATAAGACTTCTGTCTGCACTGGGCTGCTCTCATCCTATCCTGAATCAACTGGATCTTCTCCGCAGTCTCTTGAACTAGATGGGGTCCTAAAATCCTGCTTTCGCTGAGTTCGGTCCAACAGACTGGTGATCAACACTTTCTACCATACAAAGCCTCAAAAGGTGCCATCTGAATCGTCTCCTGATAACTGTTATTATAAGAGAACTCTATCAACGGCAAGTGACGATCCCAACTGCCACCAAAATCAAGCACGCACGCACGAAGCATATCCTCCAGAGTCTGTATAGTCCACTCTGACTGACCATCGGTCTGCAGATGGAAAGCGGTGTTAAAACTCAATCTGGTACCCAAAGCTTCCTGAAGCTTCTGCTAAAAACGGCTAGTGAATTGGATGCCCCTATCGGAAATAATGCATGTGGGAACGCCGTGCAAACGCACAATCTCATCAATGTACAACTAAGCATACTGAGCATAACCGAAAGTGTTCTTCACTAGAAGGAAGTGAGCCGTTTTCGTCAACCGGTCAACAATCACCCAAATGAAGTCATACCCTCGACTGGACTTGGGTAGACCCACAACGAAATCCACAGAGATTTGTTCCCATTTTTACTTTGGAACGGGTAAAGGCTACAACTCTCATGCCGGTCTCTGATGCTCAGCCTTGATTTGTTGACAAGTCAGGCACCTCGAAACGAAATCTGAAACATCACTCTTCATCCCTGCCCACCGGTAGATATCTCTCAAGTCACGATACATCTTGGTGGAACCTGAGTGAACACTATAAGCTGACTGATGTGCCTGCTTTAGGATCTCGCGTCTCAACCCATCGGTATCAAGTACACATAAATGAGTCCCAAAACGTAGCACACCCTGGTCATCAATCTCAAACTCCGAATCTCTACCCTGCCGAACATACTCAAGAATATCAGACAAATGGGTATCAGCGGGCTGTGCCCCATGAATACGATAAAGTAGAAGTGGACGGCCGCGGACATGAGCAAGCTGTCCCCTAGTAGAAGTGAACTCAAACTGTACTCTGCTGTCGCACAAGATCTGCCAATCTGCAGAAGACTGTCTCTGAACTGCGCTCAACTTGGACAAGCTACCCTCGGGTCAACGACTCAAACTATCAGCTACCACATTCTCCTTACCCGAGTGATAAAGGATCTCACAATCATAGTCCTTCACAAGCTCCATCTAACGGCGCTGCCTCAGATTCAGATCCCGCTGCTGGAAGATGTACTTCAAGCTCTTGTGGTCCGTGAAAATCTGACACGACTCACCGTACAAGTAGTGCCTCCAAATCTTAAGCGCAAAGACCACCGCGGCCATCTCAAGATCATGAGTGGGATAATTCTGTTCGTGCTTCTTTAACTGCCGGGAAGCATAAGCGATAACTCTATCATGCTGCATCAATACACAACCGAGCCCCACTGGAGAAGCATCACAGTAAACGACATAGCCGCCCGATCCAGTAGGCAAAGATAAAACCGGTGCAGTAGTCAACCGAGTCTTCAACTGCTGAAAACTCTGCTCGCATGCCTCAGTCGAAAGAAAAGGAACCCCCTTCCTAGTCAGTCCGGTCAACGGTGCAGCGATACTCGAGAATTCCTGCATGAAACGGCGGTAATAACCAGCTAAGCCCAAAAAGCTGCGGACCTCTGTCACTGATACAGGTCTGGGCCAAAACTTTATGGCCTCGATCTTCCTCGGGTCCACACGAATACCGTCTCCCGTAACTACATGACTCAGGAAGTCAACACTATCAAGCAAGAAGGCACACTTCGAGAATTTTGCAAACAGCTGGTGCTCTCACAATGTCTGCAAAGCAATCTTCAAGTGTTGCCATGCTCCTCTCGACTCTTGGAATAAACCAGAATGTCATCAATAAACACAATAATAAACTGGTCAAGGAACGGCCTGAAAATCCGGTTCATCAAATCCATGAACGCTGCTGGGGCATTGGTGAGTCTGAACGACATCACCAAAAACTCATAATGCCCGTAGCACGTACGAAAAGCAGTCTTCGGAATGTCATCACTCCGAACCCGCAACTGATGATAACCCGATCTCAAATCAATCTTAGAAAAATGTCCCGCACCCTGGAGCTGATCAAACAAATCGTCAATGCAAGGTAAAGGGTACATATTCCGCACCATAACCCGGTTCAATTGACGATAATTAATGCACAACCTCAAACTGCCGTCTTTCTTCTTGAAGAACAGAACATGAGCTCTCCAAGGCGAAACACTCGGACGCACAATTCCCCTATCAAGCAACTCTTGCAGCTGATCCTTAAGCTCCTTAAGCTCCACCGAGGCCATCCGGTAAGGCGGTATAGAAATGGGCCCTGTGCCGGGGATCAAATCAATGCAAAACTCAATCTCACGCTCTGGAGGCAATCCAGGTAACTCATCGGGAAAAACGTCGGGAAACTCTCTCACAATAGGAACATGGTCCAACGAATCTACTATGGCTCCAGTATCTCTTATGAAAGCCAAGAATCCCTGACATCCCCTCCTCAAAAGCCGACTAGCGCAAAAGGCTGAAATCAAACTGTGAGGGGCGGCATCACGGTCCCCCTGCACAACAAGAACCGACTCGCCTGGAAAACAAAACCTGACTGTCTTCTCGTGGCAGTCCACAGACGCATAGCAAGTAGCTAACCAGTCCATGCCCAAGAGAACGTCGAAGTCCAACATCTCAAGAAGGATCAAGTCGACGGACGAATCTCTATCTCCAATCTGAACGGTACACGACCGAAACACGTATCACGCAACGAACGACTCGCCAACAGGAGTAGTCATGACAAGCGGCTGATCTAGCAAACACAACTCTCGGCCCAACCTCGGCACGAAGTGCGTAGAAACATACAAGTGCGTAGATCCCAGATCAAACAAAACATGTGCATCGAAGGAACATACTGAAAGAGTACCTGAATCCACTGCATTTGACGCCTGCGCGTTCTGATGAGTCAAAGCAAACACTCGAGCCTGCTCTCTACCGGCAACTGGTTGTCCTCCGCCTCTACCACTCCGTCCCCTCTGAGAAAAACCTCCGGGACCACGACCTCTCTGAGCAAAAGTCTGACACGGAGCATCAACAAGCATAGGAGGCAACGCTCTCTGAGGTAAAGGTGGTAAGGTAACATGTGGAACCGCTGCCTCCCTCGGCGTATCTCAGTACAATCTTTGATGCGGTGATGGGGACTGCCACACCCAAAACATCCAGGTGACGACTGCTGATCCTGTGGATATAAACTATATGTCTGGCCCGGTCTCACGCTCAGGCTGCCAGCACGGCCTACAGCGAATCTACCGCGGCCTCTGCCAAACTGCCTCTGCGCTGATAGATCAGTACGAATCCTCTTCGGTTCCGGAATGACCGAAGTCTCAGAAATACGCTCCTCTACCAATAAGGTTGCGTCCACCGCGGCTGCATATGTGTCAAAATGCTAGGAGCAAATAGCGAAGAACAACTGGGTACTCAGGCCTCGAACAAATGTCTTGATCTACATCTCCTTAGTATTTACCAAATACGGAGCATATACGGATAACTTGGTAAACTGAATGTCATACTCTGCCACTGTCATACCCGGAGTCTGACGTAACGACTCAAAACTGCGAGCTCGAGCATCCCTGATGCTCTGTGGAAGAAATCGGGCAAGAAAAACCGTCACGAACTCAGCCCAGGTCATAGGAGAAAGACCTGCGGCTCTGCCCCTCTCTAAAGACTCGCACCAGGTCTGGGTAAGACCCTCCAGACGAAAACTCGCGAACTCTACCCATCTCGCGTCGAAGCATATCAGCGAATGACAGATCCTGGCCATCCGATCGATAAACGACTGCAGATCCTCAGCTGTATCGGTGTCGGTGAAGACCGGAGGCTTCAGCCTCGTGAACTCAGATAATGACACGGTGATAATCTCCATAGTTGCAGGTACGATTGCCTGAACCGTAGGCGCACCATCGCGGTCCCCATAACAGGTGGGACAACCTCCTGTCTCTGCACTCGACTGGCCTCAACTAACGACCCCATCATCTAGCGCAAATCCTGCATACCGGCCTCTAGCTTAGTAATACGGTCTGTCGAAGGTGGATCAACCTGCTCCTGCACAACGGGCATATCGCCCTGGTCAGTCGTCGTCTTCGACGAGCCTACCCTGATCTCTGCTCTCGCGGCCGCTCTCTGTGCCCTCGTAGTCTTCGGCGGCATAATGGCTGGAAATGAGGATTCGATAAGAACATAGAAATCGAATCACAAGGATATATATAATCACGGAAGGAATTTCAACCAACAAGTCCTAAGGTCACTTAGGCGGAGTACCGTGTCGTAAGAATGCCGCGGAACATACACACGTTACGTCACTCTGCTTAAGCTACCTACTCCATCATACCAAGGTCATCCTACATTCCAAAAGGTAAAACCTAGCGCTCAGATACCAACTTTGTCACGACCTAAATTTAGGCACGTGACCGGCACTTAAACCACGTGACGTCAATAGGCGTAACACAATTTAAGTAATCCGAAAACCCAGAAATCTAAACCATCAAAAGAAGTGTTTGATAAATACATTGTTAAAAACATTTGGAAATCTCAAGAAAAAATCATTAAACTTAAGTTTATTTTCTTAAAAATTTCAACAGCACCTCCTTTGTAAAAACTAGCCTCGAGACGGGTACAAACATAAAATATAAGTAAAGCATCCCTAAACGGGAGCAAATCATGCCCAAAGGCGGAAACAGCCACCACAAGCATATATACGACGCCGTAGCGAAGAAACAGACAATAAAATAAAAAAAATATAAAAAGAGATAAAGCAACATGATAAAGGCCGGCTCACACGAGCACGACACCTAAAGTCACAAAATATACAATATCGTTCCTCACAACTCGTCTCTAAGTCAATACATGAAAATGGTAGATGGAGAATACTAGAAACAATAAGATGTACAATAGATGAAGTTGGATAACCGCAACCCACCTATACCAACGATCTCACAGCCAACCGTAGCGGTATCCGCAAAAGTAGAGATAATATGGAGCCCTGCCACGACTACTCTGGGGTCAAGCCTGCAAAACACTGTGGCACAACGGGGGTGAGTTTTCAACTCGTGAATAGTACATCATACGGATAATCGCAGGTATGCACGTACAGCGATAATCTAAAACATGCAATCTAATAGCATAAATATGTCAATATGGATATGCAGCAAATCATGATCAAGGTACTCCACCAGGGTACTACAACTACATGAAATAATACATATCAAATAACTACTGAGTATGGGATAAAACATATCATCATCAACGAATCATCATCGTGGAAAAACCGGTGTCCATCAACGACACCCTAAATCCCAATAGCTCAGGCGCCATCACTCTGATCGACCCTCATATCCTGTAAATCTCATGGAACCTGAGTCCCCAATATCGGCACTAAAAAATATCATGAAAACTCGTGTCCAACGTCGACACACAAATCCACATAACTCGGGCTCCGTCAGTCCGCATCGACCCATATCATCTCACGATTCCGGTCGGTATCCTCCTGATAACCGCCGGGTCCAAACTATCGCCGGTAGGTAGTGCTCCCCTGCCAGGCTCACCGTCTAACTATATGAGTCTTCTAGCCCCGGGTTCATTCAAAGAGACAAAACCATGCGGTTTCGGCCAGAGCGGACAATACCATCTGTGTTTGGGGGTGGGTCATGACAAATATGGTATTAGAACCGGTCCCTCAAAAGTAGGTATGTGGTTCGAGAATGAACCATTGTTCTAAGTGGGGGGAATATAATACCCCAGGTGGAGTTAGGGCTGAATACCAACTACCCCATGAGAAGTGAGGTGTGTTCTAAGTGGGGGGGAATATAATACCCCAGGTGGAGTTGGGGCTGAATACCAACTACCCCATGAGAAGTGAGGTGTTATCCGGTATCGAGGTGGGGATGTAACCGATACGGATGCTCACGGAGACCCACCAGAATAATGGGGAGTATCGAATTCCATTTCGAAAGAGGGCATGATCTGAACTTTAAATGGAATGATACCACTCTTATAACATAGAGGCGCCTTTTGGATGAATCGGAACTCCGGAATTTGAAAAACTCCGTAGTTAAGCATGCTTGAGCCAGAGAAATTCTGGGATGGGTGACCTACTAGTAAGTAGCCCCGGGTTCATTCAAAGGGACAAAACCGTGCGGTTTCGGCCAGAGCGGACAATACCATATGTGTTTGGGGGTGGGTCGTGATAATAAGGCTCATTTTCACTACTCAAACTGTCAATCTTTCCTATTGCCGCATCACACATAGGAAAAATTTTGTGTTATTTAAGAACTAGCTGCTGGTTCGTAAGATTATATGAGTGTGGCCATAGATGCATTCAATTCCTCTATCTGTCGGCACGAAACTACCCAAAATTCTTTCAATATTCGTTCAAGACTATATATGGGTTGTGAAGGGGTTTCGATGAAAGAATCAGATTCGTTTGGATACGCGAAACTCCCAATTTGATGTTTAGAAGCAATATCTAGGAAATGTGCAAATGTTGGGTAGGATTGATAGGAATCGAATGGATGTGTAAAATGGACAGGATTAGGATCAATGTTTTGATAGGAAGATGATTGGAATTGTTGATCAAAAGAATTCGGAGTGGTGAAAGGCATGAAAGATCGGCTACGGAATTGTGCAATACGTTTAGCAATGGATATAGGTTTAAGGGTCGCCATATTACCCTAAAGAGGGGTATCAACATAAGAAGGGGTGAAAGTTTAAAACAGTTGATATGACGTGGATTGTGGTGTCTAATTGGTTGTTCTAGAAGCGTCTATCCGATCTTTCAAAGAAATTTTGGCTATGGATGGGTCTTTTGAAGTTCTACCAATGCAAGACCCGTATGATGAAATGTCTGGTTAAGAGTACCAAGGTTCGGCAAGAGTAGGTCGATTAGGGGTACTTATGAATGGAGTAAGTAGAAGATGAGGGGATTAAAAGACGGTGAGGGTTTTTTTAATGATCTTTTATGTTAGTTATTAACAAAAGAATGAAATGAAATTATATGCACAAAAGGTAAAACAAAAACAATCACAACACAAATACCATACACCTCAAGAGTCTAGGGTTCACCAAGCTCAACTAGACCTGCTCAAGAAATTGATTTTCGAAGTAAAACTGTATCAAGAAATAGGCTCAAGATATACTGATCACGAATCCAGGAAAGTGTAGAGATAAAAGGAGGTTTTCCAACGATTTCACGAACTTCCTTAATTAGAATAACCCTTTCTTTTTTTGTGGTTGCGCTGTGAACACTTTTTTAGACACCCCATGAACGATATAACGTTAAGCGGTGTTCTAAATACGGTTTATTTCTCCTAATGAGTGTGAAGTCCTTAAAGGCTTAAAGTCTAATTTCTTTTAAAATTTATGCGGGTAAACGTTATACTCTATTTCGTGATTTGTAGGCCACGGAAAAGGTGATGAAATCTTTTACCGTATGTTGTGTGGTTCGCTTGCCCTTAAGTCCGTAGTAAATGGATGCAATGCGCAATTCAATAAAAAAATTGTTCAAAATATTAAACAATCGTTTTTTAAGTTTAAGCACGGCGCTGCAACAAATACAGTTTAGTCAATTTAGTTTTTTGTGGCGAACTTGCAAAGAATCCTGTAAAGATAGAATTGTGGACATTGGATTTGAGAAGGAAGGTGTTAGAAAAATACACACGGAGATTTTTTGGGTTAAGAAACTCCCGTTGAATCGATTCTCGAGTGCTTGAATGTTTGCTTGCGCGGGGCAAACTATCCGAATCTTTGGTATTGTGCTTCATTATCGCATTGGTTTCTAAAATTTCACTTTGCTCTGTACAATCGCTACTCGCAACTCCGTAAAATATGAAAATATCGGAAAACGGATATTTAGTGCGAAAAAATGATATATAAAGTCAAACTTCTGCACACACAAAATTATAAAATTTAGAGTATAAAGATGGGCTAATAACAGAACAATAGAGCACAAGACAAAAAATTGGAGTAATCTAAGAAAATTGGGCCACAAATTGTGGCCAATATGAATAAAATTGTAGCCACAGTTAGGAGTCTTTAGCTCTAACTTTCTACTGTGTGATCCATGTTCTTCTATTGTCCCAATTTTATACGCTAAATTTTGCAATTAATCTTAGAGTGATAGCGGATCAAAATAATAGAGAGCAAAATGTTAAAACGGTTAGATTTTTGTTTTGGTTTTAGAAATTTTTCAATTTTTGTTTTGTTTTTCAGAATAGTGATTAGTTTTATAAACAAGATATACACAAATTAATCCGAGATTACAAGAGTAAAAGTGTTACTGTCTCCCCGGCAACAGCGCCATCTGATTGGTAGAGATTTCACGTGTCGTACTAAGTTTAAAGTTACCGCAATTAGGATGGCGTCACGTGTAGCTATCCGTGATGAGTACGAGTCGTCCGCAGAGAGATGATACATTTTTTGTTCTTGTTCTTATGAGTTAAACCAAAGGTCAAAAAATTTTGATTCTAACCTATGTGTTTTGTATATGCAAAAGCAAGCTTGTTAGGGATAGAGTTAGGTTAGTTCAAGTTAGGAAAATCCACACTTATTCCTTTGTGCCTCACTTGACTATTGAAGCTGGGGTAATCGGCAATAACGTGGATTAGGGTGCTTAAACACGGTATTTGCGATTATGCGCGAAATCTGGCTTATTGACCCTTGTCCTTCCATTCTTGTTTCTTGACCTTTGCCTTCGACCAAACCAAACGCATCCGGTCATGATTAGGAATCCCCGTTATCGTGGTAGAATAGGGTGCCTAACGGAGTGCTTGTGTAAGATTTGGACGGAGTTCAATTAGCAAGATATTGGGCAAAGGTAAAGTAAAGAGAAACCTAACTTAAACATCACCTTCTCATTCCTTAATAAGAAGGGAAATTATTCACAAATTATTATAAACATTATTGAGAACAAAAAATAGAAGAGATCAAAAAAATCATCATTGCAAGTAAGTAAAGAGCATCAAAAGAAATTGCAAGTAGTGCAAGAAAAATAATTGCAAGTAAATAACAAGTAGAGGATACTAGGAACCAAATTGGAAGGAATGAAAGCTTCATTAAGTTCAATTGAAGGTACAAGCTATGCGTTCAATAACCAAAACCTAAACTTGCAAACTCAATGAAGAGGTTGCAAGATCAGAAGAATGAAAGGAACTCAAAGTTAACTAACTACTATGTACAAAGAGTTAAAACAAAATTACAAAATGTGGAATTAAAATGGTATGAAGAACGCTAGAATATGGCCCAAAGCTTGCTCTCTGATCTGATATTTATAGGGAATTCACCACCAAAAATAGACTATAAAACTGAAATGATGTGACAGAGAGAAGGGCGCAGAAGAAAAACGAGTACAATTGGAGCAAGGGGCCGCAAATTGCGGCTAATTAGGATATTTCGGCGGCCAAGTTGTGGGTGGTGGAGCCTTTCTTTGTAATGCCTCACGCACCAGTACGGATGGTATTGTCCGCTCTGGCCGAAACCGCACGGTTTTGCCATTTAGAGCGAACTGGACCAGACCAGGGGCCACTTCCTAAGAGGTCATCCATCCCAAGACTTCCCTAGCCTGAGCACACTTAACTACGGAGTTCTTAAGCTCCTGTAGTGCTGATTCACTTAAAAGGCACCTCTGTAATTGAGAGTGGTATCATTATATTTATAATGCAGTTCAGTCCTCTTTCGGAATGTGTTTCGAAGATCCCCATTGTTCTACAGTGAGTCCTACGGACTCTAGAGGTGGCCCCTATGGATTCAAGAGGTGGCCCCCACCCTCTTGGTATGACAATTGGCATGGCACTTTGTTCTGTGTGGCACTTTGCTCCATGAACAAGAACCGGGTCCCGACATTCTCTCCACTTTTGAACAATGGTTCATCCTCGAACTAAAGACCTACTACTGAGGGACCTGCATGGGCCACCATAATGTAAACGTCCCAAGCCCCAGTACAGATGGTATTGTCCGCTCTGGTCGAAACCGCACGGTTTTGCCCTTTAGAGCGAACTAGACCCGACCAGGGGACACTTCCTAGGAGGCCGCCCATCCCAAGACTTCCCTGGCCCAAGCACGCTTAACTACAGAGTTCTCAAGCTCCTGTAGTGCCGATTCACTTAAAAGGCGCATCTACAATGGAGGATGGTATCATTATATTTATAATGTAATTCGGTCCTCTTTCGGAATGGGTTCCGAAGATTCCCCATTGTTCTACTGTAGGTCCCATGGACTGTAGAAGTGGCCTCCATGGATTCAAGAGGTGGCCCCCGCCCCCTTAGAATGACAATTGGCGTGGCACTTTTCTGTGTGGCACTTTGCTCCGTGAACAAGAACGGGGTCCCAACATTCTTGGTTGTGTGATCTCCTGACTACTCCACCATCTCACTGTATTTGCAATTTCTTCTAATTATCATCTGGGTGAAATCTGAAATTTCGGAAGGAAAATGTTTAGTTTTGAATCCATCATATCAACACTTTACAAATCACTCATCACACAAGACCCACTTGCATGCCCACTTACTCCACTTGCACAACTTGAGTTCACACCTCATCATGGCAGCTCACCATAGTTCATGCACTAAAATACTTTTGCTCACACATATAATTTATTATTGTGACATGTTGAACCAAATTGGATAAAAAGTTGTGCACACTTGCTTTGTTGCAAAATCTTCATGAATACTGATCGGTTTTCCATTCCGGTTACAGTGTCGGCTCACAAATATCGTATCCGTACATTTTGAGTGTGTTTATAGTGTTTTGTTACGAATACATGTATCATGCATTTATTGAGCAGACATGGATTAATAGTACCTATATATTATAAAAATGATAATGAATGAGTGGTATTGAAATGCAGTTTCTCATGATGAATAAGGGTCCCAACAACCAACAACTCCTCTTTCTTCCCAACTTGATAAAAGATATAAAATTTTATCAAGACAGGGAATGTCCTAATTCTCATATTGATACACCTCATATTTATGCACTTCCATATTGATGTGCACACCTCATATTGACATGCATCCCATATATATGCAAATCTCATATTGAGCTCCGGCTTTACACACACACACACACACACACAGAGAGAGAATAATGGAGGAAAGATGGCATAGGAGGAAATTTCCTCCAATGGCATCAAAAAAATACACCCTTCGTGATTTTTTTCGACGATCGGCACCAATCATCATCAACTTTATCATGTAAGATATTGATAAACCAAATTTCATGTAATTTCATCACTTTTTTCACCGTTGATTTAACGGGTGCAAAATTAACGGTTTACCGAAAATAGAACTTTTCACATTGTTAGTTCGACGGTAAAAAAGTGGTGGAATCATATGAAATTTGGTGTATTCACATCTTACATGCCAAAGATGATGATGATGGGTGCCGATCGTCGAAAAAAATCATGGAGTATATAGATTTTTTGCTCCACCTAATGAAAAAGCCTCTTAGGGCCTCTTTTCTCCATTATTCTCATATACATATATATATATATATATATATATATATATATATATATCTTTGAGTGAAATATAAATGCCTTCAAATTGGACCGCACCCCAATATTGGGTGCATCCCATGTTATCATCGTTCACTTTGCCACATAAAATATACACGTGTGCGCAAGATGAATGATAGACCGAAATACTCCTAAACTAATATTGGACAGCGATGTCCTTAAACTAGTATAAGTTTGGCCTTATGGGTGGTCTCCATATTGACACCCGTATACAATTTACGGGCACAAACAAGCCATATTCCATCCATATCTCTCATGGACTGCGATGTTCTTAAACTAATAAATTTTGCCATGCAGACTGTCTCTATATTGAATACCGTATACTATCCATAGGCTATTCATATATGATCTAATGATCAGTTGAGCTCGTATGCTCATTGTTCCTAAGTCGATCTTAGTCTCATATATGACTAACGGTCCTTAGATCAAACACATATATCACATGAACTGATAGATCTCATTTATATGAGATCTGCGTCCTAAGTTCAAAACCCCAAATCTAATATACGGATTTGGACAACTCTGCGCCCTGCGGGCATGACAAGTTTAGTCTCCGTAGACAATCCAAGAGCAACCCCATAAACAATATATAACACGACATGAAATGACCTACTAGAGCAGGTAATTGTTATCGCGTTGCGATAATGTAATTAACTGCAGGGACTTGTGCCTTCACGGAAGAGCGTTCGCATAATCAAAAAACCCTCACTTATGAGGGGGAATCTGATAAGTCACGCTACAACGGTCGCATCTATCCAAATCTCTGATATATAATGCCATAAATCAACTTTGTATCTTTAGAGAGGTGGATGGATATGTTCATATAGCATCTGCTCCAAAATTCAGGCTAGATGTCTCCAACGTCTCAATCCAGTCTTCGGCAGTAAACATTTTCTACCCGTTCTTCCACATCCTCCGATGAGTTATCATCATCACTGTCCTTGTCCTCGAAAATATGCTGGAGGAACTCTTCAAGTGTGATCGGTATTCGCGCTTTCTGATTGTACTCTTTCAGTGCGTCTATATACTTTTGGAGGTCCGTGCGCCTGTCGACATACGCAGCGGGCTGCACGGGCTTTTTGTTCTTATTCTTCTTTTTCTTGGAAGTCTTCAAAGGCTTGACTTGGGGGATTTTCCCCTTGTCAACGATTTTTAGTATGTACCGCGGCTTCAAAATCCTTTTTATAATCTCGGACTCAAACGGGCTTTTCAACTTGATCGCCGGGCATGCGTGCAGATCTTTCAGTATTCTTTTGGTTTTTACCGAAAGAAATACTTCCCATGGAGCTTCCTCCATGAGCGATGTAATGACTCTGAAATTCCTGTACAAATGTAATTTGTTCAAATATATAGAAAGGGTATTTCAGCCTGATTAGGAGTTATAAGTTAATTTTGTTCAATAAAAATAAGAAACAACTTATAGCTTACTGATTTAGCCTCTATACTGTTGTGCCATAGCCTGCGTGTTCGAATCAAATCAGTCCCAATTATTTTAAATATTTTTTTTTAACTTTTCGAGAGCCCAAGATGTGTTATACACTGTTGTGCCATAGCCTTCATGTGCAATACACGGAAAATTGAAAAGTTTCAGAGAAATCAAACAGGATAAATGATGTGTTAATTACGAGTTAAACACATGGCATGAGTTTCGAGACCAATGAGCCACCCAAAATCCAAATCCAGCAGCTACCGGCGGCCCAGATGCTTCCAATTTTTCCCATGCTTCGCCCGTGCACCCCTTCAACTCCCTTCAACTCCATTTTCTTGTTTGTTTTATCTGAATTCAACCAGAAACTCTACAATACCCCATTAACACCATTAATCCTATTTTAATTCATTTTTATTTCACCCACTCTCTTATTTTTACCGTATAAATACCATCCCATCCCATAGCTCCCCTCTATTCTGAAAATTTATGAAAATTTCTCTAAATTCCTAAGTTCAAGAGAAGGGTTAAGGTTAGTCAACTGGAGTTAGCAGTCCAAGTTCATTCTATCGAAAACCGAACCATTCCCTACAATACCACGATCCACGAAGGCCCCCCTCTCTTTCTTTCTTCTCAATGCTCCAAATCCATAAGTCCCTTCCGATCTTTTTCGTTTCACCTCAAAACGATTCTAAAAAAAAAATGGATAAAGTGAATTTAGGTTGAATAAATTTCTTTTAAAAAAGGCTTTATCACCTTTACTATGTGAATATTTCACTCTAAATACTCTAATAGCACCTTAAATTATTATTCACATCATTTTCCTTTTTATGTAATTAAAATTTCATATGAAATAAACATAAAACAAACTTTTTCATATAATTACTATGAACTTCAAAAGTAACATTTTATCGATACCTAGAAATATATACCTATAGAAATATACGAGGTAACAACCTACCCCATCACGCATACTTTGGTTTCATTGCACGATATTTTAGATTATAAAGTTTTATCCGATATGAAACAATTTTCATTAAAATACCCTTGTTTTTAAAAAAAATACTTTTTATCGCTATTTTTAAATCATTTGCAATTGCACCTCTACAACTCTTTTAGGGGAACTCATTTATGGATGGTGCAGGTTATCGCACATTCTTGGGATAGTACAGTGAGATACAGAACTCCTCACGGAGAATTCGGTCTCGAAAGGAAATAAAAATACAATTTTTAAAAGAAATACGACTTTTTAAAACAAATTAAATTTTGGAAAATTATATAAAATAATGAATACGTATTTTCAATGAAAGAAAATTATAGGAAATATATTCTTATATGAAATATTAAAATTTTAATAAAAATACCATCAAATTTCCATTAATAGTAGTTTTCATAAAAATACCATAAACTTTTAAAAACTAGGTTTTGCACTAAAATACCATTGAAACTAAAATACATTTCTATAAAAACTCTTAATATTATAAATCACCCTCGAGATTTATTTTTAAACAGTATTAAAACATTTTTATAAAAACCCCTCGAGAAATGCAAATACATAATAAACAAATTTGAATAAATTTTTAAGGACTCTAGATTAATATAGATTTAAACGGTATCATTTCTCTTGAGCCTCAGGAAGATGGAGAAAGCGAGTACTTGTCTATTCAGGTTAGCCAACACTGCAAATTAATGAATTTAGCATTGGCAATCGTTTTGGAAAAAGATACAAATTCTGCCGTTTATGTGCAGCGGTTGTCCGATTACTCCTGAACTTAAGATCTTCAAAATTAAATATAGTAATATGAAATGTCTATAATTCAAATACTAAGTCGAACCCAAATTTGAACTTAAACTCGAACTCGAACCCAAATTTGAACGTTAACTTGAACCCATTCTACTCGAACAAACTTGACTCGACCCAAGATTGCAACTAACATGACTCGCATTTTACTTGACTCACTCGACTACATTATTCATTTTTGCAATCTATGGTTCGATCAGGACATGTTGTAATAAACCAAGCAATCAACTAAGTATATCTAACAGTTATAATATATATTACTCGGGGTGTATGGGATAGTTTTAGAAGTGAATCCAACGGAACTTCAAGAGTCCCATATTAACCTACTCGAACTCTATTACTCGAATATCAGTCAGGTCAACTCCTCTACAGCTTGGAATCCCAACGCTAACACATGAAATGGACCTGTGTTTCCTTACTCCTGGGGCCCCACTTTTGAGCTCGTGAATACTTCTACGGTTGCGTTGACATTCATACTTGGAACTTAACGTTAACATAATGACCATATTGTAACACCCTAGTACATTTATACTATATATTTTGGGTATTTTAAATCTTGCGGTAAAATTCTTTACTATTGTTGCGAATCATGCAATTGGTAGCTGTGGTTATTATCCGACCCGACTTGCATATTTGAAACCCAACATAGTTCGAGGTTATATCAAATATTTGCTAGTACAGTGTATCCATGTGTATCGAGTACTAAATATATATATATATATATATATATATATATATATATATATATAATATTTTAAGCTCTACATATCCCTTTATAATACAATATAAAAACAAATAATATTCTTTCTTATCTAGCCTTGCATGGCATATTACCCCATATCAGGTGGTTGCGCCCATATATCATGTCTGTATCGTAAAGGTTAAACATTCAAATAATTGGATCGCTACGTATATTTACGTAGAGTTTATTTGGGGTATATGTTTTTAATTATAGACATTTGCATTATGGTTAAAATCCTTACGTATATTCTTTATATTTAAAAACTGTATTTTTGAAGGGGTACGGGTAATATTCAGAGCAATCTGGTATTATCTGTAAAATCCTACCATATATATATTTTATATTTTCTTATAACTAATATATATTACAGTTTATAAATATATAATATATATTATAATATTTTTTTAAATAAAAACTCTCTAACTCTCTCTTTCTCTCTCTTTCCCTCTCTCTCCGTCCCCACCTCTCTCCCCCCTATATATATTATATATAATATAATATTTAATAAAAAAACCTCTCTCTCTCTCTCTTCACTCGTCTTCAACCTCTCTCCTCCCGCGTCCCCGCTCTCACCCGAACCCTAACCCATGCCGTCTCCACCCCCTCTCATTGCCGTTCACCCATCTCCTCGTCATCACCTCCTCTTCCTTGTTAGCACCCCCTTTCTCCTCTTCCCGAGACTTCGACTGAACCCCAACTCCAGAGCCGAGAACCCTAACTCCTCCGTCTCCCTCTCGTCGTGGTCGTCCCCACTTCCTCGTCTTCATTTCTTCCTCGTCGCCTCACTATCATCTCCTTCCCTGAAGACTCATGAGCTGACCTCGGCACCAAGAACCCACCTTCAGCCTTCCCTCGACGTCGACCTCGTCGAGACCCAACCACCACCCGACCACCTCCATCACCTTCCCCTACTCATCAGCAACCTCAAAGCACCTACACCATACTACACCCTCTTCTCCTCCTTCTCCTTTTCAATCCCCGATCACTTTCAACCCCCTAACCGGCCATGATGCCTCGCCGTAGACCTTCCCGTCATCTCGTAGCCGCCATTTCTTCCATCCTCGCTAACCCAGAACCCCAGCAACCCCAACAATCCGTCTCTTCTTCTTCTTTCTTCTTCTTTCTTCTTTTCTTCTGTTCTTTTCCGATCGACTTCGCCGGAGTTGCGCACACCGCCGATGATCCAGACAACCCAGTCACCATCGTCGTCTAGCCCAATTACCATGTCACGCAGTTGCTCAGTCAGATCAAGTCCTACGTATATTAGTTTGGTATCGTGACCTTATTCGGCGTCGAAACGTGATATCCGAATACTCGACATGAGATTCGATCAGGCAAGTTTTAAACTTGCTACATGCTACTTTATTTATATTTATATGATTAATGATAGTATACATGCTTTATTATTCAGAAAATATTACTGATTTACAGTTTTATATTATTTGTCTGTATCCGTACCGATAATGGTTTATCTAGTTGCCTGCCGGATTATCGCAATATTATTATAATACTATATCAGTTCCGTATTTTATCTAGATCGCCATATACCTGGTAACATATGTACAACGGTTATTACAGATAGATACATATGCATCCTGTCATTAGTTGTGTTTTCCATAGTTCGATATTGGTTACAGTTTTACATTTGGTGTCTATTTTGGTTAATATACATTGCATGACATGTTCACGATCCATTACCAGAATTGTTACTTGGATCTTTTATTAATGCCGACAATCCTGATTTATCGTCCTGACAGATGTGACTTGTTGTCTACATAGACAAGACCTGTACCTGCTTGATCCTGTGTTGGCATTAGATTCATATCATCAATACCCGACTTGAACACAAAACCTGAGGGAAAAGGGGAAATCAATAATGAAACCTAACTTGTAACTCATCAGTTCGATACTTCCAGATACCGATCAGTCTATACGGGCTTGGCCGGCCCTGGAATGATGCTGCTAACATCATTCGTCTGTACATGATACATGTTTTACTACTTAGCGGCACATCTCGGATTCAGCCCCGAGAGTCTTGACTGTGGTCTCAGGCACGCACAAGATACTATTGAGTTACATCAATGATTCCATTTAATTGATTTCAAAGGCTTGTAGAATAGATAACCTAGAAGCACAGACTTTAGGATACACATCACATATCTATACCTCACTGTTTTATACCTGTGTTTATTATTTATACTCATATTTAATCATAGAATCCTATCCTGGTTATTACTATTATTTTAATATTTATGACGCATTGACGTCTGGGTTTTTCATGGCCCAGTTCCTATGACATTGTCGTAGGCAGATCAGGAGTATTTTAGCAAGCAAGCCGAGCAATGAAGAGCTTGATGTTTAGTTTAGAGATGCTTGGTTTATTTTATTTCCATAGTTTTATTTTATCGATGTGATCCCATAAGGGACGTGTTTCAGATATTATTTATTGGATCTTGATTCGTTTCCGCTATATACATTTCTTGACTTTTATTTACTGTGGCAAATGGACATTTGTTTGCTAGATGTTATTTACTGTTCTTGATATCTGATTGACAGCCGTAATATGACTATTGTTCACCGCCGAAAGCCGGGAAGACAAACGTCTTGCTTGAATTTGGGGGCAGATGCTATTTGGTTTTATCCGTCCAACTCTCCGAAGTTACCAAGTTGATTTATGGCACCGTGTATCGGAGGTCTGGATGGATGCGGCCGTTGTAGCAGACTTCGTCAGATTCCCCCTCATTGTGAGGGGTTTTTTTATTGTGGAGACGCTCTTCTCTGCAGGCGTAAGCCCCTGCAGTTAATTACATTACCGCGTAGCGATAACCACTTTCTCCTGCTCCAGAAGGTCACTTTGTGTCGTGTGTGTTTGTTTTATTTTTGGTTGCCTGTGGATTGTATATGGAGACCAATTTATGTTGTCGCCCGTAGGGCGTGGATTAGTCTAAATCCGTATATTCTTAGATTTGGGTTTAGTTTGATTTAAAGATCGTTATCCTTGTTTGAAATTAAGATCAACTTAATTGTTTGTTAAGGATACGTAAGTCCGATATTGAACTAAGATCTACTTAACGGGGGTTCAAGATCATTTTTGATCCAACGAAAGAGCATTTGGTCTCTATCATTTTAGTTTAGGGACGTTACCATCCATAGATCACCATTTTTTTGGGTGAGGGTTTAGTTTAAGGACGTTACGGTCCATAGCTAGTTTAAGGACATTGCGGTCCATTGGGATATGCTCATGGGTTTAGGAGTGCACCAAAGAGCCGTTGGTTGTCGGGACCCTCCGCCTCTCTAAAGACATTGAAGAATTACAACGACATGTATCAGAGATATGGAGAGATGTACCCTTGAAACAAACTCCGGATTGAAGGGAGAGATCATGGTGGAATGAACACCATTTTAGATACCATCTGTTAGGGGATCATTAATCATCTTTGGAACTGAGATCGATTTGGGGAGTCCTAAGCATAGGAAGGCTCAGTTAATTGGTGATCAAAAGAGTTCTGGCCTCGGGAGACTTGTCTAATTTAGGCTAAGGTTGGTCTATCATAATGTTAAACACTAAAATTTGCTCGGCGCTCACGTTATCCCACGCGAGGCTCTAGAGTAGTGTTAAATACTGAAATTTGGAGCGCTCACGTGTGGCACGTGAGGCGCCTGAGGATTGGGCACTGCTTCTTTGGGTTTATTCTCTTGTTCTTTTATAAGTGTTAAGCATTATTAGGGGTCACGTGGGATCACGTGAGGCGCCCCAAAAATGGGAACTGTTTTTGGGTTTATTCCCTTTTATCTTATAAGTGCTAAGAACTATTAGGGGGTCACGTGGGATCATATGACTCAGTCTCAGTCGCTCCTTTTTGTTCCTCAGAGGTGCTCACGTGGGAACGCGTGATCCGTCGTGATAGCGTTGAACGCTAATCATTTTTTTATGTGCATGGAAATCTTGATCTGAGTTTTGAGAATTTCAGGTCCCTTATTTTTATAAGAATTAAATTCTTATACAGGGTTAAACCCTATTTTTATCAGAGGAATTAAATTCCTGTATCTTTCGTAAGAATTAAATTCTTTGAACTTAGTCCTTCCCTCTAAGTTTTGAATCTGCATGACAGAATCTCCCCGATGAGAATTAAATTCTCAACTTGTGGGGAGATATGTTTCTGCAGACCTCAACCAGAGGAAGAACTAAATTCTTTTTAGAAGAGTTAAACTCTTGGAATGGCGAAGAAGAGATAAAATAATCTCTATGTCTTTCTTCTTACCTAGGGTTTCTTTTTTTAAAAGAGAACTTCTCTTCTTTTTTTTTTATTTTCTAAAATCTTATGGGGGGTCTCCTCTGTGCAAGACTTGAACTCTTGGGTCCTTTATATAGTAGAGGCAAGTCTGTTGATTTAGTTGAAGTAATCTCTTATTGAGAGATCCTTAATTGATCCTGGGATTTTATCCACCGTTAGATCTTTGATCCAAGAACTCCTGTTTTACAGAAGATATTTCTCTTGTTTTTAACAAGATTGGGAAATATTTTCCCATACAGAGCTTATTCTGTAGCTTGGTGATTTTTAATCACTATTGGATTTTTAATCCAACGGTGCTCTATTTACAGAGAATAATCTTTCTTGTTTAGAAAGATTTGAGGAATATTTCCTCAACAGATTTTAATTCTGTATTTTGATGATTTATCATCTCCGTTGGATTTTTAATCCAATGGCAGAGAACTTTTAGTTCTAACGCCGGCGCCCTCATGCAAGGCACGTGAGGCGATGTCCTAGAGTTTTTAACTCTTGGCGCTGGCACCCTCGTGCAGAGCACGTGAGGCGCTGCCTCAGAGTTTTTAACCCTCGGCGTCGGTGCCCTCGTGCAGGGCACGTAAGGCGCTGCCTCAGAGCTTTTAACCCTCGGCGCCGGAGCCCTCGTGCAAGGCACGTGAGGCGCTGCCTCTTTTCAAATTTTGAACAGAGCCTTGCTCTTTTATTATTGGGGGGAAACAAATTCCCCCCACCGCTGCGCTCGTGTGGCTTACACGTGAGTGCAGCGGTGGCAGCTTTTCCACCGTTGGATCTTCTTAGAAGTTGAATCGGCTTCCCTTGCCTATAAGTAGGGCCTTTGGCCCTTGAGATGACTGCTGTTCATCTTCTTCTGTTCTTTCTTCTTCCGAGAATTTAATTCTCCTTTTCAGAGCTTAGATCTCTGCCCAAAGAAATCCCTTCTAGAATTATAACTCTACCCAAAATTTTTGTAAGGATCATAATCGAACCCATTAAACAGAATTTTGTTCTTCTTAGATCACATATCTTTAAAATGTTTTTTAGGGTTTCTTAACCCGTTAATGAAGAACTCTTAGAGTTTCTAGAACTTTTCTTTCAAATCTTTAAAGATCTTAGGGTTTTACCTTGTTAAAAACCTTTGCTGTTGAAGGTTCTGGTAGATTGTACCATTGCTTTTATAGAGCATAGCTCTTTAGAAATTTTTGGGGAATTTTATTCCCCTCTTAATTAAATTTGACAGATATGATTTCTGTCTGCAGGACACTGCTCTCGAGGGAGTTCAACTCCTTAGCCTAATGAGTTTCTCATTAAATGAGAATCCTTTTAGGATCCCATCCTTAATAAGTGACTGACTCATCAATGATGAGCCGTCACTTTGGTTTTGTGGGTCCCCCATGGTCCCTTTCTCCTGCATTGCAGTGCGGTACAATTTTAAAGTACCAAGTGTCAGAATTCGGATTATAGCATTGGCAACTAACCCTCGCCTCTTTTTGTGCAAGTACTATGGCTTTCGATTCTTCCTTCCCTTTTGTTGGTTCAGAGAGTGCCTTCGCCGACGCGCCCGTGGATTGGAAAGTCTTCGCGCTTATCAAAGATCACGACCCGGAGCAGTAGTCTCTTCACTTGTGGGGGTTATGGTATAATCAGATCATTCGGGATCGGCATAGTTTTTCTTGTGCGGTGCCCTTAGAGCCAAATTCAGCAATTCACTACGCCGACTCGCCTCAAGTGAATTACGCTATAGAGGAGGTTAACTGGACTTCGGAGGGTCGCCTTCAGCCTTCTATGGCATCAATACCCGTACAGCCGCCGATGGCTTTGGATATTTTAGGGCGGCGCATATGTCAAGGCGAGTCACGCCCTTTGGGACAAGTATACATGATTGGTTTGACTCCTCGCCATTCAGCCGGATATCTGCAGTAGGCTCGATACATATTGTCGGCCAAGAAATCGCTGGTGCTGAAGCTCAGGTTGTACCCCGCAATTTATGCGTCTCTTTTCCAGTATCCCGCGCCCTATGTATGGTGGGTCAAGGCTTTCCTGGAGCAATGGAACATCCCGGCTCACACATTTCTTCTATCGGATCGGGAAGTTTCAATCTCCTTAGAGGAGTTTGCGGAAATCTCTGTCTTACCCGTCAGAAGGGAACATTTCGAGGAGATACTTCCCCCTGACGAGTACATCTTCACCACCAAATCAGTGGTGATGGGCCTTACTCCGGAGAATGCTGTTCAACATCGATTCCCGAGCCTGATCAAGGTGTTGAACATTTATGATAGCCTATTTCAGGAGTCTGGAGGCACGGAGTCAGCTTCACAGATTTCATCGCCCGCTTCCTTCGTCCAGCAGTTTTGTCAAAACAAGCCACGAAATTCACTAAGCATGACGACCCATTCGGCTTTGTTTTGGATAATCAGCCGACGGCGGAAGCAGATTTAAGAAATTTCATTATTCCAGACACCCCTGTCGTCCCTTTTACAAAACTTGCCGCTCCAGACGTCCATGAAGAGACGTTTTTTCTGGGATTCATCAGCCTGTGGTTGAGCTGGTTTGTGCTTCTGATGCACCCTCACTACATGAGGCCGTCTTACTTTTATCCAGAACACCGCATGGTTGCAGGGACGTGCGTCGCCATTGGGATTGCAGGGCTAGCTCATCTATATCACGACCTGAGCTTAGCAGCGGATACTACTCAGCCAGGGATGAAAACCGTACATCTTCTATTGCACTAATTCACGTCCTGGGTCGAGATGCACGTGCTTGGTGCTTTCGGAGTCCACAAACGGCCCCTCTTTTACGACAGTTATAACTTTCCCGGGTCATGTTTCTAGTTGACGCTTCCACATTAGACCCGTCGCAGCGAGAGGCTCGACCTCTGGTCCTTTGCCCGCGTATGGTCGGGGACATAGTAACAAATTTATGATTCGACAATAATTCGGCGAGGTCGGAAATTTGTATTCAGAGAACTATTCGGAAAAAATCGGCAGGTATTCGGGAAAGATTCGGTAAGTGTTCGGGAAATATTCGGGAAGGATCGAGCAAAAAATTAATATATAAAACACTAGATTTTGATTTCGTGAATTATTTCCTGTTTTTTGAATAATTCGGTTTTTTTTGAATAATTCGCGAATAATTCGGGAATTATTCGCCGCGTTCGGTGATGGTGAATAATTCGCAAATTTAATCGGCAGTGACATAATTCGCGAATTATTCGCGAATTTGCCGAATAACTCGCGAATCATGTGACTATGGTCGGGGATAGTATGACTTTTGTCGATAGAGTCTTAAATATCGGCAAGAAATCTACCAAGGCATTGCAACCGCTGCGTGATACTTTCAAAGACGGGGCTCCTACGTTGAAGGCTCGGGAGATCCTGCACTTATATTCGATTAGGCCAGGCTTTTTAGTGTTCAGGCAAGGTGCATCGGCATTGTTCATGAGGTATAACCCGCACCGTTTTGCTCAACAGTCGGGTTACAATCAGGGTGTCCCACTCGAGGCTTTCTTAAATGAGCCGGTTGCTACGGAAGAGGGTATGCGCAGCACGCTGCACCACTTTATGCAGCTAAATACGGGGTCTAACTTTCTCATCAGCGAGCCGAGCTACGTGCCGAAAGCTTCGAATGCCTACGTGGTGTGGTATCAGCATGCGACGGGTGCTGTTAGCAGGGAAGAGAAGCGGCTATTACTTGATCATAAGAATGTTGCCCCAGCTGGTAATCCGGCAGTTCCTTTGAAGCGACAGACCGCCGTTCGTCCCTCCTTAAGAGAAGTCATTGTAGTTGTGGTCCCACGTGCCTTTCCTGAGAAGCCTCCACCCCGTGTTCCCGTAGAAACGGTAGCTGTAGCATCCCCGGAATCTGGCGTTGGTGCAGAAATTGGGACCCGTCACCCGAAAATGCTTGTCAAGCGCAAGCTCTTGTCATCGGCCACCGGCATCCGCTCGCAGAAAAAGAAGTCGCTATTCTCTGCCGATGTTATATTTGGCCAGGAGCCACATGCTCCCTATAGCGAGGGTTTGTGCGAGTACGGGACTAATAAGGGTTTATTCATCGCTCCTGCGGATGATACTGATCTTCAGGCTTCCCTTACGGCTTCCGAGCGACTGGTTCACGATGAAGCGGCACTGATCACTATCGCGAAGTCGGGTATACTTCGGTTATATTCTTCCGCAGCTATATCCTTTTTATTATGCTTCTACTGACGCTTTTTTCTTCAACAGGTATTTCTGTCGAAAAGGCTCTCACGGCTTCCCTCAGGACGTTCGAAGAGGAAGAGAGGCTCCACGCTTCTTTGGGCCTTGGTATAATTCAGTTCATTACGCCTTTATTCTTTTTATTCATGACCTGACCTTCTCTTTCATCTTATCACAAGGACTACCTCAATTCAGTTTATTCCAAGTGCAGTGTCGATCTCAAGTGGCGATGCAGCAGAACTTTTAGAGCCAGCTACCGTAGCCACGGCCCTCTCAAAGTCATTGTAGGAAGATTTGCTAAAGCAGCTGATGATGGATGCCGTAGCGGCTCCGGAGGCAGAGCTTGGTTCGGACGACGACGTCTCCTTGTCGGAAGTCTTGAGGAAGTCATTTCTCACGGCTCGGACCGAAAGGATGCATAGGAAGCACACGGCGAGGGAGCGTGATGCCGTTTTGGCCGTAGGTGCGGGCTCAAGCAATATTCCACCTCTTGATATTCCTTCAGCAGATGTTCCCTCTGCCCTGTCTATTGCCCATAGACAGGTTGCACGCGCAGCTCGGGAAGAAACTGAAAAGTTACTTCAAAGTAACGAAACGCTTAGTCTTTTATTAGAATTCAATCCTCGAATTTTGACATACGTATTTTCTGCAGGCCCAAGTCTTGGCGATGGGATGACAGGTGAAACTCTGGTGGTTACAGTGCCCAAAGTTGCTGCTCTTTCTCGAGAGTCCGGGACTATCCAGACTGCTACTTTTTCTTCCTGTAGCTCTTTGGTATCGGTGGGCGTCGCAAGCGTTACGACGACCATTGTTGAGTCTGGGGATGAAGCTATGGGCGTGTAATCTATTCCTTTGAGAGAGAGTGAAGAAGTCGTTATACCCGGTGACGCCTCTGTCATGGTTCTGGTCCATAATTTATCAGGTAGTCTTTGGGCCACCATTTTTTTAGTTTTTCAATCCTGTTCGGCCCTTCTGATGATATTTTGTTTGTCTTGAGTATATGCGCGGTGAATCCGGAGGCTATGCCGTCTGAAGAAGTACCGCCGGTCGCTGCTCTGACGGTCGCCGTCCCCTCGCCTTCTTTTGTGCCCCCTCAAATATTGGAAGGTATGGGTTTTTGACTTACTTGTTCCACTGTGGGTACCATTCTCCTTGTATTGACAGTATATCATCGCAACTCTGCAGGAGTCCTTTTCGACCACTTATACCAGGTGTTGAACCCGCATTTCTCCTTTCAGACGGAAGTCATTCCACCTTCTGGTATTGGTTAGTATATTTTTCAGCTAACGTCTCCCCCCTTCTTTTACGAATAGACGTATTGTTGCTAATTCTTCTTCATATTGATCATAGCGTCACTGGTCGGAAGAGGAGACGAGCGAATAGTCGTGCCTCCGGTACTCCCCATCCTGCCGCCTGTCACAGCCGGTATAATAGACTTCATCACTCATGTGTTTCTTTCCTGAGTCGACATTTGACCGTAATTCATTTTGCAGCAATTTCGCCAGCTCCAGCTCCTTTAGAGTCTCGCATTCCAATGCCCATAGGGCCCTTCACTAAATGCATATCTTCCAGGGGCGCCGTAAATAGCCGGCGAATGTTGAGAGAATTTATCAAAGATCTGAATGCCGAGGCCCTCACTTCTGCTACAGATTTTGCCGTTGAAGTTAATCCAATGCTAGTGACGCTTGCGAACTTCCATGATGAAGATCTCGTTGGCTTCTGGGTTGATTATTGCAAAAAGATCGAGGCTTGCCTGCACGAGATTGAGCTCAAGCATCTCGCTCCTGAAGTATTAGCTTCAAACTCTCAGCGGGCTGCATGGGTCGAGCATAGTATTCCTTTCATTCGCCATTTCGAACAAGAGGCGACCCTGAGACGAAAGGAACATGATGTGGCTTCCATTGAATTGTCCGACTGCGCGCCCAGATTGAAGCGAATGTTGCGCAGCTAAAATCTGTTTTTGACAATCTCTAGAGATGTATTTCGGATGGGTTGATGCTGAGGTGAACGCTTGACTTTACCGAGCGGGTCATGCAGGACTGCGAATCTGCCATGCTAGAAACCGATGAGAAGCATTCGTCCTATTTGCGACAACGGGCTCAAGTTGAAGCGGAGTTGGCCACGGCGGCTGATCACGAGAAAGGATTGAGCGGAGCGCAAGAGCGGCTTGCTGATTTGTTGAAGACGCCTCCTCCTCAATAACCGTCTTTGTACCCCTCTTTTTTTCTATTGACCGTAAACTCGCGATTTATGAATAGCATGCATTCATTTTGATTCTTTTGTGAAATATATCTTGTATTCACTTGCATTCATGAATAAAAGACATATTTTATTTCATATTGGCATGAAACTCTGGAAAATGTGGCCCGTAGATAGTTCGTCTTAACCTCCTTGTAGGGCAGCGATGGCTTAGGAGACAGGTTCATGTCTGCCATCTAAGACTTTTCAACTTTATGAACCGTGATGGTCTCATAAAGGCTTTTCTCCCTATAGGTCGTGAGGATCCCGTAGGTGTATTTTCTCCTTAGGAGCCGTAAGGACTCCTAAGCGCATTTTCTATCGAGAGTCGTAAGGATCTCACAAGAGATTTTTTCCCCTTTACAAGTCGAGAGGACTCGTAAGTGGTTTTTCCCCTCCTTGTCGATATTCGACTTTGGAGAGTGTGGCCCATGGATAGTACACAATAGTCCATCTTGGAATTACTTGTAGGGCCCTAGTGCTAAGAAAACAGGTCCTTATCCCCGTTGCCTAAGGCTTTTCCCTACGAGTCGAGACGAGTCGAGAAGTTCTTGCAGGAACATTATTTTCCCCACGAGTCGAGACGAATCGAGAAGTTCTCGAAAGGATGTCCTAACGTCACAGTTAACTCCTGCTAATAAAAGTCCGTTAGGCTCTGTGGTACTAGGGGTTTTTCCCGTCGTACCGTCGCATTGGTCGATGTATTCCCCGATATGCAATCTTGCTGTTCGAGTAGCCCCGCGACTGTCGTGTCTCTGATCTCTTCAGAGGCTGGACAAGACGTCTTCAAGTAGTCTTCCAGGTGATATTACCATCGGAAGAGCAAGCGTTAGGGATAATCCATGCCACTTTTTACTTACGGTTAGGCTCAGTTTGGGGAGCCCCGATGAGTCATGACCACTCTGTGCTGGTGTGGGATGATCTCTGATAGTCTTTCAGGTCTCATTTGAATTGTTATCAAGACCCTGAAGCGAGGGATTTTTCTTGGCTTCGTTTGTTAACATTGTGTCTGCAATATTGCGATGAATGTCGAGGTTGTCTCTGGGTTGTCTATGAACCGTTGAGATTTGGAACTAGGGGACTTTGCCATAGCTCCGTTTGTTGATGTCGCGTCTGTATCCTGCTGGAGGGAGGAAGAACACTGTTGTTGATCTCTAGGCTATAGATGTTGCCGTCGAGACTTAGAACCAGGGACTCTGCCATGGCTCCGAGGTAGTCTTTAGGTTGTCCGTGAACCATCGAGATTTGGAACTAGAGGACTTTACCGTGGCTCCGAGATAGTCTCTAGGTTGTCTGTGAACTGTCGAGATTTGGAACTAGGGGACTTTGCCGCGGCTCCTTTTTGCTGACGTCGTATCTGCTTCTGGTTGGAACAAGAAGGAATGTCGTTGTTGATTTCTAAGCCATAGATGTAACCATCGAGACTTGGCTTCCCTTTGACGAAGCCCGGTAGGGCAATATGGTTCTCTTTTCGTTTGTGCCTATGGATTGTATACAGGGGTCAATATGATCTCAGCTGCACGGAAAAAGTTTCATTTCTTTTTTTTTTATTTCTTTCAGCAATGCTCTATCATTTCAGCTTTTTATATCGCGAAAGTCATGATTGCCCAATCATTTTGGCTATTTTTCGCGGTGCCCAATCATTTCAGCTATTTTTCTTTTTCTTTACTCGGTACTTTTTATTGCGAGTTGCCCAATCATTTCGGCTATTTTTATATGCATATATTTTACTCGCTGATTTTTGTTGCGAGTTGCCCTATCATTTCGGCTATTTCATATGCATTTTTGGCTTGCTAATTTTTGTTGCGAGTATAGAACTTGAGATCTGATACCAATCTTAGCGTCGGCATCGCTGTGACTGGAATGTTGCCAGGAGTGAATCATCATTTGCCTTGAGAGGACTTGGAATTTGCTACCAATTTAGGCATCAGCATTGCTATGAATGGAATGATGCCAGGAGAGAATCATCATTTGCCTTTGCCGATTTGAACAAAGGTGGCTTAGAAAACAAGGTTAGGATCATACCGACTAAGGCTTTTGACTTCATGAGTCGTAAGGGTCTCATAAAGGTATTTCTCCCTACAAGTCATGAGGATCTCGTAGGTGTATTTTCTCCTTAGAAGTCATAAAGATTCCTAAGTGATATTTTCTCTTATGAGTCGTAAGGATCTCACAAGAGTGTTTTCTCCATGCAGGTCGAGAGGACCTATAAGTGTTGTTCACCGAATGGAGAAATTTTGCGCCATGGGTGGAACTGGGTGACACATTTATTTGTGCCCGTGGATTGTATACAAGGGATCGATATTAACCGCGTGTAGGGAAACTTGGGGAATGTGATGGCTTAAGAACAGGTTCAGATCCCTGTAATTTAAGGCTTTCGAATCCTATGAGCCGTGAGGGACTCATAGGGGGGATTCTCCTTACGAGTCGTGAGGATCTCGTAAGTGCAATTTCTCCTTAGGAATCATGCGGATCCCTAAGTATGTCGCTCACTTTTGTGAGTCGTAAGGATCTCACGCGAGTATTTTCTCCTTACAAGGTCGAGAGGACCCTGCAAGTGTGCATGAATTTTTTTATGAGTCTGCGCCCTTGCCGGTTTTCACAAACTCGCCAGCAGTCCTGATGTTTTTACTCACGAAGCCCTTTCGGGTTTTCATCCGTGCCCATTTTGCTTGTAGACATACCATTTTTTTTTGTTTTTTTTTTTGCACGATGAAACTCTTGAGAATAGTTTCGCCGCATGTGACCCATCTGTTTGCCGGTGGGATTTGAGTTGCATTCCTCACCGCTGGGACTCGCGGACTTGTGTTCCACTGTCGTTTTGTTTAAAGCGACGTACTTAGTTTAAGGATATTAAGGTCCATTGTTAGTTTAGGGACATCTCGGTCCATAGCTTCGAGGCGAAATTTTGCTGGATACCACTTATGGAGTGCTGACTCAGGGAGATAGCGAGCGGACACGAGCGTCATCAACTATCGTTAACCTGAGTTGTGACTTGTCAGGGGTAGTATTTCTTAAGGAAGTGGCCGTTTATTGGCCGGAAAGGTCTTTCGCCATGCATATCCATGAGCAAGTAGGCACCACCTTGATAAACCTTGTCTATGACGTATGGGCCCTCATAGTTCGGCTCGAATTTCTCCCGTTTGGCACGGTTGGGGATCATAGGTCTTTTGACAACTAGCATGAGTTCTCCTTGGCGGAATGCTCTCGGCGTAGTTAGTCTTTCGTATGAGCGCGTCATTCTTGCTTTATAAGCTTCTAGGTTTTGCTGCGCCATGAGACGAGTTTCATCGAGGGCATCGAGCTCCTCAAGACGAAGGTGGGCATTTTCTTCATCCGTCAGCTCATGTCGGACCGCCACTCATAAAGAGGATAGTTCTATCTCCAAGGGGAGAACCGCTTCCGTTCCAAATACCAACGCGAATGGCGTGGTATTCGTGGTTGTTTTGAACGTGGTTCAATAAACCTAGAGAGCTTCATGCAATCTCTCATGCCAGTCCTTTCTGTTTCTGGACACCGTTTTCTTTATGATCTTCGTCAAGGTTTTGTTGAAAGTCTCAACTAGACCATTAGCTCGGGGATTATAGACTGAAGAGTATCTCCTATCTATATTATGTTGTTGTGCGAAGCGGCTGATCTTATGGCTTCTGTAGGCCGGCCCATTATCCGACATGATCCGTCACGGAGTGCCGAACCGGTAAATGACGTGTGTCCTGAAGAAATGGAGGATGTTCTCCGTCTTCACCTCTCTTAGCGGTACTAGTTCGGCCTATTTAGATAAGTAATCGGTTGTCGTCAATATGAACCGATGTCCCTTGGATGATGTTGGTTCGATAGGCCCGATTATATCGGTTCCCCACATCTCGAACAGCCAGCTTGCCAGTGTTAGGTGTAGCGGATTTAGATGCTGGTGGATGAAGTGTAAGTCCGCGGCGGCGCCCCGGCAGTCGATCCGACGCCGGAAACGCGGAAACAAGAATTTTGCAAACTAGCAAACCGACACCACCGCGCACTTTTCACCCGGATCGGGCCATTAACCTAGCTACTAGCAAACTAGAAAAGAGTAGAGAAGCTATACCAAGCGATCCGTGTCCTTCGGTCTTCGTCTCCACTCCGATTTCCCGTGAAATCTCCGTCCGTCACGTCCTCGTCGGAAAGGGCACCACGTAGCCGATTTCTTTTACGGGCTCCCACCTCTGGACCGAGGCAACTCGGGCGTGAAGTTGGCTAGCCGACGCGTCCAAGATTTGCTGTAGATATAGTGTAGAGTCTATGTCTCTTTGGGGTTATGAGGTTGCCATGGATGTGGAGGAATGAAGATAAGGAAAAATGGTGCTTTCATTTTTCCTAGCATGAAAAATGAGATGAAGAAAAATGCTATCACTTAAAAGTGAATCTCTCTCCTTCTTCTCACTAATGTGGCCGGCCCCCCTCTTCATCAAATGGTGGAGGGAATGGAATTAAAACATGAAGGGAGGTGATGGTAGGAAAAGAAAATGGGTGACCACATCAAAAGGTTATGATAACAAAATCAAATCAACTATCATCTCATTTCTAATCACAATAAAGCAAGCCATGATCATAGAAAAGAATGGTATCAAAAGATGCTTTCATAATCTATGCAAATGCAAGAAACCCCTCCACAAAAAGTTATTTGCAAACTTGCAAATAACCCCCTCCATCGGAAAGTCCGGCCACGAAGGAACAAAAGAAAACTGGCCGGAACGGAATACAAACTGGCAACTTCAGAAAACTGATCCCGTAATAAATTACAGGAAAACCCCACTACTGCATATACATGCCCGCATTTGTATTCCCACTGAACACAAATGCAAAGAGACAAAATCTACACTGTCTAATACTAGGATCCGGCTTAAGTCAAAGCCGGCTAGTAAAATCCGTCCGATCACGATCCGTGCAATACCGCACGTATCTGATCGAACGCTGCCATATCTCCATATGGCCTTTACAGCGTTTCGCCCGAAACTTGAGTAACTGTGTGTGTGGTGGACTCTAAAGACTCGTCAATACTATGGCTGTGGATTTAACCATTAGCACGTCAGAGGTATCAGCCAATACATAACGGGCCACCAGCTATTGACCAAAAGGGACGTCGATGAGCGAACTCATCCTGACACCCTACTGAGCCTGTCAGTGACAATATCTGTACAGTCCGGTCCGTTCGTCTATGAGCATCGTATGGCGGGCCTAGGGGGTTGGTAAAAGTCAGACCCCCAATAGCGGTACAAGTCGTGTCGGAGTGTAGCCCAGAACACCCTGAGATACTACTGGAATACCTACCAGCAAATCTCCTGCCTTGGCCAAGGACTTTTCATGTACTGGCTCTCCTAGACACAGGGCGACCTCACCCCCAATACCGGGAGAGACGAACCCCTGCAGATCCGCTCACTGCCTCCATGTGGCTCGGGACTGTACCCAACTAAAACCTGTTTGCATGACTTCTTTGAGCCGTGGTAGGGTAGTAATCAAAGCATAGTGGGAACTCACACGAGACAAATGACGATCTCAGGTCGATGAACTAACCTGTACACATGTCACCAGGGAACTGCTATCTGACGCCTGGTATAATCCCAACTAGCAGGTTCCCGGCGAGTCCTATCCGGTGTACTCATAACCCAATGAGCACCTGTATACATCTTAGGTGAACCAACTGACACCAGTGGCTTGTGAGACCGGCCACCGCCCCTCGTCGGGGTCTCGACTGTATGCACTAGTCTACTCTAGAGTATCGATGCCCTGTCTCGAAACTCCCACGACTAGGGACCTTTTAAGGATGTGCTTATAGACTCCAGCTCTCACGTATATGATCGCCCTCATACTGCTGGTACTCAAGCAAGAATCTTAGGGGCTCTATCAACGTGTAATAGCGACTCGTAAGGTCACCTAAAGCAGTACATGATGATAAAGATAAACCAGATAGCATACTATCATCTCGAGTAAGACTGTCCTACCGGCATAGGTCCTCCTCAATCATTGCAATCACGTGCCTGTGATCCAATAATTGACTCTGAGGGCACTATATCCAATAATCTCCCACTTGCACTCAAGGCTAATTATTGCGATGTCGCATACTCACAGCCCGTGTGATACCGAACACCCAACTCCTCTATTAGTCAGTCTCACAAAGCTCGTTTGCGAAACTATTGTGTTCGAGGAATAGCCTCAATCAGTGGATCCGCTATGGTGTTTCTTTCTATGTCTCTCTTTATCTCAAGTTCGCGGAGAAAGCCATCTCCCGAAATGAGCAATACCTGTCTTAGAATGTCTGGATGTCTGATAGGACCTAGCTCATAAATGAACTCCAAATCCAAACTTCTTAGACTGTATCGTCAACTGAACTTAATCAGTATCCTGCGCCATCATTCCCTCAGTATCCGCCTGGACCACCTGTCCAAAATACTGCCCCTAGTCAGAGGGAAAACTATAACTCTGACAACTACCCTGTCGTCCATGTCACCTTGGAAGCCTGGAATGATAACCGTCTCCTAAAGGAGGCTGCCGTTATCATTTCCCTAGAACATCCACTTATGTTCTAAAACTGCTTCCGACTGTTTCTCCAGGATTGGATCAATATCAACTTATTGCATCTACTGCAAGAACAACATCTGGTGTGGTACTTAGCATCTCATGATTGACTCAATTGCCTAAGCAAGTGATTTGCCAATCATGCGTATCCCTCTCCCTTTTAGTCTGTAAGACACCTTTAGAGAGGGTGACTCCATCACCTGCAGGCATACTACCATGTCAGGAGTCGTCCATTCTAAATACTCATAGAATGCTGTCTAAGTACCCTTATTGGAAAACCACCCAAATCTAGATCTAAAACCATAGATCTAGTGACCAGAATGTCTGATATAATATCCAAGTCCTATGTGGAGAAACCACTGTGTGACGACCAAAGTATAACCGATCGTAGTATAGGAGTATCACTTCCTACTCTGTGTATGCCATCCAAATACCAGGACATCACACCCTACTACCTTCTCAACAGATCCATCCCCTATTCTGATGAAGTCAAAACTATGACTGTCACATCAGAAATAGATGATCTATCTCCGCTATATCTGCTTTAGTCTATAAATAGACATAAGCCACCTGTCCACCAATGCTTCCGCTGCTCCCACTGACCACGACAACCCTCTGGCAGAGTCATATACACGTGTACTTCTAAAGCTAGTTTAGAACGACGCTATACTCATCCTCCTGCCGGGTCTCACAGTCTGGAACAACAGCAATAGCAAGTCTGGGTAAACAAGAACCTCCCTGCCACCGTCCTTGAGCATACCGAAGTACCTCTCAAGTGCCTGAGGTTACCCACTTTATCTGCGGAGTGGCCAATGGAATGTCAAACCAGATTGAATCTTTAGGTTCTTTATCAAATCTTCAGTAATCGTTTGCGGTTCTGGAATCACTTCCAGTTCTACCATACTCCCACTACTGTTTTGTGAAAAAAAATCCATTTTTATTAGAACTGTGGCGAGTCAAGAACAATATCACTATTGATCTTTCAGATGGTAGAAAGTCAACCCTCGTCATAGCCCGGGTCAACCCACAAACTGCCATTACAGAAACGTGCCTTGAGTTATCCGGAGTCTGGTTTTAAGCATAAGCCGGACAACTCCCCGTATCTTAACAATGTCAAGAGATGAACTGTTCTATATCCAATACAGGAACAGAGGCATTGATTTAGTTGAACCAGATTCAAATCATGCAGCTGTCTCCAGTGCATGTCAACTAAATGGAAGAAGGCCGATCAGCGTTACTCAACTTAGGAATGCTTCCAATTATGAGTAACCTGAAAGAGAAGCAAGTTCTTATTACTATCAACTGAATACCATACACAAGTATCTACATCTTCGATCGCCTTGAAAAATCCTGATGCTTGCAGTACCTGGTTCTCTACTTTAATCTTATACCTATAACTCCTCAAAACTTAGACCTTGCATTTCTACGAAACACATGTCTAAGAACTAGGGAAGTCATAAACAGAATATAGTACGAGTACCTACCCCTCTGTCCTAATGGACACTGGACAACATACAATACTCTGTATAAGTCCCTTGAGTCAAATGACTCATTCACTGTGTGCCGTAGGTTGAAAACTGTACTTATGGTTAAGAAGAATTGCACCGCTGTTCAATGCTCCTTACCTAACCACCCACTGGTATAGGTAAATGTCATAGACATAATTTCAAAAAGTTATGTCTCACTCTATAAAAATAGATGTACAGATATATCAATTTGAAATTGGTGCATAACAACGGATATTCAAAACCATATATTTGCCGTCCGGCAAACAACCCAGGCGATTTCCTCAAATATCACAAATTACAACGAATTCCGATATAATGAGGATAATCACCTAATTCCCAATAACTTACTCCCACTCATCATCTGTAAAACCATACAGATGTGAGAATCATACCTGGTAAACACATACCCTGGAGCAAGTGTCTAATTGGGAAATCAGTTTTCATTTAACAGTACACAGTGAAACTGAAACATGTGAATGTTTCGATGGGGTATCCTGGTATTCCTAGTAATGCCTCTTCCATTATCCAGATTCACAACTATAACCGTATAAATCTTTGCCACCTCTCCAAATCTCTTTATATGTCTTTAGTCATTACCTTCTGTACACCCCTTTAAGCCAAATGGTTTTCTTCCTTCCCTACCGTTCGGCACCAGCTTATGGTTTGGAAGAAGACTATCCAATAAGCATAATGGGTGTACTGTCCTAATCCTAGGAGCACTCGCAATGCGAGAGAAGGTGAAGATAAAAGACAACCGAATAAACCTTATTCCTATTTCTCCTGAACCAGGATCCATCCCCGAACTGGAACAAGTTCCTTTCGAGTTCGTATATAACCATACGATGGATTATCCAATTTACTTTTGATCTTCGTAGTGATACGGAGTGTCCTGGAGAAATACAAAGGTGATTTAGGATTGGCGAAGAAATACTTGGTTTGGTCGTGAATAGCAGTCGCAATTTACTTTGCCCTCTTACTAATCCCTTTCTTTGTCTTAACTTAATACCTTCTGTACACCGTTTAGGCTAATTAGTTTTCTTCATTCCCTACCGGTCGGCACCTGCCTATGGTTTGGAAGAAGACTATCCAATTTGCGTAATAGGTGTACTATCTCCTAAACCAAGGAGTACTCGCAACCTGAGAGAAGGTAGAAGGAAAAGACAACTGAATAGTCCTATTCGTTTTCTCCAGAACCGGAAACCATCCTCGAATTCCATCGAGTTAGTATATAACCATACGATGGTTTTGTCCAATGGAAGTGAACGTTCATAGTAATACGGGGTGTCCTGGAGAAAAGGGTAAAAGTAGGAGTGGCAATGAGGTCTGCAACTCTGACAATCCAAAAGCCAGTGTTAAGAAGGTTCGGTCAACTTGGTCACTGAGTCATAGTCTAGGGTCGGGTCAATGGTCGCTGCCAAAGAGAGAGAGAAAAGAAACACTCAGCGTGCACTCTAACCTAGATCAGAATGGTTATCACTTTATCTAATCTGGAAACCTCCCACTGTAACGTCAAATTCTTCCCCAACCCTGAAGGAAGAATTAGCCGGGATCACCCGAGGAGTAAACCAACTCATCAGTGGGAATCGGGATCCAACTATCATCGCATGATAACGTGACGGAATCCGCTCACGTCATCACACTCCAGAAGGTATGCGCATATCTGGCAAGTTTCAGTTTCTTTAGAAACTCCCGATGTGGATTTTTGCCCCATGCTCTTATGACCTTGGCGTGAGGTCAAAATATCATAAGTCACATGTCAAGTTCTACCCATCATTATCCAGGTTAATTTGAACCCACCCGTACATACCCTTGACGTAGGCCAAAATAGTAGTACGACTGTCCCAAACCAACGCATCTATCTATGCAACAGCTAAATATCCGGCAGCTACCAATCACTATGCCTTGGCGTGAGGTCAAAATACATAGCTTGAATACTACCGAATATTTAACCGAAATGATGGAGGGCTACGAATGGTTTCTGGCGAAAACCTTTAACGTAATGAACTTGATATCGTTGAAGGAACGGATAGCTTTATAAAAATATAGTGACGAAAACCGTTGCTAAAGAGGTCACTCCCGGTGAAGGGATCTCGGCTCTTTCCCCGTGGAATGAGGTGCAGGATATTCCAACTGAATACCACGATGCAAAGCAAAAGTAATCGGCTATAGTGAAGTTATTGCCCTGACGCAAACTTCTGTCCAAGGGGTCACTCCCGGTGAAGGGATCTCGGCCCTTGCCTCGTCGACTGAGGAGTAGGATATTCCAACTGAATACCACGATGCAAAACAAAAGTGAACATCAATGCAATAACAGCTTTTTTTGAAAAATGTTCCAACAACATCAGAATAGGTTTGTTTATCATGCATTGATCCGAATCAACGCAGTCCCATCAATTGATCACACCATAAAAGAACGAAAATAATGATGTACGTATATGCCATCCGCATTCGCCACTGGGTCCCGTCATCACCCGTTAGGTTACTTAACTAACGACAGAGCAGGGACTGGACTAGCGCGGATGCAAAACATATACAACATCTACTAGTATATATATAATATATAAATTTCGCTCAAGGCGTGATAAAAATGCAGCATCACAGAAAAATACAGATATCTGGGATCCCCGGGTTTCACAGAGTCGCTACTGAAACCCGACGTTCCCCTGGCCGTGTGGATAGCCTGTGCAATGAAATCCTAGACCCCTACGGGCGCGGCAAGTCACCCGCCAAAACCTGAAGCGAGGCAGCCCCCTTCAGCAACATGAATGGACCACCCAGCACTTCACGGAATCCGGCAACTTGGGTACCCCTCTTGGGTCAATCCTATACCCCCTGCGAGTGCGGCGAACAGCCCGCCAATTCTAGAGTAAAGCCCCCTCCGTCTCAATGCCATGAGATGCGGGCTCGTTGCCCTCTATAACCCGGCTGTCCGTGCACCCCTCCGCGGGATAATCCTAGTACAGAAAGAAAAATATACATACAACGGGTACATCGACCGCAACCTGGTCGTGCCCCAAAAGAATAATACAAACAGGCAGTGACGGCAGTCCACATGTCGGACGCTCGCCCCGCAATATCAAATGTACATATAAAAAAAAACTGTACTAACATTGCAACCAGGATATCCCCCACGACCGATCTGCAACATCACAGCACAACACAGAACATCAACGTGAATGTCACGTTCGCAAATCCGTCTAACCGGGCTATAGCGGTTAGACAGGATTTACCGATCAAGTGACATTCACGGTCGCAGATATAATGTAAATATTGTGAACTAACATATTTAAAATATCCGATCGAACAAATTAATCAAAGTGGGCCCCAAGCAGTACTGTAGCACTTACAGAAAATCTGGGCCCAAAAAGGATGTCCCAAAACCCTATTTCCAACCCAACAGCCCACTGGAAAAATTTGGTGCGTTGACAAGTCAAAATGGTGGCGGAACCGCGGCCAATGCGTGGGTTTGGCCGCGGTTCCGCGGTGGAATGGTGACATCACGCCACCAAATTTTCTCAGAATGCTTATAATTGCCTACACGTGTCTCTGCAACAACCTGAAAAATTTTTGGGGCAGAAAAAATTTCGACAGAAACACGATGCATTGGAAAATACGGTTTTTGGGGATTTTTGTTCGATCGAGTTCTAAACATACTAGAGCAAGCTAGGCATGGTTAATGGCGTGGCTCTGATACCAATGTAAGTCCGCGGCGGCGCCCCGGCCGTCGATCCGACGCCGGAAACGCAGAAACAAAAATTTTGTAAACTAGCAAACCGACACCACCGCGCACTTTTCACCCGGATCGGGCCATTAACCTAGCTACTAGCAAACTAGAAAAGAGTAGAGAAGCTATACCAAGCGATCCGTGTCCTTCGGTCTTCGTCTCCACTCCGATTTCCCGCGGAATCTCCGTCCGTCACGTCCTCGTCGGAAAGGGCACCACGTAGCCGATTTCTTTTACGGGCTCCCACCTCTGGACCGAGGCAACTCGGGCGCGAAGTTGGCTAGCCGACGCGTCCAAGATTTGCTGTAGATATAGTGTAGAGTCTATGTCTCTTTGGGGTTATGAGGTTGCCATGGATGTGGAGGAATGAAGATAAAGAAAAATGGTGCTTTCATTTTTCCTAGCATGAAAAATGAGATGAAGAAAAATGCTATCACTTAAAAATGAATCTCTCTCCTTCTTCTCACTAATGTGGCCAGCCCCCCTCTTCATCAAATGGTGGAGGGAATGGAATTAAAACATGAAGGGAGGTGATGGTAGGAAAAGAGAATGGGTGACCACATCAAAAGGTTATGATAACAAAATCAAATCAACTATCATCTCATTTCTAATCACAATAAAGCAAGCCATGATCATAGAAAAGAATGGTATCAAAAGATGCTTTCATAATCTATGCAAATGCAAGAAACCCCTCCACAAAAAGTTATTTGCAAACTTGCAAATAACCCCCTCCATCGGAAAGTCCGGCCGCGAAGGAACAAAAGAAAACTGGCCGGAACGGAATGCAAACTGGCAACTTTAGAAAACTGATCCCGTAATAAATTACAGGAAAACCCCACTACTGCATATACATGCCCGCATTTGTATTCCCACTGAACACAAATGCAAAGAGACAAAATCTACACTGTCTAATACTAGGATCCGGCTTAAGTCAAAGCCGGCTAGTAAAATCCGTCCGATCACGATCCGTGCAATACCGCACGTATCTGATCGAACGCTGCCATATCTCCATATGGCCTTTACAGCGTTTCGCCCGAAACTTGAGTAACTGTGTGTGTGGTGGACTCTAAAGACTCGTCAATACTATGGCTGTGGATTTAACCACTAGCACGTCAGAGGTATCATCCAATACATAACGGGCCACCAGCTATTGACCAAAAGGGACGTCGATGAGCGAACTCATCCTGACACCCTACTGAGCCTGTCAGTGACAATATCCGTACAGTCCGGTCCGTTCGTCTATGAGTATCGTATGGCGGGCCTAGGGGGTTGGTAAAAGTCAGACCCCCAATAGCGGTACAAGTCGTGTCGGAGTGTAGCCCAGAACACCCTGAGATACTACTGGAATACCTACCAGCAAATCTCCTACCTTGGCCAAGGACTTTTCATGTACTGGCTCTCCTAGACACAGCGCGACCTCACCCCCAATACCGGGAGAGACGAACCCCTGCAGATCCGCTCACTGCCTCCATGTGGCTCGGGACTGTACCCAACTAAAACCTGTTTGCACGACTTCTTTGAGCCGTGGTAGGGTAGTAATCAAAGCACAGTGGGAACTCACACGAGACAAATGACGATCTCAGGTCGATGAACTAACCTGTACACATGTCACCAGGGAACTGCTATCTGACGCCTGGTATAATCCCAACTAGCAGGTTCCCGGCGAGTCCTGTCTGGTGTACTCATAACCCAATGAGCGCCTGTATACATCTTAGGTGAACCAACTGACACCAGTGGCTTGTGAGACCGGCCACCGCCCCTCGTCGGGGTCTCGACTGTATACACTAGTCTACTCTGGAGTATCGATGCCCTGTCTCGAAACTCCCACGACTAGGGACCTTTTAAGGATGTGCTTATAGACTCCAGCTCTCACGTATATGATCGCCCTCATACTGCTGGTAGTAAAGCAAGAATCCTAGGGTCTCTATCAACGTGTAATAGCGACTCGTAAGGTCACCTAAAGCAGTACACGATGATAAAGATAAACCAGATAGCATACTATCATCTCGAGTAAGACTGTCCTACCGGCATAGGTCCTCCTCAATCATTGCAATCACGTGCTTGTGATCCAATAATTGACTCTGAGGGCACTATATCCAACATGAAGTCCCCGTGAATTTGGCACGAGTGACACTGCTTCACATATTCGAGGCAGTCTTGAATCATCGTGGGTGAATAGTAACCCATCCTTTTGATCTTCAGCTTCATCTTCGGCCCTGCTTGATAGGAACCGCAGAGTCCATCATGAGTTTCTTGGAAGGCCCTTTTTGCTTCTTCTGGTCCCAGGCACCTTAGCCACAAACTGTCAAATGATCTCTTATATGAAGTATCATTGACAAAGGCAAAAGACAGAGCTCGTTTCTTGAGCTGATGTCTATGAAGACTTCTCTCCAATCCTTAGCCTTTTCTTCTCCTTCTACTCGGAAGGCCGCTTGTTCGGTCGCTTCCTTTCTTTCAGACGGATTCGGAGATATTTCTGCTGGCGTGAGAATCTAGCGGCTTTGCACAATGATCCTGACGTCATCAATGTTTTCGTCGGCTAGTTCATTAGCAAGCTTGGCTAATGCATCTGCCTTACTATTTTCCGCCCGTGGTATGCTTTCCAGGAAGTAGGATGGAATTCGAATTAGCAGTTGTTGTATCCTTATGCCATATTTTACTAACTCTGGCTTGCACGTCTGATAGTTGCCATTTACTTGGCTAACGACCAGCTGGGAGTCTCCATATATGAGGAGGTTTTTGATTCCCATGTCAACAGCGATCTCAAGACCCGCTATCAAAGCTTCATATTCCGCTTCGTTGTTTCTTCTTGGCTCTGTCAAGGAAAGGGCAAAACGCATTATCCCTCCTTGCGGAGTCACGAAGATAAGGCCCATCCTAGCTTTGATTACGGGGGTGTTTTGCTTTCGCTTCTTCATGGAAGACGCTCCATCGAAGTAGAGTTCTCATTGGACATTATTTTCCTCCGTCTTCCCTTCGATTGCATCAAACGCGTGTTCATCTGGCAACTCGCAATTTAAGGGAGAGTCGGCTGGTATTGGATGTTCAGCAAGAAAGTCAGCAATAGCCTGGCCTTTTACTGCCTTGAGGGGTCGATATACTATCGAGAACTCCATCAAGAGGATGGACCATTTGGCAAGCCTTCCTGTTAGTATGGCTTTTGACATCAAATATTTTAGAGGATCCACCTTTGATATGAGATGGACCTCATGCGCTAAAGCATAGTGCCTGAGCTTCGTTATTGCGAAGATCAGTGCCAGGCAATGCTTTTCAATAGGGGAGTAGTTGTTTTCTACTCCCAGAAGGACTCGACTCAAATAATAGAGAGCTTTCTCCTTCCCCTGGTCATTCTCCTGTGCCCATAGCGCGCCTAAAGAACCTTCGAGGGTTGTCGTGTACAGGACGAGGGTCTTTCCCTTGACCGGAGCGGTCAGTACTGGCTGGTTCTGCAGATAATGCTTGATTTCGTCCAGTTCACTTTGGCATCTATGATCCCAAACGAATGGGGTCCCCTTCTTCATTAGATGGCTGTAGGGACGGCATTTACCGGAGAGGTAAGGTATGAACCGCCGAATATACGCGAGCTTTCCTTAGAGAGACCGCAGTTTCTTGAAAGTTCTTGGCGAAGGCATTTCCCTTGATTTTTTACGGGTCTGATCGATTCCCCGATGTCATATGATGAATCCCAGGAATTTGCCTGAGGAGATTCCAAACGCGCATTTCAGAGGGTTCATCTTCAGATTATATTTTTGAAGACGCTGGAACACTACCTTCCAATGCTCCTCGTACGATTTGCTTTTCACCATGAGTTCGTCAATGTAACATTCGACAATCTCGTGATGAGGTCATCAAAGATCTTCATCATGGCCCTCTGGTAGGTAGCGCCAGCATTCTTCAAGCCGAAGGGCATCACTTTATAGCAAAATATGCCCAGCGGAGTCCGGAAGGCGGTGTACTTTTAGTCTTCAGGATGCATTTTTATTTGGTTGTATCCTGAAGATCCATCCATGAAGGAGAAGACTTCATGAGTGGACGTGTTATCTATCATCAGCTCGGTAACCGGTACTGGGAAGTCATCCTTCGCACAAGCTTTGTTGAGATCCCGAAAGTCCACGCAGATGCGTACTGTCCCATTTTTCTTCATCACTGGGACAATGTTGGCAATCCAGTCAGGATATTGAACTTCTTGGATGAAGCCAAAGTCGATTAGTTTCTTGAATTCGGCATTGATGCTCATCTCGAGTGCGAGCCGCATTCTTCTTGGCGCCTGTTTGACTGGCTTAACGTCCGGTGATATCGCCAGTTTATGCACAGCTATTTCTGGATCTAGTCCCGGCATCTCAGAATAGTTCCACGCGAAGCAGTCTTTATACTGCATAAGCGCGTCCTTTAGCGTAGCCACCTGCTTTTCAGACAACAGCTCACTGACGAACGTTGGCCATGGCTCGTTTTCTGTCCCCAAGTCTATTTTTCTCAGGTTGTCCGCTGTGGTGCGTATCCCATGTTCCAACTCTTTTGGTTTCGATGGAAATTCTAAAACCACCTCGTCCTCATCCTCATTTGCGAAGCACCGGGAGAGGTCGTCTATATTCTCGTGCTCTCCTTCTTTTAATAGTGTTATCACATGACAGGTACGAGCTCATTTCTAAGCTCGGTGCTGATCTAGACTTACCCTCACAGTGTAGGTTGCTTTTGGCTCATGCTTTCTTGGAGGGGTTACCCTCCAACTGTCAGATAGAGCAAACCCGCCTTGCTGATACTGGTATTCAACCCAGTCTTTGAAGGTGAAGCAATCTTCAAGAGAATGTCCTATTGCTCGGTGGTAGGAGCAATAAGCCAGATGATGGATCTCGTTTATTTACTCAGGGTGCCGTAACTCCGAGAGTGCCATCATTTGATGCTTCATGATAAGGTCGAATATTTTCATTGTCTTTTCTTGAGGGAAAGAGTATTCCAAACCCATCTTTTTCATGAAGGATGGATTCCAGCTGACTTTTTCTCGATCGCGTGGCTTCTTTGATTCGCTTTGCTGTCTTCGAACGCTGTTCCCATTCTTGATCTTGTTTTTGCTTTCGTGTCGGACTTTTTCCTTGCCATGAGAGCACACAGCAGTCTGAGGATGAAGGGTATCGTAGTCTTCTCGTTCTGTGGACTGCTGAATGAGACGTTGCGTCCTGGCTTTCTCATAAATGTCCATTTCGCGGTTGTGGTCATCCCGAACCTTTTGACCCGCTTCCCTTATTATCTTGTCAATTTGTTCTTCGAACGACGGGCTTGGTATTCTCACGGTGGGATCTCGCTCTGGTTCGGCATCAGCACTATCTGGAAATGCATTCGCTTTTCCACCGGAGTTATTTATGACATAGCAACCATGGAATCGATCCCATTTCTTAGACCGAACGTATCCAAGCCCCATCGTCTCTATCCTCCTGTTGGGCATTTTTCGCTGAGTCCCGTGAATGTTCCAAATCTTGTTGTAGAACTGGGCTTGTCGAGCGGTTTGTTTGAAGGGTACACCTTGGTATCTTAACAGCCTTTTCAATCCCTCTGTATAATATCTGGGCAGACGGATTGGTTGGAGCCTATCGAGTGCAAAATTGGTGTCATAGTCTCCGTAGGTTGGTAGAATAGGATCGCCTCTTCACCTTTTCGCCTAGGAGGAATGTAGATGGTATGCGGCTCTTGCACGCCGTATGTGTCGAGCGCATCAAGTTCTCTGTAATGGCGCTGCGGAACCATGGTAATTTGCAAGCTCTGATCAGCTCCAATGAAATATTGTATTGATGGACGAATGGAGAATTCTATGTTGACTTCTTCTTCGGAGTCGCTGCCAAAGACCAAAATAGGCGTAGATGGTCCTGGCCCGTTGCCTTGGGGTTGCCCTGAGAAAACCATCTCCTCATCATCTTCAGTATCACTCCTAAAGATCGGGATGGTGGCGACGGCTTTCTGTTTATTCTCCGATTTATGACATCTTTCCATGTCTTCGAAGTCTGGTAGGAAGTACTTGGCGTCTTCGTATTTGCGGACTTCATTTACGGAGAATGGGTTTAGCTCCCCTGTAACGGTGTACCCGAGGCTGTCTTTGAAGTACTTCATACACTAATGTTGTGTAGAAGGGATGATGTTGTACTCGTGTAACCAAAGCCGGCCGAGCAGAGCGTTATAGCAAGTCTTGGTGTCGATGACATAAAACTTGATATCAGTGACGAGCATCCCGAATCGTAATTTCAGTATTACGGACCCAAGCATCCATGATGACTGAGAGTCAAACCCGGAGATGGTAATTTTGTCCCGCGCCAGGTGTTGAACGTTCATGCAAATCTCCTTCAACACTCTCACATTGAGAAGGTTGACGGAGAACTCGTTGTCAACCAAGATCTTCCCTATCTTGTGTCGTGGCAGTACTCAGTGACATACAGAGGACGGTTGTGCTCGAACGTTCCGAGGAGGAGATCTTCATCGCCGAATGTGATGTCAGCTGTGTGAACTTCTTCCAGCTTGTCCTTCATCTTTTCTTCCACAAGGAAGGTTTGAAACTGATCGGGCTCTTGTAATACCTTAATTAGAGAATCTTGTGCCTCTTTGGATAGGAGGAGAGCATCCAGTATACTCAGTTGTGAAGGTATATTTCTCAGATGTGCCGGAACATTGTAATCCACCTTGTTTTTCTTAGGGGGGTCCGTAACTGTGAGCTCTTCGGCAACTCTATCATCAAGAGCAATTTCCTCAGGGACTTTTTCCTTCCTCTTGTCTCTTTTGTTCGGACCCCTGTTTGAAGGCCCGAGGTTCTTTTCAGGCAATGTACGGTTACGCGGCTGAATGTTCTCATAGTTCTTCGCCTCTTCTTCTTTTCCAGAGGTGGATTCCTTGAAGAGAGGGCCGAGGGCTGATTGATCATCTTCTTTGTGTGTATTTGGAAAAGTATTAATCATCACAACCAATGAAATTTATACCGCAATCAATTGACGGTGTCTATTATAGTTTCTTCGGTGAATGCGGATCGTCCACTGAGAAAGTGTGATTTGTTCGTTATCGTTTTAGTTGAGTTGAAAATTAAAAGATAAAAGAAAATTGATTCAATATTTTTGAAATTTAGTTTCAAGAATCATCAAGAAATGGATCTAAAATCAAGAAATGATAGAGATCAAGAAAATATCCAAATCGTTTGAATTATCAAGATTTGTAAAGAGGCTTGTCGGAATCGATCCAATTGATAGTGATAATGAACACTAATTATTACAAATTCTTATCTATTGAAGATTTGTTGCTAGATCGATGACGATCAATGAGAATTAGGGAACTATTAAAGAAACTAGGGTTTCTCCATTATCATCCCTTGTCCTTTCATTGATTATCATTCAAATTCTAGCCTCTAGCAAATTAAATCACCGATTGTTGATCTCTAATTTGGAGCGAATACATTCAAGAAAGTGATCTCACTTAAATTAGGTTTTCGATGATTCAATTTCCTAAAATTTACAAAACTCATAAGACTTAAGAATCGTTCAAGAATTTAATCATCATCATCTACCTATTCTCTCGATTCCGTTACAAGAGGAGAATTTACTCACGCGTCATTATAAAGCAATCAAGAATTAAGAATATCATAATGCGCGAATGAATAGAAAGCAAGAATAAAGATTTTCACCTTTATTTAGATCTTCTTCAAATTACAACTCTCACTCAAATTTACAAGACTAGCTCTAGCTCACTCAATTGAGGAGGAATTTGGCGTCGATCTTTGCGTGGCTCGATCATCGTGAGTCGCAGATCGTCGTGGATCTCTTGCTCGGATGAAGATCGGCGTTGCTTCAAAGGCTCGTTAAATGCTTGCTTGATTTGGTACTCGATATATCTTGATTTGGCTCAAGTGTGCCACCTCACTTGATTTGAATTGGTTTGGATTTTGCTAGAATTTTACCCTAATTGATGAACAACTACCGAACAACCTTTTCAATGAAGCCCTAAGTCCCTTTTTATAGCTTTTCCTTAAGCTTCCCCTAGAAGCTAGATCTAGCTTCCCTTGGAAGCTTGGTTGTTATGAGGCTTGCATAGGAAGCTGGGGTAGAGAAGTTTCTAGATTAAGGTAGTTAGCTAGCTTGCATGAGAAGCTTGGTAGTTATGAAACTTGCACAAGAAGCTTGGCAGTTAGAAGGGAAGCTTCTGGAGAAATCTACACAATTCGAAACGTCTTGGAGAAGCTTGGCCGTTAAAAGAGAAGCCCTGCAAAAAGTTCCAACCGTCGACGAGTCAACTCGGCCGCGGATCCACGGCGGATCGGCCTGACTCGGCCGCGGATCCGCGGCCGTTTGGTGGACTTGCTGCATGAAACATCCAGTGTTTATTTGTGTTGGCTTTATGGTACTTTTCTGATGTCTGGAATATTTTTATACTTTCTTGTTTACTGCCAGATCACAAGTCTTGGACTTGATGCATTTTATCAGCACTTTTAACAGTTCCGGTTCTTTAACCTGGAAAATTCCTGCACACAATCTCGAGACAAGTATTGATATACAAAAGATCATGCGTGTAGTAATATACACACAATTTCCCTCATAATGCCGGTTATAATGTATAACACATGTTATTTGGTATTCTGCAGACAAATTGCTAATATGTGCTATATTTATACCAAACACCTTTAAATGATTACAAAGAGTAGGGAAATTGATATGTTAAAAATACAAAATTTTCGACTGATCAAATTCCCCCAAACTTAATTTTGGTCGTCTCGAGCAAACATCTTTTATTTAAGAGAAGGAGAAAATATAAGAAAAAGAAAAACTAACTAGCACACTTTCGTAGGCAACGCGATTGCACTGAGTACGTGCAACAAGCCTTTAAACCTCTAGGTGTCCCTAGTAGGAGTAGTGTTGTCTCCTGATGGTTTTCAGCGGATTGCACCCACAAAACCCCATAATAAAAGGAAGACCGTGAAAGTTACATATAAAAATAAGAATTGTAAAAGAAAGACTTTAAAAATTAGAGTTTCCAACTATACTAGCTTTTCAGTTGTCATGAGCCCTATCTTAATAGTCATGAAAAGATGTTAGAAATCACATCATCTCTCAATAAAACATCGTCTTTATTCTTCATTTCTACCTTTCTTCCAAACATCAATCATATAACCCTACGTGTGTGTAAAGAACATCCCTACACTCGGAGAATTCAATTCAAGCTTTCATACTCTTGTCCATCTAGCTCAGTACTTTTTAATCAGTGGATATTTAGATGAATTTTCTCACACATTTTTCATGCGACCGTTAATACTTCTTAAGGAACTAACCGACCGATTACTCATGTGCTTGCTAATTAGGCTTAAGTAGCATTTTCCTCGTCTTGCAACACCTAAGGCTTAGCAGTGACTCCCAAACCAGTTGGTCTAAGGCACTAGGTGATGAAGCACCCTCGCTATATTTTTTTTATGCTGCCTTGGTGATAACAAAACCAGTGTTCATTTTTCTTCACCATTTTATCTTTTATTCATTTATAATTTCCTTCATACTTTGGCTTTTAGACTTGAGCATTTCAAGGTATCCTCTATTATCCCGGGTTTCAAGACGTGTGTAAGTGCGTATAGTAGGGTATCAACATTCAAATGTTTAGCTTTCAGAATAGAAACTATTTTTCAGACTTATTTTTATTCTCAGATTAGTGACTTCTTTCATCTTACTAACCCTTGGGACAACGGCTCATAACTACTTATTACTAGTTCGTTTAAGAAAACTTCTAATTTTCTTGGTTTTCTTAAAATTTTCCAATCTTTTGAATGTAATTTTTCACTATCTAATCTTTTATTATTAAATTAAATATTAAAAAAAATTTTCTTTTAAATTTTTTTTAAAAATTTTAAATTTTTTTATATGTTTTAAAAGTTTTTGTGCTTATGCAAAGTGATATACAAATGATGCACAAATAAGCACAAACCTCCCCCAAACTTATTTACAACAGTGTCCTCACTGTTGCCATCTGCTGGATCACAAAAACCTGTAAACTTGGGAGGAAATTTTTTAACGGGGGCAATAAATATGATCGTGAAAATCTCCCCCAAACTTATTTTTCATTCACCTCCATTCTAAAGATGATAGAGTATTTTTCAAGACATGGAGGTGAGACGGAGGAATTTTAATCAAGATAAAATGGCTCCTATAAAAACAGGAGCTCCTCCGTGGGGTCAGTGGAAAAATACGGTTTTAGTCTATGTCTATTTACTTTGAAAAATGTACAGTTTCAACATTTTCAATCTCAACTGCCCCGTACGGATACACATACCGCACAACAAAAGGTCCTTTCCACCGAGATCGTAGCTTACCCGCATGAACATGGAGTCATGAATTATAAAGAAGGACTTGTTGACCAGGCGTAAAAGTTTTTCTCAAAATATTTTTATCGTGAAATACCTTAGTCCGATTCTTTACAATCACAGCATTATCGTAAGTTTCATCGCGGGGTTCGCTTAGCTCGTTTAATTGAAGCTTCCGAAAGTTGCAGGCTTGATTTAAGTCAAAATTAAGTTCTCTAATGGCCCACATTGCTTTGTGCTCAATCTCGACCGGAAGGTGACAAGCCTTTCCAAACACTAGTCTGTAAGGAGACATACCTAGATCGGTTTTATATGCAGTTCGGAACGCCCAAAGAGTATCCATCAATTTGGTTGACCAATCTTTTCGATTTTTAGAAACGATTTTCTCCAAAATTTGTTTGATTTGTCTGTTTGAAACCTCAGCTTGCCCGCTCGTTTGGGGATGATAGGGTGTGGAAAGTTTATGGTTGATTGCATATTTCCGCATTAAAGTCTTGAAAGACCGATTGCAGAAATGTGTCCCGTTATCGCTAATGATAGCGTGTGGGTGTCCAAATCGCGAAAAGATGTTTTCTTTTAAGAACCTAATGACAACCATCTTGTCATTAGTGCGATAAGAATAGCTTCTACCCATTTCGAGACGTAATCAACCGCAAGCAATATGTACAAATTCTCAAAAGAGTTGGGAAAAGGACCCATAAAGTCAATACCCCAAACGTCAAAAATTTCAACCACCAAGATGGGTTGAAGTGGCATCTCATTTCTCTGGGAAATCCTACCCGTGTGTTGACACTGTGCATAGGTTTAGCAATGATCAAATGAGTCTTTGAACAAAGTCAGCCAGTACAAACCACATTGCAAAACCTTCTCCGCCGTCTTTCGAGGACCGAAATGACCCCCACATGCCTGATCATGACAAAAAGATAGAACACTCTTGAATTCATCATTAAGGACACATCTGCGAATGATCTGGTCAGGACAATACTTAAACAGATAGGGTTCATCCCAGTAAAAATGTTTTACTCGGGATAGAAATCTATATTTGTCCTGTTTCGACCATTCACGGGGAATAAGTCACGTATCAAGATAATTCACAATATCCTTAAACCAAGGTTCGTCTGATACATTCAAGAGTTGTTCGTCTGGAAAAGAATCATTGATCGGCAGGGTCACAGGTGAAGAAGAGATGCGCGAAAGATGGTCGGCTATAACGTTTTCACATCCTTTCTTATCTTTAATAACAAGATCAAATTCTTGTAATAGAAGAATCCAACGTATTAGCCTACCTTTAGCATCCTTTTTCGCCAAAAGATGTTTCAAGGCGGAGTGGTCAGTATACACAACAATTGGTGAGCCAATCAAGTAAGGCCTGAATTTTTCTAATGCGAATACAACTGCCAAAAGTTCTTTTTCGGTAGTTGTATAGTTAACTTGAGTATCGTTCAGAGTCTTACTTGCATAATAGATCATGTGTGGCATCTTTTCAATGTGTTGTCCTAAGACTGCACCAACTGCAAAATCCGATGCATCACACTAAGTTCAAACGGGTGGTTCCAATCTGGAGATGATAAAACGGGGGCTGTAGTGAGAGAGTGTTTGAGTGAGTCAAATACTGCCTCACAATCCGAGTCAAAGTGAAAGGTTGTGTCCTTGGCCAAAAGAAGAGTTAAAGGTCTAGTAATTTTGCTAAAATCCTTAATGAATCTCCGATAAAAGCCTGCATGGCCAAGAAAGGATCGTATATCCTTGACGCATTTGGGATGAGGAAGGTTTTGAATGACGTCTATTTTAAGTTTGTCAACCTCAATGCCTTTCCATGAAATGACATGTCCAAGCACAATTCCTTCTTAGACCATGAAATGGCATTTTTCCCAATTCAAGGTTAAGTTCTTCTCCTTACAACGAGTAAGAACTGCGTCAAGATGAGATAAGCAGTCATCAAAAGAATCTCTGAATATCGAGAAATCGTCCATGAAAATCTCCAGAAAATTCTCGACCATGTCCGAGAATATCCCCATCATACACCGCTGAAATGTAGCGGGAGCATTGCATAACCCAAAGGGCATGCGTCTATAAGCAAAAGTACCAAAAGGACAAGTAAATGTGGTTTTGTCTTGATCCTTTTTGGCAATAGGGACCTGGTTATAGCCAGAGTATCCGTCCATGAAGCAGTAATATTCCCGTCCGGCTAAGCGTTCTAACATCTGGTCAATAAAAGGTAAACGAAAGTGGTCTTTCCTCGTTGCAGTATTGAGTTTTCTATAATCAATACATACACGCCACCCAGTTTGATTGCGTGTCTGGATTAACTCATTTGCCTCATTTGTTATGACTGTGATGCCAGATTTCTCAGGGACGACATGAATTGGACTTACCCATTGGCTATCGGAGATTGGGTAAATGATACCATTGTCAAGGCATTTGACGATTTCTTTCTTCACCGCATCCTTCATGACGGAGTTCAACCATCTCTATGGTTCTCGGGTTGGCTTGGCTTCATCCATCAGATGTATATGATGTTCTACAATCAAGGGACTAATCCCTTTGATGTCAGTCATAGTCCAACCAAATGCCTGCCTATTAGATCTCAATACCGTCAAAAGCGCATTCTCTTGCTCTGAGGCTAGAGAAGCGGATATGATCACGGGTAAAGACTCATTCTCACCTAAATATGCATATTTAAGATAAGAAGGTAAAAGTTTGAGATCTAATGCTGGCGGAGAAAATATAGAAGGTGGGGGTCAAAGAATGACATTCAGATTCACGAAGAAGCTCGTAGCCTGCAAAAGATACAGACTCGGAAGGTGAAGAGTCACAAAGTTCAGACTTAAGAGTGGAAAGAGTGTCCTCACTAAGATATGCAAGATCAAACATTGATGTGCTAGTGTCGTCGAGATCATCAAAGCAAAGTTCATCAACTTCGCAGCTTTCGGTAGCAATCTCGTGGACAGAACAGACATCAAGTATGTGAGCAGAGGGTTCAGACGGCTGACTTCCAATTTTATAGATGTTCAGTTCAATCGTCATTTTTGCAAAAGATAGGTTCATTGAACCATTTCGACAATTAATGACAGCATTGGAAGTGGCAAGGAATGGTCGACCCAAACTCACCAGAATTTGGTTCTGTCGGTTTGCTACAGGTTGTGTATCGAGAACAATAAAGTCCACAGGGAATATAAATTCCCCGACTTTTATCAACACATCCTCCAGTTCACCCCTAGGTTGGGTGATTAAACGGTCTGCCATTTGGAGAGTGCAATGAGCTGGTTTTAACTCTCCAATCCCTAACTGCTCGTAAACAGAATATGGAAGCAGGTTAACACTTGCACCAAGATCAAGTAAAACACGGTTAATGTTTTTACCCCCAATAGAAATCGAGATTGTAGGATATCCTGGGTCCTTACGTTTCTTCGGTAACTGTGGGGTAAAAACAATGCTAACATTATTAGTCATGAAGACCTTTTTTGGCACTTGAGTCTTCCTCTTCCTAGTGCACAAGTCTTTAAGAATTTTCTCATAAGCGGGGACTTGTTGAATAGCATCTAGGAGAGAGATGTTGATGTTAACATGTTTGAACATTTCCATAATCTTCTCCATATGTGGACTCGATTTGTTTCCCCTCAACCGATTCGGATAAGAAACTTTAGCAATAAAAGCTGGGTCCAACATTGGAGAAGGTGGTGTTTGTGGAACTGATCCCAGAATAGAAGTGGGGATCGTCTTTGGTGGACTAGAAGAAATAAGCTGAGGTGTCGAGCCTTGGGGAAAACGAAGAATAGGCTCGCAAGAAGGTGGTGGGGTAGAAGAACAAGGATCAGAAGTAGAATTAGATGTGGAAGGAAAAGTGGGAGTGAAAGCCGGGTTGTTATTGATTAACTCTTCATGATTATCAATCTCTTCCCCAACTTGATTTTTCAGCACTCTTCTAGATCTCAACGTTGTAATGGCATTCACATTGTAGTGTTGTGAATGCACAAAATTCGATAGAGGTTGAGACGGAAGTTTCCCTTTCTCTCTAGCACTCATTTCAAGTTTTAATTGTGCAATTTGTGCTTCCATCGATTTTATACTCTCATCATGGGAGTCAGAGTTTTTCTGGATTTTATTGACAGAAGTCTTTATTTCAGCCAAAACTTGCATGAAATTTTTCAGAATCAAATTCATGGTTTGTGCGAGTGAAGAGGATTCATCAGTACCGGTCAACTGCAAAGGATTATACGGTGCAGGTGTGTTAACCGGATTTTGAAAGTTTTGTGATTGATAGGGGTGCTGAGTCAGTTGTAGTGGTTGCTGTTGTAGTGGAGGAGCCCTTTGGAAATTGTTTTGATTTGGAACCGTGTTTTGAGTTTGTGATTGGTTCCAAGCAAAGTTAGGGTGATTCCTCCAACCCTGATTATAAGTGGAAGAATACGGATTGTTTCTAGGTCTTTGTTGGAAAGCAGCATTGGTATGCTCTTGACCTTGAAACAGAGAATTTAAAGGACATTCTTCCGTAAGATGAGATGGATCAGAACAGCATCCACAGACAGTTTTGGAAGGTGACATCTGATTTAGAGAGGCTGCTAAAAATTTATGTTCCATAGCTTCGAGTTTCTTTTGCATTTTAGCTCTAACTCCTATGGAAACATCAAGTTGATGAATGCTACCCTTAGACGATGACTGGTTTACACTCTCCCGCTGCAAAGTTCTTTCAGAAAAATCTTCTAAAAATCTCCGGGCTTCACCATCATCTTTATTCATGAAGGTGCCTTGACACATGGATTCAAGGGTCTGTTTTGTTGTAGAATTAATGCCCTCATATATGATTCTGCACAGATCCCATCTAGGAATTCCGTGATGAGGACATTGAACTAACAGATCCTTGAAGCTTTCAAAACACTTCGAGAATGGTTCGTTTGGAAGCTGGGTAAATTGATTTATTTCGCTACGGACTCGAGCTGTTTTATGATTAGGGTAGAATTTCTTTAGGAAAGCTGTTACGAATTCTCCCCAGTTCGAAATAAAATGTGCGGCTGTGTTATAAAGCCACTTCTCGGCTGTATCACACAAAGTGAATGGGGGAAGACGTAATCTCATAGCATCCACAGAAAGCTGTGAAGTACCCATCATAGTGCATACATTTTCAAATTTGGTAATAAAGACGTATGCGTCTTCAGACTCGAGACCGTGATATTTTGGTAGAAGATTGATGTATTGTGGTTTGATTTCAAAATTGTCCCCATTGGCTGGTGGAATGGTGAGACAGGTCGAAAGAGGACCTCGCATAGGGTAACATCTCTCTTGGAGAGAGATGCGGGACGGATTCTGCACACCTGTGAACGGTGGCAGAGTAGTGTTAAAGAAGTTCGATGGAGAACCGTCCATCGAAGTGGGTGTGGTAGTGGGTGAAGAAAAAGTAGACGTAGAATTACCGACTTCGGAGTCGATAGGAGGAACGCGGACAAGACGGGCACTAGAATCCCGTGTGCAACCGAGCATGCACTAAATGGTTTAGCACAAGTGGCAGCGTTAAGTGATAATTAAGGAAAAGATGAGTTTGGTGTTTGGTTTGAAAAAATACGGATTTTTGAAAAATCGCACAAACAATGCACAAGCAACCCTAAGTCTAGTGGTCACCTAGGTCAAGGCTTTAGATCGCTCCTAGACTTCCAGAAGACAAGTCGCAAAATAGATCCTCTACTGCCGCTTTGCCCCTTCTGTGGCATGTAAGTGCCAGGTAAGTGGGAGGTTCTCCACTACGTAAGTAGTGGGCCTAATTAAGTAACCACTTACCTTAGACACACTTGCCTTAGACACCACAAAAGAAACGCGGATAAGCAATAGATTACCCACGACCTCCTTCTGTCCTAAATGAGCGCGACGGTCCTTAGAGTTTTGTCTAGATATTTTTTCATTAATGAGGGTGATGAGAATGCAAGTTTGTGATTTTTGGGGCTTAGGTAGGGTAATGAACTCCCCACCTAATCTGAATTTGGTCTTTGCCCCTTAATTTCCGTATTAAAAATGCAAACAACAAAGATCAAACACGCAACAATTTTTTCTTTTTTACGGCGCTGCGAATTTTTGCAAAGAATCCTGCAGAAATTGGTTAATGGACAGAGCAGGGAGGAGATAAGAAAGTCAGAAATTCACCTAGAAAATTTGGTGCAGTGAAACCTTAGGAATGCCGCGGAACCGCCGCGAGATGCCGCGGAACCGCCGCAGATGCACGGTCTGAAGATTAGATCTCTGCACAAAAATTCATGCAGATGCTTCTGTTGCCTCACTGAGATCCATGAGATGCTCTGAAAATTTTTCCTCTCGCTCCACAGATTCCAGTTCTCCTTACAACAAATCACAACAAATCGTTAAGTGCTTGTGGAAATTTTGATCTAGAAATTCTGATGGAATAATAAATTTTCCAACTCAAATTACAAAAATGAACAAATTAACACACTATCCCCGACAACGGCGCCATTTGATTGATCATCTTCTTTGTGTGTATTTGGAAAAGTATTAATCATCACAACCAAAGAAATTTATACCGCAATCAATTGACGGTGTCTATTGTAGTTTCGTCGGTGAATGCGGACCGTCCACTAAGAAAGTGTGATTTGTTCGTTATCGTTTTAGTTGAGTTGAAAATTAAAAGATAAAAGAAAATTGATTCAAGATTTAAGAAATTTAGTTTCAAGAATCAACAAGAAATAGATCTAAAATCAAGAAATGATAGAGATCAAGAAAATATCCAAATCGTTTGAATTATCAAGATTTGTAAAAAGTCTTGTCGGAATCGATCCAATTGATAATGATGATGAATACTAATTATTACAAATTCTTATCTATTGAAGATTTGTTACTAGGTCGATGACGATCAATGAGAATTAGGGAACTATTGAAGAAACTAGGGTTTCTCCATCATCATCCCTTGTCCTTTTATTGATTATCATTCAAATTCTAACATCTAGCAAATTAAATCACCGATCATTGATCTCTAATTTGGAGCGAAAACATTCAAGAAAGTGATCTCACTCAAATTAGGTTTTCGATGATTCAATTTTCTAAAATTTACAAAACTCATAAGACTTAAGAATCGTTCAAGAATTTAATCAACATCATCTATCTATTCTCTCGATTCCGCTACAAGCGGAGAATTTACTCACGCATCATTATAAAGCAATCAAGAACTAAGAATATCATAATGCGCGAATGAATAGAAAGCAAGAATAAAGATTTTCACCTTTATTTAGATCTTCTTCAAATTACAACTCTCACTCAAGTTTACAAGACTGGCTCTAGCTCACTCAATTGAGGAGGAATTTGGCGTCGATCTTTGCATGGCTCGATCGTCATGAGTCGCGGATCGTCATGGATCTCTTGCTTGGATGAAGATCAGCGTTGCTTCAAAGGCTCGTTTAATGCTTGCTTGATTTGGTACTCGATGTATCTTGATTTGGCTCAAGTGTGTCACCTCACTTGATTTGAATTGGTTTGGATTTTGCTAGAATTTTACCCTAATTGATGAACAACTACCGAACAACCTTTTCAATGAAGCCCCAGGTCCCTTTTTATAGCTTTTCCTTAAGCTTCCCCTAGAAGCTAGGTCTAGCTTCCCTTGGAAGCTTGGTTGTTATGAGGCTTGCATAGGAAGATAGGGTAGAGAAGTTTCTAGATTAAGGTAGTTATCTAGCTTGCATGAGAAGCTTGGTAGTTATGAAACTTGCACAAGAAGCTTGGCTGTTAGAAGGAAAGCTTCTGGAGAAATCTACACAATTCGAAATGTCTTGGAGAAGCTTGTCCGTTAAAAGAGAAGCCCTGCAAAAAGTTCCAACCACCGACGAGTCAACTCGGCCGCGAATCCACGGCGGATCGGCCTGACTCGGCCGCGGATCTGCGGCCGTTTGGTGGATTTGCTGCATGAAACTTCCAGTGTTTATTTGTGTTGGCTTTATGGCACTTTTCTGATGTCTGGAATATTTTATACTTTCTTGTTTACTGCCAGATCACAAGTCTTGGACTTGATGCATTTTATCAGCACTTTTAGCAGTTCCGGCTCTTTAACCTGGAAAATTTCCTGCACACAATCTCGAGACAAGTATTCATATACAAAAGATCATGCGTGTAGTAATAAACACCCAACTTCCCTCATAATGCCGGTTATAATGTATAACATATGTTATTTGGTATTTTGCAGACAAATTGCTAATATGTGCTATATTTATACCAAATACCTTTAAATGATTACAAAGAGTAAGGAAATTGATGTGTTAAAAATGCAATATTTTCGATTGATCAAGACCTATTTCTTCGTCAGAATCACTCCCGAAGGTAAGAACTTGAGATTTCCGTTTTGTTGGGATGGCATCAACCATATGACACTTACCGGCTGTTCCTTCACACTCATCTGTTATGCTTTTCTATTCCCGACGGGCTTTGCGCTTCATTCGCTTGAAGTGTTTTCGGTGGGCAACGTATCCCTGCCACCACTTCTTAAAGGCATTGCACTCTTCGGAAGGTTGTATGACTCTCCGATGGTATAAACAGTAGTTCGGATGTTCATCTGCTTCATTGAGGCACGTACTGCCGGGAGCATTTCCTTTGATAGGTGGCAGCTTCATACCAATTGACAGGGCTTTGGCAAACCATTTCCCATCTTAAACCTACTTTTGTCTGCCGCGGGTGCGCTTCGATCTGGTTGGAGTACTTTGTAACCCTTCCTCACCACAGCTTCTTCGTTCTGACGCCGACGCTTGACCTATTCGTATATGGCAGTTTCACGCTCTCGGTCAGTTTTGCTCTTTTGAAAGGCTTCGTTCAGCAGTTTATCGATCAGGTCGTCTGACGGTTCCAGGGATCTTGACGCCGGTCCTGCCCCCAGTTCCTCTGCATTGCTTTCCGATGCTGAGAGAGCTTCTTCATCTTTTAACGACAGGTGAGAGACCATGTGGCAACTTGCTACATACTCCTCGGGTTCTTCTGACGAGTCGTTCCCCTCATCATTGTCACTGTCTCCGTTCTCAAGAATATACTTGAGGAAATCTTCAAGTATGACCGGGGTCCGCGCCTTTTATTTGTATTCCTCCAGTGCATCAATGTATTTCTGCAGGTCCGTGTGCTTGTCGTCAGGCTCCGCAGGCTTCTTGGCCTTCTTCTTTCCTTTCAAGGACTTTGAAGACTTGACCTGGGTGTTTTGCCCATTGTTACCGTCGTTCGATGTTGAGCGCAGTTTAAGCATCCCCTCAATGATCTCAAACTCCAGAGGGCTTTTCCATCTAATCGTCGGGCATGCTTGAAGATCCTTCGGCATTCTTTTAGTTTTAGCCTAGAAGACAATTTCCTACGGAGCATCTTCTATAAATGAGCATGATGCCCCCAGCATGTCCATTTTTTAGGAGCGTGTTGTTGTGGCGAGTTTATCTTTCAGTTTTCGGACAGCACGAACTTGCCTAGCTGGTACTGGTCCTCAACCCAGTTTTTGAAGACATAGCAATCTTCAATTGGATGACCTATTACTCGGTGGTAGGGGCAGTAGTTAGGACTATTGACGTCCCCAGGCTGCAGTGGACGTCGCGGATCTGGCAGAGTGACAATCCTGTTGCGCACTGCCAGTTCGAACAGTCTCCTCTTTTTATCCCGAGGAAATGAGTAAGGACGTCTCAACTTCTCCTCGAGGGATCAGCTTGCGTTGCTTTGGCAAACGACCGGTTTCGGGTCACCCGGCTTTTGTTGAGCATTGGCAACAAAGGTCGCCTTCCCTTTGCTCTTTTCATTCCAAAGATCCGTTTTTGAAGAGGACAGCCTGTGGCCCATCTGGTCCATTTGGGCGCATCTGGTCCATTTGGGCCAGCTTGTCGATGAAGGCCTGGAAGGTGGTCGGCTTGAAGAACATCATAAATTGGGATATAGTCACCTAAGGATCAAGGGTCCCCACGAACATATCCACAGCAGGTGCTTCTTCTATTCATTGCTCGCATTTTGACCATAGGTTCCACCATCGAATTGCGTATTGAACCCAGGTTTCTCCCGGTTTCACCCTGGCATTGATCAATGCGGTGATCAGGGTACGTTTGCTTGCTCTTGCGAAACGCTGTGTCAATAGCAGCTCTATTTCTGTGAACGTTTTGATGGAGACATTTGGAAGCTCCGAATACCATTTAAATGTTGTCTCTGCCAAGCTACCGACGAACTGGCGAAGCAGCAGTTTGTCGTCGCCTCCGGTATTGCCGCATAGAGCTCTGAACTGAGTGACGTACTGATGGGGATTGCATGTCCCCTTATACACATGTAATTTAGGGATCGTATATCCTGGCAGGTACTTGATTTGATCGTACCAGCCTGGATAAGGTCGTCCAGTTCTGACGACTTGGCCAGCCGCTTCGCTTGCCCGATGAGCTCGTATTTGTTAAGCTATGTAGTCGTCAAGGGCATCTTTGGAGATCGTCTCTTTTCTGGTTGCCGATAGAGCCGAAAGAGGGTTTGATGTCTCCCCTCTGTCGTCTTCAATGATTATTGGAGGATCTTCGGCTGGAGGATCTGGCTGGATCATCATCCCCACCATATCTTGGAATAGGAGTGCCATTTGTTTTATAATAGCCGCTTGTTCTGCGGCCTCTTTATCTTTCTTTTCAAGCACTCTACGTAGGAATTCGGTGTCAGTCCCTTGTTCCTGGTGTTGTTCCGACGATACTTCTGGGCTTTCTTTCTGCCCAGTGAGTGCGGCCGTCCTTGTCAACGTCTCCTGGAGCTTTTGTTGTTGCTCCTGAGTTTTTGTCACCGATCGTGTGAGTGGTCGATGACACGTGGAAGTACGGCTTTTCTCTTTCCCGGAAGCCATGTACACCGTGTATATTACCATGCCCCCAGACTTGGGACGTTGTTCATATCATAATATTGCATTATTATATTCCCCATTCTTATGCATTTTATAAATAAACAGGTGCTTTTGACCCACGTCTGCTACATAGTACAGGTTACAGGTTCTCGGAACGAAAACAGTGAAAAAGATAAAAGATAATGCAAAAGTGGGACTACGACCAACAAATAGAAGGATCTTGATCAAGCCTACATAAAGATCAGTTCACAAAATACAAGGCATCGCAAGGTTCAAGAGTTCGACACAAAGCGAACGGTTAAAGTCCACTATATTACTCACTGTGAAGATCTGGAAAAAAAAAATAGAAGCTATTCTGAAGAACCAACCATATAAATAGGAAGCCAAAGACACCAGAAAGCATCACAGGAAAGAACAGAGCCCAACTCCATCTTTTGGCCGCGGAACCGCGGCCAAACCTGGCTTGCGGCCACGGTTCAGCGGCCGTGCGGAGCCCGTAGGGGCGAGAAAATTTACCATGTCTTCTGGCGGCGCTGACTAGTCTTCCTAGGGGTATTTTTGTAATAGCAGACATGCGGCGATTGTAAACCTAGGGTTTTCTATGTCCTATAAATAGAGACCCAAATTCTTGTATTAGGTTATGCCTCCTTTCATTAATAAAATTCAGAATTCTTTTTGGAAAGCATCAATTTGTAAGTTCTTAATTTATTTTCTGCCCTAGGTTAAATTTCTTATCTGCCCTAGTTAAATTTAATTCCTTGCCCTAGTTAGATAGTTAGATCTTTTATTCTTTGCCCTAGATAAATGTTCTTCAATTCCCTAATGAGTGAGTAGTCTCCTCGATTGTTAGGGTTAGCTTTGGGGAAGGTTTGAGAGATGAAGATCTCTCACCCCTTTCTTGCCCATCACATATAATTATAGGACTCCATGCATACATGCACACACCGCTCCCTACGGCACCCTATCCCACGAGGTAGCGGTGATACCGTAGTATAAAGGCCCGGTTGAGCGTGTTTTCCATGGAGGTTAGGGTAAGGATTGATAAAAGGAAGGACAAGAACCTAGAGGAAGAAACATCTTTCCGAATGGTTCTAATCCCTTTTATTAATAATTACCATAACTCCTAATAGATCTTAATATGGGTATAGAAAGCGGTGAGATTTATTGACTTTCCAAACTTAACCTGAACCTAACCCTAGCAAGATTTAGATCTAGATTAATTTAGCTTTTAGATTTAATCAATCCGGCACCCATCGGAAATAACTCGTAAGAGCGATTAGGAAATTCACAAAATCCCTGTGGACTGACCCGTACTCACCGGCTAGCTACCAAGCGACGCTGTTCTTGATTGCGGTTACCAGATATTTTTGAGACAAATCAATGGCGCCGTTGCCGGGGATGGCGTGTTATTTCCTTTTTGCAATTTCGGGTTAATCTAAAATTAAAAAAATCATAAAAACTGAAAAATTAAAAAAAATATATAAAAATTTATAATTTTGTTTTTTTGTGAAGGGTATTTTTGTTTGAATTTTGCAGGATCTACAATCAAATTCGGATCTGAAAAAAATCCAGAGAGCGAAACAGGAAACAGAAGATCTAAACAACAGAGGAAGATCACAACAGAAAAGCAGAAAGATTTTAGGAAACCGAGCCGTCCAATCTACCGCGGATCCGCTGCAATAGCTTGCTCCCGCCGCGGACACGCGGCAACATAGTGACGTCAGCAAAATCTGAAGACGTGATCCGCACGTGTGACCGCGGAACCGCGGCCCGAGGTGCCCTCTGGCCGCGGATGCGCCCCGAGTAGGTGACGTCGGCCTCTAGAATAAGCACCGTAATTTCCCTTTCTCTCTCCTCTGCAAATCCCCATGTATCTTCTGTCAAATCTTCTACAAGATTCTTTGCGCTTAAAAATCTTCTCCCTTCCAAATAACAAATCTTGTGCAGGATTCTTTGCACCGCGCTTAAAATAAAAATTGATTGCAAGTGATTTTTTCTGTTTTGCATATCTTTAATCGGACTTTAAGGGGCTTGCAATCAATCCAGATTGGGTGGGATTTCATCGCCCTTCCCAAGACCCCAGAAATCACATAAGGCATAAGCATTGACCAATATTTAATTAAAAAAATACTAGACTCAGCCCTAAGTACATCGCGCTCAATAGGACAGAGGACTAGTTGTAGGTGTAAGTCGATGTACAACACCCCACGACTTGCGGGGAGGCGGAAAAATGAAAAACGATCTTGTTCTTTGCATAAACATCGACTAACCGAGAATCTTTGCTAAACTATAACTAACAAGAAACATAGAAGTTGTTAACTACTATGAGAAGTGATTATACCTAATGAACCATGTCCTTCGTCTTATCGTTCTCCACCTCCTCTCCGGCCTTCTCTATGTAGTAGATGATCCACCCGAGAGCTTTACTCCAAGCTTCACCTCTAACTTAAGGTAACTAGGTTTCTTAAAGTGCTAATCTAAGCAACCTAGGTGATATAGAGTTGGGTTATAGATTAATTAGTCTATTCTAATCCTTGGTCTCAATACATGAGTGGTAGGATTAGGGTTTGAAGAAAGAGTGAGCTTGAGGAGAGAGAAGGTGAGCATGAGAATGAGAAGAGATAATGATCTCATTTGAATATATATGAAGCATTATTATTTATCAAATAAATAAATAAATGATTTAACAACCATGCTTCATAAATTCATATGAGTGATTCATCTATATGAGTCATTAACCATTTATGAAGCATTAATGATAAGGATGAATCACACAAATGAGTCACCAATCTCATTTATGCTTATACCACCTAAACCCCCAAGTCACCATCCTTCTAGAAGCTTCTCGCAAAATTACGAGAACGCCCCTCCTATCCGTGAAAACACGGAAAAACTTTAGACTGTATAAATCCAATAACCCGATACTAGAATCTGGCTTAAACCAAAGCCGGCTAGTAAAAACTGTCCGAATGTCGTACGTGCGTAAACACACGTATGCGTCCGAACCCTTGTCGTAAAACCATACGACCTCTATATCGTTTCGCCTGGAGCAGGGAAACTCTCTGTGTGGGACTCTAATGACTCGATTACTATGCTGGTAGTGGGTTTAACCACAGACCGCAAGCGGCGCTAGCTGTACGTAACGGTACCCAGGTAGATGTCGATAAGAAGGCCGATGAGGAAACCCATCCGAACTCCTACTGAGCCTGATGTGACAATCTCCGTACAGTCCGGTTTGTTCGTCTAAGACATCGTATATCGGGCCTAGGGGGCGGCAAGCATCATTCCCCTAATAGCGGTATAAGTCGTGTCGGAGCATAGCCCATTACACCCTGAGAAACAACTGGAACCTACCAGTAAATCTCGCTTGCCCTGGCCAGGGACTTTGCGTAATGGCTCTCTGACACAGCGCGATATCAACTCCCAATACCGGGAGAGACGAATCCTGTCTAACCGCTACTGCCTCCAAGTGCTCGGGACTGCACCCAACTGCTACCTGTTTGCACAACTCCTTTGAGCCGTGGTAGGGTAGCAATCTAATAACAGTGGGACACACTCTGCCGGATTTCATAATCATGGAAGGCAGCAATAGCAAGAAGGACCCGAATGGATTTGAGCATAGTCACTGGAGAAAAAGTTTCATCATAGTCCAAACCAGGTCTTTGACGAAAACCCTTTGCAACAAGTCTAGCCTTATAGGTTTCCACCTGTCTATCTACACCAATCTTTTTCTTGAAGATCCATTTGCATCCTATAGGTTTCACCCCATCTGGAGCAAAGTCCAAAGTCCATACTTTGTTGGTGCACATGGACTCCATTTCGGTCCGCATTGTATCTAGCCATCGTACCGAGTCGCCGCTCTGGATGGCCTGCTGGAAGCTAGTAGGTTCATCATCATCGATGATGCAATCCTCTCTATCCCCATCTATGAGAAAACCGTAGTATCTCTTAGGCAGATGAGACGACCAACTACTCCTGCGGAGGGGTGCGGGAATATCCTGTTCTTCTTGAACTACTGGTTCTACCAAACTTTCAGTAGTAGTTTGTGGTTCTAGAATTTCTTCCAGATCTATTTCGCTCCCACCTGTATCCTTTTCTAAAACCTGCTGTTCTAGAAAATAGGCATTACGAGAAACAAAAACCTTTTGTTCCTCTGCGTAATAGAATAGATACCCCTTGGAGTTCTTTGGATATGCCATAAACTTACACTGTACTGATCGTGCCTCGAGCTTGTCCACATGCTGCTTTTTAACAAAAGCTGGACATCCCCATATCCTCAGATACTGAAGATAGGGTTTCTTCCCACTCCACATCTGATATGGCGTGGTAGGCACAGTCTTGGTAGGAACCCTGTTCAGAGATATGCCGCTGATTCTAGCGCATAACCCCAGAAAGATCGCGGTAACTCAGCATTACTCATCATGGAACGTACCATATCCAATAGGGTTCGATTCCGTCTCTCCGATACACCGTTATGCTGTGGAGTGTATGGAGAAGTAAGCTGAGAGAGAATTCCTTTCTCTTTTAGGTAACCTAGGAACTCGGCACTTAAATATTCACCACTTCGATCAGATCTTAGTGTCTTGATACTTTTGCCGGTTTCGTTTTCTACTTCATTCTTATACTCTTGGAATTTCTCAAAAGCCTCGAATTTATGTTTCATCAGATAAATGAATCTGTACCGAGAGTAATCATCCGTAAAAGTAATGAAATAGAAAAAACCACCTCTTGCATGTGTAGACATAGGACCACATACATCGCTGTGTATGAGTCCTAAGAGCTCGCTCGCTCTTACTCCATATCCAGTGAATGGAGTCTTTGTCATCTTTCCTTTGAGACATGATTCACAAGTGGCATAAGTTTGATATTCGAACGAATCCAAATATCCTTCTCTATGTAACTTAGTTAACCTTGTCTCATTGATGTGACCTAGTCTACAATGCCATAAGAAAGCCTTATTTAAATCTGGAGACTTTCTTTTTAGTGTGTTCTGGACATTGAAAATCTGGAGTTGGTTTAAGACATATATACCGTTATCCAGTGTACCGGACCCAATCAAACTATGATTAAGGTGGATATTAACAACATGGCTTACAAACGTGAAATCATAACCTTTATTTGATAACAAGGAAACTGATATGATATTACACGTTAAACTAGGTACACAAAAACAGTTATGTAAAACCAAAATATGTCCACTCGTCAATCCTAGGTGATAATCCCCGACGGACACAGCTCCCACGCTAGCTCCGTTAGCAACCTTTAGGGTCATATCACCATCCTTCAGCACTCTACGGTTTCTCAGTGCCTGCAATGAATTGCATATATGAGATCCTGATCCGGTATCCAATACCTAGGAAGTAAAGTTGATTGACAGACAATTCTCAATTACAAACACACCTGAAGTCGAAGCCACAGCTTGCTTCGGTCCCTGGTTCTTGGCGTTCCACGCCTTGCAATCTTTCTTCCAGTGCCCTTTCCTGTGACAATGGAAGCACTCATCCTGGGCACTACTGGCACTGCAATCTTTTTCTTTCCCTTCGCTCCCACCTTACTAACACCTCCTCTAGGTCTGGTGGCGGCCTTCTTCTTCCTTCCTTTGGCCCTAGCCTTGGACCCGGATGAAGAAGCACCGCTAACAAACATAGCGGGTGTTTCCCTTGCCTTCTGCAAGGTGCCCTCTGCACTCCTCAACATGTTAAGGAGTTCTGGAAGTTCAACTTCTTTTCTTTGAATATTGAAATTCAGAATAAACTGGGCGTAGGTGGAAGGAAGGGACTGGAGAATAAGGTCTGTATAGAGCTCATTATCCAAAGTCGTCCCAAGGTCTGCGAGCTCTTCTATATACCTAATCATCTTTAGGACATGTTCTCCTACCAATGATCCGACGGCCAACCTCGCACGAAACAAGTTCTTTGAGGTCTCGTATCTTGCTATACGAGATTGCTCTCCATAAAGTTCCTTTGTATGGAGAAATATGGCATCAAGATCCATATCCTCGTGCCTCCTCTGATGTTCATTGTTCATCGAGGCAAGCATGATGCACTTGGCCTTCGCGCAATCATACTCCCAGGTTTTAAGGATTTCCTTATCCACATTACCGGATTTGGGACCTGGGACTGCAGGTGCCTCAGCGGTGAGGACGTACCCCAATTTGTCATAGGTCAAAGCCAGTTTGACATTCCGCAGCCAATCTTTATAGTTTGGCCCTGTCAGCATATTTTTCTCTAAAAGTAACTTAAGTCCAGTCATTTTCAGGGTCGCTGCAAGTAGGAGAGAGAGAAGAAACACTTTAACATGATGCTCTTGCAAGTTTATAGTGGTTTTTAATTTATCTAAACTGGATGGCTCCCACTGTTTCTCGAATCCTTCCTCAAACCATAAAAGAAGAATTAGCCAGGACTATTCTCACCGTACAACACTTGCTTAACCGTTCAGCCAGGCCGGTGTCGATACTTCGAGGGAGGTTTTCCAACGCTTTCGCGAAGTTCCTTAATTAAATAACCTCTTTTCTCTGGGGGCGTAACCCCGCTGACACCTTTCTCGACACCTACTTGGTTTATAGCATTGATCGTTAAGTGACGAATCTCCTGATGAGTAGCATATACTCACAGTAAGATCGGGATCCAAATATCATCGTATGATAATGTTGAAGGAATCCTACCAACATTCATCAAACTCCAAATGGTATGCATCTCTTTGCAAATTTCAGTTTTTTTAGAAATTCCCGATATATATTTTTGCCCCATGATCTTATGACCTTGGCGTTGGTTAAAATGTCATAAGTCACATGTCAAGTTCTACCCATCATTATCTTGTTAATTTGAACCCATCCGTACATATCCCTGAAATTTGGCCAAATGATAATACGACTGTCCCAAACTAACTCATCTATCTATGCAACAAATGAATACCCAGCAGCTACCAAACACTATGCCTTGGCGTTGGTCAAAATGCACAGCTTGAATACTACTGAATACCCAAATGAAATGACGGAGGGCTACGAATGGTTTTGGCGAAACCGTGAACGTAGTGAACTTGATATAACCGAAGGAACCTGATAGCTTTTTAAAAGGAGTGGTTTAAGCTCCGCAATTAAAAATATCTTCTATTTAAAAATAACCGAGTGGTTTCTTTTAAATTATTCCAACGATTAAACTTTGGTTTATTTTCTTTGCATTAATAATAATGCGTCCCATCATTAACCTATCATTGTAGAAAACAACGAAAATACAACTTTCTCTTATGCCATCCGCATTCGCCACTGGGTCCCGTCATCACCCGTTAGGTTACTTAACTAACAGCAGAGCGGGGGCTGGGCTAGCGCGGGTGTAAAACATAAGTGACGTCAAAATAGCTATCATATATAGATATTGTACATTCGTCAGACGCAATAATAGGCATTCCAGATCACAGATGAACATTATTGGATATGCAAGCAATCCGTGTTTCTTTTTGAGCCTGCAACGAAAGACGGATTACACAAATGTGATGAATAGCCATTACCCCACCCTAGACCCTTACGGGTACGGCAAACTACCCGCCAAGTACCCGAAGTGAAGCGGTCTCCCTCAACAACGTGAGTAGGCCACTAAACACTTCAAAATACCCGGTAGTTTGTGCACCCCACCTTGGGTCTATCCTAGGAGCAAAAACAGTAAAATGAAATAATACAACGGTGGCTACAACCGCAACCTGGATGTGCCCCGCAAAATAATATTACAACATATTACAATTACATTGAATGAATTAAAATAATAACCCATCTCAAAACCCCGGCTAATCATCACAACAATCCAATACAGTTTATAATCACAAACAGTTAAAATCCATTACAGAAATGTGCAACCCCCTGCCAACCGACATACTAGCAGTTACGGGAGGTTTACGAACACATTAAACAATCACAGATATAATCAAATTAGCAAACATCATAAAGTTTTGATCGAGCAAACACATCAGATTCTACTCCCAAAACTTCTCTGTGCACCTGAGACTTGAGCAGAAAATAAACATTCCAGAAAATACAAAAATATCACAGAAGAGTTACTGGAGGAAACTGGGTCGAATCGGCTTCAACTCGGCCGCGGATCCGCGGCGGATCGGTGGGATCGGCTGCGGTTCCGCGGCTGTATGGCCAATTCAGGAACCCATTTTTCTCCAGTTACCTTATAATTCTCTGCTTGTTACTTTAGAGGTCCCTGAAAAATTTTTAGGGCCTGTTTTAAATTCGACAGAAACTTAGCGATATCGATGGTTTTTCCGTTTCGTTTTGCGTTCGAAATTCATACGACTTTGCTAATGAGTTAATTATTGTTTAGCAAGGCTCTGATACCACTGTAAGTCGATGTACAACACCCCACGACTTGCGGGGAGGCGGAAAAATGAAAAATAATCTTGTTCTTTGCATAAACATCGACTAACCGAGAATCTTTGCTAAACTATAACTAACAAGAAACATAGAAGTTGTTAACTACTATGAGAAGTGATTATACCTAATGAACCGTGTCCTTCGTCTTATCGTTCTCCACCTCCTCTCCGGCCTTCTGTATGTAGTAGGTGATCCACCCGAGAGGTTTACTCCAAGCTTCACCTCTAACTTGAGGTAACTAGGTTTCTTAAAGTGCTAATCTAAGCAACTTAGGTGATATAGAGTTGGGTTACAGATTAATTAGCCTATTCTAATCATTAGTCTCAACACATGAGTGGTAGGATTAGGGTTTGAAGAGAGAGTGAACTTGAGGAGAGAGAAGGTGAGCTTGAGAATGAGAAGAGATAATGATCTCATTTGAATATATATGAAGTATTATTATTTATCAAATAAATAAATAAATGATTTAACAACCATGCTTCATAAATTCATATGAGTGATTCATCTATATGAGTCATTAACCATTTATGATGCATTAATGACAAGGATGAATCACACAAATGAGTCACTAATCTCATTTAATGTTTATGCCACCTAAACCCCCAAGTCACCATCCTTCTAGAAGCTTCTCGCGAAATTACGAGAACGTCCTTCCTATCCGTGAAAACACGGAAAAACTTTAGACTGTATAAATCCAATAACCCGATACTAGAATCTGGCTTAAACCAAAGCCGGCTAGTAAAAACTGTCTGAATGTCGTACGTGCGTAAACACACATATGCGTCCGAACCCTTGTCGTAAAACCATACGACCTCTATATCGTTTCTCCTGGAGTAGAGAAACTCTCTGTGTGGGACTCTAATGACTCGACTACTACGCTGGCAGTGGGTTTAACCATAGACTGCAAGCGGCACTAGCTGTACGTAACGGTCCCCAGGTAGATGTCGATAAGAAGGCCGATGAGAAAACCCATCCGAACTCCTACTGAGCCTGATGTGACAATCTCCGTACAGTCCGGTCTGTTCGTCTAAGACTATCGCATATCGGGCCTAGGGGGCGGCAAGTGTCAGTCCCCTAATAGCGGTATAAGTCGTGTCGGAGCGAAGCCCATTACACCCTGAGAAACTACTAGAACCTACCAGTAAATCTCGCTTGCCCTGGCCAGGCACTTTGCGTAATGGCTCTCTGACACAGCGCGATATCAACTCCCAATATCGGGAGAGACGAATCCTGTCTAACTGCTACTGCCTCTAAGTGCTCGGGACTGCACCCAACTGCTACCTGTTTGCACAACTCCTTTGAGCCGTGGTAGGGTAGCAATCTAAGAACAGTGGGACACACTCGAGGCGAAATAGCAGTGTCAAATCTGCGGACTATGCTGTACTCATGTCACCTGGGAACTGTTAACTGACGACTGGTATAAAACCAACCAACAGTTCCCTGCGAGTCCTGTCTGGTGTACCCGTAACCCAACGAGCACCTGTATACTATCTCCAGTACCACGTACTGACGGCTGTGGGACAGACCATCTCCCCAACTGGGATGAGAAGCGTACACACTAGTCTACTCCGGAGTATCGATGCCCTGTCTCGATAATCCTACGACTAGGGACCTGAAAAAGGATGTGCTTGTAGACTACCCAGCCCCGACTAGTGTGACGGCCATCACATCGCTGGTAGTCAAGCAAGATCCTAAGAGCTTTATCAATACGTATACTTACATATTAAGATAGAAAAACCAAGTAGTATACTACCATATTTAGCAAGACTGTTATATACATGTGAATATCCCAAGCTTCCATTAAGTAATATACAAACTAGTATGATACAATAATGGCCCCTAGGGCATATACACTAACAGTAGGCATCGGCCGTTGATCCTAACCTGACTTTGCGGTGTCGAGGCAAGTGTGTCTAAGACGAGTGGTTACTTAATTAGGGCCACTACTTGTAGTGGAGAGCCCCCCACTCACCTGGCACTTACCTGGCCGCAATTGGCGGTGAAAAGACGGTTTGAGGTCGTATTTCAAGCCCTTTGGAACAGTTAGGAGCTGTCTAGCTGACCTAGGTGACCCTAGATCTAGGCCTGATTGTGCATTTATGGTTGATTGCATTTGTGTCAAAGCCCTTTATCGAAATTTTTTTTTTTTGCAAAAAGTTCCGAATAAAGAGAAAAAGAGAAAGGAAATTTTTTAAAAAGACTAGCAAATTTTGTCGATAAGAAATCCGTGCACCCACATTCTTTTTCTTCTCCCTTCTTACATCATGGGTACCCCACCTCATAAATCTCTTGCCGAACTTTGGTATCCTGAACCAAACTTTGCTTCGTACGTCAATTGTTTCGGTCGATTTAAGGACGATCCGTCCATGCCCAAAATTTCTTTGAAAGATCAAATAGAAGCGTCTAGAAGAAACAGTTCGACGTTGCAATCCACTTTGTATCAACCATGTCAACCTTCACCACCTTCGTACGTTGATACCAATTTTTCGAGTCCTGTTGTAACTCCTAAACCTATGTCTATTGCTGAGCATATTGTACAATCTCGTAACCGATCTTTCACTCCTCTCCACACATCCAGTTATAGGGATCGAAAAGTCCATTCACCTTTTTATCCAAATGTTGATCCTACTCCTGTCCAACCATCCAATTCCTACCAGTTCTACCCGACTTTCCCACCTTCACTAGATATTGCTTCTACACAGCCATTTGGGAGTTTCACGTATCCAAACACTTTCGACTCTTTTACCGAAACCCCTTCACAGCCCATGTCTAGTTTGGAATAGTCGTTGGAAGCTTATATTTTAGCAACAAACAAAATGATGAGGAATGTGGATGCGTCCATGGCCGCCCTTATGCAACCTAGTGAACCGATAGCTAGTTTCCAACTAGCTCCAAAAATTCCAATGTATGAGGAGGCGGTTGGACAAAGTGAGAATTTGAGAGGAGAGAGTGAGTTCTACACCTTTCCAAATCAAACCTACCCATACCCAATTGAAGCCCATGTAAGTCGATGTACTACACCCCACGACTTGCGGGGAGGCGGAAATTTAAAAAACAATCTTGTTCTATGCAATAACATCGACTAACCGCAAGAATCGGTACTAAATGATAACTAACAATAAACATAGGAGTTCTAAACTACTATGTGAAGTGATTATACCTAATGAACCGTGTCCTTCGTCTTTTCGTTCTCCACCTCCTCCTCGGCCTTCTCCAAGTAGTAAACGATCCACCCGAGAGCTTTACTTCAAGCTTCACCTCAAACTAGAGGTAACTAGGTTTCTTAAAGTGCTAATCTAAGTAACCTATGTGATATAGAGTTGGATTATGGAGTGATTAGTCTATTCTAATCCTTGATCTCAACATATGAGAGGGGAGGATTAGGGTTTGAAGAGAGAGCTTGAGGAGAGAGAAGGTGAGCATGAGAATGAGAATGAGATTGTGATCTATCATGATATATATGAAGCATTAATCTTTATCAAATAAATAGAAAATAGGATTTAACAACCATGCTTCATAAATTCAAATGGGTGATTCATCTCCATGAGTCATTAAGCATTTATGATGCATTAATGATATGGATGAATCACACAAATGAGTCACTAATCTCATTAAATGCATATGCCACCTAAACCCTCAAGTCACCATCTTCTAGAAGCTTCTCGTGAAATTACGAGAACGCCCCTCCTATCCGTGAAAACACGGAAAAACTTTAGACTGTATAAATCCAATATCCCGATACTAGAATCTGGCTTAAACCAAAGCCGACTAGTAAAAACTGTCCGAAAGTCGTACGTGCGTAAACACACTTATGCGTCCGAACCCTTGTCGTAAAACCATACGACCTCTATATCGTTTCGCTTGGAGCAGGGAAACTCTCTGTGTGGGACTCTAATGACTCGACTACTACGCTGGCAGTGGGTTTAACCACAGACCGCAAGCGGCACTAGCTGTACATAACGGTCCCCAGGTAGATGTCGATAAGAAGGCCGATGAGGAAACCCATCCGAACTCCTACTGAGCCTGATGTGACAATCTCCGTACAGTCCGGTCTGTTCGTCTAAGACTATCGCATATCGGGCCTAGGGGGCGGCAAGCGTTAGTCCCCTAATAGCGGTATAAGTCGTGTCGGAGTGAAGCCCATTACACCCTGAGAAACTACTGGAACCTACCAGTAAATCTCGCTTGCCCTGGCCAGGGACTTTACGTAATGGCTCTCTGACACAGCGCGATATCAACTCCCAATACCGGGAGAGATGAATCCTGTCTAACCGCCACTGCCTCCAAGTGCTCAGGACTGCACCCAACTGCTACCTGTTTGCACGACTCCTTTGAGCCGTGGTAGGGTAGCAATCTAAGAACAGTGGGACACACTCGAAGCGAAGTAGCAGTGTCAAGTCTGCGGACTATGCTGTACTCATGTCACCTGGGAACTGTTAACCGACGACTGGTATAAAACCCAACCAACAGTTCCCTGCGAGTCCTGTCCGGTGTACCCGTAACCCAACGAGCACCTGTATACTATCTCCAGTACGACGTACTGACGGCTGTGGGATAGACCATCTCCCCAACTGGGATGAGAAGTGTACACACTAGTCTACTCCGGAGTATCGATGCCCTGTCTCGATAATCCTACGACTAGGGACCTGAAAAAGGATGTGCTTGTAGACTACCCAGCCCCCACTAGTGTGACTGCCATCACAACGCTGGTAGTCAAGCAAGATCCTAAGAGCTCTATCAATACATATACTCACATATTAAGATAGAATAACCAAGTAGCATACTACCATATTTAGCAAGACTGTTATATACATGTGAATATCCCAAGCTTCCATTAAGTAATATACAAACTAGTATGATACAATAATGGCCCCTAGGGCATATACACTAACAATCTCCCACTTGCACTAGGGCCATGTACTGGCGTATCGAAGACCGATGATCTCGAGTAGCCTCTCGAACTGAATCTGAGGTAGGGCCTTCGTGAATGGATCAGCAATGTTCTCTTCAGTAGCAACTCTCCGAACCTCGATCTCCCGATGATCAATGATCTCCCTGATCAGGTGATACCGCCTTAAGATGTGTCTGGACTTCTGATGGGACCTTTGTTCCTTCGCTAAAGCTATAGCTCCGTTGTTGTCGCAATACAGAGGTATTGGATCAACTATGGTAGGAACCACCTGAAGTTCTGTTAGGAACTTCTTCATCCAGACCGCTTCTTTTGCGGCATCGCAAGCAGCAATATTCTCCGCTTCCATCGTCGAGTCAGCAACGGTGTCCTGCTTGGAACTCTTCCAGCACACCGCCCCTCCATTGAGGGTAAAGACATAACCCGACATGGACTTGGAATCATCCTTATCACTCTGGAAGCCTGAATCAGCAAAGGTCTCTAACTTGAGGTCTTTTCCGCCGTAAACCAAGAACATCTCCTTAGTCCTTCTCAGGTACTTGAGAATGTTCTTTACTTCTATCCAGTGATTCTCCCCTGTGTCTGACTGATACCGGCTTACCACGCTCAGTGCGTAAGCTACATTTGGTCTGGTGCACAACATCGCATACATTATAGAGCCTACCGCAGAAGCGTAGGGTATAATAGACATGCGTTCCTTTTCCAAATCAGTCTTGGGAGACATCTTTTTGGAGAGGGTGATTCTGTGACAAGACGGTAGATTGCCGCGCTTAGAATCTTCCATACTGAATCTTTTCAGTATAGTGTTGATATACCTGGACTGCAAAAGTCCCAACATCCTCTTGGATCTATTACGATAGATCCGGATCCCCAGAATGTAAGAGGCATCACCCAGGTCTTTCATGGAGAACCTGTGTGACAAGAATCCTTTGACAGATTGTAGCATAGGAATGTCATTTCCTATCAATAGAATGTCATCCACGTACAAGACGAGGAATACGACACTTCTGGTTACAACTTTACTATATATACATGGTTCATTTGGATTTTTGATAAAGCCATATTCTTTGACTGTTTCATCAAAACAGATGTTCCAACTCCGCGATGCTTGCTTTAGTCCATAAATGGACTTAAGCAACTTACATACTCTACCGCTGCTCCCACTCTGATTGAAACCTTCTAGCTGATCCATATAGACACACTCTTCTAAATTACCATTCAGAAAAGCTGTCTTTACGTCCATCTGCCAGATTTCATAATCATGGAAGGCAGCATAGCAAGAAGGACCCGAATGGATTTGAGCATAGCCACTGGAGAAAAAGTTTCGTCATAGTCCAAACCAGGTCTTTGACGAAAACCCTTTGCAACAAGTCTAGCCTTATAGGTTTCTACCTGTCCATCTACACCAATCTTTTTCTTGAAGATCCATTTGCATCCTATGGGTTTTACCCCATTTGGAGCAAAGTCCAAAGTCCATACTTTGTTGGTGTACATGGACTCCATTTCGGTCCGCATTGCATCTAGCCATCGTACCGAGTCGCCGCTCTGGATGGCCTGCTAGAAGCTAGTAGGTTCATTATCATCAATGATGCAATCCTCTCTATCCCCATCTATGAGAAAACCGTAGTATCTCTCAGGCGGATGAGACGGCCTACTACTCCTGCGGAGGGGTGCGGGAATGTACTGTTCTTCTTGAACTACTGGTTCTACCAAACTTTCAGTAGTAGTTTGTGGTTCTGGAACTTCTTCCAATTCTATTTCGCTCCCACTTGTTTCCTTTTCTAAAAACTGATGTTCTAGAAAATGGGCATTACGAGAAACAAAAACCTTTTATTCCTCTACATAATAGAATAGATATCCCCTGGAGTTCTTTAGATATCCAACAAACTGACATTTTACTGATAGTGTCTCGAGCTTGTCAACATGCTGCTTTTTAACAAAAGCTGGACATCCCCATATCTTTACATACTGAAGATGGGGTTTCTTCCCACTCCACATCTGATATGGCGTGGTAGGCACAGTCTTGGTAGGAACCATGTTCAAAAGATATGCCGCTGATTCTAGCGCATAACCCCAGAAAGATCACGGTAACCCTGCATTACTCATCATGGATCGTACCATATCCAATAGGGTTCGATTCCGTCTCTCCGATACACCATTATGCTGTGGAGTGTATGGAGGAGTAAGCTGAGAGCGAATTCCTTTCTCTTTTAGGTAACCTAGGAACTCGGCACTTAAGTATTCACCACCTCGATCAGATCTTAGTGTCTTGATACTTTTACCGGTTTGGTTTTCTACTTCATTCTTATACTCCTAGAATTTTTCAAAAGCCTCGGATTTATGTTTCATCAGATAAATGAATCTGTACCTTGAATAATCATCCGTAAAAGTAATGAAATAGGAAAAACCACCTCTTGCATGAGTAGACATTGGACCGCATACATCGCTGTGTACGAGTCCTAAGAGCTCGCTCGCTCATACTCCTTGTCCAGTGAATGGAGTCTTTGTCATCTTTCCTTTGAGACATGATTCACAAGTGGCATAAGTTTGATATTCGAACGAGTCCAAATATCCTTCTCTATATAACTTAGTTAACCTTGTCTCATTGATATGACCTAGTCTACAATGCCATAAGAAAGCCTTATTTAAATCTGGAGACTTTCTTTTTAGTGTGTTCTGGACATTGAAAATCTGGAGTTGGTTTAAGACATATATGCCGTTATTCAGTGTACCGGACCCAATCAAACTATGATTAAGGTGGATGTTAACAACATCGCTTACAAACGTGAAATCATAACCTTTATTTGATACCAAGGAAACTGATATGATATTACACGTTAAACTAGGTACACAAAAACAGTTATGTAAAACCAAAATATGTCCACTCGTCAATCCCAGGTGATAATCCCCGACGGACACAGCTCCCACGCTAGCTCCGTTAGCAACCTTTAGGGTCATATCACCTTCCTTCAGCACTCTACGGTTTCTCAGTGCCTGCAATGAATTGCATATATGAGATCTTGATCCGGTATCCAATACCCAGGAAGTAGAGTTGATTGACAGACAATTCTCAATTACAAACACACCTGAAGTCGAAGCCACAGCTTGCTTCGGTCCCTGGTTCTTGGCGTTCCATGCCTTGCAATCTTTCTTCCAGTGCCCTTTTCTGTGACAATGGAAGCACTCATCCTGGGCCACTACCGGCACCGCAATCTTTTTCTTTCCCTTCCCTCCAACCTTACTAACACCTCCTCTAGGTTTGGTGGCGACCTTCTTCTTCCTTCCTTTGGCCCTAGCCTTGGACCCGGAAGAAGAAGCACCGCTAACAAACATAGCGGGTGTTTCCCTTGCCTTCTGCAAGGTGCCCTCTGCACTCCTCAACTTGTTAAGGAGTTCTGGAAGTTCAACTTCTTTTCTTTGAATGTTGAAATTCAGAATAAACTGGGCGTAGGTGGAAGGAAGGGACTGGAGAATAAGGTCTGTATAGAGCTCATTATCCAAAGTCGTCCCAAGGTCTGCGAGCTCTTCTATATAGCCTATCATCTTTAGGACATGTTCTCCTCCCGATGATCCGACGGCCAACCTCGCTCGAAACAAGTTCTTTGAGGTCTCGTATCTTGCTATACGAGATTGATCTCCATAAAGTTCCTTTGTATGGAGAAATATGGCATCTAGTTCCTTATCCTCGTGCCTCCTCTGATGTTCATTGTTCATCGAGGCAAGCACGATGCACTTGGCCTTTGTGCAATCGAAATCCCAGGTTTTGCGGATTTCCTTATCCGCATTACTGGATTTGGGACCAGGGACAGCAGGTGCCTTAGCGGTGAAGACGTACTCCAATTTGTCATAGGTCAAAACCATTTTGACATTCCGCAGCCAATCTTTATAGTTTGGCCCTGTCGGTATATTTTTCTCTAAAAGTAACTTAAGTCCAGTCATTTTCAGGGTCACTGCAATTAGGAGAGAGAGAAGAAAACACTTTAGCATGATGCTCTTTCAAGTTTAGAGTGGTTTTTAGTTTATCTAAACTGGATGGCTCCCACTGTTTCTCGAATCCTTCCTCAAACCATAAAAGAAGAATTAGCCAGGACTATTCTCACCGTACAATACTTGCTTAACCGTTCAGCCAGGCCAGTGTCGATACTTCGAGGGAGGTTTTCCAACGCTTTCGCGAAGTTCCTTAATTAAATAACCTCTTTTCTCTGGGGCCGTAGCCCCGCTAACACCTTTCTAGACACCTACTTGGTTTATAGCATTGATCGTTAAGTGACGAATATCCTGATAAGTAGCATATACTCACAGTAGGATCGGGATCCAAATATCATCGTCTGATAATGCTGAAGGAATCCTACCAACATTCATCAAACTCCAAATGGTATGCATCTCTTTGCAAATTTCAGTTTCTTTAGAAATTCCCGATATAAATTTTTGCCCTATGCTCTTATGACCTTGGCGTTAGGTCAAAATGTCATAAGTCACATGTCAAGTTCTACCCATCATTATCTTGTTAATTTGAACCCATCCGTACATATCCTTGACGTTCGGCCAAAATGATAATACGACTGTCCCAAACTAACTCATCTATCTATGCAACAAATGAATACCCAGCAGCTACCAAACACTATGCCTTGGCGTTAGGCCAAAATACATAGCTTGAATACTACTGAATCCCCAAATGAAATGACGGAGGGCTACGAATGGTTTTGGCGAAACCGTGAACGTAGTGAACTTGATATAACCGAAGGAACCTGATAGCTTTTAAAAGGAGTGGTTAAAGCTCCGCAATTAAAATATATCTTCTGTTTTAAAATTAACCGAGTGGTTTCTTTTAAATTGTTCCAACGATTAAACTTTGGTTTATTTTCTTTGCATTAATAATAATGCGTCCCATCATTAACCTATCATTGCAGAAAACAACGAAAATACAACGTCCTCTTATGCCATCCGCATTCGCCTCTGGGTCCGTCATCACCCGTTAGGTTACTTAACTAACGACAGAGCGGGGGCTGGGCTAGCGCGGGTGTAAAACACAAGTGACGTCTAAATAGCTATCATATATAGATATTGTACATTCGTCAGACGCAATAATAGGCATTCCAGATCACAGATGAACATTATTGGATATGCAAGCAATCCGCGTTTCTTTTGAGCCTGCAACGAAAGACGGATTACACAGTTGTAATGAATAGCCATTACCCCACCCTAGACCCCTACGGGTACGGCAAACTACCCGCCAAGTATCCGAAGTGAAGCGGTCTCCCTCAACAAAGTGAGTAGGCCACTAAACACTTCAAAGTACCCGGTAGTTTGTGCACCCCACCTTGGGTCTATCCTAGGAGCAAAAACAGTAAAATGAAATAATACAACGGTGGTTACAACCGCAACCTGGATGTGCCCCGCAAAATAATATTACAACAAATTACATTTACATTGAATGAATTAAAATAATAACCCATTACAAAACCCCGGCTAATCATCACAACAGTCCAATACAGTTCATAATCACAAACAGTAAAATCCATTACAGAAATGTGCAACCCCCTGCCAACCGACATACTAGCAATTAGGGGAGGTTTACGAACACATTATACAATCACAGATATAATCAAATTAGCAAATATCGTATAATTTCGATCGAGCAAACATATCAGATTATACTCCCAAAACTTCTCTGTGCACCTGAGACTTGAGCAGAAAATAAACATTCCAGAAAATACAAAAATATCACAGAAGAGTTACTGGAGCAAACTGGGTCGAATCGGCCCCAACTCGGCCGCGGATCCGCGGTGGATCGGTGGGATCGACCGCGGTTCCGCGGCTGTATGGCCGATTCACAAACCCATTTTTCTCCAGTGTTCTTATAATTCTCTGTAGGTCATTCTGCAGCTCCCTGAAAAATTTTTAGAGCCTGTTTTAAAATCGACAGAAACATGGTGATATCGATGTGTTTTCCGGTTCGTTTTGCGTTCGAAATTCATATGACTTTGGTAATAAGTTAATTATTGTTTAGCGAGGCTCTGATACCACTGTAAGTCGATATACTACACCCCACGACTTGCGGGGAGGCGGAAATTTAAAAAACGATCTTGTTCTATGCAATAACATCGACTAACCGCAAGAATCGGTGCTAAACGATAACTAACAATAAACATAGGAGTTCTAAACTACTATGTGAAGTGATTATGCCTAATGAACCATGTCCTTCATCTTTTCGTTCTCTACCTCCTCCTCGGCCTTCTCCAAGTAGTAGACGATCCACCCGAGAGCTTTACTTCAAGCTTCACCTCAAACTAGAGGTAACTAGGTTTCTTAAAATGCTAATTTAAGTAACCTAGGTGATATAGAGTTGGATTATGGAGTGATTAGTCTATTCTAATCCTTGATCTCAACACATGAGAGGGGAGGATTAGGGTTTAAAGAGAGAGAGCTTGAGGAGAGAGAAGGTGAGCAGGAGAATAAGAATGAGATTGTGATCTATCATGATATATATGAAGCATTAATCTTTATCAAATAAATAGAAAATAGGATTTAACAACCATGCTTCATAAATACAAATGGGTGATTCATCTCCATGAGTCATTAAGCATTTATGATGCATTAATGACATGGATGAATCACACAAATGAGTCACTAATCTCATTAAATGCATATGCCACCTAAACCCCCAAGTCACCATCTTCTAGAAGCTTCTCGTGAAATTACGAGAACGCCCCTCCTATCCGTGAAAACACGGAAAAACTTTAGACTGTATAAATCCAATATCCCGATACTAGAATCTGGCTTAAACCAAAGCCGACTAGTAAAAACTGTCCGGAAGTCGTACGTGCGTAAACACACTTATGCGTCCGAACCCTTGTCGTAAAACCATACGACCTCTATATCGTTTCGCCTGGAGCAGGGAAACTCTCTGTGTGGGACTCTAATGACTCGACTACTACGCTGGCAGTGGGTTTAACCACAGACCGCAAGCGGCACTAGCTGTACATAACGGTCCCCAGGTAGATGTCGATATGAAGGCCGATGAGGAAACCCATCCGAACTCCTACTGAGCCTGATGTGACAATTTCCGTACAGTCCGGTTTGTTCGTCTAAGACTATCGCATATCGGGCCTAGGGGGCGGCAACCGTCAGTCCCCTAATAGCGGTATAAGTCATGTCGGAGTAAAACCCATTACACCCTGAGAAACTACTGGAACCTACCAGTAAATCTCGCTTGCCCTGGCCAGGGACTTTGCGTAATGGCTCTCTGACACAGCGCGATATCAACTCCCAATACCGGGAGAGACGAATCCTGTCTAACCGCCACTACCTCCAAGTGCTCGGGACTGCACCCAACTGCTACCTGTTTGCACGACTCCTTTGAGTCGTGGTAGGGTAGCAATCTAAGAACAGTGGGACACACTCGAGGCGAAGTAGCAGTGTCAAGTCTGCGGACTATGCTGTACTCATGTCACCTGGGAACTGTTAACTGACGACTGGTATAAAACCTAACCAACAGTTCCCTGCGAGTCCTGTCCGGTGTACCCGTAACCCAACGAGCACCTGTATACTATCTCCAGTACGACGTACTGACGGCTGTGGGACAGACCATCTCCCCAACTGGGATGAGAAGCGTACACACTAGTCTAATCTGAAATATCGATACCCTGTCTCGATAATCCTACGACTAGGGACTTGAAAAGGATGTGCTTGTAGACTACCCAGCCCCCACTTGTATGACTGCCATCACAACGCTGGTAGTCAAGCAAGATCCTAAGAGCTCTATCGATACGTATACTCACATATTAAGATAGAATAACCAAGTAGCATACTACCATGTTTAGCAAGACTGTTATATACATGTGAATATCCCAAGCTTCCTTTAAGTAATATACAAACTAGTATGATACAATAATAGCCCCTAGAGCATATACACTAACAGCCCACAACTCCGGTTTTCCACCGATTTTCCCAAATGATTCACAAGTTGAAAATAAAACATTTAACGAGTTTTATGACTTTGTAGTGCTTGATTTGCCAGATTGTGAAAAACCCCTTTTGAGTGAAACTACACCTAATCCTTTTAAACTTTACACCTCCACTCTAGAACCTAAATTGATAAATATCTATGCTTTTGATGAGCTGTCAGAAAAAATTGATTTTCACTTGATTAAGGATATAGACGCCGGGAATATTTTGGATGATGAACCCATAGATTTGATTGAAATTTTATGTCCAATCCATCATCCCGAGTCATTAAATGTTTCTCCCAAACTTCATATGCGTCTTGATTTTTATGATAATGGCATGGATAGGCTAAATTTTGAGGAGAATATTTAGGAAATTATTGAGGATGAACTAGTTTTATTTGATGAGTAGGATTTCCCAATTCATCATGTCCCTTCCACTGATTGTGTACACCCTCCTGAATTTTTAACTGATACCCTTCCTCTCTCACTTCCCTCTGTCCTCGTTCCGACCTTGCAAGAGAACGTTACGCTTTCATCTCCAATACCAAGTTCGACGTACCCATGTTTGCTCACGAATCTTGAGAGATTTAATCTCATTTTTCCGCGGGTTGATAGATTAGCACAATCGCTTTTTACACATCGGTCATTACAAATTGTGCTAATTTTTACACTCCAACCCCACCCTCAAGTTCGTATTCCCACTTTCTTTGGTTCTTCTAATCTTCCTTTAATGATATCGAGTGTTGATGACTCACAATCCGATATTTTGAGTTCGATAATTTTCAATTGGACCTTCGATGAAAGTTTCGAAGATATTTTCGCCGACGAACTCGCATTCTTAAACGATACGAATTTTGTGATTAATCAACCTCCACTCAAAGAAGTAGAACCACTACCATTTCTTTTTCCCTTCCGTCATTCTTCTCCTCCACCGAGACTATATTCCACTCTTCTTCCCATACGGTCTCATGTGTTTCTCATTTCTTTTCTTTACACTCCATTCTTTCACCAACTCTACCTTTATCACGATAAGATTTTTGAATGGTTGGTGCTAACTTTTGGTCTGTGTAAGGCCTTGTATAGTTTCATTTTTCTCCTCCCTAACTCTAAACTTTAACGCTTAAACAGTGGAAACACTGTCTCACTTAAGTTTGGGGGGGACCTTGTTGTATATATATTTTGTTTTTCTTTTAATCATAATCAAAAAAAAATTTAAATAAATAAACAGGGGAGTGCCGACATTTTGACCCTCTTGATGTCACATGACAGTGAGGACACTGTCAAGTTTAAGTTTGGGGGTATGCTCGGTAAGCCTTCTTCCTTCACATTCATGTGTATATTTTTGCATTTGCATACTTATTTTAAAACCCATAAAAAATGAAAATTTTTAAAAATTATAAAAATTAAAGTATTCAATTTTGGCCCTAATTGATTTGAGTTTGACAAAAAGGTTAACTAGCTAGGAACAACTAGATCTTATACTTAGTAAATTAAAAACCCTAAAAATAACCTTTCTTAAAGTTTAACGGTAGAAACTATATGTCTTTGTAGTTTATTTAGAAATAGGCAAATTTTGAGTTCAGTTCTTGGGCTAAGTTAAAACAAGAGAAGCGTATTGATATTTTTATTAGAGTATAAATTTGAAAAATAATTCCTAGCTTAAGTCTAAATTCTGAAAATATATACCCTACAAAATTGCACAAACACAAACCTTGAAACTTGGAATAGTAGAAGAGACCTTGAAATGCTATTGTCTACAGTCCTTAGTACGAAGTAAATAAAATAAAAATTCAAGTGTGAATAAAGAGATAATAAAAAAAAATGAACACTGGTTTTTGTGATTACTTAAGGCTGCAAAAATAGAAAAAAATATTTAGCGAGGGTGCTTCATCACCTAGTGCCTTAGACCAACTGGTTTGGGAGTCACTGCTAAAGCCTTAGGTGTTACAAGACTAGGAATTATGTTTTAATGTGTAAACACATCTTGTAATCGGTTGTTGGTACCTCAAGAAGTATTAACGGTCGCATGAAGGATGTGTGAGCGAAATTCATCTAAAAATTCACCTATTAAGAAGTGCTTTGGACAACGGACAAGAGTATGATTGCTTGATTTGAATTTCCAAGTGTAGGGGTGATATATACACACACGTAGGGGTATGTGATTGGGGTTTAGATAAGAGATATGAATGAAGAATAGGACTTGTATCTTTAGTGGAGATGATAAAAATTCCTAAGTGGAGATGGAATCCTAGAAGGAAAACTTAAGAGATGCCAAAAGCTAAGTAGGTCTGCAGAACATATATAATCTTAAGTTAAATGATAAGGAAGCGTGAAGAATACGGGTGGATAATTTACGAGTCGAAGATAATAGAATTCCTTGTTAGAAAACCTAATTGGAGAACAAAAATTAATAGGCCTAATTGATAGGATTTTGTAGGTAGTATCCGCTGAAAACCCTAAGGAGACAACACTCCTCCTACTAGGGACACCTGAAGGTTTAACGGCTTGTTGCACGATCTCAGTGCAATCGCGTTTCCCTGTGAAAGTGATGTTAGGTTTTTGTCGAGAATAAAACTAGGTTTGCTCGAGGACGAGAAAAAGATAAGTTTGGGGGTATTTGTTCATATCATAATATTGCATTATTATATTCCCCATTCTTATGCATTTTATAAATAAACAGGTGCTTTTGACCCATGTCTGCTACATAGTACAGGTTACAGGTTCTCGGAACGAAAACAGTGAAAAAGATAAAAGATAATGAAAAAGTGGGACTACGACCAACAAATAGAAGGATCTTGATCAAGCCTACACGAAGATCAGTTCACAAAATACAAGGCATCGCAAGGTTTAAGAGTTCGACACAAAGCGAACGGTTAAAGTCCACTATATTACTCACTGTGAAGATCTGGAAAAAAAATAGAAGCTATTCTGAAGAACCAACCATATAAATAGGAAGCCAAAGACACCAGAAAGCATCACAGGAAAGAACAGAGCCCAACTCCATCTTTTGGCCGCGGAACCGCGGCCAAACCTGGCTTGCGGCCGCGGTTCAGCCGCCGTGCGGAGCCCGTAGGGGCGAGAAAATTTACCATGTCTTCTGGCGGCGCTGACTAGTCTTCCTAGGGGTATTTTTGTAATAGCAGACATGCGGCGATTGTAAACCTAGGGTTTTCTATGTTCTATAAATAGAGACCCAAATTCTTGTATTAGGTTATGCCTCCTTTCATTAATAAAATTCAGAATTCTTTTTGGAGAGCATCAATTTGTAAGTTCTTAATTTATTTTCTGCCCTAGGTTAAATTTCTTATCTGCCCTAGTTAAATTTAATTCCTTGCCCTAGTTAGATAGTTAGATCTTTTATTCTCTGCCCTAGATAAATGTTCTTCAATTCCCTAATGAGTGAGTAGTCTCCTCGTTTGTTAGGGTTAGCTTTGGGGAAGGTTTGAGAGATGAAGATCTCTCACCCCTTTCTTGCCCATCACATATAATTATAGGACTCCATGCATACATGCACACACCGCTCCCTACGGCACCCTATCCCACGAGGTAGCGGTGATACCGTAGTATAAAGGCCCGGTTGAGCGTGTTTTCCATGGAGGTTAGGGTAAGGATTGATAAAGGAAGGACAAGAACCTAGAGGAAGAAACATCTTTCCGAATGGTTCTAATCCCCTTTATTAATAATTACCATAACTCCTAATAGATCTTAATATGGGTATAGAAAGCGATGAGTTTTATTGACTTTCCAAACTTAACCTAAACCTAACCCTAGCAAAATTTAGATCTAGATTAATTTAGTTTTTAGATTTAATCAATCCGGCACCCATCGAAATTAACTCGTAAGAGCGATTAGGAAATTCACAAAATCCCTGTGGACCGACCCGTACTCACTGGCTAGCTACCAAGCGACGCCATTCTTGATTGCGGTTACTAGATATTTTTGAGACAAATCAGGCGTTTGGGTCCACTGCCTTTGATATTTGCCGCCGGAATGGGGATCTTCTCCGGCCTTCTCCTCTTGTGGGAGGTCGAAGTTGATGGGGCCGTTGCAGCAGGCACCCACGCAGATGATACCTTCCATGGTGCAACGGAGGGAAGGTCTTCCTTTTGTCGAGCATTCGTTTTCTTCAGCCGGAGAGAGTAGTTTTTGACAATTACAGAGTCTTGGACTCTCTGCCAGACCCTATGGATTTTGGAGGACAGCCGCTGAGGAGGCTGGTCCGGTTTTTCCCGTGTTGTGTTTTCAACAGGCGGAAGAGAATTCTTCAGTACAGCGGTTGGAGAGTTCTTGCGTACCTTCCTGAGCAGCTTGAAGTTGTTCCCAGTTGGAACAGCGGCGTCAATTTCCACTATTGGAGCTGGTGGGGTACGTCCAGAGGGGGAACTGCCCCCAGTCTTCCTTACTCGGCGCCAATGGCAATGTCGAGTATGTCGTGCGGATGGGACCACCTATTTTGTGGAAGCGACCTCGTCATGCCCTTGCTTTGATGAGAGGCTAATGTCGGTATCAGCCTGTTGAAGACTGACATCCGCTGAGAAAGAATGGTCAATCTGTCGAAGGCAGACTTTCTGGCAGGGAAAGCGTTTTTAACAACCTCGCCTGCAGCAGGAGTTGGAACGGCCAGTCTTGCGAAGACCGATCCCTTGGCAGGAGAAGCCCTTTTGACGACTTCGTCTGTCGAAACAGGAATGACTATCCGCTTTGGGATAACCCCTTTAGGTATTGCGAGCCTTTTTGCGGGTCCACTGAAGCTGTGGCTCAGCCTGTTAAAGACTGAGGCGCTGGAATCGGACAACCTGTTGAGAAGGGCCGTGGTAGTTGCAAGCTGATCGAAGACCGACTTCTTTGGTGCCTCTTGTGATGGTATTGAAGCATTAATGCTCATTAACGGGAGCATGGTCCCGAAGAACAATCCAGTAGTGGCCTGAGTCACCTGCTCCACTAGCATTGCAAAGATGGAGGCCGCTTGTGGCCCGTAAGTCACTCCTCCGGTGGGGACAGAGTGGGAGTTGCCATTGCGGTTGGTGCAATGGGAAGCCATCGATATATCTTCTGCACAGGAGCAAGATGCCAAATCATAGTACCTTGAATCCAGGGGCAGCCATATTAAACTACAATTCGTTCCCGAACACGACACACGAAGTGTGGAGTGGAAAGAGGAAAAAGTCCCACCGGACGTACCAGAATCTGTTCACCACCGAAAGCCGGGAAGACAAACGTATTGCCGGAATTTGGAGGCAGATGCTATTTGGTTTTATCCATCCACCTCTCCAAAGATGCCAAGTTGATTTATGGAACCGTGTATCGGAGGTCTGGACGGATGCGGCCGTTGTAGCAGACTTCGTCAGATCCCCCCTCGTTGTGAGAGGTTTTTGATTGTGGGGACGCTCTTCCCAGTAGGCGCAAGCCCCTACAGTTAATTACGTTACCGCGTAGCGATAACCACTTTCTCCTGCTCCAGAAGGTCACTTTGTGTCGTGTGTGTTTGTTTTATTTTTGGTTGCCCGGGGATTGTATACGGAGACCAATTTATGTTGTCGCCCGTAGGGCGTGGATTAGTCCAAATCTGTATATTCTTAGATTTGGGTTTAGTTTGATTTAAGGATCGTTAATCTTGTTTGAGATTAAGATCAACTTAGATGTTTGTTAAGGATACGTTATTCCGATATTGCACTAAGATCTACATAACGGGGGTTCAGGATCATTTTTAATCCAATGAAAGAGCATTTAGGCTCTATCGTTTTAGTTTAGGGACGTTACGGTCCATAGATCACCTTTTTTTGGGGTGAGGGATTAATTTAAGGACGTTATGGTCCATAACTAGTTTAAGGACATTGCGGTCCATTGGGATCTGCTCATGGGTTTAGGAGTGCACCAAAGAGCCGTTAGTTGTCGGGACCCTCCGCCTCTCTGAAGACGTTGAAGAATTACAACGACATGCATCAGAGGTATGGAGAGATGTACCCTTGAACCAAACTCCGGATTGAAGGGAGCGATCATGGTGGAATGAACACCATTTTAGATACCATCTGTTAGGGGATCATTAGTCATCTATGGAACTCAGATCGATTTGGGGAGGCCTGAACATAGGAAGGCTCGGTTAATTGGTGATCAAAAGAGTTTTAGCCTCGGGAGACGTGTCTAATTTAGGCTAAAGTTGGCCTATCATAATGTTAAACACTAAAATTTGCTCGGCGCTCACGTGCTCCCACGTGAGGCTCTAGAGTAGTGTTAAACACAGAATTTTGAGCGCTCATGTGAGGCGCCTGAGGATTGGGCACTGCTTCTTTGGGTTTATTCCCTTGTTCTTTTATAAGTGCTAAGCACTATTAAGAGGTCACGTGGGATCACGTGAGGCGCCCCGAAAATGGGAACTGTTTTTGGGTTTATTCCCTTTTCTTTTATAAGTGCTAAGCACTATTAGGGGGTCACGTGGGATTACGTGACTCGGTCTCAGTCGCTCCTTTTTGTTCCTCAGAGGTGCTCACGTAGGAACACGTGATCTGCCGTGATAGCGTTGAACGCTAATCATTTTTTTATGTGCATGGAAATCTTGATCTGAGTTTTGAGAATTTCAGGTCTCTTATTTTTATAAGAATTAAATTCTTATGCAGGGTTAAACCCTAGTTTTATCAGAGGAATTAAATTCCTGTATCTTTTGTAAGAATTAAATTCTTTGAACTTAGTCCTTTCCTCTAAGTTTTGAATCTACATGACAGAATCTCCCCGATGAGAATTAAATTCTCAACTTGTATGGAGATCTACTTCTGCAGAGCTCAACCAGAGGAAGAACTAAGTTCTTTTTAGAAAAGTTAAACTCTTGGAAAAGTGAAGAAGAGATATCTATGTTTTTCTTCTTATCTAGGATTTCTTTTTTTAAAAAGAGAACTCCTCTTCTTTTTTTTGTTTTCTCAAATCTTATGGGGGGTCTCCTCTGTGCAAGACTGGAAGTCTTGGGTCCTTTATATAGTAGAGGCAAGTCTGTTGATTTAGTTGAAGAAATTTCTCATTGAGAGATCCTTAATTGATCTGGGGATTTTATCCACCGTTGAATTTTTGATCCAAGGACTCCTGTTTTACAGAAAATATTTCTCTTGTTTTTAATAAGATTGGGAAATATTTTACCATACAGAGCTTATTCTGTAGTTTGATAATTTTTAATCACCATTGGATTTTTAATCCAACGGTGCTCTCTTTACAGAGAATAATCTTTCTTGTTCAGAAAGATTCTGTAGCGCCTTGAAAAGTCGTTTTGGTGTTTTCCTGAAAATCGGTGAAAATTCGGTATTTTTCCGAAAACCGTCTTTTTTGTTATTTTGCAGTTTAGGGCTAATTATACCTAAAATGGATAGGTAATTGCTTGTTTTTAGTAGCTAATGAGTTACTTATTAAATTTTGGGCATTTAAAATTTTTTCCCTATTTTTCAATTTTTTAATATTATTTTAAACCGGTAAGAAAATACATTAAATTAGAGATAAATACAAATTTTTCCGGGCTAATTTTAATATTTAAAATTATGTTAATTAAAATCTAGTTGTAACAAAAATTTTTAGTATTTTATTTTGATTTTTAACTAATTTTTATTATAGAAAAAGAAATTTATTGAATTTAAGCTTAAACTTGCAATTTTGGACTTGTAGGGGGTCTTTTTGCAAAAAAAAATTTTTTGTGCACTCCCTCTCACTTCTCCCTCACCCTAGGCCGGCCATTTCCAGCAGCACATGGGAAAAAAAATTCCATGCTCTTTGACTTGTGTTTTTGTGTGGAAATGAGGGTTTTTTTAAAGGTTTTTGAATTGTTAAATGGGGTATGGTGCTTTGACTTTGGGGGAGTTTGACTAGAGACTTTTTCCCACACCCACACCACTCCCCTCTCCCTCATTTCTGTCCAGAAAATCAGCAGCTCCCCCCCTTCATTTTTCTCTCTATTTTGTTCACAAATTCATCTCAAAAACCATCAAAAATCAACAAATCCTTTACAATTTCAAAGCAAAACCTTATTCCCTCTCTTCTCAAACCCAAATTGGCTCAAATCTTAGAGAAAGATGGCATCTTGGGAGGCTTTAGCAACATAGGGTTTGAACTTTTGAGGTATAACTTCTAATCAAATGGTTACATTGTAGTTAAAGTATGCTAATTAGAACTTTGAAAATTGTTTTAGTGTTAATTTTAGTGTTAATTGCATACTAGTTTTTTAAAGTTTGTGGTTTGAAATTAATTTAGGGTTTAGATCACTATTAAGAGATTAATTAAGCTATTTTGTTATCTAGTTATTTTGTTAGCTTAATCTAAGTGGTTAAATTGCTAATTGAGCTAAAATCTAGTGTTAATTTAGTGTTAGATTCTAATCTAGTTTTTAAAGGTTTATGGTTAGAGTTAAACTAGGGTTTTTAGGAACCATTATTTAGTTAATTAAAGCTAATTAGATATCTAGTTAATTACTAAACCAATCTTTAAGGTTACTTTGCTTAAGTGGCTTCATATTATGCTAATCTATGTTAAGCTTGTGTGAAATTTTCATTAAGATTGCTAATTACCAAATTCAAGAAGAGGTTTGTGTATGGAATGTGGGTTTTGTAGCATGGTAAATAAGTTAAAATTTGTGTTTTTGGTGGCTAACTAGTTGTGTGGATTGGATGGTTGTGTTGGACCGTGATAACTTTGTCGCTATTGTCGATATTTGCACCTAATTGCTATTCTAGCTTACTAGTTTTTACTAAAATGTTGTGATGAATTAATTGCGATGTCTTGATGACATTTTTAGCGTATCCTATGACATTTAGGATGCGTGTGTGCGGATTTTTGAGTGGTCGGGTTTTAGTTTTGCCGGGCGACCAAATCGGCGATTTTTGGCAGTTTTTGCGATTTTCGCGTATGTTCCGCGCACCTTGTGCACGTTGTACCTAGCTAGTGAACATTAGTATTTTCGTTTGGGTTTTGCGTCAGTCTTGATAGGTAAGCTTATGTTTGGTATTGATGTAAATTTCAGGTTCGGTCGCGGAGACGTCAGACGCGGCACGAAAGGGGAAAGCGGTGATTGGATACAGCTAGCTAAGGATTCCGGTGAGTAGATGTAACATCTACGGGGGACTATCGTTGGATGGCGCAAGCCGCCCGATAGTTTTAGTAACTTAAAAGATTCCTAGTAATGTTAGTAATTAGGGGTGTAATACTTGTATGATTATTTGCTACATTCATGCCCTATATTGACATACCTATACGAAACCATTTTATAGGACACCTGCACCATTGCCAGGGTTTTTATATGCAGCACGAGCACTATTCATGCTTACACACACACCCTGGTAATTGCCATGCCACCACACTAGATAACCTTTAAATTGAAACCTTTTACTAATTGATACTTAAACTTGTGCTATTGCCTTTAATTCCTTAAAATGAAATCGTAGGATTGCTATTCATGTGCATGTACTTCATCATATTATTTGTTCATGCCTAATCTATTAATCGCACATCGCAACTTGATTATTGATACCATATGCATTCATTATCATTGACATATGCACTTATGAGGATTTCTTGAGATTTTATGATATTTCTGGATTTCGGGGAAAAACCGCAAAATTTCTAAACTTATTATATTTTTAAAATATGTAAATTGCGGTTTTCTAGTGATGTAAGTGTCGTCCACCATGAGTTTGCTGTGGTTTTCGAGACCCGTTTCGAGGAGTTGGATGAACCGTCTCGGGTACATGGTGGGCCCGGTAGGGTACCCCGGGGCAAGAAGCTCGTGGTGCTGACGATGAGCCTGGCAGGGGACGGATTACCTACCGGTGACTTTATTGGGCACGGCGGATATCCATAGGATACCGACCGGGGCCGCGAGAGGATGAGATATTGATATTGAGATGGGTCAGCCGGATGGCTGAGGCCAGAGACACTATGACATGGATTTATGAGATTTGAGACAGCTTTTAGGTGTAGTTGCTGGACACCGGTTCTCGTCGATTCTTTGAGTATTATGCTGGCATTCTAAAAGAGTTTCAAAAACAAAAAGAGATAAAATGTTTCTTATATATACCTATTGAGACCTCAGATATTCATGTTGCATACATATTAGTACACTGATGTTGTATACACACCTGCTAGTGCATCCAGTCATACCTGTATTTTAGATGCTAGGATGCTTGTGTGCATGCATACGATAGCCTTTGTAGATGTTATTTATTACTCACGAGTTGGCAACTCATCCCCGTTGTGCCACAGCCTTTTGCAGGTCCGCTCCGTCAGTACAGTAACGGCGGGCGCACTTGTTCTTTTGCCTCCTTTGCCTGGACTCGAGGTTTTGCTCTTAGGTGGGTTATATCATTATTTTTGTACCACCTTGTATATTCTTTGTATCTAGTGCACTCCATCTACTGTATCTACCAGTATTATTGTATATTGACCTAGAGATGAGACTGTGAGGTTTGTGGACTTTTATGCTGTATTTTGGGGTCGAGCTCACTTGAGTCGACATGCTGTTTTTCTTATGCTTCATTATGATTATTTCGCATGTTGTTGCTTTATTTTGCGTGGGATTTGTGACCGCCTTGTGGCGAAGAGCTAGCTCCCACTTGGGGATGCCTTATTTGTTGGATTCATATATATTTTTGTTGTACCCATTTTGGGGGCCAGTATTTACAAAGGAGACTCTGCCGAAATTTTCGGAAAAATTGATATTGTTTTCAAAAAGGGTTTTATATGACTTATTGATAAACTTGTTTCCAATTGATTGGGTTCTCTTCACTCTTTTGCTTATTTGGTTTGGTTTTCTGGGCTTTGGCTTACTTATTTTACGGACGTTTTTAGACGTTTCGTAAACTTAAGTGCCAGTCACGTTCCGTACCCTGCGGGTCGTGACAAAGTTGGTATCAGAGCGATAGGTTTTACCTTTTTGAGTGTAGGATGACCCTTGGTAGATGGAGTAAGTGACTTAAGCAGGGTAACGTAGCGTGCGTATGTCCGCGGCATACTTGCGATACGGTACTCCGCCTAAGTGACTTTAGGATACTTGCTTGAAATTCCTTCTTCAATTCCGTGTATCCTATGATTCTATTGCACTGTTCTTATTATCCATTTTCCTGTAACAGCCACTATGTCGCCGAAGGCTACGAGGGCACAGAGGGCTGCCGCCAGAGACGAGATTCGAGTTGGCTCGTCCGAGACTAGGACTGAGCAGGGTGGTATGCCTACGCCGCAGGGACAGACCGATCCACCTTCCCCAGGCCGTATGGATAGGCTCGAGACTGGTATGGCGGAGTTGCGACAGATGATGGGGGGTATGCAGGAGCTACGTCAGATGGTAGGATCCCTAGTTGCAGCCAGTCGTACACCGAGGCCGGATGACGCACCTACTACATCACAGACGACCATGATACCTGCTCCTACTACTACCACCGTGGCCATTCCGGTTTCACTACAGGATTTCATGAGGCTGAGACCTCCAGTATTCACCGGCACCGAGGCAGCGGAGGACCCACAGACGTTCCTTGACAGTTTATCCAGGATCTGCCGTTCGCTGAGATTTTCAGATGATCGATGGGTAGAGCTTGCGAGTTTCCGACTAGAGGGTCTCGCGCAGACATGGTGGGAGTCAGTCTTGAGAGGTCGAGCTGCAGGTCTGCCGCCTATGACTTGGGTCGAGTTTACAGCGGTCTTTCTAGCCCGTTTCCTTCCAGAGAGCGTTCGTGACGCCAGAGCTCGTAGCTTCGAGGCCTTAGTCAAGACACCTGGGATGACGGTGTCTGAGTATGACATCCAGTTTACACAGTTATCCCGATATGCTCAGTATTTGGTGGATACCGAGGAGAAGATGGTGAAGAGGTTCGTACAGGGACTTGATGCCCAGCTATATCTTGCCATTGGCGCCCAGCACTACGACACTTATTCAGCTGCTATGTATACGGCATTGCGGATGGAGGCACGCATATCACAGACTTCGGCCGTTTCTGGGCCGAAGAGGATTCGCACCGATGTACCGTCTCAGAGGCAGCGCGCCAGATTCTTTCCGAGAGATAGGCCTGGCAGAGGATTTGGGCGGGGACAGTTATATGGTTCTTATCCCCAGGGGCAGCAGCCGTCGCCAGGGTGTTTTGGGTGCGGGAGTTTGCACCATCTTGTCAGAGACTGTCCGGCGAGACGACAGGGAGCAGCGACAGTTCCGCATGTGATCCTACCACCATCGCCACCCCCTCCACAGAGAGCCCTACTTCCTACCACAGGCGATGCTCTACGCCAGTTAGGTGCACCCAGAGGCCGTGGACGCGGTGGTCCTGTTCAGAGAGGACAAGGAGGCAGAGGCCGAGGTCGAGGTCAGCCCGCTATCTGTGGAGGACAGGCCCGAGTATTTGTTTTGACACCGCAGGATGCGCAGGCATCCAATGCCGTTGTGACAGGTACCTTGCCAGTTTGTTCTTTCGACGCACAGGTATTATTCGACCCAGGTTCCACACATTCGTACGTATCTACACACTTTGCACCGATGTTGGGCCGTGAGTCGTCGTCGTTAGATCATCCGCTTGTTGTTAGTACTCCGGTAGGCGAGTCGTTTGTCGCTCGTTTTGTTTTTCGTTTGTGTTCCGTTCGTATCGGGGAGAGGGATTCATCGGTTGATTTGATTCTCCTCGATATGTTGGACTTTGATGTGCTTCTGGGCATGGATTGGCTAGCCACTTGTTATGCTTCGGTGGACTGCCGTGAGAAGGCAGTCAGATTTAGCTTTCCGGGAGAGCCAGTCCTTGTTATTCAGGGAGACCACAGCGTCACCCTTCCCAGCTTGATTTCGTCTCTTCGCGCTGGTCAGCTCTTGCGGAAGGGATGTCAGGGATTCTTAGCGTATATTTGTGATACTCGAGCTGCAAAGGTTCCGTTAGACCGGGTCCCGGTAGTTTGTGAGTTCTCTGATGTTTTCCCTGATGAGCTACCTGGGCTACCGCCTGAGCGCGATATTGAGTTCTGCATTGATTTGATTCCCGGCTTGGGGCCTATTTCTATACCGCCTTATCGGATGGCCCCGGCAGAGCTTCGAGAGCTGAAGGATCAGTTGCAGGATTTGTTAGATAAGGGGCTTATTCGACTGAGTGTTTCTCCGTGGGGTGCTCCGGTCCTGTTTGTCAAGAAGAAGGATGGAAGTTTGCGCTTATGTATCGACTACCGCCAGCTGAACAAAGTTACCGTTCGGAACAGATATCCGTTGCCACGCATTGATGATTTGTTCGACCAGCTTCAGGGTGCGGGGTATTTTTCGAGGATCGACTTGCGATCAGGATACCATCAGCTGCGAGTTCGACAGGAGGATATACCGAGGACAGCTTTCCGCACGCGCTACGGCCACTACGAGTTTTTGGTGATGTCGTTCGGACTCACCAACGCCCCAGCAGCATTCATGGATTTGATGAACCATACATTCAGGCCGTATCTTGACTTGTTCATCATCGTGTTTATCGACGATATCTTGGTGTACTCCCGGAGCAGAGAGGAGCACGAGCAACACTTGCGGATTACGTTACAGACTCTGAGGGAGCACCGGCTGTTCGCAAAGTTCTCCAAGTGTGCATTCTGGCTGGACAACGTCGGATTCTTGGGTCACGTGGTTACGAGAGACGGCATTTGTGTGGACCCGAAGAAGATTGAGGCTGTTCAACAGTGGCCCCGACCTACATCGGTTACTGAGATCCGTAGTTTTCTAGGCCTGGCAGGCTACTACAGGCGTTTTGTTCAGGACTTCTCCCGTATAGCTGCACCTTTGACCGGTTTGACCCGGAAGGGAGTTCCTTTCGTTTGGACAGAGGAGTGCGAGCGCAGTTTTCAGCAGCTACGGACTTGTTTGACTACGGCGCCGGTATTATCTTTGCCTTCGGGATCAGGAGGATTTGTGGTCTACTGTGATGCTTCGCGAGTGGGATTAGGATGCGTATTGATGCAGCATGGCCGGGTGATCGCTTATGCTTCTCGGCAGTTGAAGAAGCATGAACAGAACTACCCCACTCATGATTTGGAGATGGCTGCAGTGGTCTTTGCACTGAAAATTTGGCGACATTACCTATACGGCGAGTCGTGTCAGATATTCACCGATCACAAGAGCTTAAAGTACATATTTCAGCAGCGAGACCTGAACCTCAGACAGCGTCGTTGGATGGAGTTGGTGAAAGACTACGACTGCGAGATCTTATATCACCCAGGCATCGCGAATGTGGTGGCAGATGCGTTGAGTAGGATGCCCAGGGGTAGTCTATCCTTTTTGCGGGCAGTGCAGAGGCAGTCGTCAGCAGATTGGCAGATGTTATGCGACAGCCGAGTTGAATTCGAGTTCACTCAGACAGGGGGACAGCTCGCGCATGTTCGTGCACGCCCACAGTTGCTTGACCGTATATATGAGGCACAGCGCAGTGACGACCGTTGCTCAGAGATCATGGCACAGATGGGACAGGGCAGATTTTCTGAGTTCTTGATTGACGATCAGGGGATTTTACGATATGGATCTAGACTGTGCATACCAGATGCTGATGGATTGCGGCGCGACATTCTTGAGGAGGCACACCGATCAGTGTATAGTGTCCACCCCGGTTCCACCAAGATGTACCATGATATGAGAGAGACCTACTGGTGGGACGGGATGAAGAGGGACATTGCGGAGTTCGTTTCGAGATGCCTGACTTGTCAGCAAGTCAAGGCCGAGCACCAGAGGCCCGCAGGAGAGCTACAACCGTTACCCATTCCAGAGTGAAAATGGGAGCAGATTTCGATGGACTTCGTTGTGGGTCTACCCAGGACCAGTCGAGGGTACGACTCTATCTGGGTGATCGTGGATAGATTGACGAAAGCGGCTCACTTCCTACCAGTGAAGACCACTTTCAGCTTCGCTCAGTATGCTCAGCTCTATATTGACGAGATCGTGCGACTACATGGCGTACCGACTTGTATCGTGTCAGATCGAGGCACTCAGTTTACCAGCCGGCTATGGCAGAGACTCCAGGAGGCTTTGGGCACTCGTTTGAGCTTCAGCACAGCATTTCATCCGCAGACCGACGGACAGTCAGAGCGGACCATTCAGACTCTCGAGGACATGCTCAGAGCGTGCGTTTTAGACTTTGGTGGTAGCTGGGATCGTCATTTACCTCTAGTGGAGTTCTCCTACAACAACAGCTTCCAGGATACTATTCAGATGGCACCTTTCGAGGCATTGTATGGGAGGAGATGCAGATCGCCCGTCTGTTGGTCAGAGCTCAGCGAGAGCAGCATTTTAGGGCCGCAGCTTATTGAGGAGACGACAGCGAAGATACAGTTGATTCGAGACCGGATGAGGGCAGCTCAGAGCAGACAGAAATCCTATGCAGACAGGCGCCGTCGCAGATTAGAGTTCGCAGTTGGCGACCATGTTTTTCTGAGAGTCTCTCCGATGAAGGGCGTGATGCGTTTTGGGCGAAAAGGGAAGCTTAGCCCTAGATTCGTAGGTCCCTTCGAGATCCTCGAGCGTGTCGGCGCTGTTGCATATCGTTTGGCTCTTCCTCCCAGCTTTCCCGATGTTCACCCCGTCTTCCATGTTTCGATGCTCCGCAAGTACCTTCACGACCCTTCGCATGCGATTCAGCACCCGACAGTCCAGCTAGAGCGCGACCTTTCTTTTGCAGAGCAGCCGGTGGCCATCCTGGATCGACAGGTGAAGAAGTTGAGGTCGAAGATTATACCAACCGTCAAGGTCCTTTGGCGTAGCCCGAGCAGCGAGGAGGTTACCTGGGAGACCGAGGGCGAGATGAGGAAGAAATATCCCCATCTCTTTGAAGGTACGCGTAGTTATATTTTTAAATTCGGGGACCGAATTTCTTTAAGGGGGGAAGATTGTAGCGCCTTGAAAAGTCGTTTTGGTGTTTTCCTAAAAATCGGTGAAAATTCGGTATTTTTCCGAAAACCGTCATTTTTGTTATTTTGCAGTTTAGGGCTAATTATACCTAAAATGGATAGGTAATTGCTTGTTTTTAGTAGCTAATGAGTTACTTATTAAATTTTGGGCATTTAAAATTTTTTCCCTATTTTTCAATTTTTTAATATTATTTTAAGCCGGTAAGAAAATACATTAAATTAGCGATAAATACAAATTTTTCTGGGCTATTTTAATCTTTAAAATTATGTTAATTAAAATCTAGTTGTAACATAAATTTTTAGTATTTTATTTTGATTTTTAACTAATTTTTATTATAGAAAACGAAATTTATTGAATTTAAGCTTAAACTTGCAATTTTAGACTTGTAGGGGGTCTTTTTGCAAAAAAAATTTTTTGTGCACTCCCTCTCACTTCTCCCTCACCCTAGGCCGGCCATTTCCAGCAGCACATGGGAAAAAAAAATTCCATGCTCTTTGACTTGTGTTTTTGTGTGGAAATGAGGGTTTTTTTAAAGGTTTTTGAATTGTTAAATGGGGTATGGTGCTTTGACTTTGGGGGAGTTTGACTAGAGACTTTTTCCCACACCCACACCACTCCCCTCTCCCTCATTTCTGTCCAGAAAATCAGCAGCTCCCCCCCTTCATTTTTCTCTCTATTTTGTTCACAAATTCATCTCAAAAACCATCAAAAATCAACAAATCCTTTACAATTTTCAAAGCAAAACCTTATTCCCTCTCTTCTCAAACCCAAATTGGCTCAAATCTTAGAGAAAGATGGCATCTTGGGAGGCTTTAGCAACATAGGGTTTGAACTTTTGAGGTATAACTTCTAATCAAATGGTTACATTGTAGTTAAAGTATGCTAATTAGAACTTTGAAAATTGTTTTAGTGTTAATTTTAGTGTTAATTGCATACTAGTTTTTTAAAGTTTGTGGTTTGAAATTAATTTAGGGTTTAGATCACCATTAAGAGATTAATTAAGCTATTTTGTTATCTAGTTATTTTGTTAGCTTAATCTAAGTGGTTAAATTGCTAATTGAGCTAAAATCTAGTGTTAATTTAGTGTTAGATTCTAATCTAGTTTTTAAAGGTTTATGGTTAGAGTTAAACTAGGGTTTTTAGGAACCATTATTTAGTTAATTAAAGCTAATTAGATATCTAGTTAATTACTAAACCAATCTTTAAGGTTACTTTGCTTAAGTGGCTTCATACTATGCTAATCTATGTTAAGCTTGTGTGAAATTTTTATTAAGATTGCTAATTACCAAATTCAAGAAGAGGTTTGTGTATGGAATGTGGGTTTTGTAGCATGATAAATAAGTTAAAATTTGTGTTTTTGGTGGCTAACTAGTTGTGTGGATTGGATGGTTGTGTTGGACCGTGATAACTTTGTCGCTATTGTCGATATTTGCACCTAATTGCTATTCTAGCTTACTAGTTTTTACTAAAATGTTGTGATGAATTAATTGCGATGTCTTGATGACATTTTTAGCGTATCCTATGACATTTAGGATGCGTGTGTGCGGATTTTTGAGTGGTCGGGTTTTAGTTTTGCCGGGCGACCAAATCGGCGATTTTTGGCAGTTTTTGCGATTTTCGCGTATGTTCCGCGCACCTTGTGCACGTTGTACCTAGCTAGTGAACATTAGTATTTTCGTTTGGGTTTTGCGTCAGTCTTGATAGGTAACCTTATGTTTGGTATTGATGTAAATTCCAGGTTCGGTCGCGGAGACGTCAGACGCGGCACGAAAGGGGAAAGCAGTGATTGGATACAGCTAGCTAAGGATTCCGGTGAGTAGATGTAACATCTACGGGGGACTATCGTTGGATGGCGCAAGCCGTCCGATAGTTTTAGTAACTTAAAAGATTCCTAGTAATGTTAGTAATTAGGGGTGTAATACTTGTATGATTATTTGCTACATTCATGCCCTATATTGACATACCTATACGAAACCATTTTATAGGACACCTGCACCATTGCCAGGGTTTTTATATGCAGCACGAGCACTATTCATGCTTACACACACACCCTGGTAATTGCCATGCCACCACACTAGATAACCTTTAAATTGAAACCTTTTACTAATTGATACTTAAACTTGTGCTATTGCCTTTAATTCCTTAAAATGAAATCGTAGGATTGCTATTCATGTGCATGTACTTCATCATATTATTTGTTCATGCCTAATCTATTAATCACACATCGCAACTTGATTATTGATACCATATGCATTCATTATCATTGACATATGCACTTATGAGGATTTCTTGAGATTTTATGATATTTCTGGATTTCGGGGAAAAACCGCAAAATTTCTAAACTTATTATATTTTTAAAATATGTAAATTGCGGTTTTCTAGTGATGTAAGTGTCTTCCACCATGAGTTTGCTGTGGTTTTCGAGACCCGTTTCGAGGAGTTGGATGAACCGTCTCGGATACATGGTGGGCCCGGTAGGGTACCCCGGGGCAAGAAGCTCGTGGTGCTGACGATGAGCCTGGCAGGGGACGGATTACCTACCGGTGACTTTATTGGGCACGGCGGATATCCAGAGGATACCGACCGGGGCCGCGAGAGGATGAGATATTGATATTGAGATGGGTCAGCCGGATGGCTGAGGCCAGAGACACTATGACATGGATTTATGAGATTTGAGACAGCTTTTAGGTGTAGTTGCTGGACACCGGTTCTCGTCGATTCTTTGAGTATTATGCTGGCATTCTAAAAGAGTTTCAAAAACAAAAAGAGATAAAATGTTTCTTATATATACCTATTGAGACCTCAGATATTCATGTTGCATACATATTAGTACACTGATGTTGTATACACACCTGCTAGTGCATCCAGTCATACCTGTATTTTAGATGCTAGGATGCTTGTGTGCATGCATACGATAGCCTTTGTAGATGTTATTTATTACTCACGAGTTGGCAACTCACCCCCGTTGTGCCACAGCCTTTTGCAGGTCCGCTCCGTCAGTACAGTAGCGGCGGGCGCACTTGTTCTTTTGCCTCCTTTGCCTGGACTCGAGGTTTTGCTCTTAGGTGGGTTATATCATTATTTTTGTACCACCTTGTATATTCTTTGTATCTAGTGCACTCCATCTACTGTATCTACCAGTATTATTGTATATTGACCTAGAGATGAGACTGTGAGGTTTGTGGACTTTTATGCTGTATTTTGGGGTCGAGCTCACTTGAGTCGACATGCTGTTTTTCTTATGCTTCATTATGATTATTTCGCATGTTGTTGCTTTATTTTGCATGGGATTTGTGACCGCCTTGTGGCGAAGAGCTAGCTCCCGCTTGGGGATGCCTTATTTGTTGGATTCATATATATTTTTGTTGTACCCATTTTGGGGGCCAGTATTTACAAAGGAGACTGCCGAAATTTTCGGAAAAATTGATATTGTTTTCAAAAAGGGTTTTATATGACTTATTGATAAACTTGTTTCCAATTGATTGGGTTCTCTTCACTCTTTTGCTTATTTGGTTTGGTTTTCTGGGCTTTGGCTTACTTATTTTACGGACGTCTTTAGACGTTTCGTAAACTTAAGTGCCAGTCACGTTCCGTACCCTGCGGGTCGTGACAGATTCGAGAAATATTTCCTCAACAGAATTTAATTCTGTATTTTGATGATTTATCATCTCCGTTGGATTTTTAATCCAATGGTAGAGAACTTTTAGTTCTAACGCCGGCGCCCTCATGTAAGGCACGTGAGGCGCTGCCTTAAAGTTTTTAACTCTTAACACCGGCGCCCTCGTACAGGGCACGTGAGGCGCTGCCTTAGAGCTTTTAACTCTCGGCGCTGGCGCCCTCGTGCAAGACACTTGAGGCGCTGCCTCTTTTCAAATTTTGAACAGAGCCTTGCTATTTTATTATTGGGGGAAACAACTATGAAGGGATTATTCCTAGCCATAGATAGCATGGTTGGCTCTGTCACGTGCCGTATTTAGGTATTTTGGGAAGTGGGGCGTGACAGGGTTTGTTTGGTATCAGAGCCATAGGATTTAGGGTTAATCGTGTTTGGTTCTTTTTGTAGTTGATTATTGAACCCGATACACTAATCAGGAAACACGGAATTAGGAACATATCCTACCACATTACTATTTTATCAGTCTTGAATCTATAGCTATCAATATCGTGTTTATTGAATCATGTTTACCGTTACTAATCCTCTTCAGTGTCTTAGCTTCAGAATCATGGCGGATAGAGATTTGCGGTCATACCAGAGATGTGTAGATAACGCCACATTACTTGGAGTTGTACGTGGTATGCTTGAAAATCAGAAGTGACAAACTGAGCTAAATCAGCGGCAGGCCGAAACTTTCCAGGATGGTCTGCGGACGGTCCAGCAGTCCGTAGTTACAACAGCACCTAGGCCAACACAGCATGAGGGCACCGTGGCAGACTTTAGGAAGCTCGGTCTGTCCGCATTTACAGCATGGGAAGAGCCATTTCCAGCGGAGCAGTGGTTAGTTGATACAAAGAACCTGCTCGTTGCCGTGTAGATTCCAGATAAGAAAAGGGTGGATGTAGTACGCATCCAATTGGTAGATTATGCTCGTGAGTGGTGGCTTGTAGAGGAGACCCGTCTGACCAAGCCGATCAATTTGGCAAATTTTTCGCGAAATTTCTTGGAGAAGTTCTTTCCGCAATCTACTCGGGAGGAAATAGAAGAGAAGTTCTTTAGCTTGAAGCAGAATGGCGAATCCATCGACACACATGCGGCTGAGTGGATCCGGCTCAGTCGATTTGCAGGGCCCTTGATTGCCAATGAGGCAGATAGGGCAAGGAGGTTTATGCGTAGCTTGGATGTGGAGATTCAGAGACACATCATATCTCTGGGATTGACCACCTTCTCCTAAGTTCTCAAGGTAGCCAGGGAGCAGCAGAGTTTATCGGTAAAAGCAAAGGCTAATCTACAGCAAGAGCTTGTAGTGATGAAGCTGGCGTTTACGCAAAACAGAGCTCCTGTACATAGGAGAATTCCGGTAAACAAACAAGGCACTGTACCTATGATGAAGCCTTTTGTATCCAATCAGAAAAGGAGTGCGATTTGTGACTTTTGCCGTCTACCCGGACACAAGCAGAAGGACTGTCGAAGGAGGCTCGGACTTTGTTTAGTTTGTGGATCAGTTGACCATACCATCAGTGCTTGCCCTTCGAAACTACGATCAAGAGACGATATTCAGAAACCACCGCGGAAGCAAACCTTTGGGCAAAAGCTGATCACTCAGAGGCCTAATCAAGCACGGGCCTTTACCTTGACGGCTGAGGAGGCCAAGGCGTCAGATGATGTTGTTTCAGGTATCTTACTTGTTTATAATTTTCCTGTATAGGTATTATTCGTTTCAGGTGCATCTCATTGCTTCATGTCGTCCAAGTTTATTAGCGCACATTCTATTCCACACACAGCCTTGTCTAGTTGCTGGGACATACACACTGGGAATGGGAGAATTGTGTCCAGCAGTAAGTACAAGGGTTGCTCGATTGTTATTTGCGGACGGGAGTTATTCACGGATTTCTTAGTGATTGATACTGGCAGCCATGATGTTGTCTTGGGAATAGATTTTCTTGGCATTTTCCACGCTTACTTTGATTTTAGGGCAAAGAAAGTGACTTTCCAGATTCCCGGACATCCGGAGTTCATATTTGTGGGAGATAGCAAATCTGTCGGGCCAGTCGAATTTAGGGCTAGGCCGACTAATGTCATTCTTTCGTCGATGGAGGTAAACAAGGAAGAAGCACCGGCAGTAGTTCGGGATTTTATGGATGTGTTTGAGGACATCTTGGGTTTACCGCCAAAATGAGATGTGGAGTTCACGATTGATCTTATTCCTGGAGCAGCGCCGATTTCAATGGCTTATTATCTAATGGCGCCGGTGGAACTAGAAGAGGTAAAGAAACAAGTTGCCGAATTACTGGAGAATGGCTGGAATCGCAGCAGCGGTTCACCATGGGGAGCTCCAGTTCTTCTAGTCAAGAAAAAGGATGGCATGCGGAGGATGTGCATTGACTATCGAGAATTAAATCGGGTGACTATTAAGAACAAGTACCCAATCCCTTGCATCGGCGAAGTATTCGATCAACTCGGTGGCACGAGGGTATTCTCGAAGTTGGATTTGCGATCTGGATATCATCAAGTTCGGGTGAAAACAGAAGACATTTGCAAGACAGCGTTCCGAACTTAATATGGGCATTACGAGTACTTAGTGATGCCATTTGGAGTTACTAACACACAGGCAATATTCATAGACTTAATGAACCGAATCTTTTCACCATACCTGGACCAGTTCGTAGTGGTGTTTATTGATGATATTCTAGTCTATTAAAGGAGCAAAGAAGAGCATGCAGAACACTTGAGGATCGCACTACAAACGTTGAGATAAGAAAAGTTATATGCTAAGATGAGCAAGTGCGAGTTTTGGCTCGAAGAAGTAAAGCTCTTGTGTCATGTTGTATCCGGAGATGGAATTGCCATTGACCCTGAAAAGATTGCAGCTGTTCATAATTGGCCAATTCCAAAGAATGTAAGGGAGATCAGAAGTTTTCTTGGGCTTGCCGGATACTATAGAAGGTTTGTGGAGAACTTCGCTCGAATTGCAGAATCATTGACCAAGCTAACACAAAAAGAGGTACCATTCATATGGACTGAGAAGTGTGCATCAGCTTTTGAAGCGCTGAAGCAAAGATTGACAACCATTCCTATTCTTGACAGTGCCAGATGGTTCCGGAAGACTAGTTATTCATAGCGATGCATCTGGGAAAGGCTTGGGATGTGTTCTAATGCAGCATGAGAAGGTCATATCTTATGCGTCGAGACAATTGAAGACTCATGAGAAGAACTACAAACTCATGATCTGGAGTTAGCTGCAGTGATTTTTACTTTGAAGATTTGGAGACACTATTTATTGGGCGAAAGGGTAGAAGTATTTACCGATCACAAAAGCCTAAAGCATGTGTTCACACAGAAAGAGCTCAGCATGAGACAGCGTAGATGGTTAGAGCTAATGGTTGACTATGATCTTGATATAAAGTACCATCCGGAAAAAGTTAATGTAGTGTCGGATGCTCTAAGCCGGTTTCCAGCAATACTGATGTTGACTGCAGAAAGGAGATTATAGCTGATCTTCAGAGATTTAAATTGGAGATTGTACTCCCAAATTCTTCGGGACAGTTGATACAGTTGTAAGTACAGTCATCCTTGATCGATAACATTAAGGCAGCATAGTGGCACGATCCAGGGTTGCAAAAGTTTTGAGAACAAGTAGAAGCGGGACTTCGAACAGATTTGTTAATTCATGAAGATGGTTCGTTAAGATATGGGAGTCGTTTATGTGTACCTAAAGGAGATGTTCATGAAGGAGGCTCATAGTTCCGCGTATTCAGTACACCCGTGAGGCACAAAGATATATAGAGATCTGCGACAACATTTCTGGTGGGAAGGCATGAAAAGGGAGATTGCTCGCTACATTTCGAAGTGCTTGGTGTGTCAGTAAGTCAAGACTGAACATCAAAGGGTATCTTGTTTATTGCAACCACTTCCGATTCCTCAATGGAAGTGGGAACATTTAACCATGGATTTCGTGACTGCATTACCATGTAGTCTAAAGGGCAATAACACAGTTTGGGTGATTGTCGACCGATTGACCAAGACAGCTCATTTTATACCATTTCGAGTTGGTCAGTCGACAGAGACTTTGGCAGAGCGGTACATGCAGGAGATTGTGAGATTGCAAGGAGTACCCATGAGCATCGTTTCGGATTGTGATACTCGATTTTTATCATGCTTTTGGAGGAGTCTTTAGGAAAGTTTGGGAACTCACTTGAAATTTAGCACGGCCTATCATCCTCAGACAGATGGCCAGTCTGAAAGAACGATCCGAGCTCTTGAAGATATGTTGAAAGCATGCATGTTAAACTTCAAGGTTTCATGGGAGGATCATTTGCACTTAGTGGAGTTTTCATACAATAACAGTTTTCATGCGACTATATATATAGCTCCATTCGAAGCATTATACGGGTGTAAGTGTCACTCGCCTTTCTGTTGGGACGATATTGGAGAAAGATTATTATTGGGACCGGATATTATTGTACAAACGGTGGAGAAAGTGAACTTAATCCGAAATCATATGAAAGTGGTACAAGATCGGCAGAAAAGATCGGATGATACTGGACGAAGACTTTTGGAGTTCGCTGTTGGTGATCTTGTATTCTTGAAGATATCACCGACTAGAGAAGTAATCCAATTAGTAGTCGAGGCAAGCTTAGTCCTCTATTCGTGGGACCTTTCGATATCATCGAGTGTGTTGGAGAGGTAGCTTATCGATTAGCTTTACCACCATCCTTGGTGGGTGTTCACGACGTGTTTCACATATCTCAACTCCGCAAGTATGTTTGAGATAAGACGCACGTCCTAAATCACTCAGAACTGACAGTAAGAGAAGATTTAACGTATGAGAAATGACCAATGGCTATTGTGGATGGACGAGAAAAGGTCCTCAAAAATAAAGTTATCCCACTAGTAATCGTTTCATGGGGGAATCGTTCGCATAGAGAATCTACTTGGGAACGTGAAGACGAGATCCGACAGAAGTTTCTATACCTCTTTTCTTAGATCCGTATCTTCTTATCTTTTCCCTGTTCCGTGAATTTCGAGAACAAAATTCTTTTGTAGTTGGGTATAATGTAACACCCTAGTACATGTATACTATATATTTTGGGTATTTCAAATCTTACAGTAAAATTCTTACTATTGTTGCGAATGATGCAATTGGTAGCTGTGGTTATTATCCGACCCGACCCGCATATTTGAAATCCAACATGGTTCGAGCTTATATCAAATATTTGCTAGTACAGTATATCCATATGTATCGAGTAATATATATATATATATATATATATATATATATATAAAATATTTTAAGCTCTACATATCCCTTTATAATACAATACAAAAACAAATAATATTATTTTCTTATCTAACCTTGCATGGCATATTACTCCATATCAGGTGGTGATGTCCATATATCATGTTCGCATCCTAAGGGTTAGAAAGTCAAATAATTGGATCGCTGCGTATATTTACGTAGAGTTATTTGGGGGTATAAGTTTTTAATTATAAACATTTGCATTATGGTTAAAATCCTTACGTATATTCTTTAGATTTAAAAACTGTATTTTTGAAGGGGTACGGGTAATATTCGGAGCAATCTGATAATATCGGTAAAATTCTACCATATATATATTTTATATTTTCTTATAACTAATATATATATATATATATATATATATATTACAATATATATATATATAATATATTATATTAATTTTTTTAAATAAAAACTCTCTAACTCTCTCTCTCTCTCTGTCCCCACCTCTCTCTCTCCCTATATATATTATATAAAATATAATATTTATTAAAAACCCTCTCTCTCTTCCCTCGTCTTCAACCTCTCTCCTCACACGTCCCCGCTCTCACCCGAACCCTAACCCACACCGTCGCCGCCCCCTCTCGTCGCTGTTCACACCATCTCCTCGTCATTACCTCCCTTTCCTCGTCAGCACCTCCTTTCTCCTCCTCCCGAGATCTCGACTAAACCCTAACTTCATAGCCGAGAACCCTAACACCACCGTCTCCCTCTCCTCGTCGTCCCTCTCATCATCATCGTCCCCACTTTCTCGTCTTCATCTCTTCCTTGTCGCCTCGCCATCATCTCCTTCCCCGAAGACTCACGAGCCGACCCCGACACCAAGAACCCACCTTTAACCTTCCCTCAACGTCGACCTCGCCGAGACCTGACCACCATCCGACCACCTCCATCACCTTCCCCTCCTCATTAGTAACCCCAGAGCACCCATACCACACCGCACCTTCTTCTCCTCCTTCTCCTTCTCAATCCCCAATCACTTTCAACCCCCTCACTGGCCACGACGCCTCGCCGTCGGCCTCCCCATCACCTCGTCACCACCATTTCTTCTATCCTCGCTAACCCAGAACCCCAGCAACCCCAACAGTCCATCTCTTCTTCTTATTTCTTCTTCTTTCTTCTTTTCTTCTGTTCTTTTCCGATCGACTTCGCCGGAGATGCGCACGTCACCGAAGATCCAGACGACCCAGTCATCGTCATCGTCTAGCCCGGTTACCACGTCATGCAGTTGCTCAGTCAGGTCAAGTTCTATGTATATGAGTTTAGTATCGTGACGTTATTCGGCGTCGGAACGTGATATCCGGATACTAGACATGAGATTAGATCATGCAAGTTTTAAACTTGCAACATCTTGCTTTATTTATATTTATATGATTAATGATAGTATACGTGCTTTATTATTCAGCAAATATTACCGATTTACAGTTTTATATTATCAGTCTGTATCCGTACCGATAATGGTTTATCTAGTTGCCTGCCGGATCATCACAATATTATTATAATACTATATCAGTTCTGTATTTTATCTAGATCGCCATATACCTGGTAACAGATGTACAACGGTTATTACAGATAGATACATATGCATTCTGGCATTAGTTGTGTTTGCCGTGGTTCGATATTGGTTACAATTTTACATTCGGTGTCCATTTTGGTTAATATATATTGCATGACATGTTCACGACCCATTGCCAGACTTGTTACTTAGATCTTTTACTAATGCCGAAAATCCTGTTTTATCGTCCTGACGGACGTGACCTGTTGTCTATATAGACAAGACATGTACCTGCATGATCCTGTGTTGGCATTAGATTCATATCATCAATACCCGACTTGAACACAAAACCTGGGGGAAAGGAGAAATCAATAATGAAATATGACTTGTAACTCAACAGTTCGATACTCCAGATACTGATCAGTCTATAGAGCTTGGCCGGCCTCGGAATGATGCTGCTGACATCATTCGTCTGTACATGATACATGTTTTACTGCTTAGCGGCACATCTTGGATTCAGCCCCGAGAGTCTTGACCGTCGTCCCTGTTGGGGTAAAAATTTACACCCCAGTTGACCAAGTCAAAATCCAAGTCAACCCCAAGCCAAGTGGGCCCAAGCCCAGATCCAGTGGGCCCATGCCCGGGTCGAGCCCGAACATGAAGCGGCCGGCCTCCCCCCATGCCAAGATAAAAAATTTTGTAATAAATAATTTTGTTGCACTTTATAGGCGTAAAGCCAAATTTTTGTAAAGCACATGGCTTATGTGTAAAAAGAAATGGCACATGAGCCATGGGATAGGCAAAATGCCATTTTGTGAAGCCCAAGGGGCTATGTGTAAAGTGTATAGCCTATAAAGGCAAAGATAATGAAATATCTCACAACTTTTTCTCTCTCCAAAAAAGTTTCAGATCTGAGATCTCTTCTTCTTCTTCAAGGTTCCAAAACCTTCTTCTTTCTCTTGAATTAAATCAAGAGTTTTACTCTTCTTTTTACAAAACAAATTAGTTTTTCACCACAAAACCCACAAAGGGGAACTTAGATCTATCATTAGATCTCAAAAAGAAAAGATTTTTAGATCTCACATCTCTTGAGCCAACCAACAGAGGAGGAGGAAGAAGAACCCATTTCCTCAGCCAAAACATTTTTTTTTAGGAGTTTAACTCTACTAATTTCTCTTTCGAGAGTTTCTGGGGCTAAAAGCCCTCCTTTCCTCGCCGGCGCGCTAGCGCTCGAGTGCAAAGCACCTACGTGCCGACACGTGGCGCGTTTGCGCTCCAGCGCACTGCGCGTGGGCGCAATGCGCCCACGTGCCGACACGTGGCACGCGCGCTTGCGCTCCAGCGCGCAGCGCTCATGCGCTAAGCGCCCACGTGCAGACACGTGGCGCGTGCGCTTGCGCTCCAGCGCGCAGCGCTCATGCGCAAAGCGCCCACGTGCCGACACGTGGCGCGCGCGCTTGCGCTCTTGCGCGCGGCGCTCATGCGCAAAGCGCCCACGTGCCGACACGTGGCGCGCTTGCGCCTGAGCGCACAGCACCTAAGCACACAGCGCTCAAGGCGCTGGCCCCACGCATCCCTTGGATGCATTTTCCCCCTCTTTTTGTATACATACATACATATATACATATGTATACAAATTTATACACACACGTACTCCACGACACTGTCCCTGTTAGAAAAAAATTTCTAACAGGGCGCTGCCCCGCACCCCGCAAGGGGGCTGCTAGCCCCCTTGACCCCCAGCCCGCTATCCGGGTAGCGGGACCCCCGTAAAAACTCTGCGTGGCTCCCGATATATCCAAAACCCCCTTTTCAAAACAGAACACACGTACACTGCACATTGAGTTCGCATGACCAGTTTAACCCGTTAATCGGAGGTTCCCTCGCCCCAAAGGCGAGGGGTAATTAACGGCAGCTTAGTCCGCGGCTGCCGGAGATTCGGATCCCCACAATCATTAAACCCCAGCCTACCCTAGGCAGGGGGAATCTGTAGTACGCCTGAGACGCGTGCGCGTATTCCCATCTCAATGGGGTGACGAAAAACACCCTACAGATTCTGGCACGCCCGGTGGGACCAATCTCTCCTCCCATATTTCGGGTTAAACGTTCATGCGAACTCAATCAATATACATATCGGTTGCCTATACTGAAATGATGTTCTTTTTTCCATGCAGCAATCAACCTTCGACGACAATGTCTCCCCAGACGAATTCTGCTTCCAACGTGACCCCGATTCCGTACGTGGTCAAGATCAACGCTCGTGTGGTTCTCCCTGCAAGCCTCAGTCGACAGTGGGAGGAACCTCCCCGCCAGTTTGGCTCCGTCATCATCTACCCTGCCGGAAGCGCTCATCTGGCGGAAATCCCGGCGGAATAGGTGGCCAAGCCAGTCCCAAAGGGCAAGAGGCCGAATGTTGTGATTGCTAAGGCACCACAACCGAAACTTAAGAGGTTGTCTGAACGACTCCCTGGCGTTCTAGCTGGGGGCAAGAACTTCGGTACAAAAGGCAACATCAAATGTTGCGGACGAGCTCAGACGATAACTCCAACAAATGCACAATCGAGCGTATCTCCAAGGCCCTCCATCGCCCGGTCTGCGGTGTCTTCCCAAAAAGCCGAAGTCTTCCAGGTGCTTAGACCAGAAAAGTTAAGGCAGAAGCGGCTCAGGCATCGAGCCAACAAGAGGGCCAAGGCTTCGGCCAAATGGAATCGTGTGAAGTTCCAAGTGCAAGGTTGCCCAGCGACGACGGCTGAGTCGGACGTAAGAATCAGCAATTCCTAAAAGCCTCTGATGTGGGTTCAGAAAAATGCCACGACCGCCAAAATCAAGAAGACAGCGGTCCGAACAGTGCTACAAAGAGATGTGTCCCGGCCCCAACATAAAAAGTATGACACTATCTCTTCAAGGGTATATCAGGCGCTCTGTGCCGCACGAAAGCAGCGGGGCAAATCCAGAAAAGAAGCGCCAGTACCATTCAAGAACCTGGTTAGGCCAGCCGCCTTCAATCGATTACCAGCAACCGAAGCAAGGGTGTCAAGACAGCGATCCGTTAAGTCAGCTTCCAATGATAGAAAGACGGCTGGATACATCATCCATACGGTCTATATGGCGGGAGGACGCCCCAGCGACAACCTTCGCAGCAAAAGCAAGGATGGGGCCACCATATCCCAAGCCCAATCTAGCCTGAATGTGGTCGCCGCCGCTCAAGAACAGCCGCCCCCGCTGGATGAAGAAAACCCTCTCGATGAGGATGATAGGAAAAAAGACCCCTCGGTCCATGCAGAGTCAAGCTCGGACAGCGAAGAGGAGCCGACTTTCCGCCCCAGGACTGCGGAGCAAGAGCTGCTCCAAGAGCTTCGAAAACAGCTCAGGAGCAAAGATAAAGAGATGGCCAAGCTCTACTCAAAGATTGACGACTTAACGAACGTGGTGATGCAGCTTACGACTCAAATTGCTCGAGCGCCTCCCCATCAAGCACAAGCCGCTACTAATCAGCCGGATGATGACAATCCGAGGCAGCCAATGCCTGTTCCTTCGGGTCCAAGACTGGTCGAGCCACATGAGAGCCGTCCACACTCCGCTTCTGGGGACGCCTTGGCCCCAGATAGCACTATCCCGTTAACACAGGATCGGATAATGGATTTGGTCACCAGCAAGGTTAAAACATTGGTGGCCGAAGCCGAAGCTCAAAAAGAAATCGGCAGTAGTGGGCGGCCATATCCCGCGCAGTACGATCTGATTGAGTTCCCAAGCGGCTACGTCATTCCTAAGTTCGGAAGATTTGATGGAACGGGGAATGCAAATCAGCACGTCGCCCACTTCAAAGCATCGTGCGGAAATACAGGGGGCAATGACGCGCTTCTTCTTCGTCAGTTTGTCAACAGCCTGACCGGCGTCGCCTTCGACTGGTATGCGAGTATACCGGACGGGTCCATCATCACCTTTGCCCAAATGGAGTCACTGTTCCGGCAAAGGTTCATGAGTGTCAGGGATAAAATCTCCATTGCCGACCTTGTGAGGACCAAGCCGGGGAAGAATGAAAGCAACACCGACTTTATCGCTCGATGGCGTAATCTCACAGTCAAGTGCGAACCGCCGCTGGAGCAGGACCAGTCCGTCAGCCTTCTCATTGGGAACCTCAGCAACTGGATGGTCCCATTCTTGTGTACGGTGGGCCTCAAGACATTTCAGGAGCTAACCAAGAAAGTCCAAATGCTGGAACGCTCAAAGCAAGAGTCCCCGCCGGATTCTCAGAGAGACAAAACATGGAAAAGCAAGCGGGACGACAACCGTAGAAGCGGGAGTTCCAGCAGTACCAATGTCTTCAATGCGTCCGACAATGAAGAAAAGCGAAGGGCGGGCGAATCCAAAACCAATCGGTCTCGAAATCCATTGCTGGGAGGAGATGGGCCTTCCCTAGAGGAGAAAAAGAACAAGGTTTACTCTTTCAGAAGGGACAAGGTCCGTAAGATATTTAAAGATGCCTTGAACAACGGCCTCCAATTGCCGGAGTCGAAAAGACCCCAAGAAGCAAAAATGACCGACAATCCTCTGTATTGCCCGTACCACCGAGTAGTGAGCCATGCGATCGAGGATTGCTATATCTTCAAAGATTGGGTCGAGAAGCAGTACAAGGCTGGAGAGATCGAACTGTCCAAAAGTGTGTTGGTGAACAATCAAGTTGCAACCACCAACTTTATACAGACAGAAACTGAAGCCTTCTGGGAGCAGACAGCCGAACCCGCTGCCCTGAGAAATGAAACGGACTCATCGCGGCCTCCATGGAGTACGCACATATCTAATAAGACGAAGAAGATGATAAAGCTACTTCGGAAAGAACCCAGGATGGAATGGGAAGGGCAAAAGAAACCTACCAGTCCAGCTGCCTATGCAGCTCCATCAGGCTCAAAATCCAAGAAGCTCAAGAAGAAGAAAAGTGCAGCTCGGCGCGAAAAAGAGCCTGCAGGGAGATCGACCATTCAAAAATATATCGATTCCCTCGAAGAATATGAACAAAGGGAAAGAACATTGATTCAATTGAAGGAGTTCTTCCCTGTACAAGCGGCTGAAATTCTGGAGGAGTTAGAAGAAGACTCCAATGAAGAGATCCCAGTAGTGACCTGCTACGCCATCCATCTTGGCAGCGACTCGGAAGAGGAGCTCTGTTTTCCCGAAGAGGACGAAGAGCTCGCCACAACGGCCAATCAAATCCAGCTAAGAAGCGGCAAGGCTCTAACGCCAAATCAGGGCAACGCCCCAAAAGGGAAGGAAAAACAAGTCGCTAATGAAGAAGATGGCAGAGAACCAGCTGATGAAAACACAAGTCCTTCCTCGGTGGACTATAATGTCTTGGCACATCTCCGGAAGCTTCCGTCTCTCCTGAGCATCTATGACGCCTTGGTCCTATCTAAGGAGCTTAAAGATGTTCTCATTCACGCTCTACAAAACCCCGAGCGGTATCAGGCTCACTTTGCGGAAATTAATATGAAAGAAGCCCAGCACGCTTTGCATGCCGCCGCAGTCACATTTAAGGATGAAGACTTGCTACTGGGAACGGCTGAGCATAATCGGCCGCTTTACGTGACCGGGTACAGCGACGGAGATCGAATTAATCGCATATTGATTGATCCGGGGTCCTCAGTGAACATCATGAACTTGCGAACTCTGAAGAGTTTGTCAATGGACGTCCGACACCTGTCAAGGGAAAGGATTGTCATTCAAGGCTTCAACCAAAATTGCCAGCAAGTTCTGGGTTCTATAGCTTTGCCAATCAAATTCGGGGATCTGCAGACCGAAGCTAAGATATACGTGATCGATGCCGACACGTCTTATAAGATTCTCTTGGGGCGGCCGTGGCTCCACGATTACGGCATCATTCCGTCAACTCTCCATCAATGCATGAAGTATACTAAAAATGGCGAAGAAAGACGCATTGACGGAGACATCCAACCGTTCGGTGTGCATGAAGTCCGATATGAAGATTCTCGGTACTTTATGAACCACCAAAATGCTAAGTCACAACTGACTGAGGATAGACCAGCCCCAAGGCTCAAAAGCAAATCTGCGCCGGCTGTCACTTTCAAAAGCAAAAATGCCCAAGTGCGCCCACATTTCGGTAGCGACACTGATGAGTCCGACGCTGGAAGCCCGTCCTTCCATAAAACTCGCCCTCGTTTCGGCAGCGATACGGATGAATCCGTCACTGAAGCCCCATCTGGCAGTAAAGTCCGCCCTCATCTTGGCAGCGACACTGAAGAGTCAGAGGAGGAGGACCTGTCGTGCAACAGTGGTGCAGATTGGACCCCCACGCAACAAGCGAAACTACGAGAGACCCTCGAAATTGCAGAAGGGTCCCTAGCTGTCACAAGGGTGCCAGAGCAGATGTGCAAAGAGCTTGACGCATTGTCAGTCTCTACCGTAGACCGGCTGAAAACTTTCTACGTGCCCGGGAGGAAAAATGGACAGAAGGGCATCCTGTTTTACGGGTCAACCCCCGTTGTGCACCCGGACGATCTTTCTGTCGCGTGCCTTCCCTATGAGAGAGGCATAAGAACCGTCCTCAATCCCAGATACTATGCGCCCGAGATGCGGGAATACTTTAAAAAGTGCGGATGCCGGTTATATCAGACGGAGTCCGAAGCAAAGTTTTACGAAGGGCTATGGCATCCACCCCAGGTCCGAGCACTCATCGATGGACAAATTCCAGATAGACGGGGCATAGGCTACATTCAACCTGATTCCAAAGCGTGCTACATGATCCATGTTGGTGAGGCCAGCGAAAGATCAAATGATGATGATGAGATAGCCGAGCCAGAAGAAGCTCCTCAAGAGCTCGAAGATGGTGGACAAGCAACCTTTGACGAGCTAACCGAGATTGACTTAGGAATGCCCGATAATCCAAGGCCGACCTACATCAGCTCGCTCTTGTCAGAGGAAATGAAAGCACAGATAATTGCCCTACTGCATGAGTTCGTCGACTGCTTCGCGTGGACATACAAAGAAATGCCAGGCCTTTCCCCTGAAGTGGCTGTGCATAAGCTGGCTATATCTCCTGATGCTAAGCCAGTCAAACAAGCCCCTCGAAGAATGAGAAGGGAACTAGAAGAAAAAGTCTTCGAGGAAACCAAGAAGCTCATCGATGCCGGCTTCATCAGGGAAGAGAAATATGCAGACTGGATCGCATGCATAGTCCCAGTGAAGAAGAAAAATGGGCAGATCCGAGTTTGTGTCGACTTCAGGGACCTCAACAAGGCATGTCCTAAAGATGACTTCCCGCTACCGGTCATGGAAATGATGGTCGATGACACCTCAAATTACGAGTTGTTCACCTTCATGGATGGCTCGTCTGGATACAATCAGATCAAGATGTCGTCTGAGGATGAGAAGCACACAGCATTTCGAACCCCGATCGGAATATATTGCTACAAGGTGATGCCGTTCGGATTGAAGAACGCAGGTGCTACATATCAAAGGGCAATGACTAATATCTTTGATGACCTAATCCATAAAGACGTCGAATGCTATGTTGATGATCTGGTCGTCAAAACTAAAGCCAAGGCCGACCACATCCAAGATCTTAGGACCGTTCTCACCAGACTGAGGGAATACGATCTGAAGATGAATCCTCTGAAATGTGCTTTTGGAGTGTCATCGGGAAAATTCCAGGGTTTTATAGTCCGGCATCGAGGGATCGAAGTTGACCCATCAAAGATAAAGGCCATCATGGAGATGCCCCCTCCGAAAAGTCTGACGCAGATCTTTTCAAGGCAAACTTGCTTATATAAGGAGGTTTATCGCAAATTTATCGGGGAAATGTAGGCCCTTCTCAAAGCTCATGAAGAAAGGAGCTCCTTTTATCTGGGATGCCGAATGTCAAGCAGCGTTCGAAAGCATCAAACAATACTTGTTGCACCCTCCAGTGCTGGCCGCTCCCATTCCAAATAAACCGCTGATTCTCTACACTGCCGCGCTAGATGAGACACTCGGTGCGCTCCTTGCCCAGAATAATGAGGAGGGAAAAGAAAATGCCCTCTACTACCTCAGTCGAACTCTAGTCGGGGCGGAACACAACTATTCCCCAATCGAGAAGCAATGCCTGGCTCTGATATTTGCTGTGAAGAAGCTGAGGCACTATCTGCTTGCTCATCGGGTTATGCTGATCTCCAAGGTCGACCCGCTCAAACACTTGATTACCAGAGCGAGCCTAGCCGGCAGAATGGCAAGATGGGCTGTTATGCTACTCGAGTTTGACATAGTTTATACTCCTCAGAAAGCAGTAAAAGGGCAAGCTCTTGCAGACTTTCTCGCTGCTCATCCCATGCCAGAAGGGTCGCCGCTAAATTGTGAGTTACCCGACGAACAAGTGCTGCACCTCGAGGAAGATGGGCCATGTTGGGAGCTCTACTTCGATGGAGCCTCATCAATAAGGAGCTCCGGCAGATCAAGCGTCCCGGAGGTAAAAGCGGGGATAGGATTGGTATTCATCACGCCATCAATGGGAACCCTACGGCGTTCTTTCGCTCTCACCGAGCCTCGAACGAACAACGAAGCTGAGTATGAAGCTCTGATAGCTGGTTTGGAGCTCGCCATAGAAATGGAAATCCGTCGGCTACGGGTTTACGGTGACTCCCAGCTTGTCGTCAACCAAGTAAGCGGCAATTATAAGATATACAAACCCAAGTTGGCTCAGTACAGAAGCCGAGCGGTGGAACTCATGAAACGGTTCACTCATATCGAACTAACGAGAGTCCCTAGAGCGTTGAACGGAAAGGCTGATGTACTCGCTCGCTTGGCCAAGGAGCTGGCTGATCTTGACATGGACGAAATTCTGATCACAGTCAGGAGCCGGCAAATTCTACCCCCAGTCTCTCTACGAGAAGAGGAAAGCGCGGAACAGAAGAGCAGTCCTGCGGAAGAAGCTTCGATCATCCAAGACGAGCCCGATTGGAGAGAACCCTTCGTAGAGTACCTCCGATACGACAAGCTGCCCGAAGAAAAACCTGTGAGGATTCAGCTGAAGAAGAGAGCTCTCCGATACGTGTTTGTAAATGACACGCTATACCGCATGTCATATGACCAACTCTGGCTCAGGTGCCTGTCATCGGCCGAAGCCCAAAAAGTCATGAAAGAAGTTCACTCAGGCGTTTGCGGTGCTCACCAATCTGGCCCCAAGATGCGACTGCAAATTAAACGGCTTGGGTATTATTGGCCCACCATGATACGGGACTGCGGAGAGCATGCAAAGAAATGTTATATCTGCCAAATTCACGGTGATTTTATTCACAAGCATCCAAATCCATTGCATCCTACGGTGGCGTCGTGGCCCTTCGAAGTCTGGGGCACCGACATTGTTGGCCTAATTGATCCTCCGTCATCCAAAGGCCACCGGTTCATACTGGCCGCAACTGATTACTTCTCCAGATGGGCTGAAGCTGTCCCGCTAAAAGAAGTCAAGACAAAAGATATTCTGACATTCTTCCAACACAATATTCTATACCGCTTTGGTACACCAAGAAGAATCATTTCTGACAACGGGCCTTCTTTCAAGAGCTTCAATGTCTCAAGGTTCGCTACTCAGCACAACATAGACTGGAGATATTCCTCCATCTACAATCCAAGAGCCAATGGGCTAGCCGAAGCCTTCAATAAGACTCTATGCAAGCTCCTGAGGAAAAATGCTTCAGCCAACAAGAGAGACTGGAATCTCAAACTTCACGAGGCGTTGTGGGCATATCGCACCACGCACCGTACTCCAACACAGTCCACTCCATACTCATTGCTCTTCGGAGTAGAGGCGGTCCTCCCTCTCGAAGTCGAAGTTCCAAGCTTAAGAATGGCCGTTCAGCACGAGTTGACGGAGGAGGAAAACGTGCTCCTTCGACTTGAAGAGCTCGATGCCCTCGAAGAAAAGAGTCTCGCGGTGCAGCAAAGTCTGGAGCTATACCGAGCCCAAATGTCACGGGCCTATGACAAGATAACCCGCCTCCGCGCTTTCAAGAAAGGTGAATTGGTGTTGGTCCTCAAGAGACCGATCATCCCCAATCGACATGCCAAGGGAAAATTCGAGCCAAACTGGAAAGGACCATACGTCATTGAGAAAGTGTTCGACGGAGGATCCTACCAACTAATAAGTGCCGAGGGAGAAAGGCCCATGCCACCCATCAATGGCCGATATCTCAAGAAATACTACACGTAAATGCTCCAAGTCGCAGGCGAATTGAGCACATCAGCCCTACGGTCTGGATCAAACATCCTGCAAAACCGTATACAATCCACGGGCGTAAATGACCCCTATCTCTCCCAAATTCTGCTGGTGAGACTACTTTTAAAGCCCCACCAGCGGCAAAAAAAGGAGAATAAAAAAAAAGAGAAAAAAAAAGAGAAAAAAAAAAGGTATGTCCACAAGCAAAACGGGCACGGATGAAAACCCGAAAGGGCTCCGTGAGTAAAAACAGCAGGACTACCGGCGAGTCTGCGAAAACCCGAAAGGGCACAAACTCATGAAAAGAGATGAGATACACTCGCAAAGTCCTCTCGACCTTGTGAGGAGAAAACCCCTGCGTGAGATCCTTATGACTCACAAAGGAGCAACACACTTAGGAATCCTCACGATTCCTAAGGAGAAAATACACCTGCGGGATCCTTACGACTCGTAGGGAGAAAATGCTTTTATGGGACCCTCACGGCCCATAAAATTGAAAAGCCTTAGGTGATAGGGACCCAAACCTGTCTCCTAAGCCATCGTCCCCCAACGGGCAACGGCAAATGATGAGTCGCTCCTGGCATTTCGCTTCAGTGTTAGCGGTGCTGATGCCGACCAAAAACCCAAATCCCAAGTCCTCCCAAGGCAAATGATGAGTTGCTCCTGGCATTATTCCAGTGCAGCAATACTGATGCCAAACAAGATCCAAATTCTAAGTCCCCAAACGGCGAATGATGAGTCGCTCCTGGTACCACATTCCAGTACAGCGATGCAGACGCCAACCAAAATCCGATTTCTTAAAATTCTCCTGGCCCTACGGTGGGTCCCCAAATTGACCATCGTATACAATCCACGGGCTCAAATAATTCTCATCATACCCATGCCCCACCGTAATTACCAGTTACGCGGCCGGTCTCCGCTTTGGGATTGATGCTCCATTGATAAGACCCACTCATGTGTCCTCATGATATATGAGGAGAACAAACCTTTGTGGGATCCTTACGACTCATAAAGGAAAAATACACTTAGGAGTCCTCACGACTCCAAAGGAGAAAATACACATGCGGGATCCTTACGACTCATAGGGAGAAAATGCTTTTATGGGACCCTCACGGCCCATAAAATTGAAAAGTCTTAGGCGATAGGGATCTAAACCTGTCTCCTAAGCCATCGCTCCCCAATCCCCAAATGGCGAATGATGAGTCGCTCCTGGTACCATATTCCAGTGCAGCGATGCAGACGCCAACCAAATTCCAAATCCCATATCCCAACGGCGAATGATGAGTCGCTCCTGGTACCATATTCCAGTGCAGCGATGCAGACGCCGACAAAATCCCGAAATTTTTCCGGCCCTACGGTCTGGATCATACATCCTGCAAAACCGTATACAATCCACGGGCGTAAAACAATCCCAAAATCCTCTCAATGACAGATGATGATTCGCTCCTGGTACCATATTCCAGTATAGCGATGCTGATGTCAACCCAAATCAAAATCAACAAATCAACTTCCACTCCGACACCGCAGAAAGCGGAGCAAGTCAGAATCCAATCTCGACACCGCAAGAAGCGGAGCAAGTCAAGTCTACCCCTGACACTGCAAGAAGCAGAGCAAGTCAAATCAAGAACCGACCGTCCACGTCGCTAAAAGGGCAGCACCAACCGTCCAAGTCGCAAAAAGGGCAGAACCGACCGTCCACGTCGCTAAAATGGCAGCACCGACCGTCCACGTCGCTAAAATGGCAGAACCGACCGTCCACGTCGCTAAAATGGCAGCACCGACCGTCCACGTCGCTAAAAGGGTAGCACCGACCGTCCACGTCGGTAAAAGGGCAGCACCGACCGTCCACGTCGCTAAAATGGCAGAACCGACCGTCCACGTCGCTAAAATGGCAGCACCGACCGTCCACGTCGCTAAAAGGGCAGCACCGACCGTCCACGTCAGTAAAAGGGCAGCACCGACCGTCCAAGTCGCAAAAAGGGCAGAACCGACCGTCCACGTCGCTAAAATGGCAGCACCGACCGTCCACGTCGCTAAAAGGGCAGCACCGACCGTCCAAGTCGCAAAAAGGGCAGAACCGACCGTCCAAGTCGCAAAAAGGGCAGAACCGACCGTCCAAGTCGCAAAAAGGGCAGCACTGACCGACCGTCCACGTCGCTAAAATGGCAGCACCAACCGTCCACGTCGCTAAAATGGCAGCACCGACCGTCCAAGTCGCAAAAAGGGCAGCACCGACCGTCTAAGTCGCAAAAAGGGCAGCGCAGGATTCCTACAAAGCGGGAACCAGATCACTCCGGGCCAGGGAAAACATCTATCACGGACACTCCGTCTCGGAGACATGTCAAGCAACGACCGTCCATGTCGTAAAAAGGGCAGTGCCAGCTTCCCAAAAAGCGGGAACCAAATCAGGTCGCCTCCAAGTAAAAGAAGATCCATCAATTTCATGCACACGACCCACATATGTGGTGTGCATTTATTGATGGGGGGCAATTTGTTGGGGTAAAAATTTACACCCCAGTTGACCAAGTCAAAATCCAAGTCAACCCCAAGCCAAGTGGGCCTAAGCCCAGATCCAGTGGGCCCATGCCCGGGTCGAGCCCGAACATGAAGCGGCCGGCCTCCCCCCATGCCAAGATAAAAATTTTGTAATAAATAATTTTGTTGCACTTTATAGGCATAAAGCCAAATTTTTGTAAAGCCCATGGCTTATGTGTAAAAAGAAATGGCACATGAGCCATGGGATAGGCAAAATGCCATTTTGTGAAGCCCAAGGGGCTATGTGTAAAGTGTATAGCCTATAAAGGCAAAGATAATGAAATATCTCACAACTTTTTCTCTCTCCAAAAAAGTTTCAGATCTGAGATCTCTTCTTCTTCTTCAAGGTTCCAAAACCTTCTTCTTTCTCTTGAATTAAATCAAGAGTTTTACTCTTCTTTTTACAAAACAAATTAGTTTTTCACCACAAAACCCACAAAGGGGAACTTGGATCTATCATTAGATCTCAAAAAGAAGAGATTTTTAGATCTCACATCTCTTGAGCCAACCAACAGAGGAGGAAGAAGAAGAACCCATTTCCTCAGCCAAAACATTTTTTTTAGGAGTTTAACTTCACTAATTTCTCTTTCGAGAGTTTCTGGGGCTAAAAGCCCTCCTTTCCTCGCCGGCGCGCTAGCGCTCGAGCGCAAAACACCTACGTGCCGACACGTGGCGCGTTTGCGCTCCAGCGCACTGCGCGCGAGCGCAAAGCGCCCACGTGCCGACACGTGGCGCGCGCGCTTGCGCTCCTGCGTGCTTGCGCTCCAGCGCGCAGCGCTCATGCGCTAAGCGCCCACGTGCCGACACGTGGCGCGCGCGCTTGCGCTCCAGCGCGCAGCGCTCATGCGCAAAGCGCCCACGTGCCGACACGTGGCGCGCGCGCTTGCGCTCCAGCGCGCAGCGCTCATGCGCAAAACGCCCACGTGCCGACACGTGGCGCTCTTGCGCCTGAGCGCACAGCGCTCAAGGCGCTGGCCCCACGCATCTCTTGGATGCATTTTCCCCCTCTTTTTGTGTACATACATACATATATACATATGTATACAAATTTATACACACACGTACTCCACGACACTGTCCCTGTTAGAAAAAAATTTCTAACAGGGCGCTGCCCCGCACCCCGCAAGGGGGCTGCTAGCCCCCTTGACCCCCAGCCCGCTATCCGGGTAGCGGGACCCCCGTAAAAACTCTGCGTGGCTCCCGATATATCCAAAACCCCCCTTTCAAAACAGAACACACGTACACTGTACATTGAGTTCGCATGACCAGTTTAACCCGTTAATCGGAGGTTCCCTCGCCCCAAAGGTGAAGGGTAATTAACGGCAGCTTAGTCCGCGGCTGCCGGAGATTCGGATCCCCACAATCATTAAACCCCAGCCTACCCTAGGCAGGGGGAATCTGTAGTACGCCTGAGACGCGTGCGCGTATTCCCATCTCAATGGGGTGACGAAAAACACCCTACAGTCCCGGGCACGTATGGGATACTATTGAGTTACATCGACGATTCCATTTAATTGATTTCAAAAGCTTGTAAAATAGATAATCTAGAAGCACAGACTTTAAGATACACATCACATACCTATATCTTACTGTTTTATACCTGTGTTTATTATTTATACTCATGTTTAATTATAGCATCCTATCCAGGTTATTAATATTATTTTGATATTTATGACGCACTGACGTCTGGGTTTTGCATGGCCCAGTTCCTCTGACATTATCGCTGTCGCATCTCGTTTCCTAGTTGACGGAAAAGGTGACGTGGCATGCCGCAACGTATTTGCTAAGAAATAAATACTTTAAGCGTAATTAAGTAATATATAAAAATGTACAAAAATGACAAGTGATATAAAATAAAACAACAACTTTATTTACATTCATCTTTACATACAACTGTTTGAAAATGAAAAGATACAATAATAATAAGCAGTGCCTATACAATGGCATACAGTAAAGTAAGTACAAGGAACTAGAAGTCAGGATGTGCCGCAAGCTGGTCCAAGTCCTCCTGGTTAGGCTCAATCTTCTGAGAGTCATGTCCTCATGGCGAACATTCCAAAGAAAGAAATAGAAGAAATGTCTTCAACGAACTAGCGCTTGGTAAGTCCCAAAAGAAGAAAGAGAATATACAAGTAATATGAAATGAATAGGTAAGTTGTGTATGATTGATTGCCAGTATGTGATAGTTATTCTAACGTGGTTGTTTGTATCTTGATAAAAAAAAAGTATTCGTGTATACAAGAGGAGTCTATCTTACCCCGTGGACTATGATAACATGTAGTACAAGGCCCCGTCATAACCCACGGGACAACGGCACGAGAATTCATGTAGGTGTCTTTTAAGTGACCTTTCGTGCTACGATATACATTCCATACCAATCTACCCCTTTATCCCCACGTAATGTATTGTACAGATTATAATTACAAATTTTGCCAAAACCATGGATACAAAAAGTTTAGGTAGTCATGTTCAGAATATAATCAAGTATTCAAGTAGTCAAGTCAAATTATAACCATGGTTCGGTCAAGTCAAGTCAAATGTACATGTTTGATACTGATGTTTGATTTCAAGTATTCATGTTCATGATCAAGTATGCATGTTTGATTTTAGATTCAGGTTTGAATTGGACTCAGATTTGAGTTAGACTCAGACTGAGTCAGACACTTACAAACTGATTTAGCTCTTGAATTAGGTTCGGGAGTTATCGGTAACTGCTCCACATGGACGGCAGGATTTGTGTCTTTTTTTAAGATAATTACCATTGATAACTCCATTAGGTTGTCTACCATAAATAGGCAAGCACTCACTTTCTCCGGCTCTCTGGGGATGTAGAGAATTGATCCCGCTTAAACCTATATTTACTAAAATCCTTAAAATATTGTTTTTATATAACTCGAGGGGGTTTTATGAAAAATATTTTTATATAGTTAAAATGTAAACCTCGAGGGTGTTTAGTATTATTTAGGATTGTCATGAGTATGGATTTTAAGTATTGGGGTATTTTAGTGATAATTACTTAGCTTGGAAAGTTCATGGTATTTTATTGTAAACTTTCCTTTTTGGTATCTTGATGGTATTTTATTGTCATTTGTTAATCTTTTCATTTTTTTGAAAAATATAGATTTATTATATTTTGAAAATATGGATTTATAATTTTATATAATTTTAATTTTAAAAATAATTTTATTTTATTTAGAAAATTCGTATTTCTTAAAAACCGTATTTAAATCCTTTTGAGATCGAATGCTCCGTGAGAAGGTCTGCATCTCTCTCTACTAGCCCTAGGATGTGCGATAATCCACACCATCCATTAGCGGGTCTCCTAAAGAGAGTTGTAGATGCTTAATCGCAAAGAATATGAAATAATGCTTTAAAAGAAATCCGGTTTTTAAAGTGGTTGGTATTTTATTGTAATGTTTTCTTCATAACAAATATTCATACAAAAGAGGTATCGTGCTATAGAACCAAGTGTGCGTATGGGGTAAGTCGATACCCCGTGAAATTTTCCTACAGGTATTGTTAAGCAAAATACTAAAAGAGGTGTTTATAAAGTTCAAGATATTTTAATGAAAAAGTTCTACTATTATTGTTTCACATGAGAATTTTGATGAAATTTGATTCTAAACATTAGGGTTTAAGGTTACAAGTATTGTGTAAAAACTTTGGTGATTAAAGAATAAAGTAGAATGAGTTTCTAGGGTTTAGAAAAAAGATATCGGCATTAACTCCACTTACCGATATAAGTTTTGAAATGGAATTTCAATGAAGAGCAAAAGTGTTTGGAAAGGACTTACAGTTTGAATACGTTAAGAAGGGGTTAAGGAAGAGGAAGGAGGCCTTGGGGTGTCGCGGGAGCTCCGAGTTTGGTTTCGATCTTCGCCGGAACCAACTTGCTCGCTAACTCCACTTTTACTTCACTTACACTAGGAACTTTTTAGAGAGTTTTGGCTAGAATTTTCAGAATGGTGCTGTGCCAAAGTGTGGGGTGGTATTTATAGTGGAGAATTAGGGTTTTGGAATTAAAATTGTGGATTAAAAAGCATTAAAATTGAGTTTAAATATGAAATGAAAGGTCTCTGTTTCATTGCAGGGAAATCAAACAGGGCAGAGGAGTTAGGGGTAGGTGAAAAGGTGTGGTGCAAAGCCCGGGGCAATATGGTGGCCTTATCTTAGTCGTCCCCGTCGGTCCAAACCCCCAATCCGCCGGTCAATCTAAGGCTTCTGGCCTCGAGATTCGTGCCACATGCATTATTCAGAGTTTACTCTATTTTGTGCCTGTTTGATTTTTCTGAACTTTTCATTTCCCTGTATATTGCACATGCAATCTTTTGAGCTTCCAAAAATGTTAAAAAATTTAGAAAAAAATAATGTGTCTGATGGGAATCGAACACAGGGGCTACGTCACGGCAGTGCAAAGGCTTTACCAGTGAGCTACAAGTTGTTTCTTGCTATTATTTCACAAAATTGACCTATAACTCAAACTCAAGCTGTAAAACTCATTTCTTGTATATTAACAGTAAAATTTCCGTGCAAGATTTTAGAGTCGTTACAGTCGCAGGCAGATCAGAAGTATTTTAGAAAGTAAGCCGAGCAATGAAGAGCTTGATGTTTAGTTTAGAGATGGTTGGTTTATTTTATTTCCGTAGTTTTATTTTATCGATGTGATCCCATAAGGGACATGTTTCAGATATTATTTATTAGATCTTGATTCATTTCCACTATATGCATTTCTTAACTTTTATTTACTGTGGCAGATGGACATGTGTTAACTAGATATTATTTACTGTTCTTGATATCTGATTGACAGCCGTAATGTGACTATGGAAGGATTATTCCTAACCATAGGTAGCATGGTTGGCTCTGTCACGTGCCATATTTTCGTATTTTAGGAACCGGGACGTGACACATATAGAGATCTATAGTACATATACCCATGTTCATTTACATATACTTTTACTCGACATATACATTACTTCATGATTATTCTATACTTTTCACTTTTCACTTTTACTCTACCTTTGGGACTTACCGAGCACTAGTTCGCTGACGGGCATTCCACCCAACTTTGTTTTCTTGGAATGTTCGTCAGATTCTGTGGTGACTGAGGAGATGGATGCTATAGAAGAGGAGTACGATCAGATCGCGGCTCAGCCTTAGACTAGTTATCTTTTTCTTTCAGTATATGACTGCCACCTGTTTAGGCATTTCTGTTATTATATTTACCTTTTAGTTGAACTTTTATATCTGTAAATATTTCAAGTTTGAATGTAAATAAAGATATTTGTTGAAAAAGTTTTACTGTCTCCATTTATTCTTGCATTGTGTATTATTGTTATAATACGCTTAGTATATTTATTTAGGAAATGGCCTTCTCTGGATAAATATGTCGCGGGCTTGCCATGTCACTGTTTCCGTCATTGGGAAGTGGGGCGTGACAGGTTTTATTGGTGGCCCATGCAGGTCAATTCTGCATGAAGTCTTAAACAAAATACCACAAGAATTAAAGAATTCAACAGAAATTTACATTCCTTGCATTTCAAATTCCTTGAATCTAACCTAACCTATCTTTTATATCAAGGTGATGGACTCTCCGAACAATACCAGCACCAATGTTAATGACAACACTTCACCGCCTACACTGCTACCACCACCTACCAGTGCAGCGTCTATCAATGAGCAAACGGTATGTCTTGAGGCTATAAAGGACCTATTGGAAGGACAGAGGGAGCAGATAACCCTCATGCACTAAGGATTTGCTCGTCCTGAGGCAGAGGCACCCTGAGTTAAGAAGTTTCGGGCACTGCACCCAAAGAACTTCTCGGGTAAAGAGAGCCGCTTGAAGCGGAAGAATGGGCTTAAGCAATTGAGGATGATCTAGCAGTGGCTCAAGTTGCAACTAACGGATAATGCCAGAGTATGGGGTGGAAGGCAGAGGAGAACCGTCTCGAACAACCAATAGAGTGGAAAACATTCCAAGACCTCTTCGATGCAAAGTACTTTTCAGAGACTGCCTGCTTTGACATGGAGCAGCAATTCATCCATTTACAGCAAGGTTTGATATGGGTAAAGTCTGTTGATGAATATGATACTGAGTTTAGCATGCTCGGCAGATAAGCTATAGTCTCAAATTAAATTTTCCTATCTCACTTAAACACTGCTAACACAATGTCGTAACAGGTTCACTGCGCACCTCATTCCTACTGCTGAGATCTGGGCACGGCGATTCCAGCAGGGGTTAGACTCTGAAATCCAAGCTGCACTCGCTATAGGGGATTTCCTAACCCACAAGCTTGCGTTGAAGGCTACCTGATACTATAAGGCAGTTGTGAAGAAGAAGGACAGGTCACAGTCGGCCGATATGAAACGCCCTTTGCACCAAATCACAGGAGGGGCCTCTTCCAGGCCAGCTTTCAACGGACCATCTCGGAGCCCTGGAGAATCGTTCACTAACAACAAGCCAGACTTTTGCAACTACTGCAAAAGAGCAGGGCATCTAGTGAAGATATGTCATAGGGAGAACAAGTTATGCTTGATCTGTAGGTCTTCTACTCACACTATCGGAGCATACCTCTAGAACCGAAGGACTAATAACCCTCCCGCTGGACCGGCAATCCAAGCTCCTCCTACCCGGTTAGCTCTACTAGCTCCAGCTCCCCGCACCCAGACTACTCAACCTCAACGCCGAGTGTTTAACCAGGCATAGAGGAATGTGCCACTATGTCAAGCTTTCACTATGTCGGTCAAAGAGGCTGAAGCTATGGGTAAGGTTATCACTGGTAAAATCTTTTCTCCTTTCCTTTCCTTTCCTTTCAAGTTATTTCAAATCTTAGCCATCTATATTTGTTATACCTAAACCTATCCCATGCGACTTAAGTAAAATCTTAGCAGCCACCCTACTTGCACTCGCGTTCTTCGACACTGGGGCATCGGATTGCTTCATGCTGCAACGGTTCATAAGAACTCATGCGATCTCAGTTATGCCACTTGTATCCAGCTGGAATGTCAATTCAGGAAATGGCGTTCTAAAAGTAACCTTGGGATACTATCTGTGTCAAGTGGTCGTCTGCAGTCAAGAATTCTATGCGGACTTCAAGGTACTAGACATACCGAATTTCGATGTAGTCTTAGGCATGGACAGGCTGGGAAATTTCTTCGCTATCATCAACTGTCAACAAAGAAGGGTAGCGTTTGAAATACCAGATCACCCAGTGTTTAATTTCAGAAGCGGAGACCGGTCTTGGAGCCAAGAAACTACCGAACAAAACAAAATAAGGCAGAGAATGCAGCGTTACAAGCAAAAAGATCGAAACCAGAAGTTGTTAGAGAGTTCGAGGATGTATTCCTTGAAGACATAACGGGTTTGCCTCCCGATCGAGCTTTTGAGTTTGGCATTGATTTACAACCCGGTGCATAACCTGTAATAAAAGCTCTATACCGATTAAGTCCGGAGGGTTTGAGGGAGATCTGTATTCAATTGGACAAACTCCTGAAGAAAGATTGGATCAGATCCAGTACCTCACGTTGCGCATCTCCGGTGCTGCTGGTGAAAAAGAAGGAAGGTACCTACCGGATGTGTGTGTATTATCGAGAACTGAACGAAGTAACAATTAAGAACAAGTATCTGCTACCTCACATCGATGACCTTTTTGATCAGTTAAGTGGATCTTGTATTTTCTCAAAGTTTGATCTTCGTTCAGGCTATCACCGGGTGAAGGTCAAGCAGTCTGACATTCAGAAGACGGCATTCATGACTCGTTATGGCCATAATGAATATCTCGTAATGATATTTGGAGTGACCATTGCACTAGTCAATTTTAGGAATCTGATGAATCAAGTTTTCCGAGAGTAGTCAGACAGGTTTGTTGTTATCTTCGTCGATGACATCCTGGTGTATTCAAAGAATCAGAAAGAGAACGCCGAGCACTTGTGCATTGTCCTAGAGACACTACGAAACTCTGTGCCAAATACAGCAAGTGCGACCATGTCGGATTTCTCAGACACATCGTTTCAGGTGAAGGAATCTCTGTGGATCCAGGTAAGGCGTCAGCTATCAGCGAGTGACCGACACTAAAGACGATAAAAGATATAAGAAGCTTTTTGGGCTTAGCAGGATAGTATGGACGCTTCATTGAATGATTTTCAAAGATCGCAGCACCCCTGACCAAGCTTACACGTAAAGAAGAAGCATTCATGTGGTTAGAAGCATGTGAGAAGGCTTTCATAGAACTCAAGACGAAGCTAACCTCTGAACCTATTCTCGTAATGCCGGATCGATCTGGCGGATTCGACGTACATTGTGATGCGTTCGGTAAAGGATTAAGAAGTGTTCTACATCAGCTGTGGCTTTTGCATCAAGACAGTTAAAGGTTCATGAGCGCAACTATCCAACACATGACCTAGAATTGGCAGCCCTGGTCTTCGCACTCAAGATTTAGCGCCACTATCTTTTGGGAGAGCGAGTAGATATATACACCGACCAAAAGAGTCTGAAGTATGTATTTACTCAGAAGGAACTCAACATGCGGCAGAGAAGATGGCTAGAGCTCATGGCGGACTTCAACATCAACCAACAATATCATCCTGGAAAGGTGAACGAAGTTCCCGGTGCACTTAGTCGCCAGCAATTAGCAATGAAGCTCACCGCCCAGTGGAGGCTACAACAAGAATTGCACGGACTTATAATTGAACTAGTCATGCCATGTAACGCCTCATCCTTGATGAACTTACAAGTCCAGTCCACTCTTGTCAATCAGATCAAGGCAGCTTAAATAAATGATGTCAAGATACAAAAGATCCGAGAACAACTAGAAAGTGGTCTTCAAACTGATTTCATCATCCACGAAGATGGATCTTTTTGATATGGGAGCCGTTTATGCATGCTAGTTGGCCTTGTTCGAGAAGAATTGATGAAAGAAACTCATAACTCTCCTTACTCTGTACACCCCGGCAGCACAAAGATGTACAAGGATCTACGACAACACTACTGGCGGCATGGAATGAAGCGAGAATTAGCAAGGAGCGTAGCAAAGTGCTTAATCTATCAGTAAGTGAAGAATGAGCATCACAGAACTGCTGGTGTACTTCAGCCGTTACTAATCCCAGAATGGAAATAGTAGAACATTACCATGGACTTCGTGACTTCTCTCCAACGTAGCACAAAAGATAACGACGTGGTTTAGGTTATTTTGAATCGATTCACCAAGTCGGCTCACTTTATTCCATTCAGAGTTGGTCAATCAACCAAGACGTTAGCAAGAAAGTACATGGAGGTGAGTAAAAATCTAAAGTAAGATTAAAACCTTCAAGATATATCTACTTATCTTGAAACCCATCAACTCATGCAGGAGATCATGAGATTACATGGGGTACCTGTTTGCATCGTCTCCGATCGAGATACTAGATTCCGATCCCAATTTTGGCAGAGTCTTCAATCTAGCCTGGAAACGAGTCTGAATTTCAGCACGGGGTATCATTCCCAAACAAACGGACAGTCCGAGCGAATAATTCAGATTCTTGAAAATATGCTGAGATCTTGTATGCTAGACTTCGGAGGTTCGTGGGAAGATCACCTACACCTTATAGAGTTTTCATAAAATAATAGCTATCAGGAAAGCATTGGGATGGCACCTTTCACAGCACTCTACAGACGTAAGTGTCATTCCCTGCTGAGTTAGGACAACGTTGGAGACCGTGAACTCCTTAGATCAGAGATGATCATGGCAATTGTAGATGTGGTTCGCACGATCAGGAAGAAGATGCACATAGCCTAAAACCGACAGAAGCATTGGGCAGATGCAAAGCTTCAACACCTGGAGTTCCAACCCGGAAAGCATATGTTTCTGAAGATCTCTCCGAATAGAGGAGTGATACATTTTGGAAAGAGGGGTAAACTCAATCCAAGGTACATCGGACCGTTCGACATACTCGAATGAGTTGGAGAAGTGGCATACCACTTGGCACTACCACCCTCATTGGAAGAAGTGCACAATGTGTTCCACATATCCTCGACCCAAGACTCGAGTTGCTGCGAATGCTGTGGGCATTGCGGACCTCGAAGAAAACACCCACGGGAGAAACCTCATTCAACCTCCGCTAGGGTACCGAGGCAATTGTCCCGGCTGAGATCGGACTGCCCAGTTATAGAGTCGAACACTTCGACGATGAAGCGAACACCTCGGCACTACGGACCAACCTAGACATATTATTGGAAAAGCGGGATCGAGCGCAGATAAGAGCAGCCGCCTATCAACAGCAGACCGCTCGCTACTACAATGCCCAAGTTAAACATCGGGCCTTCAAAACAAGAGATTTGGTCTTACGAAGGAACGAGTGTAACAACTCCAATTTCTATGTACATAAAATTCATTTAAAGTTAATGTACAATAGGGGTATTTACAATTTCTGTGAGTACTATAAGTATTTGATTCAATTTTGAATAGCAAGAAAGAGCTTGTAGCTCACTGGTAATACATTGCACTGCTGAACCAAAGCACCAGAGTTCAAATCCCATTAGCCATATATTCTTTTTATTTTAAATTCTTTTAACCTTTTAGAAGCCCAAGAGTCTACACGTGCAACACTTGTAACAGGATAAGTTACAGAATAAACAAACATAAACACGAGGGAAATTGAACCGACAGGGACACGTGGCGAGAATCCCAAGCCCCACCACCGGATTCCGACCGGCGAGACCGTAGGCAATGCCGGTGCCGCCGGCCCCCCCATACCCAATGCTCCCCAAACTTCGACCCATGCACCCTTTCAGCTACCCCACTACTCTCTTATTGCTTGTTTACTCTTAATTAAACCAGAGAGCAATAAAATGCCCATTTAACCGCATTTTAATGCATAGTTTTAATGCATTTTTCTTTACCCCTAAACCTTAATGTTCCCTATAAATACCACCCTCAATTCACACCTCCTCACTCACAATTCTCTGCCAAAACACTCAAGAAAATTCCAAGTTCCTATAGTGTGCAAGTGGAGTTAACAAAGGGAGAAACTCCGACAAACTTCCGGCGACGATTCAAGGAGTTTCTGACGACGAAACGACGCATCGGCACCTCCCACCTCTTCCTCCTTCTCTCCTCTAGCCGAACATCCAGTAAGTCCCCCTCCCCCTCTCATTCTCTAATCTAAAAACTTTAAATTCTAAAACCCGACGGAAGCGGAGTTAATCCGACTTCCGATACGGTTTTTCTTTAAAACTACAATTTTTCTTAATTAAGATACCTTTATATCATCACATGTTGTTCATTAAACATTAATAAACATCTTTAACAAGTTTCATCATTAAAGATTGTTATGTGCATCTTTTATCGAAATTTTACATTTAAATACCACAAACTTTAGTTTCCAACATAAACTCTAAATACCTTTATAGCTTTGGAAAACTTACGAGGTAATGACCTACCTCCTTACAACACACATATCTAATATAGCACGATGGAATTTAGGAACATAGATTTGGGAAAATACGACTTTACATATAACTACCTCCAACTTATAAAACCTTTTTTATAAGAAGTGTATTTAACAAATCTTTGCAATTGCGCCTCTACAACCCATTTTGGGAAACCCGTTCGATATGGTACAGATTATTGCGCAGACTATCGCACATCCTTGGGCCTAGTAGAGTGAGATGCAGACCTCCGTAAGGAGCATACGATCTCGAAAGATTTTTAATACATTTTACTTTAGAAAATGTGATTTCTATTATCAATAAAACTTATATTTTTAATAAATATATATATATATATATGTAATTAATATCAAAATATCTATTTTTAACATTTATAATATTCCACATTTCCAAAATTCAAGAAAAACATTCCATTTACAAGAAAGTACCATACAATTCCAATATTTCAAATAAATACCTTATACTTTAAAACTAGATCATATTCACTAGAAATTTCACATTTAATAAAAAAAACATCTATGAAAACTCTAAAGACGATAACTAAATACTTGAGGTGTATTTTAAAAATTATACAAAATTATTTTTACATAAAACCCCCTCAAGTTATGCTAAATTACAATAAGGTCCCTAGTAAATATAGGTTTAAGCGGGACCAGTCTCTTGAGCCTCAGGGAGCCGGAGATATGAGTGCTTACCTATTTAAGGTAGAAAATTTAACAAACGGTGTTATCAACACGGTAATTGTCTTTGAAAAAGACACAAATCCTGCCGTCCATGTGTAACAGTTACCGATAGTACCAAAACATAATTCAGGACTTCAATTTCTTTTCTAATTGTCTGAATCGAACTGAGTCTCAATCTGACTTGAATATAATTCAAGTATCGAACTACAATACAACATGAATCAATGAATCCGTCTTTTCAATCTAATCAATCTATATTGACTGAACCGAACCATGGATATATTACATTTACATGATCATCCATTATATCCGTTCCGTTACTGATATCATGGTTTCAGTAAGTCATCCATCTATATTCAATATACAATACAAACAATACAACCAAGACATCACGGGGTTTTATAAGGTGTAGATTGGTACGGAAGGTTTTAGAAGTGGCACGAGACTGCAACCATAAAACACCTAACCTGAATCTCCATGGCCGTTGTACCATGGCTGAACGGTTCCTTATATTCCGTATACCGTAGTCTCTGGTATAGTGAGACTCCTCTCGTATACACTGGCCTCTTCTGTACCAAGCTACAAACAACAGCGTTAACAATATAATACAACTTTAAAAGCTGCACTCTCTCTCTCTCTCTGTTTATTCTATTTCTCCCTCATCATTGGGACTTACCGAGCGATTGTTCACTGACGACATTCCTTTTTTTCTTCTTTGGAATGTTGTCAGGTGGATCGGACCTTCAGGAGATCGAGCCCACCAGCGAGGACTTAGACCGGCTAGCTTTTGACCCAGAGCTTTAGATTCCTTATACATATTTACATTCTGTACTTTTCATTTCTGTTATGCCACTGTTTAGGCATTGCTTTCCATTCCATATATTTACTTTTCAGATGTATTGTAAAAAGAATGTTAATAAATAAAGTTGATGTTTATTTACATCTTGTCTCTTGTATACATTTCATTTTATATTGCTTAGATACGCTTAGCATGTTTACTTCTGAGTAAATACATAGCGGCCTCGTCGCGTCCTCTGCCCGTGTACTGGGAGGCAGGACGTGACAGGTTTTGTTGGTGGCCCATACAGGTCAATTCTGTGTGGACATACAAGTCAGCTCTGTATGGACATGCAGGTCAGTTCTGCGTGGACAACCTAAGCAATATAACACAAGAACCAGTAACTGAAAATATTCTTTACAATTCATATTCCTTGAATCTTATAATTTCATATACTTTGAATCTATCCTAACCCAAATTTTTCTTTCAAGGTTATGGATTCCCCAAACAACACCAGCACGAATGTCAACAACACTCCCCCACCACTACCACTTACACCTGCCATCACTGCTCCGATCAATGAATAGACGGTTTTGCTTGAGGCGATCCGCGGCCTCCTGGAGGGACAGCAACAGCAGACTGCTATATTGATGAACCGTCCCGAAGCGGAAGCACCTGGGGTGAAGCAATTCAGGGCCTTGCACTCCAAACAGTTTGCAGGAAAAGAAAGCCCTCTAGAAGCTGAGGAATGGGCTCAAAGCATTGAAGATGACCTGGCAGCGGCACAAATGCCATTGATAGCTTGGGTTCATGTTGCGAAGTTGCAGCTCACGGACAATGCACGGGTTTGGTGGAAGACGGAAGAAAACCGTCTCACCCAGCCGATCGAATGGAGGACTTTCCGTGATATATTCGACGCAAAGTACTTCCCTGAGACTGCCCATTTTGATATGGAACATCAGTTTATCCATCTGCAGTAAGGTTCAATGTGGACTAAATCAGTAAATGAATATGACACTGAGTTCACCATTCTCAGTCGGTAAGATACGTCTCAATATTTCGATTTTAAAATATCACATACTACACAGCTAACACCATACCTTAACAGATTTGCGGCACACCTGATACCGACGGATGAGATCAGAGCCCGACAATTCCAACAAGGGTTAAATCCCGAGATCCAGGCTGCCTTAGCCACAGGAGATTTTCTGACCCATGAATCGGCTCTGAAAGCTGCCCGCCGTTATGAGGCAGTGGTAAAGATGAGGGGCAGATCTCCATCTGCTGGAGTTAAGCGCCCTGCCAACCAGATGGCAGGAGAAGCCTCTTCAAGGCCACCTTTTGTGCGAAGGAGACCGGGAGTACCAAACAACTAGCCCAGCCCAGCATTTTGCACATACTGCAGGAGAGATGGACATCTGATGAAAGACTGCCGGCATGCAAATCACCTTTACTTAGTCTGTGGCTCAGCTACTCACGATATTGGGTCTCGTCCTCGTAGACAAAACTCATATGCTGCACCCAAGCAATCACATACCCACAGAGACCAGCCCTTTAGGCACCTACTCCGAGACTCGCTCCCTCTGCTCCACCTACTCGTGGACCGACTGCACCTCCTTCCCGTCAGTTCCATCAAGCTCAAAGGAACCCACCTCAAGGACCAAGGAACAGACAGAGGAATGCTCCTCCAGCAAGGAGGAATGTGCCGAGGCGACAGGCTTTCACGATGACTGTGGAAGAGACTGAAACCACCGGCCAAGTCATCACTGGTAACACTTCCCTTTCAAATTCTCTTTTAATCCATAGACATTCCTATATATATTTTCCCTTATACCTAAAACAAATCCCACATACCTTAGGTACAATTTTAGTAGCCTCACTCCCTGCACTCGCATTATTCGATACTGGAGCATCTCATTGCTTTATGTCGCAATGGTTCGTCCGAACTCATGCGATTCCAGTCACACCGCTTGTATCCAGCTGGAATGTCAGTTCAGGAAATGGCGTTCTAAAGGAAACAATGGGATACAACTTATGTCCAATAGTCGTCTGTAGCAGAGAATTATATGCTGACTTCAAAGTGCTGGACATACCGAACTTTGATGTGGTTCTAGGTATGGATTGGCTCGGAACCTTCTACGCTACCATCGACTACCGTCAAAGAAGGGTAATATTCGAGATTCCAGAGCATCCGGTTTTTTATTTCAAAAGTGGAGACCGTAAACAGGAGCCAAGCACTTACAAGGAGAAACCAAAGAAGGCAGTGATTGCGGCAATTCAAGCGGAGGAAGGATCAAATCTAGAAGTAGTTCGAGAGTTCGACGATGTGTTTCCTGACGATATATCAGGTTTGTCTCCCGATCGAGCTCTTGAATTCAGCATTGATTTAGTTCCAGGAGCACAACCAGTAATCAAAGCACCGTATCGACTAAGTCCGGAAGGTTTAAAGGAGGTCCGAATTCAGTTGGACAAATTATTGGCGAAAGGATGGATTCGTCCAAGCACTTCAAGTTGGGGATCTCCAGTTCTGCTTGTGAAGAAGAAGGAAGGTTCATACAGAATGTGCATTGATTATAGAGCCATGAACGAAGTAATGATAAAGAACAAGTATCCACTTCCACGCATCGACGATTTATTCGATCAGCTAAGTGGATATTGTGTTTTCTCCAAGTTAGATCTTCGATCAGGTTATCATCCGGTAAAGGTCAAGGAATCTGATATCCACAAAACGGTATTCAGAACTCGCTATGGTCATTACGAATTTCTTATGATGCCATTTGGAGTGACCAACGCACCAGCAATATTCATGAACCTGATGAATCAAGTTTTCCGGGAGTACCTAGACAGGTTCGTTGTCATCTTCATAGACGGCATCCTGGTGTATTCTAAGAGTCGGAAAGAGCACGCCGAACACTTGAGAATTGTCCTGGAAACACTACGACAACATCAACTCTACGCCAAGTATAGCAAATGCGAGTTTTGGCTAGATCAAGTCGGTTTTCTCGGACATATTGTATCAGGCGAAGGAATCTCTGTAGATCCAGCGAAAGTTTCAGCAGTAAGTGAATGGCCGACACCAAAATCAGTGAAGGACATTCGAAGTTTCTTTAAGTCTAGCTGGATATTACAGAAGGTTCATTGAAGGATTTTCGAAGATAGCAATGTTCATCTCAGAAAACTGTATTTTAATACCATCATTCGTTATCTATTTTTGTTTATATCGGTATTATTAACCAGTGTCTGCTCAGAATTACAGATTATAGGTGTTCATGATAAAAGACTGGAAACACACTCAAAATCATGGATATAACATTTGGGAGCTGACACTGCAGACGGAACAGAAAAACAACCGATATCCGAAGAGCTCTTTTGCAAATAAATCATGTGTACACTTTTTTGGTCCAACACATAGCAAGTGTACACATGCTCTTTGGCACTAGGACCATGATAGGGCTGCCATGATACAAGGCACAAGTAGGCATGGGTGTGATGTGGATTAAATGAGCATTGAATGCTAAAAGTATTGATGTGATGCGTTGCTCTATGTTTCCCTCCTATCCCTGAGTGCATCAAAGGCCTATACAGTGAAATCTAGCAACACCAGAGGGATATTAGGAAACACACAAACCCACACATCCAATGCGAGCCTCTCTCCTCGGTTTGGGACTGGCCACATGCCCATAAAATCCGACCAGGCCAGCCCCCCTGTCCCCATCTGTCCCCATCTTTTCACAGAGCCTCCCTTGCTGCCTAGTCACCTCATTTTTATTGTTTGTTTATTTTTCTTTGGTGTCTATAAAAGCAGAACCAGTGAGCAAGACTCTCTCACTCATGCACATATTCTGTCTTTTTGTTTTGCTTTTCTTTTGTTTAGGCTTGAGGGTGAGTGAACTTTAATTGGTTTCTTCTTCTTCCCTCTTGAAGCTCTTTTTGGAGAGCTTCATTAAGAAGGTTGAATAGGATACCAAAATCTTGTATCTCATTTCTTCAAGTATTAATATTTATTATTGTTTCTTTTGTTCTTGCTTCTTTTCTTTATTTGCTTTATTATCATGCTTAACTAATTCTTTGGTTGTGGTAATGGTGAGGAAGTGAGATGAAAGGCTTTGCCTCCTCCACCTCTTGTTTATATTTCATGTGCTTAATTTATAATTCTAACTTAAATTTTGCTTATATATTGATATGATATGGTATTTTGAAATATGGTTACTTTGTAACCTCCTCATATACCATATTCATTCCCTTTCCCCATTTCAATGTTTAAGTTAAAATCAATTTAGTGTTAAGTTTGCTAAGTTTGGATATGGTATGTTGTGATAAGGTTCTTGACAAACTCTTTGTTTTATATACTATATACTATCACAAACCCTTAGCAAACTCAACACTAAAACCATTTGCTCTCACTAACTACTTTGTGTTTTTATTGTTTCGGTATGCTTGCTAACCCTTGTGTTTAGTGTTGATACCCAAAACTCGGACATACAAACGGTAAGTGATCAAAACAAACTCGTTTCGTACTTTGCAGCGAATATCGGAATTTGACGGTTTGTGCTTCGCAACCGCGTTGACAAGTCGAGCTTCATTCCGGGATCAAGGTAAGGCCGGACAACTCATGATCAAGGGAGTGTAGAGATAAACATCACGATTCGACCTTCCAAGCCAAAGCCACGACCAATTTCTTGTTTACCTTATTTGCTTGTTTTCTTGTTTTCTATATTTTCGTTTTCTTTATATTTTTTGTGACAAAACCAACAATTCATTAATTTGTTGAACCTTAAATCGCAATACCTAATACACAACTCCCTGCGGATCAACCCGTGCTTGCCGGCTCGCTACAACGCGTCGTGCACTTGCAGTTATAAATATTAAAACGAGAACGATCTCGCGTGCGCATTCTGTTTCCTTCATTTTCATATCCATTTCCGTAACATACGCGTTTGCGCGCACGGGTGAATTCCCATCAAGCAATACCCCTGACCAAGCTAACACGTAAAGATGAAGAATTTGTGTGGTCAGAAGCATGCGAACAAGTTTTCGTAGAACTCAAGTCAAGGTTGACATCAGCGCCTATTCTCGTTATACCGGACCAATCTGGGGGTTTCGAAATGCATTGCAATGCATCCGGTAAGGGATTAGAATGTGTTCTATATCAGCATGGTAAGGTTGTGGCTTATGCTTCAAGACAGCTGAAAATTCATGAGCCCAATTACCCGATGCATGATTTGGAGTTGGCAGCCGTAATCTTTGCTCTTAAGATTTGGCGCCATTATCTTCTTGGTGAACGGGTGAACATATACACAGATCATAAGAGTCTGAAATATGTGTTTACTCAGAAGGAGTTGAATATGCGGTAGAGACGATGGTTAGAACTCATGACAGATTTCGACAACAACCTGCAATATCACCCAGGGAAAGTGAATGTAGTACCTGATGCCTTTAGTCGCCAACCATTAGCAATGAATCCCAACGCTCAGTGGAAGTTTCAACAAGACTTGCATCAGATGGAGATTGAAGTGGCCATGCCAGGTAACGCTTCAAGTTTGATGAATTTATAAGTTCAATCAACAATTGCCAATCAGATCAAAGCAGCTCAAGCAAGTGATGCTAAGTTGCAAAAGAATCAGAGAACAAGTGAAGAATGGACTCAGAACAGACTTCATCATCCATTAAGACAGATCTTTGAGGTATGGCAGCAGATTATGTGTACCAAAAGGTTCTGTTCGGGAAGAGTTAATGAAAGAAGCTCACAACTCTCCCTACTCAGTACACCCTGGAGGTACAAATATGTACAAGGATCTGCGTCAAAATTACTGGTGGCATGGAATGAAGCGTGAAGTAGCCAGAAGCGTCGCTAAATGCTTGGTGTGTCAGCAAGTAAAGGATGAACATCACAGGACAGCTGGATTACTTCAACCGTTACATATCCCAGAATGGAAGTGGCAATACATCATAATGGATTTTGTGACTGCACTCTCTCGCAGCACAAAGGGTAACGATGCAGTATGGGTCATTGTGGATCGACTCACAAAATCAGCTCACTTCATCCCATTTCGAGTTGGCCAATCTACTGAGACATTAGCAAAGAAGTATATAGAGGTAAGAATCTAAGTTAGATTTAAACACTTCAAATATGTACTATCTCTGATACCCATGAACTCATATAGGAAATCATAAGACTTCATGGAGTACCGGTCTGCATTGTCTCCGATCGTGACACCAGGTTCCGATCGCAATTTTGGCAAAGTCTGCAAGCGAGCTTGGGAACAAGTCTGAACTTCAGCACGGCTTATTATCCACAAACAGATGGTCAGTCTGAGCGAACTATTTAGATCTTGGAAGATATGCTCAGAGCGTGTATGCTAGACTTCGGAGGATCATGGGAAGATCACCAACATCTTGTGGAGTTTTCATACAACAACAGCTACCAAGCAAGTATCGGAATGGCACCTTTTGCAGCACTTTATGGAAGGAAGTGTCAATCGCCATTAAGTTGGGACGACATCGGAACTCCTAGGACCAAAGATGATAGTAGCAACCATAGAAGTGGTCTGCACTATCAAGGAAAGAATGCGCATAGCCCAAGATCGACAGAAGCACTGGGCTGATGCGAAGCGACATCATTTGGAGTTCCAGCAGGGAGAATATGTATTCTTGAAGATATCTCCCAACCGTGGAGTGATTCATTTTGGAAGATGGGGTAATCTAAATCCAAGGTACATTGGACCGTTCGATATACTCGAATGAGTCGATGAAGTGGCTTTTTGCTTGGCACTTCCACCTTCATTGGAAGAAGTGCACAGTGTATTCCACATATCCTAACTCAGAAGGTATGTGAGTGATCCCAGCCATATTCTCGATCATTCCGAGCTCACTGTATGGCCCGACTTATCTTGTGAGCAGCAACCTGTTGAGATCGTAGACAGGAAAGTGAAGTCACTTCGGAACAAGGAAGTCAACTTGGTTCGAGTGGTGTGGAGAAAAGACACTCCAGGAGAATCGACATGGGAAAGAAAAGACGAGATGAGTGCAGGATGTCCTCACTTATTTGTAAACTAGTCTTTAAAATAAATTGTAAATTTCGAGGACGAAATTTTTGTAAGGAGGGTAGACTGTAACAACTCCAATTTCTATGTACATAAAATTCATTTAAAGTTAATGTACAACTGGGGTATTTACAATTTCTGTGAATACTATAAGTATTTGATTCAATTTTGAACAGTAAGAAAGAGCTTTTAGCTCACTGGTAAGACCTTGCACTGCTGAACCAAAGCACCAGAGTTCAAATCCCATTAGCCACATATTCTTTTTATGTTAAATTCTTTTAAACTTTTAGAAGCCCAAGAGTTTACACATGCAACACACGTAATAAGGTAAGTTAAAGAATAAACAAACATAACCATGAAGAAAATTGAAGCGACAGGGACATGTGGCGAGAATCCCAAGCCCCAACACCGGATTCCGACCGGTGAGACCGTAGGTAATGCCGGCGCCGCCGGGCCCCCGTACCCAATGCTCTCCAAACTTCGACCCCTGCACCCTTTCAGCTACCCCACTACACCCTTATTTCTTGTTTACTCTGAATTAAACCAGAGAGCAATAAAATGCCCATTTAACCTCATTTTAATGCATATTTTTAATGCATTTTTCTTTAGAAAATGTGATTTCTATTATCAATAAAACTTATATTTTTAATAAATAAATACATATGTAATTAATATCAAAATATCTATTTTTAATATTTATAATATTCCACATTTCCAAAATTCAAGAAATACATTCCATTTACAAGAAAATACCATACAATTCCAATATTTCAAATAAATACCTTATACTTTAAAACTATGTCATATTCAGTAGAAATTTCACATTTAATAAAAGAAACATCTATGAAAACTCTAAAGACGATAATTAAATACTTGATGTGTATTTTGAAAATTATACAAAATTATTTTTACATAAAACCCCCTCAAGTTATGCTAAATTACAATAAGGACCCTAGTAAACATAGGTTTAAGCGGGACCAATCTCTTGAGCCTTAAGGCACCGAAGATATGGGTGCTTGCCTATTTAAGGTAGACAACTTAACAAATAATATTATCAACACGGTAATTGTCTTTGAAAAAGACACAGATCCTGCCGTCTATGTGCAGCAGTTACCGATAGCACCAAAACATAATTCAGGACTTCAATTTCTTTTCTAATTGTCTAACTCAGACTGGGTCTCAATTTGACTTGAATATGATTCAAGTATCGAACTACAATACAACATGGATCTATGAATCCGTCTTTTCAATCTAATCAATATATATTGACTGAACCGAACCATGGATATATTCCATTTACATGATCATCCATTATATCCATTCAATTACTGATATCATGGTTTCGGTAAGTCATCCATCTATATTCAATATACAATACAAACAATACAAACAATACAACCAAGACATCGCGGGGTTTTATAAGGGGTAGATTGTTATGGAAGGTGTTAGAAACGGCACGAGACTGCAACCATAAGACACCTAACCTGAATCTCCATTGCCGTTGTACCGTGGCTGAACAGTTCCTTATATTCCGTATACCATAGTCTCTGGTATAGTGAGACTCCTCTCGTATAAACTGGCCTCTTCTATACCAAGCTACAAAGAACGGCGTTAATAATATAATACAACTTTAAAAGTTGCACTCTCTCTCTATTTATTCTATTTCTCCCTCATCTTTGGGACTTACCGAATGATTGTTCGCTGACGACATTCCTTTTTTTTCTTCTTTGGAATGTTGTCAGGTGGATCGGACCTTCAGGAGATCGAGCCTACCAGCGAGGACTTGGACCAGCCAGCTTTCGACCCAGAGCTTTAGATTCCTTATACATATTTACATTATGTATTTTTCATTTCTGTTATGCCACTGTTTAGGCATTGCTTTCCATTCCATGTATTTACTTTTCAGATATATTGTAAAATAATGTTAATAAATAAAGTTATTGTTTATTTACATCTTGTCTCTTGTGTACATTTCATTTTATATTGCTTAGATACGCTTAGCGTTTTTACTTCTGAGTAAATACGTAGCGGTTTCGTCGCGTCCTCTGCCTGTATACTGGAAAGCAAGGCGTGACAACGAGTTTGTGGACTAAGCAAGGTTGCATGAATTCTCCCCGAAATGGGACGGACCATTCCTCGTAGCAGAAGTATTGCCCGGTGGAGCATACCGCTTACAAGATGCCAGGGGGCGTAAGTTTCTTCGGCCCTACAACGCCGAAAAACTCAAATTGTACAAATAAGCATGTTTTCTCCTTTTGAAACAATGTAATTTTTATTGACATTGAATTAAATCTCCTGAGCTAGGTCCTCTCATAAAGGAGACCTTTTGCACAACTTTTGTTTCTACTATCGGTTCCGAGAACCCTAGATTTGTTTTAAAAATTTCGTAAAATATACTGAGGGGATAAAAAGAGACAATACGCAACACACTACTGCCAAAAACAAACTTTATTGATTAAAGGGTATTATAGGCTCCCCAGCCTTACAGTAATTACAATAGAGGGGGCGGGGATCAAGAAGGCACTGTTGATGGTACTCCGAGGAAATATCTTGTAGCCGAGCCCGAGCTTCCTCAGCCGTCTCCCTCTGGCGGTGCCTGTGGACCCTGGATGCCACGGAAGCACCGGGGGCCTGGTCTATCAGGCAAGAGGCAACGATCTGCCTTTTCTGGAAACACTCCAGAAGAAGACCCACCGACCGTTTTCGCCTGCTCTGCAAGATCAGGCTGAGGTGGTAGAGCGTATGCACCTTGTCGAGCGCCTCGTCCCTCAGCTGCAGAGACAGGGCGTTGTGCAGACCCGGGGACATCCTCCAGATCGCGTACATAAGCACTTTGAGGAGGGCAGATCGCCGGGGAAGTAAGCGACCAAAGTGGCCCTCCACGCGGTCTATTACCGCCTCGTACGTCTGCTTGGACCAATTGAGGCAGTAAAGATGCAAGTCGTCACGAGAGATGATCTCCCTGATGAGGAATATATGCCCAGACATCTTCAAGGAAATGCAGGATGGAGAAAAATCCAACGCACCTTCGCTATTTATAACTTCAGCGGCCGAAACTTACTCATGCAGCGACACGAATCTCGGGATATCTCAATTTCTGGATAAAGAACTGCCATGTGTCGGCTATGCCAGTTGCCGCCCGCCAATGCGGCCCACGGAAGGTTGAACGACACCCTCACTCCCGTCAATGCGGCCCACGGAAGTCGGAACGACACCCCACGAGGGCCCAAGGGAGTCTTAAAAGCCCTCATCACGAGGCTACCGAGTAGCTTCCCTACCCGGTCCATTCCTAGTGGGTAGCTTCCTACCCATCTACGCCAAGAATCTAAAGCCCTCCTTTCGAGGCCACGAAGCAGTTTCCCTGCCCGGTCCATCTCTAGAGGGTAGCTTTCTACCCATCTATGCTAAAGATCTAAATCCCTCCTCTTGAGGCCATCGAGCAGCTTCCCTGCCCAGTCCATCCCTAACAGGTAGCTTCCTACTCATTTACGCTAAGGATCTAAAGCTCTCCTCTCAAGGCCACCAAGCAGTTTCCCTGTCCGGTCCATCCCCAGCGGGTAGCTTCCTACCTATCTACGCTAAGGATCTAAGCCCTCCTCTCGAGGCCACCGAGCAGCTTCCCCGTCCGGTCCATCCCTAGCAGGTAGTTTCCTACCCATCTACGCTAAGAATCTAAATCCCTCATCACGAGGCCGCTAAACAGCTTCCTGCCCAGACCATACCTAGCGGGTAGCTTCCTACCCATCCATGCTAAGGACCTAAAGCCCTCATCATGAGGCCTGTCCAAGAATCAGTCAACGCCGACCTATTCTAACTTGGCTATTTTTCGATTCATGCTAAATGAACGATCGCCATCTCGACTCCGAGGAACAGGAGGGTACCGACCTTCCTACACTTGGCTATTACTCGACTTACACTCGTCGCGCGATCGTCACATAAAAAGGCCGGACACCAACCCACTATCTAACACTCGCGGGATGAGACCATTGACGAGCTAAATATACTTGCAGAATGAAGATACAAACAAAAGTATACGAGCTAAACATTTGGACAATGAAGAAAAAGGTGCACTTTATTTATGTCCGAAAATAAATACAAGGTATTCTGGGCTCCTCAGCCTTACAAAAGCGCCCGGAGGCTTACAAAATTTTGATAAAAGAAAAAATCCCCAAGGGAGGAAAGCTCAGGCCGTAGGCTCGGGGAGGATCTTGCCCTGCTCGACGCCAGCGTCGAGGACCAAAACGGCGACCTCAGGGTCGGCGCTTCCACCGGTAGCCTCGCCCTCTGTGTCCACCTCGGTGCCTGCCCCTTGTGGCACGTCCTTGGAGAGCAGATACTTAGCATAGAGCTCGCCATCGGCAAACTCCGGCATTGATGTCTTGACGGCGTCTAGGGCCTCGTGCCAAACGATGGCCGAGGCTTCGATGAGGTCGGCGTAGAACTAATCTGACGCTTTATACCTCTCCACGGAGTTCACCGCTCGGACCTTAGCAAGCTTCATAGCCTCGAGTGCCACCCGAGCATCTTTGCTGCAGACGTCTCTCGACTTCTTCATCGCGTTATAGAGGTTACCAACCTCCTCCAACTTGGCCTGGATAGCCCGGTCGGATTCACTCAGACGTCGGTGAGACTTCTTGTACTTAGAATTCGTCAGCTCCTCGGCAACCACCTGAGCCTCGAGGGCGGCTATTTTCTCCTCCGCCTGCTGCAGACGAAGGTGTTGATCCTCCTCCCGCGAGGATGATTCGCCTGCATGTTCACCGCCGAAAGACGCGACCAGGATGTTTGGACATTTGGCCTAAATTTTGGGGGCAGATGCTATTTGGATTTATCTGTCCACCTACCCAAAGATACCAAGTTGATTTATGGAACCGTGTATCAGAGGTCTGGACGGATGCGGCCATTGTAGCAGGCTTCATCAGATTCCCCCTCATTTGCGAGGGTTTTTTTTATTGTGGGGACGCTCTTCCCTGCAGGCGCAAGCCCCTGGAATTAATTACGTTATTGCATCGCGATAACCACTTTCTCCTGCTCCGGAATTTCACTTCATGTCGTGTGTGTTTTTGTTTGTTTTGGTTTTGATTTCCCGTGGATTGTATACGGAGACTAATTTATGTCGTCTCCCGTAGGGCGCAGATTAGTCCAAATCCGTATATTTTAAATTTGGCTTGGGTTGATTTAAGGATCGTTAATCTGGTTTGAAATTAAGATCAACTTAAATATATGAGCATTTGGAGCTCGATTGGTTTTTTGTTAAGGATACATTAGTCCAATTTGAGACTAAGATCTACTTAACAAGGTCTTAGGATCATTTTTTGCTTCAGATCTAACAAAAGAGCATTTGGGCTCTGTTGTTTTAGTTTAAGGACGTTTCGGTCTGTTATCACCATTTTGGAGGCGATATTTTAGTTTGAGGACATCTCGGTCCATTGAGGTGAGGTTTTAGTTTAAAGACGTCTCGGTCCGTTGATCACCGTTTTGGAGGTGAGGTTTTAGTTTAAGGACGTCTCGGTCCGTTGATCACCGTTTTGGAGGTGAGGTTCATGTGTATTTGTTACGTGACGGGATGAACAACAATAATTTGGGATGCACCCAGTTTGGGGTGCGGTCTGATTTGAGGTGTGCACATCAGTTTGGAAATGTACCAAAAAACCGTTGGTTGTTAGGACCCGCCACTTCTCTAAAGACGTTGAGGAATTACAACTACGTGGATCAGAGGTGTGGAGAGATGTACCCTTAAACCAATTCCCGTATTTGAGAGAAAATGGAGTTGGTGGTAAACCCGGAAATCATTAGTCATGTTTTGAGACTAAGATTTCCTCGGGAGGATGTGGGATGAGTATCATTTTGGATATCATCAGTTGGAAGATCAATAGTCGTATTTAGGACTAAGATCGGTTTGGGAAATCATGAACACATGGGCTCAGTTGATCTGAATCAGGAAGATTTTATCCTTAGGGGACCTAGCCAATTTTGGCTTGGTCCATTTAGTTTTTTTTATTGAAAAGTGCCAAACTGTTTGGGCTCTGTTTGATCAGTCCCCTTTTTGTAAAAGGGCTGGGCACTTATATAAGTTCTGACGCTCATGTATAATCATGTGGGCTCTCAGTCATGGGAATTGCTCAAAAAGCGTTAAACACTTTACCCCTTCTTTTCTTTGTATGGAGTGCTAGGAACTCTTTATGGCGCCCACGTGCGAAGCACATGAGGCGCTAGGCGCTGCCTAGTGATTGCTAAGCACTCTTCCATTCTGTGGCACCCACGTGAGGGACACGTGAGGCGCTGGGCGCAGCTCATTAAATGCTAAGCACTCTCCTTTGTGGCGCCCACATGAAGGGCACGTGAGGCGCTGGACGTTGAGCGCCGCTCAATGAGTGCTAGGCACTTTCCTCTATAGCGCCCACGTGAGGCACTGGGCGTTGAGCGCCGCTCATTGAGTGCTAAGCAGTTTCCTCTGTGGCGCCCACGTAAGGAACACGTGAGGCGCTGGACGCTGGGTTCTTTCTTTTATGAGAACCAGATTTCTCTCAAGAACAAGTTCCTCCCGATGAGAATTAAATTCTCAACTTGTGGGAGACTTGTCTTATGGATCTCAGATCAAGAGAAAGAACTAAGTTCTTTTTTTTAAAGGATTAAACCCTTAGATATGTAAACGAGATGATCTTTTTTCTTCTTATTTACCTAGAGTTTTTTGAGGAAGGAGATCTTCTTCTCTGTTTCTTTTTGAAGCTCTCTTCTTTTTTTTTTAAAGCTTATGGGGGGCTTTCTCTCTCCAGACTTGAAGTCTTCAGTCTTTTATATAGTAGAGGCCAGTTTGTTGATTATTTTTTTTAAAGAAATCTCTCATTAGGAGATCCTAATTGATTTAGGGATTTTTACCCACCATTGGATCTCTGATCCAAGGGTTCTGTTTTACAGAACATGATTGGGAAAATATTTTCCGTTGCACAGAATTTATTCTGCAAAACAGTGATTTTTTAATCACCGTTGGATTTTTAATCTAACGGTCCTCTGTTTTACAGAAGGCATAGAATTTTATTCTATGATCCTACCGAAAGTATATTTCTTGTTTTAGAAAGATTTGAGGAATATTTCCTCTCAATAGAATTTTAATTCTGAGTCTTGATGATTTATCATCCCCATTGGATCTTTGATCCAACGGTTCTATTTAACAGATAGTAGAATTTAATTCTACCTGGGCACTGGCACTCACGTATTATGCACGTGGACGCTAATTAAGGTTTTAATTCCTTTATGTGTTTTGCATATTGGCGCCCACGTGAGGAGCACGTGCAGAGCCAATATAAAAGTTTTTAACTCTGGCGCTGGCACCCTCGTGAAAGGCACGTGAGGCGCTGCATTTTAAATTTTGAATAGAGTTTTGCTCTTTTATTTGGGGAAACAAATGCCCCCCACCGTTGCGCTCACGTGGCTCATATGTGAGCGCAGCGGTGACACCTTTTCCACCGTTCGATCTCCTGGGGAGTTGAACCGTCTTTTAATATTTTATAAATAGGTCTTTCGTCCTTGAGATGGATATTGTTCATCTTCTTTTTAACCTTCTGCTATCTTTAGAATTTAATTCTCCTTTCATAGCTCAGATCTCTATTCAAAGAAACTCTTTTTGTGTCAAAACTCTGTCAAAGTTTGGGTAAGAACCATAACCATGTCCTAATGTTTGAGGAATCTCTTAATGTCTTAAGGTTTTTTTAACCTATTAACAGAGCTTTGCTCTTCTTTTGCAATGATCTCTTAGAGATCTAAAAATTTTTTTACTTGAGTATATCGTAGATCTTAAAGATCTTTTAGGGTTTTACCATGTTAGCAATTTTGTTTTTTGAAGATTATTTGGAATTTAATTCCCTTTCTCGAGTGGAGTTCTGGGATGTTATCCCATTGTTCTACAGAGCTTGGCTCTGAAGAATTTCTTAAAGAAATTCTTTTGGGAATTTTATTCCCTTCATAATTTCTTGACAGATTTGAAATCTGTTTGCAGAACACAGTTTTCAAAGGAGTTCAACTCCAGAGTTTAATGATGTTTTCTCATTAATTGAGAATCCTTTTGGATTTTATTTTTAATGAGTGGCTGCCCCATCCTTGATGGGGCGTTGCCTTGATTTTGTGGGGGGGCCCTGTCCCTTTCTTTTTGAACTACGGTGTAGTACAAATTTAAGTGTAAAAGAATGCTAAAGCCTTGAACATTGTGTCAATAGATGACCCCTCTCTTTTTATGCAGGTACTATGGCTTTCGATTCCTCCTTTTCTTTTGTTCATTCGGAGAGTGTCTTTGCCGACGCGCCCGTAGATCAGGAAGTCTTCGCACTTATCCGGGACCATGACCCAGAGGAAAAGTCTCTTCATCTGTAGGGGTCATGGTATAGTCAAATTATTCGGGGTTGATGTAGTTTTACTTGCGCAGCGCCTTTGGAGCCGATCCTGGCGATCCATTATGCTGAATCGCCGCCAGTGACCTTCGCAGTAGAAGAGGTCAACTGGACATCGAAAGGTCATCTTCAACCTTCCATGGCTTCAATACCAGTGCAGCCACCGATAGCCTTGGATATTTTGGGGCGACGCATATGCCAGGAAGAGTCGCGTCCTTGGGGCAAGTTTACATGATAGGAATGACTCCTCATCAGTCGGCCGGCTATCTACAGTGGGCCCGATATATCCTGTCGGCAAAGAAATCGCTGTTATTAAAGACCGGGTTGTATCCCGCGATCTACACGTCCCTCTTTCACTACTACACTCCTCATGTGTGGTGGATCAAATCCTTTTTGGAACAATGGAACATCCCGACCCATACCTTTCTCCTATCAGATCGGGAGGTTTCGATTTCATTAGAGGAGTTTGCGGAGATCTCTGGCCTACCTGTTAGAATGAGAACTATGAGGAGCTACTTCCCCCCGACAAGTACGTATTCGCCACTAAACCAGTGGTAATGGGCCTTACTCCGGAGAACGCCGTTCAACATCATTTCCTAAGCTTGATTAAGGTGTTGAACATGTACGAGAGTTTATTCCTGGAGTCTGGCGAGCACAGAGTTGGTTTCGCAGATTTCATCGCCCGCTTTCTTCGTCCGGAAGTTCTGTCTAAATAGGCTGCGAAATTCGCCAAACTTAATGACCTGTTCGGGTTTGGTTCGGATAACTTGCCAACCACGGAGGCGGATTTAAAGAAAATCTTTATTCCGGATACTCCAGTCGTCCCCTTTGCAGAGATTACTGCCCCAGACGTTGACGAAGAGACGTTCTTTCTGAGGTTTATTGGTTTGTGGCTGAGTTGGTTTGTGCTTCCGACGCACCCCCGCTATATGAGGCCATCTGGTTTTTATCCATCTCATCGCATCGTCATAGGGATGCGTGTGGCCGTTGGAATTGCGGGGTTGGCTCATTTGTATCACGGCCTGAGCTTAGCCGCTGACACCACTCAACCGGAGATAAAGCCCGTGTATCTCCCATTGCACTACTTCACGTCATGGATCGAGATGCACGTTCTGGGTGCCTTTGGTGTTCATAAACGACCCCGGTTCTACAAAGGCTACAACTTCCCCCAGGTCATGCATCTAGTTGACGCTTTCGCTCCAGATCCATCACAGCGAGAGGGTCGGCGACTGCTCCTTCGACGAAGCATGGTTGGGGATAGTATGACCTTTGTCGATAGAGTCCTGACTATTGGCAAAGAATCTTCCAAGGCGGTCCAAATGTTGCATGATACTTTCAAGGACGGGGCTTCTGCGTTGAGGGCTCGGGAGGTTATGCACCTATATCTGATCAGGCCGGGCTTCCTAGTATTTAGATAGAACGCCTCAGTGCTGTTTATGAGATAAAACCCGCATCGTTTTGCCCAACAATTAGGTTATAACCAAGGTGTTCCTCTTGAAGCATTCTTAGTTGAGCCGGTTGCTATGGAGGAGGGTATTCGCGGCGCAACGCATTATTTTATGCGATTAAATACGGGTCTCATTTCCTCATCAGCAAGAAGAGCTATGTGCCAAAAGCCTCGAATGCTTATGTCGCATGGTACCAACATGCGACAGATGCTGTTATCAGGGAAGAGAGGCGGCTGCCACTTGACCACAAGGATGTCGTCCCAGCCGATAATCCATCGGTCCCACTGAAGCGACGGACCACTATTCGTCCTTCTTTAAGAGAAATCACTACGGCTATAGTTGAACGGATGTTCCTGCGACTGCGGTAGCCGTGGTGTCTCCAAACTCGGGCATCGGTTCAGAGTTCGGAACCCGTCGTCCGGAAAAAACCGTTAAGCGAAAGCTTTTATCGGCGGCGGCGGGCGTCGTTTCGCAGAAAAGGAAGAAGTCCATATTTTCTGCTGACGCCGTATTCGGACAGGAGCCTCATGCCTCTTATAGTGAGGGCTTGTATGAATATGGCATCAACGAGGGTTTATTTGATGCGCCTGTGACCGATACTGACCTTCAGGCTACCATTTATGCTTCCAAACGACTGGCCCGTGAAGAAGCAGTGTTGGCTTCTATTGTGGAGTCCGGTATACTTCATTTACGCTTTTCTGCATATATCCCCTCCCTCCTTATTATGTTTTATTAACGCTCTCCTCCTTAACAGATATCTCTGCTGAAGAGGCTCTCGCGGCTTTCCTCAGGACATTTGAGGAGGAAGAGAGACTCTGCGCTTCTTTCGGCCTTGGTATAATTCATTTCATTACACCTTTACTCTTTTAATTCATTTTATTCATGGTATGAATCTCTTTCTTTATCCTACTACAGGGACCACCAAAAACCAGGTTATTCCAAGTGCAGTGCCAATCCCAGATGGTGATGTAGGAAAGCTTCCAGAGCCACTGACCGTGGCCGAGGCCCTCCCAAGGCCACCACAGGAGGCATTGCTGAAACAACCAATGATGGATGTCGTAGCGGCTCCGGAGGCCAAGCTCGGTTCGGACAACGACGTCCCCCTGTCGGAAGTTTTAAGGAGGTCGGTTCTCATGGTCCAGGCTGAGAGGAAGCGTAAAAAGCATGCTGCGAGGGAATACGAAGCTGTCTTGGCCGCGGGTGCAGGATCGAGTAATGTTCCACCTGCTGACATTCTTTCGGTAGACATTCCTTCTGCCCTGTCTACTGCCCATAGATAGGTTGCGCGTGCAGCTCGTGAAAAGGGCGAACGGCTACTTCAAGGTAGAACAACGCACGACTCTTAGTAACAACCCCTTTTCTTCCCTTTCTTTCTTTTTTTAACATACGCATTTTTTATTTACAGATCCAGATTTGGGTGACGGCGTGACAGGAGAAGTGCCGACAATTAAAGAGACTGAAGTGGCCAGTCTTTCTCTAGAATCTGGAACCGTTCAACCTATACCTCCCTCTCCCTATGGATCGGCGAGTGACGCAAGCGTTACGACGGGCCTTGTTGAGTCAGGGGATGAAGCTGTGGGTGCTAAATCTACCCTCTCCATGGAAACCGAAGAAGCCGTTACGACCGGTGATGCTTCAAGCACGGTTTCAGTTTCTAATCTATCAGGTACTCGTTGGGCTATTATCTTTGAGCTTTTAATCCTGCTAAGCATCTCTGATGATATTTCCATTGTCCTGAGCATAGGCGCAGTAAACCCTGAAGCTGTACTGGCTAAAGAATTACCACTGGTCGTTGCCTTGACTGTTACGGTTCCTTCTCCCTCTTCTGATTCTCCCGAATTTCGAAAGGTAAAGACTTCTTATTTATTTGCTTCACTGTAGATACCATTTTTTGCATTAACCATATATTGTCACAACCTTGCAGGAGTGCTCTTTGACCACTTATACCAAGTGCTAAACCCACATTTTCCCTTCCAATCAGAAGTCATTCCCCCTTCCGGCATTGGTCAGTATATTCTTCGCTTGATGTTTCTTCCTTTCATGAGTAGACCTTCTGTTGCTAAGCTTTCCTCATATTGACCACAGTATGACGGCCCGAAGGAGGGAGCGAAGGAATAGCATGTTGGATGTATATGCCCTAGAGGCCAGTATTATATATGTATACATATGGATACTAGGGATATGTATGTACAGAACAATCTTGCTCGGTTTTATAGTATATTATTTGACTTGTCTTTATCGGGATATGTGTATTTATTGTTATTGTATCTGATTTGCACATATTGATAAAGACTCGATACGGTAGTATACTATTGTGGTTTGTCTTTATCTTAACATAGCATATGTCATACTCGTTATTACATATTGCGGTTACAAGTTGATAAATCCCCTAGGATCTTGCTTGACTATCTACGTTGTGATGGAGATCATACTTGTGGGAGCAGGGTAGTCCATAAGCGCATCCTTAAATGGTCTCTAGTCGCGTGAGTATCGAGACTGGGCACTGATACTCCAGAGTAGACTGGTGTGTACGTTTCTAGCCCCGTCGGGGGATGGTTGGTCCTACAGCCATTGATCTGATGCACCTAAGATCGTATACAGGTGCTCACTGGGTGTGAGTACACTGGACGGACTCGCCGAGAACTTCCATATGGTACTATACCTATCGTCAGATGGAAGTTCTCAGGTGACATGTGTACAGGTTAGTCTTTGGACCCGAGATCGGCATTTGTCTCGTGTGAGTTCCCACTGAACTTTGATCACTACCCTACCACGGCTCAACTGAGTTGTGCAAACAGGTTTTGGTTGGGTTCAGTCCCGAACCACATGGAGGCAGTGAGCGATTGTCGGGGATTCGTCTCTCCCGGTATAAGGAGTCGATATCGCACTGTGATTCGATTGGTCAGGACCATAAGATCTTGGCCAAGGCACTTGGGATTTACTAATAGGTTGATCAGTAGTTTCTCGGATTGGTCCTGAGCCACATCGGCATGACTTATCAAGTTGTTAGGGTCTGACGTTCACCATCCCCTAGACCCGGTATGCGATACTCTTTGACGAACAGACCGGACTGTACGGATATTGTCACGGATAGGCTCAGTAGGAGATCCGGATGAGTTTTCTCATCGGCCTTCTTTTCGATAGATACCTGGGTAGCTGTTACGTACAGCTAGTGCCGCTGACGTGCTTGTGGTTAAACCCACTGCCAGAGTATTGTCGAGTCTTTAGAGTCCCACACAAAGGGTTTCCCTGATTCGGGCGAAATGATGTAGTAACTGTATTGGATACGTGCAGGGTTCGATCGATTGATGTACTTGGTACTCGGATTTTCGATCGGACAGTTTGTAATACTAGCCGGCTCGGTTTTGAGCCGGATTATTAAATCAGGTATTGATTTAATAATTTACGTATATGTATTTCGATATATATATTCTAGTATTACGTTCTTCGTGTTATTCTATCTCTTTTGGGTGTTTGGATTTTTATCTGATTGCCGGTATATTTTTACAGTAGACTGAAATCCGTATTTATTACAGATTTCCTTCTAGAAGGAGGCCACCTCATTATGTATTTTCCTTTTATTTGATAATTGGAAATGAGATGTAAAGTGAAGGGTATGGGAGGAAAAGAGGTGACCATGCTTCAATAGTGGTCAAATGAATTTATAATTCATTTTGGGTTTACTATTGAAGCATGGTTGCTATTGTTTAATGAAAGAAAATGGTATACAAAACCTATGTGTGTTATTTTCTCTCTCATGCTTATTTTCATTTTTCCTCTTGAGATCTCATCTCCTCCCTCCTCTAGCTTTCTCCTCCACCTTCATCTTCTTCCTCTTCACTACATTTCTCATGTGTTAAGATACAAGTGAAGAAGCTAGAAAGAGATAGAACACTTAGACATCCAAACTACATCCTAGATTACTTGTACTAGCATTCCAAGTTCTCTAGTTGCTCTTTTGACACTTTGCAAAGAGCTAGAGCCATAGATCATACACCCCGGGTGGATCATCTACGACAAAAGGAGGCCGGAGAACAAGCTAGATCCCGATGGACCGATGGAGCCGGATTTGGAGTTCAAGCATGTTCAAGGCGCTTGCTAGGAGCTAAGGATGAAGAAAGAAGACCGAAGGACTTGGTTCGTTTGGTGAGGTTTCTACCATAGTAGATAGCGCTTCTTCTTTTGCTATGTAGGTTTTATGGAAAGATCCGATTAGGGTTTAGTCTAGTGCCAAGATTTTGTTCGTTTTGAAATTTTTGTTCCGCATTTGGCCATAAAAGATGGCCGGGCACTGGGGTAACCCTTCATGGTATTAGAGCCATCCCATAAAACATACACTAGCTTGTTTAAACGTGTTTAGAATAACGATCAACTGAAAATTCCAAAAACCGCATTTCATTTCATATAGTTTCTGTCGATTTTTAAAAGTGCTCGAAAAATCAATTTTATGGTCTCAGAAAATCATGCAGGCTTTTTTAAGACCCCTGAAGAAATTTGGTCACGTGGTCCTTCCAAACCACCACGGAACCGCCGCGCAAACCCCCTATTGGCGGCGGTTACGCGGCCGTTTTAGGGCCCACGTGGACAAAATTTCTTCTAGGCCTCTTATTTTTGGAATTGTGGTTTCTGAAATAATTATTTTTGGGCCCAGATTTGTTACAGTGTCGGTTTAATACTTGGGGCCCACTTGGAAAATTTAGTCGATCGTAATTTTAAAATACGTATTTTATTTTCAGTACATTCACTTTTATCTGCGACCGGGAATGTCACTCGATCGGTAAAACTCGTCTGATTGTTGTATGTTTCTTTAGACGGGTTTTGCGAACATGACATTCGCGTTGATGTTGTGTGCTTGTGCTGTGATTGTGGTTGGATTGTCGTGGTGGATAGCGTGTGGTGCAATGTTAGAAATACAGTTTATAATTTATTTGTACATTTGTTATTGCGGGGCGAGCGTCCGACATGTGGACTGCCGTCTTTGCCGTTTGTATATTATTTTGGGGCACGACCAGGCTGAGGTCGATGTCACCGGTTGTATATATTTTTTTAATATTCTGTACTAGAATTACCCCACGGCGGAGTGCACGGATAGCCGGGTTCTAGAAGGCAACAAGACCGCATCTCATGGCATCGAGACGGAGGAGGCTTCATTCTCATGGTGTTGAGACGGAGGGGGCTTCATTCTAGAACTGGCGGTCTATTCGCCACACTCGTAGGGGGTACAGGTTTTCATTGCACATGCTATCCACACGACCTGAACGTCGGGTTTTATTTGCGGCTCAAATGAAACCCGGAGCTCCAAGATTATCCGCCATTCTGTAATATTATCTGTGATGTTGTTTAATATCATGCCTGTGACGAATGTTATATATACTTATATATATACTAGTAGATATTGTATATGTTTAGCACACACGCTAGTCCAGCCCCCGCTCTGTCGTTAGTTAAGTAACCTAACGGGTGATGACGGGGCCCCGTGGCGAATGCGGATGGCATATACGTACATTTTATTTTCGTTCTTTTCTGGTGTAATAGGTTACAAATTGATGGGACGGCATTAATTTTAATTAATGCAAGATAATAAACCTAAAAGATGTTGTTGGAACCAAGTTTTAAAAACTGACATTACAGACGTTGTCTTTTACTTTGCATAGTGGTATTCAGTTAAGAATATCCTGCACCTCTTTCGATGAGGTAAGGGCCGAGATCCCTTCACCGGGAGTGACCCCTTGAGTAAAAGTTTGCGTCAGCGTAATAACTTCACTATAGTCGATTATTTTTGTTTTGCATCGTGGTATTCAGTTTGGAATATCCTGCACCTCATTCGACGAGAAAAGAGCCGAGATCCCTTCACAGGGAGTGACCTCTTTAGCAAAGGTTTTCGCCACTATATATTTACAAAACTACTTAGGTTCCTTCAACGATATCAAGTTCATTACGTTAACGGGTTTTTCGCCAAAAACCCAGCCGTAGCTCTCTGTCATTTCAGATAAAAAGCAGTTAGTATTCGTGCTATGTACGTTGGTCTCTATCAAGGCATAGTGTATGGTAGCTAAGTGTTGCTTATCTGTTGCATCTTAGGATGCGATTAATTAGGACAGTCGCATAGCCACTTTAGTCTCTATCAAGGGCTTATGCGGGTGGGTCTAAATTAATCCAGGACAATGATGGGTTGAACTTGACTTGCGACTTATGGTACGTTGGTCTCTATCAAGACCATATGTCATTAGGGGCAAAAACCACATCGGGAGTTTCAAACATACAGGAAACTTGCAGATTTAGCATACCTTCTGGACTATGGTGACTAGAGTGGATTCCATCTAGTGCATCACACAATGATAGTTGGATCCCGATCCCACTGATGAATAGGATTACTCTCGGGAGATTATCACACTTAACAATCAATGCTATAAACCAAGTAGGTGTCTAGAAAGGTGTTAGCGGGGCTACGCCTCCAGGGAAAAGAGGTTATGTAATTAAGGAACTTCGCGAAAGCGTTGGAAAACCTCCCTCGAAGTACCAACACCAGCCCGGCTGAAAGGTTAAGCAAGTATTGTGACGTGCGATTAATCCTGACTAGATCTTCTTTTAGGGTTTGAAGAAGAATTTGAGGAGACGGTGGGAGCCATCCTGGTTAGATAAATTAATAAACCAATCTAATCTTGCAAGAGCGCACGCTGAGTGTTTTCCCTCTCTCTCTCTCCAGGTAGCAACCATTTCACGCCCTAATCAAGATAATAAAATGTATCGCTTGACCGATCCGAATTCTTATTCGAGGCTGGAGAACGTCGGTTCGGCTCTAACTTACAACAACTGTCATAAGTATGAGCAAGGGAAAGAGGAAAGTTTGAATTTCTTGATAACCCCATCGAAGAAGAAGCACACTGTTGCGTCTTCTTCAGGTGTTCTTGTTATTGAGAACTGTTTTTCGGTCAGTTCTACCTCCTGGGTACTAGATACCGGATCATGATCTCATATCTGTAATTTATTGCAGGGACTGAGAAAAAGTAGGATAGTTGGACCTGGTGATATGTCCCTCAGGGTAGGGAACGGAGCACAAGTTAATGTTGCGGTCGTCGGTGAATATCACCTAGTGTTGCCAAATGGCAATGCTATGATTTTGAACAATTGCTACTATGTACCTTCCATACTTTACAACATCATATCAGTTTCTTTACTTGATAAAGATGGATATAACTTTGTTCTTGGTAGAAATATCATGAACATTTACCTTGATAAGGTATTGGTTGCAGAAGGTACACTGTGTAATGGTATCTATGTTCTAAATCAGAATACGGTTCTCAATGTACAAAACATACGCAAGAGGAAGAGTTCAGATACGAACGAATCCTACTTGTGGCATTGTAGACTTGGTCATATCGGAGAGAAAAGACTGAGTAAGTTACATAAAGATGGACTCTTGAATACGTTCGAATTTTCATCTTATAAAACTTATCAGTTTTGTCTTAAAGGAAAGATGACCAAATCTCCGTTTACCGGCCATGGAGAAAGAGCAGCAAAGCTCTTGGGACTCATACACAATGATGTACGTGGTTCGATCTCTATACATGCAAGGGTAGGTTCTCGTACTTCATCACATTCACTGACGATCTCTCTAGGTTCGGATATGTGTATCTCATGAAACACAAATCTGAAGCTTTTGAGAAAGTCAAAGAATTCAGAAAGGAAGTAGAGAACCAGATTGGCAAAAGTATTAAGATCCTCCGATCTGATAGGGGGGAGTACTTAAGTACGGAATTCAGGGACTTTCTAAAAGAGAATGGTATTCTCTCTCAGCTTACTCCTCCGTATACTCCACAACACAACGGTGTGTCAGAGCGGAGGAATCGTACCCTATTGGATATGGTTCGCTCCATGATGAGTAATGCTGAGTTGCCTCTTTCATTCTGGGGGCTTGCGCTTGAAACCGCAGCGTATCTATTGAATCAGGTTCCATCAAAATCTGTGCCTAAGACTCCATATGAAATATGGAGTAATAAAAGACCATGTCTTAAAAGGATTAAGATATGGGGTTGTCCGGCCTATGTAAAAAAACAGAATCCGTACAAACTTGAGGCACGATCAGTTTTATGTAAGTTTGTTGGATATCCCAGGCATTCAAATAGATATCTATTCTTCCATGTCGATGAACAAAAGGTTTTTGTCTCTCGACATGCCACCTTTCTTGAATGGTTGTTTCTTGAAAAAGAAATAAGTGGAGGCACGGTAGAATTGGAAGAAATTCCAGAAGGACAAACTATAACTGAAGATTTGGTAGAACCACAAGATTCAACAGTACCGGACGAACCTCAGCCACTTCGCAGATCTAGTAGGATTTCTCATCAGCCCGAGAGATACTACGGTTTTCTCATAGATGGGGATCGAGAGGATTGCATCTTGGAAGAAGATGATCCTACTAGTTTCAGGCAGGCCATTATCAGTAGGGACTCTGATAAGTGGCTGGATACTATGCAATCTAAAATGGAGTTCATGTACACCAATAAAGTGTGGACCCTGGAAGTTTCTCCACCGGGGGTAAAACCCGTTGGATGCAAATGAATCTACAAGAAGAAACTTGGTGTAGATGGGAAGGTGGAAACCTATAAGGCTAGACTCATTGCAAAAGGTTTTCGTCAAAGACCAGGAGTGGACTATGACGAAACCTTTTCTCCAGTGGCTATGCTCAAATCCATTAGGATCCTGCTTGCCATTTCTGCCTTCCATGACTATGAGATCTGGCAGATGGACGTAAAAACGGCCTTTTTAAACGGAAGTTTAGAAGAGTGCGTTTATATGGATCAGTCAGAAGATTTTGTAGACAGTGGGAGCAGCGGGAAGGTGTGCAAGTTACTCAAATCCATTTATGGATTGAAGCAAGCATCGCGGAGCTGGAACATCTGTTTTGATGAGACAGTCAAGGACTTTAACTTCATCAAGAACGAAGATGGGCCTTGTATTTATAAGAAGATTGTAGGACGAACTGTCGTGTTCCTAGTTTTATACGTTGACGACATTCTTTTGATAGGAAATGACATTCCTATGCTACAATCAGCCAAGCTATTCTTATCACAAAGGTTCTCCATGAAAAACCTAGGTGATGCCTCGTACATTCTGGGGATCAAGATCTACAGAGATAGATCCAAGAAATTACTGGGACTTTCACAGTCCAGGTACATAGAGACCGTACTAAAGAGATTTAGTATGGAAGATTCCAAGCGCGGTAACATACCCGCATTGCACGGAATCGCCCTCTCCAAGAAGATGTCTCCCAAGAATGACGAGGAGAGGGTTCGCATGAGCACTATACCCTACGCTTCGGCGGTAGGATCTATAATGTATGCGATGCTATGTATAAGACCAGATGTAGCTTACGCGCTAAGCGTGGTGAGCCGGTATCAGTCAGACCTAGGTGAGGACTACTGGACAGCAGTAAAGAACATTCTCAAGTACCTGAGAAGGACTAAGGAGATGTTCCTGATTTACGGTAATGGAGACCTCAGGGTCGAGTCCTTTACCGACTCAAGCTTCCAGAGTGATAAGGATGACAGCAAGTCTGTCTCGGATTTTGTGTTTACCCTCAACGGAGGAGCGGTATGTTGGAAGAGTTCCAAATAGGATAACGTCGTAGACTCGACGATGGAGGCTGAATACATTGTTGCAAGCGATGCCGCAAAAGAGACGGTCTAGATAAAGAAGTTCATAGCTGAACTTCAGGTGGTTCCGTCCATTTTTGATCCAATACCAGTGTATTGTGATAACAATGGGGCTATAGCTTTAGTGAAGGAACCACGGTCCCATCAAAAATCCAGGCACATCTTAAGGCGATATCATCTGATCAGAGAGATCGTAGATCGCCAGGAGATCGAGATCCGGAGAGTGGATACGAAAGACAACACGGCGGATCCATTTACAAAGGCCCTCCCTCAAGCACAGTTCGAGCGACATTTTGGGATGTTGGGTATGCGGTACGCCAGCATCTGGCCTTAGAGCATACGTTGGGTATTCGGTACGCCAATCACTGGCCTTTAGTGCAAGTGGGAGATTGTTGGATGTATATGCCATAGAGGCCAGTATTGTATATGTATACATATGGATACTAGGGATATGTATGTACAGAACAATCTTGCTCGGTTTTATAGTATATTATTTGACTTGTCTTTATCGGGATATGTGTATTTATTGTTATTGTATCTGATTTGCACATATTGATAAAGACTCGATACGGTAGTATACTATTGTGGTTTGTCTTTATCTTAACATGGCATATGTCATACTCGTTATTACATATTGCGGTTACATGTTGATAAAGCCCCTAGGATCTTGCTTGACTACCTGCGTTGTGATGGTGATCATACTTATGGGAGCAGGGTAGTCCATAAGCGCATCCTTAAATGGTCCCTAGTCGCGTGAGTATCGAGACTGGGCACTGATACTCCAGAGTAGACTGGTGTGTACGTTTCTAGCCCCGTCGGGGGATGGTTGGTCCCACAGCCATTGGTCTGATGCACCTAAGATCGTATACAGGTGCTCACTGGGTATGAGTACACTGGACGGACTCGCCGAAAACTTCCATATGGTACTATACCTATCGTCAGATGGAAGTTCTCAGGTGACATGTGTACAGGTTAGTCTTTGGACCCGAGATCAGCATTTGTCTTATGTGAGTTCCCACTGAACTTTGATCACTACCCTACCACGGCTCTACTGAGTCGTGCAAACAGGTTTTGGTTGGGTTCAGTCCCGAGCCACATGGAGGCAGTGAGCGATTGTCGGGGATTCGTCTCTCCCGGTATAGGGAGTCGATATCGCACTGTGATTCGATTGGTGAGGACCATAAGACCTTGGCCAAGGCACTTGGGATTTACTGATAGGTTGATCAGTAGTTTCCTGGATTGGTCCTGAGCCACATCGGCATGACTTATCAGGTTGTTAGGGTCTGACGTTCACCATCCCCTAGACCCGGTATGTGATACTCTTTGACGAAGAGACCGGACTGTACGGATATTGTCACGGATAAGCTCAGTAGGAGATCCGAATGAGTTTGCTCATCGGCCTTCTTTTCGACAGGTACCTGGGTAGCCGTTACGTACAGCTAGTGCCGCTGACGTGCTTGTGGTTAAACCCACTGCCAGAGTACTGTCGAGTATTTAGAGTTCCACACAGAGGGTTTCCCTGATTCAGGAGAAATGATGTAGTAGCCGTATTGGATACGTGCAGGGTTCGATCGATTGATGTACTTGGTACTCGGATTTTCGATCGGACAGTTTGTAATACTAGCCGGCTCGGTTTTGAGCCGGATTATTAAATCAGGTATTGATTTAATAATTTACGTAATGTATTTCGATATATATATTCTAGTATTACGTTCTTCATGTTATTCTATCTCTTTTGGGCGTTCGGATTTTTATCTGATTGCCGGTATATTTTTACAGTAGACTGAAATCCGTATTTATTACAGATTTCCTTCTAGAAGGTGGCCACCTCATTATGTATTTTCCTTTTATTTGATAATTGGAAATGATGTGTAAAGTGAAGGGTATGGGAGGAAAAGAGGTGACCATGTTTCAATAGTGGTCAAATGAATTTATAATTCATTTTGGGTTTACTATTGAAGCATGGTTGCTATTGTTTAATGAAAGAAAATGGCATACAAAACCTATGTGTGTTATTTTCTCTCTCATGCTTATTTTCATTTTTCCTCTTGAGCTCTCATCTCCTCCCTCCTCTAGCTTTCTCATCCACCTTTATCTTCTTCCTCTTCACTACATTTCTCATATGTTGAGATACAAGTGAAGAGGCTAGAAAGAGATAGAACACTTAGACATCCAAACTATATCCTAGATTACTTGGACTAGCATCCCAAGTTCTCTAGTTGCTCTTTTGACACTTTGCAAAGAGTTAGAGCCATGGATCATACTTCCCTGGTGGATCATCTACGACAAAAGGAGGCCAGAGAACAAGCTAGATCCCGATGGACCGATGGAGCCGGATTTGGAGTTCAAGCATATTCAAGGTGCTTGCTAGGAGCTAAAGATGAAGAAAGAAGACCGAAGGACTTGGTTCGTTTGGTGAGGTTTCTACCATAGTAGATAGCGCTTCTTCTTTTGCTATGTAGGTTTTATGAAAAGATCAGGTTAGGGTTTAGTCTAGTGCCAAGTTTTTGTTCATTTTAAAATTTTTGTTCCGCATTTGGCCAAGAAAGATGGCCGGGGCACTAAGGTAACCCTTCATAGCCAAGCCTCCGGTGCTCCCTGTCTTGCCACTTTCAACAGCTGGTATGGTAACTCTTATCCATCAGCTTCCTTCTTTATCTTTCAAGTTGAAATTTGACCCTTATTCTTGCGTGATTTATTTTGCAATAATTATGCCAGATTCGCTTCATTTTGAGTCTCGCATTCCCATGCTTATGGGGCCTTTTGCTAAACATCAATCTTCCAGGGGCGCGGTGACTAACAAGAAAATGTTAAGCGAATTTATCGAAGATCTTGATGCCGAGGTTTTCACCTCTGCTGTAGATTTCGCTGACGAAGTCAACCCTATGCTGATGACGCTTACGAATTTCCACAACGAAGATTTCGTTCGCTTTTGGGTCGATCATTGTAAGGAGATCGAGACTTGTTTGCATGAGATCGAGCTCAAGCGTCTCGCTCCTGAAGTATTGATCTTGAAGGCTCAGCGGGTCGCGTGGATCAAGCAAAGCGCCGACTTCATTCAGTATTTTGAACAAAAGCTGACCCTGAAGCGAAAGGAGTATAAGACAGCTTCTGGCGAATCCATTCAATTGCATGCCCAAATCGAAGCGAATGCCACACTGCTGAAAATTATCTTTGAAAAACTCCAACAATGTATATCTAATGGGCTGGCGCTGAAGCAGAAGCTCGTCTTTACTAAGCGGGTCATGCAAGATTGGGAAGCTGCCAAGCAGGAAATCGCTGAGAAGCTTTCATCCTTATGGCAACAAAGGGCTCAAATCGAAGCGGGGCTGGCAGCAATAGCTGAATGCGAGGAGGAGTTGCGGGGAGCGCGTGAGCGGGTCACCAATTTGCTGAATGCCCCTCCTTCCTAATTGTAACTGTATTCTCCTTTTTGCATTAATTGTATCTCTTAAACATTTTGATTCATGAATAAGAATATACATTTTTTTCTTTTGCATCCGCTTATCAGTGTCTTGATGTGGCGCTAATTAGTTTATTTACTCGTTTCGGAGTTTGTAGTTTATTCACTCGTTTCAGAGTTTCTAGTTTACGTACTCATTTTGGAGTTTGTAGTTTATTCGCTCATTCCGGAGTCTCTAGTTTATGGACTCATTTCGGAGTTTGTAGTTTATTCACTCATTTCGGGGTCTCTAGTTTATGGACTCATCTCGGAATTTGTTTAATTTATCTCCTTGGGATTATAGGTAAACTCGTCCTAACGTTATAGATAACCCCTGCTCTTTGCGACAGAGCTCCGTTAGGTTTTGTGGTACTAAGGTTTTAGTCCGTGGTACCGCCGTGTTGGCTGATGCATTCCCCGATATGCAGTATTTACGTTGTTGTTCGAGTAGCCCCGCGACTGTCGTGTTTTTGATCCCTTCAGAGGCTGGACAAGACGTCTTCAAGTAATCTTTTTAGGCAGTTTGACCGTCACAGGAACAAGCGTTAGGAATTTTGCCATGCTGCTTTTTACTTGAGGTTAGGCTCAGTTTGGGAGCCCCGATGAGTCATAATCATTCCGTACTGGTGTAGGATGATCTCCGATAGTCTTTCAGCTTTTATTTGAGTTACCGTCAAGACCCTGAAGCTAGGAATTTTGCCTTCGCTTCCTTTTGATTTGGCTATTTTGGAGCCTTTGTTGACATTGCGTCTGCTGTAACGAGAAGAATGTCGGGATAGTCTTTTGGTTGTTTTGTGAACCGTTAAGATTTGGAGCTAGGAATTTTTCCATGGCTCCATTTTGTTTCAACCATGGGGTCTTTTGTTGACATCGCGTATGTATCCTTCTGGAGTGAGAGGGAACGTCGTTGTTGATATTGCGTCTGCTGTAACGAGACGAATGTTGAGGTAGTTTTTAAGTTGTTTTGTGAACCGGCAAGACTTGGAGCTAGGAATTTTGCCATGGCTCCATTTTGTTTCGACCCTAGGGTCTTTTGTTGACATCACGTCTGCATCCTGCTGGAGTAAGAGAGAACGCCATTGTTAATATTGTGTCTGCTGTAACGAGGCGAATGTTGAGATAGTTTCTAGGTTGTTTTGTGAACCTTCAAGACTTGGAGATAGGAATTTTGCCATGACTCCATTTTGTTTCGACCCTCTGGTCTTTTGTTGATATCGCGTCTACATGCTGCTTGAGTACGAGGGAACGCCGTTGTTGACATTGCGTTTACTGTAACGAGACAAATGTTGAGGTAGTCTTTAGGTTATTTTATGAACCGTCAAGACTTGGAGCTAGGAATTTTTCCATGGCTCCGTTTTGTTTTGGCTCTGGGGTCTTTTGTTAACGTCGCGTCTGCATCCTGCTGGAATGAGAAGGTACGCCGAGGTTGTCTCTAGGTTGTATATGAATCGTTAAGATCTGGCTCTCCTTTTGATGGAGCCTGGTAGGAAAACATGGTTCCTTTTTTCATTTGTGCCCATTTTGTATACAGGGGTCGGTGTAGACTCACCTGCAGGACAGAAAAGTTTCAATTTGATATGTTTTTTTTTGTTTCCGTGATTCTCTATCTTTTCAACTTTTATATCGCGAAAGTCGCGATAGCCTAATCATTTCGGCTATTTTTTGCGGTGCCCAATCATTTCGGCTATGTATTGTTTTATTTTTTACTCGTTGTTTTTTATTGTGAGTTGCCCAGTCATTTCGGCTGTTTCATATGCATATATTTTTTTGCTCATTGATTTTTTTATTGCGAGTTGCCCCATCATTTTGGCTATTCCATATGCATATACTTTTGTTGCGAGTTGGGAACTTGGATCCTGACAACAATTCCAGCATCAGCATTGCTACGACTGGAATATTGCCAGGAGCAAATCATCATTTGCCTTGAAAGGACTTAGAATTTGATACCAATTTAGGCATCAACATCGCTACGACTGGAATATTGCCAGGAGCGAATCATCATTTGCCTCGAGAGGACTTAGAATTTGATACCGATTTAGGTATCAGCATCGGTACAACTGGGATATTGTCAGGAGCGAATCATCATTTGCCTTTGTCGATTTGAACAAAAGTGGCTTAGCAAACAGGGTTGGGATCCTGTCTATTAAGGCTTTTTGACTTTATGAGCCGTAAGGATCTCATAAAATTATTTCTCCCTACGAGTCGAGAGGATCTCGTAGGTGTAGGTTCCCCCTAGAAGTCGCGAGGACTCCTAAGTGGTATTTTCTCTTGCAAGTCGTAAGAATCTTATAAAAGTATTTTCTCCTTATAAGTCGAGTCTCCTTATAAGTCGAGAGGACTTACAAGTGTCGTTCTGACATTCAACGCCATTGGTGGAACTAGGTGAGAGCTATATTTATTTATGCCCATGGATTGTATACAAGGGCCAATATTGGACCGCCTGTAGGGCAACTTGGGGAATATGATGGCTTAAGAACAGATCTAGGTGCCTGTAGCTTAAGGGTTTTGAATTCTATGAGCCGTGAGGGTCTCATAGGAGGGAAATTCTCCTTACGAGTCGTGAGGATCTCGCAAGTGTAATTTCTTCTTAGGAATCGTAGGGATTTCTAAGCATGTTTCTTCCTTGTGAGTCGTAAGGATCTCACGCGGGTATTTTCTCCTCACAAGGTCGAGAGGACCTTGCAAGTGTACATGAGTTTTTTTCTTTTTTTACGAATTTTCACCATTTCGGATTTTCATGAACTCGCCGGTAGTCCTGCTATTTTTACTCATGGTGCCCTTTCGAGTTTTCATCCGTGCCTCTTTAGCTTGTGGACATACCATTTTTTTTAACCGAGATTGCGCCTTTTCGGGTTTTCACAAGCTCGCCGGTAGCCCTACTATTTTTACTCACGGAGCCCTTTCGGGTTTTCATCCATACCCATTTTGCTTGTGGACATACCCTTTTTTTTCTTTTAACCGAGATTGCGCCCATTCGGGTTTTCACAAGCTCGCCGGTAACCCTGCTGTTTTTACTCACGGCGCCCTTTCGGGTTTTCATCCGTGTCCATTTTGCTTGTGGACATACCATTTTTTTCCTTTGCTAGTGATGTTTAGGGGTAGCTTTGTCGCTGAAGTAGCTGCACAGTCGGTAGAACTTGAGTTGAGATCTTTGCTATCAAGACTTTGATTGCAATATGGATCTCAAGAGACTATATCGTCATATCTAGGGCAACGCACTAGTTTAGAGACGTTTCAGTCCAATGTTAGTTTAGGAAAATCTCGGTCCACTGTTAGTTTAGGGACATCTTGGTCCATTATCACCATTTTTGATGTGAAGTTTTAGTTTAAGGACAGTACGATCCGTTGTCGCCATGTTTGAGGCGAAGTTTTTCCGAATACCACTTAGAGTTTTGACTCGGGAAGAAAGCGAGCGGACACGTGCGTCGTCATTTATCATTGACCTAAGTCATAACTCATCAAGCGTGATATTTCTTGAGGAATCGGCCGTTTATTGGCCGGAAAGGTCTTTCGCCATACATATCCATGAGCAAATAGGCCCCACCTTGGTAGACCTTGTCTATGATGTATGGGCCCTCATAGTTCGGCTCGAATTTCCCCTGTTTTGCACGATTGGGGATCATAGGTCTTTTGACGAATGGTACGAGTTCGTCTTAGCGGAATGTTCTCGGCCTGGTCAGTTTTTTGTATGACCGAATCATCCTTGCCTTATAAGCCTCCAAATTTTGCTGCGCTATAAGGCAGGTTTCGTCGAGGGCATCGAGCTCCTCAAGTCGTAGATGAGCGTTTTCTTCATCTATCAGTCCGTATTGAACCGCTACTCGGAGAGAAGGGGGTTCTATTTCCAAAGGGAGGACTGCTTCCGTACCGAATACCAACGCGTATGGGGTTGTATTCGTGGCTGTCTTGAATGTCATCCGGTACGCCCATAAAGCTTCGTGCAATCTTTCATGCAAGTCTTTTTTGCTTCTAGACACCGTTTTCTTTATAATCTTGGTCAAGATCTTGTTGAAAGCTTCAGCTAGACCATTAGCTCGGGGATTATAGATGGAAGAGTATCTCCGGTCTATTTTTTGTTGTTCTACAAAGCGGCTGATTTTATGGCTCCTGTAGGCTGGCCCATTATCCGAGATAATCCGTTGCGGAGTATCGAACCGGTAGATGACATGTGTCTTGAAGAAATGGAGAATATTCTCCATCTTCACCTCTCTTAGTGGTACTGCTTCCGCCCACTTAGAAAAGTAGTCGGTCGTTGCCAGTATGAATCGGTGTCCTTTGGATGACGCTGATTCAATGGGGCCAATTATGTTGGTTCCCCACATTTCGAATGGCCAGCTAGCTATAGTTGGGTGTAGCGGATTTGGATGTTGGTGGATGAAGTCCCTGTGAATCTGGCACGAGTGACACTGCATTGCATATTCGAGACAGTCCTGAATCATTGTGGGCTAATAGTAACCCATTCTTTTGATCATCAGCTTCATCTTTGGTCCGGCTTGATAAGAACCGCAGAGTCCGTCGTGAGTTTCTTGGACGACCTTCTTTTCTTCTTATGGCCCCAAGCACCTTATCCACAGACAGTCAAGCGACCTCTTGTATAGAGTATTATTGATGAAGTCGAAAGACAGAGCCCGTTTCATGAGCTGATGTCTTGACGACGCGTTTTCGGGCGTTCGATGAGATTTGAAGTAGTCTATGAAGACTTCCCTCCAATCCTTGATCTTTTCTTCGTCTTTTATTTGAAGGACTAATTTTTTAGTCGATTCCTTTCCTTCAGACGACTCTGTTGAATCTTCTGAAAATATTTCTGCTAGCATGAGAACCCGGCGGCTTTGCACAACGATCCTTATGTCATCGAGGTTTTCGTCAGCCAGCTCCTTAGCAAGCTTGGCTAATGCATCCTCCTTGCTATTTTCCGCACGCGGTATGCTTTCCAAGATGTAGGAGGGGATTTGTGTCAGCAATTGCTGCACTCTCCTACTATATTTTATCAACTCAGGTTTGCACGTCTGATAGTCACTATTTACTTGGCAAACGACCAGCTGGGAGTCTCCATATATGAGGAGGTTTTCGATTCCCATATCGACAACGATCTCAAGACCCGCTATCAAAGCTTCATATTCAGCCTCGTTGTTTGTTCTTAGTTCCGTTAAGGAAAGGGTGAAACGCATTATCCTTCCTTGCGGAGTTACGAAGATGAAGCCCACCCCGGCTTTGATTATAGGGGTGTTATGCTTCCGCTTCTTCATGGAAGATGCCCTATCGAAGTAGAGTTCCCATTGGACATTATTTCCTTCCTCCTCCCCTTCGATTGTGTCGAACGCATGGTTGTCTGGCAATTCGCAATTTAAGGAAGAATCGGCTGGTATCGGATGCTCAGTGAGAAAGTCGGCGATGGCCCGACCTTTCACTACCTTGAGGGGTCGATACGTTATCAAGAACTACATCAAGAGGAGGGCCCATTTGGCAAGCCTTCCTGTTAGTATGGCCCTTGATATCAGATATTTGAGAGGATCCACCTTTGATATGAGATGGACCTCATATGCCAAGGCATAGTGCCTGAGCTTCATTATCGCGAAGATTAGTGCCAGGCGGTGCTTTTCGATGGGGGCGTAGTTATTTTCTGCCCCCATGAGAACTCAACTCAAATAATAGAGAGCTCTCTCCTTCCCCTGGTCGTTCTCCTGTGGCCATAATGTGGCTAAAGAACCTTCCAGGGCTGTTGTGTACAGGATAAGGGGCTTTACCTTAACCGAAGCGGTCGGTACCGGCGGGTTCTACAGGTATTGATTGATTTCGTCCGGTACATTTTAGCATTTATGATCCCAAACGAATGTGGTCCCCTTCTTCATTAGATGGCTGTAGGGGAGGCATTTGCCGGAGAGGTTGGCTATGAACCGCCGGATATACGCGAGCTTTCCTTGGAGAGACCGCAGTTGTTTGAGAGTTCTTGGCGTGGGCATTTCTATAATCGCCTTGATCTTTGATGGGTCTATTTCGATGCCTGGTGTCGTATGATGAATCCTAGGAATTTGCCTAAGGAGACTCAAAACACGCATTTCAGGGGATTCATCTTTAGATTGTATTTCCGAAGACGCTGGAACACTATGTTCAGATGTTCCCAGTGCTCCTCGTATGATTTGTTTTTCACCACAAGGTCATCAATATAGAATTCGACAATCTCATGTATGAGATCATCGAAGATCTTCGTCATGGCCCTCTGGTAGGTAGCACCTGCATTCTTCAAACCGAAGGGCATCACCTTATAGCAGAATATGCCTAACGGAGTCCGGAAGGTGGTGTGCTTTTGGTCTTTAGGATGCATTTTTATTTTATTGTAGCGTAAAGATCCATCCATGAAGGAGAAGACCTCATGAGTGGACGTGTTATCGATCATCAGCTCGGTAACATGTACTGAGAAGTCATCCTTCAGACAAGTTTTGTTAAGGTCTCGAAAGTCTATGCAGATGTGCACTGTTCCATTTTTCTTCATCACTGGAACAATGTTAGAAATCCAATCGGGATACTGAACTTCTTGGATGAAACCGGAGTCAATTAGTTTCTTGACTTTGGCATTGATACTTATCTCGAGTTCAAGCCGTATTCTTCTTGGCGCATGTTTGACTGGCTTAACGTTCGGCGATATAGCCAGTTAATGTACCTCTATTTCTTGATCTAGTCCCGGAATCTCGGAATAATTCCATGCAAAGTAGTCTTTATATTGCATGAGTACATTTTTAAAGTAGCCACCTGCTTTTTAGATAGCAGCTCACTGACAAACGTTAGCCTCGGATCATTTACCGTTCCCAAGTCAATTTTCCTTAGATTGTCCGCCATGGTGTGTATCCCATCTTCCAGCTCTTTTGGCACCGGTGGAAATTCTGAGATTAGCTCGTCCTCATCCTCATATGTGAAGTATCTGGAGGGGTCATTTATATTCTCGTGGTTCCCCTCTTTTGAGAATGTTATCACGTGGCAGGTGCGAGTTCGTTTCCAAGCTCGATGTTGATCTAGCCCTACTCTCGCAATATAGGTTGCTTTTGGCTCATGCTTTCACGGTGGGATGACCTATTGCTCGGTGGTAGGAGCAATAATCCAGATGATGGACCTCATTTATCTGTTTGGGGTACTGAGGCTCCGGGAGCGTCATCATTTGATGCTTAATGACAAGGCCGAATATTTTCCTTGTCTTGTCTTGGGGGAAAGAGTATTTCCGACCCATCTTCTTCATAAAAGACGGATTCCAGTTGATTTTTACTCGATCGTATGGCTTATTAGATCCGTTTCGTTGTTTTTGAAGGTCATTCTCATTCTCTACCATGTTTTTGCCTCTGTGTCGGGCTTTTTCCTTATAGCAAGAACGTACAGCGGCCTGAGGGTGAAGGGCATTGTGATTTTCCTTTTCCACAGACTGCTGAATGAGACGCTGAGTCCTGGCCTTTTCGTAAATGGCCATTTCACGGTTGTGGTCATCCCGAACCTTTTAACCGGCTTCTCTTATTAGCTTGGCAACCTGCTCCTCGAACGACGGACTTGACATTCGTACGGCGGGATCTCGCTCTGGTTCAATGTTATAACCATTCGGAAAAACATTCTCTTCTTTACCGAAGCCATTTATGACGCGGAAGTTGTGGAATTGCTCCCGTTTATTTGTTCGAATGTATCTGAGCCCAGTCGTCTTCATTTTCCCGTTGGGCATCTTTCGCTGAGTCCCGGGGATGTCCCAAATCTTGTTGTAGAACTGGGCTTGTCGAGTGGTTTGTTTGAAGGATACGCCTTGGCATCTTAATAACCTTTTCAATCCCTCTATGTAATATCTGGGCAGACGGATTGGTTGAAGCCTATCAAGCACAAAATCAGCGCCATGCCAGACTTCGTTTCCTATCCTGGTTTCCGTAGATTGGTAGAAGAGTATCATCTTTTCACCTCTTCGCCTGGGAGGGACGTAGAAAGTCCGCAGCTCTTGTACGCCGTATGTATTGAACGCATCAAGTTCCCTGTGATGCCGCTACGGAACCATGGTGATTTGTAAACTCTGATCAATTCTAGTAACGGATTGCGCTGATGGGCGAGTGGATAACACGGTGTTGGTCTCGTCCTCAGAGTCACTACCAAAGACTAAAATAGGAGTAGATGGTCCAGGCTTGTTGCATTGGGGTTGCCCCGAGTAGACTATTTCCTCGTCTTCCTCGGTGTCACTCCCAAAGATCGATATGGAGACAACGGATTTCCGTTTATCCTCTGGCTTATGACATCTTTCCGTATCTTCGAAGTCTGGTAGGAAGTACTTTGCGTCTTCATATTTTCGGACTTCGTTTACGGAGAATAGATTTAGCTCCCCCGTGACGGTGTATTCAAGGACATCTTTCAAATACTTCATCCATTGGTGTTGTGTAGAAGGGATGACGTTGTACTCGTGTAACCAAGGCCGGCCGAGCAGAGCGTTATAGCAAGTCTTGGCGTCGATGACATGAAATTTGATGTCAGTGATGAGAAACCCAAAGCGTAATGTCAATATTACGGACCCAAGCGTCCGCGATGACTGAGAGTCGAACCCGGAGATGGTAATTTTATCCCGAGCCAGTTGTTGAACGTTCATGCAAATCTCCTTCAATACCTTCACATTGAGAAGGTTGACGGAGGACCCATTGTTGACCAGGATCTTCCCTATCTTGATGTCGTGGCAGTACCCAGTAACATATAGAGGACGGTTGTGCTTGCATGTTCCGAGGAGGAGATCTTCATTGCCGAATGTAATGTCAACAGTATGAACCTCTGCCAGCTCGTCCTTCATCTTTTCTTCTGCAAGGAAAGCTTGGAATTGATCGGGCTCTTGTAATGCCCTGATCAGAGAATCTCTTGCTTTTTTAGACAGGAGGAGAGCATCCAGTATGCTCGGTTGTGAGGGTATCTTCCTCAAATGTGCCAGGACATTATAATCCACCTCATTTTTCTTAGGCGGGTCCTTAGCTATGAGCTCTTTGACGACTCTATCATCGAGGGCAATTTCCTCGGAGAATTTTTCCTTCCCCTTGTCTCTTTTGATCGAACCTTTGTTGTAGGCCCGAGGTTCTTTTCAGACAGCATGCGGTTACGCAGCTGAATATTCTCGCAGTTCTTCTCCTCTTCTTCTTTTCCGAAGGTAGATTCTTTGAAGAAAGGGCCGAGAGTTATTTCTTCCTCAGAATCACTTCCGAATGTAAGAACTTGGGATTTTCCTTTTGTCAAACTGGTATCAACCATATGACAGTTGACAGCCATTTCTTCACACTCATCTGTCGCACTTCTTTACTGCTGATGAGCTTTGCGCTTCATCTGCTTGAAGTGTTGTTGGTGGGTAACGTATCATTGCCACCACTTCTGGAAAGCATTTCACTCTTCGGTGGGGTGGGTGGCCCTCCGATGATATAGGCAGTAGTTCGGATATGAAATCTTTTCATTGAGGGATGTGGCCCCAAGAGTATTTCCCTTGAGAGGTGACAGCTTCATTTCTATTGACAGGGCTTTGGTAAACCGTTTTTCTGTCTTGGTCCTGCTTTTGTTTGCCACAGGCGTGCGTCGGTCTGGTTGGAGTACTTTACGACTCCTCCTTACCGCGTTTTCTTTATCCTGACGCCGGCGCTTGGCCTTTTCATATATGGTCGTTTCACGTTCTTGGTCAATTTTGCTCTTTTGAAAGGCTTCGTTTAGCAGCCTGTCAATTGGGTCTTCTGACAGTTCCAGGGATTTTGGCACCGGTCCTGCCTCTAGGACAGAAGGGTTGGTCCTCGTACTATATTTTGTTTACTTATGACTTCTCATGTTTTAGACACGTGTTTCGTAGAAATACAAGGTCCAAGTTTTGAGAAGTTATAGGTACAAGAATAAAGTAGAAAACCACGTGATCCAAGTATCAGGATTCTTCAAGGTGATCGGATTTGTAGATACTTGTATTTGGTATTCAGTCGATAGTAATGATTTTTAGAACTTGCTTCTCTTTCAGGTTACTCATAATTGGATGCACTCCTAAGTTGAGTAATATTGATCGGCCTCTTTCCATTTAGTTGACATGCACTGGAGACAGCTGCATGATTTGGATCTGGTTCCAATTAAATCAGTGCCTCTGTTTCTATATTGTATATATAGAATGGTTCATATCTTAACGGTATTAAGGTACGGGGAGTTGTCCGGCTTATGCTTAAAACCAGACTCTGAATAACTCAAGGCACGTTTCTGTAATGGCAGTTTGTGGGTTAACCCGGGCTTTGACGAGGGTTAGCTTTCTACCATCTCGAAGATCAATAATGATATTGTTCTTGACTCGCCACAGTTTTAGTAAAATGGACTTTTTCAGAAAAGGTTAGTGGGAGTATGGTGGAACTGGAAGTGATTCCAGAACCACAGACGATTACTGAAAATTTAATAGGACCAAAAGATTCAATCAGGTTTGACATTCCATTAGCCACTCTGCAGATATGGTGGGTTACCTCAGGCACCCGAGAGGTACTTCGGTATTCTCAAAGACGGTGATAGGGAAGTTCTTGTTTACCCAGACTTGCCATTACTGCTATTCTAGACTATGAGATCCGGCAGGAGGATGAGTATAGCGTCGTTCTGAACTAGTTTTAGAAGTACACGTGTATATGACTCTACCAGAGGGTTGGTGTGGTCAGTGGGAGCAGCGGAAGCGTAGTGGACAAGTATCTTGTGTCTATTTATAGATTAAAGCAGATATAGCGGAGAAATATCATCTATTTTTTATGTAACAGTCATAGGTTTTTGACTTCATCAGAATAGGGGATGGATCTGTTAAGAAGGTAGTAGGGTGTGATGTCCTGGTATTTGGATGACATACACATAGTAGGAAGTTAAATTCCTATACTACGATCGGTTATACTGTGGTTGTCATACAGTGGTTTCTCTACATAGGATATGGATATAATATCAGGCATTCTGGTTACGAGATCTATGGTTTTAGATCTAGATTTAGGAAGTGTCCCAATCTGGGTACTTAAACAGTATTCTAAAAGTGTTTTAGAATGGAAGACTCCTGGCATGGTGGTGTACCTGCAGTTGATGGAGTCACCCTCTCTAAAGGTGTCTTACAGACTAAAGGGGAGAGAGATGTGCATGATTGGCATATCACTTGCTTAGGAAATTGAGTTGATTATGAGATGTCAAGTACCACACCAGATATTGTTTTTGCACTAGATGCAATAAGTTGATATTAATCAAATCCTGGAGAAACGTTCGGAAGCAGTTTTAGAACATAAGTGGATGTTCTAGAGATTTGATAACGACAGCCTCCTTCAGTAGACAGTTATCATTCCAGACTTCCAAGGTGTCCTGGATGACAGAATGACTGTCAGAGTTATAGTTTTCCCTCCGACGAGGGGCAGTAGTTTGGACAGGTGGTCCAGGCAGATACTGAGGGAGGCATGTTCATACCATAATATTGCATTATTATATTCCCCATTCTTATTCGTTTTATGAATAAACAGGTGCTTTTGACGCATGTCTGCTACATATTACAGGATACAGGTTCTTGGAGCGAAAACAGTGAAAAAGACGGAAGATGATACAAAGGAGGGACTTTTGACCAACAAGTAGAAGGATCCTAGTCAAGCCTAGACGAAGAACAATTCACAACTGTACAAGACAATGCATGATCCAAAATGTCAAAGGAAACAGTAAAAGACCGCTACAAGTTTCACTGAAAAGATCTGGAGAAAATCCAGAAGCCAAATGGAGAAAAGAACGAACTAGATAAATAGAGAGCCCAAAGCATCAAGAAGCACCCCACTAAATTTGATCCAGTGATCTCATCAAAGGGCCGCGGAACCGCGGCCCCACCCCCACTTATGCCGCGGTTCCGCGGCCATCTGATGCACGTGTCTGTGCAGATTTCTCCTGTCGGTGCGTCGGTGCTTTTGTTGGGATTTTTCGGGGGTATTTTTGTAATCGCACATGTGCGAATCCCGTAACCCTAAATTTCCCTGTTTCCCTATAAAATTATAATCAAAATATTGTAATAGGGATGCCTCTTTTCAATTAATAAAAATTCAGAATTTTTTGAGGATTGAAGAGCATCATTTCTTGTAAGTCATTTAATTTTCTGCCTTAGTTTAAAAGTAATTTCTTGCCCTAGCTTTCTAATTTAATTATTGCCTTAGATTAAATTAATCTTTTGCCTTAGTAATTCTAGTATAGAATCTCTTAAAACTGCAGTAGGAAATTAATCCAATAGATCTTACTTAAGGCTACAAAAATAGAAAAAATATTTAGCGAGGGTGCTTCATCACCTAGTGCCTTAGACCAACTGGTTTGGGAGTCACTGCTAAAAGCCTTGGGTGTTGCAAGACTAGGAATTACGCTTTAAAGTGCAAACATATCTTGTAATCGGTTGTTGGTACCTCAAGAAGTATTAACAGTCGCATGAAAGATGTGTAAGAAAAATTCATTAAGAATTCACCAGTTAATTAGTGCTTTGGACAACGGACAAGGGTATGATTGCTTGATTTGAATTTCCAAGTATAGGGGTGATTTATACACACACGTGGGGATATATGATTAGATTTGAGATAAGAGAAAGGAATGAAGAATAGAACTTATATCTTTAGTAGAGTTGATAGAAAAATTCCTAAGTGGAGATGGAACCTTAGAAGGAAAACTTGGGAAATGCTGAAAGCTAAGTAAGTCTATAGGAAGTATATATTCTTAAGTTAAATAATGAGGAAGTGTGAAGAATATGGGTGGATAGTTTACAAGTTGACGATAATAGAATTCCTTGTTAGAAAACCTAATTGGAGAATTAAAGTTAATGAGCCAAATTGATAGGATTTTGTGGGTAGTATCCGCTGAAAACCCTCAGGAGACAACACTCCTCCTACTAGGGACACCTAGAGGTTTAACGGCTTGTTGCACGAGCTCAGTGCAATCGCGTTTCCCTGCGAAAGTGCGGTTAGGTTTTATCGAGAATAAAATAATAAGTTTGCTCGAGGACGAGCAAAAGATAAGTTTGGGGGTATTTGTTCATACCATAATATTGCATTATTATATTCCCCATTCTTATTCGTTTTATAAATAAACAGGTGCTTTTGACGCATGTCTGCTACATATTACAGGATACAGGTTCTTGGAGCGAAAACAGTGAAAAAGACGGAAGATGATACAAAGGAGGGACTTTTGACCAACAAGTAGAAGGATCCTAGTCAAGCCTAGACGAAGAACAATTCACAACTGTACAAGACAATGCATGATCCAAAATGTCAAAGGAAACAAGGCATGGCGCAGGATACTGATTAAATTCAGTTAACGATACATTCTAAGAAGTTTGCTGGATTTTGAGTTCACTTGTGAACTAGGTCCCATCAGATATCCAGACATATTCCAGGACAGGTATTACTCAATTCGGGAGATGGCTTTCTCCGCGAACTTGAGATAAAGAGAGACATAGCAAGAAATATCAGAGCGGATCCACTCACTGAGGCTATTTCTTGAACGCAATAGTTTCACAAACAAGCTTTGTGAGACTGGTCAGTAGAGAAGTTGGGTGTTCAGTATCACACGGGCTGTGAGTATGCGACATCGCAATAATTATCCTTAAGTGCAAGTGGGAGATTGTTGGATATAGTGCCCTCAAAGTCAATTATTGGATCGCAGGCACGTGATTGCAATGATTGAGGGAGGATCTATACCGGTAGGACAGTCTTATTCGAGATGATAGTATGCCATCTGGTTTGTCTTTATCATCGTGTACATGCTTTAGGTGACATTACAGATCACTATTACACGTTGATAGAGCCCTTAGGATTCTTGCTTGACTAGCAGCAGTATGATGACGATCATATATGTGAGAGTTGGGTAGTCTATAAGCACATCCTTAAAGTGTCCCTAGTCGTGGGAGTTTCGAGACTGGGCATCGATACACCATTAGTAGACTAGTGTATACAATCGAGACCCCGATGAGGGGCGGTGGCTGGTCTCAAAAGCCACTGGTGTCAGTTGGTTCACCGAAGATGTATACGGTTTCTCATTGGGTTATGAGTACACCGGACAGACTCACCGGGAACATGCTAGTTGGTATTATACCCATCGTCAGATAGCAGTTCACTGGTGACATGTGTACAGGTTAGTCCATCGACCTGAGATCGTCATTTTTCTCTTGTGAGTTCCCACTGTGCTTTGATTACTACCCTACCACGGCTCAAAGGATTCATGCAAATAGGTTTTAGTTGGGTACAGTTCGGAGCCACATGGAGGCAGTGAGCGGATCGGCAGGGGATTCGTCTCTCCCGGTATTGGGGGTGAGATCGCGCTGTGTTTAGGAGAGCCATTACACAAAGTCCCTGGCCAAGGAAAGCGAGATTTACTGGTAGGTATTCCAATAGTTTCTCAGGGTGTTCTAGGCTACACTCTGACACGACTTATACCGCTATTGGGGGTCTGACGTTTACCAGCCCCCTAGGCCTGTTCATATCAGATTTTTGCATTTTTATACCGCCCAATTTTTTATCATATTGCTTATCGGTAGGTACTCTTGAGCCGTGTTTGCTAGTCAATTGCAGGATACATGTTCTCGGCTCTAAACGGTGAAATTCATGGAAAAGCACGACAAATTCCGGATTACTGCCGACCACAGATAAAACACGGGTCTCCGCTCTCTATCCGTATGTTGCCACACACCAGTTTAAGAAGACAAAAGGGCAAATCGATTGTCATCTTCATGCACAAAGCACAATGGCAACACAAAGTCCAAGAAATCTACGCGGAGCTCAAGAAAATCATGACAAAAGATCCATATCCAATCACCTTTTGATCTACTAAAATTCTGGAAGAAATGTGGAAAGATTATCTGGAAAAAAAACATATGCCAAACTACAGACAGGAGCAGACCAGGGAAGCCCACAAAGCCCGAGAAGCTAATTCCACTAAAGTGCTGCGGTTCCGCGGCATAAGCATGCTTAGGCCGCGGAACCGCGGCCGTACGGCCTCCTCAGTTGACTATTTTTCAGGGGTATATGGGTCTTTTCATGAAGGGTCAGAATGTTGCCCTAATTTTCCAGTTCCCTGCCTATAAATAGTCCAGAACTTGCCAAAACCAAGGGTGCTTATTCTTGTATTTAGATTTAGGTTATATGTGTTGTTCTTCTTCCTTCTCTCATCTCTTCTCCATTAAAAACTTGTAGTGAGCTTTTGTGAGTGAAGAATGAATAAAGGAGTTCTTGTTCTTACCATGCTTGTCTTATTTTGTTAACTATAATTGCTTGTAATTTTTATTTGTTAATCTAGTTGTTGTTATTTGTGTTTGTTTCTTTCTTGTTCTCTTTTCCTTTATCCTTAAAACAACCATGATGCTTACGCTTGATCCTTGCCGAGGTGATGTCGCAAATAGCTAGTTGTAATCTTCTAACCTCTTTCTTTCTATCTCCCTCCTTTGTTTTATTTTCTTTTCCTTATAATGGGTGAGTAGTTTTCATACTTGTTAGGGTAGGATAAGGAAAGTTTGAGGGAAAGAAATCTCTCTCACTCTTTCCTTGCCCAACATCTTAAATCGGACTTCCGTTAATTGAACCACAATCCGCTCCCTACGGCACCCTATCCTACATGATAGCGGTGATTCCATAGTGAGACCGGTTGTGGTTGAATTAACCGGAGGTTAAGGCTAAGAGCCAAGAACGGACGGACAAGCATCAAAAGGAAGAACTTATGCGTTGGAAAGCCTAGCTTATACTCGCAAGTTCCTTCCTAGTCGTGCTAATCCCCGTTGTTGCCGATTACCGTAACACCGATATTAAGAGTGGCAACGAAAGAAGTGAGCGACTGCTAACTCAAACTAACCTAATCCTAACCCTAACAAGCTCTCTTTACATATCATTTTAGCTCATAGTTAATCACAAACAAATCTGGACATTTGGACTTAACTCGTTAAAGCACATAGAAAAAGATTCCCATCTCCCTGCGGACGACCCGTACTCAACCGGTTAGCTACAAGCGAAACCGTCTTGATTGCGGTAATTGACTAAACTTGAACACGCAAAAACCTTACCAATCAAATGGCGCCGTTGCCGGGGAGACGGTAGTTTATTTCTTTGTGTAATTTCGGGTTAATTTGTGAATATAAATCTAACCGAAAAACAAAACAAAAAAAATATACATTGTAAAAAAATCATCTTGTTATTTTTGATTAGTTTTTGTGCCACTGTGCAGGATAAAAAGACGGTCGAGTTCAGTGCCAAAGACGTGGGAAGTTAGACCCATATCTCGCGGCTACACCGCGACGGATCAAGACGAAGCCTAACGGTCTACTGTAAAAATCTGGAGCAGATACAGTGAGTAAATCAAGATTCAGGAAATCCAGACAAGCAGAGGACAACCAAGGAAACACCCACAAGAAAAATCAAGCACCAACGCCAATAAACCGCCGCGGAACCGCGGCATAAGCAGGCTTAGGCCGCGGAACCGCGGCCGTTTGGTGCCTTCAGGGTACCAAATTCCCTGTGAGTCTCGCTCTCCTCTCCCCCACTCCTCTGGACTCCACTGAATTGTGTTTTCTGCAGCATTCTTTGCGCAAATTCTCTTCCCCCTTCCAATAAATTGTTTTTGTGCAGGATTCTTTGGGCCGCGCTAAAAAATAAAAATTGATTGCAGTTGATTTGTTACTGCTTTGCATTTATTAATACGGACTTTAAGGGGCTTGAAACCAATCCAGATTGGGTGGGGATTTCATCACCCTTCCCAGGACCCCAGAAATCATAAAAAGCATATGCATTGACCATTGCTTAAATTAAAAAATACTAGACTCAGCCCTAAGGACTTCGCGCTCAATAGGACAGAGGACTAGTTACAGGCATCGGCCGTTTATCCTATCTTGACTTTGCGGTGTTTAGGCAAGTGTGTCCAAGGCAAGTGGTTACTTAATTAGGACCACTACTTACGTAGTGGGGAGCCTCCCACTTACCTGGCACTTACCTGGCCGCAATTGGCGGAGAAGAGGCAGTTTGAGGTCCTATTTCTAGCCCTTTGGAACAGTTAGGAGCTGTCTAGCTGACCTAGGTGACCCTAGATCTAGGTGTGATTGTGCATATCTTATTTGTGATTGCTTGAAGCCGTAAGTCCATACATATTTCTGTAAAGCTCTTTCTAAAAAAAATCAAAAACTTTTATAAAAACTTGCCCTTTGTCGCCAAAATCCAATTTTTTCACCCACCACCCATCATACTTCTCCATTGACGTTTTCTTACCCTCACCTTCTCCGTTTTGACTATACTAAACTCGTTTAGTGTATGTCCGCTTGGACTCGGGACACTAGCACCCGCCTAGTCCGTGTTACGTTAGTCGCTACCGACTACGCGATCGACTCAGTCGTCGAAACTCCGTCCACGCCTCTTTCACCCTTACCTTTGCCGGCCAACTCCGACGTTGACCGGAATTCTGTTCATACATCCTCACCTTCACCTTCACCTTCACCAACCTCTTCTTCAGCGATGTCAGGATTTAATCCAAACATCCCTTTGACTCCCCCGGGATTGATTCCGCCACCTATGGATGCGAATAACCCACCACCACTGCCTGTTGTAGCGCCGCAGCGAATCGCGCTCCAGGATCGTTTCTATCCCACCCGTTCTGCACTTCCCACCTGTCTTTCCCCTCCACCGGCCAATGGGGATAATTTTGAAATTAAGCCCCACTTCATTAACATGCTCCCAAAATTTCATGGGCTTGAATCTGAAGATGCCTATATCTTCATCAACAAATTTCAAAACGTTTGTGCCATGATGAAAACCACCCAGCTGTCGGACGATGCTATACGGCTACGGGTCATTCCGTTCACTTTGTGCGATCTTGCTGAAAAATGGCTGTATAGCACCGCTTCCCACTCCATAACCAGTTGGGACGAGTTTGTAAAAGCGTTTCTCAAGAAATTCTATCCGAATCATAAAACCGCAAGGATCCGTAACTAAATCAACCAATTCTCTCAGCTTCCTACTGAACCGTTCTGGAAGTGCTTTGACCGGTATAAAGACCTTCTTGTTCAGTACCCTCACCATGGTATCGAGAAATGACAACTTTGCCAAACCTTATACGAGGGCCTGAACCCAGCAACCAAGCAGTTGTTGGAAACCATTTGTCAGGGCCACTTCCTATCAAAATCTGACGAGGAAGCGTGGCAATTCTTCGATGACCTTGCAGAACAAACGCTACAATGGGAGAGCACCAGACCGACTTCTTCTTCTTCTACCTCCACTTCTACCGGTCAGTCTAGGGTAGGAATTCACCAACTCGATGTCTCTATTGCGATGAAAGCTGAAATGGCTGCAATAACGAGAAAACTTGAAGCGATAGAGAGCAAATTTTCATCTCCTGCTCCTGCCCCTGTTCTTCCCCTTCGTACCATTTGTGCTTGTTGTTCCGATCCTTCTCACTTGACCGAAGAGTGTCCTTACAATCCACCATCTCAAGGACAGGATCAGGTTAATGCTGCATTTTAGCAAAGACCAAGAAATGATCCATACTCTTCCACCTACAATCCCGGTTGGAGGAACCACCCCAATTTTGTCTGGAATCAGAATCAGCATCAATTCCAAGGCAACAATTTCCAGAGGCCCCCTCCTCCGCAACAACAAGCGCAACAACAAACTCAACATCAGTTTCAGCAGCCCTTCCAACCCCAACCTTTTCAAAATAAGACGAACAACTTTGCTCCCAACAATTCTTTTCCACAAAACAACTTTGTTCCGTCAAACAACGATAAGGTTTCCTCGCTAGAACGAAGTCTGGAGGCGTTCGTTAAACAATCGACACAATCCACTGCCAACATCCAGTCTTCCATTCAGTCCTTGGTGCAACACACTGCCGCTCACGGGCAAAGCATCAAGACCATCGAAGCCCAGATTGCACAGCTGAATGCGGCGTTAAGCGAGCGAGAGAAGGGGAAGCTTCCGTCCCAACCACTCCCAAATCCCGGTCACCCACATAATGTACATGTTGCTCTTGAACAACAGAACCATAATGTGAGTGTCGTGACTACATTGAGATTGGGAAGGATGCTGCAAAACAACATTGGCACACGGATCGACGATGACACCCCGGCCGCTTCTTCTTCTTCTTCTTCTTCTTCTTCTTCTTCTTCTTCTTCTTCTTCGTCGTCTTCTGAGCCTATTCTCCATTCTTTAAAAGGCTCTTCCTTTTCTTCTGCTCTAAACGGACCCATTTCTCACTCCACGAAAACACCAGCTCTGTGATCCGTTCCAGCTCCACAATCTCCTCCACAAGCATTGGACTCAACCAATTTTAAAAACGTTCCATTTCCAAACCGGTTGAGGTCCAATAAACAAAATCCATAAATGGAGAAGATTCTGGAGTTGTTTAAGCAGGTTAACATCAACATTCCCCTTTTAGATGCTGTCCAACAAGTCCCGTCCTACGCGAAAATCTTAAAGGACTTGTGCACGAAAAAGAGGAAGTCTCAGGTACCTAAGAAAGTTTTCTTGGCTAGTGCTGTGAGTGATGCTCTTACCCAATCTTTACCTCAAAAATGGAAGGACCCTGGCTGTCCTACGATTTCTATTACCATTGGGGATAAGAACATCAACCGCGCACTATTAGATCTTGGTGCCAGTGTTAACCTGCTTCCGTATTCAGTATATGAGCAACTAGGTGTAGGAGAGCTGAAACCTACACACTGCGCTCTCCAAATGGCCGACCGATCGATCACCCATCCTAGGGGTGAGCTAGAGGATGTGTTAATCAAGGTTGGGGACTTCATATTCCCCGTTGACTTCATTGTATTAAACACACAGCCTGTAGCTAACCCCCGGAATCAAATTCCGGTGATACTCGGTCGCCCATTCCTTGCAACCTCAAATGCTGTGATCAATTGTCGAAATGGTTCGATGAACCTATCTTTTGGAAACATGACAATTGAACTCAACATTTTTAGGTTGGGGAATCAGCCCTCCGAACCGAATGCTCATATATTAGACGTTTGCTCAATCCAGGAGATCACCCCAGAAGAGTGTGAATTCGAGGAGTTTCTGTTTGATCACAATAACCTTAACGCCACTAGTGCATTTCTCTTCGAACCTGCTGCTGTTTCTGCGCCCGACAATGACTACGAGTGTTTCACTTTCTCGAACGATCCTAGCCACTCACCGCCCGAGTTTGAATCCTTTGAATTTCCGGATGAGTTACCTGAACCATCCAACTCGGTCGCTTACACTCGTTTTGAACCTTTGCTGGAATCCTTTGAGTTCGAGATCTTTTCACCAATCTTGCCATCAATCGTTTCACCTCCAACGCTCAAACTCAAGCCTTTGCCGTCTCACCTTAAGTACGCTTACTTGGGTGAAAACGAGACCCTCTCTATTATCATCTCGACTTCTCTAGCTCCCGAGCAAGAGAGAGCCCTTCTCGCGGTCTTGCACAGCAATAGGTAAGCTTTTGGCTGGTCCATGGCGGACATCAAGGGGATTAGTCCCCTGATCGTTGAACATCACATTCATCTGATGGATGATGCCAAACCAGCCAGGGATCCACAAAGACGACTCAACCCAGTCATGAAGGAAGCTGTGAAGAAGGAGATCGTAAAATGTCTGGATAGTGGTATCATTTACCCTATCTCTGATAGCCAGTGGGTTAGCCCCATTCACGTTGTCCCCAAGAAATCAGGCATAACGGTCATCACTAACGAGGCGAACGAGTTAATCCCTACTCGCACCCAAACTGGGTGGCGAGTATGCATCGATTACAGAAAACTCAACGCCGCAACGCGGAAGGACCACTTTCCGCTACCTTTCATTGACCAAATGCTTGAACGATTGGCCGGACACGAGTACTACTGCTTTCTTGATGGCTACTCCGGCTATAATCAAATTCCTATCGCCGAAAAAGACCAGGACAAGACCACATTCACTTGTCCTTTCGGCACGTTTGCATATCGTCGCATGCCCTTTGGGTTATGCAATGCGCCCGCTACCTTCCAGCGGTGTATGATGGGAATCTTCTCAGACATGGTGGAAAAATTCCTGGAGATCTTCATGGACGATTTCTCCATCTTCGGCGATTCCTTCAATGAGTGTTTGCTGCATCTCGACGCTGTACTTACCCGGTGTAAGGACAAGAACCTCACTTTGAATTGGGAGAAGTGCCACTTCATGGTGCGCGAAGGTATTGTCTTAGGACATATCATTTCGCAAAATGGCATAGAGGTTGACAAAGCGAAGATTGAGGTCATTTCCAATCTCCCTCCTCCCAGATGCGTCCGAGACATCCGAGCCTTCCTTGGCCATGCCGGTTTCTATAGACGGTTCATCAAGGACTTTAGCAAGATTGTTAGGCCCTTGACTCTTCTACTGGCCAAGGACACGCCATTTGACTTCAACTCGAGCTGTGTGACTGCGTTCGAGTCATTAAAAAGCTCACTCACTTCTGCTCCCGTTCTTTCTTCACCTGACTGGACGCACCCATTTGAGATTATGTGCGATGCATCCGACTTTGCCATTGGTGATGTCTTTGGACAACACATCAACAAGATGCCGCACGTAATCTATTATACTAGCCGAACCCTGAACGACGCCCAACTTAATTATACAACAACTGAGAAGGAATTCTTAGCTATTGTATTTGCTTTAGAAAAGTTCAGGCCCTACCTCATCGGCTCTCCAGTCATTGTTTACACAGACCATTCTGCTCTGCGCCATCTTTTTGCGAAGAAAGATGCAAAATCTCGGCTGATACGTTGGATCCTCTTGCTTCAAGAGTTTGACCTTGTCATCAAGGACAAAAGAGGATGTGAAAACGTAGTCGCCGACCATCTCTCACGACTTCCTTCTTCGCCATCGCTTCATATTCCAATCAACGACGTTTTCCCGGATGAACAGCTCTTGACAGTATCTTGCGAACCCTGGTTCGCAGATATTGTGAACTATTTGGCCACAGGATTACTACCGACTGAATGGTCAAGTCAGGACAGACTTCGCTTCTTATCCCAAGTAAAACACTTTTACTGGGACGAACCCTATCTGTTCAAGTACTGTCCCGACCAGATTATTCGTCGGTGTGTCCCTGACGATGAATTCAAGAGTGTGCTGTCATTTTGCCACGATCAAGCGTGTGGCGGGCATTTTGGCCCCAGAAAGACAGCTGAGAAGATCTTGCAATGTGGTTTCTACTGGCCACAACTCTTCAAAGACGCTCATGACTATTGCAAGACTTGCTCCCGGTGCCAACACTTGGGCCGGATATCCTGGAGGAACGAGATGCCACTCCAACCAATCTTGGTTGTAGAGATTTTCGACATTTGGGGGATCGATTTCATGGGGCCGTTTCCCAGCACTTTTGGGAACTTGTACATCCTTTTCGTTGTTGATTACGTCTCTAAGTGGGTCGAGGCTGTGCCCAGCCGGACTAACGACAACAAGGTTGTCGTTAGGTTTCTTCAAGAAAACATTTTCTCCCGGTTTGGGCACCCCCGAGCGATCATTAGCGACAATGGAACTCATTTCTGCAATAAGACTTTCGAGGCCTTGATGCGGAAATATTCCATTAATCATAAGCTATCTACTCCCTACCATCCCCAAACCTGTGGGCAGGCCGAAGTTTCAAATCGGCAAATCAAGCAGATACTGGAGAAAACGGTTTCCAAGAACCGTAAGGATTGGTCGTTGAAACTCACTGTACCCTTTGGGCATTTCGAACCGCTTATAAGACCGATCTTGGCATGTCTCCCTATCGGCTTGTGTACGGAAAGGCTTGCCACCTCCCTATCGAAATAGAGCATCGCGCATTTTGGGCAATAAAGGAGCTGAATCTGTCTCTCGAAAATGCGGGCAGCCATCGGAAGCTGCAGTTGAACGAATTGAGCGAGCTTAGGGATAACGCGGTTGTCGTTAAGAATCGAACGAAGGTGTTTCACGATAAACACCTTTTGCGCAAAACTTTCGTACCTAGTCAACAGGTACTTCTTTACGACACCCGACTACACTTCCATCCAGGAAAGCTCAGATCTCGCTGGAAAGGGCCGTATTTTGTGCGGAATGTGTCTGCATGGCGCTGTGGATTTGGAGAATCCAAAGGACGGTTCATTTTTCAAAGTAAATGGACACCGACTTAAACCGTACCTTAGCACCGAACCAACAGAGGAGCTCCTGGTCTTACAGGAGCCGGTTTACCCTGCATAATCTTCCTCTGCCACCACCAAACTTCGGTTATCCAGCCAAGAACAGTGGACACTGTTCCAAATAAGTTTGGGGGTATGTATATACCATTTTGTATATATTTGTGGATATTCTTTTCCAATTTTGCTATTTTTCTTTTCTTTAAAAACAAAAACAAAAAAAATTGTGTATATCTAACCGACAATTTTGACCCTTTAATGATCTCTTCATGCAACGACGGTGAGGACACTGTCCAGCTTAAGTTTGGGGGTACGCTCGGTACGCATTTCTATCCTTCGCATTCATATGTATATTTTGCATCTGCATGTTTCCATAAAATCCATAAAAATCAGAAAATTTTCTAAAAACATAAAAACTTTTCTGTCAAGTTAGCTAGTGAGAGAACTCTGATTCAACATTTTGACAGTTTTGTTTGATAAGATAAGAATAACTAAATCTTATTTTTAGATTTTGAAAACCTGAAAGATAACTCTCCTTTGAAGTTAACTATAGCTAATATACGTCTTTACATCACACTACACGCGTCGTGAGTTTTGGAAATTAGATGACAAGTCTTTTATGTCTAAAAACTTTTAAATGGATAAATGATTTTCTGAGGATCAAATAGGTTTGTTCTGAAATAAGTAATATCAAGAATAGTTTATGAAGTAAAGTGAATATGAAGGAATGTTATTGATGCCTTAATTGGAACTAAGTCTGAAAAATAACTCATCTGGAACTTGATTGGAATGATTACACACCGAACCCACTAAACACGTCTTTTATCCAAAAAAACAATTGAACTGCCGGTTATATCTCCGTTCGTATTGAATCATCATGATTTTCATGCCAAATTGTCTTTTGTTTTTGGACCTAGGTAACTTGAGTAATTAAGTCCGCTGGGGTGTTTCTACACCTAATTCCCTAAAGCCAACTGGTTTGGGTGCATTGGTCCAAAGCTCGTTAAGAAGCCTAGAAAGTCCAGATTGAAACAAAGTCAAGCAAGTGTTCTCTCCGAGTTAAAATTCCTAACGGTTCTTTAAGTGAGAATAATCTTGACAAAAGACAGGTTTTTATAAAAAAAAAATATTTCTATCGGAGATATGAAGGTTTTATTCTATGATAAAGACTATTGCACGTTCACAGAGGTGTGTATGAAATGAAAACAAGAAAAAGGTGGAGTGAAAAATAAGACCTAGTTTCCTGTTAAGGAAGATAGAAATTCTGAAATTGAAACCTTACTGGAAAACGAAACTTGAAAAATGCTTAACTCTTTATAAAACTTATGTGATCCTTTTAAAATTGTTATCTGGGCTTTATTGTGTGACATGATGGCTTTAACCGATCCTTCTGGAACTTAACGACACTATTTGCACTGCACGTAAAGACATATAAAATCTTAAGTTAAATAAGAAGCGAGATGTGAAAAATAAAGGTTCGATAGTCTAGACTTAGGATCATAGAATTGTTATTTTCTGAAACAAAACCTTAGGGTTTGAATCATAGTTATTTTGCAAAACTAGCTTGACCGGATTTTGTGGGTAGTATCCGCTGAAAACCCTCAGGAGACAACACTCCTCCTACTAGGGACACCTAGAGGTTTAACGGCTTGTTGCACATGCTCAGTGCAATCGCATTCCCTGCGAAAGTGAGGTTAGGAAATTTTTTGTGAATAAATTGGCTTTGCTCGGGACGAGCAAATGATAAGTTTGGGGGTATTTGTTCATATCAGATTTTTGCATTTTTATACCGCCCAATTTTTTATCATCTTGCTTATCGGTAGGTACTCTTGAGCCGTGTTTGCTAGTCAATTGCAGGATACATGTTCTCGGCTCTAAACGGTGAAATTCATGGAAAAGCACGACAAATTCCGGATTACTGCCGACCACAGATAAAACACGGGTCTCCGCTCTCTATCCGTATGTTGCCACACACCAGTTTAAGAAGAAAAAAGGGCAAATCGATTATCATCTTCATGCACAAAGCAAAATGGCAACACAAAGTCCAAGAAATCCACGCGGAGCTCAAGAAAATCATGACAAAAGATCCACATCCAATCACCTTTTGATCTACTAAAATTCTGGAAGAAATGTGGAAAGATTATCAGAAAAAAAAAACATATGCCAAACTACAGACAGGAGCAGACCAGGGAAGCCCACAAAGCCCGAGAAGCCAATTCCACTAAAGTGTCGCGGTTCCGCGGCATAAGCATGCTTAGGCCGCAGAACCGCGGCCGTACGGCCTCCTCAGTTGACTATTTTTCAGGGGTATATGGGTCTTTTCATGAAGGGTCAGAATGTTGCCCTAATTTTCCAGTTCCCTGCCTAAATAGTCCAGAACTTGCCAAAACCAAGGGTGCTTATTCTTGTATTTAGATTTAGATTATATGTGTTGTTCTTCTTCCTCCTCTCATCTCTTCTCCATTAAAAACTTGTAGTGAGCTTTTGTGAGTGAAGAATGAATAAAGGAGTTCTTGTTCTTATCATGCTTGTCTTATTTTGTTAACTATAATTGCTTGTAATTTTTATTTGTTAATCTAGTTGTTGTTATTTGTGTTTGTTTCTTTCTTGTTCTCTTTTCCTTTATCCTTAAAACAACCATGATGCTTACGCTTGATCCTTGCCGAGGTGAGGTCGCAAATAGCTAGTTGTAATCTTCTAAACTCTTTCTTTCTATCTCCCTCCTTTGTTTTATTTTCTTTTCCTTATAATGGGTGAGTAGTTTTCATACTTGTTAGGGTAGGATAAGGAAAGTTTGAGAGAAGGAAATCTCTCTCACTCTTTCCTTGCCCAACATCTTAAATCGGACTCCCGTTAATTGAACCACAATCCGCTCCCTACGGCACCCTATCCTACATGATAGCGGTGATTCCGTAGTGAGACCGGTTGTGGTTGAATTAACTGGAGGTTAAGGCTAAGAGCCAAGAACGGACGGACAAGCTCCAAAAGGAAGAACTTATGCGTTGGAAAGCCTAGCTTATACTCGCAAGTTCCTTCCTAGTCGTGCTAATCCCCGTTGTTGCCGATTACCGTAACACCGATATTAAGAGTGGCAACGAAAGAAGTGAGCGACTCCTAACTCAAACTAACCTAATCCTAACCCTAACAAGCTCTCTTTACATATCATTTTAGCACATAGTTAATCACAAACAAATCTGGACATTTGGACTTAACTCGTTAAAGCACATAGAAAAAGATTCCCATCTCCCTGCAGACGACCCGTACTCAACCGGCTAGCTACAAGTGAAACCATCTTGATTGCGGTAATTGACTAAACTTGAACACGCAAAAACCTTACCAATCAAGACCCAATATGCGATACTCATAGACAAACGGACCAGACTGTATGGATATTGTCACTGACAGACTCAGTAGGGTTTCAGGATGAGTTCGCTCATCGGCCTCCTTTTTGCTCAATACCTGGGTAACCATTACGTACAGCTAGTGCCACTGACATGCTTGTGGTTAAACCCACTGCCAGAGTATTGACGAGTCTTTAGAGTCCCCTACAGAAAGTTTCTCAGTTCGGGCGAAACGTTGTAGAAACCGTATGGTATTATAACAGAGTTCGATCATGTACGTGCACTCATGCACGGATCATGATCAGACGGATCATACTTGTGGGCTTTGGTTTAAGCTGGATCCTAGTATTAGATTGGTTGGATTACTTTCGTTTCGTAGTATTCGTATTCAGTCGGAATACGGATGCGGGTATGTATATACAGATGAGGGGTATTCTTATGATCCGTCACGAGTTTACTTTAGAAGATTTCATTATATTTATTGAATTAAACATTTAGATTAATGTTTGATTATGTGGAAATTGTGAGTGCAAGTTTTAACCTAGGGCATTAAATATGGCATGTGCGACTTTGGTGACTCATGGTGTGATTTTTTATGCCATGTCCATTTCTTTATTGTTTTTGGGTGTGAGATATTTTGTAGAGCAAAGAGAGGGCAACAATTTAAGGTTGGGGTTGGTTCTTGATTTTTTTTCTAGAGCTCACACAAAAGATCTCACACAAAATAGCAATGCCATTTTTCTTCACTAGCTTTTCTTGTGCTCACAACTCTTCACTCATGGCTTCATCTTTAACCTCCACTCTATCCCTCTCATGTGTTGAGAATCCTAGAGTGTATTGAGACAATATAATCACTCACTATCTCCACTTCATCTTGGTCATCTCTTTTGGCAAACTTGATGCCCGAATTGTTTCGGTTTGAAGTGGGAGCCCGTATAAAGAATTCTCAATGTGGAGCCACTTCGACGGGCGAGATCGGAGAGTGAACTTCGTCGGTGCAGCTTTTTGGGGACCTAACTCCAAAATTCTGCCGCGGAAAGGGAGTAAAATGTCGCATTTTGTGGCCCTTCCGCCGCGCTTTTTGGGTTACAGTACCCCAAAAATTTTCTGGGGCTCTAGTACATGAAAATATAATTTTTGGGATATATAGTTTTGGCCCAGATTTGTTTGAGTGCTAGATTTACATTTGGGACCTATTTGGAAAGGTTTAGTCGATCAAAATTTTAAATGTGTATTTTACAGTACTTACATTACAATATGCGATCGTGAATGTCATTTGATCGGTACAACTTGTCTAATCGCTATAGTTCTTTTAGACGGGTTTGCGAATGTGACATTCACATTGATGTTCTGTGTTGTGCTGTGATGTTGCGGTTTTGTCGTGGTGGATAGCTTGAGTGCAATGTTAGTGCAGTTTGGATTTATTTGTACATTTGATATCGCGGGGCGAGCGTCCGACATGTAGACTGCCGTCGCTGCCTGTTTGTATATTATTCTTTTGAAGCACGATCGGGTTGAAGTCGATATATCCGCTGTACATATTTTCTTTTCTGTACTAGGATTACCCCGTGGTGGAGTGCACGGATAGCCAGGTTCTATAGGGCAACGGGCCCGCATCTCATGGCTTTGAGACGGAGGGGGCTTCACTCTAGAATTGGCGGGCTATTCGCCGCACTCATAGGGGGTATAGGTTGACCCAATGTGGGGTGCCCAAGTTACCGGATTTCGTGAAGTGCTGGGTGGCCATTCACTTTGTTGAAGGGGCTGCCTCGCTTCTGGTTTTGGCGGATAACTTGCCGCACTCGTAGGGGTCTAGGTTTTCGCACAGGCTATCCACATGACCAGGGGAATGTCGGGTTTCACTTGTGGCTCAGTGGAAACCTGGGGCTCCCAGATTATCTGTATTGTTCTGTGATACTTATCGCTTGTTCTGTGATGTTGCATTTATCATACTTGGAGCGATTATTATATATTGCTATATATACTAGTAGATGTTGTATATGTTTTACACTCACGCTAGTCGTGTCCAGTCGTTAGTTAAGTAACCTAACGGGTGATGACGGGACCCAGTGGCGAATGCGGATGGCATATACGTACATTATATTTTCGTTCTTTTGTGGTGTGATTAATTGATGGGACTGCATTGATTCTGATCAATGCAAGGATAAAAAACCTATTCGATGTTGTTGGAACATTTTTCAAAAGCTGTTATTACAAGGACGTTCTTCTTTTGTTTTGCACAGCGGTATTTGGTTATGAATATCCAGCACCTCATTCGACGAGGCAAGGGCCAAGATCCCTTCACCGGGAGTGACCCCTTAGACAGAGGTTTGCATCAGGGTAATAACTTCACTATAGTCGATTACTTTTGCTTTGCATCGCGGTATTCAGTTGGAATATCCTTCACCTCATTCTACGGGGAAAGACCCGAGATCCCTTCACTGGGAGTGACCTCTTTAGCAAAGATTTTCGCCACTATATATTTGTAAAAGGCTATCCGGTTCCTTCAAGGATATCAAGTTCATTACGTTAAAGGTTTTTCGCCAAAAACCATTCGTAGCCCTCCGTCATTTCAGACAGGTAGCACTTAGTATTCATATTATGTATGTTGGCCTTCGTCAAGGCATAGTGTATGGTAGCTATTTGTTACTTTTCTGTTGCAAAGATAGATATATTGGTTTGGGACAGTCGTACTACTATTTTAGCCTTCATCAAGGGTATATACGGGTGGGTTCAAATTAACCTGGACAATGACGGGTAGAACTTGACATGTGACTTATGATATGTTGGCCTTCGTCAAGGTCATAAGAGTATGGGGTAAAAATCACATTGGGAGTTTCTAAAGAAACTGAAACTTGCCAGGCACACGCATACCTTCTGGAGTGTGATAACGTGAGTGGATTCCATCACGTTATCATGCGATGATAGTTGGATCCCGATTCCCACTGATGAGTTGGTTTACTCCTCGGGTGATCCCGACTAATTCTTCTTTCAGGTTTGGAGGAGAATTTGAGGATACGGTGGGAGACATCCTAATTAGATAAAGTGATTAACCATTCTGATCTAGGTTAGAGCACGCAGAGTGTTTCTTTTCTCTCTCTCTCTCTCTTTGGCAGCGACCATGACCCGACCCTGGACTATGACTCAGTGACCAAGTTAACCGAACTTTCTTAAAATACTGGCTTTTGGATTGTCTGAGTTGCATACATCATTGCCACTCTTCTTTTTCCCTTTGCATTTCTCCATAACACCCCGTATCACTACAAACATCCACTTCTATTGGATAAATCCATCGTATAGTTACATACGAACTCGAAGGAACTTGTTCCAGATTCGAGGATGGATTCTGGTTCTGGAGAGATTGAATAGGACTATTCAGTTGTCTTTTCCTTTTACCTTCTCTCAGGTTGTGAGGGCTCCTAGGATTAGGAGAGGGTACACCTATTGCGCTTATTGGATAGTCTTCTTCCAAACCATAGGCAGGTGTCGAAAGGTAGGGAAGGAAGAAAACTAATCAGCCTAAGTGTGGTGTGCTGAAGGTAATAAGTAAAGACAAATAAAGGGATCAGAAAGAGGGCAAAGTAAATTGCGACTGCTATTATTCTCGACCAAACCATGTATTTCATCGCCACTCCTACTTCACCTTTGTATTTCTCCAGAACACCCCGTATCACTACGAACATCCACTTCCATTGGATAAATCCATCGTATGGTTATATACGAACTCGAAGGAACTTGTTCCAGTTCGGGGATGGATTCTGGTTTAGGAGAAATAGGAATAAGGTTTATTCAGTTGTCTTTTATCTTTACCTTCTCTCAGGTTGCGAGTACTCCTAGGATTAGGAGAGTACACCTATTACGCTTATTGTATAGTCTTCTTCCAAACCATAGGCTGGTGCAGAACGGTAGGAAAGGAAGAAAACCATTTAGCTTAAGGGGGTGTACAAAAGGTAATGAGTAAAGACAAATAAAAGGAATTGGAGAGATGGCAAGGAAATATATGGTTATAATCATGAATCTGGATAGTGGAAAAGGCATTACTAGGAATACCCGGATACCCCTTCGAAACATATTCATGTTTCAGTTTCACTATGCGTTGTTAATAGAAAACTGATTTCCCAATTAGATCCTTACTCCAGGGTATATATTTACCAGGTTTGATTCTCACATCTGTATGGTTTTACAGATGATGAGTGGGAGTAACTTATTGGGAATTAGGTGATCATCCTCATTATATCGGGATTCGTTGTAATTGGTGATATTTGAGGAAATCGCCTGGGTTTTTGAATATTTGGTTTTGAATATCCGTTGTTATGCACCAATTTCAAACTGATATATCTGTACGTTTATTTCATAAAGTAAGATATAACTTTTTGAAATTATGTCCATGACATTTACCTATATCAGTTGATGGTTAGGTAAGGAGCATTAAACAACGGTATAATTCTTCATAACCATAGTACAGTTTTCAATCTACGACGCACAGGGTTTGAGTTATTCAACTTAGGGGACTTATACAGAGTATTGTATGTTGTCCATGTTAGTTATATGTATGCCCTAGAGGCCATTACTATACATAGGATGTATATTGTAGTGGATGCTTGGACATATATAGGGAGGACTTTCTTGCTCGACATGACAGTATGCCTATCTGGTTGCTCTTTACCTTAACGTGTACACTGATTGTCTCTCTGTTACATGTTGGTAAAGCCCTTAGGATGTGTACTTGACTACCTGGACTATGATGAGGATCATACTAGTGGGGACATGGTAGTCCATAAGTACATCCTTCAAAGTCCCTAGTCGTGGGTGTATCGAGACGGGGCATCAATATATCAGAGTAGACTAGCGTGTACCTTCTCGACCCATACAGATGGGCGATGGATGATCCCATATCCATTGGTGTTTGACATCAGAGATGATATACGGGTGCTCAGTGGAGACTGGGTACACTGGACGGACTCGCCGAGAACTCCCAGATGGTATTTTACCTTACGTCAGATGGCAGTTCTCTGGTGACACTGGTACAGGTTAGTCTGTAGACCCGAGATCGTCATAGAGTCTTGTGTGATTCCTACTGTGCTTTGATTTCCACCTTACCACGTCCACGAGGAAGTGCAAAACGGTGGCTTTTGGGTACAGTCCCGAATCACATGGAGGCAATGAGCGATAGGAGGGGATTTGTCTCTTCCGGTATAGGGAGTTGATGTTGCGCTGTGTTCGATTGGCTATAACCGGAAATCCCTGGCCAGGGTTGCTGAGATTTACTGGTAAGTGTTACCAGTAGTTTCTCGAACTGTTATAGACCTCATATCGACACGACTTATCCAGCTATTGGGGTCTGACGTTTACCACCCCTAGGCAAGATATGCGACATATCAGACGATCAGACCGGACTGTACGGTAAGTGTTACTGGTTGGATTCACAGGAGTCTGAGTGGGCTTGCTCGTTGATCTTCTGATCGCTCAATACCCGGGTGGAAGTTACGTTTAGCAGACCGCTTGCGGGTTATAGGTGTTTGATATGATCATCACCTGCTGCCGGCGTATTGACGAGTCTTTAGAGTCCTACACAGAGGTTTCCTGGCTCAAGCGAAACGAAATAGGAGCGCATATGAGATATGTGCGGGACCGAGAATAATACCAGTATGTGATACTGTATTCGATTCTCGTGATTTGTGACATTGATCGGTTATATGCGATATAGCCGGGTTATCGGATCAAGTGTTGATTCGATAAGTTGTTACTATTGATATTAGTCGGTTATATGTGATATGACCGGATCATTAAGTCAAGTGTTGATTTAATGATTTAATGCATAATTATATATTTGATATATTACTTTGCATTAACTAATATTGGTCCACTTAAGATGTTTTTCTCACTTGATGTGCACATTGTATATGTGATATATTTTTGTGCACTTGATTGTATCATATTTGATGATACATGCAAACTTAGGTGTATGTTTGATTTAAACCTTGGTTAAGTAAATGGTTAGGTTTTTATTTATTTATTCATTTATTTATTTATTTATTTGGCATGAAATAAAATGGTGGCTTTCTTTGGATTTACTTGAAACTTTATGAAGCTTTGACCATTTTGTTTCTTTCCTAAACCTAACCATTCACCTAACCTTGGTTTATTCTCTACACTTAACCATGGTTGATAAAATGATAATAATGACTTTATTTCCATTTATTCAATTATTCATATCATATTATCTTCTTCTTCTTCTTCAAGAAGAAAGAAGCTTGCTAGCTTCAATGGTGACTTGAGAAAAAGAGTGAGAAATCCAATTCTAAAGTGAACCCACTTCCTATTTCTTCATCCTCTGCCACTTGCCAAGTAGTATAGGGTGTTTTCTTCATAAGTTTCATGACTTGGTGAAGTTGGAGCTCGAGTTAGAGTCGCCTCGACGTAGATCATCTTCGGCATCGAAGTCATCGAGCTAGCCCGATCATTTCTTCGATGAAACCACCGCGAGAGTCCGGGATCCGATGATCGCAGCGGAGGGACATCATCACGGAGCTATGGAGGTCGAGGACCGGATCTACAAAGATTGTATTTTCCGTTCACTCTTAGTTAAGTTGTTAACTAGTTGCATGTTTCGCCTTTAACTCTAGTCAACAATCGCATTAGGGTTTCTCGGCACCGGAAATTTTTTAATTTGGCATGGTTGATGCCTTGTGGAACCTCCTTAGAGTGCCTAGGAACCCTACAGTGGTATCAGAGCTACTAGACATTGGATGTCGACCTATGGGGGGTTCTCACTGTATGACAGTGTGGCGAAGCATAGGCTCTTACCCCCAGGGTGTCCCAAGACCGGAAGGTGTTCCGGCGGGTTATAGTCCTCGCGAGGGGGCATGCGTAAAAAGTAGCCGCTGAGGGACCCGTTGGTGCCACGGCGACCCCATTGGATGGGGTTGCTGCCTGACCTACAGTAGTATCAGAGCCTAGTTAGAGCCTTAGGCGATGAGTAGACGAAGTTACAAACCCGATCGAATCCGAAACCCTAGATTTCATCCACTCTCTGTACATTTTTGAAAATTGTGGATTTTTGTGAATTAAAAATATGCAGAAAAATCAGCAAGCGTTTCTAGGAGTTACTGTGAAATTCGAGTGGCTAATTCATTTAAAACACGGCGGAACCGCGGCATGAGCATGCCTCGTGCGGCGGTTCCGCGGCCATTCTGTTGCATCACGTTTTGAAATTTGCACAGTAATTCCTATATTTTATTGCTGTATTTTCTTGGAATTTTTAATGTTTACTCAAGAGTTGAGTTTTCTGGGTTGTATTGGGAATTCGTAGATTCGATCGGATTATCAGACTTTGTCTATGTGTCTTTCCAGGTAATTTTAGAATATGTTAAAAAGTTCGACCGGATATAAATACCCACTTTTTTCCCTGTCGGGAAATTTCCAATTGTTGGATTTTTCCGTAGTTTAATGTCATTCTAAGTAGTGCAAGTAACGCGATGGTCCCTCTAGAAGACAACAAACCGTAACTCGATTATGTGACCGTCTTGAATTGCCCTTTGAACCTTAGGGTTTGGGGCAGTACGGCGTGCCACATGTGAGGCGTTGGCTTGACCCTTCTACGGCTGGACCGTTGCTACTGAGGCATGAAGTGAATGTTTTTAAACTTATTTCATGTGTTGAGCCGCTTCAGGAAAACTTGGGTGTTCGATTGTTCGATCGGAAAATTTAACATTTTCTATTTATCCGGAATGTGATACAATAATTGGAATTCACAAGTAGTTATGAGATAACTGAATGAATGTTATAAATCTAGCGGTTTAGTCTCACTTGATCGGTTGCCACGGAATTTTGATGTGATCAAAAGTCCGTCGCAATCACGTAGCGTACACGGATACTCGCCGGGTAAACTTAATAGACAGCCTCACCCCCTAGCCCCGACCAAGTGACTGTAGGAGAACCCCGTCGCCGAAAGCATCCGTTCGGGTGCTCGCGGCAGCGGTGTTCCGCCTTGGTGCACTTCGTCGACGGTATCGGGGGTGCGGCCGCCTACTAAAGTTTGCGACGAGCATTCGATCAGGATGTCGGGAATCTTGTTGAATTGCCCGACTTGATATTGAAAAGAGTTTTCGATAATAAGACTAAAATGCGGGGTTTATAATTGTTAGGCATGCGATGTCTAAGGAATTCATTTGATTAGGCATGCGATGTCTAAAGAGATTGCGGATTCCAACGGTTGTAGTTATACACTTTCTTTTCTGCGACCGTAAGTGTAATATGTGATATCGCCGGTTTCGTTGGTATATGTCAACGACAATTGGGATGGGCATATTTACTTACGTTGATGACATGTGATGTTATGTGTTGCTGGATATGTTATATTGGATCGTCGTGTTTGAATAGCCGGGGGTTTTTATGTGAGATGAGTGTTTTCTCATTTTTCATTCATGTAAAAACTTGTATGTAATATTCTTTTATTGGGGCACTTCCAGGTTGCGGAAGATGTCACCTTTATATATTATTTACTTTTCTTCATTAGGATAGACCCAAGGAGGGGAGCACAAGTAACCGGGTTCTAGGGTCCAGTGGGAGACCATCTCGAGGAGTCGAGTCCGGGTCTCCTAACCCTAGAATTGGTAGGGTTGCTTGCCGCTCTCGTAGGGGTCTAGGGGTGTGGGATTGGCTATTCATCGCGACCGTGGAATCCGTGTTTTATACTGGCTCGTATTGAAAACACGGACGTCCTAGTATATCCAATATTTCATATGATATTTTCTGCTGCGTTATCTGTGATTTGATCATGTGATGTTTTGTGATAGACACAGTATATAGTATATATGATATATTATATAGACGTTACTTATGTTTTACACCCGCGCTAGCCCTGCCCCGCTCTGCCGTTAGTTACCTAACCTAACGGTGCACGAGGGGACATCGAGGCGAATACGGATGGCATAAGTGTACGTCGTATTTATCTGTGATGTTTAGGTGATTTAAATGATGGGACTTCATTAATATGATTAATGAAAGTAAAAGAAACCTAAAGATGTTGTAGAATCGAATTTCAAAAATAAAACAGGTAGCTACAGTTCTTGCTTTGCACAGCGGTATATATGATATATCCTGCACCTTATTCGATAAGGAAAGGACCGAGATCCCTTCACCGGGAGTGACTCCTTTAGCAATAACTGGCAGATGCTACACCCCCTCGGTTTGTCTTTTGATAGCTTCTATAGTTTCTGCTTTGCACAGTGATATATATGATATATCCCGCACCTCATTCGACGAGGAAAGGGCCGACGATCCCTTCACCGGGAGTGACCCCTTTAGCAAAACTAGAAAAGCCTCAAAAACACTCCATTTTAAAATCATTTGATTCTACAACGATATCATGTTCATTACGCAATAGGTTTTCACAGAAACCTGTCGTAGCCCTCCGTCATTTCAGATAAGTACTAGTTAGTATTCGTGCTGCGGTAGTTTGGCATTCGGCAAGGCGTAGTGTGCGGTAGCTAACTAGTATTTATCTGCTTATGCATATGATGCAGATTGGATTAGGGTATTCGTACGGCGTTGTTTGGCATTCGTCAAGGGTCGTGCGGGTGGGTTTAATTCAATCAAGAAATGTACGGGTTGAACTTGACTAGTGGACTATGGGTTGTTTGGCATTCGTCAAGGTCATAGAAAGCTAGGGGCAAAAAATTATCGGGAATTTCAAGTGTTGAAATTTGCAATAAAATTGCATACCTTCTATGAGATAGTTGGATCCCGATACCTACTGCGAGTAAGAGTTACTCCTGGGAGAGTTTTACACATTATAATTAGCCGATCAAGTAGGTGTCTAGAAAGGGGTTAACGAGGTTACGCCTCTGGGAAAACGAGGTTTACATTAATTAGGTTCGTGCGAAAGCACGGGGGACCTCCCTCAAAGTACCGATACTGGCCTGGCTGAAAGATTGGCGAACTTGTAGTGTGTAATTAATCCCGGCTAGTCTTTCCTTTTAGGGTTTGAAGGAAGATTTGATAAAAACAGTGGGAGCCATCCTAATTAGGTAAAATAATAACCAATCTGATCTTGCAAGAGCGCACGCTGAGTGTTTTCTTCTCTCTCTCTCCAGGTAGCGACCATATCACGCCTTAATCAAGATAATAATACGGATTATTAACCGAACCCGCTTGTTATACTGAGTTGGGGAACGTTGGTCCCGATCCAACTTATAATTGTTATAAGACCGAGCAGGAATTAGGGGATTACCAGAATTCCCGTGCCGCCCAAACGAAGAAGGTGCATACTGATGCATCATCTTCGGGTGTGTTCATTGCAGAGAACTGATTCTCAAGTATCCTCTACGTCCTGGGTATTTGATACCGGATCAGGATCCTGCATATGTAATTTGTTACATGGGCTACAGATAGGTAGAGAACTGAGAACGGGTGATAAGTTTCATGAGGCAGAAAACGGTGCAAGCGTTGCAGCCAAATCTGTTGGTCACTGTCACCCTGTATTACCAGTACATTGATTCTGAACGAATGTTATTAGATACCGAACCTGATATACAAAATCATATCAGTCTCTTTATTAGTAAAGAAAGGATATAATTTTGTATTGTTGGATAATGTTTTGAACATTTCCTATATCAAAAGTTGATCGGTTCAGGCACGTTATCTAAAAGCATTGATGTTCTAAATCGAACTACAGTTCTTTAGTATACAGAACACACACAAGAGGAAGAGTTCAGAAATGAACGGATCCTTCTTGAGGTATTGTAGACTAGGTCATATCAATGCGACCCGACTAGCTGAAGTTACATATAGATGCATATTTAAATCTGTTTGAATTTACATCTTGTGAAAACTTGCCGGTCATGTCACAAAGATAAGATGACCACAGCTCTGTTTATTGGAAGCAGAGAAAGAGTTAGTGAACTCTTGGGATGATACATGTTGATGTATGAAAGTCCCCTGTCTACATATGCCAAGACCGGTTCTTTGTACTTCATTACATTCTCTGATGATCTCTCAAGATTCAGTCATATGTTCCTGTTGAAACACAAGTCCGAACCTTTTAAGATATTCACAGAATATAAGTTAGAAGTAGAGAACCAATACGGGTATAAGTATTATGTCCTTTGATGAGATCAAGGAGGAGAATACTTGTGCATAGAATTCCTGGACTATTCTAAAGGAGAATGAGATTCTCTCCCAGCATTACTCCTCCGTATACACCATAGCATGATGGTATATCGGGGCGGAGCAATAGCACCCTATGTGATAAGGTGTGCTCTATGATGAGTACTACTGAGTTACCTATTTTCTTTTGGGAGTTATGCACTTGAGAAGCTGTATACCTATTGAATAGGGTTCAAATCAAATCAGTTGCCTACCACTTCATATGTGATATGGAAAGGAAAGAGCCCATATCTTAAGTTAGTTAAGATTTGGGGTTGTCCGGCCTATGTCTAAAAGCAAAATCCGGACAAGCTCGAGGCAAGGTCAGTTATGTAGAACTGGAAAGGTTCCAGCTATACAAACTACAGCGGATGATTTGGTAGAACCAAAGGATTCAGTAGAGACCAACGAACCTCAGCCTCTCCGACGATCTAGTAGGGTTCCTCACCCACCTGAGAGATACTTCTGTTTCTCTATGACAGTGGGAGCGAGAATTGCATCATAAGATGATGACCCAACTAGTTTCGAGCTGGCCATCAGGAGTGTGACTCTGTAAGAATGACTGGATGCTTAGCGATCTGAGATGGAATCCTTATACACCAACAAAGTATGGACTTTGGTTGCTTTATCTGAAGGGTTAAATCCCCATCAGAAGCAAGTATATCTTGAGAAGATTACTTGGTGTACATGGAAAAGTTGAGACTTTCAAAGCTAGACTTGTTAAAGGTTTGCATCATTGACCAGGTATGGATTATGTTGAAACCTTTTCTAAGGATCTATGTTTAAGTCCATCCAGATCCTACTTGCCACGGCTACATACCATGACTACGATATCTGGTGGTTGGGTATCATGACAGCTTTTCTAAATGATGTTTTGGAAGAGAGCGTCTATAAGTACAGCCAGAGGGGCTCGTAAACAGTGGGAGCAGCGGAAACGTGTGCAAGATGTTTTATGTGATAAAACAGGCATCGCGGAGTTGGAACATCTGTTTTGATGAGTTAGTCAAAGAGTTTGACATCATCAAAATGGTAGATGAACCTTGTATAAACAAAAAGGTAGTAGGGAGAATGGTGACGATCCTCGTAGAGTACGTGGATGACATACTCTTGATAAGAAAGGAGTTTCCTATGCTACGCTCGATCAATCTCCGCTTATCACAATGATTCTCCATATAGGATCAAAGTGATACCTCCTAAATCCTATGTTTTGGGTCTATGAGATAGATCTAAATGGATGTTAGGATACTCACTAGATGTAGTGAGATGGTATCAATCGATCCTGGGGAGAATCACTGGAAGTGTTCCAGGGTGATAAGGACAACTGAATGTCAGTCACAGGCATTGTCTTCACCCTCAATGGAGGGACGATATGTTGGAAGAGTTCCAAGCTAAATACTGTGGCTTACTAGACGATAAAGGCAGGATACATCGCTACTTAAGATGCTACCAAAGAGGCTGTTTGGGTGTATATTAGTTCATGAGATGAACTAGGTTCCTACCATTGTGTGACAAAGGAAGTGTGGCTTTGGCCTGGGAACCACGGTCCCATCAGTGACCCAGACATAATCTAAGGCAGTATCACCTGATCATGGAGTTGGTTGATCTCCAGGGTGATCGAGGTTAGGAGAACAGACTCAGAGGACAACACGGCGGATCCACTCACAAAGGCCTTTTCCTAGAGAGAGACTTTCATGGGATGGTTAAGTATGAGATACTACAACCACTGCTATCAGATGGCCCTAGTGCAAGTGGGAGATTGTTATTTATATGTATACCCTAGAGGCCATTACTATACATAGGATGTATATTGTAGTGGATGCTTGGACATATATAGGGAGGACTTTCTTGCTCGACATGATAGTATGCTATCTGGTTACTCTTTACCTTAACGTGTACACTGATTGTCTCTCTGTTACATGTTGGTAAAGCCCTTAGGATGTGTACTTGACTACCTGGACTATGATGAGGATCATACTAGTGGGGACATGGTAGTCCATAAGTACATCCTTCAAAGTCCCTAGTCGTGGGTGTATCGAGACGGGGCATTGATATACCAGAGTAGACTAGCATGTACCTTCTCGACCCATACAGATGGGCGATGGATGATCCCATATCCATTGGTGTTTGACATCAGAGATGATATACGGGTGCTCAGTGGAGACTGGGTACACTGGACGGACTCGCCGAGAACTCCCAGATGGTAGTATACCTTACGTCAGATGGCAGTTCTCTGGTGACACTGGTACAGGTTAGTCTGTAGACCCGAGATCGTCATAAAGTCTTGTGTGATTCCCACAGTGCTTTGATTTCCATCTTACCACGTCCAAGAGGGCGTGCAAAACGGTGGCTTTTGGGTACAATCCCGAATCACATGGAGGCAATGAGCGATAGGAGGGGATTCGTCTCTCCCGGTATAGGGAGTTGATGTTGCGCTGTGTTCGATTGGCTATAACCGGAAATCCCTGGCCAGGGTTGCTGAGATTTACTGGTAAGTGTTACCAGTAGTTTCTCGAACTGTTATAGACCTCATATCGACACGACTTATCCAGCTATTGGGGTCTGACGTTTACCACCCCTAGGCAAGATATGCGACATATCAGACGATCAGACCGGACTGTACGGTAAGTGTTACTGGTTGGATTCACAGGAGTCTGAGCGGGCTTGCTCGTTGATCTTCTGATCACTCAATACCCGGGTGGCCGTTACGTTTAGCAGACCACTTGCGGCTTGTGGGTGTTTGATATGATCATCACCTGCTGCCGGCGTATTGACGAGTCTTTCGAGTCCTACACATAGGTTTCCTGGTTCAAGCGAAACGAAATAGGAGCGCATATGAGATATGTGTGGGACCGAGAATAATACCAGTATGTGATGCTGTATTCGATTCTCGCAATTTGTGACATTGATCGGTTATATGCGATATAGCTGGGTTATCGGATCAAGTGTTGATTCGATAAGTTGTTACTATTGATATTAGTCGGTTATATGTGATATGACCGGATCATTAAGTCAAGTGTTGATTTAATGATTTAATGCATAATTACATATTTGATATATTACTTTGCATTAACTAATATTGGTCCACTTAAGATGTTTTTCTCACTTGATGTGCACATTGTATATGTGATATATTTTTGTGCACTTGATTGTATCATATTTGATGATACATGCAAACTTGGGTGTATGTTTGATTTAAACCTTGGTTAAGTAAATGGTTAGCGTTTTTATTTATTTATTCATTTATTTATTTATTTATTTGGCATGAAATAAAATGGTGGCTTTCTTTGGATTTACTTGAAACTTCATGAAGCTTTGTCCATTTTGTTTCTTTCCTAAACCTAACCATTCACCTAACCTTGGTTTATTCTCTACACTTAACCATGGTTGATAAAATGATAAGAATGACTTTATTTCCATTTATTCAATTATTCATATCATATTATCTTCTTCTTCTTCTTCTTCAAGAAGAAAGAAGCTTGCTAGCTTCAATGGTGACTTGAGAAAAAGAGTGAGAAATCCAATTCTAAAGTGAACTCACTTCCTATTTCTTCATCCTCTACCACTTGCCAAGTAGTATAGGGTGTTTTCTTCACAAGTTTCATGACTTGGTAAAGTTGGAGCTCGAGTTAGAGTCGCCTCGACGTAGATCATCTTCGGCATCGAAGTCATCGAGCTAGCCCGATCATTTCTTCGATGAAACCACCGCGAGAGTTCGGGATCCGATGATCGCAGCGGAGGGACATCATCACGGAGCTATGGAGGTGGAGGACCGGATCTACAAAGGTTGTATTTTCCGTTCACTCTTAGTTAAGTTGTTAACTAGTTGCATGTTTCGCCTTTAACTCTAGTCAACGATCGCATTAGGGTTTCTCGGCACCGGAAATTTTTTAATTTGGCATGGTTGATGCCTTATGGAACCTCCTTAGAGTGCCTAGGAACCCTACAGTCCAGTGTCCATTAGGACAGAGGGTTGGTCCTCGTACTATATTCTGTTTACTTGTGACTTCTCAAGTTTTAGACACGTGTTTCGTAGAAATACGAGGTCCAAGTTTTGAAAAGTTATAGGTACGATAATAAAGTAGAGAACCACGTGATGCAAGTATCAGGATTCTTCAAGGTGATCGAAAATGTAGATACTTGTATTTGGTATTCAGACGATAGTAATGATTTTGAGAACTTGTTTCTCTTTCAGGTTACTCATAATCGGATGCACTCCTAAGTTGAGTAATGCTGATCGGCCTCTCTCCATTTAGTTGACATGCACTGGAGACAGCTGCATGATTTGGATCTGGTTCCAATTAAATCAGTGCTTCTGTTTCTATATTGTATATATAGAATGGTTCATATCTTAACGATGTTAAGGTACGGGGAGTTGTCCGGCTTATGCTTAAAACCAGACTCTGGATAACTCAAGGCATGTTTCTGTAATGGCAGTTTGTGGGTTAACCCGGGGTTTGACGAGGGTTAGCTTTCTACCATCCGGAAGATCAATAGTGATATTGTTCTGGACTCGCCACGGTTTTAGTAAAATGGACTTTTTCAGAAAACAGTAATGGGGGTATGGTGGAACTGGAAGTGATTCCAGAACCACAGATGATTACTGAAAATTTAATAGGACCAAAAGATTCGATCAGGTATGACATTCCATTAGCCACTCCGCAGATATGGTGGGTTACCTCAGGCACCCGAGAGGTACTTCGGTATTCTCAAAGATGGTGACAGGGAGGTTCTTGTTTACCCAGACTTGCTATTATTGCTGTTCTAGACTATAAGACCCGGCAGGAGGATGAGTATAGCGTCGTTCTGAACTAGCTTTAGAAGTACACGTGTATATGACTCTGCCAGAGGGTTGTTGTGGTCAGTAGGAGCAGCGGAAGCGTAGTGGACAAGTAGCTTGTGTCTATTTATAAACTAAAGCAGATATAGCGGAGAAAGATCATCTATTTTTGATGTAACAGTCATAGGTTTTTGACTTCATCAGAATAGAGGATGGATCTGTTAAGAACGTAGTAGGGTGTGATGTCCTGATATTTGGATGACATTCACATTGTAGGAAGTTAAATTCCTATACTATGATCGGTTATACTGTGGTTGTCATACAGTGGTTTCTCTACATAGGATATGGATATAATATCAGGCATTCTGGTTACCATCTCTATAGTTTTAGATCTAGATTTGGGAAGTGTCCCAATCTGGGTACTTAGACATTATTCTAAAGGTGTTTTAGAATGGACGACTCCTGGTATGGTGGTGTACCTGCAGGTGATAGAGTCACCCTCTCTAAAAGTGTCTTACAGACTAAAGGGGAGAGGGATGTGCATGATTGGCATATCACTTGCTTAGGCAATTAAGTTGATCATGAGATGTCAAGTACCACACCAGATGTTGTTTTTGCACTAGATGCAATAAGTTGATATTAATCAAATCCTGGAGATCGAAAGCAGTTTTAGAACATAAGTGGATGTTCTAGGGATTTGAAAACGACAGCCTCCTTCGGGAGACAGTTATCATTCCAGGCTTCCAAGGTGACCTGGATGACAGAGTGACTGTTAGAGTTATAGTTTTCCCTCCGACGAGGGGAAGTAGTTTGGACAGGTGGTCCATGCAGATACTGAGGGAGGCATGGCACAGGATACTGATTAAATTCAGTTGACGATACAGTCTAAGAAATTTGCTGGATTTGGAGTTCACTTGTGAACTAGGTCCCATCAGATATCCAGACATATTCTAAGATAGGTATTACCCAATTTGGGAGATGGACTTCTCCGCGAACTTTAGATAAAGAGAGACATAGAAAGAAACATCAGAGCGGATCCACTCACTGAGGCTATTTCTCGAACGCAATAGTTTCACAAACAAGCTTTGTGAGACTGATCAGTAGAGAAGTTGGGTGTTCGGTATCACACAGGCTGTGAGTATGCGACATCGCAATAATTAGCCTTAAGTGCAAGTGGGAGATTGTTAGACATAGTGCCCTCAAAGTCAATTATTGGATCGCAGGCACGTGATTGCAGTGATTGAGGGAGGACCTATACCGGTAGGACAGTCTTACTCGAGATGATAGTATTCTATCTGGTTTGTCTTTATCATCGTGTACATGTTTTAGGTAACATTACAGATCACTATTACACGTTGATAGAGCCCTTAGGATTCTTGCTTGACTACCAGCAGTATGATGGCGATCATATACATGAGAGTTGGGTAGTCTATAGGCACATCCTTAAAGTGTCCCTAGTCATGGGAGTTTTGAGACTGGGTATCGATACTCCAATAGTAGACTAGTGTATACAGTCGAGACCGCGGCGAGGGGCGGTGGCCGGTCTCACAAGCCACTGGTGTCAGTTGGTTCACCTAAGATGTATACAGGTGCTCATTGGGTTATGAGTACACCGGGCAGACTCGCCAGGAACATGCTAGTTGGTATTATATCTATCATCAGATAGCAGTTCCTTGGTGACATGTGTACAGGTTAGTCCATCGACCTGAAATTGTCATTTGTCTCTTATGAGTTTCCACTGTGCTTTGATTACTACCCTACCATGGCTCAAAGGAGTCATGCAAACATGTTTTAGTTGGGTACAGTCCCGAGCCACATGGAGGCAGTGAGCGGATCGGCAAGGGATTCATCTCTCCTGGTATTGGGGGTGAGATCGCGCTGTGTTTAGGAGAGCCATTACACAAAGTCCCTGTCCAGGGCAAGCGAGATTTACTGGTAGGTATTCCAGTAGTTTCTCAGGGTGTTCTGGGCTACACTCCGACATGACTTATACCGCTATTGGGGGTCTGACGTTTACCAGCCCCCTAGGCCCGATATGCGATACTCATAGACGAACGGACCGGACTGTACGGATATTGTCACTAACAGGCTTAGTAGGGTTTTAGGATAAGTTCGCTCATCGGCCTCCCTTTTGCTCAATAACTGGGTAGCCGTTATGTACAGCTAGTGCCACTGACGTGCTTGTGGTTAAACCCACTGCCAGAGTATTGACGAGTCTTTAGAGTCTCCCACAGAAAGTTTCCCAGTTCGGGCGAAACGTTGTAGAGGCCGTATGGTTTTATGGCAGGGTTCGATCTTGTACGTGCATTCGTGCACGGATCATAATCGGACGGATCATACTAGTGGGCTTTGGTTTAAGCCGGATCTTAGTATTAGATTGGTTGGATTACTTTCGTCTCGTAGTATTCGTATGCAGTTGGAATACGGATGCGGGTATGTATATACGGATGAAGGGTATTCTTATGATCCGTCATAAGTTTACTTTAGAAGATGTCATTCTATTTATTGGATTAAACATTTAGATTAATGTTTGATTATGTGGAAATTGTGAGTGCAAGTTTTAACCTAGGGCATTAAATATGGCATGTGCAACTTTGGTGACTCATGCTGTGATTTTTTGTGCCATGTCCATTTCTTTATTGTTTTTAGGTGTGAGATATTTTTTGGAGCAAAGAGAGGGCAGCAACTTAAGGTTGGGGTTGGTTCTTGATTTGTTTTCTAGAGCTCACACAAAAGATCTCATACAAAATAGCAATGCCATTTTTCTTCACTAGCTTTTTTTGTGCTCACAACTCTTCACTCATGGCTTCATCTGTAACCTCCACTCTATCCCTCTCATGTGTTGAGAATCCTTGAGTGTATTAAGACAATGTAATCACTCACTATCTCTACTTCATCTTGGTCGTCTCATTTGGCAAACTTGATGCCCGAGTTGCTTCGGTTTGAAGCGGGAGCCCGTATAAAGAATCCTCGACGTGGAGCCACTTCGACGAGCGAGATCGGAGAGCGAACTTCATCGGCACAGCAGCGAGGAGCTTGGCGTAGAGATTGAAGACCGAAAGACACGGATTGATCGGTATAATCTTTCCAAACTCTTTTACAGTTTACTAGTATAGGGTTAATGGCACGATCCGGGTTTTAGGGTTATGTTAGCGCCGTTTTGAAAAGTTTTGTTCCGCATTTGGCCTCGGATTGATGGCCGAGGCACTGACATAACCTTACAGCTACATAGTCTTGAGTTCCTCCTAATGAGTCATGTTCCTCATCATCGTCACTATCTTCGTTTTCAAGGATATGATTGAGAAACTCTTCGAGAGTGACTGGTGTCCGCGCATTCTGATTGTATTCTTCCAGCGCATCAATGTACTTTTGCAGGTCTGTGCACTTGTCATTATACTCGGTAGGTTGCACGGGCTTTTTGGTCTTCTTCTTTTTTTTGAAGACTTTGAAGGCTTGACCCGGGGGTTTTGCCCATCGTCAACAGTTTTCGGTGCGGAACGCGGTTTCAGCATCCTTTCAATAATCTCGGGCTCCAGCGGGCCTTTCTATCTGATTGCCAGAAATGCTTGAAGATCCTTCAGTATTCTTTTGGTTTTAGCTGAAAGGATGACTTCCCACAGAGGTTCTTCCATAAATGAGCATGATGCCCCCGGCGTATCCACCTTTTTAAGAGCGTGCTTCTGTGGTGGGTTCACCCTCCAGTTCTCGGATAGCGTGAATTTCCCATGGCGGTACTAGTCCTCGCCCAGTTCTTAAAGACATAGCAATCCTTAGTGGGGTGGCTCACCATTCAGTGATAGGAGAAGTAATTGGGATTGTTGACGTCACCGGGCTGCGGTGGACGTTTTGGGTCCGACATAGTGATGAGTTTGTTGCACACTGCCAGCTCAAACAATCTTCTCGTTTTATCACGGGGAAACGAGTAAGCACGTCCTAACTTCTCTTCGAGGGATTGGCACGGGTGCGCGTTATTTTGGCGAGCAACCGGATTCGGGTCACTCGGTTGTTATTGAGTGTTGGCAACGAATGCCGCTTTCTCTTTACCCTTTGCATTCCGAGGGTCTATTTTTGAAGAGGAAGGTCTGTGGCCCATCTGGTCCATTTAGGCCAACTTGTCGATCAGAGCCTGGAAGGTGGTCGGCTTAAAGAACGTCATGAACTGGGACACGGTCGCCTGAGGATCCAGAGTCCTTATGAACATGCCCACGGCAAGAGCTTCTTCGATGCGTTGTTCTCATTTTGACCATAGGTTCCACTACCAGATTGCGTATTGAACCCAGGTCTCTCCTGGCTTCACCCTGGCATTGATTAATGTCGTGATCGGGGTGCGCTCGCTTGCGCTGGCGAACCGTTGCATGAACAACAATTCCATTTCCGTGAATTTTTTGACGGAGTCATTTGGGAGCTCCGAGTACCATTCAAACGACGTTTCTGACAGGCTGCCAACATACTGGCGAAACAGCAATTTGTCGTCGCCTCTAGTATTGCTGTATAGAGCTTTGAACTAAGCGACGTGCTGATGAGGACTTCCTATCCCTTTATACATGTGGAACTTAGGGATCGTATATCCTGGCGGGTATTTGATTTGGTCATACCAGCCCGGATACGGTCACCCAGTTCTGACAACTTGGCCAGCCGCTTCACTTGCTTAATGAGCTCGTATTTGTTGAGCTATGTAATTATCAAGGGCGGCTTTGGAGATCATTTCTTCCTTGGCTGTTGATAAAGCTGAAAGAGGGTTTGATGTTTCCCCTCAATCATCCTCAATGATTATCGGCGGGTCTTCAGTTGGAGGTTCTGGCTGGATAATCATTCCAACCATATCTTGGAATAAGAGTGCCATCTATTTTATATTAGCAGCCTGTTTCGTGGCCTCCTTATCCTTTCTTTCAAGCACCCTTCGTAAAAACTCTGTATCGGTCTCCTGCTCCTGACGCTGTTCTGATACTGACTCTGGACTTTCTTTCTGTCCGGTGAGTGCTACCATTTTCGTCACCATCTCCTGGAGGTTTTGTTGTTGCTCCCGAGCCTTTATTAATGACCGAGTTTGCGGTCGATAACCTACGGAAGAACGACTGTCCTCTTTCCTGGAAGCCATGTAAACCGTATGTATGATTATGCCCCCAGACTTAGGGCGTTTGGGTCCAGCGCCTTTGGAATTTGTCGCAGGTGGTGAGATTTTCTTCGGCCTCGTCCTTTTGTGGGAGGTCGCACTTGAAGGAGCCATTGTAACAAGCACTTGTGTGAAAGAAGTCCCTCGCTGTATGGTGGAGGGATGATTTTCCTCTTGTCGAACCTTCATTTTCTCCGGTTGACGAGAGTGGTCTTTGTTGATCACAGAGTCCTGAACTTTCCACCAGACCCTGTGAATTTGGGAGGAGAGCCATTGATGGGGATGCTCCGGTTTTTCCAGCGTCATGTTTTCAGCAGGTGGGAGTGATTTCTTCAGCACCGCGGTTGGGGAGTTTTTGTGCACCCTCTTTAGCGGTTCAAAGCTGTTTCCGATTAGAATAGCAGTGTCAACTTCCACCATTGGAGCTGGTGGAGTAAGTTCAGAGGGGGAGTTGCCCCCAGCTCTTCTCACCCGGCGCCTGTGACGACGTCAAGCGTGTCTTGCAGATAGGACCACCTCAGTTGTGGAAGCGGCTCCATCGTGCCCCTGCTTTGGTGAGGGACTGCTGCTGGTACCAGCCTGTCGAAGACTGACGTCCTTTAAGAGAGAATGGTCAATCTTTCGAAGGCCGCCTTTCTGATAAGGGAAGCACTTTTGATGATTTCACTTACCGGAGGAGTTGGGAAGACTATCCGTTTTGGGATAGCCCCTTTGGGTATCGCGAGCCTCTTTGCGGGCCCACTTGAGCTTCGGCTCAGCCTGTTGAAGACTGAGTTGGCAGACTTGGACGACCCGTGCGGAGGGGCTGTAGTGGTTGCAAGTCGATCGAAGACCGAATTCTTAGGAGCTTCCTGTAGTGGCACTGGGGCGCTGAAGCTTGCTGGCGAGAGCATGGTCCCGAAGAACAATCCAGTAGTGTCTTGAGTCACTTGCCCTACCGGCATTGAAAAGATGGAGGCCGCATTGGGCCCATATGTCACTCCTCCAGTTGGAGTGGAGCGGCAGTTACTGTTGCAGTTTGTGCAGCTGGAAGCCATTGATTTTATCTTCTTCTTCTGCACAGGACCAAGACACCAAATCTTAGTACCTCGAGTCTAAGGGAAACCATATCAAACCGCCATTTTGTTCGCGAGACACGACACACGAAGTGTGGAGTGGAAAGAAGAAAAGATCCCACCGGGTGTGCCAGAATCTGTTCACTGCCGAAAGACACGACTAGGACGTTTGGACGTCTGGCCTAAATTTTGGGGGAAGATACTATTTGGATTTATCCTTCCACCTTTCCGAAGATGCCAAGTTGATTTATGGCATTGTGTATCGGAGGTTTGGACGGATGCGGCCGTTGTAGCAGACTTCGTCAGATTCCCCCTCGTTTGCGAGGGTTTTTTTATTGTGGGGATGCTCTTCCCTGCAGACGCAAGCCCCTGCAGTTAATTACGTTATCGCATCGCGATAACCACTTTCTCCTTCTCCGGAAGTTCATTTCGTGTCGTGTGTATTTTTGTTTGTTTTGGTTTTGATTGCCCGTGGATTGTATACGGAGACTAATTTATGTCGTCGCCCGTAGGGCGCGGATTAGTCCAAATCCGTATATTTTAAATTTGGGCTTAGGTTTATTTAAGAATCTTAATCTGATTTGAGATTAAGATCAACTTAAACATATGAGCATTTGGAGCTCGATTGGTTTTTTGTTAAGGATACATTAGTCCAATTTGAGACTAAGATCTACTTAATAAGGTTTTAGGATCATTTTTTGCTTTAGATCCAACAAAAGAGCATTTGGGCTCTATTGTTTTAGTTTAAAAACGTTTCGATCCGTTATCGCCATTTTGGAGGCGATGTTTTAGTTTGAGGACATCTCGGTCTGTTAAGGTGAGGTTTTAGTTTAAGGACATCTCGGTCCTTTTGATCGCCATTTTGGAGGTGAGGTTCTAGTTTAAGGACATCTCGGTCCGTTGTCCATCTTGCGCGCACGTGTATTTGTTACGTGACGGGACGAACAACGATAATTTAGGATGCACCCAAATTAGGGTGCGGTCTGATTTGAGGTGTGCACATCAGTTTGGAAGTGCACCAAAAAACCGTTGGTTGTTGGGACCCGCCACCTCTATGAAGACGTTGAGGAATTACAATGACATGGATCAGAGGTGTGGAGAGATGTACCTTTGAACGAATTCACGTATTTGAGGGAAAAAGGAGTTAGTGGTAAACCCAAATCATTAGTCATATTTTGAGACTAAGATTTCCTCAGGAGGATACAGGATGAGTATCGTTTTGGATATCATCAGTTGGAAGATCAATAGTCGTATTTGGGACTAAGATCAGTTTGCGAAATCATGAACACATGGGCTCAGTTGATCTGAATCAGGAAGATTTTATCCTTAGGGGACCTAGCCAATTTGGGCTTGGTCCATTCAGTTTTTTTTTATTGAAAAGTGACAGACACTTGTTTGAGCTCTGTTTGATCAGTCCCCTTTTTGTAAAAGGGCTGGGCACTTATATAAGTTCTGACACTCATGTATAACCATGTAGGCTCTCAGTCATAGGGATTGCCCAATAAGTGTTAAACACTTTACCCCTTTTTGTCTTTGTATGGAGTGCTAGGTACTCTTTATAGCGCCCACATGCGAAGCACGTAAGGCGCTAGGCACTAGACGCTGCCTAGTGAGTGCTAAGCACTCTTTCATTCTGTAGTGCCCACGTGAGGGACACATGAAGCACTGGGCGCAGCTCATTGAGTGTTAAGCACTCTCCTTTGTGGCGCCCACGTGAGGCGCTGGACGCTGAGCGCCGCTCAATAAGTTCTAGTCACTTTCCTCTGTTGCGCCCACGTGAGGCGCTGGGCGCTGGGCGCCGCTCATTGAATGGTAGGCACTTTCCTCTGTGGCGCCCATGTGAAGAACACGTGAGGCACTGGGCGCTGGATTCTTTCTTTTATGAGGACCAGATTTCATTCAAGAACAAGTTCCTCCCGACGAGAATTAAATCCTCAACTTATGAGAAACTTGTCTTATGGATCTCAGATCCAGAGAAAATACTAAGTTCTTTTTTTAAAAGAATTAAACCCTTAGATATGTAAACGAGATGATCTTTGTTCTTCTTATTTACCTAGAGTTTTTTGAGGAGGGAGATCTTCTTCTCTGTTTCTTTTTTAAGTTCTCTTCTTTTTTTTTAAAAGCTTATGGGGGGCTTCCTTTCTCCAGACTTGAAGTCTTCGGTCCTTTATATAGTAGAGGCAAGTTTGTTAATTAGTTTTTTTTTGAAGAAATCTCTCATTAAGAGGTCCTAATTGATTTGGAGATTTTTACCCACCATTGGATCATTGATCCAAGGGTTTCTATTTTACAGAACAAGACTGGGAAAATATTTTCCCTTGCACAAAATTTATTCTGCAAAACGGTGATTTTCTAATCACCGTTGGATTTTTAATCTAACAGTCCTCTGGTTTACAGAAGGCATTGAATTTTATTCTATGATCCCACCGAAGGTATATTTCTTGTTTTAGAAAGATTTGAGGAATATTTCCTCTCAACAGAATTTTAATTCTGAGTTTTAATGATTTATCATCTCCGTTGGATTTTTGATCCAACGACTCTATTTAATAGAGAGTAGAATTTATTTCTACCAGGGCGCCGGCGCTCACGTATTGTGTACGTGGGTGCTAATTAAATTTTTAATTCCCTTATGTGCTTTGCACATTAGCGCCCACATGAGGAGCACGTGCGGCGCCAATATAAGAGTTTTTAACTCTAGCGCTGACGCCCTCGTAGAAGGCACGTGAGGCGTTGCCTCTTAAATTTTAAACAAAACTTTGTTCTTTTATTGGGGGAAACACCGCCTTCCTCATGGTCGGGGCTATCTCCTCGGATTCCATATTGACGATAAGGGCGCAGTGGTGGAGGACCTGAGGAAAGCAGGAAAAAGAGTTAGAAACGTTCAAACTGAAAAAAAAAATATGCTTAAGAAGATTCTTAAAGGAAAATGGATACTGACCTGAACTGCCTCCTGAGCGATGGCGGCCACCTGGGCATTCAGGGTCCCACGGGGAATCATGCCCCATGCTACTTGTTCCATGACGAAGAGCATGCTGTCGGCGACGGAGAGCCCCGAACGCACCTCGAAGCAGAAGTCCCCCTCCTGCATTGGGATCCTGGTAAAAGGTTTTCGAGAAACGATCCTTTTGTGCCTTTTAGGGAGGCGTCGGTGGGCTCGGCCTCCTCCTCCTCCTCCTTCGCCTGGGGCGTCGGATCCTGTGCATGCTTTTGCCTCGCCCCCTCCCCCGCGGCGCTCTTCGGGGAATCGGGGTGACACAGCTGAAGGCTTGCTCGGTGGGGTAAGCCTCAGGGCTAAGCTCGAACCCGGTCGGGACGAGCTTCCGCCCCCGGTCTTCTTTTGGGCCTTCGCGGCCATGGCAGCTAAGAATTTGGATCAGTCCATTTGCTCTGCAAAAAGGGGAATACACAAATAGAGTTAGTGACACTAAAAAGGGCAAAGAAAATTCATCAAAGTCTAAATGGACCTTCTACTGCCCTAACTTACCCAGAAAGCGCATGGGGCTGAGCTCAGCCCAGCTCAGAGCCTGCTCAGAAAGCAGGTCATCGACCCGCTGGATCGGCTCCCATAAAGACACTACACTTGCCTCGGGTGAAGATGACTGCTTCGCTCTCGGACAGTCGGCCCAGTGCCATTATGTAGGCACGGGCCAATCCTCGCCCTCGGGTAGCCCAACGAAAATGAACTTCTCCTTCCATTTATGGATGGAAGAAGGGACGGCTACTACGCTCGACCAGGCCACCCCGCCCTTACGGTTTTTGAAGGAAAAATACACCCAACTCAGCTCGTCCTTGCTGGTGTCAAGGTGATTCTTATAACAGAGGAAGGAAACGATGAGGGTCAAACTGAAGAGGATATTTTCAAGTTTCAACCGGACCAGAAACCCGAGGAGGATTCTCCACAAGTTCGGCGCTAGCTGGTCTGGGGCAAGATGGAAGCAGTGAAGCACCCCACATACCTCGGCTGAGAAGGGCAGACGCATTTTGGCTCGGAATGCTTCCAAATACAGGGCAATCTCCTTGCCCTACACCTGGTCCGCCTGCTCACCCTCTCTAGCTAAGCGAAGCGAATAGTTGGAGGGAATATGAAATCGATCCCGAATCTCGGTAAGCTCGTCCACATTCCTCAAAACAGAGGGCGCATCGCGGGCATTCCCGATGCGCACCTTATGGGCCCTTGTCGCCACCTGACGGCGAACGACATAGGCGGCCCTGGCTCTAGGGGCGAGCCCGATACAGATGACGCAGCAGAAGAAACCTCCCGGCTATCTAAAGCCGGGGGGAGGTGTTCCCTCATAGGAACTGAATAAAGTAGCAAAGAAATACACAAGAGAAGCATCATGTGTCCACACGTGATCGGGCATTACGTAGGGACACGTGACCTTCTATGGGCAAAGTTATAGGCGCTGAGATACACAACTTCAAATGGGGTCACGTGTCCACACGTGATGGGCCTTTAAACCCACTGGAAAAGGTATAATAAAACAACAGGGAAAAACCCCAATGGGGCGTCACGTGCCCACACGTGACCAAGGGTCACGTGTGGACACGTGATAATTCCTAAGTTCTTTAAAATAACAGAATTAAATTCTGGTTAAAATGTTTATCAGGAGGTCACGTGTCAACACGTGATGGGATCCTAAGATCTCTAAAATAATAGAATTAAATTCTAATTAAATGGTCAATCAGAAGGTCGCGTGCCAACACGTGACAGGCTTTTAAGCCTTCTGAACTAATAGAATTAAATTCTAATTAAGAAGGAATCGAGAACCCTAACTGGAAAAATATTTCTCTAAATATTTCCAAACAAAAAAGATTGTACTCTATAAAGTGAGCACCGTTGGATTAAAAATCCATTGGTGATTAAAAATCACCAATTTATAGAAAGATTCTATACAAGGAAAGATTTCCCAAAAATTTGCCAGGAATAACAAACAAAATATCTTTTGGATTAAAAATCCAATGGTGAATAAAATTCACTGAGTGATCTAAAAGATCATGTTGATTACAAAATCAATTAAAATCTTTCAATGAAAGATGAACTAAACAAACTGATTCTTTTTTTTCTCCTATAAATAAGAGCCAAGGGAAAAAAAGGGATAGACAGAGAATAAGAGGATTTTTTCTGGAGAGATACAACAAAAAAAAAGAGAATTTAATTCTCCGAGAAAAGAAGATTCCCTCAAAAGAGAAAGAAACCCTAGGTGAGAAAGGGAAAGAGATCTAATCTTCATAAAACAAAAGGAGAATTTAATTCTCAAATTAAGAGTTTAACTCTTCTGAATAAGAACTTAGTTCTTCTTTTGGTTGAAGATCTGCAGAAGCAGATCTCCCCATAAGTTGAGAATTTAATTCTCATCGGGGAGATTCTGCCATGCAGATCCAAAACTTAGAGAGAGAATTGAGTTTGAAGAATTTAATTCCTCCAAATACTTAGGAATTTAATTCCTCCAACAGAAACAGGGTTTAACCCTTAAAACAAGAACTTAGTTCTTCTTCATGGTTGAAGATCTGCAGAAGCAGATCTCCCCATAAGTTGAAAATTTAATTCTCATCGGAGAGATTCTGCCATGCAGATCCAAAACTTAGAGGGAGAACTAGGGTTTAAAGAATTTAATTCTTCCATGTACATAGGAATTTAACTCCTCTAAATGAAATTAGGGTTTGACCCTACCAAAGAATTTAATTCTTAAATAAGGGACTTGGACTTTTCATGCATGTAAAAGAAGTCAGTGCCCAACTTGATCACGTGGAAACACGTGACCTCCCCCCTGAATGATCAGAATAGAATGAAAGAGATGGGGTCACATGTTCCCACGTGACCCTTGGATAAATTCCTCAAAATAAAAGAACAAAGTAAGGGCAGAATCAACTTTAGGCGCCCTCACGTGTCTTCACGTGACCCCTAACAAACACCTCTTTAAAAAAGAGATGATGGAAATAACTGAAGGATTAAAATCTAATGCATGGGCGCCTTCACGTGTCCCCACGTGACCCCTAACAAATCCCTTTAATATCCAGTGCATGGATACCAATCACGTGCTCATACGTGATAGCCTTAAAGACTAAAAGTGTTTAACACTTATTTGAATATTCTGGGAAGAAAATAAATGAAGTCGGGCCCCATCTTTAGATGCCTCACGTGACTCCATGTGACCACTTCAATTTTAGTGTTTAACACTACTTTAAGTGCTTCGTCCCTAGTGTTTAATACTATTTTTAGCGCATCACGTAGGAACGCGTGATCGCCAAATATCCTCTAGTGTTTAATACTATTTTAAAACCAATCTTAGCCCAAATTGGCTAAGTTTCCAAAGGCAAGTCTCCCCTTTAACTGAACCTCAAAATTGATCAGTTCATATGATATGCAAAGTAAAGTCCATAGCTATAATGAACGGTTAGTGCTCAGCCAAAGACAAAATATTGTCAGAGCCCCAAACCCCTGTTTAGCATTGCTAAATAATGAGGGGGCTGAACCCAGACAAACGTTCAACAATACAAACAAAGGTCCAACATTTCAAACATAATTGGACTTAGCCCAAGTTGTCCATAAGTCCTCAATTCAGATTCAACTGAGCCCATGTGCTCATAATCTAATTAATTGATCTTAATCCCAAATTGGACTACAGATTTCCCAATCAACTTTGGTTCAAGGGTACATCTCTTCACTCCTTTGATATTTGTCGTTGTAATCCTTCAACGTCTTCAGAGAGGTGAAGGGCCCCGATAGCCAATCACTCCATGGACTGTGGGGTCCTTAAACTCATGGACTATGATGTCCTTAAACTTTATAGACTATGACGTCTTTAAACTATGGACTATGGGGTCCTTAAACTCATGGACTATGATGTCCTTAACCTCGGACTGTGGGGTCCTTTAAGCCCATGGACTATGATGTCCTTAATCTCAGACTGTGGGGTCCTTTAAACCCATGGACTATGATGTCCTCAACCTTGGACCACCATGTCCTTAAACTGGTAATCGACCGCAATGTCCCTAAACTAAACAATAGAGCCCGAATGCTCTGTTGTTGGATCTAAATGATCCCGTTAAGTTGATCTTAGTCTGAAATTAGACTAACGCGTACTTAACATACGTTTAAGTTGATCTTAGTCTCAAATGAGACTAACGTATCCTTAAACCCAACCCCAAACCCAAATCTAAGAAAATACGGATTTGGACTAATCCACGCCCTATGGGCAACAACATAAATTAGTCTCCGTATACAATCCACGGGCAACCAAAAACAAAACAAGCACACACGACATGAAGTAACCATCTGGAGAAGGAGAAAGTGGTTACCGCGATACGGTAGCGTAATTAACTGTAGGGGCTTGCACCTGCAGGGAAGAGCTTCCCCACAATCAAAAACCCCTCAAATGAGGAGGAATCTGACGAAGTCTGTTACATCGGTCGCATCCATTTAAACCTTCGATAAATGGTGCCATAAATCAACTTGGTATATTCGGAGAGGTGGATGGATGGCACCAATTATCATCCGCCTTCAAATTCAGGGAAGACGGACCTATACGGTTACGTCTCTGTGTTCGAAGGAGAACAGATTCTGGCACGCCCGGTGGGACCTCTTCTTCTTTCCACTCCACACTTCGTGTGTCGTGTTCTCGAATGAATCGCGGTTTAATATGGTTGCCCTTGGGTTCGAGGTACTAAGATTTGGTTTTGCTCTCGTGCAGAAAAAAGAACATCAATGGCCTTTAACTGCTCCAGTTGCAACTGCAACTCCCGTTCCGCCTCTTCTGGAGGTGTAACCTACGGGCCCCAAGCGACCTCCCTTTTCACAATGCCAGTGGAGCAGGTAACTCAAGCCACCACTGGGCTATTCTTCAGGACCATGCTCCCACCGATGAACTTCAATGCCCCTGTACCATTGCAAGAAGCTCCGAAGAGCTCGGTCTTTAATCAGCTCACAACTACTGCGGCCCCTCTCAATGGGTCGTCCAGCTTCAACGCCTCAGTCTTTGACAGACTGGGTCAAAGTTCATTTGGGCCCATGAAGAAGCCCGCGATGCCAGAAAGGGTTATACCTAAGCGGATAGCCATTCCTGCTTATGAAGTCGTCAAAGCGGCTTCTCCTGCCAAAGGGTCGGTCTTCACAAGACTGACTGTTTCAGCTCCTGTTCCAGGAGAAATCGTCAAGGCTGCTTCCCCTGCTCGGAAGTCTGCCTTCGATAGGTTGGTTATCCCCACTCAGTGGACGCCAGTCTTCAATAGGCTGACAACGACAACTTCTGACCAACACAAGGGGCACGAAGAAGTCACCCCTACAGCTGAGACAATCCCAACGGCTCGACACGCTCGACGTCGCCACTGGCGCCGAGTAAGGAAGGCTGGGGGCAACTCTCCTTCTGGACTGACTCCGCAGACTCCAACGATGGAAATTGATGCTGCTGTTCCAACTGGGAACGGCTTTGAACCGCTAAGGAGGGTGCGCAAAAATTCTCCGATTGCCGTGCTGAAGAGATCTCCTCCACCCATGGAGAATGCTACAAAGGTGAAGCTGGAGCAGCCCCCTCAGCGGCTGTCCTCTAAAATTTATAAAGTTTGGCGACAGGTTCAGGACTCGGTGATTGATCAAGATTACTCTCGCCGACAGAAAAAGGTGAAAGTTCAGCGAGAAGAGGACCATCTTGTCAAGCCACAAAAGACGACAGTTACTTGGGTGCCCTCTGCAACGGCCCCCTCAACCTCGACCGCTCACAAGAGGAGAAAACTGGAGAAAATCCTGGTGTCTGCGATGAATCGCAAGAACGCTGAATCTAAACGCCCTAAGTCTGGGGGCATAGTGGTGCACACCATTTATATGGCATCCAGAAAAGAGGATAGCCGCATCTCCACAGGTCATCGACCGCTTACGCGATCAGTGACTAAGGCTCAGGAACAACAACAACAAAAGCTCCAAGAAATGCTAACAGCTATGGCCGCACTTACGGGACCGAAAGCAAGCCCGGAGATATTCTCAGAGCAGCGCCATGAGCAGGAAACTGATGCTGAATTCCTTCAGAGAATGCTTGAGAAGAAGGACAAAGAGGCTGCGGAACAAGCAGCCAATATAAAACAAATGACCCTTCTGTTCCAAGATATGGTAGGCATGATGATCCAGCCGGACCCTCCAGCTGAAGATCCTCCAATAATAATTGAAGATGATAGAGGAGAGACATCAAATCCTCTGCAGGCTCTATCAACAGCTAAGGAGGAGACGATCTCCAAAGCTGCCCTGGATGATTACATCGCTCAGCAGATACGAGTTCACCAGGAGAATGAAGCGGCTGGGCAAGTTGTTAAAACTGGATGACCCTATCTGGGTTGGTATGACCAAATAAAATACCCGCCGAGATACACGATCCCTAAATTCCATATATATAAGGGGACGAGGAATCCACACCAGCATGTTGCTCAATTTAGGGCTCTGTGTGGCAACACTGGAGGCGACGACAAACAGTTACTTCGCTAATTCGTTGGTAGCTTGTCAGAGACAGTATTTGAGTGGTATTCGGAGCTTCCCAACGACTCCGTCAAAACTTTTGCAGAGATGGAGCTACTATTCACCCAGCGTTTTGCGAGTGCTAGTGAATGCACCCCAATAACGGCATTGATCAATGCCAGGGTGAAGTCTGGAGAAACATGGGTTCAATATGCAATACGGTGGCGGAATCTATGGTCGAAGTGCGAGCAGCGCATTGAAGAAGCGCCTACGGTAGGCATGTTCGTGGGTACTCTTGACCCTCAAGCGACTATTTCCTAATTTATGATGTTTTTCAAGCCGACCACTTTCCAGGCCTTGATTGACAAGCTGGCCCAAATGGACCAGATGGGCCACAGGCCTTCCTTTTCGAAGCCGGAGCCACGGAATGAAAAAAGGAAAGGGAAAGCGACCTTCGTCGCCAATGCTCAACAGCAGCCCAGTGACCCGAAACTAACTGATCGCCTAGACGAGAGACGGCGATTCTTTAATGAGAAAATGAAGTGTCCTTATTCGTTTCCCCGGGACAAAACGAGGAGATTGTTTAAACTAGCAGTGCGCAACAGGCTCATTAATTTGCCGAATCCAAAATGCCCATTACAACCCGGTGAGGCTAATAATCCCAATTATTGCCCCTATCACCAAGCGATAGGCCATCCAATTGAAGATTGCTTCGTCTTTAAAGGCTGGATTGAAGATCAATACCAACAGGGCAAATTTGCCCTGTCCAAGAATTGGAAAGTAAGCCCGCCTCAACCGCACGCTCTTAAAAGGGGGGACACACTGGGGGCATCGTGCTCTTTTGTCGAAGAAGCTCCATGGGAGGTCGCTCTTTCAGCCAAAACAAAAAGAATGCTGAAAGATCTCAAAACATGCCTGGCGATCAAATGGAAAAGTCCGCTGGAACCCGAGGTCATCGAGGGAATGCTAAAGCCGCGCCCGACGCCAAAAATTGGTGGTAATAGTCAAAGCGCCCACGGCCAGCCATCAAAGTCTTCGAAGAAAAAGAAGAAGACCAAAAAGCCTGTGAAGCCTGGTGACAAGCGCACGAACCTGCAAAAACATATTGACGAGCTAGAAGAATATAACCAGAAGGCGCGAACCCCAGTCACACTCCAAGAATTTCTCAGCCACGTCCTTGAGGACGGAGATGACGACAATGGAGAAGACTCGTCGGATGAACCTAAGGATTATGTGGCGAGCTGCCATGTAATCTCTCACTTGTTAATAAACAGTGGAGAAGCTATGGATGCAGAGAAACCGGGGGCAGATCCTGAGCCGGAACTTCTAGGGCCATCAGACGAAATGATTGATGCATTCTTGGACGAAGCTCTTCTGAAAAGCAAAGCCGATCGAGAGCATGAGATGGTCATATTTGAAAAGGCCAGACGCCAGCGACTGGACGAAAGGTTTGAAACACTTCCACCAGATTAAAGTACATCCGCCGAAAATAAAAGCAGGTTCAAGACAAGTAAAAGGTTCGCCAAAGCCATGTCGATGGGAATGAAGCTGCCCTCGTTCAATAGGAATTCTCTTGGCGGTATACATCTTGATGAAGTGGATGTACACCCTAACTTTTGCTTATATCATCAGAAGATCATACACCCTACTGAGGAATGCAACGCCTTTAAAAATTGGTGGCAAGGGTACGTCGCTCACAGGCAACACTTCAAGAAGATGAAGCATGAAGCTCGTCGACAGCGGAAAAATGCGACAGACGAACGAGGAAAAGCTACTGGTAACTGTCACATGGTTGATAGCAGGGGATCGCAAGTTCTCACCTTCGGGAGTGATTCTGAAGAAGAAATGGCTCTTGGGCCTCTCTTCAAAGAATCCACCTCAGGAAAAGAGAAAGAACCGAAGAGCTGCAAGAACATTCAGCTGCGCAATCGCACATTGCCTGAAAAGAATCTCGGACCCGTAAACAAGGGATCAAACAAAAAGGATAAGGGAAAAGAAAAGGACCCTGAGGATATCACCCTCGTTGACCAAGCCGTCAAAAAGTTGACAGCCAAGGCGCCGCCCAAGAAAAATAAGGTGGATTACAACGTTCTGGCACACCTGAGGAAGATACCCTCACAGCTAAGCATTCTCGACGCCCTTCTGCTATCCTAAGAGGCGAGAGATTCTTTGATCAAGGCACTACAAAAGCCCGAGTAGTTCCAAGCTTTTCTCGCCGAAGAAAAGATGAAGGACGGGCTGGAAAAAGTGCACACAGCCGATATCACCTTCGGCGATGAAGATCTCCTCCTCGGGACATGCTAGCATAACCGTCCCCTTCATGTCTCTGGATACTGTCATGATATTAAGATAGACAAGATCCTGGTTGACAATGGGTCCTCCGTCAATCTCCTCAATGTAAGAGTGTTGAAGGAAATCTGCATGAGCATTCAGCACCTCGCTCGTAATAAAATCACCATCTCCGGGTTTGACTCCCAATCATCACGGACGCTCGGGTCTGTAATATTGGCACTACGCTTTGGGCTGCTTGTCACGGACATCAAGTTTCATGTCATTGATGCCAAGACTTGCTACAACGTTTTGCTCGGCAGGCCTTGGTTACACGAGTACAATATCATCCCTTCTACACAACATCAGTGTATGAAGTATTTCAAGGATGGTCTCGAGTATACTGTGACAGGGGAACTAAACCCATTCTCCGTGAATGAAGTCCGAAAGTACGAAGATGCAAAATACTTCTTACCAGATTTTGAAGACACGGAAAGATGCCATAAACCGAATAGCAAAGCTATCACCACTATTCCAGTCTTCGGGAGTGATACTGAGGAGGAAGAACAAATAGTTTATTCAGGGCCGCCCCAATGCAACAAACCGGGACCGTCCACCCCTATTCTGATCTTCGGCAGTGACTCGGAAGATGAGGTCAATGCCGTATTTTCTGTTCGGCCATCAATACAAGCCTTCGCTGGCAATGATCAAAGTTTGCAAATCGCCATGGTTCCGCAAAAGCATTACAAAGAGCTCGACGCACTTGATACCTATGGTGTGCAGGAACTGCAGACATTTTACGTACCTCCCAGGCGGAGAGATGAAAAGGCGATCCTCTTTTATCAATCCACGGAAACTAAAGTGGAGAAAGAAATTTGGCATGGCGCCGATTCGACACTTGACAGACTCCAGCCCATCCGACTGCCTAGGTACTACACAGAAGGATTGAAGAGGCTGTTGAGGCGCCAAGGCGTACCCCTTAAGCAAACCACGCGACAAGCCCAGTTCTACAACAGGATCTGGAGCATCCCTGGAACTCAGCGAAAATTGCCCAACGGAAGAATGGAAACGATCGGGCTTGGATATGTTCAATCTAAGAAACATGAGCTATTCCATGACTGCTGCGTTATACATGACTTTGATGAAGAAGGAAATGCTCTGTTAGAAGACGCTAACCCTGAACCAAAACGAGGTCTCGCCATCAAAAGGCCAAGTCCGTCATTTGAAGAACAGATGAACAAGCTAATAAAGGAAGCGGGTCAGAAGGTCCGGGATGACCATAGCCGCGAAATGGCCATTTACAAGAAAGCCAGGATGCAGCGCCTCCTTCAGCAGGCCGTGGAGAATGACAATGCTCTTCATCGCCAAACCGTCATACAAAAAACCCGACGCAGAGGCAAAAATAAACCAAAGAACGGAAAAAACGTTCGACAGCGGCAAAGCGGGTCTAAGAAGCCACGCGATCGAGAATCGAGCAGCCGAGATCTATCTCTTATGAAGAAGATGGGTCGAGCATATTCTTTTCCCCAAGACAAGACAAAGAAGATATTCGATCTTGTCATAAAACATCAGATGATGACGCTCCTGGAGTCCAAGCACCCCGAGCAAGCAGACAAGGTCTCTCACCCAGACTATTGCTCCTATCACCGGGCAATAGGACATCCTCTCGAAGACTGCTTCACCTTCAAGAACTGGGTCGAAGACCAATATCAACAAGATAGGTTCGCTCTATCCAGCAGTTGGAGGATAACCCCGCCATAGAAGCATGAATCAAAAGCCACTTATGTGATGAGAGTAGAACCAGATCAACATCGGTCTTGGAAATGATCCCGTACCTGTCACGCAATAATGCTGTCAGAAGAAGAACTCGAGAATATGGATGACTTCCCCTATTGCTTCGAAAACGATGATGACGAGGTGATCTCAGAATTTCCACCGGCGCCAAAAGATCTGGAAGATGGGATACATACTACTGCAGATGACCTTAGAAAAATCGACTTGGGAACGGTAAACGACCTACGGCCGACGTTCGTCAGTGAACTGTTGTCTGAAGAAAAGATGGCTACGCTTAAAGGCGTGCTCATGCAGTATAAAGACTGTTTTGCATGGAACTATTCCAAGATGCCCGGATTGGATCCAGAAATAGTCGTCCACAAATTGGCGATATCTCCGGACGTCAAGCCGATCAAACAAGCACCAAGAAGAATGCGGCTCGAGCTTGAAATGAGCATCAATGCCGAGGTCAAGAAGCTAATCGACTCCGGCTTCATCCAAGAGGTTCAGTATCCTGACTGGATCACCAACATTGTCCCAGTAATGAAGAAAAATAGGACGGTGCGCATATGTGTGGACTTTCGGGATCTCAACAAAGCCTGCCCGAAGGACGACTTTCCAGTACCAGTCACTGAGTTGATGATAAATAATACGTCCACTCACGAAGTTTTCTCCTTCATGGATGGCTCATCAGGATACAATCAGATAAAGATGCATCCCGAGGACCAGAAGCATACCGCTTTCCGGACCCCTTTGGGCATATTCTGCTACAAGGTGATGCCTTTCGATCTAAAGAACGCCGGTCCCACCTATCAGAGGGCCATGACGAAGATTTTCGATGACCTCATACATGAAATCGTCGAATGCTATATTGACGACCTCGTAGTTAAAAGCAAATCATACGAGGAATATTTAGAGCATCTGAAGATCGTGTTTCAGCGCCTTCGGAAATATAACTTGAACATGAACCCTCTCAAATATACGTTCGGAGTTTCCTCAGGCAAGTTCCTAGGATTTGTCGTCCGACACCGAGGCATCGAGATAGACCCATCGAAGATCAAGGCGATCATGGAAATGCCTCCGCCAAGGATTCTCAAGCAACTACGATCTCTCCAAGGAAAGCCCGTGTATATCCAGCGATTTATAGCCAATCTCTCCAGCAAGTGATGTCCTTACAGTCACCTAATGAAGAAGGGAACCCCGTTCGTCTGGGATCGCAAATGCCAAAGTGCACTGGACGAAATCAAGCAATACCTGCAGAATCCGCCAGTATTGGCCGCTCCCGTTAAAGGAAAACCTCCCGTCCTGTATACAACAGCCCTCGAAGGTTCCTTAGGCACGCTGTGGGCACAAGAGAACGACCAAGAGAAGGAAAGAGCCCACTACTATTTGAGTCGAGTTCTCCTGGGGGCAGAAAACAATTACTCTCCCATTGAAAAAACATTGCCTGGCGTTGATCTTCGTGATAACGAAGCTCAGACACTATGCGTTGGCACATGAGGTCCATCTCATATCGAAGGTGGATCCTCTCAAATATTTGATGTCAAAGGCTATATTAACGGGACGGCTCGCTAAATGGGCCCTGCCCTTGATGGAGTTCTCAATAACTTATCGTCCTCTCAAGGCAGTGAAAGGCCAGGCCATCGCCGACTTTCTCGCTGAGTATCCGATACCTGCCGACTCTCCCTTGAACTGCGAATTGCCAGACGAACACACGTTTGACACGATCGACGGAGAGAGAAGAGAGAATGATACCCAGTGGGAACTCTACTTCGATGGAGCATCTTCCATGGAGAATCGCAAACAAAGCACCCCCATAATCAAATCTGGGGTAGGCTTCATCTTCATAACTCCACAAAGGGGGATAATGCGCTTCGCCTTCTCCTTAACAGAGCCGAAGACGAACAATGAGGCCGAATATGAAGCTTTGATAGCAGGTCTTGAGATCGCTGTCGACATGGGAATTGAAAACCTCCTCATATACGGAGACTCCCAGCTGGTCGTTAGTCAAGTAAATGGCGACTATCAAACGTGCAAACCAGAGTTGGTGAAATACGGCGAGAAAGTGCAGCAACTGCTGACTCAAATCCCTGCCTATGCCCTGGAAAACATACCGCGTGCGGAAAATAGCAAGACGGGTGCATTAGCCAAGCTCACTAAAGAATTGGCCAACGAGAACCTCGATGACGTGAGGATCATTGTGCAAAGCCGTCGGGTTCTTGCACCAGCAGAAATGTCTCTAGAGTCGTCCGAAGAAAAAGGAGCGACCGAATAAGTGACCCTACAAATAAAAGACCAGGAAAAGGCTAAGGATTAGAGAGAAGTCTTTATAGACTACTTCAAATCTCGTCGAACGCCTGAAGATGCATCCTCAAGACATCAGCTCACGAAACGAGCTCTGTCTTTCGCTTTCGTTAATGATACTCTATATAAGAGATCATTTGATTCTCTATGGCTAAGATGCCTAGGACCTGAAGAGGCAAGGAGAGTCGTCCAGGAAACTCGCGACGGACTCTGCGGTTCTCACCAAGCCGGGCCGAAGATGAAACTAAATATCAAAAGGATGGGCTACTATTGGCCCATGATGATCCAAGACTGCCTAGAATACGCGAAGCAGTGCCACTCGTGCCAGATTCACGGGGACTTTATCCACCAGCATCCAAATCCGTTACATCCAACGGTAGCTAGCTGGTCATTCGAAATGTGGGGAACCGACATAATCAGCCCCATCGAACCAGCGTCATCCAGAGGACATCGGTTCATACTGGCAACAACCGATTACTTCTCTAAGTGGGCAGAAGCAGTACCACTAAGAGAAGTGAAGACGGAGAATATCCTCCATTTCTTCAAAACATACCTTCTGTACACCCTAGTTAGGCTAATTGGTTTTCTTCATTCCCTACCTTTCGGCACCTGCCTATGGTTTGGAAGAAGACTATCCAATAAGCGTAATAGATGTACTCTCCTAAACCAAGGAGCCCTCGCAACCTAAGAGAAGGTGATAATAAAAGACAACTGAATAAACCAATTCTATTTCTCCTGAACCTGGATCCATCCTCAAAGAAGTCCCTTCGAGTTCGTATATAACAACACGATGGATCTATCCAATGGAAGTGGATACTCGTAGTGAAACGAGGTGTTCTGAGAAATGCAAAGGGTAAAAGAAGGAGTGGCAATGACTTATGCAACTCAGACAATCCAAAAGCCAGTATTTTAATAAGGTTCGGTCAACTTGGTCACTGAGTCATAGTCTAGGGTCGGTCAATGGTCGCTGCCAAAGAGAGAGAGAAAAGAAACACTATGCGTGCACTCTAACCTAGATCAGAATGGTTATCACTTTATCTAATCAGGAAACCTCCCATTGTACTGTCAAATTCTCCTCCAAACCTAAAAGAAGAATCAATCGGGATCACCCGAAGAGTAAATCAACTCATCAGTGGGAATCGGGATCCAAATCTCATCACATGATAATGTGACGGAATCCACTCACGTTATCACACTCCAGAAGGTATGCGCATGCCTGGCAAGTTTCAGTTTCTTTAGAAACTCCCGATATGATTTTTGCCCCATGCTCTTATGACCTTGGCGTTGGTCAAAATGTCATAAGTCACATGCCAAGTTCTACCCGTCACTATCTTGTCAATTTGAACCCACCCGCACATGCCCTTGACGTTGGCCAAAATGGCAGAACGACTGTCCCAAACCAACTCATCTATCTATGCAACAAATGAATACCCAGCAGCTACCAAACACTATGCCTTGGCGTTGGTCAAAATACATAGCTTGAATACTACTGAATATCCAAAAGAAATGACGGAGGGCTACGGCTGGTTTTTGGCGAAAAACCTTTAACGTAATGAACTTGATCTCGTTGAAGGAACCTGATAGCTTTTTATAAAAATATAGTGGCGAAAACCTTTGCTAAAGAGGTCACTCCCAGTGAAGGGATCTCGGCTCTTTCCTCGTGGAATGAGGTGCAGGAAATTCCAACTGAATACCGTGATGCAAAGCAACTTGTAATCGACTATAGTGAAGTTATTACCTTGACGCAAACTTCTGCCCAAGGGGTCACTCCCGGTGAAGGGATATCGGCCCTTGCCTCGTCGAATGAGGTGCAGGATATTCCAACCGAATACCACTGTGCAAAACAAAAGGAAACGTCTTTGTAATAATACTTTTTAAAACTGTTCCAACAACTCCAAACATGTTTGTTTTCCTTTGCATTGATCAAAATCAACACAGCCCCATCAATTAATCACACCAAAAAAGAACGAAAATAAAATGTACATATATGCCATCCGCATTCGTCACTGTGTCCCGTCATCACCCGTTAGGTTACTTAACTAACGACAGAGCGGGGACTAAACTAGCGCGGGTGTAAAACATATACAACATCTACTAGTATATATACCAATATACAATAATCGCTCCAGGCGTGATAATATGCAACATTACAGAAAAGTAATAAGCATCACAGAACAATACAGATAATCTGGGATCCCCGGGTTTCACAGAGCCGCTGCTGAAACCCGACGTTCCCCTGGTCGTGTGGATAGCCTGTGCAATGAAACTTAGACCCCTACGGGTGCGGCAAGTTACCCAGCGAGGCAGCCCCCTACAGCATAGTGAATGGACCATCCGGCACTTCACGGAATCCGATAACTTGAGCACCCCTCCTTGGGTCAACCTGTACCCCGTACGAGTGCGGTGAATAGTCTGCCAATACTAGAGTGAGGCCCCTCTGCCTCTCAAAGCCATGAGATGCGGACCCGTTGCCCTCCAGAACCCGGCTATCCGTGCACCCCGTCGCGGGGCAAAACCTAGTACAGAAATGAAAAATATGTACAACGGGTACATCGACCTCAGCCCGGTCGTGCCCCAAAAGAATATTATACAAACAGGCAGTGACAGCAGTCCACATGTTGGACGCTCGCCCCGCAATATCAAATGTACAAATAAATCCAAACTGCACTACCATTGCACACTACTATCCACCACGACAAATCCGCAACATCACAGCACAACACAGAACATCAACGCGAATGTCATGTTCGCAAACCCGTCTAAAAGAACTATAGCAATCAGACGCGGTTTACCGCTCGAATAACATTCACGGTCGGAGATATAATGTAAGTACTGTAAACTGACACGTTTAAATTTCGATCGACTAAATTTCCCAAAGTGGGCCCCACAAACATCTGTTGTACAGTAACAAAATCTGGGCCTAAATGAACAGTTCCAGAAACCACAATTTTCCAAGTAGAAGCCCCAGAATAAAAATGGTCAAATGATTGACCAAGACGACCGCGGTTCCGCGGTCGTACGGTCGATTCACTTTGTCGTTTTTCTTCAGTGTTCTTTAAAAAGCCTGCTTAATTTTCTGGTATAGTCAAAATAATTTTTAGACCAAATTTAAATTCAACAGAAACTTTAGACTTGAAAATTGCGATTTTCGAAAATCCGTTCGATCGATATTTTAAACGCGTTAGCACAAGTTAGTAAAGCTTAATGGCGAGGCTCTGATACCATGTAAGTCTACGGTAGCGCCCCGGCCGTCAAAATGATGCCAAATGCGGAACAAAAATTTTTATAACTGGCGCTATCGCATACTATAACCCGAATCTGCCATTAACGCTAAACTAACAAATTACAAAGAGGGTAGAAAGGTTATACCGAACGATCCGAGTCCTTCGTTCTTTAACCATCATCCCACGCTCCTGTTGCGGCTGCTCCGATCTCGTCGATCTCCGATCTCCTCGTCTAGGTGGCACCACGTCAACGGTTCTTTAAACGGGCTCCTGCCTCTGACCCAAGGCAACTCGGTCATCAAGTTTGCTAAAAGAGATGACCAAGATTGATGTAGAGAATGAGTAGAACACTTTGTCTCGCTTCGTCCAAAGCCATGGACGAACGGTTAATGAAGTTGCCATTTGAATCGGCTGATGGAATGAAATGAGCTAGGAAATTTCCATACACCAAAAACTATCATCTTTTTAAAACAACAACCATGAACCTCCATCAAGAATGGGCCGGCCATAATATAGAGGAAGGGGGTGAGTGTAGGAGGAAAGGGGGTGACCACAAGGATAAAGATCATGAAGAAATATCTTAGCACAAACAAAAATGCATTAATGCAATGAATGACGATCTAAACCTAGTCACCATTCATTAATGCATACAATGAACCAAAATCAAGTCACCAAATCTAGAACCTTCTAGAAACACGACTCACCTCATGACTCACCCAAGAGAAGAAAAGATAAATCCGCATTTAACCGAATGTTAAAGACGGGTGATAGAAAACTGGAAACTGGCAACTTCCAAAAGCGATCCCGAAACGAATTTCAGGATAACCCCGTAACTGTATAAATATACCCGCATTTGTATTACGACCGAATACAAATGCAACTGAGACAAAGATATTATATCTACTAAGTATAATACATGGATCCGGCTTAAACCAAAGCCTACCAGTATTATCTGCCCGAAATATGACACGTGCGTAAACGCACGTGCATTTTCTGAACCCTGCCATAAACCATACGGCCTCTACAACGTTTCGCCCGAACTTGGGAAACTATCTGTGGGGAACTCTAATGACTCGTCGGTATCCTGGCAGTGGGTTTAACCACAAGCCGTCAGCGGCACTAGCTGTGCATAACGGCTGCCCATAGACTGACCTCAAGGGAAGCCGATGAGCGAACTCATCCCGAAACCCTACTGAGCCTAACAGTGACAATGTATATACAGTCCGGTCCGTTCGTCTATGAGTATCGCATATCCGACCTAGGGGGCAAGTAACGTCAGACCCCCAATAGCGGTATAAGTCGTGTCGGAGACAAGCCCTGAACACCCTGAGAAACTACTGGAGTACCTACCAGTAATTCTCACCTGCCTTGGCCAAGGACTTGGTGTAATGGCTTTTCTAGACACAGCGCGATCTCCACCCCCAATACCGGGAGAGACGAATCCCCTGCCGATCCGCTCACGTGCCTCCATGTAGCTCGGGACTGTACCCAAAAACTACCTGTTTGCACGACTCCTTTAAGCCATGGTAGGGTAGAAATCAAAGCACAGTGGGAACTCACACGAGACAAATGACGACCTCAGGTCGATGAACTAACCTGTATACATGTCACCAGGTTCCCGGCGAGTCCTGTCCGGTGTACTCATAACCCAATGAGCACATGTATACATCTTAGGTGATCCTACTGACACCAGTGGCTTGTGAGACCGGCCATCGCCCCTCGTCGGGGTCTCGACTGTATACACTAGTCTACTCCGGAGTATCGATGCCCTGTCTCGAAACTCCCACGACTAGGGACCACTATTAAGGATGTGCTTATGGACTACCCAACTCTCACGTATATGATCGTCCTCATACTGTTGGTAGTCAAGCAAGATCCTGAGGGCTCTATCAACGTGTAACATGTGATCAGTCACCTGAACCTGTACACGACTGATAAAGGTAAACCAGATAGCATACTATCATCTCGAGTAAGACTGTCCTACCGGTATAGGTCCTCCTCAATCATTGCAATCACGTACCTGCGATCCAATAATTGACTTTGAGGGCACTATATCCAACAATCTCTCACTTGCACTTAAGGTTAATTATTGCGATGTCGCATACTCACAGCCCGTGTGATACCGAACACCCAACTCCTCTACTAATCAGTTTCACAAAGCCCGTTTGTAAAACTCTTGTGTTCGAGAAATAGCCTCAGTGAGTGGATCCGCCCTGATATTTCTTTCTATGTCTCTCTTAATCTCAACTTCGCGGAGAAAACCATCTCCCGAATTGTGTAATACCTGTCTTAGAATATCTCTGGATATCTGATGGGACCTAGTTCATAAATGAACTCCAAATCCAAACTTCTTAGACTGTATTGATAACTGAACCTAATCAGTATCCTGCACCATGCCTCCCACAGTATCCTCTTGGACCACCTGTCCATAATACTGTCCCTCGTCAGAGGGAAAACTATAACTCTGACAATCACTCTGTCATCCATGTCACCTTTGAAGCCTGGATTGATAACCGTCTCCCGAAGGAGGCTGCTGCCATCAAATCCGTAGAACATGCACTTATGTTCTAAAACTGCTTCCTTATGTTTCTCCAGGATTGGATTAATACAAACTCATTGCATCTAGTGCAAAAAAAATATCTGGTGTGGTACTTGACATCTCATGATTGACTCAATTGCCTAAGCAAGTGATCTGCCAATCATGCACATGCCTCTCCCCTTTAGTCTATAAGACACCTTTAGAGAGGGTGACTCCATCACCTGCAGGTACACCACCATGCCAGGAGTCAACTATTCTAAAAACCATTAAAATACGGTCAAAGTACCCACATTGGGAAACTACCCAAATCTAGATCTAAAACCATAGATCTAGAAACCAGAATGTCTGATATTATATCCATATCCTGTCTGGAGAAACAACTGTGTGACGACCACAGTACAACCGATCGTAGTATAGGAATTTTACTTCCTACTCTGTGTATGTCATCCAAATACCAAGACATCACACCCTACTACCTTCTTAACAGATCCATCCCCTATTCTGATGAAGTCAAACCCATGACTGTCACATCAAAATTAGATGATCAATCTCCGCTATAACTGCTCTAGTCTACAAATAGACATAAGCAACTTGCCCACTATGCTTCCGCTGCTCCCACTGACCACAACAACCCTCTGGCAGAATAATATTTACGTGCACTTCTAAAGCTAGTTTAGAACGACGCTATACTTATCCTCCTGCCGGGTCTCATAGTCTGGAACAACAGTAGTGTCAAGTCTGGGTAAGCAAGAACCTCCCTGTCACCGTCCTTGAGGCTACCGGAGTACCTCTCGGGTGTCTGAGGTTATCCACCATATCTGCGGAGTGGCTAATGGAATGTCAAACCTGATTGAATCTTTAGGTCCTATTAAATTTTCCGTAATCGTTTGCGGTTCTGGAATCACTTCCAGTTCTACCATACTCCCACTACTGTTTTCTAAAAAAATCCATTTTACTAAAACTGTGGCGAGTCAAGAACAATATCACTATTGATCTTCCAGATGGTAGAAAGTCAACCCTCGACATAACCCAGGTCAACCCACAAACTGCCATTACAAAAACGTGCCATGAGTTATCCAGAGTCTGGTTTTAACCATAAGCCGGACAACTCCCCGTACCTTAACATCGTTAAGATATGAATCATTCTATATCCAATATAGAAACTTTGGCACTTATTTAATTGGAACCAGATTCTAATCATGCAACTGTCTCCAGTGCATATCAACTTAATGGAAAGAGGCTAATCAGCATTACTCAACTTAGGAGTACATCCAATTATGAGTAACCCGAAAGAGAAACATGTTTCTCAAAAACCATTACTATCAACTAAATACCAATCACAAGTATCTACATCTTCGATCTCTTTGAAGAATCCCGATACTTGCGACATCTGGTTCTCTACTTTATTCCTATACCCACAACTTCTCAAAACTTAGACCTTGTATTTCTACGAAACACTTGTCTAAAAACTAGAGAAGTCACAAGTAAAATAGAACATAGTACGAGGACTAACCCCTTTGTCCTGATGGACACTGGACAACATACAATACTCTAAGTCCGCTGAGTTCAATAACTCAAAACCTGTGCATCGTAGGTTGAAAACTGTACTTATGGTTAAGAACTACTCCGTTGTTTAATGCTCCTTACCCAATCGTCAACTGATGTAGGTAAATGTCATCGACATAATATCAAAAAGTTATATCTCACTTTATAAAAATAAACGTACAGATATATCATTTTGAAATTGGTGCACAACAACGGATACTCAAAACCAAATACATGTGTGCCGGCAATAACCCAGGCGACTTCCTCAAATATCACCAATTACAACGAATTCCGATATAATGAGGATGATCACCTTATTCCCAATAACTTACTCCCACTCATCATCTGTAAAACCATACAGATGTGAGAATCATACCTGGTAAATACATACCCTGGAGTAAGTATCTAATCGGGAAAACAGTTTTCCTTTAACAATGCACTGAAACATGAAAATGTTTCGTAGGGGTATCCTGGTATTCCTAGTAATGCCTCTTCCATAATCCAATTCATGACTATAACCGTATATTTCATTGCCATCTCTCCAAATCCCTTTATTTGTCTTTAGTCGTTACCTTCTGTACGCCATCGTTAGGCTAAATGGTTTTCTTCCTTCCCTACCGTTCGGTACCAGCCTATGGTTTGGAAGAAGACTATCCAGTAAGTATAATAGGTGTACCCTCCACAACCTAGGGGTACTCACATCTTGAGAGAAGGTGATGATAAAAGACAATTGAATAATACCTTATTCTTTTAAAGGTGAAATAGGAGTGGCGATGAAGTACGCGGTTTGGTCGTGAATGATAACAGTCGTAATTTACTTTGCCCTCTCTCTAATCTCTTTATTTTGTCTTTACATATTACCTTCTGTACACCCTACTTAGGCTAATTGGTTTTCTTCATTCCCTACCTTTCGGCACCTGCCTATGGTTTGGAAGAAGACTATCCAATAAGCGTAATAGGTGTACTCTCCTAAACCAAGGAGCCCTCGCAACCTGAGAGAAGGTGATAATAAAAGACAACTGAATAAACCAATTCTATTTCTCCTGAACCTGGATCCATCCTCGAAGAAGTCCCTTCGAGTTCGTATATAACCATACGATGGATCTATCCAATGGAAGTGGATACTCGTAGTGATATGAGGTGTTCTGAGAAATGCAAAGGGTAAAAGAAGGAGTGGCAATGACTTATGCAACTCAGACAATCCAAAAGCCAGTATTTTAAGAAGGTTCGGTCAACTTGGTCACTGAGTCATAGTCTAGGGTCGGTCAATGGTCGCTGCCAAAGAGAGAAAGAAAAGAAACACTCTGCGTGCACTCTAACCTAGATCAGAATGGTTATCACTTTATCTAATCAGGAAACCTCCCACTGTACTGTCAAATTCTCCTCCAAACCTAAAAGAAGAATCAATCGGGATCACCCGAAGAGTAAATCAACTCATTAGTAGGAATCGGGATCCAACTCTTATCGCATGATAATGTGACGGAATCCACTCACGTTATCACACTCCAGAAGGTATGCGCATGCCTGGTAAGTTTCAGTTTCTTTAGAAACCCCCGATATGATTTTTGCCCCATGCTCTTATGACCTTGGCGTTGGTCAAAATGTCATAAGTCACATGCTAAGTTCTACCCGTCACTATCTTGTCAATTTGAACCCACCCGCACATGCCCTTGACGTTGGCCAAAATGGCAGAACGACTGTCCCAAACCAACTCATCTATCTATGCAACAAATGAATACCCAGCAGCTACCAAACACTATGCCTTGGCGTTGGTCAAAATACATAGCTTGAATACTACTGAATACCCAAAAGAAATGACGGAGGGCTACGGCTGGTTTTTGGCGAAAAACCTTTAACATAATGAACTTGATCTCGTTGAAGGAACCTGATAGCTTTTTATAAAAATATAGTGGCGAAAACCTTTGCTAAAGAGGTCACTCCCGGTGAAGGGATCTCGGCTCTTTCCTCGTGGAATGAGGTGCAGGAAATTCCAACTGAATACCGCGATGCAAAGCAACTTATAATCGACTATAGTGAAGTTATTACCCTGACGCAAACTTCTGCCCAAGGGGTCACTCCCGGTGAAGGGATATCGGCCCTTGCCTCGTCGAATGAGGTGCAGAATATTCCAACCGAATACCACTGTGCAAAACAAAAGGAAACGCCTTTGTAATAACACTTTTTAAAACTGTTCCAACAACTCCAAACAGGTTTGTTTTCCTTTGCATTGATCAAAATCAACTCAGTCCCATCAATTAATCACACCAGAAAAGAACGAAAATAAAATGTACGTATATGCCATCCGCATTCGTCACTGTGTCCCGTCATCACCCGTTAGGTTACTTAACTAACGACAGAGCGGGGACTAAACTAGCGCGGGTGTAAAACATATACAACATCTACTAGTATATATACCAATATATAAATAATTGCTCCAGGCATGATAATATGCAACATTACAATAAAGTAATCAGCATCACAGAACAATACAGATAATCTGGGATCCCCGGGTTTCACAGAGCCGCTGCTGAAACCCGACGTTCCCCTGGTCGTGTGGATAGCCTGTGCAATGAAACCTAGACACCTACGGGTGCGGCAAGTTACCCGCCAAAACCTGAAGCGAGGCAGCCCCCTACAGCATAGTGAATGGACCACCCGGCACTTCACGGAATCCGGTAACTTGAGCACCCCTCCTTGGGTCAACCTGTACCCCCTACGAGTGCGGCGAATAGTCTGCCAATACTAGAGTGAGGCCCCTCTGCCTCTCAAAGCCATGAGATGCGGACCCGTTGCCCTCCAGAACCCGGCTATCCGTGCACCCCGTCGCGGGGCAAAACCTAGTACAGAAATGAAAAATATGTACAACGGGTACATCGACCTCAGCCCGGTCGTGCCCCAAAAGAATATTATACAAACAGGCAGTGACGGCAATCCACATGTTAGACGCTCGCCCCGCAATATCAAATGTACAAATAAATCCAAACTGCACTACCATTGCACACTGCTATCCACCACGACAAATCCGCAACATCACAGCACAACATAGAACATCAACGCGAATGTCATGTTCGCAAACCCGTCTAAAAGAACTATAGCAATCAGACGCGGTTTACCGCTCGAATAACATTCACGGTCGGAGATATAATGTAAGTACTGTAAACTGGCACGTTTAAATTTCGATCGACTAAATTTCCCAAAGTGGGCCCCACAAACATCTGCTGTACAGTAACAAAATCTGGGCCCAAATGAACAGTTCCAGAAACCACAATTTTCCAAGTAGAAGCCCCAGAAGAAAAATGGTCAAATGATTGACCAAGACGACCGCGGTTCCGCGGTCAAAGCCAGGCTTTGACCGCGTTTCCGCGGTCGTACGGTCGATTCACTTTGTCGTTTTTCTTCAGTGTTCTTTAAAAAGCCTGCTTAATTTTCTGGTATAGTCAAAATAATTTTTAGACCAGATTTAAATTCAACAAAAACTTTAGACTTGAAAATTGCGATTTTCGAAAATCCGTTCGATCGATATTTTAAACGCGTTAGCACAAGTTAGTAAAGCTTAATGGCGAGGCTCTGATACCATGTAAGTCTACGGTAGCGCCCCGGCCATCAAACTGACGCCAAATGCGGAACAAAAACTTTTATAACTGGCGCTATCGCATACTATATCCCGGATCTGCCATTAACGCTAAACTAACAAACTACAAAGAGGGTAGAAAGGTTATACCGAAAGATCCGAGTCCTTCGTTCTTTAACCATCATCCCACGCTCCTGTTGCGGCTGCTCCGATCTCGTCGATCTCCTATCTCCTCGTCTAGGTGGCACCACGTCAACGGTTCTTTAAACGGGCTCCTGCCTCTGACCCGAGGCAACTCGGTCATCAAGTTTGCTAAAAGAGATGACCAAGATTGATGTAGAGAATGAGTAGAACACTTTGTCTCGCTCCGTCCAAAGCCATGGACGAACGGTTAATGAAGTTGCCATTTGAATCGGGTGATGGAATGAAATGAGCTATGAAATTTCCATACACCAAAAACTATCATCTTTTTAAAACAACAACCATGAACCTCCATCAAGAATGGGCCGGCCATAATATAGAGGAAGGGGGTGAGTGTAGGAGGAAAGGGGGTGACCATAAGGATAAAGATCATGAAGAAATATCTTAGCACAAACAAAAATGCATTAATGCAATGAATGACTCATCTAAACCTAGTCACCATTCATTAATGCATACAATGAACCAAAATCAAGTCACCAAATCTAGAACCTTCTAGAAACACGACTCACCTCATGACTCACCCAAGAGAAGAAAAGATAAATCCGCATTTAACCGAATGTTAAAGACGGGTGATAGAAAACTGAAAACTGCCAACTTCCAAAAGCGATCCCGAAACGAATTTCAGGATAACCCCGTAACTGTATAAATATACCCGCATTTGTATTACGACCGAATACAAATGCAAGTGAGACAAAGATATTATATCTACTAAGTATAATACATGGATCCGGCTTAAACCAAAGCTTACCAGTATTATCTGCCCGAAATATGACACGTGCGTAAACGCACGTGCATTTTCCGAACCCTGCCATAAACCATACGGCCTCTACAACGTTTCGCCCGAACTTGGGAAACTATCTATGGGGGACTCTAATGACTCGTCAGTACCCTGGCAATGGGTTTAACCACAAGCCGTCAGCGGCACTAGCTGTGCATAACGGCTGCCCATGGACTGACCTCAAGGGAAGCCGATGAGCAAACTCATCCCGAAACCCTACTGAGCCTAACAGTGACAATGTATATACAGTCCGGTCCGTTCGTCTATGAGTATCGCATATCCGACCTAGGGGGCTAGTAACGTCATACTCCCAATAGCGGTATAAGTCGTGTCGGAGACAAGCCCTGAACACCCTGAAAAACTACTGGAGTACCTACCAGTAATTCTTACCTTCCTTGGCCAATGACTTGGTGTAATGGCTTTCCTAGACACAGCGCGATCTCCACCCCCAATACCGGGAGAGACGAATCCCCTAACGATCCGCTCACGTGCCTCCATGTGGCTCGGGACTGTACCCAAAAACTACCTGTTTGCACGACTCCTTTGAACCGTGGTAGGGTAGAAATCAAAGCACAGTGGGAACTCACACGAGACAAATGACGACCTCAGGTCGATGAACTAACCTGTACACATGTCACCAGGTTCCCGGCGAGTCCTGTCCGGTGTACTCATAACCCAATGAGCACCTGTATACATCTTAGGTGATCCTACTGACACCAGTGGCTTGTGAGACCGGCCACCGCCCCTCGTTGGGGTCTCGACTGTATACACTAGTCTACTCCGGAGTATCGATGCCCTGTCTCGAAACTCCCACGACTAGGGACCACTATTAAGGATGTGCTTATGGACTACCCAACTCTCACGTATATGATCGCCCTCATACTGTTGGTAGTCAAGCAAGATCCTAAGGGCTCTATCAACGTGTAACATGTGATCAGTCACCTGAACCTGTACACAACTGATAAAGGTAAACCAGATAGCATACTATCATCTCGAGTAAGACTGTCCTACCGGTATAGGTCCTCCTCAATCATTGCAATCACGTACCTGCGATCCAATAATTGACTTTGAGGGCACATATCCAATAGAAAGGGGAGAGAACTGTTGGCTTCGGCGGCAAATTCTTCGGCCGTGATCAAACCACCAGCACGAAGGTCTTCGATCAGAGCTGACAAAGAGTGAAGTCTTAGCTTTGCCAGCCGTTCCGATGCACGTAGAGCATAGGGGCCGGGCAGCATAACGATGCGAGATTCCAGCGCGGTAAGAACTGGAAAAGCTGTTAAGATTCATAAAAAGAAATCAGCGGGACTTGCAAGCAAAGAGCAGGTGGAACAGCGTTGAAACTTTACTTACCTACAGTCATGCAAGAAGGGTCTGAAGGATCCCCAGGCCCGTCAAGAATCTCAATTTCGTCATCAGCTTCCAGAACTGCAGAAGACATTGGTATTAGTATATGAAATAACAATAATGCCGTGAGGAGAAGGCAAATAACGCTAATCTTGCCCGGAAGAGAGGACGATGCGTTGAGGGGATATCGCCTGCGGAGCGGCCATCTCTAGCAAACGCTGAAAGGATTTTTTGGGAGACAGATCAGCGATAGACGCCGCCAATCCGCGCAATTCTGAAAAGACAGAGAGGTTCAGATAATGGAGAGGTTATTAAAATAAAATATAGAAGGCTACCTTCGATACTCCTACCGCTCTGGACTGGAGGGATAGTAGCTTCGGCGGCCTCCTCCATGCCCCCAGGCACATCATCGGGGACATGGGCCGGTATAACTACTTCTAATTGAGGAGCAATGGCCACTGCTGCAGGCTCTAATGAAAGGACCGTAGTCTCAACTACCTGTCCCATAGTCTCCGGGCCGTCCCCAAAAACATCTATTGATTCCGCGGCCAATGAAGATGCCTCTTCCGGGGAGAGCAGGCACCGGGGGAATGGAAACCACCGATGGAGACTCCGTGGCAGGAAAAGCAGCTGTATCGACCCCCTCCACACTTACTCGTGTCTCATCGGGGATATTTACAGGGTCCATAGTCAAGGCGCGACTCGAACTCAGATCCTCCGCCATTGCCGAACTCCCTGCATAGTTTTCACAGGGATAAGGATATATATATATATATAAGCAGTGAAAAATACTACAAAAAGATATATAAGTATACCAATGCGCAAAGGAGCTTCTAGTATGACTTTTTCGAGCCGGCGTTCCTTCTCAAGAATTCATGCTCGCCGGGGTGCGAGGGTAGACTCGTGGCCACCAGTCTACAATGAAAGCGCATCTTCGGCATCGACCGAGATAGGCTGCTTAAGGGCTATCTCGCCTCCCTCTTCCAAAAGACCTATAAATATCTGTCGTATCGATGGAGGATCTTCGTAAAAGATGACGGCAGGATAAGGCCTCTTCGGGACCCTTACATTCTCAGTTTCATCCTGAGAGCGTTTTATAGTCTCAGCCAATTGTGCGGCTTCCTCGGCAGATGAACCCGGGAAAAGAAGACCACCATCCGGCTCTTGCATAGCTAGTGGTTCATCTTGAAAGATAGGCTCTGATTCCACTAAGAAGTCGAGTAGATTGGTGACCGTCTTCTTTCGCCTCTTTGACCCAGAACTAGCACCAGAAAACGATCGCTTCTTTCACCTCGGTGCTTTGCTGCGGCGTTGACCCACTTCGCTTTCAGTATCCTCTCTCGGCGGTGCTACCGATGAGGATACTGCCATCGCTGACGCTGCAGTCGATGAAACTGCTACCGGCACCTTATCAGAGGTCCTTGCCTAAGCTCTGGTGCGCATTGGCATACCAACTGTCGGAGTCAAGTCCACATCCGCCGCCTTAGGAATGAGTACGGTACCAGTATCCCTCAAGGGAGGGCAAACCATTGTCCGCAGTCGCAGTGGGACTCCCGTAGCCTGGAGCGGGGTGGGAGCTCTAAGTCCAAAAAGTATTCTCCTCTCCTCGGCAATTATTGGACTAACCCGGTGGTGATACCAACCCGTGAAAGCCCCCACGCACCTCTAAATGTAATCGGCCTCGGGGATCATGAAATGAGAACCGGTGTTCAGCCTTATGAAATGGTGGGTGGCGTCACGAACAGCTTCCAAAGAAGGGTTGGGCTTCACTGTGAATGCCTCGAAGGGGATACCCTGATCATATCCCAGTTGTCGGGCAAAGCGACGTGGATTGTACCGCATGAAAAGAGCCGCATTGTTTCGACGGAACACCAGATAACCGGGTCTGATTGAGTATAGATGCATGGCTTCCTTGGGCTTCAAAGATGGTGCTCCCTCTTTCGACAGATCGAACAACTGTTGAACAGGTCCCGAGGGAGCAAAGAGGATCCGATCGTTAAATACCATTCCGCCTTCATTAGCATACGGATTGAGCAGCACGCGAAGAGCCCCTAATTGAGTCGGATCAGGAGCAGAAGCGTCCACTAACCTCATGAGCCGCGGAAAGGTATAGGCATCATAAAAGCTAGGTCTCTGATGCGCGGCAAATGCCCCTAGCACGTGCATCTCAATCCATGACATAAAATAATGAAGAGAGAAATTCACTACGTTCACGCCTGGGGTTGAGGTATTAACTGCACTGCTTAGCCCATGGTACAGATGCGACAGCCCTGCAATGTCCACGGCTAGTCGCGTCCCTTCGGCGATGCGATGAGCAGGGTAAATGACTGAGGCTCTCTTGAATCGACGGTGCGTTGGAATTACAAACCAGCTAAGTCAAACGCTGATAAAGCCAATGAAGAAAGTCTCTTCATCCATGCCAGGAGCTGCGATCGACTCGAAAGGTACAGCTGATAAGATTGGAATGTAGAATTGGAGCAAATCCTTTTCTCTAGCCGGTAGCCTATTTAAACCAAACCCGAAGAGGTCATTGATATTCGCGAACTTCGGAGCCGCCTTTGATAGAACGTCTCCACGAAGAAAGCAGGCAATAAAGCTTTTGAAAGTGATGCCATGTTCTTCTGATTCCGCGAACAGCTTCTCAAAAATCCCCAGCATCTTAATTAGACTCGGGTACTTGTGGCGGACGGCGTTTTCAGTCGACAAGCCGTCAAGCATAGCAGGCATAGTCTCGAAAACATACTCGTCAGGGGACAACAATTCTTCGTAAGGCGCTCCCCTGATCGGTAAACCTGAGATCTCGCGAAACTCTTCTAAAGAGATCGAAACTTCGCGATCCCCTAACAAGAAAGTATTTGTGGGAAAATTCCATTGATTTAGGAAAGCTTTAACCCACCATACATGGGGAGATTGATAATGGAAGAGGGTCGCATACACCGCTTAGTAAAGCCCGACCCTCTGCAGTTGCGCACGATGAGCGGATAAGATGTAACGAGCGCAGAGAAGGTAGCCCGTGGGATGGCGAGGGGTAAGCCCTATCTTGTAAACTTGTCCCCAAGGCTGAGCTTCACTTTGGTAGATACGACGCCCCAAGATGTCTATGGCCGGCACAGGCTGATTTGGTATCCCAGTTGTCGAGGGTTCGAGCCGGCTGGTAGGGGTCCAATTTGCCACCTCCACAGCAAAAGCAGTCCGCGGACGGTCCATCGGAAAAATGGGCGGATAGGCTTCGTTGGTACCTCGCAAAGAAAGCTTCGACGACCGCGGATGATATAACCGTACCAGGTCCCCCATAGAAGTAAATTAGTGCAATCAGGGTCGTGAGCTCTAATCATCGCCATCACCTCTTCGTCAGATGGTGACTGAGGAAAGGCAGCCTCCGAGCGAGTGAAAGGGAAGTATGGAACAGAAGCCATTATTCCTGAAACAAAGGAAAGGAAACTGTTAGTGAAGCCCATGCATGTATAAATATATATATATAAATATATAAATATATATGTAAGAAGACAGTGGAAGAAAGCGACAAACAACTTATTTTATGGGACCATTGGTTACAAAACATATGGGCCCAACAAAATCAATATGGCGGCTCACTAATGATGAGGCAATATAATCATTATGAGAACAAAAGGAAGATTCTCAATAAATGAACAGTGGATTTCAAACAACTCTACACATTCCCTAAGCAGAAAACCCACTGCAGAATTCTATGCAAATCATGAAGGATCTCTCTGGAAACATTGTTGTAAAGAACAACTCGGGGCAAGAAAATCACAAGAAGTTTTCTGTGAAGAACTAAGTTCTTTAGAGGAATTAAATTCCTTTTGAACAGAGAAATTAAATTCCCAGAAAACATTTTCAGAGCTAAGCTCTTTGAAATGGAATTAAATTCCACAGGGAAGACAAGTATCACCATCGATCCCTGAGATCAGAGAAGCCCTAACAAATGGGGTTTATTATTTAAAGATTGGACATTTTTTAAGAACTTGGAAAGATGGGTTCTTGTTAAAGGGAAAAACCCTTGGTGTGGATTTAAAATCCAAAGAAAATTTCTACAAGAAGTTCTTCGGCCGTTCAAGATCCTTACCTGAAAAAGGAAATCTTTTGTTGACAGAGTTAAACTCTGAAAAATTTTGAAACAGAGAACTGAGCTCTGGGAAAGAGAATTAAATTCTCAGAGGAAAACGAGCAAGGAAGAAGATGGAAAAAGTGGAGGCGCTTCTGAAGAGACCTCTGCATTTATAGGATGTGATGGGAAACGGTCCATCTACCCCCTTCCCTAAGTAGATCCAACGGCCACAAAAGATGACAGCGTTGCACTCACGTGCAAACACGTGAGAACAACGCTGTGGGGGCATTTGTTCCCTCATGGGAACTGAATAAAGCAGCAAAGAAATACACAAGAGAAGCATCACGTGTGGACACGTGATCAGGTATCACGTGGGGACACGTGACCTTCTATGGGCAAAGTTATAGGCGCTGAGATACACAACTTCAAATAGGGTCACGTGCCCACACGTGATGGGCCTTTAAACCCACTGGAAAAGGTATAATAAAACAACAGGGAAAAACCCCAATGGGGCGTCACGTGACCAAAGGTCACGTGTTGACACGTGATAATTCCTGAGCTCTTTAAAATAACAGAATTAATTCTGGTTAAAATGTTTATCATGGGGTCACGTGTCAACACGTGATGGGATCCTAAGATCTCTAAAATAATAGAATTAAATTCTAATTAAATGGTCAATCAGAAGGTCACGTGCCAACACGTGACAGGCTCTTAAGCTTTCTGAACTAATAGAATTAAATTCTAATTAAGAGAGAATCGAGAACCCTAACTGGAAAAATATTTCTCTAAATCTTTCCAAACAAAAAAGATTGTGCTCTGTAAAGTGGAGCACCATTGGATTAAAAATCCAATGGTGATTAAAAATCATCAATTTATAGAAACATTCTATACAAGGAAAGATTTCCCTGAAATTTGCCAGGAATAACAGACAAAATATCTTTTGGATTAAAAATCCAATGGTGAATAAAATTCACTGAGTGATCTAAAAGATCATGTTGGTTACAAAATCAATTAAAATCTTTCAATGAAAGATGGACAAAACAAACTGATTCTTTTCTTTCTCCTATAAATAAGAGCCAAGGGAAAAAAAAGGATAGACAGAGAACAAAAGGATTTTTTCTGGAGAGATACAACAAAAAAAAGAAGAGAATTTAATTCTCCAGAGAGAAAAGAAGATTCCCTCAAAAGAGAAAGAAACCCTAGGTGAGAAAGGAAAAGAGATCTAAGTTTCATAAAACAAAAAGAGAATTTAATTCTCAAATTAAGAGTTTAACTCTTCTGAATAAGAACTTAGTTCTTCCTTTAGTTGAAGATCTGCAGAAGCAGGTCTCCCCATAAGTTGAGAATTTAATTCTCATCGGGAAGATTCTGCCATACAGATCTAAAACTTAGAGAGAGAGTTGAGTTTGAAGAATTTAATTCTTCCAAATACTTAGGAATTTAATTCCTCCAACAGAGACAGGGTTTAACCCTTAAAACAAAAACTTAGTTCTTCTTCATGGTTGAAGATCTGCAGAAGCAGATCTCCTCATAAGTTGAGAATTTAATTCTCATCGGGGAGATTCTGCCATGCAGATCCAAAATTTAGAGAGAGAACTAGGGTTTAAAGAATTTAATTCTTCCGTGTATATAGGAATTTAATTCCTCTAAATGAAATTAGGGTTTAACCCTACCAAAGAATTTAATTCTTAAATAAGGGACTTAGACTTTTCATGCACGTAAAAGAAGTCAGTGCCCAACTTGATCACATGGCAACACGTGACCTTCCCCCTGAATGATCAGAATAGAATGAATGAGATGGGGTCACGTGTTCCCACGTGACCCTTGGATAAATTGCTCAAAATAAAAGAACAAAGCATGGGCAGAATCAACTTTGGGCGCCCTCATGTGTCCCCACGTGACCCCTAACAAATACCTCTTTAAAAAAGAGAAGATGGAAATAACTGAAGGATTAAAATCCAATGCATGAGCGCCTTCACGTGTCCCCACGTGACCCCTAACAAATCTCTTTAATATCTAGTGCATGGATGCCAATCATGTGCTCACACATGATGGCCTTAAAGACTAAAAGTGCTTAACACTTATTTGAATATTCTGGGAAGAAAATAAAGGAAGTCGGGCCCCATCTTTAGATGCCTCACGTGATTCCATGTAACCACTTCAATTTTATTGTTTAACACTACTTTAAGTGCTTCGTCCCTAGTGTTTAACACTATTTTAAGCGCATCACGTGGGAACACGTGATCGCCAAATATCCTCAAGTGTTTAATACTATTTTAAAACCAATCTTAGCCCAAATTGGCTAAGTTTCCAGAGGCAAGTCTCCCCTTTAATTGAACCTCAAAATTAATCAGTTCATATGATATGCAAAGTAAAGTTCAGAGCTATAATGAACGGTTAGCGCTCAGCCAAAGACAAAATATCGTCAGAGCCCCAAACCCCTGTTTAGCATTACTAGATAATGAGGGGGCTGAACCCAGACAAACGTTCAACAATATAAACAGAGGTCCAACATTTCAAACCTAATTGGACTTAGCCCAAGTTGGCCATAAGTTCTCAATTCAGATTCAACTGAGCTCATGTGCTCATAATCTAATTAATTGATCTTAGTCCCAAATTGGACTACAGATTTCCCAATCAACTTTGGTTCAAGGGTACATCTCTTCACTTCTTTAATATTTGTCGTTGTAATCCTTCAACGTCTTCAGAGAGGTGAAGGGCCCCGATAGCCAATCACTCCATGGACTGTGGGGTCCTTAAACTCATGGACTATGATATCCTTAAACTTTATAGACTATGACGTCTTTAAACTATGGACTGTGGGGTCCTTAAACTCATGGACTATGATGTCCTTAATCTCGGACTGTGGGATCCTTTAAGCCCATGGACTATGATGTCCTTAACCTCAGACTGTGGGGTCCTTTAAACCCATAGACTATGATGTCCTTAATCTTGGACCACCATGTACTTAAACTGTTAATCGACCGCAATGTCCCTAAACTAAACAATAGAGCCTGAATGCTCTGTTGTTGGATCTAAACAATCCCGTTAAGTTGATCTTAGTCTGAAATTAGACTAACGTATCCTTAACATACGTTTAAGTTGATATTAGTCTCAAATGAGACTAACGTTTCCTTAAACCCAACCCCAAACCCAAATCCAAGAAAATACGGATTTGGACTAATCCACGCCCTACGGGCGACAACATAAATTAGTCTCCGTATACAATCCACGGGCAACCAAAAACAAAACAAACACACACGACACGAAGTGACCATCTGGAGAAGGAGAAAGTGGTTACCGAGATGCGGTAGCGTAATTAACTATAGGGGCTTGCGCCTGCAGGGAAGAGCATCCCCACAATCAAAACCCCCTCAAATGAGGGGAAATCTGACGAAGTCTGCTACATCGGCTGCATCCGTTTAAACCTTCGATAAATGGTGCCATAAATCAACTTGGTGCTTTCAGAGAGGTGGACGGATAGCACCAATTAGCATCTGCCCCCAAATTCAGGCAAGACGGACCTACGCGGTCGCGTCTCTGTGTTCGGAGGAGAACAGGAGGAAGACCCACTGGACTCGGCTCTAACAACTGGAGCCTCATCGTCCGACTCAACCCTAACTATCTCTACAGATTTCTCAGATGAAGACATTTAATCTGATTCAAGGGAATAGGCTCGCCGAGGAAAAATCACGGGTGATCCGATCTAAAAGGAAGGAGCGCCGAGCAATTTTCGACAACGAAAGTAAATTATGGCGGAAGTGTTGGCCCTAGAGAGGTCCTCTCCTATTTATACACCCCAAAGAAAGCATCTGACGGCCTAGATCGACTCCCGCCAAAACGAAAAGTCGCGTCTGCCAGCCGTTAAAGCTCCACATGGAGATCGGCCATTAAGGACGTCCCTTCGGTTGCAGGTGATAGCGACAACCTGTCGCGTCCACCAACCGACGTCCGACACGTGGCCCATATCCCAACTGGCGACCGACTGAAACGGTGCCCCCTCTTTAAAGCACGATCATTTCATTTGATCCGTTGACGCCATCGAAGATATGCATGAAGATTCAGGTGCACGACGAAATGACACATGGGCCCAAAAGATCGAAACAACGTGACCGCTAAACGCCGTGCTATTCCCAGACGTTCTGCATTCTGATCCTTGGCGTCAAATTGAGCGGAAGAAAGACTGAGCAAACCACTCTCGATCCGACCCTTGGATAGGTCGGAACGAGGGTGGGGGGCTAATGATGATGCTCACAAGTGGTGTCTCTTCGGATTATGACATGTGGCAGATAACATGTCCCGAAGACTACGGAGGTGGAATAAATGAGTTGCATTCTGAGGATTCCTCGGGACTTCGTCTCGAGGAACGTATCCGACCTTCCAGGAGACCTTCCTGAATACATTCCACCTTCACCTAGGAAGCTACCAACAGCTCACCTCTGAGCTATCTCAGTCTCCTTGTTCGTCTCCGAGCATCCGACGTGCCGAGCTTCCTCGGCCTCCAGGCTCGTCTCCGAGCCTCCGACGTGCCGAGCTTTCTCGGCCTCCAGGCTCGTCTTCGAGTCTCCAACATTCCGAGCTTCCTTGGCCTCCCCCGATCTACCAGGAGCGTAGATCCCATACGCCCCGCAACGGCTCCGCGTATATCACTAGGACGAGATATCTGCCTTCGCACGATCCGCGTCCCACGCTAGCGCATCCTTCCATTAATGGTTACATCCCGCCATTCAAGACGAGGATAACGCTGGGGTGTAACTGACGGTGGTAATCTCACGCCCGCTCGCTCCACGCGACTCCTATATAAACCCTTTTCTCAGATGACTCAGATAACTCGAATTATCTCAATACACCGCTACTCTACTTCTATTTCTCGGCTCTAACTTGATCATCGGAGGATCCTACGGTGGTCGTCCATCCCGAGACTTCTTTATAGATAGCTCGGCGTCCAACACCAACCCATTGAGATTCACACCCAACAACATCAAAACCAAATCTCAGCTGTCCAAGACCGTCATCACAGGATCGAGACAACATCTGAAGAAAATCCCGAAGCTCCATCAGATATGCTTTACCATAGTGTGTATACACAATCCAAGTGCAATGAGGGAAGCTGCAGCATATTTTGTGGGGAAATAAGACTTCACCTCTTTTGCTAATGCTATACGCAACAATCATGTGCGAAATCCTGTGACATAAATTTTTCGCTTTGATGACATAGAGAAGGTTTTTCATGAACCCATATAACATCTTTTATTTTGTTCTCTCTCTCTCTCTCTCTCTCTCTCGGTAATTTCATGTTGTCCTTCAGAGTTCTGTTCTGCAACTCGAAGTTGAAGGTATAGGATTCTTATACAAACAAGTGAGGAACATGGTAATTTCTGACTTTCATATTTAAATAATTCTTAATATTGAATTTTCTTTAATCTTCCTCATTATATAATTCATACTAATATCCCCCTCTAGGTATATTCAGTTTCTTTTCTTCTTAGAGCTGTACATACACTTTTTTACCTTTCAGTAACTTTTCATCATTTCTTCCGCATCTTTGCCGTTCAATTTGGAAAAATTTCTTATTTTGGATGTAAAAAATGCTTTCCTTTTATTAAATCAAGCAAAAGGAATAAGAAGGGTTAATTGCATATAACACAGCTCATCTGCAAACATTCTTTTTGATGTAAATTGCCTAAGCATTTATCCACTGGTTTATTAACACATGACACATTTGAGTTAGACAGCAATCCTGCCAGTTTAAGTAATATAAAGATTGATCAGGTGGTGTCATGTGTTCATAAACCAGCCAAAAACTGACGGGTGCTAGACAAGATATACACAAAGGGTGCAATACCCAATCAACCGAATGGGGGGAAAATAATGACTCCTTTTTCCATGTGGTGTCTAATTTTGAACATGCAAAGCACGTCCCGAGCCGCAATTTAAAGTATGACTCAACCTGCAGGTGGCATTGCTGATTCAAATTGGAAGAGAAGCCCTTCCGCCTAATATCGTGCCCAAAATCATTGATGCTTGTGATCGTAGAGAGCTCGCAAAGGTCGCACTCTTGGCCCCACCTCATGGTCTATCTCTTGTATCAGTTAATTACGATGGCGAACTGTTAGAGCCTCCTGAAAATTCTCCGGCTATTAGTTTCGGGAGAACTCGACATGTTAGTAAATGTAAACTTCCATTTTGTTAGCTGGTCATCAGAAAACTTAATTTGAGATTAGTTCCGTTTTTGTTCATTGTTCATCGTATTTATTCTTGATTCTCTTGTAACCGTTGCTTTGGTTTGATTTAAATGCGGAGAAATGGAGTTTTAAGAATTGCTTGTTCTTATTTTTTTTCCTTCTAAAATTCTTGAAAGAAATAAGATGTTTATTTTAAGTGTCAAAAGACAATTAGTCAAGACTCAAGACTTGTCTAAACATTAGATTCAAAGCGAATATTGAAAGAAATAAGATGCTGTCTTTAATTTTAGCTGATCTGAATCGAATATTTTAATCCTCACGATCTAAACTATGGAAGCATCTATTTTCATATGATTTTTTGCCATTGCCAATACTGGTGGTAAAGCTTGCAATTGAGTGATAGATCTAGGGTTTGGAATGCATGAGCCCACAACAAAAAGCCCAGCCCAATAAACCCCTTTATCCCCTTCCCATTCCTGGGTTTTAGAGAGAGAGAGAGAGAGACCAAAATCAGAGACAGACAGAGAGAGAGAGAGAGAGGAATCGGCGATGAGGCGTCTGCGATGGGCCAGCGACGGCGGCGGGATGTGGGATCTGGACATGGAGTCGCCGGTGACGATGGAGGGCACGGCACGTGCGGTGCCAGGGGACCCACTGCCGCTGGGGCTGTCGCGGGGAACGCGCATCACGAGGCCGAAGCAGCTGGACTTCATGCACCGCTTCATGTCGTCGCCGCTCGTCCCCTCCTTCTCCGGCGACCCTCTCAATGGCGGCGCGGGCCTGCTCCTCCACCACGCCCACACCCTCCATCTCCATGAGAACTGGTATTATTATTTGCATTTTGAGCCCCCTTTTGATTTTAGTATGATTGGATTGGGTTTTCGGTTTTAGGGTTGAGTATCTTGGAGCTGTGCATTTTTAATTTTTTTAAAAAATTCAAAAAAAAAATAAAAACAAACACTAACAACCATTGTTTGATTTCATGTAGGTGCTGCTTTAATATGTAATTGCAATTATAGCTATTGCTGCTGAAACCATAAAAGATACCTAGTTATAGAACCGCTGCCGAAAACATCCAACACAAGTTTTCTGAATATGTAGTTAGAACCAAATTGCAACCGAACATTGGAATGCAATTTCAACTATAAATAGTCGGATGTGCATAGGGGCGGAGCCAGGAACTAATGTTTTTTTTTTGGGGGGGTGGGGGGGGGGGGACAAAAATTATATTAAATGCGGAAAAGCTCTTATGTATAAATATTAAGTTTGAATGCTAATCAATTATATATAAATGTTCAATGTTCACGGGAAAAAATAACAAGTTAATCATAATCTTAATCGAAAAGGAAAATTTAGCATAATCATGATTTATAGCTTCTCTCAAGTCCTAGCTTTATTATTCTAGTAATTACAAGATGTTTATTTAATTGTTTTTCGATATCAATATATTACTTGATTGATATATTCATGTATCATTTTATGCTAATGAAAAGAACATGAAAAGGTAGCAATTTGTTTCCAGCAGATTTTGAATGAACTTAATTGTTAGTTGTAATTGTTGGGGTAAAAATTTACACCCCGGTTGACCAAGTCAAAATCAAAGTCAACCCCAAGCCAAGTGGGCCCAAGCCCAGATCCAGTGGGCCCATGCCCGGGTCGAGCCCGAACATGAAGCGGCCGGCCTCCCCCACGCCAAGATAAAAATTTTGTAATAAATAATTTTGTTGCATTTTCTTTTATTTTATTTTCGGATAAATGTAAGAAAAATAGGCATAAAGCCAAATTTTTGTAAAGCTCATGGCTTATGTGCAAAAAGAAATGGCACATGGGTCATGAGATAGGCAAAATGCCATTTTGTGAAGCCCAAGGGGCTATGTGCAAAGTGTATAGCCTATAAAGGCAAAAGATAATGAAAATATCTCAATAACTTTTTCTCTCTCCAAAAAAGTTTCAGAGCTGAGCTCTTTCCTGCTTCTTCTCCAAGGTTCTAAAACCTTCTCATTTCTTTTGAATTAAATCAAGAGTTTTACTCTTTCTTTTCCAAAACTAAGTGGTTTTCCACCACAAAACCCACAAAGGGGAACTCAGATCTCCCATCAGATCTCAAAAATGAGTGATTTTTAAAATCTCCTACTTCTTGATCTTCAAGATCCGGCCAAACAACAGGAGGAAGAAGAAGAACCCCCTTTATCAGCTTCAAAATATCATAGGAGTTTAACTCCATACATATATACATAATAAATATTTCATTTCTGAAGCACAGCTTCTGTTCTTAGGCTAAAAGCCTCTTGTGCCTCTCCGGCGCGCAGCGCAAGTGCGCAAGGCGCCAGCGTGCCGACACGTGGCGCGCGCACCTGCGCGCCTGCGCGCTTGCGCAAGTGCGCAAGGCGCTCGCATGCCGACACGTGGCGCGCGCGCTTGCGCACCTGACACGTGGCGCGCGCGCTTGCGCACCTGCGCGCTTGCTCACGTGCGCAAGGCGCCCGCGTGCCGACACGTGGCTTGCGCACCTGCGCAAGTGCGCAAGGCGCCCGCGTGCCGACACGTGGCGCGCGCGCTTGCGCACCTGCACCCAAGGTGCTGCCCCACGCATCCCTTGGATGCCTTTTCCCCCTCTTTTTATGTATATACACATATATATACATTTGTATACAAATGTACACATACACATACTCCGTAACATTCTCCCCCTCCAAAAAATTTTCGGGCCGGGGCGCTGCCCCGAACCCCGCAAGGGGGCTGCTAGCCCCCTTGACCCCCAGCCAGCTATCCGGGTAGCGGGACCCCCGTAAAAACTCTGCGTGGCTCCCGATATATCCAAAACCCCCCTTTCAGAACAGAACACACGTACACTGCACATTGAATTCGCATGACCAGTTTAACCCGTTAATCGGAGGTTCCCTCGCCCCAAAGGCGAGGGGTAATTAACGGCAGCTTAGTCCGCGGCTGCCGGAGATTCGGATCCCCACAATCATTAAACCCCGGCCTACCCTAGGCATGGGGAATCTGTAGTACGCCTGACAAGCGTGCGCGTATTCCCATCTCAATGGGGTGATGAAAAAACACCCTACAGATTCTGGCACGCCCGGTGGGACCAATCTCTCCTTCCATATTTCGGGTTAAACGTTCATACGAACTCAATCAATATACATATCGATTGCCTATACTGAAATGATGTTTTTTTTTCCGTGCAGCAATCAACCTTCAACGACAATGTCTTCCCAGACGAATTCAACTTCCAAAGCGACCCCGATTCCGTACGTGGTCAAGATCAACGCTCGTGTGGTTCTCCCCGCAAGCCTCAGTCGACAATGGGAGGAACCGCCCCGCCAGTTTGGCTCTGTCATCATCTACCCTGCCGGAAGCGCTCATCTGGCAGAGATCCCAGCGGAACAGGTGGCCAAGCCGGTCTCAAGGGGTAAGAGGTCGAATGTCGTGATCGCCAAGGCACCACAACCGAAACTTAAGATGGTGTCTGAACGAGTCCCTGGCGCTCTAGCTGGGGGCAAGACTTCCGATGTGAAGGGCAACATTAAAAGTTGCGGACGAGCTCAGGCGATGACTCCAACAAATGCACAATCAGGCGTATCTCTAAGGCCCTCCATCAACCGGTATGCGGCGTCTTCCCAAAAAGCCGAAGTCTGCAAGGTGCTTAGAACAGAAAAGTTAAGGCAGAAGCGGCTCAGGTATCGAGCCAACAAAAGGGCCAAGGCTTCGGCCAAATGGAATCGTGTGAAGTTCCAAGTGCAGAGTTGCCCCGCGACGACGGCTGAGTCGGACGTAAGAATCAGCAATTCCTTCGAGCCTCTAAAGTGGGTTCAGAACAATGCCATGACCGTCAGAATCAAGAAGACAGCAGTCCGAACAGTGCCGCAAAGAGACGTGTCCCGGCCCCAACAGAAAAAGTATGACACTGTCTCATCAAGAGTCTATGAAGCACTCTGTGCCGCACGAAAGCAGCGGGGAAAACCCAGAAAAGAAGCGCCAGCACCATTCAAGAAACTGGTTAAGCCAGACGCCTTCAATCGACTACCAGCTACCGAAACAAGGGGGTCAAGACAGCGATCCACGAAATCAACTGCCAATGATAGAAAGACGGCCGGATATATCATCCATACGGTCTATATGGCGGGAGAACGCCCCAGCGACAACCTTCGCAGCAAAAGCAAGGATGGGGCCACCACATCCCAAGCTCAATCTAGCCCGAATGTGGTTGCCGCTGCCCAAGAACAGCCGCCCCTGCTGGATGAAGAAAACCCTCTCGATGAGGATGATAGGCAGAAAGACCCCTCGGTCCATGCAGAGTCAAGCTCGGACAGCGAGGAAGAGCCGACTTTCCACCCTAGGACTGCGGAGCAAGAGCTGCTTCAAGAACTTCGAAAACAGCTCAGGAGCAAAGATAAAGAGATGGCCAAGCTCTATTCGAAGATTGACGACTTAACGAACGTGGTGATGCAGCTTACGGCTCAAATTGCTCGAGCGCCTCCTAATCAAGCACAAGCCGCTACTAATCAGCCGGGTGATGACAATCCGAGGCAGCCAATGCCTGTTCCTTTGGGACCAAGACTGGTCGAGCCAAATGAAAGCCGGCTACATTCCGCTTCTGGGGACGCCTTGGCCCCAGATAGCACCATCCCGCTAACACAGGATCGGATAATGGATTTGGTCACCAGCAAGGTTAAAACATTGGTGGCCGAGGCTGAAGCTCAGAAAGAAATCGGCAGTAGTGGGCGGCCATATCCCGCGCAGTACGATCTGATTGAGTTCCCAAGCGGCTACGTCATTCCTAAGTTCGGAAGATTTGATGGAACGGGGAATGCAAACCAGCACGTCGCCCACTTCAAAGCATCGTGCGGAAATACAGGGGGCAATGACGCGCTCCTTCTTCGTCAGTTTGTCAACAGCCTGACCGGCGTCGCCTTCGACTGGTATGCGAGTATACCGGACGGGTCCGTCATTACCTTTGCCAAATGGAGTCCCTGTTTCGGCAAAGGTTCATGAGTGTCAGTGATAAAATCTCCATTGCCGACCTTGTGAGGACTAAGCCGGGGAAGAATGAAAGCAACACCGACTTTATCGCCCGATGGCGTAATCTCACAGTCAAATGCGAACCGCCGCTGGAGCAGGACCAGTCCGTCAGCCTTCTCATTGGGAACCTCAGCAATTGGATGGTCCCATTCTTGTGTACAGCGGGCCTCAAGACATTTCAGGAGCTAACCAAGAAAGTCCAAATGCTGGAACGCTCAAAGCAAGAGTCCCCGCCGGACACTCAGAGAGACAAAACCTGGAAAAGCAAGCGGGACGACAACCGTAGAAGCGGGAGTTCCAGCAGTACCAATGTCTTCAATGCCTCCGACAATGAAGAAAAGCGAAGGGCGGGCGAATCCAAAACCAACCGGTCTCGAAAGCCATTGCTGGGAGGAGATGGGCCTTCCCTAGAAGAGAAGAAGAACAAGGTTTACTCTTTCAGAAGGGACAAGGTCCGTAAGATATTTAAAGATGCCTTGAACAACGGCTTACAATTGCCGGAGTCGAAAAGACCCCAAGAAGCAAAAATGACCGACAATCCTCTGTATTGCCCGTACCACCGAGTAGTGAGCCATGCGATCGAGGATTGCTATATCTTCAAAGACTGGGTCGAGAAGCAGTACAAGGCTGGAGAGATCGAGCTATCCAAAAGCGTGTTGGTGAACAATCAAGTTGCAACCGCCAACTTTATACAGACAGAAGCCGAAGCCTTCTGGGAGCAGACAGCCGAACCCGCGGCCCTAAGAAATGAAACTGACTCATCGCGGCCTCCGTGGAGTACGCACATATCTAATAAGACGAAGAAGATGCTAAAGCTACTTCAGAAAGAGCCCAGGATGGAATGGGAAGAACAGAAGAAGCCTACCAGTCCAGCTGCCTATGCGGCTCCATCAGGCTCAAAATCCAAGAAGCTCAAGAAGAAGAAAAGTGCAGCTCGGCACGAAAAAGAGTCTGCAGGGAGATCGACCATTCAAAAATATATCGATTCTCTCGAAGAATATGAACAAAAGGAAAGAACATTGATTCAATTGAAGGAGTTCTTCCCTGTACAAGCGGCTGAAATTCTGGAGGAGTTAGAAGAAGACTCCAATGAAGAGATCCCAGTAGTGACCTGCTATGCCATCCATCTTGGCAGCGACTCCGAGGATGATCTCTGTTTTCCCGAAGAGGACGAGGAGCTCACCACAAAGGCCAATCAAATCCAGCTCAGAAGCGGCAGGGCTCTACCGCAAAATCAGGGCAACGCCCCAAAAGGGAAGGAAAAACATGTCGCTAATGAAGAAGATGGCAGAGAACCGGCCGATGAAAACATAAGTCCTTCCTCGGTGGACTATAATGTCTTGGCACATCTCCGGAAGCTTCCATCTCTCCTGAGCATCTACGACGTCTTGGTCCTATCTAAGGAGCTTAGAGACGTTCTCATCCATGCTCTACAAAACCCCGAGCGGTATCAGGCTCACTTTGCGGAAATTAATATGAAAGAAGCCCAGCACGCTTTGCATGCCGCCGCAGTCACATTTAAGGATGAAGACTTGCTACTGGGAACGGCTGAGCATAATCGGCCGCTTTACGTGACCGGGTACAGCGACGGAGATCGAATTAATCGTATATTGATTGATCCGGGGTCCTCAGTGAACATCATGAACTTGCGAACTCTGAAGAGTTTGTCAATGGACGTCCGACACCTGTCGAGGGAAAGGATTGTCATTCAAGGGTTCAACCAAAATTGCCAGCAAGTTCTAGGGTCTATAGCTTTGCCAATCAAATTTGGGGATCTGCAAACTGAAGCTAAGATATACGTGATCGACGCCGACACATCTTATAAGATTCTCTTGGGGCGGCCGTGGATCCATGATTACGGCATCATTCCGTCGACTCTCCATCAATGCATGAAGTATACTAAAAATGGCGAAGAAAGACGTATTGACGGAGACATACAGCCGTTCGGTGTGTATGAAGTCCGCTACGAAGATTCTCGGTACTTTATGAACCACCAAAATGCTAAGCTACAACTGACCGAGGATAGACCGGCCCCAAAACTCAAAAGCAAATCTGCGCCGGCTGTCACTTTCAAAAGCAAAAATACCCAAGTGCGCCCGCATTTCGGCAGCGACACTGATGAGTCCGATGCTGGAAGCCCGTCCTCCCGTAAAACTCGCCCTCGTTTCGGCAGCGATACGGACGAATCTGTTACCGAAGGCCCGTCTAGCAGCAAAGTCCGCCCTCATCTTGGCAGCGACACTGAAGAGTCAGAGGAGGAGGACCTGTCGTGCAACAGCGGTGCAGATTGGACCCCCACGCAACAAGCGAAACTACGAGAGACCTTTGAAGTTGCAGAAGGGTCCCTAGCCGTTACAAAGGTACCAGAGCAAATGTGTAAAGAGCTCGATGCATTATCAATCTCCACCGTGGACCAGCTGAAAACTTTCTACGTTCCCGGGAGGAAAAGTGGACAGAAGGGCATCCTGTTTTATGGGTCAAACCCCGTTGTGCACCCGGGCGATCTGTCTGTCGCGTGCCTTCCATATGAGAGAGGCATAAGAGCCGTTCTCAATCCCAGATACTATGCGCCCGAGATGCGGGAATACTTTAAAAAGTGCGGATGCCGGTTATATCAAACGGAGTCCGAAGCAAAGTTTTACGAAGGGCTATGGCATCCGCCCCAGGTCCGAGCACTCATCGATGGACGAATTCCAGATAGACGGGGCATAGGCTACATTCAACCTGATTCCAAAGCGTGCTACATGATCCATGTTGGTGAGGCCAGCGAAAGATCAAAAGATGACGACGAGATAGCCGAGCCAGAAGAAGCTCCTCAAGAGCTCGAAGATGGCGGACAAGCAACCTTTGACGAGCTAACCGAGATTGACTTAGGAACGCCCGATAATCCAAGGCCGACCTACATCAGCTCACTCTTGTCAGAGGAAATGAAAGAGCAGATAATTGCCCTGTTGCGTGAGTTCGTTGACTGCTTCGCGTGGACATACAAAGAAATGCCTGTGCTTTCCCCTGAAGTGGCCGTACATAAGTTGGCTATATCTCCTGATGCTAAGCCAGTCAAACAAGCTCCTCGAAGAATGAGAAGGGAACTAGAAGAAAAGGTCATCGAGAAAACTAAGAAGCTCATCGATGCCGGCTTCATCAGGGAAGAGAAATACGCGGACTGGATCGCATGCATAGTCCCAGTGAAGAAGAAAAATGGGCAGATCCGAGTTTGTGTCGATTTCAGGGATCTCAACAAGGCATGTCCTAAAGACGACTTTCCGCTGCCGGTCATGGAAATGATGGTCGATGACACCTCAAATTACGAACTGTTCACCTTTATGGACGGCTCGTCTGGATATAATCAGATCAAGATGTCACCTGAGGATGAGAAGCACAGAGCATTTCGAACCCCAATCGGAATATATTGCTACAAGGTAATGCCATTCGGACTGAAGAACGCAGGTGCTACATATCAAAGGGCGATGACTAATATCTTCGATGACCTAATTCATAAAGTCGTCGAATGTTATGTTGATGATCTGGTCGTTAAGACTGAAACCAAGGCCGATCATATCCAGGATCTTAGGACCGTTCTCACCAGACTGAGGGAATTTGATCTGAAGATGAATCCTCTGAAATGCGCTTTTGGCGTGTCATCGGGAAAATTCCTGGGCTTCATAGTTCGACATCGAGGGATCGAAGTTGACCCATCAAAGATAAAGGCCATCATGGAGATGCCTCCTCCGAAGAGTCTGACGCAGCTAAGATCTTTTCAAGGCAAGCTTGCTTATATACGGAGGTTTATCTCAAATTTATCGGGGAGATGTAGGCCCTTCTCAAAGCTCGTGAAGAAAGGAGCTCCTTTTATCTGGGATGCCGAATGTCAAGCAGCGTTCGAAAGCATCAAACAATACTTGTTGCACCCTCCAGTGCTGGCTGCTCCCATTCCAAATAAACCGTTGATTCTCTACACTGCCGCGCTAGATGAGTCACTCGGTACGCTCCTCGCCCAGAATAACGAGGAGGGAAAGGAAAATGCCCTCTACTACCTCAGTCGAACTCTAGTCGGGGCGGAACACAACTATTCCCCAATCGAAAAGCAATGCCTGGCTCTGATATTTGCTGTGAAGAAGCTGAGGCACTATCTGCTGGCTCATCGGGTTATGCTGATCTCCAAGGTCGACCCGCTCAAACACTTGATGACCAAAGCAAGCCTAGCCGGCAGGATGGCAAGATGGGCTGTCATGCTACTTGAGTTTGACATAGTTTATACCCCTCAGAAAGCAGTAAAAGGGCAAGCTATTGCAGACTTTCTCGCCGCTCATCCCATACCAGAAGGGTCGCCGCTAAATTGTGAGTTACCCGATGAACAAGTGCTGCACCTCGAGGAAGATGAGCCATGTTGGGAGCTCTACTTCGATGGAGCCTCGTCAATAAGGACCTCCAGTAAATCAAGCGTCCCGGAGATAAAAGCAGGGATAGGATTGGTGTTCATCACACCATCAATGGGAACCCTACGACGTTCTTTTGCTCTCACCGAGCCTCGAACGAACAATGAAGCTGAGTATGAAGCTCTGATAGCTGGTTTGGAACTCGCCATAGAAATGGAAATCCTTCGGCTACGGGTTTACGGTGACTCCCAGCTTGTAGTCAACCAAGTAAGCGGCGACTATAAGATATACAAACCAGAGTTAGCTCGGTACAGAAGCCGGGTGGTGGAACTCATGAAACGGTTCACTCATATTGAACTAACGAGAGTCCCTAGAGCGTTGAACGGAAAGGCTGATGTACTCGCTCGCTTGGCCAAGGAGCTGGCTGATCCTGACATGGACGAAATTCTGATCACAGTCAGGAGCCGGCAAATTCTACCCCCAGTCTCTCTACGAGAAGAGGAAAGCGCGGAACAGAAGAGCAGTCCTGCAGAAGAAGCTTCGATCATCCAAGACGAGCCCGATTGGAGAAAACCCTTCATAGAGTACCTCCGATACGACAAGCTGCCCGAAGAAAAATCTGCGAGGATTCAGCTGAAGAAAAGAGCTCTCCGATACGTGTTTGTAAATGACACGCTATACCGCAGGTCATATGACCAACTCTGGCTCAGGTGCCTGTCATCGGCCGAAGCCCAAAAAGTCATGAAAGAAGTTCACTCAGGCGTTTGCGGTGCTCACCAATCTGGCCCCAAGATGCGACTGCAAATTAAACGGCTTGGGTATTACTGGCCCACCATGATACGGGATTGCGGAGAGCATGCAAAGAAATGTTATATCTGCCAAATTCACGGTGATTTTATTCACAAGCATCCCAATCCATTGCATCCTACGGTGGCGTCGTGGCCCTTCGAAGTCTGGGGCACCGACATTGTTGGCCTAATTGATCCTCCATCATCCAAAGGCCATCGGTTCATACTGGCCGCGACAGATTACTTCTCCAGATGGGCTGAAGCTGTCCCGCTAAAAGACGTCAAGACAAAAGATATTCTGACATTCTTCCAGCATAATATTCTATACCGCTTCGGTACACCAAGAAGGATCATTTCTGACAACGGGCCTTCTTTCAAGAGCTTCGATATCTCAAGGTTCGCTACTCAGCACAAGATAGACTGGAGATATTCCTCCATCTATAATCCAAGAGCCAATGGGCTAGCCGAAGCCTTCAATAAGACTCTATGCAAGCTCCTGAGGAAAAATGCTTCAGCCAACAAGAGAGACTGGAATCTCAAACTTCACAAGGCATTGTGGGCATATCGTACCACGCACCGTACTCCAACTCAGTCCACTCCATACTCATTGCTCTTCGGAGTGGAGGCGGTCCTCCCCTCGAAGTCGAAGTTCCAAGCTTAAGAATGGCCGTTCAGCATGAGTTGACAGAAGAGGAAAACGTGCTCCTTCGACTTGAAGAACTCGATGCCCTCGAAGAAAAGAGGCTCGCGGTGCAGCAAAACCTGGAGCTATACCGAGCCCAAATGTCACGGGCCTATGACAAGATAACTCGTCTCCGTGCTTTCAAGAAAGGTGAATTGGTGTTGGTCCTCAAAAGACCGATCATCCTCAATCGACATGCCAAGGGAAAATTCGAGCTAAACTGGGAAGGACCATACGTCATTGAGAAAGTGTTCGACGGAGGATCCTACCAACTAATAAGTGCAGAGGGAGAAAGGCCCATGCCACCCATCAATGGACGATATCTCAAGAAATACTACACATGAATGCTCCAAGTCGCAGGCGAATTGAGCACATCAGCCCTACGGTCTGGATCAGACATCCTGCAAAACCGTATACAATCCACGGGCGTAAATGACCCCTATTTCTCCCAAATCCTGCCGGTGAGACTACTTTAAAGTCCCACAGCGGCCAAAAAAAAAAAAAAAGAAAAAAGAAAAAAGAAAAAAAGAAAAAGAAAAAAAGAAGAAGAAGAAATAAACGGTATGTCCACAAGCAAAACGGGCACGGATGAAAACCCGAAAGGGCTCCGTGAGTAAAAACAGCAGGACTACCGGCGAGTCTGTGAAAACCCGAAAGGGGCGCAAACTCGTGAAAAGAGATGAAATACACTCGCAAAGTCCTCTCGACCTTGTGAGGAGAAAACCCCTGCGTGAGATCCTTACGACTCACAAAGGAGCAACACACTTAGGAATCCTCACGATCCCTAAGGAGAAAATACTCCTGCGGGATCCTTACGACTCATAGGGAGAAAATGCTTTTATGGGATCCTCACGGCCCATAAAATTGAAAAGCCTTAGGTGATAGGGACCCAAACCTGTCTCCTAAGCCATCGTTCCCCAACGGGCAACGGCAAATGATGATTCGCTCCTGGCATTTCGCTTCAGTGTTAGCGGTGCTGATGCCGACCAAAAACCCAAATCCCAAGTCCTCCCGAGGCAAATGATGAGTTGCTCCTGGCATTATTCCAGTGCAGCAATACTGATGCCAAACAAGATCCAAATTCCAAGTCCCCAAACGGCGAATGATGAGTCGCTCCTGGTACCATATTCCAGTGTAGCGATGCAGACGCCAACCAAAATCCGATTTCTCAAAATTCTCCGGCCCTACGGTGGGTCCCCAAATTGACCATCGTATACAATTCACGGGCTCAAATAATTCTCATCATACCCATGCCCCACCGTAATCACCAGTTACGCGGCCGGTCTCCGCTTTGGGAATGATGCTCCATTGATAAGACCCACTCATGTGTCCTCACGATATATGAGGAGAACAAACCTTTGTGAGATCCTTACGACTCATAAAGGAAAAACACACTTAGGAGTCCTCACGACTCTTAAGGAGAAAATACACCTGCGGGATCCTTACGACTCGTAGGGAGGAAATGCTTTTATGGGACCCTCACGGCCCATAAAATTGAAAAGCCTTAGGCGATAGGGATCTAAACCTGTCTCCTAAGCCATCGCTCCCCAATCCCCAAATGGCGAATGATGAGTCGCTCCTGGTACCATATTCCAGTGCAGCGATGCAGACGCCAACCAAATTCCAAATCCCATACCCCAACGGCGAATGATGAGTCGCTCCTGGTACCATATTCCAGTGTAGCGATGCAGACGCCGACAAAGTCCCAAAATTTTTTCCGGCCCTACGGTCTGGATCATACATCCTGCAAAACCGTATACAATCCACGGGCGTAAAACAATCCCAATTTCTCCCAAATTCTCTCAGGGCAAATGATGAGTTGCTCCTGGCATTAATCCAGTGCAGCAATGCAGATGCCAAACAAAAACCAAAATCCCAAAATCCTCTCCATGACAGATGATGATTCGCTCCTGGTACCATATTCCAGTATAGCGATGCTGATGTCAACCCAAATCAAGATCAACAAGTCAACTTCCACTCCGACACCGCAAGAAGCGGAGCAAGTCAAGTCTACCCCTGGCATTGCAAGAAGCAGAGCAAGTCAAATCAAGCATCGACCGTCCACGTCGCTAAAAGGGCAGAACCGACCGTCCAAGTCGCTAAAAGGGCAGCACCGACCGTCCACGTCGCTAAAAGGGCAGCACCGACCGTCCAAGTCGCAAAAATGGCAGCACCGACCGTCCACGTCGCAAAAAGGGCAGCACCGACCGTCCACGTCGCTAAAAGGGCAGAAACGACCGTCCACGTCGCTAAAAGGGCAGCACCGACCGTCCACGTCGCTAAAAGGGCAGAACCGACCGTCCAAGTCGCTAAAAGGGCAGCACCGACCGTCCACGTCGCTAAAAGGGCAGCACCGACCGTCCAAGTCGCAAAAATGGCAGCACCGACCGTCCAAGTCGCAAAAAGGGCAGCGCAGGATTCCTACAAAGCGGGAACCAGATAACTCCGGGCCAGGGAAAACGTCTATCACGGACACTCCGTCTCGGAGACATGTCAAGCAACGACCGTCCATGTCGTAAAAAAAGGGCAGTGCCAGCTTCCCAAGCCGGAACCAAATCAAGTCGCCTCCACGTGAAAGAAGATCCATCAATTTCATGCACACGACCCACATATGTGGTGTGCATTTATTGATGGGGGGCAATTTGTTGGGGTAAAAATTTACACCCCGGTTGACCAAGTCAAAATCAAAGTCAACCCCAAGCCAAGTGGGCCCAAGCCCAGATCCAGTGGGCCCATGCCCGGGTCGAGCCCGAACATGAAGCGGCCGGCCTCCCCCACGCCAAGATAAAAATTTTGTAATAAATAATTTTGTTGCATTTTCTTTTATTTTATTTTCGGATAAATGTAAGAAAAATAGGCATAAAGCCAAATTTTTGTAAAGCCCATGGCTTATGTGCAAAAAGAAATGGCACATGAGTCATGGGATAGGCAAAATGCCATTTTGTGAAGCCCAAGGGGCTATGTGTAAAGTGTATAGCCTATAAAGGCAAAAGATAATGAAAATATCTCAATAACTTTTTCTCTCTCCAAAAAAGTTTCAGAGCTGAGCTCTTTCCTGCTTCTTCTCCAAGGTTCTAAAACCTTCTCATTTCTTTTGAATTAAATCAAGAGTTTTACTCTTTCTTTTCCAAAACTAAGTGGTTTTCCACCACAAAACCCACAAAGGGGAACTCAGATCTCCCATCAGATCTCAAAAATGAGTGATTTTTAAAATCTCCTACTTCTTGATGTTCAAGATCCGGCCAAACAACAGGAGGAAGAAGAAGAACCCCCTTTATCAGCTTCAAAATATCATAGGAGTTTAACTCCATACATATATACATAATAAATATTTCATTTCTGAAGCACAGCTTCTGTTCTTAGGCTAAAAGCCTCTTGTGCCTCTCCGGCGCGCAGCGCAAGTGCGCAAGGCGCCAGCGTGCCGACACGTGGCGCCCGCGCTTGCGCACCTGCGCACCTGCGCGCTTGCGCACGTGCGCAAGGCGCCCGCGTGCCGACACGTGGCGCGCGCGCTTGCGCACCTGCGCAAGTGCGCAAGGCGCCCGCGTGCCGACACGTGGCGCGCGCGCTTGCGCACCTGCACCCAAGGTGCTGCCCCACGCATCCCTTGGATGCCTTTTCCCCCTCTTTTTATGTATATACACATATATATACATTTGTATACAAATGTACACATACACATACTCCGCAACATTCTCCCCCTCCAAAAAATTTTCGGGCCGGGGCGCTGCCCCGAACCCCGCAAGGGGGCTGCTAGCCCCCTTGACCCCCAGCCCGCTATCCGGGTAGCGGGACCCCCGTAAAAACTCTGCGTGGCTCCCGATATATCCAAAACCCCCCTTTCAGAACAGAACACACGTACACTGCACATTGAATTCGCATGACCAGTTTAACCCGTTAATCGGAGGTTCCCTCGCCCCAAAGGCGAGGGGTAATTAACGGCAGCTTAGTCCGCGGCTGCCGGAGATTCGGATCCCCACAATCATTAAACCCCCGCCTACCCTAGGCAGGGGGAATCTGTAGTACGCCTGACAAGCGTGCGCGTATTCCCATCTCAATGGGGTGACGAAAAAACACCCTACAGTAATGATTTGAATATCAAAGTTAAGTTGAAAATTAGTCTAGAAAAGCAAATTTTTTAATTTAAAATTTTTACACCCCACAATTAACTGCTTGTGTATTTTTTTCTCATAATTTTCATGTAAAATACTTGAAAATTAGTCTATAAAAGCACTACTTATAAAAAATGAGACATTTTTACACCATTTATTTGACTATATGTGTACTTTTTCTTACAACTTTTATGCAGAAAACTTGTTTTACAAGGTAAAATATAAAAATAAACACAACAAATTAAAGAAAAATAAATAACCTTTCATATTAGTTATAACTAATCCAAACTAGCATTTGCACATGCGATGCACGTTTATATTATAAATTGGAAGTGATCAGCGTGTCATCTTTTTAGAAAAATATGTCTTAAGCAAATAAATACACATTATTCACTCTCAGAAAATAGTGTCTAAAATACACACACACATGAGGAATGAAAATGTTATAAATACTAATAAAAAGGTTTCAATTTTCTTAGTTTAAGTGCGTGTCTTTTTTTTTTTTGACTGAGTGGAGTGGGGGTGTTTGATTAAAATGAGAGATAGAGAGAGATGTGAATGAGGTGGGCATATTTTGCAATGGAAGTAAATTAAAACAATTTTCTCATACTTCTGAATTTTTCTTGAAAAAAGGAAATATGACAACTCATACTTCTTAGGTTTGAGTTATCATATTAATTAATAAAGAAGTAATAAAGATGAGGCATGCTTTTATTTTTTTATTTGAAAAATGATGACATGGACCTCTCTAATGCTTGCTTTTAGTAAAGGCCATTTCCCCATTTCTTATTTTTTTTGCAAATGATGCAATAATGACATCACCCGGTAATTTAAAAGGCGTCCGTCTAGGCACGTAAAAGAGTCGCACCACACTGCATTAGACCGTTTAATAGGAATTATGCTTACTTTGGTATTCTTGTAGGCATACACTCTTTATTTGTTGATTAGAGTGTAATATATAATAAATTAGAGTTGTTTTAGCACTATTAAACATCGAGAGTCACCATGAAGGCCTTCTACTGCCGACTTCAAGCACCATCACCGATTGCGAGGACCATGAAGGCTAGCGACCGCCGTCGACTTCAAAGTTCTCCATGTCGATCTCAATTCAAAATCTCCACTTTGATTTTCCATCTTCAAACTCAACTTTGAGTTTCAACCATACCATCAAAGCCTTAGAGTTTTGATCGCGCCTTTGAGCTTTGAACCTTGGACGACAATGTATCTTTTGCTTTTTCGTTCCCCCCCACCCCTTTTGGACTTAAAATTGGAGAGAGACTTGGGCTAGACAATTAATTTACTATTTAATTAATTTTTTTTTTGGATCTTTGAAAATTTGGCAGAATTTGCTTCATGGCAAACTTGCATTTAATTGTTAACACCTTTGAAAATACTTATATAGGCCGCATCTACAAATGAAAAAAAAAAAACCAAAGTAGTTAACAATCAAATTAGAATTAATGATCAACAAATAAGCTTAAGAAAATAAAAAATTAACTCAAAATACGGCTAAAGTGATATCAATGCGGTCTGGACGGACGCCTATGCGTTCAGACCCTTTGGCTGCACTATTTTTTTTGCCGCTTTTTAATCACGGACACCACCATCCAAAGGGTTTGACTTATAATAGTAAAGATACTTTTAATGAAAATTATTACTTCAAAATAATAAATTTTCAATAGAATATAAAAAATAAAAAATAACGAGGGGTTGAATGTAAATATGAAATTTATAGAGACTTCAATAGAATTTTCCTTAGCAAGTTGTGGGATAGGAAAAAAAATGGTTGACTTAAGGATTCGAACCTTGATCCACACTCCCAAATCTTAAAGCATTAACTATCAAACCATCTCCAATTTGTTAGAAAAGTGTTGCACAATAGTATATATTTTGTGCATACACTTTATTATATACAAGTATATAATATGATTTCAAAATTGGTTGGGGGGGATGCCCCCCCCCCCTTTGGCTCCGCCCTTGGATGTGCATATAGTGGAAACGCTTTGGGATTCCTACTACAAGTAACCAAACGAAGCTTGGTCTACTTTGTTCAGAACATTTAACATATTTATTTACGGGTTAATTTATGAATTTTATTGCAGTAGGGCCATTATGCTTTTCCACATTCATAAGTCTAATTAAGCAATACTTAGATATGAATCTTGCGCATGGTTGAAACTTCAAATTACTAGGTCTTTCCAAAACTCACTCGGAAGAATGGAAGGGATATAAAAATGTATCCCTCAACTCTCACCTATCACCACAACTTCAGACTTTTGGTGACTTTTCAATGTTAATTTTGAAACATCAATGCAACTGCATGCTTGTTATTCTTGATATACTTGAGTAGGATTTTTTTGGTTCACTCCGTTCATCATGACAAATTGCATAATAGGATTCTCTTGGTGGTTGGTTCATTACTAAATTGAATACATTTTCCCCATAATGGAAAATTAGGGTTTGCTTAGTTCAGTTGATTAATTGCATTTCCCACATAACAACAAATTCATACTAGGATTCTCTTAGTGGTTGGTTCAGTACTAAATTAAATACATTTTCCTTCGTAATGGAAAATGCATGTTAGGGTTTGGATAGTTCGGTTGATTAAGTACATTTCCCTTCATGACGACAAATTAATAGGATTCTCTTAGTGGTTGATTCATTACTAAATTAAATACATTTTCCTTTATATTGGAAAATGCATGTGAGGGTTTGTTTGCTTCAGTTAATTAAATGTATTTCCCTTCTTGACGACAAATTCATTATATAATTCTCTTAGTTCTTTACTTTATTAAATGCATTTTCGTTTATTATGAGAAATGCATAATTGTATTCTCCACTGCCCATGTAGATTCTGCACGGTAAGCTTAACCAAATTTGAAATTTTGCAGGTCTGCAACTGTAATTGAGCAATTTCATGTGCAGAAATTATTATCTTTGGTAAAAGAACATGCTTCAAATCATCATCCGAAGACTTCATGGATGAAGAACATAGGGCAACACATGGTTGATTTATTTTCTTTTGGATTCGGAACGGAATTCTTGATAACACCTGATTCTTCATTACTTCTTGAAACATACAGTGTTAAGAAGGGAAGCCGTAGTAAAGCAATCTTCCAACACAAGGCAAGCCCTTTTATCTAGGATAAGTTGTACATTCTCCAAAACTTTATTTTCTACAATGCTGATTTTTTCCAAGCTCCTTTACATCAAATGAGTATGGTCTGAAAACAATCAATATTTATGATGATGTTCCTACTATCTGCATAATATTTAATTTCCAAGTTAGTGTACTTTACAATGAGACAATAGTTCCTTATAGGCTGTACTTTTTTGTTTTTCTTATCCGTCTAATGATTACCTTATATAGCATTAACCAGCCATTAAGTTGTGTGGGTTTTTGACAGCCAATATACTAATTCTCCAACTCATTGCTATTTTTGTAAGAGTAAGTTGATAATTCTATTCTATTTTATGTCATGAAGCTCAAACAAGGAATTAATGCAAAATACATCATTATACTAGAATAGTCTATATATCTACTTTTCTTTATGAGATTGCCAACAAAATAGACTTGATAATCAATAGACAATATGCACAGTATTTTTGCATGAATTTCAGTATCCAGCCATTCTGATTTTTAATATGCCTGTATCTACCCATTTTGGGTTTTTTTTAATTTACCTGTATCTAGCCCTTTTTAGATTGGCCTGACGAACCACCTTATTATATCTGGCCAAAAAACATTTACCTTGTCAGTCACAGGAGCATCAACTGTTCTGAGAGATTCCTAAGGTCCTTACATTCAGTAATGCTGCAATTTCAAAATCAGTAGGGAGGGGGTGTGAAATTGAATTTCTATTTTGATTCTCAACATTCTCTCAATTTACATTACATTACATTGATACTTTCTGTTACAAATCTCTCAATTTACGTTCAGTAGTGTGGTTAGATATCTCTCAATTTTCTTCTATAATATGTTACATTATATGGATACTTTCCATTTTTACTTGATTTATTGCTTCAGGGTGCCTTAATCATGTGCAGTTCTCTCAACACAATTTAACCATGGAGGCCGTTTCCCCTGCTCTTTTTGTTGACAAGCATGGAACATACTGGGATGTCCCATTGTCAATGGCTATTGATCTTGGTTCAGTAAACTCTGGTTCTGGTTTAAGCTATCACTTATGCTTACAGCATAATAGTGGGCAACCTAAACATTTTGGTGGCAATCAAACTAGTGGTGCACCTATGTCTCTTTTGCCTGGGTTAGTTGCCAAAGCTGCTATTTCGATGAAGAAGAATGTAGACATTTGGAGAAAGAAAGAAGGAATGTTAAAAATGGTACAACCATACGATGTATTACTTTCAAGTCCTCATATTTCGGGATCAGGTATCATAGGTAAGATTTGAGCTTTGTTATTTATTCGTACTTTGTGATTAAAATCATGGTCTAAATCTTGGCGATCCTGTTCCGAGATGGCCGATTCTCATCCCAAAAACAACCGTCTTAGCACCAACGCTGGGTTTTTAATCCTTCATACTAGGTCTACCAATTGATTTGTGGGGGTTTTAGCATTGAGTTTATTAATTGATTAGTGTTTTTTACTTAACGGGCTAATGGTTTTTTAATGGGTGATTGATTTATTAGACATTAATTACTATCAATGTGTTAAAAAGTTTAGTTGACTTTACAACGAACTTAAAGAATCATATCAGGCGTCATTAATGACTGAAACATGTCAAATTATTTGTAGTCATTCTTACTCCCTCCGTTCACAATTTTTTGTCCTTTTAGACTTTTGCACGGCAGTTAAGGTATGATTTAAATTCTATTTGAAAGAAATATTATACTATTGTCAACCTAGTAAATTTACCTAAATTACCCTCATATTAAATGAATATTGTCTTCTTATCTTTTTAAATTTTCTTTGGAACCTTACACCAATGCTTTTTAAATGAGGTTAGTTTAGATATTTTACAAAAACAAAATAATAAATGTGGTGAGAAATTCTATACTATTCACCTCTATATTATAAAAGGACCGGTAATTTAGGACAAAAAAACTTCTTAAAAGGCCAAGCAATTGTGAACAGAGGGGTACTATTTATTTTAAATTTTAACTAATTTGTAGAATAAATTTGGTAGAATAAAATTCCAATATTCCGACATGAGATAGCCGATACAGCTAAGATGACTGATTTAATCCCAAAAACGAATGTTCAACACTGGTACCGATACCGAGATTTGAACCGTGATTTTTAATATACGATTTAACAATGATGAATAATAGTTTCGGAATCGATATAAAGCCTCTCATGAGAGCTGCCCAGCTGACACTGCTGTTACTGAGTTAATTTCCACTCTTAAAGTATTATAATTATTTGCAGTACATTTACGTTTGGCTTGTTATACCCATCTCCTTGGAAATCGTTAATTACATATGTTTACTATAGTTGGAAGCTTGCATATACTTGTTCATGAAACAAGGCGACATTCCCATGCTCCATTCTTATGTTTTGCAATAGTTACAAATGAGAGAATCTTCTCAGGTTTCTTTGTTGCGTTCTTGGTTCATTTCCTGCTCCCGATATGTTTCTCTAAAAACAACAGCACGATATGCTCTTCATCTATGATTATCTTGGTGAAACATGAGTTCATATTCAAACATTCTTTCTTTTACAGGTGCAGCAGCCATTGCATCTTTGGGAGATAATTCATCAAGGCTTTCTCTTAGAGATGAAACTACATTCTCAAAACCCTTCAATTTATGTGCCCAAAAACATAATTTTGGTCTCTTTGCCGATATCTTCGCAACCATTTCTTTCTCGGCACAACATGGGAATTTCCAAAGGCTTTTTCTAGATTTGACCAGGTTAAACGCACGCTTAGATTTCCCTTCAGGGTCAACCTTTGCAGCTGGTGCGGTTCGCTTAGCAGAAAAGTTTTACAATTCTCAGACGACGGATTCTGAAGCTATTTGTGCCATTTGTCCGGAGTTGATACTCTCTCTTCAACAACAGGTACACATGCTTGTCTTGCTCCCCCCCCCCCCACACTCTTATTTATGCTCTAGTTTCTGTTATCTAAACTGTGGCAACAATATCATATCATTTATCTCATGGCTAAATTGCACTAAAATACCGTTAACTACATTTAGCTAAACTCTGTTGTTTTTCCTACACTACCTTAATGTTTTTAATACAGTAATAGCCCTTAAAGTACTACATTATAAGGGTATTTTTATGTGTTGTGGGGGAGGGACTACATAAAAACCGAAGTTTAAGGGAGGGTATTTTAGTGGGGCGGGGGGACTACTTAAAAACCAAAGTTTAAGGGAGTTTATTGTAATAATTTTTAATGCTCTTAGCTAAAACCATGGTATTTTAGTGTAATTTAGCCTTATCTCAATTTCTCGGACCTCCCGGCCATTGCACCAAAACTACAAAGTTGTGCTGGGAGTTGAGTTATACTATAGAGGTTTGTGGCACTGTGCAACCTTAAGGTGCAACCTTAAGGTTGCACAGCGCTAAGCAACATGGTAAAATAGGGGGTGGGCAAGTGGACCCTGCCACAGATGCGTGGGGCCCACACCCTACTTTTTTCTCTGTTGCGTAGGCGCTGCGCAACCTTAAGGTTGCTCAAACACTCTCTGCAGTATGCCTTTTTTGTGTCAAACATGGGTATTTTAGTCTGAATTTAGAACGCCCATCTAGCGAGATTTGAATCCTGGAGGCTTAGTCCCTGTCACTCCATCAGAATTCTTAATTTGTGGTGAGGGATAAGGGAAAGAGTTTTTATACTCTAGTACTAAACGGTAGGTTAGTGCTCTTTTGTGGGTAGAAACCAGGCTTCTACACAAAGATTTCTTTTTTTTCCATAAATGTGTTGTGAATGAATTTCCAGTGAGATTTCTGAACCTGGCCAGCATTGATGCCATCTTAAATTTTCTGCCATTGCACCAGAAATCAAAAGTTGTGGAGAGAGATGGGGTATATACTTTTATATGTGTACCCTTATCCATAGTTCATTTACCTTTATTTAGGGTCATTTTCTCAGCCATAGCCTTTTGCTTCAGCCTTTTAAGGTATGAGTCCCCAATAATTAGCTCAATAATTTATAAACCGAGCCTTGTCACTGACAATCATGATTTTTGATGAAGTAATATCATATTTAAGGAAGAGATAATAAAATTAGGATGACAGTTAGGGACTTATTTATAAAAAAACCTAACCATTTTGGTCATTTTGGTTCGTTGCCTCAGACAATGGGCTTTATTAGTCTAAAATCTAGCCGCCATTTATCCAAAAAGAATCGAGATAACCCTACACTTCCAATAAAACAAGAGAACATTTGAAGTTGCAATAATGTCAGGTTATTGAAAATTCAATCACCCACTTGCAATTATTACAAAAAAAAAGGGATGGCATAAAAGACTGGTTTTCCATCACCTTTCATGCATTAAAAAAAATATAGACCGGTTTTTGGGCCTTTGTAATCTCTCTCTCTCTCTCTCTCTCTCTCTCTCGGTAAAGCAGAGCTGTAAATCTCATGATATTATAACGAAAAATAAACAAAGTAATTCTGACCCAGGTCTTTACAAATTAAAGTACATAAATAAGCAAAAATAAAACGGACCATCACTGGAAGTATTAAGAAAGGAACCAAACAAAAAAGAAAGGAGGGTTAAGGAAAGAATGTGGAGTATGTAGGTCATATGACTGAAATCTTCATCCCACTGCTAGCTGCCACCCTCCCTCCCCATCAGACTTTTGCACCGTTGTTGATATCCCAAGGAGGTACCTGCAAATAATAGAACTACCACAGTCACTGCAATCAAAAAGCGGGTGAAAATTTATACTATAAGCACATATTTTTGGAGCAGATCAAAGGTGGTTCAACCACATAAAGAGCTGGTACCAACCAAAAAGGGCGAACAGGATAAACATGTGCATCAAAGATGTATTAAGTTGTTAAAGGCCTCAGGAAAATATAAAGTGTCACCATCATAGCCAACTTGAAGCATCAGCAATCATCATATATAGAGAAAACTAGAGCCACAACCAAAGTCAAGTAGTTTATACTCCTTGTAATTAGAAGAAATCTATGTCATTAAAAATACTCATCCTTCCATCACATCAATCCAGTTTCATAATGTTCTTGAGCGGGACCGTCATTATACATGCTTCACTGTTATTTCTCTTTGTACTCATTTGCCATGTTAGTCTTAGGTTTTTATTGCAATTTTAGAAAGTTTCTTCTTCTTCTTCTTCTTCTTGTTGCATATGCACCATGGAGTGACTGCATTTATCATCTCCAGACACATTTTTATAAACAATATGTGAAGATATACCTTAGGCCCTATTTCAATAAAGCGCCATGATCGCTTTTCATTCTTCAGATATACGCTGCAAAGCTATTGACTTATGAATAAATACCATAATCTTTCACCGTTTCTCAATAAAAAAATATTATATTGTTTTCGGATAGAGTGATTTGACTATTATTCGCCCTTTATGTTCATCAAAAACAGCGCATGATCTTAAATTTTAAAAATACCTTGATAGCTCATGATTAAGTTGCAATTTATATAGTATATGATATTTATATGAAAATGCTAAAAGTTCATGGTATTTTATTGAAATTTACCCTATAATTTTTTTAACTTCCTTTTTCGGTAAAGAGCTTTAAGGACTTATTTTATGATTCAGATCGTCGGCCCTTTTAGTTTCCGGGTTGATTCAAGAATTAAATTGGACGAGAAAAATGAAAAAAATTCCGCCCAAATCGATGAGTCGGTGTTTGCAATTGACTGGGCTTTGAAGGTTCTTGGCTCCGCAAAGGCCTCCTTCTGGTATGCCCCTAAGCGGAAAGAGGCAATGGTAGAGCTGCGCTTCTTTGAGACCTGAAGAAATTAGGTAAAAAAAAAATCAGTTCCTTTTATTTTTTTCATTTTTGCTCTATTTCATTATTTTAAGAATAACCTGTATTTTTCTTGCTGTGATGTATTATTTTATAGACTTTGTATGTGACACAATTCGTAGCATGTCATTTTCACTTCATTGCAGCGAAATGGATTGAAACGTAGACCTATCAATATTCTGCATAAATTTTATGTGTGCTTGTTTAATCAGATATCAACATCAGTTGGTTTGGATTAGCTATTATTGGGGGAAAAATTAAATTGATAAGAAAAATAATAAGTCTTGATGGAATTTTTTTAAATACTAGCATGTCATATGACTACATAGAAATCTTTGTGTCATGCTTGTTTGAATTTATTTTATTTAAATTAGAAGTAATTAATGTTTGACATTAATTTCTTTTTTGGCCCATTTTGTGAACTGGAATGTTGCTTGTTATTTAGAGTGCAGACGTATTTTGCTAACTTGAAATATACACATTGTTTTTTTAATTTTTTGGGATGATCGGATTGTCCATCTTGAATGGTATAACTCTAAAACATTGATAAATTAATCTTATGTGGGGCTGATATATATTTATTTGTTGATGTATATATGTAAAATGTATTATAATTGAAAAATATTAATTTTGTAACAACCTGACAGCTGATGAAAGGCGGTAAGGAAATTCGTGTTCACCTATGTGTATATGGTATATCTATGTTTTGCATCTGGCAAGGCGTAATGTACCAATCATAATACATACATTTATAATTTATTTATTTATTTTCCATTTGATGAGGACTGAGCGATGATTGCAATTAGGAAAGAGGTTAATGGAGCCAAGTCAAGCCTTCAAAAATAATTAGACCAAATAGAATAGTACGCTTTTAAAAATTTAATAGTAACTTTCATGATTAGAAAAATAGAAATGTAACAGACATTAAATCAAAACCTGCAAATTGATTAAGAGGAGACTTTGTCATTCACAAGTGGAAAGGGATCTCTACGTTCTTACCCTACTTCCAAAATAGGAAACCCAAAAGAGAAAGCAAAAGCTTGATGAAGTCTCATTATAAATCAAATTTTTTTCATGCAAAATTTAAGAAATTGTGATTGTTATGTTTCAGCTTGTAAAACTTGAAAGCTTCGAACCTCCTCTGTCTGCTAGACCTTATTTTTTATGACACGGGGTTATATTTTTTTCATGAGATAATAGGTGGGATAAATTAGCCACCTCCTCATTAACGGAGTAACCCGGGCTCGATCCCATCTCTCCCCCATGAGCTACTCCAGGCTTATACTTTTCATATATGTTTTCCTATTTAATAACTATATAAGAATAGGAATTTCAATATCATATAAACATTTTTATAATAAGCTTTGTCTGCTTACATTTTACATGCCGGTATTATAAAGACTGTAATTTAGCTCTGCCACTTTGATGATGATGTTTATAACAACAATTATTTAGAAAAAAGAGCAATGTTTTTTCCATATGTCTTCATTCTTATTTCTTCTTGATCCGACGCTTGTGTCCTTGGTGGCGATTGGGGGAAAATAAAAAGAAACCAAAATATTGAAGATGACCATTCTAGATTTGTTTTCTTATCCACATATTCCCAAATGAGTATAAAGGCCTTGGTTCCTACGTGAGCACATGTGGTATTTATTTATTGGGTTTTGCATGATGCATTTGCATTTAAGTGCTTTCTCGTTAATATCATTCAAATTCCAATAAATGTCATATATACTCCACTGTAGGATGCATCATGTAAGGAAGGTCCTTGTAGACCTTGACCCAGGCAATTTTATATTTGGATAGTTAGGATAAAACTTCGTAGGATTTAATTTGATATTAGAATATCTCGGAATGCATTTGCATTCGTTTTAGATGAAAATGTATGGGATTTTCAACTTGCATGAGTATTTGGATAGTTTGGGATAAAGATATTCATTTCTTATTTTTTCTAACACTCATTGCTTTGTTTGATTCATCAAATCTTTCATTGGAATAAAAAAAAACCTAGAATGTTTTTTGCACTTTCTTCAACCTCTCACGACCTATCATCTTTCCAACTCAACTCAAATATTTTTATCGTTTCCACACACATCAAAAAAATAAAATTAAAAAAACTTTCGATTGATTTTTTTTTCTTCTAACCTTATACCCTATTATCTTCTTCATCGATTTTTTCTTTCTCAAAATTTACACCCAATAATCCATAACCCATCATCCTCTTTCTCATCATTTTTTCTTGTCCCCTGATCTATAACCCTCCTCCCCAAAACATTTCTTTTGATTAACAAAATATATTCAAAATTCAAAACCCATCAAACAAGATTAAGGTTCTTTATCAATTTTTTTTTTATTCATGCAATGTATTCCCAAGTGGATGCCATCTCAAATCTCAGCCTTCTAATCTCTCTGAAGCCTGTTTAATGACTTGTCATCAAAGTAAAATTTGAATCAAGGATTTTGAAGAAGGGAAAAATTGAATAAGAAAGTGACCTTTGCCGTTGCTTGCCGCCATGTCGGAGCTCCACCTTCGAACCCCCGCCACGCCGACATCAAGGTCTTGGATCTTCTTCAGCATCTCTTTCGCTGGTGGAGTCCATTTTTTTGTGGGATAGGCTTTGGGGATTTTTGCACTGTTTCACTTCATTCTTTGTAAGATTAATGGAAAGTTGGAGAGAGAGAGAGGCAAGAGAAAGAGAGGGAGAAGAAGAGAGAGGCGTGCCTGAAAAAAAATTGATTCCCACTTAATTTTTTCTATCAAGTGGATAGGATCAAAATAGAACGTTTTCTATCTGGATCAAATAACAAAAATCCCATCCAATCTGTCCCTTTTGTAGGATTAGACCAATCGGACGGAAAAAATGGAATCTTGGTTTTTTTTCAAAGGGATATGTAAGCATACAAACAAGGTCTAAGGTTTTTTTGCAATCAAACCCTGGCCCAGCCACTGCGGGTCCGGCCGTGCGAGGTCCTGCGTGTTCCTTTTTGGCCTCGGTTCTTTCCTATGAAACGTGGCAATCTGGCAGTAGCCTTCGAGACAAGCAAGGAAGGATCCACGTGGCTGGTTCTGGTTGGGGCCCACCTGTAGCTTTTTCACATTAATTTTGTGGGCCCCACAAACTTGCGTTAAAAAACAAACTGAAAAGCACGCGTCACGGGCGAAGCAATAATATACGCCTTGCCCTAAAGCACACGTGTGATGATCAAAAAAGCCGTTTCCATCGCAGGACGTATCTGTACCGTAGAATAAGCGATGAACCGTATGCTTACACGCGGTGAAATACATTTTGCAGTAACATCCTCATTATTTTGTTATTTGTGAATCATTTGCAACTTTTTCAGATTGAGATTTCAATAATTGCGGGCTTTGTTTACATTTTACCACTCGTTCTTTTTTTTTTTACATTATTTATATTTTGAGGAAAAGATTGGAAATTAAGCAAACAGATCATTTTGACCAACTGTCAAATTAATTGGTAGTATAAGTGAAACAGAAACCAATTCCGTAGATTCCATGTTCAATAATTCAGTGGTTTCCTTCTTGCATAAACCCTATTGCAGATCAAATTATAATACCAAGATCTTGAAAGAAAGCCAAACACTAGGAGAGTTGCTTATTTAAGCTAACATCCTGACAGAGCGTCAAAATCTGACATAAATGTCTTGGTGAAGAACCAATTTGATGTTACCTAAGTTTAGATGAGTTATATATATATATATATATATATATTTTTTTGAGATAATAGATGGCCATCCCTCATAAATGGGAGATCTCGGGCTCGATCCGGGTCTCTGTTTGGAGTAGTCCATTTGCTGGCTTGGAATAGACGAGTTATATTTTTATAGAAAACAACCTTATTTTTAAATAAAAATAAAAGGTTAAATTGCAAAACCCTCCAGACAAGTTTTCCCGATGACAAAAAACCCTTGCCTCGAAGCGGTTATCAAAAACTTCTTGAAAAATTTTTCAGTTAAAAAAAACTGTAAGCGCCGGTATCAGTATAGTTGTCTATTATAAATAATTTTTATACAATACATATAAAGTTGCTTGCGATATCTCTAAGATTTCTGCACAAGGTTATCTTTTCAGTGGTAAAACCTGCCAGTCGAGCAAACCAGGGACATCTCTTTCTCTCAACCCTTAAAATGATGATCTCTCTTTCTCTCTCTCCCCCAATTTGAGTTTCTTTCTCTCTCTACTTCTCCGGTCTTAATCTTCTCTTTCTCTCTCTTGAAACTCTCTCTCTAAAAATCCAATCCCCTCTCCCTCTCTTTTTCATCAAGACAAGACATCTTTTTAAAAAGAGAGATCAAAATGGACGACGCGTCCCCTCTCCTCTCTCATCGCTCAGCCCCAATCCCCATCTCCGATATCGAACCCTATTCCTCCAATTCCAATCACCACCACCACCACCAGCAGCAGCTCCACCGTGCCAAGACGGCTCCGGCGATAACCCTCCTCCACCCCCCAACAACAATAACTCCAACAGCAACAACAACATCGACATCATCCCCAAACTCAATCCTCAGATCCTCGTCCCTCCTCCTCCTCCTCTACATCTCCCTCGCCGTCCTCGTCTACTCCCTCAACCCCCAGTCCTACTCCGGCGTCGAGACCCACCCCGCCGTCGACGCCCTCTACTTCTCCATCGTCACCCTCTGCACCATCGGCTACGGGGACATCGCCCCTCTCACCCCCTTCACCAAGCTTCTCTCCTGTGTCTTCGTCCTCGTTGGCTTCGGCATCATCGACGTCCTGCTCTCCGGGGCCGTGAGCTACGTCCTCGACGTCCAGGAGAGCGTCATCATGGCCAGCGTCCGGGATGGGGCTGGGGCTGTTAGCTACATCTTCGACGCCAACAAGGGCAGGATGCGGATTCGCATGAAGGTACGGTGCCCAATGGATTTGATATTTAATTTGAAAAGTTATGAACTTGTGTTTTGTGATAATGTGCTTCATTATGGGTTCAATTTGCTGGCCAATTATTAAGAAAGAAAAAAAATGTAGAAAAACATTGAGATAGGTGAGTGGCGACACTATAAAATATAGGATGTGAAATGAATGCATGCGGAAAAACTTGTGACCATATAGGTTTTTAGATAACCAGGAAATTTCATCTACCCCGCTTCTGATGCCTTATACTCCCCATTGTAACCCTTCCACATGTGAATATGGAGAAGTGTTGCATTAGGGTATCTCAGTCATGTCGGGGGTCCCAGGAGTCTTTGGGTACGCACGCGGTGTTTACCGTATTCCCGGAAAGTGGGTGAGGCACATTCGATGTTTTTTTAAAAGCAATATCCCCTCATGCCCAAGGGGGGAAATCTCTCGATTAGTCGATTGCACCAGGGTTCTAGAGAGTTTGCTTCCTGAACGCTACGACCCAGTTCTTGCCTTTAATTATATTTACCACATTGAATTGACCGAATAACTTGAGAAATTTAGAGTAGCGGAAAAAGACAAGGGGAGAGAGAGAGTTTTTAAAATTGGCAGTGAAGAAGAGAGATATAGGCTGCACATATCCTTTTTCGAATTTGACTGTTACTGAAATTCGTTGGGACATGTCCGTTGGAAGATGACAGTTCAAAAAATTGATTGTTGGAAAAAGCCATTCGAAATTCAAGTTCGAATTTTTAAAGATAAGTGAGCTCCAAAGAGCAACAGGGCTAAGTTACTAAGTGCCAAGACACCGTCAAGGCTCCACGAAAGCCCAATAGCTCCTTTAGAACACGAAGTGCCCGCAACTCACTCTACGAGTACAAATTTCTATTTCTAACTTTCCAAAATCGATAAAACAAGGACAGAAGGACTTGAACCCAAGAACTTTCACCTCCCATCCTCACTAGCCGCTAGGCCATAAACATTTTTGTGGTAGATAGTGAGTATATAACAAACATATTGACTTAATAAATATTAAATTGGTACTTTAATTTATTGAAATTTTTATATTACAGATATTATGACATGGAAGTTTCTCTTTTGGCACTGTTTATGAAGGCGGTGTCTTGTATTTTTTTGTGTTGGTGGGGTTCAGGATTATAGTTGTGTTACTTTCAGGGATAGTAAGTTGTGTTGGATGTGTAGGAGAATGTGATAATGACGAGCGTGAGGGATAGCACGGGGCGATTAGTTATGTATTAGATGCAGAGAAGGGATGAATAATGATACAAGTGAAGGTAGATGATTTTCTTTCCTACTTTGTGATGGTAAAAAGTTGTGAAATGTGCAAGTCATGAACTTCTGATGTGTCGCCATGCTTTTAGGCAATGTTGTTGGCCAATTAAGGGAAAAATGTTCAAGAAATCAGTGTAGGAAAAAAGTGAAATTTGAGATGAACAAATGTAAGAAAGAAAATGTATTTCAAATGGATGACAATACTGTAAAAATGGAGATATTGAGACAGGTGAGACCCGCCTCACTATAGATGCCTTCTACTTCTCCTTTGTCACTCTTTGCACAATTAGGTATGGGGATATGGCTCCATTGACACCGTTTATGAAGGTGGTGTCATGTGTTAGTTGGTTTTGCGAATATTTGTTGTATTGCTTTCAGGGGTGGTGAGCTTAGTCGGGCAAGCATGAGCGCGTGATCGTGGCAAGTGTGAGGTATGGGGAGGCTGCTTTAGTTATAAATTCGATTTGGAGAAATCAGAAGTGGCAGATGCAGATTCGGATAAAGGCAAATGAATTAATTTCTAATGCACGATTGTAGTATGTTAATGAAATTAGAGAAGTAATGAACTTATGTTGTAAGATCATGCTTTGTTGAAGTCATGGGCAACTTGTAAATAACATTAGCAAAATGAGTGTAGAAAAAAATGAATGCAGTTAATATGGTTGGGTTGCATTGTGACAACCTATGTAGCACGGATCGGATACGGAAATGGGATACAATACGATACGGATTCGCGGATTCATAATTTTCTAAAGCCTAGGATATGGGATACGTTTTTATATCGAATTTTAGTTAAATAAATATAAATATATATTAAGATATGCATATAAATGTATAATAATATAAATAAATAATGATATTAAGTTAGATATTCAATGCACGTTCAAATTTTCGAGAGCTTTAATTTTCGAGAGAAAGAGAAGAGGCGTCGATTCAAGAGAGGTTGGAGAGACGTTAATAAGTTCAAGCGAATCCGAAGAAATCCAAGTTTCGGACCCCGATACACAATCGGGGACGATATGTGAGGCATTTACAAGTATCCGTGCTTCATAGGTGACAACACCATGAAATATAGGATATGAAATCAGTACATCTTTCAACTTAGTAATTTTGTAAAATATAACGTGATCACAAAATGCCGTGAAATTGAAATGCCATGAACAAATGAACTCATGCTATAATACCTTGCTATATGAGTTAGATTGTAATTGAAATGCCTTGAACAGATGAACCTATGCTATAACACCATGCTTTATGATTTAGATTGTTTGGGGCATGTTAAAAAACTTTAGTGTAGAAGTTGGATTGAGAATGTTGAGATTGATGAATAGCAATTCTCAAAAATGTAGGATAAGATATGACATGTGATTAAGAATTTTGATTTAAAATTCTTTTTATATATGCTTGTTTGGAAAGCTTTCAAATTGAAGGTAATTGAGCAATATTGTGGAGCGTTATGTGATCATACGATTTCCATGAAACTGAAAAGCCATGAGCTTTGCTATAATATCATCCTTTATAGGTTAGATTGTTGGGCATTTAAGGACATGTTGTAAAAATTCATGTAGAAAAAAAATTTGTGTAGTGTTTTGTGAGAATGATGGGGTGGATAAGTGGCAATACTCAAGAATATATACATAAGGATTCGCTACTTTAAGGTAACCTGAACTTTGCATTTGAGTTTGTTGATTATGGATTACATATTACATTTTTTGGATCAAGTAAAAAGCTAAGAAGATTTGGCTGTATGCTAATACCATTAATAATTGTTAATGTTAAAAGCTTAATATGCTTAAGGTATAGTTTTGTTGGTTATGGATTACATGTTACATTCATAGTATTCAGATTTCAGTTTCCATACATGGAAACTTAGAAAGGTTACTTAAGTTGTTGGAATTTTGATATTGTTTTTTTAATGATAACGGTAGTGAACAAACTACTATTTTATGTTCTATCGATTATGGCCCCTGCTTCAGACTTTAATTTCATTGAGTGTGAATTTTAGCACTAAAGATTAACATGTTCAGGTTTTGCCCTTTAAATTTGGAACACAATTTTGACAAAATTGGACCATGCACATCCTATATGCGTCTTATAAATCATTTCATATGGAATTTTGGTACAAACTTTAATAGTAGGTTTTATTTTTAGTAATCACGGACTTATCAGGTCAATTAGTCATATATTATTAGCCTTCTTAGTTCTTATTAAACTGTATATAATGATGGTCCTATTTGCATAGTCATATTTTACTATAGGTGCCAGAAATTCCATAAAAGGTAGGATTATTTTGTTTTACATAAGAGTTTGGATGTTAATCTTTTTCTATGTGACATAAAAGTTCTTTTATTTTTTTTTATAAAAATCTTTTAGGGCTACAGAAAAATCTGGCATTTAGACTTTCTAAACCAAAATTCCATCAGGTCGGGCTTGCAGTTGGAGTCGTAATTCTTTGTGTCGGGGCAGGAACGCTAGCTTTATACTATATTGAGCATTTGGATTGGATGGACTCATTCTATTTGTCGGTTATGTCGGTTACAACAGTTGGGTATGGGGATCGAGCATTCAAGACATTACAAGGGAGGGTGTTTGCTTCGTTTTGGTTGTTGGTATCGACTCTTGCAGTTGTGAGGGCCTTTCTTTATCTTGCAGAGTTAAGAATTGAAAAGAGGCATCGGAGAATTGCAAAGTGGGTGTTGACTAGAGATTTGACGGTCGAGGATTTGTTTGCTGCTGATATTAATCACAATGGATTCATCAGGTACTTTAAATTTATTAATTTCTCTTACTCCACTCATATATTCTGAACTATTGATATTTTGGCTTAATTTTACCAATATACCTGTTTTTTCACTGAACTACCAAAACCTTGCAGTATCAAAAGAAACTACCAAAAAAGCTACATACTACAGTACCAGTTTTTTTTAGTGAACTGCATCCAATTTTTCAATATTAACATAATGACGCGAACAGAATTTGTTAAACGATGTTATCGTAGTGTACCGAAAACTATTAATTTAGTATCAAAGGTTTAGTAGTTACTCGCAATTTAATAATTTTTGTTACTTTAGCGGAAAACAAGTAAAATACTTAATACTTTGGTTTCCAAGGTGCTTTGGCTAAACTTCATGGTTTCATGTTAATTATAATCCTTTAATTGTTGACTATCATCTTGTCTATGCTCTTGTTTCGTGGCATATGCTTCTTTGAAAAATAATATTGACGATAACAGTATGTCTATTAATTGGTGTTAAATATATTTTTTGGTGCGTTTTTTTCTTTTCTGGCGTGGGGGTGGGGGTGGGAGGGGGGTTTGCAGAAAAAGAAATAGGTATAATTAACTGAAGACATGTATCTCTTAATAGAATAATGAAAGGACAAAAGCCCTATGTCCCTCCCCTTCTATGGTGGTCAGAAAGATTCAGGCATACAATGTTTTTTGACGATCGGCACCATCCATCTTGATCTTCATCGTTTAAAATATACACACACCGAATTTCATGTGATTTTATTAATAAATTCATTTATTGATTGCAAAATTAACGGTTTTCCAATAATATATCATTTTTTGCACTAGATCAATAGGTTGCAAGCATTAAAATCACATGAACTTGGTGAGTATATGTTTTAGATGATGAAGATCAAAACGAACGGAGCCAATCATGAAAAAATGGTGTAGGGTTGACTTTTACGACCACCATAGGAGGGATTTCCTATAGGGCCTTCGTCCTTCTGTATTCTTATTTTTTAATATGATGCATTTTGGCAGTTATAAGTAATTTACAATTGTTTTTGGCAGTTTAGTGATAAACATATGTAGTTTTTCCCCTTCTCTTTTTGCTTTTTAACTGATATCAAGCCTTTAGGCCGTATTTGGCTTTGGAGTCTAAGTCTCAGTTATCTGAACTCAAATTCAAAACCCTAACTATGGCATGTTTGGTTTCATTTTGGGAAACCCTGATTATCTAAATCCCAAAATTGAGATAACAAAGTTTAGATAACTCCAATGCAACCAAAGTTTTTAAAACCCCAAAAAGTATGAAGGTAACAATCATGCTGGAGTTTATAAATATCCCAAGCCAAAAACCTCATTAAAGCCAAACTTTTAAGTTGAGGTAGGGGCCGCAGGGCCTTAGAAACTAGAGTTTGTATGACTCTACCTTCATATAAAAATAAACTCTGATGTTCCTCTATACCCAAACATGGCCTAAAAATGATACGTGATGGTGGTTAGCTATATTTCTATGGCATCCCACAGCATGATGTGTGGTTCAGTTTCACAATTTCTCAGCTTTCACTTCGTTTTTCTAATATGCAATATTTTCTGAAATGAAAATTTCGTGATGAACGAGTGACAATGCTTTTAATGTCTTTAATGTTTGTCATCTATTATTAAGCTTACAAACACGACAACAACCAGACATGGAATCTACATTAGCAACCTAGAGGAATGGTCGCATGAGGGCCTTGGGAGAAACATAGACATGCTAGAAAGAAGCTGTTCCAAGCAATATAGAATTGTTAAGCAATCATTGTTCCAATGCGCATTAGATCTAATGAAGAAGCTGCTCTTTATATATATATATATATATATATAAAATTATGTAAGTTGCTCAAAATTTTTGTTTGCAGCAAATCAGAGTTTGTGATCTACAAGCTGAAGCAAATGGGGAAAATTGGAGAGAAAGACATCCTTCAAATCTGCGACCAATTTAACAAGCTCGATTCACATTATTCGGGGAAAATAACTCTCCATGACCTATTGGTGAACAGCAACATCAGATGACCTTAACCCAAAAGGGCAGCAGGTACTGTCCAAATTCTTCACCGTCTATTGTTTGAAACAGTGTTTTTGTAGGCGTTTCTGAGGTGCGTCTATTGTTTGAAACAGTGTTTTTGTAGGCGTTTCTGAGGTGCGCCTCAGGGCGAATGGTCAGGGCTTCGTCCTAGAGCGCAGAGGAGAGGCAAGACTTTTCCTTAAAGCATACGCTTCATTCGTGAGGCTCTATTGAGGAGGACGAAGCTTACGCTTTAATTATGAAACGTCTTGAAGCGTACGCTTCTTTTGTTTGGGAAAAAAAGCATAAAAAGTTTAAATTCTAACCTAGATCGTAGTTTTTGTTTTCTAGATTGTAAGTTGGCAGCAAAATCGAGGTTAGGAGGTAAGGATCGAAGGTTTGCGCAAGTTGGCAGTGAGATCGAAATTTGAAGGCGAGGATCGAAGGTGCTGCACAAGTTGGCAACGAGATCAAGGTTAGAAGACGAGAATTGAAGGTGCTGTGAGAGAAGAAAGTTTCGTTCTTCCATTGTTGGCGACGTACATTAGGTTTTTTTTTTTTTTTTGTGGTGTTGTAACAAGTGACTTACAAAGGGATAGGTTATTGGGTTTGGGCTTTGGGCTTTGGGCTTTGGGTTAATAAGGCAGCACATAAAATTTAGATCTTATTTTTCCTCTGTTCCTACACAAGCAAATAAAGATTCATTGTTAATTGATAATTTAAAAATTAAAACTACACAATAAAACTATATTATTATTAAATATTAACAAACATCCATAATTTATTATGTTAAAGACATCTTTGTTTTGTTTTGGTATATGAGTAAAGTAAGATCATAATATTATTTTATATTCTGAATTTTTTCTATTTATTTATATTTAAAATAAATAAAAATACGAAAATTGTGAAGCTCACGTCTCGAGGCCTAACGTCTCTAGTCGAGGATCGAATGCTTCGTCTTTTAAAACACTGATTTCAAACTGTAAATGTACTCCACCTTTCAAACTGTAAATGTAAATTTTCAACAATTGCTAAGTGTAGAAAATTTGAAGTTAATGGAAAATATTAAATCCCCTTCCCCCGAAACAAGAGTAGGAAAAGGAGGAACTTGGAGGAAAAGCCACAAAGAAAATTAAAGCTAAAAATTTTGAGCTAAATCTTTTCGGAATTATAAATCCAAGGAAATGCAAACAAAATGGTTATCTTGTAAGATGAATTAAACTTGAGAAGGAAAAATGTGACTCATCAAGGATAAATAGTTTCAATTTCCATAGAGTGTAGATATCTCATATTGCTAAAGTGATACGAAGAATGACAACATATACTTTATTTAAGCGGCATAGTGTAAAAGACTTGCCTTTGAATAGATGCGTACATTTTTTAGTTAGTGACGAATTTCTTGTCCAAAACGTTATAAAACAATTTAATAAGTTGCAATAATTCGAAAACATTAAGTGTGTTTAGGCTAAGGAAAAAAATGCTACATGTAAGGGTAGTAAACCTGTTAGTTTATCATATCATATGGAAGAAAATTTTATAACTATAATAAATTTCAAGCATGGATAAGCTAGAAATCAACCACTAAAATATCAAGTGCATGAATTGTGGAAGATAACCTTGCATTGGGGTGCATGCCAAGGAAAAATCTCTCTCACGACAGCAAAAGATGCATACATATAATATTGCTGGCCACTGTGAGGCATGTGATATGACATCTACATACTCTAATATGATGGAAAAATTCAAAATACCTTCTTGATTGCTTTGCTTGGGAAATTCTTTAGTGCTTCCAAAAAAGGAGAGAGAGAGAGTGAGCGAGAGAGAGAGAGAGAGAGAGGAAAGAGAGAGAAAATTCTTCGGAAGCACCAAAGAATTACCCTTTTTGCTCGCCACTGCTCATTAAACTAAAGAAGTACACGCCTCAAAAAAAAAAAATTTGTTAGACCACTCGCTGCTGCTCTCATCCTGAAGGATAGAACCAAACATAGCTTTCAGAGCCCTTCGAAGCCCAAGACCACCAACAAACCTATATAACTCTCTTAAAATTTGAACTGTTGCTTCAACCCTTAGATGAACTTCAATGTGACCAAGTCCTCTCTCTAAATTTTCCTTCTTGATTACTTTGCTTGCCACTATTCACTAAAGAATAAAAATCTCATTTTTGTGTCAAACTACTCACTGTTGCTCTCATCCTTGGTATATGACTAAACCTAGCCTTCAAAGTTGAGCACAGCCCAGGCTTACCCACAAAACCCTGTTGGTATACTTTTCGAGCAACATGCAATGACCCTGTTTCAGCACCCATTAAATAATTTGAGAAGAAATTGCAGTGAACATTCAATGAATGTCATCTATTTGTTAGGATTCAATGAATCTCACGATAAAGAAGATGCATTGAACTACAATCCGGTTCATCCATTTTCAGGTTCGATAAATATGGTCAAGAAAATGCATTACTCCATAACTTTGTTCATTGAATATGTAAATTCGTTGAGTTTTGCATAGCATTTTCAAATACTTTTCTACAGAATTTTGTGCTGTCTTTTTTATCTTGGGGGGCAAATTTACCAGAAAATCTTCACGGTAGAGGGGCAAATATTGTCTTAAGAAAAGAGCATTTCTCGACTTAGGCTTCGTCAATTCACATCATCGGCAAAATAGTCTACCCTACGGCAATAACCAACAAACCCTTTATATCCTCCTCTTCAAACCCTAGAATGGATTTCAATGTGATCAAAGCCTTTCAAGCCATGGTCAAGCCTGCGGGCCCAACCCCGGAAGGCCTTCTCAACCTATCCACTATCGATCAACTTCCCGGTCTCAATGCCAAGGTCCATACTTTCCATGTGTTTGGCTCGGATTATGAATCCGGCAAGGTCATAAGGGAGGCACTGGCGCAATACTATCATTTGGCTGGTCGATTAGTCACGTCAGCCGAAAAGGAGCTTCAAATTGAGTGCAATGGCCAGGGAGCATGGTTCGTGGAGGCGGTGGCGGATTATAGCCTTGAAGATGTTAATTACTAAAAGTCAACCACTTGTGGATAAGTATGGAAAATTTCTTCGGGATCCTCGACCTGAAATAGATCGAGATGTGTTGGTTCTTATGCAGGTATATAATATTTTTATAGGATTTGCTACAAGGCCGCATGGAGTGCTGCGATATGCCGGTTATGTTTTAGAAAGGATGGTCTTGAAAATTTGGAAAATATACCAGACTAATTGCAAGAGATTTTTCTGCTTTAGTTGTATGTCAGGATATTATGCTTTATCGATTGGGCTTGCTCATATGATAAGAATTTACTCTCTAAAATGAGAGGTCGTCAGTTCGATTCATGAAGGAGTCGTATTTCCAAAGCTACATTTTGCTCCCGCTTTAAGTCTTGGTCCCCCCCCCTTCTCTGTCTTTCTTATTCCAAAAAATACCTTAAATTTTATCCCTGTGGTTTTACTATACGGATCTTTATGAGTTGATAAGCTGTAGAAACTGGATTAAAATGCAGGTTCTGAAAAGTGTGGATGCCTCAGGATGGTATCTTGTTATATGGATAAAAGTTTTTTTTTTGAAATAGGTTATTTTGAATTTTAAATTATAAAAATAGGGTAGTTAGATTTATATTTGTGAAAATAGGACGGTTTGGTGGACTCCATCCCCCTCCCCAATTTAGAGGGCGGGTTCCTAGAACCCGCCCTCTACCTATTATAGGGGAGGGCGGGTTCCTAGAACCCGCCCTCCCTTCAATTTTGAAGAGGGCGGGTTTCTCCTTGCCCTCTCCTTTAGAAAAATTAAATTACGGGGGGCCACAAACCATCCTATTTTCACAAAAATAAATCTAACTATCCTATTTTTATAATTTAAAAATCAAAATAACCTATTTAAAAAAAAAAACCGGATAAAAGTCTGCAAGGTTTCTTTCATTTTAGGTTGCCCTCCAAGTTAATAAAATCATAAATAAAGTTCATTATTTACAATATTTTTTCCCGCTCATTCGGCTATATTGAAAAAAAATCTCAACACTTACAGGTGGCCCAGTTCACATGCGGTCGATTCATGATCGGCTTTGAGAGCTCTCACGCTGTTTCCGACGGTTTAGGCTCTGCTCAATTCTTGAACTGCATCCCAGAATTTGCTAAAGGACTCGACTCGCCCACAATAGAGCCTGTTTGGTCTCGCGACACCATTCCTAAACCCGCAAAACCACTAGCATACTCGCATCCTTTACATCCATTTCCAATCCTTGGCTACAAATTCGAACAACCGGTCCTCATGGGTCAACATTGCTCCGCATGCGATATCCTAGCTGCTCGAGTCTGGCAAAGCAGGACCCGAGCCATCAATTTGGGATGAAAATCCCAAGTAAATATCGTATTCTCCGCAAATGCACGCTCGTTGGTGAAACCACCTTTTTCTACGGAAACTGTTTCTTTCCTGTGCTCACTCCAGCGAGACAATTGTATCTGCTTCGGGTGTGGAGGTGGTAAAATTGATCAGAGAAGCAAAGACGAAGTTGGCAGTGGAGTTTGAGAGGTGGGTGAAAGGAGAGGGTGAGGACCCATATATTCCTTCATTGTGGGTACGCTATGCTGTTGGTAGCGGACTAGGAGTCAGTTAAGCTTTGGGGAGGTGGATACGGGTGGGGCCTGCCGATACAGGTTGTGTTATATTCTAATGTGTATCTTGGTATCACCGACGGGAGGTAAAAGGGGAGCCAGGTTGATTGCGCAATGTGTGGAAAAAGAGCACTCGGGGCGTTTCGTGAGTATATGAAAGCTTATTCTGAAAGCGAGGGAAAAGAAATGAAAATTAAAGAATTAAAATAATGACAGCCTTGCCTCCGTTATGACCACTACTTTCATGGTTCTTCATGTCAAACAAACATGCTCTTAGCGAAGATTCAAAGTTGCTCTTGATTTGAGAATGAATAAATTTTTTTTTTATAATCGATTGATCTTTCCGAAAACAAATTTGTTTGTCTTTTTTTCATCTCCTTGTTTGATGCGCCAAGAAAGTGAAATATAAGGATATGATGGATTATCTTTTATATTTGTCAAACTAACTTCTAAGTGAAATATAAGGATATGATGCACCAATATATTTGATAAACGAGCAGAGTAGATCGAAGAAGTTCAAACCGGCCGGCCATTGAGAGAAATTTGAACTTCCATCCGCTAAGCCTTGATATCATTTTATCTAGTAGTGGTTGACGCATGCTAACACTAAGACTTTTAGAAGAAAGCGAAAGACCATGATATGTAAAATGAAGTGTCCCCTCTTCCATACCAAGTGTTTGAGGAATCAACGGTTTGAAGCTCGAAACCACCGTAGATGAAAAATAGATATTGCTTTTATTCCTATTTGCTCGTAGACCGGAGAAGCTTTCAAAGGAATCGAGTACGTCATGTAGAGCTATGGCTGATTCCGCATTGATTTTTCCAAGAACAAGAATATTATCGGCATAAAGGATATGAGAAATATCAAGAGAAGTTATATCGATAGTCCCAAACTCACAAGAATCCATCTTTTCTTGCAAAAGTTGAGAAAAAGAAGACATCACCACAAAAGGCGCTTGTTGATATAAAGGAGAACACATCTTGTCATTCGGTCTCAATTCTCTAAAGGAATGCATCTTCAATTACCTTTGCGGACCAAAGAAAGGAATATCTTGTTTCTAAAAGATAGCTAGGCATGCAACAAGTTGAAGATAAATTGAATTTGTATACTTGTATGTAAAGAATGTGTGTACGGCCATATAATTGTATAGAGGTATGGAATAAAAATGATAAATCTAATGGTAATATACACGAGACTGTGTTTCTCACCAAGCTGTTATTTCTTTTGTTGATGTTAATAGGAAAATGGGACTCTTTTATTTCATGACTCGGCATGTAATTTACTTATTTCCAGCTGTATAAATATGTGCAACAACAATGGTAAAGAGACATCAATGGTAGCTATGGTTGTGAGGATGGCGATAGCGACAAAGACGGTGGCGCATAGGTGACAACAAGGATAGGTACAAGAATAGCACGACAAAGGAAATATACTGCAACGATGCGATGATGGGGCATGCAATGGCAGCGATAGAAGGTGGCTGCAATTTGCGGTGGTAGCGGTGGCAATCATCCGGACCGTATAGACTATAGGCTTTTTAGAAAAGATCGGTTCTCCGACCTATATATTGCGTAATCCCGGTCGTATTATACCTAACAGGAGAATATTTTGTGGAAGCCCCGACACTTAAATTTGAATAAAGTAATTTTGCGTACTGACCATGAATTGATTTGAAAACCCATGCTGGATTTGAGGAATCTCCGAATTCTGCTAATCAAAAAAGAAAAGAAAAAGATAGATCAAAATTCAAATATTGGAATGAAATAATAAGAGGATAAATATAAATAAATGTGAGAGAACAATAAGTTGTAGATGAGAAGCAAGGAAATTTTCAAGGGCGGAAAGCATGTATATATTCGTGGATCTAATGGAATGAGAGGTTCATGAATTTAATCCTGCCTCCAAAGCATTTTTATGAGAAAATTGCGGTTAATTGTTTTTTTAATGTCAATTATAGTGGAAGGTGGAAGAGCATGTAACCCTTCTGTAAATTTGAGAGGAATATTGTATAATAAATTAAATTATGTTGCTAATTCATCACCTTAATTGGTAATGAATGTTGGCCAGCACTGCAAGTGTTGACGAGGCAACTAATGAAGCAGTATCTTTAGGATTTTCAAGGGTCACAGGTATCAACATTCTTAACACAATTTTGCTCAAAAAATATCAAACTACCCGGACCTCTCGTCCGTCTCCAGCACCCTCACCACCTGCGCCACCGCCTCCATGGTGCTCACAACAACCCTTCGCCGGCTCCTTCCCTTCCTCACAACCAGCTCGGACTCTTAGCTACTGACCCCCTCAATCTCCACCACCACCACTTTTGAGCCACCTGTTAACTCTCTTCCCTTAGAGCAACAATGAAGTAAGTGATCAATGTCGTCATCATCAGGTGCTTCATTAGAGTTCCCACAAACAAAATCCAAGCATAATTCCAACAAAAGGCAAAATCAACGAACAAAGAGGGAAAAAATCATTTCTACTTACTCAGAGCAAGAATCGAGAAGGAGATCGATGTCATCTCACCAGCAGCAGCACCATTAGCATCCCCTAGTTTCGCCGCCTCCATCTTCTCAATCTCCTTCATCCAAAGTCCAGCATGGATCCGCTGCTTCCTCAATCCGTAATCATCAACCTCCTTCTTCTTTGATTCCCCAGGTGTTGCTGCTGATGACGACGACGACGATTTCTTGGCGGCTCTTCGCTCGTTCCAGCGCTCGTCCATCTTGGTGACGAAGGCCTTGGTGTAGGCGTCGATATCGAGGGAAGACGTAGGGACGACCTCGGCGGAGGAGGGGTCGTCCAGAAGCCAGGCGGTTAAGCAGGCGTCGTTCCATTCGTCGTCGCCAGTTGATGATGCTGGCGATTTTGAGGAAGACAATGAAGAAAAGAAAGGAGGTGACATGATTGTGAGGTTTGTGGTGGCGGTGGTGAGAGGAGGAGATGTTGCAGCGGAGACGCGGATGCGAAGCGGAGGGAGAAAGAGATGAGAGATTGGTGGCAGCGGGGTCTGATGATTCTCGATATCGGTGATCTTCCGGATCATGACACGCGGCAGATGACGTGTCCCAGAGCATACAAGAAAGGGCCTACAACAGCCGACCAGACCATGCCTATGCTTGTCCTACCGAGCAAACGCTAGCTCACCTACGAGCCCCTGCATAACCGGCCTCCTCGGCCTCACAGCTCGTCGCCGAGCTACCGCATAACCAAGATACCTCGGGTCTCCCGCTCGCCTGCGAGCTCTCCCGCCAAGGTCATCTTCCTCGGTCTCATCGATCAACCAACGGCACTGCTTGCAGGCGTAACCGCCATCCCGCGAATCTCGCCATGCGCGAGATCTCCGCCGGCCATATCCCATGTTCCACGCCACCACGATCCCCCCATTAACCAGCATGTCTCGCCATTAATGGGAGGTCCCGCTCATCACGCGGACGTGACGTCGGGAGCGTAACGGCCGGCGTGATTCTCGCGCCTACTGCACCCACTGCTACCACTACTTAAACCCCTCTTTCAGACGGTCAAGGTAAGCCATATTTTACTCCACTAAGCCGTTACTCTACTCGGATCTCTAGACTAACTTGATCGTCGGAGGGTCCTCGGTGGTACAACCACCCCGGAACTTCCTTGCATGTAACTCAATAACCACAACCTCAACCCATTGAGATCCACACGCTTGAGGAGCGACAGCCTCCAGATCCAATCTTAGCCACCAATCGCAGCCATCAGCAGATTAACGGAAAGCAACATCTGAAGGAGATTTCAGCCTCCATCAGCTGGCACCGTCTGTGGGAAACTAAATTCCACAAAAACAAATGTTCGCCTTCCGATCTCATTCCGATGACCAGCGATCTTCACAACGATCCAAGCACCAACAGCCGTCTCCCTTTCAACGGAGGCGCGGACGAGCCTCCTCCGCCGAATGCCATCAACGCCATCGCCGGCCGGATAGACCGACTCGCATCCTTTGTGGGGGCGCTCGTCCGCCTCCAAACGGCGGGGCAAAATCCCCAGGTCACCGCTCCCCCGCCTCGGGACCGGGACCCCTACAGGGGGAGAGAAGACTCAGCCCGCGTCGGCACAGCCGACCACCGCCTCGCTGCCTCCCAAGGCCGCGGATCCCCCGGGCTCAAATCAGGGCCGCCGCCTATCAGCAGCAAACTGCCCGATACTACAACGCGCAGGTCAAGCGTCGTTCCTTCAAGACCGGAGACCTGGTCCTACGGCGAAACGAGTTCGTCGATCAAGGCAGGCTGCATAAGTTCTCCCCGAAATGGGACGACCCATTCCTCGTCTCCGAAGTACTTTCCGGTGGAGCCTACCGCTTACAGGACGCGGACAGCTGTAAGTTTCCATGACCTTACAACGCTGAGAAGCTTAAGCTGTACCAATGAAATGGATACCCACGAGCGTGTACCTCTCCTTTCTCAAAAGCAATGTAAATTTTTCTGAAAAGTTCTTTCTGCTTAAATAATAAGAGGGGAACGCTAGAGCATTGCAAAAAGAGGAATCTTATTAATTCAAAAAGGCACTCCGGGCTCCTCAGCCTTACAAAGCCCTCACGAAGAGGCATCCCTGCAGCTACTCTGCTCGGCTATCCCTGGCCGGTAGCTTCCCTACCAACGCCAGGGATCTAAGCCCTCAACAAGAGGCAGCCCTGCAGCTGCCCTGCTCGGCTATCCCTGGCTGGTATCTGCCCTACCCCACAACGCCAGGGATCAAGGCCCTCACCAAGAGGCAGCCCTGCAGTTACCCTGCTCGGCTATCCTCGGCTGGTAGCTTCCCTACCCCACGACGCTAGGGATCAAAGCCCTCGCCAAGAGGCACCGAGCAGCTACCCTGCTCGGCCATCCTTAAGGACCCAAAAGCCCTCGCAAGAGGCAACCGCTTAGCACGATCCATGCTCGGTTATCCCTGGCAACACACCAGAGATCAAAGCCTTCGCCAAGAGGCACCGGGCAGCAACCCCGCTCGGGCATCCTTAGTAGGCCTCCTACGGCCCCTCCCGCGCTAAGGATGGAAAGCCCTCGCAAGAGGCAACCGCTTAGCATGACCCGTGCTCGGTTATCCCTGGCAACACACAGCGATCAAAGCCCTCGCCAAGAGGCACCGGGCGGCAACCCCGCTCGGGCGTCCTTAAGGATCAAAACCCTCGCCAAGAAGCACCGAGCAGCTACCCTGCTCGGCCATCCTTAGTAGGCCTCTCACGGCCCTCCCGCGCTAAGGATCAAAGCCCTCGCCAAGAAGCACCGGGCAACTACCCTGCTCGCCCATCCTTAGCAGGCCTCTCACGGCCCCTCCCGCGCTAAGGATCAAAGCCCTCGCCGAGAGGCACCGAGCAGCTACCCTGCTCGGCCATCCTCAGCAGGCCTCTCACGGCCCCTCCCACGCTAAGGATCAAAACCCTCACTAAGAGGCACCGAGCAGCTACCCTGCTCGAAACCATCCTCAGTTGGCCAGCTACGGCCCCTCCAACAACTAAGGAACGTGAACTCAATAAGAGGCATCTGGTCTATCAACGTCTTAGCGATCTACACTTCGACTTCGGGGCCATGGAGATATCGTCTTACCGCCGGGCCTCGCATACTCAGCAAATGATCAGACTCAAGTCGACGAGTAATCGCTAGACGAGGAACATGCCGACCATCAAAGCCGTACTGTGCAGATACAAGTGTCTACCAACAAAAGAAAGTACAAGCACAAACACTACTGCAAAAACAAAAATCTTTATTCACAGATCCAAAAGTCTTTACAAGGGTACTGTGGGCTCCCCAGCCTTACAAAAACGCCCGAGGGCCTACAAAATACCCGACGCGACAAAGAAAAGACAAAGAGAAGACGAGGGGCTTCATGCCCCAGGGCCGGGCGCGATGTCGACGAGCTCGACGTCCACCGCGACTGGGGATGCGTCCGTCGCAGGAGCCTCGGCGTCGCCCTCGCCGAGAGTCCCTTCCCCGGCAGTGCTACCGAGGGCATCCACCTGCTCGTCATCCCCGTGGGGATATTCTGCGTGGAGCTCTTCATCAGCAAACTCCGGCACCCGGGCCTTGACGACGTCGAGAGCCTCATACCAGATGAGGGTGGTGGCCGAGGCTAGGATGGTGTAGAACTGCTCCGACTTCTGGAAGTTCTCTACCGCCTGTGTCGCCCTGAAGTCGGCTCTCTTCGTCGCCTCTACCGCAGCCCCCAACTCCTTTCGGAAGGTGCTCACTGACTTCTTCATGGTGCTGACGAGCACCTCAGAGCCCTGAAGCTTGGCCTCGGTGGCCTCATGAAGATGGGCCACCTCTTGCTTCGAGGACGCCACCTCCTGCTTCGCGACTGCCGTCTCTTGCTTCGCTGCCGTCGCCTCTAGCTTCACGGTCGCCGCCTCCCGATTCCCGGCGGCCACCTCGCCCTCGAGGGCAGCGACCCTCTCCATCGCCGCCTCCAGCTCCCGCTTCGAGCTCTCCCACAGCTAGGAGAACTTGCCCGTGTCTCGCATCGCCGGGGCTATCTCCTCCTGCTCCATTCGGACGACGATGGCGACGTGCTGGAGGACCTGAAGAAATCGGAGGGGGTCAGACAGAAAAAAAGCACCAAATCCCACAAACAATGAGACGATGTACGAGCGCTAACCTGCAGGGCCTCTTGGGCGATGGACGCCAGTTGTCCCTTCAGCGTCCCCCCAGCGACCCGGCCACCGGCCGACCTCTCCATGTCGTGCAGCAAGCTGTCAGTGACGGAAAGCCCCGAGGCCACTTCAAAGCGGAGCTCCCCCTCGTCCACCAAGATCGGAGAGGCCGGGGCCCGCGGAACGTTTTGGGGGAAGCTCTTGAGAGACGACGGCGGAGAGCTCGTCTCCACCTCCGAGGCTCGGGCGTCCTCTCCCCGAGCCTTTTTTCTGCCCGACGCCTGGCTGGGCTTCGGGGCGCGATCCGCACTCGAGCGCTGGGGCGGGACGGCTGCTGGGGAAGCCGGGACCGGCGTATGACGGGAAGAGCTGGCCCCTCCAGTCTTCGACCCCTTCTTCGGCTTGCGCATAACTGCTCGGAGGATGCTCGCATCCATGGTTTCTGCACAAGACAAGATATAAGGGAATCAACGACACAAATAAAGTAAAAACAAATACAAGCTCCTAACTAACCGACGAACTGGACGGGGCTGAGCCAGGCCCAACCGAGGGCCCACTCAGAAAGCAGCACGTCAGCCTGAGGAATAGGCTCCCACACCGCCACTCTCACCGTGTCGGGGTCATTGGATGGATTTCCCTGTCAGCACCTGTCCCTAGACCACTGGACGGGTACGGGCCAGTCCTCACCCTCTGGCGGCCTGATGAAGAAAAACTTCTTCTTCCAATCATGGATGGAAGAAGGCAGGACGACAACTCCTAACCCGGCTACGCTCCCCCACTGCTTCCTAAAGGAGAGGTAAACCCACCTCGGGTCGCCCATGCGGGTTTCAGGGAGACTTTTGTAAACAAGGGAGGAGGCAAGGATGGACAGGCTAAAAGGAATCGCCTGCAACTTCAACCGGACCAGGAACCCAAGGAGAATTCTCCAGGAGTTCGGCACTAGCTGGCCCGGGGCTAACCCGAAGTAATTTAACCCAGCTATAACCTCGGGAGAGAAAGGCATGCGCATTCCGGCCCAAAGGGCTTCCAGGTACAAGGCAATCTCTTTACCTCTCACCTGATCTGCCCTCTCTCCCCCCTCAGCCAATCTTAGCGTGTAACCGGAAGGAATATGGAAACGAGTCCAAGCGGTAGCAAGCTCGTCCTCATATCTTACCAAGGACGACGCACCAGGGGCTTCCGCCGCCACCACTCCGGGAACCGCCCCAGACGCGCGACCCCGGGAAGAGGATCAGACCCCACCCCGAAGGGGCTCCAACCCGGGGGAAGAATCCCTAGAATCTACCCCTAAGACATCTACAAACTCCTCAAGGCAAGACATCTAACCTGATGGGAGAAAATCCTCAAGAAGGGAGAAACGCAAGATCCAACCTAAAAGGAGAGCGCGGAGCAAACAAAACATAGAATGAGGAAATTGGGAAGAGGGAGAGACCCCAAGTCAGGCCTCCCCTCAATTTATGCAGGCGACGTCCTCATCCAACGGCGACGGTCGACTCCCGCCAAAACGATTCAGTGCGCTTGACGGCCACGATCGCTCCACCTGTCGCGAGCATATTGGTAGCATCCCATCGGATGCCAGAAGCCTGCAGCACATTACATCAGCCAACCGGCACCCGACACGTGGCCTGTCGCTTCACTAAAGTGCATACGATCCGGCGCACCCACTTTAATGCAGAAGATCTCACCCTGATTCGCTGACATCATCTAGAAAATACAACGGATGGCCCGGGGACACGCCCAACGATATCTTCGAAAATGGGGCTCACCTCGGGTGATCCGGCAGACCACTCTCGACCCGACCCGTCAGCTGGTCGGGACGAGAGTGGGGGGCTAATGATGATGCTCGATATCGGTGAGCTACCGCATAACTAAGATACCTCGGCTCTCCCGCTCGCCTGCGAGCTCTCCCGCCGAGGTCATCTTCCTCGGTCTCATCGACTGACCAACAGCACCGCTTGCAGGCGTAACCGCCATCCCGCGAATCTCGCCATGCGCGAAATCTCCGCCGGACACATCCCACGTTCCACGCCACCATGATCCCCCCATTAACGAGCCTGTCTCACCATTAATGGGAGGTTCCGCTCATCACGCGGGCGTGACGTCGGGAGCGTAACGGTCGGCGTGATTCTCGCGCCTACTGCACCCGCTGCCACCACTACATAAACCCCTCTTTCAGACGGTCAAGGTAAGCCATTTTTTACTCCACTAAGCCGTTACTCTGCTCGGATCTCTAGACTAACTTGATCGTCGGAGGGTCCTCGGTGGTACAACCACCCCGGGACTTCCTTGCAGGCAACTCAGCAACCACAACCTCAACCATTGAGATCCACACGCTTCAGGAGCGATAGCCTCCAGATCCAATCTTAGCCACCCATCACAGCCATCAGCAGATCAACGGGAAGCAACATCTGAAGGAGATTTCAGCCTTGTTTACCGCCGGAAGCCGGGAAGACTGAACGTCTTGCCTGAATCCGGGGGCAGATGCTAATTGGTGCTATCCGTCCACCTCTCCGAAGATGCCAAGTTGATTTATGGCACCATGTATCGAAGGTTTAAACGGATGCGGCCGATGTAGCAGACTTCGTCAGATTGCCCCTCGCTTGAGGGGTTTTTGATTGTGGGGACGCTCTTCCCTGTAGGCGCAAGCCCCTGCAGTTAATTACGCTACCGCATCGCGGTAACAACTTTCTCCTTCTCCATATAGTCACTTCGTGTCGTGGGTGTTTGTTTTGTGTTTGGTTGCCCGTGGATTGTATACGGAGACTAATTTGTGTTGTCGCCCGTAGGACGTGGACTAGTCCAAATCCGTATCTTTCTTAGATTTGGGTTTGGGGGGTTGTGTTTAAGGATACGTTAGCCTTATTTGAGGCTAAGATCAACTTAAACGTTTGTTAAGGACACGTTAGTCTAATTCTAGACTAAGATTGACTTAACGGGATCGTTTAGATCCGATTAGAGAGCAATTGGGCTCTATTGTTTAGTTTACTGACATTGCGGTCGATAATTAGTTTAAGGACATTGCGGTCCGATGTTAGTTTTAAGACATTGCGGTCAAGGTTAAGGATATCATAGTCCGTGAGTTTAAGGACCTCACAGTCCGGTGTAAGTTTTAAGACGTCACGGTCGAGATGAAGGACATCATAGTCCGTGGATTTAAGGACTCCACAGTCCGACATTAGTTTTAAGACATCACGGTCGAGGTTAAGGACGTCATAGTCCGTGAGTTTAAGGACCCACAGTCTAATGTTAGTTTTAAGACATCACGGTCGAGGTTAAGGACGTCATAGTCCGTGGATTTAAGAACTCCACAGTCCGGTATTAGTTTTAAGACATCACGGTCGAGGTTAAGGACGTCATAGTCCATGAGTTTAAGAACCCCACAGTCCGTAGCAATGTGTGGCCGTCGGGACCCGTCACCTCTCTGACGACGTTGAAGGATTACAACGACGGATGTCAGAGAAGTAAAGAGATGTACCCTCGAACCGGGTGTAAATTGATTGGAAGAGTAGTTGTGCTCAGTTCAATTTATATTGAGGACTTATGGCCAGAATTGGGCTAAGTCCAGTTAAAAATGTTTAACATTTTACTCATGTTTGGCCTGTTAGGCCTTTATTTGGGCTCTGCCCTTTTAATAATGCATAGCATTGGGCTCTGACATTGGATGTAATTAAATGCATAGCATTTATCAGGGGCAAAATAGTGGTCTGATAGTGCGCCACGTGGCTTGTCAGGCGCTTTGCGCCAATCAAAGAGCGCATTGCGCTAGCGCATGCAAAGGTGACACGTGTCACGCTCAGCGCTAAGCGCACATCTATTAGCGCACTGCGCTTTATAAGTGCGCTGTGCCAATTTATGGGTGCTCCAGTGAGTGACACGTGGCACGCTCTGGCGTAGTGCGCCAGTCCAAGAGCGCATTGCGCTATTTTTAGAAGCGCAAAGCACAAACTGTTCTATGGTTGACACGTGGCGCACTTTGGCGCTGTGCGCCAGTCCAATAAGCGCAAAGGCGCAATTCAAGAGTGCAAGGCACTGTCTAATAGCGCAGAGCGCATTTTGATCAAATTAAGATCAAAGAACAAGTTTTTTGTTCTTCAAAAGAGGCCTTGCCTCAAGATCCAAGAACCAAAGTTCTTGTTCTTATCAAAAGGTTATGCTTTTATAGATCAAAAGATCTGTGAATGAAGTAAATTACTTCTTTTAATCTTTTATGATTAGATCTTTTGATCTTTTTCTTTTCTATTGAAGATCTTGATCTTGTTCTTAGATCTCTGATCTTTTTAGAAGATGATTCTTCTTTTTATGAGATGTTTTCATCTCTGTTCTTCAAGAATATAATTCTTTACCTTTAAAGATGAAGAAAATGATCTTCTTTAAGGCTTGCCTTTTTTTTTCTTTTTGAATTCTTCTCTCAAAGTTTGCAGAGGGTTCTCTCTATGTGAAACTTGAAGTCTTGGGGCCTTTATATAGGGCCAATTGATTTGTTAAGTTAGTGTTCCCCTCCGAAAGACGGCGCACAAGACTGCGGTGTCTTGGCACTGAGATTCGGGGCAGATGCTAATTGGTGCTATCCGTTCACCTCTCCGAAGATGCCAAGTTGATTTATGGCACCATGTATCGAAGGTTTAAACGGATGCGTCCGATGTAGCAGACTTCGTCAGATTCCCCCTCGCTTGAGGGGTTTTTTGATTGTGGGGACGCTCTTCCCTGCAGGCGCAAGCCCCTGCAGTTAATTACGCTACCGCATTGCGGTAACAACTTTCTCCTTCTCCAGCTGGTCACTTCGTGTCGTGGGTGTTTGTTTTGTGTTTTGTTGCCCGTGGATTGTTTACGGAGACTGAGTTATGTCGTCGCCCGTAGGGCGTGGACTAGTCCAAATCCGTATTATCTTAGATTTGGGTTTGGGGGTTTGGTTTGAGGATACGTCAGCCATACTTGAGGCTAAGATCAACTCAAACGTTTGTTAAGGATACGTTAGTCTAACTTTGTGACTAAGATCAACTTAACGGGATCGCTTGGATCCGATAAAGGAGTGTTTGGACTCCATTGTTCCAGTTTAGGGACCTAGAGGTCCAACGTATGTATGGCCGTCAGGACCCGTCACCTCTCTGACGACGTTGAAGAATTACAACGACGGATGTCAGAGGAGTTCAGAGATGTACCCTTGAGCCAGAGTTAATTGGGGGGATTTATAGTCCACTCTGTTTGAAGGTTTAAGGATACGTTAGCCATCTTTGAGGCTAAGATCAACTTAAACGGGACCGTTTAGATCCGACAAAAGAGCATACGGGGCTCTATTGTTCTAGTTTAAGGACATTGCGGTCCATGGGTAGTTTAAGGACATTGCGGTCCACTGTTAGTTTTAAGACATCTCGGTCAAGGTTAAGGACGTCGTAGTCCATGGGTTTAAGGACCCCACAGTCCGTTGTTAGTTTTAAGACATCTCGGTCAAGGTTAAGGACGTCGTAGTCCATGGGTTTAAGGACCCCACAGTCCATTATGTGCTCTGGATGCTTCACACGGGTTCGCTGCCGTGCTCTGCGAGGATCAGGCTCCGCTCTGGACGTTTCCCACGGGGTCAAAGAGTGACATTATCCGTGTTCCACGTAACCAGGAATTTTGCATTAAACACGGGTTTAAGGACCCCGCAGTCCGTATCAATGTGTGGTCGTCGGGACCCGTCACCTCTTTGAAGACATTGAGGGATTACAATGCCAAGTATCAAAGGAGTGAAGAGATGTACCCTAGAACCGGAGTGGATTAAATAGTCCTTGGCCCAATTTGGGATCAAGACGAATTAATTATGTTATGAGTCCATTGGCCCAGTTAATCACAAATTGAGGACTTATGGCCATCTTGGGCTAAGTCCAATCAGGAGAGGCTTTGCCTCCATCCATTTAGTCAATTGGGCCAAAGCCTAGTGTTAAACACTACAGAGCAATCAGTGTTGAACACTGGGAATGAGGTTGACAAGTTAGTGTTTAACACTAAGAGATAATTGGTGTTAAACACCAGCAACAAGGCTTTTCAAATTAGTGTTAAACACTAAACAGATCAGTGTTGAACACTGCAAATAAAGCTTTTTAATTAGTGTTGAACACTAAGGCCCAACAGTGTTTTAACACTGGGTTCGAGAGTTTTAATTTAGTGTTAAACACTAAGGCAAGAGGGGTCACGTGGCAGCACGTGAGAGCGCCCTCCCTTCATTTATTCTGCTGAGATTATCGCGTCTTTCAGAGCATCACGTGCCATCACGTGATGGGCATTCAAATGCCTATGTATTAGAGCTTCTGCCAGGGGTCACGTGGATCACGTGGGGTGCTGCCTCAAAGGGACTTTCTGTAGATCTCTTGGGGGGGTCACGTGATGACACGTGACCCTGCCTCTATGTATTTTGTTTAGAGGCTTTGTTAATCTTTTTTCAGGAATTAAATTCCTCGAGCTGTAAATTTCAGAGGAATTAAATTCCTACTTCCTTTTGAAGGTTTATATTCTGAATAGAGTTGAACTCTAAATCTTCCGTAGGAATTAAATTCCTCGTATATGTGAAGAACTGAATAGGGTTAAACCCTAATAAAAGCTTTTAAGGAATTGAATTCCCATTCCCTGTTAAATGATGATTAAGGGAATTAAATTCCCGTTGTTTCGACAGAACTAAGTTCTTAATTAGGGTTAAACCCTGTTTCTTTTGTTATGAAGGAATTAAATTCCCATGATACAGGGGCAAGCCCTAATTTTATTTTAAAGGAATTAAATTCCTATAGTTCTGTGAGAATTAAATTCTCGTGCTTGCATTCCTTCTCTATGTTTTGGATCTGCATGGCAGGATCTCAACCCATTGAGAATTAAATTCTCAACCTTAAGGGAAGATGTGCACTTTGCAGATCCTCTATCAAAGAGAGAAGAAATATGTTCTTCTGTTTTTACATTATCAGAGTTAAACTCTGTTGAGAATTAAATTCTCTTTTTCTTTCAAGGAGCTTTTCCCTTTCTTACCTAGGGTTTTTGCAGAAGATCCAAGTTTCTCCAAGTATCGAAGCTCTCTTCTTTTTCTTTTTCTCTCCCTGTCTCTGTATATATCTCTCTTTTTTGTATCTCTTGGCTCCTATTTATAGGAGAAGCAGCCGAGTCAATTAGTTTTTGACGAATCTTCGTGAAAGATTTGATTTGCATCCATCATTCATTTTGGACCTTTAGATTGTTGGGTGAATTTTATTCACCATTGGATTTCAAATCCAGGGGTTTTTCCTTTGTTGTTTCGGTTAGATTTAAAGGGAAAATCTTTCCAAACCCGAGATTTTCCCATAGATAGATGATATTTCATCACCTCTGAATCTTTAATTCGATCGTTTCCAGATAGCCGCTTTCCTTTGGAAAGATTTGATTCTCCTTCAGAATTTAATTCTGTTTGACAAAATGGGCTTTGAAAGCCGGTCACGTGTGACCACGTGACTCATGGTCACGTGTGGGCACGTGACCCCCTTTGGAATGAGCCTTTTCCTTTCTTTTGCGCTCCGTCTTCTTATTGCTGCTTAAACGTCACGTGCTGCCACGTGACCCCTGGTCACGTGTGAGCACGTGACCCTTGTTTGAACTCTCTCTTTCCTTGGTTCAACTGGAGAACGAGTCTGCTGTCTTGAACGTCACGTGGCAACACGTGACCCTGGTCACGTGGGAGCACGTGACCTCTTCTGAACCCTTTTCCTTGACTTGATCAGGGAACCGGTTTGCCTTTTGACGCTTGCATTTAAATGTCACGTGTCGCCACGTGACCCGGGTCACGTGGGAGCACGTGACTCTTTCTGAAGCCCCCTTTTCTTCAACGTAGTCAAGAAACTGAACTTGCCTTGACGATGTTTTTAGGTGTCACGTGCCAACACGTGACCGCTAGTCACGTGTAAGCTTGTGACCCTCTTCTGAAGCTTTTCCCAGAAGCTTTCCTGATTTTAAATCAGGAAACAAATGCCCCCACAGCGTTGTTCTCACGTGTCTGCACGTGAGTGCAACGCTGTCACCTCTTGTGACCGTTGGATTCCTCTAGGGATCTGGGGAGACGAAACGTTTTCATTGTCTTCTATAAATACCTCTGTCTCTTCATAGGAGCCTTCACTTTGTTCATCTTCTTCTTCTGAGAACTTCTTCTTTGAGAATTTAATTCTCGCTTTCAGAGCTTAGTTCTCTGTCTTGAAACAATCTTCAGAGTTTAACTCTGTTCGAAAGGAATCCTTTTTCCTCAGGTAATGTTCTTGGACAACGATGGACCTTCACATTTCTCTGGATTTTAAATCCAAAACAAGGGTTCTTTACCCTTTTCTCTTCATATTTTTCCATAAGAACATGAAACTGCTTAATCTTCAAACTGTAGATCTTTTAGGGTTTAGATGATCCTTGGGGAGATGATGATGGCGTCTCAACTCCATGGAATTTAATTCCATCAAAAACATGTTTCTGGGAATTTAATTCCCTTTTCTCAATAAGGAATTTAATTCCAACGAAGAACTCGATTTCTTCACACAGAGGCTTCCTGGGGTCTCTTGGCCCGAGGTTGTTCTTCTGCAATTAATGCGATGGGGGTTTTGTAATGAATCTCACGACCTTTATTTCAGATATCATGGATGCCCATCTGTATGATCTTGACGAGATCATTTCCTATGGGAATATTCGTGCACTGGGCCGCAGTCAGAATCAGGAGTTCACCGATGCTCAATGTGCCGAGATTATGAGCCGCTTTGATGAGTACAACCATCGGCTACTCCCCCGTCGCTCTTCTCTTCTGAGGCTGATCGTGCTGGCAATCAGGGAGGCTCTCCCTCTATTCTGTGCTGGTGTGCCGCTTGGGGCATTGGACGCCGCCGAGGATAAAGTACACTCGGTGTATCTGATGCACTTGATCTCAAAGAGAAGGCGGGATAATCTCATTGATCTCCTGCATCAGATGTTCCAGCAGTCGGCCATACTTGCCGCCTATCGGAGGGTGGAGGACATTCATGAGGACCCCGATGCTTGTGATCGCGAGAGGAAGCATACTCGGGAGGTTCGAAATGCTTGGAAGATTTTGAATAAAGTTAATTTTGAGTTTCTCAACCCATGTCCCGCATCTGAAGTTTTACCATTGTAAATGTGTCCTCTATATTTGTATGAACCTCTTGTAGTATGAGTGACAAGTTCTATTATGTCTTTGTATGTCTGCATGCTTTTCTCTGGGATTTTATCATTTTGCTATTGTTGTTGTTGGTGCTTTCAATATGCAGGGTGCTACTCCATTTTTTTTGGTGTACATCAGGTTTAGGCCTCACGTAGTCTGCACGTGGGATCCCTTGATGTGGCTGTTCACAAAATCTTCCCATGCCCTATTTTCAGTGCACAATATTAGACGCAGAAGAAAGGGCCTTGGAAATAGTCCCATCTCCTTGATTTTCGATGCCTTTCCTTTTTTGGGTCTTGGAAATAGCTTCACCATGCAAGATTTTCCGCGCACAGCACTTAATGCATTTCCTTATATATGAGGCTATAGCTTCCCTTTTCCTCTCACAAAGAGATTTATATTATTATTATTTTTTTATCTTGGAGTAACTTGTCTTGAGAAACAAACGAGCGCCATGGCCTGCAATCGCCCTCATGCTCGTCGACAGCCATGGGAAGTTCCTATTGAGGAAATGGTCCCCCGCTTTGCTGCTCGGTTGGTGGATCCCCTCCTTACCGACAACGAATGCGACTCAGCCATGCATGAACTCTCGATCCGTAGGGGGTCCCCCCTCCCGATGGGTTCTCTCTGGCTCCGGATGATTCTCAAGGCCGTGCTTGCCGACATCCCTCCTCATCCGGCGGAGATGACCCTGGCGATGATCGACGCGGCAGAAGAAAAGCTCGAGGGTTTTCATGAAGCGTGCCTGATTACTCAGGCTTTGAAGGATTGCTCAATTTATCTGCTGAGCCAGATCAAGGCCCGGCGAGCTATTATGTCTGCTTTCGCGGACGAACACGGCGCCAATCGGTGGGGAGCGACTCCTCGTGAGAACCGTCGCTTTGACGTGCTGGAGAAAGCAGAGAGAGAGATGGAGAATTTTGTCCTCTGTTTCATTAACCCTTGTGCCGTTGATCCCATGTTTGGTGACCTTTTCCATTAGCGTAGAACATTTTTTTTTTATTAGTCCCTCCTTTTTTACGCTTTATGCCGAGATTCCATGTAGGCTTGGTGCTAGTATGTATGTTTCCGCTTGCATAAATAAACTTTGTATTCTTCTCATGAGAACTTTCTTTAATTGCAGATGCTACCATCACTTTCCTGCGCATCAGATCTTTTTGGGTATTATGAACGTTCATGCGATTGCAAATGCTATTATTATTATTATTCCCTTTTTGAATACTCATATGAAATATGTCGGAAACCTTTCTTGTTGCCTTTCACATCAGGCGATGTGAGCGCGTTTTAGATCGACTATTCCCGTCGACTGGAAGCCCATTCATATGGTCTTGTCAATGTCTTGTTTCCAAGGCTGTGGTTACGAAAGCGAGCTTACGTGGCCTGATAGAGCGATATGTAGCGAACATAAGATTGTGGCTCTCGATAAGGCTGCCACGTTCACTCGTGAGAGGGTTGAGGCTCATAAGGCCATTGAGAAAGAGCTTGAAGCCCGGCTCGCTTCGTATCAGGCTCAGCAAGCTCAAGCGGAGGCTCGTCTTCTGGAGATCTTGCGTCATGAAGCCGTGGTCCAGCAAAAGCAGGATGAGCTGACCAAGCTGCTGAATCGCTCGCCGGCTTGAAACATTTGTATCTTTTTCTTCCTTTTCGTACATACTCATGGATGAGAGTATTTTCTTTTTGTTTCTTTCATGAATTGTACTTTGCACCCATTTTGGTTTATGAATAAAAGATACATTTTTCTTCTCAATGATGTGTCTCCTTTTCATTGAATGTATTCTGCGGATATTCTATCTTGATTTCCTTGCAGGACAGCAATGGCTCAGGACTCAGGGTTAAGATCTGCTTCCTAAGACTTTTGCATTTCACGAGCCACGAGGGTCTTATAAAGAGTTTTTCTCCCTACAGGTCGAGAGGATCCCATAGGTGTAAGTTCTTCTTAAAGATCGTGAGGATCCTTAAGCGGGTCTTCCCTTGAGAGTCGTAAGGATCTCGCAAGAGAGTTTTTCTTCCTTACAGGTCGTGAAGGCCTGCAAGTGTCGGATGTGATCACCCTTGTCCGTGTTTTACGGAGTCAGGGGTTTCTCCAGGTATCGTAGTTTAAAGACATCACGGTCAAGGTTAAGGACCTCATAGTCCGTGGATTTAGGGACTCCACAGTCCGCTGTTAGTTTTAAGACATCACGGTCAAGGATAAGGACCTCATAGTCCGTGGATTTAGGGACTCCACAGTCCGGTGTTTGGTTGCAGGGACCCGTCACCTCTTTGAAGACGTTGAGGAATTACAACGCCGGGCATCAAAGGAGTGAAGAGATGTACCCTTAGACCAAGGCAGAATCCGTAGGGAATCGGGGTGGTTGATCGTTAGTTTTAATACATCACGGTCGAGGTTAAGGACGTCATAGTCCGTGGATTTTAAGGGCTCCACAGTCCGGTATTTGCTCTGGATGCTTCACACGGGTTCACTGCCGTGCTTGGCGAGGACCAGGCTCCGCTCTGGACGTTTTTCACGGGGTCAAAGAGTGACATTATCCGCGTTCCACGTAACCAGGAATTTTGCACTAGATGCTTCACACGGGTTCACTGCCGTGCTCGGCGAGAACTAGGCTCCGCTCTGGACGTTTTTCACGGGGTCAAAGAGTGACATTATCCACGTTCCACGTGACCAGGAATTTTGCACTAGATGCTTCACACGGGTTCACTGCCGCGTTAGGCGAGGACTAGGCTCCGCTCTGGATGCTTTGCACGGGTTCACTGCCATGCTCTGCGAGGACCAGGATCCGCTCTGGACGTTTTCCACGGGGTCAAAGAGTGACATTATCCGCGTTCCACGTGACCAGGAATTTTGCACTAGATGCTTCACACGGGTTCACTGCCGCGTTAGGCGAGGACTAGGCTCCGCTCTGGATGCTTTGCACGGGTTCACTGCCATGCTCTGCGAGGACCAGGATCCGCTCTGGACGTTTTCCACGGGGTCAAAGAGTGACATTATCCGCGTTCCACGTAACCAGGAATTTTGCACTAGATGCTTCACACGGGTTCACTGCCGCGTTAGGCGAGGACTAGGCTCCGCTCTGGATGCTTCGCATTGGTTCACTGCCATGCTCTGCGAGGACCAGGATCCGCTCTGGACGTTTTCCACAGGGTCAAAGAGTGACATTATCCGCGTTCCACGTGATCAGGAATTTTTCACTAGATGCTTCACACGGGTTCACTGCCGCGTTAGGCGAGGACTAGGCTCCGCTCTGGATGCTTCGCACGGGTTCACTGCCATGCTCTGCGAGGACCAGGATCCACTCTGGACGTTTTCCACGGGGTCAAAGAGTGACATTATCCGCGTTCCACGTAACCAGGAATTTTGCACTAGATGCTTCACACGGGTTCACTGCCGCGTTAGGCGAGGACTAGGCTCCGCTCTGGATGCTTCGCACGGGTTCACTGCCATGCTCTGCGAGGACCATGATCCGCTCTGGACGTTTTCCACGGGGTCAAAGAGTGACATTATCCGCGTTCCACGTAACCAGGAATTTTGCACTAGATGCTTCACACGGGTTCACTGCCGCGTTAGGCGAGGACTAGGCTCCGCTCTGGATGCTTCGCATGGGTTCACTGCCATGCTCTACGAGGACCAGGATCCGCTCTGGACGTTTTCCATGGGGTCAAAGAGTGACATTATCCGCGTTCCACGTGACCAGGAATTTTGCACTAGATGCTTCACACGGGTTCACTGCCGCGTTAGGCGAGGACTAGGCTCCGCTCTGGATGCTTCGCATGGGTTCACTGCCATGCTCTGCGAGGACCAGGATCCGCTCTGGACGTTTTCCACGGGGTCAAAGAGTGACATTATCCGCGTTCCACGTAACCAGGAATTTTGCTGAATATATCCGCATTTCACGGGGTGAAGGTTTGACTATTGGCGATATGTATACCACCGAGCCATGGAACTGGGAGTTGCCGCTGTTCCGCTTAGCTTGAAGTTGTGTCCGTTGTTACGAGACGAGTGTTGGGATGATCACTAGGTTATTTGTGGCCCGTCGAGATTCGGCTCCTTCTTCTAATGAAACCTGGGGAGGAGGAGTGCGACTCCTTCTTTGTTTGCGCCCCTGGATTGTATACAGGGATTGATGTAGCATCACCTGTAGGGCAAAAAGTTTCATTCTTTCATCATTTTTTTTTATTCTTTCCGCGATGCTCTATCATTTCAGCTTTTTATATCGCGAAAATCGCGATTGCCCAATCATTTCAGCTATTTTTCGCGGTGCCCAATCATTTCGGCTATTTATTTTATTTTTACTCGCTGCTTTTTATTGCGAGTTGCCCAATCATTTCGGCTATTTTTCATGCATATATTTTTTTTACTTGCTGATTTTTATTGCAAGTTGCCCCATCATTTCGGCTATTTCGTATGCACGTATGGCTCGCTGTTTTTTTTATCGCGAGTGTGGAACTTGGAATCTGGTGCCAATCTCAGCATCAGCATCGCTACAACTGGAATATTGCCAGGAGCGAATCATCATCTGCCATGAAAGGACTTGGAATTTGATACCGATTTAGGCGTCAGCATCGCTACAACTGGGATATTGCCAGGAGCGAATCATCATTTGCCTCTGTCGATGTCGAACAAAGGTGGCTTAGCGAACAGGGTTAGGGTCCCGTCGACTAAGGCTTTTGACTTCGTGAGCCGTAAGGGTCTCACAAAGGTATTTCTCCCTACAAGTCGTGAGGATCTCGTAGGTGTGTTTTCTCCTTAGAAATCGTGAGGATTCCTAAGTGTATGTTCCCCTGTAAGTCGTAAGGATCTTACAAAAGGGTTTTCTCCTTATAAGTCGAGAGGACTTACAAGTGTTGTTTGCTGTACAAGCATATCCCTAGTCACGGATGGGACTTTGTTAGGGAAATATTTATTCGTGCCCGTGGATTGTATACAAGGGTCATTATGAGCCGCTTGTAGGGCCAAAAGGTTGTGGGGGTTGCTTAAGAACAGGTTCAGGTCTCTGTAACTTAAGACTTTCAAATCTTATGAGCCGTGAGGGTCCCATAAGAGAGTTCTCCTTACGAGTCGTGAGGATCTCGCAAGTGTAATTTCTCCTTAGGAATCGTGAGGATCCCTAAGTGTATTGCTCCCTTGTGAGTCGTAAGGATCTCACGCGGGTGGTTTCTCCTTACAAGGTCGAGAGGACCCTGTAAGTGTCTTTTAACGAGGTTGCGCCCTTTCAGGTTTTCACAAACACTCGCCGGTAGCCCTGCTGTTTCTACTCACGGAGCCCTTTCGGGTTTTCATCCGTGCCCACTTTGCTTATGGACATACCGTTTTTTTTTATTCTTTTTCACTTTTTTTTTCTTCTTTTTTTTTATTTTTATTTTTTTTTCTCCTCTTTTTTTTATCTCGTCAGCCTAAAGATGCTGCGGTTGTAGTTTTAGGGACGTTTCGGTCCGTTGATATTTTAAGGACGTTTCGGTCCGTCGTTAGTTTAAGGACATTTCGGTCCGTCGTTAGTTTAAGGACGTTTCGGTCCGTCTCTATGGGAAGGCCGGCTGCTGCTTGTAAAGTCTGAGCCTAGGAAGATAGCGAGCGGACATAGTCGTCGTCATCTATCATTGACCCAGGCTGTGGCTTATCAAGAGTAGTATTTCTTTAAGAAGTGGCCGTTTATTGGCCTGAAAGGCCTTTCACCGTGCATGTCCATGAGTAGGTAGGCTCCACCCTGGTAGACCTTGTCTATGACGTACGGGCCTTCGTAGTTTGGCTCAAATTTTTCTCGCTTGGCACGATTGGGGATCATAGGCCTTTTGACCACTAGTACAAGTTCGTCTTGGCGGAATGTCCTCGGCCTGGTCAATCTTTCGTATGAGCGCGTCATCTTTGCTTTGTAGGCCTCTAGATGTTGTTGCGCTATGAGCCGGGTTTCGTCGAGGGCATCAAGCTCCTCAAGCCGAAGGTGAGCATTTTCTTCGTTCGTTAGCTCGTGGTGGACTGCTACTCGTAGAGAGGGTAACTCTATCTCGAGGGGGAGCACTGCCTCCGTCCCAAATACCAACGCGTACGGCGTTGTGTTCGTGGCCGTCTTGAATGTAGTTCGATAAGCCCAAAGGGCTTCTTACAGCCTTTCGTGCCAGTCTCTCTTATTCCTGGAAACGGTCTTTTTTATGATCTTCGTCAAGGTCTTATTGAAGGCCTCGGCCAGACCGTTAGCTCGTGGATTGTAAACCGAAGAATATCTCCAGTCTATATTGTGCTGCTGTGCGAAGCGGCTAATCTTATGGCTTCGGTAGGACGGTCCGTTATCGGAGATAATCCGCCGTGGAGTTCCGAACCGATAGATGACGTGCGTCTTGAAGAAATGGAGGATATTCTCCGTCTTCACTTCCCTCAATGGTACTGCTTCTGCCCATTTGGAGAAGTAATCAGTTGTCGCCAGAATAAAACGGTGTCCCCGGGATGATGCTGGCTCAATGGGGCCGACTATGTCAGTCCCCCACATTTCGAATGGCCAACTAGCCAGCGTCGGGTGCAGTGGGTTCGGATGTTGGTGGATGAAGTCTCCATGAATCTGGCATGAGTGGCATTGCTTCGCATACTCGAGGCAGTCATGGATCATCGTGGGCCAGTAGTAACCCATCCGTTTAATTTTTAACTTCATCTTTGGGCCTGCTTGGTGAGAACCGCAAAGTCCATCATGAACTTCCTGAATGACTCTTTCTGCTTCGTCAGGTCCTAAGCATCTCAGCCATAGAGAATCAAACGATCTCTTGTATAGAATATCGTCGACAAAAGCGAAAGATAAAGCTCGTTTCATGAGCTGATGTCTTGAGGACGCTTCTTCGGGCATTCGGTGGGACTTAAAGTAGTCTATGAAGACTTCCCTCCAGTCTTCGGCCTTCTCATGGTCTTTTATTTGTAGGGTCGTCTGCTCAGTCGTTCCATTTTCTTCGCATGATTCCGGAGATATTTCTGCTGGGGCGAGCACTCGACGGCTTTGTACCACGATTCTGACGTCATCGAGGTTCTCGTCAGCCAGTTCTTTAGCAAGTTTAGCCAACGCGTCTGCTTTGCTGTTTTCCGCGCGGTATGTTCTCCAAAGTATAGGAGGGAATTTGTGTCAATAGTTGTTGCACCCTTTCGCCGTACTTCACCAACTCCGGCTTGCACGTTTGGTAGTCACCATTTACTTGACTAACGACCAGCTGAGAATCCCCGTATATGAGGAGGTCTTCAATTCCCATGTCGATGGCGATCTCGAGGCCTGCTATCAGAGCTTCGTATTCGGCTTCATTGTTTGTCCTCGGTTCTGTTAAGGAGAAGGCGAAGCGCATTATCCCTCCTTGTGGAGTTGCAAAGATGAGGCCTATCCCTGATTTGATCATTGGGACACCTTGTTTCTGTTTCTTTATGGAGGATGCTCCATCGAAATAGAGTTCCCATCGGGCGCTTCCGCCGCTAATCGCATCAAATGCATGCTCGTCCGGCAAATCACAGTTCAGAGGAGAATCGGCCGGTATCGGGTGCTCGGCGAGGAAGTCGGCAATGGCCTGGCCTTTCACTGCCTTGAGAGGTTGATATGTTATCGAGAACTCCATCAAGAGCAGGGCCCACTTAGCGAGTCGTCCCGTCAATATGGCTTTCGACATCAGATATTTGAGAGGGTCCACCTTCGAAATAAGCCGGACTTCATGTGCTAATGCGTAATGTCTAAGCTTTGTTATTGCGAAGACCAACGCCAGGCAGTACTTTTCAATGGGGGAATAGTTGCTTTCTGCCCCCAGCAGCACTCGACTTAAGTAGTAAAGTGCTCTTTCTTTCCCCTGATCATTCTCTTGTGCCCATAGTGCGCCCAAGGAACCTTCGAGGGCGGTCGTATAAAGAATGAGGGGTTTTCCCTTGACCGGCGCGGCCAACACCGGAGGGTTCTGTAGGTACTGCTTGATCTCATCTAGTGCACCTTGGCATTTGTGATCCCAAACGAATGGAGTTCCCTTCTTCATCAGGTGGCTGTAAGGACGGCATTTGCCTGAAAGATTGGCGATAAACCGCCGGATGTATGCGAGCTTCCCTTGGAGAGACCGCAACTGTTTGAGGGTTCTCGGCGGAGGCATTTCCATGATCGCCTTAATCTTTGACGGATCTATTTCAATACCTCGGTGTCGAACGATGAATCCCAGAAATTTGCCCGAGGAGACTCCAAACGCGCATTTGAGGGGATTCATTTTCAAATTATATTGCCGAAGGCGTCGAAATACAGTCTCCAGATGCTTTAAATGATCTTCGTATGACATGCTCTTTACTACGAGGTCGTCGATATAGCACTCGACGACGTCGTGTATGAGGTCATCAAAGATCTTTGTCATGGCCCTTTGATAGGTAGCGCCAGTGTTCTTAAGACCAAAGGGCATAACCCTGTAGCAAAATATACCCAAAGGGGTCCGGAAAGCGGTGTGCTTCTGGTCTTCGGGATGCATTTTTATCTGATTGTATCCTGACGAACCATCCATAAAGGAGAAAACCTCGTGAGTGGACGTGTTATCTATCATTAGCTCGGTTACCGGCACCGGGAAATCGTCCTTTGGACAGGCTTTATTGAGATCCCTGAAATCCACGCATATGCGTACCGTCCCATTCTTCTTCATTACCGGGACGATATTGGCGATCCAGTCGGGGTATTGGACTTCTTGGATAAATCCAGAATCGATCAACTTCTTGACTTCGGCGTTGATGCTCATTTCAAGCTCGAGTCGCATCCTCCTTGGCGCCTGCTTGACTGGCTTGATATCTGGGGATATTGCTAATCTATGCACGGCAATCTCCGGATCCAATCCTGGCATCTCGGAGTAGTTCCACGTGAAGCAGTCTTTATGCCGTAGAAGCACGTTCTTTAACGCCGCCACCCTCTCTTCGGATAACAGCTCGCTGACAAATGTCGGTCGCGGGTCGTCTGCCGATCCCAACTCAATCTTCTTGAGGTTATCTGCAGTAGTATGTATACCATCTTCCAGTTCTTTCGGAGCGGGCGGAAATTCCGAGATCACCTCATCATCGCTGTTCTCAAAGCACCGGTAAATGTCATCTACGTTCTCGGGCTCTTCTCCTAATATCATAATCGTATAACAAGTGCGAACCCGCTCCCTGGACTGAAGTGGACCCGGTTTTACTCTTGTGGCCTTGGGCTCATGCTTTTGCGGTGGCGTCACATTCCAGCCGTCGGATAAAGCGAATCTGCCCCGTCGGTACTGGTCCTCGACCCAGTTCTTGAAGGTGAAGCAGTCTTCGGTAGGATGTCCTATGGCTCGGTGATAAGAGCAATAACTCGGATAAGAAGCCTTGCTAGCTTGCTCAGGATGTCTAGACTCTGGAAGCGTGATCATTTGATGTTTTATGGCGAGGTTAAGTAACCTCCACGTTTTGTCTCGGGGGAAGGAGTACGCTCGACTCATCTTCTTCATGAGGGACAAACCCGAGCCGCTTCCTGATTTATTTCCGTCTCTGCGTCGGGCCTTTCGTACAACGGATTGACAAGGATAAGCGTCTTTGTCTTTTGCAGCACGTTGAGATAGACGTTGCGTCCTGGCCTTCTCGTAGATGGCCATTTCGCGGTTGTGGTCTTCCTGAGCTTCCTGACCCATTTTCCTGATAGGCTTGCCCACTCGCTCTTCAAACGACGGACTCGGCGCTTTAATTGCGGGGTCTAGTTTTGATGGGTGGTTGGCATCTCCTGACAGGGCGTCCTCCTCTTCATCAAAGGTATATATAGCGTAGCTATTGTGAGCCCGTTCCCGTTTTCCGGCTCTTGCGTATCCAAGCCCGAGTGTTTCCATCTTCCCGTTGGGCAATTTGCGTTGAGTCCCGGGGACATCCCAAATCTTGTTGTAGAACCGCGCCTGCCGAACGGTCTGTTCTAAGGGTACTCCTTGGCGCTTCAATAGCTTCTTTAATCCATTTGTATAGTATCTGGGCAGACGGATGGGTTGGAGCCTGTCAAGTGTAGCATCCGCGCCATGCCAGATCTCTTTCTCTATTTTCGACTCTGAGGATCGGTAGAATAGGATCACCTTCTCGCCCCTTCGCCTGGGAGGGACGTAAAATGTTTGCAGGTCCTGTACATTGTGAGCCTGAAGCGCGTCGAGATCCTTATAGTGTTCTCGCGGTACCATGGTGATTTGCAAACTATGGTCATCGCCAGGGGGTGCTTGTATTTACAGCCAATTGGAGAACACAGCATTAACTTCATCTTCTGAATCACTTCCGAAGACCAACACAGGGGCGGGCGTCCCCAGGTTGTTGCGTTGAGATGGCCCTGCATAAACTATCTCTTCCTCTTCTTCGGTGTCGCTTCCGAAAACGGGGATGGTGGCGGCGGCTTTGTTCTCCGGATTGCGACACCTTTCTGTATCCTCGAAATCTGGCAAAAAGTACTTCGCATCTTCGTATTTGCGGACTTCGTTCACGGAAAATGGGTTTAACTCACCTGTTACGGTATACTCGAAACCATCCTTAAAGTACTTCATACACTGATGTTGTGTAGAAGGGATGATATTGTACTCGTGTAGCCAAGGACGGCCGAGTAAGGCGTTGTAGCAGGTCTTGGCGTCAATGACATGGAATTTGATGTCTGTGACAAGAAGTCCAAAGCGTAATGTTAATATCACAGATCCGAGAGTCCGTGACGATTGTGAATCGAAACCGGAGATAGTAATTTTGTCACGAGCGAGGTGTTGCACGCTCATGCAGATTTCCTTCAACACCCGAACATTAAGGAGGTTGACGGAGGATCCATTATCCACCAGGATCTTGCCTATCTTGATATCATGGCAGTATCCGGAGACATATAGGGGACGGTTGTGGTCGCACGTCCCGAGAAGGAGGTCTTCATCACCGAAAGTGATGTCGGCTGTATGCACTTCCTCTAGTTCATCCTTCATCTTTTCAGTGGCGAGGAAGGCTTGGAATTGCTCAGGTTCTTGTAACACCTTAATTAGTGAGTCTCGCGCTTCTTTTGATAATAGGAGGGCATCGAGAATGCTAAGCTGAGAAGGTAGCTTCCTTAGGTGCGCGAGGATGTTATAGTCCACTTTACTCTTCCTAGGAGGGTCTTTGGCAGCCAGCTCTCTCATGACTTGGTCATCTAAAGTGATATCTTCAGTGACCTTTTCCTTTCCCTTATCCCTTCTATTCCCGGGCCCGAGATTCTTTTCTGGGAGTGTGCGATTGCGCAGCTGAATGTTCTCGCAGGCCTCCGATTCTTCTTCTTTCCCCAAAACGGATTCTTTAAAGAGAGGGCCCAGAGCCATTTCTTCATCAGAGTCGCTCCCAAAGGTGAGAACTTGTGACCCCCTGGCGTTAACCATGTAACAGTTGCCAGTCGTTCTGTTGTGCCCATCGACAGTACTTCTTCGCTCCCGACGGATCTTGCGTTTCATGCGCTTAACATGTTGCCGACGAGCGACATATCCTTGCCACCATATCTTAAAGGCGTCGCACTCCTCCGTGGGGTGTGAGATTTTCCGGTGATATGCGCAATAATCAGGGTGCCTCTCCACCCCATCGTGTGTGTTTCCTTCCGAGGGTGGTAGCTTCATCCCCAGTGACATGGCTTTGGCAAACCTTTTTCTCGTCTTGAATATCTTCCTGTTTACTTCGGATGCCTTTCGCTCTGGTAGTTCAACTCTTTCGTTCAGCTGCCCGCATTTGGCTCCTTCAGATGTGGCCATTTCACGCTCCTGGTCCGCTTTACATTTTAGACGAATCTCGTCTAGAAAAGCGTCGATCATTTCATCTGTTGGCCATGCGCGCTCTGGTACAGGCTCTGTCTCCAGCTTTTCAATGCCAGGAGTTTTCCCATCATCGGTAAACGAGTGGAAGATTACGTTACAACTCGCCACATATCCTTCGGATTCATCCAACGAGCTCTCTCCATCATCTTCCTCTAGAAAGATGTGGTTGAGGAACTCTTGGAGTGTGACAGGAGTTCGCGCCTTCTGATTGTATTCTTCCAACGCGTCGATTTGCTTCTGCAAGTTCGTGTGTTCGTTTTCAAGCTTCACGGGCCTCTTGGATTTCTTCTTCTTTTTCCTCGAAGATTTTGACGGTTGGGCGTGAGTATTTGGGCCCTTATCGCGAATCTCCGTAATTGGGCGGGGCTTCAACATTCCTTTGATAATTTGAGGTTCAAGAGGGTCCTTCCATTCGATCGCAGGGCACGCATGAAGGTCTCTCAGCATTCTTTTGGTTTTAGTTGATAGCACGACCTCCCATGGAGCTTCTTTAATAAAAGAACATGTTGCCCCCGGTGTATCCGCTTTCCTGGGAGCATGTGGCTGTGGTGGGTTCACCTTCCACTTTTCGGACAGTACAAACTTCCCCTGGAGGTACTGGTCTTCAATCCATCCTTTGAAGACGAAGCAATCTTCGATCGGATGGCCTACCGTTTGATGGTAAGGGCAATAATTAGGGTTATTCACTTCGGTGAGTTGCGGCGGTCGCCTTGGATTTGGCAGGTTTATAAGTCTGTTGCGTATTGCCAGCTCGAATAGCCGTTTCGTCTTGTCCCGTGGGAACGAGTAGGGACGCTTCATCTTCTCATTATAATACCGACGCCTTTCCTCGAGTTGATCTGCCGGTTTCGGGGCGTTAGGTTGCTGCTGGGCATTCGCAACAAAGGTTGCCCTCCCTTTACCCTTGTCATTTCGAGGTTCCGACTTCGGGGGAGGCGGTCTATGACCCATCTGGTCCATCTGAGCCAACTTGTCGATTAAAGCCTGGAATGTGGTTGGCTTAAAGAACATCATAAACTGGGAGATAGTTGCGTGAGGGTCTAGAGTTCCCACGAACATGCCCACCGCAGGTGCTTCCTCAATGCGTTGCTCACATCTCGACCACAAGTTCCGCCAGCGTATAGCGTACTGGACCCAGGTTTCGCCCGGTTTTACCCTGGCGTTAATCAGTGCAGTTATTGGAGTGCGTTCGCTGGCACTTGCGAATCGCTGAGTGAACAACAGCTCCATTTCAGCGAACGTTTTGATAGAATCGTTCGGGAGTTCCGAATACCATTCGAACGCAGTTTCTGATAAGCTGCCCACGAACTGGCGGAGCAACAGTTTATCATCACCGCCGGTGTTACTGCAGATGGCCCGGAACTGGGGGACATGCTGATGGGGATTGCCGGTCCCCTTATACACGTGGAATTTTGGTATCGTATAGCCTTGCGGGTATTTGATTTGGTCGTACCAGCTCGGATACGGCCGCCCCGTTTTCACGACTTGACCAGCTGCCTCAGTCGCGTGATGAACCCGGATTTGCTGGGCTATGTAGTCAGCCAAGTCAGCCTTAGAGATTGCCTCCTCCTTGGCCATTGAGAGGGCTGGTGGTGGATTTGACGTTTCTCCTCGGTCGTCTTCAAGAACGATTGGGGGATCCTCGGCGGGTAAGTCCTGCTGGATCATCATTCCTATCATATCTTGGAAGAGAAGGCCTGTTCCCCTCCGAAAGACGGCGCGACATGACGTCTAGCCTGAGATTCGGGGCAGATGCTAATTGGTGCTATCCGTCCACCTCTCCGAAGATGCCAAGTTGATTTATGGCACCATGTATCGAAGGTTTAGACGGATGCGTCCGATGTAGCAGACTTCGTCAGATTCCCCCTCGTTTGAGGGGTTTTTTTTGATTGTGGGGACGCTCTTCCCTGCAGGCGCAAGCCCCTGCAGTTAATTACGCTACCGCATTGCGGTAACAACTTTCTCCTTCTCCAGATGGTCACTTCGTGTCGTGAGTGTTTGTTTTGTATTTTGTTGCCCGTGGATTGTTTACGGAGACTGAGTTAGGTCGTCGCCCGTAGGGCGTGGACTAATCCAAATCCGTATTATCTTAGATTTGGGTTTGGGGGGGTTTGGTTTGAGGATACGTCAGCCATACTTGAGGCTAATATCAACTCAAATGTTTGTTAAGGATACGTTAGTCTAACTTTGTGACTAAGATCAACTTAACGGGATCGTTCGGATCCGACAAAAGAGCGTTTGGACTCTAATGTTCCAGTTTAGGGACATAGTGGTCCATGAATGTATGGCCGTCGGGACCCGTCACCTCTCTGACGACGTTGAAGGATTACAACGACGGATGTCAGAGGAGTTCAGAGATGTACCCTCGAGCCAGGGTTAATTGGGGGATTCATAGTCCACTCTGTTTGAAGGTTTAAGGATACGTTAGCTGTCTTTTGAGGCTAAGATCAACTTAAACGGGACCGTTTAGATCCGACAAAAGAGCATACGGGGCTCTATTGTTCTAGTTTAAGGACGTTGCGGTCCATGGGTAGTTTAAGGACATTGCGGTCCATGGGTAGTTTAAGGACATTGCGGTCCATTGTCAGTTTTAAGACATCTCGGTCAAGGTTAAGGACGTCGTAGTCCATGGGTTTAAGGACCCCACGGTCCATTGTTAGTTTTAAGACATCTCGGTCAAGGTTAAGGACGTCGTAGTCCATGGGTTTAAGGACCCCACAGTCCGGTATGTGCTCTGGATGCTTCACACGGGTTCACTACCGCGCTTGGCGAGGACCAGGCTCCGCTCTGGACGCTTTCCACGGGGTCAAAGAGTGACATTATCCGCGTTCCACGTAACCAGGAATTTGCATTAGACATGAGTTTAAGGACCCCACAGTCCATATCAATGTGTGGTCGTCGGGACCCGTCACCTCTTTGAAGACATTGAGGGATTACAATGCCAAGTATCAAAGGAGTGAAGAGATGTACCCTAGAACCGGAGTGGATTAAATAGTCCTTGGCCCAATTTGGGATCAAGACGAATTAATTATGTTATGAGTCCATTGGCCCAGTTAATCACAAATTGAGGACTTATGGCCATCTTGGGCTAAGTCCAATAAGGAGAGGCTTTGCCTCTATCCATTTAGGCCAATTGGGCCAAACGTCTAGTGTTAAACACTACAGAGCAGTCAGTGTTGAACACTGGGAATGAGGTTGATAAGTTAGTGTTTAACACTAAGAGGTAATTGGTGTTAAACACCAGCAACAAGGCTTTTCGAATTAGTGTTAAACACTAAAAACAGATCAGTGTTGAACACTGCAAATGAAGATCTCAGATTAGTGTTTGAACGCTAAGGTAATCAGTGTTAAACACTGCAGATAAAGCTTTTTAATTAGTGTTGAACACTAAAGCCCAACAGTATTTTAACACTGAGTTCGAGAGTTTCAATTTAGTGTTAAACACTAAGACAAGAGGGGTCACGTGGCAGCACGTGAGAGCGCCCTCCCTTCATTTATTCTGAGATTATCGTGTCTTTCAGAGCATCACGTGCCATCACGTGATGGGCATTCAAATGCCTATGTATTAGAGCTCCTGCCGAGGGTCACGTGGGTCACGTGGGGTGCTGCCTCAAAGGGGCTTTCTGTAGATCTCTTGGGGGGGTCACGTGATGACACGTGACCCTGCCTCTATGTATTTTGTTCAGAGGCTTTGTTAACCCTTTTTCAGGAATTAAATTCCTCGAACTGTAAATTTCAAAGGAATTAAATTCCTACTTCCTTTCGAAGACTTTGTTTTCTGGAATAGAGTTTAACTCTGAATTTTCTGTAGGAATTACATTCCTCATATATGTGAAGGGCTGAATAGGGTTAAACCCTAATAAAAGTTTTTAAGGAGTTTAAACTTCCATCCTCTGTTAAATTATGATTAAGGGAATTAAATTCCCGATGTTTCAACAGAACTGGGTTTCTTAATTAGGGTTAAACCCTGTTTCTTTTTTGTTCTGGAGGAATTAAATTCCCATGATACAGGGTCAAGACCTACTTTTATTTTAAAGGAATTAAATTCCTACAGTTCTGTGAGAATTAAATTCTCGTGCTTGCATTCCTTCTCTATGTTTTGGATCTGCGTGGCAGGATCTCAACCCATTGAGAATTAAATTCTCAACCTTAAGGGGAGATGTGCACTTTGCAGATCCTCTATCAAAGAGAGAAGAAATATGTTCTTCTGTTTTTTACATTATCAGAGTTAAACTCTGTTGAGAATTAAATTCTCTTTCTTTCAAAAGGCCTTCCCTTTCTTACCTAGGGTTTTTTGCAGAAGATCCGAGTCTTTTCAAAGTATCAAAGCTCTTCTCCTTTTTTCTTTTTTCTTCTCTGCGCATGTATATCTTTCTCTGTGTCTCTTGGCTCCTATTTATAGGAGAAGCAGCCGAATCAATCAGTTTTTGACGAATCTTCATTGAGATTTGATTTGCATTCATCATTCATTTTGGGCCGTTGGATTATTAGGTGAATTTTATTCACCATTGGATTTTAAATCCAGAGATTCTCCTTTGTTATTTTTGGTTAGATTTAAAGGGGAAATCTTTCCAAACCCGAGATTTTTCCATAGATAGATGATATTTCATCACCTCTGAATCTTTAATTTGATTGGTTCCAGATAGTTGCTTTCCTTTGGAAAGATTTGAATTTCTCTCAGAATTTAATTCTGTTGACAAAATGGGCTTTGAAAGCCGGTCACGTGTGACCACGTGACCCATGGTCACGTGTGAGCACGTGACCCTCTTTGGAATGAGCATTTTCCTTTCTTTTGCGCTCTGTCTTCTGATTGCTGCTTAAACGTCACGTGCTACCACGTGACCCCTGGTCACGTGTGAGCACGTGACCCTTGTTTGAACTCTCTTTCTTCGGTTCTTTTGGAGAACGAGTCTGCTGCCTTGAACGTCACGTGCCAACACGTGACCCTGGTCACGTGGAAGCACGTGACCTCTTCTGAAGCCTTTTTCCTTGACTTGATCAGGGAACTTGTGTGCCTTTGACGCTTGCATTTAAATGTCACGTGTCGCCACGTGACCCTGGTCACGTGGGAACACGTGACTCTTTCTGAAGCCCATTTTCTTCAGCGTAGTCAGGAAACTGAACTTGACTTGATGATGCTTTCTTTTTTAGGTGTCACGTGCCAACACGTGACCCCTTTCTGAAGCTTTTCTCAGAAGCTTTCCTGATTTTAAATCAGGAAACAAATGCCCCCACAGCGTTGTTCTCACGTGTCTGCACGTGAGTGCAACGCTGTCACCTCTTGTGACCGTTGGATTCCTCTAGGGATCTGGGGAGACGAAACGTTTTCATTGTCTTCTATAAATACTTCTGTCTATTCATAAGAGCCTTCACTTTGTTCATCTTCTTTTTCTGAGAACTTCTTCTTTAAGAATTTAATTCTCGCTTTCAGAGCTTAGTTCTCTGTCTTGAAACAATCTTCAGAGTTTAACTCTGTTCAAAAGGAATCCTTTTTCCTCAGGTAATGTTCTTGGACAACGATGGACCTTCACATTTCTCTGGATTTTAAATCCAAAACAAGGGTTTTTACCCTTTTTTCTTCATATTTTCCCTAAGAACATGAAACCGCTTAACCTTCAAACTGTAGGTCTTTTAGGGTTTAGACGATCCTTGGGGAGATGGCGTTTCAGATCAATGGAATTTAATTCCATCCAAAAATGTTTCTGGGAATTTAATTCTCTTTTATTAATAAGGAATTTAATTCCAACGAAGAACTCGATTTCTTCACACAGAGGCTTCCTGGGGTCTCTTGGCCCGAGGTTGTTCTTCCTGCAATTAATGCAATGGGGGCTTTGTAATGATGTCTTTTTGTGTGAATTTAATTCCTTTGATTTTATTGGATCCACTGTAGAGCCCGAGACAGATCCTGTTGGGGGAATGTGCATGGCCATCATTTTTTATTAAATGAGGATATTCCCTTTTGTTTTATTGTAACTGTTTGGTCTCATTATTAATGAGCCGTCATCCGGATTCTGTGGGGCCCATGTGTTTTGTAGCCAATGGTCCCAGGAAACTTTGCTGTTGCTTTCTCCCCCTAGTCTTCATGTCCATGCATGAATATATAACGCTGACTTTCCTTTTAACGGTTTTCTTTTATTGGATTTCAGGTGCGATGGCTTCTGCTCCACGCTTTCCCTTTTCTCGCTCGGAGGCGGCTTTTCCTCAGTCACCGTCTGATGAGGAAGCGATGGCGATGATTCGGACCCATGACCCGAACTGCACCAACCTTCTTCAGTGGGGGTCTTGGTATAGTCAGATTATTCAGGGTCGTCGGAGTTTTCTCTGCGCGGTGCCAACGGAGCCCACTTTCCCCTTTTTACCGATGGATCCTCCAAGGACAGCTTTTGCTGTGGAAATGCCCAACTGGACTCCGACGGGGAGGCTTGAGCCTTCGACGACCGGTATTCCGAATCATCCGATTCCGGCCATAGACATCTTGGGGCGGCGTATCTGCCAAGGTGAGGCCCACCCGTGGGGGCAAATTTATAAGATAGGGCTCACTCCCCGGCATCCCACGGGCTATCTTCTCTGGGCTCGCTACATCCTTTCTGCCCATCGTGCGCTGTTGCAGAAAGTCGGGCTTTATCAGGCCATATACGCGTCACTATTCCACTATAAGTCCCCGCATGCCTGGTGGGTTAAGGCGTTTTTGAACCAATGGAATCTTCCCACCAACACTTTCATTCTAGGAGATCGTGAGGTCTCGATCTCTCTTGCAGAATTTTATGAAATCTCGGGATTGCCAATCAGGGGCGCACTATATGAGGAGTTATTGCCTCCTGACGAGTATGTCTTTGAGCCCGAGTCTGCACCGGTTGACGGCTTGTCTGTTGAGAACGCCGTTCGCCACAAGCGCCCTAGTTTAATTAAGGCCCTAGGCATCTTCGACCGATTATTCACCGAGTCCGAGGAGCAGGGTGTCACTTTCAAGAGCTTCATTTCCTGCTTCCTTCGTGAGGATATCATATCGAAGACTGCTCCGAAGTTTGCTAACATCAGAGATCCCTTTGGGTTTGGTCCGAAGAAGCTACCGACTGCTGAATCGGACCTGCCACAATATTATATTCCCATCGTGTCACCGATGTCTTTTGAGTCCGTTGCAGCACCCGGTATGGATGAGGAAACATTCTTTGTGGGGTTTGTCAGTGTTTGGCTTAGCTGGTTTGTTATCCCGATGCATCGCTGCTTCATGAGAGCCTCGGTCATCTACCCGGCTCATCGTATTGCTGAGGGGACGCGGTTGGCCATCGGCATCCCGGCCTTGGCGCACCTCTATAATGGATTGGGCACCGCAGCTAATACCTCTACGCCTGGCGTGGACGTGGTAAACTTTTCACTTCATTATTTCACGTCCTGGATCGAAATGCATGTATTGGGGGCTTTCGCCATGCATCAGAGGCCCTCATTTTACGATGCCTACCCCTTTCCACGACTTATGCGGCTAGTGGATGCTTCTGCCGCCGACCCGACTCAATTCGGGGCTATTCGGGTGCTAATTTCTCCTCATGCCACCGCTGGCGGGTTGGTTTTTACTGATCGGGTCTTGTCTACTCCTTCGGGTCCCGTCCAACAACTCTGGGACCAGTCGAAAGACAACGCACCTTCTCTGAAGCCCCGGGAGGCTACGCATTTGTATGCAATCAGACCGGGTTACTTGGTGTTTCGCCAGGACAATGCGGCTCTTTTCATGCGGTACAATCCGCATCGATTTGCCCGGCAGCTTGGATACGACCAGGGTGTTCCTTTCGAGGCTTTTATGGTCGCCCCGATCCCTTCGCTTGATGCTGTTCGCGATGCCGCTCATCATTTTATGAGGCTGAACACTGGCTCTTATTTCATGGTCCCTGAAGCTGAGTACATGCCTCGATGCGTGGGCGCGTTTACGGGTTGGTATCTTCATCGGGTCAGCCCAATCATTCTCGAGGAAAGGAGGGTGCTTCTTGGCCACGATGCCCCTCTTCTGGCTCCTGGGGCTAAGTTACGACCGAGGGTTCCAGTCCGCTTTCCTTTGAGGGAGATTGGCACCGCGCTCATTCCAGGGGAGTCCGGGGTAGACCTTACTCCGATAGCTGGTATGCCTTTGGGTTCTCGCTCACGGGGTAAACGGGCTCCGGTGGTAGCACTCCTGCCGGTGGCGGCGCCGCCCCCCGTGGTGTCGACAATGGCGATGTCGTCCTCGGTTGTGGCACCGAGCGATAGTAAAAGGGATGAGGGCGCTGAGGGCGATGTGGGCCAGCGCCGCCATAAGGCTTCGTGAGGGAGGAAGCGGTCGTCCTCAGCGACCGGCTCCGGGTCTAAACGGCGGAAGGGAGCGGCTACTGCCCCGCTTGATTCTGTGGTGGAGTCTGAGCCTATCCTTGAAGATGAACCATTGGCCCTGCAAGGGTCAGACGCGGGACTTCTCTTCCCGAGTTCAGCTGATGAGGAGGCTGCACAGTTGGCCGAGGCCATACGGCGCTCAAAAGACGCGTCTCATAACGCCAAGGTTCCGAAGAAGTCTTATCCCGCTGTAATTTTCTACGAAGACCCTTCGTGGATTCGGCGGCGATTTATCGGCCCTTTGGAGGAATGGGGGGAAAGGGCTTTGAAGCAGGCCGCTTCAGAAGACGCAGCTGATGCACTCTCTTTGTGGACCGGCGGTCATGAGTCTACGCTTGAACCCCGGCGAGCCTACCTCCTTGAGAAGGAGCAGCGGCTTGAAGAAGCCATATTGAGGGCTTCTTTGCTTATAGGTACGTTGTGCTTCCTTTGTAGTCTCTCGGATTATTTATGCCTGTGCATATACATCATTATTCTTATTTGAATCATGCAGAATCTTCGACGCTGGGGGAGCTTCCTACGGGCCTATTAAAGCTAAAGCCCGCCGAAACTCCCAATGAAGCCTTGCTGGATGTGGAGGGGGCTGACGAGGCTGCTCCTCTCACGGTGGGACTTCCAGCGGCGGTTCTTGACCAGGGAGTGCCTGCCCCTCTGGGGGAAGCTCCTTTGGAGGCCGCCGCCCTAATGACTCTTACTGAGGGCGGCCCAAGGGCTGAGAGTGAGGTAGTCGGGACTATTCTCCCTTTGTTGGAGTCTGAGGTTACGGCAGAAACCGTTGAAGCTGCTATCCCCCCGGCTCAGAATGGGAGGAGTGTTGAAGGTATCCCTCCGTGTTTTAATTTAGTAACCCCTTCATAGTCTGAACTCTTTTATCTTTCTCAGAATTGCGCGGTTTGGCGGCCACGATCGCGGATCTGTCGCCTCGACAGTCATTTCAGCGTTTATTGGAGATGGCAGCTCCGCAGGCGATCTCCCCTCAGCGCATTGTCCTCTCGTCTGGGCAAGGTTGGTGTCGTCCATCCCTTCTCATAGCATCGTCGTTATTTTTTTTTTTGTACTGACATTGACGTTTTCTGCAGTTCTGGAAGCCGATGACGAGGTCGAGATTCTCGAAGGGCCAGAGGAGCCTTCAGCTCCTACTTGCACGACTGTCGGTGAGTGACATTTCATTGCACTCTCACTCGTTCCTTGCTTGAGCATTTTGTTGACGTCTTTTAAATTTGAACAGCTCTGCCAGTCTCCACGGCGTTGGAGTCGCGCATCGTGATGCCACCCGGCCCTTATGCCTTGCGGGCTTCAGAACGCTTGGCTCAATTAAGCCTCGTCTCCTTGTCGTCTCTGATCGAGGAGCTTCGTGCTGGTAGCACGACCACGGCTGAAGCATTCGCTGCTGAGGCTAACGGTTCTCTTCCTTTTCTTGCCACCTACCACAGCGAAGAGGTGGTGCGAGTCTGGGTGGAGTTCTGCCGGCGAGTGGAGGCTTGCCTGCACACTCTCGAGTGTTCTCGCCTTTCTTCGGAGGCCATGGCTGCAAAGGCGGAGTTACGAGGGTTGATAGCACGGTGCGCGGCCAACATGACGTCATGTGAGAAGAGGCTCGGTCGCAAGTTCTCGGAAAGGGAGTTAGCCTCCAAGGCGCTGAGCGAGCTTCAAGCCAATCTCACAGCCAGGGCCAACAAAGCGTATGAACTCTGGCGGGTGCTTCAGGAGTCCATCAAAGAGGTGGTGGTTCTCGACAAAGCTGCCACGTTTACTCGTGAGAGGGTCGAGGCTCATAAGGCCACTGAGAAAGAACTTGAAGCCCGGCTTGCTTCGTATCAGGCTCAGCAAGCTCAAGCGGAGGCTCGTCTTCTGGAGATCTTGCGTCATGAAGCCGTGGCTCAGCAAAAGCAGGATGAGCTGACCAAGCTGCTGAATCGCCCGCCGGCTTGAGACATTTGTATCTTTTCCTTCCTTTTTGTACATACTCATGGAAGAGAGTATTTTCTTTTTGTTTCTTTCATGAATTATACTTTGTACCCGTTTTGGTTTATGAATAAAAGATACATTTTTCTTCTAAATGGTGTGTCTCCTTTTCACTGAATGTATTCCGTGGATATTCTATCTTGATTTCCTTGCAGGACAGCGACGGCTTAGGATTCAGGGTTAAGATCTGCTTCCTAAGACTTTTGCATCTTACGACCCACGAGGGTCTCGTGAGGAGTTTTTCTCCCTACAGGTCGAGAGGATCCCATAGGTGCGAATTCCTCTTAAAGATCGTGAGGATCCTTAAGCGGGTTTTCCCTTGAGAGTCGTAAGGATCTCACAAGAGAGTTTTTTCTTCCTTACAGGTCGTGAGGGCCTGCAAGTGCCGGATGTGACCACCCTTATCCGTGTTTCACGGAGTCAGGGATCTCTCAAGGTATCGTAGTTTAAAGACGTCACGGTCAAGGTTAAGGACCTCATAGTCCGTGGATTTAGGGACTCCACAGTCCGGTGTTTGGTTGCAGGGACCCGTCACCTCTTTGAAGACGTTGAGGAATTACAACGCCAGGCATCAAAGGAGTGGAGAGATGTACCCTTAAACCAAGGTAGAATTCGTAGGGAATTGGGATGGTTGGTCGTTAGTTTTAAGACATCACGGTCGAGGTTAAGGACGTCATAGTCCGTGGATTTTAAGGACTCCACAGTCCGGTATTTGCTCTGGATGCTTCATACGGGTTCACTGCCGTGCTCGGCGAGGACCAGGCTCCGCTCTGGACGTTTTCCACGGGGTCAAAGAGTGACATCATCCGCGTTCCACGTAACCAGGAATTTTGCACTAGATGCTTCACACGGGTTCACTGCCGCGTTAGGCGAGGACTAGGCTCCGCTCTGGATGCTTCGCACGGGTTCACTGCCATGCTCTGCGAGGACCAGGATCCGCTCTGGACGTTTTCCACGGGGTCAAAGAGTGACATTATCCGCGTTCCACGTGACCAGGAATTTTGCACTAGATGCTTCACACGGGTTCACTGCCGCGTTAGGCGAGGACTAGGCTCCGCTCTGGATGCTTCGCACGGGTTCACTGCCATGCTCTGCGAGGACCAGGATCCGCTCTGGACGTTTTCCACGGGGTCAAAGAGTGACATTATCCGCGTTCCACGTGACCAGGAATTTTGCACTAGATGCTTCACACGGGTTCACTGCCGCGTTAGGCGAGGACTAGGCTCCGCTCTGGATGCTTCGCACGGGTTCACTGCCATGCTCTGCGAGGACCAGGATCCGCTCTGGACGTTTTCCACGGGGTCAAAGAGTGACATTATCCGCGTTCCACGTAACCAGGAATTTTGCACTAGATGCTTCACACGGGTTCACTGCCGCGTTAGGCGGGGACTAGGCTCCGCTCTGGATGATTCGCACGGGTTCACTGCCATGCTCTGCGAAGACCAAGATCCGCTCTGGACGTTTTCCACGGGGTCAAAGAGTGACATTATCCGCGTTCCACGTAACCAGGAATTTTGCACTAGATGCTTCACACGGGTTCACTGCCGCGTTAGGCGAGGACTAGGCTCCGCTCTGGATGCTTCGCACGGGTTCACTGCCATGCTCTGCGAGGACCAGGATCCGCTCTGTACGTTTTCCACGGGGTCAAAGAGTGACATTATCCGCGTTCCACGTGACCAGGAATTTTGCACTAGATACTTCATACGGGTTCACTGCCGCGTTAGGCGAGGACTAGGCTCCGCTCTGGATGCTTCGCACGGGTTCACTGCCATGCTCTGCGAGGACCAGGATCCGCTCTGGACGTTTTCCACGGGGTCAAAGAGTGACATTGTCCGCGTTCCACGTGACCAGGAATTTTGCACTAGATGCTTCACACGGGTTCACTGCCGCGTTAGGCGAGGACTAGGCTCCGCTCTGGATGCTTCGCACGGGTTCACTGCCATGCTCTGCGAGGACCAGGATCCGCTCTGGACGTTTTCCACGGGGTCAAAGAGTGACATTATCCGCGTTCCACGTGACCAGGAATTTTGCACTAGATGCTTCACACGGGTTCACTGCCGCGTTAGGCGAGGACTAGGCTCCGCTCTGGATGCTTCGCACGGGTTCACTGCCATGCTCTGCGAGGACCAGGATCCGCTCTGGACGTTTTCCACGGGGTCAAAGAGTGACATTATCCGCGTTCCACGTAACCAGGAATTTTGCACTAGATGCTTCACACGGGTTCACTGCCGCGTTAGGCGAGGACTAGGCTCCGCTCTGGATGCTTCGCACGGGTTCACTGCCATGCTCTGCGAGGACCAGGATCCGCTCTGGACGTTTTCCACGGGGTCAAAGAGTGACATTATCCGCGTTCCACGTAACCAGGAATTTTGCACTAGATGCTTCACACGGGTTCACTACCGCGTTAGGCGAGGACTAGGCTCCGCTCTGGATGCTTCGCACGGGTTCACTGCCATGCTCTGCGAGGACCAGGATCCGCTCTGGACGTTTTCCACGGGGTCAAAGAGTGACATTATCCGCGTTCCACGTAACCAGGAATTTTGCACTATATATCCGCATTTCACGGGGTGAAGGTTTGACTGTTGGCGATATGTACACCACCGAGCCACGGAGTTGGGAGTTGCCGCTGTTCCGCTTAGCTTGAAGTTGTGTCCGTTGTTACGAGACGAGTATTGGGATGATGTTTAGGTCGCTTGTGGCCCGTCGAGATTTAGCTTCTTTCTTCTAATGAAACCTGGGGAGGAAGAGTGCGACTCCTTCTTTGTTTGCGCCCCTGGATTGTGTACAGGGATTGATGTAGCGTCACCTGTAGGGCATGTATTTTATTTTTATTTTATTTCTTTTCCCGCGATGCTCTATCATTTCAGCTTTTTATATCGCGAAAATCGCGACTGCCCAATCATTTCGGCTATTTTTCGCGGTGCCCAATCATTTCGGCTGTTTATTTATTTTTACTCGCTGCTTTTTATTGCGAGTTGCCCAATCATTTCGGCTATTTTTTATGCATACATTTTTTTTACTTGCTGATTTTTATTGCAAGTTGCCCATCATTTCGGCTATTTTGTAGGCATGTGTGGCTTGCTAGCTTTTTCGCTACAAGCTTGGATTTTGGACGCCGATTTCGGCATCAGCATCGCTGCAACTGGGACGTTGCCAGGAGCGAATCATCATTTGCCACGAAAGAATTTGTGATTTGATACCGGTTTAGGCGTCAGCATCGCTGCAACTGGAATATTGCCAGGAGCGAATCATCATTTGCCTCTGTCGGTGTTGAACAAAGGTAGCTTAGCAAACAGGGTTAAGGTCCTGCCGACTAAGGCTTTTGACTTCATGAGCCGTAAGGGTCTCACAAAGGTATTTCTCCCTACAAGTCGTGAGGCTCTTGCAGGTGTATTTTCTCCTTAGGGATCGTGAGGATTCCTAAGTGTATGTTCCTCTGTAAGTCGTAAGGATCCTACAAGAGGGTTTTCTCCTTATGGGTCGAGGGGACCTATAAGGGTTGGACTTTGCTGGGGAAATGTTTATTCGCGTCCGTGGATTGTATACAAGGGTCAGTATTGAGCCTCTTGTAGGGCAATATCGGAGGTTGTGGAGGATTTGCTTAAGAACAGGTTTAGGTTTCTGTAACTTAAGACTTTCAAATCTCATGGGCCGTGAGGGTCCCACAAGAGAATTCTCCTTACGAGTCGTAAGGATCTCGCAAGTGTATTTTCTCCTTAGGAATCGTGAGGATCCCTAAGTGTGTTGCTCCTTTGTGAGTCGTAAGGATCTCACGCAGGTGGTTTCTCCTTACAAGGTCGAGAGGACCCTACAAGTGTCTTTTAACGAGGTTGCGCCCTTTCGGGTTTTCACAAACACTCGCCGGTAGCCCTGCTCTTTTTACTCACGGAGCCCTTTCGGGTTTTCATCCGTGCCCATTTTGCTTATGGACATACCGTTTTTTTTTTATTCTTTTTCTTTTTTTTTTACAAGGTCGCGCCCTTTCGGGTTTTCACGAACACTTGCCGGTAGCCCTGCTGTTTTTACTCACGGAGCCCTTTCGGGTTTTCATCCGTGCCCATTTTGCTTATAGACATACCGTTTTTTTTATCATTTTTTTTTATCTTTTTTTTTATCCATCTCGTCAGCCTAAGGATGCTGCGGTAGTAGTTTTAGGGACGTTTCGGTCCGTCGATAGTTTAAGGACGTTTCGGTCCGCCGTTAGTTTAAGGACGTTTCGGTCCGCCGTTAGTTTAAGGACGTTTCGGTCCGTCGATATGGGAAGGCCGGCTGCTACTTGTAAAGTCTGAGCCTAGGAAGATAGCGAGCGGACATAGTCGTCGTCATCTATCATTGACCCCGGCTATGGCTCATTAAGTATAGTACTTCTTTAAGAAGCGGCCGTTTATTGGCCTGAAAGGCCTTTCACCGTGCATGTCCATGAGTAGATAGGCTCCACCCTGGTAGACCTTTTCTATGATATACGGGCCTTCATAGTTTGGCTCAAATTTTCCCCGCTTGGCACGATTGGGGATCATAGGTCTTTTGACCACTAGTACGAGTTCGCCTTGGCGGAATGTCCTCGGCCTGGTCAATCTTTCGTACGAGCGCGTCATCTTTGCTTTGTAGGCTTCTAGATGTTGTTACGCTATGAGCCGGGTTTCATCGAGGGCATCAAGCTCCTCAAGCCGAAGGTGAGCATTTTCTTCGTTCGTCAGCTCGTGGTGGATTGCTACTCGTAGAGAGGGTAACTCTATCTCGAGGGGGAGCACTGCTTCTGTCCCAAATACCAACGCGTACGGCGTTGTGTTTGTGGCCTTCTTGAATGTAGTTCGATAAGCCCAAAGGGCTTCTTGCAGCTTTTCGTGCCAGTCTCTCTTATTCCTGGAAACGGTCTTTTTTATGATCTTCGTCAAGGTCTTATTGAAGGCCTCGGCCAGACCGTTAGCTCGTGGATTGTAAACTGAAGAATATCTCCAGTCTATATTGTGCTGCTGTGCGAAGCGGCTAATCTTATGGCTTCGGTAGGCCGGCCCGTTATCGGAGATAATCCGCCGTGGAGTTCCAAACCGATAGATGACGTGCGTCTTGAAGAAGTGGAGAATATTCTCCGTCTTCACTTCCTTCAGCGGTACTGCTTCTGCCCATTTGGAGAAGTAATCGGTTGTCGCCAGGATAAAGCGGTGTCCCCGGGATGATGCTGGCTCAATGGGGCCGACTATGTCAGTCCCCCACATTTCGAATGGCCAACTAGCCAACGTCGGGTGCAGTGGATTCGGATGTTGGTGGATGAAGTCTCCATGGATCTGGCATGAGTGGCATTGCTTTGCATACTCGAGGCAGTCCTGGATCATCGTGGGCCAGTAATAACCCATCCGTTTAATTTTTAACTTCATCTTTGGGCCTGCCTGGTGAGAACCGCAAAGTCCGTCATGAACTTCCTGAATGACTCTTTCTGCTTCGTCAGGTCCCAAGCATCTCAGCCATAGGGAATCAAACGATCTCTTGTATAGAATGTCGTTGACAAAAGCGAAAGATAAAGCTCGTTTCATGAGCTGATGTCTTAATGACGCTTCTTCGGGCATTCGGCGGGATTTAAAGTAGTCTATGAAGACTTCCCTCCAGTCTTCGGCCTTCTCATGGTCTTTTATTTGTAGAGTCATCTGCTCAGTCGTTCCCTTTTTTCCGCATGATTCCGGAGATATTTCTGCCGGGGCGAGTACTCGACGGCTTTGCACCACGATTCTGACGTCATCGAGGTTCTCGTCAGCCAGTTCTTTAGCAAGTTTAGCCAACGCGTCTGCTTTGCTGTTTTCCGCGCACGGTATGTTCTCCAAAGTATAGGAGGGAATTTGGGTCAATAGTTGTTGCACCCTTTCGCCGTACTTTACCAACTCCGGCTTGCACGTTTGGTAGTCACCATTTACTTGACTGACGACCAGCTGAGAATCCCCGTATATGAGGAGGTCCTCAATTCCCATGTCGATGGCGATCTCGAGGCCTGCTATCAGGGCTTCGTATTCGGCTTCATTGTTTGTCCTCGGCTCTGTTAAGGAGAAGGCGAAGCGCATTATCCCTCCTTGTGGAGTTGCAAAGATGAGGCCTATCCCTGATTTGATCATTGGGATACCTTGTTTCTGTTTCTTTATGGAGGACGCTCCATCGAAATAGAGTTCCCATTGGGTGCTTCCTCCGCTAATCGCATCAAATGCATGCTCGTCCGGCAAATCACAGTTCAGAGGAGAATTGGCCGGTATCGGGTGCTCGGCGAGGAAGTCGGCAATGGCCTGGCCTTTCACTGCCTTGAGAGGTTGATACGTTATCGAGAACTCCATCAAGAGCAGGGCCCACTTAGCAAGTCGTCCCGTCAGTATGGCTTTCGACATCAAATATTTGAGAGGGTCCACCTTCGAAATAAGACGGACTTCATGTGCTAATGCGTAATGTCTAAGCTTTGTTATTGCGAAGATCAATGCCAAGCAGTGCTTTTCAATGGGGGAATAGTTGCCTTCTGCCCCCAGTAGAACTCGACTTAAGTAGTAGAGTGCTCTCTCTTTCCCCTGATCGTTCTCTTGTACCCATAATGCGCCTAAAGAACCTTCGAGGGCGGTCGTATAAAGAATGAGGGGTTTTCCCTTGACCGGCGCGGCCAACACCGGAGGGCTCTGCAGGTATTGCTTGATCTCGTCTAGTGCACCTTGACATTTGTGATCCCAAACGAATGGGGTTCCCTTTTTCATCAGGTGGCTGTAAGGACGGCATTTGCCCGAAAGATTAGCGATAAACCGCCGGATGTATGCGAGCTTCCCTTGGAGAGACCGCAGCTGCTTGAGCGTTCTTGGCGGAGGCATTTCCATGATCGCTTTAATCTTTGACGGATCTATTTCAATACCTCGGTGTCGAATGATGAATCCCAGGAATTTGCCCGAGGAGACTCCAAACGCGCATTTGAGGGGATTCATTTTCAAATTACATTGCCGAAGGCGTTGAAATACAGTCTCCAGATGCTTTAAATGATCTTCGTATGACGTGCTCTTTACTACGAGGTCATCGATATAGCACTCGACGATGTCATGTATGAGGTCGTCGAAGATCTTTGTCATGGCCCTTTGATAGGTGGCACCAGCGTACTTTAGACCAAGGGGCATAACCTTGTAGCAAAATATACCCAAAGGGGTGCGGAAAGCGGTATGCTTCTGGTCTTCGGGATGCATCTTTATCTGATTGTATCCTGACGAACCATCCATAAAGGAGAAAACCTCGTGAGTTGACGTGTTATCTATCATTAGCTCGGTTACTGGTACTGGGAAATCATCCTTTGGACAGGCTTTATTGAGATCCCTGAAATCCACGCATATGCGTACCGTCCCATTCTTCTTCATTACCGGGACGATATTGGCAATCCAGTCGGGATATTGGACTTCTTGGATAAATCCAGAATCAATCAACTTCTTGACTTCGGCGTTGATGCTCATTTCAAGCTCGAGTCGCATCCTCCTTGGCGCCTGCTTGACTGGCTTAATATCTGGGGATATTGCTAATCTATGCACAGCAATCTCCGGATCCAATCCTGGCATCTCGGAGTAGTTCCATGCGAAGCAATCTTTATGCCGTAGAAGCACGTTCTTTAACGCAGCCACCTTTTCTTCGGATAACAGCTCGCTGACAAATGTCGGTCGCGGGTCGTCTGCCGATCCCAACTCAATCTTCTTGAGGTTATCTGCAGTAGTATGTATACCATCTTCCAGTTCTTTGGGAGCGGGCGGAAATTCTGAGATCACCTCATCATTGCTGTTCTCAAAGCACCGGGGAAGGTCATCTACGTTCTCGGGCTCTTCTCCTAATATCGTAATCGTATAACAAGTGCGAACCCGCTCCCTGGACTGAGGTGGACCCGGTTCTGCTCTTGCGGCCTTGGGCTCATGCTTTCGCGGCGGCGTTACCTTCCAGCCGTCGGATAAAGCGAATCTATCCCGTCGGTACTGGTCCTCGACCCAGTTCTTGAAGGTGAAGCAGTCTTCGGTAGGATGTCCTATGGCTTGGTGATAAGAGCAATAACTCGGATGAGAGACCTTGCTAGCTTGCTCAGGATGTCTAGACTCTGGAAGCGTGATCATTTGATGTTTTATAGCGAGGTTGAGTAACCTCTCCGTCTTGTCTCGGGGGAAGGAATACGCTCGACTCATCTTCTTCACGAGGGACAAACCCGAGCCGCTTCTTGATTTATTTTCGTCTCTGCATCGGGCCTTTCGTACAACGGATTGACGAGGATAAGCGTCTTTGTCTTTTCCAGTACGTTGAGATAGACGTTGCGTCCTGGCCTTCTTGTAGATGGCCATCTCGCGGTTGTGGTCTTCCTGAGCTCTCTGACCCATTTTCCTGATAGGCTTGTTCGTTCGTTCTTCAAACGACGGACTCGGTGCTTCAATCGCGGGGTCTAGTTTTAATGAAGGGTTGGCATCTCCTGACAGGGCGTCCTCTTCTTCATCAAAGGTATATATAGTGTAGCTGCTGTGAGTCCGTTCCCGTTTTCCAGCTCTTGTGTATCCAAGCCCGAGTGTTTCCATCTTCCCGTTGGGCAATTTGCGTTGAGTCCCGGGGACATCCCAAATCTTGTTGTAGAACCGAGCCTGCCGAACAGCCTGTTTTAAGGGTACTCCTTGGCGCTTTAATAGCTTCTTTAATCCATCCGTATAGTATCTGGGCAGACGGATGGGTTGGATCCTGTCGAATGTAGTATCTGCGCCATGCCAGATCTCTTTCTCTATTTTCGACTCTGAGGATCGGTAAAATAGGATCACTTTCTCACCCCTTCGCCTGGGAGGGACGTAGAATGTTTGCAGGTCCTGTACATTGTGAGCCTGAAGCGCGTCGAGATCCTTGTAGTGTTCTCGCGGTACCATGGTGATTTGCAAACTATGGTCATCGCCAGGGGGTACTTGTATTGACAGCCGATTGGAGAACACAGCGTTCACTTCATCTTCTGAGTCACTTCCGAAGACTAACATGGGGGCGGGCGTCCTCAGGTTGTTGCGTTGAGATGGCCCTGCATAAACTATCTCTTCCTCTTCTTCGGTATCGCTCCCGAAAACGGGGATGGTGGCGGCGGCTTTGTTCTCCGGCTTGCGACACCTTTCTGTATCCTCGAAATCTGGCAAAAAGTACTTCGCATCTTCGTATTTGCGGAATTCGTTCACGGAAAATGGGTTTAACTCACCTGTTACGGTATACTCGAAACCATCCTTGAAGTACTTCATACACTGATGTTGTGTAGAAGGGATGATATTGTACTCGTGTAGCCAAGGACGGCCGAGCAAGGCGTTGTAGCAGGTCTTGGCGTCAATGACATGGAATTTGATGTCTGTGACGAGAAGTCCAAAGCGTAATGTTAGTATCACAGATCCGAGAGTCCGTGACGATTGTGAATCGAAACCGGAGATAGTAATCTTGTCACGAGCGAGGTGTTGCACGCTCATGCAGATTTCCTTCAACACCCGAACATTAAGGAGATTGACGGAGGATCCATTATCCACCAGGATCTTGCCTATCTTGATATCATGGCAGTATCCGGAGACATATAGGGGCCGGTTGTGGTCGCACGTCCCGAGAAGGAGGTCTTCATCACCGAAAGTGACGTCGGCCGTATGCACTTCCTCCAGTTCATCCTTCATCTTTTCAGTGGCGAGGAAGGCTTGGAATTGCTCGGGTTCCTGTAACGCCTTAATTAGTGAGTCTCGCGCTTCTTTCGATAATAGGAGGGCATCGAGAATGCTAAGCTGTGAAGGTAGCTTCCTTAGGTGCGCGAGGATGTTATAGTCCACTTTACTCTTCCTAGGAGGGTCTTTGGCAGCCAGCTCTCTCGTGACTTGGTCATCTAAAGTGATATCTTCAGTGACTTTTTCCTTTCCCTTATCTTTTCTATTCCCGGGCCCGAGATTCTTTTCTGGGAGTGTGCGATTGCGCAGCTGAATGTTCTCGCAGATCTCCGATTCCTCCTCTTTCCCCAAAACAGATTCTTTAAAGAGAGGGCCCAGAGCCATTTCTTCATCAGAGTCGCTCCCAAAGGTGAGAACTTGTGACCCCCTGGCGTTAACCATGCAACAGCTGCCAGTCGTTCTGCTGTGCCCATCGACAGTACTTCTTCGCTCCCGACGGATCTTGCGTTTCATGCGCTCAACATGTTGCCGACGAGTAACATATCCTTGCCACCATATCTTAAAGGCGTCGCACTCCTCCGTGGGGTGTGAGACTTTCCGGTGATATGCGCAATAGTCAGGGTGCCTCTCCGCCCCATCGTGTGTATCTCCTTCCGAGGGCGGTAGCTTCATCCCCATTGACATGGCTTTGGCAAACCTTTTTCTCGTCTTGAATATCTTCTTGTCTACTTCGGATACCTTTCGCTCTGGCGGAGGTAGTTCAACTCTTCCGTTCAGTCGCCCGCATTTGGCTCTTTCCGACGTGGTCATTTCACGCTCCTGGTCCGCTTTACATTTTAGACGAATCTCGTCTAGAAAAGCGTCGATCATTTCGTCTGTTGGCCATGCACGCTCTGGTACAGGCTCTGCCTCCGGCTTCTTAGTGCTGGGAGTTTTCCCATCATCGGTAAACGAGTGGGAGACTACGTTACAACTCGCCACATATCCTTCGGATTCATCCGACGAGCTCTCTCCATCATCTTCCTCTTGAAAGATGTGGTTGAGGAACTTTTGTAGTGTGACAGGGGTTCGCGCCTTTTGATTGTATTCTTCCAGCGCGTCGATTTGCTTCTGCAAGTTCGTGTGCTCGTTTCCAAGCTTCACGGGCTTCTTCGGTTTCTTCTTCTTTTTCCTCGAAGATTTTGACGGTTGGACGTGAGTATTTGGGCTCTTATCGCGAGTCTTCGTAATTGGGCGGGGCTTCAACATTCCTTTGATAATTTGAGGTTCAAGAGGGTCCTTTCATTCGATCGCAGGGCACGCATGAAGGTCTCTCAGCATTCTTTTGGTTTTAGTTGATAGCACGACCTCCCATGGAGCTTCTTCAATAAAAGAACATGTTGCCCCCGGTGTATCCGCTTTCCTAGGAGCATGCGGCTGTGGTGGGTTCACCTTCCACTTTTCGGACAGTACAAACTTCCCCTGGAGGTACTGGTCTTCAATCCATCCTTTGAAGACGAAGCAATCTTCAATCGGATGGCCTACCGTCTGATGGTAAGGGCAATAGTTAGGGTTATTCACCTCGGTGGGTTGCGGCGGTCACCTTGGATTTGGCAGGTTTATAAGTCTGTTGCGTATTGCCAGCTCGAATAGCCGTTTCGTCTTGTCCCGTGGGAACGAGTAGGGACGCTTCATCTTCTCATTATAATACCGACGTCTTTCCTCCAGTTGATCTGTCGGTTTCGGGGCGTTAGGTTGCTCTTGGGCATTCGCAACAAATGTTGCTCTTCCTTTACCCTTGTCATTCCGAGGTTCCGACTTCGGTGTAGGTGGTCTATGACCCATCTGGTCCATCTGAGCCAACTTGTCGATCAGGGCCTGGAATGTGGTTGGCTTAAAGAACATCATAAACTGGGAGATAGTTGTGTGAGGGTCTAGAGTTCCCACGAACATGCCCACCGCAGGTGCTTCCTCAATGCGTTGCTCACATCTCGACCACATGTTCCGCCAGCGTATAGCGTACTGGACCCAGGTTTCGCCCGGTTTTACCCTGGCGTTAATAAGTGCAGTTATTGGAGTGCGTTCGCTGGCACTTGCAAATCGCTGAGTGAACAACAACTCCATTTCAGCGAACGTTTTGATAGAATCGTTCGGGAGTTCCGAATACCATTCGAACGCTGTTTCTGATAAGCTGCCCACGAACTGGCGGAGCAACAATTTATCATCACCGCCGGTGTTACCGCAGAGGGCCCGAAACTGGGCGACATGTTGATGGGGATTGCCGGTCCCCTTATACACGTGGAATTTTGGTATCGTATAGCCTTGCGGGTATTTGATTTGGTCATACCAGCTCGGATACGGCCGCCCCGTTTTCACGACTTGACCAGCTGCCTCAGTAGCGTGATGAACTCGGATTTGCTGGGCTATGTAATCAGCCAAGTCAGCCTTAGAGATTGCCTCCTCCTTGGCCGTTGAGAGGGCTGGTGGTGGATTTGACGTTTCTCCTCGGTCGTCTTCAAGAACGATTGGGGGATCCTCGGAGGGTAAGTCCTGCTGGATCATCATTCCTATCACATCTTGGAAGAGAAGGCCCATCCGTTGTATGTTGGCCGCTTGTTCAGCAGCCTCTTTGTCCCTTTTCTCCAGTGTCCGGCGAAGGAATTCAGCGTCGGTTTCTTCCTCCCGGCGCGCGTCTGAGGACGTTTCTGGGTTTTCTTTTGGTCCGGTGAGCGCGGCCATAGCATTCATCATTTCTTGAAGCTTTTGTTGCTGCTCCTGGGCTTTCGTCACGGATCGGGTTAGCGGTCGGTGGCCCGCAGAAGTGCGGCTCTCCTCTTTTCCAGAGGCCATTTAAACAGTGTGCACCACCATGCCCCCAGACTTAGGGCGTCTGGGCTCAGTGCTTTTAGCCGTCGCTGCATGCTGTGGGGTCTTCTCTGGCCTCCTCCTTTTATGAGCCATGGAGGTTGAGGGGGCCGTTGAGGTGGGCGTCCAGACAGCCTTTTGGGGTTTAGCCTGGTGACCAGCTTCCGGTTGGATTTTCAGCTTCTTGTGTTGGCGGGAGAAGTTTGGATCGATGATCGAGTCCCGTGCCTGCCGCCAAACCTTATAGATTTTGGAAGACAGCCGTTGAGGAGATCGGGGTTGTTCGGGTTTTATTTCCACAACCTTTTTTAATGAGGGGGGAGACCTCTTCAGTACTGCCGTAGGGGAATTCCTTCGCACCTTATTTAGCATTTCAAAGCTGTTCCCAGTTGGAACAGCAGCATTAACCTCTGCCACCGGGGCCGATGGAGTCAACCCGGAGGGGGAGTTGCCTCCAGCCTTCCTCACTCGGCGCCAATGGCGACGTCGAGCGTGTCGAGCGGACGGTGTAGGGTCAGCGGTAAGAATGGTTTCGTCTTGCCCCCTATCTGGGTGGGGGGTCGTAGTTGGTATCAGCCTGTCAAAGACCGATGTCCTTTGGGCAGTAGGAGCGGGAGCTGAAGCCGTTAATCTTGTAAAGACCGACCTTTTGGCTGGAGGAGCTGCCTTAACGACTTCTGGGGCAGGAGCGGCCACTTTCTTAGAAGCAACCTTCTCTGAGATCGTAGGTCCCATGATGGGTTCGAAGGATTTCTGGCCCAATCTAGAGAAGACCGAGGCGTTGACGTTGGGCGACTCGTTGAGAGGAGCCGCGGCAGGGGTAAGACGATCAAAGACCGACTTCTTGAGAGCTTCCGTTGTCAGCACTGGAGCGGTGAAGTTTGTCGGCGGGAGCATGGTCCCAAAGAACAATCCTGTGGTGGCGCGAGTGACCTGTTCCACGGGCATTGTGAATAGCGAAGCAGCTTGGGGTCCGTAGGCTATACTTCCTGGCGAGGCAGAGCGTTGGTTGCAATTGCAGTCTGAGCAGTTGGAGAATTTCACGGAAGTAGAAGCCATCGATCCTTTGCTTTCTGCAATAAGCAAGACGCCCATTCTTAGTATCTTGAAACCCAAGGGCAACCATTAGCGAACCGCGTTTGGTTCGCGAGTCACGACACACGAAGTGTGGAGTGGAAAGAGGAAAAGGTCCCACCGGGCGTGCCAGAATCTGTTCCCCTCCGAAAGACGGCGCGACATGACGTCTAGCCTGAGATTCGGGGCAGATGCTAATTGGTGCTATCCGTCCACCTCTCCGAAGATGCCAAGTTGATTTATGGCACCATGTATCGAAGGTTTAGACGGATGCGTCCGGTGTAGCAGATTTCGTCAGATTCCCCCTCGTTTGAGGGGTTTTTTTTTATTGTGGGGACGCTCTTCCCTGCAGGCGCAAGCCCCTGCAGTTAATTACGCTACCGCATTGCGGTAACAACTTTCTCCTTCTCCAGATGGTCACTTCGTGTCGTGAGTGTTTGTTTTGTATTTTGTTGCCCGTGGATTGTTTACGGAGACTGAGTTAGGTCGTCGCCCGTAGGGCGTGGACTAGTCCAAATCCGTATTATCTTAGATTTGGGTTTGGGGGGGGTTTGGTTTGAGGATACGTCAGCCATACTTGAGGCTAAGATCAACTCAAATGTTTGTTAAGGATACGTTAGTCTAACTTTGTGACTAAGATCAACTTAACGGGATCGTTCGGATCCGACAAAAGAGCGTTTGGACTCTAATGTTCCAGTTTAGGGACATAGTGGTCCATGAATGTATGGCCGTCGGGACCCGTCACCTCTCTGACGACGTTGAAGGATTACAACGACGGATGTCAGAGGAGTTCAGAGATGTACCCTCGAGCCAGGGTTAATTGGGGGATTCATAGTCCACTCTGTTTGAAGGTTTAAGGATACGTTAGCTGTCTTTTGAGGCTAAGATCAACTTAAACGGGACCGTTTAGATCCGACAAAAGAGCATACGGGGCTCTATTGTTCTAGTTTAAGGACGTTGCGGTCCATGGGTAGTTTAAGGACATTGCGGTCCATGGGTAGTTTAAGGACATTGCGGTCCATTGTTAGTTTTAAGACATCTCGGTCAAGGTTAAGGACGTCGTAGTCCATGGGTTTAAGGACCCCACGGTCCATTGTTAGTTTTAAGACATCTCGGTCAAGGTTAAGGGCGTCGTAGTCCATGGGTTTAAGGATCCCACAGTCCGGTATGTGCTCTGGATGCTTCACACGGGTTCACTACCGCGCTTGGCGAGGACCAGGCTCCGCTCTGGACGCTTTCCACGGGGTCAAAGAGTAACATTATCCGCGTTCCACGTAACCAGGAATTTGCATTAGACATGAGTTTAAGGACCCCACAGTCCATATCAATGTGTGGTCGTCGGGACCCGTCACCTCTTTGAAGACATTGAGGGATTACAATGCCAAGTATCAAAGGAGTGAAGAGATGTACCCTAGAACCGGAGTGGATTAAATAGTCCTTGGCCCAATTTGGGATCAAGACGAATTAATTATGTTATGAGTCCATTGGCCCAGTTAATCACAAATTGAGGACTTATGGCCATCTTGGGCTAAGTCCAATCAGGAGAGGCTTTGCCTCTATCCATTTAGGCCAATTGGGCCAAACGTCTAGTGTTAAACACTACAGAGCAGTCAGTGTTGAACACTGGGAATGAGGTTGATAAGTTAGTGTTTAACACTAAGAGGTAATTGGTGTTAAACACCAGCAACAAGGCTTTTCGAATTAGTGTTAAACACTAAAAACAGATCAGTGTTGAACACTGCAAATGAAGATCTCAGATTAGTGTTTGAACGCTAAGGTAATCAGTGTTAAACACTGCAGATAAAGCTTTTTAATTAGTGTTGAACACTAAAGCCCAACAGTATTTTAACACTGAGTTCGAGAGTTTCAATTTAGTGTTAAACACTAAGACAATAGGGGTCACGTGGCAGCACGTGAGAGCGCCCTCCCTTCATTTATTCTGAGATTATCGTGTCTTTCAGAGCATCACGTGCCATCACGTGATGGGCATTCAAATGCCTATGTATTAGAGCTCCTGCCGAGGGTCACGTGGGTCACGTGGGGTGCTGCCTCAAAGGGGCTTTCTGTAGATCTCTTGGGGGGGTCACGTGATGACACGTGACCCTGCCTCTATGTATTTTGTTCAGAGGCTTTGTTAACCCTTTTTCAGGAATTAAATTCCTCGAACTGTAAATTTCAGAGGAATTAAATTCCTACTTCCTTTCGAAGACTTTGTTTTCTGGAATAGAGTTTAACTCTGAATTTTCTGTAGGAATTACATTCCTCATATATGTGAAGGGCTGAATAGGGTTAAACCCTAATAAAAGTTTTTAAGGAGTTTAAACTTCCATCCTCTGTTAAATTATGATTAAGGGAATTAAATTCCCGATGTTTCAACAGAACTGGGTTTCTTAATTAGGGTTAAACCCTGTTTCTTTTTTGTTCTGGAGGAATTAAATTCCCATGATATAGGGTCAAGCCCTACTTTTATTTTAAAGGAATTAAATTCCTACAGTTCTGTGAGATTTAAATTCTCGTGCTTGCATTCCTTCTCTATGTTTTGGATCTGCATGGCAGGATCTCAACCCATTGAGAATTAAATTCTCAACCTTAAGGGGAGATGTGCACTTTGCAGATCCTCTATCAAAGAGAGAAGAAATATGTTCTTCTGTTTTTTACATTATCAGAGTTAAACTCTGTTGAGAATTAAATTCTCTTTCTTTCAAAAAGCCTTCCCTTTCTTACCTAGGGTTTTTTGCAGAAGATCCGAGTCTTTTCAAAGTATCAAAGCTCTTCTCCTTTTTTCTTTTTTCTTCTCTGCGCATGTATATCTTTCTCTGTGTCTCTTGGCTCCTATTTATAGGAGAAGCAGCCGAATTAATCAGTTTTTGACGAATCTTCATTGAGATTTGATTTGCATTCATCATTCATTTTGGGCCGTTGGATTATTAGGTGAATTTTATTCACCATTGGATTTTAAATCCAGAGATTCTCCTTTGTTATTTTTGGTTAGATTTAAAGGGGAAATCTTTCCAAACCCGAGATTTTCCCATAGATAGATGATATTTCATCACCTCTGAATCTTTAATTTGATTGGTTCCAGATAGTTGCTTTCCTTTGGAAAGATTTGAATTTCTCTCAGAATTTAATTCTGTTGACAAAATGGGCTTTGAAAGCCGGTCACGTGTGACCACGTGACCCATGGTCACGTGTGAGCACGTGACCCCCTTTGGAATGAGCATTTTCCTTTCTTTTGCGCTCTGTCTTCTGATTGTTGCTTAAACGTCACGTGCTACCACGTGACCCCTGGTCACGTGTGAGCACGTGACCCTTGTTTGAACTCTCTTTCTTCGGTTCTTTTGGAGAACGAGTCTGCTGCCTTGAACGTCACGTGCCAACACGTGACCCTGATCACGTGGAAGCACGTGACCTCTTCTGAAGCCTTTTTCCTTGACTTGATCAGGGAACTTGTGTGCCTTTGACGCTTGCATTTAAATGTCACGTGTCGCCACGTGACCCTGGTCACGTGGGAACACGTGACTCTTTCTGAAGCCCATTTTCTTCAGCGTAGTCAGGAAACTGAACTTGACTTGATGATGCTTTCTTTTTTAGGTATCACGTGCCAACACGTGACCCCTTTCTGAAGCTTTTCCCAGAAGCTTTCCTGATTTTAAATCAGGAAACAAGGCCCATCCGTTGTATGTTGGCCGCTTGTTCAGCAGCCTCTTTGTCCCTTTTCTCCAGTGTCCGGCGAAGGAATTCAGCATCGGTTTCTTCCTCCCGGCGTGCGTCTGAGGACGTTTCTGGGTTTTCTTTTGGCCCGGTGAGCGCGGCCATAACATTCATCATTTCTTGAAGCTTTTGTTGCTGCTCTTGAGCCTTCGTCACGGATCGGGTTAGCGGTCGGTGGCCCGTAGAAGTGCGGCTTTCCTCTTTTCCAGAGGCCATGTAAACAGTGTGCACCACCATGCCCCCAAACCTAGGGCGTCTGGGCTCAGTGCTTTTAGCCGTCGTTGCATGCTGTGGGGTTTTCTCTGGCCTCCTCCTTTTATGAGCCATGGAGGTTGAGGGGGCCGTTGAGGTGGGCGTCCAGACAGCCTTTTGGGGTTTAGCCTGGTGACCAGCTTCCGGTTGGATTTTCAGCTTCTTGTGTTGGCGGGAGAAGTTTGGATCGATGATCGAGTCCCGTGCCTGCCGCCAAACCTTATAGATTTTGGAAGACAGCCGTTGAGGAGATCGGGGTTGTTCGGGTTTTATTTCGACAACCTTTTTTAATGAGGGAGGAGACCTCTTCAGCACTGCCGTAGGAGAATTCCTTCGCACCTTATTTAGCATTTCAAAGCTGTTCCCAGTTGGAACAGCAGCATTAACCTCTGCCACCGGGGCCGATGGAGTCAACCCGGAGGGGGAGTTGCCCCCAGCCTTCCTTACTCGGGGCCAATGGCGACGTCGAGCGTGTCGAGCGGACGGTGTAGGGTCAGTGGTAAGAATGGTTTCGTCTTGCCCCCTGTCTGGGTGGGGGGTCGCAGTTGGTATTAGCCTGTCAAAGACCGACGTCCTTTGGGCAGCAGGAGCGGGAGCGGGAGCCGTCAATCTTGTAAAGACCGACCTTTTGGCCGGAGAAGCCGCCTTGACGATTTCGGGAGCAGGAGCAGCCACTTTCTTAGAAGCAGCCTTCTCTGAGATTGTAGGCCCCATGATGGGTTTGCAGGATTTCTGGCCCAATCTAGAGAAGACCGAGGCTTTGACGTTGGGCGACTCGTGGAGAGGAGCCGCTAAAGGGGTAAGACGATCAAAGACCGACTTCTTAAGAACTTCCGTTGTCAGTACTGGCGCGGTGAAGTTTGTCGGCGGGAGCATGGTCCCAAAGAACAATCCTGTGGTGGCGCGAGTGACCTGTTCCACGGGCATTGTGAATAGCGAAGCAGCTTGGGGTCCGTAGGCTATACCTCCTGGCGAGGCAGAGCGTTGGTTGCAATTGCAGTCTAAGCAGTTGGAGAATTTCGCAGAAGTAGAAGCCATCGATCCTTTGCGTTCTGCAATAAGCGAGATGCCAATTCTTAGTATCTTGAAACCCAAGGGCAACCATTGGCGAACCGCGATTGGTTCGCGAGTCACGACACACGAAGTGTGGAGTGGAAAGAGGAAAAGGTCCCACCGGGCGTGCCAGAATCTGTTCCCCTCCGAAAGACGGCGCACAAGACTGCGGTGTCTTGGCACTGAGATTCGGGGCAAATGCTAATTGGTGCTATCCGTTCACCTCTCCGAAGATGCCAAGTTGATTTATGGCACCATGTATCGAAGGTTTAAACGGATGCGTCCGATGTAGCAGACTTCGTCAGATTCCCCCTCGCTTGAGGGGTTTCTTGATTGTGGGGACGCTCTTCCCTGCAGGCGCAAGCCCCTGCAGTTAATTACGCTACCGCATTGCGGTAACAACTTTCTCCTTCTCCAGCTGGTCACTTCGTGTCGTGGGTGTTTGTTTTGTGTTTTGTTGCCCGTGGATTGTTTACGGAGACTGAGTTATGTCGTCGCCCGTAGGGCGTGGACTAGTCCAAATCCGTATTATCTTAGATTTGGGTTTGGGGGTTTGGTTTGAGGATACGTCAGCCATACTTGAGGCTAAGATCAACTCAAACGTTTGTTAAGGATACGTTAGTCTAACTTTGTGACTAAGATCAACTTAACGGGATCGCTTGGATCCGATAAAGGAGTGTTTGGACTCCATTGTTCCAGTTTAGGGACCTAGAGGTCCAACGTATGTATGGCCGTCAGGACCCGCCACCTCTCTGACGACGTTGAAGAATTACAACGACGGATGTCAGAGGAGTTCAGAGATGTACCCTTGAGCCAGAGTTAATTGGGGGGATTTATAGTCCACTCTGTTTGAAGGTTTAAGGATACGTTAGCCATCTTTGAGGCTAAGATCAACTTAAACGGGACCGTTTAGATCCGACAAAAGAGCATACGGGGCTCTATTGTTCTAGTTTAAGGACATTGCGGTCCATGGGTAGTTTAAGGACATTGCGGTCCACTGTTAGTTTTAAGACATCTCGGTCAAGGTTAAGGACGTCGTAGTCCATGGGTTTAAGGACCCCACAGTCCGTTGTTAGTTTTAAGACATCTCGGTCAAGGTTAAGGACGTCGTAGTCCATGGGTTTAAGGACCCCACAGTCCATTATGTGCTCTGGATGCTTCACACGGGTTCGCTGCCGTGCTCTGCGAGGACCAGGCACCGCTCTGGACGTTTCCCACGGGGTCAAAGAGTGACATTATCCGTGTTCCACGTAACCAGGAATTTTGCATTAAACACGGGTTTAAGGACCCCGCAGTCCGTATCAATGTGTGGTCGTCGGGACCCGTCACCTCTTTGAAGACATTGAGGGATTACAATGCCAAGTATCAAAGGAGTGAAGAGATGTACCCTAGAACCGGAGTGGATTAAATAGCCCTTGGCCCAATTTGGGATCAAGACGAATTAATTATGTTATGAGTCCATTGGCCCAGTTAATCACAAATTGAGGACTTATGGCCATCTTGGGCTAAGTCCAATCAGGAGAGGCTTTGCCTCCATCCATTTAGTCAATTGGGCCAAAGCCTAGTGTTAAACTCTACAGAGCAATCAGTGTTGAACACTGGGAATGAGGTTGACAAGTTAGTGTTTAACACTAAGAGATAATTGGTGTTAAACACCAGCAACAAGGCTTTTCAAATTAGTGTTAAACACTAAACAGATCAGTGTTGAACACTGCAAATAAAGCTTTTTAATTAGTGTTGAACACTAAGGCCCAACAGTGTTTTAACACTGGGTTCGAGAGTTTTAATTTAGTGTTAAACACTAAGGCAAGAGGGGTCACGTGGCAGCACGTGAGAGCGCCCTCCCTTCATTTATTCTGCTGAGATTATCGCGTCTTTCAGAGCATCACGTGCCATCACGTGATGGGCATTCAAATGCCTATGTATTAGAGCTTCTGCCAGGGGTCACGTGGATCACGTGGGGTGCTGCCTCAAAGGGACTTTCTGTAGATCTCTTGGGGGGGTCACGTGATGACACGTGACCCTGCCTCTATGTATTTTGTTTAGAGGCTTTGTTAATCTTTTTTCAGGAATTAAATTCCTCGAGCTGTAAATTTCAGAGGAATTAAATTCCTACTTCCTTTTGAAGGTTTATATTCTGAATAGAGTTGAACTCTAAATCTTCCGTAGGAATTAAATTCCTCGTATATGTGAAGAACTGAATAGGGTTAAACCCTAATAAAAGCTTTTAAGGAATTGAATTCCCATTCCCTGTTAAATGATGATTAAGGGAATTAAATTCCCGTTGTTTCGACAGAACTAAGTTCTTAATTAGGGTTAAACCCTGTTTCTTTTGTTATGAAGGAATTAAATTCCCATGATACAGGGGCAAGCCCTAATTTTATTTTAAAGGAATTAAATTCCTATAGTTCTGTGAGAATTAAATTCTCGTGCTTGCATTCCTTCTCTATGTTTTGGATCTGCATGGCAGGATCTCAACCCATTGAGAATTAAATTCTCAACCTTAAGGGGAGATGTGCACTTTGCAGATCCTCTATCAAAGAGAGAAGAAATATGTTCTTCTGTTTTTACATTATCAGAGTTAAACTCTGTTGAGAATTAAATTCTCTTTTTCTTTCAAGGAGCTTTTCCCTTTCTTACCTAGGGTTTTTGCAGAAGATCCAAGTTTCTCCAAGTATCGAAGCTCTCTTCTTTTTCTTTTTCTCTCCCTGTCTCTGTATATATCTCTCTTTTTTGTATCTCTTGGCTCCTATTTATAAGAGAAGCAGCCGAGTCAATTAGTTTTTGACGAATCTTCGTGAAAGATTTGATTTGCATCCATCATTCATTTTGGACCTTTAGATTGTTGGGTGAATTTTATTCACCATTGGATTTCAAATCCAGGGGTTTTTCCTTTGTTGTTTCGGTTAGATTTAAAGGGGAAATCTTTCCAAACCCGAGATTTTCCCATAGATAGATGATATTTCATCACCTCTGAATCTTTAATTCGATCGTTTCCAGATAGCCGCTTTCCTTTGGAAAGATTTGATTCTCCTTCAGAATTTAATTCTGTTTGACAAAATGGGCTTTGAAAGCCGGTCACGTGTGACCACGTGACTCATGGCCACGTGTGGGCACGTGACTCATGGTCACGTGTGGGCACGTGACCCCCTTTGGAATGAGCCTTTTCCTTTCTTTTGCGCTCCGTCTTCTTATTGCTGCTTAAACGTCACGTGCTGCCACGTGACCCCTGGTCACGTGTGAGCACGTGACCCTTGTTTGAACTCTCTCTTTCCTTGGTTCAACTGGAGAACGAGTCTGCTGTCTTGAACATCACGTGGCAACACGTGACCCTGGTCACGTGGGAGCACGTGACCTCTTCTGAACCCTTTTCCTTGACTTGATCAGGGAACCGGTTTGCCTTTTGACGCTTGCATTTAAATGTCACGTGTCGCCACGTGACCCGGGTCACGTGGGAGCACGTGACTCTTTCTGAAGCCCCCTTTTCTTCAACGTAGTCAGGAAACTGAACTTGCCTTGACGATGTTTTTAGGTGTCACGTGCCAACACGTGACCGCTAGTCACGTGTAAGCACGTGACCCTCTTCTGAAGCTTTTCCCGGAAGCTTTCCTGATTTTAAATCAGGAAACAGTTAGTTGAAAAGATCTTTCTCTAATTGATTTGGGGATATTTCCCCACCGTTGGATCTTTGATCCTAGGGCTTCTGATTTACAGGAGGCAATCTTCTTGTTTTCAACAAAATTGGAAAGATCTTTCCAGAACAGAATTTTAATTCTGGTTATTTAATAATTTATTATTATTATTAAATCTTTTGATATAACGGTGGGGAATTCTTTAAATTCCAGAGCGCAGCGCAACTACGCTAGCGCACCTGCGTTCGACACGTGGCGCGCAGCGCAACTGCGCTAACGCCCCTGCGTTGGACACGTGGCGCGCATCGTAGAGCGCAAGGGATCTGAAATGTTGCTTCAGTTTTAAAATTTGAATTTTGAAATAGGGTTTTGCTCTGATTTGGGGTGCGCTGCCTTGGGCGCAGCGCTCCTGGCGCTGGCGTGTCTGCTTTTGACACGTGGCGCGCAGCACGCAGCGTAAGGGATCTGAAGCGTTGCTTCAATTTTTGAATTTTGAAATTCAAATAGAGCTTTGCTAGCCTCCATCAGGGTCGGTGGGTGATGATGCTCATAAGTGGGAATTCTTCAGATCACGACACCTGGCAGATGGCGTGTCATCAGTGTAAAGTCCACTAGGCTTCTCGGGGCTGTGGAGGTAGAACCAGTGTGGAGAATTCGTGAATTTCCTCGAATGGTCTCCGAACTTACACCCCCACTTCTTACCCTAGAGCAATCCAGCAGCCGAACCTTCACCACCTTTTGCTCGTCTCCGAGCTGATGCAAGGCCTGAGCTTCCTCGGCCTCTCGGCTCGTCTCCGAGCCATCGGACAGGCCGAGCTTTCTCGGCTTCCCCGATCAACCGAGAGTGCGGAGCCCATGCGCCCCCGCAACGACTCCGTGTATCTCGCCAAAGAGAGATATCCGCCGCCCCACGTTCTGTGTCCCATGCGGGCGCGTCCCCCCATTAATGAGCGGATCCCACCATCAACACGGGCGTAACGAGGAAGCGTAACTGACGGCGAGAATCTCGCGCCGGCTCGCTCCACGTGACCACTATATAAACCCCTTTTTCAGATGACTCGGGTAACTCGAACTCATTCCAACAGACCGCTACGCTGCTCTAATTCCCCGGTACAAACTTGATCGTCGGAGGGTCCTACGGTGGTTTCCCACCCCGGGACTTCCCTTGCTGGTAGCTCGGCCTCAGCAACTTTCAACAACCCATTGAGATCCACACGCTCAATAAGCCCCAAAACAAATCCCAATCGTTCAAAACCGCTCGCTATCAGATCGGTGGAGGACAACATCTGAGGGAGATCACAAGCTCCATCGATTGGCGCCGTCTGTGGGAAACCTTTCAGAAGCTTCTTCACCTATAAAGTTGATCTTCCACCCTCGACCCGATGACGAGCGACAACAGCGACGATCCCAATACGAGCTGCGCCACCTTCCATAACGGAGGCAGGAGCGGTTCTCCTCCCCCTCCTAACGTCATCGGCGTCTTATCCGTCCAGATCGACAGACTCACAGCAATGGTGGATGCATTCTTCCGCGTTCAAGCGGCGGGCCCTACCCATCAAGCCACAGTTCGCCGTCCCCATGATAACGACATCCGCAGAAGGACAGATGGACAAATTTAGTGGGGGACTCATGGTAAACGAGGGTGGTGACGGTGATGGGGGGAGCTGAGGCGGAGATAGGATCGGAGGTAGAAGGGGATCGAATTGGAGGAGATGAAGAGGACGAGATGAGATTCACTTGAGTAAAGTTGGAGGGGGGGGGGATTTGAGTCTGACCCGTGAAATGGGCCAAAATAGAGGTTTTCCCTTTCTAGATCAAAGGAAAAAAAAACCCATCCAAACAACCCCTTTTGCAGGCCCTTTTGCAGGATTGAAATAATCCGGCAGAAAAATAGAATCTGGGCTTTTTTCCCATGGGCCGGAGAGTATCCAAACAAGCCCAGCTCTTCTCAATATGTCTTACTCTAAATTGCTATAGAAAGTTAACTAAAAAATATTAAATAAAAATTTAAAATTTTTAAAGAATGTTCTTATAAAAGTGTTTTAAAATAGTTATTACCATAATTAATCGTTAACGATTCCATGCAATATAAAAAATTTAGTCTCAAGTATGGATTTTTTATTTCTTTTATTTGAAATGGACTCGTGGAGCAAAGACAATGGACAATATATGTATGTAGAATGGTCATTATCTGCAACAACAAAATCAAAGACAAAAAGAATTGGAATAAAAAATAGAGTATGTAAGAAAGAAGCAGCATGAGATATTCAAGCCCAATATATAACATAATGACATTTCATATGTATAACTCTTTTTTTAATAACAAACAGTGACAAACAAATACATAAATAATCATTAAAGAGGATCGTAATTAAACGCAACAGTTTGGTTACAAACACAAAAGTTCAACAGCTAACCAGCCACATAGTTACGATTCATCCCTTAGTTACAGTATAACATAAAGATATGCATAACAAATATGCGCGCCAAAAAGCATAACCTAAACCAAAATAAAAGCCACCATGCTCTAGAACAGCGATTAAACATTAGCAAACCAATTATTTCAGATAAAAAAACAATTAGCAAACCGAGAACATGTTGGCTATAGTGCCCTCAAGACAATTATCATAGTCGTAGACAGGTGATTATGATGATTGAGAGAGGACCTATACTGGTAGAACAGTCTTACTCGAGAGGACGGTATGCTATCTGATTTGTCTTTATCATCATGTAGAGTATTAGGTGGCATTACAGATCACTATTACATATCGATAGAGCCCATACGATTCTTGCTTGACCACCAGCATTATGATGGAGATTATATACGTGGGAGTTGGATGGTCTATAGGTACATCCTTAAATGTCCCTAGTCGAGAGAGTTTCGAGACTGGGTATCGATACTCCAGAGTAGACTAGTGTATATTGATCGAGACCCCGACGAGGGGCGGTGGCCGGTCTCACAAGCCATTGGTGTCTGTTTGTTCACCTAAGATAGTATACATGTGCTCATTAGATTATAAATACACCGGATGGACTCACCGGGAACATACTAGTTGGTGTTATACATATTGTCAGATAGCAGTTCCCAGGTGACATGTGTACAGGTTAGTCTGTCGACCTGAGATCGTCATTTGTCTCGTGTGAGTTCCCACTGTGCTTTGATTACTACCCTACCACGTCTCAAAGGAGTCGTGCAAACAGCTTTTAGTTGGGTACAGTCCCGAACCACATGAAGGCAGTGAGCGGATCGTCAGGGGATTTGTCTCTCCCGGTATTGGGGGTTGATATCGTGTTGTGCAAGAGTGGCCATCACCAGAAATCCTTGGCCAAGATAGTCGAGAATTACTGATCTAGGATCGGTAGTTTCTCAGGTGATGATAGGCTTCATACCGACACGAAATGTCACGTTATTAGGGGGTCTGACTTATCCACTCGCTTGACTCGATATGCGATACTCATAGACGAACGGACCGGACTGTACGGATATTGTCACCGTCAGGTTCAGTAGGGTTTTAGGATGAGTTTGCTCGTCGGCCTCCCTTTCGCTCAATACCTGGGTAGCCGTTATGTACAGCTAGTACCGCTGACGTGCTTGTGGTTAAACCCACTGCCAGCGTATTGATGAATCTTTAGAGTCCCACACAGAGAGTTTCCCTGTATCGGACGAAACGATATAGAGGCCGTATGGTTTTACGGTAGGGTTCGATCACATACGTGTACTTGTGCACGCATGAAGTTCGGACGGATAATACTAGTGGGCTTTGGTTTAAACCGGATCCTAGTATTATATTGTTGAATTATTTTCGTCTCATTGTATTCGTATTCTTCGGAATACGGATGCGGGTATGTATATACAGATGAGGGGTATTCTTGTAATTTCTTATAAGATTACTTTTAGAAGATTACACCTCATTATGGTTTAAATCTTCTTGGATTAAAAGGTTATTGAAGTGGAGGATGAGGTGTTTATTGCATATTTTGTGGTATGGCTTAGTAGTGAGCCATGGTTACTATTCTAGCATGCTTAATATTTTGTTTGTTGTGAGATTTATATTGGCTTAATATATTTTTGGTTGGCTTAAGATATTTTTGTTGACTTAAGATATTTTTAGAGGCTTGAGATATTTATTGGATGGCTTCTATTAATAACTCTCACAACACACAAAATCACATAGCCATTATTCATTCTCTCTCCTACAACACTCGCATCCTCATGGCTTTTTCTTCTTCCTCCACCCTTCAAGTCTCATGTGTTGAGAAACCTAGGGTGTCTTGAGACAAATTAATCTTTCATCACTCTCTACTTCTTCTACGGTATCTAGCGTAGCGATGTAGGTACCCTAGTTATTTCGGCTATGATGTTGGAGCTCGTATCATAGACTCTCGGGTAGATCATCTTCAATGGAGGGAGACCGGAGATCAAGCTTGATCATAGGGGCCTCTAGGAGCTTGGGATGATGGTTCAAGACCGAAGGACACGGATCATTCGGTATAACCATCTAAACTTCATTGTAGATTGCTAGTGTAGGGTTAATGGTCGATCCGTAGGAATGGGTTCCGTTAGCACCGGTTTCTGTAAATTTATGTTCCGCATTTGGTCACGGATTGATGGCCGGGGCGCTACCATATCCCAACATGGTATCAGAGACAACCAATTAACCCCATACTAGCTAGTTCTAACGTGCTTAAAAGATCGATCGACAAAAGTTTCCAAAATCACGATTTCATTTTGTGTTTACTGTCGATTTTAAAATGTGTTCAAAAATTATTTCCAGGGTCTTAAAAATCAGTGCAGGCATATTTAGAAGCACAGAAAAAATTTGGGCTCAAGATGCTTCTAAATCGCCGCAGAACTGCCGCATTTGGTCCCTATTTGCGGCGGTTCCGCGGTCGTTTAGTTGCAACGAAGCACAATTTTTTCCTGTTATTCTATTATATGGAATTGTCATTTTTTGTGATACTTTGTTTTGGCAATATAAAGTAAATGTACACAAGAGACAGGAATATAAATGAACAGCAACTTTATTTATTAAACATTCTTTTATAGGTACAACTGGAATGTAAATACATGAATAGAAAGCAATGCCTAAACAATAGCATAACTGAAATGCAAAAAAATATGTACAAGTATCTAAAGCTCTGGGTCAAAGGCTAACTGCTCCAAATCTTCAGTGCTGGGCTCGATCTCCAATGAGTCCGGAATACCTGACAGCATTCCAAAGAAAGAAGAAAAGAATGTCGTCAGCGAACAATCGCTCGGTAAGTCCCAAACATGAGTAGAGATATAATAGACAAAAAGAGAGTATAACTTATAATGTTTGATTATATTGTTAACGCAGTTGTTTGTAACTTGGTACAGAATATACCAGTGTATACGAGAGGAGTCCCACTATTCCGGAGACTAAGGTATACGGAGCACAAGGAACCGTTCAGCCACGGTACAGCGGAAATGGATATTCAGGTTAGGTGTATTAAGGTTACAGTCTCATGCCACTTTTAACACAGTCCGTACCAATCTACCCCTTATAAACCCCGCGATGTCTTTTGTATTGATTGTATTGTTTTGTTATATAGATAAATGACTTGCCGAAACCATGATATCAGTAAATAGAATGGATATACATGGAGAGTCATGTAGACGGAGTATCTCCATGGTTCGGTTCAGTCAATATAGATTGAATAGACAGATTCGTGAATTCATGTTATATTGTAGTTTATACTTAAATCATATTCAAGTCAGATTGATTATATTGAGACTCGGTCTGAGTCAGACACTTTAAAAAGAACTTGAAATCATGAATTAGTTTTGATATTATCGGTAACTGCTGCATATGGACGGCAGGATTTGTGTCTTTTTCCATGACAATTACCGTATTGGTAACACCGTTTGTTAGATTGTCTACCTTAGATAGGCAAGCACCCATATTCTCCGGCTTCCTGAGGCTCAAGAGAGCTGGTCTCGCTTAAACCTATATTTACTAGGGTCCTTATTGAAAATTAATATAACTTGAGGGGGTTTTATGTAAAAATAATTTTGATATAATTTCAAAATACACCTCAAGCATTTAATTATCGTTTTTAGGGTTTTCATAAATGTATATTTTATAAATGTGAAATTTCTAGTGAGTAGAACCCAGTTTTCATTGTATGTGGTATTTTAATGAAAAATTGGAATTGTTTTGTATTTAGATGGTAGTTTCATGTAAGGGTGATTCTTTTGATTTAGAAAAACGTGAAATATTTGTATAATATATTTAAAATATATCTTTTGATAATACTCATATATATATTTATATATTTAATAAAAACAAATTTTATTTATTTTCTAGAAATCTCATTTTCTTAAAAATAGCATTAAAAATTCCATCGAGATCGAATGCTCCTTGCGGAAGTCTGCATCACGCTCTACTAGGCCCGAGAACGTGCGATAACCCGCACCATCCAGAACTGGGTCCCCAAAAATGGGTTGTAGAGGCGCAATTGCAAGGAATTGATTAATACACTTTTTAAAGAAATGGTTTTGTAAGTTGATAGTATTTATTTGTAATGTCGTATTATCCCATAATTATATTCCCAAAATTTCATCGTGTTGTGTCAAAAATGTGTGTTGTGATGAGGCAGGTCATTACCTCGTGAGCTATCTAAAGGTAATACAAGTATTATGTTGATTTATATCGAAACTAAAGTATATGGTATTTTACCGTAAAAATACGATAAAAGTTGCATAAATGATTATTTTGATATGAAACTTATTTTAATGTGTTTTTTAATGTTTGTTAAACAATATATGAGAATATGGTATTTTATTGATTAAGAAAAATAGAGTTTTTAAAGAAAAACTGAATCGGAAATCGGAGTAACTCCGCTTCCGTCGGGTTTTAGAAATGAAAGTTTTTAGAATAGAAGAAGAGAGGGGGAGAGGGGACTTACTGGCTAGAGAACAAGAGAAGAGAGATGGGAAACTAAGGAAAGTGTCGGGGCGTCATTTCGTCGCCGGAATCTCCTCGGAACTTTTCGTCTAGGATCGGTAGTTTCTCTGGTAGTCAAGAATTACCGATCTAGGATCGGTAGTTTCTCATGTGGTGATAGGCTTCATACCGACACGAAATTTCACGTTATTAGGGGTCTGACTTTATCCACCTCCTAGACTCGATATGCGATACTCATAGACGAACGGACCGGACTGTACGGATATTGTCACTGTCAGGTTCAGTAGGGTTTCAGGATGAGTTTCTTGTTAGCCTCATTTTCGCTCAATACCTGAGTAGTCGTTATGTACAGCTAGTGCCGCTGACGTGCTTGTGGTTAAACCCACTACCAGCGTATTGACGAGTCTTTAGAGTCCTACACAGAGGGTTTCCCTGTATCGGGCGAAACGATGTAGAGGCCGTATAGTTTTACGGCAGGGTTCGATCACATACGTGTACTTGTGCACGCATGAAGTTCGGACGGATAATATTAGTGGGCTTTGGTTTAAGCCGGATCCTAGTATTATATTGTTGGATTATTTCGTCTCGTTGTATTCGTATTCTTCGGAATACGGATGTGGGTATGTATATACGGATGAGGGGTATTCTTGTAATTTCTTACAAGATTACTTTTAGAAGATTACACCTCATTATGGTTTAAACCTTCTTGGATTAAAAGGTTATTGAGGTGGAGGATGAGGTGTTTATTGCATATTTTGTGGTATGGCTTAGTAGTGACCCATGGTTACTATTCTAGCATGCTTAATCTTTTGTTTGTTGTGAGATTTATATTGGCTTAAGATATTTTTGTTGACTTAAGATATTTTTAGAGGCTTGAGATATTTATTGGATGGCTTCTATTAATAACTCTCACGACACACAAAATCACATAGCCATTATTCATTATCTCTCCTACAACACTCTCATCCTCATGGCTTCTTCTTCCTCCACCCTTCAAATCTCATGTGTTGAGAAACTTAGGGTGTCTTGAGACAAATTAATCTTTCATCATTCTCTACTTCTTCTACGGTATCTAGCGTAGCGATGTAGGTACCCTAGTTACTTCGGCTATGAGGTTGGAACTCGTTTCATAGACTCTCGGGTGGATCATCTTCGCTAGAGGAAGACCGAAAATCAAGCTTGATCAAGAAGACCTCTAGGAGCTTGGGATGATGGTTCATGACCGAAGGACACGGATCATTCGGTATAACCATCTAAACTTCATAGTAGATTGCTAGTGTAGGGTTAATGGTCGATCCGTAGGAATGGGTTCCGTTAGCGCCGGTTTTTGTAAATTTTTGTACCGCATTTGGTCACGGATTGATGGCCGGGACGCTACCATATCCCAACATGGTATCAGAGACAACCAATTAACCCCATACTAGCTAGTTCTAACGTGCTTAAGAGATCGATCGACAAAAGTTTCCAAAATCACGATTTTATTTTTTGTTTGTTGTCGATTTTAAAATGTGTTCAAAAATTATTTCCAGGGTCTTAAAAATCAGTGCAGGCATATTTAGAAGCACAGAAAAAATTTGGGCTCAAGATGCTTCTAAATCACCGCAGAACTGCCGCATTTGGTCCCTATTTGCGGCGGTTCCGCGGTCGTTTAGTTGCAACGAAGCACAATTTTTTTCCTGTTATTCTATTATATGGAATTGTCATTTTTTGTGATACTTTGTTTTGGCAATATAAAGTAAATGTACACAAGAGACAGAAATATAAATGAACAACAACTTTATTTATTAGACATTCTTTTATAGGTACAACTGGAATGTAAATACATGAATAGAAAGCAATGCCTAAATAATGGCATAACTGAAATGAAAAAAATAGGTACAAGTATCTAAAACTCTGGGTCAAAGGCTAACTGCTCCAAATCTTCAGTGCTGAGCTCGATCTCCAATGAATCCGGAATACCTGACAACATTCTAAAGAAAGAAGAAAAGAATGTCGTCAGCGAACAATCGCTCGGTAAGTCCCAAAGATAAGTAGAGATAGAATAGACAGAAAGAGAGTATAACTTATAATGTTTGATTATATTGTTAACGCAGTTATTTGTAGCTTGGTACAGAATATACCAGTGTATACGAGAGGAGTCCCACTATTCCGGAGACTAAGGTATACGGAGCACAAGGAACCGTTCAGCCACGGTACAACGACAATGGATATTCAGGTTAGGTGTATTAAGGTTACAGTCTCGTGCCACTTTTAACACATTCCGTACCAATCTACCCCTTATAAACCCCGCGATGTCTTTTGTATTGATTGTATTATTTTGTTATATAGATGAATGACTTGCCGAAACCATGATATCAGTAAATAGAATGGATATACATGGAGAGTCATGTAGACGGAGTATATCCATGGATTGGTTCAGTCAATATAAATTGATATAGATTGAATAGACGGATTCGTGGATTCATGTTGTATTGTAGTTTATACTTAATCATATTCAAGTCAGATTGATTATATTAAGACTCGGTATGAGTCAGACACTTTGAAAAGAACTTGAAATCCTGAATTAGTTTTAATGTTATCGGTAACTGCTGCACATGGACGGCAGGATTTGTGTCTTTTTCCAAGATAATTACCGTATTGATAATACCGTTTGTTAGATTGTCTATCTTAGATAGGCAAGCACCCATATTCTCCGGCTCTCTGAGGCTCAAGAGAGATGGTCCCGCTTAAACCTATATTTACTAGGGTCCTTATTGTAAATTAATATAACTTGAGGGGGTTTTATGTAAAAATAATTTTGATATAATTTCAATATACACCTCAAGTATTTAATTATCGTCTTTAGGGTTTTCATAGATGTATATTTCATAAATGTGAAATTTCTAGTGAGTAGAACCTAGTTTTCATTGTATGTGGTATTTTAATGAAAAATTGGAATTGTTTTGTATTTGGATTGTAGTTTCATGTAAGGGTGATTCTTTTGATTTAGAAAAACTTGGAATATTTGTATAATATATTTAAAATAGATCTTTTGATAATACTCATATATATATTTATATATTTAATAAAAATAAATTTTATTTATTTTCTAGTAATCTCATTTTCTTAAAAATAGCTTTAAAAATTCTATCGAGATCGAATGCTCCTTGCGGAAGTCTGCATCTCGCTCTACTAGGCCCGAGAACGTGCGATAACCCGCACCATCCCGAACGGGGTCCCCAAAAATGGGTTGTAGAGGCGCAATTGCAAGGAATTGATTAATACACTTTTTAAAGAAATGGTTTTGTAAGTTGATGGTATTTATTTGTAATGTCGTATTATCCCATAATTATATTCCCAAAATTTCATCGTGTTATGTCAAAAATGTGTGTTGTGATGAGGTGGGTCATTACCTCGTGAGTTATCTAAAGGTAATATAAATATTATGTTGATTTATGTCGAAACTAAAGTATGTGGTATTTTACCGTAAAAATACAATAATAGTTGCATAAATGATTATTTTGATGTGTTTTTTAATGTTTGTTAAACAATATATGAGAGTATGGTATTTTATTGATTAAGAAAAATAGAGTTTTTAAAGAAAAACTGAATCGGAAGTCGGAGTAACTCCGCTTCCGTCGGGTTTTAGAAATGAAAGTTTTTAGAATAGAAAAAGAGAGGGGGAGAAGGGACTTACTGGCTAGAGAACAAGAGAAGAGAGAGGGGAAACTAAGAAAAGTGTCGGGACATCGTTTCATCGCTGGAATCTCCTCGGAATTTCGCCGGAACTTCGTCCTTCGCTAACTCCACTTGCACACTATAAGGACTTGAGAATTTTTGAGAGTTTTGGCAGAGAATTTCTGAGTGAGGAGAGGTGAAATGGAGTGTGGTATTTATAGTGAAAATCAGGGTTTAGAGGTTTAAAGAATGCATTAAAATTTTCATTAAAAATTGGATTAAAATGGCATTTTATTGTCCTTTGTATGAATGCAGAGTATTCAAACAACACGGGAGAAGTGGGGTAGGCCAAGGGTGCTCGAGTGAAAATATGAGGAGCATCCCCTACGGGGGGCCCGACGGTGCATGTCTCCTACGCTTGCGTCGCCGGTCTAAAACCGGTGATGGGCGCTGTGATTTGTTCCACGTGTTGGTGTCGCTCCATATACCATCGTGCACATATTTATTTATTCTGTAACTTATCATATTATGTGTAGTGCACATGCAAACTCTTGGGCTTCTAAAAGATTAAAAGAAAATTAAATAAAAAGATAATGTGGCTGGGGGATTCGATCACAGGGGCTACGTCACAGCAGTGCAAGGCTTTACCAATGAGCTACAAGTTGTTTCTTGCTGTTCAAAAGTAAAACAAATACTTATAGTGTACACAGAATTGCAAATACCCCAATTGTACATTAACTTTTAAACAATTTTCTGTAAATTAAAATTGGAGTTGTTACACAAATGGAGAAGATCGTGAAATTTTTTAAGTAAGTAAATATAGATATTTCTCTCTTAGATGCTATCCAACAAGTTCCATCATATGCGAAAATTCTAAAGGACTTGTGCATTAGGAAGAGAAAAATGCATGTGCCTAAAAAAGTTTTCTTAGCGAGTAATATGAGCAATTCTGTTACACCATATGTGCCCAAAAAATGTAAGGACGCCGGGTGTCCTACAATATCTATTGCTATTGGGGGTAAAAACATCAATCGCGCTCAACTCAATTTAGGTGCTAGTGTTAACTTGCTCCCGTATTCTTTTTATGAGCAATTAGGCATAGGAGAGTTGAAACATGCGCACTGCACTCTCCAGATGGCTGATCGTTCTATCACCCATCCTAGGGATGAGCTAGATGACGTGTTGATCAAAGTAGGGGAATTTATATTCCCTGTGAACTTTATAGTTATAGATACATAGTATGTGGCAAACTTCCGGAACCAAATTCCGGTGATTCTAGGTCGACCTTTTCAAGCAACTTCCAACGGAATAATCAATTTTCGTAACGGTTCCATGAACCTGTCTTTTGGGAAGGTGACAATTGAGCTTAACATTTACAAGTTAGGAAGTCAATTGTCACGCCCCACCCCCAATACAGAGAGTATTGTCCGTTATGATTCCAGAGATTCGAATTGGAGATCGTATTACCGCATTCTTCGGGACAGTTGATGCAGCTGCAAGTACAGTCGTTCTTGATCGATAATATTAAAGAAGCGCAGTCGCACGATCCAAGATTACAGAAGTTTCGAGAACAGGTTGAAGCGGGACTTCGAACGGACTTGTTGATTCATGAAGATAGTTCGTTACATTTATGATGGCCCATGCAGGTCTCTCTGTAGTGGGTCTATGGTTCGAGGATAAACCATTGTTCAAAAGTGGGGAGAATGTCGGGACCCGATTCTTGTTCACGGAACAAAGTGCCACTCCAATTGTCATGCCCAGGGGGCGGGGGATACCTTTTGGATCCGTGGGGGCCACGTCTTGAGTCTCTGGGACCCACTGTAGAATAATAGGGAATTTTCGGAACACATTCCGAAAGAGAACCGAACTGCATTATAAATATAATGATACCACCCTCAATTACAGAGGCGCCTTTTAAGTGAACCGGTACTATAGGAGATTGAGAACTCCGTAGTTAAGCGTGCTCGGGCCAGGGAAGTTCCGGGATGTGTGACCTCCTGGGAAGTGGCTCCTGGTCGGGTCCGGTTTGCCCCGAAAGATAAAACCGTGCGGTTTCGGCTCGAGCGAACAATATGGGGGCATGGCATCAACCCTCCGAACATTATGCTCGTATAATTTATGTATGTTTTGTCGACAAGATAGCTTACGACAATTGCGAATTTGAGGAGGTTCACGATACTAATCTCGACGTCACTAGTGCGTTATTATTTGATCATGCTATTTATTATACACGTGGGGACCTTTCTGTCAACAAGTCCACACTCAAGTCCGAATCCTTTAATTTGTCGAATGACTTAGGCGAGCTATCCGAGTCAGTCCCTTACATTAGAAATAAACCTCTTATGGAGTCCGAGTATCATACATTTCTTTCCGATAAGATTATCATTCGGAATATCGATGAAAGTTTTGAATACATTTTTGCCTAAGAACTCGCATTCCTAAAAGACATGGGTGTTGTGATGAATCAACCTCCACTCGAAGAAGTTAAACCGCCACCCCTTCTTCTTATCAAGTACGAGAATGCAAATATTCCACCTATTCCTTATCTTTCATATTCACATTTTCATCCGCAGTCACTGTTTCGTCTCTACTAACCGAGACGTAAAACCGTTCAATTATATCTCTTATCTCTTCCCCACTTCTTCACGTCTATCTGTGGCATGATCTTCTACCAACCATGATGTCAGATTGATAAAATATTCGAATGGTTGGTGTTGACTTTTGGTCTTTATAAAGCTTTATGTAGACCAATAATATTTAACCCCCCTCTTATGATTTTAAATACTTAATAATGAAAACACTGTTTTAATTAAGTTTGGAGGGGGGAGAAAAATATTTTTTGGTTCTTGAATGAAAAGAAATTTTTGCAAAATTGTGAGCTAAAAATAAGTTTGGGGGAGGATTTTACTGTTATTAACTTTTGTCCTCTTTACTAATCATTGAGAACTTTTTCTCCCGAGTCTACTTGTTTTGAGCTTAAAAGATGATATCAGCGAGGACACTGCTGCAAATAGGTTTGGGGGGAGCTTTATGCTTATTCATTTTGCATTATACTATAAAAATAAAAACACTAATTTTTTTTTAAAAAAAATTAAAGTTAGAAAGTGAAAAATACATATGAAAGATAGGAAAAGATTTAAGAAAAGAAAGAAAATTAGATGTTTTAAAACAAAACTAGTAATAGATAGTCATGAGTTGTTGTCCCAAGAATTAGTAAGATGAAAGAAATCACTAATCTGCGGATAGAAATAAGTCTGAAAAATAGTTTCTAATCTTGAGTCCAGACATCTAAACGTTGATACCCTACTATACGCACTTGCATACATCTTGAAACTTGGGATGGTAGAGAATACTTTGAAATGCTCTTGTCTAAAAGTCTTAATATGAAGGAAAAAATATAAATCAACAAAAATATAAATGACACATAAAAATATAAATGGTGAAGAAAAATAAACACTGGTTTTGTAATTATTTAAGGCAGTATAAAAAAATATAGCGAGGGTGCCTCATCACCTAGTGTCTTAGACCAACTGGTTTGGGTGTCACTGCTAAGTCTTAGGTGTTGCAAAACTAGGATATCACCTTAATAAATTAGCACATTTGTTAATCGGTTGGTTAGTATCTCAAGAAGTATTAACAGTCGCATAAAAAATGTGTAAGCAATTCCATCTTAAAACATTCACCGGCTAAAAAGTACTAAGAAAGATGGACAAGAGTATGATAGTTTGAATTGAATTTTTTAAGTGTAGGGATGTCTTTTACACACACGTAAGGGTATATGCTCGATATTTGGAAAAACGGTAGGGAGGAATACTAAAAATGATGTTTTACTGAGAGATGATGTGATTTCTGACATTTTTTCAAGACCATTAAGATAGGGCTCATGACAACTAAAAAACTAATGTAGTTTGAAACTCTTATTTTCAAATTCTTTCTTTTATATGTTCCTTATCTTTGTATGCAACTTTCATTTTCTTTCTTTTATTATGGGATTTTATGGGTGTAATCCGCTGAAAACTCTCAGGAGACAACACTCTTCCTACTAGGGACACCTAGAGGTTTGAAGGCTTGTTGCACATGCTAAGTGCAATCATGTTTCCTACCAAAGTGTACTAGATTTTTTTCTTTTTATCTTTAATAAATAGTTTGCTTAGGATGATCAAAGATAAATTTAAGGGTATTTGATTAGTCTAAAACATTGCACATTTGTATGAACGTTTTCCCAACTAATATTAACTGATAAAAGGTGTTAATTGTAAATATAGAATATATGTGGGTTTATTTGTAAAAGTTTATTATCATATGTTTCTTCATTTTAATTGGTATAATTAGGGAAAATATATGCATATGATATTTAAATGAAATATTAATAATTAAAATATGCATATCATATCAGATATTCCTAATCAATATTCTTAAGATATTATATTATATAAATGGTTGGAATAATATCTCAAAAATACCAAATACTACTAATACTTTGATTTGAGATGTTGTGCAGATGTTATCTCAAATAAGAGATCCAAGTCAAATCGGGATATCGAAACCGAATCTGACAAATTTTAGAAGAGAAAAGAAATCTAGCAATAACAGAGACTCAGAGCAATATTTTCATAATCTATATATCTAGAAGCTCTCTAAATATCAACACAAAATGCCAGAAAAAATCTTGAGACCCAATTCCATTAGGATGCGGCGGAACCGCGGCCATACGTCGCATTGCGCGACGGTTCCGCGGTCTTATCAAGGCCATTGGTTGTGAGATTTTGAGATCATGACCTTAACTGCGTCTATTCACATATGACATCTAAGGTTTCTGGTGTCAGGGACTATATAAAGGACCGAAAGCTGTGCATTCAAAATCATCGAAAAGATCACATAATTATCTATTCATTTACCTCCATAGATAGAAAGATCTAGCGAGCAACAAGGGTTTTTGTAATCTATTTTCTAAGAAGAGAATTGTAATGCAATAGTTGATTAATAAAAATAGTTTTTATTTTAGTTCTTTTTGCATTTACTTTTCCGCATTTAATTTACACATTACTTTTCTGAATCTTAATTATGATTTCATTCTTCTTCAACTTTTCTTCTAAACCACTTATCATGAGCGAGTAATTTCTTGCTTGCTAGGGTTTGTAGGATAGAGCAGGATAATATATGAAATTTTTTTTAATTTCTTTTAACATTTTAATATTTATAAATTTTAGCAAAATAAATGTTAATCTTCTTATCGGGCGCGCTATCAATTTATTGATAGTCATGACCACAATTTAAGATTGGTTAAACACTTGTTTTGTTAAGGGCTTGACATGAATAGAGATCAATGAAAGGACAAGGATTAGCAGTGGGAAACTCAATTCCCTCCAAGAATCCTAATCTACATTCATTACTATCACTATAGTTCTAAACTATTAAAAGAGTCATTTTTAAATAATCATCCATTAACTGCCAAGTCCTATGAACCCTGCAAGCCTTTTTATTATAAATTTTATATCCGTTTTAAAATAGAACGAAAATCAAACCATCCCATCTTTTATCAACTCGCCTAAAATAAGAAAAGAGTTCATGTTTCAATTTTTCGCACGATCAATGAGCAAGGCAAGAGGAAACTATATTCTGATGGAGTTTTGAATAGTGTGAAAATAATTTAATTCCAAATAATTTGTGTTAAGTCGGTGTTGAACCCACACCCTCTCTCAAACTCTAAAGCTTAAGGCTAGCGCGTAAGACCACTAGGCCACTATCTCTTCATGTTTTTATTTATATCTATATAATGATATATGTATAAATCAATACACACACATATAGGGTGTTTACTTTTCAAAATATATACACGCATATATACATATATAGCTCAAATAGGTCCGCCCCTGTTTGGTGATAGCCTCGGTAGAGAATTTCATGCCGAGACAATGGTAGGATTTTGATCGAGCTTGAAGGAAGGAGCAAACTTGAAAAATCGAAATAAGAATCCTTTAATATTTAAATATTCCTTCAGCCATATCTTATTGAAATCTTCATGAACATAAAATCGGAGTTGTAGATGTCTGCGATCTAGAGGACTAATAAAAAAATCTTTATTTATTGCAAATCATTGCTTTAGGATCTCTTTGATTTCAAATATGGGAGAACGCTCATACGTGCATTTTGCTACAAGAGATTGGTTAAATGGAACAATAAATGGTTTCTTCAGGTGAAAAATATATTTTAGGTTCACCATCGACGATGAGCGCTACATCCTTTTTTGGAACATTGATGGTAGGAAGATGAAGATTTTTATGAAGGATCTCCGAGACCGGAGGGAAAGGAGCCTTTATGAAGGAAGGGCCCTCTGCGGCCCCGCATACGACAATATGAAAGTGATTAATTAGATCAATAGAGGAACCTTAATTCTATCCAAATTAAATGGTTTAAAAATCATTGTTATCCATTGGTAATGATTTCAGATCAATTTATGTGTGTTTTTTTCTCACAAAACAACAAAAAATGGAAAGAAAGAAGAAACATCATGTATGTCGTTTATAACCAATTCAGAACAAAATGCATAAATTGTTGTAAGATTTACGTACCTATACGTAGCGGAAATTCAATACTTATGTTTTCGGGTAGATTGAAAAAGAACTATCTGATGGATATCAAATCACACGAACACTAATAAAAACACACAAAATTTATCCAAGTTTGGCGTAATTAGCACCTAATCCTGCAAATCGCGACGAAAACTTTCATTATGAAATATAATTATAAGAGATTACACCGACTTCCCATCCTCCTCTATAAAGAAATACCCCTCTTACAAAACCTTTCTCTATTTCGCGACCACGCTGGGCCGTCTCTTCCACTCTAATCAAATTCTAGGTTATTACAGAATTATGGATTCATAAAATCCCTATAGAAAGTCTCATATTTATAGGGTAAACATATGTTTGGAGATAAATATGAATTTAATATAGAGATTAGATATAAATCTAAAATGAAAAGATTAGATTTAAAGCCTAACTAATTCTTGACTAATCTCGAATTTAAATCAAATTTCAACATAAACCGTGCCAAAATATGATTTTTCCTATGCACAAAGGAATAGCCATACTTTGATATTTTCATCTTTTCTTATTTTTGACTACTTTTGAATATTCTTTCATATCATGACTGCTTTAGAATAATCTTTGGTTTTCGTAAATTTCCAAGCATGTGTGTTTGTTATTAAGCAAAAAAAAATTGAATGCCTTTTCAGAAACAACAGGTTTAAGAAGGATTATAATTTTGTTATTAAGCAAAAAAAATTGAATGCCTCCTCAGAATAGCAGGTTTAAGAAGGATTATAATTGATCACTAACCAGCATAAGATATTTTAATATAAAGACCGTCAAAATAAAGTAAAGGTTGTGGCTACTAACCGTTGGTTTGAATATTATTTTCCGAAGTGGATCAGATGAAGAACACATATTAAAATATTCAAAGGACGATTACAAATTAATCCGCTCAGTAAAGAGATCCTTCATTCCCGGAAAGGCTCAAATAAATAGGAAATAAAAAAAAATAGATCATATTTTAGTGGGACCCAGTTGTGAAATAGTTGGTTTTGTAGTATCGATCTAATTAAATTCTCGAAGTTGACATGAAATGTGTTTGGAGCAAGCAAGAGATGCTTTACATCTAAAACTGTACCTCTCTAATAATTTTCAACTTTGAGCTACCGAAAGAGGAAAACCACATGACAGGCCTCTTTGGTTTCTTAATTAGCTGCTACAAATAATACGAATAGAATTTTAATCAAAAAATAATAATGCAATAATCTGATGCCAAATGATAAGAAGAAGTTGGCTCAAATTCAAGCCTTGTATGCTTAAAAACATACGAGCCTCTCATATTCAAGACACATCATGGGTGCTTTGTCCCTTATGAGATGTCATTAGTTTGATTATAATTTCGTAAATTTTCTGTGTTTAAATTTACCGCAATCAAGACGGTGTCGCTTGGTAGCTAGCCGGTTGAGTACGGGTCGATCCACAGGTAGAAGGAATCATTTTCTTTATATTCTAACGAGTTAAGTCCTAACTTTGGTAAGATTTTGTTTAAAATCTATGAATGAGAATAACTTGATGAAAAGGCTTGCAAGGGTTAGGATTAGATAAGTTCGAAATAGAGATCTTCTCGCTTCTTTCAATATCTTAATTGTGAATAAAGGTGTTAGGGTAATCGGCAACAACGGGAATTAGCACCACTGGAAAGAAACTTGGTTTCTTCCTTTTGATCCTTTTCCGTCTGTTCTTGGCTCTTAGCCCTACTCTCCGGTTAATTCAACCACAACCGGTCTAATTAGGGAATCACCGGTATCATGTAGGATAGGATGCCGTAGTGAGCGGATTATGCTTGATTTAAAGGGAGTCCGTATTAAAATTATTTGGGTAAAGAAAAAAGTGCGTGAGATTTCCTTCTCTCAAACCTTTCCTTTCCAACCCCTAACAAGTGAGGAATTACTCACTCATTAGGAAGATAACAATAAAATTCATTTTTTAAAATTTTAATTGATGACCTAAATTGCAGATAAATAAAGAACAAATAAAAGTGCAGATAATAAATTGCATATAAGAAGAATACGGGATAAAATAAAATAAAAGACTTACTTTATTGATGTCCTCTCAAGAACGCATTACAATTGAATTTAAAATTCAGACCTAGAATAAAAAATAAAAATAAAGAGGCATGCCTAATTTGGCTTTGAACCCTCCTATTTATAGATAGGAGAAAACCCTAGGTTACATTCTGATCCACACATGAATTTACAAAACTACCCTAAAAAAGCCGGGTCAAAGCACCGACACCCCACCGACACGTGCAGAGTATGGCTGCGGAACCGCGGCAGAAGAGCTTGTTTGGCCGCGGTTCCACGGCCATTTGGTGGGTTCATGGGCTCAATTCTTCAGGATTTCTTCAGGTTGCATTTATCTTCTGTTTTCTTCACTTGATCTCTCAGAATCTTTTCAATTCTCTTCCACATATTTAACAGTGGACTTTTGTTTTGAGCTCCGCGTTTGAAGTTTTGGATCTTGTGCCGCCCTTGTACTTTGTGCAATGAAATACTCAATAATTTTCAATTTGTTTCTTGAACTGGTAGGCGGCATTATACGGATAGTGTGCGGAAACCCGCATTTCTCTATTTGTTGGTCGTAGTCCCACATTTGTTGTGAATTTTCATTGTAAAGAGCCGAGAACCTGTAATCTGCAACTATTTAGCAGACATGGATCAAAAGTACCTAATTTTACGCAATGTGATTAAGAACGGGTGATATAATAATACAAAAATCTGATATGAACAAATACCCCCAAACTCACCTTTTGCACGTCCCGAGTAAAGCCAATTTTATTCTAAAAAATTCCTGACCTCACTTTCGCAGGGAACGCGATTGCACTGAGCTCGTGCAACAAACCGTTAAATCTCTAGGTGTCCCTATTAGGAGGAGTGTTGTCTCCTGAGGGTTTTCAGTGTATACTACCTACAAAATCCGATCAATTTGGCCTGTTGACTCTAATTCTTCAATTCAGTATTCTAATAAGAAATTCTATCATTTTCAACTTAGACATCATCGACCCGTACTTTTTCACACTCACTTTTCATTTAACTTAAGATCGTATATGTTTTGCAAATTTATTAAGCTTTCAGCATCTTTTGAATTTTCCTTCTAAAGTGCCATCTCAACTCAGGAATTTTTTTATCATCTTTACTGAATATATAAACCCTATCTTTCATTCCTATCTCTCATCCAAACCCCAATCATATACCTCTACGTGTGTGTAATTTTTACCCCTATATTTGGAAATTCAATTCAGGCTATCATACGCTTGTTCTTGTCCAAAGTATTTTTAGTTGGTGAATTTTAGATAAAATTGCTCACACATTCTTCATGCGACCGTTAATACTTCTTGAGGTACTAAACGACCGATTACAAAATATGCTTGCGCATTTAGGCGTAATTCCTCGTCTTGTAATACCTAAGGCTTAGCAGTGACTCCCAAACCAGTTGGTCTAAGGCACTAGGTGATAAAGCACTCTCGCTATATTTTTTTTATTTATACTGCCTTAAGTAATTACAAAATCAGTGTTCATTTTTTATCTCTTTATTCACCACTTATACTTTTATTTTATTTTCCTTCATACTAAGGTTTTTAGATAAGAGCATTTCAAGATATTCTCTACTATTTCAAGTTTCAAGATGTGTGTAAGTGTGTGTAGTAGGGTCTATATTTTCAGAATTTAGATTAAAGGTTCAGAATTTATTTTTCAGACTTACACTTCAATAAAAATTTCAATATTCTTCCCATATTTTGACTTAGCCCAAGAACTGAACTCAAAATTTGCCTATTTCTACATAAACCGTAAGGACATATATTTTCTATAATTAAATTTTAAGAAAGGTTAATTTTAGGGTTCTTAATTTACCAAGTTTAGGTTCTAGTTTTTCCTAACCAGTCAACCGTCATGTTGAACTTATGTCAAATATGAACAAAATTGAATTTTTCAATTTTTATAATTTTTAAAAAAATTTCAATTTTTTATTGATTTATATATATTAGTTTTTATACTTTTATAAACATGCAATACGGAAAAACCGGCCCACTCCCTCCTTTCTCCTCCAATTTCCTTTAATAATTCCCTCAGCCCAAACTTTCGGCCCTGAGCCCATCCCCTCTGTTTTCAAAAAGGAATTGATTATATTTTAACGCTAGCTCGGCCCATTCTTTTCGGCCCGCGCCGCTCACCCCTACCCGACCCGCTCCGCCCTTCCTCTTCCTCCAACGGCTACTTCCCATAAATCCCCGCGCGTTTCTGCCGTTGCGCCCACGTCGCCGCTCGTCACGCGCCGTGCCCCGCTCGCGAGCGTTACCCACGACGCGCACCCTCGTCTCCTTCTCTCTCCTTCACCCTCATCACTTTCCCTCATTTCTCACTCTCTCAACCTACCACGAAACCACTGCACACCCCATCACCGCAACCGAGCTCCTCTAACCACCATCGTCGTCGGCAGCAACCGCCATCACCGACCACCTCATCTCTTCATCCACCTCCTCCCTCGCCGGCATACTCCCATCACCGGAGCTTCGAGCTCGAGACGACCACCTGCATACCTAAGCTCGAACCCCGTGCCCTTCACCGGCGCCCACGACGCCGACGAACCCCCACCTGCACCGACTACCTCATCACCTCCTTCGGTTGTCGGCGCCTCCAGCCTCCAGCCTCCAGCTACCATCCGAGAACCCATCTCCTTCTTCCCAAACTCTTCACCACCGAGCCTCACCCTCGCAGCCCGACCTCGTCATCGCCGTCGACGCCCCTGCAACTCCTCTCTCTCTGTGTCTCTCTCACTACCTCTTCCCCTCTCCCCGTCTCACTCCCTCTCTCCCAATCTCTCCCTCTCTCTCTGCCCTCACCCTATCTCTCTGTTTCTCTCTCTTCCTCTCAAATCTCTTTCTCTCTCTCACTCTCTATTTCTCTGTCTCTCTCTCTCTAAACCTCTCTCTCTCTCACTCTCTATTTCTCTGTCTCTCTCTCTAAACCTCTTTCTCTCTCTCTCACTCTCTATTTCTCTCTCTCTCTCTAAACCTCTCTCTCTCTCTCTGTGTCACACACTCTCTCTCTAAATCTTTCTCCCTCTGTTCCTCTAAAGATCTCTTGCTCTGTTTCAGCACCACTATCCCCCTTACACCAAAACAAGGAATAACCCGGAGCAGTGCGGAGAATGAATGTGCGGAGATTGACTGGATTGAGTGCAACTACCTGATTCCGAGGACGAACCTGTACTGCGTTCGTGATGCGATCGTGCCATTGCCGCCGCCGTGCATCACCAGAACGAGTCCAGGCAAGTATTTTACTTGCTTACATGCTATATATCCTAGTTACAACCGTTAATTGCATAGATCATAGTGTTACACTTTTGGATTAATTATGTGTCATACATGTTCGACGTGTGTTCCCAATGAAAATATTCTTCTGAATCGATAGAACTGGATTACTTACATTGGCCTTCGCTGTGATGGATAACGTGTGCAAATTTCGCTGGAAAATATGACCGTTAACGACTAAAACAACTACCCCCAAGTTTAATCGTAAAACTGGAATTTTCTTGTACCTGAAAACTATTAAAATCACCGTAAATTACATACATACTGGAATGATGCGCTCGAGGGCTCAAATCGAAGCCAACTCGACGAACTATAACCCTACACTAGTTTCCAGATATTCCTGTACTCAAACTATGTTGATACTTGGATTGGAGTACGACTCTGGACTGCAGTTCAGAGCTACTCCAATTGTTTCTTGCTGTTTCGTAATGAACACCATCCTGTCTCCTTAACTCTTAGATTGTGGAACTCTGCTGCTTATTATAGGTGAATCTGTTAGCTAGACAACACAATTAGTTTCATTCTGTTTCGTTACCGTTTGATATTAAATCTGTAATTTAAAAGATCGGGACGCATAACAGTCCCAACAGAATCAGAACTGGCATACTAGTATTGAATAATATATATCTCCTGACGTGCAGATGCTATTGAAGATCCTTCTATTGTGTTGAAAACCTTACTGAAAACCCTAGATTTCATTCAACTGTAGCGTCGCTAAATTCTGATCCCAACTGGGATTAAATTGCGTTGCGAAACGGACTTCCGATTCTGAAACCGGATTTCCAGCCGTGAACGCTTAAAATGAAATGGCTATAATTAATGATCCTGGAACCCGATTGGCGTGAAACTAAATTAGATGAATAGATAACTGAACATACTAATTATTACCTTTTTATCGTTTCGCTAAACTGTACACGTACGATTCATGATAAATCGTGCAAGTGATAGAATACTATTTTTTATGACACCTTAATCATGCTTTACATACTGTTCATGCATCATATCATATACATGTCACTGCATTTGATAACCTAGTGATATCGTGCATTTACCCAGTGTTAGATTTTAGTGATGATTGTGGCAAGTACGTCAGTGTTCGTGTATCCGTGAATAAGTGAAAGTGATACGTACTTGTGCACAATCAGTGACCCTATTATTCTATTGCATTGTCGACGTCTGTGGGATGCGTGTTCGTGTGACTATAAGTGGTATGGGACACTTATGGAAGCGCTTGCATGGGTGTCACAGATAAGGCATCAGACACTGTCATTTATCTTAGGTATTAGTCGAAACGTGCTTGATGGAGGTCCTGCCTCCAATTCTCACGTAGACTTGTCACGGATCGATTGGTATTTAGGGTTATGGTTGGCGTTTGATGTAGACCATGGGGTGTGGGGTAGTTTAAGTGTGAGTTCAACAGAATCTCGGGAGTCCCATGCCGGCTTATATATTTAGGGAGATATATGGAGATTTACAGGGTATGTGATATTCACCGTGATATACATGTTACATGTTGGGCCCGTGGTCCCTTGCCCTTGGGTGGAGGACACTCGCGAGTGGTTGACTCTCACACTTGGACTGACGATAGGCTTAGTGACCTGTACAGTGAGACTTAGAGACTAATAGGGATACTGGCATTGTTATACCTTACATACTGCGTTGACATTCGTGGCATATCATTCTACTACTTTTACGGTTCCGCTGCATTGATTACTGCACATTCATATCCATGTTGTCATTGATTTATTGTTACACATATCTGTTACTACTGTAGAGTTGTCACATGATTTATATATACTATATTGCTATTGTGTCGCTCTGACGACCTGAGTATGCATGCTCAGTGTAAGGAGAAGATCTAGCCTGGACCAGGATTAGACGTACATTACAGACATCTCGATTTGATATCCAGAGTTATATCTATATTTGTTCCCCCTCAGGTCAGTTCTTTACATTGTTTCCTTCAGTTACTGCATCTCTCTTTACCTGCGCATTATTTACTGTTTACCATGAAAAACTAGAAGCCGAAGTGTGACTACGGCAGGACATTTCCTTGACCGTAGGAGCATGGCTGGCCTTGTCTACCCCTCGTATTCCGTATTTTGGGGAGCGGGGCGTGACAGTGGTAGTGGTGGAGGTGTGTTGTTGACATTGGTGCCGGTGTTGTTTGGTGAATCCATAAGCTTGAATGAAAAATTTATCTTAGGACAGATTCAAAGTATATGATTCAAAGAATATGAAATGATAAGATTCAAGAAACATGATTGTAAAGAATGTTTTAGTTGCTGGTTCTTGTGTTTTATATTACTTAGGGTTCCATACAGCTCTTACATGCATGGGCCACCAAAAAAACCTGTCACGCCCCGCTTCCCGGTGTACGGCGAAGGGGATGCGACGAGACCCGCTATGTATTTACTTAGAAGCAAATACGCTAAGCGTAACTAAGCAATATAAAAGAAATTGTATACAAGAGACGAGGTATAATAAAAACAGCAACTTTTATTTATTAACATTCTTTTGTACAATGCATGAAAAGGAAATACAACTGGAATAAAAGTGATGCCTAAACAATGGCATAACAGGAAATGAAAAGTACTGAATGAAAAATGTACAATGAAACTAGAGCTCTGGTTCTTCAGCAAACCGATCCAAGTCTTCTGCAGATGGCTCGATCTCTGCCGGGTCCAAATCACCTGATGACATTCAAAGAAGAAGGAAATAGAATGTCGTTAGCGAACAGGTCGCTCGGTAAGTCCCAAAGATAAGAGGAGAAATAGAATAGACAGAGAGTAAGAGAGAGAGAGTAGCTTTTACAGTTGTATTATATTGTTATATTGTAGTATTTAGTATTAACGCTGTTGTTTGTAGCTTGGTACAGAAGATACCAGTGTATACGAGGGGAGTCCCACTTACACCGGAGACTTTGGTAACCTGTAGTACAAGGCTCCGTCGATAATACCACGGAACAACGGCATGGATGTAATTACGTCTTAAGTGACCATCTCGTGCTACCTTTAACATATTCCGTACCAGTCTACCCCTTAAACCACGTAGTGTTTTATTTGTATTGTTTTGTACTGTAACTTGTATTGAATGTATAATTGAAAGATTGACCGAAACCATGATATCAGTAAACGGATGTAACCGTAGAATCATGTAAGTGGAATAACTGGAGAACCATGTAACTGGAATGTATATGCATGGTTCGATTCAGTCAAGTCGTATAGATTGATAATTGGATTCATGGATTCATGTTAAAGATTGTAGATTGTAGATTGCAGATTGACTTGAATCATATTCAAGTCAGATTAACAGATTCAAATCCGAGTCAGACAATTAAAAGCGTAAATCGAAGTCTTGAATATTTCTTAAACCTATAATTGCTAGGGTCCTTAGAGTAATTTATAAAACTTGAGGGGGTTTTATAAAAAAATACTTTTATATATTTCTCAAAATACACCTCAAGAATTCATTATTCGTCTTTAGAATTATAATGAATATGGATTTTATATTGTGATATTTCTAGCGAAAATATCTTAGATTCATAATTAAAGGTATTTATTTATAATATTGATTTATTTGGAATTCATGATATTTTAGTGTAAAATTTGTTCTTGTGATTTTTTAGAAAAAGGTAGAATATTTATATCATAACAAAATTGATGTTTTAATGATAAATATACATATATTTATACAAAAATAATTTTAATAAATATTTTATATTCTAAAAATCTTATTTTCTTAAGATGTTGTATTTTAAATCTTTCGAAACCGAATGCTCCTTGCGGAGGTCTGAATCTCGCACTACTAAGCCCGAGGGTGTGCGGTAATCCGCACCATCCCGAACGGGTTCCCCAAAATGGGTTGTAGCGGCGCTTTGCAAAGATTGTAAAATACTAAATCCTTTAGAAAACGGTTTTATGAAGTAAATGGTATTTATTTGTAAAAATGTCAATTTTCCGTATTCTATGTTTTAGGATCTCCCAAGTCAACTAGACTATTCCTAAATGGTCCAAAGCGACAAGTCGTGAGATGCCTCAAATCGCCTCTTCACCGCCAATTGTGTCCAGGTAAGTACAAGTGAAGAAAGGAGCGATCCGCTCACGAATCACCGTGAGACGGGCCTTTTAAAGTTACCTTTCTCACTTGCCTAGCCTAGACACCACAAAGTCGGGTTTAGATAAACGATTGATGTTCACAACTTATCGTATTTTCATAATAAATGGTACTTCTTTAAAAAGTGGAGCAAAACTAAATCTTTTAGAAATGGTTTTATTTGGTATGTGGTATTTAAATGAAAAATGGTTGTTTTCTCGTATTTTAGCTTCTCGGGGGTGTTGCATATGAGTGTGTGAGTAGGTAGGTCGTTATCTCGTAATCTACTTTAAATGTATAGCAAATTTGATGGAGTTAAAAGGATTGAAACAATGTGGTATTTAAGTGAAAAATACGATAAATTAAAATAGCTATCATTTCATGTGACGAAACTTGATCAAATTGTTTGATTAGTGTTTAATAGTCAATATGAAAAAGTTTAGGTATGATTGTATTAGTGAGAAGTAGAATTTTATAGAAAACCGAATCGGAAATCGGATTTGTTCCGATTCTGTCGGGTTTTGTAAATCCGTATTTTGATAATGGAAAAGAGAAATAGAAAAGGGTGTTACGGGTTTTAGATTACACTAAATAGTGAGAGGGAAATAGAGGGATCGCCGATGTGTTGCGTCGTCGCCGCGAGTTCCTAGCACGATCACCGGAAGTTCACCGTAGATTTCGTCGGAGTTTCGCCTCGAGCTCGTTTTCAAGGTACACAAGATCTCTTGAAAATTTTAGAGAGTTGGCTCAGAAATGTGAGTGAGAGGGTAGAGGGTAGGGGTGTATTTATAGGATAGGCTAGGGTTAGGGTAGATGAAGGGTTTTTAAATTAAAAAAATGTAAAAATATAGGAAAAATATATTAAAAATGAACTAAATGAGAGTTAATTGGCACTCTGGAGCCGATCCACATAAATAGAGTATACAGGGGGGTTGGGGAGGCCAAGAGCCAAAACTCCCATGTTGGGGACTCGGCTGTCCGGCCGAGTCCGGCCGGCGGCGCCGTGCCGAATCAGCCGGTCCGCCGTCCGAGTCGGGCCGAGTCGGAGGTAAGGGAGGTAGGGGGTCGTCTGGTGTAGCCTCTGGTATATTTAGTTTTTCAGCTTTAGTTCAAAATTTGGGAGTTATTGTGTGTGGACTGTTGGGCTTCTAAAGAATTTAAAACAAAATAAATATAAAAATTATGTAGGGTATGGGATTTGAACTCTGGTGGCTTAGTTCAGCAGTGCAAGGTATTACCAATAAGCCACAAGCTCCCTCTAGTAATTAAATTGCTAATTAATTACTTAAGTCTTGTGCTCAGGCAATAAATACCCTTTTATGGATTTTGAAAAAAAAAACAATTTAAAATTTGTATGGTAAAAGCGTATAAGAAAATTAGAGTTGTTACAATATGATCGATATTTGGAAAAACGGTAGGGAGGAAGACTAAAAATGATGTTTTATTGAGAGATGATGTGATTTTTGACATTTTTTCAAGACCATTAAGATAGGGCTCATGACAACTAAAAAGCCAGTGTTGTTTGAAACTTTTATTTTCAAATTCTTTCTTTTATATATTCCTTATCTTTGTTTGTAACTTTTATCATATTTCTTTTATTATGGTATTTTGTCGGTGTAATCCGCTGAAAACTCTCAGGAGACAACACTCCTCCTGCTAAGGATACCTAGAGATTTGAAGGCTTGTTGCACATGCTAAGTGCAATCGTGTTGCCTACGAAAGTGTACTAGATTTTTTTATTTTTTTCTTTAATAAATAGTTTGCTCGGGACGATCAAAGATAAATTTAAGGGTATTTGATTTGTCTAAAATATTGCACATTTGTATGAACATTTTCCTTACTAATATTAACTGATAAAAGGTGTTAATTGTAAATATAGAACATATGTGGGTTTATTTGTAAAATTTCATTATCATATGATTCTTCATTTTAATTGATATAATTAGGGAAAATATATGCATATGATATTTAATTGAAATATTAATAATTAAAATATGCATATCATATCAAATATTCCTAATCAATATTCTTAAGATATTATATTATATAAACAGTTGAAATAATATCACAAAAATACCAAATGCTACCAACACTTTGATTTGAGATATTGTGCAGATGTTATCTCAAGTCTGGAATTCAAGTAAGAGATCCAAGTCAAACCGGGATATCGTAACCGAAACTGTGAAATTTTAGAAGAAAATCGAGAAATCTAGCAATAGCAGAGACTCAGAGCAATATTTTCAGAATCTATATATCTAGAAGATCTCTAAATATCAACACAAAATGCCAGAAAAAATCTCGAGACCCAATTCCATTAGGATGCGGCGGAACCGCGACCATATGTGGCATTACGCGGTGGTTCTGCGGTCATATCAAGGCCGTTGGTTGTGGGATTTTGTGATTATGATCTTAATTGCATCTATTCACATATGGTATCTAGGATTTCTGGTTTCAGGAACTATATAAAAGACTGAGTGCTGTGCATTCAAAATCATCGAAAAGATCACATAATCATCTATTCATTTACCTCCATAGATAAAGAGATCTAACGAGCAACCAGGGTTTTTGTAATCTATTTTCTAAGAAGAGAATTATAATGCAATAGTTGATTAATAAAAGTAGTTTTTATTTTAGTTCATTTTGCATTTACTTTTCCGCATTTAATTTACACATTACTCTTCGTATTACTTTTCTGAATCTTAATTATGATTTCATTCTTCTTCAACTTTTCTTCTAAACCACTAATCATGAGCGAGTAATTTCTTGCTAGTTAGGGTTTGTAAGATAGGGTAGGATAATGGATGAAAAATCTTTTAATTTCTTTTAACATTTTAATATTTATAAATTTTAACAAAATAAATGTCAATTTTCTTATCGGGCGCGCTATCAATTTATTGATAGTCACAACCACGATTTAAGATTGGTTAAACATTTATTTTGTTAAGACTTGATATGAATAGAGATCAATGAAAGGACAAGGGTTAGCAGTGGGAAACTCAATTCCCTCCAAGAACTCTAATCTACATTCATCACCATCGCTCTAGTTCTAAACTATTAAAAAATTAAAAGAGACATTTTTAAATATTCATCCATTAACAGCTAAGTCCTATGAACCCTGCAAGCTTTTTTATTATAAATTTTATATCCGTTTTAAAATAGAACGAAAATCAAACAATCCCATCTCTTATCAACTCGCCTAAAATAAGAAAAGAGTTCATGTTTCAATTTTTCGCACGATCAATGAGCAGGGCAAGAAGAAGCTATATTCTGATGGAGTTTTGAATAGTGTGAAAATAATTTAATTCCAAATAATTTGTGTTAAGTCGGTGTTGAACCCACACCCTCTCTCAAACGCTAAAGCTTAAGGCTAGCGCGTAAGACCACTAGGCCACTATCTCTTAATGTTTTTATTTATATCTATATGATGATATATGTATAAATCAATACACACACATATAGGGTGTTTATTTTTCAAAATATATATACGCATATATACATATATAGCTCAAGTAGGTCCGCCCCTGTTTGGTGATAGCCTCGATAGAGAATTTCATGCCGAGACAATGGTAGGTTTTTGATCGAGCTTGAAGGAAGGAGCAAACTTGAAAAATCGAAATAAGAATCCTTTAATATTTAAATATTCCTTCAGCCATACCTTATTGAAATCTTCATGAACATGAAATCGGAGTTGTAGATGTCTGCGATCTAGAGGACTAATAAAAAAATCTTTATTTATTGCAAATCATTGCTTTAGGATCTCTTTGATTTCAAATATGAGAGAACGCTCATACGTGCATTTTGCCACAAGAGATTGGTTAAATGGAACAATAGATGGTTTCTTCATGTGAAAAATATATTTTAGGTTCACCATCGACGATGAGCACTACATCCTTTTTTGGAACATTGATGGAAGGAAGATGAAGATTTTTATGATGGATCTCCGAGACCGGAGGGAAAGGAGCCTTTATGAAGGAAGGGCCCTCTGCGGCCCCGCATACGACAATTTGAAAGTGATTAATTAGATTAATAGAGGAACCTTAATTCTATCCTAATTAAATGGTTTTAAAATCATTGTTATCCATTGGTAATGATTTCAGACCAATTTATGTGTGTGTTTTTCTCACAAAACAACAAAAAATGGAAAGAAAGAAGAAACATCATGTATGTGGTTTATAACCAATTCACAACAAAATGCATAAATTGTTGTAAGATTTACGTACCTATACGTAGCGGAAATTCAATACTTATGTTTTCGGGTAGATTGAAAAAGAACTATCTGACGGATATCAAATCACACGAACACTAATAAAAACACACAAAATTTATCCAAGTTTGGCGTAATTAGCACCTAATCCTGCAAATCGCGACGAAAACTTTCATTATGAAATATAATTATAAGAGATTACACCGACTTCCCATCCTCCTCTATAAAGAAATACCCCTCTTACAAAACCTTTCTCTATTTCGCGACCACGCTGGGCCGCCTCTTCCACTCTAATCAAATTCTAGGTTATTACAGAATTATGGATTCATAAAATCCCTATAGAAAGTCTCATATGTATAGAGTAAACATATGTTTGGAGATAAATATGAATTTAATATAGAGATTAGATTTAAATCTAAAATGAAAAGATTAGATTTAAAGCATAACTAATTCTTGACTAATCTCGAATTTAAATCAAATTTCAACATAAACCGTCCCAAAATATGATTTTTCCTATGCCCAAAGGAATAGCCATACTTTGATATTTTCATATTTTCTTATTTTTGACTACTTTTGAATATTCTTTCATATCATGACTGCTTTAGAATAATCTATGGTTTTCGTAAATTTCCAAGCATGTGTGTTTGTTATTAAGCAAAAAAAATTGAATGCCTTTTCAGAACAACGGGTTTAAGAAGAATTAAAATTTTGTTATTAAGCAAAAAAATTGAATGCCTCTTCAGAATAGCAGGTTTAGGAAGGATTATAATTGATCACTAACCAGCATAAGATATTTTAATATAAAGACCGTCAAAATAAAGTAAAGCTTGTGGCTACTACCCGTTGGTTTGAATATTATTTTCCGAAGTGGATCAGATGAGAACACATATAAGAATATTCAAAGGACGATTACAAATTAATCCGGTCAGTAAACAGATCCTTCATTCCCGGGAAGGCTCAAATAAATAGAAAATAAAGAAAAATAGATCATAATTTAGTGGGACCCAGTTGTGAAATAGTTGGTTTAGTAGTATCAATCTAATTAAATTCTTGAAGCTGACATGAAATGCGCAAGAGATGCTTTGCATCTAAACTGTACCTCTCTAATAATTTTCAACTTTGAGCTACCAAAAGAGGAAAATCACATGACCGGCCTCTTTGGTTTCTTAATTGGCGGCTACAAATAATACGAATAGAATTTTAATCAAAAAATAATAATGCAATAATTTGATGCCAAATGATAAGAAGAAGTTGGCTCAAATTCAAGCCTAGTATGCTTAAAAACATGCGAGCCTCTCATATTTAAGACACATCATGGGTGCTTTGTCCCTTATGAGATGTCATTAGTTTGATTATAATTTCGTAAATTTTCTGTGTTTAAATTTACCGCAATCAAAACGGTGTCGCTTGGTAGCTAGCCGGTTGAGTACGGGTCGATCCACAGAGAGAATGAATCCTTTTCTTTATGTTCTAACGAGTTAAGTCCTAACTTTGGTAGGGTTTTGTTTAAGATCTATGAATGAGAATAACTTGATAATAAGGCTTGCTAGGGTTAGGATTAGATAAGTTCGAAATAGGGATTTTCTCGCTTCTTTCAATACCTTAATTGTGAATAAAGGTGTTAGGATAATCGGCAACAACGGAGATTAGCACGACTGGAAAGAAACTTGGTTTCTTCCTTTTGGTCCTTGTCCGTCCGTTCTTGGCTCTTAGCCCTAACCTCCGGTTAATTCAACCACAACCGGTCTAATTAGAGAATCACCGCTATCATGTAGGATAGGGTGCCGTAGTGAGCGGATTATGGTTGATTTAAAGGAAGTCCGTATTAAAATTATTTGGGCAAAGAAAAGTGTGAGAGAGATTTCCTTCTCTCAAACCTTTCCTTTCTTATCCCTATCAAGTGAGGAATTACTCACTCATTAGGAAGATAACAATAAAATTCATTTTTTTTAAATTTTAATTGATAACCTAAATTGCAGATAAATAAAGAACAAATAAAAGTGCAGATAATAAATTGCAGATAAGAGAAATGCGAGATAAAATAAAATAAAAGACTTACTTTATTGATGACCTCTCAATAACGCATTACAATTGAATTTAAAATTTAGACCTAGAATAAAAAATAAAAATAAAGAGAGGCATACCTAATTTGGCTTTGAACCCTCCTATTTATAGATAGGAGAAAACCCTAGGTTACATTCTGATCCACACATGAATTTACAAAACTACCCTAAGAAAACCGGGTCAAAGTATCGACACCCCACCGACACGTGCAAAGTATGGCTGCGGAACCGCGGCAGAAGAGCCTGTTTGGCCGCGGTTCCGCGGCCATTTGGTGGATTCATGGGCTCAATTCTTCAGTGTTTATTCAAGTTGCTTTTATTTTCTGTTTTCTTCACTTGGTCTCTCAGAATCTCTTCAATTCTCTTCCAGATATTCAAAAGTGGACTTTTGCCTTGAGCTCCGCGTTTGAAGTCTTGGATCTTGTGCTGCCCTTGTGCTTTGTGCAATAAAATGCTCAATGATTTTCCATTTGTTCCTTGAACTGGTAGGCGGTATTATACGGATAGTGTGCGGAAACCTGTATTTCTCTGTTTGTTGGTCGTAATCCCACATTTGTTGTGAATTTTCATGAATTTCATTGTAAAGAGCTGAGAATCTGTAATCTGCAACTATTTAGCAGACATGGATCAAAAGTACCTACTTATATGCAATATGATTAAAAATGGGTGATATAATAATGCAAAAAATCTGATATGAACAAATACCCCCAAACTCATCTTTTGCTCGTCCCGAGCAAAACCAATTTTATTCTCAAAAATTCCTAACCTCACTTTCGCAGGGAACGCGATTGCACTGAGCTCGTGCAACAAGCCGTTAAATCTCTAGGTGTCCCTAATAGGAGGAGTGTTGTCTCCTGAGGGTTTTCAGCGGATACTACCCACAAAATCCGATCAATTTGGCCTGTTGACTCTAATTCTTCAATTCAGTATTCTAGTAAAAAATTCTATCATCTTCAACTTAGACATTATCGACCCGTACTTTTTCACACTCACTTTTCATTTAATTTAAGATCGTATATGTTTTGCAAATTTATTAAGCTTTCAGCATCTTTTGAACTTTCCTTCTAAGGTGCCATCTCAACTCAGGAATTTTTTTATCATCTTTACAGAAGATATAAGACCTATCTTTCATTCGTATCTCTCATCCAAACCCCAATCATATACCCCTACGTGTGTGTAATTTTTACCCCTACACTTGGAAATTCAATTCAAGCTATCATACTCTTGTCCATGTCCAAAGCACTTTTAGTTGGTGAATTTTAGATGAAATTGCTCACACATTCTTCATGCGACCGTTAATACTTCTTGAGCTACTAAACGACCGATTACAAAATGTGCTTGCGCATTTAGACGTAATTCCTCGTCTTGTAATACCTAAGGTTTAGCAGTGACTCCCAAACCAGTTGGTCTAAGGCACTAGGTGATGAAGCACCCTCGCTGTGTTTTTTTTTATTTATGCTGCCTTAAGTAATTATAAAACCTGTGTTCATTTTTTATCTCTTTATTCACCACTTATACTTTTATTTTATTTTCCTTCATACTAAGGTTTTTAGACAAGAGCATTTCAAGGTATTCTCTACTATTCCAAGTTTCAAGATGTGTGTAAGTGTGTGTAGTAGGGTATATATTTTCAGAATTTAGACTAAAGATTCAGAATTTATTTTTCAGACTTACACTTCAATAAAAATTTCAATACTCTTATCTTATTTTGACTTAGCCCAAGAACTGAACTCAAAATTTGCCTATTTCTACATTAACTGCAAGAACATATATTTTCTATAATTAAATTTTAAGAAAGGTTATTTTTAGGGTTCTTAATTTACCAAGTTTAGGATCTAGTCTTTCCTAACCAGTCAACCGTCATGTTGAACTTAAGTCAAATATGGCCAAAATTGAATTTTTCAATTTTTATAATTTTTTAAAATTTTTCAATTTTTTTATTGATTTATATATATATATATTAGTTTTTATATTTTTATAAAGATGCAATGCGGAATTAAATATGCAAAGAAAGAAAAAATATGTACAAAAATAAAAATATGCAGATGCAATGCAAAGATAACTATTTACAATAAACCTCCACCCCCAAACTTATCGAAAGCAGTGTCCTCACTGCTCATAGTCTCGCCGCCCCCTCGATCGTGAGCGGGATCGTTCCTCTCTGGCTAGCAGGGTGGTCATGCCCTGCTCCAAACTCGTCACTCGCTGATTAAGCTTGGTCATCATCCCTATCAATCTTTCTACCCCCCTATTTGTTCGTCGCATCAAGCGCGCTTGCACAGCGGGGGTAAGCTCTTCATCGCTCGCGGTTGAGCTCGAGCTGGGTGTCTTTGCGGGCACGTCTTTGACCGGCTCAGTGCGCGACCATAAATCATGTAATCGTGTATAGGACGTGGAGACACCCTCAAGAAGGGGTCTAATGGTAATCCCACCATACATATAAAATTCGAATTCCTTAACAGGGAGGAAATGGCAACACAGTTGTGTTACCAACATAGGGCATGGATAGTTGGCAACCCTCTTGCCCGCACCAATCGAATGAAGCAAAACAGTGCACATATCGTAGCTCGGGTTTCGAGTCATTAGTGTGTGCACTATGTGGAGGGATGGTGTGAAAAATGTCGTGTTGCGCGAACTACCAAAAATATTATTTTGTGCCCAACGACACACAGTTAAGACGTTCGCAAAAAGGGTTCTATCCTGGTGCCTTTTCGTGGCTCCCTTGAACAGTCGTTACCCATTAAGGGTAGGTAGTCTTCGAATCGGAGGGGTTGATCGTGAATAGGGAGTTTAGGTATTAAGGTGACTTCATGGATGAAGTCCCTATCAATTATTATTTCCCTATCCCCCCACATTAATTTAATGTAACCATTTTGTGCAAGACAACCCTCCTCCATGCACTCGTAAAAATGGGTGACAATATCCGGAAGCGCGAAGGCATTCGGATGGTTAAAAAGTAAAAGGTTCCATTCTCGCCTTTGGATCTTATCACCGAAGTAACTACCATAAATCGTGTGTGCAAAGAGTTGTGAAAAATCTCTTTTAAATTGCAAAGTGGGTGCCTTCACAGAGAGCAAGATACCAAAATATGAAATTGAAAGAGAGGGAAAAAGAAGTGCAAACCTCTTCTGAAATTTTCAGAGGGCGAAGCAGCTAGGAGGCGGCGGAAGCATGGCAAAAGGGGTTTTCGGCGGCGGAAGCGCGGCGACTTGGTGAGATCTCTCTGTACGCTCTTCAACGGCGGCTAGGGTTTTCTGAAGTTGGAAATTAGGGTTATGTAAAATGCAGAGAGGGGTCGGGTTTTATTTATAGGGAGTGTTTTGGTTATTTGCAAAAAGGACCCCTTAAAAAGAGGAATTTATTTGTAAAAAATATTTTTATTTATTTATTTATTTATTATTTATTAAAACTGAAAATTTACAAAAAAAACCCCAAAAATTTGAATTTTTTTTATATTTATTTTTTCTTTTTATTTTTATTTGTTTTTATATAATTACAAGTGGTACATTCCCCCAAACTTATTTGAAACAGTGTTTCCACTATTTGTGGTTGGATAACCGAAATTTGGGGGTAGATAGAGGAAGATCAATCAATGTAAATCGGCTCCTGCAATATCAGGAGCTCCTCCGAAGGGTCCACGGTGAGGAACGGTTTAAGCTTGTGTCCATTCACTTTAAATAGTGAACCGTCCTCCGGATTCTCTAAGTCGACCGCACCGTGCGGATATACGGTACGTATAAAAAATGGCCCTTTCCATCGAGATCTGAGCTTGCCGGGATGGAAATGTAACCGGATGTCGTAAAGTAATACCTGTTGACCAGGTATGAATGTTTTGCGCATAAGGTGTTTATCGTGAAACACTTTCGTTCGGTTTTTGATGACAACCGCGTTTTCGTAAGCTTCATCCCGAAGCTCATTCAATTCGTTTAACTGCAGCTTCCGATGGTTGTCCGCATCTTCGATAGATCAATTCAGCTCTTTTATCGCCCAAAATGCACGATACTCAATTTCTACTGGAAGGTGGCAAGCCTTTCCGTAAACAAGCCGGTAAGAATACATACCAAGGTCGGTCTTATAGGCAGTTCGAAATGCCCAAAGGGCATCAGTAAGTTTTAAAGACCAATCCTTGCGGTTCTTGGAAACCGTCTTCTCCAATATCTGCTTGATTTTGCCGATTTGAAATCTCGGCATGCCCACATGTTTGGGTATGATAGGGCGTTGATAGCTTATGATTAATGGAATATTTCCGCATCAAGGACTCGAAAGTCCTATTACAGAAATGAGCTCCATTGTCGCTAATGATTGCTCGGGGGTGCCCAAACCGGGAGAAAATGTTTTCCTTGAGAAATCTAACGACAACCTTGTTGTCATTAGTTCGGCTGGGCACAGCCTCGACCCACTTAGAAACATAATCAACAGCGACTAGAATATACAAGTTCCCAAAAGAATTAGGAAACGGTCCCATAAAATCAATCCCCCAAACGTCAAAAATTTCCACAACCAAGATCGGTTGGAGCGGCATTTCGTTTCTCCTGGATATCCGGCCCAAGTGTTGGCACCGGGAGCACGTCTTGCAGTAATCATGTGCGTCTTTAAAGAGTTGTGGCCAGTAGAAAGCACACTGCAAGATCTTTTCGGCTGTCTTTCTAGGGCCAAAATGCCCGCCACACGCTTGATCGTGGCAAAATGAAAGCACGCTCTTGAATTCATTGTCGGGGACACACCGACGAATAATCTGGTCCGGACAGTACTTGAATAGATAAGGTTCGTCCCAGTAAAAGTGTTTTACCTGGGATAGGAATCGGAGTCTGTCCTATTTTGACCATTCATTCGGCAGTAGTCCGGTGGCTAAATAGTTTACAATATCTGCGAACCAAGGTTCGCATGATACTGTCAAGAGTTGTTCATCTGGAAAAACGTCGTTTATCGGAAATTGAAGCGTCGGCGAAGAAGGGAGGCGTGAAAGATGGTCGGCGACTACGTTTTCGCATTCTCTTTTGTCTTTGATGACAAGGTCAAACTCTTGGAGTAAGAGGATCCAACGGATCAGCCGAGATTTTGTGTCATTCTTTGCAAAAAGATGGCGAAGAGCTGAATGGTCAGTGTATACGATGACTGGAGAGCCGATCAAGTAGGGCCTGAACTTTTCTAAGGCAAACACAACAGCCAAGAATTCCTTCTCGGTTGTTGTGTAATTTAATTGGGCATTGTTCAAGGTTCGGCTAGCATAATAGATTATATGCGGTATCTTATCGATGTGCTGTCCAAGGACAGCACCAATGGCAAAATCAGATGCATCACACATAATCTCAAATGGATGCATCTGGTCAGGAGAAGAAAGAACGGGAGCAGAAGTGAGTGTGTTTTTTAATGACTCGAACGCGTTCATACAGCTCGAGTCGAAATCGAATGTAGTGTCCTTGGCCAGCAAAAGAGTCAAGGGCCTAGCAATCTTGCTAAAGTCCTTGATGAACCGTCTATAGAAACCGACATGGCCAAGGAAGGCTCGAATGTCTCGGACGCACTTGGGAGGAGGGAGATTGGAAATGACTTCAATCTTCGCTTTATCCACCTTAATGCCATTTTGCGAGATGATATGTGCTAAGACAATACCTTCACGCACCATGAAGTGGCACTTCTCCTAATTTAAAGTAAGGTTCTTATCCTTACACCGGGTAAGGACAGCGTCTAGATGTAGCAAACACTTATCAAAGGAGTCGCCGAAAATGGAGAAATCATCCATGAAGATCTTTAAGAATTTTTCCACAATGTCTGAAAAAATTCCCATCATACACCGCTGGAAAGTAGCGGGCGCATTGCATAACCCAAATGGCATGCGACGATATGCGAACGTGCCGAAAGGACAAGTGAATGTGGCCTTGTCCTGATCTTTTTCGGCAATGGGGATTTGATTATAGCCGGAGTAGCCATCCAAAAAGAAGTAGTATTCATTCCCAGCCAATCGTTCAAGCATTTGGTCAATGAAAGGTAATGGAAAGTGGTCTTTCCGTGTCGCGGCGTTGAGTTTCCTATAATCGATGCATACTTGCCACCCAGTTTGGGTGCGAGTAGGAATTAACTCGTTCGCCTCATTTGTTATGACCGTTATTCCTGATTTCTTGGGGACAATGTGAATGGGGCTAACCCACTGACTATCAGAGATAGGGTAAATGATACCACTATCAAGACATTTTACGATCTCCTTTTTAATAGCCTCCTTCATGACTGGGTTGAGTCGTCTCTGTGGATCCATGGCTGGTTTGGAATCATCCATCATATGAATATGATGTTCAACTATTAGGGGACTAATCCCCTTGATGTCCGCCATAGTCCAGCCAAAAGCTTGTTGATTGCTCTGCAAGACCGTCAGAAGGGTTTTCTCTTGCTCTGAGGCTAAAGAAGCCGAGATGATAACAGGGAGGGTCTCATTTTCACCCAAGTAAGTGTATTTAAGGTTAGATGGCAACAGCTTGAGTTCGAGCGTCGGAGGTGAAACAATTGAAGGTAAAATCGGCGAAAAGGTCTCAAACTCAAAGGATTCCAGCAGAGGTTCAAAATGAGTGTAAGCTTCCGAGTCGGATGGTTCAGCTAACTCATCCGAGAACTCAAAGGATTCAAACTCGGGTGGTGATTGGTCGAGTTCGTTTGAGAAAGTGAAACACTCGTAGTCATTATCGGGAGTAAAAATAGCGTCAGGTTCAAGGAGGAACGCACTAGTGGCGTTAAGATTGCTGTGATCGAACAAAATTTTTTCTAATTCACCGTCCTCCGGGGTGATCTCTTGGATCGAGCAAACGTCTAGTATATTAGCATTGGGTTCAGAGGGCTGATTCCCCAACTTAAAAATGTTGAGTTCAATTGTCATGTTTCCAAAGGATAGGTTCATCGAACCATTGCGACAATTGATCACAGCATTCGAGGTTGTAAGGAATGGACGACCGAGTATCACCGGAATTTGATTCCGGGGGTTAGCCACAGGCTGTGTATCTAAAACAATGAAATCAACGGGAAATATGAAGTCCCCAACTTTGATCAACACATCCTCTAATTCACCCCTAAGATGGGTGATAGATCGGTCGACCATTTAGAGGGTATAATGTGTAGGTTTTAGCTCTCCTACACCTAATTGCTCATATACTGAATAAGAAAGTAGGTTAACACTGGCACCAAGATCCAAAAGTGCGTGGTTTATGTTCTTATCCCCAATAGTTATTGAAATCGTAGGACAGCCAGGGTCCTTTCGTTTTTGAGGTAAAGATTGGGTAAGAGCATCACTCACGTTACTAGCTAAGAAAACTTTCTTAGGTACCTGAGATTTCCTCTTCTTAGTGCATAAGTCCTTCAAGATTCTTGCGTAAGAAGGGACTTGTTGGATTACATCCAAGAGGGGAATGTTAATGTTAACATGTTTAAACAACTCCACAATCTTCTCCATTTGTGGATTTTGTTTATGGGATCTCAACCGGTTTGGAAATGGAACATTTTGAAAATTGGTTGAGTCTAATACTTGTGGAGGAGATTGCGGAGTTAGAACGAATCCCAGTGTTGGTGTTTTCGTGGAGTGAGATGTGGGTCCGTTCGGAGCAGCAGAAGAAGTAGAGCCTTGTGAAGAATGGAGAACATACTCTGAAGATGAAGAAGAAGAAGAAGAAGAAGAAAAAGAAGCGGCGGCCGGGGTGTCATCATCAGTGCCAACATTATTGTGCAAAATCCTTCCAGATCTCAACGTAGTCACGACACTCACATTATGGTTTTGTTGTTCAAGAGCAACATGTGCATTTTGTGGGTGACCAGGATTTGGAAGTGGTTGAGATGGAAGCTTCCCTTTTTCTCGCTCGCTTAAAGCTGCATTCAGTTGTGCAATCTGGGCTTCAATGGTTTTGATGTTTTGCCCATGTGACGCAGTGTGTTGCACCAAAGACTGAATGGAAGACTGGATGTTGGCTGAGGATTGAGTTGATTGTTTTAAAAATGCCTCCAGACTTCGTTCTAACGAGAAAACCTTATCGTTATTTGGCTTAACAAAATTGTTTTAAGGAAAAGGGTTGTTGGGTGCAAAATTGTTCGTTTGATTTTGGTAAGGTTGGGGTTGGAAAGGTTGTTGATATTGAGTTTGTTGAGGAGCTTGTTGTTGAGGAGGAGGCCTCTGGAAGTTGTTGCTGCCTTGGAATTGTTGTTGATTTTGATTCCAGGCAAAATTAGGGTGGTTCCTCCAGCCAAGATTCTAAGTGGAAGAGTATGGATCATTTCTTTGTCTCTGCTGAAAGGCAGCATTGGCGTGATCCTCTCCTTGAGAAGGTGAGTTGTAAGGACACTCTTCGGTCAAATGGGATGGATCCGAACAACAAGCGTATATAGTGCGAGGGGGAAGAGCAGGGGAAAGAGAAGGCGATGAGAATTTGCTCTCAATTGCTTCTAGATTTCGTGTAATCGCTGCCATTTCGGCTTTCATTGCAATTGACACATCAAGTTGATGAACGCCCGCCCTAGATAGACTGGAAGAAGTAGACGAAGTGGACGAAGTGTTTGGTCTAGTGTTTTCCCACTGAAGCGTTTGTTCAGCAAGATCGTCGAGAAATCGCCAAGCTTCCTCGTCAGATTTGGATAGGAAGTAGCCATGAAAAATGATCTCCAGCAACTGCTTAGTTGTTGGGTTCAGTCCTTCGTATAAGGTTTGGCAAAGTTGTCATCTCTCAATACCGTGATGAGGGCACTGAACAAGAAGGTCTTTGTATCGTTCGAAACAGTTCCAAAAAGGTTCGGAAGGAAGCTGGGAAAATTGGTTAATTTCATTACGTATTCTCGCGGTCTTGTGATTTGGGTAAAACTTTTTAAGAAACACTTTAACAAACTCTTTCCAACGGTTTATGGAATGCGATGCAGTACTATATAGCCACTTTTCAACTAGGTCACATAGAGTGAAGGGAATAACTTGAAGCCTTATAGCATCATCGGACAGTTGGGTTGTCTTCATCATTGCACAGACATTCTGGAATTTGTTGATGAAGATATAGGCATTTTCGGATTCCAGCCCGTGAAATTTAGGCAACATGTTGATGAAGTGCGGCTTAATTTCGAAATTTTCCCCATTTGCCGGCGGGAGTGAAAAACAGGTAGGAAGTGCGGAGTGGGTAGGATAGAAACGGTCCTGGAGCGCGATTCGCTGTGGCGCTTCAACAGGAGGTTGTTACGGGTTATTCACACCCAATTAAGGTGGAATCAGTCCCGAGGTAGGTAAAGAGTTGTTAGGATTGAATCCTGACATCTCTTTAGAAGATGATGAATGTGAAGATGAAGGTGAATGGACAGAATTCCGGTCAACGTTGGAGTTGGACGGCAAAGGTAAAGATGAAAAAGGTGTGGAGGGAGTTTCGACGTCGGAGTCGATCGCGTAGTCGGTAGCAACTAACGAAACACGGACTAAATGGGCACTAGTGTCCCGAGTCCAACCGGACATAAACTAAACGAGTTTAGTGTAGTCAAAGCGTAGAATGTGAGGGTAAGAAAACGTCAATGGAGAAATGTGATGAAAGGTGGGTGAAATGGGATTCTAGCGACAAAGGGCCAGTTTTTATAAATTTATATATATATATATATATATATATATATATATATATATATTATTTATAAAGATTTTTGCAAAAAATTGTACGGAACTACGGCACAATTTCAAACAACCACAGTTTAAACATGCACAATCAAACCTAGAGCTAGGGTCTCCTAAGTCAACTAGACTGCTCCTAACTGTTCCAAAATGACAAGTTGTGAGATATCCCTCAAATCGCCTCTTCACCGCCAATTGTGGCCAGGTAAGCACAAATGAAGAAACAAGGGTTCCGCTCACGAATCACCGTGAGACGGGCCTTTTAAAGTTACATTTCTCATTTGTCTAGCCTATGCACCATAAAGTCAGGTTTAGATAAACGAATGAATGCCCATAACCTTGCTCTGTTTTAATGAGCGCGACAGTCCTTAATTGGCTGAGTCTAGATATTTTTTAATTAACTTAATAGTGATGCATATGCTTTTAGTGATTTCTGGGGTCTTAGGAAGGGTAATGAAATCTCCACCCAATCTTATTTGGTGTTATAGCCCTTTAGATTCCGTATTAAATATGCAAAGCAATAACACACCAAAATCTAAAACACTTGCCAAAAATTATTATTTTTTTATTTGCGGCGTGATCAGTCGAAAATATTGCATTTTTAACACATCAATTTCCCTACCATTTGCACTCATCTAAAGGTGTTCGGTATGAATATATCACATATTAGCAAAACATCTGTAAAATACCAAATAACATGTGTTATACTTTAAAACCGACATTTTCGAGGGAAATTGAGTGTTTATCATTGCATCGCAAAATCTGTGTATAGAGCAACACTTGTCTCGAGAATCTGTGCAGGAAATTTCAGGAGAAAAGCCGAAACTGTCAAAAGTGCTGAGAAAAATACACAAAGTCCAAGACTTGAGATGTGGCAGAAATCAAGAAAGCAAAATGATATTCCACACATTTTACAAAGACCACAAAGTCAGCCCAATAACAGCCCAGAAGTTCCATGCCCCAAGCCTACTAAAGCGCCGCGGATCCGCGGCGCAATTATGACGTCACTGCTTCCAAATTCTCCTATGTGCTTCCTGTAACGAAAACTGCTTCCAGAAGATTCCAGAATCACCACGTGGCTTCATGCAAAAGGCTCGGCCTAACAAACTCACCCTAGAATATACCTTATTCTAGAATATTCCCTCCAACAAATTTCTTCTAGAAGCCTCTCTCTAACAAACTTTTTGGAGGGAAATTTGAATTTTGAATTCTAGATCTAGGGTTGAGATAGTTATAAAAGGAAACCTAGATCTATGGTTTTGGGTTGTTCAATTTTTAGAGGGTTGTTCATCAATTCTCAACACAAGTTAAGTGACACAACTTGTAACCCTAACCCTAATCCAATCACCAAAGCCAAATTCAAGATCCCCGAGTACAATTCAAGCAAGAAGCCTTCAACCTTTTAGGAGCGAAGCCGATCTTCATCCGAGCAAGTGGTCCAAGACGATCCGCGACTCACAAAGACGTGCGACGCCAAATCGACGATCAAGTTCTTTCCTCATTGTAGATCTTGAGAGAATTGTTACAAAATTGTTGATAAATAAAAGGTGAAATTCTTTATCTTGCTTTCTTTACATTCTTTCATCATGATTAGATCTCGATTCTTGATTGTGTTCTTTGATATGATGTTTGAGTAAAAACTCCGCTCGTGAAGGAGTCGAGAGAATCAATAGATGATGATGTTACAAATCTTGAAACGATTCTTAAGTCCTATAAGTTTTGTAAACTTTAGTAAATTGAAGAATCGACAACCTAGTTTTGAGCGATACTTTCTTGATTGTGTTCGCTCTTAATTAGTGATCCACGATCGATTCTTGAATTTACTAGAGGCTAAAATGTGAATGAAATCAACGAAAGGACAAGGGATAGATGATGAAACCCTAGTTTCCGCAAGAAATCCCTAATTCTCGTTGATCGTCATCGATCTAGCATCAAATCATCAATGGATAAGAAAATGTAATCACAAGTTTTCATCACGTCTATAGATTCGATCGATTCTTACGAGCCTCACTTCAATTCTTGAAACCTAAATCGATTGTATATCATCAATTCTTGATTCTTGATTTTAATGTTTTCTTGTTATTAGATCTAGATTTTAATAATTCTTGAAATTCACTTTTAAATCTTGAATTGAATTGTCTTTTCTTTTCACTTTAATTTTCAACTCAACTAATTCAAATTCGAACGGATCTCACTTTCCCTGTGGACGATCCGCACTCGCTAACGCGCTACAATCGACACAGTTATTGATTGCGGTAAAAAATTTCTTTGGTTGTGATTTCTATACATTTTCTACCTACACACCGAGAAATCGTATCAATCAAATGGTGCCGTTGCCTGGGATCGTGTGCTAATTTGTTCGTTTTTGAAATTTGAGTTGAAAAATTTATTCCATCAAAATTTTTAGATCTAAATTCGCGCAAATACTGAACGATTCGTTGTGATTTGTTGCGAGGAAATCTGGAATCTGTGGAGCAAGTGGAAAAATATTCAGAGCATTCCAGAGAGCTCAAGAAGGCAACAGAAGCAGTTGCCTAAATTTTTGTGCAGAGATCTACAGAGACGACTGCGTTTCCGCGGCAAGTACATGCCTCCCGCGGCGGATCCGCGGCAGGAAAAAGGCATCGCTGCACCAAAATTCTCTGGTATAATCTTGACTTACTTATCTCTTCCCTCATCTGCTCCAATAACAATTTTCTGCAGGTTTCTTTGCAAAATTCGCAGCGCCGCAAAAATAAAAAAAATTATGCGTGTTTGATCTTGGTTGTTTGCATTTTTTAATACGGAAATTAAGGGGCAAACACCAAATTCAGATTAGGTGGGGAGTTCATTACCCTTCCTAAGCCCCGAAAATCACAAAACTGCATCCGCATTACCCTCATTAATTAAAAAATATCTAGACTTGACTCTAAGGACCGTCACGCTCACTTAGGACAGGAGGAGGTCGTGGGTAATCTATTGCTTATCCGCGTTTCTTTTGTGGTGTCTAAGGCAAGTGTGTTTAAGACAAGTGGTTACTTAATTAGGCCCACTACTTACGTAGTGGAGAACCTCCCACTTTCCTGGCACTTACCTGGCCACAGGAGGGACAAAGAGGCAGTAGAGGATTGATCCTGCAATTTGTCTTCTGGCAGTTAGGAGCGGTCTAGAGACTTGACCTAGGTGACCATTAGACTTAGGGTTGTGCTTGTGCATTTGTTATGATTTGCATCATTTTTTCAAAAATCCGTATCTTTTTCAAAACAAACACCACTTCATTCTTTCCCCTAATTATGTTAACGCTGCCACTTGTGCTAAACCCTTTAGTGCAAGCTTGGCTGGACACGGGATTCTAGTGCCCGTCTTGTCCGCGTTTTCCCCCATCGACCCCAAAGTCGGTTTTTCTACATTTTCTTTTTCCCACCACCACCGTGATGGACGGATTTCCATCAAACTTTTACACCACTCTGCCACCGCCCGCAGGTGCTCAGAATCCTCCACGCATCTCTCTCCAAGAGAGGTGCTATCCTATGCGAGGTCCTCTTTCGACCCGTCTTTCTATTCCACCAGCCAACGGGGATAATTTTGAAATTAAACCCCAATACATCAACCTTCTACCCAAATATCACGGTCTCGAGTCTGAAGACGCATATGTCTTTATTACCAAATTTGAAAATGTATGCGCAATGATGGGTACTTCACAGCTTTCTGTGGATGCTATGTGTCTTCGTCTTCTCCCATTTACCTTGTGCGATATAGCCGAGAAGTGGCTTTGCAACACAACCGCACATTCTATTTCAAACTGGGAAGAATTCGTAAAAGCATTCCTAAAGAAATTCTACCCGAATCATAAAACAGCTCGAGTCTGTAGCGAAATCAATCAATTCACCCAGCTTCCAAATGAAACATTTTCGAAGTGTTTTGAACGCTTCAAGGATCTGTTAGTTCAATGTCCACATCACGGAATCCCCAGGTGGGATCTGTGCAGAATTATATATGAAGGCATTAATCTTACCACAAAACAGACCCTTGAATCCATGTGTCAAGGCACTTTCATGACCAAAGATGATGGGGAAGCTTGGAAATCCCTAGAAGATTTCGCTGAAAAATCTCTGCAGTAGGAGGGTGTGAGTCAATCGTCTAGGGGGGGCAATAACCAATTTGATGTTTCCATAGGAGTTAGAGCTGAAATGTCAGCAATGCAAAAGAAACTCGAGACTATGGAAAACATATTTTTAGTCGCCGCCCTAAATCAAATGTCACTCTCCAAAACTGTATGTGGATGTTGTTTTGATCCTTCTCATTTGACGGAAGAATGCCCAATGAATTCTCCGTTTCAAGGTCATGAGCATATCAATTCTGCTTTCCAACAACAACCTAGGAACGATCCATTTTCTTCCACTTATAATCAGAGTTGGAGGAATCACCCTAACTTTTCTTGGAACCAATCACAAAATCAAAACACGGTTCCAAACCAAAACAATTTCCAAAGGGCTCTTCCACCACAACAGCAACCACTACAATTGAGTCAGCACCCCTTCCAAGCACAAAACTTCTAAAATCCGATCAACACACCTGCACCGAATAATCCTTTGCAGTTGACTGGTACTGATGAATCCTCTTCATTCATGAACTTGCTTTTGACAATAAAGAATTCCGTCGATAAAATCGAGAAAAACTCTGTGTCCCAAAGCGAGACTATAAAATCGATGGAAGAAGAAATTGCACGATTAAAAGCCGAAATGAGTGCAAGAGAGAAAGGGAAACTTCCAGCTCAACCTTTGCCTAATCCTGGCTATTCACATCATGTGAATGCAATCACCACGTTGAGATCTGGAAGAGTGCTTGACAATCACTTTGGGGAAGAGATTGATGATACTGAAAAATCTATCTATGATACCCCGGCTGAGACCTTTCCTTCCCCTTCCACTTCTAATTCTGACCCCAGTTCTTCTACCCCATCATTTTCTTCCGAGCCTATTCTCCGTTTTCCCCAAAGCTCGACACCTCAGCACATCTCTTCTACTCCACCGAAAACGATCCCCACTCCCATTCTTAGATCGTTCCCACCCACACGATCTTCTCCAGTGTTGGAACCCGACCTTATTGCTCAAGTTCCTTACCCGAATCGGTTAAGGGGAAACACACCGAGTCCACAAATGGAGAAGATCACTGAAATGTTTACACAGGTTAACATCAACATCTCTCTTCTAGATGCAATCCAATAAGTCCCCACTTATGCGAAAGTTCTTAAAGACTTGTGGACTAGAAAGAGAAAGACTCAAGTGCCCAAGAAGATATTCATGTCAAAAACTGTAGACACAGCTTTCCCTCAACAACTACCGAGGAAACGTAAGGATCCTGGCTATCCTACTATTTCTATTTCTATCGGGGAAAAACACATCAACCGTGCTCTACTTGACCTTGGCGCAAGTGTTAACCTGCTTCCTTTCTCGGTTTACGAGCAGTTAGGGATCGGAGAGTTGAAACCAGCTCCTTGCACTCTCCAGATGGCTGACCGATCAATCACCAAACCAAGGGGTGAACTGGAGGATGTGTTAATAAAAATCGGGGAATTTGTATTCCCTGTAGATTTTATTGTAAATGATACACAGCCTGTAGCGAACCCACGGAATCAAATTCCGGTGATTCTTGGTCGCCCCTTTTTGGCCACTTCCAATGCTATCATCAACTTTCGTAATGGTTCTATGACCCTATCCTTCGGGAATAGGTCAATTGAGCTGAACATTTACAAGTTGAAAAGTGTACTCTCCGAACCTACTGCTCAGGTCTATTCTATCGAATTAATGGATGTCGACAACAGCGAATTTGATGATCCTCATGATACCGATCTAGACTCTTTTCATATGTTATTGTTTGACCCAACTATGTATCATACACATACGGACTCCTCTACCGAGATGTCCGGGTCAACAACTAACACTGATTATGAACCGTTTTTGGAGTCTGAAGATCACCCCACACTTTGTGATGACATTATTCTTCGGGGTATTGATGAGACTTTTGAGAAGATCTTCGTTGATGCACTCGCATTTTTGAATGACACGGGTGTTGAGATGAATCCACATCAAAACAATGAAATTGAACCTCCACCCCTTCTTCTGAACTGTAAAAAGAATGCGAGTAATCCATCACAATCACTGCATCGTCTCTCCAAAACGAGACGCAAACACATTCTATTCCACCACTTACCTTTTCCCCACTTCTTCTTCCACCAACCGATGCACTACATTGATAAAATTTTTGAATGGTTGGTGTTAACCTTCGGTCTTTGTAAAGCTTGGCATCGACTAATGATCTTGACCCCCTCTTATGATTTTCAAAGATTAATATTGTTTAACTCAAGTTTGGGGGGGGTTGTAATCTGGCTCCTGAAAAGAAATTTTTTTACAAAAATGATGAGCCAAAAGAATAAGTTTGGAGGAGGATTTTCACTTTAATATATTTTGCCCCCATTTAATAAATTTCCTCCCAAGCTTACAGGTTTTTTGAGACATAGCGGATGGTAACAGTGAGGACACTGTTGAAAACAAGTTTGGGGGAGCTTTGTGCTTATTTTCGCATCATTTGCATATCACTTTGCATAAGCACAAAACATTTGAAAACCTATAAAAAATTTAAAATTTTCAATAATTTTTTTTTGTACATAAATAAAATAATAAAAGATTAGATAGTGAAAAATTATATCCAAAAGATTGGAAAAATTTAAGAAAAACAAGAAAATTAGAAGTTTTCTTAAACGAACTAGTAATAAGTAGTTATGAGCCGTTGTCCCAAGGGTTAGTAAGATGAAGGAAGTCACTAATCTGAGGATAAAAATAAGTCTGAAAAATAGTTCCTATTCTGGAAGCCAAACATTTTGAACGTTGATACCCTGCTATTCGCACTTACACACGTCTTGAAACTCGGGATAGTAGAGGATACCTTGAAATGCTCTTGTCTAAAAGTCAAAAGTATGAAGGAAATAAAAATAAATGAATAAAATATAAAATGGTGAAGAAAAAAAATGAACACTGGTTTTGTTATCGCCAAGGCAGCAATAAAAAAATATAGCGAGGGTGCTTCTTCACCTAGTGCTTTAGACCAACTGGTCTGGGAGTCACTGCTAAGCCTTAGGTGGTGCAAGACGAGAAAATACACCGTATAAGCAAGCATATGAGTAATCGGTCGGTTAGTACCTCAAGAAGTATTAACGGTCGCATGAAAATGTGTGAGCAAAATCATCTAAATATTCATCAAATTAAAAAGTACTGAGGCAGATGGACAAGAGTATGATAGCTCGAATTGAATTCTCCGGGTGTAGAGATGTTCTTTACACACATGTAGGGTTATATGATCGATGTTTGGAAGAAAGATAGGAATGAAAAATAAAAACGATGTTTTATTAAGGGATGATGTGAATTCTGACATCTTTTCATGACTATTAAGATAGGGCTCATGACAACCGAAAAGCTAGCATAGTTGGAAACTCTAATTTTCAAAGTCTTTCTTTTACAGTTCTTGTCTTTATATGTAACTTTCACGGTCTTCCTTTTATTATTAGATTTTGTGGGTGCAATCCGCTGAAAATCCTCAGGAGATGACACTCTTCCTACTGGGGACACCTAGAGGTTTAAAGGCTTGTTGCACGTGCTCAGTGCAATCGTGTTGCCTACGAAAGTGTGCTAGTTAGTTTTTTCTCTTTCTTTATTTTCTCCTTCTCTTTTTAATAAAACAATTCGCTCGAGACGACCGAAAATAAGTTTGGGGGAATTTGATCGGTCGAAAATATTGCATTTTTAACACATCAATTTCCCTACCATTTGCACTCATCTAAAGGTGTTCGGTATGAATATAGCACATATTAGCAAAACATCCGTAAAATACCAAATAACATGTGTTATACTTTAAAACCGACATTTTTGAGGGAAATTGAGTGTTTACCATTGCATCACATAATCTGTATATAGCGCAACACTTGTCTCGAGAATCTGTGCAGGAAATTCCAGGAGAAAAGCCGAAACTGTCAAAAGTGCTGAGAAAAATACGCCAAGTCCAAGACTTGAGATGTGGCAGAAATCAAGAAAGCAAAATGATATTCCACACATTTTACAAAGACCACAAAGTCAGCCCAATAATAGCCCAGAAGTTCCATGCCCCAAGCCTACTAAAGCGCTGCGTATCCGCGGCTAGAAGGGCCTTAGAGCCGCGGATCCGCGGCGCAATGATGACGTCATTGCTTCCAAATTCTCCCATGTGCTTCCTGTAACGGAAACTACTTCCAGAAGATTCCAGAAACACCACGTGGCTTCATCCAGAAGGCTCGGCCTAACAAACTCACCCTAGAATATACCTTATTCTAGAATATTCCCTCCAACAAACTTCTTCTAGAAGCCTCACTTTAACAAACTTTTTGGAGGGAAATTTGAATTTTGAATTCTAGATCTAGGGTTGAGATAGTTATAAAAGGAGACCTAGATCTAGGGTTTTGGGTTGTTCAATTTTTAGAGGGTTGTTCATCAATTCCCAACACAAGTTAAGTGACACAACTTGTAACCCTAACCCTAATCCAATCACCAAAGCCAAATTCAAGATCCCCGAGTACAATTCAAGCAAGAAGCCTTCAACCTTTTAGGAGCGAAGCCGATCTTCATCCGAGAAAGTGGTCCAAGACGATCCGCGACTCACGAAGACGTGTGACGCCAAATCGACGATCAAGTTCTTTCCTCATTGTAGATCTTGAGAGAATTGTTACAAAATTGTTGATAAATAAAAGGTGAAATTCTTTATCTTACTTTCTTTACATTCTTGCATCATGATTAGATCTCGATTCTTGATTGTGTTCTTTGATATGATGTTTGAGTAAAAACTCCGCTCGTGAAAGAGTCGAGAGAATCAATAGATGATGATGTTACAAATCTTGAAACGATTCTTAAGTCCTATAAGTTTTGTAAACTTTAGTAAATTGAAGAATCGAAAACCTAGTTTCGAACGATGCTTTCTTGACTGTGTTCGCTCTTAATTAGTGATCCACGATCGATTCTTGAATTTACTAGAGGCTAGAATGTGAATGAAATCAACGAAAGGACAAGGGATAAATGATGAAACCCTAGTTTCCGCAAGAAATCCCTAATTCTCGTTGATTGTCATCGATCTAGCATCAAATCATCAATGGATAAGAAAACGTAATCATAAGTTTTCATCACGTCTATAGATTCGATCGATTCCTACGAGCCTCACTTCAATTCTTGAAACCTAAATCGATTGGATATCATCAATTCTTGATTCTTGATTTTAATGTTTTCTTGTTATTAGATCTAGATTTTAATAATTCTTGAAATTCACTTTTAAATCTTGAATTGAATTGTCTTTTCTTTTCACTTTAATTTTCAACTCAACTAATTCAAATTCGAACGGATCTCACTTTCCCTGTGGACGATCCGCACTCGCTAACGTGCTACAATCGACACCGTTATTGATTGCGGTAAAAAATTTCTTTGGTTGTGATTTCTATACATTTTCTACCTACACACCGAGATATCGTATCAATCACAGCTCAAAGAATCCTGCACAAAAATAATTTATTGGAGAGGGAGAAGAAGATTCTGTGCAAAGAAAGCTGCAGGAAATTATTTCAGTGGAGTTCAGGAGATAAGAGGGAAGAAAAGAGATCCTCACAGAAAAAATTAGGTGCTGACGTCACAGTTTGACAGCGGTTCCGCGGTCAAAGGCCTGATTCTACCGCGGTTCCGCGGCAGAGAAGTAAGTTTAGATCTCCAAAATTCTTCTCTGTGCTGAGTTGGTTCTCCTCTGTCTGTTCAGATCCTCTGTTTCTGGATTTGTTCACTGTATTTGCTCCAGATCTGAACCAGTTCGTCTTCCTTTCCTGCACAATTCGCACAAAAACCAATCAAAAATAACAAGATGATTTTTTTTTGATTTTTTTTGTTTTGGTTTTTCATTTTTTTATATTTTTATATTTTCTTTATTAACTCAAAATTACACAAAGAAATAAACTACCGTCTCCCCGGCAATGGCGCCATTTGATTGATAAAGATTTTCTGTGTTTAAATTTACCGCAATTAAGACGGTGTCGCTTGGTAGCTAGCCGGTTGAGTACTGGTCGATCCACAGGGAGAAGGAATCCTTTTCTTTATGTTCTAACGAGTTAAGTCCTAACTTTGGTAGGGTTTTGTTTAAGATCTATGAATGAGAATAACTTGATAAAAATGCTTGCTAGGGTTAGGATTAGATAAGTTCGAAATAGGGATCTTCTCGCTTCTTTCAATGCCTTAATTGTGAATAAAGGTGTTAGGGTAATCGGCAACAACGGGGATTAGCACGACTGGGAAGAAACTTGGTTTCTTTCTTTTGGTCCTTGTCCGTCCGTTCTTGGCTCTTAGCCCTAACCTTCGGTTAATTCAACCACAACCGGTCTAACTAGAGAATCACCGCTATCATGTAGGATAGGGTGCCGTAGTGAGCGGATTATGGTTGATTTAAAGGGAGTCCGTATTAAAATTATTTGGGTAAAGAAAATAGTGAGAGAGATTTTCTTCTCTCAAACCTTCCCGTTCCTACCCCTAACAAGTGAGGAATTACTCACTCATTAGGAAGATAACAATAAAATTCATTTTTTTAAATTTTAATTGATGACCTAAATTGCAGATAAATAAAGAACAAATAAAAGTGCAGATAATAAATTGCAGATAAGAAAAATGCGAGATAAAATAAAATAAAAGACTTACTTTATTGATGACCTCTCAATAACGCATTACAATTGAATTTAAAATTTAGACCTAGAATAAAAATTAAAAATAAAGAGACGCATACTTAATTTGGCTTTGAACCCTCCTATTTATAGATAGGAGAAAACCCCAGGTTACATTCTGATCCACACATGAATTTACAAAACTACCATAAGAAAGCCGGGTCAAAGCACCGACACCCCACCGACACGTGCAGAGTATGGCTGCGGAACCGCGGCAGAAGAGACTGTTTGGTCGCGGTTCTGCGGCCATTTGGTGGGTTCATGGGCTCAATTCTTCAGGGTTTCTTCAAGTTGCTTTTATTTTCTGTTTTCTTCACATGGTCTATCAGAATCTCTTCAATTCTCTTCCAGATATTCAACAGTGGACTTTTGCCTTGATTTCCGCGTTTGAAGTCTTGGATCTTGTGATGCCCTTGTGCTTTGTGCAATGAAATGCTCAATGATTTTCCATTTGTTCCTTAAACTGGTAGGCGGCATTATATGGATAGTGTGTGGAAACCCGTATTTCTCTGTTTGTTGGTCGTAGTTCCACATTTGTTGTGACTTTTCATGAATTTCACTGTAAAGAGCTGAGAACCTGTAACCTGCAACTATTTAGCAGACATGGATCAAAAGTACCTACTTATATGCAATGTGATTAAGAATGGGTGATATAATAATGCAAAAATCTGATATGAACAGTAATACAAATATTATGTTGATTTATGTCGAAACTAAAGTATGCGGTATTTTACCGTAAAAATATGATAAAAGTTGCATAAATGATTATTTTGAGATGAAACTTATTTTAATGTGTTTGTTAATGTTTGTTAAACAATATATGAGAGTATAGTATTTTATTGATTAAGAAAAATAGAGTTTTTAAAGAAAAACCGAATCGGAAGTCGGATTAACTCCGCTTCCGTCGGGTTTTAGAAATGAAAGCTTTTAGAATAGAAGAAGAGGGGGGGACTTACTGGCTAGAGAACAAGAGAAGAGAGAGAGGAAACTAAGAATGGTGTCGGGGTGTCGTTTCGTCGCCGGAATCTCCTCGGAACTTCGCCCTTCGCTAACTCCACCTGCACACTATAAGAACTTGAGAATTTTTTAGAGTTTTGGCAGAGAATTTCTGAGTGAGGAGAGGTGAAATGGAGTGTGGTATTTATAGGGAAAATTATGGTTTGGAGGGATAAAGAATGCATTAAAATTTGCATTAAAAATTGGATTAAAAGGGCATTTTATTGTTCTCTGTATGAATGCAGAATATTCAAACAACATGGGAGATGTGGGGTAGGCCAATGGGTGCTCGGATGAAAATATGAGGAGCATCCCTTACGGGGGGCTCGGCGATGCCGGTCTCCTATGCTTGCATAGCCGGTCTAAAATCGGTGATGGGCACTGGGATTTGTTCCACGTGTTGGTGTCGCTCCATATACCTTCGTGCACATATTTATTTATTCTGTAACTTATCATATTACGTGTAGTGCACGTGCAAACCCTTGGGCTTCTAAAACATTAAAAGAAAATTAAATAAAAAGATACTGTGGCTGGGGGGATTCGATCACAGGGGCTACGTCACAGCAGTGCAAGGCTTTACCAATGAGCTACAAGTTGTTTCTTGCTGTTCAAAAGTAAAACAAATACTTATAGTGCATACAGGATTGCAAATACCCCAATTGTACATTAACTTTTAAACAATTTTCTGTACATTGAAATTAGAGTTGTTACACAAATGGAGAAGATCGTGGAAATTTTTATGTAAGTAAACATAACTATTTCTCTCTTAGATGTTATCCAACAAGTTCCATCTTATGCGAAAATTCTAAAGGACTTATACGCTAAGAAGAGAAAAATTCACGTGCCTAAAAAAGTTTTCTTGGTGAGTAATATGAGCAATTCTCTTACACCATATGTGCCCAAAAAACGTAATGACGCCGAGTGTCCTACAATATCTATTGCTATTGGGGGGTAAAAACATCAATCACACTCAACTCGATTTAGGAGCTAGTATTAACTTGCTCCCGCATTCTGTTTATGAGCAATTAGGCATAGGAGAGTTGAAACCTGCACACTGCACTCTCCAGATGGCCGATCGTTCTATCACCCACCTTTGGGATGAGCCAGAGGACGCGTTGATCAAAGTAGGAGAATTTATATTCCCTGTGAACTTTATAGTTATAGATACGCAGCATGTGGCAAACTTCCGGAACCAAATTCCGGTGATTCTCGGTCGACCTTTTCTAGCAAATTCCAACGCAATAATCAATTGTCGTAACGGTTCCATGAACCTGTCCTTTGGAAAGGTGACAATTGAGCTTAACATTTATAAGTTAGGAAGTCGATTGTCACACCCCACCCCCAATACAGAGAGTATTGTCCGCTATGATTTCCAGAGATTCGAATTGGAGATCGTATTCTGCATTCTTCGGGACAGTTGATGCAGCTGCAAGTACAATCATTCTTGATCGATAATATTAAAGCAGCGCAGTCGCACGATCCAAGATTACAGAAATTTCGAGAACAGGTTGAAGCGGGACTTCGAACGGACTTGTTGATTCATGAAGATAGTTCGTTACATTTATGGTGGCCCATGCAGGTCCCTCGGTAGTAGGTCTGTGGTTCAAGGACGAACTATTGTTCAAAGGTGGGGAGAATGTCGGGACCCGGTTCTTGTTCACGGAACAAATTGCCACGCCAATTGTCATGCCCAGAGGGCGGGGGCCACCTTTTGAATCCATGGGGACCACCTTCTGAGTTTCTGGGACCCACTGTAGAACAATGGGGAATTTTCGGAACACATTCCGAAAAAGGACCAAACTGCATTATAAATATAATGATACCACCCTCAATTACAGAGGCGTCTTTTAAGTGAACCGGCACTATAGGAGATTGAGAACTCCGTAGCTAAGCGTGCTCGACCCAGGGAAGTTCTGGGATGTGTGACCTTCTGGGAAGTGGCTCCTGGTCGGGTCCGGTTTGCCACGAAAGATAAAATCATGCGGTTTCGGCTAGAGCGGACAATACACTCTATATTGGGGGTGGGGCGTGACATCAACCCTCCGAACATTATGCTCATATAATTGATGTATATTCTGTCGACAAGATAGTTTACGACAGTTGCGAATTTGAGGAGCTTCACGATAATAATCTCGATATCACTAATGCATTATTATTTGATCCTGCTATTTATTATACACGTGGAGATCTTTCTGTCAACAAGTCCACACTCAAGTCTGAATCCTTTGACTTGTCGAATGACTTAGTCGAGCTATCCGAGTCAGTCCCTTATATTAGAAATAAACCACTTATGGAGTCCGAGTATCATAGCTTTCTTTCCGATAAGATTATCATTCGGAATATCGATTAAAGTTTTGAATACATTTTTGCCGAAGAACCCGCATTCCTAAAAGACATGGGTGTTGTGATGAATCAACCTCCACCCGAAGAAGTTAAACCGCCAGCCCTTCTTCTTATCAAGTACGCGAATGCAAATATTCCACCTATTCCTTATCATTCACATTCTCGTTTTCATCCGCATTCACAGTTTCTTCTCTACCAACCGATACGTAAAACCGTTCAATTGTACCTCACATCTCCTCCCCACTTCTTCATGTCTATCTGTGATATGATCTTCTACCAACCATGGTGTTACATTGATAAAATATTCGAATGGTTGGTGTTGACTTTTGGTCTTTGTAAAGTTTTATGTAGACCATAATATTTAACCCCCCTCTTATGATTTTAAATGCTTAATAATAAAAACACTGTTTTAATTAAGTTTGGAGGGGGGAGAAAAATATATTTTGGCTCTTGAATGAAAAGAAATTTTTGCAAAATTGTGAGCCAAAAATAAGTTTGGGGGAGGATTTTACTGTCATTAACTTTTGTCATCTTTACTAATCATTGAGAACTTTTCCTCCCAAGTCTATATGTTATGAGCTTAAAAGATGACATCAGTGAGGACACTGCTGCAAATAGATTTAGGGAGAGGTTTGTACTTATTCATTTTTCATTATACTATAAAAATAAAAGCACTAAATTTTTATAAAAAAAAAAATTAAAGTTAGAAAGTGAAAATGCATATGAGAAAAAGGAAGAGATTTAACAAAAGAAAGAAAATTAGATGTTTTAAAACAAAGCTAGTAATAGTTAGTCATGAGCTGTTGTCCCAAGAATTAGTAAGATGAAAGGAATCACTAAACTGTGGATAGAAATAAGTCTGAAAAATAGTTCCTATTCTTGAGTCTAGACATCTGAGCGTTGATACCCTACTATACGCACTTGCATACATCTTGAAACTTGGGATGGTAGAGAATACCTTGAAATGCTCTTGTCTAAAAGCCTTAATATGAAGGAAAAAAAAAATCTACAAAAATATAAATGACACATAAAAGTATAAATGGTGAAGAAAAATGAACACTGCTTTTGTAATTATTTAAGACAGCATAAAAAAAATATAGCGAGGGTGCCTCAACACCTAGTGCCTTAGACCAACTGGTTTGGAAGTCACTGCTAAGCCTTAGGTGTTGCAAAACTAGAATATTGCTAATTACGCCTTAATAATTGAGCACATTTGGTAATCGGTTGGTTAGTATCTCAAGAAGTATTAACGGTCGCATAAAAAACGTGTAAGCAATTCCATCTTAAAACATTCACCGGATAAAAAGTACTAAGAAAGATGGACAAGAGTATAATAGCTTGAATTGAATTCTCTAAGTGTATGGTTGTCTTTTACACACACATAAGGGTATATGTGTCACGCCTCGCTTCCCGGTGTACGGCGAAGGGGACGCGACGAGGCCCGCTACGTATTTACTCAGAAGCAAATACGCTAAGCGTAACTAAGCAATATAAAAGAAATTGTACACAAGAGACAAGGTATAATAAAAACAACAACTTTTATTTATTAACATTCTTTTGTACAATGCATGAAAATGAAATACAACTGGAATAAAAGCGATGCCTAAATAATGGCATAACAGGAAATGAAAAGTACTGAATGAAAAATGTACAATGAAACTAGAGCTCTGGTTCTTCAGCAAACTGATCCAAGTCTTCTGCAGATGGCTCGATCCCTGCCGGGTCCAAATCACCTGACGACATTCAAAGAAGAAGGAAATAGAATGTCGTCAGCGAACAGGTCACTCGGTAAGTCCCAAAGATAAGAGAAGAAATACAATAGACAGTGAGTGAGAGAGAGAGTAGCTTTTACAGTTGTATTATATTGTTATATTGTAGTATTTAGTATTAACGGTGTTGTTTGTAGCTTGGTACAGAAGATGCCAGTGTATACGAGGGGAGTCCCACTTACACCGGGGACTTTGGTAACCTGTAGTACAAGGCTCCGTCGATAATACCACGGAACAACGGCATGGATGTAATTATGTCTTAAGTGACCACCTTGTGCCACCTTTAACATATTCCATACCAGTCTACCCCTTAAACCCCGTAGTGTTTTATTTGTATTGTTTTGTACTGTAACTTGTATTGAATGTATAATTGAAAGACTGACCAAAACCATGATATCAGTAAACGGATGCAACCGTAGAATCATATAAGTGGAATAACTGGAGAACCATGTAAATAGAATGTATATCCATGGTTCGGTTCGGTCAAGTCGTATAGATTGATAATTGGATTCATTTTAAAGATTGTAGATTGCAGATTGACTTGAATCATATTCAAGTCAGATTAATCAGACTCAAACCCGAGTCAGACAATTAAAAGTGTAAATCGAAGTCTTGAATATTTCTTAAACCTATAATTGCTAGGGTCCTTAGAGTAATTTATAAAACTTGAGGGGGTTTTATAAAAAAATACTTTTATATATTTCTCAAAATACACCTCAAGAATTTATTATTCGTCTTTAGAGTTATAATGAATGTGGATTTTATATTGTGATATTTCTAGTGAAAATATCCTAAATTCATAATTAAAGGTATTTATTTATAATATTGATTTATTTGGAATTCATGGTATTTTAGTGTAAAATTTGTTCTTGTGATTTTTTAGAAAAAGGTGGAATATTTATATCATAACAAAATAAATGTTTTAATGATATATATATATATATTTATACAAAAATAATTTTAATAAATATTTTATATTCTAAAATTCTTATTTTCTTAAGATGTCGTATTTAAAATTTTTCGAGACCGAATACTACTTGCGGAGGTCTGAATCTCGCACTACTAAGCCCGAGGGTGTGCGATAATCCGCACCATCCCGAACGGGTTCCCCAAAATGGGTTGCAGCGGCGTTTTGCAAAGATTGTAAAATACTAAATCCTTTAGAAAACGGTTTTATGAAGTAAATGGTATTTATTTGTAAAGATGTCAATTTTCCGTATTGTATATTTTAGAATCTCCTAAATCAACTAGACTATTCCTAAATGGTCCAAAGCGACAAGTCGTGAGATGCCTCAAATCGCTTCTTCACCGCCAATTGTGGCCAGGTAAGTACAAGTGAAGAAAGGAGGGATCCGCTCACGAATCACCGTGAGACGGGCCTTTTAAAGTTACCTTTCTCACTTGCCTAGCCTAGACACCACAAAGTCAGGTTTAGATAAACGATTGATGTCCACAACTTATCGTATTTTCATAATAAATGGTACTTCTTTAAAAAGTGGAGCAAAACTAAATCTTTTAGAAATGGTTTTATTAGGTATGCGGTATTTAAATGAAAAATGGTTGTTTTCTCGTATTCTAGGTTCTCGGGGGTGTTGCATATGAGTGTGTGAGAAGATAGGTCGTTACCTCGTGATCCACTTTAAATGTATAGCAAGTTTGATGCAGTTAAATGAAGGATTGAAATAATGTGGTATTTAAGTGAAAAATACGATAAATTGAAATAGCTATCATTTCATGTGACGAAACTTGATCAAATTGTTTGATTAGTATTTAATAGTCAATATGAGAAAATTTAGGTATGATTGTATTAGTGAGAAGTGGAATTTTATAGAAAACCGAATCGGAAATCGGATTTGTTCCGATTCCATCGGGTTTTGTAATCCGTATTTTGAAAATGGAAAAGAGAGATAGAAAAGGGACTTACGGGTTTTAGATTACACTAAAGAGTGAGAGGGAACTAGAGAGATCGCCGATGTGTTGCGTCGTCGCCGCAAGTTCCTAGCACGATCACCGGAAGTTCGCCGTAGATTTCGTCGGAGCTTCGCCTCGAGCTCGTTTTCAAGATACACAAGATCTCTTGAGAATTTTAGAGAGTTGGCTCAGAAATGTGAGTGAGAGGGTAGAGAGTAGGGGGTGTATTTATAGGGTAGGCTAGGGTTAGGGTAGATGAAGGGTTTTTAAATTAAAAAAATGTAAAAATATACGAAAAATGTATTAAAAATGAACTAAATGAGAGTTAATGGGCTCTCTGGAACCGATCCACATAAATAGAGTATACAGGGGGTAGGGGAGGCCAAGAGCCACAACTTCCATGTTGGGGACTCGGCCGTCCGGCCGAGTCCGGCCGGCGGCGCCGTGCCGAGTCGGCCGGTCCGCCGTCCGAGTCGGCCGAGTCGGGCCGAGTCGGAGGTCAGGGAGGTGGGGGGTCGTCTGGTGTAGTCTCTGGTATATTTAGTTTTTCAGATTTAGTTCAAAATCTGGGAGTTATTGTGTGTGGACTGTTGGGTTTCTAAAGAATTTAAAACAAAATAAATAAAAAAATAATGTGAGGCATGGGATTTGAACTCTAATGGCTTAGTTCAGCAGTGCAAGGTATTACCAATGAGCCACAAACTCCTTCTTATAATTAAATTGCTAATTAATTATTTAAGTCTTGTGCTCAGGCAATAAATACCCCTTTATGGATTTTGAAAAAAAACACTTTAAAATTTGTATGGAAAAAGTGTATAAGAAAATTAGAGTTGTTACATTCCACCCTCCTTATAAAAATTTCATTCTCGAAATTTGTAAATGGAAAGTGTAACAGATTCAAGGAAAATTTGGTGATAATGTGTGAAGAATAACAAAGTGATGCAAGGGTGTGAAAAAGGTTGAAGAGAATTACCAGGGTTATCCTGACCAACCGTATCAGCTTCTACGGCCGCCAAATTGTAAGCCTGGCGTCTCAGCACGTTCCTCCTAGCTGAAGGCATATTCCCCTGTACTCGAGGCATGTTTCTCAGTGCCTGATGGAAATGGCGATTTGGCTGTGCAGGAAATCCACGTGGAGGTGGTGCTGAGAGTGAAGGACGAGTTGCAGGAGCCTGGATAGCTGGCTGCTGCGGGTAGTTGACGGGTGTGTGAGCTGGGTTGCGTCTATAGGGACAGTTTCCAATTCCGTGATTGGACGCGCTACAAACCAAGTATAGGCCTTTTGCGCGCCTACAGTCCTTCCACAAGTGTCCTGCTCTCTTGCAATAAAAGCAAAACTCGGGTCTTGGCTGATCATTGGCTTCTTCCAGTCATTTAAGTTCAACAGCTGGCGTTGAAGAGGCCCCTCCTGCCATTTGAGTGGCAGGGCGTTTCACTCCTGCAGATTGAGATCTGCCCCTTGCCTTTATCACCGCCTCAAAACGACGGGCAGCTTCCAAAGCATCTTCATGAGTCGGAAATTTCCCTATGGCTAGTGCAGCCTGGATTTCCGTGTCCAAACCTTGTTGAAATCGACAGGCTCTGATCTCATCCGTCGGTATTAGGTGTGCCGCAAATCTGTTACGGTCTTGTGTTAGTTGTGTAGTATGTGATATTAAAAATTTGAAATACTGTGACATATCTTACCGACTGAGCATGGTGAATTCGGCGTCATACTCATCTACTGACTTGTCCCACATCGAACCTTGTTGTAGATGAATGAAATGCTGTTCCATGGCAAACCTGGCAGTCACAGGGAAGTACTTTGCGTCGAACTTATCGCGAAAAGTCTTCCATTCAATGGGCTGATCAAGACGGCTTTCTTCCGTCTTCCACCAGTTCCGTGCATTGTCCGTGAGCTGCAGTTTCGCCACACGGACCCAAGCCATGTCTGGCACTTGTGCTGCTGCCAGATCATCTTCGATACTTTGAGCCCATTCCTCAGCTTCCAGTAGGCTTCCCTTTCCTGAGAACTGTTTGGGATGTAAAGCCCTGAATTGCTTTACCCCAGGTGCTTCAGCCTCGGGACGGTTTAAGAGCTGCTGCTGTCTCTCTAGGAGGCTGCGGATTGCCTCAAGTAGAACCATTTGCTCGTTGAGTGGAGCAGGAACGGTAAGTGTGAGTGGTAGTGGTGGAGGTGTGTTGTTGATATTGGTGCTGGTGTTGTTTGGTGAATCCATAACCTTGAATGAAAAATTTAGGAGGTTAGGACAGATTCAAAGTATATGATTCAAAGAATATGAAATGATAAGATTCAAGAAACATGATTGTAAAGAATGTTTTAGTTGCTGGTTTTTGTGTTTTATATTGCTTAGGGTTCCATACAGCTCTTACCTGCATGGGCCACCAACAAAACCTGTCATGCCCCGCTTCCCGGTGTACGGCGAAGGGGACGCGACGAGGCCCGCTACGTATTTACTCAGAAGCAAATACGCTAAGCGTAACTAAGCAATATAAAAGAAATTGTACACAAGAGATAAGGTATAATAAAAACAACAACTTTTATTTATTAACATTCTTTTGTACAATGCATGAAAATGATATACAACTGGAATAAAAGCGATGCCTAAACAATGGCATAACAGGAAATGAAAAGTACTGAATGAAAAATATACAATAAAACTAGAGCTCTGGTTCTTCAGTAAACTGATCCAAGTTTTCTGCAGATGGCTCGATCTCTGCCGGGTCCAAATCACCTGACGACATTCAAAGAAGAAGGAAATAGAATGTCGTCAGCGAACAGGTCGCTCGGTAAGTCCCAAAGATAAGAGGAGAAATAGAATAGACAGAGAGTAAGAGAGAGAGAGAGAGAGAGTAGCTTTTACAGTTGTATTATATTGTTATATTGTAGTATTTAGTATTAACGCTGTTGTTTGTAGCTTGGTACAGAAGATGCCAGTGTATACGAGGGGAGTCCCACTTACACCGGGGACTTTGGTAACCTGTAGTACAAGGCTCCGTCGATAATACCACGGAATAACGGCATGGATGTAATTACGTCTTAAGTGACCACCCCGTGCCACCTTTAACATATTCCGTACCAGTCTATCCCTTAAACCCCGTAGTGTTTTATTTGTATTGTTTTGTACTGTAACTTGTATTGAATGTATAATTGAAAGACTGACCGAAACCATGATATCAGTAAACAGATATAACCGTAGAATCATGTAAGTGGAATAACTGGAGAACCATGTAAATGTAATGTATATCCATGGTTTGGTTCAGTCAAGTCGTATAGATTGATAATTGGATTCATGGATTCATGTTAAAGATTGTAGATTGCAGATTGACTTGAATCATATTCAAGTCAGATTAATCAGACTCAAACCCGAATCAGACAATTAAAAGTGTAAATCGAAGTCTTGAATATTTCTTAAATCTATAATTGCTAGGGTCCTTAGAGTAATTTATAAAACTTGAGGGGGTTTTATAAAAAAATACTTTTATATATTTCATAAAATACACCTTAAGAATTCATTATTCGTCTTTAGAGTTATAATGAATGTGGATTTTATATTGTGATATTTCTAGTGAAAATATCCTAGATTCATAATTAAATGTATTTATTTATAATATTGATTTATTTGGAATTCATGGTATTTTAGTGTAAAATTTGTTCTTGTGATTTTTTAGAAAAAGTTGGAATATTTATATCATAACAAAATAGATGTTTTAATGATAAATATACATATATTTATACAAAAATAATTTTAATAAATATTTTATATTCTAAAATTCTTATTTTCTTAAGATGTCGTATTTAAAATTTTTCGAGACCGAATGCTCCTTGCGGAGGTCTGAATCTCGCACTACTAAGCCCGAGGGTGTGCGATAATCCGCACCATCCCGAACTGGTTCCCCAAAATGGGTTGCAGCGGCGCTTTGCAAAGATTGTAAAATACTAAATCCTTTAGAAAATGGTTTTATGAAGTAAATGGTATTTATTTGTAAAGATGTCAATTTTCCGTATTGTATATTTTAGAATCTCCTAAATCAACTAGACTATTCCTAAATGGTCCAAAGCGACAAGTCGTGAGATACCTCAAATCGCTTCTTCACCGCCAATTGTGGCCAGGTAAGTACAAGTGAAGAAAGGAGAGATCCGCTCACGAATCACCGTGAGACGGGCCTTTTAAAGTTACCTTTCTCACTTTCCTAGCCTAGACACCACAAAGTCAGGTTTAGATAAACGATTGATGTCCACAACTTATCGTATTTTCATAATAAATGGTACTTCTTTAAAAAGTGGAGCAAAACTAAATCTTTTAGAAATGGTTTTATTAGGTATGTGGTATTTAAATGAAAAATGGTTAATTGTTTTCTCGTATTCTAGATTCTCGGGGGTGTTGCATATGAGTGTGTGAGGAGGTAGGTCGTTACCTCGTGATCTACTTTAAATGTATAGCAAGTTTGATGGAGTTAAATGAAGGATTGAAACAATGTGGTATTTAAGTGAAAAATACGATAAATTGAAATAGTTATCATTTCATGTGACGAAACTTGATCAAATTGTTTGATTAGTGTTTAATAGTCAACATGAGAAAGTTTAGGTATGATTGTATTAGTGAGAAGTGGAATTTTATAGAAAATCGAATCGGAAATCGGATTTGTTCCGATTCCGTCGGGTTTTGTAAATCCGTATTTTGAGAATGCAAAAGAGAGATAGAAAAGGGACTTACGGGATTTAGATTAAACTAAAGAGTGAAAGGGAACTAGAGGGATCGCCGATGTGTTGCGTCGTCGCCGCGAGTTCCTAGCACGATCACCGGAAGTTCGCCGTAGATTTCGTCGGAGTTTCGCCTCGAGTTCGTTTTCAAGGTACACAAGATCTTTTGAGAATTTTAGAGAGTTGGCTCAGAAATGTGAGTGAGAGGGTAGAGGGTAGGGGGTGTATTTATAGGGTAGGCTAGGCTTAGGGTAGATGAAGGGTTTTTAAATTAAAAAAATGTAAAAATATAGGAAAAATGTATTAAAAATGAACTAAATGAGAGTTAATGGGCTCTCTGAAACTGATCCACATAAATAGAGTATACAGGGGGTAGGGGAGGTCAAGAGCCACAACTCCCATATTGGGGACTCGGCCATCCGGCCGAGTTCGGCCGGCGGCGCCGTGTCGAGTCGGCCGAGTCGGGTCGAGTAGGAGGTCAGGGAGGTGGGGGGTCGTCTGGTGTAGCCTCTGGTATATTTAGTTTTTCAGGTTTAGTTCAAAATTTGGGAGTTATTATGTGTGGACTGTCGGGCTTCTAAAGAATTTAAAACAAAATAAATAAAAAAATTAATGCAAGTCATGGGATTTGAACTCTGGTGACTTAGTTCAGCAATGCAAGATATTACCAATGAGCCACAAGCTCCTTCTTTTAATTAAATTGCTAATTAATTACTTAAGTCTTGTGCTCAGGCAATAAATACCCCTTTATGAATTTTTAAAAAAAAACAATTTAAAATTTGTATGGAAAAAGTGTATAAGAAAATTAGAGTTGTTACAATATGATCGATATTTGGAAAAACGGTAGGGAGGAAGACTAAAAATGATGTTTTGTTGAGAGATGATGTGATTTTTGTCATTTTTCAAGACCATTAAGATAGGGCTCATGACAACTAAAAAGCTAGTGTAGTTTGAAACTCTTATTTTCAAATTCTTTCTTCTATATGTTCCTTATCTTTGTATGTAATTTTCATTTTCTTTCTTTTATTATGGTATTTTGTGGGTGTAATCCGCTGAAAACTCTCAGGAGACAACACTCCTCCTGCTAAGGACACCTAGAGGTTTGAAGGCTTGTTGCACATGCTAAGTGCAATCGTGTTGCCTACGAAAGTGTACTAGATTTTTTTCTTTTTCTCTTTAATAAATAGTTTGCTCAGGACGATCAAAGATAAATTTAAGGGTATTTGATTAGTCTAAAATATTACACATTTGTATGAACATTTTCCCTACTAATATTAACTGATAAAAGGTGTTAATTGTAAATATAGAACATATGTGGGTTTATTTGTAAAAGTCCATTATCATATGTTTCTTCATTTTAATTGATATAATTAGGGAAAATATATGCATATGATATTTAAATGAAATATTAATAATTAAAATATACATATCATATCAAATATTCCTAATCAATATTCTTAAGAGATTATATTATATAAATGGTTGGAATAATATCACAAAAATACCAAATACTACTAACACTTTGATTTGAGATATTGTGCAGATATTATCTCAAGTCTGGAATTCAAGTAAGAGATCCAAGTCAAATCGGGATATCGAAACCGAATCTGCCAAATTTTAGAAGAAAATCGAGAAATCTAGCAATAGTAGAGACTCAGAGCAATATTTTCAGAATCTATATATCAAGAAGATCTCTAAATATCAACACAAAAGGCCAGAAAAAATCTCGAGACCCAATTCCATTAGGATGCGGCGGAACCGCGGCCATACATGGCATTACGCGGTGGTTCTGCGGTCATATCAAGGCCGTTGGTTGTGGGATTTTGAGATCATGATCTTAACTGCATCTATTCACATATGGAATCTAGGGTTTCTGGTTTCAGGAACTATATAAAAGACCGAGAGCTGTGCATTCAAATCATCGAAAAGATCACATAATCATCTATTCATTTCCCTCCATAGATAAAGAGATCTAACGAGCAACTAGGGTTTTTGTAATCTATTTTCTAAGAAGAGAATTATAATGCAATAGTTGATTAATAAAAGTAGTTTTTATTTTAGTTCTTTTTGCATTTACTTTTCCGCATTTAATTTACACATTACTCTTCGCATTACTTTTCTGAATCTTAATTATGATTTCATTCTTCTTCAACTTTTCTTCTAAACCACTGACCATAAGCGAGTAATTTCTTGCTTGATAGGGTTTGTAAGATAGGGTAGGATAATGGATGAAAAATCTTTTAATTTCTTTTAACATTTTAATATTTATAAATTTTAGCAAAATAAATGTCAACTTTCTTATCAGGCGCGCTATCAATTTATTGATAGTCACAACCACGATTTAAGATTGGTTAAATACTTGTTTTGTTAAGGGCTTGATATGTGTAATGACCCCAAAATCTTTATACATTTATATTATCCCTCTTCAATAATATACTGTATTTATTTGTACTTGGTATTTTCCTTTTTCTATTAAATTTATTATTATTTTATACCTCAATCTATTATGTATTTTTTCTGGGTACAATTTCTTTTTCTTAAATTTAAGTTTTTAACTTCTCATTCTTATTTTTTCTTTCATAAATATTCAACCCAAATCAATTATTCTTATTCTCTACAGGCCATCTGAAAAGCCCACTTTCTTTTTAAGCAACATCATATATTTAATTCTAATTAAATATATGCATGAACAATCTTGTAGCTCATTGGTTAAATTTTTGCATTGTTATTCCATAATTCACATGTTCAAATCCCCATACTTGCAATTATTTTTATTATTTTTTTATTCTTCTCATAACTTATAAATGAGACCTTTCATTTCCAAAATGAATGGTGACCTTTCATTTCTCTTTTAATTCTCATGTTGAATGCATATATTATTATACATAATTCACCATTACATCATCTTTATTATCCTTCTCTATCTTTTCCTTCCTCACATTTTTCTATCTCTCATTTCTCCCTCTTCATCTAGAGTTCAAGAAGAAGAACATGAAGAAGTCTTCAAGAAGGTCTCGCTAGTAACGCGAGGCTATCGGCGGATAGACAAGCCCGGTGACAATACCGGCTTGTGCATGTAAGTCCCTTCTCTTTTTCCTCCCCTCCATCTCTTTCTTTTTCTCTTTTTATTTCTCTTGTTTTTTATTGCAATGAAAAACTTCCCTTGACATATCATAGTTCCTAAATAATTAATTAAATGGATACATATATAAATAATGAATACACAAACATACACACATATATAATTTGTAAAGTCTTTTTCATTACTCTCAATTCACATGTTAAGATTTCATAGTGACCAATTAGGAGTGCATGTTTGTTGTTTTATTTTAAATCACTTTATTTAAAGTTTGTACAAAAAAATGAAGTTACGAATAAATACCATGGTTTTCTCATTTCTCACATATGATATATCAATACCTTTAGTTTTAAAATAATTTTTATAAATTAATTTTTAATTCTGAAAATTTCAGGAAATTTACATATGATAGATTATATTATTTTGCACATGCTGTAAAAATTTTAGATCGAATCACTTAACGGTTTAGGAATTATATCATTTTTTTATTCACTGCTCGTAAAATAGAAAACTGCAGTTATTGGTCAACTTCTAAGACATATAATTTGGAATACCGATATCAAAATTGAGCAAACTCAGTTGTTTTTGATATATACATCGAATGATCTATATTTTCTTAGTTTTATAGTTTTACTGAAAACCCACCTAAGATAAAGAAAACCGCGTTACAGTATTAAGTGACGGATCTGGACAGAATCTGTCCTGATTCGCACACTGTTTTTAAATTAGACATAACTCAAAATCCCGATATCCGTTCGTGACAAAATTTAGATGTGTGGATGAACAATTGATAAAACTATAAATTTCTGTATACTTGATTACTTAGAAATTCATGAAACAACCCGATATAGGCTTTGCAATATAACATATAGTTGCTGTCCAGAAATCTGAATTTCTGTTTTAAACGCTGATATTAAAATGATCATAACTAGAGCTTCAGAAATCCAAATCATATGAATCTTGGTGTTTTGGATAAGTACTCAAAATACCTACAATTTTCTAATCATCATCGTAACCTGAAACCTGATGGAAATTGAACGAAACTATGTTTTAAAAATATGTGACGGTGCCGAATAGATTCTGATCTGTTTTGCGCGACGATACGAAAACATATATATCTCCCAAACCGGTAGTCGTATTTAGGTGAAACTGGAACTCACGCATGTAAAACACTTAGCGCCATATTTCTGTTTATATTCCGCATTCGTTCGACTTGATTAATTAGTCGTACATAATATTTCTTTACAGCATTGTTTATGGTAGTTACTCGAATAATATACTTGACTCATTTCATACTCTTCGAACATGTATACATATTTATATTGATTTTTAAATTGTTTTATGTACATCAAGATGATAATTAAATACTTGAGTTGTAATTTTGAAAATACATCAAAATTATTTTTACATAAAACCCCCTCAAGTTTTATAAATTACAATAAGGACCTTAGTAAATATAGGTTTATGCGGGACCAATCTCTTGAGCCTCAGGGAGCCGGAGAAGTGGGTGCTTGCCTATTTAAGATAGACAACTTAACAAACGGTGTTATCAACACGGTAATCGTCTTTGAAAAAGACACAATCATGCCGTTCATGTGCAGCGGTTACCGATAACATCAAAATAATCAGGACTTCAATTTACTTTTCTAATTGTCTTACTCAGAGTGAGTCTCATTATAATCTGACTTGAATATGATTCAAGTACAATCTACAATTTACAATATTACAATTCAACATGAATACATGAATCCAGTTATCAATCTATACAACTTGACTGAACCGAACCATGGATATACATTCCATTTACATGATTCTACAGTTATTCCATTTACCTGATTACTCAGTCGCATCCGTTTACTGATATCATGGTTTTGGTCAGTCATTCAACTATACAATCTATACAATACAATACAATCAAAATACTATGGAGTTTAAGGGGTAGATTGGTACGGAAGGTGTTAAAAGTGGTACGAGACAGTAAGATTAAGACACCTAACATGAATCCTGTTGTTGTTGTACCGTGGCATAACGGTTCCTTGTACTTTCAGTTTGCCCTGATCTCTAGCATATAGAGACCCTTCTCGTATACACTGGCATTTTTCTGTACCAAGCTACAAACAACAGCGTTAACATAATATTCTACAATATTATACAATTTTAAAAGATACCTTCTTATTCCGTCTTTTCTATTTCTCCCTTAAATTTGGGACTTACCGAGCGACCTGTTCGCTGACGACATTCTATTTCTTTCTTCTTTGAATGTCGTCAGGTGATCTGGACACAGCAGAGATCAAGCCCACCAGTGAAGACTTGGATCAGTTCCTCGAAGACCCCGAGCTCTAAATATTGTACATTTCCATTCAGTACCTTTAATTTCCTGTTATGCCATTGTTTAGGTATCATTTTTACTTCAGTTGTATTTCCTTTTCATGCATTGTACAAAAAAATGTTAATAAATAAAGTTGCTGTTATTTTTATATCTCTTGTCTCTAGTGATTACTTTTATATTGCTTAGATATGCTTAGCGTATTTACTTCACAGTAAATACGTAGCGGACCAGTCACGTCCCTTTCGCCGTATACCGGGAAGCGGGGTGTGACAATATGAATAGAGATCAATGAAAGGATAAGGGTTAGCAGTGGGAAACTCAATTCCCTCCAAGAACTCTAATCTACATTCATCACCATCGCTCTAGTTCTAAACTATTAAAAAATTAAAGGAGTAATTTTTAAATATTCATCCATTAACTGCTAAGTCCTATGAACCCTGCAAGCATTTTTATTATAAATTTTATATCCGTTTTAAAAAAGAACGACAATCAAACCATCCCATCTTTTATCAACTCGTCTAAAGTAAGAAAAGAGTTCATGTTTCCCTGCGGACGACCCGTACTCATCGCGGCTAGCTATTTGCAACACCGTTTTGATTGCGGTTATTTATAAAATAATTTTTCGCACGATCAATGAGCAGGGCAAGAGGAAACTATATTCTGATGGAGTTTTGAATAGTGTGAAAATAATTTAATTCCAAAAAAATTGTCTTAAGTGGGTGTTAAACCCACAGCTCTCACAAACTCTAAAGCTTTAGGCTAGCGCGTAAGACCACTAGGCCGCTATCTCTTCATGATTTTATTTATATCTATATAATGATATATGTATAAATCAATACACACACATATAGGGTGTTTATTTTTCAAAATATATATACGCATATAAACATATATAGCTCAAGTAGATCCGCCCCTTCTTTGGTGATAGCCTTGGTAGAGAATTTCATGCCGAGACAATGGTAGTTTCTTGATCGAGCTTGAAGGAAGGAGTAAACTTGAAAAATCGAAATACGAATCCTTTAATATTTAAATATTCCTTCAGTCATACCTTATTGAATTCTTCATGAACATGAAATCAGAGTAGTAGATATCTGCGATGTAGAGGACTAATAACAAAATCTTTATTTATTGCAAATCGTTGCTTTAGGATCTCTTTGATTTCAAAGATGGGAGAACGCTCATACGTGCATTTTGCCACAAGAGATTGGTTAAATGGAACAATAGATGATTTCTTCAGATGAAAAATATATTTTAGGTTCACCATCGACGATGAGCACTATATCCTTTTTTGGAACATTGATGGAAGGAAGATGAAGATTTTTATTCCTTGCAGATGCATAAGAGGATCTCCGAGACTGGAGAGAAAGGAGCCTTTGTGAAGGAAGGTCCCTCTGCGGCGCCGCATACGACAATATGAAAGTGATTAATTAGATTAATAAAGGAACCTTAATTCTATCCAAATTAAATGGTTTTAAAATCATTGCTATCCATTGGTAATGATTTCAGACCAATTTATGTGTGTTTTTTTCTCACAAAACAACAAAAAATGGAAAGAAAGAAGAAACATCATGTATGTCCCAATTCAGAACAAAATGCATAAATTGTTGTAAGAATTACGTATCTATACGTAGCGGAAATTCAATACTTATGTTTTCGGGTAAATTGAAAAAGAACTATCTGACGGATATCAAATCACACGAACACTAATAAAAACACACAAAATTTATCCAAGTTTAGCGTAATTAGCACCTAATCCTGCAAATCACGACGAAAACTTTCATTATGAAAAATAATTATAAGAGATTACACCGACTTCCCATTCTCCTTTATAAAGAAATACCCCTCTTACAAACCTTTCTCTATTTCGCGACCACGCTGGGCCGCCTCTTCCACTCTAATCAAATCCTAGGTTATTACAGAATTATGGATTCATAAAATCCCTATAGAAAGTCTCATATTCATAGGGTAAACATATGTTTGGAGATAAATATGAATTTAATATAGAGATTAGATTTAAATCTAAAATGAAAAGATTAGATTTAAAGCCTAACTAATTCTTGACTAATCTCGAATTTAACTCAAATTTCAACATAAACCGTCCCAAAAATATGATTTTTCCTATGCACAAAGGAATAGCCATACTTTGATATTTTCATCTTTTCTTATTTTTGACTACTTTTGAATATTCTTTCATATGATGACTGCTTTAGAATAATCTATGGTTTTCGTAAATTTCCAAGCATGTGTGTTTGTTATTAAGCAAAAAAAATTGAATGCCTTTTCAGAACAACAGGTTTAAGAAGGATTATAATTTTGTTATTAAGCAAAAAAAAATTGAATGCCTCTTCAGAATAGCAGGTTTAAGAAGGATTATAATTGATCACTAACCAGCATAAGATATTTTAATATAAAGACCGTCAAAATAAAGTAAGGCTTGTGGCTACTAACCGTTGGTTTGAATATTATTTTCCGAAGTGGATCAGATGAGAACACATATAAGAATATTCAAAGGACGATTACAAATTAAGCAGGTCAGTAAAGAGATCCTTCATTCCCGGGAAGGCTCAAATAAATAGAAAATAATGAAAAATAGATCATATTTTAGTGGGACCCAGCTGTGAAATAGTTGGTTTAGCAGTATCAATCTAATTAAATTCTGGAAGTTGACATGAAATGTGTTTGGAGCAAGCAAGAGATGCTTTACATCTAAAACTGTAGCTCTCTAATAATTTTCAACTTCGAGGTACAAAGGAGGAAAACCACATGACAGGCCTCTTTGGTTTCTTAATTAGCGGCTACAAATAATACGAATAGAATTTCAATCAAAAAATAATAATGCAATAATTTGATGCCAAATTCAAGCCTTGCATGCTTAAAAACATGCGAGCCTCTCATATTCAAGACACATCATGGGTGCTTTGTCCCTTGTGAGATGTCATTAGTTTGCTTCGTATTCATCTCCATATCCATATCTATGCTGTTATAAACACAAAACTCGTGAGATCTCTAATTAAGTTCTGATTTCAACCAACACCCTTTTAAAAAGGAATACTTGTCTCTCTTTTTTTTCCTTTCTGTTTTCTCTTTATTATTTTTAAACAGAAAAAAGATTGATAAATTTTGGTGGGCCCTTCCAAATTAATGGAAACCAAAATGTTTTGGTTAGGAAAACCAATCTCACTCCATTAATCTAACTGCCACTCCATTAATCTAACTGCCTCTTATAACTTCCACATACCAAAACCAAGATAGCAATTATTATACTTTCAACCCATTTAAATGAAGATATAGAAGAGGAGATGAAGAAACAGAGAAGAACGACTATACCGTAATAGGATGCTTAACACAGCTAAATTTAACTTATCCATTATTCAAAAAAAATTATTATTTTAAATTTTGTTAGGTTTCATGTTAATTGGATGTAGTTCACATCAAAACCTAATCTATTTTAAACGAAATTAAAATTAGAGATCCCAAGTTCCATTTTATTCTCTTCTTGCTGCATGGATCGTAATCACAGACTCTATTGTCATGTGGATCGCAAATCTGTCAAAAGATTTTAAATATATCTCATTTTTAATTTCATTTTTGTTTTAAAAGAAAAATTTACAACATACACGTGCATCACCGTGCACGGCAATTGTATTAATTAAATTAAAATTTTGGTGTACGCTGTAATCAAAATATTCACAATATATTTTAATTTTAAGAAAAATAGATGATTAGTTTTTTCGACAAAATACAAATTTCTTTGTTAAAGGTTTAAATTGAGTTATCCCATCTATGCTACCAATGCAAATTAGATAAGTGTCACTGACACCTGGCATCAGATAATAACCCCTAAATTCTAGAACTCATATCTTAAATTATGTGATTATTTTTAGCTCGATATTATTTTGCATCCCCATGCTTGTCTACAACAGAATAAAATGTGATTATTTGGTTTTATTTCCGAATACATTATCATGCTAAAAGTTTGCTTAAAACGCTAAATAAATACTTAAAAACATGTAAAATATAAACTAATCGAATGCATATAAGCATGCTGCACTAATGCAATAGCAATACATTTTATCTTATCTTTACTAATATAACTAGAACACATGCGATATCAAAAAAGTTTCTTTTTTTTTCTCAATTAGGTATTGCAAAAAGTGAGAAAATTCTTTGTCAACTCCTCAAGCTCATGAATTTACATTTTTATCTTTTCATCATTTATATGCAATAATGATCAGTCAAAGTGGGCCGATTGTTTTTTTCCAAAATAAAACCCTCATAATTAACATATTTATGAGAAATAATTTAAACAATTTTAATCGCCTTATAATTAATTTTCTTAATATACATACGTGCACCACACGTGGCAAAAATTCAAATCCATATATAATATGATCGGCAAAATATGCATAAGCAGCATAACACAAGAAGTCGATATAAGTGCATTATGCAATAAAGAATTGTTGAGGGCCCCGACGTAATTAATAAATAGCACTCGGTTTCCAATTGGACCTGATGGTATGTTTGTAATTAATTAAAAAAATACTCCATTGACAATACCTTTGATTGTTGCCACTGTCGTGACCATCTCATCGTTCTAGCTAGCTAGCTATCTATTGCCATTTTCATATATATTTTATCGTTGCTTTCGTTGGATTACTGACGCCACGCAAAAGTATTTCATCATATGATATATCACACTGTTGTATATATAAGAAATGTATAAATAGCATGCAGTGACAATTTAATTAGTGCACAGGTGGTATCAAAACTCGGAAGTTCAAATCAAGTAAATATATGATATAAAGAAACAATATATGATTTTATGCATGGTTATAACAATCGACAATAAAACATGAAGGTACCTAGCTTAGTGCCAAATAGTTATACTTTAAGCATCGATTTGATTTTGTTCATGAGGCCATGCATGTAGCAGTACGTACGTAGTATCAAGTGGAATCTGAACTTTTGGAAGCTTTCTGCTAATTAATTAAAATCCCAAGTTTCTAGTTATAGCCTCTACTTAATTATTGGAGTGGGTATAGGGTTTAGTTGTCGGAAATTAATCACTCTCAATTGTCTTTTGGCTTAAGATTAATTTCAATAAATTCACTCCCAAATGTTGTAAGAAGATTAAGCAACCCCTCAATCACTCTTAAATTAATCAGCTTTCAACGTATGTAGAGTCACCAACGAGCAATAGCTCAGCTGGTGATGGAGGTCGTGATCTCCTTCGGATGCTGTCCTCCGTCGATTTGTTGCGAGTGTTGTTGGACGTTTGGTATTGGATCTGGAGGTTGTTTCCTAAAGTGTGTGGATCTCAATTGGTTGTGTTTGAGGTGGAAGCCGAGCTACCTGCAAAGAAGTCCCGGGGTGGGTGACCACCGTAGGACCCTCTGACGATCAACTTAGCCGAGAAATTTGAACAGAGTAGTGTCTTATTGGATTCAAGTTGCCTTACCTGAGTCGTCTGAGAGAGTGGTTTTATAGTGGTCGCATGGAGCGAGCAGGCGCGAGATCTTCGCTTTCGGTTACGTTTCTGACGTCACGCGTGCGTGAATGACGGGATCCTCCCATTAATGACGGGATACGCTAATTAATGGGAGGATGCGCCAGCGTGGGACGTGGGGCGGCGGTTATCTCGCTTTGGTGAGATACGCGGAACCGTTGCGGAGGCGATAGGCTATGCAATCTTGGTTGATCGGGGGAGGCCGAGAAAGCTCGGCACGCTTGGAGCTCGGAGACGAGCGGGAGGCCGAGGAAGCTCGGCATGCTTGGAGCTCGGAGACGAGGAGACTGAGGAAGCTCGGAGGCGAGCTGTTGGTAGTTTCCTAGGTGAAGGTGAAATGTCTTCAGAGGGGTCTCCCGAAAGGTCGCGTAGGGGATTGTCCCCGATGCGGCTCATTTATTCTACCCCCTAAGAGTCCAGGACACGTCATCTGCCATGTGTCGTAATATGAGAAGACACCACTTGTGAGCATCATCATTAGCCCCCACTCTCGTTCTGACTTATCCGAGGGTCAGATCGAGAGTGGTTTGCTCGCTCTTCCTTCTGCTCAATTTGGTGCCAAGGAATCGTAATGCAGATTGCCCAGGAACGGCATGGCGTTTGGCGGTTACGCCGTTTCGATCCTTGAGCCCACGTGTCGTCTCGTCGTTCGCCTAAATCTTCGCGCGTATCCCCGACGGCGTCAGCGGATCAATGAAGTGATCGCGCTTTAAAGAGGGTGCGCCATTTCGCTCGTTCGTCTGTTGGGATGCAGGCCACGTGTCCGACGTGAGTTGGCGGATACGACAGGTTGTCGCTGTCACTTGCAACCTAAGGGGCATCCCAATGGCCGATTGCCACGTGGAGCTTCGACGGCTGGCTGGCGCGGCGCTTTGTTTTTGCGGGAATCGATCTAGGCCGTTGGATACTTTCTGTGGAGTGTATAAATAGGAGGGGACCCCTCCAGGGCCAACACTTCCACCATAATTCATTCTCGTTGTCAAAGATTACTCGGCGCTCCTTCCTTTTAGATCGGATCACCCATGCTTTTTCCTCGGCCAGCCTATTCCTTTTAGTCAGGTTAGATGTCTTCATCCGAGAAGTCTGTAGAGATAGTTAGGGTAGATTCGGACGATGAGGCTCCAGTTGTTGGAACTGAGTCTAGGGGGTATTCCTCCTCTTCGGCTTCAGATAGCCAAGAGGGTTCGTCTGCTGTGTCGGATTCTAGGTCTAAATTTTAAATTCTTGAAGCTGACATGAAATGCGCAAGAGATGCTTTGCATCTAAACCGTACCTCTCTAATAATTTTCAACTTTGAGCTACCAAAAGAGGAAAATCACATGACCGGCCTCTTTGGTTTCTTAATTAGCGGCTACAAATAATACGAATAGAATTTTAATCAAAAAATAATAATGCAATACTTTGATGCCAAATGATAAGAAGAAGTTGGCTCAAATTCAAGCCTTGTATGCTTAAAAACATGCGAGCCTCTCATATTCAAGACACATCATGGGTGCTTTGTCCCTTGTGAGATGTCATTAGTTTGATTATAATTTCGTAAATTTTCTGTGTTTAAATTTACCGCAATTAAAACGGTGTCGCTTGGTAGCTAGCCGGTTGAGTACGGGTCGATCCATAGAGAGAAGGAATCCTTTTCTTTATGTTCTAATGAGTTAAGTCCTAACTTTGGTAGGGTTTTGTTTAAGATCTATGAATGAGAATAACTTGATAAAAAGGCTTGCTAGGGTTAGGATTAGATAAGTTCGAAATAGGGAGTTTCTCGCTTCTTTCAATGCCTTAATTGTGAATAAAGGTGTTAGGGTAATCGGCAACAACGGGGATTAGCACGACTGGAAAGAAACTTGGTTTCTTCCTTTTGGTCCTTGTCCGTCCGTTCTTGGATCTTAGCCCTAACCTCCGGTTAATTCAACCACAACCGGTATAATTAGAGAATCACCGTTATCATGTAGGATAGGGTGCCGTAGTGAGCGGATTATGGTTGATTTAAAGGAAGTCCGTATTAAAATTATTTGGGCAAAGAAAAGTGTGTGAGAGATTTCCTTCTCTCAAACCTTCCCTTTGCTATCCCTATCAAGTAAGGAATTACTCACTCATTAGGAAGATAACAATAAAATTCAATTTTTTTAAATTTTAATTGATAACCTAAATTGCAGATAAATAAAGAACAAATAAAAGTACAGATAATAAATTGCAGATAAGAAAAATGCGAGATAAAATAAAATAAAAGACTTATTTTATTGATGACCTCTCAATAACGCATTACAATTGAATTTAAAATTTAGACCTAGAATAAAAAATAAAAATAAAGAGAGGCGTACCTAATTTGGCTTTGAACCCTCCTATTTATAGATAGGAGAAAACCCTAGGTTACATTCTGATCCATACATGAATTTACAAAAGTACCCTTAGAAAGCCGGGTCAAAGCATCGACACCCCACCGACACGTGCAAAGTATGGTTGCGGAACCGCGGCAGAAGAGCCTGTTTGGCCGCGGTTCCACGGCCATTTGGTGGGTTCATGGGCTCAATTCTTCAGGGTTTCTTCAAGTTGCTTTTATTTTCTGTTTTCTTCACTTGGTCTCTCAGAATCTCTTCAATTCTCTTCTAGATATTCAAAAGTGGACTTTTGCCTTGAGCTCCGTGTTTGAAGTCTTGGATCTTGTGCTGCCCTTGTGCTTTGTGCAATGAAATGCTCAATGATTTTCCATTTGTTCCTTGAACTGGTAGGCGGCATTATACGGATAGTGTGCGGAAACCTGTATTTCTCTGTTTGTTGGTCGTAGTCCCACATTTGTTGTGAATTTTCATGAATTTCATTGTAAAGAGCTGAGAATCTGTAATCTGCAACTATTTAGCAGACATGGATCAAAAGTACCTACTTATATGCAATATGATTAAGAATGGGTGATATAATAATGCAAAAATCTGATATGAACAAATACCCCCAAACTCATCTTTTGCTCGTCCCGAGCAAAACCAATTTTATTCTCAAAAATTCCTAACCTCACTTTCGCAGGGAACGCGATTGCACTGAGCTCGTGCAACAAGCCGTTAAATCTCTAGGTGTCCCTAATAGGAGGAGTGTTGTCTCCTGAGGGTTTTCAGCGGATACTACCCACAAAATCCGATCAATTTGGCCTGTTGACTCTAATTCTTCAATTCAGTATTCTAGTAAAAAATTCTATCATCTTCAACTTAGACATTATCGACCCGTACTTTTTCACACTCACTTTTCATTTAAGTTAAGATCGTATATGTTTTGCAAATTTATTAAGCTTCCAGCATCTTCTGAACTTTCCTTCTAAGGTGTCATCTCAACTCAGGAATTTTTTTATCATCTTTACAGAAGATATAAGACCTATCTCTCATTCGTATCTCTCATCCAAACCCCAATCATATACCCCTACGTGTGTGTAATTTTTACCCCTATACTTGGAAATTCAATTCAAGCTATCATACTCTTGTCCATGTCCAAAGTACTTTTAGTTGGAGAATTTTAGATGAAATTGCTTACACATTCTTCATGCGACCGTTAATACTTCTTGAGCTACTAAACGACCGATTACAAAATATGCTTGCGCATTTAAACATAATTCCTCGTCTTGTAATACCTAAGGCTTAGCAGTGACTCCCAAACCAGTTGGTCTAAGGCACTAGGTGATAAAACACCTTCGCCATATTTTTTTTTATTTATGCTGCCTTAAATAATTACAAAACCAGTGTTCATTTTTTATCTCTTTATTCACCACTTATACTTTTATTTTATTTTCCTTCATACTAAGGTTTTTAGACAAGAGCATTTCAAGGTATCCTCTACTATTCCAAGTTTCAAGATGTGAGTAAGTGTGTGTAGTAGGGTATATATTTTCAGAATTTAGACTAAAGGTTCAGAATTTATTTTTCAGATTTACACTTTAATAAAAATTTCAATACTCTTATCTTATTTTGACTTAGTCCAAGAACTGAACTCAAAATTTGCCTATTTCTACATAAACTGCAAGAACATATATTTTCTATAATTAAATTTTAAGAAAGGTTATTTTTAGGGTTCTTAATTTACCAAGTTTAGGATCTAGTCTTTCCTAACCAGTCAACCGTCATGTTGAACTTAAGTCAAATATGGCCAAAATTGAAATTTTCAATTTTTATAATTTTTAAAAAAAATTCAATTATATATATATATATATATATATATATATATATATATATATATATATATTAGTTTTTATATTTTTATAAAGATGCAATGCGGAATTAAATATGCAAAGAAAGAAAAAATATGTACAAAAATAAAAATATGCAGATGCAATGCAAAGATAACTATTTACAATAAACCTCCACCTCCAAACTTATCGAAAGCAGTGTCCTCACTGCTCATAGTCTCGCCGCCCCCTCGATCGTGAGCGGGATCGTTCCTCTCTGGCTAGCAGGGTGGTCATGCCCTGCTCCAAACTCGTCACTCGCTGATTAAGCTTGGTCATCATCCCTATCAATTTTTCTACCCCCTATTTGTTCGTCGCATCAAGCGCGCTTGCGCAGCGGGGGTAAGCTCTTCATCGCTCGCGGTTGAGCTCGAGCTGGGTGTCTTTGCGGGTACGTCTTCGACCGGCTCAGTGTGCGACCATAAATCATGTAATCGTGTATAGGACGTGGAGACACCCTCAAGAAGGGGTCTAATGGGAATCCCACCATGAATATAAAATTCGAATTTCTCAACAGAGAGAAAATGGCAACACAGTTGTGTTACCAACATAGGGCATGGTTTAGCGGGAAATGCTCAATGATTTTCCATTTTTTCAATTGTGGTACTTGTGAATCCAAATTTCACAATTTTGCAACCAAACAGTCCCAAAAAAGAAATTAAAGAAAAATAGATCATGGTTTAGCGGGACCCAGTTGTGAAATAGTTGGTTTAGCAGGATCAATCTAATTAAATTCTTGAAGCTGACATGAAATGCGCAAGAGATGCTTTGCATCTAAACTGTACCTCTCTAATAATTTTCAACTTTGAGCTACCAAAAGAGGAAAATCACATGACCGGCCTCTTTGGTTTCTTAATTAGCGGCTACAAATAATACGAATAGAATTTTAATCAAAAAATAATAATGCAATAATTTGATGCCAAATGATAAGAAGAAGTTGGCTCAAATTCAAGCCTTGTATACTTAAAAACATGCGAGCCTCTCATATTCAAGGCACATCATGGGTGCTTTGTCCCATGTAAGATGTCATTAGTTTGCTTCCTATTCATCTCCATATCCATATCTGTGCTGTTATAACCACAAAACTCATGAGATCTCTAATTAAGTTCTAATTTCAACCAACACCCTTTTAAAAAGGAATACTTGTCTTTCTTTTTCTCCTTTCTGTTTTCTCTTTTTTATTTTTATACAGAAAAAAGATTGATAAATTTTGGTGGGCCCTTTCAAATTAATGGAAATCAAAATGTTTTGGTTAGGAAAACCAATCTCACTCCATTAACCTAACTGCCTCTTATAACTTCCACATACCAAAACCAAGATAGCAATTATTATACTTTCAACCCATTTAAATGAAGATATAGAAGAGGAGATGAAGAAACAGAGAAGAACGACTATACCGTAATAGGATGCTTAACACAGCTAAATTTAACTTTCCCATTATTCAAAAAAAATTATTATTTTAAATTTTGTTAGGTTTCATGTTAATTGGATGTAGTTAACATCAAAACCTAATCTATTTTAAACGAAATTAAAATTAGAGATCCCAACACTACTAAAATAGGGGGTTGCCCCTACGGATAACGATATCCGTAGGGGCAGATTTAGTTTGGCCCTACGGGTAAATCCCTAGGGCCAAACGGTTGCTCCTACGGTCCTTACATATTTATTTAAAAATTATTAAATCTTAAATTGTTGTTTGCCCCTACGGAGCCGCAAACCAAGAACCTACGGGCTTATCCGTAGGGGCATCTAAATAGAGATTTAAGTAAAAATGCAGATCGATCCCTACGCCGATTATCTCTTATTCTCTCATTACTTGTGCGCGAACCCAAATCCCCAAACCCTCGTTCCCGCCGATCGCCGTTCTCGTCGTCGCCGTTCTCGTCGTTGCCAGCGCCGGCCGATTCGTCGTCGCTACCGCCTGCTTCTTCCTCATCTCCGTTCATCGTCGCTACCGCCTGCTTCTTCCTCATCTCCGTTCATCGTCGCCACCGATTCGTCGTCGCCACCGCCTGCACAGGTTAGGAAATCTTCAATTAAACAAATTTTTGATTGTTTTAGGTCTATGATTCGTGGTTTGGGTAGGCATCGGTTGGGGTTAGCGTAGGGTTAGGAGTGGGGCTGGGGGGCTGCTGTTGCGGTTGGGGTTGGGGTTGGGGTTCGGCAGGGGGTAGCGGTTGGGGTTGGGGTTAGGGTGGGTTGGGGGTTGGGGTTGTGTGTCCCTGAGCACTTCTTGATTGGGGCTGGGGCTGGGGCTGGGGCTGCGGGCTGGGGCTGGGGCTGGGGCTGCGGGCTGGGGCTGGGGCTGGGGCTGCGGGCTGGGGCTGGGGCTAGGGCTCGGGTTGGGGTTGGGGCTCGGGCTGCGATTAGCGTTAGGGCTGGGGCTGCGGTTGGGGTTGGGGTTCGGCAGGGGGTTGCTGTTGGGGTTGGGGTTGGGGTTAGGGTTGGGGTTGGGGTTTTGGATTTCAGGGTCTAAGTTAATTTCCATTCTAATTAGCATTAAGCTTATTAATTGAAATGTTGATGATGATCATAAGAGGAAAATGTGTCTAGTTTGAGAAGGTGTTGGAAACTGGACTAATAATGTGGGTAAAGCCTAGTTTAATTAATAATTTTATTTGTCATTCTCAAATTTTCTTAGAAACGGAGACTGTTTTGTGGAACTTTTAGCCGTTGGGCATGTTGGGTTGAATATGTTTGCTAATTGCATAAGATGCTCATAAGATTCTGGATTTTGAGGATAGGCCGTTGTAATTGGAAATGCTAAGAATTGTAGGACTTTCTTTGTTTTAGCTATATATAATTGCAAAAAAAAAGACACATTTCTGATTTGAAGAAAAGGAAGGGCAAGATAGGGATTTAGTTATGGATTTTACTTGGGCGTCTCCTCTTTTAATACATGTCTATGTTTACAAGAATATCGTGTCACATATTCGGTTTTAGTATCTGTACGCAACTGCTTTGATTATCATCGTGTTATTAACATCTTGAACTTCTATCCTTTTTCTAATATGTTTCATAGTTAATATAATAATCCTTTGTCTATATTTGTTGACAGTGGCTTTTCTTTTGGATGAACATGTTTTTTGATGCATGTTTCAGTCATGTGAATTCATATGTTGCGTATAACGCTTTATGATATCAGTATCCTACATTTGTAGTTTTAATTGTTGATTGTTATAGATGAATGCCATTGCAATAATAGTTTTTGGTAGATGAATGCCATTGCAATGTAGGATGATCAGTTCTATCAATCTTGATCTCAATGGTTTAAAATCATATTACACATACGACACGAATGCACAACAGACGCATCATTAGAGAGTGGTCCGAGATGTTCAAGTTAAAACCAATATATGATACTCGATGATAATATGAAACCTTCATATTCTCATCGATACTCATATATGAAACTAAAAGCACCACTTAGTCCCCGTCTATCGGTTAACATACGTGCGATGTTCGTCGTGACATAGAACTATACAAAAGTTATTAAATATCGGATGATATAGCTCGATACAAACAACCGTCGTATAGTCTACGCGATGAGAAAATTCAATCGTATGGTAACCGATAGATTTGTCCCGTGTGGATAAGTTAAGAATGTATAAAGCAAACACCTTCATTCACTTGTGTTTTCATCCGTTTCGAGATATTTCGTTGGTACCTTTCCGCTGGTTCTCCGTGTACAAAGATAGATTAGATGTTTATTTCAACGTTGTTTCACAGTTTTGAAATGATTATCTATTCTATTACATTGTACTCGGAGAACAGCGGGGAGGTGCTGCCGAAATTTACTCGAAACGGTTGAAAGCACAAGTGATGGGTGTTCGCTCTATACATTCTTAATGGGATAGAAGCCTTACCCCCGACAGCCGGAACACACACATACAACAAGAATACACAACAAACGCATCATTAGAGAGTGATTCGAGATGTTCAAGTTAAAACCAATATATGATACTTGATGATAATATGAAACCTTCATATTCTCATCGATACTCATATATGAAACTAAAAGCGCCACTTAGTCCCCGTTTATCGGTTAACATACGTGCGATGTTCGTCGTGACATAGAACTATACGAAAGTTGTTAAATATCGGACGATATAGCTCGATACTAACAACCGTCGTATAATCTACGCGACGAGAAAATTCAATCGTATGGTAACCGATAGATTTGTCCCGTGTGGACAAGTTAAGAATGTATAAAGCAAACACCTTCATTCACTTGTGTTTTCATCCGTTTCGAGATATTTCATCGGTACCTTTCCGCTGGTTCTCCGTGTACAAAGATAGATTAGATGTTCATTTCAACATTGTTTCACAGCTTTGAAATGATTATCTATTCTATTACAGTGTACTCGGAGAACAGCGGGGAGGTGCTGCCGAAATTTACTCGAAACGGTTGAAAGCATAAGTGATGGGTGTTCGCTCTATACATTCTTAATGGAATAGAAGCCTAACCCCCGACAGCCGGAACACAATAAGAATACACAACAAACGCATAATTAGAGAGTGATTCGAGATGTTCAAGTTAAAACCAATATATGATACTCGATGATAATATGAAACCTTCATATTCTCATCGATACTCATATATGAAACTAAAAGCGCCACTTTGTCCCCGTCTATCGGTTAACATACATGCGATAATTTATTCTTTTCAACGACAAACGCACACACAAAGCATATACACGGATTTTCTCCTTTGTTAGTAACTATCCCGTTCTTATTTTTCTCAATATAGTCACTATAACCTACAATTTATATGTTATACAGTCTAACATGGCCCATGAGTACGTCAGAGTTAAGGACTGGATGTATGTGGATTGGCAACAACGTATCCAACCTAAGTTTGTCGCAGGAATTGCTGCTTTCATTGAATTTGCACGCGCACATAATAAGATCATAATAGAGAAGATTCTCTGTCCGTGCGATAGATGTGGCAATAAGTACTGGCAAAAGGTAGAATTGTCAGAGCTTCATATTGTAAAATATGGGTTTACTAGACTTTATACAACTTGGAAATATCACGGAGAAGGAGAAGAATGCAGTACTGCGGCAGAAGAAGAAGGAGAACATGATAATGCAGCAGGAGAAGAAGAATTCGGTAATGCGGCAGAAGGAGAAGACGGTAATTTATTTCCATCAGAAGAAATGGAGGATATGGTAGAGACTGCCCTAGGTGAATCTATTCGTACCGAAAATGACATTCCTTCCAGTCAAGGACCGAGTGCGGATAAATATGAAAATTTCATGAATGATGCTAGGAAACCAATTTATGAGAATGTGAAGTATTCCACTCTCTCATAGTTCGTCCAACTTTTCCAGATTAAGTGCCTAAATGGATGGAGCAACAAGTCATTCACAATGCATCTTTCGTTCTTGAAAGATTCTATGCCTCCGGGAAATAGCGTGCCCGACAGCTGGTACGGAGCCCAGAAGATGATGTCTGATTTGGGTCTAAGGTGCGAGAAGATTCAAGCATGTCCTAAAAATTGCGTGTTGTACCGGAATGAGAATTCAGTTTTGAAAGAGTGTCCAACATGCGGAGAGGCCAGGTATAAGCCGAAAGATTCTGATAAGAAGCCTGATATACCTGTCAAGATAGCACGATACTTTCCCAAAACACAGAGGCTACAGAGGCTATTCAGGTGCAAGAAAACAGCCGAGACAATGATTTGGCATCACCGTGCTCCTTCAAGAGAAGATGGAAAAATGAGTCATCCAAGAGATTCACCGGCATGGAAGGATTTCGATAGGAGGCACACAATATTCAGTAGCGATCCTCGCAATGTCCGGCTCGGACTGGCTACTGATGGTTTCTGTCCGTTCAACCATATGGCTGGAAGTCACAGCACATGGCCCATTATAATGATAATTTATAATCTGTCGCCATGGTTGGCTATGGACCAATCATACTTTATGATGCCTCTTCTTATCGACGGACCAAACTCACCGGGGAACAATATTGACGTCTATCTCCGACCTCTGATCGAGGAGTTGAAATCTTTGTTCTTTGATGGTGTAGAGACATATGATGCAAACACAAATACAATTGTCACGTCCCGCTTCCCAAAATACGGAATACGAGGGGTTGACAAGGCCAGCCATGCTCCTACGGTCAAGGAAATGTCCTGCCGTAGTCACACTTCGGCTTTTAGTTTTTCATGGTAAACAGTAAATGATCGTAGGTAATGAGAAATGCAGTACTGAATAAAACAATGTAAAGAACTGACCTGAGGGGAAACAAAAGAATATAACTCTGGATAGCAAGTCGATGTGTCTTTGATATACGTCTAGTCCTGGTCCTGGCTAAATCTTCTCCTCTCACTGAGTATGCATACTCGGGTTGTCAGAGCGACATAATAGCAATATAATATATAAAATCATATGACAATTCTAACAGTGATAATAGATATATGTAACAGTAATTCAGAATGGTATAGATATGAACATGTAGTAATCAATACAGCGGAACAGTAAGAACAGTAGAATGTTATGCCACGTATGTCAACACAGTAGGTATGTATATCGATGCTATCATCCTTATCAGTCTCTAAGTCTCACTGTACAGGTCACTAAACCTATCGTCAGTCCAAGTGTGAGAGTCAACCACTCGCGAGTGTCCTCCACCCAAGGGCAAGGGACCACGGGCCCAACATGTATATCACGGTAATAATCATGTACCCTGTAAATCTCCATATATCTCCCTAAATATATAAGCCGGCATGGGACTCCCGAGATTCTGTTGAACTCACACTCAAACTACCCCACACCCCGTGGTCTACATCAAACGCTAACCATAACCCTAAATACCAATCGGTCTGTGACAAGTCTGCGCGAGAACTGGAAGCATGACCTCCATCAAGCACGTCCCGACTAATACCTAAGATAAATGGCAGTGTCTGGTGCCTTATCTGTGACACCCGTGCACGAGCTTCCATAAGTGTCCCATACCACTTATAGTCACACGTACACGTGTCCCACAGACGTCGACAATGCAATATAATAATAAGGTTCACTGATTGTGTACAAGTACGTATCACTTTCACTTATTCACTGATACACGAACACTAACGTACTTGCCACAATCATCACTAAAACCTAACACTGGGTAAATGCACGTTATCACTATGTTATCAATGCAATGACATGTGTATGATATGATGCGTAAACAATATATAAAGCACGTTTAGGATGTCATGAATTAGTAATCTACCACTTGAATAATTTATCATAAATCATACGGTTACAGTTTAGTGAAACGATGAACAGAGGATAAATAGTATGTTCAGTTATCTATTCAGCGAATTTGGTTTCATACCAATCGGGTTCCAGGATCATTAATTATAGCCATTTCATTATAAGCGTTCGCGGTTGGAAATCCGGTTTCAGAATTGGAAGTATATTTCGTAATGCATTTTAAACCCAATTGGGATCAGATTTTTGCGACGCTAAAGTTGAATAAAATCTAGGTTTTTCAATAAGGTTTTCAACGCAACAGACGGATCTTCAATCGCGTCGGTACGTCAGGAGATATACACTGTTTAATACTAGTATGTCAATTCTGATTCTGTTGGGACTGTTATGCGTCCCGATCTTTTAAATTACAGATTAAATAGCAAATGATGACGAAACAGGATGAAACTACTTGTATCATATATCTAACCGATTCATATTTAATAAACAGTTGAGTTCCGCAACCTACGAGTTAAAGAAACAGGGTGGTACCCCTTACGGGACAGTAAACAACAACTGGAGTCGCTCTGGACTGCAGTCCAGAGTCGCACTCCGATCCAAATATTGTCACAGTTTAAGTAGAGTAATATCTGGAAACTAGTATAGGATTAAAGTTCGTCGAGTTGTCTTCGATTTGAGCCCTCGAGCGCATCATTCCAGTATGTATATAATTTATGGTGATTTTAACGGTTTTCAGGTACAAGAAAATTCCAGTTTTACGGTTAAACTTGGGGGTAGTCGTTTTAGTCGTTAACGGTCATATTTTCCAGTGCAATTTGTACAAGGTATTCATCACAACAAGTGCCAACATAAACAATCCAGTTCCGTCAATTTAGAAAAGTATTATCTTCGAGAACATGCATCGAACAAGTACGTAATATGATTTTATTCAGAAAATAATTATAGAATCTATACGATGTTAGTTTGTAACAAGCATAGCTTAGCATGTAGCAAGTAGAAAACTTGCCTGGAGACGCACGACAGCGAAGTACAGTATGGACGCATGACGAACTAGCACGGCGACGGCAGCGGCTCCGGGTGGGCTCGGGTCTGTTCTCGGCAGTGGGGCTTGTCGGCGTCGTCGGGTGTCTGCGGTGGTCGAAGCTCCTGATGGAGGGGCTGCAGTGGGTTTGGGTGGCCGATGATGGGTGAGCAGAGGGGGTGCCGACGGTGGTTGGAACGGCGGTGAGGAGATGAGGGGAGAGAGGTGGTGTTAGAGAGAGAGAGTGAGAGAGCTGAGAAAGAGAGAAAGAGAGAGAGGGCTGAGAAAGGGAGAGAGAGAGAGGTATTGAGAACAGAGGGAGAGAGAGTAGAGGAAGAGAGAGAGAGAGAGATCAGTAAGAGAGAGAGAACTGAGAGAGAGAGAGAAGCAGGGAGAGAGAACAGAGAGATATGATGGCGATGACGACGACTATGATAATGATGATGAGGATGATGATGACGATGCTGCGGTCGACGTTGGTGCAGTGGGGGCTCGCCAGCGAGAGGGCTCAGGGGTGGAGCTCGGCGGTGGTTTAGGGTGTTGTGGGTTTCGTTGTGGGGATGGTTGCAAGGGAGAAGTCGAGAAAGGTGAGGAGGTGATTGCGGTGGAGGAGTTTTCGGCGGCGGAGTTCTGGTGGGGTTCAGGCGAGGTGCTCCAGCTGTGGGTTCGAGAGAGGAAGCGGGAAAGAGAGAAGGAGGGAGGAAGTGATGGGAGTGAGGGAGAGAGAAAGAGAGATGACGAGGGTTAGAGAGGGGAGTGCGCGACGTGGGGTAACGGCACGCGAGCGCTGGCGTGGGCGACGGCGTGGGTCACGGCGGAGGAAACGGATCGCGAGCGGGAATCGTGGGAAATAGCCGTTGGGAAGAAGGGGGTGTAGAAGCGGGTTGGGTCGGTGAAGCGGGTGCGGGCGTGGGCTGGGGACGCGGGAGCGGCTGCTGAGGAAAAAAAATGGGCCGGGCCTGAAGAAAATAAAGAAAATTAAATAGAGAATTTAAGGGAGTAGGCCGGCTCAGTGGGCTCGGGAAAAAATAAGGAAAAAGGATTAAATTTTGAGAGAGGGCCGGGCTGGTGGATAGAAAATAATTCCAATGTGAAAAATAAGCTGGCCGAGGGTTTTAAAAGAGATTAAGTTTATGAAAAATCTGAGGGGATTTATGCTGGGCCGGATTTAGAGTAAAAGAAATTAATTTTAAGTTAAAAAGAATGGGCTGGACTGGGCTGAGGGAAATGAAGAGGAAAATGGTGGGAAAAAGAGTGTGGGCTGCTCGGGGAAATTGGGCTGGGACTTGAATGAATAAATTGAAGGGTTTGGGTTTAATTGATAAAAGAAAAATGGGGTTTAGAATAAAATTATAAATAAAATAAATAAAATTATAAATAAAATAAATAGAATTATAAAGTAACAAAATACAGATTTTGGTATAAAAGGGGCTGGGTATTATATCATACCACCCTTATAAAAATTTCGTCCTCGAAATTTAAAACTAAACGATAAGTTGTAAAATCAAAGACGCAAGCTATCATATCACAAACTAACTCATAATGGTTTACTTAGAACGGATGGATGAATTTTTTTGAAGATATATATATGTAAGAACAACATACAAAAGACAGGTCTAAATAGGTATAAGGCACAATCGTTTATAATAGTAAACATAAGCACAACACCCGAAAATAAAGTAATGATAATAAAGTAGTGAAAGATTTGTCGGTAGGTTAAAACATTTTAGAATAATGTATCGATCAAATAGTTTTAAAATAACTTAGAAAACTCATATAGTGAAAATAAGAAACATGGAACAAAAATATGCGCGGTGTAAGGTTGCGCTACTGAAAGTAAGAATAATAATAGTGTACTTAAAATATATAAAACGGAGTAATCAATAACACGCACCAAAATAATGAAAACTAAATTTTCAAATAACGCTGTCCCTAAATATAGTTAGGGTAATAGGAAAACACATAAAAAATGTATAGGGCTAGCTAGGGTAAGGATTACAAGGAAGTGTGGATCATTCAAAGGTTGGAGTATGGTGGCTTTAGGCTAGCGGTCAAAGAGATTGGGGTAAGGGTGAGCAATAAAGGACTACAAGGGGAAAGTATGGGGAGAACAACGGTCGGTACATCATATGAATCAAAAATTTGAATGGTTAACGAACTCGAAAATTTCACAAGGAATGTCCTCCTCCCAGAAGGATCTCAAACGGGGCACAAACGAAAGATGAAGGTGGACCTCTAAAGATCGGGTGTGGTACTGGTTAATCTGAGTGAGGGCTAAGGCAATGTAAGGAGTAGGGGTGGACAGATCTCAGTAGGAAAATAATTGTATAGAAGAAATAATCAAGTTGTAAGTGAACTAAGAAGGTCGAAAGATTAGCGAATTCAGCAATTTATTCCATTCCAGAAGATTCTGAACAAAACATTCTCAAAAACGAAAGGTGGCCCTAAACTATATACAGATTTATTTGGCCAGATAAGACAACGGCTAAAAATCCCGTCAGTCGCGGTTGTGGAGGTTCAGCCGGTTGCGGTAGGCTCGCGCGCTCAGGTAGGGACGTCCATTTCCATAACGCCTCGCGGGAATCGCCATAGGGAGTTCTTCCACAGCAGGGCCTTGATTTTCTGGTCCTTCTTTTCGGATGGAGCTTCTTCATTGAGGTCCGATTCCATGTGATTCTCTTCTTCTGGATTCTCTTCCATGGGGTTTTCCTCCACTGGATTTTTTTCTATCGGTTCTTCCTCGGGGTCTTCCTCTATCGGGTTCTCTTCAGGGCCTCCTTCCTCTTAGTCGGAATCGCCTATCATGTCAAACTCTGGGGCGGCTGCTCCTTCGTCCTCTGAATCGCTGTTTCCGAAATTGACCTGGGGACCGTTAATCTCATCGTCAGAACTCATCAGCGTATGGTCTAAGGAAACGCATGACTGTGCATCCTCATCCAAATGCGGCGCTGCCCCAGGGTGGGCCATGGCCTGGAAAGTAAGAGTCATGATTAGACAGTGGAATACATCAAGAAAATAGCTAAGTGTATGAAGTATAGAAAGATATGCGGTGGCAGGAACTGAAAGATCAGGATTAAAATGCTGTGATAATGAATAGTATGAATAAGGGGAAGGACAAGAGAATGATACATATATTACGATTCAAGTTTTATTGCATTCAACTAGAAGTTCGACGGATACAAGATTTCAAACGGAAAGAAACATTCATAAAAGAATGACAACATTATTATTACTGGAAGTAGAAAACATGAAAATTCTTCTTTGATTGCTAGACCGCTGCATTCTTGTTAAGCGAGTCGAATCCTGTGTTGGGCCCGCCTTATCCTCGATGTTTGAACTACGCAATAATCATCACTTGGCAGAAGTGGAGAGTGTGGATGAGTCTCCTCCTTGTAGCTCCTTCCTTTTGGGCAACCGTTGATAAGATGTTCGCTGGATCCGCAGATCAGACATTTCCCCTGGGCGCGGCGACAATCCGTCTGAAGATGTCCTGGCCTCTTACAGTACCCACAACATGGGGTCTTCTGTTGCTTCTGTCGCGGGGAAACAATTTGGCGCTTCATCTTCTTCTCTATTCCACGTCTAACAGGGATCCCTTTACAATTCGAGACTCCCGCTGGTGCCTGATTCACCTGCCTTCTCAGTTCTTCAGCTAGCAAGTCATTCGTCCGCTCCTGGGCTTTCTTCAGACCTTGTAGTACACTCAAAATCTCAATGTTCTGATTCTGGGGAGTGGAGATAGAGGATGAGTTGTTGGAAGACATGATCCTGAAATAATAATTTTGAGAACGATATAAGAGTCAAATTATAATGTGGATTGGCAAGGAATCATAAACATCGGATGTGATGAAATTTATTACAAGTGAAAATCAACAGTAGGATTCTAAGTCACTTAAACGAAGTATGGTAGTGTAATCGTGATGTAGTTCACAATCACAACCACGAAACTTTGCCAAGTCACCTGAAACCCTAGCGGATGGATAACAAAATACTCGATGTGAATATGGATCAAGAATGACAAGTTTACAACCTAGACCAAGGAATGTCTTAGATTGCCAAGCTATACACGGAAAACTGCAATCCCAATCGAAGCAAAACCTGGGCTCTGATACCAACTAAACCATGTCACGTCCCGCTTCCCAAAATACGGAATACGAGGGGTTGACAAGGCCAGCCATGCTCCTACGGTCAAGGAAATGTCCTGCCGTAGTCACACTTCGGCTTCTAGTTTTTCATGGTAAACAGTAAATGATCGCAGGTAATGAGAAATGCAGTACTGAATGAAATATGTAAAGAACTGACCTGAGGGGAAACAAAAGAATATAACTCTGGATAGCAAGTCGATGTGTCTGTGATATACGTCTAGTCCTGGTCCAGGCCAAATCTTCTCCTCTCACTGAGCATGCATACTCAGGTCGTCAGAGCGACACAATAGCAATATAATATATAAAATCATGTGACAATTCTAACAGTGATAATAGATATATGTAACAGTAATTCAGAATGGTATAGATATGAACATGTAGTAATCAATGCAGCGGAACAGTGAGAACAGTAGAATGTTATGCCACGTATGTCAACACAGTAAGTATGTATATCGATGCTATCATCCCTATCAGTCTCTAAGTCTCACTGTACAGGTCACTAAACCTATCGTCAGTCCAAGTGTGAGAGTCAACCACTCACGAGTGTCCTCCACCCAAGGGCAAGGGACCACGGGCCCAACATGTATATCACGGTAATAATCATGTACCCTGTAAATCTCCATATATCTCCCTAAATATATAAGCCAGCATGGGACTCCCGAGATTCTGTTGAACCCACACTCAAACTACCCCACACCCCGTGGTCTACATCAAACGCTAACCATAACCCTAAATACCAATCGGTCTGTGACAAGTCTGCGCGAGAACTGGAAGCATGACCTCCATCAAGCACGTCCCGACTAATACCTAAGATAAATGGCAGTGTCTGGTGCCTTATCTGTGACACCCGTGCACGAGCTTCCATAAGTGTCCCATACCACTTATAGTCACACGTACACGTGTCCCACAGACGTCGACAATGCAATATAATAATAAGGTTCACTGATTGTGTACAAGTACGTATCACTTTCACTTATTCACTGATACACGAACACTAACGTACTTGCCACAATCATCACTAAAACCTAACACTGGGTAAATGCACGTTATCACTATGTTATCAATGCAATGACATGTGTATGATATGATGCGTAAACAATATATAAAGCACGTTTAGGATGTCATGAATTAGTAATCTACCACTTGAATAATTTATCATAAATCATACGGTTACAGTTTAGTGAAACGATGAACGGAGGATAAATAGTATGTTCAGTTATCTATTCAGAGAATTTGGTTTCATACCAATCGGGTTCCAGGATCATTAATTATAGCCATTTCATTATAAGCGTTCGCGGTTGGAAATCCGGTTTCAGAATTGGAAGTACATTTCGTAATGCATTTTAAACCCAATTGGGATCAGATTTTTGCGACGCTAAAGTTGAATAAAATCTAGGTTTTTCAATAAGGTTTTCAACGCAACATATGGATCTTCAATCGCGTCGGTACGTCAGGAGATATACACTGTTTAATACTAGTATGTCAATTCTGATTCTGTTGGGACTGTTATGCGTCCCGATCTTTTAAATTACAGATTAAATAGCAAATGATGACGAAACAGGATGAAACCACTTGTATCATCTATCTAACCGATTCATATTTAATAAACAGTTGAGTTCCGCAACCTACGAGTTAAAGAAACAGGGTGGTACCCCTTACGGGACAGTAAACAACAACTGGAGTCGCTCTGGACTGCAGTCCAGAGTCGCACTCCGATCCAAATATTGTCACAGTTTAAGTAGAGTAATATCTGGAAACTAGTATAGGGTTAAAGTTCGTCGAGTTGGCTTCGATTTGAGCCCTCGAGCGCATCATTCCAGTATGTATATAATTTATGGTGATTTTAACGGTTTTCAGGTACAAGAAAATTCCAGTTTTACGGTTAAACTTGGGGGTAGTCGTTTTAGTCGTTAACGGTCATATTTTCCAGTGCAATTTGTACAAGGTATTCATCACAACAAGTGCCAACATAAACAATCCAGTTCCGTCAATTTAGAAAAGTATTATCTTCGAGAACATGCATCGAACAGGTACGTAATATGATTTTATTCAGAAAATAATTATAGAATCTATGCGATGTTAGTTTGTAACAAGCATAGCTTAGCATGTAGCAAGTAGAAAACTTGCCTGGAGACGCACGGCAGCGAAGTACAGTACGGACGCGCGACGAACTAGCACGGCGACGGCAGCGGCTCCGGGTGGGCTCGGGTCTGTTCTCGGCAGTGGGGCTTGTCGGCGTCGTCGGGTGTCTGCGGTGGTCGAAGCTCCTGATGGCGGGGCTGCAGTGGGTTTAGGTGGCTGATGATGGGTGAGCACAGGGGGCGCCGGCGGTGGTTGGAACGGCGGTGAGGAGATGAGGGGAGATAGGTGGTGTTATAGAGAGAGTGAGAGAGCTGAGAAAGAGAGAAAGAGAGAGAGAGGGCTGAGAAAGAGAGAGAGAGGTATTGAGAACAGAGGGAGAGAGAGTAGAGAGAGAGAGAGAGAGATCAGTGAGAGAGAGAGAAGCAGGGAGAGAGAACAGAGAGATATGATGGCGACGATGACGACTATGATAATGATGATGAGGATGATGACGACGATGCTGCGGTCGACGTTGGTGCAGTGGGGGCTCGCCAGCGAGAGGGCTCAGGGGTGGAGCTCGGCGGTGGTTTAGGATGTTGTGGGTTTCGTTGTGGGGATGGTTGCAAGGGAGAAGTCGAGAAAGGTGAGGAGGTGATTGCGGTGGAGGAGTTTCCGTCGGCGGAGTTCTGGTGGGGTTCAGGCGAGATGCTCCAGCTGTGGGTTCGAGAGAGGAAGCGGGAAAGAGAGAAGGAGGGAGGAAGTGATGGGAGTGAGGGAGAGAGAAAGAGAGATGACGAGGGTTAGAGAGGGGAGTGCGCGACGTGGGGTAACGGTACGCGAGCGCTGGCATGGGCGACGGCGTGGGTCACGGCGGAGGAAACGGATCGCGAGCGGGAATCGTGGGAAATAGCCGTTGGGAAGAAGGGGGTGTAGAAGCGGGTCGGGTCGGTGAAGCCGGTGCGGGCGTGGGCTGGGGACGCGGGAGCGGCTGCTGAGGAAAAAAAATGTGCCGGGCCAGAAGAAAAAAAAGAAAATTAAATAGAGAATTTAAGGGAGTGGGCCGGCTCAGTGGGCTCGGGAAAAAATAAGGAAAAAGGATTAAATATTGAGAGAGGGCCGGGCTGGTGGATAGAAAATAATTCCGATGTGAAAAATAAGCGGGCCGGGGTTTTTAAAAGAGATTAAGTTTATGAAAAATCTGAGGGGATTTATGCTGGGCCGGATTTAGAGTAAAAGAAATTAAGTTTAAGTTAAAAAGAATGGGCTGGACTGGGCTGAGGGAAATGAAGAGGAAAATGGTGGGAAAAAGAGTGTGGGCTGCTGGGGGAAATTGTGCTGGGATTTGAATGAATAAATTGAAGGGTTTGGGTTTAATTGATAAAAGAAAAATGGGGTTTAGAATAAAATTATAAATAAAATAAATAGAATTATAAAGTAACAAAATACAGATTTTGGTATAAAAGGGGCTGGGTATTACAACAACCTTCATACTGCGTGCGGCTTTAATGTGGACAATTAATGACTTTCCTGCGTATGGAATGATATCAGGTTGGTCCGTACATGGTCACAAAGCATGTCCTCATTGCCATGAACACTCAACATCGAAATTCTTGAATTTTAGCAGGAAGATTTGTTATTACGGCCATCGACGTTTCCTGCCTCCAGACCACCCCTATTGGTTAGACACGGTTCACTTTGATGGTTATCAGGAGCTTCTTGGACCTCCATCCCCATTGTCTGGAGAGAACGTGACTGCTAAATGGGATGGTTACAATAATGTGACCTTCGGGATGGATCCGACGAAACAGGTCAAACCACTATTTTGGAACAAGTTAAGCATTTTCTTCGAGCTTCCGTACTGGTCTACAAATTTAGTGCGTCATTGTCTGGACGTTATGCATATAGAGAAGAGAGTATCAGAGCACATAGTTAACTTGCTTCTTTGTTAGGACGGGAAATCGAATGACAACCTGAATACTCGGATGGATCTACAAGAGTGGGGAATAAGATGTGATTTGCATCCTAGACTGGTAGCGGGTAAACCTGGCAAGTTTATATTTCCCAATGCCGCTTATCATATGTCACAACCGGAGAAGAAAAGATTCCTGCAGGTGTTGCATGATTTGAAAGTTCCTACAGGTTTCTCAGAATCATTCAGCAAGAAAATAAAAATTGTGAAGGGCAAGATCGATGGGCTGAAAAGTCATGATCACCATGTTATCATGGAGCACCTTCTTCTATTAGCCCTCAGGACTTCTCTTCCCGAATCGGTTGGTCTAGTAATCAACGACCTATGTTGTTTTTTCAGGGAGTTGTGCGCTAAAACACTGGAGGTTGTGACGCTGGATAAACTAGAAAATTCTATTGCGTTGATACTTTGCAAGTTTGAGCGTATTTTCCCACCGTCATTCTTCGATATCATAATACACTTGACGGTTCATCTTGCAACTGAGGCTAAATTAGCCGGACCGGTACAATATCGATGGATGTATCCCGTCGAGAGGTACGTGTAATTTTTCGTTTCGCGCAATTTATAAATTTATTGTTGTCATGTATGCCCGTATTTATTTATTCAATATATTTTCATTAGGTACCTCTACACTCTTAAGAAGTATATACGCAATATAAATCGACCAGAGAGTTCTATCATGCAAGGTTATCTTCTTGATGAAGCAACCACATTTTGTTCCCGCTATCTGGCCGAGAACATTGAGACAAGACTTAACCGGCCACGAAGAATTCAAGACGGGCCATATGGTAAAGCCGAGTATAAGAGGGTAGACACTATGTTTATCAACAAGATATACCGGTTTATCTTTCTTAATTGCGCATGTCTTGAATAAATTAGAGAGTAAATTTTTTTGGATTAATTGTTATATCTGTGTTTGTATGTGTATGAAATGATATAATATTAATGTCACCATTATTTGTCGAAAACAGAATTCATTTTAACGAGGTACGTGAGGGGCATCCTGATTGGAACGAAGAACGATTGGAAAAATATCATCAGGATAATTTTTGTGATTGGGTCACAGATCATGTAAGTTATTCGAATAACATTTTATTGCTATCAGTTTTAATCTAAACTTGTATCGTTATGTATTTTTCGTAAAATTTGTTTTGTTAGATCCACGATCATGAAGTTACGTGGGTTAGAAATGACATCGACGATGAAATCCAAGTAGATATGTATAATGCGCCCACGAAACGAAAAAGGTTATCAGTAATGTTATATTATTACTTCACATTTTACGATCTATACATATATAGTCAATACTTTTAATGATTGTCTAATGCGTCCACGAACCGTTTATCTAGATTTGATGAAGATGTCGGGAGCAGCGAGGTGCGGCAGGAGCTCCAGCCGCGGCAGAGGCAGAGGCAGAGCGGTTCTGCCGCCCGGAGAGCTCCGTAGGGAGCTTCAGAGGGCCGGTCTTGCATCCAGATCGGAGACCCCTTCGGATGCCTCCTTCCGTGTGGATTTTTCCACACCTCCAGGTATACTGCACGCATATCCATTTTGAATGTAATATTACAGATATTCATGCCTGTTTATGTCAAAATTACTTATATTGTCAATGTTTGATTGTCTAGTTGTTGGTGATGCGTCCACATCTGGGACAGAGGCCACTCCCGCTCCTCCAGATATGTTTATATATCATATAGTGCATGTATATTGATTTAGAATGCTATATCATAAATATACACACATTTACTTAGCAATTTTTATTATTGTCTAGCTGTAGGTGGTGACACCACTGCACCTGCGGGTATGTTTATATATCTTATAGTGCATGCATATTGATTTAGAACGTTATATTATTGATCTACACATTCTTTTTGCAATTACTTATATAATCTATTTTTAATTGTCTAATTATAGGTGGTGCGTCCACATCTTCCACAGGGGCCACTCCTGCCGCTTCCATACCCTCCGCATCGTCTGCATGTTAGTATGAATAAATATAAAATATTTATTCATTTTACATATGCTCTATAGAATAAATATGAACTTCATGGAAATTTAGCGTCAATATTTATTTTCTAGTTGGAGGGGATGCGTCCGCATTCGGGACCCCGGCTGTTCCTCACCGGAGGAACTATCGTCCCGCTCGTGCTGCTGCCCAGGCCCAGGCTCGTGCGTTAGTCACCGGAGGTATATATCACACTTCAATTTTCGTTTAAGCTTGATTTCTTAATACAACTTTGTCTTAATATTGATTTTCTTGATATTTCGTGCAGACGCAGGGCCTCCCCATCCCCAGAGGGGGACTCGAGACCCGAATCAGTCCTATAGGCTGAGGCCTGACAGAGCTAGTGGGAGGCAGCATTCCCCCTCTTTTTTACCCTTGACTATCGCTATACCGGTCTTCATGCCGAGAGGTTCGGCCGGTATATGGGGGACGAGAGCCGGCTCGTGAAGAACTATCCACTTCACGTTGAGTGGGGCGAGCAGCACCGGTGCTCATTCGCCCTCTTCTTTGATCAGGCTCGGGTACGTATTAATATATATTTTCATTTGATTTATCCAATATATTTATTATTAACACTTGCAATCTAATAACAATGTTTTTTGTATTTTCAGTCGGATTACGATTTTCAGCCTGTACCCGACCCTGATCACCCTGGGAGGGTGCTCGACCTTCATGCTCTGTACAATGGCCTGATGAAGAACATGCAGACCAAGGTCCGATACAACAGGATTGAGCTGAAGGCCGACTGCTACTTCCTGTGGATGGCGACCCCCGAGGCAGAGAGAGCGGCCCTTCTATCTACTCCGGCGTTTGCGAGAGTCGACGTAGAGACATGACCTCTATTGTGCGAATATTTCGACTCCCAACGCAAACAGGTATGTATTTTAAATGTAATTCATTGTTTAGGATATAATTTATTTTTTTGTGTTCCTTAATTAGAAAACTAAATGTTAATGCGTTGTGCAGAAACAAACCGCTCAGAATACAGAGAACAGAAAGTCGGCGAAGAGGGGTTTCCCCACTTACACAGGTGGCTCGATGCATATTACTCGAGCCATGGAGTTATCGGTAAATTACAATAGACCGACCTTTGTGATATTCTGCAATATTAAGAGTTATTTTCTAATATTTCTAATATTAAGAGTTATTTTCTAATATTGCAGACAGCTCAGACCGTGGCGCAAGGTGGTACACCGAGCGTGCTGTCCGCATATCTTGCCGTCCACGGCACCTCGACAGATCCCGCCACGGGCGAGCTTCGATATCCCGACGTCGCTATCCAGGAGTATTGCGTAAGTGTTAATATTTATTCTACCCATATTTGAAATTTTAGTTTTGGAAGGTTCAAATTTAAATTTTATACTTATACTTTACTGCTTAATGTGTGTGTAGGAGCGGGTGGTTGAGCAGGTCGAGACCTCGGGGATCGATTTTACCGGACAGAGCGATCCGAGACTGCTGACCCCAGTCCTGAACGCCGCACACGGAGGGCACCACGGAGGTTGGGAGAGAAGCCGGGGACTGGGCCCTAGCAGGGCCCATATAAGGTTGGACTCCATCTCGGCGGTTACTTCCTCCGTCTCCAGTGAGCGACGTGTCCAGCAGGAACTGGAGAGCTTGAGGGCCACCGTTCAGGAGTTGAAGGAGATGCTGGTATGTATACTACTTTATAGTAAAATATCATATCATATTATAGATATCAACATATCCATAATTAGTACGTAGCTTGAGCTTATTTGGTTGTAAACTTAGGTTTGATTAATCATACATACATATTTAATTAAAATAAACAACGGTTTTTCAAACTAGATATCCAAATGGGGTTTCGAAATAACTTGATAATGATACGAATTCGAATAATACACAGTTCTTACACGCTTATTACACACGTTAGGTCCAGACGCGACAGGGTACATCGGCCGAGCCTCCACATGCATATCCTTCGGCTGCGGCTCCGCAAGACACTACATCGGCTGTGGTTCCGCAGACAGCTCCTATAGCTCCACCGCCCGTTCAGACTCCCGCAGCCGCGGCTCCGCAAGCTACTATCTCAACGGCGGCTGCGCAGACCACATCGCCAGCTCCACAGGCCGCTCAGACTCCCGCACGCGCCGAATTGCATGGTTTATTGACAGAGGAGCAGGCGCGCCAGATTCTAGCGTTTATCAGAGGTGGAGCTGGACCGAGCTAGGGTAGCTTTTTTATTCTTATTTTTTGAAACATGTATTTATTTATATGATACATATTGTACTACATTTTGAAACGATATTGATATTGAAATTGGTTTATATTTATATCATATTCAGTTTTTTGGTTTCTTTTGTATATTATATGCGTGAGATGTGATTATGAATACTGCGATATATGTTGTGTGATGATTAATTTTATATTTGATTGATGTATATATTATTGTGCACAGGACGAGAAAAAATTAGGCAGACCTTTTTTAAAAAAACAGATAATATATACCTACGGATTAATCCGTAGGTACACATGTTGCCCCTACGGTTTAAACCGTAGGGGCAAAATATCAGCATTAACTGATATTTCCTCCCTGATCTCAGTATCAGGGAGTTTGGAGTTCCCCTACGGATATATCCGTAGGGGCAAACAAAGGTCCCTCCGGAGTTATCCGCAGGGGCAAAATATCAGGATTTATGATATTTTGCCCCTACGAATATGTATCTACACATGTATCTGTAGGGGCCATCACTTGGCCCTACGGATGAATCCGTAGGTACAAGTAATATATTTTAAAAAACCGTAAATAAAATAATTTTTTTGCCCCTACGGTCTACGCCGTAAGGAATACGGGACCTACATAGAACTCCGTAGGGACAGGTTTTCGTTCGTAGGGACAAGTTCAGGGCTTCAACTTGCACCTACGGCGTTTGCACCTACAGGTTAATTTTTTGCCCCTACGGATATATCTGTAAGAACAGTGCACTACTACAAAGAAGGGTTGCCCCTACGGATTTATCCGTAGGGGCAACCCACTGCCCCTACGGATATATACGTAGGGGCGAAAAAATACCCCGTAGGTGCAAAGGCCGCAGGTGCAAGTTGAGGCCCTGAACTTGCCCCTACGGTCAAATTTTTGCCCCTACGGATATATGTATAGGTCCTGTTGCCCCTACGGATTAAGCCATAGGGTATAAGATTTTATATTATTTACGGTTTATTTTAATAAATTACTTGGACCTACGGATATGTCCGTAGGGGCATGTACTACCCCCTACGGATATATGCGTAGGTACGTTTCCGTAGGGGCACAAATTTAGGATTCCTGATATTTTGCCCCTACGGATAACGCCGTAGGGGAGAGGCAGTGGCCCCTACGGATATATCCGTAGGGGCTTTCCCAACCCCCTGGCACTGAGATCAGGGGGAAATATCAGTTACTGCTGATATTTTGCCTCTACGGATATATCCGTAGGGGTAACATGTGTGCCTACGGATTAATCCGTAGGTACATATTGTCTGTAATTTTTTTTAAAAAATGGGCTGCTTGATTTTTTCCCGCCCTGTGCACAATAATATATACATCAATCAAATCATATATTGCAGTATTCATAATCACATCTCACGCATATATATAATATACAAAAGAAACACAAAAACTGAATATGATATAAATACAAACCAATATCAATATCGTTTCAAAATGTAGTACAATGTGTATGATATAAATAAATACATGTTTCAAAAAATAAGAACCAAAAATCTACCCTAGCTCGGTCCAGCTCCACCTCTGAATAACGATAGAATAACGCGCGCCTGCTCCTCGGTCAATAAACTCTGCAATTCGTCGCGAGCGGGAGTCTGAGCGGCATGTGGAGCCGGCGATGTGGTCTGCGCAGCCGCCGTCGAGGTAGTCGCTTGCGGAGCCGCGGCTGCGGGAGTCTGAGTGGGCGGTGGAGCTACAGGAGCTGTCTGCGGAACCGCAGCCGATGTAGTGGCTTGCGGAGCCGCAGCCAAAGGAGATGCATGTGGAGGCTCGGCCGATCTACCCTGTCGCGTCTGGATATAACGTGTGTAAGAAGCGTGTAAGAACTGTTTATTATTCGAATTCGTATCATTATTAAGTTATTTCGAAACCCTGTTTGGATATCTAGTTTGGAAAAGCATTGTTTATTTCAATTACATATGTATGTATGATTAATCAAACTTAAGTCTAAAACCAAATAAGCTCAAGCTACGTACTAATTTTGGATATGTTGATATGTATATAATATGAAATGATATTTTACTATAAAGTAGTATACATACCAGCATCTCCTTCAACTCCTGAACGCTGGCCCTCAAGCTATCCAGTTCATGATGGACATGCCGGTCACTGGAGACGGAGGAAGTAACCGCCGGGATGGAGTCCAACCTCATATGGGCCCTGCTAGGGCCCAATCCCCGGCCTCTCCCAACCTCCGTGGTGCCCTCCGTGTGCGGCGTCCAGAACTGGGGTCAGCAGCCTCGGATTGTTCTGTCCGGTAAAATCGATCCCCGAGGCCTGGGCCTGCTCAACCACCCGCTCCTACACCCACATTAAGCAGTAAAGTATAAGTATAAAATTTAAACTTGAACCTTCCAAAACTAAAATTTCAAATTTGGGTAGAAAAAATATTAACACTTACGCAGTACTCCTGGGTAGCGACGTCGGGATATCGAAGCTCGCCCGTGGCGAGATCTGTCGAGGTGCCGTGGACGGCAAGATATGCGGACAGCACGCTCGGTGTACCACCTGACGCCACGGTCCGAGATGTCTGCAATATTAGAAAGTAACTCTTAATATTAGAAATATTAGAGAATAACTCTTAATATTGCAGAATATTAGAGAATAACTCTTAATTTACCGATAACTCCATGGCTCGAGTAATGTTCCTCGAGCCACTTGTGTAAGTGGGGCGACCCCTCTTCGCCGACTTCCTGTTCTCCGTATTCTGAGCGGCCTGTTTCTGCACAACGCATTAACATTTAGTTTCTAATTAAGAAACACAAAGAAACCAAAAAAAACCATATAATATACAAAAGAAACCAAAAAACTGAATATGATATAAATATAAACCAAAATCAATATCGCCCAAAATGTTTCAAAATGTAGTACAATATGTATCATATAAATAAATACATGTTTCAAAAAATAAGAATCAAAATGCTAGCCTAGCTCGGTCCAGCTCCACCTCTAATAAACGCTAGAATCTTGCGCCTACCCCGTCGCGTCTGGACCTAACGTGTGCAATAAGCGTGTAAGAACTCTGTTTTATTCGAATTCTTATCATTATCGAGTTATTTCGAAACCCCATTTGGATATCTAGTTTGGAAAACTGTAGTTTATTTTAATTAGATATGTACATGTATGATTAATAAAACATAAGTCTACAACCAAATAAGCTCAGGCTATGTACTGATATTGGATATGTTGATATCTATAATATGACATTATATTTTACTATTAAGTAGTATACATACTAGCATCTCATTCAACTCCTGAACGGTGGCCTTCAAGCTCTTCAGGTAAGTAGAGAAATCAGGTAGCAGGATCCTGAAGAAATGGAGTCCATAGTATTGCTCATCATCATCATCCATGATCCCTTTGATAATATTTTTTCAAAGGGATCATGGATGATGATGATGAGCAATGCTATGGACTCCATTTCTTCAGGGTCCTGCTAGCTGATTTCTCTACCAAACTGGTGTTCTCTCTGTGTGTGTGTGTGTGTGTGTGTGTATGTGATATTAGGTTAGAAAAATACATATGCATATGTATAATAGCTTAAATTTAGTCCTCATGATATGATTGCATCAACTAAGAAAATATCTACCCAAGGTGTTTAAAAGTTTTAATTACTTTATACGAATAATACTTTCCATGTTCTGAAATATTTGTCCATGATGCCTGACGCATTCGCACGCGCACCACGTGTGTAGAAATAAATATCTCTGGATTGCCATCGCAACTTTGAAGTTTCGATGTATCGGTATGCTATATATCTGTATTTTAGCTTTCTTTCTTATGCATGTATTTTAATGATTCGCAGCCGGTTCCGAATAAATTTACCAAGCAGATTAGTAAGATGGTCAATAGAAGAGAAAATACTAACCTAGTGAGCCACAATGGATAATTTGTCATTATTAATCCATCTTCCTGAAAACGGTTTATACGGAGGAAGTATATTTCATGGTACTTGAGAAAAATATATGTTGAAGTCAAAAGCTATCAAGATTTAAATGCTCGCTTATAGTCTTCCAAGATATTTTATATTCCAAGGCAAGGTGACAATAAGTGCATGCTTTTGCATGATTTGGTATGTAGATTCAAGGTTATGCATGGCTACGACCCTTTCTTATGGTTTCTTATCATAATTTTCTGCACACTTATAGTTTATAGATGCAGTTAGATCATATCTCTATAAGGGAAAACTTAAAATAACAACCTTTATACTAAAAAAATTATGTATGTCATTACTTAGTAGTTTATGGTTTTTAGACGCAAAAGCCATTTGAGAAATACTTTTCCTACCCACTATTAATCCATATTCTCAATATAGTCATTGAATTTGCACGCGCACATAATAAGAAGGAGAAGACAGTAATGTGGCAGAAGAAGAAGGAGAAGACAGTAATATGGCAGAAGAAGAAAAAAATGACATTCCTTGTTCTCTGTTTCAGCATCAATCTTCTGATATGAACTAATGATGGCTTTCACATAGGCTTTTCCCTTTAGAGACTTCTTAGTGTCCAATGGAAAGCATACATCAGATTTGTGCAGGTCAGGTTCTTCTATGACTTTCAAGAGTCTCAACTGATTCTGTAAATTACACTCTTGTTGGGTGATACTTTTATCACTTCTCACTGCAGGTGCGCTCTCTAATATCCATTTTGAATATCGATAATATTACATTCAAAATGGATATTAGAGAGCGCATCTGCAGTGAGAAGTGGTAAAAATATCACCCAACTAGGGTGTAATTTACAGAATCAGTTGAGACTCTTGAAAGTCATAGAAGAACCTGACCTGCACAAATCTGATGTATACTTTCTATTGGACACTAAGAAGTCTCTAAAGGGAAAAGCCTATGTGAAAGCCATCATTAGTTCATATCAGAAGATTGATGCTAAAACAGAGAACAAGGAATGTCATTTTTTTCTTCTTCTGCCACATTACTGTCTTCTCATTTTTCTTCTGCCACATTACTGTCTTCTCCTTCTTATTATGTGCGCGTGCAAATTCAATGACTATATTGAGAATATGGATTAATAGTGGGTAGGAAAAGTATATCTCAAATGGCTTTTGCGTCTAAAAACCATAAACTGCTAAGTAATGGCATACATAATTTTTTAGTATAAAGGTTGTTATTTTAAGTGCGCGTACAAATTCAATGAAAGCGGAAACTCCAGTGACAAACTTAGATTGCATACGTTGTTGTCAATTCACATACATCCAGTCCATAACCCTGACGTACTCATGGGCCATGTTAGACTGTATCATATAAATTGTAGATTATGATGACTATATTGAGAAATCTAAGAACGGGATGGTTACTGACAAAGGAGAAAATCCGTGTATATACTTTGTGTGTGCGTTTGTCGTTGAAAAAAATAAATTATCGATAATTAAAGTTAGATTTGAGGATACCCATGTACGAGTTGTATTCTATATATGTGTGTTTCGATTTATGATTTCGCTTAAGTGTAGGGTTGTTTTTACTTAAAGAAGTACCACCATCTACTATATATAAAAAAATGTAGCAAACTAGGACTAGAACTCATTTAACATTATCAACTAGTGAGATTTCAATGTCGAAAACTCCCTAAAAAGGAAAATTACTAAAAGGAAAAGACTCTTTGAACAAAACGCATCCACTAGCAATAATATGGAACTGAGACTCGATCAAGATTCTCTGGACTAAAAAATTCCAAGGAACTGCTATTTGAATTACGTTAATTTGGAACACGATCGTTGTAAGTTGTACTTTCCAGACTTGTGCCATGCCCATGAGCACACAAACTTCTCCCCAATCACAAATCCCAGTCCAGATTGGTATTCAAAATTTATTTAATTAGTTTGTGATCCACATCATTGATTCGTTGCTTGAGGCATCAATGTAAGCACAAATATCACTGAAGCAGCCTAAATCACCATATGAACCGGTTATCGGTTTCAATTCCACCAGAATTAGAATTTCATCCGAACAACTTTCACACAGTAATCGGAACCTGGTCAACAAATTTGTCATGCCCGTTGTGGTTTTATTTATGTACAGTACTTCCACAAAATACGTGCTGTCATTTCTAAATGGAAGTTTCTCAGTGCCACCATAGTAGCAGAAGATGGAATTGTTTATCGCAACTAGATTATGCTAAGCCCCGGATAGATTAGGCAAACATGATCTAGAAGAATATAATTAGCAGAGGAAAAATATAATAAAACAAAACAAAGCGTAGCAAATAAGATAAAATAAAATAAAGATATATAAAATAAAAGAGAAATAAGTTTTCGAGAGGAGAGGTGCAAGATATCATGTGCCCCGAAGAAAAGGAGGGCAAAAACAGTGTTGGCATTCATAAGAGGAAAGCTAGACTAACAAGAAGAAATATTACAAATATTACTATGTTTATGAATTATCACAGCAAGAAAATCAAAAGTATGGCTCAAATATGAGACGGACAAATATCTTTTCCTCTCTTATCTTTTCTTTTTGAAAACAAATACCAGAAGATGTTGACTTTCTGGATAGATAGGAGTGGATATGATAAAAACATGTAAAGGGTGCATGGAAGTGCTAACAGAGACTCTTTGTTGCAACTTTATAGTAAACGGAACAATAACTGGCATATTCAAGTTAAAAGAATTGAAAGAATAATGAACATGGCTTACAAACTTGGGTGAGAACGATGTGACACCCAGGAAAACATCTAAAAGACAAATTCATAAATGCGGTTAGGCCAAAACCGGACTAAATCCTGCCATGCGACTGATATTCCTTGATGTAGAAGTAAATATAACTGTGGCACACACGCACACATGCACACAAAAACTATGGCACAAACAAGTGGAAATATGCAAATAAACATGCATGCATGCAGACATTAAAAGATTAATATAACAGAGATGTCTACTGATGATTTGTAAGATGTTATCGCAGGTAGGACAACTGCCAATTCTATGGCTTGTGGCCACCAGCGACTGCTTTCTCACCACAGTAAAAATAATGAGGGACTATAACATATCATGAATTCGATATGCACCGTGATTTCATAGCATATGTCTATTAACCTATAATGTACAAGTTCTCGGCGTTGATTGTTGATTGCAGAGGTGCATACAGTCTGAACTAGTAAATATACGTAAGAAGGAAAAAGAAGAAACGATTCATAAATATGGTTGGACCAGAAACAGACTTAGTCACTGGATGACATATAACTGATATTCCTTGATGTAGAAGTCAATACACCTTTGATAACAAACTCATTCTTTTTTGGGAGATATATGAATAACCGACTCTGACCCTCAGCATTCCATTGAACACATGGAAATCCATCGTATCTCATATCCAGCCACTTCACTTTACCGATCCTATGATCGCTCTCTGGAGGACGCACAGCCCTAGCCTAAGCCCCAGCCCCAGCCCCAACCCTAGCCCCAGCCGCAGCCCAACCCTAGCCCCAGCCCACAGCCCCAGCCGCACCCCCAATAAAAAATTTGATAAATTGACCCTTCCCCGACCCCGACCCCGACCCTAACCCTACCCCGACCCCGAACCCGACCCCGCAGCCCAGCCCCTGCCCCAACCCTAACCCGATCCCGACTGCGACCGCGACCCCAGCCCACCCCCAACTCGCGCGCCATGAACCTTAAGCCCAAAATAATCCAATAAATTCTTTAACTTACCTCGAGATTTACTCACCTGAACAGCTGCTGGGGCTGGGGCGACGACCTGAACGGCGGTGGCGACGACCTGAACCGCGGTGGCGACGAGAACTGCAGTGGCGACGAAACTGGCGGTGGCGACGAGAAGAACAACCTTGGCGGCAACGGCGTGGCGATTTGGGGCTTATTTTCGCGCGCGATCGAGAGAGAGAGGGAAGTGAGCGTAGGCGATCGATCTGGGATTTTGTTAAATCGATATTTACTTGCCCCTACGGACATATCCGTAGGTCCTTTGTTTGCGGCTCCGTAGGGGCAAACACCTAATTAAGAATTAATATTTTTATTCTTGGACGTCTTTACCCGTAGGGGCAACCTTTTAGCCCTACAGATTAATCCGTAGGGCCAAGTTATTTCTACCCCTACGGATTACAATATCCGTAGGGGCAACCCCCTATTTTACTAGTAGTGGTTTGCCCCTACGGGTAAATCCGTAGGGGCAACTCTTATTTGTAGCAGTGCAAGTTCCATTTTATTCTCTTCTTGCTGCATGGATCGTAATCACAGACTCTATTGTCATGTGGATCGCAAATCTGTCAAAAGATTTTAAATATATCTCATTTTTAATTTCATTTTTGTTTTAAAAGAAAAATTTACAACATACACGTGCATCACCGTGCACGGCACTAGTATTAATTAAATTAAAATTTTGGTGTAAGTTGTAATCAAAATATTCACAATATATTTTAATTTTAAAAAAAATAGATGATTAGTTTTTTCAATATAATACAAATTTCTTTGTTAAAGGTTTAAATTGAGTTATCCATCTATGCTACCAATGCAAATTAGATATGTGTCACTGACACCTGGCATCAGATAATAACTGCTATATTCTAGAACTCGTATCTTAAATTATGTGATTATTTTTAGCTATTATTTTTGCATTACCCATGCTTGTCTACAACAGAATAAAATGTAATTATTTGGTTTTATTTCCGAATACATTATCATGCTAAAAGTTTGCTTAAAACACTAAATAAATACTTAAAAACATGTAAAATGTAAACTAATCGAATGCATATAAGCATGCTGCACTAATGCAATAGCAATACATTTTATCTTATCTTCGCTATTATAACTAGAACACACGAGATATCAAAAATAGTTTCTTTTTTTTTGCTCAATTAGGTATTGCAAAAAATGAGAAAATTCTTTGTCAACTCCTCAAGCTCATGCATTTATATTTTTACCCTTTCATCATTTATATGCAATAATGATTAGTCAAAGTGGGTCAATTATTTTTTCCAAAATAAAACCTCATAATTAACATATTTATGAGAAATAATTTAAACAATTTTAAACATCCTATAATTATTTTTCTTAATATACATACATGCACCACACCTGCAAAAATTCGATTACATATATAATATGGTCGGCAAAATATGCATAAGCAGCATAACACAAGAAGTCGATATAAGTGCATTATGCAATAAAGAATTGTTGAGGGCCCCGACGTAATTAATAAATAGCACTCGGTTTCCAATTGGACCTGATGGTATGTTTGTAATTAATTAAAAAAAATACTCCATTGACAATACCTTTGATTGTTGCCACTGTCGTGACCATCTCATCGTTCTAGCTAGCTAGCTATCTATTGCCATTTTCATATATATTTTATCGTTGCTTTCGTTGGATTACTGACGCTACGGAAAAGTATTTCATCATATGATATATCGCACTGTTGTATATATAAGAAATGTATAAATAGCATGCAGTGACAATTTAATTAGTGCACAGGTGGTATCAAAAGTCGGAAGTTCAAATCAAGTAAATATATGATATAAAGAAACAATATATGATTTTATGGGTTTTTTTTTGAAATATTATTATTTTAAAAATAAATTATTAAAATAAAGAGGAATTGTTTAAAATTCGCAAAATAGGACGGTTTGCCCCCCACCCCATCCCACCCCAGAGTAGGGGGCAGGTTCTTGGAACCCGCCCTCTATACAGTAAGTATAGAGGGCGGGTTCCAAGAACCCGTCCCCTTTGTTTTTTAATTTTTTTAATTTATTTTTAAATTATTAATTATTAATAATTATTATATAATAATAATTATAAATATAATTTTAATTTTGATTTTAATTATAATTATAATTATATAATGATAATTATAAATATTTTAATTTTTTTAAAAAAATAAATAAACAAAATAAATTTGAAAAAAATATTAAAATTTCATTATATCAATGTTTTTTACAGAATGAATCCGTCATAATTTACAATAGAAAAAAATCCTATCTGTTTGTAAAATGTAAATTCTATATCGACGGTCAAATTTATAATAACAAAATGAATCCGTCAAATTTATAATACAAAAAAATCTGAGTGCACTTGTCACGATCCTGAAGGTCCCGCCCCTGATGACTGTCCTGCACATCTGGTCCTATAATGGCCTGGTTGTTTGCATAGGCTACATCTGGCTTGCCTTTGCTGAGGATCGGCATCCATTGTCATTCGATCTCGACGCACCTTAGGTCTTCCGGGCCTTATATTTTTTTCCGGCGGTAGTACAGTCGGTGTTTGTCTGTTGGCAGTATAATAGTGCCAATAGCGACTGTCCGGTATAGGATGAAATTTTGGATCGTATGCGCCTTGGTAATTGGAAACTGTATAGTAATGAGAAGCAAAATTGTAATGTGAGTTATGCATGCTGCTCGCAGCAGCAATTGCGTGGGCACAAGGTAATGTTGTTGCTGGAAAAGACCGTATGTACACAAAGAGAGCCCTTCATCTCTAAAGTTCACGGTATATTGATTCCCATTACCGCCAGTTACCTGAAACTCCGCTGTGTCAAACCTTTCGGATTTGTAGTATTGTGCTCGGCGTTATCTTTTCCGAAAGATATCTTCGTAATACGCGGTGAGCGGAGTCTCCATCGCCAAGGACTTTTCTCTTCTGTGCACAAAATAAGTATTCATCCGGAAAAATGTTCGAACAATCAACTCCTGTATCGATAAGCCTCTAACCCTTTTAAGGACCCCGTTGAAGCTTTCAGACATATTAGTCTTCATTAGTAGATATCTGCACCCATCATCATGTGCTTGTGACCACATGCGTACTGGATACTCATCTAACCACGTTTTCGCGGCTTAACTCATCTCCCCAATTTTCGTCATGTATATGTCGTGAACATTAGGGTCAGGCGTTTCACCGGCTCTGTACATAAGTTTATGTAGATCCGAATTTTTGAATTTTCGATCAAAATTTTGCCTGAAGTGTCGTAGGCAAAACCTATGTGGGGTCGTCGGAAATACAGATCTCATTGCAGCAAGTATTCCCAGATGTCTATCAGATATGATGCATAAATCTGTTCTATGAAGAACAGATGGGATATTTTTGAGTTGACGGAAAAACCATGACTAGGATGATGTATTTTCACCCTCGACAATAGAAAATCCCAACGGAAATATACCGTTATTAGCATCAATACCTGTAGTAATTAACATGCAGCCTCTGTACTTACCGTATAGATACGTACCATCAACGCACAATACCGGCCGACAGTGTGTGAAACCAGCCGCACATGGACCAAAGCACCAGAAAATTCTTTGAAACCTGACAGAGCCTTCGACCTCTGTTTCTGTGGTTTTTAACCGGTATACAGTCCCCGGATTTGATGCTTTCATGGCTTCCATAAATGGGACTAGTGAGTTGTACGAGCTTTTCCAGTCCCCAAATATTTTGCATAAAGCCTTTCTACGAGCATCCCATGCCTTCACATACGAAATCTGAATTTTATGCTCTCCTCTAACCAAGAGCCGTATCTCTCGGGGAGTCATCGCCACATCTGTACGAATTAGTGGCATGATCAGCGAGCAAATGTAAGATGAAGTGCAATTCCGGTGATTTTGTAACATAATAGAATTGATGCAAGTATATTCTTGGTTGTAGGCCGTGACCTTCCAAGTTTTGGCTCTTTTGGAACAACATGCATGCAATCTCCACTGATATTCAGGAGCTTTCGTACATACCACCGTATAGTACGTCTTATTTGACTCTTCGGTTTTAAATGTAACATTTTGCTGAATAGACCACGACTTCAGCTTACAAATAAGATCTCCTTTTTCCTGAAACAAATCCCCGACACTGATGCAATCTTCGCTTGCTGCTGTCGCGTCCAAATAGGGTGCCGTATTTACTTCTGCCACGGCTAAATCTACCCAACCATCATCTTCCTGCGGATCGAGGCCGGGATCTTCTAATTCGACAAAATCGTTATTCTCAACCATACCATCAAAGAATACTACCTCATTCAATCCAGCGGCATATTCCACGCTATCCTCCCCCTGATGACCTTCACCGATTTCATCATCATCACTGCCATACATATCAATATCACCCGTAGCAATATAAGGCTCGGGTGCAATATATGATGGTTGTGGTCGGTGTAATGTGGATGGTTCGGGGTGAGAAGACCGGAAAGATGTGGACGGACATGCTTAGAATGCGCTACTTGGATCGTGTTGGAATGATGCGGAGGTGTGGGGAAATCTGCGTTTAGTATATAAATTGTTATTATAATATTATTCCTTAATATTTTCGTAACTAAATGATCACTTGTTTCAGATTTATTTACCTGTGGAAGGCTGTGTATGGTAATCCTTGTTGTTCTTCTGGGGTGCATGTAACTGCAGCAGTCGACTGGGAGAACCTGGATTTATGGATTTTATTAAATGTTTGAATATTAGTATCTAGGTATTACTAAAATGTTTAAATATGGGTTTATAAAATGTTTACCCATGAGTTTGAAGGTTTGAATAATGTTGTGTATAGTCATATCCACCGGCACTGACGGTATCATCGTTGACCATGTGACCGTACCCCCAGGAACTATCTCCAGCATTACCATCAAAATTACCTGTTGGAGGGACATCTGATACTTCCAATTGCTCCTTCTGAACCAAAAGTTCAAAAGAATGCTGGGTGCTTGAGAGACCAAAATTTATCATCGAAGATATTGATGCATCGTCTATAATTTCAACCAATGCATTTCCACTGAACATAGGCCATTTACAACTTAACTTAACCTTACTTTCACGGGGATCGTATTTCGTAATTTTGAACACTTTAGTCTCTACTTCATCATAAGTCGTTGATGCTTCCAATCGCATGATTCGTGCGGACCCGCCCATATACTCGGGACCTTGTGCACTTGTGATAACCTGGCCATCGTATTTACATACAACAAAAATCATTTCTAACCAAAATCATTACTATTACAGTTAATTTATCTGTAAAAAAGTAAACTCGGTTTGATAATCTTGTATAATTTTAATTAAATTATTTTTCCTACACTTAACAGTTTGATATTCTTGGATCTCCTTTTTTTAAAGTTTTTTTTATTAATAATGTTCCGTCTAGAAAAGATTGCTTACTTCCAATACTTTATGAACTGTTCCGTCTTGATCCTGTCCAGCAGCTCCTCCTCGCAGACTATGGTACTGAACTTGACCTTCTTCTAAAATTCCACACTTACACAAAATTGATAGCGGAGAAAAATTGATCGAAATAAATGGATAGTGACCAGTATATGATGAAAATTTGACAGAGATGAAATGGGTAGTGAAATGTATAGCGGAGACCTATTTATAGGATATGAGGGCCGGCAAGATATTGAAGAGGGCGGGTTCTAACAACCCGCCCTTTTAATTGACCTGACACATAGACACGATGGGACAACACTGGCATAACACACAGTGTACGATGGTACAAGTGACACGAATAATTATTGAAGAGGGCGGGTTTTAATAACCCGCCCTCTTCAATATGATGTCCTTCTGACACTTACACAAAAAAACTGATGTGACACTTACACTTACACAGACTCACGTTTTAATAAATAAATATATTAAAAGAAACTGATTTGACAAGACAACTTTACAAAAATATATAAAAAAACAAAATTATTGAAGAGGGCGGGTTCCAACCCGCCCTCTTCAACTGATTTGACCGATACTGTAGCGGGTTCCTGGAACCTGCCCACCCTCTATAAAACCCTCGACAAATCAGTTTGAGAATCAACCACTCATCTAATCTCTACTTGATAAACCCTCGACAAATCTCTGCTCCAGTGCATTTCAATGGAGAATCAACCACTCGACAAATCTCTGCTTGTGCATCAAAACGAACACAGATCGTTTAATATATTACACGGGGAGGAAATATTCTAAACTTAGTTAATTTTTTTTAATTACACCTTTCATTTAATTCTAATAGTTGAAAATAACATTATTTAATTTTGCAGGATGGAGATAATCTCACCGTCGTCACCCATAGCTCAGACAAATGGATAGTTAGCGACCAGCGAATAAACCAGCGGCTTAGACGGGCCGGATTTTATGAAGCGTCGTTGATTCGTCATATCCAAATCGACCACGCCCTCGTCACCTCTCTGGTTGAGCTCTGGAGAAAAGAGACCCACACCTTTCATCTAAGATAGGGTGAGACCACAATCACACTCCAGGATATTGGCCTCTCACTCGGTTTACGGGTCAATGGGCTTGGGTTGGTCGGAGGAAAAATTGTTGGTCCAGATACCGACCACCCATACTGGGATACATATGCCGAGTCTGTTCTCGGACAGGTAAACAATTTCATTCTGATTCCCCTCTTTAGTGTACCTATTTTATGTTGTACATTATTTCTAGCTTTAATATTTCAAAAAAAATGCTAATATCAGGCACCAGGAGGCTACAGTAAGGAGTATAAGATCAGTTTAAACTGGCTAAAAGATACATTTAGTAATATCCCTGATGAAGCCACCGATGAAGTCTTAGATAGACATGCACGTGCCTACATTCTGTACATGATCGGTTCTTGGTTGATACCGAACCAATCAGCAACGCATGTTCATCCGTTATACCTTGGCTTCCTAACGGATTTTGACGTGTGTGGCCAATATGCTTGGGGAGCAGGGGTCCTGGCCTTTCTTTATAAGGAACTCGATAAGGCATGTGCTCCTACGAAGAATAAAATTTGTGGATACATTATATTACTTCAGGTAAATTCTTTATTTTTCACAGCTAGAATTTTGCAAAATTGCAATATTGGTTTTCTCTCTTATAATCTGAAACTTTATTTATAGATCTGGTCATGGGAGCATATGTATATAGGAAGACCGGAGAATGTTAAAATAACTGGCTTGGATATCCCTGGAAAGCCGCTCGGCTGTTGGTGGAATGGGAAGAAAGCGTATAAGGCCTCTCGTCGAGTACTTAAGTACTATAGAGATGAGTTGGATCGCATGGAGGCGGCTCAGGTAACCATAACTTAGGTAATTAAATTTGTTTTATAATTTTGAAATACCTTAATCACAATTTTTTACTATGTTATTTGCGCAGTTTCTGTGGACGCCTTATACAGCAGATCGTCTAAAACGCTTACCCGGCATCTGTCTCGAAGGAGAGCCGGTTTGGCGGGCTCGATGCCCACTCCTCTGCATTAATGTCGTTGTCATGCACCTCCCGGATAGGGTGTTGCGACAGTTTGATAAATCGCAGTATATTCCTGTCCCGCCGCCTTCGCCTATGACAATAGAGGGAGACATGCGAGGAGGAAAGACGGAGCGTGATTGGAGAGAGCATCATCATCAATATTTGCTGGGATGGGAGGATAGGCAGCGTAGTATTGCCTTACAGCAAATAGGTGACCACACAGCCACCGACGCTACCAAAGCATATCTACAGTGGTATAAGCGTGTCACCATAAGATATTTTTCTGCTCCCCCCAACAACTTCCCAAACATCTCGCGGTACGAGCCTAGAGGCCACATGGAACGAGATTTGGTAAGTTGAATTCTTTATATCATATTACTTTTTAACATCCGGCGGTATGAGTCAATACTTATTTCTTATTTCTAATGTAACGACAGCCTCGTGGGTTGCATCTCGTACAAACAATGGTGCAGGAACCATACCTGACTGATGCTGGTCCGGCATCTCAGGCTCGATTTTCAAATGTAGACCAATTAATTGGTGGTGTATTCGGTTCATATGGTATTTCTCAACATTTATCGCCGGCACCGGAGCCGCAGTATCAGCCGGCACCGGAGCAGCAGTATGAACCGGCACCGCAGCCGCAGTATGACCCGGCACCAGAGCCGCAGCATCAGGGAGATCCAGCGTAGCAGGATCGGTGTTTGGATCACCATACCGTCAGCAGCAACCCTGGCATACCGGACAGGCATAACAACACCAGTCTTGGGGGTCAGGTTTTGCAGAACAGCCGTCTTGGAGGTCAGGTTTTGCGCAACAACAGCATCCTTGGGGGTCAGGATTTGCGCAGCCATGGGACCAAGGTTTTGTGCAACATCAGCCGCATGAAACCGGGACAGGTTCTTCGCTACAACTGCCCAGTTGGGACACGGATTTAACGTCCTACGCAGATTTGTTGGGAGGCAGCACATATCCGACACCTGTCCCACATTCAGGTTCAGGATTTGCGGATCAACATCCTGTCCAAAACGCTGCTGAAGCAGAACCCGAACCCGAACCCGAACCCAAAGCAGAAGAGCAGACGCCGACGCCGCCGCCGCCATCTACCCAAGAAACAAGTGGTCCCTCCAGTCATCCCAGGAGGCATAGGCTTATGTCAAGCCTTCTCGGATTTCATAAGGGAAAAGGAAAAGAAAAAAAATAGTATTTAAATTTTACAAACAGATAGGATTTCTTAACATTGGAAATTTGACGGATTCATTTTGATAATATAAATTTGACCGTCGAGATAGAAATCGGATAGGATTTTTTGGTATTGTAAATTTTGACGGATTCATTCTGTAAAAAAATATTGATATAGTGAAATTTTATTATTTAATTTAAATATTTTTTTCGTTTATTTACTTTTATTTTATTTTTAAGAATTATAATTATAATTATAATTATAATTATAATAATAATCACATTATAATTAAAATTATATTTATATTTATATAATTATAATTAAATTTATATAACAATTAATTAAAAAAAATAAAAAAAATGGGACGAGTTCCCAGAACCCGCCCCTATATAAATGTATAGGGGCGGACCCGCCCCCTATACATTTGTATAGGGGGCGGGTTCCGGGAACCCGCCCCCTATTCTGGTGGTGGGAGGGTGGGGTGGCAAACCATCCTATTCTCCTAATTTTAATTTAAACCCTTCTATTTTAATAATATATTTTTAAAATAATAATATTTCAAAAAAAAACCCTGATTTTATGCATGGTTATAACAATCGACAATAAAACATGAAGGTACCTAGCTTAGTGCCAAATAGTTAAACTTTAAGCATCGATTTGATTTTGTTCATGAGGCCATGCATGTAGCAGTACGTACGTAGTATCAAGTGGAATCTGAACTTTTGGAAGCTTTCTGCTAATTAATTAAAATCCCAAGTTTCTAGTTATAGCCTCTACTTAATTATTGGAGTAGGTATAGGGTTTAGTTGTCGGAAATTAATCACTCTCAATTGCCTTTTAAGATTAATTTCAATAAATTCACTCCCAAATGTTGTAAGAAGATTAAGCAACCCCTCAATCACTCTTAAATTAATCAGCTTTCAACGTTTGTAGAGTCACCAACGAGCAATAGCTCAGCTGGTGATGGAGGTCGTGATCTCCTACAGATGCTGTCCTCCGTTGATTTGTTGCGAGTGTTGTTGGACGTTTGGTATTGGATCTGGAGGTTGTTTCCTAAAGTGTGTGGATCTCAATTGGTTGTGTTTGAGGTGGAAGCCGAGCTATCTGCAAAGAAGTTTCGGGATGGATGACCACCGTAGGACCCTCCGACGATCAAGTTAGCCGAGAAATTTGAACAGAGTAGTGTCTTATTGGATTCAAATTGCCTTACCTGAGTTGTCTGAGAGAGTGGTTTTATAGTGGTCGCATGGAGCGAGCAGGCGCGAGATCTTCGCTTTCGGTTACGCCTCTGACGTCACGCGTGCGTGAATGACGGGATCCCCCCATTAATGACGGGATACGCTCATTAATGGGGGGATGCGCCAGCGTGAGACGTGGGGCGGCGGTTATCTTGCTTTGGCGAGATACGCGGAACCGTTGCGGAGGCGATAGGCTATGCAATCTCGGTTGATCGGGGGAGGCCGAGAAAACTTGGCATGCTTGGAGCTCGGAGACGAACGGGAGGCCGAGGAAGCTCGGCATGCTTCCTCGACATGCTTGGAACTCGGGGACGAGCGGGAGGCCGAGGAAGCTCGGCATGCTTGGAGCTCGGAGATGAGGAGACTGAGGAAGCTCGGAGACGAGCTGTTGGTAGTTTCCTAGGTGAAGGTGGAATGTCTTCAGAAGGGTCTTCCGAAAGGCCGCGTATGTTCAATGAGGAGGGGCCCCGGGGATTGTCCCCGATACGGCTCATTTATTCTACCCCCTAAGAGTCCGGGACACGTCATCTGCCATGTGTCGTAATCTGAGAAGACACCACTTGTGAGCATCATCATTAGCCCCCACTCTCGTTCTGACTTATCCGAGGGTCAGGTCGAGAGTGGTCTGCTCACTCTTCCTTCTGCTCAATTTGGCGCCAAGGAATCGTAATGCGGATTGCCCAGGAACGGCACGGAGTTTGGCGGTTACGCCGTTTCGATCCTTGAGCCCACGTGTCGCCTCGTCGTTCACCTAAATCTTCGCGTGTATCCCCGACGGCGTCAGCGGATCAATGAAGTGATCGCGCTTTAAAGAGGGTGCGCCATTTCGCTCGTTCGTCTGTTGGGCTGCAGGCCACGTGTCCGACGTGGGTTGGTGGATGCGACAGGTTTTCGCTGTCACCTGCAACCTAAGGGGTATCCCCAATGGCCGATTGCCACGTGGAGCTTCGACGGTTGGCAGGCGCAGCGCTTCGTTTTGGCGGGAATCGATCTGGGCCGTTGGATACTTTCTGTAGAGTGTATAAATAGGAGGGGACCCCTCCAGGGCCAACACTCCCACCATAATTCATCCTCGTTGTCAAAGATTGCTCGGCGCTCCTTCCTTTTAGATTGGATCACCTTGCTTTTTCTTCGGCCAGCCTATTCCTTTTAGTCAGGTTAGATGTCTTCATCCGAGAAGTCTATAGAGATAGTTAGGGTAGATTCGGACGATGAGGCTCCAGTTGTTGGAACTGAGTCCGGGGGTCTTCCTCCTCTTCGGCTTCAGATAGCCAAGAGGGTTCGTCTTCTGTGTCAGATTCGCATTCCAGAATCAGGGCCGCCCCCGCCACCCACCGTCGGGCGGTAACAAGGGCTCCCAAGGTGCGCATCAGGAACGTCCACGATGTGCCCTCCGTCTTAAGGGATGTGGATGAGCTTGCCGAGATCCAGGCTTGATTTCATATTCTCTCTAACTATTCTCTTCGTTTAGCCAGAGAGGGTGAACGGATGGATCAGGTGCAGGGCAAGGAGATTGCCCTGCATTTGGAAGCATTCCAGACGGGAATGCGTCTGCTCTTCCCAACCGAGGTATGTGGGGTGCTTCGCTGCTTCCATCTTGCCCCGGACCAGCTAGCGCTGAACTCGTGGAGAATTCTCCTCGGGTTTCCGGTCTCGTTGAAACTTGAAAATATCTCCTTTAGTTTGACCCTCCTAGTCTCCTTTCTTTGTTATAAGAATCATCCCGGCACCAGCAAGGATGAGCCGAGCTGGGTGTATTTTTCTTTCAAAAAATGCAAGGGTGGGGTGGCCGGGTTGGGGATAGTAGTCGTATCTTCTTCCATTCACGAATGGAAGGAGAAGTCCATATTCGTCGGGCCACCCGAGGGCGAGAATTGGCCTGTGCCTACAAAGTGGCACAGGGCTGTTTACCCGAGGGCGAAGCAGTCGTCCTCACCTGAGGCGAGAGCGGTATCCATGTGAGAGCCGATCCAGCGGGTCGACGTTCTGCTTTCCGAGCAGGCTCTTAGCTGGGCTGGGCTCAGCCCCGCGCGTTTCCTGGTTAAGTTAGGTCTTTGGACGATCTATTTAGACTTTAATAGATTTTGCTTGCCCTTTCCATCGTCGCTAACTCTCTTTCGTGTTTTCTCCTTTCTGCAGAGCAAATGGACCGCTTCAAATTCTTAGCTGCCATGGCCGCGAAGGCAGGAAAAAAGACCGGGGACGCAAGCTCGTCCCGTCCCGGTCCGAGTTCGGCCCAGAAACCAACTCCGCCGGCGAAGCCTTCCGCTGCGCCCCGCGCCCTGGAATTCCGCCGCGAGGAGAGCCAGAAGCATGTACGGGGACCATAGCCCGGGCGAGGGAGGTGGAGGATGAAGCCGACCCCACCGAGGTCCCCCTCAAGAGGAACAAAAGGATGATCTCTCGCTCGCCACCCACCGCGATCCTTGTGCAGGAAGGGGATGTCTGTTTTGAGGTGCCCTCGGGGGTTTTCGTCGCCGATAGCCTGCTCTCCGACATGGAGCGATCGGCCGGGAGAAAAATTCCTCGGGAGACCCTAAAGGCCCAAGTGGCCGCCATCGCTCAAGAGGCGGTTCAGGTCGGTATCTGTTTTACCTTAAGAATTTTATTAAGTATTTTTCCTTAGTTTGAACATTTCTAACCTCTTTTGCTGCTTTCCTCAGGTCCTCCAATACTGCGCCCTTATCGTCAATATGGAATCCGAGGAGATTGCCCCGACCATGAGAAAGGCGGGCGAATCGTCCTCGCGGGAGGAAGATCTGTGCCTGGAGCTGCAGCAGGCGAAGGAGAGGATAGCCGCCCTCGAAACCCGGATGGTCGCCGAGGAGTTGACGAACTCCAAGTGTAAGGAGTCTCAACGACTTCTTAGTGAATCCAACAAGACCATCCAGGGTAAGTTGGAGAAGACTAACAAGCTCTATGCCACGATGAAGAAGTCGCGGGATGCCTGTAAGTGGGACATCCAGGCGGCGCTCGATGCGGTGAAACTTGCCAATCTCCGAGCTTCGAAGTCCGTGGAGAGGTATAAGGCGTCGGACCAATTCTACGCCGACCTCGCCGACGCCTCGGCCATTGTTTAGCACCAGGCTCTTGACGCTGTCAAGGCGCTGATGCCGGGATTCACCGACCCCGAGCTCCGGCTCCAGTACCCACTCTCCTAGGATGCGTCGGAGGTGGAAACCGCCGGGGATGCCCCCGGAGGTGAGGCTGTCGGTAGAAGTGCCGGGGGTGAGGCTGCTGGTGGAAGCACCGTCTAGAGGTTGCCGTTTTGGCTCCCGACGTTGGCGTCGAGCAGGGCGAGATCCTTCCCGGGCATACGGCCTGAACTTTCCTGCCTTTTTCTTTTTCTTTTATAAAAGTTTTGTAAGCCTAGAGGCGTTTTGTAAGGCCGAGGAGCCTAGAATACCTTGTAAAAATTTCTGGAATATAAATAAAGCTGAGCTTACTTTTCTCTACATGACTGTGTGATTTTTAGATGCCTGGCTTTTTAGATGACGATCGTGCGTCGAGTGTGAGTCGAGTAATTGCCAAATGTAGGAAGGTCGGTGTCCTCCCACTCCCCGGAATCGAGGCGGCGATCGTTCATTTAGGATGTATCGAAAAACATCCAAGTGTAGGAAGGTCGGTATCAGTCCGTTCCTCAGAGTCAGATTGACGACCACGTCCCTTAGCACGAATTGTAAAACAACCAAGTTAGAATAGGTCGGCATTGACTGATTCCTCCTTGATGCGGTTTCTAGACTCGTGTCTCCGTAGGGTAGGAATCTGCCCCTCGGAGATTAGCCGAGCAGGGAAGCTGCTCGGTGGCCTCGTGAGGAGGGCTTTAGATCCTTAGCGTAGATGGGTAGGAATCTACCCGCTAGGGATGAACCGGACAAGGAAGCTGCTCAGTAGACTCATGATGAGGGTTTAGATCCTTAGCGTAGATGAGCAGGAATCTACCCGCTAGGGATGGACCGGGCAGGAAAGCTGCTCGGTGGCCTCGTGAGGAGGGCTTTAGATCCTTAGCATAGGTGGGTAGGAATCTACCCGTTAGGGACGAACCGGACAGGGAAGCTGCTCGGTGGCCTCGTGAGGAGGGTTTTAAATCCTTAGTGTAAATGGGTAGAATCTACCCGCTAGGGATGGACTGGGCAGGGAAGCAGCTCGGTGGCCTCATGAGGAGGGCTTTAGATCCTTAGCGTAGGTGGGTAGGAATTTACCCGCTAGGGATAGAACGGGCAAGGAAACTGCTCGGTGGCCTCGTGATGAGGGCTTTAGATCCTTAGCGTAGGTGGGTAGGAATCTACCCGCTAGGGACGGACCGGGCAAGGAAGCTGCTCGGTGGTCTCGTAGGAGGGCTTTAGAGACTCCCCTGTGCCTTCCTGGGGCGTCGTTCAAACTTCCGCGGCCGCATTGGCGAGAGCGAGGGCGTCGTTCAAACTTCCGCGGCCGCATTGGCGGGAGTGAGGGCGTCGTTCAAACTTCCGCGGCCGCATTGGCGGGAGCGAGGACGTCGTTCAAACTTCCGTGGGCCGCATTGCCGCCCACGGAGTCAGGCATGGCCGACACGTGGTCGTTCCATATCGAGAAATTGAGAAGTCCCGCGACACGTGGCGAGTAAATTTTCGGCCGTTGGAGGACATTGTTGAGGCTATAAATAGCGAAGGTATGTTGGCTTCTTTCTAGCATTGTGTTTTTGAAGATGGCCGGGCATCCGTGTGTGCTCACCGGGGAGATAATTTCTCGCGACGATGTGTATCTTTATAACCTCGACCGCTCCGAGCAGACGAACGAGGCAGTGATAGATCGCGTGGAGGGCCACTTTGGATGTCTTCTTCCCCGGCGATCTCCTCTCCTCCAACTGCTCATGTACGCGGTCTAGAAGATGTCTCCGGGCCTGCACAATACCCTGTCTCCGCAGCTGAGGGACGAGGCGATCGAAAAGTTGCACTCGCTCTACCACCTCGGCCTGATCTCGAAGAGCAGGCGGGACTGATCGGTGGGCCTTCTTCTGGAGTGTTTCCAGAAGAGGCTGATCGTTGATTTCTGTCCGGCGAATGGCGCTTCCGAGGTAGCCGAGGAAGCTATAGCTCGGCTGGCGGAGAATTCATCGGAGTATCATCAACAATGCTTTCTCAATCCCCGGCCCCCCTTGCGGTAATTATTTTTTATTTTTTTGTAACGCTGAGGAGCCTATAATACCTTTTTAATAGATAAAAGTTCTTCTTTTTGAGGCATATTGTTTCATTCTATTCCTTTTTCCCTGTTTACGTTCTTTTTCAAAATGAACCTAGGGGTCTCGGAACCGAGAAAGAAAACAAAATTTGTGGAAGAAGTCTCTTATAACTTAGGAGACTTAATAAAAAATTACATCGTTTCAAAAAGGAGAAAATACATTCATTTGTATAATTTGAGTTTTTCGGCGTTGTAAGGCCGAAGAAACTTTCGTCCCCCGGTGTCTTGCAAGCGATATACTGTTGGGTTTTGCCGGCGCCCCGGCCATCAAATCGTGGCCAAATGCGGAACAAAAATTTCAAAACTTTGGCGCAAACAAAACCCGCACAAGATCGAACTAAAAACCTATACTAGCAAGCAATGTAAAGAAGTTAGAATGATTATACCGAATGAACCAAGTCCTTCGGGTCTTCAACTATCATCCCAAGCTCCTAGTGGTTGCAGATGGAGTTTGGTTGCCGGTCATCCTCCATCTACGATGATCCACCCGAGGGAAACGGCGCAAGCTTCAGCCTCGTCAAGCGAGACAACCGACGCTCTAAGGTTGCTAGCAATGGAGAGTGGAGGTGTAGGATTATCTCACTATTATTTTTCTCTCATCACAAATGCTCAAAGAGCAATTCAAGAAGATGAAGAGGAGGTGAGGAAACATATGGCATGAGCAACCATGGAAAAATGGCTAAGTCTCAAGAATGAGAGTGAATGAATCAAGTGAAGAAAGAATAAGTAGCATGGCATGTAAAGAATTATGGCTACAATAATTTTCATCCATGAAAATATCTCCTCAGTTTTCCAATAAACAAATGTGTGTCATGCCTCTCTACATGTCAAGCCCATGCTCATGCCAACTTACCCTCCACCTCATTTCCAAAATGATTTTCTAAAAAGAAAATCTAATAATGAGGTGGCTATCTTCTAGAAACTATTCCGTATAAATACGGAATACAACCTGGTATACGTATCGAAATACATATACGCGTATTCATACAAAAATACGAATAGCCAAGAGAGAAAATGAATAGTGAACAATAATACTAGAATACATATATATAAATACATATATAAATTATTAAATCAAAACCTGATTTAATAATCCGGCTTAATCCTAAGCCGCTAGTATTATCAACCGTCCGATTAAAGTCTGTGTAGCCTGTACACATATTTAATCGGACACCTGTATGTACCAACATACGTCATCTACACCATATCTCCTGAACCGTGAAAACCCTCTGTGTGGGACTCTAAAGACTCATCAATACGCTAGCAGTGGGTTCAACCACAAGCATGTCAGCGGCACTAGCTGTACATAACGGCTACCCAGGTATTGAGCGAAAGGAAGGCCGACGAGCAAACTCATCCATACCCCTACTGAGCCTGACAGTGACAATCTCCGTATAGTCCGGTCTGTTCGTCTGAGAGTATCACATATCGAGTCTAAGGGGGTAGATAAAGTCAGACCCCTAATAACGCGATATTTCGTGTCGGTATGAAGCCCATCACCACCTGAGAAACTACTGATCCGAATAAGTAACTCTCGACTACCTTGTCCAAGGATTTCTGGTGATGGCCACCCGTGCACTGCGCGGCATCAACCCCCAATACCGGGAGAGACGAATCCCCGACGATCCGCTCACTGCCTCTATGTGGCTCGGGACTGTACCCAACTAAAACCTGTTTGCACGACTCGTTTGAGCTGAGGTAGGGTAGTAGTCAAAGCACAGTGGGAACTCACACGAGACAAATGACGATCTCATGTCGACAGACTAACCTGCACACATGTCACCTGGGAACTGCTATCTGACAATAGGTATAGTACCAACTAGCAGATTTCCGGTGAGTCCGTCCAGTGTACTCATAACCCAATGAGCACCTGTATACTATCTTAGGTTGACAAACTAACACCAATGGCTTGTAAGACCTGGCCACCGTCTCTCGTCGGGGTCTCGATCAGTATACACTACTCTACTTTGAAGTATCGATGCCCAGTCTCGAAACTCCCACGACTAGGGACATTTAAGGATGTGCTTATAGACCACCCAGCTCCCACGTATATGATCGCCATCATAATACTGGTAGTCAAGTAAGAATCCTATAGGCTTATCAACATGTAATAGTGATCTGTAACACTATATGAAACATGTACATGATGATAAAGAAAAACCAGATAGCATACTATCATCTCGAGTAGGACTGTTCTACCGGTATAGGTCCTCCCTCAATCATCATAATCACCTGCCTGCGACTATGATAATTGCCTTGAGGATACTATAGCCAACATATGCTCCACCGGGCAATACTTTTGCTACGAGGAATGGGCCGTCCCATTTTGGGAAGAATTTGTGCAGCCTTGTTTGGTCTACGAACTCGTTCCTCCGTAGGACTAGATCTCTTGCCTTGAAGGCGCGATACTTAACTCGGGCATTGTAGTAGCGAGCAGTTTATTGTTGATAGGCAGCCGCTCTAATTTGTGCTCGGTCCCGTTTCTCTAGTAAGATATCCAAGTTAGTCCGGAGCGCCGAGGTGTTAGCTTCACAATCGAAGTGTTCAACTCTATAGCTGGGAATCCGATCTCTGTGGGGACCGTGGCCTCGGTGCCGTAGCAAAGGCTGAAGGGGGTTTCTCCCGTGGGTGTCTTCCTTGACGTTAGCAGTGCCCACATGACCCAAGGTAGTTCCTTGACCCAGCCGCCTTACCTTCCTTCTAGACGGGCTCGGAGACCGCGGATGACGCCTCGGTTTGCTACCTCTGCCTGCCCATTGCGTTGAGGATGGGCGACCGTGGAGAACTTCATCAATATGCGATACTCGTTGCAAAACTCTCTGACCTTATCATTCTCGAAGTTGGTCCCGTGTTCGGTGACGATACATCTCGGGATCCCAAATCGGGTGATTATGTTGTTCTGCAGGAACTTTATAGTAGAGTCGGCGTCTGGTTTTCTGACCTCTATCCACTTTGTGAAGTAGTCTACTACGACGAGGATGTACTTGTGTCCGCCCGTGCCAGTGGAGAGTTGGCCCACCATGTCCATCCCCCATTGTGCGAACGGCCAAGGGGAACTGTGGGTCGTTAGCTTGGTAGCGGGGAGAGGAGGTATGCTGTCGTGGAGTTGGCAGCTTTTGCATCTTCTGACAAGCTTCTCGGCATCTTGGTGTATGCTCGGCCAATAATATCCTTGGAGCAGTGTCTTCTGGACCTGGGTGCGGGCCCCTTGATGTGCCTCCTGACTCCCTCATGTATCTCTTGTAGAACATAGTCGGCTTCGTGGGGGTCGACGCATCGGAGCAGGGGCTGAGTGTACGATTTCTTGTAAAGGTTCCCATTGCTTCAGATGAAATGACGGGCTTTTGCTCGAAGGCGGCGTGCCTCTCCTCGGTCTTCTGGAAGTGTGCCATTTTTCAGGAATTCCACGAGGGGCTTCCTCCAATCTTGGCCTTCCGTCTGAGTCGTGTATACCTGGAGTGTTACCTCTCCGTCCTCCACACTGGGCCGTGGTAACACTTTGAAGAGGATATTCCTCTTATGGTTGGCCATATAGGAAAAGGTGAGCTTGCTCAAAGCGTCAGCTTGGGTGTTCAGATTCCGGGGAATCTGCTCCACCTGGACTTTGTCGAAATTTTTGTGAAGTCTTTTTACCTCGGCTAGGTACTTTATCATGAGCGGTTCTCGGGCTTCGAAACGCCTGGTTACTTGCGACGAAAAGTGCGGAGTCGATGAGGACTTTGATGGTCTTCAGCCCCACCCTGGATGCAATTCACAGTCCTGCTAATAAAGCTTCGTATTCCGTGGCGTTGTTTGATGCTCTGAACCCGAGCTTTAGAGTGTATTCAAATTTTGGTTCATTTGGGCCGCGGATGATCAAGCCAGCCCTGCTCCCTTCCTCGGTAGAGGACCCGTCCACGTATAGCATCCAGTCCGGGATAGGGTCGGATACCTCTTCGACCGTATGAAGTGGTTCGGGGCCTCGCTCAGTCGTTCCACCTTTAATAGGAATGGTGCACTCGACAACGAAATCGGCTAAGACCTGCACTTTGATGACTTGCCGGGGGCGGTACCTGATATCGAATTGGGACAATTCCCACCTCCATTTTTCCAGACGACCTGATAACTCGGGGGAGGTGAGGATAGACCCTAAAGGTCGCTCGGTGAGGAAGAGGATTGTGTGTGCTTGGAAGTAATGTCAGAGTTTTCTGGAAGTGACGACAAGTGCCAGAACTATCTTCTCTATGGTGGGGTATCTAGTCTCCGCATCCTTGATGACATGGCTAACATAGTAAATCGGCTTCTGTACGCCATCGACTTCCCTGACGAGCACCGAGCATGCAGCTTGATCAGAGACCGCGATGTATAACAATAGCTCATCGCCTTCGATTGGTTGAGTGAGTAGCGGAGGAGTCGTCAAGTGCATCTTGAGCTTCTCGAAGGCGTTCTGGCATTTCTCGGACCATTTGAACTTAGGATTCTTCCGTAGGGCTTTGAAGAATAGTAAGCACTTTTCCCCGGATCTGGACATGAAGCGACTCAGGGCAGTGACCCTCCCGGTGAGGCGCATGATCTCCACATTACTCTTGGGAGTTGCCATGTTGAGGATGGCGTTGATCTTTTCCGGGTTTGCTTCGATTCCTCCAAGGGTTACCATGAACCTGAGGAATTTCCCACCGGAGACTCCGAACATGCACTTAGCCGGATTGGGTTTCATTTTATATTTGCGCAGGACGTCGAATGTCTTGCCGAGGTCTTTGGTGTGACCCGCCGAAGAGACGGATTTCCCTAGCATGTCGTCGACGTAAACTTTCATGTTTCTCCCGATCTGCGGCTTAAACAGCCTATTGATGAGGCGCTGATATGTAGCCCCAGAATTCTTAAGGCCGAAGGGCATCGCTTTGTAGCAATATACCCCCCGATCCGTGGTGAACGCGGAATGTTCTTCATCTGCCGGGTTCATCCGGATCTGATTGTAACAGGAAAACGCATCCATGAAGCTAAGTAATTAATGGCCAGCTGATCTGTCCACCAACTGGTCTATCCAAGGGAGGGGATAGTTGTCTTTAGGGCAGGCCTTGTTCAGATATATGAAATCGATGCAAATGCACCATTTCTCAGTCGCCTTTTTGACCATGTATACGTTCGCCATCCACTCAGAGTAGTCCAGGTTTTTGATAAAGTTGGCGGCGAGCAGTCGATCCACTTCGTCCTCTATCGACCTTTGCTTGGCAGGCGGAAAGCTTCTCTTGTTTTATCGGACGGGCTTTGCTTTCGGGTCGACCTCGAGCTTATGGGAGATCACTTTGGAGTCGATCTCGGGCATATCCGCGGGGGTCCAAGTGAACACGTCCGAGTTGTCTCGGAGGAACCGTATTAGGTCCTCGCGGTGGTCCCCGGTTATGAGAGAGCCGATTCAGACGGTTCGGTCATCGACCCCTTCGATGAGGGGAACTTCCGTCAGTGCATCTACCAGGGATCCTCAGACTTCCTTTTAGTCGTCGCGCGTGTCCAGAGACCCCGGGAAATCATACGCATCTTCAAAATCGTCGCACGTCTCTCCGGCGGATGACACGGAGGCGAGACAAACCCTAGCAATTTGCCGGTTCCTGTAGGCCTGGCCTATCCCTTCTTGGTTTAATGAAAATTTGATCGCAAGGTGGTAGGTCGAGATTTGAGCCCGGAAGGCGTTTAATGTCGGGCGTCCCAGGAGGATGCTGTAAGATGAGGGGATCTTTGTGAAGATGAATTCCACAGGTACGGTCCTTGTATGGCCTGCTTCTCTAATATTGAGGAGGAGGGTGACCACTCCCTTGGCCGGGATGGAGTGGTTGGTAAACTCCAAGAGGACGTGGGTCGTAGGTCGAACGGTCCCAGCCCCATACGCTTGAAACAGTCGTAGAAGAGAATGTCTTCCGAACTCCCAAAATCGACCAATATCCTCTGTACCTCATAACGGTGGACCCGGGCTGCTATAATAAGAGGATCGCTATGAGGCAAGGATATACCGTGGAGGCCTTCATCGGTAAAGACGATGGGCTCGGCCGTCCTGCACTTCTTTTGGGGTGGGTCCCTCGTACCCTTGACTAGTAAGAGGTGGCGGTTTTCGCCGGCTCCCTGAGCAGGTTCCGAGCCGACGGATGAGGTAACGACCATGATTTTCCCGATCGTTAATTCTCCGAGAGGAGGCTGGTTCTCCTACTCCCGATCTTCCTGCCGCTTGTCCCACAGGTACTTCGCCAGGTGGCTAGAGTGGATCAACTCCTCGATGTAGTCACAGAGTTGTTTGCAGTTTTCGGTCGGGTGACCCTGCGACCTATGGAAGGCGCAGTACGGGCTTCGACTATGCTTAGCCGCTCTTTGGGTTACTAGCGGAAGCTTGAAGAATCTCTCTCTTTTCGCTTCCTCCAACAGTTCGATCTGGGAGATGTTTAGGGGAGTGTACTCCTGAAACCTCGGAGTATAAGGTTTTGGGCGATCGGCCTTCTTCTTCTCTTCTCTTCTCCTCTTCTTTTGGTCGACTTGGTCGCCCCAGGGCAGGTTGACGTTCACTTCCGACTCGAGTTGGATCTCCCGCTCGGTCCAAGCTTTTACCTTGGCCATGGTCTCAGGTTGCGCTAATGCAAAAGAGCGGAGCCACTCTTTGTGCCTAAGACCCGACCTTAGTGCGGTGATGATAGTTTCATCCCGGTGCTAGGGGACCTCGAGGAGAGCGTTGTAGAAATGAGTGAAGTATCCCTTAAAGGATTCCTTGTCCCCGCTTTTTATGGTGAACATGTAGTCGACTGTTCTCTTTTGTCGTCGATTTCTGACGAAGTGGCCAAGGAATTGGGTGGCCAACTCATCGAAGGTAGAGATAGAGCGTGGAGTGAGTCCTCGAAACCAGTCCCGGCCAGCCCGGATGAGGGTGGCGGGAAAAGCTCGGCATTGGGCCGCGTCGGAATTATCCTAGAAGCTCATGCCCGCCGTAAATGCGTCCAGGTGGTCCTTCGGGTCGGATTTCCCGTCAAAGAGGGCCACCTTGGACGGTTTGTTCCTGGACGAGACGTGCTCGGCGAGCAGCTCTTCCGTAAAGGGCTTTGTCAGCGAATCGGCGGAGTATCGGTCCCCATCGCCGGATGTTTGGTCGTCCTGGCGTATGCCCTCAACACACTCCTCGAGGTCCCCAAGCACCGGGATGAAACTGTCATCACCGCACTAAGGTTGGGTCTCAGGCACTCCATTGTGGGGGAGGGGGAGACTTGTACTGGGATCGTCACGGTTCTCGCTCGCCATTAGGTCGAAGGCGGAAGATCAACTTTGATGAGTGGAAGAAACTTTCGAGTTTCCCACAGATGGCGCCAACTGATGGAGGTCGTGATCTCCTTCAGATGCTGTCCTCCGTCGATCTGTCGCGAGCGTTGCCAGACGTTTGTGTTGGGGTAAAAAATTACACCCTAAGTCAAAGTCAAAGTCAACCCCAAGCCAGGTGGGCCCAAGCCCAGGCCAAGTAGGCCCATGCCCAAGTCGAGCCCGCGGCCAGCCTTCCCATGCCAACATAAAAATCATGTAATAAATAATTTTAATGTAATTTTTTATGCATGAATGGGCATAAAGCCAAATTTTTGTAAAGCCCATGGCTCATGTGCAAAAGAAATGAGCACATGAGACATGGATGGGCAAAATGTCATTTTGTAAAGCCCAAGGGGCTATAGTAAATGTGTAAGCCTATATAAGGCAACACGATGATGAAATAAAAGAACTTTTCATTCCCCTCAAAATCTATGGTTTGTGCCTCCTTCTCCTTCCTCAAGGTTCTAAAACCTTCTTCCCCTTTTGAATTAAACTAAGAGTTTTACTCTTCTTTTTCCAAAAATAAATAGTTTTTCACCACAAAACCCACAAAGGAGAGCTCAGATCTTCCATTAGATCTCAAAAAGGGGAGACTTTTAAATCTCACCCCCTTTCTCCAAGATCCGGTCAACCGAGAGGAAGAAGAAGGAGACCCATCTCCAGAAATCCCATCTTAGGAAGATCCAGAGCTAAAGGGGAGAGAAATAAAGGGGGCCCTTTGATCATTTCTAAAGAATTCTAGGAGTTTAACTCCATTCAAGATCTGTTGGAGTTCAACTCCATAAATTAATCTCTTTTTAGGAGTTTAACTCCAGAAGTCAAATCGGGAGCACAGCTCCCAGTGCAGGGACAAAGTCCCTTTTCCTGCTGACGCACAGCGCCCGCGTGCCAAGCACGTGGGGCGCTTGCTCCCGCGTGCCAAGCACGTGGGGCGCTGGAGCCCAGCACATAGCGCTTAGCGCTAACGCAAGTGCCCAAGCGCCTAGCGCCAGCGCCCAAGCTGTAATACCCAGTTCTTTTGCACACCACTATCCGTATTTTTATAAAGGGTTGCTTACAAAATTTATTTATTTATATTTATTTATAATTATAATTATTTTAAAACCCTAATCCTTTCATTTCATTTTTTTTTCTTTTCATAACCCAAACCCCAAACCCTAACCCTATTTCTAACTTCCCTTTTTATTTTCCATTCCCCAAGCCCAGCCCACTCCCTCTCTAACTCTTTTAATTCTTTACCTAGCCCGAGCCAGGCCCGGCCTTTACCGACTTGATCCGCTTCTCTTCTTCCCCACCTTCTTCCTTTCCCGCTCTTTTCTTTTCCCCCACGTCGCCACTGCTCATTCCCACGCCCCGCTCCTCATCGCGACCACATCCCCACTCCTCGACCCAAGATCTCGCGCACGCGTGCTGCTTCCCTCCCTCGACCTCGTCTCCCTCTCTCTCATACGAGTCGAGACCCCTCACCTCTACCACCTCTTTCACCAAAACCCATCTCTCTCTTCCCCACTCTCGTTCTCCCTAACCTCCTCCACCGCGACCGCCAGATCTAGCCACCTTGATCACCACCTCCGACCACCATCGTCGTCATCTTCATCCCAGAGCACCACCTTCACCCACATCAGCCCATCACTATGGCCTCTGCCTCTTGCTACACCGAGGACCTCCTTCATCGCTTGAATCGCCCCACCCCGCCTCCACCGTCGCCTCCATCTTCCTCCCCCCTCACACCTCACCTCTCCCCTCTCCCCTTCATCGCCAACCTCACCCTCGACTCCAACCACCAACCAGAGCCCCTCGCCTGCATACCCCGACTCTCGAGCCTCCCCTCACCATCAACGACACCTCCAACCGCCTCCGCGTCGTCGCCACCGGCCCCGTGCCACCAACCTCGTCTTCACCTTCCTACCCCTCACCATCACCACAATAACCCAACGCCAACTCAAGAACCCACTGCCTCCTCTCCTGTGCACCCCGCCGAGTTCGTCCCCTGTCGCCGGCGACCACCTCAGCTACCTCGGTTGTCTCGCCATCGAGAGCCTACACCAACGACCACCACCACCATCGCCGTCAAGACCCAGCAACCAAGCCGCCGCTGCCGAAGAACTCGAGCTCGAGCCAAGTCGGGTTGCCATGCCGTGCGCATATCGCGATCGCACCATTGCAACTGCCGTACCGTCGTCAATACGTCACCAGGAAAGTATAATGCTTGCTTCATGCTAATATTACTTATTCGATTCAGTTACCGAATAAATTCCGCATATACTTTTCGTGCGAATCAATATAATGCAAGTGTTCGATGCCAAACCCAAAGGGAAAACCCCCGTTAAATTGACAGAAACTGATCACATAGGATGTCCCGAGTAATAACTAACGTTGTGTTACCATTTGGCTGTAAAATACGTCTTTATTGACGTGATAGGCCTTTCCTTTTTAGACCCGTAAAACTGAAATCTTCCCGTACCTGAAACTCGTAAAAATCACAGTTAATTGATTACAAATCAGAATGTTGCGTTCGAGGGCTCATATCGAAGATGACTCGACGAACTAGAACCCCATAAGAGTTTTAATCTGTTTCTATGCTAAAAAGGTGATGGAAACTGGTTCGGAGTGCGGCTCTGGACTGCAGTCCGGAGCAGCTCTTGCTGTCGAGTCTCGTTTTGTAATGCTTTTACTCTGCTGTATGAAAATGTTATAATGCGGAATCCTATACCATAGCGAATATAAATATGTTAGCTAACCGTTGAAAGTGGTTTCGTTCGTTTTTACTGTCGTTTACTATTTAAAGTATATTTTAAATCAACAGAACACATAACTGTCCCAAACAGGGACAGAACGTATACCCCTTCATTTTCAATGCATAACTTCTAGTACGCCATGTATATTATCGATCCGTCTGGTGAGTTGGAAACCTAACTGATAACCCTAAATATTTTTCAACTATAGTGTCATCTAATTATGATTCCAACTGTGAGTAAAGCATGTTACGAAACGGACTTCCAGTTCTGAAACCGGATTTCCAGCAGGGAACACTTAAATTGAAATGGCCGTATCTAGCAAAACTGAAACCCGATTGACGCGAGACCAATTTTTATGGTTAGATAATTAAACATACTACTTACACCTTTTACATTGTTTCACTTAATTATGCATGTATGATTTATAGTGAATTATACAAGTGGTAGGACACAGGCTGATGATATTTTATTCATATCAGAACTATTGCATTCTCATCATATCATGTAGAGCTCATATACATTGGTAATCTAGTGATCGTGTATATTATCCAGTGTTAGATATTAGTGTTTTGATTGTGGCAAGTACGTTAGTGTTAAAGCATGAATGAATAAGTGAAAGTGACACGTACTTGTACACAATCAACGGACCCAGTTAATTTATTGCATTGTCGACGTCTATGGGACATGTATAAGTGTGACTATAATTGGTATGAGACGATTATGGAAGCACTTATATTAGTTTCATAGGTAAGGCACCAAATACTGTCCATTTATCTTGGGTACCAGTCGAGACATGCTTGATGGAGATCATGTCTTCAGTTCTCGCGTAGACTTGTCATGGACCGACTAGTATTTGAGTTTATGGTTGGTGTTTGATGTAGACCACGGGGTGTGGGGTAGTTTGAGTGTGGGTTCAACGGAATCTCGGGAGTCCCATTGCCGGCATACACAACGATTCTGAGGGTTATATGGGTGATATTACTGATTATTAGCGACTCGGGCCCGTGTTCCCTTGCCCCTGGGGCCCTACCCTTAGGTGGGGGATACTCACGAGCGGTTGACTCTCACACTTAGACTAACGATAGGTTTAGCGACCTGGACAGTGAGACTTAGAGACTGATAGGTTTAGTGACATGCATTGATTACTGACTGATACACCTATCTTACTGTTTACCCGCTTTACTGTTTACCTGTACTGGCTCCTTCATGCTCATATCATCACTCCATGCTTACTGTTTCATATTCATCATTATTACACTTGTTACATATGTATTTCTATTTATTGCTATTGTGTCGCTCTGACGACCTGAGTATGCATGCTCAGAGTGAGAAGTGGATTTAGCTCGGACCAGGACCTGACGTACCCCAAGGACATTGCGGATATCTAGATCAGCGACTCAGCGCTATACTTGATCTCTATCTGGTTAGTTTTTGTATCTGTTTTGATTTAGTGACTGCATATCTCATTATCTGTGTATTGATTACTGATTTCCACGTAAAGCTAGAAGCCGAAGTGTGACTACGGCAGGATGTTTCCTCGACCGTAGGAGCATGGCTGGCCTTGTCAACCCCTGGTACCCCATATTTTGGGAAGCGGGGCGTGACATGGTTTTGTTGGTATCAGAGCTAGGTTTTGCTATGATTGGGATTGCAGTTTCCGTGTAGGGTTTGACAATCTAAGCCACCCTTTGGTCTAGATTGTGAACTTGTTATCCTGGATCATGATTCTTATAGTGTGTTCTGCTACATATTTTGATCCATCCGCTAGAGTTTTGGGTGACTTAGTAGAGTTATGTGATTGTAATTATGAACTGCAACATAGTTACAATACTGTACTCTGTTTGAGTGACTTGGAGTTCTACACTTGATTCCCGCTCGATTGAGTTTCACTCACCCCTTATTCTTGCTTCGTTTTATATCTTATTCCGATTCTTATATTTGTACCTTATGCCGTCCTAAAATTGTTGTTTCAGGACCATGTCTTCCAACGACGCTTCTTCTATCTCCACACCCCAGAGTCAGACCGTCGAGATTTTGGGTGTACTGCAAGGCTTGAAGGAAGCCCAGGAGCGAACGAATGACCTTTTAGCTGAAGGATTAAGAAGGCAAATGGCTCAAGCGCCAGCAGAAGCCTCCAATCGTAAGGGAATCTCTGTTAAACAAGAAAAAAAATAAAGATGAAGCGCTCATTTGTTCCTCAGCAACAGAGGCAATAGAGAACTCAACATTGTGGATACTGTAAGAGACCAGGACACTTTCAGAGGGACTGTCACAGCGCCAAAGGGCAGTGCTTGATTTGTGGATCCGACGAACATCTTGTCAATGGTTGCCCTAGAAGGAAGGAGCTGCAAGGAGGAGATTCGTCCACACCCTCCACTACTGCTAAGTGACTTTGTTATTTCGTGGTTCGCGCTTCGAGGATGGTACGGACCCAGCGCAGGATTCCATTCGCTTGATGAGAATGCAGCGGCCTAGATATCAACGAAGAATTATCACCTTTTCTGCTTTCAAAAAAAAAAGTATTGTCACTCTTTAGTAAATGTTTCCTTTCATTTAAAATCTTGTATACATTGAACTTTTTAGTTTGAATGCAATAAAATTGTGAGTTGTGATGTATGTATCGTCCCCTTACCACTCATTTTCCTCATACTGCTTATTGCATCAGTATTCTAAATTTTGATTTTCAGTCCTTACCTACCGTATATTTTCCTTATGCTCCATATCCTTGGTTATTCTCTTGGTGTGTTCCACTGTCTGATCATGACTCTTTTTTTTCAGGCCATGGCCAATCCTGGAGCAGCGCCGCCTATCGATGAGGACACTCGATCATGCGTTTCCTTAGACTGCATGCTGGTGAGTTCAGATAACGAGATCGATGGCCCCCAGGTTATTTTGGGCAACAGCGATTCCGAGGACGAGGGAGTCGCAGCCCCAGAAGTCGACATGATTAGTGACTCCGACGAGGAGGAAGAGGACCTCGAAGAGGACCCGATAGAGGAAAATCCCGAGGAAGACCCAATAGAAGAAAATCCAGGAGAGGAAGACCCTGAGGAGGATCCAGTGGAAGAGAATCCCGAGGAAGAAGATCCAGAGGAGGTGAATCACGTGGAAGCATACCACGATGAAGAAGCTTCAGTCGAGGAAGAAGGACTAGGAGAAGAAGACCCCATTGTAGAAGAACCTCCAGTGGCAATCCCTGCGAGGCGTTATGGGAATGGACGCCCCTATCTCAGCGCGATGGCCTACCGTAACTTGCTGAACTCCCATAACCGCGACTGACGCGATTTATCTTTTGTTTCCTATGACCAAATAAATCTATGTATAGTTTAGGGCCACCTTTTATCTTCCAAGAATGCCATGTTTGAAATTTTCTGGAATAATAATAAGGTTTCTGAGTTCGCTAATCTTTTGAGTAATGATTCGCATAATGCATTGACTGTTTTCCCTCCCCAAATAATTTCCTCCCCTCCCGAGATTCACTACTCTTCATCCTTGCACCTTGTAGTAACCTGACCCTCGTCCCTTCAACCTTCTGACTAAAGTGCCGCACTCCTACCTTTTTGAATGGACCATGCTCCATTATAATCCCTACCGCATTATTAGTGCTATTCCTTATTGCTATAATTACATTCAGTGACATCGTTATTCGAAACTTAGTCTTCACTATTTTCTGTTTTTCGAAACAAATTGCGTGTTATTAACTACTTCTGTTTTACTCATTTTAAATGCTTTACTATTCTTCATATCTTCAATGGCGCAAACATGTATCACACATACTGTTTAGTTTTATTATCTATTGTTTCGCCATGTGGGTTTTCTCAAGTTATTTTAAATTGTTTGATCGATATATTTATTCTAAAATATGTTGACCTATCGGCAAATCCTTCACTATTGTTTGTTATTGCTATTTTATTTTCTGGTATTGTGCATATAGTTTATCTTTATAGATGGTCCTGCCTTATGCTTACTTAGACATATTCTTTTAGTTGCGTTATTTCTTATACATATATAGACCTTGGATTTTATCTAGCTGCTTTTAAGTAAATCACCATATGTTAGTGTTTGATTTTGTGGCTTTTCGCATTACACTTTATAGCTTATCGTTATTTTAATTTCGAGGACGAAATTTTCTTTAGGGGGGATATGATGTAATACCCAGTTCTTTTGTACACCACTATCCGTATTTTTATAAAGGGTTGCTTACAAAATTTATTTATTTATATTTATAATTATTTTAATTATTTTAAAACCCTAATCCTTTCATTTTATTTTGTTTTCGTTTCATAACCCAAACCCCAAACCCTAACCCTATTTCTAATTTCCCTTTTTATTTTCCATCCCCCAAACCCAGCCAACTCCCTCTCTAACTCTTTTAATTCTTTACCTAGCCCGAGCCCAGCCCAGCCCCTATCGACCCGACCCGATCCGCTTCTCTTCTTCCCCACCTTCTTCCTTTCCCGCTCTTTTCTTTTCCCCCACGTCGCCATTGCTCGTTCCCACGCCTCGCTCCTCATCGCGACCACGTCCCCACTCCTCGACCCACAACCTTACACGCGTGCGCTGCTTCCTTCCCTCTACCTCATCTCCCTCTCTCTCATACGAGCCGAGCTCCCTCACCTCCACCACCTCTTTCACCAAAACCCATCTCTCTCTTCCCCTCACTCTCGTTCTCCCTAACCTCCTCCACCGCGACCGCCAGCTCTAGCCACCTTGATCACCACCTCCGACCACCATCGTCGTCGTTTTCATCCCAGAGCACCACTTTCACACACATCAGCCCATCACCATGGCCTCCGCCTCCAGCTACACCGAGGACCTCCTTCATCGCCGATGCCCTACGCCGCCTCCACCATCGCCTCTATCTTCCTCCCCCCTCACGCCTCACCTCTCTCCTTTCCCTTTCATCACCACCCACACCCTCAACGCCAACCACCAACCAGAGCCCCTCGCCTGCATACCCCGGCGTACGAGCCTCCCCTCACCATCGACGACACCTCCAACCGCCTCCGCGTCGTCGCCACCGGCCCCGTGCCACCAACCTCGTCTTCACCTTCCTACCCCTCGCCATCACCACAATAACCCAACGCCAACTCAAGAAACCCACTGCCTCCTCTCCTGTGCACCCCGCCGAGTTCCTCCCCGGTCGCCGGCGACCACCTCAGCCACCCCGGTTGCCTCGCCATCGAGAGCCAACACCAACGACCACCACCACCCTCGCCGTCAAGACCCAGCAACCAAGCCGCCGCTGCCGAAGAACTCGAGCTCGAGCCAAGTCGGGTTGCCGTGCCGCGCCCGTGCCACGAACGCACCATTGCCGCTGCCGTACCGTTGTCAATACGTCATCAGCCAAGTATAATGCTTGCTTCATGCTAATATTACTTATTCGATTCAGTTACCGAATAAATTCCGCATATACTTTTCGTGCGAATCAATATAATGCAAGTGTTCGATGCAAAACCCGAATGGAAAAACCCCGTTAAATTGACGGAAATTGATCACATAGGATGGCCCGAGTAATAACGAACGTCGTGTTACGATTTGGCTGTAAAATACGGTCTTTATTGACATGATAGGCCTTTCCCTTTTACACCCGTAAAACTGAAATTTTCCCGTACCTGAAACTCGTAAAAATCACAGTTAATTGATTACAAATTGGAATGTTGCGTTCGAGGGCTCATATCGAAGCCGATTCGACGAAATAGAACCCCATAAGATTTTTAATCTGTTTCTATGCTAAAAAGTGACGGAAACTGGTTCGGAGTGCGGCTCTGGACTGCAGTCCGGAGCAGCTCTGGCTGTCGAGTCTCGTTTTGTAATGCTTTTACTGTGCTGTATGAAAATTTTATAATGCGGAATCCTATACCATAGCGAAGATAAATCTGTTAGCTAACCGTTTAAAGTGGTTTCGTTCGTTTTTACTGTCGTTTACTATTTAAAGTATATTTTAAATCAACAGAACACATAGCTGTCCCAAACAGGGACATAACGTATACCCCTTCAGTTTCAATGCATAACTTCCAGTACGCCATGGATATTATCGATCTGTCTGGTGAGTTGGAAACTTAACTGATAACCCTAAATATTGTTCAACTATAGTGTCGCCTAATTATGATCCCAAATGGGAGTAAAGCGTGTTACGAAACGGACTTCCAGTTCTGAAACCGGATTTCCAGCAGGGAACACTTAAATTGAAATGGCCGTATCTAGCAAAACTGAAACCCGATTGACGCGAAACCAATTTTTATGGATAGATAATTAAACATACTGTTTACACCTTTTACATTGTTTTGCTTAATTATGCATGTATGATTTATAGTGAATTATACAAGTGGTAGGATACTGGCTGATGATATTTTATTCATATCAGAACTATTGCATTCTTATCATATCTTGTAGAGCTCATATACATTGGTAATTTAGTGATCGTGTACATTATCTAGTGTTAGATATTAGTGTTTTGATTGTGGCAAGTACGTTAGTGTTAAAGCGTGAATGAATAAGTGAAAGTGACACGTACTTGTACACAATCAACGGACCCAGTTAATTTATTGCATTGTCGACGTCTATGGGACATGTATAAGTGTGACTATAATTGGTATGAGACGATTATGGAAGCACTTATATTAGTTTCATAGGTAAGGCACCAAATACTGTCCATTTATCTTGGGTACCAGTCGAGACATGCTTGATGGAGATCATGTCTTCAGTTCTCGCGTAGACTTGTCATGGACCGACTAGTATTTGAGTTTATGGTTGGTGTTTGATGTAGACCACGGGGTGTGGGGTAGTTTGAGTGTGGGTTCAACGGAATCTCGGGAGTCCCATTGCCGGCATACACAACGATTCTGAGGGTTATATGGGTGATATTACTGATTATTAACGACTCGGGCCCGTGTTCCCTTGCCCCTGGGGCCCTATCCTTAAGTGGGGGATACTCACGAGCGGTTGACTCTCACACTTAGACTAACGATAGGTTTAGCGACCTGAACAGTGAGACTTAGAGACTGATAGGTTTAGTGACATGCATTGATTACTGACTGATACACCTATCTTACTGTTTACCCGCTTTACTGTTTACCTGTACTGGCTCCTTCATGCTCATATCATCACTCCATGCTTACTGTTTCATATTCATCATTATTACACTTGTTACATATGTATTTCTATTTATTGCTATTGTGTCGCTCTGACGACCTGAGTATGCATGCTCAGAGTGAGAAGTGGATTTAGCTCGAACCAGGACCTGACGTACCCCGAGGACATTGCGGATATCTAGATCAGCGACTCAGCGCTATACTTCCTTGATCTCTATCTGGTTAGTTTTTGTATCTGTTTTGATTTAGTGATTGCATATCTCATTACCTGTGTATTGATTACTGATTTCCACGTAAAGCTAGAAGCCGAAGTGTGACTACGGCAGGATGTTTTCTCGACCGTAGGAGCATGGCTTGCCTTGTCAACCCCTCGTACCCCGTATTTTGGGAAGCGGGGCGTGACACAAGCGCCCAGCGCCCACGTGCCGGGCACGTGAGGCGCCCGCGCCTAAACGCCCAGCGCTAGCGCTCACGCGTCCTTTGGACGCTATTTCCCCCTCATTTTATATACACTCCATACTAAAAATACCTCCCCCGTTAGAAAAAATTTCTAACGGGGCGCTGCCCCGCATCCCGTAAGGGGGCTGCTCGCCCCCTTGACCCCCAGCCCGCTATCCAGGTAACGAGACCCCCGTAAAAACTCTGCGGGGCCTCCAATATCCAAAACCCCTTCAAAACACAACACTGCACATTGAGTTCGCAAGACCTGTTTGACCCGTCAATCGGTGTTTCTCTCGCTCCAAAGGTGATGGGTAATTAACAACTGCTTAGTTCGCGGCTGCCGGAGATTCGGATCCCCATAATCAATAAAACCCCCAGCCTACCCTAGGCAGGAGGAATCTGTAATGCGCCTGATAAGCGCGCGCATATTCCCATCTCAATGGGGTGACGAAAAACACCCTATAGATTCTGGCACGCCCGGTGGGACCTTTTCTCTCCTCCCATATTTCAGGTTAAACGTTCATGTGAACTCGATCAACATACATATCGATATTCATACTAAAATAATGCTCTTTCATGCAGGATTTCAAGCGATCAAGCCTCAACAATGTCTTCTAGGACAAGCTCAGCTCTCGATATAGCTCTCGTCTCTTACACGATGAAGATAGACGCCAGGACGGTCCTTCCGGCAAGTCTCGGACGACAGTGGGAAGAACCACTGCTACAATTTGGATCTATTTTATTTGTCTCGAATAATGCCATCCCTGCTCCTCAAGCCCCGGTTGCGGCTAAACCGGCCTCAAAAGGGAAAAGACCAAATGTCATGGTCGCGAAGGCACCCCAACCTAAACGCAAGTCGGTGTTTGAGCGACTTTCCTTGGCCCCAGCTGGGGGCAAGGCCATCAACACCAACAAAAAAATATGGCATCTCGGGTAAGCTCCAGTGGCGCTCCTGACGACTGCTCAATCGGGTATCTTCTCTAAGCTCCCCATCAATCGACTCATGATGGCTTCCTGGATGACGGATGCCCGTCAAGCCCTCAAAATCGAGAAGCTAAGGCAGAAAAGGCTTAGATATAGCGCCAACAAAAGGGCCAGGGCTCCTTCTAGGCTGAACTTCAGGAGATTCGAAGAACAGGGTTGCCCCGCTAAAGATGAGGAAATGACTGGATATGTGGTCCACATTGTCTACATGGTGGGCACGCGCAGCAAGAGAAAGGACAGGGCCACCACATCTCAAATCCAATATGGCATGAATGTGGCTGCCACTTTCCAAGATCAGCCTCCTCCGGAAGGTAATGAAAACCTTTCTAGTGAGGCTGATAAGCAGAGAGATCCCTCGGTTCATAAGGAGTCGGGCTTGGAAAGCGAAGATGAGCCAATCCTCCATCCCAAGAACGCAGAGCATCAACTTCTCCAAGAGCTCCAAAAACTGCTCAGAAGCGAAGACAAGGAGATGAACAAGCTCTACTCAAAGATCGACGACTTGAAAAACGTCGTCTTACGGCTTATGGCCCAAGTTGCCTCTCATCCGCCCAATCAAGCGCAGGGCTTTGCTCATGAACCGAGAAACGGTGTCTCGAGGCAGCCAACGCCTGTTCCCTTAAATCCAAAGGTGGGCAGACTGCATGAAAGTCAGTCGCATCCTATCTCAGGAAATGTCTTAGCTACCGATGACAGAAACCCGCTAACTCAAGATCAAATCATGGATTTGGTTGCTAACAAAGTCAAAACATTGATAGCCGAAGCCGGAGAGCAAAAAGATGTCAGTAGCAGCGGGAGACCATACCTTACTCGTTACGATCTTGTGGTGTTTCCTACTGGCTATGTCATCCCCAAATTTGAAAGGTTCGATGGGACGGAAAATGCGAACCGGCACATTGCCCAATTTAAAGCATCATGTGCGAACACTGGGGGCAATAATGCGCTCCTTCTCCGCCAGTTTGTCAATAGTTTGACCGATGTTGCTTTCGATTTGTATGCAAGCATACCGGATGACTAGATCACGACGTTCACTCAAATAGAATCCATGTTCAAGCAAAGGTTCATGAGTGTCAGCGATAAAATCACCATTGCCGACCTCGTAAGGACCGAGCCCAAGAACAACGAAAGCAACATTGATTTTATATCCGATGGCGCAATCTCTCTATCAAATGTGAACCGCCGTTGGAGTAAGACCAATCCGTCAGTCTTCTTATAGAAAATCTGAATGACTGGATGAAATCTTTCCTGTACACCGCAGGCCTCAAAACATTCCAAGAGCTGACCAAGAAAGTTCAAATGTTGGAATGCTCAAAGCCCGAGTCCACTCAGGATCTTCAGTTCACAAACAGACCGAAACCTTGGAGGGACGACAACCGAAAAGGCGAAAGTTCCAACAGCACCAATTCTCTTATTAGGCAGAGAGCGGGCGGAGCGAAGGCTAACAAACCCCGAGAGCCAACTTTGGAGGAAAGGAGAAATAATGTCTACTCTTTCAAAAGAGACAAGGTCCACAAAATATTCAAAGATGCTCTGAAGAATGGCTTGCGGCTACCGAAACCAAAAAGGCTAAGTGAAGCGAACATGGCTGATCATCCCAACTTTTGCCCATACTACCGAGTGCTGAGACACACTATTGAAGACTTTTGCATCTTCAAGGATTAGGTCGAGAAACAATACAAGGCAGGAGAAATATCATCGTCCCCTGGCGTGTTAACGAACAGTCAAGCTGCGACCGCCAATTTTATACAACGGAGACCGAAGTCCTTCGGGAACCTGATTCTCTCAGATATCTGTCTTTCTCTGAAAAGAGCGGACCAAGGCAACAAGCTAAGAGCCAAGCGAGCAACATTGCCAATAAAGAAGCAATAGACGGATACACAACCCATACGGTCTACATGATAGAGCTCAGAGGAAAAAGTCCTCTTACGCCTTATAGCCATGACAACGACGTGGTTGTTGCCTATCCAATACCGACTCGATCCAAATGATGAAGAGCCCGCTCTGGCCATTGAGCCAAAGGAACCCGTGGTTCTTGTTGAATCAAGCTCAGGCGGTAAGAATGACCCCGTTGTCATACCCGGGACTATAGAACAAGCATTATTCCAATGGCTTTAAAAGCAGCTTCAGGACAGGGACAAGAAGATGGCCAAGGTCCATTCCAAAGTCGACGAGCTGGCAAACGTCGTGGCAGATCTCGTGAACCAAGTCGCCCGATTGCAATTACAGCAGAATCAAATGTTGGTTCATGAGCTAAGGATTGATTGTAAGCCCGCGGGGGCGCCCCGGCCGTCGACCCGACGCCGGAAACGCGGAAAACAAAACTTTGCGAACTTTGCAAAACGGCACCACCGCGGACTTTTTACCCGGATCGGGCCATTAACCTAGCTAGCTAGCAAAAGGAAAGAGTAGAGATGCTATACCAAACGATCCGTGTCCTTCAGTCTTCGTCTCCGCTCCGATCTCCCGCGGAATCTCCGTCACCTCCTCGCTCGTCGGAAAGGGCACCACGTAGCCGGAATCTTTTACGGGCTCCCGCCTCTTGACCGAGGCAACTCGGGCGCGAAGTTGGCTAGCCGACGCGTCCAAGGGATGCTATAGAATAGTGTAGTGAGTTGTCTCTTTAGGGTTTATGGAAGTTGCCTTGATGGAGGGATTTTAGGAGGAGAATGAATGAATGAAGCTTGGGATTATTGCAAGCACAAAAGGATGAAATGAGATGAAGAATAAACATATCACAAATCAACCTCTCTCTAGCCAAAGTGGCCGGCCCCCTCTCCATAGAATTAGATTGGAGAGAGAAAAAAGAATTACATAAAACAATATATCAAAAAGATAATATAAACCTCACATCCTTTCTCACTCATCTCACAAATCAATCCCTTTTCTAAACCATCAAATGAAAAGCCATCAAATGGACAAGAAAGGAATCTCATGATTATGAAGCCACACATATGCAAAGAAACCCCTCACAAAATGTTAATTGCGAACTTGCAATTAACACTCTCCAATAAGAAAGTCCGACCGAGAAGGAATGAAGGAAAACCGGCCGGAACGGAATGCAAACTGGCAACTTCATAAAACCGATCCCGTAATAAATTACAGGAAAACCCCGCTACTGCAAATACATGCCCGCATTTGTATTCGCACTGAACACAAATGCAAAGAGATAAAACTACACCATCTAATACTAAGATCCGGCTTAAGCCAAAGCCGGCTAGTAAAAAAAACCGTCCGATCACGATCCGTGCAATACCGCACGTATCTGATCGAACCCTGCCATATCTCCATACGGCCTCTACAGCGTTTCGCCCGAAACTTGAGTAACTGTCTGTGTGGTGGACTCTAAAGACTCGTCAAAACTGTGGCTGTGGATTTAACCACTAGCACGTCAGAGGTATAAGCCAATACGTGACGGGCCACCAGGTATTGACCAAAAGGGACGTCGATGAGTGAACTCATCCTGACACCCTACTGAGCCTGTCAGTGACAATATCCGTACAGTCCGGTCCGTTCGTCTATGAGCATCGCATGGCGGGCCTAGGGGGTTGGTAAAAGTCAGACCCCCAAAAGCGGTACAAGTCGTGTCGGAGTGTAGCCCAGAACACCCTGAGATACTACTGGAATACCTACCAGCAAATCTCCTGCCTTGGCCAAGGACTTTTCATGTTCTGGCTCTCCTAGACACAGCACGACCTCACCCCCAATACCGGGAGAGACGAACCCCTGCAGATCCGCTCACCGCCTCCATGTGGCTCGGGACTGTACCCAACTAAAACCTGTTTGCACGACTCCTTTGAGCCGTGGTAGGGTAGTAATCAAAGTACAGTGGGAACTCACACGAGACAAATGACGATCCCAGGTCGATGAACTAACCTGTACACATGTCACCTGGGAACTGCTATCTGATGTCTGGTATATGCCCAACTAGCAGGTTCCCGGCGAGTCCTGTCCGGTGTACTCATAACCTAATGAGCACCTGTATACATCTTAGGTGAACCAACTGACACCAGTGGCTTGTGAGACCGGCCACCGCCCCTCGTCGGGGTCTCGACTGTATACACTAGTCTACTGTGGAGAATCGATGCCCTGTCTCGAATCTCCTACGACTAGGGACCTTTTAAGGATGTGCTTGTAGACCCCAGCTCCCACTTATATGATCGCCCTCATACTGCTGGATGTCAAGCAAGAATCCTAGGGGCTTTATCAACGTGTAATAGCGACTCGAAAGGTCACCTAAAGCAGTACACGATGATAAAGATAAACCAGATAGCATACTATCATCTCGAGTAAGACTGTCCTACCGGGATAGGTCCTCCCCTCAATCATTGCAATCACGTGCCTGTGACCCAATAATTGACTCTGAGGGCACTATCTCCAACAATCTCCCACTTGCACTCGAGGCTAATTATTGCGATGTCGCATACTCACAGCCCGTGTGATACCGAAACACCCAACTCCTCTACTAGTCAGTCTCACAAAGCTCGTTTGCGAGACTATTGCGTTCGAGGAATAGCCTCAGTGAGTGGATCCGCTTTGATGTTTCTTTCTATGTCTCTCTAAATCTCAAGTTCGCGGAGAAAGCCATCTCCCGAAATGAGCAATACCTGTCTTAGAATGTCTGGATGTCTGATGGGACCTAGCTCATAAGTGAACTCCAAATCCAAACTTCTTAGACTGTATCGACAACTGAACTTAATCAGTGTCCTGCGCCATGCCTTCCCTCAGTTTCCACTTGGACCATCTGTCCAAAATACTGCCCCTCGTCAGAGGGAAAACTATAACTCTGACAGCCACTCTGCCATCCAGGTCACCTTGGGAGCCTGGAATGATAACTGTCTCCTGAAGAAGACTGCCGTTATCATATCCCTAGAACATTCACTTATGTTCTAAAACTGCTTCCGACTGTTTCTCCAGGATTGGATCAATATCAACTTATTGCACCTACTGCAAGAACAACATCTGGTGTGGTACTTGACATCTCATGATTGACTCAATTGCCTAAGCAAGTGATCTGTCAATCATGCGTATCCCTCTCCCCATTAGTCTGTAAGACACCTTTAGAGAGGGTGACTCCATTACCTGCAGGTACACTACCGTGCCAGGAGTCGTCCATTCTAAATACTCATAGAATGCGGTCAAAGTACCCAGATTGGGAAACCACCCAAATCTAGATCTAAAATCATAGATCTAGTAACCAGAATGTCTGATATAATATCCAAGCCCTATGTGGAGAAACCACTGTGTGACGACCAAAGTATAACCGATCGTAGTATAGGAATATCACTTCCTACTCTGTGTATGTCATCAAATACCAGGACATCACACCCTACTACCTTCTTAACAGACCCATCCCCTATTCTGATGAAGTCAAACCTATGACTGTCACATCAGAAATAGATGATCTATCTCCGCTATATCTGCTTAAGTCTATAAATAGACATAAGCCTGATATCCACTAATGCTTCCGCTGCTCCCACTGACTACGACAACCCTCTGGCAGAGTCATATACACGTACGCTTCTAAAGCAAGTTTAGAACGACGCTATACTCATCCTTCCGCCGGGTCTCGCAGCCTGGAACAACAGCAATGGCAAGTCTGGGTAAACAAGAACCTCCCTGTCACCGTCCTTGAGCATATCGAAGTACCTCTCGGGTGCCTGAGGTTACCCACCTTATCTGCGGAGTGGCCAATGGAATGTCAAACCAGATTGAATCTTTAGGATCTTATGAAATCTTCAGTAATCGTTTTGCGGTTCTGGAATCACTTCCAGTTCTACCATACTCCCACTACTGTTTTTCTGAAAAAATCCATTTTTGATAAAACTGTGGCGAGTCAAGAACAATATCACTATTGATCTTCCAGATGGTAGAAAATCAACCCTCGTCATAGCCCGGGTCAACCCACAAACAGCCATTACAGAAACGTGCCTTGAGTTGTCCAGAGTCTGGTTTTAAGCATAAGCCGGACAACTCCCCGTATCTTAACAATGTCAAGATATGAACTGTTCTATATCCAAGAAACAGAGGCACTGATTTAATTGAACCAGATCCAAATCATGCAGCTGTCTCCAGTGCATGTCAACTAAATGGAAGAGAGGCCGATCAGCGTTACTCAACTTAGGAGTACTTCCAATTATGAGTAACCTGAAAGAGAAGCTAGTTCTCTTAATCATTACTACCAACTGAATACCATTCACAAGTATCTACATCTTCGATCTCCTTGAAGAATCCCGATACTTGCAACACTTGGTTCTCTACTTTACTCTTATACCTATAACTCCTCAAAACTTAGACCCTGTGTTTCTACGAAACACATGTCTAAGAACTAGAGAAGTTAAAAGTAAACAGAATATAGTACGAGGACCAACCCCTCTGTCCTAATGGACACTGGACAATATACAATACTCTGTACAAGTCCTTTGAGTCAAGTGACTCATTCACTGTGTGTCGTAGGTTGAAAACTGTACTTTTGGTTAAGAAGAAATACACCGCTGTTCAATGCTCCTTACCTAACCATCCACTGGTATAGGTAAATGTCATAGACATAATTTCAAAAAGATATGTCTCACTCTATAAAAATAGACGTACAGATATATCAATTTGAAATTGGTGCATAACAACGGATATTCAAAACCAAATATTTGCCGACCGGCAAACAACCCAGGTGGCTTCCTCAAATATCATGAATCCCGATATAATGAGGATGGTCACCTAATTCCCAATAACTTACTCCCACTCATCATCTGTAAAACCATACAGACGTGAGACTCATACCTGGTAAATACATACCCTGGAGTAAGTATCTAATCGGGAAATCAGTTTTCATTTAACAGTACACAGTGGAACTGAAACATTGAAATGTTTCGATGGGGTATGTTGGTATTCCTAGTAATGCCTCTTCCATTATCCAGATTCACAACTATAACTGTATAATTCTTTGTCACCTCTCCAAATCCCTTTACATGTCTTTAGTCATTACCTTCTGTACACCCTTTTAGGCCAAATGGTTTTCTTCCTTCCCTACCGTTCGGCACCAGCCTATGGTTTGGAAGAAGACTATCCAAAAAACATAATGGGTGTACTGTCCTAATCCGAGGAGCACTCGCAATGCGAGAGAAGGTGAGGATAAAAGACAACCGAATGTACTTAATTCATAGGTGATTTAGGATTGACAAAGAAGTACATAGTTTGGTCGTGAATAGCAGTCGCAATTTACTTTGCCCTCTTACTAATCCCTTGCTTTGTCTGAACTTAATACCTTCTGTACACCGTTTAGGCTAATTGGCTTTCTTCATTCCCCACCGTTCGACACCAGCCTAGGGTCTGGAAGAAGACTACCCAATTTGCGTAATAGGTGTACTACTCCTAAACCAAGGAGTACTCACTCTGAGAGAGAAGGTAAAAGGAAAATACAACTGAATAGTCCTATTCGTTTTCTCCAGAACCGGAAACCATCCTCGAATTCCTTCGAGTTCGTATATAACCATACGATGGTTTTGTCCAATGGAAGTGGACGTTCGTAGTAATACGGGGTGTCCCGGAGAAAAGGGTAATAGTAGGAGTGGCAAAGAGGTCTGCAACTCAGACAATCCAAAAGCCAGTGTTAAGTAGGTTCGGTCAACTTGGTCACTGAGTCATAGTCTAGGGTCGGGTCAATGGTCGCTGCCAGAGAGAGAGAGAAAAGAAACACTCAGCGTGCACTCTAACCTAGATCAGAATGGTTACCAATTTATCTAATCTGGAAACCTCCCACTGTAACGTCAAATTCTTCCCCAAACCTGAAAGAAGAATTAGCCGGGATAACCCGAGGAGTAAACCAACTCATCAGTGGGAATCGGGATCCAACTCTCATCGCATGATAACGTGACGGAATCCGCTCACGTTATCACACTCCAGAAGGTATGCGCATATCTGGCAAGTTTCAGTACTTTTGAAACTCCCGATGTGGATTTTTGCCCCATGCTCTTATGACCTTGGCGTGAGGTCAAAATATCATAAGTCACATGTCAAGTTCTACCCGTCATTATCCTGGTTAATTTGAACCCACCCGTACATACCCTTGACGTAGGCCAAAATAGTAGTACGACTGTCCCAAACTAACGCATCTATCTATGCAACAGATAAATACCCGGCAGCTACCAAACACTATGCCTTGGCGTGAGGTCAAAATACATAGCTTGAATACTACCGAATATTTAACTGAAATGACGGAGGGCTACGAATGGTTTCTGGCGAAAACCTTTAACGTAATGAACTTGATATCGTTGAAGGAACGGATAGCTTTATAAAAATATAGTGACGACAACCTTTGCTAAAGAGGTCACTCCCGGTGAAGGGATCTCGGCTCTTTCCCCGTAGAATGAGGTGCAGGATATTCCAACTGAATACCACGGTGCAAAGCAAAAGCAATCGGCTATAGTGAAGTTAATGCTCTGACGCAAACTTTTGTCCAAGGGGTCACTCCCGGTGAAGGGATCTCGGCCCTTGCCTCGTCGACTGAGGAGCAGGATATTCCAAATGAATACCACTGTGCAAAACAAAAGAGAACGCCAATGCAATAACAGCTTTTTGAAAAAGTGTTCCAACAACATCAGATTAGGTTTGTTTATCTTGCATTGATCCGAATCAACGCAGTCCCATCAATTGATCACACCACAAAGAACGAAAATATACTGACGTACGTATATGCCATCCGCATTCGCCACTGGGTCCCGTCATCACTCGTTAGGTTAGCTAACTAACGACAGAGCGGGGACTGGACTAGCGCGGATGAAAAACATATACAACATCTACTAATATATATACCAATATATAGTATTCGCTCAAGGCGTGATAAAAGCAACACAGAAATGTATAGCAACACAGATCAATACAGATATCTGGGAACCCCGGGTTTCACAGAGCCGCTGAAACCCGACGTTCCCCTGGTCGTGTGGATAGCCTGTGCAATGAAAATCCTAGACCCCTACGGGCGCGGCAAGTCACCCGCCAAAACCTGAAGCGAGGCAGCCCCCTTCAGCAACGTGAATGGACCACCCAGCACTTCACAGAATCCGGTAACTTGGGCACCCCTCCTGGGTCAACCTGTACCCCCTACGAGTGCGGCGAATAGCCCGCCAATCCTAGAGTGAAGCCCCCTCCGTCTCAATGCCATGAGATGCGGGCTTGTTGCCCTCCAGAACCCGGCTACCCGTGCACCCCTCCGCAGGGTAATCCTAGTACAGAAAGTAAAATATACATACAACGGGTACATCGACCGCAACCAGGTCGTGCCCCAAAATAATAATACAAACTGGCAGTGACGGCAGTCCACATGTCGGACGCTCGCCCCGCAATATCAAATGTACATATAAAACAAAACTGTACTACCACTGCAACCAGGCTATCCTCCACGACCGATCCGCAACAACACAGTACAATCACAGAACATCAACGTGAAAGTCACGTTCGCAAATCCGTCTAACCGGGCTATAGCAGTTAGACGGGATTTACCGATCAAGTGACATTCACGGTCGCAGATATAATGTAAAAACTGTGAACTGGCATGTTTAAAATATCCGATCGAACAAATATATCAAAGTGGGCCCCACACAAAGAACTGTAGCACTTACAGAAAACCTGGGCCCAAATAAAATATCCCAAAAGCCCTATTTCTATACCACAAGCTTACTGGGAAAATTTGGTGCCACAATTCCTCTTATCCGCCGCGCAAGCGCGGCCAAACCAGGGTTTTGGCCGCGCTTCCGCGGTGGAACTGAGGAATTGGTGTATCGTATTTTCCCAGATTTCTTATAATTGCTTGTACATGCCTCTGCAACAACCTGAAAAATTTTAGGAGCTCAAAAAATTTCAACAGAGAACACATGTGCACAAAAATACGGTTTTTGGGGATTTTGTTCGATCGGGTTCTAAACGCGCTAGAGCAAGCTAGACAAGGTTAATGGCGTGGCTCTGATACCATTGTAAGCCCGCGGGGGCGCCCCGGCCGTCGACCCGACGCCGGAAACGCGGAAAACAAAACTTTGCGAACTTTGCAAAACGACACCACCGCGGACTTTTTACCCGGATCGGGCCATTAACCTAGCTAGCTAGCAAAAGGAAAGAGTAGAGATGCTATACCAAACGATCCGTGTCCTTCAGTCTTCGTCTCCGCTCCGATCTCCCGCGGAATCTCCGTCACCTCCTCGCTCGTCGGAAAGGGCACCACGTAGCCGGAATCTTTTACGGGCTCCCGCCTCTTGACCGAGGCAACTCGGGCGCGAAGTTGGCTAGCCGACGCGTCCAAGGGATGCTATAGAATAGTGTAGTGAGTTGTCTCTTTAGGGTTTATGGAAGTTGCCTTGATGGAGGGATTTTAGGAGGAGAATGAATGAATGAAGCTTGGGATTATTGCAAGCACAAAAGGATGAAATGAGATGAAGAATAAACATATCACAAATCAACCTCTCTCTAGCCAAAGTGGCCGGCCCCCTCTCCATAGAATTAGATTGGAGAGAGAAAAAAGAATTACATAAAACAATATATCAAAAAGATAATATAAACCTCACATCCTTTCTCACTCATCTCACAAATCAATCCCTTTTCTAAACCATCAAATGAAAAGCCATCAAATGGACAAGAAAGGAATCTCATGATTATGAAGCCACACATATGCAAAGAAACCCCTCACAAAATGTTAATTGCGAACTTGCAATTAACACTCTCCAATAAGAAAGTCCGACCGAGAAGGAATGAAGGAAAACCGGCCGGAACGGAATGCAAACTGGCAACTTCATAAAACCGATCCCGTAATAAATTACAGGAAAACCCCGCTACTGCAAATACATGCCCGCATTTGTATTCGCACTGAACACAAATGCAAAGAGATAAAACTACACCATCTAATACTAAGATCCGGCTTAAGCCAAAGCCGGCTAGTAAAAAAAACCGTCCGATCACGATCCGTGCAATACCGCACGTATCTGATCGAACCCTGCCATATCTCCATACGGCCTCTACAGCGTTTCGCCCGAAACTTGAGTAACTGTCTGTGTGGTGGACTCTAAAGACTCGTCAAAACTGTGGCTGTGGATTTAACCACTAGCACGTCAGAGGTATAAGCCAATACGTGACGGGCCACCAGGTATTGACCAAAAGGGACGTCGATGAGTGAACTCATCCTGACACCCTACTGAGCCTGTCAGTGACAATATCCGTACAGTCCGGTCCGTTCGTCTATGAGCATCGCATGGCGGGCCTAGGGGGTTGGTAAAAGTCAGACCCCCAAAAGCGGTACAAGTCGTGTCGGAGTGTAGCCCAGAACACCCTGAGATACTACTGGAATACCTACCAGCAAATCTCCTGCCTTGGCCAAGGACTTTTCATGTTCTGGCTCTCCTAGACACAGCACGACCTCACCCCCAATACCGGGAGAGACGAACCCCTGCAGATCCGCTCACCGCCTCCATGTGGCTCGGGACTGTACCCAACTAAAACCTGTTTGCACGACTCCTTTGAGCCGTGGTAGGGTAGTAATCAAAGTACAGTGGGAACTCACACGAGACAAATGACGATCCCAGGTCGATGAACTAACCTGTACACATGTCACCTGGGAACTGCTATCTGACGTCTGGTATATGCCCAACTAGCAGGTTCCCGGCGAGTCCTGTCCGGTGTACTCATAACCCAATGAGCACCTGTATACATCTTAGGTGAACCAACTGACACCAGTGGCTTGTGAGACCGGCCACCGCCCCTCGTCGGGGTCTCGACTGTATACACTAGTCTACTGTGGAGAATCGATGCCCTGTCTCGAATCTCCCACGACTAGGGACCTTTTAAGGATGTGCTTGTAGACCCCAGCTCCCACTTATATGATCGCCCTCATACTGCTGGATGTCAAGCAAGAATCCTAGGGGCTTTATCAACGTGTAATAGCGACTCGAAAGGTCACCTAAAGCAGTACACGATGATAAAGATAAACCAGATAGCATACTATCATCTCGAGTAAGACTGTCCTACCGGGATAGGTCCTCCCCTCAATCATTGCAATCACGTGCCTGTGACCCAATAATTGACTCTGAGGGCACTATCTCCAACATTGATATCCGGAAGCAGCCAACCGATACTCCCTCCAGCCCAAGAGCGGAACACTTTTGCGAAAAACAGCCGCGATCAGCCTCCAGTCCCTCTGATACGTACACTGAATGTGGTAAGCGGACAGTAGGTGAACCAAAAATTGATCGCCCTCAGGGTCCAGCATCAGTAAGGGCACCTACTTTAATGGAGAGAAAGAAGAAGGTGTACTCCTTCAGGAGGGATAAAGTCTGCGAAATATTCGTGGACGCCTTGAACAACGGTTTGCAACTGCCTATTCCAAAGAGGCAACATGAAATGAACATGACCGACAATCCCATATACTACCCATATCATAGAATGGTGAGTCATACCATTGAAGACTGCTATGTTTTTAAAGATTGGGTGGAGAACCAATACAAACTTGGGAAAGCCTCACAGTCGTCAGACGTACTGACAAGCCACAGAGCTACGGTCATCAATACAGCTCCGCCAAGATCAAAGTTCGAGAAGCTGGGATAAGCAAACAACTGACCACCACATCGTTAAACTGGAAACAGTGGACCACCACGTCGTTAAACTGGCAGCAATCGACCTCTAAGTCGTTAAACTGGGGATGTAAAAATGTGTAAATAAAAGAAAAAAAGAAAAGCCGAAATGCTGGGGCAACTCGCAATAAAAATCAGCGAGTAAAATAAAGATGAAAATAAAGCCGAAATGATAGGGCAACCGCGAATAAATAGTCGAAATGATAGGGCAATCGCGACCTTCGCGATAAGAAAAGCTGAAATGATAGAGCAATCACGGTAAAAAAAAACAAAACAAAACAAAAAAAAAACGGCGAATGATGAGTCGCTCCTGGTACCATATTCCAGTGCAGCGATGCAGACGGCGTCCAAAACTCAAATCCCCAACGGCGAATGATGAGTCACTCCTGGTACCATATTCCAGTGCAGCGATGCAGACGCCATCCAAAACTCAAATCCCCAACGGCGAATGATGAGTCGCTCCTGATACCTTATTCCAGTGCAGCGATGCAGACGCTGTCCAAAACTCAAATCCCCAATGGAGAATGATGAGTCGCTCCTGGTACCATATTCCAGTGTAGCGATGCAGACGCCTTCCAAAACTCAAATCCCCAACGGCGAATGATGAGTCGCTCCTGGTACCATATTCCAGTGCAGCGATGCAGACGCCAACCAAACTCTGAATGTCCCAACGGCGAATGATGGGTCGCTCCTGATACCATATTCCAGTGCAGCGATGCAGACGCTAACCAAAATCCAATTTCCCAAAATTCTCTTAGCCCTACGGTTGATCCCCAAGTTGACTACCGTATACAATCTATGGGCTCAAATAATTCTCATCATACCCATGCCCTACCGCAACCACCGGTCCAGCGGTCGGTCTTCGCCCTTGGAATTATGCTCCATTTTGGAAGACCCACTCATGGGTCCTCACGATACATGAGGAGAACAAACTTACGGGATCCTCACGACTCATAAGAAAACACCTTCGTGGGATCCTTACGACTCAGAAAGGAAAAACACACTTGGGAGTCCCCACGACTCCTAAGGAGAGAGTACACTTACGAGATCCTTTCGACTCGTAGGGAGGATGCTTTTATGGGACACTTACGGCCCATAAAATTGAAAAGCCTTAGATGATAGGGACCTTGTTTCCCCCAATCAGAGCAAAGCTCTGTGTAACACCTTAGGATGCGATTAGTGGCTAATTATATTTAAATAAAGGGTTTTTAATAAAAAGTTTAACAAATTGGGTTTCAAATATTTTTCCAAATTTAATAAATATTTTTCTAGAATTTTTCCTAGGCTTGCACACACATGTGCATGTAAACTAGGGTTTTAAAATGAGGTAATACCATGATTAGCAACCATGGTGGGTTTAATCATGGGGATTAAGTCTTTTGGGTTTTAATTAAGTTTAATTAGTTAATTGAGGGTTGCTTTAATTTGAATTTCCCTTTTGAGTGTTGACTTGGTAAGAATGAGAGAGAGAGAATGCATTATGGCAAAAGCCATGCTTGCATTTAATGAAGAGAGAGAGTGGAGGGGTTGACATTTGAAGTTATGATTCCCTCTCATTCTTATGTTCTTTTCACTCAACCCCACTCTCACACTCACACACCCACACCATCTCAGCAGCAGCAGCAAACTCAGCAGCAGCCAGAAGCAGCAACAGTGAGCAGCAACAGCAGCAACAGTGAGCAGCAACAGCAACAGTGAGCAGCAGCAACAACACAACTCCAGCTGCAGCTCCTTCCCTCCACTTCTTCTTCCTCCAGCTCCCTAGGGTCGAGTGTGGAGTATACTTCCTGAACTTACTCCCTAGTTTGCTTATTTAAGTGTAGCCTAGCTTCGATTAGTGTTTATTGGTGCGTTTTAGTGCGATATGTGGTGATTAGTAGGAACCATGACCAAGTGATGTATGTTTTGGTTTAGTAAGTTGCTGGAGTGTTGTTAGGGCCATATTAACCCAGCTTAACCCTCATTGCACTAAAATACCCCCAGAATCCTATTTGATGCAAATTCATCGTTTTTAAGCAAATTTTGACTTTCTGTAAACTGCAATCGACCCGGTAAGTTCAGAATAATTTTGAGAAGACTGCAGTATAGTTGTTTTGTGCTGATCCCCCAGGTAGAACCCGACCCCCATACGACTTGTGCAGGCCGCCGAAATATTGTTTCTGGCCGCAATTTGCGGCCAGATGGGGAGGGTTTGGATTGGGGTTTGGTCCTTTAGGTGTCTGCTGCAACCCTTAGACTCATGGCATGTATAATTTTATTTGAGTCTTGCTGCAGAAAAATCTGGAGCTAATTACCCTATTTCTCGTATTTTAAACCTTTGCAACACGCGTGATACGCATGTGGTTTGGGGTTTCTGCGTATCGCGACGCGTCGGGGTAGTTTCAGGCGCGTAATCACACGTTTTTGCGTATCGCGCACACGCACGCTTGATTTGCGACACGGGTTTCTAGTTTGACCTTAATGTCACGATTTTGTAGATTTGAGCTTATGTGTGATATATTGTGTGATTCTAGGTTCACAGGCGAGTGAGACGGACGCTGCGAAGAAAGGGAAGCAAGTCGTCGGCTACACTTAGCGCGAGACTTCGATGAGTGGATTTAACATCTACGAGGATATCGCCCGCATGGCGTTATGCGTCAGGGCTGATAGGACCATATAGTTATATATTGCATTTACCTACATTGACTGTCATGTATACTATTGTTGCATACTGCATTCCCTGCTATATGTGTGTAAACTTAGAATTGATAGAACGCCGCACTATTACTAACGGTTCATGTTGCACGAGCACTAATCTACATGTTACACACACACCGTTAGTAATTGCCATGACACACTCACTGTAGAATTGCCATGATTATATCGCTGTAGTTCATTTCATATATGATTCGTTATGATTTTCATAGAAATTGGGAGCCGCAAGATGTCTTTGAAAACTGAAACTATTTTAAAAAAGCGGTTCTCCCTTGTACCTACATTATGACTTGATGTACATAGCACATCGCATTTAATTTACTCATTGGTGTTGGATTTCCATGTGATTTCTGGTTTTGAGGACCGTGGAATTAATTAAAGAAAAGATGCACTATTTGAAAACCCGATTCCTCGTGATATGATATTTTGGTGCGTCCACCACGCGTTTTCTCGGTGCTGAGACGTATGCTTGAAACCCGATTCGAGGAGTTGGATGATCCGTTTGCGGGTTCATGGTGGACCCGGTATGGTTCCCCGGGACGAGAAATGTTTTTCGTGGAGTAGACGATGAGCCTGGCAGGGTGACGAGTACCTACCGATGATTGGTTGGACCTAGCGGTTATCCGGAGGATACTGACCAGAGTCGAGAGATGGATGCGGGATGATCCGTACTGCCAGGGCCGAGGGCCGATACCGCAGACGGAGCCCGTGGGCTGATCTGGACTGACGGAGCTCGATATATGAGGATTTGCGTGTCGATGCTGGACATGAGTATTTTATGATATTTTGAGTGCCGATGTTGGGCACTCATGATTCTCAGAGATTTACAGGATTGAGGGCTGAGGAGAGTGCCGGTGCCTGAGTTTATTTGGGATTTGGGTGCAATTTGGGGCACCGATTATTTTTCCATGTTGATATTTCCATGTAGATGTTGTTTATCTCATGCTCAGCATTGTTTATCATGCATTTCATCCTGTAGTCGTTTTACCAAACAGAGCATTTGCATGATTATTGCACCTACTGCTTGTCGCATATAGATCTTACTTGCTGGCATATGATAGAGTAGCGCAGTACGTGCATGCTCGCGATTACCTTTATATGTTATCTCTATTCACGAGTTGGAAACTCACCCCCGTTGTGCCACAGTATTTGCAGGTTGCCCTTCAGAGTAGTCGCGGCAGACTGCCTTTTGCATCTTTTGGCTACAGATATCATTACAGTTGGCGCGAGAGCTGTTTTTCTTTTAGGTGGGTTGTGGTATCTGATTACTTTTATTGTACCCCTTTTGTATCTAGTATTCTCCATCTACCATATATGTACTGGAATTAGTGACAGTGTGAGCACGATGATGTATATATTTTGTATTCTGGTGTCGAGCTCGTGGGAGCCGACTGTTTTTACATGCAGTTATTATTCTGTGATGTTTACTATTGCTCATTCTTCGCTACGGCATCGTATATTAATCTTGTGATGATGGTTTCTGCCATTGGGCGTGATTGCTCCCGTTTGGGAATGTTTTGTTTCATTATACCTCATTTTCACTCATATCCTGTTTTATACCCGGTCTCGGGGTTACTTTTACAAAGGAAATGCTGCCAAAATTATTTAAATGATGATGTAACTTTAAAAGAACTTATTGAATTATTTAAGATTTTCTAAATGTTTTAACTAAATATTTTCAACACTCGCTACTTATATATGGTTTTGATTTCTGGGTTCGGCTTACTTAGCCGCGTTATGCCTGTAGACGTAGAGGGGTTAAGTGCTGGTCACGAGTCGAAATATTCGGGTCGTGACAAAGTTGGTGTCAGAGCGTAGGTTTTACTTTTCGGAGTGTAGGATGACCTTGGTATGATGGAGTAGGTAGCTGAAGTAGAGTGGCGTAGCGTGTGTATGTTCCGCGGCATACTCACGACACGGTACTCCTCCAAGGCGACCTTAGGACTTATTGATTTAAATTCCTTCTTGAGTATAAATATTCGTGTGATTCGATTTCCGTATTCTTATCGAATCCTAATTTCCTTTCAGCCATTATACCGCCAAAGACTACGAGGGCGCAGAGAGCGGCCGTGAGGGCCGAGATTCGAGTTGATTCGTCTGAGACGAGGACTGATCCGGGCAGTACACCGGTTGTTCCCGAGCAGGTTGTTCCTCCCGTGACAGATCAGATCGCCATGCTAGGGGCTGGTATGCAGGAGATGCGCCAGACGGTTGGATCCAGCATGCAGGAGATGCGCCAGATGATAGGATTGCTAGTTGAGACGCTTCGAGCGCAGCGACCAGAGGTAGCTCCACCCGTTCCAGAGACCGCGATGGTACCTACGCACAGCCAGTTTCCCCTGCAGCTACGGAGGTGATTACAGTATCGCTATCAGAGTTCATGAGGCTGAAGCCTCCGGTCTTCACAGGCACCGATACAGCCGATGACCCACAGTCTTTCATTGATAGGATGGCCCGGATATGCCGTTCCCTCAGATGCGCAGATGCGAGATGGGTTGAGTTCGCGAGCTTTCGCCTGGAAGGACTTGCGCAGAAGTGGTGCGATTCAGTTGAGAAGGGCAGAGCGGCAGGTCTTCCTCCTATGACCTGGAGTGACAGTATTTCTAGCCCGTTTCCTTCCCCAGAGTGTTAGGGATGCCCGAGCACGCAGATTTGAGTCCTTGCGCCAGACGCCAGAGATGACAGTGGCAGAGTATGACGTGCTGTTTATAGAGCTAGCAGTTTATGCCCCGTATTTAGTGGCTACCGAGGAGTTGCGAGTCAAGAGATTTGTTCGAGGCTTGCTTACACCACTGTTCCTTGCGATCAGCGCGCAGCATTACGAGACATATGCAGCAGCTGTAGACGCAGCCCTATTAGTCAAGGAGCGCCTTGCTGAGACTTCGGTAGTTCCAGAGCCGAAGAGAGTTCGTATTAGTATATCCGTACGGAGACAGTCATTCAGACGCCGCGACAGGTATCGTTCTGGTACGAGGAGTAGCAGAGATTCAGGACGAGGCCAGATGTTTAGCTCATATCCACGGGAGAGCCAGCAGTCGCCGCAGGGTTGCTTTAGATGCGGCAGTCTACTTCACCTCGTTAGAGATTGTCCTGAGATACACCGGAGGGAGGCAGCAGCACCGCATGTTACCTTACCACCTTCACCACCCCAGAGGGCGTTGCCTGTTGTACCTACCGTTGTTCCGCGTCAGACTCATACTCAGAGAGGCCGTGGGTGTGGAGGAGTTGCTCAGAGAGGACGGGATGACCGAGGCAGAGGGCAGTCAATCACCGGTGGAGGACAGGCGCGGGTTTTTGCTTTGACGCATCGGGACGCGCAGGCGTCCAATGCGGTGGTTTCAGGTATCCTTTCAGTATGTTCTGTTGATGCACACGTGTTGTTTGATCCCGGATCCACGCACTCGTACGTATCCACACACTTCGTGCCGAGTTTGGGTAGAGAGTCCGGTTTGCTTGATCAACCGCTTGTTGTGACCACTCCTGTGGGAGAGTCGTTTGTTGCTAGGCACGTGTTCCGATCCTGTACCGTCTATATTGGCGAGTAGGAGTTGCCTGTCGACTTGATCCTTCTTGAGATGTTGGACTTCGACGTTCTTTTGGGCATGGATTGGTTGGCCACGTGCTATGCTTCTGTGGACTGCCGTGAGAAGACAGTTAGATTCTGTTTTCCCGGCGAGTCAGTTTCTGTTGTGTTGGGGGACCGTGGTGCCGCCCCTCACAGTGTGATTTCTTCTTTTCGCGTCGGACAGCTTTTGAGGAAGGGATGTCAGGGATTTCTCGCCTATGTTTGCGATGCTAGCGCTACGGAGGTTCCATTGGATCAGGTTCCGGTTGTTAGCGAGTTTCCTGATGTGTTCCCTGACGAGCTTCCTGGGCTACCGTCCGAGCGCGACATTTCTTTCTGTATTGATCTGGTTCCTGGCACGGGGCCTATTTCCATACCGCCTTATCGAATGGCCCCGGCGGAACTTCGAGAGTTGAAGGGTCAGCTGCAAGATTTGTTGGATAAGGGACTTATTCGACCCAGTATTTCTCCTTAGGGTGCTCCAGTCCTATTCGTCAAGAAGAATGACGGCAGTTTGCGTCTGTGTATCGACTACCGCCATCTGAACAGGGTGACAGTGCGGAATAGATATCCCTTGCCACGTATCGACGATTTGTTTGACCAGCTTCAGGGGGCAGGATACTTTTCGAGGATCGATTTACGATCGGGCTATCATCAGCTGCGGGTTCGACAGGAGGACATTCCTAGGACGGCTTTCCGTACGCGCTACGGCCATTATGAGTTTTTGGTGATGTCGTTCGGACTCACCAATGCGCCAGCAGCATTCATGGACTTGATGAACCGTATTTTCCGGCCATATTTGGATCTGTTCATCATAGTATTCATTGACGATATCTTGGTGTATTCCCGGAGTAGTGAGGAGCATAAGCAGCACCTGCGGATTACACTGCAGACTTTGAGGGAGCACCAGCTTTACGCGAAATTCTCCAAGTGTGCTTTTTGGCTGGACAACGTAGATTTCTTGGGGCATGTGATTTCACGAGACGGTATATGTGTAGACCCGAGGAAGATCGAGGCCGTTCAGCGTTGGCCCAGACCCACATCAGTTACGGAGATTCGCAGCTTTTTGGGGTTGGCCGGTTACTACAGGCGATTTGTGCAGGACTTCTCCAGTATTGCTATACCTTTGACCGGGTTGACCCGGAAGGGAGTTCCTTTCGATTGGACGGAGGAGTGCGAGCACAGTTTTCAGCAGCTACGGACTCGGCTGACTACGGCACCGGTGTTATCATTGCCTTTAGGATCAGACGGATTTGTGGTCTATTGTGATGCTTCTCGAGTGGGGCTAGGGTGCGTATTGATGCAGCATGACAGGGTGATCGCGTATGCTTCGCGACAATTGAAGAAACATGAACAGAACTACCCCACTCATGATTTGGAGATGGCTGCAGTGGTCTTTGCACTTAAGATCTGGCGACATTACCTATACGGAGAGTCGTGCCAGATATTCACTGATCACAAGAGTTTAAAGTATATATTTTAGCAGCGAGACCAGAACCTTAGACAGCGCCGATGGATGGAGTTAGTGAAGGATTACGACTGCGAGATCTTGTATCATCCGGGCAAGGCGAATGTGGTGGCGGATGCTTTGAGCAGGAGGCCCGGAGGTAGTCTATCTTGTTTGAGCGCAGTACTGGGGCAGTCGTCGGCAGATTGGCAGATATTATGCGACAGCCGAGTACAGTTCGAGTTCACGCTGATTGGAGGACAGATCGCGCATGTTCGTTCACGCCCACAGTTACTTGACCGCATACATGAGGCACAGCGCAGTGATGGCCGATGTTCGGAGATCATGGCACAGATTGGACAGGGCAGATTTTCCGAGTTCGTCATCGATGATCACGGGGTACTACGATTTGGGGTTAGACTGTGCATACCAGATGCTGAGGGACTGCGGCGCGAGATTCTTGAGGAGGCACATCGATCGGTATATAGTGTTCATCTCGGTTCCACCAAGATGTACCATGACATGAGATGTGTTTACTGGTGGGACGGAATGAAGAGAGACATCACAGATTTTGTGTCGAGATGCCTGACTTGTTAGCAGGTCAAGGCTGAGCACCAGAGGCCCGCGGGAGAGCTACAGCCGTTACCCATTCCGGAGTGAAAATGGGAGCAGATTTCGATGGATTTCGTTGTGGGTCTACCCAGGACTAGGCGAGGGTATGACTCCATTTGGGTGATCATGGATCGTTTGACGAAAGCGGCTCACTTCCTACCAGTGAAGACGACTTTCGGATTTGCTCAGTATGCCCAGATTTACATCGACGAGATTGTACGACAGCACGGAGTTCCGACGTGTATCATGTCCGACAGAGGCACCCAGTTTACCAGTCGACTATGGCAGAGGCTTCAGGAGGCTTTGGGCACTCGCTTGAGTTTCAGTACAGCATTTCATCCACAGACCGACGGACAGTCAGAGCGGACTATTCAGACTCTCGAGGACATGCTCAGAGCGTGTGTATTAGATTTCGGAGGTAGCAGGGATCATCACTTACCCTTAGTAGAGTTCTCCTACAATAACAGCTACCAGAAGACCATTCAGATGGCACCATTTGAGGCTCTTTATGGGAGGAGATGCAGATCGCCCGCCTGTTGGACAGAGCTCAGTGAGAGCAGTATCTTAGGGCCACAGATTGTTGAGGAGATGACCGCGAAGATCCAGTTGATTCGCGATAGGATGAGAGCAGCGCAGAGTAGGCAGAGATCTTATGCGGACCGTCGGCGGCGCAGACTTGAGTTTTCTGTTGGTGATCACGTTTTCTTGAGGGTCTCCCCAATGAAAGGTGTGATGAGGTTTGGGAAGAAGGGGAAGCTCAGTCCCAGATATGTGGGCCCTTTCGAGATGCTCGAGCGTGTTGGTGCAGTTGCATACCGGTTAGCCCTTCCGCCCAGTTTTCCAGATGTGCACCCCGTATTTCACGTTTCGATGCTCCGTAGATATCTTCATGATCCTTCGCATGCAATTCAGCACCCGACGATCCAGCTTGAGCGCGACCTTTCCTATGCAGAGCAACCGGTGATGATCTTGGATCGACAAGTGAAGAAATTGAGATCGAAAGACATTCCATCAGTCAAGGTACTTTGGCATGGTCCGAGCAGCGAGGAGGTCACTTGGGAGACCGAAAGCGAGATGAGGAAGAAGTACCCCCATCTTTTCGAAGGTACGTGTAGTTAGATTTTGAAATTCGGGGACGAATTTCTTTTAAGGGGGAAGATTGTAACACCTTAGGATGCGATTGGTGGCTAATTATATTTAAATAGAGGGTTTTTAATAAAAAGTTTAACAAATTGGGTTTCAAATATTTTTCCAAATTTAATAAATATTTTTCTAGAAATCCTAGGCTTGCACACACATGTGCATGTAAACTAGGGTTTTAAAATGAGGTAATACCATGATTAGCAACCATAGGTTTATTCATGGGGATTAAGTCTTTTGGGTTTTAATTAAGTTTAATTAGTTAATTGAGGGTTGCTTTAATTTGAATTTCCTTTTTGAGTGTTGACTTGGTGAGAATGAGAGAGAGAGAATGCATCATAGCAAAAACCATGCTTGAATTTAATGAAGAGAGAGAGTGGAGGGGTTGGCGTTTGGAGTTATGATTCCCACTCATTCTTGTGTTCTTTTCTCTCAACCCCACTCTCACACTCACACACCCACACCATCTCAGCAGCAGCAGCAAGCTCAGCAGCAGCCAGAAGCAGCAACAGCAGCAACAGTGAGCAGCAACAGTAGCAACAGTGAGCAGCAACAGCAGCAGTGAGCAGCAGCAACGACACAACTCCAGCTGCAGCTCCTTCCCTCCACTTCTTCTTCTTCCTCCAGCTCCCTAGGGTCGAGTGTGGGGTATACTTCCTGAACTTACTCCCTAGTTTGCTTATTTAAGTGTAGCTTAGCTTCGATTAGTGTTTATTGGTGCGTTTTAGTGCGATATGTGGTGATTAGTGGGAACCATGACCAAGTGATGTATGTTTTGGTTTAGTAAGTTGCTGGAGTGTTGTTAGGGCCATATTAACCCAGATTAACCCCCATTGCACTAAAATACTCCCAGAATCCTATTTGATGCAAATTCATCGTTTTTAAGCAAGTTTTGACTTTCTGTAAACTGCTATCGACCCGGTGAGTTCAGAATAATTTTGAGAAGACTGCAGTATAGTTGTTTTGTGCTGATCCCCCAGGTAGAATCCGACCCCCATACGACTTGTGCACGCCGCCGAAATATTGTTTCTGGCCGCAATTTACGGCCAGATGGGGAGGGTTTGGGTTGGGGTTTGGTCCTTTAGGTGTCTGCTGCAACCCTTAGACTCATGGCATGTATAATTTTATTTGAGTCTTGCTGCAAAAAAATCTGGAGCTAATTACCCTATTTCTCGTATTTTAAACCTTCGCGACATGCGTGATACGCATGTGGTTTGGGGTTTCTGCGTATCGCGACACGTCGGGGTAGTTTCAGGCCCGTAATCACACGTTTTTGCGTATCGCGCACACGCGCGCTTGATTTGCGACACGGGTTTCTAGTTTGACCTTAATGTCACGATTTTGTGGATTTGAGCTTATGTGTGATATATTGTGTGATTCTAGGTTCGCAGGCGAGTGAGACGGACGCTGCGAAGAAAGGGAAGCAAGTCGTCGGCTACACTTAGCGCGAGACTTCGGTGAGTAGATTTAACATCTACGAGGATATCGCCCGCATAGCGTTATGCGTCAGGGCTGATAGGACCTTATAGTTATATATTGCATTTACCTACATTGACTGTCATGTATACTATTGTTGCATACTGCATTCCCTGCTATATGTGTGTAAACTTAGAATTGATAGAACACCGCACTATTACTAACGGTTCATGTTGCACGAGCACTAATCTACATGTTACACACACACCGTTAGTAATTGCCATGACACACTCACTATAGAATTTCCATGATTATATTGCTGTAGTTCATTTCATATATGATTCGTTATGATTTTCATAGAAATTAGGAGCCGCAAGATGTCTTTGAAAACTGAAACTATTTTAAAAAAGCGGTTCTCCCTTGTACCTACATTATGACTAGATGTACATAGCACATCGCATTTGATTTACTCATTGGTGTTGGATTTCCATGTGATTTCTAGTTTTGAGGACCGTGAATTAATTAAAGAAAAGATGCACTATTTGAAAACCCGATTCCTCGTGATATGATATTTTGGTGCATCCACCACGCGTTTTCTCGGTGCTGAGACGTATGCTTGAAACCCGATTCGAGGAGTTGGATGATCCGTTTGCGGGTTCGTGGTGGACCCGGTATGGTTCCCCGGGGCGAGAAATGTTTTTCGTGGAGTAGACGATGAGCCTGGCAGGGTGGCGAGTACTTACTGGTGATTGGTTGGACCTGGTGGTTATCCGGAGGATACTGACTAGAGTCGAGAGATGGATATGGGATGATCCGTACTGCCGGGGCCGAGGGCCGATACCGCAGACGGAGCCCGTGGGTTGATCCGGACTGACGGAGCCCGATATATGAGGATTTGCGTGTCGATGCTAGACACGAGTATTTTATGATATTTTGAGTGCCGATGTTGGGCAGTCGTGATTCTCAGAGATTTACAGGATTGAGGGCCGAGGAGAGTGCCAGCGCCTGAGTTTATTTAGGATTTGGGTGCAGTTTGGGGCACCGATTATTTTTCCATGTTGATATTTCCATGTAGATGTTGTTTATCTCATGCTCAGCATTGTTTATCATGCATTTCATCCTGTAGTCGTTTTACCAGACAGAGCATTTGCATGATTATTGCACCTACTGCTTGTCGCATATAGATCTTACTTGCTGGCATATGATAGAGTAGCGCAGTACGTGCATGCTCGCGATTACCTTTATATGTTATCTCTATTCACGAGTTGGCAACTCACCCCCGTTGTGCCACAGTATTTGCAGGTTGCCCTTCAGAGTAGTCGCGGCAGGCTGCCTTTTGCATCTTTTGGCTACAGATATCACTACAGTTGGCGCGAGAGCTGTTTTGCTTTTAGGTGGGTTGTGGTATCTGATTACTTTTATTGTACCCCTTTTGTATCTAGTATTCTTCATCTACCATATATGTACTGGACTTAGTGACAGTGTGAGGACGATGATGTATATATTTTGTATTCTGGTGTCGAGCTCGTGGGAGCCGACTGTTTTTACATGCAGTTATTATTCTGTGATGTTTACTATTGCTCATTCTTCGCTACGGCGTCGTATATTACTCTTGTGATGATGGTTTCCGCCGTTGGGCGTGATTGCTGCCGTTTGGGAATGTTTTGTTTCATTATACCTCATTTTCACCCATATCCTGTTTATACCCGGTCTCGGGGTTACTTTACAAAGGAAATGCTGCCAAAATTATTTAAATGATGACGTAACTTTAAAAGAACTTATTGAATTATTTAAGTTTTTCTAAATGTTTTAACTAAATGTTTTCAACACTCTCTACTTATATATGGTTTTGATTTCTGGGTTCGGCTTACTTAGTCGCGTTACGCCTGTAGACGTAGCGGGGTTAAGTGCCGGTCACGAGTCAAAATATTCGGGTCGTGACACTCTGTTATGAAATTCAAAATTTAAAAGTTGAAGTAACGCTTCAGATTCAGCGCTAGACGCGCTGCGCGCCACGTATCAAACACAGATGCCCTAGCGCCAGGTGCACTGCGCCCTAGGCAGCGCGCCCCCAATCAGAGTAAAGCTCTGTTTTAAAATTCAGAATTCAAAAATTGAAGTAACGCTTCAGATCCAGCGCTAGGCGCGCTGCGCGCCACGTGTCAAACACGGTGCGCTAGCGCAAGCTGCACTGCGCGCCATGTGTCAAACGTAGGTGCGTTAGCGCAAAGCGCTCTACGCTCTGAGCAGCGCACCACGTGCAAAGCACGGGTGCGCCAGCGCTGGAATTAAAAATTCCCCACCGTTAGATCAAATGATCAAATAATGATAAATCATTAATTAATCAGAATAAAATTCTGTTATGGTAAGATCTTTCCAATCTTGTTAAAAACAAAAAGATTGCCTTCTGTAAAACAGAAGCCCTAGGATCAAAGATCCAACGGTGGGAAATATCCCAAAATCAATCAGAGAAAGATCTCTTTAACCGATCCAACAAATCAATTTGCCCTATATAAAGGCCCCAAGACTTCAAGTCTGATAGAGAAAACCCCCTACAAACTTTGAGAAAACTCAAAAAGAAAGAGAGCAAGCTCTTAAAAGAAGATTATTTCTTCAAGGTAAAAAGAATAATTCTTACACAAAGAGATGAAATCATCCCATTAAAACAAAAGAATTATCTTCTTAAAAGATCATAGATCTACAAAAGACCAAGGTCTTTTATAAAAAAGAGATCAAAAAATCTCATCATAAAAATAAAAGAAGTATTTACTTCATTCACAGATCATTGATCTACAAAGGCAAAGCCCTTACAAAAATAAGAACTGTTGTTCTTGAATCTTGAGACAAAGCCTCCTTTAAAAAGAACATAAACTTGTTCTCTGATCATAAATTTGATTAAATGCGCTTTGCGCTACAGAAAAGTGCCTTGCACTCATGAACTGCGCTTCTGCGCTCCTTGGACCGGCGCTCAGCGCCAAAATGTGCCACATGTCAACTGCAGATACAACTTGCACTTTGCGCTTCTGAAACAGCGCACTGCACTCATGGGCTGGCGCTCAGCGCCAAGCACGCCACGTGTCACTCACTGGTGCGCCACTAAACTAGCGTAACACGCTCATAAATTGAAAGCGTAATGCGCTCATAAACTGGCGCTTAGCGCGATACGTGTCCTTTTCGTATGCGCTACTTGGCAGAAGCGCAATGCGCTCTTTAATTGGCGCAAAGCGCCTGACATGCCACGTGGCGCGCTGTCAGAACACACACTGTTCTCATGAATGCTATGCATTCAATACAAAATAAAAAAATGTCAGGATCTAATGCTCAACATTATTAAAAGAGCCAAGCCCAAATAAAGGCTCAACAGCCCAGAACAATAATATGTTAAACATTTTAATCTTATTGGACTTAGCCCAATATTGGTCATAAGTCCTCAACTTATATTGAACTGAACTCATCTGCTCATGAATATTTAACAGATCTCAGTCCCAAACTGGACTACAGATCCTTCAACCAACTCATACCGGTTCGAGGGTACATCTCTTTACTCCTCTGATATTTGTCGTTGTAATCTTTCAACGTCTTCAGAGAGGTGACGGGTCCTGACAACCACACGTTTCACGGACTGTGGGGTCCTTAAACTCACAGACTACGATGTCCTTAACTTTGGACTGTGGGGTCCCTTTAAACCCACGGACTATGATGTCCTTAAACTCAGACTGTGGGGTCCCTTTAAACCCACGGACTACGATGTCCTTAACCTTGGACCACTATGTCCTTAAACTGGTATTGGAACGTAATGTCCTTAAACTAATCGACCGCAATGTCCCTAAACTAAACAATAGAGCCCAAATGCTCTTTTGTTGGATCTAAACGATCCCGTTAAGTTGATCTTAGTCTAAAATTAGACTAACGTATCCTTAACAAACGTTTAAGTTGATCTTAGTCTCAAATGAGACTAACGTATCCTTAAACCCAACCCCCAAATCCAAATCTAAGAAAATACGGGTTTGGACTAATCCACGCCCTACGAGCGACAACATAAATTAGTCTCCGTATACAATCCACGGGCAACCACAAACAAAACAAACACACACGACACGAAGTGACCATCTGGAGAAGGAGAAAGTGGTTACCGCAATGCGGTAGCGTAATTAACTGCAGGGGCTTGCGCCTGCAGGTAAGAGTGTCCCCACAATCAAAAACCCCTCAAATGAGGAGGAATATGACGAAGTTGTTAGTGTATATGCCCTAGAGGCCATTACTGTATCATACTAGTTTGTATATTACTTAATGGAAGCTTGGGATATTCACCTTGTATAAACAATCTTGCTCAATATAGTAGTATGCTACTTGGTTTGTTTCTACTTCAATGTGTACATGTGTTTATTTTGCGATATCACCTATACGCATTAGTGGAGCCCTTAGGATCTTTGCTTGATTACCAGCGTTGTGATGGCAGTCACACTAGTGGGGGCTGGGTAATCTATAAGCACATCCTTATACAGGTCCCTAGTCGCAGGACTATCGAGACAGGGCATCGATACTCCGGAGTAGACTAGCGTATGCGCTTCTCATCCCAGTGTGGGAGATGGTCTGTCCCACAGCCATCAGTACGTCGTACTGGAGATAGTATACGGGTGCTCGTTAGGTTACGAGTACACTGGACAGGACTCGTCGGGAACTGACAGGTTGGTATTATACCTATCGTCAGTTATCAGTTCCCAGGTGACATGAGTACAGCTTAGTCCGCTGACTTGACACTGGCACTTCGCCTCAAGTGTGTTCCCACTGCACTTTGATCACTACCCTACCACGGCTCAAAGGAGTCGTGCAAACAGGTAGTGGTTGGGTGCAGTCCCGAAGCACTTGGAGGCAGTGACGGTTAGACAGGATTCGTCTCTCCCGGTATTGGGGGTTGACATCGCGCTGTGTCTAGGAGAGCCATTACACGAGTAGTCCCTGGCCAGGGCAAGCGAGATATACTGATAGGCTTCCAGTGTTATCTCAGGGTGTTTTGGGCTTCACTCCGACACGACTTGTACCGCTATTGGGGGACTGACGTTTTACCGCCCCCTAGGCCCGACATGCGATGTATCAGACGAACAGACCGGACTGTACGGAGAATGTCACATTCAGACTCAGTAGGAGTTCAGATGGGGTTCACCTCGTCAGCCTTCTTGTCGGCATCTACCTGGGGACCGTTACGCACAGCTAGTGCCGCTTGCGGTCTGTGGTTAAACCCACTGCCAGCGTAGTGTCGAGTCTTTAGAGTCCCACACAGAGGGTATTCGCCTCTGGGCAAAACAGAGTAGAGGTCGCATGGTTTTGCGACAGGGTTCGTTCTCATCCGCGCACTTGTGCACGTTTTGGAGTCCGGGCGGATTATACTGGCAGGCTCTGGTTTGAGCCAGATACTGGTATATGTTTTGGGGTTGCTTTTATATCTCGGTATTCTTGTTCCTCGGAACGAGAATGCAGGTGTGTATGCACAGTTGCTTGAGGCGGAGGATGAGGTATTTCATTAGGGTTTCGGAACGGGTGCGTTTGCACAGTTGACAGTCGTCATTTTCCAAACCCTAATAGATTTATGAAATATCAATTAATAATAGTAATTAAATGAAATATTGTTATGGTTGATTTTTTTGACTTGTTGACCATGGTTGACTTGTTGACCATGGTTGAATGTTGACCACCATCATGCTTTGAAAGGATTCTCCTTGATTCTTGCTTACATTCATTTAATGAAGCATGATAGTGGTCATTCCAAAACTACCATCAACTATTCTCATTTGAATTATTATTACTAATTAGATAATTCTTTTTCTTTTGATATGGTTGCAAAAAGGAAAAAGAGAGCTCATTCTTTCATAACCATTCTCTCTCCTCACTTCATCTTCTTCTTCCTCCAGCAAAAGGAGAACCCTTCTCATGTGTTGAAAATCCCTCTCCTTAAAACAAAAGCACCCCTTAGACACTCTCTACTCACTCTAGGATCAAAGGATTAGCAAGCCGGAGATTCTAGTTCTCTCCAAGTTCGAGAAAGAGCCCGAAGGTTGAACCCTCAGGTGGATCCATCTTTGACGGAAGAAGGCGACGAGAAGAGAACCATCAACCTCTACAAGGTTTCAAGAAGAAGGAGTTCAAGTTTAGGTATAACCTTCTTTCCGAGTAGCTAACTCTCTTTAGCAAGTTTGCTAGTTTTAGTTTAGGAAAAGATCCCGACTTTGTTAGTCCATGTTGCCCCATGCGCTAAAAATTTGATTTTTATACCGTTTCCGCCTCCCCGTAAGAACCGGGGGTCGCAACGTGGACTTACAGAAGTCTGCTACATCGGCCGCATCCGTTTAAACCTTCGATATATGGTGCTATAAATTAACTTGGAATCTTCGGAGAGGTGGAGGGATAGCAACAATTAGCATCTGCCCTCGAAATTCAGGCCTTGATGTCCCAACGTCCCGGTCGCGTCTTCCGGCGGGAAACAGATTCTGGCACACCCGGTGGGACCTTTTCCTCTTTCCACTCTACACTTCGTGTGTCATGTTCACGAACGAATCGCGGTTTGATATGGTTGTCCTTGGGTTCGAGGTACTAAGATTTGGTTTCTTTCTTGGCGCAGAAAACAAAACATCAATGGCGTCTACTTGCGTGAAGTGTTCCAGCTGCAACTGCAACTCACGTTCCACCTCATCTGGAGGCATAGCTTACGGGCCCCAAGCGGCCTCCCTGTTCACGATGCCGGTGGAACAGGTCACTCAGGCCACCACTGGATTGTTCTTCGGGACCATGCTCCCGCCAACGAGCTTCAGCGCTCCTATACCATCACAGGAAGCTCCCAAAAAGTCGGTCTTTGATCGGCTTGCAACTACTGCGGCCCCTCTCAACGGGTCGTCCAACTCCCCTGCCTCAGTCTTCACCAGATTGGGCCAAAGTTCATGTGGGCCCATGATGAAGCCTGCAATTCCAGAAAGGGTTATTCCGAAGAGGATAGCCATCCATGCTCCCGAAGTCGTCAAGACGGCTTCTCCTGCCAAAGGGTCGGTCTTCACAAGACTGACTGTTCCGGCTTCCGCTCCGGTCGAAATCCTCAAAGCTACTTCCCCCGCCCAGAGGTCTGTCTTTGACAGGTTAGACACTACATCTCGACGGACGTCGGTCTTCAAGAGGCTGGTACCGGCAGCGCCTCACCTGAACAGGGGGCACGATGAAGTCACCCCTCAAGCTGAAGCAATCCCAATGGCTTGACATGCTCGACGTCGCCACTGGCGTCGAGTAAGGAAGGCTGGGGGAAACTCCCCCTCTGGGCTAACTCCACCAGTCCCAATGGTGGAAGTCAATGCTGCTGTTCCAACTGAGAACAGCTTCGAGCTGCTTAATAGGGTGCACAGGAATTCACCCACCGCCATACTGAAAAGATCTCCTCCACCCGTGGAGAATGTTACAAAAACGAAGCTGGAACAGCCCCCTCAACGGCTGTCCTCCAAAGTTTACAAAGTCTGGCGACGGGTACATGAGTCGGTGATTGATCAAGACTACCCCCGCCGACAGAAGAAGCTGAAGGTTCAGCAGGAAGAGAACCGTCCTGGCAAGACACAAAGGACGACAACCACCTGGGTGCCCGCTGCAACGGCCCCCTCAACGTCAGCTGCTCAAAAGAGAATGAGGCTAGAGAAAGTCCATGTGAAAGTGACGGGCCACAAAGACGCTAAGCCCGAACGCCCCAAGTCTAGGGGCATAACGGTCCATACTGTTTACATGGCTTCTGGAAAAGAGGAAAGCCGCGCTTCGACGGGTCACCGACCGCTCACCCGATCCGTGACCAAAGACCAGGAGCAACAACAGAAGCTTCATGAAATGCTGACACAAATGGCCGCACTCACCGGGCCAAAAGAAAGCCCGGAGGCATCATCAGAGCAGCGTCACGAACAAGAAACCGATGCTGAATTCCTAAGCAGAATCCTCGAAAAGAAGGACAGAGAAGCAGCAGAACAAGTGGCTAATATAAAACGAATGGCGCTTCTCTTTCAAGACATGGTCGGGATGATGTTACAGCCGGATCCTCCAGCTGAAGACCCTCCGATCATTATTGAAGACGACAGAGGGGAGACATCAAACCCTCCTCCAGCTCTTTCAGCAACCGAAGAGGAAACTATTTCCAAGGCCGCTCTGGTCGACTACATTGCTCAGCAAATACGAGCTCACCAGGCGAATGAAGCGGCCGACCAAGTCGTTAAAACTGGGCGACCATATCCAAGCTGGTATGACCAAATAAAGTACCCGCCGGGATATACAATCTTTAAATTTCATGTATACAAGGGGACGGGCAATCCCCATCAGCATGTCGCCCAGTTCAGGGCTCTATGTGGCAACACTGGAGGTGATGATAAATTGCTACTTCGCTAATTCGTCGGCAGCTTGTCGGAGACGGCCTTCGAATGGTATTCTGAACTTTCGAATGACTCCGTCAAGACTTTCGCAGAAATGGATCTATTATTCACCCAGCGATTCGCGAGTGCTAGTGAACGCACCCCGATTACAGCATTGATTAACGCTGGGGTGAAACCTGGAGAGACATGGGTTCAGTACGCAATAAGATGGCGGAATCTGTGGTCGAAATGCGAACAGCGCATCGAAGAAGCACCGGCGGTGGGAATGTTCGTGGGCACTTTGGACCCTAATGCAACTATTTCCCAATTCATGATGTTCTTCAAGCCGACCACTTTCCAGGCCTTGATCGACAAACTGGCCCAAATGGACCAGATGGGTCATAGACCATCCCCTCCAAAGTCGGAGCCGCGGAACGAGAAGGGAAAGGGGAAAGCGACCGTCGTCGCTAACGCTCAACAGCAGCCCACTGGTCTAAGACCAGTTGATCGCCAAAATAATAGAACTCGATCTCTCAAAGATAAAATGAGATGCCCTTACTCGTTCCCTCGAGACAAAACGAAGAGGTTATTCGAGCTAGCACTGCGCAACAGGCTCATTACTCTGCCGGAGCCAAGACGCCCAGCGCAACTAGGCGACATTAGCAGTCCTAACTATTGCCCTTATCACCGAATGTTAGGCTATCCGATCGAGGATTGTTACATCTTCAAAAGCTGGATAGAAGATCAGTACCAGCAGGGCAAATTCGTATTATCCGAGAATTGGAAGGTGAACCCGCCTCGGGCACACACTCCCAAGAAGATGGATACATTAGGGGAATCATGCTCTTTTATAGAAGAAGCTCCATGGGAGGCCGCTCTTTCAGCCAAGACGAAAAGAATGCTGAAGGATCTCCAAACATGCCCAGCGATCAGGTGGAAAAATCCACTCAAAGCCGAGATCATCGAAGGAATGTTAAAACCCCGTCTAACACCAAAGATTGGTGGTGATAGCCAAAGCACTCACACCCAGCCGTCGAAATCTTCGAAAAAAGAAGAAATACAAGAAGCCCGTGAAGCCTGGTGACAAGCGTACGGACCTGCAAAAGCATATTGACGCGCTGGAAGAGTATAACCAGAAGGCGCGGAATCCAGTCACACTCCAAGAGTTTCTCAGCCACGTCCTTGAGGACGGATATGATGGAGAAGACTCGTCGGATGAATCCGAAGATTATATGGCAAGTTGCCATGTAATCTCTCACTCGTCGACAGACGATGAAGAAGCTCCTTGCACCGAGAAACTGGGGGCAAATCCTGAGCCGAAACTTCTAGGACCATCAGACGAAATAATTAATGCATTCCTGAATGAAACTCGTCTGAAAGCAAAGCTGATCGGGAGCGTGAGATGGCCATATTTGAAAAAGCCAAACGCCGGCGAGTGGACGAAAGTGTTGAAACACTCCTGCCAGATCAAAGTACATCCGTCGCAAATAAAAACAGGTTCAAGACCAGGAAGAGTGCAACTGCCGTCCTCCGAAGCGAACGCTTTTGGTGAAGCAGAAACACATCCTAACTACTGCTTATATCATCGAAAGATTTCGCACCCCACTGAAGAGTGCAACGCTTTTAAAAGATGGTGGCAGGGATATATTGCTCACTGGCAAAATTTTAAGCGGATGAAACGTAAAACTCGTCGAGAGCAAAGAAGTACGACCGAAGAGCGTAAAACAACGACCGACAACTGTCGCGTGGTCAACGCCGGGGGATCGCAAGTTCTCACCTTCGGGAGTGACTCTGACAAGAAAATAGCTCTTGACCCTTTCTTTAAAGAGTCCACCTTGGTAAAAGAGGAAGAACCGAAGACCTGTGAAAATATTCAGCTGCGCAATCGTACGCTGCCCGTAAAGAATCTTGGGCCCTCGAACAGTGGGTCAAATAGAAAAGATAAAGGAAAAGAAAAGTTCCCTGAGGATATCATTCTTGATGACCAAGCCGTCAAAGAGCTGACAGCCAAGGACCCGCCAAAGAAAAATATGGTGGACTACAACGTTCTGGCACACTTGAGGAAGATGCCCTCGCAGCTCAGTATTCTCGACGCCCTTCTGCTATCCAAAGAGGCGAGAGATTCTTTCATCAAGGCATTACAAGAGCCCGAGCAATTCCAAGCTTCCTCGCCGAAGAAAAGATGAAGGATGAGCTGGAAGAAGTACACATCGCCGATATCACCTTCAGCGATGAAGATCTCCTCCTCGGGACATGTGAGCATAACCGTCCTCTTTACATCTTCGGATACTGTCATGACATCAAGATAGGTAAAATCCTGGTTGACAACGGGTCCTCCGTTAACCTCCTCAATGTAAAAGTGTTGAAAGAAATCTGCATGAGCGTTCAACACCTCGCTCGTGATAAAATCACCATCTCCGGGTTCGACTCTCAGTCATCACGGACACTTGGGTCCGTGATACTGACGTTACGCTTTGGGCTGCTCGTCACAGACATCAAGTTCCACGTCATTGACCCCAAGACATGCTATAACGCTTTGCTCGGCCGGCCCTGGTTACATGAGTACAACATCATCCCTTCTACACAACATCAGTGTATGAAATATTTCAAGATGGTTTCGAGTACACCGTGACAGGGAAACTAAACCCGTTCTCCATAAACGAAGTCCGAAAGTACAAAGATGCAAAATACTTCCTGCCAGATTTCGAAGACACGGAAAGATGTCACAAACCGAAGAACAAAGCTATCACCACTCTTCCGGTCTTCGGGAGTGATACCGAGGAGGAAGAAGAAATAGTTTATTCAGGTCCACCCCAATGCAACAAGCCCAGACCGTCCACTCCTATGTTGATCTTCGGCAGCGACATCAGCTTATGAAACGAACTCTGTCTTTTGATTTCGTCAATGATACTCTGTATAAGAGATCATTTGATTCTCTGTGGCTAAGATGCCTGGGACCTGAAGAGGCGAAGAGAGTCGTCCAAGAAACTCACAACAGACTCTGCGGTTCTCACCAAGCTGGGCCGAAGATGAAGCTGAAAATAAAACGGATGGGTTATTATTGGCCCACGATGATCCAGGACTGCCTCGAATACGCGAAGCAGTGCCACTCGTGCCAGATTCACGGGGACTTTATCCACCAGCATCCGAATCTATTACATCCAACAGTGGTTAGCTGGCCGTTTGAAATGTGGGGGACTGACATAATCGGCCCCATCGAACCAGCATCGTTCATAGGACATCGATTCATTTTGGCGACAACTGATTACTTCTCCAAATGGGCAGAAGCAGTACCGCTGAGGGAAGTGAAAACGGAGAATATCCTCTATTTCTTCAAAACGGACGTCATTTATCGGTTTGGAACTCCGAGACGGATCATCTCCAATAACGGGCCAGCCTATAGAAGCTACAAGATCAGCCGCTTCGCACAACAGTATAACATAGACTGGAGATACTCTTCAGTCTATAATCCCCGGGCTAACGGTCTAGCTGAGGCTTTCAACAAGACCTTGACAAAGATCGTAAAAAAGACGGTGTCTCGAAATAAAAAGGACTGGCATGAGAGATTGCATGAAGCTCTCTGGGCGTATCGAACTACGTTCAAAACGGCCACGAACACAACTCCGTACGCATTGGTATTCGGTACAGAGGCGGTACTCCCCCTCGAGACAGAGTTACCCTCTCTACGAATGGCAGTTCACTATGAGCTAACGGACGAAGAGAATGCTCACCTTAGGCTTGAGGAGCTCGATGCCCTTGGTGAAACCTGACTCATAGCGCAACAAAATCTGGAGGCTTATAAAGCAAAGATGACGCGCTCATACGAAAGGTTGACTAGGCTGAGAACATTCCTCCAAGGCGAACTCGTGCTAGTGGTCAAAAGACCTATGATCCCCAATCGTGCTAAACGGGGGAAATTCGAGCTGAACTATGAAGGCCCGTATATCATAGACAAGGTCTACCAAGATGGGGCCTATCTACTCATGGACATGGATGGCGGAAGGCCCTTCAGGCCAATAAATGGTCGCTTCCTGAAAAAGTACTAAGCCTGACGAGTCACGACCTAGGTCAATGATAGATGACGACGACTATATCCGCTCGCTATCTTCCTGAGCCCAAACTCTATAAGTAGTAGCCGGCTAACGGACCAAAATGTCCTTAAACTAACAATGGACCGAAACGTCCTTAAACTAACAACGGACCGAAACATCTTTAAACTAACAACGGACCAGAACGTCTTTAAACTAACAATGGACCACTATGTCCTAAAACTGGCTGTTAACCGAAACGTCGATAAACTACTGTGGGTTACAGCATCACAAAGCTGATAAAAAAAACAGAGAAAGAATAAAAAAAAAGAAGAGAAAACGGTATGTCCATAAACAAAATGGGCACGGATGAAAACCCGAAAGGGCTCCGTGAGTAAAAACAGCAGGGCTACCGACGAGTTTTGTGAAAACCTGAAAGGGCGCAAGCTCGTTAGAATAAAAAAAATAGAAAAAAGAAAACGGTATGTCCATAAGCAAAGGGGCACGGATGAAAACCCGAAAGGGCTCCATGAGTAAAAACAGCAGGGCTACCGGCGAGTTTTGTGAAAACCCGAAAGGGCGCAATCTCGTTAAAAGACACTTGTAAGGTCCTCTCGACTTTGTAAGGAGAAACCACCTGCGTGAGATCCTTACGACTCACAAGGGAGCAACACACTTAGGGATCCCCACGATCCCTAGGGAGAAATTACACTTGCGAGATCCTTATGACTCGTAAAGAGAACCCTCTTATGAGACCCTCACGGCTCATAAGATTTGAAAGTCTTAAACTACAGCGATCTGAACCTGTTCTTAAACAGCCACCACAACCTCCAATGCTGCCCTACAAGCAGCTCAATGCTGACCCTTGTATACAATCCACGGGCACGAATAAACATTTTCCTAAGAAAGTCCCATCCGTGACTAGAGATATGTCTACTCAGTGAACAACCCTTGTAAGTCCTCTCGACTTGTAAGGAGAAAACACTCTTGTAAGATCCTTACGACTTATAAGAGAACATGCACTTAGGAATCCTCATGATCCCTAAGGAGAAAATACACCTACGAGATCCTCACGACTCGTAGGGAGAAAAATCTTTATGAGACCCTTACGGCTCATGAAGTCAAAAGCCTTAGTCGACAAGATCCTAACCCTGTTCGCTAAGCCACCTTTGTTCAATATCGACAGAGGTAGATGATGATTCGCCCCTGGCAATATTCCAGTTGTAGCGGTGCCGATGCCGAAATCGGTGTCTAATTCCAAGCTTGCAACAAAATCAGCAAGTAAAAATGTATGCATGCAAAATAGCCGAAATGATGGGGCAACTTGCAACAAAATTAGCAAGTAAAAATGTTTGCATGCAAAATAGCCGAAATGATTGGGCAACTCGCAATAAAAAGCAGCGAGTAAAAATAAAGTAAATAGCCGAAATGGTTGGGCACCGAGAAAAAATAGCCGAAATGATTGGGCAATCGCGACCTTCGCGATATAAAAGCTGAAATGATAGAGCATCGCGGAAGGAAATAATTTTTTTTTGAAAGAATGAAATTTCTGCCCTACAGGTGATATCATATCAATCCCTGTATACAATCCAGGGGCACAAACAAAGAAGGAACCATACCTTCCCACCAGGCTTCATTGAAACGAAGCCAAATCTCGACGGTTCACGGACAGCCTAGAGATCATCAACAGCGTTCTTCCTCATTCCAGCAGGATTCAGACGTTACAATCAACCTTGGAGCCATGGCAGAGTCCCTGTTCCAAATCTCGACGGTTCACAGACAGCCTAGAGACCACTTCGACATTCATCTCATTACAACAGACGCAACGTCATCCACATGACCCCGTCACGGAAATACGTCATCCACATGACCCCATCTTGGAAATACATCATCCACATGACCCCGTTCGGAAATACGTCATCCACATGACCCCGTTCGGAAGTACGTCATTTATACGACCCCATTCGGAAATACGTCATCCACATGAACCCATTCGGAAATACGTCATCAACATGACCCCGTCTCGGATATACGTCATCCACATGACCCCGTCTCGGAAATACGTCATCCACATGACCCCGTTCGGAAATACGTCATCCACATGACCCCGTCTCGGAAATACGTCATCGACATGACTCCGTCTCGGAAATACGTCATCAACATGACCCCGTCTCGGAAATACTTCATCAACATGACCCCGTCTCGGAAATACGTCATCCACAAGACCCCGTCACGGAAATACGTCATCCACATGACCCCGTCTCGGAAACACGTCATCCACATGACCCCTTCTCGGAAACACGTCATCCATATGACCCCGTCTCGGAAACACGTCATCCACATGACCCCGTCTCGGAAACGCGTCATCCACATGACCCCGTCTCGGAAACGCGTCATCCATATGACTCCGTCTCGGAAATATGTCATCCACATGACCCCGTCTCGGAAATACGTCATCAACATGACCCGGTCTCGGAAATACGTCATCCACATGACCCCGTCACGGAAACACCTCATCCACATGACCCCGTCACGGAAACACGTCATCCACATGACCCCGTCTCGGAAACACGTCATCCACATGACCCCGTCTCGGAAATACGTCATCCATATGACCCCATCGCGGAAATACGTCATCCACATGACCCCGTCTCGGATATACATCATCCACTTGACCCCGTCGCGGAGATACGTCATCAACATGACCCCGTCTCAGAAATACGTCATCTATACGACCCCGCCATGGAAATACGTCATCAACATGACCCCGTTTCGGAAATACGTCATCTATATATCAATCCCACTAAACACTTACGGGTCCTCTCGATTCGTAAGGAAGAAAACTCTTTTATAAGATCCTCACGACTTATAAGGGAAAACGCACTTAGGAATCCTCACGATCTCTAAGGAGAAAATACACCTACGAGATCCTCACGACTCGTAGGGAGAAAAATCTTTATGAGACCCTTATGGCTCATAAAATTGGAAAGTCTTAGGTGACAGATCCTAACCCTGTTTCCTAAGCCATCACCACCCTACAAAGAGTCCAAGATGGACAACTATATACTATCTACCGGCCACACTTGCTAAAATCACATGGCAACAACACAGCAAGGAGAAGAAAGCAACAGTAGAACAAAAAAATGTGTATCTTTTATTCATAAATTCAATTGAGTACAAGGTAAATCATATAAAAGATAAAAATGGATACATGTTATTCAAAGATTACAAGTGTTCAATCTATTCAAAAACAGCTACTAGGAGGGAGGCATCTTCAATAAATCAGCTAGCTACTCGCACACTCCTCTCAACTCCTTCTCATGATCAGCCGCCGCGGCCAGCGCCGCTTCAATTTGGGCCCGTTGCTGCAGACAGGATGAAAGTTTCTGATCAATTTCCTGCTGAGCAGCCTCCTGACTCTGTGCAACCTGCTCACTAAGATCAAGCTTCTTCCTCAACACCAGCCCGTCAGAGATACATCGTTAAAGGTTTTCAAATATGAAGTTCAGCTGGGCAGCATTTTCTGCAACCTCAGCGCGCAGTTGAACAGATTCAGCGGAAGTCGCCTCACGTTCCTTTCGCTTAAGGGTTGCCTCTCGTTTGAAATGGCGAAGGAACGGAACGCTCTGCTAAACCTATGCAGCTCGCTGGAAGTTCAAAGCCAACACCTCCGGAACAGGACGCCTAAGCTCAAGCTCGTGCAAGCAGGCCTCAATCTTCCGGCAGTGGTTAACCCAAGACTCGACGACGCCTTCATTATAGAAGTTCATAAGCGTCGCCAGTATTAGATTAACCTCCGCAGCAAAGTACGCAGCAAATGTGGGAGCCTCCACATCAAGCTCCTCAATATAGTCGCTTAATATGCGCAGACTATTCGCGGCACCCTTCGAGGATGGCCGTTTGGAAAAGGGTCCGGCCGGCATTATGACGTGAGACTCGAACGGGGCTGGAGTCGATGTGACCACTGCAAAACAAATCACAATCAGATGACGGTTCAAGAAGTAAAGAAAATACACGAAAAATAGAGTCTACTATACCGGCTGCAATGGGGGGCAGAGCTGGGAGTACTGGTGGCGCAACTATAGCCGCGTCCCCGCCTTCGATTTGTAAGGCCACAAGCGATACAAAGAGGGATTAGCAATAATGTGACTACTCGTTAAAGAGAGGACGTCGTTTAGAAAAGATACTCACCGACACCAGCAGGCGGACTAATCTCCGACAAGAAGGAGAAGTGTGGGCGCAACACCTGATACAGGTGGTCAAAAAGGACTCCTGCAAAGACGCAATAATGCAATGTCAGTACATAAGCCATACAGCCTAAAAATAAGACTGATGGGTCACGAATCCTCACCTTCCAACATCCCAGATTGTATGAGAGAAGGTAGAGGAGGGGTCACCGTCAAGGCGGTAGCTGATGGCGCTGCCTCGGGTAGTGCGACCTCAGCGCTCGCCACACCTGCATTAGAAACAAGATAAATACTGTTAAGAAAGATTGAAAAGGATTGCAGAATAAAGAGAAAAGTAATGACCCAAAATCTACCTGATGAGTCGCCAGTTGGAACCGCGACGAGGGCGTCACTTGATACACCGACGGTTTCTCCCTCCTCCGTCGGGATGGTCTCACCTCCCGTCGCCTCATCCCCTGACTCTACGAGAGTCGTCGTAATGCTTGCGACACCAGGAGATGGCAAAGAACCGTAGGTGGGAAGAGCGATGATCGGGGTGGTGCCCGACTCTTGAGAGAGAATGGCCACCTTGGGCTCGGCGGCTGTAGCCATCTCACCCATCACCACCTCGGGCTCGACAATGATAGCTATCTCAGGCACAGCAATCGTGACTGTCTCACTAGCCGCTACCTCGAGCTCGGCAATTGCAGCCACCTCGCCTACCGCCGCCTCGGGTTCGGCAATCATAACTACCTCCTCTACCGCTACGCCAGGCTCAGCGGTCGCTGCCACTTCATCGGTAAGACTCGGCCCTGCAAGACAAGATACATAAGAACTGAAATTTAAAACTTTGACAACGGAACCCCGTGTCACATTACCTTGAGTTGGTCTTCCGACCGCTTACCGAGCTACACGTGCTGCCTGTCTATAGGCAGTGGACAAGGCAGCCAGGGATTCCTCTGAAGGAGTAGGGGCAGGGGTAGCGGTGCTCGAACCCGCACCCACGGCCAAAGCAGCACTACGCTCCCTTGCCGCGTGCATTCAGCGCTTCCTTTCCGCTCGGGCCATCAAAGCGGATCTTCCGGACGCCTCCATCAATAGGATGTCGTCATCTGCGCCAAGGGTTACCTTTGGAGCCGTTATAGCTTCCGTCATCGGTCATTTGAGTAAGGCCTCTTTCGGCAGTCCCGAAGAGGCCGAGACTTCGGTGGTTGGCCCGGGAAGAATCTCCGCATCACCTTGCGGGATTGGCATTGTGGTCCCTGTGATAAGATAAAGAAGGGGTTAGATTGTCCATAAGAAAGGAGAATGAAGATGCAAAGAGCCGAGACATACCAATGCCCAACAAAGCGCGATTCCTCTTCTCCTCCTTAAAGGTCCTAAGGGAAGCCGCCAGAGCTCTTCAGTGGTAAAGCCTGTTACAGAAGGAAAAATGTCAGTCAATACATGATAATAAAAATAAAGATATAATGCAATAACAAGGTGCGACTGATGTTTACTTAATTGCGCGAGGGTGGCCATTTCTGCATGGTGGCTTGCGGATCGCACAGAAACTGCAATAGCGGCCTCGAGATCAGTATCTTCCGGCGCTATAAAGAGACCTTCGTTGGTCCCATATTCGCTCGGGCCCTCGTTATAAGGAGCCTGAAGCTCTAGGCTGAGTACAGCATCTAGAGAGAGGACCGACTTCTTCTTCCTCTTCTGCGCGCGAGCTCCAGTCGCAGCAAGCACAAGCTTACGCTTGGTGGGCACTTTGGGGCGACGAGTCCCGATATCTGAGCCCACGCCAGATTTGGGGGAAGCTACATTTACCGTCTCCGTAGGAGCATGGGGCACCAGTGGTACATCCATCGTCTCCAAAGAAGCACGGGGTACCGGTAGCTCAGGCTTATCGCCGGGGACTTCGATCACGGCAGCTTCTCTTAGCGGAGGAAAGACAATGGTCCGTCGCTTCAAGGGGAGGTTTCGGTCACTAGCAGGGGGTGCACCCTTGTGGTCAAGTAGCAGCCGCTTCTCCTCCCTGATAACAGCACCAATTGCATGTTGATACCAGGCCACGTGCACATTAAGGGCCCTCGGGACACAACTTGGTTCACTAATAAAGAAGTGAGACCCGTATTCAAGCGCATGAAATGATGCAGGGCGCCTCGCGTTCCCTCTTCAGTGGCAGCGGGATCTACTACGAAAGCCTCCAGCGGGACTCCCTGGTTGTAACTCAGCTGCTGGGAAAAATGATGGGGGTTGTATCTCATGAATAGCGCCGCATCATTTTTCCTGAATACAAGAAAGCCCGGCCTGATGGAGTATAAATGAAGAATCTCCCGGGCTTTCAACACGGAGGCCCCGTCTTTAAAAATGTCTCGTAATGACAGCACCGCCTTTGAAGTTTCTTGGCCGATGGTCAAGACTTTGTCCGTAAAAGACATACCATCTCCAACAGTGCGCGGACGAAGGAGTAAGCCCCTAGCTTCCCGCTGTGACAGACTCACGATGGAGGCGTCAACCACCCGTATAATCCGAGGGAACTTGCATCTCTCATAAAACAAAGGTCTCTTATGAATGCCAAAGACCCTGAGCACGTGCAGCTCTATCCATGAAGTGAAGTAATGCATTGGGAAGTTGGCAGGATGCACCCCCGATTCAGTGGTATCCGCCGCTACGCTAAGACCGTGGTATAAATGGGCTAACCCGACGATCCCAATGGCCACTTATATTCCGGCAACCATGCGATGCGCGGTGTAGAAGACGTAAGCCCTCAAGTAATGAGGATGCATAGAGAGCGCGAACCAACTTAACCATAGACCAAGAAACCCAAGAAAGAACGCCTCCTCGTCAATGCCCGGGGCGGCGATTTTTGACAGAGGGGTGATCGCAGCGTCAGGAAGAAAGAAGCCCTTCTGATCAGCTTCCAGTACCGGCTGACGGTCCAGGCCCAAGCCGAAGGGATCATCGAGCTTAGCAAACTTGTCGCGTCAAAATCTCCGGGCGAAGAAACCGGGCAATGAAGTCCGCAAAACTGACCCCCCCGGCCTCCGGATTCAAGGAAGAGGCTCTCGTACAGGTTCAACACCTTTATCAGGCTAGGGAACTGGTGCTGAATGGCGTTATCTGGCGTGAGGCCCATCACCACTGGCTTGGTGGTAAAAACTTATTCATCCGGAGGAAGCAGCTCCTCATAGTGCTCCCCCTGATCGGTAGACCAGAAACCTCGGCGAACTCTTCCAAGGAAATAGAGACCTCTCTGTCCAGTAGAAGGAAAGTATGGGTCAGGATGTTCCACTGCTCCAAGAACGCCTTAATCCACCACATGGGAGGTGCAGAATATTGGAACAACGAAGCGTAGACTACAGGGTATACCCCAAGGCTCAACAGCTGCGATTTCTTCGCTGACAAGATATACCGGGCCCACTGCAAGTACCCGGCCGGATGATGGGGAGTTAACCCGATGTTGTAGGGCTGTCCCCAAGGGCACGACTCACCCTGACATATGCGCCGCCCCATGGTATCCAAAGCCGCCGGCGGCTGCATGGGTACGGCGGCGATCGAAGGTTGAAGAAGACCCTCCGAAGTCCAATTGACAACCTCCACGGCATAGTTCACCAGGGTGCATCTGCATACGGGATCGCCAAGATAGGCTCCGAAGGCGTTGCACAAGAGAAGCTTCGACAACCTCTGATAATCTGGTCGTACCATCTACCCCACAAGTGAAGATTTGTGTGTTCCGGGTCATGGTCTTTGATGAGCGCGAGAACCTTCCGGTCCACAGGGGCCTCAGGAAACCCGCTTTCTGAACAAAAAAACAGGAAAGAGAGATCGAAAGACATGTCGCCTGCAAAAAAGGGGACAAAAGTCAACTGTCAGTGCTATAATTTAATTTTAAAATTCTGACACTTGGTACTTTAAAAGGGGACCAAAGTGGGACCCACAAAATCTAGATGACAATGCATCAATTAATAAAACAGTCTCATCATTGGATGAGACTATCATTTAAATGAGGAAATCCTCAGAAAAATTCTCATTAAATGAGAGATCCCTCGGGAAAAGGAGAAAATCTCCCTTTGAGAGCAAAGCTCTATGACAGAGTGACACTTGTCAAACTATGATCATGAAGGAATAAAATTCCTTACAGAGCCTGGCTCTGTAATGATGATGGAAAAACCCATCAGAAAAAGAAAATTAAAATCAATTAATTTTTATGAATTAAAAATTCTGGGATCTTCAAGATCCATGAAAAAACTCTTAAGAGTTCTTCATCAAAGATTAAGATATCTATATATGATTCAAAAGAGCAAGGCTCTGTTTATGGGCTAAGAAACCCCAAAAGATCTCTTTAGATCTATGGGTTTATGAGAGCAAAGCTCTGCTAATGAAACCCTAAATGGGTTTTCTGTAGATCAAAGATCTGTAGAGAGCAAGGCTCTGTTAATGGGTAAAACCCTAATTTATTAAAATTTATTAAAATTTTTAAAACTTTACCTAAGTTTGGAAAGAGTTTTTACTCTTGAGAAGTTCTTAAATAGAAGAGTTGTGCTCTGAACAGAAATTCTCAAAGAAAGAAGATGATAATCATCTAAGGGACCAAAGGTCCTATTTATAGGCATTGAACCGCCTCTTCAACTTCTGAGTTGATCCAAGCGCTTAGATACTGCCACTGCTGCACTCACATGTGGCGTGAGCGCAATGGTGGGGGGGCATTTGTTTCCCCCAATCAGAGCAAAGCTCTATTTTGAAATTCAAAATCTAAAAGTTGAAGCGACACTTCAGATTCAGCGCTAGGCGCGCTGCGCGCCACGTGTTAAACACAGATGCACTAGCGCCAGGTGCACTGCGCCCTAGACAGCGCGCCCCCAATCAGAGCAAAGTTCTGTTTTAAAATTCAGAATTCAAAAATTGAAGCAACGCTTCAGATCCAGCACTAGACGCGCTGCGCGCCACGTATCAAACACGGTGCGCTAGCACAAGCTGCGCTTCGCACCATGTGTCAAACGTAGGTGCGCTAGCGCAAAGCGCGCTACGCTCTGAGCAGCGCACCACGTGCAAAGAACAGGTGCACCAGCGCTGGAATTAAAAATTCCCCACCGTTAGATCAAAAGATCTAATAATGATAAATCATTAATTAATCAGAATAAAATTCTGTTATGGAAAGATCTTTCCAATCTTGTTAAAAATAAGAAGATTGCCTTCTGTAAAACAGAAGCCCTAGGATCAAAGATCCAACGGTAGGAAATATCCCCAAATCAATCAGAGAAAGATCTCTTTAACAGATCCAACAAATCAATTTGCCCTATATAAAGGCCCCAAGACTTCAAGTCTAATAGAGAAAAATCCCGCTACAAACTTTGAGAAAACTCAAAAAGAAAGAGAGCAAGCTCTTGAAAGAAGATAATTTCTTCAAGGTAAAAAGAATGATTCTTGCACAAAGAGATGAAATCATCTCATTAAAACAGAAGAATTGTCTTCTTAAAAGATCATAGATCTACAAAAGACCAAGATCTTTTATAAAAAAGAGATCAAAAGATCTCATCATAAAAATAAAAGAAGTATTTACTTCATTCACAGATCATTGATCTACAAAGGCAAAGCCTTACAAAAATAAGAACTGTTGTTCTTGAATCTTGAGGCAAAGCCTCCTTTAAAAAGAACATAAACTTGTTCTCTGATCATAAGTTTGATCAAATGCGCTTTGCGCTACTGAAAAGTGCCTTGCACTCGTGAACTGTGCTTCTGCGCTCCTTGGACCGGCGCTCAGCGCCAAAACGTGCCACGTGTCAACTGCAGATACAACTTGCGCTTTGCGCTTCTGAAACAGCGCACTGCGCTCATGGGCTGGCGCACTGCGCTCATGGGCCGGCGCTCAGCGCCAAGCACGCCACGTGTTGCTCACGGGTGCGTCACTAAACTAGCGCAACGCGCTCATAAATTGAAAGCGCAATGCGCTCATAAACTGGCGCTTAGCGCTACGCGCGACACGTGTCCTTTTCGTGTGCGCTACTTGGCAGAAGCGCAATGCGCTCTTTAATTGGCGCAAAGCGCCAGGCGCGCTACGTGGCGCGTTGTCAGAACACACACTGTTCTGATGAATGCTATGCATTCAATACAAGGGAAAAAAATGTCAGGATCTAATGCTCAGCATTATTAAAAGGGCCAAGCCCAAATAAAGACTCAACAGCCCATAACAATAAAATGTTAAACATTTTAATCTTATTGGACTTAGCCCAATATTGGCCATAAGTTCTCAACTTATATTGAATTGAGCTCATCTGCTCATGAATATTTAACAGATCTCAGTCCCAAACTGGACTATAAATCCTTCAACCAACTCATATCGGTTCGAGGGTACATCTCTTTACTCCTCTGATATCCGTCGTTGTAATCCTTCAACGTCTTCAGAGAGGTGACGGGTCCCGACAACCACACGTTTCACGGACTGTGGGGTCCTTAAACTCACGGACTACGATGTCCTTAATCTCGGACTGTGGGGTCCCTTTAAACCCACGGACTATGATGTCCTTAAACTCGGACTGTGGGGTCCCTTTAAACCAACGGACTACGATGTCCTTAACCTTGGACCACTATGTCCTTAAACTGGTATTGGAACGTAATGTCCTTAAACTAATTGACCGCAATGTCCCTAAACTAAACAATAGAGCCCAAATGCTCTTTTGTTGGATCTAAACGATCCCGTTAAGTTGATCTTAGTCTAAAATTAGACTAACGTATCCTTAACAAACGTTTAAGTTGATCTTAGTCTTAAATGAGACTAATGTATTCTTAAACCCAACCCCCAAATCCAAATCTAAGAAAATACGGGTTTGGACTAATCCACGCCCTACGGGCGACAACATAAATTAGTCTCCGTATATAATCCACAGGCAACCACAAACAAAATAAACACACACGACACGAAGTGACCATCTGGAGAAGGAGAAAGTGGTTACCGCGATGCGGTAGTGTAATTAATTGCAGGGGCTTGCGCCTACAGGGAAGAGCGTCCCCACAATCAAAACCCCCTCAAATGAGGGGGAATCTGACGAAGTCTGCTACATCGGCCGCATCCGTTTAAACCTTCGATATATGGTGCCATAAATCAACTTGGCATCTTCGGATAGGTGGACGGATAGCACCAATTAGCATCTGCCCTCGAAATTCAGGCCCTGACGTCCCAACGTCCCGGTCGCGTCTTCCGGCGGGAAACAGACCTAAACCTGTCGCCTAAGCCATCACTTCCCGACAAGAAAAGGAAAATGATGAATTGCTCTTGGCACTTGTGCTTCAGTGTCAGCAAAGCTGATGCCGACCCCAACCCCAAAATTCTAAACTTCCAATCCAATAGACCCCTAAGTCTTTAAACTGGAAACATATGAGCTCTAAGTCGTTAAACCGGAAACATATGACCTCTAAGTCGTTAAAATGGGCACAGATGACCCCTAAGTCGTTAAACTAGAAACAGATGACCTCTAAGTTATTAAACTAGAAACAGATGACCCCTAAGTCGTTAAACTGGGAACAAAGGAAATCTCCTCATGGAAAATGATGATTCGCTCATGGTACCATATTCTAGTGAAGCGATGCTGATGCTAAACCAAAACCAAAATCCCCAAATCCTTCATGGCAAATGATGATTCGCTCCTGATGCCATATTCTAGTATAGCAATGCTGATGTCAACCCAAATCAAATCAAACCAACAACCCCTGCGGCGGAATCATGCTTCGTCTCAGAATGTACCCCGTGTCGAAATTATGCTTCGACTCGGAGTATTTACCTTCCTTGTCGGAATTATGCTTCGCCTGGGAATCAGCCTCTACATCAAAGCCAGTGACACTCCATGCTGGGGAAACGTCGACCACAGACATTCCATGCCGGGGACAAGTCAACCAGCGACACTCCGTGCCGGGGAAACGTCACATACAGACACTCCGCCTCTGGGACACGTCAACCAGCGACACTCAGTACCGGGGAAACGTTAAAGAGACACTCCGTCTCGGGGAAACGTCTAACACAGACACTCCGTCTCGGGGAAACGTCCATGTCACGCCCCGCTTCCCAAAATACGGAATACGAGGGATGACTAGGCCAGCCATGATCCTACGGTCAAGGAATCATCCCACCGTAGTCACACTTCGGCTTCTAGCACTACATGGTAATCAGTAAATAAAGCACAGTATTAAAGGAATCACATCACTAATTTATTACATTAAAATTCCATTGTTCAAAAATTACAGATAATAAGAACAATAACTAACCAAGTTCAATATCACGATCACTCTAAGAAAAGCAATAAAGATAGGGAGTACACCAGACTATATCTCTGTAAACTCGAAGGGTAGACCCGTCTCCTGTGCTGGTCCTCCCGCGGAATCTGAGCATGCATACTCAGGTCGTCAGAGCGACACAATAATAATATTATTATAATCAGACGAAACAGGTAAATGAGGTAATACTGGTATGAGAATAATGCAAGCAATCACTATGTCACTATATGATGCAGAATATGATATGTGTCCCTATCGGTCTCTAGGTCATGTTTGAAATCACATAGTGGAAGGAGGATCATGTTTAACAGGAGTCTCGTACATACCCGAGACAACGGCCCACATGCCCGGGACATAACCCTGTCAGCCGGATCGCTAGATCCTGTCCTACACGTATAAGTATCACGGTTCGAATGATCATCCTCTAAACACGGTCCCGCTAAATACGATACTCTTTCCTCTTTGATTTTCCCTTTTTCCCCAGGTTACACTATTTATGATATTGATCTAGTTGTGTACAAGTATACCAATGGCACGGTTTCATCACTGTCCACTGTATCAATCACTGTCACGAATATTCACTTTCCATTGGTATACTCGTCACTCCTAAACCAACATCTATCACGCACGATAATGCAATGTCCACGCGCACTAACACTGAGTATATGACAAGGGTATGATATATGTATTGTATGCTACCAATAAGCTATGTATGTTATGAATTAACATGCATGTCATGAACTAAAATAAATTGCACAAATTAATATGTTAAGAATTCAGCAAAAATGATGTAAGTAAGATATATAGAACAATCAGTCAGTAATTCATCAAAATTTGTTTCAGTTCAATCGGAATTTTGGTTTTCAAGATATAACTGTTTCAGTTTAAATGCTCGCGGCTGGAATTTCAATTTCAGAACTGAACGTCCGTTTCGCGCCACGAATTTCACCCAGTTGGGCTCATAATCTAGTGATGTTTCAGTTGAATGAAATCTAGGGTTTTCAATAAAGTATTCAACGCAACAGACGGATCCTCAATCGCATTTGTACGTTGAAAGTTATACACAGTTTAACCTCAATATGTCATTTCAGAATCTGTTCTGAACAGTTGTACGTTCTGCCCTTTTAAATATAGTTTAAAATAGCATACGGCGATGAATCGGAATGGAACCACTTGTTTTGTTTAGATAACAGAATTATCTCTAATCTACTGTAAGGTTCCATAACGTACGATTTCAGGAAACACAGTGACGCAGGTCTTTGGACAGAACACAATAATCAGAAACGCTCTGGACTGCAGTCCAGAGTCGCGTTCCGATCCAATTAACTTCATGATTACATAACAGAAATCATCAGAATTTTACATAGGGTTAAATTTCGTCGAGTCGGCTTCGATTTAAGCCCTCGAACGCATCTTTCCAATATGTGTATGATTTATGGTGTTTTTATTCGTTTTCAGGTACGAGAGAATTCTAGTTTTAACGACATATATTGGGGTATCAATTTTTGTCACGAACAATCGTATTTTTCAGCGAGATTCCTACACTATAATTATCATCCTATGGGCCAACAGAAATTATCAATTTCCGTCAGAATAAACAATCATTTCCATTGGGATCTTGCATCGAACACATACGTCACAAGATAGTATATCGTTATTCGGGAAGTTTATAATTATATTATTTTAAGTTTGTACCACTAATATTGTAGCATGAAGCAAGTAAACACTTGCCTGGAAAAAGTCTCGGGGTGGCAAGGCAGCAACGTCGTCACGAACGCGTGATATACGCTGTGGAACCGATTCGCGCGAGCTTGGATCGAGATGCGGATCTCGCGTCCTTTTGTCCGGAGTCGTCTTGTGCTTGCCGGGAGTATAGAGTGGTGCTCTGTGGGTCTCCCAGGGTGTGTTGGGGTCGGCGTCGGTGCTCCGGCAATTGACAGCAGCGGGGGTCGAAGCTTATAGTGATCAATGGGTGTGGGTTATGGAGAGAGAGAGGGGAGCAGTGGGGGTCGGGATTGGAGCGATGCGAGTGGTGCTGAGGATGTAGAGGGTGCAAAGGTGTCGACTCGGGCGGTTCAAGGCAGTTGGGGGCTCGCCGGCGTCGAGTGAAAAGGGGTGGCCGAATGGTACAGGGGATTGGGTGTGCAGGGGTTCTTGGCGGCGGCTGAAGGTGTAGGGAGCTCGGTGGGGGTGAGTTGTGGAGGGAAGAGAGCGTGGTGGAATGGTGAGATCGACGAAGATATGGGGTGATCGCCGGTGTCGAGGTTGCAGTGGGTTCGTAGAGAAATTTGAGAGGGATGGGAGTTTTTCTGTGATGGAGTTGGTGATTAAGAGAGAGATGAGGGCGACGGGTTAGAGAGAGGAGTGCGAGGGGGTAACGTCGCACGACGGGTGCGTGGGCATGAGCGACGGTGGAGGAGGCGGGTCGCGCGCGCAAGTTTGGGAGGTTACCGTTGGGGGAAATTTTTCTGAAGGAAGATGAACAGTGAGGGGTCGGGTGAGCGGGGATTTGGACACGGGCCGCAGGGAGTGGGCCGCAATAATTAAAAAATAATAATTCCTTAAAACATCGTGGGCTGCAGAGGAGAGACGGGTCGGCTCAATAATTTGGGTAAGGAATTATTTAAAGGTGGGATGTGGGCTGGTGGGCAGCGGGCTGGGAAAAAGTGAGGGCTGGGCTATATAAAAAAAAAAAGAAATTCCCTTTAAAATAAAACATAAGTGGGCTGAATAAAACTTAGGGTTTTAAATAATGGGTTAGGATTTTATTGATAAAATTTTGGTTTCGATTTACTCTGGCTTTAATTTAAATCCTGGGTTTAGGCTTTGAGGGTTTGGAAAATATAAATATTAAGTCTAACAACCAATTAAAAAATATACGAGGACAAGAATAAGGTAATCTCTAGAACTCAGAAAATAGGAAACTTCATTTAGAAAGGAAACGGGGCTTTACATCATACCCCCCTTAACAAAAATTTCGTTCTCGAAATTTAACAAAGATACAAGAAACAATGTACTAAACAAAGAGATGTGGATAACGATCACGGATATCTTCCTCCCACTCCCAGATGGATTCCCCTGGGGAACGACCGCCCCAAAACACTCGGACTAACGGAATGACCTTATTCTTCAGCACTTTCTCTCTGCGGTCGAGGATGGTAGTAGGCTGCTCCTCGTATGACAGATCGGTTCCCAAAACTAGCTCTGAATGGTCCAGGACATGACTCTCATCCCGGACATAACGCCGCAACTGTGACACGTGGAAGGTATTGTGCACACCAGCTAGCGATGGAGGCAAGGCAAGTCGATAGGCCACCTCTCCTACTCACTCTAGCACCTCGAAAGGTCCGATAAAGCGGGGACTAAGCTTTCCCCGACCTCCGAACCTGATAACTCCACGAGTAGGGGAAATCTTCAAGAACACATGATCTCCGACTTCGAACTCAAGTGTTCTTCTGCTGGTATCTGCCCAACTCTTCTGTCGATCCTGAGCCGTCTTAATACGCTGCCTGATCATTTGAACCTTGTCAACTGTCTGAACAATAAGTTCGGGGCCCAGTAATCTTCGTTCTCCAACATCATCCCAACATACTGGGGATGGACACTTCCGCCCGTATAGTGCTTCAAAAGGAGCCATCTGAATACTAGCCTGATAACTATTGTTATAAGAAAACTCGACTAGGTGCAGATGGTCCTCCCAAGAACCCTGAAAGTCCAACATACAGGCTCTCAACATATCCTCGAGCGTCTGAATCGTACGCTCGGATTGTCCATCCGTCTGTGGGTGATAAGCTGTGCTGAATTTAAGGCGGGTTCCCAAACTCTCTTGTAAGCTCTTCCAAAAGTGCGACAAGAATCTCGTGTCCCGGTCTGACACAATGCTGACGGGAACACCGTGAAGTCGTACTATCTCCTGCATATATCTTTCTGCCAGTGATTCCGTCGATTGTCCCACTCGGAAAGGTAGAAAATATGCAGCTTTTGTTAGGCGATCGACGATAACCCAGATGGCGTTATTGCCTCTAGGGCTCCGTGGTAAGGCCGTCACAAAATCCATAGTGATGTGCTCCCACTTCCATTCAGGTATCGGCAACGGTTGTAATAATCCTGCTGTCCTTTGATGTTCCGCCTTCACCTGCTAACATACCAAGTACCTGGATACGAACCTCGCAATTTCCCGCTTCATTCCGTTCCACCAAAAGTGCTGCTTTAGATCCTGATACATTTTTGTACCTCCTGGATGCACAGAATAAGCCGAACTGTGTGCTTCAGCCAAAACTTCTTCTCGAACATCTCCTTTACGTACGCAGAGTCTGCTACCGAATCTCAGAGAGCCATCCTCATGTATAATCAAATCCGTTCTCAGTCCAGCTTCCACTTGCTCTCTGAACTTTTGTAATCGGGGATCATCCGCTTGTGCAATCTTGATGCGATCCACCAGGGAAGATTGCACCTGTAGTTGCCAAAATTGACTGAGTGCGTTCGGAGTAATGACCTCAAGTTCAAGTCTCTGGAAATCCTCAATAATGCTCCTCTGATCGGTCAACATCATGACCGCTGGTTTGCGACTGAGCGCATCTGGTACAACATTGACCTTCCCCGGGTGATACTGAAGGTCCAAGTCATAATCTGCCATTAGCTCTAGCCATCGGCGCTGCCTCATGTTCAGTTCCTTCTGAGTGAAAACATACTTCAAACTTTTATGATCCGTGTATACCTCCACTTTCTCACCCAATAGATAGTGCCTCCAAATCTTCAACGCAAAGACTACAGCGGCTAACTCCAAGTCATGCGTGGGGTAGTTCTTCTCGTGGTTTCTCAGTTGTCGAGAGGCGTAAGCAACCACTCGGCATGCTGCATCAAAACACAGCCTAAACCCTTCCCAGAGGCATCACTGTGTATCACCAAACCACCTGAATCATCTGGTACAGTAAGAATAGGCGCCATGGTTAACTTCTGCTTTAGTGTGTCGAATGCCTGAGTGCATTCCTCTGTCCATGTAAACGGCACGTCCTTCCGTGTCAGCCTCGTCAATGGTTCCGCGATTCTTGAGAAATCTTGGACGAATCTCCGATAATAACCTGCCAATCCCAGAAAACTCCTGATCTCGGCTACTGACTTCGGCGTTGGCCAATCTCTGACCGATTCTATCTTTGCCGGGTCCACCGAGATGCCTTCACCCGAAACAATATGTCCCAAAAACTGAACTTTGTCGAGCCAGAATTCACACTTGCTCAGTTTCGCATATAGCTTCTCTTCCCGAAGAATTTGTAGGACCGTGTGCAAATGCTCAGCATGCTCTTCCCAGGTCTTCGAGTAGACAAGTATGTCGTCGATAAACACAACGACAAACGTGTCCAAGTATTTTGCGAACACTCTGTTCATTAAATCCATGAATATTGCTAGGGCATTGGTAACACCGAACGGCATCACAAGAAACTCGTAATTTCCGTATCGGGTCCTGAAAGCCGTCTTGCATACATCCTCGGCTGCTACTCTGATTTGATGATATCCAGAACGGAGGTCCAACTTCGAGAAAACCTTGGCTCCACTTAGCTGATCGAATAGGTCGTCGATGCGCGGTATTGGGTACTTGTTCTTTATTGTGACCTTGTTCAGCTCCCGATAATCTATACACATTCGCAGCGATCCATCCTTCTTCTTTACTAACAGGACTGGTGCACCCCACGGTGAAGCACTCGGCCGAATAAATCCCTTCTCCAAAAGTTCTTCAACCTGCTTCTTCAATTCCGCCAATTCAACTGGTGCCATTCTGTATGGGGCCCTGGATACTGGGGCTGTGCCTAGAGTCAAGTCGATTGAGAATTCCAAAATTCGAGGAGGTGGTAGACCTGGTAGATCTTCAGGAAATACGTCTAGAAAGTCCCGAACAATATCTGGGGCTGGGCTCTTATCAACCTCCATACCTGTCAGCTCCTTAGCTTTGCTCTGTACTTAGCTGGCTCCAAAGATTCGCTTCCGCCCTCGAAAATAAACTCCGGGTGATTGGGGATGCGGAAGATCACCTTCCTAGCACGACAATCGATAACCGCATGAAAAGTGCTCATCCAATCCATCCCAAGAATTGCGTCGTAACTGCCTGTCCCAATTAGGAGGAAATTCGCATAGAATTCCCTGCCACACACTACAACCGGGCATAATCTACATTCTCGACAAGATATAATAATGCCATTACCCGTTATGAATCTCCCATCCCTTGGTTAGTGGTTCATGTGGTATTGAGTGTGTATTAGTGAAATGCTCAGACAAGAAACAATGCGATGCTCCTGAATCAAATAGTACTCTAGCTGGCAAGGAATGTACGAGTGGAGTACCTGTAACCACATCTCCTGACGCTTCTGTCTGCTCGGCGGTCTAGGTGAAAGCCCGTCCCTGACCGCGACTTGTAAATGGTTGCTTCTGCTCCTGTGGCCTCTGCTGTGGCGGTCCAGAACCTCCCTGTATTTCTGCTCGCTCAGGGCAACTGTTAATCCTGTGCTGACTGGAACCGCAAATTAGGGCACTGTCCCTTGGTACGGCGACAGTCCTTCTGGGTATGCCCTCCTCTACCGCAATAGCCGCAAGTTACGTCCTGTCTCTGGGGGCGATGCTGTGGTACGAACGGGCGCTTCATTTGTGTCGTTCCTGCTCTGTGAACCGGTATGGCTCCTCGAGAAGGCGCGTGGGTACTGCTGGAACGACTGGGGTCTTCTGAACTTGTTAATCAATTGCTCCTGAACTCTCGCCGCGTTGAGTACCTGTGCGAAAGTCTGCAAATCCAACGATGCAATCAACTGCTGCAACTCGAAATCTAACCCCTGAAGGAAGCGCCTGGCCCTGGTGGCCTCTGATTTGACCATGTAGGAAGCAAAACGGCTCAGACGATTGAATTCTGCCGCATAAACGTCCACTGGGCGTCCATTCTGCTTCAAAAGAATAAACCTTTCCTCCATTTCTGCCTTGGCTGTGGGAGGAAAATAATGATCTAGGAAGCACTCCTTAAACTTGCTCCATTCAATCGGCTCTTCAAGTCTGCTTTCTTCTACCGACCACCATGTACGGGCCTCGTCTTCTAATTTATCTTTATCACATCCACTCTGTCTTCCTCTGGAACCCTAGCGGCTGTCAATAAATTCTCCATGTTCACCAGCCATTGTTCAGCCTCAAGGGGTTCAGCTAGCCCTGTGAACGCAGCTGGGTGTAACCGTCGGAAGTCTGATACGGTACCAGCCCTAGCCTGATAAGCTGGTGGAGTAGCGCCCTCGGGGGCGGTAATGAGTGCGGAGGGTCCTCCTGCGGCGGTAATCGCCCTGAGTCCCTCAGTAAGCAAATCTGTCTTCCTCTCCTGAGCTTCCGCGAGAGTGGTCAGTGCACTGAGTATTCTTTCCGTGCGGTCCTGAGAGCTGGAGTCCGAGGAGGGGTCGTTCGGGGACGTCATATCACTGGAAGATTCTAAAGAATAGGATCAGATTCAAGGATAGAAATCAAGAGTAGTGAAACAAGAATAACGTAATACAGTATAGTTAATGTTATTCCTTGATACTAAACTTGGCTCTGATACCAACTAAACCATGTCACGCCCCGCTTCCTAAAATACGGAAAACGAGGGATGACTAGGCCAGCCATGCTCCTACGGTCAAGGAATCATCCCACCGTAGTCACACTTCGGCTTCTAGCACTACATGGTAATCAGTAAATAAAGCACAGTATTAAAGGAATCACATCACTAATTTATTACATTAAAATTCCATTGTTCACAAATTACAGATAATAAGAACAATAACTAACCAAGTTCAACATCACGATCACTCTAAGAAAAGCAATAAAGATAGGGAGTACACCAGACTATATCTCTGTAAACTCGAAGGGTAGATCCGTCTCCTGTGCTGGTCCTCCCGCAGAATCTGAGCATGCATACTCAGGTCGTCAGAACGACACAATAATAATAATATTATAATCAGATGAAACAGGTAAATGAGGTAATACTGGTATGAGAATAATGCAAGTAATCACTATGTCACTATATGATGCAGAATATGATATGTGTCCCTATCGGTCTCTAGGTCATATTTGAAATCACATAGTGGAAGGAGGATCATGTTTAACAGGAGTCTCGTACATACCCGAGACAACGGCCCACATGCCCGGGACATAACCCTGTCAGCCGGATCGCTAGATCCTGTCCTACACGTATAAGTATCACGGTTCGAATGATCATCCTCTAAACACGGTCCCGCTAAATACGATACTCTTTCCGCTTTGATTTCCCCTTTTTCCCCAGGTTACACTATTTATGATATTGATCTAGTTGTGTACAAGTATACCAATGGCACGGTTTCATCACTGTCCACTGTATCAATCACTGTCACGAATATTCACTTTCCATTGGTATACTCGTCACTCCTAAACCAACATCTATCACGCACGATAATGCAATGTCCACGCGCACTAACACTGAGTATATGACAAGGGTATGATATATGTATTGTATGCTACCAATAAGCTATGTATGTTATGAATTAACATGCATGTCATGAACTAAAATAAATTGCACAAATTAATATGTTAAGAATTCAGCAAAAATGATGTAAGTAAGATATATAGAACAATCAGTCAGTAATTCATCAAAATTTGTTTCAGTTCAATCGGAATTTTGGTTTTCAAGATATAACTGTTTCAGTTTAAGTGCTCGCGGCTGGAATTTCAATTTCAGAACTGAACGTCCGTTTCGCGCCACGAATTTCACCCAGTTGGGCTTAGAATATAGTGATGTTTCAGTTGAATGAAATCTAGGGTTTTCAATAAAGTATTCAACGCAATAGACGGATCCTCAATCGCATCTGTACGTTGAAAGTTATACACAGTTTAACCTCAATATGTCATTTCAGAATCTGTTCTGAACAGTTATACGTTCTGCCCTTTTAAATATAGTTTAAAATAGCAAACGGCGATGAATCGGAATGGAACCACTTGTTTTGTTTAGCTAACAGAATTATCTCTAATCTACTTTAAGGTTCCGTAACGTACGATTTCAGGAAACACAGTGACGCAGGTCTTTGGACAGAACACAATAATCAGAAACGCTCTGGACTGCAGTCCAGAGTCACGTTCCGATCCAATTAACTTCATGGTTACATAACAGAAATCATCAGAATTTTACATAGGGTTAAAGTTCGTCGAGTCGGCTTCGATTTAAGCCCTCGAACGCATCTTTCCAATATGTGTATGATTTATGGTGTTTTTATTCGTTTTCAGGTACGAGAGAATTCTAGTTTTAACGACATATATGGGGGTATCAATTTTTGTCACGAACAATCGTATTTTTCAGCGAGATTCCTACACTATAAATATCATCCTATGGGCCAACAGAAATTATCAATTTCTGTCAGAATAAACAATCATTTCCATTGGGATCTTGCATCGAACACATACGTCACAAGATATATCGTTATTCGGGAAGTTTATAATTATATTATTTTAAGTTTGTACCACTAATATTGTAGCATGAAGCAAGTAAACACTTGCCTGGAAAAAGTCTCGGGGTGGCAAGGCAGCAACGTCGTCACGAACGCGTGATATACGCCGTGGAACCGATTCACGCGAGCTTGGATCGAGATGCGGATCTCGCGTCGTTTTGTCCAGAGTCGTCTTGTGCTTGCCGGGAGTATAGAGTGGTGCTCTGTGGGTCTCCCGGGGTGTGTTGGGGTCGACGTCGGTGCTCCGGCAATTGACAGCAGCGGGGGTCGAAGCTTATAGTGATCAATGGGTGTGGGTTATGGAGAGAGAGAGGGGAGCAGTGGGGGTCGGGATTGGAGCGATGCGAGTGGTGCTGAGGATGTAGAGGGTGCAAAGGTGTCGACTGGGGCGGTTCAAGGCAGTTGGGGGCTCGCCGGCGTCGAGTGAAAAGGGGTGGCCGAATGGTACAGGGGATTGGGTGTGCAGGGGTTCTTGGCGGCGGCTGAAGGTGTAGGGAGCTCGGTGGGGGTGAGTTGTGGAGGGAAGAGAGCGTGGTGGAATGGTGAGATCGACGAAGATATGGGGTGATCGCCGGTGTCGAGGTTGCAGTGGGTTCGTAGAGAAATTTGAGAGGGATGGGAGTTTTTCTGTGATGGAGTTGGTGAGTAAGAGAGAGATGAGGGCGACGGGTTAGAGAGAGGAGTGCGAGGGGGTAACGTCGCACGACGGGTGCGTGGGCGTGGGCGTGAGCGACGGCGGAGGAGGCGGGTCGCGCGCGCAAGTTTGGGAGGTTACCGTTGGGGGAAATTTTTTTGAAGGAAGATGAACAGTGAGGGGTCGGGTGAGCGGGGATTTGGACACGGGCCGCAGGGAGTGGGCCGCAGTAATTAAAAAAAATAATTCCTTAAAACATCGTGGGCTGCAGAGGAGAGACGGGTCGGCTCAATAATTTGGGTAAGGAATTATTTAAAGGTGGGATGTGGGCTGGTGGGCAGCGGGCTGGGAAAAAGTGAGGGCTGGGCTATATAAAAAAAAAAGAAATTCCCTTTAAAATAAAACATAAGTGGGCTGAATAAAACTTAGGGTTTTAAATAATGGGTTAGGATTTTATTGATAAAATTTTGGTTTCGATTTACTCTGGCTTTAATTTAAATCCTGGGTTTAGGCTTTGAGGGTTTGGAAAATATAAATATTAAGTCTAACAACCAATTAAAAAATATACGAGGACAAGAATAAGGTAATCTCTAGAACTCAGAAAATAGGAAACTTCATTTAGAAAGGAAACAGGGATTTACAGTCCAACACAGACACTCCGTTCCGGGGACAAGGCAACCAGCGACACTCCATGCCGGGGAAACGTCAAACAGACACTCCGTGTCAGGGACACGTTGACCAGAGACACTCCGTGCCGGGGAAACGTCAAACATACACTCCGCCTCGGGGATACATCGACCAGCGACACTCCGTCTCGGGAAAATGTCACAAACAGACACTCCGCCTCGGGGAAACGTCGACCAGTGACACTCCGTGCCGGAGACATGTCAAACAGACACTCCGCTTCGGGGACACGTCAACCACAGACACTCCGTTTCGGAGACGCGTCAAGCGTCGACCGTCCATGTCGTAAAAAGGGTAGTGCCAGCCTCCCATAAAGTGGGAACCAAATCACTCCGTGCCGGGGAAACGTCTACCACGGACACTCTATCTCGGGGACACGTCAAGCGTCGACCATGCATGTCGTAAAAAGGGCAGTGCCAGCTTCCCACAAAGCGGGAACCAAATCACTCCGTGCCGGGGAAACGTCTACCACGGACACTCCGCCTCGGAGACGCGTCAAGCGTCGACCGTCCATGTCGTAAAAAGGGCAGTGCCAGCTTCCCACAAAGCGGGAACCAAATCACTCCGTGCCGGGGAAACGTCTACCACGGACACTCCGCCTCGGAGACGTGTCAAGCGTCGACCGTCCATGTCGTGAAAAGGGAAGTGCGAGCTTCCCACAAAGCGAGAACCAAATCACTCTGTGCCGGGGAAACGTCTACCATGGACGCTCCGTCTCGAAGACGCGTCAAGCGTCGACCGTCCATGTCGTAAAAAGGGCAGTGCCAGCTTCCTAAAAAGCGGGAACCAAATCAAGTCGCCTCCACGTGAAATAATATCCATCAATTTCATGCATACGACCCACATATGCGGTGTGCATTTATTGATGGGGGGCACTTTGTTGGGGTCAAAACTTACACCCCGGTTGACCAAGTCAAAGTCAAAGTTAACCACAAGCCAGGTGGGCCCAAGCCCAGGCCAAGTAGGCCCATGCCCAAGTCGAGCCCGCGGCCAGCCTTCCCATGCTAACATAAAAATCATGTAATAAATAATTTTAATGAAATTTTTTATGCATGAATGGGCATAAAGCCAAATTATTGTAAAGCCCATGGCTCATGTGCAAAAAAAATGAGCACATGAGACATGGGATGGGCAAAATGCCATTTTGTAAAGCCCAAGGGGCTATATGCAAATGTGTAAGCCTATATAAGGCAACATGATGATGAAATAGAAGAACTTTTCATTCCCTTCAAAATCTAGGGTCTGTGCCTCCTTCCCCTTCCTCAATGTTCTAAAACCTTCTTCCCCTTTTGAATTAAATCAAGAGTTTTACTCTTCTTTTTCCAAAAATAAATAGTTTATCACCACAAAACCCACAAAGGGGAGCTCAGATCTTCCATTAGATCTCAAAATGGGGAGATTTTAAAATCTCACCCTCTTTCTCCAAGATCCGGTCAACCGAGAAGAAGAAGAAGGAGACCTATCTCCAGAAATCCCATCTTGGGAAGATCCAGGGCTAAAGGGGAGAGAAACAAAGGGGCCCCTTTGATCATTTCTAAAGATTTCTAGGAGTTTAACTCCATTCAAGATCTGTTGGAGTTCAACTCCATAAATTAATCTCTTTTTAGGAGTTTAACTCCAAAAGTCAAATCGGGAGCACAGCTCCCAGTGCAGGGACAAAGTCCCTTTTTCCTGTTGACACTCAGCACTCGCGTGCCAAGCACGTGGGGCGCTGGCGCCCAGCACCTAGCGCCCAGCACGTGGGGCGCTGGCGCCCAAGCACTCAGCGTCCATGTGCCTGTCACGTGAGGCGCTCATGCCTAAGCGCCCAGCGCCTAGCGCCAGCGTGCCTGGCACGTAAGGCACTGACACTCACGCGTCATTTGGACGCTATTTCCCCCCTCATTTTATATACACTCCACACTAAAAATACCTCCCCCGTTAGAAAAAAATTCTAACGGGGCGCTGTCCCGCACCCCGCAAGGGGGCTGCTAGCCCCCTTAACTCTCAGCCCGCTATACGGGTAACGGGACCCCTGTAAAAACTCTGCGGGGCCCCCGATATCCAGAACCCCTTCAAAACACAACACTGCACATTGAGTTCGCATGACCTGTTTGACCCGTCAATCAGAGGTTCTCTCGCTCCAAAGACTAGAGGTAATTAACGGCAGATTAGTTCACGGCTGCCGGAGATTCGGATCCCCACAATCAATAAACCCCCAGCCTACCCTAGGCAGGGGGAATCTGTAATGCGCCTGACTAGCGCGCGTGTATTCCCATCTCAATGGGGTGACGAAAAACACCCTGCAGTTTGGTATTGGACCTGGAGGTTGTTTCCTAGAGTGTGGATCTCAATGGGTTGTGTTTGAAAGAGAAGCCGAGCTACCTGCAAAGAAGTCCCGGGGTAGGTGACTACCGTATGACCCTCCGACGATCAAGTTAGCCGAGAAATTTGAGCAGAGTAATGGCTTATTGGATTCAAGTTGCCTTACCTGAGCCGTCTGAGAGAGGGGTTTTATAGTGATCGCATGGAGCGTGAAGGCGCAAGATCTTCGCCTTCGGTTACACCCCTGACGTCATGCGTGCGTGAATGACGGGATCCCCCATTAATGACGGGATACGCTCATTAATGGGGGGATGCGCCAGCTTGGGACACGGGACGTGGGGCGGCGGTTATCTCGCTTTGGCGAGATACGCGGAGTCGTTGCGGAAACGCTAGGGTTCTGCAATCTTGGTTGATCGGGGGAGGCCGAGGAAGCTGGGCATGCTTGGAGCTCGGAGACGAGCGGGAGGCCAAGAAAACTCGACATTCTTGGAGCTCGGAGACGAGCAGGAGGCCGAGGAAGCTCGGCATGCGTGGAGCTCGGAGACGAGAAGACTGAGGAAGCTCGGAGACGAGCGGTTGGTAGTTTTCTAGGTGAAGGTGGAATGTCTTCAGGGGGTCTCCCGAAAGGTCAGGTATGCTCAACGAGGAGGGGCCCCAGGGATTGTCCCCGATGCAGCTCATTTATTCCACCCCCGTAGAGTCCGGGACACGTCATCTGCCACGTGTCGTAATCTGAGGAGACACCACTTGTGAGCATCATCAGCTGGCATGGATACTTATCCTCATGGGGACCGTCTTAATTGACATCCATCCATCATGTACTTAATTATAACCGCTAAAGGGTTTAAAACACTTTATCTCCTCTTCAACTTATTAAGATGATCAAGGATCTGGGAAGAATATGAAGGGCTCCATGCTTGAGACTTGGAATATAAGTGAGTTAAATAGAGATATATGGGAGATAAATTAACAATGATTTATGTCTTACACCTAACCATGGTTAGCCCTAAACCCAAGCGATTGATCGATCCATTAAATGGATAGAATTTTTTTTTGTGAATAATTAGTGAGGTTTTAAGGTTGTATCTAGAATATTAAAGTTTCAGGGGTTATATTTATATACCAAAGTCTTAGGACCCTTTTGGGAATGGAGTTAAGTTTCCTAAATTGTAGTTTCATAAAGTTAGCAAACCAAACTACAAAAATCTAATCTTGTCTTGTTTGGGAATCATTTTGAAGCTAAGATAACCACAGTTATCTAAGCCCAAATATTGAGAGTTATCTCAACTCCGATCTCCATTTTTTGCATTTAGGGCTTGCAATACATAGTTTGCATACCTCCACTTTTTAAGAAAACCCTTTAGTTATCCAAACTTCATATCCAAACAAGGCCTTAGTGTTACCATATACGAAAAAACCCTTAATTATAGAAGTATATGGTACAACATTTTCCTTAATATTGTAAAAGTTACAAGTAATTTGAAATAAAATGAATTTTCCCCAAAAAATACTTCCTCAATTTCTTTTACTAGTGTTTTTTCCTTTTGCCCACGCCTATAATTATTCTAAAATCTAAAATATCATATAACCTTCATTCATTCATCCAATTAAGGATAATTTTGGAAGTTTACATATAAAATGTATTGGTGTTAGAAGCATAAAGTAAAACATGTTTCTTGATATTCTAAGAAACCGGCAATTAGAAATAAATAAAAGAACAAACAAGGACTCATAAGAAGAAGAGATATTTATCAAAAACCACCAAATGATTATTCCGTTAGCAAAAAACTATCATAAGTATGCATCCTTAGCCAAGAACCACCTTGTCCTTATGTGTATAATCATATGACATTTTTACCCTTTATCTTTAAATATCAAATTAGGATATTGAGTCTGTTGATCAAACAAAATCTTGTAGCTTGATGGTTTTAGCCTCAAGTATGTATTTGTTACCTAAGAATCAACGGTGTATACTTAAGAATGGTAATTCTCTAACAAAAAACTATAGGACGGTTTCTCATGATTGGATTAGATCAACGGGAGGAAGACAATGGGAGTTTTTGGTATATAAGTAACGGGAGTAGGACACAAGAAATATGTTTTTCAGGAGTTCTTTTTTTCTATAATAGACCGTAACCTGATGTAATTGGGGTTTTGACTTCAGACCTCTTATTCAACTACAAAAGATTTTACCAAGAGACAACAGAGACACTCGCACTCATCCACTATTAGGACATAGGTAGAAGAAGAAAAAATTGCATTAATTACATAGGGTAATCGAGATGTAATCGAGTATTGTACTTATTTAACCCAACCATAATCAAATTAATGAATCATCCATTACGTGAATGTTTACTTGGATTACTTTGCAGCAATTTATAGAATTCAAGGAAGCTACATATAAATTCGAGTTTTACGGGTGTATATACAAGTAAGATTAGAGGGGGTTCATATATTTAAAAAGGGCTTGGTGTAGCTAAGCTGTGGGTCTGTGCAACCCCTGCGCAACATACCAAGCAGCCATGAGCCGCACACTTAAATGTGTGGGGCCGTCCTCTGCGCAGAAGGTTGCACAACAACTCGTTGGGTAGATACACTTTCTTCGGAAAAAACCGCAGCTTATCTTCTCTGTCTAAATGGTAACTTCCTATGTTACTATAAATCACTAAACCATTAACAATTTGCGATTTGAAACAGTCTTTTCCAAACGGAGAGCACTAGTGATCCGGATCGGAAGAATCGTCGTTCCGATCTAAAAATGGGAATAAAGTCGCTGTGTTACTAGAGCTATGTTTTTCGTTATGTATAAGTGTATTGGAGATATTAAATTATACATACATACATGCACAAACAATCCAAAAAACACTCTACGTTCTAGAGCTATGTTTATCATTATGTACAAGTGTATCGAAAAAATACCTCTATCATACCACATTTCATGACAAGTAGCGTTTCTGCGTTTGATTTCGTTCCGCATACCTGAATGTTCCACATTGCTAGTAACATTGATATAAAAAAAGAGCTCATCACCTCATAAACGACTAATAAAGTTCCATTTGTCTCTTGAAGATGCGCCGATACAACTGGTGGACAAGCTGTAATGGGAGGTTTCACGAGTGGGAAATCATGAAATTTGGTAATTAATTTTCCTCAAGGTGCCAGGAATTTTAAAAACAGCAATACATTTTGATACCCGCAATTAATTTATCCAAAGGATAAAATGATAGGATTCATAATACCTAAATAATAGTGTTAGATAAGTGGGCCCATGGTGTTTCTCTCTTGGGTAAATTTTTGGATAAACAAATTATTACAGTATAAAAAATATTTTTGTGGGAATTTTACTCCGGTGGATTTAATATTTGTCTAGGAAATTTAATATTTGTCAAGGAAATCGTTATGTTAAATATATACCGGGAGAACCAATTACAACGTGCCACGGAAGAGGTTTAATTTGTTTCTAATAGCCCTTCTGATCTCGATTTTTTTCCTCTAAAATAACTCTATTTTTAAAACTAAATCCCAAAATAGGACTGCTTCCAAAATATTTCCCGTACAAGACCTATGTTCGCCACTTAGGTGTTGGGATCAAAAATTACACCCTATAATTGAGGGCAACAACTCAACGAGTCAAAGTCAAAGCCCAAAAAGTTGGCCCGGGCCCAATCCCGAACCCAAGTCCAAGCAAGCGAGCCAAATCGCGGTCAAGTGGGTCCATGCCCAAGTCGAGCCCGAGCATGAAAAGGCCGGCCCTTATGCCAAAGGAATAATTATCAAGCAATAAATAGGTTTGATATAACTTTTATGCATAAATGTAAAATAAATGAATAAAAAATCAAATTTTTGTAAATCTCATGGCTCATATGCAAATAGAATTAACCGTGTGGGTATGGAACAGACAAAATGCCATTTTTGTAAAGCCCAAGGGGTTATATGTAAACTTGTAAGCTTATATAAGACAACATTATGATGAAATAAAACAATAATTATCATTCCCTTAAAAAATATTAGGATTTGTGCCCCCATCTTCTCTCTATCAAGTTTTTCCTCTTCCTCTTCATTTCCAATTAAACCAAAAGCTTAACTCTCTTTTTCTTAAAACTAAATAAAGTTTCACCATAAACCCCTTGAAGGAGAATTCAACTCTCACATCAAATTCAAAAAGGAAAAAGATCTTTAGTATCTTCTTCCTTCTCCTCAAGATCCCATTTGAGAGAGGAAGAAGAAGGGAGACCCCCCTCCCCAAGCACCATTAAGAGAAGAAAATAGATATCTTTTCATCACCCAAAATCCAAATCTTGGAATTCCAAGAGAACCCATTTGAGTTTCTTCACGAAAGAGGAAAAGGGAAAATCTTTTGGAATTTAACTACACTTAAAATTCTTTGGAAGTTTAACTTCATTTAAAATTCTTTGGGAGTTTCACTCCAAAATAAAACATTTGGCAGTTTAACTCCATTTAAAATTCTTTTGCGAGTTCAACTCCAAATCCGAAACTTCAATTTTAAATCCAGTCCATGCGATCTCGGGCCCGTGCCCGCATCCCCGCGTGCGTGTCGTGCGCCGGCCCGCACGCATGCCGCGCATGTGACGAGCTCCCGTCCGCCTGCCCGCGTGCTTAGCGTCCGTGTACTGCGCGCTCGGCGTCCGCGTGTATGCGCTGCGCGCTTGTGCTTCACTTCCAAAAAATATATAATAAATAAATTAATTAATTAAAAAATTATTTCTTTGAAATAAAAAAATATTTTGTCACAAATAGAATAAATAAAAAAATGAAATGAACACGCCTTTCTGCATTACTTTCAAACACCGACACCTCATATTGAGTTCGCATGACCAATTTGATTCGTCAATCGGAGCTTCTTTCGCTCCAAAATCGAGAGGTAATTAACGCCAGTTTAGTCCGCGGCTGCCGGAGATTTAGATCCTCACAATTAATAAACCTCCGCCTACCCCAGACAGGAGGATTCTATACATGCTTGACAAGCATGCGTATTTTCACTTCAATAGAGTGACGAAAAAAACTCTACAGATTCTAGCGCTCGCGTATCAATCGAAGGCATCGCCTGAGCTTGCCCACGACGTCTGGCTATTTCTTTTTTTTCCGTCCCTAATCGAAGCTACAAAAGTCGTTCAAATACCGACTTGCGCTTAAGTTTTGGTGCCCTTGCGATCACCACATCGGCCTACGGCGGCTTTCCGAAGAATAGAAGCCCACCAGACTCTCAAATCGGAAAAGCTTAAGCATAAGCGGTTTCGATATAGAGCCAACAAAAATGCCAAGACCCCGGCCAAATTAAATTTTGTGAAGTTCCAAAGCCCGGACTGCTTCGCGGCCACAGTCGTGTCAACCGTGAGAACCCGCAATTCTTTCGAACCCTTAAAGTGGGTCCAAAAGAATGCGATGCTTGCAAATATTAAGAAGGCCGTAATTCAAAATGTGCTATGAAGAGATGTCTCCACGCTCTAGCACAAAAGGCATGACACCCTCTCTTCAGAAGTCTACCAAGCACTTTGTGCAGCGCGAAAGCAGCTGGGTAAAACCAAAAAAGAAGAGCCAGCGTCACCTAAGGGCCCATCCAGGCTAACTGCCTTTAGTCGATTGTCCTTTCATGAAGAGGAAGGGCCATGCCGACGGTCCGAGAAATCAGCCGCCAAAGATAAAGATATAGCTAAATATGTTATCCACACTGTTTATATGGCCGGCACGCGCAGGAAGAGCAGGGACGGGGCCGCCACATCTTAAGCTCAATCAGGCTTGAATGTGACCGCCACTTTCCAAGATCAGCCTCCTTCGCAGGATAATAAAAAACCCCTCGATGAGGCCGATAAGAAGAAGGACCCCTCTGTCCATGCAGAATCAAGCTCGGACAATGAAGAAGAGCCAACTTTCCGTCTCAGGACTGCAGAACAGGAGCTCTTCCAAGAGCTTCGAAAACAGCTCAGAAGTAAAGACAAGAAGATGGTTAAACTTTACTCCAAAAGTGACGACTTGACGAATGTCGTGATGTAGCTCACGGCTCAGATTGCTCGGACACCCTCCAATCAAGCGCAAGTCTCTATTCATGAGCCGTGTGACAACGACCCGAAGCAGCCAATGCTCGTCCCCCAAAGTCCAAAAGCAGGCGAACCGTATGAAAGTCGGCCGCATCCTATCTAGGGAAATGTCTTGACTACCGATGACAGCAACCCGCTAACGCAAGATCAAATCATGGATTTGGTCGCCAACAAAGTCAAAATATTGGTAGCTGAAGTCGAAATGCAAAAAGATGTCAGCAATAGCGGGAGACCATATCCTGCTCGGTATGATCTGGTAGAGTTTCCTAGTGGCTATATCATCCCCAAATTTGAAATATTTGATGGGATGAGAAATGCGAATCAGCCCCGTGCCACCAAGCCTCATGCGGGAATACTAGGGGTAATGAAATGCTTCTCCTCCGCCAGTTCGTTAATAGCTTAACCGATGTCACTTTTGACTGGTACGCGGGCATATCGGATGGCTTCGTTACTATTTTCGTCCAAATGGAATCTCTGTTTCGGTAAAGATTCATGAGTGTCAGCGATAAGATCACCATTGCCGACTTCGTAAGGACCAAGCCAAAGAATAATGAAAGCATCATGAATTTTATATTCTGACGGCGCAATCTCTCCGTCAAATTCGAGCCACCGTTGGAACAAGACCAATCCGTCAATCTCCTCATCGGAAATCTCGACACCTGGATGTATCCTTTTCTATGCATCGCGGGTCTCAAGACATTCCAAGAGCTGATCAAGAAAGTTCAAATGTTGGAACACTCAAAGTAGGAATCTTTCTCGGATTCCCAAAATAACAATAAATCCTGGAGAAACTGAAAGGACGATAATCGCAAAGGCGGAAATTCCGACGATACCGAATCTTTTAACACTTCAGTTAACCGAAATAAGTGAGGGATGAGCATGCCTAATGCCAACCATTCTCGGAAGCCAGTGTTGGGAGAGGGAAGGAAATCGTCCCTGAAAGAGAAGCTGGATAAGGTCTATTATTTCAGAAGGGACAAAATCCGTTAAATATTCAAAGATGCCCTAAGAAACGGTCTACAATTGCCAGAATCAAAAGTCCGAAAGAAGTGAATATGACCGACTACCCTTAATATTGCCCCTATTACAGAGTGATAAGTCATGCCATTGAGGACTCCTTCTTCTTTAAAAATTTGGTCGAAAAACAATATAAGGCAGGAAAGATAGAACTGTCTAAAGGCATGTTAACAAACAGTCAAGCTACGACCATCAATTTCATACAAACAGAGACCGAATCCCTTCGGGAACCTACTGCCATCAGTCATCTGCCCTTCTATGAAAAGAACGGACCAAGGTAAAAAACCAAAAGCCCAATGAGCAATATTGCCAATGAAGAAGCAGTAGACGGGTGCACAACCCATACGGTCTATATGGTGGAGCTCAGAGGAACAAGTCCTCCTACGCCTCATAGCCATGACAATGACATGGTTGTTGCTGCCCAACACCGGCTAGGTCCACATGACGTAGAGCCCGCTTAGGCCATTAAGCAAAAGGAGCCCGTGATCCCTTCAGAATCGAGCTCAGGCAGTAAGGATAACCCGGTTATCATGCCCGAAGCCATAGAGCAAGCATTATTCCAATGGTTTCAAAGGCAGCTTCAGACAGGGACGAGAAGTTGGCCAAGGTCCGTTCTAAAGTCGACGAGCTGGCAAATATTATGGCCGATCTCACGACCCAAGTCGCTCGATTGCAATTACAGCAAAATCAAAATTTGGTTCATGAACCAGGGATTGATATCCTGAAATAGCCAACCAATATTCTCTCTAACCTAAGAGTGGAACACCTTTGCGAAAAACGGTCACAATCAGCCTCCAGTCTTTCCGATACGTACACTGAACGAGGTAAGTGGACAGCAGGAGAACCAAAGACCGATCGACTTCGAGAACCGGCATCAGGAAAGACACCGACTTTAATGGAGAGAAAAAAGAAAATATACTCCTTCAAGAGGGACGAAGTCCGCAAAATATTCAAGGATACCTTGAACAACGGTCTACAGCTCCATATTCTAAAGAGGCCACATGAAATGAACATGACCGACAATCCCATATACTGTCCATATCATAGGATGATGAGTCATACCATCGAAGACTGCTACATTTTCAAGGATTGGATGGAGAACCAATACAAAGTTGGGAAAACCATACCGCCCTCGGAGGTACCGACAAGCCACAAAATTACGGTCATTAACTTAGCTCCACTAAGATCAAAGTTCGAGAAGCTCGGATAAGCAAACACATTTGACCTCTAAGTCGTTAAATTAGGAATAGACAACCCCTACGTCGTTAAACTGGGAGTATAAAAAAATTGTGTATAAACAAATAAACGAAACTCACAATAAAAATCAACGAGTAAAAATAAAAATAAAAAACCGAAATGATGAGACAACCACGAATAAATAGCCAAAATGATAGGACAATCGCGACAAGAAAAGCTAAAATGGTAGAGCAATCGCGGGAAAAAAAAACTTGTATACAAATAAATATTTCAAATCCATCCAAAGGTGAATTGTGAGTCGCTCCTAAAAGCATACTTCAGTGTTAGCGATACAGACGCCAACAAAATTTCAAATCTCCGAATATCGCAACGGCGAATGATGAGTCGCTCCTGAAACCATACTTCAGTGCTAGCGATGCAGACGCCAACAAAATTCCAAATCCCCTAAATTCTTCCAGCCCTACGGTCGGTCCCCAAACTGACCACCGTATACAATTCACGAGCATAAATGATCCCCATCCCAATCAAATTCCACTACACCAGCTTTACGGCCAGTCCCCAAATTGACCACGATATACAATCCATGGGCATAAATAAGCTAAATCATACCCATGCCCAACTGCTGTCACGCCCCGCTTCCCGGTATACGGCGAAGGGGACGCGACGAGCTCCGCTACATATATACTTAGGAGTACATACGCTAAGCGTATCTAAGCAATATAAAAGTAAATCACAAGAGACAAGAGATATAGAAATAACAGCAACTTTATTAATAACATTCTTTTGTACAATGCATGAAAAGTAAATACAACTGGAATGAAAAACGATGCCTAAACAATGGCATAACAGGAAATGAAAATATTGAATAGAACAAGGTACAATGTCTAGAGCTCGGGGTCTTCGTAAAACTGTTCCAAGTCTTCACCGGTGGGCTCGATCTCTGCTGTGTCCAAAGCACCTGACGACATTCAAAGAAGAAAGAAATAGAATGTCGTCAGCGAACGGGTCGCTCGGTAAGTCCCGAAGATAAGGGAGAAATATACAAAGAGTAGGAGAGAGAGTAGCTTTTAATGTTGTATTGTATTGTTGTAATGTTGTATTAACGCTGTTGTTTGTAGCTTGGTACAGAAGAATGCCAGTGTATACGAGAGGGGTCTCTATATGCTAGAGACCAGGGCAAACGGAAAATAGAGTACAAGGCTCCGTTAGAAGGCCCGGAACAACGGCAATTGGATACATGTTAGGTATCTTAAGTCTGACCATCTCGTGCCACTTTTAACATCTTCCGTACCAATCTATCTCTTAAACCCCGTAGTGTTTTGATTGTATTGTTGTATTGCATTGTATAAGTTGGATGACTGACGAAAACCATGATATCAGTAAACAGATTGTAACTGCATAATCAGGTAAATGGAATAACGGAATAATGGATGTATATCCATGGTTTGGTTTAGTCAAGTTGTATAGATTGTTAACTGGATTCTGGGATTCATGTGTTCATATTGAGTTGGAATATTAAAGAATGTAGATTGACTTGAATCATATTCAAGTCAGAAATAATCAGACTCAAACCCGAGTCAGACTAAGAGAAATGTAAGTCGAAGTTCTATATTTGTTAGGGTCCTTATTGTAATTTATAAAATTGAGGGGGTTTTATGTAAAAATACTTTTGTATAGTTTTCAAGATACACCTCAAGTAATTATTATTCGTCTTTATAGTTATAATAAGTGTGATTTATTTTGTGATATTTCTAGTGAAAATATCCTAATTTCATAAATAAAGGTATTAATTTGTTATATTGATTTATTTGAAATTCATGGTATTTTAATGTAACTTTTAATCTTGTAATTTTTAGGAAAAGGTGGAAACTTTATCTTATAATAAAATAGGTGTTTAAATGATAAATATACATATGTTTATACAAGAATAATTTTTAATAAATATTTTATTTTCCAAAATCTCATTTTTCTTAAATGTTGTATTTTAAACCTTTCGAGACCGAATGCTCCTTGCGGAGGTCTGAATCTCGCACTACTAAGCCCGAGGGTGCACGATAAACCGTACTATCCCTAACGGATTCCCCAAAGGTGGGTTGTAGTGGCGCTTTGCAAAGATTTAATAAATACTAATCATTTAGAAAACGGTTTTATAAAGATAAGGTATTTATTTGTAGAAGGGTGTAAATTTCCGTATTTTAGATTTTAGGGTTTCCTAAGCCAATTAACCTATTTCTAAATGGTCTAAATGATAAGTCATTAGAAGCCTCAAATCGCCTCTTCACCGTCAATTATGGCCAGGTAAGTGTCAGGTGAGTGGGAGGCTCTCCACTACAAGTAGTGGTTCTAATTAAGTAACCACTCGCCTTAGACACACTTGCCTAGACAGCACAAAGTCAGGTTTAGATAAACGATTGATGTCCATGACATATCGTATTTTCCTATTAAAAAATATTGTTTTAAAATTGTTTAAAACTTAGAACTTTTAGAAAAGGTTTTATTAAGAAAAGGGTATTTAAATGTAAAATCTTGTATTATCGTATTCTAAGTTTTCAAGGTAGCGTGTTATGATTACATATGAGTGTGTGTGGAGGTAGGTCATTACCTCGTGATCTACTTTAAGATATAGCAATGTTAAAGGGTTAAATGTGATAAACTAAACATGGTGGTATTTAAGTGCAAAAATACGGTATATTACAAAAGCTATCATTTCATGTGTGAAAACTTGTTCAAATTACTTTTTAAGTGATTAGTAGTCAACATGAAGATATTTAAGCATTATGGAATTGGTGATAAGTGAGATTTGATAGAAAACCGAATCGGAAATCGGTTTGTTCCGATTTCCGTCGGGTTTGAAAAGTCGTATTTTTATGAAAGAAAAGAAAGATAGAAAAGAGGGACTTACGGGTTTGGACAACGTTAGAGAGTAAGAGAGAGGTAGAGGGTTTGCTGGTGCGTCGAATCGTCGTTGAGAGGTCCTAGCACGATCGTCGGAATTTTGCCGTCGATTTCGTCAGCGCTTCGCCTTTCGCTCGTTTTCTCATGTACCAAGTTCTCTTGAAATTTTTAGAGAGTGGACTTAGGAATGTAGGGTGAGAGGGTAGAGGGTATGCGGGTTTATATAGGGTTAGGCTAGGGTTAGGATTTTTTAATAAAAAAAATACAAAAATCATTAAAAATCATTAAATCTAGATTAAAAGGGATTTATTGGGCAAATGATAACCGATCCAAGCAATTAAAGTGTGCAGGGGGGTGGACCAAGTCAATAGGAGACTTTTCTCTGTTGGTGACTCGGCCGTCCGGCCAAGTCCGGCCAACGGCGTCGGACCGAGTCGGCCGAGTCGCCGGCCGGCGGCGCCGAGTCGGGCCGAGTCAGACCACCAGAGGCCGGGAAACTTCGAGGGTACAATTTAGTATATTTACTTTTTGTTGTCCAGTACATATTTTGGGAGTTATGGCCTTTTGACCGTTGACTTCCAAAAGAAATTAAAACAAAATAAATACAAAAATAATGTAGGGCATGAGATTTGAACTATGGTGGCTTGGTTCAGTAGTGCAAGGTGTTACCAATGAGCTACAAGCTCCTTCTTGTAATTATTGTGGGAAAATAACTACTTAAAGTGGTAACAGCAACACTAAATACCCCAAGTACACTTTAATTTTTAAACAATTTTATGTACACTAAAAATGGAATTATTTAAAAACAAAATAATTACTTATATATATATGTATATATATTATGCTCAGGTTAAAGTACTCCTTTATGGATTTTTAAAAAAAAATTGTATAGAAAAGTGTATAGAAAAATTAGGGTTGTTACAACTGCAATCACCATCCCCGCGGCCGGTCTCTGCCCTTAGAATTATGCTCCATTTGGAAAGAACCACTCATGTGTCCTTACGATACATGAGAAGAAAAAAACTTACGAGATCCTTTCGACTCATAAGAAAACACCTTCATGGGATCTTTACGACCCACAAGGGAAAAACAAACTTAGGGGTTCTCACGACTCCTAAGGAGAAAATACACCTATGAGATCCTGTCGACTCATACGGAGAAAATACTTTTATGAGACCTTTACGGCTCATAAAATTGATAAGTCTTAGGTGATATAAACCTGTCTTCTAAGCTATCTCTCCCGAACAGGCAAAGGAAAATGATGAATTGCTCCTGGCACCTGTGCTTCAGTGTTAGCAACGCTGATGCCAACCCCAAAATTCCAAACTTTTGATCCAATAGACCCATAAGTCGTTAAACTGAGAACAGATGAGCTCTAAGTCGTTAAACTGGGAACAAATGACCCCAAAGTCGTTAAACTGGGAACGAAGGAAATCCCCTCATGGCAAATGATGATTCAATCCTGATACTATATTTCAGTGTAGCGATACTGATGCTAACCTAAATCCTAAGTTCTCCACGGCAAATGATAATTCATTCTTGGTACTATATTCCAGTGTAGCGATGCTGGCGCCAAACAAAAACCCAAATTCCAAGCCTCGGGTTCAAAAACCCAGCAGGATGGATAAGAAAAACTCCTAAATTAAATCAAATCAAATCAATGAGTCAATCAACGACCTTCCCGTCGGAATCATGCTCCGCCTTGGAATCAAGTCAACCAACGACTTCCCCGTTGGAATCAAGCCCCGTCTTGGAAACAAGTCAACCAACGAGCTCTCGTCGGAACCATGCTTCATCTCAGAATATGTGCCCCGTGTCTATCACGCCCTGCTTCCCAGAAGATGAAAACAGGCACATGACAAGCCCGTGACGTATTTGTTCCAAGAAGGTCATTTCCCAGAGTAAATACGCTAAGCGTAAAATAAGCGATATAAAATGATAAGAAATTAACATGAGATTTAAACTTCAACAACGTTATTTAGATTTAAACTTGATATATTTACAATACATGAGTTCAATTAAAAAGGAAATATAAAAACAAAAATGCCTAGATAGGTAGCGTACATAAACTGAAAGAAAAAATGAGTTAAGCTAAACATGAGTAGTGATCTGGTCGTAATTCTCTGTAGTCTCTTCTATATTCTCAGTCTTCAGACCACTTGATGAACATCCAAAAGAAGAAAGAGATGGGTGGATGCCCGTTGGCAAACTTTTGTTCGGTAAGTCCCCAAGAAAAGGTGTGAAGTATAAAAGTATAATGACAAGTTGGAAAATGGATATCATGAAGCAATAGACTAGGAGATATAAACATGCCATTTAATATAAGCATGTCAATTTTATGTAACATGCAGTTCTATTGGCAAGGTATCATGAGTATGACAATATGTTTGTATGCATGGCAATATAACATGAGCATAGAAAAATAGTTTAGTATGGCCGTATAGTGTAGGTATAGCGCACATGAAGTGCAGGTAAGTGTCAAGAAAAGTCTCTACATGGGTAAACTAATTTAACGTAAGTTCAGGGTGAATGTCAACTAATCTTAAGAGTGTTCTCAAACCCAACAGGCTGTAATCCAGGGATAGGAAATCACGGGAGTGTTAGTAACGGGATTTCAAGCTAGTGTTGAAGTATTCCAAACTCAACAGGATATAATCAAGGTGCAAGGAAACATGGGCCCTCATGATAGATTGCTGACGTTAGTAGACATGGATTCATAATCTAGGGGGACTCCTGAGATTTTGTTGGATTCGTACTTGAACTATCCCAACACCCTGTGTATTCTAGATTACAGTTAAAGTTACCAGCCTTGCTCGAATCCATGAATACATCAAGTTGCAAAATTGAGTTCATGTCAAGATCAAGTATTCGTGTTAAGTGTTCATGTATTCATATCAAGTTGTATTCATAGTTCGAGTCAAGTCAGTTCAAGCGTAGACATTGGGTTCATATATTCATGTTAAGTTCAAGTATCCAGTTCAGATTCAAGTTCAAGTTCAATTTTGGGTTCGAGTTTGGATTCGAGTTATAGCCATTTCATATTACTAGATTTAACTTTGAAGATCTTATGTTCGGGAATAATTGGACAACCACTGCACATGGACGGCATGATTTGTGTCTTTTTCCGAGACGATTGTCATTGATAACTCCGTTAATTTGCAGCGTTGTCTAACCTAAATAGGCAAGCACTCACTTTCTCTGGCTCCCTAGGGCTCAAGAGAAATGATACTGCTTAAACCTATATTAATCTAGGGTCCTTAAAGATTTATTCTAGTTGTTTACATTGTATTTACATTATTTGCATTTCTCGATAGGGTTTTATGAAAATGTTATAATATTGTTTTTAAAAATAAACCTCAAGGGTGATTTATAATATTAAGAGTTTTGATAAAAATTTATTTTAGTTTTATTAGTATTTTAGTGATGAAATCTAGCTTTTAAAAGTTTATGGTATTTTTATGAAAACTATACTTTTAGAAACTGATGGTATTTTAATGTAAATTGTTTTATTTTGGCTAAACTTGTAGCTTAGTATATTGTGCTATGAAACCATGGTGTATGTGATGGGGTAGGTCATTACCCCGTGAATTTTCTAGAGGTATAGTTCATGATAAGGTTAAAAGAGGTATAAGTAAAGTTCATGCTATTTATTCGTTATTTGTAATCTACATATTATTTAACATAACAAATATCATATTAAAATTGTGAGACATGGATAGAGTTGTAAATTCGTATTTTCTTGATATCATGGCATGAAAATTTATAATGAACATGTCGAATTACAATGAATATATATATATTTTTAATTTGAACTTTGTTTATAATACCGTATTCTTTCGCGTCGATATAAGAGGAGAAAAAAGAGAAAAGCAGATGGAGGATTTAGCGTAGTTATAAGTGATGCGGAGTGGGGAAGTGGGAAAAAAAAAATAAAAGAGAGTATACAAGAGGGAAAAGAAGAGAGGATGAGAGAACTTACAATCTCCGCTTGTACTCGTACAAGTGAGAAAAAGTCTCGGTTGAGGAACCAAGACCTACGGTGCATGGAGACTTGAGTTTGGATCCGATTACGCGTACAAGAACGAACTGTAGGTAGCTAACGTGTGGAGGAACGAATTTGAGCGACGGAATTGGCTTGGACTTGTGCGCTTAACTTCTTTTGCTAGAGTGAGGCTTGAGAGACAGAATTTTGAGTGGTATTTTCAGAATAATCTAGGAGAAGAATTAAGGAGAAAGACTAGGTATTTATACGGGAAAATATAGGTGTAAAGAAAATTAAAAAGATAATAAAAATGTATTAAAAATGAGGGTAAAGGGGTAGATGAGGGGTCTGGGGTTCTCTAGTTAATTGCAGGAAAATCAAATAGGAAAAAGAAGTAGTGGGGAGCTGAAGGGATACACGTGCAAAGGATGGAGAAATTTGGAGCTAAGCAGGCCGACAGTGGCGGTTTTTGAGAAAAATCCGGCGGTCAAACATGAAGCAATTGACTCGTGGTTCGTGCAGTGCATTCATCTGGGTATTTATGTATCATTTATATTATTTGATTTATTTGCAACTCTTCGTTTCTCCATATAATGCACGTGCAACTCTTGGGCTTCCAAAAAGTTAAAAGAAAAAAAATTATAAAAATAATTGGGAGTGATGGGCTTCAAACACACAGGCTAAAGAACAACAATGGAGAGGCTTAACCTGTGAGCCACAAGTTCCTTCTTGTACATAAGTTATGAATAATAACATATAACTCGAAAGCAGAACAAAAATACACTCTTTTATTAATATTGGATCAATAAAAGTGTATAGGAATTTTACGGTCGTTACAGTGTCGGAATCATACTTCGTCTCGTAGTATCTACCTTCCCTGTTGGAATTATACTTTGCCTAGGAATCAACATATGCATCGGAACTATATTTCGTTCAGAATGTTTACTCTGCGTCGGAATTACGCTTTGTCTCAGGATACACATGTCCTGTGTCGAAATTATGCTTCGTCCTGGAACCCTGCGTCGGAATTATATTTCGTCTAAGAATATGTGCCCCGTGTCGGAATCAAGTTTCGCCTCGGAATATCTATCTTCCCTGTCGGAATTAAACTTCGCCTAGAAATCAACCTCTACATCAGAACTATATGTCGCTCAGAATGTCTACTCTGCGCCGGAATTACGCTTCGTCTCGGGATACACTTGTCCTGTGTCGAAATTATGCTTCGTCCCGGAACCCTGCGTCGGAATTATATTTCGTCTCAGAATATATGTCCCGTGTCAGAATCATACTTCATTTCGGAGTATCTACCTTTCCTGTCGGAATTATGCTTCGCCTAGGAATCAAGCTATATATCGGAACTATATTTCGTTCACAATGTCTATCCTACGCTGGAATTACACTTCATATCAGGATACACCTGTCCCATATTGAAATTATGCTTCGTCCCGGAACCCTGCATCGGAATTATGTTTCGTCTAAGAATATACCAGTCCTGTGTTGGAATTATGCTTCATTTAGGAACCCTGCGTCGGAATTATGCTTTGTCTCGGGATATACTTATCCCGTGTCGGAATTATATTTCGTCCCGAAACCTTACGTCGGAATTATACATCGTCTTAGAATACACCTGTCCCGTGTCGAAATTATGCTTCGTCCTGGAACCTTGTGTCGGAATTATGTTTCGTCTCAAAATATACCTGTCCCGTGTAGGAATTATGTTTCGTCCCTGAACCCCGTGTTGGAATTATAGTTCGTCTCAGGATATATCCGACCCTTGGAATGATGCTCCGCACCTCGGAATGATACTCCGATCCTAAGAATTATGCTCCCGGAATAATGCTCCGCCCCCGGAATGATATTTCACCTCGAATTCAAACTCCCCATGGAAGAATATCCATCAATTTCATGCACACGGCCTATGTACGCAGTGTGCATTCATTGACGGGGGGAATTTTTTGGGGGTAAAAAATTACATCCCACGATCGAGATCAACAAGTCAATGAGTCAAAGTTAAAGCCCGAAAAGTGGGCCCGGGCCAAAGCCTGAATCCAAGTAAAGTGGGCCCAAGCCCGAACCCAAATCCAAGCAAGCGAGCCCAAACCACGGTCAAGTGGGCCCATACCCAAGTCGAACCCAAGCATGAAGAGGCTGACCCCACATGCCAAAGGAATAATTATCAAGCGTTAAATAGATTTGATGTAATTTTCATGCATAAATGTAAAATAAATTGGTAAAAAGCCAAATTTTTGTAAGGACATAGCTCATGTGCAAAAAGAATTAAGTATATGGGTATGGGATGGACAAAATGTCAATTTTATAAAGCCCAAGGGGCTATGTGTAAACTTATAAACCTATATAAAGCAATATTATGATGAAATGAAACAATAATTTTCATTCCCCTAAAAAACATTAGGGTTTGTGCCTCCATCTTCTCTCTCTCAAGTTTTTCCTCTTCATTTTCATTTCCAATTAAATCAAGAGCTTAGCTCTCTTTTTCTCAAAACTAAATAAAGTTTCACCATAAACCCATTAAAAGAGAGTTCAAATCTCACATCAAATCTAAAAAGGGTATATCTTTACTATCTTCTTCTTCCTTCTCAGGATCCAATTTGAGAGAAGGAGAAAAAGGGAGTCCCACCTCCCAAAGCTCTATGAAGAGAAGAAAATGGATCTTTTTTCATCACACAAGATCCAAATCTTGGAATCCTGTCACATCTCGCTTCCTAAAATACATGAATACGGTACGTAGCTGTAAGTCTACGGTAGCGCCCCGGCCGTCTGTCCGAGACCAAAATGCGGAAACGAAAACTTTTTCTAAACTAGAAACCGGCGCTATCGTAGACTTTAATCACGGATCGAACCATTAACCTATAACTAGCAACAAGAGAAGGGTTAGAAAAGCTATACCGATCGATCCATGTCCTTCGGTCTTTGGCCACCAACCCAAACTCCTCGCGGCATCTCCGATCTTCGGTTTTCTCGTCGGAAAGGGCACCACATCTTTGAGTCTTTTTACGGGCTCCCGCTTCATCCGAAGCAACTCGGGCACGAAGTTTGCTAGCCGACGTGTCCAAGGCGATGTAGAGAATGTGTGTGACAACTTTGTCTCTTGAGGATTTAGTGGATGCCATTAATGAGGAGATAGTGAGCTCAAGAAAGAAGAGGAAGAAGAAGAAGTTTCCTTTTCTTTTCTTTTGTTGTGAGATGATAATGAAAGTGAGAGAGTGAGAATGAAATACAAGAGCTAACCTATACCTTATGGCTGCCCTTTCTTTCCCCCCTCTCATTTCATCCACAAATCAATCACATAATATGACATATGCACAAGTAAAGAGACCATGACTCATCACTTGTGCATGTGTCACAAATAATTCTCCTAATCATGATTTTGAGCTCATTATTTCCATATGCAAACATTAATCCAAATGTTTGCAACAATAAAAAGAGAATGGCATCTACTGAAGTAAACTTGTGACGGATCATAAGAGTACCCCTCACCTGTATATACATACTGTAAATCCACGTTACCCTTCCCGGTTCTTTCGGGCTTGTAGAAATGGTGAAAAACGATTTTTTCGGTGATGGTAACATGGACTCTAGAAACGGATCTTTGCTAAACAAACTATCTAACAACCTAACTAAGAGTTTAGCTACTAGGTTAAGGGTTATACCTAAACTTGAACTCCTTCTCTTCAACTCCTTGTAGTGGTCGGATCGGCCTCACCTCGTCGTCTCCTTATGCCGAAGATAGATCCACCCGAAAGTTTCTACCTTTGGCTCCAACCTCAATCTAGAGGAAACTAGAATACTTGGCTTGCTAGATCTTGTACACTAGGATGAGTAGAGAAGTGTTTTAGGTTTTATCTCTATGGTTCTTGTTTCTCAACACATGAGACAATAGAACCATGAACTAGAGAGAGAGCAAGAGGATGAGGGAGAGCTTGAGGATGAGAGAGAATACAAATGATAGAAAATGTAAGACTTTTTCCAACCATCCTCTTCATAATCCAAAATAATCATAACAAATAATAATAATTGAGTATTATGTGATGGTTGTTATCATATCAAATGGCAATATCATTTCATGTATTAAATGCAATGTGTGAACAAACAAGCAAGCAAAAGTCTTTGCCATGAAATGATAGCCATTGTAATGATGATGGTCAACAAGTCCAACCTAGTCAACCGGTCAACCAAGTCAACAAGTCAACAAAGTCAACCTTTCAACCCAACCATGGCACAATAATACTTAATTAATATTATCATTAATCATATTTCTTATTCTCATTAGGGTTTAGCAAAAGTCAACAGTCAACAACCCTAATGAGAATCCTCTGCCTCTGTCTCCGTCAACCGTGCATACATACCCGCATCCGCGTTCCAAGGAACATGAATACAAACGAGATAAAACCAATCCCAAAACGTATACTAGGATCTGGCTTAAACCAAAGCCCGCTTGTAATAACTGCCCGGACATTAAACGTGCATAAGTGCACGGATGTGACCGAACCCTGTCGCAAAACCATGCGACCTCTACCTTTTTGCCTAAAGGCGAATAGCTCTCTGTGTGGGACTCTAAAGACTCGACACTACGCTGGCAGTGGGTTTAACCACAGACGGCAAGCGGCACTAGCTGTCCGTAACGGTCCCCAGGTAGATACCGATAAGAAGACTGACGAGGTGAAACCCATCTTAACTCCTACTGAGCCTGAATGTGACAGTATTCATACAGTCCGGTCTGTTCGTCTGAGAATATCGCATGGCGGGCCTAGGGGGCGGTAAACGTCAGTCCCCTAATAGCAGTACAAGTCGTGTCGGAGTGTAGCCCAGAACACCCTGAGATAACACTGGAAACCCACCAGTATATCTCGCTTGCCCTGGACAAGGACTTTGTGTAATGGCTCTCCTAGACACAGCGCGATATCAACCCCCAATACCGGAAGAGACGAATCCTGTCTAACCGTCACTGCCTCCAAGTGCTTCAGGACTGCACCCAACTACTACATGTTTGCATGACTCCTTTGAGCCGTGGTAGGGTAGTAATCAAAGTACAGTGGGAACACACTCGAGACGAAGTGACAGTGTCAAGTCAGCGGACTAAGCTGTACTCATGTCACCTGGGAACTGATAACTGACGATAGGTATAGTACCAACCAACATTTCCCGACGAGTCCTGTCCAGTGTACTCGTAACCTAACGAGCATCCGCATACTATCTCAAGTACGACGTACTGATGGCTGTGGGACAGACCGTCTCCCATGCTGGGATGAGAAGCGCATACGCTAGTCTACTCCGGAGTATCGATGCCCTGTCTCGATAGTCCTACGACTAGGGACCTGTATAAGGATGTGCTTGTGGATTACCCAGCCCCCACGAGTGTGACTGCCATCACAACGCTAGTAATCAAGTAAATATCCTAAGGGCTCCACTAATGTGTATAGGTGATATATTAAAAGAAACACATGTACACATTAAAGTAGAAACAAACCAAGTAGCATACTACTATTTTGAGCAAGATTGTCTATACAACTGTGGATATCCCAAGCTTCCATTAAGTAATATACAAACTAGTATGATACAGTAATGGCCTCTAGGGCATATACACTAACACATACCTGCATCCGCATTCCGACCGAATGCGAATGCGATGAGACTAAAGTAATCCAACAAATCTAACACTAGGATCAGGTTTAAACCAAAGCCCACTAGTATGATCCACCCGATTATGATCCGTGCACTACTGCACGTATATGATCGAACCCTGCTATATATCATACGGCATCTACAACATTTTGCCCGAAACTTGAGAAACAGTCTGTGGGGGACTCTAAAGACTCGTCAATACTTTGGCTGTGGATTTAACCACTAGCACATCAGTGGTACTAGCCATATGTAACGGGCTACCAGGTATTGACCAAAAGGGAGGTCGATGAGCGAACTCATCCTGATACCCTACTGAGTCTGTCAGTGACAATATCCGTACAGTCCGATCCGTTCGTCTATGAGCATCGCATGTCGGGCTTAAGGGGTTGGTAAAAGTCAGACCCCCAAAACGGTACATGTCGTGTCGGAGTGTAGCCCAGACCACCCTGAGATACTACTGGAATACCTACCGGTATATCTCCTGTCTTGGCCAAGGACTTCGTGTAATGGCTCTCCTAGACACAGTACGATCTCACCCTCAATACCGGGAGAGACGAAACCTCTGCCGATCCGCTCACTGCCTCCATGTGGCTCGGGACTGTACCCAACTAAAACCTGTTTGCATGACTCCTTTGAGCCGTGGTAGGGTAGTAATCAAAGCACGGTGGGAACTCACACGAGACAAATGACGATCTCAGGTCGATGAACTAACCTGTACACATGTCACCAGGGAACTGCTATCTGACGTCAGGTATAATACCAACTAGCATGTTTCCGGCGAGTCCTGTCCGGTGTACTCATAACCCAATGAGCACATGTATACATCTTAGGTGAACCAACTGACACCAATGGCTTGTGAGACCGGCCACCGCCCCTTGTCGGGGTCTCGACTGTATACACTAGTCTACTCTGGAGTATCGATGCCCTGTCTCGAAACTCTTTCGACTAGGGACTTTTTAAGGATGTGCTTACAGACCCCAGCTCCCACGTATATGATCTCCATCATACTGCAGGTAGTCAAGCAAGAATCCTAAGGGCTCTATCAATGTGTAATAGCGACCTGTAAGGTCACCTAAAGCAGTACTCGATGATAAAGATAAACCAGATAGTATACTATCATCTTGAGTAAGACTGTCATACCGGTATAGGTCCTCCCTCAATCATTGTAATCACGTGTCTGTGATCCAATAATTGACTCTGAGGACACTATATCCAACAATCTCCCACTAGCACTCAAGGCTAATTATTGCGATGTCGCATACTCACAGCCCGTGTGATACCGAACACCCAACTCCTCTACTGACCAGTCTCACAAAACCCGTTTGCGAAACTATTGCGTTCGAGGAATAGCCTCAGTGAGTGGATCCGCCCTGATGTTTCTTTCCGTTTCTCTCTTTATCTCAAGTTCGCGGAGAAAACCATCTCCCGAAATGAGCAATACCTGTCTTAGAATATGTTTGGATATCTGATGAGACCCAGTTCATAAATGAACTCCAAATCCAAACTTCTTAGACTGTATTGTCAACTGAACTTAATCAGTATCCTGCGCCATGCCTCCCTCGGTATCCGCTTGGACCACCTATCCAAAATACTGCCCCTCATCAGAGGGAAAACTACAACTCTGACAGTCACTCTGTCATCCAGGTCACCTTGGAAGTCTGGAATGATAACTGTCTCCTAAAAGAGGCTGTTGTTATCATATCCCTTGAACATCCACTTATGTTCTAAAACTGCTTCCGAACTTTTCTCCAAGATAGAATTAATATCAACTTATTGCATCTAGTGCCAAAAACAACGTCTGGTGTGGTACTTGACATCTCATGATTGACTCAATTGCCTAAATAAGAGATCTGCCAATCATGCACCTCCCTCTCCCTTTTAGTCTGTAAGACACCTTTAGAGAGGGTGACTCCATCACCTGCAGGTACACTACCATACAAGGAGTCGTCCATTCTAAAACACCTTTAGAATGCTGTCTAAGTACCCAGATTAGGAAACTACCCAAATCTAGATCTAAAACCATAGATTTAGTAACCAGAATATCTGACATAATATCCATATCCTATGTGGAGAAACCACTGTGTGACAACCAAAGTATAACCGATCGTAGTATAGTAATTTCACTTCCTACTCTGTGTATGTCATCCAAATACCAGGACATCACATCCTACTACTTTCTTAACAGATCCATCCCCTATTCTGATGAAGTCAAACCAATGACTGTCACATCAGAAATAGATGATCTATCTCCACTATATCTGCTTTAGTCCATAAATAGACATAAGCTACTTGTCCACTATGCTTTCACTGCTCCCACTGACTACGACAACCCGCTGGCAGAGTCATATACACGTACACTTCTAAAGCTAGTTTAGAATGACGCTATACTCATCCTCCTGCCGGGTCTCACAGTCTGGAACAACAGCAATGGCAAGTCTGGGTAAACAAGAACCTCCCTGTCACCGTCCTTGAGGCTACCGGAGTACCTCTCGGGTGCCTGAGGTTACCCACCATATCCGCCGGAGTGGCCAATGGAATGTCAATCCAGATTGAATCTTAAGGTCCTACTAAATCTTCAGTAATCGTTTGCGGTTCTGGAATCACTTCCAGTTCTACCATACTCCCACTGCTGTTTTCTGAAAAAGTCTATTTTACTAAAACTGTGGCGAGTCAAGAACAATATCACTATTGATCTTCCAGATGGTAGAAAGTCAACCCTCGTCATAGCTCGGGTCAACCCACAAACAGCCATTACAGAAACATGCCCTGAGTTATCCAGAGTCTGGTTTTAAGCATAAGCCGGACAACTCCCCGTACCTGAACAATGTTAAGATATGAACTATTCTATATCCAATATAGAAACAGAAGCACTGATTTAATTGGAACCAGATTCAAATCATGCAGCTGTCTCCAGTGCATGTCAACTAAATGGAGAGAGGCCGATCAACATTACTCAACTTAGGAATACATCCAGATATGAGTAATCTGAAAGAGAAGCAAGTTCTTATAATCATTACTATCAACTGAATACCATACACAAGTATCTACATTTTCGATCACCTTGAAGAATCCTGATACTTGCAATACCTGGTTCTCTACTTTATTCATATACCTATAACTTCTCAAAACTTAGACCTTGTATTTCTATGAAACGCATATCTATGAACTAGAGAAGTCATAAGTAAACAGAATATAGTACGAGTACCAACCCCTCTGTCCTCATGAACACTGGACAACATACAATACTCTGTATAAGTCCCCTGAGTCTAATAACTCATTCCCTGTATGTCGTAGGTTGAAAACTGTACTTATGGTTAAGAAGAATTACACCGCTCTTTAATGCTCCTTACCTTAACCATCCATTGATATAGGTAAATGTCATAGACATAATTTCAAAAAGTTATATCTCACTTTATAAAAATAAACGTACAGATATATCAACTTGAAATTGGTGCATAACAACGGATATTCAAAACCAAATATTTGTTGTCCGGCAAACAACGCAGGAGATTTCCTCAAATATCACCAATTACAGCGAATCCCGATATAATGAGGATGATCACCCAATTCCCAATAACTTACTCCCACTTATCATCTGTAAAACCATACAGATGTGAGAATCAAACCTGGTAAATACATACCCTGGAGCAAGGGCTAATTGGGAAATCAGTTTTCTTTTAACAATACACAGTGAAACTGAAACATATAAATGTTTCGAAGGGGTATCCTGGAATTCATAGTAATGCCTCTTCCATTATCAGATTCATAACTGTAACCGTATATTTCTTTGCCATCTCTCCAAATTCCTTTATTTGTCTTTAGTCATTACCTTATGTACATCCCTTTAGGCTAAATGGTTTTCTTCCTTCCCTACCATTCGGCACCAGCCTATGGTTTGGAAGAAAACTATCCAATAAGCATAATGGGTGTACTTTCCTAATCCTAGGAGTACTCGTAACGCGAGAGAAGGTAAAGATAAAAGACAACTGAATAAACCTTATTACTATTTTTCCTGAACCAGAATCCATCCCCGAACTAGAACAAGTCCCTTCGAGTTCGTATATAACTATACGATGGAGTATCCAATAAACTGTGGATCTTCGTAGTGATACGGAGTGTTCTGGAGAAATACAAAGGTGATGTAGGATTGGCGATGAAATACTTAGTTTGGTCGTGAATAGCAGTCGCAATTTACTTTGCCCTCTTACTAATCCCTTTATTTGTCTTTACTTAATACCTTCTGTACACTTTTTAGGCTAAATGGTTTTCTTCATTCCCTACCGTTCGGCACCTGCCTATGGTTTGGATGAAGTCTATCCAATTAGCGTAACAGGTGTACCGTCCTAATCCAAGGAGCACTCGCAACCTAAGAGAAGGTAAAAGGAAAAGACGACTGAATAGTCCTATTCGTTTTCTCCAGAATAGGAAACCATCCTCGAATCTGGAACAAGTTCCTTCGAGTTCGTATATAACCATACGATGGTTTTATCTAATAGAAGTGGATGTTCGTAATAATACGGAGTGTTCTGGAGAAAAGGGTAAAAGTAGGAATGGCAATGAGATATGCAACTCTGACAATCCAAAAGCCAGTGTTTTAAGAAGGTTCGGTCAACTTGGTCACTGAGTCATAGTCAAGGGTCGGGTCATGGTCACTGCCAAAGAGAGAGAGAAAAGAAACACTCGGCGTGCACTCTAACCTAGATCAGAATGGTTATCAATTTATCTAATCAGGAAACCCCCCACTGTATCCTCAAATTCTCCTTCAAACCTGAAAGAAGAATTAGTCGGGATCACCCGAGGAGTAAACCAACTCATCAGTGGGAATCGGGATCCAACTATCATCGCATGATAACGTGATGGAATCCACTCACGTTATCACACTCCAGAAGGTATGCGCATATCTGGCAAGTTTCAGTTTCTTTAGAAACTCCCGATGTGTGTTTTTATCCCTAGGACCCAAGTGACCTTGACACAGTCAACAAATCAAAAAGACCTAGTCAAGTTCAACCCGTCATTATCCTGGATTGCATTAAACCCACCCGTACGAGCCCTTGACACAGCCAACAAGGCCGCACGACTGTCCTAACCAATCGCATTAATATGCCACAAACAAACACTACTTAGCTACCGCACACTACGCCTTGACACATTCAACAAACACAGCACGAATACTAAGTAGTACTTGTAAGAAATGACGGAGAGCTACGGTTGTTTTTTGGCGAAAAACCTTTAACATAATAAACTTGATATTGTTGAAGGAACTGCATAGCTTTTATAAAAATATAGTGGCAAAAACCTTTGCTAAAGAGGTCACTCCCGGTGAAGGGATCTCGGCTCATTCCCTATAGAATGAGGTGCAGAATATTCCAACTGAATACTGCGATGCAAAGCAAAAATTAATCGACTATAGTGAAGTTATTACCCTGACGCAAACTTCTGTCCAAGGGGTCACTCCCGGTGAAGGGATCTCGGCCCTTACCTCGTCGACTGAGGTGCTGGATATTCATAACCGAATACCACTATGCAAAACAAAAGAGAACGTCCTTGCAATAACAGCTTTTTGAAAAATGTTCCAACAACATCAAACAGGTTTGTTTAGCTTGCATTGATCCGAATCAATGCAGTCCCATCAATTAATCACACTACAAAAGAACGAAAATATGATATACGTATATGCCATCCGCATTCGCCACTGGGTCCCGTCGTCACCCGTTAGGTTACTTAACTAACGATAGAGCGGGGACTGGACTAGTGCGGATGCAAAAAAAAATACAACATCTACTAGTATATATATCAATATATAATATTCGCTCATGGTGTGATAAAATGCAACATCACAGAAATGTAATAAGTATCACAGAACAATACAGATAATCTGGGATCCCCGGGTTTCATAGAGCTGCTACTGAAACCCGACGTTCCCCTGGTTGTGTGGATAGTCTGTGCAATGAAATCCTAGACCCCTACGGGCACGGCAAGTTATCCGCCAAAACCTGAAGCGAGGCAGCCCCCTTCAACAAAGTGAATGGACCACCCAACACTTCATGGAATCCGGTAACTTGAGCACTCCTCCTTGGGTCAACCTGTACCCCCTACGAGTGTGGCGAATAGTCCGCCAATTCTAGAATGAAGCCCCCTCCATCTCAAAGCCATGAGATGCGGGCCCGTTGCCTTCTATAATCCGGCTACCCGTGCACCCCACCATGGGGTAATCCTAGTACAGAAAGTAAAATATATACAACGGGTACATCGACCTCAGCCCGGTCGTGCCCCAAAAGAATAATATACAAACAGGCAGTGAGGGCAGTCCACATGTCGGATGCTCGCCCCACAATAACAAATGTACAAATAATACCAAACTGTACTAACATTGCATCCAGGCTATCCACCACGACAAATCCGCAACATCACAGCACACCACAGAACATCAACGTGAATGTCACGTTCGCAAATCCGTCTAAAAGAGCTATAGCAATTAGACAAGATTTACTGATCAAGTAACATTCACGGTCACAGATATAATGTAAGTACTGTAAACTAAAATATTTAAATTTTCGATCGACAAAATTTCCCGAAGTGGGTCCCAAGTACAATTCCCAGTACTCAAAATAATCTGGGCCAAAGCAAAAAATACCAGAAACCTCATTTCCAAGTTAGAAACCACTACATGAAAAATGGTGCCCTAAGTCTACAGTGTTGCGGCGGAACCGTGGCCAAAAAAAGGTTAGTGCTGCGGTTCCGCGGCGCAATGATGAGATCAGTGTACCAAATTTCAACAGTGTTCTTTAAAAAGCCTGCCTGATTTTCTGACGTACTGAAAATAATTTTTAGAGAACAAAAAAATTTCGACAGAAACTGCCGAATTGGAAATGCGGTTTTTGAAAATTTCGTTCGATCGAAGTTCTAAACACGTTAGAGCAAGCTAGTAAAAGTTAATGGCGTGGCTCTGATACCATGTAAGTCTACGGTAGCGCCCCGGCCTTCTATCCGAGGCTAAAATGCGGAAACGAAAATTTTCTAAACTAGAAACCGGCGCTATCGCTGACTTTTATCCCGGATCGAACCATTAGCCTATAACTAGCAACAAGAGAAGGGTTAGAAAAGCTATACCGATCGATCCGTGTTCTTCGGTCTTTGGCCACTAACCCAAGCTCCTCGCAGCATCTCCGATCTTCGGTCTTCTCGTCGGAAAGAGCACTTCATCTTCGAGTCTTTTTATGGGCTCCCGCTTCATCCGAAGCAACTCGGGCACGAAGTTTGCTAGCCGACGTGTCCAAGGCGATGTAGAGAATGTGTGTGACAACTTTGTCTCTTAAGGATTTAGTTGATGCCATTAGTGAGGAGATAGTGAGCTCAAGAAAGAAGAGGAAGAAGAAGAAGTTTCCTTTTCTTTTCTTTTGTTGTGAGATGATAATGGAAGTGAGAGAGTGAGAATGAAATACAAGAGCTAACTTATACTTTATGGCTGCCATTTCTCTCTCTCCCTCTCATTTCATCCACAAATCAATCACATAATGTGACATATGCACAAGTAAAGAGACCATGACCCATCACTTATGCATGTGTCGCAATTAATGCCACTAATCATGATTTTGAGGTCATTATTTCCATATGCAAATATTAATCCAAATGTTTGCAACAATAAAAAGAGAATGACATCTACTAAAGTAAACTCGTGACGGATCACAAGAGTACCCATCACCTGTATATACATACCTGCATCCGCATTCCGACCGAATGCGAATGCGATGAGACTAAAGTAATCCAACAAATCTAATACTAGGATCCGGCTTAAATCAAAACCCACTAGTATGATCCACCCGATCATGATCCGTGCACTACTGCACGTATATGATCGAACCCTGCCATATATCATACAACCTCTACAACGTTTCGCCCAAAACTTGAGAAACAGTCTGTGGGGGACTCTAAAGACTCGTCAATACTTTGACTGTGGATTTAACCACTAGCACGTCAGTGGTACTAGCCGTACGTAACGAGCTACCAGGTATTGACCAAAAGGGAGGTCGATGAGCGAACTCATCCTGACACCCTACTGAGCCTGTCAGTGAGAATATCCGTACAGTCCGGTCCATTCGTCTATGAGCATCGCATGTCGGGCCTAGGAGTTGGTAAAAGTCAGACCCCCAAAAGCGGTACAAGTCGTGTCGGAGTATAGCCCAGAACACCCTGAGATACTACTAGAATACCTACCAGTAAATCTCCTGTCTTAGCCAAGGACTTCGTGTAATGGCTCTCCTAGACACAATGCGATCTCACCCCCAATACCGGGAGAGACGAAACCCCTGCCGATCCGCTCACTTCCTCCATGTGGCTTGGGATTGTACCCAACTAAAACCTGTTTGCATGACTCCTTTGAGCCGTGGTAGGGTAGTAATCAAAGCACAGTGGGAACTCACATGAGACAAATGACGATCTCAGGTCGATGAACTAACCTGTACACATGTCACCAGGGAACTGCTATCTGACGTCAGGTATAATACCAACTAGCATGTTCTCGGCGAGTCCTATCCGGTGTACTCATAACCCAATGAGCACATGTATACATCTTAGGTGAACCAACTGACACCAATGGCTTGTGAGACCGGCCACCGCCCCTCGTCGGGGTCTCGACTGTATACACTAGTTACTCTGGAGTATCGATGCCCTGTCTCGAAACTCCCTCGACTAGGGACCTTTTAAGGATGTGCTTACAGACCCCAGCTCCCACATATATGATCGCCAACATATTGCTGGTAGTCAAGCAAGAATCCTAAGGGCTCTATCAATGTGTAATAGCGACCTGTAAGGTCACCTAAAGCAGTACACGATGATAATGATAAACCATATAGCATACTATCATCTTGAGTAAGATTGTCCTACCGGTATAGGTCCTCCCTCAATCATTGCAATCACGTGCCTGTGATCCAATAATTAACTCTGAGGGCACTATATCCAACAGTAGCAAAGCCAACCATTCTACCTATGGTTAAGAAAGATCCTTCCATAGTTACATTACGACTGTCAATCAGATATCAAGAACAGTAAATAAAATCTAACAAACACATGTCCATCTGCCATAATAAATAATAATCAAGAAATGAATATAGCGGAAACGAATAAAAATCCAATAAAGAAATAATATCCAAAACATGCCCCTCATGGGATCACAACGCTAAACGCTAAACTTAAATTATGGAAATAAAATAAACTAAGCATCTTTAAAACTAATCATCAAGCTCCTCACTGCTCAGCTTGTTTGTCAAAATACTCTTGATTTTCCTTCGACAAGGTCAAAGGAACTGGGCTATGCAAAACCCAGACGTCAGTACGTCATAAATATCAATAACCATAGTAATAACCAGAATATGATGCTATAAAGAAGACATGAGTATAAATAATAATCGCATGTATAAAATACAGTGGGCTATAGGTATGTCACGTGTGTCCTAAAAAGTCTTTGTTTCTAGATTATCTATTCGACAAGTCTTTGAAATCAATTAATAGAATCGTCGATATAACTCAATAGTATCCCGTGCGCGCCTGAGACCACGGTCAAAACCCTCAGGGCTGAATCCGAGACGTACCGCTAAGCAGTAAAAACATGGTATCGTGTACAGATGAATGATGTCAGCATCATCATTCTGGGGCCCGAAACCCTTATCGACAGATCAGTCTCTGAAAAGTAGTGAACTGTTGAGTTACAAGTCAAGCGTTCCCCTAATAATTAAACATAATAAAAAGAGCTAGTCTTATAAGATTAAATCTTATAGTAGCACCGTACGTGAAGTTCACGTGAGCGCCAATGTGCAAAGTACAGGAGCGCCTGTCATATATAAGAATTAAATTCTTAACTGGCGCCCTCGTGCATAACTCGTGAGCGCAGGAGCCCAAACTAAAACATGTAGAATTAAATTCTACATGAGAATTATTTCTCTAAAAATTGGGATATTCTCTGTTAAACAGAGCCGTTGGATCAACAATCCAGTGGTGATGATAAATTATCAAATGATAGAATTAAATTCTATTAGGTGAAAATATCCTCCAAATCTTTCTGAGTGAGAAAAATATTCTCGATTGGATCAAAAATACAACGATAGAATTAAATTCTATTTTTGGGAATATATTTCCCTAATCTTTCTAAACAAAGAAAGATTGTTCTCTATAAAACAGAGAGCCATTGGATTAAAATCCAATGGTGGTTAAAAATCACCGTTTGACAGAATAAAATTCTGTATATGAGAAAATATTTCCCCAATCTTATTAAGAACAAGAAAACATATTCTGTAAAACAGAAACTCACTGGATCAAAAATCCAACGGTGGATAAAATCCCCCGAACAAATCTTTGAGACCAATAAAATCAATTGGAATCTCTCAATAAGAGATTTTCTCAAAACTAATCAACAATTTGCCTTGCCTATATAAAGGACCTGAGACTTCAAGCCTCACACACACGCATAAAAAAGGAAGAACCTTTCATAAGCTTCTGCAAACAAAAAGATAGAAACCGCAATTGAGAATTGAATTCTCTTTCAAAGAAGATTTACCTGTTACTTTCAAACTCTAAGTAAAGAAAAAGAAGAGATCAAAAATATCTCCTTTTCCTAGTATAAATGGAAACAAGGGTTTAACCCTTCATATAAGAACTTAGTTCTTTCTCTGATTTGAGATTTGAAAAGCAAATCTTCCCACAAGTTGAGAATTCAATTCTCATCGGGGAGATTCTGTTCTTCAAACTCAAAATTTAGGGGAAAAGAACTAGGTTAAAAAAAGAAAGAGAAAGAAAAAGAACTTATGTTCTAAGAATTTAATTCCTTTAAATATAGGGTTTAACCGTACGAAAAGAACTTAGTCCTTATAAAAAAAATAAGAACTTGGTTTTTAAAGAAAACTTGATCCCAGATCATTAAAACAAAGATCTTAGTGATCATTAATGGTCAAAATTCCATTAATAGAGATTCAATCTGTAAAAAAGAAAAAGAACTCAGTCCCTCACGTGAAAAACACATGAGCATCTAGAGATTCCCAAACAAAAGACTCGGCACCCTGTGTGCTTCCCACGTGGGCTCCCCCAATAAAGGACTCAGCACCTCACGTGAAAAACACGTGGGCGCTCAAAACAGAAGAGCAGCGTCTCCCGTGAAAGACACGTGAGCGCTGAGTAAAAGTGCTTAGCATTCATATGCAGCCAAAACGGCTGAGTGATTAGCACTGATTGGGCAGCGTCTAGCTCCTTACGTAAAACACAAGCGATCACCCAACAAAATAAATAAGACAGTGCCGCACGTGCTCCTCACGCGGACACCATATAAAAGTGCTTAGCACTATATATATATATATATATATATATATATATATATATATATATATATATTCAGTCAAAATGATTAAAGTGCTTAGCACTGATTGGGCAGCGCTCATGACTGATTGTTTCACATGATACACATGTGAGCGTCAGAGCTCCAAACAAGTGCTTAGCACTCCTGCATAAAAAAAGGGGGCTGAGAAAACAGAACCCGAATAAGTGCTTAACACTTTTTGAATAAAAAAAGAAGAAAGAAGAAAAGATTGAGCAGAACAAACCTAAATTGGCTAAAAGTCTCTCTGAAATTTCTAGCATCTGAGCCCAAATGCTCTGTTGTTTAGATCTCATCTAAAATTTGATGATCCTGAAAATATTGCTAAGTTGATCTTAGTCTCAAATAGGACTAACGTATCCTTAGTTAAAATAAATTAAGCCTAAATGCTTATATGTTTAAGCCGATCTTAATCTCAAACTAGATTAACGGTTCTTAAATCAAACAAAACATTTTGAACTAAAGGAACATATAACCTAAGTTCAAAACCCAAACCGAAATCAAAAATATACAGATTTGGACTAATCAGCGCCCTACGGGTGACGACATAAACTAGACTCCGTATACAATCCGCGGGCAATGATAACAAATAAAATAAACACACGACGTGAAGTGAACTATTGGAGCAGGAGAAAGTGGTTATCGCAACGCGATAACGTAATTAACTGCAGGGGATTGCGCCTGCAAGGAAGAGCGTCCCCACAATCAAAACCCCCTCACAAATGAGGAGGAGTCTGATGAAGTTCGCTATAACGGTTGCATCTATCCAAACCTCTGATATACGATACCATAAATCAACTTGGTATCTTCGGAAAGGTGGATGAATATGTCCAAATAGCATCTGCCTCCAAATTCAGGCAAGACAATCAATCCCAGTTTGTCTATATTTTCGGCGGTAAACAGATTCTGGCACGCCCGGTAGGACCTTTTCCTCCTTCCACTCCATACTTAATGTGTCGTGTTTCGCGAACAAAATCGTGGTTCGCTATGGTTGCCCTTGGATTCGAGGTATTAAAACTTGGTGTTTTTCTCATGTACAGAAAATCAATGGCCCTCAACTGCACTTCATGCAATGGCAACTCCCGCACCACCCCAACTGAAGGAGTGACTTACGGGCCCAATGCGGTTCTACTTTCTCAATGCTGGTGAGGCAGGTCACACAAGCCACTACCGGACTGTTCTTCGGGACTATGCTCCCACCTGTGAGTTTCAATGCCTCAACGCCGTAAGAAGAAGCTCCTAGAAGGTCGGTCTTTAATCCACTGGCAACCATAATGACCGCCATCAGCAAGCCGTCAAACTCTAGCATCTCAGTCTTCAACAGGCTGTGCATCGTGATACCTGAGCTACCCCAAAATGGCTAGCCCTCCCTACTCTTACTACAGATGAAGCCGTCAAAGGTGCTTCCCCTATTCGATGATCAGTCTTCAAAAGATTGGCATGCTCTTCTCAAACTCCATCAAGGACGTCAGTCTTTAACTGGCTGACGCCGATTGAAACCCCTCAGAAAAGCCGGGGGCATGATGAAGCCGCTTCCAAAACTGAGGCGGTCCCTTCAGTAAGGCACACTCGATGTCGCCACTGGCGCCAAGTGAGAGAGGCTGGGGGCAACTCTCCCTTTTGACTCACCCCATTAGCTCCAATGGTGGAGGTCGATGCTGCTGTTCCAACTGGGAACAGTTTTGAACCACTTAAGAGAGTGCGCAAAAACTCGCCAACGGCAGTGCTAAAGAAATACCCCAACCTGCAAAAGTTACAGTGCAAGCAAAGCTGGAGTGGCCTTACCAGCGGCTCTCCTCGAAAATTCATAGGGTCCGGTGAAATGTCCAAGACTCTGTGATTGACAAAAACTACTCTCGTTGACCAAAAAATCAAAGATCCGATAAGAAACTCCTCCGTCATCCAATGGGGGACTCCTCCTAAACAGGTACCTGTCACAATGGTTCTTTCAACTCCAATCTCTCATAAAAGAATAAGGCTGGAGAAAACTCTACCGCCCGTGGCAAATTTTACAGGCAATAGATCTAAACGCCCCAAGTCTGGGGGCATAATCGTTCATACAGTCTATATGACCAACGAGCAAGAAGGGAGCCGTGCTTCGGTAATTCATCGACCGCAAACTCGGTCGCTGATAAAGGCTCAGGAGCAACAACAGAAGCTCCAAGAAATGCTAAACAAAATGTCGGCACTCACTGGATAGAAAGAAAGTCCGGAAATAGAGGCTGAACAACGCCAAGAGCTAGAAACCGATACAGAGTTTTTGCAGAGTTTTTGCGAAGGGTCCTCGAGAGATAGGATAAAGAGGCTGCTGAGAAAGCTGCTTACATAAAGCAGATGCCTCTCTTGTTTCAAGATATGGTTGGAATGATGATCCAACAAGAACACCCGGCCGAATATCCGCCGATAATCATCGAGGATGACATAGGGGAAACATCAAACCCTCCTCCGGCCGTATCAGTGGCCAAAGAAGAAACAATCTCCAAGGCCACCATTGATGATTACATTGCTCAACAAATAAGAGCTCATCAAGCTAATGAAGCCGCTGGCCAAATTTTCAGAACTGGACGACCATATCCAGGCTGATATGATCAAATCAAATACCCGCTGGGATATACGATCCCTAAGATCCATGTATACAAAGGAACATGCAACTCCCATCAACACATCGTGCAATTCAGAGCTCTGTTCGGCAACACCGGAGGCGATGACAAACAGTTATTTCGCCAGTTCGTTGGCAGCCTGTCAGAAACAACCTTTGAATGGTACTCGGAGCTTCCAAACGACTCTGTGAAAACATTTGCAGAAATGGAGATGCTATTCACACAATGTTTCTCCAGTGCGACTGAACGCACTTCGATCACAACATTAATCAATGCCAGGGTAAGGCTGGGAGAAACATGGGTCCAATACGCGATTCGGTGGCGGAACCGTGGTCTAAGTGTAAACAACGCATTGAAGAATCTCCTGCAATGGGCAATTCATCAGGACCCTTGACCCTCAAACGACTGTGTTCCATTTCATGACATTCTTCAAACCAACTACATTCCAGGCTCTGATAGATAAACTGGCCCAAATGGACTAGATGGACCATAGGCCTTCCTCCTCAAATAAGGACCCTTGAAATAATAAGGGTAAGGGAAAGTGACCTTCGTTGCTAATATATAACAACAGCCGAGTGGCCCGAAACCAGCCACTCGCTAAAATAACGTGCGTCCGCGCCCATCCTTGGAGGAAAGACTAGAATGTGCTTACTCTTTTCCCCACGACAAGATGAGGAGACTGTTCGAATTGGCAATGTGTAATAAACTCATCACTTTGCCAGACCCACGGCGTCCACCACAACCCGTCGACGTCAACAACCCTAATTACTACTCCTATCACAGAATGGTGAGCCACCCAATTGAAAATTGTAACATCTTCAAAAACAGGATCGAGGACCAGTATCAACAGGGGAAATTCGCGCTGTCTGATAACTGGAAAGTAAACACATTCCAGAAGTGTTGGATATATGTATGCCCTAGAGGCCATTATTTGATAGTGGATGTATCGGTATGTGTGTGTGTGTGTGTGTGTGTGTGTATTAAGAGGACATTCTTGCTCGATATGATAGTATGATATCTGGTTGTTCTTTATCTTAACATGTTCACTTGATCATGCATATTACTCATTTGGTATATGTTGATAAAGCCCTTATGATATTTGCTTGACTACTAGGATTATGATGCAGATCATACTAGTGGGACATGTGTAGTTTATAAGTATATCCTTGAAATGTTCCTAGTCATGGGTGTATCGAGACGGGGCATCGATATTCCAGACTAGACTAGCGTATACAGTTCTTGTCCCATATGATAGGGGATGGATGATCCCATATCCATTGGTGTGGTGACACCAAAGATTGTATACGAGTGCTCAGTGGAGACTGGGTACACTGAACGGACTCGCCGAGAACTCCTATGTGGTATTATATCTATCATCGGATAGCAGTTCTCAGGTGACACTGGTACAGCTTAGTCTGTAGACCCGAGATCGTCACAGAGTCTTGTGTGTCCTCCCACTGTACTTTGATCTCCACCCTACCACGGCTTTACTGAGTCATGCAAACAGGTGGATTTTAGGTACAGTCCCGAGGCACATGGAGGCAATGAGCGATAGGAGGGGTTTCTTCTCTCCCGGTATTGGGGGTTGATGTTGCGCTATACTCGATTGGCTATAACAGGAAGTCCCTGGCCAGGGCTAATGAGATTTACTAATAAGTGTTATCAGTAGTTTCTCGATCTGTTATAGGCCATATACCGGCATGAGTTATTGGGGTCAACGATACCATCCCTAGACTCGATATGTAGCATATCTGACGAAGAGACCGGACTGTACGGTAAGTGTTGCCAGTTGGCTCGACGGGAGTTTTGACAGGTTCGCTTGTTTTTCTTCTGATCGCTCAATACCTGGGAGCCGTTACGTACAGTTAGTACCGCTGACGGTTTGTGGGTATGTGATATGATCACTGCCTACTGCTAGCGTATTGATGAGTGTTAGAGTCCCACAGAGGGGTTTCCTAGCTCAGGAGAAATGATGTGGGGGTGCATATGGGATATGCGCGGGAGCTCGATTAAATGCGTGTATATGATACCGTATTTTAATCGGGCGTTTTCTATTGGTCGGGTCGTATGTGATATGACCGGATTATTAAATCAAGTGTTAATTTAATATTATTGACTTTTAGCTCATTTATTTAAAACATTTTCTTTATGATGTATGCATGAATGTATGTATGTATGTATATGTTGATATGAATGCACACATGCATGCATACATGTGTCATGGTTGATGATACAATGGAGATGGCAATGCAAGACTCACATGGTAAAATATTTATATATTTTGACTATTGAGAAAAAGGAAAATGGGAATAAATCATGGCTAGTATTCTACACTCTTCTTTACTTGACCTAGTTTTAACCATGATCTATTTTCCATTTGTTCTTTTAGCTCAACATCAAAATATCTAGATATTTATTAACCATGGTTTTGGGTGAGCGTGACTCTCTCATTTATAATATTTTCTTTTCTCATTATTATTGTGAGGATTAATCAAAAGAGCTCAAGCTTAGCCATTCTCCTTCTTCCTATTCATTCAAGTTCTCTAGCCTTTTCAAGTGAGTGAAGAACATAAAAAGAAAGGTTTTTTAAGTAAGATCCAAACCCACATCACCAATCTATATTATTCTAGCCCACTAGTGTAGATTATTTTGCTACACCTTAATCTTGATCAAGTAGAGCAAGGAGCTTGTGCAAAGGGACTCCGTGGTGGATCGTCGTGGACTTCAAAGGTTTCAAGCGAACCCGTTCAAACACCAAGTTGATCCAAGGAGTCACAAGATGAGGTCTACAAAGATTGTATTACTCACCTCTTAGTGTTAGACACTTGATAGTATATGATACTAGTTCTTGTTACCCTAATTTTCTAGTTCGATTCATGGTTGGTTTTGCTTAGCACCCCTAAAATTTTTGTTATAGCATGTTTGATGCAATCCAAACCCTAGGCATAGTGCTAAGCAAACCCTACAGTGGTATCAGAGCCAGGATAGAAACTTAGACGATATTAGATAAATTACGAAACCGAAACAATTTCGAATACTGAAACCCTGAAAAATGCTCTCTGTCGATTTTTAAATGACCTCCTAAAATCATTTTAGCAACTGCAGAAGCTTGCATATGATGCAAATACAACACAGGAGAAAAACGAGGACTTTCCACCGGATTTCACCCTGCGAGAAGCCCAAAATTCCCGGCCTGGCCGGCCTGAACCCCTCTGTTTTGCCTCGTTTTTCTTTGGTACCCTGGTCTGTATGTTTTGGGGTTTCAGGTATTGTTTGTGTATCCCAAAATTTCATGTGATGTTAATTTTATTAAGGGGCTAATTCTGAGTATTTCGTAGTCGTAATTTTAACATTGTTTTAGGTAACATGGACGACGTTTAACAGTTCGAACGAACATCAAACACCACCTCATTACTCTCACTGGAAATTTTCTAAGTATTGGAATTTTCCAAGTTACAAATATTCGAAAGATCATGCAAGTAGTTCTATGGACCCTCTAGAAGAACGTAACCCTAACTCGATTCTATGACCACGGAATCGTGGCCAAACCCTAGGGTTTGCCGTAGTTCCGTGGTGCCATAGGTGAGACAAGGGTTGGCCCTTCTACGGTTGGTCCATAGGTACTGTGGCATGTTTTGGGTATTTTAACTTTGCTCAAGTGTTGAGCTCTCGGGAGTGTTTGTTGATTCGATCGAAACGTTTAACATCGTCTAGATTTTTGTGAATGTGATACAATAATTGAAATCTACACTAATTAGTTTTGTAGAAAGTAATTAGTTGCGTGTAAATCTAACAGTTTAGCCTCGGGTGGAATCGGGAATCTTGTTGAATTACCCGACTTCTTTTGAAAAGGTTTTCATAGATGAGACCCAAATGTAAGATTTGCATCGTTAGGTATGAAATCCAGAATATGTGATAATCCGGGTTTATGATGTCTAAAGACAGTGATGATTCCAATTGTTGTAGTTTTTCACTTTATTTTCTGCGACTGTAAGTGTAGTATGTGGTGTATCGCCGGTTTCATTGCTATACATCAACGACAATTGGGGTCGCATACTTGCTTACGTTGATGACATGTGATGCTATGTGTTGCTGAGATATGATGTATAGGATCGTCGTGATTGAATGGCCGGGGTTTTATGTGAGATGAGAGTTTTTCTTTTCATTCATGTAAAATTCATTGTATGTAATATTCTTTTATTGGGGCACTTCCGGGTTGAGGATGATGTCACCATTGTTGTATATTATTTACTTTTCCGCATTAGGATAGACCCAAGACGGGGAGCACAAGTGACCGGGTTCTAGGGTCCAGTGAGAGGCCATCTCGAGGAGTTGAGACCGGGTCTCCTAACTCTAGAATTGGTAGGGTCACTTGTCGCTCTCATAGGGGTCTAGGGGTGTGGGCTTGGCTATTTATCGCGACCGTGGAATCCGTATTTTCTATTGTTAGGCTAAATACAAAATATAGACCTCCTGGAATATCCTATATTTTCATATATGTGCTTCTGCTGTTGATATTCTGTGATGTGATCACTTTATATGCTGAGACGAATGGTGTATTATATATATGATATATAATAAACGTTGCTTATGTTTTGCATCCACGCTAGTCCCGCCCCGCTATGCTGTTAGTTAAGTAACCTAACGGTACATAACGAGACACTATGGCAAATGCGGATGGCATAAGCGTACGTTCTATTTTCGTTTCTTTTCTGTGATGGCTTAAGGACTTAAATGATGGGACTACATTAATGAGATTAATGTAAAGAAAAAGAAACCTAAAAGATATTGTAGAATCGGATTTGAAACCTACTCGGCTTTTTATGAAAAAGCAAGTTTTCAAAGTGCGGAGATTAAGCCACTCCTTTTAAAACCATTAGATTCTACAACGATATCAAGTTCAAAGTGTTAAAGGTTTTCTTAAAAACCATTCCCAGCCCTCTGTCATTTTAGGAAGTAGAGTACTTAGTATTCGTGCTATATATGTTGACTATAGCCAAGGCGTAGTATACGGTAGCTAAGTGATGTCTTCCTACACAGCATATGATGCGATTAATTAGGACAGTCACATGATTATGTTGACCATAGCCAAAGGTCATGTGGGTGGGTCTAATTAATCATGAAATGACAGGTAGAACTTAACTAGTGCTTATGATATGTTGACCATAGCCAAGGTCATGAATGCTAGGGGTAAAAACCATATCGGGAGTTTCAAGAGTTGAAATTTGCAATGAGATTGCATACCTTCTGTGACAGTAGGATCCCGATCCCACTGTGAGCAAGAGTTGCTCTCAGGAGAAGCTTGCACTTTACAATTAGCTAACCCATTAGGTGTCTAGAAAAGTGTCAACGGGGCTACGCCTCTGGGAAAATGAAGTTTATTTTAATTAGGTCCGAAAGAAAGCACGGGGAACCCCCCTCAAAATACCGACACTGGTCTGGCTGAACGGTTAGCGAACTTGTAGAATGTAATTAATCCTGGCTAATTTTCTTTTTAAGGTTTAAAGGAAAATTTGATAAAAGTAGTGGAAGAAATCGATTAGATAAGATAATAACCAATCTGATCTTTTCAAGAGTTTTCGCTGAGTGTATTCTTTTCTCTCTCCTAATCGCAGATAACCATGACTGGACTTAAGCTTTTGTTAAAGAAAAATAAGCTAACCGGGCCGAACTATAAAGACTGGCTGAGGAACATTAACATTGCTCTCACATATGATAAAGTATCATATGTCCTCACTGCCTCAGCCCCTCCCAACCCATGCTCTGAATCTTCTGTTGCGGATAGGGAGATCAAAAAATATGGGATATTGACTGTGCTGCTGCCAAATGCCTCGCGCTTGCATCGATGGACAATACACATCAAAAGCAGCATGAGCTGATGGATGTTCAATCTATCTTTTTCCATACAAAAGATTTGTATGGGGAGCAATCTCGTACCCTACGATACGAAGCATCTCGAAAGTTTTTTCAGATGTGGATGGCTCCTGGAATATCAGTAGGAGATCACGTTTTGAAGATGATAGCTCTTATAGAAGAGCTTGAGGGCCTCAGATGGACAATGGAGAACGAACAGTATATTGATATTGTTCTACAGTCTCTTCCCCCTACCTTTGCTCCATTCATAGTGAACTTCAACATGCATAACATGGAGAAGTCACTACCCGAACTTCTCAATATGTTGAAAAGTGTGGAGAGCACGCTCAAGGAAAAGTCTCCCTCTCTGATTGTTGGGCAATCTTCCTCTTCCGTTCCAAAAGCCAAGGCCAAGGGAAGGAATAAGAAGAAACCCACCAAACGGAGAGGTGAAATCAAAAAGGCACCGGGGAGAGACAAATCCAAGGTTGAGAAGTCGAGAAAAGGAGAATGTTTCCACTGCAAGAAGACGGGGCACTGGAAGCGGAATTGTACTGAATACCTTGATCTCAAGAAAAGAAGCATGGTGATGCTTCTGCTTCAGGTGTGTTCGTGACTGAAAACAGTTTTTCTATAAACTTTGCTTCCTGGGTATTGGATACCGGTTCGGATTCTCATATCTACAATTGTGTGCAGGGACTGAGAAATAGCTGAGTTTTGAAGATCGGTGATCACACTCTCCGAGTTGGAAATGGTTCTAATGTACATGCAGTTTCAGTGGGAGAGTATCACCTAGGGTTGCCGTCGGGTAGTATATTGGTTTTGAACCAATGTTATTATATACCTAGTATGCTTTGTAATATAATATTCGTTTCTTTTTTAGACAATGAAGGATATCATTTTGTATTGCGGCATAATGTTATGAACATTAAACTGAATCAAGAGTTGATTGGTTATGGTGCACTTAATAACGGGATATACGTCCTAAACCAACACACAGTTTTCAACATACAACACACAAATAAAAGAAAATTTTCAGATATAAATGAAGCTTTTCTTTGGCATTGTAGAATTGGTCATATTAACGAAACAAGACTAAACAAAGTTCATAAAGATTGATATTTAAATCTTTTTGAATATATATCTTATGCGAATTGTCGGTCTTGTATCAAAGTGAAAATGACCAAAACTCCGTCTACTGGACACGGAGAAAGAGCTACAGAGCTCTTAGGCCTCATACATAGTGATGTATGTGGGCCAATGTCTACACATGCGAGAGGCGGTTTTTCTTACTTCATAACTTTTACTGATGATTTCTCAAGATTCAGTCATGTGTTTTTATTAAAACAAAAGTCTGAAGCTTTCGAGAAATTCAAGGAGTACAAACTTGAAGTAGAAAAACAAAGAGGAATGAGCATCAAAATACTTCGATCGGATCGAGGTGGAGAGTATCTTAGTACAGAGTTTTCGAACATCCTAAAAGAAAATGGGATTCTCTCTCAACTCACTCCCCCTTACACACCATAGCACAACGGTGTGTCAGAGCAGCGGAATCGTACCCTATTAGATATGGTACGATCCATGATGAGTGATGCTGAGTTACCTCTCTCCTTTTGAGGGCATGCATTGGAGACTGCAGCATTTCTGTTAAAAAAAATTCTAACCAAGACCGTGTCTACCACTCCATATGAGATATGGTATGGAAAGAGACTATCTCTTAAACGAGTTAAGATTTGGGGTTTTCCGGATTTTGTTAAAAAGCAGAATCCAGACAAACTCGAGACACGATTGGTTAAGTGTATATTTGTGGGATATCCAAAACATTCGTTTGGATATCTTTTCTACCACAAGGAGGAACAAAAGGTGTTTGTTTCTCAACATGCCACATTTTTATAAAATGAGATTTTTCCAAATGATACTGATGGCAATGTGGTAGATCTAGAAGAGGTTCTAGAGACAAATTACAAATGACGACTTAGTTGAATATGATGTTGCAACAGAATCTTATGAATCTCAGTCACTCCGTAGATTTGGTAGGACTTCTCGCCCACCGGAGATATACTACGGTTTTCTCATTGATAGTGATGGAGAAGATTGCATCATGGATGATGATGACCCTACCAATTTTCAGCAAGCTATCAAGAGTGGTGACTCTGTGAAGTGGCTGGATGCCATGAGATCCGAAATGGAGCCGATGTACACCAACAAAATATGGACTTTGGAAGTTGTACCCTCTGGGGTAAAACCCGTAGGGTGCAGATGGATCTTTAAGAGAAAGATCGGTGCAGATGGGTAGATGGAGACCTATAAGGCAAGGCTTATGGCGAAAGAATTTCGTCAAAGACTAGGACTGGACTATGATGAAACCTTTTCCTGTAGCCATGCTTAAATCCATTCGGATCCTGCTTGCTATTACTGCTCACTACGACTAAGCTGGACGTTAAAACTGCTTTTCTAAATGGTGATTTAGAAGAATGCGTTTATATGGATCAGCCAGAGGGCTTCATTGATAGTGGAAGCAGCGGGAAAGCATGTAGGTTGCTTAAATCCATTTATGGATTGAAGCAGGCATCACGGAGTTGGAACATCTATTTTGATGATTTCATCAAAGAGTTTGATTTCGTCAAAAATCCAGATGAACCTTGTGTTTATAAGAAGATTGTAGGGAGTACTGTCACATTCCTCGTATTGTACGTGGATGACATTCTTCTGATAGGAAATGATGTTCCTATGCTACAATCGGTCAAACTGTTCTTATCACAAAGGTTCTCCATGAAGGACATGGGTGATGCCTCGTACATATTGGACATGAAGATCTATAGGGATAGATCTAAAAGGTTGTTGGGATTGTCCCAAACTAAGTATATTAACACCATCCAAAAGAGGTTTAGTATGGAAGACTCCAAGCGGGGTGCTTTACCCGCTTGTCATGGAGTCACTCTCTCCAAGGACTTTTGCCTAAAGACTGATGAAGAGAGGGCTCGCATGAGCATTATTCCCTCCGCTTCAGCTATATGATCTATAATGTATGTGAAGTTGTGTACACGCCCCGATATAGCTTATGCACTGGGTGTAGTAAGCAGGTATCAATCCAACCCAGGGGAGAATCACTGGACAACTGTGAAGAACATTCTTAAGTACTTGCGAAGTGTATGGTAATGGGGATCTCCAAATGGAGGCCTTTACCGATTCGATCTTCCAGAGTGATAAGGATGACAGTAAATCTATCTCAGGCTTTGTATTTACCCTCGATGTAGGGGCGGTATGTTGGAAGAGTTCCAAACAGGATACCGTTGCAGACTCCATGATGGAAGCTGAGCATATTGCTGCAAATGATGCTGCCGAGGAAGCCGTCTGGATGAGAAAGTTCATCTCGGAACTAGGAGTAGTTCTAACCATTATTGATCCAATACTATTGTATTGTGATAATAATGGAGCTATGGCATTGGCCAAAGAGCTCAGGTCCCATCAGCGATCCAAACACATCCTGAGGCGATATCATCTGATCCGAGAGATAGTTGATCGCCGCGAGATTGAGATTCGGAGAGTAGATACAAAGAATAACACCACGGATCCATTCACCAAGGCCTTCCCTAAGCCGCAGCATGAGCGACTTTTTGAGATGTTGGGAATGAGATACGCCAATAATTGGCCTTAGTACAAGTGGGAGATTGTTGGATATATGTATGCCCTAGAAGCCATTATTTGATAGTGGATGTATCGGTATGTGTGTATAAATATTCAGAGGACATTCTTGCTCGACATGATAGTATGCTATCTGGTTGTTCCTTATCTTGACATGTTCACTTGATCATGCATATTATTCATTTGGTACATGTTGATAAAGCCCTTAGGATATTTGCTTGACTACTGGGATTATGATGCAGATCATACTAGTGGGACATATGTAGTTTATAAGTATATCCTTGAAATGTTCTTAGTCGTGGGTGTATCGAGATGGGGCATCGATATTCCAGAGTAGACTAGCGTATACAGTTCTTGTCCTATATGATGGGCGATGGATGATCCCATATTCATTGGTGTGGTGACACCAAAGATTGTATACGGGTGCTCAGTGGAGACTGGGTACACTGAACGGACTAGCCGTGAACTCCTAAGTGGTATTATATCTATCATCGGATAGCAGTTCTCAGGTGACACTGGTACAGGTTAGTCTGTAGACCCGAGATCGTCATAGAGCCTTGTGTGTCCTCCCATTGTACTTTGATATCCACCCTACCACGGCTCTACTGAGTCGTGCAAACAGATGGATTTTAGGTACAGTCCCGAGGCACATGGAGGCAATGAGCGATAGGAGGGGTTTTGTCTCTCCCGGTATTGGGGGTTGATATTGCGCTATGCTCGATTGGCTATAACAGGAAGTCCCTGGCCATAGATGATGAGATTTACTAATAAGTGTTATCAGTAGTTTCTCGATCTGTTATAGGCCATATACCGGCATTGACTTATTGAGTTATTGGGGTAGACGATACCATCCCTAGACTCGATATGCAGCATATCTGATGAAGAGACCGGACTGTACGGTAAGTGTTTCCAGTTGGCTCTACGGGAGTTTTGACAGGTTCGCTTGTTTTTCTTCTGATCGCTCAATACCTGGGAGCCGTTACGTACAGCTAGTGCCGCTAACGGTTTATGGGTATGTGATATGATCACTGCCTACTGCTAGCGTATTGACGAGTCTTAGAGTCCCACAGAGGGGTTTCCTAGCTCAGGCGAAATGATGTGGGGTGCATATGAGATATGCGCGGGAGCTCGATTAAATGATACCGTATTTTAATCGAGCGTTTTCTATTGTTCGGGTCGTATGTGATATGACCGGATTATTAAATCAAGTGTTGATTTAATATTATTGACTTTTAGCTCATTTATTTAAAACATGTTCTTTATGATGTATGCATGAATGTATGTATGTATATATGTTGATATGAATGCACACATGTATGCATACATGTGTCATGGTTGTTGATGCAATGGAGATAGAAATGCAAGACTCACATGGTAAAATATTTATATATTTTGATTATTGAGAAAAAGGAAAATGGGAATAAATCATGGCTAGTATTCTACACTCTTCTTTACTTGACCTAGTTTTAACCATGATCTATTTTCATTTGTTCTTTTAGCTCAATATCAAAATATCTAGATATTTATTAACCATGGTTTTGGGTGAGTGTGACTCTCTCATTTATATTTTCTTTTCTCATTATTATTGTAAGGATTAATCAAAAGAGCTCATGCTTAGACATTCTCCTTCTTCTTCCTCATTCAAGCTCTCTAGCTTTTTCAAGTGAGTGGAGAACATAAAAAGAAAGGTTTTTTAAGTGAGATCCAAACCCATATCACCAATCTATATTAGTCTAGCCTACTAGTGTAGATTGTTTTACTATACCTTCATCTTGATCAAGTGGAGCAAGGAGCTTGTGCAAAGGGACTCCGTGGTGGATCGTCGTGGACTTCAAAGGTTTTAAGCGAACCCGTTCAAACACCAAGTTAATCCAAGGAGTCACAAGAGGAGGTCTACAAAGGTTGTATTACTCACCTCTTAGTGTTAGACACTTGATAGTATATCATACTAGTTCTTGTTACCCTAATTTTCTAGTTCGATTCATGGTCGGTTTTTCTTAGCACCCCTAAAATTTTTGTTATAGCATGTTTGATACAATCCAAACCCCTGGCATGGTGCTAGGCAAACCCTACAAGAAGCACACTCCCAAAAAGGTGGATGCGCAGGTGTTGGATATATGTATGCCCTAGAGGCCATTATATGATAGTGGATGTATCAGTATGTGTACATATATATTCAGAGGAAATTCTTGCTCGACATGATATTATACTATCTGGTTGTTCTTTATATTGACATGTTCACTTGATCATGCTTATTACTCATTTGGTACATATTGATAAAGCCCTTAGGATATTTGCTTGACTACTGGGACTATGATGCAGATCATACTAGTGGGACATGAGTAGTTTATAAGCATATCCTTGAAATGTTCCTAGTCGTGGGTGTATCGAGACGGGGCATCGATATTCCAGAATAGACTAGCGTATACGTTACTTGACCTATATGATGGGCGATGAATGATCCCATATCCATTGGTGTGGTGACACCAAAGACTGTATACGGGTGCTCAGTGGAGACTGGGTACACTGAACGGACTCGTCGAGAACTCCTATGTGGTATTATATCTATCGCCGGATAGCAATTCTCAGGTGACACTGGTACAGGTTAGTCTGTAGACCCGAGATCGTCATAGAGTCTTCTGTGTCCTCCCACTGTACTTTGATCTCCACCCTACCACGGCTCTACTGAGTCGTGCAAACAGGTGGATTTTAGGTACAGTCCCGAGGCACATGGAGGCAATGAGCGATAGGAGGGGTTTCGTCTCTCCCGGTATTAAGGGTTGATGTTGCGCTATGCTCGATTGGCTATAATAGGAAGTCCCTGGCCAGGGCTGATGAGATTTACTGATAAGTGTTATCAGTAGTTTCTCGATCTGTTATAGGCCATATACCGGCATGACTTATTGGGGTCGACGATACCATCCCTAGACTCGATATGCAGCATATCTGACGAAGAGATCGAACTGTACGGTAAGTGTTGCCAATTGGTTCGACGGGAGTTTTGACATGTTCGCTTGTTTTTCTTCTGATCGCTCAATACCTGGGAGCCGTTACGTACAGCTAGTGCCGTTGACGGTTTGTGGGTATGTGATATGATCACTGCCTACTGCTAGCGTATTGACGAGTCTTAGAGTCCCACAGAGGGGTTTCCTAGCTCAGGCGAAACGATGTGGGGTGCATATGGGGATATGCGTGGGAGCTTGATTAAATGCGTGTATATGATACCATATTTTTTATCGGGCGTTTTCTATTGGTCGGGTCGTATGTGATATGACCGGTTTATTAAATCAAGTGTTGATTTAATATTTACCATTATCTCATTTACTTAAAACCTTTTTCTATTTGTTGTATGCATGAATGTATGTATGTATATATGATGATATGAATGCACACATACATGCATACTTGTGTCATGGTTGTTCATACATTGGAGATGGCTATGCAAGACTCACATGGTATAAATATTTATATATATTATTGATATTGAGAAAAGGAAAATGAAATTAAATCATGGTTATATTTCTTCTACACTCTTCTTCACTTGACCTAAGTTTGATCATGGTTTGATTTTTCATTTGTTGTTTAACTCAATATAAAATATCTAGATATTTATTAACCATAGTTCTATGTGAGTGTGACTCTCATTTATATATTTTCTTTTCTCATTTTTATTTTATAGAATTATCACAAAAGAGTTCAAGCTTAGCCATTCTCCTTCTTCTTCCTCCTTCATGCTCTCTAGCTTTTTCAAGTGAGTGAGGAACTTAAAAAGAAAAGGTTTTGAAGTGAGATTACCACCCACATCACTAATCTATATTAGTCTAGCCCACTAGTGTAGATTGTTTGCTTCACCTTCATCTAGATCAAGTGAAACTAGGAGCTTGAGTAAAGGGACTCCGTGGTAGATCGTTGTGGACTTGGAAGGACTCAAACGATCCGGTTCAAACCCTAGTTGATCCAAGGAGTCAAAAAGAGGAGGTCTACAAAGGTTGTATTATTATCCTCTTAGTGTTAGACTTGCTAGTATGTGATACTAGTTCTTTGTTACCCTAAATTTCTAGTTCGATTCATGATTGGTATTCTTTAGCACCCCCTAAATTTTTATTATAGCATGTTTGATGCAAGCCAAACCCTCGGCATGGTGCTAAGGAATACCTACACAGGGGGAATCATGCTCACTTATGGAAGAAACTCCATGGAAAGTCGTTCTTTCAGCGAAAACCAAAAGAATGCTAAAGGATCTACAAGCATGTCCGGCAGTCAGGTGGAAAAGCCCACATGAACCCGAAATAATCGAATGGATGTTAAAATCTCGTCCCGCACCGAAAATTGTTGACGAAGGGAAAGACCACTAAGTCAAGCCTTCGAAGTTTTCGAAGGAAAAGAAGAAGACCAAAAAGCCTGTGCAGCCTATCGAGTATGACGACAAGCGCACAGATCTACAAAAATATATAGACGTGCTGGAGGAGTATAACCAGAAGGCGCGGACACTGGTCACTCTCGAAGAATTCCTCAAGCATATTCTTGAGGGCGAAGACAGTGACAATGATGACGGAAATGACTCATCAGAAGACACTAAAGACCGTGCAGCAAGTTGCCATATTGTAACGCTCTAGAAATCGTTTAGGATAATTGTATGTTAATTAGTGATAACATATGTTTTGCTATAAAACCTAGCTATAATTATTTTTCCACACCCACACACACATATATGTACTAGTTCACTTATGTAATTACTTATTTTATTGGTATTTAATTAGTTACTTATTTAATTGCTAGTTACTTATTTAATTCCTTATTTATTAATTATTAAAAATTATTTTAAGCATGCACATACACACTAATTTTGTGTTAATCATAGGTTAGAACAAGTTAAAAAAGTTTTGCAACCATGTCACATTTTTTTTACAATGGTTTAGTCTCTTTTTCAAGCATGGTTCTAGATTTTTCATTAAAGAAAAAAATGAAAAAGAAAAGAAGGAGCATGGTGCATTAAATGGGAGGCATGGGTGTGCCATGGCAAGGGTTCCTCTCTCTCACTCTCTTGATATTTTTCCTCACACTCTTCTCTTTTTCTCTTCTCCCTTCTCCTTAAACAAACCATTCTCTACCTCACATAAACCCTCCCTTAATCACCTTAAATTCTTCACTAATCCTATCCAAAATCTCATTTTCAACATCTTTAAGGGTTTCCATCAAGCAATTCTTCACCTTGTGTGGCTATCTCCTCAAGTTAGGGTCTCTTTTTAATCTTCTTGAGGTATGAGACTAAATCTTAACTTGTTTTGCTAATCCTTGCTTTAATTCATCTTAATTTGGTGTTAAAGTAGTATTTAGTGTAAGTTTAGATTTTAAAGTAAGGGTTAGGTTAAGTTTAATGCTTTTATGGCTTAATTAGGGTAGTTAAGAGTAGTTTAGTGTCTTATAATCTTGTTAATCTAACTAATTGCACTCTAATACCATAATGTCTTAAATTAGTTTTTAAAAACGGTTTTTAGTTTAGTTTTATGTTCTGTGTGGTATGCTATCGTTTCATTGTTCTACAATTTAATCAAACAATACAGTAGAATAATTATAGAGCCCTGAGTTTACCCTAGAAACCTGGACCTAATCCCTCACCATTCGATCTGCGAGAGTAGTAAATTTCCCGGCGCTGCCGGCCTTCAGGTAGAGTTGGGTGTTGGGATTTTGTGGGTAGTTCTCTGTTAGACTTTTAGGATATTTGGTACACTTTGTTTTTCCTAGTCCATCTGCAGATAAAATCTGGAACCCTTTTTCCTTTTTTAAGTGTTTTGTTATTATACGATATGGACGTTTTGGTTCTTGACTTGGCGTTTCTAAGGAAAACAGCCAATCGGGGTGGTTTTAGACGTTGTCGCACACGTTTCGTGCACCAAGTACACAAGTGTTTAACTTGTGAACGTTAGTTCTTTCGTATCATTTTGTCTTTGCGTTATATCGGATGTTTAGTCTTATATGTATTAATATTGTGCGATTCTAGGATCGTTTGGGGAGACGTCGGATGCAGTAAGGAAAGAAAAGGCGGTGGTCGGATTCGATTAGCCGAGACGTCCCGGTGAGTAGATGTCACATCTATGGGGGAATCGCTTGGATAGCGTAAAGCTCCCGATAGGTAGGATTTAGTTATAATTCTTGTTTTCATATGCGTATATCATATTCATATTGCACTTGTATCATCATGCACATTGATATTATCACCTAGGACACTTACACCTTTCCAGTGGTTCATGCCGCATATGCACTATTTTATGCGAACACACACGCCATTGGAAATTACTATGTCAAGAACACTATAGAACTTGCTTAAAAATCGGTATTTGAGCATCGCATCATTATTGATATGTAGTTTTCAAGTCATTCATTTCATTTCATCATACTGATATCATGGACATTCACCATCATCGACATATGCATGTATTGTGATTCTTCTTGGATTTTTTCCGTATTCATGAGATTTCTGGACTTGGGGAAGACCGCAGAAAGACTTTTATAAACTTGTGATCATTTTAAAATAGAAATTGAGTTTTTCTTGTGATATGATGTGTGGCGTCCACTATGAGTTTTCTCGGTTATTGAGCCACGTATGTACATATACCCGATTTGAGGAGAGAGAAGACACCGTCTGTGGATACATGGTGGACCCAGTGAGGTACCCCGGGGCAAGAAGATCGTATAGAGAGACGTTGAGCCTGGCAGGGGAGCACTACCTACCGGTGATTATTGGCCCGGCGAAGATCCGGAGGATACTGACCGGAGTCGTGTGATTTGACAGATTTGAGGGCCGATCTGAGAGACAACATCCAAGATATTGATATATATCTATATATTGTGTGTCGATGCTTGACACGGATTTCTGTCAATTTCATTTGATGATACTCCAGTTTATAATACCAAAATTTTACTAAGATTAGAACACAGATTTTTCTCATACCAGATGTATCCAGATTTCGTGTTTGATCATTCATTCATGTCGCATTCATACTAGTACATCTCATCATAGTTGTATATATAGGTTGTGACGCATTTGCGTGCATGATTGTGATTGTCTCATTAGATGTTACTTACTACTCACGAGTTGGCAACTCATCCCCGTTATGCCACAGTGTCTTGTAGGACCGACCCGTCAGTATAGTAGCGGCGGGCGCACTTCTTCTTCTGCTTTCACTTGCTTCGAGTGTTAGGAGCTATACTTGTAGGTGGGTTTTATGAGGATATTCTTTTTTTCCCACCATGTATATTTACTTTTGTATCTAGTACACTCCATCTACCATTTGTATTGGACCTAGACTACGAGACTATGAGACTTGTATTATTTGTTATCTGGTGTCGAGCTCATGTGAGCCGACTTTTATGCTTTTCTTATTTCTTGCTTTTTATATGGTTTTTCACATTATTATGATATATCTTGCATGTGGTTGTGTTCCGCCATTTGGCGAGGAGCTAGCTCCCGTTTGGAGATGCCTTTTTATCATTGCTTATACATATTTATGTTATGTACCGATTTGGGACTGTTTTATAAAGGAGACTCTACCAAAATTTTCAGAAAACTTGATGCTTTTAAATGATTTCGACGTAACTCAATTTATTTAAAAATCAACCTTTTTAAAATAAGTATTTTTATCACTCTTTTCATTTCACGAGGGGATTTTGGCTTACTTGAATTACGTTACGCCTCTAGACGTTGTGTGATTTAAGTGCCAGTCACGTTTCCTCATTCGGGTCGTGACATACATGGTCTCCCATTCGTCGTTATATGACAAAGAAGCTCCCTTAGCGTCAGAAAACAACCCAGAGGAATTGGGGGCAGAATCGGCGCTAAAATCCCCGGAACTGGCAAAAGAAGACCTGGTTAAAAGGCTGCTAAACGAAGCCTTTCAAAAAAGTAAAGTTGGCCGAGAACGCGAGACAACCATATATGAAAAGGCTAAGCGTCAGCGTCTGGATAAAGAAGCTGCGACGAGGACGAGTTGTAAAGTGCTCCAACCAAACCAAAGTACACCTGCAACAAATAAGAGAAGGATCAAAATAGAGAAGCGGTTCGCCAAAGCCCTGTCAATAGGGATAAAGCTGCCACCTCTCATAAAGAACACTCCCGGGATCACATGCCTCGATGGAGAAGACTTACATCCAAACTACTGCTTATATCATCGGAGGGTCACCCACCCCACCGAGAACGCGAGACAACCATATATGAAAAGGCTAAGCGTCGGCGTTTGGATAAAGAAGCTGCGACAAGGACGTTTTGGTTCCTGACTTGGCGTTTCTGAGGAAAACAGCCAATCATGGTGGTTTTAGACGTTGTCACACATGTTTTGTGCACCAAGTTCACAAGTGTTTAACTTGTGAACGTTATTTCTTTCATATTGTTTTGTCTTCGCATTATATCGGATGTTTAGTCTTATATGTATTGATATCGTGCGATCTTAGGATCGGTTGCGGAGACGTTGGACGCAGCAAAGAAAGGAAAGACGTTGGTCGGATTCGATTAGCCCAGACGTTCTGGTGAGTAGATGTCACATCTATGAGGGAATCGCTTGAATGGCGTAAAGTGCCCGATAGCTAGGATTTAGTTATAATTCTTGATTTCATATGCGTATATCATATTCATATTGCACTTGTATCATCATGCACATGATATTATCACCTAGGACACTTGCACCTTACCAATGATTCATGCCGCACGTGCACTATTTTATGTGAACACACATGCCATTGGTAATTGCTAGTCATAAACACTATAGAACTTGCTTAAAAATCGGTATTTGAGTATTGCATCATTATTGATATGTAGTCTTCAAGTCATTCATTTTATTGCATCATATGGATATCATGGACATTCACCATCATCGACATATGCATGCATTGTGATTCTTCTTGGAGTTTTTCCGTATTCATGAGATTTCTGGATTTGGGGAAGACCGCAAAAAGACTTTTATAAACTTATGATCATTTTAAAATAGAAATTGCGGTTTTCTCTTGATATGATGTGTAGCGTCCGCCATGAGTTTTCTCGGTTATTGAGCCACATATGTACATATATCCTATTTGAGGAGAGAGGAGGCACCGTCTGTGGGTATATGGTGGACCCGGTAAGGTACCCCGGGACAAGAAGATCATTTAGAGAGACGTTGAGCCTGGCAGGGGAGCACTACCTACCGGTGATTATTGTTCCAGCGGAGATCCGGAGGATACTGACCGGAATCGTGTGATTTAACACATTTGAGGGCCGATCTGAGAGACGGCACCCGATATATATATATATATATATATATATATATATATATATATATATATATATTATGTCGATGCTTGATAAGGATTTCTGTCGATTTCATTTGATGATACTCCAGTTTATAATACCAAAATTTTACTAAGATAAGAACACGGATTTTTCTTATACCAGATGTATCTAGATTTCATGTTTGATCATTCATTCATGTTGCATTCATACAAGTACATCACATCATAGTTGTATATATAGGTTGTGACGCATTTGCGTGTATACTTGTGATTGTCTCATTAGTTGTTACTTACTACTCAAGAGTTGGCAACTCACCCCCGTTGTGCCACAATGCCTTGCTGGACCGACCTGTCAGTATAGTAGCGGCGGACGCACTTCTTCTTCAGCTTTCGCTTGCTTCGAGTGTTCGGAGCTATACTTGTAAGTGGGTTTTATAAGGATATTCTTTTGTTCCCACCATGTATATTTACTTTTGTATCTAGTACACTCCATCTATCATTTGTATTGGACCTAGACTACGAGACTGTGAGACATGTATTATTTATTTGTCACGACACGGAAAAAGGCACGTGACTGACACTTGAATCATGTGAAGTCTATAGGACCACACCTAATTCAAGTAAGCCAAAAGCCCAAAAATCTAAACCTTTTTAGGAAAAATAGTGGAGGTGCAGTTTTGAAATAAAGTTTTACTGAAATCAAGTTCTTTCTTTAAAACAGAGATAATAGTATACGAAAACACAATATTTGTATCTAACTTGAAAACATTTCCGTCATTAAAAGTTTGGGCAGCACCTCATTTTATAATTTTTAGCCCGAAAACATATACAAGCAAATATGAATATAGGCATCCCCAAGCGGGAGCTAGCTCTTCGCGGAAAGGCGGAAACAACCATGCAGATAATAAATATACAACATCGAAGGGCGAGGATCAAAACACAAAAAAAGAGCTAAACATCATCAAGAAAGCCAGAAAACAATAATAATACATGAGCGCGACTCTAAGGTCGAAAGAATATACAACTGTGGTTTTCTAAGTCTACTAAATATACAGGTCTAGTTGATGGAGCTTTTAACTATATACAACTGAAATAATATATACAAGTAGGAAAAATGGTGGTCACGATGCTATGTATCCCACCTACCAAGCAATCACCCAGAAGGGAACTGTGTGCCAGCAAGCCGCAACGGAACCTATACGGCCAAACCTGCAAGAAACTGTGGCACAACGGGATGAGATGCCAACTCGTGAGTAGAAAACATCACCGAGTAGAAATCGTATGAAAGACGATCTCCTATACAGTACAATAATACTAACAATAATAATACACATCAAATAACAGCAAGGGCAACAGTAGCATGTAAGTGATAACAAGGTACTCGTGTCCATGTCATAAGATGTGAATCATGTACGAATGCATCATCGGGTGGGTGTGTCCAGCAACGAAACACAAAAATCATAATAAAATGGGAGTGTCTAAAACCGACACTCGGACATCATTAAACCCGTGTCCAGCATCGACACGTAAATCCTCGGATCTCAGGTGCCGTATCCTCAGATCGGCCCTCATATCCATCTCACGACTACGGTCGGTATCCTCCGGATAACCGCCGAGTCCAAACTATCACCGGTAGGTAGTGCTCCCCTGCCAGACTCATCGTCTACAACTCGAGCTTATTGCCCCGGGGTACCTTACTGGGTCCACCATGTACCAGCAAATGGATCATCCTACTCCTCGAATCGGGTCTCGCAAACCAAGCTCAGAACCGAGAAAACATCATGGTGGACATGAAATATCATATCAAGGAAAACCGCATCATTTTCTTTAAAAATAATCATAAGTTTATAAAATCCACATGCGGTTTCCCAAATCCCGAAATCTCATGAAAAATCCAAAATCTCAAAATCATGAGTCAATGAACAGTGAATATCAGCATAAAGCCCACAACAGTGCATAACAGAATGAGTATATGAATGCATGGGGTATCTAAGTAAGGAATGCAATATCTAAACTAGCATATGAGAGAAAGCATACTAACAATATATTTAAATTACCAGCTAGCAGGTTGTACCAATGAAATAACGTTTTCTAAAGTGTACATGACATGGCAATTACCGATGATGATGTGTGTGAGCCGGCAAGAAAGTGTACGTGCAACATGCGCATCATCGGTAATGGTGCAGGTGTCCTAGCAGTCGATATCAAACAACTAATGGAAACACATAAATATATCTATAATGCAATGAGAACAGTATGAGTACAACAAAAGTAAATATTTAAAACAACAGCATAATCCACTATATAACTATATACGAGCCATACAGTTATAGTATTTAAAATAACACGAATCGTTGTTTTTAGAAAAATAGGGGCTACGATGTTTTGAGAAAAGAAATATCAGTTTGAAAATCCGTAGCATCCCTCGGTTGCCTATTTGAAAATACCGACGATTCGCTAGTTTTGAAAATAGGTATGACTCGAACTATATTCTAACGTCTACTCACTAAATTAAGAACTAACTAAAAGGCTAAACTAAAACCTGGGTCAAAGTAATGGAAGACTATACGTATTCGAGTCGATATATCTATTAGTCGGCGATCCAACCTCATAGTATCATGTACGGTATAATATATCGTACGGCATCCTTGAGTTAAGAATGCGGATCAATCATCTTATATATATATCTCGTACGGTAATATCCATCGTACGACATCCTCAAAATCGAGGGTACGGGTCAAAATCATACAAAATATCATCATTCGTACGGTATCATCATCAAACAATATAATGATCAGGGGTACGGTTCTAAACCCTCGTACATTCTAATATCATCAACTCACATGTTATCGCATGTATGAATACATATCGCCCAACGATCCATTATATTATCATATCATATACGATATCATGACTCAATCACATATCTAAATCTCACGGTATCATGCCTGATCATATCGACTCATTTCTACATATCATATACTATCCTCATCACACGTGTATATGTGTATGTGTGTGTATAAACATACGCATACATATATACACACACACATATACACACAAAACCAAGTGTGTGCGTGCATGTGTGACTACTTATAACCTGCGATTCTCTACCGAGGTAATAATCCTATGGATAGGTCTTTCTAGATCAACCTAATCTAACCTAAGGTCTTCTAAATACCCTATTAGCTAAGTATCCAAATATCGCATCCAAACTTATAATAATATAGTAATACCTTATTCTACGGTTGCGGGGGTGCTATACGCCATCCACCCGACTTTTCCCGTAGATATACATCTACTCACCTCAATTCTCGTTTGCCGAAGTCGATGACGCCACGCTCTCCCTTGTCATACGATGTCCATGTGGGGTACCTACAGCTTTCAATACGTTATATCGTAAACGCGAATCAAACACGAAATATGAAACGGCACACGAAACGCACATAGGTTAGAACCTATGATCTACGCATGCAAAAACAACCAAATAAGCCTCGTCATTGACGTACAAACGTCTAATGACCAAATCCAAGTTCAAATATCAAAAACTAAATTTTAGAAATCGGAAAACAGTGTCAAAATCAATATCAAATTGGTCCTAGATTTTTGCTCAGGTAACTAGGAGTTAAACTAACAATACAGGGACTAGGTTATAGGGAGTAAGAGCCATAGACCAAACCCCAGCGCCTAACAACACAAGTGGCCCGGCGAGAATGCCATTTGGCCCGGTGCTGCCGGCCTAACTAAGGGATTTGGGTCTCGTCTTCATGTAATGGTCTTCTAATGGTCTAATTAAGTTAGCGTACATGTTTGATTTACTTACAAAGTTCCCAATTTTCTCCAGATTCCCTGTAGTCATTAAGAATTCACAAAACCGATATCGGCCAAATCCTAACTCAAGTCTTGTTTTTCTATGCTCAAGTTGTTCCAGGATTAACACTAAGGGTCTATGGTCACCAACTATACCTCATATATACCATCACAACTCATTCTATTCTCTAAACCTCAACTTGGAATTTTCAAAGGTTCATCTTTTTTTTAACTCCTAAAATAATTAGAATGGTTATGAGTTATAATTTATTAGAATTATGGTGGCCATAAACCTTTTTTATATGTCACTCTTCTTTTTTTCTTCATCTCACATTTCTATCATTTCACTTCTCTCTCTTCATCTCTTTTTCATCCCACCTTAACCATTTTATTTTGATCAATTCTAAAAATAAAATAAAATCTCTTTTCATTTGAGCTTAGAGAAGCACTGGTTCTATCAAGGTTCAAAGACTTAGTTGAAGATTTTATCTAAACGGTGATCTGGTTGTTATACCGACTCACACAACATGTAAGTCCCTTCTTTTCTCCTCTCTTCTCTATTAAACAAGTTCTCTTTTCAAATGACCTCAGTTAGTGGAGTTAACCGACTTTTAAATTCTATTATTTTTAAAATAACAATACAAGTACTTAACCAATGAGCTATAAGGTTGTTCATGCACATATTTAATAAAAATTAAATATATGCTTTTACTTGAAAAGAAATTGGGCTTTTGGGCTCACAGTTTTATAAAAGAAAATGAAAATGAGATTGGATTTGGGTTATGGGCTGGGTTAGGTCTTGCGTTTAATTTGAAATAGATTAAGATTTAGTTTAAAGAAATGAGTTTGGGAAAAATAGATGGAATAATAAAAATAATATATTTAATAGAAACAAAATATACGGAAAATACTAAGAATAAATAAATACAATATTTTACTATAGAAAGAAAATATGAAGGTATAGTAATATTAGGGTCATTACATTCTACCCTCCTTAAAATAATTTTGTCCTCGAAATTACTCAAGAAGAATATTGCAACAGAGTAAGGAAACAAGATTAGGATGATGTCTTCACGTTTCGCCGTCGCGTTCCGTAAGTCGATACTCTAAGTAATCGCGATAAGACAACCAGGAAGAATAGAAAATGCTGTTAGGATAATTCAATAGCAGTTTACAAGAAAGCCGTAAGCAAGTACTCGAATAGAAGAAAAGTAATTAGGGATTGAATTCAAGAATAGTACAAAGATAAGGATGAAAATAGAATTTAAAAATCAAGAAAGGATATAAGTTAACAAAAATATAGGATTCGATAATCAAGAATAAGAATACACAGTAGAACATAGCTCAATCAAGAGAAAAGTGTATCAAAGACAGAACTCTAAGCCATTCAAGTAGAGTACCGTATTGTAACTATACTGCAGTTCATAGTTACAATCACATAATTCTATTTAACTCACTCATATCCTACTATCAGAGTCAATGAAAGAAAATAATAAGGAATTAAGAAAATTAACATAATAAGATCAACCGGAGATGAATGGTTCGCAGTTTTGTTTCCTTTACGTCGAGACATGATTATCGGGAAAAAAAGAAAAGGATTCAAATGGATGAAACACGGTGCAATCGTTACAGTCTACCCTTCTTAAAATAATTTCGTCCCTGAAATTTCTAGATAAAGTACATCGCAATAAGGTAGTGGAAAGCTAAGGATGATGTCGTCTTCGAGCTCCGTCGATCGATGCTCTAACCAATTGAGCTAATAGGCCTACGAGATACAAATAAAAAAGGGTTAACAAGAGTTAAGGATTCAAAAGCCGAGAAATGAACCTCAAGGAAGCCGAAGGTGGAATTTAAGATAAATTCAAGGAATAGGGAAGGATTCAAAAGAAAAACTGAATGTAATAATTGGATTTCATAATTCTTGTATTATATTACTTACGATGTTCATGTAGAACTGACTTGCATGGGCCGCCAATAAAACCTGTCATGCCCCTCTTCCTAAAAGAGCGGTAACGACATGTGACAAGCCCGCGACGTATTTATTCCGAGAATGTCATTTCTCGAAAAAAATACGCTAAGCGTATATAAGCAATATAAAATGACAAGAAAAGACATGATAATGAAAATCCAACTTTATATATTTACATCCCCAAGTTTCACAAGTTTCAAACTGAATACATGATGTCTGAAAACAAAGATGCATAAAAGAAAGTGCCTAAATAGGTATCATACATGAAGTAAAAGCTGAAAAGAAAGAATTAGTAGTCGGTCTGCTCCAGAAGCTAAAAGTAATCCTCCTGACTCGGTTCGATCTCCTCAATCTCTAGATTATCTAACGAACATTCCAAGAAAACAAAGAAATGGGTGGAATGCCCGTCAGCGAACTTGTGCTCGGTAAGTCCCCAAGAAAAGTGGGATATGAAAGTATATAAATGAATATGCAAGGTGACATGTGATATAGTATGAATGGAAATAAAACATGAACAAGTATAACATGATAATGTTAATGACAGCTATGTAAGCATGGTAATATAACATGAGCATAGTAAACAAGTATAGTATGTCCGTGAAGTGTAGGTATAGTGAACATGAAGTGAATGTAAGCGTCTTAAAAGTTCTTTAAAAGGGTAAAAGTACTAACGTGAGTTTAAGTGTGAATGTCAATCAATCTCAAAAGTATTCTCGAACCCAAGGCTATCGTCCAGGGGTAAGGAATCACGGGCCTAAAATAGCGGGACTTCAATTGTTATTGAAGTATTCCAAATCCAACAGGCTATCATCCATGGGCTTGGAAACACGGGCCCTCATTCGTGAATTCGTGATTTGTACCGTTTTAGCCTGGTACCACCACAACATGATTTGTACCGTTTCAGCCCGGTACCACAGCAATATGATTTGTATTAATGGGGCTCATGAGATTCCGTTGGATTCATACTCAAATTACCCCAACACCCCGTGTTTATTAGTTTATGATTAATGTTATGAGGCTTGATCGAATCCATGAATACAAAAGGTGATGTATTATATCAAGTTTTCAAAATTGAGTTCATGTAGTCATGTCAAGTGCAAGTCATACCGATTGTATTCATAGTTCGAGTTAAATTGGTTCAAATGTATATACTGGGTTCAAGTATTCATGATTGAGTCATGTCAAGATCAAGTCAATTCTAATCTGTAATGATTTAATCACAAGGCATATAAATAAAAATAAATAAGTAATCACAGAATATGATATGAGATAAGTATACAAGTAACGTCCAAAACAATGTTGTAAATATCTAATATGTACGACTAGTTAATCAAGTCAATTGAAATCAGAATATAAACGAAAACATAGCCTTAAGTGTTATGCACAAGTGAGTTCCAGTCTCGCCTAAATACGACTACCGTTTTGGGAGATATACATGTTTTGTATCATCGCGCAAAACAGATCAGAATCTGTTCAGCACCATCACACATTTTTAAAACGCGGTTTGAGTTAATTTCTATCGGGTTTCAGATTACAAAAATTATTATTAAATTGTAGGTTTTTCGGATTACTTATCCAAAACACTAAGATTCGCACGATTTGGATTTCTGAAGCTCTAGTTATGATCGTTTTAATATCAGCGTTTAAAACAGAAATTCAGATTTCTGGACAGCAACTATATATTGTATTGCAAAACCTATATCGGGTTATTTCATGCGTTTATAAGTAATCTAATATACATAAAATTATATTTCTATCAATTGTGCACCTACACATCTAATGTTTGTCACGAACGGACATCGGGGGTTCGGGTTATGTCCTATTTAAAAATAGTGTGCGAATCAGCACAGATTCTGTCCAGATTCGTCACTAAATATTGTAACGCGGTTTTCTATATTTTACGTCGATTTTCAGTAAAAAATTAAAACTAATAAAATCTATATCTTTCGATTTTGATGTTCAAAACATCTGAAAACACTTAATTTGGATCAACGATTATAGAGTTATGATCTCTCAAAAAAGACCCTTATTGGCAGTTTTCTGGTTTTAAAAACAATGATTAAAAAAAATGCAACTTCTAAACCGTTATTCGGTTTGATATGAAATTTTTACTGTAAACCTAAAATTCTATCTATTATTTATCCTAATTTTCCTAGGATTTATAGATGTGAAAATTAATTTATAAAATTTATTTTAAAGATAAAGGTTTTGTAAGATCGTATTTGAAAATGATAAATCTATGGTATTTATTTATAACTTTGTTTTCTTGTATGCAAAAATAAATATAAGTAAATAAAATTTTAGTGATAAATAACATGAATTAACATATGTGAAGCAAATATATGATCCGGTCATGATTAACCGTCTAAAACAATAATACTTAATATGTTATCAACCATTACATGCAAGATTTTATAACTAAACATATGTGCTTTATTTCAACCATTTATTTTAACAAAAATCTTTATGATGAGACTAACTAGTTATCTCAATATTCGGAGTGATGGAGGCATGGTAAGGGGATGGATTTCAAGTAAAGAAAAGGAGGAGGAGAGGGGACTTACAGGTTGTGTGAGTCGGTATAACAACCGGCTCACCGTTTAGATAAAATCTTCAAATGAGTTTTTGAAACTTGATAGAACCGGTGCTTCTCCAAGCTCAAGGGAAAAGTGATTTTATTTTATTTTTAGAATTGATCAAAAGGAAATGGTTAAGGTGGGATGAAAAAGAGATGAAGAGAGAGATGAGAAATGATAGAAATGTGAGATGAAGAAAAGAAAGAAGAGTGACATATAAAAAAGGTTTATGGCCAAAATAATTCTAATAAATTATAGCTCATAACCATTCTAATTATTTTGGGAGTTAAAAAGAAGATGAAATGAAATGTCTCATTTGTAGGTTATGAGAAGGATAAAAATTGATAAAAAAATAATTGCGAGAATGAGAATCTGAACATGTGACCTATGGAATAACAATGTAAGCACTTAACCAATGAGTTATAAAGTTGTTCATGCACATATTTAATAAAAATTAAATATATGCTTTTACTTGAAAAGAGTGTGGGCTTTTGGGCTCACAGTTTTATAAAAAAAAATGAAAATGAGATTGGATTTGGGTTATGGGTTGGATTAGGTCTTGCGTTTAATTTGAAATAGATTAAAATTTAGTTTAAAGAAATAGGTTTGGGAAAAATAGATGGAATAATAAAATAATATATTTAATAGAAACAAAATATAAGGAAAATACTAAGAATAAATAAATACAATATTTTAGTAAAGAAAGAAAATATGAAGGTATAGTAATATTGAAGTCATTACATTATGCTTTTGTGGCGGGGTTACCCTCCAGCAGTCGGATAACATAAATCTACCTTGTCGATACTGGTCTTCTACCTAGTTCTTGAAAGTGAAGCAGTCTTCAAGGGGATAACCTATTACTCGGTGATAGGAGCAATAATTTGGATGATCGACCTCATTTATTTGTTCGGGGTGCCGAGAATCCTGAAGTATCATCATTTGGTGCTTCATGACAAGGTTGAATATTTTCCTTGTCTTGTCTTGTCTTGGGGTAAAGAGTGTTCCCAACCCATTTTTTTTATAAAGGACGGGCTCCAATCGAGTTTTTCTCATTTGCACGGCGTCTTGAATCCGCTTTGTTGTCTTCCAGCGTTGTTTGCGTTCTTCGCCCTGTTTTTACCTCCATTTTGGGTTTTCCCTTTCAGCGGGAATATATAGCAGGCCAAAGATGAAGAGCATTACGGTCTACTTTCTCCGCAGATTACTGACTAAGACGCTGCGTTTTGGCCTTTTCATAAATGGCCATTTCGCGGCTGTGATTGTCCCGACTCATTTGACAAGCTTAGTTTATTAGCTTGTCAATTTGTTCTTCAAGTGACGGACTTAACGCTCTTAGAGCGGGCTCTCACTCCGATTTAACGCTACGGTTATTTGGAAGCGCCTTTTTCACTTTACTTAAGCTGGTTACGACGCGGCAACTGTAAATCTGCTCCTGCTTCCTGGATCAAACATATCCGAGCCCGGTTGTCTCCATTTTCCCGTTGGGCATCTTTTGCTGAGTCCTGGGAATTTTCTAAATATTTTTGTAGAATTGGGCTTATCAAACAGTTTGTTCGAGGGGTACACTTTGGTATCTTAACTACCCTACTACGGCTCAAAGGAGTCATGCAAACAGGTTTTAGTTGGGTACAGTCCCGAGCCATATGGAGGCAGTGAGCGATTGTTGGGGATTCATCTCTACTGATATTATGAGTCGATGTCATACTGTGTTCGGTTGGCTATCACCCTAAATCCGTGTACACGATAGATTAGATTTACTGATATGAGTTCAATAGTTTCTCGGTTGGTGATGATCTTGACTCCGACACGACTTATCGGGTTATTAGGGGTCTGACGTTTCTACCCTTAGACCCGGTATGCGATACTCTTAGACGAAGAGACCGAACTATACAGAGATTGTCACATTCAGGCTCAGTAGGGTTTGGATGGACTTGATTGTCAACCTCCCTTTCGACAGATACCTGGGTAGCCGTTACGTACAGCTAGTGACGCTGGCGTGCTTGTGGTTTTTGGATTTATCCAGTAAATCTGTCACGCCCCGCTTCCCAGAGTGCGCAAGATTTGGGCACGTGACATAGCCAACCATGCTACCTGTGGGTAGGAAGTATCCATCCACAGTCACATTACGGTTGTAAAGATATCAAGAACAGTAAAATAAACTAAACTAATACATGTCCAAATCCATAATAACAAGAATCAATAAACAATAAATGCGGAAGCTAATGATCCAATACAATGAATAAACAGTATGTCCCATAATGCGGGCTCACATCTGGAAATGAAATGACATAAATAAACTAAACTCTCAAGAACTCACAGTTCAGCCTGCTGGCTGAAGTACTCCTGCTCGGTCGACGTCAAAGGCACGGAATCTGGGCCATGCAAAACCCAGACGTCAGCGCGTCATGATATCAAGTAATGTAGCATAAAATGGTAATAGACAATGCAGTCATGAACATGAATAAAGCAGCAATAAGAAGTAATAAACAGGGTAATGTGCAGTAGTGGCTAAACTGTTCTATCAGGTTTTCTACTCTATAGTCTTTGAAACCAATTGATGAATCGTCGATGTAACTCAATAGTATCCCGTGCGTGCCCGGGACCACGGTCATGATTCTCGGGGCTGAATCCGAGACGTGCCGCTAAGCAGTAAAATGTAGTAGGATGGATGAGTGATGTCAGCATCAACACTCCGGAGCTGGCCAAGCCCGTAAGACTGATCAGAACAATGTATCGAACTGTTGAGTTACAAGTCGGTTTCACCTTTGATTTCCCCATACCCCCAAACTATGTATGTCAGTCAGGTATTCAGTAGTCAAGGTCTAATGCCAACACAAGTCAAGTAAAGGTAGGTCTGTCTGGATCGACAGCAGGAATAGTTAGGTCCGTCGGCATTAGGCACGAGATCAGGTAACAGGTCAGGTTACGTTCAACCGGTAGAGTCGATACGTACAGGGGTTGTGTCCGGTATATCAGTACATGTGACAGGTGTGTCAAGATCGGTCAATATGTAATGCAATCAGGTATATGATGATAACAGGTATAGTAACAAATAATGAACAGTAGCAGGGAACAGCAATAAACAATTATTATTCTATGTGAACACAGTGATATTAGTATTCTCTTATTAATCCGGTTCACGCACCTTTGAGGTGCAAAAGCCACAAGACGAGCAATATCGATAATATGCATAATGGAGTTACAGTATTTGAACTAAGTATAATAATTGCCTCATGAGGGGCTTTAACAAATGAAGTGAGGATGATCTAGCAATTTAGGCAAGGATGTGCCAGATTGGTTAATTAGTTAAGGTGTTGATTAAAAGCATACCGGTTAACTACAAGTAGCAACTACAATGGTTTAACATTACGGATGATTGTAATTGTCATCAAGTCGTGTGGTTATAACATATAACATGATTATTAAGTTTGTAGCATGTTAAAGCAAGTATTCGGATACTTGCCTCGGCGGTTCCGCAAACCGAAACGCGGATGCAAAGTCGGTAGAAACCACGATACGGAAGCACGGGCCACGGATCGAGTCCCAACAGAGGTCACTGGAATCACACGGACCAGGGGGCTTCGCTGGAGCGTCGGGTTCGTCAAACGGCACGGTCGGGTTCCGGCAACAACCGAAAATCAAAGTTAGCAACAAGGATACGATATGCCAAAACGACCAGCGGGGGTTATACCAAAAGAAAAGAGGAGGAAACTTACAGGGATACACCAAGGGTGCGACCACGGCGGGTTCGACGGCACTGGAACGCCGGCGAGGCTGCGACGGCGGCTGCAGCAAAGGGAAGTGGCCTCGGGTGAGCAGGGTAGGGTGCTGCGGCGAGTTGGAGAGGGGTGTGGTCGGCTAGGGTGGTCGAGGGGGAAAGGAGGTGGCGCGGGAGACGTCGACGAGGGTCGTCGGCGCGGTTTCCGGCGACCTGGAGATGGTGCAGACGTTGGGTGAAGGGTCGGGTTCACTGTTCCGGCAAGGGAGGAGGGGGTGACGGCGAGGTCTCGACGAGGAGGGTGCAAGGGAGTCGCGGGAGGCCTCGGCGGTCGGAGTCGACGTCGACGGCGAGGTCGCGAGGGGTGGAGGCGTCGGGAGAAGGTTGCAGGCGCGGGAAGGAGCGGGCGAACGGAAGGAAGAGGGTAGGCGAGTGCGGTGGAGGTCGTGGTGGTGAGGGCGGCGACGGCGAGGTCGCGAGGCGGCCGGCGGTGAGATCTGCGTGAGCTAGGGTTAGGGTTGGCGTGGGGTTCTCGTGGTCGCGTGGGTTAAAGAGAGGAGGCGGCTGCAGCAACAATATATATATAGGAAGAAAGAGAGAGAGAGTTGATTGAGAGGAGGAGAGAGATTGCGAGAGATTGAGGGAAAGAGAGAGAGAAGGAGGGGGCCCACGAGCTTAGCCTCGTGATTGGCCACAAAAATTAAAAGAGATTCACAGTTAAAGATTTGGAGATGAAATCAGTTAAGGGAATATATAATCGAAAATTTAGTTTAAATATATTAAATTGAAACGGGCCCTTTTTGGCGCGAAATGAAACATTTCCAAATCGCGCCCGGAATGCGCCCAAATGTTCCAAATTCAAATTATAAGATTTTAAGCGGGTTCCAAATTTTGAAAATAAGTGTTTAATGATTAAAATGCATGCCCCCAAGTCGGACACTTGCACGCGCGCGTAGTCGCCCAAACTTGCCCGTTTAGCCAAACGGAACGGAATCTCGACACGCGGACGCTACCATGCGACTAGTGGCGACGAGTAGGCTAACATGGACACTTTAAATTTCATTTTCGGAGTTAAAATTTGTTATGTGCCAAAATGACTTAACCGGGTAAAATTTAGCAATAAACACCAGAAAATCAGGAAAATTGGAAAGAGCGATAAATAACCCTCAACTAGTAATATACATAGTATTATTGGGCTCGGGTGTTACATCATACCCAACTACAAAAGAATTTCGTCCTCGAAATTCCAAGAATACAAGATAACTAACTACTGGAAAAGATGAGGGAATTTCTGCCGGATCTCGTCTTCTCGCTCCCAAGTAGATTCTCCATGCGATCGGTTACCCCAAGAAACTAGCACAAGAGGGATAACCTTGTTCTTAAGAACCTTTTCTCTTCGATCCTTGATCTCGACTGGTCGCTCCTCAAAAGTCAGGTCTTCCCGAACGGTCAACTCCGAGTGATCCAAAACATGGGTCTCATCACGAACATACCTCCGTAGTTGAGACACATGAAACACATCATGAATTCCTGCTAATGACGATGGTAACGCCAACCGGTACGATACCTCCCCGACACGCTCCAATATCTCGAAGGGTCCAACGAATCGGGGACTAAGCTTTCCCCGACTTCCAAAGCGAATCACCCCTCTAGTCGGTGATATCTTCAGGAATACCAAATCGCCCATGGCGAACTCTAGAGGTCTTCTTGACGTGTCGGCCCAACTCTTCTGTCTGTCTTGAGCTGCCTTCATATGCTTTCTGATTGTATTCACCTTCTCAACTGTCTGTACCACTAAATCTGGCCCTAGCAACCTTCGTTCACCCACATCATCCCAACATACAGGTGAACGGCACTTACGACCATACAATGCTTCGAACGGGGCCATCTGAATTGTTGCTTGGAAGCTGTTGTTGTACGAAAACTCCACCAGGTGTAGATGATCTTCCCAAGAACCTTTGAAGTCTAACATGCAAGCCCTCAACATATCTTCAAGGGTCTGAATCGTTCTCTCTGATTGTCCATCAGTTTGGGGATGATAAGCTGTGCTGAACTTCAATCGAGTCCCCAAACTTTCTTGTAAACTCCTCCAAAAGTGTGACAAGAACCGAGTGTCCCGGTCGGACACGATGCTTACCGGTACTCCATGCAATCTGACAATCTCCTGCATGTACCGCTCTGCCAAAGTCTCTGTCGATTGACCAACCCGAAACGGAATAAAGTGAGCTGCCTTGGTCAACCGATCGACAATCACCCATACTGCATTGTTGCCCTTTGGACTCCGCGGTAAAGCTGTCACGAAATCCATGGTTATATGTTCCCACTTCCATTGAGGAATCGGAAGTGGTTGCAACAAACCAGCAACCCTTTGGTGTTCAGCCTTGACTTGCTGACACACCAAGCACTTAGCCACGAAGCGAGCGATTTCCCGTTTCATACCTTCCCACCAGAAATGCTGTCGAATATCTCGGTACATCTTGGTCCCTCCTGGATGTACAGAGTAAGCTGAACTGTGTGCCTCCTTCATAAGCTCTTCACGCACATCTCCTTTTGGCACACATACACGGCTACCATATCTCAACGAACCATCCTCATGGATCAGTAGATCGGTTCGTAGTCCGGCTCCAACCTGCTCTCGAAACTTTTGCAGTCTAGGATCCTGCGATTGCGCCGCTTTAATCTTCTCAACTAAGGACGATTGTACTTGTAACTGCATCAACTGTCCTGTAGCACGCGGTAGCACAACCTCCAAGTCAAATCTCCGAAACTCCCCAATGATCTCCCTCTGTGCAGTCAATAACTGAATTGCTGGTAACCGACTTAGCGCATCTGGCACGACGTTAACTTTTCCCGGATGGTACTTAAGATCAAGGTCGTAGTCGGCCATCAGCTCCAACCATCTGCGTTGCCTCATGTTCAACTCCTTCTGAGTGAACACATATTTCAAACTCTTGTGATCCGTAAAAACTTCAACTCTCTCGCCCAGAAGGTAGTGTCTCCAAATCTTCAGGGCGAAGATCACGGCTGCAAGCTCCAAGTCGTGAGTCGGATAGTTCTGTTCATGAGTCTTCAGCTGTCTCGATGCGTAAGCGACGACTTTCCCATTCTGCATCAAAACACATCCCAATCCCTTTCCAGATGCGTCGCTGTGAATCACCAGTCCCCCCGAATCATCCGGTACGGTCAGGATCGGGGCGGTTATCAACTTCTGCTTCAACGTCTTGAAGGCCAATGCACATCCATCCGTCCAAACAAACGGTACCTCCTTACGCGTGAGCTTGGTTAACGGCTCAGCTACGCGAGCGAAGTTCTCCACAAATCTTCTGTAGTATCCGGCGAGTCCAAGAAAACTCCTTATCTCTGCAACATTCTTTGGAATAGGCCAGTCTCGAACTGCTGCAATCTTTTCGGGATCGACGACGATTCCATCGCCCGACACGACATGCCCTAGAAACTTCACTTCTTCCAGCCAGAATTCTCACTTACTCATCTTCGCAAATAATTTCTCTTGTCTCAGCGTTTGCGGTGCGATCCTTAAGTGCTCAGCATGCTCCTCCGGACTCCTCGAGTACACCAGAATATCGTCAATGAATACCACAATAAACTGGTCCAAGAACGGTGAAAAGATCATGTTCATCAAATCCATGAATATTGCCGGCGCATTAGTCACTCCGAAGGGCATCACTAAATACTCGAAATGCCCATACCGAGTCCGAAACGCCGTCTTGCAAATGTCTTCTGCCTTCACTCGGACCTGATGATATCCTGATCGTAAGTCCAGTTTCGAGAATACCCTCGCGCCACTAAGCTGCTCAAAAAGTTCTCCAATGCGAGGGATCGGGTACTTGTTCTTAATAGTTACCCGGTTTAATTCTCGGTAATCGATGCACATTCTTCTCGTGCCATCTTTCTTCTTTACTAAAAGAACTGGAGCTCCCCAAGGTGAGTTGCTGCTTCGAATCCATCCCTTCTCGAGTAATTCACCCACTTGTTTCTTAACTTCTTCCAATTCCACCGGTGCCATCGGATAATAAGATTTTGATACTGGCGCTGCACCAGGAATGAGGTCAATCGCAAACTCCACATCTCGCTTCGGCGGTAGGCCTGAAATATCTTCGAACACATCCATAAAGTCGCGGACAACTGCCGGCTCTTCATTACTATCCACTACCATAGCCACAAGAACATTGTTCGTCGGCCTAGCCCTAAACTCGACCGGCCCGACAGAACTGCTTCCTTACCGCAACTGCTGTCTGCATCGTTGGCCGCGAAAGGTCCAGCGAGACTACTGAGTCTCGTCCACTCCGCTGCATGCACGTCCACGGTTGCTCCATTCTGCCTTAGTCCGATAAATTTCTCCTCCATTTCCTCCCGTGCAGTCCGCGGGAAGAACTTTTCCAAGAAACTTTTAGAGAAATCCGCCCAACTGATTGGCTTGGACAAGCGGGTCTCCTCCACCAGCCACCACTCTCGGGCGTAATCCACCAGCTGAATGCGCACCACATCAACTCTCTTGTCGTCTGGGATCTGTGCCGCAATCAGTAAATTCTCCGTGTCTACTAGCCACTGCTCGGCTGGCAACGGCTCCTCCAGAAAAGTGAAAGTAGACGGATCCAAAAGTCTGAAATCTGCTACGGTCCTTACTCGGTCAACTGGTCTAGTTCCAACATCGTTTACAGACTGCTGAACGATCTGCAAACCTTCCTGAAACAAGTCCGCTTGCTGCTGGATCAGCTCGGTCTGTTTCTTTGATTTCCAGCATTTCTCTTATCACTCCAAGCATGGCGGCTTCGTTCACACGCCTCTGGTACGTCTTCAACTTCTTACCTGTCATAATCCTGAACTCAAAACACCCAACATTAGCATGATGATAGATTCTGAATGTGGATCAAGGCTAGAACTCCAAGATACTTAAATAGAGTACCGCATTGTAGCTATGCCGCGGTATCATAGCCGCAATTACTTAACTCCACCCAAGTCGCCTAAGTCCTAGAGATAACAAGAAGTTAGGTTTTCGAATTGACAATGCAAAGTAAGTTTGCATGTCGACATGATCCGGAAGAAGGATTCAAGGAGGGTAAAACGGTCAAGGTGGCTGGACATGTTTCCTAATCACGGGTATCCTGATTCGTGTATCGGGTGCAATACCCAACTACAAAGAATCAACCCAATTAACCTATGTCTCTGATACCATAAAACCATGTCACGCCCCGCTTCCCAGAGTGCGCAAGATTTGGGCACGTGACATAGCCAACCATGCTACCTGTGGGTAGGAAGTATCCATCCACAGTCACATTACGGTTGTAAAGATATCAAGAACAGTAAAATAAACTAAACTAATACATGTCCAAATCCATAATAACAAGAATCAATAAACAATAAATGCGGAAGCTAATGATCCAATACAATGAATAAACAGTATGTCCCATAATGCGGGCTCACATCTGGAAATGAAATGACATAAATAAACTAAACTCTCAAGAACTCACAGTTCAGCCTGCTGGCTGAAGTACTCCTGCTCGGTCGACGTCAAAGGCACGGAATCTGGGCCATGCAAAACCCAGACGTCAGCGCGTCATGATATCAAGTAATGTAGCATAAAATGGTAATAGACAATGCAGTCATGAACATGAATAAAGCAGCAATAAGAAGTAATAAACAGGGTAATGTGCAGTAGTGGCTAAACTGTTCTATCAGGTTTTCTACTCTATAGTCTTTGAAACCAATTGATGAATCGTCGATGTAACTCAATAGTATCCCGTGCGTGCCCGGGACCACGGTCATGATTCTCGGGGCTGAATCCGAGACGTGCCGCTAAGCAGTAAAATGTAGTAGGATGGATGAGTGATGTCAGCATCAACACTCCGGAGCTGGCCAAGCCCGTAAGACTGATCAGAACAATGTATCGAACTGTTGAGTTACAAGTCGGTTTCACCTTTGATTTCCCCATACCCCCAAACTATGTATGTCAGTCAGGTATTCAGTAGTCAAGGTCTAATGCCAACACAAGTCAAGTAAAGGTAGGTCTGTTTGGATCGACAGCAGGAATAGTTAGGTCCGTCGGCATTAGGCACGAGATCAGGTAACAGGTCAGGTTACGTTCAACCGGTAGAGTCGATACGTACAGGGGTTGTGTCCGGTATATCAGTACATGTGACAGGTGTGTCAAGATCGGTCAATATGTAATGCAATCAGGTATATGATGATAACAGGTATAGTAACAAATAATGAACAGTAGCAGGGAACAGCAATAAACAATTATTATTCTATGTGAACACAGTGATATTAGTATTCTCTTATTAATCCGGTTCACGCACCTTTGAGGTGCAAAAGCCACAAGACGAGCAATATCGATAATATGCATAATGGAGTTACAGTATTTGAACTAAGTATAATAATTGCCTCATGAGGGGCTTTAACAAATGAAGTGAGGATGATCTAGCAATTTAGGCAAGGATGTGCCAGATTGGTTAATTAGTTAAGGTGTTGATTAAAAGCATACCGGTTAACTACAAGTAGCAACTACAATGGTTTAACATTACGGATGATTGTAATTGTCATCAAGTCGTGTGGTTATAACATATAACATGATTATTAAGTTTGTAGCATGTTAAAGCAAGTATTCGGATACTTGCCTCGGCGGTTCCGCAAACCGAAACGCGGATGCAAAGTCGGTAGAAACCACGATACGGAAGCACGGGCCACGGATCGAGTCCCAACAGAGGTCACTGGAATCACACGGACCAGGGGGCTTCGCTGGAGCGTCGGGTTCGTCAAACGGCACGGTCGGGTTCCGGCAACAACCGAAAATCAAAGTTAGCAACAAGGATACGATATGCCAAAACGACCAGCGGGGGTTATACCAAAAGAAAAGAGGAGGAAACTTACAGGGATACACCAAGGGTGCGACCACGGCGGGTTCGACGACACTGGAACGCCGGCGAGGCTGCGACGGCGGCTGCAGCAAAGGGAAGTGGCCTCGGGTGAGCAGGGTAGGGTGCTGCGGCGAGTTGGAGAGGGGTGTGGTCGGCTAGGGTGGTCGAGGGGGAAAGGAGGTGGCGCGGGAGACGTCGACGAGGGTCGTCGGCGCGGTTTCCGGCGACCTGGAGATGGTGCAGACGTTGGGTGAAGGGTCGGGTTCACTGTTCCGGCGAGGGAGGAGGGGGTGACGGCGAGGTCTCGACGAGGAGGGTGCAAGGGAGTCGCGGGAGGCCTCGGCAGTCGGAGTCGACGTCGACGGCGAGGTCGCGAGGGGTGGAGGCGTCGGGAGAAGGTTGCAGGCGCGGGAAGGAGCGGGCGAACGGAAGGAAGAGGGTAGGCGAGTGCGGTGGAGGTCGTGGTGGTGAGGGCGGCGACGGCGAGGTCGCGAGGCGGCCGGCGGTGAGATCTGCGTGAGCTAGGGTTAGGGTTGGCGTGGGGTTCTCGTGGTCGCGTGGGTTAAAGAGAGGAGGCGGCTGCAGCAACAATATATATATAGGAAGAAAGAGAGAGAGAGTTGATTGAGAGGAGGAGAGAGATTGCGAGAGATTGAGGGAAAGAGAGAGAGAAGGAGGGGGCCCACGAGCTTAGCCTCGTGATTGGCCACAAAAATTAAAAGAGATTCACAGTTAAAGATTTGGAGATGAAATCAGTTAAGGGAATATATAATCGAAAATTTAGTTTAAATATATTAAATTGAAACGGGCCCTTTTTGGCGCGAAATGAAACATTTCCAAATCGCGCCCGGAATGCGCCCAAATGTTCCAAATTCAAATTATAAGATTTTAAGCGGGTTCCAAATTTTGAAAATAAGTGTTTAATGATTAAAATGCATGCCCCCAAGTCGGACACTTGCACGCGCGCGTAGTCGCCCAAACTTGCCCGTTTAGCCAAACGGAACGGAATCTCGACACGCGGACGCTACCATGCGACTAGTGGCGACGAGTAGGCTAACATGGACACCTTAAATTTCATTTTCGGAGTTAAAATTTGTTATGTGCCAAAATGACTTAACCGGGTAAAATTTAGCAATAAACACCAGAAAATCAGGAAAATTGGAAAGAGCGATAAATAACCCTCAACTAGTAATATACATAGTATTATTGGGCTCGGGTGTTACAAAATCACTGCCAGCGTATTGTCGAGTTTTTAGAGTCCTATATAGAGGGTTTTCCCGGTTCAGGCGATATGATGTAGATGACGTATGTTGGTGCATACAAGGTGTCCGATTAAATACATGTACAGGCTATACGGACTTTAATCGGACAGTTGATAATACTAGCGGCTTAGGATTAAGCCGGATTATTAAATCAGGTTTTGATTTAATAATTTATATATATATATATATATATATATATATTTAATATGTATATTCTAGTATTATTGTTCACTATTCATTTTATCTCTTTTGGCTATTCATATTTTTGTACGATTACGCGTATATGTATTTCTGTACGTATACTGAGCTGTATTCCGTATTTATACGGAATTTGTTCTAGAAGATGGACACTTCATTTCTTAATTTTTCTATTATAGAAAATCAAAAATGAGGTGGCGGATGAGGTGTAAAGAAGTATGGTAGAGAGGTATGGGTTGATTATTATATGATATATTTCATTTGGATACATTATTCTTCCATGGTTGCAAAAATCAAGCCATTCATTCTATGCTTGCTGGTTTTTCTTCACACAAAAGACTTAGCCATTTTCTTCATAGATTCTTCTTCTTCACCTCTTCCTCCTTCTTCTAGGTATCTCACTTGATCTTAGAAAAGAGAGAAAAAGATAGTGAGAATATTCCTACATCCCCACTCTCCATTCGTAGCGAGCTTGGAACGTCGGTCGCTTCACTAAGTGAAGCCGGAGCTTGGATCGGTTTCCCTCAAGTGTATCTTATTCGGAAAGAGCGGTTGCCACTCAAGCTCGATTCGGACATCATACACGGAGCATGGAGGGGTCTTCCTTGATTGAGTGGACACGCGTCAAATGTAGTATTCTGTATCTTTGCATGCTTGGTTTGCTAGTTTAGGAGTTTGGATCGATTCTAGGTTCGGGGTTCCTTCGTGTTTGCTTGAATTTTTTGTTCGCCATCCGTGCCTCCGCTGCGCCGTGGGAACTAGGGAACTCTACAGTGGTATCAGAGCCTCCCAAACACCTTAAACTAGTTAGTTATGACATTAGAAATCGTGTTTTTTCGGGCATCGAAAACTGTCGAAAAAACAGTCCCGAATTTTTGAGTTTTGAGATATTTGCACACTTCGTGGGCTCACGGTTCAAACCGAGAAGCCGCAGGGTGGTAAATTGGCACCCCGGGGAGACTCCGATGGGGACCGAACGGCTGGGCCCACTCCCCAAGACCACCACAAGGTGGTCTTGGCGGTGGGGACCCGAAACTGCCCCCCCCCATGGGCAGTTTTGGGTCTGCCTCACCCTCTGGCCACCTCGTAGTGGCCTCAGGGGTATGGTACCCCCTCTACGCCCCCGACTCGAAGTTAATTTCTTGCTCTAACTCTTCGTGAAGCTTCGGGCGCGTTTCGTTTTGATTCGGACTTCCAAATTGGCTCAAAACTCGATTTTTTTGGATGTGTAGTGCACTTGGTTTTTTATCCTTGGTAAATTTGGGATGTGCGCTAATAGTTTTTTGGAATTCTAATGCTGTGACTTCTTTTACGTGCATGGATGTGTTGTTAACGTTGTCTAATTGCTATATGCTCAATTAGATGGGGTTACACACTGTTTCGGTTACATGTTTTTGTGGATATATATCTTGATTATGCTTTAGTTGGATTGTCGTGTCGGATAGTGTCTCGTGCGTTGCTTGTACATTTTTGATTTATTATGTTGTATTCATTTGTTCGGGACGAGCTCCAACATGTGGCCGCCATTTTCGTATTATGTATATTCTTTTATTGGTGCTCGACCAGGATGCGGTCAATGTCACCATTATATATATTTCATTTCTGTACTAGGATTAACCCAGGAGAAGTGCTCGAGTAGCGGGTTCTAGATTGCAGCAGGTGGCCATCTCATGGAGTTGAGACCGGGCCGCCTCACTCTAGAATTGGCGGGTTACTCGCCGCACTTGTAGGGGTTTTAGAATTCGACCCATGGAGGGGTGCACAAGTTACCGGATTCTAGAAAGCGGAGGGTGATCGACTCATTTCATTGAGGGCGTGTTACCCAGTTTTTAGGATTAGCAGGTGGCTTGCCGCACTCGTAGGGGTCTAGGATCGACTATGTACGGGCTGTCCACACGACTGGGGAACGTCGCGTTTCATTTACGGCTCAGATGAAACGCGGGGCTCCATGTTTATCGGCTATTCCATATTGTTGTTCGATGCCTGTGATGATTATTATCTGCCTGCTATATATATATATATATATATATATATATATATGTATGTATGTATCTATGTATGTATGTATGTATGTGTGTGTGTGTGTGTGTGTGTATATATATATATATTAGTATACGCTTCTATATGTTTTGTATCCGCGCTAGCCCTATCCCCGCCCTGCCGTAAGTTAAGTAACCTTATTGTGAAGACCCAGGACCCCATGGAGAATGCGGATGGCATATAAAAACATGCTATTTTGGTTGTTTCTGTTGTGGCTTAGAAACTAGATTTTATGGGACTGCATTATATCTTTAACGCAAAGAAAACAAACCTATTTGATATTTCGGAACCAATTTTTAAAACTACTCGTTTCTCTTCAAAACAATTATCGTATTCTTTTGCTTTGTATTGAGGTATTCGATTAGGAATATCCTGCACCTCATTCTATGAGGGAAGAGGCTTGATCCTTTCACAGGGAATTCACTCTTAAGCAAAGATTTATATTACTAGTTTTAAAAGCGGAGATTAACCCACTCCATTTCAAAGCCACTCGAGTTCCTTCAACGATATCAAGTTCATTACGTTTAAGGTTTTTCGCCAAAACTAGCCGTAGTCCTCCGTCGTTTCAGATGAGTATCAACTAGTATTCATGCTATGTGTTTTGACCTTCGCCAAGGCATAGTGTTTGGTAGCTAGAGGATACTTGTCTAGAGCATAGGTAGATGCATTAATCTAGGACAGGCGTACAGCTGTTTTGGCCTTCGTTATGGGCTTGTACGAATGGGTCTAGATTAATTAGGACAATGATGGGTTAAACTTGACTTGCGACTTATGATATTTTGACATTCGTCAAGGTCATAAGTGCTTGGGGCAAAAACCATATCGGGAGTTTCAAATATAAAGGAAACTTTCCAGGCATGCGCATACCTTCTGGAGTGTGATGACTTGAATGGATTCCATCAGGTTATCACACGATGATAGTTGGGTCACGATTCCCACTGATGAGTAGGTATTACTTCTCGGGAGATTTTTCACTTCACAATTAGTTAACCTATTAGGTGTCTAGAAAGTGTTAACGAGGTTACGCTTCTGCTAAAACGAGGTTATTAATTGGGTCCGTGTGAAAGCACGGGGGGACTACCTCGGAGTACCAACACTGACCTGGCTGAATAGTTAGCGAACTTGTAAGGTGTATATGATCTCGACTAGTTCTCCTTTTAGGGTTTGAAGGAGAATTCGAGGAAACAGTGGGAGTCATCATGATTAGATAAAGTGATATCCATTCTAATTTTGATAGAGTGCACGCTGAGTGTTTCTTGTAAGTCGATGTCGTGCACCCCACGTGTTCGGGGGGAGGCGGAATTTGCAAAAAATGATTTTTACGGGCTTCGCAACACCGACAAGAACCAAGGATCGACCATAAACCCTAGCTAGCAAACTACATAAGATTTAACTATTCGGAAAGAATGTTATATCTCATGATACAAGTCCTTCGGGTCTGTAAGGCGTTTTTCGTCACCCTATTGAGATGGGAATATGAGCGTGCTTGTCAGGCACATTACAGATTCCCCCTGTCTAGGGCAGGCCGGGATTTAATGATTGTGGGGATCCGAATCTTCGGCTGCCGCGGACTAAGATGCCGTTAATTACCCTTCTCCTTTAGAGTAAGGGAACCTCCGATTGACAGGTCAAACAGGTCATGCGAACTCAATGTGCAGTGTTGTGTTTTGAAGAGATTTTGGATATATCGGGGGCCCCACAGAGTTTTTACGGGGGTCCCGCTACCCAGATAGCGGGCTGGGGGTTAAGAAGACTAGCGGCCCCCTTGCGGGGTGCGGGGCAGCGCCCCGTTAGAAATTTTTTCTAACGGGGGAGGTATTTTTAGTGTGGAGTGTGTAAAATGGGGGGGAAATGGCGTCCAAAGGATGCATGGGTGCCAGCGCCTCGTGCGCCTAGCGCGCAGGCGCTGGCGCTTGGGCGCTGGCGTCTCACGTGCCCGGCACGTGGGGCGCTCGGGCGCTAGCGCTTTAGGTGCTGGCGCCTCATGGGCCCGGCACGTGGACGCTCGAGCGCTAGCGCTTTGGGCGCTAGCGCCTCACATGCCCGGCACGTGGGCGCTCGGGCACTAGCGAAAGAAAGGGGTTTTTACCCCCAGAAATAAGAGTTAAACTCCTAAAGAGGATTTTGAGTGGAGTTAAACTCGAAAAGATTTAGATTTGGAGTCAAACTCCTAAGGATATGGATTAGGAGTTAAACTCCTTTGAGGATTTGGGTCTTGGAGTTGAACTCCCTAAAAATATTCAGAGGTTCTTCTCTCTTGAGTCTTGGATCTTCTCTTGACTGGGATTTTGTCCAAAGTTGGATTTTTGGAGACGGGTCTTCTTCTTCCTCCTCTTGATCGGCTGGATCTTGGAGAAAAGGGGGTGAGACTTAAAAGTCTCCCCTTTTTGAGATCTAATGGAAGATTTGAGCTCCCCTTTGTGGGTTTTGTGGTGAAAAACTATTTAGTTTTTGAAAAGGAAGAGTAAAACTCTTGATTTAATTCAAAAGAAAGGAGAAGGTTTAAAAGCTTGAGGAAGGAGAAGAAGGAGGCACAAACCCTAGAGTTTTAGAGAAATGAAAAGTGTATGCTTTATTCATCATGTTGCCTTATATAGGCTTACACATTTACACATAGCACCTTGGGCTTTACAAAAATGGCATTTTGCCCATCCCATGTCTCATGTGCTCATTTCTTTTGCACATAATCCATGTGCTTTACAGAAATTTGGCTTTATGTCCTTTTTCTTACATTCATGCATAAAAAATTACATCAAAATTATTTATTACATGATTTTTTATTTCGGCATGGAGGAGGCCGGCCACTTCATGTTTGGGCTCGACTCGGGCATGAGCCCACTTGACCTGGGCTTGGGCCCACCTGGCTTGGGGTTGACCTTGACTTTTACTTGGTCAACCGGGGTGCAATTTTCAACCCCAACAGGGTCTTCTCCGCTGTGCTCCTCGTCATCGTAGGCTCCAAGGATCGATCCGGATCGTAGCTTCCTCATCGGCTTCCTCGAGTGAAAGACGATCCACCCGAGAGTCTATAGTCCGAGCTCCAAGCTCAAATCCGAGGTAACTAGGGCAACTAGCTTGCTAAACTAGATGGCCTAGGTGATTTAGAGAATGAAGATGGATTTATTTGTCTCTTGGAACCCTAGTTTACTCAACTCATGAGACCTTAAGGGTTTTGTTGTGAGGAAGAAGAAGAGAGCTAGCTTGAGGAAAGAGAAATGGTTTTTGATAAATGATAATTGAAAAATGAGATGGCTCACTTGATATGACTACAAGCATGGCAAGAAAATATCTCACCCAAAATATATAGTGCCACAAAATATCTTACAAGAAATATCTAGTTAAAGAGTCAAACCAAGTCAAGTGTCAAACCAAATCAAATGGTCAAACCAAGTCAAGTAGTCAAAACAAGTAGTCATGCCACAATTATCATTTACAAATATAACAAATACTTTTCTCCACCTCATAATTATTTTAATCAAGTTAATGGTCAAAACCCTAATGAGGTGTCTCCTTCTATGCCCCTCTCATCTGTATATACATACCCGCATCCGTGTTTCGAGAAACACGAATACAAAGAGACAAAATTGATCCGTCAATATATTACTAGGATCCGGCTCAAACCAAATCCTACTAGTATTATCCGCCCGAACATCATACGCGCACAAGTGCACGTACATGATTGAAGCCCTGCTGTAAAACCATACAGACTCTACATTTTTCATCCGATGCAGGGAAACTCTCTGTGTGGGACTCTAAAGACTCGACAGTACGCTGGCAGTGGGTTTAAACATAAGCCGCAAGCGGTACTAGCTGCACGTAACGGCTACCCAGGTATCTGTCAATAAGAAGGCCGATGAGGACACCCATCCGAACTCCTACTGAGCCTGAATGTGACAATCTCTGTACAGTCCGGTCTGTTCGTCTAAGAGTATCGCATATCGGGCCTAGGGGGCGGTAATCGTCAGACCCCTAATAGCGCAATAATTCATGTCAGAGAGTAGCTCAATACACCCTGAGAAACTACTGGAATACCTACCAGTAAATTTCGCTTCCCTTAGCCAAGGACTTTGTGTAATGGCCTTCCGAACACAGCACGATATCAGCCCCCAATGCCGGGAGAGATGAATCCTATCTAACTGTCACTGCCTCCAAGTGCTTCAGGACTGCACCCAACTACTACCTGTTTTCACGACTCCTTTGAGCCATGGTAGGGTAGTAATCAAAGTATAGTGGGAACACACTCGAGGCGAAGCAGCAGTGTCAAGTCGATGGTATTAGTTATATGTATGCCCTAGAGGCCATTACTGTACATTGGATGTATATTGTAGTGGATGCTGGGACATATATAGGGAGGACTTTCTTGCTCGACATGATAGTATGCTATCTGGTTACTCTTTACCTTAACGTGTACACTGATTGTCTCTCTGTTACATATTGGTAAAGCCCTTAGGATGTGAACTTGACTACCTGGACTATGATGCGGATCATACTAGTGGGGACATGGTAGTCTATAAGTACATCCTTGAAAGTCCCTAGTCGTGGGTGTATCGAGATGGGGCATCGATATACCAAAGTAGACTAGCGTGTACCTTCTCGACCCATACAGATGGGCGATGGATGATCCCATATCCATCGGTGTTTGACATCAGAGATGATATACGGGTGCTCAGTAGAGACTGGGTACACTGGACGGACTCGCCGAGAACTCCCCGATGGTATTATACCTTACGTCAGATGGCAGTTCTCTGGTGACACTGGTACAGAGTAGTCTGTTGACCCGAGATCGTCATAGAGTCTTGTATGGTTCCCACTGTGCTTTGATTTCCATCTTACCACGTCCAAGAGGGCGTGCAAAACGGTGGTTTTTGGGTACAGTCCCGAGTCACATGGAGGCAATGAGCGATAGGAGGGGATTCGTCTCTCCCGGTATAGGGGGTTGATGTTGCGCTGTGTTCGATTGGCTATAACAGGAAATCCCTGGCCAGGGTTACTGAGATTTACTGGTAAGTGTTACCAGTAGTTTCTCGAATTGTTATAGACCTCATATCGACACGACTTATCGAGCTATTGGGGTCTGACGTTTACCACCCCTAGGCGAGATATGCGACATATCAGACGATCAGACCGGACTGTACGGTAAGTGTTACTGGTTGGATTCACGGGAGTGTGAGCGGGCTTGCTCGTCGATCTTCTCATCGCTCAATACCCGGGTGGCCGTTACGTTTAGCAGACCGCTTGCGGCTTGTGGGTGTTTGATATGATCATCACCTGCTGCCGGCGTATTGACGAGTCTTTAGAGTCCTATACAGAGGTTTCCTGGCTCAAGCGAAACGAAATAGGAGCGCATATGAGATATGTGCGGGACCGAGAATAATGCGTGTATGTGATACCGTATTCTATTCTCGCGATAAATGTATCGAATGGTTGTATGCGATATAACCTAGTTATCGAATCAAGGATTGATTCGATAAGCCGATACATTGAATATTAGTCGGTTATATGCGATATGACCGGATCGTTAAATCAAGTGTTGATTTAATGATTTAATGCATAAATATATATTTGATATATTACTTTGCATTAACTATTGTTGGTTCACTTTAAATGGATTTTCTCACTTGGATTGTGCATATTGTATATGTGATATACTTTTGTACACAAGTTTGTATCATGCTTGATGATACATGCTCACTTGTGTATGTGTAAAGATTAAACCATGGTTGTGTAATGGTTAGGGTTTTCTTTTAATTATCTATTTATTTATTCTTTATTTTTTTTGGAAAATAATTTGCATAAGGAGAAAAATGGTGGCTTTCTTTGTTTGTATTATGAAGCTTCATGAAGCTTTGACTAAGTGACCATTTTGTCTCATGCTTAACCCTAACCATTCCACTTAACCCTAGTTTATTCTCTACACTTGACCATGGTTGGGTTATGATAAGTGTTCATTTTATTTTCTTTTTGAATTAACTTATCATAACATTTTCTTCTTCTTCTTCTTCATCATCAACATGAAGAAGCTTGCTACCAAAAATGGCAAAGTGAGAAAAAGAGTGAGAAATCCAATTCTAAAGTGAACCCACTTCCTATTTCTTCATCCTCTACCTCTTGCCAAGTAGTAGAGTGTGTTTTCTTCACAAGTTTCATGACTTGGTGAAGTTGGAGCTTGATCTAGCGATGCCTCGACGTAGATCATCTTCGGCATCGTCGTCGATGACCTAGCCCGCTTTTTCTCCGATGAAGCCGATGCTAGAGCCCAAGATCCGATTTGTACAGCGAGGAGACATCATCGCGGAGCCATGGAGGTGGAGAACCGGATCTACAAAGGTTGTATTTCCGTTTACCATTTAGTTAAGTTGTTAACTAGTTTCTTTTTTGCCTAAACTTCTAGCCAACGATCCGTATTAGGGTTTCACGGCACCGTAATTTTTCAAATTGGCATGGTTGATGCCTTGTGAGACCTCCTTGGTGTGCCTAGGAACCTTTCATTGGTATCAGAGCCTAGCTAGAGCCTTAGGCGAAGTCTAGACGGAGTTTGAAATCTGAACGAATCGAAACCCTAATCCATAAAGTGCTCTCTGGACTTTTTCTAAAAACTGGGTTTTTTCCAGATTAAAAATTCTTAAAAAATTCAGCAGGGAATTCTAAGAATTACGATGCAAAAATTTTTTCATGATACCTCTAATTCGCGGCGGAACCGCGGCAGAAACCTGCCTTCTGCGGCGGTTCCGCGGCCTCTTGACTTGATTGGCCTTCAAACTTTGCACAGTAATTCATGCTTTCTGGTGCTGGTTTTTCTGGGAATTTTTAATATTTATTCAAGAGTTGAATTTTCTGGGGTTGTTTTGGGGATTCGATGATTCGATCGGATTATCAGACTTTGTCTTTGTGGCTTTCCGGATAATTTTTTGAATATGTTAAAAAGTTCGACTGGATATAAATACCCAATTTTTCCCCTGTCGGAAAATTTCCAAGTGTTGGATCTTTCCGTGGTTTAACGACGTTCTAAGTAGTGCAAGTAACGCGATGGTCCCTCTAGAAGACAACAAACCTTAACTCGATTATGTGACCGTCTTGAACTGCCCTTTGAACCTTTGGGTTTGGGGCAGTACGGCGTGCCACATGTGAGGCGTTGGCTTGACCCTTCTACGGCTGGACCGTTGGTACTGAGGCACGAACTGAATGTTTTTAGACTTGTTTCATGTGTTGATCTGTATCGGGAAAACTTAGGTGTTCGATTGTTCGATCGGAAAGTTTGACATTTTCTATTTATCCGGAATGGGATACAATAATTGGAATTCACAAGAAGTTATGAGATAACTGAATGAATGTTATAAACATAGCAGTTTAGTCTCACTTGATCGATTGCCACGGAATTTTGATGTGATCAAAAGTCCGTCGCAATCACGTAGCGTACGCGGATACTCGCCGGGTAAACTTAATAGACAGCCTCGCCCCATAGCCCCGACCAAGTGACTGTAGGAGAATCCCGTAGCCGAAAGCATCCGTTCGGGTGCTTGCGGCAGCGGTGTTCCGCCTTGGTGCACTTCGTCGACGGCGTCGGGGGTGCGGCCGCCTACTGAAGTTTGCGACGAGTATTCGATCAGGCTTCCGGGAATCTTGTTGAATTACCCGACTTGATATTGAAAAGTGTTTTCGATTTTGAGAATAAAATGCGGGGTTTATAATTGTTAGGCATGCGATGTCTAAGTAATTCATTTGGTCAGGCATGCGATATCTGAGGTAATTGCGGATTCCAACAATTGTAGTTTTACACTTTCTTTTCTGTGACCGTAAGTATAATATGTGATATCGCCGGTTTCGTTGCTATATGTCAACGACAATTGGGATGCGCATATTTACTTACGTTGATGACATGTGATGTTATGTGTTGCTGGATATGTTATATTGGATCGTCGTGTTTGAATAGCCGGGTTTTTTTTTGTGAGATGAGTGTTTTTCATTTTCATTCATGTAAAAACTTGTATGCAATATTCTTTTCTTTGGGGCACTTCCAGGTTGCGGAAGTTGTCACCCTTTGTATATTATTTACTTTTCCGCACTAGGATAGACCCAAGGAGGGGAGCACAAGTAACCGGGTTCTGGAGTCCAGTGGGAGACCAACTCGAGGAGTCGAGTCCGAGTCTCCTAACTCCAGAATTGGTAGGGTTGCTTGCCGCTCTCGTAGGGGTCTAGGGATGTGGGTTTGGCTATTCATCACGACCGTGGAATCCGTGTTTTATACTGGCTCGTATTGAAAACACGGACGTCCTAGTATATCCAATATTTCATATGATTCTTCTGCTGCGATATCTGTGATGTGATCATGTGATGTTATGTGATAGATACAGTATATAGTATATATGATATATTATATAGACGTTACTTATGTTTTACACCCGTGCTAGCCCTGCCCCGCTCTGCCGTTAGTTACCTAACCTAACGGTGCACGAGGGGACATCGAGGCGAATGCGGATGGCATAAGTGTACGTCGTATTTATCTGTGATGTTTAGGTATTTTAAATGATGGGACTTCATTAATATGATTAATGAAATAAAAGAAACCTAAGATGTTGTAGAATCGAATTTCAAAATAAAAAGGGTAGCTACAGTTCTTGCTTTGCACAGCGGTATATATGATATATCCTACACCTTATTCGATGAGGAAAGGACCGAGATCCCTTCACCGGGAGTGACTCCTTTAGCAATAACTGGCAGATGCTACACACTCGGTTTGTCTTTTGATTGCTTTTAAGAGTTTTTGCTTTGCACAGTGATATATATGATATATCCCGCACCTTATTCGATGAGGAAAGGACCGACGATCCCTTCACCGGGAGTGACTCTTTTAGCAAAACTAGAAAAGCCTCAAAAGCACTCCATTTTAAAATCATTTGATTCTACAACGATATCAACTTCATTACGCAATAGGTTTTCAGAAAAACCTGTCGTAGCCCTCCGTCATTTCAGATAGGTCCTGTTTAGTATTCGTGCTGCGTTTGTTGACCTTGTCAAGGCGCAGTGTGCGGTAGCTAACCAGTATTTATCTGTTTATGCATATGATGCAGATTGGGTTAAGGTAGTCGTGCGGCCTTGTTGACCTTGTCAAGGGTCGTGCGGGTGGGTTTGATTCAATCAAGAAATGACGGGTTGAACTTGACTTGCGGTCTATGGTTTGTTGACCTTGTCAAGGTCATAGATCGTTCGGGGCAAAATATTATCGGGAATTTCAAGTGTTGAGATTTGCAATGAGATTGCATACCTTCTATGAGATAGTTGGATCCCGATACCCGCTGCGAGTAATTGTTACTCCTGGGAGAGTTTTATACATTACAATTAGCCGATCAAGTAGGTGTCTAGAAAGGTGTCAACGGGGTTACGCCTCTGGGAAAACGAGGTTTACATTAATTAGGTTCGTGCGAAAGCACGGGGGACCTCCCTCAAAGTACCGACACTGGCCTGGCTGAAAGATTGGCGAACTTGTAGTGTGTAATTAATCCCGGCTAGTCTTTCCTTTTAGGGTTTGAAGGAAGATTTGATAAAAAGCAGTGGGAGCCATCCTGATTAGATAAAATAATAACCAATCTATTCTTGACAGAGCGCACGCTGAGTGTTTTCTTCTCTCTCTCTCCAGGTAGCGACCATATCACGCCTTAATCAAGATAATAATACGGATTATTGACCGAACCCGCTTGTTATACTGAGCTAGGGAACGCTGGTCCCGCTCCAACTTATAATTGTTATAAGACAGAGCAGGAAATTGAGGAATACCAGAATTCCCGTACCGCCCAAACGAAGTGAGTGCATATGATGCATCATCTTCGGGTGTGTTCATTATACAGAACTGTTTCTCAGTATCCTCTACGTCCTGGGTATGTGATACCAGATCAGGATCCCTGATATGTAATCTGTTACATAGGGCTACAGAAAGGTAGAAAACTAAGAACGGGTGATAAGTTTCATGAGGCAGAAAACGGGGCAAGTGTTGCATCCAAGTCTGTTGGTCACTGTCACCCTGTATTACAAATACATTGATTCTGAACAAATGCTATTAGATACTGAACCTGATATACAAAATCATATCAGTCTCTTTATTAGTAAAGAAATGATAAAATTTTGTATTGATGGATGATGTTTTGAACATTTCCTATATCAAAAGTTGATCGGTTCAGGCACGTTATCTAAAAGCATTGATGTTCTAAATCAAACTACAGTTCTTAGTATACAGAACACACACAAGAGAAAGAGTTCAGAAATGAACGGATTCTTCTTGAGATATTGTAGACTAAGTCATATCAATGCAACCCGACTAGCTAAGTTACATAAAAATGCATATTTAAATCAGTTTGAATTTACATCTTGTGAAACTTGCCATTCATGTCACAAAGATAAGATGACCATAGCTCCGTTTACTGGAAACAGAGAAAGAGTTAGTGAACTCTTGGGATGATACATGTTGATGTATGTAAGTCCCCTGTCTACACATGCCAAGACTGGTTCTTTATACTTCATTACGTTCTCCGATGATCTTTCAAGATTCAGATATATGTTCCTGTTGAAACACAAGTCAGAACCATTTGAGATATTCACAGAATATATGTTAGAAGTAGAGAACCAATACGAGTATAAGTGTTATGTCCTTTGATGTGATCAAGGAGGAGAATACTTATGCATAGAATTTCTGGACTATTCTAAAGGAGAATGAGATTCTCTCTCAGCATTACTCCTCCGTATACACCATTGCACGATGGTATGTCGGGGCGGAGCAGATACACCCTATTTGATATGGTGTGCTCTATGATGAGTACTACTGAGTTACCTTTTTCCTTAGGGGGTTATGCACTTGAGAAGTTGCATACCTATTGAATAGGGTTCCAATCAAATCAGTTGCCTACCGCTTCATATGTGATATGGAATGGGAAGAGCCCATGTCTTAAGTTAGTTAAGATTTGGGGTTGTCCGGCCTATGTCTAAAAGCAAAATCCGGACACGCTCGAGGCAAGGTCTGTTAAGTAGAACTGGAAAGGTTTCAGCTATACAAACTGCAGCTGATGATTTGATAGAACCAAAGGATTCAATAGATTCCAACGAACCTCAGCCTCTCCTCCGATCTAGTAGGGTTCCTCACCCACCTGAGAGATACTTCGGTTTCTCTATGACAGTGGGAGTGAGGATTGCATCATGAGATGATGACCCAACTAGTTTCGAGCTGGCCATCAGGAGTGTGACTCTGTAAGAATGGCTGGATGCTTATCGATCTGAAATGGAATCCTTATACACCAACAAAGTATGGACTTTAGTTGCTATATCTGAAGGGTTAAATCCCCATCAGGAGCAAGTATATCTTGAGAAGATTACTTGGTGTAGATGGAAAAGTTGAGACTTTCAAAGATAGACTTGTTAAAAGTTTGCATCATTGACCAGGTGTGGATAATGATGAAACCTTTTCAAGTAGCTATGCCTAACTCCATCCAGATCCTACTTGTCACGGCTACATACCATGACTACGATATCTGGTGGTTGGGTGTCATGACTGCTTTTCTAAATGATGTTTTAGAAGAGTGCGTCTATAAGTATACAGCCAGAAGGCTTCGTAGACAGTGGGAGCAGCAGAAACGTGTGCAAGATGCTTTATAGGATTAAAGCAGGCATCGCGGAGTTGGAACATCTATTTTGATGGATTAGTCAAAGAGTTTGACATCATCAAAATGGTAGATGAACCTTGTATAAACAAAAAGGTAGTAGGGAGTATGGTGGTGATCCTCGTAGAGTACGTGGATGACATACTCTTGATAAGAAAGGAGTTTCCTATGCTACGCTCGATCAATCTCCGCTTATCACAATGATTCTCCACATAGGATCAAAGTGATACCTACTAAATCCTGGGTTTTGGATCTATGAGATAGATCTAAATGGATATTAGGATACTCACTAGTTGTAGTGAGATGGTATCAATCGATCCTGGGGAGAATCACTGGAAGGGTTCCAGGGTGATAAAGACGACTGAATGTCAGTCACAGGCATTGTCTTTACCCTAAGTAAAGGGACGGTATGTTGGAAGAGTTCCAAGCTAGATACCGTGACATACCAGACGATAAAGGCAGGATACATCGCTACTTAAGATGCTACCAAAGAGGATGTTTGGGTGTATACAGGTTCATGAGATGAACTACGTTCCTACCATTGTGAGACAATGGAGTTGTGGCTTATGCCAAGGAACGCCGGTCCCATCAGTGATCCAGACATATTCTAAGGCAGTATCACCTGATCATAAAGATAGTTGATCTCCAGGGTGATCGAGATCAGGAGAGTAGACTCAGAGGACAACACGGCGGATCCACTCACGAAGGCCTATTCCCAGAGAGAGACTTTTATGGGATGGTTGAGTATGAGATACTACAACCACTGTTATCAGATGGCCCTAGTGCAAGTGGGAGATTGTTAGTTATATGTATACCCTAGAGGCCATTACTGTACATTGGATGTATATTGTAGTGGATGCTGGGACATATATAGGGAGGACTTTCTTGCTCGACATGATAGTATGCTATCTGGTTACTCTTTACCTTAACGTGTACACTGATTGTCTCTCTGTTACATATTGGTAAAGCCCTTAGGATGTGAACTTGACTACCTGGACTATGATGCAGATCATACTAGTAGGGACATGGTAGTCTATAAGTACATCCTTGAAAGTCCCTAGTCGTGGGTGTATCGAGATGGGGCATCGATATACCAGAGTAGACTAGCGTGTACCTTCTCGACCCATACAGATGGGCGATGGATGATCCCATATCCATCGGTGTTTGACATCAGAGATGATATACGGGTGCTCAGTAGAGACTGGGTACACTGGACGGACTCGCCGAGAACTCCCCGATGGTATTATACCTTACGTCAGATGGCAGTTCTCTGGTGACACTGGTACAGAGTAGTCTGTTGACCCGAGATCGTCATAGAGTCTTGTGTGGTTCCCACTGTGCTTTGATTTCCATCTTACCACGTCCAAGAGGGCGTGCAAAACGGTGGTTTTTGGGTACAGTCCCGAGTCACATGGAGGCAATGAGCGATAGGAGGGGATTCGTCCTCCCGGTATAGGGGGTTGATGTTGCGCTGTGTTCGATTGGCTATAACAGGAAATCCCTGGCCAGGGTTGCTGAGATTTACTGGTAAGTGTTACCAGTAGTTTCTCGAATTGTTATAGACCTCATATCGACACGACTTATCGAGCTATTGGGGTCTGACGTTTACCACCCCTAGACGAGATATGCGACATATCAGACGATCAGACCGGACTGTACGGTAAGTGTTACTGGTTGGATTCACAGGAGTGTGAGCGGGCTTGCTCGTCGATCTTCTCATCGCTCAATACCCGGGTGGCCGTTACGTTTAGCAGACCGCTTGCGGCTTGTGGGTGTTTGATATGATCAGCACCTGCTGCCGGCGTATTGACGAGTCTTTAGAGTCCTATACAGAGGTTTCCTGGCTCAAGCGAAACGAAATATGAGCGCATATGAGATATGTGCGGGACCGAGAATAATGCGTGTATGTGATACCGTATTCTATTCTCGCGATAAATGTATCGAATGGTTGTATGCGATATAACCTAGTTATCGAATCAAGGATTGATTCGATAAGCCGATACATTGAATATTAGTCGGTTATATGCGATATGACCAGATCGTTAAATCAAATGTTGATTTAATGATTTAATGCATAAATATATATTTGATATATTACTTTGCATTAACTAGCGTTGGTTCACTTTAAATGGATTTTCTCACTTGGATTGTGCATATTGTATATGTGATATACTTTTGTACACAAGTTTGTATCATGCTTGATGATACATGCTCACTTGTGTATGTGTAAAGATTAAACCATGGTTGTGTAATGGTTAGGGTTTTCTTTTAATTATCTATTTATTTATTCTTTATTCTTTTTGGAAAATAATTTGCATAAAGAGAAAAATGGTGGCTTTCTTTGTTTGTATTATGAAGCTTCATGAAGCTTTGACTAAGTGACCATTTTGTCTCATGCTTAACCCTAACCATTCCACTTAACCCTAGTTTATTCTCTACACTTGACCATGGTTGGATTATGATAAGTGTTCATTTTATTTTCTTTTTGAATTAACTTATCATAACATTTTCTTCTTCTTCTTCTTCATCATCAACATGAAGAAGCTTGCTACCAAAAATGGCAAAGTGAGAAAAAGAGTGAGAAATCCAATTCTAAAGTGAACCCACTTCCTATTTCTTCATCCTCTACCTCTTGCCAAGTAGTAGAGTGTGTTTTCTTCACAAGTTTCATGACTTAGTGAAGTCGGAGCTTGATCTAGCGATGCCTCGACGTAGATCATCTTCGGCATCGTCGTCGATGACCTAGCCCGCTTTTTCTCCGATGAAGCCGACGCTAGAGCCCAAGATCCGATTTGTACAGCGAGGAGACATCATCGCGGAGCCATGGAGGTGGAGAACCGGATCTACAAAGTTTGTATTTCCGTTTACCATTTAGTTAAGTTGTTAACTAGTTTCTTTTTCACCTAAACTTCTAGCCAACGATCCGTATTAGGGTTTCTCGGCACCGTAATTTTTCAAATTGGCATGGTTGATGCCTTGTGAGACCTCCTTGGTGTGCCTAGGAACCTTTCAGATGGACTAAGCTGTACTCATGTCACCTGGGAACTGCTACCCGACGATAGGTATAATACCTACCAACAATTCCCGAAGAGTCCTATCCAGTGTACTCATAACCTAATGAGCACCTGCATACTATCTCCAGTATGACGTACTAATAGCTGTGGGACATACCACCTCCCCTGCTGGGATGAGAAGCATATACACTAGTCTACTCCGGAGTATCGATGCCCCGTCTCGATAATCCTATGACTAAGGACCTGTATAAAGATGTGCTTGTAGATTACCCATCCCCCACTAGTGTGACTGCCATCGTAACGCTGGTAATCAAGCAAAGATCCTAAGGGCTCTACTAATATGTATAAGCAATATGCTAAAAGAACCACATGCATATATTGAAGTAGAAACAAACCAAGTAGCATACTACCATTTTGAGCAAGACTATCAATACAATTGTAAATATCCCAAGCTTTCATTAAGTAATATACAAACCAGTATGATACAATAATGGCCTCTATGGCATACATCACTAACAATCTCCCACTTGCACTAGGGCCATGTACTGGCGTATCACAGACCTAAGAAAGAACTAAGTTCTCGAGAAAGAAATAAGTTCTCGAAAGGTTCCATAAAACAACAGAAAATTTAATTCTCAATAAAGAAGATCGTCTCCATTCTCAAAACCATAGGTAAAAAAAATCGAGATCAAAACATCTCCTTTACCTAACATATCTAAGGGTATAACCCTTCTCGAGAACTTAGTTCTTTCTCTGGATCTGAGATTCCTTCTTGACTATCAGTATTATGATGGTGATCATATACGTGAGAGCTGGGTTGTCTATAAGCATATCCTTAAATGTCCCTAGTCATGGGAGTATCGAAACTGGGCATCGATATTCCGGAATAGACTAGTGTATACGTTTCGAGACCCCGATGAAGGGCGGTGGCCGGTCTCACAAGCCATTGGTGTTATGTCACCTAAGATAGTATACAGGTGCTCACTGGAGGTGAATACACTGGACAGACTCGCCGAGAACTTCTAGATGGTATTATATCTATCGTCAGATGGAAGTTCTCGAGTGGCATTAGTACAGGTTAGTCTTTTGACCTGAGATCGTCATTTGTCTCATGTGATTTCCCACTGTACTTTGATTACTACCCTACCACGGCTCAAACGAGTCGTGCAAACAGGTTTTAGTTGGGTACAGTCCCGAGCTACATGGAGGCAGTGAGCGATTGTCGGGGATTCGTCTCTCCTGATATTAGGAGTCGGTGTCGTACTGTGTTCGGTTGGCTATCACCCTAAATCCATGGCCACAGTAGATGAGATTTACTGATATAAGTTCAGTAGTTTCTCTGTTGGTGATGATCTTGACTTCGATACGACTTATCGGGTTATTGCGGGTCTGATGTTTCTACCCCCTAGACCCGGTATGCAATACTCTCAGAAGAAGAGACCAGACTGTACGGAGATTGTCACATTCAGGCTCAGTAGGGTTTGGATGGACTTGATTGTCGACCTCCCTTTCGACAGATACCTGGGTAGCCATTACATACAGCTAGTGCCGCTGACGTGCTTGTGGTTTTTGGATTTATCCAGTAAATCACTGCCAGCATATTGTCGAGTCTTTAGAGTCCCATACAGATGGTTTTCCCGGTTCAGGCGATATGATTTAGATGACGTATGTTGGTGCATACAGGGAGTCCGATTAAATACGTGTACAGGCTATACGGACTTTAATCGGACGGTTGATAATACTAGCGGTTTAGGATTAAGACGGATTATTAAATCAGGTTTTGATTTAATAATTTATATATATATTTTTAATATGTAGATTCTAGTATTATTGTTCACTATTCATTTTCTCTCTCTTGGCTATTCGTATTTTTGTACGAATACGCGTATATGCATTTCTGTACGTATACCGGGTTGTATTCCGTATTTATACGGAATTTGTTCTAGAAGATGGACACTTCATTTCTTGATTTTTCTTTTATAGAAAATCACAAATGAGGTGGAGGATGAGGTGTAAAGAAGTATGGTAGAGAGGTATGGGTTGATTATTATATAATATATTTCATTTGGATACACTATTCTTCCATGGTTGCAAAAATCAAGCCATTCATTCTATGCTTGCTAGTTTTTCTTCACACAAAAGACTTGGCCATTTTCTCCATGGCTTCTTCTTATTCACCCCCTCCTCCTTATTCTATGTAGCTCACTTGAGCTTAGAAAAGAGAGAAAAAGATAGTGAGAATATACCAACATCTACACTCTCCATTCGTAGCGAGCTCGGAGCGTCGGTCGCTTCACTAGGTGAAGTCGGAGCTTGGATCGGTTTCCCTCAAGTGGATCTTCTTGGACAAGGGCGGTTGCTACTCAAGCTCGATCTGGACAGCGTACACAGAGCATGGAGGGGTCTTCCACGATTAGGTGGACATTCTTCAAAGGTAGTATTCCGTATCTTTGTAGGCCTGGTTTGCTAGTTTAGGAGTTTGGATTTCTAGCTTCGGGATTCTTTCGTGTATGCTTGAATTTTTGTTCGCCATCCACGCCTCCGCTGCACCGCGAGCACTAGGGAACCCTAAAATATCAATGCTAAAGCGAGAAAATAAAAGAGTTTTACCTTCCGTCGCTGAGCCCGAGAAAACCCGGGAGGTGCAAAAGAGATGGATAGAACAGCAACGGTCATGGTACCAGCTGACGGGGATTCTTCAATCAGCAGATCGCCAGAATTTATCGTGCCTATATCGAAAATAAAGGAGTTGTTAGCGAATGTGTCTATCGGGATTAAGAATCCAAAAGTAATAGCACGGAAGATACCTAACGGTGTGGAAACCATAGTTATATCTAGAGCGTCACCAGTTGCGACAGCTTTTTCAACTTCCATCATCATTAGGAAGACGGATTCAACGTCTGCACCTTCATCTCCCGAATCAATAAGGGTCGTCGTTATACTAGCATCACTCGCAGATATTGGGGATCTACAAGGAGAGGAAGTGGCTGCTGGAACAATCTCGGATTCAAAATAAAGGCATGTCTCCCCAGAATCCCCAGATGCTGGCACCTCATCCGCAGCGTTGACATCTAAACTTGCCCATGTTGTATCATTTAAGGAAAAGTGTGTTATAATTCCAATAAACTACTATAGAAAGAAACTTGGAGAAGTAAATAAGTCCTACCAGGTTTTGGTAAAGTGTCGTGCGTTGTATCACCTTGAAGTAAACACTCAGCCTCTTCACGAGCTGCACACATGATCTGCTTATGCGCGGTTGACAAGGCAGAAAGAATGTCCTCCATGGGAACATCAGGGGGTCGTATCTCACTCGAACCCGCACCTGTGGCCAAGCTAGCCTGACGCTCCCTCGCTGCATGCTTCCGACACTTCTTCTCGGCTTTAGCTGTACAGAGAGATCTCTCCAGAACCACAGACATAGGAACATCTTCATCTGAATCAGACTCACCCTCCGGATCTGCTACAATGTCCGTCACCGGCTGCTTAGCGAGGCTTCCCGTAGTGGCCATGAAGTGGCCTCAACGGCAGCCGATAGCTCTAAAGGTTCTGTAGGGGCTATCGGGGAGGAATATCCTTTACAATACTACCTAAAGATGGCACCGCACTCGGAACAATGCTAGCTGTGGTAGTTCCTGTAATGAAGAAAAAAGGAGTCAGGGCGTGAACAAAATGAGCCAAAATATTTCAAGGGCGCCACAAAATAAATCATACCAAAGCCCATAGAAGCATGAAACATCTCCTCTTTCTCGAATGTTCTGATGGACACCAGAAGAGCCTCTTCAGTAAAGATTCCTGTTAAGAAAGGAGTGCCAATAATGCACAATAAACTCTAAAATACACAAAAGAGTATAAATGAGATGTACATGACGCTGCAAGAGCAGCAAGCGCTACTTGCTTGCGGGCTAAGCGCTCAGAAGCCTCAATAGCATCTTGAAGGTTAGTCGCGGCGTTCTCATCAGTAAAAGCTTCAAAAAAATTGTCGTTGGTTCCATATTCGGACAAACCTTCGCTATAGGGAGCATGAGGTTCTTGACCAAATACAACATCAGCTGAAAACAGGGATTTCTTCTTCTTCTGAGAGCCAGCAACAACACCTAACGATAAGAGCTTTCGCTTTACAGGCCTTTTGGGACGGCGAGTCCCGGTTTCTGAGCCAATATCCGACTCAGAAGATGCTGCAGCCATTACGCCGCCAGGAGCACCCATGCCCGGTCATGGCTTAGCCGACGACACCATTGGAAAGGCTTATGGAACTACGATCGTGTCGCTCTCTCTCAAAGAATGACAGACAACTGCTCGTCGTTTCAGTGGAACCGCGGGGTTACTGGCCGGGACAGAATCCTTGTGATCAAGGAGCATCCGCCTTTCTTTGTTAATAACGGTGCCCATCGTATGCTGATACCAGGCTATATAGGCATTGGACGCCTTTGGAATATGACTCGGCTCAGCAATCAGAAAATAAGATCTTATATTCAGTTGCATAAAGTGATGCACCACGTTGCAGACGATATCCTCTGAATCGACAAGAAATGCTTCGAGGGGAACGCCTTGGTTATAGCCGGATTGTTAAGCAAAGCGATGCGGGTTATACCTTATGAATAACACTGAGGCATTTTTCCTGAATACTAAGAAACTCGGCCAGATGGAATATAAATGCATGATTTCCCGGGCCCTCAGAATAGAAACCCCATCCTTGAAAACATCATGAAGCGGCTGGACCACTTTGGAGGGTTCATTACCAATGGTCAAGACCATATCAATAAAGGCCATGCTATCCCCAACCATGCGCAGATGCAGAAGCAATCGCCGAGCCTCTCGCTGTGTTGGGTTCATAGAAGAAGCGTGTTGCATGACCCGGGGGAAATTGTACCCTTCATAAAATTAGGTCTCTTATGGACACCAAAGGCACCCAACACATGCATCTCGATCCATGAGATGAAATAATGTAAAGGGTGATTTACGGGCTTCAAACCCGACTAGGTGGCAGCGGCTGTTATACCTAGGCCATTATATGAATGGGCCAATCCTATAACTCCAACAACCATATGCGTCCTCGCTGCAACACGATGAGCCGGATAGAAAATAGACGGTCTCATATAGCGAGGATGCATTGGGAGTGCAAACCAATGAAGTCCACGAAAAACGTTTCCTCGTCAATGTCCGGAGCGGCAATCTTTGCAAAAAGGACGATGGGTGTGTCTGGAATAAAGAACTGGTTCAAATACGCATCTGCAGTCGGCAATTTGTCCAAGCCAAACCCGAACGGATTATCAAGCTTGGCAAACTTCGCATCCTTCTTCGATAAAACCTTCGGACGAAAGAAACGATCGACGAAGTCCGTAAAGCTAACCCCATGCCCCCCGGACTCCAAAAGCAAGCTTTTATAGATATTCAACACTTTGATCAGACTCGGGAACTTGTGTTGGATAGCATTTTTCGGAGTAAGGCCCATGACTACCAATTAGGTGGCGAAGATATACTCGTCAGGAGGAAATATCTCCTCATAATGTTCCCCTCTGACGGGCAATCTAGAAATATTTGCGAATTCTTCCTATGAAATAGATACTTCCCGGTCTGATATTAGAAACTTGTGGGTCGGAATATTCCATCATTCCAAGAAAGACTTAACCCACCACACATGAGGAGTATGGTAATAGAAGAGAGATGTGTAGACCGCTGGATATAACCCGATTTCAGCAGCAACGATTTCTTGGCCGATAAGATGTAGCAGGCCCAGAGGAGGTAACCGGTCGGATGTCGGCGGCTGGATTGGTATCGATGCCATGGAAGGTTTAAGACGACCCTCCGCAGTCCAATTGACCTCTTCTACAGTATAAGCAACCGGCGAATGGTCAGCATAATGAATCTAGGGGATCGGCTCTGACGGCGTCTAATAGGTAAAGCTTCGCCGATCCCGGATAATATAGATGTACCATACTCCCCATAGATGAAGAGATTTCCGTTTTGGATCGTAGTCCCGGATTAAAGCAAGGACTTCAGGATCAGTAGGGACATCGGCAAAACCACTCGCCGAACGGATATAGGAAAAAAAGGAACCACAAGCCATGGTACCTGAAAAGAAAACCAGTGGAGGGTTAGCAATAAAATTGCTAAAATCACTAAGTCTAAAAAAACAGCGAGTCCCACAAAATCTAGGTGGGAGCTTATCAATGATGAGACACGTGCCCATTGTGAGAATCCAAAAGGATTCTCAAAATAGTTCTCATTAAACAGTAGAGTTAAAAAATTCCTAATATTCCCCGAAAGACGGGCTCTTTAAAATAAACAACAGATTCAAATCTGTGAAAAAAAAAAGAAAAATGGATTAAAACCTCAAAAATTCTTTTAAAAAAAGGAAAAAAAATCCAAGAACGGTAGATGGAATAAAATTCCCAAAATTCTTAAGATCCAAATTGGAGCTAAGCTCAGCAAAAAATGGAATTAAAATCCCCAAAGCGGTAGGATTAAATCCCAGAGATTCTCATGTTAGAAAATTCAAGGGTTAATTGATAGAATCAAATTCCAGAAAAATGTCTAGATTGACAACAGGGTAAAACCCTAAGAAGGAGAATCAAAGATTCTCATGTCTTGGATGAAGACATCAAGATCTACGATCTATAAAAAAAAAGTTTTTTTTAGATCTCGAAGAGATCGATTTTTTTTATAAAAAAGAGCTAAGCTCCGTCGAATCTGATAATGGATTTAAAATCCAAAAATAAGAAAATGTATATGCTCAAAAGGAGTTAAAAAGCTAAGCTCTGTTCATAGTCCTCACCAAGAAATTTGGCAGAGTATACTCTGTTCAAAAGAGTTCTTGGAGACAGAGATCTGAGCTCTGGAACGAGAATTAAATTCTCAAAAAAAGAGCAAGGCTCAAGAAAGAAGATGATAAGACAGCAGTCATCTCTAGGGCCAAAGGCCCTATTTATAAAATATGGGGGAACGGTTCAACTTCCTAGGTGATCCAACGATGGTTAAAGTGACACCGTTGCACTCACGTGAGAACAACGGTGGGGGGAATTTGTTCTTCTAATAATTAAACATAATAAAAAGAGCTAAGCTCTGTTAAATTCCAATGAGACAGCGCCTCACGAGCTCCCCACGAGAGCGCCAGCGTCGGTGCTAGTCTTATAGGATTAAATCCTATAGTGGCGTCGCACGTGAAGTTCACGTGAGCGCCAATGTGCAAAGCACATGAGCGCCTGTCATATATAAGAATTAAATTCTTAAGTGGCGCTCATATGCATAACACGTGAGCGCCGGCGTACAAACCAAAATAGGTAGAATTATTTCTCTAAAAATTGGGATATTCTCTGTTAAAAAGAGCCGTTGGATCAAAGATCCAGTAGTGATGATAAATCAACAAATGATAGAATTAAATTTTATTAGAAGAAAATATCTCCCAAATCTTTCTAAGTGGGAAAGATATTCTCGGTTGGATCAAAGATACAATGATAGAATTAAATTCTATTTTTGGGAATATATTTCCCCAATCTTTCTAAACAAAGAAAGATTGTTCTCTGTAAAACAGAGAACCCTTGGATTAAAATCCAATGGTGGTTAAAAATCACCGTTTGACAGAATAAAATTCTGTATATAGAAAAATATTTCCCCAATCTTATTAAAAACAAGAAAATATATTCTACAAAACAGAAACTCACTGGATCAAAAATCCAACGGTGGATAAAATTTCTCGAACAAATCTTTGAGACCAATAAAATCAATTGGAATCTCTCAAAGAGAGATTTTCTCAAAACTAATCAACAATTTGCCTTGCCTATATAAAAGACTTGAGACTTCAAGTCTCACACACACGCAAAAAAAAGGAGGAACCCCCCATAAGCTTCTGTAAACAAAAAGATAAAAACTGCAATTGAGAATTGAATTCTCTTTTAAAGAAGATCTACCTGTTCCTTTCAAACTCTAGGTAAAGAAAAAGAAGGAATCAAAAATATATCCTTTGCCTAATATAAATGAAAATAAGGGTTTAACCCTTCATATAAGAACTTAGTTCTTTTTCTGATTTGAGATTTGCAAAGCAAATTTCCCCATAAGTTGAGAATTCAATTCGCATTCGGAAAATTTTGTTCTTCAAACTCAAAATCTAGGGGAAAAGAACTAGATTAAAAAAAGAAAGAGAAAGAAAGATAACCTATGTTCTAGGAATTTAATTCTTCTAAATATAGGGTTTAACCCTATGAAAAGAACTTAGTCCTTATAAAAAAAATAAGAATTTAGTTCTTAAAGAAAACTTGATCCCAGATCTTTAAAACAAAGATCTTGGTGATCATTAATGGTCAAAATGTCATTAACAGAGACTCAATCTCTAAAAAAGAAAAGAAACTCTGCGCCTCACATGAAAAATACGTGAGCACCTAAAATATTCCCAAACAAAAGACTCGGAGCCCCGCGTACTTCCCACGTGGGCGCCCCCAACAAAGAACTCAGCGCCTCACGTGAAAAACACATGGACACTCAAAACAAAAGGCTAGCGTCTCACGTGAAAGACACGTGCGCGCTGAGTAAAAGTGCTTAGCACTTCATATGCAGCCAAAACGGCTGAGTAATTAACACTGATTGGACAGCGTGCAGCGCCTCAAGTGAAACACATGCGGGCGCCCAACAAAATAAATGAGACAGCGCCGCATATACTCCTTATGCGGACGCCATATAAAAGTACTTAGCACTATATATATATTCAGCCAAAATGATTAAAGTGCTTAGTACTAATTGGGCAGCGCCCATGACTGAGTGCTTCACATGATACACATGTGAGCGCCAGAGCTCTAAACAAGTGCTTAGCACTCCAGCATAAAAAGGGGCTGAGCAAACAGAACCCGAATAAGTTCTTAGCACTTTTTGAATAAAAAAAGAAGAAAGAAGAAAAGATTAAGCAGACTAAACCCAAATTGGCTAAAAGTCTCTTTGAGCCTAAATGCTCTGTTGTTTGGATCTCATCTAAAATTTGATGATCCAGAAAATATTGCTAAGTTGATCTTAGTCTCAAATAGGACTAACGTATCCTTAGTTAAAATAAATTGAGCCCAAATGCTTATATGTTTAAGCCGATCTTAATCTCAAACTACATTAACGATCCTTAAACCAAACAAAATATTTTTGAACTAAAGGAAGATATAACCTAAGTTCAAAACCCTAACCCAAATCTAAAATATACGGATTTGGACTAATCCGCACCCTACAAGCGACGACATAAACTAGACTCCGTATACAATCCACGGGCAACAATAAAAAATAAAATAAACACACGACGTGAAGTGAACTATTGGAGCAGGAGAAAGTGATTATCGCAACATGATAACGTAATTAATTGCAGGGACTTGCGCCTGCAGGGAAGAGCGTCTCCATAATCAAAAACCCCTCACAGATGAGGGGGAATCTGATGAAGTCTGCTATAACGGTCGCATCTATCCAAATCTCCGATATACGATGCCATAAATCAACTGGACATCTTCGGAGAGGTGGATGGATATGTCCAAATAGCATTTGCCCCCAAATTCAGGCAAGACGATCAATCCCAGTTCGTCTCTATTTTCGGCGGTAAACATCAGGTTTCATTTTTGATTTCCCTTTCTCCCGGGTTTCGTGTTCAAGTCAGGTATTGACTATATCTACCTAATACCAATACAGGATCAAGCAGGTATAGGCCTTGTCTAACTAGACAATAAGTCACGTCCATCAGGACAATAAGTCAGGATTATCGACATTAGTAATAATCCAAGTAACAGGTCTAGCAATATGTCGTGAACATGTCAGGCAGTGTATTAACGTGATAAATACTTGATGGAAAACGTAACCAGTTCATTTAAAACACTATAGAAATAACTAATGTTTATTATTAAAATTGTAAGATATAATTTATTAATATATATATATGCCTATTTGTAATAACGTCTGACATATGCAACGAGATATACTGTCATCTAAGTAAAGGATCATGAATTACAGTGGAATTATATTGAAATTATAACGAACTAGCATGCAACAATTAAGCCTGTTATTGCTACAAAATACGGATTAATGCTATAAAACTGTATATTGATAATACTTGCTAAATATTTAAATGCGTATACTACAAATAATTATATAAATATTGGTATACATAAAATAGCATGTAGCAAGTTTAGAAACTTGCCTCGATTGATAAACTCATGACGAAATACGGATTTTCGCACGACGACGACATTCAGAATCACGACGTATTCACGACCTTGGCTACAAGCGACTGTGTACTGCTCTGGGATGTTCGATATTGCTCTGTAGAATTCTCAGATGTTGGTATTTGGGTCGAAAGCGATGGTGACGAGTCGGGGTTCGCCGGCGACGAGATGAAGTCGAGGTTTGAAGCTTGAGAAGGAGAAAGAGATAGAGAAAGATGATAGGTTCTGTACTTTTGAGGAGATGGTGACTGCGGTTTCTGGATAGTGCTCGTCGACCAAGGAAAGTGGGTGGCGGCGGCGGCGATCAACTCTGGCAAGGTAAGTGAAGAAAAGTGTAGAAGAAGAAGAAGAGAGATGGGGTCGGCGGTGAGGGGCTCAGGTTCTGGGTCACACCGAGAGTGGGGAGAAAAAGAAGTAGGGTCATCGATGAGGAGATGGGCGATGACGACAACGAGGTCGGGAAAATGAGGAGGTGCGGTAAGGTGATCGAATGAGAAGAAGAAAAGAAGGAGAAGATGATGCCGGCAGTGGTGTAGGTGGTGAAAGGAGTGCTGGCGACGACAAGAGAGAAGGAGTGATAAGGGTGATGGCGGTGGTGGTTGGGTTCAAACGACAGTGAGAGGGGAAGACGAAGGAAAGTGGGTTCTGGGTTGTGGTGGTCGGAGCTCAGGCGAGGTCTTGAGGAAGGGAGGAAGGAGATGACGACGCGGAAGAGGAAGTGGAGATGAGGGGTGGTGACGACGACGAGGACGGCGGCGAGATTTTGGAGGTGGGTTAGGGCTCGGGGATGTGAATGAAAAGAACGAGAGGAGAGAGAGAGTTTATTAATAAATAAGAAAATATTAACTGTTATATTATTATATGTATATGTATAATATAATATATATATATATGATATTATTTTTAGGGTAACTAGATAATAACAAATGCTACCAAACTTTTACCCGAATCTTTCTAAAAATATATATTTTTGAGAATAATACACACAAGTAAAGATTTAGGCCATAATGCGATAATCTAATATTAAATACATATACCCTCTAATAATACTTTGAAAGGAATTTAAATAAATATATATGATTTTGTAAATATTTGGTTATCTGATATTTTAGGATTTGACCATAATAGATAAGAGCGAAATAAGATATGGGATGATATGCCATGGAATGTCAGTTAGCAAAAAAATATAATTTATTCATATCTTGTATTATAAAAAGATATATAAATATTTAAATATATATAATGTATGTATTATATTAGATTCACGTAGATACACTTTACTGGTAAATATCAGATATAATCTTACACTATACTGGGTTCTAAACATGTGGGTTGAGTCGGAAAACCACCGCTACTATTCGAATCACTCACAACCCAAATAAATAAAGGAATTATAAAGCAAGAGTTAAAATACCAAGTTATACTGTATAAACGTACTAGGGTGTTATATTATACCCAACCACAAAAGAATTTCGTTCTCGAAATTCACGGAACCGGAAAAAGACAAGAAGATACGAATCTAAAGAAAAAAATGTGGAAATTTTTTTCGAATCTCGTCCTCACGTTCCCAAGTAGATTTTCTGTGCGAATGATTTACCCACGAGACGAGTACTAGAGGGATAATTTTATTCTTGAGAACCTTTTCTCGTCGATCCACAATAACCATCGGCTGCTCATCATAAATTAAATCTTCTCTCGCTGTCAGTTCCAAGTGATCAAGGACATGCGTCTCATCTCGAACATACTTGCGGAGCTGAGATACATGAAACACGCCATGAACACCCGCCAAGAATGATGGTAAAACCAATCAATAAGCTACCTCTCCAACACGCTCGATGATATCGAAGGGCCCGATGAGTCGAGGACTAAGCTTGCCTCGACTACCAAATCGGATTACTCTCCTAGTCGGTGATATCTTCAAGAACACAAGATCACTAACAACGAACTCCAAAGGTTTTCTTCCAGTATCAGCCCAACTTTTCTATCAATCTTGTGCCACCCTCATATGTTCATGAATCAAGTTAACTTTCTCCACAGTTTGCACAATGAATTCCGGTCCCAACAATATTCTTTCTCCAATTTCGTCCCAACAAACAGGCAAGCGACACTTACGACCGTACAACGCTTCGAATGGAGCCATCTGCATAGTCGTCTGGAAACTGTTATTGTATGAAAACTCCACTAGATGCAAATGATCCTTCCACGAACCCTTGAAGTCTAACATGCACTTTCTCAACATATCTTCAAGAGTTTGGATCGTTCTCTCGGACTGTCCATCTATTTGAGGATGGTAGGCTGTACTAAATTTCAAGCGAGTTCCCAAACTTTCCTGTAGACTCCTTTAAAAGTGTGATAGGAACCGAGTATCACGATCAGAAACGATACTCACTGTTACTCCATGCAATCTCGCAATCTCCTGCATGTACCGCTCTGCCAAAGCCTCCGTTGACTGACCAACTCGAAAGGGTATGAAATGAGCTGCCTTGGTCAATCGATCGACAATCATCCAAACTGCGTTGTTGCCTTTTGGACTCTGGGGTAAGGCTGTCACGAAATCCATGATTATATATGTTCCCACTTCCATCGAAAAATCGGAAGTGGTTGCAACAAACCAACTACCCTTTGATGTTCAACCTTGACTTGTTGACACACCAAGCACCTCGATACGTAGCGAACAATCTCTCTTTTCATGCCTTCTCACAAAAAATGTTGTCGCAAATCTCGATACATCTTCATGCCTCCCGGATATACTGAGTACGCGGAACTATGAGCCTCCTTCATTACTTCTTCATGAATATCTCCTTTAGGCGCACATAAACGGCTTTCATATCGTAACGAACCATCTTCATGAATCAACAAATCTGTTCGAAGTCCCGCTTCAACTTTTCCTCAAAATTTCTGCAATCTATGATCGTGCGACTGTGCTGCCTTAATGCTATCGATCAAGGATGATTGTACTTGCAACTGCATCAACTGTCCCGAAGAATCTGGCAGAACGATCTCCAACTCGAATCTCTGAAGATCAGTTATAATCTTCTTTTGTGCAGTCAATATCTGTATCGCTGGCAACCGACTTAAAGCATCCGGCACTACATTAACTTTTCTCGGATGATACTTTATATCAAGATCATAGTCAGCCATCAACTTTAACCATCTACACTGCCTCATATTGAGCTCTTTCTGAATGAACATGTATTTTAGGCTTTTGTGATCAGTAAACACTTCTACCCTTTCGCCCAATAAGTAGTGCCTCCAAATCTTCAGCGCAAAAATCACTGCTGCTAACTCCAAGTCATGAGTTGGTTAGTTCTTCTCACGAGTCTTCAATTGCCTTGACGCGTAAGCTATAACCTTCCCATGCTGCATCAAAACACATCCCAAGTCTTTCCCATATGTGTCGCTATGAATAACTAGTCATCTGAAACCATCTGGCACAGTCAGAATAGGAGCGGTTGTCAATCTCTGCATCAACGCTTCAAAAGTAGACGCACACTTCTCACTCCATATGAACAGTACCTCCTTTCGTGTTAGCTTAGTCAATGGTTCTGCTATACGAGCGAAGTTCCCCCACAAACCTTCTATAATATTCAGCAAGTCCAAGAAAATTTCTGATCTTCTCCACATTCTTTGGAATTGGCCAATCATGAATAGATGCAATCTTTTCGGGATCAACGGCAATCCCATCTCCGGATTAAATATGACCCAAGAACTTCACTTCTTCGAGCCAAAACTCGCACTCGCTCATCTTACCATATACATTTTCTTGCCTCAACGTCTGCAGTGCAATTCTCAAGTATGTTTCATGCTCTTCTTTACTCCTCGAATAGACCAAAATATCGTCAATAAATACCATTACGAACTGATCCAAATATGGTGAAAAGATTTGGTTCATCAAGTCCATAAACATTGCCGGTGAGTTAGTAACTCCGAATGGCATCACTAAATACTCGTAATTCCCATATCGAGTTCGGAACGCCGTCTTGCAAATGTCTCATTATTTCACCCGAACTTTATGATACCCTGATCGAAAATCCAATTTCAAAAATACTCTCAAGCCACTGAGTTGATCGAATAATTCACCGATGCGAGGGGTTGGGTACTTATTCTTAATAGTCACCCGATTTAACTCTCGATAGTTGATGCACATTCTCCGCGTGCCATCTTTCTTCTTGACTAGCAAAACTGGAGCTCCCCACGGTGAACCGCTGCTGTGAATCCAACCCTTCTTTAGTAATTCGGTGTTTCCCCAATATATTTAACCTAATAAAAGAGCAAAGTTCTATTGAATTCAATGAGGCAGTGCCTCACTTGCTCTCCATGAGGACGCCAGTTCCAGAGCCAATTTTATAGGATTAAATTCTATGGTGACGCCTCACGTGCTCCTTATGCGGCGCCAATGTGCAAAGCACAAAAAAGTTCTTTACAAAAAAGTTAAACTCTTAGATGGCGTTGCACGTGCTCCTCATCCCGGCGCCAATGTGCAAAGCACATAAATACTCATTATAAGAATTAAATTCTTAAGTAGCGTCCACGTGCATAACACGTGAGCGTCGGTGCCCTGGTAGAATTAAAATTCTACAATACTCCCTGTTAAACAGAGCCGTTAGATCTTTGATCCAACGGAGACGATAAATCATCAAAATACATAATTAAATTCTGTTGGGAGAAAATATTTCCCAAATCTTTCTAAAAATAAGAAAGAAACTCTCGGTTGGATCAAAAATCCAACTATAGAATAAAATTCTATTTTGGAATATATCCCCTTAATTTTTCTAAACAAGAAAGATTGCTCTCTGTAAAACAGAGAACCCTTGATTTAAAATGCAATGTTGATTAAAAATCATAATTTTACAGAATAAATTCTGTATAGGGGAAAATATTTCCCCAATCTCGTTAAAAACAAAAAAAAAACACATTCTATAAAACAGAAGTTCTTGGATCAAAGATCCAACGGTGGGTAAAATTCTCCAAATCAATTTTGAGACCAATTAAATCAATTGGAATCTCTCAATGAGAGATTTTCTCAGAACTAATTAACAACCTGCCTCCACTATATAAAGGACCCGAGACTTTAAGTCTTACAGAGAAAAAGGAGAGACAAACGAAAAAGGGGGGGAGAGGAGAAGGCTCTCAAAAGGTTCCATAAAACAACAGAAAATTTAATTCTCAATAAAGAAGATCGTCTCCATTCTCAAAACCCTAGGTAAAAAAACATCAAGATCAAAACATCTCCTTTACCTAACATATCTAAGGGTATAACCCTTCTCGAGAACTTAGTTCTTTCTCTGGATCTGAGATCCTTATGACAAGTCTCCCACAAGTTGAGAATTTAATTCTCATCGGGAAGATCTTGTTCTTAAGAATCAAAAATTCAGGGAAAAATAAATTTAAAGAGAAATAATATGGAGTGCATAACACTCCAGGAACTCAGTTCCTTCAAATCAAGAACTTAGTTCTTAAAGAACATGATCTTAGATCCTCAAAATAATGATCTTGATGATCGTTAATGTTCAAAATACCATTCACAGAGATTTAAGTTCTCTAAAAATATCAACAGAAATTAAATCTCCATATAAAAGAAACTTGCGCCTCACGTGTTTCCCACGTGGGCGTCTTTCTTTAACAGCGCCTAGCGCCTCATGTGAAACACACGTGGGCGCCATATAAAAAGCGTTTAGCACTTCACATACAGCCAAAAAGACTGAGTGCTTAGCACTGATTGGGCAGTGCCCAGCGCCACACGTGTTCCTCACATAGGCACCACAAAAATAATAAGAGTACTTAGCACTCCATAAAAAGCCAAAATGGCTGAGTGCTTAGCACTGATTGGGCAGCGCCTAATGCCTCACATGTTCCTCAAGTGGGCGCCACCAAAGAAAAAAAGAAAAGAAGAGAGAAAAGTGCTTAGCACTCCACTTACAGCCAAAATGGCTGAGTGTTCAGCGCTCATTAGGCGGTGCCCATAATTAAATGCTTCACATGACACCCATGTGAGTGTCAAAATGTCAAATAAGTGCTTAGCAATTTTATATGAAAAGAAAAGTGCTGAATAAACAGAGCCCAAATAAGTGCTTAGCACTTTTGAAAAGAAAAGGGCTAAGCAGACTAAGCCCAAATTGGCTATGTCTCTAAATTTTCTTGTAACTGAGCCCAAATGCTCTTTTGCTGGATCTTAAATAAAAATAATCCTTAAAATTTTGCCAAGTTGATCTTAGTCTTAAATTAGACTAACGCATCCTTAGCAAGAACAAATTGAGCCCAAATGCTCACACATTTAAGTTGATCTTAATCGCAAACCAGATTAACGGTCCTTAAATAAACCTAAGCCCAAATCTAAAATATACGGATTTGGACTAATCCTCGCCCTACGGGAGACGACATAAATTAGTCTCTGTATACAATCCACGGGTAACCAAAACAAACAAAAACACACACAACACGAAGTTAACTTCCGGAGAAAGAGAAAGTGGTTATCGCAATGCGGTAACGTAATTAACTGCAGGGGCTTGCGCCTGCAGGGAAGAGCGTCCCCACAATCAAATCCCCCTCATAAAATGAGGGGGAATCTGATAAAATCTGCTACAACGGTCGCATCCATCTAAACCTCCGATGTACGGTGCTATAAATCAACTTAGTATCTTCGGAGAGGTGGATGGATAAATCCAAATAGCATCTGCCCCCAGAATTCAGGCCAGACGTCCCAACGTCCCGGTCCGTCTTCCGGTGGTGAACAGATTCTGGCACGCCCGGTAGGACATTTTCCTCTTTCCACTCCACACTTCGTGTATCGTATTTCACGAGCAAAATCACGGTTCGCAATGGTTGCGGTTGGATTTGAGGTACTAAAATTTGGTGTCTTGCTCCTGCGCAGAAGAAGAAAATCGATGGCTTCCCACTGCACCTCTTGCAACAGCAACTCTCACTCCACCCCAACTGGATAAGTGACCTAAGGGCCCAACGCGGCCTCCATCTTTTCAATGCCGGTGGAGCAAATAACGCAAGCCACTACTGGGTTGTTCTTCGGGACCATGCTCCCACCAGCGGGTGTCGATGCCTCAGCGCCGTAGGAAGAAGCTCCCAAGAGGTTGGTCTTCGATCGACTGGCGACCACAATGGCCCTTCTCAACGGGCCGTCCAAATCTGGTGTCTCGGTCTTCAACAGGCTGAGCCAAAACCCAAACGGACCCGCAAAGAGCTCGTGACACCTGAAGGGGCTGCCCCAAAACGGATAGCCTTCCCAAATACTGCTACAGGCAAAGCCGTCAAAAGCGCTTCCCCCTTCAGAAGATCGGTCTTTGAAAGATTGGTCGTTCCTCCTCAAACTTTGCCAAGGACGTCAGTTTTCAACATGTTGACACCAACAACAGCCCCTCAGCAAAGCCAAGGACACGAAGAAGCCGCTTCCAAATCTGAGGCGGTCCCATTTTCAAGACACGCTCGACATCACCACTGGCGTCGAGTGAGAAAAGCTGGGGGCAACTCCCCCTCTGGACTTACCCGACAAGCTCCAATAGTGAAATTTGACGATATTGTTCCAACCGAGAACAGTTTTGATCTGCTCAGGAGGGTACGCAAGAACTCTCCAACGGCGGTGCTAAAGAAATCACCCCCACCTACAGAGGCTACAGAGCGGGCAAAGACGGAGCAGCCCCATCAACGGCTCTCCTCGCAAATTCATAAGGTCTGGTGGAAAGTCCAGGACTCTGTGATTAACAAAGATTACTCTCCTCGGCCGAAGAAATCGAAGACTCAGAAGAAAAGGACCATCCCTCCGTAATACAGCAGGAACTTCTTCTACACAGCTGCCTGTCATAATGGCTCCTTCAATTTCGACCTTCCACAAAAGGATGAGGCCAAAGAAAATCCCACCGCCGACGGCAAATTCCAAAGGCGATGGACCCAAACGCCCAGGTCTGGGGGAATGATCGTACATACGGTCCACATGGCTTCCGGGAAAAAAGAAAGCCGTGCTTCCGTAGGTCATCGACCGCAAACTCGATTGCTGAAAAAACTCAGGAGCAACAACAAAAGCTCCAGGAAATGCTGACCAAAATGGCAGCACTTACCGGGCAGAAAGAAAGCCCAGACACAACAGTCGAACAGCTCCAGGAGCAGGAGACCGATATAGAGATCCTGAGAAGGGAGATTGAGAGAAAGGACAAGGAAGCTGCTGAGCATGCTTCCAACATAAAGCAGATGGCACTCTTGTTTCAGGATGTGGTTGGGATGATGATCCAGCCAGAACCCCCAGCTGAGGATCCGCCGATAATCATCAAGGATGACAGAGGGGAAACATCGAACCCTCTTCCGACTTTATCGGTAGTCAAGGAGGAAACAATCTCCAAGGCTGCTCTTGATGATTATATCGCTCAACAAATACGAGCTCATCAAGTTAATAAAGCCGCAGGCCAAATCGTCAGAACTTGGTGACCTTATCCAGGCTGGTATGACCAAATTAAATACCGGCCGGGATATACGATCCCCAAGTTCCATGTGTACAAGGGGACATGCAACCCACATTAGCACGCCGCGCAGTTCAGAGCTCTGTGCGGAATACTGGAGACGACAACAAACTATTGCTTCGTCAGTTCGTTGGCAGCCTGTCAGAAACTGCCTTTGAATGGTATTCGGAGCTCCCAAATGACTCCATGAGAACATTGGCAGAGATGAAACTACTATTCACACAGCGGTTCACCAGCGCAAGCGAGCGCATCCTGATCATGGCATTAATCAATGCAAGGGTAAAGCCAGGAAAAAGGTTAGGACGCGCTTACTTGTTTCCCCGCGATAAGACGAGGAGACTATTTGAGTTGGCAGTGCGTAACAAGCTTATCACATTGCCAGACCCACAGCGTCCACCACAACAGGCGACGTCAACAACCCAAACTACTGCGCCTATCATAGAATGGTGAACCATCCAATTGAGGATTGCTACGTCTTTAAGAACTGGGTCGAGGACCGGTATCAACAGGGGAAGTTCGCACTGTCTAAGAGCTGGAGGGTGAACCCACAGAAGCACACTCCCAAAAAAGTGGATGCACCGGGGGTATCATGCTCGCTCGTGGAAGAAACTCCATGGGAAGTCTTTCTTTCAGCTAAAACCAAAAGAATGCTGAAAGATCTACAGACATGTTCGGCAGTCAGGTGGAAAAGCCCACTTGAACCCGAAATCATCGAAGGGATGCTGAAACCGCGTCCCGTATAGGAGATTGTTGACAAAGGGCAAAATCCCCAAGTCAGGTCTTCAAAGTCTTCAAAGAAAAAGAAGAAGACCAAGAAGCCTGTGCAGCCTGCCGAGTATGACGACAAGCGCACGAACCTAAAAAAGTACATCGATGCGCTGGAGGAATACAGCCAGAAAGCGCGAAAACCGGTCATGCTCGAAAAGTTCCTCAAGTATATTCTTGATAATGAAGATGGTGACAACGATGAAGAAAATGACTCATTAGAAGAAACCGAAGACTATGTAGAAAGTTGCCACATGGTCTTCCATTCATTGTTAAATGACGAAGAAACTCACTCAGCGTCAGAAAACAACATGGAGGGACTGGGGGCAGGATCGGCACTAAAATTCTCGGAACTGACAGAAGACCCGATCGATAGGCTGTTAAACGAAGCCTTTCGAAAAAGTAAAGCTGACCGAGAACGCGAAACAGCCATATACGAAAAGGCTAAGCGTCAGCGCCAGGATGAAGAAGCTGCGGCAAAGAGGGGTCATAAAGTACTCCAACCAAACCAAAACATACCAACAAAAAATAAGAGCAGGAACAAGGCAGAGAAGCGGTTCTCCAGAGCCCTGTCAATGGGAATGAAGCTGCCACCTCTCGTAGGAAACACTCCCGGGGTCATATACCTCGACGGAGGGCCGGGATTCACATCCAAGCTACTGCCTATATCATCAGAGGGTTACCCACCCCACCGAAGAATGCAGTATATTCAAGAAGTGGTGGTAAGGATATGTTACCCATCAAAAACACTTCAAGAGGATGAAGCGCGAAGCTCGTCGACGGCAAAAGAGTACGACAGATGCGCGTGAAAAAACGACTGGCAACTGTCATATGGTTAACACCAGTTCGGAAGGGGAAAACCCCCAAGTTCTTACTTTCGGGATCGATTCTGAAGACAAAATGCCCCTCATCCCTCTCTTTAAAGACTCTACCTCCGAAAAAAAAGAGGAGGAGAAGAACTGCGAGAACATTCAGCTGCGTAATAGCACGCTGCCTGTGAAGAACCTTGGACCTACAAACAGAGGTTCAAGCAAAAAAGTCAAAGGAAAAGAAAAAATCCCTGAGGAAATTGCCCTCGACGATGGAGTTGTCAAAGAACTCGCAGCAAGGGACCCGCCTAAGAAAAACAAGGTGGATTACAACATCCTAGCACATCTGAGGAAAATACCCTTATAGCTGAGCATATTGGATGCTCTCCTCCTGTCTAAAGAGGCACAAGATTCTCTGATCAAGGTATTACAAGAGCCTGATCAATTCCAAGCTTTCCTCACAGAAGAGAAGATAAAGATGAGCTGGCAAAGGTCCACACGGCTGACATTACATTCAGCGATGAAGATCTCCTTCTTGATACGTGCGAACATAACCGCCTGTTATGCGTCACCGGATACTGCCACAACATCAAGATACGAAAAATCCTTGTCGACGATAGATCCTTCATCAACCTTCTCAACGTGAGAATGCTGAAGGAAATTTGCATGAACGTTCAGCATCTGGTCCGAGAAAAAATTACCATCTTCGGGTTCGACTCACAGTCGTCACGGACGCTTGGGTCCGTAATACTGACGCCGCTCTTCGGGTTGCTCGTCACTGACATCAAATTTCATGTCATTGACGCCAAGACTTACTATAATACTTTGCTCGGCAGGCCTTCGTTACATGAGTACAACGTCATACCTTCTACACAACATCAGTATATGAAGTATTTCAATGATGGCTTAGAATGCACCGTCACAGGGGAGCTAAATCCGTTCTCCGTAAACGAGGTCCGAAAATATGAAGATGCAAAGTACTTCCGACCAGACTTCGAAGATACAAAAAGATGTCATAAGTCGGAGGATAAACAAAAGTCCGCCACCACTATCCCGGTCTTTGTGAGCAATTCCGAGGAAGATGAAGAAATAGTCTACTCGGGGCAACCCCAGAAAGAAAACGACATGCCCGGACCATCTACCCCTATTCTGGTCTTTGGCAGCGATTTTGAGGACGAGGCCAACGCAGTGTTCTCCATCCGCCCGTCGGTGCAAACCGGAGCCGGAGCCGATCATAGTCTGCAAATCACAATGGCTCTGCCTCGGCATTATAGGGAACTTGACGTGCTCGATACATACAGTGTCCAAGAACTACAGATTTTCTACGTCCCTCCCAGACGAAGAGGTGAAAAGGAGATCCTCTTCTACCAATCTATGGAGACCAAAGTAAAAAAGGAAGTCTGGCATGGTGCCGATTTTGTGCTCGACGGGTTTCAACCAATCCGTCTGCCAACATACTACGCGGAGGGATTGAAAAGGCTGTTAAGATGCCAAGGTGTACCCCTCGAACAAACTATTCGATAAGCCCAATTCTACAAAAAGATTTGGGATATGGAGACAACCAGGCTCGGATACGTTCGATCCAAGAAACGGGAGCAGTTCCACAGTTATCGCGTCATAAACAGCTGCCGCGAAGGGGAAAACGCTCTTCCGAATGGCCGTGATGTGGAAGCAGAGAGTGAGCCCGCTCTAAGAACGTTAAGTCTGTCGCTCGAAGAACAAATAGACAAGCTAATAAAAGAAGCTTGTCAAAGGAGTCGAGACGATCACAGCCGCGAAATGGCCATTTATGAAAAGGCCAAGACGCAGTGCCTCAAGTAGCTATCCGTGGAGAAGGAAGACTATAATGCTCTTCATCCCCGGCCCGTTGTAAGTCTTCGCGAAAGGGGAAAATCCCGAAATAAAGGCAAAAACAAGGCAAAGAACGCAAATAACGTTCAGAAACAACGAAGCGGATCCAAGAAGCCGTGCAATCGAGAAAAGGTCGATTGGAACCCGTCCTTTATAAAGAAAATGGGTTGGGAATACTCTTTCCCCTAAGACAAGACAAGGAAAATATTCAACCTTATCATGAAGCACCAAATGGTGACGCTCCCAGACTCTTGGCACCCTGAACAAATAAACGAGGTCTATTATCCGGATTATTGCTTCTACCACTGAGCAATAAGTCATCCCCTTGAAAGCTGCTTCACTTTCAAAGGCTGGGTAGAAAACCAGTATCAACAAGGCAGGTTCGTTTTATCCGACAACTGGAAGGTAACCCCACCGCAAAAGCATGAGCTAAAGAGGACCTATACCATGAGGATAGGACCTGCTCAACACAAAAAATGGAAGCAAACCCATACTTGCCACATGATAACACTCTCAAAGAAGGGAGGGCATAAGACTATGGATGACCTCCGCATGTGCTTCGCAGATGAAGACGAGAACGAAGTAATCTCCGAGTTTCCACCGGCACCAAAAGAGCTGGAAGATGGGATATATACTACGGCAGACAACCTAAGAAAAATTGACTTAGGGACAGAAAATAATCCGAGTCCGACATTCGTCAGTGGGCTACTATTTGAAAAATAGGTAGCCACGTTAAAATACGTGCTCATGCAATATAAAAACTGCTCGCATAGAACTATTCCGAGATGCCGGGTCTAAATCCAAAGGTGGTAGTATATAAACTGGCCATATCACCAGATATAAAGCCAATCAAACATGCGCCAAGAAGAATGCGGCTCAAACTTGAGATGAGTATAAATGCTGAGGTCAAGAAACTAATCGACTCCGTCTTCATCCAAGAAGTTCAATATCCTGACTGGATCGCCGACATCATTCCGGTGATGAAGAAAAATGGGACGGTACGTATCTGCGTGGACTTTCGGGATCTCAACAAATCTTGCCCGAAGGATAACTTCCCAGTACCTGTTACCGAGCTGATAATCGATAACACGTCTACCCATGAGGTCTTCTCCTTCATGAATGGATCTTCAGCATACAATTAAATAAAAATGCATCCTGAAGGTCAAAAGCATACTGCCTTCCGGACTTCGCTGGCCATATTTTGCTATAAGGTGACGCCCTTCGGTCTGAAGAACGCTGGCGCTACTTACCAGAGGGCCATGATAAAGATCTTCGATGATCCCATCCATAGGATCGTCAAATGCTACATTGACGACCTTGTGGTTAAAAGCAGATCTCATGAGGAACATTGGGAATATCTAAAAATAGTGTTCCGACGTCTTCGGAAGTATAATCTGAAGATGAATCCTATAAAATGCGCGTTTGGAGTCTCCTCGGGCAAATTCCTAGGATTCATCATACGGCACCGGAGTATCGAAATCGATCTCTCAAAGATCAAGGCGATTATGGAAATGCCCACGCTAAGAACTCTCAAACAATTGCGATCTCTTCAAGGAAAACTCACATATATCCGGCGGTTCATAGCCAACCTCTCCGGAAAATGCCATCCCTACGGTCATTTAATGAAGAAAGGAACCCCATTCGTCTGGGATCAAAAATGCCAAAATTCACTAAACGAAATCAAACAATACCTGCAAAATCCGCCGGTATTGGCCACTCCGGTTAAGGGAAAACCCCTTATCCTATATATGACGACCCTTGAGGGTTCTCTAGGCGCACTATGGGCACAAGAGAATGATCAAGAAAAGGAGAGAGCTCTATACTATTTGAGTCGAGTTCTCCTGGGGGTAGAAAACAACTACACCCCCATTGAAAAGCATTGCCTAGCACTGATCTTTTCACGATAACGAAACTCAGACATTACGCCTTGGCACATGAGGTCCATCTCATATCAAAGGTGGATCCTCTCAAATATCTGATATCAAGGGCCATACTAACAGAAAGGCTTGCCAAATAGGCCTTCCTCCTGATGGAGTTATCGATAACGTATCGACCCCTTAAAGCAGTGAAAGGCCAAGTCATTGCCGACTTTCTCGCAGAGTATCCGATACCCCCCCTTAAATTGTGAGTTGCCGGATGAACATGTGTTCGACATAATCGAAGGAAATGAGGAAGAAAATGATTCCCAATGGGAACTCTACTTCGATGGAGCATCTTCCATGAAGAGGTGCAAGCAAAACACCCCATAATCAAAGCCAGGGTGGGTCTTATCTTCGTGACTCCACAAGGAGGGATATTACGTTACGCCCTCTCCTTAACGGAGCCAAGAACTAATAACGAAGCTGAATATGAAGCTTTGATAGCAGGTCTCGAGATCACTTTCGACATGGGAATTAAAAACCTCCTCATATATGGAGACTCCCAGCTGATCGTTAGCCAAGTAAATGGCGACTATCAGACGTGCAAGCCAAAGCTGATAAAGTATGGCAAAAGAGTGCAACAACTGTTGACACAAATCCCCTCCTACATCCTGGAGAGTATACCACGTACAGAAAATAGCAAAGTGGATGCATTGGACAAATTGGCTAAGGAACTGGCCGATGACGACCTCGATGATGTAAAGATCATTGTGCAAAGCCGCAGGGTTCTCACGCCAACCAGATATATCTTCGGAAGACTTAATGGAGCCATCCGAAAGAAAAGAAATGACCAAACAAGGAACCCTTCAAATAAGGGACAAAGAAAAGGTCAACGATTAGAGGGAAGTCTTCATAGACTACTTCAAATCCCAACGAACGCCCAAAAATGTGTCGTCTCGACATCAGCTCATGAAACGAGCTCTGTCCTTCGCCTTCATCAATGATACTCTGTATAAGAGATCGTTTGACTGTCTATGGCTAAGATGCTTGGAGGCCGAAGGAAGCAAATAAAGTCGTTCAAGAAATTCACGACAGACTCTACGGTTCTCAACAAGCTGGGCCAAAGATGAGCTGAAGATCAAAAGAATGGGTTACTATTAGCCCACAATGATTCAGGACTGTCTCGAATATGCGAAGCAGTGTCACTCATGCCAAATTCACGGGACTTCATCCACCAACATCCAAATCCGCTACACCCAACAGTGGCTAGCTGGCCATTCGAAATGTGGGGAACCGATATATTTGGCTCCATTGAACCAGCATCATCCAAAGGACATCGGTTCATACTAGCAACGGCCGACTACTTTTCTAAGTGGGCAGAAGCAGTACCACTAAGGGAGGTGAAGATGGAGAATGTCCTCCATTTCTTCAGGACACATGTCATCTATCGGTTTGGCACTCTGCGACGAATTATCTTGGATAATGGGCCAGCTTATAGAAGCCATAAAATCAGCCGCTCTCCACAACAACATAAGATAGATTGGAGATACTCTTCAGTCTATAATTCTCGGGCCAACGGTCTAGCTGAAGCTTTCAACAAGACCTTGACGAAGATTATAAAGAAAACGGTGTCCATAAACAAGAGAGACTGGCACGAAAGGTTGCATGAAGCTCTCTTGGCGTACCGAACAACGTTCAAAATAGCGACGAATACAACACCATACGCATTGGTATTCAGCACGGAAGCAGTGCTTCTCCTGGAAATAGAAGTTCCCTTCCCTACGAGTAGCGATTCGATACGAGCTGACAGATGAAGAAAATGCTCATCTTCGGCTCGGGGAGCTCGATGCCCTCGAAGAAACTCGCCTTATAGCACAGCAAAACCTTGAGGCTTATAAGGCAAGGATGACACAGTCATATGAAAGACTGACCAGGCCGAGAACATTCCGCCAAGGTGAACTCGTGCTAGTCGTCAAAAGACCAATGATCCTCAATCGTGCAAACGGGGGAAATTCGAGCCGAACTATGAAGGCCCATACATCATAGACAAAGTCTACCAAGGTGGAGCCTACCTTCTTATGGATATGCATGGTGAAAGACCTTTCCGACCAATAAACGGCCAATTCCTCAAAAAATACTATGCATAACGAGTCACGACTTAGGTCTATGATAGATGACGACGCTCATGTTCGCTCGCTATCTTCCTGAGTCAGAACTCTAAGAGTAGTATGCAAAAAAGCTCCGTCGCCTCAAACATGGAGACAAAGGACCTAGATGTCCTTAAACTATAAATTCGCCTCAAACATGGCGACAAAGGACCGAGATGTCCTTAAACTAGAAATTCGCCTCAAACATGGCGATAAAGGACCGAGATGTCTTTAAACTAGAAATTCGCCTCAAGCATGGTGACAAAGGATCGAGATGTTCCTGAACTAGAAATTCGCCACAAACATGGCGATAACAGACCGGAACGTCCCTAGACTAATACATCGCCCTAAATACGGCGATACATTCCCTTAGGATCTATATTGCAATCGAAGTCTTAGCAGGAAAGATTGCAACGCGAGTCCCACTGGCTACATAGTTAATCCGGCGATGAAGCCACCCTCAAAACCCACCGGCAAACAGGTGGGTCATATGCGACGAAGCTACTTTCGAGAGTTTCGCCATTTAAAAAAAATGGATATGTCCACAAGAGAAATGGGCACAGATAAAAATCCGAAAGGGAGCCGTGAGTAAAAACAGTAGAATTGCCGACGAGTTTGTGAAACCCGAAAGGGCGCAATCTCGTTAAAAAAACGGTATGTCCACAAGCAAAATGGGCACAGATAAAAACCTGAAAGGGCGCCGTAAGTAAAAACAGCAGGACTGCCGGCGAGTTTATGAAAACCCGAAAAGGACGCAAACTCGTAAAATAAAAAAAATTCATGTGCACTTGCAAAGTCCCCTCGACCTTGTGAGGAGAAAATACATGCGTGAGATCCTTACGACTCATAAAGGAGCAACACACTTAGGAATCCTCATGATTCCTAAGGAGAAATTACACTTACGGGATCCTCACGACTCGTAAGGAGAATTCCCCTTATGAGACACTCACGGCTCATAAGATTCAAAAGCCTTAAGCTACAGGTGTCTGAATCTGTTCTTAAGCCATCATAGCCCCCAAGTTGCCCTACAGGCGGTCTAATATTGACCCTTGTATACAATCCACGGGCACGAATAAATATCCCCCCACCAAGTTCCACCAATGACGAGAAATATCCCCATATGGTAAACGACACTTGTGAGTCCTCTCGACTTATAAGGAGAAAACACTCTTGTAAGATCTTTACAACTTACGAGGGAAAGTATCACTTAGGAATCCCCACGACTCCTAAGAAGAAAATACACTTACGAGATCCTTACGACTCCTAAGGAGAAAATACACTTACGAGATCCTCATGACTCGTAGGGAGAAATACCTTTATGAGACCCTTACGGCTCATAAAGTCAAAAATCCTTAGTCAACATAATCCTAACCATGTTTGCTAAGCCATCTTTGTTCAAACCAATAAGGAAAAATGATGATTCGCTCCTGGTAATATCCCAGTTGCAGAGATGTTGATGCTTAAACGGGTGTCAAACTCCAAATTCTTTCACGGCAAATGATGATTCACTCCTGGCAATATTCCAATCATAGCGATGTTGATGCCAAGGTTGGTATCAGATTCCAAACTTGCAATAAAAACAACAGCGAGTAGCAAAAAAATGCATATGAAATAGCTGAAACGATGGGGCAACTCGCAATAAAAATTAGCGAGCAAAAAATATACATATAAAAACAGCCGAAATGTTTGGGCAACTCGCAATGAAAAACAGTAAGTAAAAATAAAAAATAGCCGAAATGATTAGGCACCGCGAAAAAAAGCCAAAATGATTGGGCAATCGCGACTTTCGCGATATGAAAAACTGAAAAGATAGAGCATTGCGGAAAAATAAAAAATATAAAATGAAATTTCCTCTGCCCTGCAAGTATGTCCATATTGAATCTTGTACATGATCCATGGGCATAAATAAAGGGAAAAGGGACCATATTTTCCCACCAGGCTCCGTCAAAAGAAGAACCAGATCTCGATGGCAACATCTACAGCCTAAAGATCAGCTCGGCGCTTTTCTCATTCCAACAGGGTGCAGACGTGACGTCAGCAAAGCTCCAAGGAGCCAAATCAAAAAGGAGTGACGGCAAAATCCTAACTCCAACTCGGCGTTCCTTCTCATTCCAGCAGGATGCAGACGTAACGTCAACAAAAGACCCAAGGGTCGAAACAAAAATGGATCCATGGCAAAATCCGAGCTCCAAGTCTTGATGGTACATATATAATCTAGAGACTATCCCGGCATTCCTTCTTATTCCAGCAGGATGCAGACGCAACGTCAGCAAAAGACCCAAGGGTCGAAACCAAAAATAGAGTAATGGCAAAATCCTAGCTCTAAGTCTTGATGGTACACATATAACCTAAAGACTATCCCAGCGTTCCTTCTCATTCCAGCAGGATGCAGACGTAACATCAACAAAAGACCTAAGGGTCGAAACCAAAAATGGAGTAACGGCAAAATCCTAAACTCCATGTCTCGACGGCACACATACAACCTAGAGACCATCCCGGCATTCTCTCTTATTTCAGCAGGATGCGAATGCGGCTATCAAATGAAAATGGAGCAATGGCATATTCCTACCTCCGGACTTCAACTGCAATACGTATAGCATAGAAGTCTTATAGATGTCTACCCTACTTCAACAAAAAATCGGCACGACATCGCCAAAACAAGAAAAAATGAAGCAACGGCATATTCCCAGCTTTGGGTCTTGAAGGCAACTCATATAAAGCCTAAAAGACTATTGGAGATCATCCCACACCAGAGCAGAGTGGTTATGACTCATCGGGGCTCCAAACTGAGCCTAACTTTAAGTAAAAAACGTCATAGCAAATTCCTAACGTTTGCTCTTCCGACGGTAATACGACCTAAGGAGATTACTTGAAGACGTCTTATCAAGTACCACACCAGATGTTGTTTTTGCACTTGATGCAATAAGTTGATATATTAATCCAATCCTGGAGAAACGTTCGGAAGCAGCTTATAGAACATAAGTAAATATACTAAGGATTTGATAACGGCAGCCTCCTTCGGGAGACGGTTATCATTCCAGGCTTCCAATGTGACCTGGATGACAGAGTGATTGTCAGAGTTATTGTTTTCCCTCTGACGAGGGGCAGTATTTTGGACAGGTGGTCCAAGCGGATACTGAGGGAAGCATGGCATAGGATACTGATTAAATTCAGTTGATGATACAGTCTAAGAGGTTTACTGGATTTGGAGTTCATTTATGAACTGGGTCCCATCAGATATCCAGACATACTCTAAGACAGGTATTGCTCATTTTGGGAGATGGTTTTCTCCACGAACTTGAGATTAAGAGAGACATTGAAAGAAACATCAGGGCGGATCCACTCACTGAGTCTATTTCTCGAACGCAATATTTTTACAAACGAGTTTTGTGAAACTGATTAGTAGAGGAGTTGGATGTTCGGTATCACACGGGCTGTGAGTATGCGACATCGCAATAATTAGCCTTAAGTGCAAGTGGGAGATTGTTGGATATAGTGCCCTCGAAATCAATTATTGGATCGCGGGTACGTGATTGTGATGATTGAGTGAGGACCTATACCAGTAGAACAGTCTTACTCGAGATGATAGTATGCTATCTGGTTTTTCTTTATCATCATGTACATGTTGATAAAGCCCATGGGATTCTTGCTTGATAGCCAGCAGTATGATGGCGATCATATACGTGGGAGCTGGGGTCTATAAGCACATCCTTAGTCGTGGGAGTTTCAAGACTGGGCATCGATACTCCAGAGTAGACTAGTGTATACAGTTCGAGACCCCGACAAGGGGCGGTGGTCGGTCTCACAAGCCACTGGTATCAATTAGTTCACCTAAGATGTATACAGGTGCTCATTCGATTATGAGTACACCGGACAGGACTCGCCGGAAACCTGCTAGTTGTTATTATACCTATAGTCAGATAGCAGTTCCTAGGTGACATGTGTACAGGTTAGTTTGTCGACTTGAGATCGTCATTTGTTTCGTGTGAGTTCCCACTGTGCTTTGATTACTATCCTACCATGGCTCAAAAGATTCGTGCAAACAGGTTTTAGTTGGGTACAGTCCCGAGCCACATAGAGGCAGTGAGCGGATCGTCGGGGATTCGTCTCTCCCGGTATTGGGGGTTGATGTCGTACAGTGCACGGGTGACCATCACCAGAAAACCTTGGCTAAGGTAGTTGAGGATTACTGATCTAGGATCGGTAGTTTCTTAGGTGGTGATGGGTTTTATACCGACACGAATTATCGCGTTAGTAGGGGTCTGACTTTATCCACCCCCCTAGACAAGATATGCGATACTCTTAGACGAACAGACTGGACTGTACGGATATTGTCACTGTCAGGCTCAGTAGGGTTTCAGGATGAGTTCGCTCATCAGCTTCCCTTTTATGCAATACATAGGCAACCGTTACGTACAGCTAGTACCACTGACGTGCTAGTGGTTAAACCCACAGCCAGTGTATTGATTAGTCATTAGAGTCTCCCAAAGACAGTTTCCCAAGTTCGGGCGAAACGTTGTAGATGCCGTATGGTTTTATGGCAGGGTTCGAACATACACGTGCACTTGTGCATGTGTCATGGTTCGGACAGATAATACTAGTGGGCTTTAGTTTAAGCCGGATCCTAGTATTATATTGTGTAGGGATATTTTCGTCTCTTTGCATTCTTATTCGGTCGAAATACAAATACGGGTATGTATATACAGTTGTGGGGTAATCCTGTAATTTGTTACGGGATTATTTTTTGAAGTTGCCAGTTTTTTCATCACTCGGTTAAACATTAGATTTAATGTTTAATTTACTGTGAGCTCTGCCTTATTCATTTCAGCAATATTTTCCTTCCTGCCTATTTTTCGTGGGCTGGCTGTGAGGTGGCATGGAGTGGGCGTGTGACCTTGCTTGTATTTAATGAGAGGCATGGGCTTTTAAGAGTGAGGGGTCCATTTTGCATCAGGCGTATTTTTTATTTTGCCAGGGTGTTTTCTGTGGTAGGCGGGGGTTTTATTTTATTTGTTGCTTGATTAACATTTAGTGGGCTACCTCTTCTCTTCAAAAATTAGAAATTCCCAGAGAGCATTCCTTCACCATTCTCCTCATGAGTGGCCGAGCACAATCTGGTGCAAGAGTGGCCGAGCCCAAATTCTTTGCAAGCCAAAATCCTTTGCTCGCTTCACCATTTTCACCATGGCAACTTCAATTAACCTCCACCCAAATACTTGGGTGTCTTGAGACAAAGTATCCTACACACTTCTCTACTTCATCTTGGACGTGTCGGCTGGCAAACTTCAAGTCCGAGTTGCTTCGGTTCGAAACGGGAACCCGTATAAAGATTCGTTGACATGATGTCATTTTGATGAGGAGACCAGAAAGCGGATTTCATCGGGGCAGCCGCAACAAGCTAGGGGAGAGGATTGAAGACCGAAGGACACGAATCGATCGGTATAATCTCTGAACTCTGTTTTTAGAATGCTAGTTAATGGTTAATGGAAAGATCCTGGTATTGGTTGCGGTAGCATCAAGTTTTGATAATATTTTTGTTCCGCATTTGGCATCGGATTGACAGCCGGGGCGCTGACGTGACCCAACAAGAATGCCGTTGTTGGTCTTCTGGGATGCAGATGTTGCTGTTGAGATCTGACTTTCTCTTTTGACAGGATCTGGTGGGGGACATGTAGTTCTCTTTTCGTTTATGCCCATGGATTGTATACAAGGGTCAGTATGGACTCGCCTGTAGGGCAAAAGTTTTATTCTTTCATTTTTTTATTTCTTTCCACGATTATCTATCATTTCAGATTTTTATATCGCGAAAGTCGCGATTACCCAATCATTTCGGCTATTTTTCGCGGTGCCCAATCATTTCGGCTATTTTTGTTTTTACTCGCTGCTTTTTATTGCGAGTTGCCCAATCATTTCGGCTATTTTGTATGCATATCTTTTACTTGGTGATTTTTTTGCAAGTTGCCCTATCATTTCGGCTATTTCATATGCATTTCTTTTACTTGCTGATTTTTTTGCAAGTATGGAACTTGGAACCTGATGCCAATATCAGCATCAGCATTGCTACGACTGGAATATTGCCAGGAGCGAATCATCATTTGCCGTGGAAGGACTTGGGATTTGATACCGATTTAGGTATCAACATCGCTACCACTAGGACATTGCCAGGAGCGAATCATCATTTGCCCCTGTCGATGTCGAACAAAGGTGGCTTAGCAAACAGGGCTAGGATCCTATTGACTAAGTCTTTTTGACTTTACGAGCCGTAAGGGTCTCATAAAGGTATTTCTCTCTACGAGTCGTGAGGATCTCGTAAGTGCATTTTCTTCTTAAAAATCGTGAGGATTTTTAAGTGTATGGTCTCTTATAAGTCGTAAGGATCTCACAAGAGTGCTTTCTCCTTATAAGTCGAAAGGACTTACAAGTGTCATTCGCCATATGAAGATATCCCTCGTCAGTGGTGGGACTCTGTTGGCGAAATGTTTATTCGTGCCCGTGGATTGTATACAAGGGTCAATATTGAACCTCTTGTAGGGCAATCATCGGGGTGTATGACAGCTTAAGAACATGTTCAGATCCCTGTAGCTTAAGGCTTTTGAATCTTATGAGCCGTGAGGGTCTCATCAGAGGATTCTCCTTACGAGTCATGAGGATCTCGTAAGTGTAAGTTCTCCTCAGGAATCGTGGGGATTCCTGAGTGTGTTGTTTCCTTGCGAGTCGTAAGGATCTCACGCAGGTAGTTTTCTCCTTACAAGGTTGAAAGGACTTTGCAAGTGTCTTTTAACGAGATTGCGCCCTTTCGGGTTTTCACAAACTCGCCGGTAGCCCTGCTGTTTTTACTCACGGAGCCCTTTCGGGTTTTCATCTGTGCCCATCTTGCTTATAGATGTACCCTTTTTTTCCTTTTTTTGTGTCAGCCTTAGGGTGCTGCGGTCCGTAGTAGTTTATAGACGTCTCGGTCAGGCGTAGTATTTCTTCAAGAAACGGCCGTTTATTGGCCTAAAGGGTCTTTCGCCGTGCATATCCATGAGCAAGTAAGCCCCACCCTGGTAGACTTTTTCTATGATGTACGGGCCTTCATAGTTCGGCTCGAATTTCCCCCGTTTAGCACAATTAGGGATCATAGGTCTTTTTACGACTAGCACGAGTTCGCCTTGGTGGAATGTTCTTGGCCTAGTCAGTCTTTCGTACGAGCGCGTCATCCTTGCTTTGTAAGCCTCCAGGTTTTGTTGTGCCATGAGCCGGGTTTCGTCGAAGGCGTCGAGCTCCTTAAGCCGAAGATGAGCATTGTCTTCGTCCGTTAGTTCGTAATGAACCGCTACTCGTAAGGAGGGTAGCTCTATCTCCAAGGGGGGTACTGCTTCAGTGCCGAACACCAATGCATACGGCGTTGTGTTTGTGGCTGTTTTGAACGTAGTTCGATACTCTCAGAGAGCTTCATGCAGTCTCTCGTGCCAGTCCTTTTTATTTTCGGACACCGTCTTTTTCACGATCTTCGTCAAGGTCTTGTTGAAAGCCTCAGCCAGTCAGTTAGCTCGGAGATTATAGACCAAAGAGTATCTTCAGTCTATATTATGTTGTTGCGCGAAGCGGCTGATTTTATGACTTCTGTATGCCGGCCCGTTATCGGAGATAATCCGTCGCGGAGTGCCGAACCGGTAGATGACGTGTGTCTTGAAGAAATGGAGGATATTCTCCGTCTTCACTTCTCTTAGAGGTACTGCTTCTGCCCACTTGGAGAAGTAATCAGTTGTCACCAGTATGAACCGATGTCCTGTGGACGATGCTGGTTCAATGGGCCCGATTATGTCAGTTCCCCACATTTCGAACGGCCGGCTAGCTACTGTTGGATGTAGCGGATTTGGATGCTGGTGGATGAAGTCCCCATGAATTTGGCACGAGTGGCACTGCTTCGCGTATTCGAGACAGTCCTGAATCATCGTGGGCCAATAGTATCCCATCCTTTTGATCTTCATTTTCATCTTCGGCCCAGCTTGATGAGAACCGCAGAGTCCGTCGTGAGTTTCTTGGACGACTCTCCTTGCTTCTTCAGGTCCCAGGCATCTTAGCCATTGAGAATCAAATGACCTCTTATACAGAGTGTCATTGACGAAGGCGAAGGATAGAGCTCGTTTCATGAGCTGATGTCTTGAGGACGCATCTTCAGGTGTTTGACGGGATTTGAAATAGTCTATAAAGACTTCTCTCCAATCCTTGACCTTTTCCTGGTCCTCTATCTGTAGGGCCGCTTGCTTGGTCGCTTCCTTTTCTTTGGACGATTCCAGAGATATTTCTGCCGGTGCAAGAACCCGACGGCTTTGCACAACGATCCTTACGTCATCGAGGTTCTCGGCCAGTTCTTTAGCGAGCTTGGCTAATGCATCCGCCTTGCTATTTTCTGCGCTCGGTATGCTTTCTAAGGCGTAGGCAGGTATTTGAGTCATCAATTGTCGTACTCTCTCGCCGTACTTTACCAACTCCGGTTTGCATGTCTGATAGTCGTCGTTTACTTGGCTAACGACCAGTTGGGAGTCTCCGTATATGAAGAGGTTCTCGATTCCCATGTCTACAGCGATCTCAAGACCTGCTATCAAAGCTTCATATTCGGCCTCATTGTTCGTCATCGTCTCTGTTAAGGAGAAGGCAAAGCGCATTATCCCTCCTTGTGGAGTCACGAAGATAAGACCTACCCTAGATTTGATTATAGGGGTATTGTGTTGTCGCTTCTTCATGGAACCCTGTCTAAGTAGAGTTCCAATCGGGTGTCACTCTCTCCTTTCTCCCTATCGATCGTGTCAAACGCGTGCTCGTCTGGCAATTCTCAATTTAGGGGTGAATCAGCAGGTATAGGATTTCAGCGAGGAAGTCGGCGATGGCCTGGCCTTTCACTGCCTTGAGAGGTCGGTATGTTATCGAGAACTCCATCAAGAGGAGGGCCCATTTAGCGAGCCTTCCTGTTAGTATGGCTCTTGACATCAAATATTTGAGAGGGTCCACTTTTGATATGAGGTGAACCTCATGCGTCAACGCATAGTGTCGGAGCTTCGTTATTGTAAAGATTAACGCCAGGCAATGTTTTTCGATAGGGGAGTTGTTGTTTTCTGCCCCCAGGAGAACTCGACTCAAATAGTAGAGGGCTCTCTCTTTCCCTTGGTCGTTCTCCTGTGCCCACAGTGCGCCTAAGGAACCTTCAATGGAAGTTATGTACAGAATAAGAGGCTTTCCCTTGACTGGAGCGGTCAGTACTAGCGGGTTCTGCAAGTACTGCTTGATTTCATCTAGTGTGCTTTGGCATTTGCGATTCCAGACGAACAGGGTCCCTTCTTCATCAGGTGACTGTAGGGACGACACTTGCCGGAGAGGTTGACTTAGAGTTTGACACCTGTTTAGGCATCTGCATCGCTACAACTGGGATATTGCCAGGAGCGACTCATCATTTGCCCCTATCGATTTAGACAAAGGTGGCTTAGTAGACAGGGTTAGGACTCTGTCGACTAAGACTTTTGACTTTATGAGCCGTAAGGGTCTCATAAAGGTATTTTTCCCTACGAATCGTGAGGATCTCGTAGGTGTATGTTCTCCTTAGAAGTCGTGAGGACTTCTAAGTGGTGTTTTCTCTTGCAAGTCATAAGGATCTTCCAAGCGTGTTTTCTCCTTATAAGTCGAGAGGACCTACAGGTGTTATTCACCATATGGGGACATTTCTTGTCATTTGTAGAACTTGGCAAAGAAATATTTATTCATGCCCCTGGATTGTATACAAGGGTCAATATGGACCGCCTGTAAGGCAATCTGGGGAATGTGATGGCTTAAGAATAGGTTCAGATCCCTGTAGCTTAAGGCTTTTGAATCCTATGAGCCGTGTGGGTCTCATAAGAGGTTTCTTCTTACGAGTCGTGAGGATCTCATAAGTGTAATTTCTCCTTAGGAATCGTGGGGATTCCTAAGCGTGTTGCTCCCTTATGAGTCGTAAGGATCTCACGCAGCTATTTCCTCCTTACAAGGTCGAGATGACCTTGCAAGTGTCTTTTAACGAGATTGCGCCCTTTCGGGTTTTCACAAACTCGCCGGTAGCCCTGCTGTTTTTACTTACGGAGCCCTTTCAGGTTTTCTTCCGTGCCCATTTCGCTTATGGACGTACCGTTTTTTTTTTGAGAGCGTGATTTAGGAAATCAATATCCAACCCGTGCTCTACTCTTTCCTCGCGTGCGTCCTTGGGATTTCCCTTAGGCGATGGATTAGCGTTTTCCGCCGCCAGAGTGAGCATCTCCTGCAGCTTTTCACGTTGCAGTTGAATTTTTGTCAGGGACCGAGTTTGAGGTCGGTGGCTGGTAGAAGCTCGAACTTCGTCTTTGGCATTCACCACATAGACTATGTGAACTACCATGCCCCCAGACTTGGGGTGCTTGGATTTTTGGCCTTTGGAGTTTGCTTCGGGCACTTAAGCTTTATTAGGCCTCTCTTTTTTGGGAAAAGCCGCTTTGGTTTTAGGAGGAACCACTGTATCAGGATCCGTCTTAGGATAAGTCCCCTTTACCTGCTTCCATACCTTATATATAGATGAAGAAAGTTATCTTAGGGAGCGAACTGGTTTCTGCTCTCGTAGGATCTCCATGGGCTGTAGAGACTTCTTCAATATTGCGGTAGGAGAATTTTGTCTGACCCTTCACAACAATTTGAAGATGTTCCCAGTTGGAACAGCAACATTCACCACTGGGGTTGAAACAGGACCATACGGAGAACTGCCCCTAGCTCATTTTATATGACGCTGATATCGACGTCGACCGTTTCTTATGGACGGGATTTGATTAGCTTCAGGATTTTGCAGAGCCTGCCCCCTGTTTCCTTTGAGAGCTTGAATATTTTGCCCCCTGCGTCGACCTTGGTCCTTAGCATGTGCCAGTTGTTTGAGGACTGATTCCGTCGGCAAAACTGCTGCTTGGGGAGCCCGCCTGTGGAAGACAGACTTCCTCTGGGCTTCCTCCATCGGCATTGAGGCACCGAGGGTGGGAGGTGGGAGCATCGACTCAAAGAGAATCCCGTTGATTTCTTGAAGAGCCGGATTGCAGAGATTTAAGCCTGCAGGTGGCCCGTACTTGACTCTATCAGATATGACAGAGCCTGTGTTGCTAAGGTGGGAACAAATGCCATTCTTCATAGAGACGAAGCGCCGACTTCGGTATCCACTCCCCTAAGGGCAACCACAAACATACACACCGCGATTATCTGATCACAGGAAAAACACGACACACGAAGTGTGGAGTGGAAAGAGAAAAAGATCCCACCGGACGTGCCAGAATCTGTTCTCTGCCGAAAGGCGCGACCGGGACGTTGGGACGTCCGGCCTGAATTTTGGGGGCAGATGTTATTTAGTGCTATCCGTCCACCTCTCCGAAGATGCCAAGTTGATTTATGACACCATGTATCAAAGGTTTAAACGGATGCGGTCGATGTAGCAGACTTCGTCAGATTCCCTCTCGTTGAGGGGTTTTTGATTGTGGGGACGCTCTTCCCTGCAGGCGCAAGCCCCTGCAGTTAATTACACTACCGCATCGCGGTAACCACTTTCTCCTTCTCCAGATGGTCACTTCGTGTCGTGTGTGTTTGTTTTGTTTTTGGTTGCCCGTGGATTGTATACGGAGACTAATTTATGTTGTCGCCCGTAGGGCGGGGATTAGTCCAAATCCGTATCTTCTTAGATTTAGGTTTGGGTTAGGTTTAAGGATCGTTAATCTCATTTGAGACTAAGATCAACTTAAACGTTTGTTGAGGATACGTTAATCTAATTTTAGACTAAGATCTACTCAATAGGATCATTTAGATCCAACAAAAGAACATTTGGCTCTATTGTTTTAGTTTAGGGACTTTGCGGTCTAGAAGTTTAAGGACATCATAGTCCATGGAGTTTAAAGACATCATAGTCTGTAAAATTTAAAGACATCATATTCTATGAGTTTAAGGACCTCACAGTCCATGGTAGTTTAGAGACATCATAGTCTATCAAGTTTAAGGACATCATAGTCCATGAGTTTAAGGAACCCACGGTCCGTAAAGTTTAAGGACATCATAGTACATGAGTTTATGGACCTCACAATCCATGGAATGTCTGGTTGTTAGGACCCGTCACCTCTCTGAAGACATTGAGGGATTACAACGACAAATATCAGAGGAGTGAAGAGATGTACCCTTGAACTAATATTCCAGATTGAGGGGAGAGATCATGGTGGGACGAACATCATTTTAGATGCCATCCGTTAGGAGCTCATTATCTATTTATGGGACTGAGATCGGTTTGGGGGACCCTGAGCATGAGGGGCTCAATTGATTGCCCTCAGGAGATTTGATCTAAATTTGGCTAATATTGGCCTCACATAGTGTTAAACACTAATATATGATCGGCGCTCACGTGCTCCCATGTGAAGCCTTAAAGTAGTGTTAAACACTAGTATATGTTCAGCGCTCACGTGCTCCCACGTGAGGCGCTTTAAATAGTGTTAAACACTAAGAATTTGAGGCGCTCACGTGGGATCACGTGGAGCGCTTGAAGTAGTGTTAAACACTAAGAATTCGATGCGCTCACGTGGGGTCACGTGAGACACTTTAAGTAGTGTTAAACACTAGGAATTTGAGGCGCTCACGTGGGATCACGTGGAGCGCTTGAAGTAGTGTTAAACACTAAGAATTTGATGCGCTCACGTGGGGTCACGTGAGACGTTTGAAGTAGTGTTAAACTCTAAGAATTTGATGCGCTCATGTGGGGTCACGTGAGGCGCTCCAAGAATGGAAACTGCCCTTTGATTTATTCCATTTCTGCTTTATAAAAGTTAAGCACTGCTCAGGGGTCACGTGGGGTCACGTTAGGCGATCCAAAAATAGGGTTTATTCTCTTTTCTATTTTATAAGTGCTGAGCACTTCTCAAGGGTCACGTGAGGTCACGTGACTAGATCTCAGTCTTTCCTTTTTTTGTTCCTCAAAGGTGTTCACGTGAGGACACATGAGCTTTTATTGTGTAGCATTGAACACTAATATGCATCACCAGGCTGTTCTTCTATGTTTCTGAGGAATCGAGTTCTCCTTTTGTTCTTTGCAGGGATTAGATTCATTTTAAAGAGTTAAAACCTAGTTTCAGAGGAATTAAATTCCTATATGTTTTGTAAGAGTTAAACTCTTTAAACATAATTCTCCCTCTAAGTTTTGGATCTGCATGGCAGAATCTCCCCGATGAGAATTAAATTCTCAACTTATGGGGAGATCTGCTTCTGCAGATTTTCAACCAGAGGAAGAACTGAGTTCTTAATTATAAGAGTTAAACTCTTGGTTTGAGAATTAAATTCTCTTTCTATTTTTCTTCTCCTCCTCTTTTTCCTGTCCCTTTGCTCCTATTTATAGGAGAAAGAAAAGAATCAGTTTGTTCAGAAAATCTCTCATTGAGAGATGTTGATTGATTTTAAAATCAACCAAAATGATCTTTTAGATCAATCGGTGAATTTTATTCACCGTTGGATTTTTAATCCAAATGCTCTCTGTTTAACAGACAAGATTTCTTGTTTTTTTAGCAAGATTATGAATATCTTGTTAGTTTTAACAAGATTAGAATTTTATTCTATCAAATCTTTTTAGTTTAACAAGATTTAAAAATATATTTTCTTAATATGGATATCTTGTTAACATAGAATTTTATTCTTGTTATAAGATTAGGAAAATATTTTCCTATGGTTTAAGGAAGATCAAGAAAATATTTCCCAAATAAAATTTAATTCTAGAATTTGATAGGAACGTTTTAAATTAGGGTGCTCACATACTTTGCACGTGATTGGCAAAAGCACTCACGTGTTTAACACGTGACCCCTATTATGGGTTTTAGTATGTTTATGTTCAGAGCGCTCACATGCTTTGCACGTGGTGCGCTGCTTAGAGTGCAGCGCTCTTAGCGCTAGCGCTCACGTACTTTGCACGTGGTGCGCTGCCTCAGAGTCTTTGACCCCCAGCGCTAGCGCAGTTGGCGCTCTCGTGCTTTGCACGTGAGGCGCTGCCTAAGAATGTTTTAACACTTGGCGTTGAAACATTTGTTACATTCTTTGCATGTGGAGTTTTTTCCCTTTATTTTTTATTTTATTGCTATTATTTTATAAGGGAGCGAGTTTTGAGCCAAAATTTTGGCGGGAACATAAGGTAAACTAAAAACACTCCGAAATGAGTATATGAACTAGAGACTTCGAAATGAGTGAATAAACTACAAACTCCAAAACGAGTATGTAAACAAAAAAACTCTGAAACGAGTGAATAAACTACAGACTCTGAAATGAGTACGTAAACTAAAAACACTCCGAAACGAGTACATAAACTAGAGATTCCGAAACGAGTGAATAAACTACAGACTCCAAAATGAATACGTAAACTAAAAACACTCCAAAACGAGTACATAAACTAAAGACTTCGAAACGAGTGAATAAACTACAGACTCCGAAATGAGTACGTAAACTAAAAATACTCAAAAACGAGTACATAAACTGGAGACTCCGAAACGAGTGAATAAACTACAAACGCCGAAACGAGTGAATAAACTACAGACTCCGAAATGAGTAAATAAACTAAAAACTCTGAAACGAGTAAATAAACTAATTGGCGCTAAATTAAGACATCAAGAAAAAGAAAAGCGCAACTCACAGACCTCGGGGCTCGGAATTACGTTTCTTAAGGATCATGACCTGAGTTAATCATGGACGACGACGCTTGTGTCCATCCGCTTTCAAAATTCTAAATGACATGCCAGCCCAAAACCAGCCATATATCATACTTCACTCACGGGTATACCACCGTGAGCAAGACGGCAGGGCGAAGAATTTTTTCACATCAGTCCAGTAATCACCTATGTCTAGATGCATGCGTCAGAAACTTCTAAGGTTAAAATACAAAGTATACGTGCAGAGGCAAGATGCCCACATAGATATGTGCTGGAGATGAAACGTTCAGCGGCCAACAAATTTTTTTATTTATTTCATAGAAAAGAGATGAGATATAGGGATTGGTGAAACAATAAACAAAATTCTCTAACTCCCTTTTTGCCTTCTCTACCATGTCGAAACAACGATCTTCGTGAGGGGTCGCTCCCCATCAGTCAGTGCCATGTCCATCAGCGAAGTCGGACATGACGGCCCGCCGAGCCCACATCTGACTTAGCAACCGAACAGAATGGTCCTTCAGAGGCTGGGAAATCAAATACGGCTTATAAAAGCACTCGATCTTGTCCTCCGCTGCGTCGAGCATCGCCGGAGTCATCTCCGCTGGATGAGGGGGATGTCAGCAAGCACGAACAGGAAGATCATCCGGAACCAAATGGAGCCGATAGGAAGAGGAGAGCCCCTATGAGCCAGAAGCTCGTACATCACCGTGTCACACTGGTTATCAATGAGAACGGGATCCACTAATCGCACAGCAAAACGGGGATCAATTCCCTCGATAGATACTTCCCATGGTTGCCGACGAGCATGGGGATGATTGCAAACCATAACTCTTGGTCTTGTGAAGAAGAAGAAGAAGATCACCACTTCAGAATATAAAGAGAAGCACTTAAATTTAGGCACAGAAAACGTTGTGCATGATGGAACTCTTTCCAAAACCTGGCAAAAAGGGCATGGAAAAAGAAAGAGTTAACTTATGGGAATCGGAGCAAGAAGGTGAAACGATTCCCTCAGCGACGCCTCACGTGCAAGACAAGTAAGCGCTGGCACTAGTTCTTTTCGAGATTTAGTCCTGCAATAGCGCCTCACATGCGTAACATGTGGACGCTGGCGTTTTTTTATATATATGTAATAATACCTCATACGAGCACTAGTGTTAAGAAAAGGAGAGCTTTATCATTCATACTTCAAAGAAATTTATACATTGGTGATAAGGGTGATAAAAAAAGATATCATCAAAGTGTTTATAATGACAAGACGCTGAATTCCGGACACGAATTCATGAACTTAGAGGAAAGTTTGAGTAAAGAGCTTCTAGCCTTGTTGACCATCTTCTTATGCATTTTCTCACAAATGCAAGCGTCGGGATCCCCGCTGATATCATCCATTCTCTGGTACGCGGATATTATTGCCTTCTGTTGGAAGACGCGATGCAAAACAGAGACAAGATCATCTCTCCGCTTCTTTGAAATCAAGTCCATCAGATATACTGAATGCACCTTATCTTCAGCAGCATCAAGTGCCTCGAGCGACATAGACTCATGAAGCTCAAGAAGTGCTTCCCAAATCGACCCAATGACAATTTTCAAAAGAGCAGAACGGCGAAGGAGCAATCGACCGTTGTAATCGTCGAAGCGACGCATCACCTCCGCGCACTAGGCGTCGGTAAACTCTTGACCCTAGCAACGGCCTTGGATACGAATCTCCTCATAAGAGATAATCTCTTCAAGATCATACAGATGAGAAGCCATAATATCTGAAAAGAAAAACCAGTAAAGGGTTAGCAATCAAAATACCAAAATTATTACAATCTCGAAAAAAACAGTGGCCCTCATAAAATCAAGGTAATGCCCCCCATCAATGATGAGGCAGTCACTCATTATAAAAATCCAAAAGAATTCTCATTTAATGAAAAATCTCATTGAATTGCGGAGTTAAACTCCCTCGAAAAACGAGTTCCACAGCAGATTCAAATCAGCAGGAAGAACCCTAGAAAGAAAGAAAAAGGGGAATAAAATTCCTAAAAGAATTTCTTAAAAAAGAAATTTTCTCAGAGCTAAACTCTATAGAAAAATCCAGAATTAAATTCCTCTAATGGGATTAAATCCCAGAAATCCCCACGGGAAATAGAATTAAATTCCAAACAAACCTCAAAGATCAAAATCATTAACAAGGTAAAACCCTAAGACCTCTGAGACCAACGGTCTATCTAAAATAAAGTTTTTAAGATCTCTAAGAGATCATTTCAAAAAAAAAGAGCCAAGATCTGTTAAAGGGATAAAAATCCAAGACAAAAAGAGTATCTTTTAAGAGAAAAATGGTCATAATCCTTACCAATTTTCTTAAACAGAGTTTAAACTCTAAGAGTTTCTTTGGGCAGAGATCTGAGCTCTAAAAAGAGAATTGAATTCTCAAAAAAGAAGATGGAAGATGACGAAACGACGTCATCTCAAGGGCCAAAGGCCCTATTTATAAGACATGAATGGACGATTCAACTCCTCAGGAGATCGAACGGTGGAAAAGGTGATACCGTTGCACCCACGTGAGAGCAACGGTGGGGGCATTTATTTCCCTAATATATTTAACCTAATAAAAGAGCAAAGCTCTGTTGAATTCAATGAGGCAGTGCCTCACGTGCTCTCCATGAGGGCGCCAGCACCAGAGTCAATCTTATAGGATTAAATCCTATGGTGGCACCTCACGTGCTCCTCACGCGGGCGCCAATGTGCAAAGCACAGAAGAGTTCATTACATAAGAGTTAAACTCTTAGATGGTGCTGCACATGCTCCTCATGCAGGCGCCAATGTGCAAAGCACATAAATACGTATTATAAGAATTAAATTTTTAAGTAACGCCCACATGCATAACACGTGAGCATCGGCGTCCAGGTAGAATTAAAATTCTACAATACTCCCTATTAAACAGAGCCGTTGGATCTTTGATCCAACGGAGATGATAAATCATCAAAATACAGAATTAAATTATGTTTATAGAAAACATTTCCAAAATCTTTTTAAAAATAAGAAAGATACTCTCGATTGGATCAAAAATCCAATTATATAATTAAATTTTATTTTGGAATATATTCCCTTAATCTTTCTAAATAAGAAAGATTTCTCTCTGTAAAACAGAAAATCCTTGAATTAAAAATGCAATGGTGATTAAAAAATCACCGTTTTACAGAATAAATTTTGTATAGGGGAAAATATTTCCCCAATCTCGTTAAAAACAAAAAAACATATTCTGTAAAACAGAAGTCTTTAGATCAAAAATCCAATGGTGGGTAAAATTCCCCAAATCAATTTTGAGACTAATTAAATCAATTGGAATCTTTCAATGAGTGATTTTCTCAAAACTAATTAACAATCTACCTCCACTATATAAAAGACCCGAGACTTCAAGTCTTACAGAGAAAAAGGAGAGACAGACGAAAAAAAGGGGAGAGGAGAAGGCTCTCAAAAGGTTCCACAAAACAACAAAAAATTTAATTCTCGATAAAGAAGATTGTCTCTATACTCAAAACCCTAGGTAAAAAAAATATCGAGATCAAAACATCTCCTTTACCTAACATATCTAAGGGTATAACCATTCTCGAGAACTTAGTTCTTTCTCTGGATCTGAAATCCACAAGACAAGTCTTCCACAAGTTGAGAATTTAATTCTCATCAGGAAGATCTTGTTCTTAAGAATCAAACAATCAGGGAAGAACAAATTTAAAGAGAAAGAATATGGAGTCCATAACACTCTAGGAACTCAGTTCCTTCAAATCGAGAACTTAGTTCTTAAAGAACATGATCCCAGATCCTCAAAATGATTATCTTGGTGATCGTTAATGGTCAAAATATCATTAACAGAGATTTAAGTTCTCTAAAAATATCAACAGAGATTAAATCTCCATATAAAAGAAACTAGCGCCTCTCGTGTTTCCCACGTGGGCGCCCCTCTTTAACAGCGCCTAGCACCTCACGTGAAACACACGTGGACGCTATATAAAAAGTGCTTAGCATTTCACATACAGCCAAAACGGTTGAGTTCTTAGCACTGATTGGGCAGTGCCCAGCGCCACACGTGTTTCTCACGTGGGCGCCACAAAAATAATAAGAGTGCTTAGCACTCCATAAAAAACCAAAATGGCTAAATGCTTAGCACTGATTCGGCAGCGCCCAGCGCCTCATGTGTTCTTCATGTGGGCGCCACCAAAGAAAAAAAAGAAAAGAAAAGAAGAGAGAAAAGTGCTTAGCACTCCACATACAACCAAAACGGCTGAGTGTTCAGCGCTCATTGGGCGGGGCCCATAATTAAATGCTTCATATGAAACCCATGTGAGTGTCAGAGCGTGAAATAAGTGCTTAGCACTTTTAAATGAAAAGAAAAATGCTGAACAAACAGAACCCAAATAAGTGCTTAGCACTTTTAAAAAGAAAAAGGCTAAGCATACTAAGCCCAAATTGGCTAAGTCTTTAAATTTTCTTGCAACTGAGCCCAAATGCTTTTTTGCTGGATCTTAAATAAAAATGATCATTAAAATTTTGCCAAGTTGATCTTATTCTCAAATTAGACTAACGCATCCTTAGCAAGAATAAATTGAGCCCAAATGCTCACACATTTAAGTTGATCTTAATCTCAAACTAGATTAACGGTCCTTAAATAAACCTAAGCCCAAATCTAAAATATACGGATTTGAACTAATCCGCGCCCTACGGGCGACGACATAAGTTAGTCTCCGTATACGATCCACGGGCAACCAAAACAAACAAAAACACACACGACACGAAGTGAACTTCCGGAGAAGGAGAAAGTGGTTATCACAATGCGGTAATATAATTAACTGCAGAGGCTTGCGCTTGCAGGGAAGAGCGTCCACACAATCAAAAACCCCTCATAAAATGAAGTGGGATCTGATAAAGTCTGCTACAATGGTCGATCCATCCAAACCTTCGATCTATGGTGTCATAAATCAACTTGGTATCTTCGAAGAGGTGGACGGATGAATCCAAATAGTTTCTACCCCCAGAATTCAGGCCAGACGTCCCAACGCCCCGGTAATTCTTCCAGCGGTGAACATTCGGTAACTTGTTTCTTTACCTCTTCCAGTTCCACCGGTGCCATCGGATAATAAGCCTTTGAAATTGGTGCTACTCCAGGAATAAGATCAATCGCGAACTCCACATCTCGTTTTGGCAGTAAACCCGAGATGTCCTTGAACACATCCATGAAATCCCGAACCACTGCCGGTGGTTCTTCCTTGATTACTTCCATCGACGAAAAAAAGGCACTTGTCGGCCTAGCCCTATATTCGACTGGCCCGACAGATTTGCTACCTCCCAAGTATACGAACTCCGGATGTCTGGGAATCTGGAAAATCACTTTCTTCGCCCTACAATCAATATGAGCGTGGAAAATGCCAAGAAAATCCATTCCCAAGACAACATCAAAACTGCCGGTATCAATCACCAAGAAATCTGCGAATAACTCATGTCCGCAAATAACAATCGAGCAACCCTTGCACTCACTACTAGATATAATTCTCTCATTCCCAGTGTGTATGTCCCAAGAGCATGATAGGGCTGTGTGTAAGACAAAGTGTGCACTAATAAACTTGGACGACATAAAGTAATGGGATGCACCAGAATCGAATAATGCCAATACGGGAAAATTATAAACATATAGGATACCTGAAACAATATCGTCTGACGCCTTGGCCTCCTCGGCTGTCAAGGTGAAGGCCCATCCCTGATTAGGCCTCTGAGTAATCTGCTTCTGCCCATAAGTCTGCTTCTACGGTGGTTTTTGAACATCGTCTCTCAATCATAATTTTGAAAAGCATGTACTAATGGTATGGTCAGTTGATCCACAAACTAAACAAAGTCCGAGCCTCCTTCAACACACTTTTTGCTTGTGACCGGATAAACGACAAAAGTCACAAATCACAACCTTTTTTGATCGGATACAAAAGGCTTCTTCATAGGTACTGTCTCTCGTTTGTTTACCGAATGCCTCTACGTACAGGAGCTCTGATTGGTGCAAACGCAGTCTTCCGCACTACAAACTCTTGCTGTAGATCATCCTTTACTCTTACTGTAAAACTCTGTTGTTCCCTAGCCACCTTGAGAACTTAGGAGAAGGTGGTCAATCCCAACGATATGATGTGTCTCTGAATCTCCACATCCAAACTGCGCATAAACCGCCTTACCCTATCTGCCTCGTTGGCAACCAAGAGCCCCGTAAAACGTCCATTCAACCGCGCGTGTATCAACGGATCCGCCATTCTGTTTCAAGCTAATGAACTTCTTTCCATTTCCTCCCGAGCAGATTGCGAAAAAAACTTCTCCAAGAAACTTTGCAAAAAAGTTGCCCAGCTGATCAGCTTGGTCAAACGGGTCTTCTCGACAAGCCACCACTCGCGAGCGTAATCTACCAATTGGATGCGTACTACATCCACCATTTTCTCATCTGGAATCTGCGCGGCAACAAGTAGGTTCTCTGTATCAACTAACCACTGCTCCCCTGGCAATGGCTCTTCTAATCCTATAAATGTGGACGGACCGAGCTTCCTGAAGTCCACCACGGTGCCCTCATGCTGTGTTGGTCTGGGAGCTGCTGCCCTCTCAGTTGCTGTGACAACAGTCTATTGGACCATCCTCAGACTCTCTTGGAAAGCTTCGGCCTGCCACTGATTTAGCTCAGTTTGACGCTTCTATTTTTCCAACATACTACGTATGATTCCAAGTAATGCAGCGTTATCTACATGCCTCTGGTATGACCGCAAATCTCTATCTGTCATGATTTTGAAGCCAAGAACACTGAAAAGGATTAGCAATGGAAACATGATTTAATTTTGGATGTCCAGGGCATTACGCTAGGGATTGTAGACTTCACGGAGGGACTGTATTTCCACAGGCTGCTTTACCCCCTCCACCTTCTACTTCGATGGCATTACTTCCTCCATCAGTTGGTACTATGCGTCAGGCCGTTTCACCGCGAGGTCAGGGTTTTGCAGGACGTTTTCAGAGAGGACGAGGAGACCGAGGGAGAGGACGTCAGGATGCTGGTAGTGGCCAGGCTCAGGTTTTTGCTTTGACTCCACAGGATGCCCAGGAATCCAATGCAGTTGTGACAGGTACTCTTTCTGTATGTTCCTTAGATGCACATATTTTATTTGATCCCGGTTCTACGCACTCTTACGTGTCTGCACACTTTGCACTTTCTCTGGGGAGAGAGTCGTCGTTGTTAGAATTACCGCTTATTGTGATTACTCCTATGGGAGATTCTTTTATAGCCCGACACGTATTCAGGTCCTGTTCAGTACGTATTGGTGATAGGGATTCGTTAGTCGATTTTATTCTCCTGGATATGCTAGAATTTGATGTACTTCTCGGTATGGATTGGCTGGCCGCTTGTCATGCTTACGTTGATTGTCGATGGAAAGCGGTCAGATTCTGTTTTCTAGGCGAACCGATTTTTGTTGTGCAGAGAGACTACAGTGTAACTCCTGCCAACCTGATTTCTGCTCTTTGTGCGGGACGGCTCTTGAAGAAGGGTTGTCGTGGTTTCTTAGCGTTTATTCAGGACGTGGGAGCTGCTGAGGTCCCGTTGGACCAGGTTCCGATCGTACGAGAAATTCCCGATGTGTTCCCTGCTGAGTTACCAGGATTGCTGCCTGATCGCGATATCGAATTTTGCATTGACTTGATTCCGGGTGCGGGGCCTATTTCTATACCGCCTTATTGGATGGCCCCGACGGAGCTGAAGGAGCTCAAGGGTCAGTTGCAAGAATTGCTTGATAGGGGGCTCGTTCGCCCGAGTGTATCGCCGTGGGGAGCTCCTGTCTTATTCGTTAAAAAGAAGGACGGCAGCATGAAATTGTGCATCGACTACAGGCAGCTGAATCGAGTTACGGTGCGAAATAGGTATCCATTACCTCATATTGATGACTTATTCGATCAGCTGCAGGGAACTGGCTCTTTCTCAAAGATCGATTTGCGGTCTGGATATCACCAATTAAGAGTTCGGAAGGATGACTTCCGAAGACTGCTTTTCGCACATGATACGGGTATTATGAGTTTTTGGTCATATCGTTCGGGCTCACCAATACCCCAGCAGCTTTCATAGATATGACGAACCGCATTTTCAGGTCGTTTCTTGATCAGTTCATTATTGTATTCATTGATGATATTCTTGTATACTCCCGTAGTCGAGAGGAGCATGAGCAGCACTTGCGAATTATATTGCAGATTTTGAGGAAACACCAGTTGTTTTCTAAATTCTCCAAGTGTGCTTTCTGGCTAGATTGTGTGAATTTCTTGGGTCAAGTAGTTACGAGAGATGGTATACATGTGGACCCAAAGAAAATCGAGGCAATACAGCACTGGCCCAGACCTGTATCAGTTACGGAGATTCACAGCTTCTTGGGTTTGGCCGGTTACTACCGACGTTTTGTGCAGGATTTTTCTCGTATCGCTGCACCGCTGACCGGGTTGACCAAGAAGGAAGTTCCATTTCTTTGGACAGAGGCATACGAGCAAAGTTTTCAGCAGTTAAAGACTCGCTTGACGACTGCACCAGTCTTATCTTTACCTTCTGGGTCAGGTGGTTTTGTTGTCTATTGTGACGCCTCTCGAGTGGGTTTAGGTTGTGTGTTGATGTATCATGGCAGGGTGGTCGCTTATGCTTCTCGGCAGTTGAAGAAGCATGAGCAGAACTATCCCACTCATGACTTAGAGATGGATGCGGTGGTCTTCGCACTCAAGATTTGGAGGCATTACTTATACGATGAGTCGTGCCAGATATTCACAGACCACAAGAGCTTAAAGTATATCTTTCAGCAGCGGGATCTGAATTTGAGGCAGTATCGTTGGATGGAGCTCGTGAAGGACTATAACTGTGAGATTCTTTATCATCCGGGCAAGGCGAATGTTGTGGCAGATGCTTTGAGTCGGAGGCCTGGGGGTATCTTATCTTATTTGAGCACAGTGCAGAGGCAGTCTTCCGCAGATTGGCAGATTCTATATGACAGCCGAGTACAGTTTAAGTTTCCTTCGACAGAGGGATAGCTCGCTCATATCCGCACCTATCCACAGTTACTTGATCGCATCCGAGAAGCATAGCCCGCCGATGCTCGCTTGTCGGAGATCATAGAGCAGGTTAGACATGGTAGAGATTCTGAGTTCGTGATCGATGACCATGGAGTGTTACGGTTTGGGACTCGCCTTTGCGTGCCAGATTTTGAGGGACTGAGACGCGAGATCTTAGAGGAGGCGTGTCGGTCAGCATATAGTATTCATCCGGGTTCCACCAAGATGTATCATGACTTGGGAGATGTCTACCGGTAGGAAGGGATGAAGAGAGATGTCACGGAGTTTGTTTTGAGATGCTTGACTTGCCAGCAAGTCAAGGCCGAGCACCAGAGGCCTACAGGAGAGTTACAGCCCTTGCCTATTCCGGAGTGGAAATAGGAGTAGATCTCCATGGATTTCATTATGGGTCTGCCCAAGACTAGCAGAGGGTATGATTCCATCTGGGTGATTGTTGATCGATTGACGAAGACAGCTCACTTTCTTCCGGTGAAGACGACGTATGGATATGCGCAGTATGCCCAGATCTACATTGATGAGATTGTGTGATTGCATGGAGTTCCGACTTGCATTGTATCCGATAGAGGCACACAGTTCACCAGCCGATTATGGCAGAAACTTTATGAGGCTCTAGGCATCCGATTGAGTTTCAGTATAACTTTCCACCCGCAGACCGACGGTCAGTCAGAGCGGACCATACAGACTCTTGAGGATATGCTCCGAGCCTGCAATATAGATTTCGGTGGCAGTTGGGATCGTCACTTGCCCTTGATAGAGTTCTCCTACAATAACAGCTTCCAGGAAATGATTCAGATGGCCCCCTAAGAAGCTTTGTATGGGAGAAAGTGTCGATCGCCCATTTGTTGGACAGAACTCAGCGAGAGCAGCATTTTGGGACCACAGCTAGTGCAGGAGACTACAGAAAAGATCCAGTTGATTCGGGACAGGATGAGAGCGGCCTAGAGCAGACAGAAATTTTATGTTGATCGACGTCGTCGCAGACTTGAGTTTGATGTGGGAGACCATGTGTTCCTCCGTGTCTCTCTAATGAAGGGTGTGATGCGTTTCGGGAAAAAGGGGAAGCTCAGTCCCAGGTATGTCGGACCCTATAAGATTCTGGAGAGGGTAGGTGTTGTAGCTTATCGTTTAGCACTTCCACCAAGTTTTCTCGATGTACATCCAGTATTCCGCGTGTCTATACTTCGCAAGTACTTTCACGATCTCTCTCACGCGATCCAGTATCAGACTATACAGTTTGAGCGGGATTTATCCTATACTGAGCAGCCGGTAGCTATTCTAGACCGGCAGGTAAAGAAACTAAGATCAAGGGTACTTCCATCCGTAAAGGTTCTTTGGCGAGGACCAAATAGTGAGGAGGTCACTTGGGAGGCTGAGGATGACATACGGAAGAAATTCCCGCATCTTTTTGAAGGTACGTGTACTTAAGTTTTAAATTTGGGGACCGAATTTTCATAAGGGGGGAATATTGTAACATTTTGAAATATTTTAGATAATTAATTATTTTATTTATTTAATTAAAAATGTTGTTTTAATTTTATTGTAATAAAAAGACCTTTTAATATGTGGTAGATTAATTTAGTAAAGAAAGTAGTTTGTTTATATAATAATAAGTGTCATGAGGGGTTTTGTGGAAAGTTTAATTCATTGTGGAAATTGGAGTTTGTGTGAGGGTTTTTATGTGAAAGGGTTAGATCATGGTTAAGGCTAATTCAACCTCATAGATATCATACCCTAGGTTAAACATCAAGCCCACACCTCCTACTTGCATGAATGTACAACACTCCTTCATAGTGGCACCTCCTCCTAACCATATCACTCCTTATTCATATCTTTTCATTGTGTTTCAGTTGATATATCAAGTTGGAAACAAATTAACTAACTTAGAAAAAGAAAATCCTAAACCTCACCTAAGAAAGAGAGAAGAAAAGAGAAGCTAAGTACTAGGGATCCTTACCTCAACCCTCAAGCTAGGATTACATGTGATTTTGCATCTTTGAAGGAGACTTTCAGTTGATCATTCAATTGGTATAAGTTTCAACCCTGTAGATTTTTAGTTCAATACTGTTTTAGTATAGAAGTATGATATCGGTGTATATCGTATTTGGATCAAACAATACCTTAGCCTTAATGATTTGACCTAGAATATACACAAGAAACACGGACCCATTCTATGGATTTTCGACCGGCGACATTCCCCATTTTTCCGAGCTCGCCGGTTTTTCTAAGGAGTTGGCTTTTGATTTTTCTAGGGTAGCTCTTTGTATATGTTTTAGGGTATCTGGTATAGTTAGATTATGTTATATGTTATGTATATAAAATCTGGAAGCAAATTCTTGTTTTGGGTTATGGTTCTAAATACGATAAGGATATTTCGTGTCACGATTCTGTTTTTCCTGTTACGAACAGCGAAAGGTTAGCTCAGGTTAGTATAAGTTTTAGATAGTTCACAATATTCGCACGTAGCATGTTTAGTATGTAAGTCTTGTAGTTTCATGTTTTCGCTGTATCGGAGTTTAGCCGTTTCTTATACGAAAGTTAATTTCAATGTTAGGTTCGACCGCGGGGACTTTGGAGGCCGCAAGAAAAGTAAAGGGGTTGATGACATCCGAGTAGATTCGACGTATTCCGGTGAGTAGACTGAACATCTACCGGGGGATTTTGTATGGATGGCGTAATACGCCCGTGATTTTAAGTTCAGTTATAATTGTTTCCATTTACATTGTGTATAAAATTAGAATTAAGAAACTTCATCATATGCATTCATGTCTATAAATCTCCATGTTTAACAATTGCTAGGACACTGCACCAATTATCGATGAGTCATGTTGTACGCGCACATACCTGCATGTTACACTACACCTCATCGGTATTGACATATCACGTAACCATAGAACCTGCTATGTCACATATGATTTACTTCATACTATAAGCATCATTAATAGTAGTTGTTTTGCATTGCTGTTATTATTGACACTTATCATGTTTCCCTTATAATTGTTATTAATTGTAGCATAAGATGTATTGGATTTTAAGAATTTCTGGTTTTGAGTTTTATAAACTATTAAGTTATGTTCAGTGGTTCTTCATGATTGATGTGATATGTCCACCATGAGATGTCGTTTTTATGATTTGGTTTTATTCCGAACCGAGTGGGGGAGGTATACGGTTGCGGATTCTTACGTTATCCGGACTGAGTGGGGGAGTATACATTCGGGTTCATGGTGGATCCGGTCGAGACCGAGGGGCAGGAAAGCCGCATTTGAGGCGGAGAGCCTAGCGAGAATACTCGATACCGGAGATAGTTGTAAAACACAGCGGATATCCGGTAGATACCGACCAATGTTACTGATTGACAGGATCGTTCGGGAAACGATGTCTGCTAAAACAGAAGATTTGTGTCGATGTTGGACATGGAAAATGAATCTTAAATTGGAAATGACCAATATTCAGAGATATTTGATGAGATTTCAGTATTGTGTTATACATTCATTTAGTACATATTCATGCATCAATACCACTTTTATAGGTATTAATCGGTTTAAATATGTTATCCATGTTAATATTATTATATCAATATCTATTTAATAAATAATAGTGCTTGTGTTTTATATTCAGCAAATTTTACCGATTTACAGTTTTATAGTATCCGTCTGTATCCGTATGGTTTATTACATATCTAGTTGCACGCCGAGACCATATTATTTCATTTTACTGTTACATTAGTATCCCATACTTGATCTTGTGCATCCTACATAGTCATAATATAATCCCTGATAAATATTTGTGCATCCATGCTTTATTTGTGCACCCAGACCTGTTACTGTTTAGTTATGAGCATCCGTTTGATACCTGTACACTACTTGACATGACCTGATACACTACTACTGACATGACTTGATACATGTGTACTAATTGACATGATTTGATCCTTGTACACTACTTGATATGACCTGATGTACCACAGCTTGACCTGTTACCTGATCCTGTTACTAATGCCAACAATCTTAACATGTTGTCCCTACGGACATTTCCTGTTGTCTATTCAGACAAACCTGTACTTGTTCCTGTATTGGCATTAGCTCCAGATTTATCAATACCTGACTTGAACACATAACTTGGGAGTATGGGGAAATCAATGATGAAACCTGACTTGTAACTCGACAGTTCGATACTTATATCGATTAGTTTTACGGGCTAGGCCAGCCCCGGGATGATGCGGCTGACATCATTCATCGTTACATACTACCTTTTACTGCCTAGCGGCACGTCTCGGATTCAGCCCGAGAATCTTGACCGTGGTCCCGGGCACGCACGGGATACTATTGAGTTATATCGACGATTCATTAAATTGATTTCAAAGACTTGAGAGTAGTTAACCCAGTAGTTTAGTTCAGATTACTCACCGCACGTCACATGTGCTTATACCCTTCACTGTTTCTTATTCGTGTTACTGTTATACTTTTATTACTATTCATACTCATGCCTACATGTCTTGCTACCCCTGATTATGTTATTGTTGATATTATGATGCACTGACGACTGGGTTTTGCATGGCCCAGATCCTCTACCCTTATCGCAGGCTGATCAGAAGTACTTCCGCTGTTAGGCCGAGCAGTGATGATCCAGTTAGTATCCAGTTTAGTTATGTTTTACTTTCCAGATGTTTTTGCTCTTTGGATTTATTGCTTCCGTATATTATTTCTTGACTCGTTTATTCTGGCTTATGGACATGTACTAGATAGTTTATTTTATTTTCCTGTTCTTGATATCTCTAGACAGCCGTAATATGACTGTGGAAGGATGTTTCCTATCCACAGGTAGCATGGTTGGCTCTGTCACGTGCTTATCTTAGCGCACTCTGGGAAGCGAGGCGTGACAGACAGGATCGTTCGGGAAACGATGTCTGCTAAAACAGAAGATTTGTGTCGATGTTGGACACGGAAAATGAATCTTAAATTGGAAATGACCAATATTCAGAGATATTTGATGAGATTTTAGTATTGTGTTATACATTCATTTAGTACATATTCATGCATCAATGTGATACTATACATCATGCTTATTTTGTCACTTTTACCATTATTCGGGCATCCTTAAAATATCAACTGTTAGATGTTAGTTTTGCTCATTGAATTGGCAACTCACCCCCGCTATGCCTTAGTTCCTTGCAGGAGACGCGTGGACGCATAGCAGCAGTACGAATCCACTTGTCAGCTTATATCGCTTATTTTGCTAGGTGGGTTACATATACAGTGACCGCCTATTTTTGATATATGTATTTTGGATCTAGTATCACTCCATCAGACCCTGTATATTTGACTTAGAACGAAATATGTTTGTATATGTTTTATTTTGATTGAGTGAGATCGTCTAGTGGTGTTAATTTATGCTGTCTTTACTTATGCATGAAATTCTTCTCTTGAGCGTCGTATTGTTGTTGCGTATTGATTTCCGCCTTTTGGCGTTATTTTGCTCCCAACTAGGGATGCAACTTAGGTAAACATTTTATAACTGCTTTTATTAACAATTAAAAATGAGTTGCTGTAGAAATTTTTAATGCTAAAAATCAGTTGTTTAGATTTCATTTCTTAAAAATCATTTGACACGCTACCTCATTCTTCTTACTTAAAAACTGAAATTTTCTTAATTCCGCAAATGGGGTTTTGATCTTGGTTTCTGGCTTACTCAGATTGTGTCAGCATCTTTAGATGTCATATAATCTAAGTGCCGGTCGCGCACCAAATTTCGGATCGTGATAATTATGCAGTAAAAACAGGATATCATATACAAACAAATGATGTCAGCGTCATCATTCCGGGGCCCAAAGCCCGTATCGACCGATCAGTCTCTAGAAAGTAGTGAACTGTTGAGTTACAAGTCAGATTTCATTATTGATTTCCCCTTTTCTCCCAGGTTTCGTATTCAAGTCGGTTATTGACTATATCTACCTAATGCCAATATAGGATCAAGCAGGTACATGTCTTGTCTAACCAGACAACAAGTCATATCTATCAGGACAAGTCAGGATTATCGGCATTAGTAATAATCCAAGTAACAGGTCTAGTAATGTGTCGTGAACATGTCAGGCAGTGTGTTAACGTGATAAATACTTGATGGAAAACAGTAGCCAGTTCATTTAAAACACTGTAGAAATAACTAATGTTTATTATTTAAATTGTAAGATATAATTTATTAATTTATACACACACACACACCCCTATTTGTAATAACATCTGACATATGCTACAAGATATACTGTCGTCTAGGTAAAGGATCATGAACTACAGTGGAATTATATTGAAATTAAAACGAACTAGCATGCAACAAGATAATCATGTTATTGCTACAAAATACGGATTAATGCTATAAAAATGTACATTGATAATACTTGCCAAATATTTAAATGCATATACTATAAATAATTATATAAATATTGATATACATAAAATAGCATGTAGCAAGTTTAGAAACTTGCCTCGATCAATAAACTCACGACGAAATATGGATTTTCGCACGATGGCGACGTTCGGAAACACGACGTATTCATGACCTTGGCTACAAGCGACTGTGTACTGCTTTGGGATGTTCGATAGTGCTCTGTAGAATTCTCAGATGCTGGTATTTGGGTCGAAAGCGACGGTGACGAGTCGGGGTTCGCCAGCGACGAGATGAAGTCGAGATTTGAAGCTTGAGAAGGAAAAAGAGATAGAGCAAGATGATGGGGTCTGTACTTTTGAGGAGGTGGTGATTGCGGTGTCTGGATAGTACTCGTCGACGAAGGGAAGTGGGTAGTGACGGCGGCAATCAACTCCAACGAGGTAACTGAAGAAAAGAGTAGAAGAAGAAGAAGAAAAGAGATGGGGTCGACGGTGAGGGGCTCAGGTTCTGGGTTATGCCGAGGGTGAGGAGAGGAGGTGGTAGGGTCGTCGACGAGGAGATAGGGTGACGACGACGACGGGATCGGGAAAATGAAGAGGTGCGGTGAGGTGATCGGAGGAGAAGAAGAAAAGAAGGAGAAGATGATGCCGGCGGTGGTGTAGGTAGTGAAAGGAGTGCTGGCAATGACGAGAGAGGAGTGATGAGGGTGATGGCGGTGGTGGTTGGGTTCAGACGACGACGAGAAGAGAAGAAGAAGGAAAGTGGGTTCTGGGTTGTAGTGGTTGGAGCTCAGGCGAGGACTCAAGTAAGGGAGGAAGGAGGTGACGACGCGGAAGAGGAAGTGGAGATGAGAGGTAGTGACAACGACGAGGGCGACGACGAGGTTTTGGAGGTGGGTTAAGGCTCGGGACGTGAATGAAAAGAACGAGAGGAGAGAGAGAGTTTATTAATAAATAAAAAATATAAACTTTTATATTATTATGTGTGTGTGTGATAATTATTTTTATAGTAACTAAATAATAACAAATGCAACCAAAATTTTACCCGAATCTTTCTAAAAAAATATATTTTTGAGAATAATACACATACGTAAAGATTTAGGCCATAATACAATAATCTAATTTTAAATATATATATACCCATTAATAATATTTAGAAAGGAATTTAAATAAATGTATATGATTTAGTAAATATTTGGTTATCTAATATTTTAGGATTTAACCGTCATAAATAAGAGCGAAATAAGATATGGGGTGATATGCCATACAATATCAGTTAGCTAAAAAATATAATTTATTCATATCATGTATTATAATAGATATATAAAGATTTAAATATATATAATATATGTATTATACTAAATTCACGTAGATACACTTTACTGGTAAATATCAGATATAATCTTGCATCATATTGGGTTCTAAATATACTGGTCGGATCGGAAAACCACTACTATTATTCAAATCACTCGCAATCCAAATAAATAAATGAATGAATTATAAAGTAAGACTTAAAATACCAAGTTATACTGTATAAACGTACTCGAGTGTTACAAATCCTAAGAGAACCCATTTTGGTTTCTTCTCAAAAGAGAAAAGAGAAAAATCTTTTGGGGTTTAACTCCACTTAAAATTCTTTAGAAGTTTAACTCCATTTAAGATTGTTTGGGAGTTTAACTTCAAAATAAAACTTTTGAGAGTTCAACTTCAAATCCGTTCCACGCGATTTCGGGCCCGCGCCCGCACACGCATGCGCGCGCAAGCGCACAGCCCGCATATGCGCTGCGCGCTTCACATCCACACTAGTAAAAAATATTTTAAAAAAATAATAAGTAAATAATTTTTTTTTAAAAATTTGTTTTTTTGAAATAAAAAAATCTTTTGTCACAGATGCAATAAAAAAAAGAAATGAACACACCCTTATACATTACTTTCAAATACCGACACCTCATATTGAGTTCGCATGACCAGTTTGATAATCAATCGGAGGTTTTTTCGTTCTAAAAGCGAGAGGTAATTAACGGCAGCTTAGTCTGCGGCTGCCGGAGATTTGGATCCCCACAATCAATAAATCCCTGTCTATCCCAGACAGGGAGAATCTGTACATGCCTGATAAGCGCGCACATTCATATCTCAATGGGATGACGAAAAACATTTTACAAAAGGACTAGGACTCACAGGAGCGGTTAGATAAAAAATGAAAACGCTATTCTGAATAGCGTTTTCTTTTAAACGAAAACGCTATCCTGGATAAGCTATTCATTTTAATAAAAACGCTATCCTAATTAGCGTTTTCGTTTGCCATATTCTTACCCAGACGCTTGACACCAAGTCTCCGATTGAAATATGGCAAACGAAAACGCTATTAGAGATAGCGTTTTTATTTTAATGAAAACGCTATTGGAGATAGTGTTCTCACTTCATTGAAAAGGCTATCTCCAATAGCGTTTTTCCTGGGACTCCAACCCTGGTACACTAAGTCTCAGGTTTAAGTTGCATTAAACCTGGGACATTCCAAGTTTAACTCAACTTAAACCTAAGATATCTCACGTTTAAATGAACATAAATACATAATAGTCACGGAAAATGTATTTGATTTAAGTACTTTAAAATAAAATGGACAGTATTTTCTTTGTATATATTGATATTTATCCATAAATACATAATAGTCTCTGGCAGAAAGTGATACAAGTCACGTTTGGCTGGAGAAAAAACATCACCTCGTAGGGTGGAACCACACAACTGATAATAAAAAAAAGATCACACCTCGAAGGGTGAATACTATCACAACATGAATAATACTAAATAAAAATATGAATACTATCACAATATGAATAATACCATCACAACATAAATGATACAAAGTACATATACATTATGAATACTACAAAATACAGAATCAAGCAAAACGGGGATAATATCTCTTCTTATTCTTTGGTCGTGGTCGCGGTTGCTCCGAAGGATTCTCATTCAACATACTCATATATGTTAGCATGTCAAAACTTTCACCGCCAGCATGTTGTGGTTATACTTCATGCTCACTTGTCTGGACTTTACCTGTAACATTCTCACTTAGCGGATTTCCCCTTGTAAGTGGGTTTTCATTCTGTGACGGAAATTCAGGTTATGACATAAACCGCACTTCAGAGAGCTGATGTTCTTCGTTATACAACTCCAACGCACCCCATGGCGAATTTGAAGTTGATATATACTCAATCATAGATTGTAGTGAGTTATCATCTACGATGTTCACAAGCTTGAAGTGTGATCTTCCCCCCTTCCAACATCATATCGTGCTTGAATTGTAAAACAGCGTGTTCTATGATTGAGTACTAATTTTTCATAAATCAGCCCTAGCAATTCTTCCATCGTTGCTTACCGACATAGCCAAATTTTCTCTTGTATGGTAGAGTTCACGTATTCAACACAATGAGTTCTAATGTTCACAACTTTCCCACCAATATACAACCAAGTCGGAACATAATAATTCATGATCACGATATCACCACCCTTTAGTATAAAAACATTTTCATCAATACACATATTGAATGCAAAGCAATATATTTTTAAGGGTTAATTACACAAAACCCCCCTTTAATTGCACAAAATCCTCCTCTAATTCATCTATCAAACCCTAAATTTAGATATCCCATAAAAATAGCTATTTTAGACAAAATTATTGGAACCCGACTGCTATACAAAATCCCGCTACCCAAAATCCAACAACCCCTACCCAAAATCCTAATTTTGATCGCATTTAATTTAGTTTCAATTTTATGAAATATCACAAAAAAAAAGAGTGGAGCATTCCTCAAGAGGACGGAAAACAGGAGCATGAAGGATGGGAAATAGTTTGGAGGCGGGGCATCTCCTCCGCGAGAAAGGGCTCGAGCTTCCCAATCTTGAGCTAGGGTTTCTCTAAGGGCGGAGGAAAGAGCGATGGGTGGCGAGAGAAAGTGAGAGAGAGAGAGATCGATCAAGTCCCGGTACCTTTTATAGTGAAAATTGTAGGGCCAAGTATTTTAAGTAAAAAATGCCATTGGAGATGGCGTTTTCAATGAAGTGAAAACGCCATCATAGAAAATGCCATCTCCAATAGCGTTTTTTACTTAAAATACTAGGTCCTGTAATTTTCTTTAAAGTGAAAACGTTATCTTTAATGGCCTTTTTGTTTTCCATATTTCGACCAGAGACTTACTGTAAAACGTCTGCGTAAGAACATGGCAAACGAAAACGATATACAAGATAGCGTTTTTGTTTTTTATTTAATTATCCCCGCGAAATCCTAATTCTGCGTGATACAGGGAGGATTATGGGAAATATAGCCGGAGCCCTCCAATTTTAGGATTTATTTTTAAAAATAGGGTTTTTTAAGGAAAAAATTCTATGCTCTCAAGAAGGTCAACGCTCCTTTCTTCATTTTCTTAAAATAAAAATATTGAGCTTCTTCTTCTTCTTTTTCCCCCTTCTCTCAATCCGTTCATGATCTAACCCATCAAAATTAAACAAGATGGTTGTTTTAAGACCATGGCTGTATAGGACAAAAAACACCTTGAATACAAATGGAATTTTGAAATTCATCCATCACGAGGGACCCCAATAAATTTTACCTTCGTCTTGGGGGAAAAAAGATAAAATGATCTCCTCTTCTCGTTCAAAATCATCCAAAATCAAAGTAAATTTCTTATCTTGATACCTGCCAAGAACCCATCCAAATTCAAGCCAAAAGTAGTTTGGGAGCCAATTTGGAGCCGACGGGCGGCGTGGCCGGCGATCTCATATTCTCATGAATATTTTTTACATCTCAACAAGCAGGGAAATGTTCCTTGAGAATATAGTATAGGATTACCACTTGTACTGCATCATACTAAGAACAGTTTTCTGAATTAACCAATTTTTAAAAAATATTATTAAAAATGAACCACTTTCAAAAAACATTACAAATGCATGCCATTTTTGACCACCGGACGCCACGTGCTACTATTTAAAACCTTTTTTATAGGAGCGCACTTCAATGTATCAATCCCCTCTTTCTCCCCCTTTCGATCTCACTCTCTCCCCTCTGGATCCTCTCTCGCTCTTTCTCTCTCTCTCGATACAAGGCGGACACATATATACATGGGACACGCTTTCAACGTGCGTCCCATACATTTCAACTTACATTTGTATGGGACGCACTTCCAAAGTGCGCCCCTATAAAAAAATATTGAAAAATCCGTCGGTGTCAACGTTGAGCTGGCACTGACGTGACGTCCAGCGGCCAAAAATGGTCTGCATTTATAATATCTTTTACAAGTGGCCCAACTTTTTTTAAAAATTGCCTAATTCAAAAAATTGTCCTCCAACCAAGAGCGCACCCTGCAGGATAAGAACAGAGGATGGCCCATGCAGTGGTTGAATTAAAGCTCTATTTTCCAGTGCCAAAAAAAGCTCTATTTTCTGGTTCTTTTATGGAAACCCTTTTGTAATTTGGGGTTTTTGTTTTAATTTGTAGCCTAAATTTGTTCTTGTCTTTGTTCTTTTAATACATGCACGCCCCTTTTGTGTCATCCTGCTCTATATTCATGTTAGGTTCTTTACTAGCCATTGTTTGTTCATTCTTTTTAATTCAAGAAAGTTGATTTAGAAACTATCCATGTTTTTTTTTTGCCCCTTATGGATCCATTTCTGCAGATAGCTAGCTAGCTAGCCAGCTCTCATGAAACATTCATGTTTTCTGTTGCTGATGGCAGATAAATTAAATTGTTCATACATCAAAGTAAGCGTGCATTGAGCTTGTGAAGCTAGCGATGGGTGTTGAGAAACAGGAGGACATGATCAGTCCTTCACCAATTGAACCCAATGCATCATCAAGCGGCCCTGTAATTTTCAAAGGAAATGACGCCGAAAACACCGAGAAGCATGATGAGGCGAAGCTGACCGTTCCCTTCTACAAATTGTTTGCGTTCGCAGATTCGACCGATGCTTTGCTTATGACCGCCGGCTCGATCGGAGCTATGGCAAATGGGGCTGCATTGCCTCTCATGACCGTTCTCTTCGGGAATTTGATCCAGTCTTTTGGTGGAGCTACTGATGCTCATGATGTGGTTCACAGGGTTTCCAAGGTATAATTTTTGCTTAAAGGAATTAGCTTAATTACCGCGATTAAAATTACTTTAAGGTATTTTAGTGAAAACGGCGAGAGTTAGGGCAGTTTAGTGTAATTTAGCATTTTATTTAAATTTTCATTTCCTTGAAGCGCATTTAAGCATCCATACAAAGGAGATCCAATAAGGCGTCGAAAATGGAAAAAAAATTAATGGTTGGGATCTTCAGGAGTAAAAAAAAAGGGTCATGGTTTCTAATCTCGGCATTGATATTAGAGGGTCTAAAACCAATGTTAGTCAACTGCTTAATTATGAGCTTAAATTCCTGGCTAAAGCAGCTAACCGGAATTTGTTAACACAGTCTCGAAGCAACATACAAGCGTATTAAATTTATGAACCACAAAGAATATCAAATTTTGCATAATGATACATTTAAGCTCATGATCTCAGGTATGTCTCGAGTTTGTCTACTTAGCTGTGGGATCAGGAGTAGCATCCTTCTTTCGTAAGTAACATCAACATTCCAATTGTTTCTATTAATTGACGAAACAACGCGCCGGCTTAGACATTGGATATGCATCGTTATATTATTAATCATTTTTTCAGAGGTGAGTTGTTGGATGGTGACGGGGGAGAGGCAGGCTGCGAGAATAAGGAATTTGTACTTGAGAACCATTTTACGACAAGAAATTGCATTCTTTGATAAGGAAACAAATACTGGAGAGGTTGTTGGCAGAATGTCCGGTGATACTGTTCTCATTCAAGATGCCATGGGCGAAAAGGTATTTTTTTCTATGGATTATTCCGATAATTTTGCTACAATGCCACATCGGGGTAGTGGCATGGTTATAAACCAGTCACAATTAGATTTGAAATTATTTCATCTATCATTTAGTTCACGAATGTTATCAACCTAGGCTTTGATACCATATTAAAATTTCGAGAGGATGGATTATAATATTTTTACATGAGTGTACACGGGCTTTCAATATAAATGGGTTCCATTAGTGAGACTCCAGCCTCCTTGAGATTTGTCCTATCTTATATCTTCTACCTATATACTTATCATATTTTTTTCCAATGTGCGACTATTTTAATCCACACACCTCAACAAATAGTGCTTATATGTTAATTGCTAATTTAAATGATGAGACAGCCTTTAACTGAGCATTAATGGAAGAATACTGATTCAAGTAGCCGACTCAAAAAATTTGGAACAAAACTTGTTTTTCTTGCTGTTACAATGATATCACATACGATTTGCTGTTTTTTCACTATACAACATTGAAGTTTTTTTAATTGCAACAAGCCTCCTTAAAGCATTTAACAACAACAACAACAACAACTGAGCCTTTTATCCTAAGCATATGGGGTAGGCTATATGAACCAACATGAGAATCACGCCGGGTCCGGCACATGAATCCTCCGCCTCCACTCACTCCTATCGAACAATATACTTTCATTGAGTCCTTTGGCAACCATATCGTTTCGTATCACCTACATCCATGTTTTCTTCGGTCTCCCTTTTGCCCTTTTGCCATTGCCCATATCGAGGGTATCTATTCGTCGAACCGGCGCTTCCATAGGTCTACGTCGCACATGACCAAACCATCTTAGCCGGTTTTCCCGCATCTTCTCCTCCACAGGTGTTACACCAACTTTTGCACGAATATTCTCATTTCGCACCTTATCTTTTCTAGTGTTACCATACATCCAACGAAGCATACGCATCTCCGCTACGTGCATCTTCTGTGTATGATGCTTCTTAGGAGCCCAGTATTCTGTACCATATAATAAGGCAGGCCGAATAGCGCTCCGATAAAACTTCCCTTTCAATTTTAACGGAAAGTTACGATCGCACAAAATCCCTGTTGCACTTTTCCATTTCAACCAACCAGCTTAGATCCTTTGATTAACATCACTATCGATCTCCACATTCTTTTGGATGATGGAACCTAGATATCTAAACTGGTCGCTCGGTGATATCTCTTGCCCTTCCAATGTTATACCAATATGGTTTTGATTTCTCTGGTTACTAAATTTGCAATGCATATATGCTGTCTTGGACCTGCTCAATCTGAATCCCCGAGATTAGTATTCTGTACCATATAATAAGGCAGGCCGAATAGCGCTCCGATAAAACTTCCCTTTCAATTTTAACGGAAAGTTACGATCGCACAAAATCCCTGTTGCACTTTTCCATTTCAACCAACCAGCTTAGATCCTTTGATTAACATCACTATCGATCTCCACATTCTTTTGGATGATGGAACCTAGATATCTAAACTGGTCGCTCGGTGATATCTCTTGCCCTTCCAATGTTATACCAATATGGTTTTGATTTCTCTGGTTACTAAATTTGCAATGCATATATGCTGTCTTGGACCTGCTCAATCTGAATCCCCGAGATTCCAATGTTTGCCTCCATAATTCCAATTTGGCATTAACCCTTGCTTTCATCTCATTTATTAGAACAATATCATCAGCGAATAGCATATACCAAGTTACCTCATCTTGGATAGTTCTAGTAAGCTCATCTATCACGATAGTAAACAGGAATGGACTTAATGCAGATCCTTGATGTAAACCAATTGTAATCGAAAAATCACTCGTTAAGCCACCGCAAGTTCTGACATTTGCCACTACTCCACCGTACATATCCTTGATTGTGTCAATATACTTGACGGGGACCCCCTTCTTCATCATTGTCCCCCATAATATCTCTCTAAGTATCTTGCCGTACGCTTTTTCTAAATCAATAAATATCATATGCAAATCTCTTCTCCTTTCTCGAAAACGCTCGACAAGTTGACGAAGCAAATGAATAGCCTCTGTCGTCGATCGTCCAGGCATGAACCCAAACTGGTTTTCTGTTATCTTAATATCCTTCCTTAGCCTGTGTTCAATCACTCTCTCCCAAAGTTTCATGGTGTGACACATAAGTTTTATTCCACGGTAGTTTGAGCAACTTTGAATGTCACCCTTTTTCTTATAGATATGTACAAGGATACTTTTTCTCCATTCATTTGGCATCTTTTTTGTCTGCCAAATCTTATTAAACAGATCTGTCAGCCATTTAACACCTATTTCTCCTAAGCATCTCCAAATCTCGATAGGAATCCGGTCAGGGCCAACCGCTTTTCTTAAACTCATTCTGTTCAAAGCTTTTTTAATCTCAGGTAGTCTTATTTTACGCATGAAATTATGGTTTATATCTTGAGATTGAATGACAAGTCCATCCAAATTCTTAGTAAAACTCTCATTGAACAAATTGTCAAAATAATCTCTCCATCTTTCCTTGATATCCTCATCTCGAACTAAAACCTTCTGATTTTCATTTTTGACACACTTCACCGCACATAAGTCTCTAGTCTTCCTTTCCCGCATCCGAGCAATCCGGTATATATCATTTTCAGCCTCTTTAGTGTCTAATTTCTCGTACACCTCCTTGTAGACTTTAGATTTAGTTTCCCGAACAGCTTTCTTAAGTTCCTTTTTAGCCATTTTATACTTCTCAAATCCCTCTACATCTCTACTTTTTTTCAAATCTTTATAAGAATCCCTTTTAATTTTAATAGGCATTTACTTCTTCATTCTACCATGATATGTCCTTAGATGGTGGAGCACCACCTCTTGACTCATCAAGTAGATCTCTAGCTATATTCTTGATACAACTAGCCATTTTGTTGCATGTTCTGTCTGAATCATCTTCCGATTGCCAATCCGCTTTTTGGACTACACAATCTCTAGCTACCTCCATAAAGCATTTAAGTGAAAAAAAAAACTCCCCTAAAACCAAATTTTAAGTGAGTTTGGTTTAGTGAAAAACAATGATTGTTATGGGCATTTTAGTGCTATTTATCCTATTATAAATGTATATAAGCAATTGTTCAGGTTTTCCCCCCTAATTTCGCAGGTTGGCAAGTCCATTCAACTACTATCAACATTTTTGGGGGGATTTATAGTTGCATTCTATCAAGGATGGCTTCTGACGCTCGTGATGCTAACCACGATCCCGTTCCTTGTGGTAGCTGGCGCAGCCATGGCCGGCGGAATATCAAAGAGGGCCTCGTTAGGACAAGCAGCTTATGCCGAGGCCGCAACTGTAGTCGAGGAAACAATTGGTTCAATTAGAACCGTAAGTACTATATGAAAATAGTAGAAAATCCGGGAACAATTAATACATAAAGCACATTAAAGTGAATTTCGAATCCTTCCTTGCTCGCACTAGATACTGCATTTTGGTTGATATATTTTCTTAATCAGGTTGCATCTTTTACCGGGGAAAAACATTCTTTCGACAAGTACCGGAAATATCTCACGAGTGCTTACGAATCGAGTGTCCGCGAGAGTCTCGATTCCGGATTAGGTCTTGGCACTGTAATGCTTGTCATGTTTTGCGGGTACGGATTGGGAATATGGTACGGGTCCAAGTTAATGTTGGATAAAGGCTACACAGGAGGCGATGTCATCAATGTGATAATCGCAGTCTTGACTGGCTCATTGTAAGTGGTTTATTCATCATAGTCGACCGGAAAATATCAGTCAGAAAATTCCCCACTTTTCCCCACATAGCATTATAGCAAGATACCACCATCTTCTTTCAAGAGATTCATTGTGTCGTCTATTTTAATAATCACTTGTTTCTGTCGTATATCTAGTACGGCTTTAAAGAAGAGAAGGTGATATGCTGCTATACATGCAAACAGAGGGGGGGGGGGGGGGGGGAGATGGAAAATTTTAATGCAATCTAGTTTCGCGGTCTCTGTTATCGTCTAGGCATCTACCTAAAAAACTTACCTAATTCATTAAAAAATTAACAAAATCTTACGGCCTGTTTCCCCCAGCTCTTTAGCCCAGGCTTCTCCATGCTTGACGGCATTTGCAGCAGGGAAAGCCGCAGCATACAAGATGTTTGAGACAATCAACCGAAAGCCAGAGATCGATGCATCCGATCCTACAGGGAAAAAGCTCGATGATATTCAAGGAGACATAGAATTTAAAGATGTGTACTTCAGCTATCCAACAAGACAAGACGAACAAATATTTCGAGGATTTTCGTTATTCATAAATTCTGGCGCTAGTGTAGCTTTGGTTGGAGAGAGTGGAAGTGGAAAATCTACGGTGATAAGTTTGATCGAGAGGTTTTATGATCCACAAGCCGGTGAAGTTCTCATCGATGGTATAAATCTCAAGGAGTTTCAGCTTAGGTGGATCCGAGGAAAATCGGGCTAGTGAGTCAAGAGCCTGTTTTGTTTGCGTCGAGCATTAGAGATAACATAGCCTATGGAAAGGACGGTGCAACCACCGAAGAGATTAGAGCTGCAGCTGAGCTTGCCAATGCGTCGAAGTTTATAGACAAGATGCCGCAGGTATAGTCCTACTCCTCCCGACCTTTATAACACAACCTTATCTAAGCAAGAAAATAGATTTATACAAAAAAAAATTAGCGCACGAGTCATGTCCTTAAGTTTTGGAAAATAGCAAATCCACGAACCCGATTTGTATCATGATTCATGTCCCATTTATGTAACCGAATATGTGCTACTTAGGTAGCTGGATAAGATGTAGATGAGGGGTGCTGTGTGCAATTAATCCTTTTAAATAAGAGGCACCACATCTGCGTTAGTGCAGGTAACCCAGTTTTCTGTCAATATATTGTTGAGTCTAATATGACTGTGATCGTGTGTTCAGGGTCTCGACACAATGGTTGGAGAGCATGGGACCCAGCTATCTGGGGGCCAGAAACAAAGAGTTGCGATTGCGAGAGCTATTTTGAAAGACCCGTGTATTCTTCTTCTTGATGAAGCCACTAGTGCTTTGGATGCAGAATCGGAACGGGTAGTACAAGAGGCACTTGATAGGGTAATGGTGAACCGGACCGCTGTCATCGTCGCTCATCGTTTGAGCACAGTAAGGAACGCTGAATACATCGCTGTCATACATAAAGGTTCAATTGTCGAAAAAGGTATACATTTTTTAACTGTACATTCGCTTTTAAGTTCGATTCCAAGAAAGCATAAATCACTTTATGATTGATTTTTCCTTTTCTTTTTCTTTTTTGTGTGGAAAAGATGAGAACAAAACAATTAAGCACGACACAGGCAGTTACATAAATTATCTCCAAATCACCTAATACTATCTTCTAATTTCAATTAGGTTCGCATTCAGAGCTACTAAAAAACCCTGATGGAGCCTTTTGCCAACTTATACGCCTACAAGAAACGAACCAAAATTCCGATCATTTATCTAAATCTGACAAAGATAAACTTAGCCTCTCATACGATGGAGGGAGGCGCTCTATCCGGCACTTGTCATTAAATCGTTCATTAAGTTGTGGCTCATCTTCTAGGGGAAATAGCGGTCAGCACTCTTTGAATGCGCCATTAGGAATCGATATCAAAGAAAGCAATGCTGATGGATCAAATACTGAAGATTCTTCACAACCAACAAAAGAAGTATCAATTCGTCGCCTGGCCGCTCTCAACAAGCCCGAGATCCCTGTCCTCATAATCGGTGTGGTTTCCGCTATTGTCAATGGATCAATTTTTCCGATATTTGGAATCTTGCTATCAAATGTGATAAACACATTTTACCAGCCACCCGAAAAGCTGAAGAAGGATTCGAGGTTTTGGTCGTCGTTGTTTGTGTTACTTGGTGTGATTTCTTTCATAGCTATTCCAGCTAGAAGTTATTTCTTTGGAGTCGCCGGGGCTAAATTGATACGAAGAATTAGATCAATGGCTTTCGAGAAAGCGGTTCGTATGGAAGTTAGCTGGTTTGATGATCCTGAAAACTCGAGCGGAGCCATTGGAGCGAGGCTGTCCGCAGATGCAGCAACTGTCAGGGGTCTTGTTGGTGATACACTTGCTTTAATTGTTGAGAATAGTACGACTTTAGTTGTGGGTTTGGTAATTGCTTTCGTTGCGAATTGGCAATTGTCGTTTATTATCTTGGCTTTGCTACCCCTCATCGGCCTCAACGGATTCATCCAAGCAAAGTTCATGACAGGGTTTAGCGCTGATTCAAAGGTTTGTCTATATAAACTTATCATTTGATCATAAATATATATGACAAGGTCATAATATATATTTGCATATTGAAATCGGTTTCAGATGATGTACGAGGAGGCCAGTCAAGTGGCCACCGACGCAGTGGGAAGTATAAGAACGGTTGCTTCTTTCTCGGCTGAAGAAAAAGTAATGGAATTGTACAAGAAGAAATGCGAAGGACCGATGAAAACAGGAATTAGGCAAGGATTGATTGGTGGTATCGGTTTCGGATTTTCGTTCTTCATGCTATATTGTGTCTATGCGACAAGTTTTTACGCCGGAGCTCACCTTGTAGAGGATGGGAAGACTACATTTGGAAAAGTTTTCCGAGTATGTGCTGTTCTATTTTGTGCTTATTAACTTCTTTTTAAAGGCGCATATCACAGTCGGAAAATTAAATCTATGTCTTGATGTATATTGCAGGTTTTCTTCGTTCTCTCTATGGCAGCCATCGGACTATCTCAATCAAGTTCCTTAGTACCGGATTCTAGCAAAGCCAAATCAGCTACAGCTTCTGTGTTTGCCATTCTCGATCGTAAGTCGAAGATCGATCCAAGCGATGATTCCGGGTTGACATTAGAAAGATTGAAGGGGAACATTGAGTTTTGCCACGTCAGTTTCAAGTATCCAATAAGGCCAGATGTCCAAATTTTCCAAGACTTATGCTTGTTGATTGAATCCGGAAAGGTTATATATTACCACTAATTTTCCTGATTAAGTTTTCATAAATGGAGTTTATTTAAGTTCTTGTTACGCCTTTAAAATATAGAAAAATCTAGACTTCAGTAGTTCGTTACTTCTGGATTTTAACAATTATTTTTTTTTTTTAAAAATTCAGACTGTTGCATTGGTTGGAGAGAGCGGAAGTGGGAAATCGACTGCAATATCATTGTTACAGAGATTTTACGATCCTGATTCAGGTCATATACTAATAGATGATATCGAGATCGAAAAGTTCCAAGTTCGGTGGTTAAGGCAGCAAATGGGTCTAGTGAGCCAAGAACCAGCATTGTTCAATGACACGATTCGAGCCAACATTGCCTATGGAAAAGGAGAGGCCAGCGAGGCCGAGATTGTAGCTGCTGCAGAGTCAGCAAATGCCCACAAGTTCATGAGTAGCTTGCAACAGGTTGGTTCTCACTTAACGAAAAATAGTTACATTAAAATTTCCAAAACTAATTTGTCAAACTTGATGAGTCTACAATACTGGAGCCAAACAAAGCGAAACACAAACTTAATCAATAATTTGCGTTTTAAGATATAGTTTTAAAACAAATTTTAAACTTCAGGGTTATGACACGATGGTTGGAGAACGAGGGATCCAGCTATCGGGTGGCCAGAAGCAACGGGTAGCGATTGCACGTGCAATCATAAAAGAGCCTAAAATCCTACTTCTAGACGAAGCAACAAGCGCGCTCGATGCTGAATCCGAACGAGTCGTTCAAGATGCGCTGGATCGAGTCATGGTAAATCGGACTACGATAATCATCGCTCATCGATTATCTACTATCAGAGGTGCCGATCTAATTGCTGTGGTTAAAAATGGTATGATCATAGAGAAAGGAAAGCATGATGCATTGATTAAAATCAAGGATGGGGCTTATGCATCCTTAGTCGCTCTTCACTCGAGTTCTGCTTCGTAGTGTATAATACCGCCATTTTCTTTTTCTTTTTGGTATCTTTGAGCTTTGAAGGTGACAATTTTGTTTGCTTCCTGTATTTTCATGATTGTGCAAACTATAACTGATGTATATTTAAATTAAGATGATGTGTTGTGATTTTGTTGTAATTTTTTTTAAATGAAAGAATGATAATGTGGCAGTTGCAGTTCTCTGTATAATGTTAATATATAGCCTTATATATATGCTGTATATCATGAAGGTCTCGACATTTATAGAGATGGCTTTCCGCTCTTAGATTGCTTGCTGTATCCAATGCTTAGAGTCCTTGTACTGAAACAGAAACTCTAAACTTGTGGTGAGAGTTGATGATGTAATTATATAATTGAATATGATTTTATATTGGTCCTCTCATTACACTCCAATGACGTTAATAAGTTAAGTAGTTTCCTTACTTTGAGATTGCATTTTTCATTGTCCAATGGAACCAATTTGATTGTTTGGACATGCACAACAAAAACTAGCGAATATATTTTACTATCGGTTGTAAATGTTATGCCATATATTCATGATTTTATGTCATATATAAAAAAAAGTTTTTTATACCAATTTCAATGGGATATTGATCTCGGATATCTAAAGATTTGAAGAACAGAAAAGTTGCCCATATTTTTTCAATTTTCCGATTTAAGTTATGAGAGAAATTATTATTATTTTCTTTTTTTCCAATTCCTCTTGGTAGCCCAAAAAATATGTTTCGAAGGTAGAATATCTTTACTTGCTCAACAATTCCACACAGCAGGACAATAAGACCAAAATAACCATCATCATTAAGCAATGTACAATTTGTAGCTCTTCATTAGAAAACATATCCTGTGTTCAATATTACCACAGAAGTAGAATTTTCAACAATTTTCACATCATGCGTGGCCAATAACAGCATAAATCTTCCGCCAATCATTTAAACCAGGACCACATAACACAATTTTATGCCAAAAATAAAAGCCGGACCTAAAACAGATTGAATTATTGAATACAATGTCTACAGAGAATGCATGATGCCGATTTACTGGAATTAGAAAGTTCAAAGTGAGCATCATTAAAATACTAGAGAGAGAACGGAAAAAAAAAATTATCACTGGCTTGGTTAAATTCGCAGGGGGAAAAAAGGAAACACGTCTTCCTACTCACTAATCACGGGTATCAATTTGCTGTAACCATGCATTACCCTTCGAGCCACTGAAATAACTGATAACTAATTATTTCAAGGTACCAAGAAAACTGCAAAATAGAACAAATAGAAACAATGATTGAATCAGAAAAATACCATAAATATAGCAGATTAGAACTATGTAATATTAAATTCGAACATCAAATTTACTCGTCAACAAGAGCAGAGCCCGTTTCTGCAAGTGAAATCACTAACTCTTGTGCAGGCATACAGAAACATACATGGAACTGATAATTGCAGATTTCTTAACTGAAAAATAAGTAGAGTTAAATGTATTCAACACACACACATGCACATCAATAATAATAATAATAATAATAATAATAATAATAATAATCATCGTGGTCTATTTATAGCGCATCAGTAATTATCTGAAAAGCGCTGAAACTTCATGCTATTTCAGTATAAGTTAGCCCTATTTAAATCAAAACAAAGGCCATGAACAAAAATCTGAAAGATTGCCTAAACTTTAAATTAAAGCAGTTCAGCAATCACCCTAAAATCTTTCTACTTTTGTCATGAGGTCGCTGGTCTTTCACTCTCAAGATCAATTATGAAGGCTCGAATAAATAAAGAAGGCACCTTTCCTTGTAATGTTTAATGGTGAGATTAATAAATTTCAATTGCTTAAACTCAAAAAATATCCATGAGTGAAAAATTACAAGTAGACGGTAACTTGTTAGGAGAACCATGAAGCTCTTAAGAAAGCAACCTTAGATCCTGTATGGAGCAAAATTGCAACAGCAACAGCTTGTTGGCTAACACATATTAAGTTCTCGAATCATGAAATTCGCTATCGACAGTGACCATTTTGCGACTTCAGATATAATCAGAATTCCAATCCACAGATTACTTGAGCTTCCACTTCCTTAAACGATAAGTACTTAAATTCGGATTTAAATTAGAAGGCAAGTTGATCATGATTTTATCATAGAAATTATTAGAGACCGGAGGTCACAGAGGCCCTATATGTTAAGTCTATAAAGATACTCAAAATAGAAACCTGCAGAGTACTAGAGCTTCCTTCTGCTAAACCAATGGTTTCTACAGACATAGACCTCTATAGATCAAGAAAAATGAGTAATATAGCCTAAATTATTTTTCCTTCGTAACTTAATTATTACTACCTAGGCCCTCAATTGAAACTCTTACATGGAACTAGATAATAAAGCCCATACTCTTGAGTGAGTGTACCCCTGAGCCACCAACCTGGCTTTGTAAACCAGCAATGTATCTGTTATCTCATCTGTTGCGTTGAACTCTGTTCGACTTATTTTCTTTCGTTGAACGTGTCGGGACCACATGTCTGCAGGTTCTCTCACTTCTAAAGCTGAAGCCAAAAGAAATATAACTGGTCGAATCCGATCAATAAGGCGTTTCCGATCAATCACTTGCAAGCTTGGGGAAAAATCAATAAAAAAAAAAGAAAGCAGAACACCCCTGAAAGCCCTTGACCCTTGCTCAATTATCAAAACCCGGTCTCCGTATCAGAACATAACGTTCTAGAACATTTAGAACTGAACTGTTTAAGTATAACTGTAGTGGAACTAAAACTTTTTTGTTGAGTTCTAAAACTAAAAAATTTAAGGGTAAATTGTCAAAAAAAACCTTGGCCATTTTTCCTACTGTCAAAAAGTCCCCGGTCAATGGCCCATTAGCTAAACCTTGATAATTCTTTGTTAAAACTGAAATAAGCCTAGAGGGTGAATATGATTATACTAACAATTCTCACAAATTAAAATCTACTTGCAAATAAAATTAAACACAATTATAGCTAGCAAGTATAAGCGTGAGTTAGAGATAATCAAACGCAAACAAGAGCGATTTTAGAGAGGTTCGGGAGATCCCTGGTCCTCTTTCTTTAGGCGTACGGGTCCGTTCTACTAAATCACGTCTCCGATGAGACAATCACGTGCACACCCGCAACAATACGTCACTCGACACACGAATGACTCTCCTCACAAGATTTCTCCTCACCTACAAGAACTCTCTTGCACTCGAGAGATTCCACACAAAGAGAGAAGAAGAAAATTACAACCCAAGATACTCCCTCAAGAGTTTACAATCAAAACTCTAGAACATTTCAATAAAGTATTTGATTTGCAGTTAAAACTCAAGTGGTTTTCTTGTCTTTAGGTGGGTGAAGATGAGCACAAGAAATGAATGCTATTTTTCAGAATAGTTGAGATGCAATGAATGCACAAGCAAAACCCTTAAATACCCCACACCAAAACATAACACACACATTTAATGCGGTCTTGGCTGAAGCACAGACGTCTGAAGGCCGAGTCAACTGACGTCTGAAGACAAAATAAAACTAGCCATTATAGCATTTAATGCACGGTAACGGTCATATTTTTCAAATATTTATTGCTTCAGACGTTAGTCGTGTAAAGTTTCAGACGTTTGTCGTAACTTTCAAAGAAGGAAATTTTTAAAACGGTACAATAAATAGACTGTTGGGGTCAAATTTTACACCCTTCACCCAAAAAGCCAAAATCTGAAATTCTCTAAGCCCTACGAGTCGGACGCTGTAGGGTGTGCATTTTGCCAAATGGGCACTGGCCCAGGTGCACACCTCGCTATGTACACACTTCCCTAAGTGAGCATCTTACTGGACCTTTTGATCCATTTGGGACCCTTCGGCCCCTAACTCTCGCATCCTGATAGAATAACGGTTTTCCAATCACAATTTTCAAACTCGGCGAGAATGTCTGCAAAAAAACTGTCCGATCTTCGAGGCAACTCCGATCCCGTACGTTGTCAAGATTAATACTTACATGGTTCTCTCCGCAAGCCTCGGTCGGCAAAGGGAGGAACTGCCCATCAATTTGGTTTTGTCATCATCTACCCTGCCGAAAGCTCATCTGACGGAGACCCCGGCAAACCAAGTGACCAAACCGACCTCAAGGGGCAGGAAGCCGAATGTCGTGATCGTTAAGGCACCACAAGCCAAACGTAAGTCGGTGTTCGAACGACTCTCTGGCGCTCCAGCTAGAGGCAAGACCGCCGAAACAAAGAAAATCATCAAACGTCATGGACAAGCTCAGGCGATACCTTCGAGGAGTGCACGAACGGATGTCTTTTCCGGACTCTCTGTCAACCGATCTACCGTGGCTTCCCGAAGATCTGAAACCCGTCAGGCACTCAAAGCGGAAAAGCTAAGGAAGAAGCGGCTCAGATATAAAACCAACAAAAGGGCCAGAGCACAAACCAAATTGAACTATGTGAAGTTTCAAGATCCGGGCTACTCCACAACAACAGTCGAATCAACCGTAAAAGTCAACAACTCTTTTGAGCCTTTGAAGTGGGTTCAGAAAAATGCTACGTCTGCTAAAATCAAGAAGACGGCAATCCGAACGGTGCTACAGATGTGTCCAAACCCCAACATAGAAAGCATGATACCTTCTCTCCAAGAGTCTACCAAGCGCTCTGTGCCGCTCAAAAGCGACGGGAAAGCTCCGAAAAGGGAGGATCTTCGCCGCCACCCAAGGACCCCACCGGGCCGACTGTATTCAGTAGCTCGTCCTTTCCCGAAGAGGAAAGGCCACGACGACAGACCGAAAGATCAGCTACCAAAGATAAAGAGATGACTGGGTATGTAGTCCACACTGGCTATATGGCATGCATATGCAGCAAGAGCAAGGATGAGGCCACCACATCCTAAGTCCAATCTGGTTTGAATATGGTTGGCACTTCCCAAGACCAACCTCCCTGAAAGATAATGAAAACCCTTTCGGTGAGGCTGATAAGCAGAGGGAGCCCTCAACTCATGAGTCTAGCTCGAACGAGACGAGGAGCCGATTTTCATCCTTAAGGCAGCAGAGCAGCAGCTGCTTTAAGAGCTCCGAAAACAGCTCAGAAGTAAAGACAGAGATGGCTAAACATTACTCCAAAATTGACGACTTAACGAATGTCGTGATGCAGCTCACGGCTCAGGTTGCTCGGGCACCCTCCAATCAAGCGCAAGTCTCTACTCATGAGCTGTGTGACGACGACATGAAGCAGCCAATGCCTATCCCTTTAGGTCCAAATATGGGCGAGCTACATAAAAACCGACCGCATTCCGTTTCTGGGGACGCCTTGGCCCATGATAGCAGCATTCCGCTAACAAAAGATCGGATCATGGATTTGGTCACCAGCAAAGTTAAAACATTGGAGGACGAAGCCGAGGCTCAGAAAGATGTTGGCAGTAGTGGGAGGTCATATTCCGCACAGTATGATCTTATCGAGTTTCCCAGCTGTTACGTCATTCCTAAATTCGAAAGATTCGACGGGACGGAAAATGCAAATCAGCACATTGCCCACTTTAAAGCATCATGCGAAAATACATGGAGTAATGATGCGCTTCTTCTCCGTCAGTTTGTGAGCAGTCTAACCGATGTCGTTTTCGACCGGTACGCAAGTATACCAGACGGTTTCGTCACTACTTTCGTCCAAATGGAGTCTCTATTTCGGCAAAGATTCATGAGTGTCAGCGACAAAATCTCCATTATTTACCTTGTGAGGACCATGCCGGGGGAAAACGAAAGCAACACAGACTTCATATCCCGATGGCGCAACCTCGCCGTCAAATGCAAACCACCAATAGAGCAGGACCAATCTGTTAGCCTCCTCGTCGAGAATCTCAACAATTGGATAGCTTTATTTCTATGTACCACGGATCTCAAAACATTTCAAAAGCTGACCAAGACGTTCCAAATATTGGAACGCTTAAAGCAAGAGTCCAATTCAAACCCCCAAATTAACAATAGATACTGAAGGAACCGAAAGGACGATAATCGCAAAGTCGGAAATTCCGATGATACTGAATCTTTTAATACTTCTGTTGACCGAAATAAGCGAAGGACATGCGGACCCAATGTCAACCAATCTCAAAAGCCAGTGTTGGGAGGGAAAGGAGAATCGCCTCTAAAAGAGAAATTGGATAAGGATTGTTCCTTCAGAACGGACAAAGTCCATAAGATATTCAAGGACGCCTTAAGAAACGGTTTACAATTGCCAGAATCGAAAAAACCGCAAGAAAATATGACCAACGACCCTAAATACTGCCCTTATTACAGAGTTGTAAGTCATGCCATTGAGGACTGCTTTGTCTTTGAAGATTGGGTTGAGAAATAATACAAGATAGGAGAAATAGAATTGTCCCAAGACATGTTAGCGAACAATCAAGCTGCGACAACCAATTTTATACAAACAGAGACCGAAACCCTTTAGGAACCCACTGCTCTCAATTGTTTGCCCTTCCCTGAAAGGAGCAGACCAAGTCATCGAGCCAAAAGTCCAACGAGCAACATTACCAACGAGGAGATAGTGGACGGGTATACAATCCATACGGTCTTATATAGGAAGTCCGGAAGAACAAATCCTCCTATGCTTCATAGTCATAATAATGACGTGGTTGTAGCTATCCAACAACGGCTCGGTTCAGATAATGAAGAGCTTGCTCAGGTCATTAAGCAAAAGGAGTTCATGGTCCCTGAAGAATCGAGCCCAGGCAGTGAGGATAACCCAGTTATCATATCCGAGACTATCGAACAAGCCTTATTCCAATGGGTTCAAGAGCAATTTCGGGACCGTGATAGGGAGCTAACCAAGATCCGTTCTAAAGTCGACGATCTAGTGAATGTTGTGAAAAATCTCACGATCCAAGTCTCGTGAATGATGCAACAAAATCAAGGTTTGGTTCACAGACCAGGGATTGATATCCTGAAACAGCCAATAAATAGTCCTTCCGGTCCAAGAGAAGAGCATCTTTGCGAAAGTCGACTGCAATCAGCATCCAGCCCCTTCGATGCGTATACTGGCCGGGGTAAGCAAACGACACCAAAGACCAATCGGCCTCAAAGACCGGTACCGAGAAAAGCGCCGACTCTGATAAAGAGAGGGAAGAAAATCTACTCCTTCAGGAGGGACGAAGTCCCCAAAATATTCGAGAACGCTTTAAATCGCGGTCTGCAGCTGCCCATTCCAAAGAGACCATATGAAGCAAATATGACTAATAATCCCATGTACTTCCCATTTCATAGGGTGGTGAGTTGCGCAATCGAGGACTTTTACATGTTTAAAGACTAGGTGGAGAACTAATATAAGGTTGAGAAAACCTCACTGTCCTCTGATGCACCGGTAAACCACCAAGTTACGATCATCAATTCAGCTTCGCCAAAATCAAAGGCAAGAAGCTTAAATAAGCGCACAACTTCGACCCTTAAGTAGTTAAACTGGGAGGGAAAATGTGTATAAATAAATAAGCCGAAATGATGAGATAGCTCGCAATAAAAATCAGCGAGTAAAAGCAAAAATGAAAAGCCGAAATGATGAGGCAACCATGAATGAATAGCCAAAATGATAGGGCAATCGTGACCTTCGCAATAAAAAAGCTGAAATGATAGAGCAATCGCGGTAAAAAAAGCCATTCAAATTCATATCCAAATTCAAATCCTCTAATGAAAAATGATGATTCGCTCCTGAAACCATGCTTCCGTGTTTGCGATGCTGATGTCAACCAAAATTTCAAATCCCCAAAAGTCCCAACGGCAAATGATGAGTCGCTCATGTCACTATTCCAGTGTAGTGATGCAGACGCCAACCCAAAACCAATCCAATTTCCCCAAATTCTTCGAACCCTACTGTTGGGGTAAAAATTTACACCCCGGTTGACCAAGTCAAAATCAAAGTCAACCCCAAGCCAAGTGGGCCCAAGCCCAGATCCAGTGGGCCCATGCCCGGGTCGAGCCCGAACATGAAGCGGCCGGCCTCCCCTACGCCAAGATAAAAAATTTGTAATAAATAATTTTGGTGCATTTTCTTTTATTTTATTTTCGGATAAATGTAAGAAAAATAGGCATAAAGCCAAATTTTTGTAAAGCCCATGGCTTATGTGCAAAAAGAAATGGCACATGACCCATGGGATAGGCAAAATGCCATTTTGTGAAGCCCAAGGGGCTATGTGTAAAATGTATGGCCTATAAAGGCAAAGATAATGAAATATCTCAACAACTTTTTCTCTCTCCAGAAATTTCTAGATCTGAGATCTCTTTCTCCTTCTTCAAGGTTCCAAAACCTTCTTCTTTCTCTTGAATTAAATCAAGAGTTCTACTCTCCTTTTTATAAAACAAATTAGTTTTCCACCACAAAACCCATCAAGGAGAACTCAGATCTTCCATTAGATCTCAAAAGGAAGAGATTTTTAAAAATCCCACATCTCTTGATTTTCAAGATCCAGCTAACAGAGGAGGAAGAAGGAGAACCCCTTTCACTAAACCCAACAAAAAAAACACTCAGGAGTCTAACTCCTCTTTGATTTCTCTTCAGAGAAATCTTTTTGGGCTAAAAGCCTCTTGTCCTCTCCAGCGCGCAGCGCAAGTGCGCAAAGCGCCCGCGCGCCGACACGTGGCGCGCGCGCTTGCGCACCTGCTCAAGTGCGCAAAGCGCCCGCTAGCAGACGCGTGGCGCGCGCGCTTGCGCACCTGCGCGCTTGCGCACGTGCGCAAAGCGCCCGCGGGCCGACACGTGGCGCGCGCGCGCTTGCGCGCGCGCGCAGCGCTCTTGCGCAAAGCGCCCGCGTGCCGACACGTGGCGCGCTTGCGCACCTGCGCGCAGCGCTCATGCGCAAAGCGCCCGCGTGCCGACACGTGGCGCACTTGGGCCTGAGCGCACAGCACCTGAGCGCACAGCGCCCAAGGTGCTGTCCCACGCATCCTTTGGATGCCCTTTTCCCCTTTATTTATATATACATGTATATATATACATATGTATACAAATGTACACATACACATACTCCGCCACACTCTCCCCCTCAAAAAAATTTTCGGGCCGGGGCGCTGCCCCGAACCCCGCAAGAGGGCTGCTAGCCCCCTTGACCCCCAGCCCGCTATCCGGGTAGCGGGACCCCCGTAAAAACTCTGCGTGGCTCCCGATATATCCAAAACCCCCCTTTCAGAACAGAACACACGTACACTGCACATTGAGTTCGCATGACCAGTTTAACCCGTTAATCGGAGGTTCCCTCGCCCCAAAAGCGAGGGGTAATTAACGGCAGCTTAGTCCGCGGCTGCCGGAGATTCGGATCCCCACAATCATTAAACCCTGGCCTACCCTAGGCAGGGGGAATCTGTAGTACGCCTGACAAGCGTGCGCGTATTCCCATCTCAATGGGGTGACGAAAAACACCCTACAGATTCTGGCACGCCCGGTGGGACCAATCTCTCCTCCCATATTTCGGGTTAAACGTTCATGCGAACCCAATCAATATACATATCGATTGCCTATACTGAAATGATGTTCCTTTTTTTCCGTGCAGCAATCAAATTTCGACGACAATGTCTCCCAAGACGAACTCAGCTTCCAACGTGACCCCAATTCCGTACGTGGTCAAGATCAACGCTCGTGTGGTTCTCCCCGCGAGCCTCAGTCGACAGTGGGAGGAACTGCCCCGCCAGTTTGGCTCCGTCATCATCTACCCTGCTGGAAGCGCTCATCTGGCGGAAATCCCGGCGGAACAGGTGGTCAAGCCGGTCCCAAAGGGCAAGAGGCCGAATGTTGTGATTGCTAAGGCACCACAACCGAAACTTAAGATGGTGTCTGAACGATTCCCTGACGCTCTAGCTGGGGGCAAGACTTCCGGTGCGAAGGGCAACAACAAATGTCGCGGACGAGCTCAAGCGATAACTCCAACAAACGCACAATCGAGCGTATCTCCAAAGCCCTCCATCGCCCAGTCCGCGGTGTCTTCCCAAAAAGCTGAAGTCTGCCAGGTGCTTAGAACAGAAAAGTTAAGGCAGAAGCGGCTCAGGTATCGAGCCAACAAGAGGGCCAAGGCCTCAGCCAAATGGAATCATGTGAAGTTCCAAGTGCAGGATTGCCCCGCGACGACGGCTAAGTCGGACGTAAGAATCAGCAATTCCTTCGAGCCTCTGAAGTGGGTTCAGAAAAATGCCATGACCGCCAGAATCAAGAAGACAGCGGTCCGAATAGTGCCACAAAGAGACGTGTCCCGGCCCCAACAGAAGAAGTATGACACTGTCTCTTCAAGAGTCTATCAAGCACTCTGTGCCGCACGAAAGCATCGGGGCAAACCCAGAAGAGAAGCGCCAGCACCATTCAAGAACCTGGTTAGGCCAGCCGCCTTCAATCGACTACCAGCTACCGAAACATGGGGGTCAAGACAGCAATCCATGAAATCAGCTGCCAATGATAGAAAGATGGCCGGATATATCATCCATACGGTCTTTATGGCGGGCGGTCGCCCTAGCGACAACCTTCGCAGCAAAAGCAAGGATGGGGCCACCATATCCCAAGCTCAATCTAGCCCGAATGTGGTTGCCGCTGCCCAAGAACAGCCGCCCCCGCTGGATGAAGAAAACCGTCTCGATGAGGATGATAGGCAGAAAGACCCCTCGGTCCATGCAGAGTCAAGCTCGGACAGCGAGGAAGAGCCGACTTTCCGCCCCAGGACTGCGGAGCAAGAGCTGCTTCAAGAGCTTCGAAAACAGCTCAGGAGCAAAGACAAAGAGATGGCCAAGCTCTATTCGAAAATTGATGATTTAACGAACGTGGTGATGCAGCTTACGGCTCAAATTGCTCGAGCGCCTCCTAATCAAGCACAAGCCGCTACTAATCAGCCGGGTGATGACAACCCGAGGCAGCCAATGCCTGTTCCTTCGGGTCCAAGACTGGTCGAGCCATATGAAAGCCGGCCACACTCCGCTTCTGGGGACGCCTTGGCCCTAGATAGCACTATCCCACTAACACAGGATCGGATAATGGATTTGGTCACCAGCAAGGTGAAAACATTGGTGGCCGAAGCTGAAGCTCAGAAAGAAATCGGCAGTAGTGGCCGGCCATATCCCGCGCAATACGATCTGATCGAGTTTCCAAGCGGCTACGTCATTCCTAAGTTCGGAAGATTTGATGGAACGGGGAATGCAAATCAGCACGTTGCCCACTTCAAAGCATCGTGCGGAAATACAGGGGGCAATGACGCGCTCCTTCTTCGTCAATTTGTCAACAGCCTGACCGGTGTCGCTTTCGACTGGTACGCAAGCATACCAGATGGGTCCGTCATTACCTTTGCCCAAATGGAGTCTCTGTTCCGGCAAAGGTTCATGAGCGTCAGTGATAAAATCTCCATTGCCGACCTTGTGAGGACCAAGCCGGGGAAGAATGAAAGTAACACTGACTTTATCGCCCGATGGCGTAATCTCACGGTCAAGTGCGAACCGCCGCTGGAGCAGGACCAGTCCGTCAGCCTCCTTATTGGGAACCTCAGCAATTGGATGGTCCCATTCTTGTGTACAGCAAGCCTCAAAACATTCCAGGAGCTAACCAAGAAAGTCCAAATGCTGGAACGCTCGAAGCAAGAGTCCCCGCCAGACTCTCAGAGAGACAAAACTTGGAAAAGCAAGCGGGACGACAACCGTAGAAGCGGGAGTTCCAGCAGTACCAATGTCTTCAATGCCTCCGATAATGAAGAAAAGCGAAGGGCGGCCGAATCCAAAACTAACCGGTCTCGAAAGCCATTGCTGGGAGGAGATGGGCCTTCTCTAGAGGAGAAAAAGAACAAGGTTTACTCTTTCAGAAGGGACAAGGTCCGCAAGATATTTAAAGATGCCTTGAACAACGGCCTACAATTGCCGGAGTCGAAAAGACCCCAGGAAGCAAAAATGACCGACAATCCTTTGTATTGCCCGTACCACCGAGTAGTGAGCCATGCGATCGAGGATTGCTATATCTTCAAAGATTGGGTCGAGAAGCAGTACAAGGCTGGAGAGATCGAGCTGTCCAAAAGTGTGTTGGTGAACAATCAAGTTGCAACCACCAACTTTATACAGACAGAAGTTGAAGCCTTCTGGGAGAAGACAGCCGAACCCGCTGCCCTGAGAGATGAAACTGACTCATCGCGGCCTCCGTGGAGTACGCACATATCTAATAAGACGAAGAAGATGATAAAGCTACTTCAGAAAGAACCCGGGACGGAATGGGAAGGGCAGAAGAAGCCTACCAGTCCAGCTGCCAATGCGGCTCCATCAGGCTCAAAATCCAAGAAGCTGAAGAAGAAGAAAAGTGCAGCTCGGCGCGAAAAAGAGTCTGCAGGGAGATCGACCATTCAAAAATATATCGATTCCCTCGAAGAATATGAACAAAAGGAAAGAACATTGATTCAATTGAAGGAGTTCTTCCCTGTACAAGCGGCTGAAATTCCGGAGGAGTTAGAAGAAGACTCCAATGAAGAGATCCCAGTAATGACCTGTTATGCCATCCATCTTGGCAGCGACTCCGAGGATGAGCTCTGTTTTCCCGAAGAGGACGAGGAGCTCACCACAAAGGCCAATCAAATCCAGCTCAGAAGCGGCAGGGCTCTACCGCCAAATCAGGGCAACGCCCCAAAAGGGAAGGAAAAACAAGTCACTAATGAAGAAGATGGCAGAGAACCGGCTGATGAAAACATAAGTCCTTCCTCGGTGGACTATAATGTCTTGGCGCATCTCCGGAAGCTTCCGTCTCTCCTGAGCATCTACGACGCCTTGGTCCTATCTAAGGAGCTTAGAGATGTTCTCATTCACGCTCTGCAAAACCCCGAGCGGTATCAGGCTCACTTTGCGGAAGTTAATATGAAAGAAGCCCAGCACGCTCTGCATGCCGCCGCAGTCACATTTAAGGATGAAGACTTGCTACTAGGAACGGCTGAGCACAATCGGCCGCTTTACGTGACCGGGTACAGCGACGGAGATCGAATTAATCGCATATTGATTGATCCGGGGTCCTCAGTGAACATTATGAACTTGCGGACGCTGAAGAGTTTGTCGATGGACGTCCGACACCTGTCAAGGGAAAGGATTGTCATTCAAGGCTTCAACCAAAATTGCCAGCAAGTTCTGGGGTCTATAGCTCTGCCAATCAAATTCGGGGATCTGCAAACTGAAGCTAAGATATACGTGATCGATGCCGACACGTCTTATAAGATTCTCTTGGGGCGGCCATGGCTCCACGATTATGGCATCATTCCGTCAACTCTCCATCAATGCATGAAGTATACCAAAAATGGCGAAGAAAGACGCATTGACGGAGACATCCAGCCGTTCGGTGTGTATGAAGTCCGCTATGAAGATTCTCGGTACTTTATGAACCACCAAAATGCTAAGCCACAACTGACTGAGGATAGACCAGTCCCAAGACCCAAAAGCAAATCTGCGTCGGTTGTCACTTTCAAAAGTAAAAACGCCCAAGTGCGCCCACATTTCGGTAGCGACACTGATGAGTCCGACGATGGAAGCCCGTCCTTCCGTAAAACTCGCCTTCATTTCGGCAGCGATACAGACAAATCTGATGCTGAAGGCCCATCTAGCAGCAAAGTCCGCCCTCATCTTGGCAGTGACACTGAAGAGTCAGAGGAAGAGGACCTATCGTGCAACAGCGGTACAGATTGGACCCCCATGCAAAAAGCGAAACTACGAGAGACCTTCGAAGTTGCAGAAGGGTCCCTAGCCGTTACAAGGGTACCAGAGCAAATATGCAAAGAGCTCGATGCATTATCAATCTCCACCGTGGACCAGCTGAAAACTTTCTACGTTCCCGGGAGGAAAAGTGGACAGAAGGGCATCTTGTTTTATGGGTCAAACCCTGTTGTGCACCCGGACGATTTGTCTGTCGCGTGCCTTCCATATGAGAGAGGCATAAGAGCCGTCCTCAATCCCAGATACTATGCGTCTGAGATGCGGGAATACTTTAAGAAGTGCGGGTGCCGGTTATACCAAACGGAGTCCGAAGCAAAGTTTTACGAAGGGCTATGGCACCCACCCCAGGTCCGAGCACTCATCGATGGACGAATTCCAGATAGGCGGGGCATAGGCTACGTTCAACCTGATTCCAAAGCGTGCTACATGATCCATGTTGGTGAGGCCAGCGAAAGATCAAATGATGATGACGAAATAGCCGAGCCAGAAGAAGCTCCTCAAGAGCTCGAAGATGGAGGACAAGCAACCTTTGATGAGCTAACCGAGATTGACATAGGAACGCCCGATAATCCAAGGCCGACCTACATCAGCTCGCTCTTGTCAGAGGAAATGAAAGCGCAGATAACTGCCCTGCTGCATGAGTTCGTCGACTGCTTCGCGTGGACATACAAAGAAATGCCTGGCCTTTCCCCTGAAGTGGCCGTACACAAGTTGGCTATATCTCCTGATGCTAAGCCAGTCAAACAAGCTCCTCGAAGAATGAGAAGGGAGTTGGAAGAAAAGGTCATCGAGGAAACCAAGAAACTCATCGATGCCGGCTTTATCAGGGAAGAGAAATATGCGGACTGGATCGCATGCATAGTCCCAGTGAAGAAGAAAAATGGGCAGATCCGAGTTTGTGTCGATTTCAGGGACCTCAACAAGGCATGTCCTAAAGACGACTTCCCGCTACCGGTCATGGAAATGATGGTCGATGACACCTCAAATTACGAGCTGTTCACTTTTATGGATGGCTCGTCTGGATATAATCAGATCAAGATGTCGCCTGAGGATGAGAAACACACAGCATTTCGAACCCCGATCGGGATATATTGCTACAAGGTGATGCCGTTCGGACTGAAGAACGCAGGTGCTACATATCAAAGGGCAATGACTAATATCTTTGATGACCTAATCCATAAAGTCGTCGAATGTTATGTTGATGATCTGGTCGTCAAGACTAAAGCCAAGGCCGATCATATCCAAGATCTCAGGACCGTTCTCACCAGGCTGAGGGAATACGATCTGAAGATGAATCCTCTGAAGTGCGCTTTTGGCGTGTCATCGGGAAAATTCCTGGGCTTCATAGTCCGACATCGAGGGATCGAAGTTGACCCATCAAAGATAAAGGCCATTATGGAGATGCCCCCTCCGAAGAGTCTGACGCAGCTAAGATCTTTTCAAGGCAAGCTTGCTTATATACGGAGGTTTATCTCAAATTTATCAGGGAGATGTAGGCCCTTCTCAAAGCTCATGAAGAAAGGAGCTCCTTTTATCTGGGATACCGAATGTCAAGCAGCGTTCGAAAGCATCAAACAATACTTGTTGCACCCTCCAGTGCTGGCCGCTCCCATTCCAAATAAACCGTTGATTCTCTATACTGCCGCGCTAGATGAGTCACTCGGTGCGCTCCTCGCCCAGAATAACGAGGAGGGAAAGGAAAATGCCCTCTACTACCTCAGTCGAACTCTAGTCGGGGCGGAACACAACTATTCCCCAATCGAAAAGCAATGCCTGGCTCTGATATTTGCTGTGAAGAAGCTGAGACACTATCTGCTGGCTCATCGGGTTATGCTAATCTCCAAGGTCGACCCGCTCAAACACTTGATGACCAAAGCAAGCCTAGCCGGCAGGATGGCAAGATGGGCTGTCATGCTACTTGAGTTTGATATAGTTTATACTCCTCAGAAAGCCGTAAAAGGGCAAGCCCTTGCAGATTTTCTCGCTGCTCATCCCATACCAGAAGGGTCGCCGCTAAATTGTGAGTTACCCGACGAACAAGTGCTACACCTCGAGGAAGATGGGCCATGTTGGGAGCTCTACTTCGATGGAGCCTCATCAATAAGAACCTCCAGTAAATCAAGCATTCCGGAGATAAGAGCAGGGATAGGATTGGTGTTCATCACACCATCAATGGGAACCCTACGGCGTTCTTTCGCTCTCACCGAGCCTCGGACAAACAACGAAGCTGAGTATGAAGCTCTGATAGCTGGTTTGGAGCTCGCCGTAGAAATGGAAATCCGTCGGCTACGAGTTTACGGTGACTCCCAGCTCGTCGTCAACCAAGTAAGCGGCGATTATAAGATATACAAACCCGAGTTAGCTTGGTACAGAGGTCGAGTGGTGGAACTCATGAAACGGTTCACTCATATTGAACTAACGAGAGTCCCTAGAGCGTAGAACGGAAAGGCTGATGTACTCGCTCGCTTGGCCAAGGAGCTGGCCGATCCTGACATGGACGAAATTCTGATCACAGTCAGGAGCCGGCAAATCCTACCCCCTGTCTCTCTACGAGAAGAGGAAAGCGTGGAACAGAAGAGCAATCCCGCCGAAGAAGCTTCGATCGTGCAAGACGAGCCCGATTGGAGAGAACCCTTCATAAAGTACCTCCGATATGACAAGCTTCCCGAAGAAAAATCTGCGAGGATCCAGCTGAAGAAAAGAGCTCTCCGATACGTGTTTGTAAATGACACGTTATACCGCAGGTCATATGACCAACTCTGGCTCAGGTGTCTGTCATTAGCCGAAGCCCAAAAGGTCATGAAAGATGTTCACTCGGGCGTTTGCGGTGCTCACCAATCTGGCCCCAAGATGCGACTTCAAATCAAACGGCTTGGGTATTACTGGCCCACCATGATACGGGATTGCGGAGAGCATGCAAAGAAATGTTATATCTGCCAAATTCACGGTGATTTTATTCACAAGCATCCCAACCCATTGCATCCTACAGTGGCGTCGTGGCCCTTCGAAGTTTGGGGCACCGACATTGTTGGCCCAATTGATCCTCCGTCATCTAAAGGCCACCGGTTCATACTGGCCGCGACGGACTACTTCTCCAGGTGGGCTGAAGCTGTCCCGCTAAAAGAAGTCAAGACAAAGGATATTCTGACATTCTTCCAGCATAATATTCTATACCGCTTCGGTACACCAAGAAGAATCATTTCTGACAACGGGCCTTCTTTCAAGAGCTTCAATGTCTCAAGATTCGCTACTCAGCACAAGATAGACTGGAGGTATTCCTCCATCTATAATCCAAGAGCCAATGGGCTAGCCGAAGCCTTCAATAAGACTCTATGCAAGCTCCTGAGAAAAAATGCTTCAGCCAACAAGAGAGACTGGAATCTCAAGCTTCACGAGGCATTGTGGGCATATCGTACCACGCACCGTACTCCAACTCAGTCCACTCCATACTCATTGCTCTTCGGAGTGGAGGCGGTCCTCCCCCTCGAAGTCGAAGTTCCAAGCTTAAGAATGGCCGTCCAGCATGAGTTGACAGAAGAGGAAAACGTGCTCCTTCGACTTGAAGAACTCGATGCCCTCGAAGAAAAGAGGCTCGCGGTGCAGCAAAATCTGGAGCTATACCGAGCCCAAATGTCACGAGCCTATGACAAGATAACTCGTCTCCGTGCTTTCAAGAAAGGTGAATTGGTGTTGGTCCTCAAAAGACCGATCATCCTCAATCGACATGCCAAAGGAAAATTCGAGCCAAACTGGGAAGGACCATACGTCATTGAGAAAGTGTTCGACGGAGGATCCTACCAACTAATAAGTGCAGAGGGAGAAAGGCCCATGCCACCCATCAATGGACGATATCTCAAGAAATACTACACATGAATGCTCCAAGTCGCAGGCGAATTGAGCACATCAGCCCTACGGTCTGGATCAGACATCCTGCAAAACCGTATACAATCCACGGGCGTAAATGACCCCTATTTCTCCCAAATCCTGCCAGTGAGACTACTTTTAAAGTCCCACCAGCGGCAAAAAAAAAAGAAAAAGAAAGAAAAAGAAAAAAAAAGAAGAAGAAATAAACGGTATGTCCACAAGCAAAACGGGCACGGATGAAAACCCGAAAGGGCTCCGTGAGTAAAAACAGCAGGACTACCGGCGAGTCTGTGAAAACCCGAAAGGACGCAAACTCGTGAAAGGAGATGAAATACACTCGCAAAGTCCTCTCGACCTTGTGAGGAGAAAACCCCTGCGTGAGATCCTTACGACTTACAAAGGAGCAACACACTTAGGAATCCTCACGATTCCTAAGGAGAAAATACACCTGCAGGATCCTTACGACTCGTAGGGAGAAAATGCTTTTATGGGACCCTCACGGCCCATAAAATTGAAAAGCCTTAGGTGATAGGGACCCAATCCTGTCTCCTAAGCCATCATCCCCCAACGGGCAACGGCAAATGATGAGTCGCTCCTGGCATTTCGCTTCAGTGTTAGCGGTGCTGATGCCGACCAAAAACCCAAATCCCAAGTCCTCCCGAGGCAAATGATGAGTTGCTCCTGGCATTATTCCAGTGCAATAATACTGATGCCAAACAAGATCCAAATTCTAAGTCCCCAAACGGCGAATGATGAGTCGCTCCTGGTACCATATTCCAGTGTAGCGATGCAGACGCCAACCAAAATCCAATTTCTCAAAATTCTCCGGCCCTACGGTGGGTCCCCAAATTGACCATCGTATACAATCCACGGGCTCAAATAATTCTCATCATACCCATGCCCCACCGTAATCACCAGTTACGCGGCCGGTCTCCGCTTTGGGAATGATGCTCCATTGATAAGACCCACTCATGTGTCCTCACGATATATGAGGAGAACAAACCTTTGTGGGATCCTTACGACTCATAAAGGAAAAACACACTTAGGAGTCCTCACGACTCCTAAGGAGAAAATACACCTGTGGGATCCTTACGACCCGTAGGGAGAAAATGCTTTTATGGGACCCTCACGGCCCATAAAATTGAAAAGTCTTAGACGATAGGGATCTAAACCTGTCTCCTAAGCCATCGCTCCCCAATCCCCAAATGGCGAATGATGAGTCGCTCCTGGTACCATATTCCAGAATAGCGATGCAGACGCCAACCAAATTCCAAATCCCATACCCCAACGGCGAATGATGAGTCGCTCCTGGTACCATATTCCAGTACAGCGATGCAGACGCCGACAAAATCCCGAAATTTTTCCGGCCCTACGGTCTGGATCATACATCCTGCAAAACCGTATACAATCCACGGGCGTAAAACAATCCCAATTTCTCCCAAATCCTCTCGGGGCAAATGATGAGTTGCTCCTGGCATTATTCCAGTGCAGCAATGCAGATGCCAAACAAAAAACCAAAATCCCAGAATCCTCTCAAATGACAGATGATGATTCGCTCCTGGTACCATATTCCAGTATAGCGATGCTGATGTCAACCCAAATCAAAATCAACAAGTCAACTTCCACTCCGACACCGCAAGAAGCGGAGCAAGTCAAGTCTACCCCTGACATTGCAAGAAGCAGAGCAAGTCAAATCAAGCACCGACCGTCCACGTCGCTAAAAGGGCAGCACCGACCGTCCAAGTCGTAAAAAGGGCAGAACCGACCGTCCACGTCGCTAAAAGGGCAGCACCGACCGTCCACGTCGCTAAAAGGGCAGCACCGACCGTCCAAGTCGCAAAAAGGGCAGAACCGACCGTCCAAGTCGCAAAAAGGGCAGCACCGACCGTCCAAGTCGCTAAAAGGGCAGCACCGACCGTCCAAGTCGCAAAAAGGGCAGCGCAGGATTCCTACAAAGCGGGAACCAGATCACTCCGGCCAGGGAAAACGTCTATCACAGACACTCTGTCTCGGAGACATGTCAAGCAACGACCGTCCATGTCGTAAAAAGGGCAGTGCCAGCTTCCCAAAAAGCGGGAACCAAATCAAGTCGCCTCCACGTGAAAGAAGATCCATCAATTTCATGCACACGACCCATATATGTGGTGTGCATTTATTGATGGGGGGCAATTTGTTGGGGTAAAAATTTACACCCCGGTTGACCAAGTCAAAATCAAAGTCAACCCCAAGCCAAGTGGGCCCAAGCCCAGATCCAGTGGGCCCATGCCCGGGTCGAGCCCGAACATGAAGCGGCCGGCCTCCCCTACGCCAAGATAAAATTTTTGTAATAAATAATTTTGGTGCATTTTCTTTTATTTTATTTTCGGATAAATGTAAGAAAAATAGGCATAAAGCCAAATTTTTGTAAAGCCCATGGCTTATGTGCAAAAAGAAATGGCACATGACCCATGGGATAGGCAAAATGCCATTTTGTGAAGCCCAAGGGGCTATGTGTAAAATGTATGGCCTATAAAGGCAAAGATAATGAAATATCTCAACAACTTTTTCTCTCTCCAGAAATTTCTAGATCTGAGATCTCTTTCTCCTTCTTCAAGGTTCCAAAACCTTCTTCTTTCTCTTGAATTAAATCAAGAGTTCTACTCTCCTTTTTATAAAACAAATTAGTTTTCCACCACAAAACCCATCAAGGGGAACTCAGATCTTCCATTAGATCTCAAAAGGAAGAGATTTTTAAAAATCCCACATCTCTTGATTTTCAAGATCCAGCTAACAGAGGAGGAAGAAGGAGAACCCCTTTCACTAAACCCAACAAAAAAAACACTTAGGAGTCTAACTCCTCTTTGATTTCTCTTCAGAGAAATCTTTTTGGGCTAAAAGCCTCTTGTCCTCTCCAGCGCGCAGCGCAAGTGCGCAAAGCGCCCGCGTGCCGACACTTGGCGCGCGCGCTTGCGCACCTGCGCAAGTGCGCAAAGCGCCCGCGCGCCGACACGTGGCGCGCGCGCTTGCGCACCTGCGCAAGTGCGCAAAGCGCCCGCGCGCCGACACGTGGCGCGCGCGCGCTTGCGCACCTGCGCGCAGCGCTCTTGCGCAAAGCGCCCACGTGCCGACACGTGGCGCGCTTGCGCACCTGCGCGCAGCGCTCATGCGCAAAGCGCCCACGTGCCGACACGTGGCGCGCTTGCGCCTGAGCGCACAGCACCTAAGCGCACAGCGCCCAAGGTGCTGTCCCACGCATCCTTTGGATGCCCTTTTCCCCTTTATTTATATATACATGTATATATATACATATGTATACAAATGTACACATACACATACTCCGCCACACTCTCCCCCTCAAAAAAATTTTCGGGCCGGGGCGCTGCCCCGAACCCCGCAAGGGGGCTGCTAGCCCCCTTGACCCCCAGCCCGCTATCCGGGTAGCGGGACCCCCGTAAAAACTCTGCATGGCTCCCGATATATCCAAAACCCCCCTTTCAGAACAGAACACACGTACACTGCACATTGAGTTCGCATGACCAGTTTAACCCGTTAATCGGAGGTTCCCTCGCCCCAAAAGCGAGGGGTAATTAACGGCAGCTTAGTCCGCGGCTGCCGGAGATTCGGATCCCCACAATCATTAAACCCCGGCCTACCCTAGGCAGGGGGAATCTGTAGTACGCCTGACAAGCGTGCGCGTATTCCCATCTCAATGGGGTGACGAAAAACACCCTACACCTACGGGTCCGACGCTTTGCGCGCACCGTATACAATCCATGGATATAAACAAGCTAAATCATACCTAAGTCCCACCAGCGAGGCTACATCTGAAGTCCCACCGACGATGAAGCTCCACCAACGAGGCAGTCATAAAAAAAACTGTATGTCCACAAGCAAAACGGGTACGGATGAAACCCCGAAGAGGCTCTGTGAGTAAAATTAGCAGGACTGCCGACGAGTTTATGAAAACCCGAAAGAGCGCAAACTTATGAAAAGAGACAAGAATACACTCGAAAGGTCCTATCGACCTTGTGAGGAAAATATCCCCGCGTAAGATCCTTACGACTCAAAAAGGAGCAATACACTTAAGAATCAATATACACTTACGAGATTCTCTCGACTCATAAGAAGAAAATGCTTTTATGAAACCCTTACGCTTATAAAATTGAGAAGACTTAGGTGACGGGACCTAAACCTGCCTTAAGTCATCGCTCCCCGGTAAAGGAAAACGATGATTCGCTCTTGGTACTATATTCCAGTGTAGAGATACTGATACCAAACCAAAACCCATATTCCATATTCCAAACTCAGAATCACATCCAATTACAATTCGAATTTCAACTCAAATTCAAAAGTCTCGCCAAATATGGCAAGAATCAAACAAATCAAATCAAAATCCTACCCGACGGTGCTCCCAAGCTCGAAGGTCCCACTGAATGGATAAGAAACTCCTAAATCAAACCAAATCAATCAGGTCAACCAACTGTTTACCCCACGTCGAAATATTGGTTCGCCCTGGAACCCTGCATCGAAATTATGCTTCACCACAGGATATACCAGCTCGGTGTCGAAATTATGCTCAGAACCAAACTCTGCGTCGGAATCAAATTTCGTCCCAGAACCAAACTCTGCATCGGAATCAAGTTTTGTCTCAAAACCAACCTTCGCATCGGAATCAAGGTTCGTCTCGAAAAATCAACTTCTACATTGGAATCAAGCTCCGTTTGAAAATCAAACTCTACGTCGGAATCAAGTTTCGTCTCAGAACCTCCGCGTCGAAATCAAGTTTCGTCTCGGAAAATCAAACTCTGCGTCGGAATCAATCTTCGTCTCAGATCCAAACTCTGCGTCGGAATCAAGTCTCGTCTCAGAACCAACATCCGCGTAGTAATCAAGTTTCGTCTTAGAAAATCAAATTCTACATCGAAATCAAGCTCCGTTTGAAAATTTGAAAATCAAACTTTGTATCGGGAATCAAGTTTTGTCACAGAACCTCCGTATCGAAATCAAAATCAAGCTTTGTCTTGGAAAATCAAACTCTGTATCGGACTCAAGTTTCGTCTCAGAACCAACCTCCGTGTCGGAATCAAGCTTCGTCTCGGGAAATCAAATTCTGCATCGAAATCAAGCTCCGTTTGAAAATCAAACTCTGCGTCGGAATCATGTTTCGTCTCAAAAGCTCCGTGTCGGAATCAAGCTTCGTCTCGAAAAATCAAACTCTACGTCGGAATCAAGTTTCGTCTTAGAACCTCTGCGTCGGAATCAAGGTTCGTCTTGGAAAATCAAACTCTGAGTCGGAATCAATTTTCGTCTCAGAACCTCTGCATCGGAATCAAGCTTCGTCTCGAAAAATCACTTTTTGTCGGATTCAAGCTTCGCCTCAGAATTAACATCCATGTCGGATTCAAGCTCTACCTCGGAATCATGTTTCACCTTGGAATCAAGCTCCATTTCGGAATCATACTCCACCTCGGAATTAAGCTCCGCCTCAAAGCCTCGACCTCCAGGTCATTAAAAGAAAATCAAGTCGAGCATCCTAAAATTCGGATCCATGAAAGAAGATACATCAATTTCATGCATACGATCCATATATTCGGTGTGCAATTTATTGATAGGGGCACTTTGTTGGGGTCAAATTTTACACCCTTGTCCAAAATGCAAAATCAGAAAGTCGACAAGTCAAAGGGTCGGAATCAACATCCAAGTGGACCCGATCCAAGTTCGAGCCTAAGTAAAGCCGGCCCCCATGCCAAGAAAAATTATACGACAAATAAATTTAATGTAGTTTCTTTTTATATGAATAAATGTAATAGGCAAAAGGGCAATTGATAAAAGCCCAAAGGCCCAAATGAAATGTAAAGACTATATAAAGCCAATCATATGATGAAATAAAAAAGAATATTCTCTCCTAAAAATTTCTAGGGTATTGTGCCACTCTCTCAAGGTCTTCTTCCTCCTCTCTTTTTTAATTAAATCCAAGGCAAATCTTTTCCCTTTTTCCAAAAACAAAATTAATTTTGACCACCAATCAATCGAGAAACACGGATCTCCCGTTAAGATCAACAAAGGAGTAAATTTTCTCTCCATCTCTCTTCATGATCTAACAAAGGAGAGGAGGAAGACTATGTCAAGACCCACCTCCGCACATCCTGAGGCCTCGTAGAAGGGGAAATGAGCTCCTTTTTATCTTCTGGCATCAAAATTTGTGTTTGGGGCTGTAGCTCCATTAGGTTTCGACCCTTGCCTGCATTGTGCTAGGTGCGCACTTCGCTAGATGCCTATTTGAGCAGGCGCGCAACCTGTTGGGTGCACATCCTGCCAAGTGCGCACCTGGCTATGTGCGCACTTCCCTAAGTGTGCATCTTATTGTAAGTCGATGTCACGCACCCTACGTGTTTGCGGGGAGGCGGAATTTGCAAAAAATGATTTTTACGAGCTTCGCAACACCGACTAGAACCAAGGATCTTCCATAAACCCTAGCTAGCAAACTACATGAGATTTAACTACTCGGAAAGAATGGTGTACCTCATGATACAAGTCCTTCAGGTCTTCTCCGATGTCCTCCTCGTCATCGTAGGCTCCAAGGATCGATCCGGATCGTAGTAAGCTTGACGGCCTTCTCGAGTCAAAGACGATCCACCCAAGAGTCTATAGTCCGAGCTCCACTTCAAAACCGAGGTAACTAAGGCAACAAGCTTGCTAAACTTGATGGCCTTGGTGATGTAGAGTATGAAGATGGATTTATTTGTCTCTTGAAACCCTAGTTTACTCAAGTCATGAGACCTTAAGGGTTTTTGATGTGAGGAAGAAGAGAGCTGGCTTGAGGAAAGAGAAAATGATTTTTGATAATGATAATAATAAAATGAGATGGCTCCCTTGACTTGACTACAAGCATGGCATGAAAAATATCTCATCCAAAATATCTAGTGCCACAAAATATCTCACAAGAAATATCTAGTCAAACCAAGTCAAGTGGTCAAACCAAGTCAAGTGGTCATACCAAATCAAATGGTCAAACCAAATCAAGTAGTCATGCCTCAATTATCATTTACAAAAATAACAAATACTTTCCTCCACCTCATAATTGTTTTAATCAAGAAAATGGTCAAAACCCTAATGAGGTGTCTCCTTCTATGCCTTTCTCATCTGTATATACATACCCGCATTCGTGTTCCGAGAAACACGAATACAAAGAGATGAAACTGATCTATCAATATAATACTAGGATCCAGCTTAAACCAAAGCCCACCAATATTATCCGCCCGAACATCATACGCGCACTAGTGCACATAAGTGATCAAAGCCCTGCCGTAAAACCATACGGACTCTACACCTTTTGCCCGGTGCTGAAAAACTCTCTATGTGGGACTCTAAATACTCGACACTACGTTGGCAGTGGGTTTAACCACAGGCCGCAAGCGGTACTAGCTGCACGTAACGATCCCCGGGTAGATGTCGATAAGAAGGCCGATGAGCTAACTCATCCGAACTTCTACTGAGCCTGAATGTGACAATCTCTATACAGTCCGGTATGTTCGTCTAAGAGTATCGCATATCGGGCCTAAGGGGACGGTAATCGTCAGACCCCTAATAGCGTAATAAGTCGTGTCTGAGAGTAGCCCAATACACCCTGAGAAACTACTGGAATACCTACCGGTAAATCTCGCTTGCCTTGGCCAAGGATTTTGTGTAATGGCCTTCCGAACACAATGCGATATCAACCCACAATACCGGGAGAGATGAATCCTATCTAACCGCCACTGCCTCCAAGTGCTTCGGGACTGCACCCAACAACTACCTATTTGCACGACTCTATTGAGCTATGGTATGATAGTAATCAAAGACAGTGGGAACACACTAGAGGCGAAGCAGCAATGTCAAGTCGACGGACTAAGCTGTACTCATGTCACCTCGGAACTGCTACCCGACGACAGGTATAATACCCACCAACAGTTCCCGACGAGTCATGTCTAGTGTACTCATAACCTAATGAGCACCTGCATACTATCTCCAGTACGACGTACTGATGGCTGTGGGACAGACCATCTCTCCTGCTGGGATGAGAAGCGTATACACTAGTCTACTGTGGAGTATCGATGCCCTATCTCGATAATCCTACGACTAGGGACCTGTATAGGATGTGCTTATAGACTACCCAGCCCCCACTAGTGTGACTGCCATCACAATGCTGGTAATCAAGCAAAGATCCTAAGGGCTCTACCAATATGTATAAGCGATATGCTGAGAAAGCACATGCACATATTGAGGTAGAAACAAACCAGGTAGCATACTACCATTTTGAGCAAGAGTGTTACTATATCCGTGTATATCCCAAGCTCCCATTAAGTAATATACAATCCAGTATGATACAATAATGGCCTTAGGGCATATATCACTAACAATCTCCCACTTGGACTAAGGCCATATACTGGCATATCGCAGACCGAATGTCTCGAATAGCCTCTCAAACACTGTCTGAGGGATGGCCTCTGTGAGTGGATCTGCAGTGTTGTTCTCCGTATCTACTCTCCTCACCTCGATCCCTGGAGATCAACGATCTCCCTGATCAGGTGGCGCCGCCTCAAGATATGTCTAGATCTCTGATGGGACCTGGGTTCCTTTCCTAAAGCTATAGCGCCGTATGTTGTCACAATACTAAAGTATTGGACCAACAAATGGAAGGAACCACCTGAAATTCAATTAAGAACTTCCATATCCAGACTGCCTCTTTTGCGGCGTCTCATGCAGCGAACTGCTCCGTTTCCAACGTCGAGTTTGCCGCCAGGTGGATCTTTTGGCTCATTTGGGACCTTTCGTCCCTCAACTCTCACACCTTGCCAGATGCGCACCTCGTCAGGGTCGAACCTTTCCAAGTGCGCACCATGCTAGGTGCGCATCTCGTCATGTGCGCACCTTACCACGTGCTCATTTTTCTAAGTGCGCACGTGGCACACGAGCATCCCTCACTTCTATTTCTTGTAAATATTCTACAAAATAAAAGAAATGAATAAAATAGACACGCCCCACACTCAAAAGCCTTCTCTCCTTAGAAAAAATTTCTAACAGGACGTTACCTCGCACCCACAAGGGGATTCCAGCCCTCTTGACCCTAGTCCACTATCCAAGTAGTGGGGCCCCCGTAAACTCTGCGAGGCCCCCCGACATATCCAAAACACCCTTAAGACACGCATATTGCATATTGAGTTCTCATGATCTGTTTGACCTGTTAATCGGAGATTCTCTTGCTCCAAAAACGAGAGGTAATTAACGGCAGCTTAATCCGCGGCTGCCGGAGATTTGGGATCCCCATAATCAATAAACCCCTGCCTACCACAAGCAGGGAAATCTGTAATACGCCTGACAAGCGATGTATTCCTGTCTTAATAGGGTGACGAAAAACACTCCACATAGACGTCTAAAAAAGAAATATACTAACGTCTGAATAAGAAAATATTTTCATGGAAAATATGCTTCAGACATTTGTTTTGTAAAACGTCATACGTTTGCCGATCTTTTCAATGAACGAAAATTTTAAGCTCAAAATGGCAACCGACATCCGAAGGGTAAAAAGATCAACGTCGGAAGAAGAAAACAATTTTCATCCAGTAACTCTGGCCTAAACGTCTGACATAAGAACAGACGTTTGCAATGGTGTCTAGATATTCGTTTTGTAAAGTGTCGGACGTTTGCCGATCTTTTCAAAGAATGAAAAATTTAATCTCAAAATAGCAACTAACGTCTAAAGCCTAAATAGACTGACGTCAGAAGAAGAAAACAATTTTCATCCAGTAACTCTAGCCTAAACATCTGACATAAGAGCAGACATTTGCAATAATGTCCAGATGTTTGTTCTTGTATAACTTCAAACGTTTGTTCTGAAGTGAAAAACAGATATTTGAACTGTGCATGTTTTGCAATAGTGTACTGACGTCTGAAGAAGATTATGACTGATGTCTGAACAAAGAATGCACAGAAAACTTTGAATTTTGATTTTGAAAAACGTTTTGAACAAAATCCTTTGCAAAGTTTTGGCTATTAGTTTCATGCATGCTATAATGTGAGTGCTTGAGCTTTTTGTTTGCTAATCCCATAAACCAAGAAATACTTACATCGGTTTCCTAAAGATTACAATGTAGCCCGAACTCTTGAATTCGATTTCTTGAAATCATTAAACTTGGACTTTGACTCCTTTAGCTTCTTGAAACTTGTATTTGATCTTTGAGAAGCTCTAGTCCAAAATCCTCCAAGCTTTAATAGATTTGCCGTTTAAGTTCATTTTCCTCCATCCTCCCTCGTAAGCTTGTGTCGGGAGAATATCCTGAAAACCAATCTTAAACACGACCAAACTCATAAACAGTGTAATAAAATATGCAATAACAAACACTTGTAACTATCCATTAATATTGTACAACATCATCAAAACTAAATAATCGGATTACGAAAATCCATAAGCCAACAATCTCCCCATTTTAATGATTCGAAATATTAATGGATGAGAGTATATCAATATAAACAAGTATATTGAACAACAAATATTGATATTCAATCATATTATTCTTCCCTTTTTTGACATAATCAAAAACAGTGTTTAAAGAGTTTAAAACGCTTGAATTACTCCTCCTAAACATATGCGTACATGCAAAAGTAAGTTAAACATTTGAATACCTCCCTCTAAATATATGCATAGAAGATTAATAGGAGTTGCCCTTTTTGACATAATCAAAAACAGTGTTTAAGGAGTTTAAAACGCTTGAATTACTCCTCCTAAACATATGCGTACATCCAAAAGTAAGTTAAACGTTAGAATACCTCCCTCTAAATATATGCATAGAAAATTAATAGGAGTTGATATGAGCAATAATCAAGTTAAACGTTTGAATAACTTTCTTTAAAAGCAATTGGCTATTATCAACAAGTATGTATATAAGAGATAAGTAAAGGCAAGCGATACATGCAAAGATCCACAAAAAGAATAATCAATTTTAAAAGCATGTGGAGGTAACCATGAGTTGATACTAATTGAAAAGGAACAATTTTAAAAAACAAAACTCAACTCATAGTAAAGGAGGCAAGGACATGGAAATATAGTGAACGATACATGCAAAAAAAATCACGTGAATAAGATAGTCAAGTAATACTAGAATGTGAAAGGAAAGCATGAGTAATCCTAAACCATGTAGATAAAGACTTGGTTTTTCTCATCACAATAATCGACTTCCCGGTGAAGGGTCTCTAATTCTCTCCGTTAGACGTAATTAACAGAATTCATAATTGGATTCCCCTAAAAGGGTTGCGGAAGTAATTTACCTAAATGAAAAAGAAGTTAATACCAAATGAAATTAATCGACTCATGCAAAGGGTATGTGTAACAATATAGGCTAGTTTAAGTACTAACACACTAAACAAGGCATAAATAATGATACCAAATGAAAGATGGCTCAAAGTATAAGCATGTGCTAAATGTATCCATATGCAAAAGATTTAAATAATTTAAAACCACATGGATACAAACTCTCACAAATAAGAAAATTTAAGCAAGAGTAAGACATGGCATTGAAAACACAAAATATGCAAATATACACCTAGTTTTCAAAACCACATGCTCATGGATGAAAATTAAGAAAAGCAAATGAGCACAAAGGTTATTGGATAAAAACATTGAACTTCAAGACTCGAAGTCCTAGATGGTCCAAATAAAACCATATGTCTCAATAGGTGAAGAAGTTGATGCCTCAACCTTTGGCACGAATGAGCTTTTGACTTGCTTGCCCATTTGAAATGCATCACTTAAATTGTCTTTTGCAATCTTAAGCATTGGAATTCCGGAGACCCAATCTTTAGTGGTGATGCTTGAAAGTAGGTTCATAAAAATATGTCCCAGCCATTGGTGCCAAATCCAACTTTCATCCTCTTTACCGATAATGCTACCATATCCATCATCTCCAAAGGTGGTCATGCCACCTTCTTTACTTGATAGTATTGCAAAGCATTTGATATTGCCGGTTGTGTGCTTTGATAACCACTATCAAGGATCCATTGATCCTTACATTGCAACTTGCGATGCACCTATAAAATATGCAAGAGTTGTATTTATTGGTACCCAAGTCTTTATGGGTCCACGAGAGTTAGTCCTGAAAACCCAAACTAAATTCTTAGAAGTTCTATTCTTGCAATGATATGAAATATGCCCAATTCGACCACAATAGTTGCACACAATATGAATAAAGCTAGAATGCGTACGTGCATGTGTGTGTTTGGCATGATGGTGATGTGAAGTGGTTCTAGCAAAAAGTTTAGCATAAGTCAAGCAAAAGAATAAGAGTTTAGCAAAAAGTTTAGAGAATGCATTATGTAATGATCCAAAAGTTTCAAGTAATTCTTCAAAAGAATAAGAGTTTAGATCTTCCGTTACCTCATCCTCATATGCCATAAAGCACATGTTCGCAATCTCTTGGTCGGACGGCCTTTCATCATTGTCACTCCCCTCCGAGTTGTCCCATGTTCTAGCCTGTAAGGCTCTTCGATTGGGTCATTGTGGAGCTTCATTCTCATTGTTGAGAGGACAATTGGCAACAAGATGACCGGGCTTTTTATATTTGAAGCATAAGCCGACTTCCTTGTTGTTGTAGGAGCGGTCTCTTTGAAAATTACCTTTCTTGTAAGCTCTTTGAAGCTTCAGGAATCTATTGAACTGCTTCGTTAAGAGTTCGATGTTCTTGTCATCTCCATTGAACTCGTCATCGCTAGATTTGAATTTAGATGAGGCTTTGAGTGCGATGCTCTTCAGTTTGTCGTTCTTCTCAATCTTTTCATCTTCCATGTCATAGGCCTTGAGCTCAATCTCATAGGCCTTTAGATTTTCATTAAAGCTCTTCAAACGACATGATTTTGATGTCAGACATCTTCTTGAGAGTAGCCGCTTTCACTTGCCATTTCTTGGTGAGAGAATGAAGAATCTTTCTCACATTTTCCTCATTGTCCATGGGTTCATCTAGCAAGCAATCAAGAGGATTAGTAATGTGAATAAAGCGACTAAACATATCGTCCATATATTCATTAGGCAACATTCAAAAAATTTCATATTCGGTTTTTAAAAGACCAAATTTTGCCTTCTTAACATTGGAACCACCTTCATGAGCATTCAATAAAGATTTCCACATAGAATAAGCATTTTTTGCATTTGATAATTCTAGCCAAATCATTCCCATTAAGACAAGAAAATAAAACAAATATGACCCTATGATTAGCTTCATGAACCCTTTATGTGACAAGGTCCAACTATCTCCATCAATGTCGGGTAACTCATATTCCTTCGAAACGATGTATCTCCACACGTTTCTCCCTTGGGATTCTAAGAAGGTCTCCATCTTAACTTTCCAAATCGGAAAGTTAATGCCATCAAAATATGGTGGTTAAGTGATGGATTGGGAATGTCCCTCACTATGTAACGAAGTTGAAATATAGTCGACAGGATCTCTCTAGGGGTTGAATCCTAACAAATAAGAGCACTTGGACCAATTGAAATAATCCTAGAGGGGGTGCATAGAATTATACTAACAATTCCCACAAATTAAAAATCTACTTGCAAATAAAATTAAACACGGTAATAGCTAACAAGTATAGGAGAGAGTTAAAAATAATCAAACGCAAACAAGAGCGATTTTAGAGAGGTTAGGAAAATCCCCAATTCCTCTTTCTTTAGGCGTACGAGCCCGTTCCACTTAATCGCGTATCTGATGAGACAAACACGTTGCGCACCCGCAATAATACGTAACTCTCTTCACAAAAATTTTCCTCACTTACAAGAACTTTCTTGCACTCAAGAGATTCCACACGGTAAGAAGAAGAAAATTACAATAAAAAATACTCTCTCAAGAGTTTACAACTAAAGCTCTAGAATACTTCAAATGGAGTATGTGATTTGCAATTAAATCTCAAGTGTTGTTCTTCTCTTTTAGTGGGTGAATATGAACTCAAGAAATGAATGCTATTTTTCAAAATATTTGAGGTGCAATGAATGCACAAGCAAAGCCCTTAAATACCCCCACACCAAAACATAACACACATTTAATGCGACCTGGGCTGAAGCACTGACGTCTAAAAGCTAAGTCGACTGACGTCTAAAGACAAAATAAAACTAGCTATTATAGCATTTAATGCACGTAACGTTCATATTTTCAATCATTTATTGCTTCAGACGTTAGTCGTGTAAAGCTTCAAACGTTTGTCATAACTTTCAAAGAAGGAAACTTTTAAAACGATACAGTAAATAGACGTCTGAAAAAGAAATATACCAACGTTTGAAGAAGAGAATGTTTTCATGGAAAATGTGCTTCAGACGTTTGTTTTGTAAAGCGCCAAACGTTTGCCGATCTTTTCAAAGAATGAAAAATTTAAGCTCAAAATGGTAACTGACGTCTGAAGGGTAAAAAGATTGACATCGAAAGAAGAAAACAATTTTCATCCAGTAACTCTAGCCTAAACATCTAACATAAGAACAGATGTTTGCAATAGTGTATAGACGTTTGTTTTGTAAAGTGTCATACGTTTGTCGATCTTTTCAAAGAATGAAAAATTTAAGGTCAAAATATCAACTGACGTCTGAAGGGTAAAAAGACTGACGTCGGAAAAAGAAAACAATTTTCATCTAGTAACTCCGGCATAAGTGTCTGACATAAGAACAGACCTTTGCAATAGTGTTCAGACGTTTGCTCTGAAGTGAAAAACAGATATTTGAACTGTGCATGTTTTGCAATAGTGTACCGACGTCTGAAGAGGAATATGACTGACGTGAAGAAGGAATGCACAAACTCATCGTTGCCGGTCCCAAGTCCGGATGAGAAAGAGTGAGAATTGTGGTAAGCTTGTGACAACCAACGTAAAACTGTCACATTCTGACATGAACCATAATAAAAATATCGTTGGGACGTCCCCTACTCAGCGACGTGCTACATCGGATCCCGGATGTAGTGTTAAGTATGCAAGGGCTTCTAGATCGTCGTCCGGAAACGGCGAGCTACATCGGACCCCGGATGTAGTGACAAATAAGCAATGATTTCATAGGATCCGTCTAGTATCTTGGAACATAGATTCCCTTACGGGTAGACTAACAGAATTAGTGGAGGTGATGATTAGGAGGGTCGGTATTATGTGTTTGCAAGAAACTAAATGGGTAGGTGAAAAAGGTAGAGTTATAAAGCCTTGGGGTTATAAGCTTTGGTATACGGGTAGAGATAAAAATCGTAATGTGGTAGGCGTAATCATAGATAAACGGTTGCTTGAGAATATAGTTGAGATTAAGAGGAAAGGTGATAGAGTTTTCCTGGCTAAGTTTATTCTAGGTAGGAAGATCCTTAATGTTATTAGTGCTTATGCACCACGAACAGGTCTTGATAACGCTAGCAAACGTCTATTCTAGGAGGATTTAGACGAGATGGTACAAAACATACCTAGTGGAGAGAAGTTGTTTATTGGTGATGATCTCAATGGACATGTAGGCACTAGTCGTAGTAGGTTTGGTACTATCCACGGAGGTTTTGGTTTTGGACAAAAGAATGAAGCAGATAGCTTGATTTTAGATTTTGCCTTGTCTTATTACTTGATCTTAGCAAACATTTGATTTAGGAAAAGAGAGTCTCGCCCTATCATCTTTAGAAGCGGATCAAGGGCAAGTCAAATAGACTTTTTTCTGACGAGAAGAATAGATAGAAGTTGTTGTATCGACTGTAAGGTAGTGCCAGGTGAGAGTGTAACCATTCAACATAGACTTTTAGTTCTAGATTTCCGATTTAGAAGAGGATCTAGGAAGATTAGACGTAAGGTAGAACCTAAAATTAAATGGTGGCGATTGAAGGAATGTAACCAAAAGGCTTTTATTGATCATGTAGTCCAAGAGACGGATTGGCAGTCTGAAGATGATTCAGACAGAACATGAAACAAAATGGCCAGTTGTATCAAGACGATAGCTAGAAATCTACTTAGTGGGTCGAGAGATAGTGCTCCACCATCTAAGAACGCATCATGTTGGAATGAAGAAGTAAAGACTGCTATTAAAATTAAGATGAATTCTTATAAAAATTTGAAGAAAAACAGAGATGCGGAGAGATTTGAGAAGTATAAAATGGCTAAAAAGAAAGTTAAGAAAGCTATTCGGGAAGCTAAAGCTAAGATCTATAAGGTGTATGAGAAATTAGATACTAAAAAGGCTGAAAATGATATATACTGGATTGCTCGGATGCGGGAAAAGAAGACCAGAGATTTATGTGCAGTGAAGTGTGTCAAAAATGAAAATCAGAAGGTTTTAGTTCGAGATGAGGATATCAAGGAAAGGTGGAGAGATTATTTTGACAAATTGTTCAATGAGAGCTTTACTAAAAATTTGGATGGACTTGTCATTCAATCTCAAGATATAAACCGTGATTTCATGCGTAAAATAAGACTAACTTAGGTTAAAGAAATTTTGAAGAGAATGAGATCAAGAAAAGCGTTTGGTCCTGACGGGATTTCTATCTAGATTTGAAGATGCTTAGGATAAATAGGCGTTAAATAGCTGACAGGTCTGTTTAATAAGATTTGGCAGACCAAAAAAATGCCAAATGAATGGGAAAAAAAGTACCCTTATGTCTATCTATAAGAACAAGGGTGACATTCAAGATTGCTCAAACTACCGTGAAATAAAACTTATGTGTCACACCATGAAATTTTGGGAGAGTGATTGAACACAGGCTAAGAAAGGACGTTAAGATAACAGAGAACCAGTTTGGGTTTATGCCTGGACGATCGACGATAAAGTCTATTCATTTGCTTCGTCAACTTGTCGAGCGTTTTCGAGAGAGGAGAAAATATTTGCATATGATATTTATTGATTTAGAGAAAGCGTACGACAAGATACCTAGAGAGGTATTATGGGGGACAATGATGAAGGTGGTCCCCGTCAAGTACATATACGATGGAGTAGTGGCAAATGTCAGAACTTGCGGCGGCCTAACGAGTGATTTTCCAATTACAATTGGTTTACATCAAGGATCCTGTTTACCATCTTGATGGATGAGCTTACTAGAACTATCCAAGATGGGGAACCTTGGTGTATGCTATTCGCTGATGATATTGTTCTAGTAAATGATACGAAAGCAGGGGTTAATGCCAAATTGGAGTTATGGAGGGAAACGTTGGAATCTCGGGGGTTCAGATTGATCAGGTCCAAGACAGTATATATGCATTGCAAATTTAGCAAACAGAGAAGTCAAAACCATATTGGTATAACATTAGAAAGGCAAGAGATATCACCGAGCGATCAGTTTAGATATTTAGGTTCATCATCCAAAAGGATGGAGAAATCGATAACGATCTTAATCAAAAGATCCAAGCTGGTTGGTTGAAATGGAAGAGTGTAACAGGGATTTTGTGTGATCGTAACTTTCCGTTAGAGTTGAAAGGTAAGTTTTATCGAAACGCTATTCGGCCTGCCTTATTATATGGTACAGAATGCTGGGCTCCTAAGAAGTATCATACACAGAAAATGCACGTAGCGGAGATGCGCATGCTTCGTTGGATGTGTGGTAACACTAGAAAAGATAAGGTGCGAAATGAGAATATTCATGCAAAAGTTAGTGTAGCACCTGTGGAGGAGAAGATGCGGGAAAACCGGCTAAGATGGTTTGGTCATGTGTGACGCAGACCTATGAAAGCACCGGTTTAATGAATGGATACTCTCGATATAGGCAATGTCAAAAGGACGAAACGGAGACCGAAGAAAACATGGATGGAATGGATACGAAAAGATATGGTTGCCAAAGGCCTCAGTGAAAGTATATTGTTCGATAGGTGTGAGTAGAGGCGGAGGATTCATGTGCTGGACCCGGCGTGATTCTCATGTTGGTTCATGTAGCTTACCCCATATGCTTGGGATAAAAGGCTCAGTTGTTGTTATTGTTGAAAAAGAAATACACTGAAAACTTTGAACTTTGATTTTGAAAAACGTTTTGAACAAAATTCTTTGCAAAGTTTTGGCCAATAGTTTCATGCATGCAATAGTGCGTGTGCTTGAGTTTTTGTTTGCTAATTTCATAAACCAAGAAGTACTTACATCGGTTTTCTAGAGATTACAATGTAGCTCGAACTCTTGAATTCTTCGATTTCTTGAATTTCTTGAAATCTTTAAACTTGGAATTTGACTCATTTAGCTTCTTGAAGCTTGTATTTGATCTTTGAGGAGCTCTAGTCCAATATCCACCAATCTCCAATAGATTTGCCGTTTAAGTTCATTTTCCTCCATCCTCCATCTTAAGCTTGTGTCGTGAGAATAACCTGAAAACAATCCCAAACACGACCAAACTCATAAACAGTATTATAAAATATGCAATAATAAACACTTGTAACTATCCATTAATGTTGTACAACATCATCAAAACTAAACAATCGGATTACAAAAATTCATAAGCCAACAAAAACCTCCCTAAGCGTACTTAAAACAACACATGTGACTAATTAATGCTACAATTGTACTTTTAACCACCCATTTAACCAAGCAGACTCCTTAGATATTACAAGCAACTACCTAGATATTACAAGCAAACACTTAGATATTACATGTAACTGGATATTCCAAGAAAATGTTTAGAAATTACAGAAATCTGCTTAAATCTTGAAGACAACTTATTAGATATTACAGAAAACTGAATATTATAGGATACCACTTAAATATTACATGCAACTGTTTAGATATTGCAAGAAAGTGCTAAGATATTACATGCAAATGATTAAATATTACACGCAGGCTTTTAAAGTGGTGGAGGGAAGAGAGAAAGGATGAGGGCATGACGGAGAAGGGAGAGATGGGAGGATGGTTGGAGGGGTAAGGAGCTCCCTTGGAGTGGTGGGGGAAGGAGGGCCGAGGAACGACGAAGGCGAGGACGAGCGGTGGAGGGAAAGGAGGGCCGAGGAGCGACAGAGGAGATGAGAGAGTAGCGGAGGAGATGTGAGATGCGAGGAAGATCGGCGTAAAAGAGTAGGGGGCGCAGAGTGTCGGAGCGATGGTGTAACAGAGGAATGAGGGGAGAGAATGAGATCAGAAAGAGAGAAAAAGGAGGTGAAACTTTGTTGCAAGGAAGGGTTTTTTGACAAATTATTTGAATAATAGGCCCTTCCTATAAATTTAAAAAACACTTTTTTGACAAGTTTGAAATGGGCCGAGTTTTTTGTGACAATTTACCCAAAATCTAATATCGGAACTAAACAAAAATATTTAAATATAACTTTTAATGATAAGTTATCCTATTTATTTTGTAAACAATATATTATATCTATTTAGCATTGAAATTACTAAGAGTTTAAATGATGCTATTAATAAATAATTGAAATATTCTATTAAAAAATAGAAATAAGGTTCTATTACATATTTGTTAAATTAAAAAGAAGATTATGATTAATTTATTTATTCAACACTACTTAATGCAGATTATTAAATAGAGAATAAAACTATGTTAAAAATATACCAATTTTATGTTCTTTATTTGTTTGCATTGAAGGAAGAGATGAACAGGATGAGTAGTTCCAATTTTATAATTTTGTTCTAATCACATGAGTAGGATAAATATTATGATGAAATTGGAAGGTTTTACATAGTGGAACTAAGAAATGGAACCTTTAGACTATTAGTTCCAAATTCAACCACGACCAACACCAAAATTTAAAGTTCTAATTCCAGTTCTGATTGATTAATCCTAAAACTTTTATTATCCCAATAAGTTCTAATTCTATCTTGTAGTTCTAATTGACTAACCCCTGGAAAATTATTAGGCAATTGCTTTAGACGGACAAAATGAAACTGAGAACTTTTCTTCTGTTGTTCACAAATTAATCATGTTTATAAAAAAAATTACTTTCATGGCTTTATGGTCAACAATAATTACTTTTGAAGAACTTTTCAGTCATTCATGTAATGACTTAACATAACTAGTATCCATTGGGGCACCTCCAGTCGCAAATGATTGGCTAAAGAAAAATTGCACGTCTATATCTAGGATAATGCATTACAATACACGCGCACGCGCACACACATATATATATATACGTGTGCGTATATACACGTATACATACATATGTATACATACATACCGATGTTGTAAAACACGTACTCGTTTTTTATTCGTACGGCCCGCAGCTAGCGTATATCCAGAATACTCGGTAATCAATCGTTTTACGAAGATTATGCGGCAATTAATATTTTAATATAATTATATAAATATTATAAATATAAAGTACGAAAAACATAAACATATAGCAAGCAAATGGGGAGATAGGGGTTGGTCTCAAGTTGCATAAATAGGGACGGGTTTGGGTCTCGGGTCGCATAATTAAAATGGGATGGTTGGGTCTCGGATTCGGTATGGAGAGTATATGAATTTTAAGTTAATATGTTATAAGTTAATGGATAGACTATAGGGTTAGCTTTAGGTTTCTTTAGTTTTAGGCTTGAATTTATGAGCAAAAACTTACACCGTGTAATCAGGCCGATTACATGCTTAATGGACCGATTAATCGTTGTTTTAATTGAATAATCACTCTATCCGAATAATTGACCGAGTAGTTGATTTCTCGTTCGTTTGGAGATCGAGTACAGATACTCGGTCGTTTAATCGGCCGAGTAATCCATGTTTACAACATCCATATGTATGTATATACATGTATACGTATACATACATATATACGTATAGGTATACACATACACACGTATACATATGTATGTATAAACACGTAAACGTATATACGTATGGACATGTATACGTGCGTGTGAATGCAGTGGCGGATCCAGGAATCCTGGTGAGTGGTGAGAGGGGGCACTATGCAAAAAGGATCTATTAAGATTTTGTTCAAAAAAATTTACCATCTTGTCCCTTTTCATTGAACCAAACATTTTACGTCTACAAAGAAACACAAAAAAAATTCATACTTAACATGATTGGTCAATGGAGAATGCTCCATTGCAAACCGGTCCACGTTTTTAAAAATCGGGAACTCCCGATCTAGACATATTTGAACGATCCCATTCTTTCAAGTTAATCACCCTACCCTCAAATATACGTGTATGAAAAATCAAAGAATTTAAAGACCTCTAACATATACATCGGATGAAGTATATGTTGCATTATCGAAAGACGTTAATTTTTGCACCCATCGATGCATATGTTAGAGGCCTTTAAATTCTTTGATTTTTCATACACGTATATTTGAGAGTAGAGTGATCGAATGGATCAGATCGTTCAAATATGTCGTAAACCGAGAGTTCTCGTTTTTAAAAAACATGAACCGGTTTCCAATGAATCGCTCCCCCATTGGTCAATGTTTTATTTCTCAAAATATAAAAAAATTAATATTGCAAATGGTGGGAATTGAACCCACAATCTCTTGATATGTAATAGCATGCACTATCACATAAACAACAACACATTGGTGTAATGTTTATGAACCTAATATATATTGTATACACGCATAATATGGTGTTGAATCGATAAATCAAGGTAGATATTTATTTTTCTGTAAATTTCGGTGGAGGCACGTGCCCCCACTGGATTGTATGTGGGTCTACCCATGTGTGTATGTACACGTATGCGTATATGCATGTGTATGTATGCATAAACGTATACGAATACACGATTGAGCATGTATGCAGACGTATATGCGTGTTTATGCAGAGGTATAAGCGTGTATACGTATATATACATGAACGTGTGTATATACACGTGTGTGTATACATGTGTATATGTATGTATGCAGTGGCGAATCCGGGATTTTTGTCCAGGTGTGGCGGAGTTCATATACATTGCCAAAAAATCTTTAATATATATATTGCTGTTTTTTGATTTCATATGCAAAAAGTGTTGATACAAAAAAAATTACAAAGCCATCCAATAATTTACCGACGTTGAAGCACTCCTCTTCTATTCTTCAAATTTTGAAAGGTTTGGATGATCCTTTCATTGTCAATAGTATTAAATATCTCTCTCTCAATATATGTCGCCATAAGATCATTCAACCAATCATCTTCCATTCGATTGCGTAGTGGAGTCTTTATGATTTTCATTGCAGAAAATGCCCTTTCCACAATAGCAGTTGCAACGGGCAAAATTAAAGCCAATTTCAGAAGTAAATATACTAGAGGATGACTAATTTTTGTGCAAGACCACCTATTCCTTTCACGTTAGCAAAGTCAACAGCGGTAGAAACATCCATAATATAAGTCTCGGTTGATTGTCAAAGAAAATAAGCTTCGGTGGTGAAAATTTAGATGGATAAAACTTTGCAAATTTAACCGACTTTTCCTTATCAAAGCTAGAGGATGAATTGCTCGGATCAAGACATGCCATACAAGAAAGTAAATCAGTATTCACCTCATTGAAATACAACATTCATGAGCTAATCCGGAAGTTATTTATGATTCTATAATTCTACCAGCTAACTTGCCGAAGCATATATATAAAGGTTCATAACAGAAAGTAAAAAAGCTAGTAAATAAAGGTAAATTTTTAAATAAAAAAAACAACTTTGGAATTGAAAACCAACTGACCCAACATCCGGTTTGCTCTTAAACTCCTTAGGATCTGGAAACACGCTCACATGCAAAAAAGCCCCCAAAATGCTTGTCGATCGAGCGGCGGTATCAGCCGATGAGGTAAGGGAAGGGGGGATCGGCGGCGGGGAACTCGCCGGAGAGGTGATCGATGAGGATCCGCTCCATTTGAGCTTGGGACAAGAGCACGGGCTTGTCCTCGCTCAAGATTTTTGCTGCCGTTTGCTCCAGATAGGAGATTTTGGGGTCGTTGGATTGGGGCACTGTGAGAGTGAAGAGGAAGATCTCGCGGAGGATGATGTCTTCGATCTCCGCTGGAGAAATGGGCCTAATAGAAAAACCTCAAGGGTGACGACCGCCGCCCCCGGGCTATACATGGATCTGCCTGTGTATGTATGCATATGTATACGTGTATGCACACATACACACTCGTGTATGTTTGGCATTTGTATATTGAAATTTAATCCCAGCCAAAAGGGCGGTCACATCTTTTGAAAGCAGCATATATATCATTAAATCCCAAACCTTATCTACATTTAAAGATTTGCCTTCAAGAATCTTCCATGGTATTTGTATATTGAAATTTAACACCTCTAAAGTTCAAGAATTCACATCACTTGGAAACTCAGTAGAGGCATTGTCATGCTGCTACTGACCTTTCGCCTGTATGTCTATTCTGGGGCCAGCAAGCACCCCTCGCCCCAAAATGTAATAATCATCTAAAACCAAAATCAAGTGATATTGTTTGAAATAAAATTATAACAAAAATAAGGTTATATCTTTGAGACTACTAGAAAACTGATAACAATGTGTGTGCACAAAAATAGCCTTCACATACCGAACTGAACGTCTGAGTGAAGGAATGCTCTCTCGTTAAGATTTGTATGACAAAATAGCCTTCCAAAACAATTTATTCTGCAGTTGAGTTTTGAAATTGTTGTACAAAACTCAAGCCAAATCTACACTTTGAGAGAGGAATTACCGAGACGGAATTCTTGCCCACATTAGGTTCTATTTTATAGAGTTCAGTAAATCAAGAGTTGGCCTTTCAGAACCATAGGATTCTTCTCTCCATTAAAGCACACCCCCTTCACAAAAGGAAATCTATTTGATCAATGCACTTTGATTGAGCATAGTTTCACTAAATACTAAATAGATTATGGTTCCATGCATTCTGCTTCAAATCCAATAAACAGTTTATATTCATGTTAACTCTCTCTCTCTGTCTCAGGAGGAAATTTCCTCCGGCGCCGAAAAAATACACTCTCCACGATTTTTTTCGACGATCGGCACCAATCATCATCGTCTTTATCATGTAAGATATGGATAAACCAAATTTCATGTGATTCCATTACATTTTCACTGTTGATTTAGTGGATGCAAAATTAACAGTTTACCGACAATATATATAACTTTTTACATTGCTGGTTCAACGGTGAAAATGTGGTGGAATCATATGAAATTTGGTGTATCGACATCTTACATGATAAAGATGATGATAATAGATGCTGATCGTCGAAAAAATGGTGGACTGTGTAATTTTTTTGACGCTGTCTAACGAAAAAGGCTCTTATGGCCTCTTTTCTTCTTCTTCTTTTTTTGAGATAATAGGTGAGATTAATTAGTCGCCCCTCATAAATAGGAGACCCCCGACTCGATCTCAGTTCTCCCTAATGGGCCACTCCCCAGCGGCCTCTTTTCTTTGAGATAATAGGTGAGATTAATTAGTCGCCCCTCATAAATAGGAGACCCCGGACTCGATCTCAGTTCTCCCTAATGGGCCACTCCCCAGTGGCCTCTTTTCTTTATATATATATATATATATATATATATATATAAAGATGCCATAAGAGGGAATTTCCTCCTATGGCGTCGAAAAAATACCCCTCGCTCATTTTTTTCGACGATCGGCACCCACCATATTCATCGTTATCATCTAAGATGTGGCTACACCAAATTTCATGTGATCCTATAACTTTTTCACCGTTGATTTAGCAATGTAAAAAGTTCTATTGTCGGTAAACCGTTAATTTTGAACCCACTAAATCAACGGTGAAAAAGTTGTAGAATCACATGAAATTTGGTATACCCACATCTTAGATGATAACGATGAAAATGATGGGTGCCGATCGTCGGAAAAAACGAGGGAGGGTGTATATTTTCGACGCCATAGGAGGGTAATTCCGTCCTATGACCTCTTCCCTCCATTATTCTCTCTGTATATATATATTCAACCGTTTTCAAAATTTACAAGTACCCAACTAAAAAATACTTCAATATATATGTATAAATTTTCAATATTTACTAGTACCCAACTTACTAAATGCTTCAATACGTGTAAAACTATCAAAATTTACAAGTACCCAAATGACCAAATGCTTTAATCTATATATAAATTTTCAAGATTTACAAGTCCCCGGCTCGCTAAATGCTTCAACATATGTATAAATTTTCAAATTTTACAAGTACCCAACTAACCAAATGCTTCAAGATGCTCCCTTTTCACATTCAAATCGCCTTTGGTGCTCTCCCCGAGATAATCCACGTCCGATTTGCTCGAAGAAGTCACAGAGACATCTTCTCCATCTACAGCCTTTGAATCAAGAGCTCTACAGAAAACGAGCCCAAAATTCATTTTTGTGCTAGAAGCTGAGAAATTCATAACAGAAACAGGCTTTTGAATTGAATTCCTCAAATGGGTTGGTCCCAAATTTGGAAATTTATAGAAATTATAGAATAATTCCATAGAATCCACCAAATTTTATGGGGGTTTTCTTCTTGAAATCAAGAGAGCTCTCTGAGATTAGGGTTTCAAAGATTAGAAGGAGAACGAGATAGAGCTGTTGTGGGTGTGTGGGCACAAGAAGAAAATTGAAGAGAGAAGAGGGATCGTGAAACGAGCGGAGAAAAATTGCGGCAAGGATTTTTAAGTTCGGGATTACAATCTTTCTTCTTTTAGAACAACTTTTTTGATTTGATTTTTTTTTATTCCTTCTCTATTGTCTGTGTTTTTTGTTTTCTTTTTCTTTTGTGGAAGGAAAAAGTTAATTTTAGCCAGCATATAAACCATTTTCCTTTTCAGTGGAAATTCAATTAATAATTTAATTATGAGAATGAAAATTTGATTTTTAGAAAACATGGGCTCGACCAGGCCTTCTTAGCATTGGAGTTGGAGGCCCAGATTGTCTTTTTAACAGAAAAAATAAGCGCCAAATTTCGGTTTTAACGAACTTTATTGTTTTGTTTAAAGGCAAATTTTTATCTTGTAAACTGTAAACTTCCGTAGTGTATTATTATCGTTGACGGTATATGATTAATAATTCGTTGAGAAGCATTTGAAAATGCTGTCCAAACCATGCAAACTTTAAGTTTTTCTTTGAACTTCTTTTTCCTTCCAACACGGCAAATTAACCAGAGATGACGTTGTACTTTCTTAAATTTTATTAAGGATTAAAGGAGCTAATTGAGTGTTGAATAAATCTATTAAAATTTAATAGTGAATGGCTAAAGGAATATTTGTGTGGGATATTTTATTTGTTTGTTTGTTTGTTTTTATTTATTTATTTTAGAAGTGTTTTTAGATAGAACCGGAAGTGCTTAAATTATGAAAATAGTATAGTCTTGTCGTACTAATCCTAACCGTTAATAGCCCATTACCTTCTATAGACCGTAAAAAACTTCTCATTTCGTTTTCCTAACTAGAAAATATTAAGGATGGGGCTTATGGGTATGTGATGCCACTCAATATATGTATTTATGATTTTGGGTTGGATTTAAACCTATTAATTTTGAATAATATTGACTCCCTATATTGTTCCTTCACCGCTCTTGGAGCATAATTCGATGAAAATAGCTGAGACTATACACACAGTAAAACTTTCATTTGTATAGTGTGAGGTCAACGGACAAAGCCAATATTCTAAAACAATGAAAAGATGGATTATGTATATTTATCATCTTGAGTTATCCAAATCAAATGGTTTAAAAATCGTTGTTATCCATAGGCAGTTATTTCATACCAATTTATGTGTTTGTTTTTTTTTATATAGGCTTGCCCCCAAAATATGATTATAACCATGTATATATGTCGTTTATAACCAATGCATAAGAAGTTGCATAGATTGACCATGATTTTTCCAATGCACAAAGGAATGCAATCGGAATAGTCATACTTTGAATATTTTTCAACTTTTCTTATTTTTGGCTTTTGAATATTTTTCATATACTTGACCACTTCAGAATAATCTTCAATTTTCGTAAATTTCCAAGCATATATGTTTGTTATTAAGCAAATAAATTTGAATACATTTTCAAAACAACATATTTAAGAAGGATCATCATTGATCACTAAACCAGCATAAAAGAAAACTCACTAGATATTTGAACATAGAGACCGACAAAATAAAGCTTGCGGTTACTGTCCATTGATTTGAATGTTATTTTCCGAAGTTGATTGGAGGGGGAATACATACATAAATATTCATCGGACCGTTGCCAATTAATCCGGTCCTAAAAAGGCCGTTGATTCGATTCCCGGAAAGGCTCAAATATATGGATAATAAAGGGTTGTTTGGTTGCAGGATTACAAATGATTTTGTGCCATTTGGATTCAAGAATAAAAAAACCTGATTCAAGAATTCAAATATATGGATAATAAGGGATTGTTATTTGTGAGGGACCCATGATTTTTTTGGCTTGATGAATCCTAAAAAAATCATGGATTATAAAGGATTTGGCACTGTTCATGTGGGGCCCGTGCACTTATTAAAAAATCCCCTCTCGCCGTCTTTCTCTTTAATTCTCAAATCCATATAACACTTGTTTTTTTCCAACCAAATAAGAATTATAAGGATCTACAAATCTAAAGAAATCTAATATACCAACCGAATACAAAACTATCTAAACCGGCTTTTTTTCAATTGTGCAACTTGTGAATCCAAATTTCACAATTTTGCGACCAAACAATCCCAAAAAGAAATTAAAGAAAAATAGATCATGGTTTAGTGGGACCCAGTTGTGAAATGGTTGGTTTAGTGGGATCAATCTAATTAAATTCTTGAAGCTGACATGAAATGCGCAAGAGATGCTTTACGTCTAAAACTGTACCTCTCTAATAATTTTCAACTTTGACCTACCGAAAGAGGAAAATCACATGACATGCCTCTTTGATTTCTTAATTAGCGGCTATAAATAATACGAATAGAATTTTAATCAAAAAATAATAATGCAATAATTTGATGCCAAATGATAAGAAGAAGTTGCCTCAAATTCAAGCCTTGTATGGTTTATTTTTCATATTTTATTAATTTAATTATGTGTAGCACACGTGTCATAATAAACCGACACGTCGTCATTGCTTAGACGGCGGCAAATTAGAGGGTTGTTTTTTCATGTGCTTTTTACACCCCTCCTTTGGCGGCCATTATAATAGCAGATTAGAAATTCGGTGGAGTGTTGTAATCAAAATATCCGCATGTATTTTTTTATGGACAAAAAATTAAAATAGAAGACTGGTTTTTCAATAAAATACAAATCCCATTATTATTGGTTTAAATTTGAGTTAACCATCAACGCTACCAAAAGTGAATTAGATAAATGTCACTGCCAGCATCAGAATATAACAGCTAAATTCTAAAACTTGTGTTTTGTTTTTGCACCCAGATGATTGTCTACAACAAATTGAAATGAAACTATTTGGTTTATTCACAAAAACATGTAAAAAGTGCTTGAAACACACCAAAGGAATATTCTGAAACATGTAAAATGAAAGCTAATCAAATGCATATAAGCATGCAGCGCCGATGCAATAGCAATATACATTATCTTAGTTATGGAGTATATAAAATATATATCTGCAAAAAGTGCGTGACACAAGAAGTCGGAATAAGTGCATTATGCAATAAAGAATTATTGAGGGCCCTGGCATAATTAATAACATGCTGTTTCCAATTGCACTTGTTCGTATGTTTTTAATTAAAAAATATTGCTTCATTTCGTAAGTGCTGAGCGCAGCCATGACGCAAGAGGTTCATATTTATCTACGCAACGGTTGGTCCGGATCTCAGAAACCTAGACCAAGTGCTCATAAATTAAAGATTTCAGGATAAATTCATGGATCTGCTCGATGCGTGTGTATTGTGTTCTTGTGTGTGTGGATGTGTTGTCTGGATGGTTGTGCATAGGTCGGGAGCGAAAAAACAATGATAAGAAAGAAAAAACCCTTGGGATCCAATAAACGGGGAATATTATACTGTGGATATCTTTTCTTCTTTACCAAGCTTTGTGGTTTCAACTATTTGACCGCTAATTTCCATTTTTTAGATTTGGCATTTCTCATTTCTCATCTGAACTTTTGGAAACCTTCAACTAAAATCCCAAGTTTCAAGCTATGGTCTACTTAATTATTGAACTAGGTAGGGTTTAGGCCTGAGCTGTCGGTTTTGTTGAAATTAATCACTCCCCGTTGTCTTTTGGCTTAAGATTAATTTCAACTGCATGTATATTGAAGGTTGCGGAACTTATATGAAAATTTCTAAAGACATCTAACATTTTTTAAAATTTAAATTAAATGAATACCGTTAGTGGTAATATTAGAATTGAGAAATTTATAAGTGATGCAAAATAACAAAGATATAAACCGCTAAAGGGTTATTATTTCTAAATACAACCAAAAACCTCTATATTCTAAACACAACTCTTGGAACTCTGAATTCTGCTGTATAGTGCCTATGTTCCATCAACATCCATCATGTCGTTAAATATAACCGCTGAAGGATTAAAATGAAGGATTAGTCCCCCATCGACTATGTTCGAGCGTTCAAGTCCTCTTCTTGCTCTTCTTCTATCTCCGCTCACCTCACCCATCTTTATTTTAATCTGTAGAAAGTTGTGACTCGCAAATATGCAGCTCCTTCACTTTATCTCTTTTTCAACTTATTAATTAAGATGATCAAGGATTTGGAGAAGAGTATGAAAGGCTCCTCGGCGACCACTCGAGCTTCGAGAGCAACCGTCTTCTCCTCCGTCTGCTGCAGATGAAGGCGCAGATCCTCCTTCCGTGAGGATGATTCGCATGTCTTCTTCATGGCTGAAACTATTTCTTCGGATTCCATATTGACAATGAGGGGGCAGTGGTGGAGGACCTGAGGAAAGCAGCAAAAGGAGTTAGAAATGTTCAAACTGAAAAAAAATATACTTCAGAAAATTCTTAAAGGAAAACGGATACCGACCTGAAGCATCACCTGAGCAATGGCGGCCACCTGGGCCTTCAGGGGCCCGCGAGGAATCTTGCCCCCAGCTGATTGCTCTACGTCAGAGAGCAGGCTGTCGGCGATGGAGAGTCCCGAGGGAACCCCAAAGCAGAAGTCCCCCTCCTGCACCGGAATTCCGGTTGAGGGCGCCCGAGAGACCGTTCTTTTTTGCCTTTTGAGGGGAACGTCTCTAGGTTCCTCCTCCTCCCTCGCCCGGGACGCCGGGTCCCGTGCATGCTTCCAGCTCTCCCCGTGGCTGTCTTCCGGGGCTCGGGACGCAGCGGAAGGCTTTGCCGGTGGAGTTGACTTTGGGGCCGAGCTCGGGCCAGGCCTGTACAAGCTTCCGCCCCCGATCTTCTTTTGGGCCTTTGCGGCCATAACAGCTAAGAACTTGGATCGATCCATTTGCTCTGCGAAAAGGAGAATACACAAAAGAGAGTTAGTGGCGCTAAAAAGGGCAAAGAAAAATTTTCAAAGTCTAAATAGATCGTCTACGGCCCTAACTTACCCAGAAAGCGCGCAGGACTGAGCCCAGCCCAGCTTAGAGCCTGCTCAGAAAGCAGGACGTCGGTCCGCTGGCTCCTACAACGACACTACCCTTGCCTCGGGTGAAGATGACTGTTTCGCTCTCGGGAAATCGGCCCTATGCCACTGTGTAGGCACGGGCCAATCCTCGCCCTCGGATGACCCGACGAATATGAACTTCTCCTTCCATTCATGGATGGAAGAAGGGACGGCTACCACACCCGACCCGGCCATCCCGCCTTTACATTTTTTGAAAGAAAAATACACCCAGCTCGGCTCATCCTTGCTGGTGCCAGGGTGATTCTTATAACAGAGGAAGGAAACAAGGAGGGTCAAACTAAAGGGGATATTTTCAAGTTTCAACCGGACCAGAAACCTGAGAAGGATTCTCCACGAGTTCGGCGCTAGCTGGCCCGGGACTAGATGGAAGCAGCGAAGCACCCCACATACCTCGGCTGAGAAGGGCAGGTGCATTCCGGCCCGGAATACTTCCAAATACAGGGCAATCTCCTTTCTCTGCACCTGGTCCGCTCACTCACCCTCTCTAGCGAATAGTTGGAGGGAATATGGAATTGAGCCCGAATCTCGGTAAGCTTGTCCACATTCCTCAAAACGGAGGGCGCATCGCGGGCGTTCCCGATGCGCACCTCAGAGGACCTTCTTGCTACCCTATGACGAACGACACGGGCAACCCTGGTTCTAGGGGGCGAGCCCTACACAGGTGACGCAGCAGAAGAACCCTCCCGGCTATCTGAAGCCTGGGGGAGGAAGACCCGCTGGACTCGGCTCCAACAACTGGAGCCTCATTGTCCGACTCAACCCTAACTATCTCTACAGACTCCTCAGATGAAGACATCTATCCCGATTCAAGGGAATGGGCTCGCCAAAGAAAAATCACAGATGATCCGATTTAAAAGGAAGGAGCGCCAAGCAATCTTTGACAACGAAAGTAAATTATGGTGGAAGTGTTGGCCTAAGGGGGTCCCTTCCTATTTATACACTCCAAAAAAAGCATCCAACGGTCCAGATCGATTCCCGCCAAAACGAAGCGTCGCGCCTACCAGCCGTCAGAGCTCTATGTGGCGACGTCCTTTCGGTCGTATGTGACAGCGACAGTCTGTCGCGTCCGCTAACCCACGTCGGATACGTGGCCCGCAGCCTATCGGACAAACGGACGAAACGGCACACCCTCTTTAAATGCGCAATCATTTCACTGATTCGCCGATATCATCGGAGATATGTGCAAAGATCCAAGCTCTGGGGGAGGTGCCACGTGGGTTCAAAGATCGAAACGACGCAACTGCCACACGCCACGTCGCCCCAGAAAATCCGCACTAATGATTCTCAACAACAGACTGGGCCGAGAAAAACCAAGCAGGCCATTCTCGACCCGACCCATAAATAGGTCGGAACGAGAGTCGGGGCTAATGATGATGTTCACAAGTGGTGTCTTCTCAGATAACGATACGTGACGGATGACGTGTCCCGATGGCTACACGGGTGGAATAAATGAGTTGCCTTAGGGACATTCCTCGGGGTAATTTTCTCGAGGCATGTATCCGACCTTTCGGGAAATCTCCCTGAATACATTCCACCTTCGCCTAGGAAACTATCAGCAGCCCGTCTCCGAGCTTTCTCAATCTCCTTGCTCGTCTCCAAGGCTTCTGACGCGCCGGGCTCCCTCAGCCTCCCAGCTCGTCTTCGAGCCGTCTGACGTGCCGAGCTTCCTCAGCTCTCCTGATCAACCGAGAACGCGGATCCCAAGCATCTCTGCAATGGCTCCGCGCATCTCGCCAAAGCGAGATATCCGCCGTCCCACGCTCCGCGTCCCACGCAGGCTCGTTCCTCCATTAATGAGCGGACCCCGCCATTAACGTGGACGTAACGTAAGGGCGTAACTGACGGCGAAGATCCCGCATCAGCTCGCTTCTTGCAACCACTATAAAAACCCCTCTTACAGACGACTTAGGTAACTCGAATTCATTCTAATAAAGCCACTGTTCTGCCAATATTCCTCGGTTCTAACTTGATCGTCGAAGGGTCCTACGGTGGTCACCCACCCCGGGACTTACTTGCGGGTAGCTCGGCTTCCACGTCAAACTCAACCCATTGAGATCCACACACTCTAGAAGACAACCTTCAACTCAAATCTCAATCATTCTACAGATCGACGGAGGAATTGTTAGTAGTTTGAATATATTGGTTGCATTTGTATGTGGGAAATAGTCCCACATCGGATGGAGAGACGAATACCCAAGTCTTTATAATAGTTCCCAATATTTAAGTAATAACTTGAATAAAGTGAATAATGAGCCAAGTTGGCCTGATTTCTAGCAGGCTTATAACATTTATTTACTATTGTCTTTGATGAGGCACTTGGGCACTTGGTCAGTCTTGGGTTGACTTAGTATAAGAGTTGACATTTTTAATTTCAGATTCAAAGGTTGTCTGAACAGAACTAACGGTTGTGTCTGTCCAAGTCTATAAATTATGTCCTACTCTTCACATTTAAGGCATCTTCTACTCAATATCACATTTCGGAAAGTGTATCATACATGCCTCAAAGCTTTTAATTCTGTCTTAACCAAACTAAAACTCAACACATCTGATGGGAGATCTCAACCTCCATCAGAAAAGAACAAAAAAATCTTGGGATCCAAGAAACAGAGAATATTAGACTCTGGACTTTTCTTCTTTACCAAGCTCGTGGTTTCAACTATTTGACCACTAATTTTAGTCTGTAGAAAATAATATGCTATAGTCGATGAGGGATTAGCCACGCATCGACTATGCTCGAGCGTACAAGTCCTCTTCTTGCTCTTCTACTATCTCCGCTCACCTCACCCATCTTTATTTTAGTCTGTAGAAAGTTGCGACTTGAAAATATGCAGTTCCTTCGCTTTATCTCCTTTTCAACTTATTAATTAAGATGATCAAGGATTTGGAGAAGAGTATGAGGGCTCCATGCGTAATTGAGACTTGGAATATAAGTGAGTTGAATGAATATTAAAATAAAATAAAAAGGGTTTTATATATTAAAATAAAATAAGAATAAGAAGAGTATGAAGGGTTTATATATTAAAATAAGAAAAAAAGGGTTTGGTGTAACGACGCACTTTGGGGCTGGGCAACTCGCTTCAGCGTGTGGGGGCTACCCACCCACCCCCGCACCCCCACCCCCGCACACACACAAAAAGGAAATATTTATCCTCTTTGTCTAAATGGTGTAACTCCCAAGATAAAGATATTAAATGGGAAAAAAAAGCTCATCACTTCAAAAATGACTGATAAAGTTCCATTTGTCTCATGACGATGCGCCACTACAACCAGTGGACAAGCTGTGATGGGAGGTTTCACAAGTGGGAAATCGTGACATTTTGGTCAAAGTGGCAGGAATTTGAAAAACACATTAAAAGATAATAGCGAGAAATGATGATTAGTGATCTATAAAAACCTTTTATTTTAAGAACAACAAAGCTAATTAATTACTAGTTATCATCAAATAAAAAGTCCTAAAACCGCTAAGAAATCCAATTTCCAAAGCAAAGGAAGGAGGAAGGAAAGTCGGTGGCACTCAACAGGATCAATTTTTATTTCTTTTGACTAAATAAAATGTAAATAATAAATAAAAAATCCAGTTTTAGGGTGTCAAGTCCTAATTGTTTTCTTACAATCCTTGCTGCGCAAGCAAAAGTCCCAATGCTTTTGATTTGGGACAGCATGTTGACATTCGGATGCCCATTGCCCAAGGAATCCCATAGCTGGTATGTATATATAAAGTTTCAGTGGCCATCAATGGCAGCAGCTCAAAGCAAGTTCCCCTCTGGATCATATCACTTCTGGTAACCCCTTTTATTATGTAGGCTTTGGGGTTTTCTTTTGTAGCCTAAATTTGTTTCTAGCTTGTTTTGTCCATTTAATACATATATATTCATGTTAGGTAATGATTAGCAATTGTTTGTTCCTTCTTTTTATTCAAGAAAAAGTTGAGATTTTTTGGCCCCTTATGGATCCATTTCTGCAGATAGCTAGCTAGCGATGGGTGTTGAGAAACAGGAGGACATGATCAGTCCTTCACCAATTGAACCCAATGCATCATCAAGCGGCCCTGTAATTTTCAAAGGAAATGACGCCGAAAACACCGAGAAGCATGATGACGCCAAGCTGACCGTTCCCTTCTACAAATTGTTTGTGTTCGCAGATTCGACCGATGCTTTGCTTATGATCGCCGGCTCGATCGGAGCTATGGCAAATGGGGCTGCATTGCCTCTCATGACCGTTCTCTTCGGGAATTTGATCCAGTCTTTTGGTGGAGCTACTGATGTTCATGATGTGGTTCGCAGGGTTTCCAAGGTATAATTTTCTTAAAGGAATTAGCTTACAGCGACTTTAAGGTATTTTAGTGAAAACGGCGAGAGTTAGGGTAGTTTAGTGTAATTTAGCATTTTATTTAAATTTTCATTTCCTTGAAGCGCATTTAAACATCCATACAAAGGAGATCCAATAAGGCGTATTAAATTTATGAACCACAAAGAATATCAAATTTTGCATAATGATACATTTAAGCTCATGATCTCAGGTATGTCTCGAGTTTGTCTACTTAGCTGTGGGATCAGGAGTAGCATCCTTCTTTCGTAAGTAACATCAACATTCCAATTGTTTCTATTAATTGACGAAACAATGCGCCTGCTTAGATATTGGATATGCATCGTTATGTTATTAATCATTTTTTCAGAGGTGAGTTGTTGGATGGTGACGGGGGAGAGGCAGGCTGCGAGAATAAGGAATTTGTACCTGAGAACCATTTTACGACAAGAAATTGCATTCTTTGATAAGGAAACAAATACTGGAGAGGTTGTTGGCAGAATGTCGGGTGATACTGTTCTCATTCAAGATGCCATGGGCGAAAAGGTATTGAATATCATCCTAATTTCTGGCCATTTTTCTCTAATATCGCTTAACAACTGAAGATCCAAAAAAATTCCATGGACTTGATAGATGTACAACACTGCAGTATCATATGTGTTATTCTGATAATTTTGCTACAATGCCACATCTTGTAATTTAGAACAAAACCTGTTTTTCTTGCCGTTACATTGATATCACAAATGATTTGCTGTTTATTCACTAAACATCCTTGAAGTGTTTTTAAATTACAGAAACTCCCTTAAAGTGCTACATTTAAGGGTATTTAAGCGGAAAAAAACTCCCTTAAAATCAAAGTTTAAGGGAGTTTGGTTTAGTGAAAAACAATGATAGTTATGGGTATTTTAGTGTTATCCTATTATAAATGCATATAAGCGGTTGTTCATCCCCGCCTCTTTTCACAGGTTGGCAAGTCCATTCAACTACTATCAACATTTTTTGGGGGATTTATAGTTGCATTCTATCAAGGATGGCTTCTGACGCTCGTGATGCTAACCACGATCCCGTTCCTTGTGGTAGCTGCTGCAGCCATGGCCGCCGCAATATCAAAGATGGCCTCGTTAGGACAAGCAGCTTATGCAGAGGCCGCAACTGTAGTCGAGGAAACAATTGGTTCAATCAGAACCGTAAGTAATTTGTTAAAAATAGTAGATAATTCTGCACTTATGGGTTTTTTGGTTGGAAAATGGAGGCATATATATATGCAACATTTTCTTCAAAATTGAAAAGGAAAATAAAAAAGAAAAATCTATTTTCATGTTTTGTGCACATTAAATTTTTTACTTCATAAACTGCCTCTAAAATGACTACCATTACCTGCTAATTATCCACATGCAACAAGTTGCTACATAAAGCACACCAAAGTGAATTTGGAATCCTTTCTTGCACTAAATACCGCATTTTTGTTGATGTATTTTCTTAACCAGGTCGCATCTTTTACCGGGGAAAAACGTTCCGTCAACAAGTATAGGAAATCTCTTAAGAGTGCTTACGAATCGAGTGTCCGCGAGGGTCTCGCTTCCGGATTAGGTCTTGGCACTGTAATGCTTGTAATGTTTTGTGGCTACGGGTTGGGAATATGGTACGGGTCCAAGTTAATATTGGATAAAGGCTACACAGGAGGCGATGTCATCAATGTGATATTCGCAGTCTTGACTGGCTCATTGTAAGTGGTTCATTCATCATAGTCGACTCGTAATATCAGAAAATATCAGCCAGAAAATTCCCCACTTTTTCCATATAGCAAGATACCGCCCACTTCTTTCAAGAGACTCATTGTGTTGTCTGTTTTAATAATCACTTGTTTCTGCCATTTCTGCAAACTTTTTTCCCCTAAAATACCGTTGAAGTAGTAAGGGTATATCTAGTACGGCTTTAAAGAAGAGAAGGTAATATCCCCTATACTGGCAAACAAAAAGAGAAAAAAAGGAAAAGGAAAATTCAATGCAATCTAGTTTTCACAATCTTGGTCAAGATTCGAGCTTTCGGTCGAAACCACCGATACGTGGTGGTTTCGTATCGGTTTCGGTGGAGACCAATACGAAACCTGAAACTGATATGAAACCAACCATACAATATAGTTTCAGCTGAAATCTTTAAAAATTTATTTTTTATACCATTTTTACTGTCATCATGATCATTCTAGCCCTTCGTTGTTAGAAAACCGCAAAAAAGTGAACCTAAACACTATATTAATACTCATCTAAGCGCACTTTTTAATATATTTTGCATCATGACTGGATTTTTAAAACACTAAAATCATTGTCTTGTAATATAGAACCATAAATTTAAGTATTTAATATATCTACACTTATGTATATTACAGTCGAAACTGAAACCCGAACCGAGATTAGCGAAACTAGCTGAAATCCAACGAAACTAATAAAATTATGAGAGACCGAATCCAAAACCGAGTTCTTGAACCTTGGTCTCGGTTGTTATGGTCTAGGAATCTACCTACAAAAAATATACCTAATTCAGATTTTTTTTATAAAAACTCTTATGTTCCGTTTTCCCCAGCTCTTTAGGCCAGGCTTCTCCATGCTTGACGGCATTCGCAGCAGGGAAAGCCGCAGCATACAAAATGTTCGAGACAATCAACCGAAAGCCAGAGATCGATGCATCCGATCCAACAGGAAAAAAATTAGATGATATTCATGGGGACATAGAATTTAAAGATGTGTACTTCAGCTATCCAACAAGACAAGACGAACAAATATTTCGAGGATTTTCGTTATTCATAAATTCTGGTGCGACTGTAGCTTTGGTTGGAGAGAGTGGAAGCGGAAAATCAACGGTGATAAGTTTGATCGAGAGGTTTTATGATCCACAAGCCGGTGAAGTTCTCATCGATGGTATAAATCTCAAGGAGTTTCAGCTTAGATGGATCCGAGGAAAAATTGGGCTAGTGAGTCAAGAGCCTGTTTTGTTTGCGTCGAGCATTAGAGATAACATAGCCTATGGAAAGGACGGCGCAACCACCGAAGAGATTAGAGCTGCAGCCGAGCTTGCCAATGCGTCGAAGTTTATAGACAAGATGCCGCAGGTATGGTCCTCCAGACCTTTATAACACATCGTACAATTTTCGCAAGCAAGAAAATAGATCTATACAAAATGAACTTGGTGTGTAAGTCATGTCCTTAAGTTTTGGAAAATAGCCGACCCACGAATCCGATTTGTATCTTGTCACATATCTGTATCCGTGCTAGTTAGGATGGCGGATAAGATGTAGATGAGGGGTGTTGTATACAATTAATCCTTTTAAACAAGAGGCACAACCATGTTGCCACATCTGCGTTACTGTAGCTAACCCAGTCTTCTGTCGATATATTGTTGATTGCAATATGGCTGAATGTGTGGTGTGGATCGTGTGTTCAGGGACTCGACACAATGGTTGGAGAGCATGGGACCCAGCTATCTGGGGGCCAGAAACAAAGAGTTGCGATTGCGAGAGCTATTTTGAAAGACCCGCGTATCCTTCTTCTTGATGAAGCCACTAGCGCTTTGGATGCAGAATCTGAACGAGTAGTACAAGAGGCACTTGATAGGGTAATGACGAACCGGACTACTGTCATCGTCGCTCATCGTTTGAGTACCGTAAGGAACGCCGATACCATTGCTGTCATACATAGAGGTTCAATTGTTGAAAAAGGTATACATTTTTTGCTTGTTCGATCGCTTTAAAGTTCGATTCCTAGAAAGCATCGTTTTTAGGATTGCATTTTTTTCTGGGAAAAGATGAGAACAAAACAATTGAGCACAACACCGGCAGTTACACAACTACATATGTGTACACACCATAAATTATCTCCAAATCACCTTATATTAACTTCTAATTATAATTAGGTTCGCATTCGGAGCTGCTAAAAAATCCTGATGGAGCCTATTGCCAACTCATTCGCCTACAAGAAACGAATCAAAATTCCGATCATTTATCTAAATCTGACAAAGATAAACTTAGCCTCTCATACGATGGAGGGAGGCGCTCTAGCCAGCACTTGTCATTAAATCGTTCATTAAGCCGTGGCTCATCACCAAGAGGAAATAGCAGTCGGCACTCTTTCAATGCACCATTAGGTTTGCCTATAGGAATTGATATCAAAGAAAGCAATTCCGACGGATCAAATACCAAAGGTTCTTCACAACCAACAAAAGAAGTATCAATTCGTCGCCTGGCCGCTCTCAACAAGCCCGAGATCCCCGTCCTCATAATTGGTGCAGTTTCCGCTATTGTTAATGGATCAATTTTTCCGATATTTGGAATCTTACTATCAAATGTGATAAACACGTTTTACCAGCCACCCGAAAAGCTAAAGAAGGATTCAAGGTTTTGGTCCTTGTTGTTTGTGTTATTTGGAGTGATTTCTTTCATAGCTGTTCCAGCTAGAACTTATTTCTTTGGAGTCGCCGGGGCTAAATTAATACGAAGAATTAGATCAATGACTTTTGAGAAAGCGGTTCGTATGGAAGTTAGTTGGTTTGATGATCCTGAAAACTCGAGCGGAGCCATTGGAGCGAGGCTGTCGGCAGATGCAGCGACTGTCAGAGGTCTTGTCGGTGATACACTTGCTTTAATTGTTGAGAATACTACGACTTTAGTTGCGGGTTTGGTAATTGCTTTCATTGCGAATTGGCAACTGTCGTTTATTATCTTGGCTTTGCTACCCCTCATCGGCCTCAACGGATACATCCAAGTAAAGTTCATGACAGGGTTTAGTGCTGATGCAAAGGTTTGTCTCTATAACCTTATCGTTTGATCTCATAAAAATAGATGACATAAGATCATAATATATGTTTGCATATTGAAACCGGTTTCAGATGATGTACGAGGAGGCCAGTCAAGTGGCCACCGACGCAGTGGGAAGTATAAGAACGGTCGCTTCTTTCTCGGCTGAAGAAAATGTTATGGAATTGTACAAGAAGAAATGCGAAGGACCTATGAGAACAGGAATTAGGCAAGGATTGATTAGCGGTATCGGTTTCGGAGTTTCATTCTTCATGCTATTTTGTGTCTATGCAACAAGTTTTTATGCCGGAGCTCACCTTGTAGAGGATGGGAAGACTACATTCGGAAAAGTTTTCCGGGTACACGCTGTTCTATTTTGCGTTTATTAACTTCCTTCTTTTTGCAGGCACCTATCACGGTCGTAAAATTAAATCTGTGGCTTGATTAGCGGTATCTGATTCCTTCTTTTTGCAGGTTTTCTTTGCTCTTTCTATGGCAGCCATTGGAATATCTCAATCAAGTTCCTTAGCACCGGATTCTAGCAAAGCCAAATCAGCTACAGCTTCTGTGTTTGCCATTCTTGATCGTAAGTCTACGATCGATCCAAGCGATGATTCTGGGTTGACATTAGAAAGATTGAAGGGGAACATCGAGTTTCGCCACGTCAGTTTCAAGTATCCAACAAGGCCAGATGTCCAAATTTTCCAGGACTTATGCCTGTCGATTCAATCCGGAAAGGTTTATATATTACAGCTAATTTCCCTGATTAAGTTTTCTTAAGTGGTGTCTATTTAAGTGCTTGTTTGTTATTTTATAGGCTTTTTAAAATATAGAAAGATGCAGACTTTAGCAGTTCGTTGCTTCTGGACTCTAACTATTTTTTTAATAAAAAATTCAGACTGTTGCATTGGTCGGGGAGAGCGGAAGTGGGAAATCGACTGTGATATCATTGTTACAGAGATTTTACGACCCCGATTCAGGCCATATTCTAATAGATGATACTGAGATCGGAAAGTTCCAAGTTCGATGGTTGAGGCAACAGATGGGTCTAGTGAGCCAAGAACCGGTGTTGTTTAATGACACGATTCGAGCCAACATTGCCTATGGAAAAGAAGGAGAGGCCAGTGAGGCCGAGATAGTAGCTGCCGCAGAGTCAGCAAATGCCCACAAGTTCATTAGTAGTTTGCAACAGGTTGGTTCTCACTTCTCAGTTACAAAAAATAATTACATCAAAATTTCTTAACTAATTTGTCAAATTATACAAGTCGACAATACTGGAGCCAAACAAGGTAAAGTCTGGATTCTAGAGTTAAGTTTAGATAACTCTACAATACTGGAGTTATCCAACAAAGCCATACACAAACTTAATCTATAATTTGCGTTTTAAGATATAGTTTTAAAACCAATTTTAAAACTTCAGGGTTATGACACAATGGTTGGAGAACGAGGGATCCAGCTATCGGGTGGCCAGAAGCAACGGGTAGCAATTGCACGTGCAATCATAAAAGAGCCTAAAATCCTACTTCTAGACGAAGCAACAAGCGCGCTCGATGCTGAATCCGAACGAGTTGTTCAAGATGCGCTGGATCGAGTCATGGTAAATCGGACCACGATAATCATCGCTCATCGATTATCTACTATCAGAGGTGCCGATCTTATTGCTGTGGTTAAAAATGGTATGATCATAGAGAAAGGAAAGCATGATGCATTGATTAAAATCAAGGACGGGGCTTATGCATCTTTAGTCGCTCTTCACTCGAGTTCTGCTTCATAGTGTATAATACCGCCATTTTCTTTTTCTTTTTGGTATCGTTGAGCTTTGAAGGTTACAATTTTGTTTACTTCCTGTATTTTCATGATTGTGCAAACTATAGCTGATGCATATTTAAATTAAGATGATGTGTTGTGATTTTGTTGTAATTTTTTTAAATGAAAGAATGATAATGTGGTAGTTGCAGTTCTCTGTATAATGTTAATATATAGCCTTATATATATGCTGTATATCATGAAGGTCTCAACATTTATAGAGATGGCTTTCTGCTCTTAGATTGCTTGTTGTATCCAATGCCTAGAGTCCTTGCACTGAAACACAGACTCTAAACTTGTGGTGGTGAGAGTTGATGATTCTAGTAACATGCATATGCTATGCGTGTGTGATGAGGAAAAATCATCACGTGTCATGATATTTTTGTATGCTTCCTTGATGGTCATTAGTCCAATGATCTTTTTACTTAGTTTGTTCATTTCCCAAACAGATGATATTTTGTATTGAAAATTGTTGCAGGGTATAAAGTTAATTACATGTATATGAAAGAATGACATGTCATGCTCTTGCATTAGAATCCTCACATGGATTTTTTCTCATTTTTTCTGCATTCTTTTAATGAAAAAATGAGAAATTTTTTGTATTGCCCTCATGAGTTTAAGTTATAATGGTAAAGATAATTTTATACTTAAACTTGCTACCGAAATTATGAATATGATTCTATAGTAAAAAAAAGACTTTCTATATTTTGGTCCTCTCATTACACCCCAATTGTCATTAAGAAGTTAAGTGGTTTACTTATTTTCACATTGCAATTTTTTTTTTATCGAAGGGAAAATTGAGATTGTTTGGAAACTAGCCATATGTTCATGATTTCATGTCCCTGGTATATAAAAAAAAAATAGTCAAAGAATTTTACCTATTTCAATGGGATAATGATCTCAGAAATCTAAGGATTTGAAGAACAGTAGAGTTGGCCCTATTTTTCATTTTTCCACAATTAATAGCATGCTAAATATTGATAATTTTGGCAAACTAGAAATTTTATACTCACTACAATTTTAGCATTCTGCATCATGCCAAATATTAATGACGGGGGATAATAAAAGCTTTGCCATGCATTTCTCAAATTTCCTAAGCTATAGCATTAAAACAAAACGAAGACTTTAGAAACCCACTTATTTTTCCAATTTAAGTTATGAGAGAGATTTATCATCATCATCATCATCATCATCATTCAATTCCTCTGATCTCCCAAAAAGCATGTTTCGATGGTAAAATAGCTTACTTGCTCAACATTTTCACACAGCAGGACCATAAGACCAAAACAATCATTATTAAGCATTGTACAATTTGTACCTTTCCAATGCTCAATATTACCATAGAAGATGAATTTTTCACAATTTCAGCATCTTGCTTGGCCAATAACAGTATAAATCTTCTGCCTGTCATTATTTACTCCAGGGCCACATCACACATTATATACAAAAAATAAATAGCCGAACCTAAAGCAGATTGAATTATTGAATACATTGTCGACAGAGAATGCATGATGCTAATTTATTGGAGTTAGCAAGTTCAAAGCGAGCATCATTAAAATGCGCAAGAAAAAATAAGTTATCACTGACTAGGTTATATTCGCAGGAAAAAGAAGGCAAGACACCATTCTACTCTCTAATAGCAGGTATCAATTTGCTGTATCCATGCATTACCCTTCGAGCTAGCGAAGAATCGATGACTAGTTACTTCATGATACCAAGAAAACTGCAGAAAAGCAAATAGAGAAAAGTAATTGTATCAGAAAAACGTCATCAATATTAAACTCGAATATCAAATTTGCTAGTCAGCAAGAGTCCAGTTTCTGCATAGGAAAATCACAACTCCTATGCAGAAACATACATGGAAATGATAATCGCAGATTTTTTATGAGAAAAATAACTGAAAAGTAAAGCAAGCCTCAACACTGTTTTAAAGCAGAGTTCATGGTATTCAACACACTCACGCACGCATGTGCGCATTGAAATAGTACTGAAATAGCATGAACTTTCAGCGCTTTTCAGATAATTACTGTTTCTATAAGTAGACCACAATTATTATTGTTCTCTCTCTCTCTCTCTCTGCACTTTTCAGAGGCCTATATGTCAAGTCTATAGAAATACTTCAAAATTGAAACCTGCAGAGTACTAGAGCTTCCTTCTCCTCAACCAATGGTTTATCCAGAAACAGGTTTTCTCCAGATCAAGAAAAATAAATAATATAGCCTAATTATTTTAACTTGGCAACTTTAATTATTACTTAAGAGAAAGTACTAGGCAATAGCTTTAGGTAGACAGAACGAAATTGAGAGCTTCTTTTCCATCATCATTCACAAATTATATATATATATATATATATGAGATAGGATTCTTAAAGCGAGATGGAAAAATCCGACTATTATCCATCAATCAAAACGACGATCGGCTCCATACATCTTGTTCTAGATGCCAATCAACATACAAACAAACAAACAACAACTGAGCATTTTATCCCAAGCATATGGGGTAAGCTACATGAACCAACATGAGAATCACGCCGGGTCCAGCACATGAATCCTCCGCCTCCACTCGCTCCTATCACGCCGGATCCAGCACATGAATCCTCCGCCTCTACTCACTCCTATCGAACAATATAATTTCATTGAGGCCTTTGGCAACCATATCTTTTCATATCACCTCCCATCCATGTTTTCTTTGGTTTCCCTTTCGCCTTTTTGACATTGCCTATATCGAGAGTATCCATTCGTCGAACCGGTACTTCCATAGGTCTGCGTCGCACATGACCAAACCATCTTAACCGGTTTTCCCGCATCTTCTCCTCCGCATGTGCTACACCAACTTTTGCATGAATATCCTCATTTTGCACCTTATCTTTTCTAGTGTTACCACACATCCAACGAAGCATGCGCATCTCCGCTACGTGCATCTTCTGTGTATGATGCTTCTTAGAAGCCCAGCATTCTGTACCATATAATAAGACAAGTCGAATAGCGCTTCGATAAAACTTCCCTTTCAATTTTAACGGAAAGTTGCGATCACGCAAAAATTTAGACGCATCTAAGCTATGGATATCACGGTCGCAAAATGGATGGTTGTTAAAGCATCGCAAAACTTGCATGCACTTGATTCATGACTTATAGGCCTCCATATTGTCTAATTTTTTTATGCACATACATATTTTGACGTGTAGAACATATGCAAATATTCGATCGTCAATCCAACGGTCGGATTTTTCCATCTCACTTTAAGAATCCCATCTCACCATCTCGCTACTCTCTCTCTCTCTCTCTCTATATATATATATATAGAGAGAGAGGTGCCATAGGAGGGAATTTCCTCTTATGGCGTCGAAGAAATACACTCTCCACGATTTTATCCGACGCTCGGCACCCATCATCATTCTTATCATGTAAGATATGGATACACCAAATTTTATGTGATTCCATCACTTTTTCACCGTTGATTTAATGGGTGAAAAATTAACGGTTTACCGACGATATAACTTGTTACATTGCTAATTCAATGGTGTAAAAGTAGTGGAATCACAAGAAATTTGATGTATCCACATCCTACATTATGAAGATGGTGATTGGTGCCGATCGTCGAAAAGAATCATGGAGGGTGTATATTTTTGATGCCACCTAACGAAAAAGCCTCATAGGGCCTCTTTTCTTCGTTATTCCTGTGTGTGTGGGAGTGACCTATTGCAAACCGGTCAGTGTTCTTAAAAAAAAGGAAACTCTCGATCTACAACATATTTTAACGATCCGATCCGTTCAAATTGATCGCCACTCTCAAATATATGTGCATGAAAAATCGAAGGATTTAAAGACCTTTAACCTATGCATCTGATGAAGTTTATATCGCATAATCGAAAAACGTTCATTTTTGCACCCATCGATGCATAGGTTAAACGTCTTAAAACCCTTTGATTTTTCATGCACATACATTTGAGGGTATGACGTCAACTTGAACGGATCGGTTCGTTAAAATATGTCGTAGATCAAGAGTCCACGTTTTTAAAAAACGCGGACCGATTTGCAATAGATCTCTCCTATATATATATATATATAGAGAGAGAGAGAGAGAGAGAGAAGAAATAATGGAGAAAGATGCCAGAGGAGGAAATTTCCTCCTATGGTATCGAAAAAATACGCCCTCCATGATTTTTTTTACGACCGACACTCACCATCATTATCTTTATCATGTAAGATGTGGATACACCAAATGTCATGTGATTCCATTACATTTTCACCTTTGATTTAGTTGGTGCAAAATTAACGGTTTACCGACAATAGAACTTTTTACATTGCTAATTCAACGGTGAAAAAGTGGTGGAATCACGTGAAATTTGGTGTATCCACATCTTACATGATGATGATGATGGATGTCGATCGTCGAAAAAAATCGTGGAAGGCATAGATATCTGACGCCACCTATCAAAAAAGCCTCCTAATGCCTATTTTCTTTATTATTCTCACACACATGGCATTATGGTTAATATATATTACTTTTTAAGAACTTTTCTGTCACTCGTGCAATGAATTGACGGAACTAGTTACCATAGCGTCACCTCCAGCTGCAAATGGTTAAGGACTGAAGAAGAATTGCACATTTATATCTAGAATAATGCTTTATATGATGTATGCAGTATGTATGTATGTATACATGTATATATGGATACATGTATGTATAAATATATCTATGTATAAATATTTGTGTGTGTGTGTATGCATGTATGTATGTGTATCTATGTGTGTGTGTATGTGTGCGCGTGTGTATATGTATGTATGTATGTACATGCATGGGCGTGCATGTGTATCAACCTACACTACTTTGTGCAGCCTATAAAATTCATGCATCTAATGTAACTCAGATAACTATTCTAGTGATACTAAGGGTCTGTCTGTTATGCTGTAAAAGGGTAGGAAATTGTTGAAAAAGTGGCCCCCATTAGTGCTATTCACAAGGGGAAATCCCTTGTTTGGTTTGGCATATTTCAATTCATAACTTTATTACCATTTTGCCATGACATAAGCAAATCAAGGAAAAGCATTTCGCGACTTAAAGCGATGAAATGGGTTGGAAATGGTACTTTTTTGAATTTAAATATAATTATTTGTCTGATATTCTCTTTCTCTCTCTTATGAAAAGTGACATTGCATTTCTATATGAACATCATTCATGCCAAACAATCACATGAAAATAAAATTTTGCTTCACCACACGGTCCACACCATTTAACTCTAGCAAGCAAACAATTGATTTGCAAATTATGAAAAGTTTGGAAAAGCTTTTTCTTTGGCGTAAAATTTTCTTTTCATTGTAACAAACAACCCCTAAGTAACTGTTGGAAAATTGCAAATGTCGTTCAGCAGGTTTTAAGTAAGAGTTTTTGTCGTGAAGGAGAGAGAAAAGATAGTTGGGGTTCATATTGTGTAAATGCTGATGAAGTCTGGGTAAATAGGACCGCTTCTGGTTATCCAGACACTTCTAATGAACCATATAGTCGAGGTCTAATCTAGAGCTACAGAAATTTCTAGTCTTGGGCTTGGACCCAAATCCAACACACCCCTAATAAAGTTGTTTGGTTTGATCAAATACTATTTCATTCCTATATCAGCACCCAATTCCAATTCATCACCTTAATAATGTGGCGTGATTATGATTTGATAAAATTTCATTCATGCTTAACTCTGGTAAAGTCTATTTAAACTTCTGAAGATTTTTTGGTAGGCTCATCAGATGAGATCAGATACAATTTATTACACTCATACTTTTTCTTTATTTGAAGTAAGCTAAGCTATTAGACCGATACTTGACCCGATCACAATCTTAGTTATAGACTTTGGTTAATATACATATGCAAGTCCAATCTGAGTAACCTTTCTGTATAAAACAGTGTTTCCAATAGTAAAGCATCAATATTCCTTGGTATCGTCAATGAACATAAACAAGGTAAATGATTTCAAACAAAAAGAGCACCCAAGTTCTTCAAGCCATTCGATAGCACACAGATAAGTTTGAAGCTAAAAAGCATCATAAAGCACGCCAAATGATATATAGTTTAGGAAGTTAAAATGTCAGACCTTCTCAGCTAGATGAAAGCTTCCCGCAGTTGAATCCATCCTTAACAAGCTTGTTTACTGCATCTCTGAGTCTATTATAATCCTCCTCCACGTTATAAACCTGATGGGAAATTCTCGCAAAACCAGTAACCGAACTAACCCCACTCTTCAACGAGTTAAAATATATCGGCACCTCAACCTTAAACTCCTCCCTCAAATGAGTCCTAAACTTCAAAGCATCCTTTTCATTTTCAATCCCCAAACTTCCAGGCAGTCCAACCATAATCATGCTACAGCACATATCGTTGGGCGTCCCTAAACAGGTTCCCCAAGATTCCACAAGCATTTTCCCCATTTCCACCACTTTCTCATGATTCTGCTTCCGAATTCCTTCTAGCCCTCCTTCAAACCTGTTGAAAAATTCAATCACAGATGGCACAACGAGCTGCGAACTATAATCTCTAGTCCCAATCCACCCACTTTCAATTGCAAGCCCATTTCCATACTCATGAGACACAACGGGATGATGCAAATCGTTCGATCCCAAATTCTTGCAATACAAAAAAGCAGCAGAAGGTGGGCAAAAAAACCATTTATGCAAATTACTCGTATAAAAATCAGCATCCATATCTTTAACATCAACCTCCACATTCCCAATAGCGTGAGCCGCATCGACAAACACATGATCGACCCCTTCTTCTCTACAAATCTTAATCAGTTCCTTAACAGGAATCACAACACTCGGCATCGAGGTTATATGATCAATCACAGCAAGCCTCACCTTTTTCCCGTCGGATTTCCCCAAATTCAAAGCTTTTCTGAACTCGAGCACGATCTCTTCATTCGACGACACCGGAAACGGCAGCTGGACCTCGATGACGTGGCCGCCGGCGCGTGCCACGTAAGCCTGGATCGATTTCTTCACAGCCCCGTAGGCATAATGAAGCATCACAACAGCATCGCCTTTATCGAAGATCTTCTCAGTGAAAGCCCAGGCGATCTTCTGAAGAACAATCGCCGCGGCGGTGGTGGCGTTGTCGACGATCGAGACCTCGTCGACGTGATCGGCGTTGATGAGGTCTTTGATTAGGGCTCTCGATTTCAAGATCGAGGGCTGGAGAGTGTTGAAGTAGAAATCGTCGGGCTGTGACAAGAACTCGAGCTGCCATCTCGATTGGGCGTCGAGGATTGATCTAGGGCAGCTTCCGAAGCTGCCGTTGTTGATTCTCGCGACAGCGGGGTCGTGGTGGGCGAACTCGGCGGCGATCTCGGCGGCGGTGATGAACGAGGGCTTGGCTTTTTTGGGGGATGGGCCGTTGGTTTCGGGTTTGGATCGGCCGTTATTGGAGTGGGGATCCATTAGGGTTAGGTTTAGGGTTAGGGTTTGGGAAAGAGAGAGAGGATGAAGATGAAATACTAACGTCATTAGGGATTTGGGAACTTTGAGCTCGTTGGTGCTTGTGATTAAATTGCTAATAAAATGAGCGAGTGAGTGGAAAAAAAGGAGTGGTTTTTGTAAATATTAATTTAGTGATGGAGCTAATGGTAATTATAGGTCCAGGTCCGATAAGCCCAAGTTGGGTTGGGGGTTAAATTGAGGCACAAGTTGGTTTAGTAGGTAGTAAGGATCTAATCCCAATTTTTGGGTATCTTTTTGTGGATTAGATTAGGGGCATAAAATCAAGTTGTTGTTTATTACTTTTCTTTTCTTTTTTTCTAGGACAATGATATATATCATGATTAAATGTTCAATGATACCATGCCAAACATGATATATGAAGCTTTCCGAAAATACTTTTTCCATATTTTGTCTATCCAAAAGGTAACCAATGACACAAATACCATGGGGTTACTTGTTTGGCACTATTATCTAAATGTTGGAGGTCCTACAGTTTTATCTTTTTAATAAACTTTTGGATAGACAAATTACGAACAGGAAAAATGTTGGTGTAAACTTTTAGCCATTGGGTCTAGTTTTAGAAAGCCAGTGGTGATTCCAAATAGACATTGTTCCATCACATTAACAACATGCCACATGATGCATGTATAAAAGAAAATTTGTAAGATTGTATTGTAGCCGTTTGGGAAAAAAACTACTATGTAAAGGCTTATATAGCCATTAGATGGGGGACCCCCACTGGCTCTAGAGAGGCTTGCACCATGCAAGCCCTTCTAGAGTAGTTTTTTCCGCCGTTTAGGGTCTTTGGACTCCTAACCCTTAAAATAAGTTTTAAGGATAAAACATATTTCTCAACCTCTTACCAGGTGAGCAAGGAATGGCCTTCAAACCCGCTTTATGGAGTTCAAACTCGCTTTTATTAAGACATGGTATGTTATTCAAAATGAAAGCATGAACACCACAAGTTTAGTTGTGGATCAATAACAAGAATGGATTAGTTCGGGAACCACATCTCTGCCATATTAATGCCAAAGAAAGGTGTATGGAGCATGTGCAAAAGAAACGCTCTAATTTTCTGCTATGTCAGCAATACTGATGTGCCAAAAATTGGTAATTTTGAATTATATTAAACTTTAAATGAAAAATAAAATATGATGATTTTAGGGTTATTGTTGCTATCACCCATAACAAACTCCCCACAACCAAATTTTTTTAGCTTTTCATAATCTCTTCAACTCTCCTCATTCCCATGTTCCCATCTCTTTAACTAAAAATCTTTTCAAATTTTTATGATTTCAAAATATACAAATGTGCATTGCACATCCAACATACCAGTTACAGAGTGCTTGTGCTTTGAATAGAAATCATATTCATCTATTTTCATAAATTTGGGTGGAAGTTGACCGAGGATGTGATGATGCTCACAAGTGGTGTCTCCTCAGATTACAACACGTGGTGGATGACGTGTCCCGAAAACTACAGGGATGGAATAAATGAGTTGCATCGGGGACATTCCTCGAGATCCCTTTCTCGAGAAACGTATCCGACCTTTCGGGAGACCTCCCTGAATACATTCTACCTTCACCTAGTGTAATGCCCAGTTCTTTGTGTACACCACTAACCGTATTCTTCATAATATATTATTTAGAAAATTTATTTATTTTATTTATAATTATTTTATTTTCTTTTAAACCCCTTTAAACACCAAACCCAAACCCTATTTCATTTTATTCTCTATTCTCTAAGCCCATTTCCTTTCCCCAGCCTACAAATCCTCTTTCCGGCCCACTCTTTTTCCCCCTTAATAAATTAATCAATTCCCTTCCTCAGCCCAACAAAACTCAACCCAAAACAAAATTTAAACTAATAAAATATGTTAATCAAACACCCCGGGCCCAATTCCCCTCCTTAGCCCAACTCTCTTTCTCCCAAATGAATTATTATTTTTCCCCGGCCCAAACCCCTTAAGCCGGCCCAGCCTTCCCACGACCCGACCCGCTCCAACCCATTCTTCCTTCTTCCTCATCAAAATTTTCCCGCCCGAACTCTCCTGCATTCCCCACGTCACGAACCCACGTTGTCCCACGTCCTCGCGAGCACGAGCCCACGACTGCGCGCGCGCCGCGACCTCGTCTCCCTCGCTTCCATACAAGGACGATCACTCACCCCCACTGCGAATCTTTTCTTCACCTCACTTACCTCCTCTCTCCATCGCAAACCTAAACCCCCTGCTCCATTCTCTGCACCCCACCGAACCGACGACGACGACGATAACAACAGTCACCTCTCCATTCCTCCGTCGCTTCTCCTCAGAACTCAAGTCCCTACACTACCCCACTCTCTTCAACCACCGAGCTCATTCCCCTCACCTGCATACCCATCTCGGCCACCCCCTGCACCTCGACGCCGGCGAGCCTCCACTGCCCTGAACCACCTCGTCGACACCCCTGCATCCTCAACATCATCGCCTTACCTCCTAGCCCAAGCCCAACTACCTCTCGCTCTCTCTCCAAAACCACCAACCCACACCAAACCATCACTCGAACCTCACTGCTGCCCATCGTCGGAGCGTCACCGCCGACCATCGTCGATCCCAGCACATCCCCGGAGATCCACAGAGCATCCCCCTCCGCTTCCAGCGAACACGAGCCACCCCCGGACAACTCCGACGACGAGCCGGAAACGCCAGCCGAGGCCGTGAATCCAAACCGCGCCGTTCGTCGCGCGTTTGTTCCGCGCATCGCCAAAACGTCTCCAGGCAAGTACCCTACTTGCTGCATGCTATATTATATCCGCTACATTTCATAATACTATAAATTCCACGTTTACGTTTCGTGAAACCTTATATAACATAAGTGTTCGATACAAGATCTGAATGAAAACCTTCATTTAATTTGACGGAACTTGATTGCATATTCTGGCCCGTGTGGCAATGAGTACTTTGTAGAAATTTTACTGGAAAATACAACTGTTAACGACTTAAACGACCACCCCCAATTACACCCGTAAAAACTAGGATTTTCCCGCACCTGAAATTTTTTAAAATCACAATTAATTGTGTACATACTGAAATGAGGCGTTAGAGGGCTTAAATCGAAGAATACTCGACGAACTGTAACCCTACGCAAGTTCTTAATTGTTTCTGTACTGAAATCATGACGAGAATTGGTTCGGAGAGCGGCTCTGGACTGCAGTCCAGAGCAACTCTGGTTATTGTTTTCTGTCCCGTAATGTTTACTACCTTACTTCCTGAACTCGTATGTTGAGTAACCCTACACATTATTGAATATGAATCTGTTATCTAAATAACGCAAGTGATTTCACCCTGTTTTATCGTCGTTTACTATTTAAACTGCAATTTAAAAAATCGGGACGTATAGCAGTCCCAAACAGAACCAGAACTGATACCCTAGTGTTGAACAGCACATAACTTCTGACGTAGAGACGCGATTGAGAATCCGTCTATTGCGTTCGAAATCTTATTGAAAAATATAAATTTCATTCAACTGTAGCGTCGCTAAATTCTGATCCAAACTGGGATTAAAATGAGTTACGAAACGGACTTCTGATTCTGAAACCGGATTTCCAGCAGTGAACGCTTAAAATGAAATGGCCATATCTAGTGATTCTGAAACCCGATTAGCGTGAAACCAATTCTGATGGTTAGATATTTAAACGTACTGCTTACCCCCTTTTTATTGCTTCGCTATATTTTGCATGTATGATCTATGATAAATTATGCAAGTGGTAGGACATCGATTGATGACATTTTAATCATGCCTTAAATACTGTTTTCTCATCACATTATATATACATCATTGCATTGGTAACCTAGCGATCATATGCATTACCCAGTGTTAGGTTTAAGTGTTTGATTGTGGCAAGTACATTAGTGTTTAAGCATGAATGGATAAGTGAAAGTGACACATACTTGTACACAGTCAGTGGACCCTATTGATTTATTGCATTGTCGACGTCTGTGGGACGCGTATAAGTGTGACTATAATTGGTATGGGACACTTATGGAAGCATTTTTATGGGTGTCACAGGTAAGGCACCAAATACTGTCCATTTATCTTGGGTATCATTCGAGACATGCTTGATGGAGACCATGTCTTCAGTTCTCGCGTAGACTCGTCATGGACCGACTGGTGTTTGAGTTTATGGTTGGCGTTTGATATAGACCACGGGGTATGGGGTAGTTTGAGTGTGAGTTCAACAGAATCTCGGGAGTCCCTTGCCGACATATATATATATATATATATATATATATATATATATATATATATATATATATATATATATATATATGGAGATATATGGAGATTTACAGGGTTATCACTGATTATTACCTTGCGTTTTATATTTTGGGCCCGTGGTCCCTTGCCCTTGGGTCCTACCCTTGGGTGGGGGATTGATCAGTCGAAAATACTGCATTTTTAACACGGCAATTTCCCTATCATTTGCACTCATCTAGAAGTGTTCGGCATTCATATAACACATATTAGCAAATCAGTCATTAAATATCAGATTGCATGTGTTAGACTCTAAAACCGGCACTATAAAGGAAATTGACCGCATTTCATGGCATCGCATCATCCCTATATTGCGCAACACTTGTCTTGAGAAATTGTGCAGGAACAAAGCCAAAACAGTGCTGATAAAATACGCTAACTCAAAGGCCAGAGATCTGGCAGAGATCAGGGACTCAATTGGAAAATCAACATATCACAAAAAGGTCCAAATATTAGCAGCAGAAAAGCCCAGAAGTTGCAAGCCCTAAGGCTTCAAAAGCGCCGCGGTTCCGCGGCGGGAGCCTGCTTGCGCCGCGGAACCGCGGCGTGATGACGTCATCAGCTCCTCAAATTTCCTCACATGCTCTAAAATAACGGCCTTAGCTTCTAGAACATTGTAGATTCTCCACGTGGCACATCTAGAAGGCTCGGCTTAACAAACTTCATCTAGAAGTTTCTCCTCAACAAACTTTTGGAGGAAAATTCAAATCTCCTCAACAAACTTTTGGAGGGAAATTCAAATTTGAAAGCTTAGATCTAGGGTTTTGATGTCTATAAATAGGAGCCTAGATCTAAGGGTTGAAGGGGTTCATCAATAGTTCTTTAATAGTTCATTACTTCCTCATTCTTCTTCAATTCTTCATCTTCTTCCACAAGTCTAGTGACAAGACTTGTGCGAAACCCTAACCCTAATTCCAATCAAATTCAAGATCCCGAGTACCAATCAAGCAAGAAGCCCTTCAACCTTTTAGGAGCGGAGCCGATCTCCAATCGAGCAAGTGATCCAAGCCGAACCGCGACTCACGGAGCCGAGCGAAGCCAAATCGACGATCGAGTTCTTCCTCTTGTAGTTCTTGAGCGAATGTAATGAAATTGTTGATATAAATAAAAGGTAAAATTCTTTAATCTTGTTTTCTTTAAATTCTTGCATCATGATTCGATCTCAATTTTTAATCGTAGTTCTTGTGATGATGTTTGAGTAAAACTCCGCTCGTAAAGGAGTCGAGACGATCAATAGAATGATGATGTAACAAATCTTAAAACGATTCTTAAGTCCTACGGGTTTTGTAAACCCTAGCAAGTTCAAGAATCGATAACCTAGTTTCGTTGCGATGCTTTCTTGATTGTGATCGCTCGAAATTAGGGATCTACGATCGTTTCTTGAATTTACTAGAGGCTAGAATGTGAATGATATCGACGAAGAAACAAGGGATAAATGATGAAACCCTAGTTTCACTAGAAATCCCTAATTCTCGTCGATCATCATCGATCTAGTATCAATTCATCGAAGGATAAGAATACGTCATCATAAGATTGCATCACATCTATAGATCCGATCGATTCCTACGAGCCTCATTTCGATTCTTGATATTTGGTTGGAAAAATCATCAAACTCTCAATTCTTGATTCTATCTTTTTCTTGTTATTAGATCTATATTTTCTAATTCTTTAACTTCAACTATAAATCATGAATTGTTTTGTTTTGTTTTCTTTAAAGTTTCGACTCATTTAATTCGAAACACGAACTATTACACTGTCCCTGTGGACGATCCGCACTCACTTACAATCTACATCCGACACCGTAGTTGATTGCGGTCAAATAATTTTTGGTTGTGATTTCTATACAATTTCCAACATACACAATCCGAAATCGTTTACAATCAAATGGCGCCGTTGCCGGGGATAGTGCGCTAATTTTTCGTATTTTGAAATTTGAGTTGAAAAATTTATTCCATTTTAATTTTTAGATCTAAACTCGTACAAACCCTAATACGCGTGTTGTGATTTGATTGCGAGGAAATCTGGAATCATTAGAGCTTGGATAAAATTTTTGTGAATATTCCAGAGAGCTAAAGGGAGCAACAGAAGCATTTTCCTAAAATTTTGTGCTGAGATATCCTTCCCCCACCGCGATTCCGCGGCCAACACCCACCTCCTGCGGCGGTTTCGTGGCAGCTCTAGCTCTTCTCTGTTCCAAATTTGCTCTGTGAGCTTCTAACTTTCTTATCTCTTCTTAAATCTGCTCCAATTAACATTTCCTGCAGGTTTCTTTGCAAATATTCGCAGCACGCAAATTGCAAAAAATTAAATTGTGCTTGTTTTGTTCTTTGTGGTTGTTTGCATAATTAATACGGACATTAAGGGGCAAAGACCAAATCCATATTAGGTGGGGAGTTCATTACCCTTTCTAAGCCCCGAAAACCGCAAAACTTGCATCCGCATTTACCCTAATTAACTAAAAAATATCTAGAGATGACTTTAAGGACCGTCGCGCTCACTTAGGACAAGAGAAGGCCGTGGGTAATTCATTGCTTATCCGCGTTTTCTTGTGGTGTCTAAGGCAAGTGTGTCGAAGGCTAGTGGTTATTAATTAGGCCCACTACTTACGTAGTGGAGTACCTTCCCACTTATCTGGCACTTACCTGGCCACAGGGGGACAAAGAGGCAGTGGAGGATTTATCCTGCGACTTGTCTTTTGGCAGTTAGGAGCGGTCTAGAGTTTGACCTAGGTGACCACTAGAATTAGGGTTTTGTGTGTTGCATTTGTTGTGTTGCATCATTTTTTTCAAAAATTCGTTCAATTTTCAAATCAAACACCGCATTCATATCATTCCCCTAATTATAAAATCACGCTGCCACTTGTACTAACCCTTTTTAGTGCAAGATAGGCTGGACACGGGATTCTAGTGCCCGTTAGTCCGCGTTTCCTTGATCGACCCTAAAGTCGGTATTTCTACATTTACCTTTCTTTACCCACCACCACACCCACATCGATGGATCCACCTCCATCGAACTTCTTTTTCACTACTCTGCCGCCGTCCGTTGGTGCGCAGAATCCACCTCGCATCTCTCTCCAAGAGAGGTGCTATCCAACACGAGGTCCACTTTCCACCTGTCTTTCCATTCCACCAGCCAACGGGAAAAATTTTCAAATAAAACCCCAATACATCAACCTTCTACCAAAATTTCACGGTCTCGAGTCTGAGGACGCATACGCATTTATCACCAAATTTGAAAATGTATGCGCAATGATGGGTACCTCACAGCTTTCTGTGGATGCTTTACGTCTTCGTCTTCTCCCATTTACCTTGTGCGATTTAGCCGAGAAGTGGCTATATAATACTACCGCACATTCCATTTCAAATTGGGAAGAATTCGTCAAAACATTCCTTAAGAAATTCTACCCACATCAAAAGACAGCTCGAGTCCGTAGCGAAATCTATTAATTCACCCAGCTTCCAAATGAAACATTTTCAAAATGTCTTGAACGTTTTAAGGATCTGTTAGTCCAATGTACTCATCACGGAATCCCCAGATGGGAACTGTGCCGAATCATATATGAGGGCATTAATCCTAACACAAGACAGACCCTTGAATCTATGTGTCAAGGCAACTTCATGACTAAAGATGATGGGGAAGCCTGGAATTTTTTAGAAGATTTCGCAGAAAAATCTTTACAGTGGGAGGGCGTGAGTCAATCTTCTAGGAATGGCAATGATATTTCCATAGGAATTAGAGCTGAAATTTCAGCTTTACACAAGAAATTTGACGCTATGGAAAACAAATTTTTAGCTGCCGCCCTAAGTCAAATGTCACTCTCCAAAACTGTATGTGGATGCTGTTTTGATCCTTCTCATTTGACGGAAGAGTGTCCACTAAATTCTCCGTTTCAAGGTCATGAGCATACCAATGCCGCATTTCAAAAACCTAGAAACGATCCATCTTCTTCCACATATAATCAGGGTTGGAGGAATCACCCAAATTTTGCTTGGAACCAATCACAATTTCAAAACACGGTTCCAACCCAAAATAATTTCCAAGGGGCCCCTCCACCAAAACAACACCCACAACTTCAATTGAGTCAGCACCCCTTTCAAGCACAAAATTTCCAAAATCCGGTCAACACACCTGCACCATCTAGTCCTTTGCAGTTGACCGGGACTGATGAATCCTCTTCATTCATAAACTTGCTTCTAACAAATCTCATGCAAGTATCGGCTGAAATAAAGTTTTCTGTCGATAAAATTGAGAAAAACTCTGCGTCCCAAAGCGAGAGTATTAAATCGATGGAAGAAGAAATTGCACGATTAAAAGCCGAAATGAGTGCAAGAGAGAAAGGGAAACTTCCAGCTCAACCTTTACCCAATCCTGGCTATTCACATCATGTGGATGCAATCACGTTGAGATCTGGAAGAGTGCTTGACACTCACGTTGGGGAAGAGTTTGATGATACTGATAAATCAATCAATAACACCCCGGCTGAGACCTTTCCTCACACACACCCTTCTAATTCTAACCCCAGCTCTTCTACTCCACCACCTTCTTGCGAGCCTATTCTTCGTTTCCCACAAGGCTCGCCACTTCAGCCCACCTCTTTTACTCCTCCACGGACGATCCCCACTTCTATTTTGGGATCGATTCCACACACACTTCCTTCTCCTATGATGGACCCAGCGCTTATTGCTAAAGCACCTTATCCTAATCGGTTAAGGGCTAACACACCGAGTCCGCATATGGAGAAGATTATGAACATTTTAAAGCAAGTTAACATCAACATCCCTCTCCTAGATGCCATCCAACAAGTTCCGTCTTATGCGAAAACTCTTAAGAACTTGTGCACTAGGAAGAGGAAGACTCAAGTGCCCAAGAAGATATTCATGGCAAAAACAGTAGACACAGCCTTTCCCTAGCAATTACCGAGGAAACGTAAGGATCCTGGATATCCTACTATTTCCATTTCTATTGGGGAAAAACACATTAACCGTGCTCTACTAGACCTTGGCGCTAGTGTTAACTTGCTTCCATACTCAGTCTATGAGCAACTAGGGATCGGAGAGTTGAAGCCTTCGAGCATAATTCTCCAGATGGCTGACCGATCAATCACCAAACCTAGGGGTGAACTGGAGGATGTGTTAATAAAAATCGGGGAATTTATCTTCCCTGTGGACTTTATTGTAATTGATACACATCCTGTAGCGAACCCACGGAATCAAATTCCGGTGATTTTAGGTCGCCCCTTTTTGGCCACTTCAATGCAATAATCAACTGTCATAATGGTTCTATGACCCTATCTTTCGGGAATAGGTCAATAGAGCTGAACATTTACAAGTTGGGAAGTGTACCCTCCGAACCTACTGCTCAGGTCTGTTCTTTCGACTTAATGGATGTCGACAGCAGCGAATTTGATGATCCTCCTGATATCGATCTTGACTCTTTTCATACGTTATTGTTTGACCCAACTATATATCATACACATACGGACTCTTCCACCGAGATGTCCGGGTCAACAATTAACATGGATTATGAACTATTTTTAGAGTCTAAAGATCACCCCGCACTTTGTGATGACACTATTCATCGGGGTATTAATGGAACTTTTGAGGAAATCTTCACTGATGAACTCGCATTTTTGAATGACACAGGTGTTGAGATGAATCGTGTCCCAATCAATGAAATTGAACCTCCACCCCTTCTTCTGAATTGTAAAAAGAATGCGAGTAATCCATCACATTCACTGCATCGTATCTCCAAAATGAGACGCACACACATTCTATTCCACCACTTAACCTTTCCCCACTTCTTCTTCCACCAACCAGAGCACTGCATTGATAAATTTTTTGAATGGTTAGTGTTAACTTTCGGTCTTTGCAAAGCTTGGCACCGACCACTGATTTTTGACCCCCTCTTGTGATTTTCAAAGCTTAACATTGCATAACTCAAGTTTGGGGGGGGCATTTTTTCTGGCTCCTGAAAAGATAATTTTTACAAAAATTTGAGCCAAAAATAAGTTTGGGGGAGGATCTTCACTTAAATATTTTGCCCCCACTAATAAATTCCTCCCAAGCTTACAGGTTTTTCGAGATTTAGCAGATGACAACAGTGATGACACTGTTGAAAATAAGTTTGGGGGAGGTTTGTGCTTATTTTCGCATCATTTGCATATCACTTTGCATAAGCACAAAACATTTTTGAAAACCTATAAAAATTTCAAAATTTTCAAAACAAAATAAAAATATTTTTTGTACATAAATAAGATAATAAAAGTTTAGATAATGAAAAATTACATCCATAAGATTAGAAAAATTTAAGAATACCAAGAAAATTAGAAGTTTTCTTATACGAACTAGTAATAAGTAGTTATGAGCCGTTGTCCCAAGGGTTAGTAAGATGAAAGACATCACTAATCCGAGGATAAAAATAAGTCTGAAAAATAGTTTCTATTCTGGAAGCCAAACATTTTGAACGTTGATACCTTGCTATTCGCACTTACACACGTCTTAAAGCCTGGGATAGTAGAGGATACCTTGAAATGCTCTTGTCTTAAAGCCAAAAGTATGAAGGAAATAAAAAAAAATGTATGAAGAAAATATAAAGTGGTGAGAAAAATGGACACTAGTTTTGTTATCACCAAGGGCAATAAAAAATATATAGCGAGGGTGCCTCTTCACCTAGTGCCCTAAGGCCAACTGGTCTGGGAGTCACTGCTATGCCTGAGGTGGTGCAAGACGAGGAAAATACACCAAATAAGCAAGCACATGAGTAATCGGTCGGTTAGTACCTCAAGAAGTATTAACGGTCGCATGAAAGTGTATGAGCAACTCCATCTAAATATTCATTAATTAAAAAGTACTGAGACTGATGGGCAAGAGTATGATAGCTTGAATTGAATTCTCCGGGTGTAGGGATGTCCTTTACACACACGCAGGGTGATATGATCGATGTTTGGAAGAAAGATAGGAATGAAGAATAAGACGATGTTTTATTGAGGGAGGACGTGATTTCTGATATCTTTTCATGACCATTAAGATAGGGCTCATGACAACCGAAAAGCTAGCTTAGTTGGAAACCCTAATTTTCAAGGCTTTTCTTTTACAATTATTTTCTTTAAATGTAATATTCACGGTCTTCCTTTTATTATTGGATTTTGTGGGTGCAATCCGCTGAAAACCCTCAGGAGACAACACTCCTCCTACTAGGGACACCTAGAGGTTTAAAGGCTTGTTGCACGTGCTCAGTGCAATCGTGTTGGCTACGAAAGTGTGCTAGTTAGTTTTTCTCTTTCTTTATTTTCTCCTTCTCCTTTTAATAAAACAGTTCGCTCGAGACGATCGAAAATAAGTTTGGGGGAATTTGATCAGTCGAAAATACTGCATTTTTAACACGGCAATTTGCCTATCATTTGCACTCATCTAGAAGTGTTCGGCATTCATATAGCACATATTAGCAAATCAGTCATTAAATATCAGATTGCATGTGTTAGATTCTAAAACCGGCACTATAAAGGAAATTGACCGTATTTCATGGCATCGCATCATCCCTATATTGCGCAACACTTGTCTTGAGAAATTGTGCAGGAACAAAGCCAAAACAGTGCTGATAAAATACGCCAACTCAAAGGCCAGAGATCTGGCAGAGATCAGGGACTCAATCGGAAAATCAACATATCACAAAAAGGTCTAAATATTAGCAGCAGAAAAGCCCAAAAGTTGCAAGCCCTAAGGCTTCAAAAGCGCCACGGTTCCGCGGCGGGAGCCTGCTTGCGCCGCGGAACTGCGGCGTGATGACGTCATCAGCTCCTTAAATTTCCTCACATGCTCTAAAATAACGGCCTTAGCTTCCAGAACATTGCAGATTATCCACGTGGCACATCTAGAAGGCTCGGCTTAACAAACTTCATCTAGAAGCTTCTCCTCAACAAACTTTTGGAGGGAAATTCAAATCTCTTCAACAAACTTTTGGAGGGAAATTCAAATTTGAAAGCCTAGATCTAGGGTTTTGATGTCTATAAATAGGAGCCTAGATCTAAGGATTGAAGGGGTTCATCAATAGTTCTTTAATAGTTCATTACTTCCTCATTCTTCTTCAATTCTTCATCTTCTTCCACAAGTCTAGTGACAAGACTTGTGCGAAACCCTAACCCTAATTCCAATCAAATTCAAGATCCCGAGTACCAATCAAGCAAGAAACCCTTCAATCTTTTAGGAGCGGAGCCGATCTCCAATCGAGCAAGTGATCCAAGCCGAACCGCGACTCACGGAGCCGAGCGAAGCCAAATCGACGATCGAGTTCTTCCTCTTGTAGTTCTTGAGCGAATGTAATGAAATTGTTGATATAAATAAAAGGTGAAATTCTTTAATCTTGTTTTCTTTAAATTCTTGCATCATGATTCGATCTCAATTTGTAATTGTAGTTCTTGTGATGATGTTTGAGTAAAACTCCGCTCGTAAAGGAGTCGAGACGATCAATAGAATGATGATGTAACAAATCTTAAAACGATTCTTAAGTCCTACGGGTTTTGTAAACCCTAGCAAGTTCAAGAATCGATAACCTAGTTTCGTTGCGATGCTTTCTTGATTGTGATCGCTCGAAATTAGGGATCTACGATCGTTTCTTGAATTTACTAGAGGCTAGAATGTGAATGATATCGACGAAGGAACAAGGGATAAATGATGAAACCCTAGTTTCACTAGAAATCCCTAATTCTCGTCGATCATCATCGATCTAGTATCAATTCATCGAAGGATAAGAATACGTCATCATAAGATTGCATCACATCTATAGATCCGATCGATTCCTACGAGCCTCATTTCGATTCTTGATATTTGGTTGGAAAAATCATCAAACTCTCAATTCTTGATTCTATCTTTTTCTTGTTATTAGATCTATATTTTCTAATTCTTTAACTTCAACTATAAATCATGAATTGTTTTGTTTTGTTTTCTTTAAAGTTTCGACTCATCTAATTCGAAACACGAACTATTACACTGTCCCTGTGGACGATCCGCACTCACTTACAATCTACATCCGACACCGTAGTTGATTGCGGTCAAATAATTTTTGGTTGTGATTTCTATACAATTTCCAACATACACAATCCGAAATCGTTTACAATCAAATGGCACCGTTGCCCGTGGTGTGGGGTAGTTTGAGTGTGAGTTCAACAGAATCTCGGGAGTCCCTTGCCGACATATATATATATGGAGATATATGGAGATTTACAGGGTTATCACTGATTATTACCGTGCGTTTTATATTTTGGGCCCGTGGTCCCTTGCCCTTGGGTCCTACCCTTGGTTAGGGGATACTTACGAGTGGTTGACTCTCACACTTGGACTGACGATAGGCTTAGTGACCTGTACAGTGAGACTTAGAGACTGATAGGGATAGTGACATTGACATGCATTACTTACTGAATCAACGCACATGACATATTATTTTACTGCTTTACTGTTCACCTGCTCTATTATACACCCGCATTGGCTACTTCATGTTCACATCTTTACTATCTTGATTTACTGTCATATATTCATTATTACTGTTCGAGTTACCACTTGCACTTATATATATATATTGCTACCGCGTCGCTCTGACGACCTGAGTATGCATGCTCAGAGTGAGAAGTGGAATCTAGCTTGGACCAGGACCAGACGTACATCGCGTACATCTTGATCAGCTATTCAGAGCTATACTCTTTTGATCTCCATCAGGTTAGTTCCTTGTATCTGTTTTGTTTTAGTTACTGCATTTCTCATTACCTGTGCGTTGTTTACTGATTACCACGTAAAGTTAGAAGCCGAAGTGTGACTACGGAGAGCTATTACCTCGACCGTAGGAGCATGGCTGGCCTTGTCAACCTCTCGTATTCCGTATTTTGGGAAGCGGAGCGTGACACCTAGGAAATTACCAATAGCTCGTCTTCGAGCTTTCTCAGTCTCCTTGCTCGTCTCTGAGCTCCTGACGTGCCGAGCTTCCTCGGCCTCCTAGCTCGTCTCCGAGCCGTCTGACGTGCCGAGCTTCCTCGGCCTCCTGGCCCGTCTCCGAGCCCCTGACGTGCCAAGCTTCCTCAGCCTCCCAGCTCGTCTCAGAGCTCCTGACGTGCCAATCTTCCTCGGCCTCCCCCAATCAACCAAGATCTCGGATCTCATGCGCCCCACAACGGCTCTGCGTATATCGCCAGGACGAGATATCCGCCTCCCCATGATCCGCGTCCCACGCTAGCGTATCCCCCCGTTAATAGGCGCATCCTACCATTCAAGGCGAGGATAACGTTGGGGCGTAACTGACGACGGTGATCTCGCACCTGCTCGCTCCACGCGATCCCTATATAAACCCCTCTCTCAGACGACTCATGCATTTTGAATTTATTTCCAATACGCCGCTACTCTGCACTATACCTTGGCTCTAACTTGATCGTCGGAGGGTCCTACGGTGGTCACCCACCCCGGGACTTCTTTGCAGGTAGCTCGTCGTCCAACACCAACCCATTGAGATCCAAATAAAATCTCAACTGTCAAAGACCACCATCACAGAATCGACGGAGGACAACATCTGAAGGAGATCCCAGCCTCCATCAGCTGGCGTCGTCTGTGCGAACGAAAGACTTTTTTTGTTCCACCATAAAAGTTGATCTTTTGCTCTCGACCCAATGGCGAGCGACGACCGCAACGATTCGAATATGAGCCTCCACAACGGAGGCGGGAGCGGCTCGTCTCCCCCTTCTAATGCCATCAACGTCTTGTCCGCCCGGATCGACAGGCTCATATCGCTGGTGGATGCCCTCGTCCGCGTTCAAGCAGCGGGCCCTACCCACCAGGCCGTGGCTCCCCTTCCCCGGGATTACGACGTCCGCCGAAGGATGGACGGGCACACTCAAGCCTTCAATCTCTCTCACCCTCATCATAGCACCATCGAGCGCCGGCTGGCTGACTCCGGCTTCCTTAACCCGCACGCGGCAATTGATGTCATGACCCGCTGGGTGCCGGACAGTTCTACGCCGCGGTCCAAGGAAAGACTGGGCCGTCGCTCCAATGCCCGTCGCGCGTTCTCTCCCCTTGAGGAGGTGTCAGTCATCTCACCTGCTTCCAGGCATGACCGACGCCCCCACTCTCGCCGGGATTGTGCGAGCGACGAGCGTAGGGACTACTCGAGGGGGGCCTCGCCCGAGGATTTGAGACACTTGATAGAGCGAAATCGAAGCCGCACCTTCGCACAAACCCGGAGCGGGGGTAGACACCACTCTGACTGTGCAGAATGCTCGGGGTGCCACCATCGACTCGAATCCATCGAGAAGAAAATCGAGGGCATACGACGGGACGACCATGAGTCCGGCGAAGGGGTCAGATACTCCGCCGATTCACTGACGAAGCCTTTTACGGAAGAGCTGCTAGCCGAGCACGTCTCATCCAGGAACAAGCCGCCAAAAGTGGCACTCTTCGACGGAAAATCTGACCCGAAGGACCACCTAGACGCATTTACTGCGGGCATGAGCTTCCAGGATAACTCTGACGCGGCTCAATGCCGAGATTTCCCCACCACCCTTGTAACGACCGTGTTTTCTAATACATAATAAAATATATTTTATTTAAATTTCTAAAATCAAATAATTATTTACGTGTTTCGTTGATAGAAGAATATTTTTAAAGTAATGTTAATAATTTTCAAAGCATTGAAAAATGATTAAAGGAATTTTCTAAATTCTATTTATATTTTTGTAGGCTTAAAATGTTTTAATAAAACTTTATAATGCCTTAAATCAATTTACATATTTTTATTATCGATTAAAATAATTATTTCTGTAACAACCCTAAATTTCCTGTACAACTTTCTGTACAAATTTTTCAAAAAAATACAGAAAGGGGTACTTTTGCCTGAGCATAAGTTATAAGTTTGTTTTGCTAATTAATTACAAGAAGGAGCTTATAGCTCATTGGTAATACCTTGCACTGCTGAACCAAGCCACCAGAGTTCAAATCCTATACCTCACATTATTTTTAACATTGTTTTATTTTGAATTTTTAGAATACCAAGGGTTTACACGTGCATAACTCACAAAAACCCCACTACACATTGAAAACTAAATGTACCAGGGGACTAATGAACCGACAAGGAGCACTCCGGCCACCTGACTCGGCCGGCGGACCGGCCGACTCAGGTCGCCGCCGCCGGCCGGACTCGGCCGGACCGCCGAATCCCCAATATGAAAGTTTGGGCTTTTCATCTTCCCTGTGCTCCTGTATAGTTTAAATGTGCAGACCAGTAACAAAGCCCTTTTAAAACACCAATTACTCCATTTTATTACATTTTATAATATTTTATTATATTTTTTCAATTAAACCTTTCACCTATCCTAACCCTAGCCTTACCCTATAAATACAACCCCTAAACACTACCCCCTCACTCCAAAATTCTGATCAAAACTCTTAAGAAATTTCCTAGAACCCTAGTGTACTTTAGAAGAAGCGAAAGGCGAAGCTCTGGCGTTTTTTCCGGCGACAACCCTAGGAGATCCCAGCGACGAAACGACGCACCGAAAGCTACATCCACTCCCTCTACCTCTCCTCTTTAAGCTAAACCCGTAAGTCCCACCTCCCTCTCTCCTTTTCTACTCTAAAAACATCTTTTAATAAAACCCGACGGAATTGGAGTCAAACTGATTTCCGATTCGGTTTCTTTCTACAAATCCCACTTTTCTTAAACACAACCCTATTAAACCATTACATGTTGACTATTAATCATTAACAAATATGTTGAACAAGTTTCATGACAATCTATATCATCTTGTAACTTTTATTGCTCTTTTTCAGTAAAATACCATGTAGTTTCATTTTGACATTAAATCATCACAATCTTGCTATACCTTTAAGTTAGATCACGAGGTAATGACCTACCTCCTCACAACACTCATATGCAATATAGCACAATACTTTCGGGAACTTAGAATACGGGAAAACGAAACATTTCAAATAAATACCATTTACTAATAAAACTGTTGAAGTCGAAAATTGCATCCCGGTTGACCAAGTCAAAGTCAAAGTCAACCCCAAGCCAAACGGGCCCATGCCCAGCTCGGGTCCGAACATGAAGCGGCCGGCCCTCCCCCATGCCAAAATGAAATCATGTAATAAATAATTTTTATGTAATTTTTTATGCATGAATGTAAACAAAATGGGCATAAAGCCAAATTTTTGTAAGCCCATGGCTTATGTGCAAAAAAAAATGGTACATGAGCCATGGGATGGGCAAAAGGCCATTTTGTAGAGCCCAAGGGGCTATATGTAAATATGTAAGCCTATAAAAGGCAACATGATGATGAATAAAGAATAGACTTTTCATTCCCCAAAAATTAGGGTCTGTGCCTCTTTCCTCCTTCCTCAAGGTTCTAAACCCTTCTTCTTTCTTTTTGAATTAAATCAAGAGTTTTACTCTTCCTTTTATAAAACTAAATAGTTTTTCACGATAAAACCCACAAAGGGGAACTCAGATCTGCCATCAGATCTCAGAAAGGAGAGATTTTTAAAATCTCATATTTCTTGATCTTCAAGATCCGGCCAACAAAGGAAGAAGGAGATCCATCTCCAGAAACCCCACTTTGGGGAAGAACTAGGGCTCAAGGGAAGAAGCCTTTCATCAGCTTCAAAACATCCTAGGAGTTTAACTCTTCACACACACACACACACACACACACACACAGAGAATAATAAGTGCTCCTTTCTGGGAGTACAACTCCCATCGCAGGGACCAAGTCCCTTTTGCATGGGGCGCTAGCGCTCTTGCGCTCAGAGCGCTAGCGCCCGAGCGCCCACATGCTGACACGTGGCGCGCTAGCGCTCTTATGCTCAGAGCGCTAGCGCCAGAGAGCCCACGTGCTGACACGTGGGGCGCTAGCACTCAAAGCGTTAGCACCAAAAAACGCTAGAGCTCGAGTGCCTGTAAGTCCACGGTAGCGCCCCGGCCGTCTACAGACGCCAAATGCGGAACAAAAACTTTATAACTGGCGCTATCGTATACTTTAACCCGGATCTGCCATTATTGCTAAACTAACAAACTGTAAAGAGTGTAGAAAGGTTATACCGAATGATCCGAGTCCTTCGTTCTTTAACCATCATCCCACGCTCCGTTGCGGCTGCTCTGATCTCATCGATCTCCGATCTGCTCGTCCAGGTGGCACCACGTCAACGATTCTTTAAACGGGCTCCCGCCTCTGACTCGAGGCAACTCGGTCGTCAAGTTTGCTAAAAGAGACGACCAAGAATGATGTAGAGAATGAGTAGAAGACTTTGTCACGTTACGTCCAAAGCTATGGATGAACGGTTAATGAAGTTGCCACTCGAATCGGGTGATGGAATGAAATGAGCTGTGAAATTCCATACACCATAAACCATAGTCTTTTTACCAAAAATGAAATCAATCTCTCTCTCTCTCTCAAAGGGTGGCCGGCCAATATAAGTAGAAGGAGGAGAGTGAGTGTAGGAGCAAAGGGGGTGAGTGTAAGCAAAAAGATCTAAAGCAAATATCCTTAAGTAAACAAGAAACATTAAAGCTTAAAGCATGAGTCATTATACACCTCATCAAGACATTAATGACTCCATTAATGCACTGATGACTCACCAAGCCAAATCACCCTCTCTAGAACCTTCTAAAAGCATGACCCACTCTCATCCAAGAAAAGATAAATCCGTCTTTAACCGAATGTTAAAAGACGGCTGATATAAAACTGGAAACTGGCAACTTCCAAAAGTGATCCTGAAACGACTTTCAGGATAACCCCGTAACTGTATAAATATACCCGCATTTGTATTACGACCGAATACAAATGCAACTGAGACAAAGATATTATATCTACTCAATATAATACTCGGATCCGGCTTAAACTAAAGCCGACTAGTATCATCTGCCCGAAATCTGACACGTGCGTAAACGCACGTGCATTTTCCGAACCCTGCCATAAAACCATACGGCCTCTACAACGTTTCGCCCGAACTTGGGAAACTGTCTGTGGGGGACTCTAATGACTCGTCAGTACCCTGGCAGTGGGTTTAACCACAAACCGTCAGCGGCACTAGCTATGCGTAACGGCTGTCCATGGACTGACCTCAAGGGAGGCCGATGAGCGAACTCATCCGGAAACCCTACTGAGCCTAACAGTGACAATGTATATACAGTCCGGTCCGTTCGTCTATGAGTATCGTATATCTGCCTAAGGGGCTAGTAACGTCAGACCCCCAATAGCAGTATAAGTCGTGTCGGAGTATAGCCCAATAACACCCTGAGACACTACTGGAGTACCTACCAGTAAATCTCCTGCCACGGCCGTGGGCTTTGTGTAATGGCTCTCCTAGACACAGCACAATCTCGCCCCCAATACCGGGAGAGACGAATCCCCTGCCGATCCGCTCACGTGCCTCCATGTGGCTCGGGACTGTACCCAAAAACTACCTGTTTGCACGACTCCTTTGAGCCGTGGTAGGGTAGAAATCAAAGCACAGTGGGAACTCACACGAGACAAATGACGACCTCAGGTCGATGAACTAACCTGTACACATGTCACCAGGGAACTGCTATCTGACGATATGTATAATACCAACTAGCAGGTTCCCGGCGAGTCCTGTCCGGTGTACTCATAACCCAATGAGCACCTGCATACATCTTAGGTGATCCAACTGACACCAGTGGCTTGTGAGACCGGCCACCGCCCCTCGTCGGGGTCTTGACTGTATACACTAGTCTACTCCGGAGTATCGATGCCCTGTCTCGAAACTCCCACGACTAGGGACCACAATTAAGGATATGCATATAAACCACCCAACTCTCACGTATATGATCGCCATCATACTGTTGGTAGTAAACCAAGATCCTAAGGGCTCTATCAAAGTGTAACATGTAATCAGTCACCTGAACATGTACACGACTGATAAAGGCAAACCAGATAGCATACTATCATCTCGAGTAAGACTGTCTTACCGGTATAGATCCTCCGCAATCATTGCAATCACGTACCTGCGATCCAATAATTGACTCTGAGGGCACTATCAACCAACAATCTCCCACTTGCACTTAAGGCTAATTATTGCGATGTCGACTACTCACAGCCCGTGTGAAACCGAACATCTAACTCCTCTACTAATCAGTTTCACAAAGCCCGTTTGTAAAACTATTGTGTTCGAGAAATAGCCTCAGTGAGTGATCCGCCTAGATGTTTCTTTCTATATCTCTCTTAATCTCAAGGTCGCGGAGAAATCCATCTCCCGAATTGAGTAATACCTGTCTTAGAATATGTCTGGATATCTGATGGGACCTAGTTCATAAATGAACTCCAAATCCAAACTTCTTAGACTGTATCGATCACTGAACCTAATCAGTATCCGGCACCATGCCACCCACAGTATCCTCTTGGACCACCTGTCCATAATACTGTCCCTCATCAGAGGGAAAAACTATAACTCTGACAGTCACTCTGTCAACCATGTCACCTTTGAAGCCTGGAATGATAACTGTCTCCCGAAGGAGGCTGCCGTTATCAAATCCGTAGAACATGTACTTATGTTCTAAAACTGCTTCCTTATGTTTCTCCAGGATTGGATTAATACAAACTTATTGCATCTAGTGCAAAAACAACATCTGGTGTGGTACTTGACATCTCACGATTGACTCAATTGCCTAAGCAAGTGATCTGCCAATCATGCACATCCCTCTCTCCTTTAGTCTGTAAGACACCTTTAGAGAGGATGACTCCTTCACCTGCAGGTACACCACCATGCCAGGTGTCATCTATTCTAAAAACCATTAGAATACTGTCAAAGTACCTACCTTGGGAAACTACATAAATCCAGATCTAAAGCCATAGATCTAGAAACCAGAATGTCAAATATTATATCCATATCCTATCTGGAGAAACAACTGTGTGACGACCACAGTACAACCGATCGTAGTATAGGAATTTTACTTCCTACTCTGTGTATGTCATCCAGATACCATGACATCACACCCTACTACCTTCTTAACAGATCCATCCCCTATTCTGATTGAAGTCAAACCCATGACTGTCATATCAAAATTAGATGATCTATCTCCGCTATAACTGCTCAAGTCTATAAATAGATATAAGCATCTTGCCCACTATTCTTCCGATGCTCCCACTGACTACGACAACCCTCCTACCGGGTCTCATAGCCTGGAACAACAGTAGTGTCAAGTCTGGGTAAACAAGATCCTCCCTGTCACCGTCCTTGAGGCTACCGGAGTACCTCTCGGGTGTCTGAGGTTACCCATCATATCTGCGGAGTGGCTATTGGAATGTCAAACCTGATTGAATATATAGGTCCTATTAAATTTTCCGTAATCGTTCGCGGTTCTGGACTCACTTCCAGTTCTACCATACCCCCACTACTGTTTTCTGAAAAAGATCCATTTTACTAAAACTGTGGCGAGTCAAGAACAATATCACTATTGATCTTCCAAATGGTAGAATATCAACCCTCGTCATAGCCAGGGTCAACCCACAAACAGCCATTACAGAAACGTGCCCTGAGTTATCCAGAGTCTGGTTTTAAGCATAAGCTGGACAACTCCCCGTACGTTAACATCTTTTAAGGTATGAACCATTCTATATCCAATATAGAAACTTTGGCACTTATTTAATTGGAACCATATTCAAATCATGCAGCTGTCTCCAGTGCAAATCAACTTAATGGAAAAAGGCTAATCAGCATTACTCAACTTAGGAATCTATCCAATTATGAGTAACCTGAAAGAGAAACAAGTTTCTCAAAACCATTACTATCATCTGAATACCAATCACAAGAATCTATATCTTCGATCTCTTTGAAGAATCCCGATACTTGTGACACCTGGTTCTCTACTTTATTCTTATACCCACAACTTCTCAGACTTAGACCCTGTATTTCTACGAAACACTTGTCTAAAAAACTAGAGAAGTCATAAGTAAACAGAACATAGTGCGAGGACCTACCCCTTTATCCTGATGGACACTGGACAACATACATTACTCTGTATAAGTCCGCTGAGTTAAGCAACTCAAAACATGTGCGTTGTAGGTTGAAAACTGTACCCTGGCGATTTTCTCAAATATCACCAATTACAACGAATTCCGATATAATGAGGATAATCACCTAATTCCCAATAACTTACTCCCACTCATCATCTGTAAAACCATACAGATATGAGAATGAAACCTGGTAAATACATACCCTTGGAGTAAGTATCTAATCGGGAAAACAGTTTTCCTTTAACGATGCACTGAAACATGAAAATGTTTCGTAGGGGTATCCTGGTATTCATAGCAATGCCTCTTCCATAATCCAATTCATGACTTCAACCGTATATTTTATTGCCATCTCTCCAAATCCCTTTATTTGTCTTTAGTCGTTACCTTCTGTACACCATCGTTAGGCTAAATGGTTTTCTTCCTTTCCTACCGTTCGGCACCAGCCTATGGTTTGGAAGAAGACTATCCAGTAAGCATAATAGGTGTACCCTCCTAAACCAAGGAGTACTCGCAACTTGAGAGAAGGTGATGATAAAAGACAACTGAATAATACCTTATTCTTTTAAAGGTGAAATAGGAGTGGCGATGAAGTACGCAGTTTGGTCGTGAATGATAACAGTCGCAATTTACTTTGCCCTCTTTCTAATCCCTTTATTTTGTCTTTACATATTACCTTCTGCACACCCTACTCAGGCTAATTGGTTTTCTTCCTTCCCTACCTTTCGGCAACTGCCTATGGTTTGGAATAAGACTATCCAATAAGCGTAATAGGTGTACTCTCCTAAACCAAGGAGCCCTCGCAATCTGAGAGAAGGTGATAATAAAAGACAACTGAATAAACCAATTCTATTTCTCCTGAACCTGGATCCATCCTCGAAGAAGTCCCTCCGAGTTCGTATATAACCATACGATGGATCTATCCAATGGAAGTGGATGTCCGTAGTAATACGGGTGTTCTGAGAAATACAAAGGGTAAAAGAAGGAGTGGCAATGACTTATGCAACATAGACAATCCAAAAGCCAGTATTTTAAGAAGCTTCGGTCAACCTGGTCACTGAGTCACAGTCTAGGGTCGGTCAAAGGTCGCTGCCAAAGAGAGAGAGAAAAGAAACACTCTGCGTGCACTCTAACCTAGATCAGAATGGTTATCACTTTATCTAATCCGGAAACCTCCCACTGTCCTGTCAAATTCTCCTCCAAACCTGAAAGAAGAATCAATCGGGATCACCCGAAGAGTAAACCAACTCATCAGTGGGAATCGGGATCCAACTCTCATCGCATGATAACGTGATGGAATGCATCCACGTTACTCATACTCCAGAGGGTATGCGCATACTTGGCAAGTTTCAGTTTCTTTAGAAACTCCCGATAAGATTTTTGCCCCATGCTCTTATAACCTTGGCGTTAGGTCAAAATGTCATAAGTCATATGCCAAGTTCTACCCGTCACTATCTTGTTAATTTGAACCCACCCGCACATGCCCTTGGCGTTAGGTCAAAATGGCAGAACGGCTGTCCCAAACCAACTCATATATCTATGCAACAATTGAATACTCAGCAGCTACCAAACACTATGCCTTGGCGTTAGGTCAAAATACATAGCTTGAATACTACTGAATACCCAAAAGAAGTGACGGAGGGCTACGACTGGTTTTTGGCGAAAAACCTTTAACGTAGTGAACTTGATATCGCTGAAGGAACCTGATAGCGTTTTAAAATATAGTGGCGAAAACCTTTTGCTAAAGAGGTCATTCCCGGTGAAGGGATCTCGGCTCTTTCCTCGTGGAATGAGGTGCAGGATATTCCACTGAATACCGCGATGCAAAGCAACTTGTAATCGACTATAGTGAAGTTATTACCCTGATGCAAACTTCTGCCCAAGGGGTCAGTCCCGGTGAAGGGATATCGGCCCTTGCCCCGTCGAATGAGGTGCAGGATATTCCACTGAATACCGCTATGCAAAACAAAAGGAAACGTCTTTGCAATAACACTTTTAAATTTGTTCCAACAACTGCAAACAGGTTTGTTTTACTTTGCATTGATCAGAATCAACGCAGTCCCATCAAAAAATCACACCAGAAAAGAACGAAAATAAAATGTACGTATATGCCATCCGCATTCGTCACTGGGTCCCGTCATCACCCGTTAGGTTACTTAACTAACGACAGAGCGGGGACTGGACTAGCGCGGGTGTAAAACATATACAACATCTAATAGTATATAAACCAATATACAATAATCGCTCCAGGCGTGATAATATGCAACATTACAGAAAAGTAATAAGCATCATAGAACAATACAGATAATCTGGGATCCCCGAGTTTCACAGAGTCGCTGCTGAAACTCGACGTTCCCCTGTCGTGTGGATAGCCTGTGCAATGAAAACTAGACCCCTACGGGTGCGGCAAGTTACCCGCCAAAATCTGAAGCGAGGCAGCCCCGTACAGCAAAGTGAATGGACCACCCTGCACTTCACGGAATCCGGTAATCTTGGGCACCCCTTCTTGGGTCAACCTGTACCCCCTACGAGTGCGGCGAATAGTCTGCCAATTCTATAGTGAGGCCCCTCTGCCTCTCAAAGCCATGAGATACGGACCCGTTGCCCTCTAGAACCCGGCTATCCGTGCACTCCGTCGCGGGGCAAAACCTAGTACAGTAATGAAAAATAGTACAACAGGTACATCGACCACAACCTGGTCGTACCCCAAAAGAATATTATACAACAGGCAGTGACGGCAGTCCACATGTTGGACGCTCGTCCCGCAATATCAAATGTACAAATAAATCCAAACTGCACTATCATTGCACACTGCTATCCACCACGACAAATCCGCAACATCACAGCACAACACAGAACATCAACGCGAATGTCACGTTCGCAAACCCGTCTAAAAGAACTATAGCAATCAGACGCGGTTTACCAATCAAATGACATTCCCGGTCGGAGATATAATGTAAGCACTGTAAACTAACATGTTTAAATATCGATCGACAAAATATCACGAAGTGGGCCACACGAACAACTGGTGAACAGTAACAAAATCCGGGCCCAAAAGATATGTACCAAAACCCCCAATTTCCAGAGAAGAATACACTGTGCAAATTTGGGGGCATGATCCCACAGAATGGCCGCGGATGCACGGCCAAACCATGGGTTTGGCCACGATTCCGCGGCAGTCTTGTCGATTCATGAGCCCAAATTTGTACGGTGTTCTAATAAAACCCTGCTGATTTTTCTGTGATATGTAAAATTAATTTTAGGACATCATTTAAAATCGACAGAAACTGTGAAAATAGAATTTTGCGGTTTTCGATATCCGTTTCGATCGATATTTTAAACGTGTTAGCACAAGTTAGTAAAGCAAAATGGTGAGTCTCTGATACCACTGTGCGTCCACGGTAGCGCCCCGGCCGTCTACAGACGCCAAATGCGGAACAAAAACTTTATAACTGGCGCAATCGTATACTTTAACCCGGATCTGCCATTATTGCTAAACTAACAAACTGTAAAGAGTGTAGAAAGGTTATACCGAACGATCCGAGTCCTTCGTTCTTGAACCATCATCCCACGCTCCGTTGCGGCTGCTCTGATCTCGTCGATCTCCGATCTGCTCGTCCAGGTGGCACCACGCCAACGATTCTTTAAACAAGCTCCCGCCTCTGACTCGAGGCAACTCGGTCGTCAAGTTTGCTAAAAGAGACGACCAAGAATGATGTAGAGAATGAGTAAAAGACTTTTTCTCGTTACGTCCAAAGCTATGGACGAACGGTTAATGAAGTTGCCACTCGAATCGGGTGATGGAATGAAATGAGCTGTGAAATTCCATACACCATAAACCATAGTCTTTTTACCAAAAATGAAATCAATCTCTCTCTCTCTCTCAAAGGGTGGCCGGCCAATATAAGTAGAAGGAGGAGAGTGAGTGTAGGAGCAAAGGGGGTGAGTGTAAGCAAAAAGATCTAAAGCAAATATCCTTAAGTAAACAAGAAACATTAAAGCTTAAAGCATGAGTCATTATACACCTCATCAAGACATTAATGACTCCATTAATGCACTGATGACTTACCAAGCCAAATCACCCTCTCTAGAACCTTCTAAAAGCATGACCCACTCTCATCCAAGAAAAGATAAATCCGTCTTTAACCGAATGTTAAAAGACGGCTGATATAAAACTGGAAACTGGCAACTTCCAAAAGTGATCCTGAAACGACTTTCAGGATAACCCCGTAACTGTATAAATATACCCGCATTTGTATTACGACCGAATACAAATGCAACTGAGACAAAGATATTATATCTACTCAATATAATACTCGGATCCGGCTTAAACCAAAGCCGACCAGTATCATCTGCCCGAAATCTGACACGTGCGTAAACGCACGTGCATTTTCCGAACCCTGCCATAAAACCATACGGCCTCTACAACGTTTCGCCCGAACTTGGGAAAATGTCTGTGGGGGACTCTAATGACTCGTCAGTACCCTGGCAGTGGGTTTAACCACAAACCGTCAGTGGCACTAGCTATGCGTAACAGCTGCCCATGTACTGACCTCAAGGGAGGCCGATGAGCGAACTCATCCGGAAACCCTACTGAGCCTAACAGTGACAATGTATATACAGTCCGGTCCGTTCGTCTATGAGTATCGCATATCTGCCTAAGGGGCTAGTAACGTCAGACCCCCAATAGCAGTATAAGTCGTGTCGGAGTATAGCCCAATAACACCCTGAGACACTACTGGAGTACCTACCAGTAAATCTCCTGCCACGGCCGTGAGCTTTGTGTAATGGCTCTCCTAGACACAGCACGATTTCTCCCCCAATATCGGGAGAGACGAATCCCCTGCCGATCCGCTCACGTGCCTCCATGTGGCTCGGGACTGTACCCAAAAACTATCTGTTTGCACGACTCCTTTGAGCCGTGGTAGGGTAGAAATCAAAGCACAGTGGGAACTCACACGAGACAAATGACGACCTCAGGTCGATGAACTAACCTGTACACATGTCACCAGGGAACTGCTATCTGACGATATGTATAATACCAACTAGCAGGTTCCCGGCGAGTCCTGTCCGGTGTACTCATAACTCAATGAGCACCTGTATACATCTTAGGTGATCCAACTGACACCAGTGGCTTGTGAGACCGGCCACCGCCCCTCGTCGGGGTCTCGACTGTATACATTAGTCTACTCCGGAGTATCGATGCCCTGTCTCGAAACTCCCACGACTAGGGACCACAATTAAGGATATGCATATAAACCACCCAATTCTCACGTATATGATCGCCATCATACTGTTGGTAGTAAATCAAGATCCTAAGGGCTCTATCAAAGTGTAACATGTAATCAGTCACCTGAACATGTGCACGACTGATAAATGCAAACCAGATAGCATACTATCATCTCGAGTAAGACTGTCCTACCGGTATAGATCCTCCGCAATCATTGCAATCATGTACCTGCGATCCAATAATTGACTCTGAGGGCACTATCAACCAACAGTGCCCACGTGCTGACACGTGGTGCGCTAGCGCTCAAAGCGCTAGCACACAAAGCGCTGGCGCTTTTCCCACGCATCCTTGGGATGCCCTTTCCTTTTTTTATTTTGTATATATATGTATACACACACACAAACACACACACACATACTCTACAACACTATCCCTCTCAAAAAATTTTTGGGGCCGGGGCGCTGCCCCACACCCCGCAAGGGGGCTGCTAGCCCCCTTGACCCCCAGTCCGCTATCCGGGTAGCGGGACCCCCGTAAAAACTCTGAGAGGCCCCCGATATATCCCAAACCCCTTCAAAACACACGTACACTACACATTGAGTTCGCATGACCAGTTTACCCGTTAATCGGAGGTTTCCTCGCTCCAAAGGCGAGGGGTAATTAACGACAGCTTAGTTCGCGGCTGCCGGAGATTCGAATCCCCACAATCAATAAACCCCCGGCCCACCCTAAGCAGGGGGAATCTGTAGTACGCCTGACAAGCGCGCGCGTATTCCCATCTCAATGGGGTGACGAAAAACACCCTACAAAAACCATTCTTACAAGATTTAGTATTTTACACAAATCTTTGCTAAGCGCCGTTACAACCCAATTTGGGAAACCCGACTGGGATGGTGCGGATTATCGCACGTCCCTGGGCTTAGTAGTGCGAGATGCAGACCTCCGCAAGGAGCATTCGGTCTCGAAAGATTTAAAATACGAACATCTTAAGAAAATGAGATTTCTAGAAATATAATATATATATTAAAATTTATTTTATAAAATATATATATATATATATATATATATATAATATCAAAAATACCTATTTTTGTTATAATATAAATACTTCAACTTTTCCAAAATCACAAGAATCACTTTACATTAAAATACCATGAAATCCATACAAGTTCAATATTACAATTAAATACCATTTATTATGAAAAATAGGTTATTCTTACTAGAAATGTCACAAAATATGAAATCTACATTCATTATAACTCTAAAGATGATAATTAAATACTTGGGCTGTATTTTGAAAAGTATATAAAAGTATTTTTACATAAAACCCCCTCAAGTTCTATAAATTACCTTAAGGACCGTAGTAAATATAGGTTTAAGCGGGACCAATCTCTTGAGCCTCGGGGAGCCGAGGAAGTGGGTGCTTGCCTATTTAAGGTAGACAACTTAACAACGGTGTTATCAACACGGTAATCGTCTTTGAAAAAGACACAAATCCTGCCGCCCATGTGCAGCGGTTACCGATAACATCAAAATAATCAGGACTTCAATTTACTTTTCTAATTGTCTGACTCAGACTGAGTCTCATTATAAATAACCTGACTTGAATATGATTCAAGTACAATCTACAATCCAACATGAATCCATGAATACGTATATCCAATCTATTCAATTTGTATTGACCGAACCGAACCATGGATATACTTCTATTTACATGATTCTCCAGTTAAATCCACGATTCTACAGTTACATCCATTTACTGATATCATGGTTTCGGCAAGTCATCCAATTATATAATCTATATTACAAGACAGCACAATACAAACAATACAAACAATATATCGCGGGGTTTAAGGGGTAGATTGGTACGGAAGGTGTTAGAAGTGGCACGAGACTGCAACCATAAGAAACTTAATCTGTATTCCGTTGCTGTTGTACCGTGGCATAAACGGTTCCTTGAGTTCCTGATACCTTAGTCTTCGGGGCAAGTGAGACTCCTCTCGTATACACTGGCATCCTTCTGTACAAAGCTATAAATAACAACGTTAATACTAAATACAACATTATAACAACATAATACAACTGTAACAGCTACTCCCTCTCTCTTACTCTCTGTCTATTCTACTTCTTCCTTATCTTTGGGACTTACCGAGCGATTTGTTCGCTGACGACATTCTCTTTCTTTCTTCTTTGAATGTCGTCAGGTGATCTGGACACTCCGGAGATCAAGCCCACTAGTGAAGACTTGGACCACTTCATTGAAGACCCAGAGCTTTAGTTCATTGTACACTTTTATTTCAGTACTTTTCCTTTTCTGTTATACCATTGTTTAGGCATTGCTTTTATTCAGTTGTATTTACTTTTCCATGCATTGTGCAGAAAGAATGTGAATAAATAAAGTTGTTGTTTTGTTATATCTTGTCTCTTGTGCATTTATTTTTATATTGTTTAGATACGCTTAGCGTATTTACTTCATAGTAAATACGTAGCGGCCTCGTCGCGTCCTCTGCCCGTACACTGGGAAGCGGGACGTGACAGGTTTTGTTGGTAGCCCATGCAGGTCAGAGCTGTATGGAATACTATCATGCAGTTCTATTCTGCGTGAACAACCTAAGCAATATAACACAAGAACCAGCAACTAAAATATTCTTTACAATTCATGTTCCTTGAATCTTCCAATTTCATATATCTTGAATCTGTCCTAACCCAAAATTCCCTTACCTCTTTTACAATCTTACCAAAACCTTCGCATTTTTTCGTTCTTTCACATATTTTTCATACCCTACCAATAGTTCTATCACCAAACTTTTCTTAAATCTGTTACACTTTACTTTTACAAATTTCGAGGACGAAATTTTTATAAGGAGGGTAGAAAGTAAAGACCCTAAACTTCCTGCACAACTTTCTGTACAAATTTTTCAAAAAAATACAGAAAATGGTACTTTTGCCTGAGCACAAGTTATAAATTTGTTTTGCTAATTAATTACAAGAAGGAGCTTGTAGATCATTGGTAATACCTTGCACTGCTGAACCAAGCCACCAGAGTTCAAATCCCATACCCCACATTATTTTTAACATTGTTTTATTTTGAATTTTTAGAATACCAAGGGTTTACACGTGCATAACTCATAAAAAAACCCACTACACATGGAAAACTAACTGTACCAGGGGACTAATGAACCGACAAGGAGCACTCCGGCCACCTGACTCGGCCGAATAGGGCCGCCGCCGCCGACCGGACTCGGCCGGACCGCCGAGTCCTCAACATGAAAGTTTGGGCTTTTCATCTCCCCCGTACTCCTGTATAGTTTAAATGTGCAGACCAGTAACAGAGCCCCTTTAAAACACCAATTACTCCATTTTATTACATTTTATTATATTTTTTTCCAATTAAACCTTTCACCTATCCTAACCCTATCCTAACCCTATAAATACAACCTCTAAACACTACCCCCTCACTCTAAAATTCTGATTAAAACTCTTAAAAAATTTCCTAGAACCCCAGTGTACTTTGGAAGAAACGAAAGGCGAAGCTCCGGCGATTTTTCCGGCGACAACCCTAGGAGATCCCGGCGAAGAAACGACGCACCGGAAGCTACGTCCACTCCCTCTCCCTCTCCTCTTTAAGCTAAACCCGTAAGTCCCACCTCCCTCTCTCCTTTGCTACTCTAAAAACATCTTTTAATAAAACCCGATGGAATCGGAGTCAAACCGATTTCCGATTCGGTTTCTTTCTATAAATCCCACTTTTCTTAAACACAACCCTATTAAACCATTACATGTTGACTATTAATCATTAACAAACATGTTGAACAAGTTTCATGACAATTTATATCATTTTGTAACTTTTATTGCTCTTTTTCAGTAAAATACCATGTAGTTTCATTTTGACATTAAATCATCACAATCTTGCTATACCTTTAAGTTAGATCATGAGGTAATGACCTACCTCCTCACAACACTCATATGCAATCTAGCACAATACTTTCGGGAACCTAGAATACGGGAAAACGAAACAATTCAAATAAATACCATTTACTAATAAAACCATTTTTATAAGATTTAGTATTTTACACAAATCTTTGCAAAGCGCCGCTACAACCCAATTTGGAAAACCCGACTGGGATGGTGTGGATTATCGCACGTCCCTGGGCTTAGTAGTGCTAGATGCAGACCTCCGCAAGGAGCATTCGGTCTCGAAAGATTTAAAATACGAACATCTTAAGAAAATGAGATTTCTAGAAATATAATATATACATTAAAATTTATTTTTATAATATATATATATATATATATATATATATATATATATGTAATATCAAAAATACCTATTTTTGTTATAATATAAATACTTCAACTTTTCCAAAATCACAAGAATCATTTTACATTAAAATACCATGAAATCCATCCAAGTTCAATATTATAATTAAATACTATGTATTATGAAAAATAGGTTATTCTCACTAGAAATGTCACAAAATATGAAATCTACATTCATTACAACTCTAAAGACGATAATTAAATATCTGGGGTGTATTTTAAAAAGTATATAAAAGTATTTTTACATAAAACCCCCTCAAGTTCTATAAATTACCCTAAGGACCTTAGTAAATATAGGTTTAAGCGGGGCCAATCTCTTGAGCCTCGGGGAGCCGGAGAAGTGGGTGCTTGCTTATTTAAGGTAGACAACTTAACAACGGTGTTATCAACACGGTAATCGTCTTTGAAAAAGACACAAATCCTGCCGCCCATGTCAGCGGTTACCGATGATATCAAAATAATCAGGACTTCAATTTACTTTTCTAATTGTCTGACTCAGACTGAGTCTCATTATAAATAACCTGACTTGAATATGATTCAAATACAATTTACAATCCAACATAAATCCATGAATACGTATATTCAATCTATTCAATCTGCATTGACTGAACCGAACCATGAATATACTTCCATTTACATGATTCTCCAGTTACATCCATGATTCTATAGTTACATCCATTTACTGATATTATGGTTTCGACAAGTCATCCAATTATACAATCTATATTATAAGACAACACAATACAAACAATATATCGCAGGGTTTAAGGGGTAGATTGGTACGGAAGGTGTTAGAAGTGGCACGAGACTGCAACCATAAGACACCCAATCTGTATTCCGTTGCTGTTGTACCGTGGCATAAACGGTTCCTTGAGTTCCTGATACCTTAATCTTCAGGGCAAGTGAGACTCCTCTCGTATACACTGGCATTTTTCTGTACCAAGTTACAAACAACAGCGTTAACACTAAATACAACATTATAACAACGTAATACAACTGTAAAAACTACTCCCTCTCTCTTACTCTTTGTCTATTCTACTTCTTCCTTATCTTTGGGAGTTACCGAGCGATTTGTTCGTTGACGACATTCTCTTTCTTTCTTTTTTGAATGTCGTCAGGTAATCTGGACACTCCGGAGATCGAGCCCACTAGTGAAGACTTGGACCACTTCATTGAAGACCCAGAGCTTTAGTTCATTGTATACTTTTATTTCAGTACTTTTCCTTTTCTGTTATGCCATTGTTTAGGCATTGCTTTCATTCAGTTGTATTTACTTTTTCATGCATTATACAGAAAGAATGCGAATAAATAAAGTTGTTGTTTTATTATATCTTTTCTCTTGTGCATTTATTTTTATATTGCTTAGATATGCTTAGCGTATTTACTTCATAGTAAATACGTAGCGGTCTCGTCGCGTCCTCTGCCTGTACACTGGGAAGCGGGGCGTGACAATTTCGTAATTAAAATATTTCCTAGAATAAAATAGATTTTTAAATAATTATAATAACTAGCAAACACCATAGATATGGATATATTATTTGGTTTTACCCTAAAATTATTTTTATACTAAAGATACCAATAAAATATATTTTCTGAATTTTTCCATAATTTTCCCGTATTTTAAACTATTTTTAACAATTTTTTTAAAACCAAATTCAATTTTTAAATAATAAACAGCTTACTATTTTTATTTATTTTAAAAAAATATTAAATTCCTTGATCCTGGACCGTTGGATACAATATCTAACGGCCCAGAATCACCCGGCGGAGCCCACGTGGTGGGGACCACGCAAAAACACGTGATCCCCACAATGCAGACGCGCGGCGCGTGGCGGAACGATCTCGGCCGTTGGATCTTGATCCAACGGTCGAGATGAAGGGTGGCGGTGGCAATCATTCAGAAAATCATGGGGCAATCATTTGGGCGCGGATTTTGGGGGACTTTAACGGATTTTTTGGATTTTATGGTTGGTAAAAAATCCCTATAAATAGAGACCTTCAAACACTAATTTCTCACTCCTCAGAACTTCGAAAATTCTGAAAAAAATACCCACGCCTTTGTATCGACGACACCGACACTGTGGTTCCACCCAAGCATCAAGGAGAAATCTGAGCGCAGAGCTATTGAGGATTTAGTACGAGCCTACGTTTCGACCCATCGACATCGAACTCAAACAAAAGGTAGGATCCGTCTCTCTCCACTCATCTGTCGCCTTCCTTCTTTTAATGATCTTATTTTCAACTTCTAATCATCAACCTCACATTAAAATGACGTTAAAAATATTTTTGCATGCCTATTTTGGTACCTCTTAATGATAATAATATTAACCCGTGTTTAAAATGGTTTCTTTGATCACTCCTATATGCAAAAATATTGCACCCTCATACAACATGGAATGTGATATGCTTAATGTTATAACTTACGGGGTATCAATTCACCCCTTACATACCCACACTTACCCATATTACCAATATGATCTCGAAATAGGTTACTTCCACAAAATACCCTCGTTTTATTAAAATGTTGTATTGTTTAAAATATCCATATAAGATAAGATATTTGGAATAAATGTTTTAGATACGATATATATATTTTACTTACACTTTTATCTACCAACTACTTTAGTTTTGTTAAATCCCTTTATCTTTTTGAAAGAGGGTAATACTAAATCTAAATAAAGGCATATGGTTTTTCCAACCTAGCTCCTTTCACTCGAAAGGATATTTTTATATTAATTCTTCTTAGAATGTTAACTAAAATTTAATGAGTTACCCTAATAGGAGAATGTTTTACCTGAATCATCCCGTGGTTACCAGACAATCGTCCTTGAAACGGACATAAATCCTGCCGCTCATGTGCAGCGGTTGTCAACGCGGAGTCGTTCTTGTAGAATAACACCTCTAATAGATTACCCTAATAATAGGGTAATGTTTTATGTAAGTATCTCGTGGTTGATAGGCAATCGTCACTGAAAATGACATAAATTCTGCCGTCCATGTGCAGCGGTTGCGAACACGAACGTATTTTCTAAAATATTATCTCAAACTTAAAACACTATAATTTCATAAAATTATTATTTACAATAAAAGGCCTCAATCCATCCTTAAAAGAGATAATTTCTTTTAAATACCTTGACCTTTACTAAAAAGCTATTTCCAACAAAAAACCATAACGCTTATAACGATATTTTTCTAAAGATTATCTAAAACTTTATTAAAAGATGATTTTCAAATAAAAATCACAACCTTTTGTTAAAAGGATATTTTCTCAGTAAAATATTATGGATTTCCAAAATGATATATATTCCAAAGCTCATGGTTTTCTTATAAACAATAAATATAATTAAACAATATTATTCTTTATTAACTAAGTGTTCTATAAAATGACATGAAGTACCTTATAAACTTTAAAAGATAACAAGATAAAATGAGTGGTTGTGGAAGACCATATTAAATGAGATCAACTTCTTAATTACAAGTTTATAACATACATGACACATGATACGGTTAGGGTTAGAATGCGCGGAGCTAGGTATGGAATACTTATATATGAGGATCTCTGCAGGCAGGATGAACAGTCCAATGTACGGACAACGACTAACCCGATATTTGGGCGAATACTAACCCTACTTTGGGGGTGAATGGTCCAATGTGTGGACAACTACTAACCCGATATTCGAGCGAATACTAACCCTATTTGAGGGTGAATGATCAAATATATGGATGACACATGTTCCCCTCCGAATACAGAGACGAGTACCGCGTAGGTTCGTCTTGCCTGAGATTCGGGGCAGATACTATTTGGTTTTATCCGTCTACCTCTCCGAAGATGCCAAGTTGATTTATGGCACTGTGTATCGAAGGTTTAGACGGATGCGGCCGATGTAGCAGACTTCGTCAGATTCCCCCTCGCTTGAGGGGTTTTTGATTGTGGGGACGCTCTTCTCTGCAGGCGCAAGCCTCTGCAGTTAATTACGCTACCGCATCGCGGTAACAACTTTCTCCTTCTCCAGAATTTCACTTCGTGTCGTGTGTGTTTGTTTTGTTTGTGGTTGCCCGTGGATTGTATACGGAGACTGAGTAATGCCGTCGCCCGTAGAACGTGGATTAGTCCAAATCCGTATTTACTTAGATTTGGGTTTGGTGTTTTTAGTTTAAGGATACGTTAGCCGTGCTTGGGGCTAAGATCAACTTAAACGTTCGAAAAGGATACGTTAGTCTCGTTTGAGACTAAGATCAACTTAACGTGGTGATCCGTTTGATATATGGCCGTCGGGACTCGTCACCTCTCTAACGTCGTTGAAGGATTACAACGACAGGTGTCAGAGGAGTTCAGAGAGGTACCCTTGAATCAAAGTTGATTTAGAGTTTTATAGTCCATTTGAATGTTTAAGGATGCGTTAGCCGTGTCTGGGGGCTAAGATCAACTTAAACAGGATCGTTTAGATCCGGCAAAAGAGCATTTGGAGGCTCTATTGTTCCAGTTTAGGGACGTAGTGGTCCATAGGTAGTTTAAGGACGTTGCGGTCCATTGCCAGTTTTGGGACGTGGTGGTCTATGTTCCAGTTTAGAGACGTGGTGGTCCGTATTCCAGTTTAGGGACGTGGTGGTCTATGTTCCGGTTTAAGGACGTGATGGTCCATCGCCAGTTTAGGGACATAGTGGTCCATGTTCCAGTTTAGGGACGTGGTGGTCCATCGCCAGTTTAGGGACGTGGTGGTCCATCGCCAGTTTAGGGACATAGTGGTCCATGTTCTAGTTTAGGGACGTGGTGGTCCATCGCCAGTTTAGGGACGTGGTGGTCTATGTTCCAGTTTAGAGACGTGGTGGTCCGTATTCCAGTTTAGGGACGTGGTGGTCCGTATTCCAGTTTAGGGACGTGGTGGTCTATGTTCCAGTTTAAGGACGTGGTGGTCTAACATTAGTTTAAGGACGTTTCGGTCCACGAGTTTAAGGACCCCGCAGTCCATGTTGATGTGTGGTTGTCGGGACCCGTCACCTCTTTGACATCGTTGAAGGATTACAACGATAAGAGTCAAAGGAGTTTGGAGATGCACCCTTGAACCGGTCGTAAATTGATTTAGGAGAGCAATCTTGCTCAGTCAATTTAGTTTGAGAACTTACGGCCATGATTAGGCTAAGTCCAGTTGAAAAATATTCAACGCTTTTATTTGTTTTTGGTCTGTTAGACCTATGCTAGGGCTTGGCCCATTTTTAAATAATGCATTGCATTATTTTCTATTTTTTCGTTTGGGCTCTGCCCATAAAAGATGCAGAGCATCAATTTATTCTGGGCTCTGCTCATTTATGAATGATGCAAGGCATCTACTTTATTTGGGCTCTGCCCCTTTTAAAATGCATAGCAGTTTTATTATTTCGTTTGGGCTCTGCCCATTTATAAATGATGCAGAGCATCAATTTAATTAGGCCTGCTTGGTATTTTGATTTGGGCTTGGCTCTTTAGGAAATGCCTTGCATTTATCAGGCGCTTTGCGCCAATCAGAGAGCGCAAGAGCTTGTAGTGTTGACACGTGTCGCGCAAGCGCAGTGCGCTGCGCTAATGCGCTGCGCCTGCGCTGCTGACACATGGCGCGCTCCGGTGGCTTGCGCCAATCCAGGAGCGCAATAGCGCAGTTTGCAAGTGCAAGGCACTATGATTTGAGAATCTTTTAGATTCAAGAACCAATGGTTCATAAAAAAGTGCAAAGCACTATTCGTTTTCTTGATCTAATTTAGATCAAGGAAAAACAAGTTTTTCTTTTTATTTCAGGAACCAAATGTTCATAAAAGTGCAAAGCACTATTCTTCATTTTGTTTTTCTTGTTTTAAAGAACCAGTGGTTCATAAGAAGTGCAAAGCACTGTTTATTATGTGAAGATCATTGATCTTATTTTTAGATCAATGATCTATTAGAAGAAATTTCTTCTATTTTGTGAAAGTTTTTACCTTTTTCTTGAAAACTTTTTCAGAGTTCTCTCTGTTTGAAGCTCTTGATTTTTGAAGAATGTTGATCCCTTTGAATTGAGGTCTAGGGTCCTTTTTATAGTTCCCATAAATTAGTTAAAGAGATCTTTCTCTGAGTGATTTGGGGAATTTTTCCCACCGTTGGATCTTTGATCCAAGGGCTTCTGTTTTACAGAAGAAAATCTTCTTGTTTTAACAAGAACAGAAAGATTTCTTTAGAATCTTGATTCAGTTTGGCGCAGATGCCCCAGCGCATGACACGTGTCAAGCAGCGCACAGCGTAGCGCAACTGCATTTGCGCAACTGCGCTGACACGTGTCGCGTAGCGCAGAGCGCAGCGCAACTGTGCTGGCGCAACTGTGCTTGCGCAACTGCGCTGCCACGTGTTGCGCAGCGCAGAGCGCAGCGCAACTGCGCTGACACGTGTCGCGCAGCGCAGAGCGCAAGTCAGCTGAAGCGTTACTTCTTTAATTTTTATTGTAACTTTCAGAACAGAGCTTTGCTCTGATTGGGGGAAGATGAAGCGTTGCCTCATCTTCCATCTTGGAATTTGAACAGAGCTTTGCTCTGATTTGGGTAAACAAATGCCCCCCCACCGTTGCGCTTACGTGGCCTCCAAACGTGAGCGCTGCGGTGGCAGAATTCCAACCGTCGCGCTATCTCTTGGAAGTTGAAATGGCACTTCAATGCCTATAAATAGGACCTTTGGTCCCTTAGATGATTTTCATCTCTACAATTTTACTTTCAGAACTCAGTGCCCTGCTCTCTTGTTTAAACACTTTTAAAAGTTCAAACTTTAAAGAATTTTAGGTAAAAATATTAATTTTGATTAAATTAAATCAATTTTAAGAGCCTTGCTCTCAATAGATCCCCGATCTAAAGAAGACCCATTTAGGGTTTCACTTAGCAGAGGTTTGCTCTAAGGGGGTCTATAGAAGGCTAATGAGAGCCCTATTAGGGTTCCATTAATAGAGCTATGCTCTCTAAAAGATCTTCCCTGTACTTTCTCATTTTATTAATAGAGCTTTGCTCCTCCCAAATCATATAGAAGAACTCTTAAGAATTCTTCATGGATCTTGGAAGGCATTTTATTCCTCAGTGCGTTATGTCGTTTTGCTTAATCAGTCTTTCTGATAATTTTGTTGATTTTCTTTCACAGAAACAATGGACGCCCATATGTATGCTCTTAACGAGATCATCTCTTACGGGGACATCCGCCAACTTTTCCGTTCTCAAAATCGAGAGTTCACAAACGCGGAGTGTGCTGAAATCATGAGCCGCTTCGACGCATACAACAGTCCACTGCTTTCCCGACGTTTCTCTCTCCTTAAGCTTATCGTGGGAGCCATCTGGGAAGCGCTTCCCCTATTCTGTTCCGGTGTGCCGCTTAGGGCGTTGGATGCCGCCGAGGATAAGGTGCACTCGGTGTACCTGATGAACTTTATCTCGAAGAGACGGCGAGACAGTCTCGTCGATCTCTTGCACGAGGTCTTTCAACAGTCTGCCATACTCGCTACTTATCGGAGGGTGGAAGACATCAGGGGGGATCTTGACGCTTGTGCTCGCGAAAGAAAGCACACCAGGATGGTCCGCGAGGCTTGGAAAGTCATAGATAGGGTCGCTTTCGAGTTCCTCAATCCATGTCCTGGGTTCGAGGTTATACCTTTGTAAACATTTTAATAATGTTATTATCCATTTCTTCATGATTTTAAGAATTTTTGGCAATATTAATGGAAAAGTTTTTATCCCAGCTTGTCTTATTTTTCTTTCTGAGTCTTTTGCCTATGCATGAATGAGTGTGTCTCGAACGCTTGATCAAATGTAAATCGGATGTTCTTCCTGTCACTTCCTTCTTTCTTTTATTATCAGCATGCTGTCTTGATAAACATAATTGGAAGATAACTTAGTTTTTCCAAAAGATAGCGATGGCTTAGGCCGCAGGTTCGGATCTGCCGCTTAAGACTTTTCAACTCTATGAGTCGTGAGGGTCTCATAGAGACTTTTCTCCCTACGGATCGAGAGGATCTCGTAGGTGGATTTTCTCCTTAGGAATCGTGAGGATTCCTAAGTGTGTTTTCTCTTATAAGTCGTAAGGATCCTATAAGAGAATTTTCCCCTCTTACGAGTTGAGAGGACCCGTAAGCGGTTGCTTCCCTCCTTGTCGAGTTTCGAGTTTGGAGAGTGAGACCCGTGGATAGTGTGCAAGAGACCGTTTTGGGCCAACTTGCAGGGTCTCAGTGCTTAGGAAACAGGCTCCTTTTATGTCTATTGCCTAAGGCTTTATCTCACGAGCCGAGCCGCATCGAGAATTTCTCGCAAAGACATCAATTTCTTCACAAGTCGAGACGAATCGAGCATTTCTCGCAAGAATATCCTAACGTCACAGTTAACCTCTGCTATTTATGACAGAAGTCCGTTAGGGTCTGTGGTACTTAGGGTTTTGGCCGTCGTACCGTCGCATAAGCTGATATGTTCCTCGATAGGCAATCGTGCTGTTCGAGTAGCCCTGCGACTGCCGTGTCTCTGATCCCTTCGGGGGCTGGACAAGATGCCTTCAAGCAATCTTCCTAGGCAGTTTGACCGTCGGAAGAGCAAGCGTTAGGAATTTGCCATGTCGCTTTTTACTTGAGGTTAGGCTCATTTTGGCGAGCCCCGATGAGTCATAACCACTCCGTGCTGGTGTGGGATGATCTCCGATAGTCTTTCAGGTTTTATGTGAGTTGCCGTCAAGACCCTGAAGCTAGGAATTTGGCCTTTGCTTCGTTTGCTGGCATCGCGTCTACTGTATCGAGACGAATGTCGCGGTGGGAACTAGGGATTTTGCCGTGGTTCCGTTTGTTTGATTGTCGCGTCTGAACCCTGCTGGAAGAAGAACGCTAGGGTGACAACTCATCTGCTGTATCGAAACGAACGTCGGGGTGGAGCTGGAATTTTGCCGTGGCTCCGTTTGTTTGATTGTCGCGTCTGAATCCTGCTGGAGGAAGAACGCTGGGGTGACAACTCGTCTGCTGTATCGAAACGAATGTCGGGGTAGAGCTAGAATTTTGCCGTGGCTCCGTTTGTTTGATTGTCGCGTCTGAATCCTGCTGGAGGGAGAACGCTGGGGTGACAACTCGTCTGCCGTATCGAAACGAATGTCGGGGTGGAGCTGGAATTTTGCCGTGGCTCCGTTTGTTTGATTGTCGCGTCTGAATCCTGCTGGAGGGAGAACGCTGGGGTGACAACTCGTCTGCTGTATCGAAACGAATGTCGGGGTGGAGCTGGAATTTTGCCGTGGTTCCGTTTGTTTGATTGTCGCGTCTGAATCCTGCTGGAGGGAGAACGCTGGGGTGACAACTCGTCTGCTGTATCGAAACGGACGTCGGGGTGGAGCTGGAATTTTGCCGTGGCTCCGTTTGTTTGATGATGTTGCGTCTACTGTGTCGATACGAACGTCAAAGTGGTGACCATTCCGCACTGGTGTGAGACGATCTCCAGTTGTCTTTCAGGCTTTATATGACTCACCGCTAATACCTTGAAGCTAGGAATTTGGCCTTCGCTTCGTTTGCTTTGTCACGTCCGAACCCTGCTGGAGGAAGAACGCCGGGGTGACATTGCGTCTACTGTATCGAGACGAACGTCGAAATGAAGCTGGGATTTTGTTGTCGCTTCGCTTTGTTTCGACCTCAAGGTCTTTTGTTGGCGTTGTATCTGCATTTTGATGGACTGCGAAGGAACGCCTTTGTTAACATCTCGTCAGCTGTATCGGGACGATTGTCGAAATGAAGCTGGGATTTTGCCGTCGCTTCGCTTTGTTTCGACCGCAAGGTCTTTTGTTGGCGTTGTATCTGCATCTTGATGGACTGCGAAGGAACTCCTTTATTGACATCTCATCCGCTGTAACGAGACGAATGCTGAGATGGTTTCTGGGTTGTCTGTGAACCGTCGAGATTTGGCTTCGCTTTTTTTTTATGGAGCCTGTTGGGAAGGTATGGTTCCCTCTTTGTTTGTGTCCCTGGATTGTATACAGGAATCGATGTGATCTAACCTGTAGGGCATAAGTTTCATTCATTTTTTTTATTATTTTATTTCCGCGATGCTCTATCATTTCAGCTTTTATATCGCGAAGGTCGCGATTGCCCAATCATTTCGGCTATTTATTTTATTTTCACTCGCTGCTTTTTTTTGCGAGTTGCCCAATCATTTCGGCTATTTTGTATGCATACGTTTTCTTTACTTGCTGTTTTTTATTGCAAGCTGCCCCATCATTTCGGCTATTTCGTATGCACGTGCGGCCTACTGGCTTTTCGCTGTAAGCCCGGAATTAGACACCGATTTCAGCATCAGCACCGCTACAACTGGGATATTGCCAGGAGCGAATCATCATTTGTCTCCGTCGATGTTGATCAAAGGTGGCTTAGCGAACAGGGTTAAGGTCCTGTTGAATAAGGCTTTTAACTTCATGAGCCGTAAGGGTCTCATAAAGGTATTTCTCCCTACAAGTAGTGAGGATCTTGTAGGTGTATTTTCTCCTTAGGAATCGTGAGGATTCCTAAGTGTATGTTCCTCTGTAAGTCGTAAGGATCCTACAAGAGGGTTTTCTCCTTGTAAGTCGAGAGGACTTATAAGGGTTGTTCATCATGCGTACATATCCCCAGTCGCAGATGGGACTTGAGAAGGGAAATGTTTATTCGCGTCCGTGGATTGTATACAAGGGTCGGTATTGAGCCACTTGTAGGGCAATATTGGAAGTTGTGGGGGTTGCTTAAGAACAGGTTTAGGTCTCTGTAATTTAAGACTTTCAAATCTTATGAGCCGTGAGGGTCCCATAAGAGAGTTCTCCTTACGAGTCGTGAGGATCTCGCAAGTGTATTTTCTCCTTATGAATCGTGGGGATACCTAAGTGTGTTGCTCCCTTATGAGTCGTAAGGATCTCACGCGGGTGGTTTCTCCTCACAAGGTCGAGAGGACCCTATAAGAGTCTTTTAACGAGGTTGCGTCCTTTCGGGTTTTCACAAACACTCGCCGGTAGCCCTGCTGTTTTTACTCACGGAGCCCTTTTGGGTTTTCATCCGTGCCCATTTTGCTTATGGACATACCGTATTTTCTTTTTTTTTTTATTCTTTTTATTTTTATATATTTTTTTACGAGGTCTCGCCCTTTCGGGTTTTCACGAACACTCGCCGGTAGCCCCGCTGTTTTTACTCACGGAGCCCTTTCAGGTTTTCATCCGTGCCCATTTTGCTTATGGACATACCGTTTTTATATATTTTATTTTTCTTCTTCTTTTTTTATGTCGTCAGTCTACGGATGCTGCGGTATTAGTTTAAAGACGTTTCGGTCGTTTGCAAGTTTTAGGACATTGTGGTCCATCATTAGTTTAAGGACGTTTCGGTCCGTCATCGCCGTATTTGAGGCGAACCTCTAGTTTACTGACTTTTCGGTCCCTGGGGCCTTCCCTATTAATGAGCATGATGCCCCCAGCATCTCCATCTTTCCCGATGCGTGCGGTTGTGGCGGGCTTACCTTCCAGTTTTCGGAGACGACGAACTTGCCTTGTTGGTATTGATCTTCAACCCAGTTTTTGAAGACGTAGCAATCCTCGATCAGGTGACCCAGTACTCGGTGATAGGGACAGTAGTTGGGCTCATTGACGTCATTTGGTCGCGACGGACGTTTTGGCTCCGGCAGATTTATGAGTCGGTTGCGCAACGCCAACTCGAACAGTCCCCTTGTTTTATCTTGCGGAAATGAGTAAGGACGTTTCAACTTTTCTTGGAGGGGTTGCTGCTTGTTGTTTCGGCAAACAACCGGTCTAGGGCCACTCGATTGCTGTTGAGCATTGGCTACAAAGGCTGTTTTTCCCTTCCCTTTATCTTTTTTGTTCGATCCCTTATTTGAGGGGCCGAGATCTTTTCTGAGCAGCGTGCGATTACACGGCTGAACGTTATCGCAACTTCTCAATTCTTTCATCTTTGAAATGGATTCCTTGAGGAGAGGGTTGAGGGCAGCTTCCTTGTCAGAGTCGCTTCCAAAGGTGATAATTTGCGATCCCTTGGAGTCGGCTATATGATAATCGTCGACGGCTCTTTTGCGCTCATCTATCACATTTTTCTGATGTCTACGAGATCCACACTTTGTCCTGTTGAAGTGTTGCTTTTGAGCGACATACCCTTGCCACCAGCACTTAAAGGAGTCGCAGTCTTCGGTAGGATGTGTGACCTTCTGATGATATAAGCAGAAGTTAGGATGCATCTCTACTTCACCGAGAGTATTTTCTTCAGAGGGTGGTAGCACCATTCCCGCTGACAGGGCTTTAGCGAACCTTTTCCTCATCTTGAATTTGTTTTTATCCACAGCGGATGGCTTTTGATTTGACGGGAGTGCTTCGACTCTTTGGTCTAGTAGTCGGCGTTTGGCTCCTTCCAGTATGGCCATATCACGCTTTTGATCGGCTTTAACTTTCAAACGAATCTCATTCAGGAAGACATCGATCAACTCGTCCGACGGCCGCGGAATTTCTGGTTCAGGGTCCTCCCTCGGTTTCTCGGCGCAAGGAGCCTCTTTATTATCTGCCAATGAGTGAGAGATCATATGACAAGTTGCCCCCAGCGCGTCCGTTTTCTTTGGAGTATGCGGCCGCGGTGGGTTTACCTTCCACTTTTCAGACAGCGCAAACTTACCTTGTAGGTAGTGATCCTCGATCCATCCCTTAAAGACAAAACAATCCTCGATCGGGTGACTTACCGTTTGGTGGTAAGGGCAGTAATCGGGATTATTGAGATCGCCTGGTCGCAATGGACGTTTTGGATTCGGCAGATTGATGAGTCTGTTGTGTACTGCCAGTTCAAAAAGTTTTCTCGGTTTATTCTGAAGAAACGAGTAAGGACGTCCTAGTCTCTCCTTGAGGGACGGACGTGGATGCGCGTTATTTTGGCGAGCGACCGGCTTTGAGTTGCTCGGCTGTTGTTGAGCGTTGGCAACGAAAGTCGCCTTCCCTTTTCCTTTCTCATTTCGAGAGTCTGGTTTTGGAGGAGGCGGTCCATGGCCCATCTGGTCTATCTGGGCTAATTTGTCGATCAATGCTTGGAAGGTGGTCGGCCTGAAGAACATCATGAATTGTGAGATGGTCTCTTGCGGATCAAGAGTGCCCACGAACATGCCTACCGCAGGTGCCTCTTCTATGCGTTGTTCATATTTCGACCATAGGTTCCGCCATCGTGTTGCGTATTGGACCCACGTTTCGCCTGGCTTTATCCTGGCATTTATCAGTGCTGTTATCGGGGTGCGTTCACTAGCACTCGCAAATCTTTGTGTAAACAATAACTCCATCTCCGCAAATGTTTTGACAGAGTCATTAGGTAGCTCCGAATACCATTCAAAGGCTGTTTCTGCTAAGCTGCTGACGAATTGGCGAAGCAACAGTTTGTCATCGCCTCCAGTGTTGCCGCATAAGGCCTTGAATTGAGTGACATGTTGAAGTGGATTCCCTGTCCCTTTATATACGTGGAACTTAGGGATCGTATATCCCGGCGGGTAACTGATTTGGTCATACTAGCCTGGATAGGGCCGTCCAGTTCTAATAGTTTGCCTAGCCGCTTCACTCGCCTGATGAGCTCGTATTTGCTGAGCTATATAGTCGTCAAGCGCAGCCTTGGAAATAGTTTCTTCCTTGGCTGCCGAAAGAGCCGGAGGAGGATCAGATGTTTCCCCTCCGTCATTTCCGACAATGACTGGAGGGTCTTCAGCTGGAGGGTCCGGCTGTAACATCATCCCTACCATGTCTTGGAAGAGGAGTGCCATTTGTTTTATGTTAGCCGCTTGTTCTGCGGCTTCTGTGTCCTTCTTTTTGAGGATTCTACGTAAGAAATCAGCATCAGTCCCTTGTTCGTGACGCTGCTCTGATGATACTTCCGAACTTTCTTTCGGTTCGGTAAGTGCAGCCATCACAGTCATCATTTCCTGAAGCTTCTGTTGCTGCTCCTGGGCTTTCGTCACAGATCGGGTGAGCGGTCGGTGACCCGTCAAAGCACGGCTTTCCTCCTTTCCGGAAGCCATATAAACGGTGTGCACCACCATGCCCCCAGACTTGGGGCATTTGTGTTCGGTATCTTTGCGATTTGCTAAAGACACAGGGACTTTATGCGGCCTCCTTTTTTGAGTGATTGGAGTTAAGGGAGCCGTTGTAGTGGGCACCCAAGTAGCTTTTGTTTTTTGTGGCTTGACAGAGTAATCCTTCTCCTGCCGCACCTTCATCTTTTTCTGTCGGCGGAGATAGTTTTCATCAATTACCGACTCTTGGACCTGTCGCTGGACTTTGTAAATTTTAGAGGACAGCCATTGAGAGGGCTGTTCTAGCCTCTTCTCTGGAGTATTTTCTACAGGTGAAGGAGTTCGTTTCAGCACCGTAGTAGGAGAGTTTCTGTGTACCGTATTCAGCAATTCAAAGCTGTTCCCGGTTGGGACAGCAGCATCGATCCCCACCATCGGAGCTGGTAGCGTAAATCCAGAGGGGGAGTTGCCCCCAGCCTTTCTTACTCGACGCCAGTGGCGACGTCGAGTGTGTCTTGCGGATGGAGTCACCTCCGTTGTTGAATAAGCTTCTTCATGCCCCCTGCTCTGGGTAGGGGAAGCAGCTTTGAGGATCTCGCCTGGAGCAGCAACCGGAATGGCCAGTCTTGTAAAAACTGACTTCTCGGAAGGAGGAGCCTTTCCAATGATTTCGTCCGTTTGAGTTGGGATGGCTATCCTCTTTGGGATGGCAGCTTCGGGTATCGCAGGTTTGCGGACGTTCTGGCCCAGTCTGTTGAAGACTGAGATATTGAAACTGGGCGACCCGTTGAGAGGGATCGTGGCAGTGGTAAGTCGATCAAAGACCGGCTTCTTTGGAGCTTCTTGCGATGTCATTGGGGCATTGAAGCTCATCAGTGGGAGCATGGTCCCGAAGAATAATCCAGCGGTGGCCTGAGTTACCTGCTCCACTGGCATCTTGAAAAGGGAGGCCGCTTGGGGCCCATAAGTCACCCCTCCAGCGAGGACGGAGCGAGAGTTGCAGTTGCAGGCAGTGCAGTTTGAAGCCATTGATCTTCTGTTTTCTTTCTGCACGGAGAAAGACACCAAATCTAAGTACCTTGAATCCATAGGCAACCACAGCAAACCGCGATTTGCTCGCGAACACGACACACGAAGTATGGAGTGGAAAGAGGAAAAGGTCCCACCGGGCGTGCCAGAATCTATTCCACTCCGAATACAGAGATGAGTACCGCGTAGGTTCGTCTTGCCTAAGATTCGGGGCAGATGCTATTTGGTTTTATCCGTCTACCTCTCCGAAGATGCCAAGTTGATTTATGGCACCGTGTATCGGAGGTTTAGACGGATGCGGCCGATGTAGCAGACTTCGTCAGATTCCCCCTCACTTGAGGGGTTTTTGATTGTGGGGACGCTCTTCCCTGCAGGCGCAAGCCCCTTCAATTAATTACGCTACCGCATCGCGGTAACAACTTTCTCCTTCTCTAGAATTTCACTTCGTGTCGTGTGTGTTTGTTTTGTTTGTGGTTGCCCGTGGATTGTATACGGAGACTGAGTAATGCCGTCGCCTGTAGGACGTGGATTAGTCCAAATCCGTATTTACTTAGATTTGGGTTTAGTGTTTTTAGTTTAAGGATACGTTAGCCGTGCTTGGGGCTAAGATCAACTTAAACGTTCGTTAAGGATACGTTAGTCTCGTTTGAGACTAAGATCAACTTAACGTGGTGATCCCTTTAATATATGGCCGTCGGGACTCGTCACCTCTTTAACGTCGTTGAAGGATTACAACGACAGGTGTCAGAGGAGTTCAGAGAGGTACCCTTGAACCAAAGTTGATTTGGAGTTTTATAGTCCATTTGAATGTTTAAGGATGCGTTAGCCGTGTTTGGGGGCTAAGATCAAGTTAAACGGGATCGTTTAGATCCGGCAAAAGAGCATTTGGAGGCTCTATTGTTCCAGTTTAGGGACGTAGTGGTCCATAGGTAGTTTAAGGATGTTGTGGTCCATTGCCAGTTTAGGGACGTGGTGGTCTATGTTCCAGTTTAGAGACGTGGTGGTCCGTATTCCAGTTTAGGGACGTGGTGGTCTATGTTCCAGTTTAAGGACGTGATAGTCCATCGCCAGTTTAGGGACATAGTGGTCCATGTTCCAGTTTAGGGACGTGGTGGTCCATCGCCAGTTTAGGGACGTGGTGGTCCATCGCCAGTTTAGGGATATAGTGATCCATGTTCCAGTTTAGGGACGTGGTGGTCCATCGCCAGTTTAGGGACGTGGTGGTCCATCGCCAGTTTAGGGACGTGGTGGTCTATGTTCCAGTTTAGAGACGTGGTGGTCCGTATTCCAGTTTAGGGACATGGTGGTCTATGTTCCAGTTTAGGGACGTGGTGGTCTAACATTAGTTTAAGGACGTTTCGGTCTACGAGTTTAAGGACCCCACAGTCTATGTTGATGTGTGGTTGTCGGGACCCGTCACCTCTTTGACATCGTTGAAGGATTACAACGATAAGAGTCAAAGGAGTTTGGAGATGCACCCTTGAACCGGTCGTAAATTGATTTAGGAGAGCAATCTTGCTCAGTCAATTTAGTTTGAGGACTTACGGCCATGATTAGGCTAAGTCCAGTTGAAAAATATTCAACGCTTTTATTTGTTTTTGGTCTGTTAGACCTATGCTAGGGCTTGGCCCATTTTTAAATAATGCATTGCATTATTTTCTATTTTTTCGTTTGGGCTCTGCCGATAAAAGATGCAGAGCATCAATTTATTCTGGGCTCTGCTCATTTATGAATGATGCAAGGCATCTACTTTGTTTGGGCTCTGCCCCTTTTAAAATGCATAGCATTTTTATTATTTTGTTTGGGCTCTGCCCATTTATAAATGATGCAGAGTATCAATTTAATTAGGCCTGCTTGGTCTTTTTGATTTGGGCTTGGCCCTTTAGGAAATGCCTTGCATTTATCAGGCGCTTTGCGCCAATCAGAGAGCGCAAGCGCTTGTAGTGTTGACACGTGTCGTGCAAGCGCAGTGCGCTGCGCTAATGCGCTGCGCCTGCGCTGCTGACACGTGGCGCGCTCTGGTGGCTTGCGCCAATCCAGGAGCGCAATAGCGTAGTTTGCAAGTGCAAGGCACTATGATTTGAGAATCTTTTAGATTCAAGAACCAATGGTTTATAAAAAAGTGCAAAGCACTATTCGTTTTCTTGATCTAATTTAGATCAAGGAAAAACAAGTTTTTCTTTTTATTTCAGGAACCAAATGTTCGTAAAAGTGCAAAGCACTATTCTTCATTTTGTTTTTCTTGTTTTAAAGAACCAGTGGTTCATAAGAAGTGCAAAGCACTGTTTATTATGTGAAGATCATTGATCTTGTATTTAGATCAATGATCTATTAGAAGAAATTTCTTCTATTTTGTGAAGATTTTTACCTTTTTCTTGAAATTTTTTCAGAGTTCTCTCTGTTTGAAGCACTTGATTTTTCAAGAATGTTGATCCCTTTGAATTGAGGTCTAGGGTCCTTTTTATAGTGTCCATAAATTAGTTAAAGAGATCTTTCTCTGAGTGATTTGGGGAATTTTTCCCACCGTTGGATCTTTGATCCAAGGGCTTCTATTTTACAGAAGAAAATCTTCTTGTTTTAACAAGAACAGAAAGATTTCTTTAGAATCTTGATTCTGTTTGGCGCAGATGCCCCAGCGCGTGACACGTGTCAAGCAGCGCACAGCGCAGCGCAACTGCATTTGCGCAACTGCGCTGACACGTGTCGCGCAGCGCTGTGCTGGCGCAACTGTTCTTGCGCAACTGCGCTGCCACGTGTTGCGCAGCGCAGAGCGCAGCGCAACTGCGCTGACACGTGTCGCGCAGCGCAGAGCGCAAGTCAGCTGAAGCGTTGCTTATTTAATTTTTATTGTAACTTTCAGAACGGAGCTTTGCTCTGATTGGGGGAAGATGAAGCGTTGCCTCATCTTCCGCCTTGGAATTTGAACAGAGCTTTGCTCTGATTGGGGTAAACAACACACAATGTGAAAATTCCATACCTAGATGTATACGCACTAACTCTAATTCGTCAAGACCTTTATACTGAACCATGTGGATGGGTAGTTTGATTAGGCAAGGAGATTCGGAACTCGTATTTCCCTACTACTCGATCATAATCCTGGGAAGTGAAACGGTACATTTTACTTTCCCAGTTGTTGTTCCGTGACCACAACGGAATAATCGCGAGTATCCGGACCCTTGTTTGACAAACTAAAACGTTTACAATACCTATTGATACTCAACACTAAACTCACAACATGCGTTATACCCACCTGTTACCTTATCCACTTTTCTTTATGAGACACAAATTATTCAGTATTTTGGATGTAGATATTTTACCAGTTTAGACTTGTTGTTTATTATGGAACCGAAGGGTGGAAATACCTGTGCACTTGAGTGATATTCACGCTAGACAAAGCTCCATCGTAATCATGGGACATCTTTCGGGGATGTTCACGCTACCGCATTGATTGTTACCTTAGGCATGAGCGCCAGCTCATACTGCTACCAGCTAGTTATGGGATATCTCAAAGATACGAGTACGTCCACCGGTCAATTCCTGTCACGAACCGAAATTTAGTTCGTGACTGACACTTAAATCACGCAACGTCCAAAAGCGTAACGTAATTCAAGTAAGCCGAAGCCCGGAAAATCTAAACCTTTTTGCGAAAAATAGTGAGGGTGCAGTTTTGAAATAAGGGTATAATGAAATAAAGTTTATCTATAATTGCATAACTAATGATATAAGAAAATGCAACTAGAATGTACTAAAGTTGAGAATATTTTTCGTCTTTAAAATTTTGGGCAGCACCTCCCTTGTATAGTTTGAACCGAAACTACATATAAATAACAATATAAAAGGCATCCCTAAGTGGGAGCTAGCTCTTCGCCAAATGGCGGAATCACAACCACGCAAGTAAGAAATATATATACGACACCCAACGGTGAAAATCAGCACAGAAAGAATGATAAATAAAGCGAGACATCAAATCCCCAAGAAGCGAACATACAATCTCTCGCTCTAAGTCCCGCAACCACACAAGTCCGTCTAAGTCCACTAAATATACAAAGTCTAGTTTCTGATTGATGGAGTTTATCTAGATACAATAGAAAATAATAAATACAAGAGTGGGTACGATCCAATGTGTCCCACCTACCATAGCAAAACACCCGAATGTAAGATGTGTGCCAGTGATACCGCTACCGGTCCCAAGCGGTCAAACCTGCAAGAAACTGTGGTACAACGGGGGTGAGTTGCCAACTCATGAGTAGAAAACATCAGCAGGTAGAAAAACGAATAAAATAACGATTTCCTAGGTCACTACATCAAGAAGGTAATACTATGATATCTAGGGTGACCATGTATATATGTCAACAATATAATCAATGCCAATGACATATACAAATAAACATCTGAATCATATGCCTATATGCAGGTGGATATCATCCACGTATCCATTAATGACATAATCAAACTCATGGAACCTGAGTGTCCAACATCGACACTCACAGCATCATGAAAGAATATGCATGTATGTATGATGATATCAACCAACGTGTGTCTATCAACGACACATCAAAATCATGGAACCTTAGTGTTCAACACCGACACTCGAAACATCATGAAACCCGTGTCCAGCATCGACACGTAAATCCTCATATCTCGGGCTCCGTCAATCTGGATCGTCCCATAGGCTCCGTTAGTCCGGATCGGCCCATATCCATCTCACGACTCCGGTCGGTATCCTCCGGATAACCGCCAGGTCCAAACTATCACCGGTAGGTAGTAGTCACTCTGCCAGGCTCATCGTCTACCGCATAACATACCTTTCTTGTCCTGGGGTACCATACCGGGTCCACCATGTACCCGCAGACGGTGCATCCCCTTCTCGAATTGGGTATCACATAGCTCATAACTGAGAAAACTCATGGTGGACGTATTGAAATATCATATCAAGAGAAACCGGGTTTTTAAAACAATATATACTTTCTTTTAAAATATAACCACGGTTCTCAAATCCAGAATCTCATGAAAACAGCATCTCAATGCGTATAATCATAAAGCATGATGTATGCAAACATAGAACAGAAATGTGAGTATATCAGTATATCATGCAACATAGAATAGTGATGTGAGCATAACAGTATATAACGCCAACAGGTCATGTGATAATACTAAACAATTAAGAGTAATAGTATGATATAGCAATTTGACTGTGTAAGTGACATAGCAATTACCGATGATAATTGTGCGTGAGCCGGCAATCTGTGTAAGTGTATACGCATCACCGATAATTGTGCAGGTGTACTAGCCGACGATATCATAACAAATAATGGAAGCACAGGTATACGTAATGCAATGATAATATCGTAAACATAGCAGAAAGTAAGTCGTAAGCGCACTATTATAAGGTATACACATCTAATCTAATATCTACATAAGGGCTAAACTAAGTAGTGTAGACAGTGATTAACAATAGCTATAACATATCCGAGTTGATGAATCTATCAATCGGCAGTCCGGTCTCATAGCATCACGTACGGTATAATCCATCGTACGGCATCCTCGAGTCAAGGGTATGGATCAATCATTAGGTAAAACTCATCGCGCACGGTAATCCATCGTACGGCGGCATTAAACAAATAGGGATTCTATCAACCTATACAACAATGAGGGTAAGGATCTAACGTCTCGTACGGTATATCACTCATTATCCTCATAAATAAATAAATAAATAAATAAATATATATATATATATATCTCAAGTCACATTCATATCAATCTCATATCATGTCTTGGCAACAGTATCTATATTCTCATATCGTCTCTCATCCGTATATCGACATATTAAGCCAAGACATCTTATCTCATCATATTCTCTTTTCATCACATCAATATCTCACATCAAGTAATCTTATATATATTTATTATATTTTACCGATCCCATAACACATCTATCTCAATCTTATCATATTCATCGATCTCATGTCATATCCTTATAGCTTTCGTCTCATATCTTGATATATGTATTCAATCATTCATATCATCTCCAACTAATTTTTTGATCATATCCGTAGTTTTCTAGTATAGGTTTCTTCGACTATATTCTATATATCGGTTTCCATTTATAATTGCGAGGGTGCTATACGTCATCCACCCGACTTCCCCCGTAGATATAAATCTACTCACTTGCAATACTCCTCGCTAAGCTGAAGTCGATGTACTTCGTCGTTTCGGAAGTCCACACGAAGGTACCTACATATCAACACACAATAGAAATGCTATTAAAATCAATATCCGAAAACCGATACGGCACACGAATTGCTTATAGGTTAGAACCTATAGCCCATGCATGCAAAACAACCAGATAATCCTCGTTCGTTGACGTACAAACGTCCAACGACGAGATCCAAGCCCAAATACCAAACCAAGTTTCAGAATTGCAAAACACGAAAACAACAACCTAGGAAAACCACTCCCAGATTCTACCCTAGGTCAAATCAAGACATTTTGCATAAAGGGTTGGTCTAAACACTGGATAACAAAGCTATAAACCAAAAATTACACGATTTCACCACGACGTGGCCGCAATTTGCGGCCACATAGAATAAATCTGCGGCTAGAATTGAATGGGTGGGGCTCATGTTTCAAGGGGTGCTTCATGGTTGCCTGCTCGTCTCATGGTCATGGGAACTTATTTTATGGTGGTCTCAGGTTATCCCAAATTCCCATATACCATCACAAACTGTCAAATAATCGATATCGGGAAATTCTAACTTCGTGTTTTGGGTTTTAAGTCTTCTAATTGGTCAGGAAAAATCATCATGAGGGTTTTGTAAACACTAGCTACATCTCAATTTACCACTTACAAGTCAAGTCTCCCACTAAACATCATCTTGGAAAATTCTAAGATCACAATCCACACTTAAATGAACTCTAAACTAAACTATAAAGTTAAGAAACTAATTACAAGATGAGAAGTGGAACCTATACCTCATGGGAGCAACTCAAGAAAAACCCTAGATGCCCAAGGTCTTCAAAATCCAAACTTGAAAGATCCATAGGGTTTAGGATGAGGTGAGGATTATTTTTAATGAGGTGAGGATCAGCCATGGAGGTGGAGGAGGTGGAGGGAGGAGGTGATGAAATGGTGAGATGAAGAAATGAAGTGATGAAGGAAAAAGAATGAAGGGAAAATGTCAAGTGTAGGAGCCATGCTACCCTCTCTCTCTCCCTCTCTCTCATGCCCATACTTATTATTATATTCTCCCATGTCATCTTTTCTTTTTCTTTTCTTTTCTTTTTCTTTCTCACAAAATAAAGAAAATCTCAAATACAAATGAAACAATATGTAACAAAATGCAACATGTCATGGTGCACTAGCCATGTTTAATTAAAAATACGGATTTGGCATAATCGTGATTAGTAGTGCACTAATCGAGTTTAATTTAAACCTGCATATAATTAATTATAAAAATGCCCAAATCCGATAAATATATTTTTAAATGAATAAATCATTTTAATCTCCAATTATTTCCCAAATATTGGTATATATTTATACCATTTTACGAAAACCCCAAATTCGCAAATAGAATAATTTTCGCGAAATATATTATTTTAATATTAAATTCCAAAAATAATATTTCATATTTCTGAAATGTTACAATCTTCCCCCCTTAAATAAATTCGGTCTCCGAATTTAAATTTAAACCCCCAAATACCAAAACATTTCAATAATCTTGTTCAAATCAACGGGGCTCCGAAAACACGGAATACACAAAACACCATAGCGCATCATGTGCGCATGTAAACGAGTGTGAAACTCAAAAATCAATCTCCGTCAAGTATCCTGCAATCATAGGAGTTACAAAGGAGATGTAAATCTCGAAATCCACTACTGAAATCCAATATACTATGGTCAAAATCATAATACGTATATAGTATGCATCCCTTTAAATTCCTCTAAAAATTGGATAAAACACATGGAATTCTTTTCCGAATCGTCGTGCGATGCGTAGCTCACGGCACAAGTGGCGGACACTCAATTATAAAGTAGTAAATATATCTATATATGTTTTGCTCAAAATATCCATTCCGCCTTTTTAAAATATCCCAGAGGTTTTTCTTTGTAAAAAGATTCGTGTCACTTACAGACACTTAAGAAATAGCGAGGTTATAGCTCATTATTAAAAACCTCTTGGTAAACTTTTGATGCATGCAAAATTACTCAGGCAATGTTCTTAGATCAGTTCTACTCGGTTACTATATATATATAGTATCCAACATCAAAATATAATACTCAAGGGCAAAAATCAGCCTCAAAAGGCGTATCCAACATCATGTGCGTCTGGTGTGTATGGAAATCAAAGCCAAATACGAGTGCTATGAATGTGCACAAAAACCAAACTAAGTGTAACCGTGTGCACGAAAGTATCTGTCAAATTCAACTGGTGTGCATGACAACAACATCAAGTGCATCTAGAGTGCACAAAAATCTCAATCCAGTGCAACTAACCTGCACGAATGAAAATCTCAATCAAGTGCATCCAACATGCACAAATAAAATATAAATCAAGTGCATCCAACATGCAAGAATAAAATCTAAATCAACCGCATCCAATATGTATGAATAAAATCTAAATCAAGTGCATCCGACATGCACGAATAAAATCTCATACCATGCGCCTAATATGCGCAAAAATCCAAAACAAGCGCGTTAGGTCCGTATAAAATATCTAGTGCAGTAGCGTGCACGATAATGAACGTCAAGTGCAAACGTGCACAAAAATCATAAATCTGGTGAAACAAATGCTCAAATACATAAATCGGGTGCAACCAATGTACAGAGTATAAAACTAGTACAACAAATGCACGAAATACCAATCTGGTGCAACAAATGCACGAAATAAAATCTGGTGCAACAAATGCACGAAATATAAGTTTGGTGCAACAAATGCACGAAATACTAATCTGGTGCAACAAATGCACGAAATATAAGTCTGGTGCAACAAATGCACGAAATACCAATCTGGTGCAACAAATGCACGAAATAAAAATCTAGTGCAACAAATGCACGAAATACCATCAATATCTCAAATGCGTATAAAAACAACACCGAGTGTAACAAGGTGTATAAAATCATAAATGCGTGTAACTGCGTGCACAAAACACATATCAATGCACCGCAAGCACCTGTGAGATATACCGAGTGCAAAAATCAAATCGAGTGCGTACCACATGCACAAAATCAAATCAGTCGTACGAAATCCACGGCATCATAAACACGTGCAGCCAAGGCACAAAATCAATATCAAGTGCAACTGATATGTACAAATCACAAACCGATGTAGCGGTGTATAAACATAAATCAAGTGCAATAACTGTGTACAAAAGAAAATATCCAATAGGTGCAACCATGGTGCACGAAAACATAAATCACGAAACCCAATCATCGAAACTCAAATCCAAGCGATAAAAGTGTAATACTCGGATCACAAAACACAAATCGTTATAAATGACATTGAGGTACACCTCCTTCAATGTCGAAAATATACCGGCGCGTCCAAGCTGGCAGAGCAAGATCATTTACTTGCATCATGCTCACGGTCTGGCGTCTTCGGTCTATGGGTTTTTGTTTCCTCTATGGATTACTAAGCTCGCAATCTTTCGGCTAGTCGGCCCGGTTAGATGTACTAGAGGAACAGTCCGCTCTAGCACCCCACAGATCATCTCTTGGCCAATTATCATGACCACTCGCAAATGGCACGTTACTGATGTCGGCATCTGGCCCTCTGAATACATGCGACACAACCGATCCTGGGTGTAAATCGTATCGCAGCAGTACCCTGGAAAGAACCTTTTCAAGGTCTTTCCCGATCTCGCCTATGCCGAACTATACGGAGGTTTGCACTCTTTACTCAATCCTTTCTCATTTTCTAGACATTTGCGTTTTCAGCACAGCTTTTCCTCGGGAATTGGCCGTATCCCAACGCATCTATATACATATCCGACCTCTAATCTCAACGGGGAGTAACAACAGCTCGTTAACATCTCGCACGAACCTCTTGTTTCACCCGTCCTCATTATCGTCCATATTGACGTCATCTCTTGCTGTCTGCATATTGCAATTCGTCCTCGGCTACGGTCAATCCGGAGTCTCTCACACGGACTCGAAATTTCAAACTCAGTATCTCTATCACTCTGTAGAAGATATCTAGCCAAACACGTCCTCGGGAACTCGTCCAAATCATCGAAGGAATACACTTTATTCGTCCGTTCTCGATCAACTCACAACGCATCTGGTGAGGTCTTTTTATCTGAAACTGGTCAACTTACCGATCTCAGATCGGAGCATCCGACGAACAACGTCCTTTCTTACTCGATTTACTCTAGATCTAAGTAAGATCCTTCAATTGGAATTCTTCAACTCAACTGAGCCTGCGTTGGCACATCAAATCTGGCGAATCATATCAGTCGCTCAACTCGAGATAGACTAGCTATCTCCTGTCACATCTCTTCCTGACAGCTCCAGCGGTTCCAGCTCATAAACTCTGAAAACGACATCCCATCAATCTCAGCAACAGCTGTGTCGTTTATCTGCACGGTAGGCAACATCACGATCTTTGAGGTAGGCTGTACATCAACAGTCCTCCCAATCTGGCAGCCTCTATCAATGGCCCGATCATCCGGTGCAAAACCGAACACTCTCCTCAACAAGAGGTCACAACACAACACTATACCTACATGTTCCTATATCACCAGTAAACATCATGGTCAGTCTTCGTCCATGACGATCTCGCTCTGACCGCATCTCTAGCCTCAGCTCAATCGGCTCTTAAACCATGGTGACAGGAATCTCAAGTAGGTATCAAAGAAGCTGGATCAAATGAACGAAAGAGATCAATAAATCCCAAATGGATATATGATCACAGGAACGAATAGTATCACAGATCTCAAGATAAGTATATCCTAAGGTTTCTTAAGTGGAGTATCGTATCGTAAGATGCCGCGGAACATACGTACGGTACGCCACTCTACTCAAACTACCTACTTCATCAATCAAGTTCAACCTATGTAACAAAAGTTCGGGTCTAACACCCCCCGTCAAGTCTAAGTTCCGTAAGGTCCAGCCTAGGTTCCGAAATATATATACACCCTAGACTCCGCATAGTCAAACCTAGACTCAAATCAAGATTAAACCTAGCGCTCTGATACCAACTTTGTCACGACCCGAAATTTAGTTCATGACTGGCACTTAAATCACGCGACGTCCAAAGGCGTAACGTAATTCAAGTAAGCCGAAGCCCAGAAAATCTAAAATTTTTTGCGGAAAATAGTGGGGGTGCAGTTTTGAAATAAGGGTATAATCAAATAAAGTTAATCTATAATTGCATAACTAATGATATAAGAAAATGCAACTAGAATGTACTAAAGTTGAGAACATTTTTCGTCTTTAAAATTTTGGGCAGCACCTCCCTTGTATATTTTGAACCGAAACCACATATACATAATAATATAAAAGGCATCTCCAAGTGGGAGCTAGCTCTTCGCCAAATGGCGGAATCACAACCACGCAAGTAAGAAATATATATATGACACCCAACGGTGAAGATCATCACAGAAAGAATGATAAATAAAGCGAGACATCAAATCCCCAAGAAGCGAACATACAATCCCTCGCTTTAAGTCTCGCAACCACACAAGTCCGTCTAAGTCCACTAAATATACAAAGTCTAGTTTCTGATTGATAGAGTTTATCTAGATACAATAGGAAATAATAAACACAAAAGTGGGCACGATCCAATGTGTCCCACTTACCATAGAAAAACACCCGAATGCAAGCTGTGTGCCAGCGATACTGCTACCGATCCCAAGCGGTCAAACCTGCAAGAAACTGTGGCACAACGGGGGTGGGTTGCCAACTCGAGAGTAGAAAACATCAGCAGGTAGAAATCGAATAAAACAACGATTTCTTAGGTCACTAGATTAAGAAGGTAATACTATGATATCTAGGGTGACCATGTATATATGTCAATAATATAATCAATGCCAATGACATATACAAATAAACATCTGAATCATATGCTTATATGTAGGTGGAAATCATCCACGTGTCCATTAATGACACAATCAACATCATGGAACCTGAGTGTCCAACATCGACATTCGCAACATCATGAAAGAATATGCATGTATGTATGAGGATATCAACCAACGTGTGTCCATCAACGACACATCAAAATCATAGAACCTGAGTGTCCAACACCGACACTCAAAACATCATGAAACCCGTGTCTAGTATCGACACGTAAATCCTCATATCTCGGGCTCCGTCAGTCTGGATCGGCCCATGGGCTCCGTCAGTCCGGATCGACCCATAGCCATCTCACGATTCCGGTCGGTATCCTCCGGATAACCGCCAGATACAAACTATCACCGGTAGGTAGTAGTACCTCTGCCAGGCTCATCGTCTACTGCACAACATACCTTTCTTGCCCCAGGGTACCATACCGGGTCCACCATGTACCCGCAAATGGTGCATCCCCCTCCTCGAATCGGGTATCACATAGCTCATAACCGAGAAAACTCATGGTGGACGCATCGAAATATCATATCAAGAGAAACTGGGTTTTTAAAACAATACATACTTTTTTTGAAATATAACCACGGTTCTCAAATCCAGAATCTCATGAAAACAGCATCTCAATGCGTATAATCGTAAAGCATGATGTATGCAAATATAGAACAAAAATGTGAGCATATCAGTATATCATGCAACATAGAATAGTGATGTGAGCATATCAGTATATCATGCCAATGAGTCATGTGATAATACTAAACAATTAAGAGTAATGGCATGATATAGAAATTTGACTGTGTAAGTGACAGCAATTACCGATGATGATTGTGTGTGAGCCGGCAATCTATGTAAGTGTAACATACACATCACCGATAATTGTGCAGGTGTACTAGCCGACGATATCATAACAAATAATGGAAGCACATGTATACTGTTGGATATAGTGCCCTCAAAGTCAATTATTGGATCGCAGGTACGTGATTGCAATGATTGCGGAGGACCTATACCGGTAGGACAGTCTTACTCGAGATGATAGTATGCTATCTGGTTTGTCTTTATCAGTCGTGTATAGGTTCAGGTGACTGATCACGATTACACTTTGATAGAGCCCTTAGGATCTTGCTTGACTACCAACAGTATGAGGGCGATCATATAAGTGAGAGTTGGGTGGTCTATAAGCATATTCTTAATAGTGGTCCCTAGTCGTGGGAGTTTCGAGACAGGGCATCGATACTCCGGAGTAGACTAGTGTATACAGTCGAGACCCCGATGAGGGGCGGTGGCCGGTCTCACAAGCCACTGGTGTCAGTTGGATCACCTAAGATGTATACAGGTGCTCATTGGGTTATGAGTACACCGGACAGGACTCGTCGGGAACCTGCTAGTTGGTATTATACATATCGTCAGATAGCAGTTCCATGGTGACATGTGTACAGGTTAGCTCATCGACCTGAGGTCGTCATTTGTCTCGTGTGAGTTCCCACTGTGCTTTGATTTCTACCCTACCACGGCTCAAAGGAGTCGTGCAAACATGTAGTTTTTGGGTACAGTCCCGAGCCACATGGAGGCACGTGAGCGGATCGGCAGGGGATTCGTCTCTCCCGGTATTGGGGATGGAGGTCGCGCTGTGTCTAGGAAAGCCATTACACCAAGTCCTTGGCCAAGGCATGTGAGATTTACTGGTAGGTACTCCAGTAGTATCTCAGGGTGTTCAGGGCTTGTCTCCGACACGACTTATACAGCTATTGGGGGTCTGACGTTACTAGCCCCCTAGGCCGGATATGCGACACTCATAGACGAACGGACCGGACTGTATATACATTGTCACTGTTAGGCTCAGTAGGGTTTCTGGATGAGTTCGCTCATCAGCCTCCCTTGAGGTCAGTCCATGGGCAGCCGTTACGCATAGCTAGTGCCGCTGACGGCTTGTGGTTAAACCCACTGCCAGGGTACTGACGAGTCATTAGAGTTCCACACAGATAGTTTCCCAAGTTCAGGCGAAACGTTGTAGAGGCCGTATGGTTTTATGGCAGGGTTCGGAAAATGCACGTGCGTTTACGCACGTGTCATATTTCGGGCACATAATACTGGTGGGCTTTGGTTTAAGCCGGATCCATGTATTATACAGAGTAGATATAATATCTTTGTCTCAGTTGCATTTGTATTTGGTCGTAATACAAATGTGGGTATATTTATACAGTTACGGGGTTATCCTGAAATTCGTTTCGGGATCACTTTTGGAAGTTGCCAGTTTCCAGTTTTCTATCAGCCGTCTTTTAACATTTGGTTAAATACGGATTTATCTTTTCTTGAGATGAGTGTGGAAGCTTCTAGAAGGTTCTAGAAGTGGTGAGGTGTTTAGTGAGTCATGGTTGCATTTAATGATTCCATTAATGCTTAATGACTAGGTTAATGATTCATCATTTCATTAAGTGTGCTCACACTTTGTGTTCACACTTGAGATATTTTCTTATTGTCACCTCCCCCTCTCCTACACTCACCCCCCACCTCTATATATATGTGGCCGGCCCCTTCCCCCTCTCGCACTCTCACACTTGATGTTTTATCTGGTAAAAAGATTATGATAGATTTTGGGGTGTATGGAATTTCACAGCTCATTTCATTCCATCACCCGATTCCCACGGCAGCTTCATTAACCGTTCGTCCATGGTTTTGGACGAAGCGAGACAAAGTATTCCACTCATTCTCTACATCAATCTTGGTCGTCTCTTTTAGCAAACTTGACGACCGAGTTGCCTCGAGTCAGAGGCGGGAGCCCGTTTAAAGATCCGACGATGTGGTGCCACCTGGACGAGGAGATCGGAGATCGACGAGATCGGAGCAGCCGCAACGGAGCGTGGGATGATGGTTAAAGAACGAAGGACTCGGATCGTTCGGTATAACCTTTCTTCCCTCTTTGTATCTTGTTAGTTTAGCGTTAATGGCAGATCCGGGTTATAGTATGCGATAGCGCCAGTTATAAAAGTTTTTGTTTCGCATTTTGGCGTCTGAAAGACGGCCGGGGCGCTACCGTAAACTTACATGGTATCAGAGACACGCCATTAAGCTTTACTAACTTGTGCTAACACGTTTAAAAGATCGATCGAACGGATTTTTCGAAAATCGCAATTTCTAGTATTAAAGTTTCTGTTAATTTTCAAACTGGTCCAAATGTCATTTTGACCATACTAGAAAATCAAGCAGGGTTTTTAAGGAATACTGGAGAAATTCGACCAAGTGATTCGACTGTTCCGTCGCGGATCCGCGGCCCAAGCATGGGTTTGGCCGCGGATCCGCCGCAGGAAAGTGACATCACTTAGCCAATTTTCTACAGTGGATTCTATGTTGGAAATTGTGGTTTCTGGAACTGTTTTTTTCGGGCCAAGTATTTTTTACTGTGCAGCAGATTTGCGTGGGGCCCACTTCGGGAAATTTAGTCAATCGAAATTTAAATGTGTTAGTTTACAGTGCTTACATTATATCTCCGACCGTGAATGTCATTTGATCGGTAAACCACGTCTGATTGCTATAGTTCTTTTAGACGGGTTTGCGAACGTGGCATTCGCGTTGATGTTCTGTGTTGTTCTGTGATGTTGCGGATTTGTCGTGGTGGATAGCAGTGTGCAATGGTAGTGCAGTTTGAGTTTATTTGTACATTTGATATTGCGGGGCGAGCGTCCAACATGTGGACTGCCGCCACTGCCTGTTGTATAATATTCTTTTGGGGCACGACCAGGTTGCGGTCGATGTACCTATTGTACTATTTTTCATTACTGTACTAGGTTTTGCCCCGCGACGGAGTGCACGGATAGCCGGGTTCTGGAGGGCAACGGGTCCGCATCTCATGGCTTTGAGAGGCAGAGATGCCCCACTCTAGAATTGGCAGACTATTCGCCGCACTCGTAGGGGGTACAGGTTGACCCAAGGAGGGGTGCTCAAGTTACCGGATTCCATGAAGTGATGGGTGGTCCATTCACTATGCTGTAGGGGGCTGCCTCGCTTCAGGTTTTGGCGGGTAACTTGCCGCACCCGTAGGGGTCTAGGTTTCATTGCACAGGCTATCCACACGACAGGGGAACGTCGGGTTTCAGCAGCGGCTCTGTGAAACTCGGGGATCCCAGATTATCTGTATTGTTCTGTGATGCTTATTACTTTTCTGTAATGTTGCATATTATCACGCCTGGAGCGATTATTGTATATTGGTTTATATACTATTAGATGTTGTATATGTTTTACACTCACGCTAGTCCAATCCCCGCTCTGTCGTTAGTTAAGTAACCTAACGGGTGATGACGGGACCCAGTGACAAATGCGGATGGCATATACGTACATTTATCGTTCTTTTCTGGTGTGATTATTTGATGGGACCGTGTTGATTCTGATCAATGCAAAGGAAAACAAACCTGTTTGGATGTTGTTGGAACAATTTAAAAAGTGTTATTACAAAGATGTTTCCTTTTGTTTTGCATAGTGGTATTCGGTTGGAATATCCTGCACCTCATACGACGGGGCAAGGGCCGATATCCCTTCACCGGGACTGACCCCTTGGGCAGAAGTTTGCGTCAGGGTAATAACTTCACTATAGTCGATTACATGTTGCTTTGCATCGCGGTATTCAGTGGAATATCCTGCACCTCATTCCACGAGGAAAGAGCCGAGATCCCTTCACCGGGAGTGACCTCTTTAGCAAAGGTTTTCGCCACTATATTTTATAAAAAGCTATCAGGTTCCTTCAACGAGATCAAGTTCATTAGGTTAAAGGATTTTTAACCAAAAACCAGCCGTAGCCCTCTGTCATTTCTTATGGATGGTCAGTACTATTCAAGCTATGTTTGTTGGCTTTCGTCAAGGCATAGTGTTTGGTAGTTGCTGGGGTATTCATTTATTGCATAGATAGATGAGTTGGTTTGGGACAGTCGTATTACCTTGTTGGCTTTCGTCAAGGGTATGTACGGGTGGGTTCGAATTAACAAGATAATGACGGGCAGAACTTGACATGTGTCTTATGATTTGTTGGCTTTCGTCAAGGTCATAAGAACATGGGGTAAAAATCACATCGGGAGTTTCTAAAGAAACTGAAACTTGCCAAGCATGCGCATACGTTCTGGAGTGTGATAACGCGAGTGGATTCCGTCACGTTATCATACGATGAGAGTTGGATCCCGATTCCCACTGATGAGTTGGTTTACTCTTAGGGTGATCCCGATTGATTCTTCTTTCAGGTTTTGGGGAGAATTTGACAGTACAGTGGGAGGTTTCCGGATTAGATAAAGTGATAACCATTCTGATCTAGGTTAAAGTGCACGCAGAGTGTTTCTTTTCTCTCTCTCTTTGGCAGCGACCTTTGACCGACCCTAAACTATGACTCAGGGACCAAGTTGACCGAACCTTCTTAAAATACTGGTTTTTGGATTGTCTGAGTTGCATAAGTCATTGCCACTCCTTCTTCTACCCTTTGTATTTCTCAGAACACCCGTATTACTACGGACATCCACTTCCATTGGATAGATCCATCGTATGGTTATATATGAACTCGAAGGGACTCCTTCGAGAATGGATCAAGGTTCAGGAGAAATAGAATTGGTTTATTCAGTTGTCTTTTATTATCACCTTCTCTCAGGTTGCGAGGGCTCCTTGGTTTAGAAGAGTACACCTATTACGCTTGTTGGATAGTCTTATTACAAACCATAGGCAGGTGCCGAAAGGTAGGGAATGATGAAAACCAATTAGCCTAAGTAGGGTGTGCAGAAGGTAATATGTAAAGACAAAATAAAGGGATTAGAAAGAGGGCAAAGTAAGTTGCGACTGTTATCATTCACGACCAAACCGCGTACTTCATCGCCACTCCTATTTCACCTTTAAAAGAATAAGGTATTATTCAGTTGTCTTTTATCATCACCTTCTCTCGGTTGCGAGTACTCCTTGGTTTAGGAGGGTACACCTATTATGCTTACTGGATAGTCTTCTTCTAAACCATAGGCTGGTGCCGAACGGTAGGGAAGGAAGAAAACCATTTAGCCTAACGATGGTGTACAAAAGGTAACGACTAAAGAAAAATAAAGGGATTTGGAGAGATGGCAAAGAAATATACGGTTGAAGTCATGAATTGGATTATAGAAGAGGCATTACTATGAACACCAGGATACCCCTACGAAACATTATCATGTTTCAGTGCATTATTAATGGAAAACTGCTTTCCCGATTAGATACTTACTCCAGGGTGTGTATTCACCAGGTTTCATTCTCATATCTGTATGGTTTTACAGATAATGAGTGGGAGGAAGTTATTGGGAATTGGGTGATCATCCTCATTATATCGGAATTCGTTGTAATTGGTGATATTTGAGGAAATCACCAGGGTACAGTTTTCAACCTACGACGCACAGGTTTTAAGTTATTTAACTCACCGGACTTATACAGAGTATTGTATGTTGTCCAGTGTCCATCAGGACAAAGGGGTAGGTCCTCGTACTTTGTTCTGTTTACTTATGACTTCTTTGGTATTTAGACAAGTGTTTCGTAGAAATACAAGGTCTAAGTTTTGAAAAGTTGTGAGTATAATAATAAAGTAGAGAACCAGATGTCGCAAGTATCGGGATTCTTCAAAGAAATCGAAGATGTAGATACTTGTGAATGGTATTCAGATGATAGTAAAATTTTTGAGAAACTTGTTTCTCTTTCATGTTACTCATAATTGGATGGATTGCTAAGTTGAGTAATGCTGAATAGCCTTTCTCCATTAAAGTTGATATGCACTGGAGACAGCTGCATGATTTGAATCTGGTTCCAATTAAATAAGTGCCAAAGTTTCTATATTGGATATAGAATGGTTCGTATCTTAACGATGTTAAGGTACGGGGAGTTTTCCGGTTTATGCTTAAAACCAGACTCTGGATAACTCAGGGCACGTTTCTGTAATGGCAGTTTGTGGGTTGGCTCAGGCTATGATGAGGGTTGACTTTCTACCATCTGGAAGATCAATAGTGATATTGTTCTAAACTCGCCACAGTTTTAGTAAAATGGATTTTTTCAGACAACAGTAGTGGGAGTATGGTAGAACTGGAAGTGATTCCAGAACCGCAAACGATTACGGAAAATTTAATAGGACCTACAGATTCAATCAGGTTTGACATTCCATTAGCCACTCCGCAGATTTGGTGGGTAACCTCAGACACCCGAGAGGTACTTCGGTAGCCTCAAGGACGGTGACAGGGAGGTTCTTATCTACCCAGACTTGACACTACTGTTGTTCCAGGTTATGAGACCCGGTAGGAGGGTTGTTGTGGTCAGTGGGAGCAGCGGAAGCAAAGTGGGCAAGTAGCTTATGTCTATTTATAGACTAGAGCAGTTATAGCGGAGATTGATCATCTAATTTTGATGTGACAGTCATGGGTTTGACTTCATCAGAATAGGGGATGGATCTGTTAAGAAGGTAGTAGGGTGTGATGTCCTGGTATTTGGATGACATACACAGAGTAGGAAGTAAAATTCCTATACTACGATCGGTTGTACTCTGGTCTTCACACAGTTGTTTCTCCAGACAGGATATGGATATAATATTTGACATTCTGGTTTCTAGATCTATGGTTTTAGATCTGGATTTGGGTAGTTTCCCAATGTGGGTACTTTGACAGTATTCTAATGGTTTTTAGAATAGATGACTTTTGGCATGGTGGTGTACCTGCAGGTGATGGAGTCACCCTCTCTAAAGGTGTCTTAAAGACTAAAGGAGAGAGGGAAGTGCATGATTGGCAGATCACTTGCTTAGGCAGTTGAGTCAATCATGAGATGTCAAGTACCACACCAAATGTTGTTTTTGTACTAGATGCAATAAGTTTTTATTAATCCAATCCTGGAGAAACATAAGGAAGCAGTTTTAGAACATAAGTGGATGTTCTACGGATTTGATGACGGCAGCCTCCTTCGGGAGACGATTATCAATCCAGGCTTCAAAGGTGACATGGATGACAGAGTGATTGTCAGAGTTATAGTTTTCCCTCTGACGAAGAGGGACAGTATTATGGACAGGTGGTCCAAGAGGATACTGTGGGAGGCATGGTGCCGGATACTGATTAGGTTCAGTTATCGATACAGTCTAAGAAGTTTGGATTTGGAGTTCATTTATGAACTAGGCCCCATCAGATATCCAGACATATTCTAAGACAGGTATTACTCAATTCGGGAGATGGCTTTCTCCGCGAACTTGAGATTAAGAGATACATAGAAAGAAACATCAGGGCGGATCCACTCACTGAGGCTATTTCTCGAACACAATAGTTTTACAAACGGGCTTTGTGAAACTGATTAGTAGATGAGTTGGGTGTTGGTTTCACACGGGCTGTGAGTACGCGACATCGCAATAATTAGCCTTGAGTGCAAGTGGGAGATTGTTGGATATAGTGCCCTCAAAGTCAATTATTGGATCGCAGGTACGTGATTGCAATGATTGCGGAGGACCTATACCGGTAGGACAGTCTTACTCGAGATGATAGTATGCTATCTGGTTTGTCTTTATCAGTCGTGTATAGGTTCAGGTGACTGATCACGATTACACTTTGATAGAGCCCTTAGGATCTTGCTTGACTACCAACAGTATGAGGGCGATCATATAAGTGAGAGTTGGGTGGTCTATAAGCATATCCTTAATAGTGGTCCCTAGTCGTGGGAGTTTCGAGACAGGGCATCGATACTCCGGAGTAGACTAGTGTATACAGTCGAGACCCCGACGAGGGGCGGTGGCCGGTCTCATAAGCCACTGGTGTCAGTTGGATCACCTAAGATGTATACAGGTGCTCATTGGGTTATGAGTACACCGGACAGGACTCGTCGGGAACCTGCTAGTTGGTATTATACATATCGTCAGATAGCAGTTCCCTGGTGACATGTGTACAGGTTAGTTCATCGACCTGAGGTCGTCATTTGTCTCGTGTGAGTTCCCACTGTGCTTTGATTTCTACCCTACCACGGCTCAAAGGAGTCGTGCAAACAGGTAGTTTTTGGGTACAGTCCCGAGCCACATGGAGGCACGTGAGCGGATCGGCAGGGGATTCGTCTCTCCCGGTATTGGGGATGGAGGTCGCGCTGTGTCTAGGAAAGCCATTACACCAAGTCCTTGGCCAAGGCAGGTGAGATTTACTGGTAGGTACTCCAGTAGTATCTCAGGGTGTTCAGGGCTTGTCTCCGACACGACTTATACAGCTATTGGGGGTCTGACGTTACTAGCCCCCTAGGCCGGATATGCGACACTCATAGACGAACGGACCGGACTGTATATACATTGTCACTGTTAGGCTCAGTAGGGTTTCTGGATGAGTTCGCTCATCAGCCTCCCTTGAGGTCAGTCCATGGGCAGCCGTTACGCATAGCTAGTGCCGCTGACGGCTTGTGGTTAAACCCACTGCCAGGGTATTGACGAGTCATTAGAGTTCCCCACAGATAGTTTCCCAAGTTCGGGCGAAACGTTGTAGAGGCCGTATGGTTTTATGGCAGGGTTCGGAAAATGCACGTGCGTTTACGCACGTGTCATATTTCGGGCAGATAATACTGGTGGGCTTTGGTTTAAGCCGGATCCATGTATTATACAGAGTAGATATAATATCTTTGTCTCAGTTGCATTTGTATTCGGTCGTAATACAAATGCGGGTATATTTATACAGTTACGGGGTTATCCTGAAATTCGTTTCGGGATCACTTTTGGAAGTTGCCAGTTTCCAGTTTTCTATCAGCCGTCTTTTAACATTTGGTTAAATACGGATTTATCTTTTCTTGAGATGAGTGTGGAAGCTTCTAGAAGGTTCTAGAAGTGGTGAGGTGTTTAGTGAGTCATGGTTGCATTTAATGATTCCATTAATGCTTAATGACTAGGTTAATGATTCATCATTTCATTAAGCGTGTTCACACTTTGTGTTCACACTTGAGATATTTTCTTATTGTCACCTCCCCCTCTCCTACACTCACCCCCCACCTCTATATATATGTGGCCGGCCCCTTCCCCCTCTCGCACTCTCACACTTGATGTTTTATCTGGTAAAAAGATTATGATAGATTTTGGGGTGTATGGAATTTCACAGCTCATTTCATTCCATCACCCGATTCCCACGGCAGCTTCATTAACCGTTCGTCCATGGTTTTGGACGAAGCGAGACAAAGTATTCCACTCATTCTCTACATCAATCTTGGTCGTCTCTTTTAGCAAACTTGACGACCGAGTTGCCTCGAGTCAGAGGCGGGAGCCCGTTTAAAGATCCGACGATGTGGTGCCACCTGGACGAGGAGATCGGAGATCGACGAGATCGAAGCAGCCGCAACGGAGCGTGTGATGATGGTTAAAGAACGAAGGACTCGGATCGTTCGGTATAACCTTTCTTCCCTCTTTGTAGCTTGTTAGTTTAGCGTGAATGGCAGATCCGGGTTATAGTATGCGATAGCGCCATTTATAAAAGTTTTTGTTCCGCATTTTGGCGTCTGAAAGACGGCCGGGGCGCTACCGTAGACTTACATATACATAATGCAATGAGAATATCGTAAACGTAGCAGAAAGTAGTCGTAAGCGCACTATTATAAGGTATACGTATCTAATCTAACATCTGCATAAGGGATAAACTAAGTAGTGTAGACAGTAATTAACAATAGCTATAACATATCCGAGTCGATGAATCTATCCATCGGCAGTCCAGCCTCACAGCATCACGTACGGTATAATCCATCGTACGACATCCTTGAGTCAAGGGTATGGATCAATCATCAGGTAAAACTTATCGCGTACGGTAATCGATCGTACATCGGCATTAAACAAATAGGGATTCTATCAACTTATACAACAATAAAGGTACGGATCTAACGTCTCGTACGGTATATCACTCATTATCCTCATAAATATATACATATATATATCTCAAGTCACATCCGTATCAATCTCATATCATGTCTTGGCAACAGTATCTATATTCTCATATCGTCTCTCATCCGTATATCGACATATTAAGCCAAGACATCTTATCTCATCATATTCTCTTTTCATCACATCTGTTGGATATGTATGTCTTAGAGGCCATTATTGTATAGTACTAGTTTGTATAATATATTTTGGAAGCTTGGGATATATACATGGATTTACGACAGTCTTGCTTGATATAGTAGTATGCTACTTGGTTTGTATCTATCTTAATATGTGTATATGTTTCTTTTAACATATCGCTAATACATGTTGATAGAGTCCTTAGGATCTTTGCTTGACTACCAGCGTTGTGATGGCGATCACACTAGTAGGGGTTGGGTAGTCTATAAGCACATCCTTATACAGGTCCGTAGTCGTAGGATTATCGAGACAGGGCATCGATACTCCAGAGTAGACTAGTGTATACGCTTCTCATCCCAGCAAGGGAGATGGTCTGTCCCACAGCCATCAGTACGTCGTACTGGAGATAGTATACAGGTGCTCATTGGGTTATGGGTTACACTGGAAAGGACTCGTCGGGAACTGTTGGTTGGTATTATACCTATCGTCAGTTAGCAGTTCCCAGGTGACATGAGTACAGCTTAGTCCATTGACTTGACACTGCTACTTCGCCTCAAGTGTGTTCCAACTGTTCTTTGATTGCTACCCTACCACGGCTCTATTGAGTCATGCAAACAGATAGTAGTTGGGTGCAGTCCCGAAGCACTTGGAGGCAGTGGCGGTTAGACAGGATTTGTCTCTCCCGGTATTGGGGGTTGATATCGCGCCGTGTTTAGGAGAGCCATTACACAAAGTCCCTGGCCAGGGCAAGTGAGATTTACTGGTAGAGTTTCCAGTAGTTTCTCAGGGTGTTCTGGGCTACACTCCGACACGACTTATATCGCTATTAGGGGTCTGACGTTTACCACCCCCTAGGCCCGATATGCGATACTCTTAGACGAACAGACCGGACTGTACGGAGATTGTCATATTCAGGCTCAGTAGGAGTTCGGATGGGTTTTCCTCATCGGCCTTCTTATCGACATCTACCTGGGTACCGTTATGTACAGCTAGTACCGCTTGCGGCCTGTGGTTAAACCCACTGCCAGAGAAGTGTCGAGTCTTTAGAGTCCCACACAGAGAGTTTCCCTGCACTGGACAAAAGGTGTAGAGGCCGTATGGTTTTACGGCAGGACTTCGATCACTTACGTGCACTTGTGCATGTATGATGTTCGGAAAGATAATACTAGCGGGCTTTTGTTTAAGTCGGATCCTAGTATTATAAAGATGGGTCAGTTTTGTCTCTTTGTATTCGTATTCTTCGGAATGCAGATGCGGGTGTGTATGCACGGATGTGAGGAGCAAAGAAGGAGATGCCTCATTAGGGTTTTGACCATTGACTTGATTAGATACATTATGAGGTGGAGGATATTGTTTACTAATCCTTTTATTAATGATAATTGTGTCATGGTTAATTAGTTTGACCATTTGACTAGGTTGACTATTGTTGACTTAGATATTTTTGTTAAGCACTAGATATTTTCATGCTTAGCATTAATTGTGACAAGCTTGTGGTCAAATCAATGTAGTCATCTTAATTATCATAATAAAAGTTTTAGTTTTCTTTTTTCATGGATTATTATCTCATTCACTTTCTCTTTCCTCAAGAGAGCTCCCATACTTGCTCTTCTTCTTCTTCCTCACTAGTAAACTCTTAAGCTCTCATATGTTGAGAAAATTAGAGTTTAAATAGACAAACAAATCCATCTTCAAACACTACATCACCTAGGATATCAAGCTTAGCAAGCTTTTTGCCCTAGTTTCCTCGATCTTGAGGTGGAGCTCGGACTATAGACTCTCGGGAGGATCGTCTTCGACTCAAGGAGGCCGTTGAAGAAGCCGCAATCCGGATCGACCCTTAGAGCCTACGGAGATGAGGAGGACAGCGGAGAAGACCCTAAGGACTTGGTTTCATGAGGTATACGTTCTATCATAGTAGATAGAACCCTAACTAGCTAGCTAGGTTTATTGTAAAACTCTGGTTTTTGTGTTATCCTAGCGCCAAGTTTTGATCGTAGTAAAATTTTTGTATCTCATTTGGCCACAGATGTAGGCCGGGGCGCTAGTGTAACCCTTCAACATCAATATCTCACATCAAGTAATCTTATATAAATTTATCATATTTTACCGATCCCAGAACACATCTATCTCAATATTATCATATTCATCGATCTCATGTCATATCCTTATAGCTTTCGTCTCATATCTTGATATATGTATTCAATCATTCATATCATCTCCAACTAACTTTTTGATCATATCCGTTGTTTCCTAGTATAGGTTTCTCCGACTATATTCTATATATCGGTTTCCATTTATAATTACGGGGGTGCTATACGCCATCCACCCGACTTCCCCTGTAGATATAAATCTACTCACCTGCAATACTCCTCGCTAAGCTGAAGTCGATGTGCTCCGTTGTCTCGAAAGTCCACGCAAAGGTACCTACATATCAACACACGATCGAAATGCTATTAAAATCAATATCCGAAAACCGATACGGTACATGAATTGCTTATAAGTTAGAACCTATAGCCTACGCATGCAAAACAACCAGATAATCCTCGTTCGTTGACGTACAAACGTCCAACGACGAGATCCAAGCTCAAATACCAAAACCAAGTTTCAGAATCGCAAAACACGTAAACAACAACCTAGGAAAACCACTCCCAGATTCTACTAGGTCAAATCAAGACATTTTACATATAGGGTTGGTCTAAACACTGGATAACAAAGCTATAAACCAAAAATCACACGATTTCACCACGACGTGGCCGCAATTTGCGGCTACGTAGAATAAATCTGCGGCCAGAATTGAATGGGAGGGGCTCAGGTTTCAAGGGGTGCTTCATGGTTGCCTGCTCGTCTCATGGTCATGGGAACTTATTTTATGGTGGTCTCGGGTCATCCCAGATTCCCATATACCATCACAAACTGTCAAATAATCGATATCGGGAAATTCTAACTTCGTGTTTTGGGTTTTAAGTCTTCTAATTGCTCAGGAAAAATCATCACTAGGGTTTTGTAAACACTCACTACATCTCAATTTACCACTTACAAGTCAAGTCTTCCACTAAACATCATCTTGGAAAATTCAAAGGTCACAATCCACACTAAAATGAACTCTAAACTAAACTATAAGGTTTAGAAACTAACTACAAGATGAGAAGTGAAACTTATACCTCATGGGAGCAACTCAAGAAAAACCCTAGATGCACAAAGTCTCTAAAATCCAAACTTGAAAGGTCCATAGGGTTTAGGATGAGGTGGAGATCATTTTTAATGCAGAGAGTATGGGGTTTTGAGGTGGTTTTGGGGATGAACCATGGAGGTAAAGGAGGTGGAGGAAGGAGGTGATCAAATGGTGAGATGAAGAAATGAAGTGATGAAGGAAAAAGAATGAAGGGAAAATGTCAAGTGTAGGAGCCATGCTACTCTCTCTCTCTCCCTCTTTCTCTCTCATGCCCATGCTTATTATTCTATTCTCCCATGTCATCTTTTCTTTTTCTTTTATTTTCTTTTTCTTTCTCACAAAATAAAGAAAAACCCAAATACAAATGAAACAATATGCAACAAAATGCAACATGTTATGGTGCACTAGCCATGTTTAATTAAAAATACGGATTTGGTATAATTATGATTAGTAGTGCACTAATCGAGTTTAATTTAAACTTGCATATAATTAATTATAAAAATGCCCAAATCCGATAAATATATTTTTAAATGAATAAATCATTTTAATCTCTAATTATTTCCCAAATATTGGTATATATTTATACTATTTTATGAAAACCCCAAATTCGCAAATCGAATAGTTTTCGCGAAATATATTATTTTAATATTAAATTCCAAAAATAATATTTCATATTTCTGAAATGTTACAATTCCATTAATACACATCTTATTTAGCCTGATCTAACTCTTAGACTGAATACCCGATTGACTTGACTTGAACTTTACTTACATACATCTCATACAACATACTCATATTCACATATATCTCTGTCAACATTGTATACCCTTCATACCTTTATAACCATGTACATCATATACATCATACTTATATACAGTTACTTGTTTCTATACCTTTACTTCCTTGTGAGGTAATCTTACCCGAGTGTAACTCGCTGACGGACTTTCCTTTTCTCTCTCTATCTTTGGAATGCCCATTAGATGAGAATGAGTTTTATGACGAGGATTAAGGTGTGGAGCCAACAAATGAAGATTTCACAGACATGACGACGGAAGATTAGCTAGTTTTAATTTTTGTTGTTGTCCACATGTTTAAGGCTTTTGGTTCTCCTTCGATGTAATTAAACTACTTAGTTTATTTTACTCTTTATTTTTGGATGTAATAAAGTTTGGTTAATGAAAATAAATGCCTTTCGCTTTTATTATTTTTTTGGTACACATCCTGCATGTTAGAACTTCATACGTTTAATGTAACTGTATTGAATAGAACACCTTCAATACAGTTAGGTTGCGGACCATGCCACGTCATCCTTCACCTTCTTTTGGGAAGCGGGGCGTGACAGGCCTCATCCGGGCTGGCCGGGACTGGTTCCGAAGACTCACGCCACGCTCCATCTCGACCTTCGACGAGCTGGCCACCTAATTCCTCGGTCACTTCGTTGGGAATCGACGGCAGAATAGGATGGTCGACTGCTTATTCACTATCAAGAGCGGAGACAAAGAATCCTTCAAAGGATATGTCACCCGCTTCTACAACGTGCTCCTCGAGGTCCCCGAGCACCGCGATGAAATGGTCATCACCGTGCTGAGGTCGGGTCTTAGGCACAAAGAGTGGCTCTGCTCTTTTGCATTAGCGCAACTTAAGACCATGGCCGAGGTGAAAGCTTGGACCGAGCGAGAAATCCAACTCGAGTCCGAGGTGAACTCAAACCTACCCCGAGCCGATCAGGCAGACAGAAAGAAAAGGGACAGGGAGGAGAAGAAGAAGGTCGACCGTCCGAAGCCTTACTCACCGAGGTTTCAGGAGTACACTCCCCTGAGCATCTCTCAGACCGAGCTGCTGGAGGAAGCTAAGGGTGAGAGGTTCTTTAAGCTCCCGCCAGTCACCCAAAGGGCAGGCAATCGCCTCCGCGACCATACTGTGCCTTCTACAGGACTCAGGGTTACCCGACTGAGAACTGCTAGCTACTCCATGACTATATCGAGGAGTTGATCCACTCAGGACACCTGGCTAAATACCTGCAGGATAAGCGGCAGGCAGAACAGGAAAACTAGGACCAAACCCCTCCCGGGGAATTAACGACCGGTCACATCATGTTCGTTACCTCGGATCAAGTTTGGGAAGGCGGGGGAGACCGCCGTCCCCTGCCTTACAACGCTGAAAAGCTCAAGTTGTATAAATAAAAAATGTATCCTCTTTTGAAATAATATAATTCCTGTCGGCGTTTAGTTAAGTCCATAGAATGTACGAAGAAAAAAGAAAAAAAAGAGACAACACGCTACCGTCAAAAACATGATTTATTTATTGAGTAAAGGGTATTATGGGCTCCCCGGCCTTAAATAATTACAATAGAAGGGGGCGGGGATCAAGAAAGCACTGTTGATGGTACTCCGAGAAAATCTCCTGCAGCCGAGCCCGAGCTTCCTCAACTCGCTCCCTCTGATGGTGCCCGTGCATCCTAAATGCCACGGAAGCGCCGGGGACCCCATCCACCGGACAGGAGGCAACGATCAGCCTTTTCTGAAAGCACTCTAGAAGAAGACCCACTGATCTTTCTCGCCTGCTCTGTGAGATCAAACCGAGATGGTAGAGCGTGTGCACCTTGTCAAGCGCCTCATCCCTCAGCTGTGGAGATAGGGTGTTGTGCAGACCCGGGGACATCCTCTAGATCGCATAAAGAAGCAATTAGAGGAGAGCGGATCGCCGGGGAAGTAGGCGACCAAAGTAGACCTCCACGCGGTCTATCACCGCCTCGTACGTCTGCTTGGAGTGATCGAGGTAGTAAAGGTACAAGTCGTCACGAGAGATGGTCTCCCCGATGGTAAAAATTCATCCGGCCATCTTCATAAAATCAATGCTAGAAAGAAACCAACATGCCTTCGCTATTTATAGCCGCAACAAAAATCTTGAATCACGGGATGTATCAATTTCCCGATATAGAACTGCCACGTGTTGGCCATGCCGGTCTTCACGAGCAGCTATGCAGGCTTCGGAAGGTTGAACGGCGCCCTCACTCCCGCCTATGCGGGCCACGGAAGGTTGAACGGCGCCCTCACTCCCGCCTATGCGGGCCACGGAAGGTTGAACGACGCCCCATGAAGGCGCAAGGGATTCTCCAAAGCCCTCCTTACGAGGCGGCCGAGTAGCTTCCTGCTCGGTTCATCTGCAGCGGGTAGCTTCATCAACGTTGTGGATCGAAAGTCCTCTTCGCGAGGCCACCGAATAGTTTCCTGCTCGGTCCATCCCTAGCGGGTAGCTTCCTGCCCAACAACGCTAGGGATCTAAAGCCCTCCTCACGAGGCCACCGAGCTGCTTCCTGTTCGGTACATCTGCAGCGGGTAGCTTCCTACCCAACTAAGGTGTGGATCGAAAGCCCTCCTCTCGAGGCCACCGAGCAGCTTTTTTCTTGGTCCATCTGCAGTGGGTAGCTACCTACCCAATTACGCTATGGATCGAAAGCCCTCTTCGCAAGGCGGCCGAGCAGCTTCCTGCTCGGTCCATCCCCAGCGAGTAGCTTCCTGCCCAACTACGCTGTGGATCGAAAGCTCTCCTTTCGAGGCCACTTAGTAGCTTCCTGCTCGGTCCATCCACAATGGGTAGCTTTCTTCCCAACTACGCTGTGGATCAAAGCCCTCCTCGCGAGGCCACCGAGTAGTTTCCTGCTCGGTCCATCCCTAACAGGTAGCTTCTTGCCCATCAACGCTAAGGATCGAAAGCCCTCCTCTCGAGGCCACCAAGCAGCTTCCTGCTCAGTCCATCTGCAGCGGGTAGCTTCCTGCCCAACAACGCTAAGGATCTAAAGCTCTCATCTCGAAGCCACCGAGCAGCTTCCTGCTCGGTCCATCTGCAGCGGGTAGCTTCCTGCCAAACAATGCTAAGGATCTAAAGCCCTCCACTCGAGGTGACCGATCAGCTTCCTGCTTGTTCCATCTGCAGCGGGTAGTTTCCTGCCTAACTAAGCTGTGGATCGAAAGCCCTCCTCTCAAGGTCACCGAGCAGCTTCCTGCTCGGTCCATCTGCAGCGGGTAGCTTCCTACCCAACTACGCTGTGGATCAAAAGCCCTCTTTGTGAGGCGACTGAGCAGCTTCCTGCTCGGTCCATCCCCAGCGGGTAGCTTCCTGCCCCCAACTACGCTGTGGATCGAAAACCCTCCTTTCGAGACCACCAAGCAGTTTCCTACTTGGTCCATCCACAGTGGGTAGCTTCCTGCCCAACTACGCTGTGGATCAAAGCCCTCATCACGAGGCCACCGAGTAGTTTCCTGCTCGGTCCATCCCTAGCGGGTAGCTTCCTGCCCATCAACACTAAGGATCGAAAGCCCTCCTCTCGAGGCCACCTGTCATGCCCCGCTTCCCGGTGTATGGTCAGGAGACGTGACTAGACCCGCGACGTATTTACTCAGGAGTAAACACATTAAGCGTAAATAAGCAATATAATATAAATGTACACAAGAAAGACATGAGATGTAAATGAACATTAACTTTTTTATTTATTAAACATTCTTTACAATACAACTGAAAAGTAAATACAATGCGGAAAACAATGCCTAAACAATGGCATGAACTGAAAGTAAAAGTATATACAAGTGACTAGAGCTCCGGGTCCTCGATGAACTGCTCCAAGTCTTCTGAGCTGGGCTCGATCTCCAGAGAGCCAGGTCCTCCTGACAACATTCTAAAGAAAGAATAGAAAAAGAATGTTGTCAGCGAACAATCGCTCGGTAAGTCCCAAAGAGAGATAGAAATAGACTGAACAGGTAAAGAGAATATATCTGGTATAATGTATGATAGTTATGTTAACGCTGTTGTTTGTAGCTTGGTACAGAATATACCAGTGTATACGAGAGGAGTCCAACTATTCCGTGGACTAAGGTATACGGAGCACAAGGAACCGTTAAGCCATGAGACAACAACAACGGATATTCAGGTTGGGTGTATTAAAATGACCATCATCATGCCACTTTTAACACATTCCGTACCAATCTACCCCTTAGAAAACCCTGTTCACACTATAATATTGCATTATTATATTCCCCATTCTTATTCTTTTTATAAATAAACGGGTGCTTTTGACGCATGTCTGCTACATGTTACAGGTTACAGGTTCTTGGACAGAAAACAGTGAAAACGATATAAAGATGATGAAAAAGTGGACTTTAACCAATGAACAGAAGATCTTGATCAAGCCTACATCAAAGATAAAATTCACAAAGTACAAGGTAACGCAAGGTCCAAGATTACAAGCGAACGGTTAAAAAGCCATTGCAAATTGTTCACTGGAAATCTGGAACCAACCTAACAGCCTAAATGGAAAAGGACATATGGAAACAGGAAGACCAAGTCAATAAGAGCTAGCCCAAGAAAAATGATATTCCAAAGCCACTATTGCGCTGCGGAACCGCGGCTAAACAGGGCCTCGGGCCGCGGTTCCGCGGCATGGTAGTGCAGTTAGGAGCGCAAAACTTTACAGTAATTTGTGGCGGCGTTGACTAAGTCTTTCTAGGGCTATTTTTGTAATTTCAGACATGCGAAACAAATATAACCCTAGGGTTTCCTATTCATTATAAATAGGAACTCTAATCATTGTAATTCTTTATGCCTCTTTTCAATCAATAAAAATTCAGATTTGTTGGGAGATCTAGAGCATCACTTTTGTAAGTTTTAATTCTTTTAATTCTTGCCTTAGTTCTAATTTTATTACTTGCCCTAGTTAACTAGTTTAGCTCATTTTGATCTGCAGTAAGTATAACACAAGATTTGAACAAAACACTTTAAAACATAATAACAAAAATGTCGTTTTTAGATAATTCCCTAATGAGCGAGTAAAATCCTCGCTCGTTAGGGTTAGGAACAAGGGAGGGAGTGAGAGATGAATATCTCTCACCTCCTTCAATGCCAACACATTTTCAAAATAAGAACTTCATGCACGCATGTATGATCCGCCCCCTACGGCACCCTACCTACGAGGTAACGGTGAACCGTAGTATAAAAGGCCGGACATGCATGACGTCCATGAAGATTGTAGCAATTAATAGGAAAGGACGGACAAGGATCTAGAGGAAGAAACTTCGTTTCTTCCCAATCATTCTAATCCCCTTTGCTAATAATTGTTATGATTTTCTAAAAAGCTTTAATCAAACGGCATTGAAAGAGGTGACAATATTGATCTCATCAACCCTACCTTAGACCTAACCCTAACGAGTTCTTTCATATCATATAAATTGGTTTTTAAATCCATCGACAAAAACCAAACAACCAACGGAATCAACTCGTGAAAACACAAAAACAGAAATTTACACATCTCTGCGGATCGACCAGTATTCACCGGCTAGCTGCAAAGCGACGCCGTTTCTGATTACGGTAAACTTAAATTTTTGAACTAATCAAATGGCGCCGTTGCCGGGGATGGCGTAGAATTTTCTTTTCGCGATTTCGGGTTAATCAAAATTAAAAAAATATCATAAAAATCTGAAAAATCACAAAAAATATAAAAATATATCATCTGTTATTTTTGGAAGGGATATTTTGTTGTTTGAATTTTGCAGGATATACGAAAATCGGATCTGGAAATCTACAGAGATCAAAACAGGAAAAAACAGATCGGAACAACAGAAGATCACAAGAACCGAGAAACAGAAGAAATTTGGAGGACCGAGTCTACAAGTTAACTGCGGTGATCTGGTCCACCAAAAAAAAAAGAGCCGAACCGACCAAAGCGCGGCGGAACCGCCGCTCCAGCCTCATTTTGGCCGCGGAACCGCCGCGGCCTGGTCGATTCAGGGCTTGGAAAAAAAAGGCACAAGCGCGATAAAAAAAAAAAACAGTTCCGCCACTGCAAATTTCTGTGAGTTTTCTCTCTCCTCCTCTGCAAATCTTGATATATCTTCTGTAAATTTGCCTGCAGGATTTCTTTGCGCTCAAAAATATATTCCCTTCCATATAACAGTCTCATGCAGGATTTTTAGGCCCCGCTTGAACTAAATTGATTGCAAGTAATATTTTGCTGTTGCATATCTTTTCTATTAAATATTTTGCTGTTGCATATCTTTTCTCTAAAATCTTTTTGCAACAAAATTTTTCCAAATAAAGAGAAAGAAAAAAATCAATGAAAAATGAAAATAAAAAGTACAAATATTTTATAGAAACTTGCAAAAATTTTTAGCTGCAAATAAATCCTTGCACCACCCAACCTTCCTTCTTGTCACCTTTCTTCTTACAACATGGGTACCCCACATAATAAATCATTAGCCGAACTTTGGTATCCCGAACCTAATTTTGCGTCGTACGTCAATTTGTTCGGTCAATTTAAAGACGATCCTTCCTTGCCAAAAATATCTTTGAAAGATCAAATAGAGGCGTCTAGGAGAAATAGTTTGACTTTTCAACCCACTTTGTGTCAACCGAGTCAACCTTCACCACTTCCATATGTTGATACCACTTCTTCAAGTCCTTCTGTCACTCCTAGGCCGATGTCCATTGCTGAGCATATTGCTCAATCTCGCAGCTGATCTTTCACCCCTCTCCACTCATCTAGTTCTAGGGATCCACACGACTTTTCACTTTTTTATCCACATGTTGACCCTACCCATGTCCAACCACCCACTTCCTACAAGTCATACCCGACCTTCCTACCTTCACCAGACACTGTTTCTACACAGCCTGTTGGGAGTTTTGCATATCCACACCATTTTGAATCTTTTACCGAAACCCCCTCACCACCCAAGTCTAGTTTGGAAGAGTCGTTGGAGGCATATATTGCTGCAACAAATAAAATGATGAGGAATGTGGAAGCGTCCATGGCCGCTCTTATACAACCTAGTGAACCGGTAGCTAATGTCCCGCTAGCTCAAAAATTTTTAATGTATAAGGAGGCGGTTGGACAGAGTGAGAATGAGAGAGGATTTTCAAATCAAACCTACCCTTACCCAATTGAAGCCCACAACTCAGGTTTTCCATCGATTGTTCCAAATGATTCACCAGTTGAAAATAAAAACAAGTTGTGTGATTTTGTAGTGCTTGATTTGCCAAATTGTGAGGAACCCCTTTCGAATGAAACCGCACCTAATCCTTTCGATCTTTACACCTCCACTCTAGAACCTACATTGATAAATATCCATGCTGTTGATGAGGTGTCTAAAGAAATTGATTTTCACTTTATTGAGGATATAGACGCCGGGAATATTTCGGATGATGAACCTGTCGATTTGCTTGAAATTTTATGTTCAAATCATCATCCTGAGTTATTAAATGTTTCTCCCGAATCTCATATGCGTCTAGATTTTGATGATAATGGCATGGATGAGTTGAATATTGAGGATAGTATTGAGGAGAGTCTTGAGGATAATATTGAGGTTGAATCATTTTTGTTTGATGTGTCTGATTTTCCAATTCATCCTCCTGAACCTTTGACTGTTATATCACCCTCGCTCCTTCCCATCGTTCCGACCCCGCTTGAAGACTGTGAGCTTGAAAGATTTTCCTTTGAATCTGACACAATTCTCACAGACGATAACACCTACGAGTGTTTCACTTTTTTGGACGATGTTGATGACTCACCGCCCGAGTTTGAGTCCTTTACATTTTCAGATGAGCCATCAGACTCGGTTGATTATAGTAGTTTCGAACCATTAATGGAATCTTTCAAGTTCGAAAAAGTTTACTACGGTGAGAAAAATACTATCCCTAATTCACTTCCTTTCGTCTTTCCCATTGTTCCGACCGAACAAATGACCGTTACGCTTTCATCTCCTATACCAAGTTCGGCGTACCCATGTTTTCTTGCGAATCTTGAGGGATTTGACCCCATTTCTCGACGAGTAGATAGGTTAGCGCAATCGCTTATAACATATCGGTCATCACATATTGCGCTAATTTATTCACTCAATTTACACCCTCAAGATCGTACTCCACTTCCTTCTTCTTTTCGCCATTCTTCTCCCCCACCGAGACCATATTCTACCATTCTTCTTTCCACACGGTCTCGCGTGCTTTTCATTTTCTTGCACCAACTATACCATTTCCACGATAAGATTTTTGAATGGTTGGTGCTAACTTTTGGCTTGTGCAAGGCTAAGCTTAAGTTTGGGGGGGACCTTGTTGTATATATGTATATATTTTTTGTTTTCTTTTTCTATAAAAAAATAAATTTTTTTCAAAACATTAAAAATATAAAAATTATAAATAAATAAACAGGGGAGTGCCGGTATTTTGACCCTCTTGGTTTAGCATGACAGTGAGGACACTGTCAAGTTCAAGTTTGGGGGTATGCTCGGTATGTCTTCTTCCTTCGCATTCATTTGTACATATTTTTGCATTTGCATATTTATTTGAAAAACCCATAAAAATTGAAAAATTTCAAAAATTATAAGAATTATTTTTTTCAATTTTGGCTATAATTGACTTCAGTTTGACAAATAGGTTAACTGGTTTGGAACAACTAGATCTTAGACTTAGTGAATTAAAAACCCTAAAGATAACATTCCTTAAAGTTTAACGGTAGAAAATATATGCCTTGTAGTTTATTTAGAAATAGGCAAATTTTGGGTTCACTTCTTGGGCTAAGTCAAAATGAGGGAAGAGTATTGATGTTCTTATTAGAGTATAAGTTTGAAAAATAGTTCCTAGCTTAAGTCTAGATTCTGAAAATGTATACCTTACAATTTGCACAATCACGCACCTTGAAACTTGGAATAGTAGAAGAGACCATGAAGTGCTCTTGTCTAAAGTCCTTAGTACAATGAAAAAAAAAGTGAATAAAGAATAAAAAAAATGGACACTGGTTTTTCTGATTACTTAAGGCTGTAAAAAATAGAAAAATATTTAGCGAGGGTGCTTCATCACCTAGTGCCTTAGACCAACTGGTTTGGGAGTCACTGCTAAAGTCTTGGGTGTTGCAAAACTAGGAAGTACGCTTTAAAGTGCTAACGCATCTTGTAATCGGTTGTTGGTACCTCAAGAAGTATCAACGGTCGCATGAAGGATGTGTAAGCAAATTTCATTTAAAAATTCACTAATTAATAAGTGCTTTGGATAAAGGACGAGAGTACGATTGCTTGATTTGAATTTCCAAGTGTAGGGGTGATCTATACACACACGTAGGGGTATATGATTGGAATTTAGATAAGAGAGAGGAATGAAAAATAGAACTTATATCTTTAATAGAGTTGATAGAAATTCCTAAGTCGAGATGGAATCCTAGAAGGAAAACTTAGGAGATGGCGAAAGCTAAGTAAGTCTATAGAACATATATAATCTTAAGTTAGATGATGAGGAAGTATGAAGAATATGGGTGGATAATTTACGGGTCGAGGATAATAGAATTCCTTGTTAGAAAACCTAAATGAAGAACAAAAGTTAATGGGCCGATTTGATAGGATTTTATGGGTGTAATCCGCTGAAAACCCTCAGGAGACAACACTCCTCCTACTAGGGACACCTAGAGGTTTAACGGCTTGTTGCACGTGCTCAGTGCAATCGTGTTTCCCTGCGAAAGTGTGGTTAGGATTTTAGTGAATAAAAATAAGTTTGCTCGAGGACGAGCAAAAGATAAGTTTGGGGGTATTTGTTCACACCATAATATTGCATTATTATATTCCCCATTCTTATTCTTTTTATAAATAAACGGGTGCTTTTGACGCATGTCTGCTACATGTTACAGGTTACAGGTTCTTGGACAGAAAACAGTGAAAACGATATAAAGATGATGAAAAAGTGGACTCTAACCAATGAACAGAAGATCTTGATCAAGCCTATATCAAAGATAAAATTCACAAAGTACAAGGCAACGTAAGGTCCAAGATTACAAGCGAACGGTTAAAAAGCCATTGCAAATTGTTCACTGGAAATCTGGAACCAACCTAAAAGCCCAAATGGAAAAGGACATATGGAAACAGGAAGACCAAGTCAATAAGAGCTAGCCCAAGAAAAATGATATTCCAAAGCCACTATTGGGCTGCAGAACCGCGGCCAAACAGGGCCTCGGGCCGCGGTTCCGCGGCATGGTAGTGCAGTTAGGAGCGCAAAACTTTACAGTAATTTGTGGCAGCGTTGACTAAGTCTTTCTAGGGCTATTTTTGTAATTTCAGACATGCGAAACAAATGTAATCCTAGGGTTTTCTATTCATTATAAATAGGAACTCTAATCATTGTAATTCTTTATGCCTCTTTTCAATCAATAAAAATTCAGATTTGTTGGGAGATCTAGAGCATCACTTTTGTAAGTTTTAATTCTTTTAATTCCTGCCTTAGTTCTAATTTTATTACTTGCCCTAGTTAACTAATTTAGCTCATTTTGATCTGCAGTAAGTATAACACAAGATTTGAACAAAACACTTTAAAACATAACAACAAAAATGTCGTTTTTAGATAATTCCCTAATGAGCGAGTAAAATCCTCGCTCGTTAGGGTTAGGAACAAGGGAGTGAGTGAGAGATGAATATCTCTCACCTCCTTCAATACCAACACATTTTCAAAATAAGAACTTCATGCACGCATGTATGATCCGCCCCCTACGGCACCCTACCTACGAGGTAACGGTGAACCGTAGTATAAAAGGCCGGACATACATGACGTCCATGAAGATTGTAGCAATTAATAGGAAAGGACGGACAAGGATCTAGAGGAAGAAACTTCGTTTCTTCCCAATCATCCTAATCCCCTTTGCTAATAATTGTTATGATTTTCTAAAAAGCTTTAATCAAACGGTATTGAAAGAGGTGACAATATTGATCTCATCAACCCTACCTTAGACTTAACCCTAACGAGTTCTTTCATATCATATAAATTAGTTTTTAAATCCATCGACAAAAACCAACAATCAACGGAATCAACTCGTGAAAACACAAAAACAGAAATTTACACATCTCTGCGGATCGACCCGTATTCACCGGCTAGCTGCAAAGCGACGCCGTTTCTGATTACGGTAAACTTAAATTTTTGAACTAATCAAACCCCGTAATGTTTATTGTGTTGTTTATAGCTGTAAGACTTGCCAAAACCATGATATCAATTTCTCATGTAAACGGATAAGGATGTAAACGGATACTCATGTGATCAAGTCAATGTATATCCATGGTTCGGTCAGTTCAAGTCATGTTGATATAGATGGTATTCTGGTATTCATGTTCAAGTTCCAGTATATATTCATGTTGTATTGGAGTTATATTTAGATTGTATTCATGTTTAGATTGTATTCTGATTAGACTGAGACTCTGTTTGAGTTAGACACTTAAACAGAATTGGATTCATGAATTAGGTTTTGGAGTTATCGGTAACTGCTGCACATGGACGGTAGGATTTGTGACTTTTTCCAAGCCAATTATCATTGATAACCCTGTTTTAGTTTTCTACCTCAAATAGGCAAGCACCCACTTTCTCCAGATCCCCGAGGCTCAAGAGAATTTATCCCGCTTAAACCTATATTTACTAGGGTCCTTATTGTAAATTAATAAACTTGAGGGGTTTTATGAAAAATAGTTTTGGTAAAATTTCAAAATAAAGCTAAAGCATTTATTTATCGTATTTAGGGTTTTCATGGATGTAATTTTTAAAAGTAAAGTATTCTAATGATTATAAACCTAGATTGAATAGTATAGGGTATTTTAGTGTAAATTGGAATTGTATAGATTTGTGATGGTATATTCATGAAATTTGTGATTCCTTTGTTTAGAAAATATGGAATTTATTATATATATTTAAAATAGATATTTTGATAATATATATATATATATAATTATTAAAAATAGAATTTATTTATTAAATAGAAAATCACATTATTCTTAAAAATTGTATTAAAAATTCCATTGAGATTGGATACTCCGTAAGAAGGTCTGCATCTCGCTCTACTAGTCCCAAGGATGTGCGATAATCCGCACCATCCAAATCGGGTACCCCAAAATGGATTGTAGAGCCTTAATTGCAAGGAATTTAATTAAAACAATCTTAAAGAATACGGTTTTATTAGTTTAAGTATTTTATTGTAAAATTGTATTTATCCCACAAAATATTGTTCCAAAAACCATCGTGCTATGTCATGATGAGTGTTTTGATGAGCTAGGTCATTACCTCGTGAGTTTTCAAAAGGTAATATGAGCATATATGATGAAAGATGTCGAATAGAAAGTTTGTGGTATTTAACCGTAAAAGTGAAATAAAAGTTGCATAGCATGGTATTTTAAATTGAAACTTGTTCTTAATATTGGTTTATGGTTGCTAAATAATATATAAAGAAATGGTTGATTTGTTATTAAGAAAATTTAGGTTTTTTAACAAATTAGAATCGGATGTCGGATTAACTCCACTTCCGACGAGTTTTGAAAAGAGAACTTTTTGAGAGGTAAAAATGAGAGAAGAGAAGGGAATTACTGGATTAGATGAGAGAGGGGACGTAGAGGAAAGATTTGAGAGCTTCGTGGAGTCACGGTGTCGCCGGATTTGTCCCAAGTCATCGCCGGAAGATGACCTTGGGCTAACTCCATTTGTACAACTAATTTGACTTGGAAAAATTTGAGAGTTTTGATGATAGATTTCAGAATGGAGAGGGCTAGATATGGGGTGGTATTTATAGGATAGAATTAGGGTTTAGGGAATTAAAATGAGAATTAAAATGCATTAAAACATTGGATTAATAGGTGATTTTAATCCTCTGTTTAATTTGTAGGAAAAACAAACAGAAGAGGAGTAGTGGGGGAGGCTACGGGGTTAGGGTTTAAATTTTGGGGGCATTTGCGACGGTTGGGACCGGCGGCGCCGGTCCAAAATGAATCCTCACCGGTCGTTTGGAGGGGGTGGGGCTTGGATTGGTGCCACGTGTCTAGATCTGTTCATACATCATTTTTCCACATGTTTGATTTCTGAGACTTTTCATTTTTACGTGTGTTGCACGTGTAAACTTTTGGGCTTCCATAAAGTTTAAAAGAAAAATCATTAAAAATAATGTGGTTGGGGGGATTTGAACACATGGGCTATGTCACAGCAGTGCAAGACTTTACCAATGAGCTACAAGTGCTTTCTTGCTGTTCTTAAACAAATTAAATACTTATATTGTACTCAGGTTTGCAAATACTCCATTTAGTACTTTAATTTTAAACAAATTTCTGTACATTAAAAACAGAGTCGTTACACCACCGAGTAGCTTCCTGCTCGGTCCATCTGCAGCAGGTAGCTTCCGGCCCAACTACGCTGTGGATCGAAAGCCCTCCTCACGAGGCGGCCGAGCAGCTTCCTGCTCGGTCCATCCCTAGCGGATAGGTTCCTGACCATCAAAGCTAAGAATCGAAAGCCCTCCTCTCGAGGCCACCGAGCAGCTTCCTTCTCGGTCCATCTGCAGCGGGTAGCTTCCTGCCCAATTAAACTGTGGATCGAAAGCCCTCCTCATGAGGCCATCGAGCAGCTTCCTACTCGGTCCATCTGCAGCGTGTAGCTTCTTGCCCAATTTACACCGTGGATTGAAAGCTCTCCTCTCGAGGTCACCAAGCAGCTTCCTACTCGGTCCATCCCTAGCGGGTAGCTTTCTGCCCATCAACGCTAAGGATCTAAAGCACTCCTCTCGAGGCCGCCGAGCAGCTTCCTGCTCGGTCCAATCCTAGCGGGTAGTTTCTTGCCCAACAACGCTAAGGATCTAAATCCCTCCTCTCGAGGACGCCGAGCAGCTTCCTGCTCGGGCCATCTGCAGTGGGTAGCTTCCTGCCCGTCAACGCTGTGGATCAAAGCCCTCACCATGGGGCAGATGAGTTGAAAGGAGGGTACCGACCTCCCTACACATGGCCCCCAACGCGCGATAGCCACCTCAACTCCGAGGAAAAAAAGGGCATCGACTTTCCGACATTTGGCAATCGTTTGACTCTACTCGATGAACAGTCGGCAAGTGTGGGAAGGGTCGACCTACGAGCTAAAGGCACTTGCACAATGAGCAGACATTTGGACAAAAAAGGAAAGAGTGAACTTTATTTATGATCTAAAAATAAATATAAGGTATTCTGGGCTCCTCAGCCTTACAAAAAATGCCCGGAGGCTTACAAAAATTCGGAAAAAGAAAAAAATCTCCAAGGAAGGAAAGCTTAGGCCGTCCGCTCGGGGAGGTTCTCGCCCTGCTCAACGCCAGCCTTGGGGACCAAAACTGTGACCTCTGGATCGGTGCTTCCATCGGCAGCCTTACCCCCAACGGCCGCCCCGGCAACTCCCCCCTGCGGCTCCTCCTCGGCCATGGGATATTTAGCGTGGAGCTCATTGATATCAATCCCCGGCGCAGACTCCTTAATGGCGTCGAAGGCGCGGTGTCACACAACGACCGCAGATTCAGCGAGATCGGCGTAGAATTGGTCCGACGCCTTTTACGCCTCCACGGCCTTCTCCGCCCGGCATTCGGCGAGCTTCACTGCGTACAAAGCCACCCGAATATCCCACTTGAGGGCGTCCCTCGACTTCTTCATCGTGTGGTAGAAGCCGTTCACCTCCTCCAACTTGGCATGAATAGCCCGGTTGGACTCGTTCAGAAGCCGATGAGACTCCTTCAGCTTTGAGTTCATCGGCCCTTCGGTGATCAGAAGAGTGTCAAGGAGAGCCGCCTTTTCCTCCTCTTGTCGTAATTGGAGGCGGAGTTCCTCCTCCAGCTTGGAGAACTCGCTCGCCTTTTTCATGGCTGGGGCTACCTCCTCGGACTCCATGGCGACGAGGAGCGCGCAGTGGTGGAGGACCCGAAGAAAGCAACAAAGGGGTTAAAAAGCTTGAACCGAGGAAATAAGACTTGAAAGAATTTCTTTGAGAAAAGTCAAGAATCGACCCGAACCGCCTCCTGGGCTATGGCGGCCACCTGGGCCTTCATGGTCCCCCGGGGTATTTTAACCCCATCGGAAAGAAGGCTGTCGGCGACGGAGAGTCCCGAGGGCACTTCAATACAGAAGTCTCCCTCCTGCACCGGGTTCTCAGAAGGAGGTGGCCGAGAGATCGTCCGCTTCTGCTTTTTGAGGGGGTCTTTGGCGGGTCCTGCCTCCTCCTCCTCCTCCTCCTCCTCTTGCGTCCGGGTCCTACGAGTGCTTATGGCTCCCTCCCGCGGCGTTCTTCTGGAACTCGGGGAGCGGCGGAAGGCTTGGGCGGTGGAGTTGGTCTCGGGGCCGAGCTTGGACCGGTCGGGACGAGCTTGGGCCCCCGGCCTTCTTTCCCTGGGTCTTGGCGGCCAAGGTGGCTAGGATTTTTGCTTGGTCTATGGGCTCTGCAAAAAAGGAACACACGAACAAAGGGGATCAGTAACACAAAAACAGCAAATGAAACTTGACAAAGTCTAAACAGATCGTAGAAAGCCCTAACTTACCTAAGAAACGCGCAGGACTGAGTCCAGCCCAGCTCGGTGCCTGCTCAGATAGCAGGACATCCGCCCATTGGATCGGCTCCCACTGGGACACCACCCTTGCTTCGGAGGAAGTCGACTTCTTTGCCCTCGGGCAGTCGGCCCTGTGCCACTGTATAAGAACAGGCCAATCCCCGCCCTCGGGTGGCCTGATGAATATAAACTTCTCTTTCCATTCATGAATGGATGAAGGGACGACTACTACCCCCGACCCGGCCACTCCGCCCTTGCGTTTTTTGAACGAGAAATACACCCAGCTCGGCTCATCCTTACTGGTGCCGGGGTGATTCGTATAACACAGGAAAGAGACAAGGAGAGTCAATCTGAAGAGGATATTTTCAAGTTTTAACCGGATCAAAAACTTGAGGAGAATTCTCCACGAGTTCGGCGCTAGCTGGCCCGGGGCGAGATGAAAGCAACGGAGCACCCCGCAGACTTCAGTTGGGAAGGGCAGACGCGTTTCTTCCCGGAACGATTCCAAATACAGGGCAATCTCCTTGCCTTGCACCTGGTCTGCTCGCTCGCCCTCTATAGCTAAACGGATGTAATAGCTAGAGAGTATGTGGAATCGAGCTTGAATTTCGGAAAGCTCGTCCAGACTCTTCAAAACAAAGGGCGCATCGCGGGTGTTCCCGATGCACACCTTGGGGGACCTTGGCGCCGCACGACGGCGAACGACAGGGACGACCCTGACTCTAGAGGGCGAACCTGACACAGAGGACGAAGAAGAAGAAGAACCCTCTTGGCTATCTGAAGCCGAAGAGGAGGAAGACCCACTGGATCCGGACCCAACAACGGGAGCCTCATCACCCGACTCTACCCTTACTACTTCTACGGACTCCTCAGATGAAGACATCAAACCTGATTCAAAGGAAGCGACTCACCGAGGTAAAATCAACAAGGGCTCCGATCTAAAAGAAGGAGCGCCGGGAAATCTTCAGCAATGAAAGAGAATTTGAGCAAAGTATCAGCCCTAGGATGGTCCCCTCCTATTTATACACCCCAAAGAGGAACATCCTACAAACCTGATTGATTCCCACCAAAACGAAACGTCGTGCCCAGCGACCGGTGGGGCTCCACGTGGCGATCGACCATTGGGGATGTCTTTACGACTGCAGGAGTCAGAGATAGCCTGTCACTTCACCAACCGACGTCCGACACGTGGCACGTATCCCAACTGGCGATCGGCTGGAACGGCACCCCCTCTTAAAGCGCGACCATTTTATTGATCCACTGACGCCATCGGGGATACATGTGAAGATTCAGGCGAACGATGAGGTGACACATGGGACCAAAGATCGAAACGACGTAACCACCAAATGTCATGCCATTCCCGGACGATCCGCATTATGATTCATTGGCGCCAAAATGAGCAAAAGAAAAACCGAGCAGGCCATTCTCGACCCGATCAATGAATAGGTCTTGTAGGGTGTTTTTCGTCACCCCATTGAGATGGAAATACGCGCGTGCTTGTCAGGAGCATTACAGATTCCCCCAGCCTATGGTAGGCTGGGGTTTATTGATTGTGGGGATCCAAATCTCCGGCAGCTACGGACTAAGCTACCGTTAATTACCCCTCGCCTTTGGAGCGAGCGAACCTACGATTAACGAGTTAAACTGGTCATGTGAACTCAATGTGCAGTGTTATGCTTCGAAGGGGTTTTGGATATACCGGGGACCCTACAGAGTTTTTACGGGGGTCCCGCTACCCGGATAGCGGGCTGGGGGTCAAGGGGGCTAGCAGCCCCCTTGCGGGGTGCGAGACAGCGCCCCGTTAGAAATTTTTTCTAACAGGGACAGTGTCGTGGAGTATGTGCGTGCGTGCGTGTATATATATATACAGTATATATATAAAAAAAAGGAAAGGGGCATCCAAAGGATGCGTGGGCTTGCGCCTCACGTGCCAGGAACGCGGGCGCTGTGCGCCAGAGCGCCAGCGCACCACGTGCCTAGCACATGGGCGCTGTGCTCCAGAGTGCCACCGCCCTACATGCCTGGCACGCGGGCGTTGTGCGCCAGAGCGCCAGCGCACCACGTGCCTGGCATGCGGGCGCCGTGCGTCAGCAGCAAAAAGGACTTGGTCCGTGCACTGGGAGCTGTACTCCTGATTTGACTTATGGAGTTGAACTCCTAAGATATTTTTGGAGCTGATGAAGGGGCTTCTCCCTTGAGTCTTGGATCTTCCCCAAAATGGGATTTTTGGAGATGGGTCTCCTTCTTCCTCCTCTTTGTTGGCCAGTTCTTGAAGAATAAGATCTTAAAAACCTCCCCCTTTTTAGATCTAATGGAAGATCTGAGCTCCCATTTGTGGGTTTTGTGGCGAAAATCTATTTTGTTTTGGAAAAGGAAGAGTAAAACTGTTGATTTAATTCAAAAGAAAGAAAAAGGTTTAGAACCTTGAGGAAGGACGAGGAGGCACAAAGAACCCTAGATTTTTGAGGAAATGAAAAGTCTATCCTTTATTCATTATCATGTTGCCTTATATAGGCTTACATATTTACATATAGCCCCTTGGGCTTTACAAAATTGCATTTTACCTATCCCATGCCTCATGTGCTCATTTCCTTTGCACATAAGCCATGGGCTTTACAAAAATTTGGTTTTATGCCCATTTTGCTTACATTCATGCATAAAAAAATTACATCAAAATTATTTATTACATGATTTTTATTTTGGCATGGAGGAGGGCCGGCCGTTTCATGTTCAGACTCGACCTGGGCATGGGCCCACTTGATCTGGGCTTGGGCCCACTTGGTTTGGGGTTGACCTTGACTTTGACTTGGTCAACCGGGATGCAATTTCGACCCCAACAAAGTGCCCCATCAATAAATGCACACCACATAATGTGGGTCGTATGCATGAAATTGATAGATCTTCTTTCATGTGGAGGCGACTTGCTTTGGTTCCCACTTTTTGGGATGCACTGCCCTTTTAATGACATGGACGGTCGACGTTTGCGTATTTGAGGCGGAGTGTCCATGGTAGACGTTTCCCTAGCCCGGAGCGATTTGGTTCCCGATTTTTGGGAAGCCTGCACTGCCTTTTTTACGACATGGACGGTCGACGCCCTGACCCTGAGCGATTTGGTTCCCGATTTGTGGGAAGCCTGCACTGCCCTTTTTACGACATGGACGGTCGACGCCCTAGCCCGGAGCGATTTGGTTCTCGATTTATAGAAAGCCTGCACTGCCCTTTTTACGACATGGACAGTCGACGCCCTGACTCGGAGAGATTTGGTTCCCGATTTGTGGGAAGCCTGCACTACCCTTTTTACGACATGGACGGTCGACGCTTGACGCGTCTCCGAGACGGAGTGTCGGTGGTAGACTTTTCCCTGGCCTGGAGCAATTTCGTTCCCAATTTGTGGGAAGCTTGCACTGCCTTTTTTACGACATGGACGGTCGACGCCCTGACTCGGAGCGATTTGGTTCCCGATTTGTGGAAAGCCTGCACTGCCTTTTTTACGACATGGACGATCGACGCTTGACGCGTCTCAGAGGCGGAGTGTCCGTGGTAGACTTTTCCCTGGCCCGGAACGATTTGGTTATCGATTTGTGGGAAGCCTACACTGCCTTTTTTACGACATGGATGATCGACGCCCTGAGCCGGAGCGATTTGGTTTCCGATTTGTGGGAAGCCTGCACTTCCCTTTTTACGATATGGATGGTCGACGCCCTGACCCGGAGCGATTTGGTTCCCGATTTGTGAGAAGCCTGCACTGCCCTTTTTACGACATGGACGGTCGATGCCCTGGCCCGGAACGATTTGGTTCCCGATTTGTGGGAAGCTTGCACTGCCCTTTTTACGACATGGACGGTCGACGCCCTGGCCCGGAGCGATTTGGTTCCTGATTTTTGGGAAGCCTGCACTGCCTTTTTTACGACATGGATGGTCGACACTTGACGCGTCTCCGAGGCGGAGTGTCCGTGGTAGACTTTTCCCTGGCCTGGAGCGATTTGGTTCCCGATTTGTGGGAAGCACGCACTGCCTTTTTTACGACATGGACAGTCGACGCCCTGACCTAGAGCGATTTGGTTCCCGATTTGTGGGAAGCCTGCACTGCCCTTTTTACGACTTGGACGGTCGACGCTCTGGCCCAGAGCAATTTGGTTCCCGATTTTTAGGAAGCCTGCACTTGCCCTTTTTACGACATGGACGGTCGACGCCCTGGCCCGGAGCGATTTGGTTCCTGATTTGTGGGAAGCCTGCACTGCCCTTTTTACGACATGGACGGTCGACACTTGACGCGACTCTGAGGCGGAGTGTCCATGGTAGAATTTTCCCTGGCCCAGAGCAATTTGGTTCCTGATTTGTGGGAATCCTGCACTGCCTTTTTACGACATGGACGGTCGACGCCCTGACCCGGAGCGATTTGGTTCCCGATTTGTCGGAAGCGCGCACTGCCTTTTTACGACATGGACGGTCGACGCCTTGACCTGGAGCGATTTGGTTCCCGATTTGTGGGAAGCCTGCATTGCCCTTTTTACGACATGGACGGTCGACGCCCTGGCCCGGAGCGATTTGGTTCCCGATTTTTGGGAAGCCTGCACTTGCCCTTTTTACGACATGGACGGTCGACGCCCTGACCCGGAGCGATTTGGTTCCTGATTTGTGGGAAGCCTGTACTGCCCTTTTTACGACATGGACGGTTGACGCTTGACGTGTCTCCGAGGTGGTGTGTCCATGGTAGAATTATCCCTGGCCCGGAGCAATTTGGTTCCCGATTTGTGGGAATCCTGCATTGCCTTTTTTACGACATGGACGGTCGACGCCCTGACCCGGAACGATTTGGTTCCCGATTTGTGGGAATCCTGCACTGCCCTTTTACGACATGTACGGTCGACGCCCTGACCCGGAGCGATTTGGTTCCCGATTTGCGGGAAACTTGCACTGCCCTTTTTACGACATGGACGGTCGACGCCCTGACCCGGAGCGATTTGGTTCCCGATTTGTGGGAAGCCTGCACTGCCCTTTTTACGACATGGACGGTCGACGCTTGACGCGTCTCCGAGACGGAGTGTCCGTGGTAGACTTTTCCCTGGCCCGGAGCGATTTGGTTCCCGATTTGTGGGAAGCCTGCACTGTCTTTTTTACGACATGGACAGTCGACGCCCTGACCCGGAGCGATTTGGTTCCCGATTTGTGGGAAGCCTGCACTTCTCTTTTTACGACATGGAGGTCGACGCCCTGGCCCGGAGTGATTTGGTTCCCGATTTGTGGGAAGCCTGCACTGCCCTTTTTACGACATGGACTGTCGACGCCCTGGCCCGGAGCGATTTGGTTCCCGATTTGTGGGAAGCCTGCACTACTCTTTTTACGACATGGACAGTCGATGCCCTGCCCGGAGCGATTTGGTTCCCGATTTGTGGGAAGCCTGCACTGCCCTTTTTACGACATGGACGGTCGACGCTTGACGCGTCTCCGAGGTGGAGTGTCCGTGGTAGAATTTTCCCTGATCCGGAGCGATTTTGTTCCCGATTTGTGGGAAGCCTGCACTTCCCTTTTTATGACATGGACGGTCGTCGCTTGACGCGTCTCCGAGACGGAGTATCCGTGGTAGACTTTTCCCTGGCCCGGAGTGATTTGGTTCCCGATTTATGGGAAGCCTGTACTGCCCTTTTACGACATGGACGGTTGATGCTTGGATTTGTGTTGACATCAGCATCGCTATACTGGAATATGGTACCGGGAGCGAATCATCATTTGCTATGAGTGGATTAGGGGATTTTGGTTTTGGTCGGCATCTGCATTGCTACACTAGAATAATGCCATGAGCAACTCATCATTTGCCCCGGGAGGATTTTGGAATTGGTTTTTGGGTCGGCATCAGCACCGCTACACTGGAATATGGTACCAGGAGCGAATCATCATTTGCCTTTTCCTGTTGGGGAGCGATGGCTTAGGAGACAGGTTTAGATCTCTATCACCTAAGGCTTTTCAATTTTATGGGCCGTAAGGGTCCCATATAAGCATTTTCTCCCTACGAGTCGTAAGGATCCCGTACGTGCATTTTCTCCTTAGGAGTCGTGAGGACCCCCAAGTGTGCTTTTCCTTTGTGAGTCGTAAGGATCTCACGCGGGGATTTTCTCCTCACAAGGTCGAGAGGACTTTACGAGTGTATTTCATCTTTTTTTTCTTTTTTTTTACGAGATTGCGCCCTTTTGGTTTTTCACAAACTCGCTGGCAGTCCTGCTGTTTTTACTCACAGAGCCCTTTCGGGTTTTCATCCGTGTCCATTTTGCTTGTGGACATACATTTTTTTTGAATCTTCATCGCCGGTTGGACTTTGAATGTGGTCTCGTCGGTAGGACTTGGCAGAGATTGGGATCGTTTTACGCCCATGGATTGTATACGGTTTTATAGGATGTATGATCCAGACCGTAGAGCCGGAAAATTTTCGGGACTTTGTTGGCGTCTGCATCGCTGCACTGGAATATGGTACCAGGAGCGACTCATCATTCGCCATTGGAGTATGGGATTTGAAATTTGGTTGGCGTCTGCATCGCTGCACTGGAATATGGTACCAGGAGCGACTCATCATTCGCCACTTAGGGTATGGGGTTTGGAATTTGGTTGGCGTCTGGATCGCTGCACTGGAATATGGTACCGGGAGCGACTCATCATTCGCCTTTTCCCGTTGGGAAGCGATGGCTTAGGAGACATGTTTAGATCCCTATCACCTAAGGCTTTTCAATTTTATGGTCCGCAAGGGTCCCATAAAAGCATTTTCTCCCTACGAGTCGTAAGGATCCCGTAGGTGCATTTTCTTCTTAGGAGTCGTGAGGACCCCCAAGTATGTTTTTCCTTTGTGAGTTGTAAGGATCTCACGAAGGTTTTTTCTCCTCATGCGTCGTGAGGACACATGAGTGGGTCTTCCTAATGGACCATAATTCCAAGGGCGAAGATCAGCCGCGTAACTGGTGACTGCGGTGGGGGCATAGATATGATGAGAATTATTTAAGCCCGTGGATTGTATACGGTGGTCAACTTGGGGACCAACCGTAGGGCTGGAAGAATTTTGGAAATTTTAATTTTTGTTGGCGTCTGCATCGCTGCACTGGAATATGGTATCAGGAGCGACTCATCATTCGCCGTTTGGGAATTTAGATTTTTGAAATTTTGATTAGCGTCTGCATCGCTGCACTGGAATATGGTACTAGGAGCGACTCATCATCCGTCATTTTTTATTATTTTATTTTATTTTATTTTTTTACCACGATTGCTCTATCATTTCAGTTTTTATTATCGCGAAGGTCGCGACTGCCCTATCATTTCGGCTATTTATTCGCGGTTGCCCCATCATTTCGGTTTTGTTTTCATTTTTATTTTTACTCGCTGATTTTTATTGCGAGTTGCCCCATCATTTCGGCTTTTTATTTATATATATACACATATACATTTCTTTTTATTTACACACTTCTACATCCCCAGTTTAACTACTTAGAGGTCGACTGTTCCCAGTTTAATGACGTGGTGGTCCTCTTTGCTTATCCCAGCTCCTTGAATTTTGATCTTGGCGGAGCTGTGTTGATGACTGTAGCTCTGTGGCTTGCCGATACATCCGAGGACTGTGAGGTTTTTCCAAGCTTGTATTGGTCCTCTGCCCAATCTTTGAAAAGACAGCAATCTTCAATGGTATGACTCACCACCCTATGGTATGGGCAGTATACGGGATTGCCGGTCATATTCATCTCATGCGGCCTCTTCGGAATAGGCAATTGCAGACCGTTGTTCAAGGCTTCCTCGAATATATTGCGGACCTCATCCCTCCTAAAGGAGTACACCTTCTTCTTTCTCTCCATTAGAGTAGGTGCCTTTACTGATGCTGGTCCTTGAGGCCGATCAGTCTTTGGTTCGCCCTTTTCAGATAATGGAACATGTCTGGGGGGATTAGGTTCCCGAAAGGCTTCGGTCTCCATTTGTATGCAATCGGCGGTCGTAGCTTGCCTGTTTGCTAACACGCCTTTAGACAGCTCTATCTCTCCCGTCTTGTATTGCCTTTCGACCCAATCTTTAAAGACAAAGCAGTCTTCAATGGCATGACTTATCACTCTGTGATAGGGACAATATTTTTGGTCGTCGGTGATATTCGCTTCTTGCGATTTTGGCAGTTGTAGACTGTTTCTTAGGGCGCCCTTGAATATTTTACGGACTTTGTCCCTTTTGAAGGAATAGATCTTATCCAGTTTCTCTTTCAGAGGCGATTCCCCTCCGGCGTATGTATCGGAAGGACTGGAGGCTGATCGCGGCCGAAGGCGCTCCGCTCTTAGGTTGAAGGGGGTATCAGTTAGCTGCCTCCGAGTATCAATCCCTAGCTCATGAACCAAAATTTGATTCTGCTGTATTTGCAATCGGGCGACTTGGGAAGAGAGATCTGCCGCGACGCTTGCCAGTTCTGTTGGGCTTCCCTTGCACCTGGTCTAGGGTATGGTAGCATTACTCATGCCACTTTAAAATTTAGAGAGGTGCAAAACAAGCAAACCGTGAATCTTTTACTAGAAATTATAGGGTAATAAGTTTGTATCACATACAAAGAACTAAAGAGATTAGGATTACAACCTTTGTAGTCCGTTCCTTCGCTTCATAAGCTCCGTGTTGAGGTCCTTTCACTGCGATCATCAAGAACTCCGACTCTCGTGAGGCTCCAAGTGGTGAATGATGCATCTTGCTTGAAGTCTTCTTGATCTAAGATGATCTACCTTGAAGAATCTCTAACCCAAGCTTACACTTCACTAATGAACTTATTAGAGAAGTGAACACCCTAATCTAAGTGGCTAGAATAGATGAGGATGATGAAGTAGGAATTTTGCTCTTTTTTTTTTCAATTTCTCACACTTAATCATCACAAACAAAAAACCTAGTGAAGCTTTTTCAAGAGCAAGAAGAAGAAGAAGAAGCTAAACCTTTTGTGATGAATAATGAATTATTGTTGTGGTTACAATTGCAACCATGGGTTAAGAATGAAAGGCTTAAACCTTGTAGAGAATAAACCATAGGTTAAGGGTTTGGGTTGGGTTAACAAATATCTTCACAAAATATCAAAGGATGAAGACAAAAGTCAAACCTTCATAAAGCTTCATGAAAGATCAAACAAAGCTTAACCCTAATCCAAACCCTAACTAGGTTTAAACTCTAAAACCGTGTTGCATTTGTAATCCTAACATGTTACAATATTATATATCACATATACAATATATTTTGTAACAAAAGAAAATAATACAATTAACATATATCGCATATACATCAATGTATTATCCAGTGAGAAAAAGAATCCATAAAGCGAGCTTATATTAGTTAATATAACGTAATATATCACATATATAATTATACATTAAATTATCGAATCAACACTTGATCCGATAATCCGGCTATATGACATATAACCGACTAATATAACATGTATCAATTCATCGAATCAACACTTGATCCGATGACCCGGCTATATCACATATACCCGGCCGATATCACATATCGCGAGAATAGAATACGGTATCTCATATCGTATTATTCTCGGTCCTGCACATATCACATATGTTCCCCTACTCTTTTTTTCCTGAGCCAGGAAACCTCTGTGTAGGCCTCTAAAGAATCGTCAATACGCCGACAGTAGGTGATGATCTTATCAAACACCCACAAGCTGCAAGCGGTCAGCTAAACGTAACATCCACCCAGGTATTGATCGATTAAAAGATCAACAAGTAAGCCTATACATTCTCCTGTGAATCCAATCAGTAACACTACCGTACAGTCCGGTCTTTTCGTCTGGTATGTCGCATATCAAGTCTATGGGTGGTAAACGTCAGACCCCAGTAACCGATAAGTCGTGTCGATGTGAGGCTCATAACAGGTCGAGAAACTACTGATAACTCTTACCAGTAGCACTCCATATCAGCCATGGCCAGGGACTTCCAGTTATAGCCAATCGAACATAGCACAACATCAACTCTCTATACCGGGAGAGACGAAACCCCTCCTATCGCTCATTGCCTCCATGTGATTCGGGGCTGTACCCAAAAGCCACCGTTTTGCACACCCTCTTGTGGAAATCAAAACACAGTGGGAATCACACAAGACTCTATGACGATCTCGGGTCTACAGACTAACCTGTACAAGTGTCACTAGAGAACTGCCATCTGACGTGAGGTATAATACCATCTGGGAGTTCTCGGCGAGTCCGTCCTGTGTACCCAGTCTCCACTGAGCACCCGTATACCATCTCTGATGTCAAACACCAATGGATATGGGATCATCCATCGCCCATCTAATGGGTCGAGAAGCGTATACGCTAGTCTACACTGGTATATCGATGCCCCGTCTCGATACACCCACGACTATGAACATTAAAGGATGAACTTATGGATTACCATGGCCCCACTAGTATGATCTGCATCATAGTCCTGGTAGTCAAGTACACATCCTAAGGGCTTTACCAACATGTAACCATAAGACAGTATCAAGAGATAAGTGTACATGTTAAGATAAAGAGCAAACAGATAGCATACTATCATATCGAGCAAGAAAGTACTCTCTATATATGTCCAAGCATCCAATATAATACACATCATATGTACAATACTAGTCTCTAGGGCATACATATAACTAACAATCTCCCACTTGCACTAGGGCCAGCTGCTGTAGTATCGCATACCGAGCATCCCGAAAAGTCTCTCGAACTGTATCTGGGGAATGGCCTTCATGAGTGGATCCGCTGTGTTGTTCTTCGTGTCAACTCTCTTGACCTCGATCTCCCGGCGATCAACTATCTCCCAGATCAGGTGATACCGCCTCAGAATATGCCTTGATCGCTGATGGGTCCTGGGTTCCTTGGCCAAATCCACCGCTCCATTGTTATCATAATACAAAGGTATTGGATGCTCAATGGATGGAACCACTCCAAGTTCAGTTATGAACTTCTTGATCCAGACAGCCTCTTTGGCAGCATCGTTGGCAGCGATGTATTCAGCCTCCATCGTCGAGTCTGCCACGGTTTCTTGCTTGGAACTCTTCCAATAAACCGCCCCTCCGTTTAGGGTAAAGACAAATCCCGAGTGCGACTTAGAGTCGTCCTTATCACTTTGGAAGCTTGAATCGGTAAAGGAATTCACCTGGAGTTCACCGTTACCATACACTAAGAACATCTCCTCAGTCCTTCTCAAGTACTTGAAAATGTTTTTCACAGCTATCCAGTGACTCTCTCCTGGATCTGCTTGATACCTACTCACTACACTTAGTGAGTATGCTACATCGGGTCTGGTACATAGCATCACGTACATGATAGAGCCTACTGCCGAAGCATAGGGTATCCCTTGCATGTGAGCTCTCTCCAAATCAGTCTTGGGAGACATCTCTTTGGAGAGAGTGAGTCCAGAGATCGTGGGTTGGTTCCCACGCTTGGATTCTTCCATACTAAACTTCTTTAGTATGGTGTCAATGTACCTGGATTGGGACAATCCCAGTATCCGTTTAGATCTATCTCTATAGATCTTAATCTCCAAGATGTAGGAGACATCCCCTAGATCTTTCATTGAGAATCGTTGTGATAAGAAAAGTTTGACCGATTGCAGCATAGAAACATCATTTCATATCAAGAGTATGTCATCCACGTACAATACGAGGAAGACGACCTTACTCTCTGCCACCTTCTTGTATATACAAGGTTCATCTACGTTTTTGACGAAATTAAACTCTTTGATAACGACATCAAAGCAGATGTTCCAACTCTGCGATGCCTGCTTTAATCCATAAATAGATTTAAGCAGCTTGCACACCTTCCCGCTGCTCCCATTAGCTACGAAGCTCTCTGGCTGAGTCATGTACACGCTCTCTTCTAAATCACCATTTAGAAAGGCGGTCTTAACATCCATTTTCCAGATTTCGTAGTCATGATATGCAGCGATGGCAAGCATGATCCGGATGGATTTAAGCATAGCCACTGGAGAAAATGTTTCGTCATAATCGACACCTGATCGTTGACGAAAACCCTTTACAACAAGTCTAGCTTTGAAAGTCTCCACTTTCCCATCTACACCAAGTTTTTTCTTGAAGATCCACTTGCTCCCAATGGGTTTTACCCCTTCAGGAGCATCTTCCAAAGTCCATACTTTGTTGGTGTACATGAATTCCTTCTCTGACCGCATTGCATCCAGCCATTTCACTGAGTCACCACTCGTGATGGCCTGCTCGAAGCTAGTTGAGTCATCATCCTCCATGATGCAATCCTCGCTCCCACCATCCATGAGTAAACTGTAGTATCTTTCAGGTGGGTGAGGAACCCTACTAGATCGGCGGAGTGGCTGGGGTTCATCGAGAACTACCGAATCCTCTGGTTCCACCATATCTTCTGTTGTGGTTTGTATAGCTGGAACCTCTTCCAGTTCTACCCCAGAGCCACTAATCTCTTTTGCAAGAAATTCTTTTTCTAAAAAGGCGGCGTGTTGAGTAACAAACACCCTTTGTTCCTCACTGTGGTAGAAGATATACCCTCGCGAATTCTTGGGATATCCAACAAGCTTACACAAAACTGACCTTGCCTCGAGTTTGTCCGGTTTTTGTCTTTTGACATAGGTCGGGCAACCCCATATTTTAACAAAATTAAGATATGGTCTCTTCCCCTCCCATATCTCATATGGGGTGGTAGGCACAAATTTGGTAGGAACTCTATTCAGTAGGTATACAATTGTCTCCAGCGCATACCCCCAGAAGGAAATAGGTAACTCAGCTATGCTCATCATAGAGCGCACCATATCTAATAGGGTGCGGTTCCTCCGTTCCGATACACCGTTGTGCTGTGGTGTATATGGAGGAGTTAGCTGAGAGAGAATCCCATTCTCTTTTAGGAAGTCCAGGAATTCATTACTCAAGTGTTCACCTCCTCGATCAGATCGAAGGATTTTAATACTTTTCCCGGTTTGGTTCTCGACTTCTTGTTTATATTCTCTAAATTTCTCAAAAGCTTCTGATTTGTGTTTCATCAGGAACACATATCCGAATCTAGAGAGATCGTCAGTGAATGTAATGAAATACGCAGAACCATCCCTGGCATGTGTAGACATGGGACCGCATACATCACTATGTATCAGTCCCAAGAGTTCAGTAACTCTTTCTCCGTGTCCCGTAAACGGAGTTTTGGTCATCTTGCCTTTGAGACATGACTGGCAAGTGTCATAAGATGAAAATTTGAACGGATTCAAATATCCATCCTTATGCAACTTAGCTAGCCGTGTCGCACTGATGTGACCTAGTCTACAATGCCACGAGAAGGATTCGTTCATTTCTGAACTCTTCCTCTTGTGTGTGTTGTTATGCTCAAAATTGTTCATTGATTTAGAACATAAATGCCATTGCACAACGTGCCTGATCCAACCAACTTTTGGTTCATGAAAATGTTCATAACATTATCCTGTAATACAAAATTATATCCCTCTTTACTTAATAAAGAAACCGATATAATGTTGCATATCAGGTTCGGCATGTAATAACATTCGTTCAGAATCAATATATTACCAGTTGGTAATACAAGGTGATATTCCCCGACGGATTTAGCTGCAACAATTGCACCATTTCCAACCCTTATGTCTTTATCACCTTCTCCAAGTTCTCCACCTTTTCTCAGTCCATGTAACTGATTACATATATGGGATCCTGACCCGGTATCTAATATTCAGGACGTAGAGCAAATGGAGAAACAGTTCTCTATAACGAACACACCCGAAGAAAATGCATCAATATGTACTTTCTTCATTCGGGTGGCATGGGAATCCTGGTATTCCTCTATATCATGTTCAGTCTTATAATTTTTATAAGAAAGAACGGAACCAACGTTCCCAGCACAGTATAACATGCGGGTTCGGTCAATACATCCATATTATTATCTTGATTAAGGCATGATATGGTCGCTACCTCGAGAGAGAGAGAAGAAAACACTTTAGCGTATACTCTTGCAAGATCAGATTGGTTATTATTTTATCTAATCAGGATGGCTCCTACTGTTTTTATCAAATCTTCCTTCAAACCCTAAAAGGAAAGACTAGCCGGGGTTAATTACACCCTACAATTTCGCCAATTTTTCAGCCAGGCCAGTGTCGGTAATTTGAGGGAGGTTCCCCATGCTTTCACACGGACCTAATTAAAATAAACCTCGTTTTCCCAAAGGCATAACCCCGTTGGCACCTTTCTAGACACCTACTTGATCGGCTAATTGTCCCGTGTAAAACTCTCCCAGGAGTAACAATTACTCGCAGTGGGTATCGGGATCAACTATCTCATAGAAGGTATGCAATCTCATTGCAAATTTCAACACTTGAAATTCCCGATAATATTTTGCCCCAAGCATTCCATGACCTTGACGGAGGTCAAAAAACCATAGGGTGCAAGTCAAGTTCAACCCGTCATTTCTTGATTGAATCAAACCAACCTGCACGACCCTTGACGGAGGTCAACAAGGTCGTACGACTACCCTAATCCAATCTACATCATATGCATAAGTAGATAAATACTAGATAGCTACCGCACACTACGCCTTGACGGAGGTCAACAAACGTAGAACGAATACTAAGTAGGACTTATCTGAAATGACGGAGGGCTACGACCGGTTTTTCTGAAAACCTATTGCGTAATGAACTTGATATCGTTGTAGAAACAAGTGAATTTTGAAAAGGAGTGTTTTTGAGGCTTTCATTAGTTTTGCTAAAGAGGTCATTCCCGGTGAAGGGTCTCGGATCTTTCCTCATCGAATAAGGTGCGGGATATATCATATATATCATTATGCAAAGCAAAACTCCAAAAGCAATCAAAAGACAAACCGAGTGTTGTAGCATCTGCCAGTTTTGCTAAAGAGGTCACTCCCGGTAAAGGGATCTCGGCTCTTTCCTCATCGAATAAGGTGCGAGATATATTATATATATCACAATGCAAAGCAAAACTGTAGCTACTTTTTCTGAAAATTTGATTCTACAACATCTTTTAGGTTTCTTTTCTTTCATTAATCACATTAATGAAGTCCCATCATTTATTCTTCCTAAGCATCACAGAAGAAACGAAAATACAATGTACGCTTATGCCATCCGCATTCGCCATAATGTTCCGTTATGCACCGTCGGGTTACTTAACTAACGGCATACCGGGACGGGACTAGCGCGGGTGCAAAACATAAGCAACGTTTATTATATATCATATATACAATAATAAAGCATTCGTCTCACACATATAATATGATCACATCACAGTATATCAGCATCACAAGAAATATATGAAATATTGGATATACTAGGAGGTCCGTGTTTTATATCGAGCCTGTATAAAACACGGATTCCACGATCGCAATGAATAGCCAAACCCATATCCCTAGACCCCTACGAGAGCGGCAAGTAACGCTGTCAATTCCAGGGTTAGGAGACCCGGTCTCGACTCCTCGAGATGGCCTCCTACTGGACCCTAGAACCCAGTTACTTATGCTCCCTTCCTTGGGTCTATCCTAATGCGGAAAAGTAAATAATATACAATGGTGACATCAACCTCATCCCAGAAGTGCCCCAATAAAAGAATATTACATATAATGAATTTTACATGAATGAAAATAAAAACCCTCATCTCATATAAAACCCCCGGCTATTCAGAACACGGCAATCCAATATAGCATATCACAGCAACACATAATATCTCATATCATCAACGTAAGTAAGTATGCGTATCCCGATTGTCGTTGATATATAGAAACAAAGCCGGCAATACCCCACATACTACACTTACGGTCGCAAAAAAGAAAAGTGAAAAGCTACACCATTTGGAATCCACAGTCGCCTTAGACATCGTAAACCCGAAATATCACATATTTCAGATTTCATGCCTAACTATATGAATTCCACATAATGTATCATAATCGCAGAATATCATGACGATGTTTAACGTTTCGATCGAATTAACATACACTCACAAATAACCCCCGTGAGCTCAACACTTGAGCAAAGTCGAAACACTCAAAAACCGTGCCACAGTGTCCATGGACCAGCCGTAGAAGGAGTTAACAAATGCCTCACCTATGACACCACGGAACTATGGCAAACCCTAGGGTTCGTTCGCGGTTCCGTGGGCATAGAATCGAGTTAAGGTTAGTATAGTCTTCTAGGGGGTCCATTGGGGTACTTGCACGATTTTACGAATATAATCAACTTTGAAAAATTACAACACTTGGAAATTTCAGCGGGGTACAAAATGTGGTGTGCGAAATTCGATCGAACTGCTAAAAATAGTCAAGATTACCAATACAGTGTTAAATTATATGACTACGAAGCACTACGAATTAGCCCCAGGTCAAACTAATCATCACATGAAAATTGGGATAAATAAACAATACTAGGAAACCCAAAATGGAGACATGAGAGCACAAGGGGGATACGGGGGGGGGAGCCCATGGGGCCGGCCTGGCCGGAATTTTAGGCCTGGGGCTCGGCCAAAATCCGAGCCCCTCCCTCCGTATTTCTCCCATGCTCTTAGAATGTCCCAAATATCATTCTGCATCAGTTTGAAAAAATTTTAAAGGACTTTTTGGAAAATTTCCAGAGCAAAATGGGGGTTTCAAAATACCGTATTTCGGAGTCGATTTCGTTTTCGTAATTGTTTTAACACCGTATCAAGAATTCTAGTTTGGCTCTGATACCACTGTTGGGCTTCCCTTGCACCTAGTCTAGGGTTTAGTAGTATCACTCATGCCACTTTAAAATTTAGAGAGGTGCAAAGCAAGCAAACCATGAATCTTTTACTAGAAATGCTAGGGTAACAAGTTTGTATCACATACAAAGAACTAAAGAGATTAGGATTACAACCTTTGTAGTCCGTTCCTTCGCTTCATAAGCTCCGTGTTGAGGTCCCTTCGCCGCGATCATCAAGAACTCTGACTCTCGTGAGGCTCCAAGTGGTGAATGATGCATCTTGCTTGAAGTCTTCTTGATCTATGATGTTCTACCTTGAAGAATCTCTAACACAAGGTTACACTTCACTAATGAACTTATTAGAAAAGTGAACACCCCAATCTAAGTGACTAGAATAGATGAGAATGATGAAGTAGGAATTTTTCTCTCTTTTGTTTTCAATTTCTCACACTTAATCATCACAAACAAAAAACCTAGTGAACCTTTTTCAAGAGCAAGAAGAAGAAGAAGAAGCTAAACCTTTTGTGATGAATAATGAATTATTGTTATGGTTACAATTGCAACAATGGATTAATAATGAAAGGCTTAACCCTTGTAGAGAATAAACCATAGGTTAAGGATTTGGGTTGGGTTAACAAATATCTTCACAAAATATCAAAGGATGAAGACAAAAGTCAAACCTTCATGAAAGCTCATCCAAAGCTTAACCCTAATCCAAACCCTAACTAGGTTTAAACTCTAAAACCATGTTGCATTTGTAACCCTAACATGTTACAATATTATATATCACATATACAATATATTTTGTAACAAAAGAAAATAATACAATTAACATATATCGCATATACATCAATGTATTATCCAGTGAGAAAAAGAATCCATAAAGCGAGCTTATATTAGTTAATGTAACGTAATATATCACATATATAATTATGCATTAAATTATCGAATCAACACTTGATCCGATAATCCGGCTATATGACATATAATCGACTAATATAACATGTATCAATTCATCGAATCAACACTTGATCCGATGACCCGGCTATATCACATATACCCGGACGATATCACATATCGCGAGAATAGAATACGGTATCTCATATCGTATTATTCTCGGTCCCGCTCATATCACATATGTGTTCCTACTCCTTTTTTCCTGAGCCAGGAAACCTCTGTGTAGGACTCTAAAGAATCATCAATATGCCGGCAGTAGGTGATGATCATATCAAACACCCACAAGCTGCAAGCGGCCAGCTAAACGTAACAGCCACCCAGGTATTGAGCGATCAGAAGATCAATAAGCAAGCCTGTACATTCTCCTGTGAATCCAATCAGTAACACTACCGTATAGTCCGGTCTCTTCGTCTGGTATGTCGCATATCAAGTCTAGGGGTGGTAAACATCAGACCCCAGTAACCGATAAGTCGTGTCGATGTGAGGCTCATAACAGGTCGAGAAACTACCGATTACTCTTACCGGTAGCACTCCATATCATCCCTGGCCAGAGACTTCCAGTTATAGCCAATCGAACACAGCACAACATCAACTCCCTATACCGGGAGAAACGAAACCCCTCCTATCGCTCATTGCCTCCATGTGATTCGGGACTATACCCAAAAACCACCATTTTGCACGCCCTCTTGGACGTGGTAAGGTGGAAATCAAAGCACAGTGGGGATCACACAATACTCTATGACGATCTCGGGTCTACAGACTAACCTGTACAAGTGTCACCAGAGAACTGCCATCTGACGTGAGGTATAATACCATCTGGGAGTTCTCGGTGAGTCCGTCCAGTGTACCCAGTCTCCACTGAGCACCCGTATACCATCTCTGATGTCAAATACCAATGGATATGGGATCATCCATCGCCCATCTCATGGGTCGAGAAGCCTATACTCTAGTCTACACTGGTATATCGATGCCCCGTCTCGATACACCCACGACTAGGAATATTAAAGGATGAATTTATGGACTATCATGGCCCCACTAGAATGATCTGCATCATAGTCCTGGTAGTCAAGTACACATCCTAAGGGCTTTACCAACATGTAACCATAAGACAGTATCAAGAGACAAGTATACATGTTAAGATAAAGAGCAACCAGATAGCATACTATCATATCGAGCAAGAAAGTCCTCTCTATTAATGTCCAAGCATCCAATATAATATACATCATATGTAAAATACTGGCCTCTAGGGTATACATATAACTAACAAGCTCGTCGACCTTAGACTCTACCCTAGCTAACTTCTCATCCCTGTCCTGAAGCTGCCTCTGAAACCATCGGAATAATGCTTGTTCTATAGTTCCGGTTATGACAACTGGGTCATCCTTATTGCCTGAGCTCAATTCCGCAGGCTCTTTTGGCTTATCGGCCTGAACGAGCTCCTCATCATTTAGACCGAGGCGATGCTGGGTAGCGTCAACCATATCATCACCATGGCTGTGAATCATAGGAGGGTTTGTTTCTTCATATCTGGCCATGTAGACGGTGTGGACCACATATCCAGCCGTCTCTTTATCTTTGGCGGTGTAACTTCGTTCTTGGAGCCTCATGAAGCTCAGCCTAGCATGAGCCCTAGCCCTTTTGTTGGCTCTGTATCTGAGCCTTTTCTGCCTTAACTTCTCGATCTTGAGGGCTGGGTGGGCATCCGTTTTCTGGGAAGTCACCGTGAGTCGATTGATAGGGAGCTTAAAGAAGATACCCGATCGAACAGTTGTCGAGAGTACCGTTGGAGCTTGCCCGAGATGCCTCATTGCTTCGTTGACGTTGATGGCCTTGTCCCCAGCTGGAGCAATGGAGAGTCGTCTGGAAACGGACTTGTGCTTGGGCTGAGGTGCCCTCGTGACCATGACATTCGGCCTTTTCCCTTTTGAGACCGGTTTGTCTGTTACCGGAGCTTGAGGTGCAGGGATGGCATTAGCCGAGACAAACATAATAGACCCAAATTGTAGCAGCGGTTCTTCCCACTGTCGTCTGAGACTTGCTGGGAGGACCATCCTGGAGTCCATCTTCATCGTGTATGAGACGGGAGCTGCGTTCATCTTTGGATACATTGCTGAGAAGTGATTGCTTGAAACCTGCATGAAAGAGCATTATTTTAGTATAAATATAGATATGTATATTGATTGAGTTCGCATGAACGTTTAACCCGAAATATGGGAGGAGAGATTGGTCCCACCGGGCGTGCCAGAATCTGTAGGGTGTTTTTCGTCAGCCCATTGAGATGGGAATACGCGCGTGCTTGTCAGGCGCATTACAGATTTAACCTGCCTAGGGTAGGCTGGGGTTTATTGATTGTGGGGATCCGAATCTCCGGCAGCCGCAGACTAAACTGCTGTTAATTACCCTTCGCCTTTGGAGCGAGAGAACCTCCGATTAACGGGTTAAACTGGTCATGCGAACTCAATGTGCAGTGTTGTGTTTCGAAGGGGTTTTGGATATACCGGAGGCCTCGCAGAGTTTTTACGGGGGTCCCGCTACCCGGATTGCGGGCTGGGGGTCAAGGGGGCTAGCAGCTCCCTTGCGGGGTGCGGGGCAGCGCCCCGTTAGAAATTTTTTCTAACAGGGACAGTGTCGTGGAGTATGTGTGTGCGTGTGTATATATATACAGTATATATATATATAAAAAGGAAAGGGGCATCCAAAGGATGCGTGGGCCAGCGCCCCACGTGCCTGGCACGCGGGCGCTGTGCGCCAGCGCCCCACGTGCCTGGCACGCGGACGCTGTGCGCCAGAGCGCCAGCGCACCACGTTCCTGGCACGCGGGCGTTGTGTGTCAGCAGCAAAAGGGACTTGGTCCCTGCACTGGGAGCTGTGCACCCGATTTGACTTATGGAGTTGAACTCCTAAGATATATTTGGAGCTGATGAAGGGGCTTCTCCCTTGAGCCTTGGATCTTCCCAAAAGTGGGATTTTTGGAGATGGGTCTCCTTCTTCCTCCTCTTTGTTGGCCGGTTCTTGAAGAACAAGTGGGGTGAGATCTTAAAAACCTCTCCTTTTTGAGATCTAATGGAAGATTTGAGCTCTCCTTTGTGGGTTTTGTGGTAAAAATCTATTTAGTTTTGAAAAAAGAAAAGTAAAACTCTTGATTTAATTCAAAAGAAAGAAAAAGGTTTAGAACCTTGAGGAAGGAGGAGGAGACACAAAGAACCCTAGATGTTTGAGGAAATGAAAACTCTATCCTTTATTCATTATCATGTTGCCTTATATAGGCTTACGTATTTACATATAGCCCCTTGGGCTTTACAAAATGACATTTTGCCCATCGCATGCCTCATGTGCTCATTTCTTTTGCACATAAGCCATGAGCTTTACAAAAATTTGGCTTTATGCCTATTTTGCTTACATTCATGCATAAAAAAAATTACATCAAAATTATTTATTACATGATTTTTATTTTGGCGTGGAGGAGGGCCGGCCGTTTCATGTTCGGACTCGACCTGGGCATGGGCCCACTTGATCTGGGCTTGGGCCCACTTGGCTTGGGGTTGACCTTGACTTTGACTTGGTCAACCGGGGTGCAATTTTCGACCCTAACAGGTCTGAATGAGAATGGGGGGCTAATGATGATGTTCACAAGTGGTGTCTTCTCAGATTACGACACGTGGCGAATGACGTGTCCCGAAGGCTACGGAGATGGAATAAATGAGTTGTATCGGGGACATTCCTCGAGATCCCGTTCTCGAGGAACGTATCCGACCTTTCGGGAGACCTCCCTGAATACATTCCACCTTCACCTAGGAAACTACCAACAGCTCGTCTCCAAGCTTTTTCGGCCTCCCAACTCGTCTCCGAGCCGTCTGACATGCCGAGCTTCCTCGGCCTCCCGGCTCGTCTTCGAGCCCCTGATGTGCCGAGCTTCCTCGACCTCCCCCGATCAACCAAGAGCGCGGATCCTATACGCCTCACAACGGTTCCACATATATCTCCAAGGAGAGATATCCGCCTCCCTACTATCCGCGTCCCATGCTAGCGTATCCTCCCATTAATGGACGTATCGCTTCATTAATGGACGCATCCCGCCATTCAAAGCGAGGACAACGCTTGGACACAGCTGACGGCGGTGATCTCGTACCTGCTCGCTCCACGCGACCCCTATATAAACCCCTTTCTCAGACGATTCAGATATCTCGAATTTATTTCCAATACGCCGCTATTCTGCATCTCCTCGGATTTAACTTGATCGTCGGAGGGTCCTACGGTGGTCACCCATCCCAGGACTTCTTTACAGGTTGCTCGGCGTCCAACACCAACTCATTGAGATCCACACACAACAACTCCCAAATAAAATCTCAGCCTTTAAGGACCGCCATCACAGGGTTGACGGAGGACAACATCTGAACCTCCATCAGGATGGAAGATAAAGTTCAACCACAATGCTTTGCAAAATCATAAACAAAACCACAAGGACAACAAGTACCGGCACTTCCTAGTAAACAATAAATATATTCCACTCATCCTTTTATCACAGAATAGGCCAAATTCTGTTAAAATAAAAAAAAAAAATTAAAGATGTTTACATCATCTCAAATTCCTTCAAATACCCAAGCCATCACAAAAATTCATCCACAGTTGCGTTGATACTGCTTCCTCTAACCTGTAAGATTACAGGGGGAAAAAAGACAGAGATTTCAGAAAGAACGTCTTTAACGAAATAAATTCAGGAAAAAAAAATGTTTGGAAATTGACCTTTACTCCAATAGCCATAGCAGTTTTAAGCTTCAGAAGCTCCCCTAACCTCAAGGAGCTGCCTTTATTATCTTTGACAAATATCGCAGGGACATTTCTCGACGAAGCTAAGCCCGGTATATGCTTTGTCAGGGCACGCGGGTTGCAGTCCGAAGCTAAAATCACAGCCTGCACTAATTATATATTCTTACTTTTCTTTCAAAAGAAAAAGGAAAAGAAGAACGAATATTATTGGCTCCTAAATTCATAAAAAATTCTTTTATGGAAACTGCCGGCATAAGGAAAATTGTTTAGTTGTTGGCCAAAATCGAAATCCTTGTGTTTCATTTTGAATTATTGTGCTATATAGTTGTTAGGGAGAAATCTCAGATTTCACACGTTCTCATGTTTTCATTCTTTGCAACCAAGCAAAAACTATTAGGGCTTGTTGGGGAGTCCCAAAAACTTAAGTGTACTTTGTGTCGGGGGTCAAAAAAAATTTGTCTCCGTGAGTATGAAGTCTAGTGTTTGTTTGGATGTTTTTTGTTCTCTTGAGTAGTAAAATTGAAAGAGTTTTTTGTTTGTTTGAAGATTGAGTTGTTTTCTATAGTCGAAAAAAGGGTGAAGTATGGATACCTATGGTGAGAACAAACTATGTCACCCCAAGCACATATTAATATGTTGTATTAATAATTATTAAAGTAATTATATCTATGGAAGGCAACCATATCTATATTTATTTCTTTATTATTAAAATAGGTGAGATGGCAAGAGTCAAGCTAAGAATTGGGGCAAAATAGAGTTGGCCTCAACTCTCGGCTATTGATGATGTGGAATGATGTTGACTTCCAAGTAAATAATTAGAGTCAAGCAAACAAACACAATACTCCAAACTCAAGAACAGAGGATAAGAAAAATTGTTGTCCTCTTTACTTTCTCCTCAACTCTCAAATCCATAAAACAAACATCCCGTTAGTAGAAAGAGATTATTTCCAGCAAATGTCTCTTTGAGATCATAGAGCCATTTCCCTGGACACTAAATTCTAGAGAAGAAGACATACTATTTGATTAAAAGGGCCAAGCAATGTCATATGTCACCTCCCACATAGTGTCAATTATTTAACACAATTATCCCTCCCTCTCTCTCTCATTGCACGGGTGGTGCATGTGGAGTATTGGAAACTTGCATTGTATATATAATAGAAAAAAATAAGAGAATTTATTTTTTTAAGAAAATATATACAAAGGGTGATATGATAAATATTAACTCAAAAATAGGATATGATAATATTGATAATATCAATTTTATATGTGTTGCAAAATAAGATCTTCTATCCATAGTAATTTAGGTATGATAAACTTATTTTTTGATTGAACTTACCATGAAACTATATGTTAGCAAAATAGGTTTACATTTTATAAAGGTTTTGGTATGCATCCACTTTTATTCTTTTTAACAATTTTTTTAAAGTTTTATGGGTCTTTTAGAATTTAAAACATAAAAATATATGATTTTCTTTCCTTTTTGTGGGGAGATTTGGGGCGAGTGCTATTCATTCCATACTATTTTGGTGTTATTTGTAAATCCTAGCCTCATGATCACAAGACTATAGGCTCCCTCTATGACCCTATTAGCCGCCGTTGGATCATGATTAGCACCAATACTATGTGCTAAAAATAGCCCCTATCCTGAATCCAGTGGAGTGGAGGGAGAAGTTTTATTTGTTTAGAGAGAGAGGCCATTTGAAATTTGAATGGGAATAGTGACATGGATAAACCAGGATGGAGCATTTTTGTGAGGATTTTCCCCTATTCTATAAATTTTTCCTACAAAAATCGAAGGCGTCTACATCTACATAAAAAAAGCATTAATTGGGAGACCGAATTTGCATTATAATAGTGTTTGTAATAGGTTAATAGGGTTGTGAACGTTCATGACCCAAAAAGGAAAACCCAGGATGGTGAGTCCCTAGGTTTATGTTGGGATGGGACCCGCTCCAGGGACTGTGAGACGCATTCATAGCAAATTCGGTTGTGACATTCACAACCCTACTTTCCCCTACACACACTTACCTGGATAATTGAAGAAGACATTCCTCTATAAACATGTCAGTGTCAATAAATAAGATTGTTGCGGTCAGTTGTTTCTCGACAAGAAAAAATGGATTAACATAAAGAATTTAATTCTAGTGTATTAAAATTAAAATTTATTCATGGAGAGGCTAATGGTTACATTATCTAACATATCAAAGTCTAAATTAAATGCTAACACTTATTTATACATTACTGTTCAGCTATAATTTACCTAAATAATATTCCTGTCTACTCAACAATGAATGTGATACCAACTTTATTAATTTTGATAACTAACTATGCTATGGAAAATGGATTTGAGTTATAACGTTCTGGCAATAATGGCGCCAATATGATTACAGGGATGATGTTCTCATATTGTGGTACATGACTCTGTTGCATTGTTTTTACAAATAATTTGTGAAGTGCTTATCCATAATTGAAGCTTAAAAGGGTTATTGTGTGAGGAGGCCAAGAATAATTGCACTGAGATCTTCATGTGAAGTACCTATCATAAGTAGTTATTGCCCCAAACAATTATTAGTGATGTAGTCATCTAATTTACATTGTAGTTTACACTTCAACTAAATATCAACTTAATTCCTACGGACGAAACAAAATGTAGGTGTTTAAATTTTGTCCCTGAAAATAGAATCGAATTGCAATGTTGTAGCATAAATTTATATGTTATCTAAAGCAAAAGGGTCATGGTTATAAAATGTAAGGTCATGGACTGGTCTCTTATGTTTGAAAACATGCGCAGTGGCATGAGAATTATATGGTTTTATCACCAAGGGTTTGACCATATAGTTAGGCATCATTTTAATTTGAGCTTTGTGTAAGATTTTGGCATGCATTTATCATATTAGCGTAATCTAAGAAATCATATAAGTCAAATTGCTAAATTGACAAAGGCCACATAGTACCTTTCACAAAGAGATAAGTCAAGAGCACCATAAAAACTATCGACATTGATTTGGAAGTTTCATCGAGCATCGTGTATATAATAAAACCACCTAAGTGTTCGATTTTACATCAATTGATTCAATTCTCTTTGAACCCAAGCTAATCCAAGTGAAGAATTCACCAACATTATATCACAAACATCAATACATAAAACGTAAGACCGAAAATTTCGCGTGTGACGGAAACAAAAAAGGACAAGAACCTGAAGTGGAACCAACGGAGATCTACGAAGAGAGCTTTCGGTCATATCTTCAATAAAATCATCCGCTTTTCCGCTTGCGGGCATTCTCTCAAGCACCCGAGTGACATCATTGACCCCAATTGCAAATTGTTGCTGCATATAGCAAATTCCACCACCAAATTACAATTTTTTTTACTACCGCCGTCATTGACAAAATGGAAAGGGGTTTGAGGGGAAACCTTGATCCAAATTTTCTCTGGAAGCTGCTCCCCTTTCCAAGCTCTTGCTGCCTCTATGCTCCTATCACATAAAAGGGTTGGGGGTGGGGATGGGGGATGAGCTTTGCCAATAACTAGAGAAAATAATAGGTTTTGAACCAAATTTGAAAGGCAAAGAAGTAAATTAAACCTTGCAAGCTTTGTGAGGAGATCATCAAGCATTTCTCCTTCATAGCACTTGGAATTTGACCTGAATGAAATTAAATCAAACCAAACTAAAACAAATGTACACAGAGAGAGAGAGAGAGAGAGGAGAGAGAGAGAGAGGGCATACTGGTGTGGAGTTAAGTTGGGGATTGGGGTGGGTTTGAGAGGCTTTCGATTCTTTTTTTTCTTGGCCATGGTTTTTTTGAGAACTTGAGAGAGAGAGAGAGAGAGGACTTCAAATTTTTAGCTGGGCAATTTACAGCCAGAAAGGTAATCGACGGCAAAAGAAATTGAAATTTTTGAATTTTGTAGACTTGATTGCAATTTCAGAAATTTTTTTAATTTAAAGAATAGATTTTTAGGGTTAGGGCTAGAGGGAAGTACTTCGGTGCTTCCGAATCTTTGCTTTGTAACTCGTGCATAAAGAAAGATGTGATATTTGTAGGTCTACCCAATCACAATTTGGCACGTGTTGGTTGCCGGTTTTTTCGGCCCTTCCCAATTATGCAGTCTAGCGCCTCCCCACTCCCTCTCTAAGCTAGCAATGTGAAAGAGCTCAATAACTTTATATCTAGAAAGCCAGCCGGCAGGTAAATAGAGAAATTTAACCAAATCGTCATTAAATCCAATCATCTGAATAACTATTAATTATTAAAAAATATTATTTGAAAAAAGGTTGAACAATCATATATTCCTTTGATGGCATGACATCCCCTGCCTCCATCACCAAACCTTTCCCAGCAACTTTAATGGATCTTCCAATCTCCATTGATTGAAGCTGTTTTTGTTCTTGATTTTTTTTGATAGAAAGAAGTATTTTTCTTCAATCCGTTGGTCTTGCGTTAATAGCGGGAATTAAAAGATCAACTATCTTTAAAGAGGAGATAATCGAAGGTGAGATATATATGGCACAAAAATGAAAAATAAAAACAAGTAGTCCAACAAAAGACATCGAGGACGCGATGCTAGTTTTAATCGCTATAGTGGGGCAGTGATGTCATGGTGTGGAGCCATGGAGATGTTGAAATAGTGAGAAAACATTAAAACGGTCGTCGTCTGGAATCAATTTTCTCTGATCAGTGAAGCGGCCGATCGATCTCTCTAACACTTCTCCTTCCTCCTTGATCTCGTCGTCGTCTGGGATTAATCAATTTTCTCAGAGCGCAACAGCAGCAGATTTCGAGGCCTTTGGGGTTTTTTTTTTCCTTCTTTTGTCGCCCCGGCAAGATCTGGGATCGCGTCGCGAATCAGCTCTAGGAACTAGACAAGCGATCGAGGACGAGGGCGGTGACGCCAGCGGCACCGACTCAGCGGCGGCCATTAGCGCGTGGATCAGCGAGGCTATGCAGGAGCTCATCTCGCCGTCTCCGTCTCCGCCGCACCCTCGGATCCCCCCTCCCCTTCGCCGCCGACATTGACGTCTTCATCATCATCTTCTGCTGCCTCTTGCTCTCCAACCTCATCAACTCCATCGCGGCCGTTGGAGAGAGTTTATTGTGTGAAAAGAAGATGGAAGCGGTGAGAGAGAAAAAATGGTTGAAATGGGGATAGCTTTGACAGATGAAGATAAGAACTGAGGGTTTTCCTTCCTGTTTCCTTTTTCTTTTGTTTGATGAGAGGGAGAAAGATGCAGAGGAAAGAGAAAAGAGAGAGAGAGCACAAATTTGCAGGCCACATGTTTTTTTTTTGTCCTGTAATGAATTGGTAACCTGTTTTACCTCCTTCTCCTGTTACCTCTTTGATCTAACGGTATGCGCTTGTTTGGAGAGAGGAGGGGTAATTTGGGAAGAAAAACCAAATGCGGTCATGTGATGGGTCGCGTGACCATTAAATGGATAAAAATGTAGGGAGTTAACGGTAGGAGGGTCTTGCGAGACAGACGAAAATGCAGGGGGTTTTGATAACGAGTTTCGTGAGGGTGGGTTTCGACAAGTTGGGTAAGCATGGACCGATTTCTATTAAATATGCCTAAAAGCTATTTCCTTTGTCCATAATTGTTCGTCAAGTCTTTTTTGTCCTAAATTACTTCTACTTTTATGATATATAGATGTGACTGATATATAATATCTCACCACATTTATTAATATGCTTTTGTAAAATATCTAAGCCGATCTCATTTAAAAAGTATTTGCGCAAAGTTTCAAAGAAAATTTAAGATGATAAAACAACATTCATTTAATATGAGGGTAATTTAGGAAATTTTGCTAAGCGGACAATATTATAAAATTTCTTTCAAATGGACTTAAATCATATTTTAATTGCCGTGCAAAATTCTAAAAGAACAAATAATTGTGAACGGAGGGAGTATAATATAACCCGTGATATGATTAGTTTTTTTTTATAATAATAAATGATAGAATTAGTTGCTGATATGAATCTTAGTTGGAGTTTTTATTTTTTTATTGATATTTCTTGAAGAAGGAAAAATGCATCGTAAACAATCAATTTCAAAATAAAGGTTTACTCTTTTTTGCAGTATAATATTTCTTGGACAGAAATAGTTGATAATAATAGATAGTGGACACGGAGCAATAGATATAGGAGACTGTGCTGGTTGCTTTTAAAATTATGGAATTTTGTTTTGCAAATATTAATTTTATATATAAGCATTTTCATCGCTTATCCTACTCAACTAAGGAGTTAGGCTCTTTTTGGCCCATTATTTTGTCCTTTAAGGTCTTTTCTTTTCTTTGAATTATAATTCAGAAAAAATTATTTTCATAAAACATATGAGATGACGACAATTTAAAACCCTTACATTTATCGGTCTTAAAAATAGCCTGTTTTCCTTCTTCTTGTTTCTGCACGAATTACAGAAACCGCTCTTTTTTTATAAACTTATAATTTCCTCAGAAAAAAGGACATAAATAGTTAAAATGTATGCTATTTAAATATGGTCTTTTTCTTTAAATATTTTCCGAATAGGCAAAACCTAATCAAATTTATCAATTTAGCCTTTTCTTTATAAGCCGACATGTTTTCTGTGTGGTTTGCATGATCAAAGTCTTAATAGTAAATAAACAAATTTCTCAGAAAAGTATAAGGACAAAATGAACTATCGAATTTCTCCGATCTTAAACAGCACAACAAACTCATAAGGCCACGCATCATATTAATATCCATTCACTAACAAAACCACGTAGACAGAAGAAATCACACACCATAGCAACAACAAATACTAAATACTCCATCAAAGCCTTTAATAAAAACTAAACCACCCTAAATAACCAAAGGCCAACTGAAACCCTAGTTATGTGCCACCTAAGCCGCCGCAACCGAGCCGGAAGATAGGTCATCGGTAGCGTCATAGTAACCTCTAAGTATATTGCCCTCTGTTAAAATTGTGGAGAAACTTCCTGCAGACGCTTGATGTGAGGAGTACAGACGTTTGCACATGTATGAGAGCCATATCAGAAATCCAGAGTAACGGCAGACGTCTGATGGAGAAGATGCAGATGTTTGGTTAAGTGGAAGTCAAAAGAACAGAGCGCAGCCTGGAGATACTGAAGCCCGATCTAGAGCAGCGGCAAACGTCTGACGGTAAAAGTGAAAATGCCTGCACAAGAAGATGAAGCCTTATAGAGAGTTGGCAGACGGGAAATCTATGTGAATCTTATATTTGGTAATTTGAGTTTATCTCCTGTTTAAGGTAGAATTAGGGTTTGCCTATATATAGTGTCTTTCATATGATTAATGTACTGCTATTAAGAAAGACTATTATATTGAGAGGGTGACAGTTTAGATCTCGAGAGATTTGAGAGAAATCTTCTAGGGTTGCTCGTGGGTATACTTAATTCGAGATTATAGTAGACTTTGCAGATTTCGCTCTGCCGGAGACTAGCCATACGGTGGGTGAATCTCGTTAACAAATCCTTCGTCTTTTCTGGTTTGATTGTGATTCTATTTTCTTATTCCCGTATATAGGGTGTTTTTTGTCACCCCATTGAGATAGGAATACGCGCGCGCTTGTCAGGCGCATTACAGATTCCCCCTGCCTAGGGTAGGCTGAGGTTTATTGATTGTGGGGATCCGAATATCCGGCAGCCGCGGACTAAGCTGCCGTTAATTACCCCTCGTCTTTGGAGCGAGGCAACCTTCGATTAACGGGTTAAACTGGTCATGCGAACTCAATATGCAGTGTGCGTGTGTTGAAGGGGTTTTGGATATATCGGGGGCCTCGCAGAGTTTTTACGGGGGTCCCGCTACCCGGATAGCGGGTTGGGGGTCAAGAGGGCTAGCAGCCCCCTTGCGGGATGCGGGACAGCGCCCCGTTAGAAATTTTTTTCTAACGGGGGAGGTATATTTAGTGTGGAGTATTTGTGTGTGTGTGTGTGTATAAAAGAGAAAGGGCACCCAAAAAATGCGTAGGAAAAAGTGCCAGCGCTTTGGACGCTGGCGCTTTGAGCGCAAGGGCGCTAGCGCTTTGAGAGCTAGCGCCCCACGTGCCAGGCACGTGGGCGCTCGGGCGCTAGCGCTCTAGCGCAAAAGCGCTAGCGCTTTGAGCACTAGCGCCCCACGTGTCAGCACGTGGGCGCTCGGGCGCTAGCGCTCCAGAGCGCAAGAACGCTCTAGGCGCTAGTGCTCTGAGCGCAAGAGCGCTAGCACCCCATATGTCAGCACGTGGGCGCTCGGACGGCAAAAGGGATTTGGTCCCTGCAATAGGAGTTGTACTCTCAGAAAAGAGCACTTATTATTTTGTGTGTGTGTGTGTATGAGGAGTTAAACTCCTAGGATGTTTTGAAGCTGATGAAGGGCTTCTCCTCTTGAACCCTAATTCTTCCTTAAAGTGGGGTTTCTGGAGATGGGTCTCCTTCTTCCTCCTCTGTTGGCAGGATCTTGAAGATCAAGAGATGCGAGATTTTAAAAATCTCTTCTTTTTGAGATCTGATGGGAGATCTAAGTTCCCCTTTGTAACAACCCAGTTCATTTATACCATTCCAGTTCCCGTATTTACTTATTTGTGGTATTTTCTTGATTTATCGTGTTTTGGGTGCGAATGGTATTTTACATTTTTCATTGCATTCGACCCGACCCGCTTGCCTGAATCTGTTTGATTCATATTTATAAATTACCCTGACTTGTTACATAGACACGTGCATCTCATGTATACTGCATACTGGCATTTCATCTAGCATCGCATATTTTACCATATAACATTTTAGGTCTTGTAAAATAATTTAAAATTGCATTTCATAGCCTGCATGATACCCCTAACCCGTGGTAGCATCCGCGCATCTTGTTCTCGTCCCGTTCAGTGAAACGGACGTGTTTGGATGGTTATGCGTATGTACGTGCATCCGTTCTTGGGGGTATGCATTTTCGTTACCTGAGCATTCGTTTTGAATTTTGAAAGTCGCATATATTTTTCGTATTTTAAATCTGAAATTTTAGACCCGACCCGGACGCGTTTTGAAATATTTTTGTATCCCGCCAAAATTCAATTTACTTAAAATTTTAAAATTCATTTCGAGTATTTTTCACAGCTCATACAATTTCTTTGAAACAAACTAAAATCCTTTTTAAAATTTTAAAAATCTTTTTCCTAACTAATCCAGCTCTCCTCCTCTTGACCGTGGCCTCCACTTCCCTCTCCCTTTCTTTCTCTCTCTCTCTTTCTTCTTCTCTCCTCCCCTATTCCTTTCTCTCTCTCCCCATATACAAACAAATTTATATCTCCTAACTATTCACCGCACTCTCTCGATCTCCTCTCTCTCTCTCAGAATCTCTCTCTCTCTCTCCCCCTATATATATTTTAAACTCTTTCTTCCTCCCTCCTCATTTTTTTCTTTTAACCCACGAAACCCACGAACCCTAGCCGTCGCCCCCTCGTCTACCTCTTCGCCGTCGCCGCCTCCTGACCCTCATCATTACTTCCATCTCCTCTCTCATCTCCCTGAGCCCTGCACACACCCAGAAACAGACCCGAGCCCCCTGCACACCACTACACCGCCGACGAGGTTCGCCGGAGTTGATCTCGTCGTCGCCCCTCGTTCCCAGATCACTGTACACCTCAGTGAGCCATTCTCGCACTCCTTCTTCTTCACCTTCATCCTCCTTCTTTCCTTTCTTTCCTTCATTCTGTTTTTTAAAAAAATGATTGTTCTCTGTCTCTGTAGATCGCCACGCCGGAGCCCCGTCGACACCCTCATGACTCCTCTGTGCAACCCAGTGAGCTTCCTCCTCTTCTCAATCCCTTCTTCCTCTCCTTTTCTTGTTTCTTTCTTTTCTTTCTTTTCTTTATCTGTTCTCTGTTGTTTAGTTCGCCGGAAACCGGACGTGACGTCGACGATCCCGATGACCCAGCGAACGTACCTGACTTGTGTGTTCACCTTTGTGCGTTGTTTGGAACCGTTCCTATACCGTGCGCGCGTCGCGACATTTCGCCGACGTGAGACGTTCCGTACACACCCGTTTCTCGATCCGTTTAGGAAAGTTAATCTTGCTATATGCTATTTAAATTATTATATACCTATTTAAATATATATTATACCTGTAGTTTAAATCTAGTACCCCATGTTTCATTTTATAACGTTTCGATGTTCCGTTTGCATCCGTTTACATCATTTTAGATTGTCACGCCCCGCTTCCCAGTGTATGGCGAAGGGGACGCGACAAGGTCCGCTACGTATATACTCAGAAGTACATACGCTAAGCGTTTTTAAGCAATATAAAATAAATACACAAGAGACAAGAAATAAAAAGAACAGCAACTTTTATTTATTAACATTCTTTGTACAATGCATGAAAGGAAATATAACTGAAATAAAAAGATGCCTAAACAGTGGTATAACAGGAAATGAAAAGTACAGAAAGGAAAAGTGTACAATGAAACTAAAGTGCAGGGTCTTCGGCAAACTGCTCTAAGTCTTCTTGAGATGGCTCGATCTCCGCCGGGTCCAAATCACTTGACGACATTCAAAGAAGAAAGAAACAGAATGTCGTCAGCGAACAGGTCGCTCGGTAAGTCCCAAAGGTAAGAGGAAAGTAAAAGACAGAATAAGAAGATATATTTTAAAGTGTATACTATTGTTGTAATGTTATGTTAACGTTGTTGTTTGTAGCTTGATACAGAAGGATGCCAGTGTATACGAGGGGAGTCTCTATATGCCAGAGACTAGGGGCACGTATAGTACAAGGAACCGTTTATGCCATGGTACAACAACAACTGGATTCATGTTAGGTGTATTAAATCTGACCACCTCGTGCCACCTTTAACACCTTCCGTACCAATCTACCCCTTAAACCCCGCGATATCTTGTTTGTATTGTTATCTTGTAAAATTGTATTGATTGTATAAATGATTGACTCACTGACCGGAACCATGATATCAGGAAACGGTTATAACCGTAGAGTCATATAAATGGAATACTGAGAATCATGTAAAAGGAATATATATCCATGGTTCGGTTCAGTCAAATTGTATAAATTGATAATTGTATTCATGTATTCATGTGTTCATTTTGAATTGGAAACTTGTAAATTATAGATTGAACTTGAATCATATTCAAGTCAGATTAATCAGCCTCAAACCCGAGTCAGACAATCAGGGATGTGAACCGAAGTCTTTTAATTGTTAGGGTCCTTAGGGTAATTTATAAACTTGAGGGGGTTTTATGTAAAAATACTTTTATATATTTTTCAAAATACACCTCAAGTATTTATTGTTTGTCTTTAGAGTTGTAATGAGGGTGGATTTTATGTTGTGACATTTCTAGTGAAAATATCTTAGTTTTATAAATAATGGTATTTATCTGCAATTTTGATTTATTTGAAGTTCATGGTATTTTAGTGTAAAATATATTCTTGTGATTTTTAGAAAAAGGTGGAAAATTTATATTATAATAAAATAGATATTTAAATGATAAATATATATATGTTTATACAAAAAATAATTTTAATAAATATTTTATCTTCCAAAAGTCTCATTTTTCTTAAGATGTCGTATTTTAAACATTTCGAGACCGAATGCTCCTTGCGGATGTCTGAATCTCGCACTACTAGCCCGAGGGTGCACGATAAACTGTACTATCCTTAACGGGTTCCCCAAAGGTGGGTTGTAGCGGCGCTTTGCAAAGATTGTAAAATACCAATCCTTTAGAAAACGGTTTTATAAGTAAAAGGTATTTATTTGCAAAGTGTAGTTTTCCGTATTTTAGATTATAGGGTTTCCTAAGCCAACGAGCCTATTTTTAAAGGGTCTAAACGACAAGTCGTTAGAAGCCTCAAATCGCCTCTTCACCGCCAATTGTGGCCAGGTAAGTACAAGTGAGGAAGGAGGGATCCGCTCACGAATCGTGAGACGGGCCTTTTAAAGTTACCTAAGCTCACTTGCCTAGCCTAGACACCACAAAGTCAGGTTTAGATAAACGATCGATGTCCACAACTTATCGTATTTTCCTAATACAAGGTATTTATTTAAAATTGTATCAAATCTAAAACTTTTAAGAATGGTTTTATTAAGAATATGGTATTTAAATGAATGTTTTGTTTTATCGTATTCTAAGTTCTTGATGATTTCGTTTAGGTTTGTATTTGCGTGTGTGTGGAGGTAGGTCATTACCTCGTACTCTATTTTAAATGTATAGCAAATTTTAGGGGTTAAATGTGAAATCGAAACATGATGGTATTAAAGTGAAAAATACGATAGATTGGAAAGGTTATCATTTCATGTGAGAAAACTTGTTCCAATTATTCGTTGAATGTTTAATAGTCAACATAGAGATGTTTAAGCATGATTGAATTGATTAGAAGTGAAATTTTATAGAAGACCGAGTCGGAAATCGGATTTGTTCCGATTCCGTCGGGTTTCGTAAATTTGTATTTTAGAGAAATAGAAAGGGGGATAGAATGAGACTTACGGGTTTCGATCTATACTAAGGAGTGTAGGGGAACTAAAGGAGTTGCCGAGGCGTTGCTTCGTCGCCGGTTGTTTCTAACAATGTCGCCGGAATTCCCGCCGGAATTTTGTCGGAGCTTCGCCGCGAACTTGATTTCAAAGTACACACTTCTTGGAAATTTTTTAAGAGAGTATGCTTAGGGTTTTGGGATGAGAAGGTATAGGGTAGGGGGTGTATTTATAAGGTTAGGCTAGTGTTAGGCTAGATAAAAAGTTAAAAATAAAAATGTGATAAAATGAAATATTTTTTTTTAAAAGTGGAGTAATTGGGGTTTTTAAAGAGCTATGGAAGTGGTCTGAGGCTGAAATTTTGCAGGTGCATAGGGAATATGAAAAGACACAACTTTCATGTTGGGGCCGTCGCCGGAATCGGCCGACTCGGGGGTGACTCGGCCGTGACTCGGTCGGAGCACCGAGTCGGCCGAGTCGAGGCCAAGTTGGCCGATTCCTGGCCGAGTCCGGTTGCCAGGATCCCCCCCGACGGTTCATCTAACTCCTGCAAGTGTTACATCTTTGGGTGTAGTGGGGTTTTTGTGAGATATGCACGTGTAAACTCTTGGTATTCTAAAGGTTTTAAAAAAAATCAATATAAAAAATAATGTGGGGTATGGGATTTGAACTCTGGTGGCTTGGTTCAGCAGTGCAAGGTATTACCAATGAGCTACAAGCTCTTTCTTGTAATTATGGTGTGAATTAAATACTTAAAGAGATATCAGCAACATTAAATACTCCAAGTATACTTCAAATTTAAATCAATTTTATGTATACAAAAATTGGAGTTGTTACATAGATCTAGATCATGAAAACTAATCTTGTTACATAGTAGATTACATTACAATGCATCCATATCAATATTTATATCACATATTGCTTAGTTGTATATCCCACATTACCATTTTATGGTTTTATAATGTTTCGGATACCCGTGTGCATCCATCTCATTTAGAATATATATAATTGCATCCATAGATCATATTAAGACATAATACTGTGATATTAACATTCCATATTTAATAAAGTGCATCCTAATTAGTGTTGGAACTATAAACGTAACCCTAATCGATAACTGTGCATCCATATATTTGAATTTTTACCTATTTGCATACCACATCACTTTATTCCATTTTATTGTTACTTTGGTACCTCATACTTGTTTTGTGTACCCATGCTTATTACAGTTTGATTATGAGCATCCACTTGTGCACCCCTGACATGACTCGATACACTACTACTTGACACAACTTGATACCGTGCACTTCTTGACATGATTGATACTTGTTCACTACCTGACATGACCTGATGTACCACAGCTTGACCTGTTACCCGATCTTATTACTAATGCCAACAATCTTGACCTGTTGTCCCTACGGACATTTCCTGTTGTCTATTCAGACAAACCTGTACCTGCTTGATCCTGTGTTGGCATTAGCTCCAGATTTATCAATACCTGACTTGAACACATAGCCTGGGGGTATGGGGAAATCAATGATGAAACCTGACTTGTAACTCGACAGTTCGATACCTTTACTGATCAGTCTTACGGGCTAGGCCAACCCCGGGATGATGCTGCTGACATCATTCATCTTTACATACTACCTTTTACTGCCTTGCGGCACGTCTCGGATTCAGCCCGAGAATCTTGACCGTGGTCCCGGGCTCGCACGGGATACTATTGAGTTACATCGATGATTCATCAAATTGATTTCAAAGATTTGAGAGTAGTTAACCCAGTAGACCAGTTTAGATTACTTACTGCACATCACCTGTGCCTTACCCTGCACTGTCCTTATTTATATTACTGTTTTACCTGTTTTACCATTCATACTCATACCTGCATGTCTTACTACCCCTTGTTTATATTATTGCTTGATATTATGACGCACTGACGTCTGGGTTTTGTATGGCCCAGATTCTTTACCTTTGTTGCAGGCCGAGCCGGAGCATTTCAGTGAACAGGCCGAGTAGTGAGGACCTATTATTAGTTTATTAAACTTTCTTTTATGCATTTTCATTCCTGATGTGAGCCCGCATTATGGGACGTACATTCCAGTTTATTCTTGTATTGGATCTTTTGCTTCCGCATTATTTTATTCTTGACTCGTTTATTCTGGCTTATGGACATGTGTTAGATAGTTTATTATTATTCTTGATATCTCTACAGCTGTAATGTGACTGTGGAGGGATTTTTCCTATCCACAGGTAGCATGGTTGGCTCTGTCACGTGCCTATCTTAGCGTACTCTGGGAAGCGGGGCGTGACACCCTTTATGGGTTTTGTGGTGAAAAACTACTTAGTTTTGGAAAAGGAAGAGTCAAACTCTTGATTTAATTCAAAAGAAAGAAGAAGGTTTAGAACCTTCAGAAAGGGGAAAAAGGCACAAACCCTAGATTTTTGGGGGAATGAAAAAGTCTCCTAGATATTTTCATCATGCTGCCTCTTATAGACTTACATATTTACATATAGTCCCTTGGGTTTTACAAAATGGCATTTTGCCCATCTCATGGCTCATGTGCCATTTCTTTTTGCACACAAGCCATGGGCTTACAAAAAATTGGCTTTATGCCCATTTTGCATATATTCATGCACAAAAATTACATCAAAATTATTTTTTACATGATTTTTTATTTTGGTATGGCGGAAGGCCGGACGCTTCGTGTTCGGGCTCGACCTGGGCATTGGCCCACTTTCTTGGGCTTTGGCCCACCTGGCTTGGGGTTGACCTTGACTTTGACTTGGTTAACCGGGGTGCAAATTTTGACTTCAACAAAGTGCCCCCCATCAATAAATGCACACCACACATGTGACTCGTGTGCATGAAATTGATGGATCTTCTTTCGCGTGGAGGCGACTTACTTTGGTTCCCACTTTTTGGGATGCATTGCCCTTTTTACGACATGGACGGTCGACGCTTGACGTGTCTCCGAGATGGAGTGTCTGTGGTAGACGTTTCTCTGGCCCAGAGTGATTTGGTAGATATGCCCCCGGCATGGAGTGTCGCTGGTCGACGTTTCCCCGAGGCGGAGTGTCTGTTGGTTGACGTGTCCCCGGCAAGGAGTGTCTGTAGTCGACGTGCCCCCGGCACGGAGTGTCGCTGGTCGACTTGTCCCCGGCATGGACTGTCGCTGTTCGACTTGTTCCCGGCACGGAGTGTCGCTGATCGACTTGTCCTCGGTACGGAGTGTCGCTGATATCGCTGATGTTCGACTTGTCCCCGGCACGGAGTGTCGCTGATCGACTTGTCCCCGGCACGGAGTGTCGCTGGTCGACTTGTCCCCGGCACGGAGTGTCACTGTTCGACTTATCCCCGGCACGGAGTGTCGCTGATGTTCGACTTGTCCCCGGCACGGAGTGTCGCTGATCGACTTTTCCCCGGCACGGAGTGTCGCTGATGTTCGACTTGTCCCCGGCACAGAGTGTCACTGATGTTCGACTTGTCTCCGACACGGAGTATTGCTGGTCGACTTGTCCCTGGCACGGAGTGTCGCTGTTCGACCTGTCCCCAGCACGGAGTGTCGTTGATGTTCGACTTGTCACCGGCACGGAGTGTCGTTGATGTTCGACTTGTCCCTGGCACGGAGTGTCGCTGATCGACTTTTCCCCGGCACGGAGTGTCGCTGTTCGACTTGTCCCCGGCATGGAATGTCGCAGATGTTCGACTTGTCCCCGGCACGGAGTGTCGCTGATCGACTTTTCCCCGGCACGGAGTGTTGCTGTTCGACTTGTCCCCGGCACGGAGTGTCGCTGTTGATTCCGAGTCGAAGCATAATTCGGACAGGGAAGGCAGATACGCCGAGGCGAAGCATGATTTCGACACGGGGTATATTCTGGGATGAAGCATGATTCCGCCGCAGAGATTGTTGGTTTGATTTGGGTTGGCATTAGCATCGCCATACTGGAATATGGTACCAGAAGCGAATCATCATTTGCCATGAGAGGAATTAGGGATTTTGTTTTGGTTTGACATCAACATTGCTGCACTAGAATAATGCCAGGAGCAACTCATCATTTGCCCCGAGAGGATTTGGGAATTGGTTTTTGCTTGGCATCAGTATCGCTACACTGGAATATGGTACCAGGAGTGAATCATCATTTGCGCTTGCTTATCAAGAAGCGATGGCTTAGGAGACAGGTTTTAGGCCCCTATCACCTAAGACTTTTCAACTTCGTGAGCCGTAAGGGTCTCACAAAGCATTTTCTCCCTACGGGCCATAAGGATCCCGTAAGTGTATTTTCTCCTTAGGAGTCGTGGGGACTCCTAAGTGTATTGCTCCTTTGTGAGTCGTAAGGATCTCACGCGGGAATTTTCTCCTCACAAAGTCGAGAGGACCTTGCGAGTGCATTTCATCTCTTTTTTTTTCTCGAATTTGCGCCTTTTCGGGTTTTCACAAACTCGCCGGTAGTCCTGTTGTTTTTACTCACGAAGCCCTTTCGGGTTTTCATCCGTGCCCGTTTTGCTTGTGGACATACCGTTTTTTTATTATATATATTTTTATTTTATTATTTTTGGTGGGACTTTGAATGTGGTTTCACCGGTAGGACTTGGGAGAGATTGGGATTGTTTTATGCCCTGGGATTGTATACGGTTTTACAGGATGTATGATCCAGACCGTAGGGTCGGAAAAATTTTCGGGACTTTGTTGGCGTCTGCATCGCTGCACTGGAATATGATACCAGGAGTGACTCATCATTCACCGTTGGGGTATGGGATTTGGAATTTGGTTGGCGTCTGCATCGCTGCACTAGAATATGGTACCAGCAGCGACTCATCATTCGCAACTTAGGGATTTGGATTTTGGCCGGCGTCTGCATCGCTGTATTGAATATGGCACCAGGAGCGACTCATCATTCGCCATTTCTTATTGGGAAGCGATGGCTTAGGAGACAGGTTTAGATCCCTATCACCTAAGGCTTTTCAATTTTATGGGCCGTAAGGGTCCCATAAAAGCATTTTCTCCCTACGAGTCGTAAGGGAGTTACGGGCATTACGCTTTCACTTCGGTGTATTTTCTCCTTAAGAGTCGTGAGGACTCCCAAGTGTGTTTTTTTTTCTTTGTGAGTCGTAAGGATCCCACGAAGGCGTTTTCTTACGAGTCGTAAGGATCTCACAAGTTTTATTCTCCTCATGCATCGTGAGGACACATGAGTGGATTCCCCTTGTTCCCAGTTTAATGACTTAGGGGTTATCTGTTTGTAAGTCTACGGTAGCGCCCCGGTCTTCTTTCCGAGGCCAAAATGCGGAAACGAAAACTTTTTCAAAACTAGAAACCGGCGCTATCATATGCTTAAATCCCGGATCGAACCATTAACCTACAACTAGCTAACTAGAGAAGGGTTGGAAAAGCTATACCGATCGATCCGTGTCCTTCGGTCTTTGGCCACCATCTTAAGCTCCTCACGGTATCTCCGGTCTCGATTTCCTCGTCGGAAAGGGCACCACATCTTTGAGTCTTTTTACGGGCTCCCGCTTCATCCGAAGCAACTCGAGCACGAAGTTCGCTAGCCGACGTGTCCAAGGTGAAGTAGAGAATGTTTGTGACAACTTTGTCTCTTGCATCCATATCATGGATAGAGGTTGAAGATGAAGCCATCAATGGAGGTTGTGAGCTAGAGAAAGAAAAAGAAGAGGAACCTTTTTCTTTTGTGTGTTTCTTATGAAAAAATGAGAGAGAGAGAGAGAGTGAAAAAAATACAAGACCAAGCTCTCATATGGCAGCCCCTCCGCTCTCCTCTTATCATATCAAGCACAAATCAATCACAATATGTGACACATGCACAAAGAAAGAGACCATGAGTCACCACTTGTGCATGTGTCACAATAAATGCTCCTAATCATGATTTCTAGCTCACAATTTCCATTTGTAAACATTAATCCAAATGTTTACAACAATAAAAAGATACGGCAACATCTAAAGTAAACTCGTAACGGATCACAAGGATACCCCTCACCTGTATATACATACCTGCATCCGCATTCCGACTGAATGCGAATACGATGAGATGAAAGTAATCCAACAAATCTAATACTAGGATCCGGCTTAAACCAAAGCCCACTAGTATGAACCGCCCGATCATGATCCGTGCACTACTGCACGTATATGATCGAACCTTGCCATATATCATATGGCCTCTACAACGTTTCGTCCGAAACTTGAGAAACTGTCTGTGGGGGACTCTAAAGACTCGTCAATACACTGGCTGTGGATTTGACCACTAGCACGTCAGTGGTACTAGTTGTACGTAACGGGCTACTAGGCATTGACCAAAAAGGGAGGTCGATGAGCGAACTCATCCTGACACCCTACTGAGCCTGTCAGTGACAATATCCGTACAGTCCGGTCCGTTCGTCTATGAGCATCGCATGGTGGGCCTAGGGGGTTGGTAAAAGTCAGACCCCCAAAAGCGGTATAAGTCATGTCGGAGTGTAGCCCATAACACCCTGAGATACTACTGGAATACCTACCAGTAAATCTCTTGCCTTGGCCAAGGACTTCGTGTAATGGCTTTCCTTGACACAGCGCGATCTCACCCCCAATACCGGGAGAGACGAAACCCCTGCCGATCCGCTCACTGCCTCCATGTGGCTCGGGACTGTACCCAACTAAAACCTATTTGCACGACTCCTTTGAGCCGTGGTAGGGTAGTAATCAAAGCACAGTGGGAACTCACACGAGACAAATGACGATCTCTGGTCGATGAACTAACCTGTACACATGTCACAAGGGAACTGCTATCTGACGTCAGGTATAATACCAACTAGCATGTTCCCGGTGAGTCCTGTCCGGTGTACTCATAACCCAATGAGCACCTGCATACATCTTAGGTGATCCAACTGACACCAATGGCTTGTGAGACTGACCACTACCCCTCGTCGGGGTCTCGACTGTATACACTAGTCTACTAATGAAGTATCGATGCCCAGTCTCGAAACTCCCACGACTAGGGACCACTTTAAGGATGTGCTTATAGACCCCATCTCCCACGTATATGATCGCCATCATACTGCTGGCAGTCAAGAAAGAATCCTAAGGGCTCTATCAACGTGTAATAGCGACCTGTAAGGTCACCTAAAGCTGTACACGATGATAAAGATAAACCAGATAGCATACTATCATCTTTGAGTAAGATTGTCCTACCGGTATAGGTCCTCTCTCAATCATTGCAATCACGTGCCTGCGATCCAATAATTGACTCTAAGGGCACTATATCCAACATCATCTGTTTCCAGTTTAACGACGTGGTGGTCATCTGTTTCCAGTTTAAAGACTTAGAGGTCATCCGTTTCCAGTTTAACGACGTGGTGGTCATCTGTTTCCAGTTTAACGACTTAGAGGTCATCTGTTCCCAGTTTAAAGACTTAGGCGTCTATTGTGCCCAGTTTAACGACTTAGGGGTCTATCGTGCCCAGTTTAACGACTTAGCGGTCATCTGTTTTCAGTTTAATGACTTAGAGGTCATCTGTTCCCAGTTTAAAGACTTAGGAGTCTAATTGTGCCCAGTTTAACGACTTAGCAGTCATCTGTTTCCAGTTTAACGACTTAGAGGTCATCTGTTCCCAGTTTAAAGACTTAGGGGTCTATCGTGCCCAGTTTAACGACTTAGCGGTCATCTGTTTCCAGTTTAACGATTTAGAGGTCATCTGTTCCCCGTTTAAAGACTTAGGGGTCTATTATGCCCAGTTTAACGACTTAGCGGTCATCTGTTTCCAGTTTAACGACTTAGAGGTCATCTGTTTCCAGTTTAAAGACTTAGGGGTCTTCTGTTTCCAGTTTAACGACTTAGCGGTCATCTGTTTCCATTTTAACGACTTAGAGGTCATCTGTTCCCAGTTTAAAGACTTAGGGGTCTATTGTGCCCAGTTTAACGACTTAGCGGTCATCTGTTTCTAGTTTAACGACTTAGAGGTCATCTGTTTCCAGTTTAAAGACTTAGGGGTCTATCATGCCCAGTTTAACGACTTAGCGGTCATCTGTTTCCAGTTTAACGACTTAGAGGTCATCTGTTCCCAGTTTAAAGACTTAGGGGGTCTATTGTGCCCAGTTTAACGACTTAGCCGTCATATATTCCCAGTTTAAAGACTTAGGGGTCTATTGTGCCCAGTTTAACAACTTAGCGGTCATCTGTTCCCAGTTTAAAGACTTAGGGGTTTATGGGATCGGAAGCTCGGAATTTTAGGGTAGGGGTCGGCATTAGCGTTGCTAACACTGAAGCACATGTGCCAGGAGCAATTCATCATTTTCCTTTCCCTGTTGGGGAGCGATGGCTTAGAAGACAGGTTTAGATCCCTATCACCTAAGGCTTTTCAATTTTATGGGCCGTAAGGGTCCCATAAAAGCATTTTCTCCCTGCGAGTCGTAAGGATCTCGTAGGTGTACCTTCTCCTTAGGAGTCGTGGGGACTCCTAAGTGTGTTTTTCCTTCGTGAGTCGTAAGGATCCCACGAAGGTTTGTTCTCCTCATGTATCGTGAGGACACATGAGTGGGTCTTTCCAATGGACCATAATTCCAAGGATAGAGACTAGCCGCGTAACTGGTGGTTGTGGTGGGGCATGGGTATGACGAGAATTATTTGAGCTCGTGGATTGTATACGGTAGTCAACTTGGAGGACCACCCGTAGGGCTGGAAGAATTTTGGGAAATTGGATTTTGGTTGGCGTCTGCATCGCTGCACTGGAATATGGTACCAGGAGCGACTCATCATTCGCCGTTGTTTTTTTATTTTGTTTTTGTTTTTGTTGTTTTTTTTACCGCGATTGCTCTATCATTTCAACTTTTCTTATCGCGAAGATCGCGATTGCCCTATCATTTTGGCTTTTATTCGCGGTTGCCCCATCATTTCGGCTTTATTTTCATCTTTATTTTACTCGCTGATTTTTATTGCGAGTTGCCCCATCATTTCGTCTTTATTTTCATCTTTATTTTACTCGTTGATTTTTATTGCGAGCTGCCTCATCATTTCGGCTTTTTTTCTTCTTCTTTTATTTACACATTTTTTTATTTACATATATATATTTTTTTACATTCCCAGTTTAACGACTTAGAGGTCGATTGTTCCCAGTTTAATGACGTGGTGGTCCTCTGGTGTTCCCAGTTTAACGACGTGGTGGTCCTCTTTGCTTATCCCAGCTCCTTGACTTTGATCTTGGCGGAGCTGTGTTGATGACCGTAGCTCTGTGGCTTGCTGATACATCCGAGGACTGTGAGGTTTTTCCAAGCTTGTATTGGTCCTCTGTCCAATCTTTGAAATATAGCAGTATTCGATGGTATGACTCACCATTCTATGATATGGGCAGTATATGGGATTGCCGGTCATGTTCATTTCATGTGGCCTCTTTGGAACGTGCAGTTGCAGACCGTTGTTCAAGGCGTCCACGAATATTTTGCAGACTTCATCCCTCTTGAAGGAGTATACCTTCTTCTTTCTCTCCATTGGAGTAGGTGCCTTTACGGATGCTGGTCCTCGAGGCCGATCAGTCTTTGGTTCGCCCTTTTCAGATAATGGCACATGTCTGGGAGGATTAGATTCCTGAGAGGTTTCGGTCTCCATTTGTATGAAATCGGCGGTCGTAGCTTGACTGTTTGCTAACACTCCTTTAGACAGTTCTATCTCTCCCGTCTTGTATTGCCTTTCGACCCAATCTTTGAAGAAGAAGCAGTCCTCAATGCTATGACCATCACTCTATGACAGGGGCAATATTTTGGGTCGTCGGTCATATTCGCTTCTTGCGGTTTCTTTGATTCTGGCAGTTGTAGACCGTTTCTTAGGGCGTCCTTGAATATCTTGTGGACTTTGTCCCTTTTGAAGGAATAGACCTTATCCAGTTTCTCTTTCAGAGGTGATTCCCCTTCGGTGTATGTATCGGAGGGACTGGAGGCTGATCGCGGCCGTTTTTCGCGAAGGTGCTCCGCTCTTAGGTTGAATAGGGTATCAGTTGGCTGCCTCCGGATATCAGTCCCTGGCTCATGAACCAAAATTTGATTCTGCTGTAATTGCAATCGGGTGACTTGGGTCGCGAGATCTGCCGCGACGTTTGCCAATTCGTCGACCTTGGACTGTACCTTGGCTAACTTCTCATCCTTATCCTGAAGCTGCCTCTAAAGCCATCGGAATAACGCTTGTTCTGTAGTTCCGGCTATGACAACCGGGTCATCTTTATTGCCTGAGCTCAATTCTGCAGGAACCACGGGCTCCTCTGGCTTATCGGCCTGAGCGGGCTCTTCATCACTTAGATCGAGCCGATGCTGGGTAGCGTCAATCATATCATCACCATGGCTGTGAAGAAGAGGAGGATTCGTTTCTTCATGTCCGACCATGTAGACAGTGTGGACCACATACCCAGCCATCTCTTTATCTTTGGCGGCTGAATTCGCGGAGCGGTCCGGGCTTTGGAAATTCATAAATTTTAACATGGCCAGAGCCCTAGCCCTTTTGTCTTTGTATCTGAGCCGCTTCTGCCTCAGCTTCTCTGCCTTGAGCGCTTGGCAGGCTTTTGCCCTTCGGAAAGCCGCCATAGGCTGAGTGATGGGGAGCTTAGAGAAGATACCCAATTGAGCAGTTGTCAGGGGCATCGTCGGAGCTTGCTCGAGACGCCCTGTTGCTTTGTTGGTGTTGATGGCCTTGCCCCCAGCTGGGGCCAAGGAGAGCCGTTCAAACACCGACCTGTGTTTGAGTTGGGGCGCCTTCGAGACCACCACATTTGGCCTCTTGCCTTTTGAGACCGGTTTGTCTGCCACCGGGGCTTGAGGAGCTGGGATGGTGTTAGCTGACACGAATAGGATAGAGCCGAATGGTAGCGGCGGCTCTTCCCATTGTCCCCCGAGACTGGCCGGAAGGACCGTCCTGGCATCCATCTTCATCGTGTAGGAGATGGAAGCTGTGTCGAGAGCTGAGCTTGTCCTTGGAGACATTTTTGCTGTGACTCGAGATTGCAATTTGAAATTCGTTAACCTGCACAAAGAAGCATGATTTCAGTACATGCAGTCGATATGTATATTGATTGAGTTCGCATGAACGTTTAACCCGAAATATTGGAGGAGAGAAATGTCCCACCGGACGTGCCAGATTCTGTAGGGTGTTTTTCGTCACCCCATTGAAATGGGAATACGCGCGCGCTTGTCAGGTGCATTACAGATTCCCCCTGCCTAGGGTAGACTAGGATTTATTGATTGTGGGGATCCGAATCTCCGGCAGCCGCGGACTAATCTGCCGTTAATTACGCTTCGCCTTTGGAGCGAGGGAACCTCCGATTAACGGGTTAAACCGGTCATGCGAACTCAATGTGCAGTATGCGTGTGTTGAAGGGGTTTTGGATATATCGGGGGCCCCGCAGAGTTTTTACGGGGGTCCCGCTACCCGGATAGCGGGCTGGGGGTCAAGGGGGCTAGCAGCCCCCTTGCGGGATGCGGGGCAGCGCCCCGTTAGAAAACTTTTTCTAACGGGGGAGGTATATTTAGTGTGGAGTATGTGTGTGTGTATGTATGTATGTATGTGTGTGTGTGTGTGTGTGTGTGTGTATATATATATATATATATATATATATATATAAAAGAGAAAGGGCATTCAAAGGATGCGTGGGAAAAAACGCCAGCGCTTTGGACGCTGGCGCTTTAAGCGCGAGCGCCCCACGTGTCAGCACGTGGGCGCTCGGGCGCTAGCACTTTGGGCGCTAGCGCTCTGAGCGCAAGAGCGCTAGCGCCCCACGTGTCAGCACGTGGGCGCTCGGGCGCTAGCGCCCCACGTGTCAGCGCGTGGGCGTTCGAGCGCTAGCGCTCTGGGCTCTAGCGCTCTGAGCGCAATAGCGCTAGCGCCCCCACGTGTCAGCACGTGTGCGCTCGGGCGGCAAAAGGGACTTGGTCCCTGCAATGGGAGTTGTACTCCCAGAAAGGAGCGCTTATTATTATTTTTTTTTGTGTGTGTGTGTGTGTATGAGGAGTTAAACTCCTAGGATGTTTTGAAGCTGATGAAGGGCTTCTCCCCTTGAGCCCTAATTCTTCCCTAAAGTGGGGTTTCTGGAGATGGGTCTCCTTCTTCCTCCTCTGTTGGCAGGATCTTGAAGATCAAGAGATGTGAGATTTTAAAAATCTCTTCTTTTTGAGATCTGATGGGAGATCAAAGTTCCCCTTTGTGGGTTTTGTGGTGAAAAACTACTTAGTTTTGGAAAAGGAAGAGTCAAACTCTTGATTTAATTCAAAAGAAAGAAGAAGGTTTAGAACCATCAGAAAGGGGAAAAATGCACAAACCCTAGATTTTTGGGGGAATGAAAAAGTCTCCTAGATATTTTCATCATGTTGCCTCTTATAGGCTTACATATTTACATATAGCCCCTTGGGCTTTACAAAATGGCATTTTGCCCATCTCATGGCTCATGTGCCATTTCTTTTTGCACACAAGCCATGGGATTACAAAAAATTGGCTTTATGCCCATTTTGCATATATTCATGCACAAAAATTATATCAAAATTATTTGTTACATGATTTTTTATTTTGGTATGGCGGAAGGCCGGACGCTTCGTGTTCGGGCTCGACCTGGGCATTGGCCCACTTGCTTGGGCTTGGGCTCACCTGACTTGGGGTTGACCTTGACTTTGACTTGGTCAACCGGGGTGCAAATTTTGACTTCAACACCGTACTTTATTGTTATTTTTGATCTTTCGTCGGTATCATGTTTGTTGTTGCGTGATTGTTTGTCGCAGCGTTGATTATCCGTCATTGGTTATCTCCCAACAACCGGTATCAGAGCCTAGGGCTTGACGCTTGATACCAACAACTGGTATCAGAGCGTGGTTAGGGAATCTAGGGTTCTTCGATTCTTCGATCTAGGTTAATGGTGGCTAACGGCGCTTGTGTGCTCTTCCCCACTTTCTTAAATCGTCGTTTTGAAATTGTTGGTTCAGATCGAAGGAGATATTGAGTTTACTGCGACACAGACGAAAAGATGGCCGATAATAAGATAAGAATCTAGAAATTCAATGGTTATAATTATGGTTGGCGGAGTATGCAGAAGGAGAACTACTAATATCAAAAGGATTTGTATCTTCCGTTGTTGGGCGAAAAGTCCTAAAAGATGTCCGATGAGGTATGTAATCTATTGGATAGAAAAGCCCTGACAATGATTAGGCTATCGTTGACTCCGCAAGTGGTCTTTAACATCTCAAAGCAGAAAACAACCATAGGGCTAATGATGACATTAGCGAAATTGAATGAGAAGTCTTCGACATCAAACAAGATATTTCTGATGAAGAAGCTTTTCAACATGAAGATGAAAGAGAAAGGTTCAGTGACAGAGAACCTGAATGAATTCAACAGCGTGATGAGCCAACTCGAATCGATTTCAATTGTTTTTGAAGATGAGATTCAAGCCCTTTTATTCCTATGTTCATTGCTGGAGAGTTAAAAAAACCCCACGACGGCTGTAAGCAACTCGATCTCAAAGACTCTCATGTTTAATGATGCGGTGAATTGCATATTAAACGATGAGATGTGGAGAAAGGCTATGAGCGGGAGTTCAGGAACTTCCGCACTCTCAGTGGAGAATCGCGGCAGAACGATGGAAAAGGGAAAAGGGAAGATGGGCAAGTCAAAGAACCGAGAAAAATCAAAAAGGAAGATCCAAGGTGGCTGTTGGAACTGCAGAAAGAAGGGTCATAGAAAAATTGAATGTAGACTCTTAAAGAAAGACTCAGGTAGGAAGGCAGATGAAAAGAAAGCCAATGTGGTATCTATACATGAACAAGGGGAATATGGGCTTTGTCTATCGACGAACGAGAGTACAAGTGCGGATACCTAATTCCTAGATTTGGAGGCATCCTTTCATTGCACTTCAGGTCGGCACTATTTTAGCGAGTATGTTTGGGAGGTCTTGGACATGCGACGGTGGGAAATGGTCAGCCATGCAGAGATCGTTGGAAAATGGACGATCATACTGCAACCGTCAGGAGGAGGTTAAATAAAACTGAAAAACGCTAGACACATACCAGATATGAAGAAAAGTTTAATTTCTACAAGTCAGCTAGATAGCGAAGTGTACATGACCGTGTTTGGGAATTCTCATTGGAAGATTTCCAAAGGAGCGTTGGTGGTCGCAAAGGGTAAGTTGAGCGGTTTATTGTACTCATTCAGTAGGAGCAGTAGAGGTTTGATTGCTTTGGCGGCATGTTCAGAAGTAGATTCTGAGTCTTCGTTGTGGCACAAGCTATTGGGGCACCCAACGAGAAGAATATGAAGATTCTTCAGGATAGGAGGCTTCTTTCTATGCTGAAAAGGTGGAGTTGGGGCTTTACGAGAGTTACATCTGCAGAAAGCAAAGCGCACTCAGGTTTTAGATTGGAGGAGTTACTAAGAAGACCAAAAAACTAGAGATGACGTATACAGACATATAGGGTCCGGCCTCTGTAACGACTCTAAATTTCCTATGCCTTTGAATTATCTTTTATTGTTTTCCATTCTGAATCTGGCATTTATTTAATATTTGTTAAATATGTGCAAAGAACTACTTATAGCACAGTGGTTAAGTCTCTACACTACTGTCCTATAACCCGTGTGTTCGAATCCTTGCAACACAATTATTTTATTTTATATTCTTTTTGTCGTTTTGAAATTCTGAAAGTTTCACGAGTGTTGCACAGAGTTTCAAAAACTTATTCGAGAAATGATACATGTTTTTAGACTAATGACACTGACATGAGCTTATGACCCGAGACCCGAACCCATCGCCCACGACAGACCTGACCCGGGCGGCCCAAGCAAGGGTTCGGGCGGCCAGACCTTAGCTTTACGTGCCCCGCCCATGGGTTGGATCCTTTGATCTCCCGTCTCTTCGTTTCAGTATCCCGAAACTCCCAATTCAATCCGAGAACTGCCCTACTATTCTTTTTCCTATTAAAATCCTTTTAAATGCTCTTTAACAATTGTTTTTACACCAATTTTCACTTTGCTTTTCCCTATAAATACTAGACTGTCCCAACTTATCCCCCCTATGAATTTATACTGAATTCCTTCAAAATACTTTGATAATTCTTCCCAAGCTTTTCCTCCTTCTTCGTTGCTCCATAAATCGCTAAGGGAACGTCGGAAGATCAAGCACGCCATCTTCTTCATGTTAGCGGTCTCGATTTTTCAAACCGAGGTTTCTTCTCCTTCATCTCTTGCATGTATTCATATGAGTGAAACCCGTAAGTCCCTTCCTACTCTTCCCTCCGTCTTGCTCTTTTTGCCTCTTGTTATGACTCCACTAAAACGCCGTCTTATATCGTTGTAATCCCCAAAATATACATTTTCTTCTATGCAAATAATTTAGTTTCTATGAAATATTTAACATATTAGTTGCTTTGTTTTAAAATTATGATCACATCTTGTTTTCCATGATAATGATAACACTTTCATGCGGTGGAACTAGATGAATGACAATGCTAGATGTTAGGATAACGTTTAGAACTTAAAACGTTACCCAAGTTTTTATATGTGAATTGTTAAGAAAACGTTTAACACTTAAATCTACAAACTTTTATTTGTTAAACTCTAGTTGTAGATATCGCACGGGGTAACGACCTACCCCACACTCTTATTCGAATCCTAATCCACTAAATTCTATAGCAATTTCGAAACAGTAGCCTTGCACAAAAATACCATCGAGTTTCCTTTGAATTAGTTTTACATTAAAACCCCGTATCTTTTAAAAAATGAATTTTTCTATAAAATCCCCCAACATTTCCAAATTACATTTTAAAATAAAATATCAACAATTAATCCAAGATTAGATTTTCAAACAAACACCACTATTTTTACCATAATTGATTTTTCACTAAAATATCCTTAACTTCAAAAGGTTAAGTTTTTATTAAAACACCCTCAACTTCTAAATGTTAGGATTTTATCAAAACACTATCGATATTTTAAATAGTTTATTTTTTACCAAAATCCCATCGAGACTTTAATTTCCATATGTTCATATAAATCCCTTAAGATTTCTAAGACCGGTATTTTCAATTAATTAGAATAATTGGTAAGTTTATGTGGTATCTTTTCTCTCGAGTCTCGGAGAGCCGGAGCTAAGGAATCACTTAAATACCAAGAACTTTTAGGGAAACCCACTTTCTTAGCGTGAGGTGAGCCGACTCAGTTCTGATTGACAGTCTCAAGTTTTGTGAGCCGTCTCAAGCATACTTGAGCCGTCTCAAACTGATATTGTAACACCCTAACCTGATCGTGCGTTCGCTTTTCCTTTGGAGATGTAATGATTTTGTATTATTATTATTATTATTATTATTAATTTGGAGCTTATTATTTTCTTTTAGTTGATATAGAATAGATTATAGTTACTTTAAGTTTGTAATACATATGGTTTACCCAAGTTTGTTAAATATATAATATTAATATTTGATACTTGTTGCTAATCTATTAATATTCTATTTTAATAATTCATATAGTGTATTTTAAATATTTGTTTGCTAAATTAAATATATTTGTTTTAATATTCATATAATATTTTTCCATATATTAGATGTATAATAAATAATATATTTTCAGTTTGATAGTTTTAATTAAGTGGTAATAATATATTTTAAGATCGTTATGTGATCAAATCTCCCTTTTAAATCTTTTAAAACAAACGATGGGGTTATGGAGAATTTTCTAATATCATGTACATATTAACTCTATATGTATCCATTTTTACTAGTACATATATATACATAAATATCTTTTCCAACAGATTTTCTCCCTCTCCATATTCTATTCCCTTTACATATATTTCCTATATTAAAACAACCCAACACCAATTTTTAACCCTTTATATATAATATACATATGCAAATATATCCCATCTCTCTCTCCCGAATATCTTTTCTCTCTCTTTTAACTAATCCCTCTCTTTGTCATCATATATTCTCTCCCTCTCTCAAATCAATTTCCCCTCAAAATAAACCTAAACACATCACTTCTGCCTTCTTCTTCCCTAACCCACGCCACCGCGCGCCATCTTTCTTCAACCCCAGACGACCAAACTTACATCGCCTTGTCTCCACCATCATAGCCCTGCAAACCATCTTCTTTCGGAGCCTTCCACCTGTATCGCCCTCGTCTTCTTCTTTCACCGCAACCCTCACCGTCGCCTCGACCACCACCATCTTCTTCTTCGATCCCATCTCCTCCAAAACCCTCACCCTCGCTACAGCCTTCCTCCATCGAAACCCATCACTGCTCCCTGCCACCTCGTCCTCACCGCAGCACCCACGACTCGTCGAGAACCTCGAGAAAACTCATCACAACAGTCGATCTTTCGTGCCGAGCCCAAGTTCAAGCAGAGATCCAAGTTTCGTTTTTGCTTTGTGTAGCGTTCGTGTTTCCATCGCTTTCATTGCCGTGTTCGTCTCGAGGCAAGTATTCTTTTTTTATTTTATTTTTTGTCGATGCAATATCAGAGATTCTCTAAATATATCATTGATATACATTGTTTGAATAAAACTGTGTTAGAACGCAACTTCCTATACCTTAATAACACGAAATCATATGTTTCTTGTATACAAGTTAATAATACATTAGTAAGTTAACGTATTTAAAAGTAAAGTTGACGGTAATTGATTAAGCATGGATCTATAAGGAAATATAATTAATTACAAATAAAATTTGAAAGTTTGTTAAGCTTTCTTTAATATATTCATATACTAGCCATTCAATGATTAGGAAAATATAATCATTATATCTATAATATAGTTAATATAATAGTATAAATGAGATGTTATTTTTAACACTTTATTGCATGTCAATATATCGACAATATTTAACATGTTATTTGAGACTAGTACTATTGACATGCCTGAATAACCCTTACATGCTATTATTGTTCATGGACACTATTACATGATAACGACCGTACTTGACATGCCATGATCATTCATTACTCCAGTCCACTTATATAAAAACGAGATCTTTAATTAGAATGCTGAATTACATGCCATGACACAATCTATACTGTTTACAAGTTTTATTTCAATACAATTAACATGATATTACAAGTTCCAGTCCAGTCAGCATTCTTAATTAGTGATTCAGTTTATTACCATGTTAGTTATAAATACGCGGGGTGTTGGGGTAGTTTGGGTATGAGTTCGTTCAACAGGATCATAGGAGTCCTATTGCCGGTAGCTCGTACCGGGCTATATCGGTCACTTGTTCATACAGCTCGTACTGGGCTGTATCGGCCATTGGAGCTCGTACCGGCTATATCGGTCACTTGTTCATACAGCTCATACCGGGCTATATCGGCCATTGGAGCTCGTACCGGGCTATATGGGTCACTTGTTCATACAACTCGTACCGGGCTATACTGGTCATTGGAGCTTGTACCGGGCTATATTGGTCATTTGTTCATACAACTCGTACCGAGCTATATCGGTCATTGGAGCTCGTACTGGGCTATATCGGTCACCTGTTCATTAGCTGGTACCGGGCTTTAAACGGTCATATGTTACTATTGCAGGTACCGAGTTTTATACGGTTACTTGTTCATTACAGAGTTGGGCCCGTGTTTCCTTGTCCTTGAGGCCTTACCCTTGGGTTGGGAATACTCATGCAGAGATTGACGTACACACTCAAACTCGCGATAGGATAGATTACCCTTTTAGTGACCAATTAGGATATGACTTGACCGACTTGATCTGTTTACATGCTTGCTTTATATTACTGTCATATCTATATCTACATATGCACGTGGGCTTCACCACACTCGCATATTCATGCTATCACGCACATACACACACTATTACGATTGAGTACTTGTTGGGATATTTTGACATCCCTGGGACTTGCCATCTCAGATTTAGAGTCCGATTCACAGGTAAAGCAGGATCAGAGTGACTATCAGAAGTTTGCCAAGATCGGTAGTAGTTGTAGATTTATTTCTATTTTATTTCAGTTGCTATTAGAATGTGCGCCTTCGCGGGGCGTTATGAGTGATGTATCTTTATTTTGGATCATGTATTTCGTTTATTCGGATCTTTTATCTTTTATGAATATTTTATTCGATCTATCATCATCTTGTGATTCCATTTTTGATATTACTAGTTATTCTTGCAGCATGATGTTAGTATTAAATATTGGATATTATCGTACATGTTTAGGTCGAGCCTTAGGTGTGATTATGGCAAGGCGATTTCCCCTTGTTTAGGAGTACTGATGGTTTCGGTCCATATTTTTGTATTCCGGGAATTGGGGCGTTACAGTTATTCAAACTGAATCAACATCTGACATGTAGTTTAATTTGATATATACCGATACGACTTGATTTACTATATCATACATGTCTCTTCTCATGCTATGTGACTGCCTATTCATTGTATCTACATGACTTGCTTGATGAAACCTATTGCATGCTTGGCTCAACTTGATCTGAATCATGAATATGTAATGACTTGACATGAACACTTGACATGAATACTTGAACTTGACTTGAATTGTCACGCCCCGCTTCCCGGTGTACCGCAAGAGGGCGCGATAAGATCCGCTACGTATTTACTCAGAAGTAAACACGCTAAGCGTATCTAAGCAATATAAAGTAAATGTACACAAGAAAAATGACAATAGATGTAACTGAACATCAACTTTTATTTATTAACATTTCTTTACAAGTACAACTGGAATGTAAATACATGAATGGAAAACAATACCTAAACAATGGCATGAACTGAAATGAAAAGTATATACATGTATATAAAGCTCGGGGTCAAAGGCTAACTGCTCCAAGTCTTCAGTACTGGGCTCGATCTCCAGTGAGTCCGATCCATCTGACAACATTCCAAAGAAAGAAGAAAAGGAACGTCGTCAGCGAACAATCGCTCGGTAAGTCCCAAAGAAAGGAAGAGATAGAATAGACAGAAAGAGAGTATAACTAGTAATGCTTGATTATAATGTTAACGTAGTTGTTTGTTTATGATTTCTAAACAATCTATTAAAAATTTGTAGGTTTGTTTTTATGAAAAAATTAGGTTTTTAAAGAAAAGAGCTTCGGAAGCCGGAATAACTCCGCTTCCGACGAGTTTTGAAAAAAGAGAATTTTTAGAATAGTAAAAGAGAATGGAAGAGGGGACTTACTGGCTATAAAGAAAGAGGGAGGTAGGGAAAGACTTTGGAACTGTCGGGACGTCGTTTCATCGCCGGATTCTTCTTGGAACGTCCCCGGAACTTTGCCTCTTGCTAACTCCACTTGCACAACTTGGGACTTGGAAATTTTAGAGAGTTTTTGTAATGAAATTCTGAGTGAGGAGGGGTGAAATGGAGTGTGGTATTTATAGGGAAAATTAGGGTTTTGAGAGTTAAAGAATGCATTAAAAATATGCATTAAAATTAGAATTAAAGAGTGAAATTACACTCTCTGGATGTTTTCAGAGTAAACAAACAATATAGGTTTAGTGGGGTAGGCGAAGATGTCACGACCCGAATGTGGCACGTGACCGGCACTTAAATCACGTGACATCTAAAGACGTCGACTCAGTTCAAGTAAGCCGAAACCCGGAATCTAATCCCTTTTTGAAAATATTGGAGGTGGAGTTTAAAATAGTCATCAGATGGAATCGGTTTAAATAACATTTAATTTTAACTAAGTATGTTTGAAAAAGCACCTATGACGTTTTGAAATTCGAAAGCACCTCCTTTGCATTTTGTATAAAACCCGATACAATATAATAATATAAATAGCATCCTAGTGGGAGCTAGCTTCCACGCCCAAACGGCGAAGCAACCAAGCAAACAATATACGACGCACAATGGTGAAGAAAAGAAAAAAGAAACAAAATCAACAATATAAACAGGTCGACTCCAATGAGTACGACGCCTACAACACACAACTCTAAATCTCGCTTCTAAGTCCACAATATACCATTTTTAAGTTGATGGAGTTTTACTAGATACAAGAATATATGAATAACCAAGTGTGAGTACGATACAATAGAACCCACTTACCCAAAACAATCACCAAAAGAAATGTGCACCAAGCCGCTGATAATCCAAGCGGTAAAACCTGCAATAAACTGTGGCACAACGGGGGTGAGTTGCCGACTCAGTGAATAAAAGTACATCACAAGGTAGAAATCGAAATGCACAACGATACCTAGGTCATAAGTATAGTACTATCATATCCTGTACTAATATAATATATGAAATGCATATGTATCGTAAATGCAACACTATTTATCATGCAATCCCAAAGTAGAACATATCATATAAATGACCTGTATCTAGGTAAAAGCCCATAAGTAGCCGAAATATATATATATATATAATCCTCTTCTTAAAAATAGCAGCTGAATACATATGTCTCGGCATAAAAGCAGACGTGATAGTATGAAATATAGTAGATATCTTATTTAAGATATACGTCCTGCCGTTTTAATTAATAGGGTTAAGAGGTTTACAATTTAGAAGATTTAAATGTCATATCAGACACGTCAAAATAATGAGGCTATAGCTCGATTTTGAATTTCTTTTTATATGCAACTACTCGTAAAAAGGTATGCAGGTACTGTCCCCCGGATCAGTTCTGGTCGGCTACAATAACTCATAACATAACTATGTACCTCATGATAACAACATATCAATATATATGGATGTCCAGCATCGACACCCGAAATCAGAAGTCCCTCGTGTCCATCACCGACACGCAAATCCTCAAATCTCCCGTGTCCATCACCGACACGTAAATGCAGATACCGTCGACACCATCTCAACAGATGATCGCCACCCGATATCCCTGGCCTCGGTCAGTATTCCCTGGATATCAGTCGTGTCCAATCGAACCCCGATCAGTATCCCCGGAATATCTACCGTGCTCATCTCTATCTCCGGTATCGAGTGTCCTCGCTAGGCATCCCGCCTCAATGCGGCTATCCTGCCCCTCGGTCTCGACCGGGTCCACCATGTATCCGACTGTATATCCCCCCACTCAGTCTCAATATGTAACACGTCCGTAACCGTATAGCCCCCCCACTCGGTTCGGAATAAAATCGAATCAGAAAACACAAGACTCATGGTGGACGTAAACTCATCGTATCTAGAAACATCAAGTAAAGAATGAGAATACTTGCATAGATCATTCTGATGATATATTATATATATACATATATAAGAGCGTCCCATACCACTGATATATATCATTAAGAGCAAAACATCCAGAAAACCCATAAGAATTAATATAAACATCCATAGTACTGGTATTCGCAATACGTAATAGGTAATAAAGGAAGAATGCGTAAATAAATCATACCGGTATAAAGATATCAATTCTACTGTGTCATGGCACTACTAATGATGCGTGGTGTAACATACGTATCTGTGCTCATGCAGCATGGAAATCATTAGTATTTGTGCAAGTATTCTATAGGTGTAATAGCTTATTCATATTAACATATATATATATATATATATACACGCATTATATAACAGAACGGTTCTACAGTGACATGGCAGTACCAATGAGGTGTAGTGTAACATGTATGTACGTGCTGGTGCAGCATAGTACTCATTGGTAGTTGTGAAGTGTTCTATCAGAGTGTTCGTGTTACGGAAACGTATAATATCAATAACTATAATGCGAACAAGTAAAGTAATTCTAAGCATAACTAATAAATTTACGAGTCTAAAGGTAATTTGGCCGTTATTCGGCATACAAATCCCATCATCATCAATATAGTATAATTTCTCGTATAAAATCTCACATTATCACTGTGTCTCAAATCATCTCTTGTACGGCATGAATCCTTCGTACCAATTTACCAAACCATCCGTAAACTATATGCAAATGAATATCATACTAGATGCAATTAATTCTAATATCCATATCTTAAATAATTACTAAAATTAATATACATCATACTACTAGTTATAAGGTTGCGGGGGTGCTATACGCCATCCACCCGACTTCCCCCATCGATGTAAATCTACTCACCAACTTGATGAGCTTGCTGAAATCCACCTGCTATGTCTGCCAACTCTATCTCGAAAACCTTCGCGATCGTACCTATAATCGTATTTATGAAATATCGGCGTAAATATCATATCCAATTCAAAACAACGAGTTAAGCATCCATAGGTTAGAATCTACAGCATACATAACTCAAAAATGACAATATGCCACTGAAATCTACGACGAACGTCGATATTTCATTCTCAGTACAAAATATGAAAAACCGTATCGGAATATCGGAAAAGTTGGTAAAACCTTAACTAATCACTCCCAGATTTCTCTGTACACATCTTAGAATAAAACAAACAACACTAGAGATCATAAACTACCCAAAAATGGCTACAGAAGAAAAATCAACACAAAAATCCTAGGGGGGCCGGCGTCGCCGAAAATTTATGTCGCCGGATGAGATAGGGAGTTTGGGGCTCGGGTTTTAAGTGGTGTCTCGTAGTGGTCTCATTAGACTTTTGGTCTTGCTAGGTTTTCTAGTATTTATACCTAATGGTTCCAGATTCATTTACAGTAGCTAAATATCACAAAACAAACTGTTTTTGTAATACTGCACACAAAACTGAAATTGAACAGAAATGATTAAGTAAAGAGAGAGGAAGATATACCTATGGAGATTGTGTACAATAAAACACCAGCTCATGAAGGGCTTGTGGAATCATCTAGGGTTTGGATCAACTTGATGATGTGCACAAGTGATGAAGGGATTAAGGTTTTCTATTTTGAAATGAAGAATACATAGGAATGTTCCCCTCCGAACGGCGGCCGAGACATGGGCTGCCTCGCCTGAGGTTCGGGGTAGATGCTAATTGGTGCTATCCGTCTACCTCTCCGAAGATGCCAAGTTGATTTATGGCACCATGTATCGAAGGTTTAAACGGATGCGTCCGATGTAGCAGACTTCGTCAGATTCCCCCTCGCTTGAGGGGTTTTTGATTGTGGGGACGCTCTTCCCTGCAGGCGCAAGCCCCTGCAGTTAATTACGCTACCGCATTGCGGTAACAACTTTCTCCTTCTCCAGATGGTCACTTCGTGTCGTGTGTGTTTGTTTTATTTGTGGTTGCCCGTGGATTGTATACGGAGACCAATTTATGTCGTCGCCCGTAGGACGTGGATTAGTCCAAATCCGTATTTCCTTAGATTTGGTTTTGGGGTTTTGGTTTGAGGATACGTTAGCCATATTTGAGGCTAAGATCAACTCAAACGTTTGTTAAGGATACGTTAGTCTAATTTGAGACTAAGATCAACTTAACGGGATCGTTTAGATCCGACAAAAGAGCATTTGGGGGCTCTATTGTTCCAGTTTAGGGACATAGTGGTCAATTAAATGTATGGCCGTCGGGACCCATCACCTCTCTGACGACATTGAAGGATTACAACGACAGATGTCAGAGGAGTTCAGAGATGTACCCTTGAGCCAGAGTTGATTAGGGGGTTTATAGTCCGATTTGGGACTAAAGTCTGTTTGAAGGTTTAAGGATACGTTAGCCATATTTGAGGCTAAGATCAACTTAAACGGTTGTTAAGGATACGTTAGTCCAGTTTGGGACTAAGATCGACTTAACGGTTGTTAAGGATACGTTAGTCCAGTTTGGGACTAAGATCGACTTAACGGGATCGTTTAGATCCGACAAAAGAGCATTTGGGCTCTATTGTTCCAGTTTAGGGACATAGTGGTCCAAGTTCCAGTTTAGGGACGTGGTGGTCCATTGCCAGTTTAGGGACATGGTGGTCCATCTCCAGTTTAGGGACGTAGTGGTCCATGTTCCCGTTTGGGGACGAATATGGGTTTAAGGACGCATAAGTCCATGAGTTTAAGGACGCATAAGTCCATGAGTTTAAGGACCCCACAGTCCATGAGTTTAAGGACGCATAAGTCCATGAGTTTAAGGACCCCACAGTCCGTATTGTTGTGTGGTTGTCGGGACCCGTCACCTCTCTGAAGACGTTGAAGGATTACAACGACAAATATCAGAGGAGTTCCGAGATGTACCCTTGAACCAATAAGTTGGTTGAAAGAGCAGATGTGCTCAGATCAAGATGATTTGAGGACTTATGGCCAGTTTGGGCTAAGTCCAGTTATGTTTGAAATATTGGCCCTCTGTTGGTCCATTGAAGGAGAGGCTTTGCCTCTGAAACTTAGCCAATTGGGCTGAAGCTAGTGTTAAACACTAGAAACCAACAGTGTTGAACACTGGGAATAAGATTAACAAATTAGTGTTAAACACTAAGAGATAATCAGTGTTAGCAACAGGGCTTTCAAATTAGTGTTAACACAAAAGCAAATCGATGTTAAACACCGGTAGCAGAGATTTCAAACTAGTGTTAAACACTAAAGCAAATTAGTGTTAAACACCGGGAACAGAGTTTTCCAATTAGTGTTAATCACTTAGAAAATCAGTGTTAAACACTGCGAATAGAGTTTTCCAATTAGTGTTAAACACTAAGGAGGGAGGGGTCACGTGCGGATACGTGAGAGCGCCCTGATTTCCCTTATTTTATTCTGCAGATCAGTGTTTAGCACTTTTAATTTCCTAGCCATCACGTGTGGGCACGTGATAGGCATCCATCCATTCGATATTAAAGGGATTCGTTAGGGGTCACGTGGGGACACGTGAGGGCGCCCTAAATGTGAAGCCAGATCTCCTTTGTTTTATCCTCAAATCTGCGAATAAGTGTTAAACACTTTTCATCTTTATTTTAGAGCATCACGTGTTGGCACGTGATGGGGGTTTATGCATCGAATATTACAGCACTTGCTGAGGGGTCACGTGGGGACACGTGAGAGCGCCCAAAGCTTCTTTTCTTTTGTTTTGCCATTAAGTGTTAAACACTTTCATTTTTATTTTAGAGCATCACGTGTTGGCACGTGATGGGGATCTGTGCGCCAATTGTTAAAGCATTTGCTGAGGGGTCACGTGATAACACGTGAGAGCGCCCAAAGCTTTCATTTCCTTTGCTTTTTCTTTCTGCGTTCTGGGAGTCACGTGGGAGCACGTGGGGTGATGCTTCAAAGTTCTTTGCAGGGGATCTTTTCAAGGGTCACGTGGGGGCACGTGACCCTAGCTCTTTTCATAAACAGAGACCTTTTAAGAATTGAATTCTTTATAGGGTTAAACCCTAATTATGATTTTGAAGGAATTGAATTCCTATCGTGAAAGAATTAAATTCTTATTTAGGATAAAACCCTGATTTCTTTTCAAAGGAATTAAATTCCCAGATATGTAAAAGAATTAAATTCTTGATTAGGGTTAAACCCTAGTTTTGTTTTAGGAGGAATTAAATTCCTGAAAGTTTGGGAGAATTAAATTCTCAAAACTCAATTCCTCCTCTGTGTTTTAGATCTGCATGGCAGGATCTCAACCCAATGAGAATTAAATTCTCAATTCATGGGGAGATGTGCACTTTGCAGATCCTCAACCAGAGAAAGAACTAAGTTCTTTTATTTATGTAAGAGTTAAACTCTTTTGAGAATTAAATTCTCTTTTTGAAGCCTCCCTTTTCTTACCTAGGGTTTTGTTTGTTGAGAATTAAATTCTCCTTTCTTTTCTTCCCTTGAGAATTAAATTCTCCTCTCTCTGTTCTTCTCTCAAAAAGGTAGCTCCCTCTTCTCTTCTCTTGGCTCCTATTTACAGGAGGAGGAAGAGAATAAATTTGTTTTGTGAATCTTTCATTGAAAGATTTTAATTGATTTCATGATTAATATGATCCTTTAGATCACCCAGTGAATTTTATTCACCGTTGGATTTTAAATCCAAAGATATTCCGTTTGTTATTTCGGTGAGATTTGGGGAGATCTTTCCTGATTTGAGATTTTTCCATAAATTGGTGATTTTTAATCACCCTTGGATTTTTAATCCAACGGTTCCCCATGACCCTTTTCCATTTGGAAAGATTCAGAAACTTTTAGAATTTAATTCTATTAAATTATAAGGCTTTTAAAGCCAGTCACGTGCTGGCACGTGACCCCCAATTGAGTTCCTTTCTCAGCCGCTTATTTATGTTTCAGTTTTAACCATCACGTGTCAACACGTGACCATTGGTCACGTGTAAGCACGTGATACATCGTTGAGGTATTTTCTGACTTTTAGAATTAAATTCTATTCATTATTTTAGAGGCTTTAAAAGCCCATCACGTGTCTGCACGTGACCCATGGTCACGTGTGAGCACATGATGCCCCATTGGGGTCTTTTCTGAGTTTTTATTATATTTTTAACTCCTCCAGCGGGTTTTTAAAAGCCCATCACGTGTGGACACGTGATTCCTCATAACTTTTGATCCCGGATGAATTACGAGGCCCATAATATATCAAATCGAAGGGTTTTTCGAGCCGCTTTCGATACCATCAGAATTTATCTGTTTCTCATTCGGGAGTTTATCAAAAAACAGCCCGGAAGATACTGGTTCCCATTTTCTTAAGCGTATCGCCGCCATTTGATACCTTGGGCTCTTTCGCGCAGAAATTTTCGGCGGGAACAAATGCCCCCCACTACTTTGCCCACGTAAGTATATACGTGGGTGAAGTATTGCAAAGTAATGCATAGCGTATGACCAATTTCGGGTTGGTATATTACTTTCAGAATCTTGATCTGAGAAGATAACGAGCGGACACAAGCGTCGTCATTTATCATTGACTCAAATCTCGACTCTTAAGAGATATAGTTCCAAACCCTTAACTCCATGAGCCGCACCCTTCTATCTCTTTATATCTTACTCTGGAGTGATGTAGTTTATATGCTCATGAGTAGCTTTTCCATTTCAGTGGCATGTAGCTTTGGCGAGTGTGGCTCATAGACGGTCCATCTTGACCTCTTTGCAGGGCAGTGATGGATTAGGAGACAGGGTTAGGATCTGCCACCTAAGACTTTTCAACTTTATGAGCCGTGAGGGTCTCATAAAGACTTTTCTCCCTACGGATCGAGAGGATCTCGTAGGTGTATTTTCTCCTTAGGAGTCGTGAAGATTCCTAAGTGTGTTTTCTCTTATAAGTCGTAAGGATCTTATGAGAGAATTTTTCCCTCTTATGAGTCGAGAGGACCCGTAAGCGGTTGTTCCCCTCCTTGTCGAAATTCGACTTCGGAGAGTGAGACCCGTGGATAGTATGCAAGAGACCATTTTGGGCCGACTTGCAGGATCCCAGTGCTTAGGAAACAGGTTTTTTAATCCCTATTGCCTAAGGCTTTATCTCACGAGTCGAGACGAATCGAGAAGTTCTCGCAAAGACATTATTTTCCTCACGAGTCGAAACGAATCGAGCAGATCTCGCAAGAATATCCTAACGTCACAGTTAACCTCTGCTCTTTACGACAGAAGTCCGTTAGGGTCTGTGGTACTTTAGGGTTTTGGCCGTCGTACCGTCGCATGAGCTGATGTATTCCTCGATAGGCAATCGTGCTGTTCGAGTAGCCCTGCGACTGCCGTGTCTCTGATCCCTTCGGGGGCTGGACAAGACGTCTTCAAGCAATCCTCCTTGGCAGTTTCACCGTCGGAAGAGCAAGCGCTAGGAATTTGCCATGCCGCTTTTTACTTGAGGTTAGGCTCATTCTGGAGAGCCCCGATGAGTCATAACCACTCCGCGCTGGTGTGGGATGATCTCCGATAGTCTTTCAGGCTTTATATGACTTGCCGTTAAGACTCTGAAGCTAGGAATTTGGCCTTTGCTTCGTTTGCTGGCATCGCGTCCTCTGTATCGAGACGAATGTCATGGATGTCTCTAGGTTGCTGGTGAACCGTCGAGATTTGGAACTAGGGATTTTGCCGTGGCTCCTTTTGGTGATGTTGCGTCTGCTGTATCGAGACGAACGTCGAGGTGGTGACTACTCCGCATTGGTTCGAGATGATCTCCGATTGTCTCTCAGGCTTTATATGACTTGCCGTTAAGACGTTGAAGGTAGGAATTTGGCCTTCGCTTCGTTTGCTGGCATTGCGTCCTCTGTATCGAGACGAATATCGCGGTTGTCTCTAGGTTGCTGGTGAACCGTCGAGGTTTGGAACTAGGGATTTTGCCGTGGCTCCTTTTGGTGATGTTGCGCCTGCTGTATCGAGACGAACGTCGAGGTGGTGACCACTCGGTTCGAGATGATCTCCGATTGTCTTTCAGGCTTTATATGACTTGCCGTTAAGACGCTGAAGCTAGGAATTTGGCCTTTGCTTCGTTTGCTGGCATCGCGTCCTCTGTATCGAGACGAATGTCATGGTTGTCTCTAGGTTGCTGGTGAACCGTCGAGCTCTGGAACCAGGGATTTTGCCGTGACTCCTTTCGGTGATGTTGCGTCTGCTGTGTCGAGACGAACGTCGAGGTGGTGATCACTCCATGTTGGTATGAGATGATCTCTGATTGTCTTTCCGGTTTTATATGACTTACCGTTAAGACCCTGGGGCTAGGAATTTGGCCTTTGCTTCGTTTGCTGGCATCGCGTCCTCTGTATCGAGACGAATGTCATGGTTGTCTTTAGGTTGCTGGTGAACCGTCGAGCTCTGGAACCAGGGATTTTGCCGTGACTCCTTTCGGTGATGTTGCGTCTGCTGTGTCGAGACGAACGTCGAGGTGGTGATCACTCCATGTTGGTATGAGATGATCTCTGATTGTCTTTCCGGTTTTAAATGACTTACCGTTAAGACCCTGGGGCTAGGAATTTGGCCTTCGCTTTGTTTTCTTTGGTGTGTCCGGATCCTGTTGGAGGAAGGACGCTGTAGTGACATTTCATCTGCTGTATCGAGATGAATGTCGTGGTGGTGACCACTCCATGTGGGATGATCTCTGTTTGTCTTTCCGGTTTTATATGACTTACCGTCAAGACGTTGAAGCTAGGAATTTGGCCTTCGCTTCGTTTGCTTTGTCGCTTCCGAATCCTGCTGGGGGAAGAACGCTGGGGTGACATTTCATCTGCTGTATCGAGATGAACGTCGAGGTGGTGATCACTTCACGCTGGTGCGAGATGATCTCCAATTGTCTTTCAGGCTTTATATGACTTGCCGTCAAGACCTTGAAGCTAGGAATTTGGCCTTTTGCTTCATTTACTTGCACTGCGTCTGCTGTATCGAGACGAATGTCGCGGTGGTGATCACTCCATGTTGGTTTGAGGACCAGGATCCGCTCTGGACGTTTCCCACGGGGTTGAAGAGTGACGTTATCGGCGTTCCACGTGACCAGGAATTTTGCTCTAGATGCTTCACACGGGTCCACTGCCGTGTTAGGCGAGGACTAGGCTCCGCTCTGGATGCTTTGCACGGGTTCACTGCCGTGCTCTGCGAGGACCAGGATCCACTCTGGACGTTTTCCACGGGGTCAAAGAGTGACGTTATCCGCGTTTCACGTGACCAGGAATTTTGCACTAGATGCTTCACACGGGTTCACTGCCGCGTTAGGCGAGGACTAGGGTCCGCTCTGGATGCTTCATACGGGTTCACTGCCGTGCTCTGCGAGGACCAGGATCCGCTCTGGACGTTTTCCACGGGGTCAAAGAGTGACGTTATCCGTGTTCCACATGACCAGGAATTTTGCACTAGATGCTTCACACGGATTCACTGCCGCGTTAGGCGAGGACTAGGCTCCGCTCTGGATGCTTCACACGGGTTCACTGCCGTGCTCTGCGAGGACCGGGATCCGCTCTGGACGTTTTCCACGGGGTCAAAGAGTGACGTTATCCGCGTTCCACGTGACCAGGAATTTTGCTCTAGATGCTTCACACGGGTTCACTGCCGTGTTAGGCGAGGACTAGGCTCCGCTCTGGATGCTTTGCACGGGTTCACTGCCGTGCTCTGCGAGGACCAGGATCCGCTCTGGACGTTTTCCACGGGGTCAAAGAGTGACGTTATCCGCGTTCCACGTGACCAGGAATTTTGCACTAGATGCTTCACACGGGTTCACTGCCGCGTTAGGCGAGGACTAGGCTCCGCTCTGGATGCTTCACACGGGTTCACTGCCGTGTTCTGCGAGGACCAGGATCCGCTCTGGACGCTTTCCACGGGGTCAAAGAGTGACGTTATCCGCGTTCCACGTGACCAGGAATTTTGCACTAGATGCTTCACACGGGTTCACTGCCGCGTTAGGCGAGGACTAGGCTCCGCTCTGGATGCTTCACACGGGTTCACTGCCGTGCTCTGCGAGGACCAGGATCCGCTCTGGACGTTTTCCACGGGGTCAAAGAGTGACGTTATCCGCATTCCACGTGACCAGGAATTTTGCACTAGATGCTTCACACGGGTTCACTGCCGCGTTAGGCGAGGACTAGGCTCCGCTCTGGATGCTTCACACGGGTTCACTGCCGTGTTCTGCGAGGACCAGGATCCGCTCTGGACGCTTTCCACGGGGTCAAAGAGTGACGTTATCCGCGTTCCACGTGACCAGGAATTTTGCACTAGATGCTTCACACGGGTTCACTGCCGCGTTAGGCAAGGACTAGGCTCCGCTCTGGATGCTTCACACGGGTTCACTGCCGTGCTCTGCGAGGACCAGGATCCGCTCTGGACGCTTTCCACGGGGTCAAAGAGTGACGTTATCCGCATTCCACGTGACCAGGAATTTTGCACTAGATGCTTCACACGGGTTCACTGCTGCGTTAGGCAAGGACTAGGCTCCGCTCTGGATGCTTCACACGGGTTCACTGCCGTGCTCTGCGAGGACCAGGATCCGCTATGGACGCTTTCCACGGGGTCAAAGAGTGACGTTATCCGCGTTCCACGTGACCAGGAATTTTGCTGATTGTATCCGCGTTTCACGGGATGGAGGTTTGACTGTTGGCGATATGTATACCACCGAGCCATGGAACTGGGAGTTGCCGCTATTCCGCTTAGCTTGAAGTTGTGTCCGCTGTGACGAGACGAGTGTTGAGGTGGAGCTGGGATTTTGCCATCACTCCGCTTTGCTGACCATGGGGTCTTTTATTAACTTTGCATGTACATCCTGCTGGACTGCGAAGGAACGCCGTTGTTAACATTGCGTCTGCTGTAACGAGACGAATGCTAAGGCGGAGTTGGGATTTTGCCATCGCTCCGCTTGATGGTGTAACATCTTTTTGCTGCTGGAATGAGGAGGCACACCGTTGTTGGTCTCCAGGCTGTAGATATGGCCGTTGAGATTTGGGACTAGGAACTTTGCCATGGTTCCGTTTCGTTGCGATTCTGAGGTCGGTTGTTGACGTCATGCCTGCATCTAGTTGGAGTGAGGAGAAACACAGTTGGTGATCTCTAAGTTGTCGATGTTGACGCCGAGACCCTAAAGCTAGGGATTTCCCTTTACTTCATTTGTTGGTATCGTGTCTGCAATATTGCGACAGATGTTGAGATTGTCCCTAGGTTATCTATGAACCGTTGAGATTTGGCTTCGCTTTCTGATGGAGCCTGTTGGGAAGGTATGGTTCCCTCTTTATCTGTGCCCCTGGATTGTATACAGGGATCGATGTGATCTCATCTGTAGGGCAGAAAGTTTCATTCTTTCATCATTTTTTTATTGTTTCCGCGATGCTCTATCATTTCAGCTTTTATATCGCGAGGGTCGCGATTGCCCAATCATTTCGGCTATTTTTCGCGGTGCCCAATCATTTCGGCTATTTATTTTATTTTTACTCGCTGTTTTTTATTGCGAGTTGCCCAACCATTTCGGCTATTTATTTTATTTTTACTCGCTGTTTTTTATTGCGAGTTGCCCAATTATTTCGGCTATTTTGTATGCATACATTTTTACTTGCTGATTCTGTTTGCAAGTTGCCCCATCATTTCGGCTATTTATTTTATTTTTACTCGCTGTTTTTTATTGCGAGTTGCCCAATCATTTCGGCTATTTTGTATGCATACATTTTTACTTGCTGATTCTGTTTGCAAGTTGCCCCATCATTTCGGCTATTTCGTATGCATTTTTTTTTTGGGCTCGCTGATTTTTTTCGCGAGTATATAACTTGGAATTTGATGCCAATCTTAGCATCAGCATCGCTACGACTGGAATATTGCCAGGAGCGAATCATCATTTGCCATGAAAGGACTTGGAATTTGATACCGGTTTAGGCATCAACATCGCTACAACTGGGATATTGCCAGGAGCGAATCATCATTTGCCTCTGTCGATGTCGGACAAAGGTGGCTTAGCGAACAGGGTTAGGATCCCGTCGACTAAGGCTTTTGACTTCATGAGCCGTAAGGGTCTCACAAAGGTATTTCTCCCTACAAGTCGTGAGGATCTCATAGGTGTGTTTTCTCCTTAGGAATCGTGGGGATTCCTAAGTGTATGTTCCCCTGTAAGTCGTAAGGATCTTACAAAAGGGTTTTCTCCTTATAAGTCGAGAGGACTTACAAGTGTTGTTTGCTGTACAAGCATATCCCTAGTCACGGGTGGGACTTGGTTAGGGAAATGTTTGTTCGCGCCCGTGGATTGTATACAAGGGTCAGCATTGAGCCGCTTGTAGGGCCATATCGAAGGTTGTGGGGGTTGCTTAAGAACAGGTTCAGGTCTCTGTAACTTAAGACTTTCAAATCTTATGAGCCGTGAGGGTCCCATAAGAGAGTTCTCCTCACGAGTCGTGAGGATCTCGTAAGTGTAATTTCTCCTTAGGAATCGTGGGGATCCCTAAGTGTGTTGCTCCTTTGTGAGTCGTAAGGATCTCACGCGGGTGGTTTCTCCTTACAAGGTCGAGAGGACCCTGTAAGTGTCTTTTAACGAGCTTGCGCCCTTTCGGGTTTTCACAAACACTCGCCGGTAGCCCTGCTGTTTTTACTCACGGAGCCCTTTCGGGTTTTCATCCGTGCCCATTTTGCTTATGGACATACCGTTCTTTTTTTTTTTTTTTTTTTACGAGGTCGCGCCCTTTCGGGTTTTCACGAACACTCGCCGGTAGCCCTGCTGTTTTTACTCACGGAGCCCTTTCGGGTTTTCATCCGTGCCCATTTTGCTTGTAGACGTACCGTTTTTTTTTTACCACGTCAGCCTGAAGATGCTGCGGGTTGGGAGTAGTTTAACGACGTTTCGGTCATTTGCAAGTTTTAGGACATTGCGGTCCGCCGTTAGTTTAAGGACGTTTCGGTCCGCCGTCGTCGTATTTGAGACGCATCTCTAGTTTACTGACTTTTCGGTCTATGGGGCTTTCCCTATGAATGAGCATGATGCCCCCGGCATATCCACCTTTTTCGGAGCATGTTGTTGTGGCGGGTTTACTTTCCACTTTTCGGGTAACGCGAACTTGCCCTGTTGGTATTGGTCTTCAACCCAGTTTTTGAAGACGTAGCAATTGTCGAGTGGGCGACCTATTACTCTGTGGAAGGGACAATAGTTAGGATTGTTAACGTCACCTGGCTGCAACGGACGTTCTGGATCTGGCAGAGTGATGAGCCCGCTGCGCACTGCTAGCTCGAACAATCTCTTTGTTTTATCTTTGGAAAACGAGTAAGGACGTTTCAATTTCTCATTGAGGTATCGTGGCTTGTTGTTTTGACGAAAAAATGGTCTCGGGTTATTCGGCTGTTGTTGAGTGTTGGCAACAAAGGCCGTTTTTTCCTTTTCCTTTCTCATTTCGTTTGCTCCGTCGTTTGCGGGTCCGAGATTCTTTCCGGGTAGCGTGAGATTGTACGGCTGAACATTCTCGCAACTCTCCAATTCTTTTGTTTTAGAAATGAATTCCTTGAAGAGAGGGTTGAGGGCGGCTTCTTCATCAGAGTCGCTTCCAAAGGTGAGAACTCGTGATCCCCCGGGCTCGTCCCTATGACAATTGCTGGCAATTCTTTTATGCTCATCTGTCGTATTTTTTCGCTGTCTACGAGCTTCACGCTTTGTCCTGTTGAAGTGTTGCCTGTGAGCGACATACCCTTGCCACCAACACTTAAAAGAGTTGCAGTCTTCAGTAGGATGTACGATCTTCTGATGATATAAGCAGAAGTTAGGGTGTACGTCCGTTTCATCAAAATGTATACCACCAGGAGAATTTTTTCTGAAAGAGGGCGGCCTCATCCCCATTGCTATGGCTTTGGCGAATCGTTTCCTTGTCTTAATCCTACTTTCATTTGCGGCGGATGTACTTTGATATGATGGGAATGTTTCGACCTTTTCGTCCAGTCGCTGGCGTTTGGCCTTTTCAAATATGACCACTTCGCGCTCCCGATCAGCTTTACTTTTTAGACGAATCTCATCTAGAAAAGCGTCGATCATTTCGTCTGACGGCCACACGAATTCCGGCTCAGGCTCTGCCCCCAGTTTCTTAGTGCAAGGAGTTTTTTCATCGTCCGTAAATGAGTGGGAGATCACGTGACAAGTTGCCCCCGGTGCGTCCGTCTTCTTTGGAGTGTGCGGCTGTGGTGGGTTTACTTTCCACTTTTCAGACAGCGCGAACTTGCCTTGTAGGTACTGATCTTCGATCCATCCTTTAAAGATGAAGCAATCCTCGATCGGGTGACTTACCGTTTGGTGGTAAGGGCAATAGTTGGGATCGTTGACATCGCCTGGCTGCAACGGACGCTTTGGACTCGGTAGATTGATGAGTCTGTTGCGCACTGCCAGCTCGAACAATCTCCTCGTTTTATTCTGAGGAAACGAGTAAGGACGTCGCAGTCTCTCCTCGAGGGACGGGCGTGGTCGCACAATGTTTTGGCGAACAACCGGCTTTAAGTTGCTCGGCCGTTGCTGAGTATTGGCAACGAAGGTTGCTTTCCCTTTGCCCTTTTCATTCCAAGGATCCGTCTTTGAATGAGATGGTGTGTGACTCATCTGATCCATTTGGGCCAACCTATCAATTAAAGCCTGGAACGTGGTCGGTTTGAAGAACATCATGAATTGTGAGATGGTTGCTTGCGGATCAAGAGTGCCCACGAACATACCTACCGCAGGTGCTTCTTCGATCCGCTGTTCGCATTTTGACCACAGATTCCGCCATCGTGTTGCGTATTGTACCCACATTTCGCCTGGCCTTACCCTGGCATTTATTAGTGCTGTTATCGGGGTGTGTTCACTAGCACTCGCGAATCTTTGTGTAAACAGCAGCTCCATCTCTGCAAATGTTTTAACAGAGTCGTCAGGTAGCTCCGAATACCATTCAAAGGCTGTTTCTGCTAAGCTGCCGATGAATTGTCGTAGTAACAATTTGCCATCGCCTCCAGTATTGCCGCATAAGGCCCTGAATTGAGCGACGTGCTGATGCGGATTTCCCGTTCCCTTGTATACATGGAACTTAGGGATCGTATATCCCGGCGGGTAACTGATTTGGTCATACCAGCTCGGATAGGGCCGTCCGGTTCTAGCAATTTGCCCAGCCGCTTCATTTGCCTGGTGAGCTCGTATTTGCTGAGCTATATGGTCATCCAGTGCGGCCTTAGAAATGGTTTCTTCCTTGGCAGCTAAAAGAGCCGAAGGAGGATTCGATGTCTCTCCTTTGTCATCTTCAAGGACAATCGGAGGATCTTCAGCAGGAGGATCTTGCTGGATCATCATCCATACCATATCTTGGAAGAGAAGCGCCATTTGTTTTATGTTAGCCGCTTGCTCTGCGGCTTCTTTGTCCTTCTTTTCGAGGACTCTGCGTAGGTAGTCAGCGTCAGTTTCTTGTTCATGACGCTGCTCTGATGATGCCTCCGAACTTTCTTTTGGCCCGGTAAGTGCGGCCATTGCAGTCATCATCTCCTGAAGCTTCTGTTGCTGCTCCTGGGCTTTTGTTACGGATCGGGTGAGCGGTTGGTGACCCGTTGAAGCACGGCTTTCCTCCTTTCCAGAAGCCATATAAACAGTGTGCACCACCATGCCCCCAGACTTGGGGTGTTTGTGCTCAGCGCGTTTACGGTTCGCCATGTTCACAGGGGCTTTTTGCGGCCTCCTTTTCTTTTGAGTGGTTGAAGTTGAGGGGGCCGTTGTAGTGGGCACCCAAGTAGCCGTTACTTTTTGTGGCTTGACATGGGGATTTTCTTCCTGCCGAACCTTCATCTTTTTCTGTCGGCGGAGACAGTCTTGATCTATCACGGAGTTTTGGACTTGACGCCAGACCTTGTAAATTTGAGAGGATAACTGTTGAGGAGGTTGCTCGGGCTTTTTCTCTGTAGCATTCTTCATAGGTGAAGGAAGTCTTTTCAGTACCGCAGTAGGAGAGTTTCTGCGCACCGTGTTCAGCAATTCAAAGCTGTTCCCGGTTGGAATAGCAGCATTGATCCCTACCGTTGGAGCTGGCGGAGTTATCCCAGAGGGGGAGTTGCCCCCAGCCTTTCTTACTCGACGCCAGTGGCGACGTCGGGCGTGTCTTGCGGATGGAGTCACCTCCGTTGTTTGATAAGCTTCTTCATGCCCCCTGACCTGGGTAGGGGAAGGAGCTTTGAGGACCTCGCTGGAGCAGCAACCGGAATGGCCAGCCTTGTAAAAACTGACTTCTTGGAAGGAAGAGCCTTTCCAATGATTTCGTCCGCTTGAGCCGGGATAGCTATCCGCTTTGGGATGGCAGCTTCGGGTATCGCGGGTTTGCGGACGTTCTGGCCCAGTCTGTTGAAAACTGAGGTATTGAAGCTAGGCGACCCATTGAGAGGGGCCGCGGCAGTGGTAAGCCGATCAAAGACCGACTTCTTTGGGGCTTCTTGCAACGTCATTGTGGCATTGAAGCTCAACGGTGGGAGCATGGTCCCGAAGAATAATCCAGTGGTGGCCTGAGTTACCTGCTCCACTGGCATCTTGAAAAGGGAGGCTGCTTGGGGCCCATAAGTCACTCCTCCAGCAAGGACCGAGCGAGAGTTGCAGTTGCAGGTAGTGCAGTTTGAAGCCATTGATCTTCTGTTTTCTGCACGGAGCAAGACACCAAATCTTAGTACCTCGAATCCACAAGCAACCACAGCAAACCGCGATTTGCTCGCGAACACGACACACGAAGTGTGGAGTGGAAAGAGGAAAAGGTCCCACCGGGCGTGCCAGAATCTGTTCCCCTCCGAACGGCGGCCGAGACATGGGCTGTCTCGCCTGAGGTTCGGGGCAGATGCTAATTGGTGCTATCCGTCTACCTCTCCGAAGATGCCAAGTTGATTTATGGCACCATGTATCGAAGGTTTAAACGGATGCGTCCGATGTAGCAGACTTCGTCAGATTCCCCCTCGCTTGAGGGGTTTTTGATTGTGGGGACACTCTTCCCTGCAGGCGCAAGCCCCTGCAGTTAATTACGCTACCGCATTGCGGTAACAACTTTCTCCTTCTCCAGATGGTCACTTCGTGTCGTGTGTGTTTGTTTTATTTGTGGTTGCCCGTGGATTGTATACGGAGACCAATTTATGTCGTCGCCCGTAGGACGTGGATTAGTCCAAATCCGTATTTCCTTAGATTTGGTTTTGGGGTTTTGGTTTGAGGATACGTTAGCCATATTTGAGGCTAAGATCAACTCAAACGTTTGTTAAGTATACGTTAGTCTAATTTGAGACTAAGATCAACTTAACGGGATCGTTTAGATCCGACAAAAGAGCATTTGGGGGCTCTATTGTTCCAGTTTAGGGACATAGTGGTCCATTAAATGTATGGCCGTCGGGACCCATCACCTCTCTGACGACGTTGAAGGATTACAACGACAGATGTCAGAGGAGTTCAGAGATGTACCCTTGAGCCAGAGTTGATTAGGGGGTTTATAGTCCGATTTGGGACTAAAGTCTGTTTGAAGGTTTAAGGATACGTTAGCCATATTTGAGGCTAAGATCAACTTAAACGGTTGTTAAGGATACGTTAGTCCAGTTTGGGACTAAGATCGACTTAACGGTTGTCAAGGATACGTTAGTCCAGTTTGGGACTAAGATCGACTTAACGGGATCGTTTAGATCCGACAAAAGAGCATTTGGGCTCTATTGTTCCAGTTTAGGGACATAGTGGTCCAAGTTCCAGTTTAGGGACGTGGTGGTCCATTGCCAGTTTAGGGACATGGTGGTCCAATGCCAGTTTAGGGACATGGTGGTCCATCTCCAGTTTAGGGACGTAGTGGTCAATGTTCCCGTTTGGGGACGAATATGGGTTTAAGGACGCATAAGTCCATGAGTTTAAGGACGCATAAGTCCATGAGTTTAAGGACCCCACAGTCCATGAGTTTAAGGACGCATAAGTCCATGAGTTTAAGGACCCCACAGTCCGTATTGTTGTGTGGTTGTCGGGACCCGTCACCTCTCTGAAGACGTTGAAGGATTACAACGACAAATATCAGAGGAGTTCCGAGATGTACCCTTGAACCAATAAGTTGGTTGAAAGAGCAGATGTGCTCAGATCAAGATGATTTGAGGACTTATGGCCAGTTTGGGCTAAGTCCAGTTATGTTTGAAATATTGGCCCTCTGTTGGTCCATTGAAGGAGAGGCTTTGCCTCTGAAACTTAGCCAATTGGGCTGAAGCTAGTGTTAAACACTAGAAACCAACAGTGTTGAACACTGGGAATAAGATTAACAAATTAGTGTTAAACACTAAGAGATAATCAGTGTTAGCAACAGGGCTTTCAAATTAGTGTTAACAAAAAAGCAAATCGATGTTAAACACCGGTAGCAGAGATTTCAAACTAGTGTTAAACACTAAAGCAAATTAGTGTTAAACACCGGGAACAGAGTTTTCCAATTAGTGTTAATCACTTAGAAAATCAGTGTTAAACACTGCGAATAGAGTTTTCCAATTAGTGTTAAACACTAAGGAGGGAGGGGTCACGTGCGGATACGTGAGAGCGCCCTGATTTCCCTTATTTTATTCTGCAGATCAGTGTTTAGCACTTTTAATTTCCTAGCCATCACGTGTGGGTACGTGATAGGCATCCATCCATTCGATATTAAAGTGATTCGTTAGGGGTCACGTGGGGACACGTGAGGGCGCCCTAAATGTGAAGCCAGATCTCCTTTGTTTTATCCTCAAATCTGCGAATAAGTGTTAAACACTTTTCATCTTTATTTTAGAGCATCACGTGTTGGCACGTGATGGGGGTTTATGCATCGAATATTACAGCACTTGCTGAGGGGTCACGTGGGGACACGTGAGAGCGCCCAAAGCTTCTTTTCTTTTGTTTTGCCATTAAGTGTTAAACACTTTCATTTTTATTTTAGAGCATCACGTGTTGGCACGTGATGGGGATCTGTGCGCCAATTGTTAAAGCATTTGCTGAGGGGTCACGTGATAACACGTGAGAGCACCCAAAGCTTTCATTTCCTTTGCTTTTTCTTTCTGCGTTCTGGGAGTCACGTGGGAGCACGTGGGGTGATGCTTCAAAGTTCTTTGCAGGGGATCTTTTCAAGGGTCACGTGGGGGCACGTGACCCTAGCTCTTTTCATAAACAGAGACCTTTTAAGAATTGAATTCTTTATAGGGTTAAACCCTAATTATGATTTTGAAGGAATTGAATTCCTATCGTGAAAGAATTAAATTCTTATTTAGGATAAAACCCTGATTTCTTTTCAAAGGAATTAAATTCCCAGATATGTAAAAGAATTAAATTCTTGATTAGGGTTAAACCCTAGTTTTGTTTTAGGAGGAATTAAATTCCTGAAAGTTTGGGAGAATTAAATTCTCAAAACTCAATTCCTCCTCTGTGTTTTAGATCTGCATGGCAGGATCTCAACCCAATGAGAATTAAATTCTCAATTCATGGGGAGATGTGCACTTTGCAGATCCTCAACTAGAGAAAGAACTAAGTTCTTTTATTTATGTAAGAGTTAAACTCTTTTGAGAATTAAATTCTCTTTTTGAAGCCTCCCTTTTCTTACCTAGGGTTTTGTTTGTTGAGAATTAAATTCTCCTTTCTTTTCTTCCCTTGAGAATTAAATTCTCCTCTCTCTGTTCTTCTCTCAAAAAGGTAGCTCCCTCTTCTCTTCTTTTGGCTCCTATTTACAGGAGGAGGAAGAGAATAAATTTGTTTTGTGAATCTTTCATTGAAAGATTTTAATTGATTTCATGATTAATATGATCCTTTAGATCACCCAGTGAATTTTATTCACCGTTGGATTTTAAATCCAAAGATATTCCGTTTGTTATTTCGGTGAGATTTGGGGAGATCTTTCCTGATTTGAGATTTTTCCATAAATTGGTGATTTTTAATCACCCTTGGATTTTTAATCCAACGGTTCCCCATGACCCTTTTCCATTTGGAAAGATTCAGAAACTTTTAGAATTTAATTCTATTAAATTATAAGGCTTTTAAAGCCAGTCACGTGCTGGCACGTGACCCCCAATTGGGTTCCTTTCTCAGCCGCTTATTTATGTTTCAGTTTTAACCATCACGTGTCAACACGTGACCATTGGTCACGTGTAAGCACGTGATACCTCGTTGAGGTATTTTCTGACTTTTAGAATTAAATTCTATTCATTATTTTAGAGGCTTTAAAAGCCCATCACGTGTCTGCACGTGACCCATGGTCACGTGTGAGCACGTGATGCCCCATTGGGGTCTTTTCTGAGTTTTTATTATATTTTTAACTCCTCCAGTGGGTTTTTAAAAGCCCATCACGTGTGGACACGTGATTCCTCATAACTTTTGATCCCGGATGAATTACGAGGCCCATAATATATCAAATCGAAGGGTTTTTCGAGCCGCTTTCGATACCATCAGAATTTATCTGTTTCTCATTCGGGAGTTTATCAAAAAACAGCCCGGAAGATACTGGTTCCCATTTTCTTAAGCGTATCGCCGCCATTTGATACCTTGGGCTCTTTCGCGCAGAAATTTTCGGCGGGAACAAGGAATTTAGGTGTTGGAGCTTGAGGAGTAAATTTTTGTTCAGTTGAGAAAGCTTAGAAGTTCCTATGGGTTGTGTGATGTAGAGAGAGCATGAGGTGGAGGTTGGGAGGTGGAGGTGTCAATGTCCCGACCCGAAATAGTACGTGACTGGCACTTGAATCATATGAAGTCTATAGGACCCCTTCTAATTCAAGTAAGCCAAAATTCCCAGAAATCTAAACTATTTTAAGAAAGGAGTGAAGAAAACTTATTTTTAAAACAAGTGGTTTTAATAGCATAAGCTGAAGTATACATTTTTAAAACATCAAGTCTTTTCCGAATTTCGACAGAGTTTCCTTTGTTAATACTGGCCCCAAAAGGGTACAACACATGAAATATATATAAAGGCATCCCCAAGAGGGAGCTAGCTCTTCGTCAATTGATGATCACAACCATGCAAGCAATATAATATACAACGCCGAAGGGTGAGGATCAAACTCAAAGGAAACCAATAATATCAAGAAAAACCACAATAATACAACGCGTGACTCTATGGTCGAAATAATATACAAGTCTGGTTGATGGAGTTTACTAGATACAACAATGTAAATAAAATATAAGGATGGTCACGATGCGAGTGAACCCACCTACCAAAGCAATCACCCGGAAATAAGCAATGTGCCAGTAAAGCCGCCAAGGAAACCTGTACGGCAAAACCTGCAAGAAACTGTGGCACAACGGGGGTGAGTTGCCAACTCGTGAGTAGAAAACATCACCGAGCAGAAATCGTATGTATGACTCAATCCTAGGTCATACGATCATAAAATATATATCCTCAAAATGATATAGCCTGAAGCATCAAAAATAGTGGCATGGGTAAACATCTATACATAAGTGTAATACCAAGTGCTCGTGTCAGTACCTCAGGTAGCAACATATCATAAATATAAGGTATGAATGCAATATAATGAAAACAGAATATATCATGAATGAGAAAACTGTTTTCTTAATTTAGTGAGATTTCGGTATATATAAATCGAGGTATCATCAATGAAATCAACATAGAATCAGTATCAAGTATCGACACAAAACATAAATCCCAATATCTCAATATCTCAGGCTCCGGCAATCCGGACTGGCCTGTATCCTCGAATCTCAATATATAGGGCTCCGGCTATCCGGACTGGCCCATATCATCAAATCTCAAAAGCTCAGGCTCCAGCAATCCGGACTGGCCTATACTCCGATCAGTATCCTCCGGATATCCGTCGAGTCACAATAAAATCACCGGCCGGTAGTGCTCCCCTGCCAGGCTCAACGCCATCATCTGCGACCATCTTGCCCCGGGGTACTACACCGGGTCCACCATGCACTCACAGACGGTTCCTCCTCCTTCTTGAATCGGGTGTATGATATCACTCAAGAGCCGAGAAAACTCATGGTGGACATATCTCATATCATATCATGAGAAAACCACATTTTTCTATCTTTTAAAAAGATGATAAGTTTATAAAATCTTTGCGGTTTCTCTAAATCCAGAAATCTCATGGAAATCCGAAATCATAAATGACAATGTAAATAAATAATGAATACTGGGCTCCGGCAATCCGGACTGGCCCAAACTATCGCATGGAAAATGAATATATGAATATACATGTATGAGATAACACAATAAATAAATGCAATGCCTAAGCTATCATATAAAAGCAAGCTCACAAGTACCATGTCGAAACTATCAGCTAACAATTACACAAATGAATAGTGTTTCCTAATGTGTACGTGACATGGCAATTACCGATGTTGATGTGTGTGAGCCGGCAAGCAGGTGTTCGTGGAGCATACGCATCATCGGTAATGGTGCTGGTGTCCTGACAGTATGGGTTTCATAATAATTACGAAAACACAATAAGCATGCAATGCGAAAAGTAAGAATATGCGGAAAATGAATAGTGAACGCAATAACAAAGAATCTACATTAATATATATGAGTCATACCGTCTTGCCATTTGAAATAACATGAATCGTGATGTTTAGAAAATAAGGGTTACGGTGTTTTTAAGAAAATGTACGTCTTTTGAAATATCCGTAGAATCCCTTGGCCTGTCTTTAAAATACTCACGATTCGTTAGTTTTGAAATTGGTATGACTCGAGTCTAGTCTAATATCTATAAGTAAACTACTGGACTAAACTAACAGGCTAATCGAAAAAGTAAGGAAACCACTTAAATCTGAGTTGATATATATAAATATAATAGTCGGTGATCCCGCCTCAATAGTATCACATACGATACAATATATAATATGACATTCTCGAGTCAAGAGTGCGGATCTATCATCAATATATAGCTCATACGGTAAATCTATCGTACGGCATCCCAATCTGGGTACGGGTCGAATATCACATTTATCTCATCATTTATCTGGCATCCTTATCATCATATCATGAACTGGGGTACTGATCTAAAGTCTAGTACAAACTGATACCATCTACGTATATATATGCGTGTGTATGAAAACACCACGCCTAAGGACCCGCTATAATATCATGTCGTATATCATAATACGAACCAAATCACATCACCAATCTCATGGCATCATGCCCAATCTCATCGACTCATCTCCAAATATCATATACTATCCTCATATCCAAGTATATGTATACATACACACATACACACACACACACATATTCACACACACACACACATATATATATATATGTATGTATATATCCCCATATACGCACAAGTAAAACAATGTAAGTGTGCGTGCGCGCGTGTGGGTGTAATCTTTACTCTAGGGTTCACGATGTAAGTCGATGTACAACACCCCACGACTTGCGGGGAGGCGGAAATATGAAAAACGATCTTGTTCTTTGCAATAACATCGACTAACCGCAAGAATCGTTGCTAAACAATAACTAACATATGCATAGGAGTTCTAAACTACTATGTGAAGTGATTATACCTAATGAACCGTGTCCTTCGTCTTTTCGTTCTCCACCTCCTCTCCGGCCTTCTCTATGTAGTAGATGATCCACCCGAGAGCTATACTTCAAGCTTCACTTCTAACTTGAGGTAACTAGGTTTCTTAAAGTGCTAATCTAAGTAACCTAGGTGATATAGAGTTGGATTATGGATTGATTAGTCTATTCTAATCCTTGATCTCAACACATGAGAGGGGAGGATTATGGTTTGAAGAGAGAGAGCTTGAGGAGAGAGAAGGTGAGCATGAGAATGAGAATGAGATAATGATCTCTCATGATATATATGAAGCATTATCTTTATCAAAATAAATAAAATAAAGGATTTAACAACCATGCTTCATAAATACAAATGAGTGATTCATCTACATGAGTCATTAAGTATTTATGATGCATTAATGATAAGGATGAATCACACAAATGAGTCACTAATCTCATTTAATGCTTATGCCACCTAAACCCCAAGTCACCATCCTTCTAGAAGCTTCTCGCGAAATTACGAGAACGCCCCTCCTATCCGTGAAAACACGGAAAAACTTTAGACTGTATAAATCCAATATCCCGATACTAGAATCTGGCTTAAACCAAAGCCGGCTAATAAAAACTGTCCGAAAGTCGTACGTGCATAAACACACGTATGCGTCCGAACCCTTGTCGTAAAACCATACGACCTGTATATCGTTTCGCCTGGAGCAGGGAAACTTTCTGTATGGGACTCTAATGACTCGACTACTACGCTGGCAGTGGGTTTAACCACAGACCGCAAGCGGCACTAGCTGTACGTAACGGTCCCCAGGTAGATGTCAATAAGAAGGCCGATGAGGAAACCCATCTGAACTCCTACTGAGCCTGATGTGACAATCTCCGTACAGTCCGGTCTGTTCGTCTAAGACTATCGCATATCGGGCCTAGGGGGGCGGCAAGCGCCAGTCCTCCAATAGCGGTATAAGTCGTGTCGGAGTGAAGCCCATTACACCCTGAGAAACTACTGGAACCTACCAGCAAATCTCGCTTGCCCTGGTCAGGGACTTTGCGTAATGGCTCTCTGACACAGTGCGATATCAACTCCCAATACCGGGAGAGACGAATCCTGTCTAACTGCCACTGCCTCCAAGTGCTCGGGACTGCACCCAACTGCTACCTGTTTGCACGACTCCTTTGAGCCGTGGTAGGGTAGCAATCTAAGAACAGTAGGACACACTCTAGGCGAAGTAGTAGTGTCAAGTCTGCGGATTATGCTGTACTCATGTCACCTGGGAACTGTTAACTGACGACTGGTATAAAACCAACCTACAGTTCCCTGTGAGTCCTGTCCGGTGTACCCGTAACCCAACGATCACCTGTATATTATCTCCAGTACGACGTACTGACGGCTGTGGGACAGACCATCTCCCCAACTAGGATGAGAAGTGTATACACTAGTCTACCCCGGAGTATCGATGCCCTGTCTCGATAATCCTATGACTAGGGACCTGAATAAGGATGTGCTTGTAGACTACCCAGCCCCCACTAGTATGACTGCCATCACAACGCTGGTAGTCAAGCAAGATCCTAAGAGCTCTATCAATACGTATACTCACATATTAAGATAGAAAAACCAAGTACTACCATGTTTAGCAAGACTGTTATATACATGTGAATATCCCAAGCATCCATTAAGTAATATACAAACTAGTATGATACAATAATGGCCCTTAGGGCATATACACTAACAACCTCCCACTTGCACTAGGGCCATGTACTGGCATATCGAAGACCGATGATCTCGAGTAGCCTCTCGAACTGAATCTGAGGTAGGGCCTTCGTGAATGGATCAGCAATGTTCTCTTCAGTAGCAACTCTCCGAACCTCGATCTCCCGACGATCAATGATCTCCCTGATCAGGTGATACCGCCTTAAGATGTGTCTGGATTTCTGATGGGACCTTGGTTCCTTCGCTAAAGCTATAGCTCCGTTGTTGTTGCAATACAGAGGTATTAGATCAACAATGGTAGGAACCACCTGAAGTTCTGTTAGGAACTTCTTCATCCAGACCGCTTCTTTTGCGGCATCGCAAGCAGCAATATACTCCGCTTCCATCGTCGAGTCAGCAACGGTGTCCTGCTTGGAACTCTTCCAGCACATCGCCCCTCCATTGAGGGTAAAGACATAACCCGACATGGACTTGGAATCGTCCTTATCACTCTGGAAGCCGAAATCAGTAAAGGCCTCTAACTTGAGGTATTTTCCGCCGTATACCAAGAACATCTCCTTAGTCCTTCTTAGGTAGTTGAGAATGTTCTTTACTGCTATCCAGTGATTCTCCCGTGGGTCTGACTGATACCGGCTTACCACGCTGAGTGTGTAAGCTACATCTGGTCTGGTGCACAACATCGCATACATTATAGAGCCTACCGCAGAAGCGTAGGGTATAATAGACATGCGTTCCCTTTCCAAATCAGTCTTGGGAGACATCTCTTTGGAGAGGGTGATTCCGTGACAAGCTGGTAGATTACCGAGCTTAGAATCTTCCATACTGAATCTTTTCAGTATAGTGTTGATATACCTGGACTGCGAAAGTCCCAACATCCTCTTGGATCTATCACGATAGATCCGGATCCCCAGAATGTAAGAGGCATCACCCAGGTCTTTCATGGAGAACCTGTGTGACAAGAATCCTTTGACAGATTGTAGTATAGGAATGCCATTTCCTATCAATAGAATGTCATCCACGTACAAGACGAGGAATACGACACTTCTGGCTATAACTTTACTATATATACATGGTTTATCTGGATTTTGATAAAGTCATATTCTTTGACTGTTTCATCAAAACAGATGTTCTAACTCCGCGATGCTTGCTTTAGTCCATAAATGGACTTATGCAACTTGCATACTTTACCGCTGCTCCCACTCTGATTGAAACCTTCTGGCTGATCCATATAGACGCACTCTTCTAAATTACCATTCAGAAAAGCCGACTTTATGTCCATCTGCCAGATTTCATAATCATGGAAGGCGGCAATAGAAAGAAGGACCCGAATGGATTTGAGCATAACGACTGGAGAAAAAAGTTTCGTCATAGTCTAAACCAGGTCTTTGACGAAAACTCTTTGCAACAAGTCTAGCCTTATAGGTTTCCACCTGTCCATCTACACCAATCTTTTTCTTGAAGATCCATTTGCATCCTATGGGTTTTACCCCATCTGGAGCAAAGTCCAAAGTCCATACTTTGTTGGTGTACATGGACTCCATTTCGGTCCGCATTGCATCTAGCCATCATACTGAGTCGCCGCTCTGGATGGCCTGCTGGAAGCCAGTAGGAGTCATCATCATCTATGACGCAATCCTCTCTATCCCCATCTATGAGAAAGCCGTAGTATCTCTCAGGCGGATGAGACGGCCTACTACTCCCGCGGAGGGGTGCGGGAATGTCCTGTTCTTCTTGAACTACTGGTTTTACCAAACTTTCAGTAGTAGTTTGTGGTTCTGGAATTTCTTCCAGTTCTATTTCGCTCCCACTTATTTCCTTTTCTAAAAAATGATGTTCTAGAAAATGGGCATTATGAGAAACAAAAACCTTTTGTTTCTCTGCGTAATAGAATAGATATCCCCTGGAGTTCTTTGGATATCCCACAAACTGACATTTTACTGATCGTTGCCTCGAGCTTGTCCACATGCCGCTTTTTAACAAAAGCTGGACATCCCCATATCTTTACATACTGAAGATGGGGTTTCTTCTCACTCCACATCTGATATGGCGTGGTAGGCACAGTATTAGTAGGAACCATGTTCAAAAGATATGCCGCTGATTCTAGCGCATAACCCCAGAAAGATCGCGCTAACTCAGCATTACTCATCATGGATCGTACCATATCCAATAGGGTTCGATTCCGTCTCTCCGATACACCGTTATGCTATGGAGTGTATGGAGGAGTAAGCTTAGAGAGAATTCCTTTCTCTTTTAGGTAACCTAAGAACTCGGCACTTAAGTATTCACCACCTCGATCAGATCTTAGTGTCTTGATACTTTTGCCGGTTTGGTTTTCTACTTCATTCTTATACTCTTGGAATTTCTCAAAAGCCTCGGATTTATGTTTCATCAGATAAATGAATCCGTATCTTGAGTAATCATCCGTAAAAGTAATGAAATAGGAAAAACCACCTCTTACATGTGTAGAAATTGGACCACATACATCGCTGTGTATGAGTCCTAAGAGCTCGCTCGCTCTTACTCCATGTCCATTGAATGGAGTCTTTGTCATCTTTCCTTTGAGACATGATTGACAAGTGGCATAAGTTTGATATTCGAACGAGTCCAAATATCCTTCTCTATGTAATTTAGTTAACTTTGTCTCATTGATGTGACATAGTCTACAATGCCATAAGAAAGCCTTATTTAAATCTGGAGACTTTCTTTTAGTGTGTTCTGGACATCGAAAATCTGGAGTTGGTTTAAGACATATATACCGTTATTTAGTGTACCAGACCCAATCAAACCATGATTAAGGTGGATGTTAACAACATCACTTACAAACGTGAAATCATAACCTTTATTTGATAACAAGAAAACCGATATGATATTACACGTTAAGCTAGGTACATAAAAACAGTTATGTAAAACCAAAATGTGTCCACTTGTCAATCCCAGGTGATAATCCCCGACGGACACAGCTCCCACGCTAGCTCCGTTAGCAACCTTTAGGGTCATATCACCTTCCTTCAGCACTCTACGGTTTCTCAGTGCCTGCAATGAATTGCATATATGAGATCCTGATCCGGTATCCAATACCCAGGAAGTAGAGTTGATTGATAGACAATTCTCAATTACAAACACACCTGAAGTCGAAGCCACAGCTTGCTTCGGTTCCTGGTTCTTGGCGTTCCACGCCTTGCAATCTTTCTTCCAGTGCCCTTTCCTGTGACAATGGAAGCACTCATCCTGGGCCACTACCGGCACCGCAATCTTTTTTTTCCCCTTCCCTCCCACCTTACTAACACCTCCTCTAGGTTTGGTGTCGTCCTTCTTCTTCCTTCCTTTGGCCCTAGCCTTGGACCCGGAAGAAGAAGCACCGCTAACAAACATAGCGGGTGTTTCCCTTGCCTTCTGCAAGGTTCCCTCTGCACTCCTCAATATGTTAAGGAGTTCTGGAAGTTCAACTTCTTTTCTTTGAATGTTGAAATTCAGAATAAACTGGGCGTAGGTGGAAGGAAGGGACTGGAGAATAAGGTCTGTATAGAGCTCATTATCCAATGTCGTCCCAAGGTCTGTGAGCTCTTCTATATAGCCTATCATCTTTAGGACATGTTCTCCTACCGATGATCCGACGGCTAACCTCGCTCGAAACAAGTTCTTTGAGGTCTCGTATCTTGCTATACGAGATTGCTCTCCATAAAGTTCCTTTGTATTGAGAAATATGGCATCTAGTTCCATATCCTCGTGCCTCCTCTGATATTCATTGTTCATCGAGGCAAGCACGATACACTTGGCCTTCGCGCAATCGAAATCCCAGGTTTTGTGGATTTCCTTATCCGCATTAATGGATTTAGGACCAGGGACAACAGGTGCCTTAGCGGTGAGGACGTACCCCAATTTGTCATAGGTCAAAGCCATTTTGACATTCCGCAGCCAATCTTTATAGTTTGGCCCTGTCAGTATATTTTTCTCTAAAAGTAACTTAAGTCCAGTCATTTTCAGGGTCGCTGCAAGTAGGAGAGAGAGAAGAAACACTTTAGCATGATGCTCTTGCAAGTTTAGAGTGGTTTTTAATTTATCTAAACTGGATGGCTCCCACTGTTTCTCGAATCCTTCCTCAAACCATAAAAGAAGAATTAGCCAGGACTATTCTCACTGTACAATACTTGCTTAACCATTCATCCAGGTCGGTGTCGGTACTTCGAGGGAGGTTTTCCAACGCTTTCGTGAAGTTCCTTAATTAAATAACGTCTTTTCTCTGGGGGCGTAGCCCCGCTGACACCTTTCTCGACACCTACTTGGTTTATAGCATTGATCGTTAAGTGACGAATATCCTGATAAGTAGCATATACTCACAGTAGGATCGGGATCCAAATATCATCGTATGATAATGTTGAAGGAATCCTACCAACATTCATCAAACTCTAAATGGTATGCATCTCTTTGCAAATTTCAGTTTCTTTAGAAATTCCCGATATAAATTTTTGTCCCATGCTCTTATGACCTTGGAGTTAGATCAAAATGTCATAAGTCACATGTCAAGTTCTACCCATCATTATCTTTTTAATTTGAACCCATCCGTACATATCCTTGACGTTCGGACCAAAATGATAATACGACTGTTCCAAACTAACTCATCTATCTATGCAACAAATGAATACCCAGCAGCTACCAAACACTATGCCTTGGCGTTAGGTCAAAATACATAGCTTGAATACTACTGAATACCCAAATGAAAGGACGGAGGGCTACGAATTGTTTTGGCGAAACTGTGAACGTAGTGAACCTGATATGACCGAAGGAACCTGATAGCTTTTAAAAGGAGTGGTAAAAGCTCCGCAATTAAAAATATCTTCTGTTTTAAAAATAACCGAGTGGTTTCTTTTAAACTGTTCCAATAATTCAGCTTTTGTTTATTTTCTTTGCATTAATAATAATGCGTCCCCATCATTAACCTATCATTGCAGAAAACAACGAAAATACAATGTCCTCTTATGCCATCCGCATTCGCCACTGGGTTCCGTCATCACCCGTTAGGTTACTTAACTAACGGCAGAGCGGGGGCTGGGCTAGCACGGGTGTAAAATATAAGTGACATCTAAATAGCTATCATATATAAATATTGTACATTCGTCAGATGCAATAATAGGCATTGCGGATCTCAGATGAACATTATTGGATATACAAGCAATCCGTGTTTGCTTTGACCCTGCAGCAAAAGACGGATTACACAGTTGTGATGAATAGCCATTATCCCACCCTAGACCCCTACGGGTACGGTAAACTACCCGCCAAGTACCCGAAGTGAAGCGGTCTCCCTCAACAAAGTGAGTAGGCCACTAAACACTTCAAAGTACTCGGTAGTTTGTGCACCCCACCTTGGGTCTGTCCTAGGAGCAAAAACAGTAAAATGAAATAATACAACGGTGGCTGCAACCGCAACCTGGATGCGCCCCGCAAAATAATATTACAACATATTACAATTACATTGAATGAATTAAAATAATAACCCATCACAAAACCCCGGCTAATCATCACAACAATCCAATACAGTTCATAATCACAAACAGTAAAATCCATTATAGAAATGTGCAACCCCCTGCCAACCGACATACTAGCAGTTAGGGGAGGTTTACGAACACATTATACAATCACAGATATAATCAAATTAGAAAATATCGTATAATTTCGATCGAGCAAACATATCAGATTCTACTCCCAAAACTTCTCTGTGCACCTGAGACTTGAGCAGAAAATAAACATTCCAGAAAATACAAAAATATCACAGAAGAGTTACTGGAGCAAACTGGGTTGAATCGGCCCTAACTTAGCCGCGGATCCGCGGAGGATCGGTGGGATCGGCCGCGGTTCCGCGGCTGTATGTCCGATTCAGGAACCCATTTTTCTCCAGTGATCTTATATTTCTCTGCTTGTTATTCTGCAGCTCCCTGAAAAATTTTTAGAGCCTGTTTTAAATTCGACAGAAACATGGTGATATCGATGTCTTTTTCGGTTCGTTTTGCGTTCGAAATTCATACGACTTTGCTAATGAGTTAATTATTGTTTAGCAAGGCTCTGATACCACTGTAAGTCGATACACCCCACGACTTGCGGGGAGACGGAGATATGAAAAACGATCTTGTTCTTTGCAATAACATCGACTAACCGCAAGAATCGTTGCTAAACAATAACTAACATATGCATAGGAGTTCTAAACTACTATGTGAAGTGATTATACCTAATGAACCGTGTCCTTCGTCTTTTCGTTCTCCACCTCCTCTCCGGCCTTCTCTATGTAGTAAATGATCCACCCGAGAGCTATACTTCAAGCTTCACCTCTAACTTGAGGTAACTAGGTTTCTTAAAGTGCTAATCTAAGTAACCTAGGTGATATAGAGTTGGATTATTGATTGATTAGTCTATTCTAATCTTTGATCTCAACACATGAAAGGGGAGGATTAGGGTTTGAAGAGAGAGAGAGCTTGAGGAGAGAGAAGGTGAGCATGAGAATGAGAATGAGATAATGATCTCTCATGATATATATGAAGCATTATCTTTATCAAAATAAATAAAATAAAGGATTTAACAACCATGCTTCATAAATACAAATGAGTGATTCATCTACATGAGTCATTAAGTATTTATGATGCATTAACGACAAGGATGAATCACACAAATGAGTCACTAATCTCATTTAATGCTTAAGCCACCTAAACCCCCAAGTCACCATCCTTCTAGAATCTTCTCGCGAAATTATGAGAACGCCCCTCCTATCCATGAAAACACGGAAAAACTTTAGACTGTATAAATCCAATATCCCGATACTAGAATCTAGCTTAAACCAAAGCCGGCTAGTAAAAACTGTCCGAAAGTCGTACGTGCGTAAACACACGTATGCGTCCGAACCCTTGTCGTAAAACCATACGACCTCTATATTGTTTCGCCTGGAGCAGGGAAACTCTCTGTGTGGGACTCCAAGTGCTCAGGACTGCACCCAACTGCTACCTGTTTGCACGACTCCTTTGAGCCGTGGTAGGGTAGCAATCTAAGAACAGTAGGACACACTCGAGGCGAAGTAGCAGTGTCAAGTCTGCGGACTATGCTGTACTCATGTCACCTGGGAACTGTTAACTGACGACTGATATAAAACCAACCTACAGTTCCCTGCGAGTCCTGTCCGGTGTACCCGTAACCCAACGAGCACCTGTATACTATCTCCAGTACGACGTACTGACGGCTATGGGACAGACCATCTCCCCAACTGGGATGAGAAGCGTATACACTAGTCTACTCCGGAGTATCGATTCCTTGTCTTGATAATCCTACGACTAGGGACCTGAATAAGGATGTGTTTGTAGACTACCCAGCCCCCACTAGTGTGACTGCCATCACAATGCTGGTAGTCAAGCAAGATCCTAAGAGCTTTATCAATACGTATACTCACATATTAAGATAGAAAAACCAAGTAGCATACTACCATGTTTAGCAAGACTGTTATATACATGTGAATATCCCAAGCTTCCATTAAGTAATATACAAACTAGTATGATACAATAATGGCCCCTAGGGCATATACACTAACACACGAGTAAGAAGCTAAACTAAGTTACTTCTAATTACACTAAAACTAACCCATGAACACCTAAAACCTATCTTGATAATCATAAACGTTTCACATAACACATAGTATCATATATATACAAGATCTATCATAGGCTACACTACGAACTGCGGGGGTGCTATACGCCATCCACCCGACTTCCCCTGTAGATATATATCTACTCACCTTGATCCTTGCTTGCCAAATTCGATGACGCCACGCTCGTCCTTGACGTTCATGTCCACTCGAGGGTACCTACATATGTTCACATATAGTATCGTAAATAGAAATCACGCACGAAAACCAAAACGGCACACGAATCGTACATAGGTTAAAACCTATGATCTCACATGCAAGACACTATCAAATAACCCTCGTTGTTGACGTTCAAACGCCACACGACGGAACACAATAACAAATACCAAATCCTAATTCATTAAAATCCGCAAAACAAAATCAGAAACTATGCAAAACACTTCCAGATTTTACCCTAGGTGAAATTAGCCAATTTTGCACACATGTAGGGTCTATTTTACTGGAAATAAATCCCTGGACCAAGCACGAATCCCAAATTCCCTACCTTGGCCGCAAATTGCGGCCAGAATGATTAAAATTGCGGCCAATGTGAAGGTATAGGGGCTGGGGTCTTTAGGGTATACTCCAGGTTTCCTGCACGACTCCCAGTAATCGCTATAAAATTTTCAGGTGCCTCGGGTCATAACAGATGTCAAAATATCATTACAAATTCCTAAAATCCACCGATGTCGGGGTTTCTAAGTTTAGGGTTTGGGTTTAAGTCTCAGGTTTTGGTCTTTAATCAAGCACTAAAGGGGTTTATAGTTTCTACTAATCCTCAATTGTACCATCACAACACATAAAATCTCCTAAACCCTAACTTGGAATTCTCAAACATCACCAAACTACACTTAAACACTTCTAAACATGTACAAGTGCTAAAAGGAAAGGATTACTACACTAATGGTGAAGAGATTACCTCATTTGGCAACTCAAGAATTTTCTTGAGTTGCCCCAAGTGCTCAAAATCCAATTTTTCTTGATCCAAAGTGCTTGTAGGAAGCTTGTGCATGTTTTTAATTAAGTGGGGATGGAGTTTTAATGGGTTTTTGATGATGAAGTGAGGGGTGTAGGGGAGGTGAAGGGAGAGGGCAGCCATGGAGATGAAGTGGGAGAGAAATGATGAGGAGAAAATAAAGGAGGAGAATAGCCATGGTCAAAGATGACCCCTCACCCTCTCTCTCTCTTGCCCATCCCTCTTTGTTTATTCCTTTCCTTTTTCTTTTCTTTTCTTTTCTCTTCTCTTCTCTTTTCTTTTCTCTCATTTAAAACCAAACCAAAACGTTTGAAAAGAAAAGCCATGGAGGAAAATGTAACAAGTGTGAAAAAAGACTTGGTGCATGTCACATGCACAAAACTAGCTTAATGCACGATTAGCGATATTTAATCGCGATTAGCATTAAAATCGTATATAACTAATTACAAAAATTTATAATTTGCCTAAATCACATAATCCCTCCAAAATCACCATTTAATTTAATTTTCCAAAATTTTCCAACTTATCGGTATTTAATTATACCGCAACATTAAAATATTCATAATATTTATTATTTAATTATATAAATTTCCAAAATAATATTTTATTTTTCTGAAATATTACAGTCAAGTGTGAAGGAGGAGTTGTAGAGTTGAGAAGAAGGAGGTGGAGGGATGTGAGCATGGTTGAGGGTGTGGTGTTGTGAGAGTGTAGCCTAGGTTAAGATATGCTAACCATTAACAAAAAAATTAAAATAAAAGAAACCCTTTTATGAAAAAGAAAATCTACATCCATGTTTAAAAAATGAAATACTTATCATAACACTTTAATTATCATTAGCTTAATGAAAAATACAATGTCATGTTAAAATAATTAAAGATATCATTTTTATGATATCGCACACTTTTCTTTGTAGTTATCAAAATACTTACATTTTTACGGATATAATTCCGATACCTGTTCACACCATAATATTGCATTATTATATTCTCCATTCTTATTCTTTTTATAAATAAATGGGTGCTTTTGACGCATGTCTGCTACATGTTACAGGTTACAGGTCCTTGGACAGAAAACAGTGAAAACCGATATAAAGATGATGAAAAAGTGGACTTTAACCAATGAACAGAAGATCTTGATCAAGCCTACATCAAAGATACAGTTCACAATTAACAAGGCAACTCAAGGTCCAAAATTACAAAGCGAACGGTTAAAAATCCACTGTAAATTGTTCACTGGAGATCTGGAACCAATGTAGAAGCCCAAATGAAAAAGGAACAAAAGAATAAGAAGACTAAAAATACCCAGAAGAAGTCCACAAAAGATCAGCATCTGAGCCGACCAATGGGCCGCGGAACCGCGGCCCAAGCCTACCAAGGCCGCGGTTCCGCGGCCGTCAAGAGAGATCTGTGGAATTAAATTTTACTATAATTCGTTTGCGGCTTTGACTAGTCAACTAGGGCTATTTTTGTAAATTTAGACATGCGGTTCAAGATGTAACCCTAGGGTTTCCTATTCTCTATAAATAGGAACTCTACAGATTGTAATTCTTTATGCCTTCCTTCATTAATAAATTTTAGAATTCTTTTGGAGAGCATCGGTGCCTCTTTTCAAATCATGAATCCAGATCTGACAACCCTGCGTTGATATTTGGAGAGAGCCAACTGTAAGTAATTTTATTTAATTGTTCTAATTTAGATTTTAATTCCTTGCCTTATATGTTAGCTTTGGGAAGGGCTTTTGAGAGATGAGATCTCTCATCCCTTTCTTACCCATCACATAGAATCTATAGGACTCCATGCATACACGCACACACTGCGCCCTACGGCACCCTATCCCTCGAGGTAGCGGTGATACCGTAGTATAAAGGCTCAGTTGCGCGCGTTTTCCATGGAGGTTAGGGTAAGGATCTCTAAATGAAGGACAAGAACCTAGAGGAAGGAACACCTTCCCGAATGGATCTAATCCCCTTTATTGATAATTACCATAACTCCTCTTAGATCCTAATATGGGTATAGAAAGCGTTGAGATTTATTTACATTTCCAAACCATTCCTAAATCTAACCCTAGCAAGATTTAGATCTAGATAATTGACCTAGGATAATTTAGGTTTTTAGATTTAATAACAACTCCGAACACCCTTCGGAATTAACTCGTAAGAATGAATCGGAGATTCACAACATCCCTGTGGACCGACCCGTACTCACCGGCTAGCTTCATGCGACGCGGTTCTTGATTGCGGTTACAAATATTTTTGATCTATCTTTTAGAAAGCGCAAGCACGCTAAATCATTCAATCAAATGGCGCCGTTGCCGGGGATGGCGTAGAATTTTCTTTTCGCAATTTCGGGTTAATCATAAAATTTAAAAATTCATAAAAATCTAAAAAATCCAAAAATTATAAAAAAAATATATAATCTGTTATTTTTGGAAGGGATACTTTGTTGTTTGAATTTTTGCAGGATATACAAATTCGGATCTGGAAATTTCCAGAAAGCAAAACGGAAAATGGGGTATCGAAACAGAAGGGAAATTAAATAACAGAACAGTGAAAATTTTCTGCAGATCAAAATCCACCATCTCGCTGCGATTCCGCGGCCAAAACCCACCTTAGGCCGCGGAACCGCGGTCATCTTGGAGAATCTGAACGTCAGAAAATTTTTGGGGGTTCGTGCTGACGAGACCGCCGCGAAAACGCGGCATTAATGCATTTAAACCGCGGAAACGCGGCCTTATGGTGTCTTCAGGTGATGAAATTTGCACTGTAAGCTCTCTGTTATTTCTCCTCTGCAAATTTTAATATATTTTCTGAATAATGCCTGCAAGATTTTGTGTGCTTTAAAAATATATTCTCTTCCATATAACAAGTCTTGTGCAGAATTTTTAGGCCCCGCTTGAAATAAAATAGATCGCAAGTAATATTTTGCTGTTGCATATTTTTTCTATAAAATATTTTGCTGTTGCATATCTTTTCTCTAAAAATCTTTTTGCAACAAATTTTTTCCAAATAAAGAGAAAGAAAATCAATGAAAAATGAAAATAAAAAGGACAAATATTTTATAGAACTTGCAAAATTTTTTAGCCCCAAATAAATCCTTGCACCATCCAACCTTCCTTCTTGTCACGTTTCTTCTTCTAACATGGGTACCCCACACAATAAATCATTAGCCGAACTTTGGTATCCCGAACCTAATTTTGCGTCATATGTTAATTTGTTCGGTCAATTTAAAAACGATCCCTCCATGCCTAAAAAATCTTTGAAAGATCACATAGAGGCGTCTAGGAGAAATAGTTTGACTTTTCAACCTACTTTGTGTCAACCGAGTCAACCTTTACCATCTACATATGTTGATACCACTTCTTCAAGTCCTTCTGTCACTCCTAGGCCGATGTCCATTGCTGAGCATATTGCTCAATCTCGCAGTCGATCTTTCACCCCTCTCCACTCGTCTAGTTCTAGGGATCAACACGACTATTCACCTTTTTATCCATATATTGACCCTACCCCTGTCCAACCACCCACTTCCTACCAGTCATACCCAACCTTCCCACCTTCACTAGACACCGTTTCTACACAGCCTGTTGGGAGTTTTGCATATCCACGCCATTTTGAATCTTTTACCGAAACCCCCTCACCACCTAAGTCTAGTTTGGAAGAGTCGTTGGAAGCGTACATTGCAGCAACGAATAAAATGACAAGGAATGTAGAAGCGTCTTTAGCCGCCCTTATGCAACCTACCGAACCGGTAGCTAGTTTCCCGCTAGCTCAAAATTTTTTAATGTATAAGGAGGCGGTTGGACAGAGTGAGATTGAGAGAGGATTTTCAAATCAAATCTACCCTTACCCAATTGAAGCCCACAACTCCGGTTTTCCATCGATTGTTCCAAATGATTCACCAGTTGAAAATAAAAACGAGTTGTGTGATTTTGTAGTGTTTGATTTGCCAGATTGTGAGGAACCCCTTTCGAGTGAAACCGCACCTAATCCTTTCGATCTTTACACCTCCCATCTAGAACCTAAATTGATAGATATCCATGCTTTTGATGAGGTGTCTAAGGAAATTGATTTTCACTTGATTGAGAATATAGACGCCGGGAATATTTCGGATGATGAACCTGTCGATTTAATTAAGATTTTATGTTCAAATCATAATCCCGAGTTATTAAAGGTTTTTCCTGAATCTAATATTCGTCTTGAATTTGATGATAATAGCATGGATGAGTTGAATTTTGAGGAAAATTTTAAGGATAATATTGAGGAGAGTTTTGAGGATAATATTGAGATTGAACCATTTTTGTTTAATGTGTCGGATTTTCCAATTCAGCCTCCTGAACCTTTGACTGTTATATCACCCTCCCTCCTTCCTATCGTTCAGACCGAACAAGTGACCGTTACGCTTTCATCTCCTATACCAAGTTCGGCATACCCATGTTTTCTTGCGAATCTTGAGGGATTTGACCCCATTTCCAGACGGGTTGATAGGTTAGCGCAATCGCTTATAACATATCGATCATCACATATTGCGCTAATTTATTCACTCGATTTACACCCTCAAGTTCGTGCGATTCTTCTTTCTCCTTTCCGCTCTTCTTTCCCCCCACCGAGACCATATTCTATCATTCTTCTTTCCACACGGTCTCGCGTGTTTCTCATTTCTTTCATCTCCATCTCATTCTTGCACCGACTATACCTTTACCATGATAAGATTTTTGAATGGTTGGTGCTAACATTTGGCTTGTGTAAGGCCAAGCTTAAGTTTGGGGGAATCTTTGTATATATGTATATATTTTTTGTTTTCTTTTCTATAAAAAAAATAAAAAATTTTCAAAACATTAAAAATATCAAAATTATAAATAAATAAACAGGGGAGTGCTAGTATTTTGACCCTCTTGGTTTAGCATGACAGTGAGGACACTGTCAAGTTCAAGTTTGGGGGCATGCTCGGTACGTCTTCTTCCTTCGCATTCCTTTGTACATATTTTTACATTTGCATACTTATTTGAAAACCAATACAAATTGAAAAATTTTGAAAAATTATAAAAATAATTGTATTCAATTTTGGCTAATTGACTTGAGTTTGATGAATGGGTTAACTGGCTAGGAACAACTAGATCTTAGACTTAGTAAATTAAAAACCCTAAAAATAACATTTCTTAAAGTTTAACGGTAGAAAGTATATGCCTTGTAGTTTATTTAGAAATAGGCAAATTTTGGGTTCACTTCTTGGGCTAAGTCAAAATGAGGGAAGAGTATTGATGTTCTTATTAAAGAATAAGTTTGAAAAATAGTTCCTAGCTTAAGTCTAGATTCTGAAAACGTATACCCTACAATTTGCACAATCACGAACCTTGAAACTTGGAATAGTAGAAGAGACCTTAAAATGCTCTTGTCTAAAGTCCTTAGTACGAAGAAAATAAAAGAAAAAAAAGTATGAATAAAGAATAAAAAAAATGGACACTGGTTTTTGTGATTACTTAAGGCTGCAAAAATAGAAAAATATTTAGAGAGGGTGCTTCATCACCTAGTGCCTTAGACCAACTAGTTTGGGAGTCACTGCTAAAAGTCTTGGGTGTTGCAAGACTAGGAATTACGCTTAAATATGCAAACACATTTTGTAATCGGTCGTTGGTACCTCAAAAAGTATTAACGGTCGCATGAAGGATGTGTAAGCAAAATTCAATTAAAAATTCACCAATTAATAAGTGCTTTGGACAATGGACGAGAGTACGATTGCTTGATTTGAATTTCCAAGTGTAGGGGTGATATTTACACACACGTGGGGATATGTGATTAGAGTTTAGATAAGAGAAAGAAATGAAGAATAAAACTTGTATCTTTAGTAGGGTTGATAGAAATTCCTAAGTGGAGATGGAACTTTAGAAGGAAAACTTAAGAGATGCCGAAAGCTAAGTAGGTCTACATAACATATATAATCTTAAGTTAAATAATGAGGAAGTGTGAAGAATATGGGTGGATAATTTGCAAGTAGAAGATAATAGAATTCCTTGTTAGAAAACCTAATTGGAAAACAAAAGTCAATGGGCCGAGTTGATAGGATTTTGTGGGTGTAATTCGCTGAAAACCCTCAGGAGACAACACTCCTACTAGGGACACCTAGAGGTTTAACGGCTTGTTGCACGTGCTCAGTGCAATCGCGTTTCCCTGCGAAAGTGTGGTTAGGATTTTAGTGAATAAAAATAAGTTTGCTCGAGGACGAGCAAAAGATAAGTTTGGGGGTATTTGTTCACACCATAATATTGCATTATTATATTCTCCATTCTTATTCTTTTTATAAATAAATGGGTGCTTTTAACGCATGTCTGCTACATGTTACAGGTTACAGGTCCTTGGACAGAAAACAGTGAAAACGATATAAAGATGATGAAAAAGTGGACTTTAACCAATGAACAGAAGATCTTGATCAAGCCTACATCAAAGATACAGTTCACAATTAACAAGGCAACTCAAGGTCCAAAATTACAAAGCGAACGGTTAAAAATCCACTGTAAATTGTTCACTGGAGATCTGGAACCAATGTAGAAGTCCAAATGAAAAAGGAACAAAAGAATAAGAAGACTAAAAATACCCAGAAAAAGTCCACAGAAGATCAGCATCTGAGCCGACCAATGGGCCGCGGAACCGCGGCCCAAGCCTACTAAGGCCGCGGTTCCGCGGCCGTCAAGAGAGATCCGTGGAATTAAATTTTACTATAATTCGTTTGCGGCTTTGACTAGTCAACTAGGGCTATTTTTGTAAATTTAGACATGCGGTTCAAGATGTAACCCTAGGGTTTCCTATTCTCTATAAATAGGAACTCTACAGATTGTAATTCTTTATGCCTCCCTTCATTAATAAATTTTAGAATTCTTTTGGAGAGCATCGGTGCCTCTTTTCAAATCATGAATCCAGATCTGACAACCCTGTGTTGATGTTTGGAGAGAGAGCCAACTGTAAGTAATTTTATTTAATTGTTCTAGTTTAGATTTTAATTCCTTGCCTTATATGTTAGCTTTGGGAAGGGCTTTTGAGAGATGAGATCTCTCATCCCTTTCTTACCCATCACATAGAATCTATAGGACTCCATGCATACACGCACACACTGCGCCCTATGGCACCCTATCCCTCGAGGTAGTGGTGATACCGTAGTATAAAGGCTCAGTTGCGCGTGTTTTCCATGGAGGTTAGGGTAAGGATCTTTAAAGGAAGGACAAGAACCTAGAGGAAGGAACACCTTCCCGAATGGATCTAATCCCCTTTATTGATAATTACCATAACTCCTCTTAGATCCTAATCTGGGTATAGAAAGCGTTGAGATTTATTTACATTTCCAAACCATTCCTAAACCTAACCCTAACAAGATTTAGATCTAGATAATTGCCCTAGGATAATTTAGGTTTTTAGATTTAATAACAACTCCGAACACCCTTCGGAATTAACTCGTAAGAACGAATCGGAGATTCACAACATCCCTGTGGACCGACCCGTACTCACTGGCTAGCTTCATGCGACGCCGTTCTTGATTGCGGTTACAAATATTTTTGATCTATCTTTTAGAAAGCGCAAGCACGCTAAATCATTCAATCAATACGCAATTTCATAAGCGATATCACTTTTGTAAACTTATTAAATTCATATTTAAAATTATAAATTAATATTTATAATTTTCCAAAATTTTACAGTTTATCCCCCTTAAAGAAATTCGGTCTCCGAATTTAAATTAAACCCTTCTTAAAACATTTTTCTCAATCCAATCAACTCATTTCAAAACAATTTCCCGGGGTCCAAATTTTAAAACATATAATCCGCTCAATATAACAGGACTCCAAAGTCTTATACGAGGTAAAACGCAACATAACGCAACAGTGTGCGTGAAACATCAAAAGATACAAAACTCATATAACTGTAACTTTAGCGGTTGCTAAGATGATTACTCCAGTTATGATGCAAAATGCCAATTACGAAACCCGTTGTATATAGCAAATATATGATCAATGCCATAGTCGTAGTGCAATATCGGTAGCACATGACCACGCGAAAATATATAAATCAAATCTATAAGATATTCTATCAAGTGCAAAGCACGAAAACGAAATCAACCTTAACGGTCTGCGTGCAAATCTCAAACCACATGTCACGGTGTGCATGAAAACAAAACAGCGCTAAGTGCAACAGGCGTGCACGAAACGATATCCACTGCATTCACTGTGCATGGAACAAAAGTGTACAAAATATTATCAAGTGCATTTGAGTGCACGAAAACCAAATTCAAGTGCATCAGGATGCACAAATAAATCTCCAGTGCATCGGGGTGCACAAAACATCAAAATGTGCAACTGGTGTGCCACCAAAATCTTACTGAGTATACATAGAGTGTGTGTGTGTGTGTGTATATATTTATATAAAGTCTCTTAATCATGTGCATCTGATGTGCACGGAAAATATTATTTTAGTGCATCCGGTATACACAACACTCCAATCGAGTGCAGCCACCTTGCACGAAAATCTCGAACAAGCGCATCTGGTGTGCACAAAACATAAATCAAAGTGAAATCACTGTACACGGAAATCTCATCAAGTGCACCTGGTGTGCACAAAATATTATGTGGCCCTCAAATCCTCAAAAATACCCATGTCAAAATAACGGACGTTGAGTTGTCCCTTCTTCAATGTTGAAAATGAATTATTTAGATTATAAAAATTCACCAATCAAACTCAATAACATAGAAGCATATCCTCTTCAATGTCGAAAGGTGTTTATACATCCGAAATTGACAGAGCAAGGATTACTTCTTGCCGTCTTCCACGATCTAACGTTCTCTGTCTCAGAAATTCTGGTCCTTCTTGCGGATTTCTAACGTCAGGGTCGCTTCTAACACTCGTCCGGTGAGGAGCAATGACAAAATCAGTCCTACTGCTGATACCTCTCACCACCTCTTCTTGGCCAGTAGTCCAGTCTGTCGCAATGCAACATATTGACGACAGAAATCTCTATCCTCTGCTTGTGTGTCAACAACTGATCCTGGGTCTAATCTTACTTATTATCAACTTATAGAAAGAACCCCTTCAAGTCTCCTGCTGATCTCAGCTATCCAGCCTGTCCGGAACTAGCACTCATTGCTGAATCCACTTTCTTTTTTGTAACAACTATCATTCCCTTAAGATTTCCTCCTGAAAGTGTAGTTGTATGTGTTTCAGTTTATACATAAAATCTTCAATATCGATGGTGATGAATAACTGTCCACTGAAACTTCGCACCAAATCTTTGGTTCCATTACTCTCCAATATCGATCAATTAAGAAGCGTATCACGATAACCACGCGAATTGTAAGTCATACTTGGTTATAGCAAAGTTCGGAGTCTTACAAAACTCAGAAACACGAATCCGACATCTCTGATACTCTGTAGAAGAATCTGACTAAGCTTATTTTCGAAAACTCGTCCCAATTCGTCGGAGGAAAACTTACTGCGCGATCTCTTTCTCGAGCGACTTGCATCTGGTCTAAGCAAGATCCATCGGGAGAAGCTAGTCAATTTCACCGATCTCGTATCGGGGCGCCACTATGGATTAAAAAGTCCTAACCATCCCACATCTGAACAGCTACAAATCCTTCTGATCCATCTAAACTTGTAAACATCGTCAACTTTTAATTTCATGAACTCTGGAAGCAACATCTCGTTAACTTCAGTAATGATTGGTACCGCTGTCTGAACAGTACACAACACTACGATCTTCGGAGAGGGAAAAACATCACGCCTCAAGTCCGGCTGATCTCTAGCGATGACTCGATCATCTGGTGCGGATCCCGAAGAAACTCGCTTCAATATTAGAACTCGATCAAATATATATAAATGACGTATCTCTATATCATCGGAATGTCACCCTGGTCAATCCTTGTCCCAGACAAGTCTGCTCTTACCGTATCTCTAACTGCAGCCCTCTCGGTTCCCATAAACATGGTGACCGGAACAATCAACATGCATTGACGAGGATAGATCAACGGAATGAATAGAAGGAAGATCTCAAGATATAAATCCTAAGGTAACTTAGACGGAGTATCATATCGTAAATATGCAGCGGAATATATGTACGGTACGTTACTCTACTTAGTACCGACTCCATCAACAAAGATCATCCTATATAACGAAAGTTCGGGTATAAGACCCCCAAAATCAAGTCTAAGTCCTATAAGGTTAAGCCTAGGTAACAAAAGTGTATGCCCAGACTCCATATAGTCAAACCTAGACTTGAACAAAGGTTAAACCAAACACTCTGATACCAACTTTGTCACGGCCCGAATGTGGCACGTGACCGGCACTTAAATCACGTGACATCTAAAGACGTCGACGCAGTTCAAGTAAGCCGAAACCCGGAATCTAAACCCTTTTTGAAAATATTGGAGGTGGAGTTTAAAATAGTCATCAGATGGAATCAGTTTAAATAACATTTAATTTTAACTAAGTATGTTTGAAAAAGCACCTATGACGTTTTGAAATTCGACAGCACCTCCTTTTCATTTTGTATAAAACCCGATACAACATAATAATATAAATAGCATCCCAGTGGGAGCTAGCTTCCACGCCCAAACGGCGAAGCAACCAAGCAAACAATATACGGCGCACAATGGTGAAGAAAAGAAAAATGAAACAAAATCAACAATATAAACAGGTCGACTCCAATGAGTACGATGCCCACAACACACAACTCTAAGTCTCGCTTCTAAATCCACAATATACCATTACTAAGTTGATGGAGTTTTACTAGATACAAGAATATATGAATAACCAAGTGTGAGTACGATACAATAGAACCCACTTACCCAAAACAATCACCGAAAGAAATGTGCACCAAGCCGCTGATAATCCAAGCGGTAAAACCTGCAAGAAACTATGGCACAACGGGGGTGGGTTGCCGACTCAGTGAATAAAAATACATCACAAGGTAGAAATCGAAATGCACAACGATACCTAGGTCATAAGTATAGTACTATCATATCCTGTACTAATATAATATATGAAATGCATATGTATCGTAAATGCAACACTATCTATCATGCGATTCCAAACTAGAACATATCATATAAATGACCTGTATCTAGGTAAAAGCCCATAAGTAGCCGAATATATATATATATATATATATATACATATATATATATATATATATATACATATATATATATATATATATATATATATATATATATATATATATAAACCTCTTCTTAAAAATAGCCGCTGAATACATATGTCTCGGCATAAAAGCAGACGTGATAGTATGAAATATAGTAGATATCTTATTTAAGATATACGTCCTGCCATTTTAATGAATAGTGTTAAGAGGTTTACAATTTAGAAGATTTAAATGTCATATCAGACACGTCAAAATAATGAGGCTATAGCTCGATTTTGAATTTATTTTTATATGCAACTACTCGTAAAAAGGTATGCAGGTACTGTCCCCCGGATCAGTCCTGGTCGGCTACAATAACTCATAATATAACTATGTACCTCATGATAACAACATATCAATATATATGGATGTCCAGCATCGACACTCGAAATCAGAAGTCCCTCGTGTCCATCACCGACACGCAAATCCTCAAATCTCCCGTGTCCATCACCGACACGTAAATGCAGATACCGTCGACACCATCTCAACAGATGATCGCCACCCGATATCCCTGGCCTCGGTTAGTATTCCCTGGATATCGGCCGTGTCCAATCGAACCCCGATCAGTATCCCCGGGATATCTACCATGCTCATCTCTATCTTCGGTATCGAGTATCCTCGCTAGGCTCACCACCTCAATGCGGCTATCCTGTACCCCGGTCTCGACCGGGTCCACCATGTATCCGACTGTATATCCCCCCACTCAATCTGGATATGTAACACGTCCGTAACCGTATAGCCCCCCCCACTCGGTTCAGAATAAAATCGAATCAGAAAACATAAGACTCATGGTGGACGTCAACTCATCGTATCCAGAAATATCAAGTAAAGAATGAGAATACTTGTATAGATTATTATGATGATATATTATATATATACATATATAACAGCGTCCCATACCACTGATATATATCATCATGAGCAAAACATCCAGAAAACCCATAAGAATTAATATAAACATCCATAGTACTGGTATTCGCAATACGTAACAGGTAATAAAGAAAGAATGCGTAAATAAATCATACCGGTATAAAGATATCAATTCTACTGTGTCATGGCACTACTAATGATGTGTGGTGTAACATACGCGTCTGTGCTCGTGCAGCATGATAATCATTAGCATTTGTGCAAGTGTTCTATAGGTGTAATAGCCTATTCATATTAACATATATATATATATATATATATATATATACGCATTATATAACAGAACGGTTCTATAGTGATATGGCAGTACCAATGAGGTGTAGTGTAATATGTATGTACGTGCTGGTGCAGTATAGTACTCATTGGTAGTTATGAAGTGTTCTATCAGAGTGTTCGTGTTACGGAAACGTATAATATCAATAACTATAATGCGAACAAGTAAAGTAATTCTAAGCATAACTAATAAATTTACGAGTCTAAAGGTAATTTGGCCGTTATTCGGCATGCAAATCCCACCACCATCAATACAACATAATTTCTCGTATAAAATCTCACATTATCACTATGTCTCAAATCATCTCTACTACGGCCTGACTCCTTCGTACCAATTTACCAAACCATCCGTAAACTATATGCAAATGAATATCATACTAGATGCAATTAATTCTAATATCCATATCTTATATAATTACTATACTTCATACTACTAGTTATAAGGTTGCGGGGGTGCTATACGCTATCCATCCGACTTTCCCCATAAATGTAAATCTATTCACCAACTTGATGAGCTTGCTGAAATCTACACTGCTATGTCTGCCAACTCCATCTCGAAAACCTTCGCGATCGTACCTATAATCGTATTTATGAAATATCGGCGTAAATATCATATCCAATTCAAAACAATGAGTTAAGCATCCATAGGTTAGAACCTACAGCATACATAACTCAAAAATGACAATATGCCACTGAAATCTACGTACGAACGTCGATGTTTCATTTTCAGTACAAAATACGAAAAACCGTATTGGAATATCGGAAAACTTGGTAAAACCTTAACTAATCACTCCCATATTTCTCTGTACACATCTTGGAATAAAACAAACAACACTAGAGATCATAAACTACCCAAAAGAGGCCACAGAAGAAAAACCAACACCAAAATCCTAGGGGGGCTGGCGTCGCCGGAAATTTGGTGTATGTCGCTGGATGAGATAGGGAGTTAGGGGCTCGGGTTTTAAGTGGTATCTCCTAGTTGTCTCATTATACTTTTGGTCTTGCTAGTTTTTCTAGTATTTATACCTAATGGTTCCAGATTCATTTACAGTAGCTAAATATCACAAAACAAACTATTTTTGTAATACTGCACACAAAACTAAAATTGAACAGAAATGATTAAGTAAAGAGAGAGAAAGATATACCTATGGAGATTGTGTACAATGAAACACCAGCTCATGAAGGGCTTGTGGAATCATCTAGGGTTTGGATCAACTTGATGATGTGCACAAGTGATGAAGGGATTAAGGTTTTCTATTTTTAAATGAAGAATACATAGGAATTTAGGTGTTGGAGCTTGAGGAGTAAATTTTTGTTCAGTTGAGAAAGCTTAGAAGTTCCTATGGGTTGTGTGATGTAGAGAGAGCATGAGGTGGAGGTGTCAAGTGTGAAGGAGGAGGTGTAGAGTTAAGAAGAAGGAGGTGGAGGGATGTGAGCATGGTTGAGGGTGTGGTATTGTGAGAGTGTAACCTAGGTTATGATATGCTAACCATTAACAAAAGAATTAAAATAAAAGAAACCCTTTTATGAAAAAGAAAATTTACATCCATGTTTAAAAAATGAAATACTTATCATAACACTTTAATTATCATTAGCTTAATGAAAAATACAATGTCATGTTAAAATAATTAAAGATATCATTTTTATGATATCGCACACTTTTCTTTGTAGTTATCAAAATACTTACATTTTTACGGATATAATTCCGATACCCAATTTCATAAGCGATATCATTTTTGTAAACTTATTAAATCATATTTAAAATTATAAATTAATATTTATAATTTTCCAAAATGTTACAGAAGAGGTGTCAGGGGAAAAAATTGGGGACCATCCCCTACGGGGGGTCCGGCGGTGCCGGTCATGGAGACAATCTTGCCGGTCGAGATCCGGTGAGAGGTGGTGAGATCTTTGCCACGTGTCCTCGTTGCTTCGACTAACCTATTGCACATGTTTGTTTAATCTGTGACTCTTCATTTTACGTGTAGTGCACGTGTAAACCTTTGGGCTTCTAAAAGATTAAAAGAAAAATCAATAAAAAGATAATGTGGCTGGGGGGATTCGATCACATGGGCTATGTCACAGTAATATAAGGCTTTACCAATGAGCTACAAGTGTTTTCTTGCTGTTCAAAAGCAATTCAAATACTTATAGTGTACACAGGATTTCAAATACTCCATTTGTACATTAACTCTTAAATAAATTTTTTGTACACTGAAATTGTAGTTGTTACATTCTACCCTCTTTACAAAACTTTCGTCCTCCAAATTTACAATTATTTTAAGGACTAGTTTACCACCAAATGAGGGTATCTTGCACGCATGTCATCCTCTCTTTCTCATGTTGATTCTCCTGGTGAATCTTTTCTCCACATCACTCGAACCAAGTTTACTTCCTTGTTCCTAAGTGACTTCACCTTTCTATCCAGGATTTTAACAGGTTGTTGCTCACAAGATAAATCTGGCTGTACAGTGAGCTCGGAGTGATCAAGAATATGACTGGGGTCACTCACATACCTTCTGAGTTGGGATACGTGGAACACATTGTGCACTCCTTCCAATGAAGGTGGAAGTGCCAAGCGATAAGCCACTTCTCCGACTCGTTCGAGTATGTCGAACGATCCAATATACCTCGAACTGAGCTTACCCCGTCTTTCAAAACGAATCACTCCACGGTTCGGAGATATCTTTAAAAATACATGTTCACCCGGTTGGAACTTCAAGTGACGGTGCTTTGCATCAGCCCAGTGCTTCTGTCGATCTTGGGCTATGCGCATTCTTTCCCTGATAGTGCGAACCACATCGACAGTTTCTACTATCATCTCAGGTCTAAGGAGTTCTTTATCTCCGATGTCGTCCCAACTTAATGGTGATTGACACTTCCTTCTATAGAGCACTGCAAATGGTGCCATTCCTATACTTGCTTGGTAGCTGTTGTTGTATGAAAACTCCACAAGATGTAGGTGATCTTCCCACGATCCTCCGAAGTCTAGCATACACGCTCTTAGCATATCTTCTAAGATCTTAATAGTTCGCTCAGACTGTCCATCTGTTTGTGGATGGTAAGCTGTGCTGAAGTTCAGACTTGTTCCCAAGCTAGCTTGCAGACTCTGCCAAAATTGCGATCGGAATCTGATGTCACGATCAGAGACAATGCAAACCGGTACTCTATGTAATCTCACGATTTCCTGCATGAGTTCATGGGTATCAAAGATAGTACATATCGAAGATTTAAATCTTACTTAGATTCTTACCTCCATATACTTCTTTGCTAGTGTCTCAGTAGATTAGCCAACTCGAAAGGGAATAAAGTGAGCCGGCTTTGTGAGTCGATTCATAATAACTCATATCGCATCGTTACCTTTCGTGCTGCGAGGAAGTGCAGAAACGAAATCCATTGTGATGTGTTGCCACTTCCATTCTGGGATAGGTAACGGTTGAAGTAAACCAGCAGTCCTGTGATGTTCAATCTTTACTTATTGACACACCGAGCATTTAGCGGCGCTTCTGGCTACTTCACGCTTCATTCCATGCCACCAGTAATTTTGTCGCAGATCTTTGCATATCTTTGTACCTCCAGGGTGTACTGAATAAGGAGAGCTATGAGCTTCTTTCATCAACTCTTCCCGCACAGATCCTTTTGGTACACACAATCTACTGCCGTATCTTAAAGCTCCGTCTTCATGAATGATGAAGTCTGTTCTAAGTCCACTTTCTACTTGTTCTCTGATCTTTTGCAACTTAGCATCGCTTGCTTGAGCCGCTTTGATCTGATTGACAATGGTAAATTGAACTTGTAAGTTCATCAAACTTGAAGCGTTACCTGGCATGACCACTTCAATCTCCATCTAATGAAAATCTTGTTGGAGCTTCCACCGTACGATGAGATTTAATGCTAATGGTTGGCGACTAAGTGCATCAGGTACTACATTCACCTTCCCTGGATGATATTGTAGGTTGATGTCGAAGTCTGCCATAAGTTCTAACCATTTTCTCTGCCGCATATTTAACTCTTTCTGAGTAAACATATATTTCAGACTCTTGTGGTCGGTGTATGTAGGGTTCCTAGGCACACTAATGAGGTCTCACAAGGCATCAACCATGCCAATTTCAAATTTTACGGGTGCCGAGAAACCCTAATACGGATCGTTAACTAGAAATTTAGGCGAAACAACGAGCTAGTTAACAACTTAACTAAAGTGTAACGGAAATACAACCTTTGTAGATCCGGTGCTCCACCTCCATAGCTCCGTGATGATGTCTCCTCGCTGCGATCATCAGATTCCGGGCTCTAGTGTCGGCTTCATCGGAGAATGGACGGGCTAGGTCATCGACTACGACGCCGAAGATGATCTACGTCGAGGCATCACTAGATCAAGCTCCCACTTCACCAAGTCATGAAACTTGTGAAGAAAACACACTCTGCTACTTGGCAAGAGGTAGAGGATGAAGAAATAGGAAGTGGGTTCACTTTAGAAATGGATTTCACACTCATTTGCTCAAGTTGCCATTGAAGTAGAAAGCTTTTCTTTCTTGTTCATGAAGAAGAAGAAGAAAGAAAATGAATATGATAAGTTAATTAAATCCAAAAGAAAAATGAATACTTATCATATTCAAACCATGGTTAAGTGTAAAGAATGAATCATGGTTAAGTGGAATGGTTAGGGTTAAGCATGAGACAAAATGGTGACTTAGTCAAAGCTTCATGAAGCTTCAAAATCAAACAAAGTTAGCCACCATTTTCTCTTTATGCTTTTCATTTTCCAAGAAGAATAAATAAATAAATAAATGAATAAGAAAATGAAAACCCTAACCAATATACAACCATGGTTTAATCTTTACACAAACCCTAGTGAGCATGTATTATCAAACATGATACAAACTTGTGTACAAAAGTATATCACATATACAATGTGCACAATCCAAGTGAGAAAATCCATTTAAAGTGAACCAATATTAGTTAATGCAAAGTAATACATCAAATATATAATTATGCATTAAATCATTAAATCAACACTTGATTCAATGATCCGGTCATATCGCATATAACCGACTAGTATCATATGTATCGACTTATCGAATCAACCCTCGATTCGATAACTAGGTTATATCGCATATAACCATTCGATACATTCACCGCGAGAATAGAATACGGTATCACATACACGCATTATTCTCGGTCCCGCACATATCTCATATGCGCTCCTATTTCATTTCGCTTGAGCCAGGAAACCTCTGTGTAGGACTCTAAAGACTCGTCAATACGCCGGCAGCAGGTGATGATCATATCAAACACCCACAAGTCGCAAGCGGTCTGCTAAACGTAACGGCCACCCGGGTATTGAGCGATCAGAAGATCAACGAGCAAGCTCGCTCATACTCCTGTGAATCCAACCAGTAACACTTACCGTACAGTCCGGTCTCGTCGTCTGATATGTCGCATATCTTGCCTAGGGGTGGTAAACGTCAGACCCCAATAGCTCGATAAGTCGTGTCGATATGAGGTCTATAACATTTCAAGAAACTACCGGTAACACTTACCAGTAAATCTCAGCAACCCTGGCCAGGGATTTCCGGTTATAGCCAATCGAACACAGTGCAACATCAACTCCCTATACCGGGAGAGACGAATCCCCTCCTATCGCTCATTGCCTCCATGTGATTCGGGACTGTACCCAAAAACCACCGTTTTGCATGCCCTCTTGGACGTGGTAAGGTGGAAATCAAAGCACAGTGGGAACCACACAAGACTCTATGACGATCTCGGGTTAACAGACTACTCTGTACCAGTGTCACCAGAGAACTGCCATTTGACGTAAGGTATAATACCAGCTGGGAGTTCTCGGCGAGTCCATCCAGTGTACCCAGTCTCTAATGAGCACCCGTATATCATCTCTGATGTCAAAAACCAATGGATATGGGATCATCCATCGCCCATCTATATGGGTCGAGAAGGTATATGCTAGTCTACACTGGTATATCGATGCCCCGTCTCGATACACCCACGACTAGGGACTTTGAAGGATGTACTTATGGACTACCACGTCTCCACTAGTATGATCTGCATCATAGTCCAGGTAGTCAAGTACACATCCTAAGGGCTTTACCAACATGTAACAGAGAGACAATCAATGTACACGTTAAGGTAAAGAGTAACCAGATAGCATACTATCATGTCGAGCAAGAAAGTCCTCCCTATATATGTCCCAGCATCCACTACAATATACATCCAATGTACAGTAATGGCCTCTAGGGCATACATATAACCAACAATCTCCCACTTGCACTAGGGCCATCTGATAGCAGTGGTTGCAGTATCTCATACTCAACCATCCCATAAAAATCTCTCTCTGGGAACAGGCCTTTGTGAGTGGATCCGCTGTGTTGTCCTCTGAGTCTACTCTCCAAACCTCAATCACCCTGGAGATCAACCATCTCCATGATCAGGTGAAACTGCCTTAGAATATGTCTGGATCACTGATGGGACCGGCGTTCCTCGGCATAAGCCACAACTCCATTGTCTCACAATGGTTGGAACGTAGTTCATCTCATGAACTAATATACACCCAGACAATGGTAGCATCTTAAGTAGCGATGTATTCTGCCTTTATCTTCTAGTATGCCACGGTATCTAGCTTGGAACTCTTCCAACATACCGTCCCTTTACTGAGGGTAAAGACAATGCCTGTGACTGACATTCAGTCGTCTTTATCACCCTGGAACCCTTCCAGTGATTCTCCCCAGGATCGATTGATACCATCTCACTACAACTAGTGAGAATCCTAACATCCAATTAGATCTATCTCATAGATCCAAACCTAGGATTTAGGAGGTATCACTTTGATCCTTTATGGAGAATCATTGTGATAAGCGGAGATTGACCGAGCGTAGCATAGGAAACTCCTTCCCTATCAAGAGTATGTCATCCACGTACTCTACGAGGATCATCACCATACTCCCTACTACCTTTTTGTATATACAAGGTTCATCTACCATTTTGATGATGTCAAACTCTTTGACTAACACATCAAAACATATGTTCCAACTCCGCGATACCTGCTTTATCCTATAAAGCATCTTGTACACGTTTCCGCTGCTCCCACTGTCTACGAAGCCCTCTGGCTGTGTACTTATAGACGCTCTATTCTAAAACATCATTTGGAAAAGCTGTCATGACACCCAACCACCAGATATCGTAGTCATGGTATGTAGCCGTGGCAAGTAGGATCTGGATGGACTTAAGCATAGCTCCCTGGAAAAGGTTTCATCATTCTCCACGCCTGGTCGATGATGAAAAGCTTTAATAAGTCTAGCTTTGAAAGTCTCAACTTTTCCATCTACACCAAGTAATCTTCTCAAGATATACTTGCTCCTGATGGGGATTTAACCCTTTAGATATAGCAACCAAAGTCCGTACTTTGTTGGTGTACATAGATTCCATCTCAGATCATTAAGCATCCAGCCATTCTTACAGAGTCCCACTCCTGATGGACAGCTCGAAAACTAGTTGGGTCATCATCTCATGATGCAATCCTCGCTCCCACTGTCATAGAGAAACCGAAATATCTCTCAGGTGGGTGAGGAACCCTACTAGATCGGCGGAGAGGCTGAGGTTCGTTGGAATCTACTGAATCCTTTGGTTCTACCAAATCATCTGCTGTTGTTTGTATAGCTGGAACCTTTCCAGTTGTACATAACAGACCTTGCCTCGAGCTTGTCCGGATTATGCTTTTAGATATAGCCCGGACAACCCCAAATCTTAACCAACTTAAGATATGGGCTCTTCCCTTTCCATATCACATATGAAGCGGTAGGCAACTGATTTGATTGGAACCCTATTCAATAGGTATGCAGCTTCTCAAGTGCATAACTCCCAAAAGGAAATAGGTAACTCAGTAGTACTCATCATAGAGAGCACCATATCATATAGGGTGTGATTGCTCCACCCCGATATACCATCGTGCTATGGTGTATACGGAGGAGTAATGCTGAGAGAGAATCTCATTCTCCTTTAGAAAAGTCCAGGAATTCCGTGCTCAAGTATTCTCCTCCTTGATCACATCAAAGGACATAATACTTATACCCGTATTTTGGTTCTCTACTTCTAACTTATATTCTGTGAATATCTCAAAAGGTTCGGACTTGTGTTTCAACAGGAACATATGTCTGAATCTCGAGAGATCATCAGAGAACGTAATGAAGTACAAAGAACCGGTCTTGGCATGTGTAGACATGCGACCTTATATACATCAACATGTATCATCCCAAGAGTTCACTAACTCATTCTCTGTTTCCAATAAACAGGGCTATGGTCATCTAATCTTTGTGACATGACTGGCAAGTTTCACAAGATGTAAATTCAAACTGATTTAAACATGCATCTAAAATGTAACTTCAGCCAGTCGGGTCGCATTGATATGACCTAGTCTACAATGCCTCAAGAAAGATTCATTCATATCTGAACTCTTCCTCTTATGTGTGTTCTGTATACTAAGAACTGTAGTTTGATTTAGAACATCAATGCTTTTAGATAACGTGCCTGAACCGATCAACTTTTGATATAGGAAATGTTCAAAACATTATCCAACAATACAAAATTATATCCTTTCTTTACTAATAAAGAGACTGATATGATTTTGTATATCAGGTTCGGTATCTAATAACATTCGTTCAGAATCAATGTATTGGTAATACAGGGTGACAGTCACCAACAGACTTGGCTGCAACACTTGCCCCGTTTTCTGCCTCATGAAACTTGTCACCCGTTCTCAGTTCTCTACCTTTCTGTAACCCTATGTAACATATTACATATCTGGGATCCTGATCTGGTATCTCATACCCAGGATGTAAAGGATACTGAGAAACAGTTCTCTGTAATGAACACACCCGAAGATGATGCATCAACATGCACTCTCTTCGTTTGGGCGGCACGGGAATTCTGGTAATCCCCAATTTCCTGCTCTGTCTTATAACAATTATAAGTTGGAGCAGGACCAACGTTCCCCAGCTCAGTATAACAAGCGGGTTCGGTCAAATATCCGTTTTATTATCTTGATTAAGGCGTGATATGGTCGCTACCTGGAGAGAGAGAGAAGAAAACACTCAGCGTGCGCTCTTACAAGAATAGATTGGTTATTATTTTATCTAATCAGGATGGCTCCTACTGTTTTTATCAAATCTTCCTTCAAACCCTAAAAGGAAAGACTAGCCAGGATTAATTACACACTACAAGTTCGCCAATCTTTCAGCCAGGCCAGTGTCGGTACTTTGAGGGAGGTCCCCCGTGCTTTCGCACGAACCTAATTAATGTAAACCTCGTTTTCCCAGAGGCGTAACCCCGTTGACACCTTTCTAGACACCTACTTGATCAGCTAATTGCAATGTGTAAAACTCTCCCAGGAGTAACAATTACTCGCAGCGGGTATCGGGATCCAACTATCTCATAGAAGGTATGCAATCTCATTGCAAATTTCAACACTTGAAATTCCCGATAATATTTTGCCCATAACCTCCTATGACCTTGACAAAGGCCAACAAACCATAGGATGCTAGTCAAGTTCAACCCGTCATTTCTTGATTGAATCAAACCCACCCGCACGACCCTTGACAAAGGCCAACAAGGTCGCACGACTACCCTAACCCAATCTGCATCATATGCATAAGCAGATAAGCACCAGTTAGCTACCGCACACTGCGCCTTGACAAAGGCCAACAAACGCAGCACGAATACTAACTACTACTTATCTGAAATGACGGAGGGCTACGACAGGTTTTTCTGAAAACCTATTGCGTAATAAACTTGATATCGTTGTAGAATCAAATGATTTTAAAAATGGAGTGCTTTTGAGGCTTTTCTAGTATTGCTAAAGGAGTCACTCCCGGTGAAGGGATCGTCGGTCCTTTTCTCGTCGAATGAGGTGCGGGATATATCATATATATCACTGTGCAAAGCAAAAACTCTTAAAAGCAATCAAAAGACAAACCGAGTGTGTAGCATCTGCCAGTTATTGCTAAAGGAGTCACTCCCGGTGAAGGGATCTCGGTCCTTTCCTCATCGAATAAGGTGCACGATATATCACATATACCGCTGTGCAAAGCAAGAACTGTAGCTACCTGTTTTATTTTTGAAATTCGATTCTACAACATCTTTAGGTTTCTTTTTACTTTCATTAATCATATTAATGAAGTCCCATCATTTAAGTACCTAAACATCATAGATAAATACGATATACACTTATGCCATCCGCATTCGCCTCGATGTCCCCTCGTGCACCGTTAGGTTAGGTAACTAACGGCAGAGCGGGGCAGGGCTAGCGCGGGTGTAAAACATAAGTAACATCTATATAATATATCATATATACTATATACAGTATCCATCACAGAACATCACATGATCACATCACAGATATCGCAGCAGAAGAATCATATGAAATATTGGATATACTAGGACGTCCGTGTTTTCAATACGAGCCAGTATAAAACACGGATTCCACGGTCGCGATGAATAGCCAAACCCACACCCCTAGACCCCTACGAGAGTGGCAAGCAACCCTACCAATTCTAGAGTTAGGAGACCCGGACTCGACTCCTCGAGTTGGTCTCCCACTGGACCCTAGAACCCGGTTACTTGTGCCCTCCTCCTTGGGTCTATCCTAGTGCGGAAAAGTAAATAATACACAAAGGGTGACATCTTCCGCAACCTGGAAGTGCCCCAATAAAAGAATATTACATACAAGTTTCTACATGAATGAAAATGAAAAACACTCATCTCACATAAAAACCCCCGGCTATTCAAACACGACGATCCAATATAACATATCCAGCAACACATAACATCACATGTCATCAACGTAAGTAAATATGTCCATCCCAATTGTCGTTGACATATAGCAACGAAACCGGCGATATCACATATTACACTTACGGTCACCGAAAAGAAAGTGTAAAACTACAACAGTTGGAATCCGCAACCTCCATAGACATCGCATGCCTAATCAAATGAATTCCTTAGACATCGCATGCCTAACAATTATAAACCCCGCATTTTAGTCTCATTATCGAAAACTCTTTTCAATATCAAGTCGGGCAATTCAACAAGATTCCCGACATCCTGATCGAATGCTCGTCGCAAACTTTAGTAGGCGGCCGCACCCCCGACGCCGTCGACGAAGTGCACCAAGGCGGAACACCGCTGCCGCGAGCACCCGAACGGATGCTTTCGGCGACGGGGTTCTCCTACAGTCACTTGGTCGGGGCTATGGAGTGAGGCTGTCTATTAAGTTTATCCGGCGAGTATCCGCGTACGCTACGTGATTGCGACGGACTTTTGATCACATCAAAATTCCGTGGCAACCGATCAAGTGAGACCAAACTGCTATGTTTATAACATTCATATTAGTTATCTCATAACTATTTGTGAATTCCAATTGTTGTATCACATTCCGGATAAGATAGAAAATGTTAAACTTTCCGATCGAACAATCGAACACCCAAGTTTTCCCGAAACAGCTCAACTCATGAAATAAGTTCAAAGACATTCACTTCGTGCCTCAGTACCAACGGTCCAGCCGTAGAAGGGTCAAGCCAACGCCTCACATGTGGCACGCCGTACTGCCCCAAATCCTAAGGTTCAAAGGGCAGTTCAAGACGGTCACATAATCGAGTTAAGGTTTGTTGTCTTCTAGAGGGTCTATCGCGTTACTTGCACTACTTAGAACGTCTTTAAACCACGGAAAAATCCAACACTTGGAAATTTTCCGGCAGGGGAAAAGTTGGGTATTTATATCCGGTCGAACTTTTTAACATATTCAAAAATCATCCGGAAAGACACATAGACAGAGTTTGACAATCCGATCGAATAAACGAATCCCCAAAACAACCCCAGAAAATTCAACTCTTGAATAATATTTAAAAATACCCAGAGAACTCAGCACTGAATAAAGGAAGTTACTGTGCAAAATTGGGTGGGTGACGTCATCATACGGCCGCGGAACCGCCGCAGAAGCCAGGCTTCTGCCGCGGTTCCGCCGCACTTTGAAGGAATCATAGACACGTGTTGCACAGTAATTCTTAGGATTCCCTGCTGATTTTTCTGCATATTTTTAATTTGGAAAAATCCCAGTTTTTAGAAAAAGTCCAGAGAGCTATTTTGGGGTTAGGGTTTTGGTTCGATCGGGTTTCAAACGTCGTCTACACATCGCCTAAGGCTCTAGCTAGGCTCTGATACCACTGTAGGGTTCCTAGGCACACTAATGAGGTCTCACAAGGCATCAACCATGCCAATTTCAAATTTTACGGGTGCCGAGAAACCCTAATACGTATCGTTAACTAGAAATTTAGGCGAAACAACGAGCTAGTTAACAACTTAACTAAAGTGTAACGGAAATACAACCTTTGTAGATCCGGTGCTCCACCTCCATAGCTCCGTGATGATGTCTCTTCGCTGCGATCATCATATTCCGGGCTCTAGTGTCGGCTTCATCGGAGAATGGACGGGCTAGGTCATCGACTACGACGCCGAAGATGATCTACGTCGAGGCATCACTAGATCAAGCTCCCACTTCACCAAGTCATGAAACTTGTGAAGAAAACACACTCTGCTACTTGGCAAGAGGTAGAGGATGAAGAAATAGGAAGTGGGTTCACTTTAGAAATGGATTTCTCACTCATTTGCTCAAGTTGCCATTGAAGTAGAAAGCTTTTCTTTCTTGCTCATGAAGAAGAAGAAGAAAGAAAATGAATATGATAAGTTAATTAAATCCAAAAGAAAAATGAATACTTATCATATTCAAACCATGGTTAAGTGTAGAGAATGAATCATGGTTAAGTGGAATGGTTAGGGTTAAGCATGAGACAAAATGGTGACTTAGTCAAAGCTTCATGAAGCTTCAAAATCAAACAAAGTTAGCCACCATTTTCTCTTTATGCTTTTCATTTTCCAAAAAGAATAAATAAATAAATAAATGAATAAGAAAATGAAAACCCTAACCAATATACAACCATGGTTTAATCTTTACACAAACCCTAGTGAGCATGTATTATCAAACATGATACAAACTTGTGTACAAAAGTATATCACATATACAATGTGCACAATCCAAGTGAGAAAATCCATTTAAAGTGAACCAATACTAGTTAATGCAAAGTAATACATCAAATATATAATTATGCATTAAATCATTAAATCAACACTTGATTCAATGATCCGGTCATATCGCATATAACCGACTAGTATCCTATGTATCGACTTATCGAATCAACCCTCGATTCGATAACTAGGTTATATCGCATATAACCATTCGATACATTCATCGCGAGAATAGAATACGGTATCACATACACGCATTATTCTCGGTCCCGCACATATCTCATATGCGCTCCTATTTCATTTCGCTTGAGCCAGGAAACCTCTGTGTAGGACTCTAAAGACTCGTCAATACGCCGGCAGCAGGTGATGATCATATCAAACACCCACAAGCCGCAAGCGGTCTGCTAAACGTAACGGCCACCCGGGTATTGAGCGATCAGAAGATCGACGAGCAAGCCCGCTCATACTCCTGTGAATCCAACCAGTAACACTTACCGTACAGTCCGGTCTCGTCGTCTGATATGTCGCATATCTTGCCTACGGGTGGTAAACGTCAGACCCCAATAGCTCGATAAGTCGTGTCGATATGAGATCTATAACATTTCGAGAAACTACTGGTAACACTTACCAGTAAATCTCAGCAACCCTGGCCAGGGATTTCCGGTTATAGCCAATCGAACACAGTGCAACATCAACTCCCTATACCGGGAGAGACGAATCCCCTCCTATCGCTCATTGCCTCCATGTGATTCGGGACTGCACCCAAAAACCACCGTTTTGCATGCCCTCTTGGACGTGGTAAGGTGGAAATCAAAGCACAGTGGGAACCACACAAGACTCTATGACGATCTCGGGTTAACAGACTACTCTGTACCAGTGTCACCAGAGAACTGCCATCTGACGTAAGGTATAATACCAGCTGGGAGTTCTCGGCGAGTCCGTCCAGTGTACCCAGTCTCCACTGAGCACCCGTATATCATCTCTGATGTCAAACAACAATGGATATGGGATCATCCATCGCCCATCTATATGGGTCGAGAAGGTATATGCTAGTCTACACTGGTATATCGATACCCCGTCTCGATACACCCACGACTAGGGACTTTGAAGGATGTACTTATGGACTACCATGTCCCCACTAGTATGATCTGCATCATAGTCCAGGTAGTCAAGTACACATCCTAAGGGCTTTACCAACATGTAACAGAGAGACAATCAATGTACACGTTAAGGTAAAGAGTAACCAGATAGCATACTATCATGTCGAGCAAGAAAGTCCTCCCTATATATGTCCCAGCATCCACTACAATATACATCCAATATACAGTAATGGCCTCTAGGGTATACATATAACTAACAGTGTATATGTCCAATCGTTCACCAAGAAGATAATGGCGCCAAATCTTGAGTGCAAAGATTATGGCCGCCAACTCCAAATCATGCGTCGGATAGTTGCGCTCATGAATCTTTAGCTGTCGTGACGCATAAGCTACAACTTTACCATACTGATGTAGAACACATCCTAATCCCTTACCGGATGCATCGCAATGCATTTTAAAATCTCCAGATTGGTCCGGTATGACCAAGATAGGCGCTGATGTCAATCTTGACTTGAGTTCTACGAAATCTTGTTCGCATGCTTCTGACCACACGAATTCTTCATCTTTACGCATGAGCTTAGTCAGGGGTGTTGCAATCTTCGAAAATCCTTCAATAAACCTTCTGTAATATCCTGCTAGACCCAAGAAAATTCGAATGTCCTTCACTGACTTCGGTGTCGGCCATTCGCTTACTGCTGATACTTTAGCTGGATCTACAGAGATTCCATCGCCTGATACAATATGTCCGAGAAAACCAACTTGATCTAGCCAAAACTTGCACTTGCTGTACTTGGCATAGAGTTGATATGTCGTAAAGTCTCCAGGACAATTCGTAGGTGTTCGGCATGTTCTTTCCGAGTCTTAGAATACACCAGGATGTCGTCGATGAAGATGAAAACAAACTTGTCTAGGTACTCTCGGAAAAATTGATTCATTAGGTTCATGAATATAGCTGGTGCGTTGGTCACTCCAAATGGCATCACAAGAAATTCGTAATGTCCATAGCGAGTTCTGAATGCCGTTTTATGGATATCAGATTCTTTGACCTTCACCTGATGATAACCCGAACGAAGATCTAACTTGGAGAAAACGCAAGACCCACTTAGCTGATCGAACAGGTCGTCGATGCGTGGAAGTGGATACTTGTTCTTAATAGTTACTTCGTTCAGAGCTCTATAATCAATGCACATTCTGTATGAACCTTCCTTCTTCTTCACAAGCAGAACTAGTGATCCCCAACTTGATGTGCTGGGATGAATCCATCCTTTCGTCAATACTTCGTCCAACCGAGTACGGACTTCCTTCAAACCTTTATGACTTAACTGATACGGTGCTTTGATCACTGGTTGTGCTCCAGGTACTAAATCAATGCTGAATTCAAGAGCTCGATCGGGAGGCAAACTTGATATGTCTTCAGGAAATACATCGTCGAACTCTCGAACTATCTCTGTCTTCGATCCTTCCTCCGCTTGAAGTGTTGCAATTACTGCCTTCTTTAGTTTTGCCTTGTATGTGCTTGGCTCCAGGGTACGGTCTCCACTTTTGAAATAAAAGACCGGATGTTCTGGAATCTCAAACACTACCCTACTTTGACGACAGTCAATGGTAGCGTAAAAAGTTCCGAGCCAATCCATACCCAAAATGACATCAAAATTCGGTATCTCCAGCACCTTGAAGTCAGCATAGAATTCTCTGCTGCAGACGACTACTGGACACAGATCGTATCCCATTATTGCCTTTAGAATGCCGTTCCCTGAACTGACATTCCAGCTGGATACAAGAGGTTTGACTAGAATCGCGGGAGTTCGGACGAACTGTTGCGACATAAAGCAATGAGATACTCCAGTATCGAAGAGTGCTAGTGCAGGAAGTGAGGCTACTAAGATTGTACTTAAGTTATGTGGGATAGGTTTAGGTATAGAAAAATACAAGTATTGAACAACTTTGAAAATTGAAAGGTTACCAGTAATGACTTGGCCAGTGGCTTCAGCTTCTTCCACAGTCATTGTGAAAGCCTGTCGCCTCGGTACATTCTTCCTTGCTGGAGGAGCATTCCTCTATCCGTTCTTCTGTACTTGAGGTAAGTTCCTTTGAGCTTGATGGAACTGACGAGGAGGAGGTGCAGTTGGTCCACGAGGAGGTGGAGCAGGGAGAGCGAGTCGTGGAGCAGGTGCCTGGATGGCTGGACGCTGTTGATAAGTAATTGCTGGTCTGGGTGCAGCATTTGGATTATGTCTATGAGGACAAGTCTCAATGTCATGAGTGACTGAGCCGCAGACAAAGCAAAGGCAATTTGCACATCGGCAGTCCTTCGCCAGGTGTCCATCTCTTCTGCAGTAGGAACAAAAGGCCGGGCCGGGCCGGTTGATTGGTACTCCCGGTCTCCTGGGCACAAATTGTGGTCTTGAAGAGGCTCCTCCTGCCATCTGGGTGGTAGGGCGCTTCATTCCGGCAGATTGGGGTCTACCCTTCATCTTTACCACTGCCTCATATCGGTGGGCAGCTTTCAGGGCCAGTTCATGGGTTGGGAAATCCCCTGTAGCTAAGGCAGCTTGGATTTCTAGATTTAACCCTTGCTGAAATCGTCTGGACCTGATCTCAGCTGTTGGTATCAAGTGTGCCGCGAACTTGTTAAGGTCTTGTGTTAGCTGTGTAATATGTGTTATTTGAATATCGAATATTGGGACATATCTTAACTACTGAGCATGGTAAACTCAGCGTCATATTCATCCACTGATTTAGTCCACATCGAACCCTGTTGTAGATGGATGAATTGCTGCTCCATGTCAAATCGGGCAGTCTCTGGGAAGTATTTCGCGTCGAACATGTTGCGAAAAGTCCTCCATTCGATCGGTTGGTCAAGACGGCTTTCTTCCACTTTCCACCAAACTCAGGCATTATTTGTGAGTTGCAGCTTCACAACTCGAACCCAAGCGATCTCTGGCACTTGTGCTGCTTCCAGATCATCCTCAGTACTTTGAGCCTATTCCCCAGCTTCCAGAGGGCTCTCTTTTCCTAAAATTTTTTTTGGGTGCAATGCTCGGAATTGTTCACTCCGGGCGCTTCCGCTTCTGGACGGTTCATTAAGATAGCAGTCAGCTGTTGCTGTCCCTCCAGGAGGCTTCGGATTGCCTCAAGCAGTACTGTCTGCTGATTGATCGGAGCAACAATGGTAGACGTAAGCAGTAGAAGTGGTGGTGTGTTGTTGAAGTTGGTGCTGGTGTTGTTTGGAGAATCCATAACCTTGAAAGAAAAATTTAGGTTAGGATAGATTCAAAGTATATGAAATTGTAAGATTCAAGGAATATGAAATGTAAAGAATGTTTTTAGTTGCTGATTCTTGTGTTATATTGCTTAGGACTTCATGCAGAATTGACCCGCATGTCCATGCAGAACTGACCTGCATGGGCCGCCAACAAAACCTGTCACGCCACGCTTTCCGGTGTACTGCAAGAGGGCGCGACGAGATCCGCTACGTATTTACTCAGAAGTAAACATGCTAAGCGTTTCTAAGCAATATAAAGTAAATGTACACAAGAAAAATGACAATAGATGTAACTTAACAGCAACTTTTATTTATTAACATTTCTTTACAAGTACAACTGGAATGTAAATACATGAATGGAATGCAATGCCTAAACAATGGCATGAACCGAAATGAAAAGTATATACAAGTATCTAAAGTTCGGGGTCAAAGGCTAACTGCTCCAAGTTTTCAGTACTGGGCTCGATCTCCAGTGAGTCCGATCCACCTGACAACATTCCAAAGAAAGAAGAAAAGGAATGTCGTCAGCGAACAATCGCTCGGTAAGTCCCAAAAAAGGTAGAGATAGAATAGACAGAAAGAGATTATAACTAGTAATGTTTGATTATAATGTTAACGCAGTTGTTTGTTTATGATTTTGAAACAATCTATTAAAAATTTGTAGGTTTGTTATTAGGAAAAAATTAGGTTTTTAAAGAAAAGAGCTTCGGAAGCCGGAATAACTCCGCTTCCGACGAGTTTTGAAAAAAAGAGAATTTTTAGAATAGTAAAAGAGAAGGGGACAGGGGACTTACTGGTTATAAAGAAATAGGGAGGTAGGGAAAGACTTTGGAACCGTCGGGGCGTCTTTTCGTCGCCGGATTCTTCTTGGAACGTCGCCGGAACTTTGTCTCTTGCTAACTCCACTTACACAACTTAGGACTTGGAAATTTTAGAGAGTTTTGTAATGAAATTCCGAGTGAGGAGGGGTGAAATGGAGTGTGGTATTTATAGGGAAAATTAGGATTTTGAGGGTTAATGAATGCATTAAAAATAAATTAGAATTAAAGAGTGAAATTACACTCTCTGGATGTTTTCAGAGTAAACAAACAATATGGAGTTAGTGGGGTAGGCGAAGAGGTGCCAGGGGAAAAAAATTGTATCATTCCCAATGGGGGGACCCGGTGCCGCCGGTCATTTGGTGCTTCTTGCCGGCCGTAGGTGTTAGTCTGGGGTTGGGATTGATGACACGTGTCCCTGTCTGTTGGTATACCTCAGTGCACGTGTTTGATTTTTTTGTGACTTTTCGTTTTACATGTAGTGCACGTGTAAACCTTTGGGCTTCTAAAAGATTAAAATAAAAATCAATAAAAATATAATGTGGCTGGGGGGATTCGATCACAGGGGCTATGTCACAGCAATGCAAGGCTTTACCAATGAGCTACAAGTGTTTTCTTGCTGTTTAAAAGCAATTCAAATACTAGTGTACACATGATTTCAAATACTCCATTTGTACATTAACTTTTAAATAAATTTTCTATACAAATTGGAGTTGTTACATGAATACTTGAACTTGACTTGAAACTTGAAACTTGAACTTGTATTCTTCTTATGTATTCATGAATTCGGGAAGACTTGTAACTTTAACTATAATCTAGAATGTGTGGGATGTTGGGGTAGTTTGAGTCATGAGTTCAATATAATCTCAGGAGTCCCATTACTACAAATCACGTTGCTGTGGTACTGGAATGAAACGATATAAATCACGTTTCTGTGGTACCGGGCTGAAACAGTACATTACTAACTCTTGATTCGGGCTTGTGGTTTCTTGCCCCTAGATGATAGCCTTGGGTTCAAGAATACTCTTGAGATTGGTTGACATTCACATTTGAACTGACGTTAAATTAGGTTATTCTTGTAGAGACCTGTTAGGACATATTGACCTTCACTTCATATTCACCAATACATATGTATCACATACTCATTTGACCAACACATGCTATATCTTATTGCCATGCTCATGTTATCTTTCCATGCATATATAGTTGACATGCACACTATCATGATACTTGTTCACATATTCATGATTTCTATTCACGTTATATCACATATTACCTCGCACTTCATACATATAATTCTTATCCTTTTTTGGGACTTACAGAGTGCAAGTTCGCTGACGGGCATTCCACCCTGTTTGTTTCTTTCCTTGGAATGTTCTTCAGGTGACTTAGTGACAGAAGAAATCGAGGCAACAGAAGAGGAGTTTTCCCAGTTAGCTTCACAGGCTGACTACTAGTTTCCTTTCATCATTTTACCTTTCCTGTATGCCTACTGTTTAAGGCATCTTTATTTTGTACTTTTGTCACAACCCAAAAATATTAGCTCGTGACCGGCACTTAAATCACGCTACGTCTATAGGCGTAACGTAATTCAAGTAAGTCGAAGCCCAGAAATCTAAACCTTTTTTGAATAAAATAAAGAGGTGAAGTTTTGAAATAAAGGTACGGTGAATTCAAACGTTTTCTTAATGCGTAAATAGCGGAACTTGAAAAATGCAAGTGGAATTTGAAATATTGAAAAACATGTTTCGTCTTTTAAAAAATTGGGCAGCACCTCCTTTGTATATTTTGATCCAAAACCACATTTATATAATAATGATAAAGGCATCCCCAAGCGGGAGCTAGCTCTTTGCCAATCGGCGGAATCACAACCACGCAAGTCATAATATATGTATACGATACCCAACGGCGAAGATCAACACAAGAATAATGAATAAAGCAAGACATCAACCCAAAAAAAGCGAACATAAACCCTCGCTCTCAGTCTCGCAACCACAAGTCTCACTAAGTCTTACTACTTATACAAATACTAGTTTCTGATTTGATGGAGTTAACTAGATACATCAGGAATAATAAATACAAGAGGGGTACGATCCAACATGTACCACCTACCAAAGCAAAACACCCGAATGCAGCTATGTGCCTGCGATGCCGCTATTGATCCATGCGATCAACCTGCAAGAACTGTGGCACAACGGGGGTGAGTTGCCAATTCGTGAGTAGAAAACATCATCAGGTAGAAATCGAATAAATAACGATTCCTAGGTCAACTATATCATAAAGGTAATACTATGATATCTAGGGTGACCGTATCTGCATATGTGCCAACAATATACTCAATGCCTATCTGTATGTGGATATCATCCAACCATATAATCAATGCCTGTATGCATGTGGATCTCATCCACGTGTCTATCAATGACACAACAACGTCATGCATGTAAATATCATAAAAGCATATGCATGAAGGTATGAGGTTATAAATCAACGTGTGTCCCTCGCGACATATCAAAATCATGGAACCTGAGTGTCTAGCATTGACACTCGAAACATCATGAAACCTGTGTCCAACATCGACATGTAAATCCTCATATATCTCGGGCTCCGTCAGTCCGGATCGGCCCACGGGCTCTGTCTATGGGATCGGCCCTCGGGCTCCGGCAGAACGGGTCGGCCCATATCCATCTCTCGACTCCGGTCGGTATCCTCCGGGTAACCGCCAGGTTTAAATACTATCACCGGTAGGTAGTGCTCCCCTGCCAGGCTCACCGCCTAACAATACGAGTCTTCTTGCCCCGGGGTACCTCACCAGGTCCACCATGTACCCGCAGACGGTGCCTACCGCTCCTCGAATCGGGTTTCACATGCCAATCTCAGAACCGAGAAAACACATGGTGGATGCACTGAAATATTATATCAATAGAAACCGGGTTTTTAAAACAATACATACTTTCCTTTGAAATAATCACGGTTCTCAAATCCAGAAATTTTATGAAAACAGTATATCTCAATGCGTATAATCGTAAAGCATGATGTATGCGACATATAACAGAATGTAAGTATATCCGTATATCATGCAACATGGAACAGTGATGTGAGCATGGGCATATCATTATAATGTGAGCATAGCAATATAATAGCATGATATAACAATTCTACTGTGTGAGTGACATAGCAATTATCGATGATGAAGTGTGTGAGTCGGCCAATCTGTATAAGTGTAACATACGCATTATCGATAATGGTGTAGGTTTACTAGCACAGGTATATGTAAAGTAATGGGAATGACATGAACGTAGCATAAAGTACATCATCAGCTAAATGCTATAAGGTATACGTATCTAACATGACCGAGTCGGTGAATCTATCAATCGGCATCCAGCCTCACAATATCACGTGCGGTATAATCCATCGTACGACATTCTCTAGTCAAGGGTATGGATCAATCATCATAAAACTCATCATGTACGGTAAATCATCGTACAGCGGCATTAAACCATTAGGGATCCTATCAACCTATATGACAAGTAGGGTACGGACCTAACGTCTCGTATGACATATCACTCATGATTTACAACATTATATATATCTATATACCTATATCCCAGGTCGCATCCATAACAATCTCATATCAGGGGACCGGCAAAGGTATCAATCATCTCTTATTGACTCGCATCCGTATACCGACATATCAATCAAGTCATCATATCACATCGAATATTCTTTTCATCACATTTATATCCCACACCAAGTCATTTATATATATATATCCTATCTTGTAAATATCATGTCATGCTACTCTAAATCTCATACTTATTCTCGTGCACTACCTATCTATATATCGTGATTCACGTTCACTTATCCCATCCTTATATATGTATCAATCCGAGACATCATTTCTTTCATATCATGTCACACTAAACCTTTAATCACATCCATAGGTTCCCAGAATAGGTTTCTCTAACCATATCCTATATATCGGTTTCCATCAAAATTTGAGGGGGTGCTATACGCCATCCACCCGACTTCCCCCGTAGATATATATCTACTCACCTTGATCCTTACTTGCCGAAGTCGATATCGCCATCCTCTTCTTCATCATCCGAAGTCCACATGAGGCTTCCTACATATCACATATATCGTATCGCATCAAAACCTCCAATTCAAAACCAAAACGACCCGCGAGTCGCACATAGGTTAAAACCTATGGCCTACCTCAGAGTTTGTGTAGTTTTCGCGGAATATATTATTTTAATATTAAATTCCAAAAATAATATTTTATATTTTCTGAAATGTTACAACTTTTGTTTAAGACATCTTGTATCCGTTTATAACTCTGTGGAATGTGGAATGTAAATATATCGTAGTTGGATTTTTCATTATCATGTTCATTCTTATTCTATTTTATATTGCTTATAATACGCTTAGCGTATTTGTTTCGAGAAAGAACCTTCTCGGAATAAATACATCGCGGGTCTCGTCACGTGCTTGCTCCCATCTTTGGAAGCGGGGCGTCACAGCCTCGGTGGAGGCTTATAGAGGAAATCGGTACTTCGTGACGTTCATTGATGATGCAACCCGGAAGACATGGGTTTATGCGATGAAGAAAAATTCCGATGTGTTTGGTCTCTTTAAACAATGAATTGAGCAGGTGGAGAACCAGAAAGGGATGAAGATTAAGTACCTGAAGTCCGACAATGGCGGGGAATACTGCACATAAGAGTTCAAGGCGTTTTGCTCGTAGAAGGGTATTCGTTGGTTGAAGACGGTACTGGGGACACCGCAACAGAACGATATCGCTGAAAGGATGAACATGACAATCCTAGAGCAGGTGCGGAGCATGACTTAGGATACGGATGTGCGAAAATTCCTATGGGCAGCAGCTATTGATGCTGCTGTGTATCTGATCAACAAAAACCCGTCAAATGTGTATGATGGAGGTATTCCGGAAGAAATTTGATCAGGTAAACCGGTTAATTATTCACACCTCAAAGTATTTGGTTATATTGCGTATTCTTTGTTTGATAAGATGGAAATGAGTAAGATTGACTCTAAGTCTAGGAAGCGTGCTTTCATCGGGTATGGTGGAGATGAGCTCGGATATCGGTTGTGGGATTACACAAGCAAGAAGGTAATACGAAACCAGAATGTTTTCTTTGATGAGCAACACTTGTACAAAGAAGAAAAGCAAGCCAATGATGGTGGAATATCAGAGTTCGTCGAACTAGATGGAACTCAAGAAAGCAATCAGGTACCTACAAATGGAAATCAGAATATGGAGGAGATGAGCACGGTTGTGCAGGATCAGGTTCAAGAACATGTTGAAGACCAAGTTCAGCAACCAGATGTACTAATTTTGAGGAGATCTACATAAGAGAGGAGGATACCTGATAAACTTGTTATCGACTTCATTTTGTACAAAGATTCGGGAGAGCCCGAATCCCTTGCAGAAGCAATAAGTGACGGTGCTAGTAAGCAGCAGGAATAAGTTATGAACGAGAATATGGATTCTTTGAAGAAGAACCGTACATGGGATCTAGTGAAGCTACCCAAGGGTCGGAAAGAGTTGCTGAATAGGTGGGTGTACATGATAAAAGATGAGGTTGATGGCATGAAGCGGTACAAGGCTCGCTTGGTAATTAAGAGATATGCGCAACAGTATTGATAGACTATCGAGATATTTTCCCCAGAGGTGAAGATGGCATCAATTCGGGTGATTCTCAGTATCGTGGCAGTGTATAATTTGCACTTAGAGCAGCTAGATATGAAAACAACATTCGTTCATGGAGATTTGGAGGAGGAGATTTATATGATGCAGCCACCGGGATACGAGGTGAAAGGGAAAGAGAATTTGGTATGCTGACTGCGAAAATGTTTGTGTGGCCTCAAACAAGCTCCCAAGCAGTGGTATCTCAAGTTCAATCAGTTCATGTTAGAGATAGGATTTGTGTGCTGTGAATCAGAACATTGTGTGTATGTTCAGACTTTTAAGGATGGCGACTACATTATTTTGTCACTTTACGTGGATGATATGCTGGCTGCGGGTCCGAATTTCAAGAAAATTCAAAGCCTGAAGAAGATGATGGCTGAAAAATTCTCCATGAAGAATTTGGGAGGGCCAAGCAAATCTTGGGCATAAAGATCATACGATATAGAAAGCAGTGAAAACTATGGTTATCGCAAAGGGACTACATCAAGAAGGTTTTGAAGCGGTTCATTATGGACAAGTTAAAGCCGGTGAGTACACTTTTAGCGAAACACTTTAAACTCAGTAAGGAGTTGTGCCCGACAACTCAAGAGCAGAAAGATGAGATGGTAAGAGTGCCTTATACATCTGCGGCGGGGAGTTTGATATATGAGATGGTGAGTACAAGACTTGATATTGCACATGTAGTGAGAGTTGTGATCAGGTACATGCAAAACCCGGGGAATAAGCATTGGAATGCGGTGAAGTGGATGTTGAGATATCTTAAGGGAACGTCCATTCATTGCTTATGTTTCGGGGGAGATACTCTCAAGGTTCAAGGATACGTTGATGCGGACTACTCAGGTGATTGAGATAGTGAGAAAAGCACAACGAGTTATATATTCACAGTTAGGGAAACAACAGTGAGTTAGGTCTCTCAGTTGCAAAAGGTGGTGGCATTGTCAACTACGGAAGTCGAATATGTGTCCATTACGGAAGACAACAAGGAGATCATATGGTTGCAAGTGTTGGATATAGTGCCCTCAAGGCAATTATTGTAATTGCATGTAGGCGATTATGATAATTGAGGGAGGACCTATACAGGTAGAACAGTCTTACTCGAAATGATAGTATTCTATCTGGTTTGTCTTTATTATTGATCTGTATACGTTTTACTTGTTATTACGTTTCACTAATACATAATGATGAAGCCCATAGGATTCTTGCTAGACTACTGGAATTATGATGGCGATCATATACGTGAGACCTGGGTAGTCTATAAGCACATCGTTAAATGTCTCTAGTCAAGAGAGTATCGAGACCGAGCATCGATTTTCCAGAGTAGACTAGTGTATATATTTCGAGACCCAGACGAGGGGCGGTGGCCGGTCTCACAAGCCATTGGTGTTGTGTCACCTAAGATAGTATACAGGTGCTCACTGGAGGTGAGTACACCGGACAGACTCGCCGAGAACTTCTAGATGGTATTATATCTATTGTTAGATAGAAGTTCTCTAGTAGCATGAGTATAAGTTAGTCTTTGACCTGAGATCGTTATTTTTCTCTTGTGATTTCCCACTGCACTTAGATTACTACCCTAACACGGCTCAAAGGAGTCGTGCAAACGGGTTTTAGTTGGGTACAGTCCCGAACCACACAGTGAGCGATTGTTGGGGATTCGTCTTTCCTGGTATTAGGAGTCAATGTTACGTTGTATTCGGTTGGCCATCACCCTAAATCTGTGTCCACGGTGGATGAGATTTACTGATACGAGTTCAGTAGTTTCTCAGTTGGTGATGATCTTGACTCCGACATAACTTATCGGGTTATTAAGGGTCTGACGTTATTCACCCCCTAGACTCGGTATGCGATACTCTTAGACGAAGAGACTGGACTGTACGGAGATTGTCATATTCAGGCTCAGTAGGGTTCGGATGGACTTGATTGTCGACCTCCCTTTCGGCATATACCTGGATAGCTGTTACATACAGCTAGTGTCGCTGGCGTGCTTGTAGTTCTGGATTTATCCAGTAACTCATTGCTAGCGTATTGTCAGGTATTTAGAGTTTCACATAGAGAGTTTTCCCGGTTCAGGTGATATGATATAGATGATGTATGTTGGTCATACAGGCGTCCGATTAAATACATGTATATGCTACACAGACTTTAATTAGATAGTTGATAATACTAGCCGGCTTAGGATTAAGCCGGATTATTAAATCAAGTTTTGATTTAATAATTATTATATATATATATATATTCTAGTATTATTGTTCCCTATTCATTTTCTCTCTCTTGGTTATTCATATATTTATACGGATACACGTATATGTATTTCAATACGTATATCAGGTTTTATTCCGTATTTATACGGAATATTTCTAGAAGGAGGATACCTTATTATTTTAATTTCCTTTTAGGAATTCAATTGGAGATGAGGTGGAAGGTGAGGTGGCTTTGGGTATCGTTATGGACATGCAGAGAGGGATGAGCTTCATTTGTTTATAAAAGAAATGGTTGTGATATTTTTATTTGTTGTTGGAAAAATAATATGAAGCCATTCTATTCTCTCATTCTCACAACACAAGTAAACACTTAGCTTATTTTTTTTATGGCTGCCTCTCCATTCACTCCTCCTCCTCCTTCTTTCATGCTCTATTGAGCTTGGTTTTTAGTGAAAAAATGATAGTGGAAAATTCCTACTTCCTCACTCTCCATTCCTAGCGAGCTTGGAGCGTCGGTTGCTTCATTAAGTGAAGCTGAAGGTTAGATCGGTTTCTTTAGGTGGATCATCTTCGGCAAAGGCGGCCGTCTCTCAAAGTTGTTCCCGACGCCCTATGAGGAGCTTGGAGGGGTCTTCCACGATTGGGTGGACACGCATCGAAGGTTGTAATCCCTAAACCATGCATGCATGTTTTCTAGTTTAGTGTTTGGATCAATAGCTAGGAATTAGTTTCTAGTGCTCTTTTGTAAATTTTCGTTTTTCGGTTCAATATCGGCCGCGGTTGCTACGGTGAGGGTACTGGGAACTTTCATTGGTATCAGAGCCAACCCAAACACTAGAACTAGGTTTAGACAATGCGATAGTTTCGAAATCAAAATTTTTCCGTATCTAATTCCAAGTATCCAAGTTTCTGTTGGGATTTTCAAACTCTTTTAAATTTTTTTAAACAAGTGCAGAAGTATCTTCTTGATGTTAGTATTTCTAAAGAGGGAGACTCAAGTGGGAGGCCAACAAGAAGTGTTTATTTACTCTAAAGAGAGAGCCTCAAGTGGGGGGGGGGGCACCCAAAGCAAAAACGAGTCCATTCAAGCAATGAAAACCGCCAGAAATTGAGTTTTGACCGGTATAGGCGGTTTTGTTGTTTTAGTTTGTCCATATTTTTCTTCAGTTGCTTGGATACGTGGAATTAGGACTTTTAGACTTGTTTGATTTTGCCCAGATTTTGTTTTGCTATATTTATTCATTTGGGCAATCACGGAAAAACTTTCGATCGAAATTTTAGCATTGTTTATTGATTCGTATTTTGCATGTGTTGTTGAACGTCGTCTAATTGCTATATATTCGATTAGATGGGGTTGCACACTTGCTTGTGTTCTGTGATATATATGTGTGTGTGTGTGTGTGTGTGTGTGTGTGTGATGGTTTAGACGGATTGTCGTTATGGATATCCCCTCGTGCGATTACTTGTACAGTTTTGATTTATTATGTTGTATTAATTTGTTCAGGATGAGCTCCAACTTGTGGCCGCCATTTCCGCATTATATATATTCTTTTATTGGGGCTTGACAAGGATGCGATCGATGTCACCATTGTATATATGTTTTTCATTTCTGTACTAGGATTAACCCCAGGAGAAGTGCTCAAGTAGCCGGGTTCTAGAATGCGCTAGGTGGCCGTCTTATGGTGTTTGAGATCGGACCGCCTCACTCCAGAATTGGCGGATTGCTCACCGCACTTGTAGGGGTTATAGGATCGACCCGCGTAGGAGTGCCCAAGTTACCGAATTCTAAAAAGCGATGGGTGACTGACTCTTGTTATTGAGGGCGAGTTACCCAATTTCTAGAATTGGCTGGTAGCTTTCCGCACTCGTAGGGGTCTAGGATCGTTGATGTACGAGCTATCCACACGACCAGGGAACGTCGCGTTTTATTTGCAGCTCAAATGAAACGCGGGGCTTTTAGTTTATCTACTATTCCATATTGTTGTTCGCATGCTTGTGATGGATATTATCTGCCTATGATGCTATTACATGCCTTTGATGATATATATTGTATTATATTTAGTAGATATTTCTATATGTTTTGCATCCGCGCTAGCCCTGTCCCTGCCCTACCGTAAGTTAAGTAACCTTACGGTGAAGACCTGAGACCCCGTGGCGATTGCGGATGGCATATAAAAACATGCTATTTTATTTGTTTTTGGTGTGGCTTAGAAACTTATTTGATGGGACTGTGTTATATGTTTAATGCAAGAAAAACAAACCTAAATGATGTTGTTGGAACCAATTTTTAAAACTACTCGATTTTCTTCAAAATCATAGTCATATTCTTTTGTTTTGCATAGAGGTATTCGGTTAGAAATATCTTGCACCCCATTCTATAACGAAAGAGCCTTAATCCCTTCATGGGGAGTTCACTCTTAAGCAAAAGTTTATATTGCTAGTTTTAAAAGCGGAGCCTAAACTACTCCATTTCAAAGTCACTCGAGTTCCTTCAACGATATCAAGTTCATTACGTTAAAGGTTTTTCACCAAAAACTAGCCGTAGCCCTCTGTCATTTCAGATTAGCACTACTTAGTATTCATGTAACGTTTGTTGACTATAGTTAAGGCGTAGTATGCGGTAGCTAAGTAATGTTTTTCTGTTGCATGGTGATGCGATTATTTAGGACAGTCGTGTGACTTTGTTGACCATAATTAAGGGTCATGCTGGTGGGTCTAAATTAATCCAGGATAATGACGGGTTTAACTTGACTAGCGATTTATGCTTTGTTGACCATAGTTAAGGTCATAAGCCGCTAGGGGTAAAAACCATATCGGGAGTTTCAAATATAAGGGAAACTTGCCAAGTTTGCGCATACCTTCTAGAGTGTGGTAATTTTGGTCGGCTTCCGTCAAAGTTATCACACGATGATAGTTGGGTCCCGATTCCCACTGATGAGTAGGTATTACTCTTCAGGAGATTTTCACTTCACAATTAGCTAACCTATTAGGTGTCTAGAGAGTGTTAGCGAGGTTATGTTAGTTATATGTATGCCCTAGAGTCCATTACTGTACTTACGATGTATATTGTAGTGGATGCTAGGACATATATAGGGAGGACTTTCTTGCTCAACATGATAGTATGCTATCTGGTTGCACTTTATCTTAACATGTACACTTATTGTCTCTCTATTACATGTTGATAAAGCCCTTAGGATGAGTACTTGACTACCAGGATTATGATGCAAATCATACTAGTGGGGCTATGGTAGTTGGTAAGTACATCCTTTAAATGTTCCTAGTCGTGGGAGTATCGAGACGGGGCATCGATACTCCAGAGTAGACTAGTATATGCGCTTCTTGACCCATATGATGGGCGATGGATGATCCCACATCCATTGGTATTTGACATCAGAGAAGATATATGGGTGCTCAGTGGAGACTGGATACACTGAACGAACTCACCGAGAACTCCTAGATGGTATTATACCTATCGTCAGATAGCAGTTCTCTGGTGACACTGGTACATGTTAGTCTGTCGACCCGAGATCGTCATAGAGTCTTGTGTGATTCCCACTGTGCTTTGATTTCCACCTTATCACGTTCAAGAGATCGTGCAAAACGGTGGTTTTTGGGTACAGTCCCGAGTCACATGGAGGCAATGAGCGATAGGAGGGGATTCATCTCTCCCGGTATTGGGGCTTGATGTTGCGCTATGCTCGATTGGCCATAACAGGAAATCCCTGGCCAGGGTTGCTGAGATTTACTGGTAAGTGTTATCAGTAGTTTCTCGAACCGTTATGGATCTTGCATCGGCATGACTTATCAGGCTATTGAGGTCTGATGTTATACCACCTCAGGCTGTGATATGTGACATATCAGACGAAGAGACCGGACTGTACATTAGTGTTACTGATTGGATTCGTAGGAGTATGAGCAGGCTTGCTTGTTGATCTTCTGATCGCTCAAAACCCGGGTGGCCGTTTCGTTTAGCAGACCGCTTGCGGCTTGTGGGTGACTGATATGATCACCACCTACTGCCGGCGTATTGACGAGTCTTTAAAGTCCTACACAGAGGTTTCCTGGCTCAAGCGAAATGAAGTAGGAGCACATATGTGATATGTGCGGGACCGAGATTAATGCACGTATGTGATACCGCATTCTATTCTCGCGATATGTGATATCGGTCGGTTATATGTGATATAGCCGGGCTGTCGAATCAAGTGTTGATTCAACAAGTTGATACATTTGATATTAGTCAGTTGTATGTGATATAGTCAGATTATTAAATCAAGTGTTAATTTAATAATTTAATGTATAATTATATATTTGATATATTATCTTACATTAACAAATATTAGCTCACTTAAGTTTTCTTTTTCTCACTAGTGTACACTTAGTATATATGTGATATATATTAATGTACATCTTTTGTGTCATGTTAGATGCCACATGCTACATGGGTGTATGAGACTCACATCATGCTTATAATAATGATGGGTTTTATTTATTTAAAGTAAAATCAAATTAGTTGAAAATTAGTCACATGGTTGAAACTTGTAGTAGCTTGTGAAATCATTGACCAAGTCCACTAATTTTGTTTTACTTGTAGATATTTATTAACTTAACCATTATTGTTAGCCATGGTTTATTCTCTACATGAGTTAGTGTATGACACTAACTCATCCATGATTGCTATTCTCACTCATTATTCCATTCACACTTCATCTTCTTCCTCATCTCTAAAAAAATCTTTCTAGCTTCATAAGAGGTGAAGAAAAATAGTGAGAAAATTATTTCTAAAGTGAGCAAAATTCCTACTTCATCATCCTCTTCTCTACTAGCCATTTAGATTGGGTTTTTTCGGAAGAGGATGATGAAAGCTTCATGAGAGGTGAAGAAAAATACTGAGAAAATTATTTCTAAAGTGAGAAAAATTCCTACTTCATCAACCTCTTCTTTAGCTTCATGAGAGGTGAAGAAAAATAGTGAGAAAATTATTTCTAAAGTGAGAAAAATTCCTACTTCATCAGGTTACGCCTCTGCGGAAACGAGGTTATTTAATTGGGTCTGTGCGAAAGCACGGGGGACCTCCTTCGGAGTACCAGCACTGGTCTGGCTGAACAGTTAGTTAACTTGTAAGGTGTATATGATCCCGACTAGTTCTCCTTTTAAGGTTTGAAGGAGAATTCGAGGAAACAGTGGGAGCCATCCTGATTAGATAAAGTGATTATCAATCTAATCTTGATAGAGTGCACGTTGAGTGTTTCTTTTCTTTCTCTCTGGTTACAGCGACCCATGACTTATCTTAAACTAAAACTCATTAACTAAGTTAACCGAACCTTCTTACACGCTTTGGCTTTGGATTGTCATGATTCACGACAAAGTCGCATATTTTCCTGCTACTCCTAATTTCCCTTTGCATTTCTCAGAACACTCTATATCACTACAATGATCTATATTGGTTGGAACGACCATTCTATAGTTACATACGAACTCGAAGAAGTTAATTCAGTCGAGGATGTCCACTGGTTCTGGAGAAATTGAATAAGATTATTCGGTTGTCTCTTCCTTTTACCTTCTCTTAGGTTGCGAGAGCTTCTTGTATTAGGAGAGTATACCTATTATTCTTATTGGATAGTCTTCTTCCAAACCTTAGGCTGGTGCCGAAAGGCAGGGAAAGAAGAAAACTAATTAGCCTAAGTATGGTGTACAGAAAGTAAGATGTAGAGACATATAAAGAGTTGGAGTGAGGGAAAAGGAAATTACAACTACTGTTATAAATCTGGATAGTGGAAGAGGCATTACTAGCTAGGAATACCTGGCTATCCCCTTGAAACATTTTCATGTTTCAGTTTTTCTATGTAGTTGTTATGGAGAACCGTTTTCCAATTAATTCTAACTCCAGGGTATGTATATACCAGATTATGATCTCACATCTATACGGCGTTACAGATGCTGAACAGGAGTAGAATATTAGTAAATAGGCGATTTGATCCTCAATATCGGAATTCGTAGCAATTGGTAATATTGGATTAAATCACCTGGTTTTGCCTCACGGCAAATATTTGGTTTTGAATAACCGTTGTTATGCACCAATTTTACAATTAAATATCTGTATCTTTATTTTATAAAGTAAGATATACATTTTGAAAATTATGTTCCAAACATTTACCTTTATCAGTTAAGGATAAGATAAGGTGCATTGAATAACGGTATAAGACATTCTTGACCAAAATACAGTTATCAACTTACAACACACGGAATTTGAGTTAGCATACTCTTGGGACTTATACACGGTAATGTATACTGTCCGGTGTCCTTTAGGACAAGGGGTTGGTAATCTCACTTCATTCAATTTATCTATGAGTTCTCTGGTTTTAGATACGCATTCATTGAAATGTAAGGTCCAAAGATTTTAAGAAGTTTATAGGTATAAGAATAAAGTAGAGAATCATACGTTGGAAATATCAGGATTGTTTGAGGTGATTGAAGGTGCAGATGCTTATGCTAGGTGTTTCATCATAATAATATTGAGAACTTGATTCTCTCACAGGTTACTCATCCGTTGGTGCGCTCCTTAATGAGTAATACTGTGTTGACCTTTTTCTATTTAGGTGACACGCACTGGAAATAGCTGCATGGTATTTGAATCCGGTTCCATCTAAATTAGTTCCTTTCATCCTATATGGACATAGATTGGTTGCATATCTTGAGGTTGTTAAGATTTGGAGTTATCTGGTTTCTATTTAAAAGCAGAATCCAGAAAAACTCAAGGCACACTTCGGTAATGGCAGTTTGTGGATTATCCCAAGCATTCGTTAGGGTTTTGCTTCTACCATTTTCAAAATCAATAGTTACATTGCTCTTGGCTAGAGCTGGAAGTGATTTCAGAACCATAAATGGTTACTGAAAATTTAGTAGAACCTGGAGATTTAATTGGACTCGACAAACCTTATCCACTCCGCAGATTTTAGTAGGTAACCTCAATCTCCCGAGAGATACTTTGGTTTTCTCATAGACGGCGACAGGAAGGTCAACATCATGATTATGATGGCCCTACTAGTTATCTGCAGGTTATAGGAAGTGGTAACTTTCAGATGACCAGATGCTTTATATTCAAGTTGGACTCCATGCACTTCAGCAAATTATGAATTTTGGATTTTTCTGGGTACTCCTGAATGGGTAAACCCATTAGGAGCAACTAGATCTTTCGAGATCTGTGCAGGTGGAATGGTATTAACCTAATAAGACTAGACTTGTTGTAAATATTTTCATCAAATACCCGTTGTGGATTGTGATGAGACTTTTACTTCAGTATTGTTACGACCCGGAAATGGCACGTGTCTGGCACTTGAATCACGTGAAGTCTATAGGACCCTACCGTAATCCAAGTAAGCCGAAAGCTCAGAAATCTAAACCTTTTCAGCAAAATAATGGAGGTGAAGTTTTAAAATAAAAGTATAATGAAATTAAGTTCTTCTCATAAGAGTATAAGTGATGTTGTATGAAAATACAAGTGGGTTGTCTACTATTTTTAAAAACATTTTCGTCATTTGAAAATTGGACAGCGTATCCTTTATAAATTTTGATCCAAAACCGATATATAGCAATAATAATAGGCATCCCCAAGCGGGAGTTAGCTCTTCGCCAATTGGCGGAATGACAACTACACGAAAAATATATATAACTCGCTAAGGCGAAGATCAACACAGAAAAGAAGATAAAGAAAACCAAAGCACCACTAATCCCAGAAATAAAGAATAAATACATATCCGTGATTCTAAGTCCGAAAGAATATACAATCTGTGGTTTCTAAGTCTATCAATATACATAGTCTGGTTGATGGAGCTTTACACTAGATACAACTGAATAAATATATATACAAATGGTGGTCACGATCCAATGTGTACCCTACCTACCAATGCAAATCAACCAGAAGAAAGCTATGTACCAGCGAGCCACTATTGAATCCGTGCGGTCGATCCTGCAAGAAAACTATGGAACAACGGGGGTGGGTTGCCAACTCGTGAGTAGAAGACATCATCAGGTGAAATCAAATGTATGACGATCTCCTAGGTCATATAGTAATATAATAATAACATAATAATATCGAGTGGTAATAAGGGTAATGGTGTAAACATAAGTATAATAATACTAAAATAATCGTTCCTATGTCATAATACGGTACCATGTCATCTGTATCATATGTAACTGTATAGGTGTATCATCCAACGCATGTCCATTAACGATACACGAAATCATCATACAAACCTGAGTGCCCAGCATCGACACTCGAAAACTTCATAAAACCCGTGTCCTATATCGATACGTAAATTCTCATATCTCGGGCGTCGTCTCATTAGATCGGTCCTTATATCCATCTGATCACACGACTCCTGTCGGTATCCTCCGGATATCCGCCGTGCCTAGTACTATCACCGGTCGGTAGTGCTCCCCTGCTGGGCTCAACGTCTCTCTATACGATCTTCTTGTCTTGGGATACCGTAGCGGGTTCACCATGTACCCGCAGACGGTGCCTCCTCTCTCCTCGAATCGGGAATACACATAACTCAGAACCGAGAAACTCATGGTGGACGCCACACATCATATCAAGAGAAACCGCGTTTTTAAAACAATCATAAGTTTTTAAAATGTATCTGCGGTTTCTCAAATCCAGAAATCTCATGAAAACCGAAATCTCATAAGCATGAAACAATAATGAAATAATAAGTACAGGCACAGAACAAATCCGTAATGCGTAAACAGTGTGTTTATATGAGCGTGGCATCTAACTAAGTAAGAAAATATGATAACTGATCTAGTAAATGTGGTATGGATACTAAACAATAACTAAAAAGCTGCAGGTTACTAAGTTATATGGTGAAGTAACGATTTTTAATGTGTACGTGGCATGGCAATTACCGATGATGAGTGTGTGAGCCGGTGAGTATGTGTATGTGCATCATCGGTAATGGTGCGTGTGTCTTAGCAGACGATGTCATACAAGATAAGGAAAGAACGTGTGTGTATACCGCAAAATGAGAATAATACGAGTATAGCAGAAAAAGGAAATTGAAAACGCAACAATATAAAATACATAACTACATATGAGCCATACAATTATAGTTTAAAATAGTACGAATTGTTGTTTTTAGAAAAATAAGGGCTACGGTGTTTTTGAGAAAAAGATACCTTTTGAAAATCCATAGCGTCCCTTAAGGTTGACATTTAAAATTGCATAACGATTCGTTAGTTTTGAAAATAGGTATGGATCTAATTATATCCTAATATCTACTTAAGTGATTAGAAAATAATAATTTTCCGAGTCGATGTAGGGTTCCTAGGCACACTAAAGAGGTCTCACAAGGCATCAACCATGCCAATTTCAAATTTTACAAGTACCGAGAAACCCTAATACGGATCGTTAACTAGATTTTAGGCGAAACAAATACAAGTAAACGACTTTACTCTAAGTGAACGGAAATACAACATTTGTAGATCCGGTGCTCCACCTCCATAGCTCCGTGATGAAGTCCTCTTGCTGTCCAAATCAAATCCCGGGCTCTAGCGTTGGCTTCATCGGAGAAATGGGCGGGCTAGGTCATCGACTACGATGCCGAAGATGATCTACGTCGAGGCATCACAAGATCAAGCTCCCACTTCACCAAGTCATGAAACTTATGAAGAAAACACCCTATACTACTTGGCAAGTGGTAGAGGATGAAGAAATAGGAAGTGGGTTCACTTTAGAATTGGATTCGTCACTCATTTTCTCAAGTTGCCATTGTTGATAGCAAGCTTTTCTTCATGTGAAGAAGAAGAAGAAGATGAAGTATATTATGATAAGAATAATATTATATAAAAGAAAATCAATTCTTATCATAATTTTAACCATGGTTTTGTGTAGAGAACTAACTTGAGTTTAGATGAATGGTTAGGGTTAAAAGAAGAAGACAAAAAGGTCACTTGGTCAAAACTTCATGAAGCTTCAACAAGCTTCATGAAAAGAAAGAAAGAAACCATTTTTGTTTTCTTTTATTTATTTCTCAAAAAGAATGGATAAATAAATAAGTGAATAAATCAAAACCCTAACCATTATCATAACCATGGTATAAGTCTTTACACAAAGCCAATTTTGTATGTATCATCAAACATGATACAAACAAGTGCACAAAAATATATCACATATACAATGTGCATAACCGAGTGAGAAAACCCATTTAAAGTGAACCGATACTAGTTAATGCAAAGTAATATATCAAATATATAATTATGCATTAAATCATTAAATCAACACTTGATTTAACGATTCGGTCATATCGCATATAACCGACTAATATCCAATGTATCGGCTTATCGAATCAATACTTGATTCGATAACTAGGTTATATCGCATACAACCAATCGATACATTCATCACGAGAATAGAATACGGTATCACATACACGCATTATTCTCGGTCCCGCACATATCTCATATGCACTCCTATTTCGTTTCGCTTGAGCCAGGAAACCTCTGTGTAGGACTCTAAAGACTCGTCAATACGCCGGCAGCAGGTGATGATCATATCAAACACCCACAAGCCGCAAGCGGTCTGCTAAATGTAACGGCCACCCGGGTATTGAGCGATCAGAAGATCGACGAGCAAGCCCGCTCATACTCCTGTGAATCCAACCAGTAACACTTACCGTACAGTCCGGTCTGTTCATCTGATATGTCGCATATCTCGCCTAGGGGTGGTAAACTTCAGACCCCAATAGCTCGATAAGTCGTGTCGATATGAGGTCTATAACAGTTCGAGAAACTACTAGTAACACTTACCAGTAAATCTCAGCAACCCTGGCCAGGGATTTCCGGTTATAGCCAATCGAACACAGCGCAATATTAACTCCCTATACCGGGAGAGACGAATCCCCTCCTATCGTTCATTGCCTCCATGTGATTCGGGACTGTACCCAAAAACCACCGTTTTGCACGCCCTCTTGGACGTGGTAAGGTGGAAATCAAAGCACAGTGGGAACCACACAAGACTCTATGACGATCTCGGGTCAACAGACTACTCTGTACCAGTGTCACCAGAGAACTGCCATCTGACGTAAGGTATAATACCATCTGGGAGTTCTCGGCGAGTCCGTCCAGTGTATCCAGTCTCCACTGAGCACCCGTATATCATCTCTGATGTCAGACACCAATGGATATGGGATCATCCATCGCCCATCTGTATGGGTCGAGAAGGTATACGCTAGTCTACTCTGGTATATCGATGCCCCGTCTCGATATACCCACGACTAGGGACTTTGAAGGATGTACTTATAGACTACCATGTCCTCACTAGTATGATCCGCATCATAGTCCAGGTAGTCAAGTACATATACTGAGGGCTTTACCAACATGTAACAGAGAGACAATCAGTGTACACGTTAAGGTAAAGATCAACCAGATAGCATACTATCATGTCGAGCAAGAAAGTCCTCCCTATATATGTCCATGCATCCACTACAATATACATCCTATGTATAGTAATGGCCTCTAGGGCATACATATAACTAACAATCTCCCACTTGCACTAGGGCCATCTGACAGCAGTGGTTGTAGTATCTCATACTCAACCATCCCATAAAAGTCTCTCTCTGGGAAAAGGCCTTTGTGAGTGGATCCGCCGTGTTGTCCTCTGAGTCTACTCTCCTAACCTCGATCACCCTGGAGATCAACCATCTCCATGATCAGGTGACACTGCCTTAGAATATATCTGGATCACTGATGGGATCGGTGTTCCTTGGCATAAGCCACAACTCCATTGTCTCACAATGGTTGGAACGTAGTTCATCTCATGAACCAATATACACCCAAACATCCTCTTTGGTAGCATCTTAAGTAGCGATGTATCCTGCCTTTATCGTCTAGTTAGTCACGGTATCTAGCTTGGAACTCTTCCAACATACCGTCCCTTTACTGAGGGTAAAGGCAATGCCTGTGACTGACTTTCAGTCGTCCTTATCACCCTGGAACCCTTCCAGTGATTCTCCCCAGGATCGATTGATACCATCTCACTACAACTAGTGAGAATCCTAACATCCAATTAGATCTATCTCATAGATCCAAAACCCAGGATTTAGGAGGTATCACTTTGATCCTTTATGGAGAATCATTGTGATAAGTGGAGATTGACCGAGCGTAGCATAGGAAACTCCTTTCTTATCAAGAGTATGTCATCCACGTACTCTACGAGGATCACCACCATACTCCCTACTACCTTTTTGCATATACAAGGTTCATCTACCATTTTGATGATGTCAAACTCTTTGACTAACACATCAAAACAGATGTTCCAACTCCGCGATACCTGCTTTATCCTATAAAGCATCTTGTACACGTTTCCGCTGCTCCCACTGTCTACGAAGCCCTCTGGCTGTATACTTATAGATGTTCTCTTCTAAAACATCATTTAGAAAAGCAGTCATGGCACCCAACCGCCAGATATCGTAGTCATGGTATGTAGCCGTGGCAAGTAGGATCTGGATGGACTTAAGCATAGCCACTTGAAAAGGTTTCATCATTATCCACGCCTGGTCGATGACGAAAAGCTTTAACAAGTCTAGCTTTGAAAGTCTCAACTTTTCCATCTATACCAAGTAATCTTCTCAAGATATACTTGCTCCTAATGGGGATTTAACCCTTCAGATATCGCAACCAAAGTCCATACTTTGTTGGTGTACATGGATTCCATCTCAGATCGCTAAGCATCCAGCCATTCTTACAGAGTCCCACTCCTGATGGCCAGTTCGAAACTAGTTGGGTCATCATCTCATGATGCAATCCTTGCTCCCACTGTCATCGAGAAACCGAAGTATCTCTCAGGTGGGTGAGGAACCCTACTAGATCGGCGGAGAGGCTGAGATTCGTTGGAATCTACTGAATCCTTTGGTTCTACCAAATCATCTGCTGTTGTTTGTATAGCTGGAACATTTCCAGTTCTACATAACAGACCTTGCCTCGAGCTTGTCCGGATTTTGCGTTTAGACATAGGCCGGACAACCCCAAATCTTAACTAACTTAAGATATAGGCTCTTCCCTTTCCATATCACATATGATGTGGTAGGCAACTAATTTGATTTGAACCCTATTCAATAGGTATGCAGCTTCTCAAGTGCATAACTCCCTAAAAGGAAATAGGAAACACAGTAGTACTCATCATAGAGCACACCATATCGAATAGGGTGCAACTGCTCCGCCCCGATATACCATCGTGCTATGGTGTATACGGAGGAGTAATGCTGAGAGAGAATCTCATTCTCCTTTAGAATAGTCCAGGAATTCCGTACTCAAGTATTCTCCTCCTTGATCTCATCAAAGGACACAATACTTATACCCGTATTTTGGTTCTCTACTTCTCTTTTATATTCTGTGAATATCTCAAAAGGTTCGGACTTGTATTTCAACAGGAACATATGTCTGAATCTTGAGAGATTATCAGAGAATGTAACGAAGTACAAAGAACCGGTCTTTGCATGTGTAGACAGGGGACCTACATACATCAACATGTATCATCCCAAAAGTTCACTAACTCTTTCTCTGTTTCCAGTAAACGGAGCTATGATCATCTTATCTTTGTGACATGACTGGCAAGTTTCACAAGATGTAAATTCAAACAGTTTTAAATATGCATCTATGTGCAACTTAGCTAGTCGGGTCGCATTGATATGACCTAGTCTACAATACCTCAAGAAGGATCCGTTCTTTTCTGAACTTTTCCTCTTGTGTGTGTTCTGTATACTAAGAACTGTAGTTTGATTTAGAACATCAATGCTTTTAGATAACGTGCCTGATCCGATCAACTTTTGATATAGGAAATGTTCAAAACATTATCCATCAATACAAAATTATATCCTTTCTTTACTAATAAAGAGATTGATATGATTTTGTATATCAGGTTCGGTATCTAATAACATTCGTTCAGAATCAATGTATTTGGAATACAGGGTGACAGTGACCAACAGACTTGGCTGCAACACTTGCCCCGTTTTCTGCCTTATGAAACTTATCACCCGTTCTCAGTTCTCTACCTTTCTGTAGCCCTATGTAACAGATTACATATCTGGGATCCTGATCTGGTATCACATACCCAGGACGTAGAGGATACAGAGAAACAGTTCTTTATAATGAACACACCCGAAGATGATGCATCAGCATGCACTCTCTTCGTTTGGGTGGCACGGGAATTCTGGTAATCCACTATTTCCTGCTCTGTCATATAACAATAATAAGTTGGAGCGGGACCAACGTTCCCCAGCTCAGTATAACAAGCGGGTTCGGTCAATAATCCGTATTATTATCTTGATTAAGGCATGATATGGTCGCTACCTGGAGAGAGAGAGAAGAAAACACTCAGCGTGCGCTCTTGCAAGATCAGATTGGTTATTATTTTATCTAATCAGGATGGCTCCCACTGTTTTTATCAAATCTTCCTTCAAACCCTAAAAGGAAAGACCAGCCGGGATTAATTACACACTACAAGTTCGCCAATCTTTCAGCCAGGCCAGTGTCGGTACTTTGAGGGAGGTCCCCCGTGCTTTCGCACGAACCTAATTAATGTAAACCTCGTTTTCCCAGAGGCGTAACCCCGTTGACACCTTTCTAGACACCTACTTGATCGGCTAATTGTAATGTGTAAAACTCTCCCAGGAGTAACAATTACTAGCAGTGGGTATCGGGATCCAACTATCTCATAGAAGGTATGCAATCTCATTGCAAATTTCAACACTTGAAATTCCCGATAATGTTTTGCCCCTAGCGTCCTGTGACCTTGACGGAGGCCAAACTACCCACAGGGCGCTAGTCAAGTTCAACCCGTCATTTCTTGATCGAATTAAACCCACCCGTACGACCCTTGACGGAGGCCAAACTACGCCGTACGAATACCCTAATCCAATCGCATCATATGCTGGCAGATAAGCACTAGTTAGCTACCATACACTACGCCTTGACGGAGGCCAAACAACCCAGCACGAATACTAACTAGTACTTATCTGAAATGACGGAGGGCTACGACAGGTTTTTCTGAAAACCTATTGCGTAATGAACTTGATATCGTTGTAGAATCAAATGATTTTAAAATGGAGTGCTTTTGAGGCTTTTCTAGTTTTGCTAAAGGAGTCACTCCCGGTGAAGGGATCGTCGGTCCTTTCCTCGTCGAATGAGGTGCGGGATATATCATATATATCACTGTGCAAAGCAAAAACTCTTAAAAGCAATCAAAAGACAAACCGAGTGTGTAGCATCTGCCAGTTATTGCTAAAGGAGTCACTCCCGGTGAAGGGATCTCGGTCCTTTCTTCATCGAATAAGGTGCAGGATATATCATATATACCGCTGTGCAAAGCAAGAACTGTAGCTACCTGTTTTATTTTTGAAATTCGATTCTACAACATCTTAGGTTTCTTTTACTTTCATTAATCACATTAATGAAGTCCATCATTTAAATACCTAAACATCATAGATAAATACGACGTATACTTGTGCCATCCGCATTCGCCTCTATGTCCCCTCGTGCACCGTTAGGTTAGGTAACTAACGACAGAGCGGGGCAGGGCTAGCGCGGGTGTAAAACATAAGTAACGCCTATATAATATATCATATATACTATATACTGTATCCATCACAGAACATATCACATGATCACATCACAGATATCGCAGCAGAAAAATCATATGAAATATTGGATATACTAGGACGTCCGTGTTTTCAATACGAGCCAGTATAAAACACGGATTTCACGGTCGTGATGAATAGCCAAACCCACACCCCTAGACCCCTACGAGAGCGGCAAACAACCCTACCAATTCTAGAGTTAGGAGACCCGGACTCGACTCCTCGAGTTGGTCTCCCACTGGACTCCAGAACCCGGTTACTTGTGCTCCCCTCCTTGGGTCTATCCTAGTGCGGAAAAGTAAATAATATACAGAGGGTGACATCTTCCGCAATCTGGAAGTGCCCCAATAAAAGAATATTACATATAAGTTTTTACATGAATGAAAATGAAAAACACTCATCTCACATAAAAACCCCCGGCTATTCAAACACGACGATCCAATATAACATATCCAGCAACACATAACATCACATGTCATCAACATAAGTAAATATGCGCATCCCAATTGTCGTTGACATATAGCAACGAAACCGGCGATATCACATATTACACTTACGGTCGCAGAAAAGAAAGTGTAAAACTACAACAGTTGGAATCCGCAATCTGTTTAGACATCGCATGCCTAATCAAATGAAATACTTAGACATCACATGCCTAACAATTATAAACCCCGCATCTTAGACTCATTATCGAAAACACTTTTCAATATCATGTCGGGCAATTCAACAGGATTCCCGATATCCTGATCGAATGCTCGTCGCAAACTTTAGTAGGCGGCCGCACCCCCGATGCCGTCGACGAAGTGCACCAAGGAGGAACAACGCTGCCGCGAGCACCCGAATGGATGCTTTCGGCGACGGGGTTCTCCTACAGTCACTTGGTCGGGGCTATGGAGCGAGGCTGTCTATTAAGTTTACCCGGCGAGTATCCGCGTACGCTACGTGATTGCGACGGACTTTTGATCGCATCAAAATTCCGTGGCAACCGATCAAGTGAGACTAAACTGCTATGTTTATAACATTCATTCAGTTATTTCATAACTTATTGTGAATTCCAATTATTGTATCACATTCCGAATAAGATAGAAAATGTTAAACTTTCCGATCGAATAATCGAACACCCAAGTTTTCCCGAAACAGCTCAACACATGAAACAAGTTTAAAAACATTCACTTCGTGCCTCAGTACCAACGGTCCAGCCGTAGAAGGGTCAAGCCAACGCCTCACATGTGGCACGCCGTACTGCCCCAAACCCTAAGGTTCAAAGGGCAGTTCAAGACGGTCACATAATCGAGTTAAGGTTTGTTGTCTTCTAGAGGGTCCATCACGTTACTTGCACTACTTAGAACGTCTTTAAACTACGGAAAGATCCAACACTTGGAAATTTCCCGACAGGGGAAAATGTGGGTATTTATATCCGGTCGAACTTTTTAACATATTCTAAAATTTACCCGGAAAAACACATAGACAAAATTTGATAATCCGATCGAATAAACGAACCCCCAAAACAACCCAGAAAACTCAACTCTTGAGTAAAAATTAAAAATTCCCAGAAAATACAGCACCCAAATATAGGAATTACTGTGCAAAGACCAACTGAAGAAAAGACAAAATGGCCGCGGAACCGCCGCATTAGCCATGCTAATGCCGCGGTTCCGCCGCGCTTTAAGCGAATCATGGGTACGGGCTTCACAGTAATTCTTACAATTCCCTGCTGAATTTTCTGCATATTTTTAATGTGGAAAAATCCCCGAAATTAAAAAATGTACAGAGAGCATATTTTTGGGTTAGGGTTTCGGTTCGATCGGACTTCTAACTCCGTCTACGCATCGCCTAAGGCTCTAGCTAGTCTCTGATACCACTGTAGGGTTCCTAGGCACACTAAAGAGGTCTCACAAGGTATCAACCATGCCAATTTCAAATTTTACAAGTACCGAGAAACCCTAATACGGATCGTTAACTAGATTTTAGGCGAAACAAATACAAGTAAACGACTTTACTCTAAGTGAACGGAAATACAATCTTTGTAGATCCGGTGCTCCACCTCCATAGCTCCGTGATGAAGTCCTCTTGCTGTCCAAATCAAATCCCGGGCTCTAGCGTTGGCTTCATCGGAGAAATGGGCGGGCTAGGTCATCGACTTCGATGCCGAAGATGATCTACGTCGAGGCATCACAAGATCAAGCTCCCACTTCACCAAGTCATGAAACTTGTGAAGAAAACACCCTATACTACTTGGCAAGTGGTAGAGGATGAAGAAATAGGAAGTGGGTTCACTTTAGAATTGGATTCCTCACTCATTTTCTCAAGTTGCCATTGTTGATAGCAATCTTTTCTTCATGTGAAGAAGAAGAAGAAGATGAAGTATATTATGATAAGAATAATATTATATAAAAGAAAATCAATTCTTATCATAATTTTAACCATGGTTTTGTGTAGAGAACTAACTTGAGTTTAGATGAATGGTTAGGGTTAAAAGAAGAAGACAAAAAGGTCACTTGGTCAAAGCTTCATGAAGCTTCAACAAGCTTCATGAAAAGAAAGAAAGAAACCATTTTTGTTTTCTTTTATTTATTTCTCAAAAAGAATGGATAAATAAATAAGTGAATAAATCAAAACCCTAACCATTATCATAACCATGGTATAAGTCTTTACACAAAGCCAATTTTGTATGTATCATCAAACATGATACAAACAAGTGCACAAAAATATATCACATATACAATGTGCACAACCGAGTGAGAAAACCCATTTAAAGTGAACCGATACTAGTTAATGCAAAGTAATATATCAAATATATAATTATGCATTAAATCATTAAATCAACACTTGATTTAACGATTCGGTCATATCGCATATAACCGACTAATATCCAATGTATCGGCTTATCGAATCAATACTTGATTCGATAACTAGGTTATATCGCATACAACCAATCGATACATTCATCGTGAGAATAGAATACGGTATCACATACACGCATTATTCTCGGTCCCGCACATATCTCATATGTACTCCTATTTCGTTTCGCTTGAGCCAGGAAACCTCTATGTAGGACTCTAAAGACTCGTCAATACGCCGGCAGCAGGTGATGATCATATCAAACACCCACAAGCCGCGAGCGGTCTGCTAAACGTAACGGCCACCCGGGTATTGAGCGATCAGAAGATCGACGAGCAAGCCCGCTCATACTCCTGTGAATCCAACCAGTAACACTTACCGTACAGTCCGGTCTGTTCGTCTGATATGTCGCATATCTCGCCTAGGGGTGGTAAACGTCAGACCCCAATAGCTCGATAAGTCGTGTCGATATGAGGTCTATAATAGTTCGAGAAACTACTGGTAACACTTACCAGTAAATCTCAGCAACCCTGGCCAGGGATTTCCGGTTATAGCCAATCGAACACAGCGCAACATCAACTCCCTATACCGGGAGAGATGAATCACCTCCTATCGCTCATTGCCTCCATGTGATTCAGGACTGTATCTAAAAACCACCGTTTTGCACGCCCTCTTGGACGTGGTAAGGTAGAAATCAAAGCACAGTGGGAACCACACAAGACTCTATGACGATCTCGGGTCAACAGACTACTCTGTACCAGTGTCACCAGAGAACTGCCATCTGACGTAAGGTATAATACCATCTGGGAGTTCTCGGCGAGTCCGTCCAGTGTACCTAGTCTCCACTGAGCACCCGTATATCATCTCTGATGTCAGACACCAATGGATATGGGATCATCCATCGCCCATCTGTATGGGTCGAGAAGGTATACGCTAGTCTACTCTGGTATATCGATGCCCCGTCTCAATATACCCACGACTAGGGACTTTGAAGGATGTACTTATGGACTACCATGTCCTCACTAGTATGATCCGCATCATAGTCCAGGTAGTCAAGTACACATCCTAAGGGCTTTACCAACATGTAACAAAGAGACAATCAGTGTACACGTTAAGGTAAAGATCAACCAGATAGCATACTATCATGTCGAGCAAGAAAGTCCTCCCTATATATGTCCAAGCATCCACTACAATATACATCCTATGTATAGTAATGGCCTCTAGGGCATACATATAACTAACTGTCGATACATCCATAAGTCGGCGATCCATCCTCATAGTATCACGTACGGTATAATCCATCGTACGACTTCATCAAGTCGAGAGTGCGGATCAATCATCATGTATATCATATAACGTACGATATAATACATCATACGATATCATCAATCATGTGTACAATTCAATCATCATGTACATCATATCTCGTGCGATATAATCCATCGTACGATATCATCAAATCAAGGGTACGGATCTATGGTCACGTATATCCTATCATCTTATCTAGTCACATATCGTCACATGTTAAATATATCGCCTAATGTTCATATAATATATCATATCATATCATGAAATTTCATCTCATATCGTATAATATAGCCTCGTGACATCATGTCTGATCATATCGACTTATATCATTATAACTTGTCATATCCTTATCTCGTGATGTTATATCGAAGTTATCCTCAACTTATGTGTATACACACACACACATATCTGTATGTGTAACAACATATATACTAATGGCTCAAAACTAAGAGAATAAGAACTAAGGATATTCCTCCCTACGGGTATGCTTACTATAGCCTATAGTCTCCTAGAACCCTACCAGCTAAATATACATATCTAATATATATATATATATATATATATATAACTATATATAAGTATCTTAACACTATGGTTGTGGAGGTTCTATACGCCATCCACCCGACTTCCCCCGTAGATATACATCTACTCACCCACTATTCTCGCTCTAGCCGAAGTCTATGAACGCCTTGCTCTCCTTTGTCATCGTGGAAGTCCATGTGAAGGTACTTACAATCAATGCATATCGTAATGAAATCAAAATCAAATCCGAAAATCGATACGGCACGCGAAGCGCACATAGGTTAGAACCTATGGTCCACGCATGTAAGAACAACCAAACAACTCCCGACGTTGATGTGCAAACGTCAAACGACCGAGTCAAAACTCAAATACCAAAAATCTAGTTTTCAAAAGTCGTAAAACAAAATCTGAAACTTTGTAAAACACTCCCGGATTTTACCTAAGGTGAAATTAGGACATTCTGCAGATTGGATAGGCCTAGTTATCAGAGGATTGAGCTATGGACCAAGAACCAAACCCTAACTCTAAGGTCAGGCCGCAATTTGCGGCCAATACCAATATTTTTGCGGCCAGAACTTGGTGAATTGCGCTCGGGTTTTTAGGGTATCTTCCTAATAGCTTGCACATCCTACTGTATCTGCAAAATATTTTCAGAGTTCTCGAGTCATTCCAGATTCCATTAGAATACTACAATTCAACAAAAACCCGATATCGGAAAATTCTAAGTTCATGTTTTGGGACTTCTAGACTCACTTAGACCATAGATTCTATCACTAAAGGCTAGTAGTCACCCTCTAAACTCTCTACTATAACGCTACTACTCATTCAAATCACCGAAGGTCACCTTAGAATTTTCCAAGTTCACTAAACTTAAACCTCTTAACTCTAAACTAACACTTGAGCTTAGCAAACTTAAAAACTTAGTGAAAGGTGAATGTTTTACCTCATGGAGCAACTCTAGAATATTCTAAGATGGCCAAATGAGCTCAAGACTAGAAATTGATCCCACCATGATACTTGTAGTGATGTGGGGAACATTATTTATGAAGGGAACATGGGATTTTGATGAAGTTTTAGGGGATGTGCAAGGTGGTAGTGGAAGTGGAGGTGAAGGAAGAAGGAGATGAATAATGAGGTGAAGAAAAATGAATGAGGAAAGAAATCGAGGTGGATGGTTGAAGGTGACCATGCGCTCTCTCTCTCTCTCTCTCTTACCCATGCTTTCTTGTCCCTCCTCATTATTATATCTTTTCTTTTCTTTTCTCATTTTCCCTTTTAAAACAATTTAAAAACAAAAGTAAAAATGCAACCACACATGAAACACAATAAATTGTGTCATGGCACATTAACACATGGCTAACAAAAACAAGCTTGTTTTAAACGCATAATTAGTGAAATACTAATCAAGTTTAACATAAACTTGTATGTAAATAATTGTATAAAAATTTATAAACCCCAAATCTAATAAATGCCTTCATATTTAATAATTCATATTAATATTCCAATTATTTTCCAAATTATATGTATATAATTATACCATTCTATTAAAACTAATTTCTATACATTTTATAATATTCATAGAATTTATTATTTTATTATTTAAATCCCCAAAATAATATTTTTTATTTTATGAAATGTTACAATCTTCCCCCCATAAATAAATTCGATCCTCGAATTTAAATTTAAACCCCCCAAATATTAAAACATTTCAGTAAATCTATCAAATCAATGGGGCTCTGAAATCACGAATACGTAAGATATATCATAGCGCATTGCATGCACATGAAAACGAGCGAAAAACTCAAAAATCGAAACCCCGTCAAGCGTCTTGCAATCATGGGAGTTATGATGAATATGCAAGTTTCGAAATCTATTGTTAAAATCAAATATAATACGATTAAGACTATAACACATATATAGTACGCATCTTTATGAGATCGTCTAAACAACTGAATAAAAGTGCGTGCAAAATCCTTTTCAAACCGCCGTGCGATGCGTATATCACGGCATAAGTAGCGGACGTTTATTTTGTAAAGAAATAGATATATATCTATATATGTTTTATTTAAGATATACGTCCCGCCTTTTGAAAGTGATCTAGAAGGGTTTTCTTTGTAAAAGTTCGTGTCACTCATGGACACGTAGGAAAATATTGAGACTATAGCTCCTTTTTGAAAATCCCTTCGGTAAATGTTAATGCATGCAAAAATACTCAGGTACTGTCCTCAGACTAGTTCTGCTTGGTTACTATATAATATAGTATATGTCATAAAAACATGATGCCCGAAAGAAATCAATCTCAATAAGTGTATACAAAAATACCATATGCGTCTGGTGCACACGGAAATCAAAGTCAAATACAAATGCCATGAATGTGCACTGAAGCAAAAACTAAGCGCAACGGGTGTGCACGACAACAATACTAGGTACATCTAATATGCACGAAAAATCTCGATTAAATGCATTTGGTGTGAACAAAATTACATCAAGTGCGCCAAGTGTGCGCAAAAATCTAAATCAACTGCTTCAGGTCCGCACAAAAGCATCTAGTGCAATAGGGTGCACGAAAACGAATATCGAGTGCACATGGTGCACGAAAACATAAATCTAGTGCACTAGGGTGCACGAAAACGAATAGCAAGTGCACTAGGGTGCATAAAAATAGATATCAAGTATATAAATCAAGATCAACGGTATACAATATGCACAAAATCAAAATCAAGTATACCGAGGTATATGAAATCGTAAAAATATGTAACTACATGCACAAAACCCATATCAATGCACTGAAAGCGCACGCTAGCTACACCAAGTGCATAAGTCAAAATCAAGTGCATACTATATGCACGAAATTAAAATCAAGTATATCGGAGTGCACAAAATCAAAATCGATTGTATCGGAATATACGGAATCATAAATATGTGCAACAAGTGCACAAAAAAAAAAGAGTGCAATGGATATGCACGAAAATAAAAATTAGTACAACTGATACATAAAAATATGAATCAAGTGCAACTGTAGTGCACATAGAAAATACCTGTCAAGTGCAGCTATAGTGTACGAAAATATCAATCATGAAACCAAATCATCAAAACTCAAAAGCCTAAAACGATATAGGCGTGATACTCAGATCACAAAACACGAATAAAAAATAAATGACATTGAGGTATATCTCCTTCAATGTCGAAAGGTGCCGGTGCACCTAAGCTGGCAGAGCAAGAATATCTACTTGCCTCCTTCCCACGGTCTGGCGTCCTCTGTCTCTGGGTCCTTTTTTTTCCTCTGTGGATCACCAATTGCATGACTCCTCGGCTCGACAGCCCGTTATGGGGTAGCGACGGAAACAGTCCTGTTCTGATGCTTCTCTAAATATCTCCTGGCCAATTTACACGGCCACTCGTAATGTAGCACGTTAATGACGGCGGCCTCTGGTCCTCTAAGTATGTGCGATACAACCGATCCTAGATCCAAATCTTTATCGCTATGGTATCCTGGAAAGAACTCGCTACGGTCTCTTCCGATCTCACCTCTGCCGAACTGTCCGGAAACTAGCACTCTTTACTTAATCCGGTTATGTTCCGAGACATCTGCAATATCATCATAACTTTTCCTTTGAAAATGTAGCTGTATCCAATGCTTTTGCATACATATCGAGCCTCTAGTATCAACGGAGAAGAACGACTCATTAAGAGTTTACACGAATCTCGTATCCATTTTCCTTCAATATCGACCAATTCGGAATCATATCTTGGTATTTGCGTAGACCGCAAGTCCGTATTTGGCTATAGTCATATCCAGAGCCTCTCACAAGGACTCGAAACTATAAATTCGGTATTTTCAACACTCCGTGGAAGACAACTGGACAATTACATCCTCTGGAACTCGTCCAAGTCATCGAAGGAATATGCTTTGCTCGTCCTCTCTTGATCGACTTACACCAGATCTAAGCAAGACCCTTCAACTGGAATTATCTGACTTAGCTGATCCTGCGTCAGGGAATCCAAATAGACGAATTATTTTAGTCACTTTATCCAAGAATGACTAGCGATCTTCTATCACATTTCCGTCTGTAAACTAGTGTGGCTTCAGCTTTGTAAATTCTGGAGGCGACATTCCGTCAATCTTAGCAACGGCTGGTTCATCTGTCTGCATGGTAGACAACACATCAATTTATGGAACAAGCTGTTGATTAGATTGATTTAGCGTGCTTGCGCTTTCTAAAAGATATATCAAAAGTATTTGTAACCACAATCAAGAACGGCGTCGCTTTGCAGCTAGCCGGTGAGTATGGGTCGGTCCACAGGGATTTTGTGAATCTCCTAGTCGCGCTTACGAGTTAATTCCGAAGAGTGTTCGGTTGATTATTAAATCTAAAAATCTAATTAACCTAGGGCAATTATCTAGATCTACTCTTGCTAAGGCTAGGTTTAGGGATGGTTTGGAAATGTAATTAAATCTCACCGCTTTCAATACCCGAATGAAGATCTATGAGGAGTTATTGTAATTATCAATAAAGTGGATTAGATCCGTTCGGGAAGGTGTTCCTTCCTCTAGGTTCTTGTCCTTCCTTTAGAGATCCTTACCCTAACCTCCATGGAAAACATCACACCCGGGCCTTTATACTACGGTATCACCGCTACCTCGAGGGATAGAGTGCCGTAGGGAGCGGTATGTGCATGTATGCATGGAGTCCTATTGTAAATATTTGGTGGGTAAGAAAAGGATGAGAGATCTCATCTCTCAAAATCGTTCCCAAAAGCTAAACCCTAAACAAGTTCCTAGGGCATGAAATTAAATCTACCTAGAGCAAGGAATTTAAATCTACACTAAGGCAAGAAATTAAATCACTTACAGATGCATCCCTCCAATCATCCATGCAGGGTTGTCAGATCTGAATTTCTGAATGGACAAGAAACACCGATGCTCTCCAAAAGATTTCTAAATTTTATTCATTAAAGGGAGGCATAAAGTTTACAATGAATTAGAGTCCCTATTTATAGAAGATAGGAAACCCTAGGGTTACAATGACTCGCATATTTACATTTACAAAAATAGCCCTCTAGGAAGACCGTTCAACGCCGCCACTTTATTTCGCTAAAAAATTAATTTTTTATTTCTTTAAAACTGCCGCAGAACCGCGGCCCGAGGCATGGTTTGGCCGCGGTTCCGCGGCCAAAAGGAATATTTGTCTTCTGCAACTTCTGGGCTGGGCTCCTGGTGACTTTGTCTTCCTGTTTCTATATGTTTTTTTTTCCATTTGGGCTTTTAGGTTGGTTCCAGATCTTCAGTGAACACTTTGCAATGGCTTTTTAACCGTTTGCCTTGACATTTTGGGGTCTTGCGTTGCCTTGTTAATTGTGAACTGTCTTTCGATGTAGGCTTGACTAAGATCCTCCCATTTGTTGGTCAAAAGTCCATATTTTCATCGTCTTTACATCGCTTTCACTGTTTTTCTGTCCAAGAACCTGTAACCTGTAACATGTAGCAGACATGCGTCAAAAGCACCCGTTTATTTGTAAAATATATAAGAATGGGAAATATAATAATGCAATATTATGGTGTGAACAAATACCCCCAAACTTAACTTTTGCTCGTCCTCGAGCAAACTTATTTTTATTCACTAAAATCCTAACCGCACTTTCGCAGGGAAACGCGATTGCACTGAGCTCGTGCAACAAGCCGTTAAACCTCTAGGTGTCCCTAGTAGGAGGAGTGTTGTCTCCTGAGGGTTTTCAGCGGATACTACCCACAAAATCCTATCAATTCAGCTTTTCGACTTTTGTTCTCCAATTAGGTTTTCTAACAAGGAATTCTATGATCTTCGACTTGCAAATTATCCACCCATATTCTTCACACTTCCTATCATCTAACTTAAGATTATATATGTTCTATAGACTTACTTAGCTTTCGGCATTTCCTAAGTTTTCCTTCTAGGGTTCCATCTCCACTTAGGAATTTTTATCAACTCTATTAAAGGTACAAGTTCTATTCTTCACTCCTATCTCTTATCTAAATTCCAATCATATATCCCCACGTGTGTGTATATATCACCCCTACATTTGGAAATTCAAATCAAGCAATCATACTCTTGTCCGTTATCCAAAGTACTTATTAATTGGTGAATTTTTAATTGAATTTTGCTTACACATCCTTCATACGACCGTTAATACTTCTTAAGGTACCAACGACCGATTACAAGATATGTTTGCACTTTAAAGCGTAATTCCTAGTCTTGCAACACCCAAGGCTTTAGCAGTGACTCCCAAACCAGTTGGTCTAAGGCACTAGGTGATGGAGCACCCTCGCTAAATATTTTTCTATTTTTGCAGCCTTAAGTAATCACAAAAACCAGTGTTCATTTTTTTATTCTTTATTCACTTTTTTTTCCTTTTATTTTCATTGTACTAAGGACTTTAGACAAGAGCATTTCAAGGTCTCCTCTACTATTCCAAGTTTCAAGGTGCGTGTTTGTGCAATTTGTAGGGTATACATTTTCAGAATTTAGACTTAAGCTTGGAATTATTTTTCAAACTTATACTCTAATAAAATATCAATACTTTTCCCTTATTTTGACTTAGCCCAAGAAGTGAACCCAAAATTTGCCTATTTCTAAATAAACTACAAAGACATATACTCTCTACCATTAAACTTTAAGGAAGGTTATTTTTAGGGATTTTAATTTACTAAGTCTAAGATCTAGTTGTTCCTAGGCAGTTAACCTATTTGTCAAACTCAAGTTAATTAGCCAAAATTGAATACATTAATTTTTATAAATTTTGAAAATTTTCAATTTTTATGGGTTTTCAAATAAGTATGCAAATGCAAACATATGTACATATTAATGCGAAGGAAGAAAACGTATCGAGCATACCCCCAAACTTGAACTTGACAGTGTCCTCACTGTCATACTAAACCAAGAGGGTCAAAATGTCGGCAATCCCCTGTTTATTTATTTGTAATTTTTTTTTATTTTATTGTTTTGAAATTTTTTTTATTTTTATTTTTTTATAGAAAAAGAAAACAAAAATATATATACATATATACAACAAAGTTCCCCCCAAACATAAGCTTGGCCTTACATAAGCCAAAGGTTAGCACCAACCATTCAAAAATCTTATCATGGTGGTGGTATAGTTGGTGTAAGAATGGGGTGTGGATGAAAGAAATGAGAAACACGCAAGACCGTGTGGAAAGAAGAATGGTAGAATATGGTCTCGGTGGGGGAGAAGAAGGGCGGAAAGGAGAAAGAAGAGTCGCGCGATCTTGAGGGTGTAAATCGAGTGAATAAATTAGCGCAATATGTGATGACCGATACGTTATAAGCGATTGCGCTAACCTATCAACCTGTCGAGAAATGGGGTCAAATCCCTCAAGATTCGCAAGAAAACATGGGTACGCCGAACTTGGTATAGGAGATGAAGGCGTAACGGTCTCTTGTACGGTCGGAACAATGGGAAAGACGAAAGGGAGTGAATTAGGGATAGTATCTTTCTCACCGTAGTAAACTGTTTCGAATTTGAAAGATTCCATTAATGGTTCGAAACTACTATAATCAACCGAGTCTGATGGCTCATCTAAAAATGTAAAGGACTCAAACTCGGGCGGTGAGTCATCAACATCGTCCGAAAAAGTGAAACACTCGTAAGTGTTATTATCTGTGAGAACAGTATCTGATTCAAAGGAAAATCTTTCAAGCTCACAGTCTTCAAGCGGGGTCGAAACGATGGGAAGGAGGGAGGGTGATATAACAGTCAAAGGTTCAGGAGGATGAATTGGAAAATCAGACACATCAAACAAAAATGATTCAACCTCAATATTATCCTCAAGACTCTCTTCAATACTATCCTCAATATTTAACTCATCCATGCCATTATCATCAAAATCTAGACGCATATGAGGTTCGGGAGAAACATTTAACAACTCGGGATGATGATTTGGACATAAAATATCAATCAAATCTACGGGTTCATCATCCAAAATATTCCCGGCGTCTAAATCCTCAATCAAGTGAAAATCAATATTTTCAGACACCTCATCAAAAGCATAGATATGTATCGATTTAGGTTCTAGATGGGAGGTGTAAAGATCGAAAGGATTAGGTGCGGTTTCACTCGAAAGGGGTTCCTCACAATCTGGCAAATCAAATACTACAAAATCACACAACTCGTTTTTATTTTCAACTGGTGAATCATTTGGAACAATCGATGGAAAACCGGAGTTGTGGGCTTCAATTGGGTAAGGGTAGGTTTGATTTGAAAATCCTCTCTCATTCTCACTCTGTCCAACCGCCTCCTTATACATTAAAAAATTTTGAGCTAGCGGGAAACTAGCTACCGGTTCGGTAGGTTGCATAAGGGCGGCTAAAGATGCTTCCACATTCCTAGTCATTTTATTCGTTGCTGCAATGTACGCTTCCAACGACTCTTCCAAACTAGACTTAGGTGGTGAGGGGGTTTCGGTAAAAGATTCAAAATGGCGTGGATATGCAAAACTCCCAACAGGCTGTGTAGAAACGGTGTCTAGTGAAGGTGGGAAGGTTGGGTATGACTGGTAGGAAGTGGGTGGTTGGGCAGGGGTAGGGTCAACATATGGATAAAAAGGTGAATAGTCGTGTTGATTCCTAGAACTAGACGAGTGGAGAGGGGTGAAAGATCGACTGCGAGATTGAGCAATATGCTCAGCAATGAACATCGGCTTAGGAGTGACAGAAGGACTTGAAGAAGTGGTATCAACATATGTAGGTGGTAAAGGTTGACTCGGTTGACACAAAGTAGGTTGAAAAGTCAAACTATTTCTCCTAGACGCCTCTATATGATCTTTCAAAGATTTTTTAGGCATGGAGGGATCGTTTTTAAATTGACCGAATAAATTAACATATGACGCAAAATTAGATTCGGGATACCAAAGTTCGGCTAATGATTTATTGTGTGGGGTACCCATGTTAGAAGAAGAAAGGTGACAAGAAGGAAGGTTGGATGGTGCAAGGATTTATTTGGGGCTAAAAAATTTTGCAAGTTCTATAAAATATTTGTCCTTTTTAGTTTCATTTTTCATTGATTTTTTCTTTCTCTTTATTTGGAAAAATTTTGTTGCAAAAAGATTTTTAGAGAAAAGATATGCAACAGCAAAATATTTTATAGAAAAGATATGCAACAGCAAAATATTACTTGCAATCTATTTTATTTCAAGCGGGGCCCAAAAATCCTGCACAAGATCGTTATTTGGAAGGGAATATATTTCTAAAGTGCACAAAATTCTGCACGCATTTCCAGAAAATATATTTCAAAATATACAGAGGATGAACAGAAGATCTTACAGAGCAAAGTTGGTCTGATGATGTCACAATTCCACTGCCCTTCCGCGGCAAAACGTGGCTCCCACCGCGATTTCGCGGTCACATTAACTGCACAGTGCCCTAGAATTTTTTTGGTGCGACGAATCGACAAGATGGCCGCGGTTCCGCGGCCTAAGGTGGGTTTTGGCCTCGGAATCGCGGCGGGATAGGGGATTTGGGGCTCCAAAATTTTTGTACTCTTCTGTTAGTTAAAATCCCTTCTGTTCCGATACCCCTTTTTCTGTTTCGCTTTCTGGAATTTTCCAGATCCGATTCTGTATATCCTGCAAAAAATTCAACCACAAAGTATCCCTTCCAAAAATAACAAATGATATATATTTTTTTATTTTTTTGATTTTTCAGATTTTTATGAATTTTTAAATTTTATGATTAACCCGAAATTGCGAAAAGAAAATTCTACGCCATCCCCGGCAACGGCGCCATTTGATTAGATTGATTTAGCGTGCTTGCGCTTTCTAAAAGATAGATCAAAAGTATTTGTAACCGTAATCAAGAATGGCGTCGCTTTGCAGCTAGCCGGTGAGTACGGGTCGGTCCACAGGGATTTTGTGAATCTCCTAGTCGCGCTTACGAGTTAATTCCGAAGAGTGTTCGGTTGATTATTAAATCTAAAAATCTATTAACCTAGGGCAATTATCTAGATCTACTCTTGCTAAGGCTAGGTTTAGGGATGGTTTGGAAATGTAATTAAATCTCACCGCTTTCAATACCCGAATGAAGATCTATGAGGAGTTATTGTAATTATCAATAAAGTGGATTAGATCCGTTCGGGAAGGTGTTCCTTCCTCTAGGTTCTTGTCCTTCCTTTAGAGATCCTTACCCTAACCTCCATGGAAAACATCACACCCGGGACTTTATACTACGGTATCACCGCTACCTCGAGGGATAGAGTGCCGTAGGGAGCGGTATGTGCATGTATGCATGGAGTCCTATTGTAAATATTTGGTGGGTAAGAAAAGGATGAGAGATCTCATCTCTCAAAATCGTTCCCAAAAGCTAAACCCTAAACAAGTTCCTAGGGCATGAAATTAAATCTACCTAGAGCAAGGAATTTAAATCTACACTAAGGCAAGAAATTAAATCACTTACAGATGCATCCCTCCAATCATCCATGCAGGGTTGTCAGATCTGAATTTCTGAATGGAGAAGAAACACCGATGCTCTCCAAAAGATTTCTAAATTTTATTCATTAAAGGGAGGCATAAAGTTTACAATGAATTAGAGTCCCTATTTATAGAAGATAGGAAACCCTAGGGTTACAATGACTCGCATATTTGCATTTACAAAAATAGCCCTCTAGGAAGACCGGTCAACGCCGCCACTTTATTTCGCTAAAAAATTAATTTTTTATTTCTTTAAAACTGCCGCAGAACCGCGGCCCGAGGCATGGTTTGGCCGCGGTTCCGCGGCCAAAAGGAAGATTTGGCTTCTGCAACTTCTGGGCTGGGCTCCTGGTGACTTTGTCTTCCTGTTTCTATATGTGTTTTTTCCATTTGGGCTTTTAGGTTGGTTCCAGATCTTCAGTGAACACTTTGCAATGGCTTTTTAACCGTTTGCCTTGACATTTTGGGGTCTTGCGTTGCCTTGTTAATTGTGAACTGTCTTTCGATGTAGGCTTGACTAAGATCCTCCCATTTGTTGGTCAAAAATCCATATTTTCATCGTCTTTACATCGCTTTCACTGTTTTTCTGTCCAAGAACCTGTAACCTGTAACATGTAGCAGACATGCATCAAAAGCACCCGTTTATTTGTAAAATATATAAGAATGGGAAATATAATAATGCAATATTATGGTGTGAACAGCTGTACCTCAACGGTTCTTTCAATCTGGCCGGCCTCAAGCGATGGCCCGGTCACCAAGTGCAGATCCCGAACGCTCGTGTCAAACGAGAAATCCTAGTAGAACAAGAAATCGATAAGCTCCTTTGTCACCGGAAGAATATCATGGTCAGTCCTCGTCCTTGACGAGCTCGCTCTGACCGTATCTCTAGCCGCAGCTCTCTCTGCACGTGTAGCCAAGGTAACAGAAACCGTAATCAAATATCGATGAGGATAGATCATAAGAACGAATAGAATAACAGATCTCAAGAAATGTACATCCTAAGATCACTTAAGCGGAGCAGCGTATCGTAAGTATGCCGTGGAACATACACACGGTACGTCATTTTACTTAAGTGTAACGTTTTAGAAATCATTTTGCAAATTTTCCGTTTTTAGGGTAAAATAGTCGGTGTTTTTCGTTTTAACCCGATTGTAATCAAACTTCCGTATAAACTTGTCGGCACCTAGTTTAGCTAGAATAAAGCTAGTGCGCGGATTTTGGGGGTCAATGGGAAGTTTTGGTTCACATAGAATTTTTCCCTAATTAAATGTTATTTTAATACTTTATTTGCATACTTTATTAGTGGTAATTAATTTTTGGCTTGGTTAATTACTACTAATGTGGTTTTATGCTAATCTAATCACTAGATATTTTGTTAAACCCTCCATCCATAATATCTAGATATTTTGTAATTTGAAATGAATTTTTAAAAGAAAAGAAAAGAAAGGAAAATGTGGCTATTTGCATTAAATGAAGTATTAATTGAATTGTGCTAGAAATTTCTTCACAATTTACACAACATCCCCCCCACTTGAAATGGCCGGCCACTTCCCTAGGCTGCCCAAATTTCCTCCCTCCATTTCTATTTCATTTTGCTTCATAAAGATCATCAAAAATCACAAATAAATCCCACAAACTCATTTATAAATCAAAACTCTTCATTCTTGAACTCAAAGTAAGCTTGGATCATCATGGAAGACTTCATTTTGGATGCTTAGATTTGGTGTTTTGTTGCAAGTTTTTGAATTATTTTAGAGGTATAAAACCCTAACCCTAATGCTTAATTTTTGTTTTAAATCTTTAATTAGCTTATTAGTTGTTAAATTAAAGCTATTTAAATGCATGTTTAAAATTCTAGAAATGGTTTTTGGATAATTAATTAGGGTTTTGATTAGTGAATAGGTTAATTGTTAATTTTAGGCAAGTGAAAACTTAACCTACTTACTAGATTTGTTAAATGATATTTTCCTAATTACCTAATTAGCTTAATTACAAACTAGACTTTTTCTAATCCTAATTAGATGAGATTAAAATTATAGAAAAGGTTTTAATGGTTTAATCTTGCTAATTATTGATATTTGTAAATTCTAGTTTGGTAAAAAGTTGTAGTTTGGTGCTAAAATGATATATATTGCTTACTAGGTTTCGGTGAATTTTAGGCGTGGGTTTCTTTTGACGTTGCGACATTATTTATATTAGATTCCCCGTTTATTATTGTATTTTGAATGCGCGATCGGTACGATCAGGGTCTAGACTTGGTAGTTGTGTCGCTTTGCGTTCCTAGCTAGGGTCGTGCCGATGTCGTTCGTGACTTTGTGTAGCTTTTGCTCTTGAGTTCGTTTCGTAGTGTCGCTACGCGCGTTAGCCACTTAACGAACACTTGAGAGTATTTTTGGAGTTGGTGCATCGGTCAAACGTAGTTGGTACGTGTTATTGGTCGATTGCTAATGTAGACTTGTTATATTGTTATATGCTTTCAGGATCGCAGGCGAGGGCTTCGGGCGCTGCGAACAGGGGAAAGCGAGTGGTAGGCTTTACTTAGCCAGGAGCGTTGGTGAGTAGATTTAACATCTACAGGGGAATCGTCTGCATGGCGTTATGCGTCTGGGCTAGAGATGACTTGACTTGTCGCATATTCTATTTCATATATAGAGTTGCGCATACACCTTGTTGCTTAGTTAATTGTTGTGCTTGGACTAGTACCCTTAGGACACTGCACATATTATTGACGGCTTATGTTGCACGAGCACTGATTGTATGCCACACACACCGTCAATAATTGCCATGTCACGCAAAACACACATACCTATATGATATTGTTTGGTTAGGGACATTGAGACCTTGATTCATATTTCTTTATGCATATGACATATAGCATATCTGTATACCTACATGCTTACACATATGCCTTGACATGGTTACATGCTAGTTACTTCTATACCTATAGGGTATCGTACCATTAGCGATAATTACATATACACATAATGACATAGCTACATGTATACCTTGTATACATACTTCACTTATACCCGGAAGGTATATTACATCATTACTGATAGGTAGATACATATACCTTGCTATACCTTTATGTTTACACATATATCTGGCTATAGCTACATGTTTACCTTTATTTGATGTTATGTAGAATTGGAAAAATTAGGAACCGCATGATATATTATATCAACTTGTTGCAGTTAATTAGCGGATTTTCCTTTATATGCTTACATTACAGTTTTATGTTGCATATATTATATTCATGGATTTTCGCATTGAGATATGGTTTTTTCATGATGTTTTCTGGATTTGAGGACCGTGGTAGTTTCATGAAATTATGCATTATTTGAAAAACCCGGTTTCTCTTGATATGATATTTCAGCAGCCACCATGAGTTTTATCGGTTCTGATATATATACCCCATGCGAGGAGGAGTCGGGGGCCGTATGAGGGTACATGGTGGGGCCCGGAAGTACCCCGGGGCCAGACGATTGAAGGACCTTACCAATTGAGCCTGACAGGGGAACCATACCTTCCGGTGACAGTACCTATGACTCGGCGGTTATCGTGGGGATACCGACGGGAGTAATGTACGTATGGATACGTCGAGAGGCGAGGGTCAGAGCTAGGCACTCGAGCTTTCGGTATAGCGTATGATACATACCTATCAGGGTGCCAGTCATGGTGACAGTACCTGATAGATTAGTATTTTTGTGTCGATGCTTGACATATTGGTTTCATGATATTTTACTCCTAAGTATATGTAATAGTGGAATGGGACGCTGTTATATATGCATATATATATATATATATATATATTAGTGGAATGGGACGCGAATATATATGTATACATATAAATTCATATACTTCATAATAATTATTCTTGCAAATATACTTTGGATATATGAGATTCACTTGATATTGGATTTTTGATATAGGAGATTCATTTGAGATTGGATACATGATATATATGAGATTGCTGATTTTATACATTCAGGATATATGAGATTTACTTGATATTGTACATTCAGGATTTGTGAGAATTACATGATATGAGAACCAATTTGGGGGCTGATTTGAGAAAATTAGGATTTGGATTGTCTTGATGGACTTTGGTCCTACCACGATATCAGGATTCCGTGGAAATGACATGTTTCATTCCATACTCCACATTTATTGTTTATGCACTGTTTCATGTATTAGTAGTACCTGATAGAGTACCTTCCATGACTGTTGCATTTATATACTTTATTTTATATGCATTGCTTCATGTATTAGTTGTACCTGCTAGAGTACCTTTCATGACTGTTGCATATATACATTGTCATATCATCGTTTCATATATTAGTTGTACCTTATAGAGTACCTTAAATGATTGTTTCATACAGATTGTCATATTATTGCTTCATGTATTAGATATACCTGCTAGAGTATCTTTCATGACTATTGCATTCATATGACCATTTCTTGCTTAGCTTGCATATGTTAGATTCGTGCTGTACGTGCATACTTGCGATTACCTACATATGTTATTTACTATTCATGAGTTGGAAACTCACCCCTGTTGTGCCACAGTGTTTCGCAGTTCGTTCCGCAGAGTAGTCGAGGCAGGCTATTCATCTATCACATCATCTTTTGCAGCGGATACCGCTTCGGCTCACAGTGTGCAATTTTGCTTAGATGGGTTTTGCGGTTATCTAAGGTTGTTTATTGTATATTCGTTGTATCCTTGTACTCTCCATCTACTACTTTCATGTGTACAACTTAGAGACTTGATGTGAGGACGATATTGTATATTTTGGTGACTTGGATGTCTTTTATGCAGTTTTACTTATATCGTCTTTTATTTCTTCGTTACGGCGTCGTATATCTGTTGTAGGGTTCCTAGGCATCCAAATGAGGTCTCACAAGGCATCAACCATGCCAATTTCAAAAATTCTAGGTGCCGAGAAACCCGACTACGGATCGTTGGCTAGAAATCTAGGCGAAACAATAAACTAGTTAACACTTAACTAAGAGATACGGAAATACAACCTTTGTAGATCCGGTGCTCCACCTCCACGGCTCCGCAATGAAGTCCTCTCCGCTGTCCAAATCGAACCATGACTCTTACGGTGGTTTCATCGGAGAAAAGACCGGGCTAGGTCGTCGACAACGTGCCGAAGATGATCTACGTCGAAGCATCACTAGATCAAGCTCCACCTTCACCAAGCCATGAAAACTTGTGAAGGAAACACACTCTACTACTTGGCAAGAGGTAGAGGATGAAGAAATAGGAAGTGGGTAGACTTTAGAATTGGATTTCTCACTAATTTCATCAATCCACCATTGATGAAGCAAGCTTTTCTTCCTTCAAGAAGATCAAGAAGAAGAAGCTAATTGTTATGATAAGTTGTTTTAAAATTAGAAAAGAAATGAATACTTATCATATTAGAACCATGGTTAGGTGTAGAGAATCAATCATGGTTAAAAGAAATGGTTAGGGTTAAGCATGAGACAAAATTGGTGACAAAGTCAAACATTCATGAAAGTTCATGAAAGAATAAAAGAAAGCCACCAATTCTTCTTATGCAAAATAATTTCCAAAAAGGAATAAATGAATAATTTAAGAAAATAAAACCCTAATCATTTAGTTAACCATGGTTTAATTCTTTGCACTTAACCAAGTAGGCATGCATCATCAACCATGATACAAACAAGTGCACAAAATCATATCGCATATGCAATGCGCACATCCGAGTGAGAAAATCCATTCAAAGTGAACCGATACTAGTTAATGCAAAGTAATATATCAAATATATAATTATGCATTAAATCATTAAATCAACACTTGATTCAATGATCCGGTCATGTCGCACATAACCGACTAGTATCCTATGTATCGGCTTATCGAATCAATCCTTGATTCGATAACTAGGTTATATCGCATACAACCATTCGACACATTCATCGCGAGAATGAAATGCGGTATCACATACACACATATTCTCGGTCCCGCACATATCTCATATGCGCTCCTATTTCGTTTCGCTTGAGCCAGGAAACCTCTGTGTAGGACTCTAAAGACTCGTCAATACGCCGGCAGCAGGTGATGATCATATCAATCACCCACAAGCCGCAAGCGGTCTGCTAAACGTAACGGCCACCCGGGTATTGAGCGATCTGAAGATCGACGAGCAAGCCCGCTCACACTCCAGTGAATCCAACCAGTAACACTACCGTACAGTCCGGTCTGATCGTCTGATCTGTCGCTTATCTCGCCTAGGGGTGGTAAACGTCAGACCCCAATAGCTCGATAAGTCGTGTCGATATGAGGTCTATAACAATTCGAGAAACTACTGGTAACACTTACCAGTAAATCTCAGCAACCATGGCCAGGGATTTCCTGTTATAGCCAATCGAACACAGCGCAACATCAACCCCTATACCGGGAGAGACGAATCCCCTCCTATCGCTCATTGCCTCCATGTGACTCGGGACTGTACCCAAAAACCACCGTTTTCCACGCCCTCTTGGATATGGTAAGATGGAAATCAAAGCACAGTGGGAACCACATAAGACTCTATGACGATCTCGGGTCAACAGACTACTCTGTACCAGTGTTACCAGAGAACTGCCATCTGACGTGAGGTATAATACCATCTGGGAGTTCTCGGCGAGTCCGTCCAGTGTACCCAGTCTCCACTGAGCACCCGTATATCATCTCTGATGTCAAACACCAATGGATATGGGATCATCCATCGCCCATCTGTATGGGTCGAGAAGGTATACGCTAGTCTACTCTGGTATATCGATGCCCTGTCTCGATACACCCACGACTAGGGACTTTGAAGGATGTACTTATGGACTACCATGTCCCCACTAGTATGATCCGCATCATAGTCCAGGTAGTCAAGTATAGATCCTAAGGGCTTTACCAACATGTAACAGGGAGACAATCAGAGTACACGTTAAGGTAAAGATCAACCAGATAGCATACTATCATGTCGAGCAAGAAAGTCCTCCCTATATATGTCCCAGCATCCACTACAATATACATCCTATGTACAGTAATGGCCTATAGGGCATACATATAACTAACAATTTCCCACTTGCACTAGGGCCATCTGTAGCAGTGGTTGCGGTATCTCATACTCAACCATCCCATAAAAGTCTCTCTCTGGGAAAAGGCCTTTCGTGAGTGGATCCGCTGTGTTTGTCCTCTGAATCTACTCTCCTAACCTCGATCACCCTGGAGATCAACTATCTCCATGATCAGGCGATGCTGCCTTAGAATAAGTCTGGATCACTGATGGGACCGGCGTTCCTCGGCATGAGCCACAACTCCATTGTCTCACAATGGTAGGAACGTAGTTCATCTCATGAACTAATATACACCCAAACATCCTCTTTGGTAGCATCTTAAGTAGCGATGTATCCTGCCTTTATCGTCTAGTATGTCACGGTATTTAGCTTGGAACTCTTCCAACATACCGTCCCTTTACTGAGGGTAAAGACAATGCCTGCGACTGACATTCAGTCGTCTTTATCAGCCTGGAACCCTTCCAGTGATTCTCCCCAGGATCAACTGATACCATCTCACTACAGCTAGTGAGTATCCTAACATCCATTTAGATCTATCTCATAGATCCAAAACTCAGGATTTAGCAGGTATCATCATGATCCTATGTGGAGAATCTTTGTGATATGCGGAGATTGATCGAGCGTAGCATAGGAAACTCTTTCCCTATCAGGAGTATGTCATCCACGTACTCTACGAGGATCATCACCATACTCCCTACTACCTTTTTGTATATACAAGGTTCATCTACCATTTTGATGATGTCAAACTGTTTGACTAATCCATCAAAACAGATGTTCCAACTCCACGATGCCTGCTTTAATCCTATAAAGCATCTTGCACACGTTTCCGCTGCTCCCACTGTCTACGAAGCCCTCTGGCTGTGTACTTATAGACGTTCTCTTCTAAAACATCATTTAGAAAAGCTGTCATGACACCCAACCACCAGATATCGTAGTCATGGTATGTAGCCGTGGCAAGTAGGATCTGGATGGACTTAAGCATAGCTACTTAGAAAAGGTTTCATCATTATCCACGCCTGGTCGATGATGAAAAGCTTTAACAAGTCTAGCTTTGAAAGTCTCAACTTTTCCATCTACACCAAGTAATCTTCTCAAGATATACTTGCTCCTGATGGGGATTTAACCCTTCAGATATAGCAACCAAAGTCCATACTTTGTTGGTGTACATGGATTCCATCTCAGATCACTAAGCATCCAGCCATTCTTACAGAGTCTTACTCCTGATGGCCAGCTCGAAACTAGTTGGGTCATTATCTCATGATGCAATCCTCGCTCCCACTGTCATAGAGAAACAGAGGTATTTCTCAGGTGGGTGAGAAACCCTACTAGATCGGTGGAGAGGCTGAGGTTCGTTGGTAACTATTGAATCCTTTAGTTTTGTCAAATCATCTGCTGTAGTTTGTATAGCTGGAACATTTCCAGTTCTACATAACTTACATTGCCTCGAGCTTGTCCGGATTTTGCTTTTAGACATAGGCCGGACAACCCCAAATCTTAACTGGCTTAAGACATGGGCTCTTCCCATACCATATCACATATGAAGCGGTAGGCAACTGATTTGATTTGAACCCTATTCAATAGGTATGCAGCTTCTCAAGTGCATAACTCCCAAAAAGGAAACAGGTAACTCAGTAGTACTCATCATAGAGCACACCTTATCACATAGGGTGTGATTGCTTTGCCCCGATATACCATCGTGCTATGGTGTATACGGAGGAGTAATGCTGAGAGAGAATCCCATTCTCCTTTAGAATAGTCCAGGAATTTCGTGCTCAAGTATTCTCCTCCTTGATCTCATCAAAGGACATAATACTTATACCCGCATTTTGGTTCTCTACTTCTAGCTTATATTCTGTGAATATCTCAAAAGGTTCGGACTTGTGTTTCAACAGGAACATAGGTCTGAATCTTGAGAGATTATCAGAGAATGTAACGAAGTACAAAGAACCAGTCTTGGCATGTGTAGACAGGGGACCTTACATACATCATCATGTATCAATCCCAAGAGTTCACTAACTCTTTCTCTGTTTCCATTAAACAGAGCTCTGGTCATGTTATCTTTGTGACATGACTGGCAAGTTTCACAAGATATAAATTCAAACTTATTTAAATATACATCTAAATGTAACTTCAGCTAGTCGGGTCACATTGATCTGACCTAGTCTACAATACCTCAAGAAGAATCCGTTCATTTCTGAACTCTCCCTCTTGTGTGTGTTCCGTATACAAAGAACTGTAGTTTGATTTAGAACATTAATGCTTTTAGATAACGTGCCTGAACCGATCAACTTTTGATATAGAAAATGTTCAAAACATTATCCAACAATACAAAATTTTATCATTTCTTTACTAATAAAGAGACTGATATGATTTTGTATATCAGGTTCGGTATCTAATAACATTCGTTCAGAATCAATGTATTGTAATACAGGGTGACAGTGACCAACAGACTTGGCTGCAACTCTTGCCCCGTTTTCTGCCTCATGAAACTTATCACCCGATCTCAGTTCTCTACCTATCTGTAGCCCTATGTAACAAATTACATATGCGGGATCCTGATCTGGTATCACATACCCAGGACGTAGAGGATACAGAGAAACAGCTCTTTGTAACGAACACACCCGAAGATGATGCATCAGCATGCACTCTCTTCGTTTGGGCGGCACGGAAATTCTGGTAATCCCCAATTTCCTGCTCTGTCTTATAACAATTATAAGTTGGAGCGGGACCAACGTTCCCCAGCTCAGTATAACAAGCGGGTTCAGTCAATATTCCGTATTATTATCTTGATTAAGGCGTGATATGGTCGCTACCTGGAGAGAGAGAGAAGAAAACACTCAGCGTGCGCTCTTACAAGAATAGATTGGTTATAATTTTATCTAATCAGGATGGCTCCCACTGCTTTTTATCAAATCTTCCTTCAAACCCTAAAAGGAAAGACTAGCCGGGATTAATTACACACTACAAGTTCGCCAATCTTTCAGCCAGGCCAGTGTCGGTACTTTGAGGGAGGTCCCCCGTGCTTTCGCACGAACCTAATTAATGTAAACCTCGTTTTCCCAGAGGCGTAACCCCGTTGACACCTTTCTAGACACCTACTTGATCGGCTAATTGTAATGTATAAAACTCTCCCAGGAGTAACTCTTACTCGCAGAGGGTATCGGGATCCAACTATCTCATAGAAGGTATGCAATCTCATTGCAAATTTCAACACTTGAAATTCCCGATAAATATTTTGCCCCTAACGTGCTATGACCTTGACGAAAGCCAACAAACCATAGCCCGCTAGTCAAGTTCAACCCGTACATTTCTTGATCGAATTAAACCCACCCGCACGACCCTTGACGAAAGCCAACAAAGCCGCACGACTACCCTAATCCAATCGCATCGTATGCTAGCAGATAAGCAGCATATAGCTACCGCATACTGCACCTTGACGAAAGCCAACAAATGCAGCACGAATACTATATACAACTTATCTGAAATGACGGAGGGCTACGACAGGTTTTTCTGAAAACCTATTGCGTAATGAACTTGATATCGTTGTAGGATCGAATGAATTTTGAAATGGAGTGTTTTTGAGGCTTTTCTAGTTTTGCTAAAGGAGTCACTCCCGGTGAAGGGATCGTCGGTCCTTTCCTCGTCGAATGAGGTGCGGGATATATCATATATATCACTGTGCAAAGCAAAAACTCTTAAAAGCAATCAAAAGACAAACCGAGTGTGTAGCATCTGCCAGTTATTGCTAAAGGAGTCACTCCCGGTGAAGGGATCTCGGTCCTTTCCTCATCGAATAAGGTGCAGGATATATCACATATACCTCTGTGCAAAGCAAGAACTGTAGCTACCTGTTTTATTTTGAAATTCGATTCTACAACATCTTAGGTTTCTTTTATTTCATTAATCACATTAATGAAGTCCCATCATTTAAATTACATAAACATCACAGATAAATACGACGTACACTTATGCCATCCGCATTCGCCTCGATGTCCCCTCGTGCACCGTTAGGTTAGGTAACTAACGGCAGAGCGGGGCAGGGCTAGCGCGGGTGTAAAACATAAGTAACGTCTATATAATATATCATATATACTATATACTGTATCTATCACAGAACATCACATGATCACATCACAGATATCGCAGCAGAAGAAACATATGAAATATTGGATATACTAGGACGTCCGTGTTTTCAATACGAGCCAGTATAAAACACGGATTCCACGGTCGCGATGAATAGCCAAACCCACACCCCTAGACCCCTACGAGAGCGGCAAGCAACCCTACCAATTCTAGAGTTAGGAGACCTGGACTCGACTCCTCGAGTTGGTCTCCCACTGGACTCCAGAACCCGGTTACTTGTGCTCCCCTCCTTGGGTCTATCCTAGTGCGGAAAAGTAAATAATATACAAACGGTGACATCTTCCGCAACCTGGAAGTGCCCCAATAAAAGAATATTACATACAAGTTTTTACATGAATGAAAATGAAAAACACTCATCTCACATAAAAACCCCCCGGCTATTCAAACACGACGATCCAATATAACATATCCAGCAACACATAACATCACATGTCATCAACGTAAGTAAATATGCGCATCCCAATTGTCGTTGACATATAGCAATGAAACCGGCGATATCACATATTACACTTACGGTCACAGAAAAGAAAGTGTAAAACTACAACAGTTGGAATCCGCAACCACCTCAGACATCGCATGCCTGACCAAATGAATTACTTAGACATCGCATGCCTAACAATTATAAACCCCGCATTTTAGTCTCATTATCGAAAACACTTTTCAATATCAAGTCGGGCAATTCAACAAGATTCCCGAAAAACTGATCGAATGCTCGTCGCAAACTTTAGTAGGCGGCAGCACCCCTGATACCGTCGACGAAGTGCACCAAGGCGGAACACCGCTACCGCGAGCACCCGAACGGATGCTTTCGGCGACGGGGTTCTCCTACAGTCACTTGGTCGGGGCTATGGAGTGAGGCTGTCTATTAAGTTTACCCGGCGAGTATCCGCGTACGCTACGTGATTGCTACGGACTTTTGATCACATCAAAATTCCGTGGCAACCGATCAAGTGAGACTAAATTGCTAGATTTACAATATTCATTCAGTTATCTCATAACTTATTGTGAATTCCAATTATTGTATCCCATTCCAGATAATTAGAAAATGTTAAACTTTCCGATCGAACAATCGAACACCCAAGTTTTCCCGATACAGATCAACACATGAAACAAGTCTAAAGACATTCAGTTCGTGCCTCAGTACCAACGGTCCAGCCGTAGAAGGGTCAAACCAACGCCTCACATGTGGCACGCCGTACTGCCCCAAACCCTAAGGTTCAAAGGGCAGTTCAAGACGGTCACATAATCGAGTTAAGGTTTGTTGTCTTCTAGAGGGTCCATCGCGTTACTTGCACTACTTAGAACATCGTTAAACTACGGAAAAATCCAACACTTGGAAATTTCCCGACAGGGGAAAAATTGGGTATTTATATCCGGTCGAACTTTTTAACATATTCTAAAATTTATCCGGAAAGCCACACAGACAAAATTTGATATTCCGATCGAAACACCGAATCCCCAAAACAATCCCAGAAAATTAAACTCTTGAATAAATTTTAAAAATACCCAGAGAACTCAGCACCTGAAACAATGAATTACTGTGCAAACAGTTAGGGCTTACGTCACTATTCTGCCGCGGAACCGCCGCATAAGCTAGGCTTATGCCGCGGTTCCGCCGCCGTTTACACTGTTCATGCAAAACTTTTTGCGCCGTAATTCTTAGATTTCCCTGCTGAGTTTTCTGCATATTTTTAATTTGGAAAAATCCACGATTTTAGAAAAAGGACAGAGAGCATGTTAAGGTTTGGGTTTTCGGGTCGTTCGGACTTCAAATTCCGTCTAGACTTCGCTTAAGGCTCTAGCTAGGCTCTGATGCCACTGTAGGGTTCCTAGGCATCCAAATGAGGTCTCACAAGGCATCAACCATGCCAATTTCAAAAATTCTAGATGCCGAGAAACCCGACTACGGATCGTTGGCTAGAAATCTAGGCGAAACAATAAACTAGTTAACACTTAACTAAGAGATACGGAAATACAACCTTTGTAGATCCGGTGCTCCACCTCCACGGCTCCGCAATGAAGTCCTCTCCGCTGTCCAAATCGAACCATGACTCTCACGGTGGTTTCATCGGAGAAAAGACCGGGCTAGGTCGTCGACAACGTGCCGAAGATGATCTACGTCGAAGCATCACTAGATCAAGCTCCACCTTCACCAAGCCGTGAAAACTTGTGAAGGAAACACACTCTACTACTTGGCAAGAGGTAGAGGATGAAGAAATAGGAAGTGGGTAGACTTTAGAATTGGATTTCTCACTAATTTCATCAATCCACCATTGATGAAGCAAGCTTTTCTTCCTTCAAGAAGATCAAGAAGAAGAAGCTAATTGTTATGATAAGTTGTTTTAAAATTAGAAAAGAAATGAATACTTATCATATTAGAACCATGGTTAGGTGTAGAGAATCAATCATGGTTAAAAGAAATGGTTAGGGTTAAGCATGAGACAAAATTGGTGACAAAGTCAAACATTCATGAAAGTTCATGAAAGAATAAAAGAAAGCCACCAATTCTTCTTATGCAAAATAATTTCCAAAAAGGAATAAATGAATAATTTAAGAAAATAAAACCCTAATCATTTAGTTAACCATGGTTTAATTCTTTGCACTTAACCAAGTAGGCATGCATCATCAACCATGATACAAACAAGTGCACAAAATCATATCGCATATGCAATGCGCACATCCGAGTGAGAAAATCCATTCAAAGTGAACCGATACTAGTTAATGCAAAGTAATATATCAAATATATAATTATGCATTAAATCATTAAATCAACACTTGATTCAATGATCCGGTCATGTCGCACATAACCGACTAGTATCCTATGTATCGGCTTATCGAATCAATCCTTGATTCGATAACTAGGTTATATCGCATACAACCATTCGACACATTCATCGCGAGAATGAAATGCGGTATCACATACACGCATTATTCTCAGTCCCGCACATATCTCATATGCGCTCCTATTTCGTTTCGCTTGAGCCAGGAAACCTCTGTGTAGGACTCTAAAGACTCGTCAATACGCCGGCAGCAGGTGATGATCATATCAATCACCCACAAGCCGCAAGCGGTCTGCTAAACGTAACGGCCACCCGGGTATTGAGCGATCTGAAGATCGACGAGCAAGCCCGCTCACACTCCAGTGAATCCAACCAGTAACACTACCGTACAGTCCGGTCTGATCGTCTGATCTGTCGCATATCTCGTCTAGGGGTGGTAAACGTCAGACCCCAATAGCTCGATAAGTCGTGTCGATATGAGGTCTATAACAATTCGAGGAACTACTGGTAACACTTACCAGTAAATCTCAGCAACCCTGGCCAGGGATTTCCTGTTATAGCCAATCGAACACAGCGCAACATCAACCCCCTATACCGGGAGAGACGAATCCCCTCCTATCGCTCATTGCCTCCATGTGACTCGGGACTGTACCTAAAAACCACCGTTTTGCACGCCCTCTTGGACGTGGTAAGATGGAAATCAAAGCACAGTGGGAACCACACAAGACTCTATGACGATCTCGGGTCAACAGACTACTCTGTACCAGTGTCACCAGAGAACTGCCATCTGACGTGAGGTATAATACCATCTAGGAGTTCTCGGCGAGTCCGTCCAGTGTACCCAGTCTCCACTGAGCACCCGTATATCATCTCTGATGTCAAACACCAATGGATATGGGATCATCCATCGCCCATCTGTATGGGTCGAGAAGGTATACGCTAGTCTACTCTGGTATATCGATGCCCTGTCTCGATACACCCGCGACTAGGGACTTTGAAGGATGTACTTATGAACTACCATGTCCCCACTAGTATGATCCGCATCATAGTCCAGGTAGTCAAGTACAGATCCTAAGGGCTTTACCAACATGTAACAGGGAGACAATCAGTGTACACGTTAAGGTAAAGATCAACCAGATAGCATACTATCATGTCGAGCAAGAAAGTCCTCCCTATATATGTCCCAGCATCCACTACAATATACATCCTATGTACAGTAATGGCCTCTAGGTCATACATATAACTTGAATTCAGTTCTTGTTGTGCAAGGGGACAGTAGTGCCGCCTATCACAGCTTGAATTCATCCTTTTTTGCTAGTCGGCTTCTGAGGAGAGGATATCGTGGATTCTTGGCTTCCATTCATGATACCGGAGCCACAGTGGGATTGTTGGACCGGGTTCCTATCATGCGAGAGTTTTCCGACGTTGTTCCAGATGAGCCGGCGAAGCTTAGAGAGCTTAAGGATCCGCTGCAGAGTCGCTAGATAGGTGTGGCTTGTGTGTCTGAGTGTTTCGCTTTGGGGAGCTCTTATTCTGTTCGTCAAGAGAAGGACGACAGTTTGAGGTTGTGTATTGATGGATCGTCAATTAAACCGGGTTACGGCGCGGATAGGTATTCTTTACCTCGCATTGACGATTTCTTCAATTAGCTCCAGAGTGCAAGACATTTTTCTAAGTTGTTTGGGATCAGGTCATCATTGTTACGGGTTCAGAGTGATGTCATTCCGAAGTCTGCTTTTGTGCGTGCTACGAGCTTTGTGTGTTTTGGTGGTGTCATTGGACTCACCAATGCCCTAGTAGCATTCGTGGATATGATGAACCAGATTTCTTTAGTCCGTTCCTCGACCAGTTTATTGTTGTGTCATTGATGACATTCTGGTCTATTCCAAGATTCGCGAGGAACGTGAGCAGCACTTGAGGATTTGTTTTGCTGATACTGGGAAAGCCCCAGCGGTTTGCTAAATTCTCGGAGTGTTCCTTCAGGTTTGATTGTGTTGACTCCTTGGTCTTGTAGTTACAGGAGACGGTTTTTGTATGGACCCGCGGAAGATCGAGGCCGTACAGTTTTAGCCCATACTTATATCCGGGACAGAGGTCCGGAGATTTTTGGGCTTAGCAGGATTTTACCGCCGTTTCGTGCAGGATTGCTAGTGTATCGCTGCACCGTTGACTGGATTGACCGGAAATGAGGTTCTTTTTCTTTTGACTGAGGCATGTATGCGGAGTTTTCAGCAGTTGGAGATTATGTTGACAACTGCACCAGTTCTTTCTTTGCTTTCTGGTTCGGGTGACTTTGTTGTTTAACTATGATGTTTTGTGAGTGGGGCTCGATTTTGCGCTGATATGGCACTATAGAGTTATCGCTTATGCTTCCCGACAGTTGGAGGAAGTACGAGTAGGATATCCTACTCACGATTTGGAGATGGCCGCGGTGGTCGTGCGTTGAAGATCTGAGGACACTACTTGTTCGGAGAGTCGTGTCAGATTTTCACGAACCACCAGAGCTTAACGTACATCTTCCTACAGCGGGTTTTGATTGTTGAGACAGTCTTCTGCAGATTTACAGTTCTTGTGTGATCGTTGAGTACAGTTTATGTTCGCCTCTATTGAGAGGACAGCTTGCTCATGTCTGCGCCCGACCACTTTTCCGTAATCGCTTTCGCGAGGCATAGCCCGCCGAAGCTCGTTCGTCAGAGATTCTTGAGCATACTCGGCTGGGTAAAGATTCGGAGTCCTTAATTTGTGACCAGGGTGTGCTACGTCTAGGGACGCGTTTTTGCGTACCTACTACTGATGGGTAGAGACGCGAAATCCTAGAGCAGGCACATTAGTCAGCTTTCAGTGTTAATTCAAGTTCCACCAATATGTGAAGTGACTTGTGAGTTAGTTACGGGTGGGCATGAATGAAGAGTGAAGTTTCGAATTTTGTTTTAAGGTGTCTGTCTTGTTGTGAGCTAAGGTTGAGCATTTAGACCGGCTGGAGAGTTGCAACGTTTAACCGTTTCGGAATGGGTATGGGGGCAGATCTCCACGAATTTCGTTGTGGCGTCTACCCAGGTCTAGACAGGGTGTGACTCCATTTGGGTGTTTGTTGTCCGGTTATGCTCAGTTTGCTCAGTTGTTCTTTGTTAAGTTGTGCGTTTGCACGGAGTTCCTTCATGCGTTGTATCCAATAGAGGCATCCTGTTTGCTTGCCGTCTTGGACAGAGGCTTCAGGAAGCCTTGGGTATTAGTTGAGCTTTAGCTCCGCTTTCCATCCGTTGGCTGGTGGTTAGACATAACGAACTATACAGACTCTGGAGGATATGCTTGTAGTGTGCGAACTTTTTTGTCGGCAGTTGGGATCGTCACTTGCCATTGTTAGGATTCTCCTTCGATAGCAGTTATCAGGAGACATTCCAATTGGCAACCTTTAGGTTTTTGTTTGGTAGGTCGTGTCGATCGCCAGTCTGTTTTTCTGACTCTGCGAGAGTAGGATTTTTGGACCCCAGCTAGTCTAGAGACTTCGAAGATGATCCAGTTGGTTCAGGTTAGGATGAGAGCAGCCCAGTGCAGACAAAAGTCTTATGCCGACCGTGGTGGTCGCAGACTTGAGTTCACAGTGGGAGATCATGTATTCCTATGGATTTTTCCAATGAATTGGCGTGTTGAGTTTTGGGAAGCTTAGTCCCAGGATTGTAGGTCCTTTTGAGGTTCTCAAGCGAGTTAGTTCCGTTGCCTATAAATTGGCACTTCCGCCCAGATTATTGAGTATTCACCCCGTATTTCCTTGTGTCGATACTTTGCAAATACCTTCATGACCTTTCTCACATGATTCAGCACCAGACCATTTAATTGGGACGTGATCTTTTCATTCACCGGCAGCCAAGTGTGTTAATGGCTCGACAGGTGGAGAAATTTCGGTCAAGGGTCTTGCCATCTGTGGAGGGTTTCTTTGACGTAGCTGTATAGTGAGGTGATCACTTGGGAGGCTGCGAACGAGATTTGGGAGTTTTTGTACTCATCTCTTTGAAGGTACGCGTAGTGAGAATTTTAAATTCGGGGACCGAATTTCTTTAAGGGGGGAATATTGTAACGTTTTAGAAATCGTTTTGCAAATTTTCCGTTTTTAGGGTAAAATAGTCGGTGTTTTTCGTTTTAACCCGATTGTGATCAAACTTCTGTATAGACTTGTCGGCACCTAGTTTAGCTAGAATAAAGCTAGTGCGCGGATTCTGGGGGTCAATAGGAAGTTTTGGTTCACATAAAATTTTTCCCTAATTAAATGTTATTTTAATGCTTTATTTGCGCATTTTATTAGTGGTAATTACTTTTTGGCTTGGGTTAATTACTACTAATGTGGTTTTATACTAATCTAATCACTAGATATTTTGTTAAACCCTCCATTCATAATATCTAGATATTTTGTAATTTAAAATGGATTTTTAAAAGAAAAGAAAAGAAATGAAAAGGTGGCTATTTGCATTAAATTAAGCATTAATTGAATTGTGCTAGAAATTTCTTCACAATTTACACAACACCCCCCACTTGAAATGGCCGGCCACTTCCCTTGGCTGCCCAAATTCCCCCCCTCCATTTCTATCTCATTTTGCTTTATAAAGATCATCAAAAATCACAAATAAATCCCACAAACTCATTTATAAATCAAAACTCTTCATTCTTGAACTCAAAGTAAGCTTGGATCATAATGGAAGACTTCATTTTGGATGCTTAGATTTGGTGTTTTGTTGCAAGTTTTTGAATCATTTTGGAGGTATAAAACCCTAACCCTAATGCTTAATTCTTGTTTTAAATCTTTAATTAGCTTATTAGTTGTTAAATTAAAACTATTTAAATGCATATTTAAAATTCTAGAAATGGTTTTTGGATAATTAATTAGGGTTTTTATTAGTGAATAGGTTAATTGTTAATTTTAGGCAAGTGAAAACTTAACCTAGTTACTAGATTTGTTAAATGATATTTTCCTAATTACCTAATTAGCTTAATTACAAACTAGACTTTTGCTAATCCTAATTAGATGAGATTAAAATTATAGAAAAGATTTAAATGGTTTAATCTTGCTAATTAGTGATGTTTGTAAATTCTAGTTTGGTAAAAAGTTTTAGTTTGGTACTAAAATGATATATATTGCTTACTAGGTTTCGCTGAATTTTAGGCGTGTGTTTCTTTTGACGTTGCGACGTTATTTATATTAGATTCCCCGTTTATTATTATGTTTTGAATGCGCGATCGGTATGATCAGGGTCTAGACTTGGTAGTTGTGTCACTTTGCGTTCCTAGCTAGGGTCGTGCCGATGTCGTTCGTGATTTTGTGTAGCTTTTGCTCTTGAGTTCGTTTCGTAGTGTCGCTACGCGCGTTAGCCACTTATCGAACACTTGAGAGTATTTTGGAGTTGGTGCGTCGGTCAAACGTAGTTGGTACGTGTTATTGGTCGATTGCTAATATAGACTTGTTATATTATTATATGCTTTCAGGATCGCAGGCGGGGGCTTCGGGCGTTGCGAACAGGGGAAAGCGAGTGGTAGGCCTTACTTAGCCAGGAGCATTGGTGAGTAGATTTAACATCTACAGGGGAATCGCCCGCATGGCGTTATGCGTCTGGGCTAGAGATGATTTAACTTGTCGCATATCCTATTTCATAAATAGAGTTGCGCATACACCTTATTGCTTAGTTAATTGTTATGCTTGGACTAGTACCCTTAGGACACTGCACATATTATTGACGGCTTATGTTGCATGAGCACTGATTGTATGCCATACACACCGTCAATAATTGCCATGTCACGCACAACACACATACCTATATGATATTGTTTGGTTAGGGACATTGAGACCTTGATTCATATTTCTTTATGCATATGACATATAGCATATCTGTATACCTACATGCTTACACATATGTCTTGACATGCTTACATGCTAGTTACTTCTATACCTATAGGGTCTCATACCATTAGCGATAGGTACATACATACATAATGACATAGCTACATGTATACCTTGCATACATACTTCACTTATACCCGGAAGGTATATTACATCATTACTGATAGGTAGATACATATACCTTGCTATGCCTTTATGTTTACACATATATCTGGCTATAGCTATATGTTTACCTTTATTTGATGTTATGTGGAATTGGAGAAATTAGGAACCACATGATATATTATATTAATTTGTTGCTGTTAATTAGCGGCTTTTTCTTTATATGCTTACATTACAGTTTTATATTGCATATATTATATTCATGGATTTTCGCATTGAGATATGGATTTTTCATGATGTTTTCTGGATTTGAGGACCGTGGTAGTTTCATGAAATTATGCATTATTCGAAAAACCCGGTTTCTCTTGATATGATATTTCAGCAGCCACCATGAGTTTTAACGGTTCTGATATATATACCCCATGCGAGGAGGAGTCGGGGGCCGTATGAGGGTACATGGTGGGGCCCGGAGGTACCCTAGGGAAAGACGATTGAAGGACCTTACCGATTGAGCCTGACAGGGGAACCATACCTTCCGGTGACAGTACCTATGACTCGGCGGTTATCGTGGGGATACCGACGGGAGTAATGTACGTATGGATACGTCGAGAGGCGAGGGTCAGAGCTAGGCACTCGAGCTTTCGGTATAGCGTATGATACGTACCTATCAGGGTGCCAGTCGTGGTGACAGCACCTGATAGATTAGTATTTTTGTGTCGATACTTGACACATTGGTTTCATGATATTTTACTCCTAAGTATATATAACAGTGGAATGGGACGCTGTTATATATATATATATATATATATATTAGTGGAATGAGACGCTAATATATATGTATACATATAAATTCATATATTTCATCATAATTATTCTTGCAAATATATTTAGAATATATGAGATTCACTTGATGTTGGATTTGGGATATAGGAGATTCATTTGAGATTGGATATAGAATACATATGAGATTGCTGATTTTGTACATTCAGGATATATGAGATTTACTTGATATTGTACATTCAGGATTTGTGAGACTTACATGATATGAGAACCAATTTGGGGGCTGATTTGAGGAAATTGGGATTTAGATTGTCTTGATAGACTTCGGTCCTACCGCGATGTCAGGATTCCGTGGAAATGACATGTTTCATTCCATACTCTACATTTATTGTTTATGCACCGGTTCATGTATTAGTAGTACTTGATAGAGTACCTTCCACGACTGTTGCATTTATATACTTTATTTTATATGTATTGCTTCATGTATTAGCTGTACCTGCTAGAGTACCTTTCATGACTGTTGCATAAATACATTGTCATATCATCGCTTCATGTATTAGTTGTACCTTATGGAGTACCTTACATGATTGTTGCATACAGATTGTCATATTATTATTTCATGTATTAGTGTACCTGCTAGAGTATCTTTCATGACTATTGCATTCATATGACCATTTATTGCTTAGCTTGCATATGTTAGATTCGCACTGTACGTGCATACTTGCGATTACCTGCATATGTTATTTACTATTCACGAGTTGGCAACTCACCCCCGTCGTGCCACAGCGTTTCGCAGGTCATTCCCCAGAGTAGTCAAGGCAGGCCATTCATCTATCACATCATCTTTTGCAGCGGATACCGCTTCGGCTCACAGTGTGCAGTTTTGCTTAGGTGGGTTTTGCGGTTATCCAAGGTTGTTTATTGTATATTCGTTGTATCCTTGTACTCTCCATCTACTACTTTCATGTGTACAACTTAAAGACTTGATGTGAGGACGATATTGTATATTTTGGTGACTTGGATGTCTTTTATGCAGTTTTACTTATATCGTCTTTTATTTCTTCGCTATGGCGTCGTATATCTGTTGTGGTGGTTGTTTTCCGCCGTTGGGCGTGGATTTGCTCCCGTTGGGGATGCTTTACTTATATTTATGTTGTACCCATTTTGGGGTTGGTTTTTATAAAGGAGGTGCTGCCGAAATTTTTAAGAAAGTAAAGTTGGACTTTAAAGAATTTGGTTTGAGTTTTCAAAAGTTTTAACAATGTTCTTATTTCTTACTACTTTTGATGGTTTAGATTGCTGGGTTTTTGGCTTACTTAAACTTCGTTACGCCTGTAGACGTTGCGTAGTTTAAGGGCCGTCACGTGCCAATTTCGGGCCGTGACATTAAGTTACCTACTCCATCAACCAAGGTCAACCTACATGACGAAAGTTCGGGTCTAATACCCCTTCAGTCAAGTCAAAGTTCCGTAAGGTCAAGCCTAGGTTCCGATATATAGACACACACACACACACACGCCCAAGACTCCGCATAGTCAAACCTAAACTCGAACCATGGTCAAGCCTAACGCTCTGATACCAAATTTTTCAGGACCCGGAAATGGCACATGACTGGCACTTGAATCACGTGATGTCTATAGGACCCCACCATAATCCTGTAAGTGTATGTGTGCTCCTTTCCGTATCAACTACGGCTATGCGGAATCAAAAACTTTAAATTTCTTAACCACATAACACTAAAACCCCAGGATTAAGCCCAAACAATAAACTAAGCTTACCCTAACCAGAGTTTTAGCTACTCGGTTGAAATAACAACCTTTGTAGACGGTCCTTCGAGTCTTGAAGGTTGACTCCTCAAGCTCTTTGGGTCAAGGTACGAGTTCTCGAAGACGATCTTCCATGTTAAAGACGATTCACCCAAGGATGCCGTTTCAAGCAATAGCTTCGTCGGAAGCAAATAAAGATCATGCCTTGCCAAGACAAGATACTTAGAGTGATGTAGTTTATGAAAATAGGTGCTCTCTTTTAATCCACACAACTCAAGAAAGAGATTTGAGGAAGAAGAAGATGATGGTGGCAACTAGAGAAAAACTCAAGTCAAGAAAATTTGAACCATGGTTACCAAAATATCTCACTCACCTCACTCTTCTCTCTACACCCCTCAAACAAAAAAATGGGTGGGCTTGGTGACTCACCAGGGTGAGTCACAAGCCCACACTCTTCTAAGTTTAAATAGTGGAGAGAAAAGAGAGAGAGAGTGTGTAGCCACCATACTTGGTACACATATACAAACATTTATAATATAAATATAAGTATATAAACAAGTATACCCAAACCCGTATAAATACGTATACCGTATTTCTACCAAAATACGAATACCGTATTTGTACCGAAAATAAAAAATACGCATATTCATATTTAGAAAGAAATACATGTATTTGTATCAAAGCACAAATACCCGTATTTATACAAATACACGTATTCGTGTTAAAATACAAATACCCAAAAGAGAATATAATACTAGCATCAAAACTGGCTGTCTTTCAAACCTGCTAGTACTAATAAACTATCCAATTAAAGCACGTGCATAAATGCACGTGTTCAATCGAACACCCCTGCGTAAAACCATATGCAAACTACACCGTTTCGCCTGAACCGGGAAACCCTCTGTGTGGGATTCTAAAGACTCGAAAATACGCTGGCAGTGGGTTTAACCACAAGCATGTCAGTGCCACTAACTGTACTTAACGGCTACCCAGGTATCCATCGAAAGGAAGATCGATACGATAACTCGTCCGAAAACCCCACTGAGCCTATTGGTGACATTCTCCGTACAGTCCGGTCTGTTCGTCTAAGAGTATCGCATATCGGGCCTAGGAGGTGGTAAACGTCAGACCCCTAACAGCGCAATAAGTCATATCAGTGTAAAGCCTAAATACACCCTGAGAAACTACTGGTGTACCTACCAGTAAATCTCGCTTGCCTTGGCCAGGGACTTTGTGTAATGGCTATCCGAACACAGCGCGATATCAACCCCTAATACTGGGAGAGGCGAATCATTTTTATCCACTACTGCCTCCAAGTGCTTTGGGACTACACCCAACTACTACCTGTTTGCACGACTCATTTGAACCGTGGTAGGGTAGTAATCTAAGTACAGTAGGAACACACTCGAGACGAATAGTGATGTCAAGTCAACGGACTAACATGTACTTATGCCACTGGGGAACTGCTAACTGACGATAGGTATAATACCAACCAGCAGTTCCCAACGAGTCCGTCCAGTGTAACTCATAACCCAATAAGCACATGCATACTATCTTTGGTACCGTATACCAATGGCTGCGGGACATGCCACCTCCCTTGACGGGGATAAGAAGCATATACACCAGTCTACTCTGGAGTATCGATGCCTAGTCTCGATAATTCTATGACTAGGGACAAGTTTAAGGATGTGCTTATAGACTACCCAGCACCCACGAGTGTGACTGCCATCACAATGCTGGTAGTCAAGTAAAGATCCTAAGGGCTCTACCAACATATATTAGCGATACGTTAAAAGAAACATATACACATGTTGAGGTAGAATCAAACCAGATAGTATACTATCATGTTGAGCAAGACTGTTATTATATCTGTGTATATCCCAAGCTTCCAAAATGTAATATACAATCCAGTACTATACAATAATGGCTTCTAGGGCATATATCACTAATAATCTTCCACTTGCACTAAGGCCATGTATTGGCATATCGCAGACCTAACATCTCGAATAGCCTCTCGAACTGTGTCTGAGGGATGACCTTTGTGAGTATATCTGCAGTGTTGTTCTCCGTCTCTACTCTCCGTACCTCGATCTCCCGACGATCAACGATCTCCCTGATTAGGTAATACCGCCTCAAGATATGTCTGGACTTCTGATGGGACCTTAGTTTCTTCGCTAAAGCTATAGCCCCGTTGTTGTCACAATACAAAAGTATTGGGTCAACAATGGAAGAAACCACCTGAATTTCTGTAATAAACTTCTTCATCCAGACTGCTTCTTTCACGGCATCACATGCAGCGATATACTCCGCTTCCATCGTCGAGTCAACAATGGTGTCCTGTTTGGAGCTCTTCCAATAGACCGCCCCTCCATTGAGGGTAAAAACATAACCTGACATAGACTTGGAGTCATCCTTGTCACTCTGGAAGCTGGAGTCAGCGAATGCCTCGATCTGGAGGTCTTTATTGCCGTACACCAAGAACATCTCCTTAGTCCTTCTCAGGTACTTGAGAATGTTCTTTACTGCTATCCAGTGCTTCTCCCTAGGGTTTGACTGATACCGGATTACCACACTCAGTGCGTAAGCAACATCTGGTTATGTAGATAACATCGCATATATTATAGATCCTATCGCATAAGCATAGGGTATAATACTCATGCGATCCCTTTCCAAATCAGTCTTGGGAGACATCTTTTTGGAGAGGGTGATCCCGTGTCAAGCCGGTAGATTACCGCGCTTGGAATCTTCCATATCGAATCTTTTCAGTATGGTGTTAATGTACCTGGACTGTGAAAGTCCCAACATCCTCTTTGATCTATCACGATAGATCTGGATTCTCAGAATGTACGAGGCATCACCTAGGTCTTTCATGGAGAACCTCTGTGACAAGAATCCTATGACTGATTGTAGCATAGGAATGTAATTTCCTATCAGGAGAATGTCATCCACGTACAAGACGAGTAATACCACAGTTCTCGCTACAATCTTACTATAAATGCATGGTTCATTTGAATTTTTGATAAAGTCGAATTCTTTGACCATCTCATCAAAACAGATGTTCCAACTCCGCGATGCCTGTTTTAATTCATAAATGGATTTAAGCAACTTGCACACTCTTCCGTTGCTCCCATTCTCTATGAAACCCTCTGGTTGATCCATATAAGCACACTCTTCCAAATTTCCATTCAGAAAAGCAACCTTTACGTCCATCTGCCAAATTTCATAATCATGGAAGGCAGATCCGAATGGATTTGAGCATAGCCACTGGAGAAAAAGGTTTCATCATAGTACAAACCAGGTCTTTGACGAAATCCTTTTGCAACAAGTCTAACCTTATAGGTTTCAACCAGTCTATCTGCACCAATCTTCTTTCTGAAGATCCATTTGCAGCCTACGAGTTTACCCCTTCATGTGCAATGTCCAAAGTCCAAACTTTGTTGGTGTACATGGACTCCATTTAGGTCTGCATTGCATCCAGCCATTTTACCGAGTCTATGCTCCTAATAGTCTGCTGGAAACTAGTCGGCTCATCATCGTTGATGATGCAATCCTCTCTATCCCCGTTTACGAGAAAACCGTAGTATCTATTGGGCAGATGAGACTGCCTACTAGATCTGCGGAGTGGCGCAGGGATGTCCGGTTCTTCTGAAACTTCTTGTTCCACCATGCTTTCACTAATAGTTTATGGTTCTAGAATTTCTTCCAGTTCTATTGTGCTCCCACTTATTTCTTTTTCAAGAAATTGAGTCTCCTGAAAGTGGGCATGCCGAGAAACAAAGACCTTTTGTTCCTCCGCGTAATAGAAAAGATACCCCCATGGAGTTTCTTGGGTATCCCACAAACTTACACAGTACTAAGCATGCCTCGAGCTTGTCCACATGCTGCTTTTTAACAAAAGCCGGACATCCCTATATCTTTAGATACTTAAGATAGGGTTTCTTCCCACTCCACATTTCATATGGCGTGGTATGAATTGACTTAGTAGGAACCTTTTTCAAAAGATATGCAGCCGATTCTAGTGCATAACCACAGAAGGATCGTGGTAACTCAGCGTTACTCATCATGGAATGTACCATATCCAATAAGACGCGGTTCCGTCTTTCCGATACACAGTTGTGTTGAGGTTTGTATGGAGGGGTAAGCTGAGAGAGAATTCCATTCTCTTTTAAATAATCTAGGAACTCGACACTTAATTATTCACCACCTCGATTAGATCAAAGTGTCTTGATACTTTTTCCTGTTTGTTTTTCCACTTCATTCTTGTATTCCTGGAATTTCTCAAAGGCCTCAGATTTATGTTTCATCAAGAATACATGTCCATACCTTGAGAAATCATCCGTAAAAGTAATGAAGTAGGAATAACAACTTCTTGCATGTATAGACATTGGACCACACACGTCGCTGTGAATGAGTCCTAAGAGCTCGGTGGCTCTTACTCCGTGTCCAGTGAACGGAGTCTTTGTCATCTTTCCTTTGAGACATGATTGATAAGTTGCATAAGACAGATATTCAAACGGATCCAAATATCTCTCTTTATGTAACTTCGTCAACCGTGTTTCATTGATGTGACCTAGTCTACAATGCCATAAGAAAACTTCATTTAATTCTGGAGACTTTCTTTTGAGTGTGTTCTGGACATTGAAAACTTTGTGTTGGTTTTATACATATATACCGTTGTCTAGTGTACCTGACCTAATCAAACCATAATTAAGGTGGATGTTTACTACATCGCTTACAAATGTAAAATCATAACCTTCTTTAGATAGTAAAGATACAGAGATGATATTACAAGTCAAACTCAGTACACAAAAACAGTTACTCAAAACCAAAATGTGTCTACTTATTAATCCTAGGTGATATTCCCTTTACGGAAACAACATCTACGTTTTCTCCGTTAGCAACCCTGAGAGTCATATCACCTGCCTTGATAACCCTACGGTTTCTCAGAGCCTGCAATGAATTGCAGATATGAGATCCTGATCCGGTATCCAGTACCCAGGAAGTAGAGTTAATTGACAGACAGTTTTCAATCATAAACATACCTGAAGCCGAAGCCACAACGTGCTTCGAATCCTGGTTTCTGGCTCTCCATGCCCTGCAGTCCATCTTCAATGGCCTTTCTTGTGACAATAGAAACATTCCTCTTTCCCTACCGCCGGCCCCAAAACTTTTGCCTTGACTTTTCCCTTTACCTTATTGACACCTCTTTTCCGTTTGGTGGGGGCTTTCTTCTTCTTCCCATTGGCTTTCGCCCTGGATCTAGAAGAGGAAGGTTCCCCAATAAGTAGAGCGGGTGTTGATTGTTAGTGGTTCTGCGTGTTCAAGTTTTAGTTTAAATACCGCAATCAAGACGGTTTCGCTTGTAGCTAGCCGGTTGAGTACGGGTCGTCCGCAGGGAGATGGGAGTCTTTTTCAATGTGTTTTAACGAGTTAAGTCCGGTTTTTCAGATTTTGTTGTGGTTATCTAAGTGTTGAGTTGATATTTAAAGAGAGCTTGTTAGGGTTAGGATTATGTTAGTTTGAGTTAGGAGTCTCCACATCTTTCGTTGCTCCTCTTAATATCGGTGTTACGGTAATCGGCAACAATGGGGATTAGCACGACTAGGAAGGAACTTGCGAGTATAAGCTAGGCTTTCCAACGCATAGTCCTTCCTTTTGGTGCTTGTCCGTCCGTTCTTGGCTCTTAGCCATAACCTCCGGTTAATTCAACCACAACCGGTCTCACTACGGACTCACCGCTATCATGTAGGATAGGGTGCCGTAAGGAGCGGATTGTGGTTCAATTAACGGGAGTCGAATTAAGCTGTTGGGCAAGGAAAGAGTGAGAGAGATTTCCTTCTCTCAAACTTCCCTTATCCTACCCTAACAAGTATGAACTACTCACACATCATGATACGGCAAAATAAAACAAAACAAAAGAGGAAGATAGAAAGAAAGAGATTAGAAGATAACGACTAGCTATTTGCGACCTCACCTTGGCGAGGATCGAGCGTAAGCATCATGGTCGTTTTAAGGATAAAGAAAAAGAGAGAAGAAAGAAACACAAGAAATAACAACAACTAGTTAACAAATTAAAATTACAACACTTAACAAGATAATGAGACAAGCATGATAATAAACGGTTCTTCTTTATTCATCACTCTTCACTCACAAGCTCACTACAAGTTTAATGGAGAAGAGGTGAGAAGAGGAAGAAGAAACACAACTAAACCTAGCAAAATGAAAATACAAGAATGGACCCTTTCCTTTACAAAGTTCTGGGCTATTTATAGGCTGAAAAATGAAAACCTAGGGCAACAAGCAGAACCAACATGGAATGACCAAAATACCCCCGAAGTTTGACGATCTGCCGCCACCATACGGCCGCGGATCCGCGGCCTAAGCATGCTTAGGCCGCGTTTCCGCGGCCATATAGATGAGTTGGGGGCTCTGTCTTTTTGTGCTTCCCTGGTCTTCAGTGTACATAATTCTGGTATATGTATTTTCTCAATTTGGCTCCACGATTTTTCCAGAATTTCTGTTGAGGGAAAGGTGGAATTTTTGTCAAGATTTGGTATGATTGCCTCGAGCTCCGCGTAGATTTCTTGGATCTTGTGCTGCCCTTGAGCCTTGTGCATGAAAGTGACAATCGATTTGCCATTTTGTCTTCCTAAACTGGTATTAGGCAACATACGGATGAAGAGCGGAGACCGTGTTTTATCTGTGGTTGGCAGGAACCCGGATTTTATCGTGTTTTCCATGAATTTCACCGTTTTAGAACCGAGAACCTGTATCCTGCAATTGACTAGCAAACACGGCTCAAGAGTATCTACCGATATGCAATGTGATAAAAATTGGGCGGTATGAAAATGCAAAAATCTGATATGAACAAATACCCCCAAACTTATCATTTGCTCGTCCCGAGCAAAGCCAATTTATTCATAAAAAATTTCCTAACCTCACTTTCGCAGGGAACGCGATTGCACTGAGCATGTGCAACAAGCCGTTAAACCTCTAGGTGTCCCTAGTAGGAGGAGTGTTGTCTCCTGAGGGTTTTCAGCGGATACTACCCACAAAATCCGGTCAAGTTGGTTTTGTAAAATAACTAAGATTCAAACCCTAAAGTTTTGTTTTTAGAAAATAACAATTCTATAATCCTAAGTCTAGACCATCGAACCTTTATTTTTCACACCTCGCTTCTTATTTAACTACAGATTTTATATGTCTTTACGTGCAGTGCAAATAGTGTTGTTAAGTTCCCGAAAGATCGAATATAGTCATCATGTCACACAATAAAGCCCAGATAACAATTTTAAAAGGATCACATAAGTTTTATAAAGAGTTAAGCATTTTTCAAGTTTCGTTTTCCAGTAAGGTTTCAACTTCAGAATTTCAATCTTCCTTAACAGGAAACTAAGTCGTATTCTTCACTCCACCTTTTTCTTGTTTTCATTTCATACACACCTCTGTGAACGTGCAATAGTCTTTATCACAGAATAAAACCTTCATATCTCCGCTAATTTTTTTTATAAAAGCCTGTCTTTTATCAAGATTATTCTCACACAAAGAACCGTTAGGAATTTTAACTCGGAGAGAACACTTGCTTGACTTTGTTTTAAACTGGACTTTCTAGGCTTCTTAGCGAGCTTTGGGCCAATGCACCCAAACCAGTTGGTTTTAGGGCATTAGGTGTAGAAACACCTCAGCGGACTTAATTACTCAAGTTACCTAGGTCCAAAAACAAAAGACAGTTTGGCGTGAAAATCAGATGATTTAATGCGAACGGAGATATAACCGGCAGTTCAATTATTATTTTTTTTGGATAAAAGACGTGTTTAGTGGGTTCGGTGTGTAATCATTCCAATCAAGTTTCAGATGGGTTATTTTTCAGACTTAGTTCCAATTACGGCATCAATAACATTCCTTCATATTCGCTTTACTTCATAAACTATTCTTGACATTACTTATTTCAGAACAAACATATTTGATCCTCAGAAAATCATTTATCTGTTTAAAAGTTTTTAAACATAAAAGGCTTGTCATCTAATTCCCAAAAACTCACGACACGTGTAGTGTGATGTAAAGACGTATATCAGCTATAGTTAACTTCAAAGGAGAGTTATCTTTCAGGTTTTCAAAATCTAAACATAAGATTTAGTTATTCTTATTTTTTCAAACAAAACCGTCGAAATGTTGAATCAGAGTTCTTCCACAAGCTAACTTGACAAAAAAGTTTTTATATTTTTAAGAAAATTTTCAGATTTTTATGGATTTTATGGATTTTAATATGCAGATGCAAAATATACACATGAATGCGAAGGTAAGAAATGTGTACCGAGCGTACCCCCAAACTTAAACTGGACAGTGTCCTCACTGTCATTGCATGAAGAGATCATTTGAAGGTTCAAAATTGTCGGTTAGCGATACAAAATTTATTTTTTTTTTGTTTTGTTTTTAAAAAGAGATTTACAGAAATATGTACGGAAATACGTCTTAAGCAATCACAAACAAGATATGCACAATCACACCTAGATCTAGGGTAACCTAGGTCTACTAGACCTGCTCCTGAACTTGATTGTCGAAGTTAAACAGTGTCGAGAAACGGGCTTAAAAATACACTGATCACGAGGCCAGGTAAGTGCAGAGATAAGGGGAGGTTGTCCAACGCTTTCACGAAGTTTCTTAATTAAATAACCCTTTCTCTTTCGGCGGTTGCGCCTTTAACACTTTCCTAGACACCCCGTAAACAATATACCGTTAAGCGAGGTTCTAAACACGGTTTATCTTCTCCTAATGAGCGCGAAGTCCTTAGGGCTGAAGTCTAGTATTTTTTTAATTTACAATGGACAATGCATATGCTTTAGTGATTTTTGGGGTCCTGGGAAGGGTGATGAAATCCCCACCCAATCTGGATTGGTTTCAAGCCCCTTAAGTCCGTATTAAAGAAATGCAAAGCAGTAACAAATCAACTGCAAACAATTTTTATTTTGCGGCGCAAAGAATCCTGCACAAGAACAGTTTATTGGAAGGGGGAGAAGAATTTGCGCAAAGAAGGCTGCAGAAAACACAATTCAGTGGAGTCCAGAGGAGTGGGAGAGAGGAGAGAGACTTACAGAGAGGTTTTGGCCCACTGACCCCAACAAGCGGCCGCGGTTCCGCGGCAATAAGGCCCTAATGCCGCGGTTCCGCGGCGGTTCTGGGGAAGTGGGGCTCTGAAATTTTTGGGTGTCCTCTGTTGGGTGTCCTCTGCTTGTCTGGATTTGCTGAATATTTATTTGCTCACTGTAACTGCTCCAGATTTTTCAGTAGACCGTTTGCTTCGTTTTGATCCGTCGCGGTGTAGCCGCGAAATGTGGGTCTATCTTCCCACGTCTTTGGCACTGTTCTTGAACTCCGTATTATCCGACGTCTTTGGCGTCGATCTTGAACTTCGTTTTTTCCTGCACACTTGCACAAAAGCTAATCAAAAAAACAACAAGATGGTTTTTTTCACAAAGTATATTTTTTTGTTTTGTTTTTCGGTTAAATTTACAAGTTAACCCGAAATTACACAAGGAAATAAACTACCGTCTCCCCGGCAACGGCGCCATTTGATTGTTAGTGGTTCTGCGTGTTCAAGTTTTAGTTTAAATACCGCAATCAAGACGATTTCGCTTGTAGCTAGCCGGTTGAGTACGGGTCGTCCGCAGGGAGATGGGAGTCTTTTTCAATGTATTTTAACGAGTTAAGTCCGGTTTTTCAGATTTTGTTGTGGTTATCTAAGTGTTGAGTTGATATTTAAAGAGAGCTTGTTAAGGTTAGGATTAGGTTAGTTTGAGTTAGGAGTCTCCACATCTTTCGTTGCCCCTCTTAATATCGGTGTTACGGTAATCGGCAACAACGGGGATTAGCACGACTAGGAAGGAACTTGCGAGTATAAGCTAGGCTTTCCAACGCATAGTCCTTCCTTTTGGTGCTTGTCCGTCCGTTCTTGGCTCTTAGCCATAACCTCCGGTTAATTCAACCACAACCGGTCTCACTACGGACTCACCGCTATCATGTAGGATAGGGTGCCGTAAGGAGCGGATTGTGGTTCAATTAACGGGAGTCGAATTAAGCTGTTGGGCAAGGAAAGAGTGAGAGAGATTTCCTTCTCTCAAACTTCCCTTATCCTACCCTAACAAGTATGAACTACTCACACATCATGATACGGCAAAATAAAACAAAACAAAAGAGGAAGATAGAAAGAAAGAGATTAGAAGATAACGACTAGCTATTTGCGACCTCACCTTGGCGAGGATCGAGCGTAAGCATCATGGTCGTTTTAAGGATAAAGAAAAAGAGAGAAGAAAGAAACACAAGAAATAACAACAACTAGTTAACAAATTAAAATTACAACACTTAACAAGATAATGAGACAAGCATGATAATAAACGGTTCTTCTTTATTCATCACTCTTCACACACAAGCTCACTACAAGTTTAATGGAGAAGAGGTGAGAAGAGGAAGAAGAAACACAACTAAACCTAGCAAAATGAAAATACAAGAATGGACCCTTTCCTTCACAAAGTTCTGGGCTATTTATAGGATGAAAATTGAAAACCTAGGGCAACAAGCAGAACCAACATGGAATGACCAAAATACCCCCGAAGTTTGACGATCTGCCGCCACCATACGGCCGCGGATACGCGGCCTAAGCATGCTTAGGCCGCGTTTCCGCGGCCATATAGATGAGTTGGGGGCTCTGTCTTTTTGTGCTTCCCTGGTCTTCAGTGTACATAATTCTGGTATATGTATTTTCTCAATTTGGCTCCACGATTTTTCCAGAATTTCTGTTGAGGGAAAGGTGGACTTTTTGTCAAGATTTGGTATGATTGCCTCGAGCTCCGCGTAGATTTCTTGGATCTTGTGCTGCCCTTGAGCCTTGTGCATGAAAGTGACAATCGATTTGCCATTTTGTCTTCCTAAACTGGTATTAGGCAACATACGGATGAAGAGCGGAGACCGTGTTTTATCTGTGGTTGGCAGGAACTCGGATTTTGTCGTGTTTTCCATAAATTTCACCGTTTTAGAACCGAGAACCTGTATCCTGCAATTGACTAGCAAACACGGCTCAAGAGTATCTACCGATATGCAATGTGATAAAAATTGGGCGGTATGAAAATGCAAAAATCTGATATGAACAGGTGTCTCCCTGATTTTCTGTAGGGTGCCCTCTGCACTTCTCAACATGTTAAGAAGTTCTGGAAGTGTAACTTCCTTCCCTTGAATATTAAAATTCAATATAAACTGGGCATAGGTAGAGGGGAGAGACTGTAGAATCAAGTCCGTGTATAACTCGTTCTCCAACGTGGCCCCAAGGTCTGCGAGCTTTTCAATATAGCTGATCATCTTAAGTATGTGGTCCCCTACAGATGACCCAATAGCCAACCTCGCTTGAAACAATTTCTTCGAGGTCTCATATCTTGCGATACGAGATTGCTCTCTATATAATTCTTTAGTATGGAGGAAGATAGAATCTAAGTTCATCTTCTCGTGCCGCCTCCGGTGTTCATTATCCATTGAGGCGAGCATGAGGCACTTGGCTTTCGTACTGTCTATTTTCCATGTCTTATGGATTTCTTTATCCGTGACGGTGGAATCTGGACCTGGGACGGCAGGAGCTTTAGTAGTAAGGAGGTAGTTCAGCTTGTCATAGGTAAGTGCCATCTGGACATTCCTTAGTCAATTTTTATAGTTTGGCCCCGTCAATATATTTTTATCTAATAGTAACTTATGCCCAGTCATCTTGGTCGCTGCATTTAGGAGAGAGAGAAGAAACACTCAGCATGATGCTCTTGCATGTTTAGATTGGTTATTAGTTTATCTAAACAGGATGGTTCCCACTGTTTTCTCAAATCCTCCTTCAAACCATAAAAAGAAGAATTAGTCGGGATTAATCGCACCCTATAATTCTTGCTTAACCTTTCGGCCAGGCTAGTGTCGGTACTTCGAGTGAGCTTTTACAACGCTTTCATGAAGTTCCTTAATTAAATAACCTCTTTTCCCTGGAGGCGTAGCCCTACTAACATCTTTCTAGACACCTACTTGGTTTATAGCATTGATTGCAAAGTGAAAAATTCTCCCGAGGAGTAATAAAATCACGGTGGGATCGGGATCCAACTATCATTATGTGATAAATTTGAAGGAATCCTACCAAAATCATCACACTCAAGATGGTATGCAAATCAAGCAAGTTTCCTTTTCCTTTGAAACTCCCGATGCGTATTTTTGCCCCAATCTCTTTTGACCTTGACGAAGGCCAAAATATCATAAGTCGCAAGTTAAGTTCTACCCATCGTTGTCCAGGTTAATTTGAACCCATCCGTACAAACCCTTGACGAAGGCCAAAATAGCTGTACGACTGTCCCAAATTAATGCATCTTTCAATGCTACAGATGAATACCCAGCAGCTACCAATCACTATGCCTTGGCGAAGGTCAAAATACATAGATTGAATACTACTTAATACCCATCTAAAATGACGGAGGGCTACGATTGGTTTTGGCGAAACCGTGAACGTAATGAAATTGATATAGTCGAAGGAACCATGATAGCTTTTAAAAGGAGTGGTTTAGGCTCCGTATTTAAAAGTTATTTCTTGGTTTTGAAATTGTTCCAACGATTTAACTTTGGTTTGTTTTCTTTGCATTAACAAATTAATGCTGTCCCATCATTTAATCCAATCATTGTAGAAAGAAACGAAAATATAACGTACGCTTTGTAGGGTTGCTAGGCACACACACAAGGGTCTACGAGGCATCAACCATGCCCGATTAAAATTTTAGCCGTGCCGAACAACCCAAAGCCGGATCTTTATACTAGAGTTTAGGCGAAAACTAACATGTTAAACACTTTAACACTAAGTGAGAGGGATTACAACCTTTGTAGATCCAGTCCTTCACTTCAATAGCGCCGTGTAGATGTCCCCTTCACTGTGATCGTGAACTCCGAACTCTAGAGAAGCTCCACAAGAAGAACGAACGTGCTTGCTCCGATGACTTCGAGGCCGAAGATGATCTACGTCGGGGAGACACTAACTCAGGCTATTCCTTCACTAGGTCAAAAACTTTGTGAAGAGAATACCCTCTACTAAATGGCAAGTAGTAGAGGGTGATGAAGTAGGAAGGTTGCTCACTTTAGAATTGATTTTCTCACACTTTTTCTCAAGCTCCATTGAAGCTAGAAAGCTTTTGTTGAAGGAAGAAGAAGAAGAAGTCTAATGAATAATTCATCCAAATGAAAATCTTATCCAATGAATTATTGCAGCATGGTTGATTTAAGCCCTCATGCTTAACTCATGTAGAGAATTAACCAAGGTATGAGGTTAAGGGTTGGGTTAACTAATATCCTAAGGAATGACAAAAGAGTTGACTTTGTCAATGTTTCTTCAAGCTTCATGAAGATTGATAACTTTGACCAAAGTCTCATCTCTTTTGTTATTTGTTAGGAAATTAGTAAACCTTAATTTAACCTTGATTTGGTTTAAGTCTCATACACCCAACTTGTATGTATCATCAAGCATGATACAAACATGTACACTTGCATATATCACATATAAACAATTTGCACAATCTAGTGAGAAAATAAATCATAAGTGAGCTAATACTAGTTAATGTAATGTAATATATCAAATATATAATTATACATTAAATTATTAAATCAACTCTTGATTTAATAACCCTGCTATAATCGACTAATATCATGTGTAACAACTTATCGAATCAACACTTGATTCGATAACCCGGCTATATCGCATACAACCGATCAATGCCACGAATCATGAGAATAGAATACGGTATCTCATATCGTATTAATCTCGGTCCCGCACATATCACATATGTGCTCCTACTCCGTTTCGCTTGAGCCAGGAAACCACTGTGCAGGACTCTAAAGACTCGTCAATACTCCGGCAGTAGGTGATGATCATATCAAACACCCACAAGCCGCAAGCGGTCTGCTAAACGTAACGGCCACCCGGGTATTGAGCGATCAGAAGATCAACAAGCAAGCCTGTATATTCTCCTGTGAATCCAATCAGTAACACTCCCGTACAGTTCGGTCTCGTCGTCTGATATGTCGCATATCTCGCCTAGGGGTGGTAAACGTCAGACCCCAGTAGCTTGATAAGTCGTGTCGATATGAGGTCTATAACAGTTCGAGAAACTACTGATAACACTTACCAGTAAATCTGTCACGTCCCGCTTCCCAGAGTACGCTAGATTGGGCACGTGACACAGCCAACCATGCTACCTGTGGGTAGGAAGTATCCATCCACAGTTACATTACGGCTGTAGAGATATCAAGAACAAGATAAAACTATCTAAAAACATGTCCATAATCCAGAATAACAGGAGTCAATAATAAATAAATGCGGAAGCAAATGATCCAATACAAATAACTGAAAAGTATGTCCCATAATGCGGGCTCACATCAGGAAATAAATGCAGGAAATAAAACTAACTACTACCGAATTCACAGCTCAGCCTGCTGGCTGAAGTACTCCTGCTCGGACTGCGACAGCGGTACAGAATCTGGGCCATGCAAAACCCAGACGTTAGCGCGTCATGTCAACAAGTAATATAATATGAACAATGCAACAGGCAATGCAAAATAAACATGAATAAAGCAATAATGTGAAACAAGCAGTGCAGGGTAGTGTGCAGTGGGTAACTAAACTGTTCTATCAGGTTTTCTATTCTAAAGTCTTTGAAATCAATTGATGAATCGTCGATGTAACTCAATAGTATCCCGTGCATGCCCGGGACCATGGTCAAGATCCTCGGGGCTGAATCCGAGACATGCCGCTAGGCAGTAACAGGTAGCAGGATGGACGAGTGATGTCAGCATCATCACTCCGGGGCTGGCCTAGCCCGTAAGACTGATCAGAACAGGTATCGAACTGTTGAGTTACAATTCGGTTTCACCTTTGATTTCCCCATACCCCCAAGTTATGTATGTCGAGTCAGGTATTCAGTAATCAAGAATTAATGCCAACACAGGATCAGGTAAAAGCAGGTTTGTCTGGATAGACAACAGGAACGGTCCATGAGGACTACATGTCAGGTTTGTTGACATTAGACACAAGATCAGGTAACGGGTCGGGTCATGGTACATCAGGTCAAGTCAACAGTGTACGGTACCATGTCAGGTATATCTATATATATATGTAGCAAGTCAGGTCAAGATGTAAATAGTATCGTGGGTGTGCTCACAATCAGTTATATAATCAAACATGGGTATTAACAACATGAGATAAGCAATGAATTAAATAATAAGCAGTTTCATTCAAATTATAAGAGTGCAGTAAGACAATATAGCCGTTTAGTCATGTTAACAGGTTTAAGAACCCTTAGCGGTGTAATAATTGATGTAACGGTTCAATACAGTTATTTCAGGTTAAATGCATACGGGTGTCCGAATGTAACAGAACTACAGGGATAAATGCCACAAGCTACGTTAACATTTGAAATGTGATTAAACAGGTAAATATGGTTATTAGGTTCAATTTGCAACTGTAGGTTCCATGTTTAACAGTAAAATGATATAATGCAATATTGTAACCGAAAATGAGAAATGATCGTACCAAGTTAAATTTACAGGTTTAGAGTGTCATATTATATCTGTAAATATTGTATAGCATGTAGCAAGGGGTACTTGCCTCAGAACAAGGGTCGAGTTGCAGGCGGCCTGGTGCACATGTCACGATACGGCGTGTGAAACGGCACGACACGGTACTGGGTCTAGTCGCGATCTGGTGCGCGGTTTGGACGTGATACGGACGCGATCTGCTGCGCGATCTGGTGCACGGTCTGGGCGCGATACGGACGCGATCTGGTGCACACCCAAACGACGAACAAAGGATCCACATGCGTCGGGTACCTCGTTGGAACGTCGGGACACGTCACCGGCACGGCTGGATTCCGGCGAGATACAAAAACAGTGAATCGGGTTTCTAAAGGGTGTAGATCTAGAGAAAGAGAGAAAGGAACAGAGACAGGGGAAGAAGAAGATGATGAGGGATACCTACTGGGTCTCCGAGGGCACTAGCAACGACGGCGAGATCGACGGCGGCGAGAACGACGTCTCCGGCGATCTGCAAAATTTATCCAGCAGGGTTTCATTTCAGTTTGAAAATGAAGAGAGGAAGGATGAGATGAAGAAGCACTTATAAGGTGTTCTGGGGTGGTTGGGTGATCGTCGGCGATGACCAGGGACGGCGCAGGTGGTCGCCGGTGGCCGCAGAGAAGCTGCAGAGGGTTGCAGAGGGTCGATGTTCTGATCGGTGCGCCGGGAGGAGGAGGATGGTGGTGAGGGAAAAACGACGAGGTGATCGTCGGCGGCGAGACGTTGGAACGGTTGCTGATGGTCGCAGGTGGTGAGCCGGTGGCTGCAGCGGCGAAGCAAGGTCGCGGTGAGGGTGCAGGCGCACGGGAAGGAGGACGAGGGGCTTGGTGAGGTGAGGAGGTGCGGGCGAGGGTGACGGTGGTGCCGGCGTGGGGCTGCGGCGGCGACGGGGGACGAGGCGGTGGCTAGGGTTCGAGGCTCGGATGGGTTTCTCGTGAGGAAAAATATGGGGAGGGAAAACAGTAGGTTTAAAAAAGAAGAGAGAGAGAAAGAGAAATAAGTTAGAGAGAGAGAGAGAGATTTGAGGGGTAGAAAGAGAGAAAGATAGAGATATCAGGGGAAAAGAGAGAGAGAGAGATTTAAGAGATGGGGCCCACGGGAGAAATGAGAAGAAGGGATCGGATTGGTTGAGATTATTTAAAAGATTTAAAAGATAAGTAAACAGTAAAATATAAATATAAGTTATCGAATATATTATGGTTTAAATATTATTAAAATTTGGGATTTTGGCGCTAAATAAAACATTTCCAAATCGCGCCAGGGTTGGGTCCAAAAATTTGAAATTGAAATAATAGGATTTTAAGCGGGTTCCAAATTTTAAAATTAAGTGTTTTATGATTAAAAAGTATACCCCCAAAACGGACACACGCACGCGCACGTAGCCATCCAAACTCGCCCGTTTCACTGAACGGGACGAGAACACGATGCACGGACGCTACCACAAGGCTAGGGGTGCCGAGTAGACCAAGATGAATATTTTTAATTTCATTTTAGATGCTAAAATTTGTTATATGCAGAAATGACTTTGCTAGGTAAAATTTTACAGTAAGTGATAATCAAGCAGGCTAAATGAAATGAGTACCACATTTATGCTCAAACAGTAACAGAAATTAGTAGTATTGGGCTCGGGTATTACAAAATCTCAGCAACCCTGGCCAGAGATTTCCGGTTATAGCCAATCGAATACAGTACAACATCAACTCCCTATACCGGGAGAGACGAATCCCCTCCTATCGCTCATTGCCTCCATGTGATTCGGGACTGTGCCCAAAAGCCACCTTTTTGCACGCTCTCTTGGACGTGGTATGATGGAAATCAAAGCACAGTGGGAATCACACAAGACTCTATGACGATCTCGGGTCAACAGACTGCTCTGTACCAGTGTCTCCGGAGAACTGCTATCTGACGTGAGGTATAATACCATCTGGGAGTTCTCGGCGAGTCCGTCCAGTGTACCCAGTCTCTACTGAGCACCCGTACACCATCCTTGATGTCAAACACCGATGGATATGGGATCATCCATCGCCCATCATATGGGTCAAGATGCGTATACGCTAGTCTACTCTGGTGTATCGATGCCCTGTCACGATACACCCTCGACTAGGAAAAGTTATAGGATGTACTCATCGACTACCGTGGCCCCACTAGTATGATCTCATCATAGTCCCAGTAGTCGAGTATGTATCCTAAGGGCTTTATCAACATGTAACATAGAGACAATCAGATTACATGTTAAGATAAAGAGCAACCAGATAGCGTACTATCATGTCGAGCAAGAAAGTCCTCCCTATATATGTCCAAGCATCCATTACAATATACATCGTATGTACAGTAATGGCCTCTAGGGCATACATATAACTAACAATCTCCCACTTGCACTAGGGCCATCTGTTGTGGTATCGCATACCCAACAATTAGCTGTGGTTGAAGTATCTCATACTCAACCATCCCATAAAAGTCTCTACTGGGAAAAAAGGCCTTTGTGAGTGGATCCGCGCTGTCGTCCACTGTGTCCACTCTCCTAACCTCGATCTCCCTGGAGATCAACCATCTCCATGATCAGGTGATACTGCCTAAGAATTATATCTGGATTTCTGATGGGACTGTAGTTCCTTGGCATAAGCCACAACTTCATTGTCATACAATGGTAGGAACAAAGTTCATCTCATGAACATATATCCAGACTGCCTCTTTGGTAGCATCTTTGGTAACGATGTATCTTGCCTTTAATCGTCTAGTAAGTCACGGTATCTTGGAACTCTTCCAACATACCGTCCCTCCACTGAGGGTAAAGACAATGCCTGCGACTGACATTCAGTCGTCCTTATCACCCTGGAACTTTTCCAGTGATTCTCCCCGGGATCGATTGATACCATCTCACTACAACTAGTGAGTATCCTAACATCCAATTAGATCTATCTCATAGATCCAAAACCCAGGATTTAGAAGGTATCACTTTGATCGTATATGGAGAATCTTTGTGATAAGCGGAGATTGACCGAGCGTAGCATAGGAAACTCCTTCCCTATCAAGAGTATGCCATCCACGTACTCTACGAGGATCACCACCATACTCTCTACTACCTTTTTGTGTATACAAGGTTCATCTACCATTTTGATGAAGTCAAACTCTTTAACTACCACATCAAAACAGATGTTCCAACTCTGCGATGCCTGTTTTATCATATAAAACATCTTGCACACGTTTCCGCTGCTCCCACTGTCTACGAAGCCCTCTGGCTGTGTACTTATAGACGTTCTTTTCTAAAACATCATTTAGAAAAGCAGTCATGACACCCAACCGCCAGATATCGTGGTTATGGTATGTAGCCGTGGCAAGTAGGATCTGGATAGACTTAAGCATAGCTTTGAAAGTCTCAACTTTTCCATGTACACCAAGTAATCTTCTCAAGATATACTTGCTCCTGATGGGGATTTAACCCTTCAGATAAAGCAACCAAAGTCCATACTTTGTTGGTGTATAAGGATTCCATCTCAGATCGCTAAGCATGCAGCCATTCTTACAGAGTCCCACTCCTGATGGCCAGCTCGAAACTAGTTGGGTCATCATCTCATGATGCAATCCTCGCTCCTACTGTCATAGAGAAACCGAAGTATCTCTCAGGTGGGTGAGGAACCCTACTAGATCGGCGGAGAGGCTGAGATTCGTTGGAAACTATTGAATCCTTTGGTTCTACCAAATCATCACCTGCAGTTTGTATAGCTGGAACATTTCCAGTTCTACATAACAGACCTTGCCTCGAGCTTGTCCAGATTTTGCTTTTAGACATAGGCCGGACAACCCCAAATCTTAACAAACTTAAGATATGGGCTCTTCCCTTTCCATATCACATATGAAGTGGTAGGCAACTGATTTGATTTGAACCCTATTCAATAGGTATGCAGCTTCTCAAGTGCATAACTCCCAAAAGGAAATAGGAAACTCAGTAGTACTCATCATAGAGCACACCATATCACATAGGGTGCTATTGCTCCGCCCCGATACACCGACGTGCTGTGGTGTATACGGAGGAGTAATGCTGAGAGAGAATCTCATTCTTCTTCAGAATAGTCCAGGAATTCCGTGCTCAAGTATTCTCCTCCTTGATCTCATCAAAGGACATAATACTTATACCCGTTTTTGGTTCTCTACTTCTAACTTATATTTTGTGAATATCTCAAAAGCTTCAGACTTGTGTTTCAACATGAACATATGTCTGAATCTTGAGAGATCATCAGAGAATGTAATGAAGTACAAAGAACCGGTCTTGGCATGTGTAGACAGAGGACCTTCATACATCAGCATGTATCAATCCGAAGAGTTCACTAACTCTTTCTTTGTTTCCAATAAACGGAGCCATGCTCATCTTATCTCTGTGACATGACCGGCAAGTTTCACAAGATGTAAATTCAAACTAATTTAAATATGCATCTATGTGTAACTTCAGCTAGTTGGGTCACATTGATATGACCTAGTCTACAATGCCTCAAGAAGGATTCGTTCATTTCTAAACTCTTCCTCTTGTGTGTGTTCTGTATACTAAAAACTGTAGTTTGATTTAGAACGTCAATACTTTTAGATAATGTGCCTGAACCGATCAACTCTTGATATAGGAAATGTTCAAAACATTATCCAACAATACAAAATTATATCCTTTCTTTACTAATAAAGAGACTGATATGATGTTGTACATCAGGTTCGGTATCAAATAACATTTGTTCAGAATCAATGTATTCTGGTAATACAGGGTGATAGTGACCAACAGACTTGGCTGCAACACTTGCACCGTTTTCTGTCTCATGAAACTTATCACCCGTTCTCAGTTCTCTACCTTTCTGTAGCCCATGTAACAAATTACATATGCGGGATCCTGATCCGGTATCACATACCCAGGACGTAAAGGATACTGAGAAACAGTTCTCTATAATGAACACACCCAAAGATGATGCATCAACATGCACTTTCTTCGTTTGGGCGGCACGGGAAATCTGGTATTCCCCAATTTCCTGCTTTGTCTTATAACAATTATAAGTTGGAGCGGGACCAACGTTCCCCAGCTCAGTATAATAAGTGGGTTCGATCAATATATCCATATTATTATCTTGATTAAGGCGTGATATGGTCGCTACCTGGAGAGAGAGAGAAGAAAACACTCAGCGTATGCTCTTGCAAGATTAGATTGGTTATCTAATATATCTAATCAGGATGTCTCCCACTGTTTTAGTCAAATCTTCCTTCAAACCCTAAAAGGAAAGACTAACCGGGATTAATTACACGCTACAAGTTCGCCAATCTTTTAGCCAGGCCAGTGTCGGTACTTTGAGGGAGGTCCCCCGTGCTTTCGCACGAACCTAATTAAAGTAAACTTCGTTTTCCCAGGGGCGTAACCCCATTAACACCTTTCTAGACACCTACTTGATCGGCTAATTGTAATGTGTAAAACTCTCCCAGGAGTAACTCTTACTCGCAGCGGGTATCGGGATCCAACTATCTCATAGAAGGTATGCAATCTCATTGCAAATTTCAACACTTGAAATTCCTAATAATATTTTACCCCTAGTGTCCCATGACCTTGACGCAGGCCAACAAACCACAGTGCGCTAGTCAAGTTCAACCCGTCATTTCTTGATTGAATTAAACCCACCCGCACGACCCTTGACGAAGGCCAACAAAGTCGCACGACTACCCTAATCTAATCTGCATCATATGCGTAAACAGATAAATACTAGTTAGCTACCGCACACTACGCCTTGACGCAGGCCAACAAACGTAGCACGAATACTAAGTAGGACTTTTCTGAAATGACGGAGGGCTACGACAGGTTTTTAAGAAAACCCTTTGCGTAATGAACTTGATATCGTTGTAGAATCGAGTGATTTTAAATGGAGTGTTTTTGAGGCTTTTCTAGTTTTGCTAAAGAGGTCACTTCCGGTGAAGGGATCGTCGGCTCTTTCCTTATCGAATAAGGTGCAGGATATTTCACAAATATCACTATGCAAAGCAAGAACTATAGAAGCAATCAAAAGACAAACCGAGTTTGTAGCATCTGCTAGTTTCACTAAAGAGGTCACTCCCGGTGAAGGGATCTCGGCTCTTTCCTTATCGAATAAGGTGCTGGATGTTCTACAAGGAACACCGCTATGCAAAGCAAGAACTAGAGCTATCAGTTTTTAAACAAGTTTCTACAACATCTTAGGTTTCTTTTATTTCATTAATCTCATTAATGAAGTCCCATTTTATTATGCTTCACAAGCATCTCATTTGAAACGAAATCTGCAATATAACATATATCTCATATATATAATATAAATATTCGTTTCAGGCAGTAATATGATCTCATCACAGAACATTGCAGCAGAAGAACATATATGAAGTATTGGATATACTAGGAGGTCCGTGTTTTCAATACGAGCCTGTATAAAACACGGATTCCACGGTCGCGATGAATAGCCAAACCCATATCCCTAGACCCCTACGAGAGCGGCAAGCAACACTGCCAATTCTAGGGTTAGGAGACCCGGTCTCGACTCCTCGAGATGGTCTCCCACTGGACCCTAGAACCCGGTTACTTATGCTCCCCGCCTTAGGTCTACCTAATGCGGAAAAGTAAATAATATACAATGGTGACATCATCCTCAGCCCGTAAGTGCCCCAATAAAAGAATATTACACACAAATGAATTTTACATGAATGAAAAAGAAAAACTCTCATCTCACATAAAACCCCCGGCTATTCAAAACGCGACGATCCAATATAACATATCACAGCAACACATAATATCTCATATCATCAACGTAAGCAAGTATGCGTATCCCGATTGTCGTTGATGTATAGCAACGAAGCCGGCGATACACCACATACTACGCTTACGGTCACAGAAAAGAAAGTGTAAGACTACAACAGTTGGAATCCGCAACCTTCTTAGACATCGCATGCTTAACCAAATGAATTCCTTAGACATCGCATGCCTAACAATTATAAATCCCGCATTTTAGTCTCATTATCGAAAACTCTTTTCAATATCAAGTCGGGCAATTCAACAAGATTCCCGACATCCTGACCGTATGCTCGTCGCAAACTTTAGTAGACGGCCGCACTCTCGGATGCCGTCGACGAAGTGCACTAAGGAGGAACACCGCTGCCGCGAGCACCCAAACGGATGCTTTTGGCGACGGGGTTCTCCTACAGTCACTTGGTCGGGGCTATAGGGCCTGGCTGTCCATTAAGTTTACCCGGCGAGTATCCGCGTACGCTACATGATTGCGACGGACTTTTGATCACATCAAAATTCCGTGGCAACCGATCATCTGAGACTGAACTGCTAGATTTATAACATTCAAATTAGTTATCTCATAATTACTTGTGGATTCCAAATATTGTATCACATTCCAGATAAATAGACAATGTTAAACGTTCCGATCGAATAATCAAACATCCAAGTTTTCCCAAATAGTTCTCAACACTTAAAATTAGTTTAAAAACATCCATCACATGGCACAGTACCAATGGTCCAGCCGTAGAAGGGTCAAGTCAACGCCTCACATGTGGCACGCCGTACTGTCACAAACCCTAAGGTTTAGAAGCAGTTCAAGACGGTCACATAATCGAGTTAAGGTTTGTTGTCTTCTAGAGGGTCCACTGCATTACTTGCACGACTTAGAACGTTCTTAAACTACGGAAAAATCCAACGTTTGGAAATTTTCCGGCAGGGGAAAAAGTGAGTTTTTGATATCCGTTCGAACTTTTTAACACGTTCTAAAAATTACCCGGACAAACTAAACAAAGTTAAATTATCCGATCGAATCAATGAGTCCCCAATACAACCCTAGAAAACTCAACACTTGAGTGGAATTAAAACATTCCCAGAAAAAATTGCCAAGAAAGGACCTAAGATTAAATATATGAAATTCCAGGGACTAATTCAAAATTTTGGCCGCGGAACCGCCGCCAAACCCTTGGTTTGGCCGCGGTTCCTCGGTCATCTGAGCGAATTAGTGGGCCGTACTTCACAGTAATTCTTAGTTTTTCCTGCTTGTTTTTCTGAGTATTTTTAATGCTGAAAATATCACATTTTTAGAAAATGTACAGAGAGGGGTATAAACCGGGTATTCGGAGTTCGATCGGACATTAAACCTCGCCTAGAACTCTAGCTTGTCTCTGCTACCATTGTAGGGTTGCTAGGCACACGCACAAGGGTCTACGAGGCATCAACCATGCCCGATTAAAATTTTAGCTGTGCCGAACAACCCAAAGCCGGATCTTTATACTAGAGTTTAGGCGAAAACTAACATGTTAAACACTTTAACACTAAGTGAGAGGGATTACAACCTTTGTAGATCCGGTCCTTCACTTCAATAGCTCCGTGTAGATGTCCCCTTCGCTGCGATCGTGAACTCCGGACTCTAGAGAAGCTCCACAAGAAGAACGAACGTGCTTGCTTCGATGACTTCGAGGCCGAAGATGATCTACGTCGGGGAGACACTAACTCAAGCTATTCCTTCACTAGATCAAAAACTTTGTGAAGAGAACACCCTCTACTAAATGGCAAGTAGTAGAGGATGATGAAGTAGGAAGGTTGCTCACTTTAGAATTGATTTTCTCACACTTTTTCTCAAGCTCCATTGAAGCTAGAAAGCTTTTGTCGAAGGAAGAAGAAGAAGAAGTCTAATGAATAATTCATCCAAATGAAAATCTTATCCAATGAATTATTGCACCATGGTTGATTTAAGCCCTCATGCTTAACTCATGTAGAGAATTAACCAAGGTATGAGGTTAAGGGTTGGGTTAACTAATATCCTAAGGAATGACAAAAGAGTTGACTTTGTCAATATTTCTTCAAGCTTCATGAAGCTTGATAACTTTGACCAAAGTCTCATCTCTTTTGTTATTTGTTAGAAAATTAGTAAGCCCTAATTTAACCTTGATTTGGTTTAAGTCTCATACACCCAACTTATATGTATCATCAAGCATGATACAAACATGTACACTTGCATATATCACATATAAACAATGTGTACAATCTAGTGAGAAAATAAATCATAAGTGAGCTAATACTAGTTAATGTAATGTAATATATCAAATATATAATTATACATTAAATTATTAAATCAACTCTTGATTTAATAACCCGGCTATAACCGACTAATATCATGTGTAACAACTTATCGAATCAACACTTGATCCGATAACCCGGCTATATCGCATACAATCGATCAATGTCACGAATCGCGAGAATAGAATACGGTATCTCATATCGTATTAATCTCGGTCCCGCACATATCACATATGTGCTCCTACTCCGTTTCGCTTGAGCCAGGAAACCCCTGTGTAGGACTCTAAAGACTCATCAATACGCCGGCAGTAGGTGATGATCATATCAAACACCCACAAGCCGCCAGCGGTTTGCTAAACGTAACGGCCACCCGGGTATTGAGCGATCAGAAGATCAACAAGCAAACCTGTACATTCTCATGTGAATCCAATCAGTACCACTCCCGTACAGTCCGGTCTCGTCGTTTGATATGTCGCATATCTCGCCTAGGGGTTGTAAACGTCAGACCCCAGTAGCTCGATAAGTCGTGTCGATATGAGGTCTATAACAGTTTGAGAAACTACTGATAACACTTACCAGTAAATCTCAGCAACCCTGGCCAGAGATTTCCAGTTATAGCCAATCGAACACAGCACAACATCAATTCCCTATACCGGGAGAGACGAATCCCCTCCTATCGCTCATTGCCTCCATGTGATTCGGGACTGTACCCAAAAGCCACCTTTTTGCACGCCCTCTTGGACGTGGTATGATGGAAATCAAAGCATAGTGGGAATCACACAAGACTCTATGACGATCTCGAGTCAACAGACTGCTCTGTACCAGTGTCACCGGAGAACTGCCATTTGACGTGAGGTATAATACCATCTGGGAGTTCTCGGCGAGTCCGTCTAGTGTACCCAGTCTCTACTGAGCACCCGTACACTATCCTTGATGTCAAACACCGATGGATATGGGATCATCCATCGCCCATCATATGGGTCAAGATGCGTATACGCTAGTCTACTCTGGTGTATCGATGCCCTGTCTCGATACATCCTCGACTAGGAACAGTTATAGGATGTACTCGTCGACTACCGTGGCCCCACTAGTATGATCTCATCATAGTCCCAGTAGTCGAGTATGTATCCTAAGGGCTTTATCAACATGTAACATAGAGACAATCAGAGTACATGTTAAGATAAAGAGCAACCAGATTGCGTACTATCATGTCGAGCAAGAAAGACCTCCCTATATATGTCCAAGCATCCATTACAATATACATCGTATGTACAGTAATGGCCTCTAGGGCATACATATAACTAACACGCTTATGCCATCCGCATTCGCCACGGGGCCTCGTCATGCACCGTTAGGTTACTTAACTAATGGCAGTGCGGGGGCAGGGCTAGCGCGGGTGCAAAACATAAGCAAAGTTTAATATATATAAACTATATATATAGCCATTCGTCTCACGCAATAATAGCCATTCCAGATCACAGATCACAGCACAAGTAACACAGATGAATATTTTGGATATACTAGAATTTCCGTGTTTCGTTTAAGCCTATAATGAAAAACGGATTCCATGATCGTGATGAATAGCCAAACACTCACCCTAGACCCCTACGGGTGCGGCAAACTACCCGCCAATTCCTTAAAGCGAAGCAACCTCTCTCAATGAGATGAGTAGGCCACTCGGCAGTTCAAGAACCCGGTAGTTTCTGCACCCCACCTTGGGTCTATCCTAGGTGTAAGAAAAAGTAAATGAAATAATACAACGGTGGTTACAACCTCAACCCGGATGTACCCTGCAAAATAATATTATATCACATTACAAATTACATGAATGAAAGAAAATAACACTTTTCTCACATCCCTTGGATATTACATCGCGACGATCCAATACTTCTTATCCACAAACCACAAACACAAGATACTAGATATGTGCAACCCTGACTAATCGACATATAGCAATTAGTCGATATTTCGAAACACATATACAAACTTAAAATGAATAAATGATGTTAAAATTTCGATTTAGAAACACTCCGTATTTCCCAAGCACAAAGATAATACAATATGAAATCTGGGCAAAATCAAACAATACCATAAATCCCAAATCCAAGAGTACAAAACACCACAAAAAATCCAAGATCCAAGTGCTACAGTAAACCGGCTATATCGGGAAATTTGCACATTTGGCCGGCCAAAGTATTGAATTAGAGTCTCGTTTTTCTATGGTGTTCTAGTTACATCATTTGTAGCATTCTGCACTTGTCTAAAAAAAATTTAGAAGACTTTTTAAAATCAACAGAAACTTGGATTCAGACTTTATCGTTTTGGAGTCGTTTCGGTTTCGAAACTCTAAACCTTGTCTATTCTGTTAGTTAAGTGTTTGGGTAGGCTCTGATACCATTGTAAGTGTATGTGTGCTCCTTTCCGTGTCAACTACAGTTATGCGGAATCAAAAACTTTAAATTTCTTGAGCACATAACGCTAAAACCCCAGGATTTAAGCCCAAACACTAAACTAAGCTAACCCTAACTAGAGTTTTAGCTACTCGATTGAAATAACAACCTTTGTAGACGGTCCTTCGAGTCTTGAAGGTTGACTCCGCAAGCTCCTTGGGTTTATGGTACGAGCTCTCGAAGACGATCTTCCGTGTCAAATACGATCCACCCGAGGATGCCGATTCAAGCGATATCTTCGTCGGAAGCAACTAAGGATCGTGCCTTTCCAAGACATGATGCTTAGAGTGGTGTAGTTTATGAAAACAGGTGCTCTCTTTTAATCCTCACAACTTAAGAAAGTGATTTGAGGAAGAAGAAGATGATGGTGGCAACTAGAGAAAAACTCAAGTCAAGAAAATATGAACCATGGTTACCAAAATATCTCACTCACCGCACTTTTATCTTTACACCCAATAAATAAAGAAGTGGGTGGGCTTGGTGACTCACCAGCGTGAGTCACAAGCCCACACTCTTCTAAGTTTAAATGGTGGAGAGAAAAGAGAGAAAGAGTGTGTAGCCACCATACTTAGTACACATATACAAACATTTATAATATAAATGTAAGTATATACACAAGTATACCTAAACCCGTATAAATATGTATACCGTATTTCTACTAAAATACGAATACCGTATTTGTACCGAAAATACAAAATACACGTATTCATACTTAGAAAGACATACATGTATTTGTATCAAAGCACAAATACCCGTATTTATTCAAATACACGTATTCGTATAAATACCGTATTCATGTTAAAATACAAATACCCAAAAGAGAGCAATATAATACTAGTATCAAAACTGGCCGTCTTTCAAACCTGCTAGTACTACTAAACCGTCCAATTAAAGCACGTGCATAACTGCACGTGTTCAATCGAACTATAACGACTCTGATTTTACTGTACGAAAATTTTCAAGTTAATGTACAGAATGGAGTTTGTAAGCTTGAGTACAAGTTATAAATTAATTTTTTTTAAGAACAGCAAGAAACAACTTGTAGCTCACTGGAAAATATTTGATTAGTATAAAATATTGCATATTTGAATGAACATTTTCCCTATTATTGTTAAGTACTAAAAGGCGTTTATTATAATTATAGAACATATGAGGGTTTATGTGTAAAAAGTTTATTATCATACGTTTCTACATTATAATTAACATAATGAGGGAAAATACATGCATATAATATTTATAAGAATATTAGTAATTAAAATATGCATATCATATCAAATATTTCTAATCAATATTCTTAACATATAATATCATATAAAATGGTTAGGATAATAGTTCAAAAATACCAAATACTACTAACACCATGACTTGAGATATTTTGCAGATATTAGATCAGGTCTGGAATCTAGGAGATCTGGGATGTCGGAATCAAATCTGCCGAAAAATGGAAGCAAATCGTAAGATTTAGCAACGGCAGAGACTCAGAGCATTATTCTCAGAATCCAGATATCGCAGGGTTCTCCACAAGTCAACAAGAGTGAGCAGAAAAAATCTCAAGTCCTGATGCCATTAAGATGCCACGGTTGGGTAGCCAAAGTATGCTATTCGCGGCGGATCCGCGGTAGTTCTAGAGCCGTTGGATGAGAGATTTTGGTGATTGGATCGTATTAGAGTATATTCACAGATGGTATCTAGGGTTTCTAGTTTCTGTGACTATATATAGGACCGAGAGTTTCACATCTAAAATCATCACCGAAGAGATCAAAAGGTCCAAAGCGATCCGCATATCCGAGTGATCATCAACTAGTCATCTACTTTCAATAAGATAGAGATCTAAGAGCATCTAGGGTTCTTGTACTCTGCTTTCACAAGTTGTATGCAATAGTTGATTAATAAAGGTAGCGTTTTTATTAGTTAATTCTTTTTGCACTTACTTTTTGCATTTAATTTCTGCATCTTCATCATGTTTTCATTCTTCAACCATTCTTCTAAATCTCAAACCATAAGTGAGTAATTCCTAGCTTGATAGGGTTCGTAGGCTAGGGTAGATCAATGGATGATAAAGTCATATAACTTCTTTTATACATTTTAAAGTATATAAACTTTAGCAAAATAAATGTTAACATCCTTATCGGGCGCGCTACTAATTTATTACTAGTCACGACCACGATTTGAGATTGGTTTAACACATATTTTGGTAAAGGATAGACATGAATAGAGATCAATGTAAGGACAAGGGTTAAGAGTGGGGAAACTCTGGTTTCTTCCAAAAGAACACTAATCTACATTCATCACCATCGATCTAGTTTTAAACTATTAAAAGATAAAAGGAGTCATTTTTAATTATTCATCCATTACTATTAAGTCTCATAAACTTTACAAGCCCCTTCTTTATAAATCTTACATCCGTATTAAAATAGATCTACAAAGAACCACCCTTCTTTTCATCAACTCGTCTAAAGCAAGAAAAAGGTTCACATTTCCCTGCGGACGACCCGTACTCATCGCGGCTAGCTACTAGCGACACCGTCTTGATTGCAGTTACTTTACAAACACACTTTTCAGCAGAACAATCAAATGACGCCGTTGCCGGGAAAACGGTTGTAATTTTTTTCTTGCTATCCGGGTTGAATTCTTATTAAATCCATAACATAAAATAATCAAAACCACATCTTGTATATTTAACGATTATTGTGCGAGTTTTGCAAGGAATTCTGGAGTAACTGGAGAAAGCCAACAGAGAGTTAGATAATTTCAACATATCCCATAGGAGTATAGGGGTGTCCTGAAGAAAAATCAGCAAGAGAACAATCGCGGCAAAAAGAAGGGATTAGCGGCGGAACCGCGGCGGCTTGGTGGAGTTGGGCCCCCAAAATCTTCTGGTAATTTCTTCATATATTTCTCTCTCCTCTAAAGATCCAATAATCTGATATTTCCTGCAGTATTCTTTGCAAATATTGCCGCTCAAAAATCTTTTTGCGTGTTTTGATATCGGTTTGTTTGTGCATGTCTTAACCGGACATTAAGGGGCAATATCCCAAATTCAGATTAGGTGGGGATTTCATCATCCTTCCTAGGCCTCATAAATCACAAAACGAGCATACTTTTACCCTACATTAATTAAAAATTATCTAGACCAAGCCTCTAAGGACCCGCACTCAATTAGGACAGAGGAGGGTTGTGGGTAATCTATCGTTTATCCGCATTTCTCTTGTGGTGTCTAGGCAAGTGTGACTAAGGAAAGTGGTTACTTAATTAGGCCTGCTATTTTTGGTGATTCGTATAGTGGATACCTCCCACTTACCTGGCACTTAGCTGGCCATAAGAGTAATAAAGAGGTTGTAGAGGATTGATCCTGCGACTTGTTCTTTGGAAGTCTAGGAGCGGTCTAGTGACTTAACCTAGGTGACCCTAGTTCTAGGGATTGATAGTACATTTTTGTGATTTGTTGAGTCAAGTTTCACGTCCGACACTTTTTCAAAACAAACTTTCTAAAAATCATTCTCACACACGCTGCCACGTGCACTACACCCGCTTAGTGCATGATCGACTGGAAACGGGATTCTAGTGCCCGTCTTGTCTGCGTCTTTTCTATCGACTCCAAAGTCGGTACTTTTTCATCTTCTATTTCCCTTCCACCTACCACATCTTCCGAAATGGACGGATCTCCATCGCGATTTCACGATACCACCCTGCCACCACCCGTAGGTGTCCAGAATCCACCATGCATCTCTCTCCAAAAAAGATGCTATCCCGTACACGGCCCCCTTCCTACTTGTCTTTCTCTTCCACCGGCCAATGGGGATAATTTCGAAATTAAACACCACTTCATCAACTTGTTTCCCAAATTTCACGGGCTTGAATCCGAAGACGCATATGTTTTTATAACAAAATTCTAAAACGTATGTGCAATGATGAGCACAACCCAACTTTCAGGGGATGCTATGCGACTACGTCTTCTCCCTTTTACCTTGTGCGACCTAGCAGAAAAATGACTTTATAGCACTGTCGCACATTCTATCGCCAAATGGGATGAATTCGTGATAGCATTCCTTAAGAAATTTTACCCTTATCACAAAACCGCCCGTGTTCGAAGCGAGATTAGCCAGTTTACCCAACATCCCAAAGAACCATTTTGGAAATGCTTTGAGTGATTTAAAGATCTTCTTATCCAATGCCCTCATCACAGAATCGATAGATGGCAACTTTGCCGAATTATATATGAGGGTATTAATCCAGCGACAAAACAGATGCTAGAAACTATTTGTCAATGTCATTTCATGTCTAAAGACGATGACGAAGCTTGATAATTCCTGGAAGATCTTGCCGAACAAACATTACAGTGGGAGAGCGTTAGAGCAACTTCATCTTCATCTAGGGCAGGTATTCATCAGCTCGATGTTTCAATCACAGTAAAAGCCGAAATGGCAGCGATACAAAAGAAACTCGAAGCTATAGAAAACAAATTTTCGTCAGCCTCCCTAAACCAAGTTACGCTCCCCAAAACCGTGTGTGGTTGCTGTTCTGACCCATCACATTTAACGGAAGAATGTCCTTTAAATCCTCCGTTTCAAGGTCGAGAACAAACTAATGCTGCTTTTCAGCAACAATCTAGAAGCGATCCTTATTCTTCCGCGTACAAGCAGGGATAGAGGAATCATCCTAATTTTGCTTGAAACCAAAACCAAACTCAAAATCAAAATCAGTTCCCAAGAAACTATTAAAGGCCTCTACCACAGCAACAGCAGCCACCACAACAAAGTCAGCACCCCTTTCAACCGTAATCTTTTCAAAACCCGGCCAACAACTTTGCACCTTATAATAATTCTTTCCCAATGGCCGGTACCGATAAAACCTCTGCACTCGAACGTAACTTAGAAATGTTCATTAAAAAATCTACACAAACGACGGCTAATTTAACGTATTCTATCCAAACATTAGTGCAACACACTGCTTCCCACGTTGAAAGCATTAAATCGATAGAAGCACAACTTGCACAGTTAAATGCCGCGATGAGTGAGAAAGAGAGAGGGATACTTCCATCTCAACCTCTACCAAATCTCGGCCACTCACAAAGCGCAAACCATGTTTTAACCAACAAAATCATAACGTGAGTGCTATAACTACGTTAAGATCGGGAAGAGTGCTGCACAACCAAGTTGGGGAACAAGTTGAATTTGATGACGATGAAACCCCGGCTACTACGTCTAACCCTAATTCGTCTAGTCCACCATCCCATTCTAAGCCTATTCTCCGTTCTTCACTAGGCTCAAACCCTCAGACCACTTCTTTGGATAAACCTCAAACGATCCCAAATCCAATTTTAGGATCCATTCCATCCCCACAAACTTCTCCACAAATGTTGGACCCAACCCTTATTGATAAAGCTTCCTTTCCAAACAGGTTGAGGGCCAACAAACCAAATGCAAAAATGGAGAAGATTATGGAAATATTTAAGAAAGTTAACATAAATATTCTTCTCCTAAACGCTATTCAACAAGTTTCGTCTTATGCGAAAATCCTTAAGGACTTGTGCACTAGGAAGATGAAAACTCAAGTGCCTAAAAATGTTTTCTTAACGAGTAATGTGAGCACCGCTTTTACCTAACAGTTGTCGAAGAAACGTAAGGACCCCGGTTGTCCTACAATATCTATAACTATTAGGGGAAAAAGCATCAATCGCGCTCTACTCGATCTAGGTGCTAGTGTTAACTTGCTCCCGTATTCTGTATATGAGCAGTTAGGCATAGGAGTGTTGAAACCTGCACACTGCACTATCCAGATGGCTGATCGATCTATCACCCACCCTACGGGTGAGCTAGAGGACGTGTTAATCAAAGTCGGGGAATTTATATTCCATGTGGACTTTATAGTTCTAGATACACAGCCTATGGAAAACCCACGGAACCAAATCCCGATGATTCTCGGTCGTCCTTTTCTAGCAACTTCCAATGCTGTAATAAATTATCGTAACGGTTCCATGAACCTATCCTTTGGGAAGATGACAATTGAGTTTAACATTTACAGGCTAGGAAGTCAACCCTCTGAACCTTCTGCTCATCTAATCGATATATGTTCTGTCAACGAGATAGCTTCTGACAGCTGCGAAGTTGAGGAACTTTGCGTTCATGATCTCGACGACACTAGTGCGTCATTGTTTGATCTCGCAAATTACTATACTAGTGAGGACCCTTTTGACAAGTCCAACCACGAGTTCGAATCCTTTGGCTTGTCGCAAAAGTTAGTCGAGCCTTCCGAGTCTATATCTTACGCTAGCTATGAACCTCTTAACGAGTCCGAGTATAATTCCCCTACCTTGCCTTCTATCGTCTCTCCACCGACACTAGATCTCAAGCCACTACCTTCTCATCTTAAATATGCATATTTAGGTGAGAATGAGTCTTTGCCCATTATCATATCCGCTTTTTTTAGGTTTAGAGCAAGAGAGCGCTCTTTTGCCGGTCTTGAGATCAAATCGGCAAGCTTTTGGTTGGACAATGGCAGATATCAAAGGGATTAGTCCCTTGATTGTTGAACATCATATACATTTGATGGATGAAGCCAAACTAGCCCGAGACCCACAAAGACGGTTGAATCCCATTATGAAGGAGGCAGTAAAGAAATAAATCATCAAATGCCTAGATAATAGCATAATTTACCCAATATACTGATAGCCAATGGGTAAGTCCAATTCATGTGGTCCCTAAAAAGTCTGGCATCACGGTCATAACTAATGAGGCTAATGAGTTGATCCAAACACGCACCCAAACTGGATGGCGGGTATGTATTGATTATAGAAAACTTAATGCCGCAACGAGAAAAGATCACTTCCCTCTACCTTTCATTGACTTGATGTTAGAACGATTAGCCGGGCATGAATACTACTGTTTCTTAGATGGATACTCCGGCTATAACAAGATCCCCATCGCCAAAAAGGATCAAGATAAGATAACATTTACTTGTCCTTTTGGTACTTTTGCTTATAGACGCATGCCTTTCGGGTTATGTAATGCTCCCGCTATATTTCAGCGGTGTATGATGGTGATATTCTCGGACATGGTCGATAATTTTCTGGAGATATTTATGGACGATTTCTCCATATTTGGGGACTCCTTTGAGGAATGCCTTCGTTATCTTGACGCTGTTCTTACCCGCTGTAAGGATAAGAATTTAACTTTGAATTGGGATAAATTCCATTTCATGGTTCAAGAATGTATTGTCCTTGGGCATATCATTTCATGAAAAGGTATGGAGGTAGACAGAGCTAAAATAGATGTCATCCATAACCTTCTTCCTCCCAAATGCGTCAAAAATGTACGATCCTTTCTTGGTCATGCAGGATTTTATAGGAGATTCATTAAGGACTTTAGCAAAATTGCTAAACCCCTAACTCTTCTCTTGAATAAGGATACGACATTTCATTTCGATTCGGATTGCGAGGTTCCTTTTGAATCACTTAAAAGCTCCCTCACTACAGCCCCCGTTCTGTCATCTCCGGACTGGAATCACCCGTTTGAGCTTATGCGTGATCCATCTGATTTTTCTATTGGTGCAGTCTAAGGACAACGCATTGATAAGATGCCACATGTAATTTACTATGCAAGTAGGACCTTGAAAGATGCCCAAATGAATTATACAACTACCGAAAAGAACTCTTGGCAGTTGTATTTGCATTAGAAAAATTCAGGCCCTACTTGATTGGCTCTCCAGTTATAGTTTACACCGATCATTCCGCCCTAAGACACTTTTATCGAAGAAGGATGCTAAAGCCAGGCTAATACGTTGGATCCTGTTGTTACACGAATTTGATCTTGTCATACGAGACAAAAGTGGATGTGAAAATGCCCACGTCTTTCTTCTTCACCAACGTCGACCTTGCCAATAAACGATTCCTTTCCTGACGAACAGCTCTTGACCATATCCTGCGAACCTTGGTTCGTGGATATTGTGAATTATTTAGCAACATGACTTCTACCCAGCGAATGATCAAAACAAGACAATCACCGATTTCTATCCCAAGTAAAACACTTTTACTGGGATGAACCTTATTTGTTTAAGTATTATCCCGATCAAATCATTCGCCGATGTGTCCTTAATGAAGAATTCAAGAGTGTATTGTCTTTCTGCCATGATCAGGCATGTGGCGGTCACTTTGGTCCACGAAAAATGGCGGAGAAAATCTTGCAATGTGGCTTTTATTGGTCAACATTATTTTAAGATGCATATGATCATTGTAAAACTTATTCACGGTGTCAACACATGGGTTGGATTTCACGTAGAAATGAGATGCCACTCCAACCTATCTTGGTTGTGGAGATATTTGATGTTTGGAGAATTGATTTTATGGGCCTATTTCCCAACTCTTTTGGGAATTTATACATCTTATTATCGGTTGATTATGTCTCGAAATGGGTGGAAGCAGTACCGTGTCGCATTAATGACAACAAGGTTGTGATTAAGTTCTTGAAAGAAAATATCTTTTCGCAATTCAGACACCCTCGTGCTATAATTAGCGAAAACGGGACGCATTTTTGCAATCGGTCTTTCGAGGCTTTGATGCGGAAATATTCGATCAACCAAAAGCTTTCTACACCCTATCATCCCTAAACGAGCGGGGAAGCGGAGATCTCCAATAGACAGATCAAACAAATTTTGGAGAAAACGGTTTCTAAGAACTGTAAAGATTGGTCCACCAAATTGACGGATGCTCTTTGGGCATTTCGCACCGCTTATAAGACCGATCTTGGTATGTCTCCATACTGACTAGTGTTTGGAAAGGCGTGCCACCTTCCTGTCGAGATCGAACATAAAGCAATGTGGGCTATTAAAGAGCTTAACTGTGATTTTGATCAAATCGACAGCTATCGAAAGATGCAATTAAATAAGCTAAGCGAACTTCACGATGAAGCTTACGATAATGCGGTTATAGTATAGAACCGGACTAAAGTGTTCCACGATAAAAACCTTTTGATAAAAACTTTCACACCGGGACAACAAATCCTTCTTTACGATTCCCGTCTCCACCTTCATCCGAGTAAGCTTAAATCTCGTTGGAAAGGACCTTTTATGATGTGGTATGTGTACCCGCACAGGGCCGTGGATATCGAAAATATTAAAAACTGTTTTATTTTTAAAGTAAATGGGCATAGATTAAAACCGTACTTTTCCGCTGACCTAGCGGAGGAGCTCCTGTTCCTACATGAGCCACTTTATCACAACTAACTTTCCTTCGTCTCACCTCCATATTTCTGTAACAGTGCTTCATCTAAGAATGGAGGTGAGTGAAAATAAGGTTATAATTGATTATCTGCGCGTGCCAAAGAACAAGTTTGTGGGTAGTTTTTCACTTAACTATTATTTTATCCCTAATATTCTCCTCGCAAGTCTACAGGTGTATGCGCTCAAAGAACAACATCAGTGATGACACTGCTGCAAACAGGATTGGGGAAGAGGTTTGTATTTACTGAAATATCATTTGGTACTAAGCACTATATATATAAAAAAATTGATCATATAAAAAAAATTTGGAAATGAAAGTTAGAAAGTGAAAAATACATATGAAAGATAGGAAGGAGTTTAAGAAAAGCAAGAAAATTAGATGTTTTATAATGAAGCTAGTAATAGATAGTCTTGAGCTGTTGTCCCAAGGGTTAGTAATTTGAAGGGAATCACTAATCTGAGGATAGGAATAAGTCTGAAAAATAGTCCCTATTCTTGAGTCCAAACATCTAAATGTTGATACCCCACTATATGCACTTGCATAAATCTTGAAACTTGGGATAGTAGAGGATACCTTGAAATGCTCTTGTCTAAAGCCTTAGTATGAAGGAAAATAAATATATAAACAAAAATATAAATGAAAAAAATGGTGAAGAAAAATGAACACTGGTTTTGTAATTATTGAAGGCAGCATAAAATAAATATAGCGAGATTGCTTTATCACCTAGTGCTTTAGACCAACTGGTTTAGGAGCCACTGCTAAGCCTTAGGTGTTGCAAGACTAGGATATTGCTAATTACGCCTTAACGAGTGAGCTCATTTGGTAATCGGTTGGTTAGTATCTCAAGAAGTATTAATGGCCCGATGAAGAATGTGTGACCAATTCCATATGAAATATTTACCGACTAAAACGTACTAAGGAAGATGGACAAGAGTATGATAGCTTGAATTGAATTTTCTAAGTGTAGGGATGTCTTTTACACACACATAGGGGTATATGATCAATGTTTGGAAGAAAGGTAGGGAGGAAGACTAAAGGCGATGTTTGATTGAGGGATGATATGATTTCTGACATCTTTTCATGACTATTAAGATTGGGCTTATGGCTATTAAAAAGCTAGTATAGTTTGAAACTCTTATTTTCAAGTTCTTTCTTTTATATGATCTTTATCTTTGTATGTAACTTTCATCATCTTTATTTTATTATGGGATTTTGTGGATGTAATCCGCTGAAAACCCTCAGGAGACAACACTCTTCCTATTAGGGACACCAAGAGGTTTAAAGGCTTGTTGCACGTGCTCAGTGCAATCGTGTTGCCAACGAAAGTGTGCTAGGTTTTTCTTTTTCTTCTTCTTCTCTCTTTAATAACTAGTTTGCTCGGAACGATCAAAGTTAAGTTTAGGGTATTTGATTAGTATAAAATATTGTACATTTGAATAAACATTTTCCCTATTATTGTTAAGTACTAAAAGTCGTTTATTGTAATTATAGAACATATGAGGGTTTATGTGTAAAAAGTTTATTATCATATATTTCTACATTATAATTAACATAATGAGGGAAAATATATGCATATAATATTTATATGAAATATTAGTAATTAAAATATGCATATTATATCAAATATTTCTAATCAATATTCTTAACATATAATATCATATAAAATGGTTATGATAATATCTCAAAAATACCAAATACTACTAACGCCATGACTTGAGATATTGTGCAGATATTAGATCAGGTCTGGAATCTAGAAGATCCGGGATGTCGGAATCAAATCTGCCAAAATATGGAAGCAAATCGTAAGATTTAGCAACGGCAGAGACTCAGAGTATTATTCTCAGAATCAAGATATCGAAAGGATCTCCACATGTCAACAAAAGTGAGCAGAAAAAATCTTCCACTAAGATGCCGTGGTTGGGCGGCCAAAATATGCCATTCGCGGCGGATCCACGGCTGATCTAGAGTCGTTGGATGAGAGATTTTGGTCATTGGATCGTATCAGCATATATTCACAGATGGTATCTAGGGTTTCTAGTTTCTGTGACTATATTTAGGACCGAGAGCTTCACATCTAAAATCATCACCGAAGAGATCAAGAGGTCCAAAACGATCCGCGTATCCGAGTGATCATCAACTAGTCATCTACTTCCAATAAGATAGAGATCTAAGAGCAACTAGGGTTCTTGTACTCTACTTTCACAAGTTGTATGCAATAGTTGATTAATAAAGATAGTGTTTTTATTAGTTAATTCTTTTTGCACTTACTTTCTGAATTTAATTTGTGCATCTTCATCATATTTTCATTCTTCAACTTTTCTTCTAAATCTCAAATCATGAGTGAGTAATTCCTAGCTTGCTAGGGTTCGTAGCCTAGGGCAGATCAATGGATGATAAAATCATTTAACTTCTTTAATACATTTTAAAGTCTATAAAATTTAGCAAAATAAATGTTAACATCGTTATCGGGTGCGCTACCAATTTATTACTAGTCACGACCACGATTTGAGATTGGTTTAACACTTGTTTTGGTAAAGGCTAGACATGAATAGAGATCAATGTAAGGACAAGGGTTAAGAGTGGGGAAACCCTAGTTTCTTCCAAAAGAACCCTAATCTACATTCATCACTATCGATCTAGTTTAAACTATTAAAAGATAAAAGGAGTCATTTTTATTTATTCATCCATTACTACTAAGTCCTATGAACCCTATAAGCCTCTTCTTTATAAATCTTACATTCGTATTAAAATAGATCTACAAACAACCACCCTTCTTTTTATCAACCCGTCTAAAGCAAGAAAAAGGTTCACGTTTCCCTGCGGACGAACCGTACTCATCGCGGCTAGCTACTAGCGACACCGTCTTTATTGCTGTTACTTTACGAACACACTTTTCAACATGAATCCAATATACCAAACATGACTACTTGAACCTGAACCAGAAAACCAGAACGATACCAAATATACAAACTTGACTTGACTTGACCGAACCATGGCTATATCTTGACTTGATTACATGACTACTTGATACATCCTCAAACTGTTTATATGAACAACTTATACCATTGTCTCGGCAAGTCTAATAATTACTAATCAAAACAATATACATTACGGGGTTTAACGGGGTAGACTGGTACGGAATGTGTTAAAAGTGGTATGATGATAGACACTAAAAGACACCTACATGAACATCCTGTACCATTGTCCCGTGGGTTTTGACGGGGCCTTGTACTTACATGTTACTATAGTCCACGGGATAGTTGGACTTTTCTCGTATACACTGATACATTCTTTACCAAGCTACTATTAGATATGTATGCCCTAGAGGCCTGTATTGTATAGGATGCTAGGCATGTATATGTACAGAAACAATCTTTGCTCGAAATTATAGTATGCTATCTGGTTTATCTTCATCTTAACGTGTGATGTGTTGTATTTCATATTTTTATATACATGTTGATGAAGCCCTTAGGATTATGTTTGACTGCCAGGATTATGATGTAGATCATACTAGTGGGGCCTGGGCAGTCTATAAGCATAACCTTTAACAGTTCCTAGTCGAGGGTATATCAAGACAGGGCATCGATATTACCAGAGTAGACTAGTGTGTACGTTTCTTGACCCTGGGGGCGATGGTTGATCCCACAACCATTGGTGTTTGACATCAAAGATTATACACAGGTGCTCATTGGAGAATGGGTACACCGAACAGGACTCGCCGAGAAATCCTAGATGGTATATATACCTATTGTCAGATAGCAGTTCTCTGGTGACACTTGTACAGGTTAGTCTGTAGACCCGAGATCGTCATAGTGTCTTGTGTGATTCCCACTGTGCTTTGATTTCCTCCCTACCACGGTTCTACTGAGTCGTACAAACAGATGGATTTTGGGTACATTCCCGAATCACATGGATGCAGTGAGCGATAAGAGGGGTTTTGTCTCTCCCGGTATAGGGAGTTGATGCCGCGCTATGCTTGATCGGCCATAACAGCAAATCCCTGGCCAGGGTTCTCGAGATTTACTGATAAGAGTTATCAGTAGTTTCTCAAACCGTTATGGGCCGTAAATCAGCATGACTTATAAAGTTACTGGGGTCTGACATTTACCACCCCTAGATTTCATATGCGACGTATCAGACGAAGAGACAGGACTGTACGGTAAGTGTTGCTTACAGGCTCGTTAGGGTTGTGATGAGTTCGCTTGTCGGCTACCTTTTCGTCATATACCTGGGTAGCCGTTACGCACAGCTAGTGCCGCTGACGTGCTTGTGGTTAAACCCACTGCCAGTGTACTGTCGAGTCTTTAGAGTCCCACACAGAGGGTTCACTGGTTCAGGCAAAAGATGTAGAGGCCGTAAGTTGTTACGGCAGAGTTTCGATCATGTTCGTGTAATTGTTACAGGAATAATGATCGGAAGGATAATACTGGTAGGCTTTGGTTTAAACCGGATACCGGTATTATATTATTGGATTATTTGTATTCGTATTTTTCGGAATTCGGATATGTGTATACTTATACGGTGTACGGTGGAGGGGTATTCTTGTAATTGTTACAAGAATACCTTCTAGAAGGAGACACATCATAATTAGATATTTATTTTGTGAAAATAAATAAATGAGGTGGAATTTGGAGAAAGTCTAAGCATGGATGAAGGAATGGCTTGTTTCATTTTTTATTCATTTGGAGTTACTATTGAAGCTTGGTGCATTATTTTATTGCATGCTTCAATTATTTTTATTTGAGCCATATCATTTTTTCATACTTGATTTTTTTATTGATCACATTCACATTCTCTCTCCTCATTATCTCCTTCTTCCTCCTCTTTGCTTTAACCTTCACATGAGTTGTGAATCAAAAGTTTGGAGCAAAAAGATAATCCAATACTTGATCTCTACATCATCTAAGTGATCTCTTCTAGCAAACTTGATCTCGTAGTTAAACTCTTGTAAAGAGTTTGTAGCTTGTTCGATAGCTCTCGGATGGATCATCTTGGATCTTGAGGTGGCCGGAGACCGAGCTCTTTGCGACCACAAGGAGCCTGGGAGTCACATTCAAAAGAAGACCCGAATGACCGGTTCATTAGGTATAACACTATCATAGTAGATTAGATATCTAGATAGTTTTGCTAGTTAAGGTTTAAGCACAAGATCTTGGTTTATGTGGGTGTTGCATGCAAGATTTTTTTTTTATCGATTCCGCCTCCTCACAAGTGTTGTGAGAGTGTGCAACATCTACTAACAGCTACAAACAACTACGTTAGTATAACAAACAGATAATTTACCAGTTTTATTCTCTTACTTGCCTATTCCATTTTATCTTTTGGGACTTACCGAGCACTAGTTCGCTTACGACATTCCAGTCTATTCTTTCTTTAGAATGCTCGTCAGGAGGACCCGACTCTCAGGAGATCAAGCCCAGTCAGGACGATTTGGAACAGTTCACAGAGGAGCCGGATTTCTGTTAGTTATATATATGCCCTAGATTCTATTATTATACATGTGATGTATATTATAGTGGATTCTTGGACATATATTGGGAGGACTTTCTTGATCGACATGATAATATGTGTCATGCCCTGCTTTCCAGAGTACGCTAAGATAGGCACGTGACATAGCCAACCATGCTACCTGTGGATAGGAAAAATCCCTCCACAGTCACATTACGGTTGTAGAGATATCAAGAACAGGAAAGTAAACTAAACTATCTAGTACATGTCCATGAGCCAGAATAAATGAGTCAAGAAATAATAATATGCGGAAGCAAAAGATCCAATAAAGAAAACACCTGGAAAGTAAAACTGGATACTAACAGGATCCTCACCGCTCGGTCCAACAACAGCGGTACTCCTGATCAGTCAATAAAAGTAGAGGATCTAGGCCATGCAAAACCCAGACATCAGTGCGTCATAACATCAAGCAATACTATAAACAGGGGTAGCAATACATGCAGGTATGAGTATAAATGGTAAAACAGGTATAACAGTGACATAAGTGAGGACAGTGAGGGTAATGTGCGGTGAGTGTTCTCAACTGGTCTACTGGGTTAACTACTCTCAAGTCTTTGAAATCAATTTGATGAATCATCGATGTAACTCAATAGTATCCTGTGCGTGCCCAGGATCACGCTGAAGATTCTCGGGCTGAAACCGAGACATGCCGCTAGGCACTAAAAGGAAAAGGGGTAACGATGAATGATGTCAACAACATCATCCCAAGGCTGGTCTAGCCTCTAAAAAGGTAGTGGGTAACGATGGATGATGTCAGCAGCATCATCCCAAGGCTGGCCTAGCCTCTAAAACTGATCAGTAAAGGTATCGAACTGTCGAGTTACAAGTCAGGTTTCATCATTGATTTCCCCATACCCCCAAGTTGTGTATTCAAGTCAAGTATTGATAAATCTAGAGCTAATGCCAACACAGGATCAGCAGGTAAAGGTTTGTCTGGATAGACGACAGGAAATGTCCGTAGGGACAACATGTCAGGTTTGTTGGCATTAGTAACAAGATCAGGTAACAGGTAAAGCCATGGTACATCAGGTCAAGTCAGGTATTATACAGGTATCATGTCATGTCAAGAATAGTATATCAAGTTATGTTAGGGGTGCACAAAACGTCACGTGGGTGCTCATATTCAAACTATAAATACGCATGGGTATACAAAACAAGTATGAGTACTAATGGAACAATAAAATGGAACATTGTAATGTGGTAAGCAAACGGTACAGATTAAAACATATGGATGCACGGTTATCGATTTGAGTTAGGATTATGGTTCCAACACTAATTAAATACAGTTTATCGAATATGGAATGTTAAAATCTTATTAATATGTATTAAATGATCTAGGGATGCAATTGAATAGATATTAGGCTAGATGTATGCAAACGAGTGTCCAATAGGGTATAAGGGGTACTATGGGCGGTACAAATAATTATTATGTGATTTAAATATGGACGTGGGTACCACGTATGGTAAACTAAAATGCAACATGGTATGTTTCAAGTTCTAAATCTAAAATGATATAAATTGACATCGAAATGTTAAAACGAAACAATGACCTTAGATTTAATTTACAGGTCTAACATGCAATTAAATACGTATAAAATAATAGGAATAGCATGTAGCAAGTTTTACTTGCCTCGATCGGATCACGATACGGGATGCGCACGCAGCGTCCAATGTCGGCAATCGTTGCACCATCCACACGCGCACACGGGACAGGTCCAGGCACAGCAAGAAGTTAACCACACAAGTAGGGAACGTCCATAGGGTCGCCCAGATCAGCGGCGGCGAGCACGGCTCCGGTGGGTGACCGAAAAACGGAATCAAGAAAGAGAAAGAGATAGCGAAAGGAGAAGAAAGAAGAAGAAGAAAGGATAGATGAAGGTTGCACTGGGGTTGGTATGACTCGGGTCAGGGACAGAGGAGGTGATGGAGTGATGATGAGTCGTGGGTCACCGGCGATGGGGTTTGCCGGCGATCACCCGAAAGATTAAGAAAGAGGAAGAGAAGAGAAAGTAAGAAGAAGAAGAAGAGATGGTTGTTCTCAGGCCTGGGGTCCGGAGGGGTCAGAGGAGGAGAAGGTGTTGGTGCTATGGGGAAGATCGGGGCTCCGACACGGTGTTGCGAGGGTGCTCGGCGAAGGGCAGCGAGGTGTAGGGTTGCAAGGGGTGTGCAGGAAAAGAGTTTGGTTTGTAGGGTGTTTGGAGAGATGGAAGAGGAGAGATGGGGATGGTGACGCAGGGAGGTGAAGACGGTGGTGCCGAGGTGCCGGCGTTCTAGCGACGCAGGCGGGTGTGCAGGCGAGGGCAGTCGGAGGCTAGGGTTAGGGTTTCTAGGGTTAGGCTGCAGTGGGATGATGGGTCATGATGTTTTGAGGAGAGAGGATGGACGTGAGGTCAGAGGCGATGACAAAGTGGGGTCGCCGGCGGTGGAGACGAGGTGTGCAGGCGATGGTGGGTGCAGGCGAAGAGGTCGGGTGAGGCATGGGTGTGCAGGGATGGTGCTCGGGTTCATGGCTGTCGGGTACAGGGTGAAGGAGGAAAGAGAGGGAGGAGAAATGAGATGGTGACGACGAAGGCGAGGGTGGAGACCAGGCATTGAGGCGGCGACAGCGAGGGGAGTTGATGGGTTAGGTTCAGGTATGGGTGCAGGCTCGGTCTCGGATGAAGGAGGAAAAGAGGAGGTGGATGAGGGTGAGGAAGTGGAGGCGAGGGCGTTGATGTGAACGGAGGTGATGTCGACGACGGTTGAGGCGAGCGACGGGCGCGGCATGAGGAGGCAGCGAAGGAAGAAGAAAATAAAGAAGAGGAGAGAGAGAAAGAGGCTGTGGGTTTTAAAAATAAAAATGTATAAAATAAAAACAGAGAGAGAGAGAAGAGAGAGACAGAGAGAGAGGGCTGAGAGAGAGAATGCGAGAGGGGAGAGAGAGGAGAGAGATAGAGAGAATGAGAGAGATCGAGAGGAGAGAGAGAGAGAATGAATAGGGAGGAGATATAAAGTTGTTTAGTTGTGGGGGAGAGAGAAAGGGAGAGAAAGGAAGAGAGAGAAGGAGAAAAAGAAAGAGAGAAAGAAAAGAAAAGAAAGGAAAGAAAAGAGAGAGATAGATGGGGTCGGTCAGTTACGAAAAGATTTAAATTTAAAAAAAAGATTTTAATAGTTATCGAAAAATCTTATTAGTTATAGAATAAATTTTAAATGAACTTTAATAATTTTAAATAATTAGAATTTTGGCGGGATACAAAAGTATTTCAAAACGCGCCCGGGTCGGGTCTAAAATCCGGTTTTAAAATATGAAAAATATATGCGACGACCAAAACTAAAAATGAATGCCCGGGTAACGAAAATGCATACCCCCAAAAACGGATGCACGCTCGTGCGTGTAGCCATCTAAACAAGTCCGTTTCACTGAATGGGACGAGAACAAGATGCGTGGATGCTACCACGGGGTTAGGGGTATCATGCTGGCTATGAAATGCATTTTTAAAATATTTTACATGACTTAAAATGTTATATGGTAAAAGATGCCATGCCAGATAAAATGCCAGTATGCGATAATCATGAAAATGCACATGTCAAGTCAAGATAATTCTTAAATATGAATCAAATAAGTTCAAGCAAGCGGGTCGGGTCGAATGCAAAGTAAACTGTAAAATACCATTCGCACCCAAAACACGATAAATCAAGAAAATACCACAAATAAGGAAATACAGAAACTGGAATCGGTATAAATGAACTAGGGTGTTACATTATAGCCAACTACGAAAGAATTTCGTCCTCGAAATTCCAAGAACAAAGAAGGATAAACAATCAAGAACTACAAGAATAGATGTGGAAACTTCTGTCGGATTTCGTCTTCTCGTTCCCAAGTTGATTCTCCATATGAGCGATTTCCCCAAGAAACAAGTACAAGAGGGATAACTTTGTTCTTAAGAACCTTTTCCCTCGATCCATAATCGACATCGGTCGCTCCTCAAAAGTCAAATCTTCTCGTACAGTCAGCTCCGAATGATCCAACACATGCGTTTCATCTCGAACAGGCTTACGGAGTTGAGATACATGAAACAGGTCATGAACATTCGCCAATGATTGCGGTAAAGCCAATCGATACGCCACTTCACCAACACGCTCCAAAATCTCAAAGGTCCAACGAATCGAGGACTAAACTTTCCTCGACTCCCAAAGCGAAAAACTCCTATAGTTGGTGGTACATTCAAAAAAACCAAATCACCAATGGCGAACTCTAGAGCTCTTCTCGATGTATCTGCCCAACTCTTTTGTCGGTCTCATGCTGCTTTCATATGATTCCGGATAGTGTTAACCTTGTCAACTGTTTGCACGATCAAATTCGGTCCCAACAATCTTCGTTCTCTAACATCGTCCCAACAAACAGATGAACGACACTTGCGACCATACAATGCTTCAAATGGAGCCATCTGAATAGTCGCCTGGAAACTGTTGTTGTACGAAAACTCCACCAAGTGTAGATGATCCTCCCATGAACCTTTGAAGTCCAACATGCAAGCTCTCAACATATCTTCAAGAGTTTGGATTGTTCTCTCCGACTGGCCATCTGTCTGAGGATGATAAGCTGTGCTAAACTTCAATCGAGTCCCCAAACTTTCCTGTAATGTCCTCCAAAAGTGTGCTAAGAAACGAGCGTCACGGTCGGACACAATGCTCACCGGTACTCCATGCAATCTTACAATCTCCTGCATGAATCGTTCTGCTAAAGCTCCTGTTGATTGACCAACTCGAAATGGTATAAAATGAGCTGCCTTGGTCAATCGATCAACAATCACCCAAACTGCATTATTGCCCTTTTGGACTCCGTGGTAAAGCCGTCACGAAATCCATAGTTATATGTTCCCACTTCCATTGAGGAAACGGAAGTGGTTGCAATAAATCAGCAACCCTTTGATGTTCAGCCTTAACTTGCTGACACACCAAGCACTTTGCCATAAAGCGGCAATCTCCCGTTTCATGCCTTCCTACCAGAAATGCAGTCGAAGATCTCAGTACATCTTTGTGCCTCCTGGATGTATGGAATATGCTGAACTGTGCGCCTCCTTCATAACTTCTTCGTGGATGTCTCCCTTTGGCATACACAAATGACTACCATATCGCAACGAACCATCTTCATGAACCAATAAGTCCGTTCGAAGTCCAGCTTCAACCTGTTCTCAAAACTTCTGCAATCTTGGGTCCTGCAATTACGCTACTTTAATATTCTCGATCAACGACGACTGTACTTGCAGCTGCATCAACTGTCTCGAAAAATGTAGTAGCACAACCTCCAAATTGAATCTCCGAAAATCTTCGATAAGTTCCTTTAGTGCAGTCAACAGCTGGATTGCTGGCAACCGACTAAACATATCCGACACAACATTAACTTTCCCCGGATGGTTCTTAAGATCAAGATCGTAGTCAGCCATCGGCTCCAACCATCTACGCTGTCTCATAATTAGCTCCTTCTGAGTGAACACGTACTTTAGGCTTTTGTGATCGGTGAATACTTCGACCCTTTCGCCCAATAGGTAGTGTCTCCAAAACTTCAAAGCGAAAATCACAGCTGCTAGCTCCAAGTCATGAGTTGGGTAATTCTTCTCATGGGTTTTCAGCTGTCTCGATGCGTACGCTATAACCTTCCCATGCTGCATCAAACACATCCCAATCCTTTCCCAGATGCGTCGCTGTGAATCACCAATCCTCCGGAATTGTTTGGCACAGTCAGAATATGAGCGGTTATCAACCTCTGTTTCAACGCCTCAAAAGCTGACGCACACTTATCCGTCCATACTAATGGTACCTCCTTGCGCATAAGCTTAGTCAAAGGCTCAGCTAAACGAGCAAATTTCTCCACGAACCTTCTCGGCAAGTCCAAGAAAGCTTCTAATCTCTGCAACGTTCTTCGGAATCGGCCAATCTTGAATTGCTGTAATCTTTTCGGGATCAACGGCGATTCCATCTCCAGACACGACATGCTCCAAAACTTCACTTCTTCAAGCCAAAACTTGCACTTGCTCATCTTTGCATACAATCTTTCTTGCCTCAATGTCTGCAGTGCGATCTTCAAATGTTCTGCATGCTCTTCAATACTCCTTTGAGTAGACCAGAATATCATCAACGAACACCACTATAAACTGGTCCAAAAATGGTGAAAAGATTCGGTTCATCATGTCCATAAATATTGCCGGTGCATTCGTGACTCCGAATGGCATCACTAAATACTTGTAATGTCCATACCGAGTTCGGAACGCGGTCTTTGCAAATATCTTCTGATTTAACTCGGACCTGATGATATCCGGACCGCAAATCCAGCTTCGAGAATACCCTCGCGCCACTAAGCTGCTCGAACAATTCGCCAATGCGAGGGATCGGGTACTTGTTCTTAATAGTCACCCGGTTTAATTCTCGATAATCAATGCACATCCTCCTTGTGCCATCTTTCTTCTTTACTAGAAGAACTGGAGTTCCCCAAGGTGAATTATTGCTGCTGTGAATTCAACCCTTCTCTAGCAATTCAGTAACCTGCTTCTTTAATTCTTCCAACACCACTGGTGCCATCGGATAGTACGCCTTTGAGATTGGCGCTGCACCAGGAACAAGATCGATCGTGAACTCCACATCTCGTTCTGGCGGTAAACCTGATATGTCCTCAAACACGTCCATGAAATCTCGAACTACAGCTGGCGCTTCATCTTTATCAACCTCCAGTGACGAAAGAACATTAGTTGTCGGCCTAGCCCTAAACTCGACTGGCCCGATAGAACTGCTTCCTCCAGCAAAAACAAACTCCGGATGTCCGGGAATCTGGAAATTCGCTTTCTTTGCTCTACAATCAATGTGAGCGTGGAAAGTGCCGAGAAAATCCATTCCCAAGACAACAACAAACAAGGAATGCACCAGAATTGAAAAATTCTAATGCGGGAAAGACATGAACAAGTAGGATCTCTGAAACGATTTCACCTGAAGCCAAACACTGAAGAAGATAAGCACGGTAAACAGGATTCAAGCTTGTGATAAAACATGATCTGGAAAGCAAGAGAAGCAAGGCAATATAACGACCATGGAACAAAGAAATGAATCAAGACAAGGACTCTAAGTTACTTAAATAGAGTACCGCATTGTAACCATGCTGCAGTTCATGGGTATAATTACATAACTCCACTCAAGACGCCCAAATCCTAGTATCATAATCAAAGAATAAGGAGAAACAATAGGGAACCAAAAGGTTTCAAGTCGAGATGCAAAGTGGTTTGCATATCGTCAAGACAAAGGATAAGAGGAAGATATGATTCAAGAATCACGATAACAAGGTGGCAGGACATGTTCCTAATCACGAGTATTCTGATTCATGTATTGGGTCCAATACCCAACTACAAAAGAATCAAACTCGATTAACCTGTAACCTTTGTCTCTGATACCAAAAGAACCATGTCACGCCCCGCTTCCCAGAGTACGCTAAGATAGGCACGTGACATAGCCAACCATGCTACCTGTGGATAGGAAAAATCCTTCCACAGTCACATTACGGTTGTAGAGATATCATGAACAGGAAAGTAAACTAAACTATCTAGTACATGTCCATGAGCCAGAATAAATGAGTCAAGAAATAATAATATGCGGAAGTAAAAGATCCAATAAATAAAACACCTGGAAAGTAAAACTGGATACCAACAGGATCCTCACCGCTCGGTCCAACAGCGGCAGTACTCTTGATCAGTTTGCAATAAAAGTAGAGGATCTAGGCCATGCAAAACCCAGACATCAGTGCGTCATAACATCAAGCAATACTATAAACAGGGGTAACAATACATGCATGTATGAGTATAAATGGTAAAACAGGTATAACAGTGACATAAGTGAGGACAGTGAGGGTAATGTGCGGTGAGTGTTCTCAACTGGTCTACTGGGTTAACTACTCTCAAGTCTTTGAAATCAATTTGATGAATCATCGATGTAACTCAATAGTATCCCGTGTGTGGCCGGGATCACGGTGAAGATTCTCGGGCTGAAACCGAGACATGCCGCTAGGCACTAAAAAGAAAAGGGGTAACGATGAATGATGTCAACAGCATCATCCCAAGGCTGGCCTAGCCTCTAAAAAGGTAGTGGGTAACGATGGATGATGTCAGCAGCATCATCCCAAGGCTGGCCTAGCCTCTAAAACTGATCAGTAAAGGTATCGAACTGTCGAGTTACAAGTCAGGTTTCATCATTGATTTCCCCATACCCCCAAGTTGTGTATTCAAGTCAAGTATTGATAAATCTAGAGCTAATGCCAACACAGGATCAGCATGTAAAGGTTTGTCTGGATAGACGACAGGAAATGTCCGTAGGGACAACATGTCAGGTTTGTTGGCATTAGTAACAAGATCAGGTAACAGGTAAAGCCATGGTACATTAGGTCAAGTCAGGTATTATACAGGTATCATGTCATGTCAAGAATAGTATATCAAGTCATGTCAGGGGTGCACAAAACGTCACGTGGGTGCTCATATTCAAACTATAAATAAGCATGGGTATACAAAACAAGTATGGGTACTAATGGAACAATAAAATGGAACATTGTAATGTGGTAAGCAAACGGTACAGATTAAAACATATAGATGCACGGTTATCGATTTGAGTTAGGGTTATGGTTCCAACACTAATTAAATACAGTTTATCGAATATGGAATGTTAAAATATCATTAATATGTATTAAATATCTAGGGATTCAATTGAATAGATATTAGGCTAGATGTATGCAAGCGAGTGTCCAATAGGGTTGTAGGGTGTTTTTCGTCACCCCATTGAGATGGGAATACACGCACGCTTTTCAGGCGTACTACAGATTCCCCCTGCCTAGGGTAGGCCGGAGTTTAATGATTGTGGGGATCCGAATCTCCGGCAGCCGTGGACTAAGCTGCCGTTAATTACCCCTCGCCTTTGGGGCGAGGGAACCTCCGATTAACGGGTTAAACTGGTCATGCGAACTCAATGTGCAGTGTACGTGTGTTTTGTTTTGTTTTGAAAGGGGGATTAACGGGTTAAAATTTTTTGGAGGGGGAGAATGTTGCGGAATATGTGTATGTGTACATATGTATACATATATATATATATATATATATACATACATGTATATATAAACAAAAAGAGGGGAAAAGACATCCAAAAGATGCGTGGGGCCAGCGCCTTGAGCGCTGTGCGCTTAGGTGCTGTGCGCTCAGGCGCAAGCGCGCCACGTGGGCGCTTTACGCATGAGCGCTGGGCGCTAGGGCGCAAGCGCGCCACGTGTCGGCATGTGGGCGCTTTGCGCTCGGACGCAAGGCGCCGGAGCGCAAGCGCGCGCCACGTGTCGGCACGTGGGCGCTTTGCGCTCGGGCGCAGTGCGCAGGAGCGCAAGCGCGCGCGCCACGTGTCGGCACGTGGGCGCTTTGCGCTCGGGCGCAGTGCACTTGAGCGCAAGCGCGCCACGTGTCGGCACGTGGGCGCTTTGCACTCGGGCGCAGTGCGCTGGAGCGCAAGCGTGCGTGCCACGTGTCGGCACGTGGGCGCTTTGCGCTCAGACGCAGTGCGCATGAGCGCAAGCGCGCCACGTGTCGACACGTGGGCGCTTTGCGCTCGGGCGCACTGCGCTAGAGCGCAAGCGCGCGCGCCACGTGTCGAAACATGGGCGCGTTGCGCTCGCGCACAGTGCGCTGGTGCGCAAACGCGCCACAAGTCGGCACGTAGGTGCTTTGCGCTCGAACGCTAGCGCGCCGGTGAGGAAAAGAGGGCTTTTAACCCCAGAAACTCCCGGAAGAGAAATTAGAAAGGAGTTGGACTCCTGAGTGTGTTGTGTTTTTTTTTTTTTTGGGTTAATGGGAGGGGTTCTTCTTCTTCCTCCTCTGTTAGCTGGATCTTGAAGATCAAGAGATATGGGATTTTAAAAATCACTCCTTTTTGAGATCTAATGGAAGATCTGAGTTCCCCTTGATGGGTTTTGTGGTGAAAAACTAATTTTTTTTTATAAAAAGGAGAGTAGAACTCTTGATTTAATTCAAGAGAAAGAAGAAGGTTTTGGAACCTTGAAGAAGGAGAAAGATCTCAGATCTGAAACCTTTTTTTGGAGAGAGAAAAGTTATGAGATATTTTCATTATCTTTTGCCTTTATAGGCTATACACTTTACACATAGCCCCTTGGGCTTCACAAAATGAAATTTTACCTATCCCATGGCTCATGTGCCATTTCTTTTTGCACATAAGCCATGGGCTTTACAAAAATTTGGCTTTATGCCTATTTTTCTTACATTTATCCATAAAATAAACTAAAAGAAATGCAACAAAATTATTTATTACAAAATTTTTATCTTAGCATGGGGGGAGGCCGGCCGCTTCATGTTCTGGCTCGACCCGGGCATGGGCCCACTGGATCTGGGCTTGGGCCCACTTGGCTTGGGGTTGACTTTGATTTTGACTTGGTCAACCGGGGTGTAAATTTTTACCCCAACAAGGGTATAAACTATTAAAAGGGTACTATGGGCGGTACAAATAATTATTATGTGATTTAAATATGGACGTGGGTACCACGTATGGTAAACTAAAATGCAACATAGTATGTTTCAAGTTCTAAATCTAAAATGATATAAATAGACATCGAAATGTTAAAACGGAACAATGACCTTAGATTTAATTTACAGGTCTATCATGCAATTAAATACGTATAAAATAATAGGAATAGCATGTAGCAAGTTTTACTTGCCTCGATCAGATCACGATACGGGATGCGCACGTAGCGTCCAATGTCGACAATCGTTGCAACATCCACACGCGCACACGGGACAAGTCCAGGCACAGCAAGAAGTTCACCACGCAAGTAGGGGACGTTTACAGGGTCGCCCAGATCAGCGGCGGCGAGTACGACTCCGGTGGGTGACCGGAAAACGGAATCAAGAAAGAGAAAGAGAAAGAGAAAGGAGAAGAAAGAAGAAGAAAGAAGAAGAAGAAAGGAGAGATGAAGGTTGCACTGGGGTTGGTATAACTCGGGTCAGGGACAGAGGAGGCGATAGAGTGATGATGAGTCGCGGGTCACCGGCGATAGGGTTTGCTGGCGATCACCGGGAAGATTAAGAAAGAGGAAGAGAAGAGAAAGTAAGAAGAAGAAGAAGAAGAGATGGTTGTTCTCAGGCCTGGGGTCCTCAGGGGTCAGAGGAGGAGAAGGTGTTGGTGTCGTAGGGAAGATCGGGGCTCCGACATGGTGTTGCGAGGGTGCTCGGCGAAGGGCAGCGAGGTGTAGGGTTGCAGGGGGTGTGCAGGAAAAGTGTTTGGTTTTTTGGGTGTTTGGAGAGATGGAAGAGGAGAGATGGGGATGGTGACGCAGGGAGGTGAAGACGGTGGTGCCGAGGTGCCGGCGTTCCGGCGACGCAGGCGGGAGTGCGGGCGAGGGCAGTCGGAGGCTAGGGTTAGGGTTTCTAGGGTTAGGCTGCAGTGGGATGATGGGTCGTGATGTTTTGAGGAGAGAGGATGGATGTGAGGTCAGAGGCGATGACAAAGTGGGGTCGCCGGGGGTGGAGACGAGGTGTGCAGGCGATAGTGGGTGCTGGCGAAGAGGTCGGGTGAGGTATGGGTGTGCAGGGATGGTGCTCGGGTTCATGTCTGTCGGGTACAGGGTGAAGGAGGAAGGAGAGGGAGGAGAAATGAGATGGTGACGACGAAGGCGAGGGTGAAGACGAGGCGTTGAGGCGGCGACGGCGAGGGGAGTTGATGGGTTAGGTTCAGGTATGGGTGTCGGCTCGGTCTGGGATGAAGGAGGAAAGGAGGAGGTGGATGAGGGTGAGGAAGTGGAGGCGAGGGCGTTAATGTGAACGGAGGTGGTGTCGACGAAGGTGGAGGCGAGCGACGGGCGCAGCACGAGGAGGCAGCGAAGGAAGAAGAAAATAAAGAAGAGGAGAGAGAAAGAGGCTATGGGTTTTAAAAATAAAAATGTATAAAATAAAAACAGAGAGAGAGAGAAGAGAGAGACAGAGAGAGAGAGAGAGGGTTGAGAGAGAGAGGGAATACGAGAGGAGAGAGAGAGAGGAGAGAGAGATAGAGAGAATGAGAGAGATCGAGATGAGAGAGAGAGAGAATTGTTAGTTATATGTATGCCCTAGAGGCCATTACTGTATATATGATGTATATTGTAGTGGATGCCGGGACGTATATAGGGAGGACTCTCTTGCTCGACATGATAGTATGCTATCTGGTTGTACTTTATCTTAACATGTACTCTGATTGTCTCTAATACATGTTGATAAAGCCCTTAGGATATGTACTCGACTACTGGGACTATGATGAGATCATACAAGTTGGACCACGGTAGTTGACGAGTACATCCTATAACTGTTCCTAGTCGAGGGTGTATCGAGACAGGGCATCGATGCACCAGAGTAGACTAGCGTATACGCATCTTGACCCATATGATCCCATATCCATCGGCGTTTGACATCAAGGATGGTGTACGGGTGCTTAGTGGAGACTGGGTACACTGGACGGACTCCCCGAGAACTCCCAGATGGTATTATACCTCACGTCAGATGGCAGTTCTCCGGTGACACTGGTACAGAGTAGTCTGTTGACCCGAGATCGTCATAGAGTCTTGTGTGATTCCCACAGTGCTTTGATTTCCACCTTACCACGTCCAAGAGGGCGTGCAAAACGGTGGTTTTTGGGTACAGTCCCGAATCACATGGAGGCAATGAGCGATAGGAGGGGATTCGTCTCTCCCAGTATAGGGAGTTGATGTTGTGCTGTGTTCGATTGGCTATAACCAGAAATCCCTGGCCAGGGTTGCTGAGATTTACTGGTAAGTGTTATCAGTAGTTTCTCGAACTGTTATAGACCTCATATCAACATGACTTATCGAGCTACTGGGTCTGACGTTTACCATCCCTAGGCGAGATATGCGACATATCAGACGACGAGACCGGACTGTACGGGAGTGTTACTGATTAGATTCACAGGAGTACTAGCAGGCTTGCTTGTTGATCTTCTGATCGCTCAATACCCGGGTGACTGTTACGTTTAGCAGACCACTTGCGGCTTGTTGGTGTTTGATATGATCATCACCTACTGCCGGCGTATTGACGAGTCTTTAGAGTCCTACACAAGGGTTTCCTGGCTCAAGCGAAACGGAGTAGGAGCGCATATGTGATATGTGCGGGACCGAGATTGATACGATATGAGATACTGTATTCTATTCTCGCGATATGTGACATTGATCGGTTGTATGCGATATAGCCGGGTTATCGGATCAAGTGTTGATTCGATAAGTTGTTACTTTTGATACTAGTCGGTTATAACCGGATTATTAAATCAAGAGTTGATTTAATAATTTAATGTATAATTATATATTTGATATATTACATTACATTAACTAGTATTAGCTCACTTAAGATTTATTTTCTCACAAATTTGTGCACATTGTTTATATGTGATATATGCAAGTGTACATGATTGTATCATGCTTGATGATACATCAAAGATGGGTGTATAAGACTTATATCAAGTTTAGGTTAAATCAGGGTTTACTTATTTCCTTATAATAACAAAAGAGAGGAGACTTTAGTCAATGTTATCAAGCTTGTAGAAGCTTGTATGCAACATTGACAAAGTCAACTCTTTTGTCATTATTTAGGATATTTAGTTAACCTAACCTTTAACCTAATCCCTTGGTCAATTCTCTACATGAGTTAAGAATGATAGCTTAACTCACCCATGGTTAAATAAGAGGATAATGATTTATATGATGGAATTATTCTTTCTTCTTCTTCTTCTTCATCAAGCTCCATGAAAAGCTTACTAGCTTTAATGGTGCCATGAGAAAAAGTGTGAGAAAATCAATTCTAAAGTGAGCCTACTTCCTACTTCTTTATCCTCTACCACTTGCCATGTAGTAGAGTGTGATCTCTTCACAAAGTTCATGACCTAGTGAAGGAATAGCTTGAGTTAGTGTCTCCCCGACGTAGATCATTTTCGGCCTCGAAGTCAACGAAGCAAGCACGTTCGTTCTTCTTGTGGATCTTCTCTAGAGTCCGAAGTTCACGATCACAGCGAAGGGGACATCTACACGGAGCTATTGAAGTGAAGGACCGGATCTACAAAGGTTGTATTCCCTTTCACTTATAGTTAAAGTTGTTAACTTGCTAGTTTTCGCCTAAACCCTAGTTTAAAGATCCGTATTAGAGTTGTTCGGCACGGCTAAAATTTTAATCGGGCATGGTTGATGCCTCGTAGACCCTTGTGCGCATGCCTAGCAATCCTACAGTAGTATCAGAGCCAAGCTAGAGCTTTAGGCGAAGTGTAGACGTAGTTAGAAATCCGATCGAACCCGGAAAACCCCGATAAAACCCTTCTCTGTACATTTTTTGAAATTGTGGATTTTTCCAAATTAAAAATGCTTAAAAAATTTAGCAGGCAATTATAAGGAATATTGTGCAAAACGACAAAATTTGGCGCCCAAAACGCCGCGGAATCGCGGCACGAGCTTGGCTTCTGCGGCGGTTCCACGGCCAAATGATGACGTCATCCTTTACTTTTTGCACAGTAATTTTCCTATTATATTTTCTGTTGTTTTTGAGTATTTTTAATTTATACTCAAAAGTTGAGTTTTATGGGTTGTATTGGGGACTCGTTGATTCGATCGGAAAGTTTAACTTCGTCTTTGTGTGTTTCCAGGTAATTTTAGAACGTGTTAAAAAGTTCGACCGGATATCAATAACTCACTTTTTCCCTTGCCGGAAGATTTCCAAGAGTTGGATTTTTCCGTTGTTTAAGAACGTTCTAGGTCGTGCAAGTAACGCGATGGACCCTCTAGAAGACAACAGACCTTAACTCGATTATGTGACCGTCTTGAACTGCCCTTTGAACCTTAGGGTTTGGGGCAGTACGGCGTGCCACATGTGAGGCGTTGGCTTGACCCTTCTACGGCTGGACCGTTGGTACTGTGGCATGAAATGGATGTTTTTAAACTTATTTCAAGTGTTGAACTTTTTGGGAAAACTTGGGTGTTTGATTATTCGATCGGAAAGTTTAACATTGTCTATTTATCTGGAATGTGATACAATATTTGGAATCCACATCTAGTTATGAGATAACTAATTTGAATGTAATAAACATAGCAGTTTAGTCTCAGATGATCGGTTGCCACGGAATTTTGATGTGATCAAAAGTCCGTCGCAATCACGTAGCGTACGCGGATACTTGCCGGGTAAACTTAATAGACAGCCATGCCCTATAGCCCCGACCAAGTGACTGTAGGAGAACCCCGTCGCTAAAAATCATCCGTTCGGGTGCTCGCGGAAGCGGTGTTCCGCCTTAGTGCACTTCGTCGACGGCATCGGGGGTGCGGCCGTCTACTAAAGTTTGCGACGAGCATTCGATCAGTATGTCGGGACTAGATATTGAAAAGTGTTTTCGATATAGAGACTAAAATGCGGGGTTTATAATTGTTAGGCATGTGATGTCTAAGTAGGTTGCGGATTCCAACTGTTGTAGTTTTACAATTTCTTTTCTGCGACCGTAAGTGTAATATGTGATATCGTCGGTTTCGTTGCTATATGTCAATGACAATTGGGATGGGCATATTTACTTACGTTGATGACATGTGATGTTATGTGTTGCTGGATATGTTATATTGGATCGTCGTGTTTGAATAGCCGGGTTTTTTTTTATGTGAGATGAGTGTTTTTCATTTTCATTCATATAAAAACTTGTATGTAATATTCTTTTATTGGGGCACTTCCGGGATGAGGTTGATGTCACCATTTGTATATTATTTACTTTTCCGCACTAGAATAGACCCAAGGAGGGGAGCACAAGTAACCGGGTTCTAGGGTCCAGTGGGAGACCAACTCGAGGAGTCGAGTCCGGGTCTCCTAACTCTAGAATTGGAAGGGTTGCTTGCCGCTTTCGTAGGGGTCTAGGGGTGTGGGTTTGGCTATTCATCGCGACCGTGGAATCCGTGTTTTATAGAGGCTCAAAATAAAACACGGACGTCCTAGTATATCCAATGTTTCATATGTTTCTTCTGCTGCAATACCTGTGATGTGATCATTTGATATGTTATGATAGATATTGTATATTGTATATATGATATATTATATAGACATTACTTATGTTTTACACCCGCGCTAGCCCTGCCCCGCTCTGCCGTTAGTCACCTAACCTAACGGTGCACGTGGGGACATCGAGGCGAATACGGATGGCATAAGTGTACGTCGTATTTATCTGTGATGTTTAGGTGACTTAAATGATGGGACTTCATTAATATGATTAATGAAAGAAAAAGAAACCTAAAAGATGTTGTGGAATCGAATTTTCAAAAAAAAAAAAATAGGTAGCTACAGTTCTTGCTTTGCATCACGGTGTTCCTTGTAGAACATCTTGCACCTTATTCGATAAGGAAAGGGCCGAGATCCCTTCACCGGGAGTGACCCCTTTAGCAATAACTGGCAGATGCTACAACACTCGGTTTGTCTTTTGATTGCTTTTAGAGTTTTTGCTTTGCATAGTGATATATATGATATGTCCTGCACCTCATTCGACGAGGAAAGAGCCGAGATCTCTTCACCGAGAGTGACCACTTTAGCGAAACTACTAAAAGCCTCAAAAACATTCCATTTTAAAATCATTTGATTCTACAACGATATCAAGTTCATTATGCAATAGGTTTTCTGAAAAACCTGTCGTAGCCCTCCGTCATTTCAGATAAGTCCTGCTTAGTATTCGTGCTGCGTTTGTTGACCTTGTCAAGGCGTAGTGTGCGGTAGCTGACCAGTATTTATCTGTTTATGCATATGATGTAGATTGTTTTAGGGTAGTCGTACGGCCTTGTTGACCTTGTCAAGGGTCGTGCGGGTGGGTTTAATTCAATCAAGGAATGACGGGTTGAGCTTGACTTACGGTCTATGGTTTGTTGACCTTGTCAAGGTCATAAATCGTTTTGGGCAAAATATTATCGGGAATTTCAAGTGTTGAAATTTGCAATGAGATTACATACCTTCTATGAGATAGTTGGATCCCGATACCCGCTGCGAGTAAGAGTTACTCCTGGGAGAGTTTTACACATTACAATTAGCCGATCAAGTAGGTGTCTAGAAAGGTGTTAACGGGGTTATGCCTCTGGGAAAACGAGGTTTACTTTAATTAGGTCCGTGCGAAAGCACGGGGAACCTCCCTCAAAGTACCGACACTGGCCTGGCTGAAAGATTGGCGAACTTGTAGCATGTAATTAATCCCGGCTAGTCTTTCCTTTTAGGGTTTGAAGGAAGATTTGATTAAAACAGTGGGAGACATCCTGATTAGATATATTAGATAACCAATCTAATCTTGCAAGAGCATACGCTGAGTGTTTTCTTCTCTCTCTCTCTCCAGGTAGTGACCATATCACGCCTTAATCAAGATAATAAAATGGATATATTGACCGAACCCGCTTGTTATACTGAGCTGGGGAACGTTGGTCCCGCTCCAACTTATAATTGTTATAAGACAGAGCAGGAAATTGGGGATACCAGATTTCTCGTGCCGCCCAAACGAAGAAAGTGCATACTGATGCATCTTCTTCGGGTGTGTTCATTACAGAGAACTGTTTCTCAGTGTCCTTTATGTCCTGGGTATGAGATACCGGATCAGGATCCCGCATATGTAATCTGTTACATGGGCTACAGATAGGTAGAGAACTGAGAACGGGTGATAAGTTTCATGAGACAGAAAAGGGTGCAAGTGTTGCAGCCAAGTCTATTGGTCACTATCACCCTGTATTACCGGAATACATTGATTCTGAACAAATGTTATTAGATACCGAACCTGATGTACAACATCATATCAGTCTCTTTATTAGTAAAGAAGGATATAATTTTGTATTGTTGGATAATGTTTTGAACATTTCCTATATCAAGAGTTTATCGGTTCAGGCACGTTATCTAAAAGTATAGACGTTCTAAATCAAACTACAGTTCTTAGTACACAGAACACACACAAGAGGAAGAGTTCAGAAATGAACAAATCCTTCTTGATGTATTGTAGACTAGGTCATATCAATGCGACCCGACTAGCTGAAGTTACATATAGATGCATATTTAAATTAGTTTGAATTTACATCTTGTGAAATTTGCCTGTCATGTCACAGAGATAAGATGACCACAGCTCTATTTATTGGAAACAGAGAAAGAGTTAGTGAACTTTTGGGATTGATACATGCTGATGTATGAAGATCCCCTGTCTACACATGCCAAGACCGGTCCTTTATACTTCATTACATTCTCTGATAATCTCTCAAGATTCAGACATATGTTCCTGTTGAAACACAAGTCCGAACCTTTTGAGATATTCACAAAATATATTTTAGAAGTAGAGAGCCAAAACGGGTATAAGTATTATGTCCTTTGATGTGATCAGGGAGGAGAATACTTGAGCACGGAAATCCTGGACTATTCTAAAGGAGAATGAGATTCTCTCTCAGCATTACTCCTCCGAATACACCATAGCACGATGGTATATCGGGGTGGAGCAACAGCACCCTATATGATATGGTGTGCTCTATGATGAGTACTACTGAGTTTCCTATTTCCTTTTGAGAATTATGCACTTATGAAGTTGCATACCTATTGAATAGGGTTCAAATCAAATCAGTTGCCTACACTTCATATGTGATATGGAAAGGGAAGAGCCCATTTCTTAAGTTTGTTAAGATTTGGGGTTGTCCGGCCTATGTCTAAAAGCAAAATCCGGACAAGCTCGAGACAAAGTCAGCTCTGTAGAAGTTTGTTGGATATCCCAAGCAATCGCAGGGGAATATCTTCTACCTAACCGAGGAACAAAAGATGTTTTGTTTCTCAGCATGCCACCTTTGTGAAAGGGAATTTCTTGTGAAGAAATTAGTGGACATTTGGTAGAACTGGAAGGAGTTCCAGCTATACAAACTGCAGCTGATGATTTGGTAGAACAAAAAGATTCAATAGTAACCAACGAACCTCAGCCTCTCCGCCGATCTGGTAGGGTTCCTCGCCCACCTGAGAGATACTTCGGTTTCTCTATGACAGTGGGAGAGAGGATTACATCATGAGATGATGACCCAACTAGTTTCGAGCTGGCCATCAGGAGTGGGACTCTGTATGAATGGCTGGATGCTTAGCGATATGAGATGGAATCCTTATACACCAACAAAGTATGGACTTTGGTTGCTTTATCTGAAGGGTTAAATTCCCATCAGGAGCAAGTATATCTTGAGAATATTACTTGGTGTACATGAAAAAGTTAAGACTTTCATAGCTAGACTTGTTAAAGGTTTGCATCATAGACCAATTGTGGCTAATGATGAAACCTTTTTCTGGGGCCTATGCTTAAGTCCATCCAGATCCTACTTGCCACGGCTACATACCATGACTACGATATCTGGTGGTTGGGTGTCATGACTGCTTTTCTAAAATGATGTTTTAGAAGAGAGCGTCTATAAGTATACAGCCAGAGGGCTTCATAGACAGTGGGAGCAGCGAAAACGTGTACAAGCTGCTTTATAGGATAAAGCAGGCATCGCGGAGTTGGAACGTCTGTTTTGTGGTAGTCAAAGAGTTTGACTTCAACAAAATGGTAGATGAACCTTGTATATACAAAAAGGTAGTAGGTAGTATGGTGATGATCCTCGTAGAGTACGTGGATGACATACTCTTGATAGGGAAGGTGTTTCCTATGCTACGCTCGATCAATCTCTGCTTATCACAAAGATTCTCCATATAGGATCAAAGTGATACCTACTAAATCCTGGGTTTTTGATCTATAAGATAGATCTAATTGGATGTTAGGATACTCACTAGTTGTAGTGAGAAGGTATCAATCGATCCTGGGGAGAATCACTAGAAAGGTTCCAGGGTGATAAGGACGACTGAATGTCAGTCGCAGGCATTGTCTTTACCCTCAGTGGAGGGACGGTATGTTGGAAGAGTTCCAAGCTAAGATACCGTGACATACTAGAAGATTAAAGGCAAGATACATCGTTACCAAGGATGCTACCAAAGAGGCAGTCTGGATATATATAAGTTCATCAGATGAACTTCATTCCTACCATTGTATGACAATGGAGTTGTGGCTTTAGCCAAGGAACCACCGTCCCATCAGAAATCCAGATATAATTCTTAGGCAGTATCACCTGATCATGGAGATGGTTGATCTCCAGGGGATCGAGGTCAGGAGAGTAGACACAGAGGACGACAGCGCGGATCCACTCATAAAGCCCTTTTCCCCAGTTGAGACTTTTATGGGATGGTTGAGTGTGAGATACCTCAACCATAGCTAATTGTTGGGTATGTGATACCACAACAGATGGCCCTAGTGCAAGTGTGAGATTGTTAGTTATATGTATGCCCTAGAGGCCATTACTGTATATACGATGTATATTGTAGTGGATTCTGGGACGTATATAGGGAGGACTTTCTTGCTCGACATGATAATATGCTATCTGGTTGTACTTTATCTTAACATGTACTCTGATTATCTCTAATACATGTTGATAAAGCCCTTAGGATATGTACTCGACTACTGGGACTCTGATGAGATCATACTTGTGGGGCCATGGTAGTCGACGAGTACATCCTATAACTGTTCCTAGTCGAGGGTGTATCGAGACAGGGCATCGATGCACCAGAGTAGACTAGCGTATACGCATCTTGACCCATATGATCCCATATCCATCAGTGTTTGACATCAAGGATGGTGTACGGGTGCTCAGTGGAGACTGGATATACTAGACGGACTCGCCGAGAACTCCCAGATGGTATTATACCTCACGTCAGATGACAGTTCTCCGGTGACACTGGTACAGAGTAGTCTGTTGACCCGAGATCGTCATAGAGTCTTGTGTGATTCCTACTGTGCTTTGATTTCCACCTTACCATGTCCAAGAGGGCGTGCAAAATGGTGGTTTTTGGGTACAGTCCCGAATCACATAGAGGCAATGAGTGATAGGAGGGGATTCGTCTCTCCCGGTATAGGGAGTTGATGTTGTGCTGTGTTCGATTGCCAATAACCGGAAATCCCTGGCCAGGGTTGCTGAGATTTACTGGTAAGTGTTATCAATAGTTTCTCGAACTGTTATAGACCTCATATCGACACGACTTATCGAGCTACTGGGGTCTGACGTTTACCATCCCTAGGCGAGATATGCGACATATCAGACGACGAGACCGGACTGTACTGGAGTGTTACTGATTGGATTTACAGGAGTACTAGCAGGCTTGCTTGTTGATCTTCTGATCGCTCAATATCCGGGTGGCCGTTACGTTTAGCAGACCGCTTGCGGCTTGTTGGTGTTTGATATGATCATCACCTACTGCCGGCGTATTGACGAGTCTTTAGAGTCCTACACAGGGGTTTCCTGGCTCAAGCGAAACGGAGTAGGAGCACATATGCGCGGGACCGAGATTGATACGATATGAGATACCATATTCTATTCTCGCGATATGTGACATTGATCGGTTGTATGCGATATAGCCGGGTTATCGGATCAAGTGTTGATTCGATAAGTTGTTACTTTTGATACTAGTCGGTTATAGCCGGATTATTAAATCAAGAGTTGATTTAATAATTTAATGTATAATTATATATTTGATATATTACATTACATTAACTAGTATTAGCTCACTTAAGATTTATTTTCTCACAAATTTGTGCACATTGTTTATATGTGATATATGCAAGTGTACACGATTGTATCATGCTTGATGATACATCAAAGATGGGTGTATGAGACTTATATCAAGTTTAGGTTAAATTAGGGTTTACTTATTTTCTTATAATAACAAAAGAGATGAGACTTTAGTCAATGTTATCAAGCTTGTAGAAGCTTGTATGCAACATTGACAAAGTCAACTCTTTTGTCATTATTTAGGATATTTAGTTAACCTAACCTTTAACCTAATCCCTTGGTCAATTCTCTACATGAGTTAAGCATGATAACTTAACTCACCCATGGTTAAATAAGAGGATAATGATTCATATGTTGGAATTATTCTTTCTTCTTCTTCTTCTTCATCAAGCTCCATGAAAAGCTTGCTAGCTTTAATGGTGCCATGAGAAAAAGTGTGAGAAAATCAATTCTAAAGTGAGCCTAGTTCCTACTTCTTCATCCTCTACCACTTGCCATGTAATAGAGTGTGTTCTCTTCACAAAGTTCATGACCTATTAAATGAATAGCTTGAGTTAGTGACTCCCCGACGTAGATCATCTTCGGCCTCGAAGTCAACGTAGCAAGCACGTTCGTTCTTCTGGTGGATCTTCTCTTGAGTCCGAAGTTCACGATCACAGCGAAGGGGACATCTACACGGAGCTATTGAAGTGAAGGACCGGATCTACAAAGGTTGTATTCCCTTTCACTTGTAGTTAAAGTTGTTAACTTGCTAGTTTTCGCCTAAACCCTAGTTTAAAGATCCGTATTAGAGTTGTTCGGCACGGCTAAAATTTTAATCGGGTATGGTTGATGCCTCGTAGATCCTTGTGCGCGTGACTAGCAACCCTACGAGAATGAACAGGGAGGAGATATAAAGTTGTTTGTTTGTGGGGGAGAGAGAAAGGGAGAGAAAGGAAGAGAGAGAAGGAGAAAAAGAAAGTGAGAAAGAAAAGAAAAGAGAGAGAGAGAGAGGTGGGGTAGGTCAGTTATGAAAAGATTTAAATTTTAAAAAAAATATTTTAATAGTTATCGAAAAATCTTATTAGTTGTAGAATAAATTTTAAATGAACTTTAATAATTTTAAATAATTAGAATTTTGGCGGAATACAAAAGTATTCCAAAACGCACCCGGGTCGGGTCTAAAAATCCGGTTTTAAAATATGAAAAATATATGTGACGACCAAAACTAAAAATGAATGTCCGGGTAACGAAAATGCATACCCCCAAGAACGGATGCACGTTCGTGCGCGTAGCCATCCAAACAAGTCCGTTTCACTGAACGGGACGAGAACAAGATGCGCGGATGCTACCACGGGGTTAGGGATATCATGCAGGCTATGAATGTATTTTTAAAATATTTTACATGACTTAAAATGTTATATTGTAAAAGATGCCATGCCAGATAAAATGCCAGTATGCGATAATCATGAAAATGCACATGTCTATGTAACAAGTCAATATAATTCATAAATATGAATCAAACAAGTTCAAGAAAGCGGGTCGGGTCGAATGCAAAGTAAACTGTAAAATACCATTCGCACCCAAAACACGATAAATCAAGAAAATACCATAAATAAGGAAATACGGAATCTGGAATCGGTATAAATGAACTAGGGTGTTACAATATGCTATCTGGTTGCTCTTTATCTTAACATGTACACTTATTGTCTCTCTATTACATGTTGATAAAGCCCTTAAGATGAGTACTTGACTACCAGGATTATGATACAGATCATACTAGTGGGGCATAGGTAGTCGGTAAGTACATACTTTCCTAGTCGTGGGAGTATCGAGACGGGGTATCGATATTCCAGAGTAGACTAGCGTATACTCTTCTCGACCCATGTGATGGGCGATGGATGATCCCACATCCATTGGTGTTTGACATCAGAGAAGGTATACGGGTGCTCAGTGGAGATTTGGTACACTGAATGGACTCGCCGAGAACTCCTAGATGGTATTATACCTATCGTCAGATAGCAGTTCTCTGGTGACACTGGTACAGATTAGTCTGTCGATCCGAGATCGTCATAGTGTCTTGTGTGATTCCCACTGTGCTTTGATTTCCACCTTACCATGTTCAAGAGATCGTGCAAACCGGTGGTTTTTGGGTACAGTCCCGAGTCACACGGAGGCAATGAGCGATAGGAGGGGATTTCGTCTCTCCCGGCATTGGGGGTTGATGTTGCGCCATGCTCGATTGGCCATAACAGGAAATCCCTGGCCAGGGTTTCTGAGATCTACTGGTAAGTGTTATCAGTAGTTTGTCGAACCGTTATGGACCTTGCATCGGCATGACTTGTCAGGCTATTAGGGTCTGACATTATACTACCCCAGGCTGTGATATGCGACATATCAGACGAAGAGACCGGACTGTATGGTAGTGTTACTGACTGGATTCGCAGGAGTATGAGCAGGCTTGCTTGTTGATCTTCTGATCGCTCAATACCCGGATGGCCGTTACATTTAGCAGACCGCTTGCGGCTTGTGGGTGACTGATTTGATCACCACCTACTGCCGGCGTATTGATGAGTCTTTAGAGTCCTACACAGAGGTTTTCTGGCTCAAGCGAAACGAAGTAGGAGCACATATGTGATATGTGCAGGACCGAGATTAATACGCGAATGTGATACCGTATTCTATTCTCGCGATATGTGATATCGGTCGGTTATATGTGATATAGCCGGGTTATCGGATCAAGTGTTGATTCGATAAGTTTATACATTTGATATTAGTCGGTTGTATGTGATATAGACGGATTATTAAATCAAGTGTTGATTTAATAATTTAATGTATAATTATATATTTGATATATTAATTTACATTAACTAATATTAGCTCACTTAAGATTTCTTTTTCTCACTTATGTACCCTTAGTATATATGTGATATATATTAATGTACATTATTTTGTGTCATGCTAGATATCACATGCTACATGGGTGTATGAGACTTACACCATGCTTAGCATAATCAAGAGTTTTATTTATTTAAAGTAATTCAAAATTGGGTGGAATTTAGTCATGGTTGATGCTTAGTGGAAGCTTATAGAATCATTGACTAAGTCCACCAATTTTGTTTTACTTAAGATATTTATTAACCCAACCATTATGATTAGCCATGGTTTAGTCTCTACATGAGTTAGTATATGATATTAACTCACCCATGGTTGCTATTCTCACAACTTGATTCATTCTTCACTTGCTTTATTCGATGGTTGCTTTCTTCATCTCCTTCCTCAAGCTTTCTAGCTTCATGGAAGGTGAAGAAAATTAGTGAGAAAATAATTTCTAAAGTGAGCAAAATTCCTACTTTATCAACCTCTTCTCTACTAGCCATTTAGATTGGGTTGTTTCTTCACTAGTTCATCACTTAGTGAAGAGGTAGGTTGAGTTAGTGTCTCCTCGACGTAGATCATCTTCGGCCTCAAAGACTTCAAGCAAGATTGTTCATTTCACCTTGTGGAGCCTCACTAGAGTCCGGAAGATCACTACTTGGAGCGAATGGATTACTACACAGAGCTATTGAAGTGAAGGACCGTTCTACAAAGGTTGTATTTCTTGTTCACTTAAATGTAAGGATGTTTACATGCTTGTTCGTCTAATTCTTTAGTTTAGATTCTAGTGTTAGGGTTCTTTAGCGCGCCAATTTTTTGAAAATGGCATGGACGATGCATCCCGAAACTCAGCAGCGACCTAAGGAACCCATCAGTTTCTAGGCTTTTACTTATACTTATTTTCTTTTCAGTTCATATGCCACTGTTTAGGCATCGCTTTCTATCATTGTACTTTTCTTTTCAGTTGTATGTAAAGAAAGAATGTTAATGAAAGTTGCTGTTATTATTACATCTCATGTTATTCTTGTGTATTCATTTATATTACTTAATTACACTTAATATGTTTACTTCTGAGTAAATACGTTACGGCCCGTCACGTCTACTTCTCCGTACACTGGGAAGCGGGGCATGACAGGTTTTATTGGTGGCCCATGCAGGTCAGTTCTGCATGGAAACCTAAGCAATATGTCACAAGAATTATAAAAATCAGCAACTAAACATTCCTTAAATTTCTAAGCTTTTGAATCTATCCTAACCTTTCATTTTCTCTCAAGGTTATGAATTCACCGAACAATACCAGCACCAACGCGAATGGAAACACTCCACCTTCTCTACCGCCACCACCTATCGTAGCAGCTCCTATCAACGAGCATACGATATTTTTTGAGGCAATAAAGAGCCTCTTGGAGGGTCAGCAGCAGCAGACTGCTATCCTCTTACACCGTACATAAACTGAGGCACTCGGAGTCAAGCAATTCCGGGCATTCTACCTTAAGCACTTTTCTAGGAATGTGAGCCCACTAGAGGCGGAGGAATGAGCTCAGACCATTGAAGATGACCTGACAGCAGCGCAAGTGCCAGAGATTGCTTGGGTGAGAGTTACGAAGCTGCAACTCACTGACAACGCCAGAGTATGGTGGAAGGCTGAAGAAAGCCGACTCGCCCAACTGATTGAATGGAAGACTTTTCACGACATGTTCGACGTGAAATATTTCCATGAGACCGCTCGTTTCGATATAGAACAATAGATCATCCACTTACAACAAGGTTCAATGTAGAACAAATCTGTGGATGAATACGATGCTGAATTTACCAAGGTAAGATATGTCTCAGTATTCAATTTCCTAATATCATATACTACACTGCTAACACAAGGCCGTAACAGGTTCGCTGCACACCGCATCCCGACTGCTGAGATCCAGGCAAGAAGATTTCAGCAAGGATTGGAGCCGGAGATCCAAGCTGCATTCGCTACAGGGGATTTACCAACCCATGATCTTGCTTTGAAGGCTGCCTGACGATATGAGGTAGTAGTGAAGAAGAAAGGTAGACCTCAGACTGCCGGTGTGAAGCGCCCTGCCACACAGATGGCGGGAGGAGCTCTTCCAGGCCACCTTTTCTACCCAGGAGACCGGGAGTATCATTTAACCGGCACAGTCAAGAATTTTGCTTCTACTGCAAGAGGAATGGACACCTGGCGAAGGACTGTAAGCGTGCTAACCGCCTATGCTTAGTTTGTGACGCATCCACTCATGCCATTGGAGATTTTCCCTATCTCTCATCCCAGCTAATACACCTCGACCAGCACTCACCTTTCCAGAGCAGTCAGCTATCTAGGCTCCTGCACCTTGTCTTGCTCCCCAGCTCCACCTCCTCATGGACCTCCTGCACATTATCCTCATCAGTTCCATCAGGCTCAGAGGAACATGCCTCAGGGGCAGAGGAACATGCCCCAGGGAAAGAGGAATGTGCCTCCGGTAAGGAGGAATGTACCTAGGCGTCAGGCTTTCATAATGACTGTGGAAGAAGCTGAAGCCACTGGCCAAATCATCACTGGTAACTTCCAATCTTTCAAACCTTTTCAATCCTTGTATACATCAATATATATTTTTCTTTCTATACCTAAACATATCCCACACAACTTAGGTACAATCTTAGTAGCCTCCCTACCCGCCTTAGCACTTTTTGACACTGGAGTATCATATTGCTTTATGTCGCAACGGTTCGTCCGAACTCAAGCGATTCTAGTTAAACCGCTCGTATCCAGCTAGAATGTTAGCTCAGGGAATGGCGTTCTAAAGGAAACTATGGGATACGATTTGTGTCCAGTGGTCGTCTGCAGCAGAGAATTTTATACGGACTTCAAGGTGCTGGACATACCGAACTTCGACGTAGTCTTAGGAATGGACTGGCTAGGAACTTTATTCGTTACCATCGACTGTCGTCAAAGGAGGGTAGTGTTTGAGATACCAGATCATCCGGTCTTTTATTTCAAGAGTGGAGACCGTACCTTGGAACCTAGCACCTACAAGGCTAAACCAAGGAAGGCAGTGATTACAACAATACAAGCGGAAGAAAACAAGCCAGAGCTAGTTCGAGAGTTTGAGGATGTATTCCCTGAAGATATCTCAGGTTTGCCTCCCGATTGAGCTCTTGAATTCAGCATTGACTTAGTACCTGGTGTGCAACCGGTGATAAAAGCACCATATCTTTTAAGTCCTGAAGGATTGGAGGATATCCGTACTCAGTTGGACGAACTTCTAAAGAAAGGTTGGATTCATCCCAATACTTCTAGTTGGGGATCTCCAGTTTTGCTCGTGAAGAAGAAATAAGGTTCATACAGAATATGTATAGATTACAGAGCTCTGAACGAAGTGACGATAAAGAACAAGTATCCACTACCGTGCATCGACAATCTGTTCGATCAGCTAAGTGGGTCTTACGTTTTCTCAAAACTAGATCTTCGTTCGGGTTATCATCAGGTGAAGGTCAAAGAGTCTGATATTCCGAAGACGGCATTCAAGACTCATTATGGTCATTATGAGTTTCTCGTGATGCCATTTGGAGTGACCAATGCACCTGCTATTTTCATGAATCTAATGAACCAAGTTTTCCAAGAGTACCTAGACAGGTTTGTTGTTATTTTCATCCTGGTGTATTCAAAGAATCGGAAAGAGCACACTGAGTATTTGCGGATTGTCCCGGAGAAATTTTGACGGCATTAACTCTACGCCAAGTTGGCTAGATCAAGTCGGATTTCTCGGGCACATTGTTTTGGGCAAGGAATCTCAGTAGATTCAGATAAGGTATCAGCTGTCAGCGAATGGCCGACACCAAAGATGGTGAAAGACATTCAAAGTTTCTTGGGATTAGCAGGATACTACCGAAGATTCATAGAAGGCTTTTCTAAGATTGCAACACCCTTGACCACGCTCACATGGAAAAATGAAGCATTCGTGTGGTCAGAAAAATATGAACAAGCTTTTGTAGAACTCAAGTCAAGATTGACATCAGCACCTATTCTCGTAATACCGAATCAATCTGGAGGTTTCGTTGTGCATTGCGATGCATCCGGTAAGGGATTAGGAGTGTTCTACACCAGCATGGAAATGTTGTAGCTTTTGCATCAAGACAGCTGAAGGTTCATGAGCGCAACTATCCAACACATGACTTGGACTTGGCGGCCATTATTTTTGCACTTAAGATTTGGCGCCATTATTTTCTTGGAGAACGAGTAGATATATACACAGAGCACAAAAGTCTGAAGTATGTGTTTACTCAGAAGGAACTTAATATGCGGCAGAGAAGATGGCTAGAACTCATGGAGGACTTCGACACCAACTTACAATATCATCCAGGGAAGGTGAATGTAGTTCCTGATGCACTTAGTCGCCAGCCACTATCAATGAATCTCACCGCACAGTGGAAGCTTCAGCAGGAATTGTACGGGATGGATATAGATGGATATAGAAGTGGTTATGCTAGGTAATGCTTCGTATTTGATGAACTTACAAGTTCAGTCTATCATTATCAATCAGATCAAAGCAGTACAAGCAAGTGATGCCAAGATGCAAAAGATCCGAGAACAATTAGAAAGTGGACTGCGAATAGACTTCATCATCCATAAAGACGGATCTTTGAGATATGGAAGCAGGTTGTGTGTACCACACGGTCCTGTTCGAGATGAGTTGATGAAAGAAGCTCACAGATCTCTTTACTCAGTACACCCTGGTGGTACAAAGATGTACAAAGATCTACGACAACATTACTGGTGGCATGGAATGAAGCGTCACATAGCCAGAAGCGTAACCAAATGTTTGGTGTGTCAGTAAGTAAAGGCTGAACATAACTGGACTGCTAGGTTACTTCAACCGTTACCTATCCCAGAATGGTAATGGCAACACATCACTATGGACTTCGTGACTGCACTTCCTCGCAGCACGAAAGGTAACGATGCAGTATGGGTTATTGTGGATCGACTCACCAAGCCGGCTCACTTCATCCCATTTCGAGTTGGATAATCTACCGAGACGCTAACAAAGAAGTACATGGAGGTAAGCATGAATCTAATGTAAGATTTAACCTCAAGATGTACAATTTCTGATACCCATGAACTCATACAGGAGATCGTGAGATTACATGGAGTGCCAATTTGCATCCTCTCTGATCGTGACACCAGATTCTGATCGCAGTTTTGGCAGAGTCTACAATCTAGCCTAGGAACGAGTCTGAACTTCAGCACACAGTTTACCATCCACAAACAGATGGACAGTTTGAGCGAACAATTCAGATTCTAGAAGACATGCTACGAGCTTGTATGTTAAACTTCGGAGGATCGCGGGAAGATCACCTGCATCTTGTGGAATTTTCATACAACAACAGCTACCAAGCGAGTATTGGAATTGCACCATTTGCAGCGCTCTATGGAAGGAAGTATCATTCACCACTAAGTTGGGACGACATCGGAGATCGTGAACTCCTTGGACCAGAGATGATCGACACGAAATATTTCCCTGAGACTTCCCGTTTTGACATGGAACAACAGTTCATCCACTTACAACAAGGTTGATGTGGAACAAATCTGTGGATGAATACGATGCTGAATTTACCATGCTCAACAGGTAAGATATGTCTCAATATTCAATTTTCTAATATCACATGCTATACTGCTAACACAATGCCGTAACAGGTTCGTTGCATACTTCATCCCGACTGCTGAGATCCGGGCAAGAAGATTTCAGCAAGGATTGGACCCGGAGATCCAAGCTGCATTAGCTATAGGGGTTTTCCCAACCCATGATCTTGCTCTGAAGGCTTCCCGACGACATGAGGTAGTAGTGAAGAAGAAGGGCAGACCTCAGACTGCCGGTATGAAGCGCCCTGCCACTCAGATGATAGGAGGAGCCTCTCCCAGGCCACCTTTTGTACCCAGGAGATCGGGAGTACCACTTAACCAGCCCAGTCCAGACTTTTGCTTCTACTGTAAGATGAATGGACACCTGGAGAAGGACTGCAGGCGTGCTAATCGCCTATGCTTAGTTTGTGGCGCATCCACTCATGCCATTTGAGATTGTCCCCATCGTCTCATCCTAGCTCCTATACCCCGACCAACACTCACCTTTCCGCAGCGGCCAGGTATCCAGCCTCCTGCACCTCATCTTGCTCTCCCAGCTCTACCTCCTCATGGACTTCCTGCACAGCCTTTTCGTCAGTTCCATCAGGCTCAGAGGAACATGCCTCAAGGGCAAAGGAACATTCCCCAGGGACAGAGGAATGTGTCTTCGGCAAGGAGGAATGTACCTAGGCATCAGGCTTTCACAATGACTGTGGAAGAAGCTGAAGCCACTGACCAAGTCATCACTGGTAACTTTCAATCTTTCAAAACTTTTCAATCCTTTTATACATCAATATATATTTTTCTTTCTATACCTAAACATATCCCACACAACTTAGGTACAATCTTAGTAGCCTCCCTACCTGCCTAAGCACTTTTCGACACTGGAGTATCATATTGCTTTATGTCGCAACGGTTCATCCGAACTCATGTGATTCCAGTTAAACCGCTCATATCCAGCTGAAATGTCAGCTCAGGGAACGACGTTCTAAAGGCAACCATGGGATACGAACAGTGTCTAGTGGTCGTCTGCAACAGAGAATTTTATGTGGACTTCAAGGTGCTGGACATAACGAACTTCAAGGTGCTGAACATACCGAACTTCGACGTAGTCTTGGGAATGGACTGGCTAGGAACTTTCTTTATTACCATCGACTGTCGTCAAAGGAGGGTAGTGTTTGAGATAGTAGATCATCCGGTCTTTATTTCAAGAGTGGAGACCGTACCCTGGAACCTAACACCTATAAGGCTAAACCAAAGTAGGCAGTGATTGCAACAATACAAGCGGAAGAAGACAAGTCAGAGGTAGTTTGAGAGTTTGAGAATGTATTCCCTGAAGATATCTCAGGTTTGCCTTTCGATCGAGCACTTGAATTGAGCATTTACTTAGTACCTGGTGCGCAACCGGTGATAAAAGAACCATATCGCTTAAGTCCTGAAGGATTGAAGGAGATCCGTACTCACTTGGATGAACTTCTGAAGAAATGTTGGATTCATCCCCGTATTTCTAGTTGGGGATCTCCAGTTTTGCTCGTGAAGAAGAAAGAAGGTTCATACAGAATATGTATTGATTACCGAGCTCTGAACGAAGTGACGATAAAGAACAAGTATCCACTACCGTGCATCGACGATCTGTTCGATCAGCTAAGTGGGTCTTACGTTTTCTTAAAACTAGATCTTCGTTCGGGTTATCATCAGGTGAAGGTCAAAGAGTCTGATATTTCGAAGAAGGCATTCAGGACTCGCTATGGTCATTATAAGTTTCTCTTGATGCCATTTGGAGTGACCAATGCACCTGCTATTTTCATGAATCTAATGAACCAAGTTTTCCGAGAGTACCTAGATAGGTTTGTTGTTATTTTCATAGAAGAAATCCTGGTGTATTCAAAGAATCGGAAAGAGCACGCTGAGCATTTACGGATTTTCATTGAGACATTGCGACAGCATCAACTCTACGCCAAGAACAGCAAGTGCAAATTTTGGCTAGATCAAGTCGGATTTCTCGGGCACAATGTTTTGGGCAAGGAATCTCAGTATATCCAGCTAAGGTATGAGCTGTCAACGAATGGCCGACACCAAAGACGGCGAAAGAAATTCAAAGTTTCTTGGAATTAGCAGGATACTACCGAAGATTCATAGAAGGCTTTTCGAAGATTGCAACACCCTTGACCAAGCTCATATGGAAAAATGAAGCATTCGTGTGGTCAGAAGCATGTGAACAAGCTTTTGTAGAACTCAAGTCAAGATTGATATCAGCACCTATTCTCGTAATACCGGATCAATCTGGAGGTTTCGTTGTGCATTGCGATGCATCCGGTAAGGGATTAAGATGTGTTCTACACTAGCAAGGAAAGATTGTAGCTTTTTCATCAAGACAGCTGAAGATTCATGAGCGCAACTATCCAACACAAGACTTGTTAGTTATATGTATGCCCTAGAGGCCATTGCTATACATAGGATGTATATTGTAGTGGATGCTTGGACATATATAGGGAGGACTTTCTTGCTCGACATGATAGTGTGCTATCTGGTTGCTCTTTACCTTAATGTGTACGCTGATTGTCTCTCTGTTACATGTTGGTAAAGCCCTTAGGATGTGTACTTGACTACCTGGACTATGATGCGGATCATACTAGTGGGGACATGGTAGTCCATAAGTACATCCTTCAAGGTCCCTAGTCGTGGGTGTATCGAGACGGGGTATCGATATACCAGAGTAGACTAGCGTATACCTTCTCGACCCATACAGATGGGCGATGGATGATCCCATATCCATTGGTGTTTGACATCAAATATGATATACGGGTGCTCAGTGGAGACTGGGTACACTGGACGGACTCGCCGAGAACTCCCAGTTGGTATTATACCTTACGTCAGATGGCAGTTCTCTGGTGACACTGGTACAGGTTAGTCTGTAGACCCGAGATCGTCATAGAGTCTTATGTGATTCCCACTGTGCTTTGATTTCCACCTTACCACATCCAAGAGGGCGTGCAAAACGGTGGTTTTTGGGTACAGTCCCGAATCACATGGAGGCAATGAACGATAGGAGGGGATTCGTCTCTCCCGGTATAGGGAGTTGATGTTGCGCTGTGTTCGATTGGCTATAACCGGAAATCCCTGGCCAGGGTTGCTGAGATTTGCTGGTAAGTGTTACCAGTAGTTGCTCGAACTGTTATAGACCTCATATCGACACGACTTATCGAGCTATTGGGGTCTGACTTTTACCAGCCCTAGACGAGATATGCGACATATCAGACGATAAGACCGGACTGTACGGTAAGTGTTACTGGTCGGATTCACAGGAGTGTGAGCGGGATTGCTCGTTGATCTTCTGATCGCTCAATACCCGGGTGGCCGTTACGTTTAGCAGACCGCTTGCGGCTTGTGGGTGTTTGATATGATCATCACCTGCTGCCGGCGTATTGACGAGTCTTTAGAGTCCTACACAGAGGTTTCCTGGCTCAAGCGAAATGAAATAGGAGCGCATATGAGATATGTGCGGGACCGAGAATAATGCGTGTATGTGATACCGTATTCTATTCTCACGATGATGTATCGATTGGTTGTATGCGATATAACCTAGTTATCGAATCGAGGATTGATTCGATAAGTCGATACATTGGATATTAGTCGGTCATATGCGATATGACTGGATTGTTAAATCAAGTGTTGATTTAATGATTTAATGTATAATTATATATTTGATATATTACTTTACATTAACTAGTATTGGTTCACTTAAGATTGATTATCTCACTTGATTGTGCACATTGTATATATGATATATGTTTGTGTACTAGTTTGTATCATGTTTGATGATACATGCAAACTTGGGTGTGTGTATGCTTTAAACCTTGATTAGGTTAATGGTTAGGGTTTGGTTTACTTATTTATTCTTTTTATTTATTTTTGGCAAAATATAAGATGGTGGCTTCTTTTGTTTTCTACTTGAAGCTTCATGAAGCTTTGAAAAGCTTTGACCATTTTATCTTTTGCCTTAACCCTAACCATTTACCTAAACCCTAGTTCATTCTCTACATGAGTTAGCCTCACCCATGGTTGCATTATGATAACCATCACTTCATTTTTCTTTTCTTTTTGGAATTAATCCATTATTCTTTTTCTTCTTCTTCATCTTCTTCTTCAAGTGAAGAAAAGAAAAGCTTTCTAGAAAAATGTCAAGTGATGAAATCAAGTGAGAAATCCAAATCCAAAGTGAACCCACTTCCTATTTCTTCATCCTCTACCACTTGCCATGTAGTATAGGGTGTTTTCTTCACAACTTTCATGACTTGGTGAAGATGGAGCTCGAGTTAGAGTTGCCTCGACGTAGATCATCTTCGGCATCGAAGTCAACGACCTAGCCCGATCTTTTCTCCGATGAAACCACCGAGAGAGTCTAGGATTCCGATGGTTGCAGCGGAGGAACGTCATCACGGAGCCAAGGAAGTGGAGGACAGGATCTACAAAGGTTGTGTTTTCGGTTCACTCTTAGTTAAGTTGTTAACTAGTTGTAGTTTCGCCTTTGCCTCTAGTTAACGATCTAGCATTAGGGTTTCTCGGCACTCGAAAATTTGAATTTGGCATGGTTGATGCCTTGTGGGACCTCCTTAGTGTTCCTAGGAACCCTACAGTGGTATCAGAGCCTAGCTAGAGCCTTAGGCGATGTGTAGACGAAGTTAGAAACCCGATCGAACCCGAAACCCTAATTCTAAATCCTTCTCTGTACAATTTTTAAAAACTGGGATTTTTGTGAATTAAAAATATGCATAAAAATAAGCAGGGTTTTCTAAGAGTTACTGTGAAGCACGTGTACATAAGTCGATTAAAGAGCGGCGGAATCGCGGCAATATCATGGCTTATGCGGCGGTTCCGCGGCCACTTAGTCGCTTCAGTCAGTTCTGTTTGCACAGTAATGTTCTTCTGTCATTCCTGATTCTTCTGGATATTTTTAATTTATATTCCACTGTTGTGTTATCTGGGGTGTATTGGGGATTCGATGATTCGATCGGAAACTTTAACTACGTCTATGGTTTTTCCGGATAATTTTAGAAAATGTTGAAAAGTTCGACCGGATATAAATACCCACTTTTTCCCCTGTCGGGAAATTTCAAAGTGTTGGATCTTTCCGTGGTTTAATAATGTTCTAAGTAGTGCAAGTAACGCGATGGACCCTCTAGAAGACAACAAACCTTAACTCGATTATGTGACCGTCTTGAACTGCCCTTTGAACCTTCGGGTTTGGGGCAATACGGCGTGCCACATGTGAGGCGTTGGCTTGACCCTTCTACGGCTGGACCGTTGGTACTGAGGCATAAACTGAATGTTTTTAAACTTGTTTCATGTGTTGAGCTGTTCCGGGAAAACTTGGGTGTTTGAATGTTCGATCGGAAAGTTTAATATTTTCTATTTATCTGGAATGTGATACAATATTTGGAATCCACATGTAGTTATGAGATAACTAATATGAATGTTATAAACATAGCACTTTAGTCTCAATTGATCGGTTGCCACGGGATTTTGATGTGATCAAAACCCCGTCGCAATCACGTAGCGTACGCGGATACTCGCCGGTAAACTTAATAGACAGCTACATCCCTTAGCCCCGACCAAGTGACTGTAGGAGAGCCCCGTTGCCAAAAGCATCCGTTCGGGTGCTCGTGGCAGCGGTGTTCCGCCTTAGTGCACTTCGTCGACGGTATCGGGGGTGCGGCCGTCTACTGAAGTTTGCGACGAGCATTCGATCAGGATGTCGGGAATCTTGTTGAATTGCCCGACTTGATATTGAAAAGTGTTTTCGATAATGAGACTAAAATGCGGGGTTTATAATTGTTAGGCATGCGATGTCTAAGGAATTCATTTGGTTAGGCATGCGATGTCTAAAAGGTTGCGGATTCCAACTGTTGTAGTTTTACACTTTCTTTTCTGTGATCGTAAGTGTAATATGTGATATCGCCGGTTTCGTTGCTATATATCAACGACAATTGGGATACGCATGTTTACTTACGTTGATGACATGTGATGTTATGTGTTGCTGGATATGTTATATTGGATCATCGTGTTTGAATTGCCGGGTTTTTTTTATGTGAGATGAGTGTTTTTCATTTTCATTTATGTAAAAACTTGTATGTAATATTCTTTTATTGGGGCACTTCCAGGTTGCGGAAGATGTCACCTTTTGTATATTATTTACTTTTCCGCACTAGGATAGACCCAAGGAGGAGGGAACAAGTAACCGGGTTCTGGAGTCCAGTGGGAGACCAACTCGAGGAGTCGAGTCCGGGTCTCCTAACTCTAGAATTGGTAGGGTTGCTTGCCGCTCTCGTAGGGGTCTAGAGGTGTGGGTTTGGCTATTCATCGCGACCGTGGAATCCGTGTTTTATACTGGCTTGTATTAAAAACAAATATTTCATATGATATATTCTGCTGCGATATCTGTGATGTGATCAATTGATATGTTCGGTGATAAATACTGTATATAGTATATATGATATATTATATAGAGGTTACTTATGTTTTACACCCGCGCTAGCCCTGCTCCGCTCTGCCGTTAGTTACCTAACCTAACGGTGCACGAGGGGACATCGAGACGAATGCGGATGGCATAAGTGTACGTCGTATTTATCTGTAATGTTTAGGTACTTAAATAATGGGACTTCATTAATATGATTAATGAAAGAAAAGAAACCTAAAATGTTGTGGAATCGAATTTCTAAATAAAACAGGTAGCTACAGTTCTTGCTTTGCATCGTGGTGTTCCTTGTAGAACAACATGCACCTTATTCGATAAGGAAAGGACCGAGATCCCTTCACCGGGAGTGACTCCTTTAGCAATAACTGGAAGATGCTACAACTCTCGGTTTCTCTATTGATTGCTTCTATAGTTTTTGCTTTGCACAGTGATATATATGATATATCCCGCACCTCATTCGACGAGGAAAGGGCCGACGATCCCTTCACCGGGAGTGACCCCTTTAGCAAAACTAGAAAAGCCTAAAAAACACTCCATTTTAAAATCATTTGATTCTACAACGATATCAAGTTCATTACGCAATAGGTTTTCAGAAAAACCTGTCGTAGCCCTCCGTCATTTCAGATAAGTAGTAGTTAGTATTCGTGCTGCGTTTGTTGGCCTTTGTCAAGGCGTAGTGTGTGGTAGCTGACTGGTGCTTATCTGCTTATGCATATGATGCAGATTGGGTTAGGGTAGTCATGCGACCTTGTTGGTCTTTGTCAAGGGTCGTGCGGGTGGGTTTAATTCAATCAGGAAATGACGGGTTGAACTTGACTAGCATCCTATGGTTTGTTGGCCTTTGTCAAGGTCATAGGAGGTTAGGGGCAAAATATTATCGGGAATTTCAAGTGTTGAAATTTGCAATGAGATTGCATACCTTCTATGAGATAGTTGGATCCCGATACCCACTGCGAGTAAGAGTTACTCCTGGGAGAATTTTACACATTACAATTAGCCGATCAAGTAGGTGTCTAGAAAGGTGTCAACGGGGTTATGCCTCTGGGAAAGTGAGGTTTACATTAATTAGGTTCGTGCGAAAGCACGGGGGACCTCCCTCAAAGTACCGACACTGACCTGGCTGAAAGATTGGCGAACTTGTAGCGTGTAATTAATCCCGGTTAGTCTTTCCTTTTAGGGTTTGAAGGAAGATTTGATAAAAACAGTGGGAGCCATCCTGATTAGATAAAATAATAACCAATCTGATCTTGCAAGAGCATACGCTGAGTATTTTCTTCTCTCTCTCTCTCCAGGTAGCGACCATATCACGCCTTAATCAAGATAATAATACGGATATTTGACCGAACCCGCTTGTTATACTGAGCTGGGGAACGTTGGTCCCGCTCCAACTTATAATTGTTATAAGACAGAGCAGGAAATAGGGGAATACCAAGATTCCCATGCCGCCCAAATGAAGAATGTGCATATGATGCATCTCCTTCGGGTGTGTTCGTTACACAGAACTGCTTCTTAGTATCCTCTGCGTTCTGGGTATTTGATACTGGAACAGGATCCCAGATATGTAATCTGTTACATAGGGCTACAGAAAGGCAGAGAACTGAGAATGGGTGATAAGTTTCATGAGACAGAAAACGGGGCAAGTGTTGCAGCCAAGTCTGTTGGTCACTGTCACCCTGTATTACCAATACATTGATTCTGAACGAATGTTATTAGATACCGAACCTGATATACAAAATCATATCAGTCTCTTTATTAGTAAAGAAAGGATATAATTTTGTATTGTTGGATAATGTTTTGAACATTTCCTATATCAAGAGTTGATCGGTTCAGGCACGTTATCTAAAAGCATTAATGTTCTAAATCAAACTACAGTTCTTAGTATACGGAACACACAAAAGAGAAAGAGTTCAGAAATGAACGGATCCTTCTTGAGGTTTTGTAGACTAGGTCATATCAATGTGACCCGACTAGCTTAAGTTATATAGTAGATGCATATTTAAATTAGTTTGAATTTACATCTTATGAAACTTGCTAGTCATGTCACAAAGATATAATGACCTCAGCTCTGTTTTTTGGAAACAGAGAAAGAGTTAGTATACTCTTGGGACTGATACATGATGATGTATGTAAGGTCCCCTGTCTACACATACCAGGACCGGTTCTTTATACTTCATTACATTCTCTGATAATCTCTCAAGATTCAGATATATGTTCCTGTTGAAACACAAGTCCGAAACTTTTGAGATATTCATATGAATATAAGTTAGAAGTAGAGAACCAAAAACCGGGTAGAAGTATTATGTCCTATGATGAGATCAGGAAGGAGAATACTTGAGCACGGAATTCTTGGACTTTTCTAAAGGAGAATGAGATTCTCTTTCAGCATTACTCCTCCGTATACACCATAGCACGATGGTATATCGGGGCGGAGCAATCACACCCTATATGATAAGGTGTGCTCTATGATGAGTACTTCTGAATTACCTATTTCCTTTTGGGAGTTATGCACTTGAGAAGCTGCATACCTATTGAATAGGGTTCAAATCAAATCAGTTGCCTACCACTCCATATGTGATATGGTATGGGAAGAGCCCATGTCTTAAGCTAGTTAAGATTTGGGGTTGTCCGGACTATGTCTAAAAGCAAAATCCGGACAAGCTCGAGGCAAGGTCTGTTATGTAGAACTGGAAAGGTTCCAGCTATACAAACTACAGCTGATGATTTGATAGAACCAAAGGATTCAATAGTCACCGACGAACCTCAGCCTCTCCGCTGATCTAGCAGGGTTCCTTACCCACCAGAGAGATACTTCGGTTTCTCTATGACAGTGGGAGCGAGGATTGCATCATGAGATGATGACCCTACTAGTTTCGAGCTGGCCATCAGGAGTAGGACTCTGTAAGAATGGCTGGATGCTTAGCGATCTGAGATGGAATCTTTATACACCAACAAAGTATAGACTTTGGTTGCTATATCTGAAGGGTGAAATCCCCATCAGGAGCAAGTATATCTTGAGAAGATTACTTAGTGTACATAGAAAAGTTGAGACTTTCAAAACTAGAACTGTTAAAGGTTTGCATCATTGACCAGGTATGGATTATGTTGAAACCTTTTCTAAGGATCTATGTTTAAGTCCATCCAGATCCTACTTGCCACGGCTACATACCATGACTACGATATCTGGTGGTTAGGTGTCATGACAGCTTTTCTAAATGTTGTTTTGGAAGAGAGCGTCTATAAGTACACAGCCAGAGGGCCCCGTAGACAGTGGGAGCAGCGGAAACGTGTGCAAGATGTTTTATGTGACAAAACAGGTATCGCGGAGTTGGAACATCTGTTTTGATGAGTTAGTCAAAGAGTTCGACATCATCAAAATGGTAGATGAACCTTGTATATACAAAAAGGTAGTAGAGAGTATGGTGGTGATCCTCGTAGAGTACGTGGATGACATACTCTTGATAGGGAGGGAGTTTCCTATGTTACTGTAACACCCGAGTTCATTTATACCAATTCCAGTTCTCGTATTTTCTTTATTCGTGATATTTCTTGATTTAGCGTATCTTAGGTGCGAATGGTATTTTACACTTTATATTGCATTCGACCCGACCCGCTTGCTTGAACCTGTTTGACTCTTATTTATAAATTATCTTGACTTGTTGCATGGACTAGTACATCTCATGATTTAGTATATACTGATATTTTGTCTAGTATCGTATCTTTTGCATATAACAATTTAAATCACGAAAAATAATTTAAAATTGCATTTCATAGCCTGCTTGATACCCCTAACCCTGTGGTAGCGTCCTTGCATCGTGTTCTCGTCCCGTTCAGTAAAATGGACGTGTTTGGATGGCTACGCGCACATATGTGCGTCTGTTCTTGGGGGTATGCATTTCTGTTACATAATCTTTCATTTTAATTTTTGGAACTTGCTAATAATTTCCATATTTCAAATCCAAAATTTTAGACCCGACCCGGGCATGTTTTGACCTAAATTTGTATTTACCAGAAAATCCAATTTTTATTTCATCTAATATCTTTATTAAAATTTAACAGTTTAAAATATTTATAACTTACAGAATCTTTTTAAATTAAAATCTAAACCTTAATAACAACCCCTTTCTCTCTCTCTCTCTCTCTCCTCTGCATATATATATATTTATATATGTTTTATTTATTTATTTTTCTTTCCTTATTTAATACACAGCCTCTTCTTCTTCTTTCTTCTTTCTTCTTTCTTTTTCTTGATCTTGTTTCTTGATTCCGGTGATCACCGCCGGAGCCGTACTCGTCGCTGAAGATTCGAGTGATCCAGTGAACGTACCTAACTTGTGTGATCACCCTCGTGCGTTGTTTGGAACCGTTCCGTGTACCGTGCGCGCGTCGTGACATTTCGCCGACGAAAGACGTTCCGTACACATCCGTTCTTGTTCCGTCTAGGCAAGTTAATCTTGCTACATGCTATATAATTCATTTTATACCTATTTAAATAAATACCATACCTATAGTTTAAATCTAGTACCCCATGTTTAATTTCATAACGTTTCGATGTTCCGTTTGCATCCGTTTATATCATTTTAAATCTAGATCATGAAAACTTATCTTGTGACATACTAGTTTACATTATACTGCATCCATATCATTTAAAATACATATCGTCGTAATATTTCTTATTATTATCTGTAATTAGTTTATAATCTGCATTTTATAATATTATACATTTGAAAATATTATAGTTTACACATGAAACGTCGTTGCAAAGCGGATACGACAAATCTGAAATTTACTGTACACCTTACCTTATAAAATTCATTATAAATCATAGAAAAATCATTAGTATACGTTCTTTAGTTTGTTACGAAGCTAACTAAAAATACTATAACTTTATGAAATATTTACTTACAAAATAAATTGTTTAAATAACGTAAAATGCAAATGAATATGTCTTTAAACTGCTGTCCAGGGAAATTCCAGCAGCAAACTTTCAACTTCGGATGTTCATAACTTTTTGTAGGGACAACTTGAGATGTTTATACTTATAAAAATGAAAACCTTATTGAATTATCTTTGTTTTGGTATAAGGCACGTCCCTTTTGGAGAACATTTGTTATTTTTAAGCTATTTTACAAATCAGGGTGACGCTGAATTTCTGAACGGAACTTTCTTGTGCATGGTTAATCAATACCACTTTTATAGTTATTAATCGCTTTGAATATGCTATCCATACTAATATTATGATATCATATTTATATCACATATTGCTTAGTTGTACATCCCACATTACCATTTTATAGTTTTATAATTTTTCGGATACCCGTTTGCATCCATCGCATTTAAGATACATATAATTGCATCCATAGATCACATTACTACATAATACTGTGATATTAACACTCCATGTTTAATAAATTGCATCCTAATTAATATTGGAACTATAAATGTAACCCTAATCGATAACTGTGCATCCATATCCTTGAAATTATATCTATTTGCATACTATATCACATTATTCCATTTTGTTGTTATATTAGTACCCCATACTTGTTTCGTGTACCCATACTGATTATAGTTTGATTATGAGCACCCACGTGATACTTGTGCACCCTGACATGACTTGCTACACATATTACCTGACCCGACATGGTACCGTACATTACTTGACTCGACCTGATGTACCACGGCTTGATCCGTTACTTGATTTCGTGTCTAATGCCAACAAACCTGACATGTAGTCCTCAGGGACCGTTCCTGTTGTCTATCCAGAAAAACCTGCTCTTACCTGATCCTGTGTTGGCATTAGTTCTTGATTACTGAATACCTGACTTGAACACATAACCTTGGGGGTATGGGGAAATCAAAAGTGTAAACTAAAGTGTAACTTAAAAGGGTATTACTTAATCCGTGGTCTCGGGGGGTAACGGGACAGAGCCATTCATGACTCTTACATCTTGATCCGTGGTCCCGGGGGGTAACGGGACAGAACCACTCTTGGTTCATATATTCCTGATCCGTGGTCCCGGGGGGTAACGGGACATATCCTTTGAGTTACATGGAGAATTACATTAATTGATTTCAAACAAACTTTAGAGTAGACAACCCAGTAGCACAGTTTGGATTGATCACTGCATGTCACATACACTGATACACTTCACTGTTATACATCCCTGTTGACTTGTTACTATTTATGATTCATGCCTGCATATCTCGTGTATCCTGTTCATTTATTATTGCTTGATGTTATGACGCGCTGACGTCTGGGTTTTGAATGGCCCAGATCCTCTACCTTTGTTGCAGACTGATCAGGAGTTTTGCCGCTGTTAGATCGAGCGGTAGGGATCATGTCGGTATCCAGTCTTACTTTCCAGGTGTTTATTTGATCTTTTGCTTCCGCATACTATAGCATTTCTTGACTCTTTTACTCTGGCTTATGGACATGTACTAGATAGTTAGTTTACTTTCCTGTTCTTGATATCTCTACAGCCGTAATATGACTGTGGAAGGATTTTTCCTAACCACAGGTAGCATGGTTGGCTATGTCACGTGCCTATTTTAGCGTACTCTGGGAAGCGGGACGTGACATGGTTCTTTTGGTATCAAAGCCATTGGATATAGGTTAATCGGGTTGATTCTTTGTATTTGGGTATTGGTCCCAATAAACGAATCAGAATACTCGTGATTAGGAACATGTCCTGCCACCTTGATTATCGTGATTGTTGAATCATATCCTTCTCTTGATCCTTTGTTTGGGCGATATGCAAACCACTTTGCATTTCGACCTGAAATCCTTTTGGTTCTCTATTGTTTCTCGCTGTTTCTTGATTCTGATACTAGGATTTGGGCGACTTGGGTGGAGTTATGTAATTGTTCCCATGAACTGCAGCATGGTTACAATGCGGTACTCTATCTAAGTAACTTGGAGTCCTGGTCTTGATTCACTTCCATGTTCCATGATCGTTGTACTACCTTGTCCTCCCGGTTTCATTGCTTACCAGTTATTGTTTCATCGCCAGCTTGAATCATGTTTACCGTGGTTAACCCTCTTCAGTATCTTGACTTTGGATGAAGTCATCTTGGTATCTTACTCGTTCTTGTTTTTCCCCGCGTTAGGATTATTCAATCCTGGTGCATTTCCTTGTTTGTTGTTGTCTTGGGAATGGGATTCCACGGCACTTTTCACGCTCTTGTTGATTGTAAGGAAAAGAAAGTGATTCTCTAGTTTCCCGGACATTCGGAGGTTGTTTTGCTGGAGGAAGCAGTTCTGTCGGGCCAGTCGAGTTTAGGGATAGGCCGACGAACAATGTTCTTTCGTCGATGGAAGTGGGTAAGGAAGAAGCGCCGGCAATATTCGAGAGTTTCATGGACGTGTTTGAAGACATATCAGGTTTACCACCGAGGCGAGACGTGGAGTTCGCACTTGAACTTGTTCCTGGTGCAGCGCCAATCTCAAAGGGCATATTACCCGATGACACCAGTGGAGTTGAAAGAAGTCAGGAAGTAGGTTGCTGAATTATTTGAGAAGGGTTGGTTCGCCGCAGCAACTTAACTGGGGAGCTCCAGTTCTTCTTGTCAAGAAGAAAGATGGCACAAGGAGAATGTGCATCGATTATCGAGAATTAAACCGGGTGACTATTAAGAACAAGTACCCGATCCCTCGCATTGGCGAATTATTTGAGCAGCTTAGTGGCGCGAGGGTATTCTCGAAGCTAGATTTGCGATCCGGATATCATCAGGTCCGAGTGAAAGCAGAGGATATTTGCAAGACGGCGTTCCGAACTCGGTATGGACATTACGAGTACTTAGTGATGCCCTTCGGAGTTACGAATGCACCAGCGATATACATGGACTTGATGAACCAAATCTTTTCGCCATTCTTGGACCAGTTTATGGTGGTGTTCATTAAAGATATTCTGGTCTACTCGGGGAGTATTAAAGAGCATGCGGCACACTTGAAGATCGCACTGCAGACATTGCGGCAAGAAAGATTGTGTGCAAAGGTGAGCAAGTGCGAGTTTTGGCTTGAAGACGTGAAGTTTTGGGGACATGTTGTAGCTGGAGTTGGAATCGCCGTTTACCCAAGAAGATTGCAGCCGTTCAAGATTGGCCGATTCCGAAGAGCGTAGCAGAGATCAGAAACTTTCTTGGACTTGTCGGGTATTACAGAAGGTTAGTAGAGAATTTTGCTCGTTTGGCTGAGCCTTTGACCAAGCTGACGTGCGTAAGCTTTTAAGGCGTTGGAGCAACGTTGATAGCCGCTTTTGTTTTGACCATACCAGACGGTTCCGGAGGATTGGTGATTCACAGCGACGCATCTGGGAAAGGTTTGGGATGTGTTTTGATACATTATGAGAAGATTGTAGCTTACGCTTTGAGACAGTTGAAGACCCATGAGAAGAATTACTCAACTCTTGACTTGGAGCTTGCGGCTGGGATTTTCGCTTGAAATTTTGAGACACTACTTATTGGGCGAAAGGGGTCGAAATATTCACCGATCACAAAAGCCTAAAGTACGTGTTCGCTCAGGAGGAGCTAATTGTGAGACAGCGAAGATGGTTGAAGCTGATGGCTGACTACGATCTTGATCTTAAGTACCACCCGGGAAAGTTAATGTTGTGCCGGAAGCACTTAGTCGGTTGCCAGAAATTCTGATGTTGACTGCACCAAGGGGACTTATTGAAGACTTTCATAGATTCGAGTTGGAGATCGTGCTACCGCGTTCTTTAGGATAGATGATGCAACTGCAAGTACAGTCATCGTTGATCGAGGATATTGAAACAGTGCAATTGCAGGACCCAAGATTGCAGAAGTTTCGAGAACAGGTTGAAGTTGGACTTCGAACGGACTTATTGATTCATGAATATGGTTCGTTACGGTATGGCAGTCGTTTGTGTATGCCAGAGAAAAATATTCATGAAGAAGTTATGAAGGAGGCACACAGTTTAGCATATTCCGTACATCCAGGAGGCACAAAGATGTACCGTGATCTACGACAGTATTTCTGGTGGGAAAGCATGAAACGGGGGATTGCTCGCTTTGTAGCAAAGTGCTGGGTGTGTCAGCAAGTTAAGGCTGAACATCAACGGGTTGCTGGTTTGTTGCAACCACTTCCGATTCCTCAGTGGAGGTGGGAACATATAACCATGGATTTCGTGACGACTTTACCGCGGAGTCCAAAAGGCAACAATGCAGTTTGGGTGATTGTTGATCGATTGACCAAGGCGGCTCATTTCATACCATTTCGAGTTGGTCAATCAACGGAAGCGTTGGCAGAACAATACATGCAGGAAATTGTGAAATTGCATGGAGTACCTGGGAGCTTCGTGTCCGACCGTGACACACGATTCTTATCGCGCTTCTGGAGGAGTTTACAGAAAAGTTTGGGGATTCGATTGAAGTTTAACACAGCGTATCATTCTCAAACTGATGGCTAGTCGGAGAACGATCCAAACTCTTGAAGACATGTTGAAAGCTGCATGTTGGGCTTCAAGGGTTCGTGGAAGGATCATCTACACTTAGTGGAGTATTCTTACAATGACAGTTTCCAGGCGACAATTAGGATGGCTCCATTCAAGGCTTTATATGGTCGCATGTGTCGTTCACCTGTTGTTGGGACGGTGTCGGTGAACGAAGATTGTTGGGACCAGATTTGATTGTGCAAACAGTTGAAAAAGTTATTACTATCCGGAATCTTATGAAAGCAGCACAAGACCGACAGAAGGAGTTGGGCAGATACGTCGAGAAGACCTCTAGAGTTCGCCGTGGGTGTTTTGGTATTCTTGAAGATATCACTGACTAGAGGGCTGATTCGTTTCGGAAGTCGAGGAAAACTTAGTTCTCGATTCATTGGACCTTTTGAGATTTTGAGCGTGTTGGAAAAGTGGCATATCGTTTGGTGTTACTACAATCTTTGGGGAATGTTCATGACGTGTTTCATGTATCTCAACTCCGTAAATATGTTCGAGATGAAACACATGTGTTGGATCATTCGGAGCAGACTGTACGAGAAGATTTAACCTTTGAGGAGCGACCGATGTCAATTGTGGATCGAAGAGAAAAGGTTCTTATGAACAAAGTTATCCCTCTTGTACTTGTTTCTTTGGGTGATCGCTCACATGGAGAACCAACTTGGGAACGAGAAGATGAAATCCGGCAGAAGTTTCCACATCTATTCTTGAAATTTCTTGTTTGTTTATCCTATCTTGTTCTTGGAATTTCGAGGACGAAATTCTTTTGTAGTTGGGTATAATGTAACACCCGAGTTCATTTATACCAATTCCAGTTCTCGTATTTTCTTTATTCGTGATATTTCTTGATTTAGCGTATCTTAGGTGCGAATGGTATTTTACACTTTATATTGCATTCGACCCGACCCGCTTGCTTGAACCTGTTTGACTCTTATTTATAAATTATATTGACTTGTTGTATGGACTAGTACATCTCATGATTTAGTATATACTGATATTTTGTCTAGTATCGTATCTTTTGCATATAACAATTTAAATCACGAAAAATAATTTAAAATTGCATTTCATAGCCTGCTTGATACCCCTAACCCTGTGGTAGCGTCCTTGCATCATGTTCTCGTCCCGTTCAGTAAAATGGACGTGTTTGGATGGCTACGCGCACGTACGTGCGTCCGTTCTTGGGGGTATGCATTTCTGTTACATAATCTTTCATTTTAATTTTTGGAACTTGCTAATAATTTCTATATTTCAAATCCAAAATTTTAGACCCGACCCGGGCATGTTTTGGCCTAAATTTGTATTTACCAGAAAATCCAATTTTTATTTCATCTAATATCTTTATTAAAATTTAACAGTTTAAAATATTTATAACTTACAGAATCTTTTTAAATTAAAATCTAAACCTTAATTACAACCCCTTTCTCTCTCTCTCTCTCCTCTGCATATATATATTTATATATGTTTTATTTATTTATTTTTCTTTCCTTATTTAATACACAGCCTCTTCTTCTTCTTCTTTCTTCTTTCTTCTTTCTTTTTCTTGATCTTGTTTCTTGATTCCGGTGATCATCGCCGGAGCCGTGCTCGTCGCTGAAGATTCGAGTGATCCAGTGAACATACCTAACTTGCGTGATCACCCTCGTGCGTTGTTTGGAACCGTTCCGTGTACCGTGCGCGCGTCGTGACATTTCGCCGACGAAAGACGTTCCGTACACATCCGTTCTTGTTCCGTCTAGGCAAGTTAATCTTGCTACATGCTATATAATTCATTTTATACCTATTTAAATAAATACCATACCTATAGTTTAAATCTAGTACCCCATGTTTAATTTCATAACGTTTCGATGTTCCGTTTGCATCCGTTTATATCATTTTAAATCTAGATCATGAAAACTTATCTTGTGACATACTAGTTTACATTATACTGCATCCATATCATTTAAAATAGATATCGTCGTAATATTTCTTATTATTATCTGTAATTAGTTTATAATCTGCATTTTATAATATTATACATTTGAAAATATTATAGTTTACACATGAAACGTCGTTGCAAAGCGGATACGACAAATCTGAAATTTACTGTACACCTTACCTTATAAAATTCATTATAAATCATAGAAAAATCATTATTATACGTTCTTTAGTTCGTTATGAAGCTAACTCAAAATTCTATAACTTTATGAAATATTTACTTACAAAATAAATTGTTTATATAACGTAAAATGCAAATGAATATGTCTTTAAACTGCTGTCCAGGGAAATTCCAGCAGCAAACTTTAAACTTCGGATGTTCATAACTTTTTGTAGGGACAACTTGAGATGTTTATACTTATAAAAATTAAAACCTTATTGAATTATCTTTGTTTTGGTATAAGGCACGTCCCTTTTGGAGAACATTTGTTATTTTTAAGCTATTTTACAAATCAGGGTGACGCTGAATTTCTGAACGGAACTTTCTTGTGCATGGTTAATCAATACCACTTTTATAGTTATTAATCGCTTTGAATATGCTATCCATACTAATATTATGATATCATATTTATATCACATATTGCTTAGTTGTACATCCCACATTACCATTTTATAGTTTTATAACTTTTCGTATACCCGTTTGCATCCATCGCATTTAAGATACATATAATTGCATCCATATATCACATTACTATATAATACTGTGATATTAACACTCCATGTTTAATAAATTGCATCCTAATTAATATTGGAACTATAAATGTAACCCTAATCGATAACTGTGCATCCATATCCTTGAAATTATATCTATTTGCATACCATATCACATTATTCCATTTTGTTGTTATATTAGTACACCATACTTGTTTCGTGTACCCATACTGATTATAGTTTGATTATGAGCACCCACGTGATACTTGTGCACCCTGACATGACTTGCTACACATATTACCTGACCCGACATGGTACCGTACACTACTTGACTCGACCTGATGTACCACGGCTTGATCCGTTACTTGATTTCGTGTCTAATGCCAACAAACCTGACATGTAGTCCTCACGGACCGTTCCTGTTGTCTATACAGACAAACCTGCTCTTACCTGATTATGTGTTGGCATTAGTTCTTGATTACTGAATACCTGACTTGAACACATAACCTTGGGGGTATGGGGAAATCAAAAGTGTAAACTGAAGTGTAACTTAAAAGGGTATTGCTTGATCCGTGGTCCCGGGGGGTAACGGGACAGAGCCATTCGTGACTCTTACATCTTGATCCGTGGTCCCGGGGGGTAACGGGACAGAACCACTCTTGGTTCATATATTCCTGATCCGTGGTCCCGGGGGGTAACGGGACATATCCTTTGAGTTACATGGAGGATTACATTAATTGATTTCAAACAAACTTTAGAGTAGACAACCCAATAGCACAGTTTAGATTGATCACTGCATATCACATACACTGATACACTTCACTGTTATACATCCCTGTTGACTTGTTACTATTTATGATTCATGCTTGCATATCTCGTGTATCCTGTTCATTTATTATTGCTTGATGTTATGACGCGCTGACGTCTGGGTTTTGCATGGCCCAGATCCTCTACCTTTGTTGCAGACTGATCAGGAGTTTTGCCGCTGTTAGATCGAGCGGTAGGGATCATGTCGGTATCCAGTCTTACTTTCCAGGTGTTTATTTGATCTTTTGCTTCCGCATACTATAGCATTTCTTGACTCTTTTACTCTGGCTTATGGACATGTACTAGATAGTTAGTTTACTTTCCTGTTCTTGATATCTCTACAGCCGTAATGTGACTGTGGAAGGATTTTTCCTAACCACAGGTAGCATGGTTGGCTATGTCACGTGCCTATTTTAGCGTACTCTGGGAAGCGGGGCGTGACAGTTACGCTCAATCAATCTCCGCTTATCGCAAGGATTCTCCATATAGGATCAAAATGATACCTCCTAAATTCTGGGTTTTGGATCTATGAGATAGATCTAATTGGATGTTAGGATAATCACTAGTTGTAGTGAGATGGTATCAATGGATCCTGGGGAGAATCACTGGAAAGGTTCCAGGGTGATAAGGATGACTGAAAGTCAGTCGTAGGCATTGTCTTTTCCCTCAATGGAGGGACGGTATGTTGGAAGAGTTCCAAGCTAGATACCGTGACATACTAGACGATAAAGGCTGGATACATCGCGACTTAAGATGCTACCAAAGAGGAAGTCTGGGTGTATATTGGTTCATGAGATGAACTTCGTTCCTACCATTGTGAGACAATGGAGTTGTGGCTTATGCCAAGGAACGCCGGTCCCATCAGTGATCCAGACATATTCTAAGGCAGTGTCACCTGATCGTGGAGATGGTTGATCTCCAAGGGATCGAGGTCAGGAGAGTGGACTCAGAGGACAACACGGCGGATCCACTCACAAAGGCCTTTTCCCAGAGAGAGACTTTTATGGGATGGTTGAGTATGAGATACTACAACCACTGCTATCAGATGGCCCTAGTGCAAGTGGGAGATTGTTAGTTATATGTATGCCCTAGAGGCCATTGCTATACATAGGATGTATATTGTAGTGGATGCATGGACATATATAGGGAGGACTTTCTTGCTCGACATGATAGTGTGCTATCTGGTTGCTCTTTACCTTAACGTGTACGCTGATTGTCTCTCTGTTACATGTTGGTAAAGCCCTTAGGATGTGTACTTGACTACCTGGACTATGATGCGGATCATACTAGTGGGGACATGGTAGTCCATAAGTACATCCTTCAAGGTCCCTAATCATGGGTGTATCGAGACGGGGCATCGATATACCAGAGTAGACTAGCGTATACCTTCTCGACCCATACATATGGGCGATGGATGATCCCATATCCATTGGTGTTTGACATCAAAGATGATATATGGGTGCTCAGTGGAGACTGGGTACACTGGACGGACTCGCCGAGAACTCCAAGTTGGTATTATACCTTACGTCAGATGGAAGTTCTCGGGTGACACTGGTACAGGTTAGTCTGTAGACCCGAGATCGTCATAGAGTCTTGTGTGATTCCCACTGTGCTTTGATTTCCACCTTACCACGTCCAAGAGGGCGTGAAAAACGGTGGTTTTTGGGTACAGTCCCGAGTCACATGGAGGCAATGAGCGATAGGAGGGGATTCGTCTCTCCCGGTATAGGGAGTTGATGTTGCGCTGTGTTCGATTGGCTATAACCGGAAATCCCTGGCCAGGGTTGCTGAGATTTACTGGTAAGTGTTACCAGTAGTTTCTCGAACTGTTATAGACCTCATATCGACACGACCTATCGAGCTATTGGGGTATGACGTTTACCACCCCTAGGCGAGATATGCGACATATCAGACGATCAGACCGGACTGTACGGTAAGTGTTACTGGTCGGATTCACAGGAGTGTGAGAGGGCTTGCTCGTTGATCTTCTGATCGCTCAATATCCGGATGGCCATTACGTTTAGCAGACCGCTTGCGGCTTGTGGGTGTTTGATATGATCATCACCTGCTGCCGGCGTATTGACGAGTCTTTAGAGTCCTACACAGAGGTTTCCTGGCTCAAGCGAAACGAAATAGGAGCGCATATGAGATATGTGCGGGACCGAGAATAATGCGTGTATGTGATACCGTATTCTATTCTCGCGATGAATGTATCGATTGGTTGTATGCGATATAACCTAGTTATCGAATCGAGGATTGATTCGATAAGTCGATACATTGGATATTAGTCGGTCATATGCGATATGACCGGATCGTTAAATCAAGTGTTGATTTAATGATTTAATGTATAATTATATATTTGATATATTACTTTACATTAACTAGTATTGGTTCACTTAAGATTGATTATCTCACTTGATTGTGCACATTGTATATATGATATATGTTTGTGCACCAGTTTGTATCATGTTTGATGATACATGCAAACTTGGGTGTGTGTATACTTTAAACCTTGATTAGGTTAATGGTTAGGGTTTGGTTTACTTATTTATTCTTTTTATTTATTTTTGGCAAAATATAAGATGGTGGCTTCTTTTGTTTTCTACTTGAAGCTTCATGAAGCTTAGAAAAGCTTTGACCATTTTGTCTTTTGCCTTAACCCTAACCATTTACCTAAACCCTAGTTCATTCTCTACATGAGTTAGCCTCACCCATGGTTGCATTATGATAACCATCACTTCATTTTTCTTTTTTTTGGAATTAATCCATTATTCTTTTTCTTCTTCTTCATCTTCTTCTTCAAGTGAAGAAAAGAAAAGCTTTCTAGAAAAATGTCAAGTGATGAAATCAAGTGAGAAATCCAAATCCAAAGTGAACCCACTTCCTATTTCTTCATCCTCTACCACTTGCCATGTAGTATAGGGTGTTTTCTTCACAACTTTCATGACTTGGTGAAGATGGAGCTCGAGTTAGAGTTGCCTCGACGTAGATCATCTTCGGCATCGAAGTCAACGACCTAGCCCAATCTTTTCTCCGATGAAACCACCGAGAGAGTTCAGGATTCCGATGGTTGCAGTGGAGGAACGTCATCACGGAGCCAAGGAAGTGGAGGACCGGATCTACAAAGGTTGTATTTTCGGTTCACTCTTAGTTAAGTTGTTAACTAGTTGTAGTTTCGCCTTTGCCTCTAGTTAACGATCTAGCATTAGGGTTTCTCGGCACTCGGAAAATTTGAATTTGGCATGGTTGATGCCTTGTGGGACCTCCTTAGTGTGCCTAGGAACCCTACAAGACTTGGAGTTGGCGGCCGTTATCTTTGCACTTAAGATTTGACGCCATTATCTTCTGGGAGAACGAGTGGATATATACACGGACCAAAAATGTCTGAAGTATGTGTTTACTCAGAAGGAACTGAATATGCGGTAGAGAAGATAGCTAGAACTCATGGCGGACTTCGACATCAACCTACAATATCATCCAGGGAAAGGGAATGTAGTTCCTGATACACTTAGTGGCCAGCTACTATCAATGAATCTCATCGCAGAGTGGAAGCTTTAGCAGGAATTGCATGGGATGGATATATAAGTGGTTATGCTAGGCAACGCTTCGTATTTGATGAACTTACAAGTTTAGTTTACCATTGTCAATCAGATTAAAGTAGCATAAGTAAGTGATGCCAAGCTGTAAAAGATCCAAGAACAAGTAGAAAGTGGACTGCGAACAGAATCCATCATCCACGAAGACGGATCTTTGAGATATGGAAGCAGGTTGTGTGTACCACAAGATCCCGTTTGAGAAGAGTTGATGAATGAAGCTCACAGCTCTCCTTACTCAGTACACCCTGGTGGTACAAAGATGTACAAAGATCTACGACAACATTACTGGTGGTATGGAAAGAAACGTGAAGTAGCCAGAAGCATAGCCAAATGTTTGGTGTGTCAGCAAGTAAAGGCTGAACATCACAGGACTACTGGGTTACTTCAGCCGTTATTTATCGCAGAATGGAAATGGTAATAAATCACCATAGACTTCGTGACTGCACTTCCTCGCAACACGAAAGGTAACGATACAGTATGAGTTATTGTGGATCGACTCACCAAGTCGGCCCATTTCATCCCATTTCGAGTTGGCCAATCTACCGAGACGCTGGCAAAGAAGTACATGGAGGTAAGCATGAATCTAATGTAAGATTTAACCTAATGATGTACTATTTCTAATACCCATGAACTCATATAGGAGATCGTGAGATTACATGGAGTACCACTTTGCATCGTCTCCGATCGTGACACCATATTCCGATCGCAGTTTTGGCAGAGTCTGCAATCTAGCCTGGGAACGAGTCTGAATTTCAGCACAGCTTATCATCCACAAACAGATGGACAGTTTGAGCGAACAATTCAGATTCTAGAAGACATGCTATGAGCTTGTATTTTAGAATTCGGAGGATCGTGGGAAGATCACCTGCATCTTGTGGAATTTTCATACAACAACAGCTACTAGGCGAGTTTTGGAATGGCACCATTTGCAGCGCTCTATGAAAGGAAGTGTCCTTCACCACTAAGTTGGTAAGACATCGGAGATCGTGAACTCCTTGGAACAGAGATGATCGTAGCAACTGTAGACGTAGTTCGCACGATCAGGGAAAGAATGCGCATAGCCGAAGACAGGCAGAAGCACTGGGCTGATGCAAAGCGCCAACACCTAAAGTTCCAACCTGGAGATCATGTCTTCTTAAAGATCTCTCCAAACCGTGGAGTAATTCACTTTGGCAAGAGGGGTAAGCTCAGTCCGAGATATATAGGACCATTTGACATTCTCGAACGAGTCGGAGAAGTGGCATATCGTTTGGCACTACCACCCTCATTGGAAGGAGTGCACAATGTGTTCCATATATCTCAGCTTCGAAGATATGTGAGCGACCCCAGCCACATCCTTGATCACCCTGAGATCACTGTACAGACAGACCTATCTTGTGAGCAGCAACCCGTTGAAATTGTGGGCTTAAAGGTAAAGTCACTGAGGAACAAGGAAGTAAACTTAGTCCGAGTGATATGGAGAAATGATTTGCCAGGAGAATCAACTTGGGAGCAAGAAGATGATATGCGTGCAAGATACCGTTTCTTATTTATAAATTAGTCCTTATGTAAATGTAAATTTCGAGGATGAATTTTTTGTAAAGAGGGTAGAATGTAACGACTCTGATTTTACTGTACGGAAATTTTCAAGTTAATGTACAGAATGGAGTTTGCAAGCTTGAGTACATGCTATAAATTAAATTTGTTTAAGAACAACAATAAACAACTTGTAGCTCACTGGTAAAGCCTTGCAATGCTGTGACATAGCCCCTGTGTTCGAATCCCATCAGCTATATATTATTTTTCTGAAATTTTCTTTTAAACTTTTTGGAAGTCCAAAGTTTACACGTGTAATACACGTAAAAATGAAAAGACAGAAAATCAAACATGTGCAAATTAGAGTTATCACCGAGTAGAACATGTGGCAAGAATCCAACCCCTAACACCCATACTTGGCCGGCGAGATTTACATATGGGCCGCGACGCCGGGCCATCCGTAGGGGATGTGGCCCATCTTTTTACACAACACCCTTTAGCCTACCCCACTATCCCTGTTCTATTTGTTTTTTCTGCAATTTAACAGAGAATTAAAATTTATCTTTAATCTCATTTTTAATGCTTTTTAATTCAATCTTTCAATTCCAAAACCCTAATTTCACCCTATAAATACAACCCCATACCCTAGCCCCTCCTCATCATGAAATTTCTAGTCGAAATTATCAAAAATTCTCACGTCCAAAAAGAGTACAAGCGGAGTTATCCCAAGGTCAAATTCTGGCGAGGATTGGAGGCGATTCCGACAACCCCACGACGTCACGAAGTATACGTCATCTTCCTCTATCTCTCCTCTCTCCTCCTAGCTTGTAAGTTCCTTCTACTTCCTCCCTCACTTCGCTAAATGCTCTTTTTAAAACAAAGTATAGGTAAGTGGAGTTATTACCTATGTAAATCTTTTAAACTCTATAATCCCACTTTTCATTTACATATTGTTCAACAAACTTTTACACAATATTTGTAACACTATTATAAAGGTTTAGAAATAACTTTCACTCTAAAGCTCCATGTTAATTAACTTTAATCTAGCTTTTACGTTTAAATACCATGAAGTTTATATATGTTGTCTTTTAAATATTTTGCGTAGCATACCATTAGAAAACTTCACGAGGTAATGACCTACCTCTCACATTCACACATATTGACATAGTACGATTCTCTTGAAACATAACTTTTGTGGAAAAATACGACTTTTCATCAAAATACCTTGAACTATAAAAAAAACTCGGTTTTTAAAATGGTGTTATCAAATTCTTTGCGATTATGCCTCTACAACCTATTTTGGGGAACCCGCTATTGGATGGTGCGGATTATCGCACATTTTCGGACTAGTGGAGCGAGATGCAGATCTCCTCACGGAGCATACGATCTCGAAAGAATTTTAATACGATTTTTAAGAAAAAAACGAGATTCTCTACTCAATAAGTAAAATTAATTTTTAATAATTATATAAATATTATCAAACCATATAATTTTAATATAAAATAAAATTCCATGTTTTCTAGAATATAAAAGAATGACAAGTTTTATTAAAATACCATTAAGTATCAATACAAGACAAGTTACACTAAAATACCAAGAACTATTCAAGTTAAGTTAATATTCACTAATATACCCCACTCTTTAAAATTCACATCCATGAAACCCTAAATACGATAAATAAGTACTTGAGGTTTATTTTGAAAGTGTAAAAAATATTTTTCATAAAACCCCTCGAGTTATATAAAATTGCATTAAGGACATTGGTAAATATATGCTTAAGCGGGACCAATTCTCTTAAGCCTCAGGGAGCCGGAGAAAGTGTGTGCTTGCCTATTTAAGGTAGAAAACCAAAATGGAGTTATCAATGGCAATTGTCTTGAAAAAAGACACAAATTCTGCCGTCCATGTGCAGCAGTTACCGATAACACCCTAAACCTAATTCAGGATCCAAATTATGTTCTAAGTATATGACTCAAGTCTAAGTCCAAATAAATCTGAATCCAACCCAAACATGAATCCAATTTAACTTGAATCCAATATACCAAACATGACTACTTGAACCTGAACCAGAATACCAGAACGATACCAAATATACAAACATGACTTGACTTGACCGAACCATGGCTATATCTTGACTTGATTATATGACTACTTGATACATCCTGAAACTGTTTATATGAACAACTTATACCATGGTTTCAGCAAGTCTGATAATTACCAATCAATACAATATACATTACAGGGTTTAACGGGGTAGACTAGTACAGAATGTGTTAAAAGTGGCATGATGATGGACACTAAAAGACACCTACATAAACATCCTGTGCCGTTGTCCCGTGTGTTTTGACGGGGCCTTGTACTTATATGTTACCATAGTTTACGGGATAGTTGGAAACCTCTCGTATATACTGATACATTCTATGCCAAACTACAAACTACTACGTTAGCATAACAAACAGATAATTTACCAGTTTTATTCTCTTACTTGTTTATTCCATTCTATCTTTTGAGACTTACCGAGCGCTAGTTCGCTAACGACATTCTTGTCTATTCTTTCTTTGGAATGTTCGTCAGGAGGACCCGACTCTCAAGAGATCGAGCCCAGTCCGGACGATTTGGAGTAGTTCACAGAGGAGCCAGACTTCTACGCTTTTACTTGTACTTATTTTCTTTTCAGTTCATATGCCACTGTTTAGGCATCGCTTTCTTTCATTGTACTTTTCTTTTCAGTTGTATGTAAAGAAAGAATGTTAATGAATATTGCTGTTATTATTACATCTCTTGTTATTCTTGTGTATTCATTTATATTGCTTAATTACGCTTAACGTGTTTACTTCTGAGTAAATACGTTGCGGCCCGTCACGTCTACTTCTCCGTACACTGGGAAGCGGGGCGTGACAGGTTTTATTGGTGGCCCATGCAGGTCAGTTCTGCATGGATACCTAAGCAATATGTCACAAGAATTATAAGAATCAGCAATTAAACATTCCTTACATTTTTAAGCTTTTGAATCTATCCTAACCTTTCCTTTTCTCTCAAGGTTATGGATTCACCGAACAACACCAGCACCAACGTGAATGGAAACACTCCACCTTATCTACCACCACCATCTACCATAGTAGCTCCTATCAAGAAGCAGACGGTATTGCTTAAGGCAATAAAGATCCTTTTGGAGGGTCAGCATCGGCAGACTGCCTTCCTCATGCACCGTCCAGAAATCGAGGCACCCGGAGTCAAGCAATTTTGGGCATTGCACCTTAAGCACTTTTCTGGGAAACAGAGCCCACTAGAGGCGGAGGAATGGGCTCAGTCCATTGAAGATGACCTGGCAGTAGCATAAGTGCCAGAGATTAATTGGGTGAGAGTTGCGAAGCTGCAACTTACTAACAACGCCAGAGTCTGGTGGAAGAATGAAGAAAGCCGACTCGCCCAACCGATTGAATGGAAGACTTTTCGCGACATGTTCGACGCAAAATATTTCCCCGAGACTTCCCGTTTCGACATGGAACAAAAGTTCATCCACTTACAATAAGGTTCGATGTGGAACAAATCTGTGGATGAAGACGATACTGAATTTACCATGCTCAGTAGGTAAGATATGTCTCAATATTCAATTTCCTAATATCACATGCTGCATTGCTAACACATGGTTGTAACAGGTTCGCTGCACACCTCATCCTGACTGCTGAGATCCGGGAAAGAAGATTTCAGCAAAGATTGGACCCGGAGATCCAAGCTGCATTAGCTACAGGGGATTTCCCAACCCATGATCTTGCTTTAAAGGCTGCCCGACTATATGAGGTAGTAGTGAAGAAGAAGGGCAGACCTCAGACTGCCGGTGTGTAGCGCCCTGCCACTCATATGGCAGGAGGAGCCTCTTCCAGACCACCTTTTGTACCCAGGAGACTGGGTGTACCATTTAACCGGCCCAGTCCTGACTTTTGCTTCTACAGTAAGAAGAATGGACACTTGGCGAAGGATTACAGGCATGCTAACCGCCTATGCTTAGTTTGTGGCGCATCCACTCATGCCATTAGAGATTGTCCCCATCGTCTCATCCCAGCTCATACACCCCGACCAGCACTCACCTTTCCGCAGCGGCCAGGTATCCAGGCTCCTGCACCTCGTCTTGCTCTCCCAGCTCTGTTGGCTATAGTGCCCTCAAGTCAATTATTGGATCACAAGCACGTGATTGCAATATTTGAGGGGGGACCTATACCGGTAGAACAGTCTTACTTGAGATGATAGTATGCTATCTGGTTTGTCTTTATCATCGTGTACATGCTTCAAGTGACATTACAGATCACTATTACATATTGATAGAGCCCATAGGATTCTTGCTTGACTACCAGCAGTATGATGGCGATCATATACGTGAGAGTTGGGTAGTCTATAAGCACATCCTTAAAGTGTCCCTAGTCGTGGGAGTTTCAAGACTGGGCATCGATACTCCATGAGTATACTAGTGTTTACGGATCGAGACCCCGGCGAGGGGCGGTGGCTGGTTTCACAAGCCATTGGTGTCAGTTGGTTCACCTAAGATAGTATACAAGTGCTCATTGGGTTATGAGTACACTGGACGGACTCGCAGGGGCACTACTGATTGGTACTATACCTATCTTCAGGAGCAGTTCCCAGGTGATATGAGTACAGCTTAGTCCGTTGACTTGACACTGCTGTTTTGCCTCAAGTGTGTTCCCACTGTTCTTTGATTGCTACCCTACCATGACTCAAAGGAGTCGTGCAAACAGGTAGTAGTTGGGTGCAGTCCTGAAGCACTTAGAGGCAGTGGCGGTTAGATAGGATTCGTCTCTCCCGGTATTGGGGGTTGATATCGCGCTGTGTCTGGAGAGCCATTACACAAAGTCTTTAGCCAAGGCAAGTGAGATTTACTGGTATATATTCCAGTAGTTTCTCAAGTTGTTCTGGGCTACACTCCGACACGACTTATACCGCTATTGGGGGTCTGATGTTTACCATCCCCCTAGGCCTGATATGCGATACTCTTAGACGAACAGACCAGACTGTATGGAGATTGTCACAGATAGGCTCAGTAGGGTTTCAGGATGAGTTTGCTCGTCGGCCTCCCTTTCGCTCAATACCTGGATAGCCGTTACGTACAGCTAGTGCCACTGACGTGCTTTTGGTTAAACCCACTGCCAGCGTATTGACGAGTCTTTAGGGTCCCACACAGAGGGTTTCCCTAGTTCGGGCGAAACGTTGTAGAGGCCGTATGGTTTTATGGCAGGGTTCGATGATATACGTGCACTCATGCACGGATCATGATCGGACGGATCATACTAGTGGGCTTTGGTTTAAGCCGGATCCTAGTATTAGATTGTGCGATTACTTTCATCTCGTTGTATTCGTATTCAGTCGGAATACAGATGCAGGTATGTATATACGGATGAGGGGTATCCTTGTAATTCGTTACAAGTTTACTTTGGAATTTCCATTTTCTTTTTCCATAAAACATTTAGGTTAATGTTTTAGTGAGGTGGAAAGTGGAGCATGGGTTTTGGCTTGGTTTTTAGTGAGCATTTATTGAGGCATGGACCTTGCTTGTTTGTTTTATTAATTTTTGATTTTTGAATGAGGTGGCAAATTAAGTGGTTGCCATTTTTTAGATAAAGCAAATGAAGTGGCTGCTAATTTTAGAAAGAGGAAATTCGTGGCCCTTTTGGTTTTTAGGGTGCAGGGATTTTCTTTAGGTGAAAAACAGCCACTTGATTTAGCCATCACCACATCATATTACAGAGAGCTCATTTTTCTCCGAGAAAAAATTCCATGCTCACTTCTTCACCTCTTTGGCACTTTCATTCACCTCCACCCAAATCTTTGGGTGCATTGAGACAAAGTATTCACACACTATCTCTACATCATCTTGGGCACCTAGGTTAGCAAACTAGTTGTTCGAGTTGTTTCGGTTTTGAAGAGGGAGCCCGTATTAGGAATCCTCGAGGTGGATCGTCTTCGACGAGGGAGACCGGAGAGCGGACTTGTTCGGGGCAGCCGGCGAGGAGCTTGGGAAGAGATTGAATACCGAAGGACACAAATCAATCGGTATAATCTCTAAACTCACTTTACAGTTAGCTAGCATACGGTTAATGGCACGATCCGTGTAATTGGTTGTGGTAGCGCTAAGTTTGAAAAGTTTTTGTTCCGCGTTTGGCCTCGGATTGACAGCCGGGGCGCTGCCGTAACCCAACAAGCTCCACCTCCTTGTGGACCTCCTGCACAGCCTCCTCGTCAGTTCCATCAGGCTCAGAGGAACATGTCTCAAGGGCAGAGGAACATGCCCCAGGGTCAGAGGAATGTGCCTCCAGTAAGGAGCAATTTACCTAGGCGTCAGGCTTTCACAATGACTGTGGAAGAAGCTGAAGCCACTGGCCAAGTTATCACTGGTAACTTCCAGTCTTTCAAACCTTTTCAATCCTTGTATACATCAATATATATTTTTCTTTCTATACCTAAACATATCCCACACTACTTAGGTACAATCTTAGTTGCCTCCCTACCTGCCTTAGCACTTTTTTACATTGGAGCATCACATTGCTTTATATCGCAACGGTTCCTCCGAACTCATGCGATTCTAGTTAAACCGCTCGTATCCAGCTGGAATGTCAGCTCAGGGAACAACGTTCTAAAGGAAACTATGGGATACGATCCGTGTCTAGTGGTCGTCTGCTACAGAGAATTTTATGCGGACTTCATGGTGCTGGACATACCGAATTTTGACTTAGCCTTGGGAATAGACTGGCTAGGAACTTTCTTCGCTACCATCGACTGTCGTCAAAGGAGGGTAGTGTTCGAAATACTAGATCATCCGGTCTTTTATTTCCAGAGTGGAGACTGTACCCTGGAACCTAGCACCTACAAGGCTAAACCAAGGAAGGCAGTGATTGCAACAATACAAGCGGAAGAAGACAAGCCAGAGGTAGTTAGAGAGTTTGAGGATGTATTCCCTGAAGATATCTTATGTTTGCCTCCCGATCGAGCTCTTGAATTCAGCGTTGACATAGTACCTGGTCCGCAACCGGTGATATAAGCACCATATCGCTGTTCCCGCCAAAATTTTTGGCCAAGAGCTATTTGTTCGCTTTTAACCCTTATAAAAAAGGGAGAGAAGAAAAAAGAAAAGAATTCACGGTTGGACATCACGTGTTAAACACGTGAGCGCTTATATGCAAAGAATATAGGCGTTGAAAACATATAACTATGGGCCAAATGGGCCTCACGTGTAAAACACGTGAGCGCTCATATGCAAAACATATGAACGCTGAACATAAATAAATCTAAAGGGCCAAATGGTCCTCACGTGTAAAACACGTGAGCGCTCATATGCAAAGCATTGAACGCTGAACATAAATAAATCTAAATGGCTAAATGGGCATCACGTGTTAAACACGTGAGCGCTCTGAACATAAACAGGCTAAAACCCACACCAGGGGTCACGTGTTAAACACGTGATTTCTCTTGCCTCTTACATGTAAATCATGTGAGCGCCCCAATTTAAAATGCTCCCATTAAATTCTATGTGATAAAATTAAATCCTATTTGAGAAATATTTTTCCTGATCTTTCTAATATGGAAAGATCATTCTCTAACAGACAATACATGATTTAAAATCCGATGGTGATAAAATATCACCAATTAAATCATCTGATAGAATTAAATTCTATTTGGGAAATATATTCCTGATCTTCCTCAAACTAGAGAAATCTTCTCTGTTAAACAGAGGACCTTATTTGGTAGAATAAAATTCTATCATAGGAAAATATTTTCCTAATCTTATTAAACTAATAAGATATTCACATGACAAGAATAAAATTCTATGTTAGAATAAAATTCTAACCTTGTTAAACTAACGAGATATCCATATGATAGAATTAAATTCTATATTAAGAAAATATATTTATGATCTTGTTAAACTAAAAAGCTATGATAGAATAAACTTCTGATCTTGTTGAAACTAACAAGATATTCATAATCTTGCTAAACAAACAAGAAATCCTCTCTGTTAAACAGAGAGCCTTTGGATTAAAAATCCGACGGTGAATAAAATTCACGGATTGATCTAAAAGATCTTGGAATCAATCATGATCTCTCAATAAGGTATTTTCTTAACAAATTGATTCTTTTTCTTCTCATATAAATAGGAGCAAGAAGAGGAAGAAAGATATACAGATAGGGGGAGATGGGAAAAAAAATAAAGAGAGAATTTAATTCTCTAGAAAGAAGAGGAACCCCTCCCAAAAGCTCCCACAAAACAAAAAGAGAATTTAATTCTCAAACCAAGAGTTTAACTCTTCTCAAAGAACTTAGTTTTTCCTCTGGTTAAAATCTGCAGAAGTAGATCTTCCCACAAGTTGAGAATTTAATTCTCATCAGGGAGATTCTGTCATGCAGATTCAAAACATAGGGTAAAGAACCGAGTTCAAAAGAGTTTAACTCTTACAAAACATATATGAATTTAATTCCTCTGAAATTGGGGTTTAACCCTTTAAAAAGAATTTAATCCCTGTAAAGAACAAAAGGAGAACTTGATTCCTCAGAACCATAGATGGACAGCCTGGTGATTCATTAGCGTTCAACGCTACATAACAAAGCCCACGTGTTCCCACGTAAGCACCTCTGATGAACAAAAAGAATGACTGAGACTGAATCACGTGCTCCCACATGACCTTTTAAAACGAGCGCTCAGCAATTACATGTAAAAAGGAAATAAATCGAAAGACAATTCTCATTTTGGGGCGCCTCACGTGTTCCCACGTGACCCCCAAATAGTTGCCTAACACTTACATGAAAAAGAGGAAAATTCCAAAGACAGCGCTCACATTTTGAGCACCTCACGTGTTCGCACGTGAGCATTACATGAGCTAAGTGCTTAGCACTTATAAAAGGAAGAGGGAATAAACCTAAATAGGTAGTTACCAACTCTGGGCCTCACGTGCCCACACGTGAGGGCCACAAGAATTAAGTGTTTAACACTTATATACAGACGGGGATTTGGACCCAAGTGTACAGCGTCAACTTTCAGGTGCCTCACGTGCCACACGTGAGCGTCCCAAATTTTAGTGTTTAACACTGGTTTAGTGACTCACGTGGGAGCACGTGAGTACCGAGCATATATTAGTGTTTAACACTATAAGAAGCCAACTTCAGCCCTAAATTGGCTAAGTTTTCTTGAGATTAAAATGTCTAGGATCTCCAAATAGACTGAGCCTCTATGCTCATGACTTCCTAAATTAATTGACCAGAATGATGTCCATCACACATCTCTTGAGTTAATCTTAGTCTCCCAAAAATGACTAATGATTCTTAGATGGTCCACCATGATCTTTCCCCTCAGTCTAGAATTTGGTTCAAGGGTACATCTCTCCATACCTCTGATACATTTCGTTGTAATTCTTCAACGTCTTCAGAGAGGTGGAGGGTTCCGACAACCAACAGCTCTTGGGTGCACTCCCAAACCCATGAGCACATCCCTGTGGACCGCAATGTCCTTAAACTAGCTATGGACCGCAACGTCCTTAAACTAGCTATGGACCGCAACGTCCTTAAACTAAGCTATGCACTATAACGTCCTTAAACTAAACCCTCACCCCCCAAAAAATGGCGATCTACGGACCGTAACGTCCCTAAACTAAAACGATAGAGCCCAAATGCTCTTTTGTTGGATCAAGAACGATCCTAACCTCCCGTTAAGTTGATCTTAGTCCAAGATCGGACTAACATATCCTTAACAAACATTTAAGTTGATCTTAATCTGAAACGAGATTAACGAACCTTAAATCAACCCAAACCCAAATATAAGATATACGTATTTGGACTAATTCACGCCCTACGGGCGACAACATAAATTGGTCTTCGTATACAATTCACGGGCAACCAAAAATAAAATAAACACACACGACACGAAGTGATCTTCTGGAGCAGGAGAAAGTGGTTACCGCGATGCGGTAGCATAATTAACTGCAGGGGCTTTCTTCTATAGGGAAGAGCGTCCCCACAATCAAAAACCCCTCGCAAACGAGGGGGGATCTGACGAAGTCTGCTACAACGGCCGCATCCATCCAAACCTCCGATGCACGGTGCCATAAATAAATTTGGCATCTTCGGAGAGGTGGACAGATAAATCCAAATAGCATCTACCCCCCCAAATTCAGGCAAGACGTTTGTCTTGCCGGTTTTCGGCGGTAAACAGATTCTGGCATACCAGGTGGGACCTTTTCCTCTTTCCACTCCACACTTCGTGTTTCGTGTTTTTCCGAGATCAAATAATCGCGGTATATATGTTTGTGGTTGCCCTTAGATGATGGGATACTGAAGCCGGCGTTTCGTCTCTATGAAGAATGGCGTTTACTCCCACCCTAGCAACTCGGGCTCTGTCATATCCGGTGGAGTCAAGTATGGGCCACTTGCTGTAGGGTTACGTAGCGCGGCAGCAAGGTTTCGGGAGGCATCGTCCATGCCGTTTTTAAATTTTTGCCGTTCTAAATAACCCTAACCCTAGAATCTTAACTAGAGTTTTAAACGAACTAGAAATGTTAACATCTTAACAACTAAGTGAATGCGGAATACAACCTTTGTAGGCCGGTCCTTCACTTCAAATGCTCCGTGTAGAAGTCCCTTCGGTGCGAGTAATGATCTCCCGAACTCTTGAGAGGCTCCATAAGATGAAAGATACAAACTTGCTCGAAGTCTTCGAAGCCGAAGATGATCTACGTCGAGGAGAATCAAGCTCATGCTACATCTTCACTAAATTAGGGTTTAGTGAAGCAAACACCCTAAACTAAATGGCTAATAGTAGAGGATGATGAAGTAGGAAATGAGCTCTCTTTAGATTTCTTTTTCTCACAATATTTCATCACTTTAGAAAAAACTAGCAAGCTTTTTCTCAAAATGAGGAAGAAGATGATGAATGAATCTCATGTGGTTAGAAATGCAACCATGGTGAGTATATGTCATGTCTTAACCCTTGTAGAGACTAAACCATGGCTAAGTGTGAAGGTTAGGTTAATAAATATCTTAACGTAAAAACAAACAAGTGGAGTAAGTCAAAGGTTCTACTAACTTCCTCAAAGCTCAACCATGACTAATTCCAAATGATGTTTAATTACTTAATAATAAATATTAAACCCTAACATTAACCCTAGCATGGTGTGAGTCTCATACACCCTTGTTGCATGTATAACCTAGCATGTCACAATGATATATATCACATATATATTATTTGTGAACAAAATAAAACAATACTATTAACATATATCACATATATATTAATGTATCATCAAGTGAGAAAAAGTAATACTTAAGTGAGCTAATATTAGTTAATGTAATTTAATATATCAAATATATAATTGTACATTAAATTATTAAATCAACACTTGATTTAATAATCCGGCTATATTACATATAACCGACTAATATAAAATGCAAAAACTTATCGAATCAACATTTGATCTGATAACCCGGCTATATCACATATAACCGAGCAATGTCACAAGTCCCGAGAATAGAATGCGGTATCACATACACGCATTAATCTCGGTCCTGAACATATCACATATGTGCTCCTACTCCGTTTCGCATGAACCAGGAAACCTCTGTGTAGGCCTCTAAAAACTCGTCAATACGCCGGCAGTAGGTGTTGATCATATCAAACACCCACAAGCCGCAAGCGGTCTGCCAAATGTAACGGCCATCTGCGTATTGAGCGATTAGAAGATCAACAAGCAAGCCTGCTGATTCTCCTGCGAACCCAATCAGTAACACTACCGTGCAGTCCGGTCTCTTCGTCTGATATGTCGGATATCACAGTTTGGGGGTGGTATAACGTCAGACCCTAATAGCCTGATAAGTCATGCCGATGCAAGGTCCATAACGGTTCGAGAAACTACTGATAATACTTACCAGTAGATCTCAACAACCCTGGCCAGGGATTTCATATTATGGCCAATCGAGCATAGCGCAACATCAACTCCCAATACCGGAAGAGACGAATCCCCTCCTATCGCTCATTGCCTCCATGTGACTCGGGAATGTACCCCAAAACCATCTTTTTGTACGATCTATTGTCCGTGGTATGGTGGAAATCAAATCACAGTGGGATCGCACAAGACTCTATGACGATCTCAGGTCGACAGACTAACCTGTACCAGTGTCACCAGAGAACCGCTATCTGACGATAGGTATAGTACCATCTAGGAGTTCTTGGCGAGTCCGTCCAGTGTACCCAGTCTCCACTGAGCACCCTTATACCTTCTCTGATGTCAAACACCAATGGATGTGGGATCATCCATCGCCCATTATATGGGTCAAGAAGCGCATACGCCAGTCTACTCTGGAGTATCAATGCCCTGTCTCAATACTCCCACGACTAGGAACAATTATAGGGTGTACTTGTGGACTACCCTTGGCCCCACTAGTATGATCTCCATCATAGTCCTGGTAGTCAAGTACACATCCTAAGTGCTTTATCAATATGTGAGAGCAAGACAGCATCACATATACAAGTCAATATGTTAAGACAAAGTGCAACCAGATAGCATACTATCATATCGAGCAAGAAAGTCCTCCCTATATATGTCCAAGCATCCACTACAATATACATCCCATGTACAGTAATGGCCTCTAGGGCATACATATAACTAACACTTGCAGTCTCAAATCTCTGCAATCCGGCTCTTCAACAAATCAACAGGCTTCGATTTAGGTCGATTCTCCCACCTCCCACCCTTGGTACCTCAACGCCGAAGGAGGAATCCAGAAGAAGTCTGTCTTCCATAGGCTGGCTCCTCAAGTTTCTGCTTTGCCGACGGAATCTATCTCCAAACAACTGGTTCCTTCCAAAGGCCATGGTTGACGCATGGGGCAGAATATTCAAGCCCTTAAAGAAAACAGGGGCCAGGCTCAGCAAAATTCTGAGGCTAATCAAATTCCGGCCGTAAGAAACGGTCGACGTCGATATCGGCATTGTACAAAACAAGCTGGGGGCAGTTCTCCATCAGCGTTGACTCCATCTGCTTCAAATCTGATGATGGATGCTGATGTTCCAACCTGGAACAGCTTCAAACTGTTGCGAATGGTCAGACAAAATTCTCCCACCGCAATATTGAAGAAATCTCCGCAGCCCATGGAGATCCCACGAGAGCAGAAACCAGTTCGCTCCTTATAACAACTTCCTCATCTATATATAATGTGTGGAAGCAGTTGAAGGACTCAATTGTCGTCTGCGGATCTTCCTCTAAACGTCAGCCAAATTCTGACAAATCTCCTTTCAAATACAAGGGGATTCATCCCAAGATGGTTCTGATACAACGGTTCCTCCCAAAAACAAAGCGGATTTTCACAAAAAAGAGAGGCTTAATAATGCTCAAGTGCCCGAAGCAAACTCCTCCTTCGAAAAGCCTGTCTTTTGCCTAAGGAAAATCCCGAGGACGCACCCGAAGAAAGAGTAGAGAAGGAGTCAGATATTGATTTCCTAAAGCGCGCTCTGAAAAAGAGAGATGAAGAAGCGGCAGAAATGTCCACTAAAATGAACTAGATGGCCCTTCTGATTCAGAATATGGCTGGAATGATGGTTCAATTGGAACCACTGGCAGATGAACCGCCGGTAGTCAGTCTTAAAGATAAGGATGACATTTCAAATCCTCTGCAAACCTCATCAACGGCCGAAGAGGAAATGATTCCAAAAGCAAAGATGAACGGATATATCGCTCAGCAAATCAAAGCTCACTACGCTAGAGAAGCATCAAATAGGCCAATCAAGGCTGGTCGACCGTATCCGACGTGGTATGATCAAATACAGTACCCGCCAGAGCACACACTTCCAACGTTCCACATGTACAAAGGAACTGGGAATCCTCGCCAGCACATTGCGCGATTTAAATCCATGTGCGGTAACACTGGAGATAATGATATAGTTCTCCTCTGACAGTTCGTCAACTGTCTGGCGGGCATTGCCTTGGAATGGTATGCGGAACTCCCGAATGAATCCGTGAATAACTTCGATGAGATGGAGATGCTCTTTTGTCAGAGATTCGCTAGTGTGAATAAACGCATTACCATAACGATGTTGGTCAATGAAAGGGTTAGACCGAATGAGACCTGGGTTCAATATGTTACCCGATGGCGAAATCTCTGGTCAAAATGCGAGCAACGTATGAACGAAGCTATAGCTATGGGAATGTTCAAAGCCGCCCTTGACTCAAATTCAAAAGGTGTTCCCATTTACGGCCCTTTTCAAGCCGACAACCTTCCAAGAGCTCAGGGATAAAATGACTCGATTGGATCAGCTGGGTCAAGACCCTTCATCATCCGATGAAGATGAATGAAAAGCGGAGGTAAGGTGGCATTTGTCGCCAACGCTCAACAAAAAATAAGAGACTTTGTAGCAACCTGTCGCCAAAATAGCGATGGCGTGGGTACTCGCTCTCCCCCCGAGATATACACAGGGGGCATATTTTTTACTGGCGGAAGAATCTCTACATGGGATGGCCCTTTCTTCTAAAAGAACAAGTAGAATATCAAGGAACTTACAAGCGGGTCCTGCAATCAAGTGGAATATCCCACTTGAACTAAAAAACCATGGGAGGGATATAAAACCCATGTCCCACTCCGAATTAGACGATGAGGAAAAAACCCCAAGTTAAATTCATTCTTCCAAGGAAGCGGAAGACTCGGCAGAAGGAGTGACGTGATATTTCGTTCCTTTTTATATGAAGAAGACGCTCTATCAGTATTGGAAAGCGACATTGATAAGCAGGGGCAGGTGCTGTTTAAAATGCCCAGTACTTCCTGCAAAAAAACCCGATTGGAACGATGATAGATGAAGAAGTCCAAGAAGGTAAAAATAGTCTAAGGCATGAAGTGTCCATGCAAACAAAGGATAAGCAACAAGTCTCAGCAAAGAAGAGTTGGAAGGGGTGAGTTATGCAACTTCACGATCGAATGAGAATGTTGGACCGAAAAGTCCTTAAACTAGAAATTCGCCTCAAATATGGCGATAATGGAACGAAACGTCCCTAAACCAGTGTGTCGCCTCAAACATGGCACATTGCCCTAAATACGACGATATCATTTTGAGATCTATATTGCAATCGAAGTCCCAACGGCAAAGGTTGCAACTCAAGTCCTACCGGCTACACAGTTACTCCAGCAATGAAGCCACCCCCAAGTCCCACTGGCAAACAGATGGGTCACCTGCGGCGAAACTATTTTCGAGAGTTTCATCGTTCGCCAAAAAAAACAAAAAAAAACGGTATGTCCATAAGCAAAATGGGCACGGATGAAAACCCGAAAGGGCGCCGTGAGTAAAAACAGCAGGATTGCCGGCGAGCTTGTGAATACCCGGAAGGGCGCAATCTCGTTAAAATAAATACACTTACCAGATCCTCACGACTCGTAAGGAGAATCCCCCCCTGTGAGACCCTCACGGCTCATAGGATTCAAAAGCCTTAAGTTACAGGGATCGGGACCTGTTCTTAAGACGTCATATCCCCCAAATTACCCTACAAGCGGTCCATATTGACCCTTGTATACAATTCACAGGGCACGAGTAAATATTTCTTTGCCAAGTTCTATAAATGGTAAGAAATGTCCCTATCTGGTGAATAACACTTGTAGGTCCTCTCGACTTGCAAGGAGAAAATATTCTTGTGAGATCCTTACGACTTATAAGAGAAGATATCACTTAGGAATCCTCACGACTCCTAAGGAGAAAATACGCCTACGAGATCCTCACGACTCATAGGGAGAAAACCCTTTATGAGACCCTTACGGCTCATAAAGTCAAAAGTCTTAGTCGACATGATCCTAACACTGTCTACTAAGCCACCTTTGTCCAAATCGACAGGGGTAAATGATGATTCGCTCCTGGCACTATCCCAGTTGTAGCGATGTTGATGCCTAAATCGGTATCAAATTCTGAGTCCTCTCAATGAAAATGAAGAGTCGCTCCTGGCAATATCCCAGTTGTAGTGATACTGATGCCTAAACAGGTGTTAAACTCCAAGTCAACCTCTCCGGCAAATGCCGTCCCTACAACTATCTAATGAAGAAGGAGACCCCGTTCTTCTGGGATCAGAAATGCCAAAGAAAATGGGACAAAATCAAGCAATACCTGCAGAATCCGCCGGTACTGACCGTTCCGGTCAAGGAAAAGCCCCTCATCCTGTACACAACAGCCCTTGATGGTTCTTTAGGCACGCTATGGGCACAGGAGAATGACCAGAGGAAGGAGAGAGCTCTCTAGTATTTGAGTTTCGAGTTCTTCTGGGGGCAGAAAGCAACTACTCCCCTATTGAAAAGCACTGTCTGGCATTAATCTTCGCAGTAACGAATCTTCGGCATTATGCCTTGGCACATGAGGTCCATCTCATATCAAAGGTGGATCCTCTCAAATATTTGAAGTCAAGAGCCATACTTACGGGAAGGCTTGCCAAATGGACCCTCCGCTTAATGGAATTCTTGATAATCTATCGACCTCTCAAGGCAGTAAAAGGCCAGGCCATCACCGACTTTCTCGCAGAGCATCTGATAGCCGACGACTCTCCCTTGAACTGCGAATTGACTGACGAACATGCGTTTGACGAATCGATGGGGAGAAAGAAGGGAGTGATACTCGATGGGAACTCTACTTCGATGGGGTATTGTCTATGAAGAGGCGGAAGCAAAGCACCCCCATAATCAAAACCGGAGTAGGCCTTATCTTTGTGACTCCACAAGGAGGGATAATGCATTTTTCCCTTTCCTTAACGGAGCGAAGACCAAACAACGAAGCGGAATATGAAGCTTTGATAGCAGGTCTCGAGATCGCCATTGACATGAGAATCGAGAACCTCCTCATATATGGAGACTCCCAGCTGGTCGTTAGCCAAGTAAAGGGAGACTATCTGACGTGTAAGCCAGAATGGGTGAAATATGGCGAAAAAGTGCAGCAACAGCTATCTCAAAACCCCTACTACATCCTGGAAAGTATACCACAAGTGGAAAATTGCAAGGCAGATGCGTTAGCCAAACTCTCTAAAGAACTGGCTGACGAAAACCTCGATGACGTTAGGATCATTTTGCAAAGCCGCCGGATTCTCGCGCCAACAGAAATATCTCCGAACTTGTTTGAAAGAAAGGGAGCGACTGAACAAGCGGTCTTCCAAATAGAGGAAGAAAAGGCTGAGGATTGGAAAGAATTTTTTATAGACTACTTCAAATACCATCGAACGCCTGAAAATGTATCATCAAGACATCAGCTTATGAAGCGAGCTCTGTCTTTCGCCTTCGTCAATGATACTCTATATAAAAGATTATTCGATTGTTTGTGGCTAAGATTTCTGGGACCAGAGGAAGCAAGGAGAGTCGTCCAAGAAACTCATGACGGACTCTGCGGTTCTCATCATGCTGGGCCAAAGATAAAGCTGAAGGTCAAAAGAATGGGTTACTATTGACCCACGATGATTCAGGACTGCCTCGAATATGCGAAGCAGTGTCACTCGTGCCAAATTCACGGGGACATCACTCACAAGCATCCAAATCCGCTCCACCCAACATTGGCTAGCTGGCCATTCGAAATGTGGGGAACCGATATAATCGGGCCCATCGAACCAGCATCATCCAAGGGACATCGGTTCATATTAGCGAGAACCGATTACTTCTTTAAGTGGGCAGAAGCAGTACCGCTAAGGGATGTGAAAATATCACGCCCCGCTTCCCAGAGTGCGCTAAGATCGGCACGTGACAGAGCCAACCATGCTACCTGTGGCTAGGAAGGATCCTTCCACAGTCACATTACAGCTGTCTAGAGATATCAAGAACAGTAGAACTAAAATAAATTATCTAGTACATGTCCATAAGCCAGAATAAACGAGTCATGAAATAAAATAATGCGGAAGCGAGAGATTCAAATACAATACTCTGGAATGTACGTCCCATAATACGGGCTCACATCAGGAATGAAAAAATGCTGAAAGGAAAACTAAACTAAACTAATAACATATCTTCACTGCTCGGCCTGTTGATCAAAATATTCCTGAGCAGCCTGTGATAAGGATAAGGGATCAGGGCCATGCAAAACCCAGACGTCAGTGCGTCATAATATCAATAATATTAAGCAAGCATGATGTAATGAAATATGCAGGCATGAAGTATGAATAGTAACAAGTTATCAAGAAATAAGCAGTAACATGAATATATAGATCAGTGAACAAGATATATACAGGTGAAGTGCAGTGAGTAGTCTAAACTGTGCTACAGGGTTATCTACTCTAAAGTTATTCGAAATCAATTAATGTAGTTCTCATCGTAACCCATCGGTCTATGCCCCGTTCATTCCCCACGGGACCACGGTAAAATGATATAATAGACTGTGAGTCTATGCCCCGTTCATTCCCCACGGGACCACGGTAAAATGATATAATAGACTGTGAGTCTATGTCCCGTTCATTCCCCACGGGACCACGGTAAAATGATATAATAGCCCTTTGAGTTACGTTCAGCTACATTCTTAATTTCCCCATACCCCCAAGTTATGTGTAAGTCAGGTATTGATAAATCGGGAGCTAATGCCAACACAGGATCAAGCAGGTACATGTTTGTTTAAATAGACACAGGATATGTCCGTAGGGACAATATGTCAAGATTATCGGCATTAGTAACAAGATCATGTATCGATTCAGGTAGTGGTATATATCAGGTCATGTCAGGTAATGCACATGTATCAAGTCATGTCAAATAATGTATCAGGTCAAATCAGGTAGTGCACATGCAACAGATGGGTAATCATAATCAACTGTAGTAAGTATGGATGCACAAAATCAAGTTTGAAGCATTAATAAAATGAAATAATATGAATGGTATGGAAATAGATACAAATTCAATGATATGGATGCACACTATCGATTAGGGTTACCTTTTATAGTTCCAATACTAATTAGAATGCACTTTATTAAACATGGGGTGTTAAAATAACATTATTATGTTATTAATGAGATCTGTAGATGCAGCTACATGTATTCTATATGATAGGGATGCAAACGGATGTCATATAACCGTAAAATGATAAACTGGTAATTTCGGAATGTACAATTTAAACAATATGAACTTTTATATTCAATTGGATGCAGTATACTGTAGTATAATATGTAACAAGATAGGTTTGCATGCGCTAGATGTAAAATAATACGTACGGATGTATACGGATGTCGGAAATCTGTAAAACGAGAACTTGGGATGCATGATTTAAAATACCAGTGTTATAATTATTAAAATAGATGTATATAAAATATTGTAGCATGTAGCAAGATAAACTTGCCTAGACGGAACGAGAACGGATGTGTACGGAACGTCCTACGTCGGCGAAAAGTCGCGACGCGCGCACGGTACACGGAACGGGTCCGAATAACGCAGGGTGATCACGCAGTCCGGGTACGTCGTCTGGATCGTCGGCGTCGATCCCGGCTCCGGTGAACTACGGAAAACAGATCACAAGAATCAAAGAAAAGAAAAGAAAGAAGAGAAAGGAAGAAGAGGATGAAGAAGAAGCGATAGGGAGTGATGCTCACTGTGGTTGCGTTCTGTGGTTGCAGAGGGGAGGTGTGAAGGTGTCAACGGCGATGAACGGAGCTCCGGCGATGAGGTTTGATTGCTAGGGTTCGGTTAGGGTTAGCTAGGGTTTGGTGTTAGTTTGATGAGGGAGAAGAGAACAGAGGAGAGGGAGAGAAGAGATGGAAGAATGGAGATGGCGACGAGATGAGAAGTGGTGGGGTCGTCGGCGAGGTGAGCTGGTGCAGGGTTTTTATGGGTTCTCAGGTGTAGGGTGCTTCGGGGAGAGGGAGGAAGGTGGCTGAGTTGGTGAAGAGGAGGTGACGAGGAGGAGGATATGAAGATGAAGGCGAGAGGAGAGAGAGAGGGAGAGGAGAGATAACCTTGTCTCGTAGTGGCTTAGAATAAAGAAAGGAGAAGAGAGAGAGAGAGAGAGATAAAGGAAGAGAGAGAAAGAGAGAAAGAAAAAGAAGAGAGAGGGTGTGTCAGTAAGAGAAGAGTTGTTAAAAAATCGTTTAGATTTTAATTGAAAAATATTTTGTACGTTATATAAATTTTAAACTGTTAAATTTTAATAAAGATATTAAATTAAATAAAATTGGATTTTCTGGAAAATACAAATTTAGTCCAAAATATGCTCGGGTCGGGTCTAAAAATCCAGATTTAAAATATGAAAAATATATGCAACGTCCAAATTTAAAAATGAATGCTCGGGTAACGAAAATGCATACCCCCAAGAACGGATGCATGCACGTGCGCGTAGCCATCCAAACACGTCCGTTTCACTGAACGGGACGAGAACAAGATGCACGGATGCTACCACAGGGTTAGGGGTATCATGCAGGCCATGTTATGTAATTTTAAATTATTTTATATGACTTAAAATGTTATATGGTAAAAGATGCAATGCCAGATAAAATGCCAGTATGCAATATTCATGAAAATGCACGAATCTACGTAACAAGTCAGGATGAACCATAAACATGAATCAAAGAAGTTTCAAGCAAGCGGGTCGGGTCGAATGCTAATATTAAAGTAAAATACTATTCGCACCCAAAACACGATAAATCAGGGAAATATGATAACTGTAATTGGTATAAATGAACTAGGGTGTTACATTATACCCAACTACAAAAAGAATTTCGTACTCGAAATTCCAAGAACAAGGAAAGATAAACAATCATGAAACTATAAGAATAGATATGGAAACTTCTGTCGGATTTCATCTTCACGTTCCCAAGTCGATTCTCCATGCGAGCGATTTCCCCAAGAAACAAGTACGAGAGGGATAACCTTGTTCTTAAGGACCTTTTCTCTTCGATCAACAATCGACATCGGTCGTTCTTCAAAGGTTAAATCTTCTCGTACAGTCAGCTCCGAATGATCCAGCACGTGTGTTTCATCTCGAACATACCTACGGAGTTGAGATACGTGAAAAACATCATGAACATTTGCCAAAGATTACGGTAAAGCCAATCGATATGCCACTTCTCCAATACGTTCCAAAATCTCGAAAGGCCCAACGAATCGAGAACTAAGCTTGTCTCGACTCCCAAAACGAATCACTCCTCTAGTCGGAGAGATCTTCAAGAATACCAGATCGCCAACAGCGAACTCCAGAGGTCTTCTCGATGTATCGGCCCAACTCTTCTGTCGATCTTGTGCTGTTTTCATCTGATTCCGGATAGTGTTAACTTTCTCTACCGTTTGCACGATCAAATCCGGTCCCAACAATCTTCGTTCTCCAATATCGTCCCAACAAATAGGTGAATGACACTTGCGACCATACAACGCTTCAAATGGAGCCATCTGAATAGTCGCCTGAAAACTGTTATTGTAAGAAAACTCCACCAAGTGTAGATGATCCTCCCATGAACCCTTGAAGTCTAACATGCAAGCTCTCAACATGTCTTCAAGAGTTTGGATCGTTCTCTCCGACTGGCCATCTGTTTGAGGATGATAAGCTGTGCTAAATTTCAATCGAATCCCCAAACTTTCCTGTAAGCTCCTCCAGAAGTGTGATAAGAATCGGGTGTCATAGTTAGACACGATGCTTACAGGTACTCCATGCAATCTCACAATCTCCTGCATGTACCGTTCTGCTAACGCTTCTGTTGACTGATCAACTCGAAATGGTATGAAATGAGCTGCTTTGGTCAATCGATCAACAACCACCCAAACTGCAGTATTGCCCTTTGGACTCCACGGTAAAGCTGTCATGAAATCCATGGTTATATGTTCCCACTTACATTGAGGAATCGGAAGTGGTTGCAATAAACCAGCTACCTTTTGATGTTCAGCCTTAACTTGTTGACACACCAAGCACTTCGTTACAAAATGAGCAATCTCCCGTTTCATGCCTTCCCCCCAGAAATGCTGTCTTAGATCGCGGTACATCTTCGTGCCTCCAGGATGTACAGAATACGCGGAACTGTGTGCCTCTTTCATAACCTCTTCACGAATGTCTCCTTTTGGCATACAAATGGCTACCATATCGCAACGAACCATCTTTATGAATCAACAAGTCCGTTCGAAGTCCGGCTTCAACTGGTATCATCTTCCATCGACGAAAGAACATTGTTTGTCGGTCTAGCCCTAAACTCGACTGGCCTGACAGAACAGCTTCTTCCAGCAAAACAAACTCTGAATGTCCAGGAATCTGGAAAATCACTTTCTTTTCCCTACAATCAATGTGAGCGTGGAAAGTGAGACCATCCATTTCCAAGACAACTTCATAACTTCCGGTTATCAAACACCAAGAAATCTGCGAATAACTCCCGTCCGCAAGTAACTACAGAACAATCCTTACATTCTCTACTAGTTATGATCTTCCCATTCCCAGTGTGTATGTCCCAACAACTAGATAGGGTCGTGCAAGTAATCGAGTGTGTAGAAGTACACTTGGTTGAGACAAAACAATGGGATGCACTAGAATCGTATAATACTAATGCGGGAAAAATCACGAACAAGTAGGATACCTGAAACGACTTCCTCTGAAGCCTTGGTCTCATCAGCCGTCAGGGTAAAAGCTCGAGCTTGATTAGATCCCTGAGTTAATTGCTCCTGCTCCCGAAACTGCTTCTGCGGTGGCCTCTGAACATCATCTTTCATGCGAAGCTTCGACGGACAAGTATCAGTGGTATGATCAGCTGATCCATAAATAAGACAAAGTCCAAGTCTCCTTCGACAATCTCTCCAGAAATGACCCGGTCGTTGGCAGTAATCGCACAACACCCTTCCTTTTTGCTCGGGCAAAACTGGCTTCTTCATTGGTGTAATGCGATGCCTGTCCACCGGAATACCTCTGCGTATAAGCGCTCGATTCGGCGTAAACGCCGGCTTTCGTACCACAACTGTCGGCTGCTGCGTACCTCCAGTCTTCATTGATTGGCTCTGCTGCTCTCGAGCCGCTTTAGGTACTTGTGAGAAAGTGGTCAAACCCATAGATATAATTTGCCTCTGGATGTCCACGTCCAAACTGCGCATGAACCTCCTTGCCCTATCAGCATCGTTGGCAACCAAAAGTCCAGCGAATCTACTAAGCCGTGTCCACTCAGCCGCATGTACATCCACGGGTACGCCGTTCTGCTTCAAACTGATAAACTTTTCTTCCATTTCCTCCCGTGCAGTCTGCGGGAAGAACTTCTCCAAGTAACTCTTCGAAAAATCTGCCCAACTGATCGGCTTGGGCAAGCGGGTCTCTTCCACAAGCCACCATTTATGGGCATAGTCTACCAATTGGATGCGTACTACATCCACTCTCTTGTCCTCTGGAATCTATGCTGCAACGAGCAGATTCTCCGTATCGACTAGCCACTGCTCTGCTGGCAACGGCTCCTCCAGATCAGTGAAAACGGACGGACCGAGCCTCCTGAAATCCGCCACGGTACCCACACGTTCCATTGGTTTGGCCACAACATTGTTTACGGACTGCTGAACGGTCCGCAAACCTTCCTGAAAAGCTTCGGCTTGCCGCTGGTTCAGTTCAGTCTGCCGTTTCTGGTTCTCTAGCAAGCCACGAATTACTCCAAGTAAGGCGGCGCCATCCACACGCCTCTGGTACGACTTCAAAATTCTGTCCGCCATGATTCTGCAACCAATACACCAAAGAGGATTAGTATGATGAACAAGATTCAAAACTTGCGATGAATGATGACCATGAATCAAGGATATGAATCAAGACTAGAACTCCAAGTTACTTAAATAGAGTACCGCATTGTAACCATGCCGTGGTATATAGTTACAATCACATAACTCCACCCAAGTCGCCCAAATTCTAGAGATAAACAATAGGAAACCAAAGTTTCAAGTCGAGATGCAAAGAGGTTTGCATATCGTCAAGGTAAGAAACAAGAGGAAGTTAAGATTCAAAAATGGCAAGATGGTAAAGTGGCAGGATATGTTCCTAATCACGAGTATTCTGATTTGTGTATTGGGTCCAATACCCAACTACAAAAGAATCAAACCCGATTAACCTAAATCCTATGGCTCTGATACCAAACAAACCCTGTCACGCCCCGCTTCCCAGAGTGTGCTAAGATCGGCACGTGACAGAGCCAACCATGCTACCTGTGGCTAGGAAAGATCCTTCCACAGTCACATTACGGCTGTCTAGAGATATCAAGAACAGTAGAAGTAAAATAAACTATCTAGTACATGTCCATAAGCCAGAATAAACGAGTCATGAAATAAAATAATGCGGAAGCGAGAGATTCAAATACAATACTCTGGAATGTACGTCCCATAATACGGGCTCACATCAGGAATGAAAAAATGCTGAAAGGAAAACTAAACTAAACTAATAACAGATCTTCACTGCTCGGCTTGTTGATCAAAATATTCCTGAGCAGCCTGCGATAAGGATAAGGGATCTGGGCCATGCAAAACCCAGACGTCAGCGCGTCATAATATCAATAATATTAAGCAAGCATGATGTAATGAAATATGCAGGCATGAAGTATGAATAGTAACAAGTTATCAAGAAATAAGCAATAACATGAATATATAGATCAGTGAACATGATATATACAGGTGAAGTGCAGTGAGTAGTCTAAACTGTGCTACAGGGTTATCTACTCTAAAATTATTCGAAATCAATTAATGTAGCCCTCATCGTAACCCATCGGTCTGCCCCGTTCATTCCCCACGGGACCACGGTAAAATGATATAATATACTGTGAGTCTATGCCCCGTTCATTCCCCCACGGGACCACGGTAAAATGATATAATAGACTGTGAGTCTATGTCCTGTTCATTCCCCACGGGACCACGGTAAAATGATATAATAGCCTTTTGAGTTACGTTCAGCTACATTCTTGATTTCCCCATACCCCCAAGTTGTGTGTAAGTCAGGTATTGATAAATCTGGAGCTAATGCAAACACAGGATCAAGTAGGTACAGGTTTGTCTAAATAGACACAGGATATGTCCGTAGGGACAACAGGTCAAGATTGTCGGCATTAGTAACAAGATCATGTATCAATTCAGGTAGTGGTATATATCAGGTCATGTCAGGTAGTGCACATGTATCAAGTCATGTCAAATAATGTATCAAGTCAAATCAGGTAGTGCACATGTAACAGATGGGTAATCATAATCAACTGTAGTAAGTATGGATGCACAAAATCAAGTTTGAAGCATTAATAAAATGAAATAATATGAATGGTATGCAAATAGATACAAAATCAATGATATGGATGCACACTATCGATTAGGGTTACCTTTTATAGTTCCAATACTAATTAGAATGCACTTTATTAAACATGGGGTGTTAAAATAACAGTATTATGTTATTAATGAGATCTGTAGATGCAGCTACATGTATTCTTTATGATAGGGATGCAAACAGATATCATATAACCGTAAAATGATAAACTGGTAATTTCGGAATGTACAATTTAAACAATATGAACTGTTATATTCAAGTGGATGCAGTATACTGTAGTATAATATATAACAAGATAGGTTTGCATGCGCTAGATGTAAAATAATACGTACGGATGTATACGGATGTCGGAAAACTGTAAAATGAGAACTTGGGATGCATGATTTAAAATACCAGTGTTATAATTATTAAAATAGATGTATATAAAGTATTGTAGCATATAGAAAGATAAACTTGCCTAGACGGAACGAGAACGGATGTGTACGGAACGTCCTACGTTGGTGAAAAGTCACGATGCGCGCACGGTACACAGAACGGGTCCAAATAACGCATGAGAGTGATCACGCAGTCCGGGTATGTCGTCTGGATCGTCGGCGTCGATCCCGGCTCCGGCGAATTACGGAAAACAGATCACAAGAATCAAAGAAAAGAAAAGAAAGAAGAGAAAGGAAGAAGAGGAGGAAGAAGAATAGATAGGGAGTGATGCTCACCGTGGTTGCGTTCTGTGGTTGCAGAGGGGAGGTGTGAAGGTGTCAACGGCGATGAACGGAGCTCCGGCGATGAGGTTTGATTGCTAGGGTTCGGTTAGGGTTAGCTAGGGTTTGGTGTTGGTTTGATGAGGGAGAAGAGAACAGAGGAGAGGGAGAGAAGAGATGGAAGAATAGAGATGGCGACGAGATGAGAAGTGGAGGGGTCGTCGGCGAGGTGAGGTGGTGCAGGGTTTTTATGGGTTCTCGGGTGCAGGGTGCTTCGGGGAGAGGGAGTAAGGTGGCTGAGTTAGTGAAGAGGAGGTGACGAGGAGGTGGATATGAAGATGAAGGCGAGAGGAGAGAGAGAAGGAGAGGAGAGATAACCTTGTCTCGTAGTGGCTTAGAATAAAGAAAGGAGAAGAGAGAGAGAGAGATAAAGGAAAAGAGAGAAAGAGAGAAAGAGAGAAAGAAAAAGAAGAGAGATGGTGTGTCAGTGAGAGAAGAGTTGTTAAAAAATCGTTTAGATTTTAATTGAAAAAGATTTTGTAAATTATATAAATTTTAAACTGTTAAATTTTAATAAAGATTTTAAATTAAATAAAATTGGATTTTCTGGTAAATACAAATTTAGTCCAAAACACGCTCTGGTCGGGTCTAAAAATCCAGATTTAAAATATGAAAAATATATGCGACGTCCAAATTTAAAATTGAATTCTCGGATAACGAAAATGCATACCCCCAAGAACGGATGCACGTACGTGCGCGTAGCCATCCAAACACGCCCGTTTCACTGAACGGGACGAGAACAAGACGCGCGGATGCTACCACGAGGTTAGGGGTATCATGCAGGCCATGTTATGTAATTTTAAATTATTTTATATGAATTAAAATATTATATGGTAAAAAATGCAATGCAAGATAAAATGCCAGTATGCCGTATTCATGAAAATGCACGAATCTACGTAACAAGTCAGGATAAACCATAAACATGAATCAAACAAGTTTCAAGCAAGCGGGGCGGGTCGAATGCTAATATTAAAGTAAAATACTATTCGCTCCCAAAACACGGAAAATCAGGGAAATACGATAACTGGAAATTGTATAAATGAATTAGGATGTTACAGAAAATTGAGAATATCCTCCATTTCTTCAAGACACATGTCATCTACCGGTTCGGCACTCCGCGACGAATCATCTCGGATAATGGGCCGGCCTACAGAAGCCATAAGATCAGCCGCTTCGCACAGCAACATAATATAGACTGGAGATACTCCTCAGTCTAACCCCCGAGCTAACAGTCTAGCTGAGGCTTTCAACAAGTCATTGATGAAGATCATAAAGAAGACGGTGTCCAGAAATAGAAAGGACTGGTACGAGAGATTGCATGAAGCTCTCTGGGCTTATCGGACCATGTTCAAAACGGCCACGAACACAACGCTATTCACACTGGTATTCGGCACGGAAGCATTACTTCCCTTAGAGATAGAGCTACTGTTGGGAATTCACCCGCACACCCAAACGCGTATGTTATGGAAATGTGTATGTTTTAATGAAACAGAATGCGCACCCAAAATCGTTCTCGTTTTACTATTTATAACCGCAAGTGCACGGCGCGTTGTAGCGAGCCCCCAAGCACGGGTCGATCCGCAGGGAATTGTGTATTATGTATTGTTGTTTAAGGTTAACAAATCAATGAATTGGGGTTTGTCACAATAAATATATAGAAGAATGAAAACAAGGAAAAAGCAAGAAATGGAGTTAGGGAAAGAATGGTTGTGGCTTGGCTCGGGAGTTTTGAATTGCGACGTTTACCTCTACACTCCCTTAATCATGATATGTCTGTTTGATCACTTACTGCTTGTATGTCCGTGCTTAGGGTATCAACACTAAACACGAGGGTTAGCATGCATACCGCAACAACAAAAATACAAAGTGGTTAGTGAGAGCAAATGATATTAGTGTTGAGTTTGCTAAGAAGTTGTGATGGTATATCGTATATGGAATTAAGAGATTTGTCAAGTCCTTAATCAAAAGATACGATATCGAAGCTTAGCAACTTTAACACAAATTTAGATTTTAACTTAAACATTGAAAATGGGGAAAGCGAATGAATACGGTATATGAGGAGGTTACAAATAACCATATGTCAAAATACCGTATCATATCAATACATTAACAATCTTCAAGTTAGAATCATGAGTTAAGCACATAAAACAATTACAAGAGGTGGAGGAGGCAAAGCCTTTCATCTCACTTCCTCACCCATACCACAACCAAATAAAGAATTAGTTAAGCATGGTAATAAATAAAAGCAAGTAAAGAAAGCAATAAAAGAAAAAAAATTATATTAAACACTTGAAATGAGATACAAGATTTGGTATCTTGTTCAACCTCCTTAATGAAACTCTCCAAAGAGAGCTTCAAGAGGGAAGAAAAAGAAGAAACCAAGTGAAGATCACTCACCTACAAGCTAAACCAAAAATAAACATACTATCAAAATGTATCATATCTATTTGGCATGGCATGGCCCCCAAGCTGTAGATCAGTTCTGGTATTTATAGGCCATAAAACAGAATAAACAAATAATATACAAGTGATGATGTGGCACTAATAAACAATCAGAGAAAATATGGGGTCAAAAGGGGGTAGGAGGCCGAGGTCGCCGGATCTGGTGGCCTTCTCGCCGGCCCAAATCCGAGCAAGGAGGCTCGGGTTTGCAGGGTGTGTTTTTGTGCACTCCAATAACACTCTGATTCTGTTTGCTTTATCAATTGTAACCTGGCTTGTATGCAGAGATATGGAGGGAAACTTGGTCTTTACATCACATCCAAACTTTATACAATAAATGCATTCATACCCACTTGCACAAGCTGTGTGCCCACTTGTTTTCTTCATGATGCCAAGGCAGCCTACCATGGTCTATGGCAGCCCACTACCTGGTCCATGGCATGTGCAATTTGTGTGTTGGACCATTTGTATACAAAAAATGTGTACACACATTATTTCCAAAAGTGCTATTAGGACATCGGACGGTTTTCTGTTCTGTTTGCAGTATAGGCTCCAAAACGCTATATCTGTGATTTTGAATGTGTTTTCCAGAATTTGTCACGGATACCTGCAAACTGTAACAACTGAGCAGGCATTGATTAAAACTACCGATATATAGCAAAACAGATAACGAATGAGAGGTAATAAAATGCAGTTTTATGAGATGAACAAATACCCCCAAACTTATATTTTGCTCATCCCGAGCAAAACAAAAAAATCCTAACCTCACTTTCGCAGGGAACGCGATTGATCTGAGCACGTGCAACAAGCCGTTAAACCTCTAGGTGTCCCTAGTAGGAGGAGTGTCGTCTCCTGAGGGTTTTCAGCGGATTACATCCACAAAATCCAGTCAAGTTAGTAACGCAGAGGAACTGTTGATTCTAATCTTACGGTTGGATATCAAAGTTATAAGTTCTATCACCCAAGTTTGAAACATTAAACCCTATTTTTCACTCCTCGCAATTTGTTTAATAAAAGCTAATACGTGTCTTTTCGTGATTGTGCGGTAGTGTCGACAGGTTTTTAAGAACTTGATTAGGGTCATCATATTAAAAAATTACGGACCAGAATAAACTTCTAAAGGATTACACGAGTTTAAAAGGAGTTAAGATTTTCTCAAGTTTTATTCTCTAGTTAAGTTTCAAGTCAGAATATATATCAATTTTAACAGAGAGCCTAAGTCTTATTTTTCACTCCTACCTTTCACCTGTTTTTGTTCATACACACCTTTCATTATTGTGCAAAACGTATTAATAAATACAAACCTTCATATCTCCGTGAAAAAACTGTTTCAATAGAAAATTCGTCTCCGCCAAGATTATTCTCCCATAAAGAACCGTTAGGACTTTTAACTCGGAGAGAACACTTGCTTAGCTTGTTTTATCTGGCGATTGGAAACTTAGCGAGCTTTGGGTCAATGACTCCCAAACCAGATGGTTTTAGGGTATTAGGTGTGGAGACACCCCAAGGAATTAATTACCCAAGTTACCAAGGCCACAAAATAAAAGACTCATTTTATTTTAAATAATTTAGCACTTTAGTGAAAACGGAGATATAGCCAGCTTTTTCTTTTAAATCAGAAGACGTTACATGTGATAAGGTGTGTAATTACTCTAACAAGGTTCTAAATGGGTTATTTTTCAGACTTATAGCTTCTGTTAAAATCTCTTTAAAACTCTTCATATCTACTTCACTGTATGAACTATTCTTGATATTTTGCTTAACTCAGCCAAACCTGTTTGATCCTAAAGATTTTTATCAATTTAAAAAGTTATAAACATGTTAGACTTTCATCACAATCTTAAAAATATACGTTACGTGAAAAAGTGTTATAAAAGACGTATATCAGCTAAGGTTAAACACTGAGGAAGGTTATTTTTCCGGTCATCAATCTCATAGTAAGAATTTAGTTATTTCTATCTTATCAACCGAACCGTCAGATTTTGAATCAAAGTTCCCCTGCTAACCAACATGACAAAGTTTTATAATTTTCAAGAATTTTTCAATTTTTATAAAGTTTTCAATTTTTTTTCAATATACAATGCAGTACAAAAGCAGATATGAAATGCAACTACATGCAAAAGAAAAGAAAAATACAATAAGTAAATGCTAAAATGCAGGAAATATGCAAATGCAAACTATATGCAGATACAAAATGCCACCACCAAGCTCTACCCCCAAACTGATCCAAACGATGTCATCATCGTCGTTTTGCTTTTCCTTTGCCTTTGCCTCGGCTGCTTCTGCCTTCCTCGTCATGTTTAGCTAAGAGCTGGCTTAGCTGTTCCTTGATCTCCTTGTTCTGGCGGATGATAGTCTTGATGCCGCGGACTTGCATTCTGTAAAGCTCGTAGGGATCCGTCGGAATGTCATCTCCCAAGTATATCTTGGATAAAGTCTGCAGAGCCGCGTGCTCACTGGGGTTGGTAGGAGTCCAAATCTACTGCTCACTCCTGGGATCCGTGTACCCTAGTGAAAGCCGCTCTGTCTCTACTGGTACAGTGTCGTACATCGTGAGGCAGGCAGTGAAATCGTCGTCCGTCATATAAGATCGGAAAATTTAGGTAATAAGGACGGGAAGCAGAGATTTCCGCGCATCAATAATTTCCTTGATTGTGGTGAAGAGCATGCTTGCCATGCAGAACTGGTAGTCTCTGGTCATCAAACAATGGACCATGAACCCTACAATCGCTGGAAAAGACGATACGCGCGCGATCCCCCTAACGTTGCGATACACCCAGCGGCATGCCGTATAGGCGTTCCTGTAAATTTGCTGGGCATTCAGCCCAGCATCTCGTAGTTCGCAGTGATTACCCAGAACTGTCCTATACTGCGCCAGTTCTAAGGGTTTTTGAGAGCCAGAACGCATCGCGATACCGGTGACATTGGATATGGTTTCAGCGGAAAATATCCTACGTCTACCCCGAAATTGAATTCTAACCCTATCTTGAAGTATTTCTCCATCTCTTAGCGCATCATTGAACTCATCGACTAAACCCTCACATGCACACAAACCCTCTTTCCCATAGAGCAGAAATTCCCAACCTAATCGTCGGAGGGCATCACAAAAATAATGCCCAAACACATTGTGTGAGAAAATGGCAACGAAATTGCGTTCCAATTCAAATGGGGCCATTCTCAAAGGTCTGTTGAATTTGCAGAAAATAAACAGTGTAGGAGAGGGGGAGAAAGAGTTTCTTACAGCCAGGAAGAAGAAGATCGACGTTTGGAGGAGGCCAGGCCGAGCTCGCCAGATATGATGGGGGAGTCGCCGGCCGGAATCTGAGGGGGAAGGCTAGGTCTTGGTAAGAGGCTGCGGGAAGAGGAAAGAAGAAAAAAAGATCTGTTTGCGAGAATAGGAAGTGAGGGCACGGGGTTAGGCTGTGGGCAATATATATATATAAAGGAATTTTGTAAAATCCTCCCCTCCCCCACAATGAAATCCTAACATAATTACACTCCTTCTTAAACAAAAAATTGAAAACAGTCTCGTCCCGCTAAAAAAAACACAGCACTCACCCTCTAACGGGTGAGATTTTATTAAAAACTAGGAAAAAACAAAGAAAACAAAAATCATAATATTCACAATCTAAACGACATGGTTAATGCAGAAGTTAATACCAGCCATAAGAAAATTTTGTCAATATAGTGCCATGGCTGGCAAAAGAATAGGTATATTAAAAAGAAAATGAAAATATACAAAGAATAGTTAGATATTAGTGAAGGGCATGGGTGCGTGAAGGAATGGGTTAGAAGACGTTGAAGGTGAAGACGAAGTTTTGACGACGGAAAAGAATTATTGTTCGAATGAAATGAATTTTCCAGAATTACATGTGAAGTTTTAAAGTCAGGTTTGTTTAAAAACTGGAGTTCATCCCAAAAAATTCAGAAAAAGAAAGGTTCAAAGGATGATCCCAAAATGATCCCGACTCAAACTCACCAAGAATATCAAATCCATCAGCAAAAATTTCGTCAAAACTCGACAAGAAAGAATAGTGTTCAGTGCTGTCTTCTTCCCTATTATTTTTCACAATCCTACTCTCATTATTCACAAACTCTCCCAAAACGATTTCTTCCTCATCACAGTCACAAATGGGTAGGTTCATATCATCTAAAAAAGTAGGTTTCCATCCTAATGTTTCTTCCAAAACAATATCACCAGGTGATACAAAAATTATGGGTTTCTGATCATTGATCTTTTCTAATAATTTATCCCAACCATACCCGTCAAATTCACATGGTTCCTCCTCTAAAGTTGGAAAGCAAAAATCAGTCGGTTAAAGAATATCCTCTTCAAGTATTATTTCAGTTAAATCAATCTCTAAATCACAAGTGATAAGAGGCTCAGTGGATACCTGAAAGCTAATGGTGGACTGACTTAAAGGGTTTGCTTGTGTATCCTGTGAACACCTAGTCAATATAGTGGTATCATCATCTAAAAAATCATCCAAATTGATATGATCATTTATTTCACATGGGTGATTCCCTAGCTGACAGATGTTGACACTATGGGGTTCCGATTAACTGTGTCCACACCCTAGAATCCTCTCAGCTAAATATTTCGTTTGTTTCTCGATTCTAGCCAAAAATTGAGCTTGAGCAATAAATAATTGCTCAGATTGCTGTAAAAACAGGGCTAACGTCGCAGCTGATTGGTTCTCGACTGTAGTCATTACTTCAATACCGTTTTCAAAAGTGGTCAACCTAGCATCCATCTCACCATCACTCCCTAATGATGGTTCAATTGTTTCGGGTTGGAGGGGTTGTGATGGTAGTGATGCTAAAGCAGTCATTCTATCGACCTCTTTCTCTAAATCTTCAATCATTTGGTCTATGGTTGAAGTGGGACTGGGTTTAGGAGTGTTAAGTTGGTGACCGTTATTAACAATTTGGGACGATTGGTCACCCCCCAGAAAAGGACAATTTTCTTGAATGTGAGAAGAATCTTGGCAATTTGAACAAATGAATTGGGATTGAGCATAAACAAAAGAGTAAGAATCGTGCAAAAATGAATTGTATTGTGTATCACCCATAATAACAAGAATTCACAAATATCACAAAAATAAAAAATATCACACCCCTAGTAGTCTATGTTATTCTAAGTCAACTAGACCTGCTCAAAAACCTGATTGACGAAGTAAAACTGTATCGAGAAATAGGCTCAAGCTACACTGATCACAAAGCCAGGTAAGTGCAAGAGATAAGGGGAGGTTTTCCAATGCTTTCACAAAGTTCTTTAATTAAATAACCTTTCTCTTGAACACTTGCCTAGACACCCCGTGAATGATATACCGTTAAGCAAAGTTCTAAACACGGTTAACTTCTCTTAATGAGCGCGAAGTCCTTAGAGTCAGAGTTCTAATTGATTTTAAAATTACTGGGGGTATGCAAGAATGCAGTTTTGTGATTTGTGGGCTACGGAGAAAAGGTGATGAAATCCTTTACCGTATCTTGTTTTGGTCTTTGTGCCCTTAATTTTGTATTTAAAATGCAATGCGCAATCATTTAAAAGAATTTCAAGAAAATCAATCAATTAAAGCGATTCTTTTTCAGTTAAGTATTATGCGCTGCAAGAAATACGGTTAGTTCACTAGTTCTATTGGCGGCAAAATTGTGCGAAGAATCCTGCAAAAGATAGAAAATTGGATTGCTTCGGATTCGAGCGAAGGTGTTAGGAAATACGTACCGATATGATTTGGTTTAAGAAAACCACTTGAAAGTGATCCGAGTCGTTGAATGTTCGCATGCGCGGGTCAAACTACCCGGATCATTGGCATTGTACTTCGCTAACGTCTTGAAATTGAATTTGAACCTCGCTCCGCACGATCGCTGGTCGTAATTCCGCGAAAAACTGAAATGTCGGAAAAATACGATATTTAGTGTGAAAAGCGATACGTGTGCCCCAATTCTTGCATACTCAAAATTAGAAAAATCAAACAATACCAAATGATTACCAACACTGCACTGGAGATCACCAAAAAAGAAAAAACAAAAACTCTCACTATACGGCTGGCGAGCTCGGAAAATTGCCTAATATCGCTGGATTTTGCAAAGAGTTAGGTGCAGGGATTTTTGGTGGAATCTTTAGGCAAGATGAATATTCTAATGGTCTTACTTGATTTTTAAGTTGAATTTCAGGGTAATTACAGGTTTTCAGAACAGAGAACAAAAGTCAGAAAAAACGTATTGTTAGTTCTTTTGAAATAAATTGAGTTAGAAAATTAGTTTTGTTAGTAGAACCAGAAATAACAATACCTAATGACAACAACTTCCCGGCAACGGCGCCAAAAACTTGTTGGGAATTCACCCGCGCGTGGAAATGCGTATATTATGGAAATGTGTATGTTTTAATGAAACAGAATGCGCACCCGAGATCGTTCTCATTTTACTATTTATAACCGCAAGTGCACGGCGCGTTGTAGCGAGCCGGCAAGCACGGGTCGATCCGCAGGGAATTGTGTATTACGTATTGTTGTTTAAGATTAACAAATCAATGAATTAGGGTTTGTCACAATAAATATATAGAAGAATGAAAACAAGGAAAAAGCAAGAAAAGGAGTTAAGGAAAGAATGGTTGTGGCTTGGCTCGGGAGCTTTGAATTGCAACGTTTACCTCTAGACTCCCTTGGTCATGAGATGTCTCACTTACCGCTTGTATGTCCGCGCTTGGGGTATCAACACTAAACACGAGGGTTAGTACCATACCGCAACAACAAAAATACAAAGTGGTTAGTGGGAGCAAATGATATCAGTGTTGAGTTTGCTAAGAAGTTGTGATGGTATATCGTATATGGAATTAAGAGATTTGTCAATTCCTTAATCAAAAGATACGATATCGAAGCTTAGCAACTTTAACACAAATTTAGATTTTAACTTAAACATTGAAAATGGGGAAAAGGAATGAATACGGTATATGAGGAGGTTACAAATAACCATTTGTCAAAATACCGTATCATATCAATACATTAACAATCTTCAAGTTAGAATCATGAGTTAAGCATATAAAACAATTACAAGAGGTGGAGGAGGCAAAACCTTTCATCTCACTTCTTCACCCACACCACAACCAAATAAAGAATTAGTTAAGCATGGTAATAAATAAAAGCAAGTAAAGAAAGCAATAAAAGAAACAACAATTATATTAAACACTTGAAATGAGATACAAGATTTGGTATCTTGTTCAACCTCCTTAATGAAGCTCTCCAAAGAGAGCTTCAAGAGGGAAGAAGAAGAAGAAACCAAGTGAAGATCACTCACCCTCAAGCTAAACCAAAAATAAACAAACTATCAAAATGTATCATATCTATTTGGCATGGCATGAGCCCCAAGCTTTAGATCAGTTCCGGTATTTATAGGCCACAAAACAGAATAAACAAACAATATACAAGTGATGATGCGGCACTAATAAACAATCAGAGAAAATATAGGGTTAAAAGGGGGTAGGGGGGCCGAGGTCGCCGGATCTGGTGGCTTTCTCTCCGGCCCTAATCCGAGCAGGGAGGCTCGGGTTTGCAGGGTGTGTTTTTGTGCACTCCAATAACACTCTGATTCTGTTTGCTTTATCAATTGTAACCTGGCTTGTATGCAGAGATATGGAGGGAAACTTGGTCTTTACATCACATCCAAACTTTATACAATAAATGCATTCACACCCACTTGCATAAGTTGTGTGCCCACTTGTTTTCTTCATGATGCCAAGGCAGCCTACCATGGTCTATGGAAGCCCCCTACTTGGTCTATGGCATGTGTAATTTGTGTGTTGGACCATTTGTATACAAAAAATGTGTACACACACATTATTTCCAAAAGAGCTCTTGGGACATCAGACGATTTTCTGTTCTGTTTGCAGTGTAGGCTTCAAAACGCTATATCTGTGATTTTGAATGTGTTTTCCAGTATTTGTCACGGATACCTGCAAACTGTAATAACTGTGCAGACACTTATTAAAAGTACCGATATATAACACAATAGATAACGAATGAGAGGTAATAAAATGCAGTTTTATGAGATGAACAGCTGCCCTCTCTACGAGCAGCAGTTCGATATGAGCTGACGGATGAAGAAAATGCCCATCTTCGGCTTGAGGAGCTCGATGCCCTCGATGAAACTCGTCTCATGGCGCACCAGAACCTGGAAGCTTACAAAGCAAGGATGATGCGCTCATAAGAAAGATTGACTAGGCCGAGAACATTTCACCAAGGCGAACTCGTTCTAGTCGTAAAAGACCTATGATCCCCAATCGTGCCAAATAGGGGAAATTCGAGCCAACGAGCGTCCGTACATCATAGACAAGGTCTACCAAGTTGGGGCCTACTTGCTCATGCATATGCATGGCAAAAGACGCTTCTGGCCAATAAACGGCCGGTTCCTTAAGAAATACTACGCTTAACAAGTCACGACTCAGGTTAATGATGGATGACGACGCTCGTGTCCGCTCGCTGTCCTCCCGAGTCCAAACTCTATAAGTAGTATCCGGCAAAACTTTGCCTCGAAGATTCTGTGGACCGAGATGTCCTTAAAATAACATTGGACCGAAATGCCCCTAAACTAACAACGGACCGCAACGTCCTTAAACTAGCTGTGAACCGAAATGTCCCTAAACTAACAACGGACTGCAACGTCCTTAAACTAGCTGTGGACCGAGATGTCCTTAAACTAATATTGGACCGAGATGTATTTAAACTAAATACATCGCCTCAAATACGGCGATAGTGGAATCCATGTCCACAGGTACCACCGGCGAGGATTGCAACTTAAGTCCCGCTGGCTGCACAACCGCCTCGGTGGCGAAATCCCCCCTAACTGCCATTGGCAAACGGAGGAGTTAAAAAAAACAAAAAAAAACAAAAATAAAGAAGGTACGCCCACAAGAAAATGGGAAACGGATGAAAACCCGAAAGGGCGCTGTGAGTAAAAACAGCAGTGCTACCGGCGAGCTTGTGAAAAACCGAAAGGGCGCAATCTCGTTAAAATAGAGACACTTGCAAGGTCCACTCGACCTTGTGAGGAGAAAGTACTTGCTTGAGATCCTTACGACTCACAAAAGGGAGCAACACACTTAGGAATCCCCATGATTTCTAAGGAGAAATTACACTTACGAGATCCTCACGACTCGTGAGGAGAATTCCCCTTATGAGACCCTCATGGCTCATAGGATTCAAAGCCTTAAGATACAGGGACTTGAACCTGTTCTTAAGCCATCACATTCCCTAAGTTGCCCTATAAGCGGTCCAATATTGACCTTTGTATACAATCCACGGGCGCAAATAAACGTCTCCTCGCCAAGTCCCACCAATGAAGAGAAATGCCCTCATAGGGTGAACGACACTTGTAAGTCCTCTCGACTTATAAGGAGAAAACACTCTTGTAAGATCCTTACGGCTTATAAGAAAACACACACTTAGGAATCCTCATAACTCCTAAGGAGAAAATACACCTACAAGATCCTCACGACTCATAGGAAGAAACACCTTTATGAGACCCTTACTGCTCATGAAGTCAAAAGGCTTAGTCGGCAGGATCCTAACCCTGTTTGCTAAGCCACCTTTGTTCGAATCAGCAAAGGAAAATAATGATTCGCTCCTGGAAACATTCCAGTGGCAACGATGCTGATGCCTAAATTGTTATCAAATTCCAAGTTCTTTCAAGGAAAATGATGATTCGCTCTTGGCCATATTCCAGTCGCAGCGATGTTGATGCTAAGATTGGTATCAGATCTTAAGTTCCAAACTCGCAATGAAAATTAGCGAGCCATAAATGCATATGAAATAGCCGAAATGATGGGGCAAATCGCAATAAAAATCAATGAGTAAAATATATGCATATAAAAATAGCCGAAATGATTGGGCACCGCGAAAAATAGCCGAAATGATTGGGCAATCGCGACTTTCGCGATATGAAAAGCTGAAATGATAGAGCGTCGCGGAAAGAAACAAAGAATAAGAAAGAAACTTTTGCCCTGCAGGTGAGTCCGCATCAACCCCTGTATATGATCCATGGGCACAAACGAAAAGGGAACCATATTTTCCCACCAGGCTTCGTCAGAAGGAGGGCTAGTTCTCGATGGCAACATCTACAGCCTAAAGATCAGCTCGGCGTTCTTTCTCATTCCAATAGAGTGCAGACATGACGTCAATAAAGCTCCAAGGAGTGATGGCAAAACCTTAGCTCCAACCTGGCATTCTTTCTCAGTCCAGCAGGTGGAAGACCCAACGTCAACAGGAGACCGTAGGGTCGAAACAAAGTGGAGCCATAGCAAATTCCTAGCTCCAAGTCTTGATGGTTCACATGCAACCTAAAGACTACCTGGCGTACTTTCTTATTTCAACAGGATGCAGACGCGACGTCAACAAAGCGGAGCCATGGCAGAGTCCCTAGCTCCGAGTCTCGACGTTTCATCGACAACCTAGAGATCAACAACGACATTTCTTCTCACTCCAACCGGATGCAGACACGACGTCAACAAAGTGGAGCCATGGCAAAGTCCCTAGTTCCAAGTCTTGACGGTTCACTTGCAACCTAAAGACTACCCGGCGTACTTTCTCATTCCAACAGGATGCAGATGCGATGTCAAAAAAGCGGAGCCATGGCAGAGTCCCTAGCTCCGAGTCTCGACGGTTCATCGACAGCCTAGAGATCAACAACGGCGTTTTTTCTCCCTCCAACTGGATGCAGACGCGAAGTCAACAAGTGGAGTCATGGCAAAGTCCCTAGTTCCAAGTCTTGACGGTTCACATGCAACCTAAAGACTACCCGGCGTAGTTTCTCATTCCAACAGGATGCAGACGCGACGTCAACAAAGCGGAGCCATGGCAGAGTCCCTACCTCCGAGTCTCGACGGTTCATCGACATCCTAGGGATCAACAACGGTGTTTCTTCTCACTCCAACCGGATGCATACGCGATGTCAACAAAGCGGAGCCATGGCAAAGTCCCTAGTTCCAAGTCTTGACGGTTCACATGCAACCTAAAGACTACTCGACGTACTTTCTCATTCCAACAGGATGCAGACACGACGTCAACAAGGCGGAGCCATGGCAGAGTCCCTAGCTCCGAGTCTCGATGGTTCATCGACAGCGTAGAGATCAATAACGGTATTTCTTCTCACTCCAACCGGATGCAGACGTGACGTCAACAAAGCGGAGCATGGCAAAGTCCCTAGTTCCAAGTCTTGACGGTTCACATGCAACCTAAAGACTACCCGGCATACTTTCTCATTCTAACATGATGCAGACGTGACGCCAACAAAGTGGAGCCATGGCAGAGTCCCTAGCTCCGAGTCTCGACGGTTCATCAACAGCCTAGAGATCAATAACGGCGTTTCTTCTCACTCCAACCGGATGCAGAGGCGACATCAACAAGGCAGAGCCATGAAAAAATACCTACGGTTCACATGCAACCTAAAGACTACCCGGTGTACTTTCTCATTCCAACAGGATGCAGACGCGACGTCAACAAAGCGGAGACATGGCAGAGTCCCTAGCTTCGAGTTTCCACGGTTCATCGACAGCCTAGAGATCAACAACGACATTTCTTTTCACTCCAACCAGAGGCAGATACGATGTTAGTAAAACGGAGCATGGCAAAGTCCCCTAGTTCCAAATCTCGACGGTTCACAAACAACCTAGAGACTACCTCGGACCCACGGTAAAGTCCCTTAGTTCCAAATCTCGACGGTTCACAGAAAACCTAGAGATTACCTCGGAGCCATGGCAAAGTCCCTAGTTCCAAGTCTCGACGGCAACATCTATAGCCTAGAGATTAACAACAACGTTCTTCCTCCCTCTAGCAGGATACAAACGTGACATCAACAAACGGAGCCATGGAAAAGCCCCCTAGTTCCAAACCTCGACGGTTCACTGAAAACCAAGAGACAACCTCGACAGTCGTCGCAATATTGCAGACACAATGTCAACAAACGAAGCAAAGGAAGATCTCTAACTTCTGAGTCTTGACGGCAACTCAAATGAGACCTGAAAGACTATCGGAGATCATCCCACACCAGCACGGAGTGGTCATGATTCATCGGGAATCCCAAACTGAGCCTAAACTCAAGTATAAAGCGACATGGAATATCCCTAACGCTTGCTCTTTCGATGGTAATATCACCTGGAAGATTACTTGAAGACGTCTTGTCTAGCCCCCGAAGGGATCAGAGATACGACAGTCGCGGCGCTACTCGAACAGCAAGATTGCGTATCTTGGAATACATCGGCCAACGCGATGGTACGAGGGGTAAAAAACCCTAGTACCATAGACCCTAACGGACTTCTATTAGCAGGAGTTAACTGTGACGTTATGATATCCTTGCGAGAACTTCTCGATTCGTCTCGACTCGTGGGGAAAATAATGTTCCTGCGAGAACTTCTCGACTCGTCTCGACTCGTAGGGAAAAGCCTTAGGCAATGGGGATAAGGACCTGTTTCCTAAGCACTAGGGCCCTGCAAGTCGGTCCAAGATGGACTATTGCATACTATTCATGGGCCACACTCTCCAAAGTTGAATATCGACAAGGAGGGGAACAACCACTTACGAGTCCTCTCGACTTGTAAAGGGGGAAAATTCTCTTGTGAGATCCTTACGACTCTCAAGAGAAAACGCACTTAGGGGTCCTCTCGACTCCTAAGAAGAAAATACACCTACGGGATCCTTTCGACTCATAGGGAGAAAAGTCTTTATGAGACCCTCACGGCTCATAAATTCGAAAAGTCTTAGGCGACAGATCTGAACCTGTTTCCTAAGCCATCACTGCCCTGCAAGTAGGTCCAAGATGGACTATTGTATACTATCCACGGGCCACACTCTCCAAAGTCGGATATTGACAAGGAGGGAAAAAACCACTTACGAGTCCTCTCGACTTGTAAGGAGAAAAATTCTCTTGTGAGATCCTTACGAATCTCAAGAGAAAACGCAATTAGGAGTCCTCACGACTCTTAAGGAGAAAATACACCTACGGGATCCTCTCGACTCGTAGGGAAAATAATGTCCTTGCGAGAACTTCTCGACTCGTCTTGAATCGTAGGGAAAATAATGTTCCTGCGAGAACTTCTCGATTCGTCTCGACTCGTAGGAAAAACAATGTTCCTGCGAGAACTTCTCGATTCGTCTCGCATTTCTTTGCACTACTTCACCTACGTACATACTTACGTGGGCAAAGTAGTGAGGGGCATTTGTTCCCGCCAAAATTTTCGGCCAAGAGCTATTTGTTCGCTTATAACCCTTATAAAAAAGGGAGAGAAGAAAAAAAAAAGAATTCACGGTTGGGCATCACGTGTTAAACACGTGAGCGCTTATATGCAAAGCATATAAGCGAGCGTTTATATGCAAAGCATATAGGCGTTGAAAACACATAACTAAGGGACAAATGGGCCTCACGTGTAAAACACGTGAGCGCTCATATGCAGAGAATATGAACGCTGGACATAAATAAATCTTAAGGGCCAAATGGGCCTCACGTGTAAAACACGTGAGTGCACATATGCAAAGCATATGAATGCTGAACATAAATAATTCTAAATGGCCAAACGGGCATCACGTATTAAACACGTGAGCGCTCTGAACATAAACAGGCTAAAACCCACACCAGGGGTCACGTGTTAAACACGTGAGTTCTCTTTCCTCTCACATGTAAATCATGTGAGCGCCCCAATTTAAAATGCTCCCATTAAATTCTATGTGATAAAATTAAATCCTCTTTGGGAAATATTTTCCCTGATCTTTCTAATATGGAAAGATCGTTCTCTAATAGAGAATACTGGATTTAAAATCCGACGGTGATAAAATATCACCAATTAAATCATCTGATAGAATTAAATTCTATTTGGGAAATATTTTCCTGATCTTCCTCAAACTAGAGAAATCTTCTCTGTTAAACAGAGGACCTTTGGATCAAAAATCCAATGGTGATTATCTGGTAGAATAAAATTCTATCATAGGAACATATTTTTCTAATCTTGTTAAAATAACAAGATATTCATATGACAAGAATAAAATTCTATGTTAGAATAAAATTCTAACCTTGTTAAACTAACGAGATATCCATATGATAGAATTAAATTCTATATTAAGAAAATATATTTCTAATCATGTTAAACTAAAAAGATATGATAGAATAAAATTCTGATCATGTTAAAACTAACAAGATATTCATAATCTTGCTAAACAAACAAGAAATCCTTTCTGTTAAACAGAGAGCCTTTGGATTAAAAATCCAACGGTGAATAAAATTCACCGATTGATCTAAAAGATCATGGAATCAATCATGATCTCTCAATGAGAGATTTTCTTAACAAATTGATTCTTTTTCTTCTCATATAAATAGGAGCAAGGAGAGGAGGAAAGATACACAGACAGGGGGAGAGGGGAAGAAAAATAGAGAGATAATTTAATTCTCTAGAAAGAAGAGGAACCCCTCCCAAAAGCTCCTACAAAACAAAAAGAGAATTTAATTCTCAAACCAAGAGTTTAACTCTTCTTAAAGAACTTTGTTCTTCCTCTGGTTAAGATCTGCAGAAGCAGATCTCCCCACAAATTGAGAATTTTATTCTCATCCGGGAGATTCTGTCATGTAGATTCAAAACCTAGGGGAAAGAACTGAGTTCAAAAGAGTTTAACTCTTACAAAACATTAGAGAATTTAATTCCTCTGAAACTAGGGCTTAACCCTTTAAAAAGAATTTAATCCCTGCAAAGAACAAAAGGAGAACTTGATTCCTCAGAACCATAGAAGAACAGCCTGGTGATTTATTAGCATTCAACGCTACATAACAAAGCCCACGTGTTCCCACGTAAGCACCTCTGATGAACAAAAAGAATGATTGAGACTGAATCACGTGCTCCCACGTGACCCTTTAAAACGAGCGCTCAACAATTACATGAAAAAGGGAATAAATCCAAAGACAGTTCTCATTTTGAGACGCCTCACGTGTTCCCACGTGACCCCCAAACAGTTTCCTACCACTTATATGGAAAAGGGGAAAATTCCACAGACAGTGCTCACATTTTGAGCACCTCACGTGTTCGCACATGAGTATTACATGAGCTAAGTGCTTAGTACTTATAAAAGGAAGAGGGAATAAATCCAAAGAGGCAGTGACAAACTCTGGGGCGCCTCACATGCCCACACGTGAGGGCCATAAGAATTAAGTGTTTAACACTTATATACAGACGGGGATTTGGACCCAAGTGTACAGCGCCAACTTTCAGGCGCCTCATGTGCCACACGTGAGCGCCATAAATTTCAGTGTTTAACACTGCTTTAGAGACTCACGTGAGAGCATGTGAGCACCGAGCATAGATTAGTGTTTAACACTATAAGAAGCCAACTTCAGCCCCAAATTGGCTAAGTCTTCTTGAGATTAAAACGTCTTGGATATCCAAATAGACTGAGCCTCTATGCTCATGACTTCCTAAATTAATTGACCAGAATGATGTCCATCACACATCTCCTAAGTTAATCTTAGTCTCCCAAAAATGACTAATGATTCTTAGATGGTCCACCATGATCTCTCCCTTCAGTTTGGAATTTGGTTCAAGGGTACATCTCTCCATACCTCTGATACATGTCATTGTAATTCTTTAAAGTCTTCAGAAAGGTGGAGGGTCCCGACAACCAACAGCTCTTGGGTGCACTCCCAAACCCATGAGCACATCCCTGTGGACCGCAATGTTCTTAAACTAGCTATGGACCGCAACGTCCTTAAACTAAGCTATGGACCGTAACGTCCTTAAACTAAACCCTCACCCCAAAAAATGGTGATCTATGGACCGTAACGTCCCTGAACTAAAACGATAGAGCCTAAATGCTCTTTTGTTGGGTCAAGAACGATCCTAAACCCCCGTTAAGTTGATCTTAGTCCAAGATCGGACTAACGTATGCTTAAAAAACATTTAAGTTGATCTTAATCTCAAACGAGATTAACGATCCTTAAATCAACCCAAACCCAAATCTAAGATATACGGATTTGGACTAATCCACGCCCTACGGGAGACAACACAAATTAGTCTCCGTATACAATCCACGGGCAACCAAAAATAAAACAAACACACACGACACGAAGTGATCTTCTGGAGCAGGAGAAAGTGGTTACCGTGATGCGGTAGCGTAATTAACTGCAGGGGCTTGCGCCTGCAGGGATGAACGTCCCTACAATCAAAAACCCTTCGCAAACGAGGGGGAGTCTGACGAAGTCTGCTACAACGGCCGCATCCGTCCAAACCTCCGATGCACGGTGCCGTAAATCAATTTAGCAACTTCGGAGAGGTGGACGGATAAATCCAAATAGCATCTATACCCAAATTCAGGAAAGACGTTTCTCTTCCCGATTTTCGGCGGTAAACAATCGCTTAAGTCCTGAAAGATTGAAGGAGATCCGTACTCAGTTGGAAGAACATCTGAAGAAAGGTTGGATTCATTCCAGTACTTTTAGTTGGGGATCTCTAGTTTTGCTCATGAAGAAGAAAGAAGGTTCATACAAAATATGTATAGATTACCGAGCTCTGAACGAAGTAACGATAAGGAAAAAGTATCCACTACCGCGTATCGACGATCTGTTCGATCAGTTAAGTGGGTCTTATGTTTTCTCAAAACAAGATCTTCGTTCGGGTTATCATCAGGTGAAGGTCAAAGAGTCTGATATTCCGAAGACGACATTCAGGAATCGCTATGGTCATTATGAGTTTCTCGTGATGCCATTTGGAGTGACCAATACACCTGCTATTTTCATGAATCTAATGAACCAAGTTTTCCGAGAGTACCTAGACAGATTTGTTGTTATTTTCATCGACAACATCCTGGTGTATTCAAAGAATCGGAAAGAGCACGCTGAGCATTTGCGGATTGTCCTAGAGACATTATGACAGTATCAACTCTACGCCAAGTGCAACAAGTGCGAATTTTTTCTAGATCAAGTCGGATTTCTCGGGCACAATGTTTTGGGTAAGGAATCTCAGTAGATCCAGCTAAGGTATGAGCTGTCAGCGAATGGCCGACACCAAAGATGGTGAAAGACATTCGAAGTTTCTTGGGATTAGCAGGGTAGTACCGAAGATTCATAGAAGGCTTTTCGAAGATGTCAATACCCTTGACCAAGCTCATACGGAAAAATGAAGCATTCGTGTGGTCAGAAGCATGTGAACAAGATTTAGTAGAACTCAAGTCAAGATTGACAATAGCACCTATTATCGTAATACCGGATCAATTTGGAGGTTTTGTTGTGCATTATGATGCATCCGGTAAGAGATTAGGATGCGTTCTACACCGGCATGGAAAGGTTGTAGCTTTTGCATCAAGACAGCTAAAGGTTCATGAGCGCAACTATCCAACACATGACTTAGAGTTGGCGGCCGTTATCTTTGCACTTATGATTTGGCGCAATTATCTTCTGGGAGAACGAGTGGATATATACACAGACTATAAAAGTTTTAAGTATGTGTTTACTCATAAGGAACTGAATATGCGGCAGATAAGATGGTTAGAACTCATGGAGGACTTCGACATCAACCTACAATATCATCCAGGGAAGGTGAATGTAGTTCCTGATGCACTTAGTCGCCAGCCACTATCAATGAATCTCACCGCATAGTGGAAGCTTCAGAAGAAATTGCACGGGATGGATTTAGAAGTGGTTATGCTAGGTAACGCTTTGTATTTGATGAACTTACAAGTTCAGTCTACCATTGTCAATCAGATCAAAGCAACACAAGCAAGTGATGCCAAGCTGCAAAAGATCCGAGAACAAGTAGAAAGTGGATTACGAACAGACTTCATCATCCACGAAGACGGATCTTTGAGATATGGAAGCAGGTTGTGTATACCACAAGGTCCTGTTCGAATAGTGTTGATGAAAGAAGCTCACAGCTCTCCTTACTCAGTACACCCTGGTGGTTCAAAGATGTTCAAAGATATACAATAACATTACTGATGGCATGGAATGAAGCATGAAGTAGCTAGAAGTGTAGCAAAATGTTTGGTGTGTCAGCAAGTAAAGGCTGAACATCACAGGACTACTGGGTTACTTCAACCGTTACCTATTCCAGAATGGAAATGGAAACACATCACCATGAACTTCATGACTGCACTTTCTCGCAGCACGACAGGTAACGATGAGATATGGGTTATTGTCGATCGACTCACTAAGTCGGCTCACTTCATTCCATTTCGAGTTGGCCAATCTATCGAGACGCTAGCAAAAAAGTACATGGAAGTAAGCATGAATCTAATGTAAGATTTAATCTCAAGATTTACTATTTCTAATACCCATGAACTTATGCAGGAGATCGTGAGATTACATGGAGTCCCGGTTTGCATTGTCTCCGATCGTGACACCAGATTCCGATCGCAATTTTGGCAGAGTTTGTAATCTAGCCTGGGAACGAGTCTGAACTTCAGCACAGCTTACCATCCACAAACAGATGGACAGTCTGAGCGAAAAATTCAGATTCTAGATGACATGCTACGAGCTTGTATGTTAGACTTCGGAGGATCGTGGGAAGATCACCTGCATCTTGTGGAATTTTCATACAACAACAGCTACCAGGCAAGTATTAGAATGGCACCATTTGCAGCTCTATGGAAGGAAGTGCCGTTCACCACTAAGTTGGGACGACATTGGAGATCGTGATCTCCTTGGACCAGAGATGATCGTAGCAACTGTTGATGTAGTTCACACGATCAGGGAAAGAATGCGCATAGCCCAAGACAGGCAGAAGCACTGGGTTGATGCAAAGCGCCGACACCTGGAGTTCCAACCTGAAGATCGTGTCTTCTTAAAGATCTCTCCAAACCATGGAGTAATTCGCTTTGGCAAGAGGGGTAAGCTCAGTCCGAGATATATAGGACCATTCGACATTCTCGAACGAGTCGGAGAAGTGGCATATCGTTTGGCACTACCACCCTCATTGGAAGGAGTGCACAATGTATTCCATATATCTCAGCTTCGAAGATATGCGAGCGACCCCAGCCACATCCTTGATCACTCCGAGCTCACTGTACAGACAAACCTATCTTGTAAGAAGCAACCCGTTGAAATCCTGGACCGAAAGGTAAAATCACTGAGGAACCAGGAAGTTAACTTGGTCCGAGTGATGTGGAGAAAAGATTTGCCAGGAGAATCAAATTGGGAGCGAGAAGACGACATGCGTGCAAAATACCCTTTCTTATTTGTAAATTAGTCCTTATGTAAATGTAAATTTCGAGAAAGAAATTTTTGTAAGGAGGGTAAAATGTAACGACTCTGATTTTACTGTACGAAAATTTTCAAGTTAATGTACAGATTGGAGTTTGCAATATTGAGTACAAGTTATAAATTAAATTTGTTTAAGAACAGCAAGAAACAACTTGTAGCTCACTGGTAAAGTGTTGAAAACTCACAGTGTCGTGCCGTTGAAGGCTTTTGTCAAATTAGGATATGCCGGTTTTGTTAATGAAAATAGTGCACGCGTGAGTCTCGAGTTCTAAAAAAATACCGCAAGTGTACGGTGCGTTGATGCAAACTGGAAAGTACGGGTCGAACCACAGGGAGTGGATATCACGACATCATTTTGAGTTATGAAACAATGGGTTGGAAATGGATTTTTGTCACGTTTTAACAACAATTAAATGAAGAAAGGTTTAGGGTTGTTAAGAGAAAACTTAGGCTAAGGTTTGATATGATTGAAATACGGCTTTTACCCCCAGCTCTCCGTCTTGATTCAAGGCCATTTTTAGAATGAAATGAATACGGAATTAGTTAAATGAAGTTAGCAAGCATAGAACATATGCTTGTATGCTATATATCCTATCTAGCTAGTTTGCAACACTTAACTTAATTTCGTATTCCATTCAACTTCAAATCATAATATAGCAACAATAAAATGTAAAAAGGAATAAGATATATGTTAAAGGTTGATTTGCAACCATTCAAAACAATATATCTTATCAAGCAAAACATAATACAATTGCATAATTAAGAAAGGAAGTTTAAAATGCTAGAATCATAAAGGGAGGGGTTGGAAGAGAAGCCATTCCACAACCTACCTCACCATAGCCCAAGAACAGACTACTCACACATCATAAATTGAAATAACAATAAAGAAGAAAATGCAAAATGAGAAGAGATACAAGAATCAACTTGATATAAATGAAGCCTTTATTGCAATGGTTCCAAGTACAACCAAGTGAATTCAACCACCAAAATCTAATCTTGCAAGCTCAAGAAAAGAGGTTGCAAGACTAGAGGAAGGCAAGGAATTCACACTAAGAGGTTACAAGATCACTAGTTACAATTTTTACAAACTTCTTTCCCACAAAGAGTAGTGTCCTCTAACTTGCCCAAAGGCCTGGTATTTATAGGCTCAAAACAAAATTAAACAAATAATAAAAACGAGATGAGGTGACTGCAAGGGGGGACAGAAGAAATATGGGGACAATTGGACAATGTAGGGCCGGTGAGATCGGATTTATTGGGCATGTCGCCGGCCAAAATCCGAGCAACTTGGCTCGTTTTAGTGCTGTGCTCTTATGTTCTTTCTACAAGTCCACTGGCGCTCCTTGATTTGCCTATATGAACCTGGTTTGCACTCTGGGATTTGGTGGGAAATCTTAGTGCTTTATATCACATCACACCTTTTAGCATTTAATGTACACCACCCTCATTTGTGCTCATTTTGTGCCTAGGTAGCCCCCATCATGGTCTAGTGCACATGCATTGTGTAGGACCAAAAATTGTGTATGCAATATTGTTTACATAAGATCTCATTGGATATCGATCGGTTTTCTGTTCCGTTTCCAGTGTCAGCTTCCAAACGTTATATCCGTGATTTTGTGTGTGTTTCCAGTCTTTTATCATGAACTCCTGTAATCTGTAATTACTGAGCTGACACTGGTTAATCGTATCGATATAAACAAAATAAATAACGAATGGGTGGTATTAAAATGCAGTTTTCTGTGATGGACAAATATCCACAAACTTATCTTTTGCTTGTCCCGAGCAAAACAAAAAATCCTAGCCTCACTTTCGCAGGGAACGCGATTGCACTGAGCATGTGCAACAAGCCGTTAAACCTCTAGGTGTCCCTAGTTGGAGGAGTATTGTCTCCTGAAGGGTTTCAGCGGATACTACCTACAAAATCCCGTCAAGCTAGTTTCGTAAGTTAATATTAACTTTTACTCCTACGGTTTAGTATCTAAATTAGAAATTCTATTATCCTAAGTTAGAAATTTTCAACCCTTATGTTTCACGTCTCCTATTTATTTAATCTCAGATCCTATACGTTTTGACAGTTTAAGAAAGATCTCGGTTTCTTTTATGTTGTCCTTCTAAAGCGCAGTCTCCAATCCGGAATTTTTATCAACTTTACGGAAAACATAAGTCTTATTCTTTATTCCTTTCTTTTTTCCAAATATCGATCGTATACCCCTACATGTGTGTAAATTTTTCATCCCTACACTCAAGAATTCAATTCAAGCTATAGTACCCTTGCCTTAATACCTAATTCTATTTCTTTTCATTTATGATGGACGGATTTGCTCACATACCTTTCACGCGACTATTAATGCTTCTTGAAGCACTAATAGCCGATTACTGAATGTGTAAGAATAAAGCGTAAATAGCAGTTTCTAGGTCTTGACTTTATTTAATTATTATTTTTTTCAAGAACGGATATATTTTTCAATGATGCTCTTTTGGTAGCTTAAAATACCGTTTTTTCTTTCAGACAAAGCTTTCAGGCAAGAGTATTTCTAGGTATCCTCTACTATCCCAAGTTTCAAGGTGCGTGTATGTGCAGTTTGTACAGTATATACTCTCTGAATTTGGACTCAAGAATATGAACTATTTTTCAAACTTATTCTTCAATAAAGTTTTCAATACTTTTCTTTCATCTTGACTTAACTCAAGAACTAAACTAAAGATTACCTACTTCTTATAAAAAACTGCAAGGATGTATATTTACTAAGGTTAAACAGAAGGAGGGTTATTTTTAGGGTTTTCGACTTCTAGACCTAGGATTTATTTATTCCTAAAGTATTAACTAAAGTTTCGGAAAAAATCTAAGTTATCCTACTAGCGAATTTGACGACAATGTTTTTATATTTTTGAAATTTTTCCGATTTTTGTGTGTTTTTAATAAGTGTGCAAATGCAAAAATATACACATGAATGTGAAGGTAGAAGGTAGAAAGCTTACCGAGAAAAAATATACCCCCAAACTTAAACTTGACAGTGTTCTCATTGTCATGCTATATAACAAGAGCCAAAATAGTTAAGGGGTAAAAATAATAAACAATGCTTACAAAAAGAAAAAGCCAAAACCAATATACAAGTTTTAGGGGAAGTGATTCAATCAAGATAATGCGGCTCATGCAAAAACATGAGCTCCACTGTTTCCGCAGGTAATTCTAAGAATGGTTTCAGACGCTGGCCATTGACCTTGAAAGTATTACCCGAGTGCTGATCTTCAATGTTGACTGCACCATGCGGAAAGATGGTGCGCACAATAAATGGACCTTGTAGGGTTCCTAGGCACGCTAATGAGGTCTCACAAGGCATCAACCATGCCAATTTTAAATTTTACAAGTGCCGAGAAACCCTAATACGGATTCGTTGACTAGAGTTTAGGCGAAAAGTGAAACTAGTTAACAATTTAACTAAAAGAAAGAGGCTACAACCTTTGTAGATCCGGTTCTCCACTTCCTTAGCTCCACGTAGACGTCCCCTCGCTGTCCATATCGGATCTCTGACTCTAGCATCGGATTCATCGGAGAAATGTGCGGACTAGGTTGTCGACTTCGATGCCGAAGAAGATCTACGTCGAGGCAACTCAAGATCCAGCTCCAACTTCACCAAGTTGTGAAACTTGTGAAGAAAACATCCTATACTACTTGGCAAGAGGTAGAGGATGAAGAAATAGGAGGTGGGTTCACTTTAGAATTGGATTTCTCACTCTTTTTCTCAAGATACCATTAATGGTGGCAAGTTTTCTTCTTGAAGAAGAAGAAGAAGATGATGATAGAATATGATATGTTCTTCTTAAAAAGAAAAATAATATGAATATTTATCATATCCTAACCTTGGTTAGGTGTAGAGAATAGACCATGGTTAGTTTGAATGGTTAGGGTTAAGCATGAAGACAAAATGGTCACTTTAGTCAAAGCTTCATGAAGCTTCAACAACAAACAAAGAAAGCCACCATTTTCTCTTATATCTTTTCCAAAATAAATAAATAAATAAATAAGTAAGAATAGGAAAAACCCTAACCATTACATAACCATGGTTTAATCTTTACACAAACTCAAGTAAGCATGTATCATCAAACATGATACAATCAAGTGCACACAAAAATATATCACATATACAATGTGCACATCAAGTGAGAAAATACTTTTAAAATGAACCAATACTAGTTAATGCAAAGTAATATATTAAATATATAATTATACATTAAATCATTAAATCAACATTTGATTCAATGATCCGGTTATGTCGCACATAACCGACTAGTATCCAATGTATCGATTTATCGAATCAATCTTCGATTCGATAACTAGGTTATATCGCATACAACCAATCGAAACATTCATCGCCAGAATGAAATACGGTATCACATACACGCATTATTCTCGGTCCCTCACATATCTCATATGCGCTCCTATTTCGTTTCGCTTGAGCCAGGAAACCTCTGTGTAGGACTCTAAAGACTCGTCAATACGCCGGTAGCAGATGATGATCATATCAAGCTTCCACAAGCCGCAAGCGGTCTGCTAAACGTAACGGCCACCCGGGTATTGAGCGATCAGAAGATCGACGAGCAAGCCCGCTCACACTCCTGTGAATCCAACCAGTAACACTTACCGTACAGTCCGGTCAGTTCGTCTGATATGTCGCATATCAAGTCTAGGGGTGGTAAACGTCAGACCCCAATAACCGATAAGTCGTGCCGATGTGAGGCTCATAACGGGTCGAGAAACTACTGGTAACACTTACCAGTAAATCTCTGATCAGCCCTGGCTAGGGACTTCCCTGTTACGGCCAATCGAGCACAGCGCAACATCAACCCCCAATACCGGGAGAGACGAAACCCCTCCTATCGCTCATTGCCTCCATGTGACTCGGGAATGTACCCAAAAACCACCGTTTTGCATGCCCTCATGGACGTGGTAAGGTGGAGATCAAAGCACAGTGGGAATCACATAAGACTCTATGACGATCTCGGGTCTACAGACTAACCTGCACAAGTGTCACCTGAGAACTGCCATCTGACGTGAGGTATAATACCATCTGGGAGTTCTCGGCGAGTCCGTCCAGTGTACCCAGTCTACACTGAGCACCCGTATACCATCTCTGAAGTCAAACATCAATGGATATGGGATCATCCATCGCCTATCTCATGGGTCGAGAAGCATATACGCTAGTCTACACTGGTATATCGATGCCCCGTCTCGATACACCCACGACTAGGGACCTTGAAGGATGTACCTATAGACTACTATGTCCCCACTAGTATGATCTGCATCATAGTCCAGGTATTCAAGTACACATCCTAAGGGCTTTACCAACATGTAACTATAAGACAGTTTAAAAAGAGACCAGTATACATGTTAAGATAAAGAGCAACCAGATAGCATACTATCATATCGAGCAAGAAAGTCATCTTTATATATGTCCAAACATCCAATATAATATACATCATCTGTACAATACTGGCCTCTAGGGCATACATACAACTAACAATCTCCCACTTGCACTAGGGCCATCTGCTTGTAGGGTTCCTAGGTACTCTCAAGAGGTCTCACAAGGCATCAACCATGCCAATTTCGAATTTTTTACGGGTGCCGAGAAACCCTAATACGGATCGTTGACTAGAAGTTTTGGCGAAATACGAATCTAGTTAACAACTTAACTAAAGATAAGAAGCTACAACCTTTGTAGATCCGGATATCCACTTCCTTGGCTCCACGTAGGCATCCTCTCGCTGTCCATCTCGAATCACGGACTCAATCGTCGGCTTGATCGGAGAAATAGGCGGACTAGGTCGTCGGCTTCGTGCCGAAGATGATCTACGTCGAGGCATCACAAGTTCAAGCTCCGACTTCACAAATTTGTGAAACTTGTGAAGGAAACACCCAAAACAACTTGGCAAGAGGTAGAGGGTGAAGAAATAGGAGGTGGGTTCACTTTAGAATTGGATTTCTCACTTTAGAACTCAAGTTGCCATTGATGGCATCAAGCTTTCTTTCTTGATAAAGATGATGAAGAAGAAGAAAGAATATGATAAGTATTGATTTAAAATGAAAATAAATCAATACTTATCATAAGCTAACTAAGGTTAAGTGTAGAGAATAGACCATGGTAAATGGGAATGGTTAGGGTTAAGCATGAAGACAAATGGTCTCTTTAGTCAAAGCTTCATGAATCTTCAACAAGCTTCATGATAAAAAGAAACCATTTTCTTTTCTTTTATCTATTTAAATAAATAAAGAATGGATAAATAAATAGATGAATAACACAAAACCCTAACCATTATCATAACCATGGTTTAATTCTTTGCACAAACCCAAGTAAGTATGTATCATCAAACATGATACAATCAAGTGCACACAAAAGCATATCATATATACAATGTGCACTTCAAGTGAGAAAATCCTTTTAAAAATGAACCAATACTAGTTAATGCAAATTAATATATCAAATATACAATTATACATTAAATCATTAAATCAACACTTGATTCAATGATCCGGTCATGTCGCACATAACCGACTAGTATACAATGTATCGATTTATCGAATCAATGATTCGATAACTAGTTTATATCGCATATAACCAATCGAAACATTCATCGCGAGAATGAAATACGGTATCACATACACGCATTATTCTCGGTCCCGCACATATCTCATATGCGCTCCTATTTCGTTTCGCTTGAGCCAGGAAACCTTTGTGTAGGACTCTAAAGACTCGTCAATACGCCGGTAGCAGATGATGATCATATCAAGCACCCATAAGCCGCAAGCGGTCTGCTAAACGTAACGGCCATCCGGGTATTGAGCGATCAGAAGATCGACGAGCTAGCCCGCTCACACTCCTGTGAATCCAACCAGTAACACTTACCGTACAGTCCGGTCTGTTCGTCTGATATGTCGCATATCAAGTCTAGGGGTGGTAAACGTCAGACCCCAATAACCGATAAGTCGTGCCGATGTGAGGCTCATAACGGGTCGAGAAACTACTGGTAACACTTACCAGCAAATCTCTGATCAGCCCTGGCCAGGGACTTCCCTGTTACGGCCAATCGAGCACCGCGCAACATCAACCCCCAATACCGGGAGAGACGAAACCCCTCCTATCGCTCATTGCCTCCATGTGACTCGGGACTGTACCCAAAGACTACCGTTTTGCATGCCCTCATGGATGTGGTAAGGTGGAGATCAAAGCACAGTGGGAATCACACAAGACTCTATGACGATCTTGGGTCTATAGACTAACCTGCACAAGTGTCACCTGAGAACTGCCATCTGACGTGAGGTATAATACCTTCTGGGAGTTCTCGGCGAGTCTGTCCAGTGTACCCAGTCTCCACTGAGCACCCGTATATTATCTCTGATGTCAAACACCAATGGATATGGGATCATCCATCGCCCATCTCATGGGTCGAGAAGCGTATACGCTAGTCTACTCTGGTATATCGATGCCCTGTCTCGATACACCCACGACTAGGGACCTTGAAGGGTGTACTTATGGACTACCATGTCCCCACTAGTATGATCTGCATCATAGTCCAGGTAGTCAAGTACACGTCCTAAGGGCTTTATCAACATGTAACTATAAGACAGTTTAAAGAGACAAGTGTACATGTTAAGATAAAGAGTAACCAGATAGCATACTATCATATCGAGCAAGAAAGTCATCTCTATATATGTCCAAGCATCCAATATAATATACATCATCTGTACAATACTGGCCTCTAGGGCATACATACAACTAACAATCTCCCACTTGCACTAGGGCCAGCTGCTGTAGTATCGCATACCGAGCATCCCGAAGAGTCTCTCAAACTGTATCTGGGGAATGGCCTTCGTGAGTGGATCCGCCGTGTTGTTCTTTGTGTCAACTCTCCTGACCTCGATCTCCCGGCGATCAACTATCTCCCGGATCAGGTGATACCGCCTCAGAATATGCCTGGATCGCTGATGGGACCTGGGTTCCTTGGCCAAAGCCACCGCTCCATTGTTATCGCAATACAGAGGTATTGGACACTCAATGGATGGAACCACTCCAAGTTCAGTAATGAACTTCTTGATCCAGACAGCTTCTTTAGCAGCATCGTTGGCAGCGATGTATTCAGCCTCCATCGTCGAGTCTGCCACGGTTTCCTGCTTGGAACTCTTCCAGCTAACCGCCCCTCCGTAAAGGGTAAAGACAAAGCCCGACTGCGACTTAGAGTCGTCCTTATCACTCTGGAAGCTCGAATCGGTAAAGGACTCCACTTGGAGTTCTCCGTTACCGTACACCAAGAGCATCTCTTTAATCCTTCGTAAGTACTTGAGAATGCTCTTCACAGCTGTCCAGTGACTCTCTCCAGGATCAGCTTGATACCTGCTCACTATACTTAGTGAGTATGCTACATCGGGTCTGGTACATAGCATCGCATACATGATAGAGCCTACAGCCGAAGCATAGGGTATCCCTTGCATGCGAGCTCTCTCCAAATCAGTCTTGGGAGACATCTCTTTGGAGAGAGTGACTCCAGAGATCGTGGGCAAATTCCCACGCTTGGATTCTTCCATACTAAACCTCTTTAGTATGGTGTCAATGTACCTGGATTGGGACAATCCCAATATCCGTTTGGATCTATCTCTATAGATCCTTATTCCCAATATGCAGGAGGCATCACCAAGATCTTTCATTGAGAATCTTTGTGATAAGAAGAGCTTGACCGATTGCAGCATAGGAATATCATTTCCTATCAAGAGTATGTCGTCCACGTACAATACGAGGAAGACAACCCTACTCTCTGCCACCTTCTTGTAAATACAAGGTTCATCTGGATTTTTGACGAAATCAAACCCTTTGATAACGACATCAAAGCAGATGTTCCAACTCCGCGATGCTTGCTTTAATCCATAAATGGATTTAAGGAGCTTACACACCTTCCCGCTGCTCCCACTGTCTACGAAGCCCTCTGGCTGAGTCATGTACACGCACTCTTCTAAATCACCATTTAGAAAGGCGGTCTTAACATCCATTTGCCAGATTTCGTAATCATGATATGCAGCGATGGCAAGCATGATCCGGATGGATTTAAGCATAGCCACTGGAGAAAAGGTTTCGTCATAGTCCACACCTGGTCTTTGACGAAAACCCTTTGCAACAAGTCTAGCTTTGAAAGTCTCCACTTTCCCATCTACACCAAGTTTCTTTTTGAAGATCCACTTGCTCCCGATGGGTTTTACCCCTTCAGGAGCAACATCCAAAGTCCATACTTTGTTGGTGTACATGGATTCCATCTCGGACCGCATAGCATCCAGCCATTTCACTGAGTCCCTACTCGTGATGGCCTGCTCGAAACTAGTTGGGTCATCATCCTCCATGATGCAATCCTCGCTCCCACCATCCATGAGAAAACCGTAGTATCTTTCAGGTTGGCGAGGAACCCTACTAGATCGGCGGAGAGGCTGGGGTTCGTCGGGAACTACTGAATCCTCTGGTTCAACCAAATCTTCCGTTGTAGTCTGTATTGCTGGAACCTCTTCCAGCTCTACCTCCTTACCACTAATCTCTTTTTCAAGAAATTCCTTTTCTAAAAAGGTGGCATGTCGAGAAAAAAACACCTTTTGTTCCTCGGTGTGGTAGAAGATATACCCGCGCGAATGTTTGGGATATCCAATAAACTTACACAGAATGGACCTTGCCGCGAGTTTGTCCGGATTTTGCGTTTTTACATATGCCGGACAACCCCATATCTTAACATAATTAAGACATGGTCTCTTTCCTTTCCATATCTCATATGGAGTGGTTGGCACGGTTTTGGTGGGAACCATATTCAATAAATCTGCAGCTGTTTCCAGTGCATATCCCCAGAAGGAAATAGGTAACTCAGCTGTGCTCATCATAGAGCGCACCATATCCAATAGGGTGCGGTTCCTCCGTTCTGATACACCGTTGTGCTGTGGTGTATATGGAGGAGTCAGCTGAGAGAGAATCCCATTCTCTTTTAGGAAGTCCAGGAATTCATTGCTTAAGTATTCTCCTCCTCGATCAGATCGAAGGGTTTTAATACTTTTTCCGGTTTGGTTCTCAACTTCTTGTTTATATTCTCTAAATTTCTCAAAAGCTTCTGATTTGTGTTTCATCAGGAACACATACCCGAACCTAGAGAGATCGTCAGTGAATGTAATGAAGTATGAAGAACCATCCCTGGCATGTGTAGACATAGGACCGCATACATCACTATGTATCAGTCCTAAGAGTTCAGTAACTCTTTCTCCGTGTCCCGTAAACGGAGTTTTGGTCATCTTGCCTTTGAGACATGATTGGCAAGTGTCATAAGATGAAAATTCAAACGGATTTAAATATCCATCCTTATGCAACTTAGCTAATCGTGTCGCATTGATGTGACCCAGTCTACAATGCCACAAGAAGGATTCGTTCAGTTCTGAACTCTTCCTCTTGTGTGTGTTTGTTATGCTCAGAACTGTTGATTGATTTAGAACATAAATGCCATTGCACAACGTGCCTGATCCAACCAACTTTTGGTTACGGAAAATGTTCATAACATTGTCCTGTAATACAAAATTATATCTCTCTTTACTCAACAAAGAAACCGATATAATGTTGCATATCAGGTTCGGCATGTAATAGCATTCGTTCAGAACCAATGTATTACCAGTTGGTAATACAAGGTGATATTCCCCGACAGTCTTAGCTGCAACAATTGCACCATTTCCAACTCTAATGTCTTTATCACCTTCTCCAAGTTCTTTACCTTTCGTTAGCCCATGTAACTGATTACATATATGGGATCCTGACCCGGTATCTAATACCCAGGACGTAGAGCAAATGGAGAAACAGTTCTCTGTAATGAACACACCCGAAGAAAATGCATCAACATGTACTTTCTTCATTCGGGTGGCATGGGAATCCTGGTATTCCCCTATATCCTGTTCATTCCTATAACTCTTATAAGAAAGAACGGGACCAACGTTCCCCAGCACAGTATAACATGCGGGTTCAGTCAATACATCCATATTATTATCTTTATTAGGGCATGAAATGGTCGCTACCTGGAGAGAGAGAGAAGAAAACACTTTAGCGTAAGCTCGTGCAAGATCAGATTGGTTATTATCTTATCTAATCAGGATGGCTCCCACTGCTTTTTATCAAATCTTCCTTCAAACCCTAAAAGGAAAGATTAGCCGGGATTAATTACACACTATAAGTTCGCCAATCTTTCAGCCAGGCCAGTGTCGGTACTTTGAGGGAGGTCCCCCGTGCTTTTGCACGAACCTAATTAATGTAAACCTCGTTTTCCCAGAGGTGTAACCTCGTTAACACCTTTCTAGACACCTACTTGATCGGCTAATTGTAATGTGTAAAACTCTCCCAGGAGTAACACTTACTCGCAGCGGGTATCGGGATCCAACTATCTCATAGAAGGTATGCAATCTCATTGCAAATTTCAACACTTGAAATTCCCGATAATATTTTGCCCCTAGCGTCCTATGACCTTGACGCAGGCCAACAAACCATAGTGCGCTAGTCAAGTTCAACCCGTCATTTCCTGATTAAATTAAACCCACCCGTACGACCCTTGACGCAGGCCAACAAAGTCGCACGACTACCCTAATCCAATCTGCATCATATGCATAAGCAGGTAAATACTAGTTAGCTACCGCACACTACGCCTTGACGCAGGCCAACAAACGTAGCACGAATACTAACTACTACTTATCTGAAATGACGGAGGGCTACGCAGGTTTTTCTGAAAACCATGAGTGTAATGAACTTGATATCGTTGTAGAATCAAATGAAGTTTTGAAAATGGAGTGATTTTGAGGCTTTTCTAGTTTTTCTAAAGGGGTCACTCCCGGTGAAGGGATCGTCGGCCCTTTCCTCGTCGAATGAGGTGCGGGATATATCATATATATCACTGTGCAAAGCAGAAACTATAGAAGCAATCAAAAGTCAAACCGAGTGTGTAGCATCAGCCAGTTATTGCTAAAGGAGTCACTCCCGGTGAAGGGATCTCGGTCCTTTCCTCATCGAATAAGGTGCAGGGTATATCATATATACCGCTATGCAAAGCAAGAACTGTAGCTACCTGTTTTGTTTAAAATTTGATTCTACAACATCTTAAGTTTCTTTTCTTTCATTAATCACATTAATAAAGTCCCATCATTTAAATACCTAAACATCACAGATAAATACGACGTACACTTATGCCATCCGCATTCGCCTCGATGTCCCCTCGTGCACCGTTAGGTTAGGTAACTAACGACAGAGCAGGGCAGGGCTAGTGCGGGTGCAAAACATAAGTAACGTCTATATAATATATCATATATACTATATAAAGTATCTATCACAGAACATCACATGATCACATCACAGATATCGCAGCAGAAGAAACAAATGAAACATTGGATACACTGGGACGTCCGTGTTTTCAATACGAGCCAGTATAAAACACGGATTCCACGGTCGTGATGAATAGCCAATCCCACACCCCTAGACCCCTACGAGAGCGGCAAGCAACCCTGCCAATTCTAGGGTTAGGAGACCCGGACTCGACTCCTCGAGTTGGTCTCCCACTGGACCCCAGAACCCGGTTACTTGTGCTCCCCTCCTTGGGTCTATCCTAATGCGGAAAAGTAAATAATATACAAAAGGTGACATCTTCCGCAACCTGGAAGTGCCCCAAAATAAAAGAATATTACATACAAGTTTTTACATGAAAGAAAATGAAAAACACTCATCTCACATAAAAAACCCCGGCTATTCAAACACGACGATCCAATATAACATATCCAGCAACACATAACATCACATGTCATCAACGTAAGTAAATATGCGCATCCCAATTGTCGTTGACATATAGCAACGAAACCGGCGATATCACATATTACACTTACGGTCACAGAAAAGAAAGTGTAAAACTACAACAATTGGAATCCGCAACCTCTTTAGACATCGCATGCCTACTCAAATGAAATACTTAGACATCACATGCCTAACAATTATAAACCCCGCATTTTAGTCCCATTATCGAAAACACTTTTCAATATCAAATGAAACTAAACCGCTAGATTTATATCATTCATTCAGTTATCTCATAACTGTTTGTGAATTCCAATTATTGTATCCCATTCCGGATAAATAGAAAATATTAAACTTTCCGATCGAACATTCGGACACCCAAGTTTTCCCGAAACCGTCCAACACATGAAATAGGTTCAAAGACATTCACTTCATGCCTCAGTACCAACGGTCCAGCCGTAGAAGGGTCAAGCCAACGCCTCACATGTGGCACGCCGTACTGCCCCAAACCCGAAGGTTCAAAGGGCAGTTCAAGACGGTCACATAATCGAGTTAAGGTTTGTTGTCTTCTAGAGGGACCATCGCGTTACTTGCACTACTCAGAACGTCCTTAAACCACACAAAAATCCAACACTTGGATATTTTCCGGCAGGGGAAAAGTTGGGTATTTATATCCGGTCGGACTTTTTAACATATTCAAAAAATTATCCGGAAAGCACTTAGACAAAGTTCGATAATCCGATCGAAATACCGAGTCCCCAATACAACCCAGAATACTCAACTCTTGAATAAATATTAAAAATTCCCAGAGAACTCAGCACTGAATAAAAGAAGTTACTGTGCAAAATTGGGTGGGTGAAGACATCATACGGCCGCGGAACCGCCGCAGAAGCCAGGCTTCTGCCGCGGTTCCGCCGCACTATGGAGGAATTGGGTGACCGTGTTTCACAGTAATTCTTAGAAAGTCCTGCTGAATTTTCTGCATATTTTTAATTTGGAAAAAAACCCAGTTTTTAAAAAAAAGTACAGAGAGCAACTTTGATATTAGGGTTTCGATTCGATCGGACTTCAAACTTCGTCTGGACTTCGCCTAAGGCTCTAGCTAGGCTCTGATACCACTGTAGGGTTCCTAGGCACTCTCAAGAGGTCTCACAAGACATCAACCATGCCAATTTCGAATTTTACGGGTGCCGAGAAACCCTAATACGGATCGTTGACTAGAAGTTTAGGCGAAATACGAATCTAGTTAACAACTTAACTAAAGATAAGAAGCTACAACCTTTGTAGATCCGGATATCCACTTCCTTGGCACCACGTAGGCATCCTCTCGCTGTCCATCTCGAATCACGGACTCAATCGTCGGCTTGATCGGACAAATGGGCGGACTAGGTCGTCGGCTTCGTGCCGAAGATGATCTACGTCGAGACATCACAAGTTCAAGCTCCGACTTCACAAATTTTTGAAACATATGAAGGAAACACCCAAAACAACTTGGCAAGAGGTAGAGGGTGAAGAAATAGGAGGTGGGTTCACTTTAGAATTGGATTTCTCACTTTAGAACTCAAGTTGCCATTGATGGCATCAAGCTTTCTTTCTTGATGAAGATGATGAAGAAGAAGAAAGAATATGATAAGTGTTGATTTAAAATGAAAATAAATCAATACTTATCATAAGCTAACTAAGGTTAAGTGTAGAGAATAGACCATGGTAAATGGGAATGGTTAGGGTTAAGCATGAAGACAAATGGTCTCTTTAGTCAAAGCTTCATGAAGCTTCAACAAGCTTCATGATAAAAAGAAACCATTTTCTTTTCTTTTATCTATTTAAATAAATAAAGAATGGATGAATAAATAGATGAATAACACAAAACCCTAACCATTATCATAACCATGGTTTAATTCTTTGCACAAACCCAAGTAAGTATGTATCATCAAACATGATACAATCAAGTGCACACAAAAGCATATCATATATACAATGTGCACTTCAAGTGAGAAAATCCTTTTAAAAATGAACCAATACTAGTTAATGCAAATTAATATATCAAATATACAATTATACAATAAATCATTAAATCAACACTTGATTCAATGATCCGGTCATGTCGCACATAACCGACTAGTATACAATGTATCGATTTATCGAATCAATGATTCGATAACTAGGTTATATCGCATATAACCAATCGAAACATTCATCGCGAGAATGAAATGCGGTATCACATACACGCATTATTCTCGGTCCCGCACATATCTCATATGCGCTCCTATTTCGTTTCCCTTGAGCCAGGAAACCTCTGTGTAGGACTCTAAAGACTCGTCAATACGCCGGTAGCAGATGATGATCATATCAAGCACCCACAAGCCGCAAGCGGTCTGCTAAACGTAACGGCCATCCGGGTATTGAGCGATCAGAAGATCGACGAGCTAGCCCGCTCACACTCCTGTGAATCCAACCAGTAACACTTACCGTACAGTCCGGTCTGTTCGTCTGATATGTCGCATATCAAGTCTAGGGGTGGTAAACGTCAGACCCCAATAACCGATAAGTCGTGCCGATGTGAGGCTCATAACGGGTCGAGAAACTACTGGTAACACTTACCAGCAAATCTCTGATCAGCCCTGGCCAGGGACTTCCCTGTTACGGCCAATCGAGCACCGCGCAACATCAACCCCCAATACCGGGAGAGACGAAACCCCTCCTATCGCTCATTGCCTCCATGTGACTCGGGACTGTACCCAAAGACCACCGTTTTGCACGCCCTCATGGATGTGGTAAGGTGGAGATCAAAGCACAGTGGGAATCACACAAGACTCTATGACGATCTCGGGTCTACAGACTAACCTGCACAAGTGTCACCTGAGAACTGCCATCTGACGTGAGGTATAATACCATCTGGGAGTTCTCGGCGAGTCCGTCCAGTGTACCCAGTCTCCACTGAGCACCCGTATATTATCTCTGATGTCAAACACCAATGGATATGGGATCATCCATCGCCCATCTCATGGGTCGAGAAGCGTATACGCTAGTCTACTCTGGTATATCGATGCCCTGTCTCGATACACCCACGACTAGGGACCTTGAAGGATGTACTTATGGACTACCATGTCCCCACTAGTATGATCTGCATCATAGTCCAGGTAGTCAAGTACACATCCTAAGGGCTTTATCAACATGTAACTATAAGACAGTTTAAAGAGACAAGTGTACATGTTAAGATAAAGAGTAACCAGATAGCATACTATCATATCGAGCAAGAAAGTCATCTCTATATATGTCCAAGCATCCAATATAATATACATCATCTGTACAATACTGGCCTCTAGGGCATACATACAACTAACACTGCTGTAGTATCGCATACCGAGCATCCCGAAGAGTCTCTCAAACTGTATCTGGGGAATGGCCTTCGTGAGTGGATCCGCCGTGTTGTTCTTCGTGTCAACCCTCTTGACCTCGATCTCCCGGCGATCAACTATCTCCCGGATCAGGTGATACCGCCTCAGAATATGCCTGGATCGCTGATGGGACCTGGGTTCCTTGGCCAAAGCCACCGCTCCATTGTTATCACAATACAAAGGTATTGGATGCTCAATGGATGGAACCACACCAAGTTCAGTAATGAACTACTTGATCCAGACAGCCTCTTTAGCAGCATCGTTGGCAGCGATGTATTCAGCCTCCATCGTCGAGTCTGCCATGGTTTCCTGCTTGGAGCTCTTCCAGCTAACCGCCCCTCCGTAAAGGGTAAAGACAAATCCCGACTGCGACTTAGAGTCATCCTTATCACTCTGGAAGCTCGAATCGGTAAAGGACTCCACTTAGAGTTCTCCGTTACCATACACCAAGAGCATCTCTTTAGTCCTTCGCAAGTACTTGAGAATGCTCTTCACAGCTGTCCAGTGACTCTCTCCAGGATCAGCTTGATACCTGCTCACTACACTTAGTGAGTATGCTACATCAGGTCTGGTACATAGCATCGCGTACATGATAGAGCCTACAGCCGAAGCATAGGGTATCCCTTGCATGCGTGCTCTCTCCAAATCAGTCTTGGGAGACATCTCTTTGGAGAGAGTGACTCCAGAGATCGTGGGCAAGTTTCCACGCTTGGATTCTTCCATACTAAACCTCTTTAGTATGGTGTCAATGTACCTGGATTGGGACAATCCCAATATCCGTTTGGATCTATCCCTATAGATCCTAATTCCCAATATGCAAGAGGCATCACCAAGATCTTTCATTGAGAATCTTTGTGATAAGAAGAGCTTGACCGATTGCAGCATAGGAATATCATTTCCTATCAAGAGTATGTCGTCCACGTACAATACGAGGAAGACAACCTTACTCTCTGCCACCTTCTTGTAGATACAAGGTTCATCTGGGTTTTTGACGAAATCAAACTCTTTGATAACGACGTCAAAGCAGATGTTCCAACTCCGCGATACTTGCTTTAATCCATAAATGGATTTAAGCAGCCTGCACACCTTCCCGCTGCTCCCACTGTCTATGAAACCCTCTGGCTGAGTCATGTATACGCACTCTTCTAAATCACCATTTAGAAAGGCGGTCTTAACATCCATTTGCCAGATTTCGTAGTCATGATATGCAGCGATGGCAAGCATGATCCGGATGGATTTAAGCATAGCCACTGCAGAAAAGGTTTCGTCATAGTCCACACCTGGTCTTTGACGAAAACCTTTTGCAACAAGTCTAGCTTTGAAAGTCTCCACTTTCCCATCTACATCAAGTTTTTTCTTGAAGATCCACTTGCTCCCGATGGGTTTTACCCCTTCAGGAGCAACTTCCAAAGTCCATACTTTGTTGGTGTACATGGATTCCATCTCGGACCGCATAGCATCCAGCCATTTCACTGAGTCCCCACTCGTGATGGCCTGCTTGAAGCTAGTTGGGTCATCATCCTCCATGATGCGATCCTCGCTCCCACCATCCATGAGAAAACCGTAGTATCTCTCAGGTGGGTGAGGAACCCTACTAGATCGGCGGAGTGGCTGGGGTTCATCGGGAACTATGGAATCCTCTAGTTCCACCAGATCTTCTGTTGTAGCTTTTGCAGCTGGAACCTCTTCCAGTTCTACCACATGACCACAAATCTCTTTTTCAAGAAATTCCTTTTCTAAAAAGGTGGTATGCCGAGAAACAAACACTCTTTGTTCCTCAGGGTGGTAGAAGATATACCCTTGTGAATTCTTGGGATATCCTATAAATTTGCATAGAACAGACCGTGCCTCGAGTTTGTCCGGATTTTGTCGTTTGACATAGGCTGGACAACCCCATATCTTAACATAGTTAAGACATGGTCTCTTTCCTTTCCATATCTCATATGGAGTGGTAGGCACAGATTTGGTGGGGACCATATTCAATAGATGTATGGCTGTCTCAAGCGCATACCCCCAGAAGGAAATAGGTAACTTAGCTGTGCTCATCATAGAGCGCAAGATATCTAATAGGGTGCGGTTCCTCCGTTCTGATACACCATTGTGCTGTGGTGTATAGGGAGGAGTCAGCTGAGAGAGAATCCCATTCTCTTTTAGGAAGTCCAGGAAATCATTGCTCAAGTATTCACCTCCTCGATCAGATCGAAGGATTTTAATACTTTTTCCGGTTTAGTTCTCGACTTCTTGTTTATATTCTCTAAATTTCTCAAAAGCTTCAGACTTGTGTCTTATCAAGTACACATGTCCGTATCTTGAGAGATCGTCAGTGAATGTAATGAAATACGAAGAACCATCCCTGGCATTTGTAGACATGGGACTGCATACATCACTATGTATTAGTCCCAAGAGTTCGGTAACTCTTTCTCCGTGTCCAGTAAACGGAGTTTTGGTCATCTTGCCTTTGAGACATGACTGGCAAGTGTCATAAGATGAAAATTCGAATGGTTTCAAATATCCATCCTTATGCAACTTAGCCAGTCGTGTCACATTGATGTGACCCAGTCTACAATGCCACAAGAAGGATTCGTTCAGTTTTGAACTCTTCCTCTTGTGTGTGTTTGTTATGCTCAGAACTGTTGATTGATTTAGAACATAAATGCCATTGCACAACGAGCCTGATCCAACCAACTTTTGGTTACGGAAAATGTTCATAATATTGTCCTGTAATACAAAATTATATCCCTCTTTACTCAACAAAGAAACCGATATAATGTTGCATATCAGGTTCGGCATGTAATAGCATTCGTTCAGAACCAATGTATTACCAGTTGGTAATGCAAGGTGATATTCCCCGACAGTCTTAGCTGCAACTATTGCACCATTTCCAACTCTTATGTCTTTATCACCTTCTCCAAGTTCTCTATCTTTCCTAAGCCCATATAACTGATTACATATATGGGATCCTGACCCGGTATCTAATACCCAGGACGTAGGGCAGATGGAGAAACAGTTCTCTGTAACGAACACACCCAAAGAAAATGCATCAACATGTACTTTCTTCATTTGGGTGGCTTGGGAATCCTGGTAATCCCCTATGTCCTGTTCATTCCCATAACTCTTATAAGAAAGAACGGAACCAACGTTCCCCAGCACAGTATAACATGCGGGTTCAGTCAATACATCCATATTATTATCTTTATTAGGGCATGACATGGTCGCTACCTGGAGAGAGAGAGAAGAAAACACTTTAGCGTATGCTCTTGCAAGATCAGATTGGTTATTATCTTATCTAATCAGGATGGCTCCCACTGCTTTTTATCAAATCTTCCTTCAAACCCTAAAAGGAAAGACTAGCCGGGATTAATTACACCCTACAACTTCGCCAATCTTTCAGCCAGGCCAGTGTCGGTACTTTGAGGGAGGTTCCCCGTGCTTTCGCACGGACCTAATTATAGTAAACCTCGTTTTCCCATTGGCGTAACCCCGTTGACACCTTTCTAGACACCTACTTGATCGGCTAATTGTAATGTGCAAAACTCTCTCAGGAGTAACTCTTACTCGCAGTGGGTATTGGGATCCAACTATCTCATAGAAGGTATGCAATCTCATTGCAAATTTCAACACTTGAAATTCCCGATAATGCTTTTGCCCCTAGCGTGCTATGACCTTGACGAAAGCCAACAAACTACGGCCCGCTAGTCAAGTTCAACCCGTATATTTCTTGACTGAATTAAACCCACCCGCACGACCCTTGACGAAAGCCAACAAAGCCGTACGACTACCCTAATCCAGTCGCATCATATGCAGCAGATAAGCAGCACATAGCTACCGCACACTACACCTTGACGAAAGCCAACAAATATAGCACGAATACTATATGTAACTTATCTGAAATGACGGAGGGCTACGTCAGGTTTTTCTGAAAATCTATTGCGTAATGAACTTGATATCGTTGTAGAATCAAGTGAAGTATTGAAATGGAGTGATTTTGAGGCTTTTCTAGTTTTGCTAAAGGGGTCACTCCCGGTGAAGGGATCGTCGGCCCTTTCCTCGTCGAATGAGGTGCGGGATATATCATATATATCCCTGTGCAAAGCAAAACTCCAAAAGCAATCAAAAGCAAACCGAGTGTGTAGCATCTGCCAGTTTTTGCTAATGGGGTCACTCCCGGTGAAGGGATCTCGGCCCTTTCCTCATCGAATAAGGTGCAGGGTATATCATATATACCGCTATGCAAAGCAAAACTGTAGCTACCCTTTTTATTTAAAATTTGATTCTACAACATCTTTTAGGTTTCTTTTCTTTCATTAATCACATTAATGAAGTCCCATCATTTAAGTCACCTAAACATCACAGATAAATACGACGTACACTTATGCCATCCGCATTCGCCTCGATGTCCCCTCGTGCACCGTTAGGTTAGGTAACTAACGACAGAGCAGGGCAGGGCTAGTGCGGGTGCAAAACATAAGTAACGTCTATATAATATATCATAAATACTATATACTGTATCCATCAGAACATATCAAATGATCACATCACAGATATCGCAGCAGAAAATATCATATGAAATATTGGATATACTAGGACGTCCGTGTTTTTAATACGAGCCAGTATAAAACACGGATTCCACGGTCGTGATGAATAGCCAATCCCACACCCCTGGACCCCTACGAGAGCGGCAAGCAACCCTACCAATTCTAGGGTTAGGAGACCCGGACTCGACTCCTCGAGATGGTCTCCCACTGAACCCTAGAACCCGGTTACTTGTGCTCCCCTCCTTGGGTCTATCCTAATGCGGAAAAGTAAATAATATACATCAACGGTGACATCTTCCGCAACCTGGAAGTGCCCCAATAAAAGAATATTACATACAAGTTTTTACATGAATGAAAAAGAAAAACACTCATCTCACATAAAAACCCCCGGCTACTCAAACACGACGATCCAATATAACATATCCAGCAACACATAACATCATATGTCATCAACGTAAGTAAGTATGCATACACCGATTGTCGTCGACGTATAGCAACGACAATCGGCAATATCACTACATACTACACTTACGGTCACAGAAAAGAAAGTGTAAAACTACAACAGTTGGAATCCGCAACCTCTTTAGACATCGCATGCCTAATCAAATGAAATACTTAGACATCACATGCCTAACAATTATAAACCCCGCATTTTAGTCTCATTATCGAAAACTCTTTTCAATATGAAGTGAGACTAAACCGCTAGATTTATAACATTCATTCAGTTATCTCATAACTGTGTGTGAATTCCAATTATTGTATCCCATTCCGGATAAATAGAAAATATTAAACTTTCCGATCGAACATTCAAACACTCAAGTTTTCCCGAAACCGTTCAACACATGAAATAAGTTCAAAGACATTCACTTCATGCCTCAGTACCAACGGTCCAGCCGTAGAAGGGTCAAGCCAACGCCTCACATGTGGCACGCCGTACTGCCCCAAACCCTAAGGTTCAAAGGGCAGTTCAAGACGGTCACATAATCGAGTTAAGGTTTGTTGTCTTCTAGAAGGACCATCGCGTTACTTGCACTACTTAGAACGTCATTAAACTACGGAAAAGTCCAACAATTGGAAATTTTCCGGCAGGGGAAAGATTGGGTATTTACATCCGGTCGAACTTTTTAACATATTCTAAAATTATCTGGAAAAACACATAGACGAAGTCTGATAATCCGATCGAATCTATGAACTCCCAATACAACCCAAAATACTCAACTCTTGAGTAAATATTAAAAATTCCCAGAAAATTCAGCACTAAAAGATAGGAATTACTGTGCAATTTTCAAGAGGTGATATGACAACTTGGCCGCGGAACCGCCGCACGAGCCATGATCGTGCCGCGGTTCCGCTGCGCTTTAGCTGAATTGGCCGCTCGAATTTCACAGTAATTCTTAAAATCTCCTGCTGATTTTTCTGCATATTTTTAATCCACAAAAATCCACATTTTTGAAAATTGTCGAGAGAGCAATTTGGGTTAGGGTTTCGATGTTCGTTCGGATTTCAAACGTCGTCTACACTTCGCCTAAGGCTCTAGCTAGTCTCTGATACCACTGTAGGGTTCCTAGGCACGCTAATGAGGTCTCACAAGGCATCAACCATGCCAATTTTAAATTTTACAAGTGCCGAGAAACCCTAATACGGATTCGTTGACTAGAGTTCAGGAGAAAAGTGAAACTAGTTAACAATTTAACTAAAAGAAAGAGGCTACAACCTTTGTAGATCCGGTTCTCCACTTCCTTAGCTCCACGTAGATGTCCCCTCGCTGTCCATATCGGATCTCTGACTCTAGCATCGGCTTCATCGGAGAAATGTGCGGACTAGGTTGTCGACTTCGATGCCGAAGAAGATCTACGTCGAGGCAACTCAAGATCAAGCTCCAACTTCACCAAGTTGTGAAACTTGTGAAGAAAACACCCTATACTACTTGGCAAGAGGTAGAGGATGAAGAAATAGGAGGTGGGTTCACTTTAGAATTGGATTTCTCACTCTTTTTCTCAAGATACCATTAATGGTGGCAAGTTTTCTTCTTGAAGAAGAAGAAGAAGAAGATGATAGAATATGATATGTTCTTCTTAAAAAGAAAAATAATATGAATACTTATCATATCCTAACCTTGGTTAGGTGTAAAGAATAGACCATGGTTAGTTTGAATGGTTAGGGTTAAGCATGAAGACAAAATGGTCACTTTAGTCAAAGCTTCATGAAGCTTCAACAACAAACAAAGAAAGCCACCATTTTCTCTTATATCTTTTCCAAAATAAATAAATAAATAAATAAGTAAGAAAAAGAAAAACCCTAACCATTACATAACCATGGTTTAATCTTTACACAAACTCAAGTAAGCATGTATCATCAAACATGATACAATCAAGTGCACACAAAAATATATCACATATACAATGTGCACATCAAGTGAGAAAATACTTTTAAAATGAACCAATACTAGTTAATGCAAAGTAATATATCAAATATATAATTATACATTAAATCATTAAATCAACATTTGATTCAATGATCCGGTTATGTCGCACATAACCGACTAGTATCCAATGTATCGATTTATCGAATCAATCTTCGATTCGATAACTAGGTTATATCGCATACAACCAATCGAAACATTCATCGCCAGAATGAAATACGGTATCACATACACGCATTATTCTCGGTCTCGCACATATCTCATATGCGCTCCTATTTCGTTTCGCTTGAGCCAGGAAACCTCTGTGTAGGACTCTAAAGACTCGTCAATACGCCGGTAGCAGATGATGATCATATCAAGCATCCACAAGCCGCAAGCGGTCTGCTAAACGTAACGGCCATCCGGGTATTGAACGATCAGAAGATCGACGAGCAAGCCAGCTCACACTCCTGTGAATCCAACCAGTAACACTTACCGTACAGTCCGGTCTGTTCGTCTGATATGTCGCATATCAAGTCTAGGGGTGGTAAACGTCAGACCCCAATAACCGATAAGTCGTGCCGATGTGAGGCTCATAACGGGTCAAGAAACTACTGGTAACACTTAACAGCAAATCTCTGATCAGCCCTGGCCAGGGACTTCCCTGTTACGGCCAATCGAGCACAGCGCAACATCAACCCCCAATACCGGGAGAGACGAAACCCCTCCTATCGCTCATTGCCTCCATGTGACTCGGGACTGTACCCAAAAACCACCGTTTTGCACGCCCTCATGGACGTGGTAAGGTGGAGATCAAAGCACAGTGGGAATCACACAAGACTCTATGACGATCTCGGGTCTACAGACTAACCTGCATAAGTGTCATCTGAGAACTGCCATCTGACGTGAGGTATAATACCATCTGGGAGTTCTCGGCGAGTCCGTCTAGTGTACCCAGTCTACACTGAGCACCCATATACCATCTCTGAAGTCAAACATCAATGGATATGGGATCATCCATCGCCCATCTCATTGGTCGAGAAGCATATACGCTAGTCTACACTGGTATATCGATGCCCCGTCTCGATACACCCACGACTAGGGACCTTGAAGGATGTACCTATAGACTACCATGTCCCCACTAGTATGATCTGCATCATAGTCCAGGTAGTCAAGTACACATCCTAAGGGCTTTACCAACATGTAACTATAAGACAGTTTAAAAAGAGACCAGTATACATGTTAAGATAAAGAGCAACCAGATAGCATACTATCATATCGAGCAAGAAAGTCATCTCTATATATGTCCAAGCATCCAATATAATATACATCATCTGTACAATACTGGCCTCTAGGGCATACATACAACTAACAGACCTGTCCAACGTGACTTCAATTTCCCAGGGAACAGATGAAGCCTGGAGTCGTAAAGCAGAACCTTTTTTCGTACAGTGAAAGTTTTTCTGAGAATTGCCTTGTCGTGAAAAACTTTTGTTTTTTCTTTGTACAGGTTAGCGTTCTCATAAGCATCATTGCGTATCTCGTCGAGCTCATTCAATTGAAGTTTTTGAGTTTCACCGGCCTTTTCTAGATCGACATTGAGCTGTTTGATTGCCCAGAACGCGCGGTGTTCAAATTCAACAGGCAAATGACACACTTTTCCAAAGATGAGTCAGTATGGGGACATACCTAGATTTGTTTTGAAGGCGGTGCGAAATGCCCAAAGCGCGCCATTTAACTTCAATGACTAGTCCTTGCGGTGTTGGCTGACAGTCTTTTCCAGAATCTTTTTAATTTGTCTATTAGAGACTTCGACCTGACCGCAAGTCTGAGGATGGTAGGTTGTTGACAGTTTGTGGCGAATGGAGTATTTCTTCAACAGTGCTTCAAAAGATCGGTTGCAAAAATGCGTTCCATTATCACTGATGATGGTGCGAGGCGTACCAAACCGAGAAAAGATATTATCTTTTAAGAATTTTACAACAACCTTGTTATCGTTGGTTCGACACGGGACAACCTCCACCCATTTGGACACATAATCCACAGCCAGCAAAATGTACAAATTCCCAAAAGCGTTTGGGAATGGCCCCATGAAATCAATACCCCAGACGTCGAAAATTTCTATAATCAAAATGGATTGTAGGGGTATCTGATTCTGTTTTCCAATCTTTCCCATGTGTTGGCAGCGGCTACAGGTTTTGCAATATTCGAAAGCATCCTTAAAAAGCTTCGGCCGGTAGAAGCCGCTTAGCAAAATCTTTTCAGCTGTCTTTCTGGGTCCATAATGGCTCCCACAAGCTTGATCATGACAGAAGGACAGTACACTTCTCGTTTCAGAGTTAGAGATGCACCTTCTAATAATCTGATCAGGATAGTACTTGAACAGGTATGGTTCATCGCAATAAAAAAAAATTGACTTGGGAGAGAAATTTTGACTTGTCCTGATTAGACCAAAAGGAAGGTGTTTCTCTGGTGACAAGAAAGTTGACAATATCAGCGAACAAGGGTTCGACTAATACAGAGAGAAGTTGTTCTTCAGGGAATTGCTCGTTGATTAGAATTTCCTCAGTTGGTGCTTTTGTTAAGCGAGGCAAATGATCTGCAGCAACATTGTCGGTTCCCTTCTTATCCTTGATGGTCAAGTCAAATTCTTGCAGAAGGAGAATCCAACGCATCAATATTGCTTTGGCATCCTTTTTTGCAAAGAGGTGCCTAAGTGCAGAATGATCAGTGTAAATCGTGACGTGGGTTCCGATCAAGTAAGGACGGAATTTTTCAAGTGCGTATACAACAACTAAGAATTCTTTTTCAGTGGTGGTTTAATTCAGTTGTGTGTTATTCAACGTCCTGCTCGCATAATGGATAACATGCGGCTTCTTTCCAAATCGTTGTCCTAAGACAGCACCTATCGCAAAGTCAGAAGCATCGCACATTAGCTCGAAAGGTTCATTCCAGTCTAGTGCACTTAAAATCGGAGCCGAAGTGAGTTCCGATTTCAGAAGCTTGAATGCGTGAAGGCACTCAGAATTGAAGTCAAAGGGAGTATCTTTAGCCAGCAAGGAAGTTAAGGGTCTAGCCAGTTTGCTAAAATCCTTGATGAAACGCCTATAAAATCCGGTATGGCCTAAGAATGCCCTGATGTCACGGACAGTCCGTGGAAGTGGGAGGCTTGAAATGACGTCGATCTTTGCCTTATCGACTTCAATGACGTTTTCAGAAATGATATGGACTAACACAATGCCGTGTTTGACCATGAAATGAAACTTCTCCCAATTGAGTGTGAGGTGTTTTTCCTTGCATCGTAACATGACTAGTTCAAGATGCCTCAAACACTCAGAAAATGAATCTCTAAAGATGGAGAAATCATCCATAAATACTTCCAAGAATCGCTCTACCATGTTAGAAAAGATGCTTATCATGCACCGCTGAAATGTTGCAGGTGCATTACACAGCCCAAAGGGCATGCGACGGTAGGCGAATGTGCCAAAAGGACAAGTGAAAGTTGTTTTGTCCTGATCCTCCGGATCGATCGGGATTTGATTGTAGCCGGAATACCCATCTAAGAAACAATAGTAGGCATGTCCGGTTAGGCGTTCAAGCATTTGATCAATGAAGGACAGTGGGAATGATCCTTGCGAGTGGCTTCGTTGAGCTTTCTGTAATCAATACAGACTCTCCATCCCGTTTGTGTGCGGGTTGGAACTAGCTCGTTTGCTTCATTCATGATTACAGTGATACCTGATTTTTTTGGCACAACGTGAATGGGGCTTACCCACTTGCTATCAGAGATGGGATAGATGATCCCATTGTCAAGACACTTCAGCATTTCATTCCTAACCGCTTCTTTCATTACCGGGTTAAGCCGGCGTTGAGGATCCTTGAAGGGTTTGGAATCATCAGTCATATGGATTCGGTGCTGACAAATAGCGGTGCTGATTCTTTTGATATCAGCCATTGACCACCCAATTGCTTCCATGTTCTTTCTCAGAACGTTCATGAGGTTCAACTCTTGCTCATGCACAAGGTCGGTTGCGATTATAACTGGAAGTGTTTCATTATTTCCCCAGTACGCATACTTGAGGTTGTCAGGAAGAACTTTGAGGTCAAGTTTTGGTGGCTCCTCCACAGATGGTCGCACTTCAGGGGCTGGTTCATTACGAAGTGGTTCAAATTGGGGCCCCCAGTGTGCGTAGGAAGCTTGTTCATGACTTGGCTTCTCAAGGAGAAGATGCTCCTCAGAAAACAGTTCTTCAAACGTTTCTTCAAGACACTCATTTTTTAAGTCAAATGTCCCTTCCTCAGACATATCGTATACAGCGTTGACTTCAAATGTGTCGTCGTGTTTCTCGCTCGCTTGGTTTCCTAGCGTGAAGATGTTGAGTTCAACTGTCATGTTTCCAAATGAGAGTTTCATGGATCCATTACGACAATTTATCAACGCGTTGGATGTGGCTAGGAAAGGCCGCCCCAGTATGACTGGAATTTGACCGCTGAGATTAGTGACGGGTTCATTCTCCAACACAATGAAATCTACGGGAAATATGAATTCCCCGACCTTGATTAGAACATCATCAATTTCTCCCCTAGGTACCTTCGTTGATCGATCTGCTGGTTGTAAAGTCACTCTGGTCGGCTTGAGTTCTCTCAATCCCAATTGTTTGTAAACTGAGTATGGGAGAAGGTTCCCGCTTTCCCCTAAGTCTAACAAGGCACGATTAATTTGCTTGTCCCCGATAGTGCAAGAAATAGTAGGACAGCCATGGTCCTTATATTTTACCGGAATAGATTTGGACAAGACATCGCTTAGAGTGGCGGCCAAGAAGACTGTTTTGGGCACATTCGTGCGTCGTTTTTGCGTGCATAAATCCTTCAGGAATTTTGCATACGCCGGAACATGTTGGACCACCTCCAACAACGGAATGTTAACCTCACAGCGTTTGAAGACCTCTAACAAATTTTCTATACTTGCAGAAGGCTTCTTTGATTTCAACCTATTGGGATAGGGAGCCTTAAGCCCAAACTCGAAGTTTGGAGAAGTTGCAGATGGAACAGATGCAGAAGGCGGGAGTGTTCTTACTGGATCATCAGGGTGGACTTGTGGCGAATTCTCAAGCTGCTTTGAAGAATATGCAGCAGACAACGACGACGACAAAGAAGAAGAAGAAGAAGGTAATGAAGATGACGATCGATCACAATGAGGAACAGAAGATGAGATACATGCTGGTAAACTGACAACCGCACGTTTGGATGAGCCGTTGGGGTTGACAACCTTGTTGTCAATCGTACGTCCTGATCTAAGGGCGGTGATGGCGTTCGCATTCTCAGTATTGTTCTGCTGAACAATATGAGCGTTGTTGTTTCTCTGCTCTCTTGGATTTGTCACGAGTTGAGAGGGAAATGTTCCCTTTTTACGTTCATTAACTGCAGCAGCTAGTTGACTGATTTGGATTTTCAGTCTGGCTATCGCTTGAGTGTTTGGGCTATGCAACTGCCCAGATGTTTGCATAAAAGTAGCCAGACTAGACGAAATCTGTGCAGAAGTTTTAATCAAAACTTCCAACCCTTTTTCAATGGATGACACTCTCTTTTCGTCTTGGGTGAACCCAGGGGGTGTAAAGGTTGGGTTGGGATGATTCGGTTGTTGGGGCTGGTTGTTGGAGTATCCCAATTTCTGGTTTTGAAAATTTGAATTTTGAAATTGTTGGAAAGGCGGGTTTGAATTGTTGTTTTGGAAAGGTGCCTGATTCCAAGAAAAATTGGGATGATTCTTCCAACCATGGTTGTATGTCTGTGCGAAGGGATCATTCCCGGGACGCTGGTTTTGATACAACGCATTAACGTTTTCAGGTCCCTGGCACCCAATGAGAAACGGATATTCTTCCGTTATGTGGCTAGGATGCTGACAGTTGGCACACAAGGTTTGAGAAATTTGATTGACCGGTAGTGGTGAATTTTTGCCCTCTAAAGCTTCCATTTGCCGTACAAGAGCGGCGATTTTTGCTTTGGCAGCTATAGAGGTGTCAACTATGTGTGCACCGCTCCTAGTCACAGATGGTTTCTCACTCACACTTTCCTACTGAATTGTCTTGCCAGCCAGTTCTTCCAAAAAGTTCCATGCGTCCTTAACACCATAGCTCAGAAATTTACACTGACACATGGACTCTAACATCATGCGTGGACTGGAGTCTAAACCTTCATAGACAATCTGACACAACCTCCACTGTTCTAACCCATGATGGGAACATTTGATTAAGATGTCTTTGAATCTTTCTAAGCATTTCCAAAAAATTTCACCCTCTTTTTGTTTGAAATTGTGGATTTCATTCCGAATTCGCATGGTTTTATGAATAGGGTAAAATTTCTTTAGAAAAGCTTTCACAAAGTCGTCCCATGTCGTGATTGATCGAGCTGGCAAACTGTTTAACCAACTTTTCGCATTGTCCTTAAGAGCAAAAGGAATGAATTTGAGCTTAACGACATGCTCACCCACTCCGTGAATTTTCATCATAGCACACACTCCTTCAAATTCACTGATTAGAAGGTAAGTATCCTTGGACTCGAGTCCGTGGAATTTTGGGAGTAGTGGTATGAATTGCGGCTTGATTTCATAGTTTTTTGCCGCAATGGTGGACAACTTTATGCATGAAGGTAGGGATGAATGGTGTAGGTAGCATCTGTCCTGTAACACCGCCTCCTGTTGCTACACGATCGTTTGTTCCGTCATTGTCGGTGGTGTAGGAGAAGAAGGTGAGGGTGAAAGAAGTGTAGGATCGGACGGCTCCGATAAGGCAGAAGGTAAGAAAGTCTCGGAATGTTCTGAGGAATCAGAAAGTATAGAAGAGACGGAAGATACAGTCACAAACCGGACCAATCGAGATTGTGAATCTCTAGTCCAAGCTGACATGCACTATCTGGAAGTGGTAGGGAAACACTGAGGAAATGGAGGAAAAAGTGTTGTTAACCAAAATATTCACAACAACAAATATCACACAAAAATGTATAACAAGAACACAAACAAGACACACTGCACACACCTAAACAGTCTAGGGTTACTTAGGTCAACTAGACTTGCTCAAAAACTTGCTTTGTGAAGTAAAAATGTACAGCAAAACGGGCCCAAGATAGACTGATCGAGAAGCCAGGTAAGTGCAGACAAGAAGGGAGGTTGTCCCTCGCTTTCGCGAGGTTCCTTAATTAGAGTAACCTTCTCTCTTTCGGCGGTTGCGCCTTTAACACTTTCCTAGACACTTCTTGAACAATGTACCGATGGGCGGTGTTTGAAATACACTTAACTTTCCTTATTGAGTGCGAAGTCCTTAGAGGCTGAAAGTCTAATTTCTTTTAATGTTAATGGGGGTGTGAAAAATATGCTCGTTCTTTGTGGTTTGTGGGCCACGGAGAAGGGTGATGAAATCCCTTACCGTATTTTATTGGGGTTCTTTCGCCCTTAAGTCCGTATTAAAGTTATGCAATGCGCAATTTAATGAAAAAGTTGTTCAACACATCAAGCAATCATTTTTTATGTTTAAAAGTGGCATTGCAACAAATACGGGTTAGTTCCTTTGGCGTTTGGCAATGTGCTTGAAAAGAATCCTGCAATGATAGAGTAGAGGACGCGTCGGATTTGAGAAGTAGTTGTTTTAAGGAATACGCACTGATGGATTTTTGGGTTAAGAAACCCCCCGTTTGACTTGAATTCGTTCGGCTTGAAAGGTTCGCTTGTGTGGGTCAATCTACCCGGATCTTTCGCACTGTATCTTGTTATCACCTTAGCTTTGAGCGCACCCCTTTCTTCGCACAATCGCTATTCGCAAATTCCTCGTATCTGAAAATGTCGTAAAAACGACGATTTAGTACGAAAAGCGATATATGTGGAAAAATCCCTACACACTAAAAATAATAGAAATCAAACAATACAATTGAGATAATAATTGAGCAATAGAGAACAGGAGAAAATTTTGAAGCAATAGGAGTTGTTTGGGCCGGCAGCGCCGGATATTCCTTCAATGTCGCCGGTCCAATCAATGAGTTGGGGCTCCAATTTCCTTCTATGGTCTCAGTTTTATAGTATTTTCTCACTTATATTGTTTGAGTTTTCTAAATTGTTTCATGGTGTTAGCAGGTCTAAAGAACAGAGAGCACAATGTAAAAAAATATTGATTTTTATGTTTTGGTTTTAAAGGTATATACAAAAGTAACTCAAAATAGCTTAGTGATGTTGCCACTCCCCGGCAACGGCGCCAAAAACTTGTTGAAAACTCACGATGTCGTGCCGTTGAAGGCTTTTGTCAAATTAGGATATGCCGGTTTTGTTAATGAAAATAGTGCACGACGTGAGTCTTGAGTTCTAAAAAAATACCGCAAGTGCACGGTGCATTGATGCAAACGGGCAAGTACGAGTCGAACTACAGGGAGTGGATATCACGGCATTATTTTGAGTTATGAAACAATGGGTTGGAAATAGATTTTTGTCACGTTTTAACAACTATTAAATGAAGAAAGGTTTAGGGTTATTTAGAGAAACTTAGGCTAAGGTTTGTTATGGTTGAAATACGGCTTTTACCCCCAACTCTCCATCTTGATTCAAGGCCATTTTTAGAATGAAATGAATACGGAATTAGTTAAATGAAGTTAGCAAACATAGAACATATGCTTGTATGCTATATATCCTATCTAGCTAGTTTGCAACACTTAACTTAATTTCGTATTCCTTTCAACTTCAAATCATAATATAGAAACAATAAAATATAAAGAAGGAATAAGATATATGTTAAAGCTTGATTTGCAACCATTCAAAACAATATATCTTATCAACCAAAACATAATAAAATTGCATAATTAAGAAAGGAAGTGTAAAATGCAAGAATAAAAAACGGAGGGGTTGGAAGAAAAGCCATTCCACAACCTACCTCACCATAGCCCAAGAACAAACTATTCACACATCATAAATTGAAATAATAATAAAGAAGAAAATGCAAAAAGAGAAGAGATACAAGAATCAACTTGATATAAATGAAGCCTTTATTGCAATGGTTCCAAATACAAACAAGTGAATTCAACTACCAAAATCTAATCTTGCAAGCTCAAGAAAAGAGATTGCAAAACTAGAGGAAGGAAATGAATTCACACTAAGGGGTTACAAGATCATTAGTTACAATTTTTACAAACTTCTTTCTCACAAAAAGTAGTGCCCTCTAACTTGCCCAAAGGCCTGGTATTTATAGGCTCAAAACAAAATTAAACAAATAATAAAAACGAGATGATGTGACTGCAAGGGGGGACAGAAGAAATATGGGGACAATTGGACAATGTGGGGCTGGCGAGATCGGATTTATTGAGCATGTCGCCGGCCCAAATCCGAGCAACTTGGCTCGTTTTGGTGCTGTGGTCTTGTGTTTTTTCTACAAGTCCACTGGTGCTGCTTGATTTGCCTATATGAACCTGGTTTGCACCTAGGGATTTGGAGGGAAAACTTGGTGCTTTATATCACATCACACATTTTAGCATTTAATGCACATCACCCTCATTTGTGCTCATTTTGTGCCAAGGCTGCCCCCCATCATGGTCTAGTGCACATGCATTGTGTAGGACCAAAAATTGTGTATGCAATATTGTTTACACAAGATCTCATTGGATATCGATCGGTTTTATATTCCATTTGCAGTGTCATCTCCCAAACGTTATATCCGTGATTTTGAATGTGTTTCCAGTCTTTTATCATGAACACCTGTAATCTGTAATTACTGAGCAGACACTGGTTAATAGTACCGGTATATACAAAATAGATAACGAATGAATGGTATTAAAATGCAGTTTTCTGTGATGAACATAAAGCTTTGCACTGTTATGACATAACCCTTGTGTTCGAATCCCATCAGCCATATATTATTTTTCTGAATTTTTCTTTTAAACTTTTTGGAAGCCCAAAATTTTACACGTGCAATACATGTAAAAATGAAAAGACAGAAAATCAAACATGTGCAAATTAGAGTTATCAGCGAGTAGGACACGTGGAAAGAATCTAACCCCCTAACACCCATACTTGGCCGGCGAGATTTACATATGGGCCGGCGACGCCGGGCCATCCATTGGGGATGTGGCCTGTACTTTTTACACAACACCCTTTGGCCCACCCCACTACCCCTGTTCTGTTTGTTTTCACTATAATTTAACAGAGAATTAAAATTCATCTTTAATCTCATTTTTAATGCTTTTTTAATTCAATCTTTTAATTCCAATACCCTAATTTCACCCTATAAATACAACCCCATACCCTAGCCCCTCTTCATTCTGAAATTTCTAGTCAAAATTATCAAAAATTCTCAAGTCCAAGAAGAGTACAACTGGAGTTAGCCCAAGGTCAAATTCCGGCGAGGCTTGGAGGCGATTCCGGTAACCCCACGATGTCACGAAGGATACGACATCTTCCTCTATCTCTCCTCTCTCCTCCTAGCTTTTAAGTTCCTTCTATTTCCTTCCTCTCTTCGCTTAATTCTCCTTTTAAAACAAAGCATCGGTAAGTGGAGTTATTACCGATGTAAATCTTCTAAACTTTATAATCTCACTTTTCATTTACATATTGTTCAACAAACTCTTACACAATATTTGTAACACTATTATAAAGGTTTAGAAACAATTTTCACTCTAAAACTCCATGTTAATTAACTTTAATGTAGCTTTTACGTTTAAATACCATGAAGTTTATATACGTTATCTTTTAAACATTTTGCTTAGCATACCTTTAGAAAACTTCACGAGGTAATCACCTACCTCTCACATATACACATACTGACATAGCACGATTCTCTTAAAACATAACCTTTGTGGCAAAATACGACTTTTCATCAAAATACCTTGAACTATAAAAAAAACTCGGTTTTTTTTAAATGGAGTTATCAAATTCTTTGTGATTATGTCTTTACAACCCATTTTGGGGAACCCGCTATTGGATGGTGCGGATTATCGCACATCCTCAGCTATTATAGCAAGATGCAGACCTTCTCACGGAGTATACGATCTCAAAAGAATTTTAATACGATTTTTAAGAAAAAACGAGATTTTCCACTTAATAGGTAAAATTAATTTTTAATAATTATATAAATGTTATCAAACCATATATTTTTAATATATAATAAAATTCTATGTTTTCTAGAAAATAAAAGAATGACAAGTTTCATTATAATACCATCAAGTATCAATACAAGACAAGTTACACTAAAATACCATGAACTATTCAAGTTAAGTTAATATTCACTAATATACCTCACTCTTTAAAATTCACATCCTTGAAACCCTAAATACGATAAATAAACACTCGAGGTTTATTTTGAAAGTATATAAAATATTTTTCATAAAACCCACTTGAGTTACATAAAATTACATTAAGGACCTTAGTAAATATAGGCTTAAGCGAAACCAATTCTCTTGAGCCTCAGGAAGCCAGAGAAAGTGGGTGCTTGCCTATTTAAGGTAGAAAACCAAAACGAAGTTATAAATGGTAATTGTCTTAGAAAAAGACACAAATCCTGTCGTACATGTGCAGCAGTTACCGATAACACCCTAAACCTAATTCAGGATCCAAATTCGGTTCTAAGTGTATAACTCAAGTCTGAGTCCAAATTAATCTGAATCCAATCCAAACATGAATCCAATTCAACATGAATCCAATATACCAAACATGACTACTTGAACCTGAACCAGAATACCAGAACGATATCAAATATACAAACAGGACTTGACTTGACCGAACCATGGCTATATCTTGACTTGATTACATGACTATTTGATACATCTTGAAACTGTTTACATGAACAACTTATACCATGGTCTCGGCAAGTCTGATAATTACTAATCAATAAAATATACATTACGGGGTTTAACGGGGTAGACTGGTACGATATATGTTAAAAGTGGGACAATGATGGACACTAAAAGACACCAATATGAACATCCTGTGCCGTTGTCCCGTGGGTTTTGACAGGGCCTTGTACTTACATGTTACCATAGTTCATGTTGGGTTGCCTAGAACGACAACAAGGTTTCGGGTGGCATCATCCATGCCATATTTTTAATTTTTGCCGTTCTAGCTAACCCTAACCCTAGAATCGATACTAGAAAACCCGACGAAACATAATGTAAACAATTTACATCTAAAGTGAACAAGGAATACAACCTTTGTAGACCGGTCCTTCACTTCAATAGCTCCGTGTAAAAGTCCCTTCGCTGTGATCACGAACTCCCTGACTCTAGAGAGGCTCCCATGAAGAAACGAACAAGCTTGCATCGAAGTGTTCGAGGCCAAAGATGATCTACGTCGAGGAGACACTAGCCCAATCTATCTCTTCACTAATTGTAGAATTAGTGAAGCAAATACCCTATACTAAATGGCAAGTAGTATAGGATGATGAAGTAGGAATTTTGCTCACTTTAGATTTAATTTTCTCACAACTTTTCATCACTTTTACAAACCCTAGAAAACTATTTTCTTTTTGGAAGAAGAAGATGAAGCAAGTGATGAAAGAATAATCAAGTGAGGTTAGAAATGTAACCATGGTGAGTGTATGTTATGCACTAACCATTGTAAAGACTAAACTATGGCTATGGGTTAAGGGCTGGGTTAACAAATATTTTATGCTAGACAAACAAGTGGACTTAGTCAATGAAACCTACAAGCATCTACAAGCTTTGAACCATGACTCATTATCCAAATGTTTGAATTACTTAAACCAAATAAAACCCTAACTTTAACCTAGCATGGTGTGAGTCTCATACTAACATGTTGCATGTGTAACCTAGCATGACACAACAATATATATCACATATATATTTTGTGTGCAAAGAAAACAATTAACATATATCACATATATGTTAAGTGTATCAAATGTGAGAAAAAGAAAATCTTAAGTGAGCTAAAATTAGTTAATGTAATTTAATATATCAAATATATAATTCTACATTAAATTTTTAAATCAACACTTGATTTAATCCGGCTATAGTGTGTATAACCGACTAATATCAAATGCAACAACTTATCGAATCAACACTTGATCCGATAACCTGGCTATATCACATATAACTGACCAATGTCACAAGTCGCGAGAATAGAATGAGGTATCGCATATCGCATTAATCTCGGTCCCGCACATATCACATATGTGCTCCTACTCCATTTCGCTTGAGCCAGGAAACCTCTGTGTTGGACTCTAAAGACTCGTCAATACGCCGACAGTAGGTGATGATCATATCAAACACCTACAAGCAGCAAGCGGTCTGCTAAACGTAACGACCACCCGGGTATTGAGCGATCAGAAGATTAACAAGCAAGCCTGCTCGTACTCCTGCGAATCCAATCAGTAACACTACCGTACAGTCCGGTCTCTTCGTCTGATATGTCGCATATCATAGCCTGGGGGTGGTATCACGTCAGACCTCAATAGCCTGATAAGTCTTTCCGATGCAAGGTCTGTAACGGTTCGAGAAACTAATGATAACACTTACCAGTAAATCTCAGCAACCCTGGCCATGGATTTCCTGTTATGGCAAATCGAGCATAGCGCAACATCAACTCCCAATACGGGGAGAGATGAAACCCCTCCTATCGCTCATTGGCTCCATGTGATTCGGGACTGTACCCAAAAACCACCTTTTTGCACGATCTCTTTACCGTGTTATGGTGGAAATCAAAGTACAGTGGGAATCACACAAGACTCTATGACGATCTCGGGTCTACAGAATAAGCTGTACCAGTGTCACCAGAGAATTGCTATCCGATGATAGGTATAATACCATCTAGGAGTTCTCGACGAGTCCGTTCAGTATACCCAGTCTCCACTGAGCACCCGTATACCTTCTCTGATGTCAAACACCAATGGATGTGGGATCATCCATCGCCCATCACATGGGTCGAAAAGCGTATGTGCTAGTCTACTCTGGAGTATTGATGCCCTGTCTCGATACTCTCATGACTAGGAACATTTGAAGGATGTACTTATCGACTACCCTGTCCCCACTAGTATGATCTGCATCATAATCCTGGTAGTCAAGTAGTCATCCTAAGGGCTTTATCAACATGTAATAGAGAGACAATAAGTGTACATGTTAAGATAAAGTGCAACCAGATAGCATACTATCATATCGAGCAAGAAAGTCCTCCCTATATATGTCCAAGCATCCACTACAATATACATCACATGTACAGTAATGGCCTCTAGGGCATACATATAACTAACAATCTCCTACTTGTACTAAGGCCATCTGTTGTAGTATCCAATACCCAAAAATATAGCAGTGGTTGTAGTATCCCATACTCAACCATCCCATAGAAGTATCTCTAGGGGTAAAGCCTTTGTGAGTGGATCCGCTGTGTTATCCTTCGGGTCTACTCTCCTTCCCTCGATCCCTTGGAGATCAACCATCTCTCTGATCAGGTAATACCTGCCTCAGAATATGTCTGGAACGCTGATGGGACATTCGTTCCTAGGCCAAAACCACAACTCCATTGTTGTCACAATAACAGTTATTGGACGTTCAATGGTAGAAACCTTGTTCATCTCATGAATAAGAAAATGCCCAGACAACCACTTTGGCAGCATCATTGGTAGCAATGTATTCAGACTTTATCGTCCAGTATGTCACGGTATCTAGCTTGGAACTCTTTCAACATACCGTCCCTGCACTGAGGGTAAAGACAATGCCTATGACTGACTCTCAATCAAACTTATCACTCTGGAAGCTGGAACCATGAACTTTCTTTTAGTGCTTCTCAAGTACTTAAGAATGTCCTCCACAGCTTTCCATTGATTCTCCTAAGATCCGATTGATTCCTGATCACTACATCTAGTGAGTCATCTACATCTGGTCTGGTACATAACATCGCATACTCTGATAGAGCCTACTGCCGAAGCATAGGGTATCCCTTGCACACGAGCTCTCTCCAAATCAGTCTTGGGAGACATCTTTTTGGAGAGAGTGACCCCTTAGTAAGTGGACGAACCACCACGCTTAGAATCGTCCATACTAAGCCCCTTTAGTATGGTGTTAATGTACCTGGATTTGGGACACTCCCAACATCCACTTAGATTTATCACCATAGATCATAATGCACAAGATGTAGTAGGTATCATCCAGATCTTCTATTAAGAATCCTCATGATAAGAGGAGCTTGACCGAGTGTAGCATAGGAAACCGTTTCCTATCTAGAGTATGTTATCTACGTATAATATGTGGAAGACAACCTTACTCTCTCCAACCTTCTTGTATATATAAGGTCCATCTACCATTTTGATGAAGTCAAACTCTTTGAGTTTCACATCAAATAGATGTTCCATCTCCGCAATGCTTGCATTGATCCTGATGGAGTTAAGCATATCTTTGAAAGTCTCAACTTTTCCATTTACACCAAGAATCTTCTCAAGATCCATTTGCTCCCAATGGGTTTTATCCCTTCAGGTGCAACATTCAAAGTCATACTTTGCTGGAGTACATGGATTCCATCTGTGATCGCATAGCATCCAGCCATTTCACAAAGTCTCCACTTGTGATGGCCTGCCTAAACCTAGTTGGGACATCATCTACCATGATGCAATCTTCGCTCCTACTGTCACCAAGAATACCGTAGTATCTCTCAAGTGGATGAGGAACCCTACCAGATCCGCGGAGAGGCTGAGGTTCGTTGGAGACTATTAAATCCTTTGGTTCTACCAAATCATAAGCTGTTAGTTTGTCTAGCTGGAACTGCTTCCAGTTCTACCTCATGACCATAAATTTCTTCACAAGAAATTTCTTTTCTAAAAAGGTGGCATGCTGAGAAACAAAACACCTTTTGCTCGTCAGAGTGGTAGAAGATATTCCCTCACAAATGTTTGGGATATCCTAACAAACTTGTATAGAACTGACCTTGCCTCGAGCTCGTTTAAGCCATGGTCTCTTCCCACACCATATCTCATATGTAGTGGTAGGCACTGATTTGGATAGAACCCCATTAAATAGGTATGCAGCTTCTCAAGTGCATAACACCAAAAGAAAACAAGCAACTCAGCAGTACTCATCATAGAGCGCGCCATATCTCATAGGGTGCGATACTTCCGCCCCGATACACCGTTGTTCTGTGGTGTACTTGAAGGAGTAAGCTGAGAGAGAATCACATTCTCCTTTTAGAAACTCCAGGAACTCCATGCTCAAGTATTCTCCTCCTCGATCATATCGAAGGACTTTAATACTTCTACCCGTCTGGTACTCAACTTTAAGCTTATATTCCTTGAATTTCTAAAAAGTTTCAGACTTGTGTTTCAACAGGAACATATGTCCGAATCCTGAGAGATAGTCGATGAATATAATGAAGTGCGAAGAACCTACCTTGGCATTTGTAGACATAGGACCGTATACATCATCATGTATGTGTCCCAAGAGTTCACTAACTCTTACTCTGTTTCCAGCAAACGGAGTATTGGTCATATTACCTTTAAGACAAGAGTGGCAAGTATCATAAGATGAAAATTCGAACAGATTTCTCATATTCATCCTTATGTAACTTAGATGGTTGTGTCGCATTTGATATGACCTAGTCTACAATGCCACAAGAAGAATTCATTTATTTCTGAACTACTCCTCTTGTGTGTGTTCTACATATTTTGAACTGTTGTTTGATTTAGAACGTATATGCTATTATATAACGTGCCTGATCCAATCAACTCTTGATTCAGGAAAATATTCACAACATTATCCTCCAATACATAATTATATCCTTCTTTAACTCATTAAAGAAACCGATGTAATGTTGTATATCAGGTTCGTTATTTAATAATATTTGTTCAGAATCAATGTATCTAATACAAGGTGATATCAGCCAACAGACTTGGCTGCAACAATTGCAGCATTCTCTAACACTTAGAGACATATCACCCATTCTCAGTTCTCTACCTTTCTGTAGCTCATGTAACATATTACATATATGGGATCCTGATCCGGTATCACATACCTACGGTGTAGAGGATACTGAGAAACAGTTCTCGGTCATGAACACACCCGAAGAAGATGCATCAACATGCACTTTCTTCGAATGGGTGGCATGGGAATACGGATATTCCCCTATTTTCTTCTCGGACTTATAACAGTTATAAGATAGAGCGGAACCAACGTTCCCTAGCTCAGTTTAATAAGCAGGTTCGGTCAGTGCATCCATATTATTATCTTGATTAAGGCGTGACATGGTCACTATCAGGAGAGAGAGAGAAGAAAATACTCTACGTGCACTCTTGTAGGATTAGATTGTTTATTAGTTTATCTAATCAGGATGGCTCCCACTGTTTTAGTCAAATCTACCTTCAAACCCTAAAAGGTAAGACTAGCCGGGATTAATTACACCCTACAAGTTCGTCAATCTTTCGACCAGGCCAGTGTCGGTACTTTGAGGGAGGTTCCCCGTGCTTTCGTACGGACCTAATTAAAATAAAACTCGTTTTCCCAGGGGTGTAACCCCGTTAACACCTTTCGAGACACCTACTTGATCGGCTAATTGTAATGTGTAAAACTCTCCCAAGAGTAACTCTTACTCTCAGTGGGTATCGGGATCCAACTATCTCATAGGAGGTATGCAATCTCATTGCAAATTTCAACACTTGAAATTCCAGATAATGTTTTGCCCCTAACCTCATATGACCTTGACAAAGGCCAACAAACCATAGGATGCTAGTCAAGTTCAACCCGTCATTTCCCGATTGAATTAAACCCACCCGCACGACCCTTGACAAAGGCCAACATGGTCGCACGACTACCCTAATCCAATCGCATCATATACTTAAGCAGATAACTTCTAGTCAGCTACCGCACACTACGCCTTGACAAAGGCCAACAAACGTAGCATGAATACTAAATAACACTTATCTGAAATGACGGAGGGCTACGATAGGTTATTAAGAAAACCTTTTGCGTAATGAACTTGATATCGTTGTAGAATCGAGTGATTTTGAAAATGAGTGTTTTTGAGGCCTTTACTAGTTTTGCTAAAGAGGTCACTCCCAGTGAAGGGATCTCGGCTCTTTCCTTATCGAATAAGGTGCAGGATATTTCACAAATATCACTATGCAAAGAAAAAACTATAAAAGCAGTCAAAAGACAAACCGAGTTTGTAGCATCTGCTAGTTTCGCTAAAGAGGTCGTTGCCGGTGAAGGGATCTCGGCTCTTTTCTTATCGAATAAGGTGCTGGATATTCTAGAAGGAATACCGCTATGCAAAGCAATAACTAGAGCTACCATTTTTTAAAACAAGTTTCTACAACATCTTTTAGGTTTCTTTTATTTCATTAATCTCATTAATGAATTCCCATCAAATTATGCTTCCCAAGCATCACAGAAGAAACGAAAGAAACAATATTTATTATATCTCATATATATAATATAGGCATTCGTCTCAGAACATATCACAGTGATCACATCACAGAGCAGCAGAAGATAACATATGAAATATTGGATATATTAGGATTTCCGTGTTTTAAATTAAGCCAGTATAAAACACGGATTCCACGGTTGAGATGAATAGCCAAACCCACATCCCTAGACCCCAACTAGAGCGAAAAACAACCCTACCAATTTTAGAGTTAGGAGACCTGGTCTTGACTACTCGAGATGGTCTCCCACTGGACTCTAGAACCCGGTTACTTGTGCTCCCCACCTTGGGTCTATCCTAATGCGGAAAAGTAAATAATATATATCAATGGTGATATCATCCTCAACCCGGAAGTGCCCCAATAAACTAATATTACATACAAGTTTTTACATGAATGAAAATGAAAAACTCTCATCTCACATAAAAAAACCCCGGCTATTCAAAACACGACGATCTAATATAACATATCACAGCAACACATAACATCACATGTCATCAACGTAAGTAAATATGCCTATCCCAGTTGTCGTTGACATATAGCACCGAAACCGGCGATACACCACATATTACACTTACGGTCGCAGAAAAGAAAGTGAAAAACTACAACAGTTGGAATCCGCAACCATCCTAGACATCATAAACCCAATGTATCACATACTTTGGATTTTATGCCCAACCAAATGAATTCCTTAGACATCTCATGCCTAACAATTATAAACCTCGCATTTTAGTCTCGATATTGAAAACACTTTCCAATAACCTATCGGGCAATTCAACAAGATTCTCGATAAACTGATCGAATGCTCATCGGAAACTTTATTAGATGACCGCACCCCTCGATGTCGTCGACGAAGTGCACTAAGGTGGAACACCGCTGCCGCGAGCACCCAAGCAGATGCTTTTGGCGACGGGGTTCTCCTACAGTCACTTGGTCGGGGCTATGGGGCGTGGCTATCTAGTAAGGTTACTCGGCGAGTATCTGCGTACACTACATAATTGCGACGGACTTTTGATCCACATCAAAATTCCGAGGCAACCGATCGGATGAGACTAAAGTGCTAGATTTATAAAATTCAAACTAGTTATCTCATAACTATTTGTGGATTTCAAATATTGTATCACAATCACAGATAGCTAGACGAAGTTAAACTTTTCGATCGAATAATCAAGCACCCAAAATTTCCCATGAAGCTTAACACTTGAGCGGAGTTCAAAAAGTACCCAGAAACATGCTACAGCTCCTATGAACCAGCTGTAGAAGGGTCAACCAATGCCTCACATGTGGCACCGCTGAACTACCACAAACCCTAGGGTTTGATGGCGGTTCTGACGGTAACATAATCGAGTTAGGGTTTCGTTCTTCTAGAGGATCCACATAATCTCTTGCAAGTTTTTCTGAAAATTTTAATCTCGGAAAAAATCCAACTCTTGAAAAATTTTCAGCGGGGAAAAATTGGGTTATTGATATACGTACGAACTTTTTAACATCGTCTAAATAATCTGAATACATGTTAGAATTACGAATACGAAACACTCCGAATTGCTTTTGCAGAAAGTTAACATTACATGAAAATTTAGCAAAAACAAACAACACCTGAAACCCCAAAACCGAGAGACTGGAACACACCAAAAATTTCAGCCCAATTGTGCACTGTTCACCCGAGTTGGCCGGTTTTTATAGGGTAGTGGCCGGCCATATTTTGGTGGAATGGGCTAAATTTTTCACTGTGTTCATGATGCATCTCATACAACATTCTGCAACTGTCTAAAATTTTTTTCGAAGACTTTGAAAATTCGACAGAAACCAAGTTTTCGTATCGGGTGTTTCGGAGTATTTCGGTCTCGTAATCTTAACAAAATCTGTCTAATTTTCTAGTAGAGCTCTGATACCACTATTGGGTTGCCTAGCATGCCAGCAAGGTTTCGGGAGGCATCATCCATGCCATATTTTAAATTTTTGCCTTTCTAGCTAACCCTAACCCTAGAATCGATACTGGAAAACCCGACGAAACATAATGTAAACACTTTACATCTAAAGTGAACAAGGAATACAACCATTGTAGACCGGTCCTTCACTTCAATAGCTCCGTGTAGTAGTCCCTTCGCTGCGATCACGAACTCCCAGACTCTAGAAAGGCTCCCATGAAGAAATGAACAAGCTTGCATCGAAGTCTTCGAGGCCGAAGATGATCTACGTCGAGGAGACACTAACCCAACCTATCTCTTCACTAATTATTGAATTAGTGAAGCAAACACCCTATACTAAATGGAAAGTAGTAGAGGATGATGAAGTCGGAATTTTTCTCACTTTAGATTTAATTTTCTCACAATTATCATCATTTTTTCAAACCCTAGAAAACTCTTTTCTTTTTGGAAGAAGAAGATGAAGCAAGTGATGAAAGAATAATCAAGTGAGGTTAGAAATGCAACCATGGTGAGTGTATGTCATGCACTAACCATTGTAGAGACTAAACCATGGCTATGGGTTAAGGGCTGGGTTAAAAAATATCTTAAGCTAGACAAACAAGTGGACTAAGTCAATGAAACCTACAAGCTTCTACAAGCTTTGAACCATGACTCATTATCTAAATGTTTGAATTAATTAAAACAAATAAAACCCTAACATTAACCTAGCATGGTGTGAGTCTTATACTAACATGTTGCATGTGTAACTTAGCATAACACAACAATATATATCACATATATATTTTGTGTGCAAAGAAAACAATTAACATATATCACATATATGTTAAGTGTATCAAATGTGAGAAAAAGAAAAGCTTAAGTGAGCTAATATTAGTTAATGTAATTTAATATATCAAATATATAATTCTACATTAAATTTTTAAATCAACACTTGATTTAATAATCCGGCTATAGTGTGTATAACCGACTAATATCAAATGCAACAACTTATCGAATCAACACTTGATCCGATAACCTGGCTATATCACATATAACCGACCAATGTCATAAGTCACGAGAATAGAATGCGGTATCACATATCGCATTAATCTCGGTCCCGCACATATCACATATGTGCTCCTACTCCGTTTCGCTTGAGCCAGGAAACCTCCGTGTAGGACTTTAAAGACTCGTCAATACGCCGGCAGTAGGTGATGATCATATCAAACACCTACAAACCGCAAGCGGTCTGCTAAACGTAACGGCCACCCGGGTATTGAGCAATCAGAAGATCAACAAGCAAGCCTACTCGTACTCCTGCGAATCCAATCAGTAATATTACCGGACAGTCCGGTCTCTTTGTCTGATATGTCGCATATCATAGCCTGGGGGTGGTACCACATCAGACCCCAATAGCCTGATAAGTCATGCTGATGCAAGGCCCATTACGGTTCGAGAAACTACTGATAACATTTACCAGTAAATCTCAGCAACCCTGGCCAGGGATTTCCTGTTATGGCCAATCGAGCATAGCGCAACATCAACTCCCAATACCGGGAGAGACGAAACCCCTCCTATCGCTCATTGCCTCCATGTGACTCAGAACTGTACCCAAAAACCACCTTTTTGCACGATCTCTTGACTGTGGTATGGTGGAAATCAAAGCACAGTGGGAATCACACAAGACTCTATGACGATCTCGGGTCTATAGACTAATCTGTACCAGTGTCACCAGAGAACTGCTATCCGACGATAGGTATAATACCATCTACGAGTTCTCGGCGAGTCCGTTCAGTGTACTAGTCCCTACTGAGCACCCATATACCTTCTCTGGTGTCAAACACCAATGGATGTGCACATGGGTCGAGAAGCGTTTACGCTAGTCTACTCCGGAGTATCGATGCCCTGTCTCGATACTCCCACGACTAGGAACATTTGAAGGATGTACTTATCGACTACCCTGTCCCCACGAGTATGATCTGCATCATAATCCTGGTATTCAAGTAGTCACCCAAAGGGCTTTATTAATATGTAATAGAGAGACAATAAGTGTACATGTTAAGATAAAGTGCAACAAGATAGCATACTATCATGTCGAGCAAGAAAGTCCTCCCTATATATGTCCAAGCATCCACTACAATATACATCACATGTACAGTAATGGTCTCTAGGGCATACATATAACTAACAGTTCACGGGATAGTTGGACTCCTATTATATACACTGATATATTCTGTACCAAGATACAAACAACTACGTTAGCCTAACAAACATTTAATTTACCAGTTTTATTCTCTTACTTGTCTATTCCATTCTATCTTTTGGGACTTACCGAGCGCTAGTTCGCTGACGACATTCCTGTCTATTCTTTCTTTGGAATGTTCGTCAAGAGGACCCGACTCTCCGGAGATCGAGCCCAGTCAGGACGATTTGGAGCAGTTCACAGAAGAGCCAGACTTCTAGGTTTTTACTTATACTTATTTTCTTTTCAGTTCATATACCACTGTTTAGGCATCACTTTCTATCATTGTACTTTTCTTTTCAGTTGTATGTAAAGAAAGAATGTTAATGAAAGTTGCTGTTATTATTACATCTCTTTTTATTCTTGTGTATTCATTTATATTGTTTAATTACGCTTAACGTATTTATTTCTGAGTAAATACGTTGCTGCCCGTCACGTCTACTTCTCCGTACACTGGGAAGCGGGGCATGACACAAACATCCCTGCGTAAAACCATACGCAAAATACACCGTTTTGCCTGAACCGGGAAATCCTCTATGTGGGACTCTAAAGACTCAACAATACACTGGCAGTGGGTTTAATCACAAGCATGTCAGTGGCACTAGCTGTACATAACGAGTACCCAGATATCTGTCAAAAGGAAGATCGACACGATAACTCGTCCGAAAACCCCACTGAGCCTATAGGTGACATTCTTCGTACTGTCCGGTCTGTTCGTCTAAGAGTATCGCATATCGGGCCTAGGGGGTGATAAACGTCAGACCCCTAACAACGCAATAAGTCATGTCGGTGTAGAGCCCAAATACACCTTGAGAAACTGTTGGTGTACCTACCAGTAAATCTCGCTTGCCCTGGCCAGGGACTTTTTGTAATGGCTATCCGAACAAAGCGCAATATCAACCCCCAATATCAGGAGAGACGAATCCTTTCTATCCACTATTTCCTCCAAGTGCTTCGGGACAGCACCCAACTACTACCTGTTTGCACGACTCATTTGAGCCATTGTAGGGTAGTAATCTAAGTACAGTGGGAACACACTCGAGACGAATAGTGATGTCAAGTCAACGAACTAACCTGTACTCATGCCACCGGGGAACTGCTAACCGACGATAGGTATAATACCAACCAGCAGTTCCCAGCGAGTCCGTCCAGTGTAATTCATAACCCAATGAGCACCTATATACTATTTTTGGTACCGTATACTAATGGCTGCGGGACAGGCCACCTCCCCTTACGGGGATAAGAAGCGTATACACTAGTCTTCTCTGGAGTATCGATACCCAGTCTCGATAATCCTACGATTAGGGACAAGTTTAAAGATGTGCTTATAGACTACCCAGCCCCCACGAGTGTGACTGCCATCATAACGCCGGTAGTCAAGCAAAGATCCTAAGGGCTCTACCAACATATATTAGCTATATGTTAAAAGAAACATATACACATGTTGAGGTAGATTCAAACCAAATAGCATACTATCATGTTGAGCAAGACAGTTATTATATCTGTGTATATCCCAAGCTTCCAAAATATAATATACAACCCAGTACTATACAATAATTGCCTCTAGGGCATATTTCACTAACAAATCCAAGTAAGCCGAAAGCCCAGAAATCTAAACCTTTTTAGGATAATAATGGAGGTGAAGTTTTGAAATAAAGGTATAATGAAATCAAGTTCTTCTTAGAAGAGTATAAGTGACGTTGTATGAAAATATAAGTGGGTTGTCTACTATTTTTAAAAGCATTTTCGTCATTTGAAAATTGGGCAGCACCTCCTTTGTAAATTTTGATCCAAAACCGATACATAGCAATAATAATAGGCATCCCCAAGCGGGAGCTAGCTCTTCGCCAATTGGCGGAATCACAACCACACGAAAAATATATATGACGTCCTAAGGCGAAGATCAACACAGAAAAGAAGACAATGAAAACCAAAGTATCACCAATCTCAGAAATAAAGAATAAATACATATCCGTGACTCTAAGTCTGAAAGAATATACAATTTTTGGTTTCTAAGTCTATCAATATACATAGTCTGGTTGATAGAGCTTTACACTAGATACAACTAAATAAATATATATACAAATGGTGGTCACGATCCAATGTGTACCTTACCTACCAATGCAAATCACCCAAAAGAAAGCTATGCGCCGACGAGCCACTATTGAATCCCTGCGGTCGATCCTGCAAGAAAACTGTGGCACAACGGGGGTGGGTAGCCAACTCGTGAGTAGAAGACATCATCCGGTAGAAATCGAATGTATGACAATCTCCTAGGTCATACAGTAATATAATAATAACATAATAATATCGAGTGGTAACAAGGGTGATACTATAAACATAAATATAATAATACTAATATAATCGTGTTCGTGTCATAATACGGTACCATGTCATCTGTATCATATGTAACTGTATAGGTGTATCATCCAACGCGTGTCTTTCAACGACACACCAAATCATCATAAAATCTGAGTGCCCAGCATCGACACTCGAAAACATCATAAAGCCCGTGTCCAGCATCGACACGTAAATCCTGATATCTCTGGCGCCGTCTCGTCGGATCGGCTCTCATATCCATCTGATCATACGACTCCGGTCAGTATCCTCCGGATATCCGCCGAGCCTAGTACCATCACCGGTCGATAGTGCTCCCCTGCCGGGCTCAACGTCTCTCTATACGATCTTCTTATCCCGGGGTACCGTACCGGCTCCACCATATACCCGCAGACGGTGCCTCCTCTCTCCTCGAATTGGATATACACATAACTCAGAACCGAGAAACTCATGGTGGACGCCACACATCATTTCAAGAGAAACCGCGATTTTAAAACAATCATAAGTTTTCAAAATGTATCTGCGGTTTCTCAAATCCAAAAATCTCATGAAAACCAAAATCTCATAAGCATGAAACAATAATGAAACAATAAGTAAAGGCACATAACAAATCTGTAATATGTAAACAGTGTGTTTATATGAGCGTGTCATCTAACTAAGTAAGAAAATACGATAACCGATCTAGTAATGTGGTATGGGTACTAAAAAATAACTAAAAAGCTACAGGTTACTAAGTTATATGGTGAAGTAACGATTTCTAATGTGTACATAGCACGACAATTACCGATGATGAGTGTGTGAGCCAGAGAATGTGTGTACGTGCAACATGTGCGCCATCGGTAATGGTGCGTGTGCCTTAGCAGACGATGTCATACAAGATAAGGAAAAGTACATGTGTGTATACCGCAAAATGAGAATAATAAAAGTATAGCAGAAAAAGGAAATTGTAAACACAACAGTATAAAATACATAACTACATATGAACCATACACTTATAGTTTAAAATAGTACGATTCGTTGTTTTTTGAAAAATAGGGGCTACTGTGTTTTTGAAAAAAAAGATACTATTTGAAATCCGTAGCGTCCCTTAAGGTTGACATTTAAAACTGCATAACGATTCGTTAGTTTTGAACATAGGTATGGTTCTAATTATATCCTAATATCTACTTAAGTGATTAGAAAACAATAATTTTCCGAGTCGATACATCCATAGGTCGGCGATCCAGCCTCATAGTATCACGTACAGTATAATCCATCGTACGGCATCATCAAGTCGAGAGTGCGGATCAATCATCATGTATATCATATAACGTACGGTGTAATAGATCGTACGATATCATCAATCAAGTGTACGATTCAATCGTCATGTACATCATGTCTCGTATGGTATAATCCGTCGTACAATATCATCAAATCAATGGTACATATCTATGGTCACGTACATCCTATCATCTCATCTAGTCACATATCGTCACATGTTAAATCTATCGCCTAATGTTCATATAATATATCATATCATATCATGACATTTCATCTTATATCATATACCATAGCCTCGTGACATCATGTCCGATCATATCGACTCATATCATTATAACTTGTCATATCCTCATCTCGGGAAGTTATATCGAAGTTATCCTAAACTTACATGTATACACTTACACATATCTGTGTTTGTGTAACAACATATATACCAATGGCTCAAAACTAAGAGAATAAGAACTAAAGATATTCCTCCCTACGAGTATGCTTACAGCTTATAGTCTCCTAGAACCCTATCAGCTAAGTATACATATCTAATATATATAAGTACCCTAACACTACGGTTGCAGGGGTGCAATACGTCATCCACCCGACTTCCCCCGTAGATATACATTTACTCACCTACTATTCTCGCTTTAGCCGAAGTCGATGAACGCCTTGCTCTCCTTCGTCGTCCCGGAAGTCCACGCGAAGGTACCTACAATTCAATGCATATCGTAATGAAATCAAAATCAAATCCGAAAACCGATACGGCACGCGAAGCGTACATAGGTTCGAACCCATGGTCTATGCAAGCAAGAACAACCAAACAACTCCCGACGTTGACGTGCAAACGTCAAACGACCGAGTCAAAACTCAAATACCAAAAATCTAGTTTTTAAAAGTCGTAAAACAAAATCTGAAACTTAGTAAAACACTCCCAGATTTTACCTAAGGTGAAATTTGGACATTCTGCACATTGGATAAGCCTAGTTATCAGAGGATTGAATTATGGACTGTAACACCCTAGTTCATTTATACCATATTTGATTTGGGGTATTTCCAATTTTACGATAGTTTCTTATTTATTGTTTGCTTTTGGGTGCGGATGATACATTTGGTATCTGTGGTTACTATCCGACCCGACCCGCATGCTTAAAACCGATCTTGATCCTAGATTTCATTTTATAATTCCTTATACAGAGGATCCATGCACATATATGTTCTATATACATGTATAATATTATTAGTATATGCATATCGTTAAATAATACAAGTTATAATCAGATAATATATTTTAACATCTAGCCTGACCTGTATCATACCCCATACCCCATGGTTGCATCTAGACATCGTATTTATGTCCAGTTTGATGAAACAGACTCGTTTTGATCACTACGTGCATTTACCGGTATCCGTTCTTGGGGTTATGCATTTTATTTAACTGGACATTGCGTTATGATTTTGGTTGATACGTATATTGTCACGTCCCGCTACCCAAAAGAGCGGTAACAGCACGTGACAAGCCCGCGACGTATTTATTTAGAGAAGGTCATTTCTCAAAACAAATACGCTAAGCGTAATATAAGCAGTATAACAATGACAAGAAAAGACAAGTGAAAATAAAATTCAACCAGTTTATATATTTACATTCTTAACTTTACAGAGTTTAACCGATACAAGAATTCTGAACATAAAAAGAAAGTGTCTAAACATGTGGCTTACTGAAGAAGAAAAACATGAAAGAAAACTAATGATCTACTTCTGGTGCGAACTTTTTGTAATTCTCTGCAGTGGATTCCACCTCTTCTGATCCTAAGTCACTTGATGAACATTCCAAGAAACAAAAGATGGGTGGAATGCCTGTCAGCGAACTTGCGTTCGGTATGTCCCAAAAAGATATGTAATATATAGATTGAGTGCAGGATGACATGTAATATAATATAAAAAAATCGTAATATGTGAACAAGTATGGTAATATATATATGACAACTATGTAAGCATGGCAAAAAAATTTAACATGACCGTAGAGTGTAGGTATAGTGAACATGAACTGAATATAATTGTCCTAAAAATGTCTCTAAAATGGTAAATTTAATTAACATGAGTTCAAGTGTGAATGTCAACCAAATCTCAAGAGTATTCTCGAACCCAAGGCTATCGTCCAGGGGTAAGGAATCACAAGCCCAATATAGCGGGACTTTAATTGTTATTGAAGTATTCCAAACCCAATATGCTATCGTCCAGGGGTTAAGAAACACGGGCCCTTATTAGTGAATTCATGATGTACCATTTCATCCCGGTACCACAACAACGTTATTTGTACCGTTTCAGCCCGGTACCACAGCAACGTTATTTATAATAATGGGACTCATGAGATTTCGTCGGATTCATACTTAAACTACCCGAACACCCTGCGTTTATTAGTCTATGATTAATGTTATGAGTCTTGATCTAATCCATGAATACAAAAGGTGATGTATGATATCAAGTTTTCAAGATTGAGTTCATGTAGTCATGTCAAGTGCAAGTCATGCCAATTGTATTCATGGTTCGAGTCAATTTGGTTCAAGTTTACATATTGGGATCAAGTATTCATGATTGATTCGTGTCTAGATCAAGTCAATTCTAGCATGTAATGGTTTAATCACAAGTCATATAGATAAAAATAAATGAGCAATCACAGAACACGATATAAGTATACAAGTAACGTCCAAAAATAATGTTGTAAATAAGTGTTGTGTACGTTCAATCAATCAAGTCAATAAATTTCGGAATATAAACAGAAATATAGATCTAAGTGTTGTGCATGCGTGAGTTCGAGTCTCGCCTAAACACGACTACCGGTTTGGGAGATATACTTGTATTTTGTATCATCGAGCAAAACAGATCAGAATTTGTTCAGCACCGTCATATATTTTTAAAACGCAGATTGAGTTAATTTCCATCCGGTTTCAGGTAAAAAATATTATTAGAAAATTGTAGGTCTTTTGATATACTTATCCAAAACACCAAGATTCATGTGATTTGGATTTCTGAAGCTCTAGTTATAATCATTTTAATATCAGCGTTTACAACAGAAATTCAGATCTCTGGATAGCAATTATATGTTATATTTCAAAGCCTATATCGGGTTGTTTCATGCGTTTCTAAGTGTTGAGAATCATGAAGCTTGAACCATAACATTTGAGGAGGAAAATTAAGCTAGAGAGCAACCATGGGAGAAACTCAAGAAAAATGGCTAAGTGTTGAGAATGAGATTAGAATGAATGGCAACTCTTGACCCTCACTCATTCAAGCATCGAATTTTGCAATATAAAATTGCAACCATGCTTGAATAGTGAGTCAAGATGAATAAAATATGAATAAAGTCCATGCTTGCAACCATGCTCTCATTTTCCACCTCTTTTTCTATTTTTCTCAAAAACAGAAATCATGCCATGCTTCATTATATATATATATATATCATATATATTAATATATATATCATATATATTAATATATATATTATGAAGAATAATTAGTGAGCTAATGATATTAGTTAAGATATAATTATACCACATATAATATATATCACATTATTAAATCAACACTTGATTTAATAATCGGGTTATATCACATATGACCGAGACATTATCAAATCAACACTTGATTCAACAATCTGGTTATATCACATATAACCGAACCGATAACAGATAACTGCCAGATTACAATACGGTATCACATACGCGTATTTAATCAGGCCCACACACATATCAGATATGTGTCCTACTTCGTTTCGCTTGAACCAGGAAACTTCTGTGTAAGACTCTAAAGACTCATCAATACGCCAGCAGTAGGTGATGATCATATCAATCACCTACAAGCCGTCAGCGGTATTGGCTGGACGTAACGGCTACCCGGGTATTGAGCGATATGAAGATCAACAAGCAAGCTCGTCCATACTCTCCATGAAGCCTATCAGTAACACTACTGTACAGTCCGGTCTCTTCGTCTGATATGTCGCATATCATGTCTAGGGGTGGTAAACGTCTGGCCCCAGTAACATGATAAGTTATGCCGATGTCTGGCCTATAACAGTTTGAGAAACTACTGATAACTCTTATCAGTAAATCTCAGCAGCAGCCCTGGCCAGGGACTTCCAGTTATAGCCAATCGTGCAAAGCGCAACATCAACCCTTAATACCGGAAGAGACAAAACCCCTTCTATCGCTCATTGCCTCCATATGACTCTAGACTGTACCCAAAATCCACCTGTTTGCACTACTCCTTTGAGCCGTGGTAGGGAGAAAATCAAAGCACAGTGGGATCCACACAAGACACTATGACGATCTCGGGTCTACAGACTAACTTGTACCAGTGTCACCAGGGGACTGCTATTTGACGATAGGTATACTACCAAATAGGAGTCCTCGGCGAGTCCTGTTCGGTGTACCCATTCTCCAATGAGCACCCGTATACCATCTTTGATGTCAAACACCAATGGATGTGGGATCATTCATCGCCCATCATATGGTTCAAGATGCGTATACGCTAGTCTACTATGGAATATCGATGCCATGGTCACGATATTCCCACCTCTAGGAACTGATTAAAGGATGTACTTGTGGACCATCCTGGCCCCACTAGTATGATCTCATCATAGTCCCGGTAGTCAAGTACATATCCTAAGGGCTTTATCAACATGTAAGAGATAGACAGTATAAATACTAGTCTACATGTTAAGATAAAGGTAACCTGATAGCATACTATCATGTCGAGTAAGAAAGTCCTCTCTATATATATCCAAGCATCCACTATATCATCAATAATTGCCTCTAGGGCATACATATTACTAACAAACCCACCCGCACGAGCCCTTGATACAGTCAACAAGGCCGCACGACTGTCCTAACCAATCGCATTACATGCTACAAACAAGCACCACTTAGTTATCGCACACTACGCCTTGATGCAGTCAACAAATGCAACACGAATACTAAGTACTACTTATAGGAAATGACGGAGGGTTACGGCTGGTTTTTGGCGAAAAACCTTTAACGTAATGAACTTGATATCGTTGAAGGAACCGAGTGGTTTTACAAATATATAACGGTGTAAACTTTTGCTAAAGAGGTCACTCCCTATGAAGCGATTGTTAGTTGTATGTATGCCCTAGAGGCCACTATTGTACATATGATGTATATTATAGTGGATGCTTGGACATATATAGAGAGGACTTTCTTGCTTGACATGATAGTATGCTATCTGGTTGCTCTTTATCTTAACATGTATACTTGTCTCTTGATATTATCTCATAGTTACATGTTGGTAAAGCCCTTAGGATGTATACTTGACTACCAGGATTATGATGCAGATCATACTAGTGGGGCCATGGTAGTCCATAATTTCATCCTTTAAGGTTCCTAGTCGTGGGTATATCGAGACAGGGCATCGATATGCCACAGTAGACTAGCGTATACGCTTCTCGACCCATGAGATGGGCGATGGATGATCCTATATCCATTGGTGTTTGACATCAGAGATGGTATACGGGTGCTCAGTGGAGACAGGGTACACTGGACGGACTCACCGAGAACTCCTAGATGGTATTATACCTGACGTCAGATAGAAGTTCTCTGGTGACACTGGTACAGGTTAGTCTGTAGACCCGAGATTGTCATAGAGTCTTGTGTGATTAACACTGTGGTTTGATTTCCACCTTACCACGTTCAAGAGGACGTGCAAAACGGTGGTTTTTGGGTGCAGTCCCGAGTCACATGGAGGCAATGAGCAATAGTAGGGGATTTCGTCTCTTCCGGTATTGGGGGTAAATGTCATGCTGTGCTCGATTGGCTATAACTGGAAGTCCCTGGCCAGGGCTGATTTGGAGATTTACTGGTAAGTGTTATCAATAGTTTCTCGACCCGTTATGAGCCTCGTATTAGCATGACTTATCGAGTTATTGGGGTCTGACGATTACCACCCCTAGACTGGATATGCGACATCTTAGACGAAGAGACCGGACTGTACGGTTGTGTTACTGACAGGATTTACAGGAGTTAGAGCGGGCTTGCTTGCTGATCTTCCGATCGTTCAATACCCGGGTAGCCGTTACGTCCAGCTAGTACCGCTAACGGCTTGTGGGAGCTTGATGTGATCATCACCTACTGCCGGCGTATTGACGAGTCTTTAGAGTCCTACACAGAGGTTTCACTGGCTCAAGCAAAATGAAGTAGGAGCACATATGTGATATGTGCGGGACCGAGAATAATATGAGTATGTGATACCGTATTCTATTCTCGCAATTTATTCGTATCAGTCGGTTATATGTGATATAGCCGGGTTATCGAATCAAGTGTTGATCCGATAAGTTGATACAAATTATATTAATCGGTTGTATGTGATATAGCCGGATTATTAAATCAAGAGTTTATTTGATAATTTAATGTATAATTGTATATGAGATATACTAGATTACATTAACTAATATTAGCTCACTCAAACATTTCTTTTTCTCACTTGTGTGCATATAATATATATGTGATATATATTAATGTGTATTTATGTGTCATACTTGGTGATACACACTACATGGGTGTATGAGACTTACACCATGCTTATGATAATTGTGAGGATTATTTATTTTAAGTAAATCCAAATTAGATGGATAATAGTCACATGCGTGAAGCTTGTGGAAGCTTGTAGATGCATTGACTTAGTCCACTAATTTTTTTTACTTAAGATATTTATTAACCTAACCATTATCACTTAGCCATGGTTATGTCTCTATATGATTTAGTATATGATACAAACTTACCCATGGTTGCCATTCACTCTCTCATCTATTATTTCTTCATCTTCTTCAAGCTCAAGAAAAGCTTTCTAGGTTTTTGAGAGAAGAAGAAAAAGAGTGAGAAAATTAATTCTAAAGTGAGCAAAAATCCTACTTCATCATTCTCTACTAGATTAGCACTTTATTATAGGGTGTTAGATTCACTAATCCCACATTAGTGAAGAGCTATCTTGGGTTAGTGTCTCCTCGACGTAGATCATCTTCGGCCTCGAAGACTTCGTGCAAGCTCGTTCCTTTCTTCTTATGAAGCCATGCTAGAGTCCGGAAGATCACTACTTAGAGCGAAATGACTATTACATGGAGCTATTGAAGTGAAAGACCGCCTACAATGGTTGTATTCCTAGTTCACTTAGTTGTAAAGCAGTTTACAATATGTTTCGTATGATTCTCTAGTTAAACATCCTAGGTTAGAGCACTTTAGCATGAAAAAAATTTGAAAATGGCATGGACGATGCCTCCCGAAACCTTGCTGTCGTGCATAGGAACCCTACAGTGGTATCAAAGACTAGCTAGAGAATTAGACGGATTGTGTAGAATTACGAAACCAAAACAACTCCGAAACTTGAAACAAGATTACCTAGTTTCTGTCGATTTTAAAATGTGCTCTTAAATTTTTTTAAACAACTGCAGAATGTTGTATGAGATGCAACATGAACACAGTACAAAATTTAACCCAAGACCTTGGATTTTGGTTGGCCACATAGCCTTCAAAACCGTCCTGCTCAGTTTTTTGGTCGAGTCCAGCGTTGAAATTTGTACTGTGTTCCAGGCTCTGGGTTTTGGTGTTTCAGGTGTTGTTTGTTTTTGCTAAATTTGCAAGCGTTGTTAACTTTCTGCAAAGGCAACTCAGAGTGTTTCGTAGTCGTAAATCTAACAGTTTTTCGGGTTATTTTAGACGGTGATAAAAAGTTCGAACGGATATCAAATAACCACTTTAAGCCTTCCCAGAAAATTTTCTAAGAGTAGGATTTTTTCCGAGTTAAAGAACATTCAAATATCATGCAAGTAATGCGATGGACCCTCTAGAAGAACGAAACCCTAACTCGATTCTATGACCGTAAGAACCGCCGCCAAAACCTAGGGTTTGCGATAGTTCCCCGGTACCATAGGTGAGGCAAGGGTTGACCCTTCTACGGTTGGTCTATTGGTACTGTGGCATGTGCTGAATCCTTTTTTAACTCCGCTCAAGTGTTGAGCTTTTTGGGTAATTTTGGGTGTTTGTTGATTCGATCGGAATGTTTAACTTCGTCTAGATATTTGCGAAATGTGATACAATATGTGGAATTCATATAGTTAGGCATGAAATCCGAAGTATGTGATATCTCGGGTTTATGATGTCTAAGGTGATTGTGGATTCCTAATGTTGTAGTTTGACATTTTATTTTCTGTGACCGTAAGTGTAATATGTGGTGTATCACCGGTTTCGTTGCTATATATCAACGACAATTAGGATACGCATATTTACTTACGTTGATGACATGAGATGTTATGTGTTGCTGTGATATGTTATATTGGATCGTCACTTTTTGAATAGCCGGATGTTTTATGTGAGATGAGAGTTTTTATTTTCATTCATGTAAAATTCATTGTATGTAATATTCTTTTATTGGGGCACTTCCGGGTTGAGGATGATGTCACCATTGCTGTATATTATTTACTTTTCCGCATTAGGATAGACCCAAGGAGGGGAGCACAAGTAACCGGGTTCTAGAGTCCAGTGGGAGACCATCTCGAGGAGTCGAGTCCGGGTCTCCTAACTCTAGAATTGGTAGGGTTGCTTGCCACTCTTATAGGGGTCTAAAGATGTGGGTTTGGGTATTCATCGCGACCGTGGAATCCGTGTTTTATACAGGCTCAAAATAAAACACAGACCTCCTAATATATCTAATATTTCATATGTTATCTTCTGCTGCTGATATTCTGTGATGAGATCACTTTATATCCTTGAGACGATTGCTTTATTATTATATATATGATATATAATAAACGTTGCTTATGTTTTGCACCCGCGCTAGTCCCGCCCCGCTATGCCGTTAGTTAAGTAACGTAACGGTGCATAACGGGACACTGTGGCGAATGCGGATGGCATAAGCGTACGTTGTATTTTCGTTTCTTCTGTGATGCTTAGGAAGAATAAATGATGGGACTTCGTTAATGAGATTAATGAAAGAAAAGAAACCTAAAAGATGTTGAAGAATCAAATTTTCAAAAAGGGCAGCTCTAGTTTTTGCTTTGCATAGCGGTATTCCTTGTAGAATATCCAGCACCTTATTCGATAAGGAAAGAGCCGAGATCCCTTCACCGGGAGTGACCTCTTTAGAAAAAGCTAGCAGATGATACAAAACTCGGTTTTGTTTTTGATTGCTTATTTTAGTTCTTGCTTTGCATAGCGGTATTTATGAAATATCCTGCACCTTATTCGATAAGGAAAGAGCCGAGATCTCTTCACCGGGAGTGACCTCTTTAGCAAAACTAGTAAAAAGCCTCAAAAACACTACTTTTCAAAAATGACTTGTTTCTACAACGATATCAAGTTCATTATGCAAAAGGTTTTCTTAAAAACCTTTCGTAGCCCTCCGGCATTTCAGATAAGGACTACTTAGTATTCGTGATGCGTTTGATGGCCTTTGTCAAGGCGTAGTGTGCGGTAGCTGAATTGTGCTTATTTGTTTAAGCATGTGATGCGATTGGATTAGGGTAGTCGTACGACCTTGTTGGCCTTTGTCAAGGGTCGTGCGGGTGGGTTTAATTCAATCAGAAAATGACGGGTTGAACTTGACTAGTGTCCTATGGTTTGTTGGCCTTTGTCATGGTCATAGGAGCTTAGGGGCAAAATATTATCGGGAATTTCAAGTGTTGAAATTTGCAATGAGATTGCATACCTTCTATGAGATAGTTGGATCCCGATTTCCCACTGCGAGTAAGTGTTACTCCTGGGAGAGTCTTGTACTTTACAATTAGCCGATCAAGTAGGTGTCTAGAAAGGTGTCAACGGGGCTATACCTATGGGAAAATGAGGTTTACTTTAATTAGGTCCGTGCGAAAGCACGGGGAACCCCCCTCAAAGTACCGGTACTGGCCTAGCTGAAAGATTGGCGAACTTGTAGGGTGTAATTAATCCCGGCTAGTCTTTCCTTTTAGGGTTTGAAGGAAGATTTGATAAAATCAGTGGGAGCCATCCTGATTAGATAAAATAATAACCAATCTGATCCTGCAAGAGCATACGCTAAAGTGTTTTCTTCTCTCTCTCTCCAGGTAGCGACCATGTCACGTCTTAATCAAGATAATAATATGGATGTATTGACCGAACCCGCTTGTTATACTGAGCTGGGAAACGTTGGTTCCGTTTTTTCTTATAATTGTTATAAGACAGAGCAGGAAATAGGGAAATATCCGGATTCCCACACCGCCCAAATGAAGAATAAGTATGTTGATGCATCTTCTTCGGGTGTGTTAGTTATCGAGAACTATTTCTCGGTTCACTCTACGTCCTGGGTATTAGATACCGGATCGGGATCCCATATATGTAATATGTTATATGGGCTAAGGAAAGGTAGAGAACTGGAAATGGGTGATCATTCCGTAAGAGTAGGGAATGGTGCAAATGTTGCAGCCAAAGCAGTTGGCGAATATCACCTTATATTACCAAATGGTAATACATTGATCATGAACGAATGCTATTACATTCCGACCCTGATATGTAATCTTATATCAGTTTCTTTATTAAGTAACGAAGGATATAATTTTGTAGTACAGGATAATTTTATGAACATCTTCCTGAATCAAAAGTTGATTGGATCAGGCTCGTTAAATAATGGCATATACGTTCTAAATCAAACCACGGTTCTTAATATACAAAACACACAAAAGAGAACGAGTTCAGAAATGAACGAATTCTTCTTGTGGCATTGTAGAATAGGTCATATCAATGCGACACGACTAGCTAAGTTACATAAAGATGGATATTTGAATCCGTTCGAATTATCATCTTATGAAACTTGCCATTCATGTCTTAAAGGAATGATGACCAAAACTCCGTTTAGTGGACACGGAGAAAGAGTTATGGAACTCTTGGAACTGATACATAGTGATGTATGTGGTCCCATGTCTATACATGTCAGGAATGGTTCCTCATACTTCATTACATTCACTGACGATCTCTCAAGATTCGGACATGTGTTCCTGTTGAAACACAAGTCTGAAGGTTTTGAGAAATTCAAAGAATATAAACACGAAGTCGAGAAACAAACGGGTAAAAGTATTAAAATTCTTCGATCTGATCGAGGAGGAGAATACTTGAGCAATGAGTTCCTGGATTATCTAATAGAGAATGAGATTCTCTCTCAGCTTACTCTTCCGTATACACCACAACACAACGGTGTATCGGAACGGAGGAATCATACCCTATTAGATATGGTGCGCTCTATGATGAGCACCGCTGAGTTACCTATTTCCTTTTAGGGTTATACGCTTGAGACGGCAGCATACCTATTGAATCAAGTTTCATCTAAATCTGTACCTACCACACCATATGAGATATGAAGTGGGAAAATACCATGTCTTAAACGAGTTAAGATATGGGGTTGTTCGGCCTATGTCAAAAGGCAAAATTCGGACAAACTCGAGGCACGGTCAGTTCTTTGCAAGTTTTCGGGATATCCCAAACATTCACATAGATATATTTTCTACCATAGCGAGGAACAAAAGGTGTTTGTTTCTCGACATGCCACCTTTTTAGAAAAGGAATTTCTTGCAAAGAAAATTAGTGGCAACAAGGTAGAACTGGAAGAAATTCCGGCTACACAAACTAAAACTGAAGATTTAATGGAACCCGAGGATTCGATAGTTCCCAACGAACCTCAGCCGCTTCGCCGATCTAGTAGGGTTTCTCATCCACCTGAGAGATACTACGGTTTTCTCATTGATGGTGGAAGCGAGGATTGCATCATGGAAGATGATGACCCAACTAGCTTCGAGTAGGCCGTTATGAGTGGAGACTCTGTGAAATGGCTTGATGCAATGCGATCTGAGATGGAATCCGTGTACACCAACAAAGTATGGACTTTGGAAGTTGCTCCTGAAGGGGTAAAACCCATTGGGGGCAAATAGATTTTTAAGAAGAAACTTGGTGTAGATGGAAAAGTTGAGACTTTCAAAGCTAGACTTGTTGCAAAAGGTTTTCGTCAATGACCAGGTGTAGATTATGATGAAACCTTTTTTCTTGTGGCTATGCTTAAGTCCATCCAGATCCTACTTGCCATTGCTGCATACCATGACTACGAAATCTGGCAAATGGATGTTAAGACCACCTTTCTAAATAGTGATTTAGAAGAGAGTGTGTATATGACTCGGCCAGAGGGCTTCGTGGACAGTGGGAGCAGCGAGAAAGTGTGCAAGCTGCTTAAATCCATTTACGGGTTAAAGCAGGCATCGCGGAGTTGGAACATCTTTTTTGATGTCGTATTCAAAGAGTTTGACTTCATAAAAAACGTAGATGAACCTTGTATATACAAAAAGGTGGCAGAGAGTAAGGTTGTCTTCCTCGTATTGTACGTGGATGGCATACTCTTGATAGGAAATGATATTCCTATGCTGCACTCGGTCAAACTCTTCTTATCACAAAGATTCTCAATAAAAGATCTAGGTGATGCCTACTACATCTTGGGGATTAAGATCTATAGAGATAGATCTAAACAGATACTGGGATTGTTCCAATCTAGGTATATTGACACCATACTAAAGAGGTTTAGTATGGAAGAATCTAAGCATGGGTTTTTACCCACGATCTCAGGACTCACTCTCTCCAAAAAGATGTCTTCCAAGACTGATTTGGAGAGAGCTCGCATGCAAGGGATACCCTATGTTTCGGCAGTAGGCTCCATCATGTATGCGATGTTATGTACGAGACCCGATGTAGCATACTCACTAAGTGCAGTGAGTAGGTATCAAGCAGACTCAGAAGAGAGTCACTGGACAGCTGTGAAAAGCATTCTCAAGTACTTGAGGAGGACTAAAGAGATGCTCTTGGTGTATGGTAACGGAGAACTCCAAGTGGAGTCTTTTACCGATTCGAGCTTCCAGAGTGATAAGGATGACTCTAAGTCGGTCTCGAGATTTGTCTTTACCCTCAATGGAGGGGCGGTATGCTGGAAGAGTTCAAAGTAGGAAACCGTGGCAGACTCGATGAAGAAGGCTGAATATATCGCTGCCAACGATGCTGCCAAAGATGCTGTCTGGATGAAGAATTTCATAACTGAACTTGGAGTGGTTCCATCCATTGAGATCCAATACCTTTGTATTGTGATAACAATTGAGCGGTGGCTTTGGCCAAGGAACCCAGGTCCCATCAGCGATCCAGACATATTCTAAGGCGGTATCACCTGATCCGGGAGATAGTTGATCGCTGGGAGATCGAGGCCAGGAGAGTTGACACGAAGAACAACACAGCGGATCCACTGACGAAGGCCATTCCCCAGATACAGTTTGAGAGACTTTTCGGGATGTTGGGTATGCGATACTACAACAGCTGGTCCTAGTGCAAGTGGGAGATTGTTAGTTGTATGCCTGCCCTAGAGGCCATTATTGCACATATGATGTATATTATAGTGGATGCTTGGACATATATAGAGAGAGGACTTTCTTGCTCGATATGATAGTATTCTATTTGGTTGCTCTTTATCTTAACATGAATACTTGTCTCTTGATACTGTCTCATAGTTACATGTTGATAAAGCCCTTAAGATGTATACTTGACTATCAGGATTATGATGCAGATCATACTAGTGGGGCCATGGTAGTCCATAAGTTCATCCTTTAATGTTCCTAATTGTGGGTGTATCGAGACAGGGTATCGATATGCCAGAGTAGACTAGCGTATATGCTTCTCGACCCATGAGATAGGCGATGGATGATCCCATATCTGTAACGACCCCAATATTAATATACCTCCGTATTTTCTTTCTTTAGTAAAATATTGTATTTATTTATTCTTAGTATTTTCTGTATATTTTGTTTTTTATAAATATATTATTTTATTATTCCATCTATTTTTCCCAAACACATTTCTTTAAAACTAAATTTTAAATTTTTTTCAAATTAAACATATGGCCTAACACAGCCCATAACTCAAATCCAATTTCATTTTCTTTAATAAAACTATGAGCCTAAAAGCCCACTTTCTTTTTAAGCAACATCATATATTTAATTCTTATTAAATATGTGTATGAATAATCTTGTAGCTCATTGGTTAAGTCTTTGCATTGTTATTATATAGATCATATGTTCAAATCCCCATTCTTGCAATTATTTTTTATCAATTTTTATTTTTCTCATAACTTACAAATGAGACCTTTTATTTCCAAAATGAATGGTGACCTTTCATTTCTCTTTAATTCCCATGTTGAATGCATATATTATTATAGATAATTCACCATTACACCATCTTTATTTGTTCCCCTCTTTCTTTTTCTTCCTCACATTTTTCAATCTCTCCCTTCTCCCTCTTCACCTAGAGTCCTAGAAGAACACCAAGAAGTTTTAAGAAAATCTCGCTAGTAACTCGAGATTATCGGTGGATAGACAAGCCCGGTGACAATACCGGCTTGTGTATGTAAGTCCCTTCTCCCTCCCTCCCTCCATCTTTTTATTCTCCTCTTTTCATATCTTGTGAACCCGGTATTTTTTTCATATAATAATCCGTAAGAGAAGATAAACATAAACATATACATATATATAAGTCTAGATACCTATGGTTATATATGGTTTAATAATACTTTATTGCCTCTTGTTCAAATTAAAGTGTTTTCAATTCTTTAATCATGACTATGATTGTTTATTATAAGTTGTGAGAATATAAATTTCATGCCACAATATATCTATGATATCTCATGAAATTGGTTTGCTTATTAAAAGAAAAATAGAATCTTGCATAAAAATACTAGTTAATCTTTTTGCCGATTTTAGTATACATATTAATACCTTTACCTTTAAAATAATTTTTAGAAATTAATTTTTACTTCTAAATTTTTTATGAAATTCAAGTATTATATAATATGTTTTTGTTTACACGCTGTAAAATTTTTAGATCAAACCGTATAACATCTTAGAAATTACGTAGTTTTTATTCACTGTTTTTAAAACCAGAAAACTGCCAATAAGGGTCTTCTTTGAGAGACCATAATTCTGTAATAGTTGATCCAAATTAAGCGTTTTCAGATGTTTTGAATATATACATTGAAAGATATATATTTTCTTAGTTTTATTTTTTTACTGAAAATCGACGTAAAATATAGAAAACTGCGTTACAATATTAAGCGACGAATCTGGACAGAATCTGGCCTGATTCGCACACTGTTTTTAAATAAGACATGACTCGAACTTCTGATGTCCGTTCATGACAAGCTTTAGATGTGTAGATGCACAATTGATAGAACAATAATTTTCTGTATACTTTATTACTTAGAAATGCATGAAACAACCCGATATAGGCTTTGCAATACAATATATAGTTGCTGTCCAGAAATCTGAATTTCTGTTTTGAAACCCCGATATTAAAATGATCATAACTAGAGCTTCGGGAATCTAAATCACATGAATCTTGCCGTTTTAGATAAGTAAATAGAAATGCCTACAATTTTTTATTAATCTTTGTAACTAAAACCTGATGAAAATTAACTCAAACTGCGTTTTAAAAATATGTGACGGTGCTGAACAGAGTCTGATCTGTTTTGCGCGGCGATACGAAAACATGCATATCTCCCAAACCGGTTGTCGTATTCAGGCGATTCTGGAACTCACATGTGCATAACACTTAAGGCTATATTTTCGTTTATATTCTGATCTCAAATGACTTGATTAACTAGTCGAGCATATCACATATTTACAACATTGTTTTGGACGTTACTTGTATACTTATCTCATATCATATTCTGTAATTGCTTATTTATTTTTATTTATATGACTTGTGATTAAATCATTACATGTTAGAATTGAATTGATCTTGACATGACTCAATCATGAATATTTGAATCCAGTATGTGCACTTGAACCAACTTGACATCGAACCATGAATACAATTGGCATGACTTGCACTTGACGTGACTACATGAGCTCAATCTTGAAAACTTGATATCATACACTACCTTTTGTATTCATTGATTCGATTAAGACTCATAATATTAACCATAGACTTATATACACGGGGTGTTGGGGGTAGTTTGAGTATGAATCCAACGGAATCTCAGGAGTCCCATTACTAAAATAACGTTGCTGTGGTACCGGGCTAAAACGGTACAAATAACGTTGCTGTGGTACTGGGCTAAAATGGTACATCACGAATTCATGAATGAGGGCCCGTGTTTCCAAGCCCCTGGATGATAGCCTGTTGGGTTTGGAATACTTCAATAACAATTGAAGTCCTGCTATTTTGGGCCCGTGATTCCTTGCCCCTGGACGATAGCCTTGGGTTCGAGAATACTCTTGAGATTGCTTGACATTCACACTTGAACTCATGTTAGTTGCTTTTACCCTTTTAGAGACCTTTTAGGACACTTACGTTCACTTCATATTCACTATACCTAAACTCAACGGCCATATTATACTTGTTTGCCATGCTGATATAGTTGACATACACATTACCATGCATGCTACCATACTTGTTTATATGTTCATGATTTATATTCATGGTATACTTGTATACTATGCTCATGTTATATTGTCATGCTTACATATTTGTCATTAATATCACCATGTTATACTTGTTCATGTTTTATTTCCATTCATACTATATCATATGTCACCTTGCATATTCATTTATACACTTTCAAATCCCACCTTTCTTGGGGACTTACCGAGCGCAAGTTCGCTGACGGGCATTCCACCCATCTTTCTTTCTTTCTTGGAATGTTCATCAGGTGATATTGAGACAGAGAAGATAGAAGTGGTCGAAAAAGAGTACAACCAGTTCGTATCACAAACAGACGTATAGTTTCATTCAGCTTTTCATTTCATTTCACCTTATTTATGTATGCCTCCTTATTAAGGTTTATCATGTTATATATCTTGTATTCAGATATTTTGTCTACTATGAATCCTGAATGTAATAAATCAGAGTTGGATTTCATTTTTTTGTTTGTTCTTGTTACTTTATGTTGCTTATAGACGCTTAGCGTATTTATTTCGAGAAATGGTCTTCTCATAATAAATACGTCGCGGGCTTTCCACGTTATCGTTTCCATCTAGTGGGAAGCGAGGCGTGACAATATCCATTGGTGTTTGACATCAGAGATGGTATACGAGTGCTCAGTGGAGACTGGGTACACTGGACGGACTCGCCGAGAACTCCTAGATGGTATTATACTTGACGTCAGATACGAGTTCTCTGGTGACACTGGTACTGGTTAGTCTGTAGACCCGAGATCGTCATAGAGTCTTGTGTGATTCCCACTGTGTTTTGATTTCCACCTTACCACGTTCAAGAGGACGTGCAAAATGGTGGTTTTTGGGTGCAATCCCGAGTCACATGGAGGCAATGAGCGATAGGAGGGGATTTCGTCTCTCCAGGTATTGGGGGTAGATGTCGTGCTGTGCTCGATTGGCTATAATAGGAAGTCCCTGGCAAGGGATGATTTAAAGATTTACTGGTAAGTGTTATCGGTAGTTTCTCGACCCGTTATGAGCTTCGTATCAGCATGACTTATCGAGTTATTAGGGTCTGACGTTTACCACCCCTAGACTGGATATGCTACATCTTAGACAAAGAGACCGGACTGTACAGTAATGTTACTGACATGCTTTACAGGATTTAGAGCGGGCTTGCTTGCTGATCTTCTGATCGTTCAATACCCGGGTAGCCGTTACGTCCAGCTAATACCGCTAGACTTGTGGGTTCTTGATGTGATCATCACCTAATGCCGGCGTATTGACGAGTCTTTAGAGTCCTACACAGAGGTTTCACTAGCTCAGGCAAAACGAAGTAGGAGCACATATGTGATATGTGCGGGACCGAGAATAATACGAGTATGTGATACCGTATTCTATTCTCACGATTTATTCGTATCGGTCGGTTATATGTGATATAGCCGGGTTAACGAATCAAGTGTTGATCCGATAAGTTGATACAAATTATATTAGTCGGTTGTTTGTGATATAGCCGAATTATTAAATCAAGAGTTGATTTGATAATTTAATGTATAATTGTATATGAGATATATTAGATTACATTAACTAATATTAGCTCACTTAAACATTTCTTTTTCTCACTTGTGTGCATTTAATATATATGTGATATATATTAATGTGCATTTATGTGTCATGCTTGATGATACACACTACATGGGTGTATGAGACTTACACCATGCTTATGATAATTGTGAGGATTATTTATTTTAAGTAAATCCAAATTAGATGGATAATAGTCACAAGCATGAAGCTTGTGGAATCTTGTAGATGTATTGACTTAGTCTACTAATTTTGTTTTACTTAAGATATTTATTAACCTAACCATTATCACTTAGCCATGGTTATGTCTCTACATGAGTAAGTATATGATACAAACTCACCCATGGTTACCATTCACTCTCTCATCTATAATTTCTTTATCTTCTTCATGCTCAAGAAAAGCTCTCTAGGTTTTTGAGAGAAGAAAAAAAAGAGTGAGAAAATTAATTCTAAAGTGAGCAAAAATCCTACTTCATCATCCTCTACTAGATTAACACTTTAGTATAGGGTGTTAGCTTCACTAATCCCACATTAGTGAAGAGGTATCTTGGGTTAGTGTCTCATCGACGTAGATCATCTTCGGCCTCGAAGACTTCGTGCAAGCTTGTTCCTTTCTTCTTGTGAAGCCATGCCAGAGTCCGGAAGATCACTACTTTGAGCAAAGGGACTACTACATAGAGCTGTTGAAGTGAAGGACCGGTCTACAAAGGTTGTATTCCTAGTTCACTTAGTTGTAAAGTAGTTTACAATATGTTTCGTAAGATTCTCTAGTTAAACATCCTAGGTTAGAGTTCTTTATGACAAAAATTTGAAAATGGCATGGACGATGCCTCCCAAAACCTTGCTGTCTTGCATAGGAACCCTACAGGGATCTCAGCTCTTTCCTCATCGATTGAGGCGCAGGATATTCCTAACTGAATACCACGATGTAAATAAAAAGAACCGACTATAGTGAAGTTATTACAATGACGCAAACTTTTTCCCAAGAGGTCACTCCCTATGAAGGGGTCTCGGCTCTTGTCTCGTCGAATGAGGTGCTGGATATTCAGAACTGAATACCGCTGTGCAAAGCAAAAGGAAACGTCTATAATGTCAGTTTTTAAAAAATTGGTTCCAACATCATTTAGGTTTATTTTTCCTTGCATTAATCAAAATTAATGCAGTCACGTCAATTGATCCATATCACATCAGAAAAGAACAAAAATACAATGTACGTATATGCCATCCGCATTTGCCACGGGGCCCCGTCATGCACCGTTAGGTTCCTTAACTAACGGCAAAGCAGGGGCTGGACTAGCGTGGATGCAAAACATATACAACATCTACTATTATATATAAATATATATATATATATATATATAACATTCGTCCCAAGCATGATATAAGCAACATCACAGAAAAGCTATAAGCAACATAGAATAACGTATAATCTAGAAGCCCCGGGTTTCTTTTGAGCCGCAAATGAAACCCGGCGTTCCCCAGTCTTGTGGATAGCCTATGCAATGTATAACTAAGACCCTTACGAGTGCGGAAAATTACCCGTCAATCCTTGAAGTGAGGAAACCTAAATCAACAAAGTGAATGGGCCAGCTAGCACTTCACGGAATCCAGTAACTTGAGCACCCCTCCATGGGTAATCCTATACCCCCTACCAGTGCAGCGAATAACCCGCCAATTCTAGAGTAAGACCACTCCATCTCAACGCCATGAGAAGCGGGCCCGTTGCACTCTAGAACCCGGCTACTCGAGCACTTCATCGTAGGGTAATCCTACTGCAGAAAAGAAAAGTATATATACAATGGCGATATCGACCTCAACCCGGTCGTGCCCTAATAAAAGAATATACAATCTGTCAGAAACGACAGTCCACATGTCAGACGCTCTCCCCGCAATAACGAATATACAAATAAATCTGAACTGTACTACTACCATTGCACCATATGCTATCTAACACGACAATCCAACCACAATATCATCACAACATAGAACATCAACATGAATATCATGTTCGCAAACCCGTCTAATTGAACATATAGCAACTAGTCGGGTTATACCGCTCAATGATATTCACGGTCGTAGATATTAACACATGCACTGATAAACACGTATTCAAAATTTCGATCGACTAAAACATTTCCATATTGGCCCCAAATGCAAACCAGCACTCAAAACAATTCTGGGCTAAAACCAAATATCCCAAAAATCATATTTCCATATAATAGAGTGCCAGAAGAAATTTGGTGCACTTTGGCCATAAGACGACCGCGGAACCACCGCCAATAGGCATGTATTGCAGCGGTTCCGCGACCATTTTGTTTGCTCAAGTGCCCAAATTTCTTGAGGTGCTCTATAAATACCTGCACGTATTTTTAAGACAATTTGAATAATTTTTTAAACAAGTTTTAAAAACGGCAGCGGGCATGTCGAAATGGAAAAATGATTCAAAAAATTTGGTCGATCAACATTTTAACCTTGTGTAAACTAGCTATTAAAGGTTTATGGAGTGGCTCTGATACCATGTTGGGGTTTTCTAGCGTCCTGACCATCTACCGTGGCCGGTGCGGAACAAAAATTGGCGTTTAAAAAACTGGCGCTAACGAACCCGTCCTAGAATCGAACCATAAACTTACACTAGCTACAAAAGATATTCTAGCTATAAGGTTAGAAGTATTATACCGAATGAACCGTGTCCTTCAGTCTTCTACCATCTTCCTTAGCTTCTTGAGGCGTCCTCGATTGAACTTGGCCCCCGGTCTTCCTCTATCGAAGATGATCCAACCGAAGGATGTAGCTCATGACTCTAGCTCCACACTAAGAATCTAGTGAAGCAACTAAGGACTCTGGGATGCTAATCTAGAGTGCCTAGGATGTAGTGAAGTGTTCTATGTGTGTATCTATCTCACATCCTCTCTTGATTCTCAACACATGAGATTGTAGAGAGGTGGTTGAAGATGAAGGTGGAGGAGCTCAAGAAAAGAAGTGAGGAGAGTGAAGCTCAATGGTGAGAATGAAACTCATGTAAGAAAATGAACCATCCAACCAAGAGAGCAAAACCATGAAGCATGGTTTTGTATATCTTATTTTTCAATAAAAAAATTCCAACCATGCTTGAATAGTTTGCATAAATGAATTGTTAGTTCATTTGTGAAAAACTATTGAAGCATGGCTCTCACCATACTCCCTTCTCTTCTTTTACACCTCATTTTCCATTTAAAGTAAATGGTTAAAATCTAAAATAAGGTGTCCACCTTCTAGAATGTTTTCCGTATAAATATGGATTACACTCTACTGTATATACATACTTGTATTCGTACCGAAATACGAATACCCAAAGAGATAGAATAACATAAAGAATATATTACTAGAATATAAATATCGAAATACATATACGTAAATTATTAAATCAATACCTGATTAATAATCTGGCTCAAACCCGAGCCGGCTAGTATTATCAACAGTCCAATCGAAAGTCCGGGTAACTAGTACAATCATTCGATCGGAATCCTGCACGTATCAAAATACGGATACTACATCATTTTGCATTAACCAGGGAAACTCTTTATGTGGGACTCTAAAGACTCGTCAATACGTTGGCAGTGGGTTTAACCATAAGCACGTCAGCGGCACTAGCTGTACGTAATGGCTAGCTAGGTATTGAGAGAAAGGAAGGCCGACGAGTAAACTCAACCGTACCTCTACTGAGACTGTCGGTGACAATCTCCATACAGTCCAGTCTGTTCGTCTGAGAGTATTGCATATCGGGTCTAGGGGTGGATAAAGTCAGACCCCTAATAATGTGATATTTCGTGTCGGTATGAAGCCCATCACCCACTGAGAAACTACTGATCCAAATCAGTAATTCTCGTCTACCTTGGATAAGGATTTCTGGTGATAGTCACCCGTGCACAGTGCGACATCAACCCCCAATACCGGGAGATACGAATCCCCGACGATCCGCTCACTGCCTCCATGTGGCTCAGGACTGTACCCAACTAAAACCAGTTTGCATACCTCCTTTGAACCGTGGTCGGGTAGTAATCAAAGCACAGTGAGAACTCACACGAGGCAAATGACGATCTCAGGTCGACATACTAAGCTTTACTCATGTCACCTGAGAACTACTATCTGACAATAGGTATAATACCATCTAGCATATTCCCGACGAATCCGTCCAGTGTACTCATAACCCAATGAGCACCTGTATACTATCTTAGGTGACTAACTGACACCAATGGCTTGTGAGAGCGGCCACGCCCCTCGTCGGGGTCTCGATAAGTATACACTAGTCTACTCCGGAGTATCGATGCCCAGTCTCGATACTCCCTTGTCTAGGGACATTTTAAGGACGTGCTTATAGACCACCCAGCTCCCCACGTATATGATCGCCATTATAATGCTGGTAGTCAAGCAAGAATCTTATGGGCTCTATCAACATGTAATAGTGATCTGTAATACCACATAATGCATGTACTTGATGATAAAGACAAACAAGATAGAATACTATCATTTTGAGCAAAACTGTTCTACCTGTATAGGTCCTCAATCATCACAATCGCGTGCCTGCGATTACAATATCTGACTTGAGGGAACTATAGCCAACACATTCGCATATCAAGAAGTTGATTTAATTGACTTGCGCAACTATATACATGCACACACGATAAAACTGGTTCAATTGACTTGTGCAATTATATACATGTGCACATCAAGAAGTTGATTCAATAGACTTGTGCACCTATATACATGCGCACATCATGAAATTGATTCCATTGGCATGCACACCTATGTAAGTGCGCACATAAAGGCTAATGCACAATACGTGCACATATGCTAATGAGGGGGTCTTGCAATAAAAGATAACTTCAGCAAAAAGAAGTGCAAATGCAAAAGAAAAGAAACTTTTCATTGATACATCAAAAAAAAAGGATTACAGAGTAATACTGAAAAGTAAAAGAAAAATTAAAGCAAAGGTTGTTATATCGCCTGAAATTTTAGAGCGGCAATAGATTGGACGAATTATAAGGGTGAGTGAACTCATAAACAAACTTCGACAAAGACTCGAAAGCCTTATTCTCCATCGCTGTGGGTATCTGTTCGCCTATAACATATGCGGACAAGATCGCCCGTTGTTGGAAGATTACATGCAGATAGGCGGTTGCACGGTCTCTCAATCCTTTGGAGATAAACCCTATCAGGAAAATTGAATGCATCTTATCCGTGGCTTGGTCAAGTGCTGGGAGAGGCATTACATCCATAGCCCTAGGAATGGTATCATGGATGGTTTGTAATATCAGCTGGAATAAGGTGGAGCGTCGATGAAGTTTTTGCCCACTGTGAGCCTCAAAACGATGAAGTACATCTTCACACGGAGCATCGGTAAAAGACGACTCATAAAAGAGGATGTCAGCATGGGAAACAATTCCCCTAATCATGTAAAAACGTCCGGCCATGACACCTGAATGTAAAAGACTAGAAAAACATCAGTTCACTAAAAGAGTGGACTAAAAATATCCAAATTCAAAATTAAAGTTTGATTAAGGTTAAATTTAAGTGACATTAAAAGAAACTCTTAAGATTTATCTTGAGTGCGCAACTAAAAGGATGCACAAGATAAACTAAATGCCCAACCCAAAGGGTGAGCAAGAAAAATTAAAAAGCGCAAACAAAAAAGGGATGCACAAATAAAGGCAGAGGTGTGCTGTTTACTGCCGAAAGCAGATACGAACTGGGATTGATCGTCTTGCCTGAATTTGGGGGTAGATACTATTTGGACATATCCATCTACCTCTCTGAAAATATCAAGTTGATTTATGATACCGTATATCGGAGGTTTGTACATATGCGTCCGCTGTAGCAGATTTTGTCAGATTCCCCCTCGTTTATGAGGGGTTTTTGATTGTGAGGACGCTCTTCCCTATAGGAGAAAGTCCCTGTAATTAATTACGTTATCGCGTTGCGATAACCACTTTTGCTGGAGATAGTGCCCTCAGAGTCAATTATTGGATCACAGGCACGTGATTGCAATGATTGAGGGAGGACCTATCCCGGTAGGACAGTCTTACTCGAGATGATAGTATGCTATCTGGTTTACCTTTATCATCGTGTACTGCTTTAGGTGACCTGACATGTCACTATTGCACGTTGATAGAGCCCCTAGGATTCTTGCTTGACTACCAGCAGTATGATGGCGATCATGTACGTGGGAGCTGGTAGTCTATAAGCACATCCTTAAAAGGTCCATAGTCGTAGGAGTTTCGAGACAGGGCATCGATACTCCATTAGTAGACTAGTGTATACAGTCGAGACCCCGACGAGGGGCGGTGGCCGGTCTCACAAGCCACTGGTGTCAGTTGGTTCACCTAAGATGTATACAGGTGCTCATTGGGCTATGAGTACACCGGACAGGACTCGCCGGGAACCTGCTAGTTGGGCTTATACCTGACGTCAGATAGCAGTTCCCTGGTGACATGTGTACAGGTTAGTTCATCGACCTGTGGATCGTCATTTGTCTCGTGTGAGTTCCCACTGTGCTTTGATTACTACCCTACCACGGCTCAAAGGAGTCGTGCAAACAGGTTTTAGTTGGGTACAGTCCCGAGCCACATGGAGGCAGTGAGCGGATCTTCAGGGGTTCGTCTCTCCCGGTATTGGGGGTGAGGTCGCGCTGTGTCTAGGAGAGCCATTACGCAAAGCCCTCGGCCGAGGCAGGAGATTTACTGGTAGGTATTCCAGTAGTATCTCAGGGCGTTCTGGGCTACACTCCGACACGACTTGTACCGCTTTTGGGGGTCTGACTTTTACCAACCCCCTAGGCCCGACATGCGATCCTCATAGACGAACGGACCGGACTGTACGGATATTGTCACTGACAGGCTCAGTTGAGTGTCGGGGTGAGCTTCCTCATCGACGTCCCTTTTGGTCAATAGCTGGTGGCCCGTCACGTATTGGCTTATACCTCTGACGTGCCAGTGGTTAAATCCACAGCCATAGTATTGACGAGTCTTTAGAGTCCACCACACTTACAGTTACTCAAGCTTTCGGGCGAAACGCTGTAGAGGCCGTATGGAGATATGGCAGGGTCCGATCAGATACGTGCGGTATTGCACGGATCAGGATCGGACAGTTTTGTACTAATAGCCGTATAGTTATATGGCAGGGTTCGATCTGATACGTGCGGTATTGCACGGATCAGGATCGAACGGATTTTACTAGCCGGTTTTGGTTTAAGCCGGTCCTAGTTTAGTACAGTGTAGATTTTGTCTCATTGCATTTATATCCGGTCGGAATACAGATGCGGGTGTGTATGCACAGTATCGGGGTTTTCCTGTAATTTATTACGGGACCAGTTTTCTGGAGTTGCCAGTTTGTATTCCGTTCCGGCCGGTTTTCCTTTGTTCTTTCCCGGCCGGACTTTTCTGATGGAGGGGGTAATTTGCAGTTTTGCAAATTACATTTGGTGGAGGTTTTATTTGTAAGATGATTTATTATGATAACCTTTTTAGATTCCATTCCTTTCATTCTTCTTTTCATGCTTTATGAAGATTAGATGTGATGAGAAAGGATTTGATCTTTGATTAGAGTTGATGTGAGTTTATTATGATGGCTTTTGATATGGTTACCACTTGCTTTCTCCTACACTCACCTCCCTTCTTGCTTCATATTACCTCCTCCACCATTCTCATTTTGGATATAAGTTTTTCATTAGAAAAGAGAGAAGAAGAAAAAAAGAAAGAGAGAAGAAGAAGAAGAGATCTTCTTCTTGAGAGTTTCATTTCTTGATCTCATTCATGCTAGAAAAATGCAAGCACCATTTTTCTTATCTCATTTCCTCCATCATCTTCAAATGGCAACAAACCCCAAGTGAGACACTACACTACACATTCTACAGTATATCTTGAGCATGTCGAGTTGCCGGCTTCATGCTCGAGTTGCCTCGGTATTGAGGCGGGAGCCCGTAAAAGACGCAGGCGTTGTGGTGCCCTTTCCGGCGAGGAGGCGACGATGTGGAGGCAAGACTTTCCGCGGGAGATCGGGACGATGACGAGAAGACCGGAGGACTCGGATCACTCGGTATACTTCTCACCCTATCTCTTGATTGCTAGCATTAGGTTAATGGTAAACGATCCGGGTTTTCATTGTCCGCGGTAGCGCCGGTTTCCGAGTAAGGAAAATTTTTGATTCCGCATTTTGGCCTCGAGGACGAGGCCGGGGCGCTGCCGTGGCGCAACATGGTATCAGAGCCACGCCATTAACCTTACCTAGCTTCGTTTGATGTGTTTGCGTTTCCGATCGACCAAAATTTCCAAAAACCGTATTTTTCCTTCACATCAGTTTCTGTTGAAATTTTTTGAAGTCTAAAAATTTTTCAGGTGATCTCAGAAAGATGTGCAGGGTGTTCTAAGAACACTGGGAAAAAACGATACAGTGAACCCTTACCTTGAGAGCGGAAGCGCGGCACGAACCCACTTTCTGCCGCCCTTCCGCCGCAATATGGTGGGCCCACTTTGTCGTTTTTCTTCAGTTGTTTTATGGGCTGAAATTAGGGGTTTTGGAATATTAAATTTGGGCCCAGGTTTTCTGTGACTGCTACAGTTTTGATTGGGGGCCCACTTGTTAATTTTTGGTCAATCGGAAAATTTTAAACACATTTTTCACAATATTTACATTATATCTGCGACCGTGAATGTCACTCGATCGGTAAATCCGGTCTGACTGCTATAGCCCGGTCAGACGGATTTGCGAACATGATTTTCACGTTGATGTTCTATGTTTATGCTGTGTTGTTGCGGATCGGTCGTGGGGGATAGCCTGGATGCAATGCTAGTACAGTTTTGTTATATTATGTACATTTGATATTGCGGGGCGAGCGTCCGACATGTGGACTGCCGTCACTGCCAGTTTGTATTATTCTTTTGGGGCACGACCTGGTTGCGGTCGATGTACCCGGTGTATGTATATTTTATTTTCTGTACTAGGGTTACCCCGCGGAGGGGTGCACGGATAGCCGGGTTCTGGAGGGCAACGGGCCCGCATCTCAGGGCATTGAAACGGAAGGGGTTTCAGTCCAGGATTGGCAGGCTATTCGCCGCACTCGTAGGGGGTACAGGTTGACCCAGGAGGGGTGCCCAAGTTGCCGGATTCCGTGAAGTGCTGGGTAGTCCATTCACGGTACTGAAAGGGGCTGCCTCGCTTCAGGTTTTGGCGGGTGACCTGCCGCGCCCGTAGGGGTCTAGGATTTCATTGCACAGGCTATCCACACGACCAAGGGAACGTCGGGTTTCAGCAGCGGCTCTGTGAAACCCGGGGCTTCCAGATATCTGTATTGTTCTGTGATGCTGTACATTTCTGTGATGTTGCATTTTATTCACGCCTTGAGCGAAATACTATATATTGGTATATATATTAGTAGATGTTGTATATGTTTTACATCCGCGCTAGTACAGTCCCGCTCTGCCGTTAGTTAGCTAACCTAACGGGTGATGACGGGACCCAGTGGCGAATGCGGATGGCATATACGTACGTCAGTATATTTTCGTTCTTTGTGGTGTGATCAATTGATGGGACTGCATTGATTCGGATCAATGCAAGATAAACAAACCTAATCTGATGTTGTTGGAACACTTTTTCAAAAAGCTGTTATTGCAAGGACGTTCACTTTTGTTTTGCATCGTGGTATTCATTTGGAATATCCTGCTCCTCAGTCGACGAGGCAAGGGCCGAGATCCCTTCACCGGGAGTGACCCCTTGGACAGAAGTTTGCGTCAGGGCATTAACTTCACTATAGCCGATTACTTTTGCTTTGCATCGTGGTATTCAGTTGGAATATCCTGCACCTCATTCTACGGGGAAAGAGCCGAGATCCCTTCACCGGGAGTGACCTCTTTAGTAAAGGTTTTCGTCACTATATTTTCTAAAAAGGTTATCCAGTTCCTTCAACGATATCAAGTTCATTATGGTAAAAGGTTTTTCGCCAAAAACCATCCGTAGCCCTCCGTCATTTCAGATTAGTATTACTTAGTATTCGTGCTACGTATGTCGTGCATTGCCGAGGCGTAGTGTTCGGTAGCTGTGTAATATTTTTCTGTCGCTTGGATAAGTGGATTGGTTAGGACAGTCGTACAGTTATGTTGGCATTGTCAAGGACTCGTACGGGTGGGTTTAATGCAATCAAGATAATGACGGGCTGAACTTGACTAGGACTCTTTGATATGTTGGCATTGTCAAGGTCACTTGGGTCCTAGGGGTAAAAACAGACATCGGGAGTTTCAAAAGAACTGAAACTTGCCAGGCATGCGCATACCTTCTGGAGTGTGGTGACTTGAGTGGATTCGGTCAAGTTATCATGCGATGATAGTTGGATCCCGATTTCCACTGATGAGTTGGTTTACTCCTCGGGTGATCCCCGACTAATTCTTCTTTCAGGTTTGGAGGAGAATTTGAGATACAGTGGGAGGTTTCCAGATTAGATAAAGTGATAACCATTCTGATCTAGGTTAGAGTGCACGCTGAGTGTTTCTTTTCTCTCTCTCTGGCAGCGACCATTGACCCGACCCTGGACTATGACTCAGTGACCAAGTTGACCGAACCTTCTTAACACTGGCTTTTGGATTATCAGAGTTGCAGACCTCATTGCCACTCCTACTTTTACCCTTTTCTCCAGGACACCCCGTATTACTGCGAACGTCCACTTCCATTGGACAAAACCATCGTATGGTTAGATACGAACTCGAAGGAATTCGAGGATGGTTTCTGGTTCTGGAGAAAACGGATAGGATTATTCAGTTGTCTTTTCTTTTCACCTTCTCTCAGGTTGCGAGTACTCCTTGGTTTAGGAGTAGTACACCTATTACGCAAATTGGATAGTCTTCTTCCAAACCTTAGGCTGGTGCCGACCGGTAGGGAATGAAGGAAACCAATTAGCATAACGATGGTGTGCAGAAGGTATTAAGTTAAGACAAAGCAAGGGATTCGTAAGAGGGCAAAGTAAATTGCGACTGCTATTCACGACCGAACCAAGTATTTCTTCGCCAATCCTAAATCACCTTTGCATTTCTCCAGGACACTCCGTATCACTACGAAGATCCACAGTTTATTTGGATACTCCGTCGTATGGTTATATACGAACTCGAAAGGAACTTGTTCCAGTTCGGGGATGGATTCTGGTTCAGGAGAAATAGGAATAAAGTACATTCAGGTGTCTTTTATCTTCACCTTCTCTCGCAATGCGAGTGCTCCTAGGATTAGGACAGTACACCCTTTATGCCTTTTGGATAGTCTTCTTCCAAACCATAGGCTGGTGCCGAACGGTAGGGAAGGAAGAAAACCATTTGGCCTAAATGGGTGTACAGAAGGTAATGACTAAAGACATATAAAGGGATTTGGAGAGGTGGCAAAGAATTATACGGTTATAGTTGTGAATCTGGATAATGGAAGAGGCATTACTAGGAATACCAGGATACCCCGAAGAAACATTTCAATGTTTCAGTTTCACTGTTTACTGTTAATGGAAAACTGATTTTCCGATTAGACACTTACTCCAGGGTATGTATTTACCAGGTATGATTCTCACATCTGTATGGTTTTACAAGATGATGAGTGGGAGTAAGTTATTGGGAATTGGGTGATCATCCTCATTATATCGGGATTCGTTGTAATCGGTGATATTTGAGGAAGTCACCTGGGTTGTTTGCCGGACGGCAATTATTTGGTTTTGAATATCCGCGGTTATGCACCAATTTCAAATTGATATATCTGTACGTCTATTTTCATAGAGTGAGATATACCTTTTGATATTATGTCAATGACATTTACCTATATCAGTGGATGGTTAGGTAAGGAGCATTAAACAGCGGTGTAATTCTTCTTAACCATAAGTACAGTTTTCAACCTTCGACACACAGTGAAAGAGTTGTTAGACTCAGCGGACTTATACAGAGTATTGTATGTTGTCCAGTGTCCATTAGGACAGAGGGGTTGGTCCTCGTACTATATTCTGTTTACTTTTAACTTCTCTAGTTCTTAGACATGTGTTTCGTGGAAACACAGGGTTTAAGTTTTGAGGAGTTATGGGTATTTGAATAGAGTAGAGAACCAGGTATAGCAAGTATCGGGATTCTTCAAAGTGATCAAAGATGTAGATACTTGTGTATGGTATTCAGTTGATAGTAATGTTTAAGAGAACTAGCTTCTCTTTCAGGTTACTCATAATTGGAAACATTCCTAAGTTGAGTAACGCTGATCGGCCTCCTTCCATTTAGTTGACATGCACTGGAGACAGCTGCATGATTTGAATCTGGTTCAATTAAATCAGTGCCTCTGTTTCTATATTGGATATAGAACAGTTCATATCTTGACATTGTTAAGGTACGGGGAGTTGTCCGGCTTATGCTTAAAACCAGACACTGGACAACTCAAGGCACGTTTCTGTAATGGCTGTTTGTGGGTTGACCCAGGCTATGACGAGGGTTGATTTTCTACCATCTGGATGAACAATAGCAATATTGTTCCAAACTCGCCACAGTTTTTATTAAAAATGGATTTTTTTTTCAGAAAAAGTAGTGGGAGTATGGTAGAACTGGAAGTGATTCCAGAACCACAAACGATTACTAAAGATTTGATAAGGAACCTAAAGATTCAATCTGATTTGACATTCCATTAGCCACTCCGCAGATAAGGTGGGTAACTTCAGGCACCCGAGAGGTACTCCGGTAGCCTCAAGGACGGTGACAGGGAAGTTCTTGTTTACCCACACTTACCATTGTTGTTGTTCCAGGCTGCGAGACCCGGCAGGAGGATGAGTATAGCGTCGTTCTAAACTAGTTTTAGAAGTGCACGTCTATATGACTCTGCCAGAGGGTTGTCGTAGTCAGTGGGAGCAGCGGAAGCATTGGTGGACATCAGGCTTGTGTTTATTTATAGACTAAAGCAGATTTAGCGGAGATAGATCATCTATTTCTGATGTGACAGTCATAGATTTGACGTCATCAGAATAGAGGGTGGATCTGTTGAGAAGGTAGTAGGAAGTGATATTCCTATACTACGATCGGTTATACTTTGGTCGTCACACAGTGGTTTCTCCACATGGGACTTGGATATTATATCAGACATACTGGTTACTAGATCTATGGTTTTAGATCTAGATTTGGGTGGTTTCCCAATCTGGGTACCTTGACAGCATTCTATGAGTATTTAGAATGGACGACTCCTGACACGGTAGTGTACCTGCAGTTGATGGAGTCACCCTCTCTAAAGGGGTCTTATAGACTAAAGGGGAGAGGGATACTCATGATTGGCAGATCACTTGCTTAGGCAATTGAGTCAATCATGAGATGTCAAGTACCACACCAGATGTTGTTCTTGCACTAGATGCAATAAGTTGATATTGATCCAATCCTGGAGAAACAGTCGGAAGCAGTTTTAGAACATAAGTGGATGTTCTAGGGATATGATAACGACAGCCTCATTTGGGAGACAGTTATCATTCCAGGCTTCCAAGGTGACATGGACGACAAGGAGGTTGTCAGAGTTATAGTTTTCCTTCTGACGAGGGGCAGTATTTTGGACAGGTGGTCCAAGGCAATACTGAGGGTGGCATGGCGCAGGATACTGATTAAGTTCAGTTGACGATACAGTCTAAGAAGTTTGGATTTGAAGTTCATTTATGAGCTAGGTCCCATCAGACATCCAGACGTTCTAAGACAGGTATTGCTCATTTCGGGAGATGGCTTTCTCCGCGAACTTGAGATATAGAGAGACATAGAAAGAAACATCAGAGCGGATCCACTCACTGAGGCTAATCCTCGAACGCAATAGTTTCACAAACGAGCTTTGTGAGACTGACTAGTAGAGGAGTTGGGTGTTCGGTATCACACGGGCTGTGAGTATGCGGCATCGCAATAATTAGCCTTGAGTGCAAGTGGGAGATTGTTGGAGATAGTGCCCTCAGAGTCAATTATTGGATCACAGGCACGTGATTGCAATGATTGAGGGAGGACCTATCCCGGTAGGACAGTCTTACTCGAGATGATAGTATGCTATCTGGTTTACCTTTATCATCGTGTACTGCTTTAGGTGACCTGACATGTCACTATTGCACGTTGATAGAGCCCCTAGGATTCTTGCTTGACTACCAGCAGTATGATGGCGATCATGTACGTGGGAGCTGGTAGTCTATAAGCACATCCTTAAAAGGTCCATAGTCGTAGGAGTTTCGAGACAGGGCATCGATACTCCATTAGTAGACTAGTGTATACAGTCGAGACCCCGACGAGGGGCGGTGGCCGGTCTCACAAGCCACTGGTGTCAGTTGGTTCACCTAAGATGTATACAGGTGCTCATTGGGCTATGAGTACACCGGACAGGACTCGCCGGGAACCTGCTAGTTGGGCTTATACCTGACGTCAGATAGCAGTTCCCTGGTGACATGTATACAGGTTAGTTCATCGACCTGTGGATCGTCATTTGTCTCGTGTGAGTTCCCACTGTGCTTTGATTACTACCCTACCACGGCTCAAAGGAGTCGTGCAAACAGGTTTTAGTTGGGTACAGTCCCGAGCCACATGGAGGCAGTGAGCGGATCTTCAGGGGTTCGTCTCTCCCGGTATTGGGGGTGAGGTCGTGCTGTGTCTAGGAGAGCCATTACGCAAAGCCCTCGGCCGAAGCAGGAGATTTACTGGTAGGTATTCCAGTAGTATCTCAGGGCGTTCTGGGCTACACTCCGACACGACTTGTACCGCTTTTGGGGGTCTGACTTTTACCAACCCCCTAGGCCCGACATGCGATCCTCATAGACGAACGGACCGGACTGTACGGATATTGTCACTGACAGGCTCAGTTGGGTGTCGGGGTGAGCTTCCTCATCGACGTCCCTTTTGGTCAATAGCTGGTGGCCCGTCACGTATTGGCTTATACCTCTGACGTGCCAGTGGTTAAATCCACAGCCATAGTATTGACGAGTCTTTAGAGTCCACCACACTTACAGTTACTCAAGCTTTCGGGCGAAACGCTGTAGAGGCCGTATGGAGATATGGCAGGGTCCGATCAGATACGTGCGGTATTGCACGGATCAGGATCGGACAGTTTTGTACTAATAGCCGTATAGTTATATGGCAGGGTTCGATCTGATACGTGCGGTATTGCACGGATCAGGATCGAACGGATTTTACTAGCCGGTTTTGGTTTAAGCCGGTCCTAGTTTAGTACAGTGTAGATTTTGTCTCATTGCATTTATATCCGGTCGGAATACAGATGCGGGTGTGTATGCACAGTATCGGGGTTTTCCTGTAATTTATTACGGGACCAGTTTTCTGGAGTTGCCAGTTTGTATTCCGTTCCGGCCGGTTTTCCTTTGTTCTTTCCCGGCCGGACTTTTCTGATGGAGGGGGTAATTTGCAGTTTTGCAAATTACATTTGGTGGAGGTTTTATTTGTAAGATGATTTATTATGATAACCTTTTTAGATTCCATTCCTTTCATTCTTCTTTTCATGCTTTATGAAGATTAGATGTGATGAGAAAGGATTTGATCTTTGATTAGAGTTGATGTGAGTTTATTATGATGGCTTTTGATATGGTTACCACTTGCTTTCTCCTACACTCACCTCCCTTCTTGCTTCATATTACCTCCTCCACCATTCTCATTTTGGATATAAGTTTTTCATTAGAAAAGAGAGAAGAAGAAAAAAAGAAAGAGAGAAGAAGAAGAAGAGATCTTCTTCTTGAGAGTTTCATTTCTTGATCTCATTCATGCTAGAAAAATGCAAGCACCATTTTTCTTATCTCATTTCCTCCATCATCTTCAAATGGCAACAAACCCCAAGTGAGACACTACACTACACATTCTACAGTATATCTTGAGCATGTCGAGTTGCCGGCTTCATGCTCGAGTTGCCTCGGTATTGAGGCGGGAGCCCGTAAAAGACGCAGGCGTTGTGGTGCCCTTTCCGGCGAGGAGGCGACGATGTGGAGGCAAGACTTTCCGCGGGAGATCGGGACGATGACGAGAAGACCGGAGGACTCGGATCACTCGGTATACTTCTCACCCTATCTCTTGATTGCTAGCATTAGGTTAATGGTAAACGATCCGGGTTTTCATTGTCCGCGGTAGCGCCGGTTTCCGAGTAAGGAAAATTTTTGATTCCGCATTTTGGCCTCGAGGACGAGGCCGGGGCGCTGCCGTGGCGCAACAACTTTCTCCTTCTCTAGTAGTTTACTTCGTGTCGTATGTTATTTTGTTTGTTAAGATTGCCCGTGGATTGTATACAGAGATTAGTTTATGTCGTCACCCGTAGGGCGCGGATTGGTCCAAATCCGTACATAAACTTTTATGATTTGGGTCAAGCATTTAATTGACGGGGTCAACGATGGTAGCTTGGTTTGCAAACGGAAATGAACTTAGGACGCATTTATCACATTTGTGAGGTCTATCCGTTGATGGGATATTTGGGTTTGATCTAAGGATCGTTAGTCTAATTTGATACTAAGATCGACTTAGAAAAAAATGAGCATATGGTCTCAATTATATTAGTTTAAAGGACAACACAGTCCAAAATTCCCTGTTTGGGACGAATGTTAGTTTAAGGACATCACAGTCCAAGATTCCCATTTTGGGACAAATATTAGCATAAGGACATTTCGGTCCAAGATTCCAATTTTGGGACGAATGTTAGTTTAAGGACATTTCGGTCCAACATTCCCATTTTAGGACAAAAGAAGAGGAGTTGTTGGTTGTTAGAACCCGCCACCTCTCTAAAAACGTTGAGGAATTACGACGACATATATTAGAGGTGTGGAAAGATGTACCCTTGAACCAAATCCCGTATTTAAGGGAAAAATCATGGTGGATCTAAGAATTGTTAGTTTTATATGAGACTAAGATAAAGATCATTAGTCATGTATTAGACTAAGATCAAATTGGACATCACGAGCATATGGGCTCAGTTGATTAAAGAAGAAGCTTAAACTTCACAGAATTAGCAAATTTGGGCCAAGATCGGGTATTTCTACTACCCAGCAGTGCTAAGCACTCAGATATATAGCACTCACGTGTGTTTCATGTGAGGCGCTGAAATAGTGCTAAGCACTAGTCTTTTCTGACGCTCACGTGTGTTTCACGTGAGGTGCTCAGCTTACGGCGCTCACGTGTTTTTCACGTGAGGCACTGAGCTTTTTGCTTCTTTTGAGTGCTCACGTGTGTTTCATGTGAGGTGCTGAATTTTAGCAGTCACGTGTGTTTCACGTGAGATATTGTCTTCTTAGAGATTTAATCTCTGTTGATGTTTTCAGAGAGGTTAAACCTATGTTGACGGTATTTTGACCATTGAGGTTAAATCTCTGTTAATGGTGTTTTGACCATTAACGATCACCAAGATCACTATTTTGCGGATATGGGATTAGGTTCTTTGAGAACTAAGTTCTTGATTTTTAAGAACTAAGTTCTTGGATTATGAGGGAACTAAATTCCTAGTGTATTATGGACTCCATCTTCTTCATGTTCTTTTCTTCCATGTTCTTTTTAATCCTGTTCTTCCTTGAATTTTCGATTCTCAAGAATAAGATCTTCCTGATGAGAATTAAATTCTCAACCTGTGGGAGACTTATCTTGTGAATCTCAGATCCAGAGAAAGAACTGAGTTCTTTTAAAGGGTTAAACCCTTATATTTGATATGATAGGTAAATGAGATATTTTGATATCTTCTTTTTTCTTTACCTAGGGTTTTGAGGAGGAAAACGATCTTTCTTCTTTATTAAGAATTAAATTTTCTGTTAATTTTTGGAACCTTTTTGAGAGCCTTCTGTATTTTTACAGAAGCTTATGGGGGGTTCTCTCTCTATCTCTTTGCTCCTATTTATAGGAGAAAGAAAAATAATCAATTTGTTGAGAAAATCTCTCATTGAGAGATCATGATTGATTTCATAATCAATTAAATTGATCATTTAGATTAACCGATGAATTTTACTCACCATTGGTTTCTTAATCAAAAGGCTCTCTATTTAACTGAGAAGATTTCTTATTTATTTTAACAAGATTGGGAAAATATTTTTTTAAGATAGAATTTAATTCTATTGGTTGAATATATTGTTAGGAAGATATTTTCCTAACCATATGATTTTATTCTGTTTAACAGAGAAGATCTTTCTTATTTTAGAAAGATCAGAGAAATATCTTCCAAATAGAATTTAATTCTATCAGTTGATGATTTTTTAATCACCATTGGATTTTTAATCCAACGGCCCTCTGTTTAACAGAGAATATTTTTCTCTTTTAGAAAGATCAGGGAAAATATTCTCCCAAAAATAGAATTTAATTCTATATAGAATTCAATTCTATCAGAAACTAGTGCTTCAAGAAGGTGTTTTCACATGTTTAACACGTGACCCAAGTGTGGGTTTTAACATGTTTATATTTAGCGCTCATATGCTTTGCATATGAACGCTCACATGTTTAACACGTGAGGCTAGTTTTCCCTTTTGGTAATTTATTTCCAGCGCTTATATACTTTGCATATAAGTGCTTACGTGTTTAACACCTGAGACAAGTTCGATCTTTAGTTATTTATTTTTAGCGCTTATATGCTTTGTATATAAGCGCTCGCGTGTTTAACACGTGAGTCCAAACTGTGGGTTTTAATTCTCCTCAAAGCCAGAACGCTCATTTGCTTTGCACATGGGAGGAATTCGTTTTTTCTTTCTTTTCTCCCCTATTTTTATAAGGGAACTACAAGCTCTGGGCCAATTATTTTTAGCACGAACAAATGCCCCCACTACTTTGCCCACGTAGGTATGTATGTGGGTTAAGTAGTGTAGAGTTATGCATCTTCATAGAATTGATCGATTAGGAGACAGGTTTAGGATCCCTGTCGCCTAAGAACTTTTCATCTTAGGGTCTTGAGAAGGTTTTTTCTCCCTATGAGTCGAGAGGATCTCACAGGTGCATATTCTCCTTGGGAATCGTAGGGATTCCTAAGTGTCTTTCACCTTCGTGAGTCGTAAGGATCTCACGCAGGTATTTTCTCCTTACGAGTCGAAAGGACCCTAAGTGGCTTCTTCACTTCATCGATATACAACTTTTGGTGATTGTGGCCCATGGATAGTATACAAGAGTCGGTCTTGACCTCCTTGTAAAGGGGCGATGACTTAGGAAATATGTTAGATCTGTCGCCTAAGGATTTTCAACTTTATGAACCGTGAGAGTCTCATAAAGATGTTTCACCCTACGAGTCGAGAGGATCTCATAGATGTATTTTCTCCTTAGAAGTCGTGAGGACTTCTAAATGTGTTTTCTTTTAAGAGTTGTAAGAATATCACAAGAGTATTTTCCCCTTACGAGTTGAGAGGACCCGTAAATGGCTTCTTCTCCTTATTGAATGCAACTTTGGAGAATGTGGCCCATGGATAGTATACAAAAGTCAGTCTTAACCTCCTTGTAAGGCAAAAATGCTTAGGAAACAGGTTGATATCCTCGTCGTCTAAGACTTTTCACCTTTATGAGCCTCGAGAGTCTCATAAAGATATTTCTCCCTTTGAGTCGAGACGAGTCGAGAGGATCTCGCAGGTGTATCCTAACGTGAAATATAGATAACCCCCTTTTTGATAAGGGTTCGTTAGTTTTGTGGTACTAGGTTTAAGTTCATTATACCGCCGCATTGGCTGATGTATTCTCGATATGCATCCCTTAGGTTGCTGCTCGAGTAGCCCCGTGTTTGTCGTGTCTCTAATCCCTTCTGAGGCTGGACAAGACGTCTTCAAGTAATCTTCTTAGGTCAGAATATCCACTTTACCGTCGGAAGAACAAGCGTTAGGTATTTGTCGTGGTGCTTTTTACTTGAGGTTAGGCTTAATTTGAAGCCCCGATGAGTCATAACCACTCCCTTTTGGGGTGGGATGCTCTTCAATGGTCTTTAGGTTTTGTATGTATTGTCGTCAAGACCCGATGCTAGGAATATGTCGTCACTTCCTTTTTTTCTTTGATGATATCGTACCGATTCATTGCTGAAGTTGGGCAGACATCCAAATGAGCTCTATGTTGTATGTATCGCCATCGAGGTCTGGAGCTACAATTTTGCCATCACACCTCTTCTATTTGACCCCTTGGGTCTTTTGTTGACGTCGCGTCTGCACCCTTTCAGAATGAGAAGAACGTGGATATGATCTCTAGGCTGTAAATGTTGCTATTAAGATCTGGAACTAGGAATATGCCATTCCTCCACTTTGATTTGGCTCCTTGGATCCTTGTCGACACCACGCCTGTACTCCCCAACAGATGATCCGACAGCCAATTTCGATTGAAATAATTTCTTCGAGGCCTTGTATCTTGCGATACGAGATTGCTCTCCATATAATTCTTTGGTATGGAGGAAGATAGAAGTAAGGTCCATCTTCTCATGCTGCCTCTGATGTTTGTTATCCATGGAAGCCAGCACGAGGCACTTGGCTTTCGAGGTATCCAGACCCTAAGTCTTACGGACCTCAATGTTCGCGACCGAGGATGTCGGACCTGGAACAGGGGGGATTTAGCCGTGAGGACGTATGCAACCTTATCATAAGTAAGGGCTATTTGGACGTTCCTCAGCCAGTCTTTATAGTTTGGCCCAGCAAGTTTATTTTTATCTAGTATACGCTTAAGTCCCGTCATGGTAGCTGCAATTATAAGAGAGAGAAAAGTAACACTCAGCATATGCTCTTGTAAGTTTAGATTGGTTATTAGTTTATCTAAACAGGATGGCTCCCACCGTTTCCTCGAATTCTTTTTCATACCCTAAAAGAAGAATTAGTCAGGATTAATCGCACCTCACAATTCTTGCTTAACCTTTTGGCCAGGCCAGTATCAGTACTTTGGAGGGAGGGCCCCCGTGCTTTCGCACGGACCCAAATAAATAACCTCATTTTCCTAGAGGCGTAGCCCCGTTAACACCTTTCTAGGCGCCTACTCGGTTTATAGTATTGATTGTTAAGTGAAAAAATTCTCCCGAAGAGTAGCGGATACTCACAGTAGGATCAGGACCCAACTATCATTGTGTGATGTTTTTGAAGGAAGCTTACCAAAAACACCACACCCCAGACGGTATGCAACACTAGCAAGTTTCATGTATGTTTGAAACTGCCAATGTGGTTTTTGCCCCAAGCGCTTATAACTTTGACGAAGGTCAAAACATTATAAGTCACAAGTCAAGTTCAACCCGTCATTATCCAGATTAATTTAGACCCATTCATACAAGCCCTTGACAAAGACCAAAACAGCTGTATGCATGTCCTAAATTAATGCATCTATCTATGCTACAGATAAGAACCCACTAACTACCAAACACTATGCCTTGGCGAAGGTCAAATCACATAGCATGACTACTAGTAGATACCTAACTGAAATGGCGGAGGGCTACGGCTGGTTTTGGCGAAAACCGTGAACGTAATGAACTTGATATAGTCGAAGGAACCATGCTAGCTTTTAAAAGGAGTGGTTTATACTCTACATTTAAAAGTTGTTTTTAAAGAAAACCGAGTGGTTTTGAAATTTTTCCAACGACATCATATTTTAGGTTTGTTTCTTTTACATTAATCACTATTAATGTGGTCCCATCATTTAACCCTATCTTTGCAGAAAGAAACGAAAATAGAACGTACGCTTATGCAATCCGCATTTGCCACGGGGCCCCGTCATGTACCGTTAGGTTACTTAACTAATGGCAGAGCGAGGGCTGGACTAGCGCGGGTGCAAAACATAAGCAACGTTTATTATTATATATAATATGAATATATAGCCATTCGTATCACGCAATAATAGGCATTCTAGATCACAGATCACAGCAACACAGATGAATATATTGGATATACTAGGATATACGTATTTCGTTTTAGCCTAGAATGAAAAACGGATTCCACGGTCATGATGAATAGACAAACCCCACCATAGACCCTTACGGGTGCGACAAACTACCCGCCAAATTCCCGAAGTGAAGCAACCTCTCTCAATGAAATGAGTAGGCCACTCAGCACTTCAGGAACCCGGTAGTTTATGCACCCTACCTTGGGTCTATCCTAAGTGCAAGAAAAAGTAAATGGAATAATACAACGGTGGTTACAATCTCAACCCGGATGTGCCCCGCAAAATAATATTACATCAATTTACAAATGTACATGAATGAAAGAAAAGAACACTATTCTCACACCCTCCAGTTATTGATTCACAAAGATCCAATACTTCATATCCACAAACCACAATAAAAAAAATACTAGATATGTGCAACCCCTACTAATCGACATATATCAATTAGTCGACATTTCGAAACACATATAAGAACTGAAACTTATAAACGATGTTAAAACTGTGACATCGAAATACTCCGTATTGCCCCAACACAAAGATAACAGAATATGAAATCTGGGAAAAATTAAACAACACCTAAAAACCTAAATCCAAGATTCCAGAACACCACACAAAACCCAAAACCAAACTCACTATTTGGACCGGCCGGGTCGGGAAAAACTCACTTTTGGCCGGCCAAATTTGCGAGGTTTTGTCTCGTTTTTCTGTGGTGTTCAAGTTACAACTAAAGGAGCAGTCTGCAATTGTTTAAAAAAAATTTAGAAGCTCTTTAAAAAATCGACAGAAACTTGGATTTGGTTTTAACCGTTTCGGAGTTATTTCGGTTTCGTAACTTTAAACATCGTCTAATCTTCTAGTTAAGGTTTAAGTAGTCTCTGATACCATGTAAGTCGATGTCGCACACCACACATGGTTTGTGAGGAGGCGGAATTAGCAAACAAAAATTTTGTAGCAAGCAACATCGACCTAAACCCCAGGATCGTATCGGAAACCCTAACTAGCAATTCTAACTAAGGTTCTAATCTACTATGAAGAAAGAGACATAGTCACCGACTTATACCTTCGTGTCCAAGTCCTTCGGGTTTTCTTATCCTTTTCTTAATCTCCTCGAGTGTATGGATCAAGCTTGGTAATCGGCCTTCTCGTGTTGAAGAAGATCCACCCGAGAGTCTATAGTTCAAGCTCTAAACTCTAAAATGAGGTAACTAAAGTACCTAGTTTGCTAATCTAGGTAGGTTAGGAGATGTAGAGAATGTTTATGGATTAATTTGTTTCAATTACCCTAAGTTTCACAACTCATGAGAGTGTTTAGGGTTTGAGGAAGAAGAAGAGAGCAAAGGATGAGAGAGAGTGTTGAAGTGATAATTATATAAAGAATGGCTAAGTGTTGATGACTATGAACCATATCATTTCCAATAATAATAATAACATAATACAACCATGCTTCAATAGTCATCTAAATGAGAATGAGTCACTAAAGTAGCCCATGCTTCAATAATGATCAAATAACACCACATACCTCCACCTCATTATTTATTTAAATAAATGGATTAAACACAAATGAGGTGTCTTCTTCTAGAAGCACTCTTGTGAAATTACAAGAATACCCCTCACTGCATATACATACCCGTATTCGTACCACGAATACCAAGAGAAGAAAATAATCCAATATTATAATACTAGAATGTGACTTAATCCTAAGCCCGCTAGTATTTTCCGTCCGATCAAAAATACGTGAATCCAGTATACGCATATGATCGAAACCCTCCACGTAAAACCATACGTCCTTACATCGTTTTGGCTGAACCAGGGAAACCCTCTGTGTGGGACTCTAAAGACTCGACAGTACGCTGGCAGTGGGTTTAACCACAAGCACGTCAGTGGAACTAACTGTACGCAACGACTACCCAGGTATCTTTCGAAAAGAAGGCCGACGAGCAAACTCGTCCGAACTCCTACTGAGCCTGTCCGTGAAAATCTCCGTACAGTCCGGTCTGTTCGTCTTAGAGTATCGCATGCCGGGTCTAGGGGCTGGAAAATGTCAGACCCCTAATAACCTGACAAGTCTTGCTGATGTGGCTCAAGACCATCCGAGAATCTACTGATCTAACTATCAGTAATTCTCAATTCTCCTTGGCCAGGGACTTATGGTGTTGGCCAACCGAATACAGCGCGACATCAACTACCTATACCGGGAGAAACGAATCCCCAACAGTCATTCATTGCCTCCATGTGGCTCGGGACTGTACCTAACTAAAACCTGTTTGCACGACTCAGTAGAGCCGTGGTAGGGTAGTAATCAAAGCACAGTGGGAACTCACATGAGTCAAATGACGACCCTAGGTCGACAGAATATCTGTACTCATGTCACCTAAGAACTACTATCTGACGATATGTATAATACCATCTAGCCAGTTCTCGACGAGTTCGTCCGGTGTACTCACCCCCAGTGAGCACCTGTATACAATCTTAGGCACATCTTACCAATGGCTGCGGGACCAATCCATCGCCCCTCGTCAGGGTCTAGATATGTATACACTAGTCTAATCTGGAGTATCGATGCCCAGTCTCGATACTCCCACGACTATGGACATTTAAGGATGTTCTTATTGACTACCCAGCTCCCCACAAGTGTGATTTCCATCACAACGCTGGTAGTCAAGCAAAGATCCTAAGGGCTCTACCAACATGTATTAGTGATATGTTAAAAGAAACATATATACATGTTGAGGTAGAATCAAACCAAATAACATACTATCATGTTGAGAAAGACTGTTATTACATCTGTATATATCCTAAGCTTCCAAAATGTAATATACAATCCAGTACTATATAATAATGGCCTCTGAGGCATATATCACTAACAATCTCCCACTTGCACTATGGCCTGTTATTTCGTATTGAGTACCCAACGTCTGCACTAGAGCCAGTTGCTGGCATACCGTATACCGAACATCTCGAATAGTCTCTCGAACTGGACTTGACGGATGGTCTTGGTGAATGGATCTGCCGTGTTGTCCTTTGTATCCACTCTCTATAAGTCGATGTCGCCCACCCCGCATGTCCGTGGGGAGGCGGAATATTAAAAAAAACGATTTTTCAAAGCTCGCAACACCAACTTAAACTCCAGGATCGATACTAAACCCTAACTAGCTTAACTTGGTATGAGGTTAACTACCATGATACGAAGTTATACCTCATGATACAAGTCCTTCGGGTCTTCATCGTTGTCCTCCACCTAGTCATAGCCTCCAAGGATCGAAATGGATCGGGCAACCTCGACGGCCTCCTCGAGTCAAAGACGATCCACCCGAGAGTCTATAGTCCGAGCTTCTACCTCGAATCTGAAATAACTACGGCTTCTAGTTCACTAAACTAGAAGTCCTAGATGGTGTAGAGTGAAAAGATGAATTGATTTGTCTCTTGGAACCCTAGGATTCTCAACTCATGAGAGGTCTAGGGTTTTATGAAGAAGAAGAACACTTGAGGAAAATGAGAGTGGAGAAGCTTAACTAAAGAAAAATCTTGGCCATTTGTGATGAATAGTTGAACCAAACTAAATAATTGAGTGAGATAAATATCTCACACATATCTAACATGGTTCACAAAATATCAAGTGGCGAGTCTTGGGTCTGAGTCACCAAGAGCCATGCTTAAGCTTTTGTCAAGTTTACACCTCATTTCCTCCACCTCATTATCTTTAATCCTAAAAAGAATTAAAACCCTAACGAGGTGTTACTTCTAGAAGCTTTCTCGAGAAATTACGAGAATGCTCCTCATCCGTATATACATACCCGCATCCGTATTCCTAAGAATACGAATACAAAAAGACGAATATAATCCATCAATATAATACTAGGATCCGGCTTAAACCAAAACCCACTAGTATTATACGTCCGATCATCATACGTGCAGAAGTACACATAAGTGATCGAATCCCTGCCGTAAAACCATACGGCCTCTACACCTTTTGCCCGGTGCAAGGAACCCTCTGTGTGGGACTCTAAAGACTCGACACTAATCTAGCAATGGGTTTAACCATAAGCCGCAAGCGGTACTAGCTGCATGTAACGACTACCCAGGTATGTGTCGATAAGAAGGCCGATGAGCTAACTCATCCGAACTCCTACTGAGCCTATCTGTGACAATCTCCGTACAGTCCGGTCTGTTCGTCTAAGAGTATCGCATATCGGGCCTAGGGGGGCAGTAAACGTCGGACCCCTAATAGCGCAATAAGTCGTGTCGGAGTGTAGCCCAAAACACCCTAAGAAACTACTGGAATACCTACCAGTAAATCTCGTTTGCCTTGTCCAAGGACTTTGTGTAATGGCCTTCCGAACACAGCTCGATATCAACCCCCAACACCGGGAGAGACGAATCCTATCTAACCGCCACTGCCTCCAAGTGCTTCGAGACCGCATCCAACTACTACCTGTTTGCACGACTCTTTTGAGCCATGGTAGGGTAGTAATCAAAGTACAGTGGGAACACACTAGAGGCGAAGTAGCAGTGTCAAGTCGACGGGCTAAGCTGTACTCATGTCACCTGAGAACTGCTACCCGACGATAGGTATAATACCCACCAACAGTTCCCGACGAGTCCTGTCCAGTGTACTCATAACCTAATGAGCACCTGCATACTATCTCCAGTACGACGTACTAATGGCTGTGGGACATACCATCTCCCTTGCTGGGATGAGAAGCGTATACACTAGTCTACTCTGTAGTATCGATGCCCCGTCTTGTAAATCCTTGACTAAGGACTTGTATAGGATGTGCTTATAGACTACCAACCCCCACTAGTGTGACTGCCATCACAACACTGGTAATCAAGCAAAAGATTCTAAGGGCTCTATCAATATGTATAAGCGATATGCTAAGAAAACACATGCACATATTAAGGTAGAAACAAACCAGGGAGCATAATACCATGTCGAGCAAGACTATTACTATATCCGTGTATATCCCAAGCTTCCATTAAATAATATACAAACAGTATGATACAATAATGGCCTCTAGGGCATATAACACTAACACTCTCCGTATCTCGATCTCCCAGCGATCCACGATCTCCCTGATCAGGTATACCGCCTCAAGATATGTTTGGATTTCTAATGGGACCGTGGTTCCTTTGCCAAAGCCATGGCTCCAATGTTATTGCAATACAAAGGTATTGGATTAGTAATGGATGGAACCACCTGAAGTTCAGAAATGAACTTCATCATCCAGACTGCCTCTTTTGCGGCATCGTTAGCAGCGATATACCGAGCCTCCATCGTAGAGTCTGCTACGGTGTCCTGTTTGGAGCTCTTCCAACAGACTGCCCCTCCGTTGAAGGTAAACACATAACCCGAGACGGATTTAGAGCCATCCTTGACACTTTGGAAGCCAGAGTCGGTAAAAGCCTCGATCCGGAGGTCCCCATTACCGTACACCAAGAACATCTTCTTAGTCCTTCTCAGGTACTTAAGAATGTTCTTTACTGCTATCCAATATTTCTTACCTGGGTTGGACTGATACCTGCTTACGACGCTGAGTGCGTAAGCTACATCTGGTCTGGTACATAATATCTCATACATTATCGACCCCACCGCCGAAGCGTAGGGTACTATGCTCATGCGAGCCCTCTCCCCATCAGTTTTGGGAGACATCTCTTTGGAGATGGTGATTCCGTGACAAGAGAGTAAATTACCGCGCTTAGAATCTTCCATAGTAAACCTCTTTAGTACGATGTCTATGCACCTTGACTGTGAAAGTCCCAACATTCTTCTAGATCTGTCACGATAGATCTTAATCCCCAGAATGTACGAGGCATCACCCAGGTCTTTCATAGAGAACTTCTGTGACAAGAACAGCTTGGCCGATTGTAGTATAGGAATATCATTTCCTATCAGAAGAATGTCATCAACGTATAAAACGAGGAATACCACAGTTCTCCCTATAATCTTCGTATAAATACAAGGTTCATCTGCATTTTTGATAAAGTGGAATTCTTTGACCGTCTCATTAAAGCAGATGTTCCAACTCCGTGATATTTGCTTTAATCCATAAATGGATTTGAGCAACTTACACACCTTTCCGCTGCTCCCACTGTCTACGAAACCCTCTGATTATCCATGTAAACACACTCTTCTAAACTTCCATTTAGAAAAGCGGTTTTAATATCCATCTTCCAGATGTCATATTCATGGAAGGCAGTAATGGCAAGTAGGATCTGAATGGATTTAAGCATAGCCACTGGTAAAAAGTTTCGTCATAGTCCAAGCCCGGTCTTTGAAGAAAACCTTTAGCAACAAGTCTAGCTTTGTAGGTTTCTACCTGACCATCTACACCAATCTTCTTTTTGAAGATCCATTTGCATCCTACGGGTTTTACCCCAGTAGGAGCAAAATCCAAAGTCCATACTTGGTTTGTGTACATGGATTCCATCTCGGATCTCATAGCATCCAGCCACTTCATCGAGTCTCTACTCGTGATGGCTTGCTGAAAACTAGTCGGCTCATCATCATCAATGATGCAATCCTCTCGATCCTCATCTATGAGAAAACCGTAGTATCTCTCGGACGGATGAGACTGCCTACTAGATCTGCGGAGTGGCGTAGGTATGTCCGGTTCCATTGAAATCACAGATTCTACTAAGTCATCAGTAATAGTTTGTGGTTCTAGAATTTCTTCCAGCTCTATTGCGCTCCCACTAATTTCTTTTTCAAGAAATTGAGTTTCCATAAAGCGGGCATGATGAGAAATAAAAACCTTTTGTTCCTCAGCGTAATAAAATAATACTCCCTAGAGTTCTTGGGGTATCCCACAAACTTACACAATACTGAACGTGCCTCAAGCTTGTCCGGATGAACCTTTTTGACAAAAGCAGGACAACCCCATATCTTAAGATACTTGAGATAGGGTTTCTTCCCACTCCACATTTCATATGGAGTGGTAGGCACAGACTTAGTTAGAAACTTATTCAATAGGTATGCAGCAGATTCTAGTGCATAACCCCAGAAGGATGGCAGCAACTCAGCATTACTCATCATGGAACACACCATATCAAGCAGGGTGCGCTTCCGTCTTTCTGATACACCATTGTGTTATGGTGTGTATAGAGGAGTAAGCTGAGAGGGAATTCCATTCTCTTTTAGATATTCCAGGAACTCGGCACTTAAGTATTCACCACCTCGATCAGATCGAAGCATCTTAATACTTTTGCCGGTTTGCTTTTCCGCTTCATTCTTATACTCCTGGAATTTCTCAAAGGCCTCAGATTTATGCTTCATTAAGAATACATGTCCATACCTTTAGAAATCATCGGTAAAAGTAATGAAGTAGGAATAGCCACTTCTTGCATGTGTAGACATGGGCCCATACACGTCGCTGTGTATGAGTCCCAGGAGCTCAGTGGCTCTTTCTCAGTGTCCAGTGAACGGAGTTTTGGTCATCTTTCCTCTGATATATGATTGACAAGTTGCATATGATTGATACTCAAACGGATCTAAATATCCATCTTTATGTAACTTAGTTAATCGTGTTTCACTGATATGACCAAGTCTACAATACCATAAGAAAGCTTGATTTGATTCTAGAGCTTTTCTTTTTAGCGTGTTTTGGATGTTGAAAACTTGATGTTGATTAAGAATGTATATTCCGTTATTCAGTGTACAATCATTTCCTGATTTAGGTGAATGTTTATGACATTGCTTTCAAATATAAAATTATATCCTTCATTAGATAACAAAGATACAGATATAATATTACACATCATACTGGGTACACAAAAACAGTTATGTAACAACAAAATATGTCCACTCGTCAATCCAAGATGATATTCTCCTACTGCAACAGTATCCATACTGGTTCCGTTGCCAACCCTGAGGGTCATATCACCTTTTCTTAAAACTCTACGGCTTCTTAGCGCCTGCAAAGAATTACAGATGTGAGATCCTGATCCGGTACCCAATACCCAGGAAGTAGAGTTAATAGAGAAACGGTTTTCAATCACGAACACACCTGAAGCCGAAACCACAACTTGTTTCGTATCCTGATTCTTGGCTTTTAAAGCCCGACAATTCTTCTTCCAATGTCCTTTCTTATGACAATAGAAGCACTCTTCCTTTATGCCTGATCCCCCAATCTTTTCCGTTCTCTTACCCTGCACCTTCTGTACACCTCCTCTCGGTTTGGTGGGGGTCTTCTTCTTGTTCCCCTTGTCCCTAGTCTTAGATTTAGTGGAAGAAAATTCCCCGACAAACTGAGTGGATGTTTCCTTGGATTTCTTCAAGGTGCCCTCTGTCACCCTCAACATGTTCAGGAGATCAGGAAGTGAAACTTTCAGTTTTTGCATATTGAAATTCAATAGGAATTGGGCATAGGTGGAGGGAAAGGACTGTAGAATTAAGTCGGTATACAACTCATTCTCCAACGTAGTTCCCAGATCCGCGAGCTCTTCAATAAGTGTAATCATCTTCAGGACGTGGTCCCTAACAGGTGATCCGACAACCAATCTCACTTGAAATAATTTCTTCGAGGTCTCGTATCTTGCGATACGAGATTGCTCTCCATATAATTCTTTGGTATGGAGGAAGATGAAAGCAAGGTCTATCTTCTCATGCCGCCTCTGATGTTTGTTATCCATGGAAGCCAGCACGAGACACTTGGCATTCACGGTATCCAGATCCTAAGTCTTACGGACCACAATGTCCGCGACCGAGGATGTCGGACCTGGAATAGGGGGGCTTTAGCCGTGAGGACGTATGCAACCTTATCATAAGTAAGGGCAATTTGGACGTTCCTCAGCCAGTCTTTATAGTTTAGCCCAGCGAGTTTATTTTTATCTAGTATAAGCTTAAGTCCCGTCATGGTCGCTCTAATTAGGAAAGAGAGAAAAGAAAAACTCAGCATATGCTCTTGCAAGTTTAGATTGGTTATTAGTTTATCTAAACAGGATGGCTCCCACCGTTTTCTCTAATTCTTCTTCAAACCCTAAAAGAAGAATTAGTCAGGCTTAATCGCACCTCACAATTCTTTCTTAACCTTTCGGCCAGGCCAGTGTCGGTACTTCGGAGGGAGGCCCCCCGTTCTTTTGCACGGGCCCTGATCAGTCGAAAATAATGTATTTTTAACACATCAATTTCCCTATCTTTTACACTCATCTAGAGGTTTCGGTATTCATATTGCACATATTAGCAAAACGGTTGTAAAATACAAGATTACATGTGTTATACTCTAAAACCGGCATTTTTAGGGAAATTGACTGTTTATCATGGCATCGCATCATCCCTGTATTGCGCAACACATGTTTCGGAGTCTGTGCAGGAAATTCCAGGAACCGAGCCAAAATTGTCAAAGTGCTGATAAAAGATGCGCCAAGTCTAAGCTTTCTGATCTGGCATTTATAGAGAAATAATGATAATATTCAACACATCAGGAAAATACCACAATGTCAGTCCAAAGCACCAGAAGAAATCTCATCCACAGAAAGCTTCACGTGACCGCGGATCCGCGGCCTGAGGAGGCACGTGCCGCGGATCCGCGGTGGTTATGCCACGTCATCAATTATTTTCAGCTGCAGAATGGTTCTATTAAGTCCCACACCTCATCAAGATATGTCAAATTCCAGAAATATCCAGAGTCTTCTGCCAGATCAGCAAAGATCATTAAGCAAGCTAATCATGATTAAGCTCCAAGCTTCCAAAGCAAGCCAACTAACAACCTAGTTCTAGAAGCTCCCTCCAACAAACTACTTCTAGAAGCCTCTCCCTATAACAAACTTTTGGAGGGAAATTTGAAATTTGAAATCCTAGATCTAGGGTTAGGAGGTCTATAAAAGGAAACCTAGATCTAGGGTTAAGGGTTGTTCGTTAATCATTAGTTAGTGGTTAATCTTCATCTCCCCCAAATTCATTACCCGCAATCATTAGTTGGTTTGGAAATCATCACATCTCAATTCTTGATTTTAATGTTTTCTTAAATCTAGATTTTTCTAATTCTTGAAATTCAATTTACAAATCATGAATTGTTTGTTTTCTTTTCTTTAAATTTTCGACTCAAGAAACTCGAAACACGAACGATTACACTTTCCCTGTGGACGATCCGCACTTACTAACGCGCTACATTCGACACCGTTATTGATTGCGGTCAAATAATTTTTGGTTATGATTTCTATACAATTCTCAAACATACACAACAAGAATTCCCTATCAATCAAATGGATCCATCTCCATCGAATTTCTTTACCACTACTCTGCCGCCGTCCGTTGGTGCGCAGAATCCACCCCGCATCTCCCTCCAAGAGAGGTGCTATCCTATATGAGGTCCCCTTTCCACCTGTCTTTCCATTCCACCAGCCAACGGGGACAATTTTGAAATAAAACCCCATTACATCAACCTTCTACCAAAATTTCACGCTCTCGAGTCTGAAGACGCATACGCTTTATCACCAAATTTGAAAATGTATGCGCAATGATGGGTACTTCACAGATTTCTGTGGATGCTATGCGTCTACATCCCCTCCCATTTACCTTGTGCGATATAGCCGAGAAGTGGCTATATAACACTACCGCACATTCCATTACAAACTGGGTAGAATTCGTCAAAGCATTCCTTAAGAAATTCTACCCACATCATAAGACAGCTCGAGTCCGTAGCGAAATCAATCAATTCACCCAGCTTCTAAATGAAACATTTTCAAAATGTCTTGAACGCTTTAAGGATCTGTTAGTTCAATGTCCACATCATGGAATCCCTAGATGGGAACTGTGCAGAATCATTTATGAGGCATTAATCCTAACACAAAACAGACCCTTGAATTAATGTGTCAAGGCAACTTCATGACCAAAGATGATGGGGAAGTCTGGAAATTCCTAGAAGATTTCGCTGAAAAATCTTTATAGTGGGAGGGTGTGAGTCAATCGTGTAGAGGTGGCAATAACCAATCGGATGTTTCCATAGGAGTTAGAGCTGACATTTCAGCTATGCAAAAGAAACTCGAGACTATGGGAAACAAAATTTTAGCCGCCCTAAATCAAATGTCACTCTCCAAAACTGTATGTGGTTGCTGTTCTGATCCTTCTCATTTGACGGAAGAATGTCCAATAAATTCTCCGTTTCAAGGTCATGAGCATATCAATTCTGCTTACCAACAAAGACCTAGAAACGATCCATTTTCTTCCATATATAATCAGGGTTGGAGGAATCACCCTAATTTTGCTTGGAACCAATCACAAAATCAAAATACGGTTCTAAACCAACTTAATTTCCAAAGGGTCCCTCCACCACAACAGCAACCACAATTGAGTCAGCACCCCTTCCAAGCACAAAACTTCCAAAATCCGGTCAACACACCTGCACCGTCTAATCCTTTGCAGTTGACCAGTACTGATGAATCCTCTTCATTCATGAATTTTCTTTGGACAATAAAGTCTTCCGTCGATAAAATTGAGAAAAACTCTGTGTCCCAAAATGAGAATATCAAATCGATGGAAGAACAAATTGCACAACTAAAAGCCGAAATGAGTGCAAGAGAGAAAGGGAAACTTCCAGCACAACCTTTGCCCAATCCTGGCTATTCACATCATGTGGATGCAATCACCACGTTGAGATCTAGAAGAGTGCTTGACAATCACGTTGGGGAAGAGATTGATGATACAGAAAAATCTATCGATGATACCCCGGCTGAGACCTTTCCTTCCACTTCTACTTCTAATTCTGATCCCAGTTCTTCTACCCCACCACTTTCTTGCGAGCCTATTCTTCGTTTCCCACAAGGCTTGCCACCTCAGCCCATCTCTTCTAGTTCTCCATGGACGATCCCCACTTCTATTCTGGGTTCGGTTCCACACACACTTCCTTCTCCTATGATGGACCCAGCGCTTATTGCTAAAGCACCTTATCCTAATCGGTTAAGGGCTAACAAATCAAGTCCACATATGGAGAAGATTATAGACATGTTTAAGCAAGTAAACATCAACATCCCTCTCCCAGATGCCATCCAACAAGTTCCGTCCTATGCGAAAACCCTTAAGAACTTGTGCACTAGGAAGAGGAAGACTCAAGTGCCCAAGAAGATATTCATGGCAAAGACTGTAGACACAGCTTTCCCCCAACATGTACCACGGAAACGTAAGGACCCTGGTTGTCCTACTATTTCTATTTCTATTGGGGAGAAACACATCAACCGTGCTCTACTAGACCTTGGCGTTAGTGTTAACTTGCTTCCACATTCAGTCTATGAGCAACTAGGTATCGGAGTGTTAAAGCCCTCGAGCATAACTCTCCAGATGGCTGACCAATCAATCACCAAACCTAGGAGTGAACTGGAGGATGTGTTAATAAAAATCGGGGAATTTATATTCCCTGTAGACTTTATTGTAATTGATATACGGCCTGTAGCGAACCCACGGAATCAAATTCCGGTGATTTTAGGTCGCCCCTTTTTGGCCACTTCCAATGCTATAATCAACTGTCGTAATGGTTCTATGACCCTATCTTTCGGGAATAGGTCAATAGAGCTGAACATTTACAAGTTGGGAAGTGTACCCTCCGAACCTACTGCTCAGGTCTGTTCTGTCGACTTAATGGATGTCGACAGTAGCGAAATTGATGATCCTCATGATACCGATCTTGACTCTTTTCATACGTTATTATTTGACCCAACTATGTATCATACACATACGGACTCATCCACCAAGTTGTCCGGGTCAACAACTAACACTGATTATGAACCGTTTTTAGAGTCTGAAGATCACCCCGAACTTTGTGATGACATTATTCATCAGGGTATTGATGGAACTTTTGAGGAAATCTTCGCCGATGAACTCGTATTTTTGAACGACACGGGTGTTGAGATGAATCCACATCAAAACAATAAAATTGAAGCTCCACACCTTCTTCTGAACTGTAAAAAGAATGCGAGTAATCCATTACATTCACTGCATCGTCTCTCCAATACGAGACGCACACACATTCTATTCCACCACTTACCATTTCCCTACTTCTTCTTCCACCAACCAGAGCACTACATTGATAAAATCTTAGAATGGTTGGTGTTAACCTTCGGTCTTTGCAAAGCTTGGCATCGACCAATGATGTTTGACCCCCTCATGTGATTTTCAAATATTAACATTGTTTAACTCAAGTTTGGGGGGGTATAATCTGGCTCCTGAAAAGAAAAAAAATTTTACACCAAAAAGATGAGCCAAAAATAAGTTTGGGGGAGGATCTTCACTTAAATATTTTGCCCCCATTAATAAATTCCCTCCCAAGCTTACAGGTTTTTTGAAATTTAGCAGATGGCAACAGTGAGGACACTGTTGAAAACAAGTTTGGGGGAGGTTTGTGCTTATTTTCGCATCATTTGCATATCACTTTGCATAAGCACAAAACATTTTTGAAAAACCTATAAAAATTTAAAAAAATTTCAAAAAAAATAAAAATAATTTTGTACATAAATAAGATAATAAAAGATTAGATAGTGAAAAATTACATCCAAAAGATTGGAAAAATTTAAGAAAACCAAGAAAATTAGAAGTTTTCTTATACGAACTAGTAATAAGTAGTTATGAGCCGTTGTCCCAAGGGTTAGTAAGATGAAAGAAGTCACTAATCTGAGGATAAAAATAAGTCTGAAAAATAGTTTCTATTCTGGAAGCCAAACATTTTGAACGTTGATATCCTACTATACGCACTTACACACGTCTTGAAGCTCGGGATAGTAGAGGATACCTTGAAATGCTCTTGTCTAAAAGCCAAAGTATGAAGGAAATAAAAAAAATGAAGAAAATATAAAATGGTGCAGAAAAAATGGACACTGATTTTGTTATCGCCAAGGCAGCAATAAAAAAATATAGCGAGGGTGCCTCTTCACCTAGTGCCCTAAGGCCAACTGGTCTAGGAGTCACTGCTAAGCCTTAGGTGGTGCAAGACGAGGAAAAACACCAAATAAGCAAGCACATGAGTAATCGGTCGGTTAGTACCTCAAGAAGTATTAACGGTCGCATGAAAGTGTGTGAGCAAATTCATCTAAATATTCATTAATTAAAAAGTACTTAGGCAGATGGGCAAGAGTATGGTAGCTTGAATTGAATTCTCCGGGTGTAGGGATGTAATTTACATACACGTAGGGTTATATGATCAATGTTTGGACGAAAGATAGGAATGAAGAATAAAGACGATGTTTTATTGAGAGATGATGTGAATTCTAACATCTTTTCATGACTATTAAGATAGGGCTCATGACAACCGAAAAGCTAACTTAGTTGGAAACCCTAATTTTCAAGGCTTTTCTTTTACAATTTTTATCTTTAAATGTAATATTCACGGTCTTCCTTTTATTATTGGATTTTCTGGGTGCAATCCGCAAAAAACCCTCAGGAGACAACACTCCTCCTACTAGGGACACCTAGAGGTTTAAAGGCTTGTTGCACGTGCTCAGTGCAATCGTGTTGCCTACGAAAGTGTGCTAGTTAGTTTTTCTCTTTCTTTATTTTCTCCTTCTATTTTTAATAAAACAATTCGCTCGAGACGACCGAAAATAAGTTTGGGGGAATTTGATCAGTCAAAAATAATGTATTTTTAACACATCAATTTCCGTATCTTTTACACTCATCTAGAGGTGTTCGGTATTCATTTTGCACATATTAGCAAAACGGCTGTAAAATACAAGATTACATGTGTTATACTCTAAAACCGGCATTTTTAGGGAAATTGACTGTTTATCATGGCATCGCATGATCCCTGTATTGCGCAACACTTGTTTCGGAATCTGTGCAGGAAATTCTAGGAACCGAGCCAAAATTATCAAAGTGCTGATAAAAGATGCGCCAAGTCTAAGCTTTCTGATCTGGCATTTATAAAGAAATAATTATAATATTCAACACATCAGGAAAATACCACAATGTCAGCCCAAAGCACCAGAAGAAATCTCATCCACAGAAAGCCTCACGTGACCGCGGATCCACGGCCTGAGGAGGCACGTGCCGTGGATCCGCGGTGGTTATGCCACGCTATCAATTATTTTCAGCTGCAGAATGCTTCTATTAAGTCCCACACCTCATAAAGATATGTCAAATTCCAGAAATATCCAGAGTCTTCTGCCAGATCAGCAAAGATCATTAAGCAAGCTAATCATGATTAAGCTCCAAGCTTCCAAAGCAAGCCAACTAACAACCTAGTTCTAGAAGCTACCTCCAACAAACTACTTCTAGAAGCCTCTCCCTATAACAAACTTTTGGAGGGAAATTTGAAATTTGAAATCCTAGATCTAGGGTTAGGAGGTCTATAAAAAGAAACCTAGATCTAGGGTTAAGGGTTGTTCGTTAATCATTAGTTAGTGGTTAATCTTCATCTCCCCCAAATTCATTACCCGCAAGTTGAGTGACACGACTTGCGCCTCAAAACCCTAACCCTAATTCCAATCCAAGATCAAGATCTTTGAGTTCAATCAAAGCAAGAAGCCTTCAAAGCCTTTAGAAGCGATGCCGGACTTCATCGGAGCATGTGATCCAAGCCGATCCGTGACTCAAGGAGCCGATGCGACGCTAGATTGGACGATCTCGTTTCCTTCTCAATTTCTTGTAGTCTTTGAGCAAAGTGTAACAAATTCTTGATATAATAAAGGTGATAATTCTTTTATCTTGCTTATCTTTTAATTCAAGAATTATGATTCTATCTAGATTCTTGAATGTTCGCTTTGTGCTAATGTTTGAGTAAAACTCCGCTCGTAAAGGAGTCGAGACGATCAATAGAATGATGATGATTTAGATTCTTTTACAATTCTTAAATCATATAACGTTTGTAAATTCTTATGAATCGAATGATCGATGACCTAGTTTTGAGACGATGCTTTCTTGATTGTGTTCGCTCGAAACTAGAGATCAACGATCGATCATTTGATTTACTTGAAGCTAGTTTGTGAATGAGATTCATCGAAAGGACAAAGGATAAGATGAGGAAACCCTAACTTCTTCGCAAGATCCTTAATCTCGATAAATCGTCATCGATCTAGTATCAATTCGTTAATGGATAAGAATATGAAATCATTAGATCTCATCACATCTATAGATCCGATCTACTCCTACGAGCCACACTTCAAATCTTGATTGTTGGTTTGGAAATCATCACATCTCAATTCTTGATTTTAATGTTTTCTTAGATCTAGATTTTTTTAATTCTTGAAATTCAATTTACAAATCATGAATTGTTTGTTTTCTTTTTTTTAAATTTTCAACTCAAGAAATTCGAAACACGAACGATTACACCTTATCTGTGGACGATCCTCACTTACTAACGCGCTACATTCGACAGCGTTATTGATTGCGGTCAAATAATTTTTGGTTGTGATTTCTATACAATTTTCTAAACCAACTACACAACAAGAATTCGTTTCAATCAGGCCCAATTAAATAACTTCGTTTTCCCAGAGGCATAGCCCCGTTAACACTTTTCTAGGCACCTACTTGGTCTATAGTATTGATTTTTAAGTGAAAAATTCTCCCGAAAGGTAGCGGATACTCCCAGTAGGATCAGGACTTAACTATCATTGTGTGATGATTTGAAGGAAGCCTACCAAAAACACCAAACTCCAGAAGGTATGCAACACCAGCAAGTTTCCTGTATGTTTGAAACTCCCGATGTGGTTTTTGCCCCAAGCGCTTATAACCTTGACGAAGGTCAAAATATCATAAGTCACAAGTCAAGTTCAACCCATCATTATTCAGATTAATTTAGACCCATTCGTATAAGCCCTTGATGAAGGCCAAAATAGCTGTACACCTGTCCTAAATTAATGCATCTATCTATGCTACAAATAAGCACCCACTATCTACCAAACACTATGTCTTGGCAAGGTCAAATCACATAGCATGAATACTAGTAGATACCTATCTGAATTGACGGACGGCTACGGCTGGTTTTGGCGAAAACCGTGATTGTAATGAACTTGATATAGTCGAAGGAACCATGATAGCTTTTAAAAAGAGTGGTTTAGGCTCTACATTTAAAAGTTGTTTTTCAAGAAAACCGAGTGGTTTTGAAATTGTTCCAACGACATCAGATTTTAGGTTTGTTTTGTTTGAATTAATCAATATTAATGTGGTCCCATCATTTAACCCTATCATTGCAAAAATAAACAAAAATAGAACATAAGCTTATGCCATCCGCATTTGCCACGGGGCCCCGTCATGCACCGTTAAGTTACTTAACTAACGGCAGAGCGAGTGCTGGACTAGCGTGGGTGCAAAACACAACCAACGTTTATTATTATATATAATATGTATATATAGCCATTCGTCTCACGCAATAATATGCATTCCAGATCACAGATTACATCAACACAGATGATTATATTGGATATACTAGGATATCCGTATTTTGTTTTAGCCTAGAACGAAAAACGGATTCCATGGTCGTGATGAATAGCCAAAACCCACCATAGACCCCTATGGGTGTGGCAAACTGCCCGCCATATTCCCGAAATGAAGCAACCTCCCTCAATGAAATGAGTAGGCCACTCGGCACTTCAAGAACCCGGTAGTTTGTGCACCCCACCTTAGGTCTATCCTAGGTGCAAAAAAAAGTAAATGGAATAATACAACAGTGGTTACAAGCTCAACCCGGATGTGCCCCGCAAAATAATATTACATCAATTTACAAATGTACATGAATGAAAGAAGAGAATACTCTTCTCACATCCCTGCCTACTATTCATTCACGACGATCCAATACTTCATATCCACAAACCACAATAAAAAAATACTAAATATGTGCAACCTTTACTAATCGACATATAACAATTAGTCCACATTTCGAAACACATATACAAACTGAAAATTATAAACGATGTTAAAACTGCGACTTCGAAATACTCTATATTTCCCCAACAAAAAGATAACTGAAATCTGGGCAAAATCAAACAACACCTAAAAACCTAAATCCAAGATTCCAGAACACCACACAAAACCCAAGACCAAACTCACTATTTGGACCGGCCAGACCGGGAAAAACTCACTTTTGGCCGGCCAAATTTTGCGGTTTTCTCTCGTTTTTCTGTAGTGTTCAAGTTACAACTAAAGGAGCACTCTGCAATCGTTTAAAAAAAATTTAGAGCCTTTTTAAAAAAATGACTTGGATTTGGTTTTAACCGTTTTGGAGTTATTTCGGTTTCGTAACTTTAAACATCGTCTAATCTGCTAGTTAAGGTTTAAGTAGGCTCTGATACCATGTAAGTCGATGTTATATACCCCACATGGTTTGTGGGGAGGCGGAATTAGCAAAAAAATTTTTTGTAGCAAGCAACATCGATCTAAACCCCAGGATCGTATCGGAAACCCTAACTAGCAATTCTAGCAAAGGTTCTAATCTACTATAAAGTGATTTATACCTTCGTGTCCAAGTCCTTCGGGTTTTCTTATCCTCTTCTTAAGCTCCTCGAGTGTACGGATCGAGCTAGGTAATTGGCCTCCTCGTGTTGAAGAAGATCCAACCGAGAGTCTATAGTTCAAGCTATAACCTCTAAAATGAGGTAACTAAAGTACCTAGTTTGCTATTCTAGGTAGCTTAAGAGATGTAGAGAATGTTTATGGATTAATTTGTCTCAATTACCCTAGGTTTCTCAACTCATGAGAGTGTTTAGGGTTTAAGAAAGAAGAAGAGAGCAAAGGATGAGAGAGAGTGTTGAAGTGATAATGATATGAAGAATGGCTAAGTGTTGATGACTATGAACAATATCATTTCCAATAATAATAATAACATAATACAACCATGCTTCAATAGTCATCTAAATGAGAATGAGTCACCAAAGTAGCCATGCTTCAATAATGATCAAATAACACCTCATACCTCCACCTCATTATCCAATTAAATAAATGGATTAAACACAAATGATATGTCTTCTTTTAGAAGCACTCTTGTGCAATTACAAGAATACCCCTCACTGCATATACATACCCATATTCGTACCACGAATACCAAAAGACGAAAATAATCCAATATTATAATACTAGAATGCGGTTTAATCCTAAGCCCGCTAGTATTATCCGCCCGATCAAAAATACGTGTAGCCAGTACACGTATATGATCGAAACCCTGCACGTAAAACCATACGGCCTCTACATCGTTTTGCCTGAACCAGGGAAACCGTATGTGTGAGACTCTAAGGACTCGAAAGTACGCTGGCAGTAGGTTTAACCACAAGCACGTCAGTGGTACTGGCTGTACGTAACGGCTACCCAGGTATCTGTCGAAAAGAAGGCCGACGAGCAAACTCGTTCGAACTCCTACTGAGCATGTCTGTGACAATCTCCGTACAGTCCGGTCTGTTCGTCTGAGAGTATCACATGCCGGGTCTAGAGGGTGGAAAACGTTAGACCCCTATTAACTTGACAAGTCATACCGAAGTGGCTCAAGACCATCCGAGAATCTACTGATCTAACTATCAGTAATTCTCAATTCGCCTTGGCCAGGGACTTATGGTGTTGGCCAACCGAACACGACGCGACATCGACTCCCTATACCGGAAGTGACGAATCTCTAACAGTCACTCACTGCCTCCATATGGCTCGGGACTGTATCCAACTAAAACCTGTTTGCACGACTTAGTAGAGCCGTGGTAGGGTAGTAATCAAACCACAGTAGGAACTCACACGAGACAAATGACGACCTCAGATCAAAAGACTATCCGTACTCATGTCACCTGAGAACTGCTATCAGACGATTGGTATAATACCATCTAGCCAGTTCTCGGTGAGTCCGTCCGGTGTACTCACCCCTAGTGAGCACCTGTATAAAATCTTAGGTATATCTTACCAATAGCTGCTGGACCAATCCATCATCCCTCATCAGGGTCTAGATATGTATACACCAGTCTACTCTGAAGTATCGATGCCCAGTCTCGATACTCCCATGACTAGGGACATTTAAGGATGTGTTTATCGACTACCCAGCTCCCACAAGTGTGACTGCCATCACAACGCTGGTAGTCAAGTAAAGATCCTAAGGGCTCTACCAACATGTATTAGCGATATGTTAAAGAAACATATACACATGTTGAGGTAGAATCAAGACAGATAGCATACCATCATGTTGATCAAGACTGTTATTATATCTGTATATATCCCAAGCATTCAAAATGTAATATACAATCCAGTATTATACAATAATGGCCACTAGGGCATATATCACTAACACCTAAGTGAAATTTTCTCTTGTAAATCGTAAGAATCATACAAGAATATTTTCTCCTAGTAAGATGAAAAGACTTATAAGTGTCGTTCACCATATGGGGATATTTCTCTCTATTGGTGGAACTCGGTTGGAGTATAATTTGTTCATGCCCGTGGATTGTATGCAAGAGTTGATATCGAACTACTTGTAGGGCAACTTAGGGAATATGACGGCTTAAGAACAGGTTTAGATCCCTGTTACCCAAGACTTTTGAATTTTATGAGCCGTGATGGTCTCATAGGGGGAATTCTTTTTATGAGTCGTAAGGATCTCGCAAGTGTAATTTTCCCTTAGGAATTGTATGGATCCCTAAGTGTGTTGCTCCTTTGTGAGTTGTAAGGATCTTTCGCAGGTATTTTCTCCTCTCAAGGTCGATAGGACCTTGCAAGTGCACATAATTTTATTTTCTTTTATGAGTTTGCGCCCTTTTCTGGTTTTCAAAAATTCGCTGGCAGTCCTGCTGTTTTTATTCACGGCGTCCTTTCAGGTTTTCATCTGTGCTCATTTTGCTTTTGGATATACCGTCTCTCTCTCTCTCTCTTTTAACAAGATTGCGCCCTTTCGGGTTTTCATAAACTCGCCGGCAGTCCTGCTGTTTTTATTCACGGCGCCTTTTCGGGTTTTCATCCATGCCCATGTCGCTCATGGACATACCGTTTTTTTGCGAATGGTGAACTCTCGAAAGTAATTTCGGCGTAGGTGACCCATCTATTTGCCGGTGGGACTTGGGGGTGGCTTCATCACTAGAGTAGCTGCGTCCGCCAATAGGACATGAGTTGCAATCATCGCTAGTGGGACTTCGATTGCAATATGGCTCTCAAGGAGCATATTAGTTTTAGGGACGTTGCGATCCATTATCGCCGTGTTAGGGGCGAAATGCTAGTTTAGGGATGTTCGGATCTATCATCGCTGTGTTTCGGACGAAATGCTAGTTTAGGGACGTTTCGGTCCATTATCGCCGTGTTTAGGGAGATGCGATAGTTTAAGGAAATTTCGGTCCATCATCGCCGTGTTTGGGGAAAAATGCTAGTTTAGGGACATTTCGGTCCATCATCGCCGTGTTTGACGAAATGCTAGTTTAGGGACATTTCGGTCCATCGCATTGTTTGGGGCGAAATGCTAGTTTAGGGACGTTTCGGTCCATTGTTTATCATTTGGTCAAGGAGTTACACAACTCATCCCTTCCAACGCTTACTTGCTGAGGCGCTGCTACCTGTCTTTTGTATGCACGGACATTTTAAGCCTTAGGCTATATCCACCCTTTTGGAGTGTTTCTTTTATCATCGTACTAATTAGGTTGTTTGCGGGACATTCTGTGCATTTTACACGGCACCTGCCCCCTGCTCATCAATGTCGCTTTCTGACGCTGACGAAGGAACGAGATATCATGTCACTGTTTCCGCTGAGTCATCTTCTTCCTTGGAAGAATGAACTTAACTTAGGGGTATTTCCCCACATCATCCATTTTAGGAGTAGGACACGACTTCTATGTCCCTCTATGATTTCTGGTTCAAGCAGGCTATTCTACTTTATTGCAGAACCCATTTTATAGGTCCCTTAATATTCTTTCTGTTCTTTGAAGAAAGGACCACCTCCGTAGAGATTCCTCTACTAGCGAGCAAGATGCCCCTGCGTATATTTTGGGAGAGCGAATATTTGCGTCCTAATCCTTTCCCAAGGGTGGGACTCAAGCTGTCGCTATTTTGGCGACGGATTTCTTCAAAGCCGCTCATTTTTTGTTGAGCGTTGGCGAAAAATGTCGTCTTGCCTCCGCTTTTCATATATCATCATCGGATGAGGATGCGTCTTGACCCATCTGATCAAACCGAACCAATTTATCTACGAGCTCTTGGAAGGTCGTCGGCTTGAATATAGACATGTATGGGAACACCTTTGAATTTGGGTCAAGGGTGGCTATGAACATTCCTACGGCTGGAGTTTCGTCGATGCGTTGCTCGCATTTAGCCCAGAGATTTCGCCATCGGGTAACATATTGAACCCAGGTCTCATTCGGTCTAACCCTTTTGTTAACCAACGCCGCCATGGTAGTACGTTTATATGCACTGGCGAATCTCTAACAGAAGAGCATCTCCATTTCGTCAAAGGTATTTACGGAATCATTTTGGAGTTCCGCATACCATTCTAACGCAGTGCCCGCCAGACTGCTCACGAACGGTCGAAGGAGCAGTATATCATTTCCTCCAGTATTGTCGCACATGGATTTAAAACACGCATTGTGCTGGCGAGAATTCATGGTTCCTTTTTATATGTGGGACGTCAGAAGTATATATTTTGGCAGGTACTGTATTTGATCGTAGCATGCCGGATACGGTTTACCGTTCTTGATTGATCTATTTGCGGCTTCACTGGCATAGTGAGCTTTGATTTGCTGAGCGATATATGCATCCAGCTTTGCTTTTGGGATCATTTCCTCCTCAGCCGTTGATGAGACTCACAGATGATTTGAAATGTCATCCTTATCTTTAAGAGCGACTATCGGCGGTTCATTTGCTATTGGTTCTGAATGGACCATTGTTCATATCAGAATTTTTCACTTTTATACCACCCATTTTTGATTGCATTGCATATAGGTAGGTACTTTTGATCCGTGTTTTCTATATAATTGCAGATTATAGGTTCTCAGTCCAAAGCAATGAAAATCACGAACAATCACGACAAATTCAGGACAACTGCCAACAACGGATAAAAATACGGGTTCCGCTCAACATCCGTCAGGTGCCACTTACCAGTTCAGGAGACAAGATCAACCGAGCGTCATTCGTGTCTCAAACAAGCATAGAGCACGAGAAAGGCAGCACAAGAATCAAGAAGGCAACGTGGAGCTCGAGAAAAATCAACGCAAAAGTTCATTCATTTTCATGTTTGGGGACTGTTGTAAATCTAGGAGTATTTTGGAATTATTCTGCAAATACAAGTGTATTAAATGGAGTAATAAAGAAACAAAAGGTAGCCCAAGAAAACTGGAGTTTCAATTCCCCAAATCAGCCGCGGTTCCGCGGTCTAAACTTTATATAGGCGACGGATCCGCGGCCACTACATGTCCTCTCGCACCAAATTTTCATCGTTTTATAAGGGCTCATAAAAAGACCCTAGTGCTTCACTTCACTGCATATAAATACTCCAGATCATAGCCATATGAAGGATGCAATTTTTCACTAGTTTTTGTTAGAATTTAGTGTTAACTTCTTTTTCTTCATCATCTTTCCTCCATTAAAATTGTAGTGAGAGTTTTTGAGTGGATGATAAATGAAGATGAGAGCTTTTTTTTATATGCATGTCTTGTTGAATTGATTAACTAGTTTTTATATAAAGCTTGTTCTTTTCTTTGTTAAGTAGTTGTTGGTTTTATTTGTTCTTTTTCTTTTATCATTGCAACCATGATGCTCAAGTATGATCCTTGCTTAGGTGAGGTCCCAAGTAGCTAGTTGTAACCTTCTACCTCATTTCTTTCTATCTTCTTTGCCTGTTTTTATTTATTTATTATTTTTTTATAATGAGTGAGTAGTTTTCTCACTTGTTAGGGTAAGATAAGAAAAGTTTGAGAGAAGGAAATCTTCCTCACTTTTTCCTTTACCCAACAACTTGAATTGAACTCTCGTCAAAGCAACCATAATCCGCTCCCTACGACACCCTATCCTCTATGATAGCGGTGACACCCTAGCGAGACCGGTTGTGGTTGAATTGACCGAAGGTTATGGTTAAGAGCCAAGAACGGACGGACATGGACCAAAATGAAGGAACTAAGTGTTGGAAAGCCTAGCTTATACTCGCAAGTTTTCTTCCTAGTCATGCTAATCCCTGTTTTTGTCGATTACCATAACATCGATATCAAGAGTGGCAAACGAAAGAAGTGAGCGAACTCCTAACTCAAACTAACTTAATCCTAACCCTGACAAGCTTCCTTTAACATACATATCTAAACACATAGTTAGCTTTGAATAAATTCGGAAAATTTGGACTTAACTCGTTAAAACACTAAGAAAAAGATTACCATCTCTCCGTAGATCGATCCGTACTCAACCAGCTAGCTACCAAGCAAAACCGACTTGATTGCGATAAATAGAGCTAAAATTAATAACAATCAACCATCATCCCAGCCATATTCTGGGTCAAGAGGGCCATCCGGTTCATTTTAGCGGACATCGCTTCCGCTTCTTCATCTCTCTTTTGAGAGCGCGTTTCAGGAAATCAATATCCGACTCCTGCCCTACTCTTTCTTTGGGTGCGTCCTTGTGATTTTCCTTAGGAAGCGGACCAGCGAGTGCTGCCGCCTGAGCAAGTATCTTCTGTATCTTTTCACGTTGCAGTTGAGTTTTTTTCGGAGACTAAGTATGCGGTCCATGACTAGTAGAAGCACAAATTTCTTCTTTGGAGTCCACCATATGGGTTATGTAAACTATCATGCCCCCAGACTTGGGGCGTTTAGAATCTTGACCTTTGGAGTTTGACTCGGGCATTTGGATTTTATTAGGCCTTTTTTTTTGTGAGAAGCCATTTTGGCTTTAGGAGGAACCGTTGTAGCAGGAATCACCTTGGGATGAGTCCCTTTGTATTTGGAAAGGGAGTTATCAGAGTTTGGCTGACGCTTTGGGGAAGAGCCTCGGACAACGACCGAGTCCTTCACCTGCTTCCACTCCTTATATATAAATGAGGAAAGTTCTTTTAAGGAGCGAACTGGTTTCTGCTCTCGTTGGATCTCCACGAGCTGCGAAAACTTCTTCGCTACTGCGGTGGAAGAATTTTGTCTGACCCTTCGCAATAGTTCAAAACTGTTCCCGGTTAGAACAGCAGCATTCGCCATCAAAAGTAAAGTACATGGAGTCAACACGGACGGAGAACTGACCCCAGCTCGCCTTATTTGACGCCCGTTTCGACGTCGATGATGTCTTGCGATCGGAATTTCTTCAGTCTCAGGGGTTTGCTGAGCTTGCCCCCTGTTTTATTTGAGAGCATGAATATTATGCCCCTTGTGTTGACCTTGGTTTTTGGCAGGTACCAATTGTTTGGAGACAGATTCTGTCGGCAAAGTTGAAGCTTGAGGAGCCAACCTTTGGAAGACAGACCTCTTCGGGGGTTTCTCCTTCGGCGTTGATGCACCGAGGGTAGGAGGTGGGACCATTGTCCTAAAGATAAACCCTTTCATTTCTTGAAGAGCCGGACTGCGGAGATTTGAGGCTGCAAGTGGTCCGTACATGACTCCACCAGATGTAGCAGAGCTCGAGTTGCAGTGAGTGGAATCGAATGCTATTGATCCCTGTGTAGAGACGGTACGCTAGCTTCAGTATCTCATATCCTAAGGGCAACCATACACCGTGGTTATTTGATCGCGGAAAAACACGACACACAAAGTGTGGATGGAAAAGAGGAAGAGGTCCCACCGGGCGTGTCAGAATCCGTTTACCGCCGAAAATAGAGACGAACTGGGATTGATCGTCTTGCCTGAATTTGGGGGCAGATTCTATTTAGACATATCCATCCACCTCTTCGAAGATACCAAGTTGATTTATGGAACCATATATCGGAGGTTTGGACAGATGCGACCGTTGTAGCAGACTTTATCAGATTCGCTCTCGTTTATGAGGGTTTTTTGATTATGGGGACGCTCTTCCCTGCAGCCGCAACCCCATGCAGTTTATTACGTTATCGTGTTGCGATAACTAGTTTCTCCTTCTCTAGTAGTTCACTTCGTGTCATGTACAATTTTGTTTGTTAACTTTGCCCGTGGATTGTATACGGAGACTAGTTTATGTCGTCGCTTGTAGGGCGCAGATTGATCCAAATCCGTACATAAATTTTTATGATTTGGGTCAAGCATTTGCTTGACGGGGTCCACTTTGGTAGCTTGGTTTGCAAACGGGAATGAACTTAGGACGCATTTCTCACATTTGTAAGGTCCATTTGTTCATGGGATATTTGGGTTTGATCTAAGGATCGTTAGTCTAATTTGAGACTAAGATCGACTTAGGAACAAATGAGCATATGGTCTCAATTATATTAGTTTAAAGGACATTTCGGTCCAACATTCCCATTTTGGGACGAATGTTAGTTTAAGGACATTTCGGTCCAACATTCCCAATTTAGGACGAATGTTAGTTTAAGGACATTTCGGTCCAACATTCCCATTTTGGGACGAAAGACGAGGAGTTGTTGGTTGTTGGGACTCGCCACCTTTATGAAGACGTTGAGGAATTACAACAACATTTATCAGAGGCGTGGAAAGATGTACCCTTGAACCAAATCCCGTATTTGCGGGAAAAATCATGGTGGATCTAAGAATCGTTAGTCTTATATAAGACTAAGATAAAGATCATTAGTCATATATTAGACTAAGATCAAATTGTACATCACGAGCATACGGGCTCAGTTGATTAAAGAAGAAGCTTAAGCTTCACAGACTTAACCAATTTGGGCCAAAATTGGGGTTTTATACTACCCAGGAGTGCTAAGCACTCAGATATATAGCGCTCACATTTGTTTCATGTGAGGCGCTGAAATAGTGCTAAGCATTAGTCATTTCTGGCGCTCACGTGTGTTTCACATGAGGCACTCAGCTTAGGGCGCTCACATGTGTTTCACGTGAGACGCTGAGCTTTAAGTTTCTTTTCAGCGTTCACGTATGTTTCCCGTGAGGTGCTGAATTTTGGCACTCACGTGTGTTTCACGTGAGACGCTGTCTTCTTAGAGATTTAATCTATGTTGATATTTTCAAAGAGGTTAAATCTCTGTTAACAGTATTTTGACCATTAAGGTTAAAATTCCGTTAATAGTATTTTAACCATTAACGATCACCAAGATCACTATTTTGAGGCTATAAGATCAGGTTCTTTAAGAACTAAGTTCTTAATTTTAAAGAACTAAGTTCTTGGTTTATGAGGGAACTAAGTTCCTGGAGTATTATGGACTCCATCTTTTTCATTATCTTTTCTTCCATGCTCTTTTTAACCTTATTCTTCCCTAAATCTTTGATTCTCAAGAATAATATCAAATCAGAATTAATTTCTTAACTTGTGGGAGACTTATCATGTGGATCTCAGATCTAGAGAAAGAACTAAGTTCTTTTAAAGGGTTAAATCCTTATATTTGATATGATAGGTAAAGGACATATTTTAATATTTTCTTTTTTCTTTATCTAGGTTTTGAGGAGGAAGACGATCTTTCTTCTTTATTAAGAATTAAATTCTCTGTTAATTTGTGAAACCTTTTTTAGAGTCTTCTGTATTTTTACAGAAGCTTATTGGGGGTTCTCTCACTATCTCTTTACTTCTATTTATAGGAGAAGGAAAAATAATCAATTTTTTGAGAAAATCTCTCATTGAGAGATCATGATTGATTTCATAATCAATCAAATTGAACTTTTAGATCAATCGGTGAATTTTATTCACCGTTGGATTTTTAATCCAAAGGCTCTCTGTTTAACATAGAATATTTCCTGTTTGTTTTAACAAAATTGGGAAAATATTTTCCTAAAATAGAATTTAATTCTATCGGATGAATATATTGTTAGGAAGATATTTTCTTAACAATAGGATTTTATTTTGTTTAACAAAGAAGATCTTTCTTATTTTAGAAAGATCAAGGAAATATCTTCAAAATAGAATTTAATTCTATCACATAGAATTTAATTCTATCAAGTTGATTTTTTAATCACCATTAGATTTTTAATCCAACGGCTCTCTCTTTAACATAGAATATCTTTCTCTTTTAGAAGATCAGGGGAAATATTCTCCCAAAAATAGAATTTAATTCTATATAGAATTCAATTCTATCAGAAGCTATTACTTCAGGAAGGTGTTTTCACATGTTTAACACGTGACCCCGGTGTAGATTTTAACCTGTTTATATTTAACGCTCATATGCTTTTCATATGAACGCTCACATGTTTAATATGTGAGGCTAGTTTGCCCCTTTAGTTATTTATTTTCAGCGCTTATATACTTTGCATATAAGTGCTCACGTGTTTAACACGTGAGACCTGTTCGGTCATTAGTTATTTATTTTCAGCGCTTATAGGCTTTGCATATAAGCGCTCATGTGTTTAACACGTGAGTCCAAACGGTGGGTTTTAATTCTCCTTAAAACCAGAACACTCACGTGCTTTGCATATGGAAGGAATTCATTTCTTCTTTCTTTTCTCCCCTTTTTTTATAAGGGAGCTACAGGCTCTGGGCCAATTTTTTTTGGAAGGAACATGCGCAAGCGCACTTACCAAATTAGTTAGGAAGTAAAGGCTTCTAGTAGAAAACAAGAACTTTAAAACGGTACAACTCCAAAGAGAGTGAAGGAAAAGGCACTTATTTATAAGGTTTTGAAAAGACGGTTTGCATTCTGGCAAGTCCCGAGGCAGACCTCATAAATCATAGCTCAACACTTGTTTGTCTCTTCGAAAACATGCAAAGAAGTAAGTGCGCACGCATGTCCAATAACAAAGTCATATGACATGAGCGAACATGTAACAAGTGCGAAAATGATAGGTGCGCACATGTACGTGCAACGCACGGGCGTAATGCGCACTTAATCTACAAAAAGTGCAAATGCGTGCGCATTCCATGAAAACAGACGCTTAGTAAAAAAGAAATAAATCTTGATTAATAAGCAATCAAATCTTTAATCAACGGTAAAATATTCTGTTGATTAAATAGCTTAACCAAAAGATCTGTGGATCAAAGATTCAACGGTGTACATGTTACCCTTAATTGATATAAATCAATCAAATCTTTTTAAATCAATCTAAAATCAGATTGAGGTAAAAACAAACTGAACAAACATTCTTTCTTATAAATAGGAGCCTCTTATGAAGAAATCAAGGATGAAAAAACTCTCCATAAGCTTGAAAATATCAAGACTTCTCATTCATCGAAAAATTGCGCAAGATAGAAATCAAAAGAAAACTTCTCTTTTTCTCCATTAAAGAGCCTTCACTTTTATACAGAAGCTTTTGCTTCTCTTTGAATCTATCGATTCACTAAAAAATATCAAATGATCTTAGGATCCGTCTTTCGCTCTTAAAATAAGAAGATGCGCACCATCAAACACATGTACATCTGATATAAAAATCAAGGTTTTCACTTCTCTGCAAATAAGAGAAGAAGAACAGAGGATAAAATAGAATCCATGACTTCTTAAATGAAATCTTGTGATAAAAACAAGTGTGCACCCAAATCAATGCGCACTTAATAAGAAAAATGTTGCTGCTCTTGGGAAAATAAGCCCCTAGGGATGTGAACACCACGTGATACACACGTGTGTGCACTTGATAAAAATTGCCTCTGAAGGCATGTGCACCACGTGATATACACGTGTGAGCACTTGATAAATATTGCCTCTGATGGCATGCACACTATGTGATACACACGTGTGCACTTAACAAAAACAGCCTATGAAGGCATGCGCATTACGTGATATCCACTTGTGCGCACTTGACGAAAGCCGCCTGTGAAGGCATGTGCATCACATAATATCCATGCGTGCGCACTTTATGCAAGTTTCCCATGAAGGCATGCGCGTTATGTGATACACACTTGCGCAACATTCTTGAAATAAAACAGTGCGTAACCACGTGTAATACACGCGTGCACCCTTTCAAATGAAATAAACGGCCATGTGCGTCACATGTACTTGCGCGCTTGTCCCATAAAACATCATTTAATCACTTAAACAAAGTTTAATTAAATGATGAAGCTTCTGTTGATTAAAATATCAATAGACCCACGTGATCTTAGTCTCAAAGATGATAAAAGATCCTTAATCTATACTTGTTAAGTTGATTTTAATCCAAAACAGGATTAACGTGCCTTAACTACATACTCCTGAGTTAATCTTAGTCTCGAAAATGACTAATGATCCTCAGATAACATATCTCGAACTGATGGACCTCGTTCATACGAGATCTGCGTCCTAAGATCAAACTCAAATTCATATATATATAGATTTAGACTAATCCGCATCCTACGGGCGACGACATAAACTAGTGTCCATATACAATTCACGGGCAACCAAATTAAACAACATAACACAACACGAAGTGACCTAACGGAGTAGGTGAAAGTGGTTATCGGAACGTGATAACATAATTAACTGCAGAGGCTTGCGCCTGCAGGGAAGAGCGACTCCATAATAAAAAAATCCTTCATAAATGAAAGGGAATCTAATAAAGTCTGCTACATCGGTCACATCTATCCAAACCTCTGATATACGGCGCCATAAGTCAACTCGGTATCTTCGGAGTGGTGGATGGATATGTCCAAATAGCATCTGCCCTCAAATTCAGGCAATACGATTCATCCTAGTTCGTCTCTGTTTTCGGCGGTAAACAGATTCTGGCACGCCCGGTGGGACCTCTTCCTCTTTTCACTCCACACTTCATGTGTCGTGTTTCGCGAACAAAAACACGATTCGCTATATTCATGGTTGCCCTTGGATTCGAGGCACTGAAACTTGGTATTTCGCTTCTGTACAGAATTAATGGCCTCTCACTGCACTTCCTGTAACAACAACTCCCTCTCCATCCCTGCTAAAGGAGTGAAGTACGGGCCCAACACGGCCTCCATCTTCTCAATTCCAGTGAGGTAAGTCACTCAATCCACTACTGGGCAATTCTTCAGGACCATGCTTCCACCCATAAACTTTGGCGCCTTAACGCCATAAGAAGAAGCTCTACGAAGGTCAGTCTTTGATCGGCTGACTACTGTGACGATCCTATTAGTAAGCCGTCCCACACTAGAGTCCCGGTATTCAACAGGCTGGAGAAAAACACGAATGGGCCCGTAAAGAAGCCCATGATACTAGAGGGAGCTGCCCCAAAATGGCTAACCCTCCATGCTCATGCTACCTATGAAGTCGACAAAAGTGCTTCCCCTTCCAGACGGTCGGTCTTCTACAGATTGGCCAACTCCGCTCTAGCTCCAACAAAGACATGCCTGTAACAGGATGACGCTAAGCAAAGCTCCCCAGCAATCCAGGGGGCATGATGAAGACACCTCTAATATTGAGGTCGTTCCTACTGTAAGATATGCTTGACATCGCCATTGGTGCCAAGTGAGACAAGGTTGGGGCAACTCGCCCTTTTGGCTTACCCCACCAGCATCTATAGTGGATGTTGACGCTTCTGTTCCAATAGGGAATAGCTTTGATCTGCTTAGGAGGGTGTGAAAGAACTCCCCGACGGCAGTACTGAAAAAATCAGCTCCGCCGGCAGAAGTACAGAAGCAGCCGGAGCAACCTCACCAACGGCTCTCCTCGCAGATACATAGAGTCTGGTGAAAAGTCCTAGACTCCGTGTTTGATGAAAATTACTCTCGTCGACCCAAGAAATCTAACGACCGATAAGAAAAATACCGCTCCTCCGCCATACAATGGGGGAATTCTCCTAAAAAGGTGTCTGTCATAACGACTCCTTTAGCTCCAACCTCTAATAAAAGAACGAGGTGGAGAAAATTCTATCACCAGTGGCAAAATCCAGAGGCGAATGATCTAAATGCCCCAAGTATGGAGGCATAACCGTATATACGGTCTACTTGGATAACTTTAAAGAAGAGAGCCGCACTTCTATGAGTCAAACGCCGCATACTCGGTCGCTCACGAAAAGATCAGGAGCAACAACAAAAGTTCCAAGAGATGCTGACCAAAATGGCAGCACTTACCGGACCAAAAGAAAGTCCGGACAAAGAAACTGAACAACGCCAAGCCCAAGAACCTGATACAGAGTTCTGTTACGATTCCTAATGCCTTAGCCGCTACAACCGTAGCCTATGAAAAATGAAAAAGGAAAAATTCTAGAGGCGCTAGAAACTACAAAACCTAGAATCGAATCCAAACACATAAACTAGACATAAAGAAAGAGTTTTAACTACTATGATAGAAGTGTTATACCAAAAAATTCGTGTCCTTCGGTCTTCTACCCTCTTCCTTAGCTCCATGGGGTCTCCGTGATTGAGCTTGACTGCCGGTCTTTCTCTGTCAAAGACTGAGACTCTGTCTGAGTCAGGCATTTAAACAAAATTGGATTCCTGAATTAGGTTTTGGAGTTATCGGTAACTGCTGCACATGGACGGCAGGATTTGTGACTTTTTCCAAGCCAAGTACCATTGATAACCTTGTTTTAGTTTCCTACCTTAAATAGGCAAGCACCCACTTTCTCCGGCTCCTTGAGGTCAAGAGAATTGGTCCTGCTTAAACCTATATTTACCAGGGTCCTTATTGTAAATTAATATAACTTGAGCGTGTTTTATGAAAAATAGTTTTAGTATAATTTCAAAATAATTCTCAAGTATTTATTTATCGTATTTAGGATTTTCATGGATGTAATTTTTATAAGATGTGGTATTCTAGTGAATATAAACCTAAATTGAATAGTATATGATATTTTAGTGTAAATTGACTTGTATGAATTGTTAATGGTATATTCATGAAATTTGTGGTTTTTTTGTTTAGAAAACATGGAATTTATTAGAAATATAAAATAGATGTTTTGATAATATTTATATATATATAATTATTAAAAATAGAATTTATTTATTAAATAGAAAATTGCATTATTCTTAAAAATTGCATTAAAAATTCCATCGTGATCGGATGCTCCATGAGGAGGTCTGCATCTTGCTTTACTAGTTCCGAGGATGTGCGATAACCCACACCATCTAAATCGGGTTCCCTAAAAGTGGGTTGTAGAGAACTAATCGTAAAGAATTTAATTTAAAACAATTTAAAGAATACGGTTTTTAATAGTTTATGGTATTTAAATATAAAATTGTATTAGCCACAAAAATATGGTTTTCAAGCAATCGTGCTATGTCAAGATGAGTGTTGTGAGAGGTAGGTCATTACCTCGTGAGGTTTTTCTAAAGGTAATATAAGCAATTATGATAAAAGAATGTCGTAGGTAAACTTTATGGTATTTAACTGTAAAAGTGTAATACAAGTCGCATAGTATTGTATTTTAAATTGAAACTTGTTCTCAATATTGGTTTATGGTTGCTAAAAAATATATAAAGAAATGGTTGATTTTTTATTAAGAAAATTTGGATTTTTTTAACAAATTAGAATCGGATGTCGGATTAACTCCACTTCCGACGAGTTTTGAAAAGAGAACTTTTAGAATAGGAAGAAAGAGAAGAAGAGGGGAATTACGAGTTTAGGGTATAGAAGAGAGGTATAGGAAGGTTTTGAGAGCTTCATGGAGTCGTAGGATTGCCGGAATCTTCCCAAATCGTCGCCGAAACTTGACCTTGGCTAACTCCACTTATACAACGTATTTGACTTGGAAAAATTTGAGAGTTTTGACAATGGATTTCAGAGAGGGCTAGGTATGGGGTTGTATTTATAGGATAGAATTAGGGTTTAGGGAATTAAAATGTATTAAAACATTGGTTTAATGGTGATTTTTAATCCTTTGGTTAATTGCAGGAAAAACTAACATAAGAGGAGTAGTAGGGGAGGCCAAACGACTAGGGTTCAAAATATGAGAGCAATCCCGACGAGGGGGCCCGGCGGCGCCGGCTCAGAGGGCTATCTCGCCGGTCATCTCGGTAAGAGGTAGGGTAGGATTGATGCCACGTGTCGGGGTCTGTTGATATAACATTTTCACATGTTTGTTTTCAGTGACTTTTCATTTTTATTGCATGTGTAAACTTTTGGGCTTCCAAAAAGTTTAAAAGAAAAATCATTAAAAATAATATATGGCTGTAGGGATTTGAACACAGGGGCGATGTCACAGCAGTGCAAGGCTTTACCAATGAGCTACAAGTTCTTTCTTGTTGTTCTTAAACAAGAAACACTTTTAAGTTGTGCTCAGGCTAAAGTACTCTTTTCTGTACTTTACAAAAATTTTGTACAGAAAGTTTAGGGTTGTTACACAATCGCTCATTGCTTCCATGTGGCTCGGGATTGTACCTAACTAAAACATGTTTGCATGACTCAATAGATCCGTAGTAGGGTAGTAATCTAAGTGCAGTCCGAACTCACACGAGACAATGATGATCTCAGGTCTGAAGACTAACCTGTACTCATGTCACATGAGAACTGCTATCTAACGTTAGGTATAGTACCATCTAGAAGTTCTTAGCGAGTCCGTCTAGTGTACTCTCCCCCATGAGCACCCGCATACGATCTTAGGTGCGAAAGACCAATGGTTGTGGGATTAACCTTCGCCCCTCGTCGGGGGTCTAGAAACGTATACACCAGTCTATTCCGGAGTATTGATACGCTGTCTCGATACTCCCACGACTAGGGACATTTAAGGATGTGCTTATGGACTACCCAACCCCCACATATATGATCACCGTCATAACGTCGGTAGTCAAGGAATAATCCTATGGTCTTTATTAACATATATTAATGATACGTAATAACAAGTATAACATATACACATGTTAACATAAAGACAAACCAAGTAGCATACTATCATATCGAGCAAGATTGTCTTGTACATACATATGTCCAAGCATCCACTATATATACATATACAATAATGGCCTCTAGGGCTTACATATCTAGCAAGTTCTTGCGACGAGTGCTAGAGAAAAAAGAAAAAGAAGCTGCGGAGTAAGCTGCTAATATCAAGAAGATGGCTCTTCTATTCCAGGATATGATTGGAATGATAATCCAATCAGAACCACCGGCTGAAGATCCTCAGGTGATTATCGAAGATGAAAGGGGAGAAACATCAAATCTTCCCCCGGCCTTATCAATGGTTAATGAGGAAACAATCTCCAAGATGGCTCTGGATGACTACATTGCTCAACAAACTAGAGCTCACCAGGCCAATGAAGCCGCGAACTAACTCGTCAAAACCGGGCGACTATATCCGGCCTGGTATGAACAAATAAAATACCTACCAGAATATACAATCCTGAAGTTTCACGTTTACAGTGGAACGGGTAATCCCCACTAGAACGATGCATAATTCAGAGTTCTGTGCGGCAATACTGGAAGCGACGACAAATTGTTGCTTTGCCAATTCATCGGAAGCTTATCAAAAACAGCTTTCGAATGGTACTCGGAGCTTCCAAATGACTCCATGAAAACCTTTTCTGAAATGGAATTTCTATTCATGCAACGGTTCGCCAGTGCGAGTGAACGCACTCCGATCACGGCGCTAATCAATGCCAGGGTCAAGCCGGGAGAAACATGTGTCCAATATGCGATTCGGTGGCAGAACCTATGGTCTAAATGCGAACAGCGCATTGAGGAGTCTCCGGTTGTGAGAATGTTTATTAGGACAAGTTAGCACAGATGGATCAGATGGGTCATGGCCTATCCTCCTCAAATAAGGACCCTTGAAATAACAAGGGAAAAGGAAAATCGGCCTTTGTTGCCAACACACAACAACAACCGAGCGGTCCAAAGCCAGCTGCTCGCCAAAACAACACACGTGCGCCCGTCCTTAGAAGAAAGATTGGGACGTACTTAATCATTCCCTCATGATAAAATGAGGAGGTTGTTTGTGCTTGCAAAACGAAATAATCTGATCACATTGCCTGACCTACGGCATCCAGCACAAGCCGATGACGTAAATAATCCCAACTACTGCTCCTATCACAGGATAGTTAGCCATCCAATTGAGAATTGCTACATCTTCAAAAATTGGGTTGAGAACCAGTACCAGCAGGGAAAACTCACACTGTCCGATAGCTAGAGAGTAGATCCGCCCCAAAAGCAAGCTCCCAAAAAGGTGGACGTATAGGGGGCATCATGCTCACTCGTGGAAGAATCTCCATGAGAAGCAGTCCTTTCAGTAAAGACTAAAAGAATGCTGAAGGATATGCATGTATGTCCGTCGATCAGGTGGAAGATCCCACTTGAACCCGAAATCATAGAAGGGATGCCGAAACCATGTCCCACACCGAAAGTCGTCGACAAGGGGAAAAGCCCCCAAGTTAAGCCTACAAAGTCTTCTAAGAAAAAGAAGAAGACCAAGAAGCCTATGCAGCCTGCGGAAAATCTCAACAAGAGCACAGACCTGCAAAAATACATAGACGTGCTTGAAGAGTTTAACCAGAAGGCGCGAACACCGGTCATACTCGAAGAATTCCTCAAGCATATTTTTGAGGACGGAGACAGTAACGATGATGGTGGAAATGTCTCATCAGAAGGAACAAAAGACCATGGAGTAAGTTTCCACATGATCTCTCATTCATCGTTATATGAGGAAGAAGCTCCTCCAGCATCAGAAAGAGACGTGGAGGAACTGGGGCCAGAATCGGCGCTAAAATCCCCGAAACTGGCTGAAGAAGACCCGATTGAGAGGCTGCTAAATGAAGCCTTTCAAAAGAGAAAAGATGACCGAGACATCCATAACCGCGAAATGGTCATATATGAAAAGGCCAAGCGGCAACGTCTAAATAAAGAAGCTGTGACGAGGGCGGGTCATGAAGTTCTCCGGAGAAATAAAAGCATGCTTGCGACGAAAAAGAGCAGGACTAAAGCCGAGAAGCGGTACGCCAAAACCCTGTCTATAGGGATGAAACTGCCATAGCTCCTGATGTACACTCCCAGGGTCCCATACATCGATGGAGGAGAATCACATCCAAAATACTGCCGATATCACCAAAGGGTCGCCCACCCCATTAAGGAGTGCAATGCCTTAGAGAAGTGGAGGTAAGGATATGTTGCCCATCGAAAACATTTCAAGAAGGAGAAGCGCGGCGCTCGTCAACATGATGGTGACGAGATGAACACAAATAAAGAAACAACTGGCAACTGTCATATGGTTGGTACCAGTTCGGAAGGGGAAATACATTAAGTTCTCACCTTCGGGAGCGATTCCGAGGACGAAACGGCCCTCAACCCTCTCTTTGAAGACTCTGCTTCGAGAAAAAAAGAGGAGGAGAAGAATTATGAAAACATTCAGCTGCGTAATCGTACGCTACATGAGAAGAACCTCGGACCTACAAATAAAGGTTCGAACAAAAAAGACAAAGGGAAAGGAAAGATTCCCAAGGAAATCGCCTGTCACGACCCAGAAAAAGGCACGTGACTGGCACTTGAATCATGTGAAGTCTATAGGACCCCACATAATTCAAGTAAGCCAAAGCACAGAAATCTAAACCTTTTTAGGGAAATAATAGAGGTGAAGTTTTTAAACTAAAGGTATGATACATAAAATTGCAAGTGGATTATACTATAGTTGAAAACATTTTACGTCTTTAAATATTTGGGCAGCACCTCCCTTATATATTTGATCCAAAACCACAAACAAGCAATATATATAGGCATCCCTAAGCGGAAGCTAGCTCTTCGCCAATTGGCGGAATCACAACCACGAAATAAACATATATAAGACACCCTACGGCGAAGATCAAACACATAAAGAATAAATATGGCAAGACATCATCATCTCAAAGAAGCGAACATACACCCACCGCTCTAAGTCTCGCAAATATAAGTCTGACTAGGTCTACCAATATACAAATTTTAGTTTCTGACTGATAGAGTTTATCTAGATACAATAGAATATAAAGGGTACAAGAGTGGTCACGGTCTAGCGTGTGTCCAACCCACCAAAGCAAAACACCCAGAAGGAACTGTGTACTATCAATGTCGCTACTGATCCAAGCGGTCAAACCTGCAAGAAAGCTGTGGCACAATGGGGGCGAGTTGCCAACTTGTGAGTAGAAAACATCAGCATGCAGAAATCGAATAAACAACGATTTCTAGGTCATACTATATCATGAAGGTAATACTATGATCTCTAGAGTGACCATGCAAGGATATATGTCAACAATAGAGTCAAAGCCAACGACATATACAAATAAACATCTGAAATCATATGCTTGTATGCATGTGGATATCATCCATCTGTTTCCATCAATGACACAATCAATATAGTGGAACCTGAGGGTCCAACATCGACACTCGAATCATTATGAAAACATATGCCTGTATGTATAAGGATATCAACCAACATGTGTCCATCAACGACACATCAAAATCATGGAACCTGAGTGTCCAACATTGACACTCGAAACATCATGAAACCCGTGTCCAGTATCGACACGTAAATCCTCATATCTCGGGCTCCGTCAGTCCGGATCGACCCATGGGCTCTGTCAGTCCGGATCGGCCCATATCCATCTTACGACTCTGGTCGGTATCCTGCGGATAACCGCCGGGTCCAAACTATCACCGGTAGGTAGTGCTCCCTCCTGCCAGGCTCAACGTCATCCCCACGATCTTCTTTCCCCAGGGTACCTTACCCGGTCTACCATGTACCCGCAGACGGTTCGTCCAACTCCTCGAATCAGGTCTCGAAAACAATCTCAGAACCGAGAAAACTCATGGTGGACACCTCGAAATCACATCACGAGAAACCGCGTTTTTAAAACAATTTATAATTTCCTTTGAAATATATCCACGGTTCTCAAATCCAGAAATCTCATGAAAACATCTCAATGCAAATAACCATAAGTACGATGTATGCAAATATAGAACAGTAATGTGAGCATATCAAGTATATCATGCAAACATGTCATATGATAATACTAAACAATCAATGTACTTTACAATTAAGAATAATACAATGATATAGCAATTCTACTGTGTAAGTGGCATAGAAATTACCGATGATGAATGTGTGAGCCGGCAAATCTGTGTAAGTATAACGTGCGCATCATCGATAATTGTGCAGGTGTACTAGCAGACGATATCATAACAAATAATGGATTCAAAGATATATATATATATATATATATAATGCAATGAGAGTAAAATGAACGTAGCCGAAAGGTAAATAGTAACGCAACAAGCTAAGATATACCTCGATATACGAGCCATACAATTATCGTATTTAAAATAGCACGAATCTTTATTTTTAGAAAAGTATGGACTACGGCGTTTTTAAAGAAAAGAAATACCCTTTTGAAATCCGTAGCGTCCCTCGGTTTGTCCTTTGAAATTGTACACGATTCGTTAGTTTTGAAAATAAGTATGACTCGAACCCCATTCTAACATCTACTTAAGTAATTAAAAGACTAAAAGGCTAAATTAATCCCGAGTCAAAAGTACGGATCAATCATCATATATACAATTCGTAAAGTATAGTTCGTCGTACGGCCTCCTCAAAATCGAGGGTACAGGTCAAATATCATATATCATAATTCGTATGGTATGATCCGTTGTACGATATCATAAACAAGGGTACGGATCTAAGGTCACGTACAATATATCACTCTTTATTCTCATATAAATATATATATATATATATATATATATATATATATATATATATACACATATAGCTCAAGTCACATTTATATCAAACTCATATCATGTCTTGGCAAAATTATCTATATTCTCATATCATGTCTCACATCCGTATATCGACATATTAAGCCAAATCATCTTATTTCATCACATTCTATTTTCATCATATCAATATCTCACATCAAGTCATCTTGCATATACATCACATTCTCATTTATATGTATGTAGAATCTCATATCATCTATTGGCATACGAATATAACATGTACATCGCCTTGCATCCTCAAGCCAACGTATCCACTAATGTCATCTACTATCATATCCGTAAGTTCGTAGCATATCTTTTCTCCAATTCATAATTTATATATCGATTTTCCATATCAATGGTTGCGGGGGTACTATACGCCATCCACCCGACATCCCCCGTAGATATAAATCTATTCACCTGCCAAATCCTCGCTTAGTCAAAGGCGATGTGCTTCGTCGTCTCGGATGTCCACGTGAAGGTATCTACATATTAACACACAATCGAAATGCTATTAAAATAAAGTCCGAAAACAGATACAGCACACGAATTGCTTATAGGTTATAACCTATAGCTTACGCATGCAAAAACAACCAAATAACCCTCGTCGTTGACGTATAAACGTCCAATGACCAAATCTCAATTCAAATATCAAAACCAAGTTTCAAATATCAGAAAACATAATATGACAATTGAGGAAATCACTCCCAGATTCTTGCACAGATAGGTAGGGACAAAACTAACAACATAGGGGCTAAGTTATAAGGTGTATGAGTTACAGGAAATACTCCAACACTAGAGCCCAAAGATCGGCCGGCGAGAAAGCAAAATAAACCGGTGTCGCCTGTTTTCCATAGGGGTTTTGGTCTCGTACTTTGGTGTGGTTTTCTAGTGGTCTAAAAAGGTCACAGTAGTTGTTTGATTTTCCTATAAACGCTCCAAGTTGATCCAGATTTCCTATAGTCCTCAAAGCTTCACAAAACCGACATCGGAAAAATTCCAAGTTCGTGTATCAGGTTCTAGTCTCTGGTCTAGACCATTAAACATCACCAAGGTCAAGTAAAACACTCACTACACCTCAAATACACCATCACAACTCAACTCATACCCTAAACCTCATCTAGGAATATTCTAAGATCATCAAACCATATCGTTTAACTCTAAACTGATATAGGACATAAGGAAAGCTAAATACTTAACAAAAAGAGTAGAAATATACCTCCTTTGGCAACTCAAGAAAATTCTTAGGTTGCCCAAAGTGCTCAAAAACCAAACTTGATGCGTCCAAGGGATTTGTAGAGAGGTTGTGATCATATTTAATGAAGGAAGTGTGGTGTTTTGGTAAGGTTTTGGTAATGATCCATGGAGGGAGAAGAGGTGTAGGAGGTGAAGAAGATGAAGGGAAGTTGAAGAATGAAGTGAGGAAAGGAATGGTGGGGGATGCCATGGATGATAACCCCCCTCTCTCTCTCTCACACACACACACACTCTCAAGCCCATGCCTCCATGTCTCCTCTCCTTGACTTTTCATTCCTTTCTCTTTTTCTTTTCTTCACTCATATAAAAGAACCAAATATCAACAATTCAAATCAAACAAATATACAACAAAATGCAACATGTCATGGTGCACTATCCATGGATATTTAAAAATACGGATTTGGCTTAATCGTGATTAGTAGTGCGCTAATCAAGTTTAATTTAAACTTGCATAATTATTTATAAAATGCCCAAATCCAAATAAATATCTTTTTAATAACTAAACCATATTAATCTCCAATAATTTTCCAAATATTAGTATGTAATTATACCATTTTACGGAAAACCCCTATTCGCAAATCGAATAGTTTTCCGTAAAATATATTATTTTACTATTTAAATTCTATAAATAATATTTTATTTTTCTGAAATGTTACAATCTTCCCTCCTTAAATAAATTCGGTCTCCGAATTTAAATTTAAACCCTCAAATATTAAAACATTTTAATAATCAGCTCAAATCAACGAGGCTCCGAAATCACGGAATACCCAAAAATATCACAGCGCATCGAGTGCGCATAAAAACAAGCGTGAAACTCAAAATCAAACTCCGTCAAGTGTCACACAATCACTAGAGTTATAATGGAAATACGAATCTCGAATTCCACTACTGGAATCCAAATGCACTATAGTCAAAATCATAATACGTATATAGTACGCATCCCTTTAAATTCCTCTGAAAACTGGATAAAACACATGCAAAATCTTTTTTGAATCGCCATGTGATGCGTAACTCACGGCACAAGTGGCGGACGCTCTTTTGTAAAGTAGTAAATATACATTCATAAATGATTTGCTCAATATACATTCCGCCCTTTTGAAACATCCCAAAGGTTTTCCTTCGTAAAAGTTCATGTCACTCACTGACACGTAGGAAATAGCGAGACTATAGATCCTTTAAGTTTGAAAACCTCTTGGTAAAATTTTATGCATGCAAAAGTACTCAGGTACTGACCTCATATCAGTCCTACTCGGCTAATATATAATATAGTACCCAACATCAAATATAATGCTAAAGAGCAAAAAATTAGCCTCAATAGGCGCATCTAACATCACGTGAGTCTCGTGCGCATGGAAAATCAAAGCCAAGTACAAGTGCCACGGATGTGCACAAAAGTCAGACTATGTGCAACGGGTGTGCACGGAAGCATCTGTTAAGTGAAACTGGTGTGCACAACAACAACATCAAGTGCATCTAAAGTGCACGAAAATCTCAACCCAGTGCAATTAACATGCATGAATAAAATCTCAATCATGTGCATCCAGTGTGCACAAAATCTCATACCATGCGCCCAATATGCACGAAAATCCAAATCAAGTGCGTCAGGTCCGTAGTGCAGTAAAGCGGACGAAAACGAACGTCAAGTGCAACGGCGCATGAAAACAGAGATCTAGTGCAACAAATGCACAAAACATAATCTCAGGCGCACTAGGTGCCTGAAAACTCATCAATATCTCAAATACGCACAAAAAAACACCGAGCGTGCCAAGCTGTATTAAAATCATCAGTGTGTGCAACTGCGTGCACAAAATTCATATCAATGCACTGCGAGCACATGCAAACTATACCGAGTGCATAAATCAAATCAAGTGCGTACAACATGCACAAAATCTCATCGACAGTATCGAAATCCACGGAATCATAAATATGTGCAGCCAAGGCACACAATCGATATCAAGTGCAATAGATATGCACAAATCATAAACCAATGTAACGGCGTATAAAATATAAATCAAGTGCAATAACTGTGCACAATTGAAAATATCTAGTAGGTGCAGCCATGGTGCATGAAAACAATTATTATGAAACTCATTCATCGAAACTCAAATTAAAGCGATTAAAAGTGTGATACTCGGATCAAGAAACACAAATCGCAATAAATAACATTGAGGTACACCTCCTTCAATGTCGAAAAATGTCGGTGCGCCCAAAGCTGGCAAGGCGAGAACATCCGCTTGCCTCCTGCTCACGGTCTGGCGTCCTCGGTCTATGAATCCTTGTCTTCTCTGTGGATTACCAATCCCAAAATCTTTCTGCTCGTCGGCCCGGTTGGGTATAATGACGTAAAAAGTTCCTCTCCGGCACTCCACTGATCCACTCTCGACCAGTTAGTATGACCACTTATAAAGCAGCACGTCACTGGTGACAGCATCTGGCCCTCTGAATATGCACGAAAAAACTAATTCTGGGTGCAAATCATTATCGCTATGGTGTCCTGGAAAGAACCTGCTTAGGGTCTCTTCCGATCTCATCTATGCCAAACTATACGGAGGTTGGCACTCTTTACTTAATCTTTTTCTCACATCCGGACGGCTGCGTCCTCAGCATGGCTTCCCTCTATAATTTGGCTGCATCCGGCGCCTCTGCATACATAAAAATCCTCTGGTATCAACGGGGAGTAACACAACTCGCTAACATATCTCACGAACCTATTGTTTCACCCGTCTCCATCATCGTCCACGTCGATGTCATAACTTGCGGGCTAAGTGCTGCAATTCGTTCTCGGCTACAGTCAATCCGGAGTCTTTCATATGGACTCGAAATAACGAACTCGGGTATCTTCACCACTCTATGGAAGATATCTAACCGATAGCGTTCTCGGGAACTCATCCAATTTATCGGAGGAATACGCTTCATTCGTCCATTCTCGATCAACTCATGATGCGTCTGGGTGAGATCTTTCTATCTGAAACTAGTCAACTTACCGATCTCATATCGGAGCATCCAATGAACAATGTCCTCTCTTGCTCGATTTACTGTAGATCTGAGTAAGATCCTTCAAACTGGAATTCTTCAATTCAACTGAGCCTGCGTCGGGCATCAAATCATACGAATCATCTCAGTCGCTCAACTCAAGATAGACTGGCTATTTTCTGTCACCTCTCTATCTTGAAGCTCCTATGGTTTCAGCTCATAAATCTGGAGGCAACATCCCGTCAATCTCAGCAACAGCTGGGTCGTCTGTCTGCATGGTAGACAACATCGCAACCTCTGGGATAGAATGTACATCAATAGTCCTCTCAATATGACAGCCGCTATCAATAGCCCGATCATCCGGTGCAAATCCGAACACTCGCCTCTAACGAGAGATCTCAACACAAATACTATACCTACACGTTCCCATGTCACCAGAAGAACATTATGGTCAGTCTTTGTCCGTGACGAGCTCTCCCTAACCGCATCTCTAGTAGCAGCTCTATCTGTGCTCAAGCCATGGTGGTAGGAAGCTCAAGCAGGTATCAATGAAGATAGATCATAGGAACGAATAGAAATACAGTACATAAGAAATGTACATCCTAAGGCTACTTAAGCGAAGTAGCGTATCGTAAGTATGACACGGAACATACGCACGGTATGTCACTCTACTCAAGCTACCTACTCCATCAATCAAGGTCAAACTATTTAACAAAAGTTCGGGTCTAATACCCCCTCGGCCAAGTCTAAGTTCCGTAAGGTCAAGCCTAGGTTCCGAAATATATACGCCCTAGACTCCGCATAGTCAAACCTAGCCTCGAACCAAGGTTAAAACTAACGCTCTGATCACAACTTTGTTACGACCCGGAAAAAGGCACGTGACTGGCACTTGAATCATGTGAAGTCTATAGGACCCCACCTAATTCAAGTAAGTCAAAGCCCAGAAATCTATACCTTTTTAGGGAAATAATAGAGGTGAAGTTTTTAAAGTAAAGGTATGATAAATAAAAGTGCAAGTGGATTATACTATAGTTGAAAACATTTTACGTCTTTAAAAATTTAGGCAGCACCTCCCTTGTATATTTGATCCAAAACCACATACAAGCAATATATATAGGCATCCCCAAGCAGGAGCTAGCTCTTCGCTAATTTGTGGAATCACAACCACGAAATAAACATATATACGACGCCCTACGGCGAAGATCAAACACAGAAAGAATAAATAAGGCAAGACATCGTCATCTCAAAGAAGTGAACATACACCCATCGCTCTAAGTCTCGCAAATACAAGTCTGACTAGGTCTACCAATATACAAATTCTAGTTTCTGACTGATGGAGTTTATCTAGATACAATAGAATATAAAGGGTACAAGAGTGGTCACGATCCAGCGTGTGTCCCACCTACCAAAGAAAAACACACAGAAGGAACTGTGTACCAGCAATGCCGCTACTGATCCAAGCGGTCAAACCTGCAAGCAAGCTGTGGCACAACGGGGGTGAGTTTCCAACTCGTGAGTAGAAAACATCAGCAGGTAGAAATCGAATAAACAACGATTCCTAGGTCATATTGTATCATGAAGGTAATGCTATGATCTCTAGGGTGACCATGTATGCATATATGTCAACAATAGAGTCAAAGCCAATGGCATATACAAATAAACATATGAAATCATATGCCTGTATGCATGTGGATATCATCCATGTGTGTCCATCAACGACATAATCAATATCATGGAACCTGAGTGTCCAACATCGACACTCGAATCATCATGAAAACATATTCCTGTATGTATGAGGATATCAACCAACATGTGTCCATCAACGACACATCAAAATTATGGAACCTGAGTGTCCAACATCGACACTCGAAATATCATGAAATCCGTTTCCAGTATCGACACGTAAATCCTCATATCTCGGGCTACGTCTGTCCGAATCGACCCATATCTATCTCACGACTCCGGTCGGTATCCTCCGGATAACCGCCGGGTCCAAACTATCACCGGTAGGTAGTGCTCCCTCCTGCCAGGCTCAACGTCATCCCTACGATCTTCTTTCCCCAGGGTACCTTACCGGGTCCATCATGTACCCGCAGACGGTTCGTCCAACTCCTCGAATCGGGTCTCGAAAACAATCTCAGAACCGAGAAAACTCATGGTGGAGGCCTCAAAATCACATCACGAGAAACCGGGTTTTTAAAACAATTTATAATTTCCTTTGAAATATATCCGCTGTTCTCAAATCCAGAAATCTCATGAAAACAGCATCTCAATGCATTTGACCATAAGTACGATGTATGCAAACATAGAACAGTAATGTGAGCATATCAAGTATATCGTGCAAATGTGTCATATGATAATACTGAACAATGAATGTACTTTACAATTAAGAATAATACCATGATATAGCAATTCTACTGTGTAAGTGGCATAGCAATTACTGATGATGAATGTGTGAGCCGACAAATTTGTGTAAGTGTAATAAGCGCATCATCGATAATTGTGCAGGTGTACTAGCAGACGATATATATCATAACAAATAATGGAAGCGCCCCCCAACACAGATATATATATATAGATATATATATATAATGCAATGAGAGTAAAATGAACGTAGCAGAAAGGTAAATAGTAACGCAACAAGCTAATAAATACCTCGATATACAAGCCATACAATTATCGTATCTAAAATAGCACGAATCTTTAGTTTTAGAAAAGTAGGGACTACAGCGTTTTTAAAGAAAAGAAATGCCCTTTTGAAATCCGTAGCGTCTCTCGGTTTGTCCTTTGAAAATGTACAGGATTTGTTAGTTTTGAAAATAGGTATGACTCGAACCCTATTCTTACATGTACTTAAGTAATTAAAAGGCTAAAAGGCTAAACTAATCCCGAGTCAAAAGTACGGATCAATCATCATATATACATCTCGTATGGTATAGTCCGTCGTACGACCTCCTCAAAATCGAGGGTATGGGTCAAATATCATATATCATAATTCGTACGGTATGATCCGTCGTATGATATCATAAACAAGGATATGGATCTAAGGTTGCATACATCATATCACTCTTTATTCTCTCATATATATATATATATATATATATATATATATATATATATATATATATATATATATATATATATATATATATATATATAGCTCAAGTCACATCTATATCAAACTCATATCATGTCTTGGCAAAATTATCTATATTCTCATATCATGTTTCACATCCGTATATCGACATATGAAGCCAAATCATCATATTTCATCACATTATCTTTTCATCATATCAATATCTCACATCAAGTCATCTTTTATATGCATATGTTTCTTTATAAAAAAAAAGAGAAGAAGAAGATGAAAGAAAGAAAGGGGGAAACTCCCTATTAAACAAGCCCCATGTGTTAAAAACGTGAGCGCCTATATGCAAGGCATATAGGCGCTGCCATTAAAACTATAAGGAGGCTAAATAAGCCTCACTTGCCAACACGTGAGCGCCTATAAATAGGTGCTGCAATCAAACTACAGATAGGCTAAACAAATCCTCATGTGTTAAACACGTGAGCACCTATATGCAAAGCATATAGGCGCTGCAATTAAACTACAGATAGGCTAAAAAAAGCCTCACGTGTTAAATACGTGAGCACCTATATGCAAAGCATATAGGCGCTGCAATCAAACAACAGATAGGCTAAACAAAGCCCCACATGCTAAACACGTGAGGACACCTCCTTACGTAGAATTAAATTCTACTTAATGAACCATTGGATCAATGATCCAATGGTGATTAAATATAGAATTAAATTCTATTAGGAAGAATATTTTCTGTTAGACAGAGAGTTAATGGATCAAAGATCCAAAATATTTTCTATATCTTTCTAAATAGAGAAAGATTATACTCTGTTAAATTAAGCACCCTTGGATTAAAAATCCAATGGTGATTAAAATGTCACCGCTCGATAGAATTTTATTCTATATATGATAGAATATCTCCAATCTTGTTAAAAACAAGAACAATATCTTCTGTAAAACAGAAGTTCTTGGATCAAAGATCCAACGGTGGGTAAAATTCCCCAAATCAATTCCGACACCGATTAAATCAATTGGTATCTCTCAATGAGAGATTTGCTCAGAATTAAATAAACTTCTCTTCACTATATAAAGAACCCGAGACTTCAAGTCTCAAAAAGGAAGGAGAAAAAGAGAGACAGACGTAGAGAGAGAGAACTCCCCAGAGGGTTAAAAAAAAGAATATACAGCGAGCTTTTGAGGAACAGAAGAATTTAATTCTCAATGAAAAGACTTGCTTCATTGATACACTAGGTAAAAAAAAAACCCTCTCATTTGCCTCTCTAAGGGTTTAACCCTTCATATAAGAACTCGGTTCTTTCCTTTGGTTGAGATTTGCATAGGCAAATCTTCCCACAAGTTGAGAATTTAATTCTTATTGGGGAGATTTTGCTCTGCAAGATTAAAAACCTAGGGGTAAAAAACTAAGTTACATAAAAAAGGGGAGAAGAAGAGCGGGAACACATAAGAATTTAATTCCTCCAAAGATTAGGGTTTAACCATATATAAAGAACTTAGTGTTAGTTGTATGTATTCCCTAGAGGCCATTGTTGTACATGATTGCATATTACAATGGATGCTTGGACATATATAGGGAGAACTTTCTTGCTCGACATGATAGTATGCTATCTGGTTACTCTTTATCTTAACATATAGACTAGTATTGTGATGCTGTCTTGCTCACATATGTTGGTAAAGCCCTTAGGATGTATACTTCACTACAAGGATTATGATGCAGATCATACTAGTGGGGCCAGGTTAGTCCACATGTTCATCCTTTAATTATTCCTAATCGAGGGCGTATCGAGATAGGGCATCGATATTCCAGAGTAGACTAGCGTATACGCTTCTTGACCCATTTGATGGGCGATGGATGATCTCATATCCATTGGTGTTTGACATTAAAGATGGTATACGGGTGCTCAGTGGAGATTGGGTACACTGAACATGACTCATCGAGAACTCCTAGATGGTATTATACCTAACGTCAGATAGCAGTTCTCTGGTGACACTGGTATAGGTTAGTCTGTAGACCCGAGATCGTCATAGAGTCTTGTGTGATTCCCACTGTTCTTTGATTTCCACCTAACCACGTTCAAGAGAGCGTGCAAAATGGTGGTTTTTGGATACAGTCCCGAGTCATATGGAGGCAATGAGCGATAGGAGGGGATCCGTCTCTTCCGGTATTGAGGGTTGATGTTGTGCTGTGCTCGATTAGCCATAACAGGAAGTCCCTGGCCAGGGTTGATACGGAGATTTACTGGTAAGTGTTATCAGTAGTTTCTCGACCCGTTATGAGCCTTATATCTGCATGACTTATCAAGTTGCTAGGGTCTAACGTTTACCACCCCTAGACTTGATATACGACATATCAGATGAAGAGACCGGACTGTACGGTAGTGTTACTTATTGGATTCACGGGAGTATGGACAATCTTGCTTGTTGATCTTCTGATCGCTCAATACCCGGTTAGCCGTTACGTCCAGCTAGTACCGATGACGGCTTGTTTGTGACTGATATGATCATCACCTACTGCCGGCGTATTGACGAGTCTTTAGAGTCATACACAGAGGTTTCCTAGCTCAAGCGAAATGAAGTAGGGCACATATGTGATATGTGCGGGACCGAGATTAATACGTGTATGTGATACCATATTCCAAACTCATGATACAGGTTATATATGATATAACCGGATTGTTGAATCAAGTGTTGATTCAATGATATGTTATATGTATATGTGATATGCATATAAATTATATTAGTCGGTTGTATACGATAAAACCGGGTTATTAAATCAAGTGTTGATTTAATAATTTAATGAGTAATTATATATTTGATATATTAATATACATTAACTAATATTAGCTCACTTAAGAAAATGTTTTCCCTTTTATACGTTTAATATATATGTGATATATGTTAATGTATTTATTTTGTGTCATGCTAGATAATACATTGGACATGGGTGTATGAGACTCATACCAAAGTAAAGATAATTTGGGTTTTTAAATATTAAGGGATAAATTAAAATTAGGTGGAAATTAGTATGGCTAAGATGCTTGTGGAAGCATGGAGAAGCTTTGACTAAAGTCCACCAATTTTGTTTTACTCTAGATATTTACCTAACCACTATTTTTAGCCGTGATTTAGTCTGTACATAAGTGATATATGATATTTTCTCACCCATGGTTCACACTTGGATCATTTGATCATTTTCTTCATCTCCTTCAATTGCTCTCTAGATTTAAGTGAGAAAAGAAAAGAAAGAGAGAAAAATTATTCTAAAGTGAGCAAAAATTCCTACTTCACCAATCTATACCAAACTAGCCATTTAGTATAGCTTGTTTCTTCACTAGTTCATCAATTAGTGAAGAGGTAGCTTGAGTTAGACATTCTTCGACGTAGATCATCTTCGGCCTCGAAAATCCTTGAGCAAGCTCGTTCCTTTCACCTAGTAGAGCCAAAGGAGAGTCCGGGGCACCACTACTTGGAGTAAAGGGACTACTACATGGAGCTTTATAAGTGAAGGACCGGTCAACAAAGGTTGTATTCCCATTTCACATAGTGTAAAGTTGTTTACTTGCTTAGTTAAACCCTAATTCTCTAGTTAGATTCTTGGTTTGGGTTGCTTTGCTCTCTAGATTTTTTAAAATTGCATACCCGATACCTTATAAAACCTAGTGAGAGTGCTAAGGAACCCAGCAGCGGTATCAGAGACAAGCTAGAGAATTAGACAATGCTAGTTGAACTACGAAACTGAAACAACTCCGAAACAGTATAAAAAACCTAGTTTCTGTCGAATTTTTCTGAGCCTCTAATTTTTTTTAAAATAGTTGCAGAGTGCCCTTTATTGTGTAATAAGAACACCAGAGAAAAACGAACCCAAACCATCTGTTTTTGACCAGCGAAATGAAGCAAAAAACCAGCATCACCGGTTTTGTAGATGTGTTTGGGCATCGTTTTTCTTTGGTGTTTCAGGTATTGTTTGATTTTGCTAAAAATTGCATGTGATGTTATCTTTCAGTAATGGCAATTCGGAGTGTTTCGTATTTGTAATTTTAACATCGTTTCGGGTTTATATATGTGATACAATATTTGGAATCCACAATAATTAGTTTTGTGAAAACTAGTTTGAATTTTGTAAACCTAGCAATTTAGTCTCATTTGATCGGTTGCCACGGGGTTTTGATATGGATCAAAACTCTATCGCAATCACGTAGTGTACGCGGATACTCGCCGGGTAATATTACTAGATAGCCACGCCTGTTCATCACAGAATACTGCATTTTATACCGCCCATTCTTACGCTCGTGTGTTTATAGGTAGGTACTTTTAATCCGTGTTTGTTACATGTTTACAGAATAAAGGTTTCCAGTACAAATATTGCAAATCAGGACGAAATCTCCACAGTTACGGCAAAATACGGAACATCTGTCACAGCAGATAAAAGCCGGGTTCCGGTCATCCATATCCGTCCAGTGCCGAGTACCGGTTCCCGATACAAGACATGTGACAGTAGTCATTCATGTCCGGGACAAGCACAGAGCACGAGGTGGGCTGCATAAGAATCAATGGGTGCGCGGAGCTCGAGGGAGATAAAGTCAAAAGTAAAGAAAAGATAATGTAATCTTGGACTTTGAAATCTGCAAATATTCTGAAGACTTCTGTGCAATATGAAGATTGCAAACACGAGGAAAAGACAAACCAGAAAGAGCCACCAAATTTGACCACCCAATTCACCAGTACGGCCGCGGATGAGCGGCCAATAGGGGGTATTGGCCGCGCATCCGCGGCTAGGTGGGGCCCACTCCTTGTCGTTTTTTCTGGGTAGTTTGGGTACTTCATATTGTGTCTGCTGGTTGCCCTAGAACTCCATTCTCCTGCCTATAAATACAGCAGACCTGAGCCAAACCAAGGGAGCTTTTTCTTTAGCCTCTTTTTTGTAGTTTTGTTCTTCTTTCTTCTTCTTCTTCATTCTTCCTCCATGAAATTGTAGTGAGAGCTTTTGAGTGGATGTTAATGAAGATGAGGGTTTTTTTATCTTTCTTGTTAGTTTGCTCCCCCTTGAGATTCTTGTTTTCTCTTGCTCATTCAACCTCTTCATTGAGCTTGAATGGGTAAGGGTTAGTTATTGATCTCAAGGGTCGTATTTTCTCACGGGACTAGTTCTTCACTTCACATGCGTTCTCTACCCTTCCCTTGATCTTGCAACCTCTTCATTGAGCTTACAAGTTTAAGGGTTGGCTATTGAGCACATGCTTGGCTTGGGTTCTACTTCCGTGTTCTTTTTATTTGCTTATTTATTACTTGCATTTTTCATTCTTGCTTTTATTACTTGCAATTTTATTCATGCACTTTAATACTTGTATCTTTTCTTTTCTTTGTTCTTTTCTTTTTGTTCTCTTTTGTTTATTTTGTGAATGTTGTAATTATTGTTGTTGTTAAGAATTCATACGGTATTGTAAGTTAACGTTTCTTTGCCAATTCCTTTTCCCGTTATTTTCCATTTGAACTTCACCCAAACCATACGCAAGCGCTCCGTTAGGCACCGTACCCTGACAAGGTAACGGTGATTCCTAACCGCGACCGGTTGCGTTCGGTTTGGCCGGAGGCGAAAGCAAGAGACAAGAACGGAAGGACAAGGGTAAATAAGCCGGATTCCACGAATACCGCGCTTAAATCCCCTAATCCACGTTGTTGTCGATTGCTTAGCTTCAATTGGTCAAGACTCGGCTCAAAGGTTTTGAGTACGGATTTCTTAGCTTACAATCTCGTATCTTTTCTTAACAACTTTATACTTGCAGATATACACATAGGTTAGAATAAACTCATACAGATTCTTTATTTACTCGTCTAAGACAAGAAGGTAAGATACCACCATCTCCCTGTGGACCGACCCGTGCTCACCGGCTAGCTGCATAGCGACACCGTCCTGATCGCGGTTACACTTTAATTCTTTGAACATCCGACACGCCATCGGCGTGCGATCAACGCCCCATAGCCCCGACCAAGTGACTGTAGGAGAACCCCGTTGCCAAAAGCATCCCCCGGGTGCTCGCGGCCGCGGTGTTCCGCCTAAGTGCACTTCGTTGACGGCATCGGAGATGCGTCCATCTATTAAAGTTTTCAACGAGCATTCGATCAGGTTGTGGGGAATCTTGCTGAATTACCCGACTGGTTATTGAAAAGTGTTTTTAATATTGAGAATAAAATGCGGGGTTTATAAGGTTAGGCAAGAAATTCGGAATATGAGATATTCCGGGTTTATGATGTCTAAGGAATTCATATGATTAGGCATGAAATCCGAAGTATGTAATATTTCGGGTTTATAATGTCTAAGGTTGTTGCGGATTCCAATTGTTGTAGTTTTCACTTTCTTTTCTGCGACCTTAAGTGTAATATGTGGTGTATTGCCGGTTTCGTTGCTATATGTCAACGATAATTGGGATACGCATATTTACTTACGTTGATGACATGTGATGTTATGTGTTGCTGGGATATGTTATGTTGGATCGTCGTGTTTGAATAGCCGGGGGGGTTTTGCGTGAGATGAGAGTTTTTCATTTTCATTCATGTAAAAACTTGTATGTAATATTCTTTTATTGGGGCACTTCCGGGTTGAGGATGATGTCACCATTAATGTATATTATTTACTTTTCCGCATTAGGATAGACCCAAGGCGGGGAGCACAAGTAACCGGGTTCTAGAGTCCAGTGGGAGACCATCTCGAGGAGTCGAGACCAGCTTTCCTAATTCTAGAATTGGTAGGGCTGCTTGCCGCTCTCATAAGGGTCTAAGGATGTGGGTTTGGCTATTCATCACGACCGTGGAATCCGTATTTTTTACTGGCTTAATTTAAAACACGGACCTCCTAATATATCCAATATTTCATATGTTGACTTCTACTGTAATGTTCTGTGATGAGATCATATAACTGCCTTAGACGATTGCTTTATATTATATATATGATATATAATAAATGTTGCTTATGTTTTGCATCCGCGCTAGTCCTGCCCCCGCTCTGCCGTTAGTTATCTAACCTAACGGTGCATGACGGGACCACATGGCAAATGTGGATGGCATAAGCGTACGTTGTATAAGTATTTTCGTTTCTTCTGTGATGCTTAGGAAGCATAAATGATGGGACTTCATTAATGAGATTAATGAAAAAGAAAGAAAGAAACTCAAAGAAGTTGTAGAATCCTGTTTCAAAAAGGTACCTCTAGTTCTTGCTTTGCATAGCGGTATTCTTTTATGAATATCCAGCACCTCATTCGATAAGGAAAGAGCCGAGATCCCTTCACCGGGAGTGACCTCTTTAGCAAAAGCTTGCAGATGCTACAACCCGCTTGGTTTTGTTTTTTGATTGCTTCTCTAGTTCTTGCTTTGTATAGTGTATTCCTTGATGAATATCCAACACCTCACTCGATGAAGAAAGAGCAGAGTTCCCTTCACCGGGAGTGACCTCTTTAGCGAAACTAGCAAAAGCCTAAAAAACACTCCTTTTCAAAATCACTTGATTCTACAACGATATCAAGTTCATTACGCAAAAGGTTTTCTTAAGAACCTGTCGTAGCCCTCCGTCATTTCAGATAAATACTATTTAGTATTCATGCTGCGTTTGTTGGCCTTCGTCAAGGCGTAGTGTGCGGTAGCTAACTAGTGCTTATGTGCAACATAAAATGAAATTGGATTAGGGTAGTCATGCGATTTTGTTGGCCTCCGTCAAAGGTCGTGCGGATTGGTTTAATTCAATCATGAAATGTACGGGTTGAACTTGACTAGCAGCCTATGGTTTGTTGGCCTCCGTCAAGGTCATAAGACGCTAGGGGCAAAACATTATCGAGAATTTCAAGTGTTGAAATTTGTAATGAGATTGCATACCTTCTATGAGATAGTTGGATCCTGATACCCACTGCGCGTAAGAGTTGCTCCTGGGAGAGTTTTTCACTTTACAATTAGCCGATCAAGTTGGTGTCTAGAAAGGTGTTTACGGGGTTACGTCCTTGGGAAAACGAGTTTTATTTTAATTAGGTCCGTACGATAGCACGGGGAACCTCCCTCAAAGTACCGACATTAGTCTGGCCGAAAGATTGGCGAACTTGTAGGATGTAATTAATCCCGGCTAGTCTTGCCTTTTAGGGTTTGAAGGAAGATTTGATAAAAACAGTGGGAGCCATCCTGATTAGATAAGATAATAACCAATCTAATCTTGCAAGAGCATACACTAAGTGTTTTCTTCTCTCTCTCCTGGTAGCGACCATGTTACGCCTTAATCAAGATAATAATATGGATGATTGGCCGAACCCGATTGTTATACTTAGCTGGGGAACATTGGTTCCGCTCTTTCTTATAATTGTTATAAGTCCAAGTAGAAAATAGAGGAATATCTGGATTCCCACATGACCCAAACGAGGAATGTGCATGTTGATGTTTGTTACCGAGATCTGTTTCTCAGTACACTCTACGTCCTGGGTATTAGATACCGGATCGGGACCCTACATATGTAATATGTTACGTGGGCTAAAGAAAGGTAGACAACTGGGAAAAGGTGATCATTCTCTAGAGTAGGGAATTGTGCAAATGTTGCAGCCAAAGCTGTTGGTGAATATCACCTTGTATTAGCAACTGGTAATACATTGATTCTGAACGAATGTTATTACATACCGAACCTGATATGCAATATTATATCATTTTCTTTATTATGTAAAGAAGGATATAATCTTGTATTGCAGGATAATATTATGAACATTTTCCTAAATCAAAAATTGATTGGATCAGGCACGTTATATAATGACATATACGTTCTAAATCAAACTACAGTTCTCAACGTACAGAACACACACAAGAGAAAAAGTTCTGAAATGAACGAATCCTTCTTGTGGTATTGTAGACCAGGTCATATCAATGCCACACGACTAGCTAAGTTACATAAAGATGGATATTTAAATCAGTTTGAATTTATATCTTATGAAACTTGCCAGTCATGTCTCAAAGGTAAAATGACTAAAACTCCGTTTATTGGATACGAAAAAAGAGTTACTGAACTGTTGGGAATGATACATAGTGATGTATGCGGCCTTGTGTCTACACATGCCAGGGTTGGTTCTTTGTACTTCATTACATTCATCGATAATCTCTCAAGATTCGGACATGTGTTCTTGTTGCAACACAAGTCTGAAACTTTTGAGAAATTCAAGGAATATAAGTACGAAGTAGAGAACCAGACGGGTAGAAGTATTAAAGTCCTTCGATGTGATCGGGGAGGAGAATACTTCAGCACGGAGTTCCAGGATTATTTAAAAGAGAATATGATTCTCTCTTAGCTTACTCCTCCTATACACCACAGAACAACGGTGTATCAAGGCGGAGGAATCACACCCTATTAGTTATGGTGAGCTCTATGATGAGTACTGCTGAGTTACCTGTTTCCTTTTGGTGTTATGCGCTTGAGAAGCCGCATACCTATTGAATAGAGTTCCAACCAAATCAGTTCCTACCACTCCATATGAGATATGGAATGGGAAGAGACCATCTCTTAAATAAGTTAGGATATAGGGTTGTCTGGCTTATGCTTAAAGGCAAAATCCGGACAAGCTCGAGGCAAGGTCAGTTCTGTGTAAATTTGATGGATATCCCGAACATTCTCGCGAGTATATCTTCTACCATACCGAGGAGCAAAATGTGTTTTGTTTCTCAGCATGCCACCTTTATAGAAAAGGAATTTCTTATGGAAGAAATTAGTGGTCATGAGGTAGAATTGGAAGGAGTTCCAGCTAGACAAACTAAAAGCTGATGATTTGGTAGAACCGGAGGATTCAATAGTTCCCGACGAACCTTAGCCTCTCCGCAGATCTAGTAGGGTTCCTCATCCGTCTGAGAGATACTACGGTTTTCTCAATAACAGTGGGAGCGAGGATTGCATCATGGAAGATGATGACCCAACTAGTTGTAAGGTTACGCCAGCGTCCCGGCCATCAAACCGTGGCCAAACGCGGAACAAAAACATTTTGAAACCCGGCGCTCACGGAACCCGATTCCCGGATCGAACCATTAAACCTATACTACTAAACTGTAAAAGGAGTTTAAGAGATTATACCGATCGATCCGTGTCCTTCGGTCTTCAACCTCTTCCTAAGCTCCTCGCGGCTGCCCCGAACAAGTTTGCTCTCCGATCTCCCTCGTCGAAGACGATCCACGTCGAGAATTAGTAATACGGGCTCCCGTTTCAAAACCGAAGCAACTCAGGTATCCAGTTTGTTAGCCTAGATACTCAAGGTGAAGTAGAGATAGTGTGTGAATACTTTGTCTCAATGCATCCAATGATTTGGATGTAGGTGAATGAGTTGCCATGGATAGAAATGTGAAGCAAAAGAAATTTTCAAGTGAAGAAAATGGGCTGTTGAATTTAGTGAGTGTTTTAAAGCAACACAAAAATTCCTGCACACAAAATGTTCTCTGTTGATGTTATAATGTAGGGTTGTGGTGGTTTTTATATCAAATTAAGCAACCCATAAAAAACACAGCACAACCAAAAAAATCAGCCATGAATTTTTTTTCCTTGCCAAAAAAAAAACAATAGCCACAAATACCCCCAGCACAAAATCAGCCACCCACTACCAAAAATATCTCATACAAAAATCTTTAACTTGACAGAAACCATAAATGCTAAACATGACTAGGAATTTTGCCCATGCCCAAATGACCCATCACTGCCCCCACGAAATTGGCAGCTAAGAATTGCCAGCACATGAAAAATCTACAGCCACTAATTTTCCCTCACAAAAAAATCAACACACATGACATTCGAAATTTTTCCCTGCACGAAATTTCCATGCAAACAAAATATCTCACATTTCACACCTCAATTTTAAACATTAAACTAAATGTTAAAATTGGAAGAAAAGAAAATGGCAACTCCAAAAATAAACTCGTAATGAATTACAAGAATACCCATCATCCGTATATACATACCTGCATCCGTATTCCGACTGAATACGAATACAACGAGACGAAAATAATCCAACAATATAATACTAAGATTCGGTTTAAACCAAACCCCACTAGTATTATCTGTCTGATCATGAACCGTGCACAAGTGCACGAATATGATCGAACCCTACCATAAAATCATACGGCCTCTACAACGTTTCGTCCGAATCAGGGAAACCCTCTGTGTGGGACTCTAAAAACTCGTCAATACGCTGGCAGTGGGCTTAACCACAAGCACGTCAGTGGCACTAGCTGTACGTAACAGCTGCCTATGTATTGAGCGAAAGGGAGGTCGACGATCGAACTCATCCTGAAACCCTACTGAGCTTGACAGTGACAATATCCGTACAGTCCGATCCGTTCTTTTATGAGTATCGCATATCGAGTCTAGGGGTGTATAAAGTCAAACCCCAAATAACTTGACATTTAGTACGGCATGAAACCTATCACCAAATGAGAAACTACCGATCCTAAATCGGTAATTCTCGTCTACCCCGGCCGAGGATTTCTGGTGATGGCCACCCGTGCACTACGTGACATCAACCCCCAATACCTGGAGAGACGAATCCCCTGACGATCTGCTCACTGTCTCCATGTGGCTCGAGACTGTACCTAACTAAAACCTGTTTGCACGACTCCTCTGAGCCGTGGTAGAGTAGTAATCAAAGCAAGCACAGTGGGAACTCACACGAGACAAATGACGATCTCAAGTCGATAGACTAACCTGTACACATGTCACCAGGGAACTGCTATCTGACAGTAGGTATAACACCAACTAGCATATTCTCGGCGAGTCCGTCCGGTGTACTCATAACCCAATGAGCACCTGTATCAATCTTAGGTGAACCAACTGACACCAATCGATTGTGAGACCGGCCACCGCCTCTCGTCGGGATCTCGATCCGTATACACTAGTCTACTATTGGAGTATCGATGTCCAGTCTCGAAACTCACACGACTAGGGACACTTTAAGGATGTGCTTATAGACCACCCAACTCTCACGTATATGACGCCATCATACTGCTGGTAGTCAAGCAAGAATCCTATGGGCTCTATCAACATGTAATAGTGATCTGTAATGTCACCTGAAGCATGTACACGATGATAAAAGCAAACCAGATAGCATACTATCATCTCTAGTAAGACTGTTCTACCTGTATAGATCCTCCCTCAATCATTGCAATCACGTGCCTGCGATCCAATAATTTACTTGAGGGCACTATAGCCAACAATCTCCCACTTGCACTTAAGGATAATTATTGCGGTGTCGCATACACACAGCCCGTGTGATATCGAACACCCAACTCCTCTACTAATCAGTTTCACAAATCCCGTTTGTGGAACTATTGCGTTCAAGAAATAGCCTCAGTGAGTGGATCCGCTTCAATGTTTCTTTCTATGACTCTCTTATCTCAAGTTCGTGGAGAAAGCCATCTTTCGAAATGAACAATACTTGTCTTAGAATATGTCTGGATATCTGATAGGACCCAGTTCACAAATGAACTCCAAATCCAGTAAACTTCTTCGACTGTATCGTCAACTGAATTTAATCAGTATCCTGCGCCATGCCTCTCTCAGTATCCGTCTGGACCACCTGTCCAAACTACTGCCCCTCAAAAGAGGGAAAACTATAACTCTGACAGTCACTCTGTCATCCAGGCCACCTTGGAATCCTGGAATGATAACTGTCTCCCGAAGGAGCCTGCCGTTACCATATCCCTAGAACATTCACTTATGTTCTAAAACTGCTTCCGAACGTTTCTCCAGGGTTTAGATTAATATATCAACTTATTGCATCTAGTGCAAAAACAACATCTGGTGTGGTACTTGACATCTCATGATTGACTCAATTGCCTAAGCAAATGATATGCCAATCATGCACATCCCTCTCCCCTTTAGTCAGTAAGACACCTTTAGAGAGGGTGACTCCATCACCTGCAGGTACACTACCATGCCAGGAGTCGTCTATTCTAAAACACCTTTAGAATACTGTCTAAGTACCCGGATTGGGAAACTACCCAAATTTAGATCTAAAACCATAGATCTAGTTACCAGAATGCCTGATATAATATCCAAATCCTATGTGGAGAAACCACTGTATGACAACCACAGTATAACTGATCGTAGTATAGGAATATCAATTCTTACAAAGTGTATGTCATCCAAATACCAGGACATCACACCCTACTGCCTTATTAACAGATCCATCTCCTATTCTGATGAAGTCAAAGCCTATGACTGTCACATCAAAAATAGATGATCTCTATTCGCTATATTTGCTTTAGTCTATAAATAGACATAAGCTACTTGTCCACTATGCTTCCGCTGCTCCCACTGACTACAACAACCCTCTGGAAGAGTCATATACACGTGCACTTCTAAAACTAGTTTAGAACAACGCTATACTCATCCTCCTACCGGGTCTCATAGTCTAGAACAACAGTAATGGCAAGTTTGGATAAACAAGAACCTCCCTGTCACCATTCTTAAGGATACCGAAGTACCTCTCGGGCGCCTGAGGTTACCCACCATATCTGCGAAGTGGCGAATGGAATGTCAAACCCGATTGAATCTTTAGGTTCTATTAAACTTTCAGTAATCGTTTGTGGTTCTGGAATCACTTCCAGTTCTACCATACTCCCACTACTGTTTTCTGAAAAAGTCCATTTTGTTAAAACTGTGGCGAGTCAAGATCAATATCACTATTGATTTTCCAGATGGTAGAAAGTTAACCCTCGTCATAGCCTGGGATAACCCACAAACTTCCATTACAGAAACGTGCCTTGAGTTATCCAGAGTCTGGTTTTAAGCATAAGCCGGACAACTCCATATACCTTAACATCGTTAAGATTTGAACCATTCTATATACAATATAGAAACAGAGCCACTGATTTAATTGGAACCAGATTCAAATCATGCAGCTGTCTCCAGTGCATGCCAACTAAATGGAGAGAGGCCGATCAGCATTACTCAACTTAGGATTGCAACCAGATATGAGTAACCTGAAAGAGAAACAAGTTTTTCAAAACCATTACTATCAACTGAATACCAAACACAAGTATCTATATCTTCGATCACCTTGAAGAATCCCGATACTTGCAACATATGGTTCTCTACTTTATTCTTATACCTATAACTTCTCAAAATTTGGACCTTATATTTCTACGAAACACTTGTCTAAAACTTGAGAAGTCGCAAGTAAACAGAATATAGTACGAGTACTATCCCCTCTGTCCTAATGGATACTGGACAACATACAATACTTTGTATATATCCCCTGAGTTAAATAACTCATATCATGTGCGTCGTGGGTTGAAATCTGTACTATGGTTAAGAAGAATTACACCGCTGTTTAATGCTCCTTACCTAACTATCAACTGATATAGGTAAATGTCATGGACATAATTTCAAAATGTTATATCTCACTTTATAAAACAAACGTACAGATATATCAGTTTGAAATTGGTGCATAACAGCGAATATTCAAAACCAAATATTTGCCGTCAGGCAAATCCCCAGGCGATTTCCTCAAATATCACCAATTACAACAAATTCCGATATAAGGAGGATGTAATCACCTAATTTCCAATAACTTACTTCCACTCATCATCTGTAAAACAATACGGATGTGAGAATCAGACGTGGTAAATACATACCCTGGAGTAAGGATCGAATTGGGAAATCAGTTTTCAATTAACAACGCATAGTGAAACTGAAACATGAAAATGTTTCGAAGGGGTAGCCGGGTATTCCTAGTAATACCTCTTCCATTATCCAGATTCATGACTATAACCGTATATTTCACGGTTTGGTCATGAATGATAGCAGTTGCAATTTACTTTGCCCTCTTTCTAATCCTTTTATTTGCCTTTACCTTCTGTACACCACATTTAGGCTAATTGGTTTTCTTCATTCCCTACCTTTCGGCACCTGCCTATGGTTTAGAAGAAGACTATCCAGTAAGTGTAATAGGTGTACCATCTCCTAATCCTAGGAGCCTTCACAACTTGAGAGAAGGTAAAAGGAAAAGACAACTGAATAGTCCTATTCAATTTCTCCAGAACCGGAAACCATCCTCGAATCTGAAACAAGTTTCTTCGAGTTCATATGTAACTATACGATGATCATATCTAATAAATATGGATCTTCATAGTGATACGGAATGGTCCGGAGAAAAGCAAAGGGTAAAAGTAGGAGTGGTAATGATATATGCAACTCTGACAATCCAAAATTCAACGTGTTTTAAGAAGGTCCGGTTAACTTGGTTACTGAGTTATTGTCTAGGGTCGGGTCATGGACGCTACCAAAGAGAGAGAGAAAAGAAACACTCGGCGTGCACTCTAACCTAGATCAGAATGGTTAATCACTTTATCTAATCAGGATGTCTCCCACTGTATCCTCAAATTCTCCTCCAAACCTGAAAGAAGAATTAGTTGGGATCACCCGAGGAGTAAACCAACTCATCAGTAGGATCGGGATCCAACTATCATCGCATGATAACCTGATGGAATCCACTCAAGTTATCACACTACAGAAGGTATGCGCATGCCTGGCAAGTTTCCTGCATGTTTGAAACTCCCGATGTGATTTCTACCCCATGCTCTTATGACCTTGACGAAGGACAACATATCATAAATCACATGTCAAATTCTACCCGTCATTGTCCAGGTTAATTTGAACCCACCCGTACATACCCTTAACGAAGGCCAAAATAGTAGTACGACTGTCACAAACCAACGCATCTATCTATGCAACAGAAAAGTAACAAATCACTACCATACACTATGCCTTGACGAAGGCCAACATACATAGCATGAATACTAAATGCTACCCGTCCGAAATGACAGAGGGCTACGAATGGTTTTTGGCGAAAAACCTTTAACGTAATGAACTTGATATCGTTGAAGGAACCAGATAGCTTTTTATAAATATATAGTGGCGAAAACCTTAGCTAAAGAGGTCACTCCCGGTGAATGGATCTCGGCTCTTTCCTCGTGGAATGAGATGCAGGATATTCTCACTGAATACCGCGATGCAAAGCAAAAAGTAATCGACTATAGTGAAGTTATTACCCTGACGCAAACTTCTTCCCAAGGGGTCACTCCCAATGAAGGGATCTCGGCCCTTGCCTCGTCGAATGAGGTGCTGGATATTCATAACCGAATGCCTTGATGCGAAACAAAAGAAAACGTCCTTACAATAACAGCTTTTTAAAATTGTTCCAACAACATCAAATAGGTCTGTTTTCCTTGCATTGATCTGAATCAACGCAGTCCCATCAATTAATCACACCACAAAAGAACGAAAATATGATGCACGTATATGCCATCCGCATTCGCCACTGGGTCCCGTCATCACCCGTTAGGTTACTTAACTAACGACGGAGCGGGGACTGGACTAGCGCGGGTGTAAATATATACAATATCTATTAGTATATATATAAAAATATATAATAATCGCTCCAGGCATGATAAATGCAACATCACAGATAAGTAATAAGTATCACAGATCAATACAGATAATCTGGGAGCCCCGGGTTTCCTTTGAGCCACAAGTGAAACCCGACGTTCCCCTGGTCGTGTGGATAGCCCGTGCAATGAAAACCTAGACCTCTATGAATGTGGCAAGTTACCCGCCAAAACCAGAAGCGAGGCAGCCCCCTTCAACAAAGTGAATTGGCCATCCAGCACTTCACGGAATCCGGTAACTTGAGCACCCCTCCTTGGGTCAACCTATACCCCCTATGAGTGCGGCGAATAGCCCGCCAATTCGAGAGTGAGGCCCTCTCCTACTCAACTCCATGAGATGAGGACCCGTTGCCTTCCAGAACCCGGCTATCTGTGCACTCCATCGCGAGGTAATTCTAGTACAGAAAAGAAAATATGTACAACGGTGATATCGACCTCAACCCGGTCGTGCCCCAAACAAATAATATACAAACAGGCAGTGCCGGCAGTCCACATGTCGGACGCTCGCCCCACGATATCAAATGTACAAATAAAACTAAACTGTACTATTATTGCAACCAAGCTATCCACCACGACGAATCCACAACAACACAGCACAATAAAGAACATCAACGTGAATGTCACGTTCGCAAACCCGTCTAAAAGAACTATAGCAATTAGATAAGTTGTACCGATCTAATGACATTCACGATCGCAGATAGAAACGTATGTACTGTAAACTTTAAATAATGTTAGAAATATCGATTTCGAAATAACCCCGAATAGCCCCAAACAACTAGATAAATCCATATCAAAACTGGGCTAAACAATCAATACCACTGAACTAATATTCCAGAGACTAGATGGCATGCCAAAAATCAAGTCCCAACTCAACTACAAAACCGGCATGGCCGGATTTTCATCAAGTCTCACCGGCCAAATAGTGGAATTAGGGGCTCGTGTTTGGTGTGCCTTCTAGTTGTCACCAAAATAGTCTTCTACAGTTGCTAAAATAATTTTAGAAGACCAATAAAATTTCGACAGAGAATGGAATATTGTTGGTATTGTTACGGGGTTGTTTCGGTTTCGATATTTTAACATCGTCTAAGCAACTAGTATGCGGTTAATGGGTTGTCTCTGATACCATGTAAGGTTACGCCAGCGCCCCGGCCATCAAACCGTAGCCAAACGCAGAACAAAAACTTTTTAAAACCCGGCGCTAACGGAACTTGATTCCCGGATCGAACTATTAACCCTATACTAGTAAACTGTAAAAGGAGTTTAAGAGATTATACCGATCGATCCGTGTCCTTCAGTTTTCAACCTCTTCCCAAGCTCCTCGCGGCTGTCCCGAACAAGTCCCGAACAACCTCTTCCCAAGCTGCCTGTTCAGACCATAATATTGCATTTTTATTCCCCTATTCTTATCCGTTTTATAAGTAAACATGTACTCTTGACACACGTTTGTTGCATGTTACAGGATACAGGGCTTGGATGCGAATACAGTGAAAAAGACGAAAGCTGATACAGAAAAGGGATTTTTGACCAACAAGTAGACGGATCCTAGTCAAGCCTAGACGAAGAACAGTGCAAGGTCCAAAATGTCAAGTGAACGGTTAAAAGATCGCTACAAGTATTCACTGAAACATCTGGAGGAGAATAAGAAGCCCAACAGAGAAAATACATATGAAAATAGGAAGCCCAAGATATCCTGAATCCAGCCCAGAAATATAGTGAGCCAAGCCCACCAAAAGGCCGCGGAACCGCGGCCCAAGCACCCTATTGCCGCGGTTCCGCGGCCATTCCAAGCCCGTGTCGGTGCAGACTTAGGGTGTCGGTGCGTCGGTGCGGGTGTTTGGATTTTCCGTAGGCAAATCTGTAATTGCGCATGTGCGAGAGTCTGTAACCCTAGGTTTTCTGTTTTCCTATAAATTGTAATTACAGATCTGTAAAATGTTATGCCTCTTTTCAATCAATAAATTTCAGAATTTTTGGGAGTTATATTCAGATCTGTTCTATATCGTTTGGAGGGAGCCGTCAACCTAGTAAGGTAAATTATGTTTTTTCTTCTTTTAATTAGTATGCATTATCATCCCCTAATGAGCGAGTAGTCTCCTCGCTTGTTAGGGTTAGCCTTAGGGAAAGGGTTGAGAGATGAGATCTCTCACCCCTTTCAATGCCACATTCACCTAATGAATTAGAACTCCATGCATACGCGCACAATCGCTCCCTACGGCACCCTACCCCTCGAGGTAACGGTGAACCGTAGTATAAAGGGCCGGTTGTGCGCGTTTTCCGTGGGGGTTAGGGTAATTATCAACAAAGGAAGGATACATATCTAGAGGAAGAAACATCTTCCCAAAAGATTCGGATCCACTTTATTGATAATAACCGTAACATCTAACAGATCTAAAAAAAGAAGGCATTGAAAGCGGTGAGGAAAACGTTAATCTCCAAAACTTCCTCTAAGCCTAACCCTATCAAGACTTTAAATTAGATTAATTAAGATCCGGTTTTTATAGATTTTAGAAATCAACCAAAACGACACTTTGAATCAACTCGTTAAAACATATTAAAGAAATTTACCCATCTCTGTGGATCGACCCGTACTCACCGGGTAGCTGCAAAGCGACGCCGTTTCTGATTACGGTAAATATAAGTTTTCATACTAATCACTGCCCAGGTATTGAGCGAAATGGAGGCCGACGAGCGAACTCATCCTGAAACCCTACTGAGCCTGATAGTGACAATATCCGTACAGTCTGGTCCGTTCGTCTATGAGTATCGCATATCGAGTCTAGGGGAGTGGATAAAGTCAGACCCCTAATAACATGACATTTAGTGTCGGCATGAAACCTATCACCAACTGAGTGTAACACTTCAGAAAAATAAAATATTATTTTTGGGAATTTTTATAATTAAATAATATTATATTGAATATTTTAATATTCCGGTATAATTAAATACCGATAAATTTGGAAAAAGTTTGGAAAATTATGGAAATTACTAAAATGAGGGCGTTTTATTGGATTTATGCAAATTATGAAGTTTTACGAGTTATTTGACACTAATTTAGTGCTAATCGCGATTAAAAATCGCTAATCGGGTTTTAAGCGTGTTTTGTGCAAAACATGCACAAGTCTTTTTTTTCACTTGTTACTTTTTTTTCTTTATCATGGAATTCCTCATGATTCTTGCATGGTTGTAATTTTATGAGAGAAGAAAAGAAAAGAAAAGAAATATAGTATTAGGTATGGGTGAGAGAGAGAAAAGTGAGGGGTATCTTTGACTTGGCTATTCACTCATCTCACCATTTTCATCTCATTCTTTCCTCTCCCCTCCCCCTCTTGTTGCTGCTGCTGCAGCCCTCACTCCCTCCCCTCTTCAAGCCTCTCAAACTCCATGAAAAACACTTCAAAACTCAAACCCTATTTCAATAAAATGATGCACAAGCTAACTAGCAACACATTGGCTAAGAAAGGTTGCATTTCGGACACTTGGGGTAACTCAAGAATTTTCTTGAGTTGCCAAAGGAGGTAATTTCTGCAGCCTTAGTGTAGTGTTTTAAATCCTTATGCATCCATACATGTTTCATGTCGATATTGAGTGGTTTTGTGGACTTAAGAAAATTCTAGTTAAGCGATTTGGAATTCTTGAGTTGTGATGGGAAATTGAGCTCAGTAAAGACCACACAAACCCCCTAGTGCTAGAATTCAGACTTAACCCAGAGACTAGAACTCCGGAATACGGATTTAGAAACCCCGACATCGGATAAATGTGTGAATTTAGAGGGTGTTTTGGAATCTGGAGCAACCCGGGGACACTAGAAATGATTTTGCAATTACCGGGAGTCGTGCAGGCACCTAGGAAGCTACCACCAAGACCTGAGCCCCATCCGCTGCACCCAGGCCACAGATAAATTCAATCTGGCCGCAATTTACGGCCAGGGTAGCTCAAAATTGATCCGTACTTGTTCTGGGGTCCCTTTAGATGTAAATTAGGCCCTCCATATATGCAAAATTGACCAATTTGGCTTAGGGTAAAATCTGGGACCATTTCCATGATTGGTGCATTGTTTTACGACTTCGTTTTGACTTGATTTTGGTATTTGGTATTGTGTTTCGGTCGTGTAGCATTTGGACGTCAGCGACCAGGGTTAATTGTCGTGTTTTGCACGCAAAGCTATAGGTTTTGACCTATGAGCAAAACGTGTATTATTTTGGTTTTTCCGCCTTGATTTTAATGCGCATTGCGATTGTTTATTATTGTAGGTACCTTCGCGTGGATTCCGAGGCGACGGGGCGTGGCGTCATCGATTTTGGCAAGCGAAGACCAGGTGAGTTGATCTATATCCACGGGGGAAGTCGGGTGGATGGCGTATAGCACCCCCGCAATGTATTGATGGAAAACTGATTATAGAATATGGTTAGGAAACCTAGATTAGAAAACTAGGGTTACAATGAGGATAGCTATGAAACCATATTAGAAACTAGAGGATATTTAGAAGTGATATGTTACGGCTAATATGTGATGACGGAATTCGAGAACGACGTTTGTCGATATTGCCGTTTAGGGTACTGTAGGACTAGATAGTCAATGTAGAGGCGTCATCCGAACCATACCCTTTTCTAAACCGAAGAATCGTATGTATTTTAAATATATACTTCGAGGGATGTTACGGATTTTCAAATGATATCTTTTCCTTAAAACACCATAACCCCTATTTTCAAAACTACGATTCGCTTCTTTTAAAGTCTGATTGTATGGTTCGGGTGTGTATGTTAGATTAGATACCTATACTTATAGTAGAGATAGAATGTTAGGTAAACTCGACTTGATGTGAAATATAAATGCGATGAAAGAATATAAGACGAATATGGTGATCTGATGTTTTACCTTATGCTGCATTCATGATACTATTATTGCATTGCATATATCTGTGTTAGTACACTTACACCATTATCGATGATGCGTATGTTACACGTACACAGATTTGCCGGCTCACACACTTCATCATCGATAATTGCCATGTCACTACACAGTAGGATTACTGCATCATGATATGACTCTATACATTATTTACTTGCTATAGTTACCCGTGCACTTATATACGATGTTGCATTTGACTTTGGAGATATTGGGAATTGCAAGGCATATTTTCAAAACTGGAATTCTTTAAAGGAGCGATTTTCCCTTAATATGATATATCACTGTTTCGTGTTGCATGATATACGGATACGCTTACATTTCATCATATGTCGCATACGTCATGCTTTATGATTTACGCATTAAGATATGCTGTTTTCATGAGATTTCTGGATTTGAGAACCGCGGTCATTTTAAAAGAAAGTATGTATTGTTTTAAAAACACGGTTTCTCTTGATATGATATTTCAGTGCGTCCACCATGTGTTTTCTCAGTTCTGAGAGTGGCATTTGAAACCCGATTCGAGGAGCGGTAGGCACCGTCTGCGGGTACATGGTGGACCCGGTGAGGTACCCCGAGGCAAGAAAACTCGTATATGTTAGACGGTGAGCCTGGCAGGGGAGCACTACCTACCGGTGATAGCATTTGGACTCGGCGGTTATCCAGAGGATACCGACCGGAGTAGCGAGATGGATATGAGGGCCGACCAGGGTGTGCGGCGCCTGAGGGCCGATCTGAGGATGTGGCGTCTGAGATATATGAGGATTTATGTGTCGATGCTGGACACGGTTTTCATGATATTTCGAGTGTCGATGCTGGACACTCAGATTCCATGATTTTGAGGTGTCGCGAGGGACACATGTTGATTTATATCCTCATATGTTCATGCATATGCTTTTATGATATTCACATGCATGATGTTGTTGCGTCAGTGGTTGACGCGTGGACTAGATCCACATACATACATACATTGATTTTACTGTTGGATGTTATACACATGCTTATGGACATTGACTACCTTGTTGGCATATATACAGAACCGGTTACCCTAGATTTCATAGTATTACCTTTATGATATAGTTGACCTAGGAGTCGTTGTTTATTCGATTTCTATCTGTTGATAATTTTTCTACTCACGAGTTGGCAACTCACCCCCGTTGTGCCACAGTTCATGCAGGTTGACCGCTTGGACCAGTAGCGGCTTCACTGGCACACAGTTGCATTCGGGTGTTTTGCATTGGTAAGTGGGACATTTGTATCATTCCCACTCTTGTATCTATATTTCTTATTGTATCTAGTTAACTCTATCAATCAAAACTTGTAAATTGTATAAGTAATGAGGCTTAGTGGGATTGTGGTTGTGAGAATTAGAGCGAGGGGTTTTCCACTACTTGTGATATTTATGTATTGCTTTTTCCTTATCTTTTGTGGTGAACTTCGCCGTTGGGCGTCGTATACTTATTTATATTGTCTTGCGTGGTTGTGATCTGCCGTTTGGCGAAGAGCTAGCTCCCGCTTGGGGATGCCATTATTCTTATTATGTATTTGTGGTTTTGGATCAAAATATACAAAGGAGGTGCTGCCAAAATTTTTAAAAGACGAAACATGTTTTCAAACTAGTAAATTTCACTTGCATCATTCATGTTCCTTTTCTATGCATTAAGAAAACCTGATTTCATTATACCTTTATTTCAAAACCCCGCCTCCTTTATTTTTCTTAAAGGTTTAGATTTCTGGGTTTCAGTTTACTTGAATTCCGTTACGCCTTTAGACGTTGCGTGATTCAAGTGCTGGTCACGAGCTAATATTTTGGGTCGTGACACTGAGAAACTACCGATCCTAGATCGGTAATTCTCGTTTACCGCGGCCGAGCATTTCTGGTGATGGCCACCCATGCACTCCGCGACATCAACCCCCAATACCTGGTGAGGCGAATCCCCTGACGATCTGCTCACTGGCTCCATGTGGCTCGGGAATGTACCCAAATAAAACCTGTTTGCACGACTCTTCTGAGCTGTGGTAGGGTAGTAATCAAAACACAGTCGGAACTCACATGAGACAAATTATGAACTCAGGTCGATAGACTAACTTGTACACATGTCACCAGGGAACTGCTATATGACAATAGGTATAATACCAACTAGCATGTTCCCGGCGAGTCCGTCCGGTGTACTCATAACCCAATGAGCACCTGTATACATGTTAGGTGAACCAACTGACACCAATGGATTGTGAGACCGGCCACCGCCCCTTGTCGGGGTCTCGATCCGTATACACTAGTCTACTATTGGAGTATCGATGCCCATTCTTGAAACTCTCATGACTAGAGACACTTTAAGGATGTTCTTATAGACCACCCAACTCTCACGTATATGATCGCCATTATACTGCTGGTAGTCAAGCAAGAATCCTGTGGGCTCTATAAACATGTAATAGTGATCTGTAATGTCACCTGAAACATATACACGATGATAAAGGCAAACTAGATAGCATACTATCATCTCGAGTAAGACTGTTCTACCTGTATAGGTCCTCCCCCAATCGTTGCAATCACGTGCCTGCGATCCAATAATTGACTTGAGGGCACTATAGCCAACACTAGTTTCGAGCAGGCCATCACAAGTGGGGACTCTGTGAAATGGCTAGATGCTATGCGATCTGAGATGGAATCTATATACACCAATAAAGTAGTGACATTGGTAGTTGCACCTGAAGGGGTAAAACCCATCGGGAGCAAGTGGATCTTGAGAAGATTCTTGGTGTAGATGGAAAAGTTGAGACTTTCAAAGCTAGACTTGTTGCAAAAGGATGTCGTCAATAACCAGGTGTGAATTTTGATGAAACCTTTTCTCCAGTGGCTATGCTTAAGTCCATCCGGATCCTACTTGCCATTGCTGCATAGCATAACTACGAAATCTGGTAGATCGACGTCAAGACCACTTTTCTAAATGGTGATTTATAAAAAAGCGTGTAAATGACACTGCCAGAGGGCTTCGTAGACAGTGAGAGCAGTGGAAAGGTGTACAAGTTGCTTAAATCAATATACGGATTAAAGCAGGCATCGCGGAGTTGGAATGTCTGTTTTGATGTGGCAGTTAAAGAGTTTGACTTCATCAAAATGGTAGATGAACCTTGTATATAAAAGAAGGTTGTAGAGAGTAAGGTTGTCTTCCTCATATTGTACGTGGATGACATACTCTTGATAGGAAATGGTGTTTCTATGCTACACTCGGTCAAGCTCCTCTTATCACAATGTTTCTCCATGGAGGATCTGAGTGATGCCTCTTACATCCAGTGATTAAGATCTATAGAGATAGATCTAAGAGGATGTATTTACTCACTAGGTATAGTGAATAGGTGTCAATCAGATCCTGGGGAGAAACGCTGGATAGCTGTGAAGAACATTCTTAAGTACTTGAGAAGCACTAAAAAGATGTTCTTGGTGTTTGGTAACGGTGAACTCTATATGGAGTCCTTTACCGATTCGAGCTTCCAGAGTGATAAGGTCGACTGTAAGACAGTCTCGGGATTTGTCTTTACCCTCAATAGAGGGACGGTATGTTGGCAGAGTTCTAAGCAAGATACCGTGGCAGACTCAACGATAAAGGGTGAATACATCGCTGCAAACGATACTGTTAGTTATATGTATGGCCTAGAGGCCATTACTGTACATGTGATGTATATTGTAGTGGATACGTGGACATATATAGGGAGGACTTTCTTGCTCGACATGATAGTATGCTATCTGGTTGCACTTTATCTTAACAAGTACACTTATAGTCTCTCTATTACATGTTGATAAAGCCCCTAGGATGAGTACTTGACTACCAGGATTATGATGCAGATCATGCTAGTGGGGCAATGGTAGTCGGTAAGTACATCGTTCAATTGTTCCTAGTTGTGGGAGTATCGAGACAGGGCATTGGTACTTGATTGACTGTCTTTTGCGTACTTGCGTTTTAAAATCAAAATTAAGAATATACCGCAATTAATAACAGTGTCGCTTGGTAGCTAGCCGGTTGAGTACGGGTCGGTCCACAGGGAAAACGTGTTCTTTCTTTAAGTTCTTACGAGTTAAGTCCTATTTTTGGTAGGTTTTGATTTTTACAAAAACTAAGATTGAATTTAATTTGAATTAAAGCCTTGCTAGGGTTAGGATTAGGTTAATTTGGAAATAAAACTCTACTTACTGCTTCCTTTTCCCTAATTAAGAACATAGGTGTTAGGGTAATAGTTAACAAAGGGGATTAGCATGACTAGGAAGAAACGAAGAACTTCGTTTCTTCCTTTTGGTCCTTGTCCGTCCTTTCTTAACTCTTAGCCCTAACCTCTATTTAAATCAACCACAACCGGTCTAACTAGGGAATCACCGCTATCTCGTAGGATAGGATGCCGTAGTGAGCGGCGTGTGTTTGATTCAAATAGAGTCGTAATTGAAATATTATATGGGGCAAGAAAGGAGTGAGAGATTTCCATCTCTCAAACCTACCCAATCCTAACCCTAACAAGTGAGGAACCGCTCACTCATTAGGAAAGTTGCGACAAAATTCATTTTTATAATTTTTGTTTTAATAACCTAATTAACTTGCAGATAAATAAATACAGATAAAAAAATTGCAGAATTTAAATTCAAATGAAGAATTGCAAGATAAAACAAACTTACTTTTATTGACACCTCTTGACAATTACAATGGAATAAAAATTTAATCTAGAAATTAAAAAGAGGCATGCCTAATTAGGCTTTCGGGTTTCCTATTTATAGATAGGAGAAACCCTAGGGTTGACATCTGATCCACATTTGAAATTACAAGACTAGCCTAAGAAAGCCGGGTCAAAGCACCGACACCCACCGACACGTGCACCGACACGTGCACTACACGGCCGCGGAACCGCGGCGGAATGCCATGTTTGGCCGCGGATCTACGGCCATCTTGGCGGTTCTCTGTCTCAACTTTCCAGGGTTGGTTCATGTTGCTGTTTACTTCTGTTTTCTTCACTTGGTTCCTCAGAATATCTTCTATTTTCTTCCAGATTTCCACAGTGCAGAATGTTGTGGACTTTTCGCCGTGAGCTTCGCGTTGAAGTCTTTAATCCTGTGCTGCCATTGTACTTTGTGCATTGAACTGTTCGCTGATCTTCGTTTGTTCCTTAAACTGTAGGCGGCATCATACAGATTCATCTATTTGTTGGTCGTAATCTCACATTTGTAGCGTCTTTTCCTGAATTTCACTGTATTGTTCTGAGAACCTGTAACCTGCAACTATTTAGCAGACATGGATCAAAAGCACCTATTTATTTGTAATATGATTAAGATTGGGGAATATAATAATGCAAAATTCTGATATGAACAAATACACCCAAACTTATCTTTTGCTCGTCCCGAGCAAAACTATTTTTATTCTCGAAAAATCCTAATCTCACTTTCGCAGGGAATCACGATTGCACTGTGCTCGTGCAATAAGCCGTTAAACCACTAGGTGTCCCTAGTAGGAGGAGTGTTGTCTCCTGAGGGTTTTCAGCGGATACTACCCACAAAATCCGATCAATTTGGCCTGTTGACTTTCATTATTCAATTCGGTATTCTAGCAAGAATTTCTATTATCTTCAACGTAGAAATCATCAACCCGTATTTTTCACACTCACTTATCATTTAACTTAAAATCGTATATGTTCTGCAAATTTATTATGCTTTCAGCATCTTCTGAATTTTCCTTATAGGGTTCCATCTCAACTTAGGAATTTTTATCATCTCTACTGAAGGTATAAGCCCTATCTTTCATTCCTATCTCTCATCCAAAACCCCAATCATATACCCCTATGTGTGTGTATGTGTAACGCTTCGAAAATCGTTTATGCAGCTTTTCGGTAATCGGCTGAATTAGCAGCTTTTTCCGTAAAAAGTCAAAATAGGTATTTTTCATTATAGACCTAATTATACAAAATTTAGATAAGATATTATTATAATTTGGTCACTAAAATGTCACTTAAAATTTTCTAGTTAAATAAAATAAAATTCGTAATTAATTATTTTTAATATTATTTTAAGCTTTTAAAAATACATTAAATTAGTGATAAATACAAATTTAATTAGGTAAATTACACACTTAGGAAATATTATAAACTAAAATTTAGTGTTAATAAAATTGTATCATGACTTTGCAAGATTGTAGTTCTATGGTTCAAAAATTTATTCAAAAAATGAATTAAAATGAGGTTTTTTGTGTAAAATTGATGTGAGAGCATTAAATGAGCTTGTGAGTGACATTTTGTGTAGAATTTTCCACACTTCTCCTCACTCTCCCTCCCTCTTCACCTCTGGCCGAAACCCTAAGCAGCAGCTCCCCTTTTTCCACCTCAATTCTTGCTTCTAAAATCATGACAAAATCAAGAAAAATCCACAAAAATACACCATTTTCTTCATAAATTCAAACCATAATCCTTGTCCACCTCTTTCCAACCCTAAATTGTTTTAAAACAAGGTGAAAGGAGGCTTCTTTCAAGGGCAAGTGCAAGTTGGGGTTCACTTGGGAGGTATAAATTCTAAACTAGTTGTTAATTTGTAGTTTAATAAAGCTAGTTTAGTATTTTAAAGTGATTAATTTCATTGTAATGGTTAGTTTTGAAATTTCAAGAAAGGGATGATGTTCTAGATTAGGGTTTGATATTGGATAAGTGGGTTTAATCTAGTGTTGTGGCTATCTAGTGGGTTAGATCGAATATTTGTGTGATGTTGCGATCGCGATATCGTAAATTAGCGATGTTTGCTTTGAAATCGGTATGCTATCGCTTACTAGATTTTTATGAATTTTAGGAAGTGATCAAATTGCGTTATATTAGCGATATAATTAGCATCATATATGACTATTAGTGTGCATGAATGCGGGGTTTTGTCTAGTCGGGTTTTAGTTTTAACGATTGCCCCGAAACGACGATTTTAGTTAAGGTTTTAGCGATTTTCGTGCGTTTTCCGCGCACTGAGTGTACGTTGTGATAAATTCGAGAGTGTCAATCTTTTCATATTGTGAGCTCCGTCATTTTAGAAATCTGTAATCTTATTTTTTGTGTTATGCAATTCTAGGATCGGTCGCGAAAATATCGGACGCGGCGCGAAAAGGAAATGCGGTGGTCGGATCGGATTAGCGAGGCATTCATGTGAGTAGATGTATTCATCTATGGGGGAATCGTCTGGATGGCGCGAAGCGCCCCCTTGTTAGAATTACCTTATTTCTTGCAAGATTGTATTGTTAGTTAGCTTACCCCCTTCATTTACATTGCATACCCTTATAGCTAATCGTATACTAGATTGCATGGATATTCATATACACATATGCGATATCACTTCATAGGACACGAACATCATTACCATTGGCTTCTGTTGCTCACGCACTATTCATGTGACACACACGCCTTTGGTAATTGCCATGCCACGAGCACCATAGAACCTGTTTAGCTTAGTGTCACCACCTGCATCATACATGATATATGAAATCGCATAGCATGTTTATACCTTGCATCATCATCATACTTACATAGGTTTATAGCGACAAATCACATCGCATACCTTGATATCATAGACATTTATCACATACAACATGTTGGGTATTATGATTTTCTTGAGGATTTCAGTATTGCTGCGATTTCTGGATTTTTGGGGAAAACCGCAAGAATTTAACAAAATCTTATATTTATCATTTTTAAAACAAAGTTGCGGTTTTCTCGTGATGTATGTGTCGTCCACCATGAATTTTCATGTTTTCTGTTGGATTTCGAGACCCGATTCGAGGAGTGGATGAACCGTCTCGGGTACATGGTGGGCCCGGTATGGTACCCCGGGGCAAGAAGATCGAGTTGTAGACGATGAGCCTGGCAGGGGAAGACTACCTACCGGTGATGTCTGGCGCGGCGGATATCCGGAGGATACCGACCGTTGTCGTGTGATTTGATGATATGGGCCGATCCGGACTGACGGAGCCCGATGTATTGAGACATTGATACAGTGAGATATTGAGACAGATGTGTTTTCATATTTGGTGTCGATACTTGACACGGGTTTTCAGATGATTTCTTGATGGTGTTTAACTATTATACAGATATTCTTTTTTTCTAAAGTTAAGAATGCAGAATCATAGCATTTAAAAACGCTTAAAGATTTAGTATTGACATTGCATACATGTGCATGCATACTAGAGGTATTACATCACATCTGGACATACATGCTGTGACCCATTTGCGTGCATTCTTACGATTGCCTTACTAGATGTTATATTCTACTCACGAGCTGGCAATTCACCCCCGTTGTGCCACAGTGTCTTACAGGTCAGACTCATCAGCCTAGTAGCGGCGGCTTATCTTGTTAGTGACTTCTTTTGCTCAGACTCGCGACATTGCTCGTAGGTGGGTTGCGAGAGTGCTTTTATCTCTTTTCTTTTGTACTATTTTTGTATCTAGTATTCTCCATCTACCACTCCTTATGTGTATATGCAACCTAGTGATGAGACTGAGAGATTTGTGTATATGTGGTTTCTTTTGGGTCAAGCTCACTTGAGCCGACGTTGTGTTTTTCTTACATTTTGCATTTCTTTATGCTCTTTTCTGGATATTGCATATATATATTGCATGTGGTTGTGATCCGCCTTGGGCGAAGAGCTAGCTCCCGCTTGGGGATGCCATTTTGTGATTACAGGTTATATATCTTGTTGTACCCATTTTGGGGGATAGAATTTACAAGGGAGACTCTGCCGAAATTTTCGAAAATTTTTGATTTTTTTTAAAAGGGGTTCAATGTAACTTAATTGATTTAAAAATCGTTTTCATGTAAGGTTTTCCTTCACTCTCTTTTGATTTTGGTTTAGATTTTCTGGGTTTTGGCTGAATTAGGTTACGGTACGCCTTTAGACGTCTCGTAATCTAAGTGCCAGTCACGTTCCGTACTTTTGGGTCGTGACAAAGTTGGTATCAGAGCGTAGGTTTTACCTTCCTTAGTGTAGGACGACCTTGGTAGATGGAGTAGGTGACTTAAGCAGAGTGGCGTAGCGTGGGTATGATCCGCGGCATACTTACGATACGGTACTCCGCCTAAGTGACCTTAGGACATAATTGCTTGTATTTCCTTTCTTGATTCCTTGCATTCCTTGATTCAATTGCAATGTTCTTATCAGTCCTGTTTCTTATTCCAGTTTCGATGCCGCCAAAGACTACGAGAGCTCAGCGGGCTGCCGCTAGGGATGAGATTCGAGCGGGCTCGTCTGAGGCGAGGATCGAGCGGGAGGATACGCCTACCCCTCAGGGTCATATTGATCCGCCTTATCCTGACCGTATTGCTAGATTAGAGGCCGGTATGCAGGAGTTGCGACAGATGATGGGATTTTAGTTGAGTCCAGTCGGGCACAGAGATCCGAGGACGTTCCTTCCACCGCATAGACCACGATTGTACCTGCTGCACAGATGGTCGCTCCTGCTACTACGGAGACTATCCCTGTTTCACTACAGGAGTTCATGAGATTGAGACCTCCAGCTTTTACCGGTACAGATGCGACAGAGGACCCACAGGCATTTCTTGATAGGATGGCTCGGATTTGCCGTTTGTTGAGGTATTCTGATGATGGATTGGTGGAGTTTGCGAGTTTTCATCTGGAAGGTCTTGCCCAGACATGGTACGATTCAGTAGAGAGCGGCCGAGCTGTAGGTCTACCTTCTATGACCTGGGATGAGTTTACAGCTGCATTTCTTGTCCGTTTTCTTCCGGAGAGTGTCCGAGATGCTCGAGCCCGTAGTTTTGAGTCTCTACGCAGGACTCCTGGGATGACAGTGTCGGAGTATGATATACAGTTTACCCAGTTGTCTCGATATGCTCCGTACCTAGTAGACACAGAAGAGAAGAGAATAAAGAGGTTTGTGCGAGGGCTTGATACACAGCTATTCCTTGCCATCGGCACCCAGCACTTTGATACATACGCAGCCGCGATGGATGCAGCCTTACTTTTGGAGGAGCGTATTTCTGAGACTCCGGTCGTTTCTGGGCCGAAGAGGATCCGTACTGATACGCCAGCTCAGCAGCAGATGGGTAGACACCGCGATAGATTATTTCCGGGAGATGGTGGAGGCAGAGGATTGAGACGAGGTCAGTATTTGGTTCATATCCACAGACCCAGCAGTCGTCTCCAGGATGTTTTCGGTGTGGGAGTCAGTACCACCGTGTCAGAGACTGTACCATGGGGCGCCAGGGCACGGCGACAGTCCCGCATGTGACCTTACCACCCTCACCACCTCCTCAGAGAGCTCTACTTCCTACTCCTGATGATGCTCCACGCCAGCCAGATGCTTCTAGAGGCCGTGGGCGTGGCGGTCCGGTTCAGAGAGGACGAAGCGACAGAGGCAGAGGCAGAGGCCGAGGTAGAGGCAGAGGACAGCCAGCTATTAGTGGTGGACAAGCCTGAGTGTTCGCGTTGACTCCTTAGGATGCATAGGCATCCAATGCCGTCGTGACAGGTACTCTGCCAGTATGTTCTTTTGATGCACGGGTATTATTTGATCCAGGCTCCACACATACCTATGTATCCACGTATTTTGCACCGAGGTTGGGTCGAGATTCTTCTCCGTTAGATCAGCCGCTTGTCGTTATTACACCGGTAGGCGAGTCTTTTGTTGCCCGTTTTGTGTACCGATCATGTTCCGTTCGTATCGGGAAGAGAGGTTCTTCAGTTGATTTGATTCTCTTCGATATGCTAGACTTTGACGTTCTTCTTGGTATGGACTGGCTAGCCACCTGTTATGCATCTGTGGACTGCCGTGAGAAAGCAGTCAGATTCAGTTTTCCTGGTGAGCCGGTACTTGTTATTCAGGGAGATCGTAGCGCTACCCTTCCCAGCTTGATTTCTTCTCTTCGCGCTGGTCAGCTCTTAAGGAAAGGGTGTCAGGGATTCTTAGCTTATGTTTGTGATACTAGCTCCACAGAGGTTCCGTTGGACCAGGTCCCTGTTGTGAGAGAGTTTCCTGATGTGTTCCCTGACGAGCTGCCTGGTCTGCCACCAGAGCGCGAGATTGAGTTCTGCATCGACCTGATCCCCGGCACGGGGCCTATCTCTATACCGCCTTATCGGATGGCCGCGACGGAGCTGAGAGAGCTAAAGTATCAGTTACAGGACTTGCTGGACAGAGGGCTTATCCGACCGAGTGTGTCACCTTGGGGTGCTCCCGTCCTGTTTGTTAAAAAGAAGGACGGAAGTATGCGCTTATGCATTGATTATCGTCAGCTGAACCGGGTTACTGTGCGGAACAGATATCCCCTACCCCGCTTTGATGACTTATTCGATCATCTCTAGGGTGCAGGGTTCTTCTCGAAGGTTGATTTACGGTCAGGTTATCACCAGTTGCGGGTTCGGAAGGAGGATATTCCGAAGACCGCTTTCCGTACTCGATATGGTCATTATGAGTTCTTGGTGATGTCGTTCGGGCTCACCAATGCCCCGACAGCATTTATGGATTTGATGAACCGTGTATTTAGGCCGTATCTCGATCAGTTCATTATTGTGTTCATTGACGACATCTTGGTTTATTCTCGGAGCCGGGAGGAGCATGAGCAACACTTACGTATCACATTGCAGACTTTGAGGGAGCATCAGCTGTTCGCCAAATTTTCCAAGTGCGCATTCTGGTTAGACAGTGTCAGCATCTTGGGTCATGTGGTGACGAGATATGGTATTTGTGTGGACCCGAAGAAGATCGAGGCAGTTCAGCGTTGGCCTAGACCAGTATCAGTTACAGAGGTTCGCAGCTTTCTAGGTCTGGCCGGCTATTATCGACATTTTGTCCAGGATTTCTCCCTCATTGCTGCACCGTTGACCGGATTGACCCGGAAGGGGGTTCCTTTTGATTGGACCCAGGCATGTGAGGATAGTTTCCAGCAGTTGAAGACTCGTCTGACTACTGCACCAGTGTTAGCATTGCTTTCAGGATCAGGCGGGTTCGTGGTATATTGTGATGCTTCTCGAGTGGGGCTGGGCTGTGTATTGATGCAGCACGACAGAGTTATCACGTATGCTTCTCGGCAGCTGAGGAAACACGAACAGAACCACCCCACTCATGATTTAGAGATGGCTGCAGTGGTGTTTGCACTTAAGATCTGGAGACATTACCTATACGGCGAGTCGTGCCAGATATTCACTGACCACAAGAGTTTGAAATATATCTTTCAGCAGCGAGATCTGAATCTGAGACAGCGCCGTTGGATGGAGTTGGTGAAAGATTATGATTGCGAGATTTTATACCATCCGGGCAAGGCGAATGTGGTGGCAGATGCTTTGAGTAGGAGACCCGGAGGTAGCTTATCTTGTTTGAGCGCAGTACTGATGCAGTCGACGGCGGATTGGCAGGTGTTATGTGACAGCAGAGTGCAGTTCGAGTTTACTCCTACAGGGGGGACAGCTGGCCCATTTCAGAGCACGCCCACAGTTACTTGACCTTATCCGTGAGGCACAGTCCGACGATGCCCGTATTTTAGAGATTATTGAGCAGATTCGGCAGGGCAGAGTTTCTGAGTTCGTGATTGATGATCAGGGGATACTTCGATTTGGGACTCGACTGTGCGTACCAGATTCTGAGGGACTGAGGCGTGATATTCTCGAGAAGGCACATAGATCGGTTTACAGTGTGCATCCAGGGTCCACCAAGATGTACCATGATTTGAGCGAGGTTTACTGGTGGGACGGGATGAAGAAGGATGTTACAGACTTTGTGTCGAGATGCCTGACTTGTCAGCAAGTCAAGGCCGAGCACCAGAGACCAGCCGGCGAGTTACAGCCCTTGCCCATCCCTGAGTGGAAGTGGGAGCAGGTCTCCATGGACTTCATTGTGGGTCTACCCAGGACCAGTCGAGGGTATGACTCTATTTGGGTGATTGTGGATCGACTGACGAAAGCGGCTCACTTCCTGCCAGTAAAGACCGCTTTTGGATTTTCTCAGTACGCCCAGGTTTATATTGATGAGATAGTGCGACTGCATGGTGTTCCGACTTGCATCGTGTCCGACCGGGGCACCTAGTTTACCAGCCGATTGTGGCAGAAACTTCAGGAAGTTTTGGGCACCCTATTGAGTTTTAGCACAGCCTTTCACCCGCAGACTGACGGTCAGTCAGAGCGTACTATTCAGACTCCTGAGGACATGCTCAGAGCTTATGTTTTAGATTTCGGTGGTAGCTGGGAGCTTCATTTGCCTTTGATCGAGTTTTCCTACAATAATAGCTTCCAGGAGACGATTCAGATGGCACCTTTCGAGGCTTTATATGGGAGGAGATGTCGATCGCCTGTGTGTTAGACAGAGCTCAGGGAGAGCAGTATTTTGGGCCCGCAGATCGTACAGGAGACGACCGAGAAGATACAGCTGATTCGGGAGAGGATGAGGTCAGCACAGAGTAGGCAGAAATCATATGCTGACAGGCGCCGTCACCGACTCGAGTTCACTGTTGGCGATCATATTTTCCTGAAGGTCTCTCCGATGAAAGGTGTGTTGAGATTTGGGCGGAAAGGGAAGCTGAGTCCTAGATATGTTGGTCCTTTCGAGATCTTAGAGCGTGTTGGTCCAGTCGCTTATCGGTTAGCTCTTCCGCCCAGCTTCCCCGATGTTCACCCTGTGTTCCATGTCTCGATGCTCCGCAAGTACCTTCATGATCCTTCCCATGCGATTCGGCACCAGACGATCCAGCTTGAGCGTGATCTTTCATTCACCGAGCAGCCGGTGGTCATTTTGGATCGGCAGGTGAAGAAATTGAGGTCGAAGGTTATACCGTCCGTCAAGATCCTTTGGCGTGGCCCGAATAGCGAGGAGGTCACCTGGGAGACCGAGGTTGAGATGAGGAAGAGATATCCCCATCTTTTTGAAGGTATGCGTAGTTAAATTCTAAATTCGGGGACCGAATTTCTTTAAGGGGGAAAGATTGTAACGCTTCGAAAATCGTTTAGGCAGTTTTTCGGTAATCGGCTGAATTAGCAGCTTTTTCCGTAAAAAGTCAAAATAGGTATTTTTCATTATAGACATAATTATAAAAAATTTAGATAATATATTATTATAATTTGGTCACTAAAATGTCACTTAAAATTTTCTAGTTAAATAAAAAAAAAATCGTAATTAATTATTTTTAATATTATTTTAAGCTTTTAAAAATACAATAAATTAGTGATAAATACAAATTTAATTAGGTAAATTACACACTTAGGAAATATTATAAACTAAAATTTAGTGTTAATAAAATTGTATCATGACTTTGGAAGATTGTAGTTCTATGGTTCAAAAATTTATTCAAAAAATGAATTAAAATGAGGTTTTTTGTGTAAAATTGATGTGAGAGCATTAAATGAGCTTCTGAGTGACATTTTGTGTAGAATTTTCCACACTTCTCCTCACTCTCCCTCCCTCTTCACCTCTGGCCGAAACCCTAAGCAGCAGCTCCCTCTTTTCCACCTCAATTCTTGCTTCTAAAATCATGACAAAATCAAGAAAAATCCACAAAAATACACCATTTTCTTCATAAATTCAAACCATAATCCTTGTCCACCTCTTTCCAACCCTATTTTGTTTTAAAACAAGGTGAAAGGAGGCTTCTTTCAAGGGCAAGTGCAAGTTGGGGTTCACTTGGGAGGTATAAATTCAAAACTAGTTGTTAATTTGTAGTTTAATAAAGCTAGTTTAGTATTTTAAAGTGATTAATTTCATTGTAATGGTTAGTTTTGAAATTTCAAGAAAGGGATGATGTTCTAGATTAGGGTTTGATATTGGATAAGTGGGTTTAATCTAGTGTTGTGGCTATCTAGTGGGTTAGATCGAATATTTGTGTGATGTTGCAATCGCGATATCGTAAATTAGCGATGTTTGCTTTGAAATCGGTGTGCTATCGCTTACTAGATTTTCTTGAATTTTAGGAAGTGATCAAATTGCGTTATATTAGCGATATAATTAGATCATATACGACTATTAGTGTGCGCGAATGCGGGGTTTTGTCTAGTCGGGTTTTAGTTTTAACGATTACCCCGAAACGGCGATTTTAGTTAAGGTTTTAGCGATTTTCGTGCGTTTTCCGCGCACTGAGTGTACGTTGTGATAAATTCGAGAGTGTCGATCTTTTCATATTGTGAGCTCCGTCATTTTAGAAATCTGTAATCTTATTTTGTGTGTTATGCAATTCTAGGATCGGTCACGGAAACATCGGACGCGGCGCGAAAAGGCAAGGCGGTGGTCGGATCGGATTAGCGAGGCATTCAGGTGAGTAGATGTATTCATCTATGGGGGAATCGTCTGGATGGCGTGAAGAGCCCCCTTGTTAGGATTACCTTATTTCTTGCAAGATTGTATTGTTAGTTAGCTTACCCCCTTCATTTACATTGCATACCCTTATAGCTAATCGTATACTAGATTGCATGGATATTCATATACACATACGCGATACCACTTCATAGGACACGAACATCATTACCATTGGCTTCTGTTGCTCGCGCACTATTCATGTGACACACACGCCTTTGGTAATTGCCATGCCACGAGCACCATAGAACCTGTTTAGCTTAGTGTCACCACCTGCATCATACATGATATATGAAATCGCATAGCATGTTTATACCTTGCATCATCATCATACTTACATAGGTTTCTAGCCACAAATCACATCGCATACCTTGATATCATAGACATTTATCACATACAACATGTTGGGTATTATGATTTTCTTGAGGATTTCGGTATTGCTGCGATTTCTGGATTTTTGGGGAAAACCGCAAGAATTTAATAAAATCTTATATTTATCATTTTTAAAACAAAGTTGTGGTTTTCTCGTGATGTATGTGTCGTCCACCATGAGTTTTCATATTTTCTGTTGGATTTCGAGACCCGATTCGAGGAGTGGATTAACCGTCTCGGGTACATGGTGGGCCCGGTATGGTACCCCCGGGCAAGAAGATCGAGTTGTAGACGATGAGCCTGGCAGGGGAAGAATACCTACCGGTGATGTCTGGCGCGGCGGATATCCGGAGGATACCGACCGTTGTCGTGTGATTTGATGATATGGGCCGATCCGGACTGACGGAGCCCGATGTATTGAGACATTGATACAGTGAGATATTGAGACAGATGTGTTTTCATATTTGGTGTCGATACTTGACACGGGTTTTCAGATGATTTCTTGATGGTGTTTAACTATTATACAGATATTCTTTTTTTCTAAAGTTAAGAATGCAGAATCATAGCATTTAAAAACGCTTAAAGATTTAGTATTGACATTGCATACATGTGCATGCATACTAGAGGTATTACATCACATCTGGACATACATGCTGTGACCCATTTGCGTGCATTCTTACGATTGCCTTACTAGAAATTATATTCTACTCACGAGCTGGCAACTCACTCCCGTTGTGCCACAGTGTCTTGCAGGTCGGACTCATCAGCCTAGTAGCAGCGGCTTATCTTGTTAGTGACTTCTTTTGCTCAGACTCGCGACATTGCTCGTAGGTGGGTTGCGAGAGTGCTTTTATCTCTTTTCTTTTGTACTATTTTTGTATCTAGTATTCTCCATCTACCACTCCTTATGTGTATATGCGACCTAGTGATGAGACTGAGAGATTTGTGTATATGTGGTTTCTTTTGGGTCAAGCTCACTTGAGCCGACGTTGTGTTTTTCTTACATTTTGCATTTCTTTATGCTCTTTTCTGGATATTGCATATATATATTGCATGTGGTTGTGATCCGCCTTGGGCGAAGAGCTAGCTCCCGCTTGGGGATGCCATTTTGTGATTACAGGTTATATATCTTGTTGTACCCATTTTGGGGGATAAAATTTACAAGGGAGACTCTGCCGAAATTTTCGCAAATTTTTGATTTTTTTAAAAAGGGGTTCAATGTAACTTAATTGATTTAAAAATCGTTTTCATGTAAGGTTTTCCTTCACTCTCTTTTGATTTTGGTTTAGATTTTCTGGGATTTGGCTGACTTAGGTTACGGTACGCCTTTAGACGTCTCGTAATCTAAGTGCCAGTCACGTTCCGTACTTTCGGGTCGTGACAGTATGTATCACCCCTATACTTGGAAATTCAATTCTAGCTATCATACTCTTGTCTATCGTCCAAAATACTTTTAGTTGGTGAATTTTTAGATTAAATTGCTCATCCTTCGTGCGACCGTTAATACTTCTTGAAGTACTAACGACCGATTACAAAATGTGTTCGCACATTAAGTCGTAATTCCTCGTCTTGTAATACCTAAGGCTTTACCAGTGACTCCCAAACCAGTTGGTCTAAGCCACTAGGTGATAAAACACCCTCGCTATATATTTTTATTTATGCAGTCTCAAGTAATTACAAAACCAGTGTTCATTTTTTTATATCTCTTTATTCACACTTGTACTTTTATTTTGTTTTCTTTTATACTAAGGATTTTAGACAAGAGCATTTCAAGGTGTCCACTACTATTCCAAGTTTCAAGGTGCGTGTTTGTGCAAGTTGTAGGGTATATATTTTCAGAATTTAGACTTAAGATTCAGAATTATTTTTCAAACTTACACTTCAAATAAAGATTTCAATACTCTTCCCTTATTTGACTTAGCCTGAGATCTGAACTCAAAATTTGCCTATTTTTAAATAAATTGCAAGGATATATATTTTCTATAGTTAAAATTTAAGAAAGCTTATTTTTAGGGTTTTTAATTTACTAAGTTTAGGATCTAGTTTTTCCCTACTATTCAACCGTCATGTTGAACTTAAGTCAAATATGGCCAAAATTGATTTTTCAATTTTTTATGAATTTAAAAAAAAAATTCAATATTTTATTTGATTTGATTTTTTTTTATTTTCATTTATAATTTTTTTTATATTTTTTATAAAGATGCAATACAGAATTAAACATGCAAAAAAAGAAAAAAAACAAATATGTACAAAAATTAAAATATGCAATGCAATGATAACTATTTACAAACCACCTCCACCCCCAAACTTATCAAAAGCAGTGCCCTCACTGCTCATGGTATCGCCATCCCCTCGAACGTGAATGGGAATGTTCCTCTCTCGCCAGCAGCGTAGATAAGCCATGTTCAATCTCTGTCACACAGTGTTCCAGGTTTGTCACCATCCCTGTCAATCTATCAATCCTCCTAACGGCTCTCCTAAGTAAACGTGTATATTCTGCGGGGGTAAGCTCTTCCTCGCTTGCGGTCGAGCTGGAGCTGGGTGTCCTGGCGGGTACATTTTCGGCTGGCTCAGTTCGCGACCATACATCATTTAAGCGGGTATAGGACATGGATATGCCCTCAATAAGAGGCCTAATGGGTATACCTCCATGCATGTAAAACTCAAATTCCTCCACAGGGAGGAAATAACGACACTGTTGTGTCACTAACATAGGGCATGGGTAATTTGCAGCCATTTTGCCAGCACCAATTGAATTAAGCAATACCGTGCACATGTCATATCTCGGATTCCTAGTCATTAAGGTGTGTACGATTTGAAGAGATGGTGTGAAAAATGTTGTATTATATGAACTGCCAAAAATATTATTTTGTGCCCAACGGCACACGGTTAATACATTGGCGAAGAGGGTTCTAGCCTGTATGCTCTTTCTAGGTTCTCTCGAACAGTCATTACCCATTAAGGGTAAGTAGTCTTCAAATTGTAGGGGTTGGTCATGAATAGGTAATCTAGGAATTAATGTGACTTCATGGATGGAGTCCCTATCAATGATTATTTCCCTATCGTCCCAAAGTAATTTAATAAAACTGTATTGTGATAGGCAACCTTCCTCCATGCACTCGTAAAAACGAGTGACTAGATCTGGAAGAGCGTAGGCATTGGGATGATTGAAAATTAAAAAGTTCCACCCTCGCTGTGTGATCTCATCACCAAAATAACTCCCAAAGATTCTGTGTGCAAACATTTAGGAAAAATCCCGTTCTAATTGCATGGTTGGTGCCATTCAGAGAGTTTACAGATTTAAAAAAAAATTTAACAGAGAGGAAAAGATGGTACAAACCTCCTCTGAAAAAATCAGAGGGAGAAGAGGCAGAGGCGCGGTGGATCAGCGGCAGGAAGCAGGCATCAGCGGTGGTTGCGCGGCGGATTTGAGAGATCTCCCTGATCTTTCAGCTGCGGCGGCTAGGGTTTGCAGAGAGGAAAATTTTAGGGTTTGTAAAATGCTGTGAGGGGTCGGGTTATATTTATAGGGGATGGTGGTTTGGTTATTTGCAAAAAGCCCCTCTTAAAAAGAGGAAATTATTTGTAAATAAAAAATTTTATTTTATTTTTTATTAAAACTGGAAATTTACAAAATTACCCAAAAAAAATTTATTTTCAAATTTTTTTATTTTTATTTTGTTTTTATATAATTACAAGTGATACATACCCCCAAACTTGTTTGAAACAGTGTTTTGGTTAGATAATCGAAATTTAGGGGTAGATAGAGGAAGATCAGTCAATGTAAATCGACTCCTGCAAAAACAGGAGCTCCTCCGAAGGGTCCGCAGTGAAGAACGGTTTAAGTCTATGTCCATTCACTTTAAATAGTGAACCGTCCTCCGGATTTTCTAAATCGACAGCACCGTGCGAATAAACGGTGCGTACCAAAAATAGCCCTTTCCATCGAGATCGGAGCTTTCCGGGATGGAAGTGCAATCGCGTGTCGTAAAGTAAAACCTGTTGACCAGGTTTGAAAGTTTTGCGCATAAGGTGTTTATCGAGGAACACCTTCGTTTGGTTTTTAACGACTACTGCGTTCTCGTAGGGTTCATCCTGAAGCTCGTTCAATTCGTTCAACTGCAGTTTTCTATTGCTACCCGCATCTCCTAGAGATAGATTCAATTCTTTTATTGCCCAAAATGCACTGTGCTCAATTTCAACTGGAAGGTGGCAAGCCTTTCCATAAATAAGCCTATATGGAGACATGCTAAGATCGGTCTTAAAGGCAGTTCGGAATGCCCAAAGGGCATCAATAAGTTTTGACGACCAATCTTTACGGTTTTTGGAAACCGTTTTCTCCAATATCTGTTTAATCTGCCGATTCGAAATCTCAGCTTGCCCACAAGTTTGGGGATGATAGGGCGTTGACAGCTTGTGAGTAATGGAGTATTTCCGCATTAAGGACTCGAAAGTCCTATTACAAAAGTGAGATCCATTATCGCTGATAATTGCGCGGGGATGCCCAAATCGAGAAAAAATGTTTTCTTTGAGAAATCTAACGACAACCTTGTTATCATTAGTTCAGCTGGGCACAGCCTCGACCCATTTAGAAATATAGTCAACAGCGAGGAGAATATACACGTTCCCAAAAGAATTGGGAAACGGTCCCATAAAATCTATCCCCCAAACATCAAAAATTTCAACAACCAATCTTGGTTGGAGCGGCATTTCGTTTTTCCTTGATATCCGGCCCAAGTGTTGGCACCGAGAGCATGTCTTGCAGTAATCATGTGCGACTTTAAAAAGTTGTGGCCAGTAGAAGCCACACTGCAAGATCTTTTCTGCTGTCTTTTTAGGGCCAAAATGCCCGCCATACGCTTGATCGTGGCAAAACGACAGCACGCTCTTGAACTCATTGTCGGGGACACACTGACGAATAATTTGGTCGGGACAGTATTTGAATAGATATGGTTCATCCCAGTAAAAATGTTTTACTTGGGATAGAAATTTGAGTCTGTCCTGATTCGACCATTCGTTTGGTATAAGTCCGGTGGCCAAATAATTCACAATATCTGCGAACCAAGGTTCGCATGAAACAGTTAAGAGCTGCTCATTTGGAAAAACGTCTTTTATGGGAAATTGAAGTGTTGGCGAAGAAGGAAGGCGTGAAAGATGGTCGACGACTACGTTTTCGCATCCTTTCTTATCTATGATGACAAGATCGAACTCTTGTAGTAGGAGGATCCAACGTATAAGCCGAGATTTAGCATCCTTCTTCGCAAAAAAATGGCGAAGAGCTGAGTGGTCAGTGTAAACGATGACTGGAGAGCCGATTAAGTAGGGCCTGAACTTTTCTAATGCAAACACAACAGCTAAGAATTCCTTCTCGGTTGTTGTGTAATTTAATTGGGACTCGTTCAATGTTCGGCTAGCGTAATAAATTACATGCGGCATCTTATTGATGTGCTGTCCAAGGACAGCGCCAATGGCAAAATCTGATGCATCGCATATAATTTTAAATGGATGCATCCAGTCAGGAGACGAAAGAATGAGAGCGGAAGTAAGTGAGTTTTTCAATGACTCGAACGCCTTCATACAGCTCGAGTCAAAATCAAAAGTAGTGCCCTTGGCCAACAAAAGAGTCAAAGGTCTAGCAATCTTGCTAAAATCCTTGATGAACCGTCTATAGAAACCGGCATGGCCAAGGAAGGCTCGAATGTCTCGGACGCATTTGGGAGGAGGAAGATTGGAAATAACTTCAATCTTAGCCTTATCTACCTCAATGCCATCTTGTGAGATGATATGTCCTAAGAAAATACCTTCTCGTACCATAATGTGGCACTTCTCCCAATTTAAAGTAAGATTCTTCTCCTTACAACGGGTAAGGACATCGTCTAAATGTAGCAAACACTCATCAAAGGAGTCGCCGAAAATGGAGAAATCATCCATGAAAATCTCCAAGAACTTTTCCACCATGTTTGAAAAAATACCCATCATACACCGCTGAAGGGTAGCGGGTGCATTGCATAACCCAAAGGGCATGCGACGGTAAGCAAACGTACCGAAAGGACAAGTGAATGTGGTCTTGTCTTGGTCCTTTTCGGCGATGAGAATTTGATTATAGCCGGAGTAGCCATCCATAAAGCAATAAAATTCATGCCCCGCCAATCGTTCTAGCAATTGGTCAATAAAAGGTAATGGAAAGTGGTCTTTCCGTGTCACGGCGTTGAGTTTTCTATAATCGATGCACACTCACCATCCAGTTTTGGTGCGAGTAGGTATTAACTCATTCGCCTCATTAGTTATGACCGTTATGCCAGATTTCTTTGGGACAACATGAATGGGGCTAACCCACTGGCTATCGGAGATAGGGTAAATAATACCACTATCAAGACATTTTACAATCTCTTTTTTAACAGCCTCCTTCATTACTGGGTTGAGGCGTCTCTGTGGATCCCTTGCTGGCTTGGCATCATCCATCATATGAATATGATGTTCAACTATTATGGGACTAATCCCCTTGATGTCCGCCATAGACCAGCTAAAAGCTTGCCGATTGCTGTGTAAGACCGTTAAAAGGGCTTTCTCTTGCTCAGGGGCTAGAGATGCTGAGATGATAACAGGAAGGGTCTCATTCTCACCTAAGTAAGCATATTTAAGGTGAGACGGCAATAGTTTTAGTTCGAGTGTTGGAGGCGAAACAATTGAAGGTAAAATTGGTGAAATTGTCTCTAACTCGAAGGATTCCAGCAGAGGTTGAAAACGAGTGTAAGCAACCGAGTGGGATGGTTCAGCTGACTCATCCGAAAATTCAAAGGATTCGAACTCGGGTGGTGATTCTTCAAAATCGTTCGAGAAATTGAAACACTCGTAACCATTATCGGGTGTGAAAGCGGTATCAGAATCAGGGAGGAACGCACTAGCGGCGTCAAAATTGTTGTGATCGAACAGAAATTTTTCGAGCTCACAGTCCTCCTGGGTGATCTCTTGGATCGAGCAAACATCAAGTATATTAGCATTAAGTTCGGCAGGCTGATTTCCCAACTTAAAAATGTTGAGCTCAATTGTCATATTTCCAAAAGATAGGTTCATTGAACCATTGCGATAATTGATCACCGCATTAGAAGTCGCAAGGAATGGTCGACCGAGTATCACCGGAATTTGACTCCGTGGGTTAGCTACAGGCTGTGTGTCTATAACAATGAAATCAACAGGGAATATGAAGTCCCCTACCTTGATCAACACATCCTCTAACTCACCCCTAGGATGGATGATGGATCGATCGGCCATTTGGAGAGTACAATGTGTTGGTTTCAACTCTCCAACGCCTAATTGCTCATATACTGAATAGGGAAGCAGGTTAACACTGGCACCAAGATTTAAAAGTGCGCGGTTGATGTTCTTATCCCCAATAGTTATTGAAATCGTAGGACAGACAGGGTCCTTTCGTTTTAGGGGTAAAGGTTGAGTAAAAGCATCACTTACTGCACTAGCCAAGAAAACTTTCTTGGGTACCTGTGATTTCCTCTTCTTGGTGTATAAGTCCTTCAAGATTTTAGCGTAAAAAGGGACTTGTTGGATGGCATCCAAGAGGGGAATGTTAATGCTAACCTGTTTAAATAACTCCACAATCTTCTCCATTTGTGGAGTTTGTTTATTGGATCTCAACCTGTTTGGAAATGGAATATTTTGAAAACTTGTTGACTCCAATGTTTTTGGAGGAGATTGCGGAGTTGGAACGGATCCCTGTGCTGGTGTTTTCATGGAGTGAGATGTGGGTCTGTTCAGAGTAGTAGAAGAATTATAGCCTTGTGAAGAATGGAGAACAGGCTCTGAAGATGAAGAAGATGAAGAAGAAGAAGTGGCGGCCGGGGTGTCATCATTAATACCCACATTATTGTGCAACATCCTTCCAGATCTCAATGTAGTCACAGCACTCACATTATGAGTTTGTTGTTCAAGAGCAACATGTGCATTTTGTGTGTGACCGAGATTTGGCAATGGTTGAGATGGAATCTTTCCTTTTCTCGCTTGCTTAACGCAGCATTCAGTTGTGCAATTTGAGCTTCAATTGTTTTGATGCTTTGATCATGTGAAGCAGTGTGTTGCACCAAAGACTGAATGGAAGACTGGATATTGATGGAGGATTGAGTTGATTGTTTTAGAAATGCATCCAGACTTCGTTCTAGCGAAGAATCTTTATCGTAATTTGGCTGAACAAAATTGTTTTGAGGAAAAGAGTTGTTTGGTGTAAAATTGTTCGTTTGATTTTGGTAAGGTTGGGGTTGAAAAGCTTGCTGATATTGAGTTTGTTGATGAGCTTGTTGTTGTGGAGGAGGCCTCTGGAAATTGTTATTGCCTCGGAATTGTTGTTGATTTTGATTCCAGGCGAAATTTGGGTGGCTCCTCCAACCAGGATTATAAGTTGAAGAGTATGGATCATTTCTTTGCCTTTGCTGAAAGGCAGCATTGACTTGATCCTGTCCTTGAGCAGGTGGATTGTAAGGACACTCTTCAGTAAGATGTGATGGATCCGAACAACAAGCGCATATAGTGCGAGTGGGTAAAGCAGGGGCAGGAGAAGGCGTTGAGAATTTGCTCTCAATTGCTTCTAGTTTTTACGTGATTGCAGCCATTTCAATCTTCATTGCAATCGACATATCAAGTTGATGAATGCCTGCCCTAGACTGACCGGAGAAAGTGGATGAAGTGGTCTGTCTAGTACTTTCACACTGAAGTGTTTGTTCAGCAAGATCGACGAGAAATTACCAAGCTTCCTCGCTTGATTTGGTTAGGAAGTGACCTTGACAAATGGTTTCCAGCAACTGCTTAGTTGCTGGGTTTAGTCCTTCGTATAAAGTTTGGCAAAGTTACTATCTCTCAATACCGTGATGAGGGCACTGAACAAGAAGGTCTTTGAATCTTTCGAAACACTTCCAGAAAGGTTCGGAAGGAAGCTGGGAAAATTGATTAATTTCATTACGAATTCTCGCGGACTTGTGATGTGGGTAAAACTTTTTAAGAAAAGCTTTAACAAACTCTTCCCAACTGTTTATGGAATGTGATGCAGTACTATATAGCCACTTTTCAGCTAGGTCACACAAAGTGAAAGGAATGACTCGTAGCCTTATAGTATCATCGGACAGTTGGGTGGTCTTCATCATTGCACAAACATTCTGGAATTTGTTTATGAACATATAGGCATCTTCGGATTCCAGCCCATGGAATTTGGGCAACATGTTGATGAAGTGGGGCTTAATTTCAAAGTTATCTCCATTAGCCGGCGGAAGTGAAAGACAAGTAGGAACTGCGGAGCGGGTGGGATAGAAAAGATCCTGGAGCGCGATTCGTTGGGGCGCTTCAACAGGCGGGTGTTGTAGGTTATTCGCACCCAGTTGAGGTGGAATCAGTCCCGAAGTAGGAGTGGGGTTGTTAGGATTGAATCCCGACATCTCCTTAGAAGATGATGAATTTGAAGATGAAGGTAAAGAAGTGGAGGGAATTTCGACTTCGGAGTCGAACGCGTCGTCAGTAGGGACTAACGAGACACGGACTAAACGGGCTCTAGTGTCCCTAGTCCAACCGGACATACACTAAATGAGTTGTAGTGTAGTCGAAATGTAGAATGTGAAGTTAAGAAAACGTCAATGGAGAAAATGTGGGTGAAAGTTGGGTGCAATGGATTTCTAGCGACAAATGGCAAGTTTTTGTAAAAATTTTGTTTGTTTTTTTTTCTTTTTATAAAGATTTGTGTGCAAAGATTTGTACGGAATTAATTTCAATCAACCACAGTTAAACATGCACAATCAAGCCTAGATCTAGGGTCTTCTAAGTCAACTAGACTGCTCCTAACTGGTCCAAAGCGACAAGTTGTGAGATATCCCTCAAATCGCCTCTTCACCGCCAATTGTGGCCAGGTAAGCACAAGTGAAGAAAGGAGCGATCCGCTCACGAATCACCGTGAGATGGGCCTTTTAAAATTATCTTTCTCATTTGTCTAGCCCAGGCACCACAAACTCAGGTTTAGATAAACGACCGATTGCCCACAACCTTCCTCTGTCCTAATGAGCGCGACAGTACTTAATTGGCTGAGTCAAGATATTTTTTAATTAACTCGAGGGTTGATGCATATGCTTTTTGTGATTTTTGGGGTCTTAGCAAGGGTAATGAAATCCCCACCCAATCTGGATTGGTGTTTTAGCCCCTTAATTTCCGTTTTAAATATGCAAAGCAATTAACACACAAAAATCTAAAACACATGCCAAAAAAATTAAATTTTTATTTGCGGCACAAAGAATTCTGCACAAAATTGATTTTTTAGAGAGGGAGAAGAAATTTTGCACAAAGAACCCTGCAGGAAAATTTTTCAGTGGAGTTCAGGGGGTTACAGAGAAGAAATGGAATGCTTACAGAGCAAAATGGACTGCTGACGTCAGCGGTTGACCGCGGTTCCGCGGTCAAACACCTCCTTTAGCCGCGGTTCCGCAGTCGTTCTCTTGGATCAGACCGTCAAAATTTTTCTGTTTTCTGTTGTGGTTCTCCTCTGTCTGTTCAGATCCTCTGTTTGTTGATTTGTTCACTGAGCTTGCTTCAGATCTGAATCTGTCCTTCTTCCTTTCCTGCGCAATTAACATAAAACCCTTCAAAAAATAACAAGATGATATTTTTTATATTTTTATATTTTTCAGTTTTTATAATTTTTTTTTCAATTAACCCGAAATTACAAAAAGAAAATAACTACCGCTAACCCCGGCAACGCCGCCATTTGATTGACTGTCTTTTGCGTACGTGCGTTTTAAAATCAAAATTAAGAATATACCGCAATCAATAACAGTGTCGCTTGGTAGCTAGCCGGTTAAGTACGGGTCGGTCCACAGGGAAAACGTGTTCTTTTTTTAAGTTCTTACGAGTTAAGTCCAATTTTTGGTAGGTTTTGATTTTTATAAAAACTAAGATTGAATTTAATTTGAATTAAAACCTTGCTAGGGTTAGGATTAGGTTAATTTGGAAATAAAACTCTACTTACTGTTTCCTTTGCCCTAATTAAGAACATAGGTGTTAGGGTAATAGTTAACAAAGGGGATTAGCACGACTAGGAAGAAACTTCGTTTCTTCCTTTTGGTCCTTGTCCGTTCTTTCTTAACTCTTAGCCCTAACCTCTATGTAAATCAACCACAACCGATCTAACTAAGGAATCACCGCTATCTCGTAGGATAGAGTGCCATAGTTAGCGGTGTGTGTTTGATTCAAATAGAGTCCTAATTGAAATATTATATGGGGCAAGAAAGGAGTGAGAGATTTCTATCTCTCAAACCTACCCAATCCTAACCCTAACAAGTGAGGAACTACTCACTCATTAGGAAAGTTGTGACAAAATTCATTTTTATAATTTTTGTTTTAATAACCTAATTAACTTGCAGATAAATAAAGACAGATAAAAAAATTGCAGAGTTTAAAGTCAAATGGAGAATTGCAAGATAAAAAAAACTTACTTTTATTGACACCTCTTGACGATTACAATGGAATGAAAACATAATCTAGAAATTAAAAAGAGGCATGCCTAATTAGGCTTTCGGGTTTCCTATTTATAGATAGGAGAAACCCTAGGGTTTACATCTGATCCACATTTGAAATTACAAGACTATCCTAAGAAAGCCGGGTCAAAGCACCGACACGTGCACCGACACGTGCACCGACACGTGCACTGCACGGCCGCGGAACCGCGACGGAATGCCATGTTTGGCCGCGGATCCGCGGCCATCTTGGGGGGTTCTCTGTCTCAACTTTCCAGGGTTGCTTCATGTTGCTGTTTACTTCTGTTTTCTTCACTTGGTTCCTCGGAATATCTTCTATTTTCTTATAGATTTCCACAGTACAGAATGTTGTGGACTTTTCACCGTGAGCTTTGCATTGATGTCATTAATCCTGTGCTGCCCTTGTACTTTGTGCATTGAACTGTTTGCTAATCTTCGTTTGTTCCTTAAACTGTAGGCGGTATCATACAGATTCATCTATTTGTTGGTCGTAGTCTCATATTTGTAGTGTCTTTTCCTGAATTTCACTGTATTGTTCTTAGAACATGTAACCTGCAACTATTTAGCAGACATGTATCAAAAGCACCTATTTATTTCTAATATGATTAAGATTGGGGAATATAATAATGCAAAATTCTGATATGAACAATACTCCAGAGTAGACTAGCGTATGCGCTTCTTGACCCATATGATGGGCGATGGATGATCCCACATCCATTGGTGTTTGACATTAGAGAAGGTATACGGGTGCTCAGTGGAGACTGGGTACACTGGACAGACTCGCCGAGAACTCCTAGATGGTATTATACCTTTTGTCAGATAGCAGTTCTCTGCTGGCACTGGTACAGGTTAGTCTGTCGACCCGAGATCGTCATAGAGTCATGTGTGATTCTCACTGTGCTTTGATTTCTACCTTACCATGTTCAAAAGATCGTGCAAAACGGTGGTTTTTGGATACAGTCCCGAGTCACATGGAGGCAATGAGCGATAGGAGGGGATTCGTCTCTCCCGGTATTGGAGGTTGATATTGCGCAGTGCTCGATTGACCATAACAGGAAATCCCTGGCCAGGGTTGCTGAGATCTACTGGTAAGTTTTATCAGTATTTTCTCGAACCGTTATGGACCTTGCATCGGCATGACTTATCAGGCTATTAGGGTCTGACGTTATACCACCCCAGGCTGCGATATGCGACATATCTGACGAAGAGATCAGACTGTACGGTAATGTTACTGATTAGATTCGCAGGAGTATGAGCAGGCTTGCTTGTTTATCTTCTGATCGCTCAATACCCGGGTGGCCTTTACGTTTGGCAGACCGCTTGCGGCTTGTGGGTGTTTGATATGATCATCACCTACTGCCGGCGTATTGACGAGTCTTTAGAGTCCTACACAGAGGTTTCCTGGTTCATGCGAAACGAAGTAGGGGCACATATGTGATATGTGCGGGACCGAGATTAATTCACGTATGTGATACCGTATTCTATTCTCGCGATATGTGATATCGGTCGGTTATATGAGATATACCCGAGTTATCGGATCAAGTGTTGATTCGATAAGTTGATACATATGATATTAGTCAGTTGTATGTGATACATTAAATTATTAAATCAAGTGTTGATTTAATAATTTAATGTATAATTATATATTTGATATATTAAATTACATTAACTAATATTAGCTCACTTAAACATTTCTTTTTCTCACTTGTGTGCATATAGTATATATGTGATATATTTTAATGTACATTTTATTTGTGTTATACTTGATGCCACATGCTTCATGGGTGTATGAGACTCACACCATGCTTTATATAATGAAGGGTTTTATTTATTTAAAGTTAATCAAAATTAGATGGAATTAAGTCACATGGTTCAAGCTTGTGGAAGCTTGTGGAACCATTGACCAAGTCTACTAATTTTGTTTTACTTGTAGATATTTATTAACCTAACCATTATTGTTATCCATCGTTTATTCTCTACATGAGTTAGTGTATGACACTAACTCACTCATGGTTGCTATTCTCACCTCATGGGTTTTCATTCTCATCTCCACTTCATCTTCTTCTTCCTCATGAGAAAGCTTTCTAGCTTTTGAAATGGTGAAGAAATATTATGAGAAAAATAAATCTAAAGTGAGCAAAATTCCTACTTCATCATCCTCTACTATATTAGCCATTTAGTTTAGGGTGTTTGCCTCCCTAATCTACCATTAGTGAAGAGGTAGCATGAGCTTGAGTCTCCTCGACGTAGATCATCTTCGTCCTCGAAGATTTCGAGCAAGCTTGTTAATTTTTTCATGTGAACCCTTACTAGAGTTCGGGTGTTCACTATTTGGAGCGAAAGGACTACTACACAGAGCTTTAGAAGTGAAGGACCGGTCTACAAAGGTTGTATTCCTTATTCACTTTGTATGCAAAGTTGTTTGCATGTTATTTCGTCTAAATCTCTAGTTAAGATTCTAGGTTAGGGTTCTTTAGAACGACAAATTTTTGAAATTGGCATGGACGATACCTCCAGAAACCTTGTTGCCGCCCTAGGGATCCCTTCAGTGGTATCAGATCCATGCTAGAGAATTAGACGATGTTTGTAGAATTACGAAACCGAAACAACTCCGAAACATCCGAAATACAATCCTAGTTTCTGTCGAATTTTAAATGGCCTCTAAAATTTTTTTAAGCCATTGCAGAATGTTATATGAGATGTAACATGAACACCACAAAAATTTGACCCCCCGTCGCCGGAATTTGGACGGTGCCATGAGAAATTCCGGCCTGGCCAGCCCTTCTCTTGGTTCTGGGCTTCGAATTCTTGTGGTGTTCCAGGCTCTGGGTTTTGGTATTTCAGGTGTTGCTTGTTTTTGCTAAATTTGCATGTGATGTTATTTTTGTGCAAAGGCAATTCGGAGTGTTTCGTAGTCGTAATTCTAACATCTATTCGGGTTATTTATACGACGTTAAAATGTTCGAACGGATATCAATAACTCATATTTTCTCTCGCTGGAAATTTTCCAAGAGTTGGATTTTTTCCAAGTTTAAAATCTTCAGAAAATCATGCAAGCGATTCTGTGGACCCTCTAGAAGAACGATACCCAAACTCGACTTTTAGAATCGCGGAATCGCTGTCATACCCTAGGGTTTATGGAAGTTCCTCGGCGACATGAGTGAGGCATGGGTCGGCCCTTCTAAAGATGGTTCTTAGGTGCTGTGGCATGTTCTGGGTACTTTTTGAACTCCGCTCAAGTGTTGAGCTCTTTGGGAAATTTTGGGTGTTTGTTTATTCGATCGAAAAGTTTAACATCGTCTAGTTATCTGTGATTGTGATACAATACTTGGAATCCACAATAATTAGTTATGTGATAACTAATTTGAATTTTATAAATCTAGCAATTCAGTCTCAATAGTTCGGTTGCCACGGAATTTTGATGTGGATCAAAAGTCTGTTGCAATCACGTAGCGTACGTGGATACTCGCCGGATAACCTTACTAGATAGCCACGCCCCATAGCCCCGACCAAGTGACTGTAAGAGAACCCCGTCGCCAAAAATATCCGTTCGGGTACTCGCGGCCGCGATGTTCCGCCTAAGTGCACTTCGTCGACGGCATCGGGGTGCGGCCGTCTACTAAAGTTTCCGACGAGCATTCAATCAGGTCATCGAGAATCTTGTTGAATTACCCGACTGGTTATTGGAAAGTGTTTTCAATATCGAGACTAAAATGCGGGGTTTATAATTGTTAGGCATGTGATGTCTAAGGAATTCATATGGTTGGGCTTGAAATCCAAAGTATGTGATACATTGGGTTTATGATGTCTAAGGTGGTTGCGGATTCCAATTGTTGTAGTTTTTTACTTTCTTTTCTGCGACCGTAAGTATAATATGTGGTGTATCATCGGTTTCGTTTCTATATGTCGACGATAATTAGGATACGCATGTTTATTTATGTTGATGACATATGATGTTATGTGTTGCTGTGATATGTTATATTGGATCGTCGTGTTCTGAATAGCCAGGGTTTTTTTTATGTGAGATGAGAGTTTTTCATTTTCATTCATGTAAAAACTTGTATGTAATATTCTTTTATTGGGGCACTTCCGGGTTGAGGATGATGTCACCATTGATGTATATTATTTACTTTTCCGCATTAGGATAGACCCAAGGAGGAGAGCACAAGTAACCGGGTTCTAAGGTCCAGTGGGAGACCATCTCAAGGAGTTGAGTCCGGGTCTCCTAACTCTAGAATTGGTAGGGTTGCTTGCCGCTCTCGTAGGGATCTAGGGGTGTGGGTTTGGCTATTCATCGCGACCGTGGAATCCGTATTTTATACTGGCTTAATTCAAAACACGGAATTCCTAGTATATCCAATATTTCATGTGTTCTTCTGCTGCTGATATTCTGTGATGTGATCACTTGATATTCTGAGATGAATGCTTATATTATATATATGATATATAATTAATATTGTTGCTTTCGTTTCTTCTATGATACTTTGGAAGCATAATATGATGGGACTTCATTAATGAGATTAATGAAAGAAAAAGAAACCTAAAGATGTTGTAAAAACTTGTTTTAAAAACTAGTAACTCTAGTTCTTGCTTTGCATAGTGGTATTCCTTGTAGAATATCCAGCACCTTATTCGATAAGGAAAGAGATGAGATCCCTTCACCGGGAGAGACCTCTTTAGCGAAACTAGCAGATGCTACAACCCACTCGGTTTTGTCTTTTGATTGCTTTTTTAGTTCATATTTTGCATAGTGGTATTTGTGAAATATCTTACACCTCATTCGATGAGGAAATAGCTGAGATCCCTTCACCGGGAGTGACCTCTTTAGCAAAACTAGTAAAAGCCTTAAAAACACTCCTTTTCAAAATCACTCGATTCTACAACGTTATCAAGTTCATTACGCCAAGGTTTTCTTAAAAACCTGTCGTAGCCCTCTATCATTTCAGATAAGTAGTATTTAGTATTCGTGCTACGTTTGTTGGCCTTTGTCAAGGCGTAGTGTGCGGTAGCTGACTAGTGCTTAACTGCTTAAGCATATGATGCAATTGGATTAGGGTAATCGTGCGACATTGTTGGCCTTTGTCAAGGGTCGTACGGGTGGGTTTAATTTAATCAGGAAATGACGGGTTGAACTTGACTAGCATCCTATGGTTTGTTGGCCTTTGTCAAGGTCATAGGAGGTTAGGGGCAAAAGATTATCGGGAATTTCAAGTGTTAAAATTTGCAATGAGATTGCATACCTTCTATGAGATAGTTGGATCCCGATACCCACTGCGAGTAAGAGTTACTCCTGGGAGAGTTTTGTACATTACAATTAGCCGATCAAGTAGGTGTCTAGAAAGGTGTTAACGGGTTTACACCCCTGGGAAAACGAGGTTTATTTTAATTAGGTCCGTGCGAAAGCACGGGGAACCTCCCTCAAAGTACCGACATTGGCCTGGCCAAAAGATTGGTGAACTTATAGAGTGTAATTAATCCCGGCTAGTCTTGCCTTTTAGGGTTTGAAGGAAGATTTGATAAAAACACTGGGAGCTATCCTGATTAGATAAACTAATAACAAATCTGATCTTGCAAGAGCACACGCAGAGTGTTTTCTTCTCTCTCTCTCTCCTGATAGCGACCATATCACGCCTTAATCAAGATAATAATATGGATGCATTGACTGAACCTGCTTATTATACTGAGCTGGGGAAAGTTGGTTCCGCTCTATCTTATAATTGTTATAAGTCCGAGCAGGAAATAGGGGAATATCCGGATTTCCATGCGACCCATTCGAGGAATAATCATGTTGATGCATATTCTTCAGGTGTGTTCATTACCAAGAACTGTTTCTCAGTAGACTCTACGTCCTAGGTATGAGATACCGGATCAGGATCCCACATATGTAAGAGTTACATGGGCTACAGATAGGTAGAGAACTGGGATTGGATGATATGTCTCTAAGTGTTAGAGAATGGTGCAATTGTTGCAGCCAAACCAGTTGGCAAATATCACCTTATACTACCAAATGGTAAATACATTGATTCTGAACAAATGTTATTAGATACCGAACCTGATATACAACATTACATCAAATTCTTTATTAAGTTAAAGAAAGGATATAATTCTGTATCGGAGGATAATATTGTGAACATTTTTCTGAATCAAGAGTTGATTGGATCAGGCACGTTATGTAATGGCATATAAGTTCTAAATCAAACCACAGTTCAAAGTATGTAAAACACACACAAGAGGAGTAGTTCAGAAATGAACGAATCCTTCTTGTGGCATTCTAAACTAGGTCATATCAATGTGACGCGACCAGCTAAGTTACATAAGGATGAATATGTGAATCTGTTTAAATTTTTATCTTATGATACTTGCCAGTCTTGTCTCAAAGGTAAAATGACCAATACTCCGTTTACTGGAAACAGAGAAAGAGTTACTGAACTCTTGGGACTAATACATGGTGATGTATATGGCCCTATGTCCACAAATGCCAAGGTTGGTTCTTTGTATTTCATTATATTCACTGATCATCTCTCAAGATTCGAACATATGTTCCTGTTGAAACACAAGTCTTAAACTTTTGAGAAATTCAAGGAATTTAAGCTTGAACTTGAGAACCGGATGGGTAGAAGTATTAAAATCCTTCGATGTGATCAAGGAGGAGAATACTTGGGCATGGAGTTCCTGGATTATTTAAAAGAGAATGTGATTCTCTCTCACCTTACTCCTTCGTATACACCACAGCACAACGGTGTATCGGGGCGGAGGTGTCGTACCCTATAAGATATGGAGCGCTCTATGATGAATATTGCTGAGTTACCTATTTCCTTTTGGAGTTATGCACTTGAGAAGCTGCATACCTATTGATTGGGGTTCCATCCAAATCAGTTCCTACCACTCCATATGAGATATAGAATGGGAAGAGACCATGTCTTAAACGAGTTAAGATATGGGGTTGTCTGGCCTATGTTGAAAATCAAAATCCGGAAAAACTCGAGGTAAGGTCAGTTCTGTATAAGTTTGTCAGGATATCTCAAACATTTGCGGGGGCATATCTTCTACCTAACTGAGGAGCAAAATGTGTTTTGTTTCTCACATTCCACCTTTTTAGAAAAGGAATTTCTTATGAAGAAATTTATGGTCATGAGGTAGAACTAGAAGGAGTTCCAGCTAGAGAAACTAACAGCTGATGATTTGGTGATACCAAAGGATTCAATTGTCTCCAACGAACCTCATCCTTTCCGCGAATCTGGTAGGGTTCTTCATCCACTTGAGAGATACTACGGTCTTCTCAGTGACAGTGGGAGCGAGGATTGTATCATGGTAGATGATGGCCCAACTAGGTTCATACAGGCCATCATAAGTGGAGACTTTGTGAAATAGAAGGATGCTATGCGATCAAATATGGAATCCATGTACACCAACAAAGTATGACTTTGAATGTTGCACCTGAAAGGGTAAAACCCATTGGGAGCAAATAGATCTTGAGAAGATTCTTGGTGTAAATGGAAAAGTTGAGACTTTCAAAGCTATGCTTAAGTCCATCAGGATTAAAGCAACCATCGCGGAGTTAGAACATCTGTTTTGATGTGGCAGTTAAAGAGTTTGACTTCATCAAAATGGTAGATGAACCTTGCATATACAAGAAGGTTTTAGAGAGTGAGGTTGTCTTACACGTATTGTACGTAGATGACATACTTTTGATAGGAAATGGTTTTCTATGCTACACTCGGTCACGCTCCTCTTATCACGAGGGTTCTCAATGAAGATCTGGATAATACCTACTATATCTTGTGGATAAGGATCTATGGTGATAGATCTAAGTGGATATTGGGAGTGTCCCAAATCCAGCTACATTAACACCATACTAAGTGGTTTAGTATGGAGAATTTTAAGCGTGGTGGTTCGCCCACTTACTGAAGAATCACTCTCTCCAAAAAGATGTCTTCCAAGACTGATTTGGAGAGAGCTTGCGTGCAAGGGATACCCTATGCTTCGGCAGTAGGCTCTATCATGTATGCGATGTTATGTACCAGACCATATGTAGCTAAATCACTAGGTGTAGTGATCAGGAATCAATCGGATCTTGGGAGAATCATTGGACAGTTATGGAGGACATTCTTAAGTACTTGAGAAGTACTAAAAGAATGTTCTTGGTTCAAACTTCCAGAATGATAAGGTCGACTGAAAGTCAGTCACAGGAATTTTCTTTACCCTCAATGGAGGGACGGTATGTTGTAAGAGTTCCAAGCTAGATACCGTGACATACTAGACGATAAAGGCTAGATACATCGCTTCCAACGATGCTACCAAAGAGGTTGTCTGGATAATTCTTGTTCATGAAATGAACATGGTTCCTACCATTGAGCGTCCAATAATTGTTATTGTGACAACAATAGAGTTATGGTTTTGGCCTAGGAACGCCAGTCCCATCAGCGTTCCAGACATATTCTGAGGACAAGTATCACCTGATCAGGGAGATGGTTGATATCCAGGGGATCGATGTAAGGAGAATTGATGCAAAGGATAACACGGCGGATCCACTCACAAAGGCTTTTCCCTAGAGAGACTTCTATAGGACGTTGAGTATGAGGTACTGCAACAAATGACCTTAGTGCAAGTGGGAGATTGTTAGTTATATGTATGCCCTAGAGGCCATTACTGTACATCTGATGTATATTGCAGTGGATGCTTGGACATATATAGGGAAGACTTTCTTGCTCGACATGATAGTATGCTATCTGGTTGCACTTTATCTTAACATGTACACTTATAGTCCCTCTATTACATGTTGATAAAGCCCTTAGGATGAGTACCAGGATTATGATGCAGATCATACCAGTGGGGCAATGGTAGTCGGTAAGTACATCCTTCAATTGTTCCTAGTCGTGGGAGTATCGAGACAGGGCATCGATACTCCAGAGTAGACTAGCGCATGCGCTTCTTGACCCATATGATGGGCGATGGATGATCCAACATCCATTGGTGTTTGACATCAGAGAAGGTATACGGGTGCTCAGTGGAGACTGGGTACACTGGACGGACTCGCCGAGAACTCCTAGATGGTATTATACCTATCGTCAGATAGCAGTTCTCTGGTGACACTGGTACAGGTTAGTCTATCGACCCGAGATCGTCATAGAGTCATGTGTGATTCCCACTGTGCTTTGAGTTCTACCTTACCACGTTCAAAAGATCGTGCAAAATGGTGGTTTTTAGGTACAGTCCCGAGTCACATGGAGGCAATGAGCAATAGGAGGGGATTCGTCTCTCCCAGTATTGGGGGTTGATGTTGCGCTATGCTCGATTGGTCATAACAGGAAATCCCTGGCCAGGGTTGCTGAGATCTACTGGTAAGTGTTATCAGTAGTTTCTCGAAACGTTATGGACCTTGCATCGGCATGACTTATCAGGCTATTGGGGTCTGACGTTATACCATCCCCCGGCTGCGATATGCGACATATCTGACGAAGAGACCGGACTATACGGTAGTGTTACTGATTGGATTCGCAGGAGTATGAGTAGGCTGTAAGATATGTATGCCCTGGAGGCCTGTATTGTATAGGATACTAAGCATGTATATGTACAGAAACGATCTTTGCTCGAAATGATAGTATGCTATCTGGTTTATCTTCATCTTAACTTGTGTAATATTTCATATCTTTATATGCATGTTGATGAAGCCCTTAGGATTATGCTTGACTACCAGGATTCTGATGAGATCATACTAGTGGGGCCTGGATAGTCTATAAGCATATCCTTTAATGGTTCCTAGTCGAGGGTATATCGAGACAGGGCATCGGTATTACCAAGTTAGACTAGTGTGTACGTTTCCTGACCCTGGGGGCGATGGTTGATTCCAAAACCATTGGTGTTTGACATCAAAGATTGTACACAGGTGCTCATTGGAGAATGGGTATACCGAACAGGACTCGCCGAGAACTCCTAGATGGTATATATACCAATTGTCAGATAGCAGTTCTCTGGCGGCACTTATACAGGTTAGTCTGTAGACCCGAGATCGTCATAGAGTCTTGTGTGGTTCCCACTGTACTTTGATTTCCACCCTACCACGGCTCTATTAAGTCGTGCAAACAGGTGGACTTTGGGTACAGTCTCGAATCACATAGAGACAGTGAGCGATAGGAGGGGTTTCGTCTCTCCCAGTATAGGGAGTTAATGTCGCGGTATGTTTGATCAGCTATAACACCTAAATCCCTGGCCAGGGTTCTCGAGGTTTACTGATAAGTGTTATCAGTAGTTCCTCGAACTGTTATGAGCCGTAAATCAGCATGACTTATAAAGTTACAGGGGTCTGATATTTACCACCCCTAGACTTCATATGCGACGTATCAGGCAAAGAGACCAGACTGTACTGTAAGTGTTGCTTGCAGGCTCGTTGGGGTTGTGATGAGTTCGCTCGTCGGCCACCTTTTTCGTCATGTACCTGGGTAGCCGTTACGCATAGCTAGTGCCGCTGACGTGCTTGTGGTTAAACCCACTGCCAGCGTACTGTCGAGTCTTTAGAGTCCCACACAGAAGGTTCCCTCGTTCACGATAATACTGGTAGGCTTTGGTTTAAGCCGGATACCGGTATTATATTATTGGATTATTGGTATTCGTATTTTTCGGAATTCGGATACGGGTATACGGTATACGGGATATGGTATACGGAGGAGGGGTATTCTTGTAATTGTTACAAGAATACCATCTCGAAGATGCCACCTCATAATACATTATTTGTTTTATGAAAATAAATAAATGAGGTGGAAATTAGAAAGTCCAAGCATGGTTGTGAGAATGGGTTGTTTTATATTTTAATCTTTTGGAGTTACTATTGAAGTATGGTGCTAATTTTATATTCCATGCTTCAATAATTTCCATTTGAATATATCATTTTCTCATGCTTGAATTTTCTGATTATGAAAAACTCTTTCTCTCTCCTTCTTCTCTCCTCCTTCTTCTTCCTTGCTTTAACACTCACATGAGATATGAATCAAAAGCTAAGGATCAAAGATAATCCAATACACTAATCTTTACATCATCCTAGTGACCATTTTTAGCAAACTTGAACTCTAGGTTTAGCTCTTGAGAAGGGTTTTAGCTTGCATGACAACTCTCACGTGGATCATCTAGGTCTTGGGGTGGCCGAAGATCGTGCACACCGACAACATCCAAGGAGCCAAGAAGATCATCAAAGAAGACCCGAAGGACCGGATCATCAAGGTATAACCCCTAACATAGTAGATAAGATCTCTAGTTAGGGTTTTTTTTAGTTGTGGTTTAGATAAGATCTAATGGAAAGTGCGTGTTGTATGCAAAGAAAATTTTCGTTTATCACTTCCGCTGCCTCACAAGAGTTGTGAGAGCATGCAAAATGCACTAACATGGTATCAGATCCTAACTAAACCATAATTAGATTGTTAGCTAAAAGTTAGAACCTCGATCGATAATTTTTTCTCCCAAAAACATGTTTTCTGCCCATGCTGCTGTCAATTTTTTAAAGTGCTCAAAAAATCATTTCAGTGGCCTTAAAATTACAAGCAGGGTTTTCTAAGAACACTGTAGAAAAACGAGTCTCTAACTCGCCAGGAATGCTGCAGATCCGCGGCCAAACTTAGTGTTTGGCCGCCGATCCGCAGCCGAGTCGTGGCCGAGTTGACTCGTTTTTTAGCAGTTTGCTTAGATTAAGGAAATAGTGTTTCTGGGACATCTGTAATTTTCACAAAATTGTTTGTGCACTGGAAGATGACAAGTGTTGTCATGGTTTAAAATTATCGATCGAAATTCTAAAGTGCTCGGCTAATCGGGTTTTCAGTTATTTGTTATGTGTGATTGAAACGTCGACTAATTGCTATAAGTCGAATAGTCGGGGTTGCACACTTCTGTAATGATATTATGAGATGGTATGTGTATATGAATGTGTTGGATCGTCGTGATGAATGGCCGGGGGGTGTGAGAAGAGCATTTTTCTTTTCTTTCATTCAATATAATTTGTAAAAAGCAATGTAATATTATTTTGCGGGGCACATCCGGGATGAGGTTGTAGCCACCGTTGGATAATTTCTTTTTTACTATTTTTGCTCATAGGATAGACCCAAGGTGGGGTGCACAAACTACCGGATTTTCGAAGTGCCGAGTGGCCTACTCACTTTGTTGAGGGAGGTTGCTCCACTTCAGGAATTTGACGGGTAGTTTGCCGCACCCGTAGGGATCTAGGGTGGGGTTTTGGCTATTCATCACGACCTGGAACCCGTCTTTCATTAAGGCTTGAAATGCGGAATTCCTAGTATATCCAATGTATTCATCTGTGATCTGTAATGGCTATATTTATATATGAGATATATAATAAACTTTGCTTATGTTTTGCACCCGCGCTAGTCCAGCCCCCGCTCTGCCGTTAGTTAAGTAACCTAACGGTGCATGACGGGATCCTGTGGCGAATGCGGATGGCATAAGCGTACATTCTATTTTCGTTTCTTTTCTGTGATGTTTAGGAAACGTAAATGATGGGACAGCATTAATGTGATTAATGTCAAGAAAAAGAAACCTAAAGATGTTGTAGAATCAAAAAAAATTAAAATGGGTAACTCTAGCTTTTGCTTTGCATAGTGGTATTCTTGAATATCCTGCACCTCATTCGATGAGGAAAAGGCCGAGAACCCTTCACTGGGAGTGACCCCTTTAGCGAAACTGGCAAATGTTATAAAGCACTCGATTTGATTTTATAGTTGATCTAACTTTTGCTTTGCATCGTAGTTTTTACATATCCAGCATCTTATTCGATAAGGAAAGAGCCGAGATCCCTTCACCAGGAGTGACCTCTTTAGCAAAATTAGAAAGATGCTATAAAACCATTCGATTTTTTAAAAACTGGAGCCTAAACCACTCCTTCTCACTCGATTCTACAACGATATCAAGTTTAAAACATTAAGGGTTTTCATAAAAACCATTCGTTGCCCTCCGCCATTTTAGGAAGCAGAGTACTTAGTATTCATGCCACGTTTGTTGACTATAGTTAAGGCGTGGTGTACGGTAGCTAAGTGATGTCTTCCTACAAAGCATTTGATGCGATCGATTAGGACATTCGCATGACTTTGTTGACCATAGTTAAGTGTCTTGCAGGTGGGTCTAAATCAATCCCGAAATGGCTGGTAGAACTTGACTAGTGCTTATGATTTGTTGACCATAGTTAAGGTCATAAGACACTAGGGGCAAACATCATATCGGGAATTTGAAGAGTTGAAATTTGCAAGGAGATTGCATACCTTCTATATGATAGTTGGATCCCGATCCCACTGTAAGTAAAGGTTACTCCCGTGAGAGTTTTGCACTTTACAATTAGCTAATCCAGTAGGTGTCTAGAAAGGTGTCAACGAGGTTACGCCTCTAGGAAAACGAGGTTTACTTTAATTAGGTCCGTGCGAAAGCACGGGGAACCTCCCTGGAGTACTGACACTGGCCTGGCCGACCGTTAGCGAACTTGTAGATTGCAATTAATCCTGGCTAGTTTTCCTTTTAAAGGTTTGAAGGAAAATTTAATAAAAAGCAGTGGGAGACATCTGTTAGATAAGATTAATAACCTATCTAATTATGCAAGAGCAATTGCTGAGTGTCTTCTTTTCTCTCTCCTAATGGCAGATACCTATGACGGGACTTAAGCTTTTATTAGACAAAAATAAACTCACGGGACCGAATTACAAAGATTGGCTAAGGAACGTGAATATTGCCCTGACCTATGATAAGGTCGGATATGTCCTGACTACTCCAGCCCCTTCTATCCCATGCCCTGATTCTTCAGTTACGGATAAAGAAATCCGCAAAGACATGGAATATAGACTGCGCCACAGCCAAGTGCCTCGTGCTTGCTTCTGTGAACAATGAACATCAGAAGCAGCACGAGAAGATGGATGTTCAATCCATCTTTCTCCATACAAAGGAGTTGTATGGAGAGCAATCTCGTACTCTCCGATACGAGGCATCTCGAAAGTTGTTTCAGATGCGAATAGCTGCCGGCACGTCTGTAAGTGACCATGTATTGAAGATGATTGGACTTATCGAAGAACTTGAGGACCTGGGTTGGACAATGGAGAACGAGCAGTATGTTGATATTGTTCTACAGCCCTCTCCCCTGCCTTTGCTCAATTCATTGTAAACTTCAACATGCACAACATGGAGAAGTCTTTGCCTGAACTCCTCAATATGTTGAGGAGTGCAGAGAGCACATTAAAGGTAGAAAAACCTCCCGCTCTTATTGCTGGGCCATCTTCTTCCTCCGTCCCAAAAGCCAAATTCAACGAAAAGGGAAAGAAGAAGAAGAATCCCATCAAGCAGAGAGGCGGAGTGAAAAAGGCACCGGGAAAGGACAAGAAAGGGGCTGCTGCGACAGGACGAGGGGAATGTTTCCACTGCCACCAGACTGGGCACTGGAAGAGAAACTGCGTTGGATACTTGGCCGAACTCAAGAAGAAGAAGCAGGGTGAAGCTTCTACTTCAGGTGTGTTTGTAATAGAAAACTGTTTTTCAATTAACTCTGCTTCCTGGGTATTATATACTGGGTTAGGATCTCACATCTGCAATTGTATGCAGGGGTTGAGAAATAGCAAGTTTTTGAAGAAAGGTGATCACATTCTCTGAGTTGGGAATGGTTCCTCAGTACATGCTAAAGCAGTGGGAGATTATCACCTTGGTTTGCCATCGGGTTGTATATTGGTTTTGAACCCGTGTTATTTTGTACCCTCTATGTTATATAATATTATATCTGTATTGGTGTTGGACAATGTAGGATATAATTTTGTATTGCAGTCTAATGTTATGAACATTAACCTATATCAAGAGTTGATTGGGTCTGGTACATTAAATAACGGGATATACATCCTAAACGAACATACAGTTTTTAACGTACAACACACAAACAAAAGAAATGTTTCAGACATAAATGAAGCATTCATTTGGCATTATAGACTTGGTCATATTAACGAAACAAGACTAACCAAGCTACATAAAGATGGATATTTGAACCCGTTTGAATATAAAGCTTATGCGACTTGCCAGTCTTGTATCAAGGGTAAAATGACCAAAACTCCGTTTACTGGACACGGAGAGAGAGATACTGAACTCTTAGGCCTCATACATAGTGATGTATGTGGACCAATGTCTACACATGCAAGAGGTGGTTTTTCGTACTTCATAACCTTCACTGATGATTTATCGATATTCGGGCACGTGTTCTTGTTGAAACATAAGTCCGAAGCCTTCGAAAAATTCAAGGAGTATAAATCTGAATTAGAAAAACAAACAGGCTTAAGTATCAAGAAACTTCCATCAGATCGAGGAAGAGAGTATCTGAGCTCAGAGTTTCTAGATTTCCTAAAAGAGGATGGGATTCTCTCTCAGCTCACTCCTCCGTACACACCACAGCACAGCGGTGTATCGGAAAGGAGGAATCATACCCTATTAGATATGGTACGATCTATGATGAGTGATGCTGAGTTACCAATATCATTCTGGGGGCACGCATTGGAGACTTCGATTTATCTATTGAACAGGGTTTCGACCAAAACCGTATCTACCACTCCATATGAGATATGGTATGGGAAGAGACATCTCTTAAAAGAATTAAGATATGGGGTTGTCCGGCTTATGTGAAAAAGCAGAAACCGGACAAACTTGAGACACGATCGGTTTTGTGTAGATTTGTGGGATATCCAAAACACTCGTATGGATATTTTTTCTACCACAAGAAGGAACAAATGGTATTTGTTTCTCAGTATGCCACATTTTTAGAAATGAATTTTTTACAAATGATACTGTTGGGAATGCGGTAGAACTGGAAGAAATTCCAGATACACAAACAATTACCGATGATTTGGTTGAACCCGAGGTTTCAATAGAACCTGACGAATCTCATCCACTCCGTAGATCTAGTAGGAATTCTCGCCCACCTGATAGATACTACGGTTTTCTAATTGATGGTGATAGGGAAGATTGCATCATGGATGATGATGACCCTACTAGTTTTCAGCAAGCTATCACGAGTAGCGACTCGGTGAAGTGGCTGGATGCCATGAGATCCGAATTGGAATCCATGCACACCAACAAAGTATGGACTTTGGAGGTTGCACCTTCTGGAGTAAAACCCATAGGGTGCAAATGGATCTTTAAAAGAAAGATCGGTGTGGATGGTCAGGTAGAGACCTATAAAGCTAGGCTGGTAGCAAAAGGATTTCGTCAAAGACAAGGCTTGGACTATAATGAAACCTTTTCACCAGTCGCGATGCTCAAATCCATTCGGATCCTGCTTGCTATAGCTGCTCACTATGATTATGAGATCTGGCAGATAGATGTTAAAACGGCATTTCTAAATGGTGATTTAGAAGAATGCGTTTTTATGGATCTGCCACAAGGCTTCATTGATAGTGGGAGCAGCGGAAAGGCATGCAGGCTGCTTAAATCCATCTATGGATTAAAGCAGGCATCACGGAGTTGGAACATCTGCTTTGATGATACAATCAAAGAGTTTGATTTTATCAAAAATGTGGATGAACCATGTATTTATAAAAGGATTGTAGAGAGTACTGTTACATTCCTCGTATTGTACGTGGACGACATTCTCTTGATAGGAAATGATATTCCTATGCTACAATCGGTCAAACTATTCTTATCGCAGAATTTCTCCATGAAAGACCTGGGCGATGCCTCGTACATTCTAGGAATTAAGATCTATTGAGATAGATCTAAGAAATTATTAGGATTGTCCCAATCGAGATACATTGACACCATACTAAAGAGGTTTAGTATGGAAGATTCCAAGAGGGGTAATTTACCCGCTTGTCACGGGATCACCCTCTCCAAAAAGATGTCTTCAAAGGCTGATGAGGAGAGGGCTCGCATGAGCATTATACCCTACGCTTCGGCAGTAGGATCTATAATGTATGCGATGTTATGTACTCGCCCAGATGTAGCTTATGCACTGAGTGCAGTAAGTAGGTAACAATCTAACCCAGGGGAGAAACACTGGACTGCTGTGAAGAACATTCTGATGTACTTAAGAAGAACTAAAGAAATGTTCTTGGTGTATGGTAATGGAGATCTCCAGATGGAGGGATTTACCGACTCCAGCTTCCAGAGCGACAAGGATGATAGTAAGTCCATCTCAGGGTTTGTATTTACCCTGAATGGAGGGGCGGTATGTTGGAAAAGTTCCAAGCAAGATACCGTCGCTGACTCCATGATGGAAGCTGAGTATATTGCTGCTAATGATGCCGCAAAAGAGGCAGTCTGGATGAGGAAGTTCATTTCTGAACTTTAGGTGGTTCCATCCATTGCTAATCCAATACCTCTGTATTGCGATAACAATGGAGCCATGGCTTTGGCAAAAGAACTAAGGTCCCATCAGAAATCCAGACATATCTTGAGGCGGTATCACCTCATCAGGGAGATAGTGGATCGTCAGGATATCGAGGTCCGGAGAGTAGACACGAAAGACAACACAGCAGATCCATTCACCAAGGCCATCCCTCAAGTCCAGTTTGAGAAACTGTTCGAGCTGTTGGGCATGCGGTACGCTGGCAACTGGTTCTAGTGCAAACAGTGGGTACTTATTACATCAACTACAGGCCTTAGTGCAAGTGGGAGATTGTTAGATATGTATGCCCTAAAGGCCTGTATTGTACAGGATACTAAGCATGTATATGTTCAGAAACGATCTTTGCTCGAAATGATAGTATGCTATCTGGTTTATCTTCATCTTAACTTGTGTAATATTTCATATATTTATATGCATGTTGATGAAGCCCTTAGGATTATGCTTGACTACCAGGATTCTGATGAGATCATACTAGTGGGGCCTGGATAGTCTATAAGCATATCCTTTAATGGTTCCTAGTCGAGGGTATATCGAGACAGGGCATCGGTATTACCAAGTTAGACTAGTGTGTACGTTTCCTGACCCTGGGGGCGATGGTTGATTCCACAACCATTGGTGTTTGACATCAAAGATTGTACACAGGTGCTCATTGGAGAATGGGTACACCGAACAGGACTCGCCGAGAACTCCTAGATGGTATATATACCAATTGTCAGATAGCAATTCTCTAGCGGCACTTGTACAGGTTAGTCTATAGACCCAAGATCGTCATAGAGTCTTGTGTGGTTCCCACTGTACTTTGATTTCCACCCTACCACAGCTCTATTGAGTCGTGCAAACAGGTGGACTTTGGGTACAGTCCCGAATCACATGGAGACAGTGAGCGATAGGAGGGGTTTCGTCTCTCCCGGTATAGGGAGTTGATGTCGCGCTATGTTTGATCGGCTATAACACCTAAATCCTTGGCCAGGGTTCTCGAGGTTTACTGATAAGTGTTATCAGTAGTTCCTCGAACTGTTATGAGCCGTAAATCAGCATGACTTATAAAGTTACTGGGGTCTGACATTTACCACCCCTAGACTTCATATGCGACGTATCAGACGAAGAGACCAGACTGTACGGTAAGTGTTGCTTGCAGGCTCGTTGGGGTTGTGATGAGTTCGCTCGTCGGCCACCTTTTTCGTTATGTACCTGGGTAGCCGTTACACATAGCTAGTGCCGCTGACGTGCTTGTGGTTAAACCCACTGCCAGCGTACTGTCGAGTCTTTAGAGTCCCACACAGAGGGTTCCCTCGTTCAGGCGAAAGATATAGAGGCCGTAAGTTGTTACGGCAGCCGTAAAGTGTTGCGGCAGGGTTTCGATTATGTTCGTGTAATTGTTACAGGAATAATAATCGGAACGATAATACTGGTAGGCTTTGGTTTAAGCCGGATACCGGTATTATATTATTGGATTATTGGTATTCGTATTTATCAGAATTCGGATACGGGTATACGGGATACGGTATACGGAGGAGGGGTATTCTTGTAATTGTTATAAGAATACCTTCTAGAAGATACTACCTCATAATACATTATTTGTTTTATGAAAATAAATAAATGAGGTGGAAATTAGAAAGTCTAAGCATGGTTGTGAGAATGGGTTGTTTTATATTTTAATCTTTTGGAGTTACTATTGAAGTATGGTGCTAATTTTATATTCCATGCTTCAATAATTTCCATTTGAATATATCATTTTCTCATGCTTGAATTTTCTGATTATGAAAAACTCTTTCTCCTCCTCCTTCTTCCTTGATTTAACACTCACATGAGATGTGAATCAAAAGCCAAGGATCAAAGATAATCCAATACACTAATCTCTACATCATCCTACTGACCATTTTTAGCAAACTTGATCTCTAGGTTTAGCTCTTGAGAAGGGTTTTAGCTTGCATGACAACTCTCACGTAGATCATCTAGGTCTTGGGGTGGCCGGAGATCGTGCACACCGACAACATCCAAGGAGCCAAGGAGATCATCAAAGAAGACCCGAAGGACCGGATCATCAAGGTATAACCCCTAACATAGTAGATAAGATCTCTAGTTAGGGTTTTCTAGTTGTGGTTTAAACAAGATCTAATGGAAAGTGCGTGTTGTATGCGAAGAAAATTTTTGTTTATCACTTTCGCTGCCTCACAAGAGTTGTGGGAGTATGCAAAATGCACTAACACAGGCTTGCTTGTTGGTCTTCTGATCGCTCAATACCTGGGTGGCCGTTACGTTTGGCAGACCGCTTGCGGTTTGTGGGTGTTTGATATGATCATCACCTACTGTCGGCATATTGACGAGTCTTTAGAGTCCTACACAGAGGTTTCCTGGTTCATGCGAAACGAAGTAGGGGCACATATGTGATATGTGCGTGACCGAGATTAATACACATATGCGGTATCGTATTCTATTCTCGCGATTTGTGATATCGGTCAGTTATATGAAATATAGCCATGTTATCGGATCAAGTATTGATTCGATAAGTTGATACATATGATATTAGTCGGTTGTATGTGATATAGCCGGATTATTAAATCAAGTGTTGATTTAATAATTTAATGTATAATTATATATTTGATATATTGAATTACATTAACTAATATTAGCTCACTTAAACATCTCTTTTTATCACTTGTGTGCATATAGTATATATGTGATATATATTAATGTACATTTTATTTGTATCATGCTTCATGGGTGTATGAGACTCACACCATGCTTGATATAATGAATGGTTTTAATTATTTAAAGTTAATCAAGATTAGATGGAATTAAGTCACATGGTTCAAGCTTGTAGAAGCCTGTGGAACCATTGACCAAGTCCACTAATTTTGTTTTACTTTTAGATATTTATTAACCTAAGCATTATTGTTAGCCATCGTTTATTCTCTACATGAGTTACTGTATGACACTAACTCACCCATGGTTGATATTCTCACCTCTTGGGTTTTCATTCTCATCTCCACTTCATCTTTTTCTTCCTCATGAGAAAGCTTTCTAGCTTTTGAAATGGTGAAGAAATATTGTGAGAAAAATAAATCTAAAGTGAGCAAAATTCCTACTTCATCATCCTCTACTATATTAGCCATTTAGTTTAGGGTGTTTGCTTCACTAATCTACCATTAGTGAAGAGGTAGCATGAGCTTGAGTCTCCTCGACGTAGATCATCTTCGGCCTCGAAAATTTCGAGAAAGCTTGTTCATTTTTTCATGTGAACCCTTACTAGAGTTCGGGTGTTCACTACTTGGAGCGAAGGGACTACTACATGAAGCTTTAGAAGTGAAGGACCGGTCTACAAAGGTTGTATTCCTTGTTCACTTTGTATGCATGTTGTTTCGTCTAAATCTCTAGTTAAGATTCTAGGTTAGGGTTCTTTAGAACGGCAAATTTTTGAAATTGGCATGGACGATACCTCCGAAAACCTTGCTGCCGTGCTACGGAACCCTTTAGATGCTACCAAAGAGGTTGTCTGGGAATAGATATTCATGAGATGAACTTGATTCCTACCATTATGGTGACAATGGAGCTGTGGCTTTGGCCTAGGAACCACGGTCCCATCAGTGATCTAGACATATTCTTAGGCAATATCACCTAATTTGGGAGATGGTTGATCTCCGACTGATCGAGGTCAGGAGAGTTGATAGGAAGAATGACACGGCGGATCCACTCACCTAGGCCAAAATCCCAGATACAGTTTGAGTGTTTTTGGGACGTTGGGTATGAGATACTACAACAACTGACCTTAGTACAAGTGGGAGATTGTTAGTTGTATGTATACCCTAGAGGCCATTGTTGTACATGATTGTATATTACAATGGATGCTTGGACATATATAAGGAGGACTTTCTTGCTCGACATGATAGTATGCTGTCTGGTTACTCTTTATCTTAACATGTAGACTAGTATTGTGATGTTGTCTTGCTCTCATATCTTGGTAAGGCCTTTAGGATGTATACTTGACTACCAGGATTATGATGTAGATCATACTAGTGGGGCCAGGGTAGTCCACAAGTTCATCCTTTAATTGTTCCGGGTCGAGGGTGTATCGAGATGGGGCATCGATATTCCAGAGTAGACTAGCGTATACGCTTCTTGACCCATTTAATGGGCGATGGATGATCCCATATCCATTGGTGTTTAACATCAAAGATGGTATATGGGTGCTCAGAGGAGATTGGGTACACTGAACATGACCCGCCGAGAACTCCTAGATGGTATTATACCTAACGTCAGATAGCAGTTCTCTGGTGACACTGGTACAGGTTAGTCTGTAGACCCGAGATCGTCATAGAGTCTTGTGTGATTCCCACTGTGCTTTGATTTCCACCTTACCACGTTTAAGAGAGCGTGCAAAACGATGGTTTTTGGATACAGTCCCGATTCACATGGAGGCAACGAGCGATAAGAGAGGATTCGTCACTCCCGGTATTGGGGGTTGATATTGCACTATGCTCGATTGTCCATAACAGGAAGTCCCTGGCCAGGGCTGATACGGAGATTTACTGATAAATGTTATCAGTAGTTTCTCTACCCGTTATGAGCCTCATATCAGCACGACTTATCAAGTTACTGGGGTCTGATGTTTGCCACCCCTAGACTCGATATGCGACATATCAGACGAAGAGACCAGACTGTATGGTAGTGTTACTTATTGGATTCACGGGAGTATGGACAAACTTGCTTGTTGATCTTCTGATCGCTCAATACCCGGGTAGCCGTTACGTCCAGCTAGTACCGCTGACGGCTTGTAGGTGACTGATATGATCATCACCTACTGTTGGCGTATTGACAAGTCTTTAGAGTCCTACATATAGGTTTCCTAGCTCAAGCGAAACGAAGTAGGACACATATGTGATATGTGCGGGACCGAGATTAATACGTGTATGTGATACCGTATTCCAATCTCGCGATACAAGTTATATGTGATATAACTGGATTGTTGAATTAAGTGTTGATTCAATGATATGTTATATGTATATGTGGTATGCATATAAATGATTTTAGTCGGTTGTATGTGATAAAACCGGGTTATTAAATCAAGTGTTGATTTAATAATTTAATGTGTAATTATATATTTGATATATTAATATACATTAACAAATATTAGCTCACTTAAGAAAATGTTTTCTCTTTATACATTTAATATATATGTGTTATATGTTAATGTATTTATTTTGTGTCATGCTAGATGATACATTGGACATGGGTGTATGAGACTCATACCAAAGTAAAGATAATTTGGGTATTTAAATATTAAGGGATAAATCAAAATTAGGAGGAAATTAGCATGGATAAATGTTTTTGGAAGCATGGAGAAGTTTTGACTAAAGTCCACTAATTTTGTTTTACTCTAGATATTTATTAACCTAACCACTATCTTTAACCATGGTTTAGTCTGCACATAAGTGATATATGATCTTTTCTCACCCATGGTTCACACTTGGATCACTTGATCATTTTCTTCATCTCCTTCAATTGCTCTCTAGCCTTAAGTGAGAAAAGAAAAGAAAAGGAGAAAAATTATTCTAAAGTGAGCAAAAAATCCTACTTCACCAATCTATACCAAACTAGCCATTTAGTATAGGTTGTTTCTTCAATAGTTCATCAATTAGTGAAGAGGTAGCTTGAGTTAGAGATTTTTCGACGTAGATCATCTTCGGCCTCGAAGATCCTTGAGCAAGCTCGTTCCTTTCACTTAGTGGAGCCAAATGAGAGTCCGGGACACCACTACTTGGAGCAAAGGGACTAATACAAGGAGCTTTAGAAGTGAAAGACCGTTCTACAAAGGTTGTATTCCCATTTCACTTAGTGTAAAGTTGTTTACTTGCTTAGTTAAACCCTGATTCTCTAGTTAGATCCTTCATTTGGGTTGCTTTGCTCTCTAGATTTTTTAAAATTACATACCCGATGCCTTATAAAACCTAGTGAGAGTGCTAAAGAACCCAACACTTAGTTCTTCAATAAAAAAATAGTGATCCAAGATCTCCAAAGCCAAATCGTTGGTACTTAGCACTATTTCGAAGCCTCACGTGTTTCCTACGTGAGTGCTTTAAACGAACAAGGAAAATAACCAAAACTTCCTCACATGTTTACCACGTGATTTGTTTAAGAGGAAAACAAGTAAAAGAAAGTGGAAAATACAATACTCTAGCATCAATAAAGGAAAAGGGGTCGCCCACGTGCTTTGCATGAGAGCCAAGTGTTTAGCACTTATATAAAATAGGGGGGAATAAAACCCAAAGAGCAGTGCCCGTATTTTGGGTGCCTCATGTGTGTCACGTGAGCGCCATTAAACTCTAGTTTCTAACACTAATCTGGCGCCCATATTTGGTGTGCCTCACGTGTGTCACGTGAGCGCCATAAAACTTTAGTGTTTAACACTAATCCAGTGCACATGTGAAACGCACGTGAGCACTGTATTCCTCAGTGCTTAGCACTGTTGGAGACTCAATCTTAGGCCAAATTAGCTAATGTTTTCTGAGGTTAGACCACTTTGATACTAAAACAACCGAGCCCCTATGCTCATGTTTTCCCAAATTGATCTTAGTCTCAAAAATGACTAGTGGTCTCCCATTGATGATATCCCAAATGATACTCATCTTATATCTCCTAAGATAATTTTAGTCTCAAACATGACTAACATTCCTTAGGTCTACAGCAGCACCATCTTTTCCCCTCAAATATGGGATTTGGTTTAAGGGAACATCTCTCCACACCTATGATATATGTCGTTGTAATTCTTCAACGTCTTCAGAGAAGTGGCGGGTCCCGATAACCAACTCGTTGGTGCACTTCCAAATTGACGTGCACACCTCAAATCAGACTGCACCCCAAATTGGGCACATTCTATATCAACATCATTGTTCATCTCGTCACGTAAAAAATATACGTACGCGCAAGATGGACAATGGACCGAGATGTCCTTAAATTAAAACCTCACCTCCAAAATGGTGATCAACGGACCGAGACGTCCTTAAACTAAAACCTCACATCGACGTCCTTAAACTAAAACCTCACCTCCAAAATGGTGATCAACGGACCGAGACGTCCTTAAACTAAAACCTCACCTCCAAAATGGTGATCAACGGACCGAGACGTTCTTAAACTAATATTCGCCTCAAAAATGACGACAATGGACCGAAATGTTCCTAAACTAAGACAACAAAGCCTAAATGCTCCCTTGTTGGATCTGAAACAAAAATGATCCTAACACTTTGTTAAGTAGATCTTAGTCTCAAATTGGACTAACGAATCCTTAACAAAAAACCAACCGAGCCTTAACTGCTCACATACATTTAAGTCGATCTTAATCTCAAACCAGATTAACGATCTTTAAATAAAACAAACCCAAATCTAAGATATACGGATTTGGACTAATCCACGCCCTACGGGCGACAATATAAATTATTCTCCGTATACAATCCACGGGCAACCTAAACAAATAAAAACACATACGACACGAAGTGAACTTTCGGAGCAGGAGAAAGTGGTTATCGCAATGCGATAACGTAATTAACTGCAGGGGCTTGCGCCTACGGGGAAGAGCATCCCCACAATCAAAAACCCCTCGCAAACAAAGGAGAATCTGACAAAGTCTGCTACAATGGTCGCATCCGTCCAAAACTCCGAGATAAAGTGCCATAAATCAACTTGGCATCTTCAGAGAGGTGGATGGATAAATCAAAATTGCATCTTCCCCCAGATTCAGGCAAGACGATCCATCCCAGTTCGTCTTTGTTTCAGGCGGTGAACATATTCTGGCACGCCCGGTGGGATCTTTTCCTCTTTCCGCTCCACACTTCGTGTGTCCTGTTTTGCGAGCAAAAATCACGGTTTGCTATGGTTGCCGTTGGATTCGAGGTATTAAAATTTGGTGGCTTGTTCCTGTGCAGAAAAAAGAAGTGAACATCAATGGCTTCCAGCTGCACAAACTACAACAAAAACTCCCGCTCTGCCCCAACTGGAGGAGTGACATGCGGGCCCAATGCGGCTTCCATCTTTTCAATGCCGGTAGGGCAGGTGACTCAAGCCACCACTGGATTGTTCTTCGGGACCATGCTCCCGCCAGTGAGTTTCAGCGCCCTAGTGCCACTACAGGAAGCTCCAAAAAAGTCGGTCTTAAATTGACTTGCAACCACCATGGCCGCTTGTAACATTTCAAAAAATAAAATATTATTTTTGGGAATTTTTATAATTAAATAATAAAAATATTGAATATTTTAATGAGGCGGTATAATTAAATACCGATAAATTGGGAAAAATTTGTAAAATTATAGAAATTACTGAAATGAGGGTGCTTTATGTGGTTTAAGCTAATTATAAATCTATATGATTAATTATATTCACTTTTTATGCTAATCGCGATTAAATATCGCTAATCGTGCATTAAGCTTGTTTTGTGCACCAAGTCTTTTTCACACTTGTTACATTTTCTACCATGGTTCTTCTTTTTTCATGCATGGTTTTGTGTTAGAAAAGAAATGATAAAGATAAAAAAAGAAAAGGAAAAGAAAACAAAAGAAAAAAAGAAAGGAATAAGATAATGAGGGATGGGCAAGAGAGAGTGGGAGAGGGTGAGGGTTTTGTTGACTTGGCCATTCTCTCCTCCATCATTTTCCTTCATATTTTCCCTCCCTCTTAACCCCATGGCAGCACCCTCTCCTCCACCATCATCAACCTTCACAAACAACCCCAAATCAAACCCAAAACATCATTCTCTCTTCACAAAAAACATGCACAAGCTTCTCACAAACATTTTGGACCAAGCAAAATCTGATTTTGAAGATTTGGGGCAACTCAAGAAAATTCTTGAGTTGCCAAATGAGGTATTTTCATTACTATTAGCATTATATTTCCATTACTTTAGCACCTATACGAGTTTAGAAGTATTTTGATGCGGTTTTGTGAGCTTTGAAAATTCCTAGAGAGGGCGGGGGTTTTAATTGACTTGTGTTGGTGAACTTGAGCCTTATTGGTGACCCTAAACCCCTTAAAGTGTAAAACCTGGACCAAACTAGTAAATTAACCCAAAATACAGAATTTGGAAGCATTCCGTGTCGGTTTGTGAGTTATTAGAGGGTGCAGGGAAATATGGAGTGACCCGAGACCAATACGAGAAAACCAAATAATACCAGGGACCAAATTAGGACACTAGGAGGCTACCCTGACCAGACGAGCCCCAACAGAGACCCCCTGGCCAATCTAGCCGGATTTTTGGAGGAAGTGGCCTGCCACTCTGTGGAGTTAGGTGCCCAGGCCTCTTCTGTAGCTCACATACACCCTATACATCACCCCAGTATTGTTTGTGCACTTAGTTTTGACCTGAACTAAAATCTGGAGCATGTTTTCTTGGTTTCTGCCTTATGTTTCATGATGTTTATGAATTTAAGTTTTGATATTTTGTTTGATATCGATCACTTGATGTTTGTACGTCTATATCGAGGGTTATTTGGTTGAATTGCGAGATGTAGACCATAGGTTTTGACCTATGTGAGATTCGCATGTCGTTTTGGTTTTGAATTGGATTATAATGCGATACGATACGTTATTTTATGTAGGTACCCTCACGAGGACTTTGAGACAACAAGTAAGCGCGTAGCGACATCGGCATCGGCAAGCGAGGATCAAGGTGAGTAGATTTACATCTACAGGGGATGTCGGGTGGATGGCGTATAGCACCCCCGCAAACTTTGATGGAAACTGATTTATATATATAGAATAATGTTAAGGGAACCTATAATAGGAAACTATAGATAGAGTTAAATGATAATTAGAGAAACCTTATTAGAAACTATAGGATAGTTAGAAGCGATATGATATGATTGATATGTGATGACGAGATTCAAGGATGATGTTCGACGATATTGCCGTATTGGATACTATAGGACTAGATAGCCGACGTTGGTGTGTCATCTGAACCATACCTATTTCCAAACTGAATAATCGTATGCATCTTTTAAACAGATGCCTTGAGGGACGTTATGGATTTTCAAATGATGTATTTTCCTTAAAAACACCGTAGCCCCTACTTTCAAAACTACGATTTGCATCTTTTAAAAAACTGATTGTATGGTTCTGGCGTGTATGTTAGATTAGATATGTATGCTTATAGTAAAGTTAGAATGTATTAGTAGAATTGACTTGATGTGGGTGATAAATGCGAAGAAAAGATAAGACGATGCGATATGATGATTTGATGATACGTTGGTATACGGATGCGAGTCGATTGAGATGATTGATACCTTCGCCGGTCCCCTGATATGAGATTGTTATGGATGTGACTTGGGACATAGGTATATAGATATATGTAAGATGTGAATCTTGAATGATAAGCCGTACGAGACGTTAGTTCCGTACCTTTATTGTCGTAAAGGTTTATAGGATCCTTATTGGTTTTATGCCGCTGTACGATGATTTTCCGTACGTGATGAGTTTGACTTGATGATTGATCCATACTCTTGACTCGAGGATGCCGTACGATGGATTATACTGTACGTGATGTTGTGAGGCTAGATGCCGATTGATAGATTCACCGACTCAGACATATGATAGATGCGTATACCTTATAGCTTTTAGTTGATGATTTACCTTATGCAGCATTCATGTTATACTCATTGCATTGCATATACCTGTGCTAGTACACTTACACCATTATCGATGATGCGTATGTTACACGTAAACAGATTTACCGGCTCACACACTTCATCATCGATAATTTCCATGTCACTACACAGTAGAATTGATGCATCATGATATGACTCCTTGCATGATTCACTTGCTATAGTTACATATGCACCCTTATACGATGTTGTATTTGACTTTGGAGAATTTGGGAACCGCAAGATATATTTTTAAACTGGATTCCTTTAAAAGAGCAGTTTTCCCTCGATATGTGCATGTTACTGTTCCATATTGCATGATATACGGATATGCTTACATTTCTGTTATATGTCGCATACATCATACTTTACGATTATACGCATTGAGATATGTCGTTTTCATGAGATTTCTGAATTTGAGAACCGTGGTCATTTTAAAAGAAAGTATGTATCGTTTTAAAAACCCGGTTTCTCTTGATATCATATTTCAGTGCGTCCACCATGCGTTTTCTCGGTTCTGAGACATGTGACAGTGATACCCGATCGAGGAGCTGGATGAGGCCGATTGCGGGTACATGGTGGACCTAGTATGGTACCCAGGGCAAGAAAGGGATGCTGTGCAGCAGACGGTGAGCCTGGCAGAGGAACTACTACCTACCGGTGATAGTATTTTGGGCTCGGCGGATATCTGGAGGATACCGATCGGAGTCGAGAGATGATATGGGCCGATCCGGACTGACGGAGCCCGAGGGCCGATCCGGACTAACGGAGCCCGAGATATGAGGATTTACGTGCCGATGCTGGGCACGGGTTTCATGATATTTCGAGTGTCGCTGTTGGACACTCCGGTTCCATGATTTTGATGTGTCGCGAGGGACACAGGTTGATTTATATTCTTATACTTTCATGCATATGCTTTTATGACATTTACATGCATGATATTGTTGTGTCATTGGTTGACACGTTGGACGAGATCCACATGCATATATACATTGATGATATAGTTGGACGAGATCCACATGCATACAGATATTGATCATATGGTTGGATGATATTCGCATACATATAGGTGTTGATTACATTGTTGGCACACATACAGATATGGTCACCCTAGATACCATAGTATTACCTTTATGATACAGTTGACCTAGGAGTCGTTGTTTATTCGATTTCTATCTGTTGATGTTTATCTATTCACGAGTTGGCAACTCACCCCCGTTGTGCCACAGTTCTTGCAGGTTAACCGCATGGATCTGTAGCGGTATCGCTGGCACATAGCTACATTTGGGTGATTTGCTTGGTAGATAGAACATTTGTATCGTACCCACTCTTGTATTTACATTGCATATTGTATTTTGTCAACTCCATCAATCAAACTAGTATTTGTATAAGTAATGAGACTTAGTGAGACTTGTGGTTGCGAGACTTAGAGCGAGGGGTATTCCGCTACTTTTGGGTTTTGATGTCTTGCTTATTTATTTTCTTTTGTGGTGAACTTCGCCGTTGGGCGTCGTATACTTATTTTTATGCTTTGCGTGGTTGTGATCCGCCGTCTGGCGAAGAGCTAGCTCCTGCTTGGGGATGCCTTTACTGTCTCTATGTATTTTTGGTTTTGGATCAAAATATACAAAGGAGGTACTGCCCAAATTTTTAAAAGACGAAACATGTTTTCAAACTAATAAATTCCACTTGCATTTTTCATGATTCCTTTTCTATGCATTTAAGAAAACTGGATTTCATTATATCTTTATTTCAAAACTGCACCTCTTTTATTTTTCTTAAAAAGGTTTAGATTTCTGGGTTTCGGCTTACTTGAGTTACGTTACGCCTTTAGACGTCGTGTGATTCAAGTGCCGGTCATGAGCTAATATTTCGGGTCGTGATAAAGTTGGTATCAGAGCGCTAGATTTAATCTTTGTTCGAGTCTATGTTTGACTATGTGGAGTCTAGGGCGTGTATATATTTCGGAACCTAGGCTTGACCTTACAGAACTTAAACTTGAACGGGGGGTATTAGACCCGAACTTTCGTTTCATAGGTTGACCCTGATTGATAGAGTAGGTAGCTTGGGTAGAGTGACGTACCGTACGTATGTTCCGCGGCTTATTTGCGATACGATACTCCACTTAAGAAACCTTAGGATGTACATATTTTGAGATCTTTGATTATCTTCGTACCCATGATTATACATCCTTTTGAGATCCTTGATTCTATTCATTTCTATGATCATACCTTCATTGATGATGTTCCTTCTTATGATCATGTATCCATTCTGGATATGTCATTTCCTTCCATGCCTTTGATCTGTTTTATCGATAAACGCTTGAGGTTCCTGTCACCTTGGTTTGAGCGCAGATTGAGCTGCTGCTAGTGTTGCGATCAGGGCGAGCCGTCTGGTACGAGGGCTGACCATTGTGTTTTCTAGTGACATGTGAACGTATCGAGTTAGTTTTTGTGTTGTGACCTCTCGGATGAGGCGAGTGTTGGGTTTTACATCGGATGATCGGGCCATTGATAGAGCTGCCTGTTGCGAGAGGACTGTTGATGTACAGCATACCTTAGAGATTGTGTTGTCGCCTACCGTGCAGACAGATGACCCAGCTGTTGCTGAGATTGATAGGATGTCGCTTCCAGAGCTTACGAGCTGAGATCTCCGGAGCTTCCAGGCAGAAATGCGACAGATGATAGCTAGTCTACCTCGAGTTGAGAGACGAAGGTGATTCATCAGATTGATGCGCCGACGTAGGCCCAGTTGAGTTGAAAATTTCCAGTGTGGAGAGTCTTACTCAGATCTAGAGCAGACCGATCCAGAGATGATCGTTGGTGTATCGTCTTTCTTGGAGGATTGAGGCATTGTTTAGCATGCGGACGAAGGGTATTCGCATGTCGCCTATGCGAAGCTAAAAAGTCCGATCGAATGTTAGAAGCCCATTTTTCCAAGTTTAAAGTATTCGGAGAAACATGCAAGTAATTCTGTGGGCCTTCTTGAAGAATGAAACCCTAACTCGACATGATGACCATGGAACCACTTTCGAACCTTCGGGTTTGCGGCAGCTTAGCGGTGCCATCAGTGAGGCTTGGGTTTGCCCTTCTACGGCTAGTCCAGAGGTACTGTGGTATGTACCAGATATTATTAAACTGTGGTCAGGTGTTGAGCTTCCGTGAAATTTTGGGAACTTGATTACTCGATCGAAAAGTTTAGCATCGTCCGGATATTATGTGATAAGAGATCAGCAAGCTGACCAGCTTAGGATAGAGGACCTCACCCAGATGCGTTGTGAGTTGATCGAGAACGGAAGAGTATGGAGTATTCCTCCGAAGGCTAGGGCGAGTTCCCGAGGACGTGTTCGTCTAGATATCTTCTACAGAGCGATGAAGATACCGAGTTCGTGATTTCGAGTCCTTGTGAGAGACTCTAGATTGACTGTGGCCGAGAACCTTTGCAGTACGCAGATAGCACGACGTGACGTCGAAGTGGATGATGATACAGACGAGTGGAGCCAGAGGTTCATGCGAGATGCTGACGAGCTTTTGCTACTCCCCGTCGAGATTAGAGATCTGATATGTTTACAGAGGCGTTGGGATACGGCCAGTTCCCGAGGAGATGTTAGGCTGAGAACGCAGATGCCCAGAAAACGAGAAAGGATTATGTAAGAGTACAGCCTCCGTACAGTTCCACATAAGCAAGACTAGAAGAGACCCTGAGCAGGTTCTTTCCAGGACACTGCTGCAATGAGATTTGCACCGAGGATCAGATGTGTCACGTGTATTAAGAGGGCCATAGGCCGACCCCAGAGACGTGCACCATGGCTGCACCTGCTGGGTATATGCATTTTGTGCACAGTTATTGCACTCGATTTATGTTTGTACACCGCTACTTCGGTTTGCGATTTGTGCGTATTTATTACACTTAATATTGGTTTTGTGCCTTGGCTGCACATGTTTATGATTGCGTGGATTTCATACGGCTCATTTGATTTTGTGCATGTGGTATGCACTCGATTTGGTTTTTGCACTCGGTATAGCTTACATGTGCTTGCAGTGCATTGATACGTGTTTTGTGCACGTAGTGGCACACGTTTATGATTTTATACACCTTGGCACACTCGGTGTTGCCTTTTATACGCATTTGAGTTATATGATGCATTCTGTGCACTTGTTGCACCCGATTTGTATCTGTATTTTATGCACTGGATGCACTGTATCTGATATTTCATGCACTAGATGCACCGGATTTATATTTTTTGCCCTTGATGCACCAGATTAGTATTTTTTTGCATTGTTGCACTAGACTTGCATTTCATGTGTTTATTGCACCAGGCGGGTATTTCGTGCATTGGTTACACTGGATTTATACTCGGTACCTTGGTTGCACTTGATTTATGTTTTTGAGCATTATTTTACCAGGTTTATATTTTGTGCGCATCGGAGGCACTTGAGTGAGATTCTACTCGTGCCTGTTGGATGCCCTTAATTTAGATTTTCTCTGTGCATATTGGATGCGATTTCATTCGTGCGGGACAAATGCACTTGATTTGGATTTTCACGCATGTTGGGCTCTGTAGGGTGTTTTTCGTCACCCCATTGAGATGGGAATACGTGCGCGCTTGTCAGGCGTACTACAGATTCCCCCTGCCTGGGGTAGGCCGGGATTTATTGATTGTGGGGATCCGAATCTCCGGCAGCCGCGGACTAAGCTGCCGTTAATTACCCCTCGCCTTTAGGGCGAGAGAACCTCTGATTGACGGGTTAAACTGGTCGTGCGAACTCAATATGCAGTGTGCGTGTGATGTGTTTTGATAGGGTTTTGGATATATCGGGGGCCCCACAGAGTTTTCACGGGGGTCCCGCTACCCGGATAGCGGGCTGGGGGGCAAGGGGGCGAGCAGCTCCCTTGCGGGGTGCGGGGCAGCGCCCCGTTAGAAAATTTTTTCTAACAGGGACAGTGTCGTGGTGTATGTGCGTGTGCACATATGTATGCATATGTGTATATATATGTGTGTGTATATATGTATATATATATATATAAGAAAGAGGGGGAAAAGACATCCAAAGGATGCGTGGGGCCAGCGCCTTGGATGCTGTGCGCCTAGATGCTATGCGCTCAGGCGCTAGCGTGCCACGTGTCGGCATGTGGGCGCTCTGCGCTTGAGCGCAGGGCGCTGTAGCGCAAGCGCGCCACGTGTCGGCACGTGGGCGCTTTGCGCTTCAGCGCCTGACGCTCGAGCGCAAGTGCGCCACGTGTCGGCACGGGGGCGACTTGCTCCAGAGCGCTGTGCGCTTGAGCGCAAGCGCGCTACGTATCGGCACTGGGGCAACTTGCGCTCGAGCGCTTGCGCTCGAGCGCAAGCATGCCACGTCTCGGCACGTGGGGGCTTTACGCTCGAGCACAGGACGCGGTTGTGCAAGCGCGCCACGTGTCGGCACGTGGGCGCTTTGCGCTTGAGCGCTGAGCGCTTGAGCGCAAGCGCGCTACGTGTCGGCACGTGGGCGCTCTGCGCTTGAGCGCCGGTGAGGAAAAGAGGCTTTTAGCCTAAAAAGATTCTCGGAAGAGAAATCAGAGTGGAGTTGGACTCCTAAGTGTGTTTTTGGGGTTAATGGAAGGGGTTCTTCTTCTTCCTCCTCTGTTAGCTGGATCTTGAAGATTAAGAGATGTGAGATCTCAAAATCTCTCCTTTTTGGGATCTAAAGACAGATCCAAGTTCCCCTTTGTGGGTTTGGTGGTGAAAAACTATTTTGTTTTGGAAAAGGAAGAGTAAAACTCTTGATTTAATTCAGAAGAAAGAAGATGGTTTGAGACCTTCAGAAAAGGGAAAGAGATACAAACCCTAGTTTTTTTTTTGAGAGAATGAAAGAGTTCCTCTTCTTTTTATTCATCATCATTTTGCCTTTTATAGGCTTACATATTTACATATAGCCCCTTGGGCTTTTCAAAAATGGCATTTTAGCCATCCCATGGCTCATGTGCCATTTCATTTTTTGCACATAAGCCATGGGCTTACAAAATATTGGCTCTATGCCCATTTTGTTTACATTCATACATAAACAATTACATAAAAATTACTTATTACTTGATTTTGTTGTTGGCATGGGGAGGCTGGCCGCGGGCTCGACTTGGGCATGAACCCGCTTGACCTGGGCTTGGGCCCACCTAGCTTGGGGGTTGACCTTGACTTTGACTCGGTCAACCGGGGTGTAAATTTTTACCCCAACAAATTGCCCCCCATCAATAAATGCACACAGCATATGTGAGTCGTGTGCATGAAATTGATGGATCTTCTTTCACGTGGAGGCGACTTGCTTTGGTTCCCACTTTTTGGGATGCACTGCCCTTTTTACGACATGGACGGTCGACGCTCTGATCCGAAGCGATTTGGTAGACATGTCCCTGGCACGGAGTGTTGCTGGTCGACGTTTCCCCGAGGCGGAGTGTCTGTTGTCGATGTGCCCCCGACACGGAGTGTCTGCTTGACGTTTCCCCGAGGCGGAGTATCGGCTGATTGACGTGTCCCCAAGACGGAGTGTCTGTGTTGGACGTTTCCCTGATGCGGAGTGTCGCTGTTTGACTTTTCCCAGGCATGGAGTGTCGCTGATCGACTTTTCCCCGGCACGGAGTATCGGGTTGACTTTTCCCTGGCACGGAGTGTCGCTGATCGACTTTTCCCCAGCGCGGAGTGTCGGGTTGACTTTTCTACGGCATGGAGTGTCGCTGATCGACTTTTCCCCGGCGCGGAGTGTCGGGTTGACTTTTCCCTGGCACGGAGTGTCGCTGATCGACTTTTCCCTGGCACGGAGTGTTGGTGGTTGACTTTTCCCCGGCACGGAGTGTCGCTGATCGACTTTCCCCCGGCGCGGAGTGTCCGGTTGACTTTTTCCCGGCACGGAGTGTCGCTGATCGACTTTTCCCCCGCGCGGGGTGTCGAGTTGACTTTTCCTCGACACGGAGTGTCGCTGATCGACTTTTCCCCAGCGCGGCGTGTCGGGTTGACTTTTCTCCGGCACGAAGTGTCGCTGATCGACTTTTCCCCGGCGCGGATTGTCGGGTTGACTTTTCCCCGGCACGGAGTGTTGCTGATCGACTTTTCCCCGGCGCGCCGTGTCGGGTTGACTTTTCCCCGGCACGGAGTGTCGCTGATCGACTTTTCCCCGGCGCGGAGTGTCGGGTTGACTTTTTCCAGGCACGGAGTGTCGCTGATCGACTTTTCCCCGGCGCGGAGTGTTGCTTGTTGACGCAGAGGTCGATGTTGGAATTGGTTGGTTTGATTTGTTTGATTTGAGTCAACATCAGCATCGCTACACTGGAATATGGTACCAGGAGCGAATCATCATCCTTCTTTGAGAGGATTTGGGAATTGGGGTTTTTGTTTGGAATCTGCATTGCTGCACTGGAATGATGCCAGGAGCAACTCATCATGTGTCCCGAGAGGATTTGGGAATTGGTTTTTTTTTGTTTGGCATCTGCATTGCTGCACTGGAATAATGCCAGGAGCAACTCATCATTTGCCCCGAGAGGATTTGGGAATTGTTTTTTTTTGTTTGGCATCTGCATTGCTGCACTGGAATAATGCCAGGAGCAACTCATCATTTGCCCCGGGAGGATTTAGGAATTGGTTTTTTTGTTTGGTATCGGCATCGCTACATTGGAATATGGTACCAGGAGCGAATCATCATTTGCATTTGCTTATTAAGGAACGATGGCTTAGGAAACAGGTTTTAGGTCCCTATCACCTAAGACTTTTCAATTTTATGGGCCGTAAGGGTCCCATAAAAGCATTTTCTCTCTACGAGTCGAAAAGATCTCATAGGTGTATTTTCTCCTTAGGAGTCGTGGGGACTCCTAAGGGTGTTACTCCTTTGTGAGTCGTAAGGATCTCACGTGGGAATTTTCTCCTCACAAAGTCGAGAGGACTTTGCGAGTGCATTTCATCTCTTTTTTACGAGTTTGCGCCCTTTCGGGTTTTCACAAACTCGCCGGCAGTCCTGCTGTTTTTACTCACGGAGCCTTTTCGGGTTTTCATCCGTGCCTATTTTGCTTGTGGACATACCTTCTTTTTTTTTTCTTCTTCTCCTTTTTTTTGCTTTTTTCCTTTTTTTTTGAATCTTCCCTACCGGTGGGACTTTGAATGTGGTTTCGCCGGTAGGACTTGGAAGAGATTGGGATCGTTTTACGCCCGTGGATTGTATACGGTTTTGCTGGATGTATGATCCAGACCGTAGGGCCAAAAACATTTTGGGTCTTTGTTGGCGTCTGCATCGCTGCACTGGAATATGGTACCAGGAGCGACTCATCATTGGCCGTTGGGATTTGGAATTTGGCCGGCGTCTGCATCGCTGCACTGGGATATGCTACCAGGAGCGACTCATCATTCGCCATTGGGATTTGAATTTGGAATTTGGTTGGCGTCTGCATCGCTGCACTGGAATATGGTACCAGGTGCGACTCATCATTCGCCATCGGGGTATGGGATTTGGAATTTGGTTGGCGTCTGCATCGCTGCACTGGAATATGGTACCAGGAGCGACTCATCATTCGCCACTTAGGGGTTAGGGAGCGATGGCTTAGGAGACAGGTTTAGATCCCTGTCACCTAAGACTTTTCAATTTTATGGGCCGTGAGGGTCCCATTAAAGCATTTTCTCCCTACGAGTCGTAAGAATCTCGCAGGTGTATGTTCTCCTTCGGAGTCGTGAGGACTCCCAAGTGTGTTTTTCCTTCATGAGTCGTAAGGATCCCACGAAGGTTTGTTCTTCCTCATGTATCGTGAGGACACATGAGTGGATTTCCCTCGTTCCCAGTTTAATGACTTAAAGGTCGACTGTTTCCAGTTTAACGACTTAGAGGTCATCTATTTCCAGTTTAACGACGTGGTGGTCATTTGTTTCTAGTTTAACGACTTAGAGGTCTACTGTTTCTAGTTTAAAGATTTAGAGGTCTACTGTTTCCAGTTTAACGACTTAGAGGTCTACTGTCTCCAGTTTAACGACTTAGAGGTCATCTGTTTCCAGTTTAAAGACTTAGAGGTCTACTGTTTCCAGTTTAACGACTTAGAGGTCATCTGTTTCCAGTTTAAAGACGTAGAGGTCATCTGTCTCCAGTTTAACGATGTAGAGGTCATCTGTTTCCAGTTTAATGACTTGGTGGTCATCTATTTCCAGTTTAACGACGTAGAGGTCGTCTGTTTCCAGTTTAACGACTTGGTGGTCATCTGTCTCCAGTTTAACGATGTAGAGGTCATCTGTTTCCAGTTTAACGACTTGATGGTCCTCTGTTTCCAGTTTAAAGACTTAGCGGTCATCTATTTCCAGTTTAATGACGTAGAGGTCATCTGTTTCCAGTTTAACGACGTAGAGGTCATCTGTTTCCAGTTTAACGACTTAGAGGTCATCTGTTTCCAGTTTTAAAGACGTGGGGGTCTATTGGATTGATTTGGAATTTTGGGATAGGGGCCGGCATCAGCGTTGTTAACACTGAAGCACATGTGTCAGGACACATGAGTGGGTCTTCCCAATGGAGCATAATTCCAAAGGCGGAGGCCAGCCGCGTAACTGGTGGTTGCGGTGGGGCATGGGTATGCTGAGGATTATTTGATCCCGTGGATTATATACGGCAGTCAATTTGGGGACTAGCCGTAGGGCCGAGGGAATTTTGAAAAATTGGATTTTTGTTTGTGTTTTTTTTTACCGCGATTGCTCTATCCTTTCAGCTTTTCTTATCGCGAAGATCGCGATTGCCCTATCATTTCGGCTTTTATTCGCGGTTGCCCCATCATTTCGGCTTTATTTTCATCTTTATTTTACTCGCTGATTTTTATTGCGAGTTGCCCCATCATTTCGGCTTTTCTCTAATTTTCTTTTATTTACACATTTTTTTTTGTTTATTTACATATATATATATATGTATATTTTTACATTCCCAGTTTAACAACTTAGAGGTCGACTGTTCCCAGTTTAACGACGTGGTGGTCCTTTTTGCTTATCCCAGCTCCTTGAACTTTGATCTTGGCGGAGCTGTGTTGATGACCTAGCTCTGTGGCTTGCCGATACATCCAAGGATTGTAAGCTTTTTCCAAGCTTATATTGGTCCTCTGCCCAATCTTTGAAAATATAGCAGTCTTCGATGGTATGACTCGCCACTCTATGATATGGGCAGTATATGGGATTGCCGGTCATGTTCATTTCCTGTGGCCTCTTTGGAACAGGAAGTTGCAGACCGCTGTTCAGGGCGTCCATGAATATTTTGCGGACTTCATCCCTCCTGAAAGAGTATACCTTCTTCTTTCCCTCCATTGGAGTAGGTTCCTTTACTGATGCTAGTCCTCGAGGCACATGTCTGGGAGGATTAGGTTCCCGAAAGGTTTCGGTCTCCATTTGCATGAAATCGGCGATCGTAGCTTGACTGTTTGCTAACACGCCTTTAGACAGTTCTATCTCTCCCATCTTGTATTGCCTTTCGACCCAATCTTTGAAGACGAAGCAGTCCTCAATGGCATGACCTATCACCCTGTGATAGGGGCAATATTCTGGGTCGTCGGTCATATTCGCTTCTTGCGGCCTTTTTGATTCCGGCAGTTGTAGACCGTTTCTTAGGGCGTCCCTGAATATCTTGTGGACTTTTTCCCTCTTGAAGGAATAGACCTTTTCCAGCTTCTCTTTCAGAGGCGATCCCCCCCCGGTGTATGTATCGGAGGGACTGGAGGCTGATTGCGGCCGTTTTTCGCCAAGGCGCTCCGCTTTTATGTTGAAAGGGATATCAGTTGGCTTCCCCCGGGTATCAATCCCTGGCTCATGAGCCAAAATTTGATTCTGCTGTATTTGCAATCGGGCGACTTGGGTCACGAGATCTGCCACGGCGTTTGCCAGCTCGTCGACTTTGGAATAGACCTCGGCAATCTTCTCATCCCTGTCCTGAAATTGCCTTTGAAGCCATTGGAATAATACTTGTTCTGTAGTTCCGGCTATGACAACCGGGTAATCTTTATTGCCTGAGCTCAATTCCGTAGGAACTACGGGCTCCTCTGGCTTATCGGCCTGAGCGGGCTCTTCATCATTTAGATCAAGCCGATGCTGGGTAGCGTCAACCATATCATCACCATGGCTGTGAAGAAGAGGAGGGTTCGTTTCTTCATATCCGGCTATGTAGATAGTGTGGATAACACATTCAGTCATTCTTTCATCACTGGCAGTTGGTTTCGCAGAGCGGTCCGGGCTTTGGAAATTCATAAATTTTAACATGGCCAGAGCCCTAGCCTTTTTGTTGGCTCTATATCTGAGCCGCTTCTGCCTCAGCTTCTCTGCCTTAAGCGCTTGGCAGGCTTCCGCTCTTCGGAGAGCCACCATAGGCTGAGTGATGGGGAGGCTTAAGAAGACACCCAATCGAGCAGTGGTCAAGGGCACCGCTGGAGCTTGCTCGGGATGCGTTGTTGCTGTGTTGGTGTTGATGGCCTTGCCCCCAGCCGGGGCCAAGGAAAGTCGTTCAGACACCGACTTGCGTTTGGGTTGGGGCGCCCTTGAGATCACCACATTTGGTCTCCTGCCTTTCGAGACCGGTCTGTCTGTCACCGGGGTTTGAGGAGCCGGGATGGCGCCAACAGGTATGAACATAATAGAGCCGAATGGTAGCAGCGGCTCCTCCCATTGTCGCCGGAGACTGGCCGGAAGGACCGTCCTGGAGTCTATCTTCATCGTATAAGAGACGGGAGCTGAGTTCATCATCGAAGACATCGTCGGAAGGTGATTGCTTGAAAATCTGCATGAAAGAGTATTATTTCAGTATAAATACAGGTATGTATATTGATTGGGTTCGCATGAACGTTTAAGCCGAAATATGGAAGGAGAGATTGGTCCCACCGGGCGTGCCAGAATCTGTAGGGTGTTTTTCGTTACCCCATTGAGATGAGAATACGCGCGCGCTTGTCAGGCGTACTACAGATTCCCCCTGCTTGAGGTAGGCCGGGGTTTATTGATTGTGGGGATCCGAATCTCCGGCAGCCGCGGACTAAGCTACCGTTAATTACCCCTCGACTTTGGGGTGAGGGAACCTCCGATTGACGGGTTAAACTGGTTGTGCGAACTCAACATGCAGTGTGCGTGTGATGTGTTTTGAAGGGGTTTTAGATATATCGGGGGCCCCGCAGTGTTTTCACGGGGGTCCCGCTACCCAGATAGCGGGCTGGGGGTTAAGGGGGCTAGCAGCCCCCTTACGAGGTGCGGGGCAGCGCCCCGTTAGAAATTTTTTTCTAACAGGGACAGTGTCGTGGTGTATGTGTGTGTGCACATATGTATGCATATGTGTATATATATATGTGTGTGTTTGTGTATGTATATATATATATAAGAAAGAGGGGGAAAAGGCATCCAAAGGATGCGTGGAGCCAGCGCCTTGGGCGCTGTGCATCCAGGTGCTATGTGCTCAGGCGCTAGCGTGCCATGTGTCGGCACGTGGGCGCTCTGCGCTTGAGCGCAGGGCACTGTAGCGCAAGCGCGCCGCGTGTCGGCACGTAGGCACTTTACGCTTCAGCGCCTGACGCTCAAGCGCAAGTGCGCCACGTGTCGGCACGGGGGCGACTTGCGCCAGAGCGCTGTACGCTGGAGCGCAAGCGTGCCACGTGTCGGCACTGGGGCGACTTGCGCTCGAGCGCTTGCGCTGGAGCGCAAGAGCACCACGTGTCGGCACGTGGGCGCTTTACGCTCGAGTGCAGGACGCTGTTGTGCAAGCGCGCCACGTGTCGGCACGTGGGCGCTTTGCGCTTGAGCACTGAGTGCTTGAGCGCAAACGCGCTACGTGTCGGCACGTGGGCGCTCTGCGCTTGAGCGCCGGCGAGGAAAAGAGGCTTTTAGCCTAAAAAGATTCTCGGAAGAGAAATCAGAGTGGAGTTGGACTCCTAAGTGTGTTTTTGGGGTTAATGGAAGGGGTTCTTCTTCTTCCTCCTCTGTTAGCTGGATCTTGAAGATCAAGAGATGTGAGATATCAAAATCTCTCCTTTTTGGGATCTAAAGACAGATCCAAGTTCTCCTTTGTGGGTTTGGTGGTGAAAAACTATTTTGTTTTGGAAAAGGAAGAGTAAAACTCTTGATTTAATTCAGAAGAAAGAAGATGGTTTGAGACCTTCAGAAAAGGGAAAGAGATACAAACCCTAGGTTTTTTTTTTGAGAGAATGAAAGAGTTCCTCTTCTTTTTATTCATCATCATTTTGCCTTTTATAGGCTTACATATTTACATATAGCCCCTTGGGCTTTTCAAAAATGGCATTTTAGCCATCCCATGGCTCATGTGCCATTTCATTTTTTGCACATAAGCCACGGGCTTACAAAATATTGGCTCTATGCCCATTTTGTTTACATTCATGCATAAACAATTACATAAAAATTACTTATTACATGATTTTGTTGTTGGCATGGGGAGGCTGGCCGCGGGCTCGACTTGGGCATGGACCCGCTTAACCTGGGCTTGGGCCCACCTAGCTTGGGGGTTGACCTTGACTTTGACTCGGTCAACCGGGGTGTAAATTTTTACCCCAACAGGCTCATGATATGAGATGTGATTTTGTGCACACCGGATGCACTGGATTGAGATTTTCGTGCACTCAAGATGCACTTGATATTGTTGTCGTACACACCCGTTGCACTGGACAGATGCTTTCGTGCACACTCGTTGCACTTAATTTTGCTTTTGTGCACATTGGTAGCACTTATATTTGTACTTGATTTCCATGCGCAATAGACGCACGTGATTGCTGGATACTCCTTTTGAGACCGATTTTACTTTGAGCACTTTGTTTTCATGATAGGTACTATATATTATATAGTAGCCAAACAGGACTGATATGAGGACAGTACATGGGTACTTGCATGCATTTAAAAGTTTAACCAGAGGTTTTCAAAAGGAGCTATAGTCTCGCTATTTCCTACGTGTCCGCGAGCGACACAACATTTATAAAGGAAAAACTTTTGGGATATTTCAAAAATGATGGGACGTATATTTGAGCAAAACTTATATGAACGTATAGTTATTACTTTACAAATGAGCGTCCGTCACTTATACCGTGAGTTACGCATCACACGGAAATTCAGAAAAGATTTTTGCATGTGTCTATTCCGTTTTTGGAGATTTTTCAAGGATGCGTACTATATAAATATTATAATATTTGACTAGTGTATATTGGGTTTCGGTATTGGATTTCGAGATCTGTATCTCCCTTGTAACTCCGATGATATGCGTGCGAATCCGATAATTTTCGTGACGCTTGATGGAGTTCGATTTTGAGTTTGGTACTCTTTTTTCAGACGCACGCGATGTGCTGTAGTGTTTTTATATCTTCCGTGGTTTCGGAGCCCCGACGACATGATCTTGTATTGAAATGTTTTAGAAATTGAGGGGTTTAAAATTTAAATTCGGGGACCGAATTTCTTTAAGGGGGGAAGATTGTAACATTTCAGAAAAATAAAATATTATTTTTGGGAATTTTTATAATTAAATAATAAAAATATTGAATATTTTAATGATGAGGTATAATTAAATACCGTAAATTTAGAAAATTTTGGAAAATTATAGAAATTACTGAAATGAGCGTGCTTTATATGATTTAAGCAATTATAAATCTATATGATTAATTATATTCACTTTTTATGCTAATCGCGATTAAATATCGCTAATCGTGCATTAAGCTTGTTTTGTGCACACTTGTTACATTTTCTACCATGGTTCTTCTTCTTTCATGCATGGTTTTGTGTTAGAAAAGAAAAGATAAAGATAAGAAAAGAAAAGTAAAAGAAAACAAAAGAAAAAAAAGAAAGGAATAAGATAATGAGGGATGCGCATAAGAGAGAGTGGGAGAGGGTGAGGGTTTTGTTGACTTGGCCATTTTCTCCTCCATCATTTTCCTTCATCTTTTCCCTCCCTCTTAACCCCATGGCAGCACCCTCTCCTCCACCATCTTCAACCTTCACAAACAATCCCAAATCAAACCCAATACATCATTCTCTCTTCACAAAAAACATGCACAAGCTTCTCACAAACACTTTGGACCAAGCAAAATCTGATTTTGAAGACTTGGGGAAACTCAAGAAAATTCTTGAGTTTCCAAATGAGATATTTTCTTTACCATTAGTATTGTATTTCCATTACTTTAGCACCTATACGAGTTTAGAAGTGTTTTGATGCGGTTTTGTGAGCTTTGAAAATTCCTAGAGAGGGTTAGGATTTTAATTGAGTTGTGTTGGTGAACTTGAGCCTTATTGGTGACCCTAAACCCCCTTAAAGTGTAAAACCTGGACCAAACCAGTAACTTAACCCAAAATACGGAATTTGGAAGCATTCCGTGTCGGTTTGTGAGTTATTAGAGGGTGCAGGGAAATCTGGAGTCACCCGAGACCAATACGAGAAAACCAAACAATACCAGGGACCAAATTAGGACACTAGGAGGCCACCCTAACCAGATGAGCCCCAACAGAGACCCCCTGGCAGATCTGGCCGGATTTTTGGAGGAAGTGGCCGGCCACTCTGTGGACTTATGTGCCCAGGCTTCTTCTGTAGCTCGCATACACCCTATACATCACCTCAGTATTGTTTGTGCACTTAGTTTTGACCTGAACTAAAATCTGGAGCATGTTTTCTTGGTTTCTGCCTTATGTTTCATGATGTTTATGAATTTATGTTTTTATATTTTGTTTGATATCGATAACTTGATGTTTGTACGTCTATATCGAGGGTTATTTGGTTGAATTGCGAGATGTAGACCATAGGTTTTGACCTATGTGAGATTCGCGTGTCGTTTTGGTTTTGAATTGAATTTTAATGCGATACGATATGTTATTTTATGTAGGTACCCTCATGAGGACTTTGAGACAACAAGCAAGCATGTGGCGACATCGGCAAGCGAGGATCAAGGTGAGTAGATTTACATCTACGGGGGAAGTCGGATGGATGGCGTATAGCACCCCCACAAACTTTGATGGAAACTGATTTATATATATAGAATATGGTTAAGGGAAACTATAGATAGAGTTAAATGATAATTAGAGAAACCTTATTAGAAACTATAGGATAGTTAGAAGCGATATGATATGATTGATATGTGATAACGAGATTCGAGGATGATGTTCAACGATATTGCCGTATTGGATACTATAGGACTAGATAGCCGACGTAGGTGTGTCATCCGAACCATACCTATTTCCAAACTGAAGGATCGTATGCATCTTTTAAACAGATGCCTTGAGGAACGTTATGTATTTTCAAATGATATATTTTCCTTAAAAACACCGTAGCCCTACTTTCAAAATTACGATTTGCATTTTTTAAAAAACTGATTGTATAGTTCGGGCGTGTATGTTAGATTGGATATGTATGCTTACAGTAAAGTTAGAATGTATTAGTAGAATTGACTTGATGTGGGTGATAAATGCGATGAAAAGATAAGACGATGTGATATGATGATTTGATGATACGTTAGTATACGGATACAAGTCGATTGAGATGATTGATACCTTCGTCGTTCCCCTGATATGAGATTGTTATGGATGTGACTTGGGACATAGGTATATAGATATATGTAAGATGTGAATCTTGAATGATAAGCCGTACGAGATGTTAGTTCCGTACTCTCATTGTCGAAAAGGTTGATAGGATCCCTATTGGTTTTATGCCGCCGTACGATGATTTTCCGTACGTGATGAGTTTGACTTGATGATTGATCCATACCCTTGACTCGAGGATGCCATACGATGGATTATACCGTACGTGATATTATGAGGCTAGATGTCGATTGATAGATTCACTGACTCAGACATATGATATATACGTATACCTTATAGGTTTTAGCTGATGATTTACCTTATGCAGCATTCATGTTATACTCATTGCATTGTATATACCTGTGCTAGTACACTTACACCATTATCGATGATGCGTATGTTATACGTACACAGATTTTCCGGCTCACACACTTCATCATCGATAATTGCCATGTCACTACAAAGTAGAATTACTGCATCATGATATAACTCCTTGCATGATTCACTTGCTATAGTTACATATGCACCCTTATACGATGTTGTATTTGACTTTGGAGAATTTGGGAACCGCAGGATATATTTTTAAACTGGATTTCTTTAAAAGAGCGGTTTTCCCTCGATATGTGCATGTTAATGTTCCATATTGCATGATATACGGATATACTTACATTTCTGTTATATGTCGCATACATCATGCTTTACGATTATACGTATTGAGATTTGTCGTTTTCATGAGATTTCTGGATTTGAGAACCGTGGTCATTTTAAAAGAATGTATGTATCGTTTTAAAAACCCGGTTTCTCTTGATATGATATTTCAGTGCGTCCACCATGTGTTTTCTCGGTTCTGAGACATGTGACAGTGATACCCGATCGAGGAGCTGGATGAGGCCGATTGCGGTTACATGGTAGACCCGGTATGGTACCCCGGGACAAGAAAGGGATGCTGTGCAGCAGACGATGAGCCTGGCAGAAGGACTACTACCTACCGGTGATAGTATTTTGGGCTCGGCGGATATCTGGAGGATACCGACCGGAGTCGAGAGATGATATGGGCTGCCATCTCTCAAGGGAAACGGTTCGTCAAAGCCCTGTCAATGGGAATGATACTGCTAACTCTCAAGGCAAATATTCCCGGGGCCACATGCCTCAACAGAGAGATTTCATATCCGAACTATTGCCTATATCATCGGAGGGTCACCCACCCCACCGAAGAGTGCAATGCCTTCAATAAGTGGTGGCAAGGATACATTGCTCACCGACAACACTTCAAGTGGATGAAGCGCAAAACTCGTCGACAGCAAAGAAGCGCGAAAGATGAGCGTGAAGGAACGGCTGGCAACTGTCATATGGTTGGTATTAGTTCGACAAAAGGAAAATCCTAAGTTCTTACCTTCGGGAGCGATTCTGAGGAAGAAATAACCCTCAGCCCTCTCTTCAAAGAATCCACCTCCGGAAAAGAGGAGGAGGAGAAGAACTGTGAGAACATTCAGCTGCGTAATCGCACACTGCCTAAGAAGAACCTTGGGCTTACAAATAAAGGTTCAAGCAAAAGAGACAAGGGGAAAGAGAAAATCCCTGAGGAAATTGCCCTCGATGATAGAGTCGTCGAAAAGCTCGCAGCCAAGGACCTGCCTAAGAAAAACAAGGGGGATAACAATGTCCTGGCACATCTGAGAACGATACCCTTACAACTGAGTATATTGGATACTCTCCTCCTGTCCAAAGAAGCAAGAGATTCTCTGATCAGGGCATTACAGGAGCCTGATCAGTTCCAAGCTTTCCTTGCAGAAGAAAAGATGAAGGATGAGCTGGCAGAGGTTCATACAGCTGACATTACATTCGGCGATAAAGATCTCCTTCTCGGAATGTGCGAGCACAACAATACTCTATATGTCACCGGGTACTGCCACGACATCAAGATAGGGAAGATCCTGGTGTCACGACCCAATTTAGGAACGCGACCATCACTTAAATTACGCAACGTCTAAAGGCGTAACGTAATTCAAGTAAGCCGACAACCCAGAAATCTAAACACTAAAAAGATAGAATGGTAATACATTTTAAAACATTTGTTAAAAACATTTGAAAATCTCAAGTTATAAAATCTTAACTTAATTTATTTCCTTAAAAATTTCGGCAGTATCTTCTTTGTAAAAACTAGCCCCAAACGGATACAGGCATAGAATAAATATAAAGCATCCCAAACGAGAGCAACTCACGCCAAAAGGCGGAACACAACCACAACAAGTATATATACGACAACGTAGCGAAGAAATAAGTAATAAAGAAGTGAAACCAACATAACAACATAAATAAAAAAAGCCGGCTCACACGAGCTCGGCACCTAGAGTCACAATAATTCAATATCGATCCTCACAGACTCATCTCTAAGTCAAATAGATGAAAGTGGTTGATGGAGAGTACTAGAAACAATAAGATATACAATGAGATCATACGGATACCCGCAAAACCACCCACCTATCAAAAATCATGACCAACAGTAGTGGTATCCGCAGAAGTAGATGAAATGAGAAGCCCTGCCGCGACTACACTGAGGGTCAAGCCTGCAAAACACTGTTGCACAACGGGGGTGAGTTGCCAAATCGTGAATAGTAAATAGCATCATACAGATAATCGCAAGTATGCACGAAAGCGAAAGTCTGAAATATGTAATCTGATAACGTAAATATAACAGTACAGATATGCAGTAATCATGATCAAGGTACACCACCTGGGTACAATAATTATGTGAAATAATGCATGTCTAATAAATCCTGAGTATGGAATAAAACATAAACCTCATCGATGAATCATCATCTTGTGAAATCGAAATGCAACGTCTTGTGAAAGTAAATATATGACTATATCAATGTATATATGTATGCGAAGATGTATGATGCAATTCATATGCGCAATAGAACAAGAATTAATATCTAACTATTAATGATAAAGAAAACGATGCAATATATTATCCATGGTAATTTCTATAGTGTGTGTGTCATGGCAATTACTAACGGTGTGTGTGTGGCATACAATTCAGTGCGCGTGCAACATGAACCGTTAGTAATAGTGTAGTGTCCAATCCATACTGTGTCAATGTAAAACAAGTAATAGGATGTGCAAGATGATGCTCATACACAATCAATGTATATACAAATAAGCATAGGGTTATATCACTGAATCTAGCCCTCGACGCTTAGCACCATACGGGCGATTCCCCCCTAGATGTAAAATCTACTCACCGATGATCTCGAGCTAGGTGAATCCAACCACCTCCTTCCCTTTCCTAGTAGTGCCCGAAGTCCCCGCAATCGATCCTAATATCATACAAAACATAACAAGTGAAATTAGCAAACTGACAATAACACACGAATACAAACGGCAACAAACGAACCAACTCCCACAAGCTACCAAGTGTTCGCTTAGAGAGCTAAACGCGTGCAGTGACAACCCAGACCAACCCTACGGCTACCAAACGTACGAAACACTTAAATGAATATCGGATAAATCCGTATCGCACGTAGCCGAAACGCTTGAATTCTAGCTAAACGGTCCCAGATTTTGCTACACAAAGAATTAGTGAAATTTGCAAGTTCCACAAGCCTACAAATAACCCCAGAGACCCCAAGACAAAGACACAAAACCCCAGTCCCCATTCTGGCTGCAAATTGCAGCCAGAAGCAATATATTTGCGGCCCAAAAATGAGGGGGTGGTCTTAGGTTTTTAGGGTAGCTTCTTGGTCTCCAAACTAGGCCTCTGTGATGGCAACTATTCAAAAAAAAATCTGGTTTGATAGCAGATTTAACCTAGACTCAAACTTAACCAAAATACAATATTTGCACAAAAACTATAACTTTAGTGTTTAAAACTGAAACTAATAAGCAAAACAACTTCCCTATAGCCAAATAAAGGGTCAAAGATCACTACCTCACCAAAACTTGGGAAAAACCCTAGCTTTCCAAACTCCAAGTCATCACAATAGGCTCTTAAGCAAGATTAATGAAGGGTTTAGCGAGGTTAATGAAGGTTTAGGCTTAGGGTTGTGATGAAAATATTTATCAAATGAAGAATTGTGATGGAGGAGAAGAAAAAGAGAGTTGAGAGTGTGAGGTGAGAATGAGAGTGTATAAGTTTGAGGTGAGTGTATTGCTTACACTCACTCTCTCTCTCTCTCTCATCATAAATGGCAGCCCTCCCCTTTTAGTTATATGTATGCCCTAGAGGCCATTATTGTACATGTGATGTATATTGTAGTGGATGCTTGGACATATATTGGGAGGACTTTCTTGCTCGATATGATAGTATGCTATCTGGTTGCTCTTTATCTTAACATGTACACTTATTGTCTCCCTATTACATGTTGATAAAGCCCTTAGGATGAGTACTTGACTACCAGGATTATGATGCATATCATACTAGAGGGGCAGAGGTAGTCGGTAAGTACATCCTTAGATTGTTCCTAGTCGTGGGCCTATCGAGACAGGCATCGATACTCCAAAGCAGACTAGCATATGCGCTTCTTGACCCATATGATGGGCGATGGATGATCCCATATCTATTGGTGTTTGATATCAGAGAAGGTATACGGGTGCTCAGTGGAGACTGGGTACACTGGACGGATTCGCCGAGAACTCCTAGATGGTATTATACCTATCGTCGGATAGCAGTTCTCTAGTGACACTGGTATAGGTCAGTCTGTAGACCGGAGTTCGTCATAGAGTCTTGTGTGATTCCCACTGTGCTTTGATTTCCACCATACCACGGTCAAGAGATCATGCAAAAAGGTGGTTTTTGGGTACAGTCCCGAGTTACATGGAGGCAATGAGCGATATGAGGGGTTTCTTCTCTCCCGGTATTGGGAGTTGATGTTGCGCTATGCTTGATTGGCCATAACAGGAAATCCCTGGCCAGGGTTGCTGAGATCTACTGGTAAGTGTTATCAGTAGTTTCTCGAACCATTATGGACCTTACATCGGCCTGACTTATCAGGCTATTGGGGTCTGACGTTATACCACCCCCAGGCCTTGATATGCGACATATCAGACGAAGAGACCGGACTGTACGGTAGTGTTACTGATTGGATTCACAGGAGTATGAGTAGGCTGGCTTGTTGATCTTCTGATTGCTGGCTGTTACGTTTAGCAGACCGCTTGCGGCTTGTGGGTGTTTGATATGATCATCACCTACTGCCGGCATTTTGACGAGTCTTTAGAGTCCTACACATAGGTTTCCTGGTTCATGCGAAACGGAATAGGAGTACATATGTGATATGTGCGGGACCGAGATTGATACGAGTATATGATACCGTATTGTATTCTCGCGATATGTGATATCTGACGGGTATATGTGATATAGCCGGGTTATCGAATCAAGTGTTGATTCGGTAAGTTGATATTATTGATATTAGTCGGTTATATATGATATAGCCGGATCATTAAATCAAGTGTTGATTTAATGATTTAATGTATAATGATATATATGATATATGAATTTACATTAACTAATATTGCTCACTCGACCATTTCTTTTTCACACTTTGCATACATTATATATATGTGATATATATTATGTATCATGCTAGGTTATACTTGCAACATGAATGTATGAGACTTATACCATGCTAGGGTTAAAGTTATGGTTAATATTTATCATTAAGTAATTACAAATTAATGGATAATGTTTCAATCTTGGATGAAGCTTGTAGAACATTGACCAAGTCCACTTGTTTGTCTTGCTTAAGATATTTGTTAACCCAACCTTAACCACAAGCCATGGTTTATTCTCTATATAAGTTAGGCATGACACTAACTCATCCATGGTTGCAATTATAACCTCACTCTCTCATTCATTTTCTTCATCACTTCTTCTTCTTCCTCAAGAGAAAAAGCTTGCTAGTTTTTTCTTGGTGATGAAATCTTGTTAGAAAAATAAAACAAAAGTGAGCCCACTTCCTACTTCATCATCCGCTACTATTAGCCATTTAGTTTTGGGTGTTTGCTTCACTAATCTCACCATTAGTGAAGAGGTAGAATGAGCTTGAGTCTTCTCGACGTAGATCATTTTTGGCTTCGAAGGCATTGAGCAAGCCCGTTCATTTCTTCATGTGAACCTTCTCTAGAGTCCGGGAGTTCACCATTTGCAGCGAAGGGACTACAACATGGAGCTTTAGAAGTGAAGGACCGGTCTACAAAGGTTGTATTCCCTCATTCACTTAGTTGTAAAGTGTTTACATATTATTTCGTCGGATTTTCTAGTTTCGATTCTAGGGTTAGGGTTAGCGAGAACGGTAAAAATTTGAAATTGGCATGAACGATGCCTCCCGAAACCTTGCTGCCGTGATAGAAAACCCTATAGTAGTATCAGAGCCATGCTAGAAAATTAGACGATGGTTGGTTGGATTACGAAACCGAAACTCCTCCGAAACACCCGATACGAAAACTTGGTTTCTGTTGAATTTAAAAAGTCTTCAAAATTTTTTTTAAACAACTGCAGAATGTTATATGTGATATAACATGAACACCACAAAAAATTGGGGCAATTTTGACCAAAAGTGGCCGGCAACAATGGCTTAAAATCCGAGCTCACCGGGTGAAAAGTAGAGTTCTGGCTTCAAATTTTGGTAGTGTTTCAGTCTCTGGGTTTTGGTGTTTCAGGTGTTGTTTGTTTTTGCTAAATTTTCATGTGATGTTAACTTTCTGCAAATGCAACTCGGAGTGTTTCGTAATCGTAATTCTAAGATTTATTCGGGTTATTTAGACGATATTAAAAAGTTCGTACGGATATCAATAACCTAATTTTTCCCTTGCTGAAATTTTCCAAGAGTTGGATTTTTCCGAATTTGAAATTTTCAGAAAATCTTGCAAGAGATTCTGTGGACCCTCTAGAAGAACGAAACCCTAACTCGATTCTGTGACCATCAGAACCGCCATCAAACCCTGGGGTTTACGGTAGTTCAGCGGTGCCACAGGTGAGGCATTAGTTGACCCTTCTACGGCTGGTTCATAGGAGCCGAGGCATGTTCTGGGTATTTTTTAAACTCCGCTCAAGTGTTGAGCTTGTCGGGAAATTTTGGGTGCTTGCTTATTCGATCGAAAAGTTTAACTTCGTCTAGCTATCTGTGATTGTGATACAATATTTGGAATCCACAAATTGTTATGAGATAACTAGTTTGAATTTTATAAATCTAGCAGTTTAGTCTCATTTTATCGGTTGCCACGGGATTTTGATGTTGATCAGAAGTCCGTCGCAATTACGTAGTGTACGCGAATACTCGCCGGGTAACCTTACTAGATAGTTATGCCCCATAGCCCCGACCAAGTGACTGTAAGAGAACCCCGTCGCCAAAAGCATCCGTTCGGGTGCTCACGGCAGCGGTGTTCCGCCTTAGTGCACTTCGTCGAAGGCATCGGGGGGTGTGGCCGTCTAATAAAGTTTCCGATGAGCATTCGATCAGATTATCGGGAATCTTGTTGAATTACCTGACAGGTTATTGAAAAGTGTTTTCAATATCAAGACTAAAATGCGGGGTTTATAATTGTTAGGCATGTGATGTATAAGGAATTCATGTAGTTGGGTATGAAATCCAAAGTATGTGATACATTGGGTTTATGATGTCTAAGGTGGTTGCGGATTCCAACTGTTGTAGTTTTTCACTTTCTTTTCTGCGACCGTAAGTGTAATATGTGGTGTATCGCCGGTTTCGGTGCTATATGTCAACGACAATTGGGATACGCATATTTACTTACGTTGATGACATGTGCTGTTATGTGTTGCTGTGATATGTTATATTGGATCGTCGTGTTTTGAATAGCCGGGGTTTTTTTTATGTGAGATGAGAGTTTTTCATTTTCATTCATGTAAAAACTTGTATGTAATATTCTTTTATTGGGGCACTTCCGGGTTGACGATGATGTCACCATTGATGTATATTATTTACTTTTCCGCATTAGGATAGACCCGAGGCGGGGAGCACAAGTAACCGGGTTCTAGGGTCCAGTGGGAGACCATCTCGAGGAGTCAAGACCGGGTCTCCTAACTCTAGAATTGGTAGGGTTTTTTGCCGCTCTCGTAGGGGTCTAGGGATGTGGGTTTGGCTATTCATCGCGACCGTGGAATCCGTGTTTTATACTGGCTTAATTTAAAACACGGAATTCCTAATATATCCAATATTTCATATGTGTTCTTCTGCTGCTGATATTCTGTGATGTGATCACTTGATATGTTCTGAGACGAATTCCTATATTATATATATGAGATATAATTAATATTGCTGCTTTCATTTCTTATGTGATGCTTAGGAAGCATAAAATTGATGGGACTTCATTAATGAGATTAATGAAAGAAATAAAAGAAACCTAAAAGATGTTATAGAAACTTGTTTTAAAAACTGGTAGCTCTAGTTCTTGTTTTGCATAGCGGTATTCCTTGTAGAATATACATCACCTTATTCGATAAGGAAAGAGCCGATATCCCATCACCGGGAGTGACCTCTTTAGCGAAACTAGCAAATGCTACAAACTCGGTTTGTCTTTTGATTACTTTTATAGTTTTTGCTTTGCATAGTTGTATTTGTGAAATATCCTGCACCTTATTCGATAAGGAAAGAGCCGAGATCTCTTTACCGGGAGTGACCTTTTTAGCGAAACTAGTAAAAGCCTAAAAAACACTCCTTTTTCAAAATCACTCGATTCTACAACGATATCAAGTTCATTACGCAAAGGGTTTTCTTAAAAACCTGACGTAGCCCTCCGTCATTTCAGATAAGTAGTATTTAGTATTCGTGCTGTGTTTGTTGGCCTTTGTCAAGGCGTAGTGTGTGGTAGCTGATTAGTGTTTATCTTCTTGAGCATATGATGCGATTGGATTAGGGTAGTCGTGCGACCTTGTTCGCCTTTGTCAAGGGTCGTGTGGGCGGGTTTAATTCAATCATGAAATGACGGGTTGAACTTGACTAGCATTCTATGGTTTGTTGACATTTATCAAGGTCATAGGAGGTTAGGGGGAAAACATTATCGAGAATTTCAAGTGTTGAAATTTGCAATGAGATTGCATACCTTCTATGAGATAGTTGGATCCCGATGCCCACTGCGAGTAAGAGTTACTCCTAGCCGATCAAGTATGTGTCTAGAAAGGTGTTAACGGGGTTACGCCCCTGGGAAAACGAGGTTTATTTTAATTAGGTCCATGCGAAAGCACGGGGAACCTCCCTCAAAGTACCGACACTGGTCTGGCCGAAAGATTGGCGAACTTATAGGGTGTAATTAATCCCGGCTAGTTTTACCTTTTAGGATTTGAAGGAAGATTTGACTAAAACAGTGGGAGCCATCCTGATTAGATAAATTAATAACCAATCTGATCTTGCAAGAGCGCACGCAGATTGTTTTCTTTTCTCTCTCTCTCTCCTGGTAACGACCATCTCAAGCCTTAATCAAGATAATAATATGGATTCATTGACCGAACATGCTTATTATACTGAGCCAGGGAACGTTGGTTCCGCTCTAACTTATAATTGTTATATGTCCAAGCAGGAAATAGAGGAATATCCGGATTTCCACGCGACCCAATCGAGAAATAAGCATGTTGATGCATATTCTTCTGGTGTTCATTACCAAGAACTGTTTCTCAGTATCATCTACGTCCTGGGTATGTGATACCGGATCAGGATCCCACATATGTAAGAGTTACATGGGCTACAGAAAGGTAGAAAACTGGGAATGGGTGATATATCTCTAAGTGTTAGAGAATGGTGCAATTGTTGCAGCCAAGTCAGTTGGCAGATATCACTTTCTATTGATACATTGATTCTGAACAAATGTTATTACATACCGAACCTGATATACAACATTACATCGGTTTCTTTAATGAGTTAAAGACGGATATAATTTTGTATTGGAGGATAATGTTGTGAACATTTTCCTGAATCAAAAGTTGATTGAATCAGGCACGTTATGAAATAACATATACGTTCTAAATCAAACCACAGTTCAAATTATTATGAACACACACATGAGGAATACTTCAGAAATGAACGAATCCTTCTTGTGGCATTGTAGACTAGGTCATATCAATGCGACATGACCAGCTAAGTTACATAAGGATGAATATAAGAATCCGTTTGAATTTTCATATTATGCTACTTGCCAGTCTTGTCTCAAAGGTAATATGATCAATACTCCGTTTACTAGAAACAGAGAAAGAGTTACTGAACTCTTAGGACGGATACATGATGATGTATACGGTCATATGTCTATAAATGCTAAGGTTGGTTCTTTTGAGAACCAGACGGGTAGAAGTGATAGGTCCTTCAATATGATCGAGGAGGCGAATACTTGCGTATGGAGTTCCTGGAGTTTCTAAAAGGAGAATATAATTCTCTCTCAGCTTACTCCTTCGAATACGCCACAGCACAACGGTGTATCGGGGAGGAGGTATCGCACCCTATGAGATATGGCACGCTCTATGATGAGTACTGCTGAGTTACATGTTTCCTTTTGGGTGTTATGCACTTGAGAAGCTGCATACCTATTGAATGGGGTTCTAACCAAATCAGCGCCTACCACTCCATATGAGATATGGTATGGGAAGAGACCATGTCTTAAATGAGTTAAGATGTGGGGTTTTCCGGCCTCTGTTGAAAGGCAAAATCCGGATAAGCTCGAGGCAAGGTCAGTTCTGTAAGTTTGTTAGGATATCCCAAACATTTGTGAGGGAATATCTTCTACCATTCTGGGGAGCAAAAGGTGTTTTGTTTCTCAGCATACCACCTTTTTAGAAAAGGAATTTATTGTGAAGAAATTAGTGGTCATGAGGTAGAACTGGAAAGAGTTCCAGCTGGACAAACTAACAGCTGATGATTTGGTGAAACCAGAGGATTCAATAGTTTCCAACGAATTTCAGCCTCTCCGCAAATATGGTAGGGTTCCTCATCCACTTGAGAGATACTACGGTCTTCTTGGTGATAGTGGGAGCGAGGATTGCATCATGGTTGATGATGGCCCAACTAGGTTCAGGCAGGCCATCACGAGTGGTGACTCTGTGAAAAGGCTGGATGCTATGCGATCAAAGATGGAATCCATGTACACCAATAAAGTATGACTTTGCATGTTGCACCTAAATGGGTAAAACCCATCGGGAGCAAATGGTTCTTGAGAAGATTATTGGTGTAAATAGAAAATTTGAGACTTTCAAAGCTATGCTTAAGTCTATCAGGATCAATGCAAGCATCGCGGAGATGGAACATCTGTTTTGATATGGCAGTCAAAGTGTTTGACTTCATCAAAAAGGTAGATGAAGCTTGTATATACAAGAAGGTTGTAGAGAGTGAGGTTGTCTTACACGTATTGTACGTAGATGACATACTCTTGATAGGAAATGGTTTCCTATGCTACACTCGGTCAAGCTCCTCTTATCATGAGGATTCTTTATGGAAGATCTAGATGATACCTACTACATCTTGTAAATTATGATCTATGATGATAGATCTAAGTGGATGTTGGGAGTGTCCTAAATCCAGGTACATTAACACCGTACTAAAGGGGTTTAGTATGGAGGATTCTAAGTTTGGTAGTTTGCCCACTTAACTCAGGAATCACTTTCTCCAAAAGGATGTCTTCCGAGACTGATTTGGAGAGAGCTCGCGTGCAAGAGATACCCTATGCTTCTGCAGCAGGCTCTATCATGTGTGCGATGTTATATACCAGACCAGATATAGCTAACACATTAGGTATAGTGATTAGGAATCAATCGGATCTTAGGAGAATCACTAGAAAGCTGTGGAGGACATTCATAAGTACTTAAGAAGCACTAAATGAATGTTTTTGGTTCCAGCTTCCAGAGTGATAAGTTCGACTGAGAGTCAGTCACAGGCATTGTCTTTACCCTCAGTGGAGGGACGGTATGTTGGAAGAGTTCCAAGCTAGATACCGAGACATACTAGATGATAAAAGCTGAATACATTGCTACCAATGATGCTGCCAAAGTGGCTGTCTGGACATTTCTTGTTTATGAGATGAACAAAGTTCCTACCATTGAGTGTCCAATAACTGTTATTGTGACAACAATGGAGTTGTGGCTTTGGCCTTGGAACACCGGTCCCATCAGCGTTCCAGACATATTCTGAGGCAAGTACCACCTGATGAGGGAGATGGTTGATCTCCAAGGGATCGAGGTCAGGAGAGTAGACACGAAGGATAACACAGCGGATCCACTCACAAAGGCCTTACCCCTAGAGAGACTTCTATAGGATGGTTGAGTATGGGATACTACAACCACTGCTAAATTGTTGGGTACGGGATACTACAACAGATGGCCTTAGTGCAAGTGGGAGATTGTTAGTTATATGTATGACCTAGAGGCCATTACTGTACATGTGATGTATATTGTAGTGGATGCTTGGACATATATGGGGAGGACTTTCTTGCTCGACATGATAGTATACTATCTGGTTGCTCTTTATCTTAACATGTACACTTATTGTCTCTCTATTACATGTTGATAAAGCCTTTAAGATGAGTACTTAACTACCAGGATTATGATGTAGATCATACTAGTGGGGTAGAGGTAGTCGGTAAGTACATCCTTAGATTGTTCCTAGTCGTGGGAGTATCGAGACAGGGCATCGATACTCCAGAGTAGACCAGCGTATGCGCTTCTCGACCCATATGATGGGTGATGGATGATCCCATATCTATTGGTGTTTGACATCAGAGAAGGTATATGGGTGCTCAATAGAGACTGGGTACACTGGACAGACTCGCCGAGAACTTCTAGTTGTTATTATATCTATCGTCGGATAGCAGTTCTCTGGTGACACTGGTACAGGTTAGTCTGTAGACCCGAGATCGTCATAGAGTCTTATGTGATTTGCACTGTGCTTTAATTTCCACCATACCACGGTCAAGAGATCGTGCAAAAAGGTGGTTTTTGGGTACAGTCCCGAGTCACATGGAGGCAATGAGCGATAGGAGGAGTTTCGTCTCTCCCGGTATTGGGAGTTGATGTTGCGCTATGCTCGATTGGCCATAACAGGAAATCCCTGGCCAGGGTTGCTGAGATCTACTGGTAAGTGTTATCAGTAGTTTCTCGAACCGTTATGGACATTGCATCGGCAAGACTTATCAGGCTATTAGGGTCTGACGTTATACCACCCCCAAGCCTTGATATGCGACATATCAGACGAAGAGACCGGACTGTACAGTAGTGTTACTGATCGGACTCGCCGGAGTATCAGCAGGCTTGCTTGTTGATATTCTGATCACTCAATACCCGGCTGGCCGTTACGTTTAGCAGACCACTTGCGGCTTGTGGGTGTTTGATATGATCATCACCTACTGCCGGCGTATTGACGGGTCTTTAGAGTCCTACACAGAGCTTTTCTGGTTCATGCGAAACGGAGTAGAAGCACATATGTGATATGTGCGGGACCGAGATTGATACGAGTATATGATACCGTATTGTATTCTCGTGATATGTGATATAGCCGGGTTATCGAATAAAGTGTTGGTAAGTTGATATTATTGATATTAGTCGGTTATATGTGATATAGCCGGATCATTAAATCAAGTGTTGATTTAATGATTTAATGTATAATGATATATATGATATATGAATTTACATTAACTAATATTGCTCACTTGACCATTTCTTTTTCTCACTTTGCATAAATTATATATGTGTGATATATATTATGTATCATGCTAGGTTACACTTGCAACATGAATGCATAAGAATTGTACCATGCTAGGGTTAAAGGTATGGTTAATATTTATCATTAAGTAATTACAAATTAGTGGATAATGTTTCAATCTTTGATGAAGCTGTTAGAACATTGACCAAGTCCACTTGTTTGTCTTGCTTAAGATATTTGTTAACCCAACCTTAACAACAAGCCATGGTTAATTCTCTACATGAGTTAGGCATGACACTAACTCACCCATGGTTGCAATTCTAATATCACTCTCTCATTCATTTTCTTCATCACTTCTTCTTCTTCCTCAAGAGAAAAAACTTGCTAGTTTTTTCTAGGTGATAAATCTTGTGAGAAAAGTAAAACTAAAGTGAGCCCACTTCCTACTTCATCATCCTCTACTATTAGCCATTTTGTTTAGGGTGTTTGCTTTACTAATCTCACCATTAGTGAAGAGGTAGCATGAGCTCGAGTCTCCTCGACGTAGATCATTTTCGGCTTCGAAGGGATTGAGCAAGCCCGTTCATTTCGTCATGTGAACCTTCTCTAGAGTCCGGGAGTTCACCATTCGCAGCGAAGGGACTACAACATGGAGCTTTAGAAGTGAAGGACCGGTCTACAAAGGTTGTATTCTCTCATTCACTTAGTTGTAAAGTGTTTACATATTGTTTCGTCGGATTTTCTAGTTTCGATTCTAGGGTTCGGGTTAGCTAGAACGGCAAAAATTTGAAATTGGCAAGAACGATACCTCCAGAAACCTTGCTGCCGTGATAGAAAACCCTACATCCCCAAAGTCTTCATCCAAATCTTCAACTCTTCTCTTCTCTTATATTCTCTTTTCTCTTCCAAAACAATTAAAACCCTTTTTTCTTTAAAACTAAAATAGATATAATTGTTTAAATATAACATGACATGCAAAAAAGGAATGGTTAAGTGTGCCTTGACTAGTAAAGCATGGTTAACACCTCCTTAACCCTAATTTAACATGCACAAGTGTGTGTAAGTATAAAAACAATTAAATAAATTATTAATTAATTAAATAAAATATGTTAAAAATAATTATTGGTTAAATTTCATTAAAACCCCGCATTATCGCTTAATTAACCCTAACCACATTCTAAAGTGTTGCACCTGGTCGACAACGGGTCCTCCGTCAACCTTCTCTACGTGAAGGCGCTGAAGGAGATCTGCATGAACGTTCAGCACCTGGCTCAGGACAAAATTACCATCTCTGGGTTCGACTCAAGGTCATCACGGACACTTGGGTCCGTAATATTGACGTTACGCTTTAGGCTACTCGTCACTGACATCAAATTTCATGTTATGGACGCCAAAACTTGTTACAACGCTTTGCTCGGCAGGCCTTGGTTGCACGAGTACAACGTCATCACTTCTATACAACATCAGTGTATGAATTATTTGAAAGATGGCCTCGAGTACACCATTACGGGGAGCTAAATTCATTCTCCGTAAATGAAGTCCGAAAATATGTAGACGCCAAGTACTTCCTACCAGACTTCAAAGACACGGAAAGATATCATAAGCCGGAGAAAAAACAAAAAGCCGTCACCACTATCCCGATCTTTGGGAGTGATACTGTTCACACCATAATATTGTATTATTATATTCCCCATTCTTATTCGTTTTATACATAAACAGGTGCTTTGACGCATGTCTGCTACATATTACAGGTTACCGGTTCTTGGAGCGAAAACAGTGAAAAAGACAAAAGATAACACAAAAGCGGGACTTTTGACCAACAAGTAGAAGGATCCTAGTCAAGCTTAGACGTAGAACAGTTCACAAAGGTACAAGGCAACGCAAGGTCCAAAATGTCAAAGTGAACGGTTAAAAGACCATTACTAGTTTTCACTGAAGATCTGGAGAAGACTCAGAAGCCAAAAGGAGAAAAGAACTAAAGAAATAAAAAGCCCAAGAGTCATAGAAGCAAAACACAAAATTATAGAGCTCAATTCCTTATTTTGGTCGCGGAACCGCGGCCAAATCTAGGCTGGCGCCACGGTTCGACGGCCATTTATTGCATGTGTCGGCGCAGATTTTTGGTGGCGGTGCGTCGGTGCGTATGTTGGGATTTTTCGTGGGTATATCTGTAATAGCACATGCGCGAGAATTTGTAACCCTAGTTTTCCTATTTCCTTATAAATATGTAATCAAAATATTGTAATAGGGATGCCTCTTTTCAATAAATAAAATTCAGATTCTTTTGAAGATTAAGAGTATCATTCTTGTAAGTATCTTTTATTTTCTGCAGTAGTATTCTAAATTAATTCTTGCCTTAGATAAATCCTTCCATTGCCCTAGTTTAATCTAGTGTAGTCTTTCTTAAACTGCAGTAGGTAAGTAATTTTAAAATGTTGTTTTTAAAAGATCCCCTAATGAGCGAGTAATTTCCTCGCTTTTTAGGGTTAGGAATAAGGGAGGGATTGAGAGATGAATATCTCTCATCTCTTTCAAGCCCAATAATTTGTAATAACTAGAACTTCATGCACGCATGCATGATCCGCTCCCTACGGCACCCTACCCACGAGGTAACGGTGAAACCGTAGTATAAAGGACCGGACATGCATGACTTCCATGAAGGTTAGAACAATTAGTAGGAAAGGACGGACAAGGATCTAGAGGAAGAAACTTTGTTTCTTCCCAATCATGCTAATCCTCTTTACTAATAATTCTTATAACTTCTAAAACGATTTAATTGAGGGCATTGAAAGAGGTGTGAATATTAATCTTTTCAAACTCACCTTAGACCTAATCCTAGCAAGTTTCTTGATCATCGTACAACTTAGATTTTAGATTCAATTAAAAGACCAAACAACCATTGGAATTAGCTCGTAAGAACACTTAGGAAAATTACACATCCCTGTGGACCGACCCGTATTCACCGGCTAGCTTCATGCGACGCCGTTCTTGATTGAGGTAAAATTATTTTTGGTGATCGTAAAATCTCTTTCAATCAAATGGCGTCATTGCCGGGGATGGCGTAAAAATTTCCTATTTGTAATTTCGGGTTGATATAAATTTTAAAAATCATAAAAATCTGAAAATATAAAAAGTACAAAAAATTTTGTCAATTTTTTTTTATTTGTTTGAAGGGTTATCGTTTGAATCTTGCAGGAACAGCGAAGAATCTCGGATCTGGAAATTTACAGAGTGAGAAACAGAAAAAGTCACATCAAAACAGAAGGGATTTGAAACAACAGAGAAGCATAAAAATTTTGGTGCCCTGATCTTTCCTCCCGACCGCGAAACCGCGGCCTGAAAGCGCTCCAAACCGCGGTTCCGTGGCTGCCACGTGGCGGAACAGCGAAAAATCGTCTCTGTTTGTTTTCTTTCCTTCCCCTCTGTCAACCTACATATATCTTTTTGCAAAATTTTCTGCAGGATTTCTTTGCGCTAAAAATCCTTCTTCCCCCTTCTAAATAACAGATTTTCTGCAGGTTTCTTTGCGCCGCGCTTAAAAAATTAATTGCAAGTGAATTTACTGTTTTGCATAATTTAATCGGACTTTAAGGGGCTATTGACCAAACTCATATTGGGTGGGGATTTCATCACCCTTCCCAGGACCCCAGAAAGCACTTAAAGCATTTGCATTGACCACAATTAATTAAAAAATACTAGACTCAGCCCTAAGGACTTCGAGCTCAATAGGACAAAGGACTAGACATAGGCATCGACCGTTTATCCTAACTGACTTTGCGGTGTCTAGGCAAGTGTGTCAAGGCAAGTGGTTACTTAATTAGGACCGCTACTTGTAGCGGGGAGCCTCCCACTTACCTGGCACTTACCTGGCCGCAATTGGCGGTGAAGAGGCGGTTTGAGGTCCTATTTCTAGCACTAGTTAGGAGCTGTCTAGCTGACCTAGGTGACCCTAGATCTAGGCCTGATTGTGCATGTGTGGTTGAGTGCATTTGTGTCAAAAGTCTCTTTTCAAAAATCTTTTTGCAAAAATCACACATAAAAAAAGAGAAAAAATCTTTTCAAAACTTGCAACTTGTCGCTAAAGAAATCTTGCACCTCACTTACACCATTTCCTTTCATTGACGTTATCTTACCTCCGCATTCTGTCTTTCATTTTTTTTTCTGACTACACTACCCCTTTAGTGTATGTCACTTTGGACTAGGGACACTAACGCCCGATTAGTCTGTGTTTCGTGGGTGCCGACCGACGAACCCTTCGACACCGAAGTCGACATTCCGTCCACTTTCTTACCTCCACCTTCAAATTCTTCCTCCGAAGGCATGTCGGGATTCAACCCTAACAATACCTTACCGACAGGAATGATTCCACCTCCGTTAGGTGTGAATAACCCGAATCAACCGCCTGTTGAAGCGCCCGCACGAGTCGCGCTCCAGGATCTCTTTTATCATGTCCGCACTTCTTTACCTACCTGTCTTTCATCCCTACCGGCAAATGGGGACAATTTTGAAATAAAACCACATTTCATCAATATGCTGCCAAAATTTCACGGTTTGGAATCAGAAGATGCGTATATTTTTATCAATAAATTCCAAAACGTTTGCGCTATGATGAAAACAACCCAATTAAGTGATGACGCTATAAGGCTAAGGGTCATTCCTTTCACCTTATGTGACTTAGCCGAGAAGTGGCTATACAGCACAGCATCACATTCCATTAGAAATTGGGACGAGTTTGTGAAAGCTTTTCTTAAAAAGTTCTATCCTCACCACAAAACTGCTAGAATTCGTAATGAGATTATACAATTTTCACAGCTTCCTTCCGAACCATTTTGGAAGTGTTTTGAGAGATTTAAAGACCTACTCGTTCAATGCCCTCATCATGGGATCGAAAGTTGGCAACTTTGCCAAACATTATATGAGGGATTGAACTCGGCAACGAAGCAGTTGCTAGAAACCATCTGTCAAGGTCACTTTCTCTCCAAATCTAGTGAGAAAGCGTGGCAGTTTCTTGAAGATCTTAGTGAACAAACAATTCAGTGGGAGAGCTCCAAGACCACATCATCTTCTTCTAGTGGTCAATCTAGGGCAGGCATACATCAAGTAGAGATGTCGATTGCTATGAAGGCCGAGATGGCCGCTCTTACGAAAAAGCTAGAAGCGATTGAGACCAAAATCTCGTCGCCTTCTCCTGCCCCTGTTATGCCTCCACGAACTGTGTGTGCTTGTTGTTCAGCTCCATCACACTTAACCGAAGAGTGTCCTTACAATGTATCTACTCAAGGACATGATCAAGTCAATGCTTCCTTTCATCAACGACAAAGAAACGATCCATACTCTTCTACATATAATTCGGGTTGGAGGAGTCATCCAAATTTCGCTTGGAATCAAAATCAACAATTCTAAGGAAATAACAATTTTCAAAGGCCTCCTCCACAACAACAACAAGCACCCCCACAAACTCAATTTCAACAATCTTTCCAACAGCAACCTTACCCTAATCAAGTGAACAATTTTGTGCCTAACAATTCTTACGCGCCAAACAATTTTGTTCAACCTAACAATAACAAGGTTATCTCGCTCGAAAGAAGTCTAGATGCGTTCCTAAAGCAATCTACACAATCTACAGCAAGATTAGAGACTTCTATTCAATCTTTGGTGCAAAACAGTGCCTCACACGATCAAAGCATCAAATCTATTGAGGCACAAATTGCACAACTCAATGCAGCATTGAGCGAGCGAGAAAAAGGAAAGCCCTCATCTCAACCACTGCCCAATCCTGGTCACGCACATGCTGCATATCAACAGCAAACTCATAACGTAAACGCTGTGACCACGTTGAGATCGGGAAAAATGTTGCAAAACAATGTGGGTATTCACGATGACACCCCTGCCGGTGGTTCTTCTTCACCTTCTTCTTCTTCGTTAGAGCCTGTTCTCCATCATTCACAAGGCTCTACTCCTTCTATCTCGAACGGACCCACTTCTCACAACACGAACACATCTACAAGGGGTTCCATTCCAACTCAACAATCTGATCCGCAAAAATTGGACTCAACAACATTTCAAAATGCTCCTTTTCCAAACCGGTTGAAATCCAATAAACCAACTCCACAAATGGAGAAGATTGTCGAGTTGTTCAAACAGGTGAGCATAAATATCCCTCTTTTGGATGCAATCCAACAAGTTCCTTCATATGCAAAAATCTTAAAGGACTTATGCACCAAAAAGAGGAAGTCACAAGTACCAAAGAAAGTTTTTGTGGCTAGTACTGTTAGCGATGCTCTTGTCAAATCTTTACCCCAAAAGCACAAGGACCCCGGTTGTCCTGCTATTTCGATAACAATTGGGGACAAGAACATCAATAGAGCACTACTAGATCTTGGTGCTAGTGTCAATTTGCTAGCTTATTCTGTGTACGAGCAATTAGGCATTGGAGAGCTTAAGCCCACTCATTGTACTCTCCAAATGGCTGATCGATCAATCGCCCATCCAAGGGGTGAGCTAAAGGATGTGTTGATCAAAATTGGGGAGTTCATATTCCCCGTTGATTTTATTGTTATGGACACACAACCTGTTGCCAACTCACGGAACCAAATTCCGGTGATCCTCGGTCGACCATTTTTGGCCACTTCCAATGCTGTAATAAACTGTCGCAATGGCTCCATGACTCTATCCTTCGGGAAAACGTCTAGTGAGTTCAATATTTACAAATTAGGAAGTCTGCCCCCCGTGTCTAATACTAGTACACGAGAAGTTTTCTCTATTCACGAAATCACGCAGGAGGACTGCGAGTTTGAAAAAATTTTGTTTGATGAGAACAGTTTTGATGCCACTAGTGCGTCCTTCCTTGAGCCTACCACAGTTGACACAACCGATATTGATTATGAAAGTTTCACTTTTTCGGATGATGATGACTCACAGCCCGAATATGAGTCTTTTGAATTTTTGGATGAGTTAGTTGAACCCTCCGAATCGGTTTTTTGCAGTGATTTCGAACCTGTGTTGGAGTCCTTTGAGTTCGAGGTAGATTCCGCAATGATTCTTTCGCCTCCGGAACTCGAACTCATGTCCTTACCGTCTCACCTTAGATATGCTTACATAGGTGAGAATGAGACCTTTCCCATTATAATATCAGCCTCTCTAGCCTTCGAGCAAGAGAACGTTATTTTAAAGGTCTTATAAGATAGGCGGCAAGTTTTCGGTTGGACTATGGCGGACATCGAGGAGATTAGTTCCCTCGTAATTGAATATCATATGGAAATGATGGATGATGCCAAGTCAATAAAGGACCCACAGAAACATTTTGGGGATATTTTAGTGAGTCAACCTCCTCCTTTAGAAGTTGAACCACCCCCATTTCTTTTAATAAGCTGTGAGAATGCCAATATTCCACTGACTGCTGATCATTCTCATTCTCGTTTTGATTCATCACCACTTCCTATCGATTCACTTCCACACTTTCCATACCACCACTTCTATCTTCCCCAACTCTTTTTGGATCGGTACAACATATTCTTCCACCAACCGATACTCCTTACAGACAAATTTTTCGCCTGGTTGGTGTTGACATTTGGTCCTTGTAAAGTTTGGCAACGACGTTTAACATTTTTTCAATGAAGTTTGGGGGGGCCTTTCTGTATATATATTTTTTTCTTTTACCAATAATAAATAAAAAAATTATAAAAATAATTTGTAAATAAATAAACAGTGGAGTGCCGACATTTTGACCCTCTTGGTGCAACATGACAGTGAGGACACTGTCAAGTTCAAGTTTGGGGGTATGCTCGGTACGTCTTCTTCCTTCGCATTCATTTGTACATATTTTTGCATTTGCATATTTATTTGAAAACCCATAAGAATTGAAAATTTTCAAAAATTATAAAAATTATTGTATTCAATTTTGGCCATATTTGACTTGAGTTTGACAAATAGGTCAACTGGCTAGGAACAACTAGATCTTAGACTTAGTAAATTAAAAACCCTAAAAATAACCTTCTTTAAAGATTAACGGTAGAAAGTATATATCTTTGTAGTTTATTTAGAACTAGGCAAATTTTGAGTTCACTTTTTGGGCTAAGTTGAAATAAAGGAAAAATATTGATATTCTTATTAGAGTATAAGTTTGAAAAATAATTCCTAGCTTAAGTCTAGATTCTGAAAATGCATACCCTACAATTTGTACAATCACGCACCTTGAAACTTGGAATAGTAGAGGAAACCTTGAAATGCTCTTGTCTGAAGTCCTTAATACAAAGAAAATAAAAAAAATGTGTGAATAAAGAAGAAAAAAAATGAACACTAGTCTTTGTGATTACTTAAGACTGCAAAATTAAAAAAAAAATTAGCAAGGGTGCTTCATCACCTTGTGCCTTAGACCAACTGGTTTGGGAGACACTGCTAAAAGCCTTGGGTGTTGCAAGACTAGGAAGTACGCTTTAAAATGCAAACATATCTTGTAATCGGTTGTTGGTACCTCAAGAAGTATTAACAGTCGCATGAAGGATGTGTAAGCAAAGATTCATTTAAATATTCACCAATTAATAAGTGCTTTGGACAACGGACAAGGGTATGATTGCTTGATTTCAATTTCCAAGTGTAGGGGTGATTTATACACACACGTAGGGATATATGATTAGAGTTGAGATAAGAGAAAGGAATGAAGAATATAACTTGTATCTTTAGTAGAGTTGATGGAAAAATTCCTAAGTGGAGATGGAACCTTAGAAGGAAAACTTAAGAAATGCCGAAAGCTGAGTGATTCTATAGAACATATATAATCTTAAGTTAAATACTGAGGAAGTATGAAGAATATGGATGGATAATTTACGAGTCGAAGATAATAGAATTCCTTGTTAGAAAACCTAATTGGAGAATTAAAGGCAGTGGGCCGAATTGATAGGATTTTGTGGGTAGTATCCGCTGAAAACCCTCAGGAGACAACACTCCTCCTACTAGGGACACCCAGAAGTTTAACGGCTTGTTGCACGAGCTCAGTGCAATCGCGTTTCCCTGCGAAAGTGCGGTTAGGTATTATCGAGAATAAAATAATAAGTTTGCTCGAGGACGAGCAAAAGATAAGTTTGGGGGTATTTGTTCACACCATAATATTGTATTATTATATTCCCTATTCTTATTCGTTTTATAAATAAACAGGTGCTTTGACACATGTCTGCTACATATTACAGGTTACAGGTTCTTGGAGCGAAAACAGTGAAAAAGACAAAAAATGACACAAAAGAGGGACTTTTGACCAACAAATAGAAGGATCCTAGTCAAGCCTAGATGTAGAACAGTTCACAAAGGTACAAGGCAACGCAAGGTCCAAAACGTCAAAGTGAACGGTTAAAAGACCATTACTAGTTTTCACTGAAGATCTGGAGAATACCCAGAAGCCAAAAGGAGAAAAGAACTAAACAAATAAAAAGCCCAAGAGTCATAGAAGCAAACCACAAAATTACAGAGCTCAATTCCCTATTTTGGCCGCGGAACCGCGGCCAAACCTAGGCTGGCGCTGCGGTTCCGCAGCCATTTATTGCACGTGTCGGCGCAGATTTTTGGTGGTGGTGCGTCGGTGCGTATGTTGGGATTTTTCGTGGGTATATCTGTAATAGCACATGCGCGAGAATTTGTAACCCGAGTTTTCCTATTTCCTTATAAATATGTAATCAAAATATTGCAATAGGGATGCCTATTTTCAATAAATAAAATTCAGATTCTTTGGAAGATTAAGAGCATCATTCTTGTAAGTATCTTTTATTTTCTGCAGTAGTATTCTAAATTAATTCTTGCCTTAGATAAATCCTTTCATTGCCCTAATTTAATCTTGTGTAGTCTTTCTTAAACTGCAGTAGGTAAGTAATTTTAAAATGTTGTTTTTAAAAGATCCCCTAATGAGCGAGTAATTTCCTCGCTTGTTAGGGTTAGGAATAAAGGAGGGATTGAGAGATGAATATATCTCATCTCTTTCAAGCCCAATAATTTGTAATAACTAGAACTTCATGCACGCATGCATGATCCGCTCCCTACGGCATCCTACCCACGAGATATAGGTGAAACCGTAGTATAAAGGACCGGACATGCATGACTTCCATGAAGGTTAGAACAATTAGTAGGAAAGGACGGACAAGGATCTAGAGAAAGAAACTTTGTTTCTTCCCAATCATCCTAATCCCCTTTACTAATAATTGTTATAACTTCTAAAAAGATTTAATTGAGGGCATTGAAAGAGGTGTGAATATTAATCTTTTCAAACTCACCTTAGACCTAATCCTAGCAAGTTTCTTGATCATCGTACAACTTAGATTTTAGATTCAATTAAAAGACCAAACAACCATTGGAATCAGCTCGTAAGAACACTTAGGAAAATTACACATCCCTGTGGACCGACCCGTATTCATCGGCTAGCTTCATGCGACGCCGTTCTTGATTGCGGTAAAATTATTTTTGGTGATCGTAAAATCTCTTTCAATCAGATACCGAGGAGGATGAAGAAATAGTCTACTGGGGGCAACCCCAAGGCAACAGGCCCAGCCCATCTGCTCCTGTTTTGGTCTTCGGCAGTGAATCTGAGGATGAGTCCAACGCCGTGTTCTCCACACGCTCGTTAGCACAAACCGTTACTGGAGCTGATCAGAGTTTACAAATCACCATAGTTCCTCCACGGCATTGCAAAGAGCTTGATGCACTTGATACATACAGCATGCAAGAGCTGCGGACTTTCTACGTCCCTCCCAGGAGAAGAAGTGAAAAGGCAATCCTCTTCTATCAATCTATGGAGACTAAAGTAGAGAAAGAAGTCTAGAATGGTGCCGATCTTTCGCTTGATAGGTTTCAACCAATCCGTCTGCCCAGATATTACGCAGAGGGATTGAAATGGCTATTAAGATGCCAAGGCGTACCCTTCAATCAAACCGCCCCCGTTTCTTGGACTGAACGTATCCGAGCCTAGTTGTCTCCATCTTCCCGTTAGGCATATTTCGCTGAGTCCTGGGAATGTCCCAAATCTTGTTATAGAAGAAAGCAAAGATAAAACTGGTGCAGAAGTCAACCGAGTCTTCAACTGCGGAAAACTTTGCTCGCATGCCTCAGTCCAAAGAAAAAAAACCCCATTCCGGCTCAGTACAGTCAGCGGTACAGCGATACTTAAGAAATCCTGTATGAAACGGCAGTAATAACCGGCTAAGCCCAAGAATTTGCGGATCTCAGTCACTGATACAAGTCTGGGCCAAAGCTGTATGGCCAAAGAACCACATGACCCAAGAAGTCAACACTATCAAGCCAGAATGCACACTTCAAGAATTTAGCAAACAGCTAGTGCTCTCTCAATTTCTGCAAAGCAATCCTCAAGTGTCGCTTATGCTCCTCTCGACTTCTGGAATAGACCGGTATGTCGTCAATAAACAAAATAATGAACTGGTCGAGGAACAGCCCGAAAATCCGGTTCATCAAATCCATGAACGCTGCTGGGACATTGGTGAGTCCGAACGACATCACCAAAAACTCATAATGCCTTTAGCGCGTATGAAAAGCAGTCTTCGGAACCCACAACTGATGATAACCCGATCTCGAATCAATCTTGGAAAAATTTCCCGCACCCTAGAGCTGATCAAACAAATCGGCAATGCAAGGTACTGGATATTTATTCCGCACCGTAACTCGGTTCAATTGACGATAATCAATGCACAACCTCAAACTGTCGTCCTTCTTCTTGACGAACAGAACAAGAGCTCCCCAAGGCGAAACACTCGGACACACAAGTCCCCTATCAAGCAACCCTTGCAACTGATCCTTAAACTTTTTAAGCTCCACCGGGGCCATCCGATAAAACGGTATACAAATAGGCCCCGTGCCGGGGATCAAATCAATGCAAAACTCAATATCGCGCTCTGACGGCAATCCAGGTAACTCATCGGGAAATACTTCAGGAAACTCTCTCACAATAGGAACCGGGTACAACGAATCTACTGTGGGTCCAGTATCACGAATAAAGGCTAAGAATCCCCAACATCCTCTCCTCAAGAGCCGACTAGCGCAAAGGGCAGAAATCAAACTGTGAGGGGCGGCACTATGGTCCCCCTGCACAACAACTGACTCGCCTGGAAAACAAAACCTGACTGCTTTCTCACGGCAGTCCACAGACGCATAACAAGTAGCTAGCCAGTCCATGCCAAGGAGAACGTCGAAATCCAATATATCAAGAAGGATCAAGTTGACGGACGAATCTCTATCTCCAATATGAACGGCACATGACCGAAACACATGCAGCGCAACAAAAGAATCTATAACAGGAGCAATCACGACAAACGGCTGATCTAGCAAGGACGACTCTCGTCCCAACCTCGGCACGAAGTGTGTGGAAATATATGAGTGCGTAGACCCCGGATCAAATAAAACATGTGCATCGAAAGAATATACAGAAAGAGTACCTGACACGACTGCATTTGACGCCTGCGCGTCCTGATGAGTAAAAAAAATCTCGATCCTGCCCTCTACCGGCAACTAGCCGTCCTCCGCCTCTGCCACCCCATCCTCTCTAAATAAAACCGCCACGACCACGACCCCTCTGATCATCTGCCTGGCGTGGAGCAATAACGAGCGCAGGAGGCAATGCCCTCTGAGGTGGTGCAGGTGGGAAGGTGACATAAGGAACCACTGCCCTGCCCCGGCGTACCTCAGTACAATCTCTGATGTGTTGATACTGACTCCCATACTGGAAACATCCAGACGACGGTTGCTGACCCTGTGGGTAAGATCTATATAACCGGCCTCGTCTCGAGCCTCCGCTACCCCCACGGCCTGAAAAGAATCTGTCGCGGTGCCTATATATCTTTCCCTGGGCTGGTACATCAGTACGAATCATCTTTGGTCCCGGAACGAACGAAGTCTCAAAAAGACGCTCCTCTACCAGTAGGGCTGCGTCCACCGCGGATGCATATGTGTCAAAATGCTAGGCGCCGATAAAAAGGAACAATTGGGTAACCAGGCCTCGTACAAATCTCTTGATCTGCCTCTCTTCAGTATCCACTAAATACGGAGCATATACCGATAGCGGGGAAAACTGAATGTCATACTCCGTTGCTGTCATATCCAGAGTCTGGCACAACGACTCAAATCTGTGAGCTCGAGCATCTCTAACGCTCTGCGGAAGAAATCGAGCAAGAAACACTATCGTAAACTCAACCCAGGTCATAGAAGGAAGACCTGCGGCTCGACCTCTCTCTAAAGACTCACACCAAGTCTGGGCAAGACCCTCCAGATGAAAACTAGCGAACTCCACCCATCTCGCGTCGGAGCTTCTCAACGAACGACAGATCCTAGCCATCCGATCGATGAATGACTGTGGATCCTCAGCTGCGTTGGTGCCGGTGAAAACTGGAGGCTTCACCCTCATGAACTCAGATAAGGATACGGTGATAACCTCCGTAAAGGTAGGTACGACTGTCTGAACAGTAGGTACCATCACGGTACCCGTAACAGGTGGAAGAACCTCCGATCTCTGCACCCAACTGGCCTCAACCAACGATCCCCCGCAAATCCTGCATACCTGCCTCTAGCCTAGTAATACAATCCGGAGAAGGTGGATCAATCTGCTCCTATAGAATAGGCGTACCGCCCTAATCAGTCCTCGTCTCAGATGAGCCTGCCCTGACCTCGGCTCTCGCGGCAGCTCTCTACGCCTCGTAGTCTTTGGCGGCATATTGGCTGGAATAAGGAAACAGGATTCGATCAGAACATAGAAATCAAATCATAAGGATATATATAATCAAGGAAGGAATTCAAGCAATAAGTCCTAAGATCACTTAGGCGGAGTACCGTGTCGTAAGTATGCCGCGGAACATACACACGCTACGTCACTCTGCTTAAGCTACCTACTCCATCATACTAAGGGTCATCCTACACTCCGAAAGGTAAAACCTAGCGCTTTGATACCAACTTTGTCACGACTGAATTTAGGAACGCGACCGGCACTTAAATTATGCAACGTCTAAAGGCGTAACGTAATTCAAGTAAGCCGACAACCCAGAAATTTAAACCATAAAAAGATAGAATGGTAAAACATTTAAAACATTTGTTAAAAACATTTGAAAATCTCAAGTTATAAAATCTCAACTTAATTTATTTCCTTAAAAATTTTGGCAGCATCTCCTTTGTAAAAACTAGCCCCAAACGGGTACAAGTATAGAATAAATATAAATCATCCCAAACGGGAGCAACTCACGCCAAGAGGCGAAACACAACCACAACAAGTATACATACGACGCTGTAGCGAAGGAATAACAATAAAGAAGTGAAACCAACATCACGACATAAATAAAAAAAAGCCGTCTCACACGAGCTCGACACCCAGAGTCACAATAATACAATATCGATCTTCACAAACTCGTCTCTAAGTCAAATATATAAAAGTGGTAGATGGAGAGTACTAGATACAATAAGATATACAATGAGATCATACGGATACCCGCAAAACCACCCACCTATCCAAAATCACGACCAACAGTAGCGATATCCGCAGAAGTAGATGAAATGAGAAGCCCAGCCGCGACTACACTGAGGGTCAAGCCTGCAAAACACTGTGGCACAACGGGGGTAAGTTGCCAACTCGTGAATAGTAAATAGCATCATACAGATAATCGCAAGTATGCACGAAAGAAATAGTCTGAAATATGTAATCTGATGACGTAAATATAACAGTACGGATATGCAGTAATCATGATCAAGATACCCCACCAGGGTACAACAACTACATAAAACAAAGCATGTCTAATAAATCCTGAGTATGGAATAAAACATAAACTTCATCGATGAATCATCATCATGTGAAACCCGGTGTCCATCAACGACGCCCCAAATCCCAATATCTCAGGTGCCGTCACTCTGATCGGCCCTCATATCCGTCACATCATGAAACCTGAGTGTCCAACATCGACACTCGAAACATCATGAAACTCGTGTCCAGCATCGACACGTAAATACTCATATCTCAGACGTTGTCACTCAGATCGGCCCTCATATCTATCTCATCTCAGGCGCCGCATACTCAGAATAGCCCTCATCCATCTCATATCATAACTCCAAAACGGTATCCTCCGAATATCCGTCGAGTTCTATACAATCACTGGTAGGTAGTGCTCCCTCTACCAGGCTCATCCTCTATACCATAAAAATCATTTCTTGCCCCGGGGTACCATATCGGGTCCACCATGTACCCGCAAATGGCATCCGCCAACTCCTCAAATCGGGTCTCGAAAACAAACTCAGAACCGAGAAAACTCATGAAGGACGTCTTGAAATATCATATCAAGAGAAACTGCGTTTTTAAAGCAATATATAATTCCCTTTTAAATACATTCGCGGTTCTCAAATCCAGAAATCGCATTAAATCGGTACATCAATGCATATATCCATGAAATACGATGTATGCAAACACGGAACAGTATTGTGAGCATATCAAGGGGAAAACCGCTCTTTTTAAATATATCAAGTTTGAAAGGTATCTTTCGGTTTCCCAAAATCCACGAAATCGAAATGCAACGTCTTGTGAAAGTAAATAAATGACTATATCAATGTATATATGTATGCGAACATGTATAATACAATTAATATGCGCAATAGAACAAGAATTAATATCTAACAGTTAATGATAAAGAAAGCGATGCAATATATTATCCATGGTAATTTCTATAGTGTGCGTGTCATGGAAATTACTAACGGTGTGTGTGTGGCATATAATTTAGTGCTCGTGCAACAGGAACAGTTAGTAATAGTGTAGTTTCTAATCCATACTGTGTCAATGTACAACAAGTAATGGGATGTGCAATGTTCAGTCGATAAAACTGCACTTTTGATATGACATTTTCCTTGCTTTTCTTAAATACTTAAAGGTGTTTATTGTAAATATAGAACATATGAGGGTTTATCTAAAAATTAATTATTATCATATGTTTCTACATAATAATTAACATTATAAAGGAAAATATATGCACATAATATTGATGTAATATTTTGGTAATTAAAATTGTGTTTGGCATATCAAATATCCTTATCCAATTATCTTAAAATACAATATCTTATAAAATGGTTAGGATAATATCTCAATAAAATACCTAATGCTACTAACATTATTTATTGAGATATTGTGCAGGAATTATATCAGTACCGGAATGATGGAGATCCGAAATATCGAGATAAAATCTACCAAAATACTGAAGAAAATCTTGAAAGATATTCTGGCAGAGACTACGAGAAGATTTCAAGATTCCAGATATCAAAACATTCTACAGATGTCACCAAAAGAGGCCACCAGAAAGATAAAACCAAGACCCCCTTAACCCACCGCGGATCCACGGCCAAACCCCCACAATGGCCGTGGTTCCGCCCCACTTTTGAAGATCTAGGGCTCTGGATTTTGGGGTTGGGATCCTAACTACTAGTTACCATATTAGGAAACTAAGGATTCTGGGTTTGAGGCTATTTAAAGAACCGAGAGCATCTTGAAAAAATCATCAAACCGACGAGATCACGAAGTCCAAGATGACTCAAGAATCCAGGTTGATCATCAGCTGTTCATCTACCTCCTTAAGAAGAGATCGAGAAGCAAACTAGGGTTTTGTAATTACTTTCTAAAGGAACAAAGTGTAATTGATTAAGTTGATTAATAAAGGTAGTTGTTTTATTCTTATTGCATTTTATTTTCTTTATTTTACATCATGATCTATATTCGTTCTTTTATCTCCATCATGCACGAGTAATTCTCCGTATGATAGGGTTCGTAGGATTATGGTAGATTAATAGATGAGAAAATCCTTTAACTCCTTTTACGTCCTATAAAGTTTATAAATTTTATCAAAAGAATAGTTAACATCCTAATCGGGTGCGCTATCAATTCATTGATAGTCATGACCACGATTTGAGATTAGATTAACAATTATTTTGGTAAAGTCTAGACATGAACAGAGATCCATGTAAAGATAAGGGTTAAGAGTGGGAACCTTATTCCCTCCAAAAACCCTTATCTACATGCATCTTTGTCGATCTATTTTTAAATCTATTAAAGGATAAAAAGAGTAATCTTTAATTAATCATCCATGACTACTAAATCTTAATGAACTCTACAAGCCCTCTTCTGATATAAAATCTACATCCTTCTTTAAACTAGATTTATATTATACATCCGTGTTTAACGTAGATCTAGATTCTATAACTATTCTTCACTATTTTCTATTCTTCTATTCTTCATCTTTTTCAACACGTCTAAGGTAAGATTGAAAGATTCAACGTTTTCCTGAGGACGACCCGTACTCATCTCGGTCTAGCTACACGCGACACTATTATTGATTGCGGTTACTACAAACACTTCTTTAAATACAGATCAATCAAATGGTGCCGTTGCCGGGGATACGTGTGTAATTTTTTTATTTTTACTATTCGTGTTGAATTCTTAATCTGATCCATAAAAATACATAATAAAAATAAACAAAAATGCAATTTGTATATTTAACGATTATTGTGAATTTTTGCAAGGGGATCTGGAGTCACAGATTTGAGGAAACAGAGAGTCAGAGACATTCATCAAGATCCAGAGAAGTAAGGGAAGCCACGTAGCAAAAATCTTCACGAGATCCCTCTTTTTGGTGGCGGAACCGCGGCAAGAAGGGCAATTAGCTGTGGAACCGCGGCGGAATTGGGGACTTAGGGTTCCGAACTTTTCTGGTATATTTCTCAACTCCTTCTCTCCCCTCTAAAATCCAATAAAATATTTTTTCTGTAGGATTCTTTGCAAAATATCGCCGCTCAAAAATCTTTTTGCAAGTTTTGTAATTGGTTTGTTTGTGCATATCTTAATACGGACTTTAAGGGGCAAGACCGAAATTCAGCTTAGGTGGGGATTTCATCACCTTTCCTAGGCCCCCACAAATCACAAAACGAGCATCCGCATCACCCTACATTAATTAAAAAATATCTAAACTGAGACTCTAAGGACTTTCGCGCTCAATAAGGATAGAGGAAGGTCGTGGTTAATCTATCGCTTATCCGCAGTACTTTTGTGATGTCTAGGCAAGTGTGTCTAAAGTAAGTGGTTACTTAATTAAGGCCCGCTATTTTCGGTGATTCGTATAGCGAATACCTCCCACTTATCTGGCACTTACCTTGCTACAAGAGCGATAAAGAGGTGGTAGAGAATTAATCCTGCGGCTTGTCCTTTGGAAGTCTAGGAGTGGTCTAGAGAATTGACCTAGGTAACCTTAGTTCTAGGGTTGATTGTGCATTTTTGTGTGATTTGTCTCACGTCCGACTCTTTTCAAAACAAACCAATTTTAAATCACACACACGCTGCCGCTTGCGCTAAACCCTCTTAGTGCATGCTCGGCTGGACATGGGATTCTAGTGCCCGTCTTGTCCGCGTTCCTGCTATCGACTCCGAAGTCAGTACTTCTTCATCTTCTTTTTCCCTTCCACCCACCACATCGACCGAGATGGACGGTTCTCCATCAGATTATAACACCACCCTTCCACCACCCGTCAGTGCGCAGAATCCACCGCGCATTTCTCTCCAAGAGAGATGCTATCCTATACGCGGTCCCCTTCCTACCTATTTATCTATTCCACTAGCCAATGGGGATAATTTTGAAATTAAACCCCACTTTATCAACCTGTTACGCAAATTTCACGGGATCGAGTCTGAAGACGCATACGTTTTTATCACTAAATTCGAAAATGTATGCGCAATGATGGGTACGTCACAACTGTCTGTGGATGCTATGCGCTTGCGCCTTCTCCCTTTCACTTTGTGCGATTTAGCCGAAAAATGGCTTTATAACACAGCCGCACACTCCATTACCAATTGGGACGAATTCGTAATAGCATTCCTTAAGAAATTTTACCCCAATCATAAGACCACCCATGTTCGGAGCGAGATCAATCAGTTTACCCAGTTTCCCAATGAACCATTTTGGAAATGCTTTAAACGGTTCAAGGATCTGCTTGTCCAATGTCCCCATCACGGAATAAATAGATGGGATCTGTGCCGAATTATATATGAAGGCATTAATCCAGCGACAAAGCAGATGCTTGAAACCATGTGTCAATGCAATTTCATGTCCAAAGACGATGGTGAAGCCTGGAAATATCTGGAAGATCTCGCTGAAAACACTTTGCAGTGGGAAAGCGTTAGACCACCTTCATCTAGGGGAGGCATCCATCAGATCGATGTTTCCATCGCAGTAAAAGCCGAAATGGCAGCGATGCAAAAGAAACTCAACGCTATAGAGAAAAAATTCTCATCGGTCTCCCTAAACCAGGTAACGCTCCCCAAGACCGTGTGTGGTTGTTGTTCTGATCCATCTCATTTGATGGAAGAATGTCATTTAAATTCTTCGTTTCAAGGTCACGAGCAAACTAATGCTGCTTTTCAACAACGACCTAGAAACGATCCTTATTCTTCCTCATATAATCAAGGATGGAGGAATCATCCTAATTTTGCTTGGAACTAAAACCAAACCAATCAAAATTAAAACCAGTTCCAAAGCAATTATCAAAGACCTCCTCCACAGCAACAGCAGCCACCACCACAAAGCCAGCACCCCTTTTAATCGCAACCTTTTCAGAATCCAGCCAATAATTCTTTCCAAACGACCGGTACCGAAAACTTATCTGCGCTTGAACGAAGTGTGAATATGTTTATTAAACATTCCATGCAGTCGACGGATGAAATCAAGTCTTTTATCCGAACTTTAACACAGACCACTAACTCCCACGGTGAAAGTATAAAATCGATAGAAGCAAAACTTGCATAAATAAATGCCGTGATGAGTGCGAGAGAAAAATGGAAACTTCCATCTCAACCCCTACCGAATCCTGGCCACTCACAAAATCATAATGTGAGTGTCGTTACCATGTTGAGATCTGGAAGAGTGCTGGATAACCACGTTGGTGAACATGTTGATGACGTTGGGGATATTAATGAAACCCCGGCTTCTATTTCTTCCCCTAATTCGTCTAGTCTTCCACCTACTTCCGAACCCATTCTCTGTTTCCTACTAGGTTCGAACCCTCAGCTCACTTCCTTAAGTCTATTTAAAACGATCCCCACTCAAATTCTGGGATCGAGTCCATCCCCACAAACTTCTCCAGATATGTTGGACCCAACACTTATTAATAAAGCTCTTTTCCAAACTGATTGAGGGCCAACAAACCTAATGCACAAATGGAGAAAATTGTGCAAATGTTTAAGCAAATTAACATAAATATCCTTCTCCTAGATGCTATTCAACAAGTTCCTTCCTATGCGATAATACTTAAGGACTTGTGCACTAGGAAGAGAAAAACTCAAGTGCCTAAAAAGGTGTTCTTAACGAGTAATGTAAGTACGGCTTTAACCCAGCAATTGCCTAAGAAACGTAAGGACCCCGGCTGTCCTACAATATCTATTTCTATTGGGAGTAAAAATATCAATCGTGCTCTACTCGACCTTGGCGCTAGTGTTAAGTTGCTCCCGTATTCTGTTTATGAGCAGTTAGGTATTGGAGAGTTAAAACCTGCCCACTGCACTCTCCAGATGGCAGATCGATCTATCACCCAACCTAGGGGTGAGCTAGAGGACGTGTTGATCAAAGTCGGGGAATTCATATTCCCTGTGGACTTTATAGTTTTGGATACACAGCCTGTGGCGAACCCACGAAATAAAATCCCGGTGATACTCGGTCGACCTTTCTTAGCTACTTCCAATGCTGTCATTAATTTTCGTAACGGTTCTATGAACTTATCCTTCAGGAAGATGACAATTGAGCTTAATATTTATAAGCTAGGAAGTCAGCTATCTGAACCTTCTGCTAATATAATTGATGTCTATTCTGTCAACGAGATAGCTCCCGATAGTTGCGAAATTGAGGAACTTTGCTATAATGATCTCAACGACACTAGTGCATCAGTGTTTGATCTAGCGAATTATTATAGTGAGGATACTTTCGACGAGTCCACCCACGAGTTTGAATCTTTTGACTCGTCGCAAAAGTCAGTAGCGCTTTCCGAGTCAATATCCTATGCAAGCTATGAAGCTCTTAGGGAGTCCGAATATCATTCCCTTACCCCTCCTTTTATCGTCTCTACGCTGACTCTAGATCTCAAACCGCTACCTTCTCATCTTAAATATGCATATTTATGTGAGAATGAGTCTTTACCCGTGATAATGTCCGCTTCTCTAGCTTTAGAGCAAGAGAACGCTCTTTTGACGGTATTGAGATCGAATCGGCCAGCATTTGGTTGGACAATGGCTGACATCAAAGGGATTAGTCCATCAATTGTTGAACATCATATATATTTGATGGATGAAGCCAAACCAACCCGAGACTCACAAAGACGGTTAAACCCCGTCATGAAGGAGGCGGTAAAGAAAGAAATTGTCAAGTGCTTAGATAGTGGTATAATTTACCCAATATCTGATAGCCAATGGATAATTCCTATTCATGTAGTCCCTAAAAAGTCTGGCATCACGGTCATAAACAATGAAGCTAATAAGTTAATCCAAACACGCACCCAAACAGGATGGCACGTATGTGTTGATTTTAGGAAACTCAATGCCCAACGAGGAAAGATCACTTCCCTCTATCTTTCATTGACCAGATGTTGGAACGATTAGATGGACATTAATACTATTGTTTCTTGGACGGATACTCTGGCTATAACCAGGTCCCCATCGCCGAAAAGGATCAAGATAAAACAACATTTACTTGTCCTTTCGGTACTTTTGCTTATAGACGCATGCCCTTTGGGTTATGTAACGCTCCCGCTATATTTCAGCGGTGTATGATGGGAATATTCTCAGACATGGTCGAGAATTTTCTGGAGATATTTATGGACGATTTCTCTATATTTGGGGACTACTTTGAGGATTGCCTTCATCGTCTTGACGCGGTTCTTACCCGCTGTAAGGATAAGAATTTATCTTTGAATTAGTAAAAATGCCATTTCATGGTCCAAGACGATATTGTGCTTGGACGTATCATTTCATAAAAAGCATTGAGGTAGACAGAGCTAAAAAAGATGCCATCCATAACCTTCCTCATCCTAAATACGTCAAAAATATACGATCCTTCCTTGGTCATGCAAGATTTTATAGCAGATTCATTAAAGACTTTAGCAAAATTTCTAGACCCTTAACTCTTCTTTTGGCCAAGGATACAAAATTTCACTTCGATTCGGGCTGCGAGGCTGCTTTTGAATCACTTAAATGCTCCCTCACTACAGCCCCCATTCTATCATCTCCTGATTGGAACCACCCGTTCGAGCTTATGTGTGATGTATCGAATTTTTGCTATTGGTACAGTCTTAGGGCAGCACATTGATAAGATGCCACATATAATTTATTATGCAAGTAAGACCTTGAATGATGCTCAAATTAATTATACAACGACCGAGAAAGAACTCTTGGCAGTTGTATTTGCATTAGAAAAATTCAGGCCTTATTTGATTGGCTCACCGATAGTGGTTTACACCGATCACTCCGCCTTAAAATATCTTTTATCGAAGAAGGATGATAAGACCAGGTTAATACGTTGGATCCTGTTGTTACAAGAATTTGATCTTGTCATACGAGACAAGAGTGGATGTGAAAACGTAGTACCCGACCATCTTTCACGCATCTCTTCTTCACCTACGGTGACCTTTTCAATAAATGATTCCTTTCCTGACGGACAGCTCTTGACTGTATCCTGTGAACCCTGGTTCGCGGATATTGTGAATTATCTAGCAATGGGACTTATTCCTAGCGATTGGTCGAAACAAGACAAACTTCGATTTCTATCCCAAGTAAAACACTTTTACTGGGATGAACCTTATTTGTTTAAGTATTGTTCCACCAAATCATTCGCAGATGCGTCCCTAATGAAGAATTCAAGAGTGTATTGTCTTTTTTTCATGATCAAGCATGTGGCTGTCACTTTGGTCCACGTAAAACGACGGAGAAAGTTTTGCAATTCGGCTTTTATTGGCCAACATTATTTAAGGATGCATATGATCATTGCAAAACATGTCATCGGTGTCAACACATGGGTCGGATTTCGCGAAGAAATGAGATGCCACTCCAACCTATCCTGGTTGTAGAAATATTTGATGTTTGGGGTATTGATTTTATGGGACCTTTTCACAATTCGTTTGGGAACTTATATATCTTGTTAGCAGTTGATTACGTCTCGAAATGGGTGGAAGCAATATCTTGTCGCACTAATGACAACAAGGTTGTTATTAAGTTTCTTAAAGAAAGTATTTTTTCGCGATTCAGACACCCTCGCGCTATAATTAGCGACAACGGGACGCATTTCTGTAATCGGGCTTTCGAGGCTATGATGCGGAAATATTCAATCAACCACAATCTTTCTACACCCTATAATCCCCAAACGAGCGGGCAAGCTGAGATTTCAAATAAGCAGATCAAACAAATTTTGGAGAAGACAGTTTCTCAAAACCGTAAAGATTGGTCAACCAAATTGACGGATGCTCTTTGGGCATTTCGCACCGCTTATAAGACCGATCTTGGTATGTCTCCTTACCGACTTGTGTTTGGGAAGGCATGCCACCTTCCCGTCGAGATTGAACATAAAGCAATGTGGGCTATTAAAGAGCTTAACTTCGATTTTGATCAAGTCTGCAGCTATCGGAAGCTGCAATTAAATGAGCTAAGCGAACTCCGCGATGAAGCTTACGATAAGACGGTTATAGTAAAAAACCGGACTAAATTTTTCCAAGATAAAAACCTTCACACCGGGACAACAAGTCCTTCTTTACGATTCCCGTCTCCATCTTCAGCCAGGTAAGCTGAGATCTCGTTGGAAAGGACCTTTTGTGGTGCGGTATGTATATCCACACGGGACTGTAGAAGTTGAAAATATTAAAAACGGTTCAATTTTTAAAGTAAATGGGCATAGATTGAAACCGTATTTTTCTGCTGGCCCAGTGGAGGAGCTCCTGTTTTTACAGGAGCCGCTTTATCATAACTAAAACTCCTCCTCCTCACCTCTATGTCTCGGTAACATTGTCTCATCTTAAGAATGGCGGTGAGTAAAAAAGGATTTAATTGAATATCTGTGCGTGCCAAAGCATAAGTTTGGGGGTAGTTTTCATTAACTATTATTTTACCCCTATCATTTTCTCTCTCCAAGTCTACAGGTCTATGCATTCAAAGAACAATATCAGTGAGGACACTGCTGAAAACGAGTTTAGGGGGAGGTTTGTATTAACTGAACTATCTTTTGGCACTAGGCACTATACAAAAAAAAATTGATAATAAAAGATTAGAAAGTGAAGAATTACATATGAAAGATAGGAATGGTTTAAGAAAAGCAAGAAAGTTAGATGTTTTCTTAAACGAAACTAGTAATAAGTAATTATGAGCCGTTGTCCCAAGAGTTAGTAAGGTAAAGGAAGCCACTAATCTGAGGATAAAAATAAGTCTGAAAAATAGTCCCTATTCTTAAGGCCAAACATTTGAATGTTGATACCCTACTATACACACTTACACACATCTTGAAATTTGGGATAGTAGAGGATACCTTGAAATGCTCTTGTCTAAAAACCTTGGTATGAAGAAAAATAAATATAAATGAATCATAAAGTATAAAATGGTGAAGAAAAATGAACACTGGTTTTGTAATCACCAAGGCCGCATAAAAAAAATATAGCGAGGATGCTTTATCACCTAGTGCCTTAGACCAACTGGTTTGGGAGCCACTGCTAAGACTTAGGTGTTGCAAGACGAGGAATTACGCCTTAATACGCGAGCACATTTTGTAATCGGTTGGTTAGTACCACAAGAAGTATTAACGGTCGCATGAAGAATGTGTGAGAAATTCTATCTAAAATATTCACCAACTAAAAAGTACCAAGGAAGATGGACATGAATATGATAGCTTGAATAGAATTCTCTAAGTGTAGGGATGTCTTTTACACACACGTATGGGTATATGATCGATATTTGGAAGAAAAGTGGGGAGGAAGAATAAAGGCAATGTTTTATTGAGGGATGATGTGATTTTTAACATCTTTTCATGGCCATTAAGATAAGGCTCATAACAACCAAAAAGCCAGTGTAGTTGAAAACTCTTATTTTCAAGTTCTTTCTTTTATAATTCTTATCTTTATATGTAACTTTCATTTTCTTTCTTTTACTATAGGATTTTGTGGGTGTAATCCGCTTAAAACCCTCAGGAGACAACACTCCTCTTACTATGGACACCTAAAGGTTTAACGGCTTGTTGCACGTGCTCAGTGCAATCGTGTTGCCTACGAAAGTGTGCTACATAGGTTCTTCTTTTTTCTTTTTTCTCCTTCTCTTGAATAATTAGTTTTTCTCGGGATGATCAAACTTAAGTTTGGGGTATTTGTTCAATCGATAAAACTGCACTTTTGATATAACATTTTCCTTACTTTTCTTAAATACTTAAAGGTGTTCATTATAAATATAGAATATATAAGGGTTTAACTGTAAAATAATTATTATCATATGTTTCTACATAATAATTAACATTATAAAAGAAAATATATGCACATAAAATTAATGTAATATTTTGGTAATTAAAATTGTGTTTGGCATATCAAATATCCTTAACCAATTATTTTAAAATACAATATTTTATAAAATGGTTAGGATAATATCTCAATAAAATACCTAATACTACTAACATTATTTATTGAGATATTGTGCAGGAATTATATCAGTACTGGAATCATAGAGATCTGAAATATCGAGATAAAATCTACCAAAATACTGAAGAAAATCTTGAAAGATATTCTGGCAGAGACTACAAGATGATTTCAAGATTCTAGATATCAAAACAGTCTACAGATGTTACCAGAAGAGGCCACCAGAAAGATAAAACCTAGACCCCCCTAACCCACCGCGGATCCGCGGCCAAACCCCCACAATGGCCGCGGTTCCGCCGCACTTTTGAAGATCTAGGGCTTTGGATTTTAGGGTTAGGATCCTAACTACTAGTTACCCTGTTAGGAAACTAAGGATTCTGGGTTTGAGGCTATTTAAAGGACCGAGATCCTCTTGGAAAAATCATCAAACCGACGAGATCATGAAGTCTAAGACGACTCAAGAATCCAGCTTGATCATCAGCTGTTCATCTACCTCCTTAAGAAGAGATCGAGAAGCAAACTAGGGTTTTGTAATCACTTTCTAAAGGAACAAAGTGTAATTGATTAAGTTGATTAATAAAGATAGTTGTTTTATTCTTATTGCATTTTATTTTCTTTATTTTACATCATGATCTCTATCCGTTCTTTTATCTCCATCATGCGCGAGTAATTCTCCGCTTGATAGGGTTCGTAGGATTATGGTAGATTAATGGATGAGAAAATCCTTTAACTCCTTTTACGTCCTATAAAGTTTATAAATTTTATCAAAAGAATAGTTAACATCCTAATCGGGCGCGCTATCAATTCATTGATAGTCATGACCACGATTTGAGATTAAATTAACAATTGTTTTGGTAAAGGGTAGACATGAACGGAGATCCATGTAAAGATAAGGGTTAAGAGTGGGAACCTTATTCCCTCCAAAAACCATAATCTACACGCATCTCTGTCGATCTATTTTTAAATCTATTAAAGGATAAAAAGATAATCTTTAATTAATCATCCATGACTACTAAATCTTAACGAACCCTACAAGCTCTTTTCTGATATAAAATCTACATTCGTCTTTAAACTAGATCTATATTCTACATCCGTCTTTAACATAGATCTAGATTCTATAACAATTCTTCACTATTATCTATTCTTCTATTCTTCATATTTTTCAACACGTCTAAGGTAAGATTGAAAGATTCAACGTTTTCCTGAGAACGACCCGTAGTCATCTCGGTCTAGCTACACGCGACATCGTTATTGATTGGGGTTACTACAAACACTTCTTTAAAAACAGATCAATCATACAAGATGATGCTCTCACAATCAATGTATATATAAATAAGCATAGGGTTATATCACTGAATCTAGCCTTCGACGCTTAGCGCCATACGGACGATTCCCCCGTAGATGTTAAATCTACTCACCGATGATCTCGAGCTAGGTGAATCCAACCACCTCCTTCCCTTTCCTAGTAGTGCCCGAAGTCCCCGCAATCGATCCTAATATCACACAAAATATAACAAGTGAAATTAGCAAACTAACAATAACACACGAATACAAACGGCAACAAATGAACTAACTCCCATAAGCTACCAAGTGTTCGCTTAGCGGGCTAAACGCGTGCAGCGACAACCCAGACCAACCCTACGGTTACCAAACGTACGAAACACTTAAACGAATATCGGATAAATCTGTATCGCACGTAGCCAAAACGGTTGAATTCTAGCTAAACGGTCCCAGATTTTGCTACACAAAGAATTAGTGAAAGTTGTAAGTTCCACGAGCCTACAAATAACCCCTAAGACCCCACGACAAAGACACAAAACCCCAGTCCCTAGTCTGGCCGCAAATTGCGGCAAGAAGCAATATATTTGCGGCCTAAAAATGAGGGGGTGGTCTCAGGTTTTTTCGGTAGCTTCTAGGTCTCCAAACTAGGTCTATGTGATGGCAACTTTCCAAACAAAACCTGGTTTGATAGCATATTCAACTGAAACTCAAACTTAACCAAAATACGATATTTGCACAAAAACTATAACTTTAGTGTTTAAAACTGAAACTAATAAGCAAAACAACTTCCCTATAGCCTAATAAAAGGTTAAAGATCATTACCTCACCAAAACTTGGGGAAACCCCTAGCTTTCCAAGCTCCAAGTCATCACAATAGGCTCTTAAGAAATATTAATGAATGGTTTAGTGAAGTTGATGAAGGTTTAGGCTTAGGGTTGTGATGAAAATATTTATCAAGTGAAGAATTGTGAAGAAGGAGAAGAACAAGAGAGTTGAGAATGTGAGGTGAGAATGAGATAGTAGGAGGTGAGAATGAGAGTAGAAGTGTTAGGAATGAGAGTGTATAAGTGTGAGGTGAGTGTATGGCTTACACTCTCTCTCTCTCTCTCTCTCTCTCATCATAAATGGCAGGCCTCCCCAAAGTCTTCATCCAAATTTTCAACTCTTTTCTTCTCTTCTCTTCTATTCTCTTTTCTTTTCCAAAACAATTAAAACCCTTTTTTTCCTTAAAACTGAAATAGATATAATTGTTTAAATTAACATGGCATGCTAAAAAGGAATGTTTAAGTGTGCCATGGCTGGTAAAGCATGGTTAACACCTCCTTAACCCTAATTTAACATGCACAAGTGTGTGCAAGTATAAAAACAATTAAATAAAATATTAATTAATTAAATAAAATATGTTTAAAATAATTATTGGTTAAATTTCATTAAAAACCCGTATTATCGCTTAATTAACACTAACCGCATTCTAAAGTGTTACACCTGGTCGACAACGGGTCTCCGTCAACCTTCTCAACGTAAAGGTGCTGAAGGAGATCTGCTTGAACGTTTAGCACCTGGATCGGGAAAAAATTACCATCTCTGGGTTCGACTCACGGTCATCACAGATGCTTGGGTTCGTAATATTGACGTTAAGCTTTGGGCTACTCGTCACTGACATCAAATTTCATGTCATCGACGCCAAGATTTGCTACAACGCTTTGCTCGGCAGGCCTTGGTTGCACGAGTACAACGTCATCCCTTTTACACAACATCAGTGTATGAAGTATTTTAAAGATGGCCTCGAGTACACCGTTACGGGGATCTAAATCCATTCTCCGTAAATGAAGTCTAAAAATATGAAGATGCCAAGTACTTCCTTCCAGACTTTAAAGAAACGGAAAGATGCCATAAACTGGAGAATAAAAAAAAGCCGTCACCACTATCCCGATCTTTGGGAGCGATACAGAGGAGGATGAAGAGATAGTCTACTGGGAGCAACCCCAAGGCAACAGGCCCGGCCTATCTACTCCTATTTTGGTCTTCGACGGTGAATCTGCGGACGAGGCCAACGCCGTGTTCTCCACTCGCCCGTCAGCACAAACCGTTATTGAAGCTGATCATAGTTTACAAATCACCATAGTTTACAAATGACCATAGTTCCGCCACGGCATTGCAAAGAAATACAGTGTGCAAGAGCTGCGTATTTTCTACGTCTTTCCCAGGTGAAGAGGTGAAAAGGCAATCCTCTTCTATCAATCTACGAAGACTAAAGTAGAGAAAGAAGTCTGGCATGGTTCCGATCTTGTGCTTGACAGGTTTCAACCAATCTGTCTACCCAGATATTACGCAGAGGGATTGAAAAGGCTATTAAGATGCCAAAGCTTACCCTTCAATCAAACCACTCGACAAGCCCCGTTCTACAACAAGATTTGGGACATTCCCGGGACTCAGCGAAAGATGCCCAACGGGAAGATGGAGACAACTAGGCTCGTATACGTTCAGTCCATGAAACGGGAGCGATTTCATGGCTGCCGCGTCATAAAAAGCTCTGGTAAAGAAGTGAACGCTCTTTCAAATAGCCATGAAGCTGAAACAGAACGAGATCCTGCTCTAAGAACATTAAGTCCATCGATCGAAGAACAATTTGACAAGCTAGTAAAAGAAGCCTATCAAAAGATTTGGGATAACCACAGTCGCGAAATGGCTATTTATGAAAAGGCCAGGGCGCAGCGCCTCAACCAGCAGTCAGCAGAGAAAGATGACTACAACGCCCTCCATCCCCAGCTTGTTGTATGTCCTCGCAACAAGGAAAAATCCTAAAACAGAGGCAAAAACAGGACAAAGAGCGCAAACAACGTTCACAAACAACAGGGTATATCTAAGAAGCCGCGCAATCAAGAAAAACGTGGTTGGAACCCGTCCTTTATCAAGAAGATGGGTCGGGAATACTCTTTCCCTCATGACAAGACATGGAAAATATTCAACCTTGTCATGAAGGATCAAATGATGACGCTTACGGAGTCTCGGCATCTCGAACAAATAAACAAGGTCCATCATCCGGATTATTGCTCATATCACCGAGCAATAGGTCATCCCCTTGAAGACTGCTTCACTTTCAAAGACTGGGTCGAAGACCAGTATCAGCAGGGCAACTTCGCTTTGTCCGACAGCTGGAGGGTAACCCCACCGCAAAAACATGAGACAAAGAGGACCTATACCATGAGGACAGGACCAGCTCAACGTCAAGAATGGAAGCAAACCCATACCTGCCATGTGGTAACACTCTCAAAGGAGGGAGGGCACGAGACTATAGATGACTCCTTCAGGTGCTTCGCAAATGAAGACGAGGATGAGGTGATCTTAGAGTTTCCACCAGCATTAAAAGCGCTCGAAGATGGGATACACACTACGGCAGACAATCTGAGGAAAATCGACTTGGGCACGGAAAATGAGCCGAGACCCACGTTCGTCAGTGTACTGTTGTCTAAAAAACAGGTGGCCACAATAAAGGACGTACTTATGCAATATAAAGACTGCTTCGCATGGAACTATTCTGAGATGATGGGACTGGATCCAAAAATAGCGGTGCATAAACTGGCTATATCGCCGGATGTCTAGCCAGTCAAACAGGCGCCAAGAAGAATGCGGCTCGAACTCGAGATGAGTATCAATGCCAAAGTCAAGAAACTAAATGACTCCGGCTTCATCCAAGAAGTTTAGTATCCCGACTGGATTTCCAACATTGTTCCAGTGATAAAGAAAAATGGGACAGTGCGCATCTGCGTGGACTTTCGGGACCTTAACAAAGCTTGTCCGAAGGATGACTTCCCAGTACCTGTTACCGAGTTGATGATCGACAACACGTCCACTCATGAGGTATTCTCCTTCGTGGATGGATCTTCAGGCTACAATCAAATAAAAATGCATCCTGAAGACCAAAAGCACACAGCCTTTCGAGCTCCGCTAGGCATATTCTGCTATAAGGTGATGCCCTTCGGTTTGAAGAACGCAGGCTCTACCTACCAGAGGGCCATGACGAAGATCGTCGATGACCTCATACATGAGATTGTCGAATGCTATATTGATGACCATGTGGTGAAAAGAAAATCGTACAAGGAGCACTGGGAACATCTGAACATAGTGTTCCAGCATCTTCGGAAATACAATCTAAAGATGAATCCTCTGAAATGCGCGTTTGGAGTCTTCTCAGGCAAATTCCTAGGCTTCATCATACGACACCGAGGCATCGAAATAGACCCATCAATGATCAAGGCAATTATGGAAATGCCCATGCCAAGAACTCTTAAACAACCGCGATCTTTCTAAGGAAAGCTCGCGTATATCCGGTGGTTCATAGCCAACCTCTCCGGCAAATGCCGCCCCTACAGCCATCTAATAAAGAAGGGGACCCCGTTCGTTTGGGATCATAAATGCCAAAGTGTACTGGAAGAAATCAAGCAATACCTGCAGAACCAGCCGGTACTGACCGCTCCGGTCAAAGGAATGCCCCTCATATTGTACACAACGGCCCTTGAAGGTTCTTTAGGCGCGCAATGAGCACAGGAGAACGATCAGGGAAAGGAGAGAGCTCTCTACTATTTGAGTCGAGTTCGTCTAGGGGTAGAAAATAACTACTCCCCTATCGAAAAGCATTGTCTGGCACTAATCTTCGCGATAACGAAGCTCAGGCACTATGCCTTGGCACATGAGGTCCATCTCATATCAAAGGAGGATCCTCTCAAATATCTCATGTCAAGGGCCATACTAACAAGAAGGCTTGCCAAATGGGCCCTCCTCTTGATGGAGTTCTCGATAACGTATCGACCCCTCAAGGCATTGAAAGGTCAGGCCATCGCCGACTTTTTCGCTAAGCATCCGATACCAGCCGATTCTCTCTTAAATTGTGAATTGCCAGAGAAACACGCGTTCGACACAGTCGAAGAAGAGGAGGAAGGAAATAATGTCCAATAGGAACTTTACTTCGATGGAGTATCTTCCATGAAGAAGCGGAAGCATAACACCCCTATAATCAAAGCCGGGATGGGCCCCATCTTCGTGACTCCGCAAGGAGGGATAATGCGTTTCGCCCTTTCCTTAACGGAACCAAGAACAAACAATGAGGTTGAATATGAAGCTTTTATAGAGGGTATTGAGATCGCTGACAATATGGGGATCGAAACCTCCTCATATATGGAAACCCCCAGCTGGTCGTTAGCCAAGTAAATGGCAACTATCAGACGTGCAAACCATAGTTGATAAAATATGGTAGGAGAGTGCAGCAACTGCTGACACAAATCCCCTTCTACATCCTGGAAAGCATACTGCGTGCGGAAAATAACAAGACGGATGCATTAGCCAAGCATGCTAAGGAGTTGGCTGACGAAAACCTCGATGACATAAGGATCGTTATGCAAAGCCGCCGGGTTCTCGCACCAGCAGAAATATCTTCAAAGGATTCAATGGAGCCATCTGAAGGAAAAGAAACGACCAAACAAGCGGTCCTCCGAATAGAAGATGAAGCAAAGGTCAAGGATTGGATAGAAGTCTTCATAGACTACTTTAAATCCCATCGAACGTCTGAAAACGCATCGTCAAGACATCAGCTCATGAAACGAGCTTTGTCTTTCACTTTCGTCAATGATACTCTATACAAGAGATCAATTGACGGTTTTTGGCTAAGGTGCTTGGGGCCAGGAGAAACAAGGAGAGTCATTCAAGAAATTCATGATGGACTCTGTGGTTCTCATCAGGCCGGGCCAAAGATGAAGCTGAAGATCAAGATAATGGGTTACTATTGGCCTACAATGATTCAAGACTGTCTTGAATATGCAAAACAGTGTCGCTTGTGCCAAGTTCACGGGGACTTCATCCACCAACATCCAAAACCTATACACCCAACGGCAACTAGTTGGCCGTTCGAAATGTGGGGAACCGATATAATCGGCCCCATTGAGCCCGCGTCATGCAAAGGACACCGGTTCATACTGGCAACAACTGACTACTTTTCTAAATGGGCGGAAGCAGTACCACAAAGGGAAGTGAAGACGGAGAATATTCTCTATTTATTCAAGAAACATGTCATCTACCGGTTCGGCACTTGATTTGTGTGTGTTTTTAGATCAAAAATATATGTTAACCGCAATCAAGAACGGCGTCGCTTGTTAGCTAGCCGGTGAATACGGGTCGGTCCACAGGGATGATGTATATTTTCTAATTGTTCTACTGAGTTAATTCCAAATGGTGTTTGGATCTTTATCACTAAAACTAATTTGATTTAGACTAGGATTTAGGAAACTTGCCAGGGTTAGGTTTAGGTTAAGTTTGGTAAAATAAAATTTCTCACCTCTTTCAATGCCCTAAATTAGATCTCTTTAGGAGTTATGGTAATTACTAATAAAGGGGATTATGATGATGGGGAAGAAACAATGTTTCTTCCTCTAGGTCCTTGTCCGTCCTATCTTAATCCTTACCCTAACCTCCATGGAAAATATGCATATCCGGTCTTTTACACTACGGTATCACCGTTACCTCGTGGGTAGGGTGCCGTAGGGAGCGGAATATGCATGTATGCATGGAGTCCTAATTATTAACATGTGATGGGTAAGAAAGGGGTGAGAGATTTGCATCTCTCAAACCCTTCCCTATTCCTAACCCTAACAAGCGAGGAAACTACTCGCTCATTAAGGGATCTACGAAAAACATAATTTTTATTTTGGTTTTAGAGTTAAGAGATTAAATGACTACTGCGGTTTAATAAAAATTCTAATCTAGGTTTAAAACTAAGGCAAAGAATAGATCTATTTAGGGCAGAAATTAAAACTAAGAACTAAGGCAGAAAATAAAAACTACTGACAAATTGATGCTCTCCAAAACTTGAAAAGAAATCTGAATTTTATTGATGAAAGGAAGCATGACCTAATACAAGAATTTGGGTCTCTATTTATAGAACATAGAAAACCCTAGGTTTACAATCGCCGCATGTATACTTTTAACAAAATACCCCTAGGAAGACTAGTCAGCGCCACCAAGAATTTTGGTAAAAAATTTCGCCACTACGGGCTATACCCGGCCGCGGAACCGCGGCCATAGGCCAGGTTTGGCCACAGTTCCGCGGCCAAATAGTAGGCTTGAATGCTGAAATTTGGTCTGCTGCTTTTGGTCTTGTTTGTCTTCCTACTTCTTTGGTTGGTTCTTCAGAATATCTTCTATTTTTCTTCCAGATCTCCACAGTGAGTAATGTAGTAGACTTTTACCATTCGCTTCGTGTCGAAGTCTTGAATCTTACGCTGCCTTGTACTTTGTGAACTGATCTTCGTGTAGGCTTGATCAAGATCCTTCTATTTATTGGTCGTAGTCTCACTTTTGCATCGTCTTTTATCTTTTTCACTGTTTTTGTTCCGAGAACCTATAACCTGTAACTATGTAGCAGACATGGGTCAAAAGCACATGTTTATTTGAAAAATATATAAGAATGGGGAATATAATAATGCGAAATTACGGTATGAACAAATACCCCCAAACTTATCTTTTGCTCGTCCTCGAGCAAACCTAGTTTTATTCTCAACAAAATCCTAACCTCACTTTCGCAGAGAACCGCGATTGGACTGAGCTCGTGCAACAAGCCGTTAAACCTCTAGGTGTCCCTAGTAGGAGTGTTGTCTCCTGAAGGTTTTCAGCGGATACTACCCTCAAAATCCTATCAATTCGGCCTTTTGACTTTTATTCTCTAATTAGGTTTTCTAACAAGGAAGTCTATTATCTTCGACTCGTAAATTATCCACCCATATTCTTCACCCTTCCTTATCATTTAACTTAAGATTATATATATTCTTGTGAATTTACTTAGCTTTTGGCATCTCTTAAGTTTTCCTTCTAGAGTTCTATCTCAACTTAGGAATTTTTATCATCTCTATTAAAGATATAAGTCCTATTCTTCATTCCTATCTTTTATCTAAACCTCAATCACATACCCCTACGTGTGTGTATATATCATCCCTACACTTGGAAATTCAAATCAAGCAATCATACTCTTGTCCGTCGTCCAAAGCACTTCTTTAATTGGTGAATTTTTATATGAATTTTTCTTACACGTCATTCATGCGACCGTTAATACTTCTTGAGGTACCAACGACTGATTAAAAGATGTGTTTGCACATTAAAACGTAATTCCTAGTCTTGTAACACCTAAGGCTTTAGCAGTGACTCCCAAACCAGTTGGTCTAAGGCACTAGGTGATGAAGCACCCTCGCTAAATATTTTTTTATCTTTTCAGCCTTAAGTAATTACAAAATCCAGTGTTCATTTTTTTCTTTATTCGCGCTTGTACATTTTTTTTTTATTTTTCTTCGTACTAAGGACTTAAGACGAGCATTTCAAGGTCTCTCCTACTATTCCAAGTTTCAAGGTTCGTGTTTGTGCAATTTTGTAGGGTATATATTTTCAGAATTTAGACTTAAGTTAGGAATTATTTTTCAAACTTATACTCTAATAAAAATATCAATACTTTTCCTTTGTTTTAACTTAGCCCAAGAAGTGAACTCAAAATTTGCCTATTTCTAAACAAACTACAGAGACATATACTTTCTATCGTTAAACTAAAAGAAAGGTTGTTTTTAGGGTTTTTAATTTACTAAATCTAAGATCTAGTTGTTCCTAGCTAGTTAACCTATTTGTCAAACTCAAGTCAAATAAGCCCAAAATTGAATACTTTAATTTTTATAATTTTTGAAATTTTTAATTTTTATGGGTTTTTCTTTTTCTATTTTTTTTCCTTCAAAATTTTCAATTTTTTATGATTTTTATATAAGAATGCAAATGCAAAAAATATACATATGAATGCGAAGGAAGAAAACTTACCGAGCATACCCCCAAACTTAAACTGGACAGTGTCCTCACTGTCAGGCTGCACCAAGTGGGTCGAAAATGTCGGCAATTTCCTGCTTATTTTTTTTTATATTGTAATCATATTTACAAATGATACACACCTCCAAACTTATTTGAAATAAAATTTTGGAAAAAATGATCAAAAATTTGGGGGTAGAATGGAGGAAAATCAGTCGGTGTAAATCGGCTCCTGTAAAAACAGGAGCTCCTCCGACGGGTTCGAAGTGAGGAACGGTTTCAGTCGATATCCGTTTACTTTAAATAAAGTACCGTCCTTCGGATTTTCAAGATCTACCGCACCGTGCGGATATATGGTGCGTACTAAAAATGGCCCTTTCAACCTAGATCGGAGCTTGCCCGAGTGATAATGTAACCGAGTGTCATAGAGTAAAACCTGTTGACCAGGTTTGAACGTTTTGCGCATAAGGTGTTTATCATGGAACACCTTAGTTCGGTTTTTAACAATGACCGCATTATCATAAACCTCATCCCGCAGCTCTTCTAGTTCGTTTAATTGCAGCTTTCGATTGCTGCCCACATCTCCTATCGATAAATTCAACTCCTTGATCGCCCAAAATGTCTTATGCTCAATCTCAACTGGGAGGTGGCAAGCCTTCCCATAAACAAGCCTGTATGGAGACATACCAAGATCGGTCTTGTATGCAGTACGGAAAGCCCATAGTGCATCGATTAGTTTGTGTGACCAATCTTTACGGTTTTTAAAAAAAGTTTTCTCCAAGATTTGCTTGATTTGCCGATTCGAAACCTCGTCTTGCCCACATGTTTGGGGATGGTATGGCGTTGACAGTTTGTGTGTAATGGAATATTTGCGCATTAAGGACTCAAAAGTCCTATTGCAGAAGTGAGATCCATTATCACTAATAATCGCTCGAGGGTGCCCAAATCGAGAAAAGATATGTTCTTTAAGAAATCGAACGACAACCTTGTTGCAATTCGTTCGGCTAGGCACAGCCTCGACCCATTTCGACACATAGTCAACAGCCAAAAGAATATACACATTCCCAAAGGAATTGGGAAATGGTCCCATGAAGTCAATTCCCCAAACATCAAAAATATCCACAACCAAAATTGGTTGGAGCGGCATTTCGTTTCTCCGCCATATCCGGCCCAAGTGTTGGCACCGGGAGCATGTCTTGCAGTATTCATATGCATCCTTAAAGAGTCGTGGCCAATAGAAACCACACTGCAAGATTTTCTCGGCTGTCTTCTTTGGGCCAAAGTGCCTGCCACACGCTTGATCGTGGCAAAAAGACAGCACACTCTTAAACTCATTTTCAGGTACACACCGACGAATGATTTGGTCGGAACAGTATTTAAAAAGATAAGGTTCATCCCAGTAAAAATGCTTTACTTGGGACATGAATCGGAGTTTATCCTGTTTCGACCAATCTTTAGGTATCAAGCCGGCGGCCAAGTAGTTTACTATATCAGCGAACCATGGTTCGCAAGACACGGTTAAGAGTTGCTCATCGGGAAAAACATCTTTGATTGGAATTTCAAGTGTAGGTGAAGAAGGAAGTCATGAAAGGTGATCGGCCACTTACGTTTTCACATGCTCTTTTGTCCCTTATGACAAGGTCAAACTCTTGTAGCAAGAGGATCCAACGTATTAACCTCGATTTAGCATCCTTCTTCGCAAAAAGGTGGCGAAGAGCTGAATGGTCCATATACACAATAATTGGAGAGCCGATTAAATAAGGCCGGAATTTTTCGAGTGCAAACACAACGGCTAAAAATTCTTTTTCTGTTGTTGTGTAGTTCAGTTGGGCATCATTTAGTGTACGGCTAGCGTAATAAATCACGTGCGGCATCTTATTAATGCGTTGTCCAAGAACAGCACCAATGGCGAAATCTGATGCGTCGCATATAATTTCGAAGGGATGCGTCCAGTCTGGAGATGAAAGAATGGGTGCAGAAATGCGAGAGTGTTTCAATGACTCGAACGCTTCCATGCAAGTTGAGTCAAAAGCAAATGTTGTGTCCTTGGCCAATAAGAGAGTCAAGGGTCTAGCAATCTTGCTAAAATCCTTAATGAACCGTCTATAAAAACCGGCATGGCCAAGGAAAGCTCGTATGTCTTTGACGCATTTAGGAGGAGGAAGATTAGAAATGACTTCAATTTTGGCTCTATCAACCTCTATGCCGTTTTACGAGATGACATGTCCTAAGACAATACCTTCTCGTACCATAAAGTGTCACTTCTACCAATTCAAAGTGAGGTTCTTATCCCTACAGCGGGTAAGAACTGCGTCAAGGTGTAGTAAACACTCGTCGAAGGAGTCACCAAAAATTGAGAAATCATCCATAAAGATCTCCAAAAACTTTTCAACCATGTCTGAAAAGATCCCCATCATACACCGCTGAAATGTAGCGGGTGCATTGCATAACCCAAAGGGCATGCGACGATAGGCAAAAGTGCCAAAAGGACAAGTAAATGTGGTCTTATCTTGATCCTCTTTGGCGATAGGGACTTGGTTAGAGCCGAAAATAGCCATCCAAAAAGCAATAGAACTCGTGCCCAGCCAATCGTTCTGGCATTTGGTCAATGAAGGGTAAAGGAAAGTGGTCTTTCCTTGTCGCGGCATTGAGTTTTCTATAGTCGATGCAAACTCACCACCCAGTTTGGATGCGAGTAGGTATTAACTCATTTGCCTATTGGTTAAGACCGTAATGCCCGATTTCTTTGGCACAACATGGATGGGGCTAACCCACAGGCTATCCAAGATAGGGTAAATGATACCACTATCAAGACATTTAACAATCTCCTTCTTGACAGCCTCTTTCATTATGGGGTTGAGGCGTCTTTGTGGATCCCTTACCGGCTTGGCATCATCCATCAAGTGTATATGATGTTCAACTATGAGGGGACTAATCCCCTTGATGTCCGCCATAGACCAGCCAAAAGCTTGCCGATTATTTTGTAAGACCATTAAAAGGGCCCTCTCTTGCTCGAGAGCTAGAGAGGCCGATATGATAACGGGAAGGGTCTTATTCTTACTTGGATAAGCATATTTAAGGTGCGACGGCAAAAGCTTTAGTTCGAGTTTAGGAGGTGAAACAATTGATGGTAACAATGGTGTAACTGTTTCAAACTCGAAGGATTCCATCAACGGTTCAAATCAAGTGTACGCAACCGAGTCGGATGGTTCAACTAACTCATACGAAAAATCAAAAGACTCAAACTCGGGTGGTGAGTCTTCAAAATCGTCTATAAAGGTGAAACACTCATAATCGTTGTCCGGCGTGAAAGCTGTGTCGGATTCTAGGAGGAACGCACTAGAGGCGTCAACACCGCTGTGATCGAACATAAAATTTTCGAACCCATAGCCCTCCTCCGCGATCTCATTGATCGAGCAAACATCAAGTACGCTAGAATTAGGCTCGGAAGGCTGATTTCCCAACTTAAAAATGTTGAGTTCAATTGTCATATTGCCAAAAGATAGATTCATTAAACCATTACGACAATTGATCACCGCATTAGAAGTCGCAAGGAATGGTCGACCGAGTATCACCCGAATTTGACTCCGGGGGTTAGCTACAGGTTGTGTAACCATAACAATAAAGTCAACGGGGAAAATGAAGTCCCCTACTCTAATTAACACATCCTCCAACTCTCCCCTAAGATGGGTGATGGATCGGTCGGCCATTTGGAGAGTACAATGAGTGGGCTTAAGCTCTCCAACGCCTCATTGCTCGTACACAGAATAAGGTAGCAAATTGACACTAGCACCAAGATCTAATAGTGCTCTATTGATGTTCTTGTCCCCAATTGTTATCGAAATAGTAGGACAACCGGGGTCCTTGTGCTTTTGGTGTAAAGATTGGACAAGAGCATCACTAACAGCACTAGCCACGAAAACTTTCTTTGGTAGTTGTGACTTCCTCTTCTTGGTGCATAAGTCCTTTAAGATTTTCGCATATGAAGGAACTTGTTGGATTGTATCCAAGAGAGGGATATTTATGCTAACCTGTTTGAACAACTCTACAATCTTCTCCATTTGTGGAGTTAGTTTATTGGATCTCCACCGGTTTGGAAAAGGAACATTTTGAAAAGTTGTTGAGTCCAATTTTTGCGGATCAGATTGTGGAGTTGGAACGGATCTCCGTGTGAATGTGTTCGTGTTGTGAGAAGTGGGTCCGTTCGAGCTAGAAGAAGTAGAGCCTTATGAAGGATGAAGAATAGGCTCTAACGAAGAAGAAGAAGGTGAAGAAGGTGAAGAAGATGAAGAAGGACCACCGGCAGGGGTGTCATTGTTAATACCCACGTTATTTTGCAACACTTTTCCGAATCTCAACGTGGTCACAGCATTTACGTTATGATTCTGCTGTTCATATGCAACATGTGCATGACCGGGATTTGGCAGTGGTTGAGATAGACGCTTTCCTTTTTCTCGCTCGCTCAACGCAGCATTGAGTTTTGCAATTTGTGACTCAATAGATTTGATGCTTTGATCGTGTGAAGCGCTGTTTTGCACCAAAGATTGAATAGAAGTCTCCAACCTTGCTGCGGATTGTGTAGATTGCTTTAGGAATGCATCTAGACTTCTTTCTAGCGATTTAACCTTATCGTTATGAGGTTGAACAAAGTTGTTTTCAGGGTAAGAATTGTTGAGCACAAAATTGTTTATTTGATTAGGGTAAGGTTGCTGTTGGAACGGTTGCTGGAATTGAGTTTGTGGAGGTGCTTGTTGTTATGGAGGAGGAGGCCTTTGGAAGTTGTTGTTTCCTTGGAATTATTGATTTTGATTCCAAGCGAAATTTGGGTGACTCCTCCAACCCGGATTGTATGTCGAAGAGTATGGATCGTTTCTTTGTTGTTGCTGAAAGGCAGCATTGACTTGATCATGTCCTTGAGCAGATGGATTGTAAGGACACTCTTCAGTGAGATGTAATGGATCCGAACAACAAGCGCAAACAGTTCGTGGGGGCACAACAGGAGTAGGAGAAGGCGATGAGATTTTGGTCTCAATAGCTTCTATATTTTTTGCAAGTGCGGCCATCTCGGCCTTCATAGCAATCGACATATCTAATTGATGTATGCCTACCCTAGACTGACCAATAGAAGAAGATGAGGTGGTCTTGGTGCTCTCCCACTGAAGTGTTTGTTCAGCGAGATCATCGAGAAACTGCCATGCTTCCTCACTAGATTTGGTTAGAAAGTGACCTTAACAAATGGTTTCTAGCAACTGCTTCGTTGCCGGATTCAATCCCTCGTATAAAGTTTGGCAAAGTTGCTAATTTTCGATCCCATGGTGAGGGCATTGAACAAGTAGGTCTTTGAATCTTTCAAAACACTTCCAAAATGGTTCGGAAGGAAGCTGGGAAAATTGTATAATCTCATTGCGAATTCTTGCAGTCTTGTGATGAGAATAAAACTTTTAAGAAAAGCTTTCACAAACTCTTCCCAATTCTTAATTGAATGTGACACTGTGCTGTATAACCACTTCTCGGCTAAGTCACATAAGGTGAAAGGAATGACCCTTAGCCTTATAGCATCGTCTGATAATTGGGTTGTTTTCATCATTGCGCAAACGTTTTGGAATTTGTTGATAAAGATATAGGCATCTTCGGATTCCAATCCGTGAAATTTTGGCATCATATTGATGAAGTGGGGTTTGATCTCAAAATTGTCCCCATTTGCCGGTGGGAGTGAAAGACAAGTAGGTAGGGCGGTGCGGATCGGGTAGAAAAGATCCTGGAGCGCGATTCGTTGGGACGCTTCAACAGGCGGGTGATTCGGATTATTCGCACCTAACGGAGATGGAATCATTCCCGTGGGTAAGGTGTTGTTAAGATTATATCCCGACATACTTTCGGAAGAAGAATTTGAAGGTGAAAGTGAAGAAGTGGAAAGGATTTCGACTTCGGAGTCGAAAGGTTCGTCGGTCAGTACCAACGAAGCACGGACTAATCGGGAGCTAGTGTCCCTAGTCCAACCGGACATACACTAAAGTGGTAGTGTAGTCAGAAAGGTGAAATACAGGATGTGGAGGTTGAGAAGAAGTGGTGTAAGTGGGGTGCAAGGATTTCTTTAGCGACAAGTTGCAAGTTTTTGTAAAAAAAAAATTTCCATTTTTATTTGGAGCTTTTTGCAAAAAGATTTTTGATAAAAGGCTTTGACACAAATGCAATCAACCACAAATGCACAATCAGGCCTAGATCTAGGGTCACCTAGGTCAGCTAGACAGCTCCTAACTGTTCCAAAGGGCTAGAAATAGGACCTCAAACCGCCTCTTCACCACCAATTGCGGCCAGGTAAGTGCTAGGTGAGTGGGAGGCTCTCCACTACAAGTAGTGGCCCTAATTAAGTAACCACTCACCTTAGACACACTTACCTAGACACCACAAAGTCAGGTTAGGATCAACGGCCGATGCCTACAACTAGTCCTCTGTCCTATTGAGCGCGACGTCCTTAGGGCTGAGTCTAGTATTTTTTTAATTAACAATAGTCAATGCATATGCCTTATGTGATTTCTGGGGTCCTGGGAAGTGTGATGAAATCCCCACCCAATCTGAATTGGTCTCAAGCCCCTTAAAGTCCGATTAAAAATATGCAAAGCAGTAACAATCACTTGCAATCAATTTTTTTATTTTTTTAGTGCGGCGCAAAGAATCTTGCACAAGATCAATTATTGGAAGGGGAGAGATTTTTTAAGCGCAAAGAATACTGCAGGAGATTTTACAAAGGAGATATTTTAGATTGCAGAGGAGAGAAAAAGGGAACAAACAGTGGGATTTCCTCGTGCTGACGTCAGCACCATGCGGCGGATCCGCGGTTGGAAGGGGGTGCGGCAGCGGAAGCGGCGGTTCAAGTCCTGAGAAAAATTCTGCTCCTCTGGTTTGACTTTTCTCTGTTGTTCAGATCTGCCGTTTTTTGTTTTGATCTCTGGAATTTTCCAGATCCAAACTTGTACGTCTATCCTGCAAAGATTCACACAAGAAACGCTTCAAACAATAAAAGATGATAGAATTTTTATATTTTTTTTTCAGTTTTTTTTTATTTTTATAATTTTATATTAACCCGAAATTGCAAAAAGGAAATATTACGCCATCCCCGGCAACGGCGCCATTTGATTTGTATGTGTTTTTAGATCAAAAATATATGTTAACCGCAATCAAGAACGGCGTCGCTTGGTAGCTAGCCGGTGAATACGGGTCGGTCCATAGGGATGATGTATATTTCCTAATTGTTCTACCGAGTTAATTCCAAATGGTATTTGGATCTTTATCACTAAAACTAATTTGATTTAGACTAGGATTTAGGAAACTTGCTAAGGTTAGCTTTAGGTTAAGTTTGGTAAAATAAAATTTCCCACCTCTTTCAATGCCCTAAATTAGATCTCTTTAGGAGTTATGGCAATTATTAATAAAGGGGATTAGGACGATCGGGAAGAAACAATGTTTCTTCCTCTAGGTCCTTGTCCGTCCTTTCTTAATCCTTATCCTAACCTCCATGGAAAATATGCATATCCGGTCTTTTACACTACGGTATCACCGTTACCTCGTAGGTAGGGTGCTGTAGGGAGCGGAATATGCATGTATGCATGGAGTCCTAATTATTAACATGTGATGGGCAAGAAAGGGGTGAGAGATTTGCATCTCTCAAACCCTTCCCTATTCCTAACCCTAATAAGCGAGGAAACTACTCGCTCATTAAAGGATCTACGAAAAACATAATTTTTATTTTGGTTTTAGAGTTAAGAGATTAATTAACTACTGCGGTTTAATAAAAATTCTAATCTAGATTTAAAACTAAGGCAAAGAATAGATCTATCTAGGGCATAAATTAAAACTGAGAACTAAGGCAGAAAATAAAAACTACTTACAAATTGATGCTCTCCAAAACTTGAAAAGAAATCTGAATTTTATTGATGAAAGGAGGCATGACCTAATACAAGCATTTGGGTCTCTATTTATAGGACATAGAAAACCCTAGGTTTACAATTGCCGCATGTATGCTTTTACAAAAATACCCCTCGGAAGACTAGTCAGCGCCGCCAAGAATTTTGGTAAAAAAAATCGCCACTACGGGCTATACCCGGCCGCGGAACTGCGGCCATGGGCCAGGTTTGGCCGCGGTTCCGCGGCCAAATAGTAGGCTTGAATGCTGAAATTTGGTCTGCTGCTTCTGGACTTGTTTGTCTTCCTACTTCTTTGGTTGGTTCTTCAGAATATCTTTTATTTTTCTTCCAGATCTCCACAGTGAGTAATGTCGTAGACTTTTACCATTCGCTTCGTGTCGAAGTCTTGAATCTTGCGCGGCCTTGTACTTTGTGAACTGATCTTCATTTAGGCTTGATCAAGATCCTTCTATTAATTGGTCGTTGTCTCACTTTTGCATCGTCTTTTATCTTTTTCACTGTTTTTGTTCCGAGAACCTGTAACCTGTAACTATGTAGGAGACTTGGGTCAAAAGCACCTGTTTATTTGAAAAATGTATAAGAATGGGGAATATAATAATACAAAATTATGGTATGAACAGCACTCCGCGACGGATAATCTCGGATAATGGGCCAGCCTACAGGAGCCATAAAATCAGTCGCTTCGCAGAGCAACATAAAATAGACTGGAGATACTCTTCATTCTATAATCCTCATGCCAACGGTCTAACTGAAGCTTTCAACAAGAACTTGCCCAAGATTATAAAGAAAACGGTATCCAGAAATAAAAAGGACTGGCACGAGATACTGCACGAAGCTCTCTGGGCGTACCGAACGACGTTCAAAACGGCTACGAATACAATACCATACATATTGGTATTCGGCATTGAAACAGTCCTTCCTTTAGGAATAGAACTCCTTTCTCTCCGAGTAGCGATTCGATACGAGCTAACAGATGACGAAAATGCCCATGTTTGGCTTGAAGGGCTCGACGCCCTCGATGAAACTCGCCTCATGGCGCAGCAAAACCTACAAGCTTACAAGTCAAGGATAACGCGCCTATACAAAAAACTGACTAGGCCGAGAACATTCCGCCAAGACGAACTCGTGCTAATCATCAAAAGACCTATGATCCCCAATCAAGCAAAACGGGAGAAATTCGAGCCAAACTATGAAGGCCCGTGCGTCATAGACAAGGTCTACCAAGGTGGGGCCTATTTGCTCATGGATATGCACGGCGAAAGACCTTTCCGGCCAATAAACGGCCGATTCCTCAAGAAATACCACGCTTGACGAGTCATGACTTAGGTCAATGATAGATGAAGACGCTCGTGTCCGCTCTCTATCTTCCTGAGTCAAAATTCAAAGTGGTATTCGGAAAAACATTGCCTCAAACATGGCGACAACGGACCGTAATGTCCTTAAACTAAAGCTTCACCTCAAAATGGTGATAATGGACCACTACGTCCTTAAACTGGTCATGGACCGAGATGTCCCTAAACTAACAATGGATCGAAATGTCCTTAAACTAGTGCGCCGCCTCAAACATGGCGCATCGCCCCCAAATACGGCGATATCCACCCTTAAGATCTGTGTTGCAATCGAAGTCTCAACAGCAGAAGTTGCAACTCAAGTCGCACTGGGTACACAGCTACTCCATTGGTGAAGTCACCATTAAGTCCCATCGGCAAACAGATGGGTTAAAAAAACAGTATGTCCACAAGCAAAATGGGCACAGATGAAAACCCGAAAGAGCGCCGTGAGCAAAAACAGCAGGACTACCGGCGAGTTTGTGAAAAACCGGAAGGGCGCGATCTCGTTAAAAAAAGGTATGTCCACAAGCAAAATGGGCACGGATGAAAACCCGAAAGGGCGTCGTGAGCAAAAACAGGAGGGCTACCGGCAAGTTTGTGAAAACCTGGAAAGGCGCAATCTCGTAAAATTTTTACTTAAGAGATCCTCTCGACTCGTAAGGAGAACTCCCCTATGAGACCCTCACGGCTCAAAGGATTCAAAGCCTTAGGCTATAGGGACCTAGACCTGTTCTTAAGCCGTCGTATTCCCCAAGTTGCCCTACAGGCGGTCCAATATTGGCCCTTGTATACAATCCACAGGCAAAAATAAACGATTTCCCCTACCAAGTTCCACCAATGATGAGGAATGTCCTCATATGGTGAACGACACTTGTAAGTCATCTCGACTTATAAGGAGGAAACACTCTTGTAAGATCCTTACGACTTATAAGAGAACACACACTTAGAAATCCTCACGATTCCTAAGGAGAAAATACGCCTACGAGATCCTCACGACTAGTAGGGAGAAATAACTTTATGAGATCCTTATGGCTCATAATGTCGAAAGGTCTTAGTCGACAGGATCATAACCCTATGTACTAAGCCACCTTTGTTCAAATCAGCACAGGCAAATGATGATTCGCTCCTGGCAATATCCCAGTTGCAGCGATGCTGATGCCTAAATCGGTGTCAAACTCCATGTCCTTTCACGGAAAATTATGATTCGCTCATGGAAATATTCCAGTCACAGCAATGCCGATGCCAAGATTGGTATCAGATCTTAAGTTCCATACTCACAATAAAAATCAGCGAGCAAAAAATACATATAAAAATAGCCGAAATGATGGGACAACTCGCAATAAAAATCAGCGAGCAAGAAAATATATGCATATGAAATAGCTGAAATGTTTGAGCAACTCGCAATAAAATGCAGTGAGTAAAAATATAAAAATAGCCGGAATGATTGGGCACCGCGATAAATAGCCAAAATGATTGGGCAATCGCGACTTTCGCGATATGAAAAGCTGAAAAGATAGAGCATCGCGGAAATAAAAAATAAAATAAAATTTCCTCTACCCTGCAGGTGAGTCTACACCGACCCCTGTATACAATCCATGGGCACAAATGAAAAAAGGAACCATATTTTCCTACCAGGCTCCGTCAAAGGGTGAGCCAGATCTCGACGGCAACATCCACAGTCTAGAGATCAGTTCGACGTACCTTCTCATTCCAGCAGGATGTAGTCGCAACGTTAACAAAAGGCCCAAGAGTCGAAACAAAGCGGAGCCGTGGAAAATTCCTAGATCCAATTCTTGAGGGTTCATATGCAACCTAGAGACAATCCCGGCTTACCTTCTCATTCCAGCAGGATGTAGACGCAACGTCAACAAAAGGCCCAAAAGTCTAAACAAAGCGGAGCCATGGAAAATTCCTAGCTCCAAGTCTTGACGATTCATATACAACCTAGAGAAAACCACGGCGTACCTTCTCATTCCAGCAGGAAACAGACACAACGTCAACAAAGGCCCCAAATAGCCGAAACAAAGCGGAGTGACGGCAAAATCCCAGCTCCAAGTCTCGACGGTTCACATACAACTTAGAGACAACCTCGACATTCTTCTCGTTACAGAAGATGTAATGTCAACAAAGGCTCCAAAAAAGCCACATAAAAAAGGAAGCGAAGGAAAAATTCCTAGGTTCAGGATCTTGACGGCAAATCAAATAAAACCCGAAAGACTATCGGAGATCACCCCACACTACTGTGGAGTAGTTATGACTCATCGGGGCTCCCAAACTAAGCCTAACCTCAAGTAAAAAGCGACATGGCAAAATTCCTAATGCTTGCTCTTCCGACGGTCAAACTGCCTAAGAAGATTACTTGAAGACGTCTTGTCCTTCCCCCGAAGGGATCAGAAACACGACAATCGCGAGGCTATTCGAACAGCAGCGTAAAGTCTGCATATCGGAGAATGCATCATCCAACGCGACGGTACCACGGACTAAAAACCTAGTACCAAAAAACCTAACGGACCTCTGTCGCAAAGATCAGGGGTTTTCTATAACGTTAGGAAAAGTTTGCCCATAAACCCAAAGGAAGTAAACTGAATAAACTCCGAAATGAGTCCATAATCTGGAGACTCCGGAATTAGTGAATAAACTACAAACTCCGAAATGAGTCCATAAACTAGAGACTTCAGAATGAGTGAATAAACTACAAACTCCGAAATGAGTCCATAAACTAGAGACTCCGGAATTAGTGAATAAACTACTTTACGCCAAGTAAAGACATTGAAGGAAAGAGAAGCGCTGGTATGAAATTAAATATGTCTTTCATTCATGAATCAAAATGAATACAAGATACTCTTATTTATGAATCAAAATGAGTACAAGTCAAAAAAAGGGGAATATACAGCAACAAAAATTTCTAAGTCAGAGGACGGTTCAATAAGCCAGCAAGTTCATCGTTTTTCCGCTGGACTTCTGCTTTGAGCTCTATCAGTGCCGCAAGACGAGTCCCTGCATGTGTCTATTGATTCCGGTATGAAGCAAACCGAATCTCAAGCTCTTTCTCGGCGACCTTATGGGCTTCAACCATCTCACGTGTAAAAATAACGGTTTTGTCAAGAGCCACCACCTCTATAATGGCTTCTTGAAGCACCCGCCAAATTTCGTATGCACGAGTGGTCTTGACAGTGAGCTGGGCTTGAAGACCCCCTAAAGCCTTTAAAGCTAACTCCCTTGCTGAAAACTTCCGGTTAAGCATTTTCTCGCACGACTGGAGATTAGCTGCGCATCGTTCGATCCAACCACGCAGGCTCACCTTTATAGATAAGATGTCGGAGGGAAGGCGTATGCATTCAATCCCAAGTAGACAGGCCTCCACTCTGCGGCAATACTCAATCCAGGTACGCACCAATTTCTCGTCATGATAAGTGGCAAGAACAGATAAGGAAGCGTTGGCTTCAACAGTGAATTCTTCGGCCGCGACAGAAGTACCAGCACGAAGATTTTTGATGAGAGCCGCCAAACGCTTTGTTTTGCCATCCTCTCAGATACGCATCGGCCATAAGGACCTGGTAGCTTGGGGATCCGAGACTCTAATGGGGTCAGGGCTGGAAAAGTTGTGAAGATATATGTGCGATCATTTGTATTTCCAAATATAGAGTAAGCAAAACGAAGCTAAAGATAAAACGTCACTTACCCACAGTCATACAAGGCGGGTTTGAGAGATCCCCAGGTCCATCAAGAATCTCGACTTCGTCGTCGGCTTCCAGAGTTGTGGTTTGAAATGAAGGGAATATCAGCATCATTATAAAAATATAAAACAAAAAAGGAAAAAGAATACCGACCTTGGCCAGAAGAGAGCACAATGCTTTGTGGAGGTATCGCTTGTGGGGCCGCCATGTCAAGCAATCGCTGGAAGGTTTTTCTTTGGGAAAGATCCACGATGGAAGCCGCCAGCTCCCGCAATTTTGAGGGAAGGAAACGTTTAGATAACGGAGGGGTCGTTAAACAAAATGTGTACGTATATAAGATTACCTTCGATATTTCGCCCGCCTTGAACAGGAGGGATGGAAGCTTCGGCAGCCTCCTCTACACCCTCAGGTGCATCACTAAGGATATTTGTGAAATCTATAGCCGGCATGGCAGTCTCCAATAGAAGGAAAAAAGCCGCTGTTGAAGGCCCTGAGGTGGGGATAACAGTTTCAGCAATCTCTTCTACACCCTCCCGTGCGTCACTAAAGATATCCATGGGATCTATAGCCGGCAAGACCACCTCTGCTGGAGGAGTAGACACTGAAGGGACAAAAGCCATCACTGGAAGCTCCACGGCAGGGATAGTAGCTTCAGTAATCTCCTCTGCACCCTCCGGTGCATCACGGGAGATATTCATAGAATCCGCAACCATGGCTCGATCTGGGCTCAAACCCACTTCCGCTGCAGAAGTCCCTGCAAAGTTTTTGCAAAGATAAGGAGACGTGAAAGTAATACGAATTACTCGCTAAAAGAAAGACACGAAAAATACGCATACCAATACGCCAAGAAGCTTGAAGTATGGCTTTTTCGAGCCGTTGTTCTTTTCTGATCAAATGCGCTCGCCGGGTTTCAATCGCAAGTAAATGATTGCCCGTCTTCAATGCAAGCTCGTCTTTAGAAACAACCGAGATGGGCTGTTTGTGAGCCCGTTCTTCTTCCATTGACAGAGGACCCATGGGTACACTACGTAATAATGGGTCAACGTCATAGAATACAACGGGGGGAAGGCTTTCTTCGGGGGGCGCACATTTTCAGTCTCATCTCGTGAGAGCCTTAAAGACTCGGCCAACTACGCGGCCTCCTCGGCAGACGAACCAGGAAAAAGAATACCGTCGTCCGGCTCCTGCATAGATATCGGCTCGTCCCGAATAAAGGGCTCAGATTCAAGCAATGTGTCGAGTAGGCCGGCGACCGATTTCTTTCTCTTTTTGGAGCTGGTGCTAACGCTAGCGGAGGAGCGCTTCCTCCCCTTTGGTGCTTTGGCACGGCGCCGCCCAACTTCCCCTTCAGTATCACCCTTTGGTGACACCACCGCTGGTGATTTATCAGAAAATTCCGCCTCGGCTCTAGTACGCACCGGCATACCAGCAGTACGAGGGGCTGATTCTACTTCTGCGGCTTTAGGGATAAGTACTGAACCGCTATCTCTCAAAAGAGGGCGAACCACCGACCGCGGACGCAATGAGGCGCTGGTGACCTGAGCCGGAACGGGAGCTCTACACTTAAAAAGCACCCATCTCTCCTCTGCAATAACGGGGCCGACCCGATAGCAATACCAACCCTTGAAGGACCCCACAGGCCTCGGAAGATAGTCGGGCTCGGGATCATGAAGAGGGAGCTAGTGTTTAACCGCATGAAATGGTGAATGGCATCACGAGTAACCTCTAGGGAGAGGGCAGGCTCAACTAAAAATGCCTCGAGAGGAACGCCCTAGTTGTAGCCTAACTGCTGGGGAAGCGATGCGGATTATACCGCATGAAGAGAGCAGTGTCATTCTGGAGGAACACCAAATAACCCGGCCAGATTAAGTATAAATGCATAATATCCTTAGGCTTTAAAGCTGGAACCCCATTCTTTGACAAATCAAACAATTGCTGAACAGGCCCTGTTGGAGAAGAAAGGACTCGATCGCTAAAAACCATTCCGCCTTCATTCGAGTATGGATTGAGTAGTACACGGAGAGCCCCTAACTGGGTCGGATCGGGAGCGGAAGCATCAACCAACCATATGATCCGTAGGAAGGTATATGAATCATAAAATTCTGGCCACCGGTGCGCAGCGAACGCTCCTAACACGTGCATCTCGATCCACGACGTGAAGTAGTGGAGGGAGAAATTCACGGTATCCGCACCCGGGCTCGAAGTATTAGCGGCAATGCCTAACCCGTGATATAAATATGATAACCCCGCAACACCAACAGCTAATCGCGCCCTTTTAGATATGCGGTGAGAAGGGTAAAAGACGGAGGCTCTCATGAAACGTCGATGCATCGAAAGCTACGGCCAACGAGTTTGGAATATAAAACTGCGGCAAGTCTTCCTCTTTGGCCGGCAGTTTCTTCAGCCCGAATCTAAAAGGGTCTTCAATTTTTGCGAATTTTGGAGCCTTCTTGGATAAGACATCCTTACGGAGAAAGAAGGTAATGAAAGCGTAAAATGTGACACCTTGCCCTTCCGATGTCACGAAAAGTTTTTCAAAGATTCCTAGGGCCTTGATTAGACTTGGGTGCTTATGACGAACGACGTTCTCAGTCGTCAGGCCATCAAGCATAGCGGGCACCGTAGCAAACACGTACTCATCAGGAGGCAGTAACTCTTCATAATGCTCTCCCATGATCGGCAACCCTGAAATTTTACGAAACTCCTCTAGTGAGATCGAGACTTCATGATCCCCTAGCAAGAACGTGTTTGTGGGAAGATTCCATTGGTTTAAGAAAGCCTTAACCCACCAGACGTGAGGGGCGTAATAATAAAATAATGATGCATACAATGCTTGGTACAACCCAACCATCTACAGCCGTGCGTGTTGGGCGGAGAGAATGTATCCAGCTCAAGAAAGGTAACCCATTGGATGGCACGGGGTAATGCCTGCCTTATACACCTGCCCCCAGGGTCGGGCTTCGCCCTGGCATATCCGACGCCCCAAGATATCAATGGCCATCGTAGGTTGATTAGGTATCCCAGTCGTCAACGGCTCAAGCCGGCCTATGGGGGTCCAATTAACTGCTTCCACCATATAAACCGTGTGCGGACGCTCTATCAATGACATCAAGCGGATAGGTTCTGCTGGCACTTCACAAGTAAAGCTACGGCGGCACCTGATGATATGACCGTACCACCCCCCATAAGAGAAGACTCGTATGGCCCTTGTCATGCGCCCTAATCATCGTCATAACTTTCTCGTCCGATGGAGATCGCGGAAAAGCGACTACTGAGCGAGTGTAAGGGAAGTCAAAAAGTGAGGCCATCGTTCCTGAAATAAGAGGGGAAAGGTAAAACCCATTTTAAAAAAATATATAATAATAAAAAATAATAAAATAATATAAAATAAAATAAAATAAAATAAACATGATGTTTGTTTCACGGGACCATTGGCTGCAAAACTAATGGACCCCACAAAATCAATATAGCGGCTCACCAATGATGAGACAAGATAATTATTGTGAGAATCAAAAAGGATTCTCATTAAATAGACACTGGAGTTTAAACAAACTCTGGGCATCCTCAAAGAAAAATAAGTTCGGTTCAAATACCCAACAAGTTTAAATTTGTGAAAATAAGGGTAAACCCCTATAAGGAAAATATACTCAAGAACACCAGGGAATACAATTCCCAAAAGTCCTTCTTGATCTTTCAGAGCTAAGCTCTTTGATGAGGAATCAAATTCATTTTAAGCAATGGAATTAAATTCCAGAAACCCCCATGATGGGAAACGCAAAAAAAAATGGAATTAAAATTCCAAAGATCCTCAAAGATCAGAGGAGAAACGCCCGATCTTCGAAGACATTGGGGTTTACTACATAAAAGATTATGTATGTTTTATCTCTAAGAGATCGGTTCCAGAAGAGAGCAAAACACTTGCAGTGGATTTAAAATCCATAAAAAATTAGAGAAAAGGGGTTTCTTGTTCCTAAGAGATAAATGGTGTTCAAGATCTTTACCCAAAAGAGTTTTTTTAACAGAGTTTAACTCTGAAATTTCAACGGGCAGAGAACTGAGCTCTGAAAGGAGAATTAACTTCTCAAGAGAAAGGCTAAGGAAGAAGACGAAGAAACAGTGGCCATCTTAAGAGCCAAGCCCTCGTATTTATAAGACATGATGGGAACGGTTCATTTCCCCGTTCCCCTAGGCAATCCAACGGCTGTAAAAGTGGACAGCGTTTCACTCACGTGCAAGCCACGTGAGAGCAACGCTGTGGGGGCATTTGTTTTCTTATAAAAAAAAGATAAGAAGAAGATGAGAGAAAAAAGGGGGAAACTCCCCAGTAAACAAGCCTCACGTGTTAAACACGTGAGCGACTATAAGCAAGGCATATAGGCGCTGCCATTAAAACTATAAGGAGGCTAAACAAGCCTCACGTGCCAACACGTGAGCGCCTATAAATAGGCGCTGTAATTAAACTACAGTTAGGCTAAACAAAGCCACACGTGTTAAACACGTGAGCATCTATATGCAAAGCATATAGGCGCTGCAATTAAACTATAGACAGGCTAAACAAAGCCTCACGTATTAAACACGTGAGCGCCTATATGCAAAGCATATAGGCGCTGCAATTAAACTACATATAGGCTAAACAAAGCCTCCCGTGTTAAACACGTGAGCGCCTATATGCAAAGCATATAGGCGCTGCAATCAAACAACAGATAGGCTAAACAAAGCCTCGCATGCTAAACATGTGAGAACGCCTCCTTACGTAGAATTAAATTCTACTTAATGAACCGTTGGATTAAGGATCCAACGCTGATTAAACATAGAATTAAATTCTATTGGGAAGAATATTTTCTGTTAGACAGAGAGTTAATGGATCAAAGATCCAAAATATTTTCTATATCTTTCTAAACAGAGAAAGATTATACTCTGTTAAATTAAGCACCCTTGGATTAAAAATTCAATGGTGATTAAAATGTCACCGCTCAATAGAATTTTATTCTATATATGGGAGAATATCCCCAATCTTGTTAAAAACAAGAACAATATCTTCTGTAAAACAGAAGTCCTTGGATCAAAGATCCAATGGTGGGTAAAATTCGCCATATCAATTCTAAGACCAATTAAATCAATTGGGATCTCTCAATGAGAGATTTTCTCAGAATTAAACAAACTTCTCTCCACTATATAAAGAACCCGAGACTTCAAGTCTCAAAAAGGAAGGAGAAAATGAGAGATAGACTCAGAGAGAGAGAACTCCCCAGAGGCTTATAAAAAGAATATACAGTGAGCTTTTGAGGAACAAGAGAATTTAATTCTAAAAAAAAGACTTGCTTCCTTCATACACTAGATAAAAAGAAAACACCTCTCATTTGCCTCTCTGGAGGTTTAACCCTTCATATAAGAACTCGGTTCTTCCCTCTGGTTGTGATTTATAGAGACAAATCTCCCCATAAGTTGAGAATTTAATTCTTATCGGGGAGATTTTTCTCTGCAAGATTCAAAACCTAGGGTAAAAGAACTAAGTTACATAAAAAGGGGAGAAGAAGAGCGTGAACACATAGGAATTTAATTCCTCCAAAGATTAGGGTTTAACCCTATATAAAGAACTTTATTTCTTCAATAAAAAAATAGTGATCCAAGATCTCCAAGGCCAAATCGGTGTTTGGAAGAAAGGTATGGAGGAAGAGTATGATAGCTAGAATTGAATTCTCTGAGTGTAGAGATGTCTTTTACACACACATATGGGTATGTGATCGGTGTTTGGAAGAAAGGTAGGGAGGAAGACTAAAGGCGATATTTTGTTGAGGAATGATGTGATTTCTAATATCTTTTCATGACCATTAGGATATTTCTTATGACAACCGAAAAGCTAGTGTAGTTGGAAACTCTTATTTTTCAAGTTCTTTCTTTTATATTTCTTATCTTTATATGTAACTTTCACCATCTTTCTTTTATTATAGGATTTTATGGGTGTAATCCACTGAAAACCCTCAGGAGACAACACTCCTCCTACTAGGGACACTTAAAGGTTTAACGGCTTTTTGCACGTGCTCAGTGCAATCGTGTTGCCTACGAAAGTGTGCTAGTTAGTTTTTCGATTTCTCTTTTCTTCTTCTCTTGAATAAATAGTTTGCTCGGGACGATCAAAGTCAGGTTTGGGGGTATTTGTTCAGTCGAAAATAGTGCACTTTTAATATGACAATTTCCTTACTTTTCTTAATCATATAAAGGTATTTGTTATAAATATAACACATATTAGAAGTTCATTTGCAAAATACCATTTACCATGTGTTTATATATTATAATCAACATTATGAAAGAAATTGTATGTTTAATATTTTACGCAAAATATTTTGTATCTCAAACATAACTAACATTCTTCATTGAGATATTGTGCAAGTTTAGCTCATATCAGATATCCGGAATCAAGAATCTGCCGATAAAGTAAAGAAAGTCGAAGAATCAAATACTGAAAGAGACTTAGAAAAGATAAAAAGGTTCCGGACATCAAATAAATACCTAAATATTAACAAGAGAAGATTCCAGAAGAATGAAGCCAAGAACCCACCGAGTCGCGGCCGATCCGCGGCCGAGTCGGCCGAGTTGCCGTGGTTCAGCGGTCAAGAAGAGGAGTTAGGTTTCAAGATTCTTCTGGAAGCTTCTGTGCAACAAACTTAGTTTGTTGGGATTTTCTGTTACTGGATTTGGGGCTATAAAAAGGACTAAGGGCTACATCCAATGGGGATCCAATCTCTTTAAACAAAATCAAGAAAAGAGACAACAAATCTCTACATCAAATCTAAGATCAAATCAAATATCAAAAAGGGGATCTAAGATCTAAGATCAAGAACCTTCGATCTTAAGATCCAAGATCAAGAAATCATCGAGAAATTCATCAAGCGATATCAATCAAGTCTCCTTTACACGAAGACAATCATCATCAACGAGCAAGTGATCCAAGACAGGTCCAAGACTCGAGGTGATCAAGCGACGTGAAGATCGACGGAACATTTACTTCTTCGAGGCAGAGATCGAGAGCAATTCTTTTTCCTCTTGTAATCTAAACTCAAAGAAATGTATTGTGAAGTTGAGTAATAAAGGTAGATCGTCAGTTTTATCAATTCGCTTTCTTTTAATTTCCGCATTATCAATTCTTTCTCTATTCTTTCTTTTATTTTCATGATGTGCAAGTAATTCCCCGTTTGATGGGATTCATAAGATTAAGGTAGATCAATGGGTGAGAAAATTATATACTCATTTTAAGTCTTATGAAGTTTATAAATTTTAGCAAAAGAATCGTCAACATCCTTATCGGGCGTGACATCAAATTCTTGATAATCTCGACCACGATTTGAGATAAGATTGACGATCTTTTTGTTAAGGGCTAGATATGAATAGAGATCAATGAAAGGATAAGGGTCAATAGAGGAGAAACCTTAGTTTCTTCCAAAGAACCCTAATCCTCATTCATCACCATCAATCTAGTTTTAAATCTATCAATATATAAGAGGAGTCATTTTTATTAGTCATCCAGGGCTACTAAATCCAATCGAATCGTACAAGCCTTCTTCATATAAAATTTTCTTGATAATTCAATTAGATCTTGAACCATTTTCTTGATAATTCAATTAGATATTGAACCATTTTCTTGATAATTCAATTAGATCTTGAAACTATTTTCTTGATTTTCTTGAAACTATCTTCTTGATTTTCTCTTTTCTAAAGCAAGAACTATAAAATTCTACGAATCCCAGAGGACGACCCGTACTCACTAAAGGTTCGCTACACGTGACACCGTTATTGATTGTGGTTATTTTACTACTACTTTTTCTTTCACAAAATTACAGATCAATCAGAGCCCGTCCTTTATGAATAAGATGGGTCAGAAATACTCGTTCCTTCGAGACAAGACAGGGAAAATATTCAACTTTGTCATGAAGCACCAAATGATGACACTTCCCGAGTCTCGGCACTCCGAACAGATAAATGAGGTCCATCATCCGGATTATTTCTCCTATGATCGAGCAATAAGCCATCCTCTTGGGGACTGTTTCACATTTAAAAACTGGATGGAGAACCAATACCAGCAAGGCAGGTTTATATTATCAGATAGCCGGAGGGTAACCCCGCCACAAAATCACGAGCCAAAGAAGACCTATTTGTCAAGATAGGACCGGCTCGACCGTGAAAATGGAAGAGGACTCGTACCTGTCATATGATAACTCTCTCAAAAGAGGGAGAGGACGAGGATATGATTGAGCTCTTCGGATACTTCACAAATGAAGATGATAACGAGGAGATCTCAGAATTTTCACCGGCACCAAAAGAACTAGAGGATGGAATACATACAACGGCGGACAACCTAAGAAAAATCGACTTAGGAACAGAGGATGATCCGAGGCCAACGTTTTTGAGTGAGCTGCTATCTGAAAAACAAGTGGCCACACTAACAGACATGCTTATGCAGTACGAAGACTGCTTCGCCTGGAACTACTTTGAAATGCCGGGTTTAGATCCAGAATGGCTGTACACAAACTAGCCATTATCGCCGGACATAAAGCCAGTCAAACAGGCACCAAGAAGGATGCAGGTTGAACTTGAAATGAGTATCAACGCTGAAGTCAAGAAATTAATTGACTCCGGCTTTATCCACGAAGTTCAATATCCTGACGGGATCGCTAACACCGTTCCGGTGATGAAGAAAAATGGCACAGTTCGCATCTGTGTGGAATTTCGGGACTTCAACAAAGCGTGCCCGAAAGATGACATCCCGATACCTGTTACCGAGTTGATGATCGATACCATGTCCACCCACGAAGTCTTCTCCTTCATGGATGGATCTTCAGGATACAACCAGATAAAGATGGATCCTAAATACCAGAAGCATACCGCCTTCTAGACTCCGTTAGGCGTATTTTGCTACAAGGTGATGCCCTTCAGTTTGAAAAACGCCGAAGCTACGTACCAAAGTGCCATGACAAAGATCTTCGATGACATCATACACAAGATCGTCGAATGCAATATCGATGACCTTGTGGTCAAGAGCAAATCTCATGAGGAGCATTGGGAACACCTAAAAATTGTGTTCCAATATCTTTGGAAGTATAATCGGAAGATGAACCCTCTAAAATGTGTGTTTGGAGTCTCCTCAGGCAAATTCCTAGGCTTCATCATACACCACTGAGGTATCGAAATCGATCCATAAAAAATCAAGGCGATTATAGAAATGCCCTCGCCAAGAACCCTGAAACAAATGCGTCTCTCTAAGAAAAGCTCGCGTATTTCCAGCAGTTCATAGCCAAACTCTTCGGAAAATGTCATCCCTATAGCCATCTGATGAATAAGGGGACCCCGTTCGTCTTGAAAGTGTATGTTAGCACCAACACTTGATTTTACAAGCATCAAGCATGCCAAATTTTAAAATTTTAGGGTGCTAATCAACACTAACCAAGATCTTAAACTAGTTGATTAAGGTTTAACTATGATATCAAGAAAAATATACTAAGGGAAGTAGGCAACAACCTTTGTAGACCGTGTCCTTCTCTTCAAATGCTCCGGGTTGTATTCCCTACTACTCCTCGTAGCTCTACTCGAAGTTTGAACGAGCCTCCTTCGTGATCTTCGTGCCGAAGATGATCCACCCGAAGCTTCTTAAATCCAAGCCACCTCTTCACTAAAATCTCATTAGTGAAGGAAACACACTAGTTTAAATTACTAATCTAAACTAGGATGATGAAGTAGGGTTTCTAAGCTCACTAGGATTTATACAAAACCCTATGATTCACATCACATGTGAGGGTTAGGGTTTTATGTAGGATGTAGCAGAAGATGGAGAGAGCTCAAGAGAAAAAATGATCAAGTGAAGAATGGCTAAGTCACTTTTCCTCACTTATTGAACCATCCAATAATTTATCGAATAAAAATAGCACCATACTTCAATAGTGAGTCAAGACCAATATAAAAATGAGCAAAGCCATGCATCACCCATGCCCTCAAAAGTCTCCCCATTTTTCTTTTCATTTTCTATTTTCACAAAATAGAAAATCCTATCATGCTTCATATAATATATATATATACCATATATATATATATATATTTATATATATTATGAAGAAAATAATTAGTGAGCTTCTAATATTAGTTAATATATAGTTATAGCAAATATAAATATATATCATATTATTAAATCAACACTTGATTTAATAATCCTGTTATATCATATATAACCAACTAATATTATTTATCTGTATATCACATTATCAAATCAACACTTGATTCGACAATCCGGTTATATCACATATAACCTAACTGATAACAAATAACCGCCAGATTAGAATACGGTATCACATACTCATATTTAATCGGGCACCCGCACATATCAACATATGTGCCCTACTTCGTTTCGCTTGAACTAGGAAACTTCTGTGTGGGACTCTAAAGACTCATCAATACGCCAGCAGTAAGTAATGATCACATCAGTCACCCACAAGCCGTCAGCGGTACTAGCTGGATGTAATGGCTATCCAGGTATTGAGCGAATAGAAGATCAACAAGCAAGCTTGTCGAAAATCTCATGAAGCCTATAAATAACACTTACCATACAGTCCGGTCTCTTCGTCTGATATGTCGCATATCGTGTCTGGGGGTGGAATCGTCAGACCCCAATAACTTGATAAGTCATGCTGATGTGTGACCTATAACGGTACAAGAAACTACGGATAACACTTACCCGTAAATCTCATGAACAGCCCTGGCCAAGGACTTGCTGTTATAGCCAATCAAGCATAGAGCAACATCAACTCCCTATACCGGGAGAGACGAAACCCCTCCTATCGCTCATTGCCTCCATGCGACTCGGGATTGTGCCCAAAATCCACCTGTTTGCATGACTCTTTTGAGCCGTGGTAGGGAGGAAATCAAAGCACAGTGGGAACCACAGACTCTATGAAGATCTCGGGTCTACAGACTAACTTGTACCAGTGTCACCAGAGAACTGCTATCTGACGATATGTATAGTAGCATCTAGGAGTTCTCGGCGAGTCCTGTTCGTTGTACCCATTCTCTAATGAGCACCTGTGTACAATCTTTGATGTCAAACACCAATAGCTATGGGATCAACCATCGCCCCTATACAGGTTCAAGAAACGTACACACTGGTATACTCTGGAATATCGATACCCTGTCTCGATATACCCTCAACTAGGAACAATTAAAGGATGTGCTTGTGGACTACCCATGTCCCAGTTGTATGATCTGCATCATAGTCCTGGTAGTCAAGCCAACACCCTAAGGGCTTTATCAACATGTATCTGAGAGACAGTATAATAATACTAAGTGCACATGTTAAGATAAAGAGTAACCAGATAGCATATTATCATGTCGAGTAAGAAAGTCCTCTATATATATGTCTAATCATCCACTATAATATACATCAATGTACAATAATGGCCTCTAGGGCATACATATTCCTAACAATCTCCTACTTGCACTAAGCCCAGTTGTTGTAGTATCTCATACCCAACATCCCAAATAGTCTCTTGAATTGCATCTGGGGGAAGACCTTCATGAGTGGATCCTCTACGTTGTCCTTCGTGTCAACTCTCCTGACCTCGATCTCCCGACGATCAACTATCTCCCGGATCAGGTGATACCGTCTAAGAATATGTCTGGATCTCTAATAGGACCGGAGTTCCATGGCCAAAGCCACAGCTCCATTGTTATCACAATACACAGGTATTGGATGCTCAATGGATGGAACCACACCAAGTTCAGCTATGAACTTCTTCATCCAGACAGCCTCTTTGGCAGCATCGTTGGCAGCGATGTATTCAGCCTCTATCGTCGAGTCTGCTATGGGATCTTGCTTGGAACTCTTCCAACATACCGCCCCTCCATTGAGGGTAAACACAAAACCCGAGACCGACTTACTGTCGTCCTTATCATTCTGGATGTTCGAATCGGTAAAGAACTCCACCTGGAGTTCACCGTTACCATACACCAAGAACATTTCTTTAGTCCTTCTCAAGTACTTAAGAATGTTCTTCACAGCTGTCCAGTGGTTTTCCCCAGGATCTGATTGATACCTACTCACTACACCTAGTGAGTAAGCTAGATCCGGTCTGGTACATAACATCGCATACATGATTGACCCGACTGCCGAAGCATAGGGTATCCCTTCCATGCGGACCCTCTCCAAAATAGTCTTGGGAGACATCTCTTTGGAGAGAGTGATTCCTGAGCAAGCGGGTAAATTACCACGCTTAGAATCTTCCATACTAAACCTCTTTAGTATTGTGTCTATATACCTGGATTAGGACAATCCCAACATCCTTTTGGATCTATCTCTATAGATCTTAATCCCTAGGATGTATGAGGCATCACCTAGATCTTTCATGGAGAACTTATGTGATAAAAAGAGCTTGACCTATTGTAGCATAAGAACATCGTTTCCTTTCAAGAGTATGCCATCCACGTACAATACGAAGAAAACAACCTTATTGTATATACAAGGTTCATCTACGTTTTTGATAAAGTCAAATACTTTGATGCTTCATCGAAACAGATGTTCCAGCTCCACGATGCCTACTTTAATCAATAGATTGATTTAAGCAGCTTGCATACCTTTCTGCTGCTCCCACTGTCTACAAAGCCCTCTGGCTGTGTCATGTACACGCTCTCTCCTAAATCACCATTTAGAAAAGCGGTCTTGACGTCCATCTACCAGGTTTTGTAGTCATGGTATGCAGCAATGGCAAATAGGATCCTTATGGACTTAAGCATGGAAACAGGAGAAAAGGTCTCATTATAATCGACACCAGGTCGTTGATGAAAACCTTTTGCTACAAGTCTAGCTTTGAAAGTCTCAACTTTTCCATATACACCAATTTTCTTCGTAAAGATTCACTTGCTCTCGATGGGTTTTACCCCTTCAGGAGCAACTTCCAAAATCCATACTTTGTTGGTGTACATGGATTCCATCTCGGATCGCATAGCATCCAGCCATTTCACAGAGTTTCCACTTTTGATGGCCTGCTCGAAACTAGTTGGATCATCATCTTCCAATATGCAATCCTCGCTCCCACCGTCTACGAGAAAACCATAGTACCTCTCAGGTGGATGAGGAACCCTACTAGATCTGCGGAGTGGCTAGGGTTTGTCGGGAACTATCGAATCCTCCGGTTCTACTAAATTTTCAGTTACAGTTTGTGTTGCTGGAACTTCTTCCGGTTCTACCTCATTTTCACTAATTTCTTTTACAAGAAATTCCTTTTCCAAAAAGGTGACATGTTGAGCAAAAAACACCTTTTGTTCCTCACAATGGTAGAAGAGATATCCATGTAAATTCTTTGGATATCCCACAAACTTACATAGAACTCACCTTGCCTCGAGCTTATCGGATTTTGCTTTTTGACATAAGCCGGACAACCCCATATCTTAACTCGTTTAAGATACGGTCTCTTTCCACCCCATATCTCATATGGTGTTTTAGGCACAGATTTTGATGGAACTTGATTCAATAGGTATGCGGCTGTCTCAAGCGCATAACCCTAAAAAGAAATAGGTAACTCAGCAGTACTCATCATAGAGTGCACCATATCTAATAAGGTGCAATTCCTCCGCTCCAATACTCCGTTGTACTGTGGTGTATACGGAGGAGTAAGCTGAGAGAGAATCTCATTCTCTTTTAAATAGTCAAAGAATTCCATGCTCAAGTATTCTCCTCCGTGATCAGATCGAAGGATTTTAATACTTTTACCCATTTGGTTCTCCACTTCACACTTATATTCCTTGAATTTCTTAAAAGATTCAGATTTGTGTTTCATCGGGAACACATGTTCGTATCTTGAGAGATCATCGGTGAATATAATAAAGTACGAGAAACCATTCCTGGCATGCGTAGACATAGGACCACATACATCACCAAGTATCAGTCCCAAGATTTCGGTAGCACTTTCTCTGTGTCCAGTACACGGAGTTTTGGTCATCTTACCTTTGAGACATGACTCGCAAGTTTCATAAAATGTAAATTCAAACGAATTCAAATATCCATCTTTATGTAACTTAGATAGTCTTGTCGCATTGATATTGCAGGGTTTCTAGGACGGCAGCAAGATTTCGGGAGGTATCGTCCATGCCAATTTCAAAAAATTGTCGTTCTAGCTAACCCTAACCCTATAATCTTTACTAGAAAATCTGACGAAAACATATGTGAACTACTTTACATCTAAGTGAATAAGGAATACAACCTTTGTAGACCGGTCCTTCACTTCTAAAGCCCCGTGTAGTAGTCCCTTCGCTGCATGTAGTGAACTCCCGGACTCTTGAAAGGGTTCACTTGAAGAAATGAACGAGTTTGCTCAATGCCTTCGAGGCCGAAGATGATCTACGTCGAGGAAACTCAAGCGCATGCTACCTCTTCACTAATGGTGAAATTAGTGAAGCAAACACGCTAAACTAAATGGCTAATAGTAGAGGATGATGAAGTAGGAAATGGGCTCACTTTAGATTTGTTTTTCTCACCCATTTTCATCACCTCCCCAAAAGCTAGTGAGCTTAAGGAATGAGATGAAGAAAGCTCTTATGGAAAAAAATCCAAGTCAAGAATCTGAACCATGGGTGAGTTAATATCATCTATTAACCCTTGTAGAGACTAAACCATAGCTAATGTAATGGTTGGGCTAATAAATATCTTAGGTATGACAAAATGAGTGGACTTGGTCAATGGTTCTACAAGCTTCTTCAAGCTTCAACCATTAAACCAATTTCCACTAATTTTGATTAACTTAAGAAAATAAAAACCATTCATTAGCATGGTGTAAGTCTCATACACCCATGTCCCATGTGGCATCAAGCATGACACAAAACATGTACACAAATATATATCACATATATACAATGTGCACAAAATCAAGTGAGAGAAGAAATCATAAGTGAGCTAATATTAGTTAATCTATGTTAATATATCAAATATATAATTATACATTAAATTATTAAATCAACACTTGATTTAATAATCCGGCTATATCACATACAACCGACTAATATCAAAAGTAACAATCTATCGAATCAATCACTTGATCCGATAACCCGGCTATATCATATATAACCGACCGATATCACATATCGCGAGAATAAAATGCGGTATCACATACGCGCATTAATCTTGGTCCCACACATATCACATATGTGCTCCTACTTCGTTTCGCATGAACCAGGAAACCTCTGTGTAGGACTCTAAAGACTCGTCAATATGCCGGCAGTAGGTGATGACCATATCAAACACCCACAAGCCGCAAGCGGTCTGCTAAACGTAACAGCCACCCGGGTATTGAGCGATCAGAAGATCAACAAGCAAGCCTGCTCATACTCCTGCGAATCCAATCAGTAACACTACCGTACAGTCCGATCTCTTCGTCTGATATGTCGCATATCTCGTCTGGGGGTGGTAAACGTCAGACCCCAATAACTCGATAAGTCGTGCCGATATGAGGCTCATAACTGGTCGAGAAACTACTAATAACATTTACCAGTAAATCTCAGAAACAGCCCTAGCCAGGGACTTATTGTTATGGCCAATCGAGCACAGCGCAACATCAACCCTCAATACCGGAAGAGACTAAATCCCCTCCTATCGCTCATTGCCTCCATATGACTCGGGACTGTACCCAAAAAGAACCATTTTGCACGTTCTCTTGAACTTGGTAAGTGGAAATCAAAGCACAGTGGGAATCATACAAGACTCTATGACGATCCCGGGTCAACAAACTAACATGTACCAGTGTCACCAAAGAACTTCCATCTGACGTGAGGTATAATACCATCTAGTAGTTCTCGGCGAGTCCGTCCAGTGTACCCAGTCTCCACTGAGCACCCGTATATCATCTCTGATTTCAAACACCAATGGATATGGGATCATCCATCGCCCATCTACATGGGTCGAGAAGCTATACGCTAGTCTACTCTGGTATATCAATGCCCCGTCTCGATACACCCACGACTAGGGACATTAAAGGATGTACTCACAGACTACCATTGTCCCACTAGTATGATCTGCATCATAATCCAGGTAGTCAAGTACACATCCTAAGGGCTTTATCAACATGTAATAGAAAGACAATCAGTATACATGTTAAGATAAAGAGTAACCAGATAGCATACTATCATGTTGAGCAAGAAAGTCCTCCCTATGTATGTCCAAGCATCCACTACAATATACTTCTCATGTACAGTAATGGCCTCTAGGACATACATATAACTAACAATCTCCCACTTACACTAGGGCCATCATATAGCAGTGGTTGTAGTATCCCATACTCAACCATTCCATAAAAGTCTCTCTCTTAGGAAAAGGCCTTTGTGAGTGGATCCGCCGTGTTGTCCTCTGAGTCTACTCTCCTAACCTCGATCTCCTAAGAAATCAACCATCTCCATGATCAGGTGATACTGCTTTAGAATATGTCTGGATCATTGATGGGACGGGGGTTCCTAGGCATAAGCCACAACTCCATTGTCACACAATGGTATGAACGAAGTTCATCTCATGAACTTATATACACCCAGACTGCCTCTTTGGTTGTATCGTTGGTAGCGATGTATCGAGCCTTTATCGTCTAGTTTTTCATGGTATCTAGCTTGAAACTCTTCCAACATACCGTCCCTCCAATGAGGGTAAAGACAACGCCTGTGACTGACATTCAGTCGACCTTACCACCCTGAAAGCTATCCAGTGATTCACCCCAGGATCGATTGATACCATCTCACTACACCTAGTGAGAATCCTAACATCCACTTAGATCTATCCCATAGATCCAAAAACCCAGGATTTAGGAGGTATTACCTTGATCTTATATGGAGAATCCTTGTGATAAGAGAAGATTGACCGAGTGTAGCATAGGAAACTCCTTTCCTATCAAGAGTATGTCATCCACGTACAATATGAGGATGACCACCTCACTCTCTACTACCTTTTTGTATATACAAGGTTCATCTACCATTTTGATGAAGTTAAACGCTTTGACTACCATATCAAAAAAGATGTTCCAACTCCGCGATGTCTGCTTTAACCCATAAAGAAACTTGCACACGTTTCCGCTGCTCTCACTATCTACGAAGCCCTCTGGCTGTGTACTTATAGACGCTCTCTTCTAAATCACTGTTTAGAAAAGCAGTCATGACACCCAACCGCCAGATATCGTAGTCATGGTATGCAGTAATGGCAAGTAGGATCCGGATGGACTTAAGCATAGGCACCTGAAAAGGTTTCATCATTATCCACACTTGGTCGATGACGAGAACCTTTTACAACAAGTCTAGCTTTGAAAGTCTCAAATTTTCCATCTACACCAAGTAATAATCTCAAGATATACTTGCTCCTAATGGGGATTTAACCCTTCAGATATAGCAACCAAAGTCCATACTTTGTTAGTGTACATAGATTCCATCTCAGATCACTTAGCATCCAGCCATTCTCACAGAGTCCCCACTCCTGATGGCCTGCTCGAAACTAGTTGGGTCATCATCTCATGATGCAATCCTCGCTCCCACTGTCATAGAGAAAACCGAAGTATCTCTCAGGTGGGTGAGGAAGCCTACCAGATCGGCAGAGAGGCTGAAGTTCATCGGGAAGTATTGAACCCTCCGGGTCTACCAAATCATCAGCTGTAGTTTGTATAGCTGGAACTCCTTCCAGTTCTATCTCATGACCACAAATTTTTTTCCAAAATAAATTCCTTTTCTAAAAAGGGTGGCATGCCGAGAAATAAAACACCTTTTATTCCTCGGTGCAGTAGAAGATATTCCCTTGCGAATGCTTAGGATATCCAACGAACTTCCACAGAACTGACTTTGCATCGAGCTTGTCCGGATTTTGCTTTTAGACATAGGCCGGACAACCCCAAATCTTAACTTACTTAAGAGATGGGCTCTTCTTATACCATATCGCATATGGAGTGGTAGGCACCTGATTTGGTTGGAACCTAATTCAATAGATATGCAGCTCCTCAAGTGCATAAATCCTAAAAGGAAATAGGCAACTCAGTAGTGCTCATCATAGAGCGCACCATATCTAATAGGGTGCAATTGCTCCTCCCCGATACACCGTTGTGCTGTGGTGTATTCGGAGGAGTAATGCTGAGAGAGAATCTCATTCTCCAGGAATTCAGTGCTCAAGTATTCTCCTCCCTGATCACATTAAAAGATATAATACTTATACCCGTTTTGGTTCTCTACTTCTGACTTATATTCATTAAATTTCTCAAAAGCTTCAGACTTGTGTTTCAACAGGAACATATGTCCGAATCTTGAGAGATCATCAGTGAATATAATGAAGTACAAAGAACCAGTCATGGCATGTGTAGAGAGGGGACTATCATGTATCAATCCCAAGAGTTCACTAACTCTTTCTCTATTTCCAATAAACGGAGCTATGGTCATTTTATATTTGTGACATGACTGGAAAGTTTCACAAGATGTAGATTCAAACTGATTTAAATATGCATCTTAATGTAACTTAGCTTGTCGGGTCGCATAGATATGACCTATTCTACAATGCCTCAAGAAGGATTCGTTCATTTCTAAACTCTTCCTCTTGTGTGTTCCGTACGTTAAGAACTGTAGTTTGATTTAGAACGTATATGCTTTTACATAACGTGCCTGAACCGATCAACTCTTGATACAGGAAATGTTCAAAATATTATCGTATATGCTTTTACAAAATTATATCCTTCTTTGCTTAATAAAGAGACTGATATGATGTTGTATATCAGGTTCGGTATCTAATAACATTCGTTCAGAATCAATTATTTAGTAATACAGGGTGATAACTGCCAACATCTTGGCTGCAACAATTGCACCGTTTCTAACTCATAAAACTTTATCACCCGTTCTCAGTTCTCTACCTATCTGTAGCCCATGTAACAGATTACATATGTGGGATCCTGATCCGGTATCTCATACCCAGAACGTAAAGGATACTGAGAAACAGTTCTCTGTAATGAACACACCCGAAGAAGATGCATCATCATGCACTTTCTTCGTTTGGGCGGTACGGGAATTCTGGTAATCCCCTATTTCCTGCTCGGTCTTATAACAATTATAAGTTGGAGCGGGACCAACGTTCCCCAGCATAGTATAACAAGCGGGTTCGGTCAATACATCCATATTATTATCTTGATTAAGGCGTGACATGGTCGCTACCTGGAGAGAGAAAGAAGAAAGCACTCAGCGTATGCTCTTGCAAGATTAGATTGGTTATTATTTTATCTAATCAGGATGGCTCCCACAGTTTTTATCAAATCTTCCTTCAAATCCTAAAAAGAAAGACTGGCTGGGATTAATTACACCCTACAAGTTCGCCAATCTTTCAGCCAGGCCAGTGCCGGTACTTTGAGAAAGGTTACCCGTGCTTTCGCACGGACCTAATTAAAATAAACCTCATTTTCCTAGGGGTGTAACCCCGTTGACACCTTTCTAGACACCTACTTGATCGGCTAATTGTAAAGTGCAAAACTCTCCCAGGAGTAACTATTACTCGCAGTGGGTATCGGGATCCAACTATCTTAAAGTTCAACCCGTACATTTCATGATTGAATTAAACCCACCCGCATGACCTTTGACGAAAACCAACAAAGTCGCACGGATAACCTAACTCAATCGCATCATATGCTTTTGCAGATAACCATAAATAGCTACCGCACACTACGCCTTGACGAAAGCCAACAAACGTAGCACGAATACTATAAAGTGCTTATCTGAAATGACGGAGGGCTATGACAGGTTTTTAAGAAAACCTTTTGCGTAATGAACTTGATATTATTGTAGAATCAAATGATTTAAATGGAGTGTTTTTTAGGCTTTTGCTAGTTTCGCTAAAGAGGTCACTCCCGGTGAAGGGATCTCGGCTCTTCCCTCGTCGAATGAGGTGCGGGATATTCACAATACCACTATGCAAAGTAAGAACTAGAAAAGCAATCAAAAGACAAAACCGAGGGTTGTAGCATCTGCCAGTTATTACTAAAGAGGTCACTCCCGGTGAATGGATCTCGGCTCTTTCCTTATCGAATAAGGTGCTGGATATTCTACAAGGAATACCGCTATGCAAAGCAACAACTAGAGCTACCTGTTTTTGAAAATTCGATTCCACAACATCTTTAGATTTATTTTCTTTCATTAATCTCATTAATGAATGTCCCATCATTTAAGTTACCTAACCATCACAGATAAATACAATGTACACTTATGCCATCCGCATTCGCCTCGATGTCCCGTCATGCACCGTTAGGTTAGGTAACTAACGACAGAGTGGGGCAGGGCTAGCGTGGGTGTAAAACATAAGCAACGTCTGTATAATATATCACATATACTATATACAGTATCTATTACTTCATATAAAGTGATCACATCACAGAATATCGCAACAGAAAACAACATATGAAATATTGGATATACTAGGATTTCCGGGTTTTAAATTAAGCCTGTATAAGACACGGATTACACGGTCGTGATGAATAGCCAATCCCACATTCCTAGATCCCTATGAGAGCAGCAAGCAACCCAACCAATTCTAGAGTTAGGAGACCCGGTCTCGAATCCTCGAGATGGTCTCCCACTGGACCCTAGAACCCGGTTACTTATGCTCCCCTCCTTGGGTCTATCCTAATGCGGAAAAATAAATAATATACATCAACGGTGATATCTTCCTGAACCCGGAAGTGCCCCAATAAATGAATATTACATACAAGTTTTTACATGAATGAAAATGAAAAACTCTCATCTCACATAAAAAAAAAACCCGGCTATTCAAACACGAAGATCCAATATAACATATCCCAGCAACACATAACATCACATGTCATCAACGTAAGTAAATATGCGTATCCCAATTGTCGTTGACGTATAGTATCGAAACCGGCGATACACCACATATTACACTTACGGTCGCAGAAATTGAAACTGAAAAACTACAACAGTTGGAATCCGCAACCACCTTAGATATCACAAACCCAATGTATCACATACTTTGGATTTTATGCCCAACCAAATGAATTCCTTAGACATCACATGCCTAACAATTATAAACCCCGCATTTTAGTCTCGATATTGAAAACACTTTCCAATAACCCGTCTGGTAATTCAGCAAGATTCCCGATAACCAGATCGATTGCTCGTCGAAAACTTTAGTAGACGGCCGCACCCCCGATGTCGTCGACGGAGTGCACCAAGGCGGAACACCGCAGCCGCGAGCACCCGAACGGATGCTTTTGGCAACTGGGTTCTCCTACAGTCACTTGGTCGGGATTATGGAGCGTGGTTATCTAATAAGGTTACCCGGCAAGTATCCGCGTACACTACGTAATTGCGACGAACTTTTGATCACATCAAAATCCCGTGGCAACCGATCAAATGAGACTAAATTGCTAGGTTAATAAAATTCAAATATGTGTGAATTCCAAGTATTGTATCCCATCACATGATATCCGGACGACATTAAACATTTCGATCGATTCATCAAAGTCCCACAATTTCCCGACAGTTCAACACTTGAGCATAGTTCACAAATACCCAAAACATGTCACAGTACCTATGGACCAGCCGTAGAAGGGCAAACCCAAGCCTCATTAATGGCACCGCGGAACTGCCGCAATCCCTAAGGTTCGAAAGCATTCCATGGTCATTATGTCGGGTTAGAGTTTCATTCTTCTAGAGGGTCCACAGAATTACTTGCATGTTTTTCTGAATAGCTTAAACTTGGAAAAATGGGTTTTTGATATTCGTTTGAACTTTTTAACTTCGCCTAGGCAATCATGTGAATACCCGAAACAATGTTAAAACTACGAATACGAAACACTCTGAGTTGCCTATACTGTAAGATTACATCACATGCAAACTTAGCAAAAACAAACAACACGTGAAGCACCAAAACCCAGAGACTGGAACACACAAAAAATTTAAACCCAAAAGTGCACTGTTCACCCGAGCTGGCCGGATTTTCTATGCATGTGGCCGGCCATTTTCCGACGAAGGGGGCTAAATTTTCTTGTGTGTTCATGTTGCATCTCATACAATATTCTGCAATTATTTAAAAAAATTTAGAGGACCTTTTAAAATCGACAGAAACTAGGTTATCGTGTTTCAAGTTTCGGAGTCATTTCAGTTTCGTTATCTAACAAATATTGTCTAATTTTCTAGCATGGCTCTGATACCACTGCAGGGTTGCCTAGGACGGAAGCAAGGTTTCGGGAGGCATCGTCCATGCCAATTTCAAAAAATTGCCGTTCTAGCTAACCCTAACCCTAGAATCTTTACTAGAAAATCCGACGAAAACATATGTAAACTACTTTACATCTAAGTGAATGAGGAATAAAACCTTTGTAGACCGGTCCTTCAGTTCTAAAGCTCCGTGTAGTAGTCCCTTCGCTGCATGTAGTAAACTCCCGGACTCTTGAAAGGGTTCACTTGAAGAAATGAACGAGCTTGCTCAATGTCTTCAAGGCCGAAGATGATCTACGTCGAGGAGACTCAAGCTCATGCTACCTCTTAACTAATGGTGAAATTAGTGAAGCAAACACCCTAAACTAAATGGCTAATAATAGAGCATGATGAAGTAGGAAATGGGCTCACTTTAGATTTGTTTTTCTCACTCGTTTTCATCACCTCCCCAAAAGCTAGTGAGCTTGAGGAAGGAGATGAAGAAAGCTCTCATGGAAAAAAAATCCAAGTCAAGAATGTGAACCATGGGTGAGTTAATATCATCTATTAACCCTTGTAGAGACTAAACCATGGCTAATGTAATGGTTGGGTTAATAAATATCTTAGGTATGACAAAATGAGTGGACTTGGTCAATGGTTCTACAAGATTCTCCAAGCATCAACCATTAAACCAATTTCCACTAATTTTGATTAAGTTAAGAAAATAAAAACCCATCATTACATTTGTCATGGTGTAAGTCTCATACATCCATGTCCCATGTGGCATCAAGTATGACACAAACATGTACACAAATATATATCACATATATACAATGTGCACAAAATCAAGTGAGAGAAGAAATCATAAGTGAGCTAATATTAGTTAGTGTATGTTAATATATCAAATATATAATTATACATTAAATTATTAAATCAACACTTGATTTAATAATCCGGCTATATCACATACAACCGACTAATATGAAATGTAACAATCTATCGAATCAATCACTTGATCCGATAACCCGGCTATATCATATATAACCGACCGATATCACATATCGCGAGAATAGAATGCGGTATCACATACGCGCATTAATCTCAGTCCCGCACATATCACATATCTGCTCCTACTTCATTTCGCATGAACCAGGAAACCTCTGTGTAGGACTCTAAAGACTCGTCAATACGCCGGCAGTAGGTGATGATCATATCAAACACCCACAAGCCGCAAGCGGTCTGCTAAACGTAACGGCCACCCGGGTATTGAGCGATCAGAAGATCAACAAGCAAGCCTGCTCATACTCCTGCGAATCCAATCAGTAACACTACCGTACAGTCCGGTCTCTTCGTCTGATATGTCGCATATCTCATCTGGGGTGGTAAACGTCAGACCCCAATAACTCGATAAGTCGTGCCGATGTGAGGTTCATAACTGGTCGAGAAACTACTGATAACACTTACCAGTAAATCTCAGAAACAGCCCTGACCAGGGACTTACTATTATGGTCAATCGAGCACAGCGCAACATCAACCCCCAATACCGGGAGAGACTAAATCCCCTCCTATCGCTCATTGCCTCCATGTGACTCGGGATTGTACCCAAAAACCACCGTTTTGCACGTTCTCTTGAACGTGGTAAGGTGGAAATCAAAGCACAGTGGGAATCACACAAGACTCTATGACGATTTCGGGTCAACAGACTAACCTGTACCAGTGTCACCAGAGAACTGCCATCTGACGTGAGGTATAATACCATTTAGGAGTTCTCGGCGAGTCCGTCCAGTGTACCCAGTCTCCACTGAGCACCCGTATATCATCTCTGATGTCAAACACCAATGGATATGGGATCATCCATCGCCCATCTACATGGGTCGAGAAGCTATACGCTAGTCTACTGTGGTATATCGATGCCCCGTCTCGATACACCCACGACTAGGGACATTAAAGGATGTACTCACAGACTACCATTGTCCCACTAGTATGATCCGTATCATAATCCAGGTAGTCAAGTACACATCCTAAGGGCTTTATCAACATGTAACAGAGAGACAATCAGTGTACATGTTAAGATAAAGAGTAACCAGATAACATACTATCATTTCGAGCAAGAAAGTCCTCCCTATGTATGTCCAAGCATCCACTACAATATACATCTCATGTACAGTAATGGCCTCTAGGGCATACATATAACTAACAGATATGACCTAGTCTACAATGCCACAAGTAGGCTGCGTTCATTTCTGAACTTTTCCTTTTGTGTGTATTCTGTATGTTTAGAATTTTCGTTTGATTTAGAACGTATATACCGTTACATAACGTACCAAACCCAATCAACACTTAATTTAGAAAAATGTTCATAACATTATTCTCTAATGTGAAATTATATCCTTCTTTATCTAATAAACAAATTGATATTATATTGCACATCATTTTTGGTACAAAATAACAGTCGTTCAGAATCAATATATTACCATTTAGTAATACTAGGTGATGTTCGCCAACTGTTTTGGTTACAACAAATGCTCCATTCTCTACTTTGAGAGAAATATCACCCTTTCCCAGTTCACTACTTCCTCTTAACCCATGTAATGAATTACATACATGGGATTCTGATCCGGTATCCAATACCCAGGATGTAGAGCATACTGAGAAACAGTCTTCGGTAACGAACACACCCGAAGAAGATGCATCATCATGCTCTTTCTTCATTTGGGTTGCGTGGGAATCCTGATATTCCCCTATTCCTTGCTCAGACTTATAACACTCATAAAATAGAGCAGAACCAATGTTCCCCAGCTAAGTATAATAAGCGGGTTCGGTCAATACATCCATATTATTATCTTGATTAAGGCGTGTCATGGTCGCTACTTGGAGAGAGAGAGAGAGATGAAAACACTTTAGCGTGCGCTCTTGGAAGATTAGATTGGCTATTATATTATCTAATCAGGATGGCTCCCACTGTTTTTAACAAATCTTCTTTCAAACCCTAAAAGGTAAGATTGGTCAGGATTAATTACACCCTACAAGTTCGCCAATCGGTCAGCCAGGCAGGTATTGGTACTCCGAGAGAGTCTCCCCATGCTTTCGCATGGAACTAATTAAATAACCTCATTTCCGTATGGGCATAACCCCATTAACACCTTTCTTAGACACCTACTGGATTAGCTAATTGTAAAGTGCAAAACTCTCTCAGGAGTAACTCTTACTCGCAGTGGGTATCGAGATCCAACTATCTCATAGAAGGTATGCAATCTCATTGCAAATTTCAACACTTGAAATTCCCAATATCCGTTTTTACCCCTAGCAACTTTTGAACTTAACAAGGTCAACAAATCATAAGCGCTAGTCAAGTTCAACCCGTCATTTTATGATTGAATTAAACCTACCCGTACGACCTTTAACAAGGTCAACAAAGCCATATGACTACCCTAATCCAATCGCATCATATGCGGCAGATAAGCACTAATCAGCTACCGTACACTACGTCTTGACAAGGTCAACAAACGCAGCACGAATACTAAATAGCACTTATCTGAAATGACGGAGGGCTACGACTGGTTTTGAATAAAACCTTTAACGTAATGAACTTGATATCGTTGTAGAATCCAGTGATTTGAAAAGGAGTGGTTTAAGCTCCACTTTTGAAATCGAATAGTTTTCAAAACAAACCGAGTGGGTTATAGCATTTGCTAGTTTTGCTAAAGAGGTAACTCCCACTGAAGGGATCTAGGCTCTTTCCTAATCGAATGAGGTGCTTGATATTCATAAAGGAATACCGCTATGCAAAGCAAAAAACTAGAACTACCTTTTTGAAAAATTTGATTCCACAACATCTTTAGGTTTCTTTTCTTTTCATTAATCTCATTAATGAAGTCCCATCATTTATGTTTCCTAAACATCACAGAAGAAACGAAAATAGAACGTACTCTTATGCCATCCGCATTTGCCACGGGGTCCCGTCATGCACCGTTAGCTTACTTAACTAACTGCAGAGCGGGGGCAGTACTAACGCGGGTGCAAAACATAAACAACGTTTATTATATATATCATATATATAGCATTCGTCTCACGCAGTTATATGATCACATCATAAAACACAGGTAGCAGAAACAAACATATGAAATATAGGATATACTAGGAGGTCCGTGATTTAAATTAAGCCAGTAATGAAAAACACGGAATCCACGGTCGTGATGAATAGCAAAACCCACATCCCTAGACCCTTACGAGAGCGGCAAGTGATCCTGCTAATTCTAGAGTTAGGAGACCCGGTCTCGACTCCTCGAGAGGGTCTCCCACTTGACTCTAGAACCCGGTCACTTATGCTCCCTGCCTTGGGTCTATCCTAATACGGAAAAAGTAAATAATATACATCAATGGTGACATCATCCTCAACCCGGAAGTGTCCCAATAAAAGAATATTACATACAATTTATTACATGAATGAAAATATAAAAACTCTCATCTCACGTAAAAAAAACCGTCTATTCAATCACGACGATCCAATATAACATATCACAAGAAACACATAATATCGCATGTCATTAACTTAAGTAAATATGCGTATCCCGAATGTCGTTGACATATAGCAACGAGATTGGGGATACACCACATATTACACTTACAGTCACAGAAAAGAAATGAAAACTACAAAAATTAGAATCCGCATCAAACCTTAGATATCATAAACCCGGAATATTTCATATCTCGGATTTCATGCCTAACACAATAAATCTTGCATTTAAGTTTCAAATTAAAAACACTTTTCAATAGTCAGTCGGGTAATTCAACATGATTCCTGATATAATGATCAAATGCTCGTCGGAAACTTTAATAGATTGATGCACCCCCAATGTCATCAACGAAGTGCACTTAAGCGGAACACCGCGGCCGTGAGCACCCAAGTGGATGCTTTTGGCTACGGCGTTCTCCTATAGTCACTTGGTCGACGCAATGGGGCGTGGCTATCTAGTAGTGTTTCCCGGCGACTATTCGCGTACAATACGAGATTGCGACGGAGTTTTGATCCGAATCGAAACTCTGTGGCAATCAATCAAAAGAGACTAAAACGCGAGATTTACAAAACACAAACTAGTTTTCACAAAACTAATTAATGTGGATTCCAAATATTGTATCACATATCATAAAAATCTAGACGATGTTAAACTTTTCGATCAATTCATCAAACACCCACAAATCACAGAGATCTCAACAACTTGAGCCTCACTAAAAATAGCTAGAAAGTGCCAAATAACACAATGGAGCAGCACAAGAAACATGAGTCCCAAACTCACCTATGTTGCCGCGGAACCGCGGCTAATCCCTAGGTTGTGCCGCGGTTATACGGCCACTTGGTAGAGTTGGGTCCTCGTATTTCTTGGGGCTCCATTAAATACCCTGCAAGATTTTCTGAATATTTTTAATCTGAAAATATCAACTTTTGAAAAAATGGACTGAAACCTCAAAAATGCGGGTTTTTGAACTTCGATCGAACACTTTAACGTCTTCAAGACCTCGCCCAATGCTCTAGTTTGGCTCTGATACCATGAAAGTGTGTTTTAGCACTACCACTAGGTTTAGACAAGCATCAAGTATGCAATTTTAAGAAGTCTAAAGTGCTAAGCTATACTAACCTAGAATCTAACTAGAGAATTAGGGTTTTTAGGTATATAAACAAGTTTTACACTAAGTGAAGAAGGTTGCAACCTTTCTAGACCAAGTCCTTCGCTTCAATAGCTCCAAGTAGTAGTCCCTAAGCTCCAAGTAGTAATCCCTAGAACTTTTCTTGGCTCCACTTGAAGAAAAGATCGAGCTTGCTACGTCGTCTTCGAGGCCGAAGATGAAAAACCTTGCAGTCACTCTAACTCAAGCTACCTCTTCACTAATCAAGGAATTAGTGAAGTAAACAACCTAATCTAATGGGCTAGATGAGAGTAGGTTGATGAAGTAGGAATTTTGCTCACTTTAGAAATTCTTTTCTCTTTTTATTTTTCCTACTCAAGAAAAGCTAGAAAGGAAGAAAATGAACTTGGGTGAAGAAATATCTCAAGTGATAAGTAGAGAGAGTTAACCATAGGCTAAAGATAATGGTTGGGTTATAAAATATTTAGAGTAAAATAAAATTAGTGAGATGAGTCATGGCTTCTACATGCTTCTACAAGTATCTTAAGCCATGCTCATTTTCACTTATTTTATTTTACTCTTAATAAATAATTACCACAATTATCTTTAGCTTTGGTTTTAGTCTCATACACCCATGTTCTATGAATCATCCACAGTGACACAATAGTAAATTATATATATAAATAAATATATATATCATATATATATATATATCATTATATATATACAAGAGAAGAAATTCATTAGTGAGCTAATATTAGTTAATATATATTAATATATCAAATATAAATATATATCAAATTATTAAATTAACACTTGATTTAATAATCCGGCTATATCATATATAACCGACTAATATCATTTATATATAAATCAATTTATCAAATCAACACTTGATTTAATAACTCGGTCATAACACATATAACCGACAACTTTCAATATACTATATTAAATCAACACTTGATTCAATAATCCGGTCATATCATATATAACCGGCCAATATCGAATATATATACATATAACATATCATTGAATCAGCATTTGATTCAACAATCCGGTTATATCACATATAATCTAACCGATATCAAATATCGCCCGATTAGAATACGGTATCACATACTCGTATTTAATCAAGCTCCCGCACATATCGTCATATGTGCGCTGCTTCGTTTCGCTTAAGCTAGGAAACCTCTGTGTGGGACTCTAAAGACTCGTCAATACGTCAGCAGTAGATAATGATCACATCAGTCACCTACAAGCCGTCAGTGGTACTAGCTGGACGTAACGGCTACCTAGGTATTGAGCGAATAGAAGATCAACAAGCAAGCTTGTCCAAACTCCTGCAAAACCTATAAGCAACACTTACCGTACCGTCCGGTCTTTTCGTATGATATGTCGCATATCGAGTCTAGGGGTGGAATTGTCAGACCCCAGTAACTTGATAAGTCGATGTGTGGCCTATAATCGTTCGAGAAACTACTGATAACACTTATCAGTAAATCTCATCAGCCCTGGATAGGTACTTGCTGTTATAGCCAATCGGGCATAGCGCAACATCAACTCCCTATACCGGTAGAGACGAAACCCCTCCTATCGCTCATTACCTCCATATGACTCGGGACTGTACCCAGAATCCACCTGTTTGCACGACTCCTTTAAGCCTTGGTAGGGAGGAAATCAAATCATAGTGGGAACCACACAAGACTCTATGACGATCTCGGGTCTACAGACTAACCTGTACAAGTGTCACCAGAGAACTGCTATCTGACGATAGGTATGGTACCATCTAGGAGTTCTCGGCGAGTCCTGTTCGGTGTACCCATTCTCTAATGAGCACCTGTGTACAATCTTTGATGTCAAACACCAATTGATGTGGGATCAACTATCACCCCATACAGGGTCAAGAAACGTACACACTAGTCTACTCTGGAATATCGATGCCCTGTCTCGATACTCCCTCGACTAGGAACTGTTTAAAGGATGTGCTTATGGACTACACAAGCCCTACTAGTATGAACTGCATCATAGTCTTGGTAGTCAAGCTGACATCCTAAAGGCTTTATCAACATGTATCAGAAAGACAGTATAATAATACGGGTGTACATGTTAAGATAAAGAGCAACCAGATAGCATACTATCATGTCAAGTAAGAAAGTCCTCTATATATATGTCCAAGCATCCATTATAATATACAATAATGGCATCTAGGGCATACATATTACTAACAAAGACAAGTTCACCTATAAACCTAAGGGAAAGGTGAGGGGGAAAACTCTAAAATGAGTGAATAAACTAATTGATACCAGATCGGGGTAATTAAGAGACACAGAGATGTGAATACAAAAAATATATCTTTTATTCATGAATCTGTTGGGTTTCCTAGCGCCCTAACCGTCTACCGCGGCCGTTGCGGAACGAAAATTATTGACTTTTAAAAATCCGACGCTAGAAAACAAATCCTAGATTCTAACCATATATCGAAACTATCTAGCTAAAGAGATCTAGCTACTGTGATAGAGGCTCATACCTAAAGATCTGTGTCCTTCGGGTCTTCACTCCTCTTCTAAAGCTCATCGGGATCCTTGATCAACCTTGCTAGATTTCCTTCTTGATCCTAGATGATCCACCCGAGAGTTTGCAATCCAAGCTTAGCTTCACAAATGAAGCAACCTAGAGACCTAGTTTGCTAGTCTAGATTACTAAGGAGATGTAGTGAGTTATCTAGTGTATTTCTATCCCTCTTCCTCCATTGATTCTCAACTCATGAGATGGTAGGGAGGAAGATGAAGAAGAAAGAGGAGGAACTCAAGAGAGGTAAGTGAGGAGAAAGAAACTTGTGTTGAGAATGAAATCAACCTCTTATATGAAAATCATGAAGCATGGTTTTGTAAAAACCATTTTTCAATAAAAATAATTGTCACGACCCAAAATTTAGCACGTGACGCCCTTAAACTATGTAACGTAATTCAAGTAAGACAAAAACCCAGCAATCTAAACCATCAAAAGTAGTAAGTGATAATAAAATTGTTAAAACTTTTGAAATCCAAATCAAAATTCTTTAAAGTCCAAATTTATTTCCTTTAAAATTTGGCAGCACCTCCTTTGTAAAAGAAGCCCCCAAAAGGGGTACAACATAAATATATAAGTAAAGCATCCCCAAACAGGAGCAAATCCACGCCCAAAGGCGGAAAACAACCACCACCACAGATATACGACGCCGTAGCGAAGGAAAAGACGATATAAAGTGAACAGCATGAAAATCTCCAAGTCATAAAATAATATACAATATCCTCCTCACAACTCGTCTCTAAGTCAATACATAAAAATGGTAGATGGAGAGTACATGGCACAAGGATGAACAATGAGCAACATCGGATGACCGCAAAACCCACCTATAGCAAACTGCACCCAGTTAGCCGTAGCGGTATCCGCAGCAAAAGATGATACGATAGATGAAAGCCCTGCCTTTGACTGCTCTGAGGGACAACCTGTACAACCCTGTGGCACAAGGGGGTGAGTTGCCAACTCGTGAATAGCAAATAACATATGCAGGTAATCGTAAGTATGCACGTACTACGCTAATCTATCACATGCAAGCTGATAGAAATAAATAGCAATATGTATATGCAACGGTCATGAAAGGTACTCTATCAGGTACTACTAATACATGAAGCAATGCATATCAAATAAATGCGGAGTATGGAATAAAATATGTCATTCTCACTAAATCCTCATCGTGGCATCAAGACAATCTAAATCCCAAATTCCTCAGATCGTCCCCCATATCGGCCCCTCAGCATCGGGCATATAGGCCCTTCACATCGGGTACATCAGCCCTCATATCGGGCACATAGGCCCCTAACATCGGGCACATAGGCCCCTCATATCGGGCACATCAGCTCATCATATCGGACACATAGGCCCCTAACATCGGGAATATAGGCCCCTAACATCGGGTGCATAGGCCCCTGATATCGACCATAATATCGGCCCTAATATCGACCATAATATCGACCCTCATATCGACCATGATATCGGCCCGGCCATTGAATCGGCCCACATATATAATGAATAAGTATATTTGCACAGATCATTATGATGGTGATATATATATTATATGTATACATATATAACAGCGTCCCATACCACTGATATATATATATATATATTAGGTGTACATATATAACAGCGTCCCATACCATTGATATATATATACATGTATGTAGGGTTCCTAGTCACTCTCAAGAGATCTCACAAGGCATCAACCATGCCAATTTCAAATTTTAGGGGTGCCGAGAAACCCTAATACGGATCGTTAACTAGAAATTTAGGCGAAAGATGCAACTAGTAAACTACTTTACTAAGAGAACGGAAATACAACCTTTGTAGATCCGGTCCTCCACCTCCATAGCTCCGCAATGAAGTCTCCTCGCTGTCCAAATGGAAACCCGGGCCCTAGCGTCGGCTTCATCGTAGAAATGGGCGGGCCAGGTCATCGACTTCGTGCCGAAGATGATCTACGTCGAGGCATCACAAGATCAAGCTCCCACTTCACCAAGTCATGAAACTTGTGAAGAGAAACACCCTATACTACTTGGCAAGAGGTAGAGGATGAAGAAATAGGAAGTGGGTTCACTTTAGAATTGGATTTCTCACTCATTTCATCAATTCACCATTGATGAAGTCAAGCTTTCTTCATTGAAGAAGATGAAGAAGAAGAAGAAAGAATATCATAAGTATTTTCAAAATAGAAAATAATATGAATACTTATCATATCCTAACCCTAGTTAAGTGTAGAGAATAGACCATGGTTTGTTTAAATGGTTAGGGTTAAGCATGAAGACAAAATGGTTACAAAGTCAAACCTTCATGAAGATTCAACTACAAACAAAGAAAGCCACCATTTTCTCTTTATTCTTTCCAAAATAAATAAATAAATAAATAAGAAAGAAAAGAAAAACCCTAATCATTAACTTAACCATGGTTTAATCTTTACACTTAACCAAGTTAACATGTATCATCAAACATGATACAATCAAGTGCACAAAAGTATATCACATATACAACTTGTGAACTTCAAGTGAGAAAATCCATTTAAAGTGAACCAATACTAGTTAATGCAAAGTAATATATCAAATATATAATTATACATTAAATCATTAAATCAACACTTGATTTAACGATCCGGTCATATCGCATATGACCGACTAATATTCAACGTATCGGCTTATCAAATCAATCTTTGATTCGATAACTAGGTTATATCGCATACAACCAATCGATACATTCATCGTGAGAATGGAATACGGTATCACATACACGCATTATTCTCGGTCCCGCACATATCTCATATGCGCTCCTATTTCGTTTCGCTTGAGCCAGGAAACCTCTGTGTAGGACTCTAAAGACTCGTCAATACGCCGGTAGCAGATGATGATCATATCAATCATCCACAAGCCGCAAGCGGTCTGCTAAACGTAACGGCCACCCGGGTATTGAGCGATCAGAAGATCGACGAGCAAGACCGCTCACACTCCTGTGAATCCAACCAGTAACACTTACCGTACAGTCCGGTCTGATCGTCTGATATGTCGCATATCTCGCCTAGGGGTGGTAAACGTCAGACCCCAATAGCTCGATAAGTCGTGTCGATATGAGGTCTATAACAATTCGAGAAACTACTGGTAACACTTACCAGTAAATCTCAGCAACCCTGGCCAAGGATTTCCGGTTATAGCCAATCGAACACAGCGCAACATCAACTCCCTATACCGGGAGAGACGAATCCCCTCCTATCGCTCATTGCCTCCATGTGATTCGGGACTGTACCCAAAAACCACCGTTTTGCACGCCCTCTTGGACGTGGTAAGGTGGAAATCAAAGCACAGTGGGAACCACACAAGACTCTATGATGATCTCGGGTCAACAGACTACTCTGTACGAGTGTTACCAGAGAACTGCCATCTGACGTAAGGTATAATACCATCTGGGAGTTCTCGGTGAGTCCGTCCAGTGTACCCAGTCTCCACTGAGCACCCGTATATCATCTCCGATGTCAAACACCAATGGATATGGGATCATCCATCGCCCATCTGTATGGGTCGAGAAGGTATACGCTAGTCTACTCTGGTATATCGATGCCCCGTCTCGATACACCCACGACTAGGGACTTTGAAGGATGTACTTATGGACTACCATGTCCCCACTAGTATGATCCGCATCATAGTCCAGGTAGTCAAGTACACATCCTAAGGGCTTTACCAACATGTAACAGAGAGACAATCAGCGTACACGTTAAGGTAAAGAGCAACCAGATAGCATACTATCATGTCGAGCAAGAAAGTTCTCCCTATATATGTCCAAGCATCCACTACATTATACATCCTATGTATAGTAATGGCCTCTAGGGAATACATATAACTGACAATCTCCCACTTGCACTAGGGCCATCTGATAGCAGTGGTTGTAGTATCTCATACTCAACCATCCCATGAAAGTCTCTCTCTGGGAAAAGGCCTTTGTGAGTGGATCCGCCGTGTTATCTTCTGAGTCTACTCTCCTTACCTTGATCACCCTGGAGATCAACCATCTCCATGATCAGGTGATACTGCCTTAGAATATGTCTGGATCACCGATGGGACTTGCGTTCCTTTGCACAAGCCACAACTCCATTGTCTCACAATAGTAGGAGCGTAGTTCATCTCATGAACCAATATACACCCAAACAGCCTCTTTGGTAGCATCTTTAGTAGCGATGTATCCTGCCTTTATCGTCTAGTATGTCACGGTATCTAGCTTGGAACTCTTCCAACATACCGTCCCTTTACTGAGGGTAAAGACAATGCCTGTGACTGACACTCAGTCGTCTTTATCACCCTGGAACACTTCCAGTGATTCTTCCCAGGATCAATTGATACCGTCTCACTACAACTAGTGAGGCTCCTAACATCCATTTAGATCTATCTCATAGATCCACAACCCAGGATTTAGTAGGTATCACCTTGATCCTATATGGAGAATTATTGTGATAAGTGGAGATTGATCGAGCGTAGTATAGGAAACTCCTTTCTTATCAAGAGTATGACATCCACGTACTTTACGAGGATCACCACCATACTCCCTACTACCTTTTTGTTTATACAAGGTTCATCTACCATTTTGATGATGTCAAACTCTTTAACTACTTCATCAAAACAGACGTTCCAACTCCGCGATGCCTGCTTTATCCTATAAAGCATCTTGTACACGTTTCCGCTGCTCCCACTGTCTACGAAGCCCTCTGGCTGTGAACTTATAGACGTTCTCTTCTAAAACATCATTTAGAAAAGCAGTCATGGCACCCAACCGCCAGATATCGTAGTCATGGTACGTAGCCGTGGCAAGTAGGATCTGGATGGACTTAAGCATAGCTACTTGAAAAGGTTTCATCATCATCCATACCTGGTCAATGATGTAGACCTTTAACAAGTCTAGCTTTGAAAGTCTCAACTCTTCCATGTACACCAAGTAATCTTCTCAAGATATACTTGCTCCTGATGGGGATTTAACCCTTCAGATATAGCAACCAAAGTCCATACTTTGTTGGTGTATAAGGATTCCATCTCAGATCGCTAAGCATCCAGCCATTCTTACAGAGTCTCTACTCTCGATGGCCAGCTCGAAACTAGTTGGGTCATCATCTCATGATGCAATCCTCGCTCCCACTGTCATAGAGAAACTGAAGTATCTCTCAGGTGGGTGTGGAACCCTACTAGATCGGCGGAGAGGTTGAGGTTCGTTGGTTACTATTGAATCCTTTGGTTCTACCAAATCTTCAGCTGCATTTTTGTATAGCTGGAACCTTTCCAGTTCTACATTACAAACCTTGCCTCGAGCTTGTCCGGATTTTGCTTTTCAGACATAGGCTGGACAACCCCAAATCTTAACTAACTTAGGAGATGGGCTCTTCCCTTATCATATCAAATATGAAGTGGTAGGCAACTGATTTGATTTGAACCCTATTCAATAGGTATGCAGCTTCTTGTTGGATATATGTATGCCCTAGAGGCCATTATGTGATAGTGGATGTATCTATACATGTATATATATATTCAGTTTGCATTCTTGCTCGACATGATAGTATGCTATCTGGTTCTTCTTTATCTGACATGTTTATTTGATCATGCTTTTATTCATTCATACATGCTAATAAAGCCCTGAGGATATCGGCTTGACTACTCTGATTATGATGGAGATCATACTAGTGGGACATCTGTAGTCTATAAGCATATCCTGGAACGTCCCTAGTCGTAGGTATATCGAGATGGGGCATCGATATACCAGAGTAGACTAGCGTATATGATACTAGACCCATACGATGGGCGATGGATGTTCCCATATTCATCGATGTTTGACATCAAGATCATACACGGGTGCTCAGTGGTGACTGGGTACAGTGGACGGACTCGCCGAGAACTCCTATATGGAATTATATCTATCGTCGGATAGCAGTTCTCAGGTGACACTGGTACAGGTTAGTCTGTAGACCCGAGATCGTCATGGAGTCTTGTGTGTTCTCCCACTGCACTTTGATTGTCACCCTACCACGGCTCTACTGAGTCGTGCAAACAGGTGGCCGTTGGGTACAGTCCCGAGACACACGAAGACGATGAGCGATAGGAGGGGTTTCGTCTCTCCCGGTATTGGGAGTTGATGCTGTGCTGTGCTCGACTGGTTATAACAGCAAGTCCCTGGCCAGGGCTGCTGAGATTTGCTGATAAGTGTTATCAGTAGTTTCTCGATCTGTTATAGACCATTCACCGACGCGACTTATTGAGTTATTGGGGTCGACGTGACCATCCCTAGGCTCGATATGCAGCATATCTGACGAAGAGACCGGACTGTACGGTAGTGTTGCCGGATGGCTCGACGGGAGTTGTAGCAGGTTCGCTTGTTGTCTTCTGATCGTTCAATACCCGGGTGGCCGTTACGTTTAGCTGACTTCTTGCGGCTTGAGGGCACTTGATATGATCATTACCCTCTGCCGGCGTATTGACGAGTCTTAGAGTCCCACAGAGGAGTTACCCAGTCCAGGCGAAACGTTGTGGTGCGCATATGCGATATGCGCATACACCCGATTGAAATGTGCGTATATGATACCGAACATTGATCGGGTGAACTGCTTTTGGTGGGGTCATATGAGATATGACCGGATTGATAAATCAAGTGTTGATTTATCATTTAACCATTAGTTTTCTCACTCAAAACCTTTCTAGGGTTTGATGGATGTATGCATGCATGCATGTGTTTCTATTTTTCTTTTCTAGTTTCATGCACATGAAGATGTGCATACATGTACACATACATACATCAAACCATCATGGTTGATTATATATGGAAATGGTGGCAATATTAGCCTCACACCATAGATTAAACTATGGATAATTATTTAATTTTGGTTTTAAAAGAAAATGAAAAGGAAAGGATAATTATGCTAGTTTCTACATGCTTCTTTTAACCTAACCATTCTCACCCACCACTAAACCATGGTTATCTTTTCCTTTATCATTCTAAACCCAAGTTAAATTAATCATCCATCATTTAATCATGGTTAGAGTCAAGAAGGATTAAATATATATAGTGATATTTATTTTCTTTTGCAAGTTAACCTAATGGTTATCATTTTATCTCTTGAAAGAAAAAGCCACCATTTTCATCCTCCTTCATCTTCTCCTCTCTAGTTCTTTTCTAGTGAGTGAAATACAACAAAAGAAAGGTTTTTGAAGTGAGATCCAAAGCCACAACAACATTCTACACAAGCTTAGCCGTTTTGTTTAGAGTGTTATCTTCGGTTTGACGAAGTAGCGAGCTTGGATGGATATCTCCGCGGTGGATCATCGTGGATACAAGGGGAGTTCAAGAGGACCTCGTTTCAACACCAAAGAGCCTAAGGAGCGAAGCAAAAACGGGAGCTACAAAGGTTGTAGCCTTCAAACCCTAACTTTTGTTAGCTTTAAGATTAGTAAACCCTAATTTTCTAGGATCTATCCTTTGCATGTTAGTTTAGCACCTTAAAAATTAAAACTTTGGGTCATGTGATGCTTCAAAACTCTTCATAGGGTGCTATACTAACCTTACATTGGTATCAGAGCCGACCTAGAACGTTAGGCGACCTTTTTACGAAGTGAAAAGTCCGATCGAACCAAAATACGGATTTATGGGATGCTCTCTGGAAATTTTTTAAAAACTGATATTTTTCAGAATTAAAAATTCTCAAAAAATAGAGCAGGTAAAAATTAGATGATCTGGAAAATCCGTACCCATGAACAGTAAGTTTGACCGCGGAAGCGCGGCATAAGCAAGCTTAGGCCGCTCTTCCGCGGCCATATGAGGGGCTCTCTGACAATATTTTGCACAGTTATTTTCTTTACCTGCTACAGTACATTTTGAGAGTATTTAATCTGAATCTGCTGTTGAAAATTCTGGAGATGGTATTGAACTAGTTGTTTCGATCGGAATTTTCATTTCGTATTTCTTTTCCGGGTAAACTAGAAAGTATTGAAGTGTTTGAACGAATATCATTTACTCAATATTCACGGGGTTTAAATAGTTTGGAGATGTGTGCAAGTCTTTTTGCGGTGGTCCCTCTAGAAGACAACAAACCTTAACTCGATTATGTGACCGTCTCGAACTGCCCTTTGAACCCTAGGGTTTGGGGCAGTACGGCGTGCCACATGTGAGGCGTTGGTTTGACCCTTCTACGGCTGGACCGTCGCTACTGTGTCACACTCCGGTTTTTTGAACCCTGCTCAAGTGTTGAGCTTTAGTGAATCTTGGGTGCTTGACAGTTCGTTCGAAAACTTTAATACTGTCTGTTTATCTGGAATGTGATACAATATGTGGAATTCATATAGTGTAGACATGAAATACGAAATATGTGATATTTCGCATTTATGATGTCTAAAGAGAATCTGGATTCCAAATATTGTAGTTTTACACTTTCTTTTCTGTGACCGTAAGTGTAGTATGTTAGATATCGCCGGTTTCGTTGCTATACATCAACGACAATCGGGGTACGCATACTTACTTACGTTGATGATATGTGATATTATGTGTTGCTGAGATATGATGTGCAGGATTGTCACGATCGAATAGCCGGGGGTTTTTTGTGAGATGAGAGTTTTTTATTTTCATTCATGTAAATTCAAATGTAATGTAATATTCTTTTATTTGGGGCACTTCCAGGTTGCGGTTGTGTCACCAGTGTTGTATATTATTTACTTTTCCGCATTAGGATGGACCCAAGGAGGAGAGCACAGGTGACCGGGTTCTGGGGTTCAGTGGGAGGCCATCTCGAGGAGTCGAGACCGGGTCTCCTAAACTCCAGGATTGGTAGGGTCACTTGCCGCTCTCGTAGGGGTCCAGGGTGTGGGCTTGGCTATTCATCGCGACTGTGGAATCCGTATTTTCTATTCTGGCTAAATACTAAATACGGACGTCCTAGTATATCCCACGTTATATCTATATATCTCTGCTGCATGTGTTCTGTGATATCTGAGACGAATGACATATTATATATATGATATATAGTAGACGTTGCTTATGTTTTACACCCGCGCTAGTCCCGTCCCGGTATGCCGTTAGTTAAGTAACCTAACGGTGCATAACGGAACATTGCGGCGAATGCGGATGGCATAAGCGTACGTGTTATTTTCGTTTCTTTTCTGTGATTGGCTTTAGGACTTAAATGATGGGATTACATTAATGTGATTAATGTAAAGAAAATAAACCTAAAAAGATGTTGTAGAATCGGATTTGAAAACTACTCGGCTATTTATGAAAAAGCTATATTTCAAAACTGCGGAGTTTAAGCCACTCCTTTTTAAAAAACTGTTTGATTCTACAACGATATCAAGTTCAAAGCGTTAAAGATTTTCTTAAAAATCATTCGCAACCCTCCGTCATTTTAGGAAGTAGAGTACTTAGTATTCGTGCTACGTTTGTTGACTTTAGTTAAGGCGTAGTGAACGGTAGCTAAGTGATGTCTTCCTACACTGCATATGATGCAGATTAATTAGGACATTCATGCGACTTTGTTGACCATAGTTAAGGGTCATATGGGTGGGTCTAATTAATCAAGAAATGACGGGTAGAACTTGACTGGTACTTATGATTTGTTGACCATAGTTAAGGTCATAAGTGCTAGGGGTAAAAATTACATCGGGAATTTCAAGTGTTGAAATTTGCAATGAGATTGCATACCTTCCATATGATGGTTGGATCCCGATCCCACTGTGGGCAATAGTTGCTCCTAGGAGAGTTTTGCAGTTTACAATTAGCTAACTCATTAGGTGTCTAGAAAGGTGTTAACGGGGCTCCGCCTCTGGGAAAACGAGGTTTACTCTAATTAGGTCCGTGCGAAAGCACGGGGAACCTCCCTCAAAGTACCGACACTGGCCTGGCTGAACGGTTAGCGAAGTTGTAGACTGTAATTAATCCTGGCTAGTTTTTCTTTTTAAGGTTTGAAAGAAAAACTTGATAAAAAGCAGTGGGAAACATCGATTAGACAAGATAATAAACCAATCTAATCTATGCAAGAGCTTTCGCTGAGTGTATTCTTTTCTCTCTCTTAATGGCAGATACCAATGACTGGACTTAAGCTTCTACTAGATAAAAACAAACTGAACGGGACCAACTATAAAGACTGGCTAAGGAATCTGAAGATCGCCTTGACTTATGATAAAGTATCATATGTCCTCACGGCTTCAGCCCCGCCCGTCCCAGGCCCAAAATCCTCAGTTGCGGACATAGAAGTCCGCAAGACATGGGACGCTGACTGTGCCACGGCAACATGCCTCACGCTTGCATCGATGGATAACACACATCAAAAGCAGCACGAGGACATGGACATTCACGGGATACTGCTCCATACAAAGGAGTTGTATGGGGAGCAGTCCCGCGTATTACGATACGAGGCATCAAAGAAACTGTTTCACATGCGGATGGCCCCTGGCACACCAGTAGCAGACCATGTTTTGAAGATGATAGCTCTTATAGAAGAGCTTGAGGACCTCGGATGGACTATGGACAATGAACAATATATAGATATTATTCTGCAGTCCCTCCCCTCCACCTTTGCTCAGTTCATAGTGAACTTCAACATGCATGGCATGGAGAAGGACCTCCCTGAACTCCTTAATATGTTAAGGAGTGCAGAGAGCACTATGAAGTCAGCAAAGACTCCCGTTATGACGATTGGACAGTCTTCTTCTTCTCGCCCGAAAGCTAAGGCCAAGGGAAAGAAAAAGAAGAAACCCACTAATCCTAAGGGCGGAGTCAAAAAGGTGAAGGGAAAGGGAAAGTCCACGGCTGGAGACCCAGGGAAAGGCGAGTGTTTTCATTGCCACAAGACAGGACATTGGAAGCGCAACTGCACGGAGTACCTAAGTCTTAAGAAGAAGCATGGTGATGCTTCTGCTTCAGGTGCGTTTGTGACTGAAAACTGTTTTTCTATAAACTCTGCTTCCTGGGTATTGGATACCGGTTCAGGTTCTCACATTTGCAATTCTATGCAGGGGCTGAGAAATAGCAAGGTTTTGAAGACAGGTGACCATACTCTCCACGTTGGAAATGGTTCCAATGTACATACAGTCGCAGTGGGAGAGTATCACTTGGGGTTGCCGTCTGGATGTATTTTGATTTTGAATCCATGTTATTTTGTACCTGATATGCTATGTAATATAATATCCGTATCTTTGTTGGACAATGAAGGATATAATTTTGTGTTGCAGAACAATGTTATGAACATTCACCTAAATCAAATGTTGGTTGGGTATGGTACACTTAATAACGGAATATATGTCCTAAATCAACACACAGTTTTCAGTATACAACACACTAATAAAAGAAAATTTTCAGAATTAAATGAAGCTTTTCTTTGGCACTGTAGACTTGGTCATATTAACGAAACAAGACTAAACAAGTTACATAAAGATGGATATTTAAATCCTTTTGAATATAAATCTTATGCGACTTGCCAGTCTTGTATCAAGGGTAAAATGACCAAAACTCCGTTTACTGGACACGGAGAAAAAGCTACTCAGCTCCTGGGCCTCATACATAGTGATGTATGTGGGCCAATGTCTACACAAGCTAGAGGCGGTTTTTTCATACTTCATTACATTCACCGACGATTTCTCAAGATTCGGTCATGTATTTTTATTAAAACACAAGTCCGAAGCTTTCGAGAAATTCATTGAATATAAACAAGAAGTAGAAAAACAAACCGGCTTGAGTATTAAGATGCTTCGATCAGATCGAGGTGGTGAGTATCTCAGTACAGAATTTGCAAACTTCCTAAAAGAGAATGGGATTCTCTCTCAGCTCACTCCTCCTTACACACCACAGCACAACGGTGTGTCAGAACGACGGAATAGGACCCTATTAGATATGGTCCGGTCCATGATGAGTGATGCTGAGTTACCAGTCTCGTTTTAAGGGCATGCGTTGGAGACTGCAGCGTTTCTGCTAAACAGGGTTCCGACCAAAGCCGTGTCTACCACGCCATATGAGATATGGAATGGGAAGAGACCATCTCTTAAGAGAATTAAGATTTGGGGTTGCCCGGCCTATGTTAAAAAGCAGAATCCGGACAAACTCGAGACACGGTCAGTCATGTGTAACTTTGTGGGATATCCAAAGAATTCTTATGGATATCTGTTCTACCACAAAGAGGAACAAAAGGTGTTTGTTTCTCAGTATGCCACATTCTTGGAAAAAGAGTTTTTCACAGATAAAGATGATGGCAAGGTAGTAGATCTGGAAGAGGTTCTGGAGACACAAACTACAAATGACGATTTGGTTGAACCGGCTGTTGCAACAGAAACTGAAGAACCTCGGCCACTCCGTAGGTCTGGTAGGACTTCTCGCCCACCGGAGAGGTACTACGGTTTCCTCATTGATGGTGACAGAGAAGACTGTATCATGGAAGATGATGATCCTACCAGTTTTCAGCAAGCTATCACGAGTGGTGACTCTGTGAAGTGGCTGGATGCCATGAGATCCGAAATGGAGTCTATGTACACCAACAAAGTATGGACTTTGGACGTTGTACCCCCTGGGGTAAAACCTGTAGGGTGCAAATGGATCTTTAAAAGAAAGATTGGTGTGGATGGGCAGGTAGAGACCTATAAGGCAAGACTTGTGGCGAAAGGTTTTCGTCAAAGACCAGGTTTGGACTATGACGAAACTTTTTCGCCCGTAGCCATGCTTAAATCTATTCGGATCCTACTTGCTATTGCTGCTCACTACGACTATGAAATCTGGCAGATGGACGTTAAAACAGCATTCCTAAATGGAGATTTAGAAGAATGTGTTTATATGGATCAGCCGGAGGGCTTCATTAACAGTGGGAGCAGCGAGAAAGCATGTAGATTGCTTAAATCCATATATGGGTTAAAGCAGGCATCTCGGAGTTGGAACATCTGTTTCGATGATGTTATCAAAGAGTTTGATTTCATCAAAAATCCAGATGAACCTTGTGTTTATAGGAAGGCTGTAGGAAGAGCTGTCACATTCCTCGTATTGTACGTGGATGACATTCTTCTGATAGGAAACGATATTCCTATGCTACAGTCGGTCAAATCATTCTTATCACTAAGGTTCTCCATGAAGGACCTGGGTGATACCACATACATCCTGGGTATAAGGATCTATAGGGATAGATCCAAAAAGTTATTGGGACTGTCCCAAACCAGGTACATTAACACCATCCTAAAGAGGTTTAGTATGGAAGACTCCAAGCGGGGTGCCTTACCCGCTTGCCATGGAGTCACTCTCTCCAAGGATTCTTGTCCAAAGACCGATGAAGAGAGAGCTCGCATGAGCATTATACCTTATGCTTCGGCAGTAGGATCTATAATGTATGCGATGTTATGTACACGCCCAGATGTAGCTTATGCACTTAGTGTTGTAAGCAGGTATCAATCCAACCCAGGGGAGAACCACTGGACAGCTGTGAAGAACATTCTTAAGTACTTACGAAGGACTAAAGAATTGTTCTTGGTGTATGGTAATAAAGATCTCCAAATGGAGGCCTTTACCGATTCGAGCTTCCAGAGCGATAAGGATGACAGCAAATCTATCTCAGGGTTTGTATTTACCCTCAATGGAGGAGCGGTAAGTTGGAAGAGTTCCAAACAAGATACCGTTGCAGACTCTACGATGGAAGCTGAGTACATTGCTGCAAATGATGCCGCCAAGGAAGCTGTCTGGATGAAAAAGTTCGTCTCGGAGCTAGGAGTAGTTCCAACCATTATTGATCCAATACCTTTGTATTGTGACAATAATGGGGCAATGGCATTAGCCAAGGAGCCCAGATCCCATCAGCGGTCCAGACATATCCTGAACGCTTTCATTTGATCCGGGAGATTGTAGATCGCCGCGAGATCGAGATTAAGAGAGTAGACACAAAGAACAACGCCGCGGATCCATTCACCAAGGCTCTCCCTCAGCCGCAGCATGAGCGACTTTTTGAGATGTTGGGTATGAGATACGCCAATAACTGGCCTTAGTGCAAGTGGGAGATTGTTGGATATATGTATGCCCTAGAGGCCATTATGTGATAGTGGATGTATCTATACATGTATATATATATTCAGTTTGCATTCTTGCTCGACATGATAGTATGCTATCTGGTTCTTCTTTATCTGACATGTTTATTTGATCATGCTTTTATTCATTCATACATGCTGATAAAGCCCTGAGGATATCGGCTTGACTACTCTGATTATGATGGAGATCATACTAGTGGGACATCTGTAGTCTATAAGCATATCCTGGAACGTCCCTAGTCGTAGGTATATCGAGATGGGGCATCGATATACCATAGTAGACTAGCGTATATGATACTAGACCCATACGATGGGCGATGGATGTTCCCACATTCATCGATGTTTGACATCAAGATCATACACGGGTGCTCAGTAGTGACTGGGTACACTGGACGGACTCGCCGAGAACTCCTATATGGAATTATATCTATCGTCGGATAGCAGTTCTCAGGTGACACTGGTACAGGTTAGTCTGTAGACCCGAGATCGTCATGGAGTCTTGTGTGTTCTCCCACTGCACTTTGATTGTCACCCTACCACGGCTCTACTGAGTCGTGCAAACAGGTGGCCGTTGGGTACAGTCCCGAGACACACGAAGACGATGAGCGATAGGAGGGGTTTCGTCTCTCCCGGTATTGGGAGTTGATGCTGTGCTGTGCTCGACTGGTTATAACAGCAAGTCCCTGGCCAGGGCTGCTGAGATTTGCTGATAAGTGTTATCAGTAGTTTCTCGATCTGTTATAGACCATTCACCGACGCGACTTATTGAGTTATTAGGGTCGACGTGACCATCCCTAGGCTCGATATGCAGCATATCTGACGAAGAGACCGGACTGTACGGTAGTGTTGCCGGATGGCTCGACGGGAGTTGTAGCAGGTTCGCTTGTTGTCTTCTGATCGTTCAATACCCGGGTGGCCGTTACGTTTAGCTGACCTCTTGCGGCTTGAGGGCACTTGATATGATCATTACCCTCTGCCGGCGTATTGACGAGTCTTAGAGTCCCACAGAGGAGTTACCCAGTCCAGGCGAAACGTTGTGGTGTGCATATGCGATATGCGCATACACCCGATTGAAATGTGCGTATATGATACCGAACATTGATCGGGTGAACTGCTTTTGGTGGGGTCATATGAGATATGACCGGATTGATAAATCAAGTGTTGATTTATCATTTAACCATTAGTTTTCTCACTCAAAACCTTTCTAGGGTTTGATGGATGTATGCATGCATGCATGTGTTTCTATTTTTCTTTTCTAGTTTCATGCACATGAAGATGTGCATACATGTACACATACATACATCAAACCATCATGGTTGATTATATATTGAAATGGTGGCAATATTAGCCTCACACCATAGATTAAACTATGGATAATTATTTAATTTTGGTTTTAAAAGAAAATGAAAAGGAAAGGATAATTATGCTAGTTTCTACATGCTTCTTTTAACCTAACCATTCTCACCCACCACTAAACCATGGTTATCTTTTCCTTTATCATTCTAAACCCAAGTTAAATTAATCATCCATCATTTAATCATGGTTAGAGTCAAGAAGGATTAAATATATATAGTGATATTTATTTTCTTTTGCAAGTTAACCTAATGGTTATCATTTTATCTCTTGAAAGAAAAAGCCACCATTTTCATCCTCCTTCATCTTCTCCTCTCTAGTTCTTTTCTAGTGAGTGAAATACAACAAAAGAAAGGTTTTTGAAGTGAGATCCAAAGCCACAACAACATTCTACACAAGCTTAGCCGTTTTGTTTAGAGTGTTATCTTCGGTTTGACGAAGTAGCGAGCTTGGACGGATATCTCCGCGGTGGATCATCGTGGACACAAGGGGAGTTCAAGAGGACCTCGTTTCAACACCAAAGAGCCTAAGGAGCGAAGCAAAAACGGGAGCTATAAAGGTTGTAGCCTTCAAACCCTAACTTTTGTTAGCTTTAAGATTAGTAAACCCTAATTTTCTAGGATCTATCCTTTGCATGTTAGTTTAGCACCTTAAAAATTAAAACTTTGGGTCATGTGATGCTTCAAAACTCTTCATAGGGTGCTATACTAACCTTACACTTCTCAAGTGCATAACTCCCAAAAGGAAATAGGAAACTCAGTAGTACTCATCATAGAGCACACCATATCACATAGGGTGCTATTGCTCCGCCCCGATATACCATCGTGCTATGGTGTATACGGAGGAGTAATGCTGAGAGAGAATCTCATTCTCCTTTAGAATAGTCCAGGAATTCCGTGCTCAAGTATTCTCCTCCTCGATCTCATCATAGGACATAATACTTATACCCGTATTTTAGTTCTCTACTTCTAACTTATATTCCGTGAATATCTCAAAAGGTTCGGACTTGTGTTTCAACAGGAACATATGTCTGAATCTTGAGAGATTATCAGAGAATGTAATGAAGTATAAAGAACCAGTCTTGGCATGTGTAGACAGGGGACCTTTATACATCAATATGTATCATCCCAAGAGTTCACTAACTCTTTCTCTGTTTCCAATAAACAGAGCTATGGTCATCTTATCTCTGTGACATGACTCGCAAGTTTCATAAGATGTAAATTCAAACTGATTTAAATATGCATCTACATGTAACTTCAGCTAGTCGGGTCACATTGATATGACCTAGTCTACAATGCCTCAAGAAGGATCCGTTCATTTCTGAACTCTTCCTCCTGTGTGTGTTCAGTATACTAAAGAACTGTAGTTTGATTTAGAACATCAATGCTTTTAGATAACGTGCCTGAACCGATCAACTTTTGATATAGGAAATGTTCAAAACATTATCCAACAATACAAAATTTTATCATTTCTTTACTAATAAAGAGACTGATATGATTTTGTATATCAGGTTCGGTATCTAATAACATTCGTTCAGAATCAATGTATTGGTAATACAGGGTGACAGTGACCAACAGACTTAGCTGCAACACTTGCCCCATTTTCTGCCTCATGAAACTTATCACCCGTTCTCAGTTCTTTACCTATCTGTAGCCCATGTAACATATTACATATGCGGGATCCTGATCCGGTATCATATACCCAGGACGTAAAGGACACTGAGAAACAGTTCTATATAATGAACACACCCGAAGATGATGCATCAGCATGCACTTTCTTCGTTTGGGCGGCACGGGAATTCTGGTAATCCCCAATTTCCTGCTCTATCTTATAACTATTATAAGTTGGAGCGGGACCAACGTTCCCCAACTCAGTATAACAAGCGGGTTCGGTCAATAATCCGTATTATTATCTTGATTAAGGCGTGATATGGTCGCTACCTGGAGAGAGAGAGAAGAAAACACTCAGCGTGCGCTCTTGCAAGAATAGATTGGTTATTATTTTATCTAATCAGGATGGCTCCCACTGCTTTTTATCAAATCTTCCTTCAAACCCTAAAAGGAAAGACTAGCCGGGATTAATTACACACTACAAGTTCGCCAATCTTTCAGCCAGGCCAGTGTCGGTACTTTGAGGGAGGTCCCCCGTGCTTTCGCACGAACCTAATTAATGTAAACCTCGTTTTCCCAGAGGCGTAACCTCGTTGACACCTTTCTAGACACCTACTTGATCGGCTAATTGTAATGTGTAAAACTCTCCCAGGAGTAACTCTTACTCACAGCGGGTATCGGGATCCAACTATCTCATAGAAGGTATGCAATCTCATTGCAAATTTCAACACTTGAAATTCCCGATAATATTTTGCCCCGAACGATCTATGACCTTGACAAGGTCAACAAACCATAGACCGCAAGTCAAGTTCAACCCGTCATTTCTTGATTGAATCAAACCCACCCGCACGACCCTTGACAAGGTCAACAAGACCGCACGACTACCCTAACCCAATCTGCATCATATGCATAAGCAGATAAATACTGGTTAGCTACCGCACACTGCGCCTTGACAAGGTCAACAAACGCAGCACGAATACTAAACAGGATTTATCTGAAATGGCGGAGGGCTACGACAAGTTTTTCTGAAAACCTATTGCGTAATGAACTTGATATCGTTGTAGAATCAAATGATTTTTAAAAATGGAGTGTTTTTTAGGCTTTTCTAGTTTTGCTAAAGGAGTCACTCCCGGTGAAGGGATCGTCGGTCCTTTCCTCGTCGAATGAGGTGCGTGATATATCATATATATCACTGTGCAAAGCAGAAACTATAGAAGCAGTCAAAAGACAAACCGAATGTGTAGCATCTGCCAGTTATTGCTAAAGGAGTCACTCCCGGTAAAGTGATCTCGGTCCTTTCCTCATCGAATAAGGTGCAGGATATATCATATATACCGCTGTGCAAAGCAAGAACTGTAGGTACCAGTTTTATTTTTGAAATTCGATTCTACAACATCTTAGGTTTCTTTTCTTTCATTAATCTCATTAATGAAGTCCCATCATTTAAGTACCTAAACATCACAGATAAATACGACGTACACTTATGCCATCCGCATTCGTCTCGATGTCCCCTCGTGCACCGTTAGGTTAGGTAACTAACGGCAGAGCGGGGTAGGGCTTAGCACGGGTGTAAAACATAAGTAACGTCTATATAATATATCATATATACTATATACTGTATCTATCACAGAACATCATATGATCACATCACAGATATCACAGCAGAAGAAACATATGAAATATTGGATATACTAGGACGTCCGTGTTTTCAATACGAGCCAGTATAAAACACGGATTCCACGGTCGTGATGAATAGCCAAACCCACACCCCTAGACCCCTACGAGAGCGGCAAGCAACCCTACCAATTCTAGAGTTAGGAGACCCGGACTCGACTCCTTGAGTTGGTCTCCCACTGGACTCCAGAACCCGGTTACTTGTACCCTCCTCCTTGGGTCTATCCTAGTGCGGAAAAGTAAATAATATACAAACGGTGACAACTTCCGCAACCTGGAAGTGCCCCAATAAAAGAATATTATATACAAGTTTTTACATGAATGAAAATGAAAAACACTCATCTCACATAAAAAACCCCGGCTATTCAAACACGACGATCCAATATAACATATCCAGCAACACATAACATCACATGTCATCAACGTAAGTAAATATGCGCATCCCAATTGTCGTTGACATATAGCAACGAAACCGGCGATATCACATATTACACTTACGGTCACATAAAAGAAAATGTAAAACTACAACAGTTGGAATCCGCAACCTCCATAGACATCGCATGCCTAATCAAATGAATTCCTTAGACATTGCATGCCTAACAATTATAAACCCCGCATTTTAGTCTCAAAATCGAAAACACTTTTCAATACCAAGTCGGGCAATTCAACAGGATTCCCGACAATTTGATCGAATGCTCGTCGCAAACTTCGGTAGACGGCCGCACCCCCGATACCGTCGACGAAGTGCACCAAGGCGGAACACCGCTACCGCGAGCACCCGGACGGATGCTTTCGGCGACGGGGTTCTCCTACAGTCACTTGGTCGGGGCTTTGGAGTGAGGCTGTCTATTAAGTTTACCCGGCGAGTATCCGCGTACGCTACGTGATTGCGACGGAGTTTTGATCACATCAAAATTCCGTAGCAACCGATCAAGTGAGACTAAAGTGCTGTGTTTATAACATTCATATTAGTTATCTAATAACTTCTTGTGAATTCCAATTATTGTATCCCATTCCGGATAAATAGAAAATGTTAAACTTTTCGATCAAACAGTCGAACACCCAAGTTTTCCCGATATAGATCAACACATGAAATAAGTCTAACAACATTCAGTTCGTGCCTCAATACCAACGGTCCAGCCGTAGAAGGGTCAAGCCAACGCCTCACATGTGGCACGCCGTACTGCCCCAAACCCGAAGGTTCAAAGGGCAGTTCAAGACGGTTACATAATCGAGTTAAGGTTTGTTGTCTTCTAGAGGGTCCATCGCGTTACTTGCACTACTTAGAACGTCGTTAAACTACGGAAAAATCCAACACTTGGAAATTTCCCGACAGGGGAAAAATTGGGTATTTATATCCGGTCGAACTTTTTAACATATTCTGAAATTTATCCGGAAAGCCACATAGACAAAATCTGATACTCCGATCGAACATTCGAATCCCCAAAATAACCCAGAAAATTCAACTCTTGAAAAAATATTAAAAATTCCCAGGAAAACCAGCACTGCAAATTATGAATTACTGTGCAAAATTCGATGCCACATAAGACAAAACGGCCGCGGAACCGCCGCACGAGCCATGCTCGTGCCGCGGAACCACGGCGCATTGATGGAATTGGGCACACGAATTTTACAGAAACCCTTAGAATTTCCTGCTGATTTTTCTGCATATTTTTAATATCGAAAAACTCCAGATTTTGGAAAAAGTCCAGAGAGCATGTTTGTGTTAGGGTTTCGGGTTCGTTCGGGTTTCAAACTTCGTCTACGCATCGCCTAAGGCTCTAGCTAGGCTCTGATACCACTGTAGGGTTCCTAGGCACTCTCAAGAGGTCTCACAAGGCATCAACCATGCCAATTTCAAATTTTAGGGGTGCCGAGAAACCCTAATACGGATCGTTAACTAGAAATTTAGGCGAAAGATGCAACTAGTAAACTACTTTACTAAGAGAACGGAAATACAACCTTTGTAGATCCGGTCCTCTACCTCCATAGCTCCATAATGAAGTCTCCTCGCTGTCCAAATGGAAACCCGGGCCCTAGCGTCGGCTTCATCGGAGAAATGGGCGGGTCAGGTCATCGACTTCGTGCCGAAGATGATCTACGTCGAGGCATCACAAGATCAAGCTCCCACTTCACCAAGTCATGAAACTTGTGAAGAGAAACACCCTATACTACTTGGCAAGAGGTAGAGGATGAAGAAATAGGAAGTGGGTTCACTTTAGAATTGGATTTCTCACTCATTTCATCAATTCACCATTGATGAAGTCAAGCTTTCTTCATTGAAGAAGATGAAGAAGAAGAAGAAAGAATATCATAAGTATTTTCAAAATAGAAAATAATATGAATACTTATCATATCCTAACCCTAGTTAAGTGTAGAGAATAAACGATGGTTTGTTTAAATGGTTAGGGTTAAGCATGAAGACAAAATGGTTACAAAGTCAAACCTTCATGAAGATTCAACTACAAACAAAGAAAGCCACCATTTTCTCTTTATTCTTTCCAAAATAAATAAATAAATAAATAAGAAAGAAAAGAAAAACCCTAATCATTAACTTAACCATGGTTTAATCTTTACACTTAACCAAGTTAACATGTATCATCAAACATGATACAATCAAGTGCACAAAAGTATATCACATATACAACTTGTGAACTTCAAGTGAGAAAATCCATTTAAAGTGAACCAATACTAGTTAATGCAAAGTAATATATCAAATATATAATTATACATTAAATCATTAAATCAACACTTGATTTAACGATCCAGTCATATCGCATATGACCGACTAATATTCAATGTATCGGCTTATCAAATCAATCCTTGATTCGATAACTAGGTTATATCGCATACAACCAATCGATACATTCATCGCGAGAATGGAATATGGTATCACATACACGCATTATTCTCGGTCCCGCACATATCTCATATGCGCTCCTATTTCGTTTCGCTTGAGCCAGGAAACCTCTGTGTGGGACTCTAAAGACTCGTCAATACGCCGGTAGCAGATGATGATCATATCAATCACCCACAAGCCGCAAGCGGTCTGCTAAACGTAACGGCCACCCGGGTATTGAGCGATCAGAAGATCGACGAGCAAGCCCGCTCACACTCCTGTGAATCCAACCAGTAACACTTACCGTACAGTCCGGTCTGATCGTCTGATATGTCGCATATCTCGCCTAGGGGTGGTAAACGTCAGACCCCCAATAGCTCGATAAGTCGTGTCGATATGAGGTCTATAACAATTCGAGAAACTACTGGTAACACTTACCAGTAAATCTCAGCAACCCTGGCCAAGGATTTCCGGTTATAGCCAATCGAACACAGCGCAACATCAACTCCCTATACCGGGAGAGACGAATCCCCTCCTATCGCTTATTGCCTCCATGTGATTCGGGACTGTACCCAAAAACCACCGTTTTGCACGCCCTCTTGGACGTGGTAAGGTGGAAATCAAAGCACAGTGGGAACCACACAAGACTCTATGACGATCTCGGGTCAACAGACTACTCTGTACCAGTGTCACCAGAGAACTGCCATCTGACGTAAGGTATAATACCATCTGGGAGTTCTCGGCGAGTCCGTCCAGTGTACCCAGTCTCCACTGAGCACCCGTATATCATCTCCGATGTCAAACACCAATGGATATGGGATCATCCATCGTCCATCTGTATGGGTCGAGAAGGTATACGCTAGTCTACTCTGGTATATCGATGCCCCGTCTCGATACACCCACGACTAGGGACTTTGAAGGATATACTTATGGACTACCATGTCCCCACTAGTATGATCCGCTTCATAGTCCAGGTAGTCAAGTGCACATCCTAAGGGCTTTACCAACATGTAACAGAGAGACAATCAGTGTACACGTTAAGGTAAAGAGCAACCAGATAGCATACTATCATGTCGAGCAAGAAAGTCCTCCCTATATATGTCCAAGCATCCACTACATTATACATCCTATGTATAGTAATGGCCTCTAGGGCATACATATAACTAACAATGTATATATATCAGCGTCCCATACCACTGATATATATAACCAAGAGTAAAACATCTAGAAAACATCATATGAAATCCATATATCAATGCGAAATCCATGAAGTATAATATATGCAACATGAAACAGTAATATGAGCATATAAAGGAAAAACCGCTATTTAACTGCAACAAGTTATTAAATATATCATGTGGTTCCTAACTTCTCCAAAATCCATACAACATCATATAAAGGTAAACATGTAGATATAGCCAAGTATGCGTAACCATGTCGGTATATCAAGATATGTGTATCTACCTATCAGTAATGATGTAATACCCTCCAAGTATGTGTGTAGCTACCTATAAATAATGATGTAATACCCTCCAGTTATATGTGTATCTATATCAAGGTATACGGGTGTACATGTAAGTATGTAAGCAAGATATACATGTAGCTATGTGTCAAGTGTGTATATACCTATCTCTAATGGTACAATACCATATAGGTATAAAGGTAGCTAGCATGTAGTCATGGCAAGGCATATGTGTAAGCATATAGGTATATAGGTATGCTATATGTCATATGCACAATGGAATATGAATAAATGTCTCAATGTCCCTAACCAATACAATCTCACGTATGTATAAGTGTTGTGCGTGTCATGGCAATTATTGACGGTATGGGTGGCATACAATCAGTGCTCGTGCAACATGAGCGGGCAATAATAGTGCAGTGTCCAAAGGGTACAAGTCCAAGCACAACAAGTAATAATATGCAATGAAGTTTTATGCACAATCTCTATATGTGCAATATAACATGCGGCTAATATCATATCATATCTAGCCCTGACGCATAACTCATGCAGGTGATTCCCCTGTAGAAATTAAATCTACTCATAACGATCCTAGCTAAGTAAAGCCAACCACTTGCTTTCCCTTCTTCGCAACGTCCGAAGTCCTCGCCTGCGATCCTAAATCACATAACAACAAAGCAAGTGTATATTAGAAATCGACCAATAACACGAACAAACTACGTTTGACCGATGCACCAACTCCAAACATACTCTCAAGTGTTCGTCTAGTGGCTAACGTACGTAGCGACACTACGAAACTAACTTAAGAGCAAAAGCTACACAAAGACACGTACCGTGTCGGATAACGTAACACGCATAGTCATAACACTTAGAAACAAGCTATGTAATCCCATATTTTGTATACAGTAAAAACCCAAAAATCAAGCAGGACTAAACACACCAAAACCACAGCAGACAGCTATCCTGAAAAACCCAAACCCTAACTCCTCTACAAATCCGAGCTCGCCGGATTTTGGCTTCGCGTCGCCGGCCAAAACCGAGCAGGTGGGTCTCGTGCTTCAGGTGAAAGCTTATGGTCACTGGTACAACACAACTACACTGCTAGATTTTCTAGTACACACACTGGGTCACAGCAGATCACAAATATCATATATTGACACTAAAAATACGATATGTGCACGAAACGTGATTTTAAGCGTTCTAAACTAAAACGAAAAAGCTACACAACACTATAAGCAACTATTTAACAGATAGAGATCATTACCTACTCTCACAAGCTCAAAGATCCTAGCTTTCCAAGCTCCAAGGCATCCAAGAGGCAAAACAAGGTTTATAAAGTGATTTGGTGATGTTTTGTGGAGATTAGTGAAGGTTTTGTGAAGGGAATGATAAGTGTTCAGTTGAGGGTTGAGGGAAGTGAAGAGAAATGAGAATAAGATCAAGTGAGAGAGAATGAGAATGAAATGATGAAGAGAGAGTGTGAGGTGAGAATAAAGGTGAGTGCACCGAGCATTAACTCTTCATTAATGCAAGCATGACTCTCTCTTGACTCACCATTGCCGCCACCTCCCAATCCAAAACCCAAAAGGAAAAATATCTCTCACAACTAAAATATCAAGGGTTTAGGGTAAGTGCTAGGTTAAGCTTTAAACAAAGGATTGGATTAGGTTAAGTTGTCATGGTTACAAAACACGATTAACAAAAACACACCCTCACATTAACATGCACATGTGTGTGCAAGCCATAACAAATAATAATAAATTATTAATTAAATGTTATAAAATGTGAGGAACACGAATTGGTAAACTTTTTACAGAAAACCTGCATTATCGCTTAATTAACACTAATCGCATTCCTAAGGTGTTACAATAATACAACCATGCTTGAATAGTTTGCACAAATGAATTTACAATTCATTTGTTAATACTATTCAAGCATGGTTCACACCATTCTCTCCTTTACACCTCATTTCCTATTTTACACCTCATTTTCCATTTTGCAAATAAAATAGAAAATACATGATGAGGTGTCCTACTTCTAGAACGTCTTTCCGTATAAATACGGAATACATTCTATCGTATATATATACCCGTATTCGTATCAAAATACGAACATCCAAGAGATAAAATAATACCACTAAAATAATACTAGTATTAAATCAATATCCGATTTAATGAACTGGCTTAATGCTAAGCCTGCCAGTATTATCAACCGTCCGATCGAAAATCTGGATAACACTAGAATATACATATCAAAATATGTATACGTAAATTATTAAATCAATACTTGATTTAAAAATCCGGCTTAATCCTAAGCCGGCTAGTATTATCATTCGATCGAAACCCTGCATGTATAAATGTATAGCCACCACATCGTTTCGCCGGAACTAGAGAAACCTTCTGTGTGGGACTCTAAAGACTCGATAGTACGCTGGCAGTGGGTTAACCACAAGCACGTCAGCAGCACTAGCTGTACGTAACGGCTACGCAGGTACCTGTCGAAAAGAAGGCCAACGAGTAAGCTCATCCGGACCCCTACTGAGCTTATCCGTGACAATCTCTGTACAGTCTGGTCTCTTCGTCTAAGAGTATCGCATACCGGGTCTAAGGGGTGGTAAACGTCAGACCCCTACTGACCCGATAAGTCGTGTCGATTTGGCTCAAGACCAATCCGAGAAAGTACTGATCTAACCATCAGTAGTTATCAACTGCCCTGGCTAAGGTCTAATAGTTCTAGCCAACCGGACACAGTGCGATATCGAATCCCAATACCGGGAGAGACGAATCCCTGACAATCACCCACTGTCTCCATGTGGATCGGGACTGCACCCAACCAAAACCTGTTTGCACGACTCAGTAGAGCCATGGTAGGGTAGTGATCAAAACAAATTGGGAACTCATACGAGATAAATGATGACCTCAGGTCCTAAGACTGACATGTATTCATGTTACGTGAGAACCGCTATCTGACGATAGGTATAATACCATCTAGAGATTCTTGGCGAGTTCGTTCAGTGTACTCACCCCCGGTGAGCACCTGTATAAAATTTTAGGTGATCACACCAATGGTTGTGGGACCAACCATCGCCCCTCATCGGGGTCTAGAAATGTATACACAAGTCTATTCTGGAGTATCGATGCCCGATCTCGACACTCCTGCGACTTGGAACCTTTAAGGATATGCTTATGGACTACCCAGCTCCCACAAGTATGATCGCCATCATAACGCTGGTAGTCAAGCAAAATCCTACAGGCTTTATCAACATGTAACCGCCATATGTTATATTGAGTATAACATATGCACAGGTTAAGATAAAGTCAAACCATAATAGTATACTATTGTATCGAGACTTTATCAATATATGCAAGCAATATAAAGCATCAATAGAAAGAAATACACATATCAAGATAAAGACAACTCAAATAATATACTATATACAACTAAGCAAGATTGTCATGTACATACATATCCCTATCATCCTATACAATACAGGCCTCTAGGGCATACATATCCAACAATACCCAACGTCTGCTCTAAGGCCAGTTGTTGACATACCGAATACCCAACGTCTGCTCTAAGGCCAGTTGTTGGCGTACAGCAAACCCAACATCTTAAAAAATCGCTCGAACTGCGCTTGAGGAAGGGCCTTGGTAAATGGATCTGCCATGTTGTCTTTCGTATCTGCTCTCCAGACCTCGATCTCCCTGATCAGGTGATACCACCTTAAGATGTGTCTGGACTTCTGATGGAAATTTGGTTCCTTCGCTAAAGCTATAGCCCATTGTTATCGCAATACAAAGGTATCGGATTAACAATGGACGGAACCACCTCAAGTTCAATAATGAACTTTTTCATCCAGACCGCTTCTTTTGTGGCATCGTTCGCAACAATGTTTTCAGCTTCCATCGTCGAGTCTGCGACTGTATCTTGTTTGGATCTCTTCCAACACACCGCCCCTCCATTGAGGGTAAACAAAAAACCCAAGACAGACTTGTTGTCATCCTTGTCACTCTGAAAGCTTGAATCGGTAAAGGACTCGACTTGAAGGTCTCTATTACCTTAAACCAAGAACATTTCCTTAGTCCTTCTCAGGTACTTGAGAATGTTCTTCACAGCTGTCCAATGATTCTCACCCGAGTTCGACTGATACCGGCTTACCACGCTAAGTGCGTATGCTACATCTGGTCTGGTACACAACATTGCATACATTATAGATCATACCGCCGAAGCGTAGGGTATAGTGCTCATCTGAACCCTCTCCTCATCAGTCTTGGGAGACATCTCTTTGGAGAGGGTGATTCCGTGCAATGCGGGTGTATTACCGTGCTTGAAATCTTCTATACTAAATCTCTTTAGTATTTTCTCTATGTACCTGGAATGTGAAAGTCTCAACAATCTCTTGGATCTATCTCTATGGATATTAATCTCCAGAATGTAGTAGGCATCACCCAGGTACTTCATGGAGATCTTTTGTGACAAGAATAGCTTGACCGATTGCAGCATAGGAATGTCATTTTCTATCAACGGAATGTCATCCATGTACAGGACGAGAAATATAACAGTTCTCCCTACAATCTTCTTGTAGATATATGGTTCATCTTCATTTTTGATGAAGTCAAATTCCTTGACTGTCTCATCAAAATAGATGTTCCAGCTCCGCGACGCCTGTTTTAATCCATAAATGCATTTAAGCAACTTGCACACCTTCCCGCTGCTCCCACTGTTTATGAATCCCTCCGGCTGATCCATATAAACGCACTCTTCTAAATTTCCATTTAGAAAGGCCGTTTTTACGTCCATCTGCCAGATATCGTAGTCATGGTAGGCAGCAATTGCAAGTAGGATCTGAATGGATTTCAGCATAGCCACTGGAGAAAAGGTTTCGTCATAGTCCACTCCTGGTCTTCGAAGAAAACCTTTTGCAACAAGTCTAGCTTTATATGTTTCTACCCGTCCATCTGCACCAATCTTCTTTTTGAAGATCCACTTGCATCCAACGGGTTTTACCCCAGGCGGAGCAATATCCAAAGTCCAAATTTTATTGGTGTACATGAACTCCATTTCGGATTCCATAACATCAAGCCATTTTACAGATTTCCTACTGTTAATGGCCTGCTTGAAACTAGTAAGATCATCTTCTTCCAAGATGCAATGCTCCCCATCTATGAGAAAACCGTAGTATCTCTCGGGAAGAAAAGAAATCCTACTAGATCTGCGGAGTGGTTGAGGTTCTTCGGGTTCTATTGAATTCTTTGGTTCCATCAATTCTTCAGTTATAGTTTGTCCTTTTGGAATTTCTTCCAGTTATACCGTAATCCCACTAATTTCTTTTACAAGAAATTCCTTCTCTAAAAAGACGGCATGGAGAGCAACAAACACCTTCTGTTCCTCGGTGTGGTTGAACAGATATCCTAGTGAATGTTTAGCATATCCTAAAAACTTACACAAAATTGATCGTGCCTCGAGTTTGTCCGATTTCCGCTTCTTTACATAAGCTGGGCATCCCCATATCTTATCAAAATTAAGGTATGGTCTCTTCCCCTCCCATATTTCATATGGAGTGGTAGGCATGGATTTGTTCGGAACTCTATTCAATAAATATGCTGCAGAGTCTAGCGCATATCCTCAGAATGAAAGAGTTATCTCAGCATTACTCATCATGGAGCGAACCATGTCCAAAAGGGTACGGTTCCTCCGCTCCGATACACCGTTGTGCTGTGGTGTATACGGAGGAGTAAGCAGAGAGAGAATACCATTCTTCTTTTGGTATTCTAGGAATTCCGTGCTTAAGTACTCTCCTTCTCGATCAGATCGAAGGATCTTGATACTTTTTCCCGTCTGGTTCTCTACTTCGCTTTTATATTCTTTGAATTTCTCAAAAGTTTTAGATTTGTGTTTCAAATGATACACATATCCGAACCTAAAGAGATCGTCAATGAATGTAATGAAATATGAGAACCCACCCCTAGCATGTATAGACATCGGACCACATATATCACTGTGTATGAGTCCCAAGAGCTCTGTAGCTTTTTCTCCGTGTCCGGTGAACGGAGTTTTGGTCATCTTTCCTTTGAGACAAGACTGACAAGTTTTATAAGATGAAAATTCGAACGAATTCAGAAATCCATCCTTATACATCTTAGCTAGTCTTTTCTCATTAATACGACCAAGTCTACAATGCCACAAGTAGGATTCGTTCGTATCTGAACTCTTTCTCTTGCGTGTGTTTTGTATATTTAAAATATTGTTTTGATTTAGAACGTAGATACCATTACACAGTGTACCTTTTGCAACCAATACCTGATTAAGGTAAATGTTCATGATATTTCTATCTAGAACAAAGTTATATCCATCTTTATCATGTAAAGATACTGATATGATGTTGCAAAGCATGGAAGGTATATAGTAACAATTGTTCAAAATCATAGTATTGCCGCTTGGCAATACTAGGTGATATTCACTGACGGCAGCAGCATCAACCTGTGCTCCGTTCCCAACTCTGAGGAACATATCACCCGGTCCAACCATTCTAATTTTTCTCAGTCCTTATAATAAATTACAGATATGAGATCCTGATCCGGTATCTAGTACCCAGGAGGTAGGGTTGACCGAAAAACAGTTTTCAATAACAAATACACCCGAAGAAGATGCATTAGAATGCTTCTCCTTCAATAGGGCTGTCTGGAATTCCTTACAGTTCTCTTTCCCTTGCCTATACTTATGACAGTTGTCACAAGTTAAAGCCGAACCGACGTTCCCCAGCCCAGTGTAACAAGCTGGTTCAGTCAAGTTAAATATTTTATTATCTTGATTAGGGCATGAAATGGTTGCTACCTGGAGAGAGAGAAAAGAAACACTCAGCGTGCGTTGTTGCAAGATTAGGTTGGTTATTAGTTTATCTAATCAGGATGGCTCCCACTGTTTCCTCGAATTTTCCTTCAAACCTTTAAAAGGAAAACTAGTCGGGATCATTCGCACATTACAAGTTCGCTAACCATTCAGAGCTGAGTGTTGGTACTCCGAGGGAGGTTTCTCGTGCTCTCGCACAGACCTAATTAAAATAAACCTCGTTTCCGCAGAGGCGTAGCCCCGTTAACACTTTTCTAGACACCTAATAGATTAGCTAATTGTGAAGTGAAAATATCTCCCAAGAGTAATCCTACTCATTGGTGGGATCGGGATCCAACTATCATCGTATGATCACCTAGATGGAAGCCACTCTAGTCACCACTCCCCAAAAGGTATACAGCACTAGCAAGTTTCCTGTATATTTGAAACTCCCGATGTGGTTTTTTCCCTAAGCGTCTTATGACCTTGATGGATGCCAACAAATCATAAAACGCAGGTCAAGTTCTACCTGTCATTGTCCTGATTAATTTAGACCCACCCGTACTCGCCCTTGACGGATGCCAACAAGGCTGTACGACTGTCCTAGATTAATGCATCTCTATACTGCAAATAAGCATTATTTAGCTACCGTACAATATGCCTTGACGGATGCCAACAAACACAGCACGAATACTAAATGGTACTTATCTTGGTTTTTGGCGAAAAACCATTGACGTAATGAACTTGATATCGTTGAAGGAACCAAGTAGTTTTGAAAAGGAGTGGTCTAGGCTCCTCTTTTGAAAACTAGTGGTTTTGAAGAAAACCGAGTATTCTATAGTAACATAAAATTTTGCTCAAGAGATCACTCCCCGTGAAAGGATCTAGGCTCTTGCCTCTTCGAATGAGATGCTGGATATTCCTAACCGAATACCACTATGCAAAGCAAAAGAGTATGACTATAGTTTTTCAAAATTTGCTCCAACAACATCTTTTAGGTTAATTTTCTTGCATTAATTAAAATTAACGTGATCACATCAATTAAATCCTATCACACCAGAAAAGAATGAAAATAAAATGTATGTATATGCCATCCGCATTCTACACGGGGCCTCATCATGCACCGTTAGGTTACTTAACTACCGGCAAAGCGGGCTCAGAACTAGCGTGGACGCAAAACATATACAACATCTACCGGTATATATAAATATATATATAACCATTCTTCCCTGGCATGATATAAACAACATCACAGAACAGCAAAATGCAACATGGAATAGCGGATAATCTTGGTGCCTCGGGTTTCATTTAAGCCGCAAATAAGACCTGACGTTCCCGGTTGTGTGGATAGCCGGTGCAATTAAAAACCTAGACCCATACGAGCGCGGCAAGTTACCCGTCAATTCCGGAAGTGAGGCAAGCCCAATCAACAAAGTGAATGGGTCACCCAGCATTTCACGGAATCCGGTAACTTGAGCACCCCTCTATGGGTCATCCTATACCCTCTACGAGTGAGGAGAACAGCCCACCAATTTTAGAGTAAGCCTCCCTCCATCTCAACGCCATGAGATGCGGGCCCGTTGCCCTTTAGAATCCGGCTATTTAAGCACTCCTCCGTAGGGTAATTCTAGTACAGAAAAGAAATATATATATATATATACACACACACACAACGGTGATATCGACCTCAACCCGGTCGTGCCCCAATAAAAGAATATACAAACTGGCAGAAACGGCAGTCCGCATGTCGGACGCTTGCCCCGCAATAATGAATATACAAATGAATATTAATTGTACAACTACTATTGCACTATAGGCTATCCACCACGAAAATCCATCGATAACATCAGTGCAACACAAAATATCAACGCGAATATCATGTTCGTAAACCCTTCTGATTGTACATATAGCAATCAGTTGGATTATACCGCTCAATGATATTCACGGTCGCAAAAACAAATATATATAAAAGAAAGAATTTAGAATTTTGATAGATTAAAACTTTCCGCATTTACCCCCATGTACAAACCAGTACACAAACAAATCTGGGCAAAAATCACATTTCCATGAACTTGAACCCCAGAAAAAATTTGGAGCACCGTAGTCGCAATTGGGCCATGGATCCGCGGCCAAATGACCTATTTGGCTGCGGATTAGTGATTCAATTTGGTGATCAGGTGCTCAAAATTTTTTGAACATAATTTTAATATGACTGAAAATATTTTTTGAACATTTTCAAAATTCGAACAGCAAGCACTGGAAATGCGATTCGGATAATTTTGTCGATCAAAATTCTAAATTAGTGAAAATTAGCTAGTTAAGATTTATGGACCGTCTCCGATACCATGTTGGGTTTTCTAGCATCCTGGCCGTCTACCGTGGCCATTGCGGAACGAAAAACTTTGACTTTTAAAAATCCGGCGTTAGAAAACACATCCTAGAATCTAACTGTATACCAAAACTAGCTAGCTAAAGAAATGTAGCTACTGTGATAGAGGCTTATACCTAAAGATCCGTGTCATTCGGGTCTTCACTCCTCTCCTAAAGCTCCTCGAGATCCTTGATCAACCTAGCTAGATTTCCTTCTTCATCCTAGATGATCCCCCCAAAGGTTTGTAATCCAAGTTTAGCTTCACAAATGAAGCAACTTAGTGATCTAGTTTGCTAGTCTAGGTTACTAAGGAGATGTAGTGAGTTTTCTAGTGTATTTTTATCTCTCTTCCTTCCTTTATTCTCAACTCATAAGATGGTAGAAAGGAAGATGAAGAAGGAGGAGGAACTCAAGAGAGGTAAGTGAGGAGAGAGAAACTTGAATTGAGAATGAAATCAAACTCTTGTGTGACAATCATGAAGTATGGTTTTGTAAAAACCATTTTCAATAAAAATAATACAACCATGCTTGAATAGTTTGAACAAATAAATTTACATCTCATTTATCAATACTATTCAAGCATGGTTCATACCATTCTCTCCTTTACATCTCATTTCCTATTTTACACCTCATTTTCCATTTTGCAAATAAAATGGAAAATACATGATGAGGTGTCCTACTTCTAGAATGCCTTTCCGTATAAATACGGAATACATTCTACCGTATATACATACCTGTATTCGTATCAAAATACAAACACCCAAGAGATAAAATAATACCACTAAAATAATACTAGCATTAAATCAATATCCGATTTAATGAACCGGCTTAATCCTAAGCCCGCCAATATTATCAACAGTCCGATCGAAAATCCGGATAACACTAGAATATACATATCAAAATATGTATACATAAATTATTAAATTTATACTTGATTTAAAAATCCGGCTTAATCCTAAACTGGCTAGTATTATCATTCGATCGAAACCCTGCACGTATAAACATACGGCCACCACATCGTTTCACCTGGACCAGAGAAACCCTATGTGTGGGACTCTAAAGACTCGACAGTACACTGGCAGTTGGTTTAACCACAAGCATGTCAGCAGCACTAGCTATACGTAACGGCTACCCAGGTACCTGTCAAAAAGAAGGCCAACGAGCAAGATCATCCGGACCCCTACCGAGCCTATCCGTGATAATCTCCGTATAGTCTGGTCTATTCGTCTAAGAGTATTGCATACCGGGTCTAGGTGTGGTAAACGTCAGACCCCTACCGACCCGATAAGTCGTGTCGATTTGGCTCAGGACCAATCTGAGAAACTACTGATCTAACCATCAGTAGTTCTCAACTGCCTTGGCCAAGGTCTTATAGTTCTAGCCAACCAGACACAGTGCGATATCGACTCCTAATACCGGGAGAGATGAATCCCTGATAATCACTCACTTCCTCCATGTGGCTCGGGACTGCACCCAACCAAAACCTATTTGCACGACTCAGTAGAGCCGTGGTAGGGTAGTGATCAAAACACAGTAGGAACTCACACGAGACAAATGATGACCTCAGATCCTAAGACAAACCTGTACTCATGTCACCTGAGAATTGCTATCTGACGATAGGTATAATACCATCTAGAGGTTCTCGGTGAGTCTGTCTAGTGTACTCACTGTTGGGATTCCTTAGCACCCCCGCTAGGTTTTCCAAGGCATCTAGTATGCAATTTTAAAAATCTAGGATGCTAAAGAACCTTATCCTAGGATCTAACTAGAGAATTAGGGTTAAACTAATATTTAAACTACTTTACACTAAGTGAACAAGGAATACAACCTTTGTAGACCGTTCCTTCACTTCAATAGCTCCGTGTAGCAGTCCCTTCGCTCCAAGTAGTGGTCTCCCAGACTCTAGTTAGGCTCCACTAGGAGAAATGAACAATCTTGCTTGAAGTCTTCGAGGCCGAAGATTATCTACGTCGAGGAGACTCTAGCTCAAGCTACCTCTTCACTAATTGGGAATTGGTGAAGAAAACAACCTAAACTAAATGGCTAGTCTAGTTTAGGTTGATGAAGTAGGATTTTTTTGCTCACTTTAGAATTAATTTTCTCACTAATTTTCTTCACCTCAAGAAAACCTAGAGTGCTTTCCTTGAGATGAAGAAGAAGATGAAGTGTAGAATGAATGACTGAGTGAATGAAAAATGAGAATTGCAACCATGGGTGACATAATATCTTATATTATCAATGTAGAGAATTAAACATAGCTATAGATAATGGTTAGGTTAATAAATATCTAAGGTGAGACAAAATTAGTGGACTAAGTCAAGATTACTACAAGCTTCTCCAAGCTTCCAACAACCATGCTTATTTTCAATTAATTTTGATTTTCCTTGAATAAAACAAACCCTTAATTATTTATGGAATGGTGTAAGTCTCATACACCCATGTACTATGTATCATCAAGCATGATACAATGAAACAAATGCAATTAACATATATCACATATATGTCAAATATAGAAGTGAGAAAAAGAAATGTTTAAATGAGCTAAAATTAGTTAATGTATATTAATATATCAAATATATAATTATACATTAAATTATTAAATCAACACTTGATTTAATAATCCGGCTATATCACATATAACCGACTAATATCATTTATATCAACATATCGAATCAACACTTGATTCGATAACCCGGCTATATCACATATAACCGATCGATATCATATATCGCGAGATTAGAATATGGTATCACATACACGTAGTAATCTCAGTTCCGCACATATCACTTATGTGCTCCTACTTCGTTTCGCCTCAGCCAGGAAACCTCTGTGTAGGACTCTAATGACTCGTCAATACGCTAGCAGTAGGCAGTAATCATATCACATATCTACAAACTGTCAGCGGCACTAGCTGTACGTAATGGCTCTCAGGTTTTGAGCGATCAGAAGATCAATAAGCAAGCTTGCTCATACTCCCGTGAATCCAATAAGTAACACTACCGTACAGTCCGGTCTCTTCGTCTGATATGTCGCATATCTAGTCTGGGGGTGGTATACGTCAGACCCCAATAACTTGATAAGTCATGCCGATGTGAGGCTCATAATGGTCCGAGAACTACTAATAACACTTACCAGTAAATCTCAGCAACCCTGGCCAGGGATTTCCTGTTATGGCTAATCGAGCACAGTGCAACATCAACCCCCAATACCGGGAGAGACGAAACCCTTCCTATCGCTCATTACCTCCATGTGACTCGGGACTGTACCCAAAAACCACATGTTTGCACGACTCAGTAGAGCTATGGTAGGGTGGAAATCAAAGCATGGTGGGAGACACACAAGACTCTATGACGATCTCGGGTCTACAGACTAACATGTACTAGTGTCACCAGAGAACAGCTATCTGACGATAGGTATAATACCATCTAGAAGTTCTCGGCGAGTCATGTTCAGTGTACCCATTCTCCAATGAGCACCCGTATACCATCTTTGATGTAAAACATCAATGGATATGGGATCATCCATCGCCCATCAAATGGGTAAAGAAGCGTATACGCTAGTCAACTCTGGAATATCGATGCCATGTCTCAATACACTCTCGACTAAGAACAATTAAAGGATGAACTTGTAGACGTTACCCCACTAGTATGATCTACATCATAATCTTGGTAGTCAAGTATACATCCTAAGGGCTTTACCAACATGTGAAAGCAAGACAATATCATAATACCAGTCAACATGTTAAGATAAAGAGTAACCAGATAGCATACTATCATGTCGAGCAAGAAAATCATCCCTATATATGTTCAAGCATCTATTGTAATAAACAATCATGTACAACAATAGCCTCTAGGGTATACATACAACTAACAATCTCCCACTTTCACTAAGGCCAGTTGTTGCAGTATCTCATACCCAACGTCCCAAAAACATTCAAACTGTATCTGGGGTTTTGGCATCGGTGAGTGGATTCGCCGTGTCATTCTTCATCTCAACTCTCCTGACCTCGATCACCTGGAGATCAACTATCTCACTGATCAGGTGATACTGCCTAAGAATATGTCTGGATCGCTAATGGGACCAGGGTTTCCATGCCAAAGCCACAACTCCATTATCACCACAATGGTAGGAACGAAGTTCATCTCATGAACATCTATACCCAGACATCCTCTTTGGTACCATCGTTGGTAGTGTTGTATTCACCCTTTATCGTTGAGTCCCACGGTATCTAGCTTGGAACTCTTCTAATATACCATCCGTCCACTGAGGGTAAAGACAAAACCCGAGACTGTCTTACAGTCGATTTTATCACTCTGGAAGCACGAATCGGTAAAGGACTCCTCTTGGAGTTCACCATTACCATACACCAAGAACGTTTCTTTAGTCCTTCTCAAGTACTTAAGAATGTTCTTCACTGTTGTCCAGTGATTCTCCCCAGGATCCGATTGATACCTGCTTACTACACTAAGTGCGTACGCTGCATCCGGTCGGGTACATAACATCGCATACATGATAGACCCGACTGCCGAAGCACAGGGTATCACTTGCATGCGAGCTCTCTCCAAATCAGTCTTTGGGGAACATCTTTTTAGAAAGAGTGATTCCTGAGATCATGGGTAAATTCACACGCTTGGAATCTTCCATACTAAACCTCATTAGTATGGTGTCAATGTACCTAGATTGGGACAATCCCAACATCCGCTTAGATCAATCTCTATAGATCTTAATCCCCAGGATGTAGGAGGCATCACCCAGATCCTTCATGGAGAATCTCGTAATAAGAGGATCTTGACCGAGTGTAGCATAGGAACACCATTTTCTATCAAGACTATGTCATCTACGTACAAAACGAGGAAGACAACCTTACTCCCTACAACATTCTTGTATATACAAGGTTCATATACCATTTTGATGAAGTCAAACTCTTTGACTGCCACATCAAAACAAATGTTCCAACTCCGCGATACCTCCTTTAATCCCTATATTGATTTAAGCAACTTGCACACTTTTCTGCTGCTCCTACTGTCTACGAAGCCCTCTGGCAGTGTCATGTACATGCTCTCTTCTAAATCACCATTTAGAAAAGCAATCTTGACGTCGCTCTGCCAGATTTCGTAGTTATGGTATGCAGCAATGGCAAGTAGGATCCGGATGGACTTAAGCATAGCCACTGGAGAAAAGGTTTCATCAAAATCCACACCTGGTTATTGACGAAAACCTTTTGCTACAAGTCTAGCTTCGAAAGTCTCAACTTTTCCATCTACACCAAGAATCTTCTCAAGATCCACTTGCTCTTGATGGGTTTTACCCCTTCAGGTGCAACTTCCAAAGTCATACTTTGTTGGTGTACATGGATTCCATCTCAGATCACATAGCATCCAGCCATTTCACAGAGTCCCCACTCATGATGGCCTGCTTGAAGCTAATTGGGTCATCATCTTCCATGATGCAATCCTCGCTCCCACTGTCATTGAGAAAACCGTAGTATCTCTCATGCGGATGAGGAACCCTACTAGATCGACGGAGAGGCTGAGCTTCGTCGGGAACTATTGAATCCTCTGGTTCCATCAAATCATCAGCTGTAGTTTGTATAGCTGGAACTCCTTCCAGTTCTACCTCATGACCACTAATTTCTTTCATAAGAAATTCCTTTTCTAAAAAGATGGCATGCCGAGAAATAAAACACCTTTTGCTCCTCGGTGTGGTAGAAGATATACCCTAGCGAATGTTCGAGATATCCAACAAACTTATACAGTACTGATCTTGCCATGAGCTTGTCCGGATTTTGTTTTTCAACATAGGCCGGACAACCCCATATCTTAACTCGTTTAAGAAATGGTCTCTTCCCATTCCATATCTCATATGGAGTGGTAGGCACTGATTTGGATGGAACTTTATTCAATAGGTATGCGGCTTCTCAAGTGCATAACCCCAAAAGGAAACAGGTAACTCAGCAATACTCATCATAGAGCGCGCCATATCTAATAGGGTGCGATACCTCCACCTCGATACGCCATTGTGCGGTGGTGTATACGAAGGAATAAGCTAAGAGAGAATCCCATTCTCTTTTAAATAATCCAGGAACTCCGTGCTTAAATATTCTCCTCCTCGATCAGATCGAAGGATTTTAATACTTTTACCCATTTGGTTCTCCACTTCGTACTTATATTCCTTGAATATCTCAAAAGCTTCAGACTTGTGTTTCAACAAGAATATATGTTCGAATCTTAAGAGATCATCAGTGAATATATAATAAAGTATGAGGAACCATTCCTGGCATATGTAGACATTGGACCGCATACATCACTATGTATCAGTCCCAAGAGTTCAGTTTCTCTTTCTCCGTGTCCAGTAAACGGAGTTTTAGTCATTTTACCTTTGAGACATGACTGGAAAGTTTCATAAGAAGTAAGTTCGAACAGATTTAAATATCTATACTTATGTAACTTAGCTAGTCGTGTCGCATTGATATAACCTAGTCTACAATGCCACAAGAAGAATTCGTTCATTTATGAACTTTTCCTCTTATTTGTGTTCTGTACGTTGAGAACTATATTTTGATTTAGAACGTTTATGCCATTATATAATGTGTCTGGTCCAATCAACTTTTGATTTAGGAAAATGTTCACAATATTATCCTACAATACAAAATTATGTCCTTCTTTACTTAATAAAGAAACTTGATATAATATTGCATATCAGGTTCGGTATGTAATAGCATTCGTTCAGAATCAATGTATTATCAGTTGGTAATACAAGGTGATATTCACCAACTGCTTTGGCTGCAACATTTGCACCATTCCCTACTTCTAGAGAATGATCACCCTTTCTCAGTTGTCTACCTTTCTTTAGCCCATGTAACATATTACATATATGGGATCCTGATCCGGTATCTAATACCCAGGACGTAGAGTGTACTGAGAAACAGTTCTCGGTAACAAACACACCCGAAAAGATGCATCAACATGCTCATTTCTCGTTTGGGTCGTGTGGGAATACAGATATTCCCTTATTTCCTTTTCGGACTTATAACAACTATAAGATAGAGCGGAACCAACGTTCCCCTAACAAGTGGGTTCGGTCAATACAACCATATTATTATCTTGATTAAGCATGTCATGATCGCTACCAGGAGAGAGAGAAGAAAACACTCTGCGTGCGCTCTTGCAAGATTAGATTGGTTATTATTTTATCTAATCAGGATGGCTCCTACTGTTTTTATCAATTCTTCCTTCAAACCCTAAAAAGTAAGACTAGCCAGGATTAATTACACCCTACAAGTTTGCCAATCTTTCAGCCAGGCCAGTGTCGGTACTTTGAGGGAGGTCCCCCGTGCTTTCGCACGGACCTAATTAAAATAAACCTCACTTTTCCAAAGGCATAACCCCATTGACACCTTTCTAGTCACCTACTTAATCGGCTAATTGTAAAGTACAAAACTCTCCCAGAAGTAACTTTTACTCGCAGTGGGTATCGGGATCCAACTATCACATAGAAGGTATGCAATCTCCTTGTAAATTTCAACTCTTGAAATTTCCGATATGGTTTTTACCTCTAGCACTTATGACCTTGGCTATGGTCAACATATCATAAGCACTAGTCAAGTTCTACCCATCATTTCATGATTAATTAGACCCACTCACATGACCCTTGACTATGATCAACATAATCACATGAATGTCCTAACTAATCGCATCATATGTTGTGTAGGAAGATATCACTTAGCTACCGTACACTATGCCTTGACTATGATCAACATACGCAGCATGAATACTAAGTACTCTACTTCCTAAAATGACGGAGGGTTGCGTATGGTTTTTAAGAAAACCTTTAACTCTTTGAACTTGATCTCGTTGTAGAATCAAATAATTTCAAAAGGAGTGGTTTAAGCTCCGCATTTTGAAACATGATTTTTCATAAAAAGGCCGAGTGAGTTTCAAATTCGATTCTACAAGATCTTTAGGTTTATTTTCCTTTTCATTAATCTCATTAATAAAGTCCCATCATTTATGCTTCTTGAGCATCACAGATAAAGAAACGAAAATATAACGTACGCTTATGCCATCCGTATTCGGGACAGGGTCCCGTCATGCACCGTTAGGTTAGTTAACTAACGGCAGAGCGGGGGCAGGACTAGCGTGGATGAAAAACATAAGTAACGTTTATTATATATCATATATATAATAATAACATTCGTCTCATCATATAAAGTGATCACATCACAGAACATTGCAGCAGAAATCAATATATGAAATATTGGATATACTAGGATTTCCGAGTTTTAAATTAAGCCAGTAAAAAACACAAATTCCACGGTCGTGATGAATAGAAAAACCCACATCCCTAGACCCCTACGAAGGCGGCAAGCAACCCTCCCAATTCTAGAGTTAGGAGACCCGGTCTCGACTCCTCAAGATGGTCTCCCACTGGACCCTAAAATCCGGTTACTTGTGCTCCCCACGTTGGGTCTATCCTAATGCGGAAAAGTAAATAATATACATCAATGGTGACATCATCCTCAACCCGGATGTGCCCCAATAAAAGAATATTACATACAATGAATTTTACATGAATGAAAATGAAAAACTCTCATCTCACATAAAACCCCCGGCTATTCAAACACAACGATCCAATATAATATATCACAACAACACATAACATCACATGTCATCAACGTAAGTAAATATGCATATCCCAATTGTCGTTGATGTATAGCAACGAAACCGGCGATCCACTACATATTACACTTACAGTCGCAGAAAAGAAAATGAAAACTACAACAATTGGAATCCGCAACCACCTTAGACATCATAAGCCCGAAATATCACTTACTTTGGATTTCATGCCTAACCATATGAATTCTTTAGAGATCATAAACCTGGAATATCTCATATTCCGAATTTCATGCCTAACCTTATAAACCCGGTATTTTAGTCTCAATATTGAAAATATTTTTCAATAACCAGTCGGGTAATTCAACAAGATTCCAGACAACCTGATCGAATGCCCGTCGGAAACTTTAGTAGACGGCCGCACCCCCGGTGCCGTCGACGAAGTGCACTTAAGCGGAACACCGCGCCGCGAGCACCCAGGAGGATGCTTTTGGAAACAGGGTTCTCCTACAGTCACTTGGTCGGGGCTTTGGGACGTGGCTATCTAGTAATGTTACCCGGCGAGTGTTCGCGTACTATACGTGATTGCGACGGAGTTTTGATCCAAATCAAAACCCTGCGGCAACCGATCAAAAGAGACTAACTTGCTAGATTCACAAAACTAATTATTGTGGATTCCAAATATTGTATCACATATATAAACCTGAAATGATGCTAAAATTACGAATACGAAATACCCCGAATTGCCACTACAGAAAAATAACATCACATGCAATCTTGGCAAAAACAAACAATATCTGAAACACCAAACCCCAGAGACTGGAACACCAGAGAAAAACAAAGCCAAAAATCCATCAAAAAACCGGTGAGGCTGGTATTTTTGTACATTTCGCCGGCCAAAATCCGGTTGATTGGGCTCATTTTTCTCTAATGTTCATGTTACATCATATGTAACATTCTGCACTTGTTTAAATAATTTTTAGAGGACTTAAAAAATTCGACAGAAACTATGGATTTTGTTTCGAGATTTCGGATTTGTTTCGGTTTCGTAATTCTACTAAAATCGTCTAATTCTCTAGCATAGCTCTGATATCATGTTAGGATTCCTTAGCACCCCAGTAGATTTTTCAAGGCATCTAGTATGCAATTTTAAAAATCTAGGGTGCTAAAGAACCCTAACCTATGATCTAACTAGACAATTAGGTTTAAACTAATATGTAAACTACTTTACACTAAGTGAACAACGAATACAACCTTTATAGACCGGTCCTTCACTTCAAAAGCTCCGTGTAGTAGTCTCTTCGCTCCAAGTAGTGGTCTCCCGGACTCTAGTTAGGCTCCACTAGGCGAAATGAACAATCTTACTTGAAGTCTTCGAGGCCGAAAATGATCTACGTCGAGGAGACTCCAGCTCAAGCTACCTCTTCACTAATTGAGAATTGGTGAAGAAAACAAGCTAAACTAAATGGCTAGTCTAGTGTAGGTTGATGAAGTAGGATTTTTTTGCTCACTCTAGAATTAATTTTCTCACTAATTTTCTTCACCTCAAGAAAACCTAGAGAGCTTTCCTTGAAATGAAGAAGATGATGAAGTGTAAAATGAATGTATGAGTGAATGAAAAATGATAATTGCAACCATGGGTGAGATAATATCTTATATTATCTATGTAGAGAATTAACCATGGCTATAAATAATGGTTAGGTTAATAAATATCTAAGGTGAGACAAAATTAGTGGACTAGGTCAAGATTACTACAAGCTTCTCCAAGCTTCCAACAACCATGCTTATTTCCAACTAATTTTGATTTTCCTTAAATAAAACAAACCCTTAATTATCTATGGAATGGTGTGAGTCTCATACACCCATGTACTATGTATCATCAAGCATGATACAATGAAACAAATGTAATTAACATATATCACATATATGTCAAATATAGAAGTGAGAAAAAGAAATGCTTAAATGAGCTAATATTAGTTAATGTATATTAATATATCAAATATATAATTATACATTAAATTATTAAATCAACACTTAATTTAATAATCCGGCTATATCACATATAACCGACTAATTTCATTTATATCAACATATCGAATCAACAATTGATTCGAAAACCCAGCTATATCACATATACCCGATCGATATCATATATCGCGAGATTAGAATACGGTATCACATACACGTAGTAATCTCAGTCCCACACATATCACTTATGTGCTCCTACTTCGTTTCGCCTCAGCCAGGAAATCTCTATGAAGGACTCTAAAGACTCGTCAATACGCTAGCAGTAGGCAGTAATCATATCACATACCTACAAACTGTCAGCGGCACTAGCTGTACGTAACGGCTCCCAGGTATTGAGCGATCAGAAGATCAACAAGCAAGCTTGCTCATACTCCCGTGAATCTAATAAGTAACACTACCGTACAGTCCGGTCTCTTCGCCTGATATGTCACATATCTAGTCTGGGGTAGTATACGTCAGACCCCAATAACTTGATAAGTCATGCCGATGTGAGGCTCATAATGGTCCGAGAAACTACTAATAACACTTACCAGTAAATCTCAGTAACCCTGGCCAGGGATTTCCAGTTATGGCTAATCGAGCACAGCGCAACATCAATCCCCAATACCGGGAGAGACGAAACCCCTCCTATCGCTCATTGCCTCCATGTGACTCGGGACTGTACCCAAAAACCACATGTTTGCAAGACTCAGTAGAGCTGTGGTAGGGTGGAAATCAAACCACGGTGGGAGACACACAAGACTCTATGACGATCTCGGGTCTACAGACTAACCTATACCAGTGTCACTAGGGAACAGCTATCTGACGATGGGTATAATACCATCTAGAAGTTCTTGGTGAGTCCTGTTCAGTGTACCCATTCTCCAATGAGAACCCGTATACCATCTTTGATGTAAAACACCAATGGATATGGGATCATCCATCGCCCATCAAATTGGTCAAGAAGCGTATACGCTAGTCTACTCTAGAATATCGATGTCCTGTCTCAATACAGCCTCGACTAGGAACAATTAAAGGATAAACTTGTGGACAACCCTGGCCCCACTTGTATCATCTGCATCATAATCCTGGTAGTCAAGTATACATCCTAAGGGCTTTACCAACATGTGAGAGCAAGACAGTATCACAATACTAGTCAACATGTTAAGATAAAGAGTAACCAGATAGCATACTATCATGTCGAGCAAGAAAGTCCTCTCTATATATGTCCAAGCATCCATTATAATATACAATCATGTATAACAATGGCCTCTAGAGCATACATACAACTAACACTCACCCCCAGTGAGCACCTGTATACAATCTTAGGCGATCACACCAATGGTATGGGACCAACCACCACCTCTCGTCGGGGTCTAGAAACATATACACAAGTCTACTCTGGAGTATCGATACTCGATCTCGACACTCCTGTGACTTTGGACCTTTAAGGATGTGCTTATGGACTACCCAGCTCCTACAAGTTTGATCGCCATCATAAAGCTCGTAGTCAAGCAAAATCCTACGGGTTTTATCAACATGTAACCGCCACATGTTATATCGAGTATAACATATGCACATGTTAAGATAAAGTCAAACTATAATAGTATATTACTGTATCGAGTCTTTATCAATATGTGCAAGAAATATAAAGCATCAATAGAAAGAAATACGCATATCAAGATAAAGACAACTCAACTAATATACTATATACAACCGAAAAAGATTGTCCTGTACATACATATCCCTATTATCCTATACAATACAGGCCTCTAGAGCAAACATACCCAACAGAATCAAAGTGGTTAAAAAATACAATATGTAAGAAGGAGTACAAAAAATGTGTATATATGCATATCAAGAAGGTGGAGCTCCCAATAGGTCGGCGAAATATCTGCTCCTCTCTTCAGACTCATTTTCTTTCTGCTCCAAAGTGGCCAGCAGGGCTTCGGTCTCCTCCTTTTGGCGACGGCGTTCGGCGAGCTTATTGTCAATAGCACGCTTCTCGGTGACATAGTTCTGCACCACTGCTTCCATGATCGCAACTTCATTATCCAAGGCTAGTCCTCGGGCCATAGCCTAGGCAAGTGCTCTGCGAAGCGCATACACCTTATTAGCAGTGGTTTGTCGCTCTCTTCTTAAGTGTCCGAGTTCCCGGGAAGCCGCTTCACCCTCTGATTTTTTCGGACTAACTTCTGCTCCTCAGAACCGATAAGAGCAATGCATCACTCGACACGATCGTTAAGTTGAGCCCCTGACATTTTTGCTTCGGTGGCAGGACATTTAGAAGCGATCTCATGAAGCCAGGCTTCAATTTGCCGACAGTAGTCAACCCAAGTGCGAACCAGAGATTCTTCATAATAGATACTGAAAGTGCCCAGCATGAGGTTGACTACCTCGGAAAATTCTCCTACAGAATATGAGGCTCCATCATTAAGTTTTGCAATGAGAGCCATCAGCGACTATAAGATGCTCGTTGCCAATACCGGAGATGTGCATCGAGCAAAAGGCCCCGCAGGCATAATGACTTAGGATTCGAAATGGACCAGGCCTGCCGGAGCTATCAGAGTAGGAAGTGCAGTAGGTTCCCTTGCATTCTCGTCGTCTATGAGCTGCAGGACTACATCATAAATCATTATGACTGATTAAGCTTTGTAAGGGAACTAGAAAAGAATGGACCAAAGATAAAACTTACCGACACTGGACCGCAGTGCTGGGTGAGGAGATAAGCTATGACCTAGCCTTTCCAAAATAACACTGGAAAGTTAGGATACCATCAGACCCATCACTGAAACATCAGACAGATGACATAAGAATGGAGTCAATAAAAAAGTGATAAATAGTAAAATCAAAAGGTACCTTCCATCATCATCCCAGAAGAAGTAGGAGGGGTAAAAATGGTCATAATGCCAGCTTCCTTAGTATGTAGAGTATCGGGAGTTGCGAGAGTGGCGGCTCTCGATACTGAGGATGACAAAGTTGTCGGCACATCCACACCTGAAACCAAAAGAAAACGCATCGGCAAGTATATCTGGTGGAGACAAAAAGGAGTGTGAGGTAAATATAACGCAAAAAACCAAGCGGCTCTGCGAGAGTCACTAGGACAGGGGCCACAAACATTCCCCGAGCGCTGCTAACCTTAACAACTGCCTCAATATAACTACTTTGGATCACAGAGTCAGAAGGAGATGAAGCTCTTGAGTCGACAGCCCTTGTCTCCACACTATGAACCCCGTCAGATGTCTGCGAGCCACTGATAGAAGCGGTGACCTCAGGAATGACAGGATCGTGCATATCGGATCCTGAATAGTCGACTTCGTCCATGTAAGGATTGATCTGGTCGTCATTTGTCGGCTCCGCAGGTAGCACAGGGATCTCTGCTGAAGGGATTTCACCTTCTTCAGGTGTATTGGCCAAGGCCTGATTGCTGGAGCTACCGCCAGCTGTAAAAAACATTCACCAAGGGGTTAGTAAAGTAATCACCCGGGCTCAAAAAAATTGAAAAGAAGATTCTTTTTACCTGAGAGGCCTGAAGTATAGGTTCCTCTATAAGACGGCATGTTGACTCCGCCTGAGCCGTCCGAAGAGAACTTCTCTAGGCGTGCACCAGTTGGATTTCCTCATCGTCAATAGGTTCGGCATCGATAGCGGTGGACATCGGCTGTTTAAGCGCTCTTTCCCATAACAGTCGGAAGCGGCCATGAGCGAGATCCGATAACCTCGAAACACGCATGATAACTATTCTGGAAGGGACATTTGGTATATAAATACCGGATGGTGGTCCCCTAGCATCTGTTAAAAAAATCACAGAGAAAAGAAATTGATAAGCGAACAAGATAAAATGATGCATTGTACACATAGAACATTAAGAAAATGGATCTCACCGGAACTCTGGGTGGCTCGTTGCCTCATGCGCACTTCTTCTTGATATAAATCAAGAGATACTCGGATGGCTTCTTCAATGGATGTCGTTGTAGAAAAAGAAAAAAAAGAGATTAGACACGTAATATGGCCTACAAAAAATATACTTGAAGAAAAATAGAAGAACTATACCGGTTGCCGCAAACGCCCGTGCCTTCTTCGCTTTGTCTGCAGCTAATTGTGCGGAAATGGATAATGCTGCCTGAAGATCAGCATCATCATCCTCTGCCAATGACTCGACAATGGCTGCTGCAAGATTGACAGCCTCTATAGTGGATGACTTTGGAAAGATGACATCGATATTCATCCTATACTCAGAGATGCTTTAGGTCGGGGAAGCTTGAGTCTCCGGACCAGATGCAAGGCCAACTATAAAAGAAGCCTTTCGCCTCTTGCAGGAGCCTGCAGTGGCTTGAAAGACCGTCTTCTTACTTAACGATGCCCTCAGCTGACGCTTCCCAAATTCTAAATTAGACGGTGAGCCACCCGCGATGTCATCTCTGACAGATGACCTCACTTTCGGTGTAAGGACAGAATCATCAGCAGGCAAAACGCTATCAGCATGACATGACCTGCGGAAGGCCCAGAGGAAATGGGAGAAGGAGGTCGCTTTCTACCCATGACCGTTCTTTTCTGAGTACCGGGAACAAATTCTGGCTAAGCACTCCTGAAAGCTTGAGCTGTCCTGAGCTCCTGGACAGCGGGAGAAACTGTCAATGTCTCTTCTCGAGGCAAAGAAAGAAGAATAACCGACCTCGGTTTCAAGGGAAAGTAAGGTTTCGATGCCCTCATAAAACCTCGACGACCGAGGAAGACATGCTTCTCTTAATCGATGACCCTAGCCATGGATGATGAATACCATGATCGAAAGGCTGACAATAGTCAGAGGACGCGGTTCGGGTCGGGGATCGCAAAGCAGGATCTGGTGCCCAGCTTTATAAAGTGATGAATGGCGTTCTTTGCTGACTCCTTCATAAAAACAGGCTAGAAATGAAAATCTTAGAGCAGAATGTCTTGATCATATCCAAATTACCGGGAGAAGCGATAGGGGATATAAGGCCTGTAGGCAACATCATTACCGCGCCGGTACACCAAAAAGCCAGGACAAATCGAACAGAAATAAGCGATGTCCCTATTCTCCAAGTTCAAATTACCCTATTTCAATACATCTAGTAGAGGTTGACTGGGGTAGTGGGACCTTACAAGTACCCAATCATCAAAATAAATTTGCCTTTGCTTCTGGAGATTGTAAGGATTGAAGCACATCCGGCGAATGTCTCGGTTCGGTTTGAGCCCCGCAGCCCTGACAAGTTTCATTACCATAGGAAATGAAACCGTGTCAAAAAACATCGATTTCACCTGCTCACTATATGCCCCATTCACATGCAAATGGATCCACGCGCCGAAATAGTTCAGTGGCATATATACATGCTCCTCACTTGAGTCGTCTGAGGTGGCTAATTCAGTGAGACCCTGATATAGAAATGACAACCCGGCGATACCAATGGTTAGTCTTGCACTAGAAGCTATGCGATCGGCAGGGTAAAATACGGAGGCCCGCATAAGACTTGGGTGAATAGGGATTGCGACCCAGCTCAGCCACAAGCCTATGAAAGCAATGAAAAAGGAGTTCTAGTCGATCCCCGAAGCAGCAGCGTCCTTGAAATCATAAGGGGATTCGTTACGACGAAAATATTCTTCTACCGCCATGGGATCCTTCTCCTGCATGCGTAAACTGAAAGGATTTCTCATGTCCGCATGCCTATCAATATCGGCCCTAAGGACATGCAGGTACACAAATCTAGCAATGAAAGCCTCAAAAGTAACCCCTTCTCCTTTAAGTCCTTGTGCATCTCCTCGAAAATGGTTAGTGCTTTCCTAAGGCCTGGTCGCAAGAAATCCATCGCATTATCACCGGTCAAATCATCGGCAGCCGGACCCGCAGCAAAAACAAACTCGTTACGGGGAACTAGCTCATCGTAATGTTCACCCGTGATTGGCAGCCTGGAGATATGTTGGAATTCCAACAAAGAGATGGATGCTTCCCTATCAGACATCATAAAGGTACTGGTTTGCACATTCTACTGCTCGAAGAAAGACTTCACCCACCAGGGTCAGATCTTAGGATACTCAAACAGGGAGGCATAAACTGCTCTAAAAAGCCCAGTGCGCTCCAGCAAAATCCTCTCCGTTAACAGGATGAACCTGGCCCATCCAACGTAGCTGGTCAGATACCTTGGGATCATACCCATGTTGTAAGGTATTCCCCCATGGTCTCGCCTCATCCTGGCTCATTCGACGGCCCAAAAGATCTATTGGTGTTTGTGTCGTTACTCCCTCCAAGAACGGTTGCAACTGTTAGTGTATATGCCCTAGAGGCCATTATTGTATCATACTCGATTGTATATTACTTAATGGAATCTTAGGATATTCACAGTAGTATTGACAGTCTTGCTCAAAATGGTAGTATGCTACTTGGTTTGTTTCTACTTCAATATGTGCATGTGTTTTTTTTAACATATCGCTTATACATATTAGTGGAGCCCTTAGGATCTTTTCTTGATTACCAGCGTTGTGATGGCAGTCACACTAGTAGAGGCTGGGTAATCTACAAGCACATCCTTATACAGGTCCTTAGTCGTAGGATTATCGAGACGGGGCATCGATACTCCAGAGTAGACTAGTGTATACGCTTCTCATCCCAGCAGGGGAGATGGTCTGTCCCACAACGATTAGTACGTCGTACTGGAGATAGTATGCAGGTGCTCATTATGTTATAAGTACACCGGACATGACTTGTCGGGAACTGCTGGTTGGTACTATACCTATCGTCAGGTAGCAGTTCCCAGGTGGCATGAGTACAGCTTAGTCCGTTGACTTGACACTTCCACTTCGCCTCGAGTGTGTTCCGTACTTTGATTACTACCCTACCACAGCTCTATTGAGTCGTGCAAACAGATAGTAGTTGGGTGCAGTCCCGAAGCACTTGGAGGCAGTGGCGGTTAGATAGGATTCGTCTCTCCCGGGATTGGGGGTTGATATCGCGCTATGTTTGGAGAGCCATTACGCAAATTCTCTGGCCAGGGCAAGTGAGATTTACTGGTTGGTACTCCAGTAGTTTCTCAGAGTGTAATAGGCTACACTCCGACATGACTTATACCGCTATTAGGGGTCTGACGTTTACCGCCCCCTAGGCACGATATGCGATAATCTTAGACGAACAGACCGGACTGTACGGAGATTGTCACATTCAGGCTCAGTAGGAGTTCAGATGGGTTTTCCTCATCGGCCTTCTTATCGACATCTACCTGGGGACCGTTACGTACAGCTAGTACCACTTGCGGCCTGTGGTTAAATCTACTGCCAGCGTAGTGTCGAGTCTTTAGAGTCCCACACAGAGGGTTTTCCACCTTTGGGCGAAACGAGGTAGAGGGCGTATGGTTTTACGACAGGGTTCGTTCACATACGCGCACTTGTGTGTGTTTGGTGTTCGGGCAATTGATACTAGTGGGTTTTGGTTTAAGCCGGATCCTAGTATTTGATTTTGGATTGGTTTAGTCTCATTGTATCCGTGTTTCTCGGAACACGGATGCGGGTATGTATATACAGATGATAAGGGCAGAGAAGGAGACACCTCATTAGGGTTTTGACCATTGACTTGATTAAAACCATAATGAGATGGAGGAAATTGTTTGCTAATTTTTATTAGTGATAATTATGTCATGGATAATTGGTTTGACTATGTTGACCATTGTTGACTTAGATATTTTTGTTGTGCACAAGATATTTTGCTTAGCATTAATTGTGACATGATAATGGTCATATCAAATGAGCCATAACAATTATCCTAATAAAAATTATTATTCTTTTTTCCTCATATGAGAGCTCTCTTCATAATTTTTGATACACTCTCTCTCATAGCTCTCTCTCCTTCTTCCTCTCTCAAGCCCAAATGTCTCATGAGTTGAGAACATGGGTTGTTGAGACTAAGCCACCAAAATCCTTCTCTACTCACTCTATGGTTCTTAGTTTAGCACACCAAGCACCCTAATTACTTCATTATAGAGGTTGGAGCTCAAGGTAGAGACCTTCAGGTGGATCTTCTTTGACGTGGAAAAGCCGGCGAGGAGGCGTCATCCATCACCACTCCAAGGAGCTCACAACAAGAAGAAGCACAACAAGGAGAAGAAGGACTAGAAGCTTGAGGTATAATCATCTAATATAGTAGTTAGCACTCCTAGTTAGTTTGTTATTTAATGTTTAGCAAAGATCCTCATGGTTAGTCTATGTTACATTGTAAAGAAAAATTTGATTTTTACCTATTCCGCCTCCCCGCAAACTACCGGGGTGAGTAACATAGACTTACAGTGGTATCAGCGCCTAGCTAAACAATAACTAACATGTTAGCAAAACCTTTAGAACTTCGATCACGGAAAAATCCCGAAAACACGAACAAAACTTGCATATTCTGTCGATTTTTTAAACTGGTCTAAAAATTATTTCAGAGACCTGAAAAATACGTGCAGGATTTTTGTAGAACACTGAAGAAATTTGGGCACCTAACTCGGTCAGACCACCGCGGAATCGCGGTCGAACCATGCGTTTTGCTGTGGATCCGCGGCCGAGTCAACTCCGAGTTGGTCCGGATTTTTTCCGGTGCTCTCTGTGGTTGTTTTGTGTTTTCTGGGATATTTTGTTTCTGCTCAGGAATTTTTCTGTACTGTGTTGTACTGGGAGTAGATTAAAATATGATTATTGATCGAAATTCTATAAACTTTAGCAAATCGGATTATATCTGTGATGTGTTATGTATGCTGAACGTCTGCTAATCGCTATACGTCGATTGCTGGAGGTTGCACATATCTGTGATCTGTAATATTGGTCTGTGTATATGAACTTGTTGGATTGTCGTGGATGAATAGCCGGGGATGTGAAATGAGCGTTTTATCTTTCATTTGATGTAAATTGTAAATTGATGTAATATTATTTTATGGTCGCACATCCGGATTGAGGTTGTTGCCACTATTGTATATTATTTCTTTTACTGTTTTCTGCTCCTAGGATAGACCCAACGTGGGGTGCACAAACTACCGGGTACTTTGAAGTGCCGAGTGGCCTACTCACTTTATTGTGGGAGTTTGCTTCACTTCAGGTATTTGGAGGGTAGTTTTCCGCACCCGTAGGGGTCTAGGGTGGGGTTTGGCTATTCATCACGACCGTGTAATCCGTCTTTCGTTGCAGGCTCAAACGAAACGCGGATTCCTAGCATATCCAATGCGTTCATCTGTGATATGGAATGACTACCATTGCGTATGATGAATGTATATATCTATATATGATATCTAGTAGACGTTGCTTATGTTTTACTTCCGCACTAGTCCATCCCCCGCTCTGTCGTTAGTTAAGTAACCTAACGGGTGATGACGGGGCCCCGTGGCGAATGCGGATGGCATAAGCGTACGTTATATTTTCGTTGTTTTCTACAATGGTAGGATTAATTGATGGGACTGCATTAAATAAATGCTAAGCAAACAAACCAAAGCTGAATCGTCGGAATAATTTCAAAACCACTCGGTTTTTTCAAAACAGCAAAACTTTTAAAATGCGGAGCTTAAACCACTCCTTTTAAAAACTATCAGGTTCCTTCGATTATATCAAGTTCACTATGTTCACGGTTTTGCAAAAACCATTCGTAGCCCTCCGTCATTTCATATGAATATTCAATAGTATTCAAGCTATGTTTGTTGACCTTCGTCAAGGCAGAGTGATTGGTAGCTGCTGAGTGTTCATATATAGCATAGATAGATGTGTTGGTTTGGGACAGTCGTATTACCTTGTTGACCTTCGTCAAGGGTATATACGGGTGGGTTCAAATTAACCTGGACAATGATGGGTAGAACTTAACATGTGACTTATGATTTGTTGACCTTCGTCAAGGTCATAAGAGCATGGGGCAAAAATCCACATCGGGAGTTTCTAAAGAAACTGAAACTTGCTAGTGTTGCATATCATTTGGAGTTTGATAATGTTGGTAGGATTCCTTCAGCATTATCACACAATGATATTTAGATCCCGATCCTACTGTAAGTATCCGCTACTCCTCGGGAGATTTTTCACTTAACGATCAATGCTATAAACCAAGTAGGTGTCTAGAATGGTGTTAGCGGGGCTACGCCTCCAGGGAAAAGAGGTTATTTAATTAAGGAACTTCGCAAAAGCGTCGTAAAACCTCCCTCGAAGTACCGACACTAGCCTGGCCGAACGATTAAGCAAGAATTGTACGGTGAGATCAATCCTGACTAATTCTTCTTTTATAGTTTGAGGAAGGATTCGAGAAACAGTGGGAGCCATCCTGTTTAGATAAATTAAAAACCAAATCTAAACTTGCAAAAGTATCATGCTAAGTGTTTTTCTTCTCTCTCTCCTGCAGCGACCCAGTGACCAGACATAGGTTACATCTAGATAATAAAATGACTGAATATGACTATAATGACTGGCAAAGGTCTGTCCAGATGTCCATTGCCTATAACAAGATGGGACACCTCTTTTCTACTCAAGCCCCCGTCGTCCCAGGTCCAGTTTCCACCGTCATGAATAATGATATCCGTATGACATCGGAAAAAGATAATATGAATGCCAAGTACCTCGTGTTGGCCTCAATAGATGGTGCAAACCGGAGGAAACACGAGAAGATGGACTTAGCTTCCATCTTCCTCCATAACAAAGATTTATATGAAGAGCAATCTCGTATCGCAAGATATGAGACCTCGAAGGAATTGCTTCAAGCGAGGTTGGCTGTCGGATCATCTGTAGGGGACAACGTCCTTACAATGACAAGCTATATTGATGAGCTCACGAACCTGGAGACCACGTTGGAAAACAGGTCAAATACTGACTTGTTTCTACAGTTCCTACCCTCTACTTACACCCTGATGGAAACCGGGGAGACACCCACTCTGCTTATTGGGGAATATTCCTCTTCTGTATCCAAGGCGAAAGCAAAGGGTGGGAAGAAGAAGACCTCCACAAAGCTGATATGCGGTGTCAGGAAGGTTGAAGAAAAGGGAAGGGCAAAAGTTTCGGGACTAAAAGTAGGGAAGGAGGGACGTTCCTATTGTTACGAGAAAGGACATTGGCAGAGGGATTGCAGGGTTTTGAAAGCCAGTGGCCAGGATTCGAATCATGTTGTGGCTTCGGCTTCGGGTGTGTTTGTAATGGAAAACTGTATGTCAATTAACTCTACTTCCTGGGTACTAGATATCGGATCAGGATCTCATATCTGTAATTCATTATAGGCTTTAAGAAACCATAGAGTTATCAGGGTAGGTGATATGACTCTCAGAGTTGCGAACGGAATGAGCGTGGACGCTGAATCCGTAAGGGAATATCACCTAGGATTGACAAGTGGGCATATATTGATTCTACGTAACTGTTTATATGTACCTAGTCTAGCTTGTAATATCATATATGTATCCTTACTTTCTAAAGAAGGATATGATTTTATATTTGTAAGCAATATGGTCCACATCCACCTAAATCGAGTTCTAATTGGGTCAGGTACATTAGAAAACGGAATATACGTATTAAATCAAGCTCAGGTTTTCAGTGTCCAGAACACACTTAAAAGAAAGTCTCCGGAAACAAATCAGGCTTTCTTATGGTATTGTAGACTGGGTCACATCAATGAAACACGGCTGACAAAGTTACATAGAGAGGGATATTTGAATCCGTTCGAATATCAGTCTTATGCTACTTGTGAATCTTGTCTCATGGGAAAGATGACAAAGACTCTGTTTACTGGACACAGAGTAAGAGCTAGAGAGCTCTTGGGACTCATACACAGCGATGTGTGTGGTCCAATGTATACACATGCGCAAGGTGGTTATTCCTATTTCATTACTTTTACGGATGATTTCTCTAAGTATGGACATATCTGTCACGACCCGAAAGTACGGAACATGACCGGCACTTAGATTACGAAGCGTCTAGAGGCGCAACGTAACCTAAGTAAGCCGAAGCCCAGAAATCTAAACCATAAAAGAAGAAGAAGAAAAGGAAAACATGTAGAAAACAAGTTTAAAAGGAACATCCAATTTTCTCAAAAATTTCGGCAGAGTCTCCTTTGTAAAAACTGGCCTCCAAACGGGTACAACAAGTATAATATACACAAACAATAAAAAGCATCCCCAAACGGGAGCTAGCTCTATGCCAAAAGGCGGAAACAACCACACCAATGCACAATAGTATACAACGCCAAAGGGCGAGGCTCAAAACTTAAAAGAAAACAAATCCACCAGATACCATAATAATACAAGCGCGACTCTAAGGTCGAAATAAATAACTGGTCTAGTAAACTTATCAAGTAATACAAATTTGGTTGATGGAGCTTTCTAGATACAAATGAAATAATAAAAGTACAATGGAGGTCCAGATACAAGTGAACCAACCTACCGTGCAAATCACCTTGAATGAAAAGATGTGCCAGCAAGCTGTCAGGAAAACTTGTACATCGAACCTGTAATAAAATTTAGCACAACGGGGGTGAGTTGCCAACTCGTGAGTAGAAGATATCTGCGAAAAGAAATCGAATGCACGACGCTGTCCTAGGTCATAATAATATACTAATATACTACTAGTCATCAAGTAAAGGCAGAATAATAAGCTACGTGTAAATGCAAATGCTCCGTGCTCGTGTCAGTGCCTCATATAGTACTATGTCATGTGAATGAGTATGCATGCACCATGAATGTAAAATAACCAATTCTGAAATCTAGATATATCTGTATAAGAAATCTTTAGCTTTTATCATGGTAAAACGTGTATAGAAATCTGAAATATCAACGATGAAATCCATGGAAATCTGTGTCAAGTATCGACACAAAACATGTAAATCTCAAGTCTCAATACCTCATAATCTCAATGTCTCATAGTCTCAATATCTCGGGCTCCGTCAGTCCGGATCGGCCCATATCATCAAATCTCACGACCACGGTCAGTATCCTCCGGATATCCGCTGCGCCAGACATCACCGGTAGGTAGTCCTCCTTTGCCAGGCTCATCGTCTACAACTCGATCTTCTTGCCCCGGGGTACCATACCGGGCCCACTATGCGCCCGAGACGGTTCATCCACTCCTCGAATCGGGTCTCAAAATCCAACAAAAAACATGAAATCTCATGGTGGACGACACATACATCACGAGAAAATCGCATCTTATGTTTTAAAAAGAGAGGAGGAGAGAGAGAGAGAAGTTTTTATATATTCTTGCGGTTTTCCCCCAAAATCCAGAAATCTCATAGAAATCTAAAATCCCAAAATCATGAGTAAGTATATGGTAAGTGTCGGCATATGCCCCATAATACTGTATGATAACATGAAAATGTGAATGCATGAAATGTCTAAATAATAAATGTCATGTCTATACTAACACCAAAGAGTAATCACAATATTATATCGATCTAGCTGTTAGCTGATTCTATCAATAAAAGATAATATGATCTAAAGTGTACGTGACATAGCAATTACCGATGATGATATGTGTGAGCCGGCAAATAAGTGTGCGTGGAATATGCGCATTATCGGTAATGGTGCTGGTGTCCTAACAGGCAGAGTTTTATACTGATTATAGAAACGTATGTATGAACATGAAACATTATGATTACGGTATGAATGTAAAGACGGATGTGTAATAACCACTCATCTACGATATACAAGCACAACTACCACTATATGACTCGAACCTAAACTAGTGTCCATCTAACCTCCTAAGAAACTAAACCTAAGAAACTAGTCGATAAGAAATAGGAGTACACCTAAAGTCTGAGTCCATATCTCTAATAGTCGGCGATCCAGCCTCAATAGCGTCACGTACGTAGTACGACTTCCTCGAAACAAGAGTGCGGATCAATCATCACATCTATGCTTCGTACGGTAAAATCCATCGTACGGCATCCCAATATCGGGGTACGGGTCAAGTATCACCTACGTGTCTCATCATTCGTATAATATCATCATCAACTCATGTCAAGATCAAGGTGCTATACTGTAATCGCATACATCAATCATATATCATTGCCAGCATAAATGTACATCGTTAATTTATCCTCATAAATATCATGTATATGCTTCATATTGTGATTAAGTCACACTTAAATCATATCGTAATCATGTCACACCTATATGATATCGTAAACAAGTTACACATATATATCATATCGAAACCAAGTCACACCTATATGATGTCGTAATCAGGTCACACATATATCATATCAGAATTTCAGGCACAGGTTACGGTCCGGGTTCTATTTTAGAGTCCCATATATTTCAATATCATCACCATCCTTTATTATTGTTCATGTATACAAATCCATTATCTCATTTTCTAATGATCCGCTAACATCATAACACGACTGTATAGCCAAAAATCACGGCATCAGCCCAGTTATATTGTTTCATCCCCGTGTATCATATCACATCCTTGTATCACATATACGTATTGTGTATATATATATACCTACACCTAGTTCTATATATATATATATATATATATATATATATATACATACACGTATACACCACGTCGAGTCTCAGTGTGTGCGTGTGTGTGTATCTACCTGAAACATACGAATCTCTTCCAAGGTATTCATCCTCTGGTAAGGTCTTTCTAAATCAATCTAGTCCAACCTAAGGTCATTACTAGGTTCCTACTCACCAAGATTCTAAGGTCACGTCTGACTTCCTAATGACAAAAAGTACTATTCCTATTATACGTTTGCGGGGGTGCTAAACGCCATCCACCCGACTTCCCCCGTAGATACACATCTACTCACCTAGTCCTTGTCTGCCGAAGACGATATCGCCTTCCTCTTCTTCCTCGTCTGAAGTCCACGCGAGGGGTACCTATACGCAAACATGTATGATATCGTAAACTGAATCACGGACAAAAATCAAAACGACGCACGAAACGCGCATAAGTTAAAACCTATGTCCCGCTCATGCAAAAGGACCAAATATCGCTCGATATCGGCGTACAAACGCCGATTGATCGAGATAAATATCAACAAACAACTTGTACTTTAAAAACTCGTTACTTATAATATAAAACATGATTTAATCCATCAAACCCCTAAAAATCAATCAAATCGTCCGATTTCGAAAAACCCGAAAACGCCAATATACCGTTTTACTTCAAAACTTGACATTTAAATGAAACTAATGGTCATAAAACTCATTAAATTGCATAACTAGATTATACAACCCATTACTATATTTTTAACGCCCCAATTGTATTAATTGGAAAATTCTAGTTTGCAAACTTGCCCGATTTCGATACTTTTAAGCAAAATTTCACAATATCACAACTAAACTTGATTTTGCATGAATTAATATATTAAACTACAAGTCATGATAATAATAATATAATGAAATCATAATTTAGATTTTAAACCTCATTTATTTAAGAATTTCCAAATTCTAGTTAGCAAAAATAGCATTTTTATTACTATTTTTCAATTATCAATAGAAACTAGTAACCAATTTAAGTTTTTCATTCCAATAACAAGTTAATATCCTCTTTAAAACCATAATCTAGTGTTACAAATATTAATTGAAATTTTATCTCACCAATATATATAACTTATAGAAATCTAGTTTGCAAAAATACTTAATTTAAACAAATTGGAATGAACAAATTATAATTCAACAACCATGCAAGATTTTCCACTTCTAAAAATGTTAAACTAGTTATTATAACCCTACTTAATTAATAAAAATCATAACTTAATTTTATAACCCTAACTTGAATTTTTAAAACTTGAAGATAGAATTAATTAATTAATTCTAATTATGCTAGAATGAAACATTAAATAACAATAAATCAATAGAAGAAGATTTATACCTCCACAACATGAAACCCAAACATGAAAATAAGCCTCCAAAATGAATGCTTTCCATCTCAAAATCCATATAAAGATGAGCAAAGAATAGAGGGTAGGAATTAATTAGGATTTTGTTGATTTTTATTTGGATTTTTGAAGGATTTTGATGATTTTTAATGCAAAAATGATGGGGGGAAAATTTTGGGGCTGCCCATGGTGGTGAGGCCGGCCATGAGGTGAGGAAAAGAGAGGAGAGTGAGAAAAGGTGAAGAAAAGTGTAGAAGGTCTCACTAAAATATCACACAATTAAGTCTTTTCATGAAATTAATAAAAATTCTTTATTTTCCTCATTTAATTTAACCTAGAATGGTCTAGAACCATGGATAAATTTGAAAATAAATTTTTCATGAAACACACTTGATTCCAATATGTAATGGTTCACTCTTGCAAATTAAACCCATTCAAATTTGTAATTTACACTAATTTAGTGTATAAATAAAGTTTATGTTAATATTTAAAATAATTAATTTAGGAAAAATATTTAATTAAACTAAAAATTTATAAGTGACTAAATAAACACCATTTACTAGTAATTACATAATTAAAATAGGTATTTTCAAATTTATAATGAAAAAAATTACGGTTTAGTTTTACGAAAACTACGTTTTACTTTACCGAAAATCATAAAATTCACTTAAAGAATTTTATTTATTTATTTATTTTAAAACGTTACAATATCTTCTTGATGAAGCATAAATTCGAGGCATTTGAGAAATTCCGAGAATACAAGAATGAAGTGGAAAAACAAACAGGCAAAAGTATCAAGACACTGAGATCTCAACGAGGTGGTGAATACTTAAGTGCCGAGTTCCTGAGATACTTAAAAGAGAATGGAATTCTCTCTCAGCTTACTCCTCCATACACACCACAACACAACGGTGTATCGAAAAGGCGGAATCGAACTCTATTGGATATGGTTCGTTCCATGATGAGTAAGGCTGAGTTACTGCGATCCTTCTGGGGTTATGCACTAGAATCAGCTGCATATCTTTTGAACAAGGTTCCAATCAAGACTGTGCCTACCACACCATATCAAATATGGAATGGGAAGAAACCTTGTCTCAAGTACCTTAAGACATGGGGATGTCCAGCTTTTGTAAAAATGCAGCATGCGGACAAGCTCGAGGCACGCTCAATATTGTGTAAGTTTGTGGGATACCCTAAGAACTCCAGAGAGTATCTTTTCTATTACACAGAGGAACAAAAGGTTTTTGTTTCTCAACATCCCCAGTTCTTGGAAGCTGAATTTTTAGAAAATCAGAAAAGTGGGAGCGCAATAGAACTGGAAGAAATTCCAGAACCACAAGCTATTACTGAATGCTTGGTAGAACCAGAGGTTTCAGAAGAACAGGACATCCCAGCGCCACTCCGCAGAAGTAGTAGGCAGTCTCATCCGCCCGAGAGATACTACGGTTTTCTCATAGACAGGGATCGAGATGATTGCATCATTGACAATGATGAGCCTACTAGCTTCCAGCAAGCCATTCAGAGCAGCGACTCGGTAAAATGGCTGGATGCAATGCGGACCGAAATGGAGTCCATGTATACCAACAAAGTTTGGACTTTGGACATTGCTCCAGAAGGGGTAAAACCCGTAGGCCGCAAATGGATCTTCAGAAAGAAGATTGGTGTGGATAGACAGGTTGAAACCTATAAGGCTAGACTTGTTGCAAAGGGTTTTCGTCAAAAACCTGGTTTGGACTATGACGAAACCTTTTCTCCAGTGGCTATGCTCAAATCCATTCGGATCCTTCTTGCCATTGCTGCCTTCCACGATTATGAGATCTAGCAGATGGACATGAAGACGGCCTTTCTAAATGGTAATTTAGAAGAGTGCGTCTATATGGATCAGCCAGAGGGTTTCATTCAGAGTGGGAGCAGCAATAAAGTGTGCAAGTTGCTTAAGTCCACTTATGGACTAAAGCAGGCATCGCAGAGTTGGAACATCTATTTTGATAAGACAGTCAAAGAATTCGACTTTATCAAAAATCCAGATGAACCATGCATTTACAGTAAGATTGTAGGGAGAACTATGGTATTCCTCGTCTTGTACGTGGATGACATTCTCTTAATAGGAAACGATATTCCTATGCTACAGTCAGTCAAAGGATTCTTGTCACAGAGGTTCTCCATGAAGGACCTGGGTGATGCCTCCTACGTTCTGGGGATCCAGATCTAACGTGATAGATCTAAACGGATGTTGGGACTTTCGCAGTCAAGGTACATCAACACCATACTGAAAAGATTCAGTATAGAAGATTCTAAGTGCGGTAACCTACCGGCTTGTCACGGAATCACCCTCTCCAAAGAGATGTCTCCCAAGATTGATTTGGAAAGGGCCCGCATGTCATCTATACCCTACGCATCTGTGGTAGGCTCTATAATGTATGCGATATTATGTACCAGACCAGATGTAGCATACGCATTGAGTGTTGTAAGCCGGTATCAGTCAAACCCAGGGGAAAAGCACTGGATAGCAGTAAAGAACATTCTCAAGTACCTAAGAAGGACTAAGGAGATGTTCTTGGTGTATGGCGGAAAAGACCTCCAGATCGAGGCCTTTACTAACTCCAGCTTCCAGAGTGACAAGGATGACTCCAAGTCCATGTCGGGTTATGTCTTTACCCTCAATGGAGGGGCAGTCTGTTGGAAGAGCTCCAAGCAGGACACCGTTGCTGACTCGACGATGGAAGCAGAGTACATAGCTGCTTGCGATGCCGCAAAAGAAGCTGTCTGGATGAAGAAGTTCCTCACAGAACTTCAGGTGGTTACGACCATTGTTAATCCAATACCGCTGTATTGCGACAACAACGTCGCTATAGCTTTAGCGAAGGAACCCAGGTCCCATCAGAAGTCCAGACACATTTTGAGGCAGTACCACCTAATCAGGGAGATCGTAGATCACCGGGAAATCGAGGTGAAGAGAGTAGATACGGAGAATAACACTGCAGATCCATTCACAAAGGTCATCCCTCAAACGCAGTTCGAGAGACTATTCGAGATGATAGGTCTGCGATATGCCAGCCCATGGCCCTAGTGCAAGTGGGAGATTGTTAGTGTATATGCCCTAGAGGCCATTATTGTATCATACTGGATTGTATATTATTTAATGGAAGCTTGGGATATTCACAGTAGTACTGACAGTCTTGCTCAAAATGGTAGTATGCTACTTGGTTTATTTCTACTTCAATATGTGCATGTGTTTCTTTTAACATATCGCTTATACATATTAGTGGAGCCCTTAGGATCTTTGCTTGATTACCAGCATTATAATGGCAGTCACACTAGTGGGGGCTGGATAATCTACAAGCACATCCTTATACAGATCCCTAGTCGTAGGATTATCGAGACGGGGCATCGATACTCCGGAGTAGACTAGTGTATACACTTCTCATCCCAGCAGGGGAGATGGTCTATCCCACAGCCATTAGTACGTCGTACTAGAGATAGTATGCAGGTGCTCGTTAGGTTACGAGTACACCGGACAAGACACATCGGGAACTGCTGGTTGGTACTATACATATCGTCAGGTAGCAGTTCCCAGGTGACATGTGTACAGCTTAGTCCGTTGACTTGACACTGCCACTTCGCCATGAGTGTGTTCCCACTGTACTTTGATTACTACCCTACCACGGCTCTATTGAGTCGTTCAAACAGATAGTAGTTGGGTGTAGTCCCGAAGCACTTGGAGGCAGTGGCGGTTAGATAGGATTCGTCTCTCCCGGTATTGGGGGTTGATATCGCGCTGTGTTTGGAGAGCCATTACGCAAAATCCCTGGCCAGGGCAAGTGAGATTTACTGGTTGGTACTCCAGTAGTTTCTCATGGTGTAATGGGCTACACTCCGACACGACTTATACCGCTATTAAGGGTCTGATGTTTACCGCCCCTAGGCCCGATATAAGATACTCTTAGACGAACAGACCGGACTGTACGGAGATTGTCACATTCAGGCTCAGAAGGAGTTCAGATGGGTTTTCCTCATCGGCCTTCTTATCGACATCTACCTGGGGACCGTTACGTACAGCTAGTACCGCTTGCGGCCTATGGTTAAACTCACTGCCAGCGTAGTGTCGAGTTTTTAGAGTCCCACACAGAGGGTTTTCCACCTTTGGGCGAAACGAGGTAGAGGGCGTATGGTTTTACGACAGGGTTCGTTCACATACGCGCACTTGTGTGTGTTTGGTGTTCGGGAAGTTGATACTAGTGGGCTTTGGTTTAAGCCGGATCATAGTATTTGATTTTGGATTGGTTTAGTCTCATTGTATCCGTGTTTCTCGGAACACGGATGCGGGTATGTATATACGGATGATAAGGGTAGAGAAAGAGACACCTCATTAGGGTTTTGGCCATTGACTTGATTAAAATCATAATGAGATGGAGGAAATTGTTTGCTAATTTTTATTAGTGATAATTGTGTCATGGCTAATTGGTTTGACCATTTGACTATGTTAACCATTGTTGACTTAGATATTTTTGTTGAGCACAAGATATTTTGCTTAGCATTAATTGTGATATAATAATGGTCATATCAAATGAGCCATCACAATTATCCTAATAAAACTTATTATTCATTTTTGCTTATATAAGAGCTCTCTTCTTAATTTTTGATACACTCTCTCTCATAGCTCTCTCTCCTTCTTCCTCTCTCAAGCCCAAATGTCTCATGAGTTGAGAAACATGGGTTGTTGAGACTAAGCCACCAAAATCCTTCTCTACTCACTCTAGGGTTCTTAGTTTAGCACACCAAGCACCCTAGTTACTTCATTATAGAGGTTGGAGCTCAAGGTAGAGACCTTCGGATGGATCTTCTTTGACGTGGAAAAGCCGGCGAGGAGGTATCATCCATCACCACTCCAAGGAGCTCACAACAAGGAGAAGCACAATAAGGAGAAGAAACACTAGAAGCTTGAGGTTTAATCATTTAACATAGTAATTAGCACTCCTGGTTAGTTTGTTAGTTAATGTTTAGAAAAGATCCTCATGGTTAGTCTATGTTACATTGTAAAGAAAATTTGATTTTTACCTATTCCTCCTCCCCGCAAACTACCAGGGTGAGTAACATAGACTTACAGCAACCTATTATTAGCTGTCCAGTTTTCCACCTCTGCCGTGAAAGCAATTGGTTGAGGCTTTGTTGGCAGGATAGGCCCCAAAGGATTGGAGGGCGCTTCATATTGAAAGCTAACCCGGCCTTGGACTATCTGGTTGTACCATCCAGCCTATAGATGTATACCCTGTTGCGGAGCATCGTAAGCTCGTATCATTCGAAAGATCTCTGAATTTGTCGGCTCATCCGGGCGCAAGTTTTCTACACGCTCGTAACCGAAGTCTGACAAATATGCCATGCTACCTGAAAAGGCAAAAGAAAAAAGATAGCATTAAAATAGCATTCGTGGGGCATCCCGAACGGTGGGAGTCTTAACTACAAAGTTAAGAAACTTCATAAGATTTCTTGGGCACTAACGTCTAAAGTTCCTTTAAAGTACTTAGACTAAAATGATTAAGTTTCTTTAAAACCCTTAAACTAAAACTGTGTGAGTTGCTTTAAGCTATTTAGGCTAAGTCCTAGGTTAAAATGGTTCATAATTGCACGTTCAAAGTACGCAGACGACAAGTTAAAGACAAGTGTGCAAGTCATAAGTGCGTACTAGACAAGTGCACAAGTTATAACTGCGCACTAGACAAGTGGGTAAAAAACAGAAGTGCGCAATACACTTACCGTTTGAAGTTAAGGGAAGAAAAAGTTTCGAACAAGTGCGTAAGCACTAGAGAAACAAGTGCGCAAAAGAAGAAGCAGTTCTTAAAGTGCGCAAGTAAAAATGAAAGCGATGCGCTTCGAAGAAGGGGGTGCGCCCTTTTTATAGGAGGTCAAAAAGTTGGTTCACTTTCAGCGGATCTTGAGAAAAATCCGATGGTTCGAAATTCGACATCGATTGCACCCACATGCAGGACATGTGCACGCGATCAATGGAGGGAATTTGTTCGCACCTGTTCAAGTGCGCATCTGACGAAACTGGATCAATTGACTTGCGCACCTATATACATGCGCACATCAAGAAGTTGATTTAATCGACTTGCGCACCTATATACATGCACACCCGATGAAACTGGTTCAATTGACTTGCGCATCTATATACATGTGCACATCAAGAAGTTGATTCAATCGACTTGTGCACCTATATACATGCGTACATTATGAAATTGATTCCATGGGCATGCGCACCTATGTAAGTGTACACATAAAGGCTAACGCATGATACGTGCACATATGCTAATGAGGGGGTCTTACAACAAAAGCAAATTTTAGCAAAAAGAAGTGCAAATGTAAAAGAAAAGAAACTTTTCATTGATACGTCAAAAAAGAGGATTACAGACTAATACTGAAAAGTAAAAGACAAATAAAAGCAATGGCTGTTATATCGCATGAAAGTTCAGAGTGACAATAGATTGGCCGAGTTATAAGAGTGAGTGAAGTCATAAACAGACTCCGATAAAAACTCGAAAGCCTTATCCTCCATCGCTGTGCGTATCTGTTCGCCTCTATCATATGCGGACAAGATCGTCCGTTGTTGGAAGATTACATGCAGAAGAGCGGCTGCATGGTCTCTCAACCCTTTGGAAATAAATCCCATCAGGAAAACTGAATGCACCTTATTCGCGGCTTGGTCAAGAGTAGGGAGAGGCATTACATCCATAGCCCCAGAAAAGGTATCATGGATGGCTTAAAATATCAGCTGGAGCAAGACGGAGTGTCGATGAAGCTTTTTCCCACCGTGAGCCTCAAAATGACGAAGTTCGTCTTCATACTGGGCATCGTTAAAAACTGTAACGACTCTGTTTTTACTGTGCGAAAATTTTAAAGTTAATGAACAGAATGGAGTTTGCAAGCCTGAGTACAAGTTATAAATTAAATTTGTTTAAGAACAGCAAGAAACAACTTATAGCTCACTGGTAAAGCCCTTGCACTGCTGTGACGTATCCCCTGTGTTCGAATCCCAATAGCCACATATTTTTTTCTGAATTTTTATTTTAAACTTTTTGGAAGCCTAAAAGTTTATACGTGCAATACACGTAAAAATGAAAGACAGAAAAAATAAACATGTGTAAAATGTTGTGTACACAGCCGAGGACACGTGGCAAGAATCCAATCCCCCAACACCCTAATTGGACCGGCGAGATGCCCCTATGGGCCAGCGACGGTGGGTTCCCCGTAGGGAATGGTCCCCAAACTTTGCACACCTGACTCTTGGCCTATCCCCATTACCTCCATACTGTTTGTTTTCTCTGCAATTTAACAAAGAATTAAAATTCATCTTAAATCTCATTTTTAATGATTTTTAATTCAATATGTCAATACCAAAACCCTAATTTTATCCTATAAATACAACCCCATACCCTAGCCCTTCCTCATTCTGAAATCTCTAGTCAAAATTATCAAAAATTCTCAATTACAAGAAGAGTACAAGTGAAGTTAGCAAGAGGTCGACTTCAGGGGAGGATCTACGCAAGTTCCGGCGACCCCACGATGCCACGAAAACTTCCACATCTTTTTCTACTTTCCCTCTAGCAAGTAAGTCTCATTTCTTATTCTACTCTTTCATCTTAAAAAGTCCATTTTCATAAAATATGTCGAAAGTGGGGTTAATACCGACACCTCCTTTAAAATATTATAGAATCCACTTTTTCTTATATGTTCTTCATGAATATTATTACATCATACTTTCTAATCATTAAACTAACATTTAGAAACAATTTTCACTCCAAAACTCCATGTAAAATAACTTTAACCGAGCTTTTACGTTTAAATACCATGAAGTTTATATACGTTATCTTTTAAATTTTTGTTTAGCATACCTTTAGAAAACTTCACGAGGTAATGACCTACCTCTCACATACACACATATTGACATAGCACGATTCTCTTGAGACATAACTTTTGTGGCAAAATACGACTTTTCATCAAATTACCTTGAACTATAAAAACCCGTTTTCATTAAATTGTATTATCAAACTCTTTGCAATTATGCCCCTACAACCTATTTTGGGGAACCCGCTATTGGATGGTATGGATTATCGCACATCCTCGGAACTAGTAGAGCGAGATGCAAACCTCCTCACGGAGCATACGATCTTGAAAGAATTTTAATACGATTTTAAGAAAAACAAGATTTTCTACTTAATAAATAAAATTAATTTTTAATAATTATATAAATTTTATCAAACCATATATTTTTAATATATAATAAAATTCCATGTTTTCTAAAACAAATAAAAGAATGATAAGTTTCATTAAAATACCATCAAGTATCAATACAAGACAAGTTACACTAAAATATCTTGAACTATTCAAGCTAAATTAATTTTCACTAATATAACTCACTCTTTAAAATTCACATCCATGGAAACCCTAAAGAACATAAATAATTACTCGAGCTTTATTTTGAAAGTATATAAAATATTTTTCATAAAACCCTCTCGAGATATATAAAATTACATTAAGGACCCTAGTAAATATAGGTTTAAGCGGGACCAATTCTCTTGAGCCTCAGGGAGCAGGAGAAAGTGGGTGCTTGCCTATTTTAGGTAGAAAACTAAAATGGTGTTATCAATGGTAATTGTCTTGGAAAAAGACACAAATCCTGCCGTCCATATGTAGCAGTTACCGATAACTCCTAAACCTAATTCAGGATCCAAATTCTGTGCTAAGTGTATGACTCAAGTCTGATTCCAAATCAATCTGAATCCAATTCACATAAATCCAATTCAATATGAATCCAATATACCAAACATGAATACTTGAACCTGAATCTGAATACCAGTATAATATCATCATGACTTGACCTGACCGAACCATGGTTATATCTTGACTTGATTACATGCTTTCTGGATACATCCTAAAGCTGTTTACATGAACAACTTATACCATGGTCTCGGCAAGTCTGATAACTACAATTTATACAATATACATTAAGGGGTTTAACGGAGTAGACTGGTACGGAATGTGTTAAAAGTGGCATGATGATGGACACTAAAAGACACCTACATAAACATCATGTGCCGTTGTCTCGTGGATTTTGACGAGGCCTTATACTTACATGCTACCATAGTCTATGGGATAGTTGGACTCCTCTCGTATGCACTGATACATTCTGTACCAAGCTACAAACAACTACGTTAGCATAACAAACAGATAATTTACCAATTTTATTCTCTTACTTGTCTATTCCATTCTATCTTTTGGGACTTACCAAGCGCTAGTTCGCCGACGACATTCCTGTATCTTCTTTCTTTGGAATGTTCATCAGGAGAACCCGACTCTTAGGAGACCGAGCCCAGTCAGGATGATTTGGAGCACTTCACAGAGGAGCCGGACTTCTAGGCTTTTACTTATACTTATTTTCTTTTCAGTTCATATGCCACTGTTTAGACATCGCTTTCTATCATTGTACTTTTCTTTTCAGCTGTATGTAAAGAAAGAATGTTAATAAAAGTAGCTGTTATTATTACATCTCTTGTTATTCTTGTGTATTCATTTTATATTTCTTATTTACGCTTAACGTATTTACTTCTGAGTAAATACGTCGTGGCCCGTCACGTCTACTTCTCCGTACACTGGGAAGCGGGGCGTGACAAAAACTGGCTCATAAAAGCGGATGTCAGCATGGGAAACAATCTCCCTAATCGTGTAAAAATGGCCGGCCATCGCACCTGAAAGAAAAAGACTGGAAAGGCGTCAGTTCACTAAAAGGATGGGCTAAAAATATCCAAATTCAAAATTAAAGTTTAATTAAGGTTAAACTTAAATGGCATCCTTGAAGTAAAAGAAACTCTTAAGGTTTATCTTAAGTACGCAACCAAAAGGGTGCGCAAGATAAGCTAAATGCCCAACCCAAAAGGTGAGCAAGTAAAATTAAAAAGCGCAAACTAAAAAGGGATGCACAACTAAAAGCAGAGGTGCGCAAGCACACTTACCAAATTAGTAAGGAAGCAAAGGCTTCTGGTAGAAAACAAGAACTTTAAAAGGGTACAACTCCAAAGAGAGTGAAGGAAAAGACACCTATTTATAGGATTTTGAAAAGACGGTTCGCATTCTGCCAAGTCCCGAGGCAGAACTAATAAATTATAGCTCGACATTTGTTTGTCGTTTCGAAAACATTCGAAGAAGTAAGTGCGCACGCATGTCTAATGACAAAGTCATATGATATGAGCGCACATGCAACAAGTGCGCAAATGATAGGTGCGCACATGCACGTGCAACACATGGGCGCAATGCGCACTCAATCGACAACAAGTGTAAATGCGTGCGCAGTCCCTAAAAACATACGCTTATTAAAAAAGAAATAAATTTTGATTAATAAGCAATCAAATTTTTAATTAACAGTAAAATATTCTATTGATTAAATACGTTAACCAAAAGATCTGTGGATCAAAGATCCACCGGTGCACATGTCACCCTTAATTAATATAAATCAATTAAATTTTTTTAAATCAATCTAAAATCAGATTGAGGTAAAAACAAACTGATACAAACCGAATAAACCTAATTTCTTCTCTCTTATAAATAGGAGCCTCTTATGAAGAAATTAAGGACGAAAAAACTCTCCATAAGCTTGAAAATACCAAGACTTCTTCTTCATCAAAAAATTGCACAAGGTAGAAATCAAGAGAAACCTTCTCTTTTTCTCCATTAAAGATTCTTCACTTTTATACAGAAGCTTTTGTTTCTCTTCGAATCTATCGATTCACAAAAAAAAGATCAAATGATCTTAGGACCCATCCTTCGCTCTTAAAAATAAGAAGATGCACACCATCAAACGCATGTATACCTGATATAAAAATCAAGGTTTTCACTTCTCTGCAAATAAGAAAAGAAGAACAAAAAATAAAATAGAAGCAATGGCTTCTTAACTGAAACCTTGTGATAAAAACAAGTGTGCACCCTAATCAGCGCGCGCTTAATAAAAACGTTGCTGCTCTTGAGAAAATAATGAAAATAATCCTCCAAAGATATGCGTGTAGGGTATTTTTCGTCACCCCATTGAGATAGGAATACGCGTACTACAGATTCCTCCTGCCTAAGGTAAGCTGGGGTTTATTGATTGTGGGGATCCGAATCTCCGGCAGCCACGGACTAAGCTGCCGTTAATTACCCCTCTCCCTTGGAATGAAGAAACCTCCGATTGACGGGTCAAACTGGTCATGCGAACTCAATGTGCAGTGTGCGTGTGTTGTGTTTTGAGGGGTCTTGGGTATATCGGGGGTCTCGCAGAGTTTACGGGGGTCCCGCTACCCGGATGACTAGCGTCCAAACGATAGGGAAAGTGTTGTGGAGTATATAAATAAATAAAATAAAAGAGGGTGAATAGAGTTCAAACGATGCGTGGGCGCCAGCGCCTCAAGCGCCCAGCATGTAGGAGCTGGACGTTGGTGCCACGCGTGCCCGTCACATGGGCGTTGGGCGCCTTACGCGTCCGGCACGTGGGTGCTGGGCACTGGGTGCTGGGCGGAAAAAGGGGCTTAGCCCCTGTACTGGGTGTTATACTCCCAATTGACTTTTGGAGTTAAACTCCTAAAAAGAAAGTCTTTCTTTCTTTTTTTTCCCGGAGTTCAACTCCCAAGAGATTTTCGGAGATGATGAAAGGAGACCCCCTTCTTCTCCCTTGAGCCCTAGATCTTCTCTTGAGCCTTAGATCTTCCCAAAATGGGGTTTTTGGAGATGGGTCTCCTTCTTCCTCCTCTCTGTTGGCTGGATCTTGGAGGAAAAGGGAGTGAGACTTAAAAAAATCACCCCTTTTGGAGATTTGATGGAAGATCCGAGCTCCCTTTCAAGGGTTTTATGCTGAAACTGTTTCTTTTCAGAAAAAGAAGAGTTAAACTCTTGATTTAATTCAAGAAAAGAGAAGAACGTTTAGAACCTTGAAGAAGGAGAAGGAGGCATAGAACCCTAGACTTTTTTTTAGAATGAAAAATGTCCCCTTAGATTTTTCATCATGTTTGCCTTTATAGGCTGTACACTTTACATATAACCCCTTGAGCTTTTTCAAATGGCACTTGTACCATCCCATGCCTTATGTGATTATCTCTTTTTGCATATAAACCATGGGGTTTACAAAATTTTGGCTTTTTGCCCACATTACATACATTTATTTCTATAAAAAAAAAAGAATTATATTAAACCAATTTATGGTTTCATTCTTTTTGTCATGGGGACGGTCCCTTCCATACCCGGTCTTGATCTGGGCTTGGGCCCACTTGGCTTGGGGTTGACTTTGATTTTGACTTGGTCAACCGGGATGTAATTTTTGACCCCAACAAAGTGCCCGCCATCAATAAGTGCACACCGCTTGTGTGGGTTGTGTGCATGAAATTGATAGATCTTGTTCTATATGGAACTTGATTTGGTTGGGTTCCCTTTTGACGACTTGGAGGGTCGATACTGCCATTTTAGCTACTTGGACGATCAATACTGCCATTTTAGCGACGTGGACGGTGGGTACTGACCTTTTTGCGATGTGGATGGTCGTTGCTGCTATTTTTGCGACTTAGAAGACATTCGGTGCTGCCATTTTTTCGACTTGGACGGTCGTTGCTGCCATTTTTGCGACTTGGACAGTCGGCGACTTGCTCCGTTTTCTGCGGTGTCGGGATTTGATTTGACTTGCTCCGCTTTCTGCGGTGTCGTGATTTGATTTGACTTGCTCCTCTTTCTGCGGTGTCGGGGTTACTTACTCCGCTTCTTGCGGTGTCGGAGTTGATTTGTTTGATTTGATTTATTTTGGGAGTTCCCTACCCGTCCAGCGGGACTTTTGAGCTTGGAAGCGCTATCGGGTGGGACATTAATTTAATCTGTTTTATTTCTGCCTTATTTGGCGGGACTTTTGAATTTGAGAGGAACTTGGAACTTGGATTTTATTTGGCATCGGTATTGCTGCACTGGAATAATGTCAGGAGCAACTCATCATTTGCCTTGGGAAGACTTGGGATTTGGGTTTTGGGTCGGCATCAGCACCGCTAACACTGAAGCGTAATACCAGGAGCGACTCATCATTTACCGTTGGGAAGACTTGGGATTTGGGTTTTGGGTCGGCATCAGCACCGCTAACACTAAAGCGTAATGCCAGGAGCGACTCATCATTTGCCGTTGCCCGTTGGGGAACGATGGCTTAAGAGATAGGTTTAGATCCCTATCACCTAAGGCTTTTCAATTTTATGATCTGTAAGGGTCTCATAAAAGTATTTTCTCCCCATAAGTCGAGAGGATCTTGCAGGTGTATTTTCTCCTTAGGAATCGTGTGGATTCCTAAGTGTGTTGCTCCTTTGTGAGTCGTAAGGATCTCACGCGGGGATTTTCTCCTCACAAGGTCGAGAGGACTTTACGAGTGTATTTCATCTCTTTTCACGAGTTTGCGACCTTTTGGGTTTTCACAAACTCGCCGGCAGTCCTGCTGTTTTTACTCACGGAGCCCTTTTAGGTTTTCATCCGTGCCCATTTTACTTGTGGACATACCATTTTTTTATGGAGCTTCATCGCCGGTAGGAATTTTAAATGTAGTCTCGCCGGTAGGATTTGGGAGGGATAGAGCTCATTTGCACCTATGGATTGTATACGGTTTTACAAGATGTATGACCCAGACCATAGGGCCGGTGTGCTCAATTCTCCTGCGACTTAGAGCATTCACGTGTAATATTTCTTGAGATATCGGCCATTGATGGGTGGCATAGGTCTTTCCCCCTCATCATTTATCAGCGGGTAAGATCCTCCATCAAACACTTTCTCGATGACGTATGGTCCTTCCCAGTTTGGCTCGAATTTTCCCTTGGCATGTCGATTGGGGATGATCGGTCTTTTAAGGACCAACACCAATTCGCCTTTCTTAAAAGCACAGAGACGGGTCATCTTGTCATAGGCCCGTGACATTTGGGCTCCATAAAGCTCCATATTTTTTTGTACTGCGAGCCTCTTTTCTTCGAGGGCGTCAAGCTCTTATAGCCGAAAGAGAAAGTTTTCCTCCTCCGTCAACTCGTGCTAGACTGCCATTCTTAAGCTTAGAACTTCGACTTCGAGTGGGAGGATTGCTTCCACTCTGAAGAGTAATGAGTATGGAGTGGACTGAGTTGGAGTGTGGTGCGTGGTACGATATACCCACAACGCCTCGTGGAGCTTGAGATTCCAGTCTCTCTTGTTGGCTGAAGCATTTTTCCTCAGAAGCTTGCATAGAGTTTTATTGAAGGCTTCAGCTAGCCCATTTGCTCTTGGATTATAGATGGAGGAATATCTCCAGTCTATCTTGTGCTGAGTAGAGAATCTTGAGATTTTGAAGCTCTTGAAAGAATGCCTGTTGTCAGATATAATTCTTCTCGGTGTACCGAAGCGGTATAAAATATTATGCCGGAAGAACATCAGAATATCTTCTGTCTTGACTTCTTTTAGCAGGACAGTTTCAGCCCACCAGGAGAAGTAGTCAGTTGCGGCCAATATGAATCGGTGGCCTTTGGATGACGGAGGATCAATTGGAGCAACTATGTCGGTGCCCCAAACTTCGAAGGGTCATGACACCACCGTAGGATGCAGCGGATTGGGATGCTTGTGAATAAAGTCACCGTGGATTTGGTATGGATGACACCTCTTCGCATGCTCTTCGCAATCCCTTATCATGGTAGGCCAGTAATATCCAAGCCATTTGATTTGAAGCCGCATTTTGGGGCCGAATTGGTGAACTCTGCATATGCCTGAGTGAAATCCTTTCATGACTTTTTGGGCTTCAGTCGATGACAGACATCTAAGCCAGAGTTGGTCATATAATCTACAGTATAGCATATTATTTACAAACACGTATCGAAGAGCTCTCTTCTTCAGCTGAATCCTCGCAGATTTTTCTTCGGGAAGCTTGTCGTATCGGAGGTACTCTATGAAGGGTTCTCTCTAATCGAAGTCATCTTGAATGATCAGAGCTTCTTCGGCAGGATTGTTCTCTTGTTCTATACTTTCTTCTTCACGCAAAGAGACCGGGGGTAGAATTTGCCGGCTTCTGACTGTTATCAGAATTTCATCCATATCGGGATCAGCCAACTCCTTGGATAAGCGAGCGAGTACGTCAGCTTTTCCATTCAACACCCTAGGAACTCTCATCAGTTCAATATGGATGAACTGTTTCATATGCTCCACCACCCGGTTTCTGTACCGAGATAACTCGGATTTGTATATTTTAGAGTTGTCGCTTACTTAGTTGACGACAAGCTGAGAATCACTGTAGACTCATAGCTGAAGGATTTCCATTTCTATAGCGGACTCCAGACCAGCTATCAGAGCAACGTACTCAGCCTCATTGTTTGTGTGAGGCTCGGTGAAAGCAAAAGAACATCGTAGGGTTCCCATCAATAGCATGATAAACACCAATCCTATCCGTTCTTTTATCTGTGGGATGCTTGATTTGCTGGAGGTCCTAATTGATGAGGCTCGTTCAAAATAGAGCTCCCAACATGGCTCGTCATCCTCGAGGTACAACACTTGCTCGTCGGGTAACTCGCAATTGAGCGGTGACCCTTCTGGTATAGGATGAGCAGCAAGGAAGTCGGCGAGGGTTTGCCCTTTTACTGCATTCTGAGGAATATAGATTATGTCAAATTCAAGCAGCATGACAGCCCATCTTACCATTCTACCGGCTAGGCTTGCTTTGGTCATTAAGTATTTGAGCGGGTCGACCTTGGAAATCAGCATAACCCGATGAGCGAGCAAATAGTGTATCAGCTTCTTCACAGCGAATATCAGAGCCAAGTATCGCTTTTCGATCGGGGAATAGTTGTGTTCCGCCCTGACTAAAGTTCGACTGAGATAGTAGAGGGCATTTTCTTTTCCTTCCTCGTTGTTCTGGGCAAGGAGCGCACCGAGTGACTCATCTAGCGCGACAGTAGAGAGAATCAACGGTTTATTCGGAATAGGAGCAGCAAGCACCGGAGGGTGCAACAGGTACTGTTTGATATTTTCGAACGCTTCTTGACATTCGACGTCCCAGACAAAAGGAGTGTTAGGGTCAAAATTCGCATTCCAGTTGACCGGGTCAAATCAAGGTCAACCCCAAGTAAGCGGGCCCAAGCCCAAGCAAGTGGGCCCATGCCCAAGTCGAGCCCCGGGGCCGGCCTTCCCCATGCCAAAATAAAAATCATGTAATAAATAATTTTGATGTAATTTTTTATGCATGAATGTAAGCAAAATGGGCATAAAGCCAAATTTTTGTAAAGCCCATGGCTTATGTGCAAAAGAAATGAGCACATGAGGCATGGGATGGGAAAAATGCCATTTTGTAAAGCCCAAGGGGCTATTTGTAAATGTGTAAGCCTATATAAGGCAACATGATGATGAATAAAGATAATAATTCATTCTCCCACAAAACAACTAAGGTTTGTGTGCCTCCTCCCTCTTTCTCAAGGGTCTAAAACCCTCTTCCTCTTTTGGAATTAAATCAAGAGTTTAACTCCTCCTTTCTAAAAAAGTAGTTTTTCACCACAAAACTCACAAAAGGGAGCTCGGATCTCCCATCAAATCTCTGAAAGGAGAGATTTTGAATCTCACTCCCCTTTTCCTCCAAGATCCGGCCAACCGAGAGGAAGAAGAAGGAGACACATCTCCAAAAATCCAATGTTGGGAGGATCCAAAGCTCAAAAGAAGAGCCAAAGATTCCTAGGAGTTTAACTCGTTTCTAGATCTATTGGAGTTTAACTCCATAAATTAAATTTCTGTTAGGAGTTCAACTCCAAAACCCCTTGGGAGTTCAACTCCCCAACCTAGGGGCTAAGCCCCTTCCCGCTGGTGTTTCCCATGGGCATGTGCCACGCACGTGACCCGCGGGCGCCCAGCGGGCACGTGCATGGCACGTGACCCGCAGGCGCTAAAACGCCCAATGGTCGCGTGCAGCGCACGTGACCCTGGGCACTAAAGCACCCACGTGCGCGCACGTGACCTGCGATCACTAAAGCGCCCATGTGCACGCACGCTCCACGGTCGCGTGCAGCGCACGTGACCCGCAGGCGCCAAGTGCCCACGTGCGCCCCACGCGACCCGTTCAACGCCCAGCGGTCGCGTGCAGCGCACGTGACCCGCGGGCGCTAAGCGGCCACGTGCGCCCCACGCGACCCGTTCAACGCCCAGTGGTCGCGTGCAGCACACGTGACCCGCGGGCGCCTCACGGTCGCGTGCTGCGCACGTGACCCGCTGGCCCCCATCACCCACGTGCTACGCACGTGGCCAGCGGGCGCCAAGCGCGCACGCATCAGGCACGTGACCTGTGGGCACCATGCGCCTACGTGCCATGCACGCGTCTTTAAGACGCTCCCCCCCATTTTTTATGCACTCCACATCAAAACACGTCCCTCGTTGGGAATTTTTTTCTAACGGGGCGCTGCCACACACCCCGCAAGAGGGCTGCTAGCCCCCTTGACCCCCAGCCCGCTATCCGGGTAGCGGACCCCCGTAAAAACTCTGCGAGGCCCCCGATATATCCAAAACCCCTTCAAAACACGCACACTGCATATTGAGTTCGCATGAATAGTTGACTCGTCAATCGGAGGTTCTCTCGCTCCAAAGGCGAGGGGTAATTAACGGCAGCTTAGTCCACAGCTGCCGAAGATTCGGATCCCCACAATCAATAAACCCCCGCCTACCATAGACAGGGGAAATCTGTAATGCGCCTAACAAGCGCGCGCGTATTCCCATCTCAATGGGGTGACGAAAAACACCCTACAAGGAGCTCCCTTCTTCATAAGCTTTGAGAAAGTCCTGCATCTTCCCGATAGGTTCAAGATGAACCTTCGTATATAAGCGAGCTTGCCTTGAAAGGATCTTAGCTGCGTCAGATTCTTCGGAAGAGGCATCTCTATGATGGCCTTTATCTTTGATGGGTCGACTTCGATTCCCCGATGTCGGACTATGAAGCCCAAGAATTTTCCTGATGACACGCCAAAAGCACACTTTAGAGAATTCATCTTCAGATTGTATTCCCTCAGTCGGGTGAAAACGGTCCTGAGATCTCGGATGTGATCGGCCTTGGATTTTGTCTTGATGACCAAATCATCGACATAAAATTCGACGACCTTATGGATTAAGTCATCAAAGATTTTGGTCATTGCCCTTTGATATGTGGCGCCCGCATTCTTCAGTTCGAACGGCATCACCTTGTAGCAATATATCCCGATCGAGGTTCAAAACGCTATGTGTTTCTCATCCTCAGGCGACATCTTGATCTGATTATATCGAGACGAGCTATCCATGAAGGTGAACAGCTCGTAATTTGAGGTATCGTCGACCATCATTTCCATGTCCGGTAGCGGGAAATCATCTTTAGGGCATGTCTTGTTAAGATCTCTGAAATCGACACAGACTCGGATCTACCCATTCTTCTTTTTCACTGGGACGATGCATGCAATCCAGTCCGCATATTTCTCTTCTCTGATGAAACCGGCATCGACGAGTCTCTTGGTTTCCTCAATGACCTTTTCTTCCAGTTCTCTTCTCATTCTTCGAAGAGCTTGTTTGACTGGCTTGGCACCAAAAGATATAGCCAGCTTATGCACGGCCACTTCAGGGGAGAGGCCAAGCATTTCTTTATACGTCCACGTGAAGCAGTCGGTGAACTCATGTGGCAGGGCGATTATCTGCTCTTCATTTCCTCTGACAAGAGTGAGCTGATGTAGGTCGGCCTTAGATTATTGGGCGTTCCCAAATCAACCTCGGTTAGCTCATCGAAGGATGCTTGTCCGCCATCTTCGAACTCTTGAGGGCTTCTTCTAGCTCGACTAGCTTGTCTTCGTCATTTGACTCTTCGTTCGCTTCACCAATATGAATCATGTAACATGATTTGACGTCAGGTTGAATGAAACCTTTGCCCCATCTATCTGGGATTCGTCCATCGATGAGTGCTCGGACCTGAGGCGGATGCCATAGCCCCTCATAAAACTTCGCTTCGGATTCCGTTTGATATAACCAGCATCCGCACTTTTTAAAATATTTCCTCATCTCGGACGCATAATATCTGGGATTGAGGACGGCTCTTATGCCTCTCTCATAGGGAAGACATGTGACAGACAAATCTTCTGGGTGCACGACAGGATTTGACCCATAAAACAGGATGCCCTTCTGTCCACTTTTCCTTCCGGGAACATAGAAAGTTTGCAGTTGGTTCACGGTAGAGACTGAAAAAGCATCTAACTCCTTGCACATCTGTTCCGACACCCTTGTGATGGCTAGGGAACCTTCTGTAATCTCGAAGGTTTCTCTTAGCTTTGCTTTTTGCATGAAGGCCTAATCAGCATAGCTGTTGCGTGGTGGGTCCTCTTCCTCCGACTCTTCCGTGTCGCTACCAAAATGATGGCGAATTTTGCTGCTAGATAGGCCTTCAGTATCAGACTCGTCCGTATCGCTACCGAAACGAGGGCAAGTTTTACGGAAGGACGGACTTCCAGCGTCGGACTCATCAGTGTCACTGCCGAAACGCGGGCGCACTAGGGGGTTTTTGCTTCTGAAAGTGACAACCGGCTCAGATTTTCTTTTGAGTTTCGGGATCGTTCTTTCGTCGGTTAGTTGTGGCTTAGCATTTTTGGGGTTCACAAAGTACCGGGAATCTTCATATCGGACTTCATGCACACCGAACGGTTGGATGTCTCCGTCAATGCGTCTTTCTCGCCATTTTTAGTATACTTCATGCATTGATGGAGAGTTGACGAAATAATGCCGTAATCGTGGAGCCACGGCCCCCCCAAGAGGATTTTATAAGACGTTTTAGCGTCGATCACGTATATCTTGTCTTCGTTTTGTAAGTCCCTGAACCTGATTGGCAAAGCTATGGATCCCAGAACTTGTTTGCAATTTTGATTGAAGCCTTGAATGACAATCATTTTCCTTGACAGGTGTCGGACGTCCATTGACAAACTCTTCAAAGTCCACAAGTTCATGATGTTCACTTAGGATCCCGGATCAATCAATATGCGATTAATCCGATCGCCGTCGCTGTACCTGGTCACGTAAAGCGGTCGGTTATGCTCAGCTGTTCCCAGTAGCTGGTCTTCGTCCTTAAACGTGACCGCGGTGACATGCAGGGTGTACTGGGCTTCTTTCATATTAAATTTTGCAAAGCGAGCCCGGTACTGCTCGAGGTTTTGTAGAGCGTGAATAAGAATATCTCTAAGTTCTTTAGATAGGACTAAGGCATTGTAGATGCTCAGGAGAGACGGAAGCTTACAGAGATGGGCCAAGACATTATAGTCCACTGAGGAAGGACTCGAGTTTTCATGAGCAAGCTCTCCCCCATTTTCTTCGTTAGTGACTTATTTTTCCTTTTCCTTTTGGGGCGTTGCCCTGATTTGGCTGTAGAGCCCTGCCGCTTCTGAGCTGGATTTGATTGGCCTTTGTGACGAGCTCCTCGTCCTCTTCGGGAAAACATAGCTCTTCCTCAGAGTCGCTACTCAGGTGGACGACGTAGCAGGTCACTATAGGGATCTCATTATTAGAGTCTTCTTCTAGCTCTTCCAGAATCTCAGCCGTTTCTATGGGGAAGAACTCCTTCAATTGAATTAGAGTTCTTTCCTTTTGTTCATAGTCTTCAAGGGAATCGATATATTTTTGAATGGTCGATCTCCCTGCAGACTCTTTTTTGCGTCGAGCCGCACTTTTTTCCTTTTTGAGCTTTTTGTACTTTGGGCCTGATTGAGCTGAATTGGCAGCTGGAAGGGCGGGCTCCTTCTGCCCATCCCATTCTATTCTGGGATCTTTCTGTAGTAGTTTTAGCACCTTCTGCGTATTATTTGAGATGTGCATACGCCACGGAGGCTGCGGCGAGTCAAACTCATTTCTCGGGGCAGCGGATTCAATCGTTTGCTCCGAGAAGGGTTCAGCTTCTGTCTGTATATAGTTGGTGTTGCAACTTGATTGTTCACCAACACACTCTTGGACACTCGATCTCCCCAGTCTTATAGTGCTTCTCGACCAAGTCTTTGAAAATATAGCAATCCTCGATCGCATGGCTCACTACTCAGTGGTACGGGCAATATAGAGGATTGTCGGTCATTTTTGCTTCGTAAGGTCTTTTCGACTATGGCAATTGTAGACCGTTGTTCAAGGCATCTCTGAATATCTTGCGGACTTTGTCTCTTTTGAAAGAGTAGACTTTTTTCTTTTTCTCCTCTAGGGAAGGCCCTTCTCCTCCCAGCACTGGCTTTCGAGACCGGTTGGTTTTGGATTCGCTTGTCTTCTTTGTCGGACGCATTGAAGGCATTAGTATTGCTAGAATTTCCGCTTCTACGGTTGTCGTCCCTCTTGCTCTTCCAAGTCTTGTCTCTCTGAGAGTCCGGGGTAGACTCTTGCTTTGAGCGTTCCAGCATTTGGACTTTCTTGGTCAGCTCCTGAAACATCTTGAGGCTTGCTATTTACAGGAATGGAACCATCCAATTGCTGAGGTTCCCGATGAGGAGGTTGACAGACTGGTCCTGCTCTAGCGGCGGTTCTCACTTGACAGCGAGGTTACGCCATCGGGCAATAAAGTATGTGTTGCTTTCGTTCTTTCCCAGCTTAGTCCTCACAAGGTCAGCAATGGAGATTTTATCACTGACACTCATGAATCTTTGCCGAAATAGAGACTCCATTTGGGCGAAAGTAGTGACGGACCCGTCTGGTATACTTGCGTACCAGTCGAAAGCGACACCAGCCAGGCTGTTGACAAACTGACGAAAAAGGAGCGCATCATTGCCCCCTGTATTTCCGTACGACGCTTTAAAGTGGGTGACATGTTGATTCGCGTTCCCCGTACCGTCAAATCTTTCGAACTTAGGAATGACATAACTGCTGGGGAACTCGATCAGATCGTACTGTGCGGGATATGGCCGCCCACTACTGCCAATGTCCTTCTGAGCCTCGGCTTCAGCCACCAATGTTTTGACTTTGCTGGTGACCAAATCCATTATTCAATCTTGTGTTAGCGGGATGGTGTTATCTGGGGCCAAGGCGTCCCCAGAAGCGGAATGTGGTCGGCTTTCGTGCGGCTCGCCCAATCTTGGACCCAAAGGGACAGGCATCGGTTGCTTCGGGTTGTCATCACCCGGCTCATGAGTAGAAACTTATGCTTGATTGGGAGGCGCCCCGAGCAATTTGAGCCATGAGCTGCATCAAACGTTAGGTCGTTAATTTTTGAATAGAGCTTGGCCATCTCTTTATCTTTGCTCCTGAGCTGTTTTCGAAGCTCTTGAAGCAGCTCTTGCTCTGCGGTCCTGGGGCGGAAAGTCGGCTCTTCCTCGCTATCCAAGCTTGACTCCATATGGACTGAGGGGTCCTTCTGCCTATCGGCCTCATCGAGATGGTTTACATCGTCCAGCGAAGGCAGCTGATCTTGGGAAACGGCAACCACATTCAAGCCAGATTGGGCTTGGGATGTGGTGGCCCCATCCTTGTTTTTTCTGTGCAAGTTGTCGCTGGGACGCGCTCCCGCCATATAGACTGTATGGATAACATATCCAGACGTCTTTTCATTATTGGCAGCTGATTTTGCGGGCTGATGTCGTGGCCCTTGATTCGCGTCGACTTGCAGAGCAACCAGTGTCTCCGTAGGAAATTCTCGATTCGTTTCAACACCAAGGAAACAAATAATCCTTGGCAAATACCTCAACTCAGGGAAACAAACATCCTTGACGAGAGCCTCCTGATTCGCATCGACTCGCAGAGCAACCAGTGTCTCCGTGGGAAATTCTCGATTCGTTTCAACACCAAGGAAACAAATAATCCTTGGCAAATACCTCAACTCAGGGAAACAAACATCCTTGACGAGAGCCTCCTGATTCGCATCGACTCGCAGAGAAACCAATGTCTCCGTGGGAAATTCTCGATTCGTTTCAACACCAGGGAAACAAATAATCTCTGGCAAATACCTCAACTCAGGGAAACCAGCGTCCTTAACGAGAGCCTCCTGATTCGCGTCGGCTCGCAGAGAAACCAGCGTCTCCGTGGGAAATTCCCGATTCGTCTCAACTTGCAAGATGAAGCCTCAGGCAGCAGGGATTAAAAAACTTGCTTCCTGAACAATGGGACCCTGCAAGTCAGTCTAAAACGGTCTCTTGCATACTATTCACGGGCCTCACTCTCCAAAGTCGAGTTTCGACAGGGAGGGAAACAACCGCTTACGGGTCCTCTCGACTCATAAGAGGGAAAAATTCTCTTATAGGATCCTTATGACTTATAAGAGAAAACACACTTAGGAATCCTCACGATTACTAAGGAGAAAACCCACCTACGAGATCCTCTCGATCCGTAGGGAGAAAAGTCCCTATGAGACCCTCACGGCTCATAGAGTTGAAAAGTCTTAGGCGGCAGATCTGAACCTGTAGCCTAAGCCATCGCTATCTCGTAAAGAAATCAAGATGCTTACTCTATTATCTGCTAATTGTGGCAGCATGCTGATAATAAGAAAGGAAAAAGCAAAGAAATAGTACAAGACATTGCAAAGAAAAATGGGTATCTTTATTGAATGTAATCAAGTACAAGATAAAGTGTAAAAAATATTGAAGAATGGATACATATTATGTAAAAAGGAAAATTTTACAAGTATCTAGATACAAGGAGAATTACTGGGAAGGAAGCGTCTTGCATAGCTCTAGCAATTGTTCGCGCACTTCCTTCCCCACTTTCTCCTGATCGGCTACTACCGCCAGCTCCGCCTCCACTTGGGCCCGTTGCTGCAAGACAGATGCAAGCTGCTCCCTGACGGCCTGATGAGCAGCTTCGCGGCCTGGGGTATCACGCTCGGCTACATCAAGCTTTCACTTCAAGTTTAGCCCATGGGAGATGCGCTCTAGGAGACCCTCAAAGATAGCCTTCACTTGGGCAGCATTCGCCTCAACCTCAGCACGCAGACGGGCCGTCTCGCTCGAGGTCTCTTGGCATTCCCTTAGCTTTAAAGCTGCTTCTTGTTCCAAGTAGTGGACGTAAGAAGCATTTTCCTTGATCCATGCTGCTCTTTTTTTGCTCGCGGCTAAAATCTCGGGGGCGAGACGCATCGACTCCAACTGATGCAGGCGAGCCTCGATCTCCATACAATGGTTAACCCAAGATGCGATGATGCCCTCGTCATGGAAATTCACGAGTATCACCAGCATCGGGTTAACCGCCGTAGAGAAATCCGCAGCAGGCGTAGGGGTCTCGACGTCGAGCTCCTCAACGTAGTCGCTCAACATACGCAAGCTGTTCGCGGCGCCTTTTGAAGATGGACGTCTCAGGTAAGGACCTGCCGGCATTGTGATGCGAGACTCAAAGGGCAGCGAGACCGGAACAACAGCTAAAAAGAAACAAGATATGATCAGATAATAGTTCAGGAAATAAAAAAAGGGGGAATTATCAATGTGATAGTCGCCGTACCAGCTGAGGCAGGTGGCAAGGCCAGAAGGGTCGATGGTGCAGCCGATCTTTCATCCCCTCCTTCGATTTGTAGCACTGCAGTCGGGACAAAAAAAAAGTTAGAAGTAATTCCATCAATGAAAAAGAAGGATATCAATGGAAACCATACTTACCAGCGCCACCGGAGGAAGAAGCGAGTTCAGATGGGAAGGAGAAGTGTGGGAGCAACACTTGATATAGATGATCAAAGAACACTCCTGAAAAGACACAACAGTACGACTTTAGTACACAAATTATACGTCTGAAAGATAAGATTAATAAGTTGCAAACCCATACCTTCCAACATCTTCGATGGTATAAGAGAGGGTTGAGAGGTGACCACCGCCAAGGTAGTCGTTGAAGGCGCTCCCTCGAGCAGTGGGGCATCGGCGCTGGCTACACCTGCGTTACGAACAAAGTTGAACTTGTCAGAAAGGATTGTAAAGTAAAGAAAGACAGCAACTTGGGATTTACCTGATGAGCTGCCAGCTGAAACGGAGGCGACTCCCTCCTCCATCGACATGAAGCCACCGCCCGTGGCCTCATCACCCGACTCAATGGGGGCAGTCGTCGTGCTCACGCGGCCAGAAGACGGCGGAAGATCGTAGGCGGGGAGGGCAATGACCGGAGCATTGCCCGACTCTTGAGAGAGAGCGGCTGACTCATCCCCAAGAGTCATGCCCATCTCACCCGCTACTTCTTCGGGTTCCGCGGTCTCCATCGACTCATCCGCCGTCACCACGAAGTCGCCGGCCTCAAGCACCTCGTCCGCCACTACCCTAGGCTCAGTTATAACAATCATTTCATCCGCCGCCACTTCAGGCTCAGCATCAATGACCTTCTCGGCTGCAGATCCATCGGCCCCCAACTCAGGCTCCACAACCCCAGCGACATTGCCCACCGTCGGCTCAAGTTCGGCCGATGCCTCCCCCCCTATTTCCTTGGGTTCTATAGTCGCTGCCTCCCCCTCGGTCGGACTCGGCCCTGCAAGATGAGATGCATAAGAACCGGCGAGTTTACAATTTTTACAAACAAAATTATGAAAGAAGTATTACCTGAGGTGGAATTCTTGTTAGCCTCCCTATTGGCGCGAATCGCCTGTCTATGAGCTGTAGACAGGGCGACCGGGGACTCTTCTGACGGTGTATCGGCACGAGGAACAGTGCTTGGGCCTGCTCCAATGGCCAAGGCAGCTCTACGTGCCTTTGCTTCGCGCCTCGATCGCTTCCACTCCTCCCGAGCTGTTGCGATGGATCTCTTCGATGCTTCCTTCATCAAGGCGTCGTCGTCCTCGTTCAGAGATGCCTCCAGAGCCTTTAAGGCATCTATCATCGGCTCTTCAAGACGGACTTCCCGCGGTAGCCCCGAGGAAGCAGGTGTAGGGTTCCTAGGCACACTAATGAGGTCTCACAAGGCATCAACCATGTCACGCCCCGCTTCCCAAAATACGGAATACGAGGGGTAGGCAAGGCCAGCCATGCTCCTACGGTCAAGGAAATGTCCTGCCGTAGTCACACTTCGGCTTCTAGTTTATCATGGTAAACAGTAAATGATGCGCAGGTAATGAGAAATGCAGTAACTGAAAGATACAATAATATAAACTGACCTGAAGTGGAACAAACGAATGTAACTCGGAATAGCAAGTCAAGAAGTCTGTGATGCACGTTTAGTTCTGATCCAGGCTAAATCTTCTCCTCACACTGAGCATGCATACTCAGGTCGTCAGAGCGACACAATAGCAATATAATATATATAAAAAATCAAGTGACAGTTCTAACAGTGGTAATAGATATGAATAACCGTAGATCAATGACAGCATGAATATGAATGTGCAGTAATCAATGCAGCGGAGTAGTAATGCAGTAGAACGATATGTCACGTATGTCAACACAGTATATATGGTATGTAAATGCCAGTATCCCTATCAGTCTCTAAGTCTCACTGTACATGTCACTAAGCCTAACGTCAGTCCAAGTGTAAGAATCAACCACTCGCGAGTATCCTCCACCCAAGGGTAGAACCCAAGGGCAAGGGACCACGGGCCCAGCATGTAACATGTATATCACGGTGTATATCACATACCCTGTAAATCTCCATATATCTCCCTAAATATATAAGCCGGCATGGGACTCCCGAGATTCTGTTGGACTCACACTTAAACCACCCCACACCCCGTGGTCTACATCAAACGCTAATCATAACCCTAAATACTAATCGATCCGTGACAAGTCTGCGCGAGAACTGGAGGCAGGACCTCCATCAAGCACGTCCCGACTAATACCTAAGATAAATGGCAGTGTCTGGTGCCTTATCTGTGATACCCGTGCAAGCGCTTCCATAAGTGTCCCATACCACTTATAGTCACACGTACACGCATCCCACAGACGTCGACAATGCAATAGAATAATAGGGTCGCTGATTGTGTACAAGTACGTATCACTTTCACTTAATCACGGATACACGAATACTGACGTACTTGCCACAATCATCACTAGAATCTAACACTGGGTAAATGCACGATATCACTAGGTTATCACTACAATGATATGGGTATGATATGATGTGTGAACAGTATACAAGCACGATTAAGGTGTCACAAAAAGTATTTTATCACTTGCACGATTTATCATGAAACGTACATATATAATTTAGCGAAACGACAAACAGTTAGTAATTAGTATGTCCATTTTTCCATCCATCAATTTAGTTTCAAGCCAATCGGGTTCCAGGATCATTAATTATAACCATTTCATTTTAAGCGTTCGCAGCTGGAAATCCGGTTTTAGAATCAGATATCCGTTTCGGAACGCATTTTAATCCCAGTTGGGATCAGATTTTAGCGACGCTACAGTTGGATGAAATCTAGGGTTTTCAGTAAGGTTTTCGACGCAACAGACGGATCTTGGATCGCATCTGTACGTCAGGAGTTATACTCTATTTAACAATAATATGTCAGTTCTGATTCTGCTGGGACTGTTATGTGTCCCGATCTATTAAATTACAGATTAAATATCAAACGGTAACGAAACAGAGTGAAACCAATTGTGTTGTCTAGCTAACAGGTTTACCTATAATAATCAGTGGAGTTCCGCAATCTACGAGTTAAGGAGATCTTGTGATACCCTTTACGGAACAGCAAGCAACAACTGGAGTAGCTCTGGACTGCAGTCCAGAGTCGCACTCCAGTCCGAATATCATTACAATTTAAGTACAGGAATGTCCGGAAACTGGTATAGGGTTAAAGTTTGTCGAGTCGGCTTCGAATTGAGCCTTCGAACGCACCATTCTAGTATGTATATGATTTATGGTGAATTTAACAATTTTCAGGTACAATAAAATTTCAGTGTTACGATTAAACTTGGGGGTAGTCATTTTGGTCGTTAACAGTCATATTATCAAACAAAACTTGCACAAGATATTCATCACACCAAGGGCCAACAAGAACAATCTGGTTCCGTCAAATTAGATAAGTAATTCCATTGGGATCACACATCGAACGGTTGCATCGTGTAATTTATCGAGGATGTTTAGTATAAAATTTATAAGATTATAGTTTGTAACAAATACCAAATAGCATGTAGCAAGTATAAAACTTGCCTGGAGATGTTGGGGCACACGGCAGCGACACGACACACGTGCGGCACGGCAGTGACACACGCCTGAGTGGCAACGTCAAGATTTGGCCTCGGCTTGAACTGGTTGTACTCAATGTGCTTGGGGCCTTCAGCGGTTGCAGTAATGAGGGTAAGCTCATGTTTGTCTGTGTTAAAGTTGATAATTCCACCTTGGCCTTCTCTGCCGTCTCAGTGAGTCGCTGAAGGGCTTGCTTATCTTTGAGAAGATCAATGCCCTCATCTCTCTTAAAGTCCGCTGCTAGCCAATCAACAATTCTCTTGTCAACATCATCACCACCAAAGATGTGTATCCCCAGAGGTAGAGAGCACCTCAAAGACACCATCTCTAACCTCAAGAACTGAAACATCAAATGTGCCACCACCCAAGTCAAACACAAGAATGGTCTTGTTGTTCTTCTTCTCAAAACCATATGCCAAAGATGCTGCAGTCGGTTCATTGATAATACGAAGAACTTCTAAACCAGCAATACGTCCAGCATCCTTCGTGGCCGTCCTTTGCGAGTCATTGAAGTACGCAGGAACCGTAACCACTGCTTTAGTAACCTTATCATTCAAGAACTTCGATGCATCATCCACAAGTTTCCTCAAAACCTGCGCGGAAATCTCCTCGGCGGCGAACTGCTGCCCAATGGCAGGGCACTCCAGCTTCACATTCCCATTCTCGTTCCTCACAACCCTATAGCTCACCTGCTTGACTCCTCATCGACCTCAGCCATCTTCCTCCCAATGAACCTCTTCACCGAGAAGAAGGTGTTCTCGGGGTTGACCGCCGCCTGCCTCTTCGCGATCTGCCCCACCAATCGATCCCCTGCCTTGGCGTACACCACCACTGACGGCGTGGTCCACTGGCCCTCCGCATTCGTCACGATCGTTGGCTTGCCTCCCTCCATGGTCGCCACCGCGGAGTTGGTCGTCCCGAGATCGATGCCGACGACCTTCTCGTAGACGATCCGGAGAGGTATGATGGAGGAGGTTCTTGCGGATTTGGATGAGGAGAAGGGATTTTTTTTTGGAGGAGGAGGAGAGGGGTGCGAACGAGGTGAAGACTTGGAATTGCGAGGTTGAAGACGCCATTTCTATAGAGCTCAAAACTCTAACCCTAGAAATTTGAGAAGCGAGAGAAGAAAGGGATAAGGGAGTGAGCGAGAGAGGAAAGGAGACGAGGCGCGTGTCGAGGATAACGCTCGCGAGCGTGGCCATCGTCGCAGGCGTGAGCACGGGCGTGGGCGACGGAGGTGGAACGGGCGCGCGAGAATGGCGGAGAGAGCCGTTAGAGGAAGGAGGGAGAGGCGAAGCGGGTCGGGTTCAAAGAGGGAGCGGGCTTCTGGGCCGAGAAAAGAATAAAGGAAATCAATTTGGGAAGAGATTGAAACGGGCCGGGGCTAAAACATATTAAAAGATTTATTTAAAAAAGAATTTTGAATGGGCTTAGTAAAGGAACGGGCCGGCTAAAGATTTATTTAAAGGATTAAAACTAATTGGGCTGAGGAAAGGGAAACGGGTTGGGTTTATAATAAAGGATTTAATTTGAATTAAAGAAGTGGGCTGAGGATAATGGGGTTGGAAAAATAAATGAATAAAAGGGAAATTTGGGAAACGGGCCAGGCTGGGAAAAGATTTAAAAGGGAAAAAATAAGAAACAGGCCGGGCCAAAAATAAAAGGGAAAGAAATAATTTGGGGAAAGAGAAGCGGGCCAAGGATTGAAAATGGAGTTAAAATTAGAGGGAAAAGAACGGGAAAAGGGCCGGGTAAAGGCTGCTAGGCTGGTATTTTAAGATGGGAAAATTTTGGGGTTTTAAGATGAATAAAATCATAAATAAGATAAATAGAATTATAGAATAACAAAATATAGATTTTGGTATAAAAGGGGCTGGGTATTACATCATACCACCCTTACAAAAATTTCGTCCTCGAAATTTAAAATAAACGATAAATAATACAAATATAGGCGAAAGCTATTATACTGCAACTAACACATAAAGATTTACTTGAAATAGGCGGATGAAGAAATTTGAAGGTTTGTATATGTAAGAACACATACAAAAATATAGGTTTAAATAAGTATAAGGCACAATTATTTATAATAGTAAACGTAGGCACACTGCCAGAAAATAAAGTAACGACAATAAAATAGTGAAAGATTTGTCGATAGGTTGAAAATATTTTTTTTTTTTTTTGGATAATGTATCGATCAAGTAGTTTTTTTTTTTTTTAAATAACTTAGAAAACTCATATAGTGAAAATAAGAAACATGGAACAAGAATATGCGCGGTGTAAGGTTGCGCTACTGAAAATAATAGGAAAGCTAGTAGTGGAGTACTTGAAATGTGTAAAACGGGAATAGTCGATAAAACACACTCTTCGATAAATATAAAATAATGAAAACCAAATTTTCGAATACTAATGTCTCTAAATATATTTGGGGTAATAGAGAAATCATCAATATGAATAGGGCTAGCTAGGGTAGCGATTACAAGAAGGTGTGGCTCAATCAGAAGGTCGGAGCGGCGGCTTTAGGCTGAAGATCAAGGAGACTGGGATCGGGTCAGCACAGAAAGTAATGGTGAACAACGAAAGGACTACAAGGCAAAAATATGGGGAAGACTAACGATCGGTAAATCCTATGAATCAAGAATTTGAAAAGTTAATGAACTCGGTAATTCATAAGGAAGGTCCTCCTCCCAGAAGGTTCTCAAACAGGGTACAGACGAAGGATGAATGGTGGCTCATTCCAAGGATCAGGGTGCGGTACTTTCTAGTCGAAACGAGGGTGAAAACTATACAATGAGTAGGGGTGGACAGTCAGGAATCTCAGCAGAAAATAAATGGATATGGGCAATAAACAAGTATTAAGCGAACCAATAATCAAAAGGTTTACGAATTCAGAAGATTTATTTCATTCAAGAAAATTTGAAACAAGGCATTCCCAAAGGCGAAAAGTGGCCCTAAACTATACACAGTTTATTTGGCCAGAAAGACTACATCAAAAGATATTCCGTCAGTCGCGGTTGTGGAGATTCAGCAGATCGCGGTAGGCTCGCGCGCTCAGGTAGGGGCGTCCATTTCCATATCGCCTCGCAGGCAATGTCACTGGAAGTTCTTTCACAGCAGGGTCTTGAGTTTCTGGTCCTTCTTCCTCGGATAGAGCTTCTTCATCGAGGTCCGATTCCACGTGATCCTCTCCTTCTGGGTTCTCTTCCATGGGGTCTTCCTCCACTGGATTTTCTTTTATCGGATCTTCCTCGGGGTCTTCCTCTATCGGGTTCTCTTCAGGGTCTCCTTCCTCTTCGTCGGAATCGTCTATCATGTCAAACTCTGGGGCGGCTACTCCTTCGTCCTCTGAATCGTGGTTTCCGAAATTGACCTGGGAACCGTTGATCTCATCGTCGGAACTCAACAGCGTGTGGTCTAAGGAAATGCAAGATTGTGCATCCTCATCCAGGTGCGGCGCTGTTCCAGGGTGGGCCATGGTCTGAAAGAAAAGTGTCATGATTAAACAACGGAACACATCAAGATGAATAGTTAAGTGTACGAAGTATAGGAAGATATGCGGTGGCAGGAATTTTAAAAGTAACAAGATTAAAATGTTGTGCTAACGAATGATATGAACAAGGGAAATGACAAAGGAATGATGCATATATTTCGATTCAAATTTTATTTCATTCAACCAAAAGTTCGACGGATACAAAGGTTCAAACGGAAAGAAATGTTTGTAAGAGGATGACAACATAATACTGAAATGGGAAAACATAAAAATTCTTCTTTGATTGTTAGACCGTTGTATCATCGTTACGCGAGTTGAATCCTGTGTTGGGTCTGCTTTATCCTCGAAGAGCGAACTACGCAATAATCCTCACTTGGCAGCAGTGGAGAGTGTGGACGAGTCTCCTCCTTTTAGTTCTTTCCTTTCTGGACAGCCGTTGATGAGATGTTTGTTGGAACCGCATATCAGACATTTTCCTTGGGCACGGCGACAATCCTTCTGAAGATGTCCTGGCCTCTTACAATATCCACAGCATGGGGTCTTCTGCTGCTACTGTCGCGGGGAAACAAATTGACGCTTCATCTTCTTCTTCTTTTCTCGTCTAATGGAAATCCCTTTATGATAGGAGACTCCCGCTGGTGCCTGATTCACCTGTCTTCTCAGTCCTTCAGCCAACAAGTCGTTTGTTCGCTCCTGGGCTTCCTTTAGACCTTGCAGTACACTCAGAATCTCAATGGTCTGATTCTGGGGAGCGGATATAGACGAAGAGTCGTTGGAAGACATGATCCTGGGACAACAATTTTGAGAATGATATAAGTCACAAGCCAAACTAATCAAAATATAATATGGATGGGACAAGATTCAAGAATATCAGAGATGATGAATTTATTACAAGTGGGGGATCAACTGCATGACTTTAAGTCACTTGAATAGAGTACGGTAGTGCAATTGCAAAACACGTAACCTTGTCAAGTCACCTGAAACCATAGCGAATGGATAGCTGAACACACGATGTGAATATGGATCAAGAATGACAAGTTTACAACCTAGACCGAGGGATGTCTTAGATTGTCAAACTTTACACGGAAAACTGCAATCCCAATCGAAGCAAAACCTGGCTCTGATACCAAATAAACCATGTCACGCCCCGCTTCCCAAAATACGGAATACGAGGGGTAGGCAAGGCCAGCCATGCTCCTACGGTCAAGGAAATGTCCTGCCGTAGTCACACTTCGGCTTCTAGTTTATCATGGTAAACAGTAAATGATGCGCAGGTAATGAGAAATGCAGAAACTGAAAGATACAATAATATAAATTGACCTGAAGTGGAACAAACGAATGTAACTCGGAATAGCAAGTCAAGAAGTCTGTGATGCACGTTTAGTTCTGATCCAGGCTAAATCTTCTCCTCACACTGAGCATGCATACTCAGGTCGTCAGAGCGACACAATAGCAATATAATATATATAAAAAATCAAGTGACAGTTCTAACAGTGGTAATAGATATGAATAACCGTAGATCAATGACAGCATGAATATGAATGTGCAGTAATCAATGCAGCGGAGTAGTAATGCAGTAGAACGATATGTCACGTATGTCAACACAGTATATATGGTATGTAAATGCCAGTATCCCTATCAGTCTCTAAGTCTCACTGTACAGGTCACTAAGCCTAACGTCAGTCCAAGTGTGAGAATCAACCACTCGCGAGTGTCCTCCACCCAAGGGTAGAACCCAAGGGCAAGGGACCACGGGCCCAGCATGTAACATGTATATCACGGTGTATATCACATACCCTGTAAATCTCCATATATCTCCCTAAATATATAAGCCGGCATGGGACTCCCGAGATTCTGTTGGACTCACACTTAAACCATCCCACACCCCGTGGTCTACATCAAACGCTAATCATAACCCTAAATACTAATCGATCCGTGACAAGTCTGCGCGAGAACTGGAGGCAGGACCTCCATCAAGCACGTCCCGACTAATACCTAAGATAAATGGCAGTGTCTGGTGCCTTATCTGTGATACCCGTGCAAGCGCTTCCATAAGTGTCCCATACCACTTATAGTCACACGTACACGCATCCCACAGACGTCGACAATGCAATAGAATAATAGGGTCGCTGATTGCGTACAAGTACGTATCACTTTCACTTAATCACGGATACACGAATACTGACGTACTTGCCACAATCATCACTAGAATCTAACACTGGGTAAATGCACGATATCACTAGGTTATCACTACAATGATATGGGTATGATATGATGCGTGAACAGTATACAAGCACGATTAAGGTGTCACAAAAAGTATTTTATCACTTGCACGATTTATCATGAAACGTACATATATAATTTAGCGAAACGACAAACAGGTAGTAATTAGTATGTCCAGTTTTCCATCCATCAATTTAGTTTCAAGCTAATCGGGTTCCAGGATCATTAATTATAACCATTTCATTTTAAGCTTTCGCGGCTAGAAATCCGGTTTCAGAATCAGATATCCGTTTCGCAACGCATTTTAATCCCAGTTGGGATCAGATTTTAGCAATGCTACAGTTGGATGAAATCTAGGGTTTTCAGTAAGGTTTTCGACGCAATAGACGGATCTTCGATCGCATCTGAACGTCAGGAGTTATACTCTATTTAACAATAATATGTCAGTTCGGATTCTGCTGGGACTGTTATGTGTCCCGATCTATTAAATTACAAATTAAATATCAAACCGTAACGAAACAGAGTGAAACCAATTGTGTTGTCTAGCTAACAGGTTTACCTATAATAATCAGTGGAGTTCCGCAATCTACGAGTTAAGGAGATCTTTTGATACCCTTTACGGAACAGCAAGCAACAACTGGAGTAGCTCTGGACTGCAGTCCAGAGTCGCACTCCGGTCCGAATATCATTACAATTTAAGTACAGTAATGTCCGGAAACTGGTATAGGGTTAAATTTTGTCGAGTCGGCTTCGAATTGAGCCTTCGAACGCACCATTCTAGTATGTATATGATTTATGGTGAATTTAACAATTTTCAGGTACAATAAAATTTCAGTGTTACGATTAAACTTGGGGGTAGTCGTTTTGGTCGTTAACAGTCATATTATCAAACAAAACTTGCACAAGATATTCATCACACCAAGGGCCAACAAGAACAATCTGGTTCCGTCAAATTAGATAAGTAATTCCATTGGGATCACACATCGAACGGTTGCATCGTGTAATTTATCGAGGATGTTTAGTATAAAATTTATAAGATTATAGTTTGTAACAAATACCAAATAGCATGTAGCAAGTATAAAACTTGCCTGGAGACGTTGGGGCACACGGCAGCGACACGACACACGTGCGGCACGGCAGTGACACACGCCTGAGTGGCAACGTCAAGATTTGGCCTCGGCTTGAACTGGTTGTACTCAATGTGCTTGGGGCCTTCAGCGGTTGCAGTAATGAGGGTAAGCTCATGTTTGTCTGTGTTAAAGTTGATAATTCCACCTTGGCCTTCTCTGCCTTCTCAGTGAGTCGCTGAAGGGCTTGCTTATCTTTGAGAAGATCAATGCCCTCATCTCTCTTAAAGTCCGCTGCTAGCCAATCAACAATTCTCTTGTCAACATCATCACCACCAAAGATGTGTATCCCCAGAGGTAGAGAGCACCTCAAAGACACCATCTCTAACCTCAAGAACTGAAACATCAAATGTGCCACCACCCAAGTCAAACACAAGAATGGTCTTGTTGTTCTTCTTCTCAAAACCATATGCCAAAGATGCTACAGTCGGTTCATTGATAATACGAAGAACTTCTAAACCAGCAATACGTCCAGCATCCTTCGTGGCCGTCCTTTGCGAGTCATTGAAGTACGCAGGAACCGTAACCACTGCTTTAGTAACCTTATCATTCAAGAACTTCGATGCATCATCCACAAGTTTCCTCAAAACCTGCGCGGAAATCTCCTCGGCGGCGAACTGCTGCCCAATGGCAGGGCACTCCAGCTTCACATTCCCATTCTCGTTCCTCACAACCCTATAGCTCACCTGCTTGACTCCTCATCGACCTCAGCCATCTTCCTCCCAATGAACCTCTTCACCGAGAAGAAGGTGTTCTCGGGGTTGACCGCCGCCTGCCTCTTCGCGATCTGCCCCACCAATCGATCCCCTGCCTTGGCGTACGCCACCACCGACGGCGTGGTCCACTGGCCCTCCGCATTCGTCATGATCGTTGGCTTGCCTCCCTCCATGGTCGCCACCGCGGAGTTGGTCATCCCGAGATCGATGCCGACGACCTTCTCGTTGACGATCCGGAGAGGTATGATGGAGGAGGTTCTTGCGGATTTGGATGAGGAGAAGGGATTTTTTTTTGGAGGAGGAGGAGAGGGGTGCGAACGAGATGAAGACTTGGAATTGCGAGGTTGAAGACGCCATTTCTATGGAGCTCAAAACTCTAACCCTAGAAATTTGTGAAGCGAGAGAAGAAAAGGATAAGGGAGTGAACGAGAGAGGAAAGGAGACGAGGCGCGTGTCGAGGATAACGCTCGCGAGCGTGGCCATCGTCGCAGGCGTGAGCGCGGGCGTAGGCAACGGAGGTGGAACGGGCGCGCGAGAATGGCGGAGAGAGCCGTTAGAGGAAGGAGGGAGAGGCGAAGCGGGTCGGGTTCGAAGAGGGAGCGGGCTTCTTGGCCGAGAAAAGAATAAAGGAAATCAATTTGGGAAGAGATTGAAACGGGCCGGGGCTAAAACATATTAAAGGATTTATTTAAAAAAGAATTTTGAATGGGCTTAGTAAAGGAACGGGCCGGCTAAAGATTTATTTAAAGGATTAAAACTAATTGGGCTGAGGAAAGGGAAACGAGTTGGGTTTATAATAAAGGATTTAATTTGAATTAAAGAAGTGGGCTGAGGATAATGGGGTTGGAAAAATAAATGAATAAAAGGGAAATTTGGGAAACGGGCCAGGCTGGGAAAAGATTTAAAAGGGAAAAAATAAGAAACAGGCCGGGCCAAAAATAAAAGGGAAAGAAATAATTTGGAGAAAGAGAAGTGGGCCAAGGATTGAAAATGGAGTTAAAATTAGAGGGAAAAGAACAGGAAAAGGGCCGGGTAAAGGCTGCTAGGCTGGTATTTTAAGATGGGAAAATTTTGGGGTTTTAAGATGAATAAAATCATAAATAAGATAAATAGAATTATAGAATAACAAAATATAGATTTTGGTATAAAAGGGGCTGGGTATTACAAACCATGCCAATTTCAAATCTTTTCATGTGCCGAGAAACCCTAATACGGATCGTTGACTAGAGATTAGGCGAAACAAAAAGCTACTAAACTACTTTAGTGCTAAGTGACCGGAAATACAACATATGTTCGTCGCATGCCTAATCAAATGAATTCTTTAGACATCGCATGCCTAACAATTATAAACCCCGCATTTTAGTCTCTTTATCGAAAACACTTTTCAATATCAAGTCGGGCAATTCAACAGGATTCCCGACATTTTGATCGAATGCTCGTCGCAAACTTTAGTAGGCGGCCGTACCCCCTGATACCGTCGACGAAGTGCACCAAGGCGGAACACCGCTAGCGCGAGCAACCTAACGGATGCTTTCGGCGATGGGGTTCTCCTACAGTCACTTGGTCGGGGTTTTGGGGTGTGGCTGTCTATTAAGTTTACCCGGCGAGTATCCGCGTACGCTACGTGATTGCGACGGATTTTTGATCACATCAAAATTCCGTGGCAACCAATCAAGTGAGACTAAACTGCTGTGTTTATAACATTCATTTCAGTTATCTCATAACTACTTGTGGATTCCAAATATTGTATCCCATTCCAGATAAATAGAAAATGTTAAACTTTCCGATCGAACATTCAAACACCCAAGTTTTCCCAAAACAGCTCAACACATGAAACAAGTTTAAAAACATCCAGTTCATGCCTCAGTACCAACGGTCCAGCCGTAGAAGGGTCAAGCCAACACCTCACATGTGGCATGCCGTACTGCCCCAAACCCGAAGGTTCAAAGGGCAGTTCAAGACGGTCACATAATCGAGTTAAGCTTTGTTGTCTTCTATAGGGTCTATCGCGTTACTTGCACTACTTAGAACATTCTTAAACTACAGAAAAATCCAACACTTGGAAATTTCCCGGCAGGGAAAAAAGTGGGTATTTATATCCGGTCGAACTTTTTAACAGTTTCTAAAATATCCGGAAAAACATAAACGAAGTTAAATTATCCGATCAAATTAACGAGTCCCCAATAAAACCCTAGAAAACTCAACACTTGAGTGGAATTAAAATATTCCCATAAAAAATTGCCAAGAAAGGACCTAAGAATAAATATATGAAATTTTAGGGACTAAGTCCAAATTTTGGCCGCGGAACAGCAGCCAAACCCATGGTTTCGCCGCGGTTCCGCGGTCAAATTATTGACTTAGTGGACCGTACTTCACAGTAATTCTTAGTTTTTCCTGCTTGTTTTTCTGAGAATTTTTAATTCATAAAAATCCACTGTTTTGAAAAATGTACAGAGAAGGGTTTTGTCGGGGTTTACGGGTTCAATCGGACTTCTAACTTCGTCTACACTTTGCCTAAAGCTCTAGCTAGGCTCTGATACCACTGTAGGGTTCTTAGTCACACTAATGAGGTCTCACAAGGTATCAACCATGCCAATTTCAAATTTTTTCATGTGCCGAGAAACCCTAATACGGATCGTTGACTAGAGATTAGGCGAAACAAAAAGCTACTAAACTACTTTAGTGCTAAGTGAACGGAAATACAACCTTTGTAGATCCGGTCCTCCACCTCCATAGCTCCGCGTTGACGTCTTCCCGCTGCGATCATCGGATCCCGGACTCTAGTAATGGTTTCGTCGAAGAAATGATCGGGCTAGGTCGTCGACTTTGATGCCGAAGATGATCTACGTCGAGGCAACACAAGATCAAGCTCCAACTTCACCAAGCCATGAAACTTGTGAAGAAAACACCCTATACTACTTGGCAAGTGGTAGAGGATGAAGAAATAGGAAGTGAGTTCACTTTAGAATTAGATTTCTCACTCTTTTTCTCAAGTCACCATTGAAGCTAGCAAGCTTCTTTCTTCTTGAAGAAGAAGAAGAAGAAGAAAAAGAATATGATAAGAATAATGGAAAAAGAAAATAAAGTGATTCTTATCATTTTAGCAACCATGGTTTAGTGTAGAGAATAAACTATGGTTTAGGTTTAATGGTTAGGTTAGGCATAAAACAAAAATGGTGGACTTATTCAAAGCTTCATGAAGCTTCAACTATAATACAAAGCAAGCCACCATTTTCCTTTTTGCCAAAAATGAATTAAAGAAAATAAATAAAACATTTAAAACCCTAACCATTAACCTAAACATGGTTTAAAGTAAACACACACCCAAGTTTGCATGTATCATCAAACATGATACAAACTAGTGCACAAAACTATATCATATATACAATGTGCACATCAAGTGAGAAAATCCATCTTAAGTGAACCAATACTAGTTAATGTAAAGTAATATATCAAATATATAATTATACATTAAATCATTAAATCAACACTTGATTTAACGATCCGGTCATATCGCATATGACCGACTAATATCCAATGTATCGACTTATCGAATCAATCCTCGATTCGATAACTAGGTTATATCGCATACAACCAATCGATACATTCATCGCGAGAATAGAATACGGTATCACATACACGCATTATTCTCGGTCCCGCACATATCTCATATGCGCTCCTATTTCGTTTCGCTTGAGCCAAGAAACCTCCGTGTAGGACTCTAAAGACTCGTCAATACGCCTGCAGCAGGTGATGATCATATCAAACACCCACAAGCCGCAAGCGGTCTGCTAAACGTAACGGCCACCCGGGTATTGAGCGATCAGAAGATCGACAAGCAAGCCCGCTCACACTCCTGTGAATCCAACCAGTAACACTTACCGTACAGTCCGGTCTCGTAGTCTGATATGTCGCATATCTTGCCTAGGGGTGGTAAAAGTCAGACCCCAATAGCTCGATAAGTCGTGTCGATATGAGGTTTATAACAGTTCGAGAAACTACTGGTAACACTTACCAGTAAATCTCAGCAACCCTGGCCAGGGATTTCTGGTTGTAGCCAATCGAACACAGCGCAACATCAACTCCCTATACCGGGAGAGACGAATCCCCTCCTATCACTCATTGCCTCCATGTGACTCGGGACAGTACCCAAAAACCACCGTTTTGCACGCCCTCTTAGATGTGGTAAGGTGGAAATCAAAGCACAGTGGGAATCACACAAGACTCTATGACGATCTCGGGTCTACAGACTAACCTGTACCGGTGTCACCAGAGAACTGCCATCTGACGTAAGGTATAATACCATCTGGGAGTTCTCGGCGAGTCCGTCCAGTGTACCCAGTCTCCACTGAGCACCCGTATATCATCTCTGATGTCAAACACCAATGGATATGGGATCATCCATCGCCCATCTGTATGGGTCGAGAAGGTATACGCTAGTCTACTCTGGTATATCGATGCCCCGTCTCGATACACCCACGATTAGGGACCTTGAAGGATGTACTTATGGACTACCATGTCCCTACTAGTATGATCCGCATCGTAGTCCAGGTAGTCAAGTACACATCCTAAGAGCTTTACCAACATGTAACAGAGAGACAATCAGTGTACACGTTAAGGTAAAGAGCAACCAGATAGCATACTATCATGTCGAGCAAGAAAGTCCTCCCTATATATGTCCAAGCATCCACTACAATATACATCCTATGTATAGTAATGGCCTCTAGGGCATACATATAACTAACAGCAGGAACATCGGCAGCTGGTAGAACATCTGCGTCGCTTGGCGGGAACGGCATTGAGGTTCCTGCGATAAAAAGGGAGAGGTTAGATCGACCGTAACACAAGGGAAATGAAAACTTGATGAATTGAAACTTACTAAGGCCCATGGACGCTCTAAGACGTTCCTCCTCTTGGAAAGTCTTCAGGGAAGCGGCGATGGCTTCTTCAGTGGTGATGCCTGTTGGAAGAAAAGAAGGAAGAATGTTAGTCAAAGGCAATAATAAAGATATGATGCAATAGAAAATGCGACTAGTGATTATCTGATGCTGCAAGCTTAGCCAGCCACGCGTCGCGCCTTGCCAACCGCTCCGAAGCTTCGAGGGCGGCCTCCAAGTCGGTGTCATCCGGCGACATGACTAATCCTTCGTTAGTCCTATATTCACTCAGGCCCTCACCATAAGGAGCGTAGGGTTCCTGACCGAATGCGACGAATGCAGCGAAGAGTGACTTCTTCTTCTTCTTTTGCTCACCAATCCTAGGTGCCCCCGGGATCGACTTACGCTTGGCAGCCACCTTGGGACGGCGGGTCCCAATGTCCGCACCCACGCCAGACTCCGGCGAGACTACAACCACTGTCTCCATTGGAGCACAGGGCGCTGGTGGTGCATCCGCAATATCAGGGAGCGGCAATTCGCGTGGGGGACTCTGCGCACGCGGTGGCCCGGCTCTAGCATCTTTCAAAGGGGGAACTACCGGGGTCCTTGGCACCAAAGGAGCGTTGCGATCGCTACCTGGAGGCGTACCCTTACGGTCGACCAACAATCGCCTTTCCTCCTTTATAACGGCCCCCATCGCATGATTGTACCATTCTTTATATACATTGAGGAGTCGTGGAGTGTAAGCCGGAGCACTGATAAAAAAGTGAGAACCCGTATTCAGGCGCATGAAATGATGCAGCGCGTTCTCCATCCCTTCTTCAGTGGCAGCGGGTTCCAGTAGGAAAGCTTCCAAGGGTACCCCTTGATCGTAGCCCAGTTGTTGGGCGAAACGATGCGGGTTATATCTCATGAAAATCGCCGCACCGTTTTGCCTGAAGACTAGGAAGCTCGGTCTAATAGAATATAAGTGAAGGGTCTCTCGGGCCGTCAAAACTGAGGCTCCATCCTTAAAGGAGTCTTGTAATGGTCGCACCGCAATGGTGGACGCCTTTCCAATAGTCAATATCTTGTCAATGAAGGACATCCCGGCTCCAACGGTGTGAGGGCGAAGGAGTAAACCCCTGGCGTTCCGTGGTGATGGGGTCACAATTGATGCGCCGATCAGCTGTATAATGCGAGGGAAACCGCACTTGTCGAAGAACGAGGGCCTTTTATGCATGCCGAAGACACCCGCCGTGTGTAGCTCGAGCCACGATATAAACTAGTGCATCGGGAAGACCACGTGCAGTACCCCAGGCTCATTAGCATCCGCTTCTCGACTGAGGCCATGATATAAGTGTGCCAAGCCGGCGATCCCAACGGCTACTTTTACCCCGATGGTCATCCGGTGGGCGGGATAAAAGACAGAGGGCCGCATACGGTGAGAGTGCATTGGGATAGCAAACCAACTTAGCCATAACCCAAGAAATCCTAAGAAAAAGGCCTCCTCATCCATCCCAAGGGCAGCAATTTATGCAAAAGACATGGTCGGGAAGTCCGGAAGGAAAAAACCCTTTTGGTCTATTTCCCTCGCCGGCAGGTTATCCAAACCTAGACCAAAAGGGTCATCCAGGGTAGCAAACTTGGCAGCTTCTGATGAGAGGACGCTTGGGCGAAGGAACTGAGCGATGAAATCCTCAAAGCTAACTCCGTGACTCCCATGTTCGACGAAAAAGGCCTCATAGATGTTCAACACTTTAATTAAACTTGGGAATTGGTGTTGAACAGCATTCTCCGGCGTGAGCCCCCTTACCACCGGCTTAGCACCGAAGACATACTCGTCTGTCGGGAGCAACTCCTCATAGTGTTCCCCTATAACCGGTAAACCGGATACCTCCGTGAACTCCTCCAGAGAGATTGACACTTCCCGATCCATGGCAAGGAAAGTGTGGGTAGGAATGTTCCACTGCTCCAAGAAAGCCTTAAACCACCAGGTGGGGAGCGTGGGATACTGGAAGAGAGAGACGTAAACCGCAGTGTACAATCCTAACCTTATCAACTGCGACTTCTTCGTCGACAGGATATACCGGGCCCACAGCAGATAGCCGATCGGGTGGCGGGGGATCAGATCGATGTTATATGACTGCCCCCAAGGTCGCGCCTCGCCTTGACAGATACGGCGTCCTAGGATATCCAAAACCATAGGACGCTGGACCGGAATCGCATCCATAGCGGGATGAAGAAAGCCCTTCGAGGTCCAATCAACCATCTCCACGGCATACTGCACCGAGGGTGGGGTGGCATAGTGAATCGCCGTAATGGGTTCTGACGGCACTGCGCACGTGAAGCTCCGTCGACCCATGATAATCTGATTATACCACGACCCCCAAAGCTGGAGACTCTTGTATTCTGGGTCATGGTCCTTAATCATGGCTAGAACTTCGCGGTCCAAGGGTGCTTCAGAAAACCCTTCCTCCGAGCGGGCGAATGGGAATGAGGTATCGAGAGACTTGGTCACTGCAAGGGAACAAAAAATAGCTGTTAGTGCTGCAATTCCAACGCTTGGCGTTTAAAGATTTTTAATTAACTGAATTTAAAAATTAATTAAAATTAATCACACCACACTGCAGTGCAGTGGGTAGGGGACCAAATGGGGACCCACAAAATCTGGATGACAGTGCCTCATGCAATAAGACAGCCCCATCATTGGTTGAGACTGTCAATTAATGAAAAGACCCCCAAGAGAATATTCTCATCAATGGGAAATCCCTAGAGACAGGGAGAAAATCTCCTCTTCCAGAGCAAAGCTCTGTCACAGAGTGACACTTATCAAACTCTGGTCTCAGGGGAATAGGATTTCTTAAAAGAGCATAGCTCTGTGGTAATAATGGAAAGATCCATCAGAAATTTTTAACACAAGTGCTTCATTTTTCAGATCTAAAAGGTTTACATTTGATCCAAGAGCAAAGCTCTATTCATGGGTGAGAACCCATGAACAAGATCTCTGTAGATCTATAAGTTTTTGAGAGCAAAGCTCTGTTTGTGAAACCCCAATGGGAATTTCTTTAGATCAAAAGATCTGTGAGAGCAAAACTCTTTTAGTTAAGATTGATATGAATTAATATTGAATTAATTTAATTTAATTTAAATTAATTTTACCTAAAGTTTCTAACTTTGGAAACGAGCAAAACTCTGAAGTTCTTAAGCAAGAGCAAAGCTCTGGAAAATCAAAATCTTGAAAAATGGTGAAGATTTTCTGAGGGCCAGAGGTCCTATTTATAAGGCGCTTGCGACCCTTCAGCTCACCCGTTGATCCAACGGTCAGGAGCTTGCCACCGCTGCACTCACGTGCGCGCCACGTGAGCGCAACGGTGGGGGGGCATTTGTTTCCCCCAATCAGAGCAAAGCTCTGTTGAAATTCAAAATTCAAATTTTAAAGCAACGCTTCAAATCCCGGGCGCAATGCGCCACGTGTCAGGCGCTGATACGTCAGTGCAGCACCCAAGGCAGCGCGCCCAATCAGAGAAAAGCTCTATTTAAAACAAAATTAAAGGATGCAACACTTCAGTTGCGCAAATGCTGCGCTGCGCGACACGTGTCAGCGCAGATGCGCTAGCGCAGTTGCGCTGCGCTGTGCGCCGCGCGACGCGTGTCAGCGCAGATGCACTCAGCGCAGTTGCGCTGCGCTGTGCGCCGCGCGACACGTGTCACGCGCTGGGGCATTTGCGCCAAACAGAATGAAGATTTTAAAGAAATCTTTCTGTTCTTGTTAAAACAAGAAGATTTTCTTCTGTAAAACAGAAGCTCTTGGATCAAATATCCAACGGTGGGGAAAATTCCTCAAATCACTCAGAGAAAGATCTCTTTAACAAATTTAACTAATTTATGGGCACTATAAAAAGGACCCCTAGATCTCAAATCAAAGGCATCAACATTGGTGAGAAATCAAGAACTTCAAATAGAGAAAACTCTGAAGAAATTTCAAGAAAAAGGTTAAAAAAAACCTTCATAAAATAGAAGAAATTTCTTCTAATAGATCATTGATCTAAGAACAAGATCAATGATCTTCACATGATAAACAGTGCTTTGCACTTCTTATGAACCACTGGTTCTTTAAAACAAGAAAAACAAGAAATACTTGTTTTCTTTGATTCTAATTAGATCAAAGAAAACAAACAGTGCTTTGCACTTTGTCATGAACCATTGGTTCTAAAAGATTCTCAAATTATAGTGCCTTGCACTTGCAAACTGCGCTGTTGCGCTCCTGGATTGGCGCAAGCCACCAGAGAGCGCCACGTGTCAGCATCTGAACCATCTGCGCTATGCGCTTTTGAAATAGAGGCTTGCTCTCTGGAATTGGCGCAACTCACCAGAGCGCGCCACGTGTCAGCAGTGCAAGAGCAGCGCATTGGCGCAGCGTACTGCACTTGCGTGACACGTGTCGTCACCACAAGCATTTGCGCTCTCTGATTAGCGCAAAGCGCCTGACAAATGGAATGCATTTCCTAAAGGGCTAGACCCAAATCAAAAAGACCTAGTAGGCCTAATTAAATTGCAATGCAATAAAAAGGGCAAAGCCCAAACAAAATTGATGCTCTGCATCGTTCATAAATGGGCAGAGCCCAAATAAAATAATAAAAATGCTATGCATTTTAAAAAGGGCAGAGCCCAAACAAAGTAGATGCTCTGCATCATTTATAAAAGGGGCAGAGCCCAACCAAAACAAAGAAAATAATGCAATGCATTATTTAAAAATGGGCCAAGCCCTAGTACAGGCCGAAAACAAATAAAAGTGTCGAACATTTTTCAATTGGACTTAGCCCAATCGTGACCGTAAGTTCTCAAATTAAATTGACTGAGCAAAATTGCTCTCCTAAATCAATTTACCTTCGGTTCGAGGGTACATCTCCGAACTCCTCTGACACCTATCGTTGTAATCCTTCAACGACATCAGAGAGGTGACGGGTCCCAACGACCACACATCGGTATGGACTGCGGGGTCCTTAAACTCGTGGACCGAGACGTCCTTAAACTAATATCGGACAGAAACGTCCTTAAACTAATATTTGACCGAAACGTCCTTAAACTAATAATGGACCACTACGTCCCTAAACTGGCGATGGACCACCACGTCCCTAAACTGAAACAATAGAGCCTCCAAATGCTCTTTTTCCGGATCTAAACGGTCCCGTTTAAGTTGATCTTAGCCCCAAACACGGCTAACGTATCCTTAAACATTCAAATGGACTATAAAACTCCAAATCAACTTTGGTTCAAGTGTACATCTCTGAACTTCTCTGACACCTATCGTTGTAATTCTTCAACGACGTCAGAGAGGTGACGAGTCCTGACGGCCATATAATAAATGGATCACCACGTTAAGTTGATCTTAGTCTTAAACAGGACTAACGTATCCTTAACGAACGTTTAAGTCGATCTTAGCCTCAATACGGCTAACGTATCCTTAAACTAAAAACATCAAACCCAAATCTAAGTAAATACGGATTTGGACTAATCCACGTCCTACGGGCGACGGCATTACTCAGTCTACGTATATAATCCATGGGCAACCACAAACAAAACAAACATACACGACACGAAGTGAAATTCTGGAGAAGGAGAAAGTGGCTACCGCGATGCGGTAGCGTAATTAACTGCAGGGGCTTGCGCCTGCAGGGAAAAGCGTCCCCACAATCAAAACCCCCTCTAGCGAGGGGGAATCTGACGAAGTCTGCTACATCGGCCGCATCCGTCTAAACCTCGAATATACGGTGCCATAAATCAACTTGGCATCTTCGGAGAGGTGGACGGATAAAACCATATAGCATCTGTCCCGAATCCCAGGCAAGACGTCCTCACGTCGTCTCGGCAGCCTTTCGGAGGGGAACAGATTCTGACAACTCTCGCGGGGAAACCCCATATACTTATCCGTCCGAATCTGTTCCCCTCCGAATGGCGGCGACGTGAAGACGTCTTGCCTGAGATTCGGGGCAGATGCTATATGGTTTTATCCGTCCACCTCTCCGAAGATGCAAAGTTGATTTATGGCACCGTGTATCGGAGGTTTAGACGAATGCGGCAGATGTAGCAGACTTCGTCAGATTCCCCCTCTCTAGAGAGGTTTTTGATTGTGGGGACGCTCTTCTCTGCAGGCGCAAGCCCCTGCAGTTAATTACACTACCGTATCGCGGTAGCCACTTTCTCCTTCTCCAGAATTTCACTTCGTGTCGTGTGTGTTTGTTTTGTTTGTGGTTGCTCGTGGATTGTATACGAAGACTGAGTAATGCCGTCGTCCGTAGGACGTGGATTAGTCCAAATCCGTATTTAGTTAGATTTAGGTTAGTTTAAGGATACGTTAGCCGCATTGAGGCTAAGATCAACTTAAACGTTCGTTAAGGATACGTTAGTCTGATTTGAGACTAAAATCGACTTAACGGAAAGAGCATTTAGGGGCTCTATTGTTCCAGTTTAAGGACGTAGTGGTCCGTCATTAGTTTAAGGACGTTTCGGTCCGTCATTAGTTTAAGGACGTTTCGGTCCATCGCCAGTTTAGGGACGTGGTGTTCCATCATTAGTTTAAGGACGTTTCGGTCCATCATTAGTTTAAGGACATTTCGGTCCAACATTCCCATTTTGGGATGAATATTAGATTAAGGACGTTTCGGTCCACGAGTTTGAGGACCCCGCAGTCCATATTGATGTGTGGTCGTCGGGACCCGTCACCTCTCTGACGTCGTTGAAGGATTACAACGATAGGTGTCAGAGGAGTTCGAAGATGTACCCTCGAACCGGTTGTAAATTGATTTAGGAGAGCAATCTTGCTCAGTCAATTTAATTTGAGGACTTACGATCGTGATTGGGCTAAGTCCAGTTGAGAATATTCAACGTTTTGTTTGCGTTTGGCCTGTTAGGCCTTTGTTTGGGCTCTGCCCTTTTATAAATGATGCAGAGCATCTGTTTGGACTCTGCCCTTCTTTAAAATAATACATTGCATTTAATTTGGCCTGTTAGGCCTTTTGCGCTAATTAATGAGCGCAAGCGCATGTGGAGGTGACACGTGTCACGCTCTGGTGAGCGCAAGCGTAGTTAGCGCAGTGCGCTGCGCTGCTGCGCTGCTGACACGTGGCGCGCTCTGATGAGTTGCGCCAATTTCAGAGAGCAATGCTCTATTTTAAAAGCGCATAGCGCATGTTGTTCTGGAGCTGACACGTGGCGCTCTCTGGTGGCTTGCGCCAACCCAAGAGCGCAACAGTACAGATTTACAAGTTCAAGGCACTGTTTTAATATCTTGATCCAATTTTGGATTCAAGAAAAGAATCTTTTTTAAGATTCCAGAACCAGTGGTTCATCAAAAGGCAATGCCTTTGTGTAGATCAAATGATCTAATAAAGAAGTATATTACTTCTTATTTTATTCTTATTATTTGATCTTTTCTTTTTATTTTAAGATCTTGATCTTGTTATCAGATCATTGATCTTTTCAGAAGAAATTCTTCTTTTTAAAGGTTTACCTTCTTTTCTTTCTGATTTCTTCTCAAACTTTCTTTTCAGGAGTTCTCTGAATTCTTTCTCTGTTTCTCTGTCAATGTTCTCTCTTCTTCTTCTTTTTTTATTTTAGAAAGAAGGATCATTGGTCGTTGGGACCCACCACCTCCCCGACGACACTGAGAGATTACAGCGCCATATATCGAAGGTGTGGAGGGATGTACCCTTTGAACCATGTCTCACTCATTAGGGGGGAAGAACAGGCTGGAGCTTAAACTTCTCGCTGCTGAAAAAGGGTTCTTTGCGTTCGCGCACGTGCGTCGCACGTGTTGGGCGCACGTGCGTCGCACGTGTTGGGCGCTCATATTTGCACGTAGCGCACATGCGCATTATGAGGAGAAGCAGAGCTTCTATATATGGAGAACAAGCTCCTTTTAATATTATTAAATGTTCTCATGTGGTGCGCATGTGCGTTGCACGTTGTGCGCACGTGGCGAGCACACGTGCGTTGCATGTAGCGCACATGCGCATTATGAGGAGAAGCAGAGCTTCTATATATAGAGAACAAGCTCCTTTTAATATTATTAAATGTTCTCATGTGGTGCGCATGTGCGTTGCACGTGGTGCGCGCGTGGCGAACACACATGCGTTGCACATGGCGCGCGCGTGGCGGACACACGTGCGTTGCATGTAGCGCACATGCACATTATGAGGAGAAGCAGAGCTTCTATATATGGAGAACAAGCTCCTTTTAATATTATTAAATGTTCTCATGTGGTGCGCACGTGCGTTGCACGTGGTGCCGCAAGGCGGGCACACGTGCGTTGCACGTAGCGCACATGGCGCTTGCGTATATGCGCATTATGGAGGAGCATGCTCCTATCTTGGAGAACTAAGCTCCTTTGGAGAACTAAGCTCCTTTGAGTATTGAATCCTTTGAGGATTTAACTCTCCCTTTCTAAGAGGTATCCCCTCTTATTTATATGGGAGTGGTAGAGAAACCATCTCTCCTTTTCCCGATGTGGGACTAAAAAATGCATTCCCCATGTAGTAGAGCATTACTTTAGATTACACGTGCATAACACATTTGCTCATAACTTTTGATCTCGGATGAATTATGAGGCCCATAATATATCAAATCGAAGGAATTTTCGAGATGCTTTCAATATCATAGGAATTTAGCCATTTCTCGTTCCGAAGTTTGTAAAAATACAGCTCGGAAAATACTGGTTCGCATCTTCTTCCTTAGATCACATGTGCATAGACATTTGCTCATAACTTTTGATCCCGGATGAATTATGAGGCTCATAATATATCAAATCGAAGGTATTTTCAAGATGCTTTCAATACCATTAGAATTTAGCTGTTTATCATTCCGGAGTTTGTCAAAATACAGTTCGGAAAATACTGGTTCGCATCTTTTTTCTTAGATCACATGTGCATAACACATTTGCTCATAACTTTTGATCCCGGATGAATTATGAGGCCCACAATATATCAAATCGCAGGTATTTTCGAGATACTTTCAATACCATCATAATTTAACAGTTTCGCATTGGGGAGTTTATCAAAATACAGGCCGAAATATACTGGTTCGCATTTTCTTAAGCGTATCGCTGCCATTTGATACCTTAGACTCTTTTGCGCAGAAATTTTTGGCGGGAACAAATGCCCCCCACTACTTTGCCCACGTAAGTATATATGTGGGTGAAGTAGTGCAGAGTAATGCATAGCGTATGACCAGTTTCGGGTTGGTATATAACTTTCAGAATCTTGATCTGAGAAGATAACGAGCGGACACAAGCGTCGTCATTTATCATTGACTCAAATCTCGACTCTTAAAAGATATAGTTCCAAACTCTCAATTCCATGAGCCGCACCCTTCTATTTCTTTATGGTTTACTCTGGTGTGAAATAGTTTATATGCTCATGAGTAGGGAAGTAATGGCTTAGAAGACAGGGGTAAGATCTGCCACCTAAGACTTTTCAACTTTATGAGCCGTGAGGGTCTCATAAAAACTTTTCTCCCTATGGATCGAGAGGATCTCGTAGGTGTTTTTTCTCCTTAGGAATCGAAAGGATTCCTAAGTGCGTTTTCTCTTATAAGTCGCAAGGATCTTATAAGAGAATTTTCTCTCTTACAAGTCGAGAGGACTCGTAAGTGGTTGGTGAGTTGACTTGTTTTCGAGTCAGAGGTCGTTGGCTGACTTGTTTCCAAGACGGAGGTTCTTGGCCGTGAGTACTCAACGGGCAGCATGGTTCGAGCAAAGCACTTCTCATTTCCACCATTTGGAACAAGAAGCAGCTTTAAGGCTGAAGGAGTGTCAGGAGTCTTCAAGCGAAACTGCTCGCCTACGTGCTGAAGTTGAGGCGAACGCTGCTGAGGTAAAGGCTGTCTTCGAGGGCCTTCTGGAGCGTATCTCAAATGGGCTGAACTTGAAGCAGAAACTTGACGCTGCTGAGCGTAATGCCCAAGGCCGCGAAGCCACTCAGCAGGCCATTGGGGAGCAGCTTGCATCTCTCTTGCAGCAAAGGGCTCAGGTGGAGGCAGAACTGACGGTGGTGGCAGATCAGGAAAAGGCGTGGAAGGAAGTGCGCGAACAATTGCTAAAGCTATGCAAGACGCTTCCTTCCCAGTAGTTCTCCTTGTATCCATATACTTGTAAAAAAAAAAAATTTCCGAATAACATGTATCCATTCTTTATTCTTTTATACTATTCACCTTGTACTTCTTTGAGTTAATGAATAAAGATACACATTTTTTTCTCTGCAATGTCTTGTATGCTCTTTCGCTTTCTCCCTTTCTTTTATTATCAGCATGTTGACTTGATAAACATAATTGGCGGCTAACTTAGGTTTTTTTTTCAAGAGATATCGATGGCTTAGGTCGCAGGTTCAGATATGCCGCCTAAGACTTTTCAACTCTATGAGCCGTGAGGGTCTCATGGAGACTTTTCTCCCTGCGGATCGAGAGGATCTCGTATGTGGGTTTTCTCCTTAGGAATCGTGAGGATTCCTAAGTGTGTTTTCTCTTATAAGTCGTAAGGATCCTATAAGAGAATTTTTCCCTCTTACGAGTCGAGAGGACCCGTAAGCGGTTGTTTCCCTCCTTGTCGAAACTCGACTTTGGAGAGTGAGACCCGTGAATAGTATACAAGAGACCGTTTTAGACCGACTTGCAGGGTCCCATTGTTCAGGAAGCAAGTTTTTTTTAATTCCTGCTGCCTGAGGCTTCATCTTGCAAGTTGAGACGAATCGGGAATTTCCCGCGGAGACACTGGTTTCTCTGCGAGCCGATACGAATCAGGGGGCTCTCATCAAGGACGCTAGTTTCCCTGAATTGAGGTATTTGCCAAGGATTATTTGTTTCCTTGGTGTTGAAACGAATCGAGAATTTCCTGCGGAGACACTGGTTTCTCTGCGAGTCGACGCAAATCAGGAAGCTCTCATCAAGGACGCTAGTTTCCCTGAGTTGAGGTATTTGCCAAGGATTATTTGTTTCCCTGGTGTTGAAACGAGTCGAGAATTTCCCGCGGAGACACTGGTTTCTCTGCGAGTCGACGCGAATCAGGAGGCTCTCATCAAGGACGCTGGTTTCCCTGAGTTGAGGTATTTGCCAAGGATTATTTGTTTCCCTGGTGTTGAAACGAATCGAGAATTTCCCACGGAGAGACTGGTTTCTCTGCGAGTCGACGCGAATCAGGAGGCTCTCATCAAGGACGCTGGTTTCCCTGAGTTGAGGTATTTGCCAAGGATTATTTGTTTCCCTGGTGTTGAAACGAAACGAGAATTTCCCACGGAGACACTGGTATCTCTGTAAGTCGACGCGAATCAGGAGGCTCTCATCAAGGACGCTGGTTTCCCTGAGTTGAGGTATTTGCCAAGGATTATTTGTTTCCCTGGTGTTGAAACGAATCAGGAATTTCCCACGGAGACACTGGTTTCTCTGCGAGTCGATGCGAATCAGGAGGCTCTCATCAAGGACGCTAGTTTCCTTGAATTGAGGTATTTGCCAAGGATTATTTGTTTCCCTGGTGTTGAAACGAATCGAGAATTTCCCACGGAGACACTGGTTGCTCTGCGAGTCGACGCGAATCAGGAGGCTCTCATCAAGGACGCTGGTTTCCCTGAGTTGAGGTATTTGCCGAAGACACTGGCTTCTTCGGGGTTGGGATGAACCGTCGAGATTTGGCTTCGTTTTCTGGCGGAGCCTGTTGGGAAAGTATGGTTCCCTCTTTGTTTGCGCCCTTGGATTGTATACAGGGATCGATGTGATCTCAACTGTAGGGCCAAAGTTTTATCATTTCTTTTTTTTTGTTTTATTTCCGCGATACTCTATCATTTCAGCTTTTATATCACGAAGGTCGCGATCGCCCAATCATTTCGGCTATTTTTCGCGGTGCCCAATCATTTCGGCTGTTTATTTTATTTTTACTCGCTGTTTTTTATTGCGAGTTGCCCAATCATTTCGTCTATTTCATATGCATACATTTTTACTTGCTGCTTTTTTATTGCAAGTTGCCCCATCATTTCGGCTATTTCGTATGCATGTGCGGCCTACTGGCTTTTTTCGCCGTAAACCTGAAATTAGACATCGATTTCGGCATCAGCACCGCTACAACTGGGATATTGTCAGGAGCGAATCATCATCTGCCTCTGTCGATGTCGAACAAAGGTGGCTTAGCGACCAGGGTTAGGGTCCTGTTGACTAAGGCTTTTGACTTCATGAGCCGTAAGGGTCTCACAAAGTTATTTCTCCCTACAAGTCGTGAGGATCTTATAGGTGTATTTTCTCCTTAGGAATCGTGAGGATTCCTAAGTGTATGCTCCTCTGTAAGTCGTAAGGATCTTACAAGAGGATTTTCTCCTTGTAAATCGAGAGGACTTACAAGGGTCATGCGAACATATCCCCAGTCACGAATGGATCTTGGTTAGGGAGATGTCTATTCGTGCCCTTGGATTGTATACAAGGGTCAGAATTGAACCATTTGTAGGGAAATATCGAGAGTTGTGGGGTTTGCTTTAGCACAGGTTTAGGTCTCTATAACTTAAGTCTTTCAAATCTTATGAGTCGTGAGGGTCCCATAAGAGAGTTCTCCTTACGAGTCATGAGGATCTCGCAAATGTATTTTCTCCTTAGGAATCGTGGGGATCCCTAAGTGTGTTGCTCCCTTGTGAGTCGTAAGGATCTCACGCGGGTGGTTTCTCCTTACAAGGTCGAGAGGACCCTATAAGTGTCTTTTTAACGAGGTTGTGCCCTTTCGGGTTTTCACAAACACTCGCCGGTAGTCCTGCTGTTTTTACTCACGGAGCCCTTTCGGGTTTTCATCCGTGCCCATTTTGCTTATGGACATACCGTTTTTTTTACTCTTTTTATTTTCTTCTTCTTTTTTTACGAGGTCGCGCCCTTTCGGGTTTTCACGAACACTCGCCGGTAGCCCTGCTGTTTTTACTCACGGAGCCCTTTCGGGTTTTCATCCGTGCCCCTTTTGCTTATGGACATACCGTTTTTATTTATTATTTTATTTTTTTTATTTTTTTTTATTCATCTCATCAGCCTAAGGATGCTGCGGTATTAGTTTAAGGACGTTTCGGTCCGTTATTAGTTTAAGGACGTCCCGGTCCGCTATTAGTTTAAGGACATTTCGGTCCGTCATGGAGAAGGCTGGCTACTGCTTATAAAGCTTGAGCTTACGAAGATAGCGAGCGGACATAGTCGTCGTCATCTATCATTGACCTAGGCTGTGACTCATTAAGCGTAGTATTTCTTTAGGAATCGACCATTTATTGGCCTGTAAGGCCTTTCACCGTGCATGTCATGAGTAGATAGGCCCCACCCTGGTAGACTTTATCTATGATGTACGGGCCTTCATAGTTTGGCTCGAATTTTCCCCGCTTGGCGCGATTGGGGATCATAGGCCTTTTGACCACTAGCACGAGTTCGCCTTGGCAGAATGTCCTCGGTCGGGTCAATCTTTCATATGAGCGCGTCATCTTTGCTTTATAAGCTTCCAGATTTTGTTACGCTATGAGCCGTGTTTCTTCAAGGGTATCAAGCTCCTCAAGCCGAAGGTGAGCGTTTTCTTCGTTCGTCAGCTCGTAGTGGACTGCCACTCGCAGAGAGGGTAGCTCTATCTCGAGGGGGAGTACTGCTTCCGTACCGAATACCAACGCGTATGGCGTTGTGTTCGTGGCCGTCTTAAAGGTAGTTCGATATGCCCAAAGAGCCTCTTGCAGTCTCTCATGCCAGTCTTTCTTATTTCGGGACACCGTCTTTTTCATGATCTTCGTCAGGGTCTTGTTGAAGGCCTCGGCTAGACCATTAGCTCGCGGATTATAAACCGAGGAATATCTCCAGTCTATATTGTGTTGTTGCGCGAAGCGACTGATCTTGCGGCTTCTGTAGGCTGGCCCGTTATCGGAGATGATCCGTCTCGGCGTTCCAAACCGATATATGACGTGCGTCTTGAAGAAATGGAGGATATTCTCCGTCTTCACCTCCCTTAACGGTACTGCTTATGCCCATTTGGAGAAGTAATCAGTCGTCGCCAGGATGAAACGATGTCCCCTGGACGATGCTGGTTCGATGGGGCCGACTATGTCAGTTCCCCACATTTCGAACGGCCAGCTAGCCACCGTTGGATGTAGTGGATTTGGATGCTGGTGGATGAAGTCCCCATGGATTTGGCATGAGTGGCATTGCTTCGCATATTCGAGGCAATCCTGAATCATCGTGGGCCAGTAGTAGCCCATCCGTTTGATCTTCAACTTCATCTTCGGGCCCGCTTAGTGAGAACCACAGATTCCGTCATGAACTTCCTGAACGACTCTTTCTGCTTCGTCGGGTCCTAAGCATCTCAGCCACAGAGAATCAAACGACCTCTTGTACAGAGTATCGTTGACGAAGGCGAAAGACAGAGCTCGTTTCGTGAGCTGATATCTTGCGGACGCTTCTTCGGGCGTTCGACGGTATTTGAAGTAGTCTATAAAGACTTCTCTCCAATCCTCAGCATTTTCCCGGTCTTTTATTTGCAAGGTCGTCTGTTCAGTCGCTCCCTTCTCTTCGGATGATTCCGGAGGTATTTCTGCTGGGGCAAGCACCCGACGGCTTTGTACCACGATTCTGACGTCATCGAGGTTCTCGTCAGCCAGTTCTTTAGCAAGCTTGGCCAACGCGTCTGCTTTGCTGTTTTCTGCGCGCGGTATACTTTCCAAAGTATAGGAGGGAATTTGGGTCAACAGTTGTTGCACCTTTTCACCGTACTTCACCAACTCCGGTTTGCACGTTTGGTAGTCGCCGTTTATTTGACTAACGACCAGTTGAGAATCTCCGTATATGAGTAGGTTTTCAATTCCCATGTCAATGGTGATCTCGAGGCCTGCTATCAAAGCTTCGTATTCGGCTTCGTTATTCGTCCTCGGCTCTGTTAGGGAGAAAGCAAAGCGCATTATCCCTCCTTGTGGAGTTACAAAGATGAGTCCTACCCCTGATTTGATTACAGGGGTATTTTGCTTGCGCTTCTTCATGGAGGATGCTCCGTCGAAATAAAGCTCCCATCGGGTATCACCACCGTCGATCGCATCAAATGCATGTTTGTCTGGAAGATCACAATTCAAAGGAGAATCGGCGGGTATCGGATGCTCAGCGAGGAAGTCGGTGATGGCCTGGCCTTTCACTGCCTTGAGAGGTTGATAGGTTATCGAGAACTCCATCAAGAGCAGAGCCCATTTAGCGAGTCGTCCAGTCAATATGGCTTTTGACAATAAGTATTTAAGAGGGTCCACCTTCGAAATGAGACGGACCTCATGCGCCAACATATAGTGCCCGAGCTTTGTTATCGTGAAGATCAACACCAGGCAGTGTTTTTCAATAGGGGAATAGTTGCTTTCTGCCCCCAGTAGAACTCGACTTAAGTAATAGAGAGCTCTCTCTTTCCCTTGGTCGTTCTCTTGCGCCCATAATGCGCCTAAGGAACCTTCGAGAGCTGTTGTATACAGAATGAGAGGCTTTCCCTTGACCGAAGCGGCCAGCACTGGCGGATTTTGCAGGTATTGCTTGATTTCGTCTAGCGCGCTTTGGCATTTGTGATCCCAGACGAATGGAGTTCCCTTCTTCATCTGGTGGCTGTAAGGGCGGCACTTGCCAAAGAGATTGGCTATAAATCGCCGAATATATGCGAGCTTTCCTTGGAGAGACCGCAACTGTTTGAGAGTTCTCAGCGGAGGCATTTCCATGATCGCTTTGATCTTTGATGGATCTATTTCGATACCTCGGTGTTGGACGATGAATCCCAGGAATTTGCCCGAAGAAACTCCGAATGCACACTTGAGAGGGTTCATCTTCAAGTTGTATTGTCGAAGGCGTCGAAATACGGTCTTTAGATGCTCGAGATGCTCCTCGTATGATTTGCTCTTGACCACGAGGTCGTCGATATAACATTCGACGATTTCATGTATGAGGTCATCAAAGATCTTCGTCATGGCCCTCTGATAAGTGGCACCGGCGTTCTTTAGACCGAAGGGCATCACCCTGTAACAAAATATCCCTAGAGGGGTCCTGAAGGCGGTGTGCTTCTGGTCTTCGGGATGCATCTTTATCTGATTATACCCTGATGAGCCGTCCATGAAAGAGAAAACCTCATGAGTGGATGTATTGTCTATCATCAGTTCGGTGACTGGCACTGGGAAATCATCCTTTGGGCAGGCTTTATTGAGATCCCGAAAGTCCACGCATATGCACACCGTCCCATTTTTCTTCATCACCGGGACGATGTTGGTAATCCATTCAGGGTATTGAACTTCCTGGATGAAGCCAGAGTCGATCAGCTTCTTGACCTCGGCGTTGATACTCATCTCAAGCTCAAGCCGCATTCTTCTTGGTGCCTGTTTGACTGGCTTGACGTCCGGGGATACTGCCAATTTATGCACAGCAATTTCTGGATCTAATCCCGGCATTTCAGAATAGTTCCATGCGAAGCAATCTTTGTGCCGCATAAGCAAGTCTTTTAACGCAGCCACCCTTTCTTCAGATAGCAGCTCACTGACGAACGTCGGCCGTGGGTCACTTGCCGTGGGCACCCAAGTAGCTATCGCCTTTTGTGGATTGATAGGACGGTCCTCTTCCTGCTGAACTTTCACCTTTTTCTGTCGACGGGGATAATCTTGATCAATTACCGAGTCTTGGACTTGACGCCAGACCTTGTAGATTTTAGAGGACAGCCGTTGAGGGGGCTTTTCCAGCTTCACCTTTGTAGCGCTCTCCATAGGTGGAGGAGATCTTTTCAGCACAGCGGTCGGAGAGTTCTTGTGGACCTTCCTAAGTGGTTCAAAGCTGTTTCCAGTTGGAACAACAGCATCAATTTCCGCCGTTGGAGTCGGCGGAGTCAGTCCAGAAGGAGAGTTGCCCCCGGTCTTCCTTACTCGGCGCCAGTGGTATATCCCTAGTAGGAGGGGTGTTGTCTCCTGAGGATTTTCAGCGGATTACACCCACAAAATCGTATAATAAAAGAGAGATGGTGAAAGTTATATAAAGATAAGAACTATAAAAGAAAGAACTTGAAAATAAGAGTTTTCAACTCTACCAGCTTTTCAGTTGCTATGAGCCCTATCTTAATAGTCATGAAAAGATGTTAGAAATCACATCATCCCTCAATAAAACATCGCCTTTAGTTTTCATTCCTACCTTTCTTCCAAACATTGATCATATACCCCTACGTGTGTGAACTGGACATCCCTACACTCAGAGAATTCAATTCAAGCAATCATACTCTTGTCCATCTACCTCAGTACTTTTTAATAGATATTTAGATGGAATTTGCTCACACATTCTTCATGCGACCGTTAATACTTCTTGAGGTACTAACCGATCGATTACTCATGTGCTTGCTAATTAGGTGTTTTTCCTCGTCTTGCAACACCTAAAGCTTAGCAGTGGCTCCCAAACCAGTTGGTCTAAGGCACTAGGTGATAAAGCACCCTCGCTATATTTTTTTATTGCTGCCTCGGTGATAACAAAATCAGTGTTCATTTTTCTTTTCACCATTTTATCTTTTATTCTCCACTTTTATTTTCTTTATACTTTGGCTTCTAGATAAGAGCATTTCAAGGTATCCTCTACTATCCCGAGTTTCAAGATGTGTGTAAGTGCGTATAGTAGGGCATCAACGTTCAAATGTTTGGCTTCCAGAATAGGAACTATTTTTCAGGCTTATTTTTATCCTCATATTAGTAATTTCCTTCATCTTACTAACCCTTGGGACAACAGCTCATAACTACTTATTACTAGTTTCATTTAAGAAAACATCTAACTTTCTTGTTTTTCTTAAACTATTCCTATCTTTTAAATATAATTTTTCACTTTCTACTCTTTTATTATCACAATTTTTTGTGTGTGCTTATATATAGTATAATGCAAAGTAGGGCGTAAATAAGCACAGGAGCGCTGAAAAACGATTTCTTGGGAGCTTCTTGCGATGGTACAGGAGCGCTGAAGCTCGTTGGCGGGAGCATGGTCCCGAAGAAGAGCCCAGTGGTAGGTTGAGTTACCTGCTCCGCTGGCATAGTGAAAAGGGAGGCCGCTTGGGGCCCGTAGGTTACTCCTACAGATGGGACAGAGCGAGAGTTGCTGTTGCAGTTAATGCAATTCGAAGCCATTGATTTCTTGAATAGCTTGAATATTCTGCCCCCTGCGTCGACCTTGGTCTTTGGCATATGCCAGCTGTTTGAGGACCGATTCCGTCGGAAAGGCTGCTGCTTGGGGAGCCTGCCTGTGGACGACGGACATCCTCTGGGCTTCCTCCATCGGCGTTGAGCTACTGAGGGTGGGAGGTGGGATCATCGACACAAAAAGGAGCCCGTTGATTTCTTGAAGAGTCAGATTGCAGAGATTTGAGGCTGCAAGTTACCCATACTTGACTCTGCCGGATATGACAGAGCCTGAGTTGCTAGGGTGGGAGGAAATGCCATTCTTCATAGAGACGAAATACCGGCTTCAATATCCACTCCCCTAAAGGAAACCAAAAACATACACACCGCGATTATTTGATCGCGGGAAAAACACGACACAAGAAGTGTGGAGTGGAAAGAGGAAAAGGTCCCACCGGGCGTGCCAGAATCTGTTCCCCTCCGAATGGCGGCGACGTGAAGACGTCTTGCCTGAGATTCGGGGCAGATGCTATATGGTTTTATTCGTCCACCTCTCCGAAAATGCCAAGTTGATTTATGGCACCATGTATCGGAGGTTTAGACGAATGCGGCCGATGTAGCAGACTTCGTCAGATTCCCCCTCGCTAGAGAGGTTTTTGATTGTGGGGATGCTCTTCCCTGCAGGCGCAAGCCCCTGCAGTTAATTACGCTACCGCATCGCGGTAGCCACTTTCTCCTTCTCCAGAATTTCACTTCGTGTCGTGTGTGTTTGTTTTGTTTGTGGTTGCCTGTGGATTGTATACGGAGACTGAGTAATGCCGTCACCCATAGGACGTGGATTAGTCCAAATCCGTATTTAATTTTATTTGGGTTTGGTGTTTTAGTTTAAGGATACGTTAGCCGCATTGAGGCTAAGATCAACTTAAACGTTCGTTAAGGATACGTTAGTCTGATTTGAGACTAAGATCGACTTAACGGAAAGAGCATTTAGGAGCTCTATTGTTCCAGTTTAAGGACGTAGTAGTCCGTCATTAGTTTAAGGACGTTTCGGTCCATCACCAGTTTAGGGACGTGGTGATCCATCATTAGTTTAAGGACGTTTCGGTCCATCATTAGTTTAAGGACATTTCGGTCCAACATTCCCATTTTGGGATGAATATTAGTTTAAGGACGTTTCGGTCCACGAGTTTGAGGACCCCGCAGTCCATATCGATGTGTGGTCGTCGGGACCCGTCACCTCTCTGACGTCGTTGAAGGATTACAACGATAGGTGTCAGAGGAGTTCGGAGATGTACCCTCGAACCGGTTGTAAATTGATTTAGGAGAGCAATCTTGCTCAGTCAATTTAATTTGAGAACTTACGGCCACGATTGGGCTAAGTCCAGTTGAGAATATTCAACATTATGTTTGCGTTTGGCCTGTTAGGCCTTTGTTTGGGCTCTGCCCTTTTATAAATGATGCAGAGCATCTGTTTGGACTCTGCCCTTCTTTAAAATAATGCATTGCATTTAATTTGGCCTGTTAGGCCTTTTGCGCTAATTAATGAGCGCAAGCGCATGTGGAGGTGACACGTGTCATGCGCTGGTGAGCGCAAGCGTAGTTAGCACAGTGCGCTGCGCTGCAGCGCTGCTGACACGTGGCGCGCTCTGATGAGTTGCGCCAATTTCAGAGAGCAATGCTCTATTTTAAAAGCGCATAGCACAAGTTGTTCTGGAGCTGACACGTGGCGCTCTCTGGTGGCTTGCGCCAACCCAAGAGCGCAACAGTACAGATTTACAAGTGCAAGGCACTGTTTTAATATCTTGATCCAATTTTGGATTCAAGAAAAGAATCTTTTTTAAGATTCCAGAACCAGTGGTTCATCAAAAGGCAATGCCTTTGTGTAGATCAAATGATCTAATAAAGAAGTATATTACTTCTTATTTTATTCTTATTATTTGATCTTTTCTTTTTATTTTAAGATCTTGATCTTGTTCTTAGATCATTGATCTTTTCAGAAGAAATTCTTCTTTTCAAAGATTTACCTTCTTTTCTTTCTGATTTCTTCTCAAACTTTCTTTTCAGGAGTTCTCTGAATTCTTTCTCTGTTTCTCTGTCAATGTTCTCTCTTCTTCTTCTTTTTTATTTTATAAAGAAGGATCATTGGTCGTTGGGACCCACCACCTCTCCGACGACACTGAGAGATTACAGCGCCATATATCGAAGGTGTGGAGGGATATACCCTTTGAACCATGTCTCACTCATTAGGGGGGAAGAACAGGCTGGAGCTTAAACTTCTCGCTGCTGAAAAAGGGTTCTTTGCGTTCGCGCACGTGCGTCGCACGTGTTGGGCGCACGTGTTGGGCGCTCATATTTGCACGTAGCGCACATGCGCATTATGAGGAGAAGCAGAGCATCTATATATGGAGAACAAGCTCCTTTTAATATTATTAAATGTTCTCATGTGGTGCGCATGTGCGTTGCACGTGGTGCGCGCGTGGCGAGCACACGTGCGTTGCACGTAGCGCACATGCGCATTATGAGGAGACGCAGATCTTCTATATATGGAGAACAAGCTCTTTTTAATATTATTAAATGTTCTCATGTGGTGCGCATGTGCGTTGCACATGGTGCGCGCGTGGCGAACACACACGCGTTGCACATAGCGCGCGCGTGGCGAGCACACGTGCGTTGCACGTAGCGCACATGAGCATTATGAGGAGAAGCGGAGCTTCTATATATGGAGAACAAGCTCCTTTTAATATTATTAAATGTTCTCATGTGGTGCGCACGTGCGTTGCAGGTGGTGCCGTATGGCGGGCACACATGCGTTGCACGTAGCACACATGGCGCTTTCGCATAGCGCACATGCGCATTATGGAGGAGCATGCTCCTATCTTGGAGAACTAAGCTCCTTTGGAGAACTAAGCTCCTTTGAGTATTGAATCCTTTGAGAATTTAACTCTCCCTTTCTAAGAGGTATCCCCTCTTATTTATATGGGAGTGGTAGAGAAACCATCTCTCATTTTCCCGATGTGGGACCAAAAAATGCATTCCCCATGTAGTAGAGCATTACTTTAGATTACACGTGCATAACACATTTGCTCATAATTTTTGATCTCGGATGAATTATGAGGCCCATAATATATCAAATCGAAGGACTTTTCGAGATGCTTTCATTATCATCAGAATTTAGCCATTTCTCGTTCCAGAGTTTGTCAAAATACAGCTCGGAAAATACTGGTTCACATCTTCTTCCTTAGATCACATGTGCATAGACATTTGCTCATAACTTTTGATCCCGGATGAATTATGAGGCCCATAATATATCAAATCGAAGGTATTTTCAAGATGCTTTCAATACCATCAGAATTTATCTATTTCTCATTCCGAAGTTTGTTAAAATACAGCTCGGAAAACACTGGTTCGCCTCTTCTATCTTAGATCACATGTGCATAACACATATGCTCATAACTTTTGATCCCGGATGAATTATGAGGCCCATAATATATCAAATCGAAGGTTTTTTCGAGATGCTTTCAATAACATCATAATTTAACAGTTCTTCATTAGGGAGTTTATCAAAATACAGGCTGGAAGATACTGGTTCGTATTTTCTTAAGCGTATCACTGCCATTTGATACCTTGGACTCTTTTGCGCAGAAATTTTTGGCGGGAACAGCCCTTCTTTTTCGGTAACGGGTAATCGACTGAAGGTGGCTGGCCTGACCAGGTTCTTGAATGGTGCTGGCACTTCCTTTTTGGCTTTGCCCCGCTGTTGTCGCGCAGCACAGAGCGCCCGATAGACTCTTGAAGAGACGGTGTTATGCTTTCTCTGTTGGGGCTGGGATACGTCTTTCTATAGTATCATTCGGATAGCTTTCTTCCTGATTCTGACGGTCATAGCGTTTTTCTGAACCCACTTCAGGGGTTTGAAAGAGTTGCTGACTTTTACGATCGACTCAGCCGTCGACGTGGGGTAACCCAGCTCTTGGAACTTCACAAGATTCCGCTTGGCCGAATTCCTGGCCCTCTTGTTGGCTCTATATCTGAGACGCTTCTGCCTTAACTTTTCTGATTTGAGCACTTGGCAGGCTTCGGCTTTTCAGGAAGTCGCCGTAGACCGAGCGATGGAGAGCTTTGGAGATAGGCCTTATTGTGCGATTGTCATGGGCACCGTTTGAGCTTCCAGGAGATGATTCATGGCTCCATTGGTGTTGACGGCCTTGCCCCTAGTCGGAACAGTGGAGAGCCGTTCGAATACAAATTTGCATTTGGGGTGGGATGCTTTGGCAACCACAACATTCAGCCTCCTGCCTCTTGAGGTCGGTTTGGCCGCTTGGTCTGTCGTGACCTCCGCCACATGAGCGCTTCCAGCAGGGTAGATGATAATGGAACCGAATTGACAAGGTGGCTCCTCTTATTGCCGGCTGAGACTTGCGGGGAGAATCACGCGAGCATTGATCTTGACCACGTACGGGATCGGGGTCGCATCGGAAGCAGAATTCATCTTAGAAGACATCGTCGTTGAAAGTTGATTGCTGCACGGAAAAGCATTTCAGTACAAATATCGGTATATATGTTAAATAAGTTCGCATGAACACAAGACCCGAGATATGGGAGGAGAGAAGGGTCCCACAAAGCATGCCAGAATCTGTAGGGTGTTTTTCGTCACCCCATTGAGATAGGAATACGCGCCGCTTGTCAGGCGTACTACAGATTCCCCCTGCCCAGGGTAGGCTGGGGTTTATTGATTGTAGGGATCCGAATCTCCGGTAGCCGCGGACTAAGCTGCCGTTAATAACCCCTCGCTTTTGGAGCGAAGGAACCTCCGATTGACGGGTTAAACTGGTCATGCGAACTCAATGTGTAGTATGCATGTGTTGTGTTTTGAGGGGTCTTGGGTATATCGGGGGCCTCGCAGAGTTTACGGGGGTCCCGCTACCCGGATGACTAGCGTCCAAATGACGGGGAAAGTGTTGTGGAGTATATAAATAAATAAATAAAAGAGGGTGAATAGTGTCCAAACGACACATGGGCACCGACGCCTCACGCGCCCGGCATGCGGGCGCCGAACGCCTGCGGAAAAAGGGGCTTAGCCCCTGTACTAGGAATTATACTCCCAATTGACTTTTGGATTAAACTCCTAAAAAGAAAGACATTTTTTTTTCTTTTTTTTTCCAGAGTTCAACTCCCAAGAGATTTTCGGAGATAATGAAAAGGAACCCCATTCTTCTCCCTTGAGCCCTAAATCTTCTCTTGAGTCTTAGATCTTCCCAAAGTGAGGTTTTTAGAGATGGGTCTCTTTCTTCCTTCTCTCTGTTGGCTAGATCTTGGAGGAAAAGGGGGTGAGACTTAAAAAAAATCATCCATTTTGGGGATTTGATGGAAGATCCGAGCTCCCCTTCAAGGATTTTATGGTGAAAACTGTTTCTTTTTGGGAAAAAAAGAGTTAAACTCTTGATTTAATTCAAGAAAAGAGAAGAAGGTTTAGAATCTTGAGGAAGGAGAAGGATGCACAGAAGCCTAGACTTTTTTTTAGAATGAAAAAGGTCCCCTTAGATTTTTCATCATGTTTGCCTTTATAGGCTACACACTTTACATATAATCTCTTGAGTTTTGCCAAATGGCACTTGTGCCACCCCATACCTTATGTGCTTATCTCTTTTTACACATAAGCCATGGAGTTTACCAAATTTTGGCTTTTTACCCATTTTACATACATTTATTTCTATAAAAAAAAAAAGAATTACATTAAACCAATTTATGGTTTCACTCTTTTTGTCATGGGGCCGGTGTTGGAGATAGTGCCCTCAGAGTCAATTATTGGGTCACAGGCACGTGATTGCAATGATTGAGGGAGGACCTATCCCGCTAGGACAGTCTTACTCGAGATGATAGTATGTTATCTAGTTTATCTTTATCATCGTGTACTGCTTAGGTGACCTGACAGGTCGCTATTACACGTTGGTAGAGCCCCTAGGATTCTTGCTTGACCACCAGCAGTATGAGGGCGATCATATAAGTGGGAGCTGGGGGTCTATAAGCATATCCTTAAAAGGTCCCTAGTCGTGAGAGTTTCGAGACAGGGCATCGATTCTCCAGAGTAGACAAGTGTTTACAGTCGAGACCCCGACGAGGGGCGGTGGCCGGTCTCACAAGCCATTGGTGTCAGTTGGATCACCTAAGATGTATACAGGTGCTCATTGGGTTATGAGTACACCGGACAGGACTCATCGGGAACATGCTAGTTGGTCATATACCAGACGTCAGATGGCAGTTCTCTGGTGACATGTGTACAGGTTAGTTCATCGACCTGGGGATCGTCATTTGTCTCGTGTGAGTTCCCACTGTACTTTGATTACTACCCTACCACGGCTCAATGGAGTCGTGCAAACAGGTTTTAGTTGGGTACAGTCCCGAGCCACATGGAGGCAGTGAGCGTATCTTCAGGGGTTCGTCTCTCCCGGTATTGGGGGTGAGGTCACGCTGTGTCTAGGAGAGCCATTACACGAAGCCCTCGGCTGAGGCAAGGAGATTTACTGGTAGGTATTCCAGTAGTATCTCAGGGTGTTCTGGGCTACGCTCCGACACGACTTGTACCGCTTTTGGGGGTTTGACTTTTACCAACCCCCTAGGCCCGCCATGCGATGCTCATAGACGAACGGACCGGACTGTACGGATATTGTCACTGACAGGCTCAGTAGGGTGTCAGGCTGAGTTCGCTCACAGACGTCCCTTTTGGTCAATACCTGGTAGCCCGTTATGTATTGGCTTATACCTCTAACGTGCTAGTAGTTAAATCCACAACCAAGGTGTTGATGAGTCTTTAGAGTCCCCCACATTCAGTTACTCAAGCTTTCGGGCGAAAAGCTGTAGATGCCGTATGGAGATATGGCAAGGTCCGATCAGATACGTGCGGTATTGCACGGATCAGGATAGGACGGTTTGTACTAAAGGCCGTATGGATATATGGCAGGGTTCGATCAGATACGTGCGGTATTGCATGGATCAGGATCGGACGAATATTACTAGCCGGCTTTGGTTTAAGCCGGATCCTAGTATAGTACAGTGTAGATTTTGTCTCATTGCATTTGTATTTCGGTCGGAATACAGATGCGGGTGTGTATGCACAGTATCGGGGTTTTCCTGTAATTTATTACGGGACCAGTTTTCTGGAGTTGCCAGTTTGCTTTCCGTTTCGGCCGATTTCCTTTGTATCCTTCATTGGCCGAAGATTGGTGGAGGAGGGCTTATTTGCATTTGTGCAAACAAGCTTTTGTGGAGGGGGTCTTTGCATTTTATTGTATCATGATACTTGCACCATCATTTGACTTCTTTTGACCATGATGGCTTGACTTTTGTTTTCATGATGGTTGTTGATTGGTTGGTGGAGTGAGGGTTTGCTTGGTGATCATTGTTTGTTATCATCACCCTTTTCTCTCTCTTGCATGATGACCATTCCTCCCCCTTGACTTTTTCCTACACTCTCATTCCCTCCATTCAAGAGCCATGGCCGGCCATTCATTGAGAGGGGGCTGTCCCAATTTTGATGGGGGTGATTTTGGTTGATATCATATCATTTTTCTTCACCAAAATTCCCAAGAAAAAATCCAAGTATCATATCTCCACCAAAAGGCAACATCCACTACCCCAAAGTGAGACATGAGTTCCACACTAGATTCTACAGCAAATCTTGGGCACGTCGACTAGCCAGCTTCGTGCCCGAGTTGCCTCGGTATTGAGGTGGGAGCCCGTAAAAGATGCAGACGATGTGGTGACCTTCCGGCAAGGAGGCGACGACCGGAGTTTCCGCGGGAGATCGGGACGACGACGAGAAGACCGGAGGACTCGGATCAGTCGGTATATCTCTATTCCCTATCTTGTAGTTAGTTAGAACTAGTTAATGGTTCGATCCGGGTGTTTAGTGCGCGGTGGTGCCGGTTTGCTAGTTTGCAAAATTAAAGTTTATCACCGCTTCCGCATTTGGCCGTCGGATTGACGGCCGGGGCGCCGCCGTGCACTTACAGTGGTATCAGAGCCTCGCCATTAACATAGTCTAGTTTTGTTTAATGTGTTTACATTTCCAATCGATCAAAAATTCCAAAATCCGCGTTTTTCCTTCACATCAGTTTCTGTTGAAATTTTTTGGAGTCCAAAAATTTTTCAGGTTGTAAAATAGTGATGTACTGGAAGTTGTAAGCACTCTGTAGAAATTCGACACAGTGAATCGACCACTGAAGCGCGGAACCGCGGCCAAACCCCCCTTTAGGCCGCGGTTCCGCCGCACATTGGTGTCCTCGCTGTATCAAATTTTTGTAGTCGCTTTCTGGGTTAAAAATAGGGGTTTTGGAATATTAATTTTGGGCCCAGAATTTCTTGATGTGCTACAGTAGTACTTGGGGGCCCACTTGTTAAAATTTGATCGATCGGATATTTTAAACACATTATTTCACAGTATTTACATTATATCTGCGACCGTGAATGTCACTTGATCGGTAAATCCTGTCTAACTGCTATAGCCCGGTTAGACGGATTTGCGAACGTGATTTTCACGTTGATATTCTGTGATTTTGCTGTGATGTTGCGGATCGGTCGTGGGGATAGCCTGGATGCAATGCTAGTACAGTGTTTTGTTGTATTATGTACATTTGATATTGCGGGGCGAGCGTCCGACACGTGGACTGCCGTCACTACCTGTTTGTATTATTATTTTGGGGCACGACCAGGTTGCAGTCGTTGTACCCGTTGTATGTATATTTTACTTTCTGTACTAGGATTACCCCGCGGAGGGGTGCACGGATAGCCGGGTTCTAGAGGGCAACAAGCCCGCATCTCATGGCATTGAGACCGAGGGGGCTTCACTCTAGGATTGGCGGGCTATTCGCCGCACTCGTAGGGGGTACAGGTTGACCCAGGAGGGGTGCCCAAGTTACCGGATTCCGTGAAGTGCTGGGTGGTCCATTCACGGAGCTGAAGGGGGCTGCCTCGCTTCAGGTTTTGGCGGGTGACTTGCCGCGCCCGTAGGGGTCTAGGATTTCATTGCACAGGCTATCCACACGACCAGGGGAACGTCGGGTTTCAGCGGCTCTGTGAAACCCGGGGATCCCAGATATCTGTATTGTTCTGTGATGCTGTACATTTCTGTGATGTTGCATTTTTATCACACCTTGAGCGAATATAATATATTGGTGTATATATTAGTAGATGTTGTATATGTTTTGCATCCGCGCTAGTCCAGTCCCCGCTCTGTTGTTAGTTAGCTAACCTAACGGGTAATGACGGGACCCAGTGGCGAATGCGGATGGCATATACGTACGTCATATTATTTTCGTTCTTTGTGGTGTGATCAATTGATGGGACTGCGTTGATTCGGATCAATGCAAGTTAAAAACAAACCTAATCTGATGTTGTTGGAACACTTTTCAAAAAGCTGTTATTTGCAAGGACATTCACTTTTGTTTAGCATCGTGGTATTCAGTTGGAATATCCTGCTCCTCAGTCGACGAGGCAAGGGCCGAGATCCCTTCACCGGGAGTGACCCCTTGGACAAAAAGTTTGCGTCAGGGCTGTTGGTTATATGTATGCCCTAGAGGCCATTACTGTACATATGATGTATATTGTAGTGGATGCTAGGACGTATATAGGGAGGACTTTCTTGCTCGACATGATAGTATGCTATCTGGTTGATCTTTACCTTAACGTGTATGCTGATTGTCTCTCTGTTACATGTTGGTAAAGCCCTTAGGATCTGTACTTGACTACCTGGACTATGATGCGGATCATACTAGTAGGGACATGGTAGTCCATAAGTACATCCTTCAAAGTCCCTAGTCGTGGGTATATCGAGACGGGGCATCGATATACCAGAGTAGACTAGCGTATACCTTCTCGACCCATACAGATGGGCGATGGATGATCCCATATCCATTGGTGTTTGACATCAGAGATGATATACGGGTGCTCAGTAGAGACTGGGTACACTGGACGGACTCGCCGAGAACTCCCAGATGGTATTATACCTCACGTCAGATGGCAGTTCTCTGGTGACACTGGTACAGAGTAGTCTGTTGACCCGAGATCGTCATAGAGTCTTGTGTGGTTCCCACTGTGCTTTGATTTCCATCTTACCACGTCCAAGAGGGCGTGCAAAACGGTGGTTTTTGGGTACAGTCCCGAGTCACATGGAGGCAATGAGCGATAGGAGGGGATTCGTCTCTCCCGGTATAGGGGGTTGATGTTGCGCTGTGTTCGATTGGCTATAACAGGAAATCCCTGGCCAGGGTTGCTGAGATTTACTGGTAAGTGTTACCAGTAGTTTCTCGAATTGTTATAGACCTCATATCGACACGACTTATTGAGCTATTGGGGTCTGACGTTTACCACCCCTAGGCGAGATATGCGACATATCAGACGATCAGACCGGACTGTACGGTAGTGTTACTGGTCGGATTCACTGGAGTGTGAGCGGGCTTGCTCGTCGATCTTCCGATCGCTCAATACCCGGGTGGCCGTTACGTTTAGCAGACCGCTTGCGGCTTGTGGGTGTTTGATATGATCATCGCCTGCTGCCGGCGTATTGACGAGTCTTTAGAGTCCTACACAGAGGTTTCCTGGCTCAAGCGAAACGAAATAGGAGCGCATATGAGATATGTGCGGGACCGAGAATAATACGTGTATGTGATACCGTATTCTATTCTCGCGAACAATGTGTCGAATGGTTGTATGCGATATAACCTAATTATCGAATCAAGGATTGATTCGATAAGCCGATACATTGGATACTAGCCGGTTATATGCGATATGACCGGGTCGTTAAATCAAGAGTTGATTTAATGATTTAACGCATAATTATATATTTGATATATTACTTTGCATTAACTAGTATCGGTTCACTTTAGATGGATTTTCTCACTCGGATGTGCGCATTGTATATGCGATATACCTTTGTGCACTTGTATGTATCATGTTTGATGATGCATGCTGACTTGTGTTTTGTGTAAAGTTTAAACCATGGTTATGTAATGGTTAGGGTTTACATTTTCATATCTATTTATTTATTCATTTATTCATTTTGGAAAATGAAAAGCAAATGAGAAAATGGTGGCTTCTTTTGTTTTGTTCATGAAGCTTCATGAAGACTTTGACCAAGTGACCATTTTGTCTCATGCTTAACCCTAACCATCCCACTAACCATGATTTATTCTCTACACTTGACCATGGTTCAATGATGATAAGTATTCTTTTTACTTTTCATTTTAATTGAACTTATTATATCATTTTCTTCTTCTTCTTCCTTCAACTCAAGAAAAAAACCTCCACTTCATCAATGGTGATTGATGAAGATGAGTGAGAAATCCAATTCTAAGGTCTACCCACTTCCTATTTCTTCATCCTCTACCTCTTGCCAAGTAGTAGAGTGTGTTTCCTTCACAAGTTTCTTGACTTGATGAAGTCGGAGCTTGATTTAGCGATGCCTCGACGTAGATCATCTTCGGCATGGACATCGACGACCTAGCTTGCCCATTCTCCGACGAAGCCGACGCTAGAGCCCGGATTTGATTTGGACAGCGGAGAGGACTTCGTTGCGGAGCTATGGAGGTGGAGAACCGGATCTACAAAGGTTGTATTTCCGTATCTCTTAGTTAATTGTTAACTAGTTATCTTTTCGCCTAGAAATCTAGCCAACGATCCGTAGTCGGGTCTCTCGGCACCTAGAAAATTTTGAAATTGGCATGGTTGATGCCTTGTTAGACCTCACTAGTGTGCCTAGGAACCCTACAGTGGTATCAGAGCCTAGCTAGAGCCTTAGGCGAAGTCTAGACGGAATTTGAAACCCGGACGAACCGAAAACCCGAACCCAAAATTGCTCTCTGGACGATTTCTGAAATCTGGTCTTTTTCAAAATTAAAAATATGCAGAGAACACATCACAAACATCTAAGAGTTACTGTAAATTTTGGAGGCCCAATTCCATTTTTTAAGCGTGGATCCGCGGCATGAGCTATAGCTCATGCGGCGGTTCCGCGGCCGTACGGCCACAATATTTAAATTATATTGCACAGTAACTGTTAGTTTCCAGTGGTGATTTTTCTGGGAATTTTTAATATTTTTTCAAGAGTTGAATTTTCTGAGTTGTTTTGGGGATTCGGTGTTTCGATCGGGGTATCAAATTTTGTCTATTTGGCTTTCCGGATAAATTTTAGAATATGTTAAAAAGTTCGACCGGATATAAATACCCAATTTTTCCCCTGTCGGGAAATTTCCAAATGTTGGATTTTTCCGTAGTTTAACGACGTTCTAAGTAGTGCAAGTAACGCGATGGACCCTCTAGAAGACAACAAACCTTAACTCGATTATGTGACCGTCTTGAACTGCCCTTTGAACCTTCGGGTTTGGGGCAGTACGGCGTGCCACATGTGAGGCGTTGGCTTGACCCTTCTACGGCTGGACCGTTGGTACTGAGGCACGAACTGAATGTTGTTAGACTTATTTCATGTGTTGATCTGTATCGGGAAAACTTGGGTGTTCGATTGTTCGATCGAAAAGTTTAGCATTTTCTATTTATCCGGAATGTGATACAATAATTGGAATTCACAAGTAGTTATGTGATAACTAAATGAATGTTATAAACACAGCAGTTTAGTCTCACTTGATCGGTTGCCACGGAATTTTGATGTGATCAAAAGTCCGTCGCAATCACGTAGCGTACGCGGATACTCGCCGGGTAAACTTAATAGACAGCCTCGCTCCATAGCCCCGACCAAGTGACTGTAGGAGAACCCCGTCGCCGAAAGCATCCTTCCGGGTGCTCGCGGTAGCGGTGTTCCGCCTTGGTGCACTTCGTCGACGGTATCAGGGGTGCGGCCGTCTACTGAAGTTTGCGACGAGCATTCGATCAGGATGTCGGGAATCTTGTTGAATTGCCCGACTTGATATTGAAAAGAGTTTTCGATTTTGAGACTAAAATGCGGGGTTTATAATTGTTAGGCATGCGATGTCTAAGTAATTCATTTGGTCAGGCATGCGATGTCTGAGGTGGTTGCGGATTCCAACTGTTGTAGTTTTACACTTTCTTTTCTGTGACCGTAAGTGTAATATGTGATATCGCCGGTTTCGTTGCTATATGTCAACGACAATTGGGATGCGCATATTTACTTACGTTGATGACATGTGATGTTATGTGTTGCTAGATATGTTATATTGGATCGTCGTGTTTGAATAGCCGGGGTTTTTTATGTGAGATGAGTGTTTTTCATTTTCATTCATGTAAAAACTTGTATGTAATATTCTTTTATTGGGGCGCTTCCAGGTTGCGGAAGTTGTCACCGTTTGTATATTATTTACTTTTCCGCACTAGGATAGACCCAAGGAGGAGGGCACAAGTAACCGGGTTCTGGAGTCCAGTGGGAGACCAACTCGAGGAGTCGAGTCCGGGTCTCCTAACTCTAGAATTGGTAGGGTTGCTTGCCGCTCTCGTAGGGGTCTAGGGGTGTGGGTTTGGCTATTCATCGCGACCGTGGAATCCGTGTTTTATACTGGCTCGTATTGAAAACACGGACGTCCTAGTATATCCAATATTTCATATGTTTCTTCTGCTGCGATATCTGTGATGTGATCATGTGATGTTCTGTGATAGATACAGTATATAGTATATATGATATATTATATAGGCGTTACTTATGTTTTACACCCGCGCTAGCCCTGCCCCGCTCTGCCGTTAGTTACCTAACCTAACGGTGCACGAGGGGACATCGAGGCGAATGCGGATGGCATAAGTGTACGTCGTATTTATCTGTGATGTTTAGGTACATTAAATGATGGGACTTCATTAATGTGATTAATGAAATAAAAGAAACCTAAGATGTTGTAGAATCAAATTTCAAAATAAAACAGGTAGCTACAGTTCTTGCTTTGCATAGCGGTATATGAGATATATCCTGCACCTTATTCGATGAGGAAAGGACCGAGATCCCTTCACCGGGAGTGACTCCTTTAGCAATAACTGGCAGATGCTACACACTCGGTTTGTCTTTTGATTGCTTTTAAGAGTTTTTGCTTTGCACAGTGATATATATGATATATCCCGCACCTCATTCGACGAGGAAAGGACCGACGATCCCTTCACCGGGAGTGACTCCTTTAGCAAAACTAGAAAAGCCTCAAAAGCACTCCATTTTTAAAATCATTTGATTCTACAACGATATCAAGTTCATTACGCAATAGGTTTTCAGAAAAACCTGTCGTAGCCCTCCGTCATTTCAGATAAATCCTGTTTAGTATTCGTGCTGCGTTTGTTGACCTTGTCAAGGCGCAGTGTGCGGTAGCTAACCAGTATTTATCTGCTTATGCATATGATGCAGATTGGGTTAGGGTAGTCGTGCGGCCTTGTTGACCTTGTCAAGGGTCGTGCGGGTGGGTTTGATTCAATCAAGAAATGATGGGTTGAACTTGACTTGCGGGCTATGGTTTGTTGACCTTGTCAAGGTCATAGATCGTTCGGGGCAAAATATTATCGGGAATTTCAAGTGTTGAAATTTGCAATGAGATTGCATACCTTCTATGAGATAGTTGGATCCCGATACCCGCTGCGAGTAAGAGTTACTCCTGGGAGAGTTTTATACATTACAATTAGACGATCAAGTAGGTGTCTAGAAAGGTGTCAACGGGGTTACGCCTCTGGGAAAACGAGGTTTACATTAATTAGGTTCGTGCGAAAGCACGGGGGACCTCCCTCAAAGTACCAACACTGGCCTGGCTGAAAGATTGGCGAACTTTTAGTGTGTAATTAATCCCGGCTAGTCTTTCCTTTTAGGGTTTGAAGGAAGATTTGATAAAAAGCAGTTGGAGCCATCCTGATTAGATAAAATTAAAACCAATCTATTCTTGTAAGAGCGCACGCTGAGTGTTTTCTTCTCTCTCTCTCCAGGTAGCGACCATATCACGCCTTAATCAAGATAATAATACGGATTATTGACCGAACCCGCTTGTTATACTGAGCTGGGGAACGTTGGTCCCGCTCCAACTTATAATTGTTATAAGACAGAGCAGGAAATTGGGGATTACCAGAATTCCCGTGCCGCCCAAACGAAGAGAGTGCATGCTGATGCATCATCTTTGGGTGTGTTCATTACAAAGAACTGTTTCTCTGTATCCTCTACGTCCTGGGTATGTGATACCAGATCAGGATCCCAGATATGTAATCTGTTATATAGGGCTACAGAAAGGTAGAGAACTGAGAACGGGTGATAAGTTTCATGAGACAGAAAACGGGGCAAGAGTTCCAGCCAAGTCTGTTGGTCACTGTCACCCTGTATTGTAATACATTGATTCTGAACGAATGTTGTTAGATACCGAACCTGATATACAAAATCATATCTGTCTCTTTATTAGTAAAGAAACGATAAAATTTTGTATTGTTGGATAATGTTTTGAACATTTCCTATATCAAAAGTTGATCGGTTCAGGCACGTTATCTAAAAGCATTGATGTTCTAAATCAAACTACAGTTCTTAGTATACTGAACACACACAAGAGAAAGAGTTCAGAAATGAACGGATTCTTCTTGAGGTATTGTAGACTAGGTCATATCAATGCGACCCGACTAGCTAAGTTACATAAAGATGCATATTTAAATTAGTTTGAATTTACATCTTGTGAAACTTGCCAGTCATGTCACAAAGATAAGATGACCATAGCTCCGTTTATTAGAAACAGAGAAAGAGTTAGTGAACTCTTGGGATGATACATGTTGATGTATGTAGGTCCCCTGTCTACACATGCCAGGACTGGTTCTTTATACTTCATTACGTTCTCTGATGATCTCTCAAGATTCAGACAAATGTTCCTATTGAAACACAAGTCCGAACCTTTTGAGATATTCACGGAATATAAGTTAGAAGTAGAGAACCAAAATACGGGTATAAGTATTATGTCCTTTGATGCGATCAAGGAGGAGAATACTTGAGCACGGAATTCCTGGACTATTCTAAAGGAGAATAAGATTCTCTCTCAGCATTACTCCTCTGTATACACCATAGCACGATGGTATATCAGGGCGGAGCAATCACACCCTATATGATAAGGTGTGCTCTATGATGAGTACTACTGAGTTACCTATTTCCTTTTGGGAGTTATGCACTTGAGAAGCTGCATACCTATTGAATAGGGTTCAAATCAAATCAGTTGCCTACCACTTCATATTTGATATGATAAGGGAAGAGCCCATCTCTCAAGTTAGTTGAGATTTGGGGTTGTCCAGCCTATGTCTGAAAAGCAAAATCCGGACAAGCTCGAGGCAAGGTCAGTTATGTAGAACTGGAAAGGTTCCAGCTATACAAAATACAGCAGATGATTTGGTACAACCAAAGGATTCAGTAGATACCAACGAACCTCAGCCTCTCCGCCGATCTAGTAGGGTTTCTCACCCACCTGAGAGATACTTCGGTTTCTCTATGACAGTGGGAGCGAGGAATGCATCATGAGATGATGACCCAACTAGCTTCGAGCTGGCCATCAGGAGTGGGACTCTATAAGAATGGCTGGATGCTTAGTGATCTGAGATGGAATCCTTATACACCAACAAAGTATGGACTTTGGTTGCTATATCTGAAGGGTTAAATCCCCATCAGGAGCAAGTATATCTTGAGAAGATTACTTGGTGTAGATGGAAAAGTTGAGACTTTCAAAGCTAGACTTGTTAAAGGTTTTCGTCATTGACCAGGCGTGGATTATGATGAAACCTTTTCTAAGGATCTATGCTTAAGTCCATCCAGATCCTACTTGTCACGGCTACATACCATGACTGCGATATCTGGTGGTTGGGTGTCATGACTGCTTTTCTAAATGATGATTTGGAAGAGAGCGTCTATAAGTACACAGCCAGAGGGCTTCGTAGACAGTGGGAGCAGCGGAAACGTGTGCAAGATGTTTTATAGGATAAAGCAGGCATCGCGGAGTTGGAACATCTGTTTTGATGAAGTAGTCAAAGAGTTTGATATCATCAAAATGGTAGATGAACCTTGTATAAACAAAAAGGTAGTAGGGAGTATGGTGGTGATCCTCATAGAGTACGTGGATGACATACTCTTGATAAGAAAGGAGTTTTCTTATGCTACGCTCGATCAATCTCCGTCTGTCACAATGATTCTCCACATAGGATCAAAATGATACCTCCTAAATCCTGAGTTTTGGATCTATGAGATAGATTTAATTGGATGTTAGGATTCTCACTAGTTGTACTGAGATGGTATCAATCGATCCAGGGGAGAATCACTGGAAGTGTTCCAGAGTGATAAAGACGACTGAATGTCAGTCACAGGCATTGTCTTTACCCTCAGTGGAGGGACGGTATGTTGGAAGAGTTCCAAGCTAGATACCGTGGCATACTAGACGATAAAGGCTGGATACATCGCTACTTAAGATGCTACCAAGGAGGATGTTTGGGTGTATAATGGTTCATGAGATGAACTACGTTCCAACCATTGTGAGACAATGGAGTTGTGGCTTATGCCAAGGAACGCCGGTCCCATCAGTGATCCAGACTTATTCTAAGGCAGCATCGCCTGATCATGGAGATAGTTGATCTCCAGGGTGATCGAGGTAAGGAGAGTAGACTCAGAGGACAACACAGCGGATCCACTCACAAAGGCCTTTTCCCAGAGAGAGACTTTCATGGGATGGTTGAGTATGAGATACTGCAACCACTGCTACAGATGGCCCTAGTGCAAGTAGGAGATTGTTAGTTATATGTATGCCCTAGAGGCCATTACTGTACATATGATGTATATTGTAGTGGATGCTAGGACGTATATAGGGAGGACTTTCTTGCTCGACATGATAGTATGCTATCTGGTTGATCTTTACCTTAACGTGTATGCTGATTGTCTCTCTGTTACATGTTGGTAAAGCCCTTAGGATCTGTACTTGACTACCTGGACTATGATGCGGATCATACTAGTAGGGACATGGTAGTCCATAAGTACATCCTTCAAAGTCCCTAGTCGTGGGTATATCGAGACGGGGCATCGATATACCAGAGTAGACTAGCGTATACCTTCTCGACCCATACAGATGGGCGATGGATGATCCCATATCCATTGGTGTTTGACATCAGAGATGATATACGGGTGCTCAGTAGAGACTGGGTACACTGGACGGACTCGCCGAGAACTCCCAGATGGTATTATACCTCACGTCAGATGGCAGTTCTCTGGTGACACTGGTACAGAGTAGTCTGTTGACCCGAGATCGTCATAGAGTCTTGTGTGGTTCCCACTGTGCTTTGATTTCCATCTTACCACGTCCAAGAGGGCGTGCAAAACGGTGGTTTTTGGGTACAGTCCCGAGTCACATGGAGGCAATGAGCGATAGGAGGGGATTCGTCTCTCCCGGTATAGGGGGTTGATGTTGCGCTGTGTTCGATTGGCTATAACAGGAAATCCCTGGCCAGGGTTGCTGAGATTTACTGGTAAGTGTTACCAATAGTTTCTCGAATTGTTATAGACCTCATATCGACACGACTTATTGAGCTATTGGGGTCTGACGTTTACCACCCCTAGGCGAGATATGCGACATATCAGACGATCAGACCGGACTGTACGGTAGTGTTACTGGTCGGATTCACTGGAGTGTGAGCGGGCTTGCTCGTCGATCTTCAGATCGCTCAATACCCGGGTGGCCGTTACGTTTAGCAGACCGCTTGCGGCTTGTGGGTGTTTGATATGATCATCGCCTGCTGCCGGCGTATTGACGAGTCTTTAGAGTCCTACACAGAGGTTTCCTGGCTCAAGCGAAACGAAATAGGAGCGCATATGAGATATGTGCGGGACCGAGAATAATACGTGTATGTGATACCGTATTCTATTCTCGCGAACAATGTGTCGAATGGTTGTATGCGATATAACCTAATTATCGAATCAAGGATTGATTCGATAAGCCGATACATTGGATACTAGCCGGTTATATGCGATATGACCGGGTCGTTAAATCAAGAGTTGATTTAATGATTTAACGCATAATTATATATTTGATATATTACTTTGCATTAACTAGTATCGGTTCACTTTAGATGGATTTTCTCACTCGAATGTGCGCATTGTATATGCGATATACCTTTGTGCACTTGTATGTATCATGTTTGATGATGCATGCTGACTTGTGTTTTGTGTAAAGTTTAAACCATGGTTATGTAATGGTTAGGGTTTACATTTTCATATCTATTTATTTATTCATTTATTCATTTTGGAAAATGAAAAGCAAATGAGAAAATGGTGGCTTCTTTTGTTTTGTTCATGAAGCTTCATGAAGACTTTGACCAAGTGACCATTTTGTCTCATGCTTAACCCTAACCATCCCACTAACCATGATTTATTCTCTACATTTGACCATGGTTCAATGATGATAAGTATTCTTTTTACTTTTCATTTTAATTGAACTTATTATATCATTTTCTTCTTCTTCTTCCTTCAACTCAAGAAGAAAACCTCCACTTCATCAATGGTGATTGATGAAGATAAGTGAGAAATCCAATTCTAAGATCTACCCACTTCCTATTTCTTCATCCTCTACCTCTTGCCAAGTAGTAGAGTGTGTTTCCTTCACAAGTTTCTTGACTTGATGAAGTCGGAGCTTGATTTAGCGATGCCTCGACATAGATCATCTTCGGCATGGACATCAACGACCTAGCTTGCCCATTCTCCGACGAAGCCGACGCTAGAGCCCGGATTTGATTTGGACAGCGGAGAGGACTTCGTTGCGGAGCTATGGAGGTGGAGAACCGGATCTACAAAGGTTGTATTTCCGTATCTCTTAGTTAATTGTTAACTAGTTATCTTTTCGCCTAGAAATCTAGCCAACGATCCGTAGTCGGGTCTCTCGGCACCTAGAAAATTTTGAAATTGGCATGGTTGATGCCTTGTGAGACCTCACTAGTGTGCCTAGGAACCCTACAAGGGCAATGACTTCACTATAGCCGATTACTTTTGCTTTGCACCGTGGTATTCAGTTGGAATATCCTGCACCCCATTCTACGCGGAAAGAGCCGAGATCCCTTCACTGGGAGTGACCTCTTTAGCAACGGTTTTCGTCACTATATTTTTAAAAGCTATCCGTTCCTTCAACGATATCAAGTTCATTACGTTAAAGGTTTTCGCCAGAAACCATTCGTAGCCCTCCGTCGTTTCAGACGGGTAGCACATAGTATTCATGCTATGTTTCTTGACCTTCGTCAAGGCATAGTGTATGGTAGCTTCTTGTTACCTTTCTGCTGCATAGATAGATGCGTTGGTTTGGGACAGTCGTATAGCCTTGTTGGCCTTCATCAAGGGCTTGTACGGGTGGATTCAAATTAACCTGGACAATGACGGGTGGAACTTGACATGTGACTTATGATTTGTTGACCTTCGTCAAGGTCATAAGAGCATGGGGCAGAAATCACATCGGGGGTTTCAAAAGAACTGAAACTTGCCAGATATGCGCATACCTTCTGGAGTGTGATGACTTGAGCGAATTCCGTCACGTTATCATGCGATGATAGTTGAATCCCGATTCCCACTAATGAGTTGGTATACTCCTCGGGTGATCCCGACTAATTCTTCTTTCAGGTTTGGAGAAGAATTTGAGGTACAGTGGGAGGTTTCCATATTAGATAAATTGGTAACCATTCTGATCTAGGTTAGAGTGCACGCTGAGTGTTTCTTTTCTCTCTCTCTTTGGCAGCGACCATTGACCCGACCCTAAGACTATGACTCAGAGACCAAAATTGACCGAACCTTCTTAAACACTGACTTTTGGATTGTCAGAGTTGCGAACCTCATTGCCACTCCTACTTTTACCTATTTCTCCAGGACACCCTGTATTACTACGAACGTCCATTTCCATTGGACAAAACCATCGTATGGTTATATACGAACTCAAAGGAATTCGAGGATGGTTTCCGGTTCTGGAGAAAACGGATAGGATTATTCAGTTGTCTTTTCCTTTTACCTTCTCTCAAGTTGCGAGTACTCCTTGGTTTAGGAGATAGTACACCTATTACGCAAATTGGATAGTCCTCTTCCAAACCTTAGGCTGGTGCCGACCGGTAGGGAATGAAGAAAACCAATTAGCCTAACGATGGTGTACATAAGGTATTAAGTTAAGACAAAGCAAGGGATTAGTAAGAGGGCAAAGTAAATCGCGACTGCTATTCACGACCAAACCAGGTATTTCATTACCACTCCCACTTCACCTTTGTATTTCTCCAGGACACTCCGTATCACTACGAAGATCCACAGTTTATTGGATACTCCATCGTATGGTTATATACGAACTCGAAAGGAACTTGTTCCAGTTCGGGGATGGATTCTGGTTCAGGAGAAATAGGAATAAGGTTTATTCAGGTGTCTTTTATCTTCACCTTCTCTCGCATTGCGAGTGCTCCTAGGATTAGGACAGTACACCCATTACGCTTATTGGATAGTCTTCTTCCAAACCATAGGCTGGTGCCGAACGGTAGGGAAGGAAGAAAACCATTTGGCCTAAGGGGTGTGCAGATGGTAATGACTAAAGACATATAAAGGGATTTAGAGAGGTGGCAAAGAATTATACGGTTACAGTCATGAATCTGGAAGAGGCATTTCTAGGAATACCGGGATACCCCGTCAAAACATTTCAATGTTTCAGTTTCACTATGTGCTGTTAAAAGAAAACTGATTTCCCAATTAGTCCTTACTCCAGGGTATGTATTTACCAGGTACGATTCTCACATCTGTATGGTTTTACAGATGATGAGTGGGAGTAAGTTATTAGGAATTGGGTGATCATCCTCATTATATCGGGATTCGTTGTAATCGGTGATATTTGAGGAAATCACCTGGACTGTTTGCCGGTCGGCAAATATTTGGTTTTGAATATCCGCTGTTATGCACCAATTTCAAATTGATTTATCTGTGCGTCTATTTTCATAGAGTGAGATATACCTTTTTGAAATTATGTCGATGACATTTACCTATATCAGTGGATGGTTAGGTAAGGAGCATTAAACAGCGGTGTAATTCTTCTTAACCATAAGTACAGTTTTCAACCTACGACACACAGTGAATGAGTTTTCAGACTCAAGGGACTTATACAGAGTATTGTATGTTGTCCAGGGTCCATCAGGACAGAGGGGATGGTCCTCGTACTATATTCGGTTTACTTATGAGTTCTCTAGTTTTTAGACAGGTGTTTCGTGGAAACACAGGGTCCGAATTTGGAGAAGTTATAGGTATTTGAATAGAGTAGAGAACCAGGTGTAGCAAGTATCGGGATTCTTCAAAGTGATCGAAGATGTAGATACTTGTATATGGTATTCAGTTGATAGTAATGATAAAGAGAACTTGCTTCTCTTTCAGGTTACTCATAATTGGAAGCATTCCTAAGTTGATTAACGCTGATCGGCCTCCTTCCATTTTAGTTGACATGCACTGGAGACAGCTGCATGATTTGAATCTGGTTCAATTAAATCAGTGCCTCTGGTTCTATATTGGATATAGAACAGTTCATATCTTAACGATGTTAAGGTACGGGGAGTTGTCCGGTTTATGATTAAAACCAGACACTGGACAACTCAAGGCACGTTTCTGTAATGGCTGTTTGTGGGTTGACCCAGGCTATGACGAGGGTTGACTTTCTACCATCTGGATGAACAATAGCGATATTGTTCTAGACTCGCCACAGTTTTAATAAAAATGGATTTTTTCAGAAAACAGTAGTGGGAGTATGGTAGAACTGGAAGTGATTCCAGAACCACAAACGATTACTGAAGATTTGATAGGAACCTAAAGATTCAATCTGGTTTGACATTCCATTGGCCACTCCACAGATATAGTGGGTAACCTCAGGCACCCGAGAGGTACTTCGGTATGCTCAAGGACGGTGGCAGGGAGGTTCTTGTTTACCCAAACTTGCCATTGCTGTTGTTCCAGACCGTGAGACCCGGCAGGAGGATGAGTATAGCGTCGTTCTAAACTAGCTTTAGAAGTGTACGTCTATATGACTCTGCCAGAGGGTTGTCGTAGTCAGTGGGAGCAGCGGAAGCATTGGTGGACAGGTGGCTTATGTCTATTTATAGACTAAAGAAGATATAGCGGAGATAGATCATCCATTTCTGATGTGACAGTCATAGGTTTGATTTCATCATAATAGGGGATGGATCTGTTAAGAAGGTAGTAGGGTGTGATGTCATGGTATTTGGATGACATACACAGAGTAGGAAAAGAAACTCCTATACTACGATCGGTTATATTTTGGTCGTCACACAGTAGTTTCTCCATATGGGACTTGGACATTATATCAGACATACTGGTTACTAGATCTATGATATTAGATCTAGATTTGGGTGGTTTCCCAATCAGGGTACTTAGACGGCATTCTAAGAGTATTTAGAATGGACGACTCCTGGCACGGTGGTGTACCTGCAGGTAATGGAGTCACCCTCTCTAAAGGTGTCTTACAGACTAAAGGGGAGAGGGATGTGCATGATTGGCAGATCACTTGCTTAGGCAATTGAGTCAATCATGAGATGTCAAGTACCACACCAGATGTTGTTCTTGCACTAGATGCAATAAGTTGATATTGATCCAATCCTGGAGAAACAGTCGGAAGCAGTTTTAGAACATAAGTGGATGTTCTAGGGATATGATAACGACAGCCTCATTCGGGAGACAGTTATCATTCCAGGCTTCCAAGGTGACTTGGACGACAGGGAGGTTGTCAGAGTTATAGTTTTCCTTCTGACGAGGGGCAGTATTTTGGACAGGTGGTCCAAGGCAATACTGAGGGAGGCATGGCGCAGGACACTGATTAAGTTCAGTTGTCGATACAGTCTAAGAAGTTTGGATTTGACGTTCATTTATGAGCTAGGTCCCATCAGACATCCAGACATATTCTAAGACAGGTATTGCTCTTTTCGGGAGATGGCTTTCTCCGCGAACTTGAGATATAGAGAGACATAGAAAGGAACATCCAGGCGGATCCACTCACTGAAGCTATTCCTCGAACACAATAGTTTCGCAAGCGAGCTTTGCAAGACTGACTAGTAGAGGAGTTGGGTGTTCGGTATCACACGGGCTGTGAATATGCGACATCGCAATAATTAGCCTTGAGTGCAAGTGGGAGATTGTTGGAGATAGTGCCCTCAGAGTCAATTATTGGGTCACAGGCACGTGATTGCAATGATTGAGGGAGGACCTATCCCGCTAGGACAGTCTTACTCGAGATGATAGTATGTTATCTGGTTTATCTTTATCATCGTGTACTGCTTAGGTGACCTGACAGGTCGCTATTACACATTGGTAGAGCCCCTAGGATTCTTGCTTGACCACCAGCAGTATGAGGGCGATCATATAAGTGGGAGCTGGGGGTCTATAAGCATATCCTTAAAAGGTCCCTAGTCGTGAGAGTTTCGAGACAGGGCATCGATTCTCCAGAGTAGACTAGTGTATACAGTCGAGACCCCGACGAGGGGCGGTGGCCGGTCTCACAAGCCATTGGTGTCAGTTGGATCACCTAAGATGTATACAGGTGCTCATTGGGTTATGAGTACACCGGACAGGACTCGCCGGGAACATGCTAGTTGGTCATATACCAGACGTCAGATGGCAGTTCCCTGGTGACATGTGTACAGGTTAGTTCATCGACCTGGGGATCGTCATTTGTCTCGTGTGAGTTCCCACTGTACTTTGATTACTACCCTACCACGGCTCAAAGGTGTCGTGCAAACAGGTTTTAGTTGGGTACAGTCCCGAGCCACATGGAGGCAGTGAGCGTATCTTCAGGGGTTCGTCTCTCCCGGTATTGGGGGTGAGGTCGCGCTGTGTCTAGGAGAGCCATTACACGAAGCCCTCGGCCGAGGCAAGAAGATTTACTGGTAGGTATTCCAGTAGTATCTCAGGGTGTTCTGGGCTACGCTCCGACACAACTTGTACCGCTTTTGGGGGTCTGACTTTTACCAACCCCCTAGGCCCGCCATGCGATGCTCATAGACGAACGGACCGGACTGTACGGATATTGTCACTGACAGGCTCAGTAGGGTGTCAGGCTGAGTTCGCTCACAGACGTCCCTTTTGGTCAACACCTGGTAGCCCGTTATGTATTGGCTTATACCTCTAACGTGCTAGTGGTTAAATCCACAACCAAGGTGTTGATGAGTCTTCAGAGTCCCCCATATTCAGTTACTCAAGCTTTCGGGCGAAAAGCTGTAGATGTCGTATGGAGATATGGCAAGGTCCGATCAGATACGTGCGGTATTGCACGGATCAGGATAGGACGGTTTGTACTAGAGGCCGTATGGATATATGGCAGGGTTCGATCAGATACGTGCGGTATTGCACGGATCAGGATCGGACGGATATTACTAGCCGGCTTTGGTTTAAGCCGGATCCTAGTATAGTACAGTGTAGATTTTGTCTCATTGCATTTGTATTTCGGTCGGAATACAGATGCGGGTGTGTATGCACAGTATCGGGGTTTTCCTGTAATTTATTACGGGACCAGTTTTCTGGAGTTGCCAGTTTGCTTTCCGTTTCGGCCGATTTCCTTTGTATCCTTCATTGGCCGAAGATTGGTGGAGGAGGGCTTATTTGCATTTGTGCAAACAAGCTTTTGTGGAGGGGGTCTTTGCATTTTATTGTATCATGATACTTGCACCATCATTTGACTTCTTTTGACCATGATGGCTTGACTTTTGTTTTCATGATGGTTGTTGATTGGTTGGTGGAGTGAGGGTTTGCTTGGTGATCATTGTTTGTTATCATCACCCTTTTCTCTCTCTTGCATGATGACCATTCCTCCCCCTTGACTTTTTCCTACACTCTCATTCCCTCCATTCAAGAGCCATGGCCGGCCATTCATTGAGAGGGGGCTGTCCCAATTTTGATGGGGGTGATTTTGGTTGATATCATATCATTTTTCTTCACCAAAATTCCCAAGAAAAACTCCAAGTATCATATCTCCACCAAAAGGCAACATCCACTACCCCAAAGTGAGACATGAGTTCCACACTAGATTCTACAGCAAATCTTGGGCACGTCGACTAGCCAGCTTCGTGCCCGAGTTGCCTCGGTATTGAGGTGGGAGCCCGTAAAAGATGCAGACGATGTGGTGCCCTTCCGGCAAGGAGGCGACGACCGGAGTTTCCGCGGGAGATCGGGACGACGACGAGAAGACCGGAGGACTCGGATCAGTCGGTATATCTCTATTCCCTATCTTGTAGTTAGCTAGAACTAGTTAATGGTTCGATCCGGGTGTTTAGTGCGCGGTGGTGCCGGTTTGCTAGTTTGCAAAATTAAAGTTTATCACCGCTTCCGCATTTGGCCGTCGGATTGACAGCCGGGGCGCCGCCGTGCACTTACAGCCGGTCCCTTCCATGCTCAGTCTTGACCTGGGCTTAGGTCCACTTGGTTTGGGGTTGACTTTGATTTTGACTTGGTCAACCGGGATATAATTTTTGACCCCAACAGTGCGCACCACGTGATACGCATGCGTGCGCACTTGATAAAAATTACCTCTGAAAGTATGCACACCATATGATATACACGTGTGCACACTTAATAAAAATTGCCTCTGAAGGCATGCGCACCACGTGATATACACATGTGCACACTTAACAAAAACAGCCTATGAAGTATGCTCATCACGTGATATCCACTTGTACACACTAGACGAAATCTGCCAGTAAAGGCATGCAAATCAAGTGATATCCACGTGTGCGCACTTTATGAAAGTTGCCCATGAAGGCATGTGCGTTATGTGAGACACACTTGCGCAACATCCTTGAAATAAAACAATGCGTAATCACGTGTAACACACGTGCGCACCTTTTAAAATGAATAAACGGGTATGTGTGTCATATGTATCTGCGCACTTGTACCATAAAATATCATTTAATCACTTAAACAAAGTTTAATTAAATGATGAAGTTTCTGTTGATTAAAATATTAATAGACCCAAGTGATCTTAGTCTCAAAGATGACTAAAGATCCTTAATCTATACTTATTAAGTTGATTTTAATTCGCAACAGAATTAACGAGCTTTAACTACGTACTCCTGAATTGATCTTAGTTTCGAAAATGACTAACAATCTTCAGATAACATATCTCGAACCGATGGACCTCACTTATACGATATCTGCGTCCTAAGTTCAAACTCAAATTCATATATATATGGATTTGGACTAATCCGCGCCCTACGAGCAACGACATAAACTAGTCTCCATATACAATTCACGGGCAACCAAAATAAACAATATAACACGACACGAAGTGACCTACCGAAGCAGGTGAAAGTGATTATCGCAACACGATAACGTAATTAACTGCAGGGGCTTGCACCTGCAGGGAAAAGCGTCTCCACAATCAAAAAACCCTCATAAATGAGGGGGGATTTGATAAAAATCTGCTATATCGGTCACATCTATCCAAACCTCCAATATACGGTGCCATAAATCAACTTGGTATTTTCGGAGAGGTGTATGGATATGTCCACATAGCATCCGCTCCTAAATTTAGGCAAGACGATCCATCCCAGTTCGTCTCTGTTTTCGGGGGTAAATAAAGGCAGTGAGCGATTGTCGGGGATTCGTCTCTTCTGGTATTAAAAGTTGATATCGCGCCGTGTTCGATTGGCCATCACCCTAAATTCATGGCCACGGTGGATGAAATTTACTGATATGAGATCAGTAGTTTCTCGTTTGGTGATGAGCTTAACTCCGACACGACTTATCGGGTTATTAGGGGTCTGACGTTATCCACCTTAGATCCGGTATGCGATACTCTTAGACGAAGAGATCGGACTATACGGATATTATTACATTCAGCCTCAGTATTGTACGGACGGACTTGATTGTTAACCTCTCTTTCGACATATACCTGAGTAGCCGTTACGTACAGCTAGTGTCGCTGACATGCTTGTGGTTATGGATTTATCCAGCAACTCACTGCCAGTATATTGTCGAGTCTTTAGAGTCCCACAGAGAGAGTTTTTCCGGTTCAGGCGATATGATGTAGATGACGTATGTTGGTACATACAGAGGTCCGATTAAATACGTGTACATGCTATACGGATTTTAATCGGAACGTTGATAATACTAGCCGGTTTAGGATTAAGTCGGATTATTAAATCAAGTTTTGATTTAATAATTTTTATATATATATATATATATATATTTAATATATATATTCTAGTATTATTGTTCACTATTCATTTTCTCTCTCTTGGCTATTCGTAGTTTTATACGGATACGCGTATATATATTTCGATACGTATACCAAGTTGTATTACGTATTTATAAGAAATACTTCTAGAAGGAGGACGCCTCATTATTTGAATTTTCTTTTAGGAATTCAATTGTAGATGAGGTGGAGGGTAAAATGGTTTTGGGTATGGTTGTAGACATGTAAATAGTGATGGGCTTCATTTGTTTATAAAAGAAATGGTAGTGATATTTTAATTTGTTGCTGGAAAAATAATATGAAGCCATTCTATTCTTTCATTCTCACAACACAAGTAAACACTTAACTTATTTTGTTATGGCTACCACTCCATTCACTTCCCCTCCTCCTTCTTTCATGCTCTATTGAGCTTGGTTTTCAGTGAGAAAATGATAGTGGAAAATTCTTACATCCCCACTCTCCATTCCTAGCGAGTTTGGAACGTCGGTTGCTTCACCAGGTGAAGCTAGAGCTTGGATCGGTTCTTTCAGGTGGATCATCTTCGGCAAGGGCGGTCGCCTCTCAAGCTTATTCCCGACAGCCTACGAGGAGCATGGAGAGGTCTTCCACGATTGGATGGACACACATCAAAGGTTGTAATCCATAAACTTTGCATGCTTGTTTTCTAGTTTAGTGTTTGGATCGATCGTTAAAGATTAGTTTCTAGTTCTCTCTTGTAAATTTTCGTTTTTCGGTTCCGTATCGGCCATGGTTGCCGCGGCGAGAGCACTAGAAACTTTTAGCAAGGGCTACTTGAAGAATTGGGGAAGAAACAAGACTTCAATATCTTATGGAGCGATAGCCAAAGTGAGATACATTTGGCAAAGAATACGGCATATCACTCTTGAACAAAGCACATCAAGGTGCGTTACCATTTCATATGTATAGCGTTAGAAGATGGGGAGTTGATACTGCAGAAAATCACGGGAGAAAAGAATACTACGGATATATTCACCAAAATCGTAGACTGAGATAAGCTGGATCTCTGTTGCAGGTTGGTGAACCTCTCCATGAAAATCTGATGATTAGAGAGTATAGTGGAGTCGTATGAAGTCTATTAGCGTTGGGAATCAAGACGGAAGTATCTCCAAGTGGGAGATTGTTAAAATTGTAGAGAAACTTCCTGCAGACATTTGATGTGAGGAGTACAGACGTCTGGACATGCATGAGAGCCATGTCATAAATCCAGAGCAACGTTAGACGTCTGATGGAAAGGATACAGACGTCTGGTCAAGTCGAAACCAAAAGAATAAAGCGTAGTCAGAAGTCTGTAGCAGACGTCTGGAGATACAGAAGCCCGATCCAGAGCAGCGACAGACATTTGATGGTAAAGGTGAAGACGTCTTGTCATGCCCCGTTTCCCAAAAGAGTGGTAACGGCGCTTAACAAGGCCCGCGACACATTTATTTTGAGAAGGTCATTTCTCGAAATAAATATGCTAAGCATTTATAAGCAACATAAACTAACAAGAATAAACAAAAGAATGAAATCCAACTTTGATTTATTATATTCAAGATTCGCAATTGACAAAATATTTGAATACAAGATACGATAACATGATAAGCCTTAACAAGGAGGCATAAATAAATAAACTAAAATAAAATATAAAGCTGAATGAAACTAGACGTCCGGTTATGATACGAACTGGTTGTAGTCCTCTTCGACCGCTTCTATCTCCTCTATCTCAATACCACCTGACGAACATTCCAAGAAAGGAAGAAAAATGGGTGGAATGCCCGTCAGGGAACTAACGCTCGGTAAGTCCCCAAAAGGATGGCATGATGTATATAAACGAAATGCAAGGTGTAATATGATATATGATATAGCATGGATATAAATCATAAACATGTAAACAAGTATGGTTGCGTGCATGGTAATGTGTATGTCAACTATATCAGCATGTCAAACAAGTATAACATGGCCGTGGAGTGTAGGTATAGTGAACATGAAGTAAATGTAAGTGTCTTAAAAGTTCTCTAAAAGGGTAAAATTAACTAACGTGAGTTCAAGTGTGAATATCAACCAATCTCAAGAATATTCTCAAACCCAAGACTATCGTCCAGGGGCAAGGAATCACGGGTCCAAAATAGCGGGAATTCAATTGTTATTGAAGTATTCCAAACCCGACAAGCTATCATTCAGGAGCTTGGAAACACGGGCCCTCATTCATGAATTCGTGATGTACCGTTTCAACCCGGTACTACAGCAACGTTATTTGTACCATTTCAGCCCGGTACCACAGCAACGTTATTTTAGTAATGGGACTCCTAAGATTCCATTGGATTCATACTCAAACTACCCCAACACCCCGCGTATATTAGTCTGTGATTAAAATTACAAGTCTTGCCCAAGTCCATGAATACATAAGAGAATGCAATTCAAGTATTCAAGTCAATTGTTCATGTATTCTTGTCAAGTGTTCATGTCAAGTCATTATGTATTCATGGTTTGGATCAAGTCGAGTCAAGTGTATATATTGGGTTCAAATATTCATGATTGAGTCATGTCAAGATCAAGATTCTGGCATGGAATGGTTTAATCACAAGTCATATAAATAAGCAATCATAGAACAGGATATAAATATACAACTAACGTCCAAAAACAATATTGTAAATAAGTGTTGTGTACAACTAATAAATCAAGTCAATAAATTTCGTAATATAAACAATAATATAGATCTAAGTGTTGTACACGTGTGAGTTCCAGTCTCGCCTAAACATGACTACCGGTTTGGGAGATATACCCGTTTTCGTATCGTTAAGCAAAACGGATCAGAATCTGTTCAGCACCGTCATATATTTTTAAAACGCGGTTTGAGTTAATTTTCATCAGGTTTCAGGTTACAAAGATTAACATAAAATTGTAGGTCTTTCGATATACTTATCCAAAACACTAAGATTCGCACGATTTGGATTTCTGAAGCTCTAGTTATGATCGTTTCAGCATATGCGTTTAAAACAGAATTCAAATTTCTGGACAGCAACTATATGTTATATTGCAAAGCCTATATCGAGTTGTTTCATGCGTTTATAAGTAATCTAATATACAGAAAATTATATTTATATCAATTGTGCATATATACATCTAAAGTTTCTCACGAATGGATATCGGGGGTTCGAGTTATGTCCTATTTAAAAACAGTGTGCGAATCAGGACAGATTCTGTCCAGATTCGTCGCTTAATATTATAACGCAGTTTTCTATAGTTTACGTCGATTTTAAGTAAAAACTTAAAACTAAACAAATCTATATTTTTCGATGTAGATGTTCAAAAAATCTGAAAACACTTAATTTGGATCAATTATTATAGAGTTATGGTCTCTCGAAGAAGATCCTTATTGGCAGTTTTCTGGTTTTAAAAACAGTGAATAAAAACGACGTAACTTCTAAACCGTTATTCGGTTTGATATGAAATTTTTTTTCATTGTAGACCTGAAATTCTATCTATTATTTATCCTAATTTTTCTAGGATTTCCAGATGTGAAAATTAATTTTTAAAAATTATTTTAAAGACAAAAGTTATCTAGGACCGTATTTAAAGGTGACAAAACTACTGGATTTATTTGCAGTTTCGTTTTTCTCTTTTATATAAAAAAAATTTAAACAATTATAAAATAAACGGCACATGCAATATATATTTCGAATTGGATCCCCTAATGTTAATATATGGATTATGAATTTCGACAAGGTCCTATACCAGGAAAGTCCTAATTTTAAAAGAGCTTATGTAAAATTATGTTATCACGCATCGTTTATTTATATTCATGATATTCCTAGTTAACATAAAAGTAAATTTATGACATTGAGGCATTTTTATTTTATAAGAAAACAATGAATAAACATGAAGATTAAGTATAAACAAACAATATTTTAAAAATATATATATGTAACTATATTTATATGTGTGTGTGTGTGTATGTTTATGCACTCGATTAGGTACCACAATCAAGAAAATAAAATCATGGAGAAGACACAATAACAGAGTGAAAGAGATGGAGAGGAAGAAAATGGACTTACAGCTTGTGTGAGTCGGTATAACAACTGACTCACCGTTTTGATAAAATGCTCAACCGAGTTTTTGAACATGAAGATTAAGTATAAACAAACAATATTTTAAAAGAAAACAATGAATAAACATGAAGATTAAGTATAAACAAACAATATTTTAAAAATATATATATGTAACTATATTTATATGTGTGTGTGTGTGTATGTTTATGCACTCGATTAGGTACCACAATCAAGAAAATAAAATCATGGAGAAGACACAATAACAGAGTGAAAGAGATGGAGATGAAGAAAAGGGACTTACAGCTTGTGTGAGTCGGTATAACAACTGACTCACCGTTTTAATAAAATGCTCAACAGAGTTTTTGAAGTTTGATGGAACCGGTGCTTCTCCAAGCTCAAAGGAAAAGATATTTTATTTTATTTTATTTTTTAGAATTGATCAAAAGGAAATGGCTAAGATGGGATGAAGAATAGATGAAGAGATATTTGTATTAAAAGAAAATTGAAACTCTTCATAAAATTTTTACTTAATTATAATTTATAATCATCCTAATTATGTTGGGAGTTAAAAGGAAGATGAAATGAAATGTATCATTTGTAGGTTATAAGAAAGTTAAAAATTGATAAAAAATAATTGCAAGAATGAGGATTTGAACATGTGACCTATAAAATAACAATCTAAATAATTAACAAATAAGCTACAAGGTTGTTCATGCACATATTTAATAAGAATTAAATATATGTTGTTTCTTAAAAAGAAAGTAGGCCTAGAAAAAGAAAAGAAAGAAATCAAATGGAATTGTCTTGGCTTGGGTTTTGGGCCTTGAAAAATTATAAAATGGATAAAGTGATAAAATAATATATTTAATAGAAAATAAAATATACCAAAAATAAATAATTATAATATTTTATTAAAGAAATGATACACGAAGGAATAGGAAATTTAGGGTCGTTACACGTCTGCCCAAGAAGACGAAGCCTTATAAAGAGTTGGTGGACGCCTGACCATTTGTTGATCAGACGTCTGTTGACGGGAAATCTGTGCGAATCTTATGTTTGGTAATTTGAGTTTATCTTATGTTTAATGTAGGATTAGGATTTGTCTATATATAGGGAGCTCTCATAGGATTAATGCATTGCTGTTAAGAGATACTGTTGTATTGAGAGGATGACGGATTAGATCTAAAGAGATTTGAGAGAATCTCGTAGGGTTGCTCATGGGTGTACTTAATTCAAGATTATAGTAGACTTTGCAGATTCCACTTTGCTGGGGACTAACCATATGGTGGATGAATCTCGTTAACAAATCCCTCATCTTTTCTGTTTTGATTGTGATTTTATTTTCTTATTCTTGCACTTTATTATTATTTGTGATTTTTCATCGGTATCACGTTTGTTGTTGCGTGATTGTTTGTCGTAACGTTGATTCTCTGTCATTGGTTATCTCCCAATACTCTCCGGAGCAGTGAATCCAAGTGCATCAAGCATGGCATCTGCAGCCCAACACTTACGCTCTATAACCTGAATCGCTCTACAACAACTTGGGCCAAGGTAAGTCTCTCCGTTCATAAAGAAGAGGATGACTTTGCCACTGCATGACCGGAGTTCCATCAGTGGGTCCCAGCATCTGGCTATGTTGTCCGCCTGCAGTCTGTCTGTGATTGATGATGATGATGTTGTTGTTGCTATAGGCCGGGATTCGACGGAGAAGGCAAGGAGGAGGTGGAAAAAGGGTCAGTGCAATGCCATTTTAGATTTTTGATTGATAATTAGGGTTTGAGGATGAGGATTAAGTTGTAGAGAAAGGTATTTGTTTGTGTATATACAAGGGCAATGGAATAAGGAGAAGAAGAGTATTATGAAACGTTTATGATTAAAGAGGATTAATTTACGATAATGAGGAGAGAAGAGCAACAAATTTGAGTTTAGGTATTTATGCAGCTTAATTCAATTTCAATGGTCAATTTAGGTGATTGCTTTTTTATCAGTTGGCTAAGCAACCAGTTGATTAAGCCTTTTCATTTCATATATTAATTCTCATGGTATTGAATGATCCGATAGCTGAGACTTCAAAGAGATGTATGATACGAGTATTGAGATGATGTAACTAAGAAATTGCTTGCCTTCTATCTCATGATGTGTATGTTTAGCTGAGACCTAAAGAATGTATGTATGAAACAAATATAGAGATGATGTAACCAAGAATCCGGTAGTTTTCAATCTCATGATGTGTATTAACCTTAAGCTCTGCAAAGTCCTACCTATATATACCTTTCAAAAGAAAAGATAATAAATACGGAAATCTCTCTCTCCCCCTCCCATCCACCTTCTCTCTCTCTCACACGCGCGCGGGGGAGTGATCATGTGCAAATCGGTCCACGTTTTTTAAAAATGGGAACTTCCGATCTACGACATATTTTAACAGTCCGATCCATTCTAATTTATCACTCCACCCTCAAATATATGTGTATGAAAAATTAAAAGATTTAAAGACCTCTAGCTTATGCGTCGGATGAATTTTATATTGTATTATCGAAAGACATTCATTTTTGCAGCCATCGATGCATAGGCTAAAAATCTTTAAATCCTTTGATTTTCATACACAAATATTTGAGAGTATGATGATTAACTTAAAATAATCGGATTGTTAAAGTGTGTCGTAGATCAGGAGTTCCCGTTTTTAAAAAACGCGAACCGGTTTGCAATGGAGCACTCCCTTATATATAGAGTTCGACTAGAATTCTATCAAAAGAATTTGGAAACAAATTCTTCCCACTTTTTCACCATTAGATTAATTTTGGGATGTGTGCTAATAATTATGAATAAAAACTTTCATTCATCACCACACACTCACACACACACACATATATAGAGAGGGGTACAAGTCGGCGAACCTTTTTTAAAAAATGAGTTTTCGTCCCAAAACACACATATCCCCATGTATTTCACCGATTCAAATCGGACATCTTGATCTACGTATTATAAAATCTCTATATACGAAAAATCTCTGACGCGTTCATCAAGAAGAAAGAAAAATCAACGGATTATCGGTATAGGAAAATTACGGTCGCTTGATGAACGCGTCAGAGATCTTTAAATCCTTACATTTTTTGTACATAAGGGTTTTATCATACGTAAATCAAGATAGACGGTTTGGATCGGTAAAATACATAGGATATGTGAGTTTTGGGGTGATGGCTCATTTTTAAAAAAGGGCCGTCGGCTCATATATATATATATATATATATATATATATATATATATATATACGGGTTCGTGTTTTTAAATTCACGAACCTGAATAATAACCATTGGATCTGCCCTTTACTTTCAATGGCTCAGATTATAATAACTAAAAAATCCATTTAAATAATTTAGTGAATATTCTTTTTTCTAATTTTTAGGATGCATATATATATCTATTCATTTATTTTGGATAATATTGATCGGAATCACAAGAATTTGTTAGATATTTAGATTATTTTCATATTCAAATTTCAAGGATCTTTTAGATATACTGATTTTTCATCTTTGGGTTCATGAAATTTTAATTCTTTTTGTCCTTTTGATTCAAATCATATAATTATGGATCCCAAAAATTAGGAAAGATAATATTCACTAAATTATTTAAATGGAATTTTTAGTTTTTTTTTAAATTTAGTTGTTGAAAGCAAAGCGCAAATCCAACGACTGATATTCAGATTCGTGAATTTAAAAATACGAGCCTGTCCTAACGGATATACTCTCTCTCTCTCTCTCTCTCTCTCTCTATATATATATATATATATATATATATATATATATAGGAGTGTTCTATTGTAAACCGATCCGTATTTTTTTAAAATGGGAACTCTCGATGTACGACATATTTTAACGTTCTGATCCGTTAAAGTTGATCGTCATACTCTCAAATGCATGTGAAAAATCAAAAGATTTAAAGATTTTTAACCTATGAATCAGATGAAGTTTATATTGTATAATCAAAAAACGTTCATTTTTGCACCCATTGATGAGTCGGTTAAAGGTTTTTAAATCCTTTGATTTTTCATGAACATACATTTGAGGGTATGGCGATCAACTTGAACGGATCGGATCGTTAAAATATGCCATAGATCTAGAGTTCCCGTTTTTAGAAAAAAACGGACCGGTTTGCAATAGATCACTCGCCTATATATAAGCCCGTCCATTTATTTTGATGATAGAGATGCATCTAACATAGTACCCATTAATTAAAAACATATTAAGAAAAATATTAAAGATATTATTCCTTCCCTGATACTTGAATTTAGACACCAAACTTTTCTAAACATATATGATTAAATTTATTTATTTCTATTTTTTTGGTATTTATATTTAGAATTGTTTTTAAAAAAAGTTCTTAAAAATTATGTCAAAAAATATAATTGCTATATATCTAGAATGTGTTTTTCCAACTAAGATATACAGTTAAGAAATATTGTTTCAAAAATCTTATACTAATGAAAATATGATATCAAGTAATTAATAAAATTTATATAGGCTATTGGGTTCTTAGTTATGATTTTAAATATGAGCAGAATTATCAAATATTTAATAAATTTAATTAATAAAAAAATATTAATTAAATAATATATGCATTTTTACCTTTATGCTAAGATGTAGATCAAAAAATGAGGGGTAAAAAGAGTTTTCCATGAATAAAGGTTCATAACCAATGAAATAAATATTTGGCAAAATAATATTTAATTAATATTTTGTTACAACCTTGAAAGAATTTTTGATTGGAATCATTTTGATTTAAAGAAATAAGAGCTGAATTATTAAAGGGTAGCGATATTGCCAAATCTTAAATTAATAAATTCACGCAAAAAATTGTGTATGGACAAAATTACCCCAACTACAACAGCCTTTAATTACACTGTTGGTTTAATTTATTAAAATAACCCCATTGATATTCTCTCTACTGCCCACCGATGAATTGATAACTTCAATAATACTTTTGACTACACGGATGAATTAATATTAAAAGAACCTTCTCATCTCTCCCAAACCCCCCGCCTGCGATTCCGGTCACGGAATCGCTGCGACGTCGCCTCGACATCTTCTCCTCCAACTTCACCGGAACCATCCTCTCCCTCTCAATTTTTAAGGCCTTTGCTTGAGTGAATATATATCAATAAACATGATTTGTAATAGTTGGTAAAATTGGCAAAATTGATCTGTAGAACAAAGGTATATTCAGCGTAGGCCTGTTATACGTTAATTTTTTGTAGTAGTTTGTTAGATATTTTGCCAAGTTTTTGGAATTAAAGTTGCTATCGCTTGGATATATTCCATTATATTTAAGTAGTCTATTAAAACCATTTTATAAAAAAAATCTAACTCTGCCTTCTGGAAAGCAGTGGTACTGATGGAGATTAGAGCAAAATATTTCCAGTAAGATATTATGATCTATCAAAAATATTCCAAGTATTTGAAAAAAAAATTCAATTTCGATCAGTTAAAAATTGAATTAATTATCCACAAAAAATGGTATTAACATGTCATTGATGGATGCTAAAGAGAAGTACTTTTTAAGTTATCAATATGGTATTTTAGTAAATTAAACTAACAACATAATTAAAGGATGTTGTGGTTGGGTTGATTTTTCCCCTACACAATTTTTAGTGTAGATTTATCAATTTAAGGTTTTGTAATATCGCTATCTTTATTAAATATTTAATAAATTTAATTTTTTAAAAATCTGATTAAATTGTTAACATTTTGTTAGAATACCGAAACAATATTTGATTGGAATAACTCCATGAAATAAGAGGAAGAATAATATCTTTAATTGCTTTTTAATTAATGGATATCAAACTAGATGCATTTTCATCGTACGAATAAATGAACAGCTTACATTGAACAGAGATGAGACGGAGGGATGAAGTGCATTTTCAGCGCAAGTTCGAATTTGCGACATTGACGTGTATCGGATCACGTCAAGATGTTACCTTCCGTAGATCTCTTCGTGTGCTGTTGGCGATGATGGACGGCTGAGATTGGAGTTGGAGGATGGCTCCTGAAGCTTGTGGATCTCAATGGATTTGAGGTTGTTTGGGCCAAGCTACCTGCAAGGAAGTCCCGGGATGGTTGTACCACCGAGGACCCTCCGACGGTCAAGTTAGAGAGGAAATCCGAGCAGAGTAACGACTTAGTGGGGAGAATGATTTACTTGAACCGTTTGAAGGAGGGGTTTAAATAGTGGTGGCATTAGGCAGGCAGGCGCGAGAATCACGCCGGCCATTACGCTCCCGACGTCATGCCTGCGTGATGGGCGGATCCCGCATTAATGGCGAGACAGGCTCGTTAATGGGGGATCATGATGGCGTGGAATGCGGGACGTGGCCGGCGGATATCTCGAGCATGGCGAGATTCATGGGAGTGAGGCGGTGGCCCTTACGAGTGGTGTCGTTTGTCGGTCGACGAGACCGAGGAAGATGAGCTAGGCGGGAGAGCTTACGGATGAGTGGGAGGCCGAGCTATCTTGGTTCTGCTAGAGCCCGGAGGCGAGCTGAGAGGGCCGAGGAGGCCAGTTATGCAGGAGGCTCGGAGACGAGCCAAAGGTTGTCTGTAGGACGGACGTAGGGACGGTCTGGTCAGCCACTGTGGGTTCTTTCTTGCAAGCTTTGGGACACGTCATCTGCCACGCGTCATGATCTGGGAGATCATCGATATCGAGCATCATCATTAGCCCCCCACTCTCGTCCCGACTCGCTCATGGGTCGGGTTGAGAGTGGTCTACTGGGTTACCCGAGGTGAGCTTTTTTTCGTAGATATCGTCGGGGCGTGTTCCCGGGCAATCTGTTGTATTCTCTTGATGACGTCAGCGAATCGAGGGTCAGATCTTCCATTAAAGAGGGTGCGCCGGATCGTGCGTACGTTCACTGAAGCGACGGCCCACGTGTCGGATGCTGGTTGGCTGACGCGACGGGCGAGGGTTCCCTGCGTCCGATGGGGCACGACCAATATGTGTGCGACAGGTGGAGCGATGGTGGCCATCGAATGCGATGGGTCGTTTTGGCGGGAGGTGACCGTCGCCTTTGGATGTATACGCCGGCAGCTATAAATAGAGATGGGGTTCCTATCGAGACCCATATCTTTTCATAATTTCCTCGTCCAGAGTCTCGTTAGCTCGGCGCTCTCTTTCTCAGGTTGGGTCTCAGCGTTTTCTCACCCGAGGACTCCCCTCCATCAGGTTAGATGTCTTCTTCTGGGGGTCTGTAAAGATAACTCGGGTAGAGTCTAAGGAGCCCCCTTTAGATTCTTCCTCTTCTTCTTCTGTTTCTTCTACTTCTGAATCGCGACTGTTTCCCTCCTTGGCAGATAAAATGGACCGCTTCAGGATTCGTGCTGCCCTCGGTACCTTGTCCCAGAGAAGAGCCGGGGGTGCAGCCGCGCCTCGGGCTGACGCGAGCCCCACACCAAACGTGTCGCCGGTGGCGGGACCATCATCTTCGACCCGAGCCCCCTATTGGGCGGGGGAAGCGGAGGAGGATGTAGTCATGGTTCCTCTTAAGAGGAAGAAGACGGTATCCCGCGCACCACCGACTGAGATTCCAGAGGGGATTCCAGTGCAGGAGGGGGACGCCTGTTTCGTGGTCCCGTCCAGGCTTTCCGTTGCCTCCAGCCTTCTTGCTGTCATGGAAGAATCGGCCGGAGGCAAAATTCCGTGGGGGACCTTAAGGGCCCAAGTGGCGGCTACAGCCCAGGAGGCAGTGCAGGTACGTATTCCCGTTCGAGCGTCCTTTTCTTAGTTCGAGCGTCTCTAAGTCTTTCTACTGTTTTTCATCAGATTCTTCAGCACCGCGCCCTCGTTGCTCGCCTGGAGGCCGAGGAGATTTCCCCTGCTATGAGGGGGCGGGGGAATCCTCCTCGAAGGCCGGGGATCTGCGGCTCGAGCTGCGTCTGGACAGGGAGAGGATGGCCATCCTTGAAGCCCGATCGGCCGCCGCGGAGCTCACCGTCTCAAAGTGCCGGGAGTCCTATCACTGGCTAAGCGTGTCCCGCCGAGTCATCGAGGCTAAGTTGTTGGAGCTGGTCAGTCGCTATGTGTTAATGAAGAGGGTGAGGTATGCCAGGCAGGATGCCGAGGCCGCGCTTCAGGCGGCGGAGGTTGCCGAGGTTCGGGCTCGGAAGGCGGTGGCCGAATACAAGGGGTCGGATCAGTTTTACGTCGATCTCGGCGAAACCTCTACCATTGCATGGCACAAAGCTCTTGATGGCATCAAGGAGCAGTTTCCGGAGTTTACAGGCGGCGAGCTCCATGCTCGGGTCCCACTTTCGGTGGTCATGCCTCCGGCAGATGGTGATGAGGGAGGTGAGGTCTAGGCAAGGCTTTCGGCCTGAATTTTTTGGCTTTTCCTCCTTCTCTCTCTTTTTGTAAGCCTCCGAGCAACTTGGCAAGGCTGGGGAGCCCACAATACCCTTTGTAAAGACTTTTGACTTTGTGAATATATTCTTTTTGCAGTTTCTTTGCGTGCACATTATCCTTTTGCTTGTTATTAAATCTCTATTTGCACGGTGCTGCCTTCATGTTAGGACTGTTTTTCGTCCAGCGATCGCACGTCGAGTTGAATCTGATCATTTGTAAAGACCGGTGAGAAGACGGTATCTCTATGGCCCCGAAGTCGAGGTGGAGATCGCACAGAAGTAGATAGACCGAATGCCTCTTGGTGAGGGCTTTGTTCCTTAGCGTGGGAGGGGCCGTAAGAGGCCTGCTAAGAAGGGGCCGAGCAGGGTTGCTTCCCGGGGCCTCTTGGAAAGGGCTTTGATCCCCGGTGTGTGTGGGGTAGGGATCTACCAGCAAGGGATAACCGAGCAAGGGCGGTGGGATAGGGTACTACCAGCCAGAGATAGCCGAGCAGGGTAGCCGCTCGGCTGCCTCTTGGTGAGGGCTTCAATCCCTGGCATTTGTTCTCCGCCGAAAACCGGGAAGACTGACGTCTTTCCTGAATTTTGGGGCAGATGCTAATTGGATTTATCCGTCCACTTCTCCGAAAATACCAATGGCACCGTATATCGGAGGTTTAGACGGATGCGGCCGTTTTAGCAGACTCGTCAGATTCCCCCTCGTTTGAGGGGGTTTTGATTATGGGGACGCCCTTCCCTGCAGGCGCAAGCCCCTGCAGTTAATTACGCTACCGCATCACGGTAACCACTTTCTCCTTCTCCAGATGGTCACTTCGTGTCATGTATGTTTGTTTTATTTTCGGTTGCCCGTGGATTGTATACGGAGACTAATTTATATGGTCTCCTGTAGGGCGTGGACTAGTCCAAATCCGTATTTTCTTAGATTTGGGTTTTAGGTTGGGTTTAAGAATACATTAGTCTCATTTGAGACTAAGATCAACATAAACGTTTGTTAAGGATACGTTAGACTAATTTTTAGACTAAGTTCAACTTAACCGGATCATTTAGATCCAACAAAAAAGCATTTGGACCCTATTGTTTTAGTTTAGAGACTTTGCGGTCCAGTTTAAAGACGGCATAGTCTGTAAAGTTTAAGGACATCATAGTCCATGAGTTTAAGGACCCCTGTAACACCTTAGATTGTGATTAGTGGCTAATTATACTTTAATATGTGGCTTTTAGTAAAAAGTTTACCAAAACGATTTTCAAATATTTTATCAAAATTAATGAATATTTTATTAGAATTTTATTAGGCTTGCACACACATGTGCATGTAAACTAGGGCTAACTTTTGGGTTAAACCATGTTTAGACAACCATGGTGGACTAACCCATTTAATTAGGTTAATATGAATTAATTAAGGGTATTAGTTTTTTTAACTATATTTAGCTTTGTGGGTTGACTTGGAGAGAGAGAGAGAGAGAGCATGATGGGGTGAGCCATGCTTGTAATTAATGAGGGGAGAGAGAGGGTTGACTCTCTTTTCTTTGTTTTCAAATGAATTATTTCCCCCCCACTCATTCTCACTTCTCTCTCCCTCTCACGTACACACACACTCCAGCAAGCAACAGCAGCAGCAACACTAGCAACAGCAGCAACAACAACCATCAGCAGCAGCAGTAGCTGAAGCAACAGCAGCAACAGCAAGCAGTAGCAGCAGCATCAGCATCATCATCAGCAACAGCAGCAGCATTTGCAACAGCTCACCCCCTCCTCTTCTTCTTTTTCTCCTTCTTCTTGCACCTAAGATCAAGTGAGGTATAACTTCTTAAACCTAACTTCTTTCCTTGCAAGAATATGGTTCTTAAGCTTTAATTAGTGTTTAGTGTGATTTTAGTGCTAGAATTGTGATTTAAGTGGAGATTTGGCCAAGTGAGGATTTTTATGGTTAGTATAGCTTGACTAAGTGTTTTTAAGGCTATGTAAACCAAGTCTTGCCCCAGATTTTACTAAAATACCATAGGGTTTCAATTTAGTGTAATTTAATGTTTTAATGTAAATTTTAGCCATTTTAAAATCTGCTGTTGAACCGGTTGCTTCAAGCAAAAACTGAGTTTACCGGGGCTTGTACACTAGACCTAGACTATACACACGGAGCACAAGACCCGAATTCCCAACCCTGGCCACAAATAAATTCGTTCTGGCCGCAAATTGTGGCCAGAGGGGGGAGTTGGGTGCCTGGGTTTGTTCTAGGGGAATCTGTTGTATATTTAATAGTTTTGGTATATGCAACTTTTTATATTTTCACTCGAGTCAAAATCTGGAACAAAATACCGTATTTTCAATACTTTAAGCTTGCGTGACACGTGTGTTTTGTGAGTGGGTTTAGTGTGTGCTGCGTGTCGGGGTAGTTTCAGACGCGTATTCACACGTTTTAGCGTATCGGATACACACGCGTTTAGTTCACGACGCGAGTTTCTCGTTTGGTTTTGATATCACGTTTTTGCAGGATTTTAACTTATGTGTATTCTTTGTGTAAATTCTAGGTTCGCAGGCGGGTACGTCGGACGCCGCAAAGAAGGGGAAGCAAGTAGTCGGCTACACTTAGCATGAGACCACGGTGAGTAAATTTAACATCTATGGGGAAATCGCCCGTATGGTGTTAAGCGTCAGGGCATGATACGATATTGTAGTCGCGTATATATTTATATGTATATTACTTATGCATATGTACTATTGTAGCGTACCCATCTTTTGTTGCATATAGAAATAGTAGTTATGTAACACCGCACTGTCACTAACGGTTCAAGCTGCACGAGCACTATTTGTATGTTACACTTACACCGTTAGTGATTGCCATGACACTCACACTATAGAATTGCTACGAACCATACATTATTTTGATTACCGCATCATTAATGATTAGACATGATTCTGTCGCATATTGGTTCACACACACATTGATATATCCATATTGCGCACATACACATTGTATATCCATATTGGTGCATACATACATTGATATATCCATATTGCGCACATACACACTGTATATCCATATTGGTGCACACGTACATTGATATATCCATATTGCGCAAATACACATTGTATATCCATATTGGTGCATACATATATTGATATATCTATATTGCGCACATACACATTGTATATCCATATTGGTGCACACATACATTGATATATCCATATTGCGCGCACACACATTGTATATCCATATTGGTGCAAACATATATTGACATATCCATATTGCGCACATACACATTGTATACCCATATTGGTGCACACATATATTGATATATCCATATTGCGCACATACACATTGTATATCCATATTAGTGCACACATACATTGATATATCCATATTGCGCACATACACATTGTATATCCATATTGGTGCATACATACATTGATATATCCATATTGCGCACATACACATTGTATATCCATATTGGTGCACACATACATTGATATATCCATATTGCGCACATACACATTGTATATCCATATTGGTGCACTTATACATTGGTACACTCATATTTGCGTATATATCCACTTGCACATCCATACCTACATACATACATATTTCGCATACATGGATGAAACTGGCTTTGATTTCTAGAAAATGGGGACCGCATGAGATTTTTTTAAAACTAGATCTATTTAAAAGATCGGTTTTCCCTTTTTACTCTTAGTGGCATACGACACATTGCATGGATTTACGCATTTAGTTTTGGATTTCCTCTGATTTATGGATTTGAGAACCGTGGTATTATTTTAAGAAAATATGCAATGTCTTGAAAACCCGGTTTCTCTTGATATGATATTTCAGTGCGTACACCATGCGTTTTCTCGGTTCTGAGACGTGTGACATGTGAACCCAAATCGAGGAGCTGGATGAGTCCGATTGCGGGTACATGGTGGATCCGGTATGGTACCCCGAGACAAGAAAGGGATATTGTGTATACAGACGGTGAGCCTGGCAGAGGGACTACTACCTACCGGTGATTGGTTGGATCTGGCGGTTATCCGGAGGATACCGACCAGAGTTGAGAGATGGATACGGGCCGACCCGTACTGCCGGGGCCGAGGGCCGATTTCGCAGACGGAGCCCGTGGGCCGATCCGGACTGACGGAGCCCGATACATGAGGATTTGCGTGTCGATGCTAGACACGATTATTTCATGATATTTTCGAGTGCCGATATTAGGCTCTCATGATTCCATGAGATTTATAGGATTTGAGGGCCGACCATAGTGGCGATGCCTGAGTTTTAGGGTTTCGGGGTGTATTTGGTGGACATCGGGTATTTTTCCACGATGATGATTCGTGTAGATGATATTTTATCCTATGCTCAGCATTCATTGTTATACATTGCATCATGTAGTCGTAGTACCTGATAGAGTACTTTGGCATGATTATTGCATACCCCGCACATCATATATATGTTATTAGATTTCACTTGTTATGCAGGATTGTTGCATACCGGCTCATCATTTAGATGTTATCTGATTGCACATGTTAGAGTATCGCAGTACGTGCATACTTGCGATTGCCTTTATATGTTATTTACTATTCACGAGTTGGCAACTCACCCCCGTTGTGCCACAGTGTTTGCAGGTCGACCCTCAGAGTAGTTGCGGCAGGGCTACTTCCTTGTATCTTTTGCTATGGATACCACTATAGTTGGCGTGTGAGCCCTTTTCTTATAGGTGGGTTTTTGCGATATCCATTTATTTTCTATTTGTTCACACTATTGTATCTAGTACTCTCCATCTACTATTTCATGTATTGACTTAGAGACCAGTTGTCAGGACGATGTTGTATATTATTCTGTACTCTGGTGTCGAGCTCGTGTGAGCCGACTTTATTTATGCAGTTTTATCTTTCATGATGTTTTCCACTTATATTGCTCATTTCTTTGCTACGGCATCGTATATTATTCTTATGGTGATTGTTTCCGCCGTTTGGCGTAATTGCTCCCGTTTGGGGATGTTATACTCTTGTTATCGGCCATTTTACTTATATCATGTTTTGTACCCGTCTTCGGGGCTAGTTTTTACAAAGGAGGCACTGCCGAATATTTTTAAGAAAATAACTTAAACTTTAAAGATTTTTACTCCATTACTCTAGGTTTTCTAAATGTTTTAAACTAATGTTTTTCTTCACTCACTATTTTCATGGTTTTGATTTCTGGGTTTCGGATTACTTGATCACGTTGCGCCTGTAGACGTTACGTGGTTAAGTGTCGGTCATGGGCCGAACTTTGGGTCGTGACAAAGTTGGTATCAAAGCGTAGGTTTTATCTTTCGGAGTGTAGAATGACCTTGGTATGATGGAGTAGGTAGCTGAAGCAGAATGGCGTAGCGTGTGTATGTCCCGCGGCATACTCACGACACGGTACTCCGCCTAAGTGACCTTAGGACTTATTGATTGAAATTCCTTCATGATTAATATACATTCTTGTGATTCGATTTTCGTATCCTTATCGAATCCTACTTTCTTTTCAGCCATTATGCCGCCAAAGGCTACGAGGGCGCAGAGAGCGGCCGCGAGAGCCGAGATCAGAGTTGACTCGTCTGAGATGAGGACTGACCCAGACGATACGCCCGTTGTACAGGAGCAGGTTGACCCACCTTCGCTAGATCGTATCACTAGATTAGAGGCCGATATGCAGGATTTGCGCCAGATGATGGGATCGTTGATTGAGGCTAGTCGAACGCAGCGACAGGAGGTTGCCCCACCTGTTACCCAGTTGTTCATCGCTATCAGCGCCCAGTATTGTGACTCATATGCTGTAGCAGGGGACGCAGCCCTACCAGTTGAGGAGCGTCTTTCCGAGCCGTCGGTCGTTCCGAAACCGAGGAGGGTTCGTACTGGTGTATCAGCACGAGGGCAGATGTTTAGGCGCCGCGACAGATTGCATCCAGGTCGTAGGAGTAGCAGAGGCTGGGGACGAGGCCAGTTGTTTAGTTCTTATCCCCAGGAGGGTCAGCATCCATCGCATGGATGTTTCCGTTGCGCGAGTATCTATCATCACGTTCGAGATTGTACCCTGAAATGCCGGAGGAAGACAGCCGTATCACATGTTGCCGGCAGAGGACAGTCAGTCGCAGGTGAAGGGCAGGCACGAGTTTTCGCTTCGACTCGTCAGGATGCGCAGGCGTCCAATGCTGTGGTTTCAGGTACTCTTTCAGTATGTTCTTTTGACGCACACGTATTGTTTGATCCGGAATCTACGCACTCATATGTTTCCTCGCACTTCGTGCTGAGTTTGGGCCGAGAGTCGTGGTTGTTAGACCAGCCGCCTGTCATGACTACTCCTGGTGGAGAGTCGTTGGTTGCTCGACACGTGTTTTGGTCATGTGTCATCTGTTTAGGAGATAAAGAGTTGTCCGTCGACCTGATCCTTCTTTAGATGTTGGACTTCGACATTCTCCTAGGCATGGACTCGTTGGCTACGTGTTATGCATCTGTGGACTACCGCGAGAAGATAGTTAGGTTTTGTTTTCCCGGCGAGTCGGTTTTTTTGTGCGGGGGGGCCGTGGTGTCGCGCCTCACAGTTTGATTTCGTCTCTTCGTGCTGGATAGCTTTTAAGAAAGGGATGTCAGGAATTTCTAGCTTATGTTTGCCACACTAGAGCTACAGTGGTTCCGTTGGACCAGCTTCGGATTGTTAGTGAGTTCCCTGATGTTTTCCCTGACGAGCTTCCTGGGCTACCGCCTGAGTGCGATATTGTTTTCTGCATTGACTTGATTCCTGGCACGGGGCCTATTTTCATACCTCCTTATCGGATGGCCCCGGCGGAGCTTAGAGAGTTGAAAGGTCAGTTGCAAGATTTGCTGGATAAGCGGCTTATTCGACCTAGTGTGTCTCCTTAGGGTGCTCCAGTCCTGTTTTTCAAGAAGAAGGACGGCAGTTTGCACTTGTGTATTGACTACCGCCAGCTGAACAGGGTTATCGTACGGAACAGATATCCTTTACCACGTATCGATGACTTGTTCGACCAGCTTCAGGGTGCGGGATACTTTTCGAGGATCGACTTGCGATCAGGCTACCATCAGTTGCGGGTTCGACAGGAGGATATTCCGAGGACGGCTTTTCACACGCGTTACGGCCACTATGAGTTTTTGGTGATGTCGTTCGGACTCACCGATGCCCCAGCAGCATTTATGGACATGATGAACCGTATTTTCAGGCCATATCTTGATCTGTTCATCATCGTATTCATTGACGACATTTTTGTGTATTCCCGGAGCCGAGAGGAGCACGAGCAGCACCTGCGGATCACATTGCAGACTTTGAGAGAGCACTGGCTATTCGTGAATTCTCCAAGTGCGCGTTCTGGCTTGACAACATAGATTTCTTGGGTCACGTGATTACGCGAGATGGTATATGTGTGGACCCGAAGAAGATCGAAGCCATTCAGCATTGGCCCAGACCAGCATCAGTTACAGAGATCCGCAGTTTTCTAGGACTGGCTGGCTACTACCGACGATTTGTACAGGATTTCTCCCGTATTGCTACACCGTTGACCGGGTTGACCCGGAAGGGAGTTCCTTTTGATTGGACTGAGGCGTGCGAGCATAGCTTTCAGCAGTTGCAGACTCGTTTGACTACGACACCGGTGTTATCATTGCCTTCGGGATCGGGCGGATTTGTGGTCTATTGTGACGCTTCTCGAGTGGGGCTAGGGTGCGTATTGATGCAGCACGACAGGGTGATTGCGTATGCTTCTCGGCAGCTAAAGAAACACGAACAGAACTACCTCACTCACGATTTAGAGATAGCTGCAGTGGTCTTTGCACTCAAGATCTAGCGACATTACCTATACGGCGAGTCGTGCCAGATATTCACTGATCACAAGAGCTTGAAGTACATATTTCAGCAGCGAGACCTGAATCTTAGACAACGCTGTTGGATGGAGTTAGTGAAGGACTACGATTGTGGCATCCTTTATCACCCGGGCAAGGCAAATATTGTGGCGGATGCTTTGAGTAGGAGGCCCGGGGGTAGTCTATCTTGTTTGAGCGTAGTGCAGAGGCAGTCGTCAGAAGATTGGTAGATTTTATGCGACAACCGAGTGCAGTTCGAGTTCACTTCGATCGAGGGACAGCTTGCGCATGTTCGTGCACGCCCACAGTTGCTTGACCGTATACATGAGGCACAGTACATTGATGACCGTTGTTCAGAGATCATGGCACAGATTGGACAGGACAGATTTTCCGAGTTCGTGATTGATGATCAGGGGATACTATGATTTGGGAGTAGACTATGCATATCAGATGCTGAGAGACTGCGGCGTGAGATTCTTGAGGAGGCACATCGATCGGTGTCCAGTGTTCATCCGGGTTCCACCAAGATGTACTATAATATGAGAGATGTTTACTGGTGGGACGGGATGAAGAGGGACGTCACAGACTTCGTGTCGAGATGCCTGACTTGTCAGCAAGTCAAGGCCGAGCACCAGAGGCCCGTGGGAGAGCTACAGCCGTTACCCATTCCGGAGTGGAAATGGAAGCAGATTTCTATGGACTTCATCATGGGTCTACCCAGGACTAGTTGAGGGTATGACTCCATTTGGGTGATCATGGATCGATTGACGAAAGTGGCTCACTTCCTGCCGGTGAAGACCACTTTTGGATTTGCTCAGTATGCCCAGATATATATAGATGAGATCGTACGATTGCATGGCGTCCCAATGTGTATCGTGTCAGACCGAGGCACCCAGTTTACCAGCCGACTATGGCAAAGACTTCAGGAGGCGTTGGGCACCCGTTTGAGTTTCAGCACAGCATTTCATCCGCAGACCGACGACCAGTCAGAGCGTACTATTCAGACTCTCGAGGACATGCTCCGAGCGTGCGTTTTAGACCTTGGTGGTAGCTGGGATCATCATTTACCCTTGGTGGAGTCCTCCTACAACAACAGCTTCCAGGATACTATTCAGATGGCACCTTTCGAGGCCTTGTATGGGAGGAGATGTAGATCACACGTCTGTTGGACAGAGCTCAGTGAGAGCAGTATTTTGGGGCCGCAGGTCGTACAGGAGACGACCGATAAGATACAGTTTATTCGAGATAGGATGAGGACAGCTCAGAGCAGGCAGAAATCGTATGCTGACAGACGCCGTCGCAGACTCGAGTTCGCAGTTGGCGATCATGTCTTTCTGAGGGTCTCCCCAATGAAGGGCGTGATGAGATTTGGACAGAAAGGGAAGCTTAGCCCCAGATTTATGGGTCCCTTCGAGATCCTAGAGCGTGTGGGCGCAGTGGCATATCATTTGGCTCTTCCACCCGACTTCCCTGATGTTCACCCCGTATTCCACGTGTCGATACTTCGCAGATACCTTCATGAACCTTTTCACATGATTCAGCATCAGACCATTCAACTCGAGGCGATCTTTCGTTCACCGAGCAGCCAATAGTGATATTGGACCGGCAGGTGAAGAAACTTCGATCAAAGGTCTTGCCATCAGTGAAGGTTCTTTGGCGCAGCCCAAATGGTGAAGAGGTCACTTGGGAGGCCGAGGAAGAGATGCGGAAGAAATTCTCTCATCTCTTTGAAGGTATGTGTAGCTATATTTTTAAATTCGGAGACGAATTTCTTTAAGGGGGAAAGATTGTAACACCTTAGATTGTAATTAGTGGCTAATTATACTTTAATGTATGGTTTTCAGTAAAAAGTTTACCAAAACAATTTTCAAATATTTTATCAAAATTAATGAATATTTTATTAGAATTTTATTAGGCTTGCACACACATGTGCATGTAAACTAGGGCTAAGTATTGGGTTAAACCATGTTTAGACAACCATGGTGGACTGACCGATTTAATTAGGTTAATATGAATTAATTAAGGGTATTAGTTTTTTTTAACTATATTTAGCTTTGTAGGTTGACTTAGAGAGAGAGAGAGAGAGCATGATGAGGTGAGCCATGCTTGTAATTAATGAGGAGAGATAGAGGGTTGACTCTCTTTTCTTTGTTTTCAAATCAATTATTTTCCCCCACTCATTCTCACTTCTCTCTCCCTCTCACTCACACACACACACACTCCAGCAAGCAACAGCAGCAGCAACACTAGCAACAGCAGCAACAACAACCATCAGCAGCAGCAGCAGCTGAAGCAACAGCAAGCAGTAGCAGCAGCATCAGCATCATCATCAGCAACAGCAGCAGCATTTGCAACAGCTCACCCCCTCCTCTTCTTCTTCTTCTCCTTCTTCTTGCACCTAGGATCAAGTGAGGTATAACTTCTTAAACCTAACTTCTTTCCTTGCTAGAATATGGTTGTTAAGCTTTAATTAGTGTTTAGTGTGATTTTAGTGCTAAAATTGTGATTTAAGTGGAGATTTGGCCAAGTGAGGATTTTTATGGTTAGTATAGCTTGACTAAGTATTTTTAAGTCCATGTAAACCAAGTCTTGCTCCAGATTTCACTAAACTACCACAGGGTTTCAATTTAGTGTAATTTAACGTTTTAATGTAAATTTTGGCCTTTTTAAAATCTGTTGTTGACCCGGTTGCTTCAGGCAAAAACTGAGTTTACTAGGGCTTATACACTAGACCTAGACCACACATACGGAGCATGAGACCCTAATTCCCAACCCTGGTAGCAAATAAATTCGTTTTGGCTCAAATTGCGGCTAGAAGGAGGAGTTGGGTGCCTGGGTTTGTTCTAGGGGAGTCTGCTGTATATTTAATAGTTTTGGTATATGTAACTTTTTATATTTTCACTCGAGTCAAAATTTGGAACAAAATACCATATTTTCAATACTTTAAGCTTGCGTGACACGTGTGTTTTGTGAGTGGGTTTAGTGTGTGCTGCGTGTCGGGGTAGTTTCAGACGCGTATTCACACGTTTTAGCGTATCGGATACACACGCGTTTAGTTCGCGACGCGAGTTTCTCGTTTGGTTTTGATATCGCGTTTTTGCAGGATTTTAGCTTATGTGTATTCTTTGTGTAAATTCTAGGTTCGCAGGCGGGTACGTCGGACGCCGCAAAGAAGGGGAAGCAAGTAGTTGGCTACATTTAGCATGAGACCACGGTGAGTAGATTTAACATCTACGGGGAAATCGCCCGTATGGCGTTAAGCGTCAAGGCATGATAGGATATTGTAGTCACGTATATATTTATATGTATATTACTTGTGCATATGTACTATTGTAGCGTACCCATCTTTTGTTGCATATAGAAATAGTAGTTATGTAACACCGCACTGTCACTAACGGTTCAAGCTGCACAAGCACTATTTGTATATTACACTCACACCGTTAGTGATTACCATGACACTCGCACTATAGAATTGCTACGAACCATACATTATTTTGATTACCGCATCATTAATGATTAGACATGATTCTGTCGCATATTGGTGCACACACACATTGATATATCCATATTGCGCACATACACATTGTAGATCCATATTGGTGCATACATACATTGATATATCCATATTGCACACATACACACTGTATATCCATATTGGTGCACACATACATTGATATATCCATATTGCGCACATACACATTATACATCCATATTGGTGCACACATACATTGATATATCCATATTGCGCACATACACATTGTATATCCATATTGGTGCACACATACATTGATATATTCATATTGCGCACATACACATTGTATACCCATATTGGTGCACACATACATTGACATATCCATATTGCGCACATACACATTATATATCCATATTGGTGCACACATACATTGATATATCCATATTGCGCACATACACATTGTATATCCATATTGGTGCACACATACATTGATATATCCATATTGCGCACATACACTGTATATCCATATTGGTGCACTTATACATTGGTACACTCATATTTGCGTATATATCTACTTACACATCCATACCTACATACATACATATTTCGCATACATGGATGATACTGGCTTTGATTTCTAGAAAATGGGGACCGCATGAGATATTTTCAAAACTGGATCCATTTAAAAGAGCGGTTTTCCTTTTTTACTCTTAGTGGCATACGACACATTGCATGGATTTAAGCATTTAGTTTTGGATTTCCTCTGATTTCTGGATTTGAGAACCGTGGTATTATTTAAGAAAATATGCATTGTTTTGAAAACCCGGTTTCTCTTGATATGATATTTCAGTGCGTCCACCATGCGTTTTCTCGGTTTTGAGACGTGTGACGTGTGAACCCAAATCGAGGAGCTGGATGAGGCCGATTGCGGGTACATGGTGGACCCGGTATGGTACCCCGGGGCAAGAAAGGGATGCTGTGTATACAGACAGTGAGCTTGGCAGAGGGACTACTACCTACGGGTGATTGGTTGGATCTGGCGGTTATCCGGAGGATACTAACTAGAGTTGAGAGATGGATACTGGCCGACCCGTACTGTCGGGGCCGAGGGCCGATTCCGCAGACGGAGCCCGTGGGCCGATCCGGACTGACGGAGCCCAATACATGAGGATTTGCGTGTCGATGCTAGACACGATTATTTCATGATATTTTTGAGTGCCGATGTTGGGCACTCATGATTCAATGAGATTACAGGATTTGAGGGCCGACCAGAGTGACGGCGCCTGAGTTTTTGGGATTCGGGGTGTATTTGGTGGACATCGGGTATTTTTCCATGATGATGATTCGTGTAGATGATATTTTATCCTATGCTCAACATTCATTGTTATGCATTGCATCATGTAGTTGTAGTACCTGATAGAGTACTTTTGCATGATTATTGCATACCCCGCTCATCATATAGATGTTATTAGATTTCACTTGTTATGCAGGATTGTTGCATACCCCGCTAATCATTTAGATGTCATCTGATTGCACATGTTAGAGTATCGCAGTACGTGCATACTCGCGATTACCTTTATATGTTATTTACTATTCATGGGTTGGCAACTCACCCCCGTTGTGCCACAGTGTTTGCAGGTTGACCCTCAGAGTAGTGCGGCAGGGCTACTTCCTTGTATCTTTTGCTACGGGTACCACTGCAGTTAGCGTGTGAGCCATTTTCTTATAGGTGGGTTTTTGTGGTATCCGTTTATTTTCCATTTGTACACATTATTGTATCTAGTACTCTCCATCTACTATTTCATGTATTGACTTAAAGACCAGTTGTGAGGACGATCTTGTATATTATTTTGTACTCTGATGTCGAGCTCGTGTGAGCCAACTTTATTTATGCATTTTTATCTTTCATGATGTTTTCCACTTATATTGCTCATTTTTTCGCTACGATGTCGTATATTATTCTTGTGGTGATTGTTTCCGCCATTTGGCATGATTGCTCCCATTTGGGGATGTTATACTCTTGTTATCGGCCATTTTACTTATATCATGTTTTGTACCCGTCTTCTGGGCTAGTTTTTACAAAGGAGGCGCTGCTTAATATTTTTAAGAAAATAACTTAAACTTTAAAGATTTTTACTCCATTACTCAAGGTTTTCTAAGTGTTTTAAACTAATGTTTTTCTTCACTCACTATTTTCATGGTTTTGATTTTTGGGTTTCGGCTTACTTGATCGCGTTGCGCCTGTAGATGTTACATAGTTAAGTGCTAGTCACGGGCCGAACTTTGGGTCGTGACAACCCCACAGTCCGTAGTAGTTTATACATCATAGTCTGTAAAGTTTAAGGACATCATAGTCCATGAGTTTAAGGACCCCACAGTCCGTGGAATGTCTGGTTGTTGGGACCCGTCACCTCTCTGAAGACGTTGAAAGATTACAACGACAAATATCGGAGGAGTGAAGAGATGTACCCTTGAACCAATATTGATTGGGAGATCTGTAGTCCAATTTGGGACTGCGATCAAAGATTTATGAGCATATAGGCTCAATTAATCTGAAATAGGGTTCTGTGGCCAACTTGGGCTCGGCCCATTCGGTTAAAATGCTGAGCAATAGTTCAGACAATTGTTTTTGTCTTTTATTGAGTGCTGAGCACTCATTATAGCTCTGCGGCCTTTTTTTATAGAACAGTTTATGTTCTCTTAGCGCACACGTGAGGAGCACGTGGCGCGCTTGGCACCATACGCCAGACAATAAGCACTTCTTATGATGTAGCGCACACGTGAGGAGCACGTGGCGTGCTTGGCGCTATGCACCAGACAATGAGCGCAGTGCACTTCTGGTGAAGTAGCACACACGTGAGGAGCACGTGGCGCACTTGGCGCTGTGCGCCAGACAATGAGCGCAGTGCGCTTCTGGTGAAGTAGCGCACACGTGAGGAGCACGTGGCGCGCTTGGCGCTATGCGCGAGACAATGAGCGCAGTGTGCTTCTTTAAATTTAGAGCGCTAAGGCTCTGCAGCGTTGTGCGCTAGATTTGGAGCGCTGAGGCACTCCTTTTAAATTGGAGCGCTAAGACTCTTCTTTTATTCAACTTTGATCAGTTCTGCGCTCTGAGAGTTAAATTCTCTCTTATAAGAGACTTTGTCTTTAAGAACAAAGTTCTTATTTTATAGGAGATGTTTCAATCTCTTATGTTTTGGTGAAAGGCTTTGCCTTTATGGATCTGTGATCCTAAGAGAATTGAATTATTCTCTCCCCCTTTTATAATGAGATGTTATGATCTCTTTATAAAAGACAATTTGTCTTATAGATTTACGATCTGGTATAAGAACTAAGTTCTTTTCCTGATGAGATTTTTTCTCTCTCTCTTTTTACCTTGAAGAAAAGTTCTTCTTCTGCCAAGAGCTCGCTCTTCTCTCTAAACTTTCTCAAAGTTTATGGGGGGTTCCTCTTCTTAGACTTGAAGTCTTGGGGCCTTTATATAGGGCAAGCTGATTTGTTGAATCAGTTGAAGAGATCTTTTTTCTAATTGATTTGGGGATTTCTCCATCGTTGGATCTTTGATCCTAGGGCTTCTGATTTACAGAAGGCAATCTTCTTGTTTTTAAAAATATTGAGAAATCTTTTCTCATGCAGAATTTATTCTGCACCATTGTGATTTTTAATCACCATTGCATCATTGATCCGACGGCGCTCTGATTTACAGAGCAAAATCTTTTTGTTTGGAAAGATTCTGAAGAATATTTTCTTAACAGAATTTTATTCTGGTAACTTGATGATTTATCATCTTTGTTGGATCTTTGATCCAACGATGGGGAACATTTGGTTGTAGCGCTAGCGTACTCGTGCTTTGCACGTGAGCGCTGCTTCAGAGCGCTGGAGCGCTGGCGCTCTTAGCGCGAGCGCACTCATGCTCTACACGTGAGCGCTGCTTCAGAGCACTGGCGCTCTGAGTGCCAGCACACCCGTGCTTTGCACGTGAGCGCTGCTTGCTGGCACTTTTATGAAGTGCTGCTTCATTTCAAATTTTGAAAATTTGAACAGAGTTTTGTTCTGATTGGGGGAAACAAATGCCCCCCCACTGTTGCGCTCACGTGGCCTGCACGTAAGTGCAGCGGTGGCAGCATCTTTGCCATTGGATCAACTCAGAAGTTGAAACGGCTCTCTAGGCCTATAAATAGGACCCTTGGCCCTTTGAGATGATCTCTGTTCATCTTCTTACTTTTTTCTGAGAATTATTTCTCCTTCAGAGCATAGCTCTTCGTCTTAAGAATTTTCTTAGGGACAAAACTCTGTCAAAAATTTAGGTAAAGATTAAATCTTTCTAAGGTTTCCCCCATTAGCAGAGCTTTACTCTTTTCAAATCACATAGATTTTTAGGATTTCTCAATAGAGTTTTGCTCTTCATAGATCTAAAGAGATTTTTCTTAGGGTTTCTTAACCCATTAACAGAGCTTTGCTCATCTCCAAGATATAATCTTTTTTGGGTGATTTTAACCCATGAACTGGAATATTGTTCATGAAGAACTTAAGGGTTTATTCACAAATCTTGAAGATCTTGGAGTTTTTACTCTGTAGAAGATTTGCTTTTTAGGGTTTTTTGATGGATTGTTTCATCTTCCTTACAGAGCATTGCTATTTAGAAATTTGGGGGGGGGGATTTTGTTCCCCTCATAATTGATTTTGACAAGTGTCACTCTTGTCTGCAGAGCGTTGCTCTTGAGGAGTTTTAACTCCTTGACGCGAGGAGTCTCTTATTAAATGAGAATCCTTTTTAGGATCCCCCCTTAATTGCACAAATTTGAATCTGTTGGGTGTTTTAATCAGCACTTTTTTTCTTCATCCGGATACCAAGAGTTATCTGAATCCCCGTGTTTTGATCAGTCTGTCCGCTAAACTCTCACTGATTTTCATTTTCAGGTGCTATGGCCGCTCATTTATATGACCTAGACGAAATTATTTCTTATGGGGACATTCGCGCATTAGGTCGCTGCCAAAATCAGGAGTTCACCAACGCTCAGTGCGCCGAAATCATGCGTCGCTTTGATGAATACAATGGTCGACTGCTTCCTCGTCGTTCCGCTCTTTTGAAACTCATCGTGAGAGCGATATGAGAAGCACTTCCTTTGTTCTATGCAGGCATGCCTCTTAAGGCATTGGATGATGCCGAAGATAAGGTACACTCAGTGTATCTGATGGGCCTAATCTCAAAGAAAAGGCGAGACAATCTTGTTGATATTCTGCATCAATCTTTCCAACAGGCTACGATAATCGCTGCCTATCGAAGGACGGAGGATATCAGTGAAGATCCTGATGCTTGCGAGCGTGAGAGGAAGAATACGAGAATGGTCAAAGACGCCAGAAACATTTTAGATGGCCTTACTTTTGAATTTCTTAATCCATGTCCTGGATCTGATGTCTTACCATTTTAAACATTTTAATGATGCTTTTGTTTACTGTTTTCATCAATGTAAGAATTTTCTGAAGTATGAATGGCAAATTTTGTGTTTCCGTTCTTTTATTTTCTATGTTAAACCTTCTCATATATTCATGAATGGGCGTGCTCTGAATGCTTAACTGAATGCGAATCGAATGTTCTCTTTATCGTCTTGCATGGTATGTGGTTGACACCTGTAGGTTATGCCTTTTGTTTTGACTTGACGCGAAGTATTTTTGGCATTATCATCACAAAGAAGAGATTCCGGATTTTTTTTACTTCCTATCTTCGAAATTCTTTTCCTAAGGATCTCTCGAGTGGAAATAGGGAACGAAGTAACTAGATTAGACAGATTTGGTTACGCATTCTTGAATAGCACCTCTATTTTGACGGCATGTAATTTTGCCAAGTGTGGCTTGTAGATAATAAGTAACAGCTCGTCTTGGACTCTTTGCAGGGTAGCAATGGCTTAGGAGACAGGGTTAGGATCCGCCACCTAAGACTTTTCAAATTTATGAGCCGTGAGGGTCTCATAAAGACTTTTCTCCCTACGAGTCGAGAGGATCTCGTAGGTGTATTTTCTCCTTAGGAATCGTGAGGATTCCTAAGTGTATTTTTCTCTTGAGAGTCGTAAGGATCTCACAAGAGAATTTTCTTCCTTACAAGTCGAAAGGACTCGTAAGTGATTGATGAGTTGACATGCTCCCGAATCAAAGCATTGCTTTGATGGGGAGGTCGAGGGTTGACTTTAGCCGTTTTCCACGGGGTCGGGGGGTTGACTTTAGCCATACGGGGCCAGGGTTGACTTTAGCCATACGGGTCAGGGATTGACTTTGGCCATACGGGGTCAGGTGTTGACTTTAGCTGTATGGGGTCATGATTGACTTTAGCCATATGGGGTCAGGGGTTGACTTTGGCCATATAGGGTCAGGATTGACTTTAGCCATACGGGGTCAGGGGTTGACTTTGTCCATACGGGGTCAGGGTTGACTTTAGCCATACGGGCTCAGGGGTTGACTTTGGCCATATGGGGTCAGGGGTTGACTTTGGCCATACAGGGTCAGGGGTTGACTTTAACCATATGGGATCAGGATTGACTTTAACCATACGGAGTCAGGAGTTGACTCTGGCCATATGGGGTCAGGATTGACTTTAGCCATACGGAGTCAGGGGTTGACTCTGGCCATATGGGGTCAGGATTGACTTTAGCCATACGGGGCCAGGGGTTAATTTTGGCCATATGGGGTCAGGATTGACTTTAGCCATATGGGGTCAGGACTGACTTTAGCCATACGGGGTCAGGATTGACTTTAGCCATACGGGGTCAGGGGTTGACTCTCGGTTGTCTGTGCACCGCCGAGTCCTGGAACTAGGGACTTTGCCATAGCTCCGCTTTGCTGACGTCGCGTCTGCTGTAATGAGACGAATGTCGAAGTGGTCTCTAGGTTGTCTTAAACCGTCGAGTTTTGGAACTAGGGACTTTGCCATGGCTCCATTTGGTGGATGTCGTGTCCGTATCCTGCAGGAATGAGAAGGAACACCGTTGATGATCTTTAGGCTGTAGATATGGCCGTCAACATTTGGAACTAGGGACTCTACCGTGGCTCCGTTTTTTGATGTCATATCTGCTTTTGATTGGAATGAGAAGGAACACCATTGTTGATCTCTAGGTTGTAGATGTTGCCATTGAGACTTGGCTCTCTTTTTGATAGAGCCTGGTGGGATGATATGGTTCCCTTTTTGTTTGTGCCCCTGGATTGTGTACAGGGATTGATGTGATCTCACCTGTAGAGCAAAAAGTTTCATTTCGTTCTTTTTTCTTTCCGCAATGCTCTATCATTTCAGCTTTTATATCGCGAAAGTCGCGATTGCCTAATCATTTCGGCTATCTTTCGTGGTGCCCAATCATTTCGGCTATTTTTATTTTTTTTTACTCGCTACTTTTTATTGCGAGTTGCCCAACAATTTCGGCTATTTTGTTTGCATATATTTTTACTTGCTGATTTTGTTGCAAGTTGCCCCATCATTTCGGCTATTTCATATGCACTTTTGGCTCGCTGATTTTATCGCGAGTGTAGAACTTCGAATCTGATGCCAATCTCAGCATCAGCATCGCTACGACTGGAATGTTGTCAGGAGCGAATCATCATTTGCCGTGAAAGTACTTAGGATTTGATACCGATTTAGGCATCAGCATCGCTACAACTGAGATATTGCCAGGAGCGAATCATCATTTGCCTTTGTCGGTTTGAACAAAGGTGGCTTAGCAAACAGGGTTAAGATCCTGTCGACTAAGGCTTTTTGACTTTACGAGCCGTAAGGGTCTCATAAAAGTATTTCTCCCTACGAGTCGTGAGGATCTCGTAGGTACATTTTCTCCTTAGGAGTCGTAAGGATTCTTAAGTGTATGTCCTCTTATAAGTCGTAAGGATTTTACAAGAGTGTTTTCTCCTTATAAGTCGAGAGGACTTACAAGTGTCGTTCGCCGTGTAAGCATATCCCTAGTCGCTGGTGGGACTCTGTTAGGGAATGTTTATTAGTGCCCGTGGATTGTATACAAGGGTCAATATTGAACCGCTTGTAGGGCGGTCTGTGGGTTGTGATGGCTTAAGAACAGGTTCAGATCCCTGTAAATTAAGGCTTTTGAATCCTATGAGACGTGAGGGTCTCAAAAGGGAATTCTCCTTACGAGTCGTGAGGATCTCGTAAGTGTAACTTTTCCTTAGGAATCGTAGGGATCCCTAAGTGTGTTGCTCCCTTGTGAGTCGTAAGGATCTCACACAGGTATTTTCTCCTTACAAGGTCGAGAGGACCTTGCAAGTGTCATTTAACGAGATTGCGCCCTTTCGGGTTTTCACAAACTCGCCCGGTAGCCCTGCTGTTTTTACTCACGGAGACCTTTCGGGTTTTCTTCCGTGCCCATCTCGCTTATGGGCTTTTTTTAAGCCTTGGGATGTTGCGGTCCGTAGTAGTTTATAGACGTCTCGGTCAGTTGCAAGTTTTAGGATATTGCAGTCCATCGTTAGTTTAGGGACGTTTCGGTCCGTCGCACGTTTTCGAGGCGAGGTTTCGTCGGATACTACTTATAGAGTTCAGGCTTAGGAAGATAGCGAGCGGAAACAGGCGTCGTCATCTATTGTTGACCTAGGCCGTGACTCGTCAGGTGTAGTATTTTTTCAAGAATCGGACGTTTATTGGCCTGAAGGGACTTTCGCCATACATATCCATGAGCAAGTAAGCCCGACCTTGGTAGACTTTGTCTATAATGTACGGGCCTTCATAGTTCGGCTCGAATTTTCCCCGTTTGGCATGATTGGGGATCATAGGTCTCTTGACCACTAGCACGAGTTCGCCTTGGCAGAATGTTCTCGGCCTAGTCAATCTCTCGTATGAGCGCATCATCTTTGCTTTGTAAGCCTCCAAGTTTTGCTGTGCCATGAGCCGGGTTTCGTCAAGGGCGTCGAGCTCCTCAAGCCGAAGATGACCGTTTTCTTCGTCTGTTAGCTCATACTGAACTGCCACTCGCAGAGAGGATAACTCTATCTCCAAGGGAAGTACTGCTTCACTGCCGAATACCAATGCATACAGCGTTGTGTTTGTGACTGTTTTGAACGTAGTTCGATATGCCCAGAGAGCTTCATGCAGTCTCTCATGCCAGTCCTTCTTATTTCGAGACACCGTCTTTTTCACGATCTTTGTCAAGGTCTTGTTGAAAGCAGCAGCTAGACCATTGCTCGAGGATTGTAGACCGAAGAGTATCTCCAGTCTATGTTATGTTGTTGTGCGAAGCAGCTGATTTTGTAGCTTCTGTAGGCCGGCCCGTTATCGGAGATAATCCGTCACGGAGTGCCGAACTGATTGATGACGTGTGTCTTGAAGAAATGGAAGATGTTCTCCATCTTCACTTCTCTCAGCGGTATCGCTTCTTCCTAATTAGAGAAGTAATCGGTTGTTGCCAATATGAACCGATGTCTTCTGGATGATACTGGTTCGATGGGCCCGATTATGTCAGTTCCCCACATTTCGAACGGCCATCTAGCCACTGTCGGGTGTAGCGAATTTGGATGCTGGTGGATAAAGTCCCCGTGAACCAGGCACGAGTGGCACTGCTTTGCGTATTCGAGATAGTCTTGGATCATTGTGGGCCAATAGTAGCCCATCCTTTTGATCTTCAACTTCATCTTTGGCCCGTCTTAATGAGATCCACAGAGTCCGTCGTGAGTTTCTTGGACGACTCTTCTTGCTTCTTCCGGTCCTCAGGCATCTTAGCCATAGACAGTCAAACGATCTCTTATATAGAGTATCATTGACGAAGGCGAAAGACAGAGCTCTTTTCATGAGTTGATGTCTTGAGAACGCATCTTCAGATGTTCGACGGGATTTTAAGTAATCTATAAAGACTTCTCTCCAATCCTTGACCTTTCCCTGGTCCTCTATCTGTAGGGCCATTTTCTTGGTCGCTTCATTTTCTTCAAACAACTCCGGAGATATTTCTGCCCGTGCGAGAACCCGACGACTTTGCACAATGATCCTCACATCATCGAGGTTTTCATCAGCCGGTTCTTTAACGAGTTTGGCTAATGCATCCACCTTGCTATTTTCCGCTCACGGTATGCTTTCTAGGGCGTAGGAAGGGATTTGAGTCAGCAATTGTTGAACTCTCTCTCCGTACTTCACCAACTCTGGTTTGCATGTTTGATAATCACCATTTACTTGGCTAATGACCAGCTGGGAGTCTCCGTATATGAGGAGGTTTTCGATTCCCATGTCGACAGCGATCTCAAGACCTGCTATCAAAGCTTTATATTCGGCTTCATTGTTTGTCCTCGGCTCTGTTAGGGAAAAAGCAAAGCGCATTATCCCTCCTTATGGAGTCACGAAGATGAAGCCTACCCCAGACTTGATTATGGGGGAGCTGTGCTTTCACTTCTTCATGGAAGATGCCCCGTCAAAGTAGAGTTCCCATCGGGTGTTACTCTCTCCCTACTCCTCATCAATCGTGTCAAACGCGTGCTCGTCTGGCAATTCGCAGTTCAAGGGAGAGTCGGCAGGTATTGGATGATCAGCGAGGAAATCGGCTATGGTCTGGCCTTTCACTGCCTTGAGAGGTCGGTATGTCACCGAGAATTCCAATAAGAGTAAGGCCCATTTAGTTAGCCATCCCGTTAGAATGGCTTTTGGCATCAAATACTTGAAAGGATCCACCTTTGATATGAGATGGACCTCATGCGCAAACGCATAGTGCCTGAGCTTCGTTATCGCAAAGATCAACGCCAGGCAGTGTTTTTCAATGGGAGAGTAATTGTTTTCTGCCCCCAGAAGAACTCGACTCAAATAATAGAGGGCTCTCTCCTTCCCTTGGTCATTTTCTTGTGCCCATAATGCGCTTAGAGAACCCTCAAGGGCGGTTGTATACAGAATGAGAGGCTTTCCTTTGACTGGAGCGGTTAGCACCGAAGGATTCTGCAGGTATTGCCTGATTTCGTCTAGTGCGCTTTGGCATTTGCAATCCCAGAAGAACGGAGTTCCCTTCTTCATTAGATGACCGTAGGGGCGGCATTTGCCGAAGAGATTGGCTATGAACCGCCGAATATACGCGAGCTTCCCTTTGAAAGACCGCAGTTTCCCCGGTATCGCATGATGAATCCTAGGAATTTACCTGAGGAAACTTCGAACACGCATTTGAGAGGGTTCATCTTCAAGTTTTATTTCCGAAGACGTTGGAACACTATCTTCATATGCTCCCAATGCTCCTCGTGCGACTTGCTCTTTATCACGAGGTCGTCAATATAGCATTCGACGACTTCATGTATGAGATCATCGAAAATCTTCGTCATGGCCCTCTGATAGGTAGCGCCTGCGTTCTTCAAGCCGAAATGCATCACTTTGTAGCAGAATATGCCCAGAGGAGTCCGGAAAGCGGTATGCTTCTGGTCTTCGGGATGCATCTTTATTTGATTGTATCCCGATGAGCCGTCCATGAAGGAGAAAACTTCATGAGTGGACGTGTTGTCTATCATCAGCTCGGTGACCGGCACGGGAAAGTCATCCTTTGGACATGATTTATTGAAGTCCCGAAAGTCCACGCAGATGCGTACCGTCGTATTTTTCTTCATCACTGGGACAATGTTGGCGATCCAGTCAGGATACTGCACCTTTTGGATGAAGCCGGAGTCGATTAGCTTCTTGACCTCAGCGTTGATTCTCATTTCAAGTTCGAGCCGCATTCTTCTCAGCGCTTGTTTGACTGGCTTGATGTTCTGAGATATCGCCAATTTGAGCACAGCTACTTCAGGATCTAGTCCCCGCATTTCAGAATAGTTCCATGCGAAGCAGTCTTTATACTGCACGAGCACGTCTCTTAGCGTAGCTACCTGTTCTTCGGACAACAGTTCACTGACGAACGTAAGTCTCGGGTCGTTTACCGTCCCTAAGTCGATTTTCCTTAGGTTGTCCGCAGTAGTATGTATTCCATCTTCCAGCTCTTTTGGTGCCGGTGGAAACTCTGAGATCACTTCATCGTCCTCGTTTTCAAAGCACCAGGAGAGGTCATCCATATCCTCGCGTACTCCTTCTCCTGACAGCGTTATCATGTGACAGGTCGCATGAAAGGTACGAGATCGCTTCCAAGACCGATGTTGATCCGGCTTTACTCTCGCTGCATACGTGGCTTTTGGCTCATGCTTCTGTGGTGGGGTTACCTTCCAACTGCTGGATAAAGCGAACCTGCCTTGCTGATACTGGTCTTCTACCCAGTCTTTAAAGGTGAAGCAGTCTTCGAGAGGATGTCCTATCGCTCGGTGATAGGAGCAATAATCCGGATGATGGACCTCGCCTGCTTGCTCAGGGTGTTTGGATTCCGAGAGCGTCATCATTTGATGTTTCATGACAAGATCGAATATCTTTCTTGTCTTGTCTTGAGGAAAAGAATATGCTCGACCCATATTCTTTACAAGAGACGGATCCCGGCTGCTTAATTTTCGATCGCGAGGCTTCTTGGACCCGCTTTGCTGCTGTCGAACATTTTTTTGTTCTTCAGTTTATTTTTGCCTCCGCGTCGAGTCTTCCATATGACGGGCTGACGACGAAGGGCATCGTCATTTTTCGTAACCTGCTGAAGGAGGCGCTGCGTCCTGGCTTTCTCGTAAATGGCCATTTCGCGGCTATGATCATCCCGCACCTTTTGACCCGCTTCTCTTATTAGCATGTCCATCTGTTCTTCAAACGATGGACTTGGCATTTTTACGGCAGGACCTCATTTTGGTTCAGGGTTAGCGTCTTCTAACAGAGCATCTCCCTCTTCATCAAAGTCATGTATAACGTAGCAGCCATGGAACCGCTCTCGTTTCTTGGATTGAACATATCCCAGCCCGATCGTTTGCATTCTCCCACTGGGCAACTTTCGCTGAGTTCTGGGGATGTTCCAGATCCTATTGTAGAACTGAGCTTGTCGAGCAGTCTGCTTCAAGGGTACGCCTTGGCGCCTCAACAGCCTTTTTAATCCTTCTGTGCAGTATCTGGGCAAACGGATGGGCTGGAATCTGTCAAGCGTAGAATCGGCACCATGCCGGATCTCTTTCTCTACTTTGGTTTCCGTGGATCGATAAAAGAGGATCGCCTTTTCGTCTTTTCGCTCGGGAGGGACGTAGAACGTCTGAAGTTCTTGCATACTGTAGGTATCAAGTGCGTTGAGCTTTTTGTAATGCTCTTGCGGAACAATGGCGATCTGTAAACTCTGATCATCTCCAATAAAGATTTGTATTGATGGCCAAACAGAAAATACTGCATTGACCTCATCCTCAGAGTCGTTGCCGAAGACCAGAATAGGGGTGGATGGTCCTGGCTTGTTGCATTGGGGCGGTTCTGAATAGACTATCTCTTCCTCCTCCTCAGTATCGCTCCCGAAGTCCGGAATGGTGGTGATAAATTTTTGCTTATTCTCCGGCTTATAGCACTTTTCCGTGTCTTCGAAGTCTGACAAGAAGTATTTTGCATCTTCGTACTTTCGGACTTCATTCACAGAGAATGGGTTCAGCTCCCATGTTACAGTGTATTCAAGTCCATCTTTGAAATACTTCATACACTGATGTTGTGTAGAAGGGATAATGTTGTACTCGTGTAACCAAGGCCTGCCGAGCAAAGCGTTGTAGCAAGTCTTGGCGTCAATGACGTGGAACTTGACATCAGCGACGAGGAGCCCAAAGCGTAACGTCAGTATCACAGACCCGAGCGTCCGTGATGACGAGGAGTCGAACCCGGAGATAGTGATTTTATCCCGAGCGAGGTGTTGAACGCTCATGCAAATCTCTTTCAACACTCTCACATTGAGAAGGTTGACGGAGGATCTATTGTCGACCAGGATCTTCCCTATCTTGATGTCATGACAGTATCCGGTGACGTACAAAGAACGGTTATGCTCGCATGTCCCGAGAAGGAGGTCTTCATCGCTGAAGGTGATGTCGGTTGTGTAAACTTCTTCCAGCTCGTCCTTCATCTTTTCTTCGGTAAGGAAAGCTTGAAACTGGTCAGGTTCTTATAGTGCCTTGATCAGAGAATCTCTCGCCTCTTTAGATAGAAGAAAGGCATCGAGAATGCTTAGCTGTGAGGGTATTTTCCTCAGGTGTGCCAGAACATTGTACTCCACCTTTTTTTTCTTAGGTGGGTCCTTGGCTGCCAGCTCTTCAACGACTCGATCATCGAGGGTGATATCCTCAGGGACCTTTTCTTTCCCTTATCCTTTTTGTTCGATCCCTTGTTTTCGGGTCCGAGATTCTTTTTAGGTAACGTGCGATTGCGCAGCTGAATGTTCTCGCAGGTCTTCATCTCTTCTGTTTCAGAGATGGATTCCTTGAAGTGAGGGCTGAGGGCTATTTCTTCATCAGAATCACTTCCGAAGGTAAGAACTTGCGATCCCTTGCTATCAACGATGCGAGAATTGCCGGCAGTTCTTTTACGCTCATCTGTCGCGCTCTTCTACTCTCGACGTGTCTTGCACTTCATCCACTTGAAATGCTGCCGGTGGGCAACATATCCTTGCCACCAATTTTTAAAGGCGTTGCATTCTTCGATAGGGTGCGTGATCTTCCGATGGTATAAGCAGAATCTTGGATGTGCATCTAGTTCGTCAGGGCACGTATTCTCTGAAGTATCTTTTTTTGGAAGGTGGTAACTTCATTCCCATCAACAAGGCTTTAGCAAACCGCTTCCTTGTCTTGAACCCGCTTTTGCTTGCGGCGGATGTGGTTTGATCTGGTGGGAGTGTTTTTACCCTTTCGTCCAGTCGCCAGCGTTTGGCTTTTTCGAATATGGCCAGTTCGCGCTCTCGATCAGCTTTGCTTTTCTGACGGGCTTTATTCAGGAATACGTCAATCATCTCGTCGAACGGTTCTAGGAATTCAGGCTCGGGATCTGCCTCCAGTTTCTCTGTATCCTTAGCTTCTTCACCGTTTATTAACGAGTGAGAGATCGCGTAGCAGCTTGCCACATAATCCTCAGGTTCATCTAATGAGTCTTCTCCCTCATCTTCATCACCATATCCATCTTCAAGGATATGGTTGAGGAATTCTTGGAGTGTGACCGGAGTTCACGCCTTCAGGTTATATTCTTCCAACGCGTCAATATATTTTTGCAGGTCCGTGCGCTTGTCATTAGGCTTCACGGGCTTTTTTGTCTTTGTTGGGGTCGAAATTTACACCCCGGTTAACCAAGTCAAAATCAAAGTCAACCCCAAGCCAAGTGGGCCCAAACCCAGGTCAAGTGGGCCAATGCCTAGGTCGAGCCCGAACATGGAGTGGCCGGCCTCCCCCCATGCCAAGATAAAAATTTTGTAATAAATAATTTTGTTGTATTTCTTTTATTTTATTTTATGAATAAATGTAAGAAAATGGGCATAAAGCCAAATTTTTGTAAAGCCCATGGCTTATGTGCAAAAAGAAATGGCACATGAGCCGTGGGGTAGGCAAAATGCCATTTTTGTAGAGCCCAAAGGGCTATATGTAAAGTGTATAGCCTATAAAGGTAAGGATAATGAAAATATCCCAACAAATTTTTTTTCTCTCTCCAAAATGAATCAAGATCTGAGATTTTTCTCCTTCCTCAAGGTTCTAAAACGTTCTTCTTTCTTTTGAATTAAATCAAGAGTTTTACTCTTCCCTTTAAAAACAAAATAGTTTTTCACTGCAAAACCCACAAAGGGGAACTCAGATCTTCCATCAGAATTCAGAAAAGAGAGATTTTTAAAATCTCATACTTCTTGATCTTTAAGATCCGGCCAACAAAGGAAGAAGAAGGAGACCCATATCTAGAAACCCTACTTTAGGGAAGATCCATGGCTCAAGGGGAGAAGCCCCCCTTTTATCAGCTTCAAAATATCCTAGGAGTTTAACTCCTCATATATATATATATATATATATATATATATATATACACACACACACACACACACACACACATATACAAAATAATAAGTTCGCTTTCTGGGAGTACAACTCCTATTGCATGGACCAAGTCCCTCTTGCGCTCAAAGAGCTAGCGCCCAAAGCGCTAGCGTCCGTTAGCGCTCTTGTGCTCAAAGCGCTAGCGCCCAAAGCGTTAGCGCTCTTGCGCTCAAAGTGCTAGCGCCCAAAGCGCTAGCGCCCGAGCGCCTGACACGTGGGGCGCTAGCGCTCAAAGCACTAGCGCCTAAAGCGCTAGCGCCCGAGCACCCACGTGCCTGACACGTGAGGCGCTAGCCCTCAAAGCGCTAGCGCTCTTACGCTCAAGGCGCTAGCGTCCAAAGCGCTAGCGTCCGAGCGCTTTCTCCCACGCATCCTTTGGATGCCTTTTCCCCCTTTATATATATATATATATATGTATGTATGTATGTATGTATGTATACACACACACACATACTCCACGACACTGTCCCTGTTAGAAAAAAGTTTATAACGGGGCGCTGCCCCGCACCCCGCAAGGGGGTGCTAGCCCCCTTGACCCCTAGCCCGCTATCCGGATAGCGGGATCCCGTGAAAACTCTGCGTGGTCCCCGATATATCCAAAAACCCTTTTCAAAATACAACACACACATTCTGCACATTGTGTTCGCATGACCGGTTTGACCCGTTAATCGGAGGTTCCCTCGCTCCAAAGGCGAGGGGTAATTAACGGTAGCTTAGTCCGCAGCTGCCGGAGATTCGGATCCCCACAATCAATAAACCCTAGCCCACCCTAGGCAGGTGGAATCTTTAATACGCTTGACAAGTGCGCGCGTATTCCCATCTCAATAGAGTGACGAAAAACACCCTACAGATTCTGGCACGCCCGGTGGGACCTTTCTTTCCTCCCATATTTCGGGTTAAACGTTCATGCGAACTCAATCAATATATATATCGATTGCCTGTACTGAAATAATGTTTTTCTGTGCAGCATTCAACTTTGAACAACGATGTCTCCTAAGATGGATCCAGCTTCCGATGCGACCCCATTTCCGTACGTGGTCAAGATCAATGCACATGTGGTTCTCCCCGCAAGGCTCGGTCGACAGTGGGAGGAACTGCCCTGCCAGTTTGGTTCTGTCGTCATCTACCCTGCCGGAAGCGCTCATCTGGCAGAAATCCCGGCGAAACAGGTGGCCAAGCCGATCTCAAGGGGCAAGAGGCCGAATGTTGTGATCGCTAAGGCATCTCAACCGAAACTTAAGACGGTGTCTGAACGACTCTCTGGCGCTCCAGCGGGAGGCAAGACTTCCAGTACAAAGGGCAACATCAAACGTTGTGGACGAGCTCAGGCGATGACTCCATCAAATGGACGATCGGGCGTCTCCTCTGGCCTCTCTATTAATCGGTCTACAGCGCCTTCCCGAAGGGCCGAACTCTGCCAAGTGCTTAAAACAGAAAGGCTGAGACAGAAGCAGCTCAGGTATCGAGCCAACAAGAGGGCCAGGACTCCGGCCATGTGGAATCTTGTAAGGTTCTAAGAGCAGAGTCATCCTGCGACGACGGCTGAGTCGGCTATAAAAATCAGCAATTCCTTCGAACCTCTGAAGTGGGTTCAGAGAAATGCCATGACCGCCAGGATCAAGAAGACAGCGGTCCGAACAATTCCACAAAGGGACGTGTCCCAGCCCTAACAGAAAAAGTATGACACTGTCTCTTCAAGAGTCTATCAGGCGCTCTGTGCCGCGGGAAAACAGCGGGGAAAAACCAAAAAGGAAGCGTCAGCACCATTCAAGAATCCGGCCAGGCCAGCCGCCTTCAATCGATTGCCTGCTACCGAAACAGAGGGGTCAAGACAGCGATCTGTGAAATCAGCCGCCGATAATAAAAAGATGGCTGGATATATTATCCATACGGTCTATATGGCGGGCGGGCGCCCCAGCGACAACCTTCGCAGCAAAAGCAAGGATGGGGCCACCACATCCCAAGCCTAGTCTGTCTTGAATGTGGTTGCCGCTTCCCAAGAACAGCCGCCTCCGCTGGATGATGAAAACCTTATCGATGAGGACAATAGGTAGAAGGACCCTTCGATCCAGGCAGAGTCAATCTCGGACAGCGAGGAAGAGCCGACTTTCCGCCGCAGGACCGCAGAGCAAGAGCTACTTCAAGAGCTTCGGAAATAGCTCAAGAGCAAAGATAAAGAGATGGCCAAGCTCTATTCGAAAATTGACAACTTAACGAACGTTGTGATGCAGCTTACGGCTCAAATTGCTCGAGCTCCTCCCAACCAAGCACAAGTCGCTACTCATGAGCCGGCTAATGACAATCCGAGGCGGCCGATGCTTGTCCCTTTGGGTCCAAGATTCGTCGAGCCGCACGAAAGCCGGCTACATTCCGCTTCTGGGGACGCCTTGGCCCCAGATAACACTATCCCATTAACACAAGATCGGATAATGGATTTGGTCATCACCAAGGTTAAAACATTGGTGGCCGAAGCTGAAGCTCAGAAAGAAATTAGCAGTAGTGGGCGGCCATATCTCGCACAGTACGATCTGATCGAGTTCCCGAGCGGCTACGACATTCCTAAGTTCGGAAGATTTGACGGAACGGGAAATGCAAATCAGCACGTCGCCCACTTCAAAGTATCGTGCGGAAATACAGGGGGCAATGATGCGCTCCTTCTTCGTCAGTTTGTCAACAGCCCGACCGGTGTCGCTTTTGACTGGTACGCGAGTATACCAGACGGGTCCGTCATTACCTTTGCCCAAATGGAGTCTCTGTTTCAGCAAAGGTTCATGAGTGTCAGCGATAAAGTCACCATTGCTGATCTTGTGAGGACCAAGCCGGGGAAGAATGAAAGCAACACCGACTTTATCGCCCGATGGCGTAACCTCACGGTGAAGTGCGAACCGCCGCTGGAGCAGGACCAATCCATCAGCCTTCTCATTGGGAACCTCTGCATTGGATGGTCTCATTTTTGTGTACAGCAGGTCTCAAGACGCTTCAAGAGCTAACCAAGAAAGTCCAAATGCAGGAACGCTCGAAGCAAGAGTCTTGATTGATCATTCTCTTCGTGTCATATATAAAATGTTTCACAACCAAAGAAATTTACCGCAATCAATTGACGATGTCTATTGTAGTTTCGTCAATGAGAACGGATCGTCCACTGAGAAAGTGTGATTTGCTCGTTATTGTTTTAGTTGAGTTGAAAATTAAAGAATAAAAGAAAATGCATGAAAATTGATTCAAGATTTGTGAGTATTTATTTCAAGAAACTTAAAGAAAGTAAAGATCTAAAATCAAGAATCCAGAAATGTTCCCAAATTGTTTGAATTATCAAGATTTGTAAAGAGGCATGTCGGAATCGATCCAATTGATAGTGATGATGAATACTAATGATTATAAATTCTTATCTATTGAAGATTTGTTGCTAGATCGATGACGATCAACGAGAATTAGGGATCTATTGGAGAAACTAGGGTTTCATCATCATCATCCCTTGTCTTTTCATTGATTATCATTCAAATTCTAAGCTCTAGCAAATTAAATCATCGATCATTGATCTCTAATTTGGAGCGAAAACATTCAAGAAAGAGATCTCGCTCAAATTAGGTTTTCGATGATTCAATTTCCTAAAGTTCACAAAACTCATAAGATTTAAGAATCGTTCAAGAATTTAATCATCACCATCTACCTATTTTCTCGATTCAGATACAAGCGAAGATTTCACTCACACATCATGAAAAAGGAAAGAATCAAGAATCGATAAATTTTCATAATGCAAGAATGTAAAGAAAAGCAAGATTTACAATATTCACCTTTATTAATCGACGATTAGGTACAATTCACTCAACTCGAGATTACAAGATTTGAGGAGGTAACTAGATCCGCCGAAATTATCTTCGCATCGATCTTCTTGAGTCGCGGATCGTCGTGGATCTCTTGCTCGGATGAAGGTCGGCGTTGCTTCAAAGGATCGTTGAAGGCTTGCTTGATTCGCTTCTCGATGGATCTTGATTTTGCTTTGGATTGGATTTAGGGCTAGGGTTTTGAGTTGCAAGTTGTGTCACTCAACTTGCGGAATTTTGGCTCAATATTCAACAACTAATGATCAACCCTCAACAACCTTTTTAATAAAGCACTAGGTTCCTTTTTATAGATTTCTTTTAGCTTCCCTTAGAAGCTAGGTTTAGCTTCCTTTGTAAGCTTGGTTATTATGAAGCTTGCATAGGAAGCTAGGTAGTTGTAAAGAAGTTTCTAGATTAAGATAGTTAGCTAGCTTGCATGAGAAGCTTGGTGGTTATGAGGCTTGCATGAGAAGCTTGGTAGGTAATAAGCTTGCACAAGAAGCTTGGCTGTTAGAAGGGAAACTTCTGGAGATCTCTAGGGACTGAAGTGTCTTGAAGAAGTTTTTCTATTGAAAGGAGATCTCTGCAAACATGACCAACCACCGATGAGTCAGATCGGTCGCGGATCCGCGGCGGATCGGCCTGACTCGGCCGCGGATCCGCGGCCGTTTGAGGAGCTTTCTGCATTATTCTTCCAGGGTAATTCTGATGTTGGCTTTATGGAACTTTCCTGATGTCTGGAATATTTTTATACTTTCTTATTTACTGCCAGATTTCAAGCCTTGTACTTGACGCGTTTTATCAGCACTTTTAGCAGTTCCGGCTCTTTTACCTGGAGAATTTCCTGCACACAATATCGAAACAAGTGTTTGATATACAAAGATCATGTATGCAATAATAAACACACAATTTCCCTCATAATGCAGGTTATAATGTATAACACATGTTATTTGGTATTTTGCAGACAAATTGCTAATATGTGCTATATTTATACCAAACACCTTTAGATGATTACAAATAGTAGGGAAATTGATGTGTTAAAAATGCAATATTTTCGACTGATCAAATTCCCCAAACTTAATTTTGGTTGTCTCGGGCAAATATCTTTTATTCAAGAGAAGGAGAAAATAAAGAAAAACTAACTAGCACACTTTCGTAGGCAACACGATTGCACTGAGCACGTGTAACAAGCCTTTAAACCTATAGGTGTCCCTAATAGGAGGAGTGTTGTCTCCTGAGGGTTTTCAGCGGATTGCACCCATAAAATCCAATAATAAAAGGAAGACCGTGAAAGTTACATATAAAGATAAGAATTATAAAAGAAAGACTTTGAAAATTTAGAGTTTCCAACTACACTAGTTTTTCAGTTGTCATGAGCCCTATCTTAATAGTCATGAAAAAATGTTAGAAATCACATCATCCCTCAATAAAATATCGCTTTTATTCTTCATTTCTACCTTTCTTCCAAACATCGATCATATACCCCTACGTGTGTATAAAAGACATCTCTACACTCGGAGAATTCAATTCAAGCTATTATACTCTTGTCCATCTACCTCAGTACTTTTTAATCGATGAATATTTAGATGGATTTGCTCACACATTTTTCATGCGACCGTTAATACTTCTTGAGGTACTAACCGACCGATTACTCATGTGCTTGCTTATTAGGTGGATTAGTATTTTCCTCGTCTTGTACCACCTAAGGCTTAGCAGTGACTCCTAAATCAGTTGGTTTAAGGCACTAGGTGATGAAGCACCCTCACTATATTTTTTTTATTGCTGCCTTGGTGATAACAAAACTAGTGTTCATTTTTCTTCACCATTTTATATTTTCTTCATTTATTATTTTCTTCATACTTTGGCTTTTAGACAAGAGCATTTCAAAGCATCCTCTACTATCCCGAGCTTCAAGACGTGTGTAAGTGCGTATAATAGGGTATCAACATTCAAATGTTTGGCTTCCAGAATAGGAACTATTTTTCAGACTTATTTTTATCCTCAGATTAGCGACTTCTTTCATTTTACTAACCCTTGGGACAATGGCTCATAACTACTTATTACTAGTTCGTTTAAGAAAACTTCTAATTTTCTAGGTTTTCATAAATTTTTCCAATCTTTTGGATGTAATTTTTCAATATCTAATCTTTTATTATCTAATTAAATATTAAATATTTTTATCTGTTGAATTTTTTTTAAATTTTTATATGTTTTAAATGTTTTGTGCTTATGCAAAGTATGATGCAAAATGATGCGAAAATAAGTACAAACCTCCCCCAAACTTGTTTACAACGGTGTCCTCACTGTTGTCATCTGCTGGATCACAAAAACCTGTAAGCTTGGGAGGAAATTTATTAATGGGGGCAATAAATATGATCGTGAAACTCTCCCCCAAACTTATTCTTTTCACTCACCTCCATTCTAAAGATAATAAAGTATTTTACAAAACATGGAGGTGAGACGGAGGAATTTTAATCAAGATAAAGTAGCTCCTGTAAAAATAGGAGCTCCTCCGTGGGGTAAAATACGGTTTTAATCTATATCCATTTACTTTGAAAATTGTACCGTTTTCAACATTTTCAAGCTTAACTGCCCCGTGCGGGTATACATACCGTACAATAAAAGGTCATTTCCACCGAGATCGTAGCTTACCCGCATGAAGATGGAGTCGTGAATCGTAAAGAAGGACTTGTTGACCAGGTATAAAAGTTTTTCTCAAAATGTTTTTATCGTGAAATACCTTAGTCCGGTTCTTTACAATTACAACATTATCATAAGCTTCATCGCGAAGTTCGCTTAGCTCGTTTAATTGCAGCTTCCGAAAGTTGCAAGCTTGATTTAAATCAAAGTTAAGTTCTCTAATAGCCCATATTGCTTTGTGCTCAATCTCGACCGGAAGGTGACAAGCCTTTCCAAACACTAGTCTGTAAAGAGATATACCTAGATCGGTTTTATATGCAGTTCGGAATGCCCAAAGAGCATCCGTCAATTTGGTCGACCAATCTTTTCAATTTTTAAAAACTGTTTTCTCCAAAATTTGTTTGATTTTTCTGTTTGAAACCTCAGCTTGCCCGCTCGTTTGGGGATGATAGGGTGTGGAAAGTTTGTGGTTGATTGCATATTTCCGCATCAAAGTCTCGAAAGACCAATTGCAGAAATGTGTCCCGTTATCGCTGATGATAGCACGTGGGTGTCCAAATCGCGAAAAGATATTTTATTTTAAGAACTTAATGGTAACCTTTTTGTCATTAGTGCGACAAGGAATATCTTCAACCCATTTCGAGACGTAATCAACCGCAAGCAATATGTACAGATTTTCAAAGGAGTTGGGAAAAGGACCCATAAAGTCAATACCCCAAACGTCGAAAATTTCAACCACTAAGATTGGTTGCTGTGGCATCTTATTTCTCCGGGAAATCCTACCGTGTGTTGACACTGTGCACAGGTTTTGCAATGATCAAATGCATCTTTGAACAAAGTCGGCCAATAAAAACCGCATTGCAAAACCTTCTCCGCCGTCTTTCAAGGACCGAAATGACCCCCACATGCCTGATCATAACAGAAAGATAGAACACTCTTGAATTCATCATTAGGGACACATCTGCGAATGATCTAGTCAGGACAATACTTAAACAGATAGGGTTCATCCTAGTAAAAATGTTTTACTTGGGATAGAAATCAATGTTTGTCCTGTTTCGACCATTCGCGGGGAATAAGTCCCGTGACAAGATAATTCACAATATCCCTGAATCAAGGTTCATCAAATACATTCAAGAGTTGTTCGTCTGGAAAAGAATCATTGATTGGCAGGGTCACAGGTGAAGAAGAGATGCGCGACAGATGGTTGGCTACAATGTTTTCACATCCTTTCTTATCTTTAATAACAAGATCAAATTCTTGTAATAGAAGGATCTAACGTATTATCCTACCTTTAGCATCCTTCTTCGCCAAAAGATATTTCAAGGCAGAATGGTCAGTGTACAAAACAATAGGTGAGCCAATCAAGTAAGGCCTGAATTTTTCTAATGCAAATACAACCGCTAAAAGTTCTTTTTCGGTAGTTGTATAATTAATTTGAGCATCATTCAGAGTCTTACTTGCATAATAAATCACGTGTGGCTTCTTTTCAATATGATGTCCTAAGACTGCGCCAACTGCAAAATCTGATGCATCACACATAAGCTCAAAATGGTGGTTCCAATCTGGAGATGATAGAACGGGGGCTGTAGTGAGAGAGTGTTTAAGTGAGTCAAATGCTGCCTCACAATCCGAGTCAAAGTGAAAGATTATGTCCTTGGCCAAGAGAAGAGTTAAAGGTCTAGCAATTTTGCTAAAATCCTTAATGAATCTCCTGTAAAAGACTGCATGGACAAGAAAAGATCGTATATCCTTGACGCATTTGGGATGAGGAAGGTTTTGAATGACATCTATTTTAGCTTTGTCAACCTCAATGCCTTTTCGTGAAATAACATGTCCAAGCACAATTCCCTCTTGGACCATGAAATGGCATTTTTCCCAATTCAAGGTTAAGTTCTTCTCTTTACAACGAGTAAGAACTGCGTCAAGATGAGATAGGCAGTCATCAAAAGAATCTCCGAATATCGAGAAATCGTCCATGAAAATCTCCAGAAAATTCTCGACTATGTCCGAAAATATCCCCATCATACACCGCTGAAATGTAGCGGGAGCATTGCATAACCCAAAGGGCATGCGTCTATAAGCTAAGGTACCAAAAGGACAAGTAAATAAGGTTTTATCTTGATCTTTTTTGGCAATAGGGACCTGGTTATAGCCAGAGTATCCGTCCATGAAGCAATAATATTCCCGTCCAGCTTAGCGTTCTAGCATCTGGTCAATAAAAGGTAGAGAAAAGTGGTCTTTCCTTGTTGCGGCATTGAGTTTTCTATAATCAATACATACACGCCACCCAGTTTGAGCGCGCGTCTGGATTAACTCATTTGCCTCATTTGTTATGACCGTGATGCCAGATTTCTTAGGGACGACATGAATTGGACTTACCCATTGGCTATCGGAGATTGGGTAAATGATACCATTGTCAAGGCATTTAACGATTTCTTTTTTCACCGCATCTTTCGTGACGGGGTTCAACCGTCTCTGTGGTTCTCGAGTTGGCTTGGCTTCATCCATCAAATGTATATGATACTCTACAATCAAGCAACTAATCCTTTTGATGTCAGCCATAGTCCAACCAAACGCCTGCCTATTAGATCTCAATACCGTTAGAAGCGCATTCTCTTGCTCTGAGGCTAGAGAAGCGGATATAATCATAGGTAAAGACTCATTCTCACCTAAATATACATATTTAAGATGAGAAAGTAAAAGTTTGAGATCTAATGTCGACGGAGAAACTATAGAAGGTGGGGTAAGCGAATGACATTCAGAGTCACAAAGAAGCTCGTAGCCTACATAGGATACAAACTCGGAAGGTGATGAGTCAAGAGTGTCAGACTCAGGAGTGGAAAGAGTGTCCTCACTAAGATGTGAAAGATCAAATATTGATGTGCTAGTGTCGTCGAGATCTTCAAAGCAAAGTTCATTAACTTCGCAGCTTTCGGGAGCAATCTCGTGGACAGAACAGATATCAAGTATGTGAGTAGAGGGTTCAGACGGCTGACTTCCAATTTTGTAGATATTCAGTTCAATTGTCATTTTTCCAAAAGATAGGTTCATTGAACCGTTTCGACAGTTAATGACAGCATTGGAAGTGGCAAGGAATGGTCGACCCAAAATCACCGGAATTTGGTTCTGTGGGTTTGCTACAGGTTGTGTATCGAGAACAATAAAGTCCACATGGAATATAAATTCCCCGACTTTTATTAACACATCCTCCAGTTCACCCCTAGGTTTGGTGATTGATCAGTCTGCCATTTGGAGAGTGCAATGAGCTGGTTTCAACTCTCCAATCCCTAACTGCTCATAGACAGAATATGGAAGCAGGTTAACACTTGCGCCCAGGTCAAGTAAAGCACGGTTGATATTTTTACCCCCAATAGAAATCGATATTGTAGGACATCCTGGGTCCTTACGTTTCTTTAGTAACTGTGGGGTAAAAGCAGTGCTAACATTATTAGTCATAAAAACCTTTTTGGGCACTTGAGTCTTCCTATTCCTAATGCACAAGTCTTTGAGAATTTTCGCATAAGTGGGGACTTGTTGAATAGCATCTAGGAGAGGGATGTTGATGTTAACTTGTTTAAACATTTCCATAATCTTCTCCATATGTGGACTCGATTTGTTTCCCTTTAACCGATTCGGATAAGGAGCTTTAGCAATAAAAGCTAGGTCCAACATTGGAGAAGGTGGTGTGTGTGGAAGTGATCCCAGAATAGGAGTGGGGATCGTCTTTGGTGGACTAGAAGAGGTATGCTGAGGTGTCGAGCCTTGGGGAAAACGAAGAATAGGCTCGCAAGAAGGTGGTAGGGTAGACAAAGTAGGATTAGAAGTAGAAGTGTGTGTGGAAGGAAAAGTCTCAGCCGGGGTATTATTGATAGATTTTTCATTATCATCAATCTCTTCCCCAACTTGATTATTCAGCACTCTTCCTGATCTCAATGTTGTAATGGCATTCACATTGTAGTGTTGCGAATGCCCAGGATTTGGTAAGGGTTGAGATGGAAGTTTCCCTTTCTCTCTCGCACTCAATTCGGCTACTAATTGTGCAATTTGCGCTTCCATCGATTTTATACTCTCAGCTTGGGAGGTGGAATTTTTCTTTATATCATCGACAGAAGACTGAATATCGGCCGAAACTTGCATGAAATTTTTCAGAATCAAATTCATGGTTTGTGCGAGTGAAGAGAATTCATCAGTACCGGTCAACTGCAAAGGATTATACGGTGCAGGTGTGTTGACCGAATTTTGAAAGTTTTGTGATTGGTAGGGGTGCTAACTCAGTTGAAGTGGTTGCTGTTGTGGTGGAGGAGCCCTTTGGAAATTATTTTGATTTGGAACCGTGTTTTGAGTTTGTTGTTGGCTCCAAGCAAAGTTAGGGTGATTCCTCCAACCCTGATTATAAGTGGAAGAATACGGATCATTTCTAGGTCTTTGTTGGAAAGCAGCATTGGTATCCTCTTGACCTTGAAACAGAGAATTCAATGGACATTCTTCCGTAAGATGTGATGGATCAGAACAGCATCCACAGACAGTTTTGGGGAGTGACATCTGATTTAGGGAGGCTGCTAAAAATTTATGTTCCATAGCTTCGAGTTTCTTTTGCATTGCTGCCATTTCAACTCTAACTCTTATAGAAACATCAATTTGGTGAATGCTGTTGGAGTTAGTGCCCTCAGAGTCAATTATTGGATCACAGGCACGTGATTGCAATGATTGAGGGAGGACCTATCCCGGTAGGACAGTCTTACTCGAGATGATAGTATGCTATCTGGTTTATCTTTATCATCGTGTACTGCTTTAGGTGACCTGACATGTCGCTATTACACGTTGATAGAGCCCCTAGGATTCTTGCTTGACTGCCAGCAGTATGATGGCGATCATATACGTGGGAGCTGGTGTTCTATAAGCACATCCTTAAAAGGTCCCTAGTCGTAGGAGTTTCGAGACAGGGCATCGATACTCCGTTAGTAGACTAGTGTATACAGTCGAGACCCCGACGAGGGGCGGTGGCCGGTCTCACAAGCCACTGGTGTCAGTTGGTTCACCTAAGATGTATACAGGTGCTCATTGGGTTATGAGTACACCGGACAGGACTCGCCGGGAACCTGCTAGTTGGTCTTATACCAGATGTCAGATAGCAGTTCCCTGGTGACATGTGTACAGGTTAGTTCATCGACCTGAGATCGTCATTTGTCTCGTGTGAGTTCCCACTGTGCTTTGATTACTACCCTACCACGGCTCAAAGGAGTCGTGCAAACAGGTTTTAGTTGGGTACAGTCCCGAGCCACATGGAGGCAGTGAGCGGATCTGCAGGGGTTCGTCTCTCCCGGTATTGGGGGTGAGGTCGCGCTGTGTCTAGGAGAGCCATTACGCAAAGCCCTCGGCCGAGGCAGGAGATTTACTGGTAGGTATTCCAGTAGTATCTCAGGGCGTTCTGGGCTACGCTCCGACATGACTTGTACCGCTTTTGGGGGTCTGACTTTTACCAACCCCCTAGGCCCGCCATGCGATACTCATAGACGAACGGACCGGACTGTACGGATATTGTCACTGACAGGCTCAGTTGGGTGTCGGGGTGAGCTTCCTCATCGACGTCCCATTTGGTCAATACCTGGTGGCCCGTCACGTATTGGCTTATACCTCTGACGTGCTAGTGGTTAAATCCACAGCCAAGGTATTGACGAGTCTTTAGAGTCCACCACACTCAGTTTCAGTTACTCAAGTTTCGGGCGAAACGCTGTAGAGGCCGTATGGAGATATGGCAGGGTCCGATCAGATACGCGCGGTATTGCACGGATCAGGATCGGACAGTTTTGTACTAGTGGCCGTATAGTAATATGGCAGGGTTTGATCTGATACGTGCGGTATTGCACAGATCAGGATCGAACGGATTTAACTAGCCGGCTTTGGCTTAAGCCGGTCCTAGTCTAGTACAGTGTAGATTTTGTCTCTTTGCATTTGTGTTCAGTGGGAATACAAATGCGGGCATGTATTTGCAGCAGTGGGGTTTTCCTGTAATTTATTACGGGATCGGTTTTCTGAAGTTGCCAGTTTGCATTCCGTTCCGGCCGGTTTTCCTTCATTCCTTCTCGGTCGGACTTTCTTGGTGGAGGGTGTTAATTGCACGTTTGCAATTAACAATTTGTGAGGGGTTTCTTTGCATATTTGTGGCATCATGATTGCTATTTCATCATGAGATCCTTTTTGGGTCTTCTCACTTGCTTTCATTGTGATGGTTGTTTGATATGATAAGAAAAGAATTGAGAGTGACCATTTCCATTATTGGTTTTTCCATTTTATTTGATATATTTGGAGAATTCTTTTTCTCTCTCCAATCTTCTTCATTTCTTGAGAGGGGCCGGCCATTCTTGAGGGAGAAAATGAGAGGATCATTTTTCTAGTGGTGGCATTTTTCATCTCATTCCATGGTTGCAAAAGATAAGCTTAAAAAGCTCATTTCTTCCTCTCCTTCTCTTCTCCATTCCTCCACATCAAGGCAACCTCATAACCCCAAGAGACAAGTTCACTACACTATTCTATAGCAAGCCTTGGACGCGTCGGCTAGCCAACTTCGCGCCCGAGTTGCCTCGGTCAAGAGGCGGGAGCCCGTAAAAGATTCCGGCTACGTGGTGCCCTTTTCCGACGAGCGAGGAGGTGACGGAGATTCCGCAAGAGATCGAAGTGGAGATGAAGACCGAAGGACACGGATCGCTCGGTATACTTCTCACCCTATCTCTCTAGTTAGCTAGTATAGGTTAATGGTTTCGATCCGGGTATTCTTTGTCCGCGGTAGCGCCGGTTTCCGAGTTAGGGAAAAATTTTTATTCCGCATTTTGGCCTCGAGAAAAAGGCCGGGGCGCTGCCGTGGCGCAACATGGTATCAGAGCCACGCCATTAACCTTACCTAGCTTGTTCTAATGCGTTTTACTTATCCGATCGACAAAAATCTCAAAAAAAACCGTATTTTGTTCACATCAGTTTTCTGTTGGAATTTTTTGGTGTCTAAAAATTTTTCAGGTTACAGAAAAATAATGTGCACGAAATTATAAGACCACTGTAAAAAGTCGACAGTGTCAGTCGTACAGTTGACCGCGGAAGCGCGGCCAAACCCCACTTTGGGCCGCGCTTCCGCCGCAGTCTACTGTGCTCACACTGTGGAAATTTTACAGTGGGCTTTTGGGCTAATTTTGAGGGTTTTGGAATATTAATTTAGGGCCCAGGTTTTCTGTGACTGCTACAGTATTGGTTTGGGGCCCGCTTGTTAATTGTTTGATCGATCGGATATTTGAAACACATTATTTCACAGTATTTACATTATATCTGCGACCGTGAATGTCACTCGATCGGTAAATCCGGTCTAACTGCTATAGCCCGGTTAGACGGATTTTCGAACGTGATTTTCACGTTGATGTTCTATGTTTATGCTGTGATGTTGCGGATCGGTCGCGGGGGATAGCCTGGATGCAATGCTAGTACAGTTTTTGTTGTATTATGTACATTTGATTTTGCGGGACGAGCGTCCGACATGTGGACTGCCGTCACTGCCTGTTTGTATTATTATTTTGGGGCACGACCTGGTTGCGGTCGATGTACCCGGTGTATGTATATTTTACATTCTGTACTAGGATTACCCCGCGGAGGGGTGCACGGATAGCCGGGTTCTAGGGGGCAACGGGCCCGCATCTCATGGCATTGAGACGGAGGGGGCTTCACTCTGGGATTGGCGGGCTATTCGCCGCACTCGTAGGGGGTACAGGTTGACCCAGGAGGGGTGCCCAAGTTGCCGGATTCCGTGGAGTGCTGGGTGGTCCATTCACGGAGCTGAAGGGGGCTGCCTCGCTTCAGGTTTTGGCGGGTGACTTGCCGCGCCCGTAGGGGTCTAGGATTTTATTGCACAGGCTATCCACACGACCAGGGGAACGTCGGGTTTCAGCAGCGGCTCTGTGAAACCCGGGGCTTCCAGATATCTGTATTGTTCTGTGTTGCTGTACATTTCTGTGTTGTTGCATTCTATTCACGCCTTGAGCGAAATACTATATATTGGTATATATATTAGTAGACGTTGTATATGTTTTACATCCGCGCTAGTCCAGTCCCCGCTCTGCCGTTAGTTAGCTAACCTAACGGGTGATGACGGGACCCAGTGGCGAATGCGGATGGCATATACGTACGTCAGTATATTTTCGTTCTTTGTGGTGTGATCAATTGATGGGATTGCATTGATTCGGATCAATGCAAGATAAACAAACCTAATCTGATGTTGTTGGAACATTTTTCAAAAAGCTGTTATTGCAAGGACGTTCACTTTTGTTTTGCATCGTGGTATTCATTTGGAATATCCAGCTCCTCAGTCGACGAGGCAAGGGCCGAGATCCCTTCACCGGGAGTGACCCCTTGGACAGAAGTTTGCGTCAGGGCATTAACTTCACTATAGCCGATTACTTTTGCTTTGCATCGTGGTATTCAGTTGGAATATCCTGCACCTCATTCTACGGGGAAAGAGCCGAGATCCCTTCACCGGGAGTGACCTCTTTAGTAAAGGTTTTCGTCACTATATTTTATAAAAGGCTATGCAGTTCCTTCAACGATATCAAGTTCATTATGTTAAAAGTTTTTCGCCAAAAACTAGACGTAGCCCTCCGTCATTTCTTACAAATATTACTTAGTATTCGTGCTGCGTTTGTTGACTGTGTCAAGGCGTAGTGTGCGGTAGCTAAGTAGTGTTTGTTTGCAGCATATAAATGGGATTGGTTAGGACAGTCGTGCGGCCTTGTTGACTGTGTCAAGGGCTCGTACGGGTGGGTTTAATGCAATCCAGGATAATGACGGGTTGAACTTGACTAGGACTCTTTGATTTGTTGACTGTGTCAAGGTCACTTGAGTCCTAGGGGTAAAACTCACATCGGGAGTTTCAAAAGAACTGAAACTTGCCAGGCATGCGCATACCTTCTGGAGTGTGGTGACGTGAGTGGATTCCGTCACGTTATCATGCGATGAGAGTTGGATCCCGATTCCCACTGATGAGTTAGTTTACTCCTCGGATGACCCCGACTAATTCTTCTTTTAGGTTTAGAGGAGAATTTGAGATACAGTGGGAGGTTTCCAGATTAGACAAAGTGATAACCATTCTGATCTAGGTTAGAGTGCACGCTGAGTGTTTCTTTTCTCTCTCTCTGGCAGCGACCATTGACCCGACCCTAAGACTATGACTCAGTGACCAAGTTGACCGAACCTTCTTAACACTGGCTTTTGGATTGTCAGAGTTGCAAACCTCATTGCCACTCCTACTTTTACCCTTTTCTCCAGGACACCCCGTATTACTACGAACGTCCACTTCCATTGGACAAAACCATCGTATGGTTATATACGAACTCGAAGGACTTCGAGGATGGTTTCTGGTTCTGGAGAAAACGGATAGGATTATTCAGTTGTCTTTTCTTTTCACCTTCTCTCAGGTTGCGAGTACTCCTTAGTTTAGGAGTAGTACACCTATTACGCAAATTGGATAGTCTTCTTCCAAACCATAGGCTGGTGCCGACCGGTAGGGAATGAAGAAAACCAGTTAGCCTAAAACGGTGTACAGAAGGTATTAAGTTCAGACAAAGAAAGGGATTAGTAAAAGGGCAAAGTAAATTGCGACTGATATTCACGACCAAACCAAGTATTTCTTCGCCAATCCTAAATCACCTTTGTATTTCTCCAGGACACTCCGTATTACTACGAAGATCCCAGTTTATTGGATAATCCATCGTATGGTTATATACGAACTCGAAAGGAACTTGTTCCAGTTCGGGGATGGATCCTAGTTCAGGAGAAATAGGAATAAAGTACATTCAGGTGTCTTTTATCTTCACCTTCTCTCGCGTTGCGAGTGCTCCTAGGATTAGGACAGTACACCCTTTATGCTTTTTGGATAGTCTTCTTCCAAACCATAGGCTGGTGCCGAACGGTAGGGAAGGAAGAAAACCATTTGGCTTAAAGGGGTGTACAGAAGGTAATGACTAAAGACATATAAAGGGATTTGGAGAGGTGGCAAAGAATTATACGGTTATGGTTGTGAATCTGGATAATGGAAGAGGCATTACTAGGAATACCAGGATACCCCGACGAAACATTTCAATGTTTCAGTTTCACTGTGTACTGTTAAAAGAAAACTGATTTCCCAATTAGACACTTACTCCAGGGTATGTATTTACCAGGTATGATTCTCACACCTGTATGGTTTTACAGATGTTGAGTGGGAGTAAGTTATTGGGAATTGGGTGATCATCCTCATTATATCGGGATTCGTTGTAATCGGTGATATTTTGAGGAAGTCACCTGGGTTGTTTGCCGGACGGCAAATATTTGGTTTTGAATATCCGCTGTTATGCACCAATTTCAAATTGATATATCTGTACGTCTATTTTCATAGAGTGAGATATACCTTTTGATATTATGTCGATGACATTTACCTATATCAGTGGATGGTTAGGTAAGGAGCATTAAACAGCGGTGTAATTCTTCTTATCCATAAGTACAGTTTTCAACCTACGACACACAGTGAAAGAGTTGTTAGACTCAGTGGACTTATACAGAGTATTGTATGTTGTCCAAGGTCCATTAGGACGGAGGGGTAGGTCCTCGTACTATATTCGGTTTACTTATGACTTCTCTAGTTCTTAGACATGTGTTTCGTAGAAACACAGGGTCTAAGTTTTGAGGAGTTATAGGTATTTGAATAGAGTAGAGAACCAAGTATTACAAGTATCGGGATTCTTCAAAGTAATCGAAGATGTAGATACTTGTGTATGGTATTTCAGTTGATAGTAATGATAAAGAGAAATTGCTTCTCTTTCAGGTTACTCATAATTGGAAGCATTCCTAAGTTGAGTAACGCTGATCGGCCTCCTTCCATTTACTTGACATGCACTGGAGACAGCTGCATGATTTGAATCTGGTTCAATTGAATCAGTGCCTCTGTTTCTATATTGGATATAGAACAGTTCATATCTTAACGATGTTAAGATACGGGGAGTTGTCCGGCTTATGCTTAAAACCAGACACTGGACAACTCAAGGCACGTTTCTGTAATGGCTGTTTGTGGGTTGACCCAGGCTATGACGAGGGTTGACTTTCTACCATCTGGCAGATCAATAGAAATATTGTTCTAGACTCGCCACAGTTTTAATAAAAATGGATTTTTCAGAAAAAGTAGTGGGAGTATGGTAGAACTGGAAGTGATTCCAGAACCGCAAACGATTACTGAAGATTTGATAAGGAACCTAAAGATTCGATCTGATTTGACATTCCATTGGCCACTCCGCAGATAAGGTGGGTAACTTCAGGCACCCGAGAGGTACTCCGGTAGCCTCAAGGACGGTGACAGGGAAGTTCTTGTTTACCCACACTTGCCATTGTTGTTGTTCCAGGCTGCGAGACCCGGCAGGAGAATGAGTATAGCGTCGTTCTAAACTAGCTTTAGAAGTGCGCGTCTATATGACTCCACCAGAGGGTTGTCGTAGTCAGTGGGAGCAGCGGAAGCATTGGTGGACATCAGGCTTATGTCTATTTATAGACTAAAGCAAATGTAGCGGAGATAGATCATCTGTTTCTGATGTGACAGTCATGGGTTTGACGTCATCAGAATAGGGGATGGATCTGTTGAGAAGGTAGTGGGAAGTGATATTCCTATACTACGATCGGTTATACTTTGGTCGTCACACAGTGGTTTCTCCACAAGGGACTTGGATATTATATCAGACATACTGGTTACTAGATCTATGGTTTTAGATCTAGATTTGGGTGGTTTCCCAATCAGGGTACCTTGACAGCATTCTATGAGTATTTAGAATGGACGACTCCTGGCATGGTAGTGTACCTGCAGGTAATGGAGTCACCCTCTCTAAAGGTGTCTTACAGACTAAAGGGGAGAGGATGTGCATGATTGGCAGATCACTTGCTTAGGCATTTGAGTCAATCATGAGATGTCAAGTACCACACCAGATGTTGTTCTTGCACTAGATGCAATAAGTTGATATTAATCCAATCCTGGAAAACCAGTCGGAAGCAGTTTTAGAACATAAGTGAATGTTCTAGGGATATGATAACGGCTGCCTCCTTTAGGAGACGGTTATCACTCCGGGCTTCCAAGGTGACATGGACGACATGCAGGTTGTCAGAGTTATAGACTCTCCCTCTGACGAGGGGCAGTATTTTGGACAGGTGGTCCAAGGTAATACTGAGGGAGGCATGGCGCGGGATACTGATTAGTTTCAGTTGTTGATACAGTCTAAGAAGTTTGGATTTGGAGTTCATTTATGAGCTAGGTCCCATCAAACATCCAGACATTCTAAGACAGGTATTGCTCGTTTCGGGAGATGGCTTTCTCCGCGAACATGAGATATAGAGAGACATAGAAAGAAACATCTGAGCGGATCCACTCACTGAGGCTATTCCTCGAACGCAATAGTTTCGCAAACGAGCTTTGTGAGACTGACTAGTAGAGGAGTTGGGTGTTCGGTATCACACGGGCTGTGAGTATGCGACATCGCAATAATTAGCCTTGAGTGCAAGTGGGAGATTGTTGGAGTTAGTGCCCTCAGAGTCAATTATTGGATCACAGGCACGTGATTGCAATGATTGAGGGAGGACCTATCCCGGTAGGACAGTCTTACTCGAGATGATAGTATGCTATCTGGTTTATCTTTATCATCGTGTACTGCTTTAGGTGACCTGACATGTCGCTATTACACGTTGATAGAGCCCCTAGGATTCTTGCTTGACTGCCAGCAGTATGATGGCGATCATATACGTGGGAGCTGGTGTTCTATAAGCACATCCTTAAAAGATCCCTAGTCGTAGGAGTTTCGAGACAGGGCATCGATACTCCGTTAGTAGACTAGTGTATACAGTCGAGACCCCGACGAGGGGCGGTGGCCGGTCTCACAAGCCACTGGTGTCAGTTGGTTCACCTAAGATGTATACAGGTGCTCATTGGGTTATGAGTACACCGGACAGGACTCGCCGGGAACCTGCTAGTTGGTCTTATACCAGATGTCAGATAGCAGTTCCCTGGTGACATGTGTACAGGTTAGTTCATCGACCTGAGATCGTCATTTGTCTCGTGTGAGTTCCCACTGTGCTTTGATTACTACCCTACCACGGCTCAAAGGAGTCGTGCAAACAGGTTTTAGTTGGGTACAGTCCCGAGCCACATGGAGGCAGTGAGCGGATCTGCAGGGGTTCGTCTCTCCCGGTATTGGGGGTGAGGTCGCGCTGTGTCTAGGAGAGCCATTACGCAAAGCCCTCGGCCGAGGCAGGAGATTTACTGGTAGGTATTCCAGTAGTATCTCAGGGCGTTCTGGGCTACGCTCCGACACGACTTGTACCGCTTTTGGGGGTCTGACTTTTACCAACCCCCTAGGCCCGCCATGCGATACTCATAGACGAACGGACCGGACTGTACGGATATTGTCACTGACAGGCTCAGTTGGGTGTCGGGGTGAGCTTCCTCATCGACGTCCCATTTGGTCAATACCTGGTGGCCCGTCACGTATTGGCTTATACCTCTGACGTGCTAGTGGTTAAATCCACAGCCAAGGTATTGACGAGTCTTTAGAGTCCACCACACTCAGTTTCAGTTACTCAAGTTTCGGGCGAAACGCTGTAGAGGCCGTATGGAGATATGGCAGGGTCCGATCAGATACGCGCGGTATTGCACGGATCAGGATCGGACAGTTTTGTACTAGTGGCCGTATAGTAATATGGCAGGGTTTGATCTGATACGTGCGGTATTGCACAGATCAGGATCGAACGGATTTAACTAGCCGGCTTTGGCTTAAGCCGGTCCTAGTCTAGTACAGTGTAGATTTTGTCTCTTTGCATTTGTGTTCAGTGGGAATACAAATGCGGGCATGTATTTGCAGCAGTGGGGTTTTCCTGTAATTTATTACGGGATCGGTTTTCTGAAGTTGCCAGTTTGCATTCCGTTCCGGCCGGTTTTCCTTCATTCCTTCTCGGTCGGACTTTCTTGGTGGAGGGTGTTAATTGCACGTTTGCAATTAACAATTTGTGAGGGGTTTCTTTGCATATTTGTGGCATCATGATTGCTATTTCATCATGAGATCCTTTTTGGGTCTTCTCACTTGCTTTCATTGTGATGGTTGTTTGATATGATAAGAAAAGAATTGAGAGTGACCATTTCCATTATTGGTTTTTCCATTTTATTTGATATATTTGGAGAATTCTTTTTCTCTCTCCAATCTTCTTCATTTCTTGAGAGGGGCCGGCCATTCTTGAGGGAGAAAATGAGAGGATCATTTTTCTAGTGGTGGCATTTTTCATCTCATTCCATGGTTGCAAAAGATAAGCTTAAAAAGCTCATTTCTTCCTCTCCTTCTCTTCTCCATTCCTCCACATCAAGGCAACCTCATAACCCCAAGAGACAAGTTCACTACACTATTCTATAGCAAGCCTTGGACGCGTCGGCTAGCCAACTTCGCGCCCGAGTTGCCTCGGTCAAGAGGCGGGAGCCCGTAAAAGATTCCGGCTACGTGGTGCCCTTTTCCGACGAGCGAGGAGGTGACGGAGATTCCGCAAGAGATCGAAGTGGAGATGAAGACCGAAGGACACGGATCGCTCGGTATACTTCTCACCCTATCTCTCTAGTTAGCTAGTATAGGTTAATGGTTTCGATCCGGGTATTCTTTGTCCGCGGTAGCGCCGGTTTCCGAGTTAGGGAAAAATTTTTATTCCGCATTTTGGCCTCGAGAAAGAGGCCGGGGCGCTGCCGTGGCGCAACAAATGCCACCCCTAGACGATGACTGGTTTACACTCTCCCACTGTAAAGTTTTCTCAGCGAAATCTTCTAAAAATCTCCAGGCTTCACCATCATCTTTATTCATGAAGGTGCCTTGACACATGGATTCATGGTTCTGTTTTGTTATAGGATTAATGCCCTCATATATGATTCTGCACAGATCCCATCTTGGAATTCCGTGATGAGGACATTGAACTAACAGATCCTTGAAGCGTTCAAAACACTTCGAGAATGGTTCATTTGGAAGCTGGGTAAATTGATTTATTTCGCTACGGACTCGAGCTGTCTTATGATTAGGATAGAATTTCTTTAGGAAAGCTATTACGAATTCTCCCCAGTTTGAAATAGAATGTGCGGCTGTGTTATAAAGCCACTTCTCAACTATATCGCACAAAATGAATGGGAGAAGACGTAATCTCATAGCATCCACAGAAAGCTGTGAAGTACCCATCATAGCGCATACATTTTCAAATTTGGTAATAAAGACATATGCATCTTTAGACTCGAGACCGTGATATTTGGGTAAAATATTGATGTATTGTGGTTTGATATCAAAATTGTCCCCATTGGCTGGTAGAATGGTGAGATAGGTCGAAAGAGGACCTCGCATAGGGTAACATCTCTCTTGGAGAAAAATACGGGGTGGATTCTGCGCACCTGCGGACGGTGGTAGAGTAGTGTTATAGAAGTTCGATGGAGAATTGTCAATCGAAGTGGGTGTGGTGGTGGATAAAGAAAAAGTAGATGTAGAATTACCGACTTCGGAGTCGATAGAAGGAACGCGGACAAGACGGGCACTAGAATCCCGTGTCCAGCCGAGCATGCACTAAATGGTTTAGCACAAGTGGCAGCGTTGTGATAATTAAGGAAAAGATAAGTTTGGTGTTTGTTTGAAAAAATACGGATTTTTGAAAAATTCACACAAACAATGCACAAGCAACCCTAATTCTAGTGGTCACCTAGGTCAAGTCTCTAGACCGCTCCTAGACTTCCAGAAGACAAGTCGCAAGATAGATCCTCTACTACCTCTTTGCCCTTCTGTGGCCAGGTAAGTGCCAGATAAGTGGGAGGTTCTCCACTACGTAAGTAGTGGGCCTAATTAAGTAACCACTTTCCTTAGACACACTTGCCTTAGACACCACAAAAGAAACGCGGATAAGCAATAGATTACCTACGACCTTCTTCTGTCCTAATTGAGCGCGATGGTTCTTAGAGTCTTGTCTAGATCTTTTTTACTTAATGAGGGTGATGCAGATGCAAGTTTGTGATTTTTGGGGCTTAGGAAGGGTAATGAACTCCCCACCTAATCTGAATTTGGTCTTTGGCCTTTAATTTCCGTGTTCAAAATGCAAACAACCAAGATCAAACACGCAACAATTTTTCTTTTTAGCGGCGTTGCAAATTTTTGCAAAGAAACCTGCAGAAATTGGTTAATGGATAGAGCAGGGAGGAGATAAGAAAGACAGAAATAGACCTGAGAAGAATGGTGCAATGAAACCCTAATCAGGCCGCGGAACCGCCGCAAGAATGACTCTAATGCCGCGGATGCGTGGTCTTCTGATGAGATCCCTGCACAAAAATTTCAGTAACTGCTCCTGTTCACTCACTGAGCTATCTGAGATGCTCTGAAAATTTTTTCTCTCGCTCCACAGATTCTAGATCTCCTTGCAACAAATCAGAACAAATTGGCAAGCGTTTGTGCGAATTTTGATCTAAAAATTCTGATGGAATAATAAATCTTTCAACTCAAATTACAAAAACGAACAAATTAGCACACTATCCCCGGCAACGGCGCCATTTGATTGATCATTCTCTTCGTGTCGTATATAAAATATTTCACAACCAAAGAAATTTATACCGCAATCAATTGACGGTATCTATTGTAGTTTCGTCAATGAGAACGGATCGTCCACTGAGAAAGTGTGATTTGCTCGTTATTGTTTTAGTTGAGTTGAAAATTAAAGAATAAAACAAAATGCACGAAAATTGATTCAAGATTTGTGAGTTTTTTTTTCAAGAAACTTAAAGAAAGTAAAGATCTAAAATCAAGAATCAAGAAATGTTCCCAAATTTTTTGAATTATCAAGATTTGTAGAGAGACTTGTCGGAATCGATCCAATTGATAGTGATGATGAATACTAATGATTAAAAATTCTTATCTATTGAAGATTTGTTGCTAGATCGATGACGATCAACGAGAATTAGGGATCTATTGGAGAAACTAGGGTTTCTTCATCATCATCTCTTATCCTTTCATTGATTATCATTCAAATTCTAAACTCTGGCAAATTAAATCATCGATCGTTGATCTCTAATTTGGAGCGAAAATATTCAAGAAAGAGATCTCGCTCAAATTAGATTTTCGATAATTCAATATCTTAAAGTTTACAAAACTCATAAGATTTAAGAATCGTTCAAGAATTTAATCATCATCATCTACCTATTTTCTCGATTCAGATACAAGCGGAGATTTCACTCACACATCATGAAAAAGGAAAGAATCAAGAATCGATAAATTTTCATAATGCAAGAATGTAAAGAAAAGTAAGATTTACAATATTCACCTTTATTAATTGACGATTAGGTACAATTCACTCAACTCGAGATTACAAGATTTGAGGAGGTAACTAGATCCGCCGAAATTATCTTCGTATCGATCTTCTTGAGTCGCGGATCGTCGTGGATCTCTTGCTCGGATGAAGGTCGGCGTTGCTTCAAAGGATCGTTGAAGGCTTACTTGATTCTCTTCTCGATGGATCTTGATTTGGCTTTGGATTGGATTTGGGGTTAGGGTTTTGAGTTGCAAGTTGTGTCACTCAACTTGCGGAATTTTGGCTCAATATTCAACAACTAATGATCAACCCTCAACAACCTTTTTAATGAAGCACTAAGTTCCTTTTTATAGATTTCCTTTAGCTCTCCCTAGAAGCTAGGTTTATCTTCCCTTGGAGGCTTGGTTGTTATGAAGCTTGCATACGAAGTTAGGTAGCTGTAGAGAAGTTTCTAGATTAAGCTAGTTAGCTAGCTTGCATGAGAAGCTTGGTGGTTATGAGGCTTGCATGAGAAGCTTGGTAGGTATTAAGCTTGCACAAGAAGCTTGGCTGTTAGAAGGGAAGCTTCTGGAGATCTCTAGGGACTGAAGTGTCGTGAAAAAGTTTTGCTATTGAAAGGAGACCTCTGCAAACATGACCAACCACCGATGAGTCAGATCGGCCGTGGATCCGCGGTCGTTTGATGAGCTTTCTGCATTATTCTTCCAGGGTAATTCTGATGTGGGCTTTATGGAACTTTCCTGATGTCTGGAATATTTTTATACTTTCTTGTTTACTGCCAGATTTCAAGTCTTGGACTTGACGCGTTTTATCAGCACTTTTAGCAGTTCCGGCTCTTTTACCTGGGGAATTTCCTGCACACAATCTCGAGACAAGTGTTTGATATACAAAGATCATGTATGCAATAATAAACACACAATTTCCCTCATAATGCAGGTTATAATGTATAACACATGTTATCTGGTATTTTGTAGACATATTGCTAATATGTGCTATATTTATACCAAACACCTTTAGATGATTACAAATAACAGGGAAATTGATGTGTTATAAATGCAATGTTTTCGACTGATCAAGTCTACCCCGGACTTTCAGAGAGACAAGAGTTGGAAAAGCAAGCGGGACGACAACCGTAGAAGTGGGAGTTCCAGCAGTACCAATGTCTTCAATGCGTCTGACAATGAATAAAAGCGAAGGGCGGGCGAATCCAAAACCAACCGGTCTCGAAAGCCAGTGCTGGGAGGAGAAGGGCCTTCCCTAGAGGAGAAAAAGAACAAGGTTTACTCTTTCAGGAGGGACAAGGTCCGCAAGATATTTAAAGATGCCTTGAACAACTGTCGGGACCCGGTTCTTGCTCACGGAATAAAGTGCCACACGGAACAAAATGTCAGGACCCGGTTCTTGCTCACGGAACAAAGTGCCACACGGAACAAAGTGCCATGCCAAGTGTCATGTTAAGTGGGCGGGGGCCACCTCTTGAATCCGTGGGGGCCACCTCTTAAGTCCGTAGGACCCACAGTAGAATAATGGGGACTCTTTGGAATACATTCCGAAAGAGGGCAGATCTGTACTATAAATGGAATCATACCACTCTTCACATAGAGACGCCTTTTAAGTGAACCGGCACTACAGGAGCTTGAGAACTCTGTAGTTAAGCATGCTCAAGCCAGGGAAGTTCTGAGATGGGTGACCTTTTGGGAAGTGGCCCCTGGTCGGGTCCGGTTCGCCCTGAAGGACAAAACCGTGCGACTTCGGCCAGAGCGGACAATACTCTCTGTATTGGGGTGGGGCGTGATAGAATGGTATCAGAGCTGATCCCTCAATAGTAGGTCTGTGGTTTGAGGACGAACCGTTGTTCAAAGGTGGGGAGAATGTCGGGACCCGGTTCTTGCTCATGGAACAAAGTGCCACATGGAACAAAGTGCCACGCCAAGTGTCATGTTAAGTGGGCAGGGGGCACCTCTTGAATCCGTGGGGGCCACCTCTTGAGTCCGTGGGACCCACTGTAGAATAATGGGGAGTCTTCGGAATACATTCCGAAAGAGGGCAGATCTGTACTATAAATGGAATGATACCACTCTTCAATATAGAGACGCCTTTTAAGTGAACCGGCACTGAAGGAGCTTGAGAACTCCGTAGTTAAGCGTGCTCGAGCCAGGGAAGTTCTGGGATGGATGGCCTCCTGGGAAGTGGCCCCTGGTCGGGTCCAGTTCGCCCCGAAGGACAAAACCGTGCGGCTTCGGGCAGAGCGGACAATACTCTCTGTATTGGGGTGGGGCGTGACGACAACGGTCTATAATTACCGGAGTCGAAAAGACCTCAAGAAGCAAAAATGACCGACAATCCCCTATATTGCCCGTACCACTGAGTAGTGAGCCATGCGATCGAGAATTGCTATATCTTCAAAGACTGGGTCGAGAAGCAGTACATGGCTGGAGAGATTGAGCTGTCCAAAAGCGTATTGGTGAACAATCAAGTTGCAACCACCAACTTTATACAGACAAAAGCTGAAGCCTTCTGGGAGTAGACAGCCGAACCGCTGCCCTGAGAAATGAAACCGACTCACCGCAGCCTCCTTAGAGTAAGCATATATCTAATAAGATGAAGAAGATGATAAAGCTACTTCGAAAAGAGCCTAGGACGGAATGGGAAGGGTAGAAGAAACCTACCTTTCCAGCTGCCAATGCGGCTCCATCAGGCTCAAAATCCAAAAAGCTCAAGAATAAGAAAATTGCAGTTCGGCGCGAAAAGGAGTTTGCAGGGAGATCGACCATTCAAAAATATATCGATTCCCTCGAAGACTATGAACAGAAGGAAAGAACTCTGATTCGATTGAAGGAGTTCCTCCCTGTAGAAGCGGCTGAAATTCTGGAGGAGTTAGAAGAAGACTCCAATGAAGAGATCCCTATAGTGACCTGCTACGCCATCCATCTGGGCAGCGATTCTGAGGGGGAGCTCTGTTTTCCCGAAAAGGACGAGGAGCTCGCCACAAAGGCCAATCAAATTCAGCTCAGAAGCGGCAGGGCTCTACCGCCAAATCAAGGCAACGCCCCAAAAGGGAAGGAAAAACAGGTGGCTAATGAGGAAGATGGCAGAGAACTGGCTGATGAAAACTCAAGTCCTTCCTCGGTGGACTATAATGTCTTGGCTCATCTCCGGAAGCTTCCGTCTCTCCTGAGCATCTACGATACCTTGGTCCTATCTAAGGAGCTTAGAGACGTTCTCATTCACGCTATACAAAACCCCGAGCGGTATCAGGCTCGCTTTGCGGAAATTAATATGAAAAAATCCCAGTACGCTTTGCATGCCGCCGCAGTCACGTTTAAGGACGAAGACTTGCTACTAGGAATGGCTGAGCATAATCGGCCTCTTTACGTAACCGGGTACAGCGACGAAGATCGGATTAATCGTATATTGATTGATCTGGGGTCCTCAGTGAACATCATGAACTTGCGAACTCTGAAGAGTTTGTCAATGGACGTCCGACACCTGTCAAGGGAAAGGATTGTCATTCAAGGCTTTAACCAAAATTGCCAGCAAGTTCTGGGGTCCATAACTCTACCAATCAAATTTGGGGATCTGCAAACTGAAGCTAAGATATATGTGATCGACGCTGATACGTCTTATAAAATTCTCTTCGGGCGGCCGTGGCTTCAGGATTACGGCATCATTCCGTCAACTCTCCATCAATGCATGAAGTATACTAAAAATGGCGAAGAAAGACGCATTGACGGAGACCTCCAGCCGTTCGGTGTGCATGAAGTCCGATATGAAGATTCGCAATACTTCATGAACCACCAAAATGCTAAGCCACAACTGACTGAGGATAGACCGGCCCCAAGACTCAAAAGCAAATCTGCGCCGGCTGTCACTTTCAAAAGCAAAAATGCTCAAGTGCGCCCGCGTTTTGGTAGTGACACTGATGAGTCCGACGCTGGAAGTCCGTCCTTCCGTAAAACTCGCCCTCGTTTTGGTAGCGATATGGACGAATCTGATGCTGAAGGCCCATCTAGCAGCAAAATCCGCCCTCATCTTGGCAGCGAGACTGAAGAGTCGGAAGAAGAGGACCCGCCTTGCAATAGCTGAGCAGATTGGACCCCTATGCAACAAGAGAAACTACGAGAGGCCTTAGAAATTACAGAAGGGTCCCTAGCTGTCATAAGGGTGCCGGAGCAGATGTGCAAAAAGCTCGATGCATTGTCAGTCTCTACCGTGGACCAGCTGAAAACTTTCTACGTTCCCGGAAGGAAAAGTGGACAGAAGGGCATCCTGTTTTATAGGTCAAATTCTGTTGTGCACCCGGACGATTTGTCTGTCGCGTGCCTTCCCTATGAGAGGGGCATAAGAGCCGTCCTCAATCCCAGATATTATGCACCCGAGATGCGCGAATATTTCAAAAGATGCGGATGCCAGCTATATCAAACGGAGTCCGAAGCAAAGTTTTACGAAGGGCTATGGCATCCGCCCCAGGACCGAGCACTCATCGATGGACGAATTCCAGACAGACGGGGCATAGGCTTTATTCAACCTGATTCCAAAGTGTGCTACATGATCCATATTGGGGAAGCCAGCGAAAGGTTAAATGATGATGACGAGATAGCCGAGCCAGAAGAAGCTCCTCAAGAGCTCGAAGATGGCAGACAAGCAACCTTCGACAAGATAGACGAGATTGACTTAGGAATGCCCGATAATCCAAGGCCGACCTATATCAGCTCACTCTTATCAGAGAAAATGAAAGCGCAGATAGTCGCCCTGCTGCACGAGTTCGTCGACTGCTTCGCATGGACGTATAAAGAAATGCCTGGACTTTCCCCTGAAGTGGCCGTGCATAAACTGGCTATATCTCCTGATGCTAAGCCAGTCAAACAAGCTCCTCGAAGAATGAGAAGGGAACTAGAAGAAAAGGTCATTGAGAAAACCAAGAAGCTCATTGATGCCGGCTTCATCAGGGAAGAGAAATATGCGGACTGGATCGCATGCATAGTCTCAGTGAAGAAGAAAAATTGGCAGATCCGAGTTTGTGTCGATTTCAGGGACCTCAACAAGGCTTGTCCTAAAGACGACTTCCCGCTACCGGTCATGGAAATGATGGTCGATGACACCTCAAATTACGAGCTGTTCACCTTTATGGATGGCTCGTCTGGGTATAATCAGATCAAGATGTTGCCTGAGGATGAGAAGCACACAACATTTCGAACCCCGATCGGAATATATTGCTACAAGGTGATGTCGTTCGGACTGAAGAACGCAGGTACCACATACCAAAGGGAAATGACCAATATCTTTGATGACCTAATTCATAAAGTCGTCGAATGTTATGTTGATGATCTGGTCGTTAAGACTAAAGCCAAGGCCGATCACATCCAAGATCTTAGGACTGTTCTCACCAGACTGAGGGAGTACGATTTGAAAATGAATCCTCTGAAGTGCGCTTTTGGCGTGTCGTCTGGAAAATTTCTGGGCTTCATAGTCCGACATCAAGGGATCGAAGTTGACCTATCAAAGATAAAGGCCATCATGGAGATGCACTCTCTAAATAATTTGACGTAGCTAAGAACTTTTCAAGGCAAGCTTGCTTATATACGAAGGTTTATATCTATCGGGGAGATGTAGGCCCTTCTCAAAGCTCATGAAGAAAGGAGCTCCTTTTGTCTGGGATGCCGAATGTCAAGAAGCGTTCGAAAGCATCAAACAGTACTTGTTGCACCGTCCAGTGCTGGCTGCTCCCATTCCAAATAAACCGCTGATTCTCTACACTGCCGCGCTAGATGAATCACTCGGTGCGCTCCTTGCCCAGAACAACGAGGAGGGAAAAGAGAATGTCCTCTACTACCTCAGTCGAACTTTAGTCGGGGCGGAACACAACTATTTCCCGATCGAAAAGCATTGCTTGGCTCTGATGTTCGCTCTGAAGAAGCTGAGGCACTATCTGCTCTCTCATCGGGTTATGATGATCTCTAGGGTCGACCCGCTCAAACACTTAATGACCAAAGCAAGCCTAGCCGGTAGAATGTCGAGATGGGCTGTCTGCTACTTGAGTTTGGCATAGTTTATACTCCTCAGAAAGCAGTAAAAGGGCAAGCTCTTACGGAATTTCTCGCTGCTCATCCCATACCGGAAGGGTCACCGCTCAATTGCGAGTTACCCGATGAACAAATATTACACCTTGAGGATAGCGAGCCATGTTGGGAGCTCTACTTCAATGGATTCTCATCAATGAGGACCTCCAACAAATCAAGTGTCCCGGAGATAAAAGCAGGGATAGGATTGGTGTTCATCACACCATCAATGGGAACCCTATGGCGTTCTTTTGCTCTCATCGAGCCTCGCACAAACAATGAGGCCGAGTATGAAGCTCTAATAGCTGGTTTGGCGCTCGCCATAGAAATGGAAATCCTTCGGCTACGAGTCTACGGTGATTCCCAACTTGTTGTCAACCAAGTAAGCGTCGACTATAAGATATACAAACCCGAGTTAGCTCGGTATAGAAGACAAGTGGTGGAACTCATAAAACGGTTCACTCACATTGAACTAATGAGAGTCCCTAGAGAGTTGAACGGAAAAGCCGACATACTCGCTCGCTTAGCTAAAAAGCTAGCTGATCCTGACATGGACGAAATTCTAATCACAGTCAGAAGCCAGCAAATTCTGCCTCCAGCCTCTTTGCGTGAAGAAGAAAGCGCGGAACAGAAGAGCAGTTCTGCCGAAGAAGCTTCGATCGTTCAAGACGAGCCCGATTGGAGAGAACCCTTCATAGAGTACTTCCGATACGACAAGCTGCCTGAAGGAAAATCTGCGAGGGTTCAGCTGAGGAAGAGAGCTCTCTGATACGTGTTTGTAAATGACACGCTATACCACAGGTCATATGACCAACCCTGGCTCAGGTGTCTGTCATTGGCCGAAGCCCAAAAGGTCATGAAAGAAGTTCACTCGGGCGTTTGCGGTGCTCACCAATCTGGCCCCAAGATGCGACCTCAAATCAAACGGCTTGGGTATTTCTGGCCCACCATGATACGGGATTGCAAAGTGCATGCAAAGAAATGTCATATCTGTCAAATTCATGGTGATTTCATTCACAAGCATCCCAATCCGTTGCATCCTACGGTGGCATCGTGGCCCTTCGAAGTCTGGGGTACCGACATTGTTGGCCCAATTGATCATCCGTCATCCAGAGGCCACCGGTTCATATTGGCCGCAACTGACTATTTCTCCAGATGGGCTAAAGATGACCCGCTAAAAGAAGTCAAGACAGAAAATATTCTGACGTTCTTCCAGTATAATATTTTACACCGCTTTGGTACACCAAGAAGAATCATTTTTAACAACGGGCTTTCTTTCAAGAGCTTCAAAGTCTCAAGATTCGCTACTCAACACAAGATAGACTGGAGATATTCCTCCATCTATAATCTAAGAGCCAATGGGCTAACCGAAGCCTTCAATAAGACTCTATGCAAGCTCCTGAGGAAAAATGCTTCAGCCAACAAGAGAGACTGGAATCTCAAGCTTCACAGGGTGTTGTGGGCATATCGTACCATGCACCGTACTCCAACTCAGTCCACTCCATACTCATTGCTCTTCGAAGTGGAGGCGGTCCTCCCCCTTGAAGTTGAAGTTCTAAGCTTAAGAATGGTCGTTCAGCACGAATTGACGGTGGAGGAAAACATGCTCCTTCGGCTGGAAGAGCTTGACGCCCTCGAAGAAAAGAGGCTCGCGGTGCAGCAGAATCTGGAGCTGTACCAAGCCCAAATGTCACGGGCCTATAACAAGATGACTCGTCTCCATGCTTTCAAGAAAGGCGAATTGGTGTTGGTCCTCAAAAGACCGATCATCCCCAATCGACATGCCAAGGGAAAATTCGAGCCAAACTGGGAAGGACCATACGTCATTGAGAAAGTGTTCGATGGAGGATCCTACTAACTAATAAGTGCCGAGGGAGAAAGGCCCATGCCACCCAACAATGGCCGATATCTCAAGAAATACTACGCGTGAATGCTCTAAGTCGCGGGCGAATTGAGCACATGGGACCTACGGTCTGGATCATATAGCGGGGAGCGAGAGCGGAACAAGGATTTGAATCAAAAGAAATCCGAAGTGGTTTCATTCGATATCCTGCAAAACCGTATACAATCCACAGGCGCAACGACCCCTATCTCCCCCAAGTCCCGCCGGTGAGACTACTTTTAAAGTCCCACCAGCGACAAAAAAAAAACAAAAAATAACAAAAAAAATACGGTATGTCCACAAGCAAAACGGGCATGGATGAAAACCCGAAAGGGCTCCGTGAGTAAAAACAGCAGGACTGCCGGCGAGTTTGTGAAAACCCGAAACGGCGCAAACTCGTGAAAAAAAGGGATAAAACACACTCGCAAAGTCCTCCCGACCTTGTGAGGAGAAAATACCTGCGTGAGATCCTTACGACTCACAAAGGAGCAACACATTTAGGAATCCTCACGAATCCTAAGGAGAACATATACCTGCGAGATCCTCTCGACTCGTAGGGAGAAAATGCTTTTATGGGACCCTTACGGCTCATAAAATTGAAAATCCTTAGGTGATAGGGACCTAAACCTGTCTCCTAAGCCATCGTTCCCCAACGGGCAACGGCAAATGATGAGTCGCTCCTGGCATTTCGCTTCAGTGTTAGCGGTGCTGATGCTGACCAAAACCCAAATCCCAAGTCCTCCCGAGGCAAATGATGAGATGCTCCTGGCATTATTCCAGTGCAGCAATGTTGATGCCAAACAAGATCCAAATTCCAAGTCTCCAAACGGCGAATGATGAGTAGCTCCTGGTACCATATTTCAGTGCAGCGATGCAGACGCCAGCCAAAATCCAATTTCTCAAAATTCTCCTGGCCCTACGGTTAGTCCCCAAATTGATTACCGTATACAATCCAGGGGCTCAAATAATTCTCATCATACCCATCCCCCACCGCAACCACCAGTTACGCGGCTGGTCTCCACCCTTGGAATTATGCTCCATTTGGAAAGACTCACTCATGTGTCTTCACGATACATGAGGAGAACAAACTTATGAGATCCTCACGACTCAAAAGAAAATACCTTCGTGGGATCCTTAGGACTCATAAAGGAAAAACACACTTGGGTGTCCTCACGACTCCTAAAGAGAAAATACACCTACGGGATCCTTTTGACTCGTAGGGAGAAAATGCTTTTATGGGACCCTCATGGCTTATAAAATTGGAAAAGCCTTAGGTGATAGGGACCTAAACCTGTCTCCTAAGCTATTGTTCCACAACAGGAAAAGGCAAATGATGAATTGCTCCTGGCACATGTGCTTCAGTGTTAGCAACGCTGATGCCTACCCTAACCCCAAAATTCCAAACACCAATCCAATAGACCCCTAAGTCTTTAAACTAGGAATAAATGACCTCTAAGTCGTTAAACTGGGAACAGATAACCCCTAAATCGTTAAACTGGGAACGAGGGAAATTCCCTCACGGCAAATGATGATTCGCTCCTGGTACCATATTCCAGTGTAGCATTGCTGATGACAAACCAAAACCAAAATCCCCAAATCCTGTCATGACAGATGATGATTTTCTCCTGGTACCATATTCCAGTGTAGCGGTGCTGATGTCAATCCAAATCACATCAAATCAGCAATACAGCCAATGACCTCTCTGGCAGAATCAAATTCCACCTCGGAAACAAGTCAACTTCATCCCTGACACCGCAAGAAGCGAAGCAAGTCAAATCCAGCAGCGACCGTCCAAGTCGCTAAAATGGCAGCACCGACCGTCTAAGTCGCAAAAAGGGCAGCACCGACCATCTAAGTCGCAAAAAGGGCAGCACCGACCGTCCAAGTCGCTAAAAGGCCATAACCGACCGTCCAAGTCGCTAAAATGGCAGCACCGACCGTCCAAGTCGCTAAAATGGCAGTATCGACCGTCCACGTCGCTAAAATGGCAGCACCGACCGTCCAAGTCGTAAAAAGGGCAGCATCGACCGTCCACGTCGCTAAAATGGCAGCACCGACCGTCCAAGTCGCAAAAAGGGCAGCATCGACCGTCCAAGTCGCAAAAAGGGCAGCATCGACCGTCCACATCGCTAAAATGGCAGCACCGACCGTCCATGTCGCATAAAGGGCAACATCGACCGTCCAAGTCGCTAAAAGGGCAGCACCGACCGTCCAAGTCGCAAAAAGGGCAGAACCGACCGTCCACGTCGCTAAAATGGCAGCACCGACCGTCTATGTCGCTAAAAGGGCAGAACCGACCGTCCAAGTTGCTAAAAGGGAAGCATCGACTGTCCAAGTCGCTAAAAGGGCAGCACCGACCATCCAAGTCGCTAAAAGGGAAGTATCGACTGTCCAAGTCGCAAAAAGGGCAGCATCGACCGTTCATGTCGTAAAAAGGGCAGCGCAGGCTTCCTACAAAGCGGAAACCAGATCACTCCGGGCTAGGGAAACGTCTATCATGGACACTCCATCTCGGAGACATGTCAAGCAACGACCGTCCATGTCATAAAAAGGGCAGTGCCGGCTTCCTAAAAAGCGGGAACCAAATCAAGTCGTCTCCACGTGAAAAAGGTCCATCAATTTCATGCACATGACCCACATATGCTGTGTGCATTTATTGATGGGGGGCACTTTGTTGGGGTCGAAATTTACACCCCGGTTGACCAAGTCAAAATCAAAGTCAACCCCAAGCCAAGTGGGCCCAAGCCCAGGTCAAGTGGGCCAATGGCCGGGTCGAGCCTGAACATGGAGCGGCCGGCCTCCCCCATGCCAAGATAAAAATTTTGTAATAAATAATTTTGTTGTATTTCTTTTATTTTATTTTATGAATAAATGTAAGAAAATGGGCATAAAGCCAAATTTTTGTAAAGCCCATGGCTTATGTGCAAAAAGAAATGGCACATGAGCCGTGGGATGGGAAAAATACCATTTTTGTAGAGCCCAAGGGGCTATATGTAAAGTGTATAGCCTATAAAGGTAAGGATAATGAAAATATCCCAACAACTTTTTTTTCTTTGTCCAAAAAGAATCAAGATCTGAGATATTTCTCCTTCCTCAAGGTTCTAAAACCTTCTTCTTTTTCTTGAATTAAATCAAGAGTTTTACTTTTCCCTTTAAAAACAAAATTGTTTTTCACCGCAAAACCTACAAAGGGGAACTCAAATCTTCCATCAGATCTCAGAAAGGAGAGATTTTTAAAATCTCATATTTCTTGATCTTTAAGATTCGTCCAACAATAGAAGAAGAACAAGACCCATCTCCAGAAACCCCACTTTGGCGAAGATCCATGGCTCACGGGGAGAAGCCCTCCCTTTATCAGCTTCAAAATATCCTAGGAGTTTAACTCCTCATACACACACACACACACACACACACACACAAACACACACACACACAAAATAATAAGTGTGCCTTTCTGGGAGTACTACTCCTATTGCAAGGACCAAGTCCCTCTTGCGCTCAAAGCGCTAGCGTCCGAGCACCCACGTGCCTGACACGTGGGGCACTCGCGCCCAAAGCGCCCGCGCCAAAAGCGCCAGCGCCCAAAGAGCGAGATACGTGGGGTGCTAGCGCTTAAAGCGTTAGCGCTCTTATGCTCAAAGCGTTAGCGCCCAAAGCGTTAGCGCCTGACACGTGGGGCGCTAGCGCTCAAAACGCTAGCACTCTTGCGCTCAAAGCGCCAGCGCTCGCGCCCGAGCGCCCACGTGCTTGACACGTGGGGCGCTAGCGTCTGAGCGCTTTCTCCCATGCATCCTTTGGTTGCCTTATCCCCCTTTATATATATATATATATATATATATATATTTATATATATATATATATATAAACATACACACACATACTCCACGACACTGTCCCTGCTAGAAAAAAATTTCTAACGGGGCACTGCCCCGCACCCCGCAAGGGGGCTGCTAGCCGCCTTGACCCCCAGCCCGCTATCCGGGTAGCTGGACCCCCGTGAAAACTCTGCGGGGCCCCCGATATATCCAAAACCCCCTTTCAAAACACAACACACGCACGTTGCACATTGAGTTCGCATGACCAGTTTGACCCATTAATCGGAGGTTCCCTCGCTCCAAAGGCGAGGGGTAATTAACGGCAGCTTAGTCCGCGGCTGCCGGAGATTCGGATTCCCACAATCAATAAACCCTAGCCTACCCTAGGCAGGGGGAATCTGTAATGCGCCTGACAAGCGTGCGCGTATTCCCATCTCAATGGGGTGACGAAAAACACCCTACAGTCTTCTTCTTCTTTGAAGACTTTGACGGCTGGGCATGTGCGTTTTGACTATCGCCACCACTTCTTGGCATCAGACGTGGTTTTAGCATTCCCTCGATGATCTCAGGTTCTAACGGACTCTTCCATCTAATCACCGGGCATGTTTGAAGATCTTTCAGCATTCATTTTGTTTTGGCTGAAAGAGCGACCTCCCATGGAGCTTCTTCTATAAAAGAGCATGATGCCCCCGGTGTGTCCCCCCTTTTAAGAGCGTGCGGTTGCGGCGGGCTTACTTTCTAATTCTCGGATAGTGTGGATTTTCCCTGTTGGTATTGATCCTCAATCCAGCCTTTGAAGACGAAGCAATCTTCGATTGGATGGCCTACCACTTTGTGATAGGGGAAATAATTGGAATTATTGGCCTCACCGGGTTGCAATGGGTGTTTTGGATCCGGCAAGATGATGAGCCTGTTGCGCACCGCCAGCTTGAACAGTCTCCTCGTTTTATCCCGAGGAAACGAATAAAGGCACTTCAGTTTCTCATTGAAGAATTGCCGTCTTTCATCTTGGCGATCAGTTGGCTTTGGATCACTGGGCTGCTACTGAGTATTGGCGATGAAGGTCGCTTTCCCTTTCCCTTTCTCGTTCCGAGATTCCAACTTCGAAGAAGAGAGTCTATGACCCATCTGATCCATTTGGGCCAGTTTGTCAATCAAGGTCTGGAAAGTAGTTGGCTTGAAGAACATCATGAATTTTGAAATGGTCGCCTGAGGGTCGAGGGTCCCTATGAACATGCCTACCGCAAGCGCTTCTTCGATGTGTTGCTCGCACTTCGACCATAGATTCCGCCACCGTATTGCATACTGCACCCATGTTTCGTCTGGCTTCACTCTTGCGTTAATTAACGCGGTGATCGTGGTGCGCTCACTAGCGCTGGCAAAACGTTGGGTGAACAGTAATTGCATCTCCGTAAAAGTTTTGACGGAGTCGTTGGGAAGCTCTGAGTACCATTTGAACGCCGTCTCCGCCAAGCTGCCGACGAATTGGCGAAGCGGTAGCTTATCATCCCCTCCAGTGTTGCCGCAGAGAGCCCTGAACTGAGCGACATGTTGATGGGGATTGCCTGTACCCTTGTACACATGGAATTTAGGAATTGTGTATCCTGGCGGGTACTTTATCTGATCGTACCATTCTGGATATAGTCGCCCAGTTCTGACGACTTGGCCGGTTGTTTCATTCGCTTGATGAGCTCGTATTTGCTGAGCTATATAATCATCGAGCATGGCTTTGGAGATGGTCTTCTCCTTGGCTGCTGACAAAGACGGCAAAGGATTTGATGTCTCTTCTCTATCATCTTCAATTATTACTGGAGGATCTTCAGCTGGAGGGTCCGGCTGGATCATCAGGCCCACCATATCTTGGAATAAAAGGGCCATTTGTTTTATATTGGCCGCTTGTTCCGCAGCCTCTTTGTCCTTCTTCTCAAGCATTCTCTGAAGGAATTCGGCATCTGTTTCCTGCTCATGACGCTGCTCTGAAGATATCTCCGGGCCTGCTTTTGGTCCAGTGAGTGCAGCCATAACTGTCAGCATTTCTTGGAGCTTTTGTTGTTGTTGCTCCTAAGGCTTAGTCACAGACCGTGTAAGTGGTCGGTGACTCGTAAAGATACGGCTATCCTCTTTTTCGGAAGCCATATAAACAGTATGCACCACCATGCCCCCAGACTTGGGGCATTTAGATTCAGTGTCCTTGCGATTTGCCAAAGATGCAAGGATCTTCTCCGGCCTCCTTCTTTTGTGGGTGGTCGAAGTTGAGGGAGCCGTTGCAGCGGGCACCCAAATAGATGACACCTTCTGTGGCTTGATAGGGTGATCCCCTTCTCGCTGAGCTTTCATCTTTTTCTATCAGCGGGGGTAGTCTTGATCAATCACGGAGTCTTGGACCTGTCGCCAGACCTTGTGAATTTTGGAGGACGGCCGCTGAGGGGGCTATTCCAGCTTCGCCTTTGTAGCGCTCTCCACAGGTGGAGGATATATCTTCAGCACGGCCGTCGGAGAGTTCTTGCGTACCCTCCTGAGTGGTTCAAAGCTGTTCTCAGTTGAAACAGCAACAGCAATTTCTATCGTTGGAGCTGGTGGGGAGTCCGGAAGGGGAGCTGCCCCCAGCTTTCCTCACTCGGCGCCAGTAGCGACGTCGAGCATGGCGAGCGGCCGGGACCACCTCTATTGTTGGATCAACTTTTTCATGCCCCATGTTCTGATGAGAGCCTGTTATTGGTGCCAGCCTGTCAAAGACAGACGTCCGCTGAGAGGGAATGGTCAACCTGTCGAAAGCCGACCTTCGAGTAGGGAGAGCAGCTTGGACGACCTCAACCGTAGCAGGAGTTGGAGTGTCCTATGGTATTGCGAGCCTCTTTGCGGGCCCACTTGAGCTTTGACTCATCCTGTCGAAGACTGAGGCATTGGAGCTGGATGACCCGCTGAGAGGGGCCGTGGTGGTTGCAAGCCGATCAAAAACCGACTTCTTCGCAGCTTCCTGTGACGTCATTTGAACGTTGAAGCTCGTTGGTGGGATCATGGTCCTGAAGAATAGCCCAGTGGTGGCTTGGGTCACTTCTTCTACCGGCATTGTAAAAAAGGAGGCCGCTTGAGGCCCGTAGGTCACTCCTCCGGCAAGGATGGAGTGGGAGTTGTTGCAATTAGTGCAGTTTGAAGCCATTGATCTTCTGTTTTTCTGCACGGAGCAAGATACCAAATCTTAGTACTTCACATCTAAAGGCAACCATGACAAACCGCGACTTGTTCGCGAAGCATGACACACGAAGTGTGGAGTGGAAAGAGGAAAAGGTCCCACCAGGCGTGCCAGAATCTGTTCTCCGCCGAAAACCGGGAAGACTAACACCTTGCCTGAGTTTTAGGGGCAGATGCTATTTGGATTTATCCGTTCACCTCTCCAAAGATGCCAAGTTGATTTATGGCACCGTATATCAGAGGTTTAGACGGATGCGGCCGTTGTAACAGACTTCGTCAGATTTCCCCTCGTTTGAGGGGGTTTTGATTGTGGGGACGCTCTTCCCTGCAGGCGCAAGCCCCTGCAGTTAATTATGCTACCGCATCATGGTAACCACTTTCTCCTTCTCCAGATGGTCACTTCGTGTCGTTTATGTTTGTTTTATTTTCGATTGCCCCTGGATTGTATACGGAGACTAATTTATGTGGTCGCCCGTAAGGCATGGATTAGTCCAAATCCGTATTTTCTTAGATTTGGGTTTTGGGTTGGGTTTAAGGATACGTTAGTCTCATTTGAGACTAAGATCAACTTAAACGTTTGTTAAGGATACGTTAGTCTAATTTTTAGACTAAAATCAACTTAACAGGATCATTTAGATCCAACAAAAGAGCATTTGGACTCTATTGTTTTAGTTTAGGGACTTTGCTGTCCAATTTAAAGACGTCATAGTCTGTAAAGTTTAAGGACATCATAGTCCATGAGTTTAAGGACCCCACAGTCTGTAATAGTTTAGAGACATCATAGTCTGTAAAGTTTAAGGACATCACAGTCCATGAGTTTAAGGACCCCACAGTCCGTGGAATGTCTCGTTGTCGGGACCCGTCACCTCTCTGAAGATGTTGAAGGGTTACAATGACAAATATCAGAGGAGTGAAGAGATGTTCCCTTGAACCAATATTGGTTGGGAGATCTGTAGTCCAATTTGGGACTGAGATCAAAGATTTATGAGCATATGGGCTCAATTAATCTGAAATAGGGTTCTGTGGCCAACTTGGGCTCGGCCCATTCAGTTAAAATGTTAAGCATCGGTTCTGACAATTGTTTTTGTCTTTTATTGAGTGTTGAGCACTCATTATAGCTCTGGGGCCTTTTTTTATAGAATAGTTTATGTTCTCTTAGCGCACACGTGAGGAGCACGTGGCGCGCTTGGCGCCATGCGCCAAACAATGAGCGCTTCTTGTGAAGTAGGGCACACGTGAGGAGCACGTGGAGCGCTTGGCGCTATGTGCTAGACAATGAGAGCAGCGCACTTCTGGTGAAGTAGCGCACACGTGAAGAGCACGTGGCGCGCTTGGCGCTATGCGCCAGAAAATGAGCGCGGTGCGCTTCTGGTGAAGTAGCGCACACATGAGGAGCATGTGGAGCCCTTGGCGCTATGCGCCAGACAATGAGCGCAGTGGGCTTCTTTAAATTTGGAGTGCTAAGGCTCTGCAGCGCTGTGCGCTAGATTTGGAGCGCTGAGGCACTCCTTTTAAATTGGAGCGCTGAGACTCTTCTTTTATGCAACTTTGATCAGTTCTTCGCTCTGAGAGTTAAATTCTTTCTTATGAGACTTTGTCTCTAAGAACAAAGTTCTTATTTTATAGGAGATGTTTCAATCTCTTATGTTTTGGTGAAAGACTTTGCCTTTATGGATCTGCGATCCTAAGAGAATTGAATTATTCACTCCCCCCTTTTATAATGAGATGTTATGATCTCTTTGTAAAAGACAATTTTTCTTATAGATCTATGATCTGACATAAGAACTAAGTTCTTTTCCTGATAAGATTTTTTATCTCTCTGTTTTTACCTTGAAGAAAAGTTCTTCTACCGAGAGCTCGCTCTTCTCTCTGAACTTTCTCAAAGTTTATGGGGGGTTCCTCTTCTCAGACTTGAAATCTTAGGGCATTTATATAGGGCAAGCTGATTTGTTGAATCAGTTGAAAAGATCTTTTCTCTAATTGATTTGGGGATTTCCCCATCGTTAGATCTTTGATCCTAGGGCTTCTGATTTACAGAAGGCAATCTTCTTGTTTTTAACAAGATTAAGAAGTCTTTTCTCATGCAGCACCATTGTGATTTTTAATCACCATTGGATCATTGATCCGATGGTGCTCTGATTTACAAAGCAAAATCAATTTGTTTGGAAAGATTTTGAAGAATGTTTTCTTAACAGAATTTTATTCTGGTAACTTGATAATTTATCATCTTTGTTGGATCTTTGATGCAACGGTGGGGAACATTTGGTTCTAGCGCTAGTGCACTCGTACTTTGCGCGTGAGCGCTGCTTCAGACCGCTGAAGCGCTGGCGCTCTTAGCGCCAGCGCACTCATGCTCTGCACGTGAGCGCTGCTTCAGAGCGCTGGCGCTCTTAGCGCAAGCGCACCCATGCTTCGCATTTGAGCGCTGCTTGCTGGCACTTTTATGAAGCGCTGCTTCATTTCAAATTTTGAAAATTTGAACAGAGCTTTATTCTGATTGGGTGAAACAGCGTTGCGGGGTAGGATACTACCAGCCAGAGATAGCCGAGCAGGATAGCCGCTCAGCTGCCTCTTGGTGAGGGCTTCGATCCCTGGCGTTGCGGGGTAGGGAACTACCAGCCAGGGATAGCCGAGCAAGGTAGCCGCTCGGCTGCCTCTTGGTTAGGGCTTCGATCCTTGGCGCGGGAGTGGCCGTAATAGGCCTACTAAGGACGGGTCCCACAAGGATTCACCCGACCCTTCAGTCGTGTGAAGATCGGGAAGGGAAATGGTTACGGACGATACGCGTCACGGACGTACGGGGGAGGAAAACGGAAAGTTTCGGGAAGCCCCGTCAGTTTCGTCACGTGGCGGCGTGGCATTGGAGTAGTTGCTGCGATTCCTAAGATTCGCGCCGGTACGCGCGAGAATCCGGGTCCTTGAAGATTTTTCTTGGGGTTATAAATAGAGAAGGAAGTGGCGGCTCTTTCGGCACCGCTTTCCTTTGAGATAACTGGGCACGTGTATTTGATTGAGGAGATCATCTCGCTTGGTGATGTCTCTTTGTTGACCAATCCCTGGCCGAGGATGGGTACCGGGGAGTGGTTCAGCGCCTCGAGGATTGCTTTGGCCGGCTTCTCCCTAGGCGGTCGTCCCTGCTTCAGATGTTGATGTACACGATCTAGAGGAGGTCCCCGGGTCTAGGTAACCCCTTCACCGAGGAGCTTCTGGACGAAGCGCTCGACAAGGTGCGTTCGATCTTCCTGTTCGGCCTCATCTCGAAAGCCAGGCACGACCGATCCTTAGCTCTCATTCTGGAGTGTTTCAAGATGAGGTACATCATAGGCTAAGGCTCAGAGGGTGGAGTGTCGGGTGGTTCCGTGGCGTCCCGGGTCCGCGCGCTGCATCGGCAGGAGCGGGCTATAGCGGTTAGGGCTCAGCTAACGGAAATATACTCCGAGTATCACCGGGAGTACTTCATTGATCTCGTTCCGCGTTTGTTATAACTTTATTTTTTGTATAAGGTTGAGGAGCCCATAGTACCTTTTTGGATGAATAAGACTCTTCTTTTGCAATGTTCTAGCATTCCCTTCTTATTATTTGAATGGAAAGGACTTTCTAGAAAAATTTACATTGTCTTTATGAAAGGAGAGGTACACGCTCGTAGGTATTCATTTCACCGGTACAGCTTGAGCTTCTCAGTGTTGTAAGGCCGTGAAAACTTGTGCCCGTCCGCGTCCTGCATGCGGTAGGCTCCGCCGGGAAGCACCTCGGAGACGAGGAAAGGACCTTCCCATTTCGGGGAAAACTTATGCAGCTTGCCTTGATCGACGAACTCGTTTCTCCGCAGGACCAGATCTCCAACCTTGAAGAAGCGACACTTGACTCACGCGTTGTAGTATCGGGCAGTTTGTTGTTGATAGGCGGCAGCTCTGATCTGAGCCCGGTCTCGTTTCTCCAACAAGATGTTTAGGTTGGTCCGTAGTGCCGTGGTGTTTGCTTCGTCGTCGAAGTGTTCGACCCAGTGACTGGGAGCCCGATCTCCGCTGGGACCATTGCCTCGGTCCTGTAGCAGAGGCTGAAAGGGGTTTCCCCGGTGGGGGTCTTCTTTGACGTGTGTAGGGCCTATAAGACCCAGGGTAATTCTTCGACCCAACTGCCTTGGCGTCCTTCTAGGCGGGTCCGGAGACTTCGGAGGACGTCCCGGTTAGCAATTTCGGCCTGCCCGTTGCATTAGGGATGTGCGACCGCGGCCAACTTCATGAGAATATGATATTCATTGCAGAAATCCTTCACTTTCTCGTTTTTGAAGTTCGTACCATGGTCGGTGATGATACACCTCGGGATGCCGAACCGGAGTATCACGTTATTCTGCAGGAACTTGATGGTCATGGCGGCATCAGGTTTCCTGATGGGGACGGTTTCGATCCACTTCGTGAAGTAATCTACCGCGACGAGGACATACTTGTGCCCGCCCGCACCAGTAGTGAACTAGCCTATCATATCCAATCCCACTGGGCGAATGGCTATGGAGAGTTTAGGGCGGTCGGCTCGGTAGCCGGAAGGCGAGGTATGCTTCCGTAGAGTTGGCAACTCTTGCATCTCCTGATGAGCTTCTGGGCGTCTTGGTGAATAGTTAGCCAGTAGTATCCCTGGAGCAATGCCTTATAGATCAAGGTGCGGGACCCTTAGTGTGCGCCGCTGACCCCTTCTTGGATTTCTCGGAGGACGTAGTCGGCTTCATGGGGGTCGACGCACCGGAGCAGGGCTGAGTGAAGGACTTCTTGTAAAGGTTCCCGTTGCTTCAGATGAAGTGACGGGCTTTGGCTCAGAGACGGCGGGCTACTCTCCGATCTTCTGGGAGCGTACCTTCCCTTAGGAATTCCACGAGGGGCTTCCTCTAGTCTTGGCCCTTTTGCTGGGCTGTGTACACATGAAGTATTGTCGTCCCGTCTTCCACACTGGGCCGTGGCAAGGTCTCGAAGAGGATATATCGCTTATTGTTGGCTGAGTAGGATGAAGCCAGCTTACTCAGGGCGTCGGCTAGGGCATTGAGCTGCCTGGGTAATTGCTCTACCTGGACTTCGTCGAAATTCTTTCAAAGTTTTCTTACCTCGGCCAGGTACTTCACCATTAGAGATTCCCGATCCTCGAAGTGGCCGGTCACTTGGACAACGACTAGGGCTGAGTCACTGCGGATCCGAATTGTTTTCAGCCCCAGCCCGGAGGCCATGCACAGTCCAGCCAGCAGGGCCACGTATTCTGCTGCGTTGTTTGAGGCCTTAAATCTGAGCTTTAGAGAGTACTCCATTTCTGCCTCGTTCGGGCCCCGAATGATGAGGCCGGCACCACAGCCTTCCTCGGTTGATGACCCGTTGACGTAAATGACCAGCTCAGGGACTGAGTCGGATCTCCCCACGATCGGGTGTTGAGCTGTGAGGGTCGGCGTGGACTCCGGTTCCTTACTGGGGATGGTGCATTCGACGATAAAATCGACTAGGGCCTGTGCTTTGATGGCCTGCCTCAGGCGGTATTTTATGTCAAATTGGGACAGCTCCTACCTCCACTTCTCTAAGCGGCCCGAGGATTCGGGTGACGCGAGGATAGCCCCCAGCGGGCTCTCGGTAAGAACGAGAATGGTGTGCGCCTGGAAGCAGTGTCGTAGCTTCCTTGAGGCCACAATGAGCGCCAAAACGATCTTCTCTATGGCTGGGTACTTCCTTTCTACGTCTTTGAAGATGTGGCTGACATAGTACACCGACTTCTGCACTCCGTCGACCTCTCGAACGAGCACTGAGCCTGCTGCTTGGTCGGATACCGCCAGATACAGTGATAGCTCGTCTTCTTCAACTGGTTGGGTTAGCAGCGGTGGTGTCGAAAGGTGCCTCTTTAATTGGTCAAAGGCGTTCTGGCACTCTTCTGACCACTCGAACCTCGGGATCTTCCTTAGAGCTTTGAAGAATGGGAGGCACTTCTCCCCAGATCTTGACATGAAACGGCTCAGAGCGGCTACCCGCCCTGTTAGTCGCATGATCTCGACGTTGGTCTTAGGCATAGTCATGTTGAGGATAGCGTCGATTTTTTTTGGGTTAGCTTCGATCCCACGTTGGGTGACCATGAAACAGAGGAACTTTCCCCCGGTGGCCCCGAGTGCGCACTTGGCGGGGTTCAGTTTCATCTTGAACTTGCGGAGTACCCCGAAGGCCTCGCCCAGGTCCTTGGCATGGTCGGTCGACGAGATTGATTTGACGAGCATATCGTCGATGTAAACTTCTATGTTCCTGCCGATCTGTGGCTTGAACATGCAGTTAACCAAGCGTTGGTACGTAGCTTCGGCATTCTTGAGGCCGAAGGGCATCACCTTATAGCAGTATACATCCGGTCCGTTGTGAATGTGGTAAGATCTTCGTCTGCCAGATTCATACGGGTCTGATTGTAGCCGGAGAAGGCATCCATGAAGCTCAATAACTCATGACCTCCCGAGCTGTCGACGAGCTGATCTATCCGAGGGAGGGGATAGTTGTTTTTGGGGTAGGCCCTGTTGAGGTCGGTGAAGTCGACGCACATGCGCCACTTCCCGCTCGACTTCTTGACCAGAACTACGTTCGCCGGCCACTCTGAATAGGGTACATTCCGAATGAAGTTGCAGGCGAGGAGCCGATCCACTTCGTCTTTGATAGCCTTTTGTTTGACAGGGGCGAAGCTTCGCTTTTTCTGTCTGACGGGTCGGGCCGTAGGATCAACCCCGAGCTTATGAGATATGACTTTGGGGTCGATCCCAGGCATGTTAGCAGGCGCCCAGGCGAACACGTCGGAGTTGTTCCTGAGGAAATGAACCAGGTCATCTCGCTGAGTTCCTGTCAGAAGCGACCCGATCTAGATGTTCTTTTCGTCGTCCCCTTCTATAAGGGGGACCTCTATTAGTGGCTTGACCGGGGTTCCTCGGACCTCTTTTTGCTCGTCTCGAGTGTCCAGAGAACCCCTGATGTCGCCTTCACCCTCAACGTCGTCGGTTGGCCGCTCAGACGAAGATGTAGCGGTGAAGCATACCTTCGCAATCCGCTGGTCTCCATAGACCCGACCTATCCCGCCTTGATCGAGAAGGAACCTCATCGCCAGGTGGTAGGTCGATATCTGGGCCCGGAGGGAGTTCAGCGTTGGGCGGGCAAGGAGGATGTAGTAGGCCGACGGGATTCTTGCTACGATGAATTCCACAGGCACTGTTCGTGTGCGGCCGGCCTCCCCGACGTTAAACTGCAGAGTGACTACCCCTTCCTCCGGGATAGAGTGGTTGGTGAATACTGAAAGGACGTGGGAGGTCGGCCTTAGGTCTGCCTGGGTGAGCTCCATGCGCAGGTCTGCCGGGGTGAGCTCCATGCGCAGAAAGCAGTCGTAGAAGAGAATGTCCGCCGAGCTACCCGAGTCGACCAATATCCTGTGCACCTCGTATTGGTAAACCCGAGCCGTGATCACCAGAGGGTCGTTGTGGGGTAGGGATATGCTGTGGAAGTCCCCGTCGTCAAAAACGATCGGCTCGATCTCCCTGGCCTTCTTCCTCGGGCGACCGTCGGCCTCCACGGACGGCGTGAGGTGCTGAGTCTCGTGGGTGCTCGACGGTCCCCCCGCTGACATGACCATGATTTTTGATAAGCCTCGGTTCCTTTCGGTGAGGTTCCTTAGGTCTCCTGGCGAGGTCGTTTTTGAGCTGCCGTGGGGAGTCTCGCGTGTGCGACCCCGTCGAGGGAGGGGGTGCCGGTCATGACTGGGAGCAGGCAAGCTGACCGACACCGCTTCACGAGGGACAGGGGTGCGATGAAACTCGAGGTGAAGCTCTCTGGCGTAAGACCTCGGAGTCAAGCTAAGCGGTGCCCACCAGGTCATTGAATATCTCGGCCCGGGGGACCTGCTGCTGTTGGAAGCATCGAGGCGATGATCGGTTCTGTAAGGGTCCCGGACCCGAGGTGGGAAAGTAGCAACTTGGGGAGTGTTGGGGTCAAAAATTGCACCCCGGTTGACCAAGTCAAAGTCAAAGTCAACCCCAAGCCAGGTAGGCCCAAGCCCAGGTCAGTAGGCCCATGCCCAAGTCGAGCCCCACGGCCGGCCTCCCCATGCCAAAATAAGAATCATATAACAAATAATTTTGATGTAATTTTATGTGCATGAATGTAAGCAAAATGGGCATAAAGCCAAATTTTTTGTAAAGCCCATAGCTTATATGCAAAAGAAATTAGCACATGAGGCATGGGATATGCAAAATGCCATTTTGTAAAGCCTAAGGGGCTATATGTAAATGTGTAAGCCTATATAAGGCAACATGATGATGAATAAAACATATACTTTTCATTTTTCTAAAACTTTAGGGTTTATGCCTCTTTCTTCTCCTTCCTTAAGGTTCTAAACCTTCTCCTTTCCTTTGAATTAAATCAAGAGTTTTACTCTTCCTTTTCAAAAACTAAATAGTTTTTCACCACAAAACCCACAAAGGGGAGCTCAGATCTTCCATTAGATCTCAAAAAGGGGAGACTTTTAAGTCTCACCCCCCTTTTCTCCAAGATCCAGCCGATCAAGAGGAGGAAGAAGGAGACCCATCTCCAAAAATCCAACTTTGGACAAAATCCCAGTCAAGAGAAGATCCAAGACACAAGAAAGAAGAACCTCTGAAGATTTTTAGGGAGTTCAACTCCAAGACCCAAATCCTCAAAGGAGTTTAACTCCTAATCCAGATCCTTAGGAGTTTGACTCCAAATATAAATCTTTTGGAGTTTAACTCCACTCAAAATCCTCTTTAGGAGTTTAACTCCCATTTCTGGGGGTAAAAACCCCTTCCTTTCGCTAGCGCCCAAAGCGCTAGCACCCGAGCGCCCATGTGCCGGGCACGTGACGCGCTAGCGCCCGAGCTCCAAAAGTGCTAGCGCGCATGCGCCCAAAACGCCAGCGCCTGAGCGCCCACGTGCCGGGCACGTGAGGCGCTAACGCCCAAAGCGCCAGCGCCCAAGCGCCTAGCGCCAGCGCCAGTGCCCAAGCGCCTAGCGCCTGCGCCAGCGCCCAGTGCCTGCGTGCTAGGCACATGAGGCGCTGGCACCCACGCGTCCTTTGGACGCCATTCCCCCCATTTTACACACTCCACACTAAAAATACCTCCCCCGTGTTCCCCTCCGAACGGCGGCCAAGACATGGGCGTCTTGCCTGAGGTTTGGTGCAGATGGTATTTGGTATTATCCGTCCACCTCTCCGAAGATGCCAAGTTGATTTATGGCACCGTGTATCGAAGGTTTAGACGGATGCGGCCGATGTAGCAGACTTCGTCAGATTCCCCCTCGCTTGAGGGGTTTTTGATTATGGGGATGCTCTTCCCTGCAGGCGCAAGCCCCTGCAGTTAATTACGCTACTGCACCGCGGTAGCAACTTTCTCCTTCTCCAGATGGTCACTTCGTGTCGTGGGTGTTTGTTTTGTTTGTGGTTGCCCGTGGATTGTATACGGAGACTAATTTATGTCGTCGCCCGTAGGACGTGGATTAGTCCAAATCCGTGTTTACTTAGATTTGGGTTTGGAGTTTTGGTTTAAGGATACGTTAGCCGTATTTGAGGCTAAGATCAACTTAAACGTTTGTTAAGGATACGTTAGTCCAGTTTGAGACCAAGATCAACTTAACGGGATCGTTTAGATCCGACAAAAGAGCATTTGGGGGCTCTATTGTTCCAGATTAGGGACATAGTGGTCCTTATTTAATGTATGGCCGTCGGGACCCGTCACCTCTCTGACGTCGTTGAAGAATTACAACGACAGGTGTCAGAGGAGTTCAGAGATGTACCCTTGAACCAAAGTCGATTGGGGAATCTATAGTCCAATTTGGGACTAAAGTCTATTTGAAGGTTTAAAGATACGTTAGCCGTATTTGAGGCTAAGATCAACTTAGACCGGATCGTTTAGATCCGACAAAAGAGCATTTGGGGGCTCTATTGTTCCATTTTAGGGACATAGTGGTCCATCTCCAGTTTAGGGACATAGGGGTCCATTGCCAGTTTAGGGACATTGCGGTCCATTGCCAGTTTAGGGACATTGCGGTCCATTGCCAGTTTAAGGACGTGGGGGTCCATTTCCAGTTTAGGGACGTGGGGGTCCATTTCAAGTTTAGGGACATGGTGGTCCATTACCAGTTTAAGGACATGGTGGTCCATGGAATGTATGGCCGTCGGGACCCGTCACCTCTCTGAAGACGTTGAAGGATTATAACGACAGATATCATAAGAGTTCGGAGATGTACCCTTGAACCAGGTGTAAATTGATTTAAGAGAGCAGCCGTGCTCAGTCAATTTAATTTGAGGACTTACGGCCATGATTGGGCTAAGTCCAGTTGAAGATGTTCAACGTTTTTATTTATATTTAGCCTAGTAGGCCTTTATTAGGGCTCTGCCCCTGTTAATAATGCATGGCATTTTATTCTGGCCTGTTAGGCCTTTTAAGTTGGGCTATGTCCCCTTTTTATAATGCAGAGCATTTATTTTAGTCCATTGAGCCTCTTAATTGGGCTTTGCTCTTTAATAATGCGCTGCATTAATTAGTCTGACAGAGCGCCACATGGCTTATTAGGCGTTTTGCGCCAATTGAGGTTCGCAAGGCGCAAGTCCGTGTGGAGGTGACACGTGTCACGCTCCGGTGAGCGCAAGCACAGTGCGCTGCGCTGTTGCGCTGCTGACACGTGGCGCGCTCCGGTGAGTTGCGCCAATTCATGAGAGCAATGCTCTATTTTAAAAGCGTATAGCGCAAGCTGTTCTGGAGCTGACACGTGGCGCTCTCTGGTGGCTTGCGCCAACCCAGGAGCGCAACAGTGCAGATTTACAAGTGCAAGGCACTGTTTTAATATCTTGATCCAATTTTGGATTCAAGAAAAGAATCTTTTAAGATTCCAGAACCAGTGGTTCATCAAAAGGCAATGCCTTTGTTATTATTATATATTTTTTATTGAAGATCCCTTATCTTGTTCTTAGATCAATGATCTTTTCAGAAGAAATTCTTCTTTTTTTCAAAGGTTTTTACCTTTTTCTTTCTTTGAGCTCTTCTCAAAATTCTTTAGAGGAATTCTCTGTTTTTCTCTCTGTGTTGATCTCTCTTTTAGACTTAGAGTCTAGGGGCCTTTTTATAGTGCCATTTGATTTGTTAAATTAGTTAAAGAGATCTTTCTCTGAGTGATTTGGGGATTTTTCCCCATCGTTGGATCTTTGATCCAAGGGCTTCTGTTTTACAGAAGGCAATCTTCTTGTTTTTAACAAGATTGAGAAAGATCTTTCCAGAATTTTTCTGTTTTGCTGCTGGCATTGGCGCAAATGCATCTGCGCTTGACACGTGTCGCGCAGCGCAAAGCGCAGCGCAACTGCGCTGGCACGTGTCGCAGAGCGCAAGTCAGCTGAAGCGTTGCTTCTTTCATAGAGCCTTGCTCTGATTGAGCGCGATGCCTTGGGCGCTGCACTCCCTGCGCTGGCGTGTCTGATTTTGACACGTGGCGCTTTGCGCGCAGCGCAGGGAATCTGAAGCGTTGCTTCATTTATTTTAATTTTAATTTTCACTTTAATTTTCAAAAAAGAGCTTTGCTCTGATTGGGGGAAACATAAGCGTTGCTTCGTTTCCCGCCTTGAAATTTGAACAGAGCATTGCTCTGATTAAGGTAAACAAATGCCCCCCACCGTTGCGCTTACGTGGCCCCCAAACGTGAGCGCAGCGGTAGTAGAATTCCAACCATCGCGGCAACTCTTGGAAGTTGATAGGGCATTTGATGCCTATAAATAGGACCTTTGGTCCTCAATAGATGATCATCATCTTTTAAGATTTTTACTTTCAAAACTTCAGAGCCTTACTCTTGTCTTCAAGAACTCCAAGAGTTAGAATTTTTTTAGAAAACACTTTTTAGGTAAAAATTTAAATTAAATTAAATTAATTTTCATTGACAGAGCCTTGTTCTCAATAGATCCCTGATCTAAAGAAAACCCATTTAGGGTTTCACTTAGCAGAGCTTTGCTCTAAGGGGGTCTAAAGAGAACTAAAGGGAACCCTATTAGAGTTCCATTAATAGAGTTCTGCTCTCTGAAAGATTTTTTTTCTTGTATATTCCTGATTCACCAATGGAGCTTTGCTTCTTCCAAATCATATAGAAGAACTCTTAAGAGTTTTTCACAGATCCTGGTGGTTAGAGATGACGTTCTATTTTTTAATGAATTATACTGTCTTGCTTAATCAGGCCGTCTGCTAATTTTGTTAGGTTTATTTTACAGAAGTAATGGACGCCCACATGTATGACCTTGACGAGATCATTTCTTACGGGGACATCCGCCGACTCGGCCGTTCTCAGAACCGAGAATTTACCAACGCCGAGTGTGCCGAAATCATGAGCCGCTTCGACGCATACAACGGCCAACTGCTTCCTCGGCGCTCCCCTCTCCTGAAGCTTATTGTGGGAGCAATTTGGGAAGCGCTTCCTCTATTTTGTACTGGTGTGCCACTTGGGGCATTGGATGACGCCGAGGATAAGGTGCACTCGGTGTATCTGATGAGCCTAATCTCAAAGAGGAGGCGAGATAACCTTATCGATCTTCTGCACCAAGCTTTTCAACAGTTTGCAATACTTGCTGCCTATCGGAAGGAGGAGGAAATCAGTGGGGATCCCGACGCTCGTGCTCGCGAAAGGAAGCACACTAGGATGGTTTGCCAGGATTGGAAAGTCTTGGACAAGGTTACTTTTGAGTTCCTTAATCCATGTCCTGGATTTGAGGTTTTGCCATTGTAATTATTTGGATAATATCTTTGTTTATTGCCTTTATTGATGTAAAAACTTTCCAAGTATGAATGACAAATCTTTTGCCTCCTTCCTTTTATTTTCTGCTTTGTTACTGGCACATTCTTTAAATAAGCATAGCCTGTAAACGATATAGAACATTCTGTCTTGAACATCTTGGGGAGTAGTGATGGCTTAGGAAGCAGGTTCAGGTCTGCTACCTAAGGCTTTTCAACTTCATGAGCCGTAAGGGTCTCACAAAGGCTTTTCTCCCTACGAGTCGAGAGGATCTCGTAGGTGTATTTTCTCCTTAGGAATCGTGAGGATTCCTAAGTGCATTTTCTCTTATAAGTCGTAAGGATCTTATAAAAGAATTTTCCCTCTTATGAGTCGAGAGGACCCGTAAGCGGTTGTTTCCCTCCTTGTCGAGATTCGACTTTGGAGAGTAAGACCCGTGGATAGTATACAAGAGACCGTTTTAGGCCAACTTGCAGGGTCCCAGTGCTTAGGAAACAAGTTTTTTAATCCCTGCTGCCCAAGGCTTTATCTCACTAGTCGAGACGAATCGAGCAGTTCTCCCAAAGACATCAATTTCCTCACGAGTCGAGACGAATCGAGCATTTCTCGCAAGAATATCCTAACGTCACAGTTAACCTCTGCTCTTTACGACAAAGGTCTGTTAGGGTCTGTGGTACTTAGGGTTTTGGCCGTCGCACCGTCGCATCGGCTGATATATTCCTCGATAGGCAATCGTGCTGTTCGAGTAGCCCTGCGACTGCCATGTCTCTGATCCCTTCGAGGGCTGGACAAGACGTCTTCAAGCAATCCTTCTTGGCAGTTTGACCGTCGGAAGAGCAAGCGTTAGGAATTTTGCCATACCGCTTTTTACTTGAGGTTAGGCTCATTTTGGAGAGCACCGATGAGTCATAACTACTCCGCGCTGGTGTGGGATGATCTCCGATAGTCTTTTAGGTTTTATGTGAGTTGCCGTCAAGACCCTGAAGCTAGGAATTTGGCCTTCGCTTCGTTTGCTAGCATTGCGTCTGCTGTATCAAGACGAATGTCGCGGTTATCTCTAGGTTGCTGGTGAACCGTCGAGGTTTGGAACTAGGGACTTTGCCGTGGCTCCGCTGTTTGATGATGTTACGTCTGCTGTGTCGAGACGAACATCGAGGTGGTGACCATTCCGCACTGGTGTGAGATGATCTCCGGTTGTCTTTCAGGCTTTATATGACTTGCCGTTAAGACCTTGAAGCTAGGAATTTGGCCTTTGCTTCGTTTGCTGGCATTGCGTCTGTTGTATCGAGACGAATGTCGCGGTTGTCTCTAGGTTGTTGGTGAACCGTCAAGGTTTGGAACTAGGGACTTTGTCGTGGCTCCGTTGTTTGATGATGTTACGTCTGCTGTGTCGAGACGAACGTCGAGATGGTGACCATTCCGCACTGGTGTGAGATGATCTCCGGTTGTCTTTCAGGCTTTATATGACTTGTCGTTAAGACCTTGAAGTTAGGAATTTGGCCTTCACTTCGTTTGTTTTGTCATATCCAAATCCTGTTGGAGGAAGGACATTGTTGTTGACATTGCGTCTGCTGTAACGAGATGAATGCTGAGGTGGAGCTGGGATATTGCCGTCACTCCGCTTTACTGACCATGGGGTCTTTTGTTGGCGTTGTGTCTACATCCTGCTGGACTGCGAAGGAACGCCGTTGTTGACATCTCGTCTGCTGTATCGAGACAAATGCTGAGGTGGAGCTGGGATTTTGCCATGGCTCCTTTTGATGGTGTAACATCTGTGTCATGCTGGAATGAGGAGGCCCACCGTTGTTGGTCTCCAGGCTGCAGATGTGTCCATTGAGATTTGGAACTTGGTACTTTGCCATGGTTCCGTTTCGTTGCGACTCTGAGGTCGATTGTTGACGTCACGTCTGCATCTGGTTGGAGTGAGGAGAAACGCCGTTGGTGATCTCTAAGTTGTCGATGTTGACGTCGAGACCCTGAAGATAGGGATCTTCCTTTGCTTCATCTGTTGACATTATGTCTGCAATATTGTGACAAATGTCGAGATTGTCTCTGGGTTGTCTATGAACCGTCGAGATTTGGCTTCGCTTTCTAGTGGAGCCTGTTGGGAAGGTATGGTTCCCTCTTTGTTTGTGCCCCTGGATTGTATACAGGGATCGATGTGATCTCACCTGTAGGGCATTAGTTTCATTCATTTTTTATACTATTATTTTATTTCCGCGATGCTCTATCATTTCAGCTTTTATATCGCGAAGGTCGCGATTGCCCAATCATTTCGGCTATTTTTCGCGGTGCCCAATCATTTCGGCTATTTATTTTGTTTTTCACTCGCTGTTTTTTTTATTACGAGTTGCCTAATCATTTCGGCTCTTTATTTTATTTTTACTCGCTGCTTTTTATTGCAAGTCGCGCAATCATTTCAGCTATTTTTGTATGCATACATTTTTACTTGCTGATTTCGTTGCAAGTTGCCCCATCATTTCGGCTGTTTTTGTATGCATATATTTTTACTTGCTGCTTTTTATTGCAAGTTGCCCCATCATTTCGGTTATTTCGTATGCACGTATGGCTCGCTGATTTTTTTTTATCGCGAGTGTGGAACTTGGAATCTGACGCCAATCTCAGCCTCAGCATCGCTACAACTGGAATATTGCCAGGAGCGAATCATCATTTGCCGTGAAAGGGCTTGGAATTTGATATCGGTTTTAGGCATCAGCATCGCTACAACTGAGATATTACCAGGAGCGAATCATCATTTGCCATGAAAGGACTCGGAATTTGATACCAGTTTAGGCATCAGCATCGCTACAACTGGGATATTGCCAGGAGCGAATCATCATTTGCCTCTGTCGATGTCGAACAAAGGTGGCTTAGCGAACAGGGTTAGGATCCCGTTGACTAAGGCTTTTGACTTCATGAGCCGTAAGGGTCTCACAAAGGTATTTCTCCCTACGAGTCGTGAGGATCTCGTAGGTGTGTTTTCTTCTTAGGGATCGTGAGGATTCCTAAGTGTATGTTCCCCTGTAAGTTGTAAGGATCTTACAAAAGGGCTTTCTCCTTATCAGTCGAGAGGACTTATAAGGGTTGTTCACCATATGGACATATCCCTAGTCACGAGTGGGACTTGGTTAAGGAAATGTTTATTCACGCTCGTGGATTGTATACAAGGGTCAGTATTGAGCCACTTGTAGGGCCATATCGAAGGTTGTGAGGGTTGCTTAAGAACAGGTTAAGGTTTCTGTAACTTAAGACTTTCCAATCTTATGAGCCGCGAGGGTCTCATAAGAGAGTTCTCCTTATGGGTCGTGAGGATCTCGCAAGTGTATTTTCTCCTTAGGAATCGTGAGGATCCCTAAGTGTGTTGCTCCCTTGTGAGTCGTAAGGATCTCACGCGGGTGATTTGTCCTTGCAAGGTCGAGAGGACCCTGTAAGTGTCCTTTAACGAGGTTGCGTCTTTTCGAGTTTTCACAAACACTTGCCGGTAGTCCTGCTGTTTTTACTCACGGAGCCCTTTCGGGTTTTCATCCGTGCCCATTTTGCTTATGGACATACCGTTTTTTTTATTCTTTTTTTTATTTCTTTTTTTTTAACGAGGTCGTGCCCTTTCGGATTTTCACGAACACTCGCCGGTAGCCCTGCTGTTTTTACTCACGGAGCCCTTTCGGGTTTTCATCCGTGCCCATTTTGCTTATGGACATACCGTTTTTGTTTTCTTTTTTTTTTTTAAATTTTTTTTTATTCTCTCTTTTTTTTATCTCGTCAGCCTGAGGATGTTGCGGTAGTAGTTTAAAGACGTTTCGGTCGTCAGCCATTTTTAGGACGTAGTGGTACGTTGTTAGTTTAAGGACGTTTCGGTCCGTCATTAGTTTAAGGACGTTTCGGTCCGTCGTCGCCGTATTTGAGGCGAATCTCTAGTTTACTGACTTTTCGGTCTATAGGGCTTTCCCTATGAATGAGCATGATGCCCCCGGCGTATCCGTCTTTCTCGGAGCATGTGGTTGTGGCGAGCTTACCTTCCAGTTTTCGGAGATGACGAACTTGCCCTATTGGTATTGGTCCTCAATCCAGTTTTTGAAGACGTAGCAATTCTCGATTAGGTGACTTACCGTTTGGTGGTAAGGGTAATAATTGAGATCGTTAACATCGCCTGGCCGCAAAGGACGTTTTGGACTCGGCATATTGATGAGTCTGTCGCGCACTGCCAGCTCGAACAGTCTCCTTGTTTTATCTTGAGGAAACGAGTAAGGACGTTTCAACTTTTCATGGAGGGGTTGTTGCTTGTTGTTTCGGCAAACAACCGGTCTAGGGCCACTTGATTGCTGTTGAGTGTTGGCTACGAGGGCTGTTTTTCCCTTCCCTTTATCCTTTCTGCTCGATCCTTTGTTTGCGGGGCCGAGATTTTTTTCAAGTAGCGTGCGATTGCACGGCCGAACGTTCTCGCAACTCCTCAATTCTTTCATTTTTGAAATAGATTCCTTGAGGAGAGGGTTGAGGGAAGCTTCTTTGTCAAAGTCGCTTCCAAAGGTGATAATTTGCGATCCCTTGGAGTCGGCTATGTGACAGTCGTCGGTGGCTCTTTTGCGCTCATCTATCACATTTTTCTGATGTCTACGAGCTTCACGCTTTGTCCTGCTGAAGGGTTGCTTTTGAGCGACATACCCTTGCCACCAACACTTAAAGGAGTCGCAGTCTTCGGTAGGATGTATGATCTTCTGATGATACAAGCAGTAGTTAGGATGTATCTCTACTCCGTCGAGAGTGTTTCCTTCAAAGGGTGGTAGCTTCATTCCCATTGATATGGCCTTAGCAAACCTTTTCCTCGTCTTGAATTTGTTTTTATCGGCAATGGATGTCTTTTGATTTGACAGGAGTGCCTTGACTCTTTCGTCTAGTCGGCGGTGTTTGGCTCCTTCCAGTATGGCCATCTCACGCTCTTGATTGGCTTTAACTTTCAGACGAATCTCATTCAGGAAGGCATCAATCATCTCGTCTGACGGCCGCAGAATTTCTGGTTCAGGGTCCGCCCTCGGTTTCTCGGCGCAAGGAGCATCTTCATCATCTATCAATGAGTGAGAGATCACATGACAACTCGCTACGTAGTCTTCGGATTCGTGTGATGAGTCTTCTCTATCATTTTCGTCCTCAACAAAAGAACAAGCTGCCCCCGGCGTGTCCGTCTTCTTTGAAGTGTGCGGTTGTGGTGGGTTTTAATTGTAAAGAATTCTTGTTTGTGTAATTGGGAAATTGTAAAGAAATCAAAACCAGAAATATTTTGACCGCAATCAATAACGGTGTCGATTGTAGGGCGTTAGTAAGTGCGGATCGTCCACAGGGATAGTGTAATCGTTCGGGTTTCAAATTAGATGAGTTGAAACTTTAAAGAAAAGAAAACAAACAATTCATGATTTATATTTGAAGTTCAAGAATTAGAAAATATAGATCTAATAACAAGAAAAAGATAGAATCAAGAATTGATAGTTTGATGATTTTTCCAAACCAAATATCAAGAATCGAAATGAGGCTCGTAGGAATCGATCGGATCTATAGATGTGATGCAATCTTACAATGACGTATTCTTATCCTTCGATGAATTGATACTAGATCGATGATGATCGATCGAGAATTAGGGATTTCTTATGAAACTAGGGTTTCATATTATCCCTTGTTCTTTCGTCGATATCATTCACATTCTAGCCTCTAGTAAATTCAAGAAACGATCGTAGATCCCTAATTTCGAGCGATCACAATCAAGAAAGCATCGCAACGAAACTAGGTCATCGATTCTTGAACTTGCTAGGGTTTACAAAGCTCGTAGGACTTAAAAATCGTATTAAGATTTGTTACATCATCTTTCTATTGATCGTCTCGACTCCTTAACCAGCGGAGTTTTACTCAAACATCACAACAAGAACTACAATCACAAATTGAGATCGAATCATGATGCAAGAATTTAAAGAAAACAAGATTAAAGAATTTCACCTTTTATTTATATCAACAATTTCATTACATTCGCTCAAGAACTACAAGAGGAAGAACTCGATCGTCGATTTGGCTTCGCTCGTCTCCGTGGGTCGCGGATCGGCTTGGATCACTTGCCCGATTGAAGATCGGCTCGGCTCCTAAAAGGTTGAAGGCTTCTTGCTTGATTGGTACTCAAGATCTTGAATTTGGAGTGGAATTGGGGTTAGGGTTTCGCACAAGCCTTGTCACTAGACTTGTGGAAGAAGATGAAGAAGACTAAAGATTATTGAAGTAATTATGAACTAATGATCGAACCCCTCAACCCTTAGATCTAGGTTCCTATTTATAGCCATCAAAATCCTAGATCTAGGATTTGAATTTTAAGTTTCCCTCCAAAAGTTTGTTGAGGAGATTTTGAATTTCCCTCCAAAAGTTAGTTAGAGGAGAAGCTTCTAGATGTGATTAGTTAGGAGGGTGCTTCTAGAAGAGGTTAGTTAGGAGCTTAATTAGGATTAGCTTTGCTTAATGATCTTTGATGATCTGGCAGAATTTGACGTGTCAAAATGAGGTGTAGGCCTTGAGAAAGGAATTATGCCCAAAAATTGCAATGCTGACGTGGCAGAAGCGCCGCGGAACCGCGGCGCAAGCCGGCTCCCGCCGCGGTTCCGCGGCCATGTTGGAGGCTTGGGCCTTGGGCTCTCTGGTGCTTGTTGGGCTTCAGTTGTGGGCCTTTCTTTGATATGTTTAATTGTATTTCTCCCTTTGGATTGCTACCAGATCTCAAAACTTGGAGTTGGTGTAATGTTTGATCAGCAAAATGACAATTTTGGCTTTTCTTCCGGATTTTCCTGCACAATTTCTCAAGACAAGTGTTGCGCAATATAGAGATGATGCGATGCCATGAAATGCAGTCAATTTCCTTTATAGTGCCGGTTTTAGAGTCTAACACATGCAATCTGATATTTTACGACTGATTTGCTAATATGTGAAATATGAATACCGAACACTTCTAAATGAGTGAAAATGATAGGGAAATTGCCGTGTTAAAAATACATTATTTTCGACTGATCAAATACCCCCAAACTTAATTTCGATCGTCTCGAGCGAATGTTTTATTAAAGAAGAGAAGGAGAAAATAAAGAAAGAGAAAAACTAACTAGCACATTTTCGTAGGCAACACGATTGCACTGAGCACGTGCAACAAGCCTTTAAACCTCTAGGTGTTCCTAGTAGGAGGAGTGTTGTCTCCTGAGGGTTTTCAGCGGATTGCACCCACAAAATCCAATAATAAAAGGAAGATCTTGAATATTACATTTAAAGACAAGAATTGTAAAAGAAAAACTTTGAAAATTAGGGTTTCCAACTAAGCTAGCTTTTCGGTTGTCATGAGCCCTATCTTAATGGTCATGAAAAGATGTTAGAAATCACGTCCTTCCTCAATAAAACATCGTCTTATTTTTCATTCCTATCTTTCTTCCAAACATCGATCATATAACCCTGCGTGTGTGTAAAGGACATCCCTACACCCGGAGAATTCAATTCAAGCTATCATACTCTTGCCCATCAGCCTCAGTACTTTTTAATTAATGAATATTTATATATGAATTTGCTCACACACTTTCATGCGACCGTTAATACTTCTTGAGGTACTAACCGACTGATTACTCATGTGCTTGCTTATTTGGTGTATTTTCCTCGTCTTGCACCACCTCAGGCATAGCAGTGACTCCCAGACCAGTTGGCCTTAGGGCACTAGGTGAAGAAGCACCCTCGCTATATATTTTTTTATTGCCCTCGGTGATAACAAAACCAGTGTCCATTTTTCTCACCACTTTATATTTTTTTTATTCACTTTTTCTTTTTTTTATTTCCTTCATATATCGGCTTTAAGACAAGAGCATTTCAAGGTATCTTCTACTATCCCAGGCTTTAAGACGTGTGTAAATGCGAATAGCAGGGTATCAACGTTCAAAATGTTTGGCTTCCAGAATAGAAACTATTTTTCAGACTTATTTTTATCCTCAGATTAGTGACTTCCTTCATCTTACTAACCCTTGGGACAACGGCTCATTACTACTTATTACTAGTTCGTATAAGAAAACTTCTAATTTTCTTAGTTTTCTTAAATTTTTCTAATCTCATGGATGTAATTTTTCACTATCTAAACTTTTATTATCTTATTTATGTACAAAAAATATTTTTATTTTTGAAAAATTTTAAATTTTTATGTTTTCAAAATGTTTTGTGCTTATGCAAAGTGATATGCAAATGATGCGAAAATAAGCACAAACCTCCCCCAAACTTGTTTTCAACAGTGTCCTCACTGTTGCCATCTGCTAAAGCTCAAAAACCTGTAAGCTTGGGAGGAATTTATTAGTGGGGGCAAAATATTTAAGTGAAGACCCTCCCCCAAACTTATTTTTGGCTCAAAAGTTTGTAAAAATTTTCTTTTCAGGAGCCCGAAAATATACCCCCCCAAACTTAAGTTATGCAATGTTAATCTTTCAAAATCATATGAGGGGGTCAAAAATCAGTGGTCGATACCAAGCTTTGCAAAGACCGAATGTTAACACCAACCATTCAAAATTTTTATCAATGCAGTGCTCTGGTTGGTGGAAGAAGAAGTGGGGAAAGGTTAAGTGGTGGAATAGAATGTGTGTGCGTCTCATTTTGGAGAGACGATGCAGTGATTGTGATGGATTGCTCGCATTCTTTTTACAGTTCAAAAGAAGGGGTGGAGGTTCAATTTCAGTGATTGGAAGATGATTCATCTCAACACCCTTGTCATTCAAAAATGCGAGTTCATCAGCGAAGATCTCCTCAAAAGTTCCATCTATACCCCGATGAATAATATCATCACAAAGTGCGGGGTGATCTTCAGACTCTAAAAGCAGTTCATAATCAGTGTTAGTTGTTGACCCGGACATCTCGGTGGAAGAGTCCGTATGTGTATGATACATAGTTGGGTCAAACAATAACGTATGAAAAGAGTCAAGATCAGTATAAAGAGGATCATCAAATTCGCTGCTGTCGACATCCATTAAGTCGACAGAACAGACCTGAGCAGTAGGTTCGGAGGGTACACTTCCCAACTTGTAAATGTTTAGTTCTATTGACCTATTCCCGAAAGAGGGTCATAGAACCGTTACGACAGTTGATAATAGCATTGGAAGTGGCCAAAAAGGGGCGACCTAAAATCACCGGAATTTGATTCCGTGGGTTCGCTACAGGCTGTGTATCAATTACAATAAAATCTACCGGGAATTTAAATTCTCCGATTTTTATTAACACATCCTCCAGTTCACCCCTGGGTTTGGTGATTGATCGGTCAGCCATCTGGAGAGTTATGCTCGAAGGCTTTAACACTCCGATACCTAGTTGCTCGTATACCGAGTAAGGAAGCAAGTTAACACTAGCGCCAAGGTCAAGTAACGCACGGTTGATGTGTTTCTCCCCAATAGAAATGGAAATAGTAGGACAACCAGGGTCCTTACGTTTCCGTGGTAATTGTTGGGGAAAAGCCGTGTCTACAGTACTTGACATGAAGATTTTTTTAGGCACTTGAGTCTTTCTCTTCCTAGTGCACAAGTTCTTAAGGGTTTTTGCATAGGACGGAACTTGTTGAATAGCATCTAGGAGAGGGATGTTGATGTTAACTTCCTTAAACATGTTCATAATCTTCTCCATATATGGACTTGGTGTGTTAGCCCTTAACCGATTAGGATAAGGTGCTTTAGCAATAAGCGCTGGGTCCATCATAGGAGAAGGAAGTGTTTGTGGAATCGATCCCAAAATAGAAGTGGGGATCGTCCGTGGAGGGGTAACAGAGGTGGGCTGAAGTGGCGAGCCTTTTGGGAAACGAAGAATAGGCTCGTGAGAAGGTGGTGGGGTAGAAGAACTGGGGTCAGAATTAGAAGGGTGTGTGTGAGGAAAGGTCTCAGCCGGGGTGTTATTGATTGATTTTTCTGTATCATCAAACTCTTCCCCAACATGAGTGTCAAGCACTTTTCCAGATCTCAACGTGATTGCATCCACATGATGTGAATAGCCAGAATTAGGTAAAGGTTGAGCTGGAAGTTTCCCTTTCTCTCTTGCACGCATTTCGGCTTTTAGTTGTGCAATTTGTTCTTCCATCGATTTGATGTTCTCATTTTGAGAGATAATGATCTTCATCACATTCTCGACGGAAGATTGCAAACTTACCGTCCCTTGGATGGATTGTTTCATGAAAGTATCCAAGGTTTGTGCTAGTGCAGAGGTATTATCTGTACCGGTCAATTGCAAAGGACTAGATGGTGCAAAAGTGTTGACCGGATTTTGAAAGTTTTGTGCTTTAAAGGGGTGCTGACTTAATTGTGGTGGTTGCTGTTGTGGTGGAGGGACCCTTTGGAATTGATTCGGGTTTGGAACCGTGTTTTGAGATTGTGATTGGTTCCAAGCAAAATTAGGGTGATTCCTCCAACCCTGATCATATGTGGAGGAGAATGGATCGTTTCTAGGTCTTTGAAATGCGGCATTGGTATGCTCATGACCTTGAAACGGACATTCTTCCGTCAAGTGAGACGAATCAGAACAGCAGCCACATACAGTTTTGGAGAGTGATATTTGACTTAGGGTGGCGGCTAAAAATTTGTTTTCCATAGTCTCGAGTTTCTTGTGTATAGCTGCAAGGTCAGCTCTAACTCCTATGGAAATATCATTGCCATCCCTAGACGATTGACTCACACCCTCCCACTGTAAAGATTTTTCAGCGAAATCTTCTAGAAAGTTCCATGCTTCCCCATCATCTTTGGTCATAAAGTTGCCTTGACACATGGATTCAAGGGTCTGTCTTGTGTAAGGAGTAATGCCCTCATAAATGATTCGGCATAATTCCTATTTCGGGATGCCGTGATGTGGACATTGGACTAACAGATCCTTAAAACGTTCAAGACATTTTGAAAATGTTTCATTTGGAAGCTGGGTGAATTGATAGATTTCGCTGCGGACTCGAGCTGTCTTATGATGTGGGTAGAATTTCTTAAGGAATGCTTTGACGAATTCGTCCCAATTTGAAATGGAATGTGCGATAGTGTTATATAGCCACTTCTCGGCTAAATCGCACAAAGTGAATGGGAGAAGACGTAGACGGAAAGCATCCACAGAAAGCTGTGAAGTACCCATCATTGCGCATACATTTTCAAATTTCGTGATAAACACGTATGCGTCTTCAGGCTCGAGACCGTGAAATTTTGGTAGAAGGTTGATGTATTGGGGTTTTATTTGAAATTTTTCCCCGTTGGCTGGTGGAATGGAAAGACAGGTGGAAATGGGGCCTCGTGTAGGATAGCATCTCTCTTGGTGAGAGATGCGAGGTGGATTCTGCGCACCAACGGACGGCGGCAGGGTAGTGGAAAAGAAGTTCGATGGAGGTGGATCCATCGGAGTGGGTGTGGTGGTGGGTAAAAGAAAGGGTAAATGTAGAAATACCGACTTTAGGGTCGATCGGAAGGACGCGGACTAACAGGCACTAGAATCCCGTTGTCCAGCCTATCTTGCACTAAAAAGGGTTAGTACAAGTGGCAGCGTGAATTTATAATTAGGGGAAATGAAGTAAATGCGGTGTTTGTTTTGAAAAATGATACGGATTTTGAAAAGATGATGCGACACAACAAATGCAGCACACAAACCCTAATTTCTAGTGGTCACCTAGGTCCGGCTCTAGACCGCTCCTAACTGCCAAAAGACAAGTCGCAGGATAGAATCCTCCACTGCCTCTTTGTCCCCCTGTGGCCGGATAAGTGCCAGGTAAGTGGGAAGATACTCCACTACGTAAGTAGTGGGCCTAATTAAAAACCACTAGCCTTAGACACACTCGCCTTAGGCACCACAAGAAAACGCGGATAAGCAATGAATTACCCACGGCCTTCTCTTGTCCTAATTGAGCGCGACGGTCCTTAGAATCATCTCTAGATTTCTTTTAATTAATGAGGGTAAATGCGGATGCAAGTTTGTGATTTTCGGGGCTTAGGAAGGGTAATGAACTCCCCACCTAATCTGGATTTGGTCGTGCCCCTTAAATTCCGTATTAATTATGCAAACAACCAAGAATCAAAACACGCACAAATTTTTTATTTTTCTTTTGCGGCGCTGCGATTATTTGCAAAGAAACCTGCAGGAAATTTTTAATTGGAGCAGATGAGGGAGAAGATAAGAAAGTCAGAGACTCACAGAGCAAATTTGGTACACTGAAGCACCAAGGCCGATGCGGAACCGCCGCAATTGGTGGGTATCTGCCGCGGAATCGCGGTCACATAGGCAGTTCTCTGCACAAAAATTCTTCAGCAAGCTCCTGTACAATTTCTCAGCTCTCTGGAATATTCAAAAAAAAATTTATCCAAGCTCCAGTGATTCCAGATTTCCTCGCAATCAAATCACAACACACGTATTAGTGTTTGCACGAATTTTGATCACAAAATTTAGATGGAATAAAATTTTCAACTCAAATTTCAAAATACGAACAATTAGCGCACTATCCCCGGCAACGGTGCCATTTGATTGTTATAGAATTCTTGTTTGTGTAATTGGGAAATTGTAAAGAAATCACAACCAAAAATATTTTGACCGCAACCAATAACGGTGTCGATTGTAGCGCGTTAGTAAGTGCGGATCGTCCACAGGGATAGTGTAATCGTTCGGGTTTCAAATTAGATGAGTTGAAACTTTAAAGAAAAGAAAACAAACAATTCATGATTTATATTTGAAGTTCAAGAATTAGAAAATATAGATCTAATAACAAGAAAAAGATAGAATCAAGAATTGATAGTTTGATGATTTTTCCAAACCAAATATCAAGAATCGAAATGAGGCTCGTAGGAATCGATCGGATCTATAGATGTGATGCAATCTTACAATGACGTATTCTTATCCTTCGATGAATTGATACTAGATCGATGATGATCGATCGAGAATTAGGGATTTCTTATGAAACTAGGGTTTCATCTTATCCCTTGTTCTTTCGTCGATATCATTCACATTCTAGCCTCTAGTAAATTCAAGAAACGATCGTAGATCCCTAATTTCGAGCGATCACAATCAACAAAGGATCGCAACGAAACTAGGTCATCGATTCTTGAACTTGCTAGGGTTTACAAAACTCGTAGGACTTAAAAATCGTATTAAGATTTGTTACATCATCTTTCTATTGATTGTCTCGACTCCTTAACGAGCGGAGTTTTACTCAAACATCACAACAAGAACTACAATCACAAATTGAGATCGAATCATGATGCAAGAATTTAAAGAAAACAAGATTAAAGAATTTCACCTTTTATTTATATCAACAATTTCATTACATTCGCTCAAGAACTACAAGAGGAAGAACTCGATCGTCGATTTGGCTTCGCTCGTCTCCGTGGGTCGCGGATCGGCTTGGATCACTTGCCCGATTGAAGATCAGCTCGGCTCCTAAAAGGTTGAAGGCTTCTTGCTTGATTGGTACTCAAGATCTTGAATTTGGAGTGGAATTGGGGTTAGGGTTTCGCACAAGCCTTGTCACTAGACTTGTGGAAGAAGATGAAGAAGACTAAAGATTATTGAACTAATGATGAACTAATGATCGAACCCCTCAACCCTTAGATCTAGGTTCCTATTTATAGCCATCAAAACCCTAGATCTAGGATTTGAATTTTAAGTTTCCCTCCAAAAGTTTGTTGAGGAGATTTTGAATTTCCTCCAAAAGTTAGTTAGAGGAGAAGCTTCTAGATGTGATTAGTTAGGAGGGAGCTTCTAGAAGAGGTTAGTTAGGAGCTTAATTAGGATTAGCTTTGCTTAATGATCTTTGCTGATCTGGCAGAAGACTCTGGAGAATTCTGAAATTTGACGTGTCAAAATGAGGTGTAGGCCTTGAGAAAGGAATTATGCCCAAAAATTGCAATGCTGACGTGGCAGAAGCGCCGCGGAACCGCGGCGCAAGCCGGCTCCCGCCGCGGTTCCGCGGCCATGTTGGAGGCTTGGGCCTTGGGCTCTCTGGTGCTTGTTGGGCTTCAGTTGTGGGCCTTTCTTTGATATGTTTAATTGTATTTCTCCCTTTGGATTGCTACCAGATCTCAAAACTTGGAGTTTGTGTAATGTTTGATCAGCAAAATGACAATTTTGGCTTTTCTTCCGGATTTTCCTGCACAATTTCTCAAGACGAGTGTTGCGCAATACAGAGATGACGCGATGCCATGAAATGCAGTCAATTTCCTTTATAGTGCCGGTTTTAGAGTCTAACACATGCAATCTGATATTTTACGACTGATTTGCTAATATGTGAAATATGAATACCGAACACTTCTAAATGAGTGAAAATGATAGGGAAATTGCCGTGTTAAAAATACATTATTTTCGACTGATCAGGTTGACTTTCCACTTTTCAGACAGCGCGAACTTGCCTTGTAAGTACTGATCCTCGATCCATCCCTTAAAGACGAAACAGTCCTCAATCGGGTGACTTACCGTGTGGTGGTAAGGGCAATAATCGGAATTATTGAGATCGCCTGGCTGCAACAGACGTTTTGGACTCGGCAGATTGATGAGTCCGTTGCGCGTGGCCAGCTCGAACAGTTTCCTTGTTTTATTCTGAGGAAACGGGTAAGGACGTCCCAGTCTTTCCTCGAGGGATGGGTGTGGACGCACATTGTTTTGGCGAACAACCGGTTTTGGAGTTGCTCGGCTGTTGTTGAGTATTGGCGACGACGATCGTTTTCCCTTTTCCTTTCTCATTTCGAGAGTCGGGCTTTGGAGGAGACGGTCTGTGACCCATCTGGTCCATTTGGGCCAGTTTGTCAATCAAGGCCCGGAAAGTCGTTGGCTTGAAGAACATCATGAATTGTGAGATGGACGCTTGCGGATCAAGAGTGCCCACGAACATGCCTACCGCAGGTGCTTCTTCGTTGCGCTGTTTGCATTTTGACCACAGATTCCGCCATCGGATAGCGTACTGGACCCATTCTCGCCTGGCTTCACCCTGGCATTAATCAGTGCTGTTACCGGGGTGCGTCCACTAGCACTCACGAATCTTTGCATAAACAGTAGCTCCATCTCCGCAAATGTTTTGACAGAGTCGTTAGGTAGCTCCGAATACCATTCAAAGGCTGTTTCTGCTAAGCTGCCGATGAATTGTCGAAGCAACAATTTGTCATCGCCTTCAGTATTGCCGCATAAGGCCCTGAATTGAGCGACATGCTAATATGGATTCCCTGTCCCCTTGTACACATGGAATTTAGGGATCGTATATCCCGGCGGGTAACTGATTTGGTCATACCAGCCCAGGTAGGGTCGTCCGGTTCTAGCAATTTCCCCAGCCGCCTCATTCGCCTGATGAGCTCGTATTTGCTGAGCTATATAGTCATCCAATACGGCCTTAGAAATGGTTTCTTTCTTGGCTGCTGAAAGAGCCGGAGGAGGATTCGATGTCTCTCCTTTGTCATCATCAAGGACAATCGGAGGATCTTCTGCAGGAGGATCTTGCTGGATCATCATCCCTACCATAACTTGGAAGAGAAGCGCCATTTGTTTTATGTTAGCCGCTTACTCTGCGGCTTCTTTTTCCTTCTTTTCGAGGACTCTGCGTAGGTAGTCAGCGTCAGTTTCTTGTTCATGACGCTGCTCTGATGATGCCTCCGAGCTTTCTTTTGGCCCGGTAAGTGTGGCCATTGCAGTCATCATCTCCTGAAGCTTCTGTTGCTACTCCTGGGCTTTCGTCACGGATCGGGTGAGCGGTCGGTGACCCGTCGAACCACGGCTTTCCTCCTTTCCAGAAGCCATATAAACAGTGTGCACCACCATGCCCCCAGACTTGGGGTGTTTGTGCTCAGCGCGTTTATGGTTTGATATGTTCATGGGGGCTTTTTGCGGCCTCATGCTCATTTGAGCGATTGACGTTGAGGGAGCCGTTGCGGTGGGCACCCATCCAGCTGTTGCTTCTTCTGGCTTGACAGAGTAGTCCTTCTCCTGCCGAACCTTCATCTTTTTCTGTCGGCGGAGATAGTCTTGATCCATCACGGAGTTTTGGACTTGACGCCAGACCTTGTAAATTTCAGAGTATAGTCGTTGAGGAGGTTGCTCCGGCTTCTTCTCTGTAGCATTCTTCACAGGTGAAGGAGTTCACTTCAGCACTGCAGTAGGAGAGTCTCTGCGCACCTTGTTGAGCAGTTCAAAGCTATTCCCGGTCGGAACAGCAGTATCAACTTCCACCATTGGGGCTGATGGAGATAGCCCAGAGGGGGAGTTTCCCCCAGCCTTCCTTACTCGGCGCCAGTGGCGACGTCGAGCGTGTCGTGCGGATGGGGTTGTTTCAGCTATAAGGGTGACTTCATCATGCCCCCTCTGGGCAGGGGAAGCTGCTTTGAGGACCTCGCCTGGAGCAGAAACCCGAATGGACAGCCTTGTAAAAACTGACTTCTTGGAAGGAGAAGCCTTTTCAATAATCTCTTTCGCTTGAGCCGGAATGGCTATCCGCTTTGGGATGGCAGCTTCGGGTATCGCGGGCTTGTAAACGTTCTGGCCTAATCTGTTGAAAACTGAGGTACTGAAGTTGGGCGACCCGTTGAGAGAGGCCGCGGCAGTGGTAAATCGATCAAAGACCGACTTCTTTGGGGCTTCTTGCAACGTCATTGGGGCATTGAAGCTCAGCGGTGGGAGCATGGTCCCGAAGAATAGTCCAGTAGTGGCTTGAGTTATCTGCTCCACTGGCATCTTAAAAAGAGAGGCCGCTTGGGGTCCGTAAGTCACTCCTCCAGCAGGTACGGAGCGAGAGTTGCAGTTGCAGGTAGTGCAGTTTGAAACCATTGATCTTCTGTTTTCTGCACAGATCAAGACACCAAATCTAAGTACCTTGAATCCAAAGGCAATTACAGCGAACCACGATTTGTTCGCGAACACGACACACGAAGTGTGGAGTGGAAAGAGGAAAAGGTCCCACCGGGCGTGCCAGAATCAGTTCCCCTCCGAACGGCGGCCAAGACATGGACGTCTTGCCTGAAGTTCGGGGCAAATGCTATTTGGTTTTATCCGTCCACCTCTCCGAAGATGCCAAGTTGATTTATGGCACCGTGTATCGGAGGTTTAGACGGATGCGGCCGATGTAGCAGACTTCGTCAGATTCCCCCTCGCTTGAGGGGTTTTTGATTGTAGGGACGCTCTTCCCTGCAGGTGCAAGCCCCTTCAGTTAATTACGCTACTGCACCGTGGTAGCAACTTTTTCCTTCTCCGGATGGTCACTTCATGTCATGGGTGTTTGTTTTGTTTATAGTTGCCCGTGGATTGTATACGGAGACTAATTTATGTCGTCGCCCGTAGGACGTGGATTAGTCCAAATCCGTGTTTACTTAGATTTGGGTTTGGGGTTTTGGTTTAAGGATACGTTAGCCGTATTTGAGGCTAAGATCAACTTAAATGTTTGTTAAGGATACGTTAGTCCAGTTTGAGACCAAGATCAACTTAACGGGATCGTTTAGATCCGACAAAAGAGCATTTGGGGGCTCTATTGTTCCAGATTAGGGACATAGTGGTCCTTATTTAATGTATGGCCGTCGGGACCCGTCACCTCTCTGACGTCGTTGAAGAATTACAACGACAGGTGTCAGAGGAGTTCAGAGATGTACCCTTGAACCAAAGTCGATTGGGGAATCTATAGTCCAATTTGGGACTAAAGTCTGTTTGAAGGTTTAAAGATACGTTAGCCGTATTTGAGGCTAAGATCAATTTAGACGGGATCGTTTAGATCCGACAAAAGAGCATTTGGGGGCTCTATTGTTCCAGTTTAGGGACATAGTGGTCCATCTCCAGTTTAGGGACATAGTGGTCCATAGGTAGTTTAGGGACATTGCGGTCCATAGGTAGTTTAGGGACGTGGGGGTCCATTTCCAGTTTAAGGACGTGGTGGTCCATTTCCAGTTTAGGGACATAGGGGTCCATTGCCAGTTTAGGGACATGGTGGTCCATGGAATGTATGGCCGTCGGGACCCGTCACCTCTCTGAAGACGTTGAAGGATTACAACGACAGATATCAGAGGAGTTCGGAGATGTACCCTTGAACCAGGTGTAAATTGATTTAAGAGAGCAGCCGTGCTCAGTCAATTTAATTTGAGGACTTACGGCCATGATTGGGCTAAGTCCAGTTGAAGATGTTCAACGTTTTTATTTATATTTAGCCTAGTAAGCCTTTATTAGGGCTCTGCCCCTGTTAATAATGCACGGCATTTTATTCTGTCCTGTTAGGCATTTTAAGTTGGGCTCTGTCCCCTTTTTATAATGCAGAGCATTTATTTTGGTCCATTGGACCTCTTAATTGGGCTCTGCCCTTTAATAATACGCTGCATTAATTAGTCTGACAGAGCGCCACGTGGCTTGTCAGGCGCTTTGCGCCAATTGAGGATCGCAAGGCGCAAGTCCGTGTAGAGGTGACGCGTGTCACGCTCCGGTGAGCGCAAGTGCAGTGCGCTGCGCTGTTGCGCTGCTGACACGTGGCGCGCTCCGGTGAGTTGCGCCAATTCATGAGAGCAATGCTCTGTTTTAAAAGCGCATAGCGCAAGCTGTTCTAGAGCTGACACGTGGCGCTCTTTGGTGGCTTGCGCCAACCCAGGAGCGCAACAGTGCAGATTTACAAGTGCAAGACACTATTTTAATATCTTGATCCAATTTTGGATTCAAGAAAAGAATCTTTTAAGATTCCAGAACTAGTGGTTCATCAAAAGGCAATGCCTTTGTTATTATTATATATTTTTTTATTGAAGATCCTTGATCTTGTTCTTAGATCAATGATCTTTTCAGAAGAAATTCTTCTTTTTTTCAAAGGTTTTTACCTTTTTCTTTCTTTGAGCTCTTCTCAAAATTCTGTAGAGGAATTCTCTATTTTTCTCTCTGTGTTGATCTCGCTTTTAGACTTGGAGTCTAGGGGCCTTTTAATAGTGCCATTTGATTTGTTAAATTAGTTAAAGAGATCTTTCTCTGAGTGATTTGGGGATTTTTCCCCATCGTTGGATCTTTGATCCAAGGGCTTCTGTTTTACAGAAGGCAATCTTCTTGTTTTTAACAAGATTGAGAAAGATCTTTCCAGAATTTTTCTGTTTTGGTGCTGGCATTGGCGCAAATACATCTGCGCTGGCGCAACTGCGCTGCCACGTGCCGCGCAGCTGCGCAGCCACGTGCCGCGCAGCGCAGAGCGCAAGTCAAATGAAACGTTGCTTCTTTCATAGAGCCTTGCTCTGATTGAGCGCGCTGCCTTGGGCGCTGCACTCGCTGCGCTGGCGTGTCTGATTTGACACGTGGCGCTCTGCGCATAGCGTAGGGAATCTGAAGCGTTGCTTCATTTATTTTAATTTTAATTTTCACTTTAATTTTCAAAAAAGAGCTTTGCTCTGATTGGGGGAAACATAAGCGTTGCTTCATTTCCCGCCTTGGAATTTGAACAGGGCATTGCTCTGATTGGAGTAAACACCCCGTTAGAAAAAATTTCTAACGGGGCGCTGTCCCGCACCCCGCAAGGGGCCTGCTAGCCCCCTTGACCCCCATCCCGCTATCCGGGTAGCAGGACCCCTGTAAAAACTCTGCGGGGCCCCTGATATATCCAAAACCCCTTCAAAACACAACGCTGCACATTGAGTTCGCATGACCATGTTTGACCCGTCAATCGAAGGTTCTCTCGCTCCAAAGACGAGTGGTAATTAACGGCAGCTTAGTCCGCAGTTGCCGGAGATTTGGATCCCTACAATCAATAAACCCCCGCCTACCCTAGGCAGGGGGAATCTATAGTGCACCGACAAGCGCGCGCGTATTCCCATCTCAATGGGGTGATGAAAAACACTCTACAGATTCTGGCACGCCCGGTGGGATAAATCTCTCCTCCCATATTTCGGGTTAAACGTGCATGAGACCTCAATCAATATACATATCGATATTTATACTAAAATAATGCTCTTTCATGCAGGACTTCAAGCGATCAAAGCTCAACCATGTCTCCAAGGATCAGCTCAGCTCTCGACACAGCTCCCATCTCCTACACGATGAAGATGGACACCAGGACGGTCTTCCCAGCCAGTCTTGGACGACAATGGGAGGAGCCACCGCTACCATTTGGCTCTATTCTGTTCGTGCCAGCTAGCGCCATCCCAGCTTCTCAAGCTCCAGCAACAGACAGACCGGTCTCGAAAGGCAGGAGGCCAAATGTGGTGATCTCGAGGGCACCACAACCCAAACGCAAGTCGGTGTTTGAACGACTTTTCTTAACCCCAGCCGGGGGAAGGCCATCAACACCAACAAAGCAACAAGGCGTCTCGAGCAAGCTCCAGCGATGCCCTCGACAACTGCTCAATCAGGTATCTTCTCTGAGCTCCTCATCAATCGACTCATGGTGGATCCCCAGGAAGCAGATGCCCGCCAAGCCCTTAAAATTGAGAAGCTAAGGCAGAAAAGGCTCAGATATAGAGCCAACAAAAGGGTTAGGGCTCCTGCTAGGCTGAACTTCATGAGGTTCGAAGAACATGGTTACCCTGCCAAAGATGAGGAAATGGTTGGATATGTGGTCCATACTGTCTACATAGTGGGCAAGCGCCGTAAGACCAGGGATGGGGCCGCTACATCTCAAATCCAATCTGATGTGAATGTGGCTGTCACTTCCCAAGACCAGCATCCTCCGGAAGGTAATGAAAATACTCCCAGTGAATCTGATAAGCAGAGAGATCCCTCGGTTCATGAGGAGTCGGGCTCGGAAAACGAAGAGGAGCCAATCTTCCGTCCTAAGAACGCAGAGCAGCAACTTCTACAAGAGCTCCGAAAATAGCTCAGAAGTAAAGACAAGGAGATGGCCAAACTTTACTCCAAAATTGACGACTTGACGAATGTCATGATGTAGCTCACGGCCCAAGTTTCCTCTCAGCCGTCTAATCAAGCGCATAGTTCTGCTCATGAACCGGGAAACGGTGTTCCGAGGCAGCCGACGCCTATTCCCTCAAATCCAAAGGTGGGCGGACCACATGAAAGTCAGTCGCATCCTATCTCTGGAAATGTCTTGGCTACCGATGACAGCAGCCCGCTAACTTAAGATCAAATAATGGATTTAGTTGCCAACAAAGTCAAAACATCGGTAGCCAAAACCGAAGCGCACAAAGATGCTAGCAATACCGGGAGGCCATATCCTGCTCAGTATGATCTGGTAGAATTTCCTAGTGGCTATATCATCCCCAAATTCAGAATATTTGATGGAACGGGAAATGCGAATCAGCACGTTGCCATTTTAAAGCCTCATACGGGAATACTGGGGGCAATGATGCGATTCTCCTCCACCAATTCGTTAATAGCTTAACCGATGTCGCTTTCGATTGGTACGCGAGCATACCGAATGGATCTATTACTACTTTCGTCCAAATGGAATCTCTGTTCCGACAAAGGTTCATGAGTGTCAGCGATAAGATCACCATTGCCGACCTCGTAAGGACCAAGTCAAAGAACAACGAAAGCAGCACGGATTTTATAACCCGATGGTGCAATCTCTCCGTCAAATGTGAACCGCCGATAGAGCAGGACCAATCTGTCAGTCTCCTCGTCGGAAATCTTAACAATTGGATGGCCCCATCTCTATGCACCGCGGGTCTCAAAACATTCCAAGAATTGACCAGGAAAGTTCAGATGCCGGAGCGCTCAAAGCAGGAGTCCTCCTCGGATTCCCAAAATAACAATAGGTCCTGGAGAAACCGAAAGGACGAAAATCGCAAAGGCGGAAATTCCGACGATTCTGAATCTTTCAACACCTCGGTTAACTGAAATAAGCAATGGATGAACGGGCCTAATGCCAACCGGTCTCGGAAACCAGTGTTCGGAGAGGGAGGAGAAGCTCCACTGAAAGAGAAGCTGGATAAGGTCTATTCCTTCAGAAGGGACAAAGTCCATAAAATATTCAAAGATGCTCGAAGAAACGGTCTATAATTGCCAGAATCAAAAAAACCGCTAGAAGCGAATATGACCGACGACCCTAAATACTGCCCCTATCATAGAGTGATAGGTCATGCCATTGAGGACTGCTTCGTCTTCAAAGATTGGGTCGAAAAGTAATACAAGGCAGGAGAGATAGACCTGTCTAAAGGCGTGTTAACAAACAGTCAAGCCGCGACCGCCAATTTCATACAAACGGAGACCAAAGTCCTTCGTGAAACTGATTCTCTCAGGCATCTGCCTTTCTCTAAAAACATCGAGCACCACGTCATTAAACTGGGAACAGTCGACCTCTAAGTCGTTAAACTGGAAATATAAAAAAATGTGTAAATAAAAAGAAAAAACAGGAGAAAAGTCAAAATGATGGGGTAACTCGCAATAAAAATCAGCGAGTAAAATAAAGATGAAAAATAAAGCCGAAATGATAGGGCAACCGCGAATAAATAGCTGAAATGATAGGGCAATTGCGACCTTCACGATAAGGAAAGCTGAAATGATAGAGCAATCGCGGTAAAACAAAAAAAATATATATACAAAAACAAAAAACAAAAAAAACGGCGAATGATGAGTCGCTCCTGGTACCATATTCCAGTGCAGCGATGCAGACGCCGACTAAAATCCAATTTTCCAAAATTCTTCCAGCCCTACGGCCAGTCCCCAAATTGACTACCGTATACAATCCACAGGCTCAAATAATTCTCATCATACCCATGCCCCACTGCAACCATCCATCCAACGGCCGGTCTCCACCCTTGGAATTATGTTCTATTTGGGAAGACCCACTCATGCGTTCTCACGATGCGTGAGGAGAACAAACCTTTTGAGATCCTTACGACTCGTAAGAAAACGGCTTCGTGGGATCCTTACGACCCATAAAGGAAAAACACATTTGGGAGTCCCCATGACTCCTAAGGAGAAAGTATACCTACGAGATCCTTTTGACTCATAGGGAGAAAATGCTTTTATGGGACCCTTACGGCTCATAAAATTGAAAAGCCTTAGGTGATAAGGACCTAAACATGTCTCCTAAGCCATCGCTCCCCAACAGGAAAAGGAAAATGATGAATTGCTCCTGGCACCTGTGCTTCAGTGTTAGCAACGCTGATGCCGACCCCTACCCCAAAATTCCAAGCTTCCGATCCAATAGACCCCTAAGTCTTTAAACTGGGAATAGATGACCTCTATGTCGTTAAACTGGGAACAGATGACCCCTAAGTCGTTAATCTGAAAACGAGGGAAATCCCCTCATGGCGAATGATGAGTCGCTCCTGGTACCATATTCCAGTACAGTGATACAGACGCCAACCAAACTCTGAATGTCCCAACGGCGAATGATGAGTCGCTCCTGGTACCATATTCCAGTGTAGCGATGCAGACACCAATAAAGTCCCAAAATTCTTCCGGCCCTGCGGTCTGGATCATACATCCTGTAAAACTGTATACAATCCACGGGCGTAAAACGATCCCAATCTCTCCCAAATCCTACCGGTGAGACCGCATTGAAAGTCCCACCAGCAATGAAGATTAAAAAAAAAGTTGTCCACAAGCAAAAGGGGCACGGATGAAAACCCGAAAGTGCTCCGTGAGTAAAAACAGCAGGACTGCCGGCGAGTTTGTGAAAATCCGAAAAGGCGCAAACTCGTGAAAAATAGATGAAATGCACTCGCAAAGTCCCCTCGACATTGTGAGGAGAAAATTCCCGCGTGAGATCCTTACGACTCACAAAGGAGCAATACACTTAAGAGTCCCCATGACTCATAAGGAGAAAATACACCTACGGGATCCTTACGACTCGTAGGAAGAAAATATTTTTATCGGACCCTTACGGCTCATAAAATTGAAAAGTCTTAAGGGATAGGGACCTAAAACCTGTCTCCTAAGCCATCGCTTCCTAATAAGCAAACACAAATGGTGATTCGCTCCTGGTACCATATTCCAGTGTAGCGATGCTGATGCCAAACAAAAACCAAAATCCCCAAATCCACTCATGGCAAATGATGATTCGCTCCTGGTACCATATTTCAGTGTAACGATGCTTATGTCAACCCAAATCAAATCCAATCAACAAGCTCTGCGTCGGAATCATGCTTCGTCTCAGAGTGTACCTCCTCTTCAGAATTATGTTCCGTCCTAGAATCAAGTCAACAAGCGACCTCCTCGTCGGAATTATGCTCCGTCCTGGAATCAAGTCAACCAGCGACCTTCCCGTCAGAATTATGCTTCGACTCGGAATCAAGTCGACCAGCGACCTCCTCGTCGGAATTATGCTTCGTCCTGGAATCAAGTCAACAAGCGACCTCCTCGTCGAAATTATGCTCCGTCCTGGAATCAAGTCAACCAACGACCTCCTCGTCCAAATTATGCTTCGACTCGGAATCAAGTCGACTAGCGACCTCCTCGTCGGAATTATGCTCTGTCCTGGAATCAAGTCAACCAGCGACCTCCCTGTCGGAATTATGCTCCGTCTCGGAATCAAGTCAATGAACGACCACCCCGTCGGAATTAAGCTCTGCCTCGGAATCAAGTCAACTAACAAGCTCTGCTTCGAAATCATGCTTCGTCTCAGAATGTACACCGTGTCGAAATCAAGCTTCGCCTCGGAGTATCTGCCTTCCCTGTCGGAATTATACTTCGCCTGGGAATTAACCTCTACATCGAAATTACGCTTCGGTCAGAATGTCTGCCGCTCATCTGAATTATGCTCCGATCCATGGAATCATGCTCCGCTCTTCGGAATTATGCTTCTCCGACCCTTTGGAATCATGCTCCGATCCCTGGAATTATGCTCCGCAAATCGGAATGATGCTCCAATCCCCGGGAATCATGCTCCCCGAGGGATGCTCCGCCCCCGGAATGATGTTCCACCTCAAAGTCCAGCTTCAAGATCCATCAATTTCATGCACACAACTCATATGCGCGGTGTGCATTTATTGATGGGGGCACTTTGTTGGGGTCAAAAATTGCACCCCGTTTGACTAAGTCAAAGTCAAAGTCAACCCCAAGCCAGGTGGGCCCAAGCCCAGGTCAAGTGGGCCCATGCCCAAGTCAAGCCCTGCGGCCGGCCTCCCCATGCCAAAATAAGAATCATGTAACAAATAATTTTGATGTAATTTTTTGTGCATGAATGTAAGCAAAATGGGCATAAAGCCAAATTTTTTGTAAAGCCCATGGCTTATGTGCAAAAGAAATGAGCACATGAGGCATGGGATAGGCAAAATGCCATTTTTTAAAGCCTAAGGGGCTATATGTAAATGTGTAAGCCTATATAAGCTAACATGATGATGAATAAAAACATATACTTTTCATTTTTCTAAAACTTTAGGGTTTGTGCCTTTTTCTTCTCCTTCCTCAAGGACCTAAATCTTCTCCTTTCCTTTGAATTAAATCAAGAGTTTTGCCCTTCTTTTTCAAAAACTACATAGTTTTTCACCACAAAACCCACAAAGAGGAGCTCAGATCTTCCATTAGATCTCAAAAAAGGGAGACTTTTAAGTCTCACCCTCCTTTTCTCCAAGATCCAGCCGATCAAGAGGAGGAAGAAGGAGACCCATCTCCAAAAATCCAACTTTGGACAAAATCCCAGTTAACAGAAGATCCAAGACTCAAGAGAGAAGAACCTCTGAAGATTTTTAGGGAGTTCATCTCCAAGACCCAAATCCTCAAAGGAGTTTAACTCCTAATCCAGATCCTTAGGAGTTTGACTCCAAATCTAAATCTTTTGGAGTTTAACTCCACTCAAAATCCTCTTTACGAGTTTTACTCCCATTTCTAGGGGTAAAAACCCCTTCCTTTCGCTAGCGCGGTAAAAACCCCTTCCTTTCGCTAGCCCCCGAACGCCCACGTGCCGAGCACGTAGGGCGCTAGCGCCCAAGCGTCCACGTGCCGGGCACGTGAGGCGCTTGCGCCGGCATCCAAGCGCCTAGTGCCAGTGCCAGCGCCCAAGCGCCTAGCTCCAACTCAAGCGCCCAAGCGCTAGCACTAGCGCCAACGCCCAGCGCCTGCGTGCTAGGCGCGCGAGGCGCTGGCACCTACGCGTCCTTTGGACGCCATTTCCCCCCTATTTTACACACACTCCACATTAAAAATACCTCCCCCGTTAGAAAAAATTTCTAACGGGGTGCTGCCCCGCACTCCGCAAGGGGGCTGCTAGCCCCCTTGACCCCCAGCCCGCTATCCGGGTAGCGGGACCCCCGTAAAAACTCTGCGGGGCCCCCGATATATCCAAAACCCCTTCAAAACACAAAATTGCACATTGAGTTCGCATGACCATGTTTGACCCGTCCATCGGAGGTTCTCTCGCTCAAAAGGCGAGGGGTAATTAACGGCAGCTTAGTCCACGGCTGCCGGAGATTCGGATCCCCACAATCAATAAACCCTCGTCTACCGTAGGCAGGGGGAATCTGTAATACGCCTGACAAGCGCGCGCATTTTCCCATCTCAATGGGGTGACGAAAAACACCCTGCAGGGAGCTTACCCCGCCGTTTGGACACGGACGAGCGTGTCCACGACGGATGTGTGTCAATCTATCTGGACGGACAGAGCGTGTTAGATGATCGGCGGAGGAGGGGGTTCGTCCACGTCTCCGTTGAGGGGGAGGCGGCGGCTGGTGCTTAGATCGTCGTGGTGATCGCTAGCCATTGGGTTAAGATCGGAAGATGAACTTTTGTTTTAGTGGAATCAAGAATTTCCCACAGACGGCGCCAGCTGACGTGTGTCGAATCACGTCAAGATGTTACCTTCCGTAGATCTCTTCGTGTGCTGTTGGCGATGATAGACGGCTGAGATTGGAGTTGGAGGATGGCTCCTGAAGCGCGTGGATCTCAATGGGTTTGAGGTTGTTTGGGCCGAGCTACCTGGAAGGAAGTCCTGGGGTGGTTATACCACCGAGGACCCTCCGACGGTCAAGTTAGAGAGGAAATCCGAGCAGATTAACGGCTTAGTGGGGAGAAAAAGACTTACTTGAACCGTCTGAAGGAGGGGTTTAAATAGTGGTGGCAATAGGCAGGCAGACGCGAGAATCACGCCGGCCGTTACGCTCCCGACGTCACACCCGCGTGATGGGCGGGATCCCGCATTAATGGCGAGACAGGCTCGTTAATAGGGGATCGTGATGGCGTGGAACGCAGGACGTGGTCGGCAGATATCTCGCGCATGGAGAGATTCATGGGAGTGAGGCGGTTGCGCCTGCGAGTGATGCTGTTGGTCGGTCGACGAGACCGAGGAAGATGAGCTCGGCGGGAGAGCTCGCGAACAAGCGAGAGGCTGAGCTATCTTGGTTCTGCTAGAGCCCGGAGGCGAACTGAGAGGGCCGAGGAGGCCAGTTATGCAGGAGGCTCGGAGACGAGCCAAAGGTTGTCTGTAGGATTTGCATAGGAGCGGTCTGGTCGGCCACTGTGGGTACTTTCTTGCAAACTTTGGGACACGTCATCTGCCGCGTGTCATGATCTGAAAGATCACCGATATCGAGCATCATCAAACATGGACCCACTAAGGCTTTGAGAGAATCCGATCTTATTTGTCACTAGACTCAAGTGCGCCATATTTATAAATGGACAGTTGGACACAAAATTCATCTCATTGAGATTAGATGAAGGGTTATCTGTGCTGGAACTATTATTACCGGAACCCCTTGTGGGCCCTATCTATCTTCAATCGTAAGTGACTATGTTACTGTACCAAAACTACCTTCCAGTTTTGCCAAAAACCCTTTCTGTTAAAGGAAAAATTAATTATTTTTTTTGGCACTGAAAAAAAAATATTAAGTTGTTGAGCAAATGGTATAATGTTGTGGTGCGTACAGTACAGACGCAAACCAAACACCTCACTACCTTATCCACCCCAAAATTCCAGCGTATGCTTTCCAATCGATCCTCCTCTTCCTGCTCTCCCCATTCTAGAGAGAGGGAGAGGGAGAGGGACGAACATACAAACACACCACACAAAAAGAAAGAACGAGAGAGAGAGAGAGAGAGAGAGAGAGAGAGAGAGCTTCAAGTTCCTTCAATGGCCTCAGCCACAACAAGACCCCTCTTCTCCTTCTTCCACAAACTCCACCCCACAAAACCCTCGTCCAAACCCCATTACCTCCCAATCCCCAAACTCCCCATAAATCCCTCTTTCTCTCTACACAAGGTTCACTCCATTGATGTTTCTCAAGAGGACAAGCCTCTAGGGCAATCAGACAAAGGCAGTGAAGTAGAAGAAGAAGAGCAAAACCTCGAAGAAGGGCAACAAACCCAAACCCAAAACATCGATCCCCGAAGGATCGAAGAGAAGTTCGTTGTCCTCAACACCGGGATATACGAATGCCGATCTTGCGGATACCGGTAAGGTTAAGAACCACTTTATTCAAATAAAAGCTTAAGCTGTTTGGTTGTGAATAAGGAAACTGATTTTAGCCTGAATTATCTAATTTGAAAAGGCTAAATTGCAAGAAACCTCTTTCATTTTTGCCCAATTAGCATGAAACCATCCTTGGTTTTGAAACCTACAATTAACATTAACTTTTTCCCTATTTATTAGTTTTTGATTCCTAAAAATACTCCGTGGTAGAAATTATAATTACAATCAATTTGTGAACACCTGCAAGAAAAAATAATAGAATTTCAACAGTAAAATTTGAAATAATTCATGGAAACAATAACATCATTTGTGTTTTTTCAACTGTAAGAGCAGAACTCTTTTAGGAGTCTGTCCCATGGAAAAAATTATTTAAAAACTCAGAAAAGGTTATATAAATACATCAAATCTTGTGTATCAAATTACATCTTCCCATACCTACCACAATATGCACACATGCACCTACAGGTATCCCTAAACCGATACAAGTAAAGATAAAAATATAGATAAAAGAGAAGAAATAACAAGAAGGGAAAGACGAAAAGGGGCAAGGCTAAGGAGGTTTGTTGTTAATTTGGCATAGCATTCTTAAATTGAAAAAATGATAGACATTCAAAGGTGATCAGGTATAATTAACAAAAACAACAATAGGGTTGAACAGGTAAAAAGCGGGATTTTTTTTTAAAACTAAGGGTTATTTCTGCTAATTACGTAGAAGTAAGGAGAATATTCTGCTGATCTGTCAATTTGGAAATTGAATATGATGAGTATGAATTTTGAATCCAGAACCTCTTGAAATTTCATGATATGATTTCCCAAAGCTTTAGATGTTAGGTTGTGAGATGATATCAGTAATACAAGCTGATATAATAGTGAACAGGTATGATGAATCTGCTGGAGACCCGTCATACCCAATACCTGCTGGACTGCCGTTTGCAAAGCTACCTGAGGACTGGTTTTGCCCGACTTGCGGCGCGGCACAGAGTTTCTTTGTGAGCAAAAGTGTTGAGATTGCAGGGTTTGCGGAGAACCAGCAGTTCGGATTGGGAGGCAACACCTTGACCTCAGGGCAAAAGGCCTTGTTGATCTATGGCAGCTTGCTCCTTGCCTTTGCTCTGTTTTTGTCTGGTTATTTCTTGCAGTGATTTTGATTTTGTGTGTTTATTAGAGCTATCTTAGCTGCTTTCTTAAGAAAACTTTCTTTCATTTCTATGAGATTCCTTTGTTAAAATATAAAAACTGTTATAGTTAAAATCTCATCGCAATTTCGGAAGTGTGAGTGCAGTGATAGGGACTTTAATGACCTCAGATCATTACTTATTCGACTCCTATCATGTTTAAAAATATTTACCTTTTTTTAAAAAGAGGGTTTCTTACTTAAAGCCCCCTGAAACTGAGCTAATTACTAAAAAACCCCAAAACTTGATAATCATATATTATCCCAAAACGTTAAAGCTGCATCATTTTACCCCTTCCATTAGCTCTTTTACATCACTCCGTTACACAATTAATGAAGGAAGTCAGGTTGGGTTATTAAACCCCTAACTCATTTGTATTTACTCATCTTCATCTAAAATTCTAAATCAGAACCCTGTTTGAGAAAGAGAATCCATATTCCATTACCAATTGAAGATTTGAAGCCTTAATTTCGAAGCCCTAATTCTGAATAGGGCCTCTAATTTGAAATTTTAGATGAAGAAAAGTGAATACTGTTAGATATATGTGCTCTCAAATCAATCATTTTAATTGAAGAAGGACCTATACGAGAGAACAATCTTACTCAAGATGATAATATGTTATCTGGTTTTTCTTTATCTTACATGTGATGCATTTTATTCACTATCATGTATCGTTTAGATATGAGATAAATTCTTAGGATTTTACTTGATTACCAGGACGATGATGAAGATCATACTAGTGAGGCTTGGATAGTCGATAAGCACATTCTTAAATATCCCTAATCATAGGAGTATCGAGACCGGGTATCAGTACTCCAGTTTAGACTAGTGTGTACGTTTTCTAATCCGGTTGAAGGGCGATAGCTGATCCTACAGCTATTGATATTTGACATCGAGAATTGTATACATATGCTCATTCGATGAGTTACACTGGACGGACTCACTGAGAACTCCTAGTTGGTAATGTACCAATATCAGGTAGCAGTTCTCTGATGACATGAGTACAAAGTGGTCACGAGGACTTGAGATCTCCATAGTGTCTCATGTGTGTTCGCACTATACTTAGACTTCTACCCTACAATGGCTCAAAAGAGTCGTGCAAATAGGTTTTTGTTAGGTATAGTTCCGAGGCATGTGGAGGCAGTGAGCGGTCGAGGGGATTCGTCTCTTCCGGTATAGCGAGTTGATATCACGTTGTACAGGACATGACTACAACTACAAGTCGATGGTCATCGCAGTGGAGATAAACCGATAAGTGTTATCAGTTGTATTTCCGGTTAGTTATGAGTCCTCTATTGCACGACTTATCGAGTTATTGGGGTCTAAACCCGATATGCGATATTCGTAGACGAAAAGACCAGACTGTACGATGATATCACTGATAGACTTTGCAGGGTTCGGATGAGCTTTCTCGTGACCTTTCGATTAATACATGGGTAGTCGTTACATGCAGCTAGTACCACTGATGTTCTTATGGGATATGGATATGGTCATAACCTACTGCCAGTGTATTGCCGAGTCTTTAGAGTCCCATACAAATCTTTCTCAGCACATGCGAAATGATGCAGGGCACGTATAGTAATACATGCAGGAATTCGATTAAACACGTGTATTTGATACATGTATTTTAATTGGGTGTTTATTGATATTAGCCGGTATATATATGATATAACCGAATTATTAAATCAAGTGTTGATTTAATAATTATATATATATATATATATATATATATATATATGTATATGTATATATATATATATATATATATATAAACTAATATCATACTCACTTTATATTTTTCTTCTTTTTGTTAATATATTTATATTTGATATAAATATTGTGTCATGTGTGATACATTGGAGATGGGTGTATAAGAATCATATGGAAGATTAGAACACTTTAAAATTAGACCGAGTCATTGAAATTACATGGTTGTAGACTTGATGAGGTGTTTTTACTTGATGACTCATTTTTAATGATTCATTCTTGGATTTTTTTTCACATCTTTAGCCATTCTCATCTTCTTCTTCATCTCATTTCCTCAATGGCTTACTCTTTTGATTTTCTTTAAGTGAATAATGGAAAAGGAAAAGAGAAAAATTAAGTGAGCTAATTATTCTACATCTCCAACTAATCATTCTTAGCAAGTTTAATTAGTGGGTTGCTCATTTTGATGATTTCAATTTGGAGCTAAATCTTGTGTTGGAGTTATCTCAAGGTGGATCATCTTCGGCGAGGAGATCGTCGAGTATGTTTGTTCTAGGTTTCGTGGAGACTAATCGGAGTCCAAGGAGAGTTGGCTAACGCACTACAAAGGTTGTAACCCGCTATACTCTTGTTTTTACCTTACTACTTTAGTGTCAAGTTTAGCAGTTTGGTTTGATTTTTGGTTTGGATATGCTAATGCTCTCTAGATTTTTAAAATTACCGCTTATGCCGTATTTTAAACCCTACTAGAGGATCCTACCAACCCAGCAGTGGTATCAAAACCATACCAAAAAACTACAACTTGTTTTGGTGATATTGGAATTCATGAAACCCAAATTTTTCAAAACTAGTTTTAAATATTTGCATGAAAACCTCTTATTTTTGCTTGTGCCGGAGCCACCGGATTCTTGGTTTGGACCAAGAGTTTAGAGTAGGCTCACGATAACCCAAACCCACACAATTTAAGCTCGATTCCGCCCCGATTCGGGGCCGAACTGAAGCCGATTCAGCCCCGCATCGGGGGCTGAATCAGCCACGATTTGGGGTTGTTCCCCTGATGCGAGTCTGATCCTGCCCCTGATTCAACCCTGTTTCGGGGCCGAATCAAGTCTCATATAGTGTAGGGTTTCATAGGGTTATCGGGGTTCGATTTCGCGTAAAAATGAGGGGATTTTCGTTTCCGGGATGAACTTGAAATTCAGTTTTTAGAATTTCAAGTTTGCGATCTCGCGGTTTATGAATTCTAATGTCATTGTTCGAATCGACTAAATCAATGTGTTTGATTTAGTCGGCTCAAACATGGATACAATAAAGATATGCATTGGTAAACGTCGTCTAATTGCTATATGATCAATTATACGAGATTGCGCTTTTATTATTGTGATTGTTGTTGGTATGTGTATGGCTTGGTTTCGGATTGTCGCGAAATGAATAGCCCCCGGAAGTGTGATGATGAGATAAGTATTATTTCCATTCATACTTGTAGCCACCTTGTATATTCATTTATTAGGGACGAGCTCTAACTTATGGCCGCCGTTTCCGCTATATGTATATTCTTTATTTTGGGACTTAGCGGTTTACATGTGGTCGTAGTCACCGATCGATGTAATATTATTTATCGGGACACGATCAGATTGCGATCGTTGTCTTCATTGTATTAATACACGTTTATGATTACCTCGCAGAGAAGCACACGAGTAACCGAGTTTTAGATTGCAGCGGGTGGCCATCTCTGGGAGTTTAGATCGGATTACTCGAGTCTAGGATTGGCAGATTGCGTGCTGCGCTTGCAGGGGATGTAGGATAGACCCGGGAGGAGTGTTCAAGTCATAGGATTCGAGAAAGTGTCGGGTGACCTCCTCATGATGACGATGTTGGGATGCCTCGTTTTTTGGGTTTCCTGGTAGCTTGCCGCACTCGTAGGGGTCTGTTTTTGGCTGCGCACAGGCTATTCACGTGACCGGGGAATGTCGCATTTCGTTTGTGGCTCGAACGAAAAGCGGGATTCCTAAGTGATCCGGCCATTCCCATTCTGTGATGTTCATTACTTGTTTGTGATATGTTTATCTGCCTGTGATGATATTTATCGCTTAGTTATAATGATGATTATCTGCCTGCAATATTTTATATGATAATATATTGATATATGTGATATATTGGATATATATATAAATGTTATATACATTTTGCATCCGGGCTAGCTCTATCCCTGCCCTGCCGTAAGCTAAGTAACCTTACGGTGAAGATCCGGGACGCCATGGCGAATGCGAATGGTGTATAAGTGCATTCTATTTTCTTTTCATACTTTTTTGTGATTGTATGAGAAGATATTAGGTAATGTGATTATCTAAATGATGGGATTATATTAATTCGGATTAATACAAAGATAATAAACCTAAAACACATTGAAAAAACCAAATATTAGATATTGTAGTGTTATAGTCGAATTTTTTTACTTTGCATCGAGATATTCGGTTAGGAATATCCTACACCTCATTCGACGAGAAAAGAGCCTAGATCCCTTCACAGGGAGTGACCTTTTTGGCAAAAAATTGTGTTACTATAAATTTGCAAATTGAATAGCTGTATTCTATTGTTTTGCATAGAGCTATTCAGTTAAGAATATTTTACACCCCATTCAATGAGATAAAGAGCCTTGATCCCTTCACGGGTGTTGGGGTAAAAATTTACACACCGTTCCCAAACTCAAAAATCAAAATCAAGCTTAAAATCAGAACCAAAATTAAATTCAAAAGCCAAGTGGGCCCAAACCCAAACCCGAGCCCAAGTCAAGCCCAAGCATGAAAAGGGGTTGGCCAAAGAAAAGAAAAGAAAAGAAAAGAAAAACTAAATGCAAAATTTATTTTTAATAGGCAATATGCCAATTTTTGTACAAGCCATGTAGCTAAATATAAAAGATGTAAGCCTATAAAAGGCCCCTATGGTGATTAGAGGCAGACAACAAAAGAAATTCTAATCTTGATTCCCCAAAAAACAAAAATCTTGAGTTTTGAACCACTCTTTATTGCGCAAGTCTCTTTCTTCCCCCTTTTCTTTTTTTCAAAGTGCGCACGTCAGGATACCTCAAAAAAAAAAAGAAGGAAAAAGAGCCTTTTTTTATCTTCAAAAGTCAAAATCTTTGCGTTTTTGGACTGTTGCTCCATTGGATTTCGACCCTACTTGCAACGTGTTGGGTGTGCACCGTACTAGGTGCCCATTTAGCCAAGTGTGCACCCTATTGGGTGCACATCGAGCCAAGTGCGCACTGGTACATGTGCGCACCCCGCTAGGTGCACACTTCTCAAAGTGCGCATATTTTTTTTAACCTTTTGGCCTATTCGGGACCCTTTGGCTCCCTTTACTCTCTCACACCTTGTCAGGTACGTACCTTTGTAAATGCGCATCTTGGCAGGTGTGCACTCTGCTATATGCGCACCTTACCAAGTATACGGCTCAGCAGGTACGCACTTGTCATGTGCGCTCTTTGCTAAGTGCGTACCTTACTAGGTGCGCGTTTTGGCAGGTTCACACTTGTTACATGTGCACCTTGCCACGTGCTTACTTTGCTGACTGCGCATTTAACATACATACACTCATCAGCTCTCCCGTTAGAAAAAATTTCTAACGGGGCGCTGCCCCGCATCCCGCAAGGGGCGATTAGCCCCCTCGACCCATAGCCCACTATCCGGATTGCAGGATTCCCGTAAAAACTCTACGATGTCCCCGATATGCCCGAAACACCCTCAGCTTGTTCCCAAATACAATACACACATATTGCATATTGAGTTCGCATGATCTGTTTGACTTATTAATCCGAGGTTTTCTCGCTTAAAAAATGAGGAATAATTAAGGTAGCTTAGTCCGCGGCTGCCAGAGATTTGGATCTTTACAATCATTAAATCCCAGCCTACCCCAGGCAGGGGAATCTGTAATATACCTGACAAGTGATGCGCATTTCTACCTCAATAGAGTGACGAAAAACGCTTTACAGATTCTGGCACGCCTAGTGAGACCAGTCTTTCCTTTCATATTTTGGGTTAAACATTCATACGAACTCAATATGCAATATATATATATATATATATCGCCATTACTGAAATTATGCTTTTTTGTGCAGGATAACAGATATATATATATCGCCATTACTGAAATTATGCTTTTTTGTGCAGGATAACGGCTTTTCAACCACAATTCGCAAATTCAGCAAGAATGTCTACACGAACCAGTTCGATCTCTGAAGAAAATCTAATCCCGTACGTGGTCAATATTAATGCTTGTGTGGTTCTCCCCGTATGTCTCAGTCAGCAATGGGAGGAATCGCTTCGCCAATTTGGTTCTGTCGCCATCTACCCTGCCGGAAGCACTCATATGGAAGAAACCCAGGAAAACCAAGTGGCCAGACCAACATCGAAGGGTAGGAGGCCAAATGTGATGGTCGCGAAGGCATCCCAAATCAATCGCAAATCTGTTTTGAACGGCTCTCTGTTGCTCCATCCAGAGGCACGGCCGTAGAAACAAAAGAAATCATAAGGTGTCGTGAGCAAGCTCATGCGGTGCCCTCGACTTTTGCACGACCGGACGTCTTTTCGAGTCTCTCCATCAACCGATCTACGACGATTTCTCGGAAAGAGGATGCCCGCTAAGCCCTCAAATCGGAGAAATTAAGGAAGAAACGGCTCAGATATAGACCTAACAAAAGGGCTAGGGCTCTGACTAAGTTGAATTTCATAAAATTTCAAGAACCGAGTTACCCCGTGACACAAGCCTGGTCGGCAGTGAAGCTTGCTAACCCTTTTGAGCCATTGAAATTGGTTCAGAAGAATGTCATGATCGCAAAAATTAAGAAAATTGCGATCCAAACGATACTGCTAAATGACATATATAAGCCCCAAAGCAGAAAGTATGACGCCATCTTTTCAAGAGTCTATCAAGTGTTTCGTGCAGCACGAAAACAGCGGGGCAAATTCAGAAAAGAAGCGCCAGCGCCACCCAAGAACCCATCCAGGTCAACCGTCTTCAGCCGCTTGTCCTTTCCTGAAAACGAAGGGCCACAACAGCAGTCCGAGAAATCAGCCGCCAAGATAAAGAGATGGCTGGATATGTGATCCACAGTCTACATGGTGGGAACACGTAGTAAGAGTAAGAATGGGGCCGCCTTATCCCAAGACCAATTTGGCTTGAATGTCGCCGCCACTTCCCAAGATCAGCCTCCTACACAGGATGATGAAAACCCTCTCGATGAGGCCGATAAGCAGAATGACCCCTCTGTCCATATGGAATCAAGCTTGGACAGCGAAGAAGAGTCGACTTTCCGTCCTAAGACCGCAAGAAGCGAATATGACCGACGACCCCAAATATTGTTTCTATCACAGAGTGAGGTCATGCCATTGAGAACTGCTTTATCTTTAAACATAGGGTCGAAAAACAATACAAGGCAGGAAAGATAGAACTGTCTAAAGGCGTTTTAACAAACAATCAAGCCGCGACCATCAATTTCATACAAACAGAGTCCGTAGCCCTTCGAGGACCTGCTTCTCTCAGTCATCTGCCCTTCTCTGAAAAGAGATGACCAAGGCACCAAGGCAAAATCCAAACGAGCAATATTACCAATGTGGAAGCATTAGATGGGTACACAACCCATACGGTCTACATGGTGGAGCCCAAAGGAACAAGTCCAACGCCTTATAGCCATGACAATGACGTGGTTGTTTCCATCTAACACAGGCTCGGTCCAGATGATGAAGAGCCCACTCGGGCCATTAAGCAAAACGAGCCCGTGGTCCCCTACAGAATCAAGCTCAGGTGATAAGGATGACCCAGTTATCATACTCGGAACTATAGAACAAGAATTATTCCAATGGCTTCTAAGGCAGTTTCAGGACAGGGACGAGAAGTTGGCCAAGATCCGTTCCAAAGTCGACGAGCTGGCAAACGTCGTGGCAGATCTCACGACTCAAGTCACCCGATTGCAATTATAGCAAAATCAAAATTTGGTTCATGAGTCAGGAATTGATCTCCTGAAACAGCCAACCGATACTCCCTCTAGCCTAAGAGCGGAACACCTTTGCAAAAAACGGCCGCGATTGGCCTTCAGTCCCTTCGATACGTACACTAAACGGGGTAAGCGGACAGCGGGCGAACCAAAAACTGATCGGTCTAGAGGACTAATATCAGGAAAGCCGCCGACTCTAATGGAAAGAAAGAAGAAAGTATACTCCTTCTGGAGGGTCGAAATCCGCAAAATATTCAAGGACACCTTGAACAACGGTCCGCAACTGCTTATTCCAGAGAGGTCACATGAAATGAACATGACTGACCATCCCATGTATTGCCCATATTATAGGGTGGTGAGTCATACTATCAAGAACCGTTGCATGTTTAAAGACTGGGTGGAGGACCAATACAAGGTTGAGAAAACCGCATTGTCTTCTGATAGGCTGGCAAACCACCGAGTTACGGTCATCAATCCAGTTTCGTCAAAATCAAAGCGCGGAAAATTGAATAAGAGCACAACAAACGACCCCTAGGTCATTAAACGGGGAATAATTGACCACTAAGCCGTTAAACTGGGATAAAAAGAAGAGCAAAAAAAGAAAAAGAAAAAGAAAAAGAAAAAGAAAAGAAATAAATGGTCAATCTACAAACGAAAGGGCACGAATGAAAACCTGAAAAGGTTTCGTAAGTTAAAAAATAGTGAGACTACCCACGAGCATGTGAGAACTCGTAAGGGCGCAAACTCGTTAAAAAATGGTATGTCCACAAGTAAAACGGGTACGGATGAAAACCCGAAAGGGTTCCGTGAGTAAAAAGAGCAAGACTGCCGGCGAGTTTGTGAAAAATCCAAAAAGACGCAAACTCCTGAAAAGAAACGAAAATACACTCGCAAGGTCCTCTCGACTTTGTGAGGAGAATATCCCCGCGTCAGATCCTTATGACTTACAAAGGGGCAACACACTTAGAAATCCCCACGATTCTCAAGGAGAATCTACACTTATGAAATCCTCTCGACTTGTAAGGAGAAAATGTTTTTATTAGTGTTGGGGTAAAAATTTACACCCTGGTTGACCAGGTCAAAATCAAAGTCAATCCCAAGCCAAATGGGCCCAAGCCTAGATCAAGTGGGCCCATGCCCGGGTCGAGTCCGAACATGAAGCGGCCGGCCTTCCCCTATGCCAAAATAAAAATTTTGTAATAAATAATTTTGTTGTATTTCTTGTATTTTTATTTTATTAATAAATGTAAGAAAATGGACATAAAGCCAAATTTTTATAAAGCTCATGGCTTATGTGCAAAAAAAAATGGCACATTAGCCATGTGATAGGCAAAATGTCATTTTTTGTGCCCAAGGGGCTATGTGTAAAATATATAGCCTATAAAGGCAAGGATAATGAAAATGTCCCAACAACTTTTTCTCTCTCCAAAAAAATTTTAGATCTGAGATCTTTCTCCTTCCTCAAGGTTCTAAAACCTTTTTCTTTCTTTTGAATTAAATCAAGAGTTTTACTCTTCATTTTATAAAACTAAATAGTTTTTCACCACAAAACCCATAAAGGGGAACTCAGATCTTCCATTAGATCTCAAAAAGAAAAGATTTTTAAAATCTCATATCTTTTGATCTTCGAGATCCTGCCAACAGAGGAGGAAGAAGGAGACCCATCTCCGAAAACCCTATTTTTGGGAAGAACCAGGGCTCTAAAGAAGAACCCCTTTCATCAACTCCAAAACATCTTAGGAGTTTAACTCCACCCTAAATCCTTTTTCGGGATTTTAAATCCCATTTCTGGGGCTAAAAATCCCCTCTTTCGCACCGGCGCCCTTGCGCCCGAGCGCCTTGCGCTGAAGCGCTCAGCACCCACGTGCCGACACGTGGTGCGCTCGTGCTCGAGCGCCCTGCACCTACGTGCCGACATGTAGCGCGCAGCGCCCACGTGCCGACACATGGCGCGCTAGTGCTCGAGCGCTCAAGCGCCAGCGAGCTACGTGTAGCGCCCACGTGCCGACACGTGGCACGCTAGCGCTCAAGCGCTCGAGCACCCAGCGCCCACGTGCCGACACGTGGTGTGCTAGCGCTCGAGCGTCCGGCGCTCCAGCGCCCGGCGCCCAAGCATCAAGCGCCCACGTGCCGACAAGTGGTGCGCTAGCGCCTGAGCGCATAGCACCTGAGCGCACAGTGCTCAAGGCGCTGGCCCCATGCGTCCTTTAGGCGCTTTTTCCTTTTTTATATATATGTATACATGTATATATATATAGATACACACACACACTCCACAACACTGTCCATCCCAAAAAATTTGGGTCGGGGCGCTGCCCCGTACCCCGCAAAGGGGCTGCTAGCTCCCTTGACCCCTAACCCGCTATCCGGGTAGCGGGACCCCCGTAAAAACTCTGCGTGGCTCCCGATATATCCAAGCCCCCTCCAAAACAAAACACACGTACACTGCATATTGAGTTCGCATGACCAGTTTAACCCGTCAATCGGAGGTTCCCTCGCTCTAAAGGCGAGGGGTAATTAACGGCAGCTTAGTCCGCGGCTGCCGGAGATTCGGATCTCCACAATCAATAGACCCCGGCCTACCCTAGGCAGGGGGAATCTGTAGTACGCCTGACAAGCGCACGCATATTCTCATCTCAATGGGATGGCAAAAAACACCCTACAGATTCTGGCACACCCGGTGGGACATTTCTCTCCTCCCATATTTCGAGTTAAACGTTCATGCGAACTCAATCAATATACATATCGATTGCCTATACTGAAATAATGTATTTTTTTCCGTCCAGCAATCAACTTTCCGACGACAATGTCTCCCAAGACGAATTCAGCTTCCAACGTGACCCCAACCTCGTACGCAGTCAAGATCAATACTCGTGTGGTTCTCCCCGCAAGCCTCAGTCGACAGTGGGAGGAACTGCCCCGCCAGTTTGGTTCCGTCATCATCTACCCTGCCGGAAGCGCTCATCTGGCAGAAATCCCGGCGAAACAAGCGACCAAGCCGGCCTCAAGGGGCAAGAGACCGAATGTTGTGATCGCTAAGGCACCACAACCAAAACTTAAGATGGTGTCTGAACGACTCCCTAGCGCTCCAGCTGGGGGCAAGACTTCCGGTACGAAGGGCAACATCAAAAGTTGCGGACGAGCTCAGGCGATGACTCCAACAAATGCACGATCGAGCATCTCCTCTGGCCTCTCTATCAATCGATCTACGTCGTCTTCTCGAAGAGCCGAAATCTGCCAAGTGCTTAAAACAGAAAAGTTAAGGCAGAAGCGGCTCAGGTATCGAGCCAACAAGAGGGCCAGGACTCCGGCCAGGTGGAGTCGTGTGAGATTCCAAGAGCAGAGTCATCCTGCGACATCGGCTGAATCGGCCGTAAAAATTAGCAATTCCTTCGAACCTCTGAAGTGGGTTCAGAAAAATGCCATGACCGCCAGAATCAAGAAGACAGCGGTCCGAACGTCGCTACAAGCCAACAGAAAAAGTATGACACCGTCTCTTCAAGAGTCTATCAGGCGCTCTGTGCCGCGTGAAAGCAGCAGGGCAAATCCAGAAAAGAAGCGCCAGCACCATTCAAGAACCTGGTCAGGCCAGCCGCCTTCAATCGACTGCCCGCTACCGAAACAGGGGGGTCAAGACAGCGATCTGTGAAATCAGCCGCCGGTGATAAAAAGATGGCTGGATATATTATCCATACGGTCTATATGGCAGGCGGGCGCCCCAGCGACAACCTTCGCAGCAAAAGCAAGGATGGGGCCACCACATCCCAAGCCCAATCTGGCTTGAATGTGGTTGTCGCTACCCAAGAACAGCCGCCTCCGCTGGAAGATGAAAATCCTTTTGAGGAGGAAGATAGGCAGAAAGACCCCTCGGTACATGCAGAGTCGAGCTCGGACAGCGAGGAAGAGCCGACTTTCCGCCCCAGGACCGCGGAGTAAGAGCTGCTTCAGGAGCTTCGAAAACAGCTCAGGAGAAAAGATAAAGAGATGGCAAAGCTCTATTCGAAGATTGACGACTTAACGAACGTTGTGATGCAGCTTACAGCTCAAATTGCTCGAGCGCCTCCCAATCAAGCACAGATCGCTACTAATCAGCCGGGTGATGACAATCCGAAGCAGCCAATGCCTATTCCTTTGGGTCCAAGACTGGTCGAGCCGCACGAAAGCCGGCCACATTCTGCTTCTGGGGATGCCTTGGCCCCAGATAGTGTTAGTTATGTATATGCCCTAGAGGCTATTATTGTACATATGATGTATATTATAGTGGATACTTGGATATTTATATACAGAGAAGACTTTCTTGCTCGACATGATAGTATGCTATCTGGTTACCTTTATCTCACGTATTGATAAAGCCCTTAGGATATGTACTTAACTACCAGGAATATGATGCAGATCATACTAGTGGGGCCAGGGTAGTTTACAAGTACATCCTTCAATTGTTCCTAGTCGAGGGAATATCGAGACAGGGCATCGATATTTCAGAGTAGACTAGCGTATACGCCTCTTGACCCATATGATGGGTGATGGATGATCCCACATCCATTGGTGTTTGACATCAGAGATAGTATACAGGTGCTCAGTGGAGACTGGGTACACTGAACATGACTCACCGAGGACTCCTATGTGGTGGTATACCTATCGTCAGATAGCAGTCCTCTGGTGACACTGGTACAGGTTAGTCTGTAGACCCGAGATCGTCATAGCGTCTTATGCGACTCCCACTGTGCTTTGATTTCCTCCCTACCACGCTCAAGAGGAGTCGTGCAAACAGGTGGATTTTGGGTACAGTCCCGAGTCGTATGGAGGCAATGAGCGATAAGAGGGGTTTCGTCTCTCCCAGTATTGGGGGTTGATGTTGCGCTATGCTCGATTGGCAATAACTGGAAGTCCCTGGCCATGGCTGATATGGAGATCTACTGATAAGTGTTATCAGTAGTTTCTTGACCTGTTATGAGCCTCACATCGACATGACTTATCACGTTACCGAGGTCTGACGATTTCCATCCCTAAACATGATATGCGACATATCAGACGAAGAGACCGGACTGTACGGTAAGTGTTGCTTGCAGGCTCGTTGGGGTTGTGATGAGTTCGCTCGTCGGCCACCTTTTCGTCATGTACCTGGGTAGCCGTTACGCATAGCTAGTGCCACTGACGTGCTTGTGGTTAAACACACTGCCAGCGTACTGTCGAGTCTTTAGAGTCCCACACAGAGGGTTCCCTCGTTCAGGCGAAAGATGTAGAGGTCGTAAGTTGTTACGGCAGCCGTAAGGTGTTGCGGCAGGGTTTTGATTATGTTCGTGTAATAGTTACAGGAATAATAATCGGAACGATAATACTGGTAGGCTTTGGTTTAAGCCGGATACCGGTATTATATTATTGGATTATGAGTATTCGTATTTTTTCGGAATTCGGATACGGGTATACGGTATACGGGATATGGTGTACGGAGGAGGGGTATTCTTGTAATTGTTACAAGAATACCTTCTAGAAGATTCCACCTCATAATACATTGTTTATTTTATGAAAATGAATAAATGAGGTGGAAATTAAGAAAGTCTAAGCATGGTTGTAAGAATGGCTTGTATTATATTTTATTGTTTTGGAGTTACTATTGAAGCATGGTGCTAATTTTATAATGCATGCTTCAATTATTTCATTTGTGCCATATCCTTCATCATGCTTGATTTTCTTCCTATAATGAAAAACACTTTCTCTCTCCTTCTTCTCTCTTCCTTTTTCTTCCTTGCTTTAACACTCACAAGAGTCTGCAGGGAGATCGACCATTCAACAATATATTGATTCTCTCGAAGACTATGAACAGAAGGAAATGACTCTAATTCAATTGAAAGAGTTCTTCCCTGTAGAAGTGGCTGAGATTCAGGAGGAGTAAGAAGAAGACTCCAATGAAGGGATCCCTATAGTGACCTGCTACGCCATCCGTCTGGGCAGCGACTCTGAGGGGGAGCTCTGTTTTCCCGAAAAGGACGAGGAGCTCGCCACAAAGGCCAATCAAATCCAGCTCAGAAGCGGTAGAGCTCTACCGCCAAATCAGGGCAATGCCCCAAAAGGGAAGGAAAAATAGGTCGCTAATGAAGAAGATGGCAGAGAACTTGCTCATGAAGATTCGAGTCCTTCCCCAGTAGACTATAATGTTTGGCTCACCTCCGAAAGCTTCCGTCTCTCCTTAGCATCTATGACGCCTTGGTCCTATCTAAAGAGCTTAGAGATGTTCTCATTCACGCTCTACAAAACCCCGAGCGGTATCAGGCTCGCTTTGCGGAAATTAATATGAAAGAAGCTCAGTACACTTTGTAAGCCGCCGCAGTCACATTTAAGGAGGAAGACTTGCTACTGGGAATGGCTGAGCATAATCGGCCACTTTACATGACCGGGTACAGCGACGGAGATCGGATTAATCGCATATTGATTGATCCGGGGTCTTCAGTGAACATCATGAACTTGCGGACGCTGAAGAGTTTGTCAATGGTCGTCCTACACCTGTCAAGGGAAAGGATTGTCATTCAAGGCTTCAACCAAAATTGCCAGCAAGTTCTGGGGTCCATAGCTCTGCCAATCAAATTCGGGGATCTACAAACTGTAGCTAAGATATACGTGATCGACGCCGACACGTCTTATAAGATTCTCTTGGGGCGGCCGTGGCTCCACGATTACGACATCATTCCGTCAACTCTCCATCAATGCATGAAGTATACTAAAAATGGCGAAGAAAGACGCATTGACGGAGACATCCAGCCGTTCGGTGTACATGAAGTCCGATATGAAGATTCTCGGTACTTTATGAACCACCAAAATGCTAAGCCATAACTGATTAAGGATAGAGCGGCCCCAAGGCTCAAAAGCAAATCCGCGCCGGCTGTCACTTTCAAAAGTAAAAACGCCCAAGTGCGCCCGCGTTTCGGTAGCGGCATTGATGAGTCCGACGCTGGAAGTCTGTCCTTCCGTAAAGCTCGCTCTCGTTTCGGTAGCGATACAGACGAATCTGATGCTGAAGGCCCATCTAGCAGTAAAATCCGCCCTCATCTTGGCAGCGACACTGAAGAGTCAGAGGAAGAAGACCTGCCGTGCAACAGCGGTGCAGATTGGACCCCCATGCAACAAGCGAAACTACGAGAGACTTTCAAAATTGCGGAAAGGTCCTTAGCCATCACAAGGATACCGGAGCAGATGTGCAAAGAGCTCGATGCGTTGTTAGTCTCCACCGTGGACCAGCTGAAAACTTTCTACGTCCTCGGAAGGAAAAGTGGACAGAAAGGCATCCTGTTTTATGGGTCAAACCCTGTTGTGCACCCGGACGATTTGTCTGTCGCGTGCTTTTCATATGAGAGAGGCATAAGATCCGTCCTCAATCCCAGATATTATGCGCCCGAGATGCGGGAATACTTTAAAAAGTGCGGATGCCGGTTATATCAAACGGAGTCCGAAGCAAAGTTTTATGAAGGGCTATGGCACCGCCCTAGGTCCGAGCACTCATCGATGGACGAATTCCAGACAGACGGGGCATAGGCTACATTCAACCTGATTCCAAGGCGTGCTACATGATCCATGTTAGTGAGGCCAGCAAAAGATCAAATGATGATGACGAGATAGCCGAGCCAGAAGAAGCTCCTTAAGAGCTCGAAGATGGCGGACAAGCAACCTTTAACGAGCTAACCGAGATTGACTTAGGAACGCCCGATAATCCAAGGCCGACCTACATCAGCTCGCTCTTGTCAGAGGAAATGAAAGCGCAGATAATCGCCCTGCTGCATGAGTTCGTCGACTGCTTCGCGTGGACGTACAAAGAAATGCCTGGCCTTTCCCCTGAAGTAGCCGTGCATAAGCTGGCTATATCTCCTGATGCTAATCCAGTCAAACAAGCTCCTCGAAGAATGAGAAGGGAGTTGGAAGAAAAGGCCATCGAGGAAACCAAGAAACTCATCGATGTCGGCTTCATCAGGGAGAAAAAATATGCGGACTGGATCGCATGCATAGTCCCAGTGAAGAAGAAAAATGGGCAGATCCGAGTTTGTGTCGATTTCAGGGAGCTCAACAAGACATGTCCTAAAGACGACTTCCCGCTACCGGTCATGGAAATGATGGTCGATGACACCTCAAATTACGAGTTGTTCACCTTTATGGGTGGCTCGTCTGGATATAATCAGATCAAGATGTCGCCTGAGGATGAGAAACACACAGTATTTCGAACCCCGATCGGAATATATTGCTACAAGGTAATGCCGTTCGGACTGAAGAACACAGGTGCTACATATCAAAGGGCAATGACTAATATCTTTGGTGACCTAATCCATAAAGTCGTCGAATGCTATGTTGATGATCTGGTCGTCAAAACTAAAGCCAAGGCCGACCACATCCAAGATCTTAGGACTGTTCTCACCAGACTGAGGAAATACGATCTGAAGATGAATCCTCTGAAGTGCGCTTTTGGCGTGTCATCGGGAAAATTCCTGGGCTTTATGGTCCGGCATCGAGGGATCGAAGTTGACCCATCAAAGATAAAGACCATCATAGAGATGCCCCCTCCAAAGAGTATGACGCAGCTGAGATCATTTCAAGGCAAGCTCTCTTATATACGGAGGTTTATCTCAAATTTATCGGGAAGATGTAGGCCCTTCTCAAAGCTCATGAAGAAAGGAGCTCCTTTTATCTGGGATGTCGAATGTCAAGTAGCGTTTGAAAGCATCAAACAATACTTGTTGCACCCTCCAGTGCTGGCCGCTCCCATTCCAAATAAACCGTTGATTCTCTACACTGCCGCGCTGGATGAGTCACTCGGTGCGCTCCTTACCCAGAACAACGAGGAGGGAAAATAGAATGCCCTCTACTACCTCAGTCGAACTTTAGTCGGGGCGGAACACAACTATTCCCCGATCGAAAAGCAATGCCTGGCTTTGATGTTCGCTGTAAAGAAGTTGAGACACTATCTGCTCGCTCATCGGGTTATGCTGATCTCTAAGGTTGACCCGCTCAAACACTTAATGACCAAAGCAAGCCTAGCCGGTAGAATGTCAAGATGGGCTGTCATGCTACTTGAGTTTGACATAGTTTATACTCCTCGGAAAGCAGTGAAAGGGCAAGCTCTTGCAGACTTCCTCGCCGCTCATCCTATACCAGAAGGATCGCCTCTCAATTGCGAGTTACCCGACGAACAAGTGCTGCACCCGAGAATGACGATCCATGTTGGGAGCTCTACTTCGATGAGGCCTCATCAATAAGGACTTCCAGTAAATCAAGCGTCCCGGAGATAAAAGCAGGGATAGGATTGGTGTTCATCACGCCATCAATGGGAACCCTATGGTGTTCTTTTGCTCTCACCGAGCCTCGCACAAACAATGAGGCCGAGTATGAAGCTCTGATAGCTGGTTTGGAGCTCGCCATAGAAATGGAAATCCTTCGGCTACGGGTTTATGGTGACTCCCAGCTTGTCGTCAATTAAGTAAGCGGCAACTATAAGATATACAAACCCGGGTTAGCTCGGTACAGAAGCCGGGTGATGGAACTCATGAAACGGTTCACTCACATTGAACTAACGAGAGTCCCTAGAGCGTTGAACGGAAAGGCTGACGTACTCGCTCGCTTAGCCAAGGAGCTGGCTGATCCTGACATGGACAAAATTCTGATCACAGTCAGGAGCCGGCAAATTCTACCCCCTGTCTCTTTACGAGAAGAGGAAAGTACAGAACAGAAGAGCAGTCCCGCCGAAGAAGCTTCGATCGTTCAAGACGAGCCCGATTGGAGAGAACCCTTCATAGAGTACTTCCGATATGATAAGCTGCCCGAAGGAAGGTCTGCGAGGGTTCAGCTAAAGAAGAGAGCTCTCCGATACGTGCTTGTGAATGACACGCTATACCGCAGGTCATATGACCAACTCTGGCTCAGGTGTCTGTCATTGGCCCTAGCCCAAAAGGTCATGAAAGAAGTTCACTCAGGCGTCTGCGGGGTTCACCAGTCCGGCCCTAAGATGCAACTTCAAATTAAACGGCTTGGGTATTACTGGCCCACCATGATACGGGATTGCGGAGAGCATGCAAAGAAATGTTATATTTGCCAAATTCACGGTGATTTCAATCACAAGCACCCCAATCCGTTGCATCCTACGGTGACGTCATGGCCCTTCGAAGCCTGGGGAACCGACATAGTTGGCCCAATTGACCCTCCATCATCTAGAGGCCACCGGTTCATACTGGCCGCAACAGAATACTTCTCCAGATGGGCTGAAGCTGTCCCGCTAAAAGAGGTCAAGACAGGAGATATTCTGACATTCTTCCAGCATAATATTCTATACCATTTCGGTACACCAAGAAGAATCATTTCTGACAACGGGCCTTCTTTCAAGAGCTTCAAAGTTTCAAGATTTGCTGCTCAACACAAGATAGACTGGAGATATTCTTCCATCTATAATCCAAGAGCCAATGGGCTGGCCGAAGCCTTCAATAAGTCTCTATGCAAGCTCCTGAGGAAAAATGCTTCAGCCAACAAGAGAGACTGGAATCTCAAGCTTCACGAGGCATTGTGGGCATATCGTACCACGCACCGTACTCCAACTCAGTCCACTCCATACTCATTTCTCTTCGGAGTGGAGACGGTCCTCCCCCTCGAAGTCGAAGTTCCAAGCTTAAGAATGGCCGTTCAGCATGAGTTGACGAAGGAGGAAAACGTGCTCCTTCGGCTTGAAGAGCTCGACGCCCTCGAAGAAAAGAGGCTCGCGGTGCAACAAAATTTGGAGCTATACCGAGCCCAAATGTCACGGGCCTATGACAAGATAACCCGTCTCCGCGCTTTCAAGAAAGGTGAATTGGTGTTGGTGCTCAAAAGACCGATCATCCCCAATCGACATGCCAAGGGAAAGTTCGAGCCAAACTGGAAAGGACCATACGTCATCGAGAAAGTGTTCGACGGAGGATCCTACCAACTAATAAGTGCCGAGGGAGAAAGGCCCATGCCACCCATCAATGGCCGATATCTCAAGAAATACTACGTGTGAATGCTCCAAGTCGCAGGCGAATTGAGCACACCAGCCCTACGGTCTGGATCATACATCCTGCAAAACCGTACACAATCCACGGGCGTAAATGACCCCTATCTCTCCCAAATCCTGCCGGTGAGACTACTTTTAAAGTCCCACTAGCGGCCAAAAAAAGAAGAAGAAAAAAGAAAAAAAAGAAGAAAAAAAAGGGTATGTCCACAAGCAAAACGGGCACGGATGAAAACCCGAAAGGGCTCCGTGAGTAAAAGCAATAGGACTACCGGCGAGTTTGTGAAAACCCGAAAGGGCGCAAACTCGTGAAAAGAGATGAAATACACTCGCAAAGTCCTCTCGACCTTGTGAGGAGAAAATCCCTGCGTGAGATCCTTACGACTCACAAAGGAGCAACACACTTAGGAATCCTCACGATTCCTAAGGAGAACATACACCTGCGAGATCCTCTCGACTCGTAGGGAGAAAATACTTTTATGAGACCCTCACGGCTCATAAAATTGAAAAGCCTTAAGTGATAGGGATCCAAACCTGTCTCCTAAGCCATCGTTCCCCAACGGACAACGGCAAATGATGAGTCGCTCCTAGCATTTCGGTTCAGTGTTAGCGGTGCTGATGCCGACCAAAAACCCAAATCCCAAGTCCTCCCAAGGCAAATGATGAGTTGCTCCTGTCATTATTCCAGTGCAGCAATGCTGATTCCAAACAATATCCAAATTCCAAGTCCCTAAACGACGAATGATGAGTCACTCCTGGTACCATATTCCAGTGTAGCGATGCAGACGCCAACCAAAATCCAATTTCTCAAAATTTTCCAGCCCTACGGCCAGTCCCCAAATTGACTGCCGTATACAATCCACGGGCTCAAATAATTCTCATCATACCCATGCCCCACCACAATCACCAGTTACGCGGCTGGTCTCCGCCTTTGGAATTATGCTCCATTGAGAAGACCCACTCATGTGTCCTCACGATACATGAGGAGAACAAACCTTTGTGGGATCCTTACGACTCATAAAGGAAAAACACACTTAGGAGTTCTCACGACTCCTAAGGAGAAAATACACCTGCGGGATCCTTACGACTCATAGGGAGAAAAAGCTTTTATGGGACCCTCACGGCCCATAAAATTGAAAAGCCTTAGGTGATAGGGACTTAAACTTGTCTCCTAAGCCATCGCTCCCCCAACAGGAAAAGGCAAATGATGAATTGCTCCTAGCACATGTACTTCAGTGTTAGCAACGCTGATGCCTACCCTAACCTCAAAATTCCAAACTCCAATCCAAATGACCTCTAAGTCGTTAAACTGGGAACGAGGGAAATTTCCTCATGGCAAATGATGATTCGCTTCTGGTACCATATTCCAGTGTAGCGATGCTGATGCCAAACCAAAACCAAAATCCCCAAATCCTCTTATGGCAAATGATGATTCGCTCCTAGTACCATATTCCAGTGTAGCGGTGCTAATGTCAATCCAAATCTCATCAAATCAGCAAAACAACCAATGACCTCCCTGACAGAATCAAATTCCACCTCGGAAACAAGTCAACTTCATCCCTGACACCGCAAGAAGCGGAGCAAATCAAATCCAGAACCAACCATCCACGTCGCTAAAAGGGCAGCACCGACCGTCCAAGTCGCAAAAAGGGCAGAACCGACCGTCCATGTCACTAAAAGGGCAGCACCGACCGTCCAAGTCGCAAAAAGGGCAGAACCGACCGTCCACGTCGCTAAAAGGGCAGCACCGACCGTCCAAGTCGTAAAAAGGGCGGAACCGACCGTCCACGTCGCTAAAAGGCCAGCACCGACCGTCCAAGTCGCAAAAAGGGCAGAACCGACCGTCCACGTCGCTAAAAGGGCAGCACCGACCGTCCAAGTCGCAAAAAGGGCAGAACCGACCGTCCACGTCACTAAGAGGGCAACACCGACCGTCCAAGTTGCAAAAAGGGCAGAACCGACCGTCCACGTCGCTAAAAGGGCAGCACCGACCGTCCAGATCGCAAAAAGGGCAGAACCGACCGTCCACATTGCTAAAAGGGCAGCACCGACCGTCCACGTCGCAAAAAGGGCAGAACCGACCGTCCACATCGCTAAAAGGGCAGCGCCGACCGTCCACGTCGCTAAAAGGGCAGCATCGACCGTCCAAGTCGCTAAAAGGGCAGCACGACCGTCTATGTCGTAAAAAGGGCAGTGCCAGCTTCCCAAAAGCGGGAACCAAATCAAGTCGCCTCCACGTGAAAGAAGATCCATCAATCCTATGCACACGACCCACATGTGTGGTGTGCATTTATTGATGGGGGGCAATTTGTTGGGGTAAAAATTTACACCCTGATTGACCAGGTCAAAATCAAAGTCAACCCCAAGCCAAGTGGGCCCAAGCCCAGATCAAGTGGGCCCATGCCCGGGTCGAGTCCGAACATGAAGCGGCCGGCCTTCCCCCATGCCAAAATAAAAATTTTGTAATAAATAATTTTTTGTATTTCTTTTATTTTTATTTTATTAATAAGTGTAAGAAAATGGGCATAAAGCCAAATTTTTGTAAAGCCCATGGCTTATGTGCAAAAAGAAATGGCACATGAGCCATGTGATAGGAAAAATGTCATTTTTTGAAGGCCAAGGGGCTATGTGTAAAGTGTATAGCCTATAAAGGCAAGGATAATGAAAATGTCCCAACAACTTTTTCTCTCTCCAAAAAATTTTTTAGATCTGAGATATTTCTCCTTTCTTAAGGTTCTAAAACCTTCTTCTTTCGTTTGAATTAAATCAAGAGTTTTACTCTTCATTTTATAAAACTAAATAGTTTTTCACCACAAAACCCATAAAGGGGAACTCAAATCTTCCATTAGATCTCAAAAAGAAAAGATTTTTAAACATGAATGTAAAACCCAGACGTCAGTGCGTCATAATATCAAAATAATAGTAATAACCAGAATAGGATGATATTATTAAACATGAATGTAAATGAAAACCACATGTATAAAACAGTGAGGTACATATATGTGATATGTATCCTAAAGTCTGTGCTTCTAGATTATCTATTCTATAAATCTTTGAAATCAATTTAATAGAATCGTCGATGTAACTCAATAGTATCCCGTGAGTGCCCAGGACCACGGTCTAGATTCTCGGGTTGAATCTGATAAACAGATAACATGTACGGATGAATGATGTCAGCAGCATCATTTCAGGGCTGGCCGAGCCCGTAAAGACTGATCAATATGTGGAGTATCGAACTATTGAGTTATAAGTCAGGTTTCATTATCGATTTTCTCTTTTCCTCTAGGTTTTGTGTTCAAGTCAGGTATTGATGATATAAATCTAATGCCAACACAGGATCAAGCTGGTACAGGTCTTGTCTATGTAGACAGCAAATCACGTTCGTCAAGACGACAAGTCAGGATTGTCAGCATTAGCGGATGATCCAAGTAACAGATCTAGTAATGCGTCATGCCAAAATAAACACCAAATGTAAAACTGTAACTAATATCGAAACACGGTAAACATAACTGTTGCCAGGATGCATATGTATCTATCTATAATAACCGTTATACATCTATTACCATGTATATTGCAATCTGGATGACATATTGAACTAATATTGTAGTATGATAATATTGTGATGATCCGGCATGCAACTAGGTAAACCATTATCGGTACGGATACCGACGAATACTATAAAACTGTAAATCGCTACTACTTCCTGAATATTAATACGTATATACTATAGTCAAGCATATAAATACTGATATAATCAAAATAGCATGTTGCAAGTTTAGAACTTGCCTAATCAAATCTCACGTCGAGATACAGATGTCACGTTCCGATACCGAAATAAAGTCATGACACAAAACTTACGCACATAGGACTTTACGTGGCTGAGCAGCTGCGTGACGTGGTGACTGGGCTAGACAACGACGGTGACTGGGTCATCTGGATCGTCGGCGACGTGTGCAACTCTTGTGAGATGACCGGAAAAGAGAAGAAAAGAAAGAAGAGGAGGAGGAGGAGATGGTTGTTGGGGTTTTCTTGGGTTCTCTAGATTTGGCGAGCACAGAAGAAATGGTGGCGGAGAGATGACGAGGAGGCCGACGGCGAGGCGTCATGGCCGTGAGGATTGCAATGATCGGGGAACGAGAAAGGGGAAGAAGAAGAGAGTATGGTGGTGGTGTGGATGCTCTAGGGGTTGTTGGGAGACGATAGGAGGTGACGGCGGTGATAGGGTGGTGGTCGGGTTTCGGCGAGAGGTCGAAGATGATGGGTGATAGGTTCTTGGTGTCGGGGTTTGGTTGGGTGGTGTTCGGAAAAGGAGAAGGAGGAGGTGATGTCGGCGAGGTAGAGGTGAGGATGAGGATGAGAAGATGACGATGGCCCGAGGGGAACGGCGATGATGGGGAGTGGCGACGATGAGAAGGCTTGAAGGTGGGTTCTTGCTTCGGGTTTAGAAGCTTGGGTGGTCGTTGGGAAGGAGATGAGGATGGAGGTGTTGACGGTGATGGGAGGGTTCTGGCGAGGAGATATGGTTCTGTGATGAGGGGGAGACAGCGAAGAGAGGCGTGGATTAGGGTTCTGGGTTGGCGAAGGAAAGAAGACAAGGGAAAGAGAGTGTGTTTATTATAAAACTTTTATTATATATATATATATATATATATATATATATATATATATAGGGGGGAGAGAGGGTGTGTGGGGACGGGGAGAGATAAGCAGAGAGAGATTGAGACGGAGAGAAAGAGAGAGTTTTTTAATTTAAAATTTAAATATAATATATTTTTATATATATAACTGTTTGTGTGTGTGTGTGTGTGTGTGTGTATTAGTTATAATAATATATTATATATATAACGTAGAATATTACAGATAATTGCAGATTACTCCGAAATATTACCCGTATCCCTTTAAAAATCTAGTTTTTAAATATGAAAAATATACGTAAGAATTTAAATCATGATGCAAAGGTCTATAATTAAAAATATATACCCCCAAATAAATATCTACGTAAATATACGTAGCGATCCAATAATCGGTTTGTCTAACCCTTAGGATACGAAAGTGATATATGGGCGCAACCACCTGATATGGGGTACTTTGTCATGCAAGGCTAGATGGGAAAAATATTATTTGGTTCTATATTGTATTATAAAAAGATATTTAGAGTCTAGAAATATTATACATGTATATATATAATCTAGATTTGCATGTATACACTGTACTAGCAAATATTTGATGTAATCTCGAACTATATTGGGTTTCAAATATATAGGCCGGGTCGGATAATAACCACAGCTACTAATTACATCATTCGCAACCCAAAAGCAACAATAGTAAAGAATTTTACCATAAGATTTGAAATACCCAAATATATAGTATAAATGTACTAGGATGTTATATTATACCCAACTACAAAAGAATTTCATCCTCGAAATTCATGGAACAAGAAAAGATAAGAAGACACGGATTTAAGAAAAGAGGTGTGGAAACTTCTGTCGGATCTCGTCTTCACGTTCCCAAGTAGATTCTCCGTGCGAACGATTCCCCCATGAAACGAGTACTAGCGGGATAACTTTATTCTTGAGGACTTTCTCTCGTCGATCCACAATCGCCATAGGTCGCTCTTCATACGTTAAATCATCACTTACTGTCAGTTCCGAGTGATTTAGGACGTGCGTCTCATCTCGAACATACTTACGGGGTTGAGATATATGAAACACGTCATGAACACTCGCCAAAGATGGTGGTAGAGCCAACAGATAAGCTACCTCCCTAACACACTCGATGATATCGAAAGGCCCCACGAATCGAGGACTAAGCTTGCCTCGACTACCAAATCGGATTACTCCTCTCGTCGGTGATATCTTCAAGAATACAAGATCACTAACTGCGAACTCCAAAGGTCTTCTTCCAGTATCAGCCTAACTTTTCTGCCGATCTTATGCCACCTTCATATGATTTCAGATTAAGTTCACTTTCTCCACCGTTTGCACAATAATATCTTGTCCCAACAATCTTCTTTCTCCAACATCTTCCCAACAGACAGGCGAGCAACACTTACGACCGTATAATGCTTCGAACGGAGCCATCTGTATAGTCGCTTGAAAACTGTTATTATAAGAGAACTCCACTAAGTGCAGATGATCATCCTATGAACTCTTGAAGTCTAATATGCATGTTATCAACATATTTTCAAGAGTTTGGATCGTTCTTTCAGACTGGTCATCTGTCTGAAGATGATAAGCGTGCTAAATTTCAAGCGAATTCCCAAACTTTCCTGTAGACTCCTCCAAAAGTGTGATAGAAATCGAGTATCACAATCAAAAACGATGTTCACAGGTACCTTATGCAATCTCACAATCTCCTGCATGTACCGCTCTGCCAAAGTCTCTGTCGACTGACCAACTCGAAACGGTATAAAATGAGCTGCCTTGGTCAATCGATCGACAATCACCCAAATTGCGATTTTGCCATTTGGACTCCGTGGTAAAGCTGTCACGAAATTCATGGTTATATGTTCCCACTTCCATTGAGAAATCGGAAGTGGTTGCAACAAACCAGCTACCCTTTAATGTTCAGCCTTGACTTGTTGACACACCACGACCAATCTCTCTTTTCATGCCTTCCCACCAGAAATGTTGCCGCAGATCTTTATACATCTTCGTGCCTTCCGGGTGCACTGAATACACGGAATTATGAGCCTCCTTCATGACTTCTTTACGAACATCTCCCTTAGGTACACATAAACGGCTCCTATATCGTAAGGAACCATATTCATGAACAACAAATCTGTTCGAAGTCCCGCTTCTACTTGTTCTCAAAACTTTTGCAATTTTAGATCATGCGACCGTGCTGCTTTAATGTTATCGATCAAGGATGACTGTACTTGCAACTGCATCCACAGTCCCGAAGAATTTGGTAGTACAATCTCTAATTCGAATCTCTGAAGATCGGCTATAATCTCATTCTGTGCAATCAACATCCGTATCGCTGGCAACCGACTTAGAGCATCCGACACTATATTAACTTTTCCCGGATGGTATTTTAGATCAAGATCATAGTCAGCCATCAGCTCTAACCATCTACGATGCCTCATGTTGAGCTCTTTCTGTATGAACATATATTTTAGCCTTTTGTGATCGGTAAATACTTCTATCTTTTCGCCCAATAAGTAGTGTCTCCAAATCTTCAGAGCAAAAATCACTGTTGCTAACTCCAGATCATGAGTTGGGTAGTTCTTTTCATGAGTCTTCAATTGTCTTGACGCATAAGCTATGTCATTCCCATGCTGCATTAGAACACATCCCAAACATTTTTCAGATACGTCGCTGTGAATAACCAGCCCTCTGGAACCGTCTAGCACTGTCAGAATAGGAGAGGTGGTCAATCTTTGCTTCAACACTTCAAAAGCAAACGAACATTTCTCGGTCCATACGAACGGTACCTCCTTTCGTGTTAGCTTGGTTAATGGTTCTACTATTCGAGCGAAGTTCTCCACAAACCTTTTATAGTATCCGGCAAGCCCAAGAAAACTTCTGGTCTCCCCTACGTTCTTTGGAATTGGTCAATCGTGAACAACTGCAATCTTTTCAGGGTCAATGGTAATTCCATCTTCGAATACAACATGACCCAATAACTTCACTTCTTCAAGCCAAAACTCGCACTTGCTCATCTTAGCATATAACTTTTCTTGTTTCAACGTTTGCAGTACGATTCTCAAGTGTTGTGCATGCTCTTCTTTACCCCTCGAATAGACCAGAATATTATCGATAAATACGACTATGAACTGGTCCAGGTATGGTGAAAAGATTCGGTTCATCAGGTTCATAAATATTGCCGGTGCATTAGTAACTCCAAATGGAATCACTAAGTACTAGTAATGCCCATATCGAGTTCGGAATGCTATCTTGCAAATGTCTTCTGATTTCATCCGAACTTGGCGATATCCGGATCGCAAATCCAACTTCGAGAATACCCTCGCGCCACTGAGTTGATCGAATAATTCGCCAATGCGAGAGATTTGGTACTTATTCTTAACAGTCACCCGATTTAATTCTCGATAATCGATGCACATCCTCCGCGTGCCATCCTTCTTCTTGACTAGAAGAACTGGAGCTCCCCAAGGTGAACTGCTGCTGCGAATCCAACTTTTCTCTAGCAATTCGACAACTTGTTTCTTTATCTCTTCTAGTTCCACCGGCACCATTAGATATAAACCTTTGAAATCGGCGCTGCTCCAGGAATAAGATCAATCGCAAACTCCACATCTCGTCTTGGCGGTAAACCCGAGATGTCTTCGAACACATCCATAAAGTCTCGAACTACTGCTGGCGTTTCCTCCTTGTTTACTTCCATCGACGGAAGAACGACATTAGTCGGCCTAGCCCTAAATTCGACTAGCCCGACAGATCTGCTACGTCCCAAAAATATGAACTCCAGATATCCGGAGATCTGGAAAATCACTTTCTTCGCCCTACAATCAATGAGAGTGGAAGATACCAAGAAAATCCATTCCCAAGACAACATCATAGCTGCCGGTATCAATCACCAAGAAATCCGCGAATAACCCCCGTCCGCAAATAACGATCGAGCAACACTTGCACTCACTGCTGGATACAATTCTCCCATTCCTAGTGTGTATGTCCCAACAACTAGACATGGTCGTGTGTGTAATAGAGTGTGCACTAATAAACATGGACGACATGAAATAATGGGATGCACCTGAATCGAATAATACTAATGTGAGAAAATTATAAATAAGCAGGATACCTGAAACAACATTGTCTGATGCCTCGGAATGATGCTTTGAGCCTCAGAATTATGCTCCCGAAAGGATGCTCCGGCCCCGGAATGATGCTCCGCCTCAAAGTCAAACTTCCACGGAACAAGATCTATCAATTTCATGTACACGGCCCATGTACGCAGTGTGCATTCATTGATGGAGGACACTTTATTGGGGTAAAAATTTACATCTCGTTGCCAAACCCAAAAAAATTTACACTTCGTTGCCAATCTCAAAAATTAAAATCAAGCTCAAAATCAGAGCCAAAATTAAAATCAAAAGCCAAGTGGGCCCAAACCCAAACTCGAGCCCAAGTCAAGCCCAAGCATAAAGAGGGGGCCGAACAAAGAAAAGAGAAGAAAAACTAAATGTATTTTTGATTTTAAAAAGCAATAAGCCAATTTTGTACAAGCCATGAGGCTAAATGTAAAAGATGTAAGCCTATAAAAGGCCCCTATGATGATTAGAGGTAGACAACAAAAAAATCCTAATCTTGATTCCCTGAAAAACAAAAATCTTGAGTTTTGAGCCATTCTTTATTGCGCAAGTCACTTTCTCCCTTCCCATTTCTTTTTTTCAAAGTGCACGCGTCAGGAGGCCTCAAAAAAGGGAAAAAGGAGTCCCTTTTGATTTTCAAAAATCAAAATCTTTGTATTTTTGGACTGTTGCTCTATTGGGTTTCGACCCTACTTATACCGTGCTAGGTGCACACCGTGCTAGATACCCATTTGGTCAAGTGCGCACCCCATTGGGTGCACATCGAGCGAAGTGTGGACCGGTACAGGTGTGCAACTCGCTAGGTGCACGCTTCTTTAAGTGCGTACATTTCTTAACCTTTTGGCCTATTCGAGGCCCTTTGGCTCCTTTTACTCTCTCACACCTCGTCAGGCGCGCACCTTTGTAAGTGCGCATCTTGGTAGATGCACACTCTGCTAAGTGCGCACCTTACCAGGTGTGCGTCTCGGCAGGTGCGCACTTATCATGTGCGCTCCTCACTAAGTGCGCATTTTGCGAGGCGCGCGTTTTGGAAGGTGTGCACTTGTTACGTGTGCACCTTACCACGCGCTTACTTTGCTAATTGTGCACTTGACGTACATACACTCATCACTTCTCCTGTAAAAACTCTGAGAGACTCCCAATATGCCTGAAGCACTCTCAGCTTGTTCCCAAACACAACACACACATATTGCATATTAAGTTCGCATGATCTGTTTGACTTGTTAATCGGATGTTCTCTTGCTCTAAAAGTGAGGGGTAATTAACGGCAGCTTAGTCCGCGACTGTCGGAGATTCGGATCCCCATAATCATTAAACCCCAGCCTATCCCAGGCAGGGGGAATCTGTAATATACCTGACAAGCGACACGCATTCCTATCTCAATTGGGTGATGATAAACACTCTACAACGGGGAATCCACACTTAAGCAATAGTCTACATAACTATAAATGTGCAAACCACTCGGTTCCTTCAAAGATTTCAAGATCATTATGTTAAAGATTTTCTTCAAAACCAGCCGTAGCCCTCTGGCATTTCAGAAAGTAGAGCACTTAGTATTCGTGCTACGTTTGATAACTATATTATGGTGTAGTGTACAGTAGCTAAGTGATGTCTTCCTGTTAGCATAATGATACGATTGGTTAGGACGGTCATACGACTTTGTTGACCATATTATGGGTCGTGCAGGTGGATCTAATTTAATCATAAAATGACGGGTAGAACTTGACTTGCGACTTATGATTTGTTGCTTATGTTAAGGTCATAAGCCGGTAGGGGTAAAAATCTATATCGGGAGTTTTAAGTGTTGAAACTTACAATGAGATTGCATATCTTCTATGGCGTGGGGTGACTTGTTGACTATGTCAAGGTTACCACTTCGTGATAGTTTGGATCCCGATTCCTACTGTGAGTAATAGTTGCTCTCGGGATATTTTCTATAAATGATCCTGGGTAATTCTCCTTTTAGGGTTTGATGGAGGATTCGACGGAACAATGGGAGCCATCCTGATTAGATAAATATACCAATCTAATTTAGGTTAGAGTGCACGACGAGTGTTTCTTTTCTCTCTCTCTGTGGCAGTGAGCTAAGACTGATCTTAAACTAAAAACTCGTAAATCTAGTTAACTTAACCATTTTACCATCAACGGTTTTGGAATGTCATGATTGCCCTATTTCACAACATAGTTGCGTATGTCCTTACCCCTCCCACTTTCTTTTTTTCTTCCTCCAGAACACTCTGTATTTGATACATAGATCCATATTGTTTGGAAAGCCATCGTATAGTTAGATACGAAATCGAAGAAATTGTTTCAGTCGAGGATGGCCGCAGGTTCTGAAGAAAGTGAATTGTATATGATACAATTCATTTGTCTCTCCTCTCCACCTTATCTCAAATTTGAGAGCTCCATAAATAAGGAGAATATACCAGTTACGTTTGTTGGATAGTCTTCTTCCAATCCCGAAGCCGGAGCTGAAAGGAAAGGTAAGAAGAAAACCAACCAGTATAAGTCCGGCATACACAAGGTAAGAAAGAGAGGCATCCAAAAGGGGTCGAAGTGAGCGGAAAGGAAAATGCAACTACTGTTATGATCCTGGACAATGAAAGAGACATAGTTAGAATACACGGCTATCCCTCGAAACATTTTGATATTTCATGTTTTCTATGTGATTGTAATCGAAAACCGTTTCCAATTAATTCTGACTCCTTGGTATATAAATACCGGGTTAATATCAGATTATTGGAAAGATGATTTGATCTTCAATATCGGATGTTGTAGCAATTGTTGCTATTAGGAAAATCACATGGTTTTGCCTTTCGGCAAACTTTTTGTTTTGAATATCTGTTATTATGCACCAACTTTTAAAAACTGATATATCCGTCTCTTTATTTGATAAGGTGGGATATAAATTTTCAAAAATTATGTTATGAACATTTGCCTTTATCATTAGATGATTGGGTAAGATGCATTGAATAACGAGATATACATTCTTAACCAAAATACAGTTTTCAAATTACAACACATAGAGTATGAGTTAATGAACTCATACGACTATACATAATGATGTATGTTGCCCGGTATCCACACGGACAAAGGGTTGGTGCTCATACTTTATTCCGTTTTACTATGAGTTCTCTGATTTTAAAGACACATTCTTGTTGAAATGTAAAGTCCAAAGATTTTGAGAAGTTCATAAGATATATGAATAAGGTAGAGAACCAAACGTTGGAAGTATCAAGATTCTTTAAAGTGTTCGAAAATATGGATACTTATTCTAGGTATTCTATAATTATGTTGTTAGTTATATGAATGCCCTAGAGGCCATTACTGTACATGTGATGTATATTGTAATGGATGCTTGGACATATATAGGGAGGACTTTCTTGCTCGACATGATAGTATACTATCTGGTTGCTCTTTATCTTAATATGTAGATTTGTATTGTGATACTGTCTTGCTCTCATATGTTGATAAAGCCCTTAGGATGTGTATTTGACTACCAGGACTATGATGAAGATCATATTAGTGGGGCTAAGGATAGTCCACAAGTACACCCTATAACTGTTCCTAGTCGTGGGAGTATCGAGACAGGGCATCGATACTCCAGAGTAGACTAGCGTATGCGCTTCTCGACCCATATGATGGGCGATGGATGATCCCATATCCATTGGTGTTTGACATCAGAGAAGGTATACGGGTGCTCAGTGGAGACTGGGTATACTGAACGGACTCGCCGAGAACTCCTAGATGGTATTATACCTATCGTCAGATAGCAGTTCTTTGGTGACACTAGTACAGGTTAGTCTGTCGATCCGAGATCGTTATAGAGTCTTGTGTGATTCCCACTGTGCTTTGATTTCCACCTTACCACAGTCAAGAGATCGTGCAAAACGGTGGTTTTTGAGTACAGTCCCGAGTCACATGGAGGCAATGAGCGATAGGAGGGGATTCGTCTCTCCCAGTATTGGGAGTTGATGTTGCGCTATACTCGATTGGCCATAACATGAAATCCCTAGCCAGGGTTGCTGAGATCTACTAGTAAGTGTTATCAGTAGTTTCTCGAACCGTTATGGACCTTGCATCGGCATGACTTATCAGGCTATTGGAGTCTGACATTAGACCACCCCCAGGCTGTAATATGTGACATATCAGACGAAGAGACCAGACTGTACGGTAGTGTTACTGATTGGATTCGCAGGAGTGTGAGCAGACTTGCTTGTTGATATTCTGATCGCTCAATACCCGGGTGGCCGTTATGTTTAGCAGACTGTTTGCGACTTGTGGGTGACTGATATGATCACCACCTACTGCCGGCGTATTGATGAGTCTTTAGAGTCCTTCATAGAGGTTTCCTAGCTCAAGCAAAACGAAGTAGGAGCACATATGTGATAAGGGCGGGACCGAGAGTAATACGATATGTGATACCGTATTCTATTTTCGCGATATTTGACATCGTTCGGTTATATGTGATATAGCCGGGATATCGAATCAAGTGTTGATTCGATAAGTTGTTGCAATTAATATTAGTCGGTTATATGTAATATAGCCGGATCATTAAATCAAGTGTTGATTTAATGATTTAATGTATAATTATATATTTGATATATGAATTTACATTAACTAATATTGCTCACTTGACCATTTCTATTTCTCATTTTGTATACATTATATATATGTGATATATATTATGTATCATGTTAGGTTATATATGCAACTTGGGTGTGCGAGAATCGCGCCATGACCATGATTATGTTAAGATTTTAATTGATTAAGTAATTCAAAATTGGTTGAAATTGTGTTATGACTAGAAGCTTGTAGAAGCTTGTAATGTTCATTGACTTTTCAACTCATTTTGTTTTACTTAAGATATTTGTTGACCCAACCATAGTCACATATGTTAGATATGTATACTCTAGAGGCCTGTATTGTATAGGATGCTAGGCATGTATATGTACAGAAACAATCTTTGCTTGAAATGATAGTATACTATCTGGTTTATTTTCATCTTAACCTGTGATGTGTTGTATTTCATATCTTTATATACATGTTGATGAAGCCCTTGGGATTATGCTTGACTACCGGGATTATGATGTAGATCATACTAGTGGGGTCTGGGCAGTCTATAAGCATATCCTTTAATAGTTCCTAGTCGAGGGTATATCGAGACAGGGCATCGATATTACCAGAGTAGACTAGTGTGTACGTTTCTTGATCCTGAGGGCGATGATTGATCCCACAACCATTGGTGTTTGACATCAAAGATTGTACACGGGAGCTTATTGGAGAATGGGTACACCGAACAGGACTCGCCGAGAACTCCTAGATGGTATATATATACCTATTGTCAGATAGCAGTTCTCTGGTGACACTTATACAGGTTAGTCTGTAGACCCGAGATCGTCATAGTGTCTTATGTGATTCCCACCGTGCTTTGATTTCCTCCCTACCACGGCTCTACTGAGTCGTGCAAACAGGTGGATTTTGGATACAGTCCCAAATCGCATGGAGGCAGAGAGTGATAGGAGGGGTTTCGTCTCTCCCGGTATAGGGAGTTGATGTCGCGCTATACTTGATCGGCCATAACATCAAATCCCTGGCCAGGGTTCTCGAGATTTACTGATAAGTGTTATGAGTAGTTTCTCGAACCGTTATGAACCGTAAATCAGCATGCTTTATAAAGTTACCGGGGTCTGACATTTACCACCTCTAGACTTCATATGCGATGTATCAGACGAAGAGACCGGACTGTACGGTATGTGTTGCTTACAGGCTCGTTAGGGTTGTCATGAGCTCGCTCATCGACCACCTTTTCATCATGTACCTGGATAGCCGTTACGCACAGCTAGTACCGCTGACGTGCTTGTGGTTAAACCCACTGCCAGCGTACTGTTGAGTCTTTAGAGTCTCACACAGAGGGTTCCCTCATTCAGGCGAAAGATGTAGAGGCCGTAAGTTGTTACGGCAGCCGTAAGATATTACGGCAGGGTTTCGATCATGTTCGTGTAATTATTACAGGAATAATGATCGGAAGGATAATACTGGTAGGCTTTGGTTTAAGCCGGATACCGGTATTATATTATTGGATTATTAGTATTCGTATTTTTCGGAATTCGGATACGGGTATATGTATACGGCATACGGTATACGGAGGAGGGGTATTCTTGTAATTGTTACAAGAATACCTTCTAGAAGGTGACACCTCATAATTACATTATTTATTTTGTGAAAATAAATAAATAGGGTGGAATTTAGAAAGTCTAAGCATGGTTGAAAGAATGGGTTGTTTTATATTTTATTCTTTTGGTGTTACTATTGAAGCATGGTGCTAATTTTATAATGCATGCTTTAATTATTTCATTTGTGCCATATCTAAATTCCATCCTTGAATTTTCTCATAATCACAAACACTTTCTCTCTCTTTTTCTTCTCCTTCTTCTTCATCCTAGCTTTAACCTTCACACGTGATGTGAATCCAAAGCTTAGGACCATAAGTTAATCAAATACACTAATCTCTACATAATCCTAGTGATCTCTTCTAGCAAACTTGATCTCTAGGTTAAACTCTTATGAAGAGTTTGTAACTTGCATGATAGCTCTCGCGTGGATCATCTAGATCTTGGGGTGGCCAGAGATCGACCACATTGGCAACGTTCAAGGAGCCAAGGAGTTCATCAAGTAGAAGACCCGAAGGACCGTATCATCAAGGTATAACCCCTAACATAGTAGATAAGATCTCTAGTTAGGGTTTTCTAGTTAAGGTTTAGACAAGATCTTGGTTAAAAGTGTGTTTTGCATGCTATGAAAATTTTCGTTCACCGCTTCCGCCGCCTCACAAGTGTTGTGAGAGTGTGCAACATTCACTAACATGGTATCAGAGCCTAATTAGACCACAACTAGTTGATTAGACGACGTTTAAAGTATCGAACACGAAACAACTCCAAATACCATTTTACAAAACTCAGATTCTGTTAATTTTTTTGAAAGTGTTCTAAAAATTATTTTAACAAGTGCAGAATGCTTGTTATGAGATAACTAGACAACCCCAGAAAAACGAGCCCAAACCACCCTAAAACGGCCGGCGACATGTGCAAAAATTCCGGCGTCGCCGGACTTCCTTGGTGATTTTGGCTTGGGTTTTTTGTGGGTCTCTGTGCTCTGGGTTCTTTGTTTAATGGTATTGTTTGATTATTTCCAGATTACATGTGATGTAACCTAACTGTTAGGGGAAATTAGAGTGTTTCGAAATCGAACTTTTAATGTCGTTTATCCGCTTTTCTTTTTGTTATGTGTTTTAAACGTCCACTAATTGCTATATGAAGATTAGTAGGGGTTGCACATATGTATATCATGAGATGATATGTGTATATGAATATGTTGGATCGTCGTGATGAATGGCCGGGATGTGAGAAGAGCGTTTTTCTTTTCTTTCATTCAATGTAATTCGTCAAAAGCAATGTACTATTATTTTGCGGGGCACATCCGGGTTGAGATTGTAGCCACCGTTATATATTTTCTTTTTACTGTTTTTGCTCCTAGGATAGACCCAAGGTGGGGTGAACAAACTACCGGGTTCTTGAAGTACCGAGTGGCCTACTCACTTTGTTGAGGGAGGTTACTTCACTTCGGGAATTTGGCGGGTAGTTTGCCGCACCCGTAGGGGTCTAGGGTGGGGTTTGACTATTCATCACGACCGTGGAACTCGTCTTTCATTAAGGCTTGAATGAAATACGGAATTCCTAGTATATCCAATGTATTCATCAGTGATCTGAAATGTCTATGTTTATATATGAGATGTATAATAAACGTTGCTTATGTTTTTCACCCGCGCTAGTCCATCCCCGCTCTGCCGTTAATTAAGTAACCTAACGGTGTATGACGGGGCCCAGTGGTGAATGCGGATGGCATAAGCGTACGTTCTATTTTCGTTTCTTTTCTGTGATGTTTAGGAAACGTAAATGATGGGGCAACATTAATGTGATTAATGTTAACAAAAAGAAACCTAAAGATGTTGTAGAATCAAATTTTTTTAAAAATGGATAACTCTAGCTTTTGCTTTGCATCGTGGTATTCTTGAATATCCTGCACCTCATTCGATGAGGAAAAGGGCCGAGATCCCTTCACCGGGAGTGACCCCTTTAGCAAAACTAGCAAATGTTACAAAGCACTTGATTTGATTTTATAGTTGATCTAACTTTTGCTTTGCATCGAGGTATTTATATATCCAGCATCTTATTCGATAAGGAATGAGCCAAGATCCCTTCACCGGGAGTGACCTCTTTAGCAAGATTAGAAAGATACTATAAAACCATTCGACTTTTAAAACTGGAGCTTAAACCACTCCTTCTCACTCGATTCTACAACGATATCAAGTTCAAAACGTTAAGGGTTTTTATAAAAACCATCCGTTTCCCTCCGCCATTTTAGAAAGCAGAGTACTTAGTATTCGTGCCACGTTTGTTGACTATAGTTAAGGCGTGGTGTACGGTAGTTAAGTGATATCTTCCTACAAAGCATTTGATGTGATCAATTAGGACATTCGTATAACTTTGTTGACCATAGTTAAGGGTCATGCGGGTGGGTCTAAATCAATCCCGAAATGGCGGGTAGAACTTGACTAGTGCTTATGATTTGTTGACCATAGTTAAGGTCATAAGACACTAGGGGTAAAAATCATATCGGGAATTTCAAGAGTTGAAATTTGCAATGAGATTGCATACTTTCTATTTGGTAGTTGGATCCTGATCCTACTGTGAGTAAAAGTTACTCCCGAGAGAGTTTTGCACTTCACAATTAGCTGATCCAGTAGGTGTCTAGAAAGGTGTCAACGGGGTTACGCCTCTAGGAAAACGAGATTTATTTTAATTAGGTCCACGAGAAAGCACGGGGAACGTCCCTCGGAGTACCGACACTGGCCTGGCTGACCGGTTAGCGAACTTGTAGATTGCAATTAATCCTGCCTAATTTTCTTTTTAAGGTTTGAAGGAAAATTTGATAAAAAGCAGTGGGAGATATCGATTAGATAAGATTAATAACCAATCTAATTATGCAAGAGCAATCGCTAAGTGTCTTCTTTTCTCTCCCCTGATGGCAGATACCTATGACGGGACTTAAGCTTTTACTAGAAAAGAATAAACTCACGGGACCGAATTACAAAGATTGTCTAAGGAACGTAAATATTGCCCTGACCTATGATATGGTCAGATACGTCCTGACTACTCCGGCCCCTCCTAGCCCAGGCCCTGATTCTTCAGTTGCGGATAAAGAAATCCGCAAGACATGGGATATTGTAACATTTCAGAAAATATAAAATATTATTTTTGGAATTTAATATTAAAATAATATATTTCCCGAAAACTGCCCAATTTGCGAAATAGGGGTTTTCGAAAATTGGTATAAATATATACCAATAATTGTGAAATAAATGGAGATTTAAAATGGTTTATTCATTTAAAAATATATTTATTGGATTTGGCATTTTTAAAATTAATTATATGCAGTTTGGATAAAAACCCGATCAGTGCATTGCTAATCGCGATTAAGCCAAATCCGTATTTCTACAGTTTTTCATTGCTAGTGCATCGTGTCATGTTACATTTGGTTATATATTATTGCATTTGTGTTGTTTTATGGGTATTATGTGATTTGGTTTTGAAATTAAAAAGAAAAGAAAATGAAAAAGGACAAAAGGGTAATTAGTGAGAGAGTGGATAGGAATAAGAGAGGAGAGAGGGGGGCTGCCACATTTCTTTTCCTCCGCCATTTTATATCTCCTTCTTCATCTCCTCAAGCTCACTTCTCTCCACCTTCAACCCCAATTATCATCTCCAAATCTCCATCAAAACCCTAAACCTTTTTCATTAAAATTGATCCCCTCTTCATCCTCTACACAATGGACCAAGCAAAGTGAGATTTTGACAACATTGCGGAGCTAGGGCTGTCTAGAGTGGCCTAAATGAGGTATAGCCTTTTCCATTTAGTTAGTCTTAAGCTTCTTTATATTCTAGTTTTAATTTAGAATTGGTTTAATGTTGGATTTGTGAAATTGGGAATTTCTAGAGAAGGGTTTGGGGCGATTGAGTGGAATTGGTGATGTGTAGTGGCTGTACAGGACCTTAGGGATTGATCACAAGACCTGGAGTTGAGTTTAGAAACCAAAATATGGATTTAGGATTTTCCCCATATCGGTTTTGTGACATTTTGAGAGGCCTACGGGGAATTTGGGATGACCTGAGACGTTTTTGAGTTTACCAAATAATATCAGGGACCAAATTAGGACACTAGGAGACCACACTGACCAGACGAACCCCAACGGAGTTATCCTGGCCAAGCTCGCCAGATTTCCTAGTGGTGTGGCCGGCCACTTGGTGGCATTTGGTGCCTAGGTTGATCCAGTAGGTCATATACACCATGTACAACATCCTGTACTTGTTTGTTCAACTCTTTTTGGCCTGAATCAAAATCTGGGAGCAAATTAGTGTGATTTTTGGATATGTTTTCCGTATTTGAAATGATAAGTTTTGATATTTGGATTCGTAATTGGTTGTTGGATATTTGTACATCAACGACTAGGGGTAATTTGTTGGTTTTGCATGCATGGGCTATAGGTTCTAACCTATAGGCGATCCGTATGCCATTTTGGTTTCCAGACTTGATGTTAACAGTGATTGCGATTGTGTATTATTGTAGGTACTCTCACATGGATTCCGAGGCGACGGAGCATGGCGTCATCGAATTTGGCAATCGAGGATCAAGGTGAGTAGATCTATATCTACGGGGGAAGTCGGGTGGATGGCGTATAGCACCCCCGTAAATTTTGATGGAAACCGATTTATATATAGAATATGGTTAAGGGAACCTATAATAGAAAACTATAGATAGAATTAAAAGATAGTTTGAGAAACCATGTTAGAACTAAAGGACAGTTAGAAGTGATATGATATGATTAATATGTGATGACGAGATTTGAGGATGATGTTCGACGATATTGCCGTATTGGATACTATAAGACTAGATAGCCGACGTAAGTGTGTCATCCGAACCATACCTATTTTCAAACTGAAGAGTCGTATGCATTTTTTAAACAGATACCTTAAGGGACGTTATGGATTTTCAAACGATATCTTTTTTCCTTAAAAACACCATAGCCCCTACTTTCAAAACTACGATTCGCCTCTTATGAAAATTGATTTTATGGGTTCGGGTGTGTATGTTAGATTAGATACGTAAGCTTATAGTAAAGGTAGAATGTGTTTATGTAAAGATGACGTAAGGTGATGAAAAGAATATACGAGGTGATATGATGACTTGATTGATATGTCGGTATACGGATGCGAGTCGATTGAAATGATTGATACCCTTACCGGTCCCCTGATATGAGATTGTTATGGATGCGACCCGGGGACATAGGTATTTAGATTTATATAATGTTGTGAATCTTGAATGATAAGCCGTACGAGACATTAGGTCCGTACCCTCATTGTCGTAAAGGTTGATAGGATCCCTATTGGTTTTATGCCGCCGTACGATGATTTTCAGTACGTGATGAGTTGACTTGATGATTGATCCATGCCCTTGACTAGAGGATGCTTTACAATGAATTATACCATACGTGATGTTGTGAGGCTGGATGCCGATTGATAGATTCACTGACTCAGGCATATGATGGATACGTATACCTTATAGCTTTTAGCTGATTTTTTACATTATGCTGCATTCATGTTATTCTCGTTGCATTGCATATACCTGTGCTAGTACACTTACACCATTATCGATGATGCTTATGTTCCATGTACATAGATTTGCCGACTCACACACTTCATCATCGATAATTTCCATGTCACTACACAGTAGAATTGCTGCATCATGATATGACTCTTTGTATAATTTACTTGCTATAGTTACATATGCACCTTTATACGATGTTGCATTTAACTTTGGAGAATTTGGGAACTGCAGGATTTATTTAAAAACATGATTCAATTTAAAAAGAGGTTTTTCCCTTGATGTGTGCATATTACTGTTCCATGTTGCATGATATACGGATATGCTTACATTTCTGTTATCTGCCGTATACATCATGCTTTATGATTATACGCATTGAGATATGCTGTTTTCATGAGATTTCTGGATTTGAGAACCGTGGTGATTTCAAAAGAAAGTGTGTATTGTTTTAAAAAAAAACGGTTTCTCTTAATATGGTATTTCAGTGCGTCCACCATGTGTTTTATCGGTTCTGAGAGTGGCATGTGAAACCCGATTCGAGGAGCGGTAGGCACCGTCTGCGGGTACATGGTGGACCCGGTGAGGTACCCCGGGTCGAGAAGACTCGTATTGTTAGATGGTGAGCCTAGCAGGGGAGCACTACCTACCGATGATAGTATTTGGGCTCGGCGGATATCCGGAGGATGCCGACCGGAGTCGAGAGATGATATGGGCCGATCCGAACTGACGGAGCCCGTGGGCCGATCCGGACTGACAGAGCCCGAGAGGTATGAGGATTTACGTGTCGATGCTGGGCACGGGTTTCATGATGTTTCGAGTGTCGATGCTGGACACTCAGGTTCCATGATTTGATGTGTCGTGAGAGACACACGTTGATTTATATCCTCATATTTTCATGCATATGCTTTTATGATATTAAATGCATGATGTTGTTGTGTCATTGGTTGACACGTTGGACGAGATCCACATGCATACATATATTGATCATATGGTTGGATGATATCCGCATACATATAGGTGTTGATTTCATTGTTGGCACACATACAGATATGGTCACCCTAGATATCATAGTATTACTTTTATGATATAGTTGACCTAGGAAGTCGTTATTTTATTCGATTTCTACCTGTTGATGTTTTCTACTCACGAGTCGGCAACTCACCCATGTTGTGCCACAGTTCTCGCAGGTTGACCGCATGGACCCGTAGCGGCATCACTGACACATAGCTACATTTGGGTGATTTGCTTGGTAGGTGGGACATTTGTATCGTACCCATTCTTGTATTTATATTTCATATTGTATCTAGTCAACTTCATCAATCAAACTAGAATTTGTATATGTAATGAGACTTAGTGAGATTTATGGTTACGAGACTTAGGGCGAGGGGTATTCCGCTAATTGTGGTTTTGATGTCTTGCTTATTTCTTTATCTTTTGCGGTGAACTTCGCCGTTGGGCGTCGTATACTTATATTTATGCTTTGCGTGGTTGTGGATCCGCCGGTTGGAGAAGAGCTAGCTCCCGCTTGGGGATGCCTTTTATTCTTTATGTATTTGTGGTTTTGGATCAAAATATACAAATGAGGTGCTGCCCAAATTTTTAAAAAGACGAAACATGTTTTGTTTTCAACTAGTATCATTTACTTGCATTTTTCATGTCCTATTGTCTATGCATTAAGAAAATATTTGATTTCATTATACCTTATTTCAAAAACTTCACCTCTTTTATTTTTCTTAAAAAGGTTTAGATTTCTGGGTTTCGGCTTACCTGATTTACGTTACGCCTTTAGACGTGGCGTGATTCAAGTGCCGGTCACGAGCTAATATTTCGGGTCGTGACAAAATTGGTATCAGAGCGCTAGGTTTAACCTTGTTTCAAGTCTATGTTTGACTATGCGGAGTCTAGGGCGGGTATGTATTTCGGAACCTAGGCTTGACCTTACGGAACTTAGACTTGAACGGGGGGAGAGGGAGGGGGTATTAGACCCGAACTTTCGTTTCATAGGTTGACCCTGATTGATGGAGTAGGTAGCTTGAGTAGTACGTATGTTCCGCGGCATATTTACAATACGATACTCCACTTAAGAAACCTTAGGATGTACATATTTTGAGATCTGTGATTCTCTTCATACCCATGATTATACATCCATTTGAGATCCTTGATTATATTTGTTTCCATGATCATACTCTCATTTATTTGTTCCTCCTTATGATCATGTATCCATTCTGGATCTGTTGATCCCTTTTATTCCGTTAATCTGTTTTTGACGATACATGCTTGAGGTTTCTGTCACCATGGTTTGAGCGCAGATTGAGCTGCTGCTAGTGTTGCGGTCAGGGCGAGCTCGTCATGAACGAGAACTGACCATTGTGTTTTTGGTGACATGGGAACGTCTCGATATAGTATTTGTGTTCTGACCTCTTGTTTGGGGCGAGTGTTCGGTTTTGCACAGTTTGATCGGCCACTGTTAGAGGCTGCCTGTTGTAAGAGGACTGTTGATGTAAAGAATACCTCCGAGATCGTGATGTCGTCTACTGTGGAGACAGATGACCCAGCTGTTACTGAGATTGATGTGATGTCGCTTCCAGAGCTTACGAGCCGAGATCGCTGGAGCTTCCAGGCAGAGATGTGACAGATGATAGCTAGTCTATTCCGAGTTGAGAGACGAAGGTGATTCGTCAGATTGATGCGCCTACACAGGCCCAGTTGAGTTGAAGATTTCCAGTGTAGAGCGTCTTACTCAAGTCTAGAGTAGACCGATCCAGAGATGATCGTTGATATATCGTCTATCCTTAAGGATTGAGGCATTGTTTAGCATGCGGAAGAAGGGTGTTCACATGTCGTCTAGGAGGAGTTGAAAGGTTCGAACGAATGTCAGGAAACCCATTTTTCTAAGTTTAAGGTATTCAGGGGAACATGCAAGCAATTCTGTGGATCCTCTAGAAGAATGAAACCCTAACTCGACATGATAACCATGGAACCGCTTTTGATCCTTAGGGTTTGCGGCAGTTTAGCGGTGCCATCAGTGAGGCTTGGGTTTGCCCTTCTACGGTTGGTCCATAGGTATTGTGGCACGTACTGGATATTATTAAACTGTGCTCAGGTGTTGAGCTCTCGTAAAATTTTGGGACTTTGATGACTCGATCGAAAAGTTTAACATCGTCCGGATATCCTGTGATAGGAGACCAGTAAGCTGACCAGTTTCGGATAGAGGACCTCATCCAGATGCGTTGTGAGTAGATCGAGAGCGGACGAGTATGGAGTATTCCTCCGATAGTTGGGACGAGTTCCCGAGAACGTGTTCGGTTAAAGATCTTCTACAGAGTGATGAAGATACCGAGTTCGTGATTTCGAGTCCGTGTGAGAGACTCCGGATTGACTGTAGTCGAGGACATAGCAGTACGCAGATAGAAAGACGTGACGTCGAAGCGGACGATAATACAAACGAGTAGAACCTGAGGTTCGTGAGAGATGCTTACGAGCTGTTGTTACTCCCCGTCGAGATTAGAGGTCTGATATGCATACAGAAGCGTTAGGATACGGCCAGTTCCCGAGGAAATGTTGTGCTGAGAACGTAGATGTCCAGAGAACGAGAAGAGATTATGTAAGAGTACAGCCTCCGTACAGTTCGGCATAGGCAAGATTGGAAGAGACCCTGAGCAGGTCCCTTCCAGGACACTGCAGCAATAAGATTTGCACCGAGGATAAGATGTATGACGTATATTCAGAGAGCTAGAGGCCGACACCAGTGACGTGCTGCTTTACGTATGGTCGTGATAATTGGCCGAGAGGCAGAGCGGAATCGTTTCTGTTAGCACACGGACCGGGCCGACGAGCCGATGGATTGCGAGACTGGTAATCCATAGAGAAATGAGGGCCCAGAGACAGAAGATGCCAGACCGTGAGCAGAAGGCAAGCGGATGTTCTTGCTCTGCTAGGTTTGGGCGCACCGACATTTTTTCGACATTGTAGGAGGTGTACCTCTATGTCATTTATTGCGATTTGCGTTTGTGATCCGAGTATCATGTTTATATCGCTTGGATTTGAGTTTTGATGATTGAGTTTCATGATATGGTTTTCGTGCACCGTGGCTGCACCTGCTGGGTATTTGCATTTTGTGCACAGTTATTGCACTCGATTTATGTTTATACACCGCTACTTCGGTTTGCGATTTGTGCGTATTTATTGCACTTGATATCGGTTTTGTGCCTTGGCTGCACATGTTTATGATTTCGTGGATTTCCTATGGTTGATTTGATTTTGTGCATGTGGTATGCACTCGATTTGGTTTTTGCACTCGGTATAGCTTACATATGCTTGTAGTGTATTGATACGTGTTTTGTGCACTCAGTTGCACACGTTTATGATTTTATACACCTTGGCATACTCGGTCTTGCTTTTTATACGCATTTGAGTTATTGATGCATTTCCGTGCACTTGTTGCACCCGATTTGTATTTTGTGCAGTTGTTGCACTAGGTTTATACGATGTGCACTGGATGCACTATATTTGATATTCGTTCACTGGATGCACTGTATTTGTATTTTATGCACTGGATGCAATGTATTTGTATTTTGTGCACTGGATGCACTGTATTTGATATTTCGTGCATTAGATGCACTGTATTTGTATTTCGTGCACTGGATGCACTGTATTTGTATTTCGTGCACTGGATGCACTGTATTTGTATTTCGTGCACTGGATGCACCGTATTTGATATTTCGTGCACTGGATGTACTAGATTTGGTATTTCGTGCACTGGATGCACCGGATTTATATTTTGTGCCCTTGATGCACCAGATTAGTATTTTTGTGCATTGTTGCACTAGACTTGCATTTCATGCATTTATTGCACCAGGCGGGTATTTCGTGCATTGGTTGCATTAGATTTATACTCAGTACCTTGGTTGCACTTGATTTAAGTTTTTGAGCATTATTTTACGAGGTTTATGTTTTGTGCACATCGGAGGCACTTGAGTGAGATTCTACTCGTGCCTGTTAGATGCCCTTGATTTAGATTTTATCCATGCATATTGGATGCGATTTCATTCATGCGGGACAGATGCACTTGATTTGGATTTCCGCGCATATTGGGTGCATGATATGAGATGTGATTTTGTGCACACCGGATGCACTTGATTGGGATTTTCATTCATGCATGTTAGTTGCACTAGATTGAGATGTTCGTGCACTCTAGATGCACTTGATATTGTTGTCGTGCACACCCGTTGCACTTAGTTTTGCTTTTATGCACATTTGTAGCACTTGTATTTGGATTTGATTCCATACGCACCAGACGCACGTGATTGTTGGAAACGCCTTTTGAGGCCGATTTTGCTTTTGAGCACTTTGTTTTCATGATAGGTACTGTATATTATATAATAGCCGAACATGACTGATCTGAGAACAGTACCTGAGTACTTTGCATGCATTAAAAGTTTAGCAAGATATTTTCAAAAAGGAGCTATAGTCTCACTATTTCCTTCGTGTCCGCGAGTGACACGAACAATTACAAAGAAAAACCTTATGGGATATTTCAAAAAGGCGGAACGCATATTTGAGCAAAGTCATGTAGATACATTCAGTACTTTACAAATGAGCGTCCATCACTTATACCGTGAGTTACGCATCACACAGCGATTTAGAAAGGATTTTGCATGTGTGTCATTCTGTTGTTGAAGATTTTTCAAGGATGCGTATTATGTACATATTATAATATTTGACTAGTGTATATTGGATTTTAGTATTGGATCTCGAGATCTGTATCTCCATTGTAACTCCGATAATATGCGTACAAATCCGATGATTTGTGTGATGCTTGACGGAGTTCGATTTTGAGTTTTGTACTCGTTTTTCAGGCGCACGCGATGCGCTGTAGTGTTTTTATATCTTCCGTAATTTCGGAGCCCCGTTGATTTAAGTTGATTATTGAAATGTTTTAGCATTTGGAGGTTTAAATTTAAATTCGGGGATCGAATTTATTTAAGAGGGGAAGATTGTAACATTTCAGAAAATATAAAATATTATTTTTGGAATTTAATATTAAAATAATATATTTCCCGAAAATTGCCCGATTTGCGAAATAGGGGTTTTCAAAAATGGGTATAAATATATACCAATAATTATGAAATAAATGGAGATTTAAAATGGTTTATTCATTTAAAAATATATTTATTGGATTTGGCATTTTTAAAATTAATTATATGCAGTTTGGATAAAAACCCGATTAGTGCATTGCTAATCGCGATTAAGCCAAATCCGTGTTTCTACAGTTTTTCATGGCTAGTGCACCGTGTCATGTTACATTTGGTTATATGTTGTTGCATTTGTGTTGTTTTATGGGTATTATGTGATTTGGTTTTGAAATTAAAAAGAGAAGAAAATGAGAAAGGACAAAAGGGTAATTAGTGAGAGAGTGGGTGAGAATAAAAGAGGAGAGAGGGGGGGCTACCACATTTCTCTTCCTCCACCATTTTACATATCCTTCTTCATCACCTCAAGCTCACTTCTCTCCACCTTCAACCCCAATTATCATCTCCAAATCTCCATCAAAACCCTAAATTCCTTTCATTAAAATTGATCCCCTCTTCATTCTCTACATAATGGACCAAGCAAAGTGGGATTTTGACAACATTGGGGAGCTAGGGCTGTCTAGAGTGGCCTAAATGAGGTATAGCTTTTTCCATTTAGTTAGTCTTAAGCTTTTTTATATTCTAGTTTTAGTTTAGAATAGGTTCAATGGTGGATTTATGAACTTGGGAATTTCTAGAGAAGGGTTTGGGGTGATTGAGTGGAATTGGTGATGTGTAGTGGCTGTACAGGACCTTAGGGATTGATCACAAGACCTGGAGTTGAGTTTAGAAACCAAAATACGGATTTAGGATTTTTCCCGTATCGGTTTTGTGACATTTTGAGAAGCCTACGGGGAATCTGGGATGACCTGAGATGTTTTTGAGTTTACCAAACAATACCAGGGACCAAATTAAGACACTAGGAGACCACACTGACCAAACGAACCCTAACGGAGCTATCCTAGCCGAGCTCGCTGGATTTCCTAGTAGTGTGGCCGGCCACTTGGTGGCATTTGGTGCGTAGGTTGGTCCAGTAGGTCATATACACCATGTACAACACCCTATACTTGTTTGTGCAACTCATTTTGGCCTGAGTCAAAATTTGGGAGCACATTAGTATGATTTTTGGATTTGAGAACTGTGGTGGTTTCAAAAGAAACTGTGTATTGTTTTGAAAAACCCGGTTTCTCTTGATATGGTATTTCAGTGCGTCTACCATATGTTTTCTCAGTTCTGAGAGGGGCATGTGAAACCCGATTCGAGGAGCGGTAGGCATCGTCTGTGGGTACATGGTGGACCCGGTAAGGTACCCCGGGGCGAGAAGACTCGTATTGTTAGACGGTGAGCCTAGCAGGGGAGAACTACCTACCAGTGATAGTATTTGGGTTCGGCAGATATCCAGAGGATACCGACCGGAGTCGAGAGATGATATGGGCCGATCCAGACTGACAGAGCCCGTGGGCCGATCCGGACTGACGGATCCCGAGAGGTACGAGGATTTACGTGCCGATGCTGGGCACGAGTTTCATGGTGTTTCGAGTGTCGATACTGGACACTCAGGTTCCATGATTTGATGTGTCGTGAGGGATACACGTTGATTTATATCCTCATATTTTCATGCATATGCTTTTATGATATTACATGCATGATGTTGTTGTGTCATTGGTTGACACGTTGGACGAGATCCACATGCATACATACATTGATCATATGGTTCGATGATATCCGCATACATATAAGTGTTGATTTCATTATTGGCACACATACAGATATGTTCACCCTAAATATCATAGTATTACCTTTATGATATAGTTGACCTAGGAAGTCGTTATTTTATTAAATTTCTACTTGTTGATGTTTTCACGAATTGGTAACTCACCCCCATTATGCCACAGTTCTTGCAGGTTGACCGCATGGTCCCGTAGCGGCATCGCTGGCACATAGCTACATTTGGGTGATTTGCTTGGTAGGTGGGACAATTGTATCGTACCCACTCTTGTATTTATATTTCATATTGTATCTAGTCAACTCCATTAATCAAACTAGAATTTGTATAAGTAATGAGACTTAGTGAGACTTGTGGTTGCGAGACTTAGGACGAGGGGTATTCCGCTACTTGTAGTTTTGATGTCTTACTTATTTCTTTATCTTTTGTGGTGAACATCGTCGTTGGGCATCGTATACTTATATTTATGCTTTGCGTGGTTGTGGATCCACCGGTTGGCGAAGAGCTAGCTCTCTCTTGGGGATGCCTTTTATTCTTTATGTATTTGTGGTTTTGGATCAAAATATACAAAGGAGGTGCTGCCCAAATTTTTAAAAAGACGAAACATGTTTTGTTTTCAACTAGTATCATTTACTTGCATTTTTCATGTCCCATTGTCTATGCATTAAGTAAACATTTGATTTCATTATACCTTATTTCAAAAACTTCACCTCTTTTATTTTTCTTAAAAAGATTTAGATTTCTGGGTTTCGGCTTACTTGATTTACGTTACGCCTTTAGACGTGGCGTGATTCAAGTGCCGGTCACGAGCTAATATTTCGGGTCGTGACAGATATAGATTGCGCAAATACCAAGTGCATCACGCTTGCTTCTATGAACAATTTACATCAGAAGCAGCACGAGAAGATGGATGTACAATCCATCTTTTTTCATATAAAGGAGTTGTATGGAGAGCAATCTCGTACTCTCCGATACGAGACATCTCGAAAGTTGTTTCAGATGCGGATGGCTGCTGGCACGTCTGTAGCTGACCATGTATTGAAGATGATTGGACTTATCGAAGAACTTGAGGACCTGGGTTGGACCATGGAGAACGAACAGTATGTTGATATTGTTCTACAGTCCCTTTCCCCTGCCTTTGCTCAGTTCATTGTAAACTTCAACATGCACAACATGGAGAAGTCCTTACCTGAACTCCTCAATATGTTGAGGAGTGCAGAGGGCATGCTAAAGGTAGCAAAAACTCCCGCTCTAATTGCTGGGCCATCTTTTTCCTCTGTCCCGAAAGCCAAGACCAAGGGAAATAAGAAAAAGAATCCCATCAAGCAGAGAGGCGGAGTGAAAAAGGCACCGGGAAAGGACAAGAAAGGAGATGCTGCGACAGGATGAGAGGAACGCTTCCACTCCCACCAGACTGGGCACTGGAAGAGAAACTGCGTTGGATACCTGGCCGGCCTCAAGAAGAACAAGCATGTTGATACTTCCACTTCAGGTGTGTTTGTAACAGAAAACTGGTTTTCAATTAAATCTGCTTCCTGGGTATTAGATACCGGGTCAGGATCTCACATTTGCAATTGTGTGCAGGTGCTGAGAAATAGCAGGTTTTTGAAGAAAGGTGACCACACTCTCCGGATTGGGAATGGTTCCTCAGTACATGCTACAGCAGTGGGAGAGTATCACCTTGGTTTGGCGTCGGGTTATATATTGGTTTTGAACCCATATTATTTTGTACCTTCCATGTTATGTAATATTATATCTATATCGTTGCTAGACAATGCTGGATATAATTTTGTATTACAATCTAATGTTATGAAAATTAACCTTAATCAGGAGTTGATTGGGTCTGGTACATTAAATAACGGGATATACGTCCTAAACCAGTACACAGTTTTCAATATACAACACACAAACAAAAGAAATGTTTCAGACATAAATGAAGCTTTCATTTGGAATTGTAGATTTGGTCATATTAACGAAACAAGACTAACCAAGCTACATAAAGATGGATATTTAAACTCGTTTGAATATAAATCTTATGCGACTTGCCAGTCTTGTATCAAAAGTAAAAAGACCAAAACTCCGTTTACTGGACATAGAGAGAGAGCCACTAAACTCTTAGGCCTCATACATAGTGATGTATGTAGACCAATGTCTACACATGCAAGAGGTGGTTTTTCATACTTCATAACTTTTACTGATGACTTCTCGAGATTCGGACACGTGTTCTTGTTGAAACATAAGTCTGAAGCCTTCGAAAAGTTCAAGGCATATAAATCTGAAGTAGAAAAACAAACAGGCTCAAGTATCAAGAAACTTCGATCGGATCGAGGAGGTGAGTATCTAAGCTCAGAATTTCTAGATTTCCTAAAAGAGAATGGGATTCTCTCTCAGCTCACTCCTCCATACACACCACAACACAATAGTGTATCGGAAAGGAGGAATTGTATCCTATTAGATATGGTATGATCTATGATGAGTGATGCTGAGTTACCAATATCATTCTGGGGGCACGCATTGGAGACTGCGATTTATCTATTGAATAGGATTCCGACCAAAACCGTGTCTACCACTCTATATGAGATATGGTATGGGAAGAGACCATCTCTTAAAAGAGTTAAGATATGGGGTTGTCCGGCTTATGTGAAAAAGAAGAATCCGGACAAACTCGAGACACGATCGGTTTTGTGTAGATTTGTAGGATATCCAAAACACTTGTATGTATATCTTTTCTACCACAAGCAGGAACAAAGGGTGTTTGTTTCTCAGTATGCCACATTTTAGAAAATGATTTTTTTTACAAATGATACTGTTGGCAATGCGGTAGAACTGGAAGAAATTCCAGATACACAAACAATTACCGATGATTTTATTGAACCTGAGGTTTCAATAGAACCTGACGAACCTCAGTCACTCCGTAGATCTAGTAGGACTTCTCACCCACCTGATAGATACTACTTTTTTCTAATTTATGGTGATAGAGAAGATTGTATCATGGATGATGATGACCCTACTAGTTTTCAGTAAGTTATCACGAGTGGTGACTCGGTGAAGTAGCTGGATGCCATGAGATCCGAGATGGAATCCATGCACACCAACAAAGTATGGACTTTAGAGGTTTCACCTTCTGGAGTAAAACCCATAGGGTGCAAATGGATCTTTAAAAGAAAGATCGGTGTGGATGGTCAGGTGGAGACCCATAAAGCTAGGCTGGTCGCAAAAGGATTTCGTCAAAGACCAGGCTTGGACTATGATGAAACCTTTTCACCAGTTGCGATGCTCAAATCCATTCGGATCCTGCTTGCAATAGCTGCTCACTATGATTATGAGATCTGGCAGATGGATGTTAAAACGGCATTTCTAAATGGTGATTTAGAAGAATGCGTTTTTATGGATCAGCCAGAAGGCTTCATTGATGGTGGGAGCAGCGGAAAAGCATGTAGACTGCTTAAATCCATTTATGGATTAAAGCAGGCATCACGGAGTTGGAACATCTGCTTTGATGATACAATCAAAGAGTTTGGTTTTATCAAAAATGTAGATGAACCATGTATTTATAAAAGGATTGTAGAGAGTACTGTTACATTTCTTGTATTGTACATGGACGATATTCTCTTGATAGAAAATGATATTCCTATGCTACAATCGGTCAAACTATTCTTATCGCAGAGGTTCTCTATGAAAGACCTGAGTGATGCCTCGTACATTCTGGGGATTAAGATCTATAGAGATAGATCTAAGAAATTATTGGGATTGTCCCAATCGAGATACATTGACACCATACTAAAGAGGTTTAGTATGGAAGATTCCAAGAGGGGTAATTTACCCGCTTGTCGCGGGACCACCCTCTCCAAAAAGATGTCTCCAAAGACTGATGAGGAGAGGGCTCGCATGAGTATTATACCCTACGCTTCGGCAGTAGGATCTATAATGTATGCGATGTTGTGCACTCGCCCAGATGTAGCTTATGCACTGAGTGCAGAAAGCAGGTATCAATCCAACCCAGGGGAGAAACACTGAACTGCTGTGAAGAACATTCTGAAGTACTTGAGAAGAACTAAAGAAATTTTCTTGGTGTATAGTAACGGAGATCTCCAAATGGAGGGCTTTACCGACTCCAGCTTCCAAAGCGACAAGGATGATAGTAAGACCATCTCAGGATTTGTATTTACCCTAAATAGAGGGGCGGTATGTTGGAAGAGTTCCAAGAAAGATACCGTCGCTGACTCCACGATGGAAGCTGGGTATATTGCTGCTAATGATGCCGCAAAAGAGGCAGTCTAGATGAGAAAGTTCATTTCTAAACTTCAGGTGGTTCCATCCATTACTAATCTAATACCTCTGTATTGTGATAAATGGAGCCATGGCTTTGGCAAAGGAACCGAGGTCCCATCAGAAATCCAGACATATCTTGAGGCGGTATCACCTCATCAGGGAGATAGTGGATCGCCAGGAAATCGAGATACGGAGAGTAGACACGAAAGACAACACAGCAGATCTATTCACCAAGGCCATCCCTTAAGTTCAGTTTGAGAAACTGTTTGAGTTGTTGGGCATCCGGTACGCCGGCAACTGGTTCTAGTGTAGACAGTGGGCACTTATTGTATCAACTACAGGCCTTAGTGCAAGTAGGAGATTGTTAGTATGCCCTAGAGGCCTGTATTGTATAGGATGCTAGGCATGTATATGTACAGAAACAATCTTTGCTCGAAATGATAGTATACTATCTGGTTTATCTTCATCTTAACGTGTGATGTGTTGTATTTCATATCTTTATATACATGCTGATGAAGCCCTTGGGATTATGCTTGACTACCGGGATTATGATGTAGATCATACTAGTGGGGCCTGGGCAGTCTATAAGCATATCCTTTAATAATTCCTAGTCGAGGGTATATCGAGACAGGGCATCGATATTACCAGAGTAGACTAATGTGTACGTTTCTTGACCCTGGGGGTGATGGTTGATCCCACAACCATTAGTGTTTTACATCAAAAATTGTACACAGTTGCTCATTGGAGAATGGGCACACCGAACAGGACTCGCCGAGAACCTCTAGATGGTATATATACCTATTGTCAGATAGCATTTCTCTGGTGACACTTGTACAGGTTAGTCTGTAGACCCGAGATCGTCATAGTGACTTGTATGATTCCCACCGTGCTTTGATTTTCTCCCTACCACGGCTCTACTGAGTCGTGCAAACAGGTGGATTTTGGGTACAGTCCCAAATCGCATGGAGGAAGGGAGCGATAGGAGGGGTTTCGTCTCTCCCGGTATAGAGAGTTGATGTCGCGCTATGATTGATCGGCCATAACATCAAATCCCTGGCCAGGGTTCTCGAGATTTACTGATAAGTGTTATCAGTAGTTTCTCGAACCGTTATGGACCGTAAATCAGCATGACTTATAAAGTTACTGAGGTTTGACATTTACCACCCCTAGACTTCATATGCGACGTATCAGACGAAGAGACCGGACTGTACGGCATGTGTTGCTTACAGGCTCGTTAGGGTTGTCATGAGTTTGCTCGTCGGCCACCTTTTCGTCATGTACCTGGGTAGCCGTTATGCACAGCTAGTGCCGCTGACGTGCTTGTGCTTAAACCCACTGGCAGCGTACTGTCGAGTCTTTAGAGTCCCACACAAAGTGTTCCCTCGTTCAGGCGAAAGATGTAGAGGCCGTAAGTTGTTACGGCAGCCGTAAGGTGTTACGGCTGGGTTTCGATCATGTTCGTGTAATTGTTACAAGAATAATGATCGGAAGGATAATACTGGTAGGCTTTGGTTTAAGCCAGATACCGGTATTATATTATTGGATTATTTTTATTCGTATTTTTCGGAATTTGGATACGAGTATATGTATACGGCATATGGTATACGGAGGAGGGATATTCTTGTAATTGTTACAAGAATACCTTTTAGAAGGTGACACCTCATAATTATATTATTTATTTTGTGAAAATAAATAAATGGGGTGGAATTTAGAAAGTCCAAACATGGTTGAAAGAATGGGTTGTTTTATATTTTATTCTTTTGGTGTTACTATTGAAGCATGGTGCTAATTTTATAATGCATGCTTTAATTATTTCATTTGTGCCATATCTAAATTCCATGCTTGAATTTTCTCATAATCACAAACACCTTCTCTCTCCTTCTTCTCGCCTCCTTCTTCTTCATCCTAGCTTTAACCTTCACATGTGATGTGAATCCAAAACTTAGGACCATAAGTTAATCCAATACACTAATCTCTACATAATCCTAGTGATCTCTTCTAGCAAACTTAATCTCTAGGTTAAACTCTTGTGAAGAGTTTGTAGCTTGCACGATAGCTCTCGCATGGATCATCTAGGTCTTGGGGTGGCCGGAGATCGAGCACATCGGCAATGTCCAAGGAGCCAAGGAATACATTAAGTAGAAGACCCGAAGGACCGTATAATCAAGGTATAAACCCTAACATAGTAGATAAAATCTCTAGTTAGGGTTTTCTAGTTATGGTTTAGACAAGATCTTGGTTAAAAGTGTGTGTTGCATGCTATGAAAATTTTCGTTCACCGCTTCCGCCGCTTCATAAGGGTTGTGAGAGCGTGCAACATTCACTAACAACATAGCCATGGTTTATTCTCTACAAGGGTTAGGACATGAGACTAACTCACCCATGGTTGCAAATCTAACCTCATTCCATTCTCTTGTGAACTCTCCGGTTCATCTTCTTCTTCATCTCTTCAAGCTTTAGAGTTTTTAGTAGATGAAGAATCCAAGTGAGAAAATCAAATCCGAAGTGAGCAAAATTCCCACTTCATCATCCTATACTACTTACCATTTAGTTTAGGGTGTTTACTTCATAAAGTTCATCACTTTGTGAAGAGGTAGCATGTGCTTGAGTTTCCTTGACGTAGATCATCTTCGGCCTCGAAGACATCTAACATGCTCGCTTACTACGCTTTGTGGAGTTCAACTTGAGTTCGAGAGATCGATGCTTGGAGCGAAAGGACGACTACACAAAGCTTTAGAAGTGAAGGACCGATCTTTAAAGGTTGTATTTCTTATTCACTTCTTATGTAATGTTTGATTACATGTGTTTGTTATCCTATTTTTCTAGTTCGATTCCTAGGATGTTTTCTTAGCACCCCCTAAATAATTGTTGTGGCATGTTTGATGCTTGCTAACCCTAGGCATGGTGATATGGAAACCCAACAGTGGTATCAGAGCCAAACTAGAAACTTAGACGATGTTAGAAACAATACGAAAACAAAACAAATCCGTAAAATACGATTTTTGCAACCCTGAAATAATGCTCTCTGTCGAATTTTCAAAGGTCTGTAAAAATTATTCCAACAACTGCAGAAGCATGTATGTGATATATTTTGTGCACAGAACAAATTTGAGACCCTTTGATCGGTTTTGACCCGAGCACTCTCCTCCAAAAACCGAGGAGGCCGGCCTTAATGGCTCCAAATCGTGTCGAATTTGTTCTGTGCTCTAGTCTGCTTATTTTGGGGTTTCAGGTATTGTTTGTTTGGTCCAAAATTTCATGTGATGTTAATTTTGCTATAGGACTAATACGGAGTGTTTCGTAATCGTATATTTTAACATTGTAATGGTAACCTTGATGATGTTTAATACTTCGAACGAGCTTTGAACACTGCCTCATGATCCCCTCTGAAGTTTTCCAAGAGTTGGAATTTTCTAAGTTGAGTATATTCAATGGTCGTGCAAGTAAGTCTATGGACCCTCTAGAAGAACAAGAACCTTAACATGATTCTATGTCCAAGGAACCGCGATCGAACCCTAGGGTTTGCCATAGTTCTGCGGTGCCATAAGTGAGGCATTGGTTGACCCTTCTACGGCTGGTCCATAGGTACTGTGGCACGTTTTAGGTATTTAAACTTTGTTCAAGTGTTGAGTTCTTGAGGAGATGTGGGTGTTTGTTGATTTGATCGAAATGTTTAACATCGTCTTGTTGATTGTGATACAATATTTGGAATCCATAATAATTAGTTATGTGATAACTAGTTTAAATTTTATAAATATAGCAATTTAGTCTCATTTGACCAGTTGCCATGGAATTTTGATGTGGATCAAAAGTCCGTCATAATCACGTAGCGTACGAGGATACTCGTCGGGTAAGCTTACTAGATAGCCACGCTCCATAGCCCTGACCAAGTGACTGTAGGAGAACCCCGTCGCCAAAAGCATCTATTCGGGTGCTCGCGGCTGCGGTGTTCCGCCTTAGTGCACTTCGTCGACGGCATCTGGGGTGCGGCCGTCTACTAAAGTTTCCGACGAGCATTCGATCAGTTTATTGGGAATCTTGTTGAATTACCTGATAGGTTATTGGAAAATGTTTTCAATATCGAGACTAAAATACGGGGTTTATAATTATTGGGCATGAAATCCAAAGTATGAGATACATTGGGTTTATGATGTCTAAGGTGGTTGCGGATTCCAACTGTTGTAGTTTTTCACTTTCTTTTATGCGACCGTAAGTGTAATATGTGAGGTATCGCCGGTTTCGTTGCTATACGTCAACGATAATTGGGATACGCATATTTACTTACGTTGATGACATGTGATGTTATGTGTTGTTATGATATGTTATATTGGAACATCGTGTTTAAATAACCGGGGTTTTTATGTGAGATGAGAGTTTTTCATTTTCATTCATTTAAAATTCAATGTATGTAATATTCTTTTATTGGAGTATTTCCGGGTTGAGGATGATGTCACCATTGATGTATATTATTTATTTTTCCGCATTAGGATAGACCCAAGGAAGGGAGCACAAGTAGCCGGGTTCTGGGGTCCAGTGGGAGACCATCTCGAGGAGTCGAGACCGGGTCTCCTAACCCTAGAATTGGCAGGGTTGCTTGCCGCTCTCGTAGATGTCTAGGGATGTAGGTTTGGCTATTCATCGCAAACGTGGAATCCGTGTTTTTATTGGCTTGATATAAAACACGAAAATCCTAGTATATCTAATATTTCATATGTTCTTTTCCGCTGCTGATATCTGTGATGTGATCATTTGATATATTGAGACGAATGCTTATATTATATATATATGATATATATTAAATATTGATGTTTTCGTTTCTTCTGTAATGCTTAGGAAGCATATATGATGGAGCTTCATTAATGAGATTAATGAAAGAAAATAAACCTAAAGATGTTGTGGAATCGAATTTTCTAAAACTGGTAACTCTAGTTGTTGCTTTGCATAGCGGTATTCCTTATAGAATATCTAGCACCTTATTCGATAAGGAAATAGCCGAGATCCCTTCACCGGGAGTGACCTCTTTAGCCGTAACTGGCACATGCTACAACCCTCGGTTTCGTCTTTTGATTGCTTTTCTAGTTCTTACTTTGCATAGTGGTATTGTGAATATCCTGTACCTTATTCAACGAGGAAAGAGCCGAGATCCCTTCACCGGGAGTGACCTCTTTAGCAAAACTAGTAAAAGCCTAAAAAACACTACATTTTTAAATCATTTTGATTCTGCAATGATATCAAGTTCAAAACGTTAAAGGTTTTTATAAAAACCATCCGCAACCCTCCGTCATTTTAGAAAGTAGAGTACTCAGTATTCGTGCTGCGTATGTCGACTATAGCCGAGGCGTAGTGTACGTGTAACGTTTTAAAAATAATTAAATAAATAATTAAATAAATAAAATCGTTTAAGTGAATTTTATGATTTTCGGTAAAGTAAAACGTATTTTTCGTAAAACTAAACCGTAATTATTTTTCACTATAAATTTAAAAATACCTATTTTAATTATGTTATTACTAGTAAATGGTGTTTATTTAGCCACTTATAAATTTTTAGTTTAATTAAATATTTTTCTTAAATTAATTATTTTAAATATTAACATAAGCTTTATTTTTACACTAAATTAGTGTAAATTACAAATTTGAATGGGTTTAATTAGAAAAAGTGAACCATTACATATTAGAATCAAGTGTGTTTCAAGCAAAATTTGTTTTCAAAATTTTACAATGGTTCTAGACCATTCTAGGTCAAATGGAGTGAAGAAAATAAAGAATTTTTAAATAAATTCATGAAAAGACTTAATTGTGTGATATTTTTGTGAAACCTTCTACACTTTTCTTCACCTTTTCTCACGCTCCTCTCTTTTCCTCACCTCATGGCCGGCCTCACCACTATGGGCAGCCCCAAAATTTCCCCCCCATCATTTTTGTATTAAAAATCATCAAAAATCATCAAAAATTCAATAAAAAAAACCCATAAAATCCTAATTAATTCCTACCCTCTATTCTTTGCTCATCTTTACATAGATTTTGGAGATGGAAAGCATTCATTTTGGAGACTTATTTTCATGTTTGGATTTCATGTTGTGGAGGTATAAATCTTCTTCTTTTGATTTATTGTTATTAGATGTTTCATTTAAGCATAATTAGATTTAATAAATAAATTCTATCTACAAGTTTTAAAATTCAAGTTAGGGTTTATAAAATTAAGTTATGGTTTTTATTAATTAAGTAGGGTTATAATAACTAGTTTAACATTTTTAGAAGTGGAAAATCTTGTATGGTTGATATATTGTAAATTGTTTATCCAAAATTATTTAAATTAATCCATTTTGCAAACTAGATTTCTATATATTGTATATATTGGTGAGATAAAATTCCAATTAATGTTTGTAACACTAGATTGTGGTTTTAATGAGGACATTAACTTGTTAGTGGAATGAAAAACTTAAATTGGTTACCAGTTTCTATTGATAATTGAAAAATACTAATAAAAATGCTATTTTTGCTAACTAGATTTTGGAAATTCTTAAATAAATGAGGTTTAAAATCTAAATTATGATTTAAGTATATTATTATCATCATGAATTGTATTTAATGCATTAATTCATGCAAAATCCAGTTTAGATGTGATATTGTGAAATTTTCCTTGAAAATATCGAAATCGGGCAAGTTTGCAAACTAGAATTTTCAAACTAATATAAATTAGGGTGTTAAAAATATAGTGATGGTTTATATAGTCTAGTTATGCTAATTAATGAATACTATGACCATTAATTTCTTGTAAACATCAAGTTTTGAAGTAAAACGGTAAATTGGTGTTTTCAGGTTTTACGAAATCGGGCGATTTGATCGATTTTAGGATTTCGATGAATTAAATCATGTTTTATATTATAAGTAATGAGTTTTAAAACTATGAGTTGTTTGTTGATGTTTATCTCGATTAATCGGAGTTTGTATGCCGATATCGAGCGATATTTGGTTCTTTTGCATGGGCGGGACATAGGTTTTAACCTATGCGCGTTTCGTGCGTCGTTTTGGCTTTGTCTGTGATTCAGTTTACGATATTATATGTGTTTGCATATAGGTACCCCTCACGTGGACTTCGGACGAGGAAGAAGAGGAGGGCGACATCATTTTCGGCAGACAAGGACCAGGTGAGTAGATGTATATCTACGGGGGGAAGTCGGGTGGATGGCGTTTAGCACCCCCACAAGCGTAGAATAGGAATAAGTACTTATTGTCATTAGGAAGCTAGACATGACCTTATATTCTTGATGAGTAGGACCCTAGTAGTGACCTTAGGTTGGATTAGATTGATTTAGAAAGACCTTACCCGATGATGAATATCTTGGAGGAGATTCGTAGGTTTCAGGTAGATACACGCACACGCACACATGAGACTCAACGTGGTGTATACGTGTATGTGTATATATATATAGGACTAGGTGTAGGTATATATATATACACAATACGTATATTTGATACAAGGATGTGACATTATACACGGGGATGAAACAATATAACTGGGCTGATGCCGTGATTCTTGGCTATACAGTCGTGTTTTGATGTTAGCGGATCATTAGAAAATGAGATAATGGATTTGTATACATGAACAATAATAAAGGGTGGTGATGATATTGAAGTACATGGGACTCTAAAATAGAACCCGGACCGTAACATGTGCCTGAAATTCTGATATGATATCATATAGGTGTGACTTGATTACGACATCATATAGGTGTGACTTGATTTCGACATGATATATGTGTAACTTGATTACGATATCATATAGGTGTGACTTGATTACGATATGATCTAAGTGTGACTTAATCACAATATGATACATATACATGATATTTCTGAAGATAAATTAACGATGTATATTTATACTGGCAATGATATATGATGTATGCGATTATAGTATAGCACCTTGATATTGACATGTATTGATGATGATATTATACGAATGATGAGACACGTAGGAGATACTTGACCCGTACCCCGATATTGGGATGCCGTACGATGGATTTTACCATACGAGGCGTAGATATGATGATTGATCCGCACTCTTGATTCGAGGAAGCCGTACTACGTACGTGACGCTATTGAGACTGGATCGCCGACTATTAGAGATATGGATTCAGACCTTAGGTGGACTCTTATTTTCTTACCGACTAGTTTCTTAGGTTTAGTTCCTTAGGGGGTTAGATGAACACTAGTTTAGGCTCGGGTCTTAGAGTTGTAGTTAGACTGGTATATCATAGATGAGTGGTTATTACACATCCGTCTTTACATTCATACCGTAATCATAATGTTGCATGTTCATACATATATTTCTGTAATCAGTATAAAACTCTGCCTGTTAGGACACCAGCACCATTACCGATGATGCGCATATTCCACGCACACTTATTTGCCGGTTCACACACATCATCATCGGTAATTGCTATATCACGTACACTTAGATCATATTATCTTTTATTGATACATTCAGCTAACAGCTAGATCGATATAATATTGTGATTACTCTCGGGTGTTAGTATAGACATGGTATGTATTACTTAGACATTTCATGCATTCGCATTTTCATGTTATCATGCAGTATTATGGGGCATATGCCGACACTTATCATATACTTACTCATGATTTTGGGATTTTGGATTTCTATGAGATTTCTGGATTTTTGGGGAAAACCGCAAGAATATATAAAAACTTCTCTCTCTCTCCTCCTCTCTTTTTAAAACATAAGATGTGGTTTTCTCATGATGTATGTGTCGTCCACCATGAGATTTCATGTTTTCTGTTGGATTTCGAGACCCGATTCGAGGAGTGGATGAACCGTCTCGGGTACATGGTGGGCCCGGTATGGTGCCCCGGGGCAAGAAGATCGAGTTGTAGACGATGAGCCTGGCAGGGGAGGACTACCTACCGGTGATGTCTGGCGCGGCGGATATCCGGAGGATACCGACCGTTGTCGTGAGATTTGATGATATGGGCTGATCCGGACTGACGGAGCCCGATATATTGAGACTATGAGACATTGAGATTATAAGGTATTAGACTTGAGATTTACATGTTTTGTGTCGATGCTTGACACGGATTTCCATGGATTTCATCGTTGATATTTCAGATTTCTATACACATTTTACCATGATAAAAGCTAAAGATTTCTTATACAGATATATCTAGATTTCAGGATTGGTTATTTCACATTCATGGTGCATGCATACTCATTCACATGACATAGTTCTATATGAGGCACTGATACGAGCACGGAGCATTTGCACTTACACGTAGCTTATTATCCTGTCTTTACTTGATGACTAGTAGTATATTAGTATATTATTATGACCTAGGAAAGCGTCGTGCATTCGATTTCTTTTCGCAGATATCTTCTACTCACGAGTTGGCAACTCACCCCCGTTGTGCCAAATTTTATTACAGGTTCGATGTACAGGTTTCCCTGGCAGCTTGCTGGCACATCTATCCATTTAGGGTGATTTGCACGGTAGGTTGGTTCATTTGTATCTGGACCGCCATTGTACTTTTATTATTTCATTTGTATCTAGAAAGCTCCATCAACCAAACTTGTATTACTTGATAGTTACTGGACCAGTTATTTATTTCGACCTTAGAGTCGCGCTTGTATTATTATGATATCTGGTGGTTTTGGTTTCATTTGAGTTTTGAGCCTCGCCCTTTGGCGTTGTATACTTTTGTGCATTGGTGTGGTTGTTTCCGCCTTTTGGCGTAGAGCTAGCTCTCGTTGGGGATGCTTTTTATTGTTTATATGTATTCATTCTTGTTTGTACCCGTTTGGGGCCAGTTTTTACAAAGGAGACCCTGCCGAAATTTTTGAAAAATTGGATGTTGCTTTTAAACTTGTTTTCTTCGTGTTTTCCTTTACTTCTTCTTCTTTTATGGTTTAGATTTCTGGGCTTCGGCTTACTTAGATTACGTTGCGCCTCTAAACGCTTCGTAATCGAAGTGCCGGTAACGTTCCGTACTTTCGGGTCGTGACAGTACGGTAGCCAAGTGATATCTTCTTACACAGTATATGATGCAATTAGTTAGGACAGTCACATGATTATGTCGACCATAGCCGAGGGTCATGTGGGTGGGTCTAATTAATCACGAAATGACGGGTAGAACTTGACTAGTGCTTATGATATGTTGACTATAGCCAAGGTCATAGGTGCTAGGGGTAAAAACCGATAATAGGGAGTTTCAAGTGTTGAAATTTGCAATGAGATTGCATACCTTCTATGAAATAGTTGGATCCCGATACCCACTGTGAGTAAATGTTACTCCTGGAAGAGTTTTGCACTTTACAATTAGCCAATCAAGTAGGTGTCTAGAAACGTGTCAACGGGGTTACGCCCCTGGAAAACCGAGGTTTATTTTAATTAGGTCCGTGCGAAAGCAAACCTCCCTCAAAGTACCGGTACTGGCCTGGCTGAAAGATTGGCAAACTATAGGGTGTAATTAATCCCGGCTAGTCTTTCTTTTTAGGGTTTGAAGGAAGATTTGATAAAAAACAATGGGAGCCATCCTGATTAGATAAAATATATAACTAATCTAATCTTACAAGAGCGCACGCAGAGTGTTTTCTTCTCTCTCTCCAGGTAGCGACCATGTCACGCATTAATCAAGATAATAATATGGATGAATTGACCGAACCCGCTTGTTATACTGAGTTGGGGAACGTTGGTCCTGCTCCAACTTATAATTGATATGAGACCAAGCAGGAAATGGGGGATTAGCATGATTCCCGTGCCGCCCAAATAAAGAAAGTACATGTTGATGCATCTTCTTCGGGTGTGTTCATTACCGAGAACTGTTTCTCAGTATTCTCTATGTCCTGGGTATGAGATACCGGATCAGGATCCCATATATGTAATCTGTTACATGGGCTAAAGACAGGTAGAGAACTGGGAATGGGTGATAAGTTTTAAGAGTTGGAAACGGTGCAATTGTTGCAGCCAAGGTATAGGCATTTATCACTCTGTATTACCAAATACATTGATTTTGAACAAATGTTATTAGATACCGAACCTGATATACAACATCATATCAGTCTCTTTATTTAGTAAAGAAAGATATAATTTTGTATTGTTGGATAATAATTTGTACATTTCCTATATCAAGAGTTGATCGGTTCAGGTACGTTATCTAAAAGCAAATACATTCTAAATCAAACCACGGTTCTTAAGGTAAACAACACACACAAGAAGAAGAGTTCAGAAATGAACGAATCCTTCTTGAGGCATTGTAGACTAGGTCATATCAATGCGACCCGACTAGCTAAGTTACATAAAGATGTATATTTAAATAAGTTTGAATTTACATCTTGTGAAACTTGCTAGTCATGTTACAAAGATAAAATGACCATAGATCCATTTACTGGAAACAGAGAAAGAGTTAATGAACTCTTAGGATTGATACATGATGATGTATGTGGTTCCCTATCTACACATGCCAGGACTGGTTTTTTGTACTTCATTACATTCACTGATGATCTCTCAAGATTCGGACATATGTTTCAATTGAAACGCAAGTATGAAACTTTTGAGAAATTCAATGAATAGAAATTCGAAGTAGAGAACCAAAACGGGTATAAGTATTATGCCCTTTGATGTGATCGGGGAGGAGAATATATAGGCATGGAGATCCTGGACTATTCTAAAGGAGAATGATATTCTTGTTCTCCGCCGAAAGACGCGACCAGGACGTTGGGACGCCCGGCCTGAACTTCGAGGGCAGATGCTATTTGGTACTATCCGTCCACCTCTCCGAAGATGCCAAGTTGATTTATGGCATCATGTATCGGAGGTTTAAACGGATGCGGTCGATGTAGCAGACTTCGTCAGATTCCCCCTCGTTGAGGGGTTTTTTGATTGTGGGGATGCTCTTCCCTACAGGTGCAAGCCCCTGCAGTTAATTATACTACCGCATCGCGGTAACCACTTTCTCCTTCTCCAGATGGTCACTTCGTGTCGTGGGTGTTTGTTTTGTTTTTGGTTGCCCATGGATTGTATACGGAGACTAATTTATGTTGTCGCCCGTAGGGTGTGGATTAGTCCAAATCCGTATTTTCTTAGATTTGGGTTTGGGGTTGGGTTTAAGGATACGTTAGTCTCATTTGAGACTAAAATCAACTTAAACGTTTGTTAAGGATACGTTAGTTTAATTTCAGACTACTATCAACTTAACGGGATCATTTAGATCCGACAAAAGAGCATTTGGGTTCTATTGTTTAGTTTAGGGACATTGCGGTCTATAAGTTTAAGGACATTACGGTCCAAGATTAAGGACATCATAGTCCATGGGCTTAAGGACCCCACAGTCCGAGGTTAAGGACATCATAGTCCATGGGCTTAAGGACCCCACAGTCTGAGGTTAAGGACATCATAGTCCATGGGTTTAAAGACCCCACAGTCCATAAAGTGTTTAGTTGTCGGGACCCGTCACCTCTCTGAAGACGTTGAAGGATTAAAACGACAAATATCAGAGGAGTGAAGAGATGTACCCTTGAACCAATTTTGGTTGGGAGATCTGTAATTAGATTGATTTAGGGATCGTTAATCTCATTTGAGATTAGGATGAACTTAAAAGTTTGTTAAGGATATGTTAGTCTAATTTTAGACTAAGATCTACTTAACAGGATCATTTATATCCAACAAAAGAGCATTTTGTGCTCTGTTGTTTAGTTTAGGGACATTGTGGTCCAAGTTCAGATGCAAACATTGATTTGGAAATACACCGGATAGTTATTGGCCATTGGGACCCACCACCTCTCCGAAGACGTTGAAGAATTACAACGACATGCATCAGAGGTGTGGAGAGATGTACCCTTGAACCAATGTTGTCTGAAAGGCTCTGGGTTCTACTTTGAATGTCATATGAGATGACCAATTTTGGAAGACAAAAGTGTGTTTGAGGTTCAGTCAAAAAGGGGTACTGCCTCTGGAAAACTTGACTAGTTCAAGCTAAGATTAGCTTGGATATAGTATTAAACACTAAAGTACACTCGGCTATCACGTGCTCCCATGTGATGCGCTTAAAATAGTGTTAAACACTAAGGATGCAGCGCACAAAACAGTGTCGGGCCCAAATTCTTTTATTTTATTCTCAGGATATGCAGGTAAGTGTTAAACACTTTAGTCTTTACGGCCATCACGTGTAGACACGTGATGAGTACCCATGCACTGGATATTAAAAGGATTTGCTAGGGGTCACATGGGGACACGTGAGGGCGCCCATGCATTGGATTTTAATCCTTCAGTTCTTTCCATCTTCTCTCTTTTTTTTAAGAGGTGTTTGTCAGGGGTCACGTGGGGACACGTGAGGGCGCTCAAAGTCTGTTCTGCCTTTATTTTGAGAAGTTTGTTCAAGGGTCACGTGGGAGCACGTGACCCCATCTCATTCATCCTTTTATGATCATTGAGGGGGAGAGTCACGAGTTGTCAAGTGATCACGTTGGGTACTTGATCTCTTTACGTCCATGAAAAGTCTAAGTCCCTTGTTTAAGAATTAAATTCTTTTATAGGGTTAAACACTAATCTTATTTAGAGGAATTAAATTTCTATGTATTTTGAAGAATTGAATTCTTTAAACCCAATTCTCCCTCTAAGTTTTGAATCTGCATGGCAAAATCTCCCCGATGAGAATTAAATTCTCAATTTATGGGGAGATCTGCTTCTGCAGATCTTCAACCATAGGAAGAACTAAGTTCTTATATTAAGGGTTAAACCCTATCTTTGTTGGAGGAATTAAATTCTTATGTGCTCTGTGGGAGAATAAAATTCTCTGAATTTAGGTCCTCCCCTAGGTTTTAGATCTGCATGGTAGAATCTCCCCGATGAGAATTAAATTCTCAACTTATGAGGAGATCTGCTTCTTCAGATCTTCAACCAAAGGAAAAACTAAGTTCTTATTCAGAAGAGTTAAACTCTTAGATTGAGAATTAAATTCTCTTATAGGGTTATGGGAGCTTATAGAATGATCTCTTTCCCTTTCTTACCTACGGTTTCTTTCTTTTCTGAAGTGATTTTCTTTTCTCTCTGGAGAATTAAATTCTCTCTTTTTTGTATTCTCTCTGTTGTTGTCTCTTTCTATATGTTGTATCCTCTTTTTCATTCTCTCTTGGCTCCTATTTATAGGAGAAAGAAAAGAATCAGTTTTTGTTTAGTCAATCTCTGATTGAGAGATTTTAATTGATTTTTGTAACCAACATGATCTTTTAGATCATTTGATGAATTTTATTCACCCTTGGATTTTTAACCCAAAAGATATTTTGTTTGTTGTTCCTGGTAGTTTCTTTAGGAAAATCTTTATTTGTATAGAATCTTTCTATAAATTGGTGATTTTTAATCACCATTGGATTATTAATCCAACGGTGCTCCACTTTACAGAGCGCAATCTTTTTGTTTGGAAAGATCTAGGGAAATATTAGGGATTTTGATTTCCCTTAATTAGAATTTAATTCAGAAGGTTTAAGAGCCTATCACGTGTTGGCACGTGACCCCACTGATTGGCCATTTAATTAAAATTTAATTCTATTAGTTCAGAGATCTTTAGGAACCCATCACATGCTGGCACGTGACCCCCTGTCACGTGTGGGCACGTGATGCCCCATTTAGGGCTTTCTTTCCTTTAACTCAGAGAGTTTTTAAGACCTCATCACGTGGTGGCACGTGACCCACGGATTAAGCATTTAACCAGAATTTAATTCTTTTATTTTGAAGAACTCGGGAACTTATCACGTGTCAGCACGTGACCCTTGGTCACGTGTGAGCATGTGATGCCCCATTAGGGTTTTTCCTTACTGTTTTATTATACTTCAGTGGGCTTAAAGGCCTATCATGTGTGGGCATGTGACCTCATTTGATTATGATTCAATTCTTATCATTTTAGAGCCCTCAGGAAGCCATCACGCGTCAGCACGTGACCCCTGATCACGTGTGTGCACGTGATGCCCCATTGGGGTTTTCCCTATATTTTATGAGGGAACAAATGCCCCCACAGCGTTGTTCTCACGTGTTTGCACGTGAGTGCAACGCTGTAACTTTTATGGCCGTTGGATCTGCCTAGGGAAGGGGGTAGATGAACTGTTTCCCATCATGTTCTATAAATGCAGCGGTCTTTTCAGCAGTGCCTCCACTCCTTTATCTTCTTCCTTACTTGTTCTTACTTTGAGAATTTAATTCTCTTTCTCAGAGCTCAGTTCTCTGTTCTAAAAATTTTCAGAGTTCAACTCTGTCAACAAAAGATTTCCTTTTTCAGGTAAGGATCTTGAACGGCCGAGGAACTTCTTGTAGAAATTTTCTTTGGATTTTAAATCCACACCAAGGGTTTTCCCCTTTAACAAAAACCCATCTTCCCAAGTTCTTTAAGAATGTCCAATCTTTAAATAATAAACTCCTTTTGCTAGGATTTCTCTGATCTTAGGGGATTGATGATGATACTTGTCCACCCTTTGGAATTTAATTCCATTTCAAAGAGCTTAGCTCTGAAAATTTTTCTGGGAATTTAATTCCTCTGTTCAAAAGGAATTTAATTCCTCTAAAGAACTTAATTCTTAAAAGAGGGCTTCTTGGGATTTTCATCCTGAGTTGTTCTTGCAGAGATCCTTCTCGATTTGCACAGAATTCCTGTAATGGGTTTTCTCCTTGGGGGAATGTGTAGAGTCATTTGAATTTATTGAGAATCTTCCTTTTGTTCTCATGATGACTACATTGCCTCATCATTATTGAGCCGCCACATTGATTTTATAGGGCCCATATGTTTTGTAGCGCATGGTCCCATGAAATAAGTTGTTTGTCACTTTCTTCCAATATCTTTTTACAGATATATACTCATGTACATGTGTGGACTTTATTAACGGTTTTCCCTTCCCTTATTTCAGGAACAATGGCTCCTCTTCCGTACTTTCCCTTTACCCGTTCGGAGGCAGCTTTCCCTCAATCACCGTCGGACGAAGAAGCGATGGCAATGATTAGGGCTCATGACCCAGATTGTTCCAACTTGCTTTTATGGGGGACCTGGTACGGGCATATCATTCGGGGCCGCCGCAGCTTTCTTTGCGATGTACCAACAGAGCCTACCTACCAATTTTTGCCGATGGAGCGTCCACGGACCGCCTTGCTGTGGAGATGTTGAATTGAACCCCTACAGGACGGCTTGAGCCGTCGACAACTAGGATTCCAAACCACCATGTGCCAGCTATAGACATCTTAGGGCGTCGTATCTGCCAAGGTGAAGCTCAGCCCTAAGGACAGGTTTACAAAATGGGGCTTACTCCTCGCCATCCCACGGGCTATCTTCTCTGGGCTCATTATATCCTGTTCGCCCATCGTGCGCGACTGCAGAGGGTCGGGCTCTACCAGGCGGTGTACGCGTCTCTCTTCTACTATCAGTCCCCACATGTCTGGTGAGTTAAGGCTTTCCTAAATCAATGGAATCTTCCCACCAACACCTTCTTTCTAGGGGACCGCGAAGTTTCAATTTCTCTACAAGAGTTTCGCGAGATCTCGGGGTTGCCGATTAGGGAAATGCTCTATAACGAACTACTGCCTTCTGATGAGTATGTTTTCGAAGCTGAGCCTGCTATGCTTGACGGCTTGTCGACTGAAAATGCCGTCCATCACAAGCACCCAAGTCTAATCAAGGCTCTGGGCATTTTTGAGAAGCTGTTCACAGAGTCAGAGGAACAGGACGTCACTTTCAAAAGCTTTATCGCCTGCTTCCTTCGCGGAGACGTTCTATCAAAGGCGGCTCCAAAGTTCGCGAATATCAACGACCCCTTCGGCTTCGATTTAAATAAGCTACTAGCTAGAGAAGAGGATTTGCCGCAGTTTTACATTCCAATCCTGTCGGCTGTTTTGAGTCGATCGCAGCTCCTGGTATGGATGAAGAGACTTTCTTTATGGGTTTTATCAGTGTTTGGCTCAGCTGGTTCGTCGTTCCCACGCACCGTCGATTCATGAGAGCCTCGGTCATTTACCCTGCCTATCGCATTGCCGAAGGGACGCGACTAGCCGTGGGCATTACAGGGCTAGCGCATCTGTATCATGGGCTAAGCGCTGCAGCCAATACCTCAACCCCAGGTGTGAATGTGGTAAATTTCTCTCTTCAATATTTTACGTCATGGATTGAGATGCACGTGCTAGGGGCATTTGCTGCGCACCAGAGACCCAGCTTTTACGATGCTTACACTTTTCCATGGCTCATGAGGTTGGTGGACGCTTCTGCTCCTGACCCGACTCAGTCCGGAGCTATTCGCATGCTGCTTAATCCTTATGCCAATGAGGGCGGGATGGTATTTAACGATCGAGTCCTCTCTGCTTCTTCAGGACTGATTCAGTAGCTTTTTGACTCGTCGAAAGAGGGAGCACCCTCCCTGAAGCCCAAGGAAGACATGCACTTATATTCGATCAGACCGGGTTATCTGTTGTTTCGTCAAAACAGTGCGGCCCTTTTTATGCGGTACAACCCACACCGCTTTGCTCGGCAACTGGGATATGATCAGAGTGTCCCCTTTGAGGCATTCACAGTGGATCCCTGCCCGTCGTTGGAAGTTGTTCGTGATGCCGCTCATCACTTCATGCGACTGAACACCGGCTCTTGCTTCGTGATTCCTGAGGCTGACTACATTCCTCGATGTGTGGGGGCTTTTATGAGCTAGTACCGCCACCGATTCGGTCCCATTATTGCTGAGGAGAGGAGGATACTCCTTGGATATAGGGTTCCCACTCCGATCCAGGCTACGGGAGTCCTGCCGTGACCGCGAGCAATGGTTCGCCCTCCCTTGAGAGATATTGGTGTTGTACTTATTTCTGAAGCGGCGGGAGTGGATCTAACTCCCACAGCTGGTATGCCGATGCGCACTAAAGCTCAAGCAAGGGCTAATAAGGCGCCGGTGACAGTTCCATCAGTTGCGGCGTCAGCAATGCCAGTGTCATCCTCGGTAGCACCGCTGGAAGAGGATATTGTAAGTGAGGACGGGAAGCGTCGCCCCAAAGCGCCAAGGGGAAGGAAGCGATCTTCTACCTGTGCTAGCTCTGGGTTGAAGCGGAGGAAGAAGACCGTTACTGGTCTGCTTGACTACCTTGTAGAATCTGAGCCCATTATTCAAGATGAGCCAATCTCTATGCAAGAGCCGGATGATGGTCTTCTTTTTCCTGGTTCATCTGCCGAGGAAGCCGCACAATTGGTTGAGACTATAAGACGCTCCCAGGATGAGACCGAAAATGTGAGGGTCCCGAAGAGACCTTATCCTGCCGTCATCTTCTACGAAGATCCTCCATCGATACGGCGGATATTTATAGGTCATTTGGAAGAGGGAGGCGAGATAGCCCTTAAGCGACCTATCTCGGCCGATACTGAAGATGAATTGTCGTTGTGGACCAGCGGCCATGAATCTACCTTTGAGCCCCGGCGAGCATATCTTCTCAGAAAGGAACGTCGGCTCGAAGAAGCCATCTTAAAGGCATCTTGGTGAATTGGTATGCATTTCTTTTGTATTTTTCATTCGACATTCGACAAGTAATTTGTTCTGCTTTCTATATATTCTTATCCTCGTAAAACTTTGCAGGGACCTCGGCGATGGTGGAGAATTTGAGTTCGAGCAGCGCTTTGACTGTGGACCCTGTAAATATCCCCAATGAGACACCAATAGGTGTGGAGGGGGTCGCCACGGTCACTATTCCTGCCGCAGAGCTTCCATTGGCGGCTTCTGTTCCTCTTGTGCCCATTCGCCCTGAAGAGGTACCCTTACCGGTCGTAGATTTGATGGACTTTTCCTGTAACGGCCTAGAGATTATGGGACAGGTGCTCGAGGCCACCGTCCTTTCATTGGAGCCTGCAGCGGTGGCCACTGCTCCTCAATTGGAAGTTGTTATACCGGCCCATGTCCTCGATGATGTGCCTGGGGGCATGGAGGAGGCCGCCGAAGCTGCTATCCCTCCACTCTAGAGCGGGAGGAGCATCGAAGGTAGCCTTCTATATTTTATTTTAATAATCTTCCCATCAACTGAACATTTCTGTCTTTTCAGAGCTATGAGGATTGGCGGCATCTATCGCTGCTCTGTCTCCTAGAAAATCCTTTCAGCGTTTGCTAGAGATGGCCGCTCCGCAGGCAATATCCCCTCAACGCATCGTCCTCTCTTCCGGGCATGGTTAGTGTTATTTGCTTTCTCCTCACGGCATTATTATTATTTCATATAACGATGTTGATGTCTTCTGTAGTTCTGTAAGCTGATGACGAAGTTGAGATTCTTGACGGGCCTGGGGATCTTTCAGACCCTTCTTGCATGACTGTGGGTAAGTAAAGTTTCGACGTTGTTCTATCTGCTCTTTGCCTGCAAGTCTCGCTGATTGTTTATAAATCTTAATAGGTTTGCCAGTTCTTACCACGCTGGAATCTCGCATCATCATGCCACCCGGCCCCTATGCCTTACGTGCCTCGAAACGGATGGCAAAGCTAAGCCTTCACTCTTTGTCAGCTCTGATCGAAGACCTTCGTGCTGGTAGTTTGATCACGGCCGAAGAATTTGCCGCTGAAGCCAACAGTTCTCTCCCCTTTCTTGCTGCTTAACACAGCGAAACATTGGTGCAAGTCTGGATTGAATTCTGACGTCGGATGGAGGCTTGCTTGCATAGTCTTGAATGTACGCGCCTTCCTTCAGAGGTTGTGGCTGCAAAGGCGAGCATGTGGGGGCCGATCGAATGGTGCACCGCAAATATGCTGTCATGCGAGAAGAGGCTCAGCCGAAAATTTTCAGAGAGGATGCTGGCTTCAACTGCGTTGGGGGAACTTCAAGCTGATCTTACGGCCAAGACCACTCGGGCGTATGAACTTTGGCGGGTGCTTCAAGAAGCTATTAGGGAGGTGGTAGCCATTGATAAAGCCACCATTTTTACTCGCGAAATGGTCGAAGCTCATAAAGTTACCGAAAAGGAGCTTGAAAGTCGGCTTGCCTCGTACCAGGCCCAACAGTCTCAAGCAGAGGCCCGTCTCTTAGCGATAATGAATCATGAAGCCGAGACCCAGCGGAAAAAGGATGAACTGGAAAATCTATTAAATCGTCCGCCGGCTTGAAGAATTGTATATTTTTCTTTTTATTCTTCTTTTGTACATACTCCTGAATGAGAATATTTTTTGACTCTTTCATAAATTGTAATTTGTATTCATTTTGATTCATGAATAAAAGTGTCACGGCCTAAGTTTGGATGTGACCGGCACTTAGATTGTATCATATCTAAAGATATACACACAGTCCAAGTAAGCCGAAAACCAAGATCAAGATCCTTTTTGCAGAATTCTTTATATAGAAAATTAAGTTTTTAAAGTAAAAATCACATGTTATGAAGTTAAAATATTAAACAAGTATAAGGTGTTAAGTTTGGTTGCATCCCTAGTTGGGATCAACAATATCAACAGTGGAAATTAAAATCTCAGTATATAGGGCATCAATGCGAATCTCAGACATAAAGAAATGAAACCACAATTTATAAACTAAACGATCTCAACTGTCAATAATATACATATCATCTCTCACTCTAAGTCATATACAGGTCTGATGGAGATTTTCTAGATACAAAATACAATACCAAAAGAGAAGGTTACTATATATGTAACCCACCTATCAAAAGATGTAATAAAGCTGCAAAAGTAGATCTGCACCGCAGCTAACCGTCCACTCTACCCCTGCAAGGAACTGTGGCACAACGGAGGTGAGTTGCCAACTCAATGAATATAACTAACATATAACGGTTAATAATGTAAATATGACGATCATATTAACTGAAATGTGAACAAGTATAATATATGATTATATGTGAAAATCAAGAATCTATAATACGGATCTCATAGTCCAAACTGAAATCTCATCATTTTATTTCCAATAAAATTCATTTCCCCGTGTCCATCATCGACACAAAACTTCCATTTCTCACAGGCATCATTCCTCGAATGATCCTGAAATCAACAATACCGGTCGTTATTATCTAGATATACGCCGTATTTTTTTTCCACTATCTCCGCTATCGAGTAACCTCGCTAGGCTCCCCCGCCTCAATACGGCTATCCTGCCCCTCGGTCTCGACCGGGTCCACCATGTATCCAACTGTATATCTCCCCCACTCAGTATGGATAACGTAAAATCCGCGACCGTATATCTCCCCCACTCGGTCCGGAACAAAACCAAATCATAAAACATCTCATGGTGGACATGAGACATCAATCATGAAAATCACTGGATTTATGTAATAATATTCAAAACTCAAAACCATAAATCCTCAATAATACGGTTACCTCTTATATCAACATGAAATACTCAGATACTAAAACATGATATTAATGATGCAATTTACTACTATTTATTGGTGTGTATGATACGCTATGAATCATTTTAACAAGAATTTTGCTAAGTGTAAAAGTGACATGGTAATATCAACGAGGTGTGTGTAACATATAAGACGTGCATGTGGCATGACTCGTCGATACTTGTGTAGTGTTCTAGCAACTAAACAAGTATATATGAATGATGAATGCATATTGTTAATTTGGCATAACAAAATAAAGCATTAAGTTAAATAAAACTACGGGCGTATCATGCCATCTTTACACAATTCCCCGGTAGATGTTTAGTCTACTCACCGGAAACGTCGAATCTATTCAGGAATTGCCAATCCTTTCCCTTTCCTCGCTGCCTCCATAAATCCCGTATTCGAATCTAGTATCACAATTTAGTTTATATAAGTAAACGGCTACTCCGACATGACGGAAATGAAAAACACCCGTTCCCACGTACTAGTTATATTGTATACGACTATATCGAGTTATTAACCACTTAACCTTACTGGATTTTTAACTCAAATCTGTATCGCAGCAGAAAACAGTTCGCGATACGCTTTAACCGTATCGTATTTGATGTTTTAAGATATCCTTTCCGATATACGCTTCCAGATTCTACCTGCAGTAAAACTAATTTATTTAAATAATACCAAAATGGCCAAAATTATACACTGAAACCTACCCAACAAGCCAAAACTATGTAGCATCCCACAAATCCGGCGACGCCGGATTTCCCATGTTGGTCGCCGGCCCAAATCCGAGCCCTCTGGTTCGTGATCCTATGGTTTTCTCTAGGTGTTTCATACATCATTTTAGCAATGTTTTATTAAGTTAATTATCTTCCAAACAATAGCAGATTTCAACTGAGCTTATAATTTACTAAAATACGATATTATGGAACTTTGTTCAATTCAAATTAACTAAGTGCAGAACCTAATTTCCTACTGTGATTAAGAAATTTTACCCTCCAAAAAGTTGTTGGAATAACCCCTCCAAGATGCTAAGCCTCTCTTAGCTTGATGGTGAAGAAAACCTAGAACATAGCTTCTTTCATCTTCTTCTTCCTCTTGTTCTTTCTTTTACTCTTTATTTTTATTTTGATTTCAGAAATTTTCAGATTTAAATTTGGTAATAGATCTGAACATATCCTATATATGAGAAGAGGGAAGGGTGAGGTGGTATAAGAAGGTGTCAAGGGTTGAAGAGTGCTCATTTCATGCAAGGAGGAGGTGTGAGATGAGTGTGTGCATGCAAGCATGAGGTGTGCTAGCCTTATCTTCATAATTTGTTTTAATTTGAAGCTATATTCTAAACTAAAATGATTTTCAATCCCATTTTTATTTACACGCTTAACAATTTTCCATTTGCACATAAATCCTAAACTTTACCAAAAAAACCCCTCACAACTTAGTTTATTATAAAACACACATTTTATTAAAATGAAGCTAAAATTGTCACTAAAATCCTTATAACTTATTTATGTTGCATACTAAAATTTTTATTTAAATTGTTTTACATAGAACTTATGAAAATTGACTTATTTATTTTTAACAACTTTGTGATTTATCATTTTATTCTTAAATTAATTAATTTTATTTATTTCTAAATTTTCAGAATGCTACAATATTCCCCCCTTAAGAAAATTCGGTCCCCGAATTTAAAATAATTAACTAGACATAGTTTCGAAAAGATGTGGAAATTTCTTCCGCATCGCATCCTCGGCCTCCCAAGTAATCTCCTCGCGATTATTTACTTGCCAAAGAACCTTCACAGACGGAAGTACCCTCGATCGTAGTTTCTTTGCCTGTCTGTCAAGAATAGCGACTGGCTGTACTGTATAGGATAAATCCGGCTCAAGCTGTAAGGTCTGATGCTGGATCGCGTGAGATGGATCGTGAAGATACCTGTGAAGCATCGAAACGTGGAACACCGGATGCACGTCGGGAAAACTTGGTGGAAGTGCTAAGCGATAAGCTAAAGCACCCACTCTCTCCAGAATCTCGTAAGGTCCGACATATCTGGGGCTGAGCTTCCCCTTCTTCCCGAAACGCATCACACCTTTCATTAGAGATACCCGAAGGAACACATGATCTCCCACTCCAAACTCGAGTCTACAACGCCGTCGATCTGCATACGATTTCTGTCTGCATTGGGCCGCCTTCATTCTATCCCATATGAACTGAATCTTCTCTGTAGTCTCTTGTACTATCTGCGGTCCCAAGATGCAACTCTCGCTCAGTTCCGTCCAGCAAACGGGCGATCGACATTTCCTCCCATACAAAGCTTCAAAGGGTGCCATCTGGATCGTCTCCTGAAAACTGTTGTTGTACGAGAATTCTATCAAAGGTAGGTGACGATCCCAACTACCACCGAAATCAAGGCTACAAACCCGAAGTATATCCTTTAGTGTGTGAATGGTCCGCTCTGATTGACCATCTGTCTATGGGTGGAAAGCTGTACTAAAACTCTACCGTGTACCCATAGCTTCTTGAAGTTTCTGCCATAGCCTGCTAGTAAACTGGATACCCCTATCTGAAACTATGCACGTCGGAACTCCATGCAGACGTACAATCTCATCGATATAAATCTAAGCATACTGTGCAAAACCATACGTCGTCTTCACTGGGAGAAAATGAGCAGCCTTTGTCAATCTATCAACAATCACCCAAATAGAATCGTACCCTCTGCTAGTCCTGGGTAGACCCACCACGAAATCCATGGAAATCTGTTCCCATTTCCACTCTGGAATGGGTAAGGGTCGCAACTCTCTGGCTGGCCTCTGGTGTTCTGCTTTGACTTGCTGACAAGTCAAGCATCTCGAAACATATTCCGCAACATCCCTCTTCATTCATTCCTACCAGTAAACATCCTTCAGATCATAATACATCTTGGTGGAACCAGGATGAATACTGTATCCTGATCTATGGGCCTCCTCTAAAATCTCACGCCTCAATCCGTCAGAATCTGGCACACAAAGACGAGTCATAAAACGTAATACTCCATGATCATCAATCACAAACTCCGTCTCCCTGCCTTGCCTAACCTGATCCATAATCTCCACTAAACGGGTATCTGCGAGCTGTGCCTCTCGAATGCGATCTAATAACTGAGGTCGGGTGCGAACATGTGCTAGCTGGCCTCCTGTCACTGTGAACTCAAACTGTATACGACTATCACATAAAATCTTCCAGTCTGTAGAAGACTGTCTCTGCAAGATGCGCAAATGAGATAAGCTACCTCTAGGTCTCTGACTCAAAGCATCTGCTATAACATTCGCCTTGCCTGGATGGTACAAGATCTCACAATCGTAATCTTTCACCAGTTCCATCCATCTACGCTGCCTTAGGTTCAGATCTCTCTGCTGAAAAATATACTTTAAGCTCTTATGATCTGTGAAGATTTGACACGACTCTCCATACAAGTAATGTCTCCAAATCTTCAATGCGAAAACTACAGCAGCCATCTCTAGATCATGAGTGGGGTAGTTTTGTTCGTGCCTCTTCAACTGTTGAGAAGCATAAGCTACAACCCTGCCGTGCTGCATCAACACATAGCCTAAACCCACTCTAGAAGTATCACAATACACAACAAAACCACCTGACCCGGAAGGTAAAGATAAGACAGGTGCAGTCGTCAAGCGCGTCTTCAACTGCTGGAAACTCTGCTCACATACATCTGTCCACTGAAATGGAACCTCCTTCCTAGTCAATCCGGTCAAAGGTGCAGCGATCCGTGAAAAATCCTGCACGAAGCGTCGGTAATAACCTGCCAGACCTAAGAAACTCCGAACCTCTGTAACTGACACAGGTCTGGGCTAGTGCTGTACCGCTTCAATCTTCTTTGGGTCCACACATATACCCTCTCTTGTAACTATGTGACCCAAGAACTCCACACTATCGAGCCAAAAGCACACTTAGAGAATTTTGCAAACAGTTGATGCTCCTTCAAGGTCTGCAACGTAATACGCAAATGCTGCTCGTGCTCCGTCCGACTCCGAGAATAAACAAGAATGTCATCTATGAACACTATAATAAACCGATCAATGAAGGGTCTAAAGATACGGTTCATCATATCCATAAAAGCTGCTGGAGCGTTGGTGAGTCCGAACGACATCACCAGAAATTCATAGTGCCCATATCTTATGCGAAACCCAGTCTTCGGAATATCGTCCTTCCGAACCCTCAACTGGTGATACCCCGACCTCAAATCAATCTTCGAGAAATAACCAGCTCCCTGCAACTGATCGAACAAGTCATCTATACGTGGTAGTGGATACCTGTTTCGCACAGTGACGCGATTCAGCTGTCGGTAGTCGATGCACAGTCTCATAATACCGTCCTTCTTCTTTACAAATAAGACACGAGCTCCCCACGATGATACACTGGGACGAACAAGCCCTCTATCTAACAACTCTTGCAACTGGCTTTTGAGTTCCTTCAATTCCGTCGGTGCCATTCGATAGGGTGGTATAGAAATAGGCCCCGCACCCGGAATCAAATCAATGCAAAATTCAATGTCACGATCAGGTGGCAATCCTGGTAACTCAGCAGGAAACACCTCAGGAAATTCTCGTGCGATCGGAACCTAATCCAATGGAATCTCAGCGACCCCTAAGTCCTGAACAAAAGACAAGAACCCATGACGACCCTTCTTCAAGAGTCGCCCCGCACAAAGAGCAGAAATCATGTTGGCAGGAGTTATTTTACAATCCCCCTACACAACAAACACCGGTTCACCTGGAAAAAAAAATTTAACCGCCTTTTCCCGACAATTTACATAGGCATGACAGGCGGCCAAGCAATCCATACCAAGGAGTATATCAAAATCTAGCATATCCAGGAGAATCAGATCAACTAACGAATCTCTATCACCAATACGCACAGAACATGACCTGAATACGTGCCGAGCTATAAAAGAATCTCCCACCGGGGTAATCACTACTAATGGTAACTCTAACAACGATGACTCTTTCCCCAAAGAAAGTGCAAATCGTGAAGATATATAAGAATGTGTAGAACCGGGATCAAATAAAACATGTGCCTCTAACGAGCTTACTGTAAGAGTACCTGTCACGACTGTATTTGATGCCTGGGCATCCTGTGGAGTCAGCGCAAATACCCGTGCCTGGCCCCTGCCCGCATCCTGTCGTCCTCTACCTCTATCTCCTCGACCTCTCTAAGAACGTCCCGCAAAGCCTCAACCTCGTGGTGCAACTGCCTAGCGTGTAGCGCCAACTGGGGGAGGAAGTAAAGCCATCGGCATAGAAGGTAGAATGGGTAAAGCGGCCTGTAGAACAACGGTCCCTCCCTGGGATCTACAGTCCCGCACAAAGTGTCCGGGAATTCCATAACTAAAACATATAGATAGAGGCCTCTGATCATCGGGATAAGAACTAAACATCTGGCCCTGGGTCCAACCTCGTCCGACACTGCGGCCTGGAATATATCTGCCTCTACCTCTGCCAAACTGTCTAGCCAGTGGCCCGGTCGGCCTACTCCTCTTTGGCTCTGGAACAACTACTGACTCGCTCAAATGCTCCTCCACTCGTATCGCTGCATCCATGGCCTGCGCATACGTATCAAAATGCTGGGAGCCTATAGCCTGGTACAACTGCGTGTCCAGACTCCTTAGGAACCTCTTCATCCGAAGCTCCTCCGTAGGTATTAAATATGGAGCATAGCGCGACAACTAGGTGAATCGTAAATTATAATCTGCCACCGACATACTTGCCGATTTCTGCAATGCTTCAAAACTGCTAGCTCTAGCATCCCTCACACTCTGGGGAAGAAATCTGGCAAGAAAAACCGTAGAAAACTCGGTCCACGACATCGGAGGAAGACTCATGGCTCGCCTTCTCTCCATCGACTCACACCACTCCTGTGCAAGTCCCTCCAAACGAAAGCTGGTCAACTCAACTGACCTCGCATCAGAACATCGCAATAATCTGCCAATCCTCGCCATCCTATCAAGAAAGGACTGAGGATCTTCCGCTATATCGGTCCCCGTAAATACTGGAGGTCTCAATATCATAAACTCAGCAAGTGATACCTCCATCACTCTCGTATCTACAAGTGCTACCGTCTGCGTAGGCTGTACCTCGGACTCTGCTACGGTCGGTGCCGGATCCTGTCTCTGTACTCGAGTGGCCTCAGCTAACTGTCCTACCACTTGCTGCAATCCCAACATGCCCTCTTCAATCCTAGTTATGCGATCTGGAGCAGGAGGATCAACATACTCATGCACCGCCGGAACGTCCGGTGTACCAGTCGTCGTCACAGGCGGACTCGCCCTAGCTGCATCTCTGGCTGCGGCTCGCCTAGCCCGCGTAGCCATAGCAATTGGAATAAGAAACAAGAGTTGATAAGGCTTACAAATAGGAACAATTAATAACAGAGAATCAACGGAAGGATAGACCAAGATATACATCCTAAGGTTAGTTAGGCTGAATACGATAACGTAAATATGCCGTGGAACATACGTACGGTACTGCATTCATCCTAATTCACCTACTCCATCAAACCAAAAGTCATTCTAACTCACGGACTCACGTCAACCTATTTTAATTCCCTACTCAATTCCGTAAGGTTATTCCTAAGGTCTGATACCAACTTTGTCACGACCCAAGTTTGGATGTGACCGGCACTTAGATTGTATCATATCTAAAGATATACACACAGTCCAAGTAAGCCAAAAACCAAGATCAAGATCCTTTTTGCGGAATTCTTTATATAGAAAATTAAAATTTTTAAGTAAAAATCACATGTTATGAAGTTAAAATATTAAACAAGTATAAGCTGTTAAGTTTGGTTGCATCCCTAGTTGGGATCAACAATATCAACAGTGGAAATTAAAATCTCAGTATATAGGGCATCAATACGAATCTCAGACATAAAGAAATGAAACCACAATTTATAGACTAAACGATCTCAACTGTCAATAATATACATATCATCTCTCACTCTAAGTCATATACAGGTCTGATGGAGATTTTCTACATACAAAATACAATACCAAAAGAGAAGGTTACTATATATGTAACCCACCTATCAAAAGATATAATAAAACTGCAAAAGTGGATCTGCACCGCAGCTAACCGTCCACTCTACCCCTGCAAGGAACTGTGGCACAACGGGGGTGAGTTGCCAACTCAGTGAATATAACTAACATATAACGTTTAATAATGTAAATATGACGATCATATTAACTGAAATGTGAACAAGTATAATATATGATTATATGTGAAAATCAAGAATCTATAATACGGATCTCATAGTCCAAACTGAAATCTCATCATTTTATTTCCAATAAAATTCATTTTCCCGTGTCCATCATCGACACAAAACTTCCATTTCTCACAGGCATCATTCCTCGAATGATCCTGAAATCAACAATACCGGTCGTTATCATCTAGATATACACCGTATTTTTTTTCCACTATCTCCGGTATCGAGTAACCTCGCTAGGCTCCCCCGCCTCAATGCGGCTATCCTGCCCCTCGGTCTCGACCGGGTCCACCATGTATCCAACTGTATATCTCCCCCACTCAGTATGGATAACGTAAAATCCGCGACCGTATATCTCCCCCACTCGGTCCAGAACAAAACCAAATCATAAAACATCTCATGGTGGACATGACACATCAATCATGAAAATCACTGGATTTGTGTAATAATATTCAAAACTCAAAATCATAAATCCTCAATAATACGGTTACCTCTTATATCAACATGAAATACTCAGATACTAAAACTTGATATTAATGATGCAATTTACTACTATTTATTGGTGTGTATGATACGCTATGAATCATTTTAACAAGAATTTTGCTAAGTGTAAAAGTGACATGGTAATATCGACGAGGTGTGTGTAACATATAAGACGTGCACGTGGCATGACTCGTCGATACTTGTGTAGTGTTCTAGCAACTAAACAAGTATATATGAATGATGAATGCATATTGTTAATTTGGCATAACAAAATAAAGTATTAAGTTAAATAAAACTACGGGCGTATCATGCCATCTTTACACAATTCCCCGGTAGATGTTTAGTCTACTCACCGGAAACGTCGAATCTATTCAGGAATTGTCAATCCTTTCCCTTTCCTCGCTGCCTCCGTAAATCCCGTATTCGAATCTAGTATCACAATTTAGTTTATATAAGTAAACGGCTACTCCGACATGACGGAAATGAAAAACACCCGTTCCCACGTACTAGTTATATTGTATACGACTATATCGAGTTATTAACCACTTAAGCTTACTGGATTTTAACTCAAATCTGTATCGCGACAGAAAATAGTTCGTGATACGCTTTAACCGTATCGTATTTGGTGTTTTAAGATATCTTTTCCGATATACGCTTCCAGATTTTACCTGCAGTGAAACTAATTTATTTAAACAATACCAAAATGGCCAAAATTATACACTAAAACCTACCCTACAAGCCAAAACTACCTAACATCCCATAAATCCGGCGACGCCGGGTTTCCCATGTTGGTCGCCGGCCCAAATCCGAGCCCTCTGGTTCGTGATCCTATGGTTTTCTCTAGGTGTTTCATACATCATTTTAGCACTGTTTTGTTAAGTTAATTATCTTCCAAACAATAGCAGATTTCAACAGAGCTTATAATTTACTAAAATACGATATTATGGAACTTTGTTTAATTCAAATTAACTAAGTGTAGAACCTAATTTCCTACTGTGATTAAGAAATTTTACCCTACAAAAAGTTGTTGGAATAACCCCTCCAAGATGCTAAGCCCCTCCTAGCTTGATGGTGAAGAAAACCTAGAACATAGCTTCTTTCATCTTCTTCTTCCTCCTGTTCTTTCTTTTACTCTTTATTTTTATTTTGATTTCAGAAATTTTCAGATTTAAATTTGGTAATAGATCTGAACATATCCTATATATGAGAAGAAGGAAGGGTGAGGTGGTATAAGGAGGTGTCAAGGGTTGAAGAGTGCTCATTTCATGCAAGGAGGAGGTGTGAGATGAGTGTGTGCATGCAAGCATGAGGTGTGCTAGCCTTATCTTCATAATTTGTTTTAATTTGAAACTAAATTCTGAACTAAAATGATTTTCCATCCCATTTTCATTTACACCCTTAACAATTTTTCATTTGCACATAAATCCTAAACTTTACCAAAAAAACCTCACAACTTAGTTTATTATAAAACACACATTTTATTAAAATGAAGCTAAAATTGTCACTAAAACCCTTATAACTTATTTATGTTGCATACTAAAATTTTTATTTAAATTGTTTTACATAGAACTTATGAAAATTGACTTATTTGTTTTTAACAACTTTGTGATTTATCATTTTATTCTTAAATTAATTAATTTTATTTATTTCTAAATTTTCAGAATGCTACAAAAAGACATATTTTACTTCATGGTGGTGTGTCCCTTTTAGTAAATGCATTTTGTGGATATTCCATTTTGATCTCCTTGTAGGACAGCGATGGCTTAGGAGTCAGATTCAGATTTGCCTCCTAAGGCTTTCCAACTTTATGAGCCGTGAGGGTGTCATAATGGTATTTCTCCTTACGAGTCGTGAGAATTTCGTAAGTGTAATTTCTCCTTAAGAACCGTGAGGATTTCTAAGTGTATTTTCTCTTGAGAGTTGTGAGAATCTCACAAGAGAGTTTTTCTTGCTTACGAGTCGAGAGGGCTCGTAAGTGATTATTTCCTTTCTTGTCGGAGAGTGTGGTCCGTAGAAAATCTACCTTGACTTCTCTGCGAGGCAACGATGGCTTGGGAGACAGGGTTAGGATCTGCCACCTAAAACTTTTCAACTTTATAAGTCGTGCGGGTCCCATAAAGGTATTTCTCCTTACTAGTCGTGAGGATCTCGTAAGTGTAATTTTCTCCTTAGGAATCGTGAGAATTCCTAAGTGTGTTTCCTCTTGAAAGTCGTAAGGATCTCAGAAGAGAATTTTCTTTCTTACAAGTCGAGAAGACCCATAAGTGATTGATGATTTGTCCAAAAATACTTGTTAACCGTAATCAGAAACGGCGTCGCTTTGCAGCTAGCCGGTGAATACTGGTCGATCCACAGAGATGTGTAATTATCTTAATGTGTTTTTACGAGTTGATTCCAAAAGTTGTTTAGATTGATTTATTAAATCTAAAAAAAACTAGATCTATCAATAAACTAAATTAATCTAAATTAAATTCTTGCTAGGGTTAGGCTTAGGGGAAGTTGGGAGATTAAAGGTTTCCTCACCGCTTTCAATGCCTTATTTTAGATCTATTAGATGTTATAGTAATTATCAATAAAGTGGATTAGAATCTTTTGGGAAGATGTTTCTTCCTCTAGATTCTTGTCCTTCCTTTATCGATAATGACCCTAACCTCTATGGAAAACACGCGCAACCCGGTCCTTTATACTACGGTGTCACCGTTACCTCGAGGGGTAGGGTGCCGTAGGGAGCGGTGTGTGCGTGTATGCATGGAGTTCTAATTCTTAGGTGTGAATAGCATGAAAGGGGTGAGAGATCTCATCTCTCAAACCTTTCCCTAAGGCTAACCCTAACAAGCGAGGAGATTACTCGCTCATTAGGGGATTAAAAGACATTCTAAATTAAAAGAGAACAAAGCAAAGAAATAAAATTAACTTACTAATTTTTATTGATGGCTCTCTCCAAGCAATAATACAGAACAGATCTGAATTTGTGAAATGAAAAGAGGCATAGCCTTTACAATCTTTCGATTACAATTTATAAGTAAACAGGGGAATTTTAGGGTTACGGGATTCGCACATATGCAATTACAGATTTGCCCACGAAAAATCCAAACATCCGCACCGACACACCGACACAGCAATTTTGCACCGACATGTACTTTAACTGGCCGCGGAACCGCGGCAAATGTGGGCCTTGGGCCGCGGTTCCGCGGCCCTTTGGTCAGATCATTGAACCATTTTTTCTGGGCTTATTTGTGGTTATCTGGGCTTGTTATTTCTTCATCTCATTTCTCTGTTTGGCTTCTTATTCTTCTCCAGATCTTTCAGTGAAAAACATGTAGCGATCTTTTAACCGTTTGCCTTAACATTTTGGACCTTGCACTGTTCTTCGTCTAGGCTTGACCTATTTGTTGGTCAAAAGTCCCTTTTCTGCTGTCTTGTGTCTTTTTCACTGTTTTCGCTCCAAAAACCAGTAACCTGTAACATGTAGCAGACATGCGTCAAAAGCACCTATTTATTTATAAAAAGAATAAGAATGGGGAATATAATAATGCAATATTCTGGTGTGAACAAATACCCCCAAACTTATCTTTTGCTCGTCCTCGAGCAAACTTATTATTATATTTATTCTTTATAAAAATCTAACCTAGCCGTACTTTCGCAGGGAAACGCGATTGCACTGAGCACGTGCAACAAGCCGTTAAACCTCTAGGTGTCCCTAGTAGGAGGAGTTTTGTCTCCTGAGGGTTTTCAGCGGATTACACCCACAAAATCCTATCAACTTGGCCCATTGACTTTTGTTCTCCAATTAGGTTTTCTAACAAAGAATTCTATTATCATTTGACTCACAAATTATCCACCCACATTCTTCACACTTCCTTATTATTTAACTTAAGATTATATATGTTATGTAGACCTACTCAGCTTTCGGCATCTCTTAAGTTTTCCTTCTAAAGTTCCATCTCCACTTAGGAATTTCTATCAACTCTACTAAAGATACAAGTTCTATTCTTCATTCCTTTCTCTTATCTAAACTCTAATCACATATCCCCACGTGTGTGTATAGATCACCCCTACACTTGGAAATTCAAATCAAGCAATCGTACTCTCGTCCATTGTCCAAAGCACTTATTAATTAGTGAATTTTTTAAAATGAAATTTGCTTACACATCCTTCATGCGACCGTTAATACTTCTTGAGGTACCAACAACCGATTACAAGATGCGTTAGCACTTTAAAGTGTACTTCCTAGTTTTGCAACACCCAAGGCTTTAGCAGTGACTCCCAAACCAGTTGGTCTAAGGCACTAGGTGATGAAGCACCCTCGCTAAATATTTTTCTATTTTTGCAGCCTTAAGCAATCACAAAAACCAGTGTCCATTTTTCTTTATTCACTTTTTTTCTTTTATTTTCATTGTACTAAGGACTTTAGACAAGAGCATTTCAAGGTCTCTTCTACTATTCCAAGTTTCAAGGTGCGTGATTGTGCATTTTGTAGGGTATATGTTTTCAGAATCTAGACTTAAGTTAGGAACTATTTTTCAAACTTATACTCTAATAAGAACTTCAATATTTTTCCCTTGTTTCGACTTAGCCCAAGAAGTGAACCCAAAATTTGCCTATTTCTAAATAAACTATAAGGTATATACTTTCTACCGTTAAACTTTAAGGAAGGTTATCTTTAGGGTTTTTAATTTACGAAGTCTAAGATCTAGTTGTTCCTAGCCAGTTAACCTATTCGTCAAACTCAAGTCAATTAGCTAAAATTGAATACAATAATTTTTATAATTTTTGATATTTTTCAATTTTTATGGGTTTTCAAATAAGTATGCAAATGCAAGAATATGTACAAATGAATGCGAAGGAAGAAAACGTACCGAGCATACCCCCAAACTTGAACTTGACAGTGTCCTCACTGTCATGCTAAACCAAGAGGGTCAAAATACCGGCACTTCCCTGTTTATTTATTTATAATTTTTTTTATTGTTAAGGAAAACAAAAATATATACAGAAAGGCCCTCCCCCAAACTTCATTTAAACTATGTTAGACATTACTGCCAAACCTTGCATAGACCAAACGTTAACACCAACCAGTTGAAAAATTTATCAGTAAAGAGTATCAGTTGGTGGAAGAATAAGTCGTAGCGATCCATAAAAAATTGGGGAAGATAGAAGTGGTGGTATGGAAGGTATGGAGGTGAATAGACAGGAGGTGGTGATGAATCAAAACGAGAATGCGAATGATCAGCAATCAGTGGAATGTTGGCATTCTCGTAGCTTCTTAAAAGAAATGAGGGTGGTTCAACTTCTAAAGGAGGAGGTTGACTAACCACAATACCCCCAAAATGTTTCTGTGGGTCCTCTATTGACTTGGCATCATCCATCAATTGCATATGATATTCAATTATAAGGGAACTGATCTCCTCGATGTCCGCCATAGTCCAACCGAAAACTTGTCGCCTATCTTGTAAGACCTTTAAAATAGCGTTCTCTTGCTCGAAGGCTGGAGAGGCTGATATTATAATGGGAAAGTCTCATTCTCACCTATGTAAGCATATTTAAGGTGAGGCGGTAAGGACATGAGTTCGAGTTTCGGAGGCGAAAGAATCATTGCGGAATCTACCTCGAACTCAAAGAACTCCAACACAGGTTCGAAATCACTGCAAAAAACCGATTCGGATGGTTCAACTAACTCATCCAAAAATTCAAAAGACTCATATTCGGGCTGTGAGTCGTCATCATCCGAAAAAGTGAAACATTCATAATCCATATCGGTTGTGTCAACGGTGGTAGGCTCAAGGAGGGACGCACTAGTGGCGTCAAAACCGTTTTCATCAAACAAGAATCTTTCAAGCTCGCAGTCCTCCTGCGTGATTTCGTGAACAGAGCAAACTTCTCGTGTACTAGTTTTAGGCACGGGAGGCAGACTTCCCATCTTATAAATATTGAACTCACTAGACATCTTCCCAAAGGATAGAGTCATGGAGCCATTGCGACAGTTTATTACAGCATTGGAAGTGGCCAAAAATGGTCGACCGAGGATCACCGGAATTTGGTTCCGTGGGTTAGCAACAGGTTGTGTATCCATAACAATAAAATCAACGGGGAATATGAACTCCCCAACTTTGATCAACACATCCTCTAGCTCACCCCTTGGATGGGTGATTGATCGATCAGCCATTTGGAGAGTACAACGAGTGGGTTTCAACTCTCCAACCCCTAATTGTTCGTACACGGAGTAGGGAAGCAGGTTAACACTAGACCCAAGATCTAAAAGTGCTCGATTAATTTTCTTATCCCCAATTGTGATTGAAATCGTAGGACAGCCGGGGTCCTTTCGTTTTTGGGGTAAGGTTTGAGGGTGGTTAATAGCATTGCTCACTGCATTAGCCACTAGCACTTTCTTGGGTACTTGAGATGACTTTCTCTTCGAGGTGCATAAGCCCGTTAAGATTTTCGCGTATGAAGGGACTTGTTGGATTGCATCCAAGAGAGGTATATTTATGCTAACCTGCTTAAATAATTCCATAATCTTCTCCACTTGTGCAGTTGGTTTATTGGAACTCAACCTGTTTGGAAATGGAGCATTTTGAAAATTCGTTGAGTCACATGTCTGTGGAGTAGAATGTGGAGTAGGAACGGATCCCAGTGTGGGTCCATTCGGACTAGAAGAAGAAGAGCCTTTTGAAGAATGGAGAATAGGCTCTAGCAGAGAAAATGAGGGTGAAAAAGAAGGAGGAGAAGGAGGAGAAGATGACGATGGAGAAGAAGAAGAAGAAGAACCACCGGCGGGAATGTCATCACTAGTACCCACATTATTCTGCAACACTCTTCCGGATCTCAACGTGGTCACCGAATTTACATTCTGATTGTTATATGCGTTTTGTGTGTGACCGGGATTTGGCAATGGTTGAGATGGAAGCTTTCCCTTTTCTCTCTCGCTCAACGCAGCAGTTAATTGTGCAATTTGTGCCTCAATAGATTTGATACTTTGATCGTGTGAAGCATTGTTATGCATCAAAGATTGAACATAATTTTCAAATCTTGCTGCGGATTCTGTAGATTGCTTGAGAAATGCATCTAGACTTTTTTCTAGCGAGATAACCTTATCATCATTTGGTTGAACCAAATTGTTCGTTTGATTTGTATAAGGTTGTTGTTGGAAAGGTTGCTGGTTTTGAGTTTGTGAAGGTGCTTGTTGTTGTTGTGGAGGAGGAGGTCTTTGAAAATTGTTATTTCCTTGGACTTGTTGATTTTGGTTCCAAGCGAAATTTGGGTGACTCCTCCACCCCGAATTGTATGTCGAAGAGTACGGATCGTTTCTTTGTCATTGCTGAAATGCAGTATTGACTTGATCCTGTCCTTGAGTAGATGCATTATAAGGACACTCTTCGGTTAGATGCGATGGATCCGCACAACAAGCACAAATAGTTCGTGGAGGCATAACAGGGGCAGGAGAAGGCGATGAGATTTTGGTCTCAATGGCTTCTAGCTTTTTCATAAGTGCGGCCATCTCGGCCTTCATAGCAATCGACATATCTACTTGATGTATGCCTGCCCTAGATTGACCAATAGAAGAAGATGATGTGGTCTTGGAGCTCTCCCACTGAATTGTTTGCTCACTAAGATCCTCAAGAAACTGCCACGCTTCGTCGCTAGACTTGGAGAGAAAATGACCTTGACATATGGTTTCTAGCAACTGCTTCGTTGCCGAGTTCAATCCCTCGTATAATGTTTGGCAAAGTTGCCAACTTTCGATCCCATGATGAGGGCATTGAACAAGTAGGTCTTTAAATCTCTCGAAGCACTTCCAAAATGGTTCGGAAAGAAGCTGTGTAAATTGTATAATCTCGTTACGGATTCTAGCAGTTTTGTGATGAGGATAGAACTTTTTTAGAAAAGCTTTCACAAACTCGTCCCAATTTCTAATGGAATGTGATGTGGTGCTGTATAGCCACTTCTCGACTAGGTCACATAAGGTAAAAGTAATGGCCCTTAGCCTTATAGCGTCATCACTTAATTGGGTCGTTTTCATCATAGCGCACACATTTTGGAATTTATTGATAAAGATATATGCATCTTCAGATTCCAAACCATGAAATTTTGGCAGCATATTGATGAAATATGGTTTTATTTCAAAATTGTCCCTATTTGCCAGTGGGGGTGAAAGACATGTAGGTAAAGAAGTGCGGACGGGGTAAAAGAGATCCTGGAGCGCGATTCGTTGGGGCGCTACAACAGGCGGAAAATTCGGGTTATTCGCACCTAACGGAGGTGGAATCATTCCCGTCGGTAAGGTATTGTTGGGGTTGAATCCCGACATACCTTCGAAAGAAGAATTTGAAGGTGGAGGTAAGGAAATGGAAGGATTCGACTTCGGTGTCGAAAGGTTCGTCGGTCGGTACCAACGAAACACGGACTAATCGGGCGTTAGTATCCCTAGTCCAAAGTGACATACACTAAAAGGGTAGTGTAGTCAGAAAAAAGAAAAAAACAGAATGTGGGGGTAAGATAACGTCAATGAGAAGAAGTGGTGGAAGTGAGTTGCAAGTTTTCTTAGCGACAAGTTGCAAGTTTTGAAAGGATTTTTCTTTTTTCTTTTTTTTTATGTGAGAGTTTTGCAAAGAGGTTTTTGAAAAGAGACTTATGACACAAATGTATCAACCACACATGCACAATCAGGCCTAAATCTAGGGTCACCTAGGTCTGCTAGACAGCTCCTAACTAGGGCTAGAAATAGGACCTCAAACCGCCTCTTCACCGACACTTGCGGCCAGGTAAGTGCCAGGTAAGTGGGAAGGAACCACAACAGTGGGCCTAATTAATAACCACTACCCTAGACACACTTGCCTAGAAACCGCAAGGTCAGGTTAGGATAAACGGCCGATGCCTATACTAGTCCTTTTCCAATTGAGCTCGAAGTCCTTAGGGCTGAGTCTAGTATTTTTTAATTAATTGTGGTCAATGCAAATGCTTTAGGTGTTTTCTGGGGTCCTGGGAAGGGTGATGAAATCCCCACCCAATCTGAGTTTGGTCAATTAGCCCCTTAAAGTCCGATTAAATTATGCAAAACATTAAATTCACTTGCAATCAATTTTTTTAGCACGGCGCAAAGAAACCTGCAGAAAATCTGTTATTTAGAAGGGGGAGAGAAGATTTTTAGCGCAAAGAAATCCTGTAGAAAGTTTTGACAGACAGATATATGGAGGTTGCAGAGGGGAGAAGGAGAAACAAACCCAGAAAATTTGGTGCGCTGACGTGGCCAAGGCGCCGCGGAACCGCGGTGTGGGCCCCCTTATGCGGTGGAAACGCGGCGGAAAGAGGAGATCAGCATCTGGAAAAAATTGTGTGGCTCCTGTTATCCAATTCTCCTCTGTTCTGATGTGATTTTTCCTGATTTTCCCTATGTAAATTTTCAGATCTGCGATTCTTCGCTGTTCCTGCAAGATTCAAAAGATACACCCTTCAAACAGATAAAAATTGATTAATTTTTTTTTAAATTTTTTTATTTTCAGATTTTTATAATTTTTAAAATTTATATCAACCCGAAATCACATAAAAGAAATTTTACGCCATCCCCGGCAACGACGCCATTTGATTTGTCCAAAAATACTTGTTAACCGTAATCAGAAACGGCGTCGCTTTGCAGCTAGCCGGTGAATACGGGTCGATCCACAGAGATGTGTAATTATCTTAATGTGATTTTACGAGTTGATTCCAAATGTTGTTTGGATTGATTTATTAAATCTAAAAAAAACTAGATCTATCAATAAACTAAATTAATCTAAATTAAAGTCTTGCTAGGGTTAGGCTTAGGGGAAGTTGGGAGATTAAAGGTTTCCTCACCGCTTTCAATGCCTTATTTTAGATCTATTAGATATTATAGTAATTATCAATAAAGTGGATTAGAATCTTTTGGGAAGATTTTTCTTCCTCTAGATTCTTGTCCTTCCTTTATCGATAATTACCCTAACCTCCATGGAAAACACGCGCAACCCGGTCCTTTATACTACGGTGTCACCGTTACCTCGAGGGGTAAGGTGCCGTAGGGAGCGGTGTGTGCGTGTATGCATGGAGTTCTAATTCTTAGGTGTGAATGGCATGAAAGGGGTGAGAGATCTCATCTCTCAAATATTTCCCTAAGGCTAACCCTAACAAGCGAGGAGATTACTCGCTCATTAGGGGATTAAAAGATATTCTAAATTAAAAGAGAACAAAGCAAAGAAATAAAATTAACTTACTAATTTTTATTGATGGCTTTCTCCAAGCAATAATACAGAACAGATCTGAATTTGTGAAATGAAAAGAGGCATAGCCTTTACAATCTTTCGATTACAATTTATAAGTAAACAGGGGAATTTTAGGGTTACGGGATTCGCACATATGCAATTACAGATTTGCCCACGAAAAATCCAAACATCCGCACCGACGCACCGACACAGCAATTTTGCACCGACACGTGCTTTAACTGGCCGCGGAACCGCGGCAAATGTGGGCCTTGGGCCGCGGTTCCGCGGCCCTTTGGTCAGATCATTGAACCATTTTTTCTGGGCTTATTTGTGGTTATCTGGGCTTGTTATTTCTTCATCTCATTTCTCTGTTTGGCTTCTTATTCTTCTCCAGATCTTTCAGTGAAAAACATGTAGCGATCTTTTAACCGTTTGCCTTGACATTTTGGATCTTGCACTGTTCTTCGTCTAGGCTTGACTAGGATCCCTCTATTTGTTGGTCAAAAGTCCCTTTTCTGCTGTCTTGTGTCTTTTTCACTGTTTTCGCTCCAAAAACCAGTAACCTGTAACATGTAGCAGACATGCGTCAAAAGCACCTGTTTATTTATAAAAAGAATAAGAATGGGGAATATAATAATGCAATATTCTGGTGTGAACAATTGATGAGTTGATTTGCTCCCGAATCAAAGAATTGCTTTAACAGGGAAGTCGAGGGTTGACTTTATCCGCATTTCACAGAGTCAGGGGTTGACCTTATCCGCATTTCACGGGGTCAGGGGTTGACCTTATCCGCATTTCACGGAGTCAGAGGAATTTCACGGAGTCAGGTGTTGACCTTATCCGTATTTCACGGATTCAGGGGTTGACCTTATCCGCATTTCACGGAGTCAGGAGTTGACCTTATCCGCATTTCACGGATTCAGGGGTTGACTTTATCCGCATTTCACGGAGTCAGGGGTTGACTTTATCCGCATTTCACGGAGTCAAGGGTTGACTTTATCCGCATTTCACGGAGTCAGAGATTGACCATATCCGCATTTCACGGAGTCAGGGGTTGCTCTGGACGTTTCCCACGGGGTCAGAATTGACATTAGCCGTGTTCTACGGGAGCAGGAGGTGCTCTGGACATTTCCCACGGGGTCAGGATTGATATTAGCCGTGTTCTACGGGACCGGGAGGTGCTCTGGGCGTTTCCCAGGGGGTGAGGATTGACATTAGCCGTGTTCTACGGGACCAGGAGGTGTTGGCTCTCGGTTGTCTGTGCACCGCCGAGTCATGGAACTGGGAACTTTGCCGAGACGAATATTGAGATGATCTCCAGGCTGTCTGTGAACCGTCGAGATTTGGCTTCTTTTTCTGATGGAACCTGGTAGGAAGGTAAGGTTCCCTCTTTATTTGTGTCCCTGGATTGTATAAAGGGATCGATGTGATCTCACCTGTAGGGCAAAAAGTTTTATTTTATATATTTTTCTTTCCGTGATGCTCTATCATTTTAGCTTTAATATCGTGAAAGTCGCGATTGCCCAATCATTTCGGCTATTTTTTGCGGTGCCCAATCATTTCGGCTATTTGTTTTATTTACTCACTGTTTTTTATTGCAAATTGCCCAACCATTTCGTTTATTTCATATGCATTTGTGGCTCACTGTGAGTTTGGGATTTGATACCGATTTAGGCATCAACATCGCTACAACAGGGATATTGCCAGGAGCGAATCATCATTTGCCTTTGTCGGTTCGAACAAAGGTGGCTTAGCAAACAGGGTTAAGATCCTGTCGACTAAGGCTTTTGACTTCATAAGCCGTAAGGGTCTCACAAAGGTATTTCTCCCTACGAGTCGTGAGGATCTCGTAAGTGCGTTTTCTCCTTAAGAATTATGAAGATTCCCAAGTGTATGGTCTCTTATAAGTCATAAGGATCTTACAAGAGTGTTTTCTCCTTATAAGTCGAGAGGACTTACAAGGGTTATTCACCGTGTGAGCATATCCCCAGTCTCTGGTGGGACTTTGTTAGGGAAAAGTTTATTCGTGCCCGTGGATTGTATACAAGGGTCAACATTGAACCGCTTGTAGGGCAGCATATGGGTTGTGATGGCTTAAGAACAGGTTCAGATCCCTATAGCTTAAGGCTTTTGAATCCTATGAGCCGTGAGGGTCTCAAAGGGGAATTCTCCTTACGAGTTGTAAGGATCTCGTAAGTGTAATTTCTCCTTAAAAATCGTGGGGATTCCTAAGTGCGTTTTTACCTTGTGAGTTGTAAGGATCTCACGCAGGTATTTTCTCCCATAAGGTCGAGAGGACCTTGCAAGTGTCTTTTAACGAGCTTGCGCCTTTTCTGGTTTTCACAAAACTCGCCGGTAGCCCTGTTGTTTTTACTCACGGAGCCCTTTCGGGTTTTCATCTGTGCCCATCTCGCTTATGGACATACCGTTTTCTTTCTTCTTTTTTTTAATTATTTTTTTTAATTTTTTTTAATTATTTTTTGTATCAGCCTTGGGATACTGCGGTCCGTAGTAGTTTATAGACGTCTCGGTCAGGCGTAGTATTTCTTCAAGAAACGGCCGTTTATTGGCCTGAAGGGCCTTTCGCCATGCATATCCATTAGCAAGTAAGCCCCACCCTGGTAAACTTTGTCTATAATGTACGGGTCTTCATAGTTCGGCTCGAATTTCCCCCGTTTGGCACAATTAGGGATCACAGGTCTTTTGACCACTAGCACGAGTTCCCCTTGGTGGAATGTTCTTGGCCTAGTCAATCTCTTGTATGAGCGCGTCATCTTTGCTTTATACGCCTCCAGGTTTTGCTATGCTATGAGCCAGGTTTCGTTAAGGGCGTCGAGCTCCTCAAGCCGAAGGTGAGCATTTTCTTCGTCTGTTAGCTCGTAGTGAACCGCCACTCGTAGGGAGGGCAGCTCTATCTCTAAGGGGAGTACCGCTTCAGTGCCGAATACCAATGCATACGGCGTTCTGTTTGTGGCTGTTTTGAATGTGGTTCGATACGCCCAGAGAGCTTCTTTATGATCTTTGTCAAGTTCTTGTTGAAGGCTTCAGCTAGACCATTAGCTCGGGGATTGTAGACTGAAGAGTATCTCCAGTCTATGTTATGCTGTTGTGCGAAGCGGCTGATCTTGTGGCTTCTGTAGGCTGGCCCGTTATCGGAGATAATCCGTCGCGAAGTGCTGAACTGATAAATGACGTGTGTCTTGAAGAAATGGAGGATATTCTCCGTCTTCACTTCTCTTAGCGGTATTGCTTCCGCCCACTTAGAGAAATAATCAGTTGTCACCAATATGAACCGATGTCCTTTAGATGATGCCGGTTCGATGGGCCCGATTATATCGGTTCCCCACATTTCGAACGGCCAGCTAGCCACTGTCGGGTTTAGCGGATTTGGATGCTGATGGATGAAGTCTCCGTGAATTTGACACGAGTGGCACTGCTTCGCGTATTCGAGATAGTCTTGGATCATTGTGGGTCAATAGTAGCCCATCCTTTTGATCTTCAGCTTCATCTTTGGCCCGGCTTAATGAGAACCGCAGAGTCCATCGTGAGTTTCTTGAACGACTTTCCTCGTTTCTTTTGGTCCCAGGTATCTCAGCCACAGAGAGTTGAACGATCTCTTATACAGAGTATCATTGACAAAGGCAAAAGACAGAGCTCTTTTCATGAGCTGATATCTTGAGGATGCATTTTCAGGCGTTCGACGGGATTTGAAGTAATCTATAAATACTTCTCTCCAATCCATAGCCGTTTCCTGGTCCTTTATTTGTACGTTCGTCGGTTTGGTCGCTTCCTTTTCTTCAGACGGCTCGGAAGATATTTCTGCCTGTGCGAGAACCCGACGACTTTGTACAACGATCCTCACGTCATCGAGGTTTTCGTCAGCCAGCTCTTTAGCGAGTTTGGCTAATGCATCCGCTTTGCTATTTTCTGCGAGTGGTATGCTTTCCAGAATGTAGGAGGGAACTTGAGTTAGTAACTGTTGCACTCTCTCGCCATACTTCATCAATTCTGGTTTGCACGTTTGATAGTCGCCGTTTACTTGACTAACGACCAGCTGCGAGTCTCCGTATATGAGGAGGTTTTCAATGCCCATGTCGACAGCGATCTTGAGACCTGCTATAAAAGCTTCATACTCGGCTTCATTGTTTGTCCTTGGCTTTGTTAAGGAGAAGGCAAAGCGCATTATCCCTCCTTATGGAGTCACGAAGATGAGGCCTATCCAAAATTTGATTATAGGGGTGCTGTGCTTTCGCTTCTTCATAGAAGATGCTCCGTCGAGGTAGAGTTCCCATCGGGTATCACTCCATCCTTTCTCCCCGTCGATCACGTCAAACGCGTACTCGTCTGGCAATTCACAGTTCAAAGGAGAGTCGGCAGGTATAGTATGCTCGGCGAGGAAGTCGACGATGGCCTGGACTTTTACTGCCTTGAGAGGACGATATGTTATCGAGAACTCCATCAAGAGTAAGGCCCATTTAGCATTAGTATGACTCTTGACATCAAATATTTGAGAGGATCCACTTTTGATATGAGATGGACTTCATGCGCCAACGCATAATGTCTAAGCTTCGTTATCGCGATGATCAACGCCAGGCAGTGTTTTTCGATGGGGGAGTAATTGTTTTCTGCTCCCAGAAGAACTCGACTCAGATAGTAGAGGGCTCTCTCTTTCCCTTGGTCGTTTTCTTGTGCCCACAGCGCGCCTAAAGAACCTTCAAGGGCTGGTGTGTACGGGATGAGAGGTTTTCCCTTGACCGAGGAGGTTAGCACCGGCGGATTCTGCAGGTATTGCTTAATTTCGTCCAGTGCGCTTTGGCATTTGTGATCCCAGACGAGCGGAGTTCCCTTCTTCATTAGGTGACTGTAAGGACGACACTTGCCGGAAAGATTGGCTATGAATCGTCGGATATACGCAAGCTTTCCTTGGAGAGACCGCAGCTGTTTGAGATTTCTTGGCGGAGGCATTTCCGTAATCGCCTTGATCTTTGACGGGTCTATTTTGATGCCTCGATGTCTTACATTGAATCCTAGGAATTTACCCGAGGAAACTCCGAATGCACATTTGAGAGGGTTCATCTTCAAGTTATACTTCCGAAAGCGCTGAAACACGATCTTCAGATGCTCTAAATGTTCCTTGTATGATTTGTTTTTAACTACGAGGTCGTCGATATAGCATTTGACGATTTCATGTATGAGGTCATCGAAAATCTTCATCATGGCCCTCTGATAGGTGGCACCGGCGTTCTTTAGACCGAAGGGCATCACTTTGTAGCAGAATATGCCCAGAGGAGTCCGGAAAGCGGTATGCTTCTGGTCTTCGGGATGCATCTTTATCTGATTGTACCCTGATGATCCGTCCATGAAGGAGAAGACTTCGTGAGTGGATGTGTTATCTATCATCGGCTCGGTGACCGGTACTAGAAAGTCGTCCTTTGGACATGCATTGTTGAGGTCCCGGAAATCTACACAGATGCGCATCGTCACATTTTTCTTCATCACCGGGACAATGTTGGCGATCCAGTCGGGGTATTGAACTTCTTGGATGAAGCCGGAGTCGATTAGCTTCTTGACCTCGGCGTTGATACTCATCTCAAGTTCAAGGCGCATTCTTCTCGGTGCCTGTTTGATTAGCCTGACGTCCGGAGATATCGCCAGTTTATGCACAGCTATTTCTGGATCCAATCCGGGCATCTCGGAATAGTTCCATGCGAAACGGTCTTTATACTGCATGAGCACGTTCTTAAGCGTAGCTACCTTTTCTTCAGACAACAGCTCACTGACGAATGTCGGCCATGGGTCACTTGCCGTCCCCAAGTCAATTTTCTTGAGGTTATCTGCAGTAGTATGTATCCCATCTTCCAGCTCTTTTGGCATCGGTGGAAACTCTGAGATCACCTCGTCATCATCGTTTTCGAAGCACCGGGAGAGGTCATCCATATTCTCGGGTTCTTCTTCTGACTGCGTAATCACGTGACAGGTACGAGATCGCTTCCAAGACCGATGTTGATCTGGTTCTACTCTCGCTATACACGCCGCTTTCGGTTCATGCTTTTATGGTGGGGTTATCCTCCAACTGCTGGATAGAGCGAACCTGCCTTGTTGATATTGGTCTTCGACCCAGTTCTTGAAGGTGAAGCAGTTTTCGAGAGGATGTCCTATTGCTCGGTGATAGGAGCAATAGTCTGAGTGAGAGACCTCGTTGCTTGCTCGGGGTGCTTGGACTTCGGGAGCGTCGTCATCTGATGTTTCATGACGAGGTCGAATATCTTCCTTGTCTTATCTTGGGGAAAAGAATATGCTCGACCCATCTTCTTTATAAGAGACGAATCCCGGCTGCTCAACTTTCGATTGGGAGGCTTCTTAGACCCGCTTGGCCATTGTCGGACATTTTTTCCATTCTTCAGTTTATTTTTACCTCCGCGTCGAGTCTTCTTTGTGACGGGCTGGCGACGAAGGGCATCGTTGTTCTTTGTAGATTGCTGAAGGAGGCGCTGCGTCCTGACTTTCTCGTAAATATCCATTTGGCGATTATGGTCGTTCCGGACCTTTTGACCTGCTTCCCTTATTAGCTTATCCATCTGTTCTTCAAACGACAGACTTGGCATTTTGATGGCGAGACCTCGTTTTGGTTCAGGGTTAGCGTCTTCTAACAGAGCATTTCCTTCTTCATCGAAGTCATATAACGCAGAAGCCATGGAATCACCCCCGTTTCTTAGATTGAACATATCCAAACCCGATCATTTCCATTCTCCCGTTGGGCAATTTTCGCTGAGTTCCGGGGACATTCCAGATCCCGTTGTAGAACTGAGCTTGTCGAGCAGTCTGTTTGAAGGGTACACCTTAACACTTCAACAGCCTTTTTAATCCTTCTGTGTAGTATCTGGGCAGACGAATGGGATGGAGCTTGTCAAGTGTAGAATCGGCACCATGCCAAATTTCTTTCTCCATTTTGGTTTTCACGGATAGATAAAAAAGGATCGCCTTTTCATCTTTTCACCTGGGAGGGACGTAGAATGTCTGCAGTTCTTGCACACTATAGGTACCAAGCACGTCGAGCTCTTTGTAATGTTCTCGCGGAACCATGGCGATTTGCAAACTCCGATCATCGCCAGCGAAGGCTTGTATCGATGGTCGTATAGAAAATATGGCATTGACCACATCTTCTGAGTCGCTGCCAAAGACCAGATAGGGGTGGACGGTCCCGGCTTGTTGCATTGGGACGGCCCTGAATAAACTATTTCTTCTTCCTCCTCGGTATCGCTCCCGAAGACCGGAATGGTGGAGATAGCTTTTTGTTCATTCTCTGGCTTATGGCATCTTTCCGTGTCTTCGAAATCTGGTAAGAAGTATTTTGCATTTTCGTACTTTCGGACATCATTCACGGAGAATGGGTTTAGTTCCCCTGTCACGGTATACTCGAGACTATCCTTGAAATACTTCATACACTGATGTTGTGTAGAAAGGATGATGTTGTAATCGTGTAACCAAGGCCTGCTGAGCAAAGCATTGTAACATGTCTTAGCGTCAATGACGTGAAATTTGATGTCCGTGATAAGCAGCCCAAAGCGTAACGTCAATATCATAGACCCGAGCATCCTTGATGATTGGGAGTCGAACCCGGAGATGGTGATTTTATCACGAGCAAGGTGCTGAACGCTCATGCAGATTTTCTTCAACACTCTTATATTGAGGAGATTGACGAAGGACCCATTGTCAACTAGGATCTTGCCTATCTTAATATCATGACAGTATCCAGAGACATAAAGTGGACGGTTATGCTCGCACGTCCCGAGGAGGAGATCTTCATCGCCGAAGGTGATATCGACTGTATGCACTTCTTCTAACTCGTCCTTCATCTTTTCTTCGGCGAGGAAAATTTAGAACTGCTCGGGCTCTTGTAGTGCCTTGATCAAAGAATCTCTTGCCTCTTTGGATAGCAGAAGGGCGTCGAGAATACTTATCTGCGAGGGTATCTTCCTCAGGTGTGCCAAAACGTTGTAATCCATCTTGTTTTTCTTGGGCGGGTCCTTGGCTGCCAGCTCTTCGATGACTCGATCATCGAGGGCGATATCCTCAGGGGCTTTTTCCTTACCCTTATCCTTTTTATTCGATCCTTTGTTTGCGGGTCTGAGATTCTTTTCAGGTATCATGCGATTGCGCAGCTGAATATTCTCGTAGGTCTTCGTCTCTTCTGTTTCGGAGATGGATTCCTTGAAGAGAGGACCGAGGGCTATTTCTTCGTCTGAATCACTCCCGAAGGTGAGAACTTGCGATCCACCCAGAATCAACCATGTGACAGTTGCCGGCAATTCTTTTATGATCATCGGTCGCGCATCTTTGTTCTCGACTCGTCTTGCGCTTCATTCGTTGAACGTGTTGTCGATGAGCAACATATCCCTGCCACCAGTTTTTAAAGGCCATGTATTCTTCGGTAGGGTGTGCAATCCTCTGATGGTATAAGCAAAAGTTAGGATATACGCTCGCTTCATCAAGATGTATACCGCCAGGCGAATTTCCTCTGAAAGAGGGCAACTTCATTCCAATCGACAGGGCTCTAGCGAATCATTTTCTTGTCTTGAACCTGCTTTTGTCTGCGGCGAATGTGCTTCGATCTGGTTGAAGTGCTTAGACCTTTTCATTCAGTCGCCGGCGTTTGGCTTTTTCGAATATAGCCAGTTCGCGTTCTTGATCATTCTTTCTCTTCTGACGAGCTTCGTTCAGGAATGCGTCAATCATTTCGTCTAACGGTTCTAGGAGTTCTGGTTCAGGATCTGCTCCCAGTTTCTCTGCATCAGGAGCTTCTTCATCATTTATTGACGAGTGAGAGATCACGTGGCAGCTTTCCACATAATCCTCAGGTTCATCAGACGAGTCTTCCCCCTCATCTTTGTCGCCATCTTCGTCTTCGAGGATGTGGTTAAGAAACTCCTGAAGCATGACCGGGGTTCGCGCCTTCTGGTTATATTCTTCCAGCGTGTCTATATGTTTTTGTAGGTCAGTGCGCTTGTCACCAGGTTTCATGGGCTTTTTGGTCTTCTTCTTCTTCTTTGAAGATTTTGACGGCTGGGTATCGGCGTTTTGACCATCCCCACCAATTTTTGGCGTCGGGCGCGGTTTCAGCATTCCCTTGATGACTTCGGGTTCCAGCGGACTTTTCCATTTGATCGCCGGACATGTTTGGAGATCTTTTAGCATTCTTTTCGTTTTGGCTGAAAGAACGACCTCCCATGGAGCTTCTTTTATAAAAGAGCATGATGCCCCCGGCGTGCCCGCCTTTTTGACAGCGTACGGCTGGGACGGGTTTACTTTCCAATTCTCGGATAGTGAGAATTTGCCCTGTTGGTATTGTTCCTCAATCTAGCCTTTGAAGAAGAAACAATCTTTGATTGGATGGCCTGTCACTTGGTGATAGGGGCAATAATTGGGATTATTAGCCTTACCGGGTTGCAATGGGCGTTTTGGATCCGGCAAATTGATGAGCCTGTTTTGTACCGCCAGGTCGAACAGTCTCCTCGTTTTGTTCCGGGGAAACGAATAAGGGCATTTCATTTTCTCATTAAAGAATCGCCGTTTCTCGTCTTGGCGATCAGTTAACTTTAGATTACTGGGCTGCTGCTGAGCATTGGCGACGAAGGTTGCTTTTCCTTTCCCCTTTTCATTTCAAGATTCCAACTTCGAAGGAGATGGTCTGTGACCCATCTGATCCATTTGGGCCAGCTTGTCAATCAGGGCCTGGAAAGTAGTTGGCTTGAAGAACATCATGAATTGCGAAATGGTCGCCTACGGATCAAGAGTACCCATGAACATGCCTACCGCAAGCGCTTCTTCGATGCGCTACTCACACTTCGACCATAGATTCCGCCACCGTATCGCGTATTGCACCCATGTTTCGCCTGGCTTTATTCGGGCGTTAATTAATGCGGTGATTGGGGTACGTTCGCTAGCACTTGCGAACCTCTTTGTAAAGAGTAACTCCATTTCTGCAAACGTCTTAACGGAGTCATTCGGAAGTTCGGAATACCACTCAAATACTGTCTCTGACAAGCTTCCAACGAATTGGAAAAACAGTAGCTTATCGTCACCTCCAGTATTGCCACACAGAGCCCTGAATTGAGCAGCGTGCTGGTGTGGATTCCCCGTCCCTTTATATACGTGGAATTTGGGGATTGTATATCCCAGCGGGTACTTTATTTAGTCGTACCAACCCGGATAGGGTCGTCCAATTTTAACAATTTGCCCAGCCGCTTCATTCGCCTGATGAACTCGTATCCGCTGAGCGATGTAATCATCCAGGGCGGCTGTAGAGATGGTCTCCTCTTTGGCTGCTGACAGAGCCGGCAGAGGATTTGATGGCTCTCCTCTATCATCATCAATTATTACTGGAGGATTTTCGGCTGGAGGATCCGGCTGGATCATCATGCTCACCATATCTTGGAACAGAAGGGCCATTTGTTTTATATTGGCCGCTTGTTCCGCAGCCTCTTTGTCCTTCTTCTCAAGCATTCTCCGAAGGAATTCGGCATCAGTTTCCTGCTCACGGCGCTGCTCCGAGGAGGTCTCCGGGCTTTCTTTCGGTCCTGTGAGCGAGGCCATAGCTGTCAACATTTCCTGGAGCTTCTGTTGTTGCTCCTGAGCTTTGGTCACTGATCGTGTGAGCGGTCGACGACCTGTAGAGATACGGCTATCCTCTTTTCCGGAAGCCATTTAAATAGTATGCACTACCCTGCCCCCAGGCTTGGGGCATTTATATTCAGTGTTCTTGCGAATCGTCGCAGGCACCGGGATTTTCTCCAGCCTTCTCCTCTTGTGGGCGGTCGAAGTTGAGGGGGTCGTTGCAGTGGGCACCCAAGTAGCTGTCGCCTTCTGTGGCATGACGGGGTGGTTCTCTTCTTGCCGAACCTTCATCTTTTTCTGTCGGCGGGGATAGTCTTGATCTATTACGGAGTCCTGGACCTGTCGCCAAACTTTATAAATTTTAGAGGACAGCCGCTGAGGGGTTGTTCTGGCTTCACCTTTATGATCTTTGCAACAGGCGGAGGAGACCTTTTTAGCACGGCGGTTGGAGAATTCTTGCGCACCCTGTTAAGCAGTTTGAAGCTGTTCCCAGTTGGAACAGCAACATCGATTTCTACCGTTGGAGCTGATGGAGTAAGTCCAGACGGAAAGCTTCCCCCAGCCTTCCTTACTCGGCGCTAGTGACGACGGCGAGCATGTCGTGCGGATGGTGTTGGTTCAGCTATGGGGGTGGCTTCATCATGCCCCTTGTTATGGTGAAGCGTTTTCGCTGGTGCTAGCCTTTCGAAGACTGACGTTCTCCGAGAAGAAACATCCAATCTATCAAATACAGACCTCTGGGTAGAGGTGACTTCGCTTGGAGCGGGAGTCGGAGTGGACAATCTAGCGAAGACCGATTCCTTAACAGGAGAAGCCACTTTGGCGACTTCAAGCGCAGGAATGGCTATCCGCTTTGGGATGGCCGCTTCAGGTATCACGGGCTTCTTCACGGGCCTATTGGAGTTCAGGCTCAGCCTGTCGAAGACTGATGCTGTAGGCTTGGAATTGGACGACCCGTTGAGAGGGGCCGTGGTGGTGGTGAGTCGATCAAAGACCGACTTCTTCTGAGCTTCTTGCGGCAGTGTTGGGGCATTGAAGTTCATCGGTGGGAGCATGGTCCCGAAGATAGCCCTGTGGTGGCTTGCGTCACTTGGTCTTCCGGCACCGTGAAAAGGGAGGCCGCTTGAGGCCCGTAAGTCACTCCTCTGGCGAGGACGGAGTGGGAGTTATTGCAATTAGTGCAGTTTGAAGCCATTGATCTTCTGTTTTTCTGCACGGAGCAAGATACCACATCTTAATACCTTGAATCCAGAGGCAACCACAGCAAACCACGATTCGTCCGCGAACACGACACATGAAGTGTGGAGTGGAAAGAGGAAAATGTCCCACCGGGCGTGCCAGAATCTGTTCTCCACCGAAAGACGCGATCGGGACATTGGGACATCCGGCCTGAACTTCGAGGGCAGATGCTATTTGGTGCTATCCGTTCACCTCTCCGAAGATACCAAGTTGATTTATGGCACCATGTATCGGAGGTTTAAACGGATGCGGCCGATATAGCAGATTTCGTCAGATTCCCCCTCGTTGAGGGGTTTTTGGATTGTGGGGACGCTCTTCCCTGCAGGCGCAAGCCCCTGCAGTTAATTACGCCACCGCATCACGGTAACCACTTTCTCCTTCTCCAGATGGCCACTTCGTATCATGGGTGTTTGTTTTGTTTTTGGTTGCCCGTGGATTGTATACGGAGACTAATTTATGTTGTCACTCGTAGGGCGTGGATTAGTCAAAATCAGTATTTTCTTAGATTTGGGTTTAGGGTTGGGTTTAAGGATACGTTAGTCTCATTTGAGACTAAGATCAACTTAAATGTTTTTTAAGGATACGTTAGTCTAATTTCAGACCACGATCAAATTAACGGGATCATTTAGATCCGACAAAAAAACATTTAGGCTTTATTGTTTAGTTTAGGAACATTGCGGTCTATAAGTTTAAGGACATTACGGTCCAAGGTTAAGGACATCATAGTCCATGGGCTTAAGGACCCCAGTCCATTGGCTTAATTTGCCCCACAGTTCGAGGTTAAGGATATCATAGTCCATGGGATTAAGGACCCCACAGTCCGAGGTTAAGGACATCATAGTCCATAGGTTTAAGGACCCCACAGTCCGAGGTTAAGGACATCATAGTCCATGGGCTTAAGGACCCCACAGTCCGAGGTTAAGGTCATCATAGTCCATGGGTTTAAAGACCCCACAGTCCGTAAAGTGTTTAGTTATCGGGACCCGTCACCTCTCTGAAGACGTTGAAGGATTACAACGACAAATATCAGAGGAGTGAAGAGATGTATCCTTGAACCAATTTTGGTTGGGAGATCTGTAATTGGATTGATTTAGGGATCGTTAATCTCATTTGAGATTAGGATCAACTTAAAAGTTTGTTAATGATATGTTAGTCTAATTTTAGACTAAGATCTACTAAACAGGATCATTTAGATCCAACAAAAGAGCATTTTGGGCTCTGTTGTTTAGTTTAGGGACATTGCTGTCCAAGTTCAGATGCAAACATGGATTTGGAAATGCACCGGATAGTTATTGGCCATTGGGACCCACCACCTCTCCGAAAACGTTGAAGAATTACAACAACATGTATCAGAGGTGTGGAGAGATGTACCCTTGAACCAATGCTGTCTGAAAGGCTCTGGGTTCTACTTTGAATGTCATATGAGATGACCAATTTTGGAAGACAAAAGTGTGTTTGAGGTTCAGTCAAAAGGGGGTACTGCCTCTGGAAAACTTGGCTAGTTCAAGCTAAGATTGGCTTGGATATAGTGTTAAACACTAGAGTACACTCGGCTATCACGTGCTCTCACGTGATGCTCTTAAAATAGTGTTAAACACTAAGGATGCAGCGCACAAAACAGTGTTGGGCCCAAACTTCCTTTATTTTATTCTCAGGATATGCAGGTAAGTGTTAAACACTTTAGTCTTCACGGCCATCACGTGTAGATACGTGATGAGTACCCGTACACTGGATATTAAAAGGATTTGCTAGGGGTCACGTGGGGACACGTGAGGGCGCCCATGCATTGGATTTTAATCCTTCAGTTCTTTCCATCTTCTCTTTTTTTTAAGAGGTGTTTGTCAGGGGTTACGTGGGGACACGTGAGGGCGCCCCAAGTCTGTTCTGCCTTTATTTTGAGAAGTTTGTTCAAGGGTCACGTGGGAGCACGTGACCCCATCTCATTCATCCTTTTTTGATCATTGAGGGGGAGAGTCACGTGTTGCCACGTGATCAGATTGGGTACTTGATCTCTTTACGTGCATGAAAAGTCTGTGTCCCTTATTTAAGAATTAAATTCTTTTATAGGGTTAAACCCTAATCTTATTTAGAAGAATTAAATTCCTATATATTTGGAAGAATTAAATTTTTTAAACCCAATTCTCCCTCTAAGTTTTGGATCTGCATGGCAGAATCTCCCCGACGAAAATTAAATTCTCAACTTATGGGGAGATCTGCTTCTGCAGATCTTCAACAATAGGAAGAACTAAGTTCTTATATTAAGGGTTAAACCCTATCTTTGTTGGAGGAATTAAATTCCTATGTGCTATGTGGGAGATTAAAATTATCTGAATTTAGGTCTTCCCCTAAGTTTTAGATCTGCATGGCAGAATCTCCCCGATGAGAATTAAATTCTCAACTTATGGGGAGATCTGCTTCGGCAGATCTTCAACCAAAGGAAGAACTAAGTTCTTATTCAGAAGAGTTAAACTCTTAGATTGAGAATTAAATTCTCTTAGAGGGTTGTGGGAGCTTATAGAATGATCTCTTTTCCTTTCTTACCTAGGGTTTCTTTCTTTTCTGAAGAGATTTTTTTTTCTCTCTGGAGAATTAAATTCTCTCTTTTTTGTATTCTCTCTGTTGTTGTCTCTCTCTATATATTGTATCCTCTTTTTCATTCTCTCTTGGCTCCTATTTATAGGAGAAAGAAAAGAATCAGTTTTTGTTTAGTCAATCTCTGATTGAGAGGTTTTAATTGATTTTTGTTACCAACATGATCTTTTAGATTATTTGATGAATTTTATTCACCCTTGGATTTTTAACCCAAAAGATATTTTGTTTGTTGTTCCTGGCAGTTTCTTTAGGAAAATCTTTCTTTGTATAAAATCTTTCTATAAATTGGTGATTTTTAATCACCATTGGATTTTTAATCCAACGGTGCTCCACTTTACAGAGCGCAATCTTTTTGTTTGGAAAGATCTAGGGAAATATTAGGGATTTTGATTTCCCTTAATTAGAATTTAATTCAGAAGGTTTAAAAGCCTATCACGTGTTGGCACGTGACCCCACTGATTGGCCATTTAATTAGAATTTAATTCTATTAGTTCAGAGATCTTTAGGAACCCATCACGTGCTGGCACGTGACCCCCTGTCACGTGTGGGCACGTGATGCCCCATTTAGGGCTTTCTTTCCTTTAACTCAGAGAGATTTTAAGACCACATCACGTGGTGGCACGTGACCCACGGATTAAGTATTTAACCAGAATTTAATTCTTTTATTTTAAAGAACTCGGGAACTTATCACGTGTCAGCACGCGACCCTTGGTCATATGTGAGCACGTGATACCCCATTGGGGTTTTTCCTTGCTGTTTTATTATACTTCAGTGGGCTTAAAGGTCTATCACGTGTGGGCACGTGACCTCATTTGATTAGAATTCAATTCTTATCATTTCAGAGCCCTCAAGAAGCCATCACGTGTCAGCACGTGACCCCTGATCACGTGTGTGCACGAGATGCCCCATTGGGGGTTTTCCCTGTATTTTATGAGGGAACAATTCTCTCTTGGCATTACTCCTCCGAATACACCACAGCACAACTGTGTATCGGGGCAAAGCAATCGCACCCTATTAGATATGATGCGCTCTATGATGAGTACTACTGAGTTGCCTATTTCCTTTGGGTGTTATGCACTTGTGAAACTGCATACCTACTGAATTCGGTTCCAACCAAATCAGGTGCCTACCACTCCATATGAGATATGGAATGGGAAGAGCCCATGTCTTAAGCAAGTTAAGATTTGGGGTTGTCCAACCTATGTCTAAAACTAAAATCCGGACAAGCTCAAGGAAAGGTCAGTTCTGTGGAAGTTTGTTGGATATCCCAAGCATTCGTAAGGGAATATCTTCTACCGCACCAAGGAACAAAAGGTGTTTTATTTCTCGGCATGCCACTTTTTTAGAGAAAGGAATTTATTTTGGAAAGAAATTTGTGGTCATGAGGTAGAACTGGAAGGAGTTCCAGCTATACAAACTATAGCTGATGATTTGGTAGAACCAGAGGATTCAATAGTTCCCGACGAACCTCAGCATCTCCGCCGATCTGGTAGGGTTCCTCATCAGCCTGAGAGATACTTCGGTTTCCTCGATGACAGTGGGAGCGAGAATTACATCATGAGATGATGACCCAACTAGTTTCGAGCAAGCCATCAAGAGTAGGGACTCTGTAAGAATGGCTGGATGCTAAGCGATCTGAGATGGAATCCATGTATACCAACAAAGTATGGACTTTGTATGCTATGTCTGAAGGGTTAAATCCCCATCAGGAGCAAGTATATCTTGAGAAGATTACTTGGTGTAGATGGAAAGGTTGAGACTTTCAAAGATAGACTTGTTGTAAAAGTTTCTCGTCATCGACCAAGTGTGGTTTTTGATGAAACCTTTTCTCCAGTACCTATGCTTAAGTCCATCCAGATCCTACTTACTGTTGCTACATACCATGACTACGATATCTGGCGGTTGGGTGTCATGATTGATTTTCTAAATATTGATTTAGAAAAGAGCGTCTATAAGTACACAGCCAGAGGGTTTCGTAGACAAAGGGAGCAGCGGAAACGTGTGCAAGTTACTTTATGTGTTAAAGCAGACATCGCGGAGTTGGAACATCTGTTTTGATGTGATAGTCAAAGTATTTGACTTCATCTAAATGATAGATGAACTTTGTATATACAAAAGGGTAGTAGAGAGTAAGGTGGTCTTCCTCGTATAGTACGTGGATGGCATACTCTTGATAGGAAAGGTGTTTCCTATGCTACGCTCGGTCAATCTCCTCATATCAGATTGATTCTCCATATAGGATCAAGGTGATACCTCCTAAATCCTGGGTTTTGATCTATGTGATAGATCTAAGTAGATGTTAGGATTCTCACTAGGTGTAGTGAGAAGGTATCAATCGATCCTGTGGAGAATCACTGGATAAATTCTAGGGTGATAAGGTTGACTGTCAGACAATCACATGCTTTGTCTTTACCCAAGAAGTGAGACGGTATGTTGGAAGAGTTCCAAGCTAAATACTGAGGCAAACTAGATGATAAAGGCTGAATACATCGCTACCAACGATACTACCAAAGTGGTTGTCTTGACATTTCTTGTTCATGAGATGAACAAGGTTCCTACCATTGAGTGTCCAATAACTGTTATTATGACAACAATGGAGTTTTGGCTTTGTCCTAGGAACGCCGGTCCCATCAGCGATCCAGACATATTCTGATGCAAGTATCACCTGATCAAGGAGATGGTTGATCTCCAAGGGATCGATATAAGGAGAGTAGATTTTGAGTTTAACACGGCGGATCCACTCACCAAGGCCTGCTTCCCCAAATACTATTTGAGAAAATTTGGGATGGTTGAGTATGGGATGCTACAACTACTGCTAAACCGTTGAGTATGAGATACTGTAACAAATGGCCTTAGTGCAAGTGGGAGATTGTTAGTTATATGTATGCCATAGAGGCCATTACTGTACATGTGATATATATTATAGTGGATACTTGGATATATATAGGGGGGACTTTCTTGCTCGACATAATAGTATGATATCTGGTTTCTCTTTATCTTAACATGTAGATTTGTATTGTGATACTGTCTTGCTCTCACATGTTGATAAATCCCTTAGGATATGTACTTGACTACCAGGACTATGATGGAGATCATACTAGTGGGGTCAAGGGTAGTCCACAAGTACACCCTATAACTATTCTTAGTCGTGGGAGTATCGAGATAGGACATCGATACTCCAGAGTAGACTAGCGTATGCGCTTCTCGACCCATATGATGGGCGATGGATGATCCGATATCTATTGGTGTTTGACATCAGAGAAGGTATACGAGTGCTTAGTGGAGACTGGGTACACTGAACGGACTCACCGAGAACTCCTAAATGGTATTATACCTATCGTCAGATAGCAGTTTTCTAGTGACACTGGTATAGGTTAGTCTGTCGACCCGAGATCGTCATAGAGTCTTGTGTGATTCCCACTGTGCTTTGATTTCCACCTTACCACGGTCAAGAGATCGTGCAAAATGGTGGTTTTTAGGTACAGACCCGAGTCACATGGAGGCAATGAGCGATAGGAGGGGATTCGTCTCTCCCGGTATTCGGAGTTGATGTTAGGCTATGCTCGATTGGCCATAATATGAAATCCCTGGCCATGATTGCTGAGATCTACTGGTAAGTGTTATCAGTAGTTTCTCGAACCGTTATGGACCTTACATCGGCATGACTTATCAGGCTATTGGGGTCTGACGTTATATCACCCCAAAGCTGTGATATGCGACATATCAGACGAAAAGACCGGATTATACGGTAGTGTTACTGATTGGATTCGCAGGAGTGTGAGCAGGCTTGCTTGTTGATCTTCTGATCGCTCAATACCCGGGTAGCCGTTACGTTTAGCAGACCGCTTGCGGCTTATGGGTGAATGACATGATCACCACCTACTGCCGGCGTATTGACGAGTCTTTAGAGTCCTACACAGAGGTTTCCTAACTCAAGCGAAACGAAGTAGGTGCACATATGTGATATGTGCGGGACTGAGAGTAATACGATATATGATACCGTATCCTATTCTCGCGATATGTGATATCGGTCGGTTATATGTGATATAGCCGGGATATCGAATTAAGTGTTGATTCGATAAGTTGTTGCATTTAATATTAGTCGGTTATATGTAATATAACCAGATCATTAAATCAACACTTGATTTAATGATTTAATGTATAATTATATATTTGATATATGAATTTACATTAACTAATATTGCTCACTTGACCATTTCTTTTTCTCATTTTGTATACATTATATATATGTGATATATATTATGTATCATGTTAGCTTATATATGCAACTTGGGTGTGTGAGAATCACACCATGACCATGATTATGTTAGGGTTTTAATTGATTAAGTAATTCAAATTGGTTGAAGTTGTGTCATGACTAAAAGCTTGTAGAAGCTTGTAATGTTCATTGACTTTTCAACTCATTTTGTTTTGCTTAAGATATTTGTTGACCCAACCATAGTCACATAGCCATGATTTATTCTCTACAAGGGTTAGGACATGAGACTAACTCACCCATGGTTGCAAATCTAACCTCATTCCATTCTCTTGTAAACTCTCTGGTTCATCTTCTTCTTCATCTCTTCAAGCTCTAGGGTTTTTAGTAGATGAAGAATCCAAATGAGAAAATCAAATCCAAAGTGAGAAAAATTCCTACTTCATTATCCTCTACTACTTGTTAGTTATGTATATGCCCTAGAGGCCATTGTTGTACATATGATGTATATTATAATGGATGCTTGGATATATATAGAGAGGACTTTCTTGCTCATCATGATAGTATGCTATTTGGTTTCACTTTATCTTAACATGTTGACTTGTATTGGTTTATTATCTTTCTCTCACATGTTGATAAAGCCCTTAGCATCTGTACTCGACTACTGGGACTATGATGAGATCATACTAGTGGGGCCATGGTAGTCGATGAGTACATCCTATAACTGTTCCTAGTCGAGGGTATATCGAGACAGGGAATCGATACACCAGAGTAGACTAGCGTATACGCATCTTGACCTATATGATGGGCGATGGATGATCCTATATCCATCGATGTTTGACATCAAGGATGGTGTACGGGTGCTCAGTGGAGACTGGGTACACTGGATGGACTCGCCGAGAACTCCCAGATGGTGATATACCACACGTCAGATGGCAGTTCTCCGGTGACACTGGTACAGGGTAGTCTGTAGACCCGAGATCGTCATAGAGCCTTGTGTGATTCCCACTGTGCTTTGATTTCCACCTTACCACGTCCAAGAGGGCGTGCAAAACGGTGGCTTTTGGGTGCAGTCCCGAATCACATGGAGGCAATGAGCGATGGGAGGGGATTCGTCTCTCCCGGTATAGGGAGTTGATGTTGTGCTGTGTTCGATTGGCTATAACTGGAAGTCCCTGGCCAGGGCTGATATAGAGATTTACTGGTAAGTGTAACTAGTAGTTTCTCGACCCGTTATGAGCCACACATCGACACGACTTATCGGTTACTGGGGTCTGACGTATACCAGCCCTAGACTTGATATGCGACATATCAGACGAAGAGACTGGACTGTACGAGAGTGTTACTAATTGGATTCACATGAGAACGTACAGGCTAGCTTGTTGATCTTCTGATCGCTCAATACCTGGGTGGCTGTTACGTTTAGCTGACCGCTTGCAGCTTGTGGGTGTTTGATATGATCATCACCTGCTACCGGCGTATTGACGATTCTTTAGAGTCCTACACAGAGGTTTCTTGACTCAGGCAAACGGAGTAGAGGCACATATGCGATATGTGCAGGACCGAGGATAATGCGATATGAGATACCGTATTATATTCTCGCGATATTTATATATGAACCGGGTCATCGGATCAAGTGTTGATTCGATGAATCGGTACATGATATATTAGTCGGTTATATTCGATATAGCCGGATTGTCGGATCAAGTGCTGATTCGATAATTTAATGTATAATAATATATATGATATATTGTATTACATTATCTAATATTGGCTCACTTTATTATTTCATTTTCTTACCGGGTAATACATTGATATATATGTGATATATGTTAATTGTATTATTTTCTTTTGTTGCAAATATATAATAAATATGTGATATATATTATTGCAACATGATATGATTAATAATGGAACATGTTTAGTAGAGATTAAACAAGGTTAGGGTTTGATTAGGGTTAGTTCTTTCTTGCACCTTCTAGAACTTTTCCTTTTGTCATGTGTAAGATATTATGGTTGATATTATCTTATGACTCATTCTTTAACCTAACCAAACCCTAGCCCTAGTTTATTCTCTACAAAGGTTATCCTTGTCATCCTTGACCATGGTTCCATGATCAATCATATATTCATTTCTATTATTCATCACAAAAGGATTAACTCCTTTTCCATCATCTTCTTCTCTCTTGAGATTTGAAAAAGCTTACTAGTTATTCATTTTGTGATGATTTCTTGTGAGAAATTGATATAAAAAGATAGCATATATACTACTCCATCATCCTCATCTAATCTAGCCCATTAGAATAGGGTGTTCACCTCATTAGAGTGAGAGAGCTTGAGTTATTGCAACTTCGACGTAGATCATCGGAGAAAAGGAATACAACAAGCTAGCATAGAGCGTTCGAGTCGTGGAGCCTCTCTTGAGTCCGGGAGATCGTGGATCGCGGCGAAGGGACTTCTACTCGGAGCTTATGAAGCGAATGAGCGGACTGCAAAGGTTGTAATCCCTCACACTTATTAGTAAAGATGTTTACTTGCATGTTAAACCCTAATAATCTAGCAAAGATCCCGGCTTTGGGTTGTTCGGCACGTCTAAAATTTTATTCGGGCATGGTTGATGCCTTATGAACCCTCACAAGAATGCCTAGGAACCCTACAGTGGTATCAGAGCCTAGCTAGAGCATTAGGCGACATGTATACGAAGTTAAAACCCCGAACGAACCCCGAAACGAAATTTTAAACCCCTCTCTGGATATTTTTTAAAAACTGTGATTTTTCTGTATTAGAAATACCTAAAAATTCAGCACGAAAATCTAAGAATTACAGTGAAAAACGAGCGCATGATCTGTACATTCCACCGCGAAATCGCGGCCGTACCATGCTTAGGCCGCGGATCCACGGCCGCACAGAATGTTTATGCCCTCGTTTTTGGACAGTAATATCTATATATGCTATTTTAGTTTTATGGGTATTTTTAATCTGACTCAAGTGTTGAGTGTTCTGGGGTTTATTTTGTAATCGTTGATTCGATCGGAAAATTTAATTTTGTCATGTTTTCCGGATATTTAGAAACTGTTAAAATGTTCGAGCGGATATCATTAACTCACTTTTTCCCGGCACGAAAAACTTTCAGGTGTTGAATTTTTGTCGGGTTTAAATCTTTCGGAAAAATGTGCAAGTAACGCGGTGGACCCTCTAGAAGAACACAAACGTTAACTCGATTATGTGACCGTCTTGAACTGCCTCTAAACCTTAGGGTTTGGAGCAGTACGGCGTGCCACATGTGAGGCGTTGGCTTGACCTTTCTACAGCTGGATCATCGGTACTGTGACATATTCTGGGATTGTTTGAACTCCGCTCAAGTGTTGAGCTATTTAGGAAATCTTGGGTATTTGATTATCCGGTCGGAAAGTTTAATACTGTCTATTTATCTGGAATGTGATACAATATGTGGAATTCATATAGTTAGGCATGAAATGCGAAGTATGTGATATTTCGGATTTACGATGTCTAAAGTGATTATGGATTCCAAATGTTGTAGTTTTACAATTTCTTTTCTGTGACCGTAAGTGTAGTATGTAGTTGTATTGCCGGTCTTCGTTGCTATACATCAATGGCGATCGGTGTATGCATACTTACTTACGTTGATGATATGTGATATTATGTGTTGCTGTAGCCGGGGGTTTTATGTGAGATGAGGGTTTTTATTTTCATTCATGTAAAATTCATTTGTATGTAATATTCTTTTATTGGGGCACTTCCGGGATGAGGTTGATGTCACCAGTGTATATTATTTACTTTTCCGCATTAGGTAGACCCAAGGAGGGGAGCACAAGTAACCGGGTTCTAGGGTCCAGTGGGAGGTCATCTCGAGGAGTCGAGACCGGGTCTCCTAACCCTAGAACTGGCAGTGTTACTTGTCGCTCTCGTAGGGGTCTTGGGATGTGGGTTTGGCTATTCATCGCGACCATGGAATCCATGTTACAAAACACGGACACCCTAGTATATCCAATATTTCATATATGTTCTTCTGCTGCAATGTTCTGTGATGAGATCATATTACTGCCTGAGACGAATGCTTATACTATATATATATATATATATATATATATATGCTGATATATAAATATTACTGCTTTCGTTTCTTCTGTGATGCTTAGGAAGTATAAGCTGATGGGATTTATTAATGAGATTAATAAAAAGAAAAGAAATCTAAAAGATGTTGTAGAATCAAAACTTTATAAAAGGGTAGCTACAATTTTGCTTTTTATAGCGGTATATATGATATACCCTGCACCTTATTCGATGAGGAAAGAGCCGAGATCCCTTCACCGGGAGTGACCTCTTTAGCAAAACTGGCAGATGCTACAAACTCACGGTTTAGTTTTTGAGCTTATATAGTTCTTGCTTTGCATAGCGGTATATACGATATATCATGCACCTTATTCGATGGGGAAAGAGCCGAGATCCCTTCACTGGGAGTGACCTCTTTAGCGAAACTAGAAAATCCTCAAAAACACTCCTTTTTCAAAAACACTCGATTCTACGACGATATCAAGTTTATTACGCAATAGGTTTTCAGAAAAACCTGACGTAACCCCCCGTCATTTCAGATAAGTCCTACTTAGTATTCGTGCTACGTTTGTTGACCTCCGTCAAGGCGTGGTGTGCGGTAGCTAACTAGTATTTATCTGCTTATGCATATGATGCAGATTGGATTAGGGTAGTCGTACGGCCTTGTTGACCTCCGTCAAGGGTCGTGCGGGTGGGTTTAATTCAATCGGGAAATGACGGGTTGAACTTGACTAGTAGCCTATGGTTTGTTGACCTCCGTCAAGGTCATAGGACACTAGGGGCAAAATATTATCGGGAATTTCAAGTGTTGAAATTTGCAATGAGATTGCATACCTCCTATGAGATAGTTGGATCCCGATACCCACTGCGAGTAAGTGTTACTCCTGGGAGAGTTTTACACAGGACAATTAGCCGATCAAGTAGGTGTCTAGAAAAGTGTTAACGAGGTTACGCCTCTGAGAAAACGAGGTTTACTTTAATTAGGTCCATACGAAAGCACGGGGAACCTCCCTCAAGTACCGACACTGATCTGGCTGAAAGATTGACAAAATTGTAGGGTGTAATTAATCCCGGCTAATCTTACCTTTTAGGGTTTGAAGGAAGATTTGATAAAACCAGTGAGAGACATCCTGATTAGATATGATAATAACCAATCTAATCTTGCAAGAGCATACGCTAAAGTGTTTTCTTCTCTCTCTCTCCAGGTAGCGACTATGTCAGGCCATAATCAAGATAATAATATGGATGTATTGACTGAACCCGCTTATTATACTGAGCAGGAGATCGTTGGTCCCGTTCTTTCTTATAAGAGTTATAAGACTGAACAGGAAACAGGAGAATATCTGGATTCTTACGCCGCCCAAACAGAGAATATGCATGTTGATGCACCTTCTTCGGGTGTGTTAGTTATTGAGAACTGTTTCTCAGTTCACCCTACGTCCTGGCTATTAGATACCGGATCAGGATCCCACATATGTAAATTGTTACATGGGCTACGTAAAGGCAGAGAACTGGGAAAAGGTGATCATTCCGTTCAAGTAGGGAATGGTGCAAGTATTGCAGCCAAAGCAGTTGGCGAATATCACCTAGTATTACCAAGTCGTAATACACTGATTCTGAATGAGTGCTATTATATACCGAACATGATGGCATATTCATTCTCAATCAAAATACAGTCCTCAATATACAAAACACACACAAGAGGAAGAGTTCAGAAATGAACGAATCCTTCTTGTGGTATTGTAGACTTGGTCATATCAATGCGACACGGCTAGCTAAGTTATATAAGGATGGATATTTGAATCCGTTCGAATAATCATCTTATGATACTTGCCATTCGTGTCTAAAGGAAAAATGACCAAAGCTCCGTTTAGTGGACACGGAGAAAGAGTTGCGGAACTCTTAGGACTGGTACATAGTGATGTATGCGGTTCCATATCTACGCATGCCAGGAACGGTTCTTCCTACTTCATTACATTCACTGATGATCTCTCTAGATACGGACATGTGTTCCTGATGAAACATAAGTCTGAAACTTTTGAGAAATTTAGAGAATATAAGCACGAAGTAGAGAACCAAACGGGCAAAAGTATTAAGATTCTTCGATCTGATCGAGGAGGAGAATACTTGAGCAATGATTTTCTGGATTATCTAAAAGAGAATGGGATTCTCTCTCACCTTACTTCTCCTTATACACCACAGCACAACGGTATATCGGAGCGGAGGAATCGCACCCTATTAGATATGGTGCGCTCGATGATGAGCACTGCTGAGTTACCTATTTCCTTCTGGGGGTATGCGCTTGAGACAGCGGCATACATACTGAATAAAGTTCCTACCAAATCTGTGCCTACCACCCCATATGAGATATGGGAAGGGAAGAGACCATATCTTAATTTTGTTGAGATATGGGGTTGCCCGGCCTATGTCAAAAGACAAAACCCGGACAAACTCGAGGCAAGGTCTGTTTTATGTAAGTTTATTGGATATCCCAAGCATTCGCGAGGGCATATTTTCTACCACAGTGAGGAACAAAGGGTGTTTGTTGCTCAACACGCCACCTTTTTAGAAAAGGAATTTCTTGCAAAAAAAATTAGCGGCTCTGAAGTAGAACTGGAAGAAGTTCCAGCAGAACAAACTACAACAGATGATTTAATGGAACCAGAGGATTCAGAAGTGCCCGACGAACCCCAGCTTCTCCACCGATCTAGTAGGGTTTCTCGTCCACCTGAGAGATACTACGGTTTTCTCATTGATGGTGGAAGCGAGGATTGCATCATGGAAGATGATGACCCGACTAGTTTCGAGCAGGCCATCACGAGTGGTGACTCTGTGAAATGGCTGGATGCAATGCGATCTGAGATGGAATCCATGTACACCAACAAAGTATGGACTTTGGAAAATGCTCCTGAAGGGGTAAAACCCATTGGGAGCAAGTGGATCTTTAAAAAGAAATTTGGTGTAGATGGAAAAGTTGAGACTTTCAAAGCTAGACTTGTTGTAAAGGGTTTTCGTCAACGACCAGGTGTGGATTATGACGAAACCTTTTCTCCAGTAGCTATGCTTAAGTCCATCTGGATCTTACTTGCCATTGCTGCATACCATGACTACGAAATCTGGTAAATGGATGTTAAGACCGCCTTTCTAAATGGTGATTTAGAAGAGTGCGTGTACATGACTCAGCCAGAGGGTTTCGTAGATAGAGGGAGCAGCGGAAAGGTGTGCAAGCTGCTTAAATCCATTTATGGGTTAAAGCAAGCATCGCGGAGTTGGAACATCTGTTTTGATATTGTAGTCAAAGAGTTTGACTTCATCAAAAATATAGATGAATCTTGTATCTATAAGAAGGTAGCAAAAAGTAAGGTTGTCTTCCTCGTATTGTACGTGGATGACATACTCTTGATAGGAAATGATATTCCTATGCTGCAATCAGTCAAGCTCTTCTTATCACAAAGATTCTCAATGAAATATCTAGGTGATGCCTCCTGCATATTGGGAATCATGATCTATAGAGATAGATCTAAACGGATACTGGGATTGTCCCAATCCAGGTACATTGACACCATACTAAAGAGGTTTAATATGGAAGAATCCAAGCATGGGAACCAACCCACGATCTCTGGACTCACTCTCTCCAAAGAGATGTCTCCCAAGACTGATTTGGAGAGAGCTCGCATGCAAGGGATACCCTATGCTTCGGCAGTAGGCACTATCATGCTATGTACCAGACCCGATGTAGCATACTCACTAAGTATAGTGAGTCGGTATCAAGCAGATCCTGGAGAGAGTCACTGGACAGCTGTGAACAACATTCTCAAGTACTTGCGAAGGACTAGAGACATGTTCTTGGTGTATGGTAATAGAGAACTCCGGGTGGAGTCCTTTACCGATTCCAGCTTCCAAAGTGATAAGGACGACTCTAAGTCTCACTCGGGATTTGTCTTTACCCTCAATGGAGGGGCGGTATGTTGGAAGAGTTCCAAACAGGATACTGTTGCAGACTCGACGATGGAGGCTGAATACATCGCTGCCAACGATGCTGCCAAGGAGGCTGTCTGGATAAAGAAGTTCATTAGTGAACTTGGTGTGGTTACATCCATTGAAAATCCAATACCTCTATATTGCGATAACAATGGAGCTGTGGCGTTGGCCAAGGAACCCAGGTCTCATCAAAAGTCCAGACATATTCTGAGGCGGTATCACCTGATCAGGGAGATAGTTGATCGCCGGGAGATCGAGGTCAGGAGAGTAGATACGAAAGACAACATTGCGGATCCACTCACGAAGGTCATTCCCCAGATACAGTTTGAGAGATTATTCGGGATGCTAGGTATGAGATACTACAGCAGCTGGCCTTAGTGCAAGTGGAAGATTGTTAGTTATGTATATGCCCTAGAGGCCATTGTTGTACATATGATGTATATTATAATGGATGCTTGGATATATATAGAGAGGACTTTCTTGCTCGTCATGATAGTATGCTATTTGGTTTCACTTTATCTTAACATGTTGACTTGTATTGGTTTATTGTATTTCTCTCACATGTTGATAAAGCCCTTAGGATCTGTACTTGACTACTGGGACTATGATGAGATCATACTAGTGGGGCCATGGTAGTCGATGAGTACATCCTATAACTGTTCCTAGTCGAGGATATATCGAGACAGGGCATCGATACACCAGAGTAGACTAGCGTATACGCATCTTGACCCATATGATGGGCGATAGATGATCCCATATCCATCAGTGTTTGACATCAAGGATGGTGTACGGGTGCTCAATGGAGACTGGGTACACTGGACGGACTCGTCGAGAACTCCTAGATGGTGATATACCACACGTTAGATGGCAATTCTCCGGCGACACTGGTACAGGGTAGTCTGTAGACCCGAGATCGTCATAGAGTCTTGTGTGATTCCCACTGTGCTTTGATTTCCACCTTACCACGTCCAAGAGGGCGTGCAAAACGGTGGCTTTTGGGTGCAGTCCCGAATCACATGGAGGTAATGAGCGATAGGAGGGGATTCGTCTCTCCCGGTATAGAGAGTTGATGTTGTGCTGTGTTCGATTAGCTATAACTGGAAGTCCCTGATCAGGGCTGATATAGAGATTTACTGGTAAGTGTTACCAGTAGTTTCTCGACCCGTTATGAGCCACATATCGACATGACTTATCGGTTACTGGGGTCTGACGTATACCACCCCTAGACTTGATATGCGACATATCAGACGAAGAGACCGGACTGTACAGGAGTGTTACTAATTGGATTCACAGGAGAACGTACAGACTAGCTTGTTGATCTTCTGATCACTTAATACCTGGGTGGCTGTTACGTTTAGCTGACCGCTTGCAGCTTGTGGGTGTTTGATATGATAATCACCTGCTACCGGTGTATTGACGATTCTTTAGAGTCCTACACAGAGGTTTCTTGACTCAGGCAAAAAGGAGTAGAGGCACATATGTGATATGTGCAGGACCGAGGATAATGCGATATGAGATACCGTATTATATTCTCGCGATATTTATATATGAACCGGGTCATCGGATCAAGTGTTGATTCGATGAATCGGTACATGATATATTAGTCGGTTATATTCGATATAGCCGGATTGTCGGATCAAGTGTTGATTCGATGATTTAATGTATAATAATATATATGATATATTGTATTACATTATCTAATATTGGCTCACTTTATTATTTCATTTTCTCACCGGGTAATACATTGATATATATGCGATATATGTTAATTGTATTATTTTCTTTTGTTGCAAATATATAATATATATGTGATATATATTATTGCAACATGATATGATTAATAATGGAACATGTTGAGTAGAGATTAAACAAGGTTAGGTTTTGATTAGGGTTAGTTCTTTCTTGCACCTTCTAGAACTTTTCCTTTTGTCAAGTGTAAAATATTATGGTTGATATTATCTTATGACTCATTCTTTAACCTAACCAAACCCTAGCCCTAGTTTATTCTCTACAAAGGTTATCCTTGTCATCCTTGACCATGGTTCCATGATCAATCATATATTCATTTCTATTATTCATCAAAAAAGGATTAACTCTTTTTCCATCATTTTCTTCTCTCTTGAGCTTTGAGAAAGCTTACTAGTTATTCATTTTGTGATGATTTCTTGTGAGAAATTGATATAAAAAGATAGCATATATACTACTCCATCATCCTCATCTAATCTAGCCCATTAGATTAGGGTGTTCACCTCATTAGAGTGAGAGAGCTTGAGTTATTGCAACTTCGACATAGATCATCGGAGAAAAGGAATACTACAAGCTAGCATGGAGCGTTCGATTCCTGGAGCCTCTCTTTAGTCCGGGAGATCGTGGATCGTGGCGAAGGGACTTCTACTCGGAGCTTATGAAGTGAAAGAGCGGACTGCAAAGGTTGTAATCTCTCACACTTATTAGTAAAGATGTTTACTTGCATGTTAAACCCTAATAATCTAGCAAAGATCCCAGCTTTAGGTTGTTCGGCACGTCTAAAATTTTATTCGGGCATGGTTGATGCCTTATGAACCCTCACAAGAGTGCCTAGGAACCCTACACTACTTGCCATTTAGTTTAGGGTATTTGCTTCACAAAGTTCATCACTTTGTGAAGAGGTAGCTTGTGTTTGAGTTTCCTCGACGTAGATTATCTTCGGCCTCGAAGACATCTAGCATGCTCGCTCACTACTCTTTGTGGAGTCCAACTTGAGTCCGAGTGATCGATGCTTGGAGTGAAGTGACGACTACACGGAGCTTTATTAGAAGTGAAGGACCAGTCTACAAAGGTTGTATTTCTTATTCACTTCTTATGTAATGTTTGATTACATGTATTTGTTATCCTGTTTTTCTAGTTCGATTCCTAGGATGTTTGCTTAGCACCGCCTAAATAGTTGTTGTGGCATGTTTGATGCTTGCTAACCCTAGGCATGGTGCTAAGGAAACCCAACATATGTTACCAAGAATTTGATTCTCTCTCAGAATACTCATCCGTAGGTGCGCTTGAGTAATGTTGTAAAGCCTTTTTCGATTAAAAGACGTACTAGAAATAGATGCATATCAATTGATACCCGTTCCAACTAAATCTGTGTCTCAAATTTTCTATGTGATATAGAATGGGTTATCATCTTAAGATTGTTAAGATATTGAGTTGTCCGGCTTATGCTTAAAACCAGAATCCAGATAAACGCAAGGCGCGTTTCAGTAATTGCAGTTTGTGAGTTATCCCAGGCATTGACGAGTGTTTAACTTTCTATTATTTTCGAGATCAAAAGTTGTTTTGTTCTCGACAGGAACCTTTTTAGAAAAAAAAAATTTTGCAAAAAAAATTAGTGGGAATATGGTAGAACTGGAAGTGGTTCAAGAATAACAAACAGTTACTGAAATTTTAGTAGAACCTAAAAATTCAATTGACCCTGACAAATCTTAGCCACTCCGTAGATTTGGTGAGTGACCTCAGCCACTTAAGAGGTATTGCGATTTCCTCGTTACCTGTGACAAGGAGGCTTGCATCATGTGATGATGACCTTACTAGTTATCAGCTGGCCATGAGAAGTGGTGACTTCCGACTAATGGCTGAATGCCAAGTTATCCTAGTTGGACACTATGCACTGCAACAAAGTGCAGACTTTGATGGGTGCTCGTGAAGGGGTAAAACCCATAAGGAATAAGTAGATTTTTCAAGATCAGTGCAAATGGAAAGATATTAACCAAATAAGGCTAGACTTGTAGTAAATAGTTTTCATCAAATACCCGTTGTGAATTGTGATGAAACTATTACTTCAATGTCTGTGATGAAGTCCATACGGATATAACTTGCCATTGTTATTTTTCATGACTATGATATCTGGCAGATGGAGGACTATTATGTATTTCTAAATAGGATTTAGAAATGTATGTTTATATGACTCTGTCAAAGGGTTAACTTAGTCAATGGGAGCAGCGTTAAGTGTACAAGTAGCTTAAGTCTATATTTAGACTAAAACAGGCATGGCGGAAATTGATCATCTGTTTTGATGTTACGGTCATAGTGTTTGACTTCATCAAAATGAGAGATGAACCAGGCATTTGTAAAAAAGGTAGTAGGGAGTGTTGTCAAATTTCTCATATGGTATATGGATGATATACTCATGATAGGAAATGATGTTCCGATACTGCAAATCGGTAAAACAATAGTGGTCACATGTATTTCTCCATATTGGATAGGATATCAGTCTAATTCTGGAAAACCATGGAGAAGCAGTGAAGAGCATTTGATGTTCTTGGAATATGATAATGGCAGCCACTTGAAAGAGGTGGTTACCGATTCTTAGTTCCAAGGTAATATGGAAGACAGAGCGTCTGTCGTGAGTTATAAATTTACCTCCTTTTGGGGAGCAGTATATTGGAAAGAGTTCCAAGTGGGATACCGAGATAGTCGTTGCACTAGATACTGATTGTGAATCAGCAAAGGATACTGCCTGAGAATTCGCTGGATAAAATTGTTCATTTATAAACATGATGCCATCGTTTGTCTATACAAATACTAAAGCAGATATCGCTCAGTTCGAGAGATATTTGATCTCCACGAAGTTGAGATTCAAGGAGAAACAGAGATATGCGCTATGTCGGGTCCATTCATTAAGGCTAGTTCTCGAACACAGTTTGCGAAACTGTTAGTACAGAAGTTGGGTATGCGATAATGCAATAATTGGTCTTAGGTGCAGATGGGAGATTGTTGGATATAGGTGCCCTTAAGTCAATTATTTAATTGAAGGAGGACCTATATGAGAGAACAATCTTACTCGAGATGATAGTATGCTATCCGGTTTGTCTTTATTTTATATGTGATGCGTTTTATTCACTATCACGTATCGTTCAGACATGAGATAAAACCCTAGGATTTTTCTTGAATACCAGGACAATGATGGAGATCATACTAGTGGGGCTTGGGTAGTCGATAAACACATTCTTAAATGTTCCTAGTCGGAGGAGTATCGGGACTGTGTATCGGTACTCCAGTTTAGACTAGTGTGTATGTTTCCTGACCCGGTTGAAGGGTGATAGCTAATCCTACAACTATTGGTGTTTAACATCGAGGATTATAAACAGGTGCTCATTGGATGAGTTACACTGGACGGACTCACCGAGAACTCCTAATTGGTAATATACCAATGTCAGGTAGCAGTTCTCTGGTGACATGAGTACATGGTAGTCCTTAAAATCTGAGATCGCAATAGTATCTCATGTCTGTTCCCATTATACTTAGACTTTTACCATACCATGACTCAAAGGAATCGTGCAAACATGTTTTTGTTTTGTATAGGCCCGAAGCACGTGGAGGCAGTGAGCATTCGAGGGGATTCGTCTCTCCTAGTATAGGGAGTTGATATCGCATTGTGCAGGACATGACTACAACTACAAGTCGATGGCCATTGCAGTGGAGATAAACAGATAAGTGTTATCAGTTATATCTCTGGTTAGTTATGAGTCCTCTGTCGTACGACTTATCGAATTATTGGGGTCTGACGCATTCTAAACCCTAGACCCGATATGCGATATTCGTAAACGAAGAGACCAAATTGTACAGTGATATCACTGACAGACTTTGCAGGGTTCGGATGAGCTTGCTCGTTGACATTCTTTCGATCAATACCTGGATAGCCATTGCGTGCAGCTAGTACCGCTGACGTGCTTGTGGGCTATGGATATCATCCTAACTTACTGCCGCGTATTATCGAGTTTTTAGAGTCCCATAAAGAGTTTTCCCAGCACATACGAAACGATATAGGGCACGTATAGGATACATGCAGGAGTTCGATTAAACACATGTATTTGATACACGTATTTTAATTAGGTGTTTATTGATATTAGCCGGTATATATATGATATAGCTGGATTATTAAATCAAGTGTTGATTATATATATATATATATATATATATATATATATATATAAACTAATATCATGCTCACTTTATAATTTTCTTCTCTTTGTTAATATATTTATATTTGATATAAATATTATATCATGTATGATGATACATTGGAGATGTGTTTATAAGAATCATATGGAAAATGAGAACACTTTTAAATTAGAATGAGTCGTTGAAATTAGATGGTTGTAGACTTGATGGGGTGTTTTTACTTGATGACTCATTTTTAATGACCCGTTCTTGGATTTTTTTTCACATCTTTAGCCATCCTCATCTTCATCTTCTTCTTCATCTCATCTTCTCTGTGGCTTTCTCTCTTGATTTTGTTCAAGTGAGGAATAGAAAAAGAAAAAAGAAAAATTAAGTGAGCTAATTATTCTATATCTTCTACTAATCGCTCTTAGCAAGTTTAATTAGTGGGTTGTATTATTTTGATGAGATCAATTTGGAGCTAGAGTTTGTGTTGGGGTTATCTCAAGGTGGATCGTCTTTGGCGACATCATCGAGAAAGCATGTTCCGGGTTTCGTGGAGGCTAGCCGAAATCCAAGAAGAGATGACTAACACGCTATAAAGGTTGTAGCATACCAAACTCTTGTTTTTAACTTACTAGTTTAGTGTCAAGTTTAGCAGTTTGGTTTGATATTTGGTTTAGGTATGCTAATACTCTCTAGATTTTTAAAATTACCGTTTCCACCGAGCTCCCTGCACAACTGGCCTCCTCGGCCCTCTCGGCTCGCCTCCGGGCTATAGCAGAACCTAAATACCTCGGCCTCCCACTCGTCCCCGAGCCACCCGCCGAGTTTATCTTTCTCGGTCCCATCGACCGACCAACGGCACCGACCACAGGCGCATCCACCTCACATCTGCGAATCTCGCCTTGTGCGAGATATCCGCTGGCCACGTCTCACGTTCCACGCCATCACGATCCCCCATTAACGAGCCTGCCTCGCCATTAATGCGGGATCCCACCTATCACGCGGACATGACGTCGAGAACGTAACGGCCGGCGTGATTCTCGCGCCTGCCTGTCTGCTGCCACCACTATATAAACCTCTCCTTCAGACGGTTCAAGTAAGCCATTCTTTCCCCACTAGGCCGTTACTCTGCTTGAATATCCGGTCTAACTTGATCATCGGAGGGTCCTCGGTAGTACAACTATCCCGGGACTTCCTTGCAGGTAGCTCGGCCACAACAACCTCAAACCCATTGAGATCCACACGCTTCATGAGCCAACCTCCAACTCAATCTCAGCCATCCATCGTCGCTCCCAGAAGGTCCACGGAAGGTAACATCTTGACGTGATCCGACATCCGTCAGCCGGCGCCGTCTGTGGGAAACTCTTGATTCCACTAAAACAAAAGTTCATCTTCCGATCCAACTCTATGGCGAGCGATCACCGTGACAATCCAAGCACTAGCCGCCGCCTCCCCCTCAACGGAGGCGCAGACGAATCTCCTTCCCCGAACGCCATCAACGTCCTAGCCGGCCAAATAGATCGACTCGCGTCCGTCGTGAAGACGCTCATCTACGTCCAAACGGCAGGGCAAGATCCCCAGGTCGCCTGTCACGACCCGAAAATACGGAACATGACCGGCACTTAGACTACGGACGTCTCATGGCGTACGTAAGCTAAGTAAGCCGAACCCACAAATCCAAACCAAGAGAAGTAGTAGAGTGTAGGAAGAACCATATCAAAACAACCTGTATGCAACATAATATACAACGCCTAAAGGCGAGGATCACAACAGAAAAGGAAACTCAACAGCAAGAAACCCAGAGAAATATAACGCACGACTCTAAGGTCGAAAGAATAAACATCACTGGTCTCTAACTCAAATAAGTACATGTTTGGTTGATGGAACTTCTAGATACAACTGAATATAATATACAATGTATAATGATGGGTATGATACAAATAACCCACCTACTAGCAAGTCACCTGAAAGAAACTGTGCCCGCAAAGCCGTAATGCAACCCGTATGGCAACACCTGCAAGAACTGGGGCACAACGGGGGTGAGTTGCCAACTCGTGAGTAGAAAAAGATCTACGAACAGAAATCGCATGTATGACGCAATCCTAAGTCATACGATCAATATATATAATCCTCAAATATATAACCAGCAATCTCTAACCATGGCTAGTGTAAATATCTAACCCAAGTGTAAACCCATGTGTCTGTGCCAGTGCATCAGGTGGCAATATATATATCATATGAATGATGTATGAATGCATGAAATAGAATGCATGTACTGAAGAAAACTGCTTTAATAAATTTGTCAGATTCTGTATTTTTAAAATGAGGTATCATCATGAAATCAGCATAAAACAGTGCCTAGCATCGGCACAAAACATAAATCTCAATATCTCGATATCTCTGTATCACCATCTCTGTACCTCAATATCTCAAATCTCAATGTCTCAATCATAATATCCAGGGCGCCGTCAATCCAGATCGGCCCCTACCATCTATCTCATGACTACGACGGTATCCTCCGGATATCCGACGTGTCGGGTAATATCACCGGTCGGTCGTGCTCCCCTGCCAGGCTCAACGCCATCTCCTGTGATCTTCTTGCCCCGGGGTACCGCACCGGGCCCACCATGTACCCGAAACGGTTCATCCGCCTCCTCGAATCGGGTCTCGAAATCCATCAGCAAACTCATGGTGGACGACTCATACATCATGGAAAAACCGCATTTTTATTTTAAAAGAGAAAGCAGTTTATATATATGTTTGCGGTTTTCCTCCAAATCCAGAAAATCTCATGGAAACCCGAATCCAAATCATCAATAGCATGTGAAATCATGAATATAAGCATGAGAATCCATGAATGCAACATATAATGAATAACGGTATGCATAAAGTGACAAGTGATAGCTACAATGTCAAGCTAACATATAAAGCAAGCATACTAATATCATGTCACTACTAGCTAGCAAGCTAAATCAAGCAATAATATTTTCTATGGCAATTACCGATGAAGATGTGTGTGCGACAGCAAATAAGTGTACGTGTTACATACGCATCATCGGTAATGGTGCTGGTGTCCTAGCAGCAGGATATCAATAATAGAATATGAATCATAACAATATGCGATGCAGAGCAACAATAATAATATGTGGGAGCTGAAGTAATGAACACCATGACCACTAAACTGCATCTAATGTCATAACAGTCCATAGCTACACCACTACAAGGCTGAGCTGAAGCTAACAGTAGGTAAGGGAAACCGCCTAACCTCTGAGTCAATACATAAATATACACATATATAGTCGGTGATCCCGCCTCGATCATATCCAATCCGATACCATATCTCTATAATCGGTTATTCCCAAGTCAAGTAGGCGGATCAAACATCAAAATACAGCTCGTACGTAAATCCGTCGTACGGCATCCCCAAATCTGGGTACGGGTCAATATCACATTTATCATGTCATTCATCAAGTATTCTCTTTATCAAGATCATCATCTGGGGTACTGACCCGCGTCTAGTACAATACTAACATCATCACTATAATCAAGACCTGACTACTGATCGACAGTCTCTAGCGACTCGATAAACATCATCATATATCGTCACCAAAGAATATACATCGCCGAATGCGGCATATTATAATTATCTTGTCGTATCAATTCATAACATATCTCATCACGTATCGTAATCACATGTCGATCATTTACATATTTATGTCACTATTCCTATGGCATCATCATCCCAAATCCACTAAAGTATTAAGACGTATCTCAATTATGAATTTTATCATATCACCGACATCATAATCTCAGATCGAACTCAGCGACTCATATCCATCCCATGTGTCATCCTCAATCCGTATGTGAACACATAAACCCAAACCCATGTGAACACATATCCATAACGAATCCCATAACCATATATGAAATGAGGATGTATGCAAGTATGTATGTGTGTGTATGTATGTGTAGTGCACCCACTACCCTATGGTTTCGTAACCTTTCACCAATCCAATATACCATTATACATTTAAACATAAATAATAATCCCAACAACATATAATATTTATAGGTGTGTATACGCATCCGTATACATCACCTCGGACTGCGGGGGTGCTATACGCCATCCACCCGACTTCTCCCCGTAGATATAAATCTACTCACCTTGCTTATGTGTGCCGGTGCTGATGTCGCCGTTTGCATCTCCAAGGTCTCGACGCCACGTGGGCTACCTACAAGGATATCACACGCTAAAACTCATGAAAACCATGTCGGAAACCAAAATGGTGCACGCTACGCTTATAAGTAAAAACCTATAGTCTCGCGTGCGAACACAGTCAATATCCACTGCCGTTGACGTCCAAACGCCACCCGACAGATACGAATCATCGAATACCAAAACCCATACGGAAAACAGGTCGTAAATCATACGCCAACTCATGAAAATCAACCCAGATTTTACCCAAACTGGAATCAGTCAAAACTAGACATACAGGGGGTCAAATCTACATGAAATAGGGCCATGCACGCAAAACGAGGAGGTTTCCTACTGCTCTGGCCGCAAATTGCGGCCAGATGGAATTTATCTGCGGCCGGGGTTTGGGTCCAGGGTCTGGGGCATTGGGTGTTGGTTTCTACTAGCCTGTACATCTCACTGCCAAGTCAATTTTATTTTATGAGGTCCGGGTTGATAGCAGTTTCCAGAAAGCCACAAAGTCGACAAAATCGGTAAAATACACCAAGTATAACTAATCTGGTATCTAACTGGAAATCTGGGAAATCTTGGTCATAATGGTCTCAAATACACCTAGTAAGGTTATACTAACGATCAAAACCACACTTGGTCAAGTCTCACTCAAGTTTGCCTAAACTAGCACAATGTCACAAATAAAACAGTAACTTTCAGTTATTTAACCAGAACTGAGTAAGAACTGAGTTGGGATGTGAGATTATACCTCAAGAGTGTCCTAGGATGAAGGAGAAGGGAAGATGAAGGAGGAAGGAGTGGGTTGGTGTTGCTAGAATGCCCTGGTTGAAGTTGTTGTTGCAACAGATGCTGAAATTGCTCAGGTTGTTGCTGCAGCTGCTTTGGGTTGAGGTTGGTTCTGTTGCAGCTGCTGTTGCTTTTGGGTTTGAGGTTGTGTTTGATGAGGTGTGAGTTGGTGGTGTGGTGATTTTGCAGCTGATGCACCTGGGCTATTTCTGGTGTTTGCAAAGGTGCTGATGCTATAGTATTAGTGTTGTGTTGGGGGTTTTTTTTTTTGATGTTGGGCTGCTTTGGTAGCTGATAAAATATGGCTGAAAATATGCTGATGGAGCTGAAGTGTTGGGGTGGCTGATGTGTTGATGGGGGCTGATGTTGTTGCAGCTGATGTAATGAAAATTGGGCTGAAGTTGTGCTGATGTCTTGGCTGATGTTACTGTTGCTGTTGATGGTGGCTGATGTGTTACATCAGCTGCTGAAACAACAATTTTGGTGGCTGAAGTTGTGTGTTGGGCTGTGGATATTGGGGTTGTTGCTTAGGATAGGTTTGGGCTGCTGAAATGATGACATATGGCTGAGTTTTGGGGCTGATGGTGGCTGAACTGATGATGTAAGGGGGGGCTGAAGCAGTTTTGGTGGCTGTTGTTGCTGTTGCTTGGGGCTACAGCTGCAGCTGTTGGTCAAAAAGGGGGGGTTGCTGGGCTGTTGTTTGTTTGGCTGAGGTTGTGGTGTATGAGGGTGTAGTATAAGTGAGAGATGTGAGTGAAAAGTCTTGAAGGGAGGGTGTCACTTAACCTTAAAGCCATCACAACAACATTATCATGACAACCATCACATCTTTCTCTCTCTCTCTCTCACCACAAGTCAACTTCCACCTAATTACCCTTAACAAGGCTAAAGGTCCTTAATTAAGCCCAAATATCATAACCAATTGGTTCAAGTCATCAAGGTCATCTAAGCATGGTTCACCCTAGGCTTGTCATGAGTCCAAAACAAGAACAAGTGTAACAAGTGTAGAAGTGTCATGTGAACATTTTGCACAAAAAACCAAAAATACAACTTAGCGATTTTCAATCGCGATTACATTAAAATACCATATAATCCATCATAAAAACTGTAAAATTTCCACAAATGCCTAAATTTAGAATTTCCATAATTTTCTCCGGAATTTTCACCATTTATCGGTATTTAATTATACCGACTATTAAAATATTCATTAAAAATTAATATTAAATTATGAAAATTCCCAAAAATAATATTTTATTTTTTTGAAATGTTACATCGCCGCTCCCCCACCTCGGGACCAGGACCCCTACCGAGGGAGAGAAGACTCTGCTCGCGTCGCCACTGCCAACCACTGCCTCACTGCCTCCCACGGCCGCAGATCTTCCATGCCAACATATTCTACGACCCGCTGGGTGCCCACAGTTCGACACCGAGGTCCGTCGCCAGAGCGACTCGCCCCGAGCTCCATCGCACCCCTGCCCTCCCGAGGAGTTGTTGGTCAGCTCGCCTGCGTCCAGACATGACTGACACCCCCTCCCTCGACGGGGTCGCGCAGACGGGACTCGTCACGACAGCTCAAAGACTACCTCGCCCGGGGACCTAAGAAACCTCATCGAAAGGAACCGGGGCCGCGGACAGACACGGGCCACCGACAGCAGAGGCCAAATATCAGAATGTGCCGAATCGACGGGATACCACGGCTGTAATGTTTTGAAAATCGTTTCGGTGAAATTTCGGAAAATCGGTAAAATAAGGGGGTTTTATGTAAAAAGTCAAAATACAAATATCTTTATTATAAAAATTAAATATACATATTCTAGCTATGTAATTGCTAGTATTTTGTGTTTATTGAGCCACTGGTGAAATTTCAAATTTTCTGAAAAAAAATTATTTTAATATTATTTTAAGCCGTTACTAATATATTTAATTAGGGAAAATTACAAATTGGAATGGGTTGATACTAATTTTATAATTCTTGACACACTAAACTGACATGTAAAATATTGTTTCTGAAACGAAATCGTTTGCCAAAACGGTTTAGAAATTATTGAAGAAAAAATGCTTTTTTAGTGAATTTAGTATAAATGGATGTTTGGGGCATAGTATTTATCATTTTCCATCACCCCACACCCATACCCACACTCACACACCCCCATTTTCCCTTCCCCTTGGCTGAATTCAGCAGCCCCCCCTCAATTGTCCCCACTTATTTTGCAAAAGAAAAGAAAAGAAAAGAGAATGATAGAAGTAAAAGGTGGACTTTGACTTTTCTTCTCACTTTCTCCACCTCACTCTCTCTCCTCCCTCACCCCCCCCCCCCACATTTCCTGGCCAAATTCTACCGGCCAACAGCAGCCCCCCTCTCCCCTCTTCTTCCCTCATTTTCCCTAAAAAAAATTCACCAATTCCCATCAAAATCTAAACTAAAATTCAAAACAAAGCCCTATCCATTTTCCATCATCTCCTTTAGCATGGATCTTGGTGCAAGGATTTCAAAATGGAGGTCTAGATTTCAAGTTTGATCATGGTTTGTGAGGTATAACTTTTGACCCATTGTTCATTTTTGATTTAAATTCCTTAATGAAGCTTGTTAGGTGCTTAATTGCGGTTTAATTGAAAGATGTGGGTTTGCAAGAGAAGGTTTAGATTAGGGTTTGAAAAAAGTCTAGTTAGGGTTTTGTGTTGTGAGACTATGGGTGTGGGATGTATTTGACATATCAATATTTTGCTAAATCAAATTAAGTTGCTAGTTTGCATTTTTGTTGATTTAAATTGTGGTAATTATATAAATTGTAAACTAAAATAATTATATTTTGGTGAGATAAAATTCTAATTAAAGTTACATGTCATTATAAATAGTATATTGAGTGGTTTAATACCTTTAGTTCATGAAAATCCAAGCTAAATTGTTGTTTGTGTATTTTTGCTATAAAATTGTTAAAATTAGGTATTTTGTAAACTAGAATTTTGGGGTTAGTGAAATTTAATGAGATTAAATTATGGAAATTGTTTTTATGACTTATTTAAGATATTTAATAAGTATTATGGCCACTAGATTTGTTTAAACGTCCAGTTTTGTACTAAAACGGGTAATTTTTGCTTGCTAGATTTTCGGAAAAATGGCTTTTAAGGTGAATTTGGGGTTTTTGTGAATTCTAACCTATTTTATATTATAATTAGTGTTCGTGAATGTGCAAATGAGAGTGTTTGGGTTTTTCTCGATGGTTTGAAGTTTGTACATCGACATCGAGGGTTGGTTTGGCTATTCTTTCCTGCGTAGGCGATAGGTTTTGACCTATGCGTGATACGCGTGCCGATTTGATTTTCGTATGCCGTTTCGATTTCGAATTTGGTTTTAATGCGATACGGTGCGTTATGATATGTAGGTACCCCATATGGACTTCGAGACAACAAGAAAGCGCGTGGCGACGTCGGCACCGCCGAGCGAGGACCAGGTGAGTAGATTTATATCTACGGGGAGAAGTCGGGTGGATGGCGTATAGCACCCCCGCAGTCCGTAGTATAGTTCATATATATATATATGTTTATATAGGTGTTTTATGATACGAGAATATTTATTCATGATATGATTATGTGTTCATGGATTAGCTTTGGGTTAGTTGCGAAACCCTAGAGTAGTTGTTATACCCACATACGCACACACAGACTTGCATACATTACTTTCTTGTGCGTAGATGGGGATGTGTATATATGTATATACGCGTGGGTATGGGACTATGAATATATACATTCATATACACATGCATGGATGATGAGGATAGTACTTGGGATTTGAGATGAGTTGATGAGATTTGATTTGAGGCCGTGAGATCGGTGATATGGCTGGGTTCGTATTTGAGATACGACATGACATTGTAGCGGGTCCTTGACGTAGTGTTTCACGCACGTGCATGCATACTTAAGCGGTATCAGTATTGTACTAGACGTAGATCAGTACCCCGATCATGATATTTGATAAAGAGGATACCAGATGAATAGTATGATGAATGTGATATTGACTCGTACCCAGATTTGGGATGCCGTACGACGGATTTACGTACGAGCTATATATTGATGATTGATCCGCACTCTTGACTTGGGATGTCTGATTATAGATATGGTATCGGATATGATATTATTGAGGCGGGTCACCTACTATACATATACAGGTATGTATATATATCGACTCAGATGATAGGCGGTTTCCTTACCTGTAGTTCAGCTTGTTAGTTCAGCCGTATAGTTTAGTGTAGTTGTTAGATTAGATTAGACTCCTACCTATTTCAAAACTAGCGGATCGTGGGTATTTTAAAAGACAGGTCAAGAGATCTACGGATATTTCAAAAGACGTATCCTTTCTTAAAACCACCGTAGCCCTTATTTTCAAAACCCCACGATTCGTGTTATTTCAAATGGCACCATTGTTTAATATTTAGCTCCCGCTCATTATGGTTGCTCGCTCCGCATCGCATACTTACATTGTTATTTCATATTGCATTGTTGATATTATGCTGTTAGGACACCAGCACCATTACCGATGATGCGTATGTACCACGTACACTTACTTGCCGGCTCACACACATCTTCATCGGTAATTGCCATGTCACGTACATCTTAGAAAATATTATGGCTTAAATTAGCTTGATGGCTAGTAGTTTGACTTGATATTAGTGTACTTACCTTATATGCCAGCTTAGATATGTAGTTATTACTTGTCACTTCATGCATACTGTTATTCATTGTTATGCCGTATTCATGGATTCTCATGCCTATATTCATGGTTTTACATGCTATTGATGATTTGGATTCGGATTTCCATGAGATTTTCTGGATTTGGGGGAAAACCGCAAAACTTGTATAAGCTTCTTTCCTCTCTTTTAAATAAAAAGTGCGGTTTTCCCATGATGTATGAATCGTCCACCATGAGTTTGCTGATGGATTTCGAGACCCGATTCGAGGAGATGGATGAACCATTTCGGGTACATGGTAGGCCCGGTGCGGTACCCCGGGGCAAGAAGATCGTGTTGTTGACGTTGAGCCTGTGCAGGGGAGCACGACCGACCGGTGATATTACCCGACGCGTCGGATATCCAGAGGATACCGTCGTGGTCATGAGATGGATGGTAGGGGCCGGCCTGGACTGACGGCACCCTAGTCATTGTGATTGAGACATTGAGATTTCGAGATATTGAGGTACAGAGACTGTGATACAGAGATATCGAGATATTGGGATTACGTTTTGTGCCGATGCTAGAAACTGTTTTATGCTGATTTCATTATGATACCTCATTTTAAAAATACAGAAATCTCACTAATTTATGAAAGCAGTTTTCTTCAGTATATTCATTCTGTTTCATACATTCATACATCATCCATATGATATATTGCTACCTGAGGCACTGACACGGGCATATGGGATTACACTTGGGTTAGATATTTACCCTAGTCATTGTTATAGACTGCTGGTTATATTTGAGGATTATATATTATGATCGTATGACCTAGGATTGCGTCAAACATGCGATTTCTATTCGTAGATGTTTTTCTATTCACGAGTTGGTAACTTACCCCCGTTGTGCCCCAGTTTCTTGCAGGTTTGCCGTACAGGTTTCATTACGGCTTTGCGGGCACAGTTTCGTTCTGGTAACTTGCTAGTAGGTGGGTTTATTGGTATCGTACCCATCATATTACCTTGTATAATATTATTCAGTTGTATCTAGTAAATTCCATCAACCAAACATGTATTTATTTTTGAGATAGAGACCAGTGATGTTATTCTTTCGACCTTAGAGTCGCGCGTTGTATTTCTGTGGATTTCTTGTTGTTTTGAGTTTCCTTTTGAGTTTTGATCCTCGCCCTTGGCGTTGTATATTATATTGCTTGTGTGGTTGTGACCGTCGATTGACGAAGAGCTAGCTCCCGCTTGGGGATGCCTTTTATTGATTTCGTATACTATTCATGTTGTATCCCGTATGGGAGCCAGTATTTACAAAGGAGACTCTGCCGAAATTTTCAAGAAATACTTGATTTTTTTTTATAAAAAAACGCATAATTCGGCTTATGCTTTTAAAACTACTTGTTTTAAGTTGTTTTTCCTTCACTCTACTACTTTTCTTGGTTTGGATTTCTGGGTTTTCGGCTTACTTAGATTACGTACGCCTCAAGACGTTTCGTAGTTTAAGTGCCGGTCATGTTCCGTACTTTCGGGACGTGACAACGGCCGACTCAACGCCCTCGAAAAGAAGATCGAAAGTATGCATCGAGAAGGTCATCATTCGAGCAACGGGGCTAAGTACGCCGCCGACTCGCTCAACAAACCCTTCACCGAGGAGCTTCTCGCCGTCCATGTCTCCTCCCGGAACAAGCCTCCAAAGGTCTCTCTCTCTCTTCGACGGTAAATTTGACCCGAAGGACCATTTGGACGCATTCACCACGGGAATGAGCTTCCAGGACAACTCTGACGCCGCCCAATACCGAGCTTTCCCGGCTACTCTCATCCGCTCCGGACGAGATTGGTTCCGAGGACTCGCGCCACGCTCGATCTCAACCTTCGACGAGCTGGCCACCCAATTCCTCGGCCATTTCGTCGGGAACAGACAGCAGAAATGGACGGTCGACCATCTCTTCACAATCAAGAGCGGGGACAAGGAGACATTCAAAGGGTACGTCACCCGCTTCTACAACGCCCTTCTCGAGGTCCCAGAACATCGGGACGAGACGATCATTACAGCACTTAGGTCTGGTCTTAGGCACAAAGAGTGGTTACGCTCCTTTACATTAGCGCAACATAAGACCATGGCCGAGGTAAAGGCCTGGACCGAGCGTGAGGTCCAGCTCGAATCCGAGATGAACGCAAATCTCCCCCGAGCAGAGCAAGCCGACCAGAAAAAAAGGGTGAGGGAAGAGAAAAAGGGTCTCGAGCGGCCAAAACCCTACTCCCCGAAGCTCCAGGAGCACACCCCGCTCAACGTCTCCCAAACGGTACTACTAGAGGAAGCTAAGGGCTAGGGGTTCTTCAAGCTTCCCCCGATCTCGCGCATGGTGGCAAAGCGCACCTGAGGCCCCTACTGCGGTTTCCACAGGTCGCAAGGCCACTCCACGGAGAGCTGTAAGCAGCTCCGAGATTACATCGAGAAGCTCATCCGTTCGGGACACCTGGTAGCGTACTTGCGGAACAGGCGGCAAACTAACCGCGAGCAGGAGCAGCGTCCCCCTCCCGGCGAGTTGACAATCGGTCAAATCATGGTCATGTCGGCGGGGGGTACGTCGAGTACCTACGGGGCCCGGCACCTAACGCCGGTCGTGGAAGCCAACAGCCATCCGAGGATGAAGGCCAGGGAGATCGAGCCGATCGTTTTTTACGGCCTTACACTACCAAGAAGCTCAAACCGTACCAATAAAAAGAACATCTACTAGCGTGTATTTCTTTTACTAAAGCAATGTAAACTTTTCTCAAGATCTTTTCAGTTTATGTAATAAGAAGGGATCAATAAAACATTGCAAAAAAGAAGAGTTTTGTTCATTCAAAAGGGTACTATAGGATCCTCAGCCGTACATTGGAAAAGAAAATTCACAATAGCGGGAGAAGGGGGTGCAGAGAACATTGCTCATGGTACTCCGAGGATATCTCCACCAACCGAGCCCTCGCGGCCTCCGACCTCTGCCCCCGATGCTGCCCGCGAACGTCAGCACCGTGCCTCAATTGGTAGCACTCAAGGATGAGCGCCGCCGAGCGATCCCGCCGAGCCACGGAGATCAGGCCGAAGCACCGCAAAGACTTTCGCTTACCAACCGCCTCGTCCTTCAGCTGTTCGGACAAAGGGTTGTAGAGCCCCGGTGACACCCTCCAAATGGAGTACATCAACAACTGGAGCAGGGAAGAGCGCCGGGGAAGCAGTTGGCCGAAATGATCCTCAATGCGGCATATCACTAACCGCACCGTATCCTCGGTGCAGTGCTGATCATAGAGGTACACGTCCTCAAAATTTACGATGTCGGGGATGGTAAAAGGGAAGTCCTCCATTCTTACGTTTTGGGTATGAGGGAAAAGAGTAATCAGCACTCCCTCCGTTTTATAGCCCACAACACCGAAGGAGTCCAACAGTCGCTCGTTTCACACACAACTGTACCGCCACGCGGCATACATCGAGCCTTTCTCGGCGGAGCCGAAACGATGCGGCTCCGGCGCTTCGCCTCCCCCACTCCTTCATGGCACGTGTCCCTGCTACAGTCCTTCTTCCCGATGCTCACACCGGGAAGGTCGGACAAAACCTCACGAATCAACCGGGCCCACCCTTGCTCGGTTATCCCTAGCCCTCCCCTACAACGCCAGGGATCGAAGCCCTCACCAAGAGGCAGCCGAGCGGCTACCCTGCTCGGCTATCCCTGGCTGGTAGTTCACTACCCCATAACGCCAGGGATCGAAGCCCTCACTACGAGGCAACCGGGCCCGCCCTTGCTCGGTTATCCCTGGCAAGTAGTTCCCTACCCCGCAACGCCAGGGATCGAAGCCCTCACTAAGAGGAACCGAGCAGCAACCCTGCTCGGCCATCCTTAGCAGGCCTCCTAGGCCCCTCCCGCGCTAAGGATCGAAGACCTCACCAAGAGGCAACCGAGCCCGCCCTTGCTCGGTTATCCCTGGCTGGTAGTTCACTACCCTATAACGCCAGGGATCAAAGCCCTCACCACGAGGCAACCAGGCCTGCCCTTGCTCGGTTATCCCTGGCAGGTAGTTCCCTACCCCACAACGCCAGGGATCGAAGCCCTCACCATGAGGAAACTGGGCCCGCCCTTGCTCGGTTATCCCTGGCAAGTAGTTCCCTACCCCACAACGCCAAGGATCGAAGCCCTCACCAAGAGGCAACCGGGCCCGCCCTTGCTCGGTTATCCCTGGCTGGTAGTTCACTACCCTATAACGTCAGGGATCGAAGCCCTCACCATGAGGCAATCGGGCCTGCCCTTGCTCGATTATCCCTGGCAGGTAGTTCTCTACCCCACAACGCCAGGGATCAAAGCCCTCACCAAGAGGCAACCGGGCCCACCCTTGCTCAGTTATCCCTGGCTGGTAGTTCACTACCCCATAACGCCAGGGATCGAACCCCTCACCACGAGGCAACCGGGCCCGCCCTTGCTCGGTTATCCCTCGCAGGTAGTTCCCTACCCCACAACGCCAGGGATCGAAGCCCTCACCAAGAGACACCGGGCAGCAACCCTGCACGGCCATCCTTAGCAGGCCTCCTACGGCCCCTCCCGTGATAAGGATCGAAGCCCTCACCAAGAGGCAACCGGGCCCGCCCTTGCTCGGTTATCCCTGGCTGGTAGCTCCCTACCCTACAACGCCAGGGATCGAAGCCCTCACCGAGAGGCACCGGGCAGCAACCCTGCTCAGCCCATCCTTAGCAGGCCTCTTATGGCCCTTCCCGTGCTAAGGATCGAAGCCCTCACCAAGAGGTTACCGGGCCCGCCCTTGCTCGGTTATCCATGGCTGGTAGTTCACTACCCCATAACGCCAGGAATCGAAGCCCTCACCATGGGGCAACCGGGCCCGCCCTTGCTCGGTTATCCCTGGCAGGTAGTTCCCTACCCCACAACGCCAGGGATCGAAGCCCTCACCAAGAGGCACCGGGCAGCAACCCTGCTCGGCCATTCTTAGCAGGCCTCTTACTGCCCCCCCCCCCCGGCGCTAAGGATCAAAGCCCTCGCCAAGAGGCAACCGTGCCCACCTTTGCTCGGTTATCCCTGGCTGGTAGTTCCCAACACCGCAACGCCAGGGATCTAAGCCCTCGCCAAGAGGCAGCAGGCAACAACCATGCTCGGCCCGTCCTTAGGAGGCCTCTTACGGCCCCTCCCGCGCTAAGGAACAAAGCCCTCACCAAGAGGCATCCGGTCTATCTACGTCTGAGCGATCTCCACCTCGACTTCGGGGCTATGGAGATATCGTCTTCCCACCGGTCTTTGCACACTTGGCAAATGATCAGATTCAACTCGACGTGTGATCGCTAGACGAAAAACAGGCCTAACATGAAGGCAGTACTGTGCAAATACAAGTGTTTACCGACAAAGGAAAATACGCTCGCAAACACTACTGCAAACAGAATTTATTCACAAAGTCAAAAGTCTCTACAAAGGTATTATGGGTACTCCAGCCTAACAAAAGTGTCCGGAGGCTTACAAAATTTCAAAACAAAAGAAAAAAATAAGTAGACGAGGGGTTTCAGGCCTCAGGGCCGGGCCCAACCCCGGGGAGCTCAATGTCCACCACGACTGAGGCTACGTCTTGAGGATCGGCGCCCTTCGCAGGAGCCTCGGCGCCGCCATCGCTGGGAACCTCGTCCCTGGCAGCGCTTCTAGGGGTATCCCCTTACGCGTCATCCCCGCGAGGATATTCATTCCGGAGCTCTTCATCAGAGAACTCCGGCATCCGAGCCTTAACGGCGTCAAGGGCATCGTGCCAGATGAGGGTAGAGGCTTCGGCTAGGTCGAAATAAAAATGGTCCGACTTCTTGTAGTTCTCCACCGCCTTCGACGCCCTGAGCTCGGCTCGGTTCATCCCCTCTATCGCCGCCTCCAGCTCGTTCCGGAGGGTTCTCGCCGACTTCTTCAGGGTGCCGACGAGCACCTTGGAGTCCTGAAGCTTGGCTTCGGTGACCCGGGCGGCATCACAGTGCCTGGCGACCTCCTGCTTCCCGGCCGCCAACTCCTGCTTCACGGCCGCCACCTCGTCCTCAAGGGCAGCGACCCTCGCCATCGCACCTTGATTTGTATGTCAAAAACTATCTATTACCGCAATCAAGAACGGCATCGCTTTGCAGCTAGCCGGTGAGTACGGGTCAGTCCACAGGGATGTTGTGAATTTCCTAATCGCTCTTACGAGTTAATTCCAAACGGTGTGAATGGATTAATTAAATCTAAAAATTAAATTAATCTAGGGCAATTGAATTAAAGATCTAACTATCTAACTAGGGCAAGGAATTAAATTTAATCTAGGGCAGAGAATGAAAAATTACCTAGGGCAAGAATTGAAATCTAAACTAGGGCAATTAAATAAATCTACTTACTTTACAGATGGCTCTCTCCAAACATTTACACAGGGTTGTCAGATCTGAATAGATGATATGAAAAGAGGCATCGATGCTCTCCAAAAGAAATCTAAATTTTATTGATAAAAAGAGGCATAGGGAGGCATAGGTAATACAATCTTTAGAGTTCCTATTTATAGAGGATAGGAAACCCTAGGTTACATTTGATCCACACATCTGCATTTACAAAAATAGCCCTATAAAGACCGGTCAACGCCGCCTCAAGTTTTGGTAAAAAGTTCACGAAGTCCGGGCACAAGATGGCCGCGGAACCGCGGCATAGGTAGGCTTTGGGTCGCGGTTCCGCGGCCCATTGGTCGGCTCCTCTGATGATTTTTTCTGGGCTCTTTCTGTACTCTTTGGGCTTTTTATTTCTTTAGTTCTTTTCTCCATTTGGCTTCTGGGTCTTCTCCAGATCTTTCAGTGAAAACTTGTAGTGGTCTTTTAACCGTTCACTTTGACATTTTGGATCTTACGTTGCCTTATACATTGTGAAATGTTCTTCGTCTAGGCTTGACTAAGATCCTTCTATTTGTTGGTCAAAAGTCCCTCTTTTGTATCATCTTTTGTCTTTTTCACTGTTTTCGCTCCAAGAACCTGTAATCTGTAATATGTTACAGACATGCGTCAAAAGCACCTGTTTATTTATAAAACGAATAAGAATGGGGAATATAATAATACAATATTATGGTATGAACAAATACCCCCAAACTTATCTTTTGCTCGTCCTCGAGCAAACTTATTTTTTATTCTCTACAAAAACCTAACCGCACTTTCGTAGGGAATCGCGATTGCACTGAGCTCGTGAAACATGCCGTTAAACCTCTAGGTGTCCCTAGTAGGAGGAGTGTTGTCTCCTGAGGGTTTTCAGCGGATTACACCCACAAAATCCTATCAATTTAGCCCATTGACTTTAATTCTTCAATTAGGTTTTCTAACAAGGAATTCTATTATCGTCGACTCGTAAATTATCCACCCATATTCTTCACACTTCCTCATCATCTAACTTAAGATTATATATGTTCTGTAGACCTACTTAGCTTTCGGCATCTCTTAAGTTTCCCTTCTAGGGTTCCATCTCCACTTAGGAATTTTTATCAACTTTACTAAAGATACAAGTTCTATTCTTCATTCCTTTCTCTCATCTAAACTCCAATCACATATCCCCACGTGTGTGTATAAATCACCCCTACACTTGGAAATTCAAATCAAGCAATCATACTCTCGTCCTTTGTCCAAAGCACTTATTAATTGGTGAATTTTTAAATGAATTTTGCTTACACATCTTTCATGTGACCGTTAATACTTCTTGAGGTACCAACGACCGATTACAAGATGTGTTTGCACATTAAAGTGTAATTCCTAGTCTTGCAACACCCAAGGCTTTAGCAGTGACTCCCAAACCAGTTGGTCTAAGGCACTAGGTGATGAAGCACCCTCGCTAAATATTTTTTTTTTATTTTTACAGCCTTAAGCAATCACAAAAACCAGTGTTCATTTTTTTTTCTTTATTCACACTAGTATTTTTATTTTTATTGTTCATTGTACTAAGGACTTTAGACAAGAGCATTTCAAGGTCTCTTCTACTATTCCAAGTTTCAAGGTGCGTGATTGTGCAAATTGTAGGGTATACATTTTCAGAATCTAGACTTAAGCTAGGAATTATTTTTCAAACTTATACTTTAATAAAGATATCAATACTTTTCCCTTGTTTTAACTTAGCCCAAGAAGTGGACTCAAAATTTGCCTATTTCTAAATAAACTACAAAGACATATACTTTCTACCGTTAAACTTTAAGAAAGGTTATTTTTAGGGTTTTTAATTTACTACGTCTAAGATCTAGTTGTTCCTAGCCAGTTAACCTATTTATCAAACTCAAGTCAAATATGGCCAAAATTGAATACAATAATTTTTATAACATTTTGAAATTTTTCAATTTTTTATGGGTTTTCAAATAAATATGCAAATGCAAAAATATGTACATATGAATGCGAAGGAAGAAGACGTACCGAGCATACCCCCAAACTTAAACTTGACAGAGTCCTCACTGTCATGCTACACCAAGAGGGTTGAAATGTCGACACTCCCCTGTTTATTTATTTATAAAAAATTTTATACTTTTTTTTTAATATTTTGAATTTTTTTTATTTTTTATAGAAAAAGAAAACAAAAATATATATACATATATACAACAAGGTTCCCCCCAAACTTAAGCTTGGCCTTACACAAGCTAAAGGTTAGCACCAACCATTCAAAAATCTTATCGTGGTAATGGCCAAGTTGGTGAAATAATGGGGTGTAAAGAAAAGAAATGAGAGGCACACGAGACTGTGTGGGAAGAAGGGTAGAATATGGTCTCGATGGAGAAGGAGAATGGCGGAAAGGAGAAAGAAATGGAGTACGATCTTGAGGGTGTAAATCGAGTGAATAAATTAGCGCAATTTGTGGTGACCGATGTGTTAAAAGCGATTGTGCTAACCTATCAACCCGTCGAGAAATGGGGTCAAATCCCTCAAGATTCGCAAGAAAGCATGGGTACGCCGAACTTGGTATTGGAGATGAAAGCGTAACGGTCACTTGTACGGTCGGAACGAATGGAAGGACGAAAGGGAGTGATTTAGGGATAGTCGTAATCTCACCGAAGTAATCTGTCTCGAACTTGAAGGATTTCATCAATGGTTCGAACTGACTGTAAGCAACCGAGTCTGATGGTTCAACTAACTCATCTGAAAATTCGAAGGACTCAAACTCGGGCGGTGAGTCATCAACATCGTCCGAAAAAGTGAAACACTCGTAATCGATATCGTCTGTGAGAACTGTGTCAGATTCAAAGAGAAATTTTTCAAGCTCACGGTCTTCAAGCGTGATCTTATGCGTGGTCGGAACGATGGAAAGGAAGGAGGGTGATTTAGTTAAAGGTTCAAGAGGATGAATTGGAAAATCCGACACATCGAACAAAAATGGTTCAACCTAAATATTATCCTCAATACTCTCCTCAATACTATCCTCATAATTCTCATCAATATTTAACCTATCCATGCCATTATCATCAAAATCAAGACGCATATGAAGTTCGGGAGAAACATCTAATGACTCGGGATGATGAATTGGACATAAAATTTCCAGCAAATCGAAAGGTTCATCATCCGAAATATTCCCGGAGTCTATATCCTCAATCAAGTGAAAATCAATATTTTTTGACACCTCATCAAAAGCATGGATATTTATCATTTTCGGTTCTAGAGTGGAGGTGTAAAGTTCAAAAGGATTAAGTGTGGTTTCACTCGAAAGGGGTTCTTCACAATATGGCAAATCAAGCACTACAAAATCACACAACTCGTTTTTATTTTCAACAGGTGAACTATTTAGGGCAGTCGATGGAAAACCGGAGTTGTGGGCTTCAATTGGGTAAGGGTAGGTTTGATTTGAAAATCCTCTCAAATTCTCACTCTGTCCAACCGCCTCCTTATACATTGAAAAATTTGGAGCTAGCGGGAAACTAGCTACCGGTTCACTAGGTTGCATAAGGGCGTCCACGGACGCTTCCATATTCCTAGTCATTTTGTTTGTTGCTAAGATATAAGCCTCCAACGACTCTTCCAAACTAGACTTGGGTGGTAACGGGGTTTCGGTAAAAGATTCAAAACTGTTTGGATACGTGAAACTCCCAAATGGCTGTGTAGAGGCAATATCTAGTGAAGGTGGAAAAGTCGGGTAGGACTGGTAGGAATTGGATGGTTGGACAGGAGTATGATCAACATGTGGATAAAAAGATGAATGGACTTGTTGATCCCTAGAACTAGATGTGTGGAGAGGGGTGAAAGATCGGCTACGAGATTGAGCAATATGCTCAGCAATGGACATCGGTTTAGGAGTTACAGCTGGACTCGAAAAAGTGGTATCAACATACGAAGGTGGTAAAAGTGGACATGGTTGACACAAAGTGGGTTGCAACGTCAAACTGTTTCTCCTAGACGCTTCTATTTGATCTTTCAAGGATATTTTTGATACGGAGGGATCTTCCTTAAATCGACCGAAACAATTGATGTACGATGCAAAGTTAGGTTCGGGATACCAAAGTTCGGAAAGTGATTTATGATGTGGGGTACCCATGTTAGAAGAAAGGGAAAAAGAAAGAAGGTTGGGTGGTGCAAGGATTTCTTAGCGGCAAAATTTTGCAAGTTTTTATAAAAGATTTTTCCTTTTTCCTTTTTTTTTATTTTTTTGGAACTTTTTGCAAAAAAAAGATTTTCGATAAGGGGCTAAGACACACTTTCGATCAACCAAAAATGCACAATCAGGCCTAGGTCTAGGGTCACCTACGTCAGCTAGACAGCTCCTAACTGTTCCAAAGGGTTAGAAATAGGACCTCAAACCGCCTCTTCACCGCCAATTGCGGCCAGGTAAGTGCCAGGTAAGTGGGAAGGAATCACAGTAGTGGGCCTAATTAAAAACTACTAGCCTTGACACACTTGCCTAGTCACCGCAAAGTCAGGTTAGGATAAACGGCCGATGCCTATAACTAGTCCTCTGTCATATTGAGTGCGACGTCCTTAGGGCTGAGTCTAATATTTTTTAATTAAGATTGGTCAATGCAAATGCCTTATGTGATTTCTGGGGTCCTGGGAAGGGTGATGAAATCCCCACCCAATCTGAATTGGTCAAAAGCCCTTAAAGTCCGATTAAAGATATGAAAAACAGTAAATCACTTGCAATCAATTTTGTTTTTAAGCGCGGCGCAAAGAATCCTGCAGAAAATCAATTATTGGAAGGTGGAAGAAGATTTTTAGCGCAAAGAATCCTGCAGAAGATTTGACAGAAGATATATGGGGATTTGCAGAGGGAAGAAATTGTAAGTCCATGCTATCTCTCCCGGTACTTACGGGCTTGCGGAAATGATGAAAAACGATTTTCAAGAGGTGGTAATATGGACTCAAAATACGGATCTTTGTTAAACAACTAACTAACAAACCTAACAAGAGTTTTACCTACTCGGTTAGGGGGTTATACCTTTCTTGAACTCCTTCGTCTTCAACTCTTTCCGGTGTACGGATCGGCCTCACCTCGTCGTCTCCTTGCGCCGAAGATGGATCCACCTGAAAACTTCTACCTTTGGCTTCTTCTTCGAACTTGAAGAAACTAGAACCCTTGGTTTGCCAAACCTTGTAAACTAGGATGAGTAGAGAAGTGATATGGGTTTTCTTTTATCTCTAAGGCAATGTTTCTCAATTCATGAGAGGGTGTTGCCTTGAGCTAGAGAGAGAGCAAGAGGAAGAGCAAGAGGGAGAGCTCAAGCAAGAGAGAGAAATGAAATGAGAGAATGAGTAACTCTTTTACCATCCAAGCTCTCATAATACAAAACCATCATAACAAAAATAGTAATCAAGTATTGTGTGATGGTTCAAGTCAAAATGGCTATATCATTTCATGCACTTATTTTGCAAAAACAAACAAGCAAGCAAAATTCTTTGCCATGAAATGATAGCCATTGTCATGATGATGGTCAACTAGTCCAACCTAGTCAACCGGTCAACAAAGTCAACAAGTCAACTGTTTCGCCCAATCAGAGCAAAGCTCTGTCGAAATTCAAAATTCAAAAATTCTGAAGCAACACTTCAAGTCTCAGGCGCAACGCGCCACATGTCAGGCGATGATACGTCAGCGCAGCGCCCAAGAAAGCGCGCCTAATCAGAGCAAAGCTCTATTTTTATGAAGCAACGCTTCAGCTGCGCAAGCACTGCGCTGCGCGACACGTGTCAGCGCGGATGCGCTAGCGCGGTTGCGCTGCGCGTTGCGCTGCGCGACACGTGTCACGTGCTGGGGCATCTGCGCCAAACAGAATTAAAATTTTAAGAAATCTTTTCTGTTCTTGTTAAAACAAGAAGATTTTCTTCTGCAAAGCAGAAGCCCTTGGATCAAAGATCCAACGGTGGGGAAAATTCCCCAAATCACTCAGAGAAAGATCTCTTTAACAAATTTAACTAATTTATGGGCACTATAAAAAGGACCCTATGCCTCAATTAAAAGTCATCAATATCTTTCTAAAAAAAAAAGAAGGAGAGAAAGAACTCTGAGAAACTCCTCAAGAATAAAAAAAAAAAGAGGTAAAAACCTTTAGAAAAAAAGGAGAAAGTTCTCTTAGGAACAGATCATAGATCTAAAAAACAAGATCAATGATCTTTAATAAAAATAAAATAAAAATAGTGATTTGCACTTTTCATGAACCTTTGGTTCTCTGAGATAAGAAAAACAAGAAAAAACTTATTTTTCTTTGATCTAAATTAGATCAAGAAATCAAATAGTGCTTTGCACTTCTGTTCCTGAATCTAAAAGATTCTTAGTGCTTTGCACTTGCAAACTGCGCTGTTGCGCTCTTGGGAGCGCGCCACGTGTCAGCAGTGCAACAGCGCAGCGCACTAGCGCAGCGCACTGCACTGTTGCGCTTGCGCTCACCAGAGCGCGCCACGTGTCAGTAACGCAACAGCGCAGCGCACTAGCACAGCGCACTGCACTGTTGTGCTTGCGCTCACCAGAGCATGACACGTGTCTTCATCACAATCGCTTGCGCTCAGTGAGTGGCGCAAAGCGCCTAACAAATGCAATGCAGGGCCAGGCCCAATTAAAAGACCAAACAGGCCTAATTAAATTGATGCTCTGCATCATTTATAAATGGGCAAAGCCCAAACAAAATAATAAAATGCTGTGCAGATGCCTTGCAGAGCCCAAAATAAATTGATGCTCTGCATCTTTTATGGGCAGAGCCCAAACAAGAAAATAGAAGTAATGCCATGCATTATTTAAGTGTGGGCAAGACCCTAGCACAGGTCTAATAGACCAAAAATAAATAAGGGTGTTGAACATTTTCAACTGGACTTAGCCCAATTTTGGCCGTAAGTCCTCAAATTAAATTGACTGAGCACAGCTGTTCTCTTAAATTAATTTATATCCGGTTCGAGGGTACATCTCCGAACTCCTCTGACACCCATCGTTGTAATCCTTCAACGACGTCAGAGAGGTGACGGGTCCCAACGACCATACATCAATATGGACTGCGGGGTCCTTAAACTCGTGGACCGAAACGTCTTTAAACTAATATCGGACCGAAACGTCCTTAAACTAATATCGGACCGAAACGTCTTTAAACTAATATCAGACCGAAACGTCCTTAAATTAATGTCGGACAGAAACGTCCTTAAACTAATAATGGACCACCACGTCCCTAAACTGGAATATGGACCGCAACGTCCTTAAACTACCTATGGACCACTACGTCCCTAAACTGGAACAATAGAGCCTCCAAATGCTCTTTTGCCGGATCTAAACGGTCCCGTTTAAGTTGATCTTAGCCCCAAATACGGCTAACGTATCCCTAAACATTTAAATGGATTATAAAACCCTAAATCGACTTTGGTTCAAGGGTACATCTCTGAACTCCTCTGACATCTGCCGTTGTAATCCTTCAACGACGTTAGAGAGGTGACGAGTCCCGATGGCCAGATATTAAATGGATTATCACGTTAAGTTGATCTTAGTCTCAAACAGGACTATTGTATCCTTAACGAACGTTTAAGTTGATCTTAGCCGCAACGCGACTAATGCATCCTTAAACTAAAAAATACCAAATTCAAATCTAAGTAAACACGGATTTGGACTAGTCCACGTCCTACGGGCGACGGCATTATTCAGTCTCCGTATACAATCCACGGGCAACCACAAACAAAACAAACACACACGACACGAAGTGAAATTCTGGAGAAGGAGAAAGTGGCTACCGCGATGCGGTAGCGTAATTAACTGCAGGGGCTTGCGCCTGCAGGGAAGAGCGTCCCCACAATCAAAAACCCCTCTAGCGAGGGGGAATCTGACGAAGTCTGCTACATCGGCCGCATCCGTCTAAACCTCCGATACACGGTGTCATAAATCAACTTGGCATTTTTGGAGAGGTGGACGGATAGCACCAATTAGCATCTGCCCCGAATCTCAGCGTCAGGACATCGCGGTCCTGTGCGCCGTCTTTTGGAGGGGAACAGATTCTGGCACGCCCGGTGGGACCTTTTCCTCTTTCCACTCCACGCTTCGTGTGTCGTCTTCGCGAACCAATCGCGGTTTGTTAATGATTGCCTTCGGATTTCAAGTTACTAAGATGTGGTCTTTTGCCTGGCGCAGAACTCAAGATTCAATGGCATTTAACTGCACCAACTGCTCGAAATGCCACTGTAACGGCCGCTCCACCTCACCGGGAGGTGTAGCATATGGGCCCCAGGCGGCTTCCTTCCTCACTCTGCCAGTAGATCAGGTGACCCAAGCCACCACTGGTCTGTTCTTTGGGACCATGATCCCACCTACAAGCTTCCCTATGCCAATACCTGCACCGGAAGTGAACAAGAAGTCGGTCTTCGACCGGCTCACTGCTACGACGACCCCTGTCAACGGGTCGCCCACTACCAAACCAACAGCCTCTGTTTTCACCAGGCTAAATCAGAACTCTAAATTGGCTGTCCCGAGGAAGGTAACAGCTGCTGCTTCAAAAGTTGTAAAGGCGACTTCCCCTGTCAAAGAGTCAGTCTTGAAAAGACTGACGATTCCTGTTCCTGCCCCCGCTCAAGGATCCGTCTTCGACAGGTTGAATATCATCCCTCAAAGGACAACCTCAGTCTTTGAAAGGTTAACACCAGCGACCCCTCGTTCAGACAGGGGGCAAAAGAAGCTGTCTCTATCTCCGAGTCAGTCCCAACGGCTCGTCATGCTCGACGTCGCCATTGGCGACGAGTGAGGAAGGCAGGGGGCAACTCCCCCTCAGGGCTAACTCCACCGGCTCCAGTGGTGGAAGTCGACACTGCTGTTCCAACCGAGAACAGTTTTGAACTGCTGAGAAGGGTACAGAAGAACTCTACAACCGCTACACTGAAGAGATCTCCTCCACCTGCAGAGAGAGCTCCAGAAACGAAGCAAGAACAGCCCCCTCAACAACTGTCCTCAAGAATTTATAAGGTTTGGCGAAGGGTTCAAGACTCAGTGATCGACCCAGATCACTCTCGTCGGCAAAAGAAGGCAAAAGTGCAAAAAGAAAAAGACCATCCTATTAAACAGCAAGGGACAGCAGCTGCAAGGCCGCCTCCTTCAACGGTTCCTTCAACTTCAACGGCCCACAAAAGAAGGAGGCCAGAGAAAACTCCCGCGTCAGCGGCAAAAGTTAAAAATGGTGAACCTAAACGCCCCAATTCAGGGGGCATGACAGTTCATACGGTTTACATGGCATCGGGAAAAGAAGATAGCCGCATATCAACAGGTCATAGACCGCACACGAGGTCAGTGACCAATGCTCAGGAGCAGCAGCAGAAGCTCCAAGAGATGATGAACGCTATGGCCGCACTTACAGGGCCAAAAGAAACCCCTGAAACATCCTCGAACAAGCGTCAAGAACAAGAAACGGACGCTGAATTCCTTCGTCGCGTACTAGAGAAGAAGGATAAAGAGGCTGCGGAGCAGGCAGCCAACATAAAGAAAATGGCCCTCCTGTTCCAGGATATGGTGGGTATGATGATTCAACAAGATCCACCTGCTGAAGATCCCCCAATCATTCTTGAAGACGATAGGGGAGAGATGTCGAATCCTCTACCAGTTCTGTCCACAGCTAAAGAGGATACAATCTCCAAAGCTGATTTGGATGAATACATCGCCCAGCAAATACGGGTTCATCATGCAACCGAAACAGCCGGCCAGGTCGTGAAAACGGGGAGACCATATCCGAGTTGGTACGATCAAATCAAGTACCCACCCGGTTACACAATTCCCAAGTTCCATGTCTACAAAGGGACGGGCAATCCTCACCAGCATGTTGCCCAGTTCAGGGCACTCTGCGGCAACACCGGCGGTGACGACAAGCTTTTACTTCGCCAGTTTGTTGGAAGCTTATCAGATACGGTGTTTGAATGGTACTCTGAGCTCCCGAACGACTCTATTAAAACCTTCGCGGAGATGGAGCTGTTGTTTACTCAGCGTTTTCCAAGCGCCAGTGAACATACCCCGATGACAGCACTGATTAACGCCAGGGTAAAACCCGGCGAGACGTGGGTTCAGTACGCTATACGATGGCGGAACTTATGGTCAAAGTGTGAGCAGCGCATTGAAGAAGCTCCCGCGGTGGGTATGTTTGTGGGAACCCTCGATCCACAAGCAACCATCTCGCAGTTTATGATGTTTTTCAAGCCGACTACCTTCCAGGCTTTGATTGACAAACTAGCGCAAATGGATCAAATGGGCCATAAACCCCCTCTTCCAAGGCCAGACACCCGAAATGACAAAGGGAAGGGAAAAGCGATCGTCGTCGCTAATGCTCAACAACAACTGAGCGACTCGAAGCCGGTTGCTCGTCAAAATAATACGCGACCGTACGTGCCCCTTGAGGATAGGATGGGACTTCCTTATTCCTTTCCCCGTGATAAAACGAGGAGGTTATTCGAGCTGGCGTTGCGCAACAGACTCATAAATTTGCCGGATCCAAAACGTCCGTTGCAACCAAGTGACGTCAACGAGCCCAACTACTGTCCTTATCATCGAGTACTAGGCCATCCGATCGAAGATTGCTACGTTTTCAAAAATTGGCTTGAAAACCAGTACCGACAGGGCAAGTTCGCGTTATCTGACAAATGGAAGGTGAATCCCCCGCAGCCCCACACCTCTAAGGGGACGAATACGCCGGGGGCAACATGCTCCGTCATTGAAGAAGCTCCTTGGGAGGTCGTATTATCAGCCAAGACAAAGAGGATGCTAAACGATCTTCAGACATATCCAGCGGTCAAGTGGAAGAATCCGTTGGAACCGCAGGTCATTGAAGGGATGTTGAAGCCACGTCCAACTCCAAGGACCGATGGTGGCGGTTCAAGCACTTGCAGCCAGCCGTCAAAATCTTCGAAAAAGAAGAAGAAGAAATCTAAGAAGCCCGTGAAGCCTGGTGGCAAACACACGGATTTACAAAAACAAATTGACGCGTTGGAAGAATACAACCAAAAGGCGCGGACTCCCATTACGCTCCAAGAATTCCTCAACCACGTCTTTCAAGAGGAAGGTGAGGGAGAAAGTTCGTCAGATGAAGCTGAAGAATGCGTGGCGAGCTGTCATATGATTTCCCATTCGAACGATGAGGAGACCCCTTGTACTGAAACGCTGGGGGCAGATTCTGAACCAAAAGTTCTGGGGCCATCAGATGAAGTAATTAACGCATTCCTTAATGAGGCTCGGTTGAAAAGTAAAGCTGATCGGAAGCGCGAGGCGGTTATATTTGAAAGGGCCAAGCGCCAGCGACTTGATGAAGGAGCTGAGACGATCCCGTTGGAGCTGAACATCTCCGCTACCAGCAAAATCCAATTTAAGATAAAAAAGAAGTTTGCTAAGGCCATGTCAATGGGTATGAAGCTACCATCCTCCGAAGAAGAAATTACCGATCAAGCGAAAATGCACCCGTCTTATTGCTTGTATCATCAAAAGATTTTGCACCCCACTCAAGAGTGCAAAGCTTTCGATAGATAATGGCAAGGATACGTTGCTCACCGACAACACTTTAAGCGGGAAAAGCGTAAAGCTCGTCGAGAGCAAAGAAATATGACCGAAAGGCTTAAAAGAACTGCTGGCGATTGTCGCGTGGTTAACACCGGTGGATCACAAGTGCCTACATTCGGGAGTGATTCTGATGAAGAACTAGAATTTGCCCCTCTCTTTAAAGAGTTCGCTTCGAGAACAGAAGAAGAACCAAAGGTTTGCAAAAATATCCGGCTACGTAATCGCACGCTGCCCGAAAAGAACCTCGGACCCTCGAACAGGAAAGATAAAGGGAAAGAAAAGGTCTCTGAAGATATCATCTTAGATGACCAAGTGGTGGAAGAGCTAGCTGCCAAAGACCCACCAAAGAAGAATAAGGTGGATTACAACGTCTTAGCACATCTGAGGAAGCTGCCCTCACAGCTCAGCATTCTTGACGCCCTTTTGCTATCAAAAGAGGCGAGAGATTCATTGATTAAGGCGCTCCAAGACCCGGAACAATTCCAAGCATGCCTGGCCGAGGAAAAGATGAAGGATGAATTAGAGGAAGTGCACACGGCTGATGTTACTTTTGGCGATGAAGACCTTCTACTTGGGACGTGCGAACACAATCGCCCTCTCTATGTCTCGGGATACTGCCATGATAAAAAGATAGGCAAAATCCTGATCGATAACGGGTCGTCTGTTAACCTACTCAACGTGCGGGTGTTGAAGGAAATCTGCATGAGCGTCCAGCACCTTGCTCGGGACAAGATCACCATCTCCGGGTTCGACTCCCAATCGTCAAAGACTCTTGGATCTGTGATACTGACGCTACGCTTCGGGCTACTCGTCACGGACATTAAGTTCCACGTCATAGACGCCAAGACATGCTACAACACTTTGCTCGACCGACCATGGTTACACGAGTACAACATCATCCCTTCTACACAATATCAGTGTATGAAGTATTTTAAGGATGGTTTTGAGTATACCGTGACGGGAGAACTGAACCCGTTCTCTGTGAACGAGGTCCGCAAATACGAAGATGCCAAATACTTCTTGCCGGATTTCGAAGACATGGAGAAGTGTCACAAGCCGGAGAATAAAACTAATGCCACCATCCCTGTCTTCGGTAGTGACACCGAGGAAGAAGAGGAGATAGTGTATTCGGGTCCGCCCCAACATAACAAGCCAGGACCGTCCGCTCCTACATTGGTCTTTGGTAGTGATTCGGAGGATGAGGTCCATGTCGTATTCTCCGCTCGATCTTCAATACAAGCTTCCGCTGATGAAGAGCAAAGTTTGCAAGTCGCCATAGTGCCGCCTAAACATCATAAAGAACTGGATGCACTTAATATCTACAGTGTAGAAGAGCTGCGGGCATTCTATATCCCTCCCAGGCGAGAAAACGAGAAAGCAATCCTGTTTTACCGCTCTGAAGAAACCAAGGTGAAAAAAGAAATCTGGCATGGCGCGGATCCTGCGCTCGATAGGCTTCAGCCTATCCGTCTTCCCAGATATTATACAGAGGGTTTGAAGAAGCTACTGAAACGCCAGAGGATATCCTTCAAACAGACCGTTAGAGAGGCCAAATTCTATGACAGGGTCTGGAACGTTCCCGGGACTCAACGCAAACTGCCTAATGGGAGAATGGAAACAAAAGGGCTTGGATACATCCGGTCAAAGAAACGAGAGTTACTGCCCGGCTGCTACGTCGTGTATGACCTTGATAAAGAAGCGGATACTCAATGGGAGGACGTTAATTCTAAGCCAGTGAAAGTTCCAGATGCAAAGGAACCCAGTCCGTCGTTCGAGGAACACATGGACAGACTTATAAAGAAAGCTGGTCAAAAAGTCCGGGATGATCACAACCGTGAGACGGCCATCTACGAGAAAGCCAAGATGCAACGCCTTCTCCAACAGGCCGTAAAGGATGAAAATGCCGCTCCTTGTCAACCTGTTATAAAGAAGGCTCGGCACAAAAGCAGAAATAAGTCGAAAGGCCAAAAAGACGCTCAACAACAAAGCAGGGCTAAGAAGCCACGCAAACGGGAGTCGAGCGTTATTGATCCATCCCTCATGAAGAAAATGGGTCGAGCGTACTCGTTCCCTCGGGAAAAGATGAAGAAGATACTTGATCTTGCCCTAAAGCATCAAATACTTACACTACCGGAGTCCAAAAACCCCGAACAGGCAGGCGAAGTCTCTGACCCAAACTATTGCTCTTACCATCGAGTAATAGGGCACCCGCTCGAAGACTGCTTCACCTTTAAGAATTGGGTCGAAGATCAGTACCAACTCGGCAAGTTCGCTCTGTCTGACAACTGGAAGGTAACGCCGCCTCAGAAGCACGAGCCCCAGGCCACGAAAGAAAAACCGGTTCCACATTGGGATTGGAAGCGAATTCGCACCTGTCACATGATTACAATATTAAAAGAAGAGCCCGAGGACATAGATGAGCTCCCTTGGTGCTTCGAAAACAGCAGCGACAAGATAATCTCAGAATTCCCACCAGCGCCAAAAGAGCTGGAGGATGGAATCCATACCACTGCAGATAACCTTAAGAAGATTGAGTAGGGGACGGTAAACGATCCGCGACCGACATTTGTCAGCGAGCTGTTGTTTGAAGAGAAGGTGGCTGCGTTAAAGGACATCCTTGTACAGCATAAAGATTGCTTCGCATGGAACTATTCCGAGATGCCAGGACTTGATCCAGAAGTTGCTGTACATAGACTAGCGATATCCCCGGGTGTCAAGCCAGTTAAACAAGCGCCGAGAAGAATGCGGCTTGAGCTCGAGATGAGTATCAACGCTGAAGTCAAGAAGCTGATCAAATCTGGCTTTATCCAGGAGGTTCAATACCCTGAATGGATTGCTAATATCGTCCCAGTGATGAAGAAAAATGGAACGGTGCGCATATGCGTGGATTTTCGGGATCTCAACAAAGCCTGCCCGAAGGATGATTTCCCAGTACCAGTCACCGAACTGATGATAGACAATACGTCCACGCATGAGATTTTCTCATTCATGGACGGCTCATCAGGGTATAATCAAATAAAAATGCATCCTGAAGACCAGAAACATACGGCTTTCCGGACTCCTTTAGGAATATTCTGTTACAAGGTGATGCCCTTCGGTTTAAAGAACGTCGGTGCCACCTACCAAAGGGCCATGACGAAGATCTTCGATGACCTTATACACGAGATCATCGAATGCTATATCGACGACCTCGTTGTTAAAAGCAAATCATACGAGGAACATCTCGAGCATCTAGAGACTGTATTTCGACGCCTTCGACAATACAATTTGAAGATGAACCCTCTTAAGTGTGCATTCGGGGTTTCCTCGGGCAAATTCCTAGGATTCATCGTTCGACACCGAGGTATTGAAATAGATCCGTCAAAGATTAAAGCGATCATGGAAATGCCTCCGCCGAGAACTCTCAAACAGCTGCGGTCTCTCCAAGGGAAGCTCGCGTACATACGGCGATTTATAGCCAACCTTTCAGGAAAGTGCCGTCCTTACAGTCACCTGATGAAGAAGGGAACCCCATTCGTCTGGGATCAAAGATGCCAAAGCGCGCTAGACGAGATCAAGCAATACCTGCAGAACCCGCCGGTGTTGGCTGCTCCGGTTAAGGGAAAGCCTCTCATTCTTTATACAACTGCTCTCGAAGGTTCTTTAGGCGCGTTATGGGCACAGGAGAATGACCAGGAAAAAGAAAGAGCACTCTACTACTTAAGTCGAGTTCTGCTGGGGGCAGAAAGCAACTACTCCCCCATTGAAAAACACTGCTTAGCGTTGATCTTCGCAATAACAAAGCTTAGACATTACGCATTAGCACATGAAGTCCATCTCATTTCAAAGGTGGACTTTCTCAAATATCTAATGTCAAAGGCCATATTGACGGGACGACTCGCTAAATGGGCCCTGCTCTTAATGGAGTTCTCGATAACGTACCGACCTCTCAAGGCAGTGAAAGGCCAGGCCATCGCCGACTTCCTTGCTGAGCACCCGATACCTGCCGATTCTCCCCTAAAGTGCGATTTGCCAGACAAACATGCGTTTGACGCAATTGACGGTGGTGATACCCGTTGGGAGCTTTATTTCGATGGAGCATCTTCCATGAAAAAGCACAAACAAAGTACGCCAATAATCAAATCGGGAGTAGGCCTTATCTTCGTGACCCCACAAAGAGGAATAATGCGCTTCGCTTTCTCCTTGACAGAGCCGAGAACGAATAATGAAGCTGAATATGAAGCTTTGATAGCAGGTCTCGAGATCGCCATTGACATGGGAATTGAAAGCCTCCTCATATATGGGGACTCTCAGCTAGTCGTTAGTCAAGTGAACGGCGATTACCAAACATGCAAACCGGAATTGGTAAAATACGGGGAAAAGGTGCAAAAACTGCTGACCCAAATTCCCTCCTATACTTTGGAAAGTATACCACGCGCAGAAAATAGCAAAGCGGATGCGTTAGCTAAGCTTGCTAAAGAACTGGCTGATGAGAACCTCGATGAGGTTAGAATCATGGTACAAAGTCGTCGGGTGCTCGCCCCCGCAGAAATACCTCCGGGATCACCCGAAGAGAAGGGAGTGACTGAGCAAGCGACCTTACAAATAAAAGACCATGAGAAGGTTGAGGATTGGAGAGAGGTCTTCATAGACTACTTCAAGTCCCACCGAATGCCTGAAGAAGCGTCTATAAGACATCAGCTCATGAAACGAGCTCTGTATTTCGCCTTCGTCAACGATACTCTGTACAAGAGGTCATTTGATTCTCTGTGGCTGAGATGCTTAGGACATGACGAAGCGAAAAGGATCGTCCGGGAAGTTCACGACGGACTCTGCGGTTCTCATCAAGCAGGCCCTAAGATGAAGTTGAAGATAAAACGGATGGGCTACTACTGGCCTACGATGATTCAGGACTGCATCGAATATGCGAAGCACTGCCACTCATGCCAAATTCATGGGGACTTCATCCACCAGCACCCAAATCCACTACATCCAACGGTGGCTAGCTGGCCATTCGAAATGTGGGGGACTGACATAGTTGGCCCTATCGAACCAGCATCGTCTAGGGGACATCGTTTCATCCTGGCGACGACTGACTACTTCTCTAAATGGGCAGAAGCAGTACTGTTAAGAGAGGTGAAGACGGAAAATATTCTCCACTTCTTCAAGACGCATGTCATATATCGATTTGGAACTCCGCGACGGATCATCTCCGATAACGGGCCAGCTTACAGAAGCCACAAGATCAGTCGCTTCGCGCAACAGCATAATATAGACTGGAGATATTCCTCAGTTTATAACCCGCGAGCCAATGGACTAGCTGAAGCCTTCAACAAGACATTGACAAAAATCATAAAGAAAACGGTGTCCCGTAATAAGAAAGATTGGCACGAAAGACTGCAAGAAGATCTTTGGGCATATCGAACTACATTCAAGACGGCCACGAACACAACGCCGTACGCGTTGGTGTTCGGTACGGAAGCAGTACTCCCCCTCGAGATAGAGTTACCCTCTCTACGAGTGGCAGTTCACCACGAGCTAACGGACGAAGAAAATGCTCACCTTCGGCTTGAGGAGCTTGACGCCCTTGACGAAACCCGGCTCATAGCACAGCAAAATCTGGAAGCTTATAAAGCAAAGATGACACGCTCATATGAAAGATTGACCCGACCAAGGACATTCCGCCAAGGCGAACTCGTGCTAGTGGTCAAAAGGCCTATGATCCCCAATCGCGCCAAGCGGGGAAAATTCGAGCCAAACTATGAAGGCCCGTACATCATAGATAAAGTTTACCAGGGTGGGGCCTATCTACTCATGGACATGCACGGTGAAAGGCCTTTCAGGCCAATAAACGGTCGCTTCCTAAAGAGATACTACGCTTAATGAGCCATGGCCTAGGTCAATGATAGATGACGACGACTATGTCCACTCGCTATCTTCCTAAGCTCAAGCTTTATAAGCAGTAGCCGGCCTTCTCAATGACGGACCGAAATGTCCTTAAACTAATAGCAGACCGAAACGTCTTTAAACTAATACCGCAGCATCCTTAGGCTGACGAGATGAATAAAAAATATATAAATAAAAAAAATATATAATAAATAAAGACGGTATGTCCATAAGCAAAAAGGGCACGGATGAAAACCCGAAAGGGCTCCGTGAGTAAAAACAGCAGGGCTACCGGCGAGTGTTCGTGAAAACCCGAAAGGGCGCGACCTCGTAAAAAATATATATATATAAAAATAAGAAGAATAAAAAAGCGGTACGTCCATGAGCAAAATGGGCACGGATGAAAACCCGAAAGGGTTCCGTGAGTAAAAACAGCAGGGCTACCGGCGAGTGTTTGTGAAAACCCGAAAGGGCGCAACCTCGTTAAAAGACACTTATAGGGTCCTCTCGACCTTGTAAGGAGAAACCACCCGCGTGAGATCCTTACGACTCACAAGGGAGCAACACACTTAGGGATCCCCACGATCCCTAAGGAGAAAATACACTTGCGAGATCCTCACGACTCGTAAGGAGAACTCTCTTATGGGACCCTCACGGCTCATAAGATTTGAAAGTCTTAAGTTACAGAGACCTAAACCTGTGCTTAAGCAATCCCCACAATTTCCGATATTGCCCTACAAGTGGCCCAATACTGACCCTTGTATACAATCCACGGGCGCGAATAAACATTCCCTAATCAAGTCTCATCCGAGACTGGGGATATGTTTCCATGATAAACAACCCTTGTAAATCCTCTCGACTTACAAGGAGAAAACCCTCCTGTAGGATCCTTACGACTTACAGAGGAACGATACACTTAGGAACCCTCACGATTCCTAAGGAGAAAATACATCTACAAGATCCTCACGACTTGTAGGGAGAAATACCTTTGTGAGACCCTTACGGCTCATGAAGTCAAAAGTCTTAGTCGACAGGACCTTAACCCTGGTCGCTAAGTCTCCTTTGTTCGGCAACGACAGAAGCAAATGATGATTCGCTCCTGGCAATATCCCAGTCGTAGCGGTGCTGATGCCGAAATCGGTGTCCGATTTCAGGATTACAACAGAAAGCCAGTAGGCCGCACATGTATATGAAATAGCCGAAATGATAGGGCAACTTGCAATAAAAAGAGCAGCAAGTAAAATGTATGCATGCAAAATAGCCAACATGATGAGGCAACTCGCAATGAAAAGCAGTGAGTAAAGATAAAATAAATAGCCGAAATGATTGGGCACCGCGAAGAATAGCCGAAATGATTGGGCAATCGCGACCTTCGCGATATAAAAGCTGAAATGATAGAGCATCGCGAAATAAAATAAAAAAAATGATGATAAAACTTTGGCCCTACAGTTAAGATCACATCGATCCCTGTATACAATCCAAGGGCGTAAACAAAGAGGGAACCGTACTTTCCTAACAGACTCCGTCAGACAACGAAGCCAAACCTCGACGGTTCATTCCAACCGAAGAAGCCAGTGTCTTCAGCAAAACTCCTCGACTCACGGATACAAACACTCCTTGACGAAAGCCTCCTGATCCGCGTCGACTCGCAGATCCACCAGTGCCTCCGTAGGAATCCTCGATTCGTTTCAAACCCCAAGGAAACAAATAATCCTTGGCGCTTGGGAAACAAATAATCCCTAGCAAACTCCTCGACTCACGGATACAAACACTCCTTGACGAGAGCCTCCTGATCCGCGTCGACTCGCAGAGCCACCAGTGCCTCCGTGGGAATCCTCGACTCGTTTCAAACCCCGAGGAAAAAATAATCCTTGGCGCTTGGGAAACAAATAATCCCTAGCAAACTCCTCGACTCACGGATACAAACACTCCTTGACGAGAGCCTTCTGATTCGCGTCGACTCGCAGAGCCACCAGTGCCTCCGTGGGAATCCTCGACTCGTTTCAAACCCCAAGGAAAAAAAATAATCCTTGGCGCTTGGGAAACAAATAATCCTTAGCAAACTCCTCGACTCACGGATACAAACACTCCTTGACGAGAGCCTTCTGATTCGCGTCGACTCGCAGAGCCACCAGTGCCTCCGTGGGAATCCTCGATTCATTTCAAACCCCAAGGAAACAAATAATCCTTGGCGCTTGGGAAACAAATAATCCCTAGCAAACTCCTCGACTCACGGATACAAACACTCCTTGACGAGAGCCTCCTGATTCGCGTCGACTCGCAAAGCCACCAGTGCCTCCGTGGGAATCCTCGACTCGTTTCAAACCCCAAGGAAAAAAATAATCCTTGGCGCTTAGGAAATAAATAATCCCTAGCAAACTCCTCGACTCACGGATACAAACACTCCTTGACGAGAGCCTTCTGATTCGCATCGACTCGCAGAGCCACTAGTGCCTCCGTGGGAATCCTCGATTCGTTTCAAACCCCAAGGAAACAAATAATCCTTGGCGCTCGGGAAACAAATAATCCCTAGCAAACTCCTCGACTCACGGATACAAACACTCCTTGACGAGAGCCTTCTGATTCGCGTCGACTCGCAGAGCCACCAGTACCTCCGTGGGAATCCTCGATTCGTTTCAAACCCCAAGGAAACAAATAATCCTTGGCGCTCGGGAAACAAATAATCCCTAGCAAATTCCTCGACTCACGGATACAAACACTCCATGACGAGAGCCTCCCGACCCACGTCAACTCGCAGAGCCACCACTGTCTCCGCGGGGGAGGGATTCCCGGTTCGTCCCAACTTGCAAGATGAAGTCTCGGGCAGCAAGGATTGAAAAACTTGCTTCCTGAACAATGGGGCCCTGCAAGTCAATCCAAAATGGTCTCTTGCATACTATTCACGGGTCTCACTCTCCGAAGTCGATTTTTCGACAAGGAGGGAAACAACCGCTTACGAATCCTCTCGACTCGTAAGAGGGAAAATTCTCTTATAGGATCCTTACGACTTATAAGAGAAAACCACACTTAGGAATCCTCACGATCCCTAAGGAGAAAACCCACCTACGAGATCCTCTCGATCCATAGGGAGAAAAGTCTCTATGAGACCCTCACGGCTCATAGAGTTGAAAAGTCTTAGGCGGCAGATTTGAACCTGCGGCCTAAGCCATCGCTATCTCTTGGAGAAATTAAGTTATCGGCCAATTTGGTTCATCGAAAACATCATGATACAAAGGGAGAAAGCAAAGAGATAGTACAAGACATTGCAAAAAGAAAATGTGTATCTTTATTCATTGACTTCAATCAAATACAAGATGAATCGTACAAAAGAATAAAGAATGGATACATATTATTTTAAAGGAAAATTTTACAAATACATTGATACAAAGGCAGCTACTGGGAAGGAAGCGTCTTAAGTAGCTTTATCAGTTGTTCGCACACTTCCTTCGATGCCTTTTCCCGACTGGACACCACTGCCAACTCCGCCTCCACTTGGGCCCGTTGCTGTGCGACAGATGCAAGTTGATCCCTGGCGGCCTGATGAGCAGCTTCACGGCCTGGAGTGTCATGCTCGGCGACATCAAGTGCCCGCTTCAGTCTCAGCCCATTTGATATGCGCTCCAGAAGGCCCCCGAAGACGGCCTTTACCTCAGCGGCGTTTGCCTCAACTTCAGCACGCAGGCGAGCAGTTTCGCTTAAAGATTCTTGGCACTCCTTTAGCCTCAAAGATGCTTCTTGTTCCAAATGACGAAAATGAGAAGTGCTTTGCTCAAGCCATGCTCCCCGTTGAGTGCTCACGGCCAAAGTCTCAGGGGATAGGCGCATCGACTCCAGCTGATGAAGGCGAGCCTCAATCTCCCGACAATAGTTAACCCAAGAGGTGACAATGCCCTCGTCATGGAAGGTGGCAAATATCAACAATATCGGGTTAACCGTCGTAGCGAAGTCCTCAGCAGATGTAGGAGCCTCGACGTCGAGTTTCTCGATGTAGTCGCTCAACATGCGCAGACTATTCGCCGCACCTTTTGAGGATGGACGTCTCTGGGAAGGGCCGCCCGGTATTGCAATGCGAGACTCAAAAGGCACCGAGACTGGAACGATAGCTGAAAAGGACAAAATATGATTAGATGATGATTCAATAGATGCGGAGAAAGTCATTGATAAGATAGTTTACTATACCGGTTGAAGCAGGTGGCAAGGCCGGAAGGGCCGGTGGCGCAACCGATCTTTCTTCTCCCCCTTCGATTTGTAACACTGCGGTCAGGACAAGAGAGAGTTAGAAATAATTCTACCACTAAAAAAAACAAAGATATCAATCGGGAACGGTACTCACCAGCGCTACCAGGGGGGTAGGCGAATTCAGATGGGAAGGAGAAGTGTGGGAGCAACACTTGATAAAGATGGTCAAAAAGCACTCCTGAAAGACACAACAGTATAAGTTTAGTACACAAATTATGCGTCTGGAAGATAAGATTAATAAATTGCAAACCCATACCTTCCAACATTTTCGAGGGTATGAGAGAGGGTTGAGAGGTGACCACCGCCAAGGCAGTCGTTGAAGGCGCACCCCCGAGCAGTGGGGCATCGGCGCTGACTGCACCTGCATTACAAAAAAGGTAAATTTGTCAGAAAAATTGTGAGGTAAAAAAAGAACACTAACTTGGGATTTACCTGACGAGCTGCCGGCTGAAACGGAGGCGTCTCCCTCCTCCGTGGACATGAGACCACCGCCCGTGGCCTCATCGCCCGACTCGATAGGGACCGTTGTCGTGCTCGCAAGACCTGGAGACGGCGGGAGATAGTAGGCAGGGAGGGCAATGATTGGAGCGTTGCCAGATTCTTGGAAGGAAGCGGCTGACTCCTCCCCGAGAGTTGTACCCATCTCATCCGCTACTTCTTCGGGCTCCGCCGCCTCCATCGGCTCATCCACCGTCACCACGAGGTCACCGGCCTCAAGCGCCTCATCCGCCACCACCCTCGGTTCAGTTGTAATGATCATTTCATCTGCCGCCACTTCATGCTGGGCATCAATGACCCTCTCAGCTGTAGACCCCTCAACCTCTATCTCGGGCCCCGAAGCCTCGACGATGTTGCCCACTATCGGCTCGGGTTCGGCAGGCATCACCCCCTCTGTTCCCCTAGGATCAACGGTCTCCGCCTCACCCTCGGTCGGACTTGGCCCTGCAAAATAATATATGTAAGAACCGTCGGCATTATAACTTTCACAATAAAAATTCTGAAAGAGATGTTACCTGAAGTGGACTTATCATTTGCGCTTCGAACGGCACGCGCCACTTGTCTGCGAGCAGTGGATAGGGCGACAGGGGCCTCTTTGGAAGGAGTATCTGCCCGAGGGACGGTGCTTGGGCCCGCTCCCGTAGCCAAAGCAGCCCGGCGCGCCTTCGCCTCGCGCCTCAGCCGTTTCCTCTCCTCCTGGGCCGTTGAGACGGACCTAACCAGAGCCTCTCGCATTGAGGCATCCTCGTCCGTATACAGGGATGCCTCCAAACTCTTCAAGGCATCCCTCGTCGATTTGTCAAGTCGAGGCCCTTGCAGCAGCCCCGACGAGACCGGAACTCTACCGACGGGTTCCGGAAGAATATCTTCATCGACTGGTATAACCCCTAGAAAGAAACAAGGAAAGAAAGTTGGGTTGATCATCGAAAAGAACGACGAAATTTGCTTTAAAAAAAAGGGGGGGATGGGACATACCGGCGCCCGCTAAAGTGCGTTTCTCCTCCTCCTTTTAGAAGGTTTTCAAAGAGGCAGCGATAGCTTCTTCGGTAGAGACACCTGTTGAAAATGGGGAAAAGTATTAGTCAAGAATAATGATGAAAAATGAGATGAAATGATGAGGAGAGCAGCTAATAATTACCTGACTCAGCGAGTTTACTTAACCACGCTTCAAGCCTCGCTGATCGCTCTGAAGCCGCAATGGCGGCCGCCAGGTCGGTGTCTGCGGGGTCTACCGCGAAGCCCTTATTGCTGCCATACTCACTTATTCCTTTGGTAAGAGAGGCCTCAGGCTTTAAGCCAAGAATCGCGTCAAGGGAAAGGAGCGACTTCTTCTTTTGCCCGCCAGCTCTGGATGCACCCGGGACTGATTTACGCTTAGCGGACGCCTTGGGGCGGCGGGTCCCGATATCCTCGCCGGCGCCAGACTCTGGCGGTACCACATTTACCGCCTCCACTGAAGCACGGGAGGCCGGTGGCGCATCCACAATATCGCGAAGTGGCAATCCGCGCGGAGGGCTCAACACGCGCGGAGGTCCGACTCCAGCACCTTTGAATGGAGAAATAACCGGGGTCCTCGGCTTCAAGGGAGCCTTGCGATCGCCGCCGGGAGGCGCACCCTTGCGGTCAACCAGCATGCGTTTTTCCATTTGGATAACTGGACCCATAGCATGCGCATACCAAGCCACGTACGCGTTGAGGACTTTGGGGTTGCAGCTCGGTTCGCTGATGAAGAAATAAGAACCCGTGTTGAGCCGCATAAAGTGGTGCATTGCATTCTTTATCCCCTCTCGGCTAACCACGGGCTTTTCCAAGAAGGCTTCCATCGGGATCCCTTGGTTGTAGCTCGATTGCTGAGCAAACCGGTGAGGATTATACCTCATGAAGAGTGCTGTCTCATTCTGCCTGAACACCAGGTAACCCGGCCGAATGGAGTAGAGATGGAGGATTTCCCGAGCCTTCAGTATGGAAGCCCCGTCTTTAAAATCATCGCGTAGCGACACTACCGACTTGGTGGTCTCTGAGCCTATTGTTATGACCTTGTCCAAGAAAGAAATCTTCGCCCCGACCAGGTGTGGTCGAAGGAGCAACCCCCTAGCCTCCCGCGGAGGAGCAACTACGATCGAAGCCCCGACCAGCCGTATGACCCTCGGGAGCCTGCACTTCTCAAAAAAGGGAGGGATCTTATGGGCACCGAACACCCCGTGCACGTGCATTTCCATCCAGGAGGTAAAGTAGTGCATCGGGAAGTTGGCGGGTTGCACCCCAGGCTCACTAGTGTCCGCCGCTGCGCTAAGTCCATTATAAAGATAAGCCAGCCCGGCAATTCCTACTGACAACTGTAAACCAGCCACCATCCGATGCGCTGGGTAGAAAACAGTCGGCCGCATATGGCGTGGATGCATAGGAAGAGCAAAACTGCACAACCACAAGCCCAAGAACCCTACAAAGAAGGTCTCTTCATCCATGTCGGGGACGGCAATTTCTGAAAAAGGGACGACGGCGGCACCGGGAAGATAGAAGTCTTTGTGGTTATCCTCCGATGTGGGTCGGCGATCAAAACCGAACCCAAAAGGGTCGTCAAGCTGGGCGAACTTCTCGCTCCGCTCTGATAAGAACTCTGGTTGAATGAAGCGAGCAATGAAATCTGCAAAACTGACTCCCCTGTCACCCGATTCTAGATAGAGTCCTTCATAAATCTCCAATACCTTCACTAAGCCCGGATACTGATGCTGAATAGCGTTCTCCGGCGTCAGGTCAAACACCAGCGGCTTGGTGGCAAAGACGTATTCATTGGGAGGAAGCAGCTCCTCGTAAGGCTCTCCCCTCATCGGCAGACCCGAGATTTCAGCAAACTCCTCCAAGGAGATAGAGACTTCCCGGTCCGTCATCAGGAAGGTGTGTGTGGGAATAATCCATTGCTCGATAAAAGCCTTAACCCACCACGTTGGAGGAGAAGGATACTCAAAAAGCGAGACGTAAATGGCCGAGTACAAACCAATCCTCATCAGATGAGTCCTCCTCGCTGATAGGATGTACCGGGCCCATTGCAAATATCCAGCAGGCGGTCGTGGGATCAGTCCAATGTTATAAGCCTGTCCCCAAGGGCGCGCTTCACCCTGACAAATTCTCCTCCCTAAAATATCTATTGCCGGCGGCGGCTGCACGGGGATAGCACCAATCGCAGGCTGGAGGAGGTCATCCGAATTCCAATTTTTGACTTCCACGGTATACTTCACCGGGGGTTCATCTGCATAGGGGAGTGAAGATGTTAGCTCGGACGGCGTGGCGGAACTGAAACTGCGACGACCCTGGATGATTTCATTGTACCACCTACCCCACAAATGAAGGTTTTTGTGTTCGGGGTCATGATCCTTGATTAGAGCAAGCACCACGCGGTCCACCGGTGCCTGGGGAAACCCTCCCTTCGAGCGAACAAACGGAAAAGACGAATTGGCAGACATGTTTCCTGCAAAGAGACAAACCTTAGCCGTCAGTATTATAATTCCAACGCTCAACATGTTTAAATTTTTTATACCGTACAGCAATGCAGTGGATAGGGGGACCAAAAGGGGGGCCCACAAAATCTGGATGACGGCGCATCACTTAATAAGACAGTCCCATCGTTGGATGAGACTGTCAGTTAATGAAAAGATCCCCAAGAGAATATCCTCATTGATGGGAAATCCCCAGAGATAAGGAGAAAATCTCCTCTTTTAGAGCAAAGCTCCGTCACAGAGTGACATTTGTCAAACTCTTGTCTCAAGGGAATAAAATATATATATATATATATATATATTTTCCTTGAAAAGAGCCCAGCTCTATAATACTGATGGAAGAGCCATCAAAAAGGAAAACTTTAACTCCTAAAAATTAAAAATTTAGGATCTTAAAGATCCACAAAAACTTTTAAGAGTTCTCCACTTTCAGATCAGAAAAGGTCTACATTTGATCCATGAGCAAAGCTCTGTTCATGGGTTAAAACCCATGAACAAGATCTCTGTAGATCTATAGATTTCTGAGAGCAAGGCTCTGTTAATAAAACCCCAAAGGGGTTTTCTTTAGATCAAAGATCTATAAGAAGCAAGGCTCTGTTAATCAAATTTAATTTAATTTAATTTAATTTAATTTAAATTTTACCTAAGATGTTCTAAAATCTGAACTCTGGAAAGAAATGAGAGCAAGGCTCTAAAAATCTTAGGCAAGAGCAAGGCTCTGAAATTCAAGTTCTTGAAAATGGTAAAAAAAATTTCAAGGACCAAGGGTCCTATTTATAAGGCGCTTGCGCCCCTTGAGCTCACCCCTTGATCCAACGATCAGGAGTTTGCCACCGCTGCACTCACGTGTGCGCCACGTGAGCGCAACGGTGGGGGGGTATTTGTTTCGCCCAATCAGAGCAAAGCTCTGTCGAAATTCAAAATTCAAAAATTCTGAAGCAACGCTTCAAGTCTCGGGCGCAACGCGCCACATGTCAGGCGATGATACGTCAGTGCAGCGCCCAAGAAGGCGCGCCTAATCAGAGCAAAGCTCTATTTTTATGAAGCAACGCTTCAGCTGCGCAAGCACTGCGCTGCGTGACACGTGTCAGCGCAGATGCGCTAGCGCGGTTGCGCTGCGCTAGCGCGGTTGCGCTGAGCTAGCGCGGTTGCGCTGCGCAGTGCGCTGCGCGACACGTGTCACGCGCTGGGGCATCTGCGCCAAACAGAATTAAAATTTTAAGAAATCTTTTCTGTTCTTTTTAAAACAAGAAGATTTTCTTCTACAAAGCAGAAGCCCTTGGATCAAAGATCCAACGGTGGGGAAAATTCCCCAAATCACTCAGAGAAACATCTCTTTAACAAATTTAACTAATTTATGGGCACTATAAAAAGGACCCTAGGCCTCAATTAAAAGTCATCAACATCTTTCTAAAAAAAAAGAAGGAGAGAAAAGAACTCTGAGAAACTCCTCAAGAATAAAAAAAAAGAGGTAAAAACCTTTAGAAAAAAAAGGAGAAAGTTCTCTTAGGAACAGATCATAGATCTAAAAAACAAGATCAATGATCTTTAATAAAAATAAAATAAAAATAGTGATTTGCACTTTTCATGAACCTTTGGTTCTCTGAGATAAGAAAAACAAGAAAAAACTTATTTTTCTTTGATCTAAATTAGATCAAGAAATCAAATAGTGCTTTGCACTTCTGTTCCTGAATCTAAAAGATTCTTAGTGCTTTACACTTGCAAACTGCGCTGTTGCGCTCTTGGGAGTGCGCCACGTGTCAGCAGCGCAACAGCGCAGCGCACTAACGCAGCGCACTGCACTGTTGCGTTTGCGCTCACCAGAGCGCGCCACGTGTCAGTAGCGCAACAGCGCAGCGCACTAGCACAGCGCACTGCACTGTTGCGCTTGCGCTCACCAGAGCATGACACGTGTCTTCACCACAATCGCTTGTGCTCAGTGAGTGGCTCAAAGCGCCTAACAAATGCAATGCAGGGCCAGGCCTAATTAAAAGACCAAACAGGCCTAATTAAATTGATGCTCTGCATCATTTATAAATGGGCAAAGCCCAAACAAAATAATAAAATGCTGTGCAGATGCCTTGCAGAGCCCAAAATAAATTGATGCTCTGCATCTTTTATGGGCAGAGCCCAAACAAGAAAATAGAAGTAATGCCATGCATTATTTAAGTGTGGGCAAGATCCTAGCACATGTCTAATAGACCAAAAATAAATAAGGGTGTTGAACATTTTCAACTGGACTTAGCCCAATTTTGGCCGTAAGTCCTCAAATTAAATTGACTGAGCACAGCTGTTCTCTTAAATTAATTTATATCCGTTTCGAGGGTACATCTCCGAACTCCTCTAACACCCATCGTTGTAATCCTTCAACGACGTCAGAGAGGTGACGGGTCCCAACGACCATACATCAATATGGACTGCGGGGTCCTTAAACTCGTGGACCGAAACGTCTTTAAACTAATATCGGACCGAAACGTCCTTAAACTAATATCGGACCGAAACGTCCTTAAACTAATGTCGGACCGAAACGTCTTTAAACTAATATCGGACCGAAACGTCCTTAAACTAATATCGGACCGAAACGTCCTTAAACTAATAATGGACCACCACGTCCCTAAACTGGAATATGGACCGCAACGTCCTTAAACTACCTATGGACCACTACGTCCCTAAACTGGAATAATAGAGCCTCCAAATGCTCTTTTGCCGGATCTAAACGGTCCCGTTTAAGTTGATCTTAGCCCCAAATACGGCTAACGTATCCCTAAACATTTAAATGGATTATAAAACCCTAAATCGACTTTGGTTCAAGGGTACATCTCTGAACTACTCTGACATCTGCCGTTGTAATCCTTCAACGACGTTAGAGAGGTGACGAGTCCCGATAGCCAGATATTAAATGGATTATCACGTTAAGTTAATCTTAGTCTCAAACAGGACTATTGTATCCTTAACGAACGTTTAAGTTGATCTTAGCCGCAACGCGACTAATGCATCCTTAAACTAAAAAATACCAAATCCAAATCTAAGTAAACACGGATTTGGACTAGTCCACGTCCTACGGGCGACGGCATTATTCAGTCTCCGTATACAATCCACGGGCAACCACAAACAAAACAAACACACACGACACGAAGTGAAATTCTGGAGAAGGAGAAAGTGGCTACCGCGATGCGGTAGCGTAATTAACTGCAGGGGCTTGCGCCTGCAGGGAAGAGCGTCCCCACAATCAAAAACCCCTCTAGCGAGGGGGAATCTGACGAAGTCTGCTACATCGGCCGCATCCGTCTAAACCTCCGATACACGGTGTCATAAATCAACTTGGCATTTTCGGAGAGGTGGACGGATAGCACCAATTAGCATCTGCCCCGAATCTCAGCGTCAGGACATCGCGGTCCTGTGCGCCGTCTTTCGGAGGGGAACATCAACAAAGTCAACAAGTCAAAAAAGTCAACCCCTCAACAACCATGTCACTATAATACTTAATTAATATTATTGTTAATTATATTTCTTATTATCATTAGGGTTTAGCAAAAAGTCAATAATCAACAGTCAACAGTCAACAATCCCAATGAGAATCCTCTGCCTCTGTCCCTCTGTCAACTGTGCATACACACCCGCATCCGCGTTCTGAGGAACACGAATACAAACGAGATAAAACCAATTCCAAAATGTACACTAGGATCTGGCTTAAACCAAAGCCCGCTAGTGTTAACTGTCCGGTCACTAAACGTGCACAAGTGCATGGATGTGACCGAACCCTGTCACAAAACCATGCGACCTGTCGCAAAACCATGCGACCTCTACGCTTTTGCCTAAAGGCGAATAGCTTTCTGTGTGGGACTCTAAAGACTCGACACTACGCTGGCAGTGGGTTTAACCACAGACCGCAAGCGGCACTAGCTGTGCGTAACGGTCCCCAGGTAGATGCCGACAAGAAAACTGATGAGGTGAAACCCATCTGAACTCCTACTGAGCCTGAATATGACAATCTCCGTACAGTCCGGTCTGTTCGTCTGATACATCGCATGGCAGGCCTAGGGGGCGGTAAACGTCAGTCCCCTAATAGCGGTACAAGTCGTGTCGGAGTGAAGCCCAGAACACCCTGAGATAGCACTGGAAACCTACCGGTATATCTCGTTTGCTCTGGCCAGGGACTACTCGTGTAATGGCTCTCCTAGACACAGCGCGATGTCAACCCCCAATACCGGGAGAGACGAATCCTTTCTAACCGTCACTGCCTCCAAGTGCTTCGGGACTGCACCCAAAAACTACCTGTTTGCACGACTCCTTTGAGCCATGGTAGGGTAGTAATCAAAGTACAGTGGGAACACACTCGAGGCGAAGTGACAGTGTCAAGTCAGCGGACTAAGCTGTACTCATGTCACCTGGGAACTGATAACTGACGATAGGTACAATACCAACCAACAGTTCCCGACGAGTCCTGTCCAGTGTACTCGTAACCTAACGAGCACCCGCATACTATCTCAAGTACGACGTACTGACGGCTGTGGGACAGGCCGTCTCCCACACTGGGATGAGAAGCGCAAACGCTAGTCTACTCCGGAGTATCGATGCCCTGTCTCAATAATCCTGCGATTAGGGACCTGCATAAGGATGTGCTTATAGATTACCCAGCCCCCACGAGTGTGACTGCCATCACAACGCTGGTAATCAAGCAAAGATCCTAAGGGCTCTACTAATATGTATAGGCGATATGCTAAAAGAAACACATGCACATATTAAAGTAGAAACAAACCAAGTAGCATACTACCATTTTGAGCAAGATTGTATATACAAGGTGAATATCCCAAGCTTCCATTAAGTAATATACAAACTAGTATGATACAGTAATGGCCTCTAGGGTATATACACTAACAATCTTCCACTTGCACTAAGGCCATGTACTGGCGTATCGAAAACCTATCATCTCGATCAGCCGCTTGAACTGAGTCTGGGGTAAGGCCTTTGTGAGTGGATCAACAGTGTTATCTTCCGTAGCAACTCTCCGAACCTCGATCTCCTGGCGACCCACGATCTCTCTGATCAGGTGATACCGCCTCAAGATGTGTCTGGACTTCTGATCGGACCTGGGTTCCTTCGCTAAAGCTATAGCCCCCTTGTTGTCGCAATACAGAGGTATTGGATCAACAATGGATGGAACCACCTGAAGTTCCGTTAAGAACTTCCTCATCCAGACGGCTTCTTTTGCGGCATCTGCAGCAGCGATATATTCCGCTTCCATCGTCGAGTCAGCAACGGTTTCCTGTTTGGAACTCTTCCAACACACCGCCCCTCCATTGAGGGTAAAGACATAACCTGACATGGACTTAGAATCATCCTTGTCACTCTGGAAGCTGGAGTCAGCAAAGGCCTCGATCTGGAGGTCTTTTCCGCCATACACCAAGAATATCTCCTTAGTCCTTCTCAGGTACTTGAGAATGTTCTTTACCGCTATCCAGTGCTTCTCCTCTGGGTCCGACTGATACCGGCTTACAACGCTCAATGCGTATGCTACATCTGGTCTGGTACACAACATCGCATACATAATAGAGCCTACCGCAGATGCGTAGGGTATTGATGACATGCGAGCCCTTTCCAAATCAGTCTTGGGAGACATCTCTTTGGAAAGGGTGATTCCGTGACAAGCCGGCAGATTACCGTGCTTGGAATCTTCCATACTGAATCGTTTCAGTATGGTGTCGATGTACCTTGACTATGAAAGTCCCAACATCCTTTTAGATCTATCACGATAGATCTGGATCCCCAGAATGTAGTTGGCATCGCCCAGGTCCTTCATGGAGAACCTGTGTGACAAGAACCCCTTGACAAATTGTAGCATAGGAATGTCATTTCCTATTAAGAGAATGTCATCCACGTATAAAACGAGGAATACTACAGTTCTCGCTACAAATCTACTATAGATGCATGGTTCATCTGGATTTTTGATAAAACCAAATTCTTTGACCGACTCATCAAAACAGATGTTCCAACTCCGCGATGCCTGCTTTAGTCCGTAGATGGACTTAAGCAACTTGCACACCTTTCCGCTGCTCCCACTCTGAATGAAACCCTCTGGCTGGTCCATATAGACGCACTCCTCTAAATTTCCATTTAGAAAAGCGGTCTTTACGTCGATTTGCCAGATCTCATAATCATGGAAGGCAGCAATGGCAAGAAGGATCCGAATGGATTTCAGCATAGCTACTGGAGAAAAGGTTTCGTTATAGTCCAAGCCAGGTCTTTGACGGAAACCCTTTGCAACAAGTCTAGCTTTATAGGTCTCAACCTGTCCATCTACACTAATCTTTCTTTTGAAGATCCACTTGCATCCTACGGGTTTTACCCCATCTAGAGCAATGTCCAACGTCCATACTTTGTTGGTGTACATGGACTCCATTTCAGTCCGCATTGCATCCAGCCATTTTACCGAGTCAACGCTCTAAACGGCCTGCTGGAAGCTAGTAGGCTCATCATAATCAATGATGCAATCTTCTCTATCCCCGTCTATGAGAAAACCGTAGTATCTCTCGGGCGGATGAGACTGCCTGCTACTTCTGCGGAGCGACGTAGGAATGTCATTTTCTTTTGAACCCTCTGGTTCTACTAAGCTTTCAGTAATAGTCTGTGGTTCTGGAATTTCTTCCAGTTCTATTTCACTCCCACTTGTTTCCTTTTCTAAGAACTGGTATTCCAGAAAATGGGCATTACGAGAAACAATAATCTTTTGTTCCTCTGCGTAATAGAAGAGATACCCCCTGGAGTTCTTTGGGTATCCCACAAACTTGCACAGTACTGAGCGTGTCTCGAGTTTGTCCGCATGCTGCTTTTTGATAAAAGCCGGACATCCTCATATCTTCAGATATTGAAGATAGGGTTTCTTCCTACTCCATATCTCATATAATGTGGTAGGCCCAGTCTTAGTTGGAACTCGGTTCAAAAGGTATGCAGCTGATTCTATCGCATATCCCCAGAATGATCGCGGTAACTCAGCGTTACTCATCATGGACCGTACCATATCCAATAGGGTGCGGTTCCGTCTCTCCGATACACCGTTATGTTGCGGGGTGTATGGAGGAGTAAGCTGAGAGAGAATTCCATTCTCTTTTAAGTAATCCAGGAACTCAGCACTTAAGTATTCACCACCTCGATCAGATCTCAGTGTTTTGATACTTTTGCCTGTTTGTTTTTCTACTTCATTCTTATATTCCTGGAATTTTCCAAAGGCTTCGGATTTATGTTTCATTAAGAAGACATAACCGTACCTTGAAAAGTCATCCGTAAAAGTAATGAAGTAAGAATAACCGCTTCGTGCATCCGTAGACATTGGACCGCACACGTCGCTGTGTACAAGTCCCAAGAGCTCGCTCGCTCTTACTCCGTGTCCAGTGAACGGAGTCTTAGTCATCTTTCCTTTGAGACAGAATTGGCAAGTTGCATATGATTGATATTGGAATAGATCCAAATATCCTTCTGTATGTAACTTAGTCAATCTTCTCTCATTGATGTGACCTAGTCTATAATGCCATAAGAAAGTCTGATTTATTTCCGGAGACTTTCTTTTGTGTGTATTCTGGATATTGAAAATCTGTGGTTGGTTTAATACGTATATACCATTGCTTAATGTACCTGACCCAATCAGAACTTGATTAAGGTGAATGTTTACAATATTACTTACAAATGCAAATTCATAACCATCTTTAGATAACAAAGATACAGAAATGATATTACAAGTTGCATTGGGTACAAAATAGCAATTACGCAAAACTAAAATGTGTCCATCTGACAACCCCAGGTGATAGTCCCCCACGGACTCAGCATCCATGCTAGCTCCGTTTGCAACTTTGAGGGTCATGTCACCTGCTTTCAAAAACCTATGCTTTTTCAACGCCTGCAAAGAATTACAGATATGAGATCCTGATCCGGTATCCAATACCCAGGACGTAGAGTTTATTGATAGACAGTTTTCAATAACATACACACCTGAAGCTGAAGCCGCAACCTGCTTCAGATCCTGTGTTCTGGCTTTCCAAGCCCTGCAATCTTTCTTCCAGTGCCCACTCTTATGACAGTAAAAGCACTCTTCCTTCCCCACAAGTTTCCCCGCTATCTTTGTGGCTTTTGCCTTTCCCTTCATATCCACTTTACTAACACCGCCCCTTGGTTTGGCGGGGGTTTTCTTCTTCTTTCCCGTGGCTTTCGCCTTGGACCTAGAAGAGAAAGATCCTCCTACAAACAAAGTGGATGTTTCCCTACCTTTCTGTAGGGTGCCCTTTGCACTCCTCAGCATGTTGAGGAGCTCTGAAAGTTCAACTTCCTTTTCTTGCAAGTTGAAATTCAGGATGAACTGGGCGTAAGTGGAAGGAAGGGACTGAAGAATCAAGTCCGTATAGAGCTCATTCTCCAACGTGGTCCCGAGGTCCACGAGCTCCTCTATGAAGCCAATCATCTTAAGCACGTATTCCGCTACCGATGATCCGACGGCCAACCTTGCCGAAAATAACTTCTTCGACACTTCGTATCTTGCGATACGAGATTGCTCTCCATACAGTTTTTTTGTATGGAGAAATATGGATTCGAGGTCCATATTCTCGTGCCTCCTCTGATGTTCGTTGTCCATAGAGGCAAGCACGAGGCACTTGGCCTTCGCGCAATCGATTTTCCAGGTCTTACGGATTTCCCTAGCTGCGATGCTGGTTTTGGGACCTGGGACAGGGGGAGCTTTGGTGGTAAGGAGATACCCCAACTTGTCATAAGTGATTGCCATTTTGACATTCTTGAGCCAATCTTTGTAGTTTGGCCTATGTTTTTATCTAGTAGTAACTTAAGTCCGGTCATGATGTTTGGTCGCTGCAATTAGGAGAGAGAGAAGAAACACTTTAGCATGATGCTCTTGCAAGTTTAGAGTGGTTTTTAATTTGTCTAAACAGGATGGCTCCCACTGTCTCTCGAATCCCTCCTCAAACCAAAAAGAAAGAATTAGTCAGGATCAATCTCACCGTACAATACTTGCTTAACCGTTCGGCCAGGTTAGTGTCGGTACTTCGAGGGAGGTTTTCCAACGCTTTCGCGAAGTTCCTTAATTAAATAACCTCTTTTCCCTGTGGGCGTAGCCCCGCTAACACCTTTCTAGCGCTAGCAAGTTTCAGTTCTTTTGAAACTCCCGATGTGGATTTTTGCCCCATGCTCTTATGACCTTAGCGTGAGGTCAAAATGTCATAAGTCACATGTCAAGTTCTTCCCATCATTATCCAGGTTAATTTGAACCCACCCGTACCTACCCTTGACATAGGCCAAAATGGCAGTACGACTGTCTCAAACCAACGCATTCTATCTATGCAACAGATAAATATCCGGCAGCTACCAATCACTATGCCTTGGCGTGAGGTCAAAATACATAGCTTGAATACTACCGAATATTTAACTGAAATGATGGAGGGCTACGGATGGTTTTGGCAAAACCGTGAACGTAGTGAACTTGATATAATCGATGGAACGAGATAGCTTTTAAAAGGTGTGGCTTAAGCACCGCGTTTAAAGTTATTTTTGAAAAGAAACCGAGTGGTTTTGAAAGTGTTCCAACGACTTTTACTTGGTTTATTTTTCTTGCATTAATTCCAATGCGTCCCATCATTTAATCCTACCATTGCAGAAAACAACCAAAATATAACGTATGCTGTTCCCGCCAAAAATTTCTGCGCAAAAGAGCCTAAGGTATCAAATGGCGACGATACGCTTAAGAAAATGGGAACCAGTATCTTCCGGGCTATTTTTTTGACAAACTCCCGAATGAGAAACAGATAAATTCTGATGGTATCGAAAGCGGCTCGAAAAACCCTTCGATTTGATATATTATGGGCCTCGTAATTCATCCGGGATCAAAAGTTATGAGGCATTACGTGTCCGCACGTGATGGGCCTTTAAGAACCCGCTGGAGAAGTTAAAAGATATAATTAAAACTCAGAAAAGACCCCAATGGGGCGTCACGTGCTCACACGTGACCATAGGTCAAGTGCAGACACGTGATGGGCTTGTAAGGCCTCTAAAATAATAAATAGAATTTAATTCTAAAAGTCAGAAAATACCTCAACGAAGTATCACGTGCTTACACGTGACCAATGGTCACGTGTTGACACGTGATGGTTAAAACAGCAACATAAACAAGCGGCTGTTAAAGGAACCAATTTAGGGGTCACGTGCTCACACGTGACCAAGGGTCACGTGTCAGCACGGGACTGGCTTCGAAAGCCTTACAGTTAATAAAATTAAATTCTAAAAGCTTCCAAATCTTTCCAAATGGAAAAGGATTATGGGGACCGTTGGATTAAAGATCCAAGGGTGATTAAAAAAATCACCAATTAATGGAAAAATCTTAAATAAGGAAAGATTCCCCCTAAATCTAACCGAGATAACAAATAGAATATCTTTCGGATTTAAAATCCACGGTGAATAAAATTCACTGAATGATCTAAAGGCCCAGAATTAATGATAAATATAAATCAAATCTCTCAGCAATCAAATCAAATCTTTCAATGAGAGATTTGCAAAACAAATTGATTCTTTTCCTTCTCCTATAAATAGGAGCCAAGATGAGAAGAGAAGGGATCTACTTTTGGAGGGAGAGAAGAAACAGAGGGAGGAGAATTTAATTCTCTGCAAAAGAAAAACCCTAGGTAAGAAAAGAGAGGCTTAAAAAGAGAATTTAATTCTCAAAAGAGTTTAACTCTTATATAAAGAAAAGAACTTAGTTCTTTCTCTGGTGGAGAATCTGCAAAGTGCACATCTCCCCATGAATTGAGAATTTAATTCTCATTGGGTTGAGATCCTGCCATGCAGATCCAAAACATAGAAGAGGAATTAAGTTTTGAGAATTCAATGGTCACAAAATTATAGGAATTTAATTCCTTTGGGATAAAATTAGGGTTTTACCCTAAATAAGAATTTAATTCTTTCACAATAGGAATTTAATTCCTCCAAAACAAAATTTACGGTTTTACCCTAAATAAGAATTTAATTCTTAAAGATAAAGAGACTTAAAAGATCTCTGTGCATGAAAAGACTAAGGTCACGTGCCCCTACGTGACCCCTGAACAGATCCCCCAAAATGAGAAGAGGAAAGCTTTGAGGCAATATCTCACGTGCTCCCACGTGACCCTCATTATATATGGAACAAAAGCAAAGACAGAAACAATTCTGGGCGCTCTCACGTGTTACCATGTGACCCCTAATAAAAGTTTTAATAAATCAGGGCATGATTATACATCACGTGCCCACACGTGATGGTTATGAAAATTAAAAGTGTTTAACACTTGTTTGCAGAACAAAATAAAGGGGATCTGGCCCCACTTTTTGATGTCATCACGTGCTCTACGTGACTTCCAAAATGCAGAAAGAAAAAGCAAAGGAAATGAAAGCTTTGGGCGCTCTCACGTGTTATCACGTGACCCCTCAGCAAATGCTTTAACAATTGGCGCACAGATCCCTATCACGTGCCAACACGTGATGCTCTAAAATAAAAATAAAAGTGTTTAACACTTATTCGCAGATTTGAGGATAAACCAAAAGGAGATCTGGCTCCACATTTAGGGCGCCCTCACGTGTCACCACGTGACCCCTAATGAGCATTCTAACAGACCAGAGCGGGGGCCTCCATCACGTGCCCACACGTGATGGCCAGGAAATTAAAAGTGTTAAACACTGATCTGCAGAATAAAATAAGAGAAATCAAGGCGCTCTCACGTGTCCGCACGTGACCCCTCCCTACTTAGTGTTTAACACTAATTGGAAAACTCTATTTGCAGTGTTTAACACTGATTTTCTTAGTGATTAACACTAATTGGAAAACTCTGTTCCCGGTGTTTAACACTGATTTTCTTTAATGTTTAACACTAGTTTGAAATCTCTGCTACCGGTGTTTAACACCGATTTGCTTTTGTGTTAACACTAATTTGAAAGCCCTGTTGCTAACACTGATTATCTTTTAGTGTTTAACACTAATTTGCTAATCTTATTCCCAGTGTTCAACACTGTTGGTCTGTAGTGTTTAACACTAGCTTTAGCCCAATTGGCTAAGTTTTTAGAGGCAAAGCCTCTTCTTCAATGGACCAACAGAGAGCCAATATTTCAAACACAATTGGACTTAGCCCAAATTGGCCATAAGTCCTCAAATCATCTTGAACTGAGCACATCTGCTCTTTCAACCAACTCATTGGTTCAAGGGTACATCTCGGAACTCCTCTGATATTTGTCGTTGTAATCCTTCAACGTCTTCAGAGAGGTAACGGGTCCCGACAACCACACATCAACATGGACTGTGGGGTCCTTAAACCCATGGACTTATGCGTCCTTAAACTACCAATGGACCATCATGTCCCTAAACTGGTATTGGACCACTATGTCCCTAAACTGGAACAATAGAGCCCAAACGCTCTTTTGTCGGATCTAAACGATCCCGTTAAGTCGATCTTAGTCTCGAACTGGACTAACGTATCCTTAACAAACGTTTAAGTTGATCTTAGCCTCAAATATGGCTAACGCATCCTTAAACCTTCAAACAGACTGGACTATGAATCCCTCCAATCAATTTTGGTTCAAGGGTACATCTCGGAACTCCTTTGACACCTGTCGTTGTAATCCTTCAACGTCGTCAGAGAGGTAACGGGTCCCGACGACCATACATGCGGTGGACCACTATGTCCCTAAACTGGAACAATAGAGTCCAAATGCTCTTTTGTCGGATCTAAACGATCCCGTTAAGTTGATCTTAGTCTCAAATTGGACTAACGAATCCTTAACAAACGTTTGAGTTGATCTTAGCCTTAAATATGGCTAACGTATCCTCAAACCAAAACCCCAAACCCAAATCTAAGAAAATACGGATTTGGACTAATCCACGTCCTACGGGCGACGACATAAATCAGTCTCCGTATACAATCCACGGGCAACCACAAACAAAACAAACACCCACGACACGAAGTGACCGGCTGGAGAAGGAGAAAGTTGTTACCGCGATGCGGTAGCGTAATTAACTGCAGGGGCTTGCGCCTGCAGGGAAGAGCGTCCCCACAATCAAAAACCCCTCAAGCGAAGGGGAATCTGACGAAGTCTGCTACATCGGACGCATCCGTTTAAACCTTCGATACATGGTGCCATAAATCAACTTGGTATCTTCGGAGAGGTGGACGGATAGCACCAATTAGCATCTGCCCCGAACCTCAGGCAAGACAGCCCATGTCTCGGCCGCCGTTCGGAGGGGAACAGATTCTGGCATGCCCGGTGGGACCTCTTCCTCTTTCCACTCCATACTTCGTGTGTCGTGTTCGCGAACGAATCGCGGTTTGCTGTGGTTGCCTGTGGATTTAAGGTACTAAGATTTGGTGTCTTGCTCCGTGCAGAAAACAGAAGATCAATGGCTTCAAACTGCACTGCCTGCAACTGCAACTCTCGCTCGGTCCTTGCTGGAGGAGTGACTTATGGGCCCCAAGCGGCCTCCCTTTTCAAGATGCCAGTGGAGCAGGTAACTCAAGCCACCGCTGGACTATTCTTCGGGACCGTGATCCCACCAATGAGCTTCAATGCCCCATTACCATCGCAAGAAGCTCCGAAGAAGTCGGTCTTCGATCGGCTTACAACTATCGCGGCCCCTCTCAACGGGTCGCCCAAGCCCAATGCCTCAGCTTTCAGCAAACCGGGCCAAATCTCATGTGGGCCCATGAAGAAGCCTGCAATACCAGAAAAGGTCATTCCGAAGAGGATAGCCATCCCTGCTCCTGAAGTCGTCAAGGCGGCTTCTCCGGCCAATGGGTCGGTCTTCACAAGACTGACTATTCCGGCGCCCGTTCCTGCTCGAAGGTCTATCTTTGACAGATTGGATACCGCTACTCAAAAGACGTCAGTCTTTAAGAGACTGACACCGGCAGCGCTTCATCTTGACAGGGGGCAGGACAAAGCCATCCCTATTGCTGAACCAACGCCGTCCGCTCGACACGCTCGACGTCGCCACTGGCGCCAAGTGAGGAAGCCTGGGGGCAACTCCCCCTCTGGGATAACTCCGCCAGCTCCGATGGTGGAAATCAATTCCGCTGTTCCGACCAGGAATAGCTTTGAACCACTTAGGAATGTCCGCAAGAACTCTCCGACTGCCACGTTGAAAAGATCTCCTCCACCTGCGGAGAGTGTTACAGAAGCAAAGCCGGAGCAGCTTCCTCAACGGCTGTCCTCCAAAATTTACAAGGTCTGGCGACGGGTTCAGGACTCGGTAATCATTCAAGATCACTCTCACCGGCAAAAGAAGGTGAATGTCCAGGAAGGAAAGAACCGTCTTGTCAAATCACAAAGGACGACAACCACTTGGGTGCCTGCTGCAACGGCTCCCTCAACTTCGATGGCCCACAAGAGAAAAAAGCCGGAGAAAGTCTCCACGCCTGCGGAAAATGTCAAAGGCAATGAGCCTAAACGCCCTGAGTCCGGGGGTATGGTGGTACATACCGTCTACATGGCGTCCAGGAAAGAGGATAGCCGCATATCCACAGGTCATCGACCACTTACGCGATCAGTGACTAAGGCTCAAGAGCAGCAGCAGAAGCTCCAAGAAATGATGAATGCTATGGCCGCACTTACCGGGCCAAAAGAAAACCCAGAAACGTCTTCGGACGAACGCCAGGAGGAAGAAACCGACGCCGAATTCCTTCGCCGAATATTGGAGAAGAAGGACAAAGAGGCTGCTGAACAAGCAGCCAACATACAGCGTATGGGCCTCCTCTTCCAAGATATGATAGGAATGATGATCCAACAGGATCCACCCGCTGAGGATCCCCTGATCGTCCTTGAAGACGACAGGGGAGAAACGTCAAATCCACCACCGGCCCTCTCAACGGCCAAGGAGGAGACAATCTCTAAGGCTGACTTGGTCGACTATATAGCCCAGTAAATCCGGGTTCATCATGCGACTGAGGCAGCTGGTCAAGTCGTAAAAACGGGGCGGCCATATCCAAGCTGGTACGACCAAATCAAGTACCCGCCGGGATATACGATCCCTAAGTTCCATGTATACAAGGGGACAGGAAATCCGCATCAGCACGTCGCTCAATTCACAGCCTTATGCGGCAACACTGGAGGCGACGACAAACTGTTGCTTCGCCAATTCGTCGGCAGCTTAGCAGAAACGGCCTTTGAATGGTACTCGGAGCTTCCCAACGACTCTGTCAAAACATTTGCGGAGATGGAGCTACTGTTTACACAAAGATTCGCGAGTGCTAGCGGACGCACCCCGATCACGGCATTGATCAACGCCAGGGTAAAGCCAGGCGAAACTTGGGTCCAGTATGCGATACGGTGGCGTAATCTATGGTCAAAGTGCGAGCAGCGCATCGAAGAAGCTCCTGCCGTGGGCATGTTCGTCGGTACTCTCGACCCTCAAGCAACTATCTCCCAATTCATGATGTTCTTCAAGCCGACCACCTTCCAGGCCTTGATTGATAAGCTGGCCTAAATGGACCAGATGGGCCATAGGCCTTCCTCTTCAAAGACAGAGCCTTGGAATGAAAAGGGCAAAGGGAAAGCAACTTTCATCGCTAAGACTCAACAACAGTCGAGCAACTTAAAGCCGGTTGTCTGTCAAAACAATATGCGTCCACGCCCATCCCTCGAGGAGAGACTGGGACGTCCTTACTCATTTCCTCAGGATAAAACGAGAAGACTGTTCGAGCTGGCGGTGCGCAACAGACTCATCAATCTGCCGAGTCCAAAACGTCCGTTGCAACCAGGCGATGTCAACGATCCCAATTATTGCCCTTACCACCAAACGGTAAGTCACCCGATCGAGGATTGTTTCATCTTTAAGGGGTGGATCGAGGATCAGTACCTACAAGGAAAGTTCGTGATGTCTGAAAAGTGGAAAGTAAACCCACCGCAGCCGCACACTCCAAAGAAGACGGACGCACCGGGGGCAACTTGTCATGTGATCTCCCACTCATTTACGGACGATGAAAAAACTCCTTGCACTGAGAAACTGGGGGCAGAGCCTGAGCCGGAATTCGTGTGGCCGTCAGACGAAATGATCGACACTTTTCTAGATGAGATTCGTCTAAAAAGTAAAGCTGATCGGGAGCGCGAGATGGCCATATTTGAAAAGGCCAAACGCCGGCGACTGGACAAAAGGGTCGAAACACTCCCACCAGATCAAAGTACATCCGCCGCAAATAAAAACAGGATCAAGACAAGGAAACGATTCGCCAAAGCCATATCAATGGGGTTGAGGCCGCCCTCTTTCATAGAAAATTCTCCTGGTGGTATACATTTTGATGAAACGGACGTACACCCTAACTTCTGCTTATATCATCAGAGGATCGCGCATCCTACTGAAGACTGCAACTCCTTTAAGTGTTGGTGGCAAGGATATGTCGCTCACAGGCAACACTTCAACAGGACAAAGCGTGAAGCTCATAGACAGCGAAAAAATACGACAAATGAGCATAAAAGAGTTGCCGGCAATTGTCATAGGGACGAGCCCGGGGGATCACGAGTTCTCACCTTTGGAAGCGATTCTGACGAAGAAGCCGTCCTCAACCCTCTCTTCAAGGAATTCATTTCTAAAACAAAAGAATTGGAGAGTCGCGAGAACGTTCAGCCGTACAATCTCACGCTACCCGAAAAGAATCTCGGACCCGCAAACGACGGAGCAAACGAAATGAGAAAGGAAAAGGAAAAAAACGGCCTTTGTCGCCAACACTCAACAACAGCCGAGTAACCCGAGACCGTTTTGTCGTCAAAACAACAAGCCGCGATACCTCAATGAGAAGTTGAAACGTCCTTACTCGTTTCCCAAAGATAAAACAAAGAAATTGTTCGAGCTAGCAGTGCGCAGCGGGCTCATCACTCTGCCAGATCCAAAACGTCCATTGCAACCAGGTAACGTTAACAATCCTAACTATTGTCCCTACCACAGAGTAATGGGTCACCCACTCGAAAATTGCTACGTCTTCAAAAATTGAGTTGAAGACCAATACCAACAGGGCAAGTTCGCGCTGCCCGAAAAGTGGAAAGTAAACCCGCCACAACAACATGCTCCAAAAAGGTGGATATGCCGGGGGCATCATGCTCAGGGAAAGCCCCATAGACCGAAAAGTCAGTAAACTAGAGATGCGTCTCAAATACGGCGACGGCGGACCGAAACGTCCTTAAACTAACGGCGGACTGCAATATCCTAAAACTTGCAAATGACCGAAACGTCGTTAAACTACTCCCAACCCGCAGCATCTTCAGGCTGACGTGGTAAAAAAAAACGGTATGTCCATAAGCAAAATGGGCACGGATGAAAACCCGAAAGGGCTTCGTGAGTAAAAACAGCAGGGCTATCGTTGAGTGTTCGTGAAAACCCGAAAGGGCGCGACCTCGTTAAAAAAAAAAGAAAAGAAAACGGTATGTCCATAAGCAAAATGGGCACGGATGAAAACCCGAAAGGGCTCCGTGAGTAAAAACAGCAGGGCTATCGGCGAGTGTTCGTGAAAACCCGAAAGGGCGCGACCTCGTTTTAAAAAAAAAGAGAAAAAAAAGAAAAAAGAAAAAGAATAAAAAAACGGTATGTCCATAAGCAAAGTGGGCACAGATGAAAACCCGAAAGGGCTCCGTGAGTAAAAACAGCAGGGCTACCGGCGAGTGTTTGTGAAAACCCGAAAGGGCGCAACCTCGTTAAAAGACACTTATAGGGTCCTCTCGACCTTGTAAGGAGAAACCACCCGCGTGAGATCCTTACGACTCACAAGGGAGCAACACACTTAGGGATCCTCATGATTCCTAAGGAGAAATTACACTTGCGAAATCCTCACGACTCGTAAGGAGAACTCTCTTATGGGACCCTCACGGCTCATAAGATTTGAAAGTCTTAAGTTACAGAGACCTGAACCTGTTCTTAAGCAACCCCCACAACCTTCGATATGGCCCTACAAGCGGCTCAATGCTGACCCTTGTATACAATCCACGGGCGCGAATAAACATTTCCCTAACCAAGTCCCACCCGTGACTGGGGATATGTCCATACGGTGAACAACCCTTGTAAGTCCTCTCGACTTATAAGGAGAAAACTCTTTTGTAAGATCCTTACGACTTACAGGGGAACATACATTTAGGAATCCTCACGATCTCTAAGGAGAAAACACTCTTGTAAGATTCTTACGACTTATAAAAGAACACACACTTAGGAATCCTCACGATTCCTAAGGAGAAAACGCACCTACGGGATCCTCACGACTCGTAGGAAGAAACACCTTTATGAGACCCTTACGGCTCATGAAGTCAAAAGCCTTAGTCGACAGGATCCTAACTCTGTTTACTAAGCCACCTTTGTTCAACATCGACAGAGGCAAATGATGATTCGCTCCTGGCAATATCCCAGTTGTAGAGATGCTGATGCCTAAACCGATATCAAATTCCAAGTCCTTTCATGGCAAATGATGATTCGCTCCTGGTAATATTCCAGTTGTAGCGATGTTGATGCTGAGATTGGCACCAGATTCCAAGTTCCACACTCGCGATAAAAAAAAACAGCGAGCCATACGTGCATACGAAATAGCCGAAATGATGGGGCAATTTGCAATAAAAATCAGCAAGTAAAAAAATTGTATGCATAAAAAATAGCCGAAATGATTGGGCAACTCGCAATAAAAAGCAGCGAGTAAAAATAAAATAAATAGCCGAAATGATTGGGCACCGCGAAAAATAGCCAAAATGATAGGGCAATCGTGACCTTCGCGATATAAAAGCTGAAATGATAGAGTATCGCGGAAAAAGAAATAAAATAAAAATAAAATTTATGCCCAACAGGTGATGTTACATCAACCCCTGTATACAATGTAGGGACGCAAACAAAGAAGGAGTCGCACTCCTCCTCCCCAGGTTTCATTAGAAGAAGAAGCCGAATCTCGACGGGCCACAAATAACCTAGAGATCATCTCAACACTCGTCTCATCACAGCGGACACATCATCAAGCAAAGCGGAACAGCAGCAACTCCCAGTTCCATGACTCGATGATGTACTCCCACAGAGAGTCAAATCCCAACTCCGTGAAATGCGGATATAATCAACAAAACTCCTGGTCACGTGGAACGCGGATAACGTCACTCTTTGACCCCGTGGAAAACGTCCAGAGTGGATCCTGGTCCTCGCAGAGCACGGCAGTGAACCCATGTGAAGCATCCAGAGCGGAGCCTAGTCCTCGCCTAACGCGGCAGTGAACCCGTGTGAAGCATCTAGAGCAAAATTTCTGGTCACGTGGAACGCGGATAACGTCACTCTTTGACCCCGTGGAAAACGTCCAGAGCGGATCCTGGTCATCGCAGAGCACGGCAGTGAACCCGTGTGAAGCATCCAGAGCGGAGCCTAGTCCTCGCCTAACGCGGCAGTGAACCCGTGTGAAGCATCTAGTGCAAAATTCCTGGTCACGTGGAACGCGGATAACGTCACTCTTTGACCCCGTGGAAAATGTCCAGAGCGGATCCTGGTCCTCGCAGAGCACGGCAGTGAACCCGTGTGAAACATCCAGAGTGGAGCCTAGTCCTCGCCTAACGCGGCAGTGAACCCGTGTGAAGCATCTAGAGCAAAATTCCTGGTCACGTGGAACGCGGATAACGTCACTCTTTGACCCCGTGGAAAACGTCCAGAGCGGATCCTGGTCCTCGCAGAGCACGGCAGTGAACCCGTGTGAAGCATCCAGAGCGGAGCCTAGTCCTCGCCTAACACGGCAGTGAACCCGTGTGAAGCATCTAGAGCAAAATTCCTGGTCACGTGAAACGCGGATAACGTCACTCTTTGACCCCGTGGAAAACGTCTAGAGCGGATCCTGGTCCTCGTAGAGCGCGGCAGTGAACCCGTGTGAAGCATCCAGAGCGGAGCCTAGTCCTCGCCTAACACGGCAGTGAACCCGTGTGAAGCATCTAGTGCAAAATTTCTGGTCACGTGGAACGCGGATAACGTCACTCTTTGACCCCGTGGAAAACGTCCAGAGCGGATCCTGGTCCTCGCAGAACACGGCAGTGAACCCGTGTGAAGCATCCAGAGCGGAGCCTAGTCCTCGCCTAACGCGGCAGTGAACCCGTGTGAAGCATCTAGAGCAAAAATCCTGGTCACGTGGAACACGGATAACGTCACTCTTCGACCCCGTGGAAAACGTCCAGAGCGGATCCTGGTCCTCGCAGAACACGGCAGTGAACCCGTGCGAAGCATCCAGAGCGGAGCCTAGTCCTTGCCTAACGCGGCAGTGAACCCGTATGAAGTATCTAGTGCAAAATTCCTGGTCATGTGGAACGCGGATAACATCACTCTTTGACCCCATGGGAAACGTCCAGAGCGGATCCTGGTCCTCACACCAACATGGAGTGATCACCACCGCGACATTCTTCTCGATACAGCAGACGCGATACCAGCAAACGAAGCGAAGGCCAAATTCCTAGCTTCAGGGTCTTGACGGCAAGTCATATAAATCCTGAAAGACAATCGAAGATCATCCCACACCAGCGCGGAGTGGTCACCACCTCGACGTTCGTCTCGATACAGCAGATGAAATGTCACCCCAGCGTTCTTCCCCCAGCAGGATTCGGAAGCGACAAAGCAAACGAAGCGAAGGCCAAATTCCTAGCTTCAACGTCTTGACGGTAAGTCATATAAAACCGGAAAGACAAACAGAGATCATCCCACATGGAATGGTCACCACCACGACATTCGTCTCGATACAGCAGACGAAATGTCACTACAGCGTCCTTCCTCCAACAGGATCCGGACACACCAAAGAAAACGAAGCGAAGGCCAAATTCCTAGCTCCACAGTCTTAACGGTAAGTCATATAAAACCGGAAAGACAATCAGAGATCATCTCACACCAACATGGAGTGATCACCACCTCGACGTTCGTCTCGACACAGCAGACACAACATCACCGAAAGGAGTCACGGCAAAATCCCTAGTTCCAGACCTCGACGGTTCACCAGCAACCTAGAGACAACCATGACATTCGTCTCGATACAGAGGACGCGATGCCAGCAAACGAAGCAAAGGCCAAATTCCTAGCTTCAAGGTCTTAACGGTAAGTCATATAAAACCGGAAAGACAACCAGAGATCATCTCACACCAACGTGGAGCGATCACCACCTCGACGTTCGTCTCGACACAGCAGACGCAACATCACCGAAAGGAGTCACGGCAAAATCCCTAGTTCCAGACCTCGACGGTTCACCAGCAACCTAGAGACAACCGCGACATTCGTCTCGATACAGAGGACGCAATGCCAGCAAACGAAGCGAAGGCCAAATTCCTAGCTTCAACGTCTTAACGGCAAGTCATATAAAGCCTGAAAGACCATCAGAGATCATCCCACACCAACGTGGAGTGGTCACCACCTCGATGTTCGTCTCGATACAGCAGACGAGATGTCACGACAGCGTTCTTCCTCCAACAGGATTCGCACATGACAAAGCAAACGAAGCGAAGGCCAAATTCCTAGCTTCAACGTCTTAACGGCAAGTCATATAAAGCCTGAGAGACAATCGGAGATCATCTCGAACCAATGCGGAGTAGTCACCACCTCGACGTTCGTCTCGATACAGCAGACACAACATCACCAAAAGGAGCCATGGCAAAATCCCTAGTTCCAGATCTCGACGATTCATCAGCAACCTCGAGACAACCACGACATTCATCTCGATACAGAGGATGCAATGCCAGCAAACGAAGCAAAGGCCAAATTCCTAGCTTCAGGGTCCTAACGGCAAGGCATATAAAGCCTGAAAGACTATCGGAGATCATCCCACACCAGCGCGGAGTGGTTATGACTCATTGGGGCTCTCCAAAATGAGCCTAACCTCAAGTAAAAAGCGGCATGGCAAATTCCTAGCGCTTGCTCTTCCGACGGTCAAACTGCCAAGGAGGATTGCTTGAAGAAGTCTTGTCCAGCCCCCGAAGGGATCAGAGACACGGCAGTCGCAGGGCTACTCGAACAGCACGATTGCCTATCGAGGAATACATCAGCTCATGCGACGGTACGACGGCCAAAACCCTAAGTACCACAGACCCTAAACGGACTTCTGTCGTAAAGAGCAGAGGTTAACTGTGACGTTAGGATATTCTTGCGAGATCTGCTCGATTCGTTTCGACTCGTGAGGAAATTGATGTCTTTGCGAGAACTTCTCGATTCGTCTCGACTCGTGAGATAAAGCCTTAGGCAGTAAGGATTAAAAAACCTGTTTCCTAAGCACTGGGGCCCTGCAAGTTGGCCCAAAATGGTCTCTTGCATACTATCCATGGGTCTCACTCTCCGAAGTCGAATTTCGACAAGGAGGGGAACAACCGCTTACGGGTCCTCTCGACTCGTAAGAAGGAAAAATTCTCTTACAAGATCCTTACGACTTATAAGAGAGACACACTTAGGAATCCTCACGACTCCTAAGGAGAAAATACACCTACGAGATGCTCTCGATCCGTAGGGAGAAAAGTCTTTATGAGACCCTCACGGCTCATAAAGTTGAAAAGTCTTAGGTGGCAGATCCTAACCCTGTCTCCTAAGCCATCACTGCCCTGCAAAGAGGTCAAGATGGACTATCTATGAGCCACACTCGCCAAAGCTATATGCCACTGAAATGGAAAAGCTACTCATGAGCATATAAACTACTTCACTCCAGAGTAAGATATAAAGAGATAGAAGGGTGCGGCTCATGGAGTTAAGGGTTTGGAACTATATCTCTTAAGAGTCGAGATTTGAGTCAATGATAAATGACGACGCTTGTGTCCGCTCGTTATCTTCTCAGATCAAGATTCTAAAAGTAATATACCAACCCGAAACTGGTCATACGCTATGCATTACTTTGCACTACTTCATCCACGTAAATACTTACGTGGGCAAAGTAGTGGGGGGCATTTGTTCCCGCCAAAAATTTCTGCGCAAAAGAGCCCAAGGTATCAAATGGCGGCGATACGCTTAAGAAAATAGGAACCAGTATCTTCCGGGCTGTTTTTTTGACAAACTCCCGAATGAGAAACAGATAAATTCTGATGGTATCGAAAGCGGCTCGAAAAACCCTTCGATTTGATAAATTATGGGCCTCGTAATTCATCCGGGATCAAAAGTTATGAGGCATTACGTGTCCGCACGTGATGGGCCTTTAAGAACCCGCTGGAGAAGTTAAAAGATATAATTAAAACTCAGAAAAGACCCCAATGGGGCGTCACGTGCTCACACGTGACCATGGGTCACGTGCAGACACGTGATGGGCTTGTAAGGCCTCTAAAATAATGAATAGAATTTAATTCTAAAAGTCAGAAAATACCTCAACGAAGTATCACGTGCTTACACGTGACCAATGGTCACGTGTTGACACATGATGGTTAAAACAGCAACATAAACAAGCGGCTGTTAAAGGAACCAATTTGGGGGTCACGTGCTCACACGTGACCAAGGGTCACGTGTCAGCACGTAACTGGCTTCGAAAGCCTTACAGTTAATAAAATTAAATTCTAAAAGCTTCCAAATCTTTCCAAATGGAAAAGGATTATGGGGACCGTTGGATTAAAGATCCAAGGGTGATTAAAAAAATCACCAATTAATGGAAAAATCTTAAATAAGGAAAGATTCCCCCTAAATCTAACCGAGATAACAAATAGAATATCTTTCGGATTTAAAATCCACGGTGAATAAAATTCACTGAATGATCTAAAGGCCCAGAATTAATGATAAATATAAATCAAATCTCTCAACAATCAAATCAAATCTTTCAATGAGAGATTTGCAAAACAAATTGATTCATTTCCTTCTCCTATAAATAGGAGCCAAGATGAGAAGAGAAGGGATCTACTTTTGGAGGGAGAGAAGAAACAGAGGGAGGAGAATTTAATTCTCTGCAAAAGAAAAACCCTAGGTAAGAAAAGAGAGGCTTAAAAAGAGAATTTAATTCTCAAAAGAGTTTAACTCTTATATAAAGAAAAGAACTTAGTTCTTTCTCTGGTGGAGGATCTGCAAAGTGCACATCTCCCCATGAATTGAGAATTTAATTCTCATTGGGTTGAGATCCTGCCATGCAGATCCAAAACATAGAAGAGGAATTAAGTTTTGAGAATTCAATGGTCACAAAATTATAGGAATTTAATTCCTTTGGGATAAAATTAGGGTTTACCCTAAATAAGAATTTAATTCTTTCACAATAGGAATTTAATTCCTCCAAAACAAAATTTAGGGTTTTACCCTAAATAAGAATTTAATTCTTAAAGATAAGGAGACTTAAAAGATCTTTGTGCATGAAAAGACTAAGGTCACGTGCCCCCACGTGACCCCTGAACAGATCCCCCAAAATGAGAAGAGGAAAGCTTTGAGGCAATACCTCACGTGCTCCCACGTGACCCTCATTATATATGGAACAAAAGCAAAGGCAGAAACAATTCTAGGCGCTCTCACGTGTTACCATGTGACCCCTAATAATTGTTCTAATAAATCAGGGCATGATTATACATCACGTGCCCACACGTGATGGTTATGAAAATTAAAATTGTTTAACACTTGTTTGCAGAACAAAATAAAGGGGATCTGGCCCCACTTTTTGATGTCATCACGTGCTCTACGTGACTTCCAAAATGCAGAAAGAAAAAGCAAAGGAAATGAAAGCTTTGGACGCTCTCACGTGTTATCACGTGACCCCTCAGCAAATGCTTTAACAATTGGCGCACAGATCCCTATCACGTGCCAACACGTGATGCTCTAAAATAAAAATAAAAGTGTTTAACACTTATTCGCAGATTTGAGGATAAACCAAAAGGAGATCTGGCTCCACATTTAGGGCGCCCTCACGTGTCACCATGTGACCCCTAATGAGCATTCTAACAGATCAGAGCGGGGGCCTCCATCACGTGCCCACACGTGATGGCCAGGAAATTAAAAGTGTTAAACACTGATCTGCAGAATAAAATAAGAGAAATCAGGGCGCTCTCACGTGTCCGCACGTGACCCCTCCCTCCTTAGTGTTTAACACTAATTGGAAAACTCTATTTGCAGTGTTTAACACTGATTTTCTTAGTGATTAACACTAATTGGAAAACTCTGTTCCCGGTGTTTAACACTGATTTGCTTTAATGTTTAACACTAGTTTGAAATCTCTGCTACCGGTGTTTAACACCGATTTGCTTTTGTGTTAACACTAATTTGAAAGCCCTGTTGCTAACACTGATTATCTTTTAGTGTTTAACACTAATTTGCTAATCTTATTCCCAGTGTTCAACACTGTTGGTCTGTAGTGTTTAACACTAGCTTTAGCCCAATTGGCTAAGTTTTTAGAGGCAAAGCCTCTTCTTCAATGGACCAACAGAGAGCCAATATTTCAAACACAATTGGACTTAGCCCAAATTGGCCATAAGTCCTCAAATCATCTTGAACCGAGCACATCTGCTCTTTCAACCAACTCATTGGTTCAAGGGTACATCTCGGAACTCCTCTGATATTTGTCGTTGTAATCCTTCAACATCTTCAGAGAGGTAACGGGTCCCGACAACCACACATCAACATGGACTGTGGGGTCCTTAAACCCATGGACTTATGCGTCCTTAAACTACCAATGGACCACCATGTCCCTAAACTGGTATTGGACCACTATGTCCCTAAACTGGAACAATAGAGCCCAAACGCTCTTTTGTCGGATCTAAAACGATCCCGTTAAGTCGATCTTAGTCCCGAACTGGACTAACGTATCCTTAACAAACGTTTAAGTTGATCTTAGCCTCAAATATGGCTAACGCATCCTTAAACCTTCAAACAGACTGGACTATGAATCCCTCCAATCAATTTTGGTTTAAGGGTACATCTCGGAACTCCTTTGACATCTGTCGTTGTAATCCTTCAACGTCGTCAGAGAGGTAACGGGTCCCGACGACCATACATGCGGTGGACCACTATGTCCCTAAACTGGAACAATAGAGTCCAAATACTCTTTTGTCGGATCTAAACGATCCCGTTAAGTTGATCTTAGTCTCAAATTGGACTAACGAATCCTTAACAAACGTTTGAGTTGATCTTAGCCTCAAATATGGCTAACTTATCCTCAAACCAAAACCCCAAACCCAAATCTAAGAAAATACGGATTTGGACTAATCCACGTCCTACGGGCGACGACATAAATCAGTCTCCGTATACAATCCACGGGCAACCACAAACAAAACAAACACCCACGACACGAAGTGACCGGCTGGAGAAGGAGAAAGTTGTTACCGCGATGCGGTAGCGTAATTAACTGCAGGGGCTTGCGCCTGCAGAGAAGAGCGTCCCCATAATCAAAAACCCCTCAAGCGAGGGGGAATCTGACGAAGTCTGCTACATCGGACGCATCCGTTTAAACCTTCGATACATGGTGCCATAAATCAACTTGGTATCTTCGGAGAGGTGGACGGATAGCACCAATTAGCATCTGCCCCGAACCTCAGGCAAGACAGCCCATGTCTCGGCCGCCGTTCGGAGGGGAACATATGCTTATGCCATCCGCATTCGCCACGGGGCCCCGTCATTACCCGTTAGGTTACTTAACTAACGACAAAGCGGGGGCTGGACTAGCGCGGATGCAAAACATAAGCAACGCCTAAATAATAACATATATAGATATATTGCAATAAAAGCCATTTCAGATCACAGATGAACACATTGGATATACTAGGAATCCGCAATTCGTACGAGCCTGTAACGAAAAGCGGATTACACGGTCACGATGAATAGCCAATACCCCACCCTAGACCCCTACGGGTGCGGCAAACTACCCGCCAAATATCCGAAGCGGAGCAACCTCCCTCAACGACGTGAGTAGGCCACTCGGCACTTCGAGATACCCGGTAGTTTGTGCACCCCACCTTGGGTCTATCCTAGGAGAAAAAACAGTAAAAAGAAATTATACAATGACGGCTACAACCCCGACCCGGTTGTGCGGCCATACAAATAATATTACATCAATTTACATATTACATGAATTGAAAGATAAAAGAAAACTCTCATCTTACAACCCCCGGCTATTCATCCGCGACAATCCAATGAATTCATATACACATACCATCAACATTACAGATCACAGATATGTATAACCCCCACTAATCGACGTATAGCGATTAGTAGACGTTTAATACATATATCACATCACAGATATAAACCCGTTACCTTTAGTCTTTAGAAGTTCGATCAAAATACGGATTTTTAGACCCCAAACACAAATTTTTCTTTCTGGAAAATCTGGGCAGAAAAAACATATTTAAAAAATCCTAAAACAACCCCAGAAACACTTTGCAAGAAAACAGTGCCACGACCAAGTCAACTCGGCCGCGGTTCTGCGGCGGGAGCAAGCTCCTGCCGCGGTTCGGCGGCGCTTTGACCGAGTCAGTGGACCTGTTTTCTTGGGTGTCTTAACAAAAGCCTGAGCCGATTTTTCATGTATGATTTATTATTTTTGGAACAGAGGAAAAAATCGGCAGAAACTATATTATTCGGGTGTGTTTCATGATATTTTCTCCGATCGAACTTCTACTTACTTTGCTAACATGTTAGATAGTGTTTAACCTGGCTCTGATGGGAAGAACTTGACATGTGACTTATGACATTTTGACCTCACGCCAAGGTCATAAGAGCATGGGGCAACAATCCACATCGGGAGTTTCAAAAGAACTGAAACTTGCTAGCGCTGCATACCATTTGGAGTGTGATGATTCTGGTAGGATTCCTTCAGTTTTGTCACGCGATGATATTTGGATCCCGATCCTACTGTGAGTATCTGCTACTCCTCGGGAAATTTCTCACTTAACGATCAATGCTATAAACCAAGTAGGTGTCTAGAAAGGTGTTAACGGGGCTACGCCCACAGGGAAAAGAGGTTATTTAATTAAGGAACTTCGCGAAAGCGTTGGAAAACCTCCCTCGAAGTACCGACACCAGCCTGGCCGAACGGTTAAGCAAGTATTGTATATACAAGGTGAATATCCCAAGCTTCCATTAAGTAATATACAAACCAGTATGATACAGTAATGGCCTCTAGGGTATATACACTAACAATGAATGCACCCAAAAACTACCTGTTTGCACGACTCCTTTGAGCCGTGGTAGGGTAGTAATCAAAGTATAGTGGGAACACACTCAAGGCGAAGTGACAGTGTCAAGTCGGCGGACTAAGCTGTACTCATGTCACCTGGGAACTGATAACTGACGATAGGTATAGTACCAACCAACAGTTCCTGACGAGTCCTGTCCAGTGTACTCGTAACCTAACGAGCACCCGCATACTATCTCAAGTACGACGTACTGACGGCTGTGGGACAGGCCGTCTCCCACACTGGGATGAGAAGCGCATACGCTAGTCTACTCCGGAGTATCGATGCCCTGTCTCGATAGTCCTGCGACTAGGGACCTGCATAAGGATGTGCTTATAGATTACCCAGCCCCCACGAGTGTGACTTCCATCACAACGCTGGTAATCAAGCAAAGATCCTAAGGGCTCTACTAATATGTATAGGCGATATGCTAAAAGAAACACATGGACATATTAAAGTAGAAACAAACCAAGTAGCATACTACCATTTTGAGCAAAATTGTATATACAAGGTGAATATCCCAAGCTTCCATTAAGTAATATACAAACTAGTATGATACAGTAATGGCCTCTAGGGCATATACATTAACAGAAATAGGAAACAAACCGTGCAAAAATTTCGCGATGATGATGCAAGAGGGCCGCGGAAGGGCGGCGGGAGCGCGCTTAGGCCGCGGTTTAGCGGTCTGTTGGAGGCTTCAGGGCTCCAAAAAATTTCTGTTGTTCTGTACTTGCAATCCCTCTCTGTTTTGATGTACCTTTTTCTTTTTCGCACTCTGGATTTTTCCAGATCCGTCAATCCTGCAAAGATTCACAAAAGAAACCCTTCAAACAATAAAAGATAATAGAATTTTTATATTTTTTTGATTTTTCAGTTTTTATGATTTTTTAATTTAGATTAACCCGAAATTGCAAAAAGGAAATACTACGCCATCCCCGGCAATGACGCCATTTGATTTGTATGTCAAAAACTATCTATTACCGCAATCAAGAACGGCGTCGCTTTGCAGCTAGCCGGTGAGTACGGATCGGTCCACAGGGATGTTGTGAATTTCCTAATCGCTCTTACGAATTAATTCCAAACGGTGTGAATGGATTAATTAAATCTAAAAACTAAATTAATCTAGGGCAATTGAATTAAAGATCTAACTATCTAACTAGGGCAAGGAATTAAATTTAATCTAGGGTAGAGAATGAAAAATTACTTAAGGCAAGAATTGAAATCTAAACTAGGGCAATTAAATAAATCGACTTACTTTACAGATAGCTCTCTCCAAACATTTACATAGGGTTGTCAGATCTGAATAGATGATATGAAAAGAGGCATCGATACTCTCTAAAAGAAATCTAAATTTTATTGATAAAAAGAGGCATAGGGAGGCATAGGTAATACAATTTTTAGAGTTCCTATTTATAGAGGATAGGAAACCCTAGGTTACATTTGATCCGCACATCTGCATTTACAAAAATAGCCCTATAAAGACCAGTCAACGCCGCCTCAAGTTTTGGTAAAAAGTTCATGAAGTCCAGGCACAAGATGGCCGCGGAACCGCGGCATGGGTAGGCTTTGGGCCGCGGTTCTGCGGCCTATTGGTCGGCCCCTCTGATGATTTTTTCTGGGCTCTTTCTGTACTCTTTGGGCTTTTTATTTCTTTAGTTCTTTTCTCCATTTGGCTTCTAGGTCTTCTCCAGATCTTTCAGTGAAAACTTGTAGTGGTCTTTTAACCGTTCACTTTAACATTTTGGATCTTGCGTTGCCTTATACATTATGAAATGTTCTTCGTCTAGGCTTGACTAAGATCCTTCTATTTGTTGGTCAAAAGTCCCTCTTTTGTATCATTTTTTTGTCTTTTTCACTGTTTTCGCTCCAAGAACCTGTAATCTGTAATATGTAGCAGACATGCGTCAAAAGCACCTGTTTATTTATAAAACGAATAAGAATGGGGAATATAATAATACAATATTATGGTGTGAACAAGCCTCCAGCTCCAACTTTGAGCTCTCCTCCAGCGAGAAGAACTTGCCCGTGGCTCGCATCGCCGGGGCAATTTCCCCGTCTTCCATCTGGACGACGAGTGCGATGTACTGGAGAACCTGAAGAAATCATAAGGGGGTCAGAAAGGAAAGGGAGGCACCAAATCTCACGGATGGTAAGACGCTGAGTGAAGAACCGAGTAAGGTGCAAGCACTAACCTGCACGGCCTCTTGGGCGATAGACGCCATTTGCGCTCTGAGAGTCCCCCGAGGGATTTTGGCCCAGCCGACCTCTCCATCTCTGTCAGCAGGCTGTCAGCAACGGAGAGCCCAGAGGGCACCTCAAAGCGGAGGTCCCCCTCGTCTACCAGGATCGAGGAGCCCGGGGTGCGCGAAACCGTCCGGTGGAACCTCTTGAGAGACGACGCCGGGGAGCCAGTCTCTATATCCGAAGCTCGGGCCTCTTGTTCCTGAACTCGCTTTCGGCTCGGCGCCTGGCTGGGCTCCGCGGCACTGGCCGCACTCGAACGCCTAGGTGGAGCACCTGCCGGAGGAAACGGGGCAGATGTCGGACGGGAAGAACTGGCACCTCCAGCCCTCGATCCCTTCTTCTGCTCGTGCATGGTCGCTCGAAGTTTGCTCGGCTCCATGGGTTCTGCACAAGACAAGGTACAATGGAGTCAACAACGCAAGTAGAAATGAAAATAAGCGCAAGTCTAACAGATCGCCTGTAAAATCCTAACTTACCGGCGAACTGGGCGGGGCTGAGCCCAGCCCAACTAAGGACCCGCTCAGAAAACAGCACGTCGGCCCGAGGAATGAGCTCCCACTCCGCCACTTTCACCACATCGGGATCGATAGACTGACTCTCCCGCCGGCACCTATCCCTAGACCACTGGGTGGGCACAGGCCAGTCTTCACCCTCTGGTGGCCCAACAAAGAAAAACTTTTTCTTCCAATCGTGGATGGAAGAAGGTACGACAACGACTCTCGACCCGGCAGCACATCCCCGTTGTTTCCTAAAAGAGATGTAAACCCACCTCGGCTCGCCTGCGTGAATGCCGGGATGACCTTTGTAGCAGAGAGAAGAGGCAAGGGTAGCCAGCCTGAAAGGGATCGACTGCAACTTCAAACGGACCAGGAACCCAAGGAGAATCCTCCAGGAGTTCGGCACTAACTGGCCCGGGGCTAACTCAAAATGATTCAGCGCTCGAACAAGCTCGGGAGAGAAGGGCAGGCGCATTCCGGCCCAAAAAGCTTTCAAGTACAGGGCAATCTCCCTGCCTCGCACCTGATCTGCCCTCTCCCCTTCCTCGGCCAAACGCATCGTATAGCCGGAAGGAATGTGAAAACGAGTCCGAACAGTGGCGAGCTCATCCTTATACCTCACCGTGGACGACACGCCAGGTGCATCCGCGACCTCCGCTCGGGGGACCGCCGCCGTCGCGCGACCCTGGGAAGAGGATCTGGCCCTAACTCCCCAGGAGGACTCCGACTCCGAAGAAGAAGAAGAAGAAGAAGAAGAAGAAGAGTAAGAATCTACAGAGGGCTCCCCAGACTCTACCCGAACTACATCTACAGACTCTTTAGAAGAATGCATCTAACCTGATAGAGCGGATGAGCCCTCGGAAGAGAAAACGCAGAAATTCCGACCTAAAGAGGAGAGCGCCGAGTTTACAAGACCAAGGACGAGGAAAATTACGATGAAGTGTGGGCCCTAAAAAGGACCCGCCTCAATTTATAGCTGCCGGCGTACACATCCAACGGCGACAGTCATCTCTCGCCAAAACGACCCATCGCATTCGACGGCCACCATCGCTCCACCTGTCGCACACGCATTGGTCGCATCCCATTGGACGCAGGGAACCTTCGTCCGTCACGTCAACCAACCAGCGCCAGGCATGTGGGCCGTCGCTTCGGCAAACGTACGCACGATCCAGCGCATCGCCTGATTCGCTGACATCGTCATGAGAATACGATAGATTGCCCGGGAACACGCCCCGACAATATCTTCGAAGATCGTCTCACCTCGGGTGACCCGGAAGACCACTCACGACCCGACCCGTGAGCGAGTCGGGACGAGAGTAGGGGGTTAATGATGATGCTCGATATCGGTGATCTCCGAGATCATGACACGTGGCAGATGACATGTCCCGAAGCTTGCAAGAAAGGACCTACAGTGGCCGACCAGACCACTCCTATGCCCGTCCTACAAACAACCGTTGGCTCGTCTCCGAGCTCCCTGCACAACTAGCCTCCTCGGCCCTCTCAGCTCGCCTCCGGGCTATACCAAAACCTAGATACCTCGGCCTCCCGCTCGTCCCCGAGCCACCTGCCGAGCTTATCTTCCTCGGTCCCATTGACCGACCAACGACACCGACCACAGGCGCATCCGCCTCACTTCCACGAATCTCGTCTTGCACGAGATATCCGCCGGCCACGTTCCGCGTTCCACGCCATCACGATCCCCCATTAACGAGCCTGTCTCGCCATTAATGCGGGATCCCGCTTAATACGCGGGCATAACGTTGGGAGCGTAACGGCCGGTGTGATTCTCGCGCCTGCCTGCCTGCTGCCACCACTATATAAACCCCTTTTTCAGACGGTTCAAGTAAGCCATTCTTTCCCCACTAGGCCGTTACTCTGCTCGAATATCCGGTCTAACTTGATCGTCGAAGGGTCCTCGGTGGTACAACCACCCCGGGACTTCCTTGCAGGTAGCTCGGCCACAACAACCTCAAACCCATTGAGATCCACACGCTTCATGAGCCAACCTCCAACTCAATCTCAGTCGTCCATCATCGCTCCCAGAAGATCTACGGAAGGTAATATCTTGACGTGATCCGACATCCGTCAAGTGACTTTTGTAGGGGGATTAAGAAAAGTATGGGTTACTCCATATATTTTTTTATAAAAAAAGATAATCAATTAGGTGCATAAATGCCAAAAAAAAGTTGGGAAAAAAAGAAAGAAAAGAAAGCCTGGATACCTTAGCAGCCCGTTGGATGGAGCGACTTATCAGACAGAACGCCTCATTGACCAATCCAACCGCCAGGAGTCTCCCACTGACGCAAGCAACAAATAGACTCGTGCCTTTTTGTGGACCAGCTCATAGAAATCGCCGTCAAAGCCTCTATCCCTCATCAGGTACGCCGGATCCACTAGCGTCCCGATTGGGCCTCTTTTCTCTCAATCTGATCCCTCCGTTTTTCATCCAACGGTTCAGATCGATCCATTTATTTTTCAAAGTCAGCGAGCCTATCCTCAGACCCAAATAAAAGATAGAGCCCCAATCCCACACGCCAATCCCAACCCTAACCCTAACCCAAACCCAAACCCAAATACAAATCCAAACTCAATCGAATCCGATTCGATCTCGACCTCGACCTCGACCTCGACCTCCAGCCATGGCCGCTGAGTCCGAAGACCCCGCTGCCTTCGACGACGAGGACGACGATCTCGAAGACACCGACGCCGACGACACCGACCTCGACGAGGACGAAGCCCCCTCCGCCTCCGCCGCCGCCGGCGACGGCGTCGAGGTGTCGCCGTCGCCGAGCGCTAACCCTAGCCCTAACCCGCCATCAGATCCGAATCCGCCGCCTCAGAACGGCGCAATCCAGGCGATCCCTATCTCCTCCACTGTCCCGGCCGCCTCCGACGCCTCAGCTGCCGGAGATGTCAAGCGGCAGCGGATCGAGGAGAGGAGGCCGGCGGCGGCGGCGGCGCTGGACGAGTCGCGGCGGTTGTTCCAGCGGCTTTGGACCGACGACGACGAGATCAAGATCCTGAGGGGGTTTCTGGGGTTCACGTCGTCTCGAGGCACGACGTTCGCGTCGCATCAGTACGACACCGGGCCGTTCTATGAGCAGATCAAGAACGAGCTGCAGCTCGACTTCAACAAGAATCAGCTGATCGAGAAGCTGCGGAGGTTGAAGAAGAAGTACCGTAACACGGCGAATCGAATGGCGAACCACGGCAGCGATTTCAGCTTCAAGAGCCCTCACGAGAAGGCCACCTACGACATCGCGAGAAAGATCTGGAGCGCGAGCATCAAGAGATCCGGCGAGAGCGACGACGATCTGAATCCGTACTCGAACCATAACGCTAGCGATGCCGCGATGAACTCGGATCGGAGAAGAAATTCTTCAGGGTCATCCAGATCGAGACGGCGCAATCGGAAGCGATCTCTTGAATCCCTGTCTCCAGCGCCGGCAGCAACGCCTCTGCCTGCGCTTCTGCCACCGCCTCCACCGCCGGCTCCGGCACCCGCACTGGTACCAGCAGATGGTGTGGTCAAAGTCGAGATTCAAACTGCTCCAGCAGCAGCTGCAGCAATAACAACAGCTCCAACTCCAACGATCACACCAAAAATCGAAAAGACTTCAAATTCTTCAGCTTCTCCGATCCCTAGCGTGATCGAGGAGACAGTAAAGAGCTGCGTTTCACCCATTTTCAAAGAGCTCTTGAACTCGGCGGTATCTGCGCCTTTCGGATTGGGGATAAATTTGCCGCCTTTGTTGAATTTCGGCGGAAATTTGGGGAATTTAGGGAACTCGTCAAGCGACGAGAAGTGGAAGCAGCAGCATACTCTTGAGCTGGAGGTTTACTTGAAGAGGGTGGAGCTTGTGAGGGAGCAGATAAAATTGACATTGGAGGAGCTTAAAGGATCACAACATGCTTCAGGGAGCTCATCATAAAGGTTTTTTCTTTTGTAATTTTAGGGTCTTTTGTTTTCCTCTCTTTATATATAGCTGATTTTATCTCTGTTTTAATTATTTACAGCTGTTGGCAGTTTGAGTGTGGATAAAAAGGGGAACTTTTTTTGAAATAACTGTTATTTTAGCTTCTCTGTCTCTCGTCTTTGTAGGATTATAATTTTTTGAGATGGTTTGCACATTTGATCTATATCTACTTGAATGTCTGTTTGGTTGTGTTTGATTGATTTCAAGGGGCCATGACAGTTGTAGGCGATTCACAACTTTTTGGCTATAGTTTGCAGATCATGTAATGTTTTTGGCTTGACTTTTACTTGGATTATGAAACTTTGAGTGCTCTTTTAGGGTTCATGGAGTTCCTGTGGTGAGAACTTTGTGATTCAAAATGATTCATTGAACTCATACTATGGTGTTAAAGCATTGCTTTCATTAAAGAAAAATAGTATTGCTTTATCCTTGATTACCATTATTGCTAGAAGATTTCATTTGTTTATTGGCATAGGAGCAATCAGTATATTCAGAGCAATCAGTATATTCTACGGCATATACACACACAAAAAAACTCCGTGATTTGAGTACTTCTTGCATTTTTAACCGATCATAGAACAATTTTCTTTTATTGATTTTCATAATCAAATCAATAATAAAAGAAAATCAAAATCATATGAAAACTGCCATGCATATGCTTTTAGTCATAGCGTTAAAGATGCATGACGCTGATGTGTCTGTATGTGTGTGTGTGAGAGAGAAAAAGAACAGCCCCTTTTGTTACTAGCCAATTGATGAATGTGTCGGTAGTTCAATATCTTTTCCTTGCTCACCAACCAATCTCTTTGCTATAAATATGCCATTTTGTATTTCACATGCTTGTCAATGTTTTTCCTTTCCCTTTTTCCTTTTCATTTCATCAGGATAAATGTTTATATGCTTTTGGACCCACCATGATCAGTTTGTAGGTTTGCAAGTGCTGCTTCTCATTATTATTAGGAGTGTATTCTGTTGTGGGGCCTATGGTACTGTCATTTATCTTCAAGCTTCTCACTATAACAGCAGCTGACAATTTGACAATGTCCCTTCATACAAATCAATGAACAAGGTTGACTCGGAGAAATGATATGATGCTTTGCCTGCTTTAAAACTGATGATGCTAGAATCTAGATATTTGGCAACCTGGTGGTCTTCCTGTTTTGTGTCAAAATTGTATGCTCCGGCTGAAAGAGAGTGATTTCATCGGAAAGCCCTCCCTCCTTCGCCTCTTCTCTAACCCCTTTCAAGATAAGGGTGACGCTGTAGATGGAAGGAAAAGCAAGCAAGAAGAGGCTGGATATCTAGATGCGCTGAAGGCGGTTGCCCCACCGGCACAACAGGATATTTTTGTTGCTGGATCCGGCATGGTGCTGCTTATATGCTGAGCGGCCGCCGTTTTGGGGGATAAGGCCTTAGATTAATCAACAATGCAGAATGAATAAACCCAACAAGAAAAGCTCATGGGCATATATAGTTAAAGGGAAATTAATAAATGAAGGTATCATCTGGTAGTATATAATCTTTTTAGGCAAATTAAACAAACAAACCAATTTACTCACAACAAAGAGAATCATCGACTGAATCTAATAACAGCAAAAATCATTAGTACGTTTGAAACTTCTCCTTGGTCTTCTCAAAGACTTGTTCGGCAATAACAGCTCCATTACCATCTGCTCGTTTGATCTCGAGCTGGGCCTTTTGGTAATGTCCTGTGCCTCTTAATCCATCTGCGATGAAATCATCGAATCCGATAGCTATTGCTGCTTCTGCCTTAGCTCCATACACCAACCTCTGCATCATCAAACGACGTGGTATTAACATCAAAAGAGCGAAACCTAGGAAGACCATGGTCAAGAAACTACCTTGATTCTTGAGAGATGTATTGCGCCAAAACACACTGAACAAGGCTCGCAGGACGCGTATATTTCGCAATCAGATAGCTCAATCTTCCCAAGTTTCTTACAAGCCTGATTTCAGTATGTAGAGGGCATTATTTTGTCTCCTTACTCTATGTTCCGAAATTCTTCAATTTGGTAGCTTGCACATTAGAATACATAACCACAAGACTCACTAGAAAACTTTAATATGGTACATAAACTGTAGAACCACCTTATCGAACATTGTTTATTAAGCTGTAATGCCTACAAAACAAGAAGAAGAAGAAGAAGAAGAAGCCTACAAAATCTAGCCCCTCTTGTGATTATAGTCTATAGCCTGACACAAATTATATGCATTATCTAAAATCTTAATCCATAAAATAAAGGAGGCTATATATATGCCTGCCTACAATAACAACCAAGGGAAAAAGAATATAGGGAATCATATATTAAATCAATAATCAGCAACCTAGTAAATGGAGAGTAAAAATATTGAAGGGGATATAATTGAACTGTAGAAGTATAAACTACAGGATATCAATCACTTAATCATGGTGAATTTTTTTATAAAAAATAATAATAATGTTTCAGATAGTTCAGTAGCTCGGTACAACAAGAACCACAAACTCCCAGATTTTTACGATGCTTTTGTGATTGGTTACATTAGATCTTTTTCTCCTGCATAATTTTTAACTGCTCGCCCCATAAATTAACATCTAGACCATTTCCTTTTTCACTGCCTCGGTTCATATTGGCTTTAGGTCTATCCCTCCATCAACTACTATCCTGCATTTATCTGCAATTGAAGCTATGACTAAGTTCTTCGATAATCTTATTTATCTTACAATTAGTATAACTACTAGGTTTTTGCACGTGCCATGGACATGGATAATTTGAATATTTTATAGTTGTATTTCATAAGAAACGGATGTAAATGAGGCTTAGAAGTAAAAGAACATGAAGACGAAGTACAAACTTCAGCTTTGTTAACATATACATTTAAAACTTGCAATAAACTTTCAATTTCTCACCGATTCACTGATCATGCCAAAGAGCTAAGTTCCTTTATCTTTCTAAAATGCACTTTTACGAATTAAGTCTTTTTTATTAATTCATGTCCATATTAGATCTATGCTACGTTAAATGGGTTTAACAGGGAGATAGCTATTTAATAAAGGCCAAAAGAAATCTAAATTAATCGGTGATATATATATCATTCAACTTGTAGAATAAGATGTTAGATGTACCACAAAGAATAAAACAATTTAAGAAGGTTTAACAATTAATTTACAGATGTGTATAGGGTGTTGATTTGATTTGTGAATAACAAACTTGCATTTCTTTTCTATTCTTACCAAATACTCGAATAAATCTCAGAAAAAAAGTAATAAAAAAACAAAAAAGTCAATCCATTATCAATCAAATATCTACATCCATCACAGAAATCAAAATGAAGCCAAATTACAAACATAATTTTTTTTTTGCCAATTCGATGGCCGACCAAGCACATGATTGTTCTCAAAGACCAAACCAACTTCCACTCCCTGCTGCCATGAAAACATTGGAGGGGAGGGGGGGGGCGGGGGGGGGGGGTGGATAATAAGTTCAGAGAAAGATTGAGATTTATAGATCTAGAAACGAGATGAATTAAAGCTATTTGGAAGATGATGAGTTTTCCTATTAAAGCCACTAAATGTGAAAATGCCATTAGAAAGATGAAAGAGTGGATGGTGTACAGTTGGTTAGTCATAAATCTAGCATGTTGTAGATTTGATAATCATTAGGTAGTTCAAATGTTCTTTCAAATTCTAACTCTTTCTATCTTCATTTTATACTTGCTAAAGTCATTATTAATTAAGAGGACTACCTAATATTTTCTCTTCATTTATTTCTAAACACCCCTCATTATTCTTTTACTAATACCACTCTAAATTTACAGATTCAATACCATAACATAATAATATAGTTATTAATGTAATAAAGAGTGTAGTAATAATTGGATGTGTAAATATAAAAGGGACTACCACAAATGACTACCAAAAATTTGATCTCATTTTCACTTAGTAGAGTACCAATTATGCTCTATTTGGCTTTAGAGTTTGGACAACCATAGCATTTGTGTGAAGGTACAGGCGTTACATGAAACTATAGTTTTCAACACTCTACCTTCAAGTGGCAAATTCTGAACATGTTGTCGGGTATGGCGAAAAATTACATTATAGCTATGACAAAGCCATGAATTAACGTTACGTGATTCAAAATTTTAAGAAGAGAAGATCGTCGAGGATAATATTAAGGTTAAAAAAAACGGACTGTGAACAATCATTTAAAGAATTTAATGAAAAGATAAAAACACTTGTAAACTTTTTTCACACAAAAATTCAAATTATATAATCCAAATAAATATCTTAGAGAAGATTTTCCCTTAAATGTTACATTCTAAAGAACTTTCACAAATATATGACAATATGTAAAAGAATATAACCAAATAGGTTTAGATTATTAGCACATTGATACCTTTAACTTGATGAATAACCATTTAAAAACATCTAATGCATAAAAATTATTAAGAGATAATATACTTATAAATTGATTGTATCAAATATCTAGTAATCCAAATATATATGGAGCAAAGAGGAGCTACGCAATTCTCCCCTACGCAATGAACTGTGAATCAAACCTAGCCCGGCGGGTGGGACCCAGTATGGCCCCCAGCCCATTGTTGGGTCCATTGCACAAACTTGCGTAGAGAAAGAGTTGCATAGTAACCCTTTTCTCTCTCTCTCTCTCTCACACACACAACACACAAGAGAAGTGCTTTTATAAGTTTCATTCTAACAAAACTTTTGCTAATAAGGTATAAATAAAGGGTTTATTACTAAATGGTCTCTCAATACTTGTCTAATTACTAAAAAACCCAATACTTGATAATTACTATTTATTCCCCAAAACTTTGAATAATTACTAAAAGGCCCCCAGAGTTACTAAAAAGATTGTCTTTCTTTCATTCCGTTAGACATCTAACGGAGGGATACCGGGACTATGGTTTTAAAGCCTCCAAACTACTCTCCTACATCTAAAATCTCTAAGTTCGGCTTCAAATCAAAATTAGGTTTTTCATTGATTGGGACCGAACTTAGGGATTTTAGATGTAGGAGAGTGGTTTGGAGGCTTTAAAATCCTAGTCTCGACATGTCTCCGTTAGATGTCTAACATAATGAAAGAAACAAAATCGTTTAGCAAGTCAGAAGACCTTTTAGTAATTATTCAAAGTCTTGGGGAGTAAATAGTAATTATCAAATATCAGGTTTTTTTAGTAATTAGGCAAGTATTGAGTAACCATTTAGTAAAAAACCCATAAATAAAATATATTTTTTAATCATGTGGGCCCAACACTTTTGTTTCATTTGGAAGTTTCATTCTAAAAGAACTTATGGCAATATATAATTATGTAGAGTTTATGGAGTTTAGTGTAAAAGTATATAACAAATAAAGTAATTTTTATCCCTGCCCCATAATTTTGTTTTAGCCAACAAATAAATTGTGGTCGATGGGAATCGAACCCAAAATCCATCGCTCCCAAATTTCCAATATCTTACCAACATGCCATCTGAAATATATTTTAGGTTGGGCATATTTAATTGTATTCAATTTCAATTAATGTAGTATACATACATATATTGAAACCCTCTTTCTATGTGAGGCGGTCGCCTAAGCTCGTCTCTTTGAGGATACGTCCCTGCTTCCTACACTTAAAAAACAAACTCTGGGTTTTGTATTATATTAGCAACAAAAAGACCAATCCTTTATCCCAAATTTTTGGCAATGGCTATGTGAATCCATTTCTTACATTCTGCTTTATTAAATACAGTCTTCTCAGTTAAATTAACAATTACTAAATTATTCTGTTGGTATCTATGTTCGTTTAGGCCTACCTCTATCCCTCATTGTGCCATTGACTACGATTTTATCAGCGGAACATTTATTACACACAACAAATTATCTTCATCAGTTGTCTCTCAACTTACTTACCTCCAACTTACAGCCATTTTATAGAGATTCCTTTCAACTTCAAAGTTATCCTACGATTATATAGCATTCCTAAACACTTCGCTCCAATTACACAGCTTTGATCCTATGAACTACATTTTCTTCGGACTCACCATCATGACTAATTATAGATCCTAAATGGCAAAATGATTTATAACTCTTGGACATCATTTTGCACCATATTCTTATTTCTTCATATTCTTTAGCTAAAGCTACATTCCATATATTTTATTTTTATTCTACTAATTCAAAATCATTTGGATCGAAGGCATCTTTCATTTTTCCCATCCAAAAACCATCCCTTACTAAGATTCATCAACTAAACAACACCATCATCATATAGCATACACCACAAAATCTCATCTTGAATATATCTGGTATGTTCAACAATAATTAATGCAAAAGGACGAGGACTTAATATTGATCTACGCCTACAAGGATAGACAATGGCTTCATTTCTCCTCTGATTGTCATCACTCTAGTAATTGCTCCATCATACATACTTATGTAATTCATTCTTGTTTAAAACCCACCACATTATTTGTAGGCCTTTTCTAAAATCTATTTCTTCTTATTCCAGGCTTGATTGGCTTCGGAGCTAAATTATAGTTTTCATTGAGTTATTTAAACATAACTTCAATTTCTTAATTATGCACTGTTTGGCTTTGGTTTTGAAGTTTAGATAATCGGAGTTATCTTAGCTTCAAAGTTGAGATAATTGGAGTTATCCAAAATCCATTCCAACCTCTTTTACAAACAAAAAACAAAAAAAAAACTCCAAAAAATGAGAAGAAAACACTTGTTTTGGAGTTTAAATAACTCCAAATCCAAACAACCCATCAAAGTTTTAGATTTTATGGGTACGTAGAGCCTTGTCGATAGAGTTTGCATAATCTAGACCTCCACTAAAAAATAAACCCCGGTTATCGTTAGTCCAAAGGCAACAGGCCCAAAGTTTGATAAGTTTGGAGAAAAGTTCAAATAACTTCATTGATCTCAGCTTTTAAAGCCTACTCAAGTCTCAACTTCAAACCTAAGGCCAAATGTGGCGAAGTTACGATTCTGGTGTTGAGTTGCACTACCGCTATTAGCCACTAGTTATTTACCTTTATTGAGAACTGAATTATTGTGAGATGCTCAATGTATATATTTTTCATTATAGTTCGTCATTTATATCATCTTATAAGTTAATGAAATGTTTTGTTTAGCTAGGGACACGCTGGCATATTCATACTCCTCAAACAAAACAAGTTGCAATTAGTCTAACAGCTAATAGCTAAAGTTTTTGGGTCAAGCGGATGTTGCCAAGATGAAGTAGTGAACGAAGTAATAAAAAAGATAAAATGTAATTTCTTTTTTAAATTTTATTTCCGACTAAGCAGATTAGAAGTTCAAAAACCAGAATGGTAATGGGTATTGGTATTTCTTTTGCGAAAATTGAATAGAGTCAGCACAAAACTCTAGCCAAATAAAATATTTCATTGAAGATATGAAATAAGGAAAAATTACAAAATAGAAAATAGAAACAAAATGATACCTCAGTTGCCGTTTAAATGAGAGGCTATCACAAAATTGATACACTAAAAGAACCTAACAATATAATAAGGTAGCCATTGATTCTAGTGTGGAAAATAAAGGCCACCTCTTATTAACTTTACAAACTTTGATTGTTCAGAGTTCAATGATGTAACATCCAAGAAATAATTTTTCTTTCTATGCTAATCAAGCAGACTAGAACACCAAATTTCAGAATGGTAATTTTTTATTTATAAAATAACCTAAACAATGTACTAAGTAGCTAATAATTCTTTTAAAAATACACATAAGCAGCCCATTATCATCTTGCTCTCCACTTACATAAATTTCATGATTACTAATTATATATCAACAAATTCATTAAAAATCAATGAACCCAGATCATAAAGTTCTAAAATAAGCAGACCCATGAAAGATTCCTTAACAAAAAACACTAAAGGTGAAAGAAAATGGATCAGAATCAACACAAAAAGATAAAATATAGAAAAGAGCTTCTAAAGAAAGTGATGGAGGTTCTTTTCGGGTCTCCGTCAGATGTTGTCTTCCGTTGATCTCCCGGTGGATTTTGGTGATGATCTTCTGTTGCATGTGGATCTCAATGGGTTTTGGTGAGATTGATGATTTAAAGGGTTTTAGCGCCGAATACCTGCAAAGAAGTCCCGGGATGGTTTGGTACCACCGAGGACCCTCCGACGATCAAGTTAGTGCTAGATCCGGGCAGAGTAACGGCTCAGAGGAATAAAAAATGGCTTATTTGAACCCTCTGTGATGGGGGTTTATATAGCGGTGATGGCACGCAGCAGCAGGCGCGAGAATCTCGCCAGCAGTTACGCTCCCGATGTCACGCCCGCGTAGAGAGCGGATCGCAGAGGCGTGGAACGTGGGATGTTGTTGGCGGAGAATCCGCGCATAGCGAGATTCGCGGAGCGACGGTTACGCCTGTGAGCGGTGGATCTGGTCAGAGGGACCGAGGAAGAAGGCCTCGGCTAGGGAGCTTGGAGATAAGCAAGAGGGCCGAGGAGTCCTGGTCCTGTGGCAGCTCGGGACGAGCTGGGGGGGGGGGTCGAGGAGGCCAACTTGCAGAGAGCCCCGAGGAGGGCCAGCTTGTGCTTATGGGTCGAATACAGGGGTTGCCTGGTCGGCACCTGTGGCCCTTCCTTTTGAGTTTTGGGACACGCCATCTGCCACGTGTCCAGATCTTGGAGACCGCCAATATTGAGCTTCATCATTAGCCCCTCACTCTTGTCCCGACCAGCTAGCGGGTCGGGTTAGGAGTGGACTGCTAGGCCTCTCGAGGTGAGCTCCTTCCTAAGGCTTTGTCGAGACGAGTCCTCGGGCTGTCAGTTGTCTTTTCTGCTAGTGAATCGGGGCGAGATCTCCGCATTTAAGGAAGGTGCGCCGATTCGTGCACTCTGCCACTGAAGCGACGGTCCACGTGTCAAGCGTCGATTAGCCGACGCGACGTATACAGGCTTGCAGCGTCTGATGGGACGCGGTCCAGCGCAGGTCGACACATGGAGCGATCGGAACCGCTGGACGCGAGGAGTCGTTTCGGCGGGAAATGACGGGCGTCGTTGGATGAGGCCGCTTGCAGCAATAAGTAGGGGTGGGGCCCTCTCCAGGGCCCCTAATCTTTCATTTTTCCTCTCTCTTAAGTCGCGGCTGCTCGGCGTTCTTCTTCTTTTTAAATACATGGTTCGCTCCTACTCTTTGGGCTGCTCGCGCCAGAAGGAGGCTAGTGGCGCGGCCGAGCCCCTGGCTGGCTCATGCCCTGCACCAGATATTCTGCTGGCGATAGGGCCGTCGTTGACGGCTCCTGGTGGTTGCTCCAGCGGCGGCCAGAGACGTCCACAGTTATCCGAGCTCCAGACGGGGGACAGAGGGGAGGGCGAGGACGGGGCCTCTCTTAAGAGGAAGAGGACGATTTCTCGCGCGTCGTCGTCGAGGGTCCCTGAAGAAATTTCCGTGCAGGAGGGGGCGCCGTCTTCACGGTTCTGTCTGGGCTTTCCGTTCCCGCTGGCCTTCTCGCCGGGATGGAGGAGTCGGCTGGGGGAAAGCTTCCGCATGGCTCCCTGAGGGTCCAACTGGAGGCCATGGCCCAGAGGGCGGTCCAGGTATGAACCCCTCTACGTGTAGTTTTTCTGGTATACCTTTCTTTGGCTCGGGGGCCTCCTGGTTTCTCATTCGTTTTCCGTCAGGTCCTTCAACACTGTGCCCTAACCGCTCGTATGGAGGCCAAGGGGGCGTTCCACACACCGAGGCCAGTAGAAGCGTTTCCCTCGGAGGTCGAGGTTTTTCGGCGTGACCTGCGCTTAGATAGGGCAAGGGCCGACGTCCTGGCAGCCTGGGCGGAGGCTGTGGAACTTGCCAATTCAGCGAATCGGGGTGTCCATCGTCGTCTGAGTGCATCCCTCAGGGTCGCTGATAGGAAGCTGGCAGATCTGGCCGAACGCTTCGTGGCCATGGAGAAGAAGAGGGACGCCAGCAGGGGAGATGCTGAGGCGGCGCTTCTGGAGGCCCAGGTTGCCGAGGCTCGGGCTAAGAAAACCGTGGCCGATTATAAGACGTCAGAGCAGTTTTACGTCGAGCTCGGGGAGTATTCTGTCGTCGCGTGGAACAAGGCCCTAGACGGCGTGAAGGAGCAGCTCCCGAGTTCGACGATGGCAAGCTCCGCGCTCGGGTTCCGCTTCCAGTGGCGAGGCCTCCGGTGGAAGATGGTGAGGGGAGTAGGGCGCGCCCCTGGTGGAGAAATCTCCGATGGTAAAGCCCCCTGTCACGCCCCGCTTCCCAGAGTACGCAAGATTGGGCACGTGACATAGCCAACCATGCTACCTGCGGGTAGGAAGTATCCATCCACAGTCACATTACGGTTGTAAGGATATCAAGAACAAGATAATAAACTAATCTAATACATGTCCAAATCCATAATAACAAGAATCAATAAACAATAAGTGCGGAAGCTAATGATCCAATACAATGAATAAACAGTACGTCCCATAATGCGGGCTCACATCTGGAAATGAAAGAAATAAATAAACTAACCCTAAGGACTCACTGTTCAGCCTGCTGGCTGAAGTACTCCTGCTCGGTCGTCGACAATGGTACGGAATCTGGGCCATGCAAAACCCAGACGTCAGCGCGTCGTGACATCAAATATATAGTATAAACATGGTAATAAGCAATGCAAGTATGAACATGAATAAAGCAGTAACAAGAAATAACAAGCAGGGTAATGTGCAATAGTGTCCAAACTGTCCTATCAGGTTTTCTACTCTATAGTCTTTGAAACCAATTGATGAATCGTCGATGTAACTCAATAGTATCCCGTGCGTGCCCGGGACCACGGTCATAACCCTCGGGGCTGAATCCGAGACGTGCCGCTAAGCAGTAAAAGGTAGTAGGATGGACGAGTGATGTCAGCATCAACACTCCGGAGCTGGCCAAGCCCGTAAGACTGATCAGAACAATGTATCGAACTGTTGAGTTACAAGTCGGTTTCACCTTTGATTTCCCCATACCCCCAAACTATGTATGTCAGGTCAGGTATTCAGTAGTCAAGGACTAATGCCAACACAAAGTCAAGTAAAAGTAGGTCTGTCTGGATCGACAGCAGGAATGGTTAGGTTTGTCGGCATTAGGCATGAGATCAGGAAACAAGTAGTGTCATGGTACAACAGGATGAGTCGGTATGTATGTATATGTCAGGTGTAGCAGGGTCGGGCCAATATGTCGTGCAATCGGGTAAGTGCTCACAACAGGTATACAATCAATAATGGACAACAGCAGGAAACAGTAATTAACCACAATATTCCATATAACCACAGTGATGTTTGTATCCTCTTATTAACAGGTTCAAGCACCTATAGGGTGCAATAGCCACAAGGTAAATCAATATCCACAATTCTGAAGTAATGAAGCTACAGGAATTTACATTAAGTATAATAATTGTTTCGTGAATGATTTAACAGTTTAAGCAGATATGATTCAGTCGTTTTGTTTAGTTGAAATATGGATTGGTGTGGGTTGATTAATTACGAGGAACTGTTGTAACGATTCCATTATAAAGATAACTGCAATAATATGATATCAATTGCCATCATTAAGTTGTTTTATAGTATGAATTCAAATGCGTGGCAAGACTAGATCTCGCACGCTAGCATGTTAGAGCAAGTATTCAGATACTTGCCTAGACGGTTCCGCAATCTGGAACACGGATGCGATGTCGGCAGAAAACGCGATACGGGTGTACGGATCTCGGATCGAGTCCCAACAGCGAACAACGGGATCACACGGACCAGGGTACCTCGCTGGAGCATCGGGTTCGCCAAGACGGCACGGTCGGATTCCGGCAACAACAAAAGTAGCGAAGTTAGCAATTACGATATGATACACGCAAATAACGACCAGCAAGGGGGATTGTACCAAAAGGGAGGACAAGGAAAACTTACAGGAAAGAAGCAGGGTGCAACCACGATGGCTCGACGGCACTGGAACGCCGGCGAGGCAGCGACGACGGCTGCGAAGGTCTGGAACAGCCGCTGGGCTTGCTGGAGAGGGGGTGCGACGAGTGGAGGAGGGTGGTGGTCGGCCCAGGTGATCGAGGGGGAAAGGAGGGTGTCGCGGATGTCGTCGGCGACGGGAGGTCGCGTCGACGGCGAGGTCTGCGGGGGTTGGAGGCGACGTCGGGTTGGGTGCAGGCGCGGGAATCGTCGGAGGAAGGAGGTAAGAGGGTGCGGTGAGTCTCGTGGTGGCGAGGGCGGCGACGGCGAGGTCGCGGGGGATCGGCGGTGACGTTGCGAGAAGCTAGGGTTAGGGTTTCGTGATGGAGGCAGAACGTGGGGAGGCGGCTGCAGCGTTTTCAAATATAAGAAGAGAGAGAGGGAGATTGGAGAGAGGAAGAGAGAGATTGAGGGAAGAGAGAGAGAGAGATAGGGAAAAGGAGGCGGGGCCCACGAGCTCAATTGGGAGCTCGTGATTGGCCACGAGATTTCTAAAAAGGGATTTGGAAATAAATCTGAAGGAGTTGGAAAGATTTTAAAGAGTTTAAGTGATTAAACTGTTAAGGGAAAGATATTCGTATATATTTTTAGTTTAAGTATATTAAATTAAATGGGCCCTTTTTGGCGCGAAATGAAACATTTCCAAATCGCGCCCGGGTTGCGCCCAAATGTTCCAAATTCAAATTATAGGATTTTAAGCGGGTTCCAAATTTTGAAAAGAGGTGTTTAATGATTAAAATGCATGCCCCCAAGTCGGACACTTGCACGCGTGCGTAGTCGTCCAAACTCGCCCGTTTAGCCAAACGGAACGGAATCTCGACACGCGGACGCTACCACACGACTAGTGGCGACGAGTAGGCCAACATGAACATCTTAAATTTCATTTTAGGAGTTAAAATTTGTTATGTGCCAAAATGACCTAACCGGTTATAATTTTGCAAAAAGCACCAAATAATCAGGATAATTGGACTGAGCAAGATATAACCCTCAACTAGTAATATAAATAGTATTATTGGGCTCGGGTGTTACATCATACCCAACTACAAAAGAATTTCGTCCTCGAAATTCCAAGAATACAAGATAGCTAATTACTGGAAAATGTGAGGGAATTTCTGCCGGATCTCGTCTTCTCGCTCCCAAGTAGATTCTCCATGCGATCGGTTACCCCAAGAAACTAGCACAAGAGGGATATATAACCTTGTTCTTAAGAACCTTTTCTCTTCGATCCTTGATTTCAACTGGTCGCTCCTCAAAAGTCAGGTCCTCCCGTACAGTCAACTCCGAATGATCCAAGACATGAGTCTCATCACGAACATACCTCCGTAGTTGAGACACATGAAACACATCGTGAAATCCTGCTAATGACGGTGGTAACGCCAACCGGTACGATACCTCTCCAACACGCTCCAATATCTCGAAGGGTCCAACGAATCGGGGACTAAGCTTTCCCCGACTTCCAAAGCGAATCACTCCTCTAGTCGGTGATATCTTCAGGAATACCAAATCACCCACGGCGAACTCTAGAGGTCTTCTTGACATGTCGGCCCAACTCTTCTGTCTGTCTTGAGCGGCCTTCATGTGCTTCCTGATTGTATTCACCTTCTCGACTGTCTGTACCACCAAATCTGGTCCTAGTAACCTTCGTTCACCAACATCATCCCAACCAACAGGTGAACGGCACTTACGACCATACAGTGCTTCAAACGGGGCCATCTGAATAGTTGCTTGGAAGCTATTGTTGTACGAAAACTCCACCAGGTGTAGATGATCCTCCCAAGAACCTTTGAAGTCCAACATGCAAGCCCTCAACATATCCTCAAGGGTCTGGATCGTTCTCTCTGATTGTCCATCAGTCTGAGGATGATAAGCTGTGCTAAACTTCAATCGAGTCCCCAAACTTCCTTGTAAACTCCTCCAAAAGTGCGACAAGAACCGAGTGTCCCGATCGGACACGATGCTTACCGGTACTCCATGCAATCTGACAATCTCCTGCATGTATCGCTCTGCCAAAGTCTCCGTCGATTGACCAACCCGAAACGGAATAAAGTGAGCTGCCTTGGTCAACCGATCGACAATCACCCATACTGCATTGTTGCCCTTTGGACTCCGCGGTAAAGCTGTCACGAAATCCATGGTTATATGTTCCCACTTCCACTGAGGAATCGGAAGTGGTTGCAACAAACCAGCAACCCTTTGGTGTTCAGCCTTGACTTGCTGACACACCAAGCACTTAGCCACGAAGCGAGCAATTTCCCGTTTCATACCTTCCCACCAGAAGTGCTGTCGAATATCTCGGTACATCTTTGTCCCTCCTGGATGTACAGAGTAAGCTGAACTGTGTGCCTCCTTCATAAGCTCTTCACGCACATCTCCCTTTGGCACACACACACGGCTACCATATCTCAACGAACCATCTTCATGGATCAGTAAATCGGTTCGTAGTCCGGCTCCAACCTGTTCTCGAAACCTTTGCAGTCTAGGATCCTGCGATTGTGTCGCCTTAATCTTCTCAACTAAGGACGATTGTACTTGCAACTGCATCAACTGTCCTGTAGCATGTGGTAGCACAACCTCCAAGTCAAATCTCCGAAAATCCGCAATGATCTCCCTTTGTGCGGTCAACACCTGAATTGCTGGTAACCGACTTAGCGCATCCGGCACGACGTTGACTTTTCCCGGATGGTACTTGATATCAAGGTCGTAGTCGGCCATCAGCTCCAACCATCTGCGTTGCCTCATGTTCAACTCCTTCTGAGTGAACACATATTTCAAACTCTTGTGATAAAGACTTCAACTCTCTCGCCCAGAAGGTAGTGTCCCCAAATCTTCAGGGCGAAGATCACGGCTGCAAGCTCTAAGTCATGAGTCGGATAGTTCTTCTCATGAGTCTTCAGCTGTCTCGAAGGCCAATGCACATCCATCCGTCCAAACAAACGGTACCTCCTTACGCGTAAGCTTGGTTAACGGCTCAGCTAAACGAGCGAAGTTCTCCACAAATCTTCTGTAGTAACCGGCGAGTCCAAGAAAACTTCTTATCTCCGCAACATTCTTTGGAATAGGCCAATCTCGAACTGCTGCAATCTTCTCGGGATCAACGGCGATTCCATTGCCCGACACAACATGCCCCAGAAACTTCACTTCTTCCAGCCAGAATTCGCACTTACTCATCTTCGCACATAACTTCTCTTGTCTCAGCGTCTGCAGTGCGATCCTTAAGTGCTCAGCATGCTCCTCCGGACTCTTCGAGTACACCAGAATATCGTCGATGAATACCACGATAAACTGGTCCAAGAAAGGTGAAAAGATCCTGTTCCTCAAATCCATAAATATTGCTGGCGCATTAGTCACTCCGAAGGGCATCACTAGATACTCGAAATGTCCATACCGAGTTCGAAACGCCGTCTTGCAAATGTCTTCTGCCTTCACTCGGACCTGATGATATCCTGATCGCAAGTCCAGTTTCGAGAATACCCTCGCGCCACTAAGCTGCTCAAAAAGTTCTCCAATGCAAGGGATCGGGTATTTATTCTTAATAGTCACCCGGTTCAATTCTCGATAATCAATGCACATCCTTCTCGTGCCATCCTTCTTCTTTACTAAAAGAACTGGAGCTCCCCAAGGTGAGTTGCTGCTTCGAATCCATCCCTTCTCGAGTAATTCACCCACTTGTTTCTTAACTTCTTCCAATTCCACCGGTGCCATCGGATAATAAGATTTTGATACTGGCGCTGCACCAGGAATAAGGTCAATCGCAAACTCCACATCTCGCTTCGGCGGTAAGCCCGAAATATCTTCAAACACATCCATAAAGTCGCGGACAACTGCCGGCTCTTCATTACTATCCACAACCATAGCCGCAAGAACATTGTTCGTCGGCCTAGCCCTAAACTCGACTGGCCCGACAGAACTGCTTCCTCCAATGAAAGTAAACTCAGGGTGTCCGGGAATCTGGAAAATTACTTTCCTTGCCCTACAATCAATGTGTGCGTGGAAAGTGCCAAGAAAATCCATTCCCAAGACTACTTCATAACTGCCCGTATCAATCACCAAGAAATCTGCAAAAAGCTCCCGTCCGCAAACAACAATTGTACAATCTCTACATTCCTTACTAGCTATGATTTTCCCATTCCCAGTGTGTATGTCCCAGAAACTAGACAGGGTCGTGCAGGTGATCGAGTGTGTAGTTATAAATTTGGATGACATAAAACAGTGGGATGCTCCGGAATCAAATAATGCCAATGCGGGAAAACCACGAACGAGTATAGTACCTGAAACTACTTCTCCTGATGCCTTGGCTTCCTCGGCTGTCAATGTGAAAGCTCGACCCTGGTTGGGTCCTTGTGTCAGCTGTTTCTGCCCTTGGAACGGTCTCTGCGGAGGCTTCTGTGTATCATCTTTCGTGCGATGCTTCGACGGACAAGCATCAACAGTGTGATCTGCCGCTCCACATCTAAAACAGAGTCCCAGCCTCATACGACACTTCTTTCGCACATGTCCGGGTTTATAGCAGTAGCTACAGATCACGCTCCCCTCCCGATCACCCACACTTGTTTTCTTCATTGGTGCTACGCTGCGCCTGTTCACCGGAATACTTCTACGTACGGACGTGTGGTTCAGTGCAAACAGCTCGATTTGTTCCTTTAGTTTCTCCAGCAATCCCCTTATCACTCTATGCCTGGCGGCTAAGACCGCACGCCCTGGGTCCATCTTCAAATTCTGACCGGCCATATTCCTGGAAATCAAAGTACCCAACATTAGCATGATGATAGATTTCGAGTATAGATCAAGGCTAGAACTCCAAGATACTTAAATAGAGTGCCGCATTGTAGCTATGCCGCGGTATCATAGCCGCAATTACTTAACTCCACCCAAGTCGCCTAAGTCCTAGAGATAACAAGAAATTGGGTTTTCGAATTGACAATGCAAAGTAAGTTTGCATGTCGACATGATCCGGAAGAATGATTCAAGGACGGTAAAATGGTCAAGGTGGCAGGACATGTTTCCTAATCACGGGTATTATGATTCGTGTATCGGGTGCAATACCCAAATACAGAGAATCGACCCAATTAACCTATGGCTCTAATACCATAAGAACCATGTCACGCCCCGCTTCCCAGAGTACGCAAGATTGGGCACGTGACATAGCCAACCATGCTACCTGCGGGTAGGAAGTATCCATCCACAGTCACATTACGGTTGTAAGGATATCAAGAACAAGATAATAAACTAATCTAATACATGTCCAAATCCATAATAACAAGAATCAATAAACAATAAGTGCGGAAGCTAATGATCCAATACAATGAATAAACAGTACGTCCCATAATGCGGGCTCACATCTGGAAATGAAAGAAATAAATAAACTAACCCTAAGGACTCACTGTTCAGCCTGCTGGCTGAAGTACTCCTGCTCGGTCGTCGACAATGGTACGGAATCTGGGCCATGCAAAACCCAGACGTCAGCGCGTCGTGACATCAAATATATAGTATAAACATGGTAATAAGCAATGCAAGTATGAACATGAATAAAGCAGTAACAAGAAATAACAAGCAGGGTAATGTGCAATAGTGTCCAAACTGTCCTATCAGGTTTTCTACTCTATAGTCTTTGAAACCAATTGATGAATCGTCGATGTAACTCAATAGTATCCCGTGCGTGCCCGGGACCACGGTCATAACCCTCGGGGCTGAATCCGAGACGTGCCGCTAAGCAGTAAAAGGTAGTAGGATGGACGAGTGATGTCAGCATCAACACTCCGGAGCTGGCCAAGCCCGTAAGACTGATCAGAACAATGTATCGAACTGTTGAGTTACAAGTCGGTTTCACCTTTGATTTCCCCATACCCCCAAACTATGTATGTCAGGTCAGGTATTCAGTAGTCAAGGACTAATGCCAACACAAAGTCAAGTAAAAGTAGGTCTGTCTGGATCGACAGCAGGAATGGTTAGGTTTGTCGGCATTAGGCATGAGATCAGGAAACAAGTAGTGTCATGGTACAACAGGATGAGTCGGTATGTATGTATATGTCAGGTGTAGCAGGGTCGGGCCAATATGTCGTGCAATCGGGTAAGTGCTCACAACAGGTATACAATCAATAATGGACAACAGCAGGAAACAGTAATTAACCACAATATTCCATATAACCACAGTGATGTTTGTATCCTCTTATTAACAGGTTCAAGCACCTTTAGGGTGCAATAGCCACAAGGTAAATCAATATCCACAATTCTGAAGTAATGAAGCTACAGGAATTTACATTAAGTATAATAATTGTTTCGTGAATGATTTAACAGTTTAAGCAGATATGATTCAGTCGTTTTGTTTAGTTGAAATATGGATTGGTGTGGGTTGATTAATTACGAGGAACTGTTGTAACGATTCCATTATAAAGATAACTGCAATAATATGATATCAATTGCCATCATTAAGTTGTTTTATAGTATGAATTCAAATGCGTGGCAAGACTAGATCTCGCACGCTAGCATGTTAGAGCAAGTATTCAGATACTTGCCTAGACGGTTCCGCAATCTGGAACACGGATGCGATGTCGGCAGAAAACGCGATACGGGTGTACGGATCTCGGATCGAGTCCCAACAGCGAACAACGGGATCACACGGACCAGGGTACCTCGCTGGAGCATCGGGTTCGCCAAGACGGCACGGTCGGATTCCGGCAACAACAAAAGTAGCGAAGTTAGCAATTACGATATGATACACGCAAATAACGACCAGCAAGGGGGATTGTACCAAAAGGGAGGACAAGGAAAACTTACAGGAAAGAAGCAGGGTGCAACCACGATGGCTCGACGGCACTGGAACGCCGGCGAGGCAGCGACGACGGCTGCGAAGGTCTGGAACAGCCGCTGGGCTTGCTGGAGAGGGGGTGCGACGAGTGGAGGAGGGTGGTGGTCGGCCCAGGTGATCGAGGGGGAAAGGAAGGTGTCGCGGATGTCGTCGGCGACGGGAGGTCGCGTCGACGGCGAGGTCTGCGGGGGTTGGAGGCGACGTCGGGTTGGGTGCAGGCGCGGGAATCGTCGGAGGAAGGAGGTAAGAGGGTGCGGTGAGTCTCGTGGTGGCGAGGGCGGCGACGGCGAGGTCGCGGGGGATCGGCGGTGACGTTGCGAGAAGCTAGGGTTAGGGTTTCGTGATGGAGGCAGAACGTGGGGAGGCGGCTGCAGCGTTTTCAAATATAAGAAGAGAGAGAGGGAGATTGGAGAGAGGAAGAGAGAGATTGAGGGAAGAGAGAGAGAGAGATAGGGAAAAGGAGGCGGGGCCCACGAGCTCAATTGGGAGCTCGTGATTGGCCACGAGATTTCTAAAAAGGGATTTGGAAATAAATCTGAAGGAGTTGGAAAGATTTTAAAGAGTTTAAGTGATTAAACTGTTAAGGGAAAGATATTCGTATATATTTTTAGTTTAAGTATATTAAATTAAATGGGCCCTTTTTGGCGCGAAATGAAACATTTCCAAATCGCGCCCGGGTTGCGCCCAAATGTTCCAAATTCAAATTATAGGATTTTAAGCGGGTTCCAAATTTTGAAAAGAGGTGTTTAATGATTAAAATGCATGCCCCCAAGTCGGACACTTGCACGCGTGCGTAGTCGTCCAAACTCGCCCGTTTAGCCAAACGGAACGGAATCTCGACACGCGGACGCTACCACGCGACTAGTGGCGACGAGTAGGCCAACATGGACATCTTAAATTTCATTTTAGGAGTTAAAATTTGTTATGTGCCAAAATGACCTAACCGGTTATAATTTTGCAAAAAGCACCAAATAATCAGGATAATTGGACTGAGCAAGATATAACCCTCAACTAGTAATATAAATAGTATTATTGGGCTCGGGTGTTACATCATACCCAACTACAAAAGAATTTCGTCCTCGAAATTCCAAGAATACAAGATAGCTAATTACTGGAAAATGTGAGGGAATTTCTGCCGGATCTCGTCTTCTCGCTCCCAAGTAGATTCTCCATGCGATCGGTTACCCCAAGAAACTAGCACAAGAGGGATATATAACCTTGTTCTTAAGAACCTTTTCTCTTCGATCCTTGATTTCAACTGGTCGCTCCTCAAAAGTCAGGTCCTCCCGTACAGTCAACTCCGAATGATCCAAGACATGAGTCTCATCACGAACATACCTCCGTAGTTGAGACACATGAAACACATCGTGAAATCCTGCTAATGACGGTGGTAACGCCAACCGGTACGATACCTCTCCAACACGCTCCAATATCTCGAAGGGTCCAACGAATCGGGGACTAAGCTTTCCCCGACTTCCAAAGCGAATCACTCCTCTAGTCGGTGATATCTTCAGGAATACCAAATCACCCACGGCGAACTCTAGAGGTCTTCTTGACATGTCGGCCCAACTCTTCTGTCTGTCTTGAGCGGCCTTCATGTGCTTCCTGATTGTATTCACCTTCTCGACTGTCTGTACCACCAAATCTGGTCCTAGTAACCTTCGTTCACCAACATCATCCCAACCAACAGGTGAACGGCACTTACGACCATACAGTGCTTCAAACGGGGCCATCTGAATAGTTGCTTGGAAGCTATTGTTGTACGAAAACTCCACCAGGTATAGATGATCCTCCCAAGAACCTTTGAAGTCCAACATGCAAGCCCTCAACATATCCTCAAGGGTCTGGATCGTTCTCTCTGATTGTCCATCAGTCTAAGGATGATAAGCTGTGCTAAACTTCAATCGAGTCCCCAAACTTCCTTGTAAACTCCTCCAAAAGTGCGACAAGAACCGAGTGTCCCGATCGGACACGATGCTTACCGGTACTCCATGCAATCTGACAATCTCCTGCATGTATCGCTCTGCCAAAGTCTCCGTCGATTGACCAACCCGAAACGGAATAAAGTGAGCTGCCTTGGTCAACCGATCGACAATCACCCATACTGCATTGTTGCCCTTTGGACTCCGCGGTAAAGCTGTCATGAAATCCATGGTTATATGTTCCCACTTCCACTGAGGAATCGGAAGTGGTTGCAACAAACCAGCAACCCTTTGGTGTTCAGCCTTGACTTGCTGACACACCAAGCACTTAGCCACGAAGCGAGCAATTTCCCGTTTCATACCTTCCCACCAGAAGTGCTGTCGAATATCTCGGTACATCTTTGTCCCTCCTGGATGTACAGAGTAAGCTGAACTGTGTGCCTCCTTCATAAGCTCTTCACGCACATCTCCCTTTGGCACACACACACGGCTACCATATCTCAACGAACCATCTTCATGGATCAGTAAATCGGTTCGTAGTCCGGCTCCAACCTGTTCTCGAAACCTTTGCAGTCTAGGATCCTGCGATTGTGTCGCCTTAATCTTCTCAACTAAGGACGATTGTACTTGCAACTGCATCAACTGTCCTGTAGCATGTGGTAGCACAACCTCCAAGTCAAATCTCCGAAAATCCGCAATGATCTCCCTTTGTGCGGTCAACACCTGAATTGCTGGTAACCGACTTAGCGCATCCGGCACGACGTTGACTTTTCCCGGATGGTACTTGATATCAAGGTCGTAGTCGGCCATCAGCTCCAACCATCTGCGTTGCCTCATGTTCAACTCCTTCTGAGTGAACACATATTTCAGACTCTTGTGATAAAGACTTCAACTCTCTCGCCCAGAAGGTAGTGTCCCCAAATCTTCAGGGCGAAGATCACGGCTGCAAGCTCTAAGTCATGAGTCGGATAGTTCTTCTCATGAGTCTTCAGCTGTCTCGAAGGCCAATGCACATCCATCCGTCCAAACAAACGGTACCTCCTTACGCGTAAGCTTGGTTAACGGCTCAGCTAAACGAGCGAAGTTCTCCACAAATCTTCTGTAGTAACCGGCGAGTCCAAGAAAACTTCTTATCTCCGCAACATTCTTTGGAATAGGCCAATCTCGAACTGCTGCAATCTTCTCGGGATCAACGGCGATTCCATTGCCCGACAAAACATGCCCCAGAAACTTCACTTCTTCCAGCCAGAATTCGCACTTACTCATCTTCGCACATAACTTCTCTTGTCTCAGCGTCTGCAGTGCGATCCTTAAGTGCTCAGCATGCTCCTCCGGACTCTTCGAGTACACCAGAATATCGTCGATGAATACCACGATAAACTGGTCCAAGAAAGGTGAAAAGATCCTGTTCCTCAAATCCATAAATATTGCTGGCGCATTAGTCACTCCGAAGGGCATCACTAGATACTCGAAATGTCCATACCGAGTTCGAAACGCCGTCTTGCAAATGTCTTCTGCCTTCACTCGGACCTGATGATATCCTGATCGCAAGTCCAGTTTCGAGAATACCCTCGCGCCACTAAGCTGCTCAAAAAATTCTCCAATGCAAGGGATCGGGTATTTATTCTTAATAGTCACCCGGTTCAATTCTCGATAATCAATGCACATCCTTCTCGTGCCATCCTTCTTCTTTACTAAAAGAACTGGAGCTCCCCAAGGTGAGTTGCTGCTTCGAATCCATCCCTTCTCGAGTAATTCACCCACTTGTTTCTTAACTTCTTCCAATTCCACCGGTGCCATCGGATAATAAGATTTTGATACTGGCGCTGCACCAGGAATAAGGTCAATCGCAAACTCCACATCTCGCTTCGGCGGTAAGCCCGAAATATCTTCAAACACATCCATAAAGTCGCGGACAACTGCCGGCTCTTCATTACTATCCACAACCATAGCCGCAAGAACATTGTTCGTCGGCCTAGCCCTAAACTCGACTGGCCCGACAGAACTGCTTCCTCCAATGAAAGTAAACTCAGGGTGTCCGGGAATCTGAAAAATTACTTTCCTTGCCCTACAATCAATGTGTGCGTGGAAAGTGCCAAGAAAATCCATTCCCAAGACTACTTCATAACTGCCCGTATCAATCACCAAGAAATCTGCAAAAAGCTCCCGTCCGCAAACAACAATTGTACAATCTCTACATTCCTTACTAGCTATGATTTTCCCATTCCCAGTGTGTATGTCCCAGAAACTAGACAGGGTCGTGCAGGTGATCGAGTGTGTAGTTATAAATTTGGATGACATAAAACAGTGGGATGCTCCGGAATCAAATAATGCCAATGCGGGAAAACCACGAACGAGTATAGTACCTGAAACTACTTCTCCTGATGCCTTGGCTTCCTCGGCTGTCAATGTGAAAGCTCGACCCTGGTTGGGTCCTTGTGTCAGCTGTTTCTGCCCTTGGAACGGTCTCTGCGGAGGCTTCTGTGTATCATCTTTCGTGCGATGCTTCGACGGACAAGCATCAATAGTGTGATCTGCCGCTCCACATCTAAAACAGAGTCCCAGCCTCATACGACACTTCTTTCGCACATGTCCGGGTTTATGGCAGTAGCTACAGATCACGCTCCCCTCCCGATCACCCACACTTGTTTTCTTCATTGGTGCTACGCTGCGCCTGTTCACCGGAATACTTCTACGTACGGACGTGTGGTTCAGTGCAAACGCTGGTTCCAGCTCGATTTGTTCCTTTAGTTTCTCCAGCAATCCCCTTATCACTCTATGCCTGGCGGCTAAGACCGCACGCCCTGGGTCCATCTTCAAATTCTGACCGGCCATATTCCTGGAAATCAAAGTACCCAACATTAGCATGATGATAGATTTCGAGTATAGATCAAGGCTAGAACTCCAAGATACTTAAATAGAGTGCCGCATTGTAGCTATGCCGCGGTATCATAGCCGCAATTACTTAACTCCACCCAAGTCGCCTAAGTCCTAGAGATAACAAGAAATTGGGTTTTCGAATTGACAATGCAAAGTAAGTTTGCATGTCGACATGATCCGGAAGAATGATTCAAGGACGGTAAAACGGTCAAGGTGGCAGGACATGTTTCCTAATCACGGGTATTATGATTCGTGTATCGGGTGCAATACCCAAATACAGAGAATCGACCCAATTAACCTATGGCTCTAATACCATAAGAACCATGTCACGCCCCGCTTCCCAGAGTACGCAAGATTGGGCACGTGACATAGCCAACCATGCTACCTGCGGGTAGGAAGTATCCATCCACAGTCACATTACGGTTGTAAGGATATCAAGAACAAGATAATAAACTAATCTAATATATGTCCAAATCCATAATAACAAGAATCAATAAACAATAAGTGCGGAAGCTAATGATCCAATACAATGAATAAACAGTACGTCCCATAATGCGGGCTCACATCTGGAAATGAAAGAAATAAATAAACTAACCCTAAGGACTCACTGTTCAGCCTGCTGGCTGAAGTACTCCTGCTCGGTCGTCGACAATGGTACGGAATCTGGGCCATGCAAAACCCAGACGTCAGCGCGTCGTGACATCAAATATATAGTATAAACATGGTAATAAGCAATGCAAGTATGAACATGAATAAAGCAGTAACAAGAAATAACAAGCAGGGTAATGTGCAATAGTGTCCAAACTGTCCTATCAGGTTTTCTACTCTATAGTTTTTGAAACCAATTGATGAATCGTCGATGTAACTCAATAGTATCCCGTGCGTGCCCGGGACCACGGTCATAACCCTCGGGGCTGAATCCGAGACGTGCCGCTAAGCAGTAAAAGGTAGTAGGATGGACGAGTGATGTCAGCATCAATACTCCGGAGCTGGCCAAGCCCGTAAGACTGATCAGAACAATGTATCGAACTGTTGAGTTACAAGTCGGTTTCACCTTTGATTTCCCCATACCCCCAAACTATGTATGTCAGGTCAGGTATTCAGTAGTCAAGGACTAATGCCAACACAAAGTCAAGTAAAAGTAGGTCTGTCTGGATCGACAGCAGGAATGGTTAGGTTTGTCGGCATTAGGCATGAGATCAGGAAACAAGTAGTGTCATGGTACAACAGGATGAGTCGGTATGTATGTATATGTCAGGTGTAGCAGGGTCGGGCCAATATGTCGTGCAATCGGGTAAGTGCTCACAACAGGAATACAATAGATAATGGACAACAGCAGGAAACAGTAATTAACCACAATATTCCATATAACCACAGTGATGTTTGTATCCTCTTATTAACAGGTTCAAGCACCTTTAGGGTGCAATAGCCACAAGGTAAATCAATATCCACAATTCTGAAGTAATGAAGCTACAGGAATTTACATTAAGTATAATAATTGTTTCGTGAATGATTTAACAGTTTAAGCAGATATGATTCAGTCGTTTTGTTTAGTTGAAATATGGATTGGTGTGGGTTGATTAATTACGAGGAACTGTTGTAACGATTCCATTATAAAGATAACTGCAATAATATGATATCAATTGCCATCATTAAGTTGTTTTATAGTATGAATTCAAATGCGTGGCAAGACTAGATCTCGCACGCTAGCATGTTAGAGCAAGTATTCAGATACTTGCCTAGACGGTTCCGCAATCTGGAACACGGATGCGATGTCGGCAGAAAACGCGATACGGGTGTACGGATCTCGGATCGAGTCCCAACAGCGAACAACGGGATCACACGGACCAGGGTACCTCGCTGGAGCATCGGGTTCGCCAAGACGGCACGGTCGGATTCCGGCAACAACAAAAGTAGCGAAGTTAGCAATTACGATATGATACACGCAAATAACGACCAGCAAGGGGGATTGTACCAAAAGGGAGGACAAGGAAAACTTACAGGAAAGAAGCAGGGTGCAACCACGATGGCTCGACGGCACTGGAACGCCGGCGAGGCAGCGACGACGGCTGCGAAGGTCTGGAACAGCCGCTGGGCTTGCTGGAGAGGGGGTGCGACGAGTGGAGGAGGGTGGTGGTCGGCCCAGGTGATCGAGGGGGAAAGGAGGGTGTCGCGGATGTCGTCGGCGACGGGAGGTCGCGTCGACGGCGAGGTCTGCGGGGGTTGGAGGCGACGTCGGGTTGGGTGCAGGCGCGGGAATCGTCGGAGGAAGGAGGTAAGAGGGTGCGGTGAGTCTCGTGGTGGCGAGGGCGGCGACGGCGAGGTCGCGGGGGATCGGCGGTGACGTTGCGAGAAGCTAGGGTTAGGGTTTCGTGATGGAGGCAGAACGTGGGGAGGCGGCTGCAGCGTTTTCAAATATAAGAAGAGAGAGAGGGAGATTGGAGAGAGGAAGAGAGAGATTGAGGGAAGAGAGAGAGAGAGATAGGGAAAAGGAGGCGGGGCCCACGAGCTCAATTGGGAGCTCGTGATTGGCCACGAGATTTCTAAAAAGGGATTTGGAAATAAATCTGAAGGAGTTGGAAAGATTTTAAAGAGTTTAAGTGATTAAACTGTTAAGGGAAAGATATTCGTATATATTTTTAGTTTAAGTATATTAAATTAAATGGGCCCTTTTTGGCGCGAAATGAAACATTTCCAAATCGCGCCCGGGTTGCGCCCAAATGTTCCAAATTCAAATTATAGGATTTTAAGCGGGTTCCAAATTTTGAAAAGAGGTGTTTAATGATTAAAATGCATGCCCCCAAGTCGGACACTTGCACGCGCGCGTAGTCGTCCAAACTCGCCCGTTTAGCCAAACGGAACGGAATCTCGACACGCGGACGCTACCACGCGACTAGTGGCGACGAGTAGGCCAACATGGACATCTTAAATTTCATTTTAGGAGTTAAAATTTGTTATGTGCCAAAATGACCTAACCGGTTATAATTTTGCAAAAAGCACCAAATAATCAGGATAATTGGACTGAGCAAGATATAACCCTCAACTAGTAATATAAATAGTATTATTGGGCTCGGGTGTTACACCCCCGGCAGGCCGTGATGCCAGCGATGAGGGGACCGAAGTAAGCCTCCGGGCAGTTTGTAGGGCTGGGAAGCCCCAGAATACCCTTTGTAAAAACTTTGCCTTTGGTAATAAAAGAAAATTCTTGTTTCATCGGTTTACATTTCATCTTCTGTGTGTGAAGAATATTTGTAAAATATTTCTGCTTGCACTGTTGGGTCAGCTATCTGTCTAGCGATCGTTTGTCGGGTTGATTTCGATCACTTGCCAAGCGCTGCCGAGGAGGCATCTCCATAGCCCCGGAGCCGAGGGGGGATCGCTTAAACTTCGATGGACCTGTTGCCCCTTTTCGGGGCCTCGGATCCTCAGCGTAGGTGGGGCTGTAAGAAGCCTGCCAAGGATAACCGGGCGGTGAAGCTGCGCGGTCTCCTCTTTGCGAGCGCTTTGATCTCTGGCGTCGCGGGTAGGCAACTACCGGCCTGGGATGACCGAGCGGGGCAGCCGCTCGGATGCCTCTTGTGAGGGCTTCGATCCTCGGCGTCATGGGTAGGGAGCTACCAGCCGGAGATGACCGAGCAGGGTAGCTGCTCGGTCGCCTTTGGTGAGGGGTTGGATCCTTAGTATTAAAGGGGCTGTAGGAAGCCCACTAAGGATGACCGGGCAATGAAGCTGCGCGGTTGCTTCTTGGCGAGGGCTTTGATCTCTGGCGTCATGGGTAGGCAACTACCAGCCTGGGCTGACCGAGCGGGGCAGCCGCTTGGATGCTTCTTGCGAGGGCTTCGATCCCTAGCATCATGGAAGCTACCAGCCGGAGATGACCGAGCAGGGTAGCTGCTCGGTTGCCTCTTGCGAGGGCTTTGATCCTTCAGGACGGAGACCGAACAGGGTTACTGCCCAGTGCCTCTTAGCAAGGACTTTGATCCCTGTCGGTTGTGGTAGGAAGCTACCAGCCGGGTAGCCGAGCAAGGACTCGACTGCCTCTGGGAGGACTTTGGTCCTTAGCGCCGGAGGGGCTGTAGAAGCCTACCAAGGACCCTTGGCCGGGCAGGGTTACTGCCCGGTGCCTCTTGGCGAGGGCTTTTGTCCTGAAGGATAGCCGAGCGAGGGATCCTCGGGCTCGACAACCTCTGGGAAGGCTTTTTGATCCCCGGCGTTGTGGCAGGGAAGCTGCCCGCTGGGGATAGCCGAGCGAGGGATCCTCGGGCTCGACTGCCTCTGAGAGGGCTTTTTGGTCCTTAGCGTCAGGGGGCTGCCAGAAGCCCACTAAGGATAGCCGGGCAGTGGGTTGCACGGCCGCCTCTTGGCGAGGGCCTTGAAGTGTAAAGATGGAACTCTATTTGGAATGATTTGACGTTTCTTTATTCGTATGGACAGGAATTTTAGAGAGCGCTTTACACCATCTTTGTGAAAGGAAAAAAGAGGGAGGGTATACACTCGCTGGCTTTGACCTCACTGGTATAGCTTGAGCTTCTCGGCGTTGTAAGGCCGCGGAAGCTTTCGTCCGTCCGCGTCTTGTAGGCGGTAAGCTCCGCCGGGGAGCGCCTCAGAGACGAGGAAGGGACCTTCCCACTTTGGGGAGAACTTGTGAAGCCTGCCTTGGTCGGTGAACTCGTTCCACCGCAGGACCAGGTCCCCGGTCTTGAAGGAGCGGTGTTTGACCCGAGCGTTGTAGTATCGGGCCGTTTGTTGTTGATAGGCGGCAGCTCTGATCTGAGACCGATCCCTCTTTTCCAACAAGATGTCGAGGTTGGTCCGTAGCGCTGAGGTGTTTGCGTCATCGTCGAAGTGCTCGACCCCGTGACTGGGTGGCCCGATCTCCGCTGGGACCATCGCTTCGGTCCCGTAGCAGAGGCTGAAGGGGGTCTCCTCGGTTGGAGTCTTTTTTGACGTGCGCAGGGCCCATAAGACCCGGGGCAGTTCTTCAACACAACTGCCTTGTCGCCTTTCTAGGCGGGTCCGGAGACCCCGGAGGACATCTCGGTTAGCGACTCGGCCTGCCCATTGCATTGGGGATGCGTGACCGCGGCAAACTTTATGAGGATATGGTACTCTTTGCAGAAGCCCTTCACTTTCTCGTTCTCGAAGTTCGTCCCGTGGTTGGTGACGATGCATCTCGGGATGCCAAACCGGAGTATCAGGTTGTTTTGCAGGAACTTGATGGTTGTGGCGGCGTCCGGTTTCCTGATGGGGACAGCCTCGATCCACTTGGTGAAGTAGTCTATCGCGACGAGGACGTATTTGTACCCGCCTGTTCCGGTAGGGAACTGGCCGATCATATCCAACCCCCACTGAGCGAACGGCCATGAGGATGTCAGGGCGGTCAGCTCGGTAGTCGGGAGGCGGGGAATGCTGCCGTGGAGCTGGCAGCTCTTGCATCTTCTGACCAGCTTCAGGGCATCTTCGTGCATGGTGGGCTAGTAGTACCCTTGGAGTAACGCTTTTTGGATCAAGGTTCAAGCCTCCTGGTGTGCACCGCCCACCCCTTCATGGATTTCCCGAAGGACGTAGTCGGCTTCGTAGGGGTCAACGTACCGAAGTAGGGGCTGAGTGAAGGCCTTCTTGTAAAGATTCCCGTTGTTCCAGACGAAGTGACGGGCTTTGGCCCTGAGACGGCGGGCGGCTGCCCGGTCCTCCGGGAGTGCGCCGTCTCTCAGGAACTCTACGAGGGGCTTCCTCCAGTTCCGGTCGCTCTCCTGCACCGCGTACACATGGAGTTTCGTTGCTCCGTCTCCCACGCTGGGTCGAGGCAAGGTTTCGAAGAGGATAGACTGCCTATTGTTGGCCGAGTATGACGAAGCCAGCTTGCTCAGGGCGTCTGCTTGGGCATTCAGCTGCCTGGGTATTTGTTCAATCTGGACTTCATCGAAGTTTCTTCAGAGTTTCCTCACTTCATCTAGGTACTTCATCATCAGGGGCTCTCGAGCTTTGAAGCGGCCGGTCACTTGACCGACAACAAGGGCCGAGTTGCTGCGGATTCGAATTATCTTCAGCCCCAGCCTGACGGCCATGCGCAGTCCGGCCAGGAGGGCCTCGTATTCTGCCGCGTTGTTCGATGCTTTGAAACCGAGCCTCAAAGAATACTCCATCTCTGCTTCGTTTGGGCCTCGGATAATGAGGCCGACATAGCAGCCTTCCTCGGTAGAAGACCCGTCAACGTAGATGACCTACTCCGGAACCGAGCCAGGGCCTTCCGGGATGGGACCCTAGGTTGCGAGTGGCGGCGTGGACTCCGGCTTCTTGCTAGGGATGGTGCATTCAACGATGAAATCGGCCAGGGCCTGCGCCTTGATGACTTGCCTCGGGTGATATCTTATGTTGAACTGAGATAGCTCCCACCTCCATTTTTCTAGGCGGCCCGAGGATTCCGGTGATGCTAGGATAGCTCCCAACGGGCGCTCGGTGAGGACGACGATGGTGTGTGCTTGGAAGTAGTGCCGCAGCTTTCGCGAGGTCACCATGAGAGCTAAGACAATCTTTTCTATGGTGGGGTATCTTATTTCCGCGTCCTTAAACACGTGACTCACATAGTACACGGGTTTCTGCGCCCCCTCAGCCTCCTGGAAGAGCACCGAGCCTGCTGCTTGGTCGGATACTGCCAGATACAGCGACAGCTCGTCCCCCTCCACTGGCCGGGTGAGCAGCGGCGGTGTTGCAAGGTGCTTCTTCAATTGGTCGAAGGCGACTTGGCATTCCTCCGACCACTCGAACTTCAGAATTTTCCTCAGCGCCTTAAAGAACAGGAGGCACTTCTCCCCTGACCTGGACATGAAACGGCTCAGAGCGGCGACCCGTCCCGTGAGCCGCATGATCTCGACGTTGGTTTTGGATGCGGCCATGTTCAGGATAGCATCGATCTTCTCTGGGTTAGCTTCGATTCCGCGGTGAGTGACCATGAACCCGAAGAATCTTCCTCCGGTGACCCCGAATGCGCACTTGGCGGGGTTTAGCTTCATGTTGAATTTGCGGAGCACTTCGAAAGCCTCGCCCAGGTCCTTGGAATGGTCAGCCGATGAGATGGACTTGATGAGCATGTCATCAACGTAGACTTCCATATTCCTGCAGATCTGTGGCTTGAACATGCGGTTGACCGGCCTTTGGTATGTGGCCCCGGCGTTCTTGAGGCCGAAGGGCATCATCTTGTAGTAGTACACTCCCCGGTCCGTTGTGAATGCGGTCAGATCTTCGTCTTCAGGATTCATATGGATTTGGTTGTAGCCGGAGAAAGCGTCTATGAAGCTCAACAGCTCATGGCCGGTCGAGCTGTCGACGAGCTGGTCTATGTGGGGGAGCGGAAAGTTGTCCTTGGGGCAGGCCTTATTAAGGTCGGTGAAGTCGACGCACATACGCCACTTCCCGCTTGACTTCTTGACCAGAACTACGTTTCCAAGCCACTCCGAGTAGGGCACATTTCTGATGAAGTTGGCGGCGAGGAGCCGATCAACCTCCTCTTCGATAGCCTTCTGTTTGACCGGGGGGAAACTTCTTTTCTTTTGTCTGACGGGCCGGGCCATAGGATCAACCCCGAGCTTGTGGGAGATGATTTTGGGGTCGATCCCAGGCATGTCAGCAGGCGCCCAGGCGAAGACGTCGGAGTTGCTTCTGAGGAATTTGATCAGGTCATCCCGCTGAGTCCCCGTCAGGAGCGACTCGACCTGGACGGTCTTTCCCTAGACTCCTTCTGTTAGGGGCCCCTCGGTCAAAGGTTCGACCGGTGCTCCACGGACCTCCTTCCGCTCGTCTCGGGTGTCCAGGTAGCCTTTGATGTCGTCACACGCCTCGGCGCCGTCGGCATGCTGCTCGGGTGAAGACGTTTCGGTAAGGCCTATCTTCGTGACCTGCTGGCTCCCGTACGCCCGACCTATCCCGCCCCGATCGAGAGGGAATTTTATCGCCAGGTCTGTAAGGATGCTAGGCACACGCACAAGGGTCTATAAGGCATCAACCATGCCCGATTTAAAAATTAGCCGTGCCGAACAACCCTAAACAAGATCTTTAAACTAGAGATTAGGCAAAACAAACATGTTAAACACTTTAACACTAAGTGAGAGGGATTACAACCTTTGTAGATCCTGTCCTTCACTTCTAAAGCTCCGTGTTGAGATCCCTTCGCTGCGATCATCGTGCATCCAGACTCTAGAGAGGCTCCACGAAGAGAGAGATGCAAGCTTGCTTCCGATCTTCGATAACAAAGATGATCTACCTTGAAGTTTCATTAACACAAGCTCTCACTCACAAAATGAAGTGAACACCCTCATCTAAATGGTAAGGGTAGATGAGGATGATAAAGTAGAATTTTTGCTCTCATTTGTTTTCTTATTCTCACTCACTTTCATCACAAAAATCAAAGCAAGAAATCTTTGCAAAGAGGAAGAAGAAGATGAATGAATAAAAATTCTTTTGTGATGAATAATGAAAGTCAAGTAAGGTTAGAAATGCAACCATGGTTCAAGTAATCTTTGTAGAGATTTAACTAAGGTTAAAGGGTTGGGTTAGGTTAAACAAATATCTTGCAAAATATCAAAACAAATATCTTTGCTCAAAACAAAACAAAACCTTCTAGAAGGTTCTATAAAAGATTAACACAAATCAAACCCTAACCATGTTTAATCTCCACTAAACATGTTGCATTAATAACCCTAACATGTTACAATATTATATATCACATATATAATATTTATTGTAACAAAATAAAATAATACAATTAACATATATCGCATATATATCAATGTATTACTCGAGTGAGAAAAAGAATATTTTAGTGAGCTTATATCAGTTAATGTAATTTAATATATCAAATATATAATTATACATTAAATTATCGAATCAACACTTGATCCGATAATCCGGCTATTTCACAAATAACCGACTAATATAATCTGTATCAGTTCATCGAATCAACACTTGATCCGATGACCCGGTTATATCACATATACCCGGCCGATATCTCATATCGCGAGAATCAATACGGTATCACATACACGTATTGTTCTCGGTCCCGCACATATCACATATGTGCCCCTACTCCGTTTTGCCTGAGTCAAGAAATCTCTGTATACGACTCTAAAGAATCGTCAATACGCAGGTAGCAGGTGATGATCATATCAAACACCCACAAGCTGCAAGTGGTCAGCTAAACGTAACAGCCACCCAGGTATTGAGCGCTCAGAAGATCAACAAGCAAGCCTATACATTCTCCTGTAAATCCAGTCAGTAACACTCCCATATAGTCCGGTCTCTTCGTCTGATATGTCGCATATCTCGCCTAGGGGTGGTAAACGTCAGACCCCGGTAACTTGATAAGTCGTGTCGATATGAGGTCTATAACAGTTCGAGAAACTACTGATAACACTTACCAGTAAATCTCAGCAACCCTGGCCAGGGATTTCCAGTTATAGCCAATCGAACACAGCGCAACATCAACTCCCTATACCGGGAGAGACGAATCCCCTCCTATCGCTTATTGCCTCCATGTGATTCGGGACTGTACCCAAAAGCCACCTTTTTGCACGCCCTCTTGGACGTGGTATGATGGAAATCAAAGCACAGTGGGAATCACACAAGACTCTATGACGATCTCGGGTCTACAGACTACTCTGTACCAGTGTCACCAGAGAACTATCATCTAACGTGAGGTATAATACCATCTGGGAGTTCTCGGCGAGTCCGTCCAGTGTACCCATTCTCTACTGAGCACCCGTACACCATCCTTAATGTCAAACAACGATGGATATGGGATCATCCATCGCCCATCATATGGGTCAAGATGCGTATATGCTAGTCTACTCTGGTGTATCGATGCCCTGTCTTGATACACCCTCGACTAGGAACAGTTATAGAATGTACTCGTCGACTACCGTGGCCCCACTAATATGATCTCATCATAGTCCCAGTAGTCGAGTACATATCCTAAGGGCTTTATCAACATGTAACATAGGGACAATCAGAGTACATGTTAAGATAAAGAGCAACTAGATAGTGTACTATCATGTCGAGCAAGAAAGTCCTCCCTATATATGTCCAAGCATTCATTACAATATATATCATATGTACAGTAATGGCCTCTAGGGCATACATATAACTAACAGTGGTAAGTCGAGATCTGGGCCTGGAGAGAGTTCAGCATCGGGCGGCCGAGGAGGACGTTGTAGGTCGACGGAACTTTCGCTACGATGAAGTCCATAGGCAGTGTGCGCGTATGGCCGGGCTCCCCGATCGTGAACTGCAGGGTGACCACCCCTTGCGCCGGAACGGAGTGGTTAGTGAACCCCGAGAGGACATGAGAGGTCGGTCTTAGGTCTGCTGGGGGGAGCCCCATACGCAGAAAGCAGTCGTGGAAGAGGATGTCCGCCGAACTGCCCGAATCGATGAGTATCCGGTGGACCTCGTACCGGTGGATTTGGGCTGTGATCATCAGCGGGTCGTTGTGGGGCACAGATATGCCGTGGAGATCCTCGTCGCCAAAGGTGATGGGCTCTCGGCCCCTAGCCCTTTTGCTCGGACGGTCGCCGGAGCCTGTGTAACGGCAGCCAGCGGGGAAGCCGATGACGTTTGGTGAGGGCTCTCCCGCGCCTCCGTTGTGAGGGAGGCGATAGCGGGTGTTTGGATTTTCAGGGGGATCGGTTGCCATGTGGGCGGAGATCGGAGGGACAACTTTGTGTTTTGTGGAGCAGTTTCCCGCGCCAACTGATGGAGGTCCTTTTCGGGTCTCTGTCAGATGTTGTCTTCCGTTGATCTCCCGGTAGATTTTGGTGATGATCTTCTGTTGCGTGTGGATCTCAATGGGTTTTGGTGAGATTGGTGATTTGAGGGGTTTTAGCGCCGAATACCTTCCCGGGGTGGTTTGGTACCACCGAGGACCCTCCGACGATCAAGTTAGTGCTAGATACGGGAAGAGTAACGGCTCATAGGAATAAAAAAATGGCTTACTTGACCCCTCTGTGATGGTGGTTTATATAGCGGTGATGGCACGCAGCAGCAGGAGTGAGAATCTCACCAGCAGTTATGCTTCCGATGTCACGCCCGCGTAGAGAGCGGATCGCCCATTAATGGGGATCGCGGAGGCGTGGAACGTGGGATGTTGCCAGCGGGGAATCCGCGCATGGCGAGATTCGCGGAGCGTCGGTTACGCCTGTGAGCGGTGGATCTGGTCAGAGGGACCGAGGAAGACGGTCTCGGTTAGGGAGCTCGGAGATGAGAAAGAGGGCCAAGGAGTCCTGGTCCCGTGGTAGCTTGGGACGAGCTGGAGGGGAGGGGTTGAGGAGGCCAACTTGCAGAGGGCCCTGAGAAGGGCCAGCTTGTACTTGTGGGTCGGGTACAAGGGTTGCCTTGTCGGTCTCTATAGCCCTTCCTTCTGAGTTTTGGGACACGTCATCTGCCACGTATCTAGTTGGAGACCGCCAATATTGAGCTTCATCAGAAAGAATTTCTATAATAGATATCTGTATAATATACCTTGGGCTTCTCCCATGTCCAATCCTGACATGGGTTCGATTGAGATTTCTTGAATTGGGACGATTTCAGATCGCAAAAAGTAAAGCGTCTTTTATCCCGTGCTTCTCTTTGGATTTTATGTTAGTTCATTATTGCTTTTTCTCAAATATAGGTGGGTCCTTCTCCATCCGGTCCCACCTAACTTATTGCTTAGGCCAAACACTGCCGTCCATACGGCAGTTTGCAGTGGAGCGAGAGGTTTGCGATTCATAGCCCGCTTGCATCCGGTCTGTTATTTAAATACAAACAATTCAAGCGTTAAATGGTATAATCTGCATTAGTGAATTTTAACGGACAAAACTCTGTAAAATATGTAGTTAATTGTATATTCGTACTAGATTTTTTTTTGCACATGTCACGCATGTGGAGATATGATAGCATAGAATAGAATATAATGATGTTCTATATTTCTATTTTGGAAATATTATTGGTATAAATGAATACAACAATATCCACGTCTATATGTGTATATCAAATATGAGGTAACGATTTTAGGAAAGATCTCATGAGCCTTTCTCGTTGTTTGGTGTGATACATCCTGAAAGGAAAAAAGAGAGAGAATTTCGCCCACCCTTCGGATAGTTTAGTGGGATCTGTTCTTATTTTTTTTTTCTTTCATGACTCAGCATATATGACCTACACAAGGGAGAATTTTTCTGACTAACAAATTTATGTAGGATTTGGTTTCTGAATGGAAAAAAAAATCATAGGTTTGTACGGCTCCTACTAATAAAGCAAAAATAATGGAAATTAATTTGGTAATTGTAGTTAATTTTGGCGATTAATATTTAGGTATTTCTCATAACTTGCCTTTAAGATATCCATCACTCCTTGTCATTTGTAAAACACACGCTTATTAATTTGGTAACTAATTATTTTGTTTTAAGTCCCGACCACACTTTCTTGACAAAAATATAATTAACCGACCTATTCATTTCATTAGTGGGTCGAGATAAATATTATTCACAAATATAAAATTCAAGTATTTAACAATTGTTCTCAAGTATTTACAAGCTCATATACCACATGACCAACATGCCTAGTTACTTTGGTGCCAAAAAACAAAAAAACAAAAACAAAAAACAACGGAGTTAGTTATCAACATGAAACTATAACAAGACCAACATCGATACAATCGCATCCTGAAAGTTGTGTAGGTTTACTATAATATATACAGAAATACTTATTATATTTGCTAACAAATAGTTATATTAATTTACACAACTGAAGGATATTGCCAGGAAATGCATGTATGATAATCTTAGCCTCCCTTATTATTATGTAACCCTTGAGGTAATCTCCTATAGCATCATCTTAGAATGATCGGATTATTAGAATTTGTAAAGATTTAGGGATTGAAATTGAAAAACTATAGATGCCTTATAGATCTTTCTTTCTTCAAGGAGGTTTGTGTAGGGGAAATCGATTCCCCCAAATCATCGAGAACACAAGATAGTATACACAATACAAAATAATACGAAGAAAAAATAGCACACCAGATATAACGCGGTTTGACCATTCGTCCATTCCACGAGGCAAACGTCTCACGCGGGTTTCATTATGACAAGCGGATAACGTACAAGAAAACACTCTTATAACTCACATCTCTTTCTAGTCTCTCATCCGCCTCTCTTGCTCTCATCTCACAAGAAGCGGGCCAAAGGACAAATCCCACAAAGAGACTATATTTTAGCAATCATGTTTACCAACTCCTCTCAATAGTAGTGTGTGTATGTGTGTGTCCAAAACCAAATTGTTCTACACATCTTAGATAGTGTATGGATGAAAAATCATGTCGATCAGAGATGTTATGCATGTAAAAAACCAAGTTTTGAAATCGTAAAAACTACATGATAGAAGTAAACTCACATATTTTGGACATGCATAACTGTAACGACAGTATTTTCTAATACCTAATAAAGGCTTTTTTATTAACTTTTTTAGTATCAAGTATTTATTTGAGTACTTCTTTGATGGAAAAAACTTTTAAAAGATGTTTTTATATTTATAAATAATTTTAGTAATTTTTAAAACATTAAATATAATTATTGGAATTTTTCTGAAGTTATTTATAATTTTCAGCGCTAAAAATATTGTTACAAAAATTCTAAGTTAAACTAGATTTTAATAAAGATAGTAAATAACTAATATTTTAGAATATGAAGAAATAAATTAGTTTTAATCAAAAACTATTTTTAAACTGAAGATCATAAAAAAAATATTTTCTGAAATTTTCTTGTATTTTTCCTGTATTTAAAACTATTTTTAACAAAATTTTCAAAACAAATTCGATTTTAGAAAAACAGTTTAGTTTTTAAAATTAAAAAAAGGAAAAAAATAGAATTTTTTTTTTTAACCTAGACCGTTGGATTTAAAATCCAACGGCCTAGGCCTTCCGTCGGCGCCTACGTGGTTGGGGACCACGTGAAAACGCATGGTCTCCCCATTCGTGATGAGGCTGAGACTGAGGCACTTGTGGGCCACTGGATCGAGATTCAATGGTCACAAATCCCTGTCGGCGGGAGCTAATCATCAGTTGATGATTGCAAATCATTAGGGGCTCGGATTTTGATAATTTTTGGTGAGATTTGACCGGTTTAGGGGATTTATTGACTTGAAACCCTATATATACAGCCTCTTTTCAATCAATTTTTCACAATCCAGAATTCCGAAAATTCTGAAAAAATACCTGTTACTTCATCTCGATGACGCTGATACTGTGGTGATCCCCGTTCCTTCAAGAAAAATCCAAACTTTGAGATATTAGGATTTTAGCACAAGACCACGCTTCGATCCATCAATCAACATCTCGAATTAAAGGCAGGATCCACTTCTCATCCTTTCATCTATCACCTTCTTTTCATTTAGATTCTTAAATCTGATTAATAAACTTGCAATATGCTTTAATACGATATTAAAAACATTTATGCATGCTTATATTGCGGTATCATCATAATTGTTAAACCATAAACTTAATGTTGATAATCCACGAGTAACGATCTACCCACATGTACACACACATACCCATAATCATAAAATTCATATTTTGTTATTGGATGCTACGATATCATACTATACTTACCCTATAATTCTTTTGGATCTCAAAAGACGCCGCTTTCACAAAAGACGCCGCTTTTTATTTAAAATGTTCCCTTTAATTTTAAATACCCTTACGAAGTGAGTTAAGTTAAATAAAATATCTTAGGTAATTAAAAATGATATTTTTATTAATTTTATAAACAATTATGTAGTTTTAATAAAATCCCTCTACCTTGAGGAAAGTTGTGTTTTTATATAAAATATATATACCCTAAACATGATATTTAATGTAAAACACCCCGTGGTTATTAGCCAATCATCTTTGAAAATGATACAAATGCTGACCGTCCATATGCAGTGGTTACCAACATGGAAATATTTTAGTAAAATAATCAACTTTAATAAAATACTTTGAACATTTCTAAAATATTAATTTTTAATAAAATATCAAGGTTCTTTCTAATATATTATGGTTTCAAAAATAATATTATATTAAAATGCTACACTCTTTATTATAGAGATATTTTTATATAAATACCATAATCTTTTATTCAAAGATATTTTCATATAAATACCATTATCTTTTATAAAAAGAAATTTTTATAAAAATATCATAACCTTTTTAAAAGAGAACTCAAATACCATAACCTTTTTTATCCACTATGATTTCATTAAAATAACATGAACTACCTTACAGATTATAATTGCAACAAATAAAACGAGTGGTTGTGGAAGTCCACATTCTTTGAGATATCTTTATTGAATTTAACTTATGATACATCACATGACATGACATATGAACGATTATGTTAGACGTGCGAATCTTGGTATGGAATACTCTATGAAGATCCATGCACTAAGGGTGGCCAGTCCAATATACGGACGACTACTATATCAGAAGATCCCGTTATCACGGGTGACCATTGTTGGGACTTCACCAGCGCGCGTCTTAGTGGTTTTGAAAGAAATGGGTTTTTAGAAATAGTGCGCACACGAGCTCGGTCTCGTTTTAAAATTTATAAACCGTAAGTACACGGTGCATTGTAACGAGCCGGTAAGTACGGGTCGATCCATAGGGAATTTGTGATAAGAGATTGTTGTTAAAGATTTAAAGAGAAAGAATTTGGGTTTTATCATAAATAAAATAAGAAAATACGAAATTATAGAATAAGTTAAGAAAAGTGGCCGTGGCTTCGGATCGGATGGTTGAATCGTGGCGAATTCTTCGACGCTCCTTTGATAATGAGTTGTTGTCTCCTTGTGTTGGATCCGACGTGAAGCATGGCTTGTCAAGGCGTTTGCGAAGCACAAACTATCAAGTTGTCGATATTCGACGTAAGATATGAAACGATTCCGTTAGGTTCTTACTTACCATTTTTATGTTCATGCATGATATATCAACACTAAGAATAAAAGTTAGCAAGTATACAATATCAATATACATCAATTTGCAAATAAGAAGTAAAGGGTTGCATTACTTTTTCCAAGTAGGTGAGTGATAGCATATGGTATGTGCTTGATGAAGTGTGTTAAGCTACATAAGCAAAATACTATATCTAAACTACCTAGCAAGCATAATACAAATTTGATTCTAACCTTAACATTGCAAATGGTGATAATGAGAGAATATGGTATATGATAAAGTTTACAAGTAACCATCAAAATCAACATACTATATCAAACATTTCCATTAAGCAATTTTCAAGTTACAATCTCACTTAAGCACATTAAACATTCATAAGAGGAGGAGGAAGGCTTAGCCTTTCATCTCACATCCTCACCTTTACCATAACCATAAAAAGAATTACACAAACATCAAATAAAACACAAGATAAAGAACACACAAGAAAACACAAGAACAAAGAGTTAAAGTAAAAGAAAGTACAAATTCTTTATTAACAAAATGGAGGGCTTGAGCTACAAGGTAGATAGCAACTTCAACCTCCTTAATGGAGCACTCAAGTGAGAGCTCAAAGAGAGAAGAAGAAAAAGAAGCTATCAAGTAATACACACTATTCTCACTCAAAAAGCCAACCCTGAACTTAATTTGAGACCTGCTGTATATAGACAACTAAATATAAAAAATTGCATATAACACTGGACTGACAAGACCACCATGTATCCACAGAAGAAGCACGAGCCAAAATGGCTAAGACTTAGCCGCAAATTGCGGCCAAGATGAATATATTTGCGGCCCAATTTTAGAGTCTGGGGCCCACCTTGGTACAGTAGTCTTTTATCATCAAGAGTATCTCTCTGTAATTGCAATTTATTTTAATTCCAACTTGGATGCAATCTGAAGCAATGAACGGAGAGAGAAGTGATCAAGTGGTATTGTGTTCATACCTCACATCAACTCTTTTTATTACAAATTATAGCACAATCCATTTGTGTATCCACTTGCAACGCACTATGATGGTGTTTGCCCACTTTGTGATGGTTCATGCCCCCTTTGGTGCATATGATCCAACTATAGTTCACACATGATCATGTTGGACCAAAGCCAATTATTTATTATGCACAACTTAATTTATTTGCAAAACTCAATGACTTGATCTATTATCTGTCTCATTTGCAGTTCCGGCTAAAAACCGCCGTTTCTGTTCATGTGTATCGTTTTCAGTATTTTTGCCTATGTACCTGTAATCTGTACTAATGAGCAGAAACATATTAAATAGCACCGTTTATTGACAAAATGATAGAAAATAAGCGGTATTAAAATATAATAAATCATGCCGAACAACCATTATTGAGAAAATCCCTATATGAAGGGTGACAAGTCCGATGTACGGGCGACTATTATATATGAAGATCTCGATATTACGGGTAACTAATCTACTATAAGGATGACACATAAATGGTGAAATTCCATGCCTAGTTGATATACATACTAACTCTAATTCGTCAAAACTTTTACACTGAACAACATGGATATGTAGTTTGATTATGCAAGCTTATATGTGGAACTTGGATTCCCCTACTACTCAATCATGATCCCGGAAAGTGAAACTGAACATTTTACTTTCCAGTTGTTCTTCCTTGGCTCACAACGGAATAATCGCGAGTATCCGTACCCTTGTCTAACATACTAAAACAAATATAATACATAGTAGATACCTTATACTGTTTACTGCTACACACATATAACATCATGCATTGCACAGCTTGTCTTCCTTACCATTACTATCTTATGACGTAATCCTATCCGGGTGCAACTCACTGACAGACTTATCTTTCTCTTTTCTCCATCCCTGGAATGTTCGTTAGATGAGGACGATGATGATGAAGAAGGAGACGATGGAGTAGAGCCCACTGATGAGTACTTCACCGAATTGATGCCAGAGTATTAGGATAGCTCTTTTATTTTTCAGTTGTTCACCTGTTTTGGGCTTGCCTTTCTGTTCGTCGATGTAATCAAACAATTTAGCTTTTCTCTTCAGTATCTTGGGATGTAATAAAATTTAGTTAATGGAAATAGATTCTTCTGCTTTTATTATTTATTTTGGTATATTGCCTGCATGATATATTACGTTTAACGTAACTGCATTGTGATAGACCACCATCAATACAGATAGATTGCGGACCGTGCCACGTCACCGTTTCTGTTGTTTGGGAAGCGAGGCATGACAATAACACCTGCAATCGACGTGATTTTTTTTATCTATACACTATTTAAGACGTGTAGAATAACTTGAACGGAGCGAATCGTTGAAAAGACGTCACATGAAAAGTTTGTGAATTTGAAAAAACGTGAACCCTCCCTAATGGATCCACAGTGTTAACAATCTAACACAACCCATCATCCATTGATAGCCCACACCAATGGATGGCCCGGCCCATAAGGCCCGAGTCTAAGTCGAACTTTTTCTAGATGTACAAACGGAAATGATACATCCCAACAATCTCTACCTTTGCTCGAACCCGTGAGCCGAAACTCGGAGATATAACAACATCATCACAATCCGCTCCTTAGATAGACACATGCACATGCACCTGCTCCACCTACCGGGAACAGCTCATACTGTCATCACTGCCTCAAATACGAGCACCATAACTGCTCCACCTCGGTCCAATCGTTAGGACTACAAACTGAGAAAAAACCTAATAACATATTTACCATGTGCCACACAATGTCTGCAAATAATCATACACCTAGAAAATCATAAGGCATCATACCTTATCATCAACCATAGTGCCACAATGTGGTTGATGAATCTGTACCGACTAACAAGAGAATACTGTAACACACCTCATCAAATATAATCGATGAAGAAAACTACTAATGAGCAATAACTACTCATAATAACATAACTGGCCCAAACTAAATCCACCACAAACTGCTTAGAAGGATGCATGACATAACCCGATCAAATCTTGCTCATTTTTAGACTAAAACCGAGATGGCTCATAACAAAGCCTTGAATCGGAACTAGATAAAGATATTGTGCCACCAAACCTTTGACGATGAACAATTCACACTAGAATGTGACAAATCAAATCGCGACAAACGCGATCATGCATGTGATCCACATTGTTGGGGTCAAAAATTACACCGTACGGCCGAACTCAAAATGTCAAAGTTAAGACCAAAAAAGTGGGCCAAGACCCTAGCCCGAATCCAATCCAAGTGGGCTCAAGCCCAAACTCAAGTCAAGTGGGCCCATGCCCGGCCCAAACCGTCCTAATATCAAGCATGGGGGCCAGTCCCAGGCCAAGAAAAGAAAAATGTAATAAATAAGTTTGATATGTAATAAATAGATGTAATACGTAATAAAAATAGACAAAAATCCAATTTTGTAAAGCCCAAGCTCTTAAGTACAAACATGTAAGGGGTATTTAAATTCTACCAAATGAAAAAAATGAGAACAACTTCTATTCTCTTCTCATTCCAAGGGTTGTTGAGCCTCCACTTCTCTTGAATTGATTTTCTCTATTATCCCACACTTAATCTTTAACTTCTAGAAAGCTCATAAAAACAGTTTATTTTCTCTTAAAAGCCTAAATAAAACTACATCAAGACCCAAATCAAGAGAAAGACATTGCCTTTTTTCAACAAAGCCAAGGAAAAGAGAAGAAAGAGATCTCTTGGGGTGTCACCCCAAGCAAGCACCTTGAATGAATGACCTTGATGAAATCTATTGGTTTCATCCCCAAATCACATAAAGTCGATAACTTTAGGGCAAAAGTTCAAAGCTTTCGCCCCCCCAAAGCCCTCTCGCCGCCGAATCCCTATTGGGATCCGTAAGGAACATGAGTCACAGCCCATATTCCTCCTCAAATCTTTGAACATGGAACAACCCCTTATTCGGTTTCGGAAAATCCCCCAAAGAAGCTTCCCTCTTCAGAACACCCCCAAGGGAATCACCTTTTTCGAGACTCCCTCAAAGGGGTCCCACCTTCGGGGATCCCCCTCTAGGGATCCCGCCTTCGGGACCCCTCCCGAATGGGAGGTCCCACCTTTGGGATCCCCCTCAAGAGATCCCTCCTTTGGGACCTCTCTCGGGTACCCTATCACGACCGCCCTTTTTTGGGAGGTCCTTTCTTTGGGATTAAGTCCTCTATTTTGACCTCTCTGCTCTCAGAAGACCTCCTCGACACACTTAACTCACCTCCTTCCAAGAAAATTGTCACGCCCCGCTTCCCAGTGTACGGCGAAGTGGACGCGACGAGGCCCGCTACGTATATACTCAAAAGTATATACGCTAAGCGTAACTAAGCAATATAAAATAAATCACAAGAGATGAATAATATAGAAATAACAGCAACTTTTATTAATAATATTCTTTGTACAATGCATGAAAAGAAAATACAACTGGAATGAAAAGCAATGCCTAAACAGTGGCATAACAGAAAATGAAATAAACTGGAAAGAACAAGGTACAGTATCTAGAGCTCTGGATTTTCCTGGAACTGCTCCAAATCTTCACCGGTGGGCTCGATCTCAGCTTGGTCCAACGCACCTGACGACATTCAAAGAAGAAAGAAATAGAATGTCGTCAGCGAACAGGTCGCTCGGTAAGTCCCAAAGAATAAGAAGAATGAGAATGACAGAGTCACAGTATTTTCTAAAGTATTATATTGTTGAATATTATGGAATATTGAGTTAACGCTGTTGTTTGTAGTTTGGTACAGAAGGATGCCAGTGTATACGAGGGGAATCTCTATATGCTAGAGATCAGGGCAAAAGAAAAGTACAAGGAACCGTTATGCCACGGTACAACAGCAATAGGATTCAGGTTAGGTTTCTTAATCTGACCACATTATGCCACCTTTAACACCTTCCGTACCAATCTACCCCTTAAACCCCGTAGTGTTTTAACAGTATTGTAGTATTGGAATATGTAAATTGAGTGACTGACCAAAACCATGATATCAGTAAACATGTTGTAACTGTATAATCAGGTAAATGGAATATCAGGATAATGGATGAATATCCATGGTTTGATTCAGTCAAAAAGAATATATTGTTAACTGGATTCAGGGTTTCATGTATTCAAATTGTATTGTAATATAAAAGAATATAGATTGACTTGAATCATATTCAAGTCAGAAATAGTCAGACTCTAACCCGAGTCAGACTAAAAGAAAGATAATTTGAAATTCAATATTAGTTAGGGGCCTTTTTGTAATTTGTAAAACTTGTGGGGGTTTTATGTAAAAAGTACTTTTGTATAGTTTTCGAAATACACCTCAAGTATTTAATAATCGTCTTTATTGTTATAATGAATGTGAATTTTATTTGTGTTATTCTAGTGAATATATCCTAATAAAAGTATTAATTGTTTTATCTGAAATTCATGGTATTTTAATGTAAATTTTAATCTTGTAATTTTTTTAGGAAAATGTGGAAACTTTATATTATAATAAAATAGGTGTTTAAATGATAATTATATATATAAACACTTGGATAATTTTTAAATGAATATTTTATTTTCAAAAATCTCATTTTTCTTAAATGTCGTATTTTAAACCTTTCGAGACCGAATGCTCCTTACGGAGGTCTGAATCTCGCACTACTAGCCTGCGGGTGCACGATGAACCGTACTATCCCTAACAGGTTCCCCAAAAGTGGGTTGTAGTGGCACTTTACTTAGGTTTTATAAACACTTCTCATTTAGGAAAACGGTTTTATAAATATAAGGTATTTATTTGCAAAAGAGTTTAGTTTTCCGTATTTTAGTTATTAGGGTTTCCTAAGCCAACTAGCCTATTTCTAAGGTCGAAACGATGAGTCATTAGAAGCCTCAAATCGCCTCTTCACCGTCAATTGCGGCCAGGTAAGTGCCAGGTAAGTGGGAAGGAACCACAGTCGTGGGCCTAATTAAAAACCACTAGCCTTAGACACACTTGCCTAGTCACCACAAGACAGTTTAGATAAACGATCGATGTCCATGACCAATCGTGCTTTCATTTTATTAAAAGATTTTATTTAGAAATGTTTACAACTTAAAGCTTTCAATAAAGATTATAAAGATTAGGGTATTTTAGTGAAAAGTCCTGTAATTTCGTATTCTGTGTTTTGATATTTATCAATTAGGGTTATATTGAGTGTGTGTAGAGGTAGGTCATTACCTCGTGACTTATTTTAAGGTTTAATGAAGTTTAAAGGTAAAACATGCTATGTTAAACTTAAAGGTATTATAGCGCAAGAATACGGTATTCGAAAACGTTATCATTTTATGTGTGAAATTTCATTCAAATTGGGTTCTACAAATTTAGTGATCAAGATAAACCTATTTAGGAGTGAGAGAATTTATTAAACTAAGAAAAATGAACTTCATGGTATTTTTATGAAAAGAATACGGTTTTACAAAGAAGCTATCATTTCATGTGGAAAAGTTTGATTAAATTGGTTTATGGGTGATTAATAGTCAACATGAATATGGGTAGATATTATGTATTAGGTGACAAGTGGAAATTTATAAAAAAACCGAATCGGAAATCGGTTTGTCCGATTTCCGTCGGGTTCCAAAAAGTCGTATTTTTACCTTAAAGAAAAGAGAGATAGAAGAAGGTGGGACTTACGGTTTGGACAAGCTAAGGAAGCTAAGGGATGTGGTGGTTGTCGATTCGTTGAAAACATCGTGAAGGTTCTGATCCGGTCGCCGGAATCCGTCGTCGATTTCGGCAGCGCTTCGCTTCTCGCTCTTCGTACCGAGTTCTCGAGAATTTGAGAGAGTAGACTTAGAGTGGTGAGGTGAAATGGTAAAGGGTAGGGGTTTTTATATAGGGCTAGGCTAGGGTTAGGGTTAGGATAAAAAATATTAAAAGAAAATATAAAAAACATTAAAAATTCATTAAAAATCATTAAACCTAGGAGTAAAAGGGATTTATTGGCCAAATCAAAACCGATCCAGGTATAATAAGTGTGCAAGAGGGTTGACCAACTCAAGAGCCAACTTTTCTCAGTTGGTGACTCGGCCGTCCGGCCAAGTCCGGCCGGCGGCGCCGGACCGAGTCGGCCGAGTCGCCAGCCGGCGGCGCCGAGTCGGGCCGGGTCAAGGGTCCAATGGCCGGGGGGTTTTCCTGGGGAACAACTTGGTATTTTTACTTTTTGTTGTCCAGTACATATTTTGGGAGTTATGGCCTTTTTACCGTTGACTTCCAAAAAAAATAAATACAAAAAATAATGTAGGGCATGAGATTTGAACTCCGGTGGCTTGGTTCAGCAGTGCAAGGTATTACCAATGAGCTACAAGCTCTTTCTTGTAATTATTGTAAGGAATTAGATACTTAAAATGATATCAGCAGCATTAAATATCAAAGTACACTTTAAATTTTAAAACAATTTAATGTACACTAAAAATGAAATTATTTAAAAACAAAATAATTAATTATATATATCTTGTGCTCAGAGTAAAATACTCCTTTATGAATTTAAAAAATTTAAAAAATTTTGTACAGAAAAATGTATATGAAAATTAGGGTTGTTACATTCTACCCTCCTTATAAAAATTTCGTCCTCAAAATTTGTAAAAGGAAGGTGTAACAAATCCAAGAAAAGTTTGGTGCTAGTGTACTGACAGGGTTTTAAAAATGTAAAGATTGTGTGAAGGAATGAAAGAGTGCGAAGGTTTTGGTAAAATTGTAAAAGAGGTGAGGGAATTTTGGGTTAACATAGATTCAAAGTATATGATTCACGGAATATGAAGAAAAGGATTCAAGGGACATGATTGTAAAGAATGTTTTAGTTGCTGGTTCTTGTGTTATATTGCTTAGGTTGTTCACGCAGACCAGAACTGCATGACAGGGATTCATACAGCTCTGACCTGCATGGGCCACCAACAAAATCTGTCACGCCCCGCTTCCCAGTGTACGGCGAAGTGGACGCGACGAGGCCCGCTACGTATATACTCAAAAGTACATACGCTAAGCGTAACTAAGCAATATAAAATAAATCACAAGAGACGAATAATATAGAAATAACAGCAACTTTTATTAATAACATTCTTTGTACAATGCATGAAAAGAAAATACAACTGGAATGAAAAGCAATGCCTAAACAGTGGCATAACAGAAAATGAAATAAACTGGAAAGAACAAGGTACAGTATTTAGAGCTCTGGATCTTCCTGGAACTGCTCCAAATCTTCACCGGTAGGCTCGATCTCAGCTTGGTCCAACGCACCTGACGACATTCAAAGAAGAAAGAAATAGAATGTCGTCAGCGAACAGGTCGCTCGGTAAGTCCCAAAGAATAAGAAGAATGAGAATGACAGAGTCACAGTATTTTCTAAAGTATTATATTGTTGAATATTATGGAATATTGAGTTAACGCTGTTGTTTGTAGCTTGGTACAGAAAGATGCCAGTGTATACGAGGGGGATCTCTATATGCTAGAGATCAGGGCAAAAGGAAAGCACAAGGAACCGTTATGCCACGGTACAACAGCAATAGGATTCAGGTTAGGTTTCTTAATCTGACCACCTTGTGCCACCTTTAACACCTTCCGTACCAATCTACCCCTTAAACCCCGTAGTGTTTTAACAGTATTGTAGTATTGGAATATGTAAATTGAGTGACTGACCAAAACCATGATATCAGTAAACATGTTGTAACTGTATAATCAGGTAAATGGAATATCAGGATAATGGATGAATATCCATGGTTTGATTCAGTCAAAAAGAATATATTGTTAACTGGATTCAGGGTTTCATGTATTCAAATTGTATTGGAATATAAAAGAATATAGATTGACTTGAATCATATTCAAGTCAGAAATAGTCAGACTCTAACCCGAGTCAGACTAAAAGAAAGATAATTTGAAGTTCAATATTAGTTAGGGGCCTTTTTGTAATTTGTAAAACTTGAGGGGGTTTTATGTAAAAAGTACTTTTGTATAGTTTTCGAAATACACCTCAAGTATTTAATAATCGACTTTATTATTATAATGAATGTGAATTTTATTTGTGTTATTCTAGTGAATATATCCTAATAAAAGTATTAATTGTTTTATCTGAAATTCATGGTATTTTAATGTAAATTTTAATCTTGTAATTTTTTTAGGAAAATGTGGAAACTTTATATTATAATAAAATAGGTGTTTAAATGATAATTATATATATAAACACTTGGATAATTTTTAAATGAATATTTTATTTTCAAAAATCTCATTTTTCTTAAATGTCGTATTTTAAACCTTTCGAGACCGAATGCTTCTTGCGGAGGTCTGAATCTCGCACTACTAGCCTGCGGGTGCACGATGAACCGTACTATCCCTAACAGGTTCCCCAAAAGTGGGTTGTAGCGGCACTTTGCTTAGGTTTTATAAACACTTCTCATTTAGGAAAACGGTTTTATAAATATAAGGTATTTATTTGCAAAAGAGTTTAGTTTTCCGTATTTTAGTTATTAGGGTTTCCTAAGCCAACTAGCCTATTTCTAAGGTCGAAACGATGAGTCATTAGAAGCCTCAAATCGTCTCTTCACCGTCAATTGCGGCCAGGTAAGTGCCAGGTAAGTGGGAAGGAACCACAGTCGTGGGCCTAATTAAAAACCACTAGCCTTAGACACACTTGCCTAGTCACCACAAGACAGTTTAGATAAACGATCGATGTCCATGACCAATCGTGCTTTCATTTTATTAAAAGATTTTATTTAGAAATGTTTACAACTTAAAGCTTTCAATAAAGATTATAAAGATTAGGTTATTTTAGTGAAAAGTCCTGTAATTTCGTATTCTGTGTTTTGATATTTATCAATTAGGGTTATATTGAGTGTGTGTAGAGGTAGGTCATTACCTCGTGACTTATTTTAAGGTTTAATGAAGTTTAAAGGTAAAACATGCTATGTTAAACTTAAAGGTATTATAGCGCAAGAATACGGTATTCGAAAACGTTATCATTTTATGTGTGAAATTTCATTCAAATTGGGTTCTACAAATTTAATGATCAAGATAAACCTATTTAGGAGTGAGAGAATTTATTAAACTAAGAAAAATGAACTTCATGGTATTTTTATGAAAAGAATACGGTTTTACAAAGAAGCTATCATTTCATGTGGAAAAGTTTGATTAAATTGGTTTATGGGTGATTAATAGTCAACATGAATATGGGTAGATATTATGTATTAGGTGACAAGTGGAAATTTATAAAAAAACCGAATCGGAAATCGGTTTGTCCGATTTCCGTCGGGTTCCAAAAAGTCGTATTTTTACCTTAAAGAAAAGAGAGATAGAAGAAGGTGGGACTTACGGTTTGGACAAGCTAAGGAAGCTAAGGGATGTGGTGGTTGTCGATTCGTTGAAAACATCGCGAAGGTTCTGATCCGGTCGCCGGAATCCGTCGTCGATTTCGGCAGCGCTTCGCTTCTCGCTCTTCGTACCGAGTTCTCGAGAATTTGAGAGAGTAGACTTAGAGTGGTGAGGTGAAATGGTAAAGGGTAGGGGTTTTTATATAGGGCTAGGCTAGGGTTAGGGTTAGGATAAAAAATATTAAAAGAAAATATAAAAAACATTAAAAATTCATTAAAAATCATTAAACCTAGGAGTAAAAGGGATTTATTGGCCAAATCAAAACCGATCCAGGTATAATAAGTGTGCAAGAGGGTTGACCAACTCAAGAGCCAACTTTTCTCAGTTGGTGACTCGGCCGTCCGGCCAAGTCCGGCCGGCGGCGCCGGACCGAGTCGGCCGAGTCGCCAGCCGGCGGCGCCGAGTCGGGCCGGGTCAAGGGTCCAATGGCCGGGGGGTTTTCCTGGGGAACAACTTGGTATTTTTACTTTTTGTTGTCCAGTACATATTTTGGGAGTTATGGCCTTTTTACCGTTGACTTCCAAAAAAAATAAATACAAAAAATAATGTAGGGCATGAGATTTGAACTCCGGTGGCTTGGTTCAGCAGTGCAAGGTATTACCAATGAGCTACAAGCTCTTTCTTGTAATTATTGTAAGGAATTAGATACTTAAAATGATATCAGCAGCATTAAATATCAAAGTACACTTTAAATTTTAAAACAATTTAATGTACACTAAAAATGAAATTATTTAAAAACAAAATAATTAATTATATATATCTTGTGCTCAGAGTAAAATACTCCTTTATGAATTTAAAAAATTTAAAAAATTTTGTACAGAAAAATGTATATGAAAATTAGGGTTGTTACATTCTACCCTCCTTATAAAAATTTCGTCCTCAAAATTTGTAAAAGGAAGGTGTAACAAATCCAAGAAAAGTTTGGTGCTAGTGTACTGACAGGGTTTTAAAAATGTAAAGATTGTGTGAAGGAATGAAAGAGTGCGAAGGTTTTGGTAAAATTGTAAAAGAGGTGAGGGAATTTTGGGTTAACATAGATTCAAAGTATATGATTCACGGAATATGAAGAAAAGGATTCAAGGGACATGATTGTAAAGAATGTTTTAGTTGCTGGTTCTTGTGTTATATTGCTTAGGTTGTTCACGCAGACCAGAACTGCATGACAGGGATTCATACAGCTCTGACCTGCATGGGCCACCAACAAAATCTGTCACGCCCCGCTTCCCAGTGTACGGCGAAGTGGACGCGACGAGGCCCGCTACGTATATACTCAAAAGTACATACGCTAAGCGTAACTAAGCAATATAAAATAAATCACAAGAGACGAATAATATAGAAATAACAGCAACTTTTATTAATAACATTCTTTGTACAATGCATGAAAAGAAAATACAACTGGAATGAAAAGCAATGCCTAAACAGTGGCATAACAGAAAATGAAATAAACTGGAAAGAACAAGGTACAGTATTTAGAGCTCTGGATCTTCCTGGAACTGCTCCAAATCTTCACCGGTAGGCTCGATCTCAGCTTGGTCCAACGCACCTGACGACATTCAAAGAAGAAAGAAATAGAATGTCGTCAGCGAACAGGTCGCTCGGTAAGTCCCAAAGAATAAGAAGAATGAGAATGACAGAGTCACAGTATTTTCTAAAGTATTATATTGTTGAATATTATGGAATATTGAGTTAACGCTGTTGTTTGTACCTTGGTACAGAAAGATGCCAGTGTATACGAGGGGGATCTCTATATGCTAGAGATCAGGGCAAAAGGAAAGCACAAGGAACCGTTATGCCACGGTACAACAGCAATAGGATTCAGGTTAGGTTTCTTAATCTGACCACCTTGTGCCACCTTTAACACCTTCCGTACCAATCTACCCCTTAAACCCCGTAGTGTTTTAACAGTATTGTAGTATTGGAATATGTAAATTGAGTGACTGACCAAAACCATGATATCAGTAAACATGTTGTAACTGTATAATCAGGTAAATGGAATATCAGGATAATGGATGAATATCCATGGTTTGATTCAGTCAAAAAGAATATATTGTTAACTGGATTCAGGGTTTCATGTATTCAAATTGTATTGGAATATAAAAGAATATAGATTGACTTGAATCATATTCAAGTCAGAAATAGTCAGACTCTAACCCGAGTCAGACTAAAAGAAAGATAATTTGAAGTTCAATATTAGTTAGGGGCCTTTTTGTAATTTGTAAAACTTGAGGGGGTTTTATGTAAAAAGTACTTTTGTATAGTTTTCGAAATACACCTCAAGTATTTAATAATCGACTTTATTATTATAATGAATGTGAATTTTATTTGTGTTATTCTAGTGAATATATCCTAATAAAAGTATTAATTGTTTTATCTGAAATTCATGGTATTTTAATGTAAATTTTAATCTTGTAATTTTTTTAGGAAAATGTGGAAACTTTATATTATAATAAAATAGGTGTTTAAATGATAATTATATATATAAACACTTGGATAATTTTTAAATGAATATTTTATTTTCAAAAATCTCATTTTTCTTAAATGTCGTATTTTAAACCTTTCGAGACCGAATGCTTCTTGCGGAGGTCTGAATCTCGCACTACTAGCCTGCGGGTGCACGATGAACCGTACTATCCCTAACAGGTTCCCCAAAAGTGGGTTGTAGCGGCACTTTGCTTAGGTTTTATAAACACTTCTCATTTAGGAAAACGGTTTTATAAATATAAGGTATTTATTTGCAAAAGAGTTTAGTTTTCCGTATTTTAGTTATTAGGGTTTCCTAAGCCAACTAGCCTATTTCTAAGGTCGAAACGATGAGTCATTAGAAGCCTCAAATCGTCTCTTCACCGTCAATTGCGGCCAGGTAAGTGCCAGGTAAGTGGGAAGGAACCACAGTCGTGGGCCTAATTAAAAACCACTAGCCTTAGACACACTTGCCTAGTCACCACAAGACAGTTTAGATAAACGATCGATGTCCATGACCAATCGTGCTTTCATTTTATTAAAAGATTTTATTTAGAAATGTTTACAACTTAAAGCTTTCAATAAAGATTATAAAGATTAGGTTATTTTAGTGAAAAGTCCTGTAATTTCGTATTCTGTGTTTTGATATTTATCAATTAGGGTTATATTGAGTGTGTGTAGAGGTAGGTCATTACCTCGTGACTTATTTTAAGGTTTAATGAAGTTTAAAGGTAAAACATGCTATGTTAAACTTAAAGGTATTATAGCGCAAGAATACGGTATTCGAAAACGTTATCATTTTATGTGTGAAATTTCATTCAAATTGGGTTCTACAAGTTTAGTGATCAAGATAAACCTATTTAGGAGTGAGAGAATTTATTAAACTAAGAAAAATGAACTTCATGGTATTTTTATGAAAAGAATACGGTTTTACAAAGAAGCTATCATTTCATGTGGAAAAGTTTGATTAAATTGGTTTATGGATGATTAATAGTCAACATGAATATGGGTAGATATTATGTATTAGGTGACAAGTGGAAATTTATAGAAAAACCGAATCGGAAATCGGTTTGTCCGATTTCCGTCGGGTTCCAAAAAGTCGTATTTTTACCTTAAAGAAAAGAGAGATAGAAGAAGGTGGGACTTACGGTTTGGACAAGCTAAGGAAGCTAAGGGATGTGGTGGTTGTCGATTCGTTGAAAACGTCATGAAGGTTCTGATCCGGTCGCCGGAATCCGTCGTCGATTTCGGCAGCGCTTCGCTTCTCGCTCTTCGTACCGAGTTCTCAAAAATTTGAGAGAGTAGACTTAGAGTGGTGAGGTGAAATGGTAGAGGGTAGGGGTCTTTATATAGGGCTAGGCTAGGGTTAGGGTTAGGATAAAAAATATTAAAAGAAAATATAAAAAACATTAAAAATTCATTAAAAATCATTAAACCTAGGAGTAAAAGGGATTTATTGGCCAAATCAAAACCGATCCAGGTACAATAAGTGTGCAAGAGGGTTGACCAAGTCAAGAGCTAACTTTTCTCAGTTGGTGACTCGGCCGTCCGGCCAAGTCCGTCCGGCGGCGCCGGACCGTGTCGGCCGAGTCGCCGGCCGGCGGCGCCGAGTTGTTCATATCAGAATATTGCATTTTATACCGCCCATTCTTACACTCGTGTGTTTATAGGTAGGTGCTTTTAATCCGTGTTTGTTACATGTTTACAGAATACAGGTTTCCAGTACAAATATTGCAAATCAGGATAAAATCTCCACAGTTACGCCAAAAGCAGAACATCTGTCGACAGCAGATAAAAGCCGGGTTCCGGTCATCCATATCCATCCAGTGCCGAGTACCGGTTCCCGATACAAGACATGTGACAGTGGTCATTCATGTCTGGGACAAGCACAGAGCACGAGGTGGGCTGCACAAGAATCAATGGGTGCGCGGAGCTCGAGGGAGATAAAGTCAAAAGTAAAGAAAAGAGTGCAATCTTGGACTAGGAATTCTGCTGATATTCTAGAAGACTTTTGTGCATTTTGAAGTTGACAAACACAAGGAAACATCCAACCAGGGACCCAGACCAAAACCCACGACCCAACTCACCAAGGTAGCCGCGTTTCCGCGGCCAATAGGGGGTATTGGCCGCGGAAACGCGGCCGTACTAGCTCTTCAGGCTGTCTTCTTTTGGGGGTAGTTTGGGTACTTCCCATGTGCTCTGGTGGTTGCCCTAGATTTCCATTCTCCCGCCTATAAATACAGCAGATCTGAGCTCAACCAAGGAGAGCTTTTCTTTAGCCTCTTTTTTGTGTAGTTTTGTTCTTCTTCTTCTTCTTCTTCATTGTTTCTCCATTAAAATTGTAGTGAGAGCTTTTTGAGTGGAGGATTAATGAAGATGAGGGTTTTTTTATCTTTCTTGTTAGTTTCGCTCCCCCTTGAGATTCTTGCTTTCTCTTGATCATTCAACCTCTTCATTGAGCTTGAATGGTTAAGGGTTAGTTATTGATCTCAAGGGTCGTATTTTCTCACGGGACTAGTTCTTCACTTCACATGCGTTCTCTACCCTTCCCTTGATCTTGCAACCTCTTCATTGAGCTTGCAAGTTTAAGGGTTGGCTATTGATCACATGCTTGGCTTGAGTTCTACTTCCGTGTTCTTTTTATTTGCTTATTTATTACTTGCATTTTTCATTCTTGCTTTACTTACTTGCAATTTTATTCCATGTACTTTAATTACTTGTATCTTTTCTTTTCTTTGTTCTTTTCTTTTTGTTCTCTCTTTTTGGTTCTTTCTTGTGAATGAATGTAATTATTATTGTTAAGAAGAAATACGGTATTATAAGTTAACATTTCTTTGCCAATTCCTTTTCCCGTTATTTTCCATTTGAACTTCGCCCAAACGATACGCAAGCGCTCCGTTAGGCACCTTACCCTGACAAGGTAACGGTGATTTCTAAACGCGACCGGTTGCGTTCGATTTGGCCGGAGGCGAAAGCAAGAAACAAGAACGGAAGGACAAGGGTAAATAAGCCGGATTCCACAAATACCGCGCTTAAATCCCCTAATCCACGTTGTTGCCGATTGCTCTAGCTTCAATTGGTCAAGACTCGGCTCAAAGGTTTCGAGTACGGATTTCTTAGCTTACAATCTCGTATCTTTTCTTAATAACTTTATACTTGCAGATAAAACATAGGTTAGATCAAACAAACATACAGATTCTTTATTGACTCGTCTAAGACAAGAAGGTAAGATAGCACCATCTCCCTGTGGACCGACCCGTGCTCACCGGCTAGCTGCAAAGCAACACCGTCCTGATCACGGTTACACTTTAATTCTTTGAACATCCGACACGCCAAAAGCGTGCGATCAAATGGCGCCGTTGCCGGGGAGACGGTAGCGTATTTTCTTTCTTGTTATTCGGGTTAATTTTCTTTTTGTATATATAAAAAAAAAAAATCTTTTTGTTTTTTTTTGATCATTTTTGTGGGCAAGTGTGCAGATTTTTGCAGATTTGCAAACTGCGATTGTGGGAGCAAAGTGTGCATTCAAGGCAAGGGTGATTTACGAAGTACAGTGCCAAAGATCCGGGTAGTTTGACCCGCGCAAGCGAACTTTTCAAGCTTACCGGATTTGATTCAACGGGGGTTTCCTAACCCAAAAACCTAACGGTACGTACTTTCCTAACACCTTCTTCTCAAATCCGACGCTTCCAATATACTATTCTTTGCAGGATTCTTTGCAAGTTCGCTAGCAAACGCTAAAAATTGACTAACCCGTATTTGTTGCAGTGCCGCGCTTAAACTAAAAAAACGATTGTTTTATTCTTTATAGAATTTTTATTGAATTGCGCATTGCATACATTAATACGGACTTAAGGGCAAGCGAACCCCACAATATACGGTAAAGGATTTCATCACCTTTTCCGTGGCCCACAAATCACGAACTTGTGCATAACGATTACCCGCACAAATTTTAAAAGAAACTAGACTTTAAGCCTTAAGGAGTTCGCGCTCACTAGAAGAAGTTAACTGTGTTTAGAACCTTGCTTAACGGTATATTGTTTACGGGGTGTCTAGGAAAGTGTTAACGGCGAAACCGCCAAAAGAGAAAGGGTTATTTAATTAAGGAACTTCGCGAAAGCGTTGGAAAACCTCCCCTTATCTCTGCACTTACCTGGGCTCGTGATCAGTGTATCTTGAGCCCGTTTCTCGACACAGTTTTACTTCGACAATCAAGTTCTGGAGCAGGTCTAGTTGACCTAGGTGAACCCTAGAACGATTAGGTGTGTGGTATTTTTTGTGTCGTGATTATTTTTGTCCATATTTTTTTTGTGTATATTTCATTCTTTTGCTAACAACTAACTAAAAAAAAAAAAATCACATTCTTTTTCCCCTCCTTTTCTCTGCCTTTCTCTCTTTCTCTCTTCATATCATGGGTACTCCACCTCGCAAAACTCTTGCCGAACTTTGGTGCCCACAACCAGACATCACTTCTTACGGTTCTTGCTTTGGCCGAACGACGAACGATCCCTCCATGCCCAAAGTTTCACTGAAAGATCGCATAGCAGCGTCTAGGACAAATACTTGCACTCCTCATTCCACTTTGTATCAACCTTTTCAACCTCCCGCACCCGCTTATGTTGATACCCCTTCTGCAAGTCGTCCTTTGTCCATCGCTGAACGTATTGAACAATCCCGTAGCCGATCTTTCACTCCTTTCACCACTTCAAATTCTTGGGATCAGCAATTCCATTCACCGTCTTATCCCAATGTTGATCCAACTCCTGTCCAGCCATTCAATTCCTACCAGTCCTATCCAACTCTTACACCTTCCCTAGACATTGCTTCTACACAGTCTATTGGGAGTTTTCAGTATCCAAACAACTTTGAATCTTTTACTGAAACCCCTTCACAACCGATGTCTAGTCTAGAAAAGTCGTTGGAAGACTTTAGGGTAGCGTCAAGCCAACAGATGATGGATTTGAATGCGTCCATGGCCGCCCTCATGCAACCTAGTGACCCGGTAGCTAGTTTTCAACTAGCTCCAACTTTTCCAATGTATGATGAGGCGGCAGGACAGGCTGTGAATTTGAGTAGAGAGAGTAAGATGTACCCCCTTCCAAGTCAAACCTACCCGTCCCAAATTGAATCCCATAACTCCTGTTTCGAAAGTCTATCGAGTATCCCACATGATTTATCAATTAAAGATAGAATGATGAATGAGTTGTGCGACTCCGTAGTGTTTGATTTGCCCGATTGTGAAGGGTCTCTTCCAAGTGAAACCGATCCTAAACCTTTTGACCTTTACACCTCCACTTTAGAACCAGAATCGATTAATATCCATGCTTTTGTTGAGGTGTCAGAGAATTTTGATTTTCACTTGATTGAGGATATCGACGCTGGGAATATTTTGGATGATGAAACCGTAGATTTGGCTGAGTTTGTCTCTTCAAATCATCATCCCGAGTCATTAAATGTTTTTCCCGAACTTCATATGCGTCTGGATTTTGAAGAAAAGTGCATGGATGTACTAAATTTTGAGGAGAACATTGAGGATAGTTTTGAGGATGAACCAGTTTTAATTGATGAGTCGGATTTTCCAATTCATCCTATTCCTTTCACTGACTGTGTACACCCTCCTGCACCTTTAACCGATAACCTTCCTCAACAACTTCCCTCCATCCTTTCCATCGTTCCGACCTTGCAAGAACCCGTATCACTTCCATTTCCATTGTCTGGTTTACCAAGTTCGGCGTACCCATGGTTTCTCACGAATCTTGAGGGATTTGACCCAATCTCTCGACGGGTTAATAGATTAGCACAATCGCTGTTTACACATCGGTCATCACAAATTGTGCTAATCTATTCACTCCATTTCCTCCCTCAAGTTCGTATTCCACTTCTTTTTCCCTTCCGCCATTCTTCTTCCTCTCATATACCGAGACCGTATCCCGCTTCTCTCCGCATACGGTCTCGCGTATTCTCCATTTCTTTCCTCTTCACCTTCTTTCACCAGCCACTGCTTTATCACGATAAAATCTTTGAATGGTTGGTGCTCACTTTTGGCCTGTGTAAGGCCTTGTATAGCTTGATACTGTTCTTTCCCCCCTAATCCTGAACTTCATCGCTTAACAGTGGAAACACTGTTCTACTTAAGTTTGGGGAGACACTTTTTTTGTATATATTTTTTGTTTTCCTTTTCCTTTTGTATATAATTTGTTTTTTTAGGGAGCACCGGCAATTTTGACCCTCTTGGTATAGCCTGACAGTGAGGGCACTGTCAAGTTTAAGTTTGGGGGTGTGCTCGGTAAGCTTTCTTCCTTCGCATTCATTTGTATATTTTGCATTTGCATACCCTATTAAAAACCCACAAAAATTAAAAATTTTCCAAAAAATATAAAAACTTTGTCGTCAAGTTAGCTAATAGGGTAACTTAGATTTTTATTCTGAAAGTTTAGTTGATATGTTAGAAATAACTAAATTCTAGACTTAGGAATTGAAAACCCTAAAAATAACCCTCATTCTGTCTAACTTTGGTAAGTATACGTCCTTACAATTTTTGGGTTCAGTTCTTGAGTTAAGTCAAGATGAGGGGAAAGTATTGAAGCTTTACTGAAGGATAAGTCTGAAAAATAGTTTCTTTTCTTGAGTTTAAATTTAGAAAGTATATACCCTACAAACTGCACTTACACGCACCTTGAAACTTGGGATAGTAGAGGATACCTAGAAATACTCTTGCCTGAAAACCTAGTATGAAAGAAAAAAAGGTATTTAAAGCTAAACACCAAAAGAGCATATTGAAAAATATATCCGGTCTTGAAAAAGAAAAAAAAAAAGAGAAAAAGAAAAAGAAAAATAGAATAAAATCAAGACCTGGAAACTGCTATTTACGCTTTAAAGCTCACACATTCAGTAATCGGCCGTTAGTGCCTCAAGAAGCATTAATAGTCGCATGAAAGGTGTGTGAGCAAATCCGTCCATCCTTAATGAAAAGAAGTAGTATTAGGTATTAGGGCAAGGGTATTATAGCTTGAATTGAATTCTTGAGTGTAGGGGTGCAAATACACACACACGTAGGGGTATACAATCGATGTTTGGATAAAAGATAGAAATAAAGAATAAGACTTGTGTTTTCTGTAAAGTTGATAAAAATCCCTGATTTGAGGCCGCGCTTTAGAAGGAAAACTCAGGAGATCCAAGGCTAAATAGATAGGAGGTGTGAAAAATAAGGGTTGAATATTTCTAACTTAGGATGATAGAATTTCTAACATAAATACTGAACCGTAGGAGTAGAATCGATGTTAAACTTATGAAACTAGCTTGACGGGATTTTGTGGGTAGTATCCGCTGAAAACCCTCAGGAGACAACACTCCTCCTACTAGGGACACCTAGAGGTTTAACGGCTTGTTGCACGCGCTCAGTGCAATCGCGTTCCCTGCGAAAGTGCGGTTATCATTTTATTTTTGTGAATAATTGGTTTTGCTCGGGACGAGCAAAAGTTAAGTTTGGGGGTATTTGTTCATATCAGAATATTGCATTTTATACCGCCCATTCTTACGCTCGTGTGTTTATAGGTAGGTGCTTTTAATCCGTGTTTGTTACATGTTTACAGAATACAGGTTTCCAGTACAAATATTGCAAATCAGGATAAAATCTCCACAGTTACGCCAAAACCAGAACATCTGTCGACAGCAGATAAAAGCCGGGTTCCGGTCATCCATATCCGTCCAGTGCCGAGTACCGGTTCCCGATACAAGACATATGACAGTGGTCATTCATGTCTGGGACAAGCACAGAGCACGAGGTGGGCTGCACAAGAATCAATGGGTGCGCGGAGCTCGAGGGAGATAAAGTCAAAAGTAAAGAAAAGAGTGCAATCTTGGACTAGGAATTCTGCTGATATTCTAGAAGACTTTTGTGCATTTTGAAGTTGACAAACACAAGGAAACATCCAACCAGGGACCCAGACCAAAACCCACGACCCAACTCACCAAGGTAGCCGCGTTTCCGCGGCCAATAGGGGGTATTGGCCGCGGAAACGCGGCCGTACTAGCTCTTCAGGCTGTCGTCTTTTGGGGGTAGTTTGGGTACTTCCCATGTGCTCTGGTGGTTGCCCTAGATTTCCATTCTCCCGCCTATAAATACAGCAGATCTGAGCTCAACCAAGGAGAGCTTTTCTTTAGCCTCTTTTTTGTGTAGTTTTGTTCTTCTTCTTCTTCTTCTTCATTCTTTCTCCATTAAAATTGTAGTGAGAGCTTTTTGAGTGGAGGATTAATGAAGATGAAAGTTTTTTATCTTTCTTGTTAGTTTCGCTCCCCCTTGAGATTCTTGCTTTCTCTTGATCATTCAACCTCTTCATTGAGCTTGAATGGTTAAGGGTTAGTTATTGATCTCAAGGGTCGTATTTTCTCACGGGACTAGTTCTTCACTTCACATGCGTTCTCTACCCTTCCCTTGATCTTGCAACCTCTTCATTGAGCTTGCAAGTTTAAGGGTTGGCTATTGATCACATGCTTGGCTTGAGTTCTACTTCCGTGTTCTTTTTATTTGCTTATTTATTACTTGCATTTTTCATTCTTGCTTTACTTACTTGCAATTTTATTCCATGTACTTTAATTACTTGTATCTTTTCTTTTCTTTGTTCTTTTCTTTTTGTTCTCTCTTTTTGGTTCTTTCTTGTGAATGAATGTAATTATTATTGTTAAGAAGAAATACGGTATTATAAGTTAACATTTCTTTGCCAATTCCTTTTCCCGTTATTTTCCATTTGAACTTCGCCCAAACGATACGCAAGCGCTCCGTTAGGCACCCTACCCTGACAAGGTAACGGTGATTCCTAAACGCGACCGGTTGCGTTCGATTTGGCCGGAGGCGAAAGCAAGAGACAAGAACGGAAGGACAAGGGTAAATAAGCCGGATTCCACAAATACCGCGCTTAAATCCCCTAATCCACGTTGTTGCCGATTGCTCTAGCTTCAATTGGTCAAGACTCGGCTCAAAGGTTTCGAGTACGGATTTCTTAGCTTACAATCTCGTATCTTTTCTTAACAACTTTATACTTGCAGATAAACACATAGGTTAGATCAAACAAACATACAGATTCTTTATTGACTCGTCTAAGACAAGAAGGTAAGATAGCACCATCTCCCTGTGGACCGACCCGTGCTCACCGGCTAGCTGCAAAGCGACACCGTCCTGATCACGGTTACACTTTAATTCTTTGAACATCCGACACGCCAAAAGCGTGCGATCACCAGTCGGGCCGAGTCAAGGGTCCAATGGCCGGGGGTTTTCCTGAGAAACAACTTGGTATTTTTACTTTTTGTTGTTCAGTACATATTTTGGGAGTTATGGCCTTTTTACTGTTGACTTCCAAAAAAAATAAAACAAAATAAATACAAAAAATAATGTGGGGCATGGGATTTGAACTCCGGTGGCTTGGTTCAGCAGTGCAAGGTATTACCAATGAGCTACAAGCTCTTTCTTGTAATTATTGTAAGGAATTAGATACTTAAAATGATATCAGCAGCATTAAATATCAAAGTACAGTTTAAATTTTAAAACAATTTAATGTACACTAAAAATGAAATTATTTAAAAACAAAATAATTAATTATATATATCTTGTGCTCAGAGTAAAATACTCCTTTATGAATTTAAAAAATTTAAAAAATTTTGTACAGAAAAATGTATATGAAAATTAGGGTTGTTACAAAAATGATCACGCACCGCTACCCAAAATACGTTAATACAGCACGTGACAGACCCAACCATACTACCTATGACTAGGAATAATCCCTCCATAGTCACATTATTGCTGTCAATCAGATATCAAGAATAGTAAAGAAAATCTAACTAACACATGTCCATCTGCCACAATAGATAAAAGTCAAGAAATGCATATAGCGGAAACGAATCAAGATTCAATAAAAATAATCTCTGAATCACGCCTCTTACGGGATCACATCAATAAAATAAAACTACAAAAATAAAATAACTAAACATCTCGAAAACTAATCATCATGCTTCTCATTGCTCAGCCTGCTTGCTAAAATACTCCTGATCTGCCCGCGACAAAGTCAGAGGAACCGGACCATGCAAAACCCAGACGTTAGTGCGTCATAAATATCAAAATAATAGTAATAACCAGGATAGGATGCTATGATTAAACATGAGTATACATAATAAACACAGGTATAAAATAGTGAGGTATAGGTATATGACGTGCATCCTAAAGTCTGTGCTTCTAGGTTATCTATTCTACAAGTCTTTGAAATCAATTAATGGAATCGTCGATCTAACTCAATAGTATCCCGTGCGTGCCCGGGACCACGGTCAAGACTCTCGGGGCTGAATCTGAGACGTGCCGCTAAGCAGTAAACAAGTATCATGTACAGACGAATGATGTCAGCAGCATCATTCTGGGGCCGGCCAAAGCCCGAATCGACTGATCAGTATTTGGAAGTATCGAACTGTTGAGTTACAAATTAGGTTTCATTATTGATTTTCCCTTACCACCAGGTTTGTGTTCAAGTTAGGTATTGATGAAATAAATCTAATGCCAACACAGGATCGAGCAGGTACAGGTCTTGTCTATGTAGACAACAAGTCACGTCCATCAGGACAACAAGTCAGGATTGTCGGCATTAGCGGATGATCCAAGTAATGGATCTACTAATGTCTCATGTACAAGTCAGACAATATATATTAACCAAAATAGACACTAAATGTAAAACTATAACCAATATCGACACACGATAAACACAACTAATGCCAGGATGTATATGTATCTACCTGTAATAACCGTTATACATCTGTTACCAGGTACATGGCGATCTAGATAAAGATTACTGAACTGATATAGTAGTATGATAATATTATGATGATCCGACATGCAACTAGATAAACCATTATTGGTACGGATACAGACTGATGCAATGAAACTGTACATTGACAATATTTGCTGAATATTAACTCATATATACTATATTTAATCATATAAATATAATCAAAATAGCATGTTGCAAGTTTAGAACTTGCTTGATCGAAATCTCACGACGAATATCCGGATATTACGTTTCGACGCCGAATAACGTCACGATGCAAAACCCACGTACGTAGGACTTGACCTGAACTGAGCAACTGCGTGATGTGGTAACTGGGTTAGACGACGACGGTGACTGGGCCGTCTGAATAGTCGGCGATGTGCACAACTCCGGCGATGTCGATCGGAAAAGAACAAAAGAAAAAAAGAAGAAAGAAGAAGAAAAGAAGAAGAAGAAGAAGAAGATAATGGCGGGGTTGCAGGTGTTCTGGGGTTAGCGAGGGCCAGGAGAGGGGAGAGGCGGTCGGTGATGAGGCGACGGGGAACACAGTCGATGACGATGTGTCGTGACCATGAGGGTTGAAGGGGATCGGGTATGAGAAGGAGAAGATGAAGAATTTGCAGTGGTGGTGTGTGGGTGCTCTGGTGTTGCTGATGAGAAGGGAAGGTGATGGGGGTGGTCACGTTCAGGCGGTGAGGTTGACGGCGAGGGAGGAGGTGATGGGTTCTGGCGTTGGGGTCGGGCTTCAGTCGAGGTCTCGGGGAAAGGAGGAGGTGGTGTCGATGAGGAGGAAAAGGAGATGAGGGTGGTGATGACGAGGAGATGGGATGAACGACGATGACGGGGAACGGCGATGGCGTGGGTTTAGGGTTCGGCGGAGAGAGGAGCGCGAGAGATGAAGGCGGGGGGAGAGAAAGAGAGAGAGAGTTGATAATAAATTTATATTATATTATATTATATTATACTATATATATATATATTATATATCGAGAGGGAGAGAGAATCTTATAAAATCAAATTAAATATATAATATATATTTATATATATTAAACTGTTATATAAATATTATAGTTATAGAAAAATAATATATATATATATATATATATATTAAACTGTTATATATATATATATATATATATATATATATATATATATATATATATATATATATATATATATATATATATATATATATATATATATATATATATGGTAGGATTTTACAGATAATACCATATTACTCCGAATATTACCCGTATCCCTTTAAAAATACAGTTTTTAAATATAAAGAACATACGTAAGAATTTAACTATAATGCAATATTCTGTAGTTGAAAACATATACCCCCAAATAAAATCTACATAAATATACGCAGCGATCCACTTACTAATCTGTCTAACCCTTAGGATACGAACATGATATATGGGCGCAACCACTTGATATAGGGTAATTCTCCATGCAAGGCTAGATAGGAAAAGAATATTATTTTGGTTTTATATTGTATTATAAAGAGATATGTAGAGCTTAAAATATATTATATATGTATTTAATACTCAATTCACATGGATACACTGTACTAGCAAATATTTGATATAAACTCGAACCATATTGGGTTTCAAACATGCGGGTCGGGTCGGATAATAAACACGGCTACTAATTACATCATTCGCAACCCAAAAGAAACCATAATAAGGAATTTTACTGCAAGATTTAAAATACCCAAAATATATACTATAAATGTACTAGGATGTTACAATTTTTTTTGTTTAGGGGCGCTGTCCTAAGCCCGCAAAGGGGCTAGCCTTCTTGACCCCCAGCCCGCTGACCGGATAGTGGGACCCCCACCCATTGACCGGTCAGCGGGACCCTCGTAAACTCTGTGAGGCCCCCGATATGCCCAAAGAATCTTCAAAATTGTTTTCAAAACACAACACGCACATATTTCATACTGAGTTCGCATGACCACCATGACCAGTTAATCGAAGGTTCCCTCATGTCAAAAGCGATGGGTAATTAACAACAGTTTTGTCCGCGGCTGCTGGAGAAAGGACCCCATAATCAATAAACCCCACCTATCTTAGATAGAGGAATCTGTATACGCCTGAGGCACATGCTCATCCATCTCAATGGGTGATGAAAAACACTCTACACGCATGTCAACAAAATCGTGAAGCAAGTAATTAAAGCATCTTGATATACGCCCGTTCGAACAATCGACTGAGTGGAAATTTCCTCGAAGCACCAAACTGAACCGAGTGGAATTATCCTCGAACCATACATCCATGATCAACAAAAAGATGCGGGACACAAACAACAAATCTCTATTTTGGATCGCATCTGATGGAGCCTAAAGTTAGCATTGAAAGAAGATAGTATCTCATCCAAAACATCGGAGATGAAATTTATCACATGATCAACGTGACAATCCAAAATCGTAAACGGATAACACATGCGACATCAAAAGAGTAAAGAGCTCCACCTTCAAATCAAATCAGCATGGTAACAAATGTCTTGAAGAAATAACAAGCATTCATGAAAAATTAACATAAGTTGCGAACTATACGTGCCAAAGTAGGGATATCTGCAGCTGAAAAAAATTTGGCCAATCAGCCTGATCTAATGCGTCTGAAATGCTCGAAAACATAGGGATCGATACCTGGATCATTAAAATCGGATTCCGAATGTTCGATCCACAACCAAATCAACTGAGCCATTGATTCTAAACAAAATCCCATCAAAATTTATGGAGCCACAATTTGCCCAAATTCGGCCAAATCTTCCACTACCGGCTTCCCAACTCTAGATCTGGTCAATACCCGTTGTCCATAAACAAGATCTGGTCACCATGAGCCTCCGCAAGCTCCACCTCGATCAATCAACTCCGGACAATGACAAAACACATCGGATCTATCTATTCTTTATCAAACATGGTTAACTTATGAACTCAGAACCCAAACGGATCACCCAGATTCTACCAAAGAGACCATAATTTCACAAACACCTTGTAGGCAATATAGAACAAAGGAAACCAAAGGCTCTATGAAGCAATTGCACAAACACTTTATAGGCAATGTAGAACAAAGGAGATTGTTAGAGTTTGATATAATAGTTTAGTCCCATATCGGATAAATTAGGAAGTAGACATATTATAACACATATATATAGAGAGGATCTCTCTATATTTTAATACAATAATAAAGTATTTAATTTATTGTGACATAGTATCAGAGCCAGGTTATATGAATTAGAAATCCTAACCTTAGCCTCCTCTAAAAAAAGTATACCTAGTTCTTCTCCTTCCTCGTAGCTGCCACCCCCGAACCTTTCTCATCGCAGCCACCACCACTCATCACTTCTAGCGACACCACTGTTTACCGCCGAAAACTGGATTGAGACGCGGAGGACGTCTAGCCTGAATTTGGGGGCAGATGCTATATGAACATATCCATCCACCTCTCCGAAGATACCAAGTTGATTTATGACATCATATATCGGAGGTTTGAACAGATGCGACCGATATAGCGTGACTTATCAGATTCCCCCACTTTGAGATTTTTTGATTGTGGGGACGCTCTTCCCTACAGTCGCAAACCCTTGCAGTTAATTACACCATCGAATTGCAATAACAACTTTCAACTGCTCCAGTAAGTCAGTTCGTATTGTGTTATATATTGTTTATTATAGAGTCGCCCTTGAATTGTGTACGGAGATTAATATATACCATCGTCACTCGTAAGGCGTAGATTAGTCCAAATTCGTATATTAGATTTAGGGTTTTGAACTTAGAACGCATATCTCATATAAATGAGGTCCATCAGTTCATAGGATATTTGGGTTTAATTTAAGGATCGTTAGTCATATATGAGACTAAGATCGGCTTAGAAACAGTGAGTATACGGGCTGAACTGATCATTAGATCATATATGCATAGCCCATGGATAGTATACGGTAGTCAATATGGAGACAGTCCGCAGGGCAAAATATATTAGTTTAAGGACATCGCGGTCCATGGGGAATTTGAATGGAGTATGGCTTGTTTATGCCCATGGATTGTATACGGGGGTCAACATGGAGACCAGCCGTAGGGCCGAACATATATTAGTTTAAGGATATCGCTGTTTAATATTAATTTAGGGATATTTCGATCCAACATTCCCGTGTTTGGGATGAAATATTAGTTTAAGGACGTTTCGGTCCAACACTCATCTTGCGCGCAAATGTATATTTTACGCGGCGAAGTGAACGATGGTAACATAGGATGCGCCCAATATTAGGGTGCGATCCAATTCGAAGGCATTTATATTTCCCTTAAAACTATACATATACATACACACACACACACACACACACATATAAAGCCGGAGCTCAATATAAGATTCGTATCTATATGGGATGCGTATCAATATAAGGTGTGCACATCAATATGGAAGTGCATAAATATAAGGTGCATCAATATGAGAATTAGGACATTCCCTGTCTTGATGAAATTTCATATCTTTCGTCAAGTTAGGACGAGGAGTTGTTGGTTGTCAGGACCCACCACCTCTCTGAAGATGTTGAGAAATTACAACGACATATATCAAAGGTGTGGAAAGATGTAACCTTGAACCAAATCCCGTATATGAGGGAAAATATCATATTGGAACAAAGGATCGTTGGTCTTATATGAGACTAAGATAAAGATCATTTAGTCGTATATGGGACTAAAATCTATTTGGGTAGTCGATCATTAGTCGTAAGATCAAATGGATGAAAGATCGATGAAATATCATTAGTCGTATATGGGACTAAGATCATTATGGATGAAAGATCTTTAGTCATATATTCGACTAAGATCAGTTTTGATGAATGATCATTAATCATATATCCGACTAAGATCTGCTTGGAAATATGATTGATGATCATTAATCTTGTTTTAATTTAAGATCAACTTAAACATGTGAAATGGGCTCAAATAAGTTTTCACTTCACAGACTTAGCTAATTTAGGGCTAAAAATTCGGTTTCTATGTCACCCAGCAGTGCTAAGCACTCAAATATATAGTGCTCACGTGTGCATCATGTGAGGCACTAAGTCTCTGGTGTCTTTGAAGTGCTTATGTGTATGGCACGTGAGGCGCTGAGTCCTTACTTATGTGCGCTCACGTGTTTGGCACGCGAGGCGCTGTCTTCATAGGCCTTAGGTGCTTACGTGTATGGTATGTAAGACACCGAATCTCTGAGCTTCTGTGCGCTCATGTGGATATCATGTGAAATACTATCATCTGCTTCTTTTAAGCGCTCACGTGGATATCATGTGAGGCGCTGTCTTCATGATATCCTTTTGAGCGCTCACAAGGATATCACGTGAGACGCTGTGTCCTTAGAGATTTAATCTCTGTTCATGTTTTTTGGAGAAGTTAAACTTCTGTTAATTGTATTTTAACCATTAACAATCACCAAGATCAATATTTTAAGGATCTGGGATCAAATTCTTTAAGAACTAAGTTCTTGATTATGAAGGAACTATGTTCCTGGAGTATAAACTCCATTTTTTTCATGTCCTTTCTTCCATTGTTCTTTTCAACCTTGTTCTCCTCTGAATCCTTGATTCTCAAGAACAAGATCTTCCCGATGAGAATTAAATTCTCAACTTGTGGAAGACTTGTCTTGTGGATCTCAGATCCAGAGAAAGAACTAAGTTCTTTGAGAAGGGTTAAACCCTTATATATGCAAGTGATGGGTAAAGAGGAAATATTTTTAACTCAATGAATTCTTTACTTAGGATTTGAGAGGTAGAAGATCTTCTTCTTCGAAGAGAATTAAATTCTTTGTTTTTTTGTGAAAGCTTTTGGAGTGCCTTCTGTATTTTTACAGAATCTTATGGGGGTCTTTTTTTTCCAGATTTAATCTCTTTGCTCCTATTTATAGGAGAAGAGAAAAATCAATCTGTTTTGAGAAAATCTCTCATTGAGAGATCATGATTGATTTTATAATCAATCAAATTGATCTTAAAAATCAACCAGTAAATTTTATTCACTGTTGGATTTTTAATTCAAGGCTCTCTGTTTAACAGAGAAGATTTCTTATTAGTTGTAATAAGATTTGGAAAATATTATCCTAATATAGAATTTAATTATATCATATGAATATCTTATTTATTTAATAAGATTAGAAAAATATTTTCCTAACATAGAATTTAATTCTATCATATGAATATCTTGTTAGTTTAACAAGATTAGGAAAATATTTTCCTAATATAGAATTTAATTATATCATATGAATATCTTGTTACGAAAATATTTTCCTAACTATACAATTTAATTCTGTTTAATAGAGACGCTCTTTCTTATTTAGAAAGATCAGAGAGATATTTCCCACATAGAATTTAATTCTATCAGTTGAATATCTTATTTGTTTAACAAGATTAGGAAAATATTTTCCTAACATAGAATTTAATTCTATCATATGAATATCTTGTTAGGAAGATATTTTTCTAACCATAGAATTTAATTCTGTTTAACAGAGAAGTTCTTTCTTATTTTAGAAAGATCAGGGAGATATTTCCATATAGAATTTAATTCTATCAGATGAATATCTTGTTTGTTTAATAAGATTAGGAAAACATTTTCTTAACATAGTATTTAATTCTATCAGATGAGAGCGTTTCAAATTGTGGTGCTCATGTGCTATCACGTGAGCACTGCCATATACATATATAGCAGCGACACTCACGTGCTTTGCATGTGAGCGGTGCCACAAGAATGCGGCAGGAGAACTCACGTGTTTAACATGTGGGTGCTCACGTGTTTAACACGTGGGAGCTATCATAGGATTTAATCCTATCTGAAACCGGTACTCACATACTTTGCATGTGAGTGCTCACGTGTTTAACATATGCGCGCTGCTATAGGATTTAATCCTATCTGCACCAGATACTCGCGTTCTTTGCACGTAGGGGGCTTGCCATAGAATTTAAATCTATTTGAAATCGCTAATCACATGCTTTGCATGTGAGTGATCATGTGTTTAACACGTAGGGGACGCCCTCTATTTTTATAAAGGGAACAACAAATTTTGAGCTAAAATTTTTGGCGGGAACAAACTCCCCCTACTATTTTGCCCATATAGGTATGTACGTGGGTTAAGCAGTGCAAAGTTATGTATCACCATAGAATTGATGGCTCATGAGATAGGTTTGGTCTTTGTCGCCTAAGGCTTTGTCCATCTTCATTAGTCGTAAGGGTCTCAAGAAGGTTTTTCTCCCTATGAGTCACGAGGATCTCATAGGTGCATATTCTTCCTAAAAATCATGAGGATTCCTAAGTGTCCATCGCCTCCGTGAGTCGTAAGGATCTTACTCGGGTATTTTTTCCTTACGAGTCATGAGGACCCGTAAGTGGCTTCTTCACTTCATTGGCATGTAACTTTGACTAATGTGCCCGTGGATAGTATACAAGAGTCAGTATTGATCTCCTTGTAGGGCAGCTATGGTTTAACAAACATGTTTAGATCTGTCGCTTAAGGCTTTTCAACTTTATGAGCCGTAAGGGTCTCATAAAGATGTTTCTCCTTATGAGTCGAGAGGATCTTATAGATGTATTTTCTCCTTAGAAGCCGTGAGGACTCATAAATGTGTTTTCTCTTGAGAGTCGTAAGGATCTCATAAGATTATTTCCCCCTTACGAGTCGAGAGAACCTATAAGTGGCTTCTTCTCCTCATTGGATGCAACTTTGTCGAATGTGGCCCGTCGATAGTATACAAGAGTCAGTTTTGACCTCTTTGTAGGGCAACAATGGCTTAGGAAATATGTTGATATCCCCGTCGCCTAAGGCTTTTCAACTTTATGAGCCGTGAAGGTCTCATAAAGATTTTTCTCCCTGCAAGTCGAGAGGATCTTGCAGGTGTATCCTAATATGAAATATAGATAACCTCTTTCGATACAAGAGTCCGTTAGGTTTGTAGTACTGGGTTAAGTCCATCGTACTATCATATTGGCTGATATATTCTCAACATGAGGCCCCTTAGGTTGCTTCTCGCGTAGCACCGCATCTGTCGTGTCTCAGATCCCTTCTGAAGCTGGACAAGACATCTTCAAGTAGTCTTCTCAGGTTGGAATATTCATATTACCATTAGAAGATCCAGCGTTAGGTATTTCCTTGGCTCTTTACTTGAGGTTAGGTTCAATTTGGAGTCTCGATGATTCATAACTTCTCCCTTCTCGGGTGGGATAACATCCAATGGTCTTTAGGCTTGCCATCAAGACCTGAAGCTAGGAATATGTCGTCCCTTTGCTTTTGCTTTGATGATATCATGCCGATTCTTCATTGAAGTAGGGTAGACATCCATATAACCTCTAGGCTGTATATATCACTATTGAGATCCGGAGTTAGGAATATGCCATCACTCCGCTTTGATTTGACCTTTTGGTCCATGTTGACGTCGCATCTACTGTAAGTCAACGGTAGCGCCCCGGCCGTCATTCTGACGCCAAACGCGGAACAAAAACTTTTATAACTGGCGCTATCGCATACTATAACCTGGATCTTTCCATTAACGCTAAACTAACAGAATGTAAAGAGGTAGAAAGGCTATACCGATTGATCCGAGTCCTTCGGTCTTTAGCCATCATCCCATGCTCCTTGCGGCAACTCCGATCTCCTGTCTCCTCATCGAGGTGGCACCATGTCAACGGATCTTTAAACGGGCTTCCGCCTCTATACTGAGGCAACTCGGACATCAAGTCTGCTAAAAGAGATGTCCAAGATGAAGTAGAGAATGAGTAGAATACTTTGTCTCAAACACCCTAGGGTTCTCATCACATGAGAGGGTTAGGGTGGAGGTTGAAGAAGATTCTAAGGATTGGAAATTGTGAACTCATGAAACTTTCTCAAGAGAGCAAAAACCAAGCATACAAAAATTAACTCATGGCAGCCCTCTTCTCTTGTGTGTGATATATATAAGGTTTAGTGTAAGAGAAATAAAGAAAATATCTTATCAAAATATCTCCAACTCAACCCTAAAATATCCCACCCAAAACAAACTCAATTAATTCTCTAATGACTCACTAGATGACTCACTACATGAGTCATTAGTGATCATTCTAGAATCAATGAGTCACACTAATGAGTCACACTTTCCAAAATCCATAATCAATTAAACCAAAATGATTAATCCAAAAAGAAATGCATCTTCTAAAATATTCTCGTAACGGATTACGAGAATACCCCTCACCTGTATATACATACCTGTATCCGTATTCCGACTGAATACGAATACGAGAGACAAAAATATTCCGACTCAATATAATACTTGGATCCGGCTTAAACCAAAGCCCACCAGTATTATCTGTCCGAAATATGACACGTGCATAAGTGCACGTGCATTTTCGAACCCTGCCATAAAACCATACGGCCTCTACAACGTTTCGCCCGAACTTGAGAAACTATCCGTGGGGGACTCTAAAGACTCGTCAGTACCCTAGCAGTGGGTTTAACCACAAGCACGTCAGCGACACTAGCTGTGCGTAACGGCTGCCCATGTACTGACCGAAAGGGAAGCCTGATGAGCGAACTCATCCTGGAACCCTGCTGAGCCTATCAGTGACAATATATATACAGTCCGGTCCGTTCGTCTATGAGCATCGCATATCGGGCCTAGGGGGCTGGTAACGTCAGACCCCCAATAGCGGTATAAGTCGTGTCGGAGAGTAGCCCTGAACACCCTGAGAAACTACTGGAATACCTACGAGTAATTCTTACCTGCCTTGGCCAAGGACTTGGTGTAATGGCTCTCCTAGACACAGCGCGATCTCACCCCCAATACCGGGAGAGACGAATCCCCTGCCAATCCGCTCACTTGCCTCCATGTGGCTCGGAACTGTACCCAACTAAAACCTGTTTGCACGACTCCTTTGAGCCGTGGTAGGGTAGTAATCAAAGCACAGTGGGAACTCACACGAGAAAAATGATGACCTCAGGTCGATGAACTAACCTGTACACATGTCACCAGGGAACTGCTATCTGACGTTAGGTATAAAACCAACTAGCAGGTTTCTGGCGAGTCCTGTCCGGTGTACTCATAACCCAATGGGCACCTGTATACATCTTAGGTGATCCAACTGACACCAGTGGCTTATGAGACCGGCCACCGCCCCTCGTCGGGGTCTCGACTGTATACACTAGTCTACTCTGGAGTATCGATGTCCTGTCTCGAAACTCCTACGACTAGGGACCACTTTTAAGGATGTGCTTATGGACTACCTAACTCTCACGTATATGATCGCCATCATACTGTTGGTAGTCAAGCTGGATCCTAAGGGCTCTATCAACGTGTAATAGTGAACAGTCACCTAAAGCTGTATACGATGATAAAGGCAAACCAGATAGCATACTATCATCTCGAGTAAGACTGTCCTACCGGTATAGGTCCTCCCTCAATCATTGCAATCACGTACCTGCGATCCAATAATTGACTTTGAGGGCACTATATCCAACAATCTCCCACTTGCACTTAAGGCTAATTATTGCGATGTCGCATACTCACAGCCCGTGTGATACCGAACACCCAACTCCTCTACTAATCAGTTTCACAAAGCTCGTTTGTAAAACTCTTGTGTTCGAGAAATAGCCTCAATGAGTGGATCCGCCCTGATGTTTCTTTCTATGTCTCTCTTAATCTCAAGTTCGCGGAGAAAACCATCTCCCAAATTGAGTAATACCTGTCTTAGAATATGTCTGGATATCTGATGGGACCTAGTTCATAAATGAACTCCAAATCCAAACTTCTTAGACTGTATCGACAACTGAACCTAATCAGTATCCCGCACCATGCCTCCTATAGTATCCTGTTGGACCACCTGTCCAATCTACTTCCCCTCGTCAGAGGGAAAACTATAACTCTGACAATCACTCTGTCATCCATGTCACCTTTGGAAGCCTGGAATGATAACCTACTCCCGAAGGAGGCTACCGTCATCAAATCCCTAGAACATCCACTTATGTTCTAAAACTGCTTCCGTATGTTTCTCCAGTATTGGATTTATATAAACTTATCGCATCTAGTGCAAAAACAACATCTGGTGTGGTACTTGACATCTCATGATCGACTCAATTGCTTAAGCAAGTGATATGCCAATCATGCACATCCCTCTCCCCTTTAGTCTGTAAGACACCTTTAGAGAGGGAGACTCCATCACCTGTAGGCACACCACCATACTAGGAGTCGTCCATTCTAAAATACTATTAGAATACTGTCAAAGTACCCACATTGGGAAACTACCCCAATTTAGACCTAAAACCATAGATCTAGTAACCAGAATGTCAGATATTATATCCACATCCTTTGTGGAGAAACAACTGTGTGACAACCACAGTAAAACCGATCGTAGTATAGGAATTTTACTTCCTACTCTGTATATGTCATCCAAATACCAGGACATCACACCCCACTACCTTCTTAACAGATCCATCCCCTATTCTGATGAAGTCAAAGCCATGACTGTCATATCAAAATTAGATGATCTATGTCCGTGATATCTGCTCTAGTTTATAAATAGACATAAGCTACTTACCCACTATGCTTCCGCTGCTCCCACTGACCACAACAACCCTCTGGCAGAATAATATATACGTACACTTCTAAAGCTAGTTTAGAACGACGCTATACTTAACCTCCTGCCGGGTCTCATAGCCTGGAACAACAGTAGTGTCAAGTCTGGGTAAACAAGAACCTCCCTATCACCGTCCTTGAGGCTACCAGAGTATCTCTCGAGTGCCTGAGGTTACCCACCATAGCTGCGGAGTGGCTATTGGAATGTCAAACCTGATTGAATGTTTAGTTCCTATTAAATTTTCCGTAATCGTTTGCGGTTCTGGAATCACTTCCAGTTCTACCATACTCCCACTACTGTTTTCTGAAAAAATCCATTTTACTAAAACTGTGGTGAGTCAAGAACAATATCACTATTGATCTTCTAGATGGTAGAAAGTCAACCCTCATCATAGCCTGGGCCAACCAACAAACTGCAATTACAGAAATGTGCCATGAGTTATCCAGAGTCTGGTTTTAAGCATAATCGGGACAACTCCCCGTACCTTAATATCGTTAAGATATGAACCATTCTATATCCAATATAGAAACTTTGGCACTTATTTAATTGGAACCAGATTCAAATCATGCAGCTGTTTCCAGTGCATATCATCTTAATGGAGAGAGGCTGATTAGCATTACTCAACTTAGGAATGTATCCAATTATGAGTAACCTGAAAGATAAACAAGTTTCTCAAAACTTTTACTATCAACTGAATACCAATCACAAGTATCTACATCTTCGATCTGTTTGAAGAATCCCGATACTTGCGACATCTAGTTCTCTACTTTATTCCTATACCCACAACTTCTCAAAACTTAGACATTGTATTTCTACGAAACACTTGTCTAAAAACTAGAGAAGTCACAAGTAAACAGAACATAGTACGAGGACCAATCCCTTTGTCCTGATGGACACTGGACAACATACAATACTCTGTATAAGTCCTCTGAGTTGAATAACTCAAAACCTGTGCATTGTAAGTTGAAAACTGTACTTATGGTTAAGAACTACTTCGCTGTTCAATGCTCCTCACCCAATCGTCAACTGATATAGGTAAATGTCACGGACATAATTTCAAAAAGTTATATCTCACTTTATAAAAATAAACGTACAGATATATCATTTTGAAATTGGTGCACAACAACGGATACTCAAAACCAAATACATGCCGTCCGGCAAAAACCCAGGGGATTTTCTCAAATATCACCAATTACAACGAATTCCGATATAATGAGGATGATCACCATATTCCCAATAACTTATTCCCACTCAGCATTTGTAAAACCATACAGATGTGAGAATCATACCTGGTAAATACATACCCTGGAGTAAGTATCTAATCGGGAAAATAGTTTTCCTTTAACAATGCATAGTGAAACTGAAACATGAAAATATTTCGAAGGGGTATCCTGGTATTCCTAGTAATGCCTCTTCCATAATCCAATTCATGACTGTAACCGTATATTTTTTTGCCATCTCTGCAAATCCCTTTATTTGTCTTTATTCATTACCTTCTGTACACCCCTTTAGGCTAAGTGGTTTTCTTCCTTCCCTACCGTTCGGCACCAGCCTATGGTTTGGAAGAAGACTATCCAGTAAGCATAATAGGTGTACTCTCCTAAACTAAGGAGCCCTCACAACCTGAGAGAAGGTGATGATAAAAGACAACTGAATAAAACCTTATTCTATTTCTCCTGAACTGGGGAAAAAAGCAAAGGTGAAGTAGGAGTGGCGATGAAGTACGTGGTTTGGTCGTGAATGATAGCAGTCGCAATTTACTTTGCCCTCTTTCTAATCCCTTTATTTTGTCTTTACATATTACCTTCTGTACACCCTACTTAGGCTAATTGGTTTTCTTCATTCCCTACCTTTCGGCACCTGCCTATGGTTTGGAAGAAGACTATCCAATAAGTGTAATAGGTGTACTCTCCTAAACCAAGGAGCCCTCGCAACCTGAGAGAAGGTGATGATAAAAGACAACTGAATAAACCAATTCAATTTCTCCTGAACCTTGATCCATCCTCGAAGAAGTCCCTTCGAGTTCGTATATAACCATATGATGGATCTATCCAATGGAAGTGGATGTTCATAGTGATATGAGGTGTTCTGAGAAATTCAAAAGGTAAAAGAAGGAGCGGCAATGACTTATGCAACTAGGACAATCCAAAAGCCAGTATTTTAAGAAGGTTCGGTCAACTTGGTTACTGAGTCATAGTCTAGGGTCGGTCAATGGTCGCAGCAAAAGAGAGAGAGAAAAGAAACACTCTGCGTGCACTCTAACCTAGATCAGAATGGTTATCACTTTATCTAATCAGGAAACCTCCCACTGTACTGTCAAATTCTCCTCCAAACCTGAAAGAAGAATCAATCGGGATCACCCGAAGAGTAAACCAACTCATCAGTGGGAATCGGGATCCAACTCTCATCGCATGATAACGTGAAGGAATCCACTCATGTTATCACACTCCAGAAGGTATGCGCATGCGTGGCAAGTTTCAGTTTCTTTAGAAACTCCCGATATGATTTTTGCCCCATGCTCTTATGACCTTGACGTTGGCCAAAATGCCATAAGTCACATGCCAAGTTCTACCCATCATTATCTTGTCAATTTTAACCCACCCGCACATGCCCCTGACGTTGGTCAAATGGCAGAACGACTGTCCCAAACCAACTCATCTATCTATGCAACAGATGAATACCCAGCAACTACCAAACACTATGCCTTGGCGTTGGTCAAAATACACAGCTTGAATACTACTGAATACCTAAATGAAATGATGGAGGGCTATGGCTGGTTTTTGGCGAAAAACCTTTAACGTAACGAACTTGATATCGCTGAAGGAAACTGATAGCTTTTTAGAAAATATAGTGGCGAAAACCTTTGCTAAAGAGGTCACTCCCGGTAAAGGGATCTCAGCTCTTTTCTCGTGGAATGAGGTGCAGGATATTCCAACTGAATACCGTGATGCAAAGCAACAAGTAATCGACTATAGTGAAGTTATTACCCTGACGCAAATTTCTGCCCAAGGGGTCACTCCCGGTGAAGGGATCTCGGCCCTTGCCTCGTCGAATGAGGTGCTGGATATTCCAACTGAATACCACTGTGCAAAACAAAAGAAAATGTCCTTGTAATAACACTTTTTAAAACTGTTCCAACAACGTCCAAACAGGTTTGTTTTCCTTTGCATTGATCATAATCAACGCAGTCCCATCAATTAATCACACCAGAAAAGAACGAAAATATAATGTACGTATATGCCATCCGCATTCGCCACTGGGTCCCGTCATTACCCGTTAGGTTACTTAACTAACGACAGAGCGGGGACTGGACTAGCGTGGGTGAAAAACATATACAACATCTACTAGTATATATACCAATATACAATAATCGCTCCAGGCGTGATAATATGCAACATACAGAAAAGTAATAAGCATCACAAAACAATACAGATAATCTGGGATTCCCGGGTTTCACAGAGCCGCTGCTGAAACCCAACGTTACCCTGGTCGTGTGGATAGCCTGTGCAATAAAAACCTAGACCCCTACGAGTGCGGCAAGTTACCCGCCAAAACCTGAAGCGAGGCAGCCCCTACAGCATAGTGAATGGACCACCCAGCACTTCACGGAATCCGGTAACTTGGGCACTCTATCTTGGGTCAACCTGTACCCTCTATGAGTGTGGCGAATAGTCTGCCAATTCTAGAGTGAGGCCCCTTTGCCTCTCAAAGCCATGAGATACGGACCCGTTGCCTTCGAACCCGGCTATTCGTGCACTCCGTCGCGGGGTAAACCTAGTACAGAAATGAAAAATATGTACAACGGGTACATCGACCTCAGCCCGGTCGTGCCCCAAAAGAATATTATACAAACAGGCAGAGATGGCAGTCCACATGTTGGACGCTCGCCCCGCAATATCAAATGTATAAATAAATCTAAACTGCACTACCATTGCACACAGCTATCCACTATGACAAATCCGCAACATCACAGCACAACACAGAACATCAACGCGAATGTCACGTTCGCAAACCCGTCTAAAAGAGCTATAGCAATTAGACGCAATTTACCGCTCGAATGACATTCACGGTCGGAGATATAATGTAAGTACTGTAAACTAACAAGTTTAAAATTCCGATCGACAAAACTTCCCTAAGTGGGCCCCAAGTACAACTGCAGTACTCAAACAAAATCTGAGCCCAAACAAAATATTCCAGAAACCACAATTCCCCATGAAAGACACTACTGTAGAAAAATGGTACTCTGTTGCTTCAAAACGGCGGTGGAACCGCGGCTAAACCATGGTTTGTGCGGCGGTTCCGCGGCAGTACTGTGGAGACAGTGAACCAAATTTCTACAGTTTCCTTAAAAAAGCCTGCACGATTTTCTGAGATGCTCAAAATAATTTTTAGACGACAAAACAAAATCGATAGCAACTTTAACATTGAAATCGCGGTTTTGGAAATTTCGTTCGATCGATATTTTAAACACGTTAGAACAAGTTAGTAAAGGTTAATGGTGTGGCTCTGATACCATGTAAGTCTACGGTAGCACCCCAGCCGTCATTCTGACACTAAACGCGGAACAAAAACTTTTATAACTGGCGCTATCGCATACTATAACCCGGATCTTGCCATTAACGCTAAACTAACAGACTGTAAAGAGGTAGAAAGGCTATACCGATCGATCCGAGTCCTTCGGTTTTTAGCCATCATCCCACGCTCCTTACGGCAACTCCGATCTCCTGTCTCATCATCGAGGTGGCACCACGTCAACGGATCTTTAAACGGGCTCCCGCCTCTATACCGAGGCAACTCGGACATCAAGTCTGCTAAAAGAGATGTCCAAGATGAAGTAGAGAATGAGTAGAATAGTTTGTCTCAAACACCCTAGGGTTCTCATCACATGAGAGGGTTAGGGTGGAGGTTGAAGAAGATGCTAAGGATTGGAAATTGTGAACTCATGAAACTTTCTCAAGAGAGCAAAAACCAAGCATACAAAAATTAACTCATGAAAGCCTTCTTCTCTTGTGTTTGATATATATAAGGTTTAGTGTAAGAGAAATAAAGAAAATATCTTATCAAAATATCTCCAATTCAACCCTAAAATATCCCACCCAAAACAAACTCAATTAATTCTCTAATGACTCACTAGATGACTCACTACATGAGTCATTAGTGATCATTCTAGAATCAATGAGTCACACTAATGAGTCACACTTTCCAAAATCCATAATCATTTAAACCAAAATGATTAATCCAAAAAGAAATGCATCTTCTAAAATATTCTCGTAACGGATTACGAGAATACCCCTCACCTGTATATACATACCTGTATCCGTATTCCGACTGAATACGAATACGATCGACAAAAATAATCCGACTCAATATAATACTTGGATCCGGCTTAAACCAAAGCCCACCAGTATTATCTGTCCGAAATATGACACGTGCACAAGTGCACATGCATTTTCGAACCCTTCCATAAAACCATACGTCCTCTACAACGTTTTGCCCGAACTTGGGAAACTATCTGTGGGGGACTCTAAAGACTCGTCAGTACCCTGGCAGTAGGTTTAGCTATAAGCACGTCAGCGGCACTAGCTGTGCGTAACGGCTGCCCATGTACTGACCGAAAGGGAAACCTGATGAGCGAACTCATCCTGGAACCCTACTGAGCCTATCAGTGACAATATACATACAGTCCGGTCCGTTCGTCTATGAGCATCGCATATTGGGCCTAGGGGGCTGGTAACGTCAGACCACCAATAGCGGTATAAGTCGTGTCGGAGAGTAGCCCTGAACACCCTGAGAAACTACTGGAATACCTACGAGTAATTCTCACCTGCCTTGGCCAAGGACTTGGTGTAATGTCTCTCCTAGACACAGCGTGATCTCACCCCCAATACCCGCAGAGACGAATCCCCTGCCGATCCGCTCACTTGCCTCCATGTGGCTCGGGACTGTAGCCAACTAAAACATGTTTGCACGACTCCTTTGAGCCGTGGTAGGGTAGTAATCAAAGCCCAGTGGGAACTCACACGAGACAAATGACGACCTCAGGTCGATGAACTAACCTGTACATATGTCACCAGGGAACTGCTATCTGACGCTAGGTATGAAACCAACTAGCAGGTTCCCGGCGAGTCCTGTCCGGTGTACTCATAACTCAATGAGCACCTGTATACATCTTAGGTGATCCAACTGTCACCAGTGGCTTGTGAGACCGGCCACCGCCCCTCGTCGGGGTCTCGACTGTATACACTAGTCTACTCTGGAGTATCGATGCCCTGTCTCGAAACTCCTACGACTAGGGACAACTTTTAAGGATGTGCTTATGGACTATCCAACTCTCACGTATATGATCGCCATTATACTATTGGTAGTCAAGTAGGATCCTAAGGGCTCTATCAACGTGTAATAGTGAACAGTCACCTAAAGTTGTACACGATGATAAAGGCAAACCAGATAGCATACTATCATCTCGAGTAAGACCGTCCTACCGGTACAGGTCCTCCCTCAATCATTGCAATCACGTACCTGCGATCCAATAATTGACTTTGAGGGCACTATATCCAACATCTACATCCTGCTGGAATGAGAAAGAACGTCGAGATGATCTCTAGACTGTTGATATTGCCATTGAGATCTGAAGGTAATAATATGCCTTTGCTCCACTTTGATATGACCTTTTGGTCCCTATTGACATTGTGTCCGCATCCTATTGGCATGAGGAGAAACGTCGAGATGATCTCTTGGCTGTAGATGTTGCCATCGAGATATATGGAGTTAGGATTTTGCCGTCACTCCACTTTTGCTTTGGCTCCTTAGATCTTTGTTGACACCACGTCTATATTTTGCTGGGGTAAGAGGGACGTCAAATTGGTTTTTAGGCCGCATATATTTCCATCAAGACTTGGAGTTAGGAATATGCCTTTACTCCATCTTTAATTTGACTTTTTTGGATTTTGTTGACATTGCATCTACACCTTACTGGAACGAGAATGAATGTTGAGCCGGAGTTAGGATTTTTCTATTACTTTGCTTTTAATTTGATTGAGAAGCTGCCACTAAATATTTCGGGGGACGAAGTAGCTCTCGGTAGTCTTTGAGCTTATATGGCGCCGCTGAGACTCGAATTTTTGTCGAAGCATTCTTTTCTTGGTAGCATTCAGTGGAGCACATTGCTCATTTTCATCTGTTTGTGCCCGTGGATTGTATACAAGAGTCAGTTTTGGCATGCTTGTAGGGCGGAAAAATTTTATTTAATTTTTTTTATCCGCGACTACTTTATCATTTCAGCTTTTCATATCGCGAAAGTCGTGATTTCCTAATCATTTCGGCTATTTATTCGCGGTGCCCAATCATTTCGGTTAGTTTTTTTTATTTTTACTCGCTACTTTTTATTACGAGTTGCCCCATCATTTCAGCTTTTTCATATGTATATACTTTTTTGCTCGCTGATTTTTATTGCGAGTTAGAAATTTGGCACCTGTTGTGTTACGGCATCGTCTCGGCCATCGAATCGTGGCCAAATGCGGAACAAAAATTTATTAAAGCCGGCGCTACCGCAATCCTGAATACGGATCGACCTTAAACCCTAAAACTAGCAAGCTATAAAAAAGAGTTTGGAATGTTATACCGAATGATCCGTGTCCTTCGGTCTTTAACCTCTTCCCAAGCTCCTAGTGGCCACCACGATCATGTTTTGTCGCCGGTCTCCCTCCATCGAAGATGATCCACCCGAGAGTCTATGAATCGAGCTTCTACTTCAAAATCGAAGTAACTAGGGTATCTAGTTTGCTGGACTTTATAGCTTAGGAGATGTAGAGTCTAATGAGAGATTAATTTGTCTCTAAACACCTTAGGATTCTCAACACATGAGAGGGTTAGGGTGGAGAAAGAAGAAGAAGCCATTGGAGAGAAGAGTGTGTGAAGCTAGAATAAAAAACAACCAAAGAAAAGAAGTGGCTGCCTTTTTTTGTGAGAGAGTGAGTGGAAAAATAAATCACCTCAAGAAATAATATCTTAACTCACAAAATATCTTACACCACTCACAACAAATATCAAGCACGAGTCATACCTTGAACCCTGATTCAATCAATGCATATCACACTCATCCCTCCACCTCATTAAACCTTTTAACAAAAAGATTAAAACAATAATGAGGTTAGCAACTTCTAAAAGATAATCTTGTAATAAAGTAGAAGAATGACCATCATCCGTATATACATACCCGTATTCGTATTCCGAAGAATCCGAATACAATGAGACGAAAATAATCCAACAATATAATACTAGGATCCGGCTTAAACCAAAGCCCACTAGTATTATCCGTTCGAATCATGATACGTGCACAAGTGCATGTATATGATCGAACCCTTCCATAAAACCATACGGCCTCTACATCGTTTCTCCCGAAGCAGGGAAACCCTCTGTGTGGGACTCTAAAGACTCGTCAATACGATGGCTGTGGGTTTAACCACAAGCACATCAGCAGCACTAGCTGTACGTAACGACTACCTAGGTATTGAGCGAAAGGAAGCCCGATGAGCAAACTCATCCTGACCCCTACTGAGCCTGTATAGTGACAATATCCGTACAATACGGTCTCTTCATTTAAGAGTATCGCATATCGAGTCTATGGGGCGGATAAAGTCAGACCCCTAACAACACGACATTTAGTGTCGGTATGAAGCCCATCACAAACTAAGAAACTACTAATCCTGGATCAGTAATTCTCGACTACCTTGATCAAGGTTTTTCTGGTGATGGCCACCCATGCACAACGCGATATCAACCCCCAATACCGGGAGAGATGAATCCTCGACTATCAGCTCACTGCCTCCATATAGCTCGGGACTGTATCCAACTAAAACCTGTTTGCACGACTCCTTTGAGCCGTGGTAGGATAGTAATCAAAGCACAGTGAGAACTCACACGAGACAAATGACGATCTCAGGTCAACAGACTAATTTGTATACATGTCACCTGTGAACTGCTATCTGACAATAGGTATAATACTAATTAGCATGTTCCCGGCGAGTCCGTCTAGTATACTCATAACCCAATGAGCACCTGCATACTATATTAGGTGAACAAACTAACACCAATGGCTTGTGAGACCGGCCACCGCCCCTCTTCGGGGTCTCGATCAGTACACACTAGTCTACTCTGGAGTATCAATGCCCAGTCTCGATACTCCCACAACTAGGGACATTTAAGGATGTGCTTATAGACCACTTAGCTCCCACGTATATGATCGCCATCATAATGCTGGTAGTCAAGCAGTAATCCTATGGGCTTTATCAACATGTAATAGTGAACTGTAATATCACTTAAAGCATGTACATGATGATAAAAATAAACCAGATAGCATACTATGATTTTGAGTAAAACTGTTCTACCTATATAGGTCCTCCCTCAATCATCTAATCGCATGCCTGTGATTACAATAATTGACTTGAGGGCACTATAGCCAACAATCTCCCACTTGCACTTAAGGCTAATTATTGCAGTGTCGCATACTCACAGCCCGTGTGATACCGAGCACCTAACTTCTCTACTAATTAGTTTCACAAAGCTTGTTTGTGAAACTATTGTGTTCGAGAAATATCCTCAGTGAGTGGATCCGCTCCAATGTTTCTTTCTATATCTCTCTATATCTCAACTTCGCGGAGAACCACTATATCCTGAAATGAGCAATACCTGTCTTAGAATTTTTCTGGATATTTGATGGGACCTAGTTCACAAGTGAACTCCAAACCCAACAAACTTCTTAGATTGTATCATCCACTGAATTTAATCAATATCCTGCACCAAGCCTTCCTCAGTATCCACTTGGACCACCTGTCCAACATACTGCCCCTCAAAAGAGGGAAATATATAACTCAGATAGTCTCTCTGTTATCCAGGTCACCTTGGAAGCTTGATCTGATAACCGCTTCCCGAAAGAGGCTTCTGTTACCAAATATTGAAGAACATTCACTTATGTTCAAAACTGCTTCCTATTGTTTCTCCAGAATTAGATTAGTACATATACTTATTGCAACTAGTGCAAAAACAATATCTGGTGTGGTACTTGACATCATACGATTAACTCAATTGCCTAAGTAAGTGATATGCCAGTCATGCAAATCTCTCTTCCTTTTAGTCTGTAAGACATCCTTTAGAGAGGGTGACTCCATCACCTGCAGGTACACCACCATGCCAGGTGTCAAACATTCTAAAACACCTTTAGAATAATGTCAAACTACCCAGATTGGGACACTTCCCAAATGTAGATCTAAAACCATAGACCTAGTTATCAGAATCCTGATATTTTATCCAGATCCTATACGGAGAAACACTTTGTGATAACCACAGTATATAACCGATCGTAGTATAGGAATTTTACTTCCTATTAAGTGCATGTCATCCAAAAACCAGGACATTACACCCTACTACCTTCTTACCAGATCCATCGCTTATTCTGATGAAGTCAAACTCTATGACTATCACATCAAAATAGATGATCTAACTCCGCTATACCTGGTTTAGTCTATAAATAGACATTAGCTGCTTGTCCACTATATTTTTGCTGCTCCCACTGACTACAACAACCCTCTGGCAGAGTCATATACACGTGCACTTCTAAAGCTAGTTTAGAACGACGTTATACTCATCTTCCTGCCGGGTCTCATAGTCTGAAACATCAGTAGTGTCAAGTTTGTGCAAACAAGAACCTCTCTGTCACCATCATTGAGGAGACCGAAGCACCTCTCCGGTGCCTGAGGTTACCCACCAAATCTATGGAGTGGCTAATGGAATGTCGAATCCAATTGAATCTTTAGGTCCTACTAAATTTTCAGTAACCGTTTGTGGTTCTGGAATCACTTCTAGTTCTACCATACTCCCACTAATATTTTTCTGAAAAGGAATCCATTTTACTAAAAACTGGTGGCGAGTCAAGAACAATATAACCATTAATCTTCCAGATGGTAGAAAGTTAACCCTCGTGAATGCCCGGGATAACCCACAAACTGCCATTATTGAAATGTGCCTTGAGTTTATCCGGATTCTGGTTTTAAGCATAAACCGGACAACTCCATATACCTTAACATCGTTAAGGTACGATCCATTCTATATCCACTATAGAAACAATGACACTAATTTTGTCACGACCCGAAAGTACGGAACATGACCGGCACTTAGACCACGAACGTCTCGAGGCGTACGTACCCTAAGTAAGCCGAACCCAGAAATCCAAACCAAGAAAAGGAGTAGAGAGTAGGAAGAACCATATCAAAACAACCTGTATGCAACATAATATACAACGCCTAAAAGTGAGGATCACAGCAGAATGAAACTCAACAACAAGAAACCCAGAGAAAATATAACGCACGACTCTAAGGTCGAAGGAATAAACATCACTGATCTCTATCTCAAATAAGTACATGTTTGGTTGATAGAACTTCTAGATACAACTGAATATAATATACAATGAATAATGATGGGTATGATATAAATAACCCACCTACTAGCAAGTCACCTAAAAGAAGCTGTGCCCGCAAAGCCGTAACAAAACCCGTACGGCAACACCTGCAAGGAACCGGGGCACAACAGGGATGGGTTGCCAACTCGTGAGTAGAAAAAGATCTACGAACAGAAATCGCATGTATGACGCAATCCTAAGTCATAAGATCAATATATATAATTCTCAAATATATAACCAGCAATCTATAACAAGACTAGGGTAAAAATCTAACCCAAGTGTAAACTCATGTGCCTGTGTCAGTGCATCAGGTGGCAATATATCATATACATGATGTATGAATGCATGAAACAGAATACATGTACTGAAGAAAACTGCTTTTATAAATTTGTGAGATCTATGTATTTTAAATGAGGTATCATAATGAAATCAGCATAAAACAGTGCTTAGCATCGGCACAAAACATAAATCTCAATATCTCGATATCTCTGTATCACAATCTCTGTATCTCAATATCTCAAATCTCAATGTCTCAATCATAATATCCAGGGCGCCGTCAGTCCAGATCGGCCCCTACAATCCATCTCATGACCACGACGGTATCCTCCGGATATCCGACGTGTCGGGTAATATCACCGGTCGGTCGAGCTCCCCTGCCAGGCTCAACGCCATCTCCTGCGATCTTCTTGCCCCGGGATACCGCACCGGGCCCACCATGTACCCGAAACGGTTCATCCGCCTCCTCGAATCGGGTCTCGAAATTCATCAGCAAAAACTCATGGTGGACGACTCATACATCATGGAAAAACCACATTTATTTAAAAAGAGAGAAAGCAGTTTATATATGTTTTGCGGTTTTCCTCTAAATCCAGAAAATATCATGGAAATCCGAATCATCAATAGTATGTAAACCATGAATATAAGCATAGGAATCCATGAATGCGGCATATAATGAACAACAGTATGCATGATATGACAAGCAATAGCTACAATGTCAAGCTGGCATATAAGGCAATGCACTAATATCATGCCACTACTAGCTAACAAGTTAAATCAAGCAATAATATTTTCTAAGTGTTCGTGACATGGCAATTACCGATGAAGATGTGTGTGAGCCGGCAAATAAGTGTACGTGGTACATACGCATCATCGGTAATGGTGCTGGTGTCCTAACAGCAGGATATCAATAATAAAATATGAATCACAACAGTATGCGATGCAGAGCAGCAATAATAATATACGGGAGCTGAAATACTGAACACCATGATCACTAAACTGCATCTAATGTCATAAAAGTCATATAGCTACACCACTACAAGGCTGAGCTAAAGCTAGTAGTAGGTAAGGGAAACCGCCTAACCTCTGAGTCGATACATATATATAGTCGGTGATCCCGCCTCGATAATATCACATCCGATAACATATCTCTATAATCAGTATTCCTAAATCAAGAGTGCGGATCAAACATCAATTTATAGCTCGTACGTAAATCCGTCGTACGACATCCCCAAATCTGGATACGGGTCAATATCATATTCGTCATATCATTCATCTAGTATTCTCTTTATCAAGATCATCATTTGGGGTACTGATCTACGTCTAGTACAATGCTAACATCATCACCGTGATCAAGATCTAACTACTGATCGACAGTCTAGTATAAATCGATATTATCATCATATATCACCATAAGAGTATACCTCGCCCAAGGCGGCCTATCACAAGTATCATGTCATATCATATCATATCATATCCTATCGTGTATCATAATCACATGTCGATCATTATATATTTATATCACTATTCCTATGGCGTCATTATTCCCAAAATCCTCTAAAGCATCAAGGCGTATCTCACTCATGAATTTTATCATATCACCTATATCATAATCTCAGATCAAACTCATTGACTCATATCAATCCCACGTGTTATCCTTAAATCCGTACGTGAGCACATAATCCCAAACCCCTGTGAACACATATCTATATAGAATCCCATAACCACATATGAAATATGGATGTATGTAAATATGTATGTGTGTATATGTAAGTGTAGTGCACCCACTACCTAAGGTTTCGTAACCTTCCACCAATCCAATATACCAATATCCATTTAAACATCAATGATAAATCCCATCAACATATAATAAATTGTTGGTGTGTATACGCATCCGTATACATCACCACGGACTGCGGGGGTGCTATACGTCATCCATCCGACTTCTCCCCGTAGATATAAATCTATTCACCTTGCTTATGTGTGCCGGTGCCGATGTCGCCATTCGCATCTCCAACGCCTCGACGCCACGTGGGGGTACCTACAAGGATATCACATGCTAAAACACATGAAAACCATGTCGGAAACCAAAATGGTACACGCTATGCCGATAGGTAAAAACCTATCGCCTTGCGTGCAAACACAGCCAACAACCCGCTGCCGTTGGCGTTCAAACGCCACCCGACAGTCACGAATCACCAAGTAACAAAAATCCATGCTAAACAAGTCGTAAATCATACGCCAACTCATGAAAATCAACTCAGATTCTATCCAAGCTGGAATCAGTCAAAACTAGATATACAGGGGGTCAAGTTTACAGGGTGTGAGGCTACAGAACTAAAACGAGCACCAGAACCCATGCTCTGGCCGCAATTTGCGGCCAGATAGGATTTATCTGCGGCCAGGGAGTTGGTTCAGGGGTTGGGGCTTTGTGTGGTGGTTCCAGGGTGCCTGCACATACCGATGTCAAGTCAATTTCAATTTAGGGTTCCTCGGGTTTTAGCAGTTTCCAGAAAGGTCAATAAGTCGACAAAATCGCTAAATACACTAAGTCGAATAACTCTTGGTAACTAACTAGAAATCTGGGGTAATCTTGGTTAATCTGGTCTCATACACTCCTAATAAGACTATACTAACATTCAAAACCACCTCTTAGCCAAATCTCACTCAAAATTCCTAACTAGCACTAGATTACAGATATAACAGTAAATTTCAGTTTCTAACAGCTATAACTTGCTAGATAGGAATTGGGTTGCAAGATTATACCTCAAGAGAATCCTAGAATGTAGGAGAAAAGAGGACGAAGGAAGGAGGAAGGGGTACTGAAGTGCCCTGAAGCAGTTTCAAGTTGCTGTTCTGGCTGAAATTGCAAAACTGCTGCTGCTGGAATTGTTGTTTTGGTTGCTGCTGTTGTATTGGTGTTGTGTTGTTGTGGTTTTGGTGTTGTGGGAATGGTTGTGATGGTGTGGTGGTGTTGTATGTAGCTGTAGGGGTTTATGGTGTTGGGTTGCTGTTGCTGTTGGTTTCAGCTGTTGCTACTTGCAAATTCCCTTTGCTTTTTTTTTTTGGCTGAGTGCAGCAGCAACTGCTGTTGTTGTTTCAGGTTGGGGTATTGGTTTGTGGTGTTAAGTCATGGTGTTAAAGGCTGGTATGTGTTGTGTGGGTTGGAGTATTGGTGTGGTTTTGAAAGGATGGTTGCTGCTGTGGCTGTTTTTCACAGCAGTAGCTGATGTAGCTGCTGAAGTGAGGGGTTTGGGGTGTAGGTTTTGGGCTATGGTGCTAGGGTGGCTGCAGCTGATGGATTGGGGGCTGTTTTAGGTGGCTGATGGGAGTGTGTAGGTGGCTGATGGGAGTGTGTAGGTGGCTGATGTGGTGTTAGGGCTGGTGTAGGGCGGCTGTATTTGTGCTGATGTGTGTATCGGCTGATGTTTCTGTTGTGATGGCTGAAGTTGTGGCTGGTGGGTGTGCTGATGTCTAAACTTGGAGGCATTATCATTTGAGAGGGAGTGAAAGAACACAAGGAATAATGAAATGGGATGGATCATGGCACACCCTAGCCACTTCCCTCTCTCACTTGAGACAATGCTCATAAGACACCAAGCCACCATGGCTTACTTTCTCCCTACACAAGGTCAACTAACCCTAATCACCCTTAACCAAAACCCAAACCCTAAATTAAGCCAATTAACCTAATCAAATGGTTCAACCCACCATGGTTATCTAAACATGGTCCAACCCTAGGCTACCATGACCAAAACAAGAAACAAGTGTAACAAGTGTAGAAAATGTCATGTGCACATTTTTGCACAAAAAGCCAAAAATCCAATTAGCGATTTTTAATTGCGATTAACACCAACATAGCATATAAATCATCATAAAAACGGTAAAATGGCATATTTCCACAAAAAAACCTATTTTAGAATTTCCATAAGTTTTTCCCAAAATTTCCCCCCATTTATCGGTATTTAATTATACCGACTATTAAAATATTCATTAAAAATTAATATTAAATTATGAAAATTCCCAAAAATAATATTTTATTTTTTGAAATGTTACAGTCTTCCCCCTTAAAGAAATTCGGTCCCCGAATTTAAATTTAAACCTCCAAATTCTAAAAACATTTCAATAAAATGCCCAAGTCAACGGGGCTCCGAAATCATCCATACAAAATGCATCGTAGCGCAATACTTGCGCATGCGTAACGAGCAGATAACTCGAAAACAAAACTCCGTCAAGCATCTCGCAATCATTGGAGTCAAGGTGAAAACATGAACGCCCAATCCAAGGCAAAACCGATAGGCTAGAAATCGGAACTATACCTGTAAATACCAAATCTGTACATGTAAATATCTTGAAGGGAATGCATGCCAAATCCCTTAAATCGAGGTGCAATGCGTATAACACTGCACAGTGGCGGACGTATCTATAAGAAAATAGCCATATACGTATATATCTTTGTTTAGTATGCACGATCCGCCGTTTTGAAAACACTTTTAGAAGGGTTCCATGTTTTAAACGTTCGTGTCACATCGGACATGTATATAAATAATGAGACTATAGCTCGCTTTCGGAAATCCCTTTGAAATCTATCAATGCATGCAAAATATACCCAGGCACTGTCCTCTGACTAGTCCTGCTCAGTATGAAAACGCATAGCAAATATCATAAAAACGTACCGCTCCATAAAAATCAATCCAAAAGTGCATATGAAAACCCTGTGCGTCCGGTGCGCACAGAAATCAAAACCCATACCTGTGCAAAGCAGGTGCACAAAACGACATCAAGGTGCAACGGTTGTGCACACAACATCGGTCGTAGGCAACGTGTGTGCCTGACCGCAAGATCAGGTGCATCTGACATGCACGAAAATCCCGATCTAGTGCATCTGGTGTGCACCAAATCGCATCTCATAACGGGCGCCCAACATGCGCTAAAAATCCAAATCCGGTGCATCCATCATGCATGAAATCATGAAATCCAATATCAAGCGCCAAACACGCGCAAAACCAATCAGGTGCATCAAGTACACAAAACAAATATCGAGCATCACTACCGAAGTCGAAGTCCAGTGCATCCAAGTGTACAAAATACATGTCACTGCACTGCAAGCATATGTGAACTATACCGAGTGCAAAAACCAAATCGTGTGCATGCATACGCACAAAATCAACTCAAATGTCTAAACCCCATAAAATCACAAACATGTGAAACCAAGGCACGAAAACAATAACAAATGCAACACGGTGCAAAAATCGTAAACACTCAATAGCACATGAAAACAAACGTCATGAAACCCAATCATCAAAATCAGTCATGCGAATAAATCGCCAAAATACCGAAATCAAGTATGGCGGAATAGTTATGCTCAAGCGCATCCTCCACGAATCTCTGGCCAATTGTCGTGATTACTCGTAGCATATCTCGTCGACGATCCTGAACTCTGGCCTACTGGTGTGCGTAACATGACCACTCCTGGGTCTAAGTCTTCTCGTAATTCATTCCAGAAAGGTCCTCGTCTCCCCTGTAGGTTATCAATCTAACGATCCATCGGCTCATCGGCCCTGTCAGATGTGCTAACGGGGACGATTCCGTTCTGGCACTTCTCTAGTCATCTCTCGGTCAATCATCGCGACCACTCGTAAGCAGCATGTTACTGGTGTTGGCCTCTGGCTCTCTGAATGCAAGTAACACATCTGATCCTGGGTGCAAATATCATTACAGCCGTGTCCTGGAAGGAATCCTGCTCAGGGTCTCTTCCAAGTCTCGTCTCTGCTTAACTGTCCGGAAGTCATCGTCCTTACCATATCTGCTTCTTGTTCTGGAACGGTTGCATACTCATCGCGAATCCTCCTGGAAGGTATATCCAGTACTCTGCTTTGGCATGCGCATCGCATTTCTGGTGTCGGCGAAGTGGAACGTCATCATATCCGGATTTTGTATGAACCTCTTACTCCACTTTTCTCTAATGTTGACTGCTTCGGACTCGTCTCGTCGTGGCTGCATGGACTGAGCTCCAACGGTTATCCTCGTATCTGAAGTCTCCCAAGAAATGCATCTCACCACCTAGCATCCGAATTAAGTCGAGCCATCCGATCGATTGGTCAAAACCTCATAATCCCCCAAGAGCTCAACATCTTGGGTACAGTATAATAGTATCGAGTACATACCTCAGTATCGGTGGTCCAGCCGTAGAAGGGCAAACCCAAGCCTCACTAATGGCGCCGCAGAACTGCCGCAAACCCTAAGGTTCAAAGGCTTTCATACGGTCATTAAGTCGAGTTAGGGTTTCATTCTTCTAGAGGGACCAAAGAATTGCCTGCATGTCTTTCCGAATACTTTAAACTTGGAATAATAGGTTTCTGACTTTCGATCGTCTCTGTCGACTCTCAACGTCTCCGCGTGAAGCCGTCTCTAGGTGGAATCAATCTATCTGATGACCTCGCATCGGGGTAGCGAACGATCCACCTGTCCTAGTCATTCATCCTTGGTGACTAGCGGCCTTCTATCATCTCATAGTACAATCTCGTACTGCAATAGCTCCAATCATCTGGGGCGATATCTCATCATTCGCAGCAAGAACTGGCTCGCTCGTCTGCACGCTGGACAGTGCCTCAATCATCATGAATGAGCAATACGTCAACGATCATCAAATCTGGCCGGCCTCTGTCAGTGGCTCAATCCTCGGGTGCCAATCCGCACGTCCGAGTAATCTCAAACAGCGATCCATCCAACGCTCGTGGCGTAAAACATCATGAAAAGACGCACCTCTGCAATCGTGCGGGGCCGGAGTCATGCCCTGGTCAGTCCTCGTTCGTGGCGAACTCAGGCTGACCGAAACTCTAGCCGTAGCTCTCCCTGCCCGTAATCTTGGCAGCAAAACCATACTGGTACCGATGAGGCTAGATTAGGAGTGAATATGATACTGAACAAAGAAGTGTACATCCTAAGGCTTCTTAAGTGGAGTGGCGTGTCATAAATAAGCCGCGGAACATACCAACGGTACGTCACTCTACTTTAGTCACCTATTCCATCAACCAAGGGTTATCCTACGCTCCGAAGGTAAAACCTAACGCTCTGATACCAATTTTGTCATGACCCGAAAGTACGGAACATGACCGGCACTTAGACCACGAACGTCTTGAGGCGTACGTACCCTAAGTAAGCCGAACCCAGAAATCCAAAGCAAGAAAAGGAGTAGAGAGTAGGAAGAACCATATCAAAACAACCTGTATGCAACATAATATACAACGCCTAAAGGCGAGGATCACAGCAGAATGAAACTCAACAACAAGAAACCCAGAGAAAATATAACGTACGACTCTAAGGTCAAAGGAATAAACATCACTGGTCTCTATCTCAAATAAGTACATGTTTGGTTGATGGAACTTCTAGATACAACTGAATATAATATACAATGAATAATGATGGGTATGATATAAATAACCCACCTACTAGCAAGTCACCTGAAAGAAGCTGTGCCCGCAAAGCCGTAACAAAACCCGTACGGCAACACCTGCAAGGAACCGGGGCACAACGGGGGTGGGTTGCAACTCGTGAGTAGAAAAAGATCTACGAACAAAAATCGCATGTATGACGCAATCCTAAGTCATAAGATCAATATATATAATCCTCAAATATATAACCAGCAATCTATAACAAGACTAGGGTAAAAATCTAACCCAAGTGTAAACCCATGTGCCTGTGTCAGTGCATCAGGTGGCAATATATCTTATGCATGATGTATGAATGCATGAAACAGAATAAATGTACTGAAGAAAACTGCTTTCATAAATTTGTGAGATTTCTGTATTTTAAATGAGGTATCATAATGAAATCAGCATAAAACAGTGCCTAGCATCGGCAAAAAACATAAATCTCAATATCTCGATATCACTGTATCACAATCTCTGTACCTCAATATCTCAAATCTCAATGTCTCAATCATAATATCCAGGGCGCCGTCAGTCCATATCGGCCCCTACCATCCATCTCATGACCACGATGGTATCCTCCGGATATCCGACGTGTCGGGTAATATCACCGGTCGGTCGTGCTCCCCTGCCAGGCTCAACGCCATCTCCTGCGATCTTCTTGCCCCGGGGTACCGCACCGGACCTACCGGGTCTCGAAATCCATCAGCAAAAACTCATGGTGGACGACCCATACATCATGGAAAAATCACATTTATTTAAAAAGAGAGAAAGCAGTTTATATATGTTTTGCGGTTTTCCTCTAAATCCAGAAAACATCATGGAAATCCGAATCATCAATAGTATGTAAACCATGAATATAAGCATAAGAATCCACGAATGCGGCATATAATGAACAACAGTATGCATGATGTGACAAGCAATAGCTACAATGTCAAGATGGCATATAAGGCAATGCACTAATATCATGTCACTACTAGCTAACAAGCTAAATCAAGCAATAATATTTTCTAAGTGTTCGTGACATGGCAATTACCGATGAAGATGTGTGTGAGCCGGCAAATAAGTGTACGTGGTACATACGCATCATCGGTAATGGTGCTGGTGTCCTAACAGCAGGATATCAATAATAAAATATGAATCACAACAGTATGCGATGCAGAGCAACAATAATAATATGCGGGAGCTAAAATACTGAACACCATGATCACTAAACTGCATCTAATGTCATAAAAGTCATATAGCTACACCACTACAAGGTTGAGCTAAAGCTAGTAGAAGGTAAGGGAAACCGCCTAACCTCTGAGTCGATACATATATATAGTCGGTGATCCCGCCTCGATAATATCACATCCGATAACATATCTCTATAATCAGTATTCCCAAATCAAGAGTGCGGATCAAACATCAATTTATAGCTCGTACGTAAATCCGTCGTACGGCATCCCCAAATCTGGGTACGGGTCAATATCACATTCGTCATATCATTCATCTAGTATTCTCTTTATCAAGAGCATCATTTGGGGTACTGACCTACGTCTAGTACAATGCTAACATCATCACCGTGATCAAGATCTAACTACTGATCGACAGTCTAGTATAAATCGATATTATCATCATATATCACCACAAGAGTATACCTCGCCCAAGGCGGCCTATCACAAGTATCCTGTCATATCATATCATATCATATCCTATCGTGTATCATAATCACATGTCGATCATTATATATTTATATCACCATTCCTATGTCATCATTATTCCCAAAATCCTCTAAAGCATCAAGGCGTATCTCACTCATGAATTTTATCATATCACCTATATCATAATCTCAGATCAAACTCATCGACTCATATCAATCCCATGTGTTATCCTTAAATCCGTACGTGAGCACATAATCCCAAACCCCTGTGAACACATATCTATATAGAATCCCATAACCACATATGAAATATGGATGTATGCAAATATGTATGTGTGTATATATAAGTGTAGTGCACCCACTACCAAAGGTTTCGTAACCTTCCACCAATCCAATATACCAATATCCATTTAAACATCAATTGTAGGGTTCCTAGGCACACTAAGGAGGTCTCACAAGGCATCAACCATACCAATTTCAAATTTTACAGGTGCCGAGAAACCCTAATACGGATCGTTAACTAGATATATAGGCGAACACATGCAACTAGTTAACAATTTAACTAAAAGAACGGAAATACAACCTTTGTATATCCGGTCCTCCACCTCCTTAGCTCCGCAATGAAGTCTCCTCGCTGTCCAAATGGAAACCCGGGCTCTAGCGTCGGCTTCATCGGAGAAATGGGTGGGCAAGGTCTTCGGCTTCGTGCCGAAGATGATCTACGTCGAGGCATCACTAGATCAAGCTCCCACTTCACCAAGTCATGAAACTTGTAAAGAAAACACCCTATACTACTTGGCAAGAGGTAGAGGATGAAGAAATAGGAGGTGGGTTCACTTTAGAATTGGATTTCTCACTCAATTGCTCAAGTTGCCATTGATGAAGCAAGCTTTCTTCTTGAAGAAGAAGAAGAAGATCAAAATGTTATGATAAGAATAAATAAAATAGAAAAGAAAAATCAATTCTTATCATATCCAAACCATGGTTTAGTGTAGAGATTTAACTAAGGTTAGATGGAGTGGTAAGGGTTAAGCATGAGACAAAAATGGTCACTTAGTCAAAGATGCTTTGAAGCTTCAAGAAGCTTCAAGCAAAGAACAAAGAAAGCCACCATTTTCTCTTTATCATTTCAAAATAAAATAAATAAAATAAATGAATAAGAAAATGAAAACCCTAACCAATATACAACCATGGTTTAATCTTTACACAAACCCTAGTGAGCATGTATCATCAAACAAGATGCAAACTTGTATACAAAAGTATATCACATATACAATGTGCACAATCCAAGTGAGAAAATCCATTTAAAGTGAACCAATACTAGTTAATGCAAAGTAATATATCAAATATATAATTATGCATTAAATCATTAAATCAACACTTGATTTAACGATCCGGTCATATCGCATATAACCGAATAATATACAATGTATCGATTTATCGAATCAATTCTTGATTCGATAACTAGGTTATATCGCATACAACCATTCGACACATTCATCGCGAGAATGAAATACGGTATCACATACACGCATTATTCTCGGTCCCGCACATATCTCATATGCGCTCCTATTTCGTTTCGCTTGAGCCAGGAAACCTCTGTGTAGGACTCTAAAGACTCATCAATACGCCGGTAGCAGATGATGATTATATCAAACACCCACAAGCCGCAAGCGGTCTGCTAAACGTAACGGCCACCGGGGTATTAAGCGATCAGAAGATCGACGAGCAAGCCCGCTCACAACCCTGTGAATCTAACCAGTAACACTTACCGTACAGTCCGGTCTGTTCGTCTGATATGTCGCATATCTCGCCTAGGGGTGGTAAACGTCAGACCCCAATAGCTCGATAAGTCGTGTCGATATGAGGTCTATAACAATTCGAGAAACTACTGGTAACACTTACCAGTAAATCTCAGCAACCCTGACCAGGGATTTCCGGTTATAGCCAATCGAACACAGCGCAACATCTACCCCCTATACCGGGAGAGACGAATCCCCTCCTATCGCTCATTGCCTCCATGTGACTCGGGACTGTACCCAAAAACCACCGTTTTGCACGCCCTCTTGGACGTGGTAAGGTGGAAATCAAAGCACAGTGGGAACCACACAAGACTCTATGACGATCTCGGGTCAACAGACTACTCTGTACCAGTGTCACCAGAGAACTGCCATCTGACGTAAGGTATAATACCATCTGGGAGTTCTCGGCGAGTCCGTCCAGTATACCCAGTCTCCACTGAGCACCCGTATATCATCTCTGATGTCAAACACCAATGGATATGGGATCATCCATCGCCCATCTGTATGGGTCGAGAAGGTATACGCTAGTCTACTCTGGTATATCGATGCCCCGTCTCGATACACCCACGACTAGGGACTTTGAAGGATGTACCTATGGACTACCATGTCCCCACTAGTATGATCTGCATCATAGTCCAGGTAGTCAAGTACACATCCTAAGGGCTTTACCAACATGTAACAGAGAGACAATCAGTGTACACGTTAAGGTAAAGATCAACCAGATAGCATACTATCATGTCGAGCAAGAAAGTCCTCCCTATATATGTCCAAGCATCCACTACAATATACATCCTATGTATAGTAATGGCCTCTAGGGCATACATATAACTAACAATCTCCCACTTGCACTAGGGCCATCTGATAGCAGTGGTTGCAGTATCTCATACTCAACCATCCCATAAAAGTCTCTCTCTGGGAATAGGCCTTCGCGAGTGGATCCGCCGTGTTGTCCTCTGAGTCTACTCTCCTGACCTCGATCCCCTGGAGATCAACCATCTCCACGATCAGGTGACACTGCCTTAGAATATGTCTGGATCACTGATGGGACCGGGGTTCCCGGGCCAAAGCCACACTTCCATTGTCACACAATGGTAGGAACCTAGTTCATCTCATGAACCAATATACACCCAAACAGCCTCTTTGGTAGCATCTTAAGTAGCGATGTATCCTGCCTTTATCGTCTAGTAAGCCACGGTATTTAGCTTGGAACTCTTCCAACATACCGTCCCTTTACTGTGGGTAAAGACAATGCCTGTGACTGACTTTCAGTCGTTCTTATCACCCTGGAACCCTTCCAGTGATTCTCCCCAGGATCGATTGATACCATCTCACTACAACTAGTGAGAATCCTAACATCCATTTAGATCTATCTCATAGATCCAAAATCCAGGATTTAGGAGGTATCACTTTTGATCCTATATGGAGAATCATTGTGATAAGCGGAGATTGATCGAGCGTAGCATAGGAAACTCCTTCCCTATCAAGGGTATGTTATCCACGTACTCTACGAGGATCGTCACCATACTCCCTACTACCATTTTGTTTATACAAGGTTCATCTACCATTTTGATGATGTCAAACTCTTTGACTACTTCATCAAAATAGACGTTCCAACTCCGCGATGCCTGCTTTATCCTATAAACCATCTTGTACACGTTTCCGCTGCTCCCACTGTCTACGAGGCCCTCTGGCTGTGTACTTATAGACGCATTCTTCTAAAGCATCATTTAGAAAAGCAGTCATGACACCCAACCGCCAGATATCGTAGTCATGGTATGCAGCCGTGGCAAGTAGTATCTGGATGGACTTAAGCATAGGTACTGGAAAAGGTTTCATCATTATCCACGCCTGGTCGATGACGAAAACCTTTAACAAGTCTAGCTTTGAAAGTCTCAACTTTTCCATCTACACCAAGTAATCTTCTCAAGATTTACTTGCTCCTGATGGGGATTTAACCTTTCAGATATAGCAACCAAAGTCCATACTTTGTTGGTGTACATGGATTCCATCTCAGATCACTAAGCATCCAGCCATTCTTACAGAGTCCCTACTCTCGATGGCCTGCTCGAAACTAGTTGGGTCATCATCTCATGATGCAATCCTTGCTCTCACTGTCATAGAGAAACCGAAGTATCTCTCAGGTGGGTGAGGAACCCTACTAGATCGGCGGAGAGGCTGAGGTTCGTTGGTAACTATTGAATCCATTGGTTCTATCAAATCATCAGCTGCAGTTTGTATAGCTGGAACATTTCCAGTTCTACATAACAGATCTTGCCTTGTGCTTGTCCGGATTTTGCTTTTAGACATAGGCCGGACAACCCCAAATCTTAACTAACTTAAGATATGGGCTCTTCCTTTTCCATATCACATATGAAGCGGTAGGCAACTGATTTGATTCGAACCCTATTCAATAGGTATGCAGCTACTCAAGCGCATAACTCCCAAAAGGAAACAGGTATCTCAGTAGTACTCATCATAGAGCACACCTCATCATATAGGGTGTGATGCCTCCGCCCCGTTATACCATCGTGCTATGGTGTATACGGAGGAGTAATGCTGAGAGAGAATCTCATTCTCCTTTAGAATGGTCCAGGAATTCCGTGCTCAAGTATTCTCCTCCTTGATCACATCAAAGGACATAATACTTATACCCGTATTGGTTCTCTACTTCTAACTTATATTCTGTGAATATCTCAAAATGTTCGGACTTGTGTTTCAACAGGAACATATGTCTGAATCTTGAGAGATCATCAGAGAATGTAATGAAGTACAAAGAACCGGTCTTGGTATGTGTAGACAGGGGACCTACATACATCAACATGTATCATCCCAAGAGTTCACTAACTCTTTCTTTGTTTCCAGTAAACGGAGCTATGGTCATCTTATCTCTGTGACATGACTGGCAAGTTTCACAAGATGTAAATTCAAACTGATTTAAATATGCATCTACATGTAACTTCAGCTAGTCGGGTCACATTGATATGACCTAGTCTACAATGCCTCAAGTAGGATTCGTTCATTTCTGAACTCTTCCTCTTGTATGTGTTCCGTATACCAAAGAACTGTAGTTTGATTTAGAACATCAATGCTTTTAGATAACGTGCCTGAACCGATCAACTTTTGATATAGGAAATGTTCAAAACATTATCCAACTATACAAAATTTTATCATTTCTTTACTAATAAAGAGATGGATATGATTTTGTATATCAGGTTCGGTATCTAATAACATTTGTTCAGAATCAATGTATTTGGAATACAGGGTGACAGTGACCAACAGACTTGGCTGCAACACTTGCCCCGTTTTCTGCCTCATGAAACTTATCACCCGTTCTCAGTTCTCTACCTTTCTGTAGCCCTATATAACAGATTACATATCTGGGATCCTGATCTGGTATCACATACCCAGGACGTAGAGGATACAGAGAAACAGTTCTTTGTAACGAACACACCCGAAGATGATGCATCAGCATGCACTCTCTTCGTTTGGGCGGCACGGGAAATCTGGTATTCCCCAATTTCCTGCTCTGTCTTATAACAATTATAAGTTATAGCGGGATCAACGTTCCCCAGCTCAGTATAACAAGCGGGTTCGGTCAATATTCCGTATTATTATCTTGATTAAGGCGTGATATGGTCGCTACCTGGAGAGAGAGAGAAGAAAACACTCAGCGTGCGCTCTTTCAAGAATAGATTGGTTATTATTTTATCTAATCAGGATGGCTCCCACTGTTTTTATCAAATCTTCCTTCAAACCCTAAAAGGAAAGACTAGCCGGGATTAATTACACACTACAAGTTCGCCAATCTTTCAGCCAGGCCAGTGTCGGTACTTTGAGGGAGGTCCCCCGTGCTTTCGCACGAACCTAATTAATGTAAACCTCGTTTTCCCAGAGGCGTAACCCCGTTGACACCTTTCTAGACACCTACTTGATCGGCTAATTGTAATGTGTAAAACTCTCCCAGGAGTAACTCTTACTCGCAGCAGGTATCGGGATCCAACTATCTCATAGAAGGTATGCAATCTCATTGCAAATTTCAACACTTGAAATTCCCGATAATTTTGCCCCTAGCGTCCTATGACCTTGACGGAGGCCAAACTACCCATAGTCCGCTAGTCAAGTTCAACCCGTCATTTCCTGATTGAATTAAACCCACCCGTACGACCCTTGACGGAGGCCAAACAACGCCGTACGAATACCCTAATCCAATCGCATCATATGCTGGCAGATAAGCACTAGTTAGCTACCGTACACTACGCCTTGACGGAGGCCAAACTACCGCAGCACGAATACTAACTAGTACTTATCTGAAATGACAGAGGGCTACGACAGGTTTTTCTGAAAACCTATTGCGTAATGAACTTGATATCGTTGTAGAATCAAATGATTTTAAAATGGAGTGTTTTTGAAGCTTTTCTAGTTTTGCTAAAGGGGTCACTCCCGGTGAAGGGATCGTCGGCCCTTTCCTCGTCGAATGAGGTGCAGGATATATCATATATATCACTGTGCAAAGCAAAAACTCTTAAAAGCAATCAAAAGACAAACCGAGTGTGTAGCATCTGCCAGTTATTGCTAAAGGAGTCACTCCCTGTGAAGGGATCTCGGTCCTTTCCTCATCGAATAAGGTGCAGGATATATCACATATACCGCTGTGCAAAGCAAGAACTGTAGCTACCTGTTTTATTTTTAGAAATTCGATTCTACAACATCTTAGGTTTCTTTTACTTTCATTAATCACATTAATGAAGTCCCATCATTTAAGCACCTAAACATCACAGATAAATACGACGTACACTTATGCCATCCGCATTCGCCTCGATGTCCCCTCGTGCACCGTTAGGTTAGGTAACTAACGGCAGAGCGGGACAGGGCTAGCGCGGGTGTAAAACATAAGTAACGTCTATATAATATATCATATATACTATATAATGTATCTATCACAGAACATCACATGATCACATCACAGATATCGCAGCAGAAGAAACATATGAAATATTGGATATACTAGGACGTCCGTGTTTTCAATACAAGCCAGTATAAAACACGGATTCCATGGTCGCGATGAATAGCCAAACCCACACCCCTAGACCCCTACGAGAGCGGCAAGCAACCCTACCAATTCTAGAGTTAGGAGACCCGGACTCGACTCCTCGAGTTGGTCTCCCACTGGACTCCAGAACCCGGTTACTTGTGCTCCCCTCCTTGGGTCTATCCTAGTGCGGAAAAATAAATAATATACAAAGGGTGACATCTTCCGCAACCTGGAAGTTCCCCAATAAAAGAATATTACATACAAGTTTTTACATGAATGAAAATGAAAAACACTCATCTCACATAAAAACCCCCCGGCTATTCAAACACGACGATCCAATATAACATATCCAGCAACACATAACATCACATGTCATCAACGTAAGTAAATATGCGCATCCCAATCGTTGTTGACATATAGCAACGAAACCGGCGATATCACATATTACACTTACGGTCACAGAAAAGAAAGTGTAAAACTACAACAGTTGGAATCCGCAATCTCTTTAGACATCTCATGCCTAATCAAATGAAATACTTAGACATCACATGCCTAACAATTATAAACTCCGCATTTTAGTCTCATTATCGAAAACACTTTTCGATATCAAGTCGGGTAATTCAACAAGATTCCCGACATCCTGATCGAATGCTCGTCGCAAACTTCAGTAGACGGCCGCACCTCCGATACCGTCGACGAAGTGCACCAAGGCGGAACACCGCTACCGCGAGCACCCGAACAGATGCTTTCAGCGACGGGGTTCTCCTACAGTCACTTGGTCGGGGGTATGGGGTGTAGCTGTCTATTAAGTTTAACCGGCGAGTATCCGCGTACGCTACGTGATTGCGACGGACTTTTGATCGCATGAAAATTCCGTAGCAACCGATCAAGTGAGACTAAATTGCTATGTTTATAACATTCATTCAGTTATCTCATAACTACTTGTGAATTCCAATTATTGTATCCCATTCCAGATAAATAGAAAATGTTAAACTTTCCGATCGAACAGTCAAACACCCAAGTTTTCCCGAAACAGATCAACACATGAAATAAGTCTAACAACATTCAGTTCGTGCCTCAGTACCAACGGTCCAGCCGTAGAAGGGTCAAGCCAACGCCTCACATGTGGCACGCCGTACTGCCCCAAACCCGAAGGTTCAAAGGGCAGTTCAAGACGGTCACATAATCGAGTTAAGGTTTGTTGTCTTCTAGAGGGTCCATCGCGTTACTTGCACTACTTAGAACGTTATTAAACTACGGAAAAATCCAACACTTGGAAATTTCCCGGCAGGGGAAAAAGTGGGTATTTATATCCAGTCGAACTTTTTAACAGTTTCTAAAATATCCGGAAAAACATAAACGAAGTTAAATTATCCGATCAAATTAACGAATCCCCAATAAAACCCTAGAAAACTCAACACTTGAGTGGAATTAAAATATTCACATAAAAAATTGCCAATAAAGGACCTAAGAATAAATATATGAAATTTGAGGGACTAAGTCCAAATTTGGGCCGCGGAAGCGCCGCCAAACCCCTGGTTTGGCTGCGGTTCCGCGGTCGAATTATGGAATTAGGAGCCCAAACTTCACAGTAATTCTTAGTTTTTCCTGCTTATTTTTCTGCATATTTTTAATTCACAAAATTCAACAGTTTTGAAAAATGTACAGAGAGCGATTTTGCAATGGGGTTTCGGTTCGATCGGATTTCTAACTCCGTCTACGCATCGCCTAAGGCTCTAGCTAGGCTCTGATACCACTGTAGGGTTCCTAGGCACACTAAGGAGGTCTCACAAGGCATTAACCATACCAATTTCAAATTTTACAGGTGCCGAGAAACCCTAATACGGATCGTTAACTAGATATATAGGCGAACACATGCAACTAGTTAACAATTTAACTAAAAGAACGGAAATACAACCTTTGTAGATCCGGTCCTCCACCTCCTTAGCTCCGCAATGAAGTCTCCTCGCTGTCCAAATGGAAACCCGGGCTCTAGCGTCGGCTTCATCGGAGAAATGGGCGGGCAAGGTCGTCGGCTTCGTGCCGAAGATGATCTATGTCGAGGCATCACTAGATCAAGCTCCCACTTCACCAAGTCATGAAACTTGTGAAGAAAACACCCTATACTACTTGGCAAGAGGTAGAGGATGAAGAAATAGGAGGTGGGTTCACTTTAGAATTGGATTTCTCACTCAATTGCTCAAGTTGCCATTGATGAAGCAAGCTTTCTTCTTGAAGAAGAAGAAGAAGAAGATCAAAATGTTATGATAAGAATAAATAAAATAGAAAAGAAAAATCAATTCTTATCATATCCAAACCATGGTTTAGTGTAGAGATTTAACTAAGGTTATATGGAGTGGTAAGGGTTAAGCATGAGACAAAAATGGTCACTTAGTCAAAGATGCTTTGAAGCTTCAAGAAGCTTCAAGCAAAGAACAAAGAAAGCCACCATTTTCTCTTTATCATTTCAAAATAAAATAAATAAAATAAATGAATAAGAAAATGAAAACCCTAACCAATATACAACCATGGTTTAATCTTTACACAAACCCTAGTGAGCATGTATCATCAAACATGATGCAAACTTGTGTACAAAAGTATATCACATATACAATGTGCACAATCCAAGTGAGAAAATCCATTTAAAGTGAACCAATACTAGTTAATGCAAAGTAATATATCAAATATATAATTATGCATTAAATTATTAAATCAACACTTGATTTAACGATCCGGTCATATCGCATATAACCGACTAATATACAATGTATCGATTTATCGAATCAATCCTTGATTCGATAACTAGGTTATATCGCAACAACCATTCGACACATTCATCGCGAGAATGAAATACGGTATCACATACACGCATTATTCTCGGTCCCGCACATATCTCATATGCGCTCCTATTTCGTTTCGCTTGAGCCAGGAAACCTCTGTGTAGGACTCTAAAGAGTCGTCAATACGCCGGTAGCAGATGATGATCATATCAAACACCCACAAGCCGCAAGCGGTCTGCTAAACGTAACGGCCACCCGGGTATTGAGCGATCAGAAGATCGACGAGCAAGCCCGCTCACACCCCTGTGAATCCAACCGGTAACACTTACCGTACAGTCCGGTCTGTTCGTCTGATATGTCGCATATCTCGCCTAGGGGTGGTAAACGTCAGACCCCAATAGCTCGATAAGTCGTGTCGATATGAGGTCTAAAACAATTCGAGAAACTACTGGTAACACTTACCAGTAAATCTCAGCAACCCTGGCAAGGGATTAACGGTTATAGCCAATCGAACACAGCGCAACATCTACCCCCTATACCGGGAGAGACGAATCCCCTCCTATCGCTCATTGCCTCCATGTGACTCGGGACTGTACCCAAAAACCACCGTTTTGCATGCCCTCTTGGACGTGGTAAGGTGGAAATCAAAGCGCAGTGGGAACCACACAAGACTCTATGACGATTTCGGGTCAACAGACTACTCTGTACCAGTGTCACCAGAGAACTGCCATCTGACGTAAGGTATAATACCATCTGGGAGATCTCGGCGAGTCCGTCCAGTGTACCTAGTCTCCATTGAGCACCCGTATATTATCTCTGATGTCAAACACCAATGGATATGGGATCATCCATCGCCCATCTGTATGGGTCGAGAAGGTATACGCTAGTCGACTCTGGTATATCGATGCCCCGTCTCGATACACCCACGACTAGGGACTTTGAAGGATGTACCTATGGACTACCATGTCCCCACTAGTATGATCTGCATCATAGTCCAGGTAGTCAAGTACACATCCTAAGGGCTTTACCAACATGTAACAGAGAGACAATCAGTGTACACGTTAAGGTAAAGATCAACCAGATAGCATACTATCATGTCGAGCAAGAAAGTCCTCCCTATATATGTCCAAGCATCCACTACAATATACATCCTATGTATAGTAATGGCCTCTAGGGCATACATATAACTAACATCAATGATAAATCCCATCAACATATAATAAATTGTTGGTGTGTATACGCATCCGTATACATCACCACGGACTGCGGGGGTGCTATACTTCATCCACCCGACTTCTCCCCGTAGATATAAATATACTCACCTTGCTTATGTGTGCCGGTGCCGATGTCGCCATTCGCATCTCCAACGCCTCGACGCCACGTGGGGTACCTACAAGGATATCACACGCTAAAACACATGAAAACCATGTCGGAAACCAAAATGGTACACGCTACGCCGATAGGTAAAAACCTATCGCCTTGCGTGCAAACACAGCCAACAACCCGCTGCCGTTGGCGTTCAAACGCCTCTCGACAGTCACGAATCACCAAGTAACAAAAATCCATGCTAAACAAGTTATAAATCATGCGCCAACTCATGAAAATCAACTCAGATTCTATCCAAACTGGAATCAGTCAAAACTAGATATACAGGGGGTCAAGTTTACAGGGTGTGAGGCTATAGAACTAAAACGAGCACCAGAACCCATGCTCTGGCCGCAATTTGCGGCCAGATGGGATTTATCTGCGGCCAGGGAGTGGGTTCAGGGGTTGGGGCTTTGGGTGGTGGTTCCAGGGTGCCTGCACATACCTATGTCAAGTCAATTTCATTTTAGGGTTTCTCGGGTTGTAGTAGTTTCCAGAAAGGTCAATAAGTCGACAAAATCGCTAAATACACCAAGTCGAATAACTCCTGGTAACTAACTAGAAATCTGGGGTAATCTTGGTTAATCTGGTCTCATATACTCCTAATAAGACTATACTAACATTCAAAACCATCTCTTGGCCAAATCTCACTCAAAATTCCTAACTAGCACTAGATTACAGATATAACAATAAATTTCAGTTTCTAACATCTATAACTTGCGAGATAGGAATTGGGTTGCAAGATTATACCTCAAGAGAATCCTAGAATGTAGGAGAAAAGAGGATGAAGGAAGGAGGAAGGGGTACTGAAGTGCCCTGAAGCAGTTTCAAGTTGCTGTTCTGGCTGAAATTGCAAAATTGCTGCTGCTGGAATTGTTGTTTTGGTTGCTGCTGCTGTATTGGTGTTGTGTTGTTATGGTTTTGGTGTTGTGGGAATGGTTGTGGTGGTGTTGTATGTAGCTGTAGGGGTTTATGGTGTTGGGTTGCTGTTGCTGTTGGTTTCAGCTGCTGCTGCTTGCAAATTCCTTTTGCTTTTTTTTTTTTTGGCTGAGTGCAGCAGCTACTGCTGTTGTTGTTTTAGGTTGGGGTATTGGTTTGTGGTGTTAAGCCATGGTGTTAAAGGCTGGTATGTGTTGTGTGGGTTGGAATATTGGTGTGGTTTTGAAAGGATGGTTGCTGCTGTGGCTATTTTTCACAGCAGTAGCTGATGTAGCTGCTGAAGTGAGCGGTTTGGGGTGTAGGTTTTGGGCTATGTTGCTAGGGTGGCTGCAGCTGATGGATTGGGGGCTGTTGTAGGTGGCTGATGGGAGTGTGTATGTGGCTGATGGGAGTGTGTAGGTGGCTGATGTGGTGTTAGGGCTGGTGTAGGGCTGCTGAATTTGTACTGATGTGTGTATCAGCTGATGTTGCTGTTGTGATGGCTGAAGTTGTGGCTGGTGGGTGTGCTGATGTCTAAACTTGGAGGCATTATCATTTGAGAGGGAGTGAAAGAACACAAGGAATAATGAAATGGGATGGATCATGGCACACCCTAGCCACCTCCCTCTCTCTCTTGAGACAATGCTCACAAGACACCAAGCCACCATGGCTCATTTTCTCCCTACACAAGGTCAACTAACCCTAATCACCCTTAACCAAAACCAAAACCCTAAATTAAGCCAATTAACCTAATCAAATGGTTCAATCCACCATGGTCATCTAAACATGGTCCAACCCTAGGCTACCATGACCAAAATAAGAACCAAGTGTAACAAGTGTAGAAAATGTCATGTGCACATTTTTGCACAAAAACCCAAAAATCCAATTAGCGATTTTTAATCGCGATTAACACCAACATAGCATATAATTCATCATAAAAACGGTAAAATGACATATTTCCACAAAAAAACCTATTTTAGAATTTCCATAAGTTTTTCCCAAAATTTCCCCCCCATTTATCGGTATTTAATTATACCGACTATTAAAATATTCATTAAAAATTAATATTAAATTATGAAAATTCCCAAAAATAATATTTTATTTTTTGAAATGTTACAGTCTTCTCCCCTTAAAGAAATTCGGTCCCCGAATTTAAATTTAAACCTCCAAATTCTAAAAGCATTTCAATAAAATGCCCAAGTCAACGGGGCTCCGAAATCATCAATACAAAATGCATCGTAGCGCAATACTTGCGCATGCATAACGAGCAGATAACTCGAAAACAAAACTCCGTCAAGCATCTCGCAATCATCGGAGTCAAGGTGAAAACACGAACGCCCAATCCATGGCAAAACCGATAGGCTAGAAATCAGAACTATACCTGTAAATACCAAATCTGTATATGTAAATATCTTGAAGGGAATGCATGCCAAATCCCTTAAATCGAGGTGCAATGCGAATAACACTGCACAGTGGCGGACGTCTCTATAAGAAAATAGCCATATATGTATATATCTTTGTTTAGTATGCACGATCCGCCGTTTTGAAAACACTTTTAGAAGGGTTCCATGTTTTAAACGTTCGTGTCACATCAGACATGTATATAAATAATGAGACTATAGCTCGCTTTCGGAAATCCCTTTGAAATCTATCAATGCATGCAAAATATACCCAGGCACTGTCCTCTGACTAGTCCTGCTCAGTATGAAAACACATAGCAAATATCATAAAAACGTACTGCTCCATAAAAATCAATCCAAAAGTGCATATGAAAACCCTGTGCGTCCGGTGCGCACAAAAATCAAAACCCATACCTGTGCAAAGCAGGTGCACAAAACGACATCAAGGTGCAACGGTTGTGCACACAACATCGGTCGTAGGTAACGTGTGTGCCTGACCGCAAGATCAGGTGCATCTGACATGCACGAAAATCCCGATCTAGTGCATCTGGTGTGCACCAAATCGCATCTCATAACGGGCGCCCAACATGTGCTAAAAATCCAAATCCGGTGCCTCCATCATGCATGAAATCATGAAATCCAATATCAAGCGCCAAACACGCGCAAAACCAATCAGGTGCATCAAGTGCACAAAACAAATATCGAGCATCACCACCGAAGTCGAAGTCCAGTGCATCCAAGTGCACAAAATACATGTCACTGCACTGCAAGCATATGTGAACTATACCGAGTGCAAAAACCAAATCGTGTGCTTGCATACGCATAAAATCAACTCAAATGTCTAAACCCCATAAAACCACAAACATGTGAAACCAAGGCACGAAAACAATAACAAATGCAACACGGTGCAAAAATCGTAAACACTCAATAGCACATGAAAACAAACGTCATGAAACCCAATCATCAAAATCAGTCATGCGAATAAATCGCCAAAATACCGAAATCAAGTATGGCGGAATAGTTCTGCTCAAGCGCATCCTCCACGAATCTCTGGCCAATTGTCGTGATTACTCGTAGCATATCTCGTCGACGATCCTGAACTTTGGCCTGCTGGTGTGCGTAACATGACCACTCCTGGGTCTAAGTCTTCTCGTAATTCATTCCAGAAAGGTCCTCGTCTCCCCTGTAGGTTATCAATCTCACGATCCATCGGCTCATCGGCTCTGTCAGATGTGCTAACGGGGACGATTCCGTTCTGGCACTTCTCTAGTCATCTCTCGGTTAATCATCGCGACCACTCGTAAGAAGCATGTTACTGGCGTCGGCCTCTGGCTCTCTGAATGCAAGTAACACATCTGATCCTGGGTGCAAATATCATTACAGTCGTGTCCTGGAAGTAATCCTGCTCAGGGTCTCTTCCAAGTATCGTCTCTGCTTAACTGTCCGGAAGTCATCGTCCTTACCATATCTGCTTCTTGTTCTGGAATGGTTGCATACTCATCGCGAATCCTCCTTGAAGGTATATCCAGTACTCTGCCTTGGCATGCTCATCGCATTTCTGGTGTCGGCGAAGTGGAACGTCATCATATCCAGATTTTGTACGAACCTCTTACTCCACTTTTCTCTAATGTTGACTGCTTCGGACTCGTCTCGTCGTAGCTGCATGGACTGAGCTCCAACGGCTATCCTCGTATCTGGAGTCTCCCAAGAAAAGCATCTCACCACCTAGCATCCGAATTAAGTCGAGCCATCCGATCGATTGGTCAAAACCTCATAATCCCCCAAGAGCTCAATATCTTGGGTACAGTATAATAGTATCGAGTACATACTTCAGCATCGGTGGTCCAGCCGTAGAAGGGCAAACCCAAGCCTCACTAATGGTGCCGCAGAACTACCACAAACCCTAAGGTTCAAACGCTTTCATACGGTCATTAAGTCGAGTTAGGGTTTCATTCTTCTAGAGGGACCATAGAATTGCCTACATGTCTTTCCGAATACTTTAAACTTGGAATAATAGGTTTCTGACTTTCGATCGTCTCTGTCGACTCTCAACGTCTCCGCGTGAAGCCGTCTCTAGCTGGAATCAATCTATCTGATGACCTCGCATCGGGGTAGCGAACGATCCACCTGTCCTAGTCATTCATCCTTGGTGACTAGCGGACTTCTATCATCTCATAGTACAATCTCGTACTGCAATAGCTCCAATCATCTGTGGCGATATCTCATCATTCGCAGCAAGAACTGGCTCGCTCGTCTGCACGCTGGACAGTGCCTCAATCATCATGAATGAGCAATACGTCAACGATCATCAAATCTGGCCGGCCTCTGTCAGTGGCTCAATCCTCGGGTGCCAATCCGCACGTCCGAGTAATCTCAAACTGCGATCCATCCAACGCTCGTGGCGCAAAACATCATGAAAAGACGCACCTCTGCAATCGTGCGTCGCCGGAGTCATACCCTGGTCAGTCCTCGTTCGTGACGAGCTCAGGCTGACCGCAACTCTAGCCGTAGCTCTCCCTGCCCGTAATCGTGGCAGCAAAACCATACTGGTACCGATGAGGCTAGATCAGGAGTGAATATGATACTGAACAAAGAAGTGTACATTCTAAGGCTTCTTAAGTGGAGTGGCGTGTCGTAAATATGCCGCGGAACATACCAACGGTACGCCACTCTACTTTAGTCACCTATTCCATCAACCAAGGGTCATCCTACGCTCCGAAGGTAAAACCTAACGCTCTAATACCAACTTTGTCACGACCCGAAAGTACAGAACATGACCGGCACTTAGACCACGAACGTCTCGAGGCGTACGTACCCTAAGTAAGCCGAACCCAGAAATCCAAACCAAGAAAAGGAGTAGAGAGTAGGAAGAACCATATCAAAACAACCTGTATGCAACATAATATACAACGCCTAAAGGCGAGGATCACAACAGAATGAAACTCAACAACAAGAAACCCAGAGAAAATATAACGTACGACTCTAAGGTCGAAGGAATAAACACCACTGGTCTCTATCTCAAATAAGTACATGTTTGGTTGATGGAACTTCTAGATACAATTGAATATAATATACAATGAATAATGATGGGTATGATACAAATAAACCATCTACTAGCAAGTCACCTGAAAGAAGCTGTGCCCGCAAAGCCGTAACAAAACAAGTCATACGATCAATATATATAATCCTCAAATATATAACTAGCAATCTATAACAAGACTAGGGTAAAAATCTAACCCAAGTGTAAACCCATGTGCCTGTGTCAGTGCATCAGGTGGCAATATATCATATGCATGATGTATGAATGCATGAACAGAATGCATGTACTGAAGAAAACTGCTTTCATAAATTTATGAGATTTCTGTATTTTAAATGAGGTATCATAATGAAATCAGCATAAAACAGTGCCTAGCATCGGCAAAAAACATAAATCTCAATATCTCGATATCTGTGTATCACAATTCTGTACCTCAATATCTCAAATCTCATTGTCTCAATCATAATATCCAGGGCGCCGTCAGTCCAGATCGGCCCCTACCATCCATCTCATGACCACGACAGTATCCTCCGGATATCCGACGTGTCGGGTAATATCACTGGTCGGTCGTGCTCCCCTGCCAGGCTCAACGCCATCTCCTGCGATCTTCTTGCCCCGGGGTACCGCACCGGGCCCACCATGTACCTGAAACGGTTCATTCGTCTCCTCGAATCGGGTCTCGAAATCCATCAGCAAAAACTCATGGTGGACGACCCATACATCATGGAAAAACCGCATTTATTTAAAAAGAGAGAAAGCAGTTTATATATGTTTTGCGGTTTTCCTCTAAATCCAGAAAACATCATGGAAATCCGAATCATCAATAGTATGTAAACCATGAATATAAGCATAAGAATCCATGAATGCAGCATATAATGAACAACAGTATGCATGATGTGACAAGCAATAGCTACAATGTCAAGCTGGCATATAAGGCAATGCACTAATATCATGTCACTACTAGCTAACAAGCTAAATCAAGCAATAATATTTTCTAAGTGTTCATGACATGGCAATTACCGATGAAGATGTGTGTGAGCCGGCAAATAAGTGTACGTGGTACATAGGCATCATCGGTAATGGTGCTGGTGTCCTAATAGCAGGATATCAATAATAAAATATGAATCACAACAGTATGCGATGCAGAGCAACAATAATAATATGCGGGAGCTGAAATACTGAACACCATGATCACTAAACTGCATCTAATGTCATAAAAGTCATATAGCTACACCACTACAAGGCTGAGCTAAAGCTAGAAGTAGGTAAGGGAAACCGCTTAACCTCTGAGTCGATACATATATATAGTCGGTGATCCCGTCTCGATAATATCACATCCGATAACATATCTCTATAATCAGTATTCCCAAATCAAGAGTGCGGATCAAACATAAATTTATAGCTCATACGTAAATCCGTCGTACGACATCCCCAAATCTGGGTACGGGTCAATATCACATTCGTCATATCATTCATCTAGTATTCTCTTTATCAAGATCATCATTTGGGGTACTGACCTACGTCTAGTACAATGCTAACATCATCACCGTGATCAAGATCTAACTACTGATCGACAGTCTAGTATAAATCGATATTATCATCATATATCACCACAAGAGTATACCTCGCCCAAGGCGGCCTATCACAAGTATCCGGTCATATCATATCATATCATATCCTATCGTGTATCATAATCACATGTCGATTATTATATATTTATATCACCATTCCTATGGCGTCATTATTCCCAAAATCCTCTAAAGCATCAAGGCGTATCGCACTCATGAATTTTATCATATCACCTATATCATAATCTCAGATCAAACTCATCGACTCATATCAATCCGATGTGTTATCCTTAAATCCGTACGTGAGCACATAATCCCAAACCCCTGTGAACACATATCTATATAGAATCCCATAACCACATATGAAATATGGATGTATGCAAATATGTATGTGTGTATATGTAAGTGTAGTGCACCCACTACCTAAGGTTTCGTAACCTTCCACCAATCCAATATACCAATATCCATTTAAACATCAATGATAAATCTCATCAACATATAATAAATTGTTGGTGTGTATACGCATCCGTATACATCACCACGGACTGCGGGGGTGCTATACGCCATCCACCCGACTTCTCCCCGTATATATAAATCTACTCACCTTGCTTATGTGTGCCGGTGCCGATGTTGCCATTCGCATCTCCAACGCCTCGACGCCACATGGGGTACCTACAAGGATATCACACGCTAAAACACATGAAAACCATGTCGGAAACCAAAATGGTACACGCTACGCCGATAGGTAAAAACCTATCGCCTTGCGTGCAAACACAGCCAACAACCCGCTGCCGTTGGCGTTCAAACGCCACCCGACAGTCACGAATCACCAAGTAACAAAAATCCATGCTAAACAAGTCGTAAATCATATGCCAACTCATGAAAATCAACTCAGATTCTATCCAAACTGGAATCAGTCAAAACTAGACATACAGGGGGTCAAGTTTACAGGGTGTGAGGCTACAGAACTAAAACGAGCACCAGAACCCATGCTCTGGCCGCAATTTGCGGCCAGATGGGATTTATCTGCGGCCAGGGAGTGGGTTCAGGGGTTAGGGCTTTGGGTGGTGGTTCCAGGGTGCCTGCACATACCTATGTCAAGTCAATTTTATTTTAGGGTTCCTCGGGTTGTAGCAGTTTCCAGAAAGGTCAATAAGTCGACAAAATCGCTAAATACACCAAGTCGAATAACTCCTGGTAACTAACTAGAAATCTGGGGTAATCTTGGTTAATCTGGTCTCATACACTCCTAATAAGACTATACTAACATTCAAAACCATCTCTTGGCCAAATCTCACTCAAAATTCCTAACTAGCATTAGATTACAGATATAACAGTAAATTTCAGTTTCTAACAGCTATAACTTGCGAGATAGGAATTGGGTTGCAAGATTATACCTCAAGAGAATCCTAGAATATAGGAGAAAAGAGGACGAAGGAAGGAGGAAGGGGTACTGAAGTGCCCTGAAGCAGTTTCAAGTTGCTGTTCTGGCTGAAATTGCAAAACTGCTGCTGCTGGAATTGTTGTTTTGGTTGCTGCTGTTGTATTGGTGTTGTGTTGTTGTGGTTTTGGTGATGTGGGAATGGTTGTGGTGGTGTGGTGGTGTTGTATGTAGCTGCAGGGGTTTATGGTGTTGGGTTGCTGTTGCTGTTGGTTTCAGCTGCTGCTGCTTGCAAATTCTTTTGCTTTTTTTTTTGGCTGAGTGCAGCAGCTACTGCTGTTGTTGTTTCAGGTTGGGGTATTGGTTTGTGGTGTTAAGCCATGGTGTTAAAGGCTGGTATGTGTTGTGTGGGTTGGAGTATTGGTGTGGTTTTGAAAGGATGGTTGCTGCTGTGGCTGTTTTTCACAGCAGTAGCTGATGTAGCTGCTGAAGTGAGGGGTTTGGGGTGTAGGTTTTGGGCTATGGTGCTAGGGTGGCTGCAGCTGATGGATTGGGGGCTGTTGTAGGTGGCTGATGGGAGTGTGTAGGTGGCTGATGTGGTGTTAAGGCTGGTGTAGGGCTGCTGAATTTGTGCTAATGTGTGTATCAGCTGATGTTGCTGTTGTGATGGCTGAAGTTGTGGCTGGTAGGAGTGCTGATGTCTAAACTTGGAGGCATTATCATTTGAGAGGGAGTGAAAGAACACAAGGAATAATGAAATGGGATGGATCATGGCACACCCTAGCCACCTCCCTCTCTCTCTTGAGACAATGCTCACAAGACACCAAGCCACCATGGCTCACTTTCTCTCTACACAAGGTCAACTAACCCTAATCACCCTTAACCAAAACCAAAACCCTAAATTAAGCCAATTAACCTAATCAAATGGTTCAACCCACCATGGTCATCTAAACATGGTCCGACCCCAGGCTACCATGACCAAAACAAGAAACAAGTGTAAGAAGTGTAGAAAATGTCATGTGCACAATTTTGCACAAAAATCCAAAAATCCAATTAGCGATTTTTAATCGCGATTAACATCAACATAGCATATAATTCATCATAAAAACGGTAAAATGGGATATTTCCACAAAAAAACCTATTTTAGAATTTCCATAAGTTTTCCCCAAAATTTCCCCCCCATTTATTGGTATTTAATTATACCGACTACTAAAATATTCATTAAAAATTAATATTAAATTATGAAAATTCCCAAAAATAATATTTTATTTTTTGAAATGTTACAAATTTAATTGGAACCAGATTCAAAATCATGCAGCTGTCTCCAGAGCATATCAACCGAATGGAAGGAGGCCAATCTGCATTACTCATCTAGGAGTGCATCCACATATGAGCAACCTGAAAGAGAAACAAGTTCTCAAAACCATTACCATCAACGAAATACCTAGCACAAGTATCTATATCTTCGATCACCTTGAAGAATCCTGATACTTTACAACACATTGTTTTCTACTTTATTCTTATACCTATGACTCCTCAAAACTTGGACCCTGTATTTCTTCGAAATACTTGTCTAAAACTAGAGAAGTCATAAGTAAACAAAATATAGTACGGGTACCAACCCCTTTATCCAAATGGACACTGGAAAATATACAATACTTTGTATAAGTCTCCTGAGTTTAACAACTCAAACCCTGTGCGTCGTAGGTTGAAAACTGTACTATGGTTAAGAAGAATTACATCTCTGTTGAATGCTCCTTACCTAATCACCAACTGATATAGGTAAATATCACAGACATAATTTCAAAAAGTTATATCTCATTTTATAAAATAAATGTACAGATATATCAGTTTAAAATTGGTTCATAACAAGGGATATTCAAAACCAAATATTTGCCGTCAGGCAAAAACCCAGGTGATTTTCTCAAATATCACCAATTACAACGAACTCCGATATAATGAGGATATAATCACTTAATTCCCAATATTCTACTCCCACTCATCATCTGTAACACTATACAGATGTGAGAATCGAATATGGTAAATACATACCCTAGAGTCAGAATCTAAATGGGAAATCAATTTTCAATTAACATTGCACAGTGAAACTGAAACATGAAATGTTTCGAAGGGGTATCCGGGTATTCCTAGTAATGCCTCTTCAATTATCCTGATTCATGACTATAACCATATATTTCTTTGTCATCTCTCCAATCCCTTTATATGTCTTTACTTATTAACTTCAGCACACCGCATTTAGGCTAAATGATTTTCTTCCTTCCATAACATTTGGCACCAGCCTATGGTTTGGAAGAAGACTATCCAATAATCGTAATAGGTGTACTCTCCTAATCCTAGGAGCTCACTCAACCTGCGAGAAGGTAAAGGGGAAAAGAGAACCTGAATAATCCTATTCGATTTCTCCTGAATCGGAAACCATCCTCGAACTGGAACAAGTTCTTTCGAGTTCGTATTTAACTATACGATGTCACATCCAATAAATATGGATCTTTGTAGTGATACAAAATGTTCCGGAGAAATTCAAAGGACAAGTAGGAGTGGCGATGATATACGCGGTTTCGTCGTGAATGATAGCTGTTGCAATTTCCTTCCTTTATATGTCTTTTCTTTTTACCTTCTATACACCATACTTAGGCTAATTGGTTTACTTCTTTCCCTACCCTTCGGCACCTGCCTATGGTTTGAAAGAAGACTATCCAATAAGCGTAATAGGTGTACTCTCCTAAATACTAAGAGCCCTCGCAACCTGAGGGAAGGTAAAGGGAAAATACAACAGAATAGCCCTATTCTATTTCTCTAGAACCAGAAACCATCCTCGACCTGAAATAAGTTTCATCGAGTTTTTATCTAATTATACGATGGTCATATCCAATAAATGTGGATCTTCGTAGTGATACGAAATGTTCTGGAGAAATGCAAAGGGTAAAAGTAAGAGCGACAAAGATATATGCGGCCCGGACAATCCAAAAGCCAAATTATTTTAAGAAGATTTGGTTAACTTGGTTAATGAGTTTTAGTTTAGGTCGGGTCAAGATAGCTGCCAGAGAGAGAGAGATAAAAGAAACACTCAGCGTGCACTCTAACATAAATCAGAATGGTTATTTATTTATCTAATCAGGATTTCTCCCACTGTTTCCTCGAATTCTCCTCTAAACCCTAAAGGAGAATTAGTCGGGATCATCTAAAATCACTCGATTGGTAAACCTACTCATCAGTGAGAATCAGGATCCAACTATCATCGTATGATAATTTGATGGAATACACTCAAGTCACCACACTCCAGAAGGTATGTGCATGTCTGGCAAGTTTCCTGTATGTTTGAAACTCCCGATATGATTTTTACCCTTAGGACCGAAGTGACCTTGACAATGTCAACATATCAAAAAGTCCTAGTCAAGTTCAACACGTCATTATCTTGATTGCGTTAAACCCACCCGTATAAGCCCTTGACAATGCCAATATAACTGTACGACTGTCCTAACCAATACACATGTCCATGCGACAGAAAAGCAATACAGAGCTACCAAACACTACGCCTCGGTAATGTACGACATACGTAGCACGAATACTAAGCAATACTAATCTTAAATGATGGAGGGCTACGACTAGTTTTTGGCGAAAAACCTTTAACGTAATGAACTTGATCTCGTTGAAGGAATCCAAGTGATTTTACAAATATATAGTGCGCAAACTTTTTCTAAAGAGGTCACTCCCTGTGAGGGGATCTTGGCTCTTTCCTTGTCGAATGAAGTGCAAGATATTTGATTGATAAATGTTTTGCATATGTGCGTTTTTGAATCAAATAATTAACCGCGATCAAGAACGGTATCGCTTGGTAGCTAGCCGGTCGAGTACGGGTCGGTCTACAGGGAGATGGATTCCTTTTCTTTATGTTTTAAAGATTTAAATCCAAAAGATTTTGGGTTTTATTTTAAGATCTAAGAATGAGATAAAAGTTTATAAAAAGCTTGCTAGGTGTAACAACCTAGTTCATTTATACCAATTTCAGTTGCCGTATTTACCTATTTGTGGTAATTCTTGATTCATCGTGTTTTGGGTGCGAATGATATTTTACATTTTACTTTGCATTCGATCCGACCCGCTTGCTTGAACCTGTTTAATTCATATTTTTGAATTACCCTGACTTGTTACGTAGATAGTGCATTTTTAATGTTTAGTACATACTGGCATTTTATCTGGCATGACATCTTTTACCATATAACATTTCAAGTCTTGTAAAATATTTTAAAAATACATTTCATGGCCTGCATGATACCCCTAACCCCGTGGTAGCATCCGCGCATCTTGTTCTCGTCCCATTCAGTGAAACAGACGTGTTTGGATGGCTACGCGCACGTACGTGCATCCGTTTTTGGGGTATGCATTTTCATTACCTGAGCATTCATTTTAAAATTTGGACGTCGCATATATTTTTCATATTTTAAATCTGAATTTTTAGACTCGACCCGGGCACGTTTTAGAATATTTTTGTAACCTGCCAAAATTCAATTTTATTTATTATAATATTAAATTAATTAACGGTTTAAACTCTTAACAAACTAAGATCTTTTATCCTAATTCCTAACTTAAATCTTTTAATTATTAAATCTAAAAATCTTTTCCTAACAAATCACAACTCTTTTCCTAGCTCACCCCCAGCTGGCCGTGGCCTACCTTTTCCTCTCTCTCTTCTCTCTTTCTTTTTCTTTCTCTCTTCTCTTTTTCTTTCTCTCTTTCTCTCTCCCCACTACCTTCCAATTTTCTTTCTCCTTACTGTTCCTTCCTCTCTCCCTCTCTCACCTCTCGATCTCGCTCTCTCTCTATCTCTCTCCTCTCGTTCTTTCTCTGTCTCTCTCTCTCTCTCACAATTCTCTCTCTCTTTCTTTATATATATAAATAATTTTTTTATATATATTATTTTAAACCCTATAATCTCATCTCTCTCTCTCTTCTTCTTCCTCCCTTATTTTCTCCTGCCTTCGTCTTCCTTCCTCGTGGCCACGCTCGTCCCTTGCCATCTCACGCCGTCGCCGCCGACCACCTCGTCGGCCTCCCTTCTCCTCTACCACCTTCTCGTCGTCGCTATCGCTTTCCACGAGCCTGCACAGAACCCACAGCCCACATGAATCCATCACCTTCGTCGTCGTCATTACGCCGGCGATCTCTCCTTATCACCACTGACCCTTTCGCCTCCTCCTTTCCACAACCACCTCCTCACCTTCCTCTCTCCTTCTCACTAAGATCCCGAGCCACAAACCCAAGAACCTCGACTGCCCTCGCTCGCACCCATCTCCCTATTCCTGCACCTCGCCACCGACGACCTCGTTGTCGCTTCCTCGACCTCAACTGTCTTCTCCCCTCTCTCCTCCTCGCCCTCAACCCTACATAAACTTTGCAACCCTCAACCCTAGCAGCCCCGGCCTCATCTGCACACCCCGCCTCACCGCCGGCTGCCACGTCGTCGTCACCTCCTCCTTCTCATCACCTCTCTCTCTCTCCCGATCTCCCAGCACCACCACCACCAACAGCCATAGCCCGACTCCAAGAAACCCTAGAACCCTAACCCAACCCCTCGCCGCAGCCACTGCCATTGCCGTGGATCTCGCCGTCGGCGGCCCATCATCGTCGTCGTCGTCTCTCCCGCCTCGTATCTGTCCACAACCATTGAGATCCCAGTCCTTCTCTTCTTCTTCTTCTTCATTCTTCTTCTTCTACTTTTTCTTCTCTTTCCTTCTTGTTTTTCCGACCATCGCCAGAAAATCCTCCTGCACCTTGCCGTCGACGGCTCATCGTCGACGACACCCCCCCGCCTTCTTCTCTGCCCCTGAGAACCCGGAGAACCCCAACCTTCTTTTCTTTCTTCTTCTTCTTCTCTCCTTCTTTTTTCTTTTCTTGATTCACGTTTTCAGGTGATCGACGGAGCCTTGCCCGTCGCTGTTGATTCGGGTGATCCTGATGACGTTCCTTGATAGCGCGGTCATGTTCTTGCCTTACCTGTTTCTGTTCTGTGCTCGCGTGGACACATCGCGACGTTTTCCCGACATCCGACGTGTCGCACGTACCGCTTTGAGATCCGATCAGGCAAGTTAATCTTGCTACATTCTATTTAACTCATTATATATTTATTTAATTAATTTTATACCTGTAGTTTAAATCTTGTATTCCATGTTTCATTTTATAACGCTTCGATATTCCGTTTGCATCCGTTTACATCATTTTAGATCTAGATCATGAAAATAATCTTGTTACATAGTAGATTACATTACAATGCATCCAAACCAATATTTATATCACATACTGCTTAGTTGTATATCCCACATTACTATTTGATAGTTTTTATAATGTTTCGGATACCCATTTGCACCCATCTCTTTTAGAATATAGATAATTGCATCCATAGATCATTTTAAGACATAATAATGTGATAGTAATATTCCATGTTTGATAAAGTGTATCCTAATTAGTGTTCGAACCATAACTTTAACCCTAATCGATAACTATGCATCCACATGTTTGAATCTATACCTATTTTGCATACCACATCACATTATTCCATTTTATTGTTACATTGGTACCCCATACTTGGTTTTGTGTACCCATGCTTATTATGGTTTGATTATGAGCACCCACGTGATACTTGTGCACCCCTGACATGACTTGATACACTACTATTTGACGCGACTTGATACATGTGTACTACTTGACATGATTTGATCCCTAAACACTACCTGACCTGACCTGATGTACCACAGCTTTACCTGTTACCTGATCTTGTTACTAATGACAACAACCTTGACATGTTGTCCCTACGGACATTTCCTGTTGTCTATTCAGACAAACCTGTACCTGCTTGATCCTGTGTTGGCATTAGCTCAAGATTTATCAATACCTGACTTAAACACATAACTTGGGGGTATGGGGAAATCAATGATGACACCTGATTTGTAACTCGACAGTTCGATACCTTTACTGATTAGTTTTACGGGCTAGGCCAGCCTCGGGATGCTGCTGCTGACATCATTCGTCGTTACCTACTACCTTTTACTGCCTTGCGGCACGTATCGGATTCAGCCTGAGAGTCTTAGACCGTGATCCCGGGCACACACGGGATACTATTGAGTTATATCGATGATTCATCAAATTGATTTCAAAGACTTGAGAGTAGTTAACCCAGTAGACCAATTTAGATTACTCACTGCACACCACCTGTGCCTTACCCTTCACTGTCACTATTTATATTACTGTTATACCTGTTTTACCGTTCATACTCGTACCTGCATGCCTTGCTACCCCTTGATTATATTATTGCTGTTAGTTATATGTATGCCCTAGAGGCCATTGCTATACATAGGATGTATATTGCAGTGGATGCTGGGACATATATAGGGAGGACTTTTTTGCTCGACATGATAGTATGCTATCTGGTTGCTCTTTACCTTAACGTGTACACTGATTGTCTCTCTGTTACATGTTGGTAAAGCCCTTAGGATGTGTACTTGACTACCTGGACTATGATGCCGATCATACTAGTGGGGACATGGTAGTCCATAAGTACATCCTTCAAAGTCCCTAGTCGTGGGTGTATCGAGACGGGGCATCGATATACCAGAGTAGACTAGCGTATACCTTCTCGACCCATACAGATGGGCGATGGATGATCCCATATCCATTGGTGTTTGACATCAGAGATGATATACGGGTGCTCGTTGGAGACTGGGTACACTGGACGGACTCGCCGAGAACTCCCAGATGGTATTATACCTTACGTCAGATGGCAGTTCTCTGGTGACACTGGTACAGAGTAGTCTGTTGACCCGAGATCGTCATAGAGTCTTGTGTGGTTCCCACTGTGCTTTGATTTCCACCTTACCACGTCCAAGAGGGCGTGCAAAACGGTGGCTTTTGGGTACAGTCCCGAATCACATGGAGGCAATAAGCGATAGGAGGGGATTCGTCTCTCCCGGTATAGGGAGTTGATGTTGCGCTGTGTTCGATTGGCTATAACCGGAAATCCCTGGCCAGGGTTGCTGAGATTTACTGGTAACTGTTACCAGTAGTTTCTCGAATTGTTATAGACCTCATATCGACACGACTTATCGAGCTATTGGGGTCTGACGTTTACCACCCCTAGGCGAGATATGCGACATATCAGACGATCAGACCGGACTGTACGGTAGTGTTACTGGTTGGATTCACAGGAGTGTGAGCGGGCTTGCTCGTCGATCTTCTGATCGCTCAATACCCGGGTGGCCGTTACGTTTAGCAGACCGCTTGCGGCTTGTGGGTGTTTGATATGATCATCACCTGCTGCCGGCGTATTGACGAGTCTTTAGAGTCCTACACAGAGGTTTCCTGGCTCAAGCGAAACGAAATAGGAGCGCATATGAGATATGTGCGGGACCGAGAATAATGCGTGTATGTGATACCGTATTCCATTCTCGCGATAAATGTATCGATTGGTTGTATGCGATATAACCTAGTTATCGATTCAAGCATTGATTCGATAAACCGATACATAGGATACTAGTCGGTTATATGCGATATGACCGGATCGTTAAATCAAGTGTTGATTTAATGATTTAATGTATAATTATATATTTGATATATTACTTTGCATTAACTAGTATTGGTTCACTTTAAATGGATTTTCTCACTTGGATGTACAAGTTGTATATGTGATATACTTTTTGTGCAAATGATTGTATCATGTTTGATGATACATGTTTGCTAGGGTTTTTGTGTAAAGATCAAACCATGGTTACATGTTAATGGTTAGGGTTTTGATTTATTCATTTATTTATTTATTTATTCTTTTTTGGAAAAATATTAAGCATAAAGAAAATGGTGGCTAAGTTTGTTGTATGTTGAAGCTTCTTGAAGACTTTGACCAAGTGACCATTTTGTCTCATGCTTAACCCTAACCATTCCATTTAACCATGATTAACTCTCTACACATTACCATGGTTTGAATATGATAAGTATTCATTTTTCTTTTGGATTTAGATGAACTTATCATATTCATTTCTTTCTTCTTCTTCTTCTTCTTCTTCATCACATGAAGAAAGCTTGCTACTACAATGGCAACTTGAGAAAACAAGTGAGAAATCCAATTCTAAAGTGAACCCACTTCCTATTTCTTCATCCTCTACCTCTTGCCAAGTAGTAGAGTGTGTTTTCTTCACAAGTTTCATGACTTGGTGAAGTGGGAGCTTGATCTTGTGATGCTTCGACGTAGATCATCTTCGGCACGAAGCCGACGACCTTGCCCGCCCATTTCTCCGATGAAGCCGACGCTAGAGCCCGGATTTTGATTTGGACAGCGGAGAGGACTTCATCACGGAGCCGTGGAGGTGGAGGACCGGATTTACAAAGGTTGTATTTCCGTCACTCTTAGTAAAGTAGTTTACTAGTTCTAGTTTTCGCCTAAACTTCTAGCCAACGATCCGTATTAGGGTTTCTCGGCACCCCTAAAAATTTGAAATTGGCATGGTTGATACCTTGTGAGACCTCATTAGCGTGCCTAGGAACCCTACAGTGGTATCAGAGACAAGCTAGAGCCTTAGGCGAAGTCTAGACGGAGTTTGAAACCCGAACGAGCCCGAAACCCTAAACCAAACATGCTCTCTGGACTTTTTCTAAAATCTGGGATTTTTCCACATTAAAAATGCTTAAAAAATTCAGCAGGGAATTATAAGAATTACGGTGCAAAATTTGACTCATGAACAGTACAATGTGTGGCGGAACCGCGGCAGAAGCATGCCTTCTGCGGCGGTTCCGCGGCCAAAGGATGACATCATCATCCCCTGTTTGCACAGTAACTCCTATTTTATTATGCTGGATTTTCTGGGAATTTTTAATATTTATTCAAGAGTTGAATTTTCTGGGGTTGTTTTGGGGATTCGGTGTTTCGATCGGAGTATCAGATTTTGTCTATGTGGCTTTCCGGATAATTTTTGAATATGTTAAAAAGTTCGACCGGATAAAAATACCCAATCTTTCCCCTGCCGGAAAATTTCCAAGTGTTGGATTTTTCCGAGGTTTAACGACGTTCTAAGTAGTGCAAGTAACGCGATGGTCCCTCTAGAAGACAACAAACCTTAACTCGATTATGTGACCGTTTTGAACTGCCCTTTGAACCTTCGGGTTTGGGGCAGTACGGCGTGCCACATGTGAGGCGTTGGCTTGACCCTTCTACGGCTGGACCGTTGGTACTGAGGCATGAACTGAATGTTTTTAAAACTTATTTCAAGTGTTGATCTGTTTCGGGAAAACTTGGGTGTTCGATTGTTCGATCGAAAAGTTTAACATTTTCTATTTATCTGGAATGTGATACAATACTTGGAATTCACAAATAGTTATGAGATAACTGAATGAATATTATAAACATAGCAGTTTAGTCTCACTTGATCGGTTGCCACGGAATTTTGATGTGATCAAAAGTCCGTCGCAATCACGTAGCGTACGCGGATACTGGCCGGGTAAACTTAATAGACAGCCTCACCCCATAGCCCCGACCAAGTGACTGTAGGAGAACCCCATCGCCGAAAGCATCCGTCCGGGTGCTCGCGGTAGTGGTGTTCCGCCTTGGTGCATTTCGTCGACGGTATCGGGGGTGCGGCCATCTACTGAAGTTTGCGACGAGCATTCGATCAGGATGTCGGGAATCTTGCTAAATTGCCCGACTTGATATTGAAAAGTGTTTTCGATAATGGGACTAAAATGCGGAGTTTATAATAGTTAGGCATGCGATGTCTAAGGAATTCATTTGGTCAGGCATGCGATGTCTGAGGTGGTTGCGGATTCCAACTGTTGTAGTTTTACACTTTCTTTTCTGTGACCGTAAGTGTAATATGTGATATCGCCGGTTTCGTTGCTATATGTCAACGACAATTGGGATGCGCATATTTACTTACGTTGATGACATGTGATGTTATGTGTTGCTGGATATGTTATATTGGATCATCGTGTTTGAATAGCCGGGGGTTTTTATGTGAGATGAGTGTTTTTCATTTTCATTCATGTAAAAACTTGTATGTAATATTCTTTTATTGGGGCACTTCCAGGTTGCGGAAGATGTCACCCTTTGTATATTTTTTACTTTTCTGCACTAGGATAGACCCAAGGAGGGGAGCACAAGTAACCGGGTTCTGGAGTTCAGTGGGAGACCAACTCGAGGAGTCGAGTCCGGGTCTCCTAACTCTAGAATTGGTAGGATTGCTTGCCGCTCTCGTAGGGGTCTAGGGGTGTGGGTTTGGCTATTCATCGCGACCGTGGAATCCGTGTTTTATACTGGCTCGTATTGAAAACACGGACGTCCTAGTATATCCAATATTTCATATGTTTCTTCTGCTGCGATATCTGTGATGTGATCATGTGATGTTCTGTGATAGATACTGTATATAGTATATATGATATATTATATAGACGTTACTTATGTTTTACACCCGCGCTAGCCCTGCCCCGCTCTGCCGTTAGTTACCTAACCTAACGGTGCACGAGGGGACATCGAGGCGAATGCGGATGGCATAAGTGTACGTCGTATTTATCTGTGATGTTTAGGTACCTTAAATGATGGGACTTCATTAATGTGATTAATGAAATAAAAGAAACCTAAGATGTTGTAGAATCGAATTTCAAAATAAAACAGGTAGCTACAGTTCTTGCTTTGCACAGAGGTATATGTGATATGTCCTGCACCTTATTCGATGAGGAAAGGACCGAGATCCCTTCACCGGGAGTGACTCCTTTAGCAATAACTGGCAGATGCTACACACTCGGTTTGTCTTTTGATTGCTTTTAAGAGTTTTTGCTTTGCACAGTGATATATATGATATATCCCGCACCTCATTCGACGAGGAAAGGACCGACGATCCCTTCACCGGGAGTGACTCCTTTAGAAAAACTAGAAAAGCCTAAAAAACACTCCATTTCAAAATTCATTCGATCCTACAACGATATCAAGTTCATTACGCAATAGGTTTTCGGAAAAACCTGTCGTAGCCCTCCGTCATTTCAGATAAATCCTGTTTAGTATTCGTGCTGCGTTTGTTGACCTTGTCAAGGCGCAGTGTGCGGTAGCTAACCAGTATTTATCTGCTTATGCATATGATGCAGATTGGGTTAGGGTAGTCGTGCGGCCTTGTTGACCTTGTCAAGGGTCGTGCGGGTGGATTTGATTCAATCAAGAAATGACGGGTTGAACTTGACTTGCGGTCTATGGTTTGTTGACCTTGTCAAGGTCATAGATCGTTTGGGGCAAAACATTATCGGGAATTTCAAGTGTTGAAATTTGCAATGAGATTGCATACCTTCTATGAGATAGTTGGATCCCGATACCCGCTGCGAGTAATTGTTACTCCTGGGAGTGTTTTATACATTACAATTAGCCGATCAAGTAGGTGTCTAGAAAGGTGTCAACGGGGTTACGCCTCTGGGAAAACGAGGTTTACATTAATTAGGTTCGTGCGAAAGCACGGGGGACCTCCCTCAAAGTACCGACACTGGCCTGGCTGAAAGATTGGCGAACTTGTAGTGTGTAATTAATCCCGGCTAGTCTTTCCTTTTAGGGTTTGAAGGGAGATTTGATAAAAAGCAGTGGGAGCCATCCTGATTAGATAAAAATAATAACCAATCTGATCTTGCAAGAGCGCACGCTGAGTGTTTTGTTCTCTCTCTCTCCAGGTAGCGACCAAATCATGCCTTAATCAAGATAATAATACGGATTATTGACCGAACCCGCTTGTTATACTGAGCTGGGGAACGTTGGTCCCGCTCCAACTTATAATTGTTATAAGACAGAGCAGGAAATTGGGGATTACCAGAATTCCCGTGCCACCCAAACGAAGAAAGTGCATATGATGCATCATCTTCGGGTGTGTTCATTACAGAGAACTGTTTCTCAGTATCCTTTACGTCCTGGGTATGTGATACCAGATCAGGATCCCAGATATGTAATATGTTACATAGGGCTACAGAAAGGTAGAGAACTGAGAACGGGTGATAAGTTTCATGAGACAGAAAACGGGGCAAGTGTTGCAACCAAGTCTGTTGGTCACTGTCATCTTGTATTACCAATACATTGATTCTGAACGAATGTTATTAGATACCGAACCTGATATACAAAATCATATCAGTCTCTTTATTAGTAAAGAAATGATAAAATTTTGTATTGTTGGATAATGTTTTGAACATTTCCTATATCAAAAGTTGATCGGTTCAGGCACGTTATCTAAAAGTATTGATGTTCTAAATCAAACTACAGTTCATAGTATACAGAACACAAACAAGAGGAAGAGTTCAGAAATGAACGAATCCTTCTTGAGGTATTATAGACTAGGTCATATCAATGCGACCCGACTAGCTGAAGTTACATGTAGATGCATATTTAAATCAGTTTGAATCTACATCTTGTGAAACTTGCCAGTCGTGTCACAAAGATATAATGACACCAGCTCTGTTTATTGGAAACAGAGAAAGAGTTGGTAAACTCTTGGGATGATACATGTTGATGTATGTAAGGTCCCCTATCTACACATGCCAGGAATGGTTCTTTATACTTCATTACATTCTCTGATGATCTTTCGAGATTCAGTCCTATGTTCCTGTTGAAACACAAGTCCGAACCTTTTGAGATATTCACAGAATATAAGTTAGAAGTAGGGAACCAATAAGGGTATAAGTATTATGTCCTTTGATGTGATCAGGGAGGAGAATACTTGAGCACGGAATTTCTGGACTATTCTAAAGGAGAATGAGATTCTCTCTCAGCATTACTCCTCCGAATACACCATAGCACGATGGTATATCGGGGTGGAGCAACCACACCCTATATGATAAGGTGTGCTCTATGATGAGTACTACTGAGTTACCTATTTCCTTTTGGGAGTTATGCACTTGAGAAGCTGCATACCTATTGAATAGGGTTCGAATCAAATCAGTTGCCTACCACTTCATATGTGATATGGAAAGGGAAGAGCCCATATCTTAAGTTGGTTAAGATTTGGGGTTGTCCGGGCTATGTCTGAAAAGCAAAATCCGGACAAGCTCGAGGCAAGGTCTGTTATGTAGAACTGGAAAGGTTCCAGCTATACAAAACTGCAGCTGATGATTTGACAAAACCAAAGGATTCAATAGATACCAACGAACCTCAGCCTCTCCGCCGATCTAGTAGGGTTTCTCACCCACCTGAGAGATACTTCGGTTTCTCTATGACAGTGGGAGCGAGGATTGCATCATGAAATGATGACCCAACTAGTTTCGAATTGGCCATCAGGAGTAGGACTCTGTAAGAATGGCTGGATGCTTAGCGATCTGAGATGGAATCCATGTACACCAACAAAGTATGGACTTTGGTTGCAATATCTGAAGGGTTAAATCCCCATCAGGAGCAAGTATATCTTGAGAAGATTACTTGGTGTAGATGGAAAAGTTGAGACTTTCAAAGCTTGACTTGTTAAAGGTTTTCGTCATCGACCAGGCGTGGATTATGATGAAACCTTTTCCTAAGGAGCTATGCTTAAGTCCATCCAGATCCTACTTACCACGGCTACATACCATGACTACGATATCTGGCGGTTGGGTGCCATGACTGCTTTTCTAAATGATGTTTTAGAAGAGGACGTCTATAAGTACACAGCCAGAGGGCTTCGTAAACAGTGGGAGCAGCGGAAACGTGTACAAGATGTTTTATAGGATAAAGCAGGCATCGCGGAGTTGGAACATCTGTTTTGATGGATAAGTCAAAGAGTTTGACATCATCAAAATGGTAGATAAATCTTGTATAAACAAAAAGGTAGTAGGGAGTATGGTGGCGATTCTCGTAGAGTACGTGGATGACATACTCTTGATAGGGAAAGAGTTTCCTATGCTACGCCCGGTCAATCTCCGCTTATCACAATGATTCTCCATATAGGATCAAAGTGATACCTCCTAAATCCTGGGTTTTGGATCTATGAGATAGATCTAAATGGATGTTAGGATTCTCACTAGTTGTAGTGAGATGGTATCAATCGATCCTGGGGAGAATCACTGGAAGGGTTCCAGGATGATAAAGACGACTGAATGTCAGTCGCAGGCATTGTCTTTACCCTAAATAAAGGGACGGTATGTTGGAAGAGTTCCAAGCTAGATACCGTGGCATACTAGACGATAAAGGCTGGATACATCGCTACTTAAGATGCTACCAAAGAGGCTGTTTGGGTGTATATTGGTTCATGAGATGAACTACGTTCCCACCATTGTGAGACAATGGAGTTGTGGCTTATGCCAAGGAACGTAGGTCCCATCAGTGATCCAGACATATTCTAAGGCAGTATCACCTGATCATGGAGATGGTTGATCTCCAGGGGATCGAGGACAGGAGAGTAGACTCAGAGGACAACACAGCGGATCCACTCACAAAGGCCTATTCCCAGAGAGAGATTTTTATGGGATGGTTGAGTATGAGATACTACAACCACTGCTATCAGATGGCCCTAGTGCAAGTGGGAGATTGTTAGTTATATGTATGCCCTAGAGGCCATTGCTATACATAGGATGTATATTGCAGTGGATGCTGGGACATATATAGGGAGGACTTTCTTGCTCGACATGATAGTATGCTATCTGATTGCTCTTTACCTTAACGTGTACACTGATTGTCTCTCTGTTACATGTTGGTAAAGCCCTTAGGATGTGTACTTGACTACCTGGACTATGATGCCGATCATACTAGTGGGGACATGGTAGTCCATAAGTACATCCTTCAAAGTCCCTAGTCGTGGGTGTATCGAGACGGGGGATCGATATACCAGAGTAGACTAGCGTATACCTTCTCGACCCATACAGATGGGCGATGGATGATCCCATATCCATTGGTGTTTGACATCAGAGATGATATACGGGTGCTCAGTGGAGACTGGGTACACTGGACGGACTCGCCGAGAACTCCCAGATGGTATTATACCTTACGTCAGATGGCAGTTCTCTGGTGACACTGGTACAGAGTAGTCTGTTGACCCGAGATCGTCATAGAGTCTTGTGTGGTTCCCACTGTGCTTTGATTTCCACCTTACCACGTCCAAGAGGGCGTGCAAAACGGTGGCTTTTGGGTACAGTCCCGAATCACATGGAGGCAATGAGCGATAGGAGGGGATTCGTCTCTCCCGGTATAGGGAGTTGATGTTGCGCTGTGTTTGATTGGCTATAACCGGAAATCCCTGGCCAGGGTTGCTGAGATTTACTGGTAAGTGTTACCAGTAGTTTCTCGAATTGTTATAGACCTCATATCGACACGACTTATCGAGCTATTGGGGTCTGACGTTTACCACCCCTAGGCGAGATATGCGACATATCAGACGATCAGACCGGACTGTACGGTAGTGTTACTGGTTGGATTCACAGGAGTGTGAGCGGGCTTGCTCGTCGATCTTCTGATCGCTCAATACCCGGGTGGCCGTTACGTTTAGCAGACCGCTTGCGGCTTGTGGGTGTTTGATATGATCATCACCTGCTGCCGGCGTATTGACGAGTCTTTAGAGTCCTACACAGAGGTTTCCTGGCTCAAGCGAAACGAAATAGGAGCGCATATGAGATATGTGCGGGACCGAGAATAATGCGTGTATGTGATACCGTATTCCATTCTCGCGATAAATGTATCGATTGGTTGTATGCGATATAACCTAGTTATCGATTCAAGCATTGATTCGATAAACCGATACATAGGATACTAGTCGGTTATATGCGATATGACCGGATCGTTAAATCAAGTGTTGATTTAATGATTTAATGTATAATTATATATTTGATATATTACTTTGCATTAACTAGTATTGGTTCACTTTAAATGGATTTTCTCACTTGGATGTACAAGTTGTATATGTGATATACTTTTTGTGCAAATGATTGTATCATGTTTGATGATACATGTTTGCTAGGGTTTTTGTGTAAAGATCAAACCATGGTTACATGTTAATGGTTAGGGTTTTGATTTATTCATTTATTTATTTATTTATTCTTTTTTGGAAAAATATTAAGCATAAAGAAAATGGTGGCTAAGTTTGTTGTATGTTGAAGCTTCTTGAAGACTTTGACCAAGTGACCATTTTGTCTCATGCTTAACCCTAACCATTCCATTTAACCATGATTAACTCTCTACACATTACCATGGTTTGAATATGATAAGTATTCATTTTTCTTTTGGATTTAGATGAACTTATCATATTCATTTCTTTCTTCTTCTTCTTCTTCTTCATCACATGAAGAAAGCTTGCTACTACAATGGCAACTTGAGAAAACAAGTGAGAAATCCAATTCTAAAGTGAACCCACTTCCTATTTCTTCATCCTCTACCTCTTGCCAAGTAGTAGAGTGTGTTTTCTTCACAAGTTTCATGACTTGGTGAAGTGGGAGCTTGATCTTGTGATGCTTCGACGTAGATCATCTTCGGCACGAAGCCGACGACCTTGCCCGCCCATTTCTCCGATGAAGCCGACGCTAGAGCCCGGATTTTGATTTGGACAGCGGAGAGGACTTCATCACGGAGCCGTGGAGGTGGAGGACCGGATCTACCAAGGTTGTATTTCCGTTACTCTTAGTAAAGTAGTTTACTAGTTCTAGTTTTCGCATAAACTTCTAGCCAACGATCCGTATTAGGGTTTCTCGGCACCCCTAAAAATTTGAAATTGGCATGGTTGATGCCTTGTGAGACCTCATTAGCATGCCTAGGAACCCTACAATTGCTTGATGTTATGACGCACTGACTTCTGGGTTTTTCATGGCCCAGATTCTCTACCTTTGTCGCAGGCTGATAAGGAGTACTTCCGCCGTCAGGCCGAGCAGTGAGGATCCAGTTGGTATTCAGTTTTACTTTCCAGGTGTTTGTTTATTAGATCTATTGCTTCCACATATTATTTTATTCATGACTCGTTTATTTTGGCCTATGGACATGTGTTAGATAGTTTATTATTGCTCTTGATATCCTTACAGCCGTAATGTGACTGTGGAGAGATATTTCCTATCCACAGGTAGCATGGTTGGCTCTTGTTAGTTATATGTATGCCCTAGAGGCCATTACTATACATAGGATGTATATTGTAGTGGATGCTTGGACATATATAGGGATGACTTTCGTGCTCGATATGATAGTATGCTATCTGGTTACTCTTTTCCTTAACGTGTACACTGATTGTCTCTCTGTTACATGTTGGTAAAACCCTTAGGATGTGTACTTGACTACCGGGACTATGATGCAGATCATACTAGTGGGGACATGGTAGTCCATAAGTACATCCTTCAAAGTCCCCAGTCGTGGGTGTATCGAGACGGGGCATCGATATACCAGAGTAGACTAGCGTGTAGCTTCTCGACCCATATAGATGGGCGATGGATGATCCCATATCCATTGGTGTTTGACATCAGAGATGATATACGGGTGCTCAGTAGAGACTGGGTACACTGGACGGACTCGCCAAGAACTCCCAGATGGTATTATACCTTACGTCAGATGGCAGTTCTCTGGTGACACTGGTACAGGTTAGTCTGTAGACCCGAGATCGTCATAGAGTCTTCTGTGATTCCCACTGTGCTTTGATTTCCATCATACCACGTCCAAGAGGGCATGCAAAAAGGTGGCTTTTGGGTACAGTCCCGAATCACATGGAGGCAATGAGCGATACGTTTAGCAAACCACTTGCGGCTTATGGGTGTTTGATATGATCATCACCTACTGACGGCGTATTGACGAGTCTTTAGAGTCCTACACAGGGGTTTCCTGGCTCAAGCGAAACGAAATAGGAATGCATATGAGATATGTGCGGGACCGAGTGTTAGTTATATGTATGCCCTAGAGGCCATTACTGTACATTGGATGTTTATTGTAGTGGATGCTGGGACATATATAGGTAGGACTTTCTTGCTCGACATGATAGTACGCTATCGGGTTTCTCTTTATCTTAACATGTATACTTTCTGTCTCTCTGTTACATATTGATAAAGCCCTTAGGATGTGTACTAGACTTCCAGGACTATGATGCAGATCATACTAGTGGGGCCTGGGTAGTCCATCAGTACATCCTTCAATGTTCCTAGTCGTGGGAATATCGAGACAGGGTATCGATATTCCAGAGTAGACTAGCATATATCTTCTCGACCCATGTGATGGGCGATGGATGATCCCATATACATTGGTGTTTGACATCAGAGATGGTATACGGGTGCTCAGTGGAGACTGGGTACACTGAACGGACTCGCCGAGAACTCCCAGATGGTATTATACCTCACGTCAGATGGCAGTTCTCTGGTGACACTGGTACAGCTTAGTCTGTTGACCCGAGATCGTCATAGAGTCTTGTGTATCTCCCACTGTGCTTTGATTTCCACCCTACCACGGCTCTACTGAGTCGTGCAAACAGGTGGTTTTTGGGTACAGTCCCGATTCACATGGAGGCAATGAGCGATAGGAGGGGATTCGTCTCTCCCGGTATTGGGGGTTGATGCTGCGCTATGCTCGACTGGCCATAACAGGAAATCCCTGGCCAGGGTTGCAGTGATCTACTGGTAAGTGTTATCAGTAGTTTCACACATGTTATGGACCTCACGTCAGCATGACTTATCGAGCTATTGGGGTCTGACGTTTACTACCCCTAGACGAGATATGCGACATATCAGACGAACAGACCGGACTGTACGGTAAGTGTTACTGGTTGGATTCACAGGAGTGTGAGCGGGCTTGCTCGTCGATCTTCTGATCGCTCAATACCCGGGTGGCCATTACGTTTAGCAGACCGCTTGCGGCTTGTGGGTGCTTGATATGATCATCATCTGCTGCCGGCGTATTGACGAGTCTTTAGAGTCCTACACAGAGGTTTCCCGGCTCAAGCGAAACGAAATAAGAGCGCATGTGAGATATGTGCGGGACCGAGAATAATGCGTGTATGTGATACCGTATTACAAGTTGCGCCACGGCAGCGCCCCGGCCTCGTTCTCGTGGCCAAAATGCGGAATCAAAATTTTTTCCTTACTCGGAAACCGGCGCTACCGCGGACAAAGAAAACCCGGATCGTAACCATTAACCTAATGCTAGCAAACAAGAGATAGGGTGAGAAGTATACCAAGTGATCCGAGTCCTCCGGTCTTCTCATCATCGCCCCGATCCCCCGCGGAAAGTCTTGTCTCCACATCGTCGCCTCCTCGCCGGAAAGGGCACCACATCGCCTGCGTCTTTTACGGGCTCCCGCCTCAATACCGAGGCAACTCGGGCATGAAGCCGGCAACTCGACATGCTCAAGATATGCTGTAGAATGTAGTGTAGAGGATGCTTGTCTCTTTGGGGTTATGTTGTTGCCATTGAGGATGATGGAGGAAACAAGGATTAGAAAAATGGTGCTTACATTTTTCTAGCATGAAAATGAGATCAAGAAAGAAACTCTCAAGAATGAAGCTCTCTTCTTCTTCCTCTCTCAACCATGAAAAAAACTTCTCCTCTTAGAAAAATGGTGGAGGAAAAGAATATGAATCCATCACCTTAGAAGGAAGGTGAGTGTAGGAAAAGGTGGAGGGTAACCACAAGCTAAACATCATCATCACAAAATCAAATCAACTCCAAATCACTTCTAATCATCCAAAAGCAAGTGATGAGAATGGTATCTAAAGATTCTATCATAATAAATACATTTGCATGAAAAACCCTCCACAAAGTGTAATTTGCAAAACTGCAAATTACTCCCTCCATCAGAAAAGTCCGGCCGGGAAAGAACAAAGGAAAACCGGCCGGAACGGAATGCAAACTGGCAACTCCAGAAAACTGGTCCCGTAATAAATTACAGGAAAACCCCGATACTGTGCATACACACACGCATCTGTATTCCGACCGGATACAAATGCAATGAGACAAAATCTACACTGTACTAAACTAGGACCGGCTTAAGCCAAAGCCGGCTAGTAAAATCCGTTCGATCCTGATCCGTGCAATACCGCACGTATCTGATCGAACCCTGCCATATATCCATACGGCCACTAGTACAAACCGTCCGATCCTGATTCGTGCAATACCGCACGTATCTGATCGGACCCTGCCATATCTCCATACGGCCTCTACAGCGTTTCTCCCGAAAGCTGAGTAACTGAAAGTGTGGTGGACTCTAAAGACTCGTCAATACTATGGCTGTGGATTTAACCACTAGCACGTCAGAGGTATTAGCCAATACGTGACGGGCCACCAGCTATTGACCAAAAGGGACGTCGATGAGCGAACTCATCCTGACACCCTACTGAGCCTGTCAGTGACAATATCCGTACAGTCCGGTCCGTTCGTCTATGAGCATCGCATGTCGGGCCTAGGGGGTTGGTAAAAGTCAGACCCCCAAAAGCGGTACAAGTCGTGTCGGAGTGTAGCCCAGAACGCCCTGAGATACTACTGGAATACCTACCAGTAAATCTCCTGCCTCGGCCGAGGGCTTTGCGTAATGGCTCTCCTAGACACAGCGCGACCTCACCCCCAATACCGGGAGAGACGAACCCCTGCAGATCCGCTCACTGCCTCCATGTGGCTCGGGACTGTACCCAACTAAAACCTGTTTGCACGACTCCTTTGAGCCGTGGTAGGGTAGTAATCAAAGCACAGAGGGAACTCACACGAGACAAATGACGATCTCAGGTCGATGAACTAACCTGTACACATGTCACCTGGGAACTGCTATCTGACGTCTGGTATAATCCCAACTAGCAGGTTCCCGGCGAGTCCTGTCCGGTGTACTCATAACCCAATGAGCACCTGTATACATCTTAGGTGAACCAACTGACACCAGTGGCTTGTGAGACCGGCCACCGCCCCTCGTCGGGGTCTCGACTGTATACACTAGTCTACTAATGGAGTATCGATGCCCTGTCTCGAAACTCCCACGACTAGGGACCATTTAAGGATGTGCTTATAGACCCCAGCTCCCACGTATATGATCGCCATCATACTGCTGGTCGTCAAGCAAGAATCCTAGGGGCTCTATCAACGTGTAATAGCGACCTGTCAGGTCACCTAAAGCAGTACACGATGATAAAGATAAACCAGATAGCATACTATCATCTCGAGTAAGACTGTCCTACCGGGATAGGTCTTCCCTCAATCATTGCAATCACATGCCTGTGATCCAATAATTGACTCTGAGGGCACTATCTCCAACAATCTCCCACTTGCACTCAAGGCTAATTATTGCGATGCCGCATACTCACAGCCCGTGTGATACCGAACACCCAACTCCTCTACTAGTCAGTCTCACAAAGCTCGTTTGCGAAATTATTGCGTTCGAGGAATAGCCTCAGTGAGTGGATCCCCTGTGATGTTTCCTTCTATGTCTCTCTATATCTCAAGTTCGCGGAGAAAGCCATCTCCCGAAATGAGCAATACCTGTCTTAGAATGTCTGGATGTCTGATGGGACCTAGCTCATAAATGAACTCCAAATCCAAACTTCTTAGACTGTATCGTCAACTGAACTTAATCAGTATCCTGCGCCATGCCACCCTCAGTATTGCCTTGGACCACCTGTCCAAAATACTGCCCCTCGTCAGAAGGAAAAATATAACTCTGACAACCTCCTTGTCGTCCATGTCACCTTGGAAGCCTGGAATGATAACTGTCTCCCAAATGAGGCCGTCGTTATCATATCCCTAGAACATCCACTTATGTTCTAAGACTGCTTCCGACTGTTTCTCCAGGATTGGATCAATATCAACTTATTGCATCTAGTGCAAGAACAACATCTGGTGTGGTACTTGACATCTCATGATTGACTCAATTGCCTAAGCAAGTGATCTGCCAATCATGAGTATCCCTCTCCCCTTTAGTCTATAAGACACCTTTAGAGAGGGTGACTCCATCAACTGCAGGTACACTACCGTGTCAGGAGTCGTCCATTCTAAATACTCATAGAATGCTGTCAAGGTACCCAGATTAGGAAACCACCCAAATCTAGATCTAAAACCATACATCTAGTAACCAGTACGTCTCATATAATATCCAAGTCCTATGTGGAGAAAACACTGTGTGACGACCAAAGTATAACCGATCGTAGTATAGGAGTTTCCTTTCCTACTCTGTGTATGTCATCCAAAACCAGGACATCACACCCTACTACCTTCTCAACAGATCCATCCCCTATTCTGATGAAGTCAAACCTATGACTGTCACGTCAGAAATAGATGATCTATCTCCGCTATATCTGCTTTAGTCTATAGACATAAGCCTGATGTCCACCAATGTTTCCGCTGCTCCCACTGACTACGACAACCCTCTGGCAGAGTCATATAGACGCGCACTTCTAAAGCTAGTTTAGAACAACGCTATACTCATCCTCCTGCCGGGTCTCGCAGACTGGAACAACAACAATGGCATGTGTGGGTAAACAAGAACTTCCCTGTCACCGTCCTTGAGGCCACCGGAGTACCTCTCGGGTGCCTGAAGTTACCCACCTTATCTGCGGAGTGGCCAATGGAATGTCAAATCAGATTGAATCTTTAGGTTCCTTATCAAATCTTCAGTAATCGTTTGCGGTTCTGGAATCGCTTCCAGTTCTACCATACTCCCACTACTGTTTTCTGAAAAATAACCATTTCCTTTAAAAAATGTGGCGAGTCAAGAACAATATCTCTATTGATCTTCCAGATGGTAGAAAGTCAACCCTCGTCATAGCCTGGGTCAACCCGCAAACAGCCATTACAGAAACGTGCCTTGAGTTGTCTAGTGTCTGGTTTTAAGCATAAGCCGGACAACTCCCCGTACCTTAACATCGTTAAGATATGAACTGTTCTATATGCAATATAGAACCAGAGGCACTGATTCAATTGAACCAGATTCAAATCATGCAGCTATCTCCAGTGCATGTCAACTAAATGGAAGGAGGCCGATCAGCGTTACTCAACTTAGGAGTACTTCCAATTATGAGTAACCTGAAAGAGAAGCAATTTCTCTTTATCATTACTATCAACTGAATACCATACACAAGTATCTACATCTTCGATCACCTTGAAGAATCCCGATACTTGCTACACCTGGTTCTCTACTCTATTCAAATACCTATAACTCCTCAAAACTTAAACCCTGTGTTTCCACGAAACAGCTGTCTAAAATCTAGAGAAGTCATAAGTAAACCGAATATAGTACGAGGACCAACCCCTCTGTCCTGATGGACGTTGGACAATATACAATACTCTGTATAAGTCCGTTGAGTCTAACAACTCTTTCACTGTGCGTCGTAGGTTGAAAACTGTACTTATGGTTAAGAAGAATTACACCGCTGTTCAATGCTCCTTACCTAACCATCCACTGATATAGGTAAATGTCATCGACATAATATCAAAAGGTATATCTCACTCTATGAAAATAGACGTACAGATATATCAATTTGAAATTGGTGCACAACAGCGGATATTCAAAACCAAATAATTGCCGTCCGGCAAACAACCCAGGTGACTTCCTCAAATATCACCGATTACAACGAATCCCGATATAATGAGGATGATCACCCAATTCCCAATAACTTACTCCCACTCATCATCTGTAAAACCATACAGATGTGAGAATCAAACCTGGTAAATACATACCCTGGAGCAAGTGTCTAATCGGGAAATCAGTTTTCTTTTAACAGTACACAGTTGAAACTGAAACATTGAAATGTTTCGGTGGGGTATCCTGGTATTCCTAGTAATGCCTCTACCATTATCCAGATTCACAACTGTAACCGTATATCTCTTTGCCATCTGTCCAAATCCCTATATATGTCTTTAGTCATTACCGTCTGTACACCCCTTTAGGCCAAATGGTTTTCTTCCTTCCCTACCGTTCGGCACCAGCCTATGGTTTGGAAGAAGACTATCCAATAAGCATAAAAGGTGTACTGTCCTAATCCTAGGAGCACTCGCAACGCGAGAGAAGGTGAAGATAAAAGACACCTGAATGTACTTTATTCCTATTTCTCCTGAACTAGGATCCATCCCCGAACTGGAACAAGTTCCTTTCGAGTTCGTATATAACCATACGATGGAGTATCCAAATAAACTGTGGATCTTCGTAGTGATACGGAGTGTCCTGGAGAAATACAAAGGTGATTTAGGATTGGCGAAGAAATACTTGGTTCGGTCGTGAATAGCAGTCGCAATTTACTTTGCCCTCTTACTAATCCCTTGCTTTGTCTTAATCTTAATACCTTCTGCACACCGTTTAGGCTAATTGGTTTTCTTCATTCCCTACCGGTCGGCACCAGCCTAAGGTTTGGAAGAAGACTATCCAATAAGCGTAATAGGTGTGCTATCTCCTAAACCAAGGAGTACTCGCAATGAGAGAAGGTGAAAAGAAAAGACAACTGAATAATCCTATTCGTTTTCTCCAGAACCAGAAACCATCCTCGAAGTCCTTCGAGTTCGTATATAACCATACGATGGTTTTGTCCAATGGAAGTGGACGTTCGTAGTAATACGGGGTGTCCTGGAGAAAAGGGTAAAAGTAGGAGTGGCAATGAGGTTTGCAACTCTGACAATCCAAAAGCCTGTGTTAAGAAGGTTCGGTCAACTTGGTCACTGAGTCATAGTCTAGGGTCGGGTCAAAGGTCGCTGCCAAAGAGAGAGAGAAAAGAAACACTCAGCGTGCACTCTAACCTAGATCAGAATGGTTATCACTTTGTCTAATCTGGAAACCTCCCACTGTACCTCAAATTCTCCTCCAAACCTGAAAGAAGAATTAGTCGGGATCACCCGAGGAGTAAACCAACTCATCAGTGGAAATCGGGATCCAACTATCATCGCATGATAACTTGACGGAATCCACTCAAGTCACCACACTCCAGAAGGTATGAGCATGCCTGGCAAGTTTCAGTTCTTTTGAAACTCCCGATGTGATTTTTACCCCTAGGACCCAAGTGACCTTGACTGAGCCAACATATCAAAGGATCCTAGTCAAGTTCAACCCGTCATTTTCTTGATTGCATTAGACCCACCCGCACGAATCCTTGACTGAGCCAAAATGACCGCACGACTGTCCTAACCAATCTCATATCCATGCAACAGAAAAGCACTACATAGCTACCGAACACTACGCCTCGGCTAAGTACGACATACGCAGCACGAATACTAAGTAATACTAATCTGAAATGACGGAGGGCTACGACTGGTTTTTGGCGAAAAACCTTTAACGTAATGAACTTGATATCGTTGAAGGAACTGTATAGCCTTTTTAGAAAATATAGTGACGAAAACCTTTACTAAAGAGGTCACTCCCGGTGAAGGGATCTCGGCTCTTTCCCCGTAGAATGAGGTGCAGGATATTCCAACTGAATACCACGATGCAAAGCAAAAGTAATCGGCTATAGTGAAGTTAATGCCCTGACGCAAACTTCTGTCCAAGGGGTCACTCCCGGTGAAGGGATCTCGGCCCTTGCCTCGTCGACTGAGGAGCAGGATATTCCAAATGAATACCACGATGCAAAACAAAAGTGAACGTCCTTGCAATAACAGCTTTTGAAAAATGTTCCAACAACATCAGAATAGGTTTGTTTATCTTGCATTGATCCGAATCAATGCATTCCCATCAATTGATCACACCACAAAGAACGAAAATATACTGACGTACGTATATGCCATCCGCATTCGCCACTGGGTCCCGTCATCACCCGTTAGGTTAGCTAACTAACGGCAGAGCGGGGACTGGACTAGCACGGATGAAAAACATATACAACATCTACTAATATATATACCAATATATTATATTTCGCTCAAGGCGTGAATAAAAAGCAACATCACAGAAATGTACAGCATCACAGAACAATACAGATATCTGGAAGCCCCGGGTTTCACAGAGCCGCTGCTGAAACCCGACGTTCCCCTGGTCGTGTGGATAGCCTGTGCAATGAAATCCTAGACCCCTACGGGCGCGGCAAGTCACCCGCCAAAACCTGAAGCGAGGCAGCCTCCTTCAGCACCGTGAATGGACCACCCAGCACTTCACGGAATCCGGTAACTTGGGCACCCCTCCTGGGTCAACCTGTACCCCTTATGAGTGCGGCGAATAGCCCGCCAATTCCAGACTGAAGCCCCCTCCGTCTCAATGCCCTGAGATGCGGGCCCGTTGCCTTCTAGAACCCGGCTATCCGTGCACCCCTCCGCGGGGTAATCCTAGTACAGAAAGTAAAATATACATACAACGGGTACATCGACCGCAACCAGGTCGTGCCCCAAAAGAATAATACAATCAGGCAGTGACGGCAGTCCACATGTCGGACGCTCGCCCCGCAATATCAAATGTACATAATACAACAGAAACTGTACTAGCATTGCATCCAGGCTATCCCCCACGATCGATCCGCAACAACACAGCATAAACATAGAACATCAACGTGAAAGTCACGTTCGCAAATCCGTCTAACCGGGCTATAGCAGTTAGACGGGATTTACCGATCAAGTGACATTCACGGTCGCAGATATAATGTAAATACTGTGAAATAATGTGTTTAAAAATATCCGATCGATCAAACAATTAACAAGTGGGCCCCCAAGTAATACTGTAGCAGTCACAGAAGATCTGGGCCCAAATTTAATATCCCAAAAGCCCTATTTTCATCACAGAAAGCAACTGAAGAAAAACGACCAAGTGAACTCACCATAGTGCGGCGGAACCGCGGCCCCAAGAGGGGTTTGGCCGCGGTTCCGCGCTCCAACTAGTGAATCACTTTATCGTTTTTCTACAGTAGCCTTATATTTTCTTGCACATCATTTTTCTGCAACCTGAAAAATTTTTAGACACCAAAAAATTCCAACAGAAAACTGATGTGAACAAAAATGATGTTTTTGGAATTTTGGTCGATCGGATAAGCAAAACGCATTAGAACAAGCTAGGCAAGGTTAATGGCGTGGCTCTGATACCATGTTGCGCCACGGCAGCGCCCCGGCCTCGTACTCGTGGCCAAAATGCGGAATCAAAATTTTTTCCTTACTCGGAAACCGGCGCTACCGCGGACAAAGAAAACCCGGATCGTAACCATTAACCTAATGCTAGCAAACAAGAGATAGGGTGAGAAGTATACCAAGTGATCCGAGTCCTCCGGTCTTCTCATCATCGCCCCGATCTCCCGCGGAAAGTCTTGTCTCCACATCGTCGCCTCCTCGCCGGAAAGGGCACCACATCGCCTGCGTCTTTTACGGGCTCCCGCCTCAATACCGAGGCAACTCGGGCATGAAGCCGGAAACTCGACATGCTCAAGATATGCTGTAGAATGTAGTGTAGAGGATGCTTGTCTCTTTGGGGTTATGTTGTTGCCATTGAGGATGATGGAGGAAACAAGGATTAGAAAAATGGTGCTTACATTTTTCTAGCATGAAAATGAGATCAAGAAAGAAACTCTCAAGAATGAAGCTCTCTTCTTCTTCCTCTCTCAACCATGAAAAAAACTTCTCCTCTTAGAAAAATGGTGGAGGAAAAGAATATGAATCCATCACCTTAGAAGGAAGGTGAGTGTAGGAAAAGGTGGAGGGTAACCACAAGCTAAACATCATCATCACAAAATCAAATCAACTCCAAATCACTTCTAATCATCCAAAAGCAAGTGATGAGAATGGTATCTAAAGATTCTATCATAATAAATACATTTGCATGAAAAACCCTCCACAAAGTGTAATTTGCAAAACTGCAAATTACCCCCTCCATCAGAAAAGTCCGGCCGGGAAAGAACAAAGGAAAACCGGCCGGAACGGAATGCAAACTGGCAACTCCAGAAAACTGGTCCCGTAATAAATTACAGGAAAACCCCGATACTGTGCATACACACCCGCATCTGTATTCCGACCGGATACAAATGCAATGAGACAAAATCTACACTGTACTAAACTAGGACCGGCTTAAGCCAAAGCTGGCTAGTAAAATCCGTTCGATCCTGATCCGTGCAATACCGCACGTATCTGATCGAACCCTGCCATATATCCATACGGCCACTAGTACAAACCGTCCGATCCTGATTCGTGCAATACCGCACGTATCTGATCGGACCCTGCCATATCTCCATACGGCCTCTACAGCGTTTCGCCCGAAAGCTGAGTAACTGAAAGTGTGGTGGACTCTAAAGACTCGTCAATACTATGGCTGTGGATTTAACCACTAGCACGTCAGAGGTATTAGCCAATACGTGACGGGCCACCAGCTATTGACCAAAAGGGACGTCGATGAGCGAACTCATCCTGACACCCTACTGAGCCTGTCAGTGACAATATCCGTACAGTCCGGTCCGTTCGTCTATGAGCATCGCATGTCGGGCCTAGGGGGTTGGTAAAAGTCAGACCCCCAAAAGCGGTACAAGTCGTGTCGGAGCGTAGCCCAGAACGCCCTGAGATACTACTGGAATACCTACCGGTAAATCTCCTGCCTCGGCCGAGGGCTTTGCGTAATGGCTCTCCTAGACACAGCGCGACCTCACCCCCAATACCGGGAGAGACGAACCCCTGCAGATCCGCTCACTGCCTCCATGTGGCTCGGGACTGTACCCAACTAAAACCTGTTTGCACGACTCCTTTGAGCCGTGGTAGGGTAGTAATCAAAGCACAGTGGGAACTCACACGAGACAAATGACGATCTCAGGTCGATGAACTAACCTGTACACATGTCACCTGGGAACTGCTATCTGACGTCTGGTATAATCCCAACTAGCAGGTTCCCGGCGAGTCCTATCCGGTGTACTCATAACCCAATGAGCACCTGTATACATCTTAGGTGAACCAACTGACACCAGTGGCTTGTGAGACCGGCCACCGCCCCTCGTCGGGGTCTCGACTGTATACACTAGTCTACTAATGGAGTATCGATGCCCTGTCTCGAAACTCCCACGACTAGGGACCATTTAAGGATGTGCTTATAGACCCCAGCTCCCACGTATATGATCGCCATCATACTGCTGGTCGTCAAGCAAGAATCCTAGGGGCTCTATCAACGTGTAATAGCGACCTGTCAGGTCACCTAAAGCAGTACACGATGATAAAGATAAACCAGATAGCATACTATCATCTCGAGTAAGACTGTCCTACCGGGATAGGTCTTCCCTCAATCATTGCAATCACGTGCCTGTGATCTAATAATTGACTCTGAGGGCACTATCTCCAACATTACATTCTCGCGATGAATGTATCGAATGGTTGTATGTGATATAACCTAGTTATCGAATTAAGGATTGATTCGATAAGCCGATACATTGGATATTAGTCGGTTATATGCGATATGACCGGATCGTTAAATCAAGTATTGATTTAATGATTTAATGCATAATTATATATTTGATATATTACTTTGCATTAACTAGTATTTGTTCACTTTAAATGGATTTTCTCACTTGAAATACACAATTTGTATATGTGATATACTTTTGTGCACTTATTTGTATCATGTTTGATGATACATGCAAACTTGGTTAAGTGTATGATTAAACCATGGTTATGTAATGGTTAGGGTTTTGATTTTATTAACTATTTATTTATTTATTATTCTTTGTTGAAGAAGAAGAAGAAGAAAAAAGAATATGATAAGTATTATTCAAAATAGAAAATAAAATGAATACTTATCATATAGCAACCATGGTTAAGTGTAGAGACTAAACTATGGTTAGGTTGAATGGTTAGAGTTAAGCATGAAGACAAAATGGTCACTTAGTCAAAGTTTCATGAAGCTTCAACAACAAACAAAAAAAGCCACCATTTCTCATCATTGGCAACATGAGAAAAAGAGTGAGAAATCCAATTATAAAGTGAACCCACTTCCTATTTCTTTATCCTCTACCACTTGCCAAGTAGTATAGGGTGTTTTCTTCACAAGTTTCATGACTTGGTGAAGTTGGAGTTTGATCTTGAGTTGCCTCGACGTAGATCATCTTCGGCATCGAAGTCGACGACCTAGCCCGATCAATTCTTCGATGAAACCACCGCGAGAGTCCGAGATCCGATGGGTACAGCGGAGGGACTTCATCACGGAGCTATGGAGGCGGAGGACCGGATCTACAAAGGTTGTAGCCCCTTCCCTTTTAGTTAAAGTCGTTAACTTGCATTGCATCGTCTATACATCTAGTTAACGATCCGTATTAGGGTTTGTAGGCACATGGAAAATTTTGAATTAGCCATGTTTGATCACTTGTGAGATCTCATTAGTGTGCCTAGGAACCCTATAGTGGTATCAGAGCCTAGCTAGAGCCTTAGGCGATACGTAGACAGAGTTAGAAGTCCGATCGAACCGAAACCCTAATTCAAAGTTGCTCTCTGTACATTTTTTGAAATCGGGGATTTTTTAGAATTAAAAATATGCAGAAAACTAAGCAGGAATTTATAAGAATTACTGTGAAGCCCGAGCACCTGAATCGATAAAAGCGCGGCGGAACCGCGGCATTGGCATGCCTAATGCGGCGGTTCCGCGGCCACTTGGTCTCTTCAGACAATTATTTCTGCACAGTAATTCTTATATTTTGTTGCTGTATTTTCTGGGAATTTTTAAATCTGACTCAAGAGTTGAGTTTTCTGGGTTGTATTGGGGACTCGGTGTTTCGATCGGATTGCCTAATTTTGTCTGTGTGCTTTTCCGGATAATTTTAGAATATGTTAAAAAGTTCGACCAGATATAAATACCCACTTTTTCCCCTGCTGGGAAATTTCTAATTGTTGGATTTTTCCGTAGTTTAATGACGTTCTAAGTAGTGCAAGTAACGCGATGGTCCCTCTAGAAGACAATAAACCTTAACTCGATTATGTGACCGTCTTGAACTGCCCTTTGAACCTTAGGGTTTGGGGCAGTACGGCGTGCCACATGTGAGGCGTTCGCTTGACCCTTCTACGGCTGGACCGTTGGTACTGAGGGATGAAGTGAATGTCTTTGAACTTATTTCATGTGTTGAGCTGTTTCGGGAAAACTTGGGTGTTCGATTGTTCGATCGGAAAGTTTAACATTTTCTATCTTATCCGGAATGTGATACAATAATTGGAATTCACAAGCAGTTATGAGATAACTGAATGAATGTTATAAATCTAGCGGTTTAGTCTCACTTGATCGGTTGCCACGGAATTTTGATGTGATCAAAAGTCCGTCGCAATCACGTAGTGTACGCGGATACTCGCCGGGTAAACTTAATAGACAGCCTCACCCCATAGCCCTGACCAAGTGACTGTAGGAGAACCCCGTCGCCGAAAGCATCCGTTCGGGTGCTCGCGGCAGCGGTGTTCCGCCTTGGTGCACTTCGTCGACGGCGTTGGGGGTGCAGCTGCCTACTAAAGTTTGCGACGAGCATTCGATCAGGATGTCGGGAATCTTGTTGAATTGCCCGACTTGATATTGAAAAGTGTTTTCGATAATGAGACTAAAATGCGGGGTTTATAATTGTTAGGCATGCGATGTCTAAGGAATTCATTTGATTAGGCATGCGATGTCTAAAGAGGTTGCGGATTCCAACTGTTGTAGTTTTACACTTTCTTTTCTGTGACCGTAAGTGTAATATGTGATATCGCCGGTTTCGTTGTGTCAACGACAATTGGGATGCGCATATTTACTTACGTTGATGACATGTGATGTTATGTGTTGCTGGATATGTTATATTGGATCGTCGTGTTTGAATAGCCGGGGGGTTTTATGTGAGATGAGTGTTTTTCATTTTCATTCATGTAAAAACTTGTATGTAATATTCTTTTATTGGGGCACTTCTAGGTTGCGGATGATGTCACCATTTGTATATTATTTACTATTCTGCACTAGGATAGACCCAAGGAGGGGAGCACAAGTAACCGGGTTCTACGGTCCAGTGGGAGACCAACTCGAGGAGTCGAGTCCGGGTCTCCTAACCCTAGAATTGGTAGGGTTGCTTGCCGCTCTCGTAGGGGTCTAGGGGTGTAGGATTGGCTATTCTTCATGACCGTGGAATCCGTGTTTTATACTGGCTCATATTGAAACCACGGACGTCCTAGTATATCCAATATTTCATATGATATTTTCTGCTGCGTTATCTGTGATGTGATCATGTGATTTGTTCAGATAGATATAGTATTTAGTATATATGATATATTATATAGACGTTGCTTATGTTTTACACCCGCGCTAGCCCTTCCTCGATCTGGCGTTAGTTACCTAACCTAACGGTGCAGACGGGACATCGAGGCGAATGCGGATGGCATAAGCGTACGTTATATTTATCTGTGATGTTTAGGTGGATTTAAATGATGGGATATTCATTAATGAGATTAATGAAAGAAAATAAACCTAATTGATGTTGTGGAATCGAATTTCAAAAATAAAACAGGTAGCTACAGTTCTTGCTTTGCACAGCGGTATATATGATATATCCTGCACTTTATTCGATGAGGAAAGGACCGAGATTCCTTCACCGGGAGTGACTCCTTTAGCAATAACTGGCAGATGCTACAACTTTCGGTTTGTTTTTTGATTGCTTCTATAGTTTCTGCTTTGCACAGTGATATATATGATATATCCCGCACCTCATTCGACGAGGAAAGGGCCGACGATCCCTTCACCGGGAGTGACCCCATTAGCAAAACTAGAAAAGCCTAAAAAACATTCCATTTAAAAACCATTTGATTCCGCAACGAGATCAAGTTCAAAGCGTTAAAGGTTTTATTAAAAACCATTCGCAACCCTCCGTCATTTTAGGAAGTAGAGTACTTAGTATTCGTGCTGTGTTTGTTGACCTTAGTTAAGGCACAGTGTACGGTAGCTAAGTGATGTCTTCCTACACCGCATATGATGCGATTAGTTAGGACAGTCGCGTAACTTTGTTGATCTTAGTTAAGGGTCATGTGGGTGGGTCTAATTAATCACGAAATGACGGGTAGAACTTGACTATTACTTATGATTTGTTGACCATAGTTAAGGTCATAAGTGCTAGGGGTAAAAATCATTATCGGGAGTTTCAAGTGTTGAAATTTGTAATGAGATTGCATACCTTCTATATGATAGTTGGATCCCGATACCCACTGCGAGTAATTGTTACTCCTGGAAGAGTTTTGCACTTTGCAATTAGCCGATCAAGTAGGTGTCTAGAAAGGTGTCAACGGGGTTACGCCTCTGGGAAAACGAGGTTTACTGTAATTAGGTCCGTGCGAAAGCACGGGGAACCTCCCTCAAAGTACCGACACTGGCCTGGCTGAAAGATTGGCGAACTTGTAGAGTGTAATTAATCCCGGCTAGTCTTTCCTTTTAAGGTTTGAAGGAAGATTTGATAAAAACAGTGGGAGCCATCCTGATTAGATAAAATAAATAACCAATCTAATCTTGCAAAAGCGCACACAGAGTGTTTTCTTCTCTCTCTCTCCAGGTAGCGACCATATCACGCCTTAATCAAGATAATAATATGGATGTATTGATCGAACCCGCTTGTTATACTGAGCTGGGGAACGTTGGTCCCGCTCCAACTTATAATGGTTATAAGACAGAGCAGAAAATAGGGGAATACCAGAATTCCTATGCCGCCCAAACGAAGAAAGTGCATATGATGCATCTCCTTCGGGTGTGTTCATTACAAAGAACTGTTTCTCAGTATCCTCTGCATCCTAGGTATTTGATACCGGATCAGGATCCCAGATATGTAATCTGTTACATAGGGCTACAAAAGGGTAGAAAACTGAGAACGGGTGATAAGTTTCATGAGACAGAAAATGGGGCAAGTGTTGCAGCCAAGTCTGTTGGTCACTGTCACCCTGTATTACCAATACATTGATTCTGAATAAATGCTATTAGATACCGAACCTGATATACAAAATCATATCAGTCTCTTTATTAGTAAAGAAATGATAAAATTTTGTATTGATGGATATTGTTTTGAACATTTCCTATTTCAAAAGTTGATCAGTTCAGGCACGTTATCTAAAAGCATTGACGTTCTAAATCAAACTACAGTTCCTCGTATACAGAACACACACAAGAGGAAGAGTTCAGAAATGAATGAATCATTCTTGAGGCATTGTAGACTAGGTCATATCAATGCGACCCGATTGGCTGAAGTTACATATAGATGCATATTTAAATCAGTTTGAATTTACATCTTGTGAAACTTGCCAGTCATGTCACAGAGATAAGATGACCATAGCTCTGTATATTGGAAACAGAGAAAGAGTTAGTAAACTCTTGGGACTGATACATTATGATGTATGTAAGGTCTCCTGTCTACACATGCCAGGACTGGTTCTTTATACTTCATTACGTTCTCTGATAATCTCTTAAGATTCAAACATATGTTCCTGTTGAAACACAAGTCCGAACCTTTTGAGATATTCACAGAATATAAGCTAGAAGTAGAAAACCAATACGGGTATACGAATTATGTCCTATAATAAGATCAGGGAGGAGAATACTTGTGCATGGAATTCTTGGACTATTCTAAAAGAAAATGAGATTCTCTCTCAGTATTACTCCTCTGAATACACCATAGCACAACGGTGTATCGGGACGGAGCAATCGCACAATATTAGATATGGTGTGCTCTATGATGAGTATTACTGAGTTACCTATTTCCTTTTGGGGTTGTGCACTTGAGAAGCTGCATACCTATTGAATTAGGTTCGAATCAAATCAGAGCCTACCACTCCATATGAGATATGGTATGGGAAGAGCCTATCTCTTAAGTTAGTTAAGATTTGAGGTTGTCCGGCCTATGTCTAAAAGCAAAATCCAGACAAAATCGAGGCAAGGTCAGTTCTGTAGAACTGGAAAGGTTCCAGCTATACAAAACTGCAGCTGATGATTTGACAGAACCAAAGGATTCTATAGTCCCCGACGAACCTCAGCCTCTCCGCCGATCTGGCAGGGTTCCTCACCTGCCTGAGAGATACTTCGGTTTCTCGATGACAGTGGGAGCGAGGATTGCATCATGAAATGATGACCCAACTAGTTTCGAGCAGGCCATCGAGAGTAGGTACTCTGTAAGAATGGCTGGATGCTTAGCGATCTTAGATGGAATCCATGTACACCAGCAAAGTATGGACTTTGGCTGCAATATCTGAAGGGTTAAATCCCCATCAGGAGCAAGTAGATCTTGAGAAGATTACTTGGTGTAGATGGAAAAGTTGAGACTTTCAAAGCTAGACTTGTTAAAGGTTTTCGTCATCAACCAGACATGGATAATGATGAAACCTCTTCCAGGGACTATGCTTAAGTCCATCCAGATCCTACTTGCCATTGCTACATACCATGACTACGATATCTGGTGGTTGGGTACCATGACTACTTTTCTAAATAAAGATTTAGAAGAGAACGTCTATAAGAACACAGCCAGAGGGCTTCGTAAACAGTGGGAGCAGCGGAAACGTGTGCAAGTTGCTTTACATAATGAAGCAGGCATCGCGAAGTTGGAACGTCTGTTTTGATGTGATAGTCAAAGTGTTTGACTTCATCAAAATGGTAGATGAACCTTGTATATATAAGACGGTAGTAGAGAGTAAGGTGGTTATCCTCGTATTGTACGTAGACAACATACTCTTGATAGGAAAAGAGTTTCCTATACTACGCTCGGCCAATCTCCGCTTATCACAAGGATTCTCCAATAGGATCAAAGTGATACCTCCTAAATCCTGAGTTTTCATCTATTAGATAGATGTAATTGGATGCTAGGATTCTCACTAGATGTAGTGAGATGGTATCAATCGATCCTGAGGAGAATCACTGGAAGGGTTCCAGGGTAATAAAGACGACTGAATGTCAGTCACAGGCATTGTCTTTACCCTCGGTAAAGGGACGGTATGTTGGAAGAGTTCTAAGCTAGATACCGTGGCAAACTAGATGATAAAGGCTGGTAACATCACTATTAAAGATACTACCAAAGAGGCAGTTTGGGTGTATATTGGTTCATAAGATGAACTAGGTTCCTACCATTGTATGACAGTGGAAGTGTGGCTTTGGCCAAGGAACCCCGATCCCATCAGTGACCCAGACATATTCTGAGGCAGTATCACCTGATCATGGAGATAGTTGATCTCCAGGGTGATCGAGGTTAGGAGAGTAGACTCAGAGGATAACACGGCGGATCCACTCACGAAGGCCTTTTCCCAAAGAGAGACTTTTAGGGGATGGTTGAGTATGTGATACTGCAACCACTGCTACAGATGGCCCTAGTGCAAGTGGGAGATTGTTAGTTATATGTATGCCCTAGAGGCCATTACTGTACATTAGATGTATATTGTAGTGAATGCTGGTACATATATAGGTAGGACTTTCTTGCTCGACATGATAGTACGCTATCTGGTTGCTCTTTATCTTAACATGTATACTTTCTGTCTCTCTGTTACATGTTGATAAAGCCCTTAGGATGTGTACTCGACTTCCAGGACTATGATGCAGATCATACTAGTGGGGCCTGGGTAGTCCATGAGTACATCCTTCAATGTTCCTAGTCGTGGGAATATCGAGACAAGGCATCGATATTCCAGAGTAGACTAGCGTATATCTTCTCGACCAATGTGATGGGCGATGGATGATCCCATATCCATTGGTGTTTGACATCAGAGATGGTATACGGGTGCTCAGTGGAGACTGGGTACACTGAACGGACTCGCCAAGAACTCCCAGATGGTATTATACCTCACGTCAGAAGGCAGTTCTCTGGTGACACTGGTATAGCTTAGTCTGTTGACCCGAGATCGTCATAGAGTCTTGTGTGTCTCCCACAGTGCTTTGATTTCCACCCTACCACGGCTCTACTGAGTCGTGCAAACAGGTGGTTTTTGCGTACAGTCCCGTTTCACATGGAGGCAATGAGCGATAGGAGGGGATTCGTCTCTCCCGGTATTGGGGGTTGATGTTGCGCTATGCTCGACTGGCCATAACAGGAAATCCCTGGCCAGGGTTGCAGTGATCTACTGGTAAGTGTTATCAGTAGTTTCACACATGTTATGGACCTCACGTTTAGCAGACCACTTGCAGCTTGTGGGTGCTTGATATGATCATCATCTGCTGTCGGCGTATTGACGAGTCTTTAGAGTCCTATACAGAGGTTTCCTGGCTCAAGCGAAACGAAATAGGAGCGAATATGAGATATGTGTGGGACCGAGAATAATGCGTGTATGTGATACCGTATTACATTCTCGCGATGAATGTATCGAATGGTTGTATATGATATAACCTAGTTATCGAATCAAGGAATGATTCGATAAGCCGATACATTGGATATTAGTCGGTTATATGCGATATGACCGGATCGTTAAATCAAGTATTGATTTAATGATTTAATGCATAATTATATATTTGATATATTACTTTGCATTAACTAGTATTTGTTCACTTTAAATGGATTTTCTCACTTGAAATACACAAGTTGTATATGTGATATACTTTTGTACACTTGTTTGTATCATGTTTGATGATACATGCAAACTTGGTTAAGTGTATGATTAAACCATGGTTATGTAATGGTTAGGGTTTTGATTTTATTAACTATTTAATTATTTATTATTCTTTTTTGAAAGATAAAGAGAAATGGTGGCTTTCTTTGTTTGTTGTTGAAGCTTCATGAAGCTTTGACTATGTGACCATTTTGTCTTCATGCTTAACCCTAACCATTCAACCTAACCCTAGTTAAGTCTCTACACTTAACCATGGTTGCTATATGATATGTATTCATTTTATTTTCTATTTTGAATAATACTTATCATATTCTTTCTTCTTCTTCTTCTTCTTCAACAAAGAAGAAACCTTGACTCCATCAATGGCAACATGAGAAAAAGAGTGAGAAATCCAATTCTAAAGTGAACCCACTTCCTATTTCTTCATCCTCTACAACTTGCCAAGTAGTATAGGGTGTTTTCTTCACAAGTTTCATGACTTGGTGAAGTTGGAGTTTGATCTTGAGTTGCCTCGACGTAGATCATCTTCGGCATCGAAGTCGACGACCTAGCCCGATCAATTCTTCGATGAAACAACCGCGAGAGTCCGAGCTCCGATGGGTACAGCGGAGGGACTTCATCACGGAGCTATGGAGGTGGAGGACCGGATCTACAAAGGTTGTAGCCCCTTCCCTTTATTTTAAGTCGTTAACTTGCATTGCGTCGTCTATACATCTAGTTAACGATCCGTATTAGGGTTTGTAGGCACATTGAAAATTTTGAATTAGCCATGTTTGATCACTTGTGAGACCTCATTAGTGTGCCTAGGAACCCTACACCGAGAATAATACCAGTATGTGATACTGTATTCTATTCTCGCGATTTTTGATATTGATCGGTTGTATGCTATATAGCCGGGTTATCGGATCAAGTGTTGATTCGATAAGTTGTTACTATTGATATTAGTCGGTTATATGCGATATGACCGGATCGTTAAATCAAGTGTTGATTTAATGATTTAATGTATAATTATATATTTGATATAATACTTTTCATTAACTAGTATTGGTTTACTTAAGATTGATTTTCTCACTTGAATGTGCACATTGTTTATATGTGATATATGCAAGTGTACATGTTTGTATCATGCTTGATGATACAAACAAGTTGTGTGTATGAGACTTGAACCAAATCAAGGTTAAATTAGGGTTTACTATTTTCCTAGCATATAACAAAAGAGTGTGACTTTGGTCAAAGTTATCAAGCTTCATGAAAATTGATAAACATTGACAAAGTCAACTCTTTTGTCATTTGTTCAAGATATTAGTTAACCCAACCCTTAACCTAATGCTTTGGTTAATTCTCTACATGAGTTAAGCATTAGGGCTTAACTCAACCATGGTGCCATTATTTATTGGATAAGTTTCATTTGGATAAATATTCATATAATTCTTTTCTTCTTCTTTTCCTTCATCAAGCTCACAAAAGCTTGCTAGCTCCAATGGTGCCATGAGAAAAAGAGTGAGAAATCCAATTCTAAAGTGAACCCACTTCCTATTTCTTCATCCTCTACTACTTGCCATGTAGCATAGGGTGTTCTCTTTACAAAGTTTTTGACCAAGTGAAGGAATAGCTTGAGTTTGAGTCTCCCCGACGTAGATCATCTTCGGCCTCGAAGTCAATGACCTAGCCCGATCATTTCTCCGACGAAACCATCGCTAGAGTCCGGGATCCGATGATCGCAGCGGAGGGACATCAACACGAAGCTTTAGAAGTGGAGGACCGGATCTACAAAGGTTGTATTTCCATTCACTTTGTAGCAAAGTTGTTTTCTTGCATGTAGTTTCGCCTAATCTCTAGTTAACGATCTAGTTTAGGGTTTCTCGGCAACGGAAAATTTGAATTTGGCATGGTTGATGCCTTGTGGAACCTCTTGTGTGTGCCTAGTAACCCTACAGTGGTATCAGAGCTTAGCTAGAGCTTTAGGCGAAGTGTAGACGGTGTTAGAAGTCCGATCGAACCCGAAACCCTAATTCAAAACCCTTCTCTGTACAATTTTTCAAAACTGTGAATTTTGTGAATTAAAAATATCCAAAAAATTCAGCAGGGTTTTCTAGAGGTTACTGTGAAGCACGTGTCCCTGAATCAACTAAAGCGCCGCGGAACCGCTGCCCCACCCTGGCATTTGCGGCGGTTCCGCGGCCATAAAGAAGCTTCTTGTCACGTTCTTTGCACAGTAATCCCCATCTGTAATGCCTGTGTTTTCTGGGTAATTTTAATTACTGCTCAAGAGTTGAGTTTTCTGGGTTGTATTGGGAGTTCGTAGATTCGATCAGATTGTCAAACTTTGTCTATGTGTTTTTCCGGGTAATTTTAGAATATGTTAAAAAGTTCGACCGGATATAAATACCCAATTTTTCCCCTGTTGGGAAATTTCCAAGTGTTGGATTTTTTCGAAGTTTAAGAACGTCTAAGTAGTGCAAGTAACGCGATGGACCCTCTAGAAGACAACAAACCTTAACTAGATTATGTGACCGTCTTGAACTGCCCTTTGAACCTTAGGGTTTGGGGCAGTACGGCGTGCCACATGTGAGGCGTTGGCTTGACCCTTCTAAGGCTGGACCGTTGGTACTGTGGCATGAAATGGATGTTTTTGAACTTATTTCAAGAGTTGAGCTGTTTCGGGAAAACTTGGGTGTTTGTTTGTTCGATCGGAAAGTTTAACATTTTCTATTTATCTGGAATGTGATACAATATTTGGAATCCACAAGTAGTTATGAGATAACTGTATGAATGTTATAAACGTAGCAGTTTAGTCTCGATTTATCGGTTGCCACGGAATTTTGATGCGATCAAAAGTCTGTCGCAATCACGTAGCGTACGTGGATACTCGCCGGGTAAACTTAATAGACAGCCATGCCCCATAGCCCTGACCAAGTGACTGTAGGAGAACCCCGTAACCAAAAGCATCTGTTTGGGTGCTCGCGGCAGCGGAGTTCCGCCTTAGTGCACTTCGTCTACGGCATCCGGGGGTGCGGCCTTCTACTAAAGTTTGCGACGAACATTCGATCAGTCTATCGGGAATCTTGTTGAATTGCCCGACTAGATATTGAAAAGTGTTTTCGATATAGAGACTAAAATGCGGGGTTTATAATTGTTAGGCATGCGATGTCTAAGGAATTCATTTGGTTAGGCATGTGATGTCTAAAGGGGTTGCGGATTCCAACTGTTGTAGTTTTACACTTTCTTTTCTGTGACCGTAAGTGTAATATGTAATATCGCCGGTTTCGTTGCTATATGTCAACGACAATTGGGATGCGCACATTTACTTACGTTGATGACATGTGATGTTATGTGTTGCTGGATATGTTATATTGGATCGTCGCGTTTTGAATAGCCGGGGGGTTTTATGTGAGATGAGAGTTTTTATTTTCATTCATGTAAAATTTGTAGTATGCAATATTCTTTTATTGGAGCACTTCCAGGTTGCGGAAGATGTCACCATTTGTATATTATTTACTTTTCCGCACTAGGATAGACCCAAGGAGGAGAGCACAAGTAACCGGGTTCTGGAGTCCAGTGGGAGACCAACTCGAGGAGTCGAGTCTGGGTCTCCTAACTCTAGAATTGGTAGGGTTGCTTGCCGCTCTCGTAGGGGTCTAGGGATGTGGGTTTGGCTATTCATCGCGACCGTGGAATTCGTGTTTTATACAGGCTCGTATTGAAAACACGGACGTCCTAGTATATCCAATATTTCATATGATTCTTCTGCTGCGATATCTGTGATGTGATCATTTGATGTTCTGTGATAAATATTGTACATAGTATATATGATATATTATATAGGCGTTACTTTTGTTTTACACCCGCGCTAGCCCTGCCCCGCTCTGCCGTTAGTCACCTAACCTAACGGTGCATGAGGGGACATCGAGGCGAATGCGGATGGCATAAGTGTACGTCGTATTTATTTATGATGTTTAGGTGATTTAAATGATGGGACTTCATTAATGTGATTAATGAAAGAAAATAAACCTAAGATGTTGTGGAATCGAATTTTCAAAAACAGGTAGCTACAGTTCTTGCTTTGCATCGCGGTGTTCCTTGTAGAACATCCTGCACCTTATTCGATAAGGAAAAGGCCGAGATCTCTTCACCGGGAGTGACCCCTTTAGCAATAACTGGCAGATGCTACAACCCTCGGTTTGTCTTTTGATTGCTTCTATAGTTCTTGCTTTGCACAGCGGTATATATGATATATCCAGCACCTTATTCGATGAGGAAAGGGCCGACGATCCCTTTACCGGGAATGACCCCTTTAGCAAAACTAGAAAAGCCTAAAAAACAGTCCATTTCAAAATCATCCGATTCTACAACGATATCAAGTTCATTACGCAATAGGTTTTCAGAAAAACCTGTCGTAGCCCTCCGTCATTTCAGATAAGTACTAGTTAGTATTCGTGCTGCGGTAGTTTGGCCTCCGTTAAGGCGTAGTGTACGGTAGCTAACTAGTGCTTATCTGCTAGCATATGATGCGATTGGATTAGGGTATTCGTACGGCATTGTTTGGCCTCCGTCAAGGGTCGTGCGGGTGGGTTTAATTCAATCAGGAAATGACGGTTTGAACTTGACTAGCGGACTATGGGTAGTTTGGCCTCCGTCAAGGTCATAGGACGCTAGGGGCAAAATTATCGGGAATTTCAAGTGTTGAAATTTGCAATGAAATTGCATACCTTCTATGAGATAGTTGGATCCCGATACCCGCTGCGAGTAAGAGTTACTCCTGAGAGAGTTTTACACATTACAATTAGCCGATCAAGTAGGTGTCTAGAAAGGTGTCAACGGGGTTACGCCTCTGGGAAAACGAGGTTTACATTAATTAGGTCCGTGCGAAAGCACGGGGCACCTCCCTCAAAGTACCGACACTGGCTTGGCTGAAAGATTGGCGAACTTGTAGCGTGTAATTAATCCCGGCTAGTCTTTCCTTTTAGGGTTTGAAGGAAGATTTGATAAAAACAGTGGGAGCCATCCTGATTAGATAAAATAATAACCAATCTGATCTTGCAAGAGCGCACGCAGAGTGTTTTCTTCTCTCTCTCTCCGGGTAGCGACCATGTCACGCCTTAATCAAGATAATAAAATGGATATATTGACCGAACCAGCTTGTTATACTGAGCTGGGAAACGTTGGTCCCGCTCCAACTTATAATTGTTATAAGACAGAACAAGAAATAGGGGATTACCAGAATTTCCGTGCCGCCCAAATGAAGAAAGTGCATACCGATGCATCATCTTCGGGTGTGTTCATTACAGAGAACTGTTTCTCAATGTCCTTTACGTCCTGGGTATATGATACCGGATCAGGATCCCACATATGTAATATATTACATGGGCTACAGAAAGGTAAAGAACTGAGAATGGGTGATAAGTTTCATGAGGCAGAAAACGGTGCAAGTGTTGCAGCCAGGTCTGTTGGTCACTGTCACCCTGTATTACCAGAATACATTGATTCTGAACAAATGTTATTAGATACCGAACCTGATATACAAAATCATATCAGTCTTTTTATTTAGATAAAGAAGGATATAATTTTGTATTGTTGGATAATGTTTTGAACATTTCCTAAATCAAGAGTTGATCGGCTCAGGCAAGTTATCTAAAAGCATTGACGTTCTAAATCAAACTACAGTTCTTAGTATACAGAAGACACACAAGAGGAAGAAAATCCTTCTTGAGGTATTGTAGACTAAGTCATATCAATGCGACCCGACTAGCTGAAGTTACATATAGATGCATATTTAAATTAGTTTGAATTTGCATCTTGTGAAACTTGCCAGTCATGTCACAGAGATAAGACGACCATAGCTCTGTTTATTGGAAACAGAGAAAGAGTTAGTGAACTTTTGGGATTGATACATGCTGATGTATGAAGGTCCCTTGTCTACTCATGCCAAGACCGGTTCTTTGTACTTCATTACATTCTCTGATGATCTCTCAAGATTCAGACATATGTTCCTGTTGAAACACAAGTCCGAACCTTTTGAGATATTCACAGAATATAAGTTAGAAGTAGAGAACCAAAACGGGTATACGTATTATGTCCTTTGATGTGATCAGGGAGGAGAATACTTTAGCACGGGATCCCTGGACTATTCTAAGAATGAGATTCTCTCTCAGCATTATTCCTCCGCATACACCACAGCACGTTGGTATATCGGGACGGAGCAATAGCACCCTATGTGATAGGTGTGCTCTATGATGAGTACTACTGAGTTTCCCATTTTCCTTTTGAGAGTTATGCACTTGAGAACCTGCATACCTATTGAATAGAGTTCAAATCAAATCAGTTGCCTACCACTTCATATGAGATATGGAAAGGGAAGAGCCCATATCTTAAGATAGTTAAGATTTAGGGTTGTCCGGCCTATGTCTAAAAGGCAAAATCCGGACAAGCTCGAGGCAAAGTCTGTACTGTAGAAGTTTGTTGGATATCCCAAGCATACGCAAGGGAATATCTTCTACCTAACCGAGGAACAAAAATGTTTTGTTTCTCAGCATGCCATCTTTGTGAAAGGGAATTTCTTATGAAGAAATTTGTGGACATGAGGTAGAACTGGAAAGAGTTCCAGCTATACAAACTGCAGCTGATGATTTGGTAGAACCAAAGGATTCAATAACAACCAATGAACCTCAGCCTCTCCGCCGATTTAGTAGGGTTCCTCACCCACCTGAGAGATACTTCCGTTTCTCTATGACAGTGGGAGCAAGGATTGCATCATGAGATGATGACCCAACTAGTTTCGGGCTGGCCATCAGGAGTAGGACTCTGTAAGAATGGCTGGATGCTTAGCGATCTGAGATGGAATCCTTATACACCAACAAAGTATGGACTTTGGTTGCTTTATCTGAAGGGTTAAATCCCCATCAGGAGCAAGTATATCTTGAGAAGATTACTTGGTGTATATGGAAAAGTTGATACTTTCAAAGCTACACTTGTTAAAGGTTTGCATCATAGACCAGTTGTGCCTAATGATTAAACCTTTTCTGGGGCCTATGCTTAAGTCCATCCAGATCCTACTTGCTATGGCTACATACCATGACTACGATATCTGGCGGTTGGGTGTCTTGACTGCTTTTCTAAATGATGATTTGGAAGAAAGCATCTATAAGTACATAGCCAGAGGGCTTCATAGACAGTGGGAGCAGCGGAAACGTATGCAAGATGTTTTATGTGATAAAGCAGGTATCGTGGAGTTGGAACGTCTGTTTTGATGAGATTAGTCAAAGAGTTTGACTTCATCAAAATAGTAGATGAACCTTGTATACAAAAAAAGGCAGTAGAGAGTATGGTGGTGATCCTCGTATAGTACGTGGATAACATACTCTTGATAGGGAAGGAGTTTCCTATGCTACGCTCGGTCAATCTCCGCTTATCACAAGGATTCTCCATATAGGATCAAAGTGATACGTACTAAATCCTGAGTTTTGGATCTATGAGATAGATCTAATTGGATGTTAGGATACTCACTAGTTGTAGTGAGATGGTATCAATTGATCCTGGGGAGAATCACTGGAAAGGTTCCAGAGTGATAAGGATGACTGAATGTCAGTTACAGGCATTACCTTTACCCTCAGTAAAGGGACGGTATGTTGGAAGAGTTCCAAGCAAGATCTGTGGCATACTAGACGATAAAGGCTAAATACATCGCTACTTAAGATGCTACCAAAGAGGCAGTCTGGGTATATATTAGTTCATAAGATGAACTTCCTTCCTCCCATTGTGTGACAATGGAGTTGTGGCTTATGCCAAGGAACGCCCGTCCCATCAGTGATCCAGACATATTCTTAGGCAGTGTCACCTGATCATCGAGATGGTTGATCTCCAGGGGATCAAGGTTAGGAGAGCAGACTCAAAGGACAACACGGCGGATCCACTCACAAAGGCCTTTTCCCAGAGAGAGACTTTTATGGGATGGTTGAGTATGAGATACTACAACTACTGCTATCAGATGGCCCTAGTGTAAGTAGGAGATTGTTAGTTATATGTATGCCCTAGAGGCCATTACTATACATAGGATGCATATTGTAGTGGATGCTTGGACATATATAGGGATGACTTTCTTGCTAGATATGATAGTATGCTATTGGGTTACTCTTTTCCTTAACGTGTACACTGATTGTCTCTCTGTTACATGTTGGTAAAGCCCTTAGGATGTGTACTTGACTACCTGGACTATGATGCGGATCATACTAGTAGGGACATGGTAGTCCATAAGTACATCCTTCAAAGTCCCTAGTCGTGGGTGTATCGAGACGGGGCATCGATATACCAGAGTAGAGTAGCGTGTAGCTTCTCGACCCATATAGGTGGGCGATGGATGATCCCATATCCATTGTTGTTTGACATCAGAGATGATATACGGGTGCTCAGTAGAGACTGGGTACACTGTACGGACTCACCGAGAACTCCCAGATGGTATTATACCTTACGTCAGATGGCAGTTCTCTGGTGACACTGGTACGGTTAGTCTGTAGACCCGAGATCGTCATAGAGTCTTGTGTGATTCCCACTGTGCTTTGATTTCCATCATACCACGTCCAAGAGGGCATGCAAAAAGGTGGCTTTTGGGTACAGTCCCGAATCACATGGAGGCAATGAGTGATAGGAGGGGTTTCGTCTCTCCCGGTATAGGGAGTTGATGTTGCGCAGTGCTCGATTGGCTATAACAGGAAGTCCTTGGCCAAGGCTGCTTTAGGGATTTACTGGTAAGTGTTACCAGTAGTTTCTCGACCCATTATGAGCTTCATATCGACACGACGTATCGAGTTATTGGGGTCTGACGTTACCACCCCTAGACAAGATATGCGACATATCAGACGAATAGACCGGACTGTACGGTAGTGTTACTGGTTGGATTCACAGGAGTGTGAGCGGGCTTGCTCGTTGATCTTCTGATCGCTCAATACCCGGGTGGCCGTTATGTTTAGCAGACCGCTTGCGGCTTGTGGGTGTTTGATATGATCATCACCTACTGCCGGCGTATTGACGAGTCTTCAGAGTCCTACACAGGGGTTTCCTGGCTCAAGCGAAACGAAATAGGAGCGCATATGAGATATGTGCGGGACCGAGAATAATACCAGTATATGATACTGTATTCTATTCTCGCGATTTTTGACATTGATCGGTTGTATGCTATATAGCCGGGTTATCGGATCAAGTGTTGATTCGATAAGTTGTTACTATTGATATTAGTCGGTTATATGCGATATGACCGGATCGTTAAATCAATTCTTGATTTAATGATTTAATGTATAATTATATATTTGATATATTACTTTACATTAACTAGTATTGGTTCACTTAAAATTGATTTTCTCACTTGAATGTGCACATTGTTTATATGTGATATATGCAAGTGTACATGTTTGTATCATGCTTGATGAGACAAACAAGTTGTGTGTATGAGACTTGAACCAAATCAAGGTTAAATTAGGGTTTACTATTTTCCTAGCATATAACAAAAGAGTGTGACTTTGGTCAAAGTTATCAAGCTTCATGAAGCTTGATAAACATTGACAAAGTCAACTCTTTTGTCATTTGTTCAAGATATTAGTTAACCCAACCCTTAACCTAATGCTTTGGTTAATTCTCTACATGAGTTAAGCATGAGGGCTTAACTCAACCATGGTGCCATTATTTATTGGATGAGTTTCATTTGGATAAATATTCATATAATTCTTTTCTTCTTCTTCTCCTTCATCAAGCTCACAAAAGCTTGCTAGCTCCAATGGTGCCATGAGAAAAAGAGTGAGAAATCCAATTCTAAAGTGAACCCACTTCCTATTTCTTCATCCTCTACTACTTGCCATGTAGCATAGGGTGTTCTCTTCATAAAGTTTTTGACCAAGTGAAGGAATAGCTTGAGTTTGAGTCTCCCCGACGTAGATCATCTTCGGCCTCGAAGTCAATGACCTAGCCCGATCATTTATCCGACGAAACCATCGCTAGAGTCCGCGATCCGATGATCACGGCGGAGGGACGTCAACACGGAGCTTTAGAAGTGGAGGACCGGATCTACAAAGGTTGTATTTCCATTCACTTTGTAGCAAAGTTGTTTGCTTGCATGTTGTTTCGCCTAATCTCTAGTTAATGATCTAGTTTAGGGTTTCTCGGCACCGGAAAATTTGAATTTGGCATGGTTGATGCCTTGTGGAACCTCTTGTGTGTGCCTAGTAACCTTACAGCTCTATCACGTGCCGATCTTAGCGCACTCTGGGAAGCGAGGCATGACAGGGTTTGTTTGGTATCAGAGACATAGGATATAGGTTAATCGAGTTTGATTCTTTTGTAGTTGGGTATTGGACCCAATATACGAATCCGAATATTCGTGATTAGGAACATGTCCTGCCACCTTGTTATCATGATTCTTGAATCATATCTTTCTCTTATCCTTTGCCTTGACGATATGCAAACCACTTTGCATCTAGACTTGAAACCTTTTTGGTTCCCTATTGTTTCTCCCCGTTCCTTGATTCTGATACTAGGATTTAGGCGACTTGAGTGGAGTTATGTGATTGTAACTATGAACTGCAGCATGGTTACAATGCGGTACTCTATTTAAGTAACTTGGAGTCCTGGTCTTGATTCATCTCCTTGCTCCATGGTCGTTATATTGCCTTGCTTCTCTTGCTTTCCAGTTCATGTTTTATCGCAATCTTTAATCCTGTTTACCGTGCTTATCTTCTTCAGTGTTAGGCTTCAGGTGAAATCATTTCAGGTATCCTACTTGTTCATGTCTTCCCCGCGTTAGAATTATTCAATTCTGGTGCATCCCTTTGTTTGTTGATGTCTTGGGAATGGATTTTCTCAGCACTTTCCATGCTCACATTGATTGTAAGGCAAAGAAAGTGATTTTCCAGATTCCCAGACATCCGGAGTTGTTTTGCTGGAGGTGGCAGTTCTGTCGTGCCAGTCGAGTTTAGGGCTAGGCCGACAAACAGTGTTCTTTCGTCGATGGAGGTTGATAAGGAGGAAGCGCCGGCTATATTTCGAGAGTTCATGGACGTGTTCGAGGACATCTCGGGTTTACCTCAAAACAAGATGTGGAGTTCGCGATCGATCTTGTTCCTGGTGCAGCGCCAATCTCAAAGGCGTACTATCCAATGGCACCAGTGGAGTTGTAAGAAGTCAAGAAGCTGGTTACTAAATTACTTGAGAAGGGTTGGATTCGTAGCAGCAATTTACCTTGGGGAGTTCTAGTTCTTCTAATAAAGAAGAAGATGTCACAAGGAGGATGTGCATCGATTATCGAGAATTAAACCGGGTGACTATTAAGAACAAGTACCCGATCCTTCACATCGGCGAATTATTCGAGCAACTTAGTGGAGCGAGGGTATTCTCGAAGCTGGATTAGCGATCCGGATATCATCTTGTCCGAGTTAAATTGGAAGATATTTGCAAGGCTGCGTTCCGAACTCGGTATAGACATTACGAGTATTTAGTGATGCCATTTGGAGTCACGAATGCACCGGCGATATTTATGGACTTGATGAACCGAATCTTTTCACCATTCTTGGACCAGTTTATAGTGGTGTTCATTGATGATATTCTGGTTTACTCAAGGAGCATTGAAGAGCATGCGGAACACTTGAAGATCGCACTGCAGACATTGAGGCAAGAAAGATTGTATGCAAAGATGAGCAAGTGCGAGTTTTGGCTTGAAGAAGTGAAGTTTTGGGGCATGTCGTGTCCAGAGATAGAATCGCCGTTGATCCCAAAAAGATTATAGCAGTTCGAGATTGGCCGATTCTGAAGAACGTTACGGAGATCCGAAGCTTTCTTGGACTTGCCGAGTATTACAGAAGGTTCGTGGTGAACTTTGCTCGTCTGGCTGAGCCTTTGACCAAGCTTACGCGCAAGGAGATACCATTTGTGTGGACGGATAAGTGTGCGCCCGCTTTTGAGACGTTGAAGTGGAGATTGATAACTGCTCCTATTTTGACCGTGCCAGACAGTTCCGGAGGATTAGTGATTCACAGCGACGCATCTGGGAAAGGTTTGGGATGTGTTTCGATGCAGCATGGGAAGCTTATAGCTTACGCATCGAGACAATTGAAGACCCATGAGAAGAATTACCCAACTCATGATTTGGAGCTAGCAGCTGTGATTTTCGCTTTGAAAATTTGGAGACACTACTTATTGGGTGAAAGGGTCGAAGTTTTCACCGATCACAAAAGCCTAAAGTATGTGTTCACACAGAAAGAGCTTAATATGAGGCAGCGTAGATGGTTGGAGCTGATGGTTGACTAAGATCTTGATCTTAAGTACCATCCGGGGGAAGTTAATGTTGTGCCGGATGCGCTTAGTCGGTTGCCAGTAATTCAGATGTTGACTGCACAGAAAGAACTTATTGAAGACTTTCGAAGATTTGATTTGGAGATTGTGCTACCGCATTCTTCGGGACAGTTGATGCAGCTGCAAGTACAGTCGTCGTTGATCGAGAATATTAGAGCAGCGCCGTTACAGGACCCTAGATTGCAAAAGTTTCGAGAACGAGTTGAAGCTGGACTTCGAACGGACTTGTTAATTCATGAAGATGGTTCGTTGCGATATGGTAGTCGTTTGTGTGTGCCAAAGGGAGATATCCGCGAAGAAGTTATGAAGGAGGCGCACAGTTCAGCATATTCTGTACATCCAGGAGGCACGAAGATGTACCGAGATTTACGACAGCATTTCTGGTGGGAAGGCATGAAACGGGATATTGCTCGCGTTGTAGCAAAGTGTTTGGTGTGTCAGTAAGTTAAGGCTGAACATCAAAGGGTTGCTGGTTTATTGCAACCACTTCCGGTTCCTCAATGAAAGTGGGAACATATAACCATGGATTTCGTGATAGCTTTACCGCGGAGTCCAAAAGGCAATAATGCAGTTTGGGTGATTGTTGATCGTTTGACCAAAGCAGCTCATTTCATACCATTTCGAGTTGGTCAATCAACAGAAGTTTTGGCTGAACGGTACATGTAGAAGATTGTAAGATTGCATGGAGTACCGGTGAGCATCGTGTCCGATCATATGACACTCGTTTCTTATCACATTTTTGGAGGAGCTTACAGGAAAGTTTGGGAACTCGATTGAAGTTTAGCACATCTTATCATCCTCAGACAGATGGCTAGTCAGAGAGAACGATCCAAACTCTTGAAAACATGTTGGGAGCTTGCATGTTAGACTTCAAGGGTTCTTGGGAGAATCATCTACACTTGGTGGAGTTTTCTTACAATAACAGTTTTCAGACGACTATTCTGATGGCTCCATTTGAAGCATTGTATGGTCGCAAGTGTCGTTCACCTGTTTGTTGGGGCGATGTTGGAGAACGAAGATTGTTGGGACCGGATTTGATCGTGCAAACCGTGGAGAAAGTTAACACTATCCGGAATCATATGAAGGCAACACAAGATCGACAGAAGAGTTGGGCCGATACATCGAGAAGACCTCTAGAGTTCGCTGTTGGTGATTTGGTATTCTTGAAGATATCACCAAATAGAGGGGTGATTCGTTTCGGAAGTTGAGGAAAGTTTAGTCCTCGATTTGTTGGAGCTTTTGAGATTTTGGAGCGTGTTGGAGAAGTGGCGTATCGATTGGCTTTACCGCAATCCTTGGCGAATGTTCATGACGCGTGTCATGTATCTCAACTCCGTAAGTATGTTCGAGATGAAACACACGTGCTGGATCATTCGGAGTTGACTGTACGTGAAGATTTAACCTTTGAGGAGCGACCGATGTCGATTGTGGATCGAAGGGAAAATGTTCTTAAGAACAAGGTTATCCCTCTTGTAATCGCTCACATGGAGAATCAACTTGGGAACGAGAAGATAAAATCCGACAGAAGTTTCCACATCTATTCTTATAGTTTCTTGATTGTTTATCCTTTCTTGTTCTTGGAATTTCGAGGACGAATTTTTTTTGTAGTTGGGTATAATGTAACAACCTAGTTCATTTATACCAATTTCAGTTGCTGTATTTACCTATTTGTGGTATTTCTTGATTCATCGTGTTTTGGGTGCGAATGGTATTTTACATTTTACTTTGCATTCGACCCGACCCGCTTGCTTGAACCTGTTTGATTCATATTTTTGAATTACCCTGACTTGTTACGTAGACTGTGCATTTTTAATGTTTAGTACATACTGGCATTTTATCTGGCATGACATCTTTTACCATATAACATTTTAAGTCTTGTAAAATATTTTAAAAATACATTTCATGGCCTGCATGATACCCCTAACCCCGTGGTAGCATCCGCGCATCTTGTTCTCGTCCCGTTCAGTGAAACGGACATGTTTGGATGGCTACGCGCACGTACGTGCATCCGTTTTTGGGGTATGCATTTTCGTTACCTGAGCATTCATTTTAAAATTTGGATGTCGCATATATTTTTCATATTTTAAATCTGAATTTTTAGGCCCGACCCGGGCGCGTTTTGGAATATTTTTGTAACCTGCCAAAATTCAATTTTATTTATTATAATATTAAATTAAATTCACCGTTTAAACTCTTAACAAACTAAGATCTTTTATCCTAATTCCTAACTTAAATCTTTTAATTATTAAATCTAAAAATCTTTTCCTAACCAATCACAACTCTTTTCCCAGCTCACCCCCAGCTGGCCGTGGCCCACCTTTTCCTCTCTCTCTCTCTCTTTTTCTTTCTCTCTTCTCTTTTTCTTTCTCTTTCTCTCTCCCCACTATCTTCCAATTTTCTTTCTCCTTACTGTTCCTTCATCTCTCTCTCTCACCTCTCGATCTCGCTCTCTCTATCTCTCTCCTCTCGTTCTCTCTCTCTCTCTCTCACAATTCTATCTCTCTCTTTCTTTATATATATAAATAATTTTTTTATATATATTATTTTAAACCCTATAATCTCATATCTCTCTCTATCTACTTCTTCCTCCCTTATTTTCTCACGCCTTCGTCTTCCTTCCTCGTGGCCGCACTCGTCCCTCGCCGCCTCACGCCGTCGCCGCCGACCACCTCGTCGGCCTCCCTTCTCCTCTACCACCTTCTCGTCGCCGCCTTCGCTTTCCCCGAGCTTGCAAAGAACCCACAACCCACACGAACCCATCACCTTCGTCGTCATCGTCATTACGCCGGCGATCTCTCCTCATCACCACTGACCCCTTCGCCTCCTCCTCTCCACAACCACCTCCTCACCTTCCTCTCTCCTTCTCCCCAAGATCCCGAGCCCCAAACCCAAGAACCTCGACTGCCCTCGCTCGCACCTATCTCCCCGCTCCTGCACCTCGCCACCGACGACCTCGTCGTCGCTTCCTAGACCTCATCTGTCTTCTCCTTTCTCTCCTCTCTCCACTCTCCTCCTTGCCCTCAACCCTATATGAACCCTGCAGCCCTCAACCCTAGCAGCCCCGGCCTCATCTGCACACCCCGCCTCACCGCCGGCTACCACATCGTTGTCACCTCCTCCCTCTCATCACCTCTCTCTCTCCCGATCTCCCGGCACCACCACCACCAACAGCCATAGCCCGACTCTAAGAAACCCTAGAACCCTAACCCAAGCCTTCTCCGCAGCCACTGCCATCGCCGCAGATCTCACCGTCGACGGCCCATCATCGTCGTCGTCATCTCTCCCGCCTCGTATCTGTCCACAACCACCGAGATCCCTGTCTTTCTCTTCTTCTTTTTCTTCATTCTTCTTCTTCTACTTTTTCTTCTCTTTCCTTCTTGTTTTTCCGACCACCGTCGGAAAATCCGTCTGCACCTTGCCGTCGACGGCTCATCGTCGACGATACCCACTCGCCTTCTTCTCTGCTCCTGAGAACCCGGAGAACCCCAACCTTCTTCTCTTTCTTCTTCTTCTTCTTCTATCCTTCTCTTTTCTTTTCTTGATTCATGTTTTCCGGTGATCGACGGAGCCTTGCCTGTCGCTGTTGATCCGGGTGATCTTGAGGACGTTCCTTGACAGCGCGGTCGTGTTCTTACCTTACCTGGTTCTGTTCTGTGCTCGCGTGGACACATCGCGACGTTTTCCTGACATCCGACATGTCGCACGTACCTCTTTGAAATCCGATCAGGCAAGTTAATCTTGGTACATTCTATTTAACTCATTATATATTTATTTAATTAATTTTATACCTGTAGTTTAAATCTTGTATTCCATGTTTCATTTTATAACACTTCGATGTTTCGTTTGCATCCGTTTACATCATTTTAGATCTAGATCATGAAAATAATCTTGTTACATAGTAGATTACATTACAATGCATCCATACCAATATTTATATCACATACTGCTTAGTTGTATATCCCACATTACCATTTGATAGTTTTTATAATGTTTCGGATACCCATTTGCACCCATCTCTTTTAGAATATAGATAATTGCATCCATAGATCATTTTAAGACATAATAATGTGATATTAACATTCCATGTTTGATAAAGTGTATCCTAATTAGTGTTGGAACCATAACTTTAACCCTAATCAATAACTGTGCATCCACATGTTTGAATCTATACCTATTTTGCATACCACATCACATTATTCCATTTTATTGTTACATTGATACCCCATACTTAGTTTTGTGTACCCATGCTTATTATGGTTTGATTATGAGCACCCACGTGATACTTGTGCACCCCTGACATGACTTGATACTCTACTATTTGACGCGACTTGATACATGTGTACTACTTGACTTTATTTGATCCCTGAACACTACCTGACCTGACCTGATGTACCACAGCTTTACCTGTTACCTGATCTTATTACTAATGCCAACAATCTTGACATGTTGTCCCTACGGACATTTCCTGTTGTCTATTCAGACAAACCTGTACCTGCTTGATCCTGTGTTGGCATTAGCTCCAGATTTATCAATACCTGACTTAAACACATAACTTGGGGGTATGGGGAAATCAATGATGAAACCTGACTTGTAACTCGACAGTTCGATACCTTTACTGATTAGTTTTACGGGCTAGGCCAGCCCTGAGATGATGCTGCTGACATCATTCGTCGTTACCTACTACCTTTTACTGCCTTGCGGCACGTCTCGGATTCAGCCTGAGAGTCTTAGACCGTGATCCTGGGCACACACGGGATACTATTGAGTTACATCGATAATTCATCAAATTGATTTCAAAGACTTGAGAGTAGTTAACCCAGTAGACCAATTTAGATTACTCACTGCATACCACCTGTGCCTTACCCTTCACTGTCATTATTTATATTACTGTTATACCTGTTTTACCATTCATACTCGTACCTGCATGCCTTGCTACCCCTTGATTATATTATTGCTCGATGTTATGACGCACTGACGTCTGGGTTTTGCATGACCCAGATTCTCTACCTTTGTCGCAGGCTGATCCGGAGTACTTCCGCAGTCAGGCCGAGCAGTGAGGATCCAGTTGGTATTCAGTTTTACTTTCTAGGTGTTTGTTTATTGGATCTATTGCTTCCGCATATTATTTTATTCTTGACTCGTTTATTTTGGCCTATGGACATGTGTTAGATAGTTTATTATTGCTCTTGATATCTCTACAGCCGTAATATGACTGTGGAGGGATATTTCCTATCCACAGGTAGCATGGTCGGCACTGTCACGTGCCGACTTAGCGCACTCTGAGAAGTGGGGCGTGACACTAGGGTTAGGTTTAGGTTAAGTTTGGAAAGTCAATATGTCTCACCGCTTTCTATGCCCTAATTAAGAACTATTTAGGTGTTAAGGTAATAATTAACAAAGGGGATTAGCACGATCGGGAAGAAACTTGGTTTCTTCCTCTACGTCCTTGTCCATCCTTTCTTAACTCTTACCGTAACCTCTATGGAAAACATACACAACCGATCTTTAACTATGGTATCACCGCTACTTCGTGGGATAGGGTGCCATAGTGAGCGGTGTGTGTATATATGCATAGAGTCCTATTAAAATGTATAACGGGCAAGAAAAGGGTAAGAGATTTTCATTTCTCAAACCTTCTCCAAACCTAACCCTAACAAGTGAGAAACTAATAACTCATTAGGGAATTGATAAAAGATTTCATTTTTATGATTTTAATTCAATAACCTAATTAACTAAACTACGGCAGATAAATAAAATTGCTATCTAATTAACTAGGGCAGAAAAGAAATTAAACTAAGGCAAGATAAAGAAAAAGACTTACTTTTTATTTGATGCACTCTTTAAACATTACAGGAATTGAAATTCTAAAATAGATAAATAAAAAGATGTATGCTCCAAAAAGAGCTGTAGGGTTCCTATTTATAAATTATAGAAACCCTAGGGTTTACATCTGATGCCTATCTACATTTACAAAACTACCCTGAGAAGCCTAGTCAACGCACCGCCACCCACCGACATTTTGCACCGACGCGTGCATAGTACGGCCGCGGATCCTCGGCCATATGCCTTGTTTGGCCACGGATCCGCGGCCATATGGTGGAGTCTTTGGCTCTGTTTCTCTGGTATATTTCATGTTGCTTTTTCCTTGACTTTTCTTCACTTGGTTCTTCAGAATGTCTTCTAGTTTCTTCCAGATTTCCACAGTGCATAATGTTGTGGACTTTTACCGTTTGCTTCATGTTGAAGTCTTGAATCTTATGCTGCCTTTGTGCAATCGAACTGTTTTCTGATCTTCGTTTGTTCCTCAAACTGTAGGCGGCATGATAAAGATTCTTCTGTTTGTTGGTCGTAGTCTCACTTTTGTAGCGTCTTTTCATCATTTTCACTGTTTTGTTCCGAGAACCTGTAACCTGCAACTATGTAGCTGACATGGATCAAAAGCACATATTTATTTGTAAAATGAATAAGAATGGGGAATATAATAATGCAAAATTATGATATGAACAAATACCCCCAAACTTATCTTTTGCTCGTCCTCGAGCAAAACTAGTTTATTCTCGAAAAAACCTAACCTCACTCTCGCAGAGAAACACGATTGCACTGAGCTCATGCAATAAGCCGTTAAACCTCTAGGTGTCTCTAGTAGGAGGAATGTTGTCTCCTGAGGGTTTTCAGTGGATACTACCCACAAAATCCTATCAATTCGGCCTATTGATTTTTATTCTCCAATTCGGTTTTCTAGCAAAAATTCTATTATCTTCAACTCAGAAATTATCAACCCGTATTTTTCACGCTTCCTATCATTTAACTTAAGATTGTATATGTTCTGTAAATTTACTTAGTTTTTAGCATCTTTTGAGTTTTTCTTCTAAGGTTCCATCTCAACTTAGGAATTTTTATCATCTCTACTAAAGATATAAGTCATATTTTTCATTCCTATCTCTCATCCAAACCCCAATCATATACCCCTACGTGTGTGTATGTATCACCTCTACACTTAGAAATTCAATTCAAGCTCTTATACTCTTGTCCATCATCCAAAGTACTTTTAGTTGGTGAATTTTTAGATGAAATCGCTCACACATTCTTCATGCGACCGTTAATACTTCTTGAGGTACTAACGATCGATTACAAAATGTGTTTGCACATTAAGGCGTAATTCCTCATCTTGTAATACCTAAGGCTTTAGCAGTGACTCCCAAACCAGTTGGTCTAAGGCATTAGGTAATAAAGCACCCTCGCTAATTATTTTTCTATTTATGCAGCCTTAAATAATTACAAAACCAGTGTTCATTTTTATTTATTTATTCACACTTGTATTTTTATTTTATTTTCCTTCATACTAAGGACTTTAGACAAGAGCATTTCAAGGTCTCCTCTACTATTCCAAGTTTCAAGGTTCGTGTTTGTGCAAGTTCTAGGGTATATATTTTCAGAATTTAGACTTAAGCTTAGGGATTATTTTTTAGACTTACATTTTAATAAAAATATCAATACTCTTCCCTTATTTTGACTTAGCCCAAGAAGCGAACTCAAAATTTGCCTATTTCTATGTAAACTACAAAAACATATATTTTCTACCATTAAATTTTAAGATAGGTTATTTTTAGGGTTTTTAATTTACTAAATCTTGGATCTAGTTTTTCCTAGCTAGTTAACCTTCTTGTCAAACTCAAGTTAATTATGGCCAAAATTGATTTTTTCAATTTTTATGGGTTTTAAAATAAGTATGCAAATGCAAAAATATACACATGAATGCGAAGGAAGAAAGCTTACCGAGCACACCCCCAAACTTAAACTTGACAGTGTCCTCACTGTCAGGCTACACCAAGAGGGTCAAAATTGTCGGTACTCCCCTGTTTTTTTTATTATTGTTAACAGAAGAACAAAACAAAATATATATACAAAAAGGTCCCCCCCGAACTTAAGTGAGACAGTGTTTCCATTGTTTAAGCTTTAAAGTTCAGAGTCAGGGAGGAGAAAAACACAGTATCAAGCTATACAAGGCTTTACACAGGCCAAAGGTTAGCACCAACCATTCAAAAAATTTATCGTTGTAATGGTATGGTTGGTGAAAGAATGGAGTGTAGAGAAAAGAAATGAAAAGCACACGAGACCGTGTGGAGATAGAAGCAGTATACGGTCTCGGTGGACGAGAATAATGGCAGAAGGGAAAAAGAAATGGTGGTGGTGGTTCGACTTCTTCGGGTGAAGGTTGATTAATCACAAAATCCGTGTCGTTTAGGAATGCAATTTCGTCGGCAAAAATATCTTCGAAACTTTCATCGAAGGTTCGATTGAACGTTTCAATGTCAATAAGTGTCGCACCAGAATTCAACACACTTGATTTTTTAAAAATTATGAAGGTAGGATAGTCGTAAGGCTCTTTTACCTTATTTTCAAAAGAGTCTAAATCAAGTTGTTTTCCTAGAATTATCGAACTCAAAACATCGGATTGTGATTCATTAACACTCGGTATCATTAAAGGAAGATTAGAAGAAGAACCAGAGAAAGTGGGAGAAATAAGTTGAATACGAACTTGAGGGTGGAGATGGAGTGTATAAATTAACACATTTTGTAATGACCGATGTGTAAAGAGCGATTGTGCTAATCTATCAACCCACTGAGAAATGAGGTCAAATCCCTCAAGGTTCGTGAGAAAACATGGGTACGTCGAACTTGGTAAACCAGACATTGAAAATGAAAGGGATATGGTCTCGTATGTGGTCGGAACAATGGAAAGGATGAAGGGGAGTGATTTAGGAAGGGTCACAGTTAAAGGTTCACGAGGGTGTACACAGTCAGTGAAAAGAACAGGATGAATTGGAAAATCCGACTCATCAAACAAATTTGGTTTATCCTCAATAATTTCCTCAATATTCTCCTCAAAATTTAGCTTATCCATGCCATTCTTATCAAAATCTAGACGCATATGAAGTTCGGGATAAACATTTATTGATTCGGGATGATGAATTGGAGAGAAAAATTCGGCCAAATCTGCGGGTTCATCATCCAAATTATTCCCTGCGTCAATATCCTCAATCAAGTGAAAATCAATTTTTTCGGACACCTCATCAAAAGCATGGATATTTATCAATTCAGGTTCTAGATTGGAGGTGTAGAGGTCAAAAGGATTGGTGATGGTTTCACTCGAAAAGGACCCTTCACAATCTGGCAAATCAAGCACGACAAAGTCGCACAACTCATTAAATGTTTTATTTTCAACTGGTGAATCATTTGGGACACTTGATAGACATTCAAAACCGGAGTTGTGGGATTCAATTGGGGATGAGTAAGTTTGATTTGGAAGGGTGCACAGCTAACTATCTTCACTCAAATTCTCAATCTGTCCAACCGCCTTATCATACATTGGAAAATTTAGAGCTAGTTGGAAACTAGCTACCGGTTCACTAGGTTGTCTTGATGAATTAAGGGCGGCAATGGACGCATCCAAATTCCTCATTTGTTGGTTTGTCGCTACAATATAAGCTTCCAACGACTATTCCAGACTAGACATGGGTTGTGAAGGGGTTTCAGTAAAAGATTCAAAATTGTTTGGATTCTGGAAACTCCCAAATGGCTGTATAGAAGCAATGTCTAATGAAGGTGCGAAAGTCGGATAGGACTGGTAGGAATTGAATAGTTGGACAGGAGTAGGATCAACATTTGGATAAAAAGGTGAATGGACTTGTTGATCCCAACTGGAAGTGTTGAAAGGAGTGAAAGATCGGTTACGAGATTGTTCAATATGTTCAGCAATAAACATGGGTTTCGGAGTTACAACAGGACTCGAAAAAGGGGTATCAACGTAAGAAGGTGGTGAACGTTGAAACAGTTGATATAAAGTGGATTGCGGAGTCCAACTGTTTCTCCTAGACGCTTCTATTCGATCTTTCAAAGAAATTTTGGGCATGGAGGGATCGTCCATAATTCGACCAAAACAATGCACGTAGGAAGCAATGTTTGGAGAGGGTACCAAAGTTCGGCAAGAGTTTTGCGAGGTGGGGTACCCATGATGTAAGAAAGGAGAAGAAAAAGAATGTGATGATTTTTATTTTTTATTTTATTTTTTTATTTTTATTTTTATAAAAAAGTTTTTTAGTTTTTTATTTTAGAAATTGTTTGTTTTTGGGTTTTTGAAATTTTTGAAAGTGTGTTTTTTAGAAAGAGTTTTTGCAATTTTTTTTACGGACTACTACACACTTTCAAACAGTCACAATATAAGCATGCACAATCAAGCCTAGAGCTAGGGTCTCCTAAAACAACTAGACTGCTCCTAACTGTTCCAAAGAGCAAGTTGTGAGATCCTCAAATCGCCTCTTCACCGCTAATTATTGTCAGGTAAGCACAAGTAAAGAAAGGAGGGATCCGCTCACGAATCACCGTGAGACGGGCCTTTTAAAATTACCTTTTCCCACTTGTCTAGCCTAGGCACCACAAAGTCAGGTTTAGATAAACGACCGATGCCTACAACTTTTCCTTTGTCCTATTGAGCGCGACAGTCTTTATTGGCTGAGTCTAATATTTTTTATTAACTCGAAAGTTGATGCAAATGCTTTTTGTGATTTCTGGGGTTTTAGAAAGGGTAATGAAATCCCCACCCAATCTTGATTTGTGTTATAACCCCTTAAAAGTCCGTTTTAAATATGCAAAGCAATTAACACACCAAAAATCTAAAACACTTTCAAATTTTTTTTTATTTTACAACGCAAAGAATCCTGCACAAAAACAATTTATTGGAGAGGGAGAAGATTTTGCGCAAAGAACCCTGTAGGAAAAATTTTCAGTGGAGCTCAGGGTAGGAGAGAAGAAGAAAAGAGATACTTACAGAAATTTTGATTTGCTGATGTCACCCTTTGACCGCGGTTCCGCAGTCAAACTGTCAATTCTGCTGCGGTTCCGCGGTGGTTTAGGTGGTTTAAATCTCCAAAAAATTTCTGTTTGTTGTTTGGATTCTTCCCTGTTTGTTCAGATTCTCTGTTTCTTGATTTGTTCACTGGGATTTTCCAGATCTGAATCTATCCGTCTTCTTTTCCTGCACACTTGCACAAAAACCTTTCAAAAAGATCAAGATGAATTTCTTTTATTTTATTATTATTTTTTTTGTTGTTTTAAAATTTTTTCAAATTTTAATTTTATTTTTATTTTTTATATTTTTTTAAACCCGAAATTACACAAAGAAAGAGACTACCGTCTCCCCGGCAACAGCGCCATTTGATTGATAGATATTTTGCGTACGTGCGTTTTTGAATCAAAGAATTAACCGCAATCAAGAACGGTGTCGCTTGGTAGCTAGCCGGTTGAGTACGGGTCCACAAGGAGATGGATTCCTTTTCTTTATGTTTTAACGAGTTAAATCCAAAAGATTTTGGGTTTTATTTTAAGATCTAAGAATGAGATAAAAGTTTATAAAAATCTTGCTAGGGTTATGTTTAGGTTAAGTTTGGAAAGTCAATATGTCTCACCGCTTTCTATGCCCTAATTAAGAACTATTTAGGTGTTAAGGTAATAATTAACAAAGGGGATTAGCACGATCGGGAAGATACTAGGTTTCTTCCTCTACGTCCTTGTCCATCATTTCTTAACTCTTACCCTAACCTTCATGAAAAACATACACAACCGGTCTTTAACTATGGTATCACCTCTACCTTGTGAGATAGAGTGCCATAGTGAGCGGTGTGTGTATGTATGCATAGAGTCCTATTAAAATGTATAACGGGCAAGAAAGGGGTGAGAGATTTTCATCTCTCAAACCTTCTCCAAACCTAACCCTACAAGTGAGGAACTACTCACTCATTAGGGAATTGATAAAACACTTCATTTTTATGATTTTAATTCAATAACCTAATTAACTAAACTACGACAGATAAATAAAATTGCTATCTAATTAAATAGGGCAGAAAAGAAATTAAACTAAGGCAAGATAAAGAAAAAGACTTACTTTTTATTTGATGCACTCTTTGAACATTACTGGAATTGAAATTCTAAAATAGATAAATAAAATGAGGCATGCTCCAAAAAGAGCTGTAGGGTTCCTATTTATAGATTATAGAAACCCTAGGGTTTACATCTAATCCCTATCTACATTTACAAAACTACCATGAGAAGCCCAGTCAACGCACCGCCACCCACCGACATTTTGCACCGACACGTGCATAGTACGGCCGCGGATCCTCGGCCATATGCCTTGTTTGGCCGTGGATCCGCGGCCATATGGTGGAGTCTTTGGCTCTGTTTCTCTGGTATATTTCATGTTGCTTTTTCCTTGAATTTTCTTCACTTGGTTCTTCAGAATGTCTTCTAGTTTCTTCCAGATTTCCACAGTGCATAATGTTGTGGACTTTTACCGTTTGCTTCATGTTGAAGTCTTGAATCTTTTGCTGCCTTTGTGGAATCGAACTGTTTGCTGATCTTCGTTTGTTCCTCAAACTGTAGGCGGCATGATAAAGATTCTTCTGTTTGTTGGTCATAGTCTCACTTTTGTAGTGTCTTTTCATCATTTTCACTGTTTTGTTCCGAGAACCTGTAACCTGCAACTATGTAGTAGACATGGATCAAAAGCACCTATTTATTTGTAAAATGAATAAGAATGGGGAATATAATAATGCAAAATTATAATATGAACAATATTCCAAACTGAATATCACGATGCAAAACAAAAGAATAGACTATAGTAAAGTTATTACGTTGACTCAAACTTCTTCCCAAGGGGCCACTTCCGATGAAGGGATCTCGGCCCTTGCCTCGTCGAATGAGGTGTGGGATATTCCAAACTGAATACCACTGTGACAAAAAAAGAAAATGTTTGTAATGTCTGTTTTTAAAAATTGATTCCAACAACATCAAATAGGTTTGTCTTATCTTTGTGTTAATTAGAATCAACGCAGTCCCATCAATTAATCATATCACACCAGATAAAGGAACGAAAATATGATGTACGTATATGCCACCCGCATTCGCCACTGGGTCCCATCATCACCCGTCAGGTTACTTAACTAACGGCAGAGCGGGGACTGGACTAGCACGGGTGCAAAACATATACAACATCTACTAGTATATATATATAAATATATATAACAATCATCCCAGGCATGATATAAAGCAACATCTCAGAATCTCAGCCAAGCAACACAGAGTGGTGGATAATCCCGGAGCCTCGGGTTTCATTTGAGCTGTAAATGAGACCTGACGTTCTCTGTCGTGTGGATAGCCTATGCAATGAAAACCTATACCCTTACGAGTGCGGCAAGTTACCCTCCAATCCCAGAAGCAAGGCAACCCCAATCAAAAACGTGAATGGGCCACCCAGCACTTCACGGAATCCGGTAACCTGTGCACCCCTCCGTGGGTCAACCTGTACCCCCTACGAGTGTGGCGAATAGCCCGCCAATTCTAGAGTAATGTCCCCTCCGTCCCAAAGCCATGAGATGCGGACCCGTTTCCCTCTAGAACCCGGCTATTCGTGCACTCCATCACGGGGTAATCCTAGTACAGAAAAGAAAATAAGTACAATGGTGACATCGACCTCAACCCGGTCGTGCCCCAAACAAATAATATACAAACGAGCAGTGAAGGCAGTCCACAATTCGGATGCTCGCCCTGAAATATCAAATGTACAAATGAAACTAAACTATACTATCATTGCACCACTAGCTATCCACTACGACGATCCAACCACAACCATAGCACAAACAGAACATCAACGTGAATGTCATGTTCGCAAACTCGTCTAAAAGACATATAGAAATTAGACGAGTTGTACCGCTCTAATGACATTTACGGTCGCAGATAGTAATGCTGTAAGTCGATGTCGCGCACTCCACGTATTCGCGGGGAGGCGGGAATTGCAAAAAATGATTTTTACGGGCTTCGCAACACCGACTAGAACCAAGGATCGAACATAAACCATAGCTAGCAAACTACTTGAGATTTAACTACTCGGATACGAAGTTATACCTCACGATACATGTCCTTCGGGTCTTCATCGCTGTCCTCCTCGTCTACGTAGGCTCTAAGGATCAGAACGGATCGACGCAACGTCGACGGCCTCCCCGAGTCAAAGACGATCCACCCGAGAGTCTATAGTCCGAGCTTCTACCTCAAATCCGAGGTAACTACGGCTTCTAGTTTGCTAAACTAGAAGTCCTAGAGGGTGCAGAGTGTAAAGATGGAGTGCTTTGTCTCTTGGAACCCTAGGATGCTCAACACATGAGAGCTTTTAGGGTTTTTAGTTGAGGGAAAGAAGAAGAGAGTTCACTTGAGGAAAGAGAAATGGTTTTTGATAATGATAAGAAATGAGATGGCTCACTTGATTTGACTACAAGCATGGCAAGAAAATATCTCACCAAGAAATATCTAATGCCACAAAAATATCTCACAAGAAATATCTAAGTCAAAGAGTCAAACCAAGTCAAGTGGTCAAACCAAGTAGCCATGCCTCAATTATCATTTACAAAAATAACAAATACTTTCCTTCACCTTATAATTGTTTTAATCAAGTCAATGGTCAAAACCCTAATGAGGTGTCTCCTTTTGTGGCTCTCTCATCCGTATATACACACCCGCATCCGTGTTCCGAGAAACACGAATACAAATAGACGAAACTGATCCATCAATATAATAGTAGGATCCGGCTTACACCAAAGCCTACTAGTATTATCCGCCCGATCATCATATGTGCACAAGTATATGTAAGTGATCGAAGCCTTGCGGAAAAACCATACGGCCTCTACACCTTTTTCCCGGTGCAGGGAAACTCTTTATGTGGGACTCTAAAACTCGACACTACGCTGGCAGTGGGTTTAATCACAGATCGCAAGTGGTACCAGCTGCACGTAACGGTCCCCAGGTAGATGTCGATAAGAAGGCCGATGAGCTAATGATTGGTAGAGTTTTTGCGTGCTTAGTTAATTACTGCAATCAAGACGGTTTCGCTTGTAGCTAGCCGGTTGAGTACGGGTCGTCCGCAGGGAGATGGGAATCTTTTTCTATGTGCTTTAACGAGTTAAGTCCAAATGTCCAGGTTTGTTTTGAGATTAACTATGTGCTAAAATGATATATAAAGAGAGCTTGTTAGGGTTAGGATTATGTTAGTTTGAGTTAGGAGTCGCTCACTTCTTTCGTTGCCACTCTTAATATCGGTGTTACGGTAATCGGCAACAACGGGGATTAGCACGACTAGGAAGGAACTTGCGAGTATAAGCTAGGCTTTCCAACGCTTAAGTTCTTCCTTTTGGTGCTTTTCCGTCCGTTCTTGGCTCTTAGCCTTAACCTCCGGTTAATTCAACCACAACCGGTCTCACTAAAGAATCACCGCTATCATGTAGGATAGGGTGCCGTAGGGAGCGGATTGTGGTTCAATTAACGGGAGTCCGAATTAAGATGTTGGGCAAGAAAAGAGTGAGAGAGATTACCTTCTCTCAAACTTTCCTTATCCTACCCTAACAAGAAAGAAAACTACTCAACCATTATAAGAAAAAGAAAATACAACAAAAGGAGGAAGATAGAAAGAAGGAGGTTAGAAGATTACAACTAGCTATTTGAGACCTCACCTTGGCAAGGATCAAGCTTAAGCATCATTGTTGTTAAGGATAAAGAAAAAGAGAACAAGAAAGAAACAAACAACAAATAACAACAACTAGATTAGCAAATGAAAAATACAAGCAATTATCATTAACAACACAACAAGACAAGCATGATAAAAAAAAGAACTCTTTTATTCATCCGTCACTCATAAAAAGTTCACTACAAAGTTTTAATGGAGAAAAGATGAAAAGAGGAAAAAGAACAACAAAATATATCCTAAATCCTAATACAAGAATTAGCACTCTTGGCTTTGGCAAGTTCTGGACTATTTATAGGCGGGGAACTGGAAACCTAGGGCAACAAACTGCCTCTATATAGAATGACCAAAATACCCCTGAAACCTCATCCATTGCGGAGCCCGTACGGCCGCGGAACCGCGGCCCTTTAGTGGACTTAGGCCATGAAATTTGGTGGTTTTCCCTTCTTTTTAGTACTCTTCAGTGTGGTATATGTTGTTTCTCAGAATCTCTTCACAATATTTCCAGAATTTCAGCAGAACAAAAGGTGATGTAATGTGGATCTTTTGTCATGATTTTTCTTGAGCTCCACGTAGATATGTTGGATCTTGTGTTGCCATTGAGCTTTGTGCATGAAAATGACATTGATTTTCCATTTTGTTCCTTAAACTGGTGTGCGGCAACATACGGATAGAGAGCGGAGACCCGTATTTTATCTGTGGTTGGCAGTAATCCGGAATTTGTCATGCTTTTCCATGAATTTCACTGTTTTCTGAGAACCTGTATCGTGCAATTGACTAGCAAACACGGCTTAAGAGTACCTACCGATATGCAATATGATAAAAATTGGGCGGTATAAAAATGCAAAAATCTGATAGGAACAAATACCCCCAAACTTATCATTTGCTCGTCTCGAGCAAAGCCAATTTATTCATAAAAAATTCCTAACCTCACTTTCGCAGGGAACGCGATTGCACTGAGCATGCGCAACAAGCCGTTTAAACCTCTAGGTGTCCCTAGTAGGAGGAGCGTTGTCTCCTGAGGGTTTTCAGCGGATACTACCCACAAAATCCAGTCAAGCTAGTTTTGCAAAATAACTATGATTCAAATCCTAAAGTTTTGTTTCAGAAAATAACAATTCTATTATCCTAAGTCTAGACTATCGAACCTTTATTTTTCACACCTCGCTTCTTGTTTAACTTAAGATTTTATATGTCTTTACGTGCAGTGCAAATAGTGTCGTTAAGTTCCAGAAGGATCGATTAAAGACATCATATCACACAATAAAGCTCAGATAAAAATTTTAAAAGGATCACATAAGTTTTATAAAGAGTTAAGTATTTTTCAAGTTTCGTTTTCCAGTAAAGTTTCAACTTCAGAATTTCTATCTTCCCTAACCGGAAAGTAGGTCTTGTTTTTCACTCCACCTTTTTCTTGTTTTCATTTTATACACACCTCTGTGAACGTGCAATAGTCTTTATCATAGAATAAAACCTTCATATCTCCGCTAGAAATATTTTTTATAAAAACCTGTCTTTTGTCAAGATTATTCTCACACAAAGAACCGTTAGAAATTTTAACTCGGAGAGAACACTTGCTTGACTTTGTTTTAATCTGGACTTTTTAGGATTCTTAACGAGCTTTGGGCCAATGCACCCAAACCAGTTGGCTTTAGGGCATTAGGTGTAGAGACACCCCAGCGAACTTAATTACTCAAGTTACCTAGGCCCAAAAACAAAAGACAATTTAGCGTGAAAATCATGATGATTCAATGCGAACGGAGATATAACCGGCAGTTCAGTTATTTTTTTTGGATAAAAGACGTGTTTAGTGGGTTAGGTGTGTAATCATTCCAATCAAGTTCCAGATGGGTTATTTTTCAGAATTAGTTCCAATTAAGACATCAATAACATTCCTTCATATTCGCTTCACTTCATAAACTATTCTTGATATTACTTATTTCAGAACAAACCTATTTGATCCTTAGAAAATCATTTATCCATTTAAAAGTTTTTAGACATAAAAGACTTGTCATCTAATTTCCAAAACTCACGATACGTGTAGTGTGATGTAAAGACGTATATCAGCTATAGTTAACTTCAAAGGAGAGTTATCTTTCAGGTTTTCAAAATCTAAAAGTAAGATTTAGTTATTCTTATCTTATCAAACAAAACCGTCGAAATGTTGAATCTGAGTTTTCCCACTAGCTAACTTGACGAAAAAGTTTTTATGTTTTTAGAAAATTTTCTGATTTTTATGGATTTTAGTATGCAGATGCAAAATATACATATGAATGCGAAGGTTAGAAATGCGTACCGAGCGTACCCCCAAACTTAAACTGGACAGTGTCCTCACTGTCATTGCATGAAGAGATCATTGAAGGGTCAAAATTGTCGGTTAGATATACACATTTTTTTTTGTTTTTAGAGAAAAGAGATAGTAAAAATGGAAAAGAATATTCACAAATATATACAAAAAGGTATATACATACCCCCAAACTTATTTGGAACAGTGTCCACTGTTCTTGGCTGGATAACCAAAGTTTGGTGGTAGGCAGAGGAAGATTATGCAGGGTAAACCGGCTCCTGTAAGACCAGGAGCTCCTCTGTTGGTTCGGCACTAAGGTACGGTTTTAGTCTGTGTCCGTTTACTTTGAAAAATGAACCGTCCTTTGGATTCTCCAAATCTACAGCGCCATGCGGATACACATTCCGCACAAAATACGGCCCTTTCCAGCGAGATCTGAGCTTTCCTGGATGGAAGTGTAGCCGGGTGTCGTAAAGCAGTACCTGTTGACCAGGTACGAAAGATTTGCGCAAAAGGTGTTTGTCGTGAAACACCTTCGTTCGGTTCTTAATGACAACCGCGTTTTCGTAAGCCTCATCCCTAAGCTCGCTCAATTCGTTCAACTGCAGCTTCCGATGGCTGCCCGCATCTTCGAGAGACAGATTCAGCTCCTTTATCGCCCAAAATGCGCGATGCTCTATTTCGACAGGGAGGTGGCAAGCCTTTCCGTACACAAGCCGATAGGGAGACATGCCAAGATCGGTCTTATAAGCGGTTCGAAATGCCCAAACGGCATTAGTGAGTTTTAGCGACCAATCCTTACGGTTCTTGGAAACCGTCTTCTCCAGTATCTGCTTGATTTGCCGATTTGAAACTTCGGCCTGCCCACAGATTTGGGGGTAGTAGGACGTAGATAGCTTATGATTAATGGAATATTTCCGAATCAAGGTCTCGAAAGTCATATTGCAGAAATGAGTTCCATTGTCGCTAATGATCGCTCGGGGGTGCCTAAAACGGGAGAAAATGTTTTCTTTAAGAAACCTAACGACAACCTTGTTGTCGTTAGTCCGGCTGGGCACAGCCTCGACCCACTTAAAGACGTAATCAACAGCGAGAAGGATGTAAAAGTTTCCAAAAGAGCTGGGAAACGGCCCCATGAAATCTATCCACCAAACGTCGAAAATCTCCACAACCAAGATTGGTTGGAGCGGCATCTCATTCCTGCTGGATATCCGGCCCAAGTGTTGGCACCGGGAGCAAGTCTTGCAGTAGTCATGAGCGTCTTTGAAGAGTTGTGGCCAGTAGAAACCACACTGCAGGATCTTCTCAGCTGTCTTTCTGGGGCCAAAATGTCCGCCACATGCTTGATCGTGGCAAAATGACAGCACACTCTTGAATTCATTGTCAGGGACACACCGTCGAAATATCTGGTCGGGACAGTACTTGAATAGATAGGGTTCGTCCCAGTAAAAGTGTTTTACTTGGGATAAGAATCGAAATCTGTCCTGACTTGAACATTCAGTCGGTAGTAATCCTGTGGCCAAATAATTCACAATATCTGCGAACCATGGTTCGCGAGATACAGTCAAGAGTTGTTCATCCGGAAAAACGTCGTTGATCGGAAGTTGAGGCGACGGCGAAGAAGGAAGTCGTGAGAGATGGTCGGCGACTATGTTTTCACATCCTCTTTTGTCCTTGATAACAAGGGCAAACTCTTGAAGCAAGAGGATCCAACGTATTAGCCGGGATTTTGCATCTTTCTTCGCAAAAAGATGGCGCAGAGCAGAATGGTCTGTGTAGACAATGACTGGAGAGCCGATGAGGTAGGGCCTGAACTTTTCTAAAGCAAATACAACAGCTTAGAATTCCTTCTCAGTTGTTGTATAATTAAGTTGGGCGTCGTTCAAGGTTCGGCTAGCATAATAGATTACGTGCGGCATCTTATTGATGTGTTGTCCAAGGACAGCACCAATGGCAAAGTCGGATGCATCGCATATAATCTCAAATGGGTGCGTCCAGTCAGGTGAAGAAAGAACGGGAGCAGAAGTGAGTGAGCTTTTTAATGACTCAAATGCAGTCACACAGCTCGAGTTGAAGTCGAATGGCGTGTGCTTGCCCAGCAAAAGAGTCAAGGGTCTAGCAATCTTGCTAAAGTCCTTGATGAACCGTCTATAGAAACCGGCATGGCCAAGGAAGGCTCGGATGTCTCTGACGCATCTGGGAGGAGGGAGATTGGAAATGACCTCAATCTTCGCTTTGTCAACCTCTATGCCATTTTGCGAAATGATATGTCCTAAGACATTACCTTCGCGCACCATGAAGTGGCACTTCTCCTAATTCAAAGTGAGGTTCTTGTCCTTACATCGGGTAAGGACAGCGTCGAGATGCAGCAAACACTCACTGAAGGAATCGCCGAAGATGGAGAAATCGTCCATGAAGATCTCCAGGAATTTCTCCACCATGTCTGAGAAGATTCCCATCATACACCGCTGGAAGGTAGCGGGCGCATTGCATAACCCAAAGGGCATGCGACGATATGCGAATGTGCCGAAAGGACAAGTGAATGCGGTCTTGTCTTGGTCCTTTTCGGCGATGGGAATCTGATTATAGCCGGAGTAGCCATCAAGAAAGCAATAGTACTCGTGTCCGGCCAATCGTTCAAGCATTTGGTCAATGAAAGGTAGCGGAAAGTGGTCTTTCCGCATTGCGGCGTTGAGTTTTCTGTAATCGATGCATACTCGCCACCCAGTTTGGGTGTGAGTAGGGATTAACTCGTTCACTTCGTTAGTGATGACCGTTATGCCTGATTTCTTGGGGACAACGTGAATGGGGCTAACCCACTGGCTATCAGAGATAGGGTAAATGATACCACTATCCAGACACTTCACGATTTCCTTTTTCACAGCCTCCTTCATGACTGGGTTGAGTCGCCATTGTGGATCCCTGGCTGGTTTGGCATCATCCATCAGATGAATGTGATGTTCAACGATCAGGGGACTAATCCCCTTGATGTCCGCCATGGACCAGCCAAAAGCTTGCCTATTGCTGTGCAAGACCGCAAGAAGGGCTTTCTCTTGCTCTGGAGCTAGAGAAGCCGAAATGATAACAGGGAGGGTCTCGTTCTCACCCAAGTAAGCGTACTTAAGGTGAGAAGGAAAAGGCTTGAGTTTGAGCATTGGAGGTGAAACGATTGAAGGTAAGATTGGTGAAAAGGTCTCGAACTCAAAGGATTCCAGCAAAGGTTCAAAACGAGTGTAAGCGACCGAGTTGGATGGTTCAGGTAACTCATCCGGAAATTCGAAGGATTCAAACTCGGGTGGTGAGTGGCTAAGATCGTTCAAGAAAGTGAAACACTCGTAGTCATTGTCGGGCGCAGAAACAGCAGCAGGTTCGAAGAGGAACGCACTAGTGGCGTTAAGGTTATCGTGATCGAACAAAAACTCCTCAAATTCACACTCTTCTGGGGTGATCTCCTGGATTGAGCAAACGTCTAGTATATGAGCATTAGGTTCGGTGGGCTGATTCCCCAACCTAAAAATGTTGAGTTCAATTGTCATGTTTCCAAAAGATAAGTTCATCAAACCATTGCGACAATTGATCACAGCATTTGAGGTTGCAAGGAATGGACGACTGAGTATCACCGGAATTTGATTCCGGAGGTTAGCTACAGGCTGTGTGTCTAATACAATGAAGTCAACGGGGAATATGAAGTCCCCAACCTTGATTAACACATCCTCTAGCTCACCTCTAGGATGGGTGATTGATCGGTCGGCCATTTGGAGAGTACAGTGTGTGGGTTTTAGCTCTCCTACACCTAATTGCTCATATACTAAGTACGGAAGCAGGTTAACACTGGCACCAAGATCTAATAGTGCGCGGTTGATGTTCTTATCCCCAATGGTAATAGAAATCGTAGGACAGCCAGGGTCCTTCCATTTTTGAGGTAAAGATTGGGTAAGAGCATCACTCACAGCACTAGCCAAGAAAACTTTCTTGGGTACCTGAGATTTCCTCTTTTTCGTACACAAGTCCTTTAAGATTTTCGCGTAGGACGGGACTTGTTGGACAACATCTAAAAGGGGAATGTTGATGTTAACCTGCTTAAACAACTCCAGAATCTTCTCCATTTGTGGATTTTGTTTATTGGACCTCAATCGGTTTGGAAATGGAACGTTTTTAAAATTGGTTGAGTCCAATGCTTGTGGAGGAGATTGTGGAGTTGGAACGGATCCCAGAGCTGGTGTTTTCATGGAGTGAGAAGTGGGTCCGTTCAAAGTAGAAGAAGAAGAAGAGCCTTTTGAAGAATGGAGAATAGGCTCAGAAGACGAAAAAGAAGAAGAAGAAGAAGCGGCCGGGGTGTCATTATCCTCAATTGTTGTGCCGATGTTGTTGTGCATCATCCTTCCTAATCTCAATGTAGTCACGGCACTCACATTATGGTTCTTTTGTTCAAGAGCAACATGTACATTATGTGGGTGACCGGGATTTGGGAGTGGTTGAGATGGAAGCTTCCCCTTTTCTCGCTCGCTTAATGCCGCATTCAGCTGTGCAATCTGGGCTTCGATGGCCTTGATGCTTTACCCGTGTGCAGCAGTGTGTTGCACCAAAGACTGAATAGACGACTGGATGTTGGCGGTGGATTGTGTCGATTGTTTAACGAACGCCTCCGGACTTCGTTCTAGCGAGGAAACCTTATCGTTGTTTGATGGAACAAAGTTGTTTTGTGGAAAAGAATTGTTGGGTGCAAAGTTGTTCGTCTAATTTTGAAAAGGTTGGGGTTGGAAGGGCTGCTGAAACTGATGTTGAGTTTGTTGTTGTGCTTGTTGTTGCGGAGGAGGGGGCCTCTGGAAATTGTTGCCTTGGAATTGATGCTGATTCTGATTCCAGGCGAAATTGGGGTGGTTCCTCCAACCGGGATTGTAGGTGGAAGAGTATGGATCATTTCTCGGTCTTTGCTGAAATACAGCATTAACCTGATCCTGTCCTTGAGATGGTGAATTGTAAGGACACTCTTCGGTTAAGTGAGAAGGATCGGAACAACAAGCACAAATGGTACGAAGGGGAAGAACAGGGGCAGGAGCAGGAGATGAAAATTTGCTCTCTATCGCTTCAAGTTTTCTCGTTATTGCAGCCATTTCAGCTTTCATCGCAATAGAGACATCAAGTTGGTGAATTCCTACCCTAGACTGACCAGTAGAAGTGGAGGAAGAAGAAGAAGTAGTTGGACTGGTGCTCTCCCATTGAAGCGTTTGTTCCGCAAGGTCGTCGAACAATTGCCACGCTTCCTCGTCAGATTTCGATAGGAAGTGGCCCTGACAAATAGTTTCCAACAACTGCTTGGTTGCTGGGTTCAGGCCCTCGTATAAGGTTTGGCAAAATTGCCATTTCTCGATACCATGGTGAGGGCACTGAATAAGAAGGTCTTTATACCGGTCAAAGCACTTCCAGAAGGGTTCAGTAAGAAGTTGAGACAATTGGTTGATTTTGTTACGGATCCTTGCGGTTTTATAATTCGGATAGAATTTCTTGAGAAACGCTTTCACAAACTCGTTCCAACTGGTTATGGAGTGGGAAGCGGTGCTAAACAGCCATTTTTCAGCAAGATCGCACAAAGTGAACGGAATGACCCGTAGCCGTATAGCATCGTCCGACAGCTGGGTGGTTTTCATCATGGCACAAACATTTTGGAACTTATTGATGAAGATATAGGCATCTTCAGATTCAAGCCCATGAAATTTCGGAAGCATGTTAATGAAGTGGGGCTTAATTTCAAAATTATCCCCATTGGCCGGTGGAAGGGAAAGACAGGTGGGAAGTGCAGAACGGGTGGGATAGAAACGTTCCTGGAGCGCGATTCGCTGTGGCGCTACGACAGACGGTGGTGTGGGTTATTCGCATCCATAGGAGGTCGAATCAATCCCGAGGGAGTTGTAGGGATGTTTGGATTAAATCCTGACATCGCGGAAGAAGAGGTTGGTGATGGTGAAGGTGAGGATGTATGAACAGAATTTGGGTCAACGTCGGAGTTGGCCGGCAAAGGTAAGGGTGAAAGAGGCGTGGACGGAGTTTCGATGTCTGAGTCGATCGCGTAGTCGGTAGCGACTAACGTAACGCGTACTAGGCGGGCGCTAGTGTCTCGAGTCCAAGCGGACATACACTAAACGAGTTTAGTATAGTCAAAGCGGAGAAGGTGAGGGTAAGAAAATGTCAATGGAGAAATATGATGGGTGGTGGGTGAAAAAAATGGGATTTTGGCGACAAAGGGCAAGTTTTTATAAAAGTTTTTGGTTTTTTTTGTTATTTTTTCTTTTTAGAAAGAGCTTTACAGAAATATGTACGAACTTACGGCTTCAAGCAATCACAAACAAGATATGCACAATCACACCTAGATCTAGGGTCACCTAGGTCAGTTAGACAGCTCCTAACTGTTCCAAAGGGCTAGAAATAGGACCTCAAACCGCCTCTTCTCCGCCAATTGCGGCCAGGTAAGTGCCAGGTAAGTGGGAGGCTCCCCACTACGTAAGTAGTGGTCCTAATTAAGTAACTACTTGCCTTGGACACACTTGCCTAGACACCGCAAATTCAGGATATGATAAACGACCGATGCCTGTAACTAGTCCTCTGTCTTATTGAGCGCGAAGTCCTTAGGCCTGAGTCTAGTATTTTTTAATTAAACAATGGTCAATGCATATGCTTTTTGTGATTTCTGGGGTCCTGAGAAGGGTGATGAAATCCCCACCCAATCTGGATTGGTTTCAAGCCCCTTAAAGTCCGTATTAATATATGCAAAGCGGTAACAATCAACTGCAATCAATTTTTATTTTTTAGCGCGGCGCAAAGAATCCTGCACAAAAACAATTTATTGGAAGGGGGAAGAGAGTTTGCGCAAAGAATGCTGCAGAAAACACAGTTCAGTGGAGTTCAGAGGAGTGGGGAAGAAGAGAGAGATACTCACAGAAAAGTTGGCACCCTGAAGGGACCAAATGGCCGCGGTTCCGCGGCCTAAGCTTGCTTATGCCGCGGTTCCGCGGAAAGATAGTGGAGTTAGGCCTCTGGAATTCTGGTGTGTGCTGCCTTGGCTGTCATCTTCTTTTATGGAGCTTCTGAATCTTGATTTGCTTACTGGATCTGCTCCAGAATCTTTCAATAGACCGTCTTTTCCGTCTTGTTCACCCGCGGTGTAGCCGCAAAGATATGGGTCTAACTTCCCACGTCCTTGGCACTGAACTCGAACTTCGTTTTATCCTGCACACTTGCACAAAAACTAATCAAAAATAACAAGATGATTTTTTTACAATGTATATTTTTTTTCGGTTAGATTTATATTCACAAATTAACCCGAAATTACACAAAGAAATAAACTACCGTCTCCCCGGCAACGGCGCCATTTGATTGGTAGAGTTTTTGCGTGCTTAGTTAATTGTCGCAATCAAGACGGTTTCGCTTGTAGCTAGCCGGTTGAGTACGGGTAGTCCGCAGGGAGATGGGAATCTTTTTCTATATGCTTTAACGAGTTAAGTCCAAATGTCCAGGTTTGTTTTGAGATTAACTATGTGCTAAAATGATATATAAAGAGAGCTTGTTAGGGTTAGGATTATGTTAGTTTGAGTTAGGAGTCGCTCACTTCTTTTGTTGCCACTCTTAATATCGGTGTTACAGTAATCGGCAACAACGGGGATTAGCACGACTAGGAAGGAATTTGCGAGTATAAGCTAGGCTTTCCAACGCTTAAGTTCTTCCTTTTGGTGCTTGTCCGTCCGTTCTTGGCTCTTAGCCTTAACCTCCGGTTAATTCAACCACAACCGGTCTCACTAAGGAATCACCGCTATCATGTAGGATAGGGTGCCGTAGGGAACGGATTGTGGTTCAATTAACGGGAGTCCGAATTAAGATGTTGGGCAAGGAAAGAGTGAGAGAGATTTATTTCTCTCAAACTTTCCTTATCCTACCCTAACAAGTAAGAAAACTACTCACCCATTATAAGAAAAAGAAAATAAAATAAAAGGAGGAAGATAGAAAGAAGGAGGTTAGAAGATTACAACTAGCTATTTGAGACCTCACCTTGGCAAGGATCAAGCTTAAGCATCATTGTTGTTAAGGATAAAGAAAAAGAGAACAAGAAAGAAACAAACAACAAATAACAACAACTAGATTAGCAAATGAAAAATATAAGCAATTATCATTAACAACATAACAAGACAAGCATGGTAACAAAAAGAACTCTTTTATTCATCCTTCACTCATAAAAAGCTCACTACAAAGTTTTAATGGAGAAAAGATGAAAAGAGGAAGAAAAACAACAAAATATATCATAAATCCTAATACAAGAATAAGCACCCTTGGCTTTGGCAAGTTCTGGACTATTTATAGGCGGGGAACTGGAAACCTAGGACAACAAACTGCCTCCATATAGAATGACCAAAATACCCCTGAAACCTCATCCACTGCGGAGCCCGTACGGCCGCGGAACCGCGGCCTTTTAGTGGAGTTCGGCCATGAAATTTGGTGGTTTTCCTTTCTTTTTAGTACTCTTCAGTGTGGTATATGTTGTTTCTCAGAATCTCTTCACAATATTTCCAGAATTTCAGCAGAACAAAAGGTGATGTAATATGGATCTTTTGTCATGATTTTTCTTGAGCTCCGCGTAGATATGTTGGATCTTGTGTTGCCATTGAGCTTTGTGCATGAAAATGACATTGATTTGCCATTTTGTCCCGTAAACTGGTGTGCGGCAACATACGGATAGAGAGCGGAGACCCGTGTTTTATCTGTGGTTGGCAGTAATCCGGAATTTATCATGCTTTTCTATGAATTTCACTGTTTAGAGCTGAGAACCTGTATCCTGCAATTGACTAGCAAACACGGCTCAAGAGTACCTACCGATATGCAATATGATAAAAATGGGCGGTATAAAAATGCAAAAATATGATATGAACAGCTAACTCATCCGAACTCCTACTAAGGTTGAATATGACAATCTCTGTACAGTCCGGTCTGTTTATCTAAGAGTATCACATATTGGGCCTAGGGGCGGTAATCTTCAGACTCCTAATAGCGCAACAAGTCGTATCGGAGAGTAGCCCAAAGCACCCTGAGAAACTACTGGAGTACCTACCAGTAAATCTTGCTTGCATTGGTCAAGGACTTTGTGTAATGTCCTTCCAAACACAGCATGATATCAACCCCTAATACCGGGAGAGACGAATCCTATCTAACCGCCACTGCCTCCAAGTGCTTCGGGACTGCACCTAACTACTACCTGTTTGCATGACTCCTTTGAGCCGTGGTAGGGTAGTAATCAAAGTATAGTGGGAACACACTTGAGGCGAAGCAGCAGTGTCAAGTCAACGGACTAAGCTGTACTCATGTCACCTGGGAACTGCTACCCGACGACAGGTATAATACCCACCAACAGTTCCCAACGAGTCCTGTCCAGTGTACTCATAACCTAATGAGCACCTGCATTATATCTCCAGTACGACGTACTGATGGTTGTGGGACAGACCATCTTCCCAGCTGGGATGAGAAGCGTATACACTAGTCTACTGTGGAGTATCGATGCCCTGTCTCGATAATCCTACGACTAGGGACCTGTATAGGATGTGCTTATAGACTACCCAGCCCCCACTAGTGTGACTGCCATCACAACGCTGGTAATCAAGCAAAGATACTAAGGGCTCTACCAATATTTATAAGCGATATGCTAACAAAACACATGCACATATTGAGGTAGAAACAAACCAGGTAGCATACTACCATTTCGAGCAAGACTGTTACTATATCCGTGTATATCCCAAGCTCCCATTAAGTAATATACAATCCAGTATGATACAAAAATGGCTTCTAAGGCATATATCACTAACAATCTCCCACTTACACTAAGGCCATATACCGGCATATCACAGATCGAAGATCTCGAATAGCCTCTCGAACACTGTCTGAGGGATGGCCTCTGTGAGTGGATCTGCAGTGTTGTTCTCCGTATCTATTCTCCTCACCTAGATCTTTTGGGGATCAACGATCTCCTTGATCAGGTGGTACCGCCTCAAGATATGTCTGGATCTCTGATGGGACCTGGGTTCCTTCCCTAAAGCTATAGCACCGTATGTTGTCACAATACTAATGTATTGGACCAACAAATGGAAGGAACCACCTGAAGTTCGGTTAAGAACTTCCATGTCCAGACTGCCTCTTTTGCGGTGTCTCATGCGGCGAACTACTCTGTTTCCATCGTCGAGTTTGCAACGGTGTCCTGCTTGGAGCTCTTCCAACAGACCACCCCTCTATTAAGGGTAAAGCCGTATCCTGTCATGGACTTGGAGTCATTCTTATCACTCTGGAAGCTGGAGTTAGCAAAGGCCTCGAACTGGAGGTCCTTTTCCTCCATACACCAAGAAAATCTCTTTAGTCCTTCTCAGGTACTTGAGAATGTTCTTTACTGCCTCTCAGTGCTTCTTCCCTGGGTTTGACTGATACTGGCTTACCACACTCAGTGCGTATGCTACATCTGGTTTAGTACACAATATCGCATACATTATAGAGCCTACCGCAGAAGCGTAGGGTATATATGTGATGCGAGCCCTTTCCAAATCAGTCTTGGAGAGGGTGATTCAGTGAAAAATCGGTAGACTATCACGCTTTGAATCTTCTATACTAAATATTTTCAGTATGGTGTTGTTGTACCTTGACTGTGAAAGGCCCACTATCCTCTTTGATCGATCACGATAGATCTGGATCCCCAGAATGTAGTTGGCATCACCCAGGTCTTTCATGGAGAATCTCTGTGATAAGAATCCTTTGACTGATTGTAGTATAGAAATGTCATTTCCTATCAAGAGAATGTTATCTACGTACTCAATGAGGAATTCCATAGTTCTTGCTACAATCTTACTATAAATGCATGGTTCATCTGGATTTTTGATAAAGTCGAATTCTTTGACTATCTCGATAAAAAAAATAGATGTTCCAACTCCACGATGCCTGCTTTAGTCCATAAATGGACTTAAGTAACTTGCACACTGTCCCGCTGCTCCCACTCTGATTGAAACCCTCTGGCTGATCCATATAGACACACTCTTCCAAATAACCATTTAGAAAATCCGTCTTTGCGTCCATCTGCCAGATCTCACAATCTTGGAAGGCAGCAATGGCAAGAAGGATCCGAATGGATTTGAGCATAGTTACTGAAGAAAAGGTTTCATCATAGTCCAAACCAGGTCTTTGATGAAAACCTTTTTAAACAAGTCTAGCCTTATAGGTTTCAACCTATCCAACTACACCAATCTTCATTCTGAAGATCCATTTTCATTCTACGGGTTTTACCCCTTCTGGAGCAATTTTCAAAGTGTATACTTTGTTGGTGTACATGGACTCCATTTCGGTCTGCATTGCATCTGGCCATTTTACCGAGTCGCCGCTCTGAATGGCTTACTGGAAGCTAGTTGGCTCATCATTATCAATGATGCAATCCTCTCGATCCCCGTCTACGAGAAAACCGCAGTATCTATCGGGTGGATGAGATAGCCTACTAGTCCTGCGGTTGGCGTAGGGATATCCGGTTCTTTTGAAAGCTCTGGTTCTACCATACTTTCAGTAATAGTTTGTGGTTCTGGAATTTCTTTCAGTTCTATTGCGCTCCCACTATTTCCTTTTACAAAAAATTGATTTTCTAAAAAGTAGGCATGACGAGGAACAAAAAACTTTTTTTCCTCTGCGTAATAGGAAAGATACCACGTGGAGTTCTTTGGGTATCCCACAAACTTATATAGTACTGAGCATGCCTCGAGCTTGTTCGTATACTGCTTTTCAACAAAAGCTGTACTTCCCTATATCTTCAGATACCGAAGATAGGGTTTCTTCCCACTCCACATCTGATATGGTGTGGTAAGCATAGTCTTGGTAGGAACCTTATTCAAAAGATATGCAGCTTATTCTAGTGCATAACTTCATAAGGATTGCGTCAACTTAGCGTTACTCATCATGGAACGAACAATATCCAATAGGGTTCTGTTCCTCCTATACACCGTTGTATTGTGGTGAGTAAGCTGAGAGAGAATTCCATTCTCTTTTAGGTAATCCAGGAACTCGGCAATTTAGGTATTCACCACTTCGATCAGATCTCAGTGTCTTGATACTTTTGCCTGTTTATTTTTCCACTTCATTCTTATATTCCCGGAATTTTTCAAAAGGTTCGGATTTATGCTTCATCAAGAAGACATGTCTTAACCTAAAGAAATTATCCGTAAAAATAATGAAATAGGAATAACCACTTCGTGCATCTGTAGATATTGGACTACACACGTCGCTGTGTATGAGTTCTAAGAGCTCGCTCGCTCTTACTCCGTGTCCAATGAACGAAGTCTTTGTCATCTTTCCTATGAGACAAGATTGACAAGTTGCATAAGACTGATATTCGAACGGATCCAAATATCCCTCTCTATGTAATTTCGTCAACCGTGTTTCATTGATGTGACCCAATCTACAATGCCTTAAGAGAGCCTTATTTAATTCTGGAGACTTTCTTTTAAGTGAGTTCTGGACGTTTGAAAACCTGAGTGTTATTCAATATATACTGTTCTCTAGTGTACCTGACCCAATCAAACTTTGATTTAGGTGGATGTGAACCACATCGCTTACAAACTAGACTTGGTACACACAAACAGTTACATAGAATCAATATCTGCTCACATGTCAATTCTAGATGATGTACCCTACGGATACAGCGTCCATGCTCATTCCGTTAGCAACCCTGAGAGTCATATCACCTGCCCTGATAACTCTACGGTTTCTCAAAGCCTGTAATGAATTACAAATATGAGATCCCGATCCGATATCTAGTACCCAGGAAGTAGAGTTAATTGACAGACTGTTTTCAATCATAAAAACACCCGAAGTCGAAGCCACAAAATACTTCGGATCCTGGATTCTGGCTTTTCCAAGTCATGCATCCCTTCTTCCAATGCCCTTTCCCATAACATTAGGAACATTCCTCCTTCCCTACTGTTAACCCCGAAACTTTTGTCCTTCCCTTTTCTTCTACCTTACTGACACCGCCTATCGTCTTTGTGGAGGTCTTCTTCTTCTCACCCTTGGCATCCGCCTTAGATCCAGAAGAGAAAGATTCCCCAATAAGTAGAGCGGGTGTCTCCCTGGTTTCCTTCACGGTGCCCTCAACTGAAAGTATAACTTTCTTCCCCTGGTCGTAAGTAGGAGGTAGGGACTGTAGAATCAAGTCAGCATATGACTTGTTCTCCAACGTGGTCTCCAGGTCTGTGAGCTTTTTAATATAGCTAATCATTGTAGGGACGTGGTCCCCTACAGATGACCCGACAGCCAATCTCGCTTGAAGCAATTCCTTCGAGATCTCATATCTTGCGATATGAGATTGCTCTCCATATAAAACTTTGTTATGGAGGAAGATAGAAACTGAGTCCATCTTCTCGTGCTGCCTCTGGTATACACCATCAACTGAGGCCAACATGAGGCACTTGGTATTCGCACGGTCTTTTTCTCTTATCTTACGGATATCAACATCCGTGACGATGGAAACTGGACCTGGGACGGCGGGGGCTTGAGTAGTAATGAGGTGGTCTAGCTTGTTATAGGACATCTGGACAAACCTTTGCCAGTCAATATAGTATTACTCAGTCATTTTATTATCTATCTGTAACCTAATCTGGTCACCTGGTCGCTGCAATTAGGAGAGAGAGAATAAAACACTCAGCTTGATACTCTTGCAAGTTTAGATTGGTTTTTAATTTATCTAAACAGGATGTCTCCCATTGTTTCTCGAATCCTTCCTCAAACCATAAAAGAAGAATCAGTCAGGATTGATCTCACTGTACAATACTTGCTTAACCGTTCGGCCAGGCTAGTGTCGGTACTTTGAGAGAGGTTTTACGACACTTTCGTGAAGTTCCTTAATTAAAAAACCTCTTTTCCCTGGAGGCGTAACCCTGCTAACACTATTCTAGACACCTACTTGGTTTATATCATTGATCGTTAAGTGAAGAAACTCCCGAGGAGTAGCGGATACTCATAGTAGGATCGGGATCCAAATATCATTGTGTGATAATCCTGAAGAAATCCTACCAATATTATCACACTCCAAATGGTATGCAGCTTTAGCAAGTTTCAGTTTCTTTAGAAACTCCCGATGTGAATTTTTTTCCCCATGCTCTTATGACCTTGACGAAGGCCAACATATCATAAGTCACATGTCAAGTTCTACTTATCATTATCCAGGTTAATTTGAACCCACCCGCACTTACCCTTGACGAAGGCCAATATAGTAGTACGACTGTCCCAAACCAACGCATCTATCTATGCTACAGATGAATATCCAGCAGCTACCAAACACTATGCCTTGGCTATGGTCAAAATATATAGCTTGAATACTACTGAATATTCAACTGAAATGACGGAGGGCTAGGAATGGTTTTTGGTGAAACCGTGAACATAGTGAACTTGATATAATTGAAGGAACCTGATAGCTTTTAAAAGGAGTGGTTTAAGCTCCGCATTTATAAGTCTCTTGTTTTAAAATAACCGAGTGGTTTTAAAATTTGTTCTAACGATTCAGCTTTGGTTTGTTTGCTTTACATTAATTTAATGCAGTCCCATCAATTAACTTACCATTACAGAAAACAACGAAAATACAACATACGCTTATGCCATCCGCATTCGCCACGGGGCCCCGTCATCACCCGTTAGGTTACTTAACTAACGACAGAGCGAGGGCTGGACTATCGCGGATGTAAACCATAAGCAACGTCTATTATATATATATATAATAATATCCATTCGTCAGACGCAATGATAGACATTCCAGATCATAGATGAACACATTGGATATACTAGGAATTCCGTGTTTCGTTTGAGCCTGTAACGAAAGACGGATTCCACGGTCCTGATGAATAGCCAAACCCCACCCTAGACCCCTACGGTTGCGGCAAACTACTCGCTAAATACCTGAAGTGAAGCAACCTCTCTCAACAAAGTGAGTAGGCCACTCGGCACTTCAAAGTGCCCGATAGTTTGTGCACCCCACCTTAGGTCTATTCTAGGAGCAAAAACAGTAAAAGAAATAATACAACGGTGGCTACAACCTCAACTCGGATGTGCCCCGCAAAATAATATTACATCACTTTATAAATTTTTCATCCAATGAAAGAATGAAAACGCTCATCTCACATCCTCGGCTATTCATCCACGACGATCCAACAAGTTCATATACACAAACGAACATAATATCATCACAGATATGTGCAACCCTGACTAATCGACGTATAGCAATTAGTCGACGTTTCCAAACACATATATACAACACAAAGCTTGTAAGGTAACTACGATATTAGAATTCCGCGTGCAATTAACAAACTTAACCAATTTTTCAAGACATGAAAATCCAGTGAGCTAAAGTTCCAAAACCAATCGTTTTGAGCCAATCCGGGAGTCGAAACGAACTCGAAACCCGCCCGAATTTTCGCGGAGGTGAAGACACTAGAATAACTATCGAACAGGAGGACTTAGGGGGGGAACCCACCCCCATGGGCCACCACGAGGTGGTCCCCAAGGGGAGGCAGACCCGAGAGCACCAAACTGTGGTGCTCTCGGGTCACCAACCCCCAAGACCACCTTGTGGTGGACTTGGGGGGTGGTCCCGGCCGTTGGTCCCCCCGAGGTGTCCCCGGGGTGTGCACGCTTCACCCCGTGGCTTCTTGGTTCAAACCGTAAGCCTACGGGGTGTGCAAACAACTCAAAACTTCATTTTTGAAAACTGTTTTTGTCGGCAGTTATTTCACAACAAAAACGGCGGAATTCTAACATCGCTACAAGCTATCTAAGGTTTATGAGAGGCTCTGATACCACTGTAAGTCGATGTCGTGCATCTCACGTGTTCACAGGGAGGCGGAAATTACAAAAAATGATTTTTACGGGCTTCACAACACCGACTAGAACCAAGGATCGAACATAAACCATAGCTAGCAAACTACTTGAGGTTTAACTACTCGAATATGAAGTTATACCTCACGATATATGTCCTTCGGGTCTTCATCGCTGTGCTCCTCGTCTACGTAGGCTCTATGGATCAAACGGATCGACGCAACCTCGACGGCTTCCCTGAGTCAAAGACGATCCACCCGAGAGTCTATAGTCCGAGCTCCTACCTCAAATCCGAGATAACTAAAGCTTCTAGTTCGCTAAACTAGAAGTCCTAGAGGGTGTAGAGTGTGAAGATGGAGTGCTTTGTCTCTTGGAACCCTATGATTTTCAACACATGAGAGCTTTTAGAGTTTTTATTTGAGAGAATGAAGAAGAGAGTTCACTTGAGGAAAGAGAAATGGTTTTTGATAATGATAAAACATGAGATGGCTCACTTGATTTGACTACAAGTATGGCAAGAAAATATCTCACCAAAGAAATATCTAGTGCCATAAAAATATCTCACATGAAATATCTAAGTCAAAGAGTTAAACCAAGTCAAGGGGTCAAACCAAGTAGCCCTGCCTCAATTATCATTTACAAAAATAACAAATATTTTCCTCCACCTCTTAATTGTTTTAATCAAGTCAATGGCAAAACCCTAATGAGGTGTCTCCTTCTATGCCCCCCTCATCTGTATATACATACCCGCATCCATGTTCCGAGAAACACGAATATAAAGAGATGAAACTGATCCATCAATATAATAGTAGGATCCGGCTTAAACCAAAGCCCACTAGTATTATCCGCCCGATCATCATACGTGCACAAGTATACGTAAGTAATCGAAGCCCTGTCGAAAAACCATACGGCCTCTACACCTTTTTCCCGGTGCAGGGAAATTCTCTATGTGGGACTCTAAAGACTCAACACTATGTTGGCAGTGGGTTTAACCACAGGCCGCAAGTGGTACCAGCTGCACGTAACGGTCCCCAGGTAGATGTCGATAAGAAGGCCGATGAGCTAACTCATCCAAACTCCTATTGAGCTTGAATATAACAATCTCTGTACAGTTCGGTCTATTCATCTAAGAGTATCACATATCGGGCTTAGAGGGCGGTAATCTTCAGACTCCTAATAGCGCAACAAGTCGCGTCGGAGAGTAGCCCAAAACACCCTGAGAAACTACTGGAGTACCTACCAGTAAATCTCGCTTACATTGGCCAAGGACTTTGTGTAATGTCCTTCCAAACACAGTGCGATATCAATCCCTAATACCGGGAGAGACGAATCCTATCTAACCGCTACTGCCTCCAAGTGCTTCGGGACTGCATCCAACTACTACTTGTTTGCACGACTCCTTTGAGTCGTGGTAGGGTAGTAATCAAAGTACAGCAGGAACACACTTGAGGCGAAGCAGCAGTGTCAAGTCGACGGACTAAGCTGTACTCATATCACCTGGGAACTGCTACCCGACGACAGGTATAATATCCACCAACATTTCCCGACGAGTCCTTTCCAGTGTACTCATAACCTAATGAGCACCTGCATACTATCTCCAGTACGACGTACTGATGGCCGTGGGACAGACCATCTCCCCTGCTGGGATGAGAAGCGTATACATTAGTCTACTATGGAGTATCGATGCCTTGTCTTGATAATCCTATGACTAGGGACCTGTATAGGATGTGCTTATAGACTACCCAGCCCCCACTAGTGTGATTGCCATCACAATACTGGTAATCAAGCAAAGATCCTAAGGGCTCTACTAATATGTATAAGCGATATGCTAAGAAAACATATGCACATATTGAGGTAGAAACAAACTAGGTAGCATACTACCATTTCGAGCAAGACTGTTACTATATCCGTGTATATCCCAAGCTCTCATTAAGTAATATACAATCTTGTATGATATAATAATGGCCTCTAGGGCATATATCACTAACAAATGCATGTACTGTAAATATTTAAACAGTGTTAAAATATCGACTTCAAAAACACCCCGAAATGCCTCCATACCAAAGATAACACTATATCCAAAACTGGGCAAAACAAACGATACCTGAAACTAAATTTTCCAGAGACCAGAGTACACCCAAAATCTTAAGTCCAAACTAAAAAATGAAACCGTCCAGGCTGGACTTTTTCCAAATCTCGCCGAGTTAATTTTTACATTTGGTGCTCGTATTTTGAGGGTATTCTAGTTGTCACATAGGTAGTCTTCTGCAATTGTTTAAATAATTTTTGAAGACTAATATAATTCGACAGAAATTGGTAAATGAAGGGTATCGTTTCGAAGTAGTTTCGGTTTCGATACTTTAACATTGTCTACACAAGCTAGTAAAAGGTTAAAGGGTTGGCTCTAATACTATGTTGTGTTACGGCAGGTCCCCGGCCATCGAACCGTTGCTAAATTCGGAACAAAAATTTATTAAAGTCGGCGCTACGATAACCCCGAATACGGATCGACCTTAAACCCTAAAACTAGCAAGCTTTCAAAAAGAGTTTGGAATGTTATACCGAATGATCCTTGTCCTTCGGTCTTTAACCTCTTCCCAAGCTCCTAATGGCCACCACGATCAAGTTTGGTCGCTGGTCTCCCTCCATCGAAGATGATCCACCCGAGAGTCTATGAATTTTGCTTTTATTTCAAAACCGAAGTAACTAGGGTATCTAGTTTTCTACACTTGATAGCTTAGGAGATATAGAGTCTAATAAGGGATTAATTTGTCTCTAAATACCCTAGGGTTCTTAACACATGAGAGGGTTAGGGTGGAGGAAGAAGAAGAAGCCATTGGAGAGAAGTGTGTGTGAAGCTAGAACAAAAAACAACCAAAGAAAAGAAGTGGCTGCCTTTTTTGTGAGAGAGTGAGTGGAAAAATAAATCAACTCAAGAAATAATATCTCAACTCACAAAATATCTTACACCACTCACAACAAATATCAAGCATGAGTCATGCCTTGAACCATGCTTCTATCAATGCATATCACACATATCCCTCCACCTCATTAAACCTTTTAACAAAAAGATTAAAACAATAATGATGTTAGCAACTTATAAAAGATAATCTTGTAATAAATTAGAAGAATGACCCTCATCCGTATATACGTACCCGTATCCATATTCCAAAAAATCAGAATACAATGAGACAAAAATAATCCAACAATATAATACTAGGATCCGGTTTATGTTGGCTATAGCGCCCTCAAGGCAATTATTATAGTCGCAGGCAGATGATTATGATGATTGAGGGAGGACCTATACCGGTAGAACAGTCTTACTTCGAGATGATATTATGCTATCTGGTTTGTTTTTATCATCATGTACAGTATTAGGTGGCATTACAGATAACTATTACATGTTGATAGAGCCCATATGATTCTTGCTTGACTGCCAGCAGTATGATGGCAATCATATACGTGGGAGCTGGGTAGTCTATAGGCACATCCTTAAATGTCCCTAGTCGTGGGAGTTTCGAGATTGGGCATCGATACTCCAGAGTAGATTAGTGTATACTGATCGAGGCCCCGATGAAGGGTGGTGGTCGGTCTCACAAGCCATTGGTGTTAGTTTGTTAACCTAAGATGTATACAGGTGTTCATTGGGTTATGAGTACACCGGACGGACTCGTCGGGAACATGCTAGTTGGTATTATACCTATTGTCAGATAGCAGTTCCCTGGTGACATGTGTACAGGTTAGTCTATCGACCTGAGATCTTCATTTGTCTCGTGTGAGTTCCCATCGTGTTTTGATTACTACCCTACCATGGCTCAAAACAGTCGTGCAAACAAGTTTTAGTCGGGTACAGTCCTGAGCCACATGGAAGCAGTAAGCGGATCGTCGGGGGATTCGTCTCTCCCGGTATTGGGGGTTGATGTCGCGATTATACACGGGTGGCCATCACCAGAAATCCTTGGCTAAGGCAGTCGAGAATTACTGATCTAGGATCGGTAGTTTCTCAGGTGATGATGGACTTCATACCGATACTAAATGTTGTGTTATTAGGGGTCTGACTTTATCCACCCCCTTGACTCGATATGCGATACTCATAGACGAACGGATCAGACTGTACGGATATTGTCACTGTCAGGCTTAGTAGGGTTTCAGGATGAGTTTGCTCGTCGGCCTCCCTTTCGCTCAATACCTAGGTAGCCGTTACGTACAGCTAGTGTCGCTGACGTGCTTCTGGTTGAATCCACTGCCAGCGTATTGAAGAGTCTTTAGATTCCCACACAGAGAGTTTCCCTACTTTGGGTGAAACGATATAGAGGCTGTATGGTTTTACGGCAGGGTTCGATCACATACGTGTACTTATGCACGGATGATGTTCGGATGGATAATACTAGTGGGCTTTGGTTTAAGCCGGATCCTAGTATTATATTTGTTGGATTATTTTTGTCTTTTTGTATTCGTATTCTTCGGAATACGGATGCGAGTATGTATATATGGTGGAGACGTATTCTTGTAATTTATTACAAGATTACTTTTAGAAGATTACACCTCATCATAGTTTAGACCTTTTTGGATTAAAAGGTTATTGAGGTGTAGGATGGGGTTTTTATTGTATTTTTGTGGCACGGCTAATTAGTGACCCATGGTTACTATTCACCATGCTTAGGGTTTTTGTTTGTTATGAGATTATGTTGACTTGAGATATTTTTTGTTGACTAAGATATTTTGGAGACATGGACATTTATGTGATGGCTCCATTATTTCTTATCACACTCACACAACAAACAAAAGCACAAGCCATTATTCATTTCTTTTTCTCTTTCTTGAGTTGCTCTCAACACCTCATTCTCATGGCATCTTCTTCTTCCTCTAGCTACACCCAAATCCTCTAATGAGTTGAGAATCCTTGGGTGTCTTGAGACAAATTAATCCTTCATCACTCTCTACTTCATCTACGGTATCTAAAGTAGCGATCTAGGTGCGCTAGTTGCCTCAGATATGAGGTTGGAGCTTGTTGCATAGACTCTCGGGTGGATCATCTTCGATGAAGGGAAACCGGAGATCATGCTTGATCAAGGAAGCCCCTAGGAGCTTGGGATGATGGTTGAAGACCGAAGGACACGGATCTATTCGGTATAACCATTCTAACTCCTTTGCATGTTTTGTTATCTAGGGCTTATGGGTAGATCTGGGTAATTGGTTGTGGTAGCGCCAAGTTTTATAAATTTTTGTTCCGCATTTGGTCACAGATTGATGGCCGGGGCACTGCCGTAACGCAACATGGTATCAGAGTCACTCTATAATCCTTAGTTAACTCATTGCGACATTAGAAATCCTCCGTTTTTGTCGTGCAAAAACTGCCGACAAAAAAAGTTCCGAAAATTGAAAGTTTGAGATGTTTGCACACCCCGCGGGTTCACAGTTTGAACTGGGAAACCGTGGGGTGGTGCATGGGCACCCCGGGAGGGACCGAATGGATGGACCCACTCCCCAAGACCACCACAAGGTGGTCTTGGTGGTGGGGACTCGAAACTGCCCCACTTTAGGCAGTTTCGGGTCTGCCTCACCCCTTGGCCACCTCGTAGTAGCCTCAGGGTTAGGGTACCCCCTTAAGGCCCCCCGAATCGAAGTTGATTTCATTCTCTAACTCCCCGCTAAGGTTCGGGTGCGTTTCGTTTTGATTCAGACTTCCGAATTGGCTTTAAACGGTCGGTTTTTGGAACTTTAGCTCACTGTTTTTTCATGGTTTTGGAAATTGGTTTAGTTTGCTAATCGTGTGTGGAATTCTAATGTCATAGTTTTCAGTACATACATTACTATCTGCATCTGTGAATGCCATTAGAGCGGTACAACTCGTCTAATTGCTATATGACTTTTAGACGGGTTTGCGAACAAGACATTCATGTTGATATTCTGTGTTGTGCTGAGGTTGTGGTTTGATCGTCGTGGTGGATATCATGGGTGCAATAGTAGTACAGTTTAGTTTCATTTATACATTTGATATTGCGGGACGAGCGTCCGACATGTGGATTGCCGTCACCGTCTGTTTGTATATTATTTGTTTGGGGCACGACCGTGTTGAAGTCGATGTCACCCTTGTACTTATTTTCTTTTCTGTACTAGGATTACCCCATGGTGGAGTGCACGAATATCCGGGTTCTAGCGGGCAACAGGCCCACATGTTATGGCGGTGAGACAGAGGGGGCCTCACTTTAGAATTGGCGGGCTATTCGCCGCACACGTAGGGGGTATAAGTTGACCCAAGGAGGGGTGCTCAAGTTACCGGATTCCGTGGAGTGTTGGGTGGCCCATTCACGTTGTTGATTGGGGTTGCCTCGCTTCTGGGATTGGAAGGTAACTTGCTATGCTCGTAGGGGTCTAGGTTTTCATTGCACAGGCTATCCACACGACAGGGAACATCGGTTCTCATTTGCAGCCCAAATGAAACTCGAGGCTCCAGGATTATCCACCACCCTATGTTGCTTGGCTGAGATTCTGAGATATTGCATATATCTTTCTTCGGACGATTGTTATATATATTTATATATATACTAATAGATGTTGTATATGTTTTGCACCCGCACTAGTCCAGTCCCCGCTCTGTCGTTAGTTAAGTAACCTAACAGCTGATGACGGGACCCAGTGGCGAATGCTGATGGCATATATATACATTTTATTTTTCGTTCCTTTTTTCTGTAGTATGATATGTTAACTGATGGGACTGCGTTGATTCTGAGCAATGCAAGGAAAACAAACCTATTTGATGTTATTGGAACAAATTTTCAAAAGCTGTTATTATAAGGACGTTTTCTTTTGTTTTGCACAACGATATTCGGTTATGAATATCCGGCACCTAATTCGACGAGGCAAGAGCCGAGATCCCTTCACCGGGAGTAACCTCTTGGGCAGAAGTTTGCGTCAGGGTAATAACTTTACTATAGTCGATTACTTTTTGCTTTGCATCGTGATATTCAGTTAGGAATATCATGCACCTCATTCGACGAGGAAAGAGCCGAGATCCCTTCACCGGGAGTGGCCTCTTTTGCAAAAGTTTTCGCCACTATATATTTGTAAAGCTATTCGGTTCCTTCAACGATATCAAGTTCATTACGTTAAAGGTTTTTCTCCAAAAACCATTCGTAGCCTTCCGTCATTTCAGAAGGGTAGCACTTAGTATTCATGCTATGTTTGTTGGCCTTAGTCAAGGCATAGTGTATGGTAGCTATTTGTTACTTTTCTGTTGGATAGATAGATGCGCTGGTTTGGGACAGTTATACAACCTTGTTGGCCTTAGTCAAGGGCAAGTACAGGTGGGTTCAAATTAACCTGGACAATGACAGGTAGAACTTGACATGTGACTTATGATTTGTTGGCTTTAGTCAAGGTCATAAGAGTATAGGGTAAAAATCACATCGGGAGTTTCTAAAGAAACTGAAACTTGCTAAGCATGCACATAACTTCTGGAGTGTGATAACTTGAGTGGATTCCATCAAGTTATCTTGCGATGATAGTTGGACCCGATTCCCTCTGATGAGTTGGTTTACTCCTCGGGTGATTTTAAATGATCCCGACTAATTCTCCTTTGGGTTTGGGGGAGGATTCGAGGAAACAGTGGGAGCCATCCGGATTAGATAAAGTGATTAACCATTCTGATTTAGGTTAGAGTGCAAGCTGAGTGTTTCTTTTCTTTCTCTCTTTAGAAGCGACCATGGCCCGCCCCTAGACTAAAACTCATGAACCAACTTAATCGAACCTTCTTAAAACACACCAGCTTTTGGATTTTCAGAGTTGCATACTTCATTGTCCCTCCTACTTTTACCCGTTGCTTTTCTCCGAAACATTCTGTATCACTACGAAGATCCACAGTTGTTGGATATGACCATTGTATAGTTATATACGAACTCGAAGAAACTTGTTTCAGATTCGATGATGGTTTCCGGTTCTGGAGAAATTGAATAGGACTATTTAGTTGTCTTTTCTTTTACCTCCTCTCAGGTTGTGGGGGCTCCTAAGATTAGGAGAAGGTATACCTATTGTGCTTATTGGATAGTCTTCTTCCAAACCATAGGCAGGTGCCGAAAGGTGGGGAAGGAAGAAACCAATTAGCCTAAGTGATGTCTACAGAAGGTAATAATTAAAGACAAATAAATGGATTAGAAAGAAGGCAAAGTAAATTGCGACTGCTATTATTCACGACCAAACCGCGTATATCATCGCCACTCCTATTTCACCTTTGCATTTATCCAGAACACCCCATATCACTACGAAGATCCACATTTATTGGATAATCCATCGTATAGTTACATACGTACTCGAAGGAACTTGTTCCAGTTCGAGAATGGATTCTGGTTCAGGAGAAATAGAATAAGAATTATTCAGTTGTCTTTTCACTTTACCTTCTCTCAGGTTGAGAGAGATCCTAGGATTAGGAGGGTACACCTATTATGCTTATTGGATAATCTTCTTACAAACCTTAGGATGGTGCCAAAAGGTAGGGAAGGAAAAAAACCATTTAGCCTAAGTACGGTGTACAGAAGGTAATAAGTAAAGAAAAATAAAGGGATTGGAGAGATGGCAATGAAATATACGGTTACAGTCATGAATCTGGATAGTGGAAGAGGCATTACTAGGAATACCCGGATACCCTTTCAAAATATTTTCATGTTTCAGTTTCACTGTGAGTTGTTTATTGAAAACTGATTTCCCAATTAGATTCTTACTCCAGAGTATGTATTTACCAGGTTTGATTCTCACATCTGTATGGTATTACAAATGATGAGTGAGAGTAAGATATTGGGAATTAGGTGATTATATCCTCATTATATCAGAATTCGTTGTAATTGGTGATATTTAAGGAAATCACCTGGATTTTTGCCGGACGGAAAATATTTGGTTTTGAATATCCGCAGTTATGCACCAGTTTCAAACTGATATATATGTACGTTTATTTTATAAAGTGAGATATAACTTTTTGAAATTATGTCTATGGCATTTACCCATATCAGTTGATGGTTAGATAAGAAGCATTCAACAACGGTGTAATTCTTCTTAACCATAGTACAGTTTTCAACCTACGACGCACAGGGTTTGAGTTATTGAACTCAGGGGACTTATACAAAGTATTGTATGTTGTCCAGTGTCCATTAGGACAAAGGGATTGGTACTCGTACTATATTCTGTTTACTTGTGACTTCTCTAGTTTTTAGACAAGTATTTTGTAGAAATACAAGGTCCAAGTTTTGAGAAGTTATAGGTACAAGAATAAAGTAGAGAACCATGTGTTGCAAGTATCGGGATCTTTCAAGGTGATCGAAGATGTAGATACTTATATTTGGTATTCAGTTGATTGTAATGGTTTTGAAAACTTGCTTCTCTTTCAGGTTACTCATATCTGGATGCACTCCTAGTTGAGTAACGCTGATTGGCCTCTCTCCATTTAATTGACATGCACTGGAGACAGCTGCATGATTTGAATCTTGTTCCAATTAAATTAGTGCCTCTGTTTTTATATTGTATATACAATGGTTCATATCTTAACGATGTTAAGGTATATGGAGTTTTCTGGCTTATGCTTGAAACCAGACTCTGGATAAACTCAAGGCACGTTTCAGTAATGGCTGTTTGTGGGTTATCCCGGGCTATGTCGAAGGATAACTTTCTACCATCTGGAAGATCAATAGTGATATTGTTAGTGACTCGCCACAGTTTTAGCAAAATGGAATTTTTTTTCCAAAAAACAATAGTGGGAGTATGGTAGAACTGGAAGTGATTCCAGAACCACAAACGATTACTGAAGATTTAATAGAACCTAAAGATTCAATTGGTTTTTGACATTCCATTAGCCACTCCGCAGATATGGTGGGTAATCTCAGGCGCCTGAGAGGTACTTCGGTATCCTCAAAGATGGTGACAGGGAGGTTCTTGTTTACCCAGACTTGCCATTGCTGCTGTTCTAGACTATGAGACCCGGCAGGAGGATGAGTATAGCGTCGTTCTAAACTATCTTTAGAACTGCACGTGTATATGACTCTGTCAGAGGGTTGTTATAGTCAGTAGGAGCAGCGAAAGCATAGTGGACAAGTAGCTTGTGTCTATTTATAGACTGAAGCAGGTATATCGGAGATAGATCATCTATTTTTGATGTGATAGTCATAAGCTTTGACCTCATCAGAATTGGAGATGGATCTATTAAGAAGGTAGTAGGGTGTGATGTCCTGGTATTTGGATGACATGCACTTTATAGGATGTGAAATTCCTATACTACGATCAGTTATACTGTGGTTGTTGTTGGATATATGTATGCCCTAGAGGCCATTATATGATTGTGGATGTATCAGTATGTGTATATATATTCAGAGGACATTCTTGCTCGACATGATAATATGTTATCTGGTTGTACTTTATCTTGATATGTTCATTTGATTATGCATCTTACTCATTTGGTACATGTTGATAAAGCCCTTAGGATATTTGCTTGACTACTGGGATTATGATGAGGATCATACTAGTTTAGGATATTTGCTTGACTACTGGGATTATGATGAGGATCATACTAGTGAGACATGTGTAGTTTATAAGCATATCCTTGAAATGTTCCTAGTCATTGGTGTATCGAGACGGGGCATCGATATTCCATAGTAGACTAGCGTATACGTTACTTGACCCATATGATGGGCGAGGGATGATCTCATATCCATTGGTGTGGTGACACCAAAGACCGTATACGGGTGCTCGGTGAGGCTGGGTACACTGAACGGACTCGCCGAGAACTCCTATATGGTATTATATCTATCGTCGGATAGCAGTTCTCAGGTGACACTGGTACAGGTTAGTCTGTAAACCCGAGATCGTCATAGAGTCTTGTGTGTCCTCCCACTGTACTTTTATCTCCACCCTACCACGGCTCTACTGAGTCGTGCAAACAGGTGGATTTTTGGTATAGTCCCGAGGCACATGGAGGTAATGAGTGATAGGAGGGGTTTCGTCTCTCCCGGTATTGGGGGTTGATGTTGTGCCATGCACGATTGGCTATAACAGGAAGTCCCTGGCCAGTGCTGATGAGATTTACTGATAAGTGTTATCGGTAGTTTCTCGATCTGTTATGAGCCAAATACCGACATGACTTATTGAGTTATTGGGGTCGACGATGCCATCCTTAGACTCTATATGCAGCATATCCGACGAAAAGACCGGACTGTACGGTAAGTGTTGCCAGTTGGCTCGACGGGAGTTTTGACAGGTTCGCTTGTGTTTCTTCTAATCGCTCAATACCTAGGAGCCGTTACTTATAGCTTGTGCCATTGACGGTTTATGGGTATGTGATATGATCACTGTCTACTACTAGCGTATTGATGAGTCTTAAAGTCCCACAAAGGGGTTTCCTAGCTCAGACGAAAAGATGTGGGGTGCATATGAGATATGCTCGGGAGCCCGATTAAATCCGTGTATTTGATACCGTATTTTAATCGGGCGTTTACTATTGGATGGGTCGTATGTGATATGACCGGGTTATTAAATCAAGTGTTGATTTAATATTAAGTCCATTAGCTCATTTATTTAAAACCTATATCTTTATGATGCATGCATGATTGTATGTATATGTTGATATGGATGCACACATGCAAGCATACATGTGTCATGGTTGATGATACATTGGTGATGGTAATGCAAGACTCACATGGTAACATATTTATATATTTTGATTATTGAGAAAAGGAAAATGGGAATAAAATCATGGTTGACTATTTTACACTCTTCTCTTGTGTTGACTAAAGTCAAAACAATGGTTTCATTGCCTATGGTTTTTGTAGCCCATGGTTTTGCTTAAACTCAAGTCTCAAAATATCTAAATATTTTGTAACCATGGTTAAGGATGACATAATTCTCTCTCTTTCTTGATTATGTTCATTATTCTCACTTGAGTCAAGTTAAGCCAATCTCCTTCTTCTTCTTCCTTCAAGCTCTATAGGTTTTTGAAAGTGAATGAAGAACATAAAAAGAAAAAGTTTTTGAGTGAAATCCAAACCCACATCACCAATCTATATTAGTCTAGCCTACTAGTGTAGGTTGTTTGCTCCACTTCTTCAGAGATCAAGTGAAGTTAGGAGTTTGAGCAAAGGGACTCTGTGGTGGATCGTCGTGAACTTAGAAGAATTCAAGCGAACCGGTTCAAACCCTAGTTGATCTAAGGAGTCATAAGAGGAGGTCTACAAAGGTTGTATTACTTACCTCTTAGTGTTAGACACTTGTTAGTATGTGATATTAGTTGTTGTTACCCTAATTTTCTAGTTCGATTCATGGTTGGTATTGTTTAGCACCTCCTAAATTTTTATTATAGCATGTGTGATGCAATCCAAACCCTAAGATGGTGCTAAGGAATGCCTACAGTGGTGTAGGGTGTTTTTCGTCACCCCATTGGGATGGGAATACGCGCACGCTTGTCAGGCGTACTACAGATTCCCCCTGCCTAGGGTAGGCTGGGGTTTAATGATTGTGGGGATCCGAATCTCCGGTAGCCGTAGACTAAGCTGCCGTTAATTACCCCTCGCCTTTGGGGCGAGGGAACCTCCGATTAACGGGTTAAACTGGTCATGCGAACTCAATGTGCTGTGTCCGTGTGTTTTGTTTTAAAAGGGGGTTTTGGATATATCGGGAGCCACGCAGAGTTTTTACGGGGGTCCCGCTACTGGGATAGCGGGCTGAGGGTCAAGGGGGCTAGCAGCCCCCTTGCGGGGTTCGGGGCAGCGCCCCGGCCTAAAAAAATTTTTGAGGGGGAGAGTGTCGCGGAGTATATGTATGTGTACATATGTATACATATGTATATATATACATGTATATATAAATAAAGGGGAAAAAGACATCCAAAGGATGCGTGGGGCCAGCGCCTAGGCGCTTGAGCGCAAGCGCGCCACGTGTCGGCACGTGGGCGCTCTGCACTCGAGCGCAGAGTGCTGGAGCGCAACGCGCCACGTGTCGGCATGTAGGCGCTTTGCGCTCGGACGCTGAGCGCTTGGACGCAAGCGCGCCACGTGTCAGCACGTGGGCGACTTGCGCTCGAGCGTTTGCGCTGGAGCGCAAGAGCGCCACGTGTCAGCACGGGGGCGACTTGCGCTCGAGCACCTGCGCTGGAGCGCAAGCGTGCCACGTGTCGGCACCAGGGCGACTTGCGCTCGAGCGCTTGCGCTGGAGCGCAAGAGCGCCACGTGTCGGCACGCGGGCGCTCTGCGCTTGAGCGCCGGCGAGAAAAAGAGGGTTTTAGCCTAAAAAAATTTCTCGGAAGAGAAATTAGAGAGGAGTTGGACTCCTGAGTGTGTTGTTTTTTTTTCTTTTTTTTTGTGTTAATGGAAGGGGTTCTTCTTCCTCCTCCTCTGTTAGCTGGATCTTGAAGATCAAGAGATATGGGATTTTAAAAATCACTCCTTTTTGAGATCTAATGGAAGATCTGAGTTCCCCTTGATGGGTTTTGTGGTGAAAAACTAATTTGTTTTATAAAAAGGAAAGTAGAACTCTTGATTTAATTCAAGAGAAAGAAGAAGGTTTTGGAACCTTGAAGAAGGAGAAAGATCTCAGATCTGAAACTTTTTTTTGGAGAGAGAAAAGGTTGTTTAGATATTTCATTATCTTTGCCTTTATAGGCTATACACTTTACACATAGCCCATTGGGCTTCACAAAATGGCATTTTGCCTATCCCATGGGTCATGTGCCATTTCTTTTTACACATAAGCCATGGGCTTTACAAAAAATTGGCTTTATGCCTATAAAATGCAACAAAATTATATATTACAAAATTTTATCTTGGCATAGGGGGGAGGCTGGCCGCTTCATGTTCGGGCTCGACCCGGGCATGGGCCCACTGGATCTGGGCTTGGGCCCACTTGGTTTGGGGTTGACTTTGATTTTGACTTGGTCAACCGGGGTGTAAATTTTTACCCCAACAAATTGCCCCCCATCAATAAATGCACACCACATATGTGGGTCGTGTGCATGAAATTGATGGATCCTCTTTTACTTGGAGGCGACCTGATTTGGTTCCTGCTTTTTGGGAAGTTGGCACTGCCCTTTTTACGACATGGACGGTCGGTTCTGCCCTTTTTGCGACTTGGACGGTCGGTGCTGCCCTTTTAGTGACGTGGACGGTCGGTTCTGCCCTTTTTGCGACTTGGACGGTCGGTGCTGCCCTTTTAGCGACTTGGACGGTCGGCGCTGCCCTTTTAGCGACGTGGACGGTCGATGCTGCCATTTTAGCGACGTGGACGGTCGATGCTGCCCATTTTGTGACTTGGACGGTCGATGCTGCCATTTTAGCGACGTGGACAGTCGGTTCTGCCATTTTACCGACGTGGACGGTCGATGCTGCCCTTTTTGCGACTTGGACGGTCGATTCTGCCCTTTTTGCGACTTGGACGGTCGGTTCTGCCCTTTTTGCGACTTGGACGGTCGGTTCCGGATTTGACTTGCTCCGCTTCTTGCGGTGTCAGGGATGAAGTTGACTTGTTTCCGAGGTGGAATTTGATTCTGCCAGGGAGGTCATTGGTTGTTCGCTGATTTGATGTGATTTGGGTTGACATCAGCACCGCTACACTGGAATATAGTACCAGGAGAGAATCATCATTTGCCATGAGAGGATTTGGGGATTGGTTTTGGTTTGGCATCAGCATCGCTGTACTGGAATATGGTACCAGGAGCGAATCATCATCTGCCATGAAGAGATTTCCCTCGTCCCAGTTTAACGACTTAGGGGTCATCTGTTCCCAGTTTAACGACTTAGGGGTCTATTGGATTGGAGTTTGGGATTTTGGGGTTAGGACAGGCATCAGCGTTGCTAACACTAAAGCACACGTGCCAGGAGTAATTCCTCAATTGCCTATTCCTGTTGGGGGAGCGATGGCTTAGGAGACAGGTTTAGGTCCCTATCGCCTAAGGCTTTTCAATTTTATGGGCCGTGAGGGTCCCATAAAAGCATTTTCTCCCTACGAGTCGTAGGGATCCCGTAGGTGTATTTTCTCCTTAGGAGTCGTGAGGACTCCTAAGTGTGTTTTTCCTTTATGAGTCGTAAGGATCCCACAAAGGTTTGTTCTCCTCATATATCGTGAGGACACATGAGTGGGTCTTATCAATGGAGCATCATTCCCAAAGCGGAGACCGGCCGCGTAACTGGTGATTACGGTGGGGCATGGGTATGATGAGAATTATTTGAGCCCGTGGATTGTATACGATGGTCAACTTGGGGACCCAGCGTAGGGCTGGAGAATTTTAAGAAATTGGATTTTGGTTGGCGTCTGCATCGCTACACTGGAATATGGTATCAGGAGCGACTCATCATTCGCCGTTTGGGGACTTGGAATTTGGATCTTGTTTGGCATCAACATTGCTGCACTGGAATAATGCCAGGAGCAACTCATCATTTGCCTTGGGAGGACTTGGGATTTGGGTTTTTGGTCGGCATCAGCACCGCTAACACTGAAGCGAAATGCTAGGAGCGACTCATCATTTGCCGTTGCCCGTTGGGGAACGATGGCTTAGAAGACAGGTTTGGGTCCCTATCACCTAAGGCTTTTCAATTTTATGGGTCGTGAGGGTCCCATAAAAGCATTTTCTCCCTACGAGTCGTAAGGATCCCGCAGGTGTATTTTCTCCTTAGGAATCGTGAGGATTCCTAAGTGTGTTGCTCCTTTGTGAGTCGTAAGGATCTCACGCAGGATTTTCTCCTCACAAGGTCGAGAGGACTTTGCGAGTGTATTTCATCTCCTTTCACGAGTTTGCGCCCTTTCGGGTTTTCACAGACTCGCCGGTAGTCCTGCTGTTTTTACTCACGGAGCCCTTTCGGGTTTTCATCCGTGCCCATTTTGCTTGTGAACATACCGTTTATTTTTTTTATTTCTTTTATTTTATTTTTTTTTCTTTTTTTTTTTCCTTTTTTTTTTGCCGCTGGTGGGACTTTAAAAGTAGTCTCACCGGCAGGATTTGGGAGAGATAGGGGCCATTTACGCCCGTGGATTGTATACGGTTTTGCAGGATGTATGATCCAGACCGTAGGGCTGATGTACTCAATTCGCCTGCGACTTGGAGCATTTACGTGTAGTATTTCTTGAGATATCGGCCATTGATGGGTGGCATGGGCCTTTCTCCCTCGGCACTTATTAGTTGGTAGGATCCTCCGTCGAACACTTTCTCGATGACATATGGTCCTTCCCAGTTTGGCTCGAATTTTCCTTTGGCATGTCGATTGGAGATGATCGGTCTTTTGAGGACCAACACCAATTCATCTTTCTTGAAAACGCGGAGACGGGTTATCTTGTCATAGGCCCGTGACATTTGGGCTCGGTATAGCTCCAGATTTTGCTGCACCGCGAGCCTCTTTTCTTCGAGGGCATTGAGCTCTTCAAGCCGAAGGAGCACGTTTTCCTCCTCCGTCAACTCGTGCTGAACGGCCATTCTTAAGCTTGGAACTTCGACTTCGAGGGGGAGGACCGCCTCCACTCCGAAGAGCAATGAGTATGGAGTGGACTGAGTTGGAGTACGGTGCGTGGTACGATATGCCCACAACGCCTCGTGAAGTTTGAGATTCCAGTCTCTCTTGTTGGCTGAAGTATTTTTCCTCAGGAGCTTGCATAGAGTCTTATTGAAGGCTTCGGCTAGCCCATTGGCTCTTGGATTATAGATGGAGGAATATCTCCAGTCTATCTTGTGCTGAGTAGTGAACCTTGAGACATTGAAGCTCTTGAAAGAAGGCCCGTTGTCAGAAATGATTCTTCTTGGTGTACCGAAGTGGTATAGAATATTATGCTGGAAGAATGTCAGAATATCTTTTGTCTTGACTTCTTTTAGCGGGACAGCTTCAGCCCATCTGGAGAAGTAATCTGTCGCGGCCAGTATGAACCGATGGCTTTTGGATGACGGAGGATCAATTGGGCCAACAATGTCGGTGCCCCAGACTTCGAAGGGCCACGACGCCACCATAGGATGCAATGGATTGGGATACTTGTGAATAAAATCACCGTGAATTTGGCAGATATAACGTTTCTTTGCATGCTTTCCGCAATCCCGTATCATGGTGGGCCAGTAATACCCAAGCCGTTTGATCTGAAGTCGCATCTTGGGGCCAGATTGGTGAGCACCGCAAACGCCCGAATGAACATCTTTCATGACCTTTTGGGCTTCGGCCAATGACAGACACCTGAGCCAGAGTTGGTCATATGACCTGCGGTATAATGTGTCATTTACGAACACGTATCAGAGAGCTCTTTTCTTCAGCTGAATCCTCGCGGATTTTTCTTCGGGCAGCTTGTCGTATCGGAGGTACTCTATGAAGGGTTCTCTCCAATCGGGCTCGTCTTGGATGATCGAAGCTTCTTCGGCAGGACTGCTCTTCTGTTCCGCGCTTTCCTCTTCTCGTAGAGAGACTGGGGGTAGAATTTGTCGGCTCCTGACTGTGATCAGAATTTCGTCCATGTCAGGATCGGCCAGCTCCTTGGCTAAGCGAGCGAGTACGTCAGCCTTCCCATTCAACGCTCTAGGGACTCTCATTAGTTCAATATGAGTGAACCGTTTCATGAGTTCCACCACTCGGCCTCTGTACCGAGCTAACTCGGGTTTGTATATTTTATAATCGCCGCTTACTTGGTTGACGACGAGCTGGGAGTCACCGTAAACTCGTAGCCGACGGATTTCCATTTCTGTGGCGAGCTCCAAACCAGCTATCAGAGCTTCATACTCAGCTTCATTATTTGTCCGAGGCTCGGTGAGAGCGAAAGAACGCTGCAGGGTTCCCATTGATGGCGTGGTGAACACCAATCCTATCCCCGCTTTTACCTCCGGGATGCTTGATCTGCCGGAGCTCCTTATTGATGAAGCCCCATCAAAGTAGAGCTCCCAATATGGCTCGTCTTCCTCGAGGTGCAGCACTTGTTCGTCGGGTAACTCACAATTTAGCGGCGATCCTTCTGGTATGGGATGAGCAGCAAGAAAGTCTGCAAGAGCTTGCCCTTTTACTGCTTTCTGGGGAGTATAAACTATGTCAAACTCGAGTAGCATAACAGCCCATCTTGCCATTCTGCCGGCTAGGCTCACTCTGGTAATCAAGTGTTTGAGCGGGTCGACCTTGGAGATCAGCATAACCCGATGAGCAAGCAGATAGTGCCTCAGCTTTTTCACAGCAAATATCAGAGCCAGGCATTGCTTCTCGATTGGGGAATAGTTGTGTTCCGCCTCGACTAGAGTTCGACTGAGGTAGTAGAGGGCATTTTCTTTTCCCTCCTCGTTATTCTGGGCAAGGAGCGCACCGAGTGACTCATCCAGTGCGGCAGTGTAGAGAATCAGCGGTTTATTTGGAATGGGAGCGGCCAGCACTGGAGGGTGCAACAAGTACTGTTTGATGCTTTCGAACGCTGCTTGACATTCAGTATCCCAGATAAAAGGAGCTCCTTTCTTCATGAGCTTCGAGAAGGGCCTACATCTCCCCAATAAATTTGAGATAAACCTCCGTATATAAGCAAGCTTGCCTTGAAAAGACCTTAGCTGCGTCAGACTCTTCGGAGGGGGCATCTCCATGATGGCCTTTATCTTTGATGGGTCAACTTCGATCCCTCGATGTCGGACTATGAAGCCCAGGAATTTTCCCGATGACACGCCAAAAGCGCATTTCAGAGGATTCATCTTCAGGTCAAATTCCCTCAGTCTGGTGGGAACGGTCCTAAGATCCTGGATATGATCGGCCTTGGTTTTAGTCTTAACGACCAGATCATCAACATAACATTCGACGACTTTATTAATTAGGTCATTGAAGATATTGGTCATTGCCCTTTGATATGTAGCGCCCGCGTTCTTCAGCCCGAACGGCATCACTTTGTAGCAGTATATTCCGATCGGGGTTCGAAATGCTGTGTGCTTCTCATCCTCAGGCGACATCTTGATCTGATTGTATCCAGACGAGCCATCCATAAAGGTGAATAGCTCGTAATTTGAGGTGTCATCGACCATCATTTCCATGACCGGTAGCGTGAAGTCGTCATTTGGACATGCCTTGTTGAGGTCCCTGAAATCGACACAAACTCGGATCTGCCCATTTTTCTTCTTCACTGGGACAATGCATGAGATCCAGTCCGCATATTTCTCTTCCCTGATGAAGTCGGCATCGATGAGTTTCTTGGTTTCCTCGATGACCTTTTCTTCCAACTCCCTTCTCATTCTTCGAGGAGCTTGTTTGACTGGCTTAGCATCGGGAGATATAGCCAACTTATGTATGGCCACTTCAGGGGAAAGGCCAGGCATTTCTTTGTATGTCCACGCGAAGCAGTCGACGAACTCATGCAGTAGGGCAATTATCTGTGCTTTCATTTCCTTTGACAAGAGCGAGCTGATGTAGGTCGGCCTTGGATTATCGAGCGTTCCTAAGTCAATCTCGGTTAGCTCGTCAAAGGTTGCTTGTCCACCATCTTCGAGCTCTTGAGGAGCTTCTTCTGGCTCGGCTATCTCGTCATCACCATTTGATCTTTCGCTGGCCTCACCAACATAGATCATGTAGCACGCTTTGGAATCAGGTTGAATGTAGCCTATGCCCCGTCTATCTGGAATTCGTCCATCGATGAGTGCTCGGACCTGGGGCGGATACCATAGTCCTTCGTAAAACTTTGCTTCGGACTCCGTTTGATATAACCGGCATCCGCACTTCTTAAAGTATTCCCGCATATCGGGCGCATAGTATCTGGGATTGAGGACGGCTCTTATGCCCCTCTCATAGGGAAGGCACGCGACAGAAAGATCGTCCGGGTGCACAACGGGGTTTGACCTGTAAAACAAGATGTCCTTCTGTCCATTTTTCCTCCCGGGTACGTAGAAAGTTTTCAGCTGGTCCACGGTAGAGACTGACAATGCGTCGAGCTCTTTGCACATCCGTTCCGGCACCCTTGTGATGGCCAGGGACCCTTCTGCAACTTCGAAGGTCTCTCTTAGTTTCGCTTGCTGCATAGGGGTCCAATCTGCACAGCTGTTGCACGGCAGGTCCTCTTCTTCTGACTCTTCAGTGTCACTGCCAAGATGAGGGCGGACTTTGCTACTAGATGGACCTTCAGTAACAGATTCGTCCGTATCGCTGCCGAAACGAGGGCGGGTTTTACGGAAGGACGGGCTTCCAGCGTCGGACTCATCAGTGTCGCTACCGAAATATGGGCGCACTTGGGCGTTTTTACTTTTAAAAGTGACAACCGGCGCAGATTTGCTTTTGGGTCTTGGGGCCGGTCTATCCTCAGTCAGTTGTGGCTTAGCATTTTTGTGGTTCATAAAGTACCGAGAATCTTCATAGCGGACTTCATGCACACCGAACGGCTGGACGTCTCCGTCAATGCGTCTTTCTTCGCCATTTTTAGTATACTTCATGCATTGATGGAGAGTTGACGGAATGATGCCATAATCGTGGAGCCACGGCCGCCCCAAGAGAATCTTATAAGACGTGTCGGCGTCGATCACGTATATCTTAGCTTCAGTTTGCAGATCCCCGAATTTGATTGGCAGAGCTATGGACCCCAGAACTTGCTGGCAATTTTGGTTGAAGCCCTGAATGACAATCCTTTCCCTTGACAGGTGTCGGACGTCCATTGACAAACTCTTCAGCGTCCGCAAGTTCATGATGTTCACTGAAGACCCCGGATCAATCAATATGCGATTAATCCGATCTCCGTCGCTGTACCCGGTCACGCAAAGCGGCCGATTATGCTCAGCCGTTCCCAGTAGCAAGTCTTCATCCTTAAATGTGACTGCGGCGGCATGCAAAGCGTGCGGAGATTCTTTCATATTAATTTCCGCAAAGTGAGCCTGATACCGCTCGGGGTTTTGGAGAGCATGAATAAGAATATTTCTAAGCTCCTTAGATAGGACCAAGGCGTCGTAGATGCTCAGGAGAGACGGAAGCCTTCGAAGGTGAGCCAAGATATTATAGTCCACCGAGGAAGGACTTGAGTTTTCATCAGCCGGTTCTCTTCCATCTTCATCATTAGCCACATGTTTTTCCTTCCCTTTTGGGGCGTTGCCCTGATTTGGCGGTAGAGCCCTGCCGCTTCTGAGCTGGATTTGATTGGCCTTTGTGGCGAGCTCCTCATCTTCTTCGGGAAAACAGAGCTCATCCTCGGAGTCGCTGCCAAGATGGATAGCGTAGCAGGTCACTACTGGGATCTCTTCATTGGAGTCTTCTTCTAACTCCTCCAGAATTTCAGCCGCTTGTACAGGGAAGAACTCCTTCAATTGAATCAATGTTCTTTCCTTTTGTTCATATTCTTCGAGGGAATCGATATATTTTTGAATGGTTGATCTCCCTGCAGACTCTTTTTCGCGCCGAGCTGCACTTTTCTTCTTCTTGAGCTTCTTGGATTTTGAGCCTGATGGAGCCGCATTGGCAGCTGGACTGGTAAGCTTCTTCTGCCCTTCCCATTCCGTCCTGGGTTCTTTCCGAAGTAGCTTTATCATCTTCTTCGTCTTATTAGATATGTGCATACTCCACGGAGGCCGCGATGAGTCCGTTTCATTTCTCAGAGCAGCGGGTTCGGCTGTCTGCTCCCAGAAGGCTTCAGTTTTTGTCTGTATAAAGTTGGTGGTTGCAACTTGATTGTTCACCAACATGCTTTTGGACAGCTCGATCTCTCCAGCTTTGTACTGCTTCTCGACCCAGTCTTTGAAGATATAGCAATCCTCGATCGCATGGCTCACTACTCGGTGGTACGGGCAATACAGGGGATTGTCGGTCATTTTTGCTTCTTGGGGTCTTTTCGACTCTGGCAATTGTAGGCCGTTGTTCAAGGCATCTTTAAATATCTTACGGACCTTGTCCCTTCTGAAAGAGTAAACCTTGTTCTTTTTCTCCTCTAGGGAAGGCCTATCTCCTCCCAGCAATGGCTTTCGAGACCGGTTAGTTTTGGATTCACCCGCCCTTCGCTTTTCTTCATTGTCGGACGCATTGAAGACATTGGTACTGCTGGAACTCCCGCTTCTACGGTTGTCGTCCCGCTTGCTTTTCCAAGTTTTGTCTCTCTGAGAATCCGACGGGGACTCTTGCTTTGAGCGTTCCATCATTTGGACTTTCTTGGTTAGCTCCTGAAATGTCTTGAGGCCCGCCGTACACAAGAATGGGACCATCCAGTTGCTGAGGTTTCCAATGAGAAGGCTGACGGACTGGTCCTGCTCCAGCGGCGGTTCGCATTTGGCTATGAGATTACGCCATCGAGCGATAAAGTCGGTGTTGCTTTCATTCTTCCCCGGCTTGGTCCTCACAAGGTCGGCAATGGAGATTTTATCACTGACACTCATGAACCTTTGCCGAAACAGGGACTCCATTTGGGCAAAGGTAATGACGGACCCGTCCGGTATACTCGCATACCAGTCGAAGGCGACGCCGGTCAGGCTGTTGACAAACTGACGAAGAAGGAGCGCGTCATTGCCCCCTGTATTTCCGCACGATGCTTTGAAGTAGGAGACGTGCTGATTTGCATTCCCCGTTCCATCAAATCTTCCGAACTTAGGAATGACGTAGCCGCTTGGGAACTCAATCAGATCGTACTGCGCAGGGTATGGCCGCCCACTACTGCCGATTTCTTTCTGAGCTTCAGCTTCGGCCACCAATGTTTTAACCTTGCTGGTGACCAAATCCATTATCCGATCCTGTGTTAGCGGGATAGTGCTATCTGGGGCCAAGGCGTCCCCAGAAGCGGAATGTGGCCGGCTTTCATGCGGCTCAACCAGTCTTGGTCCCAAAGGAACAGGCATTGGCTGCCTCGGATTGTCATCACCCGGCTGATTAGTAGCGGCTTGTGCCTGATTGGGAGGCGCTCGAGCAATTTGAGCCGTAAGCTGCATCACCACGTTCGTTAAGTCGTCAATCTTCGAATAGAGCTTGGCCATCTCTTTATCTTTGCTCTTGAGCTGTTTTCGAAGCTCTTGAAGCAGCTCTTGCTCCGCAGTCCTGGGGCGGAAAGTTGGCTCTTCCTCACTGTCCGAGCTTGACTCCGCATGGACCGAGGGGTTTTTCTGCCTGTCATCCTCATCGAGAGGGTTTTCTTCATCCAGCGGGGGTGGCTGTTCTTGGGCAGCGGCAACTACATTCAGGCTAGATTGGGCTTGGGATGTGGTGGCCCCATCCTTGCTTTTGCTGCGAAGGTTGTCGCTGGGGTGCCCGCCCTCCATATAAACCGTATGGATAATATATCCAGCCGTCTTTTTATTGTCGGCGGTTGATTTCACAGATCGCTGTCTTGACCCCCTTGCTTCGGTAGCTGGTAGTCGATTGAAGGCGGCTGGCCTAACTAGGTTCTTGAATAGTGCTGGCGCTTCTTTTCTGGATTTGCCCCACTGCTTTCGTGCGGCACAAAGCGCCTGATAGACCCTTGAAGAGACAGTGTCATACTTTTTTTGTTGGGGCCAGGACACGTCTCTTTGTGGCACTGTTCGGACCGCTGTCTTCTTGATTCTGGCGGTCATGGCATTTTTCTGAACCCACTTCAGAGGCTCGAAAGAATTGCTGATTCTTACGTCCGACTCAGCCATCGTCGTCGGCCAACCCTGCACTTGGAACTTCACACGATTCCATTTGGCCGAAGCCTTGACCCTCTTGTTGGCTCGATACCTGAGCCGCTTCTGCCTTAACTTTTCTGTTCTAAGCACCTGGCAGACTTCGGCTCTTTGGGAAGACGCCGCAGACCGGGCGATGGAGGGCCTTGGAGATATGCTTGATTGTGCATTTGTTAGAGTCATCGCCTAAGCTCGTCCGCAACATTTGATGTTGCCCTTCGTACTGGAAGACTTGCCCCCAGCTGGAGCGCCAGAGAGCCGTTCAGACACCGTTTTAAGTTTCGTTTGTGGTGCCTTGGCGATCACAACATTCGGCCTCTTGCCCCTTGAGATCGGCTTGGCCGCCTGCTTTGCTGGGATTTCTGCCAGATGAGCGCTTCCGGCAGGGTAGATGATGACGGAGCCAAACTGGCGGGGCGGTTCCTCCCACTGTCGACTGAGGCTTGCGGGGAGAACCACACGAGCGTTGATCTTGACCACGTACGGAATCGGGGTCACGTTGGAAGCTGAATTCGTCTGGGGAGACATTGTCGTCAAACGTTGATTGCTGCATGGAAAAAAAAACATCATTTAGTATAGGCAATCGATATGTATATTGATTGAGTTCGCATGAACGTTTAACCCGAAATATGGGAGGAGAGATTGGTCCCACCGGGCGTGCCAGAATCTGTAGGGTGTTTTTCGACACCCCATTGAGATGGGAATACGCGCACGCTTGTCAGGCGTACTACAGATTCCCCCTGCCTAGGGTAGGCTGGGGTTTAATGATTGTGGGGATCCAAATCTCCGGCAGCTGCGGACTAAGTTGCCGTTAATTACCCCTCGCCTTTGGGGCGAGGGAACCTCCGATTAACGGGTTAAACTGGTCATGCGAACTCAATGTGCGGTGGCGTGTGTTTTGTTTTGAAAGGGGGTTTTAGATATATCGGGAGCCACACAGAGTTTTTACGGGGGTCCCGCTACCCGGATAGCGGGCTGGGGGTCAAGGGGGCTAGCAGCCCCCTTGCGGGGTTCGGGGCAGCGCCCCGGCCCAAAATTTTTTTTGAGGGGGAGAGTGTCGCGGAGTATGTATATGTGTACATATGTATACATATGTATATATATACATGTATATATAAATAAAGGGGAAAAAGACATCCAAAGGATGCGTGGGGCCAGCGCCTAGGCGCTTGAGCGCAAGCGCGCCACGTGTCGGCACGTGGGCGCTCTGCGCTCGAGCGCAGAGTGCTGGAGCGCAACGCGCCACGTGTCGGCACGTGGGCGCTTTGCGCTCGGACGCTGAGCGCTTGGGCGCAAGCGTGCCACGTGTCGGCACGTGGGCGACTTGCGCTCGAGCGTTTATGCTGGAGCGCAAGAGCGCCACGTGTCGGCACGGGGGCGACTTGCGCTCGAGCACCTGCGCTGGAGCGCAAGCGCGCCACGTGTCGGCACCGGGGTGACTTGCGCTCGAGCGCTTGCGGTGGAGCGCAAGAGCGCCACGTGTCGGTACGGGGGCGACTTGCGCTCGAGCGCTTGCGCTGGAGCGCAAGAGCGCCACGTGTCGGCACGCGGGCGCTCTGCGCCGGAGCGCCGGCGAGAAAAAGAGGCTTTTAGCCTAAAAAAATTTCTCGGAAGAGAAATTAGAGAGGAGTTGGACTCCTGAGTGTGTTGTTTTTTTTTCTTTTTTTTGGGTTAATAGGAGGGGTTCTTCTTCTTCCTCCTCTGTTAGCTGGATCTTGAAGATCAAGAGATATGGAATTTTAAAAATCACTCCTTTTTGAGATCTAATGGAAGATCTAAGTTCCCCTTGATGGGTTTTGTGGTGAAAAACTAATTTGTTTTATAAAAAGGAAAGTAGAACTCTTGATTTAATTCAAGAGAAAGAAGAAGGTTTTGGAACCTTGAAGAAGGAGAAAGATCTCAGATCTGAAACTTTTTTTTGGAGAGAGAAAATGTTGTTTAGATATTTCATTATCTTTGCGTTTATAGGCTATACACTTTACACATAGCCCCTTAGGCTTCACAAAATGGCATTTTGCCTATCCCATGGCTCATGTGCCATTTCTTTTTACACATAAGCCATGGGCTTTACAAAAATTTGGCTTTATGCCTATAAAATGCAACAAAATTATTTATTACAAAATTTTATCTTGGCATGGGGGGGAGGCCGGCCGCTTCATGTTCGGGCTCGACCCGGGAATGGGCCCACTTGGCTTGGGGTTGACTTTAATTTTGACTTGGTCAACCGGGGTGTAAATTTTTACCCCAACAAGTGGTATTAGAGCCAAACTAGAAACTTAGACGATGTTAGATAAATTACGAAACCGAAACAACTCCGAAATTACAATAAACTGAAACCCTGAAAATGCTCTCTGTCGATTTTTAAATGGGCTCAAAATTTTTTTTAAGCAACTGCAAAAGTTTGCATATGATGCACTGAGAACATTGGAGAAAAACGAGGCCCATCCATCGGTTTTTATCCAGCCACATACCCATTTTTCCGGCTTGGCCGGCCCATTTGCCTCCAAACTGCCTCGTTTTCCTCTGGTGCTCTGGTCTGTAGATTTTGGGGTTTCAGGTATTGTTTGTTTAGCCCAAAATTTCATGTGATGTTAATTTTAGTTAGGGGCTAATTCGGAGTATTTCGTAGTCATAATTTTAACATTGTTTTTGGTAACTTGGACGGCGTTTAACAGTTCAAGCGAACATCAATCACCTCCTCATTGCTCTCGCTGGAAATTTTCCAAGTGTTGGAATTTTCCAAGTTAAAGATATTTGAAAGTTCATGCAAGTAACCATATGGACCCTCTTGAGGAACGTAACCCTAACTCGATTCTATAACCATGGTACCGGGGCCAAACCTTAGGGTTTGCCGTAATTCCGTGGCACCATAGGTGAGGCAAGGATTGACCCTTCTACTGTTGGTTTATAGGCGCTGTGGAATGTTTTGGGTATTTTAGCTTTACTCATGTGTTAAGCTCTCGGGGTAATTTGTGGGTGTCTGTTGATTCGATCGAAATGTTTAATATCGTTTAGATATTTGTGAATATGATACAATAATTGGAATCTACACTAATTAGTTTTATGAAAAGTAATTAGTTGCGTGTAAATCTAACATTTTGGCCTCGGTTGGAATCGAGAATCTTGTTGAATTACCCGACTTCTTTTGAAAAGGTGTTTTCATAGTTGAGACCTAAATGTAAGATTTGCATCGTTAGGCATGATATCCAGAATATGTGATATTCCGGGTTTATGATGTCTAAAGGTAGTGTTGATTCCAATTGGTGTAGTTTTTCACTTTCTTTTCTGCAATCGTAAGTGTAGTATGTGGTGTATCGCCGGTTTCGTTGCTATACATCAACGATAATTGGGGTACGCATACTTACTTATGTTGATGATATATGATATTATGTGTTGCTGAGATATGATGTACATGATCGTCGTGAATGAATGGCCGGGGGTTTTATGTGAGATGAGAGTTTTTCTTTTCATTCATGTAAAATTCATTGTATGTAATATTCTTTTATTGGGGCACTTCCGGGTTGAGGATGATGTCACCATTGTTGTATATTATTTACTTTTCCATATTAGGATAGACCCAAGGAGGGGAGCACAAGTGACCGGGTTCTAGGGTTCAGTGGGAGGCCCATCTCGAGGAGTCGAGATCGGGTCTCTTAAACTCTAGAATTGGTAGGGTCACTTGCCGCTCTCGTAGGGGTCTAGGGGTGTGGGATTGTCTATTCATCGCGACCGTGGAATCCGTATTTTGTATTGTGGGATTGTCTATTCTGTGATGTGATCACTTTATATGTTGAGACGAATGGTGTATTATATATATGATATATAATAAATGTTGCTTATGTTTTGCATCCGTGCTAGTCCCGCCCCGCTATGCCGTTAGTTAAGTAACCTAACGGTATATAATGGGACATTGTGGCGAATACGGATGGTATAAACATACGTTCTATTTTCATTTATTTTCTGTAATGGCTTAAGGACTTAAATGATGGGACTACATTAATGAGATTAATGTAAAGAAAAAGGAACCTAAAAAGATGTTGTAGAATTGGATTTGAAACCTACTCGGATTTTTATAAAAAAAAACAAGTTTTTCAAAGTGCGGAGCTTAAGCCACTCCTTTTAAAACTATTAGATTCTACAACGATATCAAGTTTAAAGCGTTAAAGATTTTATTAAAAACCATTCGTAGCCCTCCGTCATTTTAAGAAGTAGAGTACTTAGTATTCGTGGTACGTATGTTGACTATAGCAAATTCGTAATGTACGGTAGCTAAGTGATGTCTTCCTACACAGCATATGATGCGATTAATTAGGATAGTCACATGATTGTGTTGATCATAGCCAAGGGTCATGTGGGTGAGTCTAATTAATCATGAAATGACGGGTAGAACTTGACTAGTGCTTATGATATGTTGACCGTAGCCAAGGTTATGAGAGCTAGGGGTAAAAACCATATCGGGAGTTTCAAGAGTTGAAATTTGCAATGAGATTGCATACCTTCTATGTGATAGTAGGATCCCGATTCCACTGTGAGCAAAAGTTGCTCCCAGGAGAGTTTTGTACTTTACAATTAGCTAACCCATTAGGTGTCTAGAAAGGTGTCAATAGGGCTACGCTTCTGGGAAAGTGATGTTTATTCTAATTAGGTCCGTGCGAAAGTACGGGGAACCTCCCTCAAAGTACCGGCACTGGCCTGGCTGAACGGTTAGCGAAGTTGTAGAATGTAATTAATCATGGCTAATTTTCTTTTTAAGGTTTGAAGGAAAGTTTGATTAAGGCAGTGGGAGACATCGATTAGATAAGATAATAACCAATCTAATCTTTGCAAGAGCTTTCGTTGAGTGTATTCTTTTCTCTCTCCTAATGGCAGATAACCATGACTGGACTTAAGCTACTGTTAGAGAAAAATAAGCTAACTGGGCTGAACTATAAAGACTGGCCGAGGAACATTAACATTGCTCTCATATATGATAAAATATTATATGTCCTCACTACCTTAGTCCCTCCTAGCCCAGGCCCTGAATCTTTTGTTGCGGATAAGGAAATCCGCAAAATATGGGATATTGACTGTGCTACTGCCAAATTTCTCGTGCTTGAATCGATGGACAATACATATCAAAAGCAGCACGAGCAGATGTATGTTCAATCCATCTTTCTCCATACAAAAGAGTTGTATGGGGAGCAATCTCGTATCCAACGATACGAAGCGTCTCGAAAGCTTTTTCAGATGTGGATGGCTCCTGGCACACCAGTAAGTGATCATGTTTTGAAGATGATAGCTCTTATTGAAGAGCTTGAGGACCTCGGATGGACAATAGAGAACAGGCAATATAATGATATTGTTCTACAGTCTCTTCCCTCTGCCTTTGCTCCATTCATAGTGAACTTCAATATGCATAACATGGAGAAGTCACTACCCGAACTTCTCAATATGTTGAGAAATGTGGAGAGCACGCTTAAGGTGAAGTCTCCCTCTCTGATTGTTAGACAATCTTCCTCTTCCGTCCCAAAAGCCAAGGCCAAGGGAAGGAATAAGAAGAAATCCACCAAACCAAGAGGTGGAATCAAGAAGGCACAAGGGAGAGACAAATCCAAGGTTGAAAAGTCGGGAAAAGGAGAATGTTTCTATTGCAAGAAGATGGGGCATTGGAAGCGGAATTGTGTCGTGTACATTGCTGATCTCAACAAAATGAAGCATGGTGATGCTTCTGCTTCAGGTGTGTTTGTGACTAAAAACTGTTTTTCTATAAACTCTGCTTCCTGGGTATTAGATACCGGTTCGGGTTCTCATATCTGCAATTCTGTGCATGGTTTGAGAAATAGCAGAGTTTTGAAGACTGGTGATCACACTCTCCGAGTTGGAAATGGTTCCAATGTACATGCAGTTTCAGTAGGAGAGTATCACCTAGGGTTGCCGTCGGGTTGTATATTGGTTTTGAACCCATCTTATTTTTGTACCTAGCATGCTTTGTAATATAATATCCGTTTCTTTGTTAGAAAATGAAGGATACCATTTTGTATTGCAGCATAGTGTTATGAACATTAAACTAAATCAAGAGTTGATTGGTTCTGGTATACGTAATAAAGGGATATACGTTCTATATCAACACACAGTTTTCAACATACAACACACAAATAAAAGAAAATTTTTAGATATAAATGAAGCTTTTCTTTGGTATTGTAGACTTGGTCATATTAATGAAATAAGACTAAACAAGCTTCATAAAGATGGATATTTAAATCTTTTTGAGTATAAATCTTATGCGACTTGTCAGTCTTGTATCAAAGCGAAAATGACCAAAACATCGTTTACTGGACATGGACAAAGTGTTGGATATAGTGCCCTCTGAGTCAATTATTGGATCACAGGCACGTGATTGCAATGATTGAGGGAGGACCTATGCCGGTAGGACAGTCTTACTCAAGATGATAGTATGCTATCTGGTTTATCTTTATCAACGTGTACTGCTTTAGGTGACCTTACAGGTCGCTATTACACGTTGATAGAGTCCCTAGGATTGTTGCTTGACTGCCAGCAGTATGATAGCGATCATATACATGGGAGCTGGGGTCTATAAGCACATCCTTAAAAGGTCCCTAGTCGTGGGAGTTTCGAGATAGGGCAACGATACTCCAGAGTAGACTAGTGTATACAGTCAAGATCCCGATGAGGGGCGGTGGCCGGTCTCAAAAGCCACTGGTGTCAGTTGGTTCACCTAAGATGTATACAAGTGCTCATTGGGTTATGAGTACACCGGACAGGACTCGCCGGGAACATGCTAGTTGGTATTATACCTAGCGTCAGATAGCAGTTCCCTGGTGACATGTGTACAGGTTAGTTCATCGACCTGAGATCGTCATTTGTCTCATGTGAGTTCCCAATGTACTTTGATTACTACCCTACCACGCTCAAAGGAGTCGTGCAAACAGGTTTTAGTTGGGTACAGTCCCGAGCCACATGGAGGCAGTGAGCGGATCTGCAGGGGTTCGTCTCTCCCGGTATTGGGGGTAAGGTCGCGCTGTGTCTAGGAGAGCCATTACACGAAGTCCTTGGCCAAGGCAAGAGATTTACTGGTAGGTATTCCAGTAGTATCTCAGGGTGTTATGAACTACACTCCGATACGACGTGTACCGCTTTTGGGGATCTGACTTTTGCCAACCCCCTAGGCCCGCCATGCGATACTCATAGACGAACAGACCGGACTGTACGGATATTGTCACTGACAGGCTCAGTAGGATGTCAGGATGAGTTTGCTCATCGACGTCCTTTTTGGTCAATACCTGGTTGCCCGTCATGTATGGCTAATACCTCTGACATGCTAGTGGTTAAATCCACAACCAAAGTATTGACGAGTCTTTAGAGTCCCCCACAGACAGTTTCTCAAGCTTCGGGCGAAACGCTGTAGAGGCCGTATGGATATATGGCAGGGTTCGATCATATACGTGCGGTATTGTACGGATCATGATCGGACGGATAATACTAGCAGGCTTTGGTTTAAGCCGGATCCTAGTATTGTACAGTGTGGATTTTGTCTCATTGCATTTGTATTCAGTGGGAATACAAATGCGGGTATGTATATACAGTTGCGGGGTTTTCCTGTAATTTATTACGGGATCAGTTTTTTGAAGTTGCCGGTTTGCATTCCGTTTCGGCCAGTTTTCCTTCGTTTCTTCATGGCCGGATTTTTCTGATGGAGAGGCTAATTTGCAAATGTGCAAGCTAGCATTGTGGATGGGATTTCTTGTAATTGGAGGGTTTATGATAATAATAGCATCTTTGCTTTTTCCTTTCATCATGGCTAGCATTAAATGAGATGGATTTTGATAGGATTGATTTGGAAATTTGGTGTGACCATAATTCCTCTTTATCCTCACATTTCTTTCTTAAGCTTACCCCTTTGATTTTCCCTCTCCATTATTATTAGGCGCTGGCCACAGATTGTTTGGAGGTGGGGATTCATTTCTAGTATGAGGGAAAATATTCATCACACATTTTTGCTTGCTACAAAATTCCTCACATCACTCCAAAGTTCACTTTCTCCTCCATCAATATGGCAACTTCATATCCGCATTGAGACAATTCATTCTACACTTATCCTACAGCATCCTTAGGCACGTCGGCTCGCCAACTTCGTGCCCGAGTTGCCTCGGTCCAGAGGTGGGAGCTCGTAAAAGAACCCGGTGATGTAGTGCCAGTTCCGACGAGGAGATGAAGACCGGAGATTCCGCGAAGAGATCGGAGTAGAGGCCGAATACCGAAGGACACAAATCGCTCGGTATAGCATTCTACCCTTTCTCTAGTTAGCTAGCATTAGGTTAATGGCCCGATCCGGGTTTTTAGCGTGCGGTAGTGCCGGTTTACAAGTTTTGTAAAAGTTTCGTTTCCGCATTTTAGCCTCGGACAGACGGCCGGGGCGCTGCCGTGCACTTACACTGGTATCAGAGCTACGCCATTAACCTAGTCTAGCTTGCTCTAACGTGTTTACAAGTTCGATCGAACGGATTTTCCAAAAACCGTATTTTCAAGCACAGTTTCTGTCGAATTTTTCCCGTGCTCTAAAAATTATTTGGTATTTTGGAAAAATACGTGCAGGGTTTTTTGTGAACACTGTAGAAAAATGGTTACGTGATGCCACTGTAGCGCCGTGGAACCGCGGCCTTAACCCCTTTTTGGCCGTGGTTCCGCCGCGGAACAGTGCCATCAATGCACCAGATTTCTGCAGTGGTTCTCTGACTTGAAAATGGGGTTTCTGGAATATTCTTTTTGGGCCTAGATTTTCATTGTGTGCTACAGTAGTGCTTGGGGCCCACTTCGGTCGAAAATTTTAAACATGTTAGTTCACAGTATTTACATTATATCTGCGACCGTGAATGTCATTTGATCGGTAAATCCTGTCTAACTGCTATAGCCCTTTTAGACGGATTTCCGAACGTGACATTCACGTTGATGTTCTGTGTTGTGCTGTGATGTTACGGATTTGTCGTGGGGATAGCCTGGATGCAATGGTAGTACAGTTTGGTTGTATATGTACATTTGATATTGCGGGGCGAGCGTCCGACATGTGGACTGCCGTCACTGCCTGTTTGTATATTATTCTTTTGGAGCACGACCGGGCTGAGGTCGATGTACCCGTTGTATATTTTACTTTCTGTACTAGGATTACCCCGCGGAGGGGTGCACGGGTAGCCGGGTTCTAGAGGGCAACGGGCACGCATCTCATGGCGTTGAGACGGAGGGGGCTTTACTTTAGAATTGGCGGGCTATTCGCCGCACTCGTAGGGGGTATAGGTTGACCCAAGGAGGGGTGCCTAAGTTACCGGATTCCGTGAAGTGCTGGGTGGTCCATTCACGTTGCTGAAGGGGGCTGCCTCGCTTTAGGTTTTGGCGGGTAACTTGCCGCGCCCGTAGGGGTCTAGGATTTTATTGCACAGGTTATCCACACGACCAGGGGAACGTCGGGTTTCAGTAGCGGCTCTATGAAACCCGGGGATCCCAGATATCTTTATTGTTCTGTGATACTTATTACATTTCTGTGATGTTGCATTTTATCACGCCTTGAGCGAATATTACATATTGATATATATACTAGTAGATGTTGTATATGTTTTGCATCCGCACTAGTCCAGTCCCCGCTCTGTCGTTAGTTAAGTAACCTAACGGGTGATGACAGGACCCAGTGGCGAATGCGGATGGCGTATACGTACATCATTATTTTCGTTCTTTTGTGGTTTGATCAATTGATGGGACTGCGTTGATTCGGATCAATGCAAGCTAAACAAACCTATTCTGATGTTGTTGGAATAATTTTTTAAAAAGCTGTTATTGCAAGGACGTTCTCTTTTGTTTTGCACAGTGGTATTCGGTTATGAATAACCAGCACCTCAGTCGATGAGGTAAGGGCCGAGATCCCTTCACCGGGATTGACCTCTTGGACAGAAATTTGCGTCAGGGCAATAACTTCACTATAGTCGTTTACTTTTGCTTTGCATCGTGGTATTCAGTTGGAATATCCTGCACCTCATTCTACGGGGAAAGAGCCGAGATCCCTTCACCGGGAGTGACCTCTTTAGCAAAGGTTTTCGCCACTATATTTTTATAAAAGCTATCCAGTTCCTTCAACGATAACAAGTTCATTACGTTAAAGGTTTTTCGCCAAAACCTATTCGTAGCCCTCCGTCATTTCAGACGGGTAGCACGTAGTATTCATGCTATGTTTGTTGGCCTTAGTCAAGGCATAGTGTATGGTAGCTTCTTGTTACCTTTCTGCTGCATAGATAGATGCGTTGGTTTGGGACAGTCATATAGCCTTGTTGGCTCTAGTCAAGGGCTTGTACGGGTTGGTTCAAATTAAACTGGACAATGACGGGTAGAACTTGACATGTGACTTATGATTTGTTGGCCTTAGTCAAAGTCATAAGAGCATGGGGAAAAAATCACATCGGGAGTTTCTAAAGAAACTGAAACTTGCCAGATATGCGCATACCTTCTAGAGTGTGATAATGTGAGCGGATTCCGTCACGTTATTATGCGATGATAGATGTATCCCGATTCCCACTGATGAGTTGGTTTACTTCTCGGGTGATCCCGACTAATTCTTCTTTCAGGTTTGGGGAAGAATTTGACGTTACAGTGGGAGGTTTCCTGATTAGATAAAGTGATAACCATTCTGATCTAGGCTAGAGTGCACGCTGAGTGTTTCTTTTCTCTCTTTCTCTTTGGCAGCGACCATGACCCGACCCTTAACTATGACTCAGTGACCAAAGTTAACCGAACCTTCTTAAACACCGGCTTTTGGATTGTCAGAGTTTCAAACCTCATTGCCACTTTTACCCTTTTCTCCAGGACACCCTGTATTACTACGAACGTCCACTTCCATTGGATAAAACCATTGTATGGTTATATACGAACTCGAAGGAGTTATTCGAGGATGGTTTCCGGTTCTGCAGAAAATGAATAGGACTATTCAGTTGTCTTTTCCTTTTTACCTTCACTCAGGTTGCGAGTACTCCTTGGTTTAGGAGATAGTAAACCTGTTATGCAAATTGGATAGTCTTCTTCCAAACCTTAGGCTGGTGCCGAATGGTGGGGAATGAAGAAAACCAATTAGCATAACGATGGTGTGCAGAAGGTATTAAGTTAAGACAAATAAAGGGATTAGTAAGAGGGCAAAGTAAACCGCGACTGCTATTCACGACCAAACCAAGTATTTCATTACCACTCCCACTTCACCTTTGTATTTCTCCAGGACACTCCATATCACTACGAAGATCCACAGTTATTTGGATACTCCATCGTATGGTTATATACGAACTCGAAAGGAACTTGTTCCAGTTCGGGGATGGATTCTGGTTCGGGAGAAATAGGAATAAGGTTTATTCGGTTGTCTTTTATCTTCACCTTCTCTCGCATTGCGAGTGCTCCTAGGATTAGGACAGTACACCCATTATGTTTATTGGATAGTCTTCTTCCAAACCATAGGCTGGTGCCGAATCGTAGGGAAGGAAGAAAACCATTTGGCCTAAAGGGGTGTACAGAAGGTAATGACTAAAGACATATGAAGAGATTTAGAGAGCTGGCAAAGAAATATACGGTTACAGTTGTGAATCTGGATAATGGAAGAGGCATTACTAGGAATACCCGGATACCCCTACGAAACATTCACATGTTTCAGTTTCACTGTGTACTGTTAAAAGAAAACTGATTTCCCAATTAGACACTTGCTCCAGGGTATGTATTTACCAGATTTGATTCTCACATCTGTATGGTTTTACAGATGATGAGTGGGAGTAAGTTATTAGGAATTAGGTGATTGTCTTCATTATATCGGAATTCGTTGTAATTGGTGATATTTGAGGAAATCGCCTGGGCTGTTTGCCGGACGGCAAATATTTGGTTTTGAATATCCGTTGTTATGCACCAATTTAAAATTGATATATCTGTACATTTATTTTTATAGAGTGAGATATACCTTTTTGAAATTATGTTTATGACGTTTACCTATATCAGTGGATGGTTAGGTAAGGAGTATTAAACAGCGGTGTAATTCTTCATAACCATAGTACAGTTTTCAACCTACAGCACACAGGGAATGAGAAATTGGACTCAGGGGACTTATACAGAGTATTGTATGTTGTCCAGTGTCCATTAGGACAGAGGGTGGTCCTCGTATTATATTCTGTTTACTTGTGACTTCTCTAGTTCTTAGACATGTGTTTCGTAGAAATATAAGGTCCAAGTTTTGAGAAGTTATAGGTATAAGAGTAAAGTAGAGAACCAGATGTTGCAAGTATCAGGATTCTTTAAGGTGATCGAAGATGTAGATACTTGTGCATGGTATTTAGTTGATAGTAATGATTAAGAGAACTTGCTTCTCTTTTAGGTTACTCATAATTGGAAGCATTTCTAAGTTGAGTAACGCTGATCGGCCTCCTTCCAATTAGTTGACATGCACTGGAGACAGCTGCATGATTTGAATCTGGTTCAATTAAATCAGTGCCTCTGTTTCTGTATTGGATATAGAACAGTTCATATCTTGACGATGTTAAGGTATGGGGAGTTGTCCGGCTTATGCTTAAAACCAGACTCTGGATAACTCAAGGCACGTTTCTGTAATGGCTGTTTGTGGGTTGACCCGGGCTATGACGAGGGTTGACTTTCTACCATCTGGAAGATCAATAGTGATATTGTTCTTGACTCGCCACAGTTTTAATAAAAGAAATAGATTTTTTTCAGAAAACAGTAGTAGGAGTATGGTAGAACTGGAAGTGATTCCAGAACCGCAAACGATTACTGAAAATTTGATAAGAACCTAAAGATTCAATCTGGTTTGACATTCCATTGGCCACTCCGCAGACATGATGGGTAACCTCAGGCACCCGAGGGGTACTCCGGTAGCCTCAAGGACGGTGACAGGGAGGTTCTTGTTTACCAAGACTTGCCATTACTGTTGTTCCAGACTGTGAGACCCGGCAGGTGGATGAGTATAACGTCTCTCTAAACTAGCTTTAGAAGCGTACGTGTATATTATTCTGCCAGAGGGTTGTCGTAGTCAGTAGGAGCAGCGGAAGCATTGGTGGACAGGTGGCTTATGTCTATTTATAGACTAAAGCAGATATAGCGGAGATAGATCATCTATTTCTGATGTGACAGTCACAGGTTTGACTTCATCAGATTAGGAGATGGATCTGTTAAGAAGGTAGTAGGGTGTGATGTCCTGGTATTTGGATGACATACACAGAGTAGGAAGTGATATTCCTATACTACGATCGGTTATACTTTGGTTGTCACACAGTAGTTTCTCCACATAGGAATTGGATATTATATCAGACCTTTTGGTTACTGGATCTATGGTTTTAGATCTAGATTTGAGAAGTGTCCCAATCAGGGTACTTAGACAGCGTTCTAAAGGTATTTAGAATGGACGAATCTTGGCACGGTAGTGTACTTGCAGGTGATGGAGTCACCCTCTCTAAAGGTGTCTTACAGACTAAAGGGGATAGGGACGTACATGATTGGCAGATCACTTTGCTTAGGCAATTGAGTCAATCATGAGATGTCAAGTACCACACCAGATATTGTTTTTGCAGTAGATACAATAAGTTGATATTAATTCAATCCTGGAGAAACGTTCGGAAGCAGTTTTAGAACATAAGTGGATGTTCTAGGGATATGATAACAACAGCCTCTTTGTAGAGACGGTTATCATTCCAGGCTTCCAAGGTGACCTCGATGACAGAGTGAGAGTCAGAGTTATAGTTTTCCCTCTGACGAGGGGCTGTATTTTGGACAGGTGGTCCAGCCAGATACTAAGGGAGGCATGGCGCAGGATACTGATTAAGTTCAGTTGACGATACAGTTTAAGAAGATTGGATTTGGAGTTCATTTCTGAACTAGGTCCCATCAGACATCCAAACATATTCTAAGACAGGTATTGCTCATTTCGGGAGATGGCTTTCTTCGCGAACTTGAGATAAAGAGAGACATAGAAAGAAACATCATGGTGGATCCACTCACTAAGGCTATTCCTCGAACGCAATAGTTTCGCAAACGAGTTTTGTGAGACTGACTAGTAGAGGAGTTGGGTGTTCGGTATCACACGGGCTGTGAGTATGCGACATCGCAATAATTAGCCTTGAGTGCAAGTGGGAGATTGTTGGATATAGTGCCCTCAGAGTCAATTATTGGATCACAGGCACGTGATTGCAATGATTGAGGGAGGACCTATGCCGGTAGGACAGTCTTACTCAAGATGATAGTATGCTATCTGGTTTATCTTTATCATCGTGTACTACTTTAGGTGACCTTACAGGTCGCTATTACACGTTGATAGAGTCCCTAAGATTGTTGCTTGACTGCCAGCAGTATGATGGCGATCATATACATGGGAGCTGGGGTCTATAAGCACATCCTTAAAAGGTCCCTGGTCGTGGGAGTTTCGAGACGGGGCATCGATACTCTAGAGTAGACTAGTGTATACAGTCGAGACCCCGACGAGGGGCAGTGCCCGGTCTCACAAGCCACTGGTGTCAGTTGGTTCACCTAAGATGTATACAAGTGCTCATTGGGTTATGAGTACACCGGACAAGACTCGCCTGGAACATGCTAGTTGGTATTATACCTAGCGTCAGATAGCAGTTCCCTGGTGACATGTGTACAGGTTAGTTCATTGACCTGAGATCGCCATTTGTCTCGTGTGAGTTTCCACTGTACTTTGATTACTACCCTACCACGCTCAAAGTAGTCGTGCAAACAGGTTTTAGTTGGGTACAGTCCCGAGCCACATGGAGGCAGTGAGCGGATCTGCAGGGGTTCGTCTCTCCGGGTATTGGGGGTGAGGTCGCGCTGTGTCTAGGAGAGCCATTACACGAAGTCCTTGGCCAAGGAAGGAGATTTACTGGTAGGCATTCCAGTAGTATCTCAGGGTGTTCTGGACTACACTCCAACACGACTTGTACAGTTTTTGGGGGTCTGACTTTTGCCAACCCCCTAGGCTCGCCATGCGATACTCATAGACGAACGGACCGGACTGTACGAATATTGTTACTGACAGGCTCAGTAGGGTGTCAGGATGGGTTCGCTCATCGACGTCCCTTTTGGTCAATACCTGGTAGCCCGTTACGTATGGCTAATACCTCTGACGTGCTAGTGGTTAAATCCACAGCCAAAGTATTGACGAGTCTTTAGAGTCCCCCACAGACAGTTTCTCAAGTTTCGGGCGAAACGCTATAGAGGCCGTATGGATATATGGCAGGGTTTGATCATATACGTGCGGTATTGTACGGATCATGATCGGACGGATAATACTAGCGGGCTTTAGTTTAAACCGGATCCTAGTATTGTACAGTGTGGATTTTGTCTCATTGCATTTGTATTCAGTAGGAATACAAATACGGGTATTTATATACAGTTGCGGGGTTTTCCTATAATTTATTACGGGATCAGTTTTTTGAAGTTGCCGGTTTGCATTCCGTTTCGGCCAGTTTTCCTTTGTTCCTTCATGGCCGTATTTTTCTGATGGAGAGGCTAATTTGCAAATGTGCAAGCTAGCATTGTGGAGGGGGTTTCTTGTAATTGGAGGGTTTATGATAATAATAGCATCTTTGCTTTTTCCTTTCATCTTGGCTAGCATTAAATGAGATGGATTTTGATAGGATTGATTTTGAAATTTGGTGTGACCATAATTCCTTTTTATCCTCACATTTCTTTCTTATGCTCACCCCTTTGATTTTCCCTCTCCATTATTATTAGGGGCCGACCACAGATTGTTTGGAGGTGGGGATTCATTTCTAGTATGAGGGAAAATATTCATCACACATTTTTGCTTGCTACAAAATTCCTCACATCACTCCAAAGTTCACTTTCTCCTCCATCAATATGGTAACTTCATACCCGCATTGAGACAATTCATTCTACACTTATCCTACAGCATCCTTTGGCACGTCGGCTTGCCAACTTCGTGCCCGAGTTGCCTCGGTCCAGAGGTGGGAGCCCGTAAAAGAACCCAACGATGTGGTGCCCGTTCCGACGAGGAGATGAAGACCGGAGATTCTACGAGGAGATCGGAGTGGAGGCCGAAGACCGAAGGACACGGATCGCTCGGTATAGCATTCTACCCTTTCTCTAGTTAGCTAGCATTAGGTTAATGGCCCAATCTGGGTTTTTAGTGCGCGGTAGTGCCGGTTTACAAGTTTTGTAAAAGTTTCGTTTCCTCATTTTGGCCTCGGACAGACGGCCGGGGCGCTGCCGTGCACTTACAGAAAGAGCTACAGAGCTCTTGGGCCTCATACATAATGATGTATGTGAGCCAATGTCTACACATGCGAGAGGCGGTTTTTCTTACTTCATAACTTTTACCGATGATTTCTCGAGATTCAGTCATGTGTTTTTATTAAAGCATAAGTCTGAAGCTTTCGAGAAATTCAAGGAGTATAAACTTGAAGTAGAAAAACAAACTGGAATGAGCATCAAAATACTTCGATCAGATCGAGGTGGAGAGTATCTTAGTACAGAGTTTTCGAACTTCCTAAAAGAGAATGGGATTCTCTCTCAGCTCACTCCTCCTTACACACCACAGCACAACGGTGTGTCAGAGCGGCGGAATTGTACCCTATTAGATATGGTACGATCCATGATGAGTGATGCTGAGTTACCTCTCTCCTTTTGGGGGCATGCATTGGAGACTGCAGCTTTTCTGTTGAACAAAGTTCCAACCAAGACCGTGTCTACCACTCCATATGAGATATGGTATGGGTAGAGACCATCTCTTAAACGAGTTAAGATTTGGGGTTGTTCGGCTTTTGTTAAAAAGCAGAATCCAGACAAACCCGAGACACGATCGGTTAAGTGTATATTTGTGGGATATCCGAAACATTCGTTTGGGTATCTTTTCTACCACAAGGAGGAACAAAAGGTGTTTGTTTCTCAACATGCCACATTTTTAGAAAATGAGATTTTTCTAAACGATACTGATGGCAATGTGGTAGATCTAGAAGAGCTTCTGAGATACAAGTTATAAATGACGACTTGGTTGAACCTGATGTTGCAGCAAAATCTTATGAACCTCAACCACTACGTAGATCTGGTCGGACTTCTCGCCCACCGGAGAGATACTACGGTTTTCTCATTGATGGTGATGGAGAAGGCTGTATCATGGATGATGATGATCCTACCAGTTTTCAGCAAGCTATCACGAGTGGTGACTCTGTGAAGTGGCTGGATGCCATGACATCCAAAATGGAGTCTATGTACACCAAAAAAGTATGGACTTTGGATGTTGTACCCTCTGGGGTAAAACCCGTAGGGTGCAAATAGATCTTTAAAAGAAAGATCGGTGTAGATGGGCAGGTGGAGACCTATAAGGCAAGGCTTGCGGCGAAAGTATTTTGTCAAAGACCAGGACTGGACTATGACGAAACCTTTTCTCATGTAGCCATGCTTAAATCCATTCGGATCCTACTTGCTATTGCTGTTCACTACGACTATGAAATCTGGCAGATGGATGTTAAAACTGCTTTTCTAAATAGTGATTTAGAAGAATGCGTTTATATGGATCAGCCAGAAGGTTTCATTGATAGTGGGAGTAGGAGGAAAGTATGTAGGTTGCTTAAATCCATTTATGGATTAAAGCAGGCATCACGGAGTTAGAAAATCTGTTTTGATGATGTTATCAAAGAGTTTGATTTCGTCAAAAATCCAGATGAACTTTGTGTTTATAAGAGGATTGTAGGAAGTACTGTCACATTCCTCGTATTGTACGTGGATGACATTTTTCTGATAAGAAACAATGTTTCTATGCTACAATCAGTCAAACTGTTCTTATCACAAAGGTTCTCCATGAAGGACCTGGGTGATGCCTCGTACATATTGGGCATGAAGATCTATAGGGATAGATCTAAAAGATTGTTGGGATTGTCCTAAACCAGGTACATTAACACCATCCTAAAGAGATTTAGTATGGAAGACTCCAAGCGGGGTGCCTTACCCGCTAATCATGGAGTCACTTTCTACAAGGACTTTTGCCCAAAGACTGATGAAGAGAGAGCTCGCATGAGCATTATACCCTACGCTTCAGCTGTAGGATCTATAATGTATGCGATGTTATGTACATACCCTGATGTAGCTTATGCACTGGGTGTAGTAAGCAGGTATCAATCCAACCTAGGGGAGAATCACTGGACAGCTGGGAAGAACATTCTTAAGTACTTGCGAAGGACTAAAGAAATGTTCTTGGTGTATGGTAACGGGGATCTCCAAATGGAGGCCTTTACCGATTCGAGCTTCCAGAGTGATAAGGATGACATCAAATCTATCTCATAGTTTGTATTTACCCTCAATGGAAAGGCGGTATGTTGGAAGAGTTCCAAACAGGATACCGTTGCAGACTCCACGATAGAAGCTGAGTATATTGTTGCAAATGCTGCCGCCAAGGAAGCCGTCTGGATGAGGAAGTTCATCTCAGAGTTAGGAGTAGTTCCAACCATTATTGATTCAATACTATTGTATTGTGATAATAATTGGGCTATGGCGTTTGCCAAAGAGCCCAGGTCCCATCAGCGATCCAGACACATCCTCAGGCGATATCATCTGATCCGGGGGATAGTTGATCGTCGCAAGATCGAGATTTGGAGAGTATATACAAAGAATAACATTGCGGATCCACTCACCAAGGCCCTCCCTCTGCCACAACATGAGCGACTTTTTGAGATGTTGGGTATGAGATACGCAATTAATTGGCCTTAGTGCAAGTGGGAGATTGTTGGATATATGTATGCCCTAGAGGCCATTATATGATAGTGGATGTATCGGTATGTGTGTGTGTGTGTGTGTGTATATATATATATATATTCAGAGGACATTCTTTCTCGACATGATAGTGTACTATCTGGTTGTACTTTATCTTGACATGTTCATTTGATCATGCATCTTACTCATTTGGTACATATTGATAAAGCCCTTAGGATATTTGCTTGAATATTGGGATTATGATGCAAATCATACTAGTGGGACATGTGTAGTTTACAAGCATATTCTTGAAATGTTCCTAATCATGGGTGTATCGAGACGGGGCATCGATATTCCAGAGTAGACTAGCGTATACGTTACTTGACCCATATGATGGGCGATGGATGATCCCATATCCATTGGTGTGGTGACACCAAAGACCGTATACGGGTGCTCAGTGAGACTGGGTACACTGAACGGACTCGCTGAGAACTCCTATGTGGTATTATATATATTGTCGGATAGCAGTTCTCAGGTGACACTGGTACATGTTATTCTGTAGACCCGGGATCGTCATAGAGTCTTGTGTGTCCTCCCACTGTACTTTGATCTCCACCCTACCACGGCTCTACCGAGTCGTGCAAACAGGTGGATTTTTGGTACAATCCCGAGGCACATGGAGGTAATGAGCGATAAGAGGGGTTTCGTCTCTGCCGGTATTGGGGGTTGATGTTGCGCCATGCACGATTGGCTATAACAGGAAGTCCCGAGCCCGGGCTGATGAGATTTACTGATAAGTGTTATCATTAGTTTCTCGATCTGTTGAGCCATATACCGACATGACTTATTGAGTTATTGGGGTCGATGATGCCATCCCTAGACTCTATATGCAACATATCCGACGAAGAGACTGGACTGTACGGTAAGTGTTGCCAGTTGGCTCGATAGGAGTTCTGACAGATTTGCTTGTGTTTTTTCTAATCGCTCAATACATGGGAGCCGTTACGTACAGCTTGTACCACAGACGGTTTGTGGGTATGTGATATGATCACTGCCTACTGTTAGCGTATTGACGAGTCTTAGAGTCCCATAAAGGGGTTTCCTAGCTCAGGCGAAAAGATGTGGGGGTGCATATGAGATATGCGCGGAAGCTCGATTAAATGCGTGTATTTGATACCGTATTTTAATCGGGCATTTACTATTGGACGGGTCGTATGTGATATGATCGGGTTATTAAATCAAGTGTTGATTTAATATTAAGTCCATTATCTCATTTATTTAAAACCTATTTCTTTATGATGCATGCATGAGTGTATGTATATGTTGATATGGATGCACACATGCAAGCATACATGTGTCATAGTTGATGATACATTGGTGATAACAATGCAAGACTCACATGGTAACATATTTATATATTTTGATTATTGAGAAAAGTAAAATGGGAATAAAATCATGGTCGGCTATTCTACACTCTTCTTTTGTGTTGACTAAAGTCAAAACAATTGTTTCATTGCCTATGATTTTTGTAGCTCATGGTTTTGCTTAACCATGGTTACAAAATATCTAGATATTTTGTAACCATGGTTAAAGATGACATAATTCTCTCTCTCTTGATTATGTTCATTATTCTCACTTGAGTCAAGTTAAGCCAATCTCCTTCTTCTTCCTCCTTTATGATCTCTAGGTTTTTGAAAGTGAGTGAAGATCATAAAAAGAAAAGGTTTTTAAGTGAGATCCAAACCTACATCACCAATCTATATTAGTCTAGCCCACTAGTGTAGGTTGTTTGCTCCACTTCTTCAAAGATCAAGTGAAGCTAGGAGCTTAAGCAAAGAGACTCCGTGGTGGATCGTCCTGGACTCGGAAGGATTCAAGCGAACTGGTTCAAACCCTTGTTGATGCAAAGAGTCACAAGAGGAGGTCTACAAAGGTTGTATTACTTACCTTTTAGTGTTAGACACTTTTTAGTATGTGATACTAGTTGTTGTTACCCTAATTTTCTAGTTCGATTCATGGTTGATATTGCTTAGTGTTCATCTCAGAAAACTACATTTTAATACCGCTCATTCATTATCTATTTTGTTATATATCGGTGCTATTAACTAGTGTCTGCTCAGTAATTACAGGTATTCGTGATACAACACTGAAAACACACTCAAAATCACGGATATAGCGTTTGGGAGCCGACACTGTAAACAGGACAGAAAATCAACCGATATCCAAAGAGTTTTGTTTTTGCAAACATGCATGTGTACACATTTTTTGTCTAAAATGGTCCAACACACACAAATGTGAACACCCTTTTTGTGATGCATGAACGTAGGGAGTTGCCATGGCACACAACAATGATGAGTTGTGCAAGTAGAGTGATGTGCATTAAATGCTAAAAGTATTGATTTGATATGAACCTTTTGCAATTTGATCTCACTTCTTCTCTGCTCATCACCTCAGATTTCATCATGTGCAAATTACAACAAATTGCAACTATAGAGAGATGCCCAAGAGACCAGAAGTTCACAGACCAAAGATGGGACCCACTCTCCAAACTGTGACCGCAAATATATTCATTTTGGCCACAATTTGTGGCCACGTTGGTGCTATTTTGGCTCGTTCAAATATGGTGGGTCCCTGGTGGTCTTTTCAGTCTATTTTCATCTGCAACTTTTGATTTTGGATTCTCTATAAATAGCAGATCATTCATGAGGCCAAGTGTGGAACTTTTGCATTACTTGTAATTCTTTTGATAAATTTCTTGTAGCTCTTGGGATTAGACTGAGTTCTTTGCCTTCCTCTGGTCTTGCAACCTCTATTTTTGAGCTTGCAAGATTAGATTTTGGTAGTTGAATTCATTTACTTGTATTTGATCCATTGCAATAAAATCTTCATTACATTCAAGTTTGATTCTTGTGTCTCTTCTCTATTTCATTGCTATTTCTTTTTATTATTCAGTTGTGCTAATTCTATGATGATGTGTGAGTAGTTGTTCTTAGGTTATGGTGAGGTAGGTTGTGGAATGACTTTACTTCTAACCCCTTCCTTTTGATTCTTGCATTATTCACTTCTTTTTTTTAATTGTGCAATTTTATTATGTTTTGCTTGATTGGATATATCGTTTTGAATGGTTGCAAATCAACTTTTAACATATATCCTATTCCTTCTTTACATTTTATTGTCGCAATATTATGATTTGAAGTTGACATGAATGCAGAATTATGTTAAGTGTCGCAACTAGCTAGATAGGATATATAGCATATAAGCATATATTCTATACTTGCTAAACTTCACTTAACTAACTCCATATTCATTTCATTCTCAAACTCATTCATTTAGTTTCTGTTTAACTTAACCTTGATATCGTATTCTAACCCGACACATATTTCGGATAGATGCGGCATGCTTTCGCAATTCAAATGGAAACTAAATAAATGAACCTTGAATCAAAACGGAGAGTTGGGGGTAAAAGTAGTATTTCACTCATACTAAAACTTAGCCTAAGTTTTTCCTAACACAAAACCTTTCTTTTTTTGATTATTGTAAAAAAAGTGACAAACATCCATTTTCCAACCCATTGTTTCATAACTCAAATTGATATCGTGATATCCACTCCTTGTGGTTCGACCTGTGCTTGCCGGCTTGCTTCAACGCACTATGCACTTGTGGTATTTTTAGAACTCGAGACTCACATCGTGCACTATTTTCACCAACAAAACCGACATATCTTAATTAAAACAAAACTCGACAAAAGCACGACACCGTGTGTTTCGAACAAGTTTTTGGCGCCGTTGCCGGGGAGTGGCAACACCACGAAGTTATTTTGAGTTATCTCTGTATATACTTTATAAAGGAAAGAAAATATTTTTAAACAAACAAAAATCTAAAAAAATAAAACCCCCAAATAATCTGAATTTTTGCTCTCTGTGTTTCTGTTCTTCTGTTGATATGATTGTTATAAAAATATTCTGCATATAGAAAAGGGATGCAAATAGAATTAGAAGAAGACACCAAGAAATTGGAGCAAAAATAGTACATCTTGGCCGCAAATTTAACCATTTAGGCCGCAATTTGCGGCCTTACTGTGGTATTTTGCCCCAATTCTTTTGTTACTTCTCTATATTTCTGTTATTAATCCATTTTTCTCTGCAAAATTTTATAATTATGTATTTACAGAACTTTGGCCATAGATATTGTATTGTGTACTAAATATCATATATTTTTTTCAACAATTCTAGATTTCGACGAAAAAACGAACTACTATCGCACGGAGCTAAGAGCAGAATTCTGGAACAAGGCGTTAAGAAGTTAACAGTGCCAAAGATCCGGATAGATCGACCCGTGTAAGCGAACACTCAAGCAATTACGGATCAAGTCAATGGGAGTTTCAAAACTCAAGAATTTAAGGTACGCACATTTCCTAACACCTTCTCCTCAAATCCGATGCTCCAATACTTCAATTTTCTGCAGGATTTAATTTGCAAACTCCGCTGCACAAGTGCCAAAGAAAACTAACCGTATTTTTTGCAGCATGCCACTTATAACATAAAAAATGATTGATTGATGATTTGAACAACTTTTATTGTTTGCGCATTGCATAAATTTAATATGGACTTAAGGGCAAAGAACCCCAACAAGATATGGTAAGGGATTTCATCACCCTTCTCCATGGCCCACAAACCACAAAGAATGAGCATATTTTTCACACCCCCATTAACATTAAAAGAAATTAGACTTTCAGCCTCTAAGGACTTTGCACTCACTAGGGAAAGTTAAGTGTATTTCGAACACCGCCCATTGGCACATTGTTCAAGAAGTGTCTAGGAAAGCGTGAAAGGCGCAACCGCCAAAAGAGAAAAGGTTATTCTAATTAAGGAACCTTGCGAAAGCGAGGGACAACCTCCCTTCTTCTCTGCACTTACCCAGCTTCTCGATCAGTCTATCTTGGGTCCGTTTCGCAGTACATTTTTACTTCACAAAGCAAGTTTTTTTGAGGAGGTCTAGTTGACCTAGGTAACCCTAGACTGTTTAGGTGTGTGCAGTGTGTCTTGTTTGTATTCTTGTTACACCTTTTTCATGTGATTTTTTTTGTGGTTGTGAATATTTTGGTTAAACAACACTTTTTCTTCCATTTTCTCAGTCTTCCCCTACCACTTCCGGATAGTGCATGTCGGCTTGGACTAGAGATTCACAATCTTGATTTGTCCGGTTTGTGACTGTATCTTCCGACTCTTCTACACTTTCTGATTCCTCGGAACCTTCTGAGACCTTCTTACCTTCTGCCTCATCGGAGTCGTCCGATCCTACACTTCTTTCACCTTCACCTTCTTCTCCTACACCACCAACAATGACGGAGCAAATGATCGTTGAGCAACAGGAGGCGGCGTTACAGGACAGATGCTACCCACACCGTTCATCCCTTCCTTCATACATAGTGTTGCCCACCATTGCGGCAAACAACTATGAAATCAAGTCGCAATTCATACCACTACTCCCAAAATTCTACGGACTCGAGTCCGAGGATGCTTACCTTCTTATCAGTGAATTTGAAGGAGTGTGTGCTATGATGAAGATTCACGGAGTGGGTGAGGATGTCGTTAAGCTTAAATTCATTCCTTTTACGCTTAAGGACAATACGAAAAGTTGGTTAAACAGTTTGCCAGCTAGATCAATCACGACATGGGACGACTTTGTGAAATTTTTTCTAAATTTTTTTTATCCTATTCATAAAACCGTGCGAATTCAAAATGAACTCCACAATTTCAAACAAAAAGATGGTGAAATTTTTTGGAAATGGTTAGAAAGATTCAAAGACATCTTAATCAAATGTCCCCATCACGGGTTAGAACAGTGGAGGTTATGTCAGATTGTCTATGAAGGTTTAGACTCCAGTTCATGCATGATGTTAGAGTCCATGTGTCAGTGCAAATTTCTGAGCTATGGTGCTAAGGACGCATGGAACTTTTTAGAGGAACTGGCTGACAAAACTATTCAGTGGGAGAGTGTGAGTGAGAAACTATCTGTGACTAGGAGCGGTGCACACATAGTTGACACCTCTATAGCTGTCGAAGCAAAAATCACCGCTCTTGTACGGCAAATGGAAGCTTTAGAGGGTAAAAATTCACCGCTACCGGTCAATCAAATTTCTCTGACTTTGTGCGCTAACTGTCAGTATCCTAGCCATATAACGGAAGAACGTTCGTTTCTCGTTGGGTCCCATGGACCTGAAAACGTTAATGCGCTGTATCAAAATCAGCATCCCAGGAACGATCCCTTCGCACAGACGTACAATCCTGGTTGGACGAATCATCCCAATTTTGCTTGGAATCAGGCACCTTTTCAAAACAACAATTCAAACCCGTCTTTCCAACAATTTCAAAATTCAAAATTTCAAAACCAGAAATTGGGATACTCAACCAACCAGCCCCAATAGCCGAATTAGCACAACCCTGTAGGGTTCCTAGGCACTCTCAAGAGGTCTCACAAGGCATCAACCATGCCAATTTCAAATTTTACGGTGCCGAGAAACCCTAGACTACGGATCGTTAACTAGAATTTTAGGCGACAAAGAAACTAGTTAACAAATTAACTACAAGAACGGAAATACAACCTTTGTAGATCCGGTGCTCCACCTCCATAGCTCCTCAATGATGTCCCTCCGCTGTCCAAATCGGATCCCGGACTCTTGCGTCGGCTTCGTCGGAGAAATGGGCGGGCTAGGTCGTCGATGTCGATGCCGAAGATGATCTACGTCGAGGCATCACAAGATCAAGCTCCCACTTCACCAAGTCATGAAACTTATGAAGAAAACACCCTATACTACTTGGCAAGAGGTAGAGGATGAAGAAATAGGAGGTGGGTTCACTTTAGAATTGGATTTCTCACTCAATTGCTCAAGATGCCATTGATGAAGCAATCTTTCTTCCTGAAGAAGAAGAAGAAGATGAAAATATTATGATAAGTATATCCAAAATGAATAATAAAATCAATACTTATCATATGGCAACCATGATTAGGTGTAGAGAATAGACCATGGTTAATTGGAAGGGTTAGGGTTAAACATGAAGACAAAATGGTCACTAGGTCAAAGCTTCAAGAAGCTTCAAAAACAAACAAAGAAAGCCACCATTTTCTCTTCATCATTTTCTTTTGCTAAAATAAAAAAAATGGATAAATAAATGAATAAATGAATAAGAAAATGAAAACCCTAACCAATATACAACCATGGTTTAATCTTTACACAAACCCTAGTGAGCATGTATTATCAAACATGATACAAACTTGTGTACAAAAGTATATCACATATACAATGTGCACAATCCAAGTGAGAAAATCCATTTAAAGTGAACCAATACTAGTTAATGCAAAGTAATATATCAAATATATAATTATACATTAAATCATTAAATCAACACTTGATTCAATGATCCGGTCATGTCGCACATAACCGACTAGTATCATTAGTAACATCTTATCGAATCAACACTTGATTCGATAACCCGGCTATATCGCATATAACCGATCAATGCCACATATCCCGAGAATCGAATACAGTATCACATACTAGTATTATTCTCGGTCCCGCACATATCTCATATGCGCTCCTATTTCGTTTCGCTTGAGCCAGGAAAGCTCTGTGTAGGACTCTAAAGACTCGTCAATACGCCGGCAGTAGGTGATGATCATATCAAACACCCACAAGCCGCAAGCGGTCTGCTAAACGTAACGGCCATCCGGGTATTGAGCGATCAGAAGGTCGACGAGCAAGCCCGCTCACACTCCTGTGAATCCAACCAGTAACACTTACCGTACAGTCCGGTCTGATCGTCTGATATGTTGCATATCTCGCCTAGGGGTGGTAAACGTCAGACCCCAATAGCTCGATAAGTCGTGTCGATATGAGGTCTATAACAGTTCGAGAAACTACAGGTAACACTTACCAGTAATTCTCAGCAACCCTGGCCAGGGATTTCCGGTTATAGCCAATCGAACACAGCGCAACATCAACCCCCTATACCGGGAGAGACGAATCCCCTCCTATCGCTCATTGCCTTCATGCGATTCGGGACTGTACCCAAAAACCACCGTTTTGCACGCCCTCTTGGACGTGGTAAGGTGGAAATCAAAGCACAGTGGGAACCACACAAGACTCTATGACGATCTCGGGTCAACAGACTACTCTGTACCAGTGTCACCAGAGAACTGCCATCTGACGTAAGGTATAATACCATCTGGGAGTTCTCGGCGAGTCCGTGCAGTGTACCCAGTCTTCACTGAGCACCCGTATATCATCTCTGATGTCAAACACCAATAGATATGGGATCATCCATCGCCCATCTGTATGGGTCGAGAAGGTATACGCTAATCTACTCTGGTATATCGATGCCCCGTCTCGATACACCCATGACTAGGGACTTTGAAGGATGTACTTATGGACTACCATGTCCCCACTAGTATGATCCGCATCATAGTCTAGGTAGTCATGTACACATCCTAAGGGCTTTACCAACATGTAACAGAGAGATAATCAGTATACACGTTAAGGTCAAGATCAACCAGATAGCATACTATCATGTCGAGCAAGAAAGTCCTCCCTATATATGTCCAGGCATCCACTACAATATACATCCTATGTATAGTAATGGCCTCTAGGGCATACATATAACTAACAATCTCCCACTTGCACTAGGGCCATCTGATAGCAGTGGTTGAAGTATCTCATACTCAACCATCCCATAATAGTCTCTCTCTGGGAAAAGGCCTTTGTGAGTGGATCCGCCGTGTTTTCCTCTGAGTCTACTCTCCTAACCTTGATCACCCTGGAGATCAACCATCTCCATGATCAGGTGACACTGCCTTAGAATATGTCTGGATCACTGATGGGACCGGCGTTCCTTGGCATGAGCCACATCTCCATTGTCTCACAATGGTTGGAACGTAGTTCATCTCATGAACCAATATATACCCAAACATCCTCTTTGGTAGCATCTTAAGTAGCGATGTATCCAGCCTTAATCGTCTAGTATGCCACGGTATCTAGCTTGGAACTCTTCCAACATACCGTCCCTTTACTAAGGGTAAAGATAATGCCTGCGACTACCATTCAGTCGTCATTATCACCCTGGAACCCTTCCAGTGATTCTCCCCAGGATCGATTGATACCATCTCACTACAACTAGTGAGAATCCTAACATCCATCTAGATCTATCTCATAGATCCAAAACCCAGGATTTAGGAGGTATCACTTTGATCCTATATGGAGAATCTTGTGATAAGCGGAGATTGACCGAGCGTAGCATAGGAAACTCCTTCCCTATCAAGAGCATGCCATCCACGTACTTTACGAGGATCGTCACTATACTCCCTACTACCTTTTTATTTATACAAGGTTCATCTACCATTTTGATGATGTCAAACTCTTTGACTACTTCATCAAAACAGACGTTCCAACTCCGCGATGCCTGCTTTATCCTATAAAACATCTTGCACACGTTTCCGCTGCTCCCACTGTCTACGAAGCCTTCTGGCTGTGTACTTATAGACGTCCTCTTCTAAAACATCATTCAGAAAAGCAGTCATGGCACCTAACTGCCAGATATCGTAGTCATGGTATGTAGCCGTGGCAAGTAGGATCTGAATGGACTTAAGCATAGCCACTTGAAAAGGTTTCATCATTATCCACGCCTGGTCGATGACGAAAAAGCTTTAACAAGTCTAGCTTTGAAAGTCTCAACTTTTCCATCTACACCAAGTAATCTTCTCAAGATATACTTGCTCCTGATGGGGATTTAACCCTTCAGATATAGCAACCAAAGTCCATACTTTGTCGGTGTACATGGATTCCATCTCAGATCGCTAAGCATCCAGCCATTCTTACATAGTCCCACTCTTGATGGCCAGCTCGAAACTAGTTGGGTCATCATCTCATGATGCAATCCTCACTCCCACTGTCATAGAGAAACCGAAGTATCTCTCAGGCGGGTGAGGAACCTTACTAGATCGGCGGAGAGGCTGAGGTTCGTTGGTAACTATTGAATCCTTTGGTTCTTTCAAATCATCAGCTGCAGTTTGTATAGCTTGAACGTTTCCAGTTCTATATAACTGACCTTTCCTCGAGCTTGTCCGGATTTTGCTTTTCAGACATAGGCTGGACAACCCCAAATCTTAACTAACTTAAGAGATGGGCTCTTCCCTTATCATATCAAATATGAAGTGGTAGGCAACTGATTTGATTTGAACCCTATTCAATAGGTATGCAGCTTCTCAAGTGCATAACTCCCAAAAAGGAAATAGGTAACTCAGTAGTACTCATCATAGAGCACACCTTATCATATAGGGTGTGATTGCTCCACTCCGATATGCCATCGTGCTATGGTGTATACGGAGGAGTAATGCTGAGAGAGAATCTCATTCTCCTTTAGAATAATCCAGGATTTCCGTGCTCAAGTATTCTCCTCCTCGATCCCATCAAAGGACATAATACTTATACCCGTATTGGTTCTCTACTTCTAGCTTATATTCTGTGAATATCTCAAAAGGTTCGGACTTGTGATTCAACAGGAACATATGTCTGAATCTAAAGAGATCATCAGAGAATGTAATGAAGTACAAAGAACCGGTCTTGGCATGTGTAGACAGGGGACCTTACATACATCAACATGTATCATCCCAAGAGTTTACTAACTCTTTCTCTGTTTCCAGTAAACAGTGCTATGGTCATCGTATCGTTGTGACATGACTGGCAAGTTTCATAAGATGTAAATTTAAACAGATTTAAATATGCATCTAAATGTAACTTCATCCAGTCGGATCGCATTGATATGACCTAGTCTACAATGCCTCAAGAAGGATTCGTTCATTTCTGAACTCTTCCTCTTGTGTGTGTTTTTTATACTAAAGAACTGTAGTTTGATTTAGAACATCAATTCTTTTAGATAACGTGCCTGAACGGATCAACTTTTGATATAGGAAATGTTCAAAACATTATCCAACTATACAAAATTTTATCATTTCTTTACTAATAAAGAGATTGATACGATTTTGTATATCAGGTTCGGTATCTAATAACATTCGTTCAGAATCAATGTATTTAGAATACAGGGTGACAGTGACCAACAGACTTGGCTGCAACACTTGCCCCGTTTTCTGCCTCATGAAACTTATCACCCGTTCTCAGTTCTCTACCTTTCTGTAGCCCTATGTAACATATTACATATCTGGGATCCTGATCTGGTATCACATACCCAGGACGTAGAGGATACAGAGAAACAGTTCTTTGTAACGAACACACCAGAAGATGATGCATCAGCATGCACTCTCTTCGTTTGGGTGGCACGGGAATTCTGGTAATCCCCAATTTCCTGCTCTGTCTTATAACAATTATAAGTTGGAGCGGGACCAACGTTCCCCAGCTCAGTATAACAAGCGGGTTCGGTCAATATTCCGTATTATTATCTTGATTAAGGCGTGATATGGTCGCTACCTGGAGAGAGAGAGAAGAAAACACTCAGCGTGCGCTCTAGCAAGAATAGATTGGTTATTGTTTTATCTAATCAGGATGGCTCCCACTGTTTTTATCAAATCTTCCTTCAAACCCTAAAAGGAAAGACTAGATGGGATTAATTACACACTACAAGTTCGCCAATCTTTCAGCCAGGCCAGTGTCGGTACTTTGAGAGAGGTCCCCCGTGCTTTCGTACGAACCTAATTAATGTAAACCTCGTTTTCCCAGAGGCGTAACCTCGTTGACACCTTTCTAGACACCTACTTGATCGGCTAATTGTAATGTGTAAAACTCTCCCAGGAGTAACTCTTACTCGCAGCGGGTATCGGGATCCAACTATCTCATAGAAGGTATGCAATCTCATTGCAAATTTCAACACTTGCAATTCCCGGTAATTTTGCCCCTAGCGTCCTATGACCTTGACGCAGGCCAACAAACCATAGTGCGCTAGTCAAGTTCAACCCGTCATTTCCTGATTGAATTAAACCCACCCGCATGACCCTTGACGCATGCCAACAAAGTCGCACGACTACCCTAATCCAATCTGCATCATATGCATAAGCAGATAAATACTAGTTAGCTACCGCACACTACGCCTTGACGCAGGCCAACAAACGTAGCACGAATACTAACTAGGACTTATCTGAAATGACGGAGGGCTACGACAGGTTTTTCTGAAAACCTATTGCGTAATGAACTTGATATCGTTGTAGAATCAAATGATTTTAAAATGGAGTGTTTTTGGGGCTTTTCTAGTTTTGCTAAAGGAGTCACTCCCGGTGAAGGGATCGTCGGTCCTTTCCTCGTCGAATGAGGTGCGGGATATATCACATATATCACTGTGCAAAGCAAAAACTCTTAAAAGCAATCAAAAGACAAACCGAGTGTGTAGCATCTACCAGTTATTGCTAAAGGAGTCACTCCCGGTGAAGGGATCTCGGTCCTTTCCTCATCGAATAAGGTGCAGGATATATCACATATACCTCTGTGCAAAGCAAGAACTGTAGCTACCTGTTTTATTTTGAAATTCGATTCTACAACATCTTAGGTTTCTTTTATTTTCATTAATCACATTAATGAAGTCCCATCATTTAAGTACCTAAACATCACAGATAAATACGACGTACACTTATGCCATCCGCATTCGCCTCGATGTGCCCTCGTGCACCACCGTTAGGTTAGGTAACTAACGACAGAGCGGGGCAGGGCTAGCACGGGTGTAAAACATAAGTAACGCCTATATAATATATCATATATACTATATATAGTATCCATCATAGAACATATCACATGATCACATCACAGATATTGCAGCAGAAGAATCATATGAAATATTGGATATACTAGGACGTCCGTGTTTTCAATACGAGCCAGTATAAAACACGGATTCCACGGTCGTGATGAATAGCCAAACCCACACCCCTAGACCCCTACGAGAGCGGCAAGCAACCCTACCAATTCTAGAGTTAGGAGACCCGGACTCGACTCCTCGAGTTGGTCTCCCACTGGACCCTAGAACCCGGTTACTTGTGCCCTCCTCCTTGGGTCTATCCTAGTATGGAAAAGTAAATAATATACAAAGGGTGACATCTTCTGCAACCTGGAAGTGCCCCAATAAAAGAATATTACATACAAGTTTTTACATGAATGAAAATGAAAAACACTCATCTCACATAAAAAACCCCGGCTATTCAAACACGACGATCCAATATAACATATCCAGCAACACATAACATCACATGTCATCAACGTAAGTAAATATGCGCATCCCAATTGTCGTTGACATATAACAACGAAACCGGCGATATCACATATTACACTTACGGTCACAGAAAAGAAAGTGTAAAACTACAACAGTTGGAATCCGCAACCACCTCAGACATCGCATGCCTGACCAAATGAATTCCTTAGACATCGCATGCCTAACAATTATAAACCCCGCATTTTAGTCTCATTATCGAAAACACTTTTCAATATCAAGTCGGGCAATTCAACAAGATTCCCGACATCCTGATCGAATACTCGTCGCAAACTTCAGTAGGCGGCTGCACCCCCGATGCCTCCGACGAAGTGCACCAAGGCAGAACACCGCTGCCGCGAGCACCCGAACGGATGCTTTTGGCGACGGGGTTCTCCTACAGTCACTTGGTCGGGGCTATGGAGTGAGGCTGTCTATTAAGTTTACCCGGCGAGTATCCGCGTACGCTACGTGATTGCGACGGACTTTTGATCACATCAAAATTCCGTGGCAACCGATCAAGTGAGACTAAACTGCTATGTTTATAACATTCATTCAGTTATCTCATAACTTATTGTGAATTCCAAGTATTGTATCCCATTCCAGATAAATAGAAAATGTTAAACTTTCCGATTGAACATTCAAACATCCAAGTTTTCCCAATACAGCTCAACACATGAAATAAGTCTAAAAACATTCAGTTCGTACCTCAGTACCAACGGTCCAGCCGTAGAAGGGTCAAGCCAACGCCTCACATGTGGCACGCCGTACTGCCCCAAACCCGAAGGTTCAAAGGGCAGTTCAAGACGGTCACATAATCGAGTTAAGGTTTGTTGTCTTCTAGAGGGTCCATCGCGTTACTTGCACTACTTAGAACGTCGTTAAACCACGGAAAAATCCAACATTTGGAAATTTCCCGACAGGGGAAAAGTTGGGTATTTATATCCGGTCGAACTTTTTAACATATCCAACAATTATCCGGAATCCACATAGACAAAATCTGATAATCCGATCGAATCATCGAATCCCCAAAACAACCCCAGAAAATTCAACTCTTGAATAATATTTAAAAATACCCAGAGAACTCAGCACTGAATAAAAGAAGTTACTGTGCAAAATTGGAAGCGTGACGTCACACTTTAGCCGCGGAACCGCCGCATAAGCTAGGCTTATGCCGCGGTTCCGCCGCGCATTAGAGGGATCATGAGATAAATTTTGCACCGTAATTCTTAGAATTCCCTGCTGAATTTTTTAAGCATTTTTAATCTGGAAAAAACCCAGTTTTTTGAAAAAGTCAAGAGAGCGGGTCGGATTAGTGTTTCGGGGTTTGTTCGGATTTGAAATTCCGTCTACGAATCGCCTAAGGCTCTAGCTAGGCTCTGATACCACTGTAGGGTTCCTAGGCACTCTCAAGAGGTCTCACAAGGCATCAACCATTCCAATTTCAAATTTTACGGTGCCGAGAAACCCTAGACTACGGATCGTTAACTAGAATTTTAGGCGACAAAGCAACTAGTTAACAAATTAACTACAAGAACGGAAATACAACCTTTGTAGATCCGGTGCTCCACCTCCATAGCTCCGCAATGTTGTCCCTCCGCTGTCCAAATCGGATCCCGAACTCTTGCGTCGGCTTCGTCGGAGAAATGGGCGGTCTAGGTCGTCGATGTCGATGCCGAAGATGATCTACATCGAGGCATCACAAGATCAAGCTCCCACTTCACCAAGTCATGAAACTTGTGAAGAAATCACCCTATACTACTTGGCAAGAGGTAGAGGATGAAGAAATAGGAGGTGGGTTCACTTTAGAATTGGATTTCTCACTCAATTGCTCAAGATGCCATTGATGAAGCAAGCTTTCTTCTTGAAGAAGAAGAAGAAGAAGATGAAAATATTATGATAAGTATATCCAAAATGAATAATAAAATCAATACTTATCATATGGCAACCATGATTAGGTGTAGAGAATAGACCATGGTTAATTGCAAGGGTTAGGGTTAAACATGAAGACAAAATGGTCACTAGGTCAAAGCTTCAAAAACAAACAAAGAAAGCCACCATTTTCTCTTCATCATTTTCTTTTGCTAAAATAAACAAAATGGATAAATAAATGAATAAATGAATAAGAAAATGAAAGCCCTAACCAATATACAACAATGGTTTAATCTTTACACAAACCCTAGTGAGCATGTATTATCAAACATGATACAAACTTGTGTACAAAAGTATATCACATATACAATGTGCACAATCCAAGTGAGAAAATCCATTTAAAGCGAACCAATACTAGTTAATGCAAAGTAATATATCAAATATATAATTATACATTAAATCATTAAATCAACACTTGATTCAATGATCCGGTCATGTCGCACATAACCGACTAGTATCATTAGTAACATCTTATTGAATCAACACTTGATTCGATAACCCGGCTATATCGCATATAACCGATCAATGTCACATATCCCGAGAATCGAATACAGTATCACATACTGGTATTATTCTCGGTCCCGCACATATCTCATATGTTCTCCTATTTCGTTTCGCTTGAGCCAGGAAACCTCTGTGTAGGACTCTAAAGACTCGTCAATACGCCGGCAGTAGGTGATGATCATATCAAACACCCACAAGCCGCAAGCGGTCTGCTAAACGTAACGGCCACCCGGGTATTGAGCGATCAGAAGATCGACGAGCAAGACCGCTCACACTCCTGTGAATCCAACCAGTAACACTTACCGTACAGTCCGGTCTGATCGTCTGATATGTTGCATATCTCGCCTAGGGGTGGTAAACGTCAAACCCCAATAGCTCGATAAGTCGTGTCGATATGAGGTCTATAACAGTTCGAGAAACTACAGGTAACACTTATCAGTAATTCTCAGCAACCCTGGCCAGGGATTTCCGGTTATAGCCAATCGAACACAGCGCAACATCAACCCCCTATACCGGGAGAGACGAATCCCCTCCTATCGCTCATTGCCTTCATGTGATTCGGGACTGTATCCAAAAACCACCGTTTTGCACGCCCTCTTGGACGTGGTAAGATGGAAATCAAAGCATAGTGGGAACCACACAAGACTCTATGATGATCTCGGGTCAATAGATTACTCTGTACCAGTGTCACCAGAGAACTGCCATCTGACGTAAGGTATAATACCATCTGGGAGTTCTCGGCGAGTCCGTCCAGTGTACCCATTCTTCACTGAGCACCCGTATATCATCTCTGATATCAAACACCAATGGATATGGGATCATCCATCGCCCATCTGTATGGGTCGAGAAGGTATACGCTAGTCTACTCTGGTATATCGATGCCCCATCTCGATACACCCACGACTAGGGATTTTGAAGGATGTACTTATGGACTACCATGTCCCCACTAGTATGATCCGCATCATAGTCTAGGTAGTCAAGTACACATCCTAAGGGCTTTACCAACATGTAACATAGAGACAATCGGTATACACGTTAAGGTCAAGATCAACCAGATAGCATACTATTATGTCGAGCAAGAAAGTCCTCCCTATATATGTCCAAGCATCCACTACAATATACATCCTATGTATAGTAATGGCCTCTAGGGCGTACATATAACTAACAAACCCAACCTTTACACTCCCTGGGTTCGCCCAAGACGACAAGAGGGTGTCATCCATTGAAAATAGGATTGGAAGGTTTGGTTAAAACTTCTGCACAGACTTCATCTAGTCTGGCTACTTTTATGCAAACATCCGGTCAGTTGCAAAGCGCTAACATTCAAGCGATAGCCAGATTAGAAATCCAAATTAGTCAACTGACTGCTGCAGATAATGAACGTGAAAAGGGAACATTTCCCTCTCAACCCGTGATGAATCCAAGAGAGCAGAGAAACAACAATGCTCATATTGTTCAGCAGAACAATATTGAGAATGCAAACGCCGTCACTGTCCTCAGATCAGGACGTATGATTGATAACAAGGTTGTCAACCTCAATGACTCATCCAAATGTGCGGTTGTCAGTTTACCATCACGTATCTCATTTTCTGTTCCTCATTGTGATCCATCGTCATCATCACCTTCTTCTTCTTCTTCTTCTTCGTCGTCGTCGCCGTCGTCTGTTGCACATCCTTCAAAGCAATAAGATAATTCACCGCAAATCTGTCCCGATGTTCCAGCAAGAACATTCTCACCTTCTGCACCTGTTCTATCTGCAACTTCTCCAAACATAGTGTTTGGGCCCAAGGCTCTCTATCCTAATAAGTTGAAATCGAAGAAGCCTTCTGCAAATATGGAAAAGGGGTTAAAAGTTTTCAAACACTGTGAAGTCAACATTCCTTTGTTAGACATGGTCCAGCAAGTTCCGGCGAATGTAAAATTTCTGAAGGACTTATGCACACAAAAACGATGCACGAATGTGCCCAAAACTGTTTTCTTGGCCGCAACTCTAAGCGATGTCTTGTCCAAATCCATTCCGGTGAAATATAAGGACCCTGGTTGTCCGACTATTTCTTGCACTATTGGGGACAAGCAAATCAATCGTGCCTTGTTAGACTTAGGGGCAAGCGTGAACCTCCTCCCCTACTCAGTTTATAAACAACCGGGATTGGGAGAACTCAAGCCAACCAGAGTGACTCTGCAACTGGCAGATCGATCAACAAAAGTACCGAGGGGAGAAATCGATGATGTTCTAATCAAGGTCGGGGAATTCAAATTCCCTGTAGATTTCATTGTGTTGGAGACTGAGCCTGTCACCAATCCCAGCGGTCAAATTCCAGTCATACTGGGACGGCCTTTCCAAGCCACATCCAACGCGTTGATCAATTGTCATAATGGATCCATGAAACTTTAATTTAGAAACATGACAGTTGACCTCAACATCTTCACGCTAAGAAATCAAGCGAGTCAGAAACACGATGCCACTTTTGAAGTCAACGCTATATACGATATGTCTGAGGAGGGGACATTTGACTTCAAAAATGAGTGTCTTGAAGAAACGTTGGAAGAACTATTTTCTGAGGAGCTTCTTTTCCTTAAGAAGCTAAGTCCTGAACAGACGTCCTACGCACACTGGGGGCCCTAATTTGAACCACTTCATAACGAACTGGCCCATGAAGTGCGACCATCTGTGGAGGAGCCACCAAAACTCAACCTCAAAGTTCTTTTTGGCTACCTCAAGTATGTGTAGTTGGGAAATAATGAAATGCTTCAAGTTATAATTGCAACCGAGCTTGCGCCTAAGCAACAGTTGACCCTCATGGACGTTCTGAGAAAGAACATGGAAGCGATTGGGTGGTCAATGGCTGATATCAATGGAGTCAGCCCTGCTATCTGCCAGCACAGAATCCATATGACTGATGATTCCAAACCCTTCAAGGATCCTCAACTCCGGCTTAACCCGACGATGAAAGAAGCGGTAAGGAATGAAATGCTGAAGTGTCTGGACAATGGGATCATCTATCCCATATCCGATAGTAAATAGGTAACCCCATTCATGTGGTACCAAAGAAATCGAGACTCACTGTAATCACGAATGAAATAAACGAGCTAATCCCAACCTGCACACAAACGGGATGGAGAGTCTGTATTGATTACAGAAAGCTCAACACATCCACTCGCAAGGATCATTTCCCGCTTCCTTTCATTGATCAAATGCTTGAACGCCTAACCGGACATGCCTACTATTGTTTCTTAGATGGGTATTCCGGCTACAATCAAATCCCGATTGATCCAGAGGACCAGAACAAAACAACCTTCACTTGTCCTTTTGGTACCTTCGCCTACCGTCGCATGCCCTTTAGGCTATGCAATGCACCTACAACATTTCAGCGGTGCATGATGAGCATCTTTTCTGATATGGTAGAGTGATTCTTAGAAGTTTTCATGGATGATTTCTTCGTCTTTAGAGATTCATTTTCTGAGTGTTTGAGGCATCTTGAATTAGTCATGTTACGATGCAAAGAAAAACACCTCACACTCAATTGGGAGAAGTGTCATTTCATGGTCAAACACGGCATCGTGTTAGGACAAATCATTTCTGAAAAAGGTATGGAAGTTGATAAGGCGAAAATCGACGTCATTTCAAGCCTACCACCTCCATGGACTGTCCATGAAATTAGGGCGTTCTTAGGCTACGCCGGGTTTTACAGGCATTTCATCAAGAATTTTAGCAAATTGGCTAGACCCTTGACTTCTTTAATGGCTAAAGAGACTCCCTTTGATTTCAATTCTGAGTGCCTTCATGCGTTCAAGCTTCTGAAATCGGAACTCACTTCTGCTGTGATTTTAAGTGCACCAGACTGGAGTGAACCTTTTGAGCTATGTGCGAATCTTCTGACTTTGCGATAGGTGTTGTCTTAGGACAGAGATTTGAAAAGAAGCCGCATGTTATCTATTATGCGAGCAGAACGTTGAATGACGCACGGCTGAATTACACCACCACAGAAAAAGAATTCTTAGCTGTGGTGTACGCGCTTGAGAAATTCCGTCCTTACTTTATCGGAACCGACGTCACGATTTACATTGATCATTCTGCGCTTAAGCACCTCTTTGCAAAAAAGGATGCCAATGCCAGATTGATACGTTGGATTCTCCTTCTTCAAGAATTTGACTTAACCATCAAAGATAAGAAGGGAACCGACAATATTGTTGCCGATCATTTGTCTTACTTACCAAATGCACCAAGTGAGGAAATTCCAATCAACGAGCATTTCCCTGACGAACAACTTCTTTCCGTATCAGTCGAATCTTGGTTCGCTGATATCGTGAACTTTCTAGTCACCGGAGAAATACTTTCTTTTTGGTCGAATTAGGACAAGTCTAAATTTCTCTCCCAGGTTAAATTCTTTTATTGGGATGGGCCAACTTGTTCAAGTACTGTCCTGATCAGATTATTAGAAGGTGCATCTCTGACTCTGAAACGAGAAGTGTTCTGTCCTTCTGTCATGATCAAGCTTGTAGGGGCCATTTTGGACCCAGAAAGATGGTTGAAATGGTTTTGCAAAGCGACTTCTACTGGCCGACGCTTTTTAAGGATGCTTTCGAATATTGCAAAACCTGTAGCCGCTGCCAACACATGGGAAAGGTTGGAAAACGAAATTAGATGCCCCTACAATCATCCTGATTGTGGAAATTTTCGATGTTTGGGGTATCGATTTCATGGGGCCATTCCCAAACTCTTTTAGGAATTTGTACATTTTGGTGGCTGTGGATTATGTATCCAAATGGGTGGAGGCTGTCCCTTGTCGAACCAATGATAACAAGGTTGTCGTAAAATTTTTAAAAGAGAATATCTTTTCTTGGTTCGGTACGCCTCGCACCATCATCAGTGATAATGGAACACATTTTTGCAACCGATCTTTTGAAGCACTGATGAAGAAATACTCCATTAGCCACAAACTGTCAACACCCTACCATCCTCAAACTTGCGTTCAGGTCGAAGTTTCCAATAGACAGATTAAACAGATTCTGGAAAAGACTGTCAGCCACCACCGCAAGGATTGGTCTTTGAAGTTAAATGACACGCTTTGGGCATTTTCCACTGCCTTCAAAACAAACTTAGGTATTTCCCCATACCGACTCATCTTTGGAAAAGCGTGTCATTTGCATGTTGAATTAGAACACTGCGCATTCTGGGCAATCAAACAGCTCAACTGTCGACCTAGAAAAAGCCGGTGAGGCAAGAAAACTTCGATTGAATGAGCTCGACGAGATACGCAATGACGCGTATGAGAACGCTAAAATGTACAAAGAAAAAACGGAAGTCTTTCACGACAAGGCGGTTCTCCGAAGAAAGTTCACTGTAGGACAAAAGGTTCTGATTTATGACTCCAGGCTTCATCTGTTCCCTAGGAAATTGAAGTCACGTTGTACAGGTCCATTTATTGTGCGCACCGCCTTTCCGCACGATGCAGTCAATATTGAAGATCAGCATTCTGGCAACACTTTCAAGGTTAATGGCCAACGTCTGAAGCCATTCTTAGAACTGCCTGCGGAAATGGGGGAGCCATGTTTTTACATGAGCCATGTTATCTTGATTAAATCACATCCCCATGTTGTCTTTCCTGTGTATACTTTTTTAGTCTTTTGTAATTATTTGCGCTTTTTATTATTTCTTTTTGAAGGGGGTTGTTTTTGCAAAATTGCCTTTAAATACACCCTCAGCCCAACCCGAGCCTCATCTTCAGTTTTCCCCAAAACTTTACATCTCTCTCCTTAAAACAAACCCTAACACCAAAGATCCGCTCCAAACCCCTCGATCAGGCCTCCGAAACACCACATTTGGCCGCAATTTGCGGCCTGATCGACCCCGACGACAACGATTTCTCTTTCTCTGTAAGACGTTCTTCTCTTCTTGGTTAATTTATGTGCAAAATTCATTTTTAGATCTGAATATGGTGGCATTTGATTGTGAGAAGAATTTCTTCGAAATTTTTTCCGATGAAACTTACGGACAGTATTTCTACGGAGAAATCTGTCAAAGGGGTAGGATTTTTTGATCTACAACAGCGAAGATCTTTTCGCTATAAGAGAATTAGTTGAGGATTTTTATGAGGTGTTAAGAAATGGTGAACCCGGATCGGGGTATGTGGTGTTTTTCTTTCAAGGGAGACGTAGAATTTTTCAGCCTGAAACAATCTCGAGGGTTACCAACATCCCAATGCGGCCAGGAAATCAACAACCACGTGAATTGGCGGTTTATCGATCATTATTAGGGGATTTTGTGGAATTGAAGGATAAAGGTGTTAGTTATATGTATGCCCTAGAGTCCATTACTGTACATACGATGTATATTGTAATGGATGCTTGGACATATATAAGGAGGACTTTCTTGCTCGACAAGATAGTACGCTATCTGGTTGTACTTTATCTTAACATGTATTCTGATTGTCTCTATGTTACATGTTAATAAAGCCCTTAGGATATGTACTCGACTACTGGGACTATGATGAGATCATACTAGTGGGGCCACGGTAGTCGACGAGTACATCCTATAACTGTTCCTAGTCGAGGGTGTATCGAGACAGGGCATCGATACACCAGAGTAGACTAGCATATACGCATCTTGACCCATATGATGGGCGATGGATGATCCCATATCCATCGGTGTTTGACATCAAGGATGGTGTACGGGTGCTCAGTAGAGTCTGGGTACACTGGACGGACTCGCCAAGAACTCCCAGATGGTATTATACCTCACGTCAGATGGCAGTTCTCCGGTGACACTGGTACAGAGTAGTTTGTTGACCCGAGATCGTCATAGAGTCTTGTGTGATTCCCACTGTGCTTTGATTTCCATCATACCACGTCCAAGAGGGCGTGCAAAAAGGTGGCTTTTGGGTACAGTCCCGAATCACATGGAAGCAATAAGCGATAGGAGGGGATTCGTCTCTCCCGGTATAGGGAGTTGATGTTGCGCTGTGTTCGATTGGCTATAACCGGAAATCCCTGGCCAGGGTTGCTGAGATTTACTGGTAAGTGTTATCAGTAGTTTCTCGAACTGTTATAGACCTCATATCGACATGACTTATCGAGCTACTGGGGCTGACGTTTACCACCCCTAGGCGAGATATGCGACATATTAGACGACGAGACCGGACTGTACGGGTGTGTTACTGATTGGATTCACAGGAGAATGTACAGGCTTGCTTGTTGATCTTCTGAGCGCTCAATACTTGGGTGGCTGTTACGTTTAGCTGACCGCTTGCAGCTTATGGGTGTTTTTATATGATCATCACCTACTGCCAGCGTATTGACGATTCTTTAGAGTCCTACACAGATGTTTCTTAGCTCAGGCAAAACGGAGTAGGAGCACATATATGATATGTGCGGGACCGAAGATAATGCGGTATGTGATACCCTATTCTATTCTTGCGATATATGATATCAGTCGGGTCATCGGATCAAGTGTTGATTCGATGAATCGGTACGGATAAATATTAGTCGGTTATATGCGATATAGCCGGATTATCGGATCAAGTGTTGATTCAATAATTTAATGTATAATAATATATATGATACATTAAATTACATTAACTAATATTAGCTCACTAAAAGATTCATTTTCTCATGGGATAATACATTGATATATATGCGATATATGTTAATTGTATTATTTTCTATTGTTACAAAATATATTGTATATATGATATATATAATATTGTAACATGTTAGGGTTTCAAATTTAACAATGGTTTAGGGTTTAAACTTAGTTAGGGTTTGGATTAGGGTTAGCTTTTGCATGAAGCTTCCATGAAGCTTCATGAAGCTTTGACTTTGTGGTTGCTTGATATTTTGTGAAGATATTATGTTAACCCAATCCAAACCATTAACTCTAGTTAACTCTCTACAAGGGTTAACTCTTTCATGCTTAACCCTTGGTTAGATTTGTAACCACTACAATAATTCATTGTTCATCACAAAAGGAAAAAGATTATTCATTCTTCTTCTTACTTGAGTTCCTTCTTGAAAAGCTTTATAGTTTTGCTTTTGTGATGAAAATGAGTGAGAAAAACATTATAAATGAGAGCAAAAATCCTACTTTATCATCCTCATCTACCCTTGCCATTTAGATGAGGGTGTTCACTTCATTTTATGAGTGTTAGCTTGTGTTAATGAAACTTTAAGGTAGATCATCTATGTTATCGAAGATCGGAAGCAAGGTTACATCATTCTCTTCGTGAACCCTCTCGAGAGTCCGGAACACAATGATCGTAGCAAAGGGACCTCAACACGGAGCTTAAGAAGTGAAGGACCGGATCTACAATGGTTGTAATCTCTCTCACTTAGTGTTAAAGAGTTTAACATGCTTGTTTTCGCCTAAACCCTAGTTTAAAGATCCGGCTTCGGGTTGTTCGGCACGGCTAATTTTTAAATCGGGCATGGTTGATACCTTGTAGAACCTTGTGCGCGTGCTTAGAAACCCTACAGTGGTATCAGAGCCAAGCTAGAGCTTTAGGCGAAGTCTGAGCGAAGTTTAAAGTCCGATCGAACCCGGAAAACCCCGATTTTACCCCTCTCTGTACATTTTCAAAAATGTTGATTTTTTCCTAATTAAAAATGCTCAGAAAATAGAGCAGGAAACACTAAGAATTACTGTGAAGAACGGACAATTAATGCGCTCAAATGACCGCGGAACCGAGGCGAAAACAAGGGTTTGGCGGCGGTTCCGCGGCCAAAATTGTGAATTAGTCCCTGGAACTTCATATATTTCTTCTTAGGTCCTTTCTTGTCATTTTTTCTGGGAATTTTTTAATTCCACTCAAGTGTTGAGTTTCTAGGGTTGTATTGGGGACTCGTTGATTCGATCGGATAATTTAACTTTGTTTAGTTGGTTCCGGATATTTTTAGAAACTGTTAAAAAGTTCGAACGGATATCAATAACTGACTTTTTCCCCTGTCAGAAAATTTTCAAAAGTTGGATTTTTTCTCGAGTTTAAGAACGTTCTAAGTCATGCAAGTAACGCGGTGGACCTTCTAGAAGACAACAAACCTTAACTAGATTATGTGACCGTTTTGAACTGCCTCTAAACCTTAAGGTTTGGGGCAGTACGGCGTGCCACATGTGAGGCGTTGGCTTGACCCTTCTACGCTGGACCATCGGTACTATGGCATGTGATGGATGTTTTTAAACAGATTTCAAGTGTTGAGATATATTTGGGAAATCATGGGTGTTTGATTATTCGATCGGAAAGTTTAACATTGTCTATTTATCTGGAATGTGATACAATATTTGGAATCCACATGTAGTTATGAGATAACTAATTTGAATATTATAAACATAGCAGTTTAGTCTTAATTGATCGGTTGCCACGGGATTTTGATGTGATCAAAAGTCCGTTGCAATCACGTAGTGTACGCGGATACTCGCCGGGTAAACTTAATAGATAGCCATGCCCCATAGCCCCGACCAAGTGACTGTTGGAGAACCCCGTCACCAAAATCATCCGTTCGGGTGCTCGCGGCAGCGGTGTTCCGCCATAGTGCACTTCGTCGACGACATCCGGGGGTGCGGCCGTCTAATAAAGTTTGCGACGAGCATTCGATCAGGATGTCGGGAATCTTGTTGAATTTCCCGACTTAATATTGAAAAGAGTTTTCGATAATGAGACTAAAATGCGGGGTATATAATAGTTAGGCATGCGATGTCTAAGGAATTCATTTGGTTAGGCATGCGATGTCTAAGGTAGTTGCGGATTCCAACTGTTGTAGTTTTACACTTTCTTTTCTTTGACCGTAAGCGTAGTATGTAATGTATCGCCGGCTTCGTTGCTATACATCAACGACAATCGGGATACGCATACTTTCTTACGTTGATGATATGAGATATTATGTGTTGCTGTGATATGTTATATTGGATCGTCGCGTTTTGAATAGCCGGGGGTTTTATGTGAGATGAGAGTTTTTTCTTTTTCATTCATGTAAAATTCATTTGTATGTAATATTCTTTTATTGGGGCACTTCCGGGCTAAGGATGATGTCACCATTGTATATTATTTACTTTTCCGCATTAGGTAGACCCAAGGCGGGGAGCACAAGTAACCGGGTTCTAGGGTCCAGTGGGAGACCATCTCGAGGAGTCGAGACCGGGTCTCCTAACCCTAGAATTGTCAGTGTTGCTTGCCGCTCTCGTAGGGGTCTAGGGATGTGGGTTTGGCTATTCATCGCGACCGTGAAATCCGTGTTTTATACAGGCTCGTATTAAAACACGGACGTCCTAGTATATCCAATATTTCATATATTTTCTTCTGCTGCAATGTTCTGTGATGAGATCATATTACTGCCTGAGAAGAATGTTTATATTATATATATGAGATATATGTTATATTGCAGATTTCTTTTCAAATGTGATGCTTGTGAAGCATATTAAAATGTGACTTCATTAATGAGATTAATGAAATAAAAGAAACCTAAAGATGTTGTAGAAACTTGTTTAAAAACTGGTAGCTCTAGTTCTTGCTTTGCATAGCGGTTATCCTTGTAGAACATCCAGCACCTTATTCGATAAGGAAAGAGCCGAGATCCCTTCACCGGGAGTGACCTCTTTAGTGAAACTAGCAGATGCTACAAACTAGGTTTGTCTTTTGATTGCTTCTACAGTTCTTGCTTTGCATAGTGGTATATATGATATATCCTGCACCTTATTCGATGACGAAAGGGCCGACGATCCCTTCACCGGGAGTGACCCCTTTAGCAAAACTAGAAATGCCTAAAAAACACTCCATTTAAAAATCACTCGATTCTACAACGATATCAAGTTCATTACGCAAAGGGTTTTCTTAAAAACCTGACATAGCCCTTCGTCATTTCAGATAAGTAGTATTTAGTATTCGTGCTGCGTTTGTTGACCTCTGTCAAGGCGTAGTGTGCGGTAGCTGATTAGTGCTTATCTGTATTAACATATGATATGATTGATTTAGGGTAGTCGTGCGACCTTGTTGACCTCTGTCAAGGGTCGTGCGGGTGGGTTTACTTCAATCAGGAAATGACGGGTTAAACTTGACTAGAAGCCTATGGTTTGTTGACCTCTGTCAAGGTCATAGGACGCTAGGGGTAAAATATTATTGGGAATTTCAAGTGTTAAAATTTGCAATGAGATTGCATACCTTCTATGAGTTAGTTGGATCCCGATACCCGCTGCGAGTAAGAGTTACTCCTGGGAGAGTTTTACAAATTACAATTAGCCGATCAAGTAGGTGTCTAGAAAGGTGTCAACGGGGTTACGCCTCTAGGAAAACGAGGTTTACATTAATTAGGTTCGTGCGAAAGCACGGGGGACCTCCTTCAAAGTATCGACACTGGCCTGGCTGAAAGATTGGCGAACTTGTAAGGTGTAATTAATCCCGGCTAGTCTTTCCTTTTAGGGTTTGAAGCAATATTTGATTAAAACAGTGGGAGACATCCTGATTAGATATATTAGATAACCAATCTAATCTTACAAGAGCATACGCTGAGTGTTTTCTTCTCTCTCTCTCCAGGTAGCGACCATATCACGCCTTAATCAAGATAATAATACGGATATATTGACCGAACCCGCTTATTATACCGAGCTGGGGAACGTTGGTCCCGCTCCAACTTATAATTGTTATAAGACAGAGCAGGAAATTGGGGAATACCAGATTTCCCGTGCCGCCCAAACGAAGAAAGTGCATACTGATGCATCTACTTCGGTGTGTTCATTACAGAGAACTGTTTCTCAGTATCCTTTACGTCCTGGGTATGAGATACCGGATCAGGATCCCGCATATGTAATCTGTTACATAGGCTACAGAAAGGTAGAGAACTGAGAACAGGTGATAAGTTTCTTGAGACAGAAAATGGTGCAAGTGTTGCTGCCAAGTCTGTTGGTCACTATCACCCTGTATTACCAGAATACATTAATTCTGAATGAATATTATTAGATACCGAACCTGATATACAACATCATATCAGTCTCTTTATTAGTAAAGAAAGGATATAATTTTGTATTGTTTGATAATGTTTTGAACATTTCCTATATCAAGAGTTGATTAGTTCAGGCACGTTATCTAAAAGCATTGATGTTCTAAATCAAACTACAGTTCTTAGTATGCAGAACACACACAAGAGGAAGAGTTCAGAAATGAACGAATCCTTATTGAGGCATTGTAGACTAGGTCATATCAATGCGACCCGACTAGCTAAGTTACATTTAAATGCATATTTAAATTAGTTTGAATTTACATCTTGTGAAACTTGCCGTTCATGTCACAAAGATAAGATGACTATAGCTCTGTTTATTGGAAACAGAGAAAGAGTTAGTAAACTCTTAGGATTGATACATGCTGATGTATGAAGGTCCCCTGTCTACACATGCCAAGACCGATTCTTTGTACTTCATTAAATTCATTGATGATCTCTCAAGATTCAGACATATGTTCCTGTTGAAACACAAGTCCGAAACTTTTGAGATATTCAATGAATATGAGTTAGAAGTAGAGAACCAAAAATGGGTATAAGTATTATGTCCTTTGATGAGATCAAGGAGGAGAATACTTGAGCACGGGATTCCTAGACTATTCTAAAGGAGAATGAGATTCTCTCTCAGCATTACTCCTCCGTATACACCATAGCACGATGGTATATCGGGGCGGAGCAATAACACCCTATGTGATATGGTGTACTCTATGATGAGTACTACTGAGTTTCCTATTTCCTTTTGGGAGTTATGCACTTGAGAAGCTGCATACCTATTGAATAGGGTTCAAATCAAATCAGTTGCCTACCACTTCATATGTGATATGGAAAGGGAAGAGCCTATATCTTAAATTTGTTAAGATTTGGGGTTGTTCGGCCTATGTGTAAAAGCAAAATCCGGACAAGCTCGAGGCAAGGTCAGCTCTGTAAAACTGGAAGTAGTTCCAGCTATACAAACTGTAGCTGATAATTTGGTAGAACCAAAGGATTCTATAGTTTCCAACGAACCTCAGCCTCTCCGCCGATCTAGTAGGGTTCCTCACCCACCTGAGAGATACTTCGGTTGCTCTATGACAGTAGGAGCAAGGATTACATCATGAGATGATGACCCAACTAGTTTCGAGCAGGCCATCAGGAGTGGGACTCTGTAAGAATGGCTGGATGCTTAGCGATCCGAGATGGAATCCTTATACACCAACAAAGTATGGACTTTGGTTGCTTTATCTGAATGGTTAAATCCCCATCAGGAGCAAGTATATCTTGAGAAGATTACTTGGTGTACATGGAAAAGTTGAGACTTTCAAAGCTATGCTTAAGTCCATCCAGATCCTACTTGCCACTGCTACATACCATGACTACGATATCTGGTGGTTGGGTGTCATGACTGCTTTTCTAAATGATGTTTTAGAAAAGAGCATCTATAAGTACACAGCCATAGGGTTTTGTAGACAGTGGGAGCAGCGGAAACGTGTGCAAGATGTTTTATGTGATAAAACAGGCATCGCGGACTTGGAACATCTGTTTTGATGTGGTAGTCAAAGAGTTTGACTTCATCAAAATGGTAGATGAACCTTGTATATACAAAAAGGTAGTAGGGAGTATGGTGGTCCTCATAGAGTATGTGGATGACATACTCTTGATAGGGAAGGAGTTTCCTATGCTGCGCTCGGTCAATCTCCGCTTATCATAAGGATTCTCCATATAGGATCAAAGTGATACCTCCTAAATCCTGGGTTTTGGATCTATGAGATAGATCTAATTGGATATTAGGATTCTCACTAGTTGTAGTGAGATGGTATCAATTGATCCTTGGGAGAATCACTTGAAAGGTTCCAGGGTGATAAGGACGACTGAATGTCAGTCGCAGGTATTGTCTTTACCCTCAGTAGAGGGACGGTATGTTGGAAGAGTTCCAAGCTAGATACCGTGACTTACTAGACGATTAAAGGCAAGATACATCGTTACCAAGGATGCTGCCAAAGAGACAGTCTGGATATATATAAGTTCATGAGATGAACTTCGTTCCTACCATTGTGTGACAATGGAGTTGTGGCTTTTGCCTAGGAACCCCCGTCCTATAAGAAATCCAGATATAATTCTTAAGCAGTATCACCTGATCATGGAGATGGTTGATCTCCAGTAAGATCGAGGTTAGGAGAGTAGACACCGAGGACGACAGTGCGGATCCACTCATAAAGGCCTTTTTTCCCAGTAGAGACTTTTATGGGATTGTTAAGCATGAGATACTTAACCACAGCTAATTGTTGGATATGTGATACCAAAACAGATGGCCCTAGTGCAAGTGGGAGATTGTTAGTTATATGTATGCCCTAGAGGCCATTACTTTACATACGATGTATATTGTAATGGATGCTTGGACATATATAGGGAGGACTTTCTTGCTCGATATGATAGTACGCTATCTGGTTGTACTTTATCTTAACATGTACTCTGATTGTCTCTATGTTACATGTTGATAAAGCCCTTAGGATATGTACTCGACTACTGGCACTATGATGAGATCATACTAGTGGGGCCACGGTAGTCGACGAGTACATCCTATAACTGTTCCTAGTCGAGGGTGTATCGAGACAGAGCATCGATGCACCAGAGTAGACTAGCGTATACGCATCTTGACCCATATGATGGGCGATGGATGATCCCATATCCATCGGTGTTTGACATCAAGGATGGTGTACGGGTGCTCAGTAGAGACTGGGTACACTGGACGGACTCGCCGAGAACTCCTAGATGGTATTATACCTCACGTCAGATGGCAGTTCTCCGGTGACACTGGTACAGAGTAGTCTGTTGACCCGAGATCGTCATAGAGTCTTGTGTGATTCCCACCGTGCTTTGATTTCCATCATACCACGTCCAAGAGGGCTGTAAAAAGGTGGCTTTTGGGTACAGTCCCGAATCACATGGAGGCAATGAGCGATAGGAGGGGATTCGTCTCTCCCGGTATAGGGAGTTGATATTGCGCTGTGTTCGATTGGCTATAACCGGAAATCCCTGGCCAGGGTTGCTGAGATTTACTGGTAAGTGTTATCAGTAGTTTCTCGAACTGTTATAGACCTCATATCGACACGACTTATCGAGCTACTGGGGCTGACGTTTACCACCCCTAGGCGAGATATGCGACATATTAGACGACGAGACCGGACTGTACGGGAATGTTACTGATTGGATTCACAGGAGAATGTATAGGCTTGCTTGTTGATCTTCTGAGCGCTCAATACTTGGATGGCTGTTACGTTTAGCTGACCGCTTGCAGCTTGTGGGTGTTTTGATATGATCATCACCTACTGTCGGCGTATTGACGATTCTTTAGAGTCCTACACAGAGGTTTCTTAGCTCAGGCAAAACGGAGTAGGAGCACATATATGATATGTGCGGGACCGAGGATAATGCGGTATGTGATACCGTATTCTATTCTCACGATATATGATATCAGCCGGGTCATCGGATCAAGTGTTGATTCGATGAATCGGTACGGATAAATATTAGTCGGTTATATGCGATATAGCCGGATTATCGGATCAAGTGTGGATTCGATAATTTAATGTATAATATTATATATGATATATTAAATTACATTAACTAATATTAGCTCACTAAAAGATTCATTTTCTCACGGGATAATACATTGATATATATGCGATATATGTTAATTGTATTATTTTCTATTGTTACAAAATATATTGTATATATGATATATATAATATTGTAACATGTTAGGGTTACAAATTTAACAATGGTTTAGGGTTTAAACTTGGTTAGGGTTTGGATTAGGGTTAGCTTTTTCATGAAGCTTCCATGAAGCTTCATGAAGCTTTGACTTTGTGGTTGCTTGATATTTTGTGAAGATATTATGTTAACCCAATCCAAACCATTAACTTTAGTTAACTCTCTACAAGGGTTAACTCTTTCATGCTTAACCCTTGGTTAGATTTGTTACCACTACAATAATTCATTGTTCATCATAAAAGGAAAAAGATTATTCATTCTTCTTCTTGCTTGAGTTCCTTCTTGAAAAGCTTTATAGTTTTTCTTTTGTGATGAAAATGAGTGAGAAAAAGATTATAAATGAGAGCAAAAATCCTACTTCATCATCCTCATCTACCCTTGCCATTTAGATGAGGGTGTTCACTTCATTTTATGAGTGTTAGCTTGTGTTAATGAAACTTCAAGATAGATCATCTATGTTATCGAAGATCGGAAGCAAGGTTACATCATTCTCTTCGTGAACCCTCTCGAGAGTCCGGAACACGATGATCGCAGCGAAGGGACCTCAACACGGAGCTTAAGAAGTGAAGGACCGGATCTACAAAGATTGTAATCTCTCTCACTTAGTGTTAAAGAGTTTAACATGCTTGTTTTCGCCTAAACCCTAGTTTAAAGATCCGGTTTCGGGTTGTTCGGCACGGCTAATTTTTAAATCGGGCATGGTTAATGCCTCGTAGAACCTTGTGCGCATGCCTAGCAACCCTACAAAAGAGTTGAACCCCGCGCAGATGTACAGGAACGTACTTGCGGTCTGTCGGTGGGCAAACTGCAATATCAGGGGTAAGAGCCGCATCTCTTCTTTTCCGGCTGGAGTGGGACATATCGTGCGCTGCTTGATGGAAAAGGATCATCATTTCTGTGTGGTGACACAGTTGTTCAGCACAATTATGGAGGGGTTCGCCCAGAAGAAACCCCTGCTGCCAGTCCTAGTAACCCTCCTTTCAAAGTACTATATTGAGAGGATAGAGTTCGATGGTTATGCAGCAGTATACACAAATTGGCCGGTTGAGCGAGAGAGGATTTCACAGGGATACACCGGCGGCCATTACGAACAGAAGAACTGGACAAGAGAGGACCCGAGCGAGCATCCAGGCCCCGAAAGCTCGACGGAAGCACTTCTAAATGAAGCTGAACCAGAAAATGAGAAAGACTTGCAGCGCTTGACGTTTCGGAGTATCCGCCACATACTTAAGAAACAACAAAAGATGCAGGAGCAGTTGGACAAGATTGAATCAGATCAGTAAGCAGCACAAGAAGAAGCAAGCAGCAGCAGGAAGGGGAAAGGGAAATCCAGAAGGCATTGAGGACAATGCCTATTTCAAGTTTGGGGGTGTTAATAGGTTCATAGTATATAGTTGCATTTGCACGTTTCCTGCATTATCCCACTTTCATTCATGTATTTTTCCTTTATTTTCATATAGTTGCATTGCATATTTGCTTTTGTACTGCATTTGGCTTATTGTAAAATAAAAAAAATAAAAAAATATTTGTGTATATTTTTGTATTGACACACTTATTAAAAAACCCATAAAAATTGAAAAAAATTCTTCAAAAACATAAAAAAAAATTGTCATGTTAGCTAGCGGGGAAACTTAGATTCAAAGTCTGACGGTTCAATTGATAAGTTAGAAATAACTAAATCCTTTTTGTGAAACTGACGATCTGAAAAATAACCCTCCTTTGAGTTTAACCGTAACCGATTTACGTCTTTTATAAACAATTTACACATGTCGTATGTTTTTGAGAGTTAGATATATGTCTGATATGTCTTTAAAACCTTTTGAAAATTGATAAACATATTTAGGATCAAACAGGTTTGTTCTGAATTAAGTAATATCAAGAATAGTTCAGAAAGTGAAATGAATATGAAGGATATTATTGAGGTTTTAATAGAAGCTAAAAGTCTGAAAAATAACCTATCTGGAACCTTATTGGAGTGATTACACACCTTATCCATTTAAACACGTCTTTCGGAATTAAAAAGAAAAGCTGGCAATATCTCCGTTTTCACTGCCTTCAGAATATTTTAAAAGAAACAAAATGAGTCTTTTGTTTTGTGGCCATGGTAACTTGAGTAATTAAGTCCTTGGGATGTCTCCACACCTAATGCCCTAAAACCATCTGATTTGGGAGCCATTGACCCAAAGCTCACTAAGTTTCCAATCGCCAAATAAAACAAGCTAAGCAAGTGTTCCCCCTAAGTTAAAAGTCCTCATGGTTCTTTGTGGGAGAATAATCTTAGCGGAGACGAGTTTTCTATTAAAACATTTTTTACGGAGATATGAAGGTTCATATTTATAAAGACGTTTTGCACGATCACGAAAGGTGTGTATGAACAACAATGGATGAAAGGTAGGAGTGAAAAATATGACTTAAGTTCTCTGTTATAAATGATATATATTCTAAATTGAAACCTAACCGAAGAACGAAACTTGAGAAAATCTTAAGTCTTTTCAAACTCGTATGATCCTTTAGAAATCTATCCTGATCCGTATTTTTGACATGATGACCCTAATCTAGTTCTTAGAAACTCATGGACACTATCCGCACAAATCATGTAAAGACGCATATTAGTTTATGTTAAATAAACTGTGAGGAGTGAAAAATAGGGTTGGACGTTTTCTAACAAGGATCATAGAACTTCTAGCTTTGATACTTACCCTTAAAATTAGAATCAACTATTTTCTTGCGAAACTAACTTGACTGGATTTTATGAGTGCAATCCGCTGAAAACCCTAAGGAGACAACACTCCTTCTACTAGGAACACATAGAGCTTTAACGGCTTGTTGCACATGCTCAGTGCAATCGCGTTCCCTGCGAAAGTGAGGCTAGGATTTTTTGTTTTGCTCGGGACGAGCAAAAGGTAAGTTTGGGGGTATTTGTTCATCTCAGAAAACTACATTTTAATACCGCTCATTCATTATCTACTTTGTTATATATCGGTGCTATTAACCAGTGTCTACTCAGTAATTACAGGTATTCGTGATACAACTGAAAACACACTCAAAATCACGGATATAGCGTTTGGGAGCCGACACTGCAAACAGGACAGAAAATCAACCGATATCCAAAGAGTTTTGTTTTTGCAAACATGCATGTGTTCACTTTTTTTGTCTAAAATGGTCCAACACATACACGTGTGAACACCCTTTTTGTGATGCATGAACCTAGGGAGCTGCCATGGCACACAACAATGATGAGTTGTGCAAGCAGAGTGATGTGCATTAAATGCTAAAAGTAGTGATTTGATATGAACCTTTTGCAACTTGATCTCACTTCTTCTCTGCTCATCACCTCAGATTTCACCCATGTGCAAACTACAACAAATTGCAAATATAGAGAGATGCCCAAGAGACCAGAAGTTCACAGACTAAAGATGGGCCCCACTCTCCAAACTGAGGCCGCAAATATATTCATTTTGGCCGCAATTTGCGGCCAAGTTGGTGCCATTTTGGCTCGTTCAAATATGGTGGGTCTCTGGTGGTCTTTTCAGTCTATTGTCATCTGCAACTTTTGATTTTGGATTCTATATAAATAGCAAATCAGTTCATGAGGCCAAGTGTGGAACTTTTGCATTACATGTAATTCTTTTGATAAATTTCTTGTAGCCCTTGGGATTAGACTGAGTTCTTTGCCTTCCTCTGGTCTTGCAACCTCTATCTTTGAGCTTGCAAGATTAGATTTTGGCAGTTGAATTCATTTACTTGTATTTGAAATATTGCAATAAAATTTTCATTACATTCAAGTTTGATTCTTGTGTCCCTTCTCTATTTCATTGCTATTTCTTTTTATTATTCAGTTGTGCTAATTCTATGATGATGCGTGAGTAGTTGTTCTTGGGATATGATAAGATAGGTTGTGGAATGACTTTACTTCCAACCCCTCCCTTTTGATTCTTGCATTTTTCACTTCTTTTCTTAATTGTGCAATTTTATTATGTTTTGGTTGATAGGATATATCATTTTAAATGGATGCAAATCAAGCTTTAACATATATCCTATTCCTTCTTTACATTTTATTGTTGCTATATTATGATTTGAAGTTGACATGAATACGGAATTATGTTAAGTGTCGCAACTAGCTAGATAGGATATATAGCATACAAGCATATATTCTATACTTGCTAAACTTCACTTAACTAACTCTAACTCCATATTCATTTCATTCTCAAACTCATTTATTTAGTTTCTGTTTAACTTAACCTTGATATCGTATTCTAACCTGACGCATATTTCGGATAGATGCGGCATGCTTTCGCAATTCAAATGGAAACTATATAAATGAACCTTGAATTAAAACGGAGAGTTGAGGGTAAAAGTCGTATTTCACTCATACTAAATCTTAGCCTAAGTTTTCCCTAACAAAAAACCTTTCTTCTTTTGATTGTTGTAAAAATATGTGACAAACATCCATTTTCCAACCTATTGTTTCATAACTCAAATTGATGTCGTGATATCCACTCCTTGTGATTCGACCCATGCTTGCCGGCTTGCTTCAACGCACTGTGTGAAAGTCTTCCTTAGCACCAGCATGAGGTTCAAGAGGCATCAAACATGCCAAATTTTAATTTTATTAGGTGCTAAGTTAGTCTAACAAGATCTTAACTAGAATATTAGGGTTAACAACAAGAAAGAAAGAAGCATACAACCTCTGTAGTTCGAGTCCTTCTCTTCTAAAGCTCCGGGTTGAAATCCACGCGACTCTACAAGGCTCCTCTTCGAGTTGAACGACCCTTTTTCGTGATCTTCGTGCCAAAGATGATCCACCCGAAGTTCCTCTAGATCAAGCTAACTCTACAGTAAACTTCTTTAGTGTATGAAACACACCATACCAAATTGCTAGTTTTGTATGGGATGGTGAAATAGGGAATTTGAAAACCTCACTTGGTGTCTCACAAGCTCAATTATCCACATTTCATGTGAGGGTTTGAGCTTGGAGGTGAGATGAAGAAATTGTAGAGATCAAGAGGAAGAAGAAGCTCAAGAAAAATGGCTAAGGCATTAAGCATGAAGCAAGTGTAGAAAACAATAATATGAATCATCTCTCTCCTCACTCATTCAAGCATGGAATAAATGCAATTCTAAATTGCAATCATGCTTGAATAGTGAGTCAAGACTAATAAAAAACCATATAAGCCCATGCCTCATCCATACCCAAAATATCTCCACAATTTACATCTCATTTTTCCATTTTCTAAAAATAGAAAAACATGCCATGCTTCATATAATATATATATATATATATATATTTATATATATATATATATAAAGCAATTAGTAAGCTAATGATATCAGTTAAGATATAATTATATCACATATAATATATATCACATTATTAAATCAACATTTGATCTAATAATCCGGTTATATCACATATAACCGACTAATATCATTTATCTGAATATCACATTATCAAATCAACACTTGATTTGATAATCTGGTCATATCACATATGACCTAACCGATACCAGATAACTTCCAGATTACAATACGGTATCACATACATGTATTTAATCAGGCCCATGCAAATATCACATATGTGCCTTACTTCATTTCGCTCGAACCAGGAAACTTCTGTGTGAGACTCTAAAGACTCGTCAATACGCCGGCAGTAGGTGATGATCACATCAGTCACCTGCAAGCCGTCAGCGGTACTAACTGGACGTAACGGCTACCTGGGTATTGAGCGATATGAAGATCAACAAGCAAGCTCGTCCATACTCTCTATGAAGCCTATCAGTAACACTACCGTACAGTCCGGTCTCTTCGTCTGATATATCACATATGAAGTTTAGGGGTGGTAAACGTCAGACCTTAGTAACTTTATAAGTCATGCTGATGTTTGGCTCATAACGGTTCGAGAAACTACTGATAACTCTTATCAGTAAATCTCGACAATCCTGGCCAGGGATTTGCTGTTATGGCCAATCAAGCACAGCATGACATCAACCCCCTATACCGAGAGAGACAAAACCCCTCCTATCGCTCACTGGCTCAATGTGACTCAGGACTGTACCAAAAATCTACGTGTTTGCACGACTCCTTTGAGCTGTGGTAGGGAGGAAATCAAAGCACAGTAGGAATCACACAAGACTCTATGACGATCTCGGGTCTACAGACTAACCTGTACCAGTGTCACCAGAGGACTGCTATCTGACGATAAGTATACTACCACATAGGAGTCCTCGGCGAGTCCTGTTCAGTGTACCCAGTCTCCACTGTGCACCCGTATACCATCTTTGATGTCAAACACCAATGGATGTGGGATCATCCATCGCCCATCATATGGGTCAAGAAGCGTATACGCTAGTCTACTCTGGAATATCGATGCCCTGTCTCGATATTCCCTCGACTAGGAATAATTAAAGGATGTACTTGTGAACTACCCTGGCCCTACTAGTATGATCTCCATCATCGTTCTGGAAGTCAAGTACATATCCTAAGGGCTTTATCAACAGGTCAGAGGAAGACTGTATAAATACCAGTCTGCATGTTAAGATAAATGTAACCAGATAGCATACTATTATGTCGAGCAAGAAATTCCTCTCTATATATATCCAAGCATCCTTTATAATATATATCATATGTACAATAATGGACTCTAGGGCATACATATAACTAACAATCTCTCACTTGCACTAAGGCCATGTGTTGTACTATCTAATACCCAACATCCCAAAGAGTCTCTTAAATTAAGTCTGGGGGAGAGCCTTCGTGAGTGGATCCACTATGTTTTCCTTCGTGTCAACTCTCCTGATCTCGATCTCCCGGCGATCTACTATCTCCCGGATCAGGTGTATAATATGTCTGGATCTCTGATGGGACTGGGGTTCGTTGGCTAAAACCACAGTTCCATTGTTATCACAATACACAGGTATTGGATGCTCAATGGATGGAACCGCACCAAGTTCAGCTATGAACTTCTTCATCTAGACAGCCTCTTTGGCAGTATCGTTGGCAGCGATGTATTCAGCCTCCATCGTCGAGTCTGCTACAGTGTCTTGCTTGGAACTCTTCCAACACATCGCCCCTTTGTTGAGGGTAAAAACAAAACCCGAGACCGACTTACTGCCGTTCTTATCACTTTGGAAGCTCGAGTCGGTAAAGGACTCCACTTGGAGTTCACCATTACCTACACCAAGAACATCTCTTTAGTCCTTCTCAAGTACTTAAGAATGTTCTTTACCGCTGTCCAATGATTCTCTCCTAGATCTGCTTGATATCTACTCACTACACTTATTGAGTACTCTACATCAGGTCTGGTACATAAAATCACGTACATGATAGAGCCTACTGCCGAAGCATAGGGTATCTCTTGCATGCGAGCTCTCTCCAAATCAGTCTTGGGATACATCTCTTTGGAGAGAGTGAGTCCTAAGTCGTAGGTATATTCCCAAGCTTGGAATCTTCATACTAAACCTCTTTAGTACGGTTTCAATATACCTGGATTGGGACAATCCCAGTAACCGTTTAGATCTATCTCTATAGATCTTAATCCCCAAGATGCAGGAGGCATCACCTAGATCTTTCATTGAGAATCTTTGTGATAAGAAGAGCTTGACCGAGTGCAGCATAGGAACATCATTTCCTATCAAGAGTATGTCATCCACGTACAATATGAGGAAGACGACCTTACTCTCTGTGACCTTCTTGTATATACAAGGTTCATCTACGTTTTTGATGATGTCAAACTCTTTGATTACCTCATCAAAACATATGTTCAAACTCCGCGATGTCTGCTTTAACCCGTAGATTGATTTAAGCAGCTTGCATACATTTCAGCTGCTCCCACTATCTACGAAGCCCTCCGGCTTAGTCATGTACACGCTTTCTTCTAAATCACCATTTAGAAAGGCGGTCTTAACATCCATTTGACAGATTTCGTAGTCATGGTATGCAACGATTGTAGGGTTGCTAGGCATGCTCACAAGGTTCTACGAGGCATCAACCATGCCCGATTAAAATTTTAGCCGTGCAAAACAACCCAAAGCCGGATCTTTAAACTAGAGATTAGGCGAAAACAAGCATGTTAAACACTTTAACACTAAGTGAGAGGGATTACAACCTTTGTAGATCCGGTCCTTCACTTCTTAAGCTCCGTGTTGAGGTCCCTTCACTGCGATCATCGTGTTCCGGACTCTCGAGAGGCTTCACGAAGAGAAAGATGCAGTCTTGCTTCCGATCTTCGATAACAAAGATGATCTACCTTGAAGTTTCATTAACACAAGATAACACTCACTAAATGAAGTGAACACTCTCATCTAAAGGGCAAGGATAGATGAGAATAATGAAGTAAGATTTTTGCTCTCATTTATTTTCTTATTCTCACTCATTTTCATCGCTTGGAAAAAAGCTAGAAAGCTTTTTCCATGAAAAGAAGAAGAAAGAAGAAGATGAATCAATCATAGAATCCTTTTGTGATGAATAATGAAAAGATAAATATGATGAATAATGCAACCATGGTCAACTAAACCCATGTAGAGAATTAACTAGGGCTAGGGTTTGGGTTGGGTTAAAAGTGAGTCACTTGAAAATATGAAGCATAATATCTTTTTCAAGACAAAAGAAAAGCTTCTAGAATCTACTAGAAGTTTTAACCCTAATCTAAACCCTAATCATGTTTAAACTCCAGTAAACATGTTGCATTAGTAATCATATCATGTTACAATATTATATATCACATATATAATATTTATTGTAACAAAATAAAATAATACATTTAACATATATCGCATATATATCAATGTATTACCCGAGTGAGAAAAAGAATCTTTTAGTGAGCTAATATTAGTTAATGTAATTTAATATATCATATATATTATTATACATTAAATTATCGAATCAACACTTGATCCGATAATCCGGCTATATCGGATATAACCGACTAATACGATGACCCGGCTATATCACATATACCCGGCCGATATCTCATATCGCGAGAATCAAATACTGTATCACATACCGCATTATCCTCGGTCCCGCACATATCACATATGTGCTCCTACTCCGTTTTGCCTGAGCCAAGAAACCTCTGTGTAGGACTCTAAAGAATCGTCAATACGCCGACAGTAGGTGATGATCATATCAAACACCCACAAGCTGCAAGCGGTCAGCTAAACGTAACAGCCACCCAGGTATTGAGTGCTCAGAAGATCAACAAGCAAGCCTGTACATTCTCCTGTGAATCCAATCAGTAACACACCCGTACAGTCCGGTCTCGTCGTCTGATATGTCTCATATCTCGCCTAGGGGTGGTAAACGTCAGACCCTAGTAGCTTGATAAGTCGGGTCGATATGAGGTCTATAACAGTTCGAGAAACTACTGATAACACTTACCAGTAGATCTCAGCAACCCTGGCCAGGGATTTCCGGTTATAGCCAATCGAACACAGCGCAACATCAACTCCCTATACCGGGAGAGACGACTATCGCTCATTGCCTCCATGTGATTCGGGACTGTACCCAAAAGCCACTTTTTTGCATGCCCTCTTGGACGTGGTATGATGGAAATCAAAGCATAGTGGAATCACACAAGACTCTATGACGATCTCGGGTCAACAGACTACTCTGTACCTGTGTCACCGGAGAACTGCCATCTAACGTGAGGTGTAATACCATCTGAGAGTTCTCGGCGAGTCCGTCCAGTGTACCCAGTCTTTACTGAGCACCCGTACACCATACTTGATGTCAAACACTGATGGATATGGGATCATCCATCGCCCATCATATGGGTCAAGATGCGTATACGCTAGTCTACTCTCGTGTATCGATGCCCTGTCTCGATACACCTTCGACTAGGAACAGTTATCGGATGTACTCGTCGACTACCGTGGCCCCACCAGTATGATCTCATCATAGTCCCAGCAGTCGAGTACATATCCTAAGGGCTTTATCAACATGTAATATAGAGACAATCAGAGTACATGTTAAGATAAAGAACAACCAGATAGCGTACTATCATGTCGAGCAAGAAAGTCCTCCCTATATATGTCCAAGCATCCATTACAATATACATCGTATGTACAGTAATAGCCTCTAGGGCATACATATAACTAACAATCTCCCACTTGCACTAGGGCCATCTGTTGTGGTATCACATGCCCAACAATTAGCTGTGGTCGAAATATCTCATACTCAACCATCCCATAAAAGTCTCTACTGGAAAAAAGGCCTTTGTGAGTGGATCCGCGCTGTCGTCCTCTGTGTCTACTCTCCTAACCTCGATCTCCCTGAAGATCAACCATCTCCATGATCCGGTGATACTGCCTAAGAATTATATTTGGATTTCTGATGGGACGGGGGTTCCTTGGCATAAGCCACAACTCCATTGTTACACAATGGTAGGAACGAAGTTCATCTCATGAACTTATATATCCAGACTGCCTCTTTGGTAGCATCCTTGGTAACGATGTATCTTGCCATTAATCGTCTAGTAAGTCACGGTATCTAGCTTGGAACTCTTCCAACATACCGTCCCTCCACTGAGGGTAAAGACAATGCCTGCGACTGACATTCAGTCGTCCTTATCATCCTGGAACCTTTCCAGTGATACTCCCTGTTAGTTATGTATATGCCCTAGAGGCCATTGTTGTACATATGATTTATATTATGATGGATGCTTGGATATATATAGAGAAGACTTTCTTGCTCGTCATGATAGTATGCTATTTGGTTTCCCTTTATCTTAACATGTTGGCTTGTATTGGTTTACTGTCTTTCTCTCACATGTTGATAAAGCCCTTAGGATCTGTACTCGACTACTGGGACTATAATGAGATCATATTAGTGGGGCCACGGTAGTTGATGAGTACATCCTATAACTGTTCCTAGTCGAGAGTATATCGAGACAGGGCATCGATACACCAGAGTAGACTGGCGTATACGTATCTTGACCCATATGATGGGCGATAGATGATCCCATATCGATCGGTGTTTGACATCAGAGATGGTGTACGGGTGCTCAGTGGAGACTGGGTACACTGGACGGACTCGTCGAGAACTCTCAGATGGTGATATACCACACGTCAGATGGCAGTTCTCCGGTGACACTGGTACAACGTAGTCTGTAGACCCGAGATCTTCATAGAGTCTTGTGTGATTCCCACTGTGCTTTGATTTCTACCTTACCACGTCCAAGAGGGCATGCAAAACGGTGGCTTTTGGGTACAGTCCCGAATCACATGGAGGCAATGAGCGATAGGAGGGGATTCGTCTCTCCCGGTATAGGGAGTTGATGTTGTGCTGTGTTCGATTGGCTATAACTGGAAGTCCCTGGCCAGGGCTGATATAGAGATATACCGATAAGTGTTACCAGTAGTTTCTCGACCTGTTATGAGCCTCACATCGACACGACTTATCGGTTACTGGGGTCTGACGTATTCCACCCCTAGACTTGATATGCGACATATCAGACGAACAGACCGGACTGTACGGGAGTGTTACTTATTGGATTCACAGGAGAACGTACATGCTAGCTTGTTGATCTTCTGATCGCTCAATACCTGGGTGGCTGTTACGTTTAGCTGACCGCTTGCAGCTTGTGGGTGTTTGATATGATCATCACCTGCTACCGGCGTATTGACGATTCTTTAGAGTCCTACACAGATGTTTCTTGGCTCAGGCAAAACGGAGTAGAGGCACATATGTGATATGTGCAGGACCGAGGATAATGCGATATGAGATACCGTATTATATTCTCGCGATATTTAGATATGAACCGGGTCATCGGATCAAGTGTTGATTCGATGAATCGGTACATGATATATTAGTTGGTTATATTCGATATAGCCGGATTGTCGAGTCAAGTGTTGATTCGATGATTTAATGTATAATAATATATGTGATATATTGTATTACATTATCTAATATTGGCTCACTTTATTATTTCATTTTCTCATAGGATAATACATTGATATATATGCGATATATGTTAATTGTATTATTTTTCTTTTGTTGCAAATATATAATATATATGTGATATATATTATTGCAACATGATATGATTAATAATAGAACATGTTTAGTAGAGGTTAAGCAAGGTTAGGGTTTGATTAGGGTTAGCTTCTTCTTGCACCATTTAGAAGCTTTCTTTTTGTCAAGTGTAAAATATTATGGTTGATATTATCTTATGACTCATTCTTTAAACCTAACCAAACCCTAGCCCTAGTTTATTCTCTACAAAGGTTAACCTTCTCATCCTTGACCATGGTTCCATAATCAATCATATATTCATTTTCCCTATTCATCATAAAAGGATTACTATCTCATTATTCATCATCTTCTTCTTTCTTTAGCTTTGAGAAAGCTTACTAGAATTTCCTTTTGTGATGATTTCATGTGAGATTATGATATAAAAAGAAAGCATAAATACTATTCCATCATCCTCATCTAATCTAGCCCATTAGATTATGGTGTTCACCTCTTTAGAGTGAGAGAGCTTGAGTTATAGCAATTTCGACGTAGATCATCGGAGAAACGGAACACTACAAGCTAGCATAGATCGTTCGAGTCGTGGAGCCTCTCTAGAGTCCGGGAGATCGTGGATCGCGGCAAAGGAACTTCTACTCGGAGCTTATGAAGCGAAGGAGCGGACTACAAAGGTTGTAATCCCTCACACTTAATAGTAAAGATGTTTACTTGCATGTTAAACCCTAATAATCTAGCAAAGATCCCGGTTTTGGGTTGCTCGGCGCGTCTAAATTTTTATTTGGGCATGTTTGATGCCTTATGAACCCCCACAAGAGTGCTTAGGAACCCTACAGTGGTATCAGAGTCAAGCTAGAGCATTAGGCGATATGTATACGAAGTTAAAACTCCAATCGAACCCGATAAGACGAAATAGAACCCCTCTCTGGAAATTTTGTAAAAATGTGATTTTTTCAGCATTAAAAATACTCAAAAAAATCAGCAGGGAATTCTAAGAATTATCATGAAATACGAGCGCCCAATTCTATGAAGTCGCCGCGGAACCGCGGTGGGAACCTGCTTCCCGCGGCGGTTTCGCGGCCGATCTTTGGCATTGGGACACGTGGCTTCAGGGTAATAGCCATAGGTACTTGTTGTTGCTTCTGGGTATTTTTAATCTGTCTCATGTGTTGAGTGTTCTGGGGTTTATTTTGTAATCGTTGATTCGATCGGAAAAATTAATTTTGTGATGTTTTCCGGATATTTGGAAACTGTTAAAATGTTCGAACGGATATCATTAACTCATTTTTTCCTGATACGAAAAACTTTCAAGTGTTGAATTTTTATCGGGTTTAAATCTTTCGGAAAAATGTGCAAGTAACACGGTGGACCCTCTAGAAGACAACAAATCTTAACTCGATTATGTGACCGTCTTGAACGACCTCTAAACCTTAGGGTTTGGGGCAGTACGGCATGCCATATGTAAGGTGTTGGCTTGACCTTTCTATGGCTGGATCACCGGTACTGTGACATATTCTGGGATTATTTGAACTCCGCTAAAGTGTTGAGCTATTTAGGAAATTTTGGGTATTTGATTATCTGTTCAGAAAGTTTAACACTGTCTATTTTTCTGGAATGTGATACAATATGTGGAATTCATATAGTTAGGCATGAATTGCGAAGTATGTGATATTTCGGATTTACGATGTCTAAAGAGAATGTGAATTCCAAATGTTGTAGTTTTACAATTTCTTTTCTGTGACCGTAAGTGTAGTATTTAGTTGTATTGCCGATCTTCGTTGCCATACATCTACGACGATCGGTGTATGCATACTTACTTACGTTGATGATATATGATATTATGTGCTGCTGTGATATGTTATATTGGATCGTCGTGTTCTGAATAGCCGGGGGTTTTATGTGAGATGAAAGTTTTTATTTTCATTTATGTAAAATTCATTTGTATGTAATATTCTTTTATTGGGGCACTTCCGGGATGAGGTTGATGTCACCATTGTATATTATTTACTTTTCCGCATTAGGTAGACCCAAGGAGGGGAGCACAAGTAACCGGGTTCTAGGGTCCAGTGGGAGGCCATCTCGAGGAGTCGAGACCGGGTCTCATAACCCTAGAATTGGCAGGGTTACTTGCCGCTCTCGTAGGGGTCTAGGGATGTGGGTTTGGCTATTCATCGCGACCGTGGAATCCGTGTTTTATACAGGCTTGTATTGAAAACACGGACGTCCTAGTATATCCAATATTTCATATATGTTCTTCTGCTGCAATGTTCTGTGATGAGATCATATTATTGCCTGAGACGAATGCTTATATATATATATATATATATATATGCTGATATATAACTATTACTGCTTTCGTTTCTTCTGCGATGCTTAGGAAGCATAAGCTGATGGGATTTTATTAATGAGATTAATAAAAAGAAAAGAAACCTAAAAGATGTTGTAGAATCAAAACTTTATAAAAAGGGTAGCTACAATTTTGTTTTGCATAGCGGTATATATGATATATCCTGCACCTTATTCCATAAGGAAAGAGCCGAGATCCCTTCACCGGGAGTGACCTCTTTAACGAAACTGGCAGATGCTACAAACTCGCGGTTTAGTTTTTGACAGCTTCTATAGTCTTGCTTTGCACAGCGGTATATATGATATACCCTGCACCTTATTCGATGGGGAAAGAGGCGAGATCCCTTCACCGGGAGTGACCTCTTTAGCGAAACTAGAAAAGCCTCAAAAACACTCATTTTCAAAAACACTAGATTCTACGAAGATATCAAGTCCATTACGCTCATGGTTTTTCTGAAAAACCAGCGTAGCCCTCCGTCATTTCAGATAGAGACTAGTTAGTATTCGTGCTGCGTTTGTTGACCTTAGCCAAGGCGTGGTGTACGGTAGCTAATTAGCATTTATCTGCTAAAACATGAGATGTGATTGAGTTAGGGTAGTCGTACGACTTTGTTGACCTTAGCCAAGGGTCGTACGGGTGGGTTTAATTCAATCGGGAAATGACGGGTTGAACTTGGCTAGCACTTATGATTTGTTGACCTTAGCCAAGGTCATAAGTTGCTAGGGGCAAAAGCATTATCGGGAATTTCAAGTGTTGAAATTTGCAATGAGATTGCATACCTCCTATGAGATAGTTGCATCCCGATACCCACTGCGAGTAAGAGTTACTCCTGGGAGAGTTTTACACAGGACAATTCGTCGATCAAGTAGGTGTCTAGAAAAGTGTTAACGAGGTTACGCCTCTGGGAAAACGAGGTTTACTTTAATTAGGTCCGTGCGAGAGCACGGGGAACCTCCCTCAAGTACCGACACTGATCTGGCTGAAAGATTGACGAAATTGTAGGGTGTAATTAATCCCGGCTAATCTTACCCTTTAGGGTTTGAAGGAAGATTTGATAAAAACAGTGGGAGACATCCTGATTAGATAAGATAATAACCAATCTAATATTGCAAGAGCATACGCTAAAGTGTTTTCTTCTCTCTCTCTCCAGGTAGCGACCATGTCAGGCCATAATCAAGATAATAATATAAATGTATTGACTGAACTCGCTTATTATACTGAGCAGGGGAACGTTGGACCCGTTCTTTCTTATAAGAGTTATAAGACTGAACAGGAAACAGGAGAATATCTGGATTCTCACGCCACCCAAAAGAACATGCATGTTGATGCATCTTCTTCAGGTTTGTTAGTTATTGAGAACTGTTTCTCAGTTCACTCTACGTCCTGGGTATTAGATACCGGATCAGGATCCCACATATGTAAAATGTTACATGGGCTACGAAAAGGTAGAGAACTGGGAAAAGGTGATCATTCCGTTCAAGTAGGGAACGGTGCAAGTATTATAGCCAAAGCAGTTGGCGAATATCACCTAGTATTACCAAGTCGTAATACACTGATTCTAAATGAGTGCTATTATATACCGAACATGATGTGCAACATTATATCAGTTTCTTTATTAAGTAAAGAAGGATATAATTTTGTAGTAAAGGATAATGTTATGAACATATTCTTAGATCAAAAGTTGATTGCATCAGGCTCGTTACATAATAGCATATTCATTCTCAATCAAAATACAGTCCTCAATATACAAAACACACACAAGAGGAAAAGATCAGAAATGAACGAATCCTTCTTGTGGTATTGTAGACTTGGTCAAATCAATGCGATACGACTGGCTAAGTTACATAAGGATGGATATTTGAACCCGTTCGAATTATCATCTTATGATACTTGCCATTCATGTCTCAAAGGTAAAATGACCAAATCTCCGTTTAGTGGACACGGAGAAAGAGTTACCGAACTCTTAGGACAGGTACAAAGTGATGTATGCGGTCCCATGTCTACGCATGCCAAGAACGGTTCTTCCTACTTCATTACATTCACTGACGATCTCTCAAGATTTGGATATGTGTTCCTAATGAAACACAAGTCTGAAGCTTTTGAGAAATTCAGAGAATATAAGCACGAAGTACAGAACCAAACGGGAAAAAGTATTAAGATTCTTCGATCTGATCGAGGAGGTGAATACTTAAGCAATGAGTTCCTAGATTATCTAAAAGAGAATGGGATTCTCTCTCAGCTTACTCCTTCTTATACACCACAGCACAAAGGTGTATCGGAGCGGAGGAATCACACCCTATTAGATATGGTGCGCTCTATGATGAGTACAGCTGAGTTGCCGATTTCCTTCTGGGGGTATGCGCTGGAGACAGCCATATACCTATTGAATAGAGTTCCAAATAAATCTGTGCCTGCCACTCCATATGAGATATGGAATGGGAAGAGACCATCTCTTAAAAGAGTTAAGATATGGGGTTGTCCGGCCTATGTTAAAAAGAAAAATCCGGACAAACTCGAGGCACGATCAGTTCTTTGTAAGTTTGTAGGATATCCAAGCAATTCGTATGGATATCTATTCTACCACAGTGAACAACAAATGGTGTTTGTTGCTCAACATGCCACCTTTTTAGAAAATTTAGTTTCTTGCAAAAGAAATTAGTGGCGATGAGGTAGAGCTGGAAGAGGTTCCAGCAACACAAACTACAACTGAAGATTTAGTGGAACCAGAGGATTCAGTAGTACCCGACGAACCCCAGCCTCTCCACCGATCTAGCAGGGTTTCTCATCCACCTGAGAGATACTACGGTTTTCTCATTGATGGTGGAAGCAAGGATTGCATCATGGAAGATGATGACCCGACTAGTTTCAAGCAGGCCATCACGAGTGGTGACTCAGTAAAATGGCTGGATGCAATGCGATCTGAGATGGAATCAATGTACACCAACAAAGTATGGACTTTGGAAAATGCTCCTGAAGGGGTAAAACCCATTGGGAGCAAGTGGATCTTTAAAAAGAAATTTGGTATAGATGGAAAAGTTGAGACTTTCAAAGCTAGACTTGTTGCAAAGGGTTTTCGTCAACGACCAGGTGTGGATTATGATGAAACCTTTTCTCCAGTGGCTATGCTTAAGTCCATCCGGATCTTACTTGCCATTACTGCATACCATGACTACGAAATCTGGCAAATGGATGTTAATACCGCCTTTCTAAATGGTGATTTAGAAGGGTGCGTGTACATGACTCAGCCAGAGGGCTTCGTAGATAGTGGGAGCAGTGGAAAGGTGTGCAAGCTGCTTAAATCCATTTATGGGTTAAAGCAAGTATCGCGGAGTTGGAACATCTGTTTTGATGTTGTAGTCAAAGAGTTTGACTTCATCAAAAATATAGATGAACCTTGTATCTATAAGAAGGTAGCAGAGAGTAAGGTTGTCTTCCTCGTATTGTACGTGGATAACATACTCTTGATAGGAAATGATATTCCTATGCTGCAATCAGTCAAGCTCTTTTTATCATAAAGATTCTCAATGAAAGATCCAGGTGATGCCTCCTGCATATTGGGAATCATGATCTATAGAGATAGATCTAAACGGATACTGGGATTGTCCCAATCCAGGTACATTGACACCTTACTAAAGAGGTTTAGTATGGAAGAATCCAAGCTTGGGAACCAATCCACGATCTCTGGACTCACTCTCTCCAAAGAGATGTCTCCCAAGACTGATTTAGAGAGAGCTCGCATGCAAGGGATACCCTATGCTTCGACAGTAGGCTCTATCATGTATGCGATGCTATGTACCAGACCCGATATAGCATACTCACTAAGTGTAGTGAGTCGGTATCAAGCAGATCCTGGAGTGAGTCACTGGACAGCTGTGAAGAACATTCTCAAGTACTTACGAAGGACTAGAGACATGTTCTTAGTGTATGGTAACGGAGAACTCCGGGTGGAGTCCTTTACCGATTCCAGCTTCCAAAGTGATAAGGATGACTCTAAGTCACACTCAGGATTTTCTTTACCCTCAATGGAGGGGCGGTATGTTGGAAGGGTTCCAAACAGGATACCGTTGCAGACTCGACGATGGAGGCTCAATATATCGCTGCCAACGATGCTGCCAAAAAGGCTGTCTGGATGAAGAAGTTCATCACTGAACTTTGTGTGGTTCCATCCATTGAGCATCCAATACCTCTGTATTGCGATAACAATGGAGCTGTGGCTTTGGCCAAGGAACCCAGGTCCAATCAGAAGTCCAGACATATTCTGAGGTGGTATCACCTGATCAGGGAGATAGTTGATCGCCGGGAGATCGAGGTCAGGAGAGTAGATACGAAGGACAACACTGCGGATCCACTCACGAAGGCCATTCCCCAGATACAGTTTGAGAGATTATTCGCGATGCTAGGTATGAGATACTACAGTAGCTGGCCTTAGTGCAAGTGGGAGATTGTTAGTTACGTATATGCCCTAGAGGCCATTGTTGTACATATGATGTATATTATGATGGATGCTTGGATATATATAGAGAGGACTTTCTTGCTCGTCATGATAGTATGCTATTTGGTTTCCCTTTATCTTAACATGTTGGCTTGTATTGGTTTACTGTCTTTCTCTCACATGTTGATAAAGCCCTTAGGATCTGTACTCGACTACTGGGACTATGATGAGATCATACTAGTGGGGCCACGGTAGTCGATGAGTGCATCCTATAACTGTTCCTAGTCGAGGGTATATCGAGACAGGGCATCGATTCACCAGAGTAGACTAGCGTATACGCATCTTGACCCATATGATGGGCGATGGATGATCCTATATCCATTGATGTTTGACATCAGAGATGGTGTACGGGTGCTCAGTGGAGACTGGGTACACTGGACGGACTCGCCGAGAACTCCCAGATGGTGATATACCACACGTCAGATGGCAGTTCTCCGGTGACACTGGTACAGCGTAGTCTGTAGACCCGAGATCGTCATAGAGACTTGTATGATTCCCACTGTGCTTTGATTTCCACCTTACCACGTCCAAGAAGGCGTGAAAAACGGTGGCTTTTGGGTACAGTCCCAAATCATATGGAGGCAATGAGTGATAGGAGGGGATTCGTCTCTCCCGGTATAGGGAGTTGATGTTATGCTGTGTTCGATTGGCAATAACTAGAAATCCCTGGCCAGGGCTGATATAGAGATATACTGGTAAGTGTTACCAGTAGTTTCTCGACCTGTTATGAGCCTCACATCGACACAACTTATCGGTTACTGGGGTCTAACGTATACCACCCCTAGACTTGATATGCGATATATCAGACGAACAGACCGGACTGTACGGGAGTGTTACTGATTGGATTCACAGGAGAACGTACAGGCTAGCTTGTTGATCTTCTGATCGCTCAATACCTGGGTGGATGTTATGTTTAGCTGACCGCTTGCAGCTTGTGGGTGTTTGATATGATCATCACCTGCTACCGGCGTATTGACGATTCTTTAGAGTCCTACACAGAGGTTTCTTGGCTTAGGCAAAATGGAGTAGAGGCACATATGTGATATGTGCAGGACCGAGGATAATGCGATATGAGATACCGTATTATATTCTCGCGATATTTAGATATGAACCGGGTCATCGGATCAAGTGTTGATTCGATGAATCGGTACATGATATATTAGTCGGTTATATTCGATATAGCCGGATTGTCGAGTCAAGTGTTGATTCGATGATTTAATGTATAATAATATATGTGATATATTATATTACATTATCTAATATTGGCTCACTTTATTATTTCATTTTCTCACAGGGTAATACATTGATATATATGCGATATATGTTAATTGTATTATTTTTCTTTTGTTGCAAATTATATAATATATATGTGATATATATTATTGCAACATGATATGATTAATAATGGAACATGTTTAGTAGAGGTTAAGCAAGGTTAGGGTTTGATTAGGGTTAGCTTCTTCTTGCACCATCTAGAAGCTTTCCTTTTGTCAAGTGTAAGATATTATGGTTGATATTATCTTATGACTCATTCTTTAAACCCAACCAAACCCTAGCCCTAGTTTATTCTCTACAAAGGTTAACCTTCTCATCCTTGACCATGGTTCCATAATCAATCATATATTCATTTTCCCTATTCATCACAAAAGGATTACTATCTCATTATTCATCATCTTCTTCTCTCTTTAGCTTTGAGAAAGCTTACTAGAATTTCCTTTTGTGATGATTTCATGTGAGATTATGATATAAAAAGAAAGCATAAATACTACTCCATCATCCTCATCTAATCTAGCACATTAGATTAGGGTGTTCACCTCTTTAGAGTGAGAGAGCTTGAGTTATAGCAACTTCAACGTAGATCATCGGAGAAACGGAACACTACAAGCTAGCATGGATCGTTCGAGTCGTGGAGCCTCTCTTGAGTCTGGGAGATCATAGATCGCGACAAATAGACTTCTACTCGGAGCTTATGAAGCGAAGGAGTGGACTACAAAGGTTGTAATCCCTCACACTTAGTAGTAAAGATGTTTACTTGCATGTTAAACCCTAATAATCTAGCAAAGATCTCGGCTTTGGGTTGTTCGGCACGTCTAAATTTTTATTCGGGCATGTTTGATACCTTATGAACCCTCACAAGAGTGCCTAGGAACCCTACACTCACTAGGATCGATTGATACCATCTCACTACAACTAGTGAGTATCCTAACATCCAATTAGATCTATCTCATAAATCCAAAACCCAGGATTTATGAGGCATCACTTTGATCCTATAGAGAATCTTTGTGATAAACGGAGATTGACCGAGCGTACCATAGGAAACTCCTTCCCTATCAATAGTATGTCATCCACGTACTCTACGAGGATCACCACCATACTCCCTACTACCTTTTTGTATATACATGGTTCATCTACCATTTTGATGGAGTCAAACTTTTTGACTACTACATCAAAATAGACGTTCCAACTCTGCGATGCCTGCTTCATCATATAAAACATCTTGCACACGTTTCCGCTGCTCCCACTGTCTACGAAGCCCTCTGGCTGTGTACTTATAGATGCTATCTTCTAAAACATCATTTAGAAAAGCAGTCATGACACCCAACCACCAGATATCGTAGTCATGGTATGTAGCCGTGGCAAGTAGGATCTGGATGGACTTAAGCATAGCTTTGAAAGTCTCAACTTTTCCATGTACACCAACTAATCTTTTCAAGATATACTTGCTCCTGATGGGGATTTATCCCTTCAGATAAAGCAACCAAAGTCCATAATTTGTTGGTGTATAAGGATTCCATCTCAGATCACTAAGCATCCAGCCATTCTTACAGAGTCCCACTCCTGATGGTCAGCTCGAAACTAGTTGGGTCATCATCTCATGATGCAATCCTCGCTCCTACTGTCATAGAGAAACCGAAGTATCTCTCAGGTGGGTGAGGAACTCTACTAGATCGGTGGAGAGGCTGAGGTTCGTTTGAAACTATTGAATCCTCCGGGTCTACCAAATCATCTGTAGCAATTTGTATAGCTGGAACTCCTTCCAGTTCTACCTCATGACCACTAATTTTTCCACAAGAAATTCCCTTTCACAAAAGTAGCATGTTGAGAAACAAAACATATTTTGTTCCTCGGCTAGGTAGAAGATATTCCCTTGCGTATGCTTGGGATATCCAACAAACTTCCACAGATCTGACTTTGCCTCGAGCTTGTCCAGATTTTGCTTTTAGACATAGGTTGGACAACCCAAATCTTAACAAACTTAAGATATGGGCTCTTCCCATTCCATATCACATATGAAGTAGCAGGCAACTGATTTGATTTGAACCCTATTCAATAGGTATGCAGCTTCTCAAGCGCATAACACCCAAAAGGAAATAGGAAACTCAGTAGTTCTCATCATAGAGCACACCATATCATATAGGGTGCAATTGCTCCGCCCCGATATACCATCGTGCTATGGTGTATACGGAGGAGTAATGCCGAGAGAGAATCTCATTCTTCTTTAGAATTGTCCAGGAATTCCGTGCTCAAGTATTCTCCTCCTTGATCTCATCAAATGATATAATACTTATACCCGTTGTTGGTTCTCTACTTCTAACTTATATTCTGTGAATATCTCAAAAGATTCGGGCTTGTGTTTCAACAGGAACACATGTGCGAATCTTGAGAGATCATCAGTGAATATAATAAAGTACAAAGAACCGGTCTTGACATGTGTAGACAGGGGACTTTCATACATCAGCATGTATCAATCCCAAGAGTTCACTAACTCTTTCTCTGTTTCTAATAAACAGAGCTGTGGTCATCTTATCTTTGTGACATGACCGTCAAGTTTCACAAGATGTAAATTCAAACAAATTTAAATATGCATCTTAATGTAACTTCAGTTAGTCGGGTCGCATTGATATGACCTACTCTACAATGCCTTAAGAAGGATTCGTTCATTTCTGAACTCTTCCTCTTGTGTGTGTTCCGTATACTTAGAAATGTAGTTTGATTTAGAACATCAATACTTTTAGATAACGTACCTGAACCGATCAACTCTTGAAATAGGAAATGTTCAAAACATTATCCAACAATACAAAATTATATCACTTCTTTACTAATAAAAAGACTGATATGATATTGTATATCAGGTTCGGTATCAAATAACATTCGTTCAGAATCAATGTATTCTTATAATACAGGGTGATAGTGACCAACAGACTTGGCTGCAACACTTGCACCGTTTCTATCTCATGAAACTTATCACCCGTTCTCAGTTCTCTACCTATCTGTAGCCCATGTAACAAAATTACATATGTGGGATCCTGATCCGGTATCAAATACCCAGGACGTAAAGGATACTGAGAAACAGTTCTCGGTAATGAACACACCCGAAGAAGATGCATCAGCATGCACTTTCTTCGTTTGGGCGGCACGGGAATTCTGGTAATCCCCAATTTCCTGCTCTGTCTTATAACAATTATAAGTTAGAGTGGGACTAACGTTCCCCAGCTCAGTATAACAAGCGGGTTCGGTCAATACATCCGTGTTATTATCTTGATTAAGGCGTGATATGTTGGGTTTCTATGCACGCTCATAAGGGTCTATGAGGCATCGACCATGCCCGATTAAAAATTTAGCCGTGCCGAATAACCCGAATACGGATGTTTAAACTAGAGTTTAGGCGAAAACGAATATGTTAAACACTTTAACACTAAGTGAGAGGGATTACAACCTTTGTAGATCCGGTCCTTCACTTTATATGCTTCGTGTTGAGGTCCCTTCGCTGCGATCATCGTGCTCCGGACTCTTGAGAGATTCCACGAAGAGAAAGATGCAGTCTTTGCTTCCGATCTTCGATACAAAGATGATCTACCTTGAAGTTTCGTTAACACAAGCTAACACTCGTAATATGAAGTGAACACCCTCATCTAAATGGCAAGGATAGATGAGGATGATGAAGTAGGATTTTTGCTCTCTTTTATTTTCTTATTCTCACTCATTTTTCATCACTTAGAAAAAGCTAGAAAGCTTTTTCATGAAAAGAAAAGAAGGAAGAAGATGAACAATATGATAAGAATCCTTTTGTGATGAATAATGCAAAGAAGATAATGATCAATAATGCAACCAAGGTTGTCAAAACCATTGTAGAGAATTAACCAAGGCTATGGTTTGGGTTAGGTTAAGAAATGAGTCATAACAAAATATCTTTCACAAAACAAAAAAGAAAACCTTCTAGAATCTACTAGAAGTCATTAACCCAAATCAAACCCTAATCTTGATTAATCTTTACTAAACATGTTGCATTAGTTATCATATCATGTTACAATATTATATATCACATATATAATATTTATTGTAACCAAATAAAATAATACAATTAACATATATCACATATATATCAATGTATTACCCGAGTGAGAAAAAGAATCTTTTAGTGAGCTAATATTAGTTAATGCAATTTAATATATCATATATATTATTATACATTAAATTATCGAATCAACACTTGATCCGACAATCCGGCTATATCGCATATAACCGACTAATATTTATCCGTACCGATTCATCGAATCAACACTTGATCCGATGACCCGGCTGATATCATATATCGCGAGAATAGAATACGGTATCTCATAGCGCATTATCCTCGGTCCCGCACATATCACATATGTGCCCCAACTCCGTTTTGCCTGAGCCAAGAAACCTCTGTGTAGGACTCTAAAGAATCGTCAATACGCCGGCAGTAGGTGATGATCATATCAAACACCCACAAGCTGCAAACGGTCAGCTAAACGTAACAGCTACCCAGGTATTGAGCACTCAGAAGATCAACAAGCAAGTCTGTACATTCTCCTGTGAATCCAAACAGTAACACTCCCGTACAGTCCGGTCTCGTCGTCTGATATGTCGCATATCTCGCCTAGGGGTGGTAAACGTCAGACCCCAGTAGCTTGATAAGTCGTGTCGATATGAGGTCTATAACAGTTCGAGAAACTACTGATAATACTTACCAGTAAATCTCAACAACCCTGGCCAGGGATTTCCGGTTATAGCCAATCGAACACAACGCAACATCAACTCCCTATACCGGGAAAGACGAATCCCCTCCTATCGCTCATTGCTTCCATGTGATTCGGGACTGTACCCAAAAGCCACCTTTTTGCACGCCCTCTTGGACGTGGTATGATGGAAATCAAAGCACAGTGGGAACCACACAAGACTCTATGACGATCTCGGGTCAATAGACTACTCTGTACCAGTGTCACCGGAGAACTGCCATCTGACGTAAGGTATAATACCATCTAGGAGTTCTCGGCGAGTCCGTCCAGTGTACCCAGTCTCCACTGAGCACCCGTACACCATCCTTGATGTCAAACACCGATGGATATGGGATCATCCATCGCCCATCATATGGGTCAAGATGCGTATACGCTAGTCTACTCTGGTGTATCGATACCCTGTCTCGATATACCCTCGACTAGGAACAGTTGTAGCATGTACTCGCCGACTACCATGGCCCCACTAGTATGATCTCATCATAGTCCCAGTAGTCGAGTACATATCCTAAGGGCTTTATCAACATGTAACATAGAGACAATCAGAGTACATGTTAAGATAAAGTACAACCAGATAGCATACTATCATATCGAGAAAGAAAGTCCTCCCTATATATGTCCAAGCATCCATTACAATATACATCGTATGTACAGTAATGGCCTCTAGGGCATGCATATAACTAACAATCTCCCACTTGCATTAGGGCCATCTATTGTGGTATCACATACCCAACAATTAGCTGTAGTTGAAATATCTCAAACTCAACCATCCCATAAAAGTCTCTACTGGGAAAAAGGCCTTTGTGAGTGGATCCGCGTTGTTGTCCTCTGTGTCTACTCTTCTAACCTCGATCTCCCTAGAGATCAACCATCTCCATGATCAGGTGATACTACCTAAGAATTATATCTGGATTTCAGTTGGGACGGGGGGTTCCTTGGCAAAAGCCACAACTCCATTGTCACACAATGGTAGGAACGAAGTTCATATCATGAACTTATATTTATCCAGACTGCCTCTTTGGTAGCATCCTTGGTAACGATGTATCTTGCCTTTAATCGTCTAGTATGTCACGGTATCTAGCTTGGAACTCTTCCAACATACCGTCCCTCCACCGAGGGTAAAGACAATGCCTGTGACTGACATTTAGTCGTCCTTATCACCCTGGAACCTTTCCAGTGATTCTCCCCAGGATCGATTGATACCATCTCACTAAAACTAGTGAGTATCCTAACATCCAATTAGATCTATCTCATAGATTCAAAACGAAGGATTTAGGAGGTATCACTTTGATCCTATATGGAGAATCCTTGTGATTAGCGGAGATTGACCGAGCGTAGCATAGGAAACTCCTTCCCATCAAGAGTATGTCATCCACGTACTCTACGAGGATCACCACCATACTCCCTACTACCTTTTTGTATATACAAGGTTCATCTACCATTTTGATGAAGTCAAACTCTTTGACTACTACATCAAAACAGATGTTCCAACTCCGCGATGCCTGTTTTATCATATAAAACATCTTGCACACGTTTCCGCTGCTCCCACTGTCTACGAAGCCCTCTGGCTGTGTACTTATAGACGCTCTCTTCTAAAATATCATTTAGAAAAGCAGTCAAGACACCCAACCACCAGATATCGTAGTCATGGTATGTAGCCGTGGCAAGTAGGATCAGGATGGACTTAAGCATAGCTTTGAAAGTCTCAACTTTTCCATGTACACCAAGTAATCTTCTCAAGATATACTTGCTCTTGATGTGGATTTAACCCTTCAGATAAAGCAACCAAAGTCCATACTTTGTCGATGTATAAGGATTCCATCTCAGATCACTAAGCATCCAGCCATTCTTATAGAGTCCCACTCATGATGGCCAGCTCGAAACTAGTTGGGTCATTATCTCATGATGCAATCCTCGCTCCCACTGTCAAAGAGAAACTGAAGTATCTCTCAGGTGGGTGAGGAACCCTACTAGATCGGCGGAGAGGCTGAGGTTTGTTGGAAACTATTGAATCCACATTCAATAGGTATGCAGCTTCACAAGTGCATAACTCCCAAAAGGAAATAGGAAACTTAGTAGTACTCATCATAGAGCACACCATATCACATAGGGTGCTATTGCTCCGCCCCGATATACCATCGTGCTATGGTGTATACGGAGGAGTAATGCTGAGAAAGAATCTCATTCTCCTTTAGAATAGTCCAGGAATTCCATGCTCAAGTATTCTCCTCCTTGATCTCATCAAAGGACATAATACTTATACCCGTTTTTGGTTCTCTACTTCTAACTTATATTCTGTGAATATCTGAAAAGGTTCGGACTTGTGTTTCAATAGGAACATATGTCTGAATCTTGAGAGATCATCAGAGAATGTAATAAAGTATAAAGAACCGGTCTTGGCATGTGTAGGCAGGGGACCTTCATACATCAGCATGTATCAATCCCAAGAGTTCACTAACTCTTTCCCTGTTTCCAATAAACAGAGCTATGGTCATCTTATCTTAGTGACATGACTGGCAAGTTTAATAAGATGTAAATTCAAATAGATTTAAATATGTATCTAAATGTAACTTCAGCTAGTCGGGTCGCATTGATATGACCTAGTCTACAATGCCTTAAGAAGGATTTGTTCATTTCTGAACTCTTCCTCTTATGTGTGTTCTGTATACTAAGAACTGTAGTTTGATTTAGTAACGTCAATGCTTTTAGATAACGTGCCTGAACCGATCAACTCTTGATATTGGAAATGTTCAAAACATTATCCAACAATACAAAATTATATCCTTTCTTTACTAATAAAGAGACTGATATGATGTTGTATATCAGGTTTGGTATCTAATAACATTCGTTCAGAATCAATGTATTCTGGTAATATAGGGTGATAGTGACCAATAGACTTGGCTGCAACACTTGCACCGTTTTCTATCTCATGAAACTTATCACCCGATCTCAGTTCTCTACCTTTCTGTAGCCCATGTAATAGATTACATATGCGGGATCCTGATCCGGTATCACATACCCAGGACGTAAAGGATACTGAGAAACAGTTCTCTGTAATGATCACACCCGAAGATGATGCATCAACATGCACTTTCTTTGTTTAGGCGGCACGGGAAATCTGGTATTCCCCAATTTCCTGCTCTGTCTTATAACAATTATAAGTTGGAGCGGGACCAACGTTCCCCAGCTCAGTATAACAAACGGGTTCGGTCAATTTATCCGTTTTATTATCTTGATTAAGGCGTGATATGGCCGCTACCTGGAGAGAGAGAGAAGAAAACACTCAGCGTGCGCTTTTACAAGATTAGATTGGTTATCAATTTATCTAATCAGGATGTCTCCCACTGTTTTAATCAAATCTTCCTTCAAACCCTAAAAGAAAAGACTAGCCGGGATTAATTACACGCTACAAGTTCGCCAATCTTTCAGCCAGGCCAGTGTCGGTACTTTGAGGGAGGTCCCCCGTGCTTTCGCACGAACCTAATTAAAGTAAACCTCGTTTTCCCAGAGGCTTAACCGCGTTAACACCTTTCTAGACACCTACTTGATCGGCTAATTGTAATGTGTAAAACTCTCCCAGGTGTAACTCTTACTCGCAGCTGGTATCGGGATCCAACTATCTCATAGAAGGTATGCAATCTCATTGCAAATTTCAACACTTGAAATTCCCGATAATATTTTGCCCCTAGCGTCCTATGACCTTGACGAATGCCAAACCACCCATAGTCCGCTAACCAAGTTCAACCCGTAAATTTCTTGATTGAATTAAACCTACCCGCACGACCCTTGACGAATGCCAAACAACGCCGTACGAATACCCTAATCCAATCGCATCGTATGCTAGCAGATAAGCACTAGTTAGCTACCGTACACTACGCCTTGACTAATGCCAAACTACCGTAGCACAAATACTAAGTAGTACTTATCTGAAATGATGGAGGGCTACGACGGGTTTTTAAGAAAACCCTTTGCGTAATGAACTTGATATCGTTGTAGAATCGAGTGATTTTAAATGGAGTGTTTTTTAGGCTTTTCTAGTTTTGCTAAAGGGGTCACTCCCGGTGAAGGGATCGTCGGCCCTTTCCTCATCGAATAAGGTGCAGGATATTTCACAAATACCACTATGCAATGCAAAATCTATAGAAGTAATCAAAAGACAAACCGAGTTTGTAGCATCTGCTAGTTTCACTAAACAGGTCACTCCCGGTGAAGGGATCCCGGCTCTTTCCTTATCGAATAAGGTGCTGGATGTTCTACAAGGAACACCGCTATACAAAGCAAGAACTAGAGCTACCGGTTTTTTTTAAAACAAGTTTCTACAACATCTTAGGTTTCTTTTATTTCTTTAATCTCATCAATGAAGTCCCATTTTATTATGCTTCACAAGCATCTCTTTTAAAACGAAATCTGCAATATAACATATATCTCATATATATAATATAAACATTCGTCTCAGGAAGTAATATGATCTCATCACAGAACATTGCAGCAGAAGAACATATATGAAATATTGGATAAACTAGGACGTCCGTGTTTTCAATAAGAGCCTGTATAAAACACGGATTCCACGATCGCGATGAATAGCCAAACCCACATCCCTAGACCCCTACGAGAGCGGCAAGCAACACTGCCAATTCTAGGGTTAGGAGACCCGGTCTCGACTCCTCGAGATGGTCTCCCACTGGACCCTAGAACCCAGTTACTTGTGCTCTCCGCCTTGGGTCCACCTAATGCGGAAAAGTAAATAATATACAACGGTGACATCTTCTGCAACCTAGAAGTGCTCCAATAAAAGAATATTACATACAAATGAATTTTACATGAATGAAATTGAAAAACACTCATCTCACATAAAACCCCCGGCTATTCAAATGTGACGATCCAATATAACATATCACAGCAACACATAATATCTCATATCATCAACGTAAGCAAGTATGCGTATCCCAATTGTCGTTGATGTATAGCAACGAAGCCGGCGATACACCACATACTACGCTTACGGTCACAGAAAAGAAAGTGTAAAACTACAACAGTTGGAATCCGCAACCTCCTTAGACATCGCATGCCTAACCAAATGAATTCCTTAGACATCCCATGCCTAACAATTATAAACCCCGCATTTTAGTCTCTTTATCGAAAATACTTTTCAATATCAAGTCGGGCAATTCAACAAGATTCCCGACATCCTGATCGAATGCTCGTCGCAAACTTTATTAGACGGCCGCACCCCCGGATGCCGTCGACGAAGTACAATAAGGCGGAACACCGCTTCCGCGAGCGCCCGAACGGATGCTTTTGGCGACGGGGTTCTCCTACAGTCACTTGGTCGGGGCTATGGGGCGTCGCTGTCTATTAAGTTTACCCGGCGAGTATCCGCGTACGCTACGTGATTGCGACGGGCTTTTGATCACATCAAAATTCCGTGGCAACCGATCATCTGAGACTAAACTGCTATGTTTATAACATTCAAATTAGTTATCTCATAACTACCTGTGGATTCCAAATATTGTATTACATTCCAGATAAATAGACAATGTTAAACTTTCCGATCGAATAATCAAACACCCAAGATTTCCCGAATATATCTCAACACTTGAAATCAGTTTAAAAACATCTATCACATGCCACAGTACCAATGGTCCAGCCATAGAAGGGTCAAGCCAACGCCTCACATGTGGCACGCCGTACTGCCCCAAACCCTAAGGTTTAAAAGGCAGTTCAAGACGGTCACATAATCGAGTTAAGGTCTGTTGTCTTCTAAAGGGTCCACCGCATTACTTGCACGACTTAGAACGTTCTTAAACTCGAGAAAAAATCCAACTTTTGAAAAATTTTCCAACAGCGGAAAAAGTGAGTTATTGATATCCGTTCGAACTTTTTAACAGTTTCTAAAAATTATCCGGACAACATATAACGAATTTAAAATTCCCGATCAAATCGACGATTACAAAATAAACCCCAGAATACTCAAACTTGAGTCAGATTAAAAATACCCATAAAATATCACCAACAGAGAAGGATATTACTGTGCAAAATTGACAGCACAATCACACTGTACGGCCACGGATCCGCGGCACAAGAAGGCTACTGCCGCGGTTCCGCGGTGGACCGTACGGCTTACGTCACCAATTTTGCTCCGTAATTCTTAAAATTACCTGCTGAATTTTTTAGATATTTTTAATTCTGGAAAAACCCAGTTTTTGAAAAAAGTCCAGAGAGGGGGTTAAATTGATGTTATCGTGTTCGATCGGGGTTTTAACTTCGTTAACACTTCGCCTAAAGCTCTAGCTTGGTTCTGATACCACTGTTGGGTTGCTATGCATGCTCACAAGGGTCTATGAGGCATCGACCATGACCGATTAAAAATTTAGCCATGCCGAACAACCCGAATACGGATCTTTAAACTAGAGTTTAGGCGAAAACGAATATGTTAAACACTTTAACACTAAGTGAGAGGGATTACAACCTTTATAGATCCGGTCCTTCACTTCATATGCTCCGTGTTGAGGTCCCTTCGCTGCGATCATCGTGCTCCGAACTCTCGAGAGGTTCCACGAAGAGAAAGATGCAGTCTTTGCTTCCGATCTTCGATACAAAGATGATCTACCTTGAAGTTTCGTTAACACAAGCTAACACTCGTAATATGAAGTGAACACCCTCATCTAAATGGAAAGGATAGTTGAGGATGATGAAGTAGGATTTTTGCTCTCTTTTATTTTCTTATTCTCACTCATTTTTCATCACTTAGAAAAAGCTAGAAAGCTTTTTCATGAAAAGAAAAGAAGGAAGAAGATGAACAATATGATAAGAATCCTTTTGTGATGAATAATGCAAATAAGATAATGATCAATAATGCAACCATGGTTGTCTAAACCATTGTAGAGAATTAACCAAGGCTAGGGTTTGGGTTAGGTTAAGAAATGAGTCATAACAAAATATCTTTCACAAAACAAAAAAGAAAACCTTCTAGAATCTACTAGAAGTCATTAACCCAAATCAAACACTAATCTTGATTAATCTTTACTAAACATGTTGCATTAGTTATCATATCATGTTACAATATTATATATCACATATATAATATTTATTGTAACCAAATAAAATAATACAATTAACATATATCGCATATATATCAATGTATTACCCGAGTGAGAAAAAGAAACTTTTAGTGAGCTAATATTAGTTAATGCAATTTAATATATCATATATATTATTATACATTAAATTATCGAATCAACACTTGATCCGACAATCCGGCTATATCGCATATAACCGACTAATATTTATCCGTACCGATTCATCGAATCAACACTTGATCCGATGACCCGGCTGATATCATATATCGCGAGAATAGAATACGGTATCTCATATCGCATTATCCTCGGTCCCGCACATATCACATATGTGCCCCTACTCCGTTTTTCCTGAGCCAAGAAACCTCTGTGTAGGACTCTAAAGAATCGTCAATACGCCGGCAGTAGGTGATGATCATATCAAACACCCACAAGCTGCAAGCGGTCAGCTAAACGTAACAGCCACCCACGTATTGAGCGCTCAGAAGATCAACAAGCAAGCCTGTACATTCTCCTGTGAATCCAAACAGTAACACTCCCGTACAGTCCGGTCTCGTCGTCTGATATGTCGCATATCTCGCGTAGGGGTGGTAAACGTCAGACCCAGTAGCTTGATAAGTCGTGTTGATATGAGGTTTATAACAGTTCGAGAAACTGCTGATAACACTTACCAGTAAATCTCAACAACCCTGGTCAGGGATTTCCGGTTATAGCCAATCGAACACAGCATAACATCAACTCCCTATACCGGGAGAGACGAATCTCCTCCTATCGCTCATTGCCTCCATGCGATTCGGGACTGTACCCAAAATCCACCTTTTTGCACGCCCTCTTAGACTTGGTATGATGGAAATCAAAGCACAGTGGGAACCACACAAGACTCTATGACGATCTCGGGTCAACAGACTACTCTGTACCAGTGTCACCGGAGAACTGCCATCTGACGTGAGGTATAATACCATCTGGGAGTTCTCGGCGAGTCCGTCCAGTGTACCCAGTCTCCACTGAGCACCTGTACACCATCCTTGATGTCAAACACCGATGGATATGGGATCATCCATCGCCCATCATATTGGTCAAGATGCGTATACGCTAGTCTACTCTGGTGTATCGATGCCCTGTCTCGGTATACCCTCGACTAGGAACAGTTATAGGATGTACTCGCCGACTACCGTGGCCCCACTAGTATGATCTCATCATAGTCCCAGTAGTCGAGTACATACCCTAAGGGCTTTATCAACATGTAACATAGATACAATCAGAGTACATGTTAAGATAAAGTACAACCAGATAGCATACTATCATATCGAGCAAGAAAGTCATCCCTATATATGTCCAAGCATCCATTACAATATACATCGTATGTACAGTAATGGCCTCTAGGGCATACATGTAACTAACATGATATGGTCGCTACCTAGAGAGAGAGAGGGAAGAAAACACTCAGCGTATGCTCTTGCAAGATTAGATTGGTTATCTAATATATCTAATCAGGATGTCTCCCACTATTTTAGTCAAATCTTCCTTCAAACCTTAAAAGGAAAGACTAGCCGGGATTAATTACACCCTACAAGTTCGCCAATCTTTCAGCCAGGCCAGTGTCCGTACTTTGAGGGAGGTTCCCCGTGCTTTCGCATGGACCTAATTAAAGTAAACCTCATTTTCCCAGGGGCGTAACCCCATTAACACCTTTCTAGACACCTACTTGATCGGCTAATTGTAATGTGTAAAACTCTCCCAGGAGTAACTCTTACTCGCAGCGGGTATCGGGATCCAACTATCTCATAGAAGGTATGCAATCTCATTGCAAATTTCAACACTTGAAATTCTCGATAATATTTTGCCCCAAGCGATCTACGACCTTGACTGAGTCAACAAACCATAGACCGCAAGTAAAGTTCAACCCGTAATTTCCCGATTGAATTAAACCCACCCGCACGACCCTTGACTGAGTCAACAAGGCCGCACGACTACCCTAATCCAATCGCATCATATGCTTTGCAGATAAGCACTAATCAGCTACCGCACACTACGCCTTGACTGAGTCAACAAACGCAGCACTAATACTAACTATTACTTATCTGAAATGACGGAGGGCTACGACAGGTTTTTAAGAAAACCTTTTGCGTAATGAACTTTATATCGTTGTAGAATCGAGTGATTTTAAATGGAGTGTTTTTGAGCCTTTTCTAGTTTTGCTAAAGGGGTCACTCCCGGTGAAGGGATCGTCGGCCCTTTCCTCATCGAATAAGGTGCAGGATATTTCACAAATATCACTATGCAAAGCAAAAACTATAGAAGCAATTAAAAGACAAACCGAGAATGCAGCATCTGCTAGTTTCACTAAAGAGGTCACTTCCGGTGAAGGGATCTCGGCTCTTTCCTTATCGAATAAGGTGCTGGATGTTCTACAAGGAACACCGCTATGCAAACCAAGAACTAGAGCTACCAGTTTTTAAACAAGTTTCTACAACATCTTTAGGTTTCTTTTATTTTCATTAATCTCATTAATGAAGTCCCATTTTATTATGCTTCACAAGCATCACATATGAAACGAAATCAACAATATATAATATATATCTCATATATATAATATAAACATTCGTCTCAGGCAGTAATATGATCTCATCACAGAATATTGCAGCAGAAGAACATATATGAAATATTGGATATACTAAGACGTCCGTGTTTTTAATACGAGCCAGTATAAAACACGGATTCCACGGTCGCGATGAATAGCCAAACCCACATCCCTAGACCCCTACGAGAGTGGCAAGCAACACTGCCAATTCCAGGGTTAGGAGACCCGGTCTCGACTCCTCAAGATGGTGTTCCACTGGACCCTAGAACCCGGTTACTTGTGCTCCCCACCTTGGGTCTACCTAATGCGGAAAAGTAAATAATATACAACGGTGACATCATCCTCAGCCCGGAAGTGCCCCAATAAAAGAATATTACATACAAATGAATTTTACATGAATGAAAAAGAAAAAACTCTCATCTCACATAAAACCCCGGCTATTCAAAATGCGACGATCCAATATAACATATCACAGCAACACATAATATCTCATATTATCAATGTAAGAAAGTATGCGTATCCCGATTGTTGTTGATGTATAGCAACGAAGCCGGCGATACACCACATACTACGCTTACGGTCATAAAAAAAAGTATAAAACTACAACAGTTGGAATTCGCAACCTCTTTAGACATCGCAAGCCTAACCAATGAATTCCTTTAGACATCATATGCCTAACAATTATAAACCCCGCATTTTAGTCTCATTATCGAAAACTCTTTTCAATATCTAGTCGGGCAATTCAACAAAATTCCCGATAATCTGATCGAATGCTCGTCGCAAACTTTAGTAGACGCCCTCACCACCGATGCCGTCGACGAAGTGCACTGAGGCGGAACACCGCTGCCGCGAGCATCCGAACGGATGCTTTTGGCGACGGGGTTCTCCTACAGTCACTTGGTCGGGGCTATGGGGCATGGCTGTCTGTTAAGTTTACCCGGCGAGTATCCGCGTACGCTATGTGATTGCGACGGACTTTTGATCACATCAAAATTCCGCGGCAACCGATCATCTGAGACTAAACTGCTAGATTTATAACATTCAAACTAGTTATCTCATAACTACATGTGGATTCTAAATATTGTATCACATTCCAGATAAATAGACAGTGTTAAACATTCCGATCGAATAATCAAACACCCAAGTTTTCCCCAATATATCTCAACACTTGAAATCAGTTTAAAAATATCCATCAAATGCCACAGTACCAATGGTCCAGCCGTAGAAGGGTCAAGCCAACGCCTCACATGTGGCACGCCGTACTGCCCTAAACCCTAAGGTTTATAGGCAGTTCAAGACGGTCACATAATCGAGTTAAGGTTTGTTGTCTTCTAGAGGGTCCACCGCGTTACTTGCATGACTTTACGAAAGTTTCAAACACGAGAAAAAATCCAACTTTTGAAAATTTTCCGACAGGGGAAAAAGTGAGTTATTGATATCCATTCGAACCTTTTAACAGTTTCTAAAAATTACCCGGACAAAACTAAACAAAGTTAAATTATCCGATCGAATCAACGAGTCCCCAATAAAACCCTAGAAAACTCAACACTTGAGTGGAATTAAAAAAATTCCCAGAAAAAAATGACAAGAAAGGACCTAAGAATAAATATATGAAGTTTCAGGGACTAATTCAAAATTTTGGCCGCGGAACCTTGGCCAAACCCTTGATTTGGCCTCGGTTCCGCGGTCCTATAATAGAGTTAATGGACCATACTTCACAGTAATTCTTAGTCTTTGCTGCTCTATTTTATGAGAATTTGTAATACAGAAAAAATCAACTTTTTGAAAATTATCCAGAGAAGGGTTCAAATTAGGATTTCGGGGTTCGATCGGAATTTAAACTTCGTCTAGACTTCGCCTAAAGCTCTAGCTTGGCTCTGATACTACTGTAGGGCGAGGCATGCTCACAAGGTTCTATGAGGCATCAACCATGCCCGATTAAAATTTTAGCCGTGCCGAACAACCCAAAGCCGGATCTTTAAACTAGAGATTAGGCGAAAATAATCATGTTAAACACTTTAACACTAAGTGAGAGGGAATACAACCTTTGTAGATCCGGTCCTTCACTTCTTAAGCTCCGTGTTGAGGTCCCTTTGCTGCGATCATCGTGTTCCAGACTCTCGAGAGGCTTCACGAAGAGAAAGATGCAGTCTTGCTTCCGATTTTCGATAACAAAGATGATCTACCTTGAAGTTTCATTAACACAAGCAATACTCACTAAATGAAGTGAACACTCTCATCTAAAGGGCAAGGATAGATGAGGATGATGAAGTATAATTTTTGCTCTCATTTATTTTCTTATTCTCACTCATTTTCATCACTTGGAAAAAAGCTAGAAAGCTTTTTCCATGAAAAGAAGAAAGAAGAAGAAGATGAATCAATCATAGAATCCTTTTGTTATGAATAATGAAAAGATAAATATGATGAATAATGAAACTATAGTCAACTAAACCCATGTAGAGAATTAACTAGGGCTAGGGTTTGGGTTGGGTTAAAAGTCAGTCACTTGAAAATATCAAGCATAATATCATTTTCAAGACAAACGAAAAGCTTCTAGAATCTACTAGAAGTTTTAACCCTAATCCAAACCCTAATCATGTTTAAACTCCACTAAACATATTGCATTAGTAATCATATCATGTTACAATATTATATATCACATATATAATATTTATTGTAACAAAATAAAATAATACATTTAACATATATCACATACATATCAATGTATTACCCGAGTGAGAAAAAAATCTTTTAGTGAGATAATATTAGTTAATGTAATTTAATATATCATATATATTATTATACATTAAATTATTGAATCAACACTTGATCCGACAATCCGGCTATATCGCATATAACTGACTAATACGATGACCCGGCTGTATCACATATACCCGGCCGATATCTCATATCGCGAGAATTCAATACGGTATCACATACCGCATTATCCTCGGTCCCGCACATATCACATATGTGCTCCTACTCCGTTTTGCCTAAGCCAAGAAATCTCTGTGTAGGACTCTAAAGAATCGTCAATACGCCGGCAGTAGGTGATGATCATATCAAACACCCACAAGCTGCAAGCGGTCAGCTAAACGTAACAGCCACCCAGGTATTGAGCACTCAGAAGATCAACAAGCAAGCCTGTACATTCTCCTGTGAATCCAATCAGTAACACTCCCGTACAGTCCGGTCTCGTCGTCTGATATGTCGCATATCTCGCCTAGGGGTGGTAAACGTCAGACCCCAGTAGCTTGATAAGTCGTGTCGATATGAGGTCTATAACAGTTTAAGAAACTACTGATAACACTTACCAGTAGATCTCAGCAACCCTGGCCAGGGATTTCCGGTTATATCCAATCGAACACAGCGCAACATCAACTCCCTATACCGGGAGAGACGAATCCCCTCCTATCGCTCATTGCCTCCATGTGATTCGGGACTGTACCCAAAAGCCACCTTTTTGCATGCCCTCTTGGATGTGGTATGATGGAAATCAAAGCACAGTGGGAATCACACAAGACTCTTTGACGATCTCGGGTCAACAGACTACTCTGTACCAGTGTCACAGGAGAACTGCCATCTGACGTGAGGTATAATATCATCTGGGAGTTCTCGGCGAGTCCGTCCAGTGTACCCAGTCTTTACTGAGCACCCGTACACCATCCTTGATGTCAAACACCGATGGATATAGGATCATCCATCGCCCATCATATGGGTTAAGATGCGTGTACGCTAGTCTACTCTGGTGTATCGATGCCCTGTCTCGATACACCCTCGACTAGGAACAGTTATAGGATGTACTCGTCGACTACCGTGGCCCCACTAGTATGATCTCATCATAGTCCCAGTAGTCGAGTACATATCCTAAGGGCTTTATCAACATGTAACATAGAGACAATCAGAGTACATGTTAAGATAAAGAACAACCAGATAGCGTACTATCATGTCGAGCAAGAAAGTCCTCCCTATATATGTCCAAGCATCCATTACAATATACATCGTATGTACTGTAATGGCCTCTAAGGCATACATATAACTAACAGCGATGGCAAGTAGGATCCGGATGGACTTAAGCATAGCCACTGGGGAAAAGGTTTGATCATAATCCATACCTGGTCGTTGACGAAAACCTTTTGCAACAAGTCTAGTTTTGAAAGTCTTAACTTTTCCATCTACACCAAGTTTCTTGTTAAAGATCCATTTGTTCCCAATGGGTTTTACCTCTTCGGGAGCAACATCCAAAGTCCATACTTTGTTGGTGTACATGGATTCCATCTCAGATCGCATAGCATCCAGCCATTTTACAGAGTCTCCACTCGTGACGGCCTGCTCAAAACTAGTAGGGTCATCATCTTCCATGATGTAATCCTCGCTCTCACTATCTACAAGAAAACCGCAGTATCTCTCAGGTGGATGAGGAACCCTACTAGATCTGCGGAGTGGCTGGGGTTCGTTGGGTACTATTGGATCCTCTGGTTCCACTAAATCGTCAGTGGTAGTCTGTGCTACTGGAACTTCTTCCAGTTCTACCTCACTGCCACTAATTTCTTTCACAAGAAATTCCTTTTCTAAAAAGGTAACATGTTGACCAATAAACACCTTTTGTTCCTCGGGGTGGTAGTAGATATGCCCTCGCGAATGTTTGAGATATCCTACAAACTTGCACAGAACTGACCTTGCCTCGAGCTTGTCCGGATTTTGCTTTTTGACATAGGCCGGACAACCCCACATCTTAATGAAATTAAGACATGGTCTCTTCCTATTCCATATCTCATATGGAGTGGTAGCCATAGATTTGGTCGAAACTCTATTCAATAGGTTTGCAGCTGTCTCAAGAGCATAACCCCAAAACGAAATAGGTAACTCAACATTACTCATCATAGAGCGCACCATATCTAATAGGATGCGATTTCTGCGCTCCGATACACCGTTGTGCTGTATACGGAAGAATAAGCTGAGAGAGAATCCCATTCTCTTTTAAATAGTCTCGGAATTCCCTGCTCAAGTATTCACCTCCCCGATCAGATCGTAGGATTTTAATACTTTTGCCCGTCTAGTTTTCGACTTCCCACTTATATTCCTTGAATTTCTTAAAAGTTTCAGACTTGTGTTTCAACAAGAACACATGTCTGAACCTTGAGATCATCGGTGAATGTAATAAAGTATGAAAAACCATTCCTGGCATGTGTAGACATAGGACCGCATACATCACTATGTATCAGTCCCAAGAGTTCAGTAGCTCTTTCTCCGTGTCTAGTAAACGGAATTTTGGTCATTTTGCCTTTGAGACATGACTGGCAAGTTTCATAAGATGAAAATTCGAACGGATTCAAATATCCATCTTTATGAAGCTTAGCCAGTCTTGTCGCATTGATATGACCTAGTCTACAGTGCGATAAGAAGGCTTCGTTCTTTTTTGAACTTTTCCTCTTGTTTGTTTTTGTACGTTAAGAACTGTATTTTGATTTAGAACGTATAAACTGTTACATAACGCACCAAACCCAATCAACACCTGATTTAGGTAAATGTTCATAACATTATTCTCTACTACAAAGTTATATCCTTCTTTATCTAATAAAGAAATTGATATTAAATTGCATATCATAGAGGGTACGCAATAACATTCATTCAACATCAAAGTATTCCCTTTAGGTAATACTAGGTGATATTCACCAACTGCTTTGGCTGCAACATTTTCACCATTTCCTACTTTTAGGGAATGATCACCTTTTCTCAGTTCTCTAACTTTCCTTAGCCCATGCAACATATTGCATATGTGGGATCCCGATCCGGTATCTAATACCTAGGACGTAGAGTGTACTGAGAAACAGTTCTCGGTAACTAACACACCCGAAGAAGATACATCAACATGCTTATTCTTCGTTAGGGTGGCATGTGAATTCGAATATTCCCCTATTTCCTGCTCAAACTTATAACACTTATAAGTTGGAGCGGAACCAACGTTTCCCTGCTCAGCATAACAAGCGGATTCGGTCAATACATCTATATTATTATCTTGATTAAGGCGTGACATTGATTACTGCCTGGAGACAGAGAGAGAAGGAAACGCGTTAGCGTGCGCTCTTTGTAAGATTAGATTGGTTATTTATCTAATCTAATCAGGACGGCTCCCACTGTTTTTATCAAATCTTCCTTCAAATCCTAAAAGGTAAGACTAGCCGGGATTAATTACACCTTACAAGTTCGCCAATCTTTCAGCCAGGCCAGTGCCGGTACTTTGAGGGAGGTTCCCCGTGCTTTCGCACAGACCTAATTAAAATAAACCTCGTTTTCCCTGAGGCATAACCCAGTTAACACCTTTCTAAACACCTACTTGATCGGCTGATTGTGATGTGTAAAACTTTCCCAGGAGCAACTCTTACTCGCAGTGGGTATCGGGATCCGACTATCTCATAGAAGATATGCAATCTCATTGCATATTCCAACACTTGAAATTCCCGATAATACTTTTACCCCTAGCTTCCTATGACCTTGACGGAGGTCAACAAACCATAGGCCGCTAGTCAAGTTCAACCCGTTCATTTCTTGATTGAATTAAACCCACCTGCACGACCTTTGACGGAGGTCAACAAGGCCATACGACTACCCTAATCCAATCGCATCATATGCGGCAGATAAGCACTAATCAGCTACCGCACACTACGCCTTGACGGAGGTCAGCAAATGCAGCACGAATACTAAATAGTAGCTATTTGAAATGACGGAGGGTTACACAGGTTTTTAAGAAAACCATGAGCGTAATGAACTTGATATTGTTGTAGAATTTAGTGATTTAGAAAAGGAGTGTTTTTGAGACTTTTCGAGCTTCGATAAAGAGGTCACTCCCGGTGAAGGGATCTCGGCTCTTTTCTCATCGAATGAGGTGCAGGATATACAAAAGTACCACTATGAAAAGCAAGAACTAGAGAAGCAGTCAAAAACAAAACTGAGTGGGTAGTAGCATTTGCTAGTTTCGCTAAAAATGTCACTCCCGTTGAAAGGATCTCGGCTCTTTCCTTATCGAATAAGGTGCTGGATATTCTACAAGGAATACCGCTATGCAAAGCAAAAACTAGAGCTACCCTTTTTGAAAATTTTATTCTACAACATCATTTTGGTTTCTTTTCTTTCATTAATCTCATTAATGAAGTCCCATCAATTATACTTCCTAAGCATCACAGAAGAAACGAAAATACAACTTACGCTTATGCCATCCGCATTCGCCACAGTGTCCTATTATGCACCGTTAGGTTACTTAACTAACAGCATAGCGGGGCGGGACTAGCGCGGGTGCAAAACATAAGCAACGTTTATTATATATCATATATAAAATAATAAAGCATTCGTCTCACGCATATAAAGTGATCGCATCACAGAATATCAGCAGCAGAAGATAACATATGAAATACTTGATATACTAGGAATTCCGTGTTTTAAATTAAGCCGGTATAAAACACGGATTCCACGGGCACGATGAATAGTCAAACCCACATCCCTAGACCCCTACGAGAGCGGCAAGCAACCCTACCAATTCTAGAGTTAGGAGACCCAGACTCGACTCCTCGAGATGGTCTCCCACTGGATTCTAAAACCTGGTTACTTGTGCTCCCCGCCTTGGGTCTATCCTAATGCGGAAAAGTAAATAATATACAATAATGGTGACATCATCCTCACCCCGGAAGTGTCTCGATAAAAGAATATTACATACAATGAATTTTACATGAATGAAAATAAACACTCTCATCTTACATAAAAACCCCGGCTATTCAAAACACGACGATCCAATATAACATATCCAAGCAACACATAATATCACATGTCATCAAAAAACTAGATGATGTTAAACATTCCGATTGAATCAACAAACACCCAAAATTTTCCAAAAAGCTCAACACTTGAGCGCAGTTTAAAAATACTCAGAACATGCCGCGGTACCTATGGACCAACCGTAGAAGGGCCAACCCTTGCCTCACCTATGGCACTGTGGAACTACCGCAAACTCGAGGGTTTGGCGGCGGTTCTTACGGTCATACAATTGAGTTAGGGTTTCGTTCTTCTAGAGGGTCCATCGAATCACTTGCATGATATTTGAGTGTTCTTTAACTATGAAAAAAATCCAACTCTTAGAAAATTTTCCAGTGAAGGTTAAAGTGGGTATTTGATATCCGTTCAAACTTTTTAACACCGTCTAAATAACCTGAAAAATAGTTAGAGTCACGACTACGAAACACTCTGAATTTCCTTTATAGAAAATTAACATCTCATGAAATTTTAGCAAAAACAAACAACAACTGAAACACCAAAACCAAGAGACCAGAACACTGGAAAAATACGAAGCCCAGAGGACACTGTAGGGCCGGCCTCCTCGGATTTTTGAGCAATGTGCTCAGCCAAAAACCTGCCAAATGTGTTCGTATTTCTTCTGTGTTCATGTTACATCTCATATAACATTCTACAGTTGTTTAAAAAAAATTTTGATCACATTAAAAATCGACAGAAACTGTGTTTTAGTGTTTCAAGTTTCGGAGCAGTTTCGGTTTCGTAATTCTACAATCATCGCCTAATACTCTAGCTTAGCTCTGATGCTATGAAAGTCTACCTTAGCAACAGCATGAGGTTCCAGAGGCATCAAGCATGCTAAATTTTAATTTTATTAGGTGCTAAGTTAGTCTAAAAAGATCTTAACTAGAATATTAGGGTTAACAACAAGAAGGAAAGAAACATAAAACCTTTGTAGTTCGAGTCCTTCTCTTCTAAAGCTCCGAGTTGAAGTCCACGCGACTCTACAAGGCTCCTCTTCGAGTTGAACGATCCTCCTTCATGATCTTCGCGCCGAAGATGATCCACCCGAAGTTCCTCTAGATCAAGCTAACTCTACACTAAACTTCTTTAGTGTATGAAACACACCACACCAAATTGCTAGTTTGGTGTGGGATGGTGAAGTAGGGAATTTGATAAGCTCACTTGGTGTCTCACAAGCTCAATGATTCACATCTCATGTGAGGGTTGAGCTTGGATGTGAGATAAAGAAATTATAGAGATCAAGAGGAAGAAGAAGCCCAAGAAAAATGGCTAAGGCATTAAGCATGAAGCAAGTGTAGATAACAATAATATGAATCATCTCTCTCCTCACTCATTCAAGCATGGAATAAATTGCAATCCTAATTTGCAACCATGCTTGAATAGTGAGTCAAGACTAATAAAAAACCATATAAGCCCATACCTCATCCATATCCAAAATATCTCCACAATTTACACCTCATTTTTCCATTTTCTAAAAATAGAAAAACATGCCATGCTTCATATATATATATATATATATATATATATATATATATATATATATATATAAAGCAATTAGTGAGCTAATGATATTAGTTAAGACATAATTATATCACATATAATATATATCACATTATTAAATCAACATTTGATCTAATAATCCGGTTATATCACATATAACCGACTAATATCATTTATTTGAATATCACATTATCAAATCAACACTTGATTCGATAATCTGGTCATTTCACATATGACCTAACTAATAGCAGATAACTGCTAGATTACAATACGGTATCACATACACGTTTTTAATCAGGCCCACGCACATACCATATATATGCCCTACTTCATTTTGCTCGAACCAGGAAACTTCTGTGTGGGACTCTAAAGACTCATTAATACGCCGGCAATAGGTGATGATCACATCAGTCACCTACAAGCCGTCAACAGTACTAGCTGGACGTAACGGCTACCCGGGTATTGAGCGATATGAAGATCAACAAGCAAGCTTGTCCATACTCTCCATGAAGCCTATCAGTAACACCACCATACAGTCCGGTCTCTTCATCTGATATGTCGCATATGAAGTGTAGGGGTGGTAAACGTCAGACCCCAGTAACTTTATAAGTCATGCTGATGTATGGCTCATAACGGTTCGAGAAACTTATGATAACTCTTATCAGTAAATCTCGACAACCCTGGCCAGGGATTTGCTATTATGGCCAATCAAGCACAGCGCGACATCAACCCCCTATACCGGGAGAGACAAAACCCCTCCTATCGCTCACTGCCTCCATATGACTCGGGACTGTACCCAAAATCCATCTGTTTGCATGACTCCTTTAAGCCGTGGTAGGGAGGAAATCAAAGAACGGTGGGAATCACACAAGACTCTATGACGATCTCGGGTCTACAGACTAACCTGTACCAGTGTCACCAGAGGACTAACACCGTGCACTTGCGGTATTTTTACAACTCTAGGGCATAATAATGGCCTCTAGGGCATACATATAACTAACACCGTGCACTTGCGGTATTTTTACAACTCGAGACTCACATCGTGCACTATTTTCACCAACAAAACTGACATATCTTAATTAAAACAAAACTCGGTAAAAGCACGACACCATGAGTTTCAAACATTTAGCACCCCCTAAATATTTTTTATAGCATGTATGATGCAACCCAAACCCTAGGATGGTGCTAAGGAATCCCTACAGTTGTCACACAGTGGTTTCTTCACATTGGATATGGATAATATATCAGGCATTCTGGTGAAAAGATTTAATTTTTTAGATCTAGATTTGGGTAGTTTCCCAATCTGGGTATTTTGACACTATTGTTTTAGAATGGACGACTCCTGGTATGGTGGTGTACCTGCAGGTGATGGAGCCACCCTCTCTAAAGGTGTCTTACAAACTAAAGGGGAGATGGATGTGTATGATTGGCATATCACTTGCTTAAGAAATTGAGTCAATCATGAGATGTCAAGTACCACACTAGATGTTGTTTTTGCACGAGCTGCAATACGTTTATATTGGTCCAATCCTGGAGAAACGTTGGGAAGCTGTTTATGAACATAAGTGGATGTTCATGGGATATGGTAATAGCAACCTTTTTCAGGAGACGGCTATCATTCCAGGCTTCCAAGGTGACCTGGATGATAGAGCGACTGCCAGAGGTTTAGTTTTCCCTCTTTTGAGGGGAAGTAGTTTGGACAGGTGATCTAAGCGGATACTGAGGAAGGCATGGTGCAGGAGACTGATTAAATTCAGTAGAAAATATAGTCTAAGAAGTTTGCGAGATTTGGAGTTCATTTGTGAACTGGGTCCCATCAGATATCCAGATATATTCTAAGATAGGTATTGCTCATTTCGGGAGATAGTTTTCTCCGCGAAGTTGAGATATAGAGAGATACAGAAAGAGACATTGGAGCGGATCCACTCACTGAGGCTATTTCTCGAACACAATAGTTTCACAAACGAGTTTTGCGAGACTGATTAGTAGAAGAGTTGGGTGTTCGGTATCACACGGGCTATGAGTATGTGACACCGCAATAATTAGCCTTAAGTGCAAGTGGGAGATTGTTGGATATAGTGCCCTCAAGAAAATTATCATAGTCGCAGGCAGGTGATTATGATGATTGATGGAGCACCTATACCGGTAGAACAGTCTTACTCGAGATGATAGTATGCTATCTGGTTTGTCCTTATCATCATGTACAGTATTAGGTGGCATTACAGATCACTATTACATGTTGATAGAGCCCATAGGATTCTTGCTTGACAGACAGCAGTATGATGGTGATCATATACGTGGGAGCTGGGTAGTCTATAGGCACATCCTTAAATGTCCCTAGTCGTGGGAGTTTCGAGACGGGGCATCGATACTCCATAGTAGACTAGTGTATACTGATCGAGACCCCGACGAGGGGCAGTGGCTGGTCTCAGAAGCCATTAGTGTTAGTTTGTTCACCTAAGATGTATACATGTGCTCATTGGGTTATGAGTACACCGGACAGACTCACCGGGGACATGCTAGTTGGTATTATACCTATTGTCAGATAGCAATTCCTTGGTGACATGTGTACAGGTTAGTCTATCGACCTGAGATCGTCATTTGTCTCATGTGAGTTCCCACTGTGCTTTGATTACTGCCCTACCACGGCTCAAAGGAGTCATGCAAATAGGTTTTAGTTGGGTATAGTCCCGAGTCACATGGAGGCAGTGAGCGGATCGTCGGGGGATTCGTCTCTCCCGGTATTAGGGGTTGATGTTGCGGTTGTGCATGGGTGGCCATCACCAGAAATCCTTGGCCAAGGTAGTCGAGAATTACTAATCTAGGATCGGTAGTTTCTCACGTGGTGATGGGCTTCATACCGACACTAAATGTCGTGTTATTAGGGGTTTGACTTTATCCATGCCCTAGACTCGATATGCGATACTCATAGACGAACGGACCAGACTGTACGGATATTGTCACTGTCAGTCTCAGTAGAGGTTTCAGGACGAGTTTGTTCATCGGCCTCCCTTTCGCTCAATACATAGGTAGCCATTACGTACAGCTAGTGCTGCTGACGTGCTTGTGGTTGAACCCACTGCCAGCATATTGACGAGTTTTTAGAGTCCCACACATAGGGTTTCCCTACTTCGGGTGAAATGATGTAGAGGCCGTATGGTTTTACGGTAGGGTTCGATCACATACGTGTACTTGTGCATGGATGATGTTCGGAAGGATAATACTAGTGGGCTTTTGTTTAAACCGGATACTAGTATTATATTTGTTGGATTATTTTCATCTCTTAGTATTCGTATTCTTCGGAATACAGATGCCGGTATGTATATACGGTTGAGGGGTATTCTTGTAATTTATTACAAGATTACTTTTAGAAGATTACACCTCATCTTGGTTTAGACCTTTTTGGATTAAAAGGTTATTGAGGTGTAGGATGAGGTGTTTATTGCATTTTTGTAGCATGGCTAATTAGTGACCCATGGTTACTATTCTACCATGCTTAGGGTTTTTGTTTGTTGTGAGATTATGTTGACTTAAGATATTTTTTGTTGACTAAGATATTTTGGAGACATGGACATTTATGTGATGGCTCCATTATTTCTTATCACACTCACACAACAAACAAAAACACAAGCCATTATTCATTTCTTTTTCTCTTTCTTGATTTGCTCTCAACACCTCATTCTCATGGCATCTTCTTCTTCCTCTAGCTCCACCCAAACCCTCTCATGAGTCAAGAATCCTTGGGTGTCTTGAGACAAATTAATCCTTCATCACTCTCTACTTCATCTACGGTATCTAGAGTAGCGATCTAGGTGCCCTGGTTATCTCGGATATGAGGTTGGATCTCGTTGCATAGACTCTTGAGTCGATCATTTTCGATGGAGGGAGACTGGAGATCAAGCTTGATCAAGGAAGCTTCTAGGAGCTTGGGATGATGGTTGAAGACCGAAGGATACGGATCTATTCGGTATAACCATTCTAACTCCTTTGCATATTTATTTATATAGGGCTTATTGGTAGATCTGGGTAATTGGTTGTGGTAGCGCCAAGTTTTATAAATTTTTGTTCCGCATTTGGTCACGGATTGATGACTGGGACGCTACCGTAACCCAACAGCTTAAACCAAATCCCACTAGTATTATCCGTCTGAATCATAATACGTTCACAAGTGCATGTATATGATCGAACCCTGCCGTAAAACCATACGGCCTCTATATCGTTTCGCCTGAAACAGGGAAACCCTCTGTGTGGGACTCTAAAGACTCATCAATACACTGGTAGTGGGTTTAACAGCAGGCATGTCAGCGGCACTAGCTGTACGTAACGGCTACCCAGGTATTGAGCGAAAGGAAGGCCGATGAGCAAACTCATCCTGACCCCTACTGAGCCTGTATGGTGACAATATCCATACAGTACGGTCACTTCTTCTAAGAGTATCGCATATCGAGGCTAGGGGGTTGATAAAGTCAGACCCCTAACAACGCGACATTTAGTGTCGGTATGAATCCCATCACCAACTGAGAAACTACTGATCCTAGATCAGTAATTCTCGACTACCTTGATTAAGGGTTTTCTTGTGATGGCCACCCATGCACAACGCGGCATCAACCCCCAATACCGGGAGAGACGAATCCCCGATGATCCGCTCACTACCTCCATGTGGCTTGGGACTGCACCCAACTAAAACCTGTTTGCACGACTCCTTAGAGCCGTGGTAGGGTAGTAATCAAAGCACAGTGGGAACTCACATGAGACAAATAATGATCTCAGGTCAACAGACTAATCTGTACACATATCACCTGGGAACTGCTATCTGACAATAGGTATAATACCAACTAGTATGTTCCCGGCGAGTTTGTCCAGTGTACTCATAACCCAATGAGCACCTACATACTATCTTAGGTGAACAAACTAACACCAATGGCTTGTGAGACCGGCCACTGCCCCTCGTCGGGGTCTTGATCAGTACTCACAAGTCTACTCTGGAGTATCAATGCGTAGTCTCGATACTCCCACGACTAGGGATATTTAAGGATGTGCTTATAGACCACCCAGCTCCCACGTATATGATCGCCATCATACTGCTGGCAGTCAAGCAAGAATCCTATAGGCTCTATCAGCATGTAATAATGATCTGTAATGCCACCTAATGATGTACATGATGATAAAGACAAACCAGATAGTATACTATCATTTTGAGTAAGATTGTTTAACCTGTATAGGTCCTCCCTCAATCATCTAAACGCTTGCCTGCAATTACAATAATTGACTTGAGGGCACTATAGCCAACAAAACCTGCTTTGGTATCAGTATCTCTATAACTAGAATATTGCCAGGTGCGAATCATCATATGCCTTTGGAGGTCTTGGGATTTGATACCTGTTTTGGCATCAGTATCTCTACAACTGGAATATTGCCAGGAGCGACTCGTCATCTGTCTTTGTTGATTTAAACAAAGGTGGCTTAGAAAACAAGGTTAGGATCCTGTTGACTAAGCCTTTTAACTTTATGAGCCGTAAGGGTCTCATAAAAGTATTTCTCCTACGAGTCGAGAGGATCTCATAGGTGTATTTTCTCCTTAGGAATCATAGGGATTTCTAAGTGTGTTTTCTCTTATAAATCATAAAGATTTTACGAGAGTATTTTCTCCTTATAAGTCGAGAGGACTTACAAGTGTCGCTCACCATATGGGAATATTTCTCACCATTGGTGGAACTCTATTGGAACATTTTTTTTTTGCCCGTTCATTGTATACAAGAGTCGATATCGAACTACTTGTAGGGTAACTTTAGGGATATGACAGTTTAAGAATAGGTTTAGATCCCTGTAACCTAAGGCTTTTGAATTCTATGAGCCATGAGGGTCTCATAGGGGGTATATTCTCCTTACGAGTCGTGAGGATCTCGTGAGTGCATTTTCTCCTTAGGAATCGTATGGATTCCTAAGTGTGTTGCTTCTTTGTGAGTTATAAGGATCTCATGCAGGTATTTTTTCCTTAACAAGGTTGAGGGGACCCTGCAAATGTGCATACATTTTTTTTATGAGATTGCATCCTTTCATGTTTTCAAAAACTCGCCGGCAGTCCCTCTGTTTTTACTCATGGCGCTCTTTCGGGTTTTCATCCATGCCCATTTTGCTTATGGACATACCGTTTATTTTGCGAACGGTGGAACTCTCGAAAGTATCTTCACCGCAGGTGACCCATCTGTTTGTCGGTGGGATTTTGGGGTGGTTTCATCGCTGGAGTAGCTGTGTAGCCGGTGGACTTGAGTTGCAATCTTCGCCGGTGGGAATTCAATTGCAATGTCGACCTCAAGGAGCATATTAGTTTAGGGATATTGCGGTCCATTATTGCCGTGTTTGGGACGACACGCTAATTTAGGGACATTTCGGTCCATTATTAGTTTAGAAACATTTCGGTCCAACATCTCCGTGTTCGGAGCGAAATGGTAGTTTATGGACGTTTCGGTCCAACATTTTTCATTCGGACAGGGAGTTACATAACCCATCCTTTTCAACACTTTCTTGCTTAGGCGCTGCTACCTGGTTATTGTATGAGTGGCCACTCTCTCCTTAGGCTATCTTCACGCTCTTGAACTGCTTCATTTATCATCGTACCAATCGGGTTGTTTTTGCAGAAAATACCAGGCACTTTACACGGCACATGCCCCATGCTCATCGTTGTCGCTTTCTGACGCTGACGGGACATCTTCTTCATATACAAAGGAACGAGATATCACGTCACTCCTTCTGCTGAGTCTTCTTCCTCCTTGGAAGAATGAACTTGACTTGGGAGCTTTTCCCCTCATCATCCATTTTCGGAGCGAGACATGATTTCTACGTCCCTTCCATAATTTTTGGTTCAAGTGGGTTATTCCACTTGATTGCAGGACCCGCTTATAGGTTTCTTAATATCCTTTCTGTTATTTGAAGAAAGGACCATCTCACGTAGAGATTCCTCCGCCAGCGAGCAAGATGTCCTCTGCATATATCTCGTGGGAGTGAATATTCGTGTCCTAATCTTTCGAAGGGTAGAACCCGCTATGTCGCTATTTTAGCGACATGTTGCTTCAAAGCCACTAATTTTTTTATTGTGCATTGGTGACAAATGCCGCCTTGCCTCCGCTTTTCATATATCATCATCAGAAGAGGAAGGGTCTTGACCTATCTGATCTAACCAAGCCAGTTTATCTATAAGCTCTTACAAGGTCGTCAGCTTAAAGAGGGACAAATATGAAAACATCTTTAAATTTTGGTCAAGGGTAGCTATGAATATTCCTACAGCTGCAACTTCGTCGATGCGTTGTTCGCATTTAGACCAGAGATTTCACTATCGGGTAACATATTGAACCCTGGTCTCATACGGTCCAACCTTTTCATTGACTAACGTCGCCACGGTAGCGCGTTTATTCGCACCGGAAAATCTTTGACAGAAGAGCATCTCCATCTCGTCGAAGGTATTCACAAAGTCATTTAGGAGTTCCGCATACCTTTCGAACGCAATGCCAGCGGGACCGCTGACGAACTGTCGGAGGAGCAGTATATCATTTCCTCCGGTGTTGCCGAACATGAATTTAAATTGCGTGATGTTCTGGCAAGGAGATCCGTTGTTCCTTTGTACATGTGAAACGTCGGAAGTATGTATTCTGGTGGGCACTGTGCTTGATTGTAGCATGTCGGATAAGGTCGATCAGTCTTGATCGACCTATTTGCAGCTTCACTGGCATAGTGAGCTTTGACTTGCTGAGTGATAGATACGTCCAGCTTTGCTTTTAGGATCATTTCCTCTTTAGCCGTTGATGAGACTTGCGGAGCATTTGAAATGTCATCCTTGTATTTTAGAGCGACTACCGACGGTTTATCTGCCAGTGGTTCTGAATGGACCGTCATTCTAGCCATAATCTGGATCATGTGGGCCATCTGGTTCATTTTAGCGGACATCTCTGCCATTTCTTCATCCTATTTCTTGAGAGCACACTTTGGGAAATCAATATCCGACTCCTGCTTTACTCTTTCTTTGGGTGCGTCCTTGGGATTTTCCTTAGACAGTGGACTAGCGAGTGCCGTCGCCTGAGTAAGCATCTTCTGCAACTTTTCATATTACAATTGAGCTTTTGTCGGAGACTGAGAGACTCGACCTTCATTTTTGGGGCTCACCATATTTATTGTGTGAACTACCATGTCCCTAGGCTTGGGGCATTTGGAACGTTGGCCTTTAGATTATGCTTCGGGCGCTTGAGCTTTATCTGGCCTTTCTTTTTTGTTAGAAGCCACTTTAGGAAGAACCATCATATTAGGAACCACCTTAGGATGTGTCCTCTTGTATTTGGAAGGGAAGTTGTCAGAGTTTGGCTGATACTTAGAGGAAGGGCCATGGATGACTGCCGAGTCCTTCACCTACTTCCACACCTTATATATAGATGAGGAAAGATTTCTCGGAGAGCAAACTAGCTTCTGATCACCTTGGATCTCCACGGGCTGCGGAGACTTCTTTAGTACTGCGGTGGGGGGATTTTGTCTGACCCTTCGCAGCAATTCAAAGTCATTCCCGGTTAGAACAACAGCATTCACCATTGGAGTTGGAGCCAGCCCAGACGGAGATCTTCCCCCGGCTTGCTTTATATGACGCCGATATTGACGTCGATTATGGCTTGCGACCGGAGCATCATCAGTCTCAGGAGTTTGCTGAGCTTGCCCCCTATTTTCTTTGTGAGCATGAATATTATGCCCCCTATGTTGACATTGGTCTTTGGCAGGTACCAGTTGTTTGGAGACTGATACCATCGGCAGAGCTGAACCTTGGGGAGCCAACCTATGGATGACAGACTTCTTTTGGGCTTTCTCTCTCGGCATTGAGGCACCGAAGGTGGAAGGCGGGAGTATCGACCCAAATAAAATCTCGTTAATTTCTTGAAGGATTGCAGAGAATTGAAGATGCAAGTGGTCTATATTTGACTCCATCAGATATGACAGAGCCTGAGTTGCGGTGAGTGGAAGCAAACGCCATTCAGCATAGAGATGAAACGCCAGCTTCAGTATCCCATCACCCAAAGGCAACTACAAACATATATATACCGTGATTATTTGATCATGGAAAAATATGACACACGAAGTGTGGCATGGAAAGAAGAAGAAGTCCCATCGGGCGTGCCATAATCTATTTATCACTAAGACTGGACAGAGATGCGGAGGACGTCTAGCCTGAATTTGGAAGCAGATACTATATGAACATATTCTTCCACCTCTCCGAAGATGCCAAGTTGATTTATGGCACCGTATATCGGAGGTTTGGATAGATGCGACCTATGTAGCATGACTTATTAGATTCTCCCTCTTTAAGGGTTTTTTGATTGCGGAGATGCTCTTCCCTGTAGGCGCAAGCCTTTGCAGTTAATTATGCTATCGCATTGCGATAACAACTTTCAACTGCTCCTGTAAGTCACTTCGTGTCGTATTATATATTGTTTATTATGGGGTTGCCCTTAAATTGTGTACGAAGACTAATATATATCATTATCACCTGTAGGGTGCGGATTAGTCCAAATTCATATATTAGATTTAGGGTTTTAAACTTAGGACGCAAATCTCATATAAATGAGGTCCATCAGTTCACGGGATATTTGGGTTTGATCTAAAGATCGTTAGTCATATACGAGACTAAGATTGACTTAGAAACAGTGAGCATATGGGCTCAACTAATCATTAGATCATATATGCATAGCCCATTGATAGTATACGATAGTCAATATGGAGACAGTCCGCAGGGCAAAACATATTAGTTTAAAGACATCATGGTCCATGGGGAACATGAATGGAGTATGGCTTGTTTATGCCCATGTATTGTATACGGGGATCAATATGGAGACCAGCTGTAGGGCCAAACATATATTAGTTTAAAGACATCCCAGTCCAATATTACCTTAGGGACATTTCGGTCCAACATTCCTGTGTTCGGGACAGAGTATTAGTTTATGGATGTTTTGGTCCAACATTCATCTTGCACGCACATGTGTATTTTATGTAGCAAATTGAACGATGGTAACATGCGCCCAATATTTGGTGCGATCAAATTCGAAGGCATTTATATTTCCTTTAAAGATATACATATACATATATGTATAAGGCTGAGCTCAATATGAGATTCGTATCTACATAGGATGCGTGTCAATATAAGGTAGCACATCAATATGGAAGTGCAAAAATATGGGGTGTATCAATATGAGGATTAGGACATTCCCCATCTTGATGAAATTTCATATCTTTCATCAAACTGGAATGAGGAGTTGCTGGTTGTTGGGACCCACCACCTCTCTGAAGACGTTGAGGAATTACAACGACATATATTAAAGGTGTAGAAAGATGTACCTTTGAACCAAATCCCGTATATAAGGGAAAAGATCATGTCGGAACTGAGGATCGTTAGTCTTATATGAGACTAAGATAAATATCATTTAGTTGTATATGAGACTAAGATCTATTTGGATAGTCGATCATTAGTTGTATATGAGACTAAGATCAAATAGATGAAAAATCGATGAAAGATAATTAGTCGTATATAGGACTAAGATCATTATGGATGGAAGATTATTAGTCGTGTATGAGACTAAGATCAAATTGATGAAAAATCGATGAAAGATCATTAGTTGTATATCTGACTAAGATCGGCTCTGATGAATTATCATTAGTCATATATCCGACTAAGATCAGCTTGGAAATATGATTGATGATTATTAATCTTGTTTTAGATTAAGATCAATTTAAACATGTGAGCATATGGGCTCAAAGAAGTTTTCACTTTACAGATTTAGCTAATTTGGGGCTAAAAATTGAGTGTCTATGTCACCCAGAAGTGCTAAGCACTCAAACATATAACGCTCACATGTGCATCACGTGAGGCGCTAAGTCTCTGGCATCTTTCAAGCGCTCACATGTATGGCACGTGAGGTACTGAGTCTTTGCTTATGAGCGCTCACGTGTATGGCACATGAGGCGCTGTCTTCATAGGCCTTGGGCGCTTACGTGTATGGTATATGAGGCGCTGAGTCTCTGAGTTTCTGTGCGCTCACATGGATATCATATGAGGCGCTATTGTTCATATTAGATTTTTGCATTTTTATATCGCCCATTCTTAATCACATTGCATATAAGTAGGTACTTTTGATCCATGTCTGCTAAATAGTTGCAGGTTACAGGTTCTAAACTTTTTACAGTGAAATTCATGAAAAGTGGCAACGAATGTGGGACTACGACCAACAACAGATGAATACTAGTCTCCGCTAACCATTCGTATGATGCCGCCTACTAGTTCAAGAGACAAAATGGAAAATCGTTGATCACTTTAATGCACAAGGCACAAGGGCAACACAAGATCCAAGACATCAACGCGGAGCTCATGGCAAAAGTCCACATTATCTTGCGCTGTTAAAAATCTGGAAGGAAATTGAAGAGATTCTGAGAAACCAAGTGGATAAAACAGAATATAAAAGCAACATGAAAAAGACCAGAAATTTTTATGCCCCTAGTTCACCAAATGGCCGCAGAACCGTGGCCAAACAGGCACTTCTGCCGCGGTTCCGCGGCAGCGTTCTGCACATGTCGGTGGCAGTGTCGGTGCTTTGACTCGGCTCTCTTGGGATAGTTTTGTAATTTCGTGTATAGATCAGAATGTAAACCTAGGGTTTTCCTATCTATAAATAGGAGAGCTCAAAGCCAAATTAGGCATGTCGCTTTTTATTTTTAGATCTAGAATTTTAATTTTGTTCTTTATCTTTATCAATTCAAAAATTGTAGAGATCGTTGAGAGGATATCAATAAAAAGTAAGTTCTTTTATTTTTCTCGCATTCCTTTTATCGTATTTTATTATCTGCAATTATTATTTATTAATCTAGTTGTAGAATTTAATCTGCATTTTTCTTATCTCGAATTTTATTATCTTTTTAATGGATGAGTAATTCCTCACTTGTCCGGGCAGGAGAATGAAGGTTTGAGAGAAGGAAATCTCTTTCACTCCTTTCTTTGCCCTACACCTTAAAATCCGGACTCCAATTAATTGAACCATAATCCGCTCACTACGGCACCCTATCCTACATGATAGTGGTGATTCCCTAGTTAGACCGGTTGTGGTTGAATTAAATGGAGGTTAAGGCTAAGAGACAAGAACGGACGGACAAGGACCGAAAGGAAGAAACTAAGCATGGAAAGCCTAGCTTATACTTGCAAGTTTCTTCCTAGTCGCGCTAATCCCCGTTGTTACCGATTACTTTAACACCTATAATCAGAAAGGCATTGAAAGAAGTAAGCATTTCCTAAACTCGAATTAACCTAATCTTAACCCTAGCAAGTCTTTTATCATCTTTTATCTCATTCGTAGATCTTAAAACAAAACCCGACTCAATCAGATTTAACTCGTTAAAATATAAAGAAAAACATTCCATCTCCCTATGGATCGACCCGTACTTAGCTACCAAGCGATACCGTCTTGATTGCGGTAAATTAAACACAGAAAATCTCCAACAATCAAATGGCGCTGTTGCCGGGGAGACGGTAGTTTAATTTTTTGTGTAATTTCGGGTTAATTAAAAAAATATATAAAAATATAAAAATTGAAAATATAAAAATTGAAAATATTTAAAAAAAACATTAAAAAAAATTAAAATCATCTTGTTATTTTTGAAAATTCTTTGTGCAAGTGTGCAGGATTGGAAGAAGGCCTGATTCAGATCTGGAGCAAACTCAGTGAACAAATCCAGAATCAGGGGATCTAAACAGAAAGAGGAGAACCAACTCAGCACAGGAAAAAAGTCAAAAGATCCAAACCAACTGTTCAACCGCGGAACCGCGACAGAATTAAGGGTTTGACCGTGGAACCGCGGTCAACGGGTGACGTCAGCAACTAAAAACTCTCTGTGAGTATCTCTTTTCTCCTCTCCTCTGCACTCCACTGAAATATTTTTCCTGCAGGATTCTTTGCACAGATTCTCTTCACCTCTCCAATAAAATTGTTTTTGTGCAGGATTCTTTGCGCAGCCAAAATAAAATTTTTGCAAAGTGTTTTAGATTTTTGGTTGTTACTGCTTTGCATAATTAATACGGAATTTAAGCGGCTATAACACCAACTTAGATTGGGTGGGGATTTCATCACCCTTCCTAAGACCCCAAAAATCACTAAAAGCATATGTATCACCCTTGAGCTTAATTAAAAAATATCTAGACTCAGCCAACTAAGTACTGTCGTGCTCATTAGGACAGAGGAAGGTTGTGGGCATTCTATCGTTTATCTAAAACTTGACTTTGTCGTTCCTAGGCTAGACAAGTGAAAAAGGTAATTTTAAAAGGCACGTCTCATGGTGATTCGTGAACGGAACCCTCCTTTCTTCATTTGTGCTTACCTGGCCACAATTGGCAGTGAAGAGACGATTTGAGGATTATCTCAAAACTTGTCACTTGGGAACAGTTAGGAGCAGTCTAGTGGACTTAGAAGACCCTAGCTCTAGGTGTATTTATGCATGTTGTGATTGTGCTTGTAAAAAGTTTAGTCCCATATTTCCGTATTCTTTCAAACAAACAATTTCAAAACTCCAAAAACAAACATTTTAAAAAAAAATAAATAAATAAAATATATATATATATATATATATATATATATATATATATATATACCACTTCCCTCCCTTCCTACCTTTTCACTCTTCCAAACATGGGTACTCCACCTCGCAAAACTCTTGCCGAACTTTGGTACCCACAACCAGACATAACTTTCTACGGTTCTTGCTTTGGCTGAACTTCGAACGATCCATCCATGCCAAAAATCTCTTTGAAAGATCGAATAGACGCGTCTAGGACAAACAATTGGACTCAGCAATCACTTTGTATCAACCGTTTCAAACATTTACCCCTTCTCATATTGATACCCCTTTTGAGAGTCCAGTTGTAACCCCAAAACCTATGTCTCTTGCTGAAGGTATTGAACAATCTCGTAACCGATCTTTCACTCCTTTCACCACTGTGAATTCTTTGGATCAACAATTCCATCCACCTTCTTATCCAAATGTTGATCCTACTCGTGCCCAACCATTCAATTCCTACCAGTCCTACCCGACTTTTGCACCTTCCCTAGACATTGTTTCTATACAGACATTTGGGAGTTTCCAGTATCCAAACAATTTTGAATATTTTACTGAAACTCTTTCACAACTCATGTCTAGTATGGAATAGTCGTTGGAAGACTTTAGAGTAGCGTCATGTTAACAGATGATGGATTTGAATGCGTCCATGGCCGCCTTTATACAACCTAGTGACCCGGTAGCTAGTTTCCAACTAGCTCCAAATTTTCCAATATATGATGAGGTGGTTGGACAAATTGAGAATTTGAGTGGAGAAAGTGAGCTGTGCACCCTTCCAAATCAAACCTACCCATCCCCAATTGAATCCCACAACTTCGGTTTTGAATGTCTATCAAGTGTCCCAAATGATTCACCAGTTGAAGATAGAACGTTTAATGAGTTGTGCGACTTTGTAGTGTTTGATTTACCTGATTGTGAAGAGTCCCTTTTGAGTGAAACCATCATCAATCCTTTTGACCTCCACATCTCCATCATAGAACCTGAATTAATTGATATCCATACTTTTGATGAGGTGTCTGAGAAATTTAATTTTCGCTTGATTGAGGATATTGACGCTAGGAATATTTTTGATGATGAACCCATAAATTTGGATGAGTTTCTCTCTCCAATTCATCATCCCGAGTCATTAACTGTTTTTCCCGAACATCATATGCCTCTGGATTTTGATGATAATTGCATGGATGAGATAACTTTTGAGGGGAATTTTGAGGATAGGATTGAGGATGAACCAGTTTTGTTTGATGAATCGGATTTTCCAATTCATCATGTCCCTTCCACTGACTGTGTACACCCTCCTGAACCTTTAACTGTTACCCTTCTTAAATCACTCCCCTTCATCCTTTCCATCGTTCCGACCGCGCAAGAAACCGTATCACTTTCATTTCTTATGTCTGGTTTACTATGTTCGGCGTATCCATGTTTTCTCCCGAATTTTGAGGGATTTGACTCCATTTCTCGACGGGTTGATAGATTAGCACAATCGCTCTTTACACATCGGTCATCACAGTTTGTGCTAATTTATTCACTCAATTTACACCCTCAAGTTTGTACTGCACTTCTTTCTCCCTTCCGCAATTCTTCTCCTAATATACCGAGACCGTATTCCACCTCTCTTCCCATACGGTCTTGTGTATTCTCCATTTCTTTCCTCTCCGCATTCTTTCACCAACCAACACACTACAGAGATAGAATATTTGAATGGTTGGTGCTCACTTTTGTCCTGTGTAAGGCCTTGTATAAATTGATACTGTTCTCTTTTCCCCTCTAATCCTGAACTTCACCGCTTAAACAGTGGAAACACTGTTTTACTTAAGTTTGGGGGGGGGGATTTTTTTTTTTTGTGTATATATATTTTGGTTTGCTTTTTGTTTTGTTTAAAATTTTCTTTTAGGGAGCGCCGACAATTTTGACTCTCTTGGTGTAGCCTGACAGTGAGGGCACTGTTGAGTTTAAGTTTGCGGGTGTGCTCGGTATGCTTTCTGCCTTCGCATTCATGTGTATATTTTGCATTTGCATACTTATTAAAACCCATAAAAATCGAAAAAATTTCCAAAAATATAAAAACTTTTTGTACATATTTGTTTGCATATTTAATTCCGTATCTTATTTTTCTGCATTGCATCTTTATAAAAGAATATAAAAATAAAAATATATATATATAAAATTGAAAAAATTTTAAAATTAAAAAATTGAAAAGTTCAATTTTGGCCATATTTGACTTAAATTCAACATGACAGTTAACTAGTTAGGAAAAACTAGATCCTAAACTTAGTAAATTAAAAACCCTAAAAATAACCTTTCTTAAAAGTTTAACTGTAGAAAATATACGTTCTTGTAGTTTACTTAGAAATAGGCAAATTTTGAGTTCAGTTCTTGGGCTAAATCGAAATAAGGAAAGAGTATTGAAAGCTCTATTTGAAGTATAAGTCTGAAAAATAATTCTGAACCTTAGGTCTAAATTCTGAAAATATATACCCTACTTTACGCACTCACACACATCTTGAAACTTGGGATAATAGAGGATACCTTGAAATGCTCTTTTCTAAAATCCTTAATATGAAGGAAAATAAAATAAAAGTATAAGTGGTGAATAAAGAGATAAAGAAAACGAACATTGGTTTTCTAATTACTTAAGGCAGCATAAATAAAAAATATAGCGAGGGTGCTTTATCACCTAGTGCCTTAGACCAACTGGTTTGGGAGTCGCTGCTAAGCCTTAGGTATTGCAAGACGAGGAATTACACTTAATGCGCAAGCACATTTTGTAATCGGTCGTTTAGTACCTTAAGAAGTTTTAATGGTCGCATGAAAGATGTGTGAGCAATTTCATCTAAAATTCACCAATTAAAAAGTATTTTGGAAGATAGACAAGAGTATGATAGCTTAAATTGAATTTCCAAGTATAGGAGTGATAATTACACATACGTAGGGGTATATAATTGGAGTTTGGAGGAGAGATAGGAATAAAAAATATGGCTTATATCTTCAGTAGAGATGATAAAAATTCCTGAGTTAAGATTGCACCTTAGAAGGAAAACTTAGGAGATGCTGAAAACTTTATAAACTGGCAAAACATATATGATCTTAAGATAAATGAAAAGAAAGTGTGAAAAATACGGATTGATAATTTCTAAGTTAAAGATGATAGAATTTCTTGCTAGAATACTGAATTGAAGAATTAGAGTCAAATGGCCAAATTGATGGGATTTTGTGGGTGTAATCCGCTGAAAACCCTTAAGAGACAACGCTCCTCCTACTAGGGACACTTAGAGGTTTAACGGCTTATTGCACAAGCTCAGTGCAATCGCATTCCCCGCGAAAGTGAGGCTAGGATTTTTCGAGAATAAAATTGGCTTTGCTCGGAACGAGCAAAAGATATGTTTGGGGGTATTTGTTCATATCAGATTTTTGCATTTTTATATCGCCCATTCTTAATCACATTGTATATAAGTAGGTACTTTTGATCCATGTCTGCTAAATAGTTGTAGGTTACAGGTTCTCAGCTTTTTACAGTGAAATTCATGAAAAGTCGCAACAAATGTGGGACTACGACCAACAACAGATGAATACTGATCTCCGCTAACCATTCGTATGATGCCGCCTACTTGTTCAAGAGACAAAATGGAAAATCGTTGATCACTTCAATGCAAAAGGCACAAGGTCAGCACAAGATCCAAGACTTCAACGTGGAGCTCATGGCAAAAGTCCACATTATCTTGCACTGTTAATAATCTAGAAGGAAATTGAAGAGATTCTGAGAAACCAAGAGGATAAAACAGAAGATAAAAGCAACATGAAAAAGACCAGAAAGTTTGATGCCCTAAGTTCACCAAATGGCCGTGGAACCGCGGCTAAACAGGAACTTCTGCCGCGGTTCTGCGGCCGCGTTCTGCACATGTCGGTGGCAGTGTCGGTGCTTTGACTCGGCTCTCTTGGGATAGTTTTATAATTTCGTGTATGGATCAGAATGCAAACCTAGGGTTTTCCTATCTATAAATAGGAGAGCTCAAAGCCAAATTAGGCATGCCTCTTTTTATTTTTAGATCTAGAATTTTAATTTTGTTTTTTTATCTTTATCAATTCAAAAATTGTAGAGATCGTTGAGAGGTTATCAATAAAAAGTAAGTTCTTTTATTTTTCTCGTATTCTTCATATCGTATTTTAATATCTGCAATTATTATTTGTTAATCCAGTTGTAGGTTAATCTGCATTTTTCTTATCTCTAATTTTATTTTTATCTTTTTAATGAGTGAGTAATTCCTCACTTGTTAGGGCAGGAGAAGGAAGGTTTGAGAGAAGGAAATCTCTTTCACTCCTTTCTTTGCCCAACACCTTAAAATTCGGACTCTAATTAATTAAACCATAATCCGCTCACTACGGCACCCTATCTTACATGATAGTGGTGTTTCCCTAGTTAGACTGGTTGTGGTTGAATTAAATGGATGTTAGGGTTAAGAGACAATAACGGACGGATAAGGACCAAATGGAAGAAACTAAGCATGAAAAGCCTAGCTTATACTTGCAAGTTTCTTCCTAGTCGCGCTAATCCCCATTGTTGCCGATTACTTTAACACCTATAATCAGAAAGGCATTGAAAGAAGTAAGCATTTCTTAAACTCGAATTAACCTAATCCTAACCCTAGCAAGTCTTTTATCATCTTTTATCTCATTCGTAGATCTTAAAACAAAACCCGACTTAATCAGATTTAAATCGTTAAAACATAAAGAAAAAGATTCCATCTCCCTGTGGATCGACCCGTACTCAAACGGCTAGCTACCAAGCGACACCGTCTTGATTACGTTAAATTAAACATAGAAAATCTCCAACAATCAGCTATCATCTTCTTCTTTTGAGTGCTCACGCTGATATCATATAAGGCGTTGTCTTCATGCTTTCTTTTGAGCGCTCACGCGGATATCACGTGAGACGTTGTGTCTTCAAAGATTTAATCTCTGTCCATGTTTTTTAGAGAAGTTAAACTTCTGTTAATGGTATTTTGACCATTAACGATCACCAAGATCAATATTTTGTGGATCTGGGATCAAGTTCTTTAAGAACTAAGTTCTTGATTATGAAGGAACTAAGTTCCTGGAGTATAAACTCTACCTTTTTCATTTATTTTCTTCCATTGTTCTCCCATGAATCCTTAATTCTCAAGAACAAGATCTTCCCAACGAGAATTAAATTCTCAACTTATGGGAGACTTAGAATCAGAGAAAGAACTAAGTTCTTTGAGAAGGGTTAAACCCTGGTATATGCAAGTGATGGGTAAAGCGGAGATATTTTTATCTCGAAGTTTTCTTCACCTTGGGTTTGAAAGGAGGAATATCTTCTTCGTCGAAGAGAATTAAATTCTATGTTTTTTTGTGAAAGCTTTTAGAGAGCCTTCTGTATTTTTACAGAAGCTTATGAGAGGTCTCCTGTTTTTTATAGATTTAATCTCTTTGCTCCTATTTATAAGAGAAGAGAAAAATCAATCTATTTTGAGAAAATCTCTCATTGAGAGATTATGATTGATTTCATAATCCATCACATTGATCTTAAAGATCAACCGGTATATTTTATTCACCGTTAGTTTTTTAATTCAAAGGCTCTCTGTTTAACAGAGAAGATTTTTTGTTTGTTTTAACAAGATTAGGAAAATATTTTCCTAATATAGAATTTAATTTTATCATATGAATATCTTGTTTGTTTAACAAGATAAGGAAAATATTTTCCTAATATAAAATTTAATTGTATCATATGAATATCTTGTAAGTTTAAAAAGATTAGGAAAAATTTTCCTAACATTGAATTTAATTCTATCATATTAATATCTTGTCAGGATGATATTTTTCTAATCATAAAATTTAATTCTGTTTAACAGAGAAGATCTTTCTTATTTTAGAAAGATCAAGAGGATATTTCTCATATATAATTTAATTCTATCAGATGAATATCTTGTTTGTTTAACAAGATTAGAAAATTATTTTCCTAACATAGAATTTAATTTTATCATATGAATATCTTGCTAGGAAGATATTTTCCTAACCATAAAATTTAATTCTGTTTAATATAGAAGATCTTTCTTATTTTAAAAAGATCGGGGAGATATTTATCACATAGAATTTAATTCTATCAGATGAATATCTTGTTTGTTTAATAAGATTAGGAAAATATTTTCCTAATATAGAATTTAATTCTATCAGATGGGATAGTTTTAAATTGGGGCACTCACGTGCTATCACGTGAGCGCTGCCATATACATATATGGCAGCGGCACTCTTGTGCTTTGCAGATGAGCGCTGCCACAAAATTGCAGGAAGGGAACTCATGTGTTTAATACGTGGGTGCTTAGGTATTTAACACGTGAGGGCTATCATAGGATCCAATCCTATCTGAAGCCGGTACTCACATGCTTTGCATGTGAGTGCTCACCTGTTTAACATGTGAGCGATGCTATAGGATTTAATCCTAACTGTAGCAGATACTCGCGTGTTTTACACATGAGTGCTCACGTTCTTTGCACGGGAGGGGGGACGAAAGGGTTGTCATAGAATTTAAATCTATCTAAAGCCGCTACTCACATACTTTGCATGTGAATGATCACGTGTTTAACATGTGGGGGATGCCCTCTATTTTTATAAAGGAAACAACAAGTTTTGAGTCAAAATTATTGGCGGGAATAACCACCACCCGTAGCCATCACCCGATCTCGCCTCGTCGTCGCCCCCACCACTAGCGATACCCTCATCCGCAACTACAACCCCAACTTGACTCGTTGTCGCCACCACCATTAGCGATACCTTCACTCGCAGCCACCACCAGATCTCGCCAGATCCCCGCCACCCCTGATCCCCTCTCATCGCCAGAACCGGGACGCCTCGTCGTGGCTAACCCCCACCGCTCCTTATCCTCCACCATCAGCCACTACCGGATCCCCTCTCTCCATCCCCTTCTTTCTCTTGATTTCTATCTGGATTAATTCTTGAAGGAAGAAGCATCTTTCTTTCTGGAAGCAACATATTGTTGAAGGATATTATTTTATCTCTTTCGATTTCTCTCTAGATTAATCATGCAGTCCAATTATTGAAGGTAGCAACATATACTCTGTCTTTCTGGATCATCTTCTCAGTTTAGATCCTGTCTTCGATTGTATGTTCGGTTAGATGCCTGTTTAGATCCATTCGTGGATCATCTGTTTGGATTCGTTTGGTCGATTGGGCGGTATGGTGGCGCTAGAAGATTTTTTTCTGTGACTTTGTTATTGTTACTATGGGTGACGCTGAAAAGGAAATTGTCGAGTGATTTGTTGTAGGGCCAACATTGGTTTCTGTTAAGTTGTCAGATCAGAAATTCAATGGTTCGAATTGGCAATAATGGCAGATTATTGTGATGACGAATTTAACTGGGAGGGATAAAGATCATCTCACCAATGATCCTCCCAACCCGAAAATTGCTACTTGGATAAAAGATGATAGTTTAGTGAAGGTTCTCTTATGGGAGGTCATGGAGAAAGAGATAATAGATCTGGTTCTTACTTCACTGTGATGGAGATGTGGACATTATTGCAGTCCACTTATTCAAGGAAGAATAACATATCTCGGGCTTACTCTATCTCTCAGACTTATTCTAGATCAGATCAGGGGAGTCAGACGTCAGAGGAGCACTATGCTACCTTCAAGAAGGTATGTTATGATTTACGGCATATTTTCCCTTTAGAAGATGATTTGGAGAAAATGAAGATACACCAAGATAAGCTTGATGTACCGACCTTCCTAAAGAGTCTGAATTCTTCATATGATGCGGCACTGTTTACCGCTGGAAACCGGAATGAGGTGCGGGGAGCACGTCCATCCTGAATACGGGGGCAGATGCTATATGGAACATATCCATCCACCTCTCTGAATATACTAAGTTGATTTATGGTACTGTATATCGGAGGTTTGGAAGGATACGATCGTTGTAGCTAAACGTTTCAGATTCCCCCTAATGATGAGGGGTTTTAGATTGTGGGGACACTTTTCCTTGAGGCGCAATCCCCTGCAGTTAATTACGTTATCGCCATGCGATAACAACTTTCTCTACTCCATAAATCTTCATGTGTCGTTTTATATGTTGTTTATTTTGGGTTGCCCTTGGATTGTATATGGAGGCTAATGTTGTCGTCGTCTGTAGGGCACGGATTAATCTAAATCCGTACATATTTTTGAATGAACTTAGGTAATATATTCCATCAGTTCAGAGGGATATTTCACATAAGGTCCGTTAGTCATATTTGGGACTAAGATCAACTTAGGCATATGATTAAGGGTCGTTAATTTTATTTTAGATTAAGATTAATTTAAAATATATGAGCATATAGGCTCAATTTATTTTAACTAGGAACTGTTAGTCTTGTATGGGACTAAGTCGACTTAGAATTATGGTTAAGGACAGTTAATCTTATTTCAGACTAAGGTCAACTTAAAATATAATGAGCATATGGACTTAGAGAATATCATATAACCTTAAGCTTCAATATACTTAGTTAATTTAGACTAAGAATCATGTATATAGGGCATAACCCAGTTTTGACGCATGTCACCATTGGTGCATGCCAAATGTCATCTGAGTATTGGCGTACGGGCTCTGTTGCATATGTTTATGGCGCATAAAATATCGGTGCTTGAGGGTTGTGGCGCATGCCACATGTTACAGAGTCATTGACGCATGCCTATTAACATTTGGGTCTCTGGTATATGGACTTAAGTCCTCGATATATGGATCATTGGCGTATGGACTTAAGTCCTCAGTATATGGATCATTGGCGCATGGGCCATTGGAGCTTGCTACGTGGCGCATGCCTATTAGCGCATATGTCTCTGGCGCATGCCACGTAGGATTTTTCTTAAGAGATTAATCTCTTCATGTTTTTGAAACTTAAGTTTCAAGGGAGCTTAAGCTTCTGTTATTGGATTTTTAGCCATTAAGAATATCAAGATCACAACTTTTTTTGATCTTAAGTCCTTTTTTGTATTCGGTTCATAAAGGGGGAGGGCTGTTTGAAATATAAACTCCATCATTACCATGAATCTGTTTATCATCATTTTTTTATGGTGATCTTAAGATTATATGTCAATCGATCCAATAAAAAAAGGGTTTGATTCCTAGATCTTAAGATCAAAAGAACTCCTGTGTGAAAACTTATGTTTTCACATGGAAGGCGTTTGGTTTAAGGATTTTAAGATCCGAGAAGAGAACTTAAGTTCTATACATGAAGGTTAACCTTCCAATGAAGCTTATGTTGCGCCACGGCAGCGCCCCGGCCTCGTACTCGAGGCCAGAATGCGGAATCAAAAATTTTCCTTACTCGGAAACCGGCGCTACCGCGGACAATGAAAACCCGGATCGTAAACCATTAACCTATACTAGCTAACTAGAGATGGGGTGAGAAGTATACCGAACGATCCGTGTCCTTCGGTCTTCGTCTCCGCTCCGATCTCCCGCGGAATCTCCGTCACCTCCTCGCTCGTCGGAAAGGGCACCACGTAGCCGGAATCTTTTACGGGCTCCCGCCTCTTGACCGAGGCAACTCGGGCGCGAAGTTGGCTAGCTGACGCGTCCAAGGCTTGCTATAGAATAGTGTAGTGAACTTGTCTCTTGGGGTTATGAGGTTGCCATGGATGTGGAGGTGGAGGAAAGGAATAAAAGCTATGGAGGGATTTGTGTGTTTTTTCAAGCAAGCAAGCATGAGAATGAGATGACCATTTTTTCAACCAAAACAAAAACCCTTCTCCAAATGATGTGGCCGGCCTCTTCATCTCAAGAATGAGATTGGAGAGAGAAAAAGAAATGCAAGAAAGAATATATCAACAATAATAGAAATTGGTCACTCTCATTTCATTTCTTATCATATCAAACAACCATCACAATGAAAGCAAGTGAGAAGACCAAAAAGGGATCTCATGATGAAACAACAATCATGATGCCACAAATATGCAAAGAAACCCCTCACAAAATGTTAATTGCAAACTTGCAATTAACACCCTCCACCAAGAAAGTCCGACCGAGAAGGAATGAAGGAAAACCGGCCGGAACGGAATGCAAACTGGCAACTTCAGAAAACCGATCCCGTAATAAATTACAGGAAAACCCCACTGCTGCAAATACATGCCCGCATTTGTATTCCCACTGAACACAAATGCAAAGAGACAAAATCTACACTGTACTAGACTAGGACCGGCTTAAGCCAAAGCCGGCTAGTTAAATCCGTTCGATCCTGATCTGTGCAATACCGCACGTATCAGATCAAACCCTGCCATATTACTATACGGCCACTAGTACAAAACTGTCCGATCCTGATCCGTGCAATACCGCGCGTATCTGATCGGACCCTGCCATATCTCCATACGGCCTCTACAGCGTTTCGCCCGAAACTTGAGTAACTGAAACTGAGTGTGGTGGACTCTAAAGACTCGTCAATACCTTGGCTGTGGATTTAACCACTAGCACGTCAGAGGTATAAGCCAATACGTGACGGGCCACCAGGTATTGACCAAATGGGACGTCGATGAGGAAGCTCACCCCGACACCCAACTGAGCCTGTCAGTGACAATATCCGTACAGTCCGGTCCGTTCGTCTATGAGTATCGCATGGCGGGCCTAGGGGGTTGGTAAAAGTCAGACCCCCAAAAGCGGTACAAGTCGTGTCGGAGTGTAGCCCAGAACGCCCTGAGATACTACTGGAATACCTACCAGTAAATCTCCTGCCTCGGCCGAGGGCTTTGCGTAATGGCTCTCCTAGACACAGCGCGACCTCACCCCCAATACCGGGAGAGACGAACCCCTGAAGATCCGCTCACTGCCTCCATGTGGCTCGGGACTGTACCCAACTAAAACCTGTTTGCACGACTCCTTTGAGCCGTGGTAGGGTAGTAATCAAAGCACAGTGGGAACTCACACGAGACAAATGACGATCCTCAGGTCGATGAACTAACCTGTACACATGTCACCAGGGAACTGCTATCTGACATCTGGTATAAGACCAACTAGCAGGTTCCCGGCGAGTCCTGTCCGGTGTACTCATAACCCAATGAGCACCTGTACACATCTTAGGTGAACCAACTGACACCAGTGGCTTGTGAGACCGGCCACCGCCCCTCGTCGGGGTCTCGACTGTATACACTAGTCTACTAACGGAGTATCGATGCCCTGTCTCGAAACTCCTACGACTAGGGACCTTTTAAGGATGTGCTTATAGACCACCAGCTCCCACGTATATGATCGCCATCATACTGCTGGCAGTCAAGCAAGAATCCTAGGGGCTCTATCAACGTGTAATAGCGACATGTCAGGTCACCTAAAGCAGTACACGATGATAAAGATAAACCAGATAGCATACTATCATCTCGAGTAAGACTGTCCTACCGGGATAGGTCCTCCCTCAATCATTGCAATCACGTGCCTGTGATCCAATAATTGACTCTGAGGGCACTAACTCCAACAATCTCCCACTTGCACTCAAGGCTAATTATTGCGATGTCGCATACTCACAGCCCGTGTGATACCGAACACCCAACTCCTCTACTAGTCAGTCTCACAAAACCCGTTTGCGAAACTATTGCGTTCGAGGAATAGCCTCAGTGAGTGGATCCGCTGTGATGTTTCTTTCTATGTCTCTCTATATCTCAAGTTCGCGGAGAAAGCCATCTCCCGAAATGAGCAATACCTGTCTTAGAATGTCTGGATGTCTGATGGGACCTAGCTCATAAATGAACTCCAAATTCAAACTTCTTAGACTGTATCAACAACTGAACTTAATCAGTATCCTGCGCCATGCCTCCCTCAGTATTGCCTTGGACCACCTGTCCAAAATACTGCCCCTCGTCAGAAGGAAAATCTATAACTCTGACAACCTGCTTGTCGTCCATGTCACCTTGGAAGCCCGGAGTGATAACCGTCTCCTAAAGGAGGCAGCCGTTATCATATCCCTAGAACATTCACTTATGTTCTAAAACTGCTTCCGACTGGTTTTCCAGGATTGGATTAATATCAACTTATTGCATCTAGTGCAAGAACAACATCTGGTGTGGTACTTGACATCTCATGATTGACTCAAATGCCTAAGCAAGTGATCTGCCAATCATGCACATCCTCTCCCCTTTAGTCTGTAAGACACCTTTAGAGAGGGTGACTCCATTACCTGCAGGTACACTACCATGCCAGGAGTCGTCCATTCTAAATACTCATAGAATGCTGTCAAGGTACCCTGATTGGGAAACCACCCAAATCTAGATCTAAAACCATAGATCTAGTAACCAGTATGTCTGATATAATGTCCAAGTCCCATGTGGAGAAAACACTGTGTGACGACCAAAGTATAACCGATCGTAGTATAGGAATATCACTTCCTACTACCTTCTCAACAGATCCATCCCCTATTCTGATGACGTCAAACCCATGACTGTCACATCAGAAACAGATGATCTATCTCCGCTACATCTGCTTTAGTCTATAAATAGACATAAGCCTGATGTCCACCAATGCTTCCGCTGCTCCCACTGACTACGACAACCCTCTGGTGGAGTCATATAGACGCGCACTTCTAAAGCTAGTTTAGAACGACGCTATACTCATCCTCTCACCGGGTCTCGCAGCCTGGAACAACAGCAATGGCAAGTGTGGGTAAACAAGAACTTCCCTGTCACCGTCCTTGAGGCTACCGGAGTACCTCTCGGGTGCCTGAAGTTACCCACCTTATCTGCGGAGTGGCCAATGGAATGTCAAATCAGATCGAATCTTTAGGTTCCTTATCAAATCTTCAGTAATCGTTTGCGGTTCTGGAATCACTTCCAGTTCTACCATACTCCCACTACTTTTTCTGAAAAATCCATTTTTATTAAAACTGTGGCGAGTCTAGAACAATATTTCTATTGATCTGCCAGATGGTAGAAAGTCAACCCTCGTCATAGCCTGGGTCAACCCACAAACAGTCATTACAGAAACGTGCCTTGAGTTGTCCAGTGTCTGGTTTTAAGCATAAGCCGGACAACTCCCCGTATCTTAACATCGTTAAGATATGAACTGTTCTATATCCAATATAGAAACAGAGGCACTGATTCAATTGAACCAGATTCAAATCATGCAGCTGTCTCCAGTGCATGTCAAGTAAATGGAAGGAGGCCGATCAGCGTTACTCAACTTAGGAATGCTACCAATTATGAGTAACCTGAAAGAGAAGCAATTTCTCTTTATCATTACTATCAACTGAAATACCATACACAAGTATCTACATCTTCGATTACTTTGAAGAATCCCGATACTTGTAATACTTGGTTCTCTACTCTATTCAAATACCTATAACTCCTCAAAACTTAGACCCTGTGTTTCTACGAAACACATGTCTAAGAACTAGAGAAGTCATAAGTAAACCGAATATAGTACGAGGACCTACCCCTCCGTCCTAATGGACCTTGGACAACATACAATACTCTGTATAAGTCCACTGAGTCTAACAACTCTTTCACTGTGTGTCGTAGGTTGAAAACTGTACTTATGGATAAGAAGAATTACACCGCTGTTTAATGCTCCTTACCTAACCATCCACTGATATAGGTAAATGTCATCGACATAATATCAAAAGGTATATCTCACTCTATGAAAATAGACGTACAGATATATCAATTTGAAATTGGTGCATAACAGCGGATATTCAAAACCAAATATTTGCCGTCCGGCAAACAACCCAGGTGACTTCCTCAAAATATCACCGATTACAACGAATCCCGATATACTGAGGATGATCACCCAATTCCCAATAACTTACTCCCACTCAACATCTGTAAAACCATACAGGTGTGAGAATCATACCTGGTAAATACATACCCTGGAGTAAGTGTCTAATTGGGAAATCAGTTTTCTTTTAACAGTACACAGTGAAACTGAAACATTGAAATGTTTCGTCGGGGTATCCTGGTATTCCTAGTAATGCCTCTTCCATTATCCAGATTCACAACCATAACCGTATAATTCTTTGCCACCTCTCCAAATCCCTTTATATGTCTTTAGTCATTACCTTCTGTACACCCCTTTAAGCCAAATGGTTTTCTTCCTTCCCTACCGTTCGGCACCAGCCTATGGTTTGGAAGAAGACTATCCAAAAAGCATAAAGGGTGTACTGTCCTAATCCTAGGAGCACTCGCAACGCGAGAGAAGGTGAAGATAAAAGACACCTGAATGTACTTTATTCCTATTTCTCCTGAACTAGGATCCATCCCCGAACTGGAACAAGTTCCTTTCGAGTTCGTATATAACCATACGATGGATTATCCAATAAACTGGGATCTTCGTAGTAATACGGAGTGTCCTGGAGAAATACAAAGGTGATTTAGGATTGGCGAAGAAATACTTGGTTTGGTCGTGAATATCAGTCGCAATTTACTTTGCCCTTTTACTAATCCCTTTCTTTGTCTGAACTTAATACCTTCTGTACACCGTTTTAGGCTAACTGGTTTTCTTCATTCCCTACCGGTCGGCACCAGCCTATGGTTTGGAAGAAGACTATCCAATTTGCGTAATAGGTGTACTACTCCTAAACTAAGGAGTACTCGCAACCTGAGAGAAGGTGAAAAGAAAAGACAACTGAATAATCCTATCCGTTTTCTCCAGAACCAGAAACCATCCTCGAAGTCCTTCGAGTTCGTATATAACCATACGATGGTTTTGTCCAATGGAAGTGGACGTTCGTAGTAATACGGGGTGTCCTGGAGAAAAGGGTAAAAGTAGGAGTGGCAATGAGGTTTGCAACTCTGACAATCCAAAAGCCAGTGTTAAGAAGGTTCGGTCAACTTGGTCACTGAGTCATAGTCCAGGGTCGGGTCAATGGTCGCTGCCAGAGAGAGAGAAAAGAAACACTCAGCGTGCACTCTAACCTAGATCAGAATGGTTATCATTTTGTCTAATCTGGAATCCTCCCACTGTACCTCAAATTCTCCTCCAAACCTAAAAGAAGAATTAGTCGGGATCACCCGAGGAGTAAACCAACTCATCAGTGGAAATCGGGATCCAACTATCATCGCATGATAACTTGACGGAATCCACTCAAGTCACCACACTCCAGAAGGTATGCGCATGCCTGGCAAGTTTCAGTTCTTTTGAAACTCCCGATGAAAGTTTTACCCCTAGGACTCAAGTGACCTTGACACAGTCAACAAATCAAAGAGTCCTAGTCAAGTTCAACCCGTCATTATCCTGGATTGCATTAAACCCACCCGTACGAGCCCTTGACACAGTCAACAAGGCCGCACGACTGTCCTAACCAATCCCATTTATATGCTGCAAACAAACACTACTTAGCTACCGCACACTACGCCTTGACACAGTCAACAAACGCAGCACGAATACTAAGTAATATTTGTAAGAAATGACGGAGGGCTACGTCTAGTTTTTGGCGAAAAACTTTTAACGTAATGAACTTGATATCGTTGAAGGAACTGCATAGCCTTTTATAAAATATAGTGACGAAAACCTTTACTAAAGAGGTCACTCCCGGTGAAGGGATCTCGGCTCTTTCCCCGTAGAATGAGGTGCAGGATATTCCAACTGAATACCACGATGCAAAGCAAAAGTAATCGGCTATAGTGAAGTTAATGCCCTGACGCAAACTTCTGTCCAAGGGGTCACTCCCGGTGAAGGGATCTCGGCCCTTGCCTCGTCGACTGAGGAGCAGGATATTCCAAATGAATACCACGATGCAAAACAAAAGTGAACGTCCTTGCAATAACAGCTTTTTGAAAAATGTTCCAACAACATCAGATTAGGTTTGTTTATCTTGCATTGATCCGAATCAATGCAGTCCCATCAATTGATCACACCACAAAGAACGAAAATATACTGACGTACGTATATGCCATCCGCATTCGCCACTGGGTCCCGTCATCACCCGTTAGGTTAGCTAACTAACGGCAGAGCGGGGACTGGACTAGCACGGATGTAAAACATATACAACGTCTACTAATATATATACCAATATATAGTATTTCGCTCAAGGCGTGAATAGAATGCAACAACACAGAAATGTACAGCAACACAGAACAATACAGATATCTGGAAGCCCCGGGTTTCACAGAGCCGCTGCTGAAACCCGACGTTCCCCTGGTCGTGTGGATAGCCTGTGCAATGAAATCCTAGACCCCTACGGGCGCGGCAAGTCACCCGCCAAAACCTGAAGCGAGGCAGCCCCCTTCAGCTCCGTGAATGGACCACCCAGCACTTCATGGAATCCGGTGACTTGGGCACCCCTCCTGGGTCAACCTGTACCCCCTACGAGTGCGGCGAATAGCCTGCCAATCCTAGAGTGAAGCCCCCTCCGTCTCAATGCCATGAGATGCGGGCCCGTTGCCCCCTAGAACCCGGCTATCCGTGCACCCCTCCGCGGGGTAATCCTAGTACAGAAAGTAAAATATACATACACCGGGTACATCGACCGCAACCAGGTCGTGCCCCAAAATAATAATACAAACAGGCAGTGACGGCAGTCCACATGTCGGACGCTCGCCCCGCAAAATCAAATGTACATAATACAACAAAAACTGTACTATATTGCAACCAGGCTATCCCCCACGACCGATCCGCAACATCACAGCATAAACATAGAACATCAACGTGAAAGTCACGTTCGCAAATCCGTCTAACCGGGCTATAGCAGTTAGACCGGATTTACCGATCGAGTGACATTCACGGTCGCAGATATAATGTAAATACTGTGAAATAATGTGTTTAAAAATATCCGATCGATCAAACAATTAACAAGTGGGCCCCAAAGAAAACTGTAGCACTCACAGAAATAATTGGCCCAATTTTAATATCCAAAAAGCCCTAAAATAAGCCCATAAGCCCACGGAAAAAAGTTGGTGAAGTGAAGCACAGTTCCTGCCGCGGAAGTGCGGCCAAAATGGGGTTTTGGCCGCCCTTCCGCGGTCGTACGGAGCATTCATGTCACCAAATTTTTTGAGTGTTCTTAGAACTCCCTGCACATCATTCTGAGACAACCTGAAAAATTTTTAGACTCCAAAAAATTTCGACAGAACCTGATGTCAAGGAAAAATACGGTTTTTTTGGAATTTCGGTCGATCGGAACTGAAAAACACATTAGAACAAGCTAGCTTAGGTTAATGGCGTGGCTCTGATACCATGTTGCGCCACGGCAGCGCCCCGGCCTCGTACTCGAGGCCAGAATGCGGAATCAAAAATTTTCCTTACTCGGAAACCGGCGCTACCGCGGACAATGAAAACCCGGATCGTAAACCATTAACCTATACTAGCTAACTAGAGATGGGGTGAGAAGTATACCGAACGATCCGTGTCCTTCGGTCTTCGTCTCCGCTCCGATCTCCCGCGGAATCTCCGTCACCTCCTCGCTCGTCGGAAAGGGCACCACGTAGCCGGAATCTTTTACGGGCTCCCGCCTCTTGACCGAGGCAACTCGGGCGCGAAGTTGGCTAGCTGACGCGTCCAAGGCTTGCTATAGAATAGTGTAGTGAACTTGTCTCTTGGGGTTATGAGGTTGCCATGGATGTGGAGGTGGAGGAAAGGAATAAAAGCTATGGAGGGATTTGTGTGTTTTTTCAAGCAAGCAAGCATGAGAATGAGATGACCATTTTTTCAACCAAAACAAAAACCCTTCTCCAAATGATGTGGCCGGCCTCTTCATCTCAAGAATGAGATTGGAGAGAGAAAAAGAAATGCAAGAAAGAATATATCAACAATAATAGAAATTGGTCACTCTCATTTCATTTCTTATCATATCAAACAACCATCACAATGAAAGCAAGTGAGAAGACCAAAAAGGGATCTCATGATGAAACAACAATCATGATGCCACAAATATGCAAAGAAACCCCTCACAAAATGTTAATTGCAAACTTGCAATTAACACCCTCCACCAAGAAAGTCCGACCGAGAAGGAATGAAGGAAAACCGGCCGGAACGGAATGCAAACTGGCAACTTCAGAAAACCGATCCCGTAATAAATTACAGGAAAACCCCACTGCTGCAAATACATGCCCGCATTTGTATTCCCACTGAACACAAATGCAAAGAGACAAAATCTACACTGTACTAGACTAGGACCGGCTTAAGCCAAAGCCGGCTAGTTAAATCCGTTCGATCCTGATCTGTGCAATACCGCACGTATCAGATCAAACCCTGCCATATTACTATACGGCCACTAGTACAAAACTGTCCGATCCTGATCCGTGCAATACCGCGCGTATCTGATCGGACCCTGCCATATCTCCATACGGCCTCTACAGCGTTTCGCCCGAAACTTGAGTAACTGAAACTGAGTGTGGTGGACTCTAAAGACTCGTCAATACCTTGGCTGTGGATTTAACCACTAGCACGTCAGAGGTATAAGCCAATACGTGACGGGCCACCGGGTATTGACCAAATGGGACGTCGATGAGGAAGCTCACCCCGACACCCAACTGAGCCTGTCAGTGACAATATCCGTACAGTCCGGTCCGTTCGTCTATGAGTATCGCATGGCGGGCCTAGGGGGTTGGTAAAAGTCAGACCCCTAAAAGCGGTACAAGTCGTGTCGGAGTGTAGCCCAGAACGCCCTGAGATACTACTGGAATACCTACCAGTAAATCTCCTGCCTCGGCCGAGGGCTTTGCGTAATGGCTCTCCTAGACACAGCGCGACCTCACCCCCAATACCGGGAGAGACGAACCCCTGAAGATCCGCTCACTGCCTCCATGTGGCTCGGGACTGTACCCAACTAAAACCTGTTTGCACGACTCCTTTGAGCCGTGGTAGGGTAGTAATCAAAGCACAGTGGGAACTCACACGAGACAAATGACGATCCTCAGGTCGATGAACTAACCTGTACACATGTCACCAGGGAACTGCTATCTGACATCTGGTATAAGACCAACTAGCAGGTTCCCGGCGAGTCCTGTCCGGTGTACTCATAACCCAATGAGCACCTGTACACATCTTAGGTGAACCAACTGACACCAGTGGCTTGTGAGACCGGCCACCGCCCCTCGTCGGGGTCTCGACTGTATACACTAGTCTACTAACGGAGTATCGATGCCCTGTCTCGAAACTCCTACGACTAGGGACCTTTTAAGGATGTGCTTATAGACCACCAGCTCCCACGTATATGATCACCATCATACTGCTGGCAGTCAAGCAAGAATCCTAGGGGCTCTATCAACGTGTAATAGCGACATGTCAGGTCACCTAAAGCAGTACACGATGATAAAGATAAACCAGATAGCATACTATCATCTCGAGTAAGACTGTCCTACCGGGATAGGTCCTCCCTCAATCATTGCAATCACGTGCCTGTGATCCAATAATTGACTCTGAGGGCACTAACTCCAACAGCTTAAGCTTTTGTTGATGGAGATCCATCCCCTATCTATATTACCTCGGTTATTGATGGAGGAAGAAGACGGGAGATGAGAGCTTTTGGTAGAGAACTTAAGTTCTTGAAAAAAACTTATGGGGTCAATTGTATATTTGAAATTTGACCTCAAGGGTCCTTTATATAGGGCATGGATTTGTTGGGTAAGTAGAGAAAATATGCCATCTAGTTTTCTCTAATTGATCTTAAGATCAGGGTGCTTAAGCACCGTTGGATTATATATCCGAGGGCCTTTATTAATCCATTTTAAATTTTCGTTTCTTTAAGAAATTATATGATTGATTTCTTGTTAACAAGATTGGTATCTTTCTGTTTATGAAAGGTATGAGAAATTAATTTTCAAGTATAACATAAGATATAATAAAGCGAGAGCTTCAAAGCTCTGGCGCATTTATGCTAAATGCGCCAGAGGGTATTGACGCATACTTTAGGCAGCGCCATCGATCCTCTGGTGCATGGACTTAAGTCCTTTTGGCCAATTAATTTGGTGGGAACAATCGTTGGTGCTGGGCATTGAATAGCGCCAGAGAACTTATGTTCTGTATGAAATATTTTGGTGGGAACAAAAGCCCTCCACTAGAGGCGCGACGTGCATATCACGTGGGGGTTGTGGTGTAGATCTGAGTCGTTGGATCTCCTCAAGATTCGAGGAAGTCCAACCGACCCCACTCGGCTATAAATAGGAATTAAGCCATAGGGTCTTTTGCACCTTCTTTCATTTTCAGATTTTAGAATACTTAAGTTTTCATCCAGAGCTTAAGCTCTATTCTCAGAGGCTTAAGCTTCAGCCTTTTTCCTGGTCAAATCAAGGGAATCTTTGCCTAAATATTCTTGGTGTTGTCACATCTCAGCCTTGGTAAAAATTAAAACCTTTCAACCTTATGTTTGATTCATATTTTAAAACCCATTTGTTGGTTTTTTTGGGCTTAAGCTCTGGCATATGTTGCCTTCTCTATTTTAGGATTTTGTAGAGGTTAAGTTCTATAGAGAAAATATTTTATTCTCTATAGAAGGCATACGTTTCCTGCGCCGATATGGATATTTAGAACTTAAGTTCCATAAAAAATACTTTCTTTTCCATAGACAGCCCATGCACTTGAGCCAAAAATTTTTATGGGGCAAGATCCAAACTCTTTTTTTCCAGTGGAGTCCCTTAGCTTTTGATGCTAAGGGTTCCATGTTGTTTTGATCTATAGTGCTTATTCTTTTTACTAACATCATCCTGTCTTCTCTTTTTCTGGTATAATGGCCGGTCATTTGTATTCCATCTGGGAAATTGTCTCCGATGAAGAGATTCACATTCACGGTCGCATTCACGGTCAAGAATATATTGTCGCTCAGTGCACTGCTGCGATACATCGCTTCGAGGATCACAATGGACGATTACTCCTTCGCCGCTCTGCCCTCTTGAAGATTATTGTTGGATCGATCTGGGAAGCCTTACCCGGGCTTTTTAAGGCTATGCCACTCCAAGCACTTGACGATGATGAAGACAAGTTGCATTCAGTATATCTGATGGGCTTGATCTCGAAAAAATGAAGAGATGATCTCATCACTATTTTGCATCGTGTTTTCCAAAAGAAACCAATAATATCCTCGTATAAGAGGGTGGAGGATATCAGCGGTAATCCAGAAGATTATATTCGAGAGAGAGCACATAAGAAGATGATTGATGAAGCTGAAGATGCCTTGCTTAAACTTGCTTTTAAGTTCGAAAATCCGTGTCAAGAATTTAGTGTTTTGCCATTGTAACTTTGATCAATGCAGTAGCGTTCCTTTTAGTTTGTCTTTTGCTTCTCCGTAGTTATTCTCAGTTGATATTTTGTAATCCCCACTTTGACGTATGCATGGAAAGTAGATTTTTCTTTATATATTCACACTTCTTTTTTTTCTGTGCTAAAATGGCTTAGCTTACTTTATTTACTCGTTTCGAAGCGTTCAGTTTACTCTTCCTTTAGGCATACGGATAAACTCATCCTAACATTAAATATACATAACCCCTATCGATATAGGAGTCCGTTAGGTTTGTGGTACTGGGTTTAGTCCATCGCACCGTTACGTTAGCTGATTTCTTCTCGATCCACGTCCATTCAAGTCGGTGGTTCTAGTAGTCACATACTTGCTGTATCACCTAACCCTTCCGATGCAAGATACAATGTCTCAAGTAATCTTCCTAGGCCCTGCGTATCCATATTTCCATTGGACAATTCAGCGTTAGGCTTCACCATGTCGCTTTACCTTGAGGTCAGACTCCATTCTTCGAGTTCCAGGAAAGTCATAACCGCATCCATCTGAGGAGGGATAACATTGTAGAGTGTTTTTCATCACCCTATTGAAATAAAAATACGCGCACTTTTCAGACGTGTACAGATTCCCCCAGTCTAGGGTAGACTGGGGTTTATTGATTGTGGGGATCCAAAATCTCCGGGAGCCGCAGACAAAACTGTCATTAATTACCCCTTGCTTAGAGAGGGAATGTTCAATTAACGGGCCAAATAGATTATGCGAACTCAATGTGCGGTATGTGATGTGTGCGTGGTGTTTTGAAAACAATGCCAAAAAGGCGTGCTCATTTCATTTTTTAAATTTATTTAGTGAATATTTATAAGAAATACTTTAAAAATAAAATTTTATCAAACATTTTTCTATTTTTCTATCTTTTCTAAAATAAACATGGGAGCGCATGCACACGTGCGGTGCGCTTAGACGTGCGTGTTCCCGCCAAATTTCTACGCAAAAGAGCTCAAGGTATCAAATGGCAGCGATACGCTTAAGAAAAAGTGAACCGGTATTTTCCGGGCTGTATTTTGACAAACTCCCGAATGTGAAACAGCTAAATTCTGATGGTATCGAAAGCGTCTAGAAAAATCCTTCGATTTGATATATTCATCCGGGATCAAAAGTTATGAGCAAATATGCTATGCACGTGTCATCTATGGAAGAAAATGCGAACCAGTATTTTTCGGACTGTATTTCGACAAACTCCCGAATGAGAAAGAGCTAAATTCTGATGGTATCGAAAGTGTCTCAAAAAATCCATCGATTTGATATATTATGGGTCTCATAATTCATCCGGGATCAAAAGTTATGAGCAAATTTGCTACGCACGTGTAATCTAAAATAACGCTCTACTATATGGGGGATGCATTTTTAGTGCCACATCGAGAAAAAGAGAGATGCTTCCTCTACCACTCCTATATAAATAAGAGGGGATATCTCTTAGAAAAGAGGAGTATTCCATAATACTCAAAGGAGATTATTTCTCCATAGGAGCTTGCTCCCCCCAATAATGTGTATATGCGCAAGCGCCACCTGCGCCACGTGCAATGCACGTGCGCCGGCCACATGCACGCCACGTGCAATGAACGTGAGCCAAACACGTGCAACGCACGTGGGAGTATTCCATAATACTCAAATGAGATTATTTCTCTATAGGAGCTTGCTCCCCCCATAATGCGTATATGCGCAAGCGCCATGTGCGCCACGTGCAATGCACGTGCGCCGGCCACATGCGCGCCACGTGCAACGCATGTGAGAGAATTCAATTCTCAAAGGAGATTAGATCTCCATAGGAGCTTGCTCCCCCCCCATAATGCGCATATGCGCAAGCGCCATATGCGCAAGCGCCATGTGCGCCACGTATAATGCACGTACGCCCGCCACATGTGCGCCACATGCAACGCATATGATCCAAACATGTGCAACGCATGTGGGAGAGTTCAATTCTCAAAGGAGATTAGTTCTCCATAGGATCTTGCTCCCCCCATAATGTGCATATGCGCAACCGCCATGTGCGACATGTGTAATGCATGTACGTCCGCCACATGCGCGCCACGTGCAACATACGTGAGCGAAACACGTACAACGCATGTGAGAGAATTCAATTCTCAAAGGAGATTAGTTCTCCATAGGAGTTTGCTCCCTCCTCATAATGCGCATATGCGCAAGAGCTATATGCGCCACGTGCGATGCACGTGCGCCTGCCACATGCGCGCCACATGCAATGCACATGAGCCAAACATGTGCAACGCACGTGGGAGAATTTAATTCTCAAAGGAGCTTAGTTCTCCATGTTAGGGCCTTAGCTGACCCCCAAAATGCGCATATGCGCAAGCGCCATGTACGCCACGTGCAATGAACGTGCGCCCGCCACATGCGCGCCGTGTGCAACGCACGTGAGCTAAACATGTGCAACGCACGTGGGAGAATTTAATTCTTAAAGGAGCTTAGTTCTCCTTGTTAAGGCCTTAGCTGCCCTCCCATAATGCGTATATGCGCAAGTGCCATGTGCGCCACGTGCAATGCACGTGCGTCCGCCACATGCGCGCCACGTGCAACACACGTGAGCCAAACATGTGCAAGGCACGTGGAAGAATTTAATTCTCAAAGAAGTTTAGTTCTCCATAGGAGCTTAGTTTTTCAAGTTATGGCCTTACCTTCCCCCCATGATGTGCAAGCGCCACGTGCGACGCACGTGCACCTGCCACGTCCGACGCACGTGCGCCCAACACGTGCGATGCACGTGCACGAACGCAAAGAGGCCTTTTTCAGCAGTTAGGAGTTTAAGCTTCAACATATTCTTCTTCTTGATAAGTGGGACATGGTTCAAAGGGTAAATCTCTCTACACCTTCGATATATGGTGCTGTAATCCCTAAGCGTCGTCGAAGAGGTGGTGGGTCCCAACCACCAATGATCTCTCTTTCCAAATAACAGAGAGATCCCCGATAAACTCCAAGTTCATAAAGAAGGGAGACACATACACAGACATAGGGAGAGGGGAAGAAAAATAGAAAGAGAATTTAATTCTCTAAAGAAGACGAACCCCTCCCAAAAGCTCCCACAAAAAGAGAATTTAATTCTCAAACCAAGAGTTTAACTCTTCTCAAAGAACTTAGTTCTTCCTTTGGTTAAGCCCCACAAGTTGAGAAATTAATTCTCATCGGGGAGATTCTGTCATGCAGATTCAAAACCCAGGGGAAAGAACTGAATCCAAAAGAGTTTAACTCTTACAAAACATATAGGAATTTAATTCCTCTGGAACTCGGGTTTAACCCTTTAAAAAGAATTTAATCCCTACAAAGAACAAAAGGAGAACTTGATCCCTCGGAACCATAAAAGAACAGCCTGATGATTCATTAGCATTCAAACGCTACATAAAAGCTCACGTGATCCCACGTGAACACCTTTGAGGAACAAAGAGGGAAAGAATGAGATCTAGTCACGTGACCCCTGAGAAGTGCTCGGCACTTATAAAAGAGAAAAGGGAATAAACCCTATTTTTGGGAACGCCACGTGACCCCCACGTGATCCCTGAGAAGTGCTCAGCACTTATAAAAGAGAAAAGGGAATAAACCCTATTTTTGGAAGCGCCACGTGAACCCACGTGATCTCTGATAAGTGCTTAGCACTTATAAAAGAGAAAAGTGAATAAACCCTATTTTCGGAGCACCGCACACGACCCCACGTGACCCCTGAGAAGTGCTCAGCACTTACAAAAGAGAAAAGGGAATAAACCCTATTTTGAGATCAGGTCACGTGCTCCCACGTGACCCCTGAACAAAGCCCTTCAGAAGGAAAAGGGGGAATAAATCAAAGGGCAGTTTCCATTCTTGGGGCGCCTCACGTGATCATACGTGACCCAATAGTGCTTAGCATTCAGAAAAGACACAAGAGAATAAACCCAAAGGAGCAGCGCCAACTTCAAGCGCCTCACGTGACCCCACGTGAGCGCATCAAATTCTTAGTGTTTAACACTACTTCAAGCATCTCACGTGACCCCATGTGAGCGCAACAAATTCTTAATGTTCAACACTACTTCAAGCGCCCCATGTGATCCCAAGTGAGCGCCTCAAATTCTTAGTGTTTAACACTATTTCAAGTGCCTCACGTGAGAGCACGTGAGCGCTGATCATACACTAGTGTTTAACACTATGAGTGGCCAACATTTGCCCGAATTAACCAAGTCTCCTGAAACCAAGACCCTTTTTTGGTCATCAATCAGCCGAGCCCTCATTATACTCAAGTTTTCTCAAAATTGATCCAAGTCTCAGAAATAGGTAATGAACTCCTGGCATCTAAGATGATGTTCATTCCCACCTGATTTCTTCCCTCGGTCTGGAATTTGGTTCAAGGTTATATCTCTCCACATCTCTGATACATGTCGTTATAATTGTTCAACGTCTTCAGAGAGGTGGAGGGTCCCGATAACCAATAATTTTTGGCGCACCTGTTCATAAAAGAATTTTGCATTATTATATTCCCCATTCTTAATCATATTATAAATAAATAGGAGCTTTTGATTCATGTCTGCTAAATAGTTGCAGGTTACAGGTCCTCGGAACAATACAGTGAAAATAGTGAAAAGACGCTACAAATGTGAGACTACGACCAACAAATAGATGAATCTGCAAGATGCCGCCTACCAGTTTGAGGAACAAACGAAGATCAACAAACAGTTCAATATACAAAGTACAAGGGCAGCACAAGATTCAAGACTTCAACGCGAAGCTAATGGTAAAAATCCATAAATTCTGCACTGTTGGAAATCTGGAAGAAAGTAGAAAAGATTTTGAGGAACCAAGTGAAGAAAACAGAAGGAAAAAGCAACTTGAAGTATCACAGAAGAACTGAGCCCAAGAACCCATCAAATGGCCGTGGAACCGCAGCCAAACAAGGCTTCTGGCTGCGGATCCGCGGCCGTGCAGAGCACGTGTCGGTGCGTGCCGGTGGGAGTCGGTGCATGGATCCGGCATTCTTAGGGTAGTATTGTAATTTCAGATGTGGATCAGATGTAAACCCTAGGGTTTCTCCTATCTATAAATAGGAAAGCCTACAGCTCTTTTGGGGCATGCCTCTTTTTATTATTCTAGATTAAATTTCAATTCCTTTGTAATCGTCAAGAGGTATCAATAAAAGTAAGTGATTTTTTTTTATCTTGTGTTCTTATTAAATTGCATATTTAATTCTCTGCATTTTTTTACCTGTCTTTATTTATCTACAAGTTAATTAGGTTAATAAAAAATATAAAAATGAATTTTGTCGCAATTTCCCTAATGAGTGAGTAGTTCCTCACTTGTTGGGGTTAGGATTGGGTAGGTTTGACAGATGGAAATCTCTCACTCCTTTCTTGCCCTCATAACTTTATAAATTAGGACTCGATGTAAATCAAATACCCACCGCTCACTACGGCACCCTATCCTACGAGACAGTGGTGATTCCCTAGTTAGACCGGTAGTGGTTGATTTACATAGAGGTTAGGGCTAAGAGTTAAGAAAGGACGCACAAGGACGACAAGGAAGAAACTACGTTTCTTCCTTGTCGTGCTAATCCCCTTTGTTAATTATTACGCTAGCACCTATGTTCTTAATTAGGGTAAAGGAAGTAGTGAGTAGAATTATCTTTCCAAACTTATCTAATCCTAATCCTAGTAAGGTTTTAATCCAAATCAACTTCAATCTTAGTTTTTATAAAAATCAAAATCTACCACAAATAGGAATTGACTCGTTAGAACAATAAGAAAAGACACGTTTTCCCTATGGACCGACCCGTACTCAACCGGCTAGCTACCAAGCGACACCGTTATTGATTGCGGTATATTCTATTCTTTGATTTTAAAAGCACACGCACGTAAAAGGCCTCTCTCAATCAAATGGCGCCGTTGCCGGGGATAACGGTAGTTATTTTCTTTTTGTAATTTCGGGTTAATTAAAAATTAAAAAAATCATAAAAACTGAAAAATATAAAAACAAAAAAATATCATATTGTTATTTTTTGAAGGGTTTTTGTGCGAATTGTGCAGGAACGGAAAGATGAACAGATTCAGATCTGGAGCAAGCTCTGTGAACAAATCCAGAAACAGAAGATCTGAACAGACAGAGAAAAAACACAACAGACAACAGAAGAATTTTGGAGGATTGACCCAACGAATTGACCGTGGAACCGCCGCATTTTGGTGCATTTGACCGCAGATCCGCGGCTACTTGCTGACGTCAGCACTTCAGAAACCTTTGCGAGTATTTCTTGTCTTCTTTGTTACCCCCTGATCTCCTCTGAAAAATTTTCCTGCAGGGTTCTTTGCGCAAAAACTTCTTCCTCCTCTCCAATAAATCAATTTTGTGCAGGATTCTTTGCGCCGCAAATAAAAGAAAATTTTATTTTGGCAAGTGTTTTGGATTTTTGTGTGATAACTGCTTTGCATTTTTAAAAACGGACTTTTAAGGGGCTATAACACCAATCCAGATTGGGTGGGGATTTCATTACCCTTCCTACGACCCCAAAAATCACAAAAAGTATTTGCATCAACCCTCAAGTTAATTAAAAAATATTTAGACTCAGCCAATAAGGACTGTCGTGCTCATTAGGACAAAGGAAGGTTGTGGGCAATCGGTCATTTATCTAAACCTGACTTTGTGGTGTCTAGGCTAGACAAGTGGAAAAGGTAATTTTAAAAGGCCCGTCTCACGGTGATTCGTGAGCGGATCCCTCCTTTCTTTACTTGTGCTTACCTGGCCACAATTGGCGGTGAAGAGGCGATTCGAGGGATATTTCACAACTTGCCCTTTGGACAAGTTAGGAGCAGTCTAGTTGACTTAGGAGACCCTAACTCTAGGCTTGATTGTGCATATTGTGATTGCTTGAAAGTGTGTCGTAGTTCCTTATAAAAAATCTTTTGCAAAACTCATAAAAAAAACCCACAAAACAAATTTTTTTACATAAACTTGCCATTTTGTCGCTAGAAATCCATTGCACCCAACTTGCACCACATTCTCTCATTGACGTTTTCTTACCCCCACCTTCTATTTTTCTTTTTGACTACACTACACCTCGTTAGTGTATGTCCGGTTGGACTAGGGACACTAGCACCCGTTTAGTCCGTGTCTCGTTAGTGCCTACTGACGACGCATTCGACTCCATAGTCGAAATTCCCTTCACTTCTTTACCTTCATCTTCAAATTCATCATCTTCTTAGAAGATGTCGGGATTCAATCCTAACAACCCCTTACCTACTATGGGACTGATTCCACCTCAACTGAGTGCGAATAACCCACAACACCCTCCTGTTGAAGCACCCCAACAAATCGCGTTCCAAGATCTTTTCTATCCAACCCGCACCGCACTTCCTACTTGTCTTTCACTTCCACCGGCTAATGGGGATAACTTCGAAATTAAACCCCACTTCATCAATATGTTGCCCAAATTTCATGGGCTAGAATCCGAAGATGCCTATATCTTCATTAACAAATTCCAGAATGTTTGCGCAATGATGAGACCACCCAACTTTCCGATGATGTTATAAGGCTACGTGTCATTCCATTCACTTTATGTGACCTAGCTGAAATGTGGCTATATAGTACAGCATCGCACTCCATAAAAAGTTAGGAAGAGTTTGTTAAGACTTTTCTTAAAAAGCTTTACCCACACCACAAGACCGCAAAAATCAGAAATGAAATTAATCAATTTTCCCAGCTTCCTTCCGAACCTTTTTGGAAGTGTTTCGAAAGATTTAAGGACTTTCTTGTTCAGTGCCCTCACCACGGTATCGAGAGATGGCAACTTTGCCAAACTTTATACGAAGGACCGAACCCAACAACTAAGCAGTTGTTGGAAACCATTTGTCAAGGTCACTTTCTTACAAAATCGAGCGAGAAAGCTTGGCAATTTCTCGACAATCTTACTGAACAAACACTTCAGTGGGAAAGCATTAGACAGACCACTTCATCTACTTCATCAGGTCAGTCTAGGGCAGGCATACATCAACTTGATATGTCGATTGCAATGAAGGCCGAAATGGTTGCACTCACGAAAAAACTGGAAGCAATTGAGACCAAATTCTCATCGCCTTCTCCTGCCCCAGCCTTACCACCACGCACTATTTGCGCTTGTTGTTCGGATCCGTCCCATTTAACCGAACAGTGTCCTTCCAACCCGCCTGTTCAAGGACAAGATCAAGTCAATGCTGCCTTTTAGTAAAGACAAAGAAATGACCCATACTCTTCAACTTATAATCCTGGTTGGAGGAGCCACCCAAATTTTGCTTGGAATCAAAATCAACAACAATTCCAAGGCAATAACAATTTCCAGAGGCCTCCTCCACAACAAAAAGCCCCTCAACAAACTCAATATCAGCAACCTTTCCAACCCCAACCGTACCAAAATCAAATGAACAATTTTGCACCAAACAACTTTTTTCCTCAAAATAATTTTGTTCAACCAAATAACGATAAGGTTTCCTCACTAGAACAAAGTCTGGATGCGTTTTTAAAACAATCTACGCAATCCTCAGCCATCATCTAATCATCCATTCAGTCTTTGGTGCAACACACTGCATCACATGAGCAAAGCATCAAAAACATTGAAGCTCAAATTGCACAACTGAATGCCGCGTTAAGCGAGCGAGAGAAGGGGAAACTTCCATCTCAACTACTGCCAAATCCCGGTCACACACAAAATACATATGTTGCTCATGAACAACAAAATCATAATGTGAGTGCCGTGACCACATTGAGATCTGGAAAGGTATTGCACAACAACGTTGGCAATAATGAAACCTCGGCCGCCGCTTCTTCTTCATCTTCTTCAAAGCTTTTTCTTCATTCTTCACAATGCTCTACTACTTCTAATTCGAATGGACCCACATCTCACTCCACGAAAACACCAACACTGGGATCCGTTCTAACTCCGCAATCTACTTCACAAACATTGGACTCAACAAATTTTCAAAATATTCCATTTCCAAACAGGTTGAGATCCAATAAACCTACTCCACAAATGGAGAAGATTGTGGAGCTATTCAAACAGGTTAGCATTAACATACATCTCTTGGATACAATCCAACAAGTTCTTTCTTACGCTAAAATTTTGAAGGACTTATGCACCAAAAAGAGAAAATCGCAGGTATCTAAGAAAGTTTTCTTGGCTAGTACAGTAAGCGATGCTCTTACCCAAACTTTACCCCAAAATGCAAGGACCCTGGCTGTCCTACAATTTCAATAACTATTGGGGATAAGAACATCAATCGCGCACTTTTAGATCTTGGTGCCAGTGTTAATTTGCTTCCCTATTCAGTATATAAACAATTTGGCGTTGGAGAGCTGAAACCCACAAATTGTACTCTCCAAATGGCCGACCGATCCATCACCCATCCTAGGGGTAAGTTAGAGGATGTGTTAATTAAAGTAGGGGACTTCATTTTTCCCGTTGATTTCATTGTTATGGACACACAGCCTGTAGCTAACCCCCGAAGTCAAATTCCGGTGATACTCGGTCGACCATTCCTTGCAACTTCTAATGCGGTGATCAATTGTCAAAATAGTTCGATGAACCTATCTTTTGGAAACATGACAATTGAACTCAACATTTTTAAGTTGGAGAATCAGCCCTCCGAGCCTAATGCTAATATACTTGATGTTTGCTCGATCCAAGAGATCACTCAGGAGGACTGTGAGCTCGAAAAATTTCTGTTCGATCACAGCAGTTTTGACGCTACTAGTGCGTTCCTCTTTGAATCTGATACAGCTTTGACACCCGATAATGATTACGAGTGTTTCACCTTTTCGAACGATTTTGAAGAATCACCATCCGAGTTTGAGTCCTTTGAATTTTTGGATGAGTTAGCTGAACCATCCGACTCAGTTGCTTACACTCGCTTTGAACCTCTATTGGAATCCTTCGAGTTTGAGACAGTTTCACCAATTTTACCTTCAATTGTTTCGCCTCCAAACCTCGAACTCAAGCTATTTCCATCTCACCTTAAATATGCTTACTTGGGTGAGAATGAGACCCTTCCTGCTATCATTTCGGCTTCTTTAGCCCCCGAGCAAGAGACAACCCTTTTAACGGTCCTACAAAATAATCGACAAGTTTCTGGCTGGACTATGGCGGACATCAAGGGGATTAGTCCTCTAATAGTTGAACATCATATTCATTTGATGGATGATGCCAAGCCAGTAAAGGATCCACAAAGACGACTAAATCTTATCATGAAGGAGGCTGTTAAAAAGGAGATTGTAAAATGTCTTGATAGTGGTATCATTTACCCTATTTTTGATAGCCAGTGGGTTAGCCCTATTCACGTTGTCCCAAAGAAATCGGGCATAACGGTCATAACTAATGAGGCGAATGAGTTAATACGTACACTCACCCAAACTGGGTAGCGAGTATGCATCGATTATAGAAAACTCAACGCCGCGACACGGAAAGACTACTTTCCATTACCTTTCATTAACCAAATGCTAGAACGATTAGCTGGACATGAATTTTACTGCTTTTTGGATGGCTTTTCCGGCTATAATCAAGTTCCCATCGCCGAAAAGGACCAAGACAAGACCACATTTACTTGTCCTTTCGGTACATTCGCTTACCGTCGCATGCCCTTTGGGTTATGAAATGCACCCGCTACTTTCCAGCGGTGTATGATGGGCATTTTTTCAAACATGGTTGAAAAATTCTTAGAGATTTTAATATATGACTTCTCCATTTTCGGCGACTCCTTTGACGAGTGTTTGCTACATTTAGACGCAGTTCTTACCCGGTGTAGGGATAAGAACCTCATGTTAAATTGGGAGAAATGCCACTTTATGGTACGAAAAGGTATTGTCTTAGGACATATCATCTCGCAAAATGGCATTGAGGTAGATAAAGCTAAGATTGGAGTCATTTCCAATCTTCCTCCTCCCAAGTGCGTCAAAGACATCCAAGCCTTCCTTGGCCATGCCGGTTTCTATAGACGGTTCATCAAGTATTTTAGCAAGATAGCTAGACCCTTGACTCTTTTGTTGGCTAAGGACACCATTTTTTATTTCGACTCAACCTGCATGAAGGCGTTCGAGTCGTTGAAAAACTCACTTAATTCCGCTCCCATTCTTTCATCTCCTGACTGGACGCATCCATTTGAAATTATGTGCGATGCATCTGATTTCGCCATTGGTGTTGTCCTTGGATAGCACATTAATAAGATGCCGCATGTAATTTATTACTCTAGCCGAACCTTAAACGAGGCACAATTGAATTACACAACAACTGAAAAAGAGTTCTTAGCTGTTGTGTTTGCACTAGAAAAATTCAGGCCTTATTTAATCGGCTCTCCAGTCATCGTTTATACTGACCACTCAGCTCTTCGCCATCTTTTCGCGAAAAAGGACGCTAAATCTCGGCTTATACGTTGGATCCTCCTACTACAAGAGTTCGATCTTGTCATCAGAGATAAGAGAGGATACGAAAACGTAGTCGCCGACCATCTTTCACGCCTCTCTTCTTCGCTTACACTTCAAATTCCTATAAAAGACGTTTTTCTAGATTAGCAGCTCTTAACTGGGTCATGCGAACCTTGGTTCGCAGATATCATAAATTATTTGGCCACCAGACTTATACTAAACGAATGGTCGAATCAGGGCAGACTTAGATTTCTATCTCAAGTAAAACATTTTTACTGGGATGAGCCGTATCCATTCAAATACTGTCCCGACAAAATTATTCGTCGGTGTGTCCCCGACAATGAGTTTAAGAGCGTGCCGTCATTCTGCCACGATCAAGCGTGTGGCTGGCATTTTGGCCTAAAAAAGACAGCAGAAAAGATCTTGCAGTGTGGCTTCTACTGGCCACAACTTTTTAAAGACGCATATGAGTAATGCAAGACATGCTCCCAGTGCCAACACTTGGGCCGGATATCTTAGAGAAATGAAATGCCGCTCCAACCAATTTTGGTTGATGAAATTTTTGATGTTTGGGGGATAGACTTTATGGGACCATTTCCCAACTCTTTTGGGAACATGTACATTCTACTCGCTGTTGACTATGTTTCAAAATGGGCCGAGGCTGTGCCCAGCCGAACTAATGACAACAAGGTTGTTGTTAGATTTCTCAAACAAAACATTTTTTCTCGGTTTGGGCATCCTCATGCGATTATCAATGATAATGGATCTCACTTTTGTAATAGGACTTTCGAGTCCTTAATGCGAAAATACTCCATTACTCACAAGCTGTCAACGCCCTATCATCCCTAAACTTATGGGCAAGCCGAGATTTCGAATTGAGCATAAGGCATTTTGGCATGTCTCCATATAGGCTTGTTTAAAGAAAGGTTTGCCACCTTCCGGTTGAAATTGAGCATAAGGCATTTTGGGCAATAAAAGAGTTGAATCTATCATTGGGAGATGCGAGCAGAAATAGAAAGCTGCAGTTGAATGAATTAAACGAGCTGCGGGATGAAGCTTATGAGAACGCAGTAGTTGTTAAAAACCGAACGAAGGTGTTCCACGATAAACACCTTATGCGCAAGAGTTTCAAACCTGGTCAACAGGTTTTACTTTACGACATTCGGTTACATTTCCATCCCGGCAAGCTCAAATCTCGATGGAAAGGGCCATTTTTGATACGCATCGTATATTCGCACGGTGCGGTCGATCTAGAAAACCCGGAGGACGGTTCACTGTTTAAAGTGAACGGACATCGACTTAAACCGTTCTTCACTGTGGACCCTTCGGAGGAGCACTTGTTTTTACAGGAGCCGATCTACATTGACTGACCTTCCTCCATTTACCCCTAAATTTCGATTATCTAGCCAAAACACTGTTTCAAACAAGTTTTGGGGTATGTATCATTTGTACTTATATAAAAACAAACTAAAAAAATGAAAATTTGAAAATAAAATTTTTTTAGGGTATTTTTGTAAATTTCCTGTTTTAATTAAAAAAAATAAAAATTTTATTTACAAATAATTTCCTCTTTTCAGGAGGAGTTTTTTGCAAATAACCAACACACTCCCCCTATAAATAAAACCCGACCCCTCTTTGTTTTCATAACCCTAATTTTACTCCTCTCTACAAACCCTAGCCGCCGCTCCAACTTCTGCAGAGAGATCCCTCCTAGCCGCCGCATTTCCGCCGCAAGAAGCAGGTTCTGACCGCGCATCCGCCGTGTGTTGGTGACGTTGCCCTCTGAAATTTTTCAGCCCTTTTAGATCAGTGAACTTTCTGAATAGCACCAACTATGAAGTTAGAACGAGATTTTTCACAAATCTTTTCACACACAAATTACGGGAGTTATTTTGGTGATGAAATCATACGGAGGGGGTGGAGCTTGTTAATTTACAATTATCCTAATGCTTATGCCTTTCCGGATCTAGTCACTTGTTTTTACGAGTGCATGGAGGAAGGCTGCCTTGCACAATACGGTTTTATTAAATTATTTTGGGGCGATAGGGAAATAATCATTGACAGGGACTTCATCCATGAAGTCACTTTAATTCCTAGATTATCTATTCATGACCAATCTCTTCAATTTGAAGACTACATGCCTTTAATGGGTAATGACTGCTCAAGGGAACCTAGGAAGGGAATACAGGCTAGAACCCTCTTCGCCAATGTTTTAACCGTGTGCCGGTGGGCACAAAACAACATTTTTGGCAGTTCACATAACACGACATTTTTCACCCCATCTCTTCATATCGTGCACACCTTAATAACTAGGAACCCTAGATTTGACATGTGCACGGTTTTGCTTAATTCAATTGGTGCTGGCAAAAGGGCTGCAAATTACTCATGCCTTATGTTAGTGACACAACTGTGTCGCTATTTCCTCCCTGTGGAGGAATTTGAATTCTACATGCATGGAGATATACCCATTAGGTCTCTCATTGAGGGCGTATCCACGTCCTATACCCGCTTGACTGATGTATGGTCATAAAGAGAACCGGCCGAACATGTACCAGCCAGAACACCCAGCTCTAGCTCAACCGCGAGCGAGGAAGAGCTTACCCCCATAGAACATGCACGTCTTCTTAGAAGAGCTATTAGAGAGATTGATAATTTGGTGGGGATGGTGACCAACTTGGATCATCGGGTAACTGAGATTTAACATGGCGTATCGACGCTGCTAGCGCGAGAGAAGCGTTCCCGTTCACGTTCAAGGGGACGCCGAGGGCCTGAGCAGTGAGGGCACTGCTTTTGGTAAGTTTGGGGGAGGAGGTGGTTAGTAAATAGTTATCATTGCATTGCATATTTTTAATTTTTGTACATATTTTTTCTTTTTTTTCTTTGCATGTTTATTTCTGCATTGCATCTTTATAAAAAATTAGAAAAATTGAAAATAAAAAAAAATTATAAATAAAATCAAATATTTTTTTTTTAAAAAAGTATAAAAATTTAATTTTGGCCATATTTGACTTAAGTTCGACAAGACGGTTAACTAGCTAGGAAAAACTAGATCCTAAACTTAGTAAATTAAAACCCCTAAAAATATCCTTTCTTAAAGTTTAACGGTAGAAAATATATGTTCTTGTAATTTTTTTAGAAATAGGCAAATTTTCAATTCAGTTCTTGGGCTAAATCAAAATAAGGGAAGAGTATTCAAATTTTTATTGCAGTGTAAGTCTGAAAAATAATTCCGAACCTTTAGTCTAAACTCTGAAAATATATACCCTACAACTCGCACATACACGCATTTTGAAACTTGGGATAGTAGAGGATACCTTGAATTGCTCTTTTCTAAAATCCTTAGTATGAAGGAAAAGAAAATAAAAGTACAAGTGTGAATAAAGAGACATAAAAAAATGAACACTGGTTTTGTAACTACTTAAGGCAGCATAAATAAAAAATATAGCGAGGGTGCTTTATCACCTAATACCTTTGACCAACTGGTTTGGGAGTCACTGCTAAGCCTTAGGTATTACAAGACGAGGAATTCCGCCTTAATGCGCGAACACATTTTGTAATCGGTCGTTAGTACCTCAAGAAGTATTAACGGTCGCATGAAGGATGCGTGAGCAATTTCATCTAAAATTCACCAACTAAAAGTACTTTGGACGATGGACAAGAGTATGATAGCTTGAATTGAATTTCCAAGTATATGGGTGATACATACACACATGTAGGGGTATATGATTGGGGTTTGGATGAGAGATAGGAATGAAAGATAGGGCTTACACATTCAGTAGAGATGATAAAAATTCCTAAGTTGAGATAGAACCTTAGAAAGAAAATTCAAAAGATGCTAAAAGCTAAATAAATTTATAGAACATATACAATCTTAAGTTAAATGATAAGTGAGTATAAAAAATACGGGTTGATGATTTCGAAGTTGAAGATAATAGAATTTCTTGCTAGAACACCGAATTGAAGAATGAAAGTCAATAGACCAAATTGATCAGATTTTGTGGCTAGTATCCGCTGAAAACCCTCAGGAGACAACACTCCTCCTACTATGGACACATAGAGGTTTAACGGATTTTTGCACGAGCTCAGTGCAATCGCGATTCCCTTCGAAAGTGAGGTTAGGTTTTTTCGAGAATAAATTGGCTTTGCTTGGGACGAGCAAAAGATAAGTTTGGGGGTATTTGTTCATATCAGAATTTTGCATCATTATATTCCCCATTCTTAATCATATTGCAAATAAATAGGTGTTTTTGATCCATGTCTGCTAAATAGTTACAGGTTACAGGTCCTCGAAACAATACAGTGAAAATGGTGAAAATACGCTACAAATGTGAGACTACGACCAACAAATAGATGAACTTCAAGATGCCACCTACCAGTTTGAGGAATAAACGAAGATCAACAAACAGTTCAATATACAAAGTACAAGGGCAGCACAAGATTCAAGACTTCAACACGGAGGTAACGGTAAAAGTCCACAAATTCTGCACTGTTGGAAATCTGGAAAAAACTAGAAAAGATTCTGATGAACCAAGTGAAGAAAACAGATGGAAAAAGAAACTTAAAGTATCACAGAAGAACCGAGCCTATAAAATGGCCGCGGAACCGCGGCCAAATAAGGCTTCTGGCCGCGGATCCGCGTCCGTCCAGAGCACGTGTCGGTGCGTGTCGGTGGGAGTCGGTGCATTGATCCGTCTTTCTTAGGGTAGTATTGTAATTTCAGATGTGGATCAGATGAAAACCCTAGGGTTTCTCCTATCTATAAATAGGAAAGCCTACAGCTCTTTTGGGGCATGCCTCATTTTATTATTCTAGATTAAATTTCAATTCCTTTGTAATCGTCAAGAGGTATCAATAAAAGTAAGTGATTTTTTTTATCTTGTGTTCTTCTTAAATTGCATATTTAATTCTCTGCATTTTTGTTACCTGTCTTTATTTATCTGCAAGTTAATTAGGTTAATAAAAAATATAAAAAATGAATTTTGTCACAATTTCCCAAATGAGTGAGTAGTTCCTCACTTGTTGGGGTTAGGATTGGGTAGGTTTGAGAGATGGAAATCTCTCACTCCTTTCTTGCCCTCATAACTTTATAAATTAGGACTCAATATAAATCAAACACCCACCGCTCACTACGGCACCCTATCTTACGAGATAGCGGTGATTCCCTAGTTAGACCGGTAGTGGTTGATTTACATAGAGATTAGGGCTAAGAGTTAAGAAGGGACGGACAAGGACCAAAAGGAAGAAACTACGTTTCTTTCTTGTCGTGCTAATCCCTTTTGTTAATTATTACCCTAGCACATAAGTTCTTAATTAGGGTAAAAGAAGTAGTGAGTAGAATTATCTTTCCAAACTTACCTAATCCTAATCCTAGCAAGGTTTTAATCCAAATCAACTTCAATCTTATTTTTTATAAAAATCAAAACCTACCACAAATAGGAATTGACTCGTTAGAACAATATGAAAAGACACGTTTTTCCTGTGGACCGACCCATACTCAACCGGCTAGCTACCAAGCGACACCGTTATTGATTGCGGTATATTCTATTCTTTGATTTTAAAAGCGCACACACGCAAAAGACCTCTCTCAATCAGCACCCTCAAACTAGTTAAACCAGAACTCCATGGACTATGATGTCCTTAAACGCATGGACTATGATGTCCTTAAATTTTATGGACTGTGGGGTCCTTAAACTCATGGACTATGATGTCCTTAAACTTTACAGACTATGATGTCTTTAACCTAGCATGGATTGTGGGGTCCTTAAACTCATGGACTATGATGTCCTTAAACATTATGGACTGTGGGGTCCTTAAACTCATGGAATATGATGTCCTTAAACTTTATGGACTGTGAGGTCCTTAAACTCATAGACTATGATGTCTTTAAAGTTTACAGACTATGACGTCTTTAAACTGGACCGCAATGTCCCTAAACTAAACATTAGAGCCCAAATGCTCTTTTGTTGGATCTAAATGATCCTGTTAAGTAGATCTTAGTTTAAAATTAGACTAACGTATCCTTGACAAACATTTAAGTTGATCTTAATCTCAAACGAGACTAACGATCCTTAAATCAATTCAACTACAGAGCCTTCCAACCAATATTGGTTCAAGGGTACATCTCTTCACTCCTCTGATATTTGTCGTTGTAATCCTTCAACGTCTTCAGAGAGGTGACGGGTCCCGACAACCAAACATACCATGGACTGTGGGGTCCTTAAACTCATGGACTATGATCTCCTTAAACTTCACAGACTATGATGTCTCTAAACTAGACTATGATGTCTTTAAACTCCATGGACTATGATGTCCTTAAACTCTTGGACCCCAATGTCCCTAAACTAAACAATAGAGCCCAAATGCTCTTCTGTTGGATCTAAATGATCCTGTTAAGTTGATCTTAGTCTAAAATTAGATTAATGTATCCTTAACAAATGGTTAAGTTGATCTTAGTCTAAAATTAGACTAATGTATCCTTAACAAACGTTTAAGTTGATCTTAGTCTCAAATGAGAGTAACGATTCTTAAACCCAATCCAAACTCAAATCTAAGAAGATATGGATTTGGACTAATCCACGCCCTATGGGCGACAACATAAATTAGTCTCCGTATACAATCCACGGGCAACCAAAAACAAAACAAACACACAGGACACGAAGTGACCATCTGGAGAAGGAGAAAGTGGTTACCACGATGCGGTAGCGTAATTAACTTCAGGGGCTTGCGCCTGTAGGGAAGAGCGTCCCCACAATCAAAAACCCCTCAACGAGGGGGAATCTGATGAAGTCTGCTATATTGGCCGCATCCATTTAAACCTTCGATATATGGTGTCATAAATCAACTTGGCATCTTCGGAGAGGTGGACAGATAGCACCAAATATCATCTGCCCTTGAAGTTCAGGCCGGATGTCCCAACGTCCCGGTCGCGTCTTTCGGCGGAGAACAGATTCTGGCATGCCCGGTGGGACCTTTTCCTCTTTCCACTCCACACTTCGTATGTCGTGTTTTTCCCGTGATCAGATAATCGCGGTGTGCATGTTTGTGTTTTCCCTTAGGGGAGTGGATACTGAAGTCGGCGCTTCGTCTTTATGAAGAATGGCGTTTGTTCCCACCTTAGCAACACAAGCTTTGTCATATCTGGTGGAGTCTAGTACGGGCTACATGCAGGCTCAAATCTCTGCAATCCGGCTCTTCAAGAAATTAACGGGCTTCTCTTTGGGTCGATGCTCCTAACTCCTACCTCGGTGCCTCAACACCGATGGAGGAAGCCCATAGGGTGTTTTTCGTCCACAGGCGGGCACCCCAAGCAGCAGCTTTGCCGACGGAATCAGTCCTCAAACAACTGGTACATGCCAAGGACCAAGGTCCACGCAGGGGGTAGAATATTCAAACTCTCAAAGGAAATACGGGCCAGGCTCGGCAAAATCTTGAAGCTAATTAAATCCCGGCCGTAAGAAATGGTCGACGTCGATATTGGCATCATACAAAATGAGCTGGGGGCAGTTCTTCGTATAGTTCTGTTTCAACCTCAGTGGTGAATGTTGTTCCAACCAGGAGCAGCTTCAAATTGGTGTGAAGGGTCAGATAAAATTTTCCTACCGCAATATTTGAGAAATCTCTACAGCCCATGGAGATCTCACGAGAGCAGAAACCAGTTCGCTCCCTGAAGCAACTTTCCTCATCTATATATAAAGTACGAAAGCGAGTGAAGGTCTCTGTCGTCAACTGCGGCTCTTCCCCTAAACGTCAGCCAAACTCTGACAAATCCTCTTTCAAATACATGGGGACTCATCCCAAGACGGATCCCGATACAGCGGTTCCTCCCAAAACCAAAGCGGCTTTTCACAAAGAAGAGAGGCCCAATAAAGCTCAAGTACCCGAAGCAAACTCCAAAGGCCAAAACTCCAAATGCCCCAAGCCTGGGGGCATGGTAGTTCACATAGTCTATGTGGTGAATTCCAAAGACAAAGTTCGAGTTTCTACTAGTCACCGACCTCAAACTCAGTCCTTAACAATAGTTCAACTGCAACGTGCAAAGCTACAGGAGATGCTTGCTCAGGCGGCAGCAAACGCTAATCCATCGTCTAAGGCAAATTCCAAAGACGCACCTGGAGAAAGAATAGAGAAGGGGTCGGATATTGATTTCCTAAAGCGCGCTCTGAAAAAGGGAGATGCAGAAGCGGAAGAAATGTCCACTAAAATGAACCAGATGGCCCTTCTGATTCAGAATATGGCTGGAATGATACTTCAATCGAAACCACTGGCGGATGAACTGCCGGTAGTCGGTCTTAAAGATAAGGATGACATTTCAAATCCTCTGCGAAGCTCATCAATGGCTGAGAAGGAAATGATTCCTAAAAGCAAAGCTGAACGAATATATCGCTCGGCAAATCGAAGCTCACTACGCCAGTGAAGCTGCAAATAGATCAATCATGATTGGTCGACCGTATCCGACATGGCATAATCAAATACAATACCCACGAGAGTACACACTTCCAACGTGCCACATGTACAAAGGAACTGAGAATTCTCGCCGGCACATGGCGCGATTTGAACCCATGTGCAGCAATACTGATATACTTCTCCTCTGACAGTTCATCGGCTGTCTGGAGGGCATTGCCTTCGAATGGTATGCGGGACTCCCGAATGACTCCATGAATACCTTCGACGAAATGGAGACGCCCTCCTGTCAGAGATTCGCTAGTATGAATAAATGCACTATCGTGACAGCACTGGTCAACGAAAGGGTTAGACCGAATGAGACTTGGGTTCAATGTGTTACCCGATGACGAAATATCTGGTTAAATACAAGAAATGCATCGATGAAGTTGCAGCCATGGGAATGCTCATAGCCATTCTTGACCCAAATTCAAAGGCGTTCTCGTATATGGCCCTTTTCAAGCCGACGGCCTTCCAAGAGCTCATGGACAAAATGACTTGATTGGATTAGCTGAGTCAAGCCCCTTCATCATCTGATGAAGATGAATGAAAAGCGAAGGTAAGGTGGTATTTGTTGCCGACGCTCAACAAAAAAAATGAGCGACTTTGAAACAACCTGTCACTAAAAAAGCTACGGCGTGGGTACTCGCTCTCTCCCGAGGTATACACAGGGGGGTATATATCTCACTGGCTGAAGAATCTCTACGTAAGATAGTCCTTTCTTCTTAAAGAATAGAAAGGATATCAAGGGGCTTACAAACGAGTCCTGCAGTCAAGTGGAATATCCCACTTGAAACCCAAAAAAAAGGTATGTCCACAAGAAAAATGGGCACGGATGAAAACCCAAAAGGGCGCCGTGAGTAAAAACAGCAGGACTACCGGCGATGTTTGTGAAAACCCGATAGGGCGCAGACTCGTAAAAAAAACGGTATGCCCATAAGCGAAATGGCCACGGATGAAAACCTGAAAGGGCTCCGTGAGTAAAAATAGCAGGGCTACCGGCGAGTTTATGAAAACCTGAAAGGGCGCAATCTCGTTAAAAGACACTTGCGAGGTCCTCTCGACCTTATAAGGAGAAAACACCTGCGTGAGATCCTTACGACTCACAAAGGAGCAACACACTTAGGGATCCCCACGATTCTTGAGGAGAAATTACACTTACGAGATCCTCATGACTCGTAAGGAGAACTATCTTATGAGACCCTCACGACTCGTAAGATTCAGAAGACTTAAGCTACAAGGATCTAAACCTGTTCTTAAACCATCACAATCCCCAGATTGCCCTACAAGCGGTCCAAAATTGGTCCTTATATACAATCCACAGGAACGAATAAATATTTCCCTAACAGAGCCCCACTAGCGACCAGGGATATGCTTGCACGGTGAACAAACCCTTGTAAGTCCTCTCGACTTATGAGGAGAAAACACTCTTGTAAGGTCTTTACGACTTATAAGAGAACATACACTTAAGAATCCTCACGATTTTTAAGGAGAAAATGCACCTACGGGATCCTCACGACTCGTAGGGAGAAACACCTTTATGAGACCTTTACGGCTCATAAAGTCAAAAGCCTTAGTCGACAGGATCTTAACCCTGTTTGCTAAACCATCTTTGCTCGAACCGATAAAGGCAAATGATGATTCGCTCCTGACAATGTCCCAGTTGCAGCGATGCTGATGCCTAAATCGGTATCAAATCCCAAGTCTTTTCAAAGCAAATGATGATTCGCTCCTGGCAATGTCCCAGTTGCAGCGATGTCGATGCTTAAATCGATATCAAATCCCAAGTCCGTTCACAGCAAATGATGATTCGCTCCTGACAATGTCCCAGTGGTAGCAATGTTGAAGCCTGAATCGGAATCAAATTCCAAGTCCTTTCACGGCAAATGATGATACACTCCTGGCAATATTCCAGTCGCAACGATACTGATGCTAAGACTGGCATCAGATTCCAAGTTCCATACTCGCGATAAAAAATCAGTGAGCCAAAAATGCATATGAAATAGCCGAAATGATGGGGCAACTTGGAAAAAAATCAGCAAGTAAAACATATGCATACAAAATAGCCGAAATGGTTGGGCAACCCGCAATAAAAAACAGCGAGTAAAAAGAAAAGAATAGCCGAAATGATTGGGCACCGCGAAAAATAGCCGAAATGATTGGGCAATCCCGACTTTCGCGATATAAAAAGCTGAAATGATAGAGTATCGCGGAAAGAAATAAAAAATGAAATGAAACTTTTTGCCCTACAGATGAGATCACATCGATCCCTGTATACAATCCAGGGGCACAAAAAAAAGGGAACCATATTTTCCCACCAGGCTCCGTCAAAAGGAGAGCTAAGTCTCGACGGTTCACAAAACAACCTAGAGACCACCTTGACACTCATCTCATCATAGCAGATATAGTGTCAACAACGACGTTTCTTCTCACTCCAGCAGAATGCAGACGCGACGTCAACAAGCGACCCCAGGATCAAAACCAATCGGAGCCACGGCAAAGTCCCCAGTTCTAAATCTTAACGGCAACATCTACAGCCTAAAAATCAGCAATGGTGATCCTCCTCATTCCAACAGGATTCGGACGCAACATCACTCAATGGAGCCATGGCAAAGTCCCTAGTTCCAAGACTCTACGGTCCATAGACAACGTAGAGTCAACCAATGACCTCCTTGCTGGATCAATACTCTGTCTCGGAAACAAGTCAACCAACCCCCAGGGAAATCAGTGTCCTTGGGAAATAACTCGATTCAGAAAAATCAGCATCCTTGACGAGAGCATCTCGATTCGCATCGATCCGTAAAGAAATCAGTGCCTTTGCAGGAATATCTCGATTCGTCTCAACTCCGAGAAAATCAGTGTCCTTGGTAAATACCTCGATTCAGGGAAATCAGCGTCCTTGACGAGAGCATCTCGATTCGCGTCGACCCGCAAGAAAATCAGTGTCTTTGCAGGAATACCTCGATTCATCTCAACTCCAAGGAAATCAGTGTCCTTGGCAAATACCTCGATTCAGGAAAATCAGCGTTTTGACGAGAGCATCGCGATTCGTGTCGAACCACAAGGAAATCAATGTCTTTGCAGGAATACCTTGATTCTTCTCAACTCCGAGGAAATCAGTGTCCTTGGCAAATACGTCGATTCAGGGAAATCAGCGTCCTTGATGAGAGCATCTCGATTCGCGTCGACCCACAAGAAAATCAGTGTCTTTGCAAGAATATCTCGATTCGTCTCAACTCTGAGAAAATCAGTGTCCTTGGCAAATACCTCGATTCAGGGAAATCAGCGTCCTTGACGAGAGCATCTCGATTTGCGTCGACCCACAGAGAAATCAGTGTCTCTGCAGGAATATACGATGTCAGCAAAACGGAGCCATGGCAGAGTCCCTAGTTCCAAGTCTCGACGGCCAAGTATATAGCCTGGAGACCCACAACAGCGTTCCTCCTCATTCCAGCAGGATTCAGACGCGACAATCAACCTTGGAGCCATGGCTAAGTCCCTGTTCCAAATCTCGACAGTTCACAGACAGTCTAGAGATCACCAACAGCATTCCTCCTCATTCCAGCAGGATCCAGACGCGACAATCAACCTTGGAGCCATGGCAAAGTCCCTGTTCCAAATCTCGACGGTTCACAGACAACCGAGAGAGCAAATCCTGGTCACGTAGACCATGGCTAAAGTCAATCCTGACCCCGTGGGAAACGGCCAGAGCGAATCTTGTTCATATAGAACACGGCTAAAGTCAATCCTGACCCCGTTGGAAACAGCCAGAGCGAATCCTGGTCACGTAGAACACGGCCAATGTCAATCCTGACCCCGCGGGAAATAGCCAGAGCAAATCCTGGTCACGTAGAACACGGCTAAAGTCAATCCTGACCCCGTGAGAAACATCCAGAGCGAATCCTGGTCACGTAGAATACGGCCAAAATCAATCCTGACCCCGTGGGAAACAGCCAGAGCGAATCCTGGTCACGTAGAACACGGCCAAAGTTAATCCTGATCCCGTGGGAAACAGCCAGAGCAAATCCAGGTCACGTAGAACACGGCCAAAGTCAATCCTGACCCCGTGGGAAACGGCCAGAGAGAATCCTGGTCATGTAGAACACGACCAAAGTCAATCCTGACCCCGTGGGAGACGGCCAGAGCGAATCCTGGTCACGTAGAACACGGCTAAAGTCAATCCTGATTCCATAGAAAATGGCCAGAGCAAATCCTGGTCCCGTAGAACACGGCTAAGGTCAATCCTGATCCCGTGGGAAACAGCCAAAGAAAATCCTGGTCCCGTAGAACACGGCTAAGGTTAATCCTGACCCAGTGGGAAATGGCCTGACCCTGTGGGAAACAGCCAGAGCAAATCCTGGTCCCATAGAACACGGCTAAAGTCAATCCTGACCCTGTGGGAAACGGCCAGAGCAAATCCTGGTCCCGTAGAACACGGCTAAAGTCAATCCCGACCCCGTGGGAAACGGCCAGAGCAAATCCTGGTCCCGTAGAACACGGCTAAAATCAATCCTGACCCCGTGGGAAACGGCCAGAGCAAATCCTGGCCCCGTAGAACACGGCTAATATCAATCCTGACCCCGTGGGAAACAGCCAGAGTAAATCCTGGTCCCGTAGAACACGGCTAAAGTCAATCCTGACCTCGTGGGAAACGGCCAGAGGAACCCCTGACCCCGTACGGCTAAAGTCAATCCTGACTCCGTATGGCCAAAGTCAACCCCTCCTGGCCCCGTAGAAAACGGCTAAAGTCAATCCTGACTCCGTGGGAAACAGCTAGAGTAAACCCTTGAACTCTCCGTCAAAGCAATACTTTGATTCGGGAGCAGGTCAACTCATCAATCACTTACGAGTCCTCTCGACTTGTAAGGAGAAAATTCTCTTGTGAGATCCTTACGACTCTCAAGAGAAAATGTACTTAGGAATCCTCATGATTCCTAAGGAGAAACCACACCTGCGAGATCCTCTTGACTCGTAGGGAGAAAAGTCTTTATGAGACCCTCACGGCTCATAAAGTTGAAAAGTCTTAGGTGGCAGATCCTAACCCTGTCTCCCAAGCCATCATTGCCTCGCAGAGAGGTCAAGGTAGATTTTCTACTGGCTACACTCTCCTAAGTCAAATATCGACAAGGAGGTAAACAATCACTTATGAATCCTCTCGACTTGTAAGGAAGAAAATTCTCTTGTGAGATCCTTACGACTCTCAAGGGAAAAACACACTTAGGAATCCTCACGATTCCTAAGGAGAAAATACACCTACGAGATCCTCTCGACTCGCAGGGAGAAAAGTCTTTATGAGACCTTTACGGCTCATAAAGTTGAAAAGTCTTAGGCGGCAGATCTGAACCTGTTTCCTAAGCCATCGCTTCTTATCTCGATTCAGGGAAAATCAGCGTCCTTGGCGAGAACCTCTTGATTCGTTTCGACCCGCAAGGAAATCAGTGTCTTTGTGAGAATCTCTCGATTCGTCTCAACTTGCGGGAAAATTAGTGTCCCTACGCATAAAGAAAATTCTCTTATGGGATCCTTACGATTTTCAAGAGAAAACGCACTTAGGAGTCCTCACGACTCCTAAGGAGAAAAGACACCTACGAGATCCTCACGACTCATAGGGAAAAAAGCCTTTGTGAGACCCTCACGGCTCATAAAGTTGGAAAATCTTAGGCAGCAGATCCTAACCCTTTTTCCTAAGCCATCGCTACCTTATAAAGAGTTCAAGATGAATTGTTATCTACCATCTATGGGCCACACTTGCCAAAGCTACATGCCACTGAAATGGAGAAGTTACTCATGAGCATATAAACTACTTCACGCCAGAGTAAAACATAAAGAAATAGAAGGGTGCGGCTCATGGAGCTGAGGGTTTGGAACTATAACCCTTAAGAGTCGAGATTTGAGTCAATGATAAATGACGACACCTATGTCCGCTCGTTATCTTCTTAGATCAAGATTCTGAAAATTATATACCAACCCAAAACTGGTCATACGCTATGAATTACTCTGCACTACTCCACTCACGTATATACTTAGGTGGGCAAAGCAGTGGGGGGCATTTGTTCCCGCCAAAAAATTTCTACGCGAAAGAGCCCAAGGTATCAAATGGCAGCGATACGTTTAAGAAAATGTGAACCAGTATTTTCCGGGCTGTATTTTGACAAACTTCCAAATGTGAAATAGCTAAATTCTGATGACATCGAAAGCGTCTCGAAAAAGCCTTCGATTTGATATATTATGGGCCTCATAATTTATCCGAGATCAAAAGTTATGAGCAAATATGCTATGCACGTGTAATCTAAAGAAGAAAATGCGAACCAGTATTTTCCGGACTGTATTTTTACAAACTCGCGAATGAGAAATGGCTAAATTCTAATGCTACGAAAGTGTCTCAAATAATCTTTCGATTTGATATATTATGGGCCTCATAATTCATCCGGGATCAAAAGTTATGAGCAAATGTGCTACGCACGTGTAATCTTAAGTAACGCTCTACTATACGGGGATGCATTTTTAGTCCCATATCGGGAAAAAGAGAGATGCCTTTTCTACCACTCCCATATAAATAAGAAGGGATACCTCTTAGAAAAGAGGAGTATTTCATAATACTCAAAGGAGATTATTTCTCCATAGGAACTTGCTCCCCCCATAATACGCATATGCGCAAGCGCCACGTACGCTACGTGCAATGCACGTGCGCCGGCCACATGCGCGCCACGGGCAACGCACGTGAGCCAAACACGTGCAACATATGTGGGAGTATTCCATAATACTCAAAGAAGATTATTTCTCCATAGGAGCTTGCTTCCCCCCAGAATGCGCATATGCGCAAGCGCCATGTGCGCCACATGCAATGCACGTGCGCCGGCAACATACGCACAACGTGCAACGCATGTGAGCCAAACACGTGCAACGAATGTGAGAGAATTCAATTCTCAAAGGAGATTAGTTCTCTATAGTAGATTGCTCCCCCCATAATGTGCATATGCGGAAGCGCCATGTGCGTCACGTGCAATGCACGTACGCTCGCCATATGCGCGCCACGTGCAACGCACGTGAGCTAAACACGTGCAACGCACGTGAGAGAATTCAATTCTCAAAGGAGATTAGTTCTCCATAGGAGCTTGCTCCCCCCATAATGCACATATGCGCAAGCGCCATATGCGCCACGTGCAATGCACGTACACCCGCCATATGCGCGCCATGTGCAACACACGTGAGCCAAACACGTGCAACGCACATGAGAGAATTCAATTCTCAAAGGAGATTAGTTCTCCATAGGAGCTTGCTCCCCCCTCATAATGCACATATGCGCAAGCGTCATATGCGCCATGTGCGATGCACGTGCGCCCGCCACATGCGTGCCACGTGTAACGCGCATGAGCCAAACATGTCCAACGCACGTGAGAGAATTTAATTCTCAAAAGAGCTTAGTTCACCATGTTAGGGCCTTAGCTACCCCCCATAATACGCATATGCGCAAGCGCCATGTGCGCCACGTGCAATGCACGTGCGCCCGCCACATGCGGGCCACGTGCAACGCACGTGAGCTAAACATGTGCAACGCACGTGGAAGAATTTAATTCTCAAAGGAGCTTAGTCTCCCTGTTAGGCTCTTAGCTGCCTCCCTATAATGCGCATATGCGCAAGCTCCATGTGCGCTACGTACAATGCACGTGCGTCCGCCATATGCGCACCACGTGCAACGCACGTGAGCCAAACATGTGCAACGCACGTGGGAGAATTTAATTCTCAAATGAGCTTAGTTCTCCAAGTTATGGCCTTAGCTGCCTCCATGATGTGCGCCCGCCACGTGCGACGCACGTGCGCCCGCCACGTGCGACGCACGTGCGCCCGCCACGTGCGACGCACGTGCGTGAACGCAAAGAGGCCATTTCAGCAGTTAGGAGTTTAAGCTTCAACATATTCTTCCTCCTGATAAGTGGGACATGGTTCAAAGGGTACATCTCTCCACACCTTCGATATATGGCGCTGTAATCCCTCAGCGTCGTCGAAGAGGTGGTGAATCCCAACGACCAATGATCTCTCTTTCTAAATAACAAAGGGATCCCTGATAAACTCCAAGTTTAAAAAGAGGGGAGACACATACACAGACAGAGGGAGAGGGGAAGAAAAATAGATAGAGAATTTAATTCTCTAAAGAAGAGGAACCACTTCCAAAAGCTCCCACAAAAAGAGAACTTAATTCTTAAACCAAGAGTTTAACTCTTCTCAAAGAACTTAGTTCTTCCTCTGGTTAAGATCTGCAGAAGCAGATCTCCCCACAAGTTGAGAATTTAATTCTCATCGGGGAGATTCTTTCATGCAGATTCAAAACACAGGAGAAAGAACTGAATCCAAAAGAGTTTAACTCTTACAAAACATATAGGAATTTAATTCCTCTGGAACTAGGGTTTAACCCTTTAAAAAGAATTTAATCCCTATAAAGAACAAAAGGAGAACTTGATCCCTCGGAACCATAGAAGAACAGCCTGATGATTCATTAGCATTCAAACGCTACATAAAAGCTCACGTGATCCCACGTGAACACCTTTGAGGAACAAAGAGGGAAAGAATGAGATCTAGTCACGTGACCCCTAAGAAGTGCTCAGCAATTATAAAAGAGAAAAGGGAATAAACCCTATTTTTGGGAGCGCCACGTGACCCCCCGTCATCCCTGAGAAGTGCTCAGCACTTATAAAAGAGAAAAGTGAATAAACCCTATTTTTGGGAGCGCCACGTGAACCCACGTGATCTCTGAGAAGTGCTCAGCACTAATAAAAGAGAAAGTGAATAAACCCTATTTTCGGAGCACCTCACGTGACCCCACGTGACCCCTGAGAAGTGCTCAGCACTTACAAAAGAGAAAAGGGAATAAACCCTATTATTGAGATCAGGTCACGTGCACCCACGTGACCCCTGAACAAAGCCCTTCAGAAGAAAAGGGGGAATAATTCAAAGGGAAGTTTCCATTCTTGGGGCTCCTCACGTGATCACCCGTGACCCAATAGTGCTTAGCATTCAGAAAAGAAACAAGGGAATAAACCCAAAGGAGCAGCGCCAACTTCAAGCGCCATACGTGACCCTACGTGAGCGCATCAAATTCTTAGTGTTTAACACTACTTCAAGCATCTCACGTGACCCCACGTGAGCGCATCAAATTCTTAGTGTTTAACACTACTTCAAGCGTCTCACGTGACCCCACATGAGCACAAAAAATTCTTAGTGTTCAACACTACTTCAAGCGCCCCACGTGATCCTACGTGAGCGCATCAAATTCTTAGTGTTTTGCACTATTTCAAGCGCCTCACGTGGGAGCACGTAAGCGTTGATCATACACTAATGTTTAATACTATGAGAGGCCAACATTAGCCCGAATTAACTAAGTCTCCTGAAACCAAGACCCTTTTTCGGTCATCAGTCAGCCAAGCCCTCATTATACTCAGGTTTTCTCAAAATTGATCCAAGTCTCAGAAATAGCTAATGAACTCCTGGAATCTAAAATGATGTTCATTCCACCCTGAACTCTCCCCTCGATCTGGAATTTGGTTCAAGGTTACATCTCTCCACACCTCTGATACATGTCGTTGTAATTCTTCAACGTCTTCAGAGAGGTGGAGGGTCCCGATAAACAATAACTTTTGGCGCACCCTCAAACTGGTTAAACCAGAACCCCATGGACTATGATGTCCTTAAACTCATGGACTATGATGTCCTTAAACTTTACGGACTATGGGGTCCTTAAACTCATGGACTATGATGTCCTTAAACTTTACAGACTATGATGTCTTTAAACTACCACGGACTGTGGGGTCCTTAAACTCATGGACTATGATGTCCTTAAATTTTACGGACTGTGGGGTTCTTAAACTTATGGACTATGATGTCCTTAAACTTTATGGACCGTGAGGTACTTAAACTCATAGACTATGATGTCTTTAAACTTTACAGACTATGACGTCTTTAAACTGGACCGCAATATCCCTAAACTAAACAATAGAGCCCAAATGCTCTTTTGTTGGATCTAAATGATCCTGTTAAGTAGATCTTAAGCATAAATTAGACTAACGTATCCTTAACAAACATTTAAGTTGATCTTAATCTCAAACGAGACTAACGATCCTTAAATCGATTCAACTACAGAGCCTTCTAACTATTATTGGTTCAAAGGTATATCTCTTCACTCCTTTGATATTTGTCGTTGTAATCCTTCAACGTCTTCAGAGAGGTGACGGGTCCCGACAACCAAACATACCATGGGCTGTGGGGTCCTTAAACTCATGGACTATGATGTCCTTAAACTTTACAGACTATGATGTCTCTAAACTAGACTATGATGTCTTTAAACTCCATAGACTATGATGTTCTTAAACTCTTGGACCGCAATGTCCCTAAACTAAACAATAGAGCCCAAATGCTTTTTTGTTGAATCTAAATGATCCTGTTAAGTTGATCTTAGTCTAAAATTAGACTAACGTATTCTTAACAAATGGTTAAGTTGATCTTAGTCTAAAATTAGACTAACGTATCCTTAACAAACGTTTAAGTTGATCTTAATCTCAAATGAGAGTAACGATCCTTAAACCCAATTCAAACCCAAATCTAAGAAGATACGGATTTGGATTAATCCACGCCCTACAGATGACAACATAAATTAGTCTCCGTATACAATCCACGGGCAACCAAAAACAAAACAAAGACACACGACACAAAGTGACCATCTGGAGAAGGAGAAAGTGGTTACCGCGATGCGGTGGCGTAATTAGTTGCGGGGGCTTGCGCCTGCAGGGAAGAGCGTCCCCACAATCAGAAACCCCTCAACGAGGGGGAATCTGACGAAGTCTGCTACATCGGCCGCATCCATTTAAACCTTCGATATATGGTATCATAAATCAACTTAGCACCTTCGGAGAGGCGGACGGATAGCACCAAATAGCATCTTCCCTCGAAGTTCAGGCCGGACGTCCCAACGTCCCGGTCGCGTCTTTCGGCGGAGAACAGTGCGCTCTTGCGTGCGTGCGGGCCCATGCTTACCTGTGCACTTGTGCGCACGCGCACGTGCACGCGCAGTGCATGCAGGTGCACATGCGTGCGCACAGTGTTTAAGGAGGGCCAAAAGGTCCTAAATTGGGCCAAAAGGTCCGTTTTGGGGCCGAAATCCGGGCTTGGAGCTCCAAGGGGGTGTTCTCCTCTTCTTTGTCCTAGGGAGGTGCTCTTGATTCTTCAAAACCTAGATTTTAGATCTTGAATGGACCAAAAGGGTCTCTTTTCACTCTCACAAGTCTTGGATCTTGCCAAAAATGGAGTTTTGGAGACAGGTTCTCCTTATTCTTCCTTTCTCAAATTGGATATTGAGGAGCAAAAAGTAGATGCATAAAAATCTCTCCTTTTTTGGATTTGATAGAGTAATCACTCTTTTTTTAATGGACTTATGGCTAAAATCTAATTAGTTTTGATAAAAAAGAGCTTAAGCTCTTGATTTAATTTAAAAGAGAAGAAGATGAAGATTTTGAAGAGAGAGAGAGAGGCATAAACCCTAATTTTTATGAGGGATTAATTATCCGAATCTTTTGATAATGTTTGCCTTATATAGGCTACACTTTTTATACATAGCCCTTAGGCTATACAAAATGGCTGATTTGCCTATCCCATACCCATGTGCTCATTTATTTTTGCACTTGTGCAATGGGTTCTACATAATTTTGGCTTTTTGCCCATTTAATGTACAATTTAACATTAATTTGTAAATAAAAGCTATTTATTACATATTTCACTCTTTTTTTCTTTATTCTTCCACGGTCGGCTTAAGGCGGTTTGGGCATGGGCCCAGCTGCTTGGGGTCAGACCCGGGTTAGTTAAACCTGGGTCCACTCGGGTATTGACTTTGACTTTTTTCACGTTTAATTTGGATTTTTGATTTTGGTAATGGGGTGTAATTTTTTATCCCAACAAAATGCCCCCTATCAATGAATGCACTACATATATGGGTCGTGTGTATGAAATCGATGGATTTTCTTCCGTGGAGAGCTTGATTCTGAGGTGGAGCATAATTTCGGGAGCATCGTTCCGAAGCGGAGTATAATTCCGGGAGCATCATTCCAAGAGCGGAGTATAATTTCGGGGCAGAGCATCTTTCCAAGGGTGGAGCATAATTCGAGGAGCATCATTTCGGGAGCGGAGCATCATTTCGGGACAGAGCATAATTCCGGCGTGGAGCATCTGTCCAAGGGCAGAGCATGATTCTAGAAGCATCATTTCGGGAGCGGAGCATCTTTCCGAGGAGTGGAGTATAATTCTGGGGGCGGAGCATAATCTCAGGTGCATCATTCTAAAGCGGAGCATCATTCCAGGAACATCTTTCCAGGGGTAGAGCATTATTCCAGGTGCATAATTCCAGAGGCATATTCTGAGATGAAGCAAGTTTCCGACACAGTGGTAGATATTCTGAATGAAGTATGGTTTCGACACAGAGGTAGATATTCTGAACGAAGCATGTTTCCGACACTGGGACTTGGATTTTGGATATTGGTTTTGCATCAGCATCGCTAACACTAGAGCATAGTAGCAGGAGTGACTCATCATTTGCTATTGGGAAATTTGGGAATTTGAATTTTTGGTTAACATCATTATCGCTAACATTAAAATATGGTTTCAAGAGCGAATTATCATCTGTCATTGGGGATTTGGATTTTGGTTGGCGTCATCATTGCGACACTGGAATATGGTACCAGGAACAACTCATCATTCGTCTTGGGAGAACTGGGAATTTGGGTTTTGGGTCGGCATCAGCACCGTTAATATTGAAGCGTAGTGCCAGGAACGACTCATAGTTTTCTATTGCCCGTCGGGAGGCGATGGCTTAGGAGACAGGTTTATATCCTTATCACCTAAGACTTTTCAATTTTAAGAGCCATAAGGGTCTCATAAGAGTAATTTCTCCCTACGAGTTGAGAGAAACTTGTATGTGTACTTTCTCCTTAGGAGTCGTGAGGACCCCTAAGTGTGCTTTTACCTTATGAGTCGTAAGGATCCCACGAAGGTGTGTTTTTCATATGAGTCGAGAGGATCTCATAAGTGTTGTTCTCCTCATATATCATGAGGACACATGTGTGGGTTTTCTCCTCGTTGGTAGCTTGGTTCGCCAACGGAAGACGTTTTGGCCGCTATTTTATTGCAAGTAACTCATGGATCGCGATGAGACTTGGGGGTGATTTAGCTTATTTATGCCCCTGGATTGTATAAGGCGTGCGTGAAGTGTCGGGCCCGTAGGGCAGTATAGTAGAAATTGGTGAGGATGGGGATTGTTTGTGCCCATGGATTGTATACGGTAGTCAATTTGGGGACTGGCCGTTAGGCGGGGATTTAGAGATTTGCGGCTTGGAGCATTCATGCATAGTATTTTTTAAGATATCGGCCGTTGATGGGTAGCATGGGCCTTTCTCTCTCGGCACTTATCAGTTGATAGGATTCTCCATCAAACACTTTCTCAATGACGTATGACCTTTACTAATTTAGCTCAAATTTTTTCTCGGCATGCCGATTGGGGATGATCGGTCTTCTGAGGACCAACACCAGTACGCCTTTCTTGAATGTGCGGAGATGGGTCATCTTTTCATAGGCTTGTGGCATTTGGGCTTGGTTCAACTCCAGGTTTTCTTGCACTGCGAGTCTCTTTCCTTTGAGGGAGTCGAGCTCTTCGATTCGAAGGAGAGAGTTTTCCTCTTCTGTTAGACTGTGTTGGACGACCATTCTTAAACATGGAATTTCTATTTTCAGGAGAAGAATCGCCTCCACCCTGAAAGGGAGTGAATATGGGATAGACTGGGTTGGAGTGAGGTGCGTAGTATGATACGCTTATAGCGCCTCATTGAGTTTAAGATTCCAGTCTCTTTCGTTGGCTAGATTATTTTTCCTTACGAGTTTGCATAGAGTTTTGTTGAAGGTTTCGGCCAGCTCATGTAAGTCGATGCCGCGCACCCCGCGGGTTCGCGAGGAGGCGGAATACGTAAAAAATGATTTTTACGGGTGTCGCAACACCGACTCAAACTCCAAAATCGATGCTAAACCCTAACTAGCTAAACGACTAAGAGGTTAACTACTCGGAAAGAAGTTTATACCTCACGTTACATGTTCTTCGGGTCTTCTTTGCTATCCTCCACCTTTTCATATGCTCCAATGATCGTAACGGATCGATGCTTCTTCATCGGCCTTCTCGAGTCAAAGACGATCCATCCGAGAGTCTATAGTCTGAGCTCCTACCTCAAATCTGGGGTAATTAGGGCATCTAGTTCGCTAAACTAGATGACCTAGATGATATAGAGAGTGTAGATGGATTAATATGTCTCTAATAGCCTTAGGTTTCTCAACACATGGGACATGAAAGGCTGAAGGAAGAAGAAGGAGACTTGAGGAAAAGCTAGTAAAGAAATGAGTATAGAATGAGATTGGCTAAGTTTTGTGACCATTTGTGATGAATAGAAACATACTAATAATGCAAAAACAAATATCTATAAATATCTCATAGTGAGTCATAAGGTGAGTCATGCCATGAGTGACCAAAAGCCATGTCTCACTTAATGCAAATCTCCACCTCATTTCCTCTACCTCATTAATCTTTAATCAAAAGATTAAAAGCCAAATGAGGTGTCTTCTTCTAGAAGCTTTCTCGAGTAAATTAAGAGAATGCCCCTCAACTGTATATACATACTCGTATCCGTATTTTGAAGAATACGAATACAAAGAGATGAAAATAATCCATCAATATAATACTAGGATCCGGCTTAAACCAAAGCCCACTAGTATTATCCGCCCAAACATCGTACATGCATAAGTACACGTATGTGATCGAACCCTCTCGTAAAACCATACGACCTCTACATTGTTTCGCTCGAAGCTGGAAAACCCTCTGTATGGGACTCTAAAGACTAAACAGTACGTTGGCAGTGGGTTTAACTACAAGTACGTCAGCGGTATTAGCTGCACGTAACGGCCACCCAGGTATCTGTCGATAAGAAGGCCGATAAGCAAACTCATTCGAACTCTTACTGAGCCTATCCGTGATAATCTCCGTACAGTCCGGTCTGTTCGTCTAAGAGTATCGCATATCGAGCCTAGGGGACGGTAATCGTCAGACCCTTAATAGCGTAATAAGTCATGTCGAAGTGTAGCCCAAAACACCCTGAGAAAGTACTGGAGTACCTACCAGTAAATCTCGCTTGCCTTGGCCAAGGACTTTGTGTAATTGCTTTTCGAACACAGCGCGATATCAACCCCCAATACCGGGAGAGGCGAATCCTATTTAACCGCCACTGCCTCCAAGTGCTTCGGGACTGCACCCAACTACTACCTGTTTGCAAAACTCCTTTGAGCCGTGGTAGGGTAGTAATCTAAGAACAGTTGGAACACACTTAAGGCAAAGTAGCAGTGTCAAGTCAACGGACTAAGCTGTATTCATGTCTCCCAGGAACTGCTACCCGACGATAGGTATAACACCCACCAGCAGCTCCCTACGAGTCCTGTCCAGTGTACTCATAACCCAATAAGCACCTGCATACTATCTCCAGCACGACGTACTAATGGCTGTGGGATAGACCATCTCCCCTGTTGGGATGAGAAGCGTATACACTAGTCTACTTTGGAGTATCGATGCCCCGTCTCGATAATCCTATGACTGGGGACCTGTATAGGATGTGCTTATAGATTATCCAGCCCCCACTAGTGTGACTGCCATCACAACGCTGGTAATCAAGTAAAGATCCTAAGGGCTCTACCAATATGTATAAGTGATATACTAAAAGAAACACATGCACATATTGAGGTAGAAACAAAGCAGGTAGCATACTACCATTTCGAGCAAGACTGTTACTATATCCGTGTACATCCCAAGCTTCCATTAAGTAACATACAAAGCAGTATGATACAATAATGGTGTTCATACCTGAATATTACATTTAATACCGCCCATTCTTTTGCTCGTTTGTTTATAGGTAAGTACTCTTGAGCAGTGTTTGCTAGTTAATTGCAGGATATAGGTTCTCAGCCCTAAACAGTGAAATTCATGGAAAAGCACGACAAATTCCGGATTACTGCCAACCACAGATAAAACACGGGTCTCCGCTCTCTATCCGTATGTTGCCGCACACCAGTTTAAGGGACAAAATGGCAAATCAATGTCATTTTCATGCACAAAGCTCAATATCAACACAAGATCCAACATATCTACGCAGAGCTCAAGAAAATCATGGCAAAAGATCCACATCAAATCACCTTTTGGTCTGCTGAAAATCTGGAAGAAATGTGAAGGGATTCTGAGAAAAGTACTATACCACACTGAAGAGGACTACAAACCAGGGACAACGACGAAAATTGAAGGCCCAACTCCCTAATAAGGCCGCGGTTCCGCGGAATAAGCGCGCTTAGGCCGCGGAACCGCGGCCATACTGACTTGGCAGTGGACAAAGTTTCAGGGGCTGTTTGGTAATTGCATGTAATGCCAGAATGTTGCCCTAGGTTCTCTGTTTCCTGCCTATAAATAACCCAGAACTTGCCAAGCAATGGTGTTCTTTTCATGCCCTCTTTTTGTTAGTTTTTGGTTTAACTTCTTCTTCTTCATCATCTTTCCTCCATTAAATTGTTGTGAGAGCTCTTGAGTGAATGTTAAATGAAGATGACGGTTATTTTGTATCATTCTTTTGCTTAGCTTCCCTTTGAGATCCTTGCTTTCTCTTGATCTTTCAACCTCTTCATTAGGCTTGAAGGTTGAAGGGTTGGTATTTGATCTCAAGGGTTGTATCATTTTGGAAGGAATAAAGTCTCTTTTGTGCTTCATTTTGCCTTGGGTTTTTAGCTCTCTCTTGATCTTGTAACCTCTTAATTGAGCTTGCAAGTTTAAGTTTGGGTTATTAAACCCATGGTGTGTAACTTGTTCCATGGTTTCTAGTTCTTTTTCTTGCTTATTTCTTTCTTACTTTTTATTACTTGCTTTACATTCATGCTTTACTTTCATGCACTTCAATTCCATGCACTTTTAATTACTTGCTTGTAATCTTTTCTTTTCTTTGTTTATGTTTTCTTTTGCTCTTTTTGGTTCGTTTTATGAATGGTTGTTAATATGTGTTGTTAAGAATAAATACAATATTGTAAGTTAATGTTTTTTTGCTCATTTCCTTTTCCCGTTATTTTCCTTTGAACTCCGCCCAAACGTTACGCAAGCGCTCCGTTAGGCACCCTACCCTACCAAGGTAACGGTGATTCCTAACCGCGACCGGTTGCGTTCGGTTTGGCCGGAGGAGAAAGCAAGAGACAAGAACAGAAGGACAAGGGTCAACAAGCCGGATTCCACGAATACCGTGCTTAAATCCCCTAATCCACGTTATTGCCGATTGCTCTAGCTTCAATTGGTCAAGACTCGGCTCAAAGGTTTTGAGTGCGGATTTCCTTAGCTTACACTTTCGTATCTTTTTCTTAACAACTTTATACTTGCATATAAAACACATAGGTTAGATTTGAACAAACATATACAAATTCTTTATTGACTCGTCTAAAACTCGAACGGACATACAACCATCTCCCTGTGGATCGATCCGTGCTCAACCGGCTATCTACATAGCGACACCATCCTGATCGCGGTTATAACTTTAGAACTTTGGACATCCGACACGCTTTTGGCGTGCGATCAAATGGCGCCGTTGCCGGGGAAACGGTAACGTATTTTCTTTCTTGTTATTTGGGTTAATATTCTTTTTGTATATATATAAAATTATAAATAAAAATAATAATAAAATATTTTTGTTATTTTTGATAATTTTTGTGTGCAAGTGTGCAGGCTAATCTGGAGCAAGTAAAGTAATCCAAAAAGAAAACAGAGCATTTTATTTTGGAGTAGAGATCAAGGGGAGTGCAGGGAACAAAATTTCAAGCACCGAATCATCAATTTGACCGCGGAACTGCGGTCAAAGAGGGGCTTGGGCGGCGGTTCTGCGGCTGCATTGAGGTCTCAGGGCCCCAATTTTTTTTCTGCCCTTTCTCTGTCCTTTTATCTTCTCTGTGAATTCCACTATACTGTATTTTCTGCAGGTTTCTTTCCACAGATTGCGCAGCCGCCAAATAAATTTTTGTTGTTTTAGATTTTGTTTGTTTACCGCTTTGCATATATTAATACGGACATTAAGGGGCTATAACACCAATTCAGATTGGGTGGGGATTTCATCACCCTTCCTAAGACCCCACAAATCACTAATTGCATACGCATTACCTTGAGCTAATAAAAAATACTAGACTCAGTTCTAAGGACGTCGCGCTCAATAGGACAGAGGACTAGTTGTAGGCATCGGTCGTTTATCCTATCCTGACTTTGCGGTGTCTAGGCAAGTGTGTCTAAGGCAAGTGGTTACTTAATTAGGACCACTACTTACGTAGTAGGGAGCCTCCCACTTACCTGGCACTTACCTGGCCGCAATTGGCGGAGAAGAGGCGGTTTGAGGTCCTATTTCTAGCCCTTTGGAACAGTTAGGAGCTGTCTAGCTGACCTAGGTGACCCTAGCTCTAGGTGTGTTTGTGCATTTTTTGATTGTGATTGTGCTTTTAAATTTTAGTCCCATAATTCCGTATTCCTTAAAAACAAACAATTTCAAAAACTCCAAAAACAAACATTTTTTTAAAAAATAAAATAAATAAAAAAATCCACATTCTTTTTCCTTCCTTTCCTTCGTCTTCTCTTCATATCATGGGTACTCCACCTAGAAAAACTCTTGCCGAACTTTGGTACCCACAACCTGACATAACTTCCTACGGTTCTTACTTTTGTCGAATTTCGAACGACCCCTCCATGCCCAAAATTTCTTTGAAAGATCGGATAGACGCGTCTAGGACAAACACTTGCCCTCCGCAATCCACTTGGTATCAACCTTTTCAAGCTCCCGCACCCGCTTATGTTGATACCCCTTTTGCAAGTCGTCTTTTGTCCATCGCTGAACATATTGAACAATCTCATAGCCGATCTTTCACTCCTTTCACCACTATAAATTCTTGGGATCAACAATTCCATTCACCTTCATCTCCAAATGTTGATCCTGCTCCTGTCCAGCCATTCAATTCCTATCAGTCCTACCCGACTTTTGCACCTCCCTAGACATTACTTCTGAACTGCCATTTGGGAGTTTTCAGTATCCAAACAACTTTGAATCTTTTACCGAGACCCCTTCACAACCCATGTCTAGTTTGGAATAGTCATTGGAAGACTTTAGGGTAGCGTCATACCAACAGATGATGGATTTGAATGCGTCCATGGCCGCCCTCATACAACCTAGTGACCCGGTAGCTAGTTTCCAACTAGCTCCAAATTTTCCAATGTATGAAGAGGCGGTAGGACAGGTTGAGAATTTGAGCGGAGAGAGTGAGCTGTACACCCTTCCAAATCAGACCTACCCATTTCAATTTCAATCCCACAACTCCAGTTTTGAATGTCTATCTAGTGTTTCCAACGATTCACCGATTGAAGATAGAATGATTAATGAGTTGTGCGACTTTGTAGTGTTTGATTTACCTGATTGTGAACGGTCCCTTCCAAGTGAAACCAATCCTAAACCTTTTGACCTCTACACCTCCATCTTGGAACCTAAATTGATTGAAATCCATGCTCTTGATGAGGTGTCTGAGAATATTGATTTTCACTTGATTGAGGATATTGACGCCGAGAATATTTTGGATGTTGAACCCATAGATCTGGCTGAGTTTCTCTCCCCAATTCATCATCCCGAGTCATTAACTGTTTTTTCCGAACTCCATATGCGTCTTGATTTTGATGAAATTTGCATGGATAAGCTGAATTTTGTGGAGACTATTGAGGATAGTACTGAGGATGAACCAGTTTTAATTGATGAGTCCGATTTTCCAATTCATCATGTTCCTTTCATTGACTGTGTACACCCTCCTGAACCTTTAACCAATAACCTTCCTCAATCACCTACCTCCATCCTTTCCATCGTTCCAACCTTGCAAGAAACCGTATCATTTTCATTTCTTATGTCTGGTTTACCAAGTTCGGCGTACCAATGGCTTCTCACGAATCTTGAGGGATTGGACCCCATTTCTCGACGGGTTGATAGATTAGCACAATCGCTTTTTACACATCGGTCATCATAAATTGTGCTAATTTATTCGCTCCATTTCTACCCTCAAGTTCGTATTCCACTTCTTTCTCCCATCCTCCATTCTTCTCTTCCACCGAGATCGGACGCCACTTCTATCCCCACACGGTCTCGCGTGCTTCTTATTTCTTTTCTCTACACTCCATTCTTTCACCAACCGTCGCTTTATAACGATAAAATCTTTGATTGGTTGGTGTTAACTTTTAGTCTGTGTAAGCCCTTGTATAGATTGATACTATTCTCTTTCCCCCCTGATCCTGAACTTCAATGCTTAACAGTGGAAACACTGTTTTACTTAACTTTGGGGGGACCTTTTTTGTATATATTTTTTGTTTTCCTTTTTGTTTTGTATATAATTTGTTTTTAGGCAGCGCCGACAATTTTGACCCTCTTGGTGTAGCCTGACAGTGAGGGCACTGTCAAATTTAAGTTTGGGGGTGTGCTCGGTAAGCTTTCTTCCATTGCATTCATTTGTATATTTTGCATTTGCATACCTTATTAAAAACCCATAAAAATCGAAAAATTTTCCAAAAAAATATAAAAACTTTGTCGTCAAGTAAGCTAATAGGGTAACTTAGATTTTTATTCTGAAAGTTTAGTTGATATGTTAGAAATAACTAAATTCTAGGCTTAGGAATTGAAAATCCTAAAAATAACCCTCATTCTGTTTAAACTTGGTGATTATACGTCCTTACAGTTTTTTTTTTGAGAAATAGGTAATCTTGAGTTCAGTTCTTGAGTTAAGTCAAGATGAAGGGAAAGTATTGAAGATTTATTGAAGGATAAGTCTGAAAAATAGTTTCTTTTCTTGAGTTCAAATTTAGAAAGTATATACCCTACAAACTGCACTTACACGCACCTTGAAACTTGGGATAGTAGAGGATACCTAGAAATACTCTTGCCTGAAAACCTAGTATGAAAGAAAAAACGGTATTTAAAGCTAAACACCAAAAGAGCATTATTGGAAAATATATCCGGTCTTGAAAAAGAAAAAGAAAAAAATAAAAAGAAAAATAGTATAAGGTCAAGCCCTGGAAACTGCTATTTACGCTTTAAGTTCACACATTCAGTAATCGGCTGTTAGTGCCTCAAGAAGCATTAATAGTCGCATGAAAAGTGTGTGAGCAACACCGTCCATCATTAAATGAAAAGAAGTAGTATTAGGTATTAGGGCAAGGGTATTATAGCTTGAATTGAATTCTTTAGTATAGGGGTGCAAATATACACACACGTAGGGGTATACAATCGATGTTTGGATAAGAGATAGAAATAAAGAATAAGACTTATGTTTTCTGTAAAGTTGATAAAAATCCCTGATTTAAGACCGCACTTTAGAAGGGAAACTCAAGAGTTACCAACATCTTTCTAAACTTTTTTTGGAACGTATAGGATCTAAAGTTAAATAGATAGGAGGCGTGAAAAATAAAGGTTGGATATTTCTAACTTAGGATGATAGAGTTTCTAACGTAGATACAAAACTGTAGGAGTAGAATCGATGTTAACTTATGACACTAGTTTGACGGGATTTTATGGGTGTAATCCGCTGAAAACCCTCAGGAGACAACACTCCTCCTACTAGAGACACCTAGAGGTTTAACGGCTTGTTGCACGAGCTCAGTGCAATCGCGTTCCCTGTGAAAATGTGGTTATTACTTTTTTGTGAATAATTGGTTTTGCTCGGGATGAGAAAAAGTTAAGTTTGGGGGTATTTGGTCATACCAGAATATTGCATTTAATACCGCCAATTCTTATGCTCGTTTGTTTATAGGTAGGTACTCTTGAGCCGTGTTTGCTAGTTAATTGCAGGATACAGGTTCTCTGCCCTAAACAGTGAAATTCATGGAAAAGCACGACAAATTCCAGATTACTGCCAACCACAGATAAAACACGGGTCTTCTCTCTCTATCTGTATATTGCCGCATACCAGTTTAAGGGACAAAATGGCAAATCAATGTCATTTTCATGCACAAAGCTCAATGTCAACACAAGATCCAACATATCTACGCGTAGCTCAAGAAAATCATGGCAAAAGATCCACATCAAATCACCTTTTGGTCTGCTGAAAATCTGGAAGAAATGTGAAGGGATTCTGAGAAAAGTACTATACCACACTTAAGAGGACTACAAACCAGGGACAACGACGAAAATTGAAGGCCCAACTCCCTAATAAGGCCGCAGTTCCGCGGCATAAGCGCGCTTAGGCCGCGGAACCGCGGCCATACTGACTTGGCAGTGGACAATGTTTCAGGGGCTGTTTGGTAATTGCATGTAATGCCAGAATGTTGCCCTAGGTTCTCTGTTTCCTGCCTATAAATAGCCCAGAACTTGCCAAGCAATGGTGTTCTTTTCATGCCCTCATTTTGTTAGTTTTTGGTTTAACTTCTTCTTCTTCTTCTTCATCTTTCCTCCATTAAATTGTTGTGAGAGCTCTTGAGTGGATGTTAAATGAAGATGAGGGTTATTTTGTATCATTCTTTTGCTTAGCTTCTCCTTAAGATCCTTACTTTCTCTTGATCTTTCAACCTCTTCATTGAGCTTGAAGGTTTAAGGGTTGGTATTTGATCTCAAGAGTTGTATCATTTTGGAAGGAATAAAGTCTCTTTTGTGCTTCATTTTGCCTTGGGTTTTTAGCTCTCTCTTAATCTTGCAACCTCTTAATTGAGCTTGCAAGTATAAGTTTGGGTTATTAAACCCATGGTGTGTAACTTGTTCCATGGTTTCTAGTTCTCTTTCTTGCTTATTTCTTTCTTACTTTTTATTACTTGGTTTACATTCATGCTTTACTTTCATGCACTTCAATTCCATGCACTTTTAATTACTTGCTTGTAATCTTTTGTTTTCTTTGTCTATCTTTTCTTTTGCTCTTTTTGGTTCATTTTATGAATGGTTGTTAATATGTGTTGTTAAGAATAAATACAATATTGTAAGTTAATGTTTTTTTGCTCATTTCCTTTTCCCGTTATTTTCCTTTGTACTCCGCCCAAACGTTATGCAAGCGCTCCGTTAGGCACCCTACCCTACAAAGGTAACGGTGATTCCTAACCGCGACCGGTTGCGTTCGGTTTGTCCGGAGGCGAATGCAAGAGACAAGAACAGAAGGACAAGGGTCAGCAAGCCGGATTCCACGAATACCGTGCTTAAATCCCCTAATCTACCTTGTTGCCGATTGCTCTAGCTTCAATTGGTCAAGACTCGGCTCAAAGGTTTTGAGTGCGGATTTCCTTAGCTTACACTTTCGTATCTTTTTCTTAACAACATTATATTTGCATATAAAACACATAGGTTAGATTTGAACAAACATATATAGATTCTTTATTGACTTGTCAAAAACTCGAACGGACATACAACCATCTCCCTGTGGATCGACCCGTGCTCAACCGGCTAGCTGCATAGCGACACCGTCCTGATCACGGTTATAACTTTAGAACTTTGAACCTCCGACACGCTTTTGGCGTGCGATCAAATGGCCTCCAGGGAATATAACACTAACAATCTCCCACTTGCACTAAGGCCATATATTGGCATATTGTAAGTGCACGGCGGCGCCCCGGCCGTCAATCCGACGCCGGAATGCAGAAACGAAGCTTTCTAAAAACTAGAAACCGGCACCACCGCGCACAAAAAATCCCGGATCGGGCCATTAACCTAACTCTAACAAATACGAGAAAGGGTAGGAAGCTATACCGAGCGATCCGTGTCCTTCGGTCTTCGGCCTTCACTCCGATCTCCTCGAGGAATCTCCGGTCTTCATCTCCTCGTCGGAACGGGCACCACATCGCCTAGTTCTTTTACGGGCTCCCACCTCTGGACCGAGGCAAATCGGGCATGAAGTTGACGAGTCGACGTGTCCAAGAAATGCTCTAGGCTAGTCTAGAATAGTTTGTCTCTAGCGGGTGTGAAGTTTCCTTTGATGATGGAGTATAGAATGAACTTTGGAGTGATGGAATTTTTGTGGCAAGAAGAGAAAATGAAATGAAGAAATTTTCCACACAAAATGAACCTCTCTCTCTCTCTCCCAAAAATGTGGCCAACCAATATCAAGAATGAGGAGGGAATCAATAAGGGAGGTGAGTGTAGGAAATTAAAATGGTGACCACACCCTAAAAGCAAGCCTCACATCCATAAACAAATCAATCTCTTCACATTAAATGCAAATGAAATGATCACAAGAAAAGAAAAGATGCTTAAACCATCATAATCCCTTAAGAAACCCCCTCCACAATGCTAATTTGCAAACTTGCAAATTAGCCCCTCCATCAGAAAAATCCGGCCGTGAAGGAACAAAGGAAAAATGGCCGGAACGGAATGCAAACAGGCAGCTTCAGAAAACTGATCCCGTAATAAATTACAGGAAAACCCCGCAACTGCACATACATGCCCGCATTTGTATTCCCACTGAATACAAATGCAATGAGACAAAATCTACACTGTACAATACTAGAATCCGACTTAAACCAAAGCCCGCTAGTATTATCTGTCCGATCATGATCCATGCAATACCGCACGTATCTGATCGAACCCTGCCATATCTCCATACGGCCTCTACAGCGTTTCGCCCGAAACTTGAGCAACTGTCTGTAGGGGACTCTAAAGACTCGTCAACACCTTGGCTGTGGATTTAACCACTAGCACGTCAGAGGTATTAGCCATACGTGACGGGCCACAAGGTATTGACCAAAAGGGACGTCTGTGAGCGAACTCATCCTGACACTCTACTGAGCCTGTCAGTGACAATATCCATACACTCCGGTCCGTTCGTCTATGAGTATCGCATGGCGGGCCTAGGGGGTTGGTAAAAGTCAGACACCCAAAAGTGGTACAAGTCATGTCGGAGTGTAGCCCAGAACACCCTGAGATACTACTGGAATGCCTACCAGTAAATCTCCTACCTTGGCCAAGGACTTCGTGTAATGGCTCTCCTAGACACAGCACGACCTCACCCCCAATACCGGGAGAGACGAACCCCTGCAGATCCGCTCACTGCCTCCATGTGGCTCAGGACTGTACCCAACTAAAACCTGCTTGCACGTCTGCTTTGAGCGTGGCAGGGTAGTAATCACAGTATAGTGGGAACTCACACGAGACAAATGACGATCTCAGATCGATGAACTAACCTGTACACATGTCACCAGGGAACTGCCATCTGACGTCAGGTATAAGACCAACTAGCATGTTCCCGGCGAGTCCTGTCCGGTGTATTCATAACCCAATGAGCACCTGTATACATCTTTGGTGAACCAACTGACACCAGTGGCTTGTGAGACCGGCCACCGCCCCTCGTCGTGGTCTCGACTGTATACACTAGTCTACTCTGGAGTATCGATGCCCTGTCTCGAAACACCCTCGACTAGGGACCTTTTAAGGATGTGCTTATAGACCCCAGCTCCCACGTATATAATCGCCCTCATACTGCTGGCAGTCAAGCAAGAATCCTAGGGGCTCTATCAACGTGTAATAGTGACCTGTAAGGTCACCTAAAGCAGTACAAGATGATAAAGATAAACCAGATAGCATACCATCATCTTGAGTAAGACTGTCCTACCGGTATAGGTCCTCCCTCAATCATTGCAATCACGTGCCTGTGATCCAATAATTGACTCTGAGGACACTATATCCAACAATCTCCCACTTGCACTCAAGGTTAATTATTGCGATGTCGCATACTCACAGCCCGTGTAATACCGAACACCCAACTCCTCTATTAGTCAGTCTCACAAAGCTCATTTGCGAAACTATTGCGTTCGAGTAATAGCCTCAGTGAGTGGATCCACTGTGATATTTCTTTCTATGTCTCTTTTTATCTCAAGTTCGCGGAAAAAGCCATCTCCTGAAATGAGCAATATCTGTCTTAGAATATGTTTGGATATCTGATGGGACCTAGCTCATAAATGAACTCAAAATCCAAACTTCTTAGACTGTATCATCAACTGAACTTAATCAGTATCCTGCGCCATGCCTCCCTCAGTATCCGCTTGGACCTCCTGTCCAAACTACTACCCCTCGTCAGACGGAAAACTATAACTCTGACAGTCACTCTGTCATCCAGGTCACCTTGGAAGCCTGGAATGATAACCGTCTCCTAAAGGAGGCTGCCATTATCAAATCCCTAGAACATCCACTTATGTTCTAAAACTGCTTCCGAATGTTTCTCCAGGATTTGATCAATATCAACTTATTGCACCTACTGCAAAAACAATATCTGGTGTGGTACTTGACATCTCATGATTGACTCAATTGCCTAAGCAAGTGATCTGCCAATCATGCACATCCCTCTCATCTTTAGTCAGTAAGACACCTTTGGAGAGGGTGACTGCATCACCTGCAGGTACACTACCGTGCCAGGAGTTGTCCATTCTAAATACTCTTAGAATGCTGTCTAAGTACCCAGATTGGGACACTTCCTAAATCTAGATCTAAAACCATAGATCTAGTAACCAGAATGTATGATATAATATCCAATTCCTATGTGGAGAAACCACTGTGTGACAACCAAAGTATAACCGATCGTAGTATAGGAATATCACTTCCTACTCTGTGTATGTCATCCAAATACCAGGACATCACACCCTACTACCTTCTTAACAGATCCATCCCCTATTCTGATGAAGTCAACCTATGACTGTCACATCAGAAATAGTTGATCTATCTCCGCTATATCTGCTTTAGTCTATAAATAGACATAAGCCACTTGTCCACTATGCTTACGCTGCTCCCACTGACTACGACAACCCTCTGGCAGAGTCATATGCACGTACACTTCTAAAGCTAGTTTAGAACGATGCTATACTCATCCTCCTACCGGGTCTCGCAGCCTGGAACAACAACAATGGCAAGTCTGGCTAAACAAAAACCTCCCTGTCACCGTCCTTGAGGATACCGAAGTACCTCTCGAGCGCCTGAGGTTACCCACTATATCTGCGGAGTGGCCAATGGAATGTTAAACCAGATTGAATCTTTAGGTCCTTATCAAATTTTCAGTAATCATTTACGGTTCTGGAATCACTTCCAGTTTTACCATACTCCCACTACTGTTTTCTGAAGAAAAAAAATCCATTTTTATTAAAACTGTGGCGAGTCAAGAACAATATCACTATTGATCTTCCAGATGGTAGAAAGTCAACCCCCGTCATAGCCCGGGTTAACCCACAAACAGCCATTACAGAAACGTGCCTTGAGTTATCCAGAGTCTGGTTTTAAGCATAAGCCGGAAAACTTCCCGTACCTTAACAATGTCAAGATATGAACTGTTCTATATCCAATACAGAAACAAAGGCACTAATTTAATTGAACCAGATTCAAATCATGCATCTGTCTCCAGTGCATGTCAACTAAATGGAAGGAGGCCGATCAGCATTACTCAACTTAGGAATGTTCCAATTATGAGTAACCTGAAAGAGAAGCAAGTTCTCTTAATCATTATTAGCAACTGAATACCATCTACAAGTATCTACATCTTCGATCACCTTGAAGAATCCCGATGCTTGCAACACCTGGTTCTCTACTTTATTCATATACCTATAACTTCTCAAAACATCGACCCTGTGTTTCTACGAAACACCTGTCTAAAAACAAGAGAAGTCATAAGTAAACCGAAAATAGTACGAGAACCAACCCCTCTGTCCTCATGGACGCTGGAAAACATACAATACTCTGTATAAGTCCCCTGAGTCTAATAACTCATTCCCTGTGTGTCGTAGGTTGAAAACTGTACTTATGGTTAAGAAGAATTACACCGCTGTTCAATGCTCCTTACCTAATCATCTACTGATATAGGTAAATGTCATAGACATAATTTCAAAAAGGTATATCTCACTCTATAAAAATAGACGTACAGATATATCAATTTGAAATTGGTGCATAACAACGGATATTCAAAACCAAATATTTGCCGTCCGGCAAACAACCCAGGTGACTTCCTCAAATATCACCAATTACAACGAATCTCGATATAATGAGGATGATCACCTAATTCCCAATAGCTTACTCCCACTCATCATCTGTAAAACCATACAGATGTGAGAATCAAACCTGGTAAATACATACCCTGGAGCAAGTGTCAAATTGGGAAATCAGTTTTCTTTCAACAGTATACAGTGAAACTGAAACATTGAAATGTTTCGTAGGGGTATCCGGGTATTCCTAGTAATGCCTCTTCCATTATCCAGATTCACAACTGTAACCGTATAATTCTTTGCCATCTGTCCAAATCCCTTTATATGTCTTTAGTCATTACCTTCTGTACACCCTCTTAGGCTAAATGGTTTTCTTCCTTCCCTACCGTTCGGCACCAGCCTATGGTTTGGAAGAAGACTATCCAATAAGCATAATGGGTGTACTGTCCTAATCCTAGGAGCACTCGCAATGCGAGAGAAGGTGAAGATAAAACAACCGAATAAATCTTATTCCTATTTCTCCTGAACCAGAATCCATCCCCGAACTGGAACAAGTTCCTTCGAGTTCGTATATAACCATACGATGGAGTATCCAAATAAACCGTGGATCTTCGTAGTGATACGGAGTGTTCTGGAGAAATACAAAGGTGATTTAGGATTGGCGAAAAAATACTTGGTTTGGTCGTGAATAGCAGTTGCGGTTTACTTTGCCCTCCTTCTAATCCCTTGATATGTCTTTACTTAATACCTTCTATACACCATCGTTATGCTAATTGGTTTTCTTCATTCTCCACCGTTCGGCACCAGCCTAAGGTTTGGAAGAAGACTATCCAATTTGCGTAATAGGTGTACTATCTCCTAAACCAAGGAGTACTCGCAACCTTAGAGAAGGTAAAAGGAAAAGACAACTGAATAGTCCTATTCGTTTTCTCCAGAACCGGAAACCATCCTCGAATAAATTCCTTCGAGTTCGTATATAACCATACGATGGTTTTATCCAATGGAAGTGGACGTTCGTAGTAATACGGGGTGTCCTGGAGAAAAGGGTAAAAGTAGGAGTGGTAATGAGGTTTGCAACTCTGACAATCCAAAAGCCAGTGTTTAAGAAGGTTCGGTTAATTTTGGTCACTGAGTCATAGTCAAGGGTCGGGTCATGGTCGCTGCCAAAGAGAGAGAGAGAAAAGAAATACTCAACGTGCACTCTAACCTAGATCAGAATGGTTATCACTTTATCTAATCAAGAAACCTCCCACTGTAACGTTAAATTCTTCTCCAAACCTGAAAGAAGAATTAGTCGGGATCACCCGAAGAGAAAACCAACTCATCAGTGGGAATCGGGATCCAACTATCATCGCACGATAACGTGACAGAATCCGCTCACGTTATCACACTCCAGAAGGTATGCGCATATTTGGCAAGTTTCGGTGTCTTTAGAAACTCCCGATGTGATTTTTGCCCCATGCTCTTATGACCTTGACTAAGGCCAACAAATCATAAGTCACATGTCAAGTTCTACCCGTCATTGTCCAGGTTAATTTGAACCCACCCGTATAAGCCCTTGACTAGGGCCAACAAGGCTATACGACTGTCCCAAACCAACTCATCTATCTATGCAGCAGAAAAGTAACAAGCAGCTACCGTACACTATGCCTTGACTAAGGCCAACAAATATAGCATGAATACTACGTGGTACCCGTCTGAAATGACGGAGGGTTACGAATGGTTTTTGGCGAAAAACCTTTAATGTAATGAACTTGATATCGTTGAAGGAACCGGATAGCTTTTATAAAAATACAGTGGCGAAAACCTTTGCTAAAGAGGTCACTCCCGGTGAAGGGATCTCGGCTCTTTCCCCGTAGAATGAGGTGCAGGATATTCCAACTGAATACCACGATGCAAATCAAAAGTAAATGACTATAGTGAAGTTATTTCCCTGACGCAAACTTCTGTCCAAGGGGTCACTCCCGATGAAGGGATCTCGGCTCTTGCCTCATCGACTGAGGTGCAGGATATTCCAACTGAATACGACTGTGCAAAACAAAAGAGAATGCCCTTGCAATAACAGCTTTTTGAAAAGTATTCCAACAACATCAGAATAGGTTTGTTTAGCTTGCATTGATCCGAATCAACGCAGTCCCATCAATTGATCACACCAATAAAGAACGAAAATAATGATGTACGTATATGCCCTCCGCATTCGCCACTGGGTCCCGTCAACACCCGTTAGGTTACTTAACTAACGACAGAGCGGGGACTGGACTAGCGCGGATGCAAAACATATACAACATCTACTAGTATATATATCAATATATGATATTCGCTCAAGGCGTGATAAAATGCAACATCACAGAAATGTAATAAGCATCACAGAACAATACAGATATCTGGGATCCCCGGGTTTCATAGAGCCGCTACTGAAACCCGACGTTCCCCTGGTCGTGTGGATAGCCTGTGCAATAAAATCCTAGACCCCTACGGGCGCGGCAAGTTACCCGCCAAAACCTGAAGCGAGGCAGCCCCCTTCAACAACATGAATGGACCTCCCAGCACTTCATGGAATCCGGTAACTTGGGCACCCCTCCTTGGGTCAACCTATACCCCCTACGAGTGCGGAGAATAGCCCGCCAATTCTAGAGTGAAGCCCCCTCCATCTCAACGCCATGAGATGCGGGCTCGTTGCCCTCTAGAACCCGGCTATCTGTGCACCGCTCCGCGGGGTAATCTTAGTACAGAAAGTAAAATATACATACAACGGGTACATCGACCTCAGCTCGGTCGTGTCCCAAAAGAATAATATACAAACAGGCAGTGACGGCAGTCCACATGTCTGACGCTCGTCCCGCAATATCAAATGTACATAATAAACCAAACTGTACTACCATTGCATCCAGGCTATCCCCCACGACCAATCCGCAACATCACAGCACAACACAGAACATCAACGTGAATGTCACGTTCGCAAATCCGTCTAAAAGGGCTATAGCAGTTAGACAGGATTTACCGATCAAATGACATTCACAGTTGCAGATATAATGTAAATACTGTGAACTAACATGTTTAAAATTTTCGATCGACTAAATTTACCGAAGTGGGCCCCAAGCACTACTGCAGTACTCAAAGAAAACCTGGGCCCAAAAAGAATATTCCAAAAACCCTATTTTCAAGTCAGAAGCCTACTATGCAAATTTGGTGCAGAGAGGAATCAAGGTGGCAGCGGAACCGCGGCCAACGCAAGGGTTAGGCCGCGGTTCCGCGGTGGAACTATGACGTCATGCGACCAAATTTCTACAGAAGTCTTAGAATTCCCTGCACATATTTCTGCAATGTACTGAAAAATTTTTAGAGCACTAAATGAAATCGACAGAAACTGTGCTTTGGATATCGGGTTTTCGGAAAATCCGTTTGATCGAACATTTAAACACGCTAGAGCAAGCTAGACTAGGTTAATGGCGTGGCTCTGATACCAGTGTAAGTGCACGACGGCTTCCCGGCCGTCAATCCGACGCCGGAATGCGGAAACGAAGCTTTCTAAAAACTAGAAACCGGCACCACCGCGCACAAAAAATCCCGGATCGGGCCATTAACCTAACTCTAGCAAATACGAGAAAGGGAAGGAAGCTATACCGAGCGATCCGTGTCCTTCGGTCTTCGGCCTCCACTCCGATCTCCTCGCGGAATCTCCGGTCTTCATCTTCTCATCGGAACGGGCACCACATCGCCTGGTTCTTTTACGGGCTCCCACCTCTGGACCGAGGCAACTCGGGCACGAAGTTGACGAGTCGACGTGTCCAAGAAATGCTCTAGGCTAGTCTAGAATAGTTTGTCTCTAGCGGGTGTGAAGTTTCCTTTGATGATGGAGTATAGAATGAACTTTGGAGTGATGGAATTTTTGTGGCAAGAAGAGAAAATGAAATGAAGAAATTTTCCTCACAAAATGAACCTCTCTCTCTCTCCCCCAAAAATGTGGCTGACCAATATCAAGAATGAGGAGGGAATCAATAAGGGAGGTGAGTGTAGGAAATTAAAATGGTGACCACACCCTAAAAGCAAGCCTCACATCCATAAACAAATCAATCTCTTCACATTAAATGCAAATGAAATGATCACAAGAAAAGCAAAGATGCTTAAACCATTATAATCCCTCAAATGCAAGAAACCCCCTCCACAATGCTAATTTGCAAACTTGCAAATTAGCCCCTCCATCAGAAAAATCCGGCCGTGAAGGAACAAAGGAAAACTGGCCGGAACGGAATGCAAACTGGCAACTTCAGAAAACTGATCCCATAATAAATTACAGGAAAACTCTGCGACTGCACATACATGCCTGCATTTGTATTCCCACTGAATACAAATGCAATGAGACAAAATCTACACTGTACAATACTAGGATCCGGCTAAAACCAAAGCCCGCTAGTATTATCTGTCCGATCATGATCCGTGCAATACCGCACGTATCTGATCGAACCCTGCCATATCTCCATACGGCCTCTACAGAGTTTCGCCCAAAACTTGAGCAACTGTCTGTGGGGGACTCTAAAGACTCGTCAACACCTTGGCTGTGGATTTAACCACTAGCACGTCAGAGATATTAGCCATACGTGACGGGCCATCAGGTATTGACCAAAAGGGACGTCTGTGAGCGAACTCATCCTGACACCCTATTGAGCCTGTCAGTGACAAGATCCGTACAGTCTGGTCCGTTCGTCTATGAGTATCGCATGGCGGGCCTAAGGGGTTGGTAAAAGTCATACCCCCAAAAGCGGTACAAGTCGTGTCGGAGTGTAGCCCAGAACACCCTGAGATACTACTGGAATGCCTACCAGTAAATCTCCTGCCTTGGCTAAGAACTTCGTGTAATGGCTCTCCTAGACACAGCGCGACCTCACCCCCAATACCGGGAGAGACGAACCCCTGCAGATCCGCTCACTGCCTCCATGTGGCTCGGGGCTGTACCCAACTAAAACCTGTTTGCACGTCTCCTTTGAGCGTGGTAGGGTAGTAATCAAAGTACAGTTGGAACTCATACGAGACAAATGACGATCTCAGGTCGATGAACTAACCTGTACACATGTCACCAGGGAACTGCCATCTGACGTCAGGTATAAGACCAACTAGCATGTTCCCGGCGAGTCATGTCCGGTGTACTCATAACCCAATGAGCACCTGTATACATCTTAGGTGAACCAACTGACACCAGTGGCTTGTGAGACCGGCCACCGCCCCTCGTCGGGGTCTCGACTGTATACACTAGTCTACTCTGGAGTATCGATGCCCTGTCTCGAAACTCTCTCGACTAGGGACCTTTTAAGGATGTGCTTATAGACCCCGGCTCCCACGTATATGATTGCCCTCATACTGCTGGCAGTCAAGCAAGAATCTTAGGGGCTCTATCAATGTGCAATAGTGACCTATAAGGTCACCTAAAGCAGTACACGATGATAAAGATAAACCAGATAGCATACTATCATCTTGAGTAAGACTGTCATACCGGTATAGGTCCTCCCTCAATCATTGCAATCACGTGCCTGTGATCCAATAATTGACTCTGAGGGCACTATATCCAACACATATCGCAGATCTATCATCTCAAATAGCTTCTCAAACTTTGTCTGAGGGATGGCCTTGGTGAGTAGATCAGCAGTGTTGTTCTCCGTATCTACTCTCATCACCTCGATCTTCCGGTGATCAACGATCTCCCTAATCAGGTGGTACCGCCTCAAGATATGACTGGATCTCTGATGGGACCTGGGTTCCTTCGCTAATACTATAGCGTCGTTGTTTTCACAATACAACGGTATTGGATCAACAATGGTTGGAACCACCTGAAGTTCTGTTAGGAACTTCCTCATCCAGACTGCCTCTTTTGCGGCGTCACAAGCAGCGATATACTCTGCTTCCATCGTCGAATCAGCAATGGTGTTCTTCTTGGAGCTCTTCCAATAGACCGCCTCTCCATTGAGGGTAAAGACATAACCCGACATAGACTTGGAGTCATCCTTATCGCTCTGGAAGATGGAGTCAGCTAAAGGCCTCGATCTGGAGGTCTTTTCTGCCATATACTAAGAACATCTCCTTAGTCCTTCTTAAGTACTTGAGAATGTTCTTTACTGCTATCCAGTACGTTTCCCCTGGGTATGACTGATACCGGTTTACCACGCTTAGTGCGTAAGCAATGTCTAGTCTGGTACACAGCATCGCATACATTATAGAGCTTACCACAGGGGCGTATGATATAGATGTGATTCGAGCCCTTTCCAAATAAGTCTTGGGAGACATCTCTTTGGAGAGGGTGATTCTGTGACAAGCCGGTAGACTATCGTGCTTTGAATTTTCCATACCAAATCCTTTTAGTATGGTGTTGATGTACCTTGACTGTGAAAGTCCCACCATCCTCTTTGATCTATCACGATAGATCTGGATCCTCAGAGTGTAGTTAGCATCATCCAGGTCTTTCATGGAGAAACTCTGTGACAAGAATCCTTTGACTGATTGTAGCATAGGAATGTCATTTCCTATTAAGAGAATGTCATCTATGTACAAGACGAGGAATACCACGGTTCTCGCTACAATCTTACTATAGATGCATGGTTCATCTGGATTTTTGATAATGTCGAATTCTTTGACCGTCTCATCAAAATAGATGTTCCAACTCTACGATGCTTGCTTTATTCCATAAATGGACTTAGACAACTTGCACACTTTCCCGTTGCTCCCAATCTGAATGAAACCCTTTGGCTGATCCATATAGACGCACTTTTTCAAATGTCCATTCAGAAAAGTGGTCTTTACGTCCATCTGCCAAATCTCATAATCGTGGAAGGCAGCAATGGCAAGAAGGATCCGAATGGATTTAGGCATAGCCACTGTAGAAAAGGTTTTATCATAGTCCAAACTAGGTCTTTGACAAAAACCTTTTGCAACAAGTCTACCCTTATCGGTTTCAACCTATCCATCTACCCCAATCTTCTTTCTGAAGATCCATTTGCAGCCTACGGGTTTTACCCCTTCTGGAGCAATGTTCAAAGTCCATACTTTGTTAATGTACATGGACTCCATCTTGGTCCGCATTGCATCCAACCGTTTTACCGAGTCACCAGTCTGAATGGGTTGCTAGAAGCTAGTTGGCTCATCATTGTCAATGATGCAATCCTCTCTAACCCGTCTATGAGAAAACCGTAGTATCTCTCAGGCAGATGAGACTGCCTACTAGTTCTGCGGAGTGGCGCAGGGATGTCCGGTTCTTCTGAAACCTCTAGTTCTACCATGCTTTCAGTAATAGTTTGTGGTTCTGGAATTTCTTCCAGTTCTATTGCGCTCCCACTAGTTCCTTTTTCCAAAAATTGATATTTCAAAAAGTGGGCATGACGAGAAACAAAAACCTTTTGTTCCTCTGCGTAATAGAAAAGATATCCCCTGTAGTTCTTTGGGTATCCCACAAACTTATACAGTACTGAGCATGCCTCGAGCTTGTCCACATGCTGCTTTTTCACAAAAACTGGATATCCCCATATCTTCAGATACTGAAGATAGGGTTTCTTCCCACTCCACATCTGATATAGTGTGGTAGGCACAGTCTTGGTAGGAACCTTGTCCAAAAAATATGCAGCTGATTCTAGTGCATAATCCCAGAAGGATCGCGGTAACTCAGCGTTACTCATCATGGAACGTACCATATCTAATAAGGTTCTGTTCTGCCTCTCCAATATACCATTGTGTTGTGGTGTGTATGGAGGAGTAAGCTGAGAAAGAATTCCATTCTCTTTTAAGTAACCCAGGAACTCGGCACTTAAGTATTCACTATCTCGATCAGATCTCAGTGTCTTGATACTTTTGCCTGTTTGTTTTTCCACTTCATTCTTATATTCACGGAATTTCTCAAAGGTCTCGGATTTATGTTTCATCAAGAAGACATGTCCATAACTAGAGAAATTATCCGTAAAAGTAATGAAATAGGAATAACCACTTTATGCATATGTAGACATTGGACCACACACATCACTGTGTATGATTCCCAAGAGCTCGCTCGCTCTTACTCCGTATCTAGTGAACGGAGTCTTTGTCATCTTTCCTATGAAAACTTGCATAAGACTGATATTCGAACGGTTCCAAATATCTCTCTCTATGTAACTTCATCAACCATGTTTCATTGATGTGACCCAGTCTATAATGCCACAAGAAAGCCTTATTTAATTCTGGAAACTTTCTTTTAAATGTGTTCTGGACATTGAAAACCTGAGCTTGATTTAACACGTATATACAGTCCTCTAGTGTACCTGACCCAATCAAACTTTGATTTAGGTGGATGTGGACCACATCGCTTACAAATGTAAAATCATATCCTTTTTTAGAAAGTAAAGATACATATATTATATTACAAGCTAGACTAGGTACACACAAACAGTTACATAAAATCAATATCTGCCCACTTGTCAATCCTAGATGATATTCCCCTACGGATACAGTGTCCATGCTCATTCCGTTAGCAACCCTGAGAGTCATATCACCTGCCCTGATAACTCTACGGTTTCTCAAAACCTGTAATGAATTACAGATATGAGATTCTGATCCGGTATCAAGTATCCAGGAAGTAGAGTTAATTGACAGACAATTTTCAATCACAACGACACCCGAAGCCGAAGCTATAACATGCTTCGGATCCTGAATTCTGGCTTTCCAAGCCCTGCATTCCTTCTGCCAATGCCCTTTCCTATGACAATAGGAACATCCCTCCTTCCCTACTGTTAACCACGAAACTTTTGCCCTGCCCTTTCCTTCTACCTTACTGACACCGCCTATTGGCTTTGTGGAGGTCTTCTTCTTCACACCCTTGGCTTTAGCCTTGGATCCAGAAGAGGAAGATTCCCCAATATACAGAGCGGGTGTCTCCCCGGTTTCCTTCAAGGTGCCCTTAACTGGAAGTATAACTTTCTTCCCTGGGCGTAAGTAGAAGGTAGGGACTGTAGAATCAAGTCAGCATATGATTCGTTCTCCAACGCGGTCCCCAGGTCCGTGAGCTATTTAATATAGATGATCATTATAGGGACGTGGTCCCCTACAGATGACTCGACAGCCAACCTCGCTTGAAGCAATTTCCTTCGAGGTCTCATACCTTGCGATACGAGATTGCTCTCCATATAAATCTTTGTTATGGAGGAAGATGGAAACTAAGTACATCTTCTCGTGCTGCCTCTGGTGTACACCATCAACTGAGGCCAACAAGAGGTACTTGGCATTCGCACTGTCCTTTTTCAATGTCTTACGGATATCATTATCCGCGATGGTGGAGTCTAGACCTGGGACGGCAGGGCTTGAGTAGTAATAAGGTGGTCCAGCTTGTTATAAGTAATGGACATCTGGACAAATCTTTGCCAGTCAATATAGTATAACTCAGTTATTTTATTATCTAGCTGTAACTTAATGTTGGTCACCTGGTCGCTGCAATTAGGAGAGAGAGAAGAAAACATTCAGCTTGATGCTCTTGCAAGTTTAGATTGGTTTTTAATTTATCTAAACAGGATGGCTCCCACTGTTTCTCGAATCCTCCTCAAACCATAAAAGAAGAATTAGTCAGGATTAATCTCACCCTACAATACTTGCTTAACCTTTCGGCCGAGCTGGTATTGGTACTTTGAGGGAGGTTTTCCAATGCTTTCGCGAAATTCCTTAATTACATAACCTCTTTTCCCTGGAGGCGTAGCCCTACTAACACCGTTCTAAACACCTACTTGGTTTATAGTATTGGTTGTGTTAGTGAAAAATCTCCCGAGGAGTAACCGATACTCACAGAAGGACCGAGATCCAAATATCATTATGTGATAACTTTGAAAGAATCCTACCAAAATTATCACACTTCAAATGGTATGCAAAACTAGCAAGTTTCAGTTTCTTTAGAAACTCTCGATGTGGATTTTTTCCCCATGCTTTTATGACCTTAACGAAGGCCAACATATCATAAGTCACATGTCAAGTTCTATCCGTCATTATCCAGGTTAATTTGAACCCACCCGCACATATCCTTGACGAAGGCCAAAATAGTAGTACGACTATCCCAAACCAACGGATCTATCTATGCTACAGATGAATATCCAGCAGCTACCAATCACTATATCTTGGTGAAGGTCAAAATACATAGCTTGAATACTACTGAATATTCAACTGAAATTACGGAGGGCTACGGCTGGTTTTGGCGAAACCGTGAACTTAATGAACTTGATTTAATCGAAGAAACCTTATAGCTTTTAAAGGAGTGGTTTAAGCTCCGCATTTAAAAGTTTCTGTTTTGAAAAAACCGAGTGATTTTGAAATTTGTTCCAACGATTCAGCTTTGGTTTGTTCGCTTTGCATTAATCTAATGCAGTCCCATCATTTAACCTACCATTGCAGAAAGAAACGAAAATAAAACATACGCTTATGCCATCCGCATTCGCCACTAAGCCCCGTCTAACACCGTTAGGTTAATTAGCTAACGACAGAGCGGGGGCAAGACTAGCATGGGTGCAAAACATAAGAACGTCTAATATATAGCATATATATAATAACCATTCGTCTCACGCAATAATAGGCATTCCAGATCACAGATGTACATATTAGATATATTAGGAATTCCACGTTTAGTTTAAGCCTGTAACGAAATACGGATTCTACGGTCGTGATGAATAGCTAAACCCCACCCCAGACCCCCTACGGGTGCGACAAACTACCCTCCAAATTCCCGAAGTGAAGCAACCTCCCTCAGTAAAATGAGTAGGCCACTTGGCACTTCAAAGAACCCGGTAGTTTTTGTACCCCACCTTGGGTGTATCCTAGGAGAAAAAAATAGTAAAAGAAATAATACAATGGTGGCTACAACCTCAACCCGGATGTGCCCTGCAAAAGAATATTACATTACTTTACAATTTACATCTAATGAAAGAAAACTATCTTCTCACATCCCCGGCTATTCAGCCACGACGATTCAATAATTTTCATATACACAAACCAACATCACAGATCACAGATATGTGGAACCCCCACTAATCGACGTATAATGATTAGCAGACGTTCGCATCATATAACAAACACAGAAAACCCGATAGCTAAGAACTTTAGAATTTCGATCGAAACAAATTTTCCGTGTCTACCCCAAGTGCAAACCAGCACACAGATTAATACTGGGTAGAAACCAAATATACCAGAAAACAATACACCAAAAATTAGAACAAACAAAAGAAAAACGAGTCGAATCGGCCTCAACTCGGCCGCGGAACAGTGACAGAACGCACTGTTCCGCCGCGCTTCTGCGGCCGTCTTGGCGATTCACTGGCTTGTTTTTCTTGGGAGTTCTAATAATACCCTGCATGTAATTTTCATACCTTTGAAATATTTTTTCTGGCAGTTTAAAAATTTGACATACAGATAGGGTGCGGGTGTATCGTTTTCGTGATTTTTCGACGATCGAAGTTCTAATAACTTGCTAACAAGCTAGTAAAGGTTTAGTAGGCTCTGATACCACTGTAAGTCGATGTTGCGCACCTCTCGGGTTCGCGGGAAGGCAGAATACATAAAAACAATTTTTACGGGTGTCGCAACACCGACTCGAACTCCAGGATCGATGCTAAACCCTAACTAGCTAAACGACTAAGAGGTTAGCTACTCGTAAAGAAGTTTATACCTCACGTTACATGTCCTTCGGGTCTTCTTTGTTGTCCTCCACCTCATCATAAGCTCTGAGGATCGTAACAGATCGATACTTCCTCGTTGAGCTCATCGAGTCAAAGACGATCCACTCGAGAGTCTATAGTCCGAGCTCCTACCTCAAATCCGTGATAACTAAGGCACCTAGCTCGCTAAACTAGACGGCCTAGATTATGTAGAGAGTGTAGATGGATTAACTTGTCTCTAATTGCCTTATATTTCTCAACACATGAGACATGAAAGGCTAGAGGAAGAAGAAGGAGACTTGAGGAAAAGATAGTGAAGAAATGAGCATAGAATGAGCTTGGCTAAGTGTTGTGACCATTTGTGATGAATAGAAACATACTAATAATGAAAACACAAATATCTAGCATGTTGCATAAATATCTCATAGCGTGTCACAAGGTGAGTCATGCCATGAGTCACCAAGAGCCATGTCTCACTTAATGCAAATCTGCACCTCATTTCCTCCACCTCATTAATCTTTAATCAAAAGATTAAAAGCCAAATGAGGCGTCTTCTTCTAGAAGCTTTCTCGAGTAAATTACGAGAATGCCCCTCAACCGTATATACATATCCGTTTCCGTATTCTGAAGAATATGAATACAAAGAGACGAAAATAATCCATCAATATAATATTAGGATCCGGCTTAAACCAAAGCCTTTTAGTATTACGCGTCCGAACATCGTACGTGTATAAGTACACGTATATGATCGAACCCTGTCGTAAAACTATACGACCTCTACATCATTTCGCCCGAAACAGGGAAACACTCTGTATGGGACTCTAATGACTCGACAGTACGCTGGCAGTGGGTTTAACCACAAGCACGTCAGCGGTACTAGCTGCACACCCTGGTATCTGTCGATAAGAAGGCCGATGAGAAAACTCATCCCAACTCCTACTGAGCCTGTCTGTGACAATCTCCATACAGTCTGGTATGTTCGTCTAAGAGTATCGCATATTGGGCTTAGGGGGCAGTAATCGTCAGACCCCTAATAGCGCAATAAGTAATGTCGGAGTGTAGCCCAAAATACCCTGAGAAACTACTGGAGTACCTACCAGTAATTCTCGCTTGCCTTGGCCAAGGACTTTGTGTAATGGCTTTCCGAACACAGCGCGATATCAACCCCCAATACCGGGAGAGACGAATCCTATCTAACCGCCATTGCCTCCAAGTGTTTCGGGACTGCACTCAACTACTATGTATTTGCATGACTCTTTTGAGCCGTGGTAGGGTAGCAATCTAAGAATAGTGGGAACACACTCGAGGCAAACTAGAAGTGTCATGTCGACGGACTAAGCTGTACTCATGTCACCTGGGAACTGCTACCCGACGATGGGTATAACACCCACCAGCAGCTACCTACGAGTCCTGTCCAGTGTACTCATAACCCAATGAGCACCTTCATACTATCTCCAGTATGATGTACTAATGGCTCTAGGATAGACCATCTTCTATGCTGGGATGAGAAGCGTATACATGAGTCTACTCTGGAGTATCGATGCCTCGGCTCGATAATCCTACGACTAGGGACCTGTATAGGATGTGCTTATAGATTACTTAGCCCCCACTAGTGTGACTGCCATCACAATGTTGGTAATCAAGCAAAGATCTTAAGGGCTCTACTAATATGTATAAGGGATATGCTAAAAGAAACACATGCACATATTGAGGTAGAAACAAACCAGGTAGTATATTACCATTTCTAGCAAGACTGTTACTACGTCCGTATATATCCTAAGCTTCCATTAAGTAATATACAAACCCGTATGATACAATAATGGCCTTTAGGGCATATAACACTAACAGCCTATTGGCTTTTAGATTATAGATGGAGGAATATCTCAAGTATATGTTGTGCTAAGTAGCAAACCTTCAGACTTTGAAGCTCTTGAAAGAAGGTCCGTTGTCAGAAATGATCCGCCTTGGTGTGCCAAAATGGTATAATTCGTTATGCCAGAAGAATGTCAGAATATCTTCTGTCTTGACTTCTTTTAGCGCTACAGTTTCAGCCCATCTAGAGAAGTAGTCAGTTGCGGCTAATATGAACTGATGACCTTTAGATGACGGAGGATCAATTTGGCCAAATATGTTGGTGCCCCATATTTCCAATAACCATAACGCCACAGTAGGATGCAACGGATCGGGATGGATGTGAATGAAGTTTTCGTGTAATTTGTAGAGGTGGCATCTCTTTGCATGTTCTTCACAATTCCTTATCATGGTAGGCCAATACCATCTGAGATGCTTGATTTAGAGACATATTTTAGGGCCAGATTGGTGTGCTTCGTTGACGCCTAAGCGGACTTCTTTCTTGATCTTTTGGGCTTCGGCCGATGACAGACATCTAAGCCAGAGCTGATCATAGGATCTTCGGTATAGTTTGTCATTTACGAACACATATCGGAGAGCTCTCTTCTTCAGTTGAACTCTAGCAGATTTTCTTCTGGCAGTTTATCATATCAGAGATACTTTATGAAGGGTTCTCTCCAATGGGGCTCGTCTTTTATGACCAGGGCCTTTTCAGCAGGACCGTTCTCTTGTTCTACGATTTCTTCTTCCCGTAGAATGACCGGAGGTAGAATTTTCCGGTTTCTTACCGTGATCAGAATTTCATCCATACTAGGATCAGCCAACTCTTTGGCTAGGCGAGCGAGTACATCGGATTTTCCGTTCAATGCCCTTGGGATTTTCATCAGTTCAATATAAATAAACTGTTTCATGAGTTCCACGACCCGACTTCTGTATTGAGCCAACTCGGGCTTGTATACTTGGTAGTCGCCGCTTATTTGGTTGACGACCGCTGAGAATCTCCGTAAACACGTAGCGAGTGATCTTCATTTCTATGGCGAGCTCAAGACTGGCTAATAGCGCTTCGTACTCAGCTTCGTTATTTGTACGAGGCTCGGTAAGAGCGAAAGACCGTCGTACGGTGCCCCTCGATGGCGTGATAAACACCAATCATAACCCAGTTTTTATTTGCGGGATGCTTGATTTGCTGAAGGATCTCATTGATGAGGATCCTTCGAAGTAGAGCTCTTGACATGGCTCGTCATTTTCGAGGTGCAACACTTGTTCATCTGGAAACTTGTAATTTAGCGATGACTCCTCAGGTATAGGATGAGAAGAGAGGAAATCAGCTAGGGCTTGCCCTTTTACTGCCTTTTGCAGAGTATAAACTATGTCAAATTCAAGCAGCATGAAAGCCCATCTGACCATTCTACCGGTTAGGTTTGCTTTGGTCATTAAATATTTCAACGGGTCGACCTTAAAGATTTGCATAACCCTGTGGGTGAGCAGATAGTGCCTCAGCTTTTTCACGTCGAATATCAGGGCTAGGCAAGAAAGTATGTCTTAGCACCACTACTAGGTTTCAACAAGCATCCATTATGATTTTTTTTTTAAAATTTAGAGGTCTAAGCAATACTAACCTAGAATCTAACTAGAGAATTAGGGTTTCAAGTGTAAGCAAACAAGTTCTACACTAAGTAATAAGGGTTTACAATCTTTATAGACCGGTCCTTCAATTCTAAAGCTTCAAGTAGCAGTCCCTAGAACTCTTTTTAGACTCCATTTGGTGAAAGGAACGGGCTTGCTTCGTAGTCTTCGAGGCCGAAGATGATCCACCTTGAAGTCTCTCTAACTCAAGCTTACACTTCACCAATAAAAGTATTAGTGAAGAAAACAACCTAAACTAATGAGTAAATTAGTGTAGGTTGATGAAGTAGGAGATTTGCTCACTTTAGAAATCTTTTTCTCTTTCTTTTTCCAACTCAAGAAAACCCATAGAGAAGGAAGAAGATGAACTTGGGTGTGTGAGTGAATGAATGAGAGAATGAACCATGAGCTAGAGATAAGGTTGGGATGAATAAATATCTAAAAATAAAACAAAAAGAGGAGACGAGTCATGGCTTCTCAATGCTTCTCCAAGCATCCAAAGCCATGACTCATTTCCACCCCTTTTCTATTTTCTTTTAAAAATAAATCATCCCTAATAATCTTTAGCTCTAGTGTGTATCTCATACACCCATGTTGTATGTATCATCAACCATGATACATAATGTAAATACATATATTAATATATATCTCATATATATATATATATATATGTATGTATGTATGTATTTGTAGAGAAGAAAATCTTTAGATATTAGTTAATATATATGTATATATCAAATATATTAATTTATATCAAATTATTAAATCAACACTTGATTCAATAATTTGGTTATATCATATATAACAGACTAATATCATTTATATGTGTATATCATATTATCAAATTAACACTTGATTCAATAACCCGGTTATATCACATATAACCGCATAATAATCAATACTAGATACTAAATTAACACTTGATTCAATAATCCGGTCATATCATATATAACCGGCCAATATCAAATATATATACATAAAATAAATCATTGAATCAACACTTGATTGCATAATCCGGTTATATCACATATAACCTAACCGACTACAAATATCGCGAGATTAGAATACGGTATCATATACTCGTATTTAATCAAGCTCCCGCACATCTTCATATGTGCCTTACTTCGTTTCTGTTAGTGATATATGCCCTAGAGGCCATTATTGTATCATACTGGTTTTTATATTACTTAATGGAGGCTTGGGATATACACGGATATAGTAACAGTCTCGCTCAAAATGGTAGTATGCTACCTGGTTTGTTTCTAACTCAATATGTGCATGTGTTTTTCCAGCATATCGCTTATACATATCGGTAGAGTCCTTAGGATCTTTGCTAGATTACCAGCATTGTGATGGAAGTCACACTAGTGGAGGCTGGGTAGTCTATAAGCATATCCTTATACAGGTCCCTAGTCGTAGGATTATCGAGACGGGGCATCGATACTCCAGAGTAGACTAGTGTATACGCTTCTCATTCCAGCAGGGGAGATGGTCTGTCCCACAGCCATTAGTACACTGTATTGGAGATAGTATGCAAGTGCTTATTAGGTTATGAGTACACTGGACATGACTCTCCGAGAACTGCTGGTGGGTATTATACCTATCGTCGGGTAGCTGTTCCCAGTTGACATGAGTACATCTTAGTCCGTCGACTTGACACTGCTACTTCACCTCGAGTGTGTTCCCACTGTACTTTTATTACTACCCTACTGATTGGTTCGAAAACAAAAGTGTTTGTAGTGTAATCGCAATCAGAACGGTGTCGCGTGTAGCTAGACCGAGATGAGTACGGGTCGTCCTCAGGGAAACGTTGAATCTTTTACTCTTACTTTAGATGTGTTGAAAAAGAGAGGAGGGATAAATAATTTTGTGAAATGGTTTCTAGATCTACGTTAAGTACTTAATGTAAAAATATAGATCTAGATTATTTTAGGGATGTAGTTAATATAATAAGAGGGCTTGTAGGGTTCGTTAGGATTTAGTAGTAATGGATGATTAATTAAAAGTTACCCTTTTTATCCTTTAATAGATTTAAAACTAGAACGACGGTGATGCGTGTAGATTAGGGTTACTGGAGGGAAAAGGAATCCCACTCTTAACCCTTATCTCGACACGGAACTCCGTTCATATCTAGCCTTTATCAAAACAATCATTAATCTAATCTCTAATCACGGTCGGGACTAACAATGAATTGTTAGCGCGCCCGATTAGGATGTTAATAATTCTTTTGATAAACTTTATAGGAATTAAAAAGAGTTCAGGGATGTTCATCATCCATTAGCCTACTCTAATCCTACGAACCCTAACAAGCGGAGAATTACTCGCGCATGTTGGGAGAAAAAGAGATGGAGAGAAATTGCATAATTAAACTACGAAGAAATGGAATAGGAAAAGGAGCTACCTTTATTAATCAACAATATTCATTACACTTTGATTCCTTAGAAAATGATTACAAAGACTAGTTTGCTTCTCGATCTCTTCCAAGGAGGTAGACGAACAGTTGATGATCAGCCTGGATGCATGAGCCGTCTTGGACTTCGTGATCTCGTCGGCTTGATCATTTTTCCAAGAGGCTCTCGGTCTTTATTTATAGTCCCAAAGCCAGAAAGATAGATGCTTAAATTGGGGAATGGTAGTTAGAATCCAACTCAAAAAATTCCAGCCCTTAACTCCACTTTAACGCGGCGGATCCACGGCATCAAGGGGCTCGGGTCGTGGATCCGCGGCCTAATGATCAGATCCGTTTATCAAACTTCTGGCGCTGGCTCGTTGTGACATTTGGCGATCCTTGGAACCTTTGTAACATGAAAATCTTCTCATGGTTGCTGCCAGACTTGGTTTCCAAGTTTTGCTTTCTTAATTAGGCAAGTTTTCTTCAACAACTTGATTTCCTTGATTTTAGTCTTGGAAATTCTGCACAACAACTTAAATAATATTTAGTAGATTTAGTTCTAGTAGGATTAGGTTAATAATATTATATACATTTTCCTACCAAATGCTAATTATAATATATCAACACATGGAAAATAGTATTTTTACAAATAAACCCTCATATGTATGATATATTATAATAAAGACCTTTTTAAATATGGAAATAGTAGGAAAAATGTAATAACAAATGTGCAGTTTAATCAACTGAACAAATACTCCCAAACTTATCTTTGATCGTCCCGAGCAAACTAGTTTATTCAAGAGAAGGAGAAAAAAGAAAGGAGAAAACTAAGCACACTTTCGTAGGCAAACACGATTGCACTGAGCACGTGCAACAAGCCGTTAAACCTCTAAGTGTCCCTAGTAGGAGGAGTGTTGTCTCCTGAGGGTTTTCAGCGGATTACACCCACAAAATCCAATAACAAAAGAGAGATGGTGAAATTTACATATAAAGATAAAAACCATAAAAGAAAAACTTTGAAAATAAGAGTTTCCAACTACACTAACTTTTCAGTTGTCATGAGCCTATCTTAATAGTCATGAAAAGATGTTAGAAATCACATCATCTCTCAATAAAACATCGTCTTTATTCTTCATTCCTACCTTTAATCCAAACATCGATCATATACCCCTACGTGTGTGAAATGGACATCCCTACACTCAGAGAATTCAATTCAAGCTATCATACTCTTGTCCATCTACCTCAATACTTTTTAACTTGATGAATATTAAGATTTGCTCACACATTTTCATGCGACCGTTAATACTTCTTGAGGTACTAACCGACCGATTACTTATGTACTTGCTGATTAGGTGATAATATTTTCCTCGTCTTGCACCACCTAAGGCTTAGCAGTGACTCCCAGACCAGTTGGCCTTAGGGCACTAGGTGAAGAGGCACCCTCGCTATATTTTTTTATTCCTGCCTTGGCGATAACAAAACCAGTGTTCATTTTTCTTTTCACTATTTTTATATTTTCTTAATTTTTTTTTCATTTCCTTCATACTTCGGCTTTTAGACAAGAGCATTTCAAGGTATCCTCTACTATCCCGAGTTTCAAGACGTGTGTAAGTGCATATAGTAGGGTATCAACATTCAAATGTTTGGCTTCCAGAATAGAAACTATTTTTCAGACTTATTTTTATCCTCAGATTAGTGACTTCCTTCATCTTACTAACCCTTGGGACAACGGCTCATAACTACTTATTACCAGTTCGTTTAAGAAAACTTCTAATTTTCTTGGTTTTCTCAAACTATTCTTATCTTTTGGATGTAATTTTTCACTTTCTACTCTTTTGTTAAAAAAATAAAAATTTAATGCCCAGTGTCAAAGATAATTCAGTGAATACAAACCTCTCCCCCAAACCTGTTTTCAGCAGTGTCCTCACTGATGTAGCCTTTTGAGAACAAGGACCTGTATACTAGGAGAGAGATACAAGGGGTAAAATAATAGTTAAATGAAAACTACCCCCAAACTTGATCTTTGACACGCACAGATATTCAATCAAATCCATTTTTACTCAGCTTCATTCTTAAAATGAGAAAATGTTACAAAAACATGGAGGTGAGGCGGAGGAATTTTAGTTTTGATAAAGCGACTCTTGTAAAAACAGGAGCTCCTCCGCGGGGTCAGCAGAAAAATACGGTTTTAATCTATGCCCATTTACTTTTAAAATTGAACCGTTTTTCAAATTTTTGACTTCAACTGCACCGTGCGGGTGTACATACCACACCACAAAAGGTCTTTTCCAATGAGATTTAAGCTTACCCGGATGAAGATGGAGATGGGAATCGTAAAGAAGGACTTTTTGCCCCGATGTGAAGGTTTTTCTAAAAAGATTTTTATCGTGGAACACTTTAGTCCTGTTCTTTACTATTACCGCATTATCGTAAGCTTCGTCGCGGAGTTTGCTTAGCTCATTCAATTGCAGCTTCCGATAGCTGCCTGCATGATCAAGATCAAAATTAAGCTCTTTAATAGCCCACATTGCTTTATGTTCGATTTCGACAGAAAGGTGGCATGCCTTCCCAAACACAAGGCGGTATGGAGACATACTAAGATTGGTCTTATAAGCGGTGCGGAATGCTGATCAGTCGAAAATAATGTATTTTTAACACGGCAATTTCCCCATCTTTCGCACTCATTTAGAAGTGTTCGGTATTCATATTTCACATATTAGCAAATCAGTCGTCAAATATCAGATTGCACGTGTTAGACTTTTAAACCGGCACTTTAAGGAAAATTGACTGCATTTCATGGCATCACATCATCTCTGTATTTGCGCAACACTTGTGTCGAGATTTGTGCAGGAAATTGCAGGAGCAAAGCCAAAAGAGCTGATCAAAAATACGCCAACTCAATGATTTCAGATCTGGTAGCAATTCAAAAGGAAATATAAAAATCAACATATCAAATAAAGGCCCACAACTTAAGACCAACAAGCACCAGAAGAACCAAGCCCTGAAGCTTCAAAAGAGCCACGGAACCGCGGCGGGAGGCGGCTTGCGCCGCGGTTCCGCGGCGCTTATGCCACGTCATCGCGTCATTTTTAGTGCAAAATTCTCAGTTCTGGTCCCACATTCCTTTTATATATGTCAAATTCCAGAAGGACCTCGAAGCTACTGCCATATCAGCAAAGATCATTAAGCAAGGCTAATTCTAATTAAGCTCCTAACAAACTATTTCTAGAAGCTCCCTCCTAACTAATCATATCTAGAAGCTTCTCCTCTAACTAACTTTTGGAGGGAAATTCAAATTTCCTCAACAAACTTTTGGAGGGAAACTTAAAATTCAAATCCTAGATCTAGGGTTTTGATGGCTATAAATAGAAGCCTAGACCTAGGGTTAAAAGATAATCAATCATTAGTTCATTAATCATTAGTTAGTCTTCTCTCATCATTCTAATTCTTCATCTTCTTCCACAAGTCTAGTGACAAGGCTTGTGCGAAACCCTAACCCTAATTCCACTCCAAATTCAAGATCTTGAATACCAATCAAGCAAGAAGCCTTCAACCTTTTAGGAGCCGAGCCGATCTTCAATCGGGCAAGTGATCCAAGCCGATCCGCGACCCACGGAGACGAGCGAAGCCAAATCGACGATCGAGTTCTTCCTCTTGTAGTTCTTGAGCGAATGTAATGAAATTGTTGATATAAATAAAAGGTGAAATTCTTTAATCTTGCTTTCTTTTAATTCTTGCATCATGATTCGATCTCAATTTGTGATTGTGGTTCTTGTTGTGATGTTCGAGTAAAACTCCGCTCGTTAAGGAGTCGAGACGATCAATAGAATGATGATGTAACAAATCTTAATACGATTCTTGAGTCCTACGAGCTTTGTAAACCCTAGCAAGTTCAAGAATCGATGACCTAGTTTCGTTGCGATGCTTTCTTGATTGTTATCGCTCGAAATTAGGGATCTACGATCGATTCTTGAAATTACTAGAGGATAGAATGTGAATGATATCGACGAAAGAACAAGGGATAAGATGAAACCCTAGTTTCATAAGAAATCCCTAATTCTTGATCGATAATCATCGATCTAGTATCAATTCATCGAAGGATAAGAATACTTAATTGTAAGATTACATCACATCTATAGATCCGATCGATTCCTACGAGCCTCATTTCGATTCTTGATATTTGGTTTGGAAAAATCATCAAACTATCAATTCTTGATTCTATCTTTTTCTTGTTATTAGATCTAGATTTTCTAATTCTTGAACTTCAACTATAAATCTTGAATTGTTTTGTTTTCTTTCATTAAAGTTTCGACTCATCTCATTCAAAAGACGAACGATTACACTTTCCCTGTGGACGATCCGCACTTACTAACGCGCTACATTCGACACCGTTATTGATTGCGGTCAAAATATTTTTGGTTGTGATTTCTTTACAATTTTCCAACTACACATCCGAAAATCGAATTCAATCAAATGGCGCCGTTGTCGGGGAGAGTGCGCTAATTGTTCGTATTTTGAAATTTGAGTTGAAAAATTTATTCCATTATAATTTTTAGATCTAAACTCGCACAAACCCTAATACGTGTGTTGTGATTTGATTGCGAGGAAATCTGGAATCATTGGAGCTTGGATAAAATTTTTGTGAATATTCCAGAGAGCTTAGGGGAGCAACAGAAGCATTATCATAAAAAAAATTTGCAGAGATCCCTTCAAGAGACCGCGATTCCGCGGCAAATACCCCCATAGTGCGGCGGTTCCGCGGCTTTTTGAAGCCCTCTCTGTACCAATTTTCCTCTGTAAGTTTCTTACCTTCTCCTTTCTCCTCTTTTTAGCTCCAACTAACATTTTATGCAGGTTTCTTTGCAAATAATCGCTGCGCCGCAAAAGCAAAATAAAATTTGTGCGTGTTTTGATTCTTGGTTGTTTGCATAATTAATACGGAAAATTAAGGGGCACGACCAAATCCAGATTAGGTGGGGAGTTCATTACCCTTCCTAAGCCCCAAAAATCACAAACCTCCATCCGCATTACCCTCATTAATTAAAAAATATCTAGAGATGACTCTAAGGACCGTCGCGCTCAATTAGGACAAGAGAAGGCCGTGGGTAATTCATTGCTTATCCGCGTTTTCTTGTGGTGTCTAAGGCGAGTGTGTCTAAGGCTAGTGGTTTTTAATTAGGCCCACTACTTACGTAGTGGAGTATCTTCCCACTTACCTGGCACTTATCCGGCCACAGAGGGACAAAGAGGCAGTGGAGGATTCTATCCTGCGACTTGTTTTTTGGCGGTTAGGAGCGGTTTAGAGCCGGACCTAGGTGACCACTAGAAATTAGGGTTTGTGTGCTGCATTTGTTGTGTCGCATCATCTTTTCAAAATCCGTATCATTTTTCAAAACAAACACCGCATTCACTTCATTTCCCCTAATTATAAATTCACGCTGCCACTTGTACTAACCCTTTTTAGTGCAAGATAGGCTGGACAACGGGATTCTGGTGCCTGTTAAGTCTGCGTCTCCCGATCGACCTTAAAGTCGGTATTTCTACACTTACCTTTCTTTTACCCACCACCACACCCACTTCGATGGATCCATCTCCATCGAACTTCTTTTCCACTACCCTGCCGCCATCCGTTGGTGTGCAGAATCCACCTTGCATCTCTCTCCAAGAAAGATGCTATCCTACACGAGGCCCACTTTCCACCTGTCTTTTCATTCCACCAGCCAATGGGGAAAATTTTCAAATAAAACCCCAATTCATCAACCTTCTACCAAAATTTCACGGTCTCGAGTCTGAAGACGCATACGTGTTTATCACGAAATTTGAAAATGTATGCGCAATGATGGGTACTTCACAGTTTTCTGTGGATGCTTTCCGTCTACGTCTTCTCCCATTCACTTTGTGCGATTTAGCCGAGAAGTGGCTATATAACATTACCGCACATTCCATTTCAAATTGGGACGAATTCGTCAAAGCATTCCTTAAGAAATTCTACCCACATCATAAGACAGCTTGAGTCCGCAGCGAAATCTATCAATTCACCCAGCTTCCAAATGAACCATTTTCAAAATGTCTTGAACGTTTCAAGGATCTGTTAGTCCAATGTCCACATCACGGCATCCCGAGATGGGAATTGTGCCGACTCATTTATAAGGGCATTACTCCTTACACAAGACAGTCCCTTGAATCCATGTGTCAAGGCAACTTTATGACCAAAGATGATGGGGAAGCATGGAACTTTCTAGAAGATTTCGCTGAAAAATCTTTACAGTGGGAGGGTGTAAGTCAATCGTCTAGGGATGGCAATGATATTTCCATAGGAATTAGAGCTGAAATTTCAGCTTTACTCAAGAAATTTGACGCTATGGAAAACAAATTTTTAGCTGCCGCCCTAAGTCAAATATCACTCTCCAAAACTGTATGTGGCTGCTGTTCTGATCCGTCTCACTTGACGGAAGAGTGTCCGTTTCAAGGTCATGAGCATACCAATGCCGCATTTCAAAGACCTAGAAACGATCCATCTTCCTCCACATATGATCAGGGTTGGAGGAATCACCCTAACTTTGCTTGGAACCAATCCCAATTTCAAAACACGGTTCCAACCCAACACAATTTCCAAAAGGTCCCTCCACCACAACAGCAGCCACCACTTCAATTGAGTCAGCACCCCTTCCAATCACAGAACTTCCAAAATCCGGCCAACACTTTTGCACCGTCTAGTCCTTTGCAATTGACCGGTACAGATAATACCTCTGCACTAGCACAAACCTTGGATACTTTCATGAAACAATCCATCCAAGGGACGGCAAGTTTGCAATCTTCCGTCGAGAATGTGATGATGATCATTATCTCTCAAAATGAGAACATCAAATCGATGGAAGAACAAATTGCACAACTAAAAGCCGAAATGAGTGCAAGAGAGAAAGGGAAACTTCTAGCTCAACCTTTACCCAATCCTGGCTATTCACATCATGTGGATGCAATCACGTTGAGATCTGGAAGAGTGCTTGACAATCACCTTGGGGAAGAGTTTGATGATACTGATAAATCAATCAATAACACCCCGGCTGAGACCTTTCCTCACACACACCCTTCTAATTCTGACCCCAGTTCTTCTACCCCACCACCTTCTTCCGAGCCTATTCTTCGTTTCCCAAAAGGCTCGCCACTTCAGCCCACCTCTTTTACTCCTCCACGGACGATCCCCACTTCTATTCTGGGATCGGTTCCACAAACACTTCCTTCTCCTATGATGGACCCAGCGCTTATTGCTAAAGCACCTTATCCGAATCGGTTAAGGGCTAACACACCGAGTCCACATATGGAGAAGATTATGAACATGTTTAAGGAAGTTAACATCAACATCCCTCTCCTAGATGCTATTCAACAAGTTCCGTCCTATGCAAAAACTCTTAAGAACTTGTGCACTAGGAAGAGGAAGACTCAAGTGCCTAAAAAAATCTTCATGTCAAGTACTGTAGACACGGCTTTTCCCCAACAATTACCACGGAAACGTAAGGACCCTGGTTGTCCTACTATTTCCATTTCTATTGGGGAGAAGCACATCAACCGTGCGTTACTTGACCTTGGCGCTAGTGTTAACTTACTTCCTTACTCGGTATACGAGCAACTAGGTATCGGAGTGTTAAAGCCCTCGAGCATAACTCTCCAGATGGCTGACCGATCAATCACCAAATCTAGGGGTGAACTGGAGGATGTGTTAATAAAAATCGGGGAATTTGTATTCCCTGTGGATTTTATTGTACTTGATACACAGCCTGTAGCGAACCCACGGAATCAAATTCCGGTGATTTTAGGTCGCCCCTTTTTGGCCACTTCCAATGCAATAATCAACTGTCGTAATGGTTCTATGACCCTATCTTTCGGGAATAGGTCAATAGAACTAAACATTTACAAGTTGGGAAGTGTACCCTCCGAACCTACTGCTCAGGTCTGTTCTGTCGACTTAATGGATGTCGACAGCAGCGAATTTGATGATCCTCTTAATACTGATCTTGACTCTTTTCATATGTTGTTGTTCGACCCAACTATGTATCATACACATACGGACTCTTCCACCGAGATGTCTGGGTCAACAATTAACACGGATTATGAACTGTTCTTAGAGTCTGAAGATCACCCCGTGCTTTGTAATGACATTATTCACCGGGGTATTGATGGAACTTTTGAGGAGATCTTCGCTGATGAACTCGCATTTTTGAATGACACGGGTGTTGAGATGAATCATGTCCCAATCACTGAAATTGAACCTCCACCCCTTCCTCTGAACTGTAAAAAGAATGCGAGTAATCCATCATATTCACTGCTTCGTCTCTCCAAAACGAGACGCACACACATTCTCTTCCACCACTTAACCTTTCCCCACTTCTTCTTCTTCCACCAACCAGAGCACTATATTGATAAAATTTTCGAATGGTTGGTGTTGATATTCGGTCTTTGCAAAGCTTGGCATCGACCAATAATTCTTGACCCCCTCATGTGATTTTCAAAAGATTAACATTGCATAACTCAAGTTTGGGGGGGTATATTTTTCTGGCTCTTGAAAAGAAATTTTTTACAAAATGATGAGCCAAAAATAAGTTTTGGGAAGTTCTTCACTTAAATATTTTGCCCCCACTAATAAATTCCTCCCAAGCTTACAGGTTTTTCGAGATTTAGCAGAAGGCAACAGTGAGGACACTGTTGAAAACAAGTTTGGGGGAGGTTTGTGCTTATTTTTGCATCACTTGCATATCACTTTGCATAAGCACAAAACAATTTTGAAAACCTATAAAAATTTAAAAAATTTCAAAAATAAAAATATTTTTTTGTACATAAATAAGATAATAAAAGTTTAGATAGTGAAAAATTACATCCATAAGATTAGAAAAATTTAAGAAAACTAAGAAAATTAGAAGTTTTCTTATACGAACTAGTAATAAGTAGTTATGAGCCGTTGTCCCAAGGGTAAGTAAGATGAAGGACGTCACTAATCTGAGGATAAAAATAAGTCTGAAAAATAGTTTCTATTCTGGAAAGCCAAACATTTTGAACGTTGACACCCTGCTATTCGCACTTACACACGTCTTAAAGCGTGGGATAGTAGAGGATACCTTGAAATGCTCTTGTCTTAAAGCCAAAAGTATGAAGGAAATAAAAAGAAAAAAAAATGAAAAATATAAAGTGGTGAGAAAAATGAACACTGGTTTTGTTATCACTGAGGGCAATAAAAAATATATAGCGAGGGTGCTTCTTCACCTAGTGCCCTAAGACCAACTGGTCTGGGAGTCACTGCTATGCCTGAGGTGGTGCAAGACGAGGAAAATACACCAAGTAAGCAAGCACAGAAGTAATCGGTCGGTTAGTACCTCAAGAAGTATTAACGGTCGCATGAAAGTGTGTGAGCAATCTCATCTAAATATTCATTAATTAAAAAGTACTGAGGCTGATGGGCAAGAGTATGATAGCTTGAATTGAATTCTCCGGGTGTAGAGATGTCCTTTACACACACGCAGGGTGATATGATCGATGTTTGGAAGAAAGATAGGAATGAAGAATAAGACGATGTTTTATTGAGGGAGAACGTGATTTCTAACATCTTTTCATGACCATTAAGATAGGGCTCATGACAACCGAAAAACTAGCTTAGTTGAAAACCCTAATTTCCAAGGCTTTTCTTCTACGATTCTTTTCTTTAAATGTAATATTCATGATCTTCCTTTTATTATTGGATTTTGTGGGTGCAATCCGCTGAAAACCCTCAGGAGACAACACTCCTCCTACTAGGGACACCTAGAGATTTAAAGGCTTGTTGCACGTGCTCAGTGCAATCTTGTTGCCTATGAAAGTGTGCTAGTTAGTTTTTCTCTTTCTTTATTTTCTCCTTCTCTTTTTAATAAAGCATTCGCTCGAGACGATCGAAATTAAGTTTGGGGGAATTTGATCAGTCGAAAATAATGTATTTTTAACACGGCAATTTCCCCATCTTTTGCACTCATTTAGAAGTGTTCGGTATTCATATTTCACATATTAGCAATTCAGTCGTAAAATATCAGATTGCACGTGTTAGAATTTTAAACCGGCACTTTAAGGGAAATTGACTGCATTTCATGGCATCGCATCATCTCTGTATTTGCGCAACACTTGTGTCGAGATTTGTGCAGGAAATTGCAGGAGCAAAGCCAAAAGAGCTGATCAAAAATACGCCAACTCAATGATTTCAGATCTGGTAGCAATTCAAAAGGAAATATAAAAATCAACATATCAAATAAAGGCCCACAACTCAAGACCAACAGGCACCAGAAGAACCAAGCCCTGAAGCTTCAAAAGAGCCGCGGAACCGCGGCGGGAGCCGGCTTGCGCCGCGGTTCCGCGGCGCTTATGCCACGTCATCGCTTCATTTTTAGTGCAAAATTCTCAGTTCTGGTCCCACATTCCTTTTATATATGTCAAATTCCAGAAGGACCTCGAAGCTACTGCCAGATCAGCAAAGATCATTAAGCAAGGCTAATCCTAATTAAGCTCCTAACAAACTATTTCTAGAAGCTCCCTCCTAACTAATCACATCTAGAAGCTTCTCCTCTAACTAACTTTTGGAGGGAAATTCAAATTTCCTCAACAAACTTTTGGAGGGAAACTTAAAATTCAAATCCTAGATCTAGGGTTTTGATGGTTATAAATAGAAGCCTAGACCTAGGGTTAAAGGCTAATCAATCATTAGTTCATTAATCATTAGTTAGTCTTCTCTCATCATTCTAATTCTTCATCTTCTTCCACAAGTCTAGTGACAAGGTTTGTGCGAAACCCTAACCCTAATTCCACTCCAAATTCAAGATCTTGAGTACCAATCAAGCAAGAAGCCTTCAACCTTTTAGGAGCCGAGCCGATCTTCAATCGGGCAAGTGATCCAAGCCGATCCGCAACCCACGGAGACGAGCGAAGCCAAATCGACGATCTAGTTCTTCCTCTTGTAGTTCTTGAGCGAATGTAATGAAATTGTTGATATAAATAAAAGGTGAAATTCTTTAATCTTGCTTTCTTTTAATTCTTGCATCATGATTCGATCTCAATTTGTGATTGTGGTTCTTGTTGTGATGTTCGAGTAAAACTCCGCTCGTTAAGGAGTCGAGACGATCAATAGAATGATGATGTAACAAATCTTAATACGATTCTTGAGTCCTACGAGCTTTGTAAACCCTAGCAAGTTCAAGAATCGATGACCTAGTTTCGTTGCGATGCTTTCTTGATTGTTATCGCTTGAAATTAGGGATCTACGATCGATTCTTGAAATTACTAGAGGCTAGAATGTGAATGATATCGACGAAAGAATAAGGGATAAGATGAAACCCTAGTTTCATAAGAAATCCTTAATTCTTGATCGATAATCATCGATCTAGTATCAATTCATCGAAGGATAAGAATACGTAATTGTAAGATTACATCACATCTATAGATCCGATCGATTCCTACGAGCCTCATTTCGATTCTTGATATTTGGTTTGGAAAAATCATCAAACTATCAATTCTTGATTCTATCTTTTTCTTGTTATTAGATCTAGATTTTCTAATTCTTGAACTTCAACTATAAATCTTGAATTGTTTTGTTTTTTTTCATTAAAGTTTCGACTCATCTCATTCAAAAGATGTAACACCCGAGCCCAATAATACTGCTTCTGGTACTGGTTGAGTGTTACATTGCTCATTTCAATTATCTTGATTGTTTGGTGTTTTTGCTAAATTTTTAACCGGTTAAGTCATTTTGGCATATAACAAATTTTAACACCTAAAATGAAATTAAAAATATCCATGTTGGCCTACTCGTCGCCACTAGTCGCGTGGTAGCGTCCGCGCGTCGAGATTCCGTCCCGTTCGGTGAAACGGGCAAGTTTGGACGACTACGCGCGCGTGCAAGTGTCCGACTTGGGGGCATGCATTTTAATTATAAAACACCTCTTTACAAAGTTTGGAACTCGCTTAAAATCCTATAGTTTGAATTTGAAACATTTGGGCGCAACCCGGGCGCGATTTGGAAATGTTTCATTTTGCGCCAAATCCCAATTTAATTTTATAATCTAAAACTATAATAAATATATATATTCAATCTCAACTGTTAATTAAATAACAGACTAATCCCTTAAATCCCTTCTCAAATTTTTCCCTGGCCAATCACGAGGGGATTAATCCCTCATGGGCCCCGCCTCAATCTCTCTCTCTCCGTCTCTCTCTATCTCTCTCTAATCACCTTCTCCCTCTCTCTCTAACAAACCCTCTCTCTCTCTCTATTTATATTCCCCTGTTCCTCGTTCTCAACCCCCACGAGAAAAACTTTCGCGAGAACCCTAACCCGAGCCACCACGAGCGGTCGCCGACGATCTCCCCGCGACAACACCACCACCACCGTCTTCATCGCCTCCTTGGCCTCGACAGCATCCCTTCCTCCTCTTCTTCCTCCTTTCCCTCGCCTGCGTTGCACTGCAACCCAACCCCCCGACGCCACCACCAGCCGCAGATCTCGCCGTCGCCGCCGCCTCCCATCGCCGACGACGCCAAGGCTTTCCTCCCTTCATCCTCGTCCCAACCTCGTCGTCTTCTTCCTCCTTCCCTCGCCGGTGCTGCAGCTGCACCCGAGCCTAACCCTAGCATTCTCCGGTCGCCGGGAAAGCTGCCGTAGACCATCGTCGGCGTTGCCAGAGCCACCGCCGACAACCTCTTCTTTCCCCATACAATCCAGATCAGGCCAGGACCTCCCCTACGCACGGCAACATCCCTTTCCAGCGATCTCCAGCCAATTTCATCCAGCCGCGTTTTCTGTTCGCCGCCGGCGCCCCATCGCCGTCGAACCGTCGCGGTTGACACCTTTACCATCCCTGTAAGCATCCCTTTACCTTTCCACTAATGTTAAACCCCCCGCTGGTCTTAGTTTACGGTATCGCATGTTTTTGCTAACTTGTTGCCGTTTTGACTTTTCGCCGGTTTCCGGCCGTGCCGTCGTTTGGACCCGACTTTCCAGCGAAGTACTCTGGTCCGTGCGGTCCCGTTGTTCGCTGTTTGGACTCGATCCGTGGCCCGTGCATCCGTCTCGTGTTTTCCGCCGACATTGCATCCATGCTTTCCGGTTTGCGAAACCGTCGAGGCAAGTATCCGAATACTTGCTCTAACATGCTAGCATACAAGATTTAGTCTTGCTATGCAGTTGAATATCATATTATATAGTACAACAGCACAATGACGGTGATATCGATAGTACAGTATGACTAGAATTGACGGTTGCATTTCTCCTTGACATTAAATCAGTATAGTAGCTTCGTGAATTTAAGTGGTCTGCTATTAATCCATGCTTTTAACTAACTAATCATTTAAATCGTCCTTGCTTTTAATTGTTAGATCATCCATGTGACAATTACTTATGCTTAGTTTTAATTTCATATAGCTTCATTACTTCCTGTTATTGATATTGCGCTACCCTGTGATTAGTGCACCCCACGGGTGCTCGAACCTGTTAATATAATACAACTGCACCATATTCATACACCATTGTGATTAAATGAACTGTTATTGTTAATTTACTTTATTTCCTGCTGTTGTTCCTTATTCGACTATATACCTGTTGTGAGCACACCCTCGATTGCGTCATATATTGGCCCAACCTTGATACACATGACATACATACATACCGATGCACCGGACATGGTACCCTTTACCTACCAACACAACCTGTTGTACTATGACCTGACTTGTTACCTGATCTCATGCCTAATGCCAACAAACCTGACTTGGGGTCCTCATGGACCGTTCCTGTTGTCTGTCCAGACAAACCTGACCTGTTACCTGATCCTGTGTTGGCATTAGTCCTTGATTACTGAATACCTGACTCGACATACATAGCTTGGAGGTATGGGGAAATCAAAAATGAACCTGACTTCTAACTCGACAGTTCACTACCTGTTCGAGTGTACACATTCCTGTTTTGTGCCTAGCGGCATGTCTCGGTTTCGGCCGAGAATATTGTGGCCGTGATCCCGGGTATGTACGGGGTACTACCGAGTGTACACTTTCCTGTTTTGTGCCTAGCGGCATGTCTCGGCTGCAGCCGAGAATATTGTGGCCGTGGTCCCGGGTATGTACGGGATACTATTGAGTTACATCGACGATTCATCAATTGATTTCAAGGACTATAGAGTAGAAACCTGATAGGACAGTTTAATTTACCACTGCACATTACCCTGCACTGTTATTTCATAGTACTGCTTATTCATGTTCATCCCTGCGTTGCTTATTACCATGTTTATATTATATTATTGGTTGACATGACGCGCTGACGTCTGGGTTTTGCATGGCCCAGATTCTTTACCACTGTCGCTGACCGAGCAGGAGTACTTCAGCCAGCAGGCTGATTTGTGAGTTCTGCAGTGGTTAGTTCATTTATTGCATTTTATTTCCAGGTTCGATCCCGCATTATGGGACGTACCTTTCTATTATTGTATTGGATCATTGCTTCCGCATTTATTTTTTATTGACTCTTATCATTATGGATTTAGACATGTGTTAGATAGTTTATTTATCTTGTTCTTGATATCTCTACAACCGTAATGTGACTGTGGATGGATACTTCCTACCCACAGGTAGCATGGTTGGCTATGTCACGTGCCCAATCTTGCGTACTCTGGGAAGCGGGGCGTGACATGGTTCTTTTGGTATCAGAGACATAGGTTAGTTAGGTTGATTCTTTTGTAGTTGGGTATTGTACCCGATACACGAATCAGAATACCCGTGCTTAGGAAACATGTCCTGCCACCTTGACCGTTTTACCATTCTTGAATCACATTCTTCCTGATTATATCTTTTACGGCGTGCAAACTTACTTTGCATTGTCAACTCGAAAACCTAATTTCTTGTTATCTCTTGGACTTAGGCGACTTGGGTGGAGTTAAGTAATTGCGGCTATGATACCGCGGCATAGCTACAATGCGGTACTCTATTTAAGTATCTTGGAGTTCTAGCCTTGATCCACATTCAGAATCTATCATCATGCTAATGTTGGGTGTTTTGAGTTCAGGATTATGACAGGTAAGAGGTTGAAGACGTACCGGAGGCGTGTGAACGAAGCCGCCATGCTTAGAGTGATAAGAGGAATGCTGGAAATCAAAGAGACAGACTGAGCTGATCCAGCAACAGCAGATTCGTTTCAGGAAGGTTTGCAGATCGTTCAGCAGTCTGTAAACAACGATGGAACTGGACCAGTCGAACGAGTAAGGACCGTAGCAGATTTCAGACTTTGGGTCCGTCTACATTTACTGGTTTAAAGGAGCGGTTACCAGCCGAGCAGAGGCTAGTGACACGGAGAATTTGCTGATTGCGGCACAGATCCCAGAGGACAAGAGAGTTGTTGTGATGCGCTTTCAGCTAGTGGTTTACGCCGAGAGTGATGGCTTGTGGAGGAGACCCGCTTGCCCAAGCCAATCAGTTGGGCTGATTTCTTTAAAAGTCTCCTGGAGAAATTCTTCCCGCGGACTGCACGGGAGGAAATGAAGGAGAAATTTATCGGACTAAGGCAGAATGGGGCAACCGTGGACGTGCATGCAGCAGAATGGAGGAGACTCAGTAGTCTCGCTGGACCTTTCGCAGCCAACGATGCAGACAGCAGTTACGGTAAGGAAGCAATTCTGTCGGGCCAGTCGAGTTTAGGGCTAGGCCGACAAACAGTGTTCTTGCGACAACGGAAGTGGATAGGAATGAAGATTCGGCAGTTGTTCGCGGGTTTATGGATGTGTTTGAAGATATATCGGGCTTACCGCCGAAGCGAGATGTAGAGTTCGCGATTGACCTTATTCCTGGTGCAGCGCCAGTATCGAAATCTTATTATCCAATGGCACCAGTGGAATTGGAAGGAGTTAAGAAGCAAGTTGGTGAATTACTTGAGAAGGGTTGGATTCGAAGCAGCAACTCGCCTTGGGGAGCTCCAGTTCTTTTAGTAAAGAAGAAGGATGGCACGAGAAGGATGTGCATTGATTATCGAGAATTGAACCGGTGACTATTAAGAACAGGTACCCGATCCCTCGCATTGGAGGACTTTTGAGCAGCTTAGTGGCGCGAGAGTATTCTCGAAACTAGATTTGCGATCCGGATATCATTAGGTCCTGCAGATGTTGAGACAGGAGAAGCTTTATGCGAAGATGAGTAGTGCGAATTCTGGCTGGAAGAAGTGAAATTTCTGGGACATGTCGTGTCGGGCGATGGAATCGCCGTTGATCCCGAGAAGATTGCAGCAGTTCGAGATTGGCCAAATCCAAAGAATGTTGCGAAGATAAGAAGTTTTCTTAGACTCGCCGGATACTACAGGAGATTGGTGGAGAACTTCGCTCGTTTGGCAGAGCCGTTAACCAAGCTTACGCGCAAGGAGGTACCGTTTCTTGGGACGGATGGATGCGCATTGGCCTTCGAGACGTTGAAGCAGAAGTTGATAACCACCCCTATCCTAACCGTACCGGATAATTCAGGAGGACTGGTGATTCATAGCGACGCATCTGGGAAAGGATTGGGATGTGTTCTGATGCAGAATGGGAAGGTCGTAGCTTACGCATCGAGACAACTGAAGACTCATGAGAAGAATTATCCGACTCATGACTTGGAGCTTGCAGCCGTGATCTTCGCTTTGAAGACTTGGAGACACTACCTTTTGGGCGAGAGAGTCGAAGTCTTTACAGATCACAAGAGTTTGAAGTATGTGTTCACTCAGAAGGAGTTGAACATGAGGCAACGCAGATGGTTGGAGCTGATGGCCGACTACGACTTTGATCTTAAGTACCATCCGGGAAAAGGTTAACGTCGTGCCGGATGCGCTAAGTCGGTTACCAGCAATTCAGGTATTGACCGCACAAAGGGAGATCATTGCGGATTTCGGAAATTTGATTTGGAGGTTGTGCTACCACATGCTACGGGACAGTTGATGCAGTTGTAAGTGCAGTCGTCCTAAGTTGAGAAGATTTAAGCGACTCAAACGCAGGATCCTAGGCTGCAAAAGTTTCGAGAGCAGGTTGAAGCCGGACTGCGAACCGATTTACTGATCCATGAAGACGGTTCGTTGAGGTATGGTAGCCGCGTGTGTGTGCCAAAAGGGGGTGTGCGTGAAGAGCTTATGAAGGAGGCACACAGTTCAGCTTACTCTGTACATCCAGGAGGGATAAAGATGTACCGAGATGTTCGACACCACTTTTGGTGGGAAGGTATGAAACGGGAGATTGCTCGCTTCGTGGCTAAGTGCTTGGTGTGTCAGCAAGTCAAGGCTGAACACCAAAGGGTTGCTGGTTTGTTGCAACCACTTCCGATTCCTCAGTGGAAGTGGGAACATATAACCATGGATTTCGTGACGGCTTTACCGCGGAGTCCAAAGGGCAACAATGCAGTATGGGTGATTGTCGATCGGTTGACCATGGCAGCTCACTTTATTCTTTTTCGGGTTGGTCAATCGATGGAGACTTGGCAGAACGATACATGCAGGAGATTGTAAGATTACATGGAGTACCGGTGAGCATCGTGTCCGATCAGGACACTCGGTTCTTGTCGCACTTCTGGAAGAGTTTACAAGGAAGTTTGGGGACTCGATTGAAGTTTAGCATAGCTTATCATCCTCAAACTGATGGACAATCGGAGAGAACGATCCAGACCCTTGAAGATATGTTGAGGGCTTGCATGTTGGACTTCAAAGGTTCTTGGGAGGATCATCTACACCTGGTGGAGTTTTCGTACAACAATAGCTTCCAAGCGACTATTCAGATGGCTCCGTTTGAAGCGTTGTATGGTCGTAAGTGCCGTTCGCCTGTTTGTTGGGATGATGTTGGTGAACGAAGGTTACTAGGACCAGATTTGGTGGTACAGACAGTCGAGAAGGTGAATACAATCAGGAAGCATATGAAGGCAGCTCAAGACAGACAGAAAAGTTGGGCCGACACGTCAAGAAGACCTCTAGAGTTCGCCGTGGGTGATTTGGTATTCCTGAAGATATCACCGACTAGAGGGGTGATTCGCTTTGGGAGTCGGGGAAAGCTTAGTCCCCGATTCGTTGGACCCTTCGAGATATTGGAGCGTGTTGGAGAGGTAGCGTACCGTTTGGCGTTACCACAGTCCTTGGCAGGAGTGCACGATGTGTTTCATGTATCTCAACTACGGAGGTATGTTCGCGATGAAACTCACGTCTTGGATCATTCGAAGTTGAATGTACGGGAGGACCTAACTTTTGAGGAGCGACCAGTTGAAATCAAGGATCGAAGAGAAAAGGTTCTTAAGAACAAGGTTATCCCTCTTGTGCTAGTTCTTGGGGTAATCGATTGCATGGAGAATCCACTTGGGAGTGAGAAGACGAGATCCGGCAGAAATTTTCCTCACCTTTTCCTGTAGTTCGCTATCTTGTGTTCTTGGAATTTCGAGGACGAAATTCTTTTTGTAGTTGGGTATGATGTAACACCCCAGCCCAATAATACTGCTTCTGGTACTGGTTGAGTGTTACATTGCTCATTTCAATTATCTTGATTGTTTGGTGTTTTTGCTAAATTTTTAACCGGTTAAGTCATTTTGGCATATAACAAATTTTAACACCTAAAATGAAATTAAAAATATCCATGTTGGCCTACTCGTCGCCACTAGTCGCGTGGTAGCGTCCGCGCGTCGAGATTCCGTTCCGTTCGGTGAAACGGGCAAGTTTGGACGACTACGCGCGCGTGCAAGTGTCCGAGTTGGGGGCATGCATTTTAATTATAAAACACCTCTTTACAAAGTTTGGAACTCGCTTAAAATCCTATAGTTTGAATTTGAAACATTTGGGCGCAACCCGGGAGCGATTTGGAAATGTTTCATTTTGCGCCAAATCCCAATTTAATTTTATAATCTAAAACTATAATAAATATATATATTCAATCTCAACTGTTAATTAAATAACAGACTAATCCCTTAAATCCCTTCTCAAATTTTTCCCTGGCCAATCACGAGGGGATTAATCCCTCGTGGGACCCGCCTCAATCTCTCTCTCTCCGTCTCTCTCTATCTCTCTCTAATCACCTTCTCTCTCTCCGTCTCTCTCTATCTCTCTCTAATCACCTTCTCTCTCTCTCTCTAACAAACCCCCTCTCTCTCTCTCTCTATTTATATTCCCCTGTTCCTCGTTCTCAACCCCCACGAGGAAAACTTTCGCGAGAACCCTAACCCGAGCCACCACGAGCCGTCGCCGCCGATCTCCCCGCGACAACACCACCACCACCGTCTTCATCGCCTCCTCGGCCTCGACAGCATCCCTTCCTCCTCTTCTTCCTCCTTTCCCTCCCCTGCGTTGCACTGCAACCCAACCCCCCGACGCCACCACCAGCCGCAGATCTCGCCATCGCCGCCGCCTCCCATCGCCGACGACGCCAAGGCTTTCCTCCCTTCATCCTCGTCCCAACCTCGTCGTCTTCTTCCTCCTTCCCTCACCGGTGCTGCAGCTGCACCCGAGCCTAACCCTAGCATTCTCCGATCGCCGGGAAAGCTGCCGTAGACCATCGTCGGTGTTGCCAGAGCCACCGCCGACCACCTCTTCTTTCCCCCTACGATCCAGATCAGGCCAGGACCTCCCCTACGCACGGCAACATCCCTTTCCAGCGATCTCCAGCCAATTTCAGCCAGCCGCGTTTTCTGTTCGCCGCCGGCGCCCCATCGCCGTCGAACCGTCGCGGTTGACACCTTTACCATCCCTGTAAGCATCCCTTTACCTTTCCACTAATGTTAAACCCCCCGCTGGTCTTAGTTTACGGTATCGTATGTTTTTGCTAACTTGTTGCCGTTTTGACTTTTCGCCGGTTTCCGGCCGTGCCGTCGTTTGGACCCGACTTTCCAGCGAAGTACTCTGGTCCGTGTGGTCCCGTTGTTCGCTGTTTGGACTCGATCCGTGGCCCGTGCATCCGTCTCGTGTTTTCTACCGACATTGCATCCGTGCTTTCCGGTTTGCGAAACCGTCGAGGCAAGTATCCGAATACTTGCTCTAACATGCTAGCATACAAGATTTAGTCTTGCTATGCAGTTGAATATCATATTATATAGTACAACAGCACAATGACGGTGATATCGATAGTACAGTATGACTAGAATTGACGGTTGCATTTCTCCTTGACATTAAATCAGTATAGTAGCTTCGTGAATTTAAGTGGTCTGCTATTAATCCATGCTTTTAACTAACTAATCATTTAAATCGTCCTTGCTTTTAATTGTTAGATCATCCATGTGACAATTACTTATGCTTAGTTTTAATTTCATATAGCTTCATTACTTCCTGTTATTGATATTGCGCTACCCTGTGATTAGTGCACCCCACGGGTGCTCGAACCTGTTAATATAATACAACTGCACCATATTCATGCACCATTGTGATTAAATGAACTGTTATTGTTAATTTACTTTATTTCCTGCTGTTGTTCCTTATTCGACTATATACCTGTTGTGAGCACACCCTCGATTGCGTCATATATTGGCCCAACCTTGATACACATGACATACATACATACCGATGCACCGGACATGGTACCCTTTAGCTACCAACACAACCTGTTGTACTATGACCTGACTTGTTACCTGATCTCATGCCTAATGCCAACAAACCTGACTTGGGGTCCTCATGGACCGTTCCTGTTGTCTGTCCAGACAAACCTGACCTGTTACCTGATCCTGTGTTGGCATTAGTCCTTGATTACTGAATACCTGACTCGACATACATAGCTTGGGGTATGGGGAAATCAAAAATGAACCTGACTTGTAACTCGACAGTTCACTACCTGTTCGAGTGTACACATTCCTGTTTTGTGCCTAGCGGCATGTCTCGGTTTCGGCCGAGAATATTGTGGCCGTGATCCCGGGTATGTACGGGGTACTACCGAGTGTACACTTTCCTGTTTTGTGCCTAGCGGCATGTCTCGGCTGCAGCCGAGAATATTGTGGCCGTGGTCCCGGGTATGTACGGGATTACTATTGAGTTACATCGACGATTCATCAATTGATTTCAAGGACTATAGAGAGAAACCTGATAGGACAGTTTAATTTACCACTGCACATTACCCTGCACTGTTATTTCATAGTACTGCTATTCATGTTCATCCCTGCATTGCTTATTACCATGTTTATATTATATTATTGGTTGACATGACGCGCTGACGTCTGGGTTTTGCATGGCCCAGATTCTTTACCACTGTCGCTGACCGAGCAGGAGTACTTCAGCCAGCAGGCTGATTTGTGAGTTCTGCAGTGGTTAGTTCATTTATTGCATTTTATTTCCAGGTTCGATCCCGCATTATGGGACGTACCTTTCTATTATTGTATTGGATCATTGCTCCGCATTTATTTTTCATTGACTCTTATCATTATGGATTTGGACATGTGTTAGATAGTTTATTTATCTTGTTCTTGATATTCTCTACAACCGTAATGTGATGTGGATGGATACTTCCTACCCACAGGTAGCATGGTTGGCTATGTCACGTGCCCAATCTTGCATACTCTGGGAAGCGGGGCGTGACAAAAGACGAACGATTACACTTTCCCTGTGGACGATCCGCACTTACTAACGCGCTACATTCGACACCGTTATTGATTGCGGTCAAAATATTTTTGGTTGTGATTTCTTTACAATTTTCTAACTACACATCCGGAAATCGAATTCAATCAAATGCCCAATGAGCATCCGTCAATTTGGTTGACCAATCTTTACAGTTTTTCAAAACCGTCTTCTCCAATATCTGTTTGATCTGCCTATTTGAGATCTCAGTCTGTCCGCTTGTTTGGGGATGATAGGGCGTAGAGACCTTGTGAGTGATTGAATATTTCCGCATCAAGGCCTCGAAAGACCGATTGCAGAAATGTGTCCCGTTATCGCTAATTATAGCGCTGAGGGTGTCCGAATCGCGAAAAAAATTTCTTTAAGAAACTTAATGACAACTTTGTTGTCATTGGTGCGACACGGTATAGCTTCCACCCATTTCGAGACATAATCAACCGCTAACAAGATATATAGATTCCCAAAGGAGTTGGGAAAAGAGCCAATAAAATTAATATCCCAAACATCAAATATTTCAACAAGCAATATAGGTTGGAGCGGCATCTCGTTCCTTCATGAAATCCGACCCAAATGCTGACATCGCGGATAAGTTTTGCAATGTTCATATGCATCTTTAAATAATGTTGGCCAATAAAAGCCACATTGCAAAACTTTCTCCGCCGTTTTTCGAGAACCAAAATGACCGCCACATGCCTGATCAGGACAAAATAATAACACGCTCTTGAATTCATTGTTAGGGACACACCTGCGAATGATTTGATCAGAACAATACTTGAATAGATAAGGTTCATCCCAGTAAAAATATTTTACTTGGGATAGAAATCGAAGTTTGTCTTGTTTCGACCAATCGCTAGGAATAACTCCCGTTGCAAGATAGTTCACAATATGCACGAACCAAGGTTCGTAAGATACAGTCAAGAGCTGTTCGTCAGGAAATGAGTCATTTATTGGCATGGTCAAAGTTGGCGAAGAAGTGATGCATGAAAGATGGTCGGCTATAATGTTTTCATATCCACTCTTGTCTCGGATGACAAAATCAAATTCTTGTAACAATAGGATCCAACGTATTAGCCTGGCCTTCGCATCCTTCTTCGATAAAACATGTCGTAGGGCGGAATGATCTGTGTAAACCACAATAGGCGAGCCAATCAAGTAGGGCCTGAATTTCTCTAATGCAAATACAACCGCCAAGAGTTCTTTCTCGGTAGTTGTGTAATTTATTTATGCATCATTCAAGGTCCTACTTGCATAGTAAATTACATGTGGCATCTTATCAATATGCTGTCCTAAGACAGCACCAATAGCAAAATCTGATGCGTCACATATAAACTCGAACGGGTGGTTCCAATCCGGAGATGATAGAACGGGGGCTGTAGTGAGTGATTCTTTAAGCGATTCAAAAGCAGCCTCACAATCCGAATCGAAGTGAAATGTAGTGTCCTTGGCCAATAGAAGGGTTAAGGGTCTAGCAATTTTGCTAAAGTCCTTAATAAATCTCCTATAAAATCCTGCATGGCCAAGGAAGGATCGTATATCTTTGACGCAGTTAGGACGAGGGAGGTTATGAATGACATCTATTTTAGCTCTGTCAACCTCAATGCCTTTTCGTGAAATTATATGTCCAAGTACAATACCTTCTTGGACCATAAAATGGCATTTTTCCCAATACAAAGTCAAGTTCTTATCCTTACAGCGGGTAAGAACCGCGTCAAGATTACGAAGGCAGTCCTCAAAGGAGTCCCCATAAATGGAGAAATCGTCCATAAAAATTTCTAGAAAATTTTCCACATATCTGAAAATATCCCCATCATGCACCGTTGAAATGTAGCGGGAGCATTGCATAACCCAAAGGGCATGCGTCTATAAGCAAAAGTTCCGAAAGGACAAGTAAAAGTGGTTTTATCTTGATCCTTTTCGGCGATGGGGACATGGTTATTGCCAGAGTATCCGTCCAAGAAACAGTACTAATCGTGTCCAGCTAATCGTTCTAACATCTGGTCAATGAAAGGTAGAGGGAAGTGATCTTTCCTCGTTGCGGTATTGAGTTTCCTGTAATCAATACATACACGCCACCCAGTTTGGGTGCGTGTTTGGATTAACTCATTAGCCTCATTAGTGATGACCGTGATGCCAGACTTTTTAGGGACCACATGAATTGGACTTACCCATTGGCTATCAGATATGGGGTAAATTATTCCACTATCAAAGCACTTGACGATTTCTTTCTTTACCGCCTCCTTCATAACGGGATTTAACCGTCTTTGTAGGTCTCGGGTTGGTTTGGCTTCATCCATCAGATGTATGTTATGTTCAACAATTAAGAGACTAATCCCTTTGATGTCGGCCATTGTCCAACCAAATGCTTGCCGATTCGATCTTAATACTGCCAAAAGTGCGTTCTCTTGCTCTAAGGCTAGAGAAGCGGATATAATCACAGGCAAAGTCTCATTCTCTCCTAAATATGCATATTTAAGATGAGAAGGTAGCGGTTTGAGATCAAGAATTGGCGGAGAGACAATAGAAGGTGGGGTAACGGAATGATATTCGGACTCCTTAAGAGGTTCAAAACTTGCATAAGATATTGAGTCGGAAAGTGCTGCTGGCTTTTGCAACGAGTCAACGGGTTCAATCTCAAGATCTGACTCATTGAACATATCCTCACTGTGAAGTGGTGCAAGATCAAACGATGTCTCATTAGTGTTGTCGAGAACTTTAAAGCAAAGTTCCTCATCCATGCAGCTTTCGGAAGCTATCTCGTGGATGGAACAAACATCCAGCAAATGAGCAGAAGGTTCTGATGGCTGACTTCCTAGCTTGTAAATATTAAGCTCAATTATCATTTTCCCGAAGGATAAGTTCATAGAACCGTTACGACAATTAATTACAGCGTTAGAAGTTGCTAGGAAGGGTCGACCAAGTATCACCGGGATTTGATTGCGTGGGTTTGCCACAGGTTGTATATCTAAAACAATAAAGTCCACGGGAAATATGAATTCCCCGACTTTAATTAACACATCCTCCAGTTCGCCCCGAGGTTTGGTGATAGATCGGTCTGCCATCAGGAGAGTACAATGGGCGGGTTTTAACTCTCCAATTCCTAACTGCTCGTATACTGAATAAGGAAGCAAGTTAACGCTAGCGCCTAGATCGAGTAAAGCACGATTAATATTTTTACCCCCAATAGAAATAGAGATTGTAGGACAGCCGGGGTCCTTACGTTTCTTTGGTATTTGTTGGGTAAAGCTGTGCTAACATTACTCGTCATGAAAACCTTTTTAGGCACTTGAGTTTTTCTCTTCCTAGTGCACAAGTCTTTAAGGATTCTTGCATAAGATGGGACTTGTTGAATAGCATCTAGGAGAGGAATATTCACGCTAACTTGCTTAAACATTTCCACAATCTTCTCCATTTGTGGGTTAGGTCGGTTGGCCCTTAATCGGTTTGGAAATGGAGCTCGATCAATAAGTTTTGGGTCCAACGTTTATGGAGAAGACTGTGGCGACGGATTCGATCCCAAAATTGGAGTGGGCATCGACTTAGATAGATTTGGCGAAATGTTCGAGCCTTGGGGAAAACGGAGAATAGGCTCGGATAAAGATGGGAGACTAGACGAATTAGGGGAAGAAGAAGAAGAAGCTGGGGTATCAAATGTGTCACTAACATCAAATTGCTCACCCACTCGGTTATTCAGCACTCTCCCTGATCTCAACGTAGTAATGGCATTCACATTATGATTTTGTGAATGGCCAGGATTCGGTAGGGGTTGAGATGGGAGTTTCCCTTTTTCTCTCGCACTCATTGCGGCGTTTAACTATGCGATTTGGATTTCTATTGATTTAATACTCTCACCATGGGAGGCGGAGTTTTTCGTTATGGTATCAATAGAAGACTTCATCTCAGCCGACAATTGCATGGACTGTTTCATGAACATATCCAAAGTTTGTGCAAGTGAAGAGTTGTCAGTACCGGCCACTTGTGGTGTAGAAGTGTTGGCCGGATTTTGGAAATTCTGTGACTGAAAGGGGGGCTGATTCTGTGGTTGTGGTTGCTGTGGAGGAGATCTTTGATAATTGCTTTGTTGGTTTTGACTCCAAGCAAAATTAGGATGATTTCTCCATCCTTGATTGTACATGGAAGAATAAGGGTCGTTTCTTGGTCGCTGCTGAAAAGCAGCATTAGTTTGCTCGTGACCTTGAAACGGTGCATTCATAGGACATTCTTCCGTTAAGTGTAAAGGATCCGAACAGCAACCACAGATGGCCTTGGGAAGCGTAACCTGATTTAGGGAGACTGATGACAATCTGTTCTCAATAGCGTCGAGTTTCTTCTGCATCGCTGCCATTTCGGCTTTCACTGCGATGGAAACAACGAGCTGGTGAACACCTCCCCTAGATGAAGATGGTCTTACGCTTTCCCACTGCAAAGTGTGTTCAGCGAGGTCTTCCAGATACTTCCAAGCTTCACTGTCATCTTTAGACATGAAATTGCATTGACACATTGTTTCAAGCATCTGCTTTGTCGCTGGATTAATGCCCTCATATATAATCCGACATAAATCCCATCTATTGATTCCATGATGAGGACATTGGACAAGCAGATCCTTGAAACGTTCAAAGCACTTCCAAAATGGTTCATTGGGAAGCTGGGTGAACTGGTTGATCTTGCTTCTAACACGGGCAGTCTTATGGTTTGGGTAAAACTTCTTAAGAAATACTATTACGAATTCATCCCAATTAGTGATAGAGTATGCGGCAGTATTAGAAAGCCATTTTTCTGCCAAGTCGCACAGTATGAATGGGAGAAGACGTAAGCGCATAGCATCTAAAGTCAATTATGAAGTACCCATCATTGCACATACGTTTTCGAATTTGGTAATAAAAACGTATGCGTCTTCCGATTCAAGCCCGTGAAATTTGGGCAGCAGATTGATGTAGTGGGGTTTAATTTCGAAATTATCCCCGTTAGGTGGTGGAAGAGATAGACAAGTGGGAAGAGGGCTACGGATAGGATAGCATCTCTCTTGGAGAGAGTTGTGTTGGAGATAGTGCCCTCAGAGTCAATTATTGGATCACAGGCACGTGATTGTAATGATTGAGGGAGGACCTATTCCGGTAGGACGGTCTTACTCAAGATGATAGTATGTTATCTGGTTTATCTTTATCATCGTGTACTGCTTTAGGTGACCTGACAGGTCGCTATTACACGTTGATAGAGCCCCTAGGATTCTTGCTTGACTGCCAGCAATATGAGGGCGATCATATACGTGGGAGCTGGTAGTCTATAAGCACATCCTTAAAAGGACCCTAGTCGTGGGAGTTTCGAGACAGGGCATCGATACTCCAGAGTAGACTAGTGTATACAGTCGAGACCCCAACGAGGGGCGGTGGCCGGTCTCACAAGCCACTGGTGTCAGTTGGTTCACTTAAGATGTATACAGGTGCTCATTGGGTTATAAGTACATCGGACAGGACTCGCCGGGAACATGTTAGTTGGTCTTATACCAGACGTCAGATAGCATTTCCCTGGTGACATGTGTACAGGTTAGTTCATCGACCTGAGGATCGTCATTTGTCTCGTGTGAGTTCCCACTGTACTTTGATTACTACCCTACCACGCTCAAAGGAGACGTGCAAACAGGTTTTAGTTGGGTACAGTCCCGAGCCACATGGAGACAGTGAGCGGATCTTCAGGGGTTCGTCTCTCCCGGTATTGGGGGTGTGGTCGCGCTGTGTCTAGGAGGGCCATTACACAAAGCCCTCGGCCGAGGCAGGAGATTTACTGGTAGGTATTCCAGTAGTATCTCAAGGTGTTCTGGGCTACACTCTGACACGACTTGTACCGCTTTTAGGGGTCTGACTTTTACCAACCCCCTAGGCCCGCCATGCGATACTCATAGACGAACAGACCGGACTGTATGGATATTGTCACTGACAGGCTCATTAGGGTGTCAAGATGAGTTCGCTCATCGACGTCCCTTTTGGTCAATAGCTGGTAGCCCGTCACGTATGGATAATACCTCTGACGTGCTAGTGGTTAAATCTACAGCCATAGTATTGACGAGTCTTTAGAGTCCCCCACAGACAGTTGCTCAAGTTTCGGGCGAAACGCTGTTGAGGCCGTATGGAGATATGGCAGGGTTCGATCAGATACGTGCGGTATTGCACGGATCATGATTGGACGGATTATACTAGCGGGCTTTGGTTTAAGCCGGATCCCAGTATTGTATAGTGTAGATTTTGTCTCATTGCATTTGTATTTCGGCCGGAATACAAATGCGGGTATGTATATACAGTAGCGGGGTTTTCCTGTAATTTATTACGGGATCAGTTTTTGGGGTTGCCAGTTTGTTTTCTGTTTCAGCCATTTTTCTTTGTATCTTTCATTGGCTGAAGAATGGTGGAGGAGGGCTTATTTGCATTTGTGCAAATAAGCATTTTGGAGGGTGGTCTTTGCACATTATTGCTTCATGATGGTTGCACCCTCATTTGACTTTCCTTGGATAATCATTGCTTGACTTTCTTATTCATCATGGTTTACTTTTGGAGTCATCATGCTTGATGATGTGGTTGGTTATGATGAAAGGGGGTGTGGCTTGCTTTTTGCTTCATGATTTTCATCCTGCTCCTTTTTTGATTAAGGGCTCACTCATTTTCTTTTGATACACACTCACTCCCTCTTCTCATTCTCCATGAGCCATGGCCGGCCAAGTAAGATGGTGGCTGTCCAAAATTCTAGAGGTGGGATTTTTGGTCTTTTGTCTTCACAAAAATCCCATAGCTCCATCCAAAAAGTTGATATATCATTTCCTCCACCAAAAGGCAACTTCCTACAACCCCAATAGAGACAAAGAGCACTACACTATTCTACAGCAATCCTTGGGCACATTGACTCGCCAACTTCGTGCCCGAGTTGCCTCGGTCAAGAGGTGGGAGCCCGTAAAAGAAACCGGCGACGTGGTGCCCTTCCGGCGAGGAGGTGAAGACCGGAGATTCCGCGGGGAGATCGGGACGACGATGAGAAGACCGAAGGACACGGATCGCTCGGTATATCTCTCTACCGGTTCTTTAGTTAGCTAGAATTAGTTTAATGGCCCGATCCGGGATTTTTGTGCGTGGTGGTGCTGGTTATAAAGTTCAAAGTAAATCATCGTTTCCGCATTTTGGTCTCGGATTGACGGCCGGGGCGCCGCCGTGCACTTACAGTGGTATCAGAGCCACGCCATTAAACTAGTCTAGCTTTGTCTAATGTGTTTACATTTCCGATCGAACAAAAATCCTAAAACCGTATTTTCATGTACATCTGTTCTCTGTCGATTTTGTTTTGGCTCAGAAATTTTTTTAAAGTGTTGCAGGAAATTCTAAGACTTCTGTAGAAATTTGATCACGTGAACACACTATCCTACCGCGGAACTGTAGGGTTCCTAGGCACTCTCAAGAGGTCTCACAAGGCATCAACCATGCCAATTTCAAAAATTACGGTGTCGAGAAACCCGACTACGGATCGTTGGCTAGAAGTTTAGGCGATAACAAAAACTAGTTAACAACTTAACTAAATGGTAAACGGAAATACAACCTTTGTAGATCCGGTTCTCCACCTCCATGGCTCCGCGATGATGTCTCCTCGCTGTACAAATCGGATCTTGGGCTCTAGCGTCGGCTTCATCGGAGAAAAAGCGGGTTAGGTCATCGACGACGATGCCGAAGATGATCTACGTCGAGGCATCGCTAGATCAAGCTCCAACTTCACCAAGTCATGAAACTTGTGAAGAAAACACACTCTACTACTTGGCAAGAGGTAGAGGATGAAGAAATAGGAAGTGGGTTCACTTTAGAATTGGATTTCTCACTCTTTTCATCAAGTTGCCATTGATGAGGCAAGCTTTTTCTTCAAGAAGAAGATGAAGAAGAAGAAGATAATATTATGATGAGTATTTTTAAAAAAGGAAATAAAATGAATACTTATCATAATGTAACCATGGTCAAGTGTAGAGAATAGACTAGAGTTAAGTGGAATGGTTAGGGTTAAGCATGAGACAAAATGGTGACTTAGTCAAAGCTTCATGAAGCTTCAAATACAAACAAAGAAAGCCACCATCTTTCCCATTTTCTTTTCCAAAATAAAATAAATGAAATAAATAAATAAATGAATAAGAAAATGAAAACCCTAACCATTACACAACCATGGTTTAATCTTTACACAAACCATAGTGAGCATGTATCATCAAACATGATACAAACTTGTGTACAAAAGTATATCACATATACAATGTGCACAATCCAAGTGAGAAAATCCATTTAAAGTGAACCAATACTAGTTAATGCAAAGTAATATATCAAATATATAATTATGCATTAAATCATTAAATCAACACTTGATTTAACGATCCGGTCATATCGCATATAACCGACTAATATCCAATGTATCGATTTATCGAATCAATCCTTGATTCGATAACTAGGTTATATCGCATACAACCATTCGACACATTCATCGCGAGAATAGAATACGGTATCACATACACGTATTATTCTCAGTCCCGCACATATCTCATATGCGCTCCTATTTCATTTCGCTTGAGCCAAGAAACCTCTGTGTAGGACTCTAAAGACTCGTCAATACGCCGGCAGCAGATGATGATCATATCAAACACCCACAAGCCGCAAGCGGTCTGCTAAACGTAACAGCCACCCGGGTATTGAGCGATCAGAAGATCGACGAGCAAGCCCGCTCACACTCCTGTGAATCCAAACAGTAACACTTACCGTACTGTCCGGTCTGATCGTCTGATATGTCGCATATCTCGCCTAGGGGTGGTAAACGTCAGACCCCAATAGCTTGATAAGTCGTGTCGATATGAGGTCTATAACAATTCAAGAAACTACTGGTAACACTTACCAGTAAATCTCAGCAACCCTGGCCAGGGATTTCCGGTTATAGCCAATCGAACACAGCGCAACATCAACTCCCTATACCGGGAGAGACGAATCCCCTCCTATCGCTCATTGCCTCCATGTGATTCGGGACTGTACCCAAAAACCACCGTTTTGCACGCCCTCTTGGACGTGGTAATATGGAAATCAAAGCACAGTGGGAACCACACAAGACTCTATGACGATCTCGGGTCAACAGACTACTCTGTACCAGTGTCACCAGAGAACTGCCATCTGACGTAAGGTATAATACCATCTGGGAGTTCTCGGCGAGTCCGTCCAGTGTACCCAGTCTCCACTGAGCACCCGTATATCATCTCTGATGTCAAACACCAATGGATATGGGATCATCCATCGCCCATCTTTATGGGTCGAGAAGGTATACGCTAGTCTACTCTGGTATATCGATGCCCCGTCTCGATACACCCACGACTAGGGACTTTGAAGGATGTACTTATGGACTACCATGTCCCCACTAGTATGATCCGCATCATAGTCCAGGTAGTCAAGTACACATCCTAAGGGCTTTACCAACATGTAACAGAGAGATAATCAGTGTACACGTTAAGGTAAAGAGCAACCAGATAGCATACTATCATGTCGAGCAAGAAAGTCCTCCCTATATATGTCCCAGCATCCACTGCAATATACATCCTATGTATAGCAATGGCCTCTAGGGCATACATATAACTAACAATCTCCCACTTGCACTAGGGCCATCTGATAGAAGTGGTTGTAGTATCTCATACTCAACCATCCCATAAAAATCTCTCTCTGGGAACAGGCCTTTGTGATTGGATCCGCTGTGTTGTCCTCTGAGTCTACTCTCCAAATCTCGATCTCCTTGGAGATCAACCATCTCCATGATCAGGTGATACTGCCTTAGAATATGTCTGGATCACTGATGGGACGGGTGTTCCTTGGCACAAGCCACAACTCCATTGTCACACAATGGGAGGAACTTAGTTCATCTCATGAACCAATAAACACCCAAACATCCTCTTTGGTAGCATCTTAAGTAGCGATGTATCCTGCCTTTATCGTCTAGTATGTCACGGTATCTAGCTTGGAACTCTTCCAACATACCGTCCCTTTACTGAGGGTAAAGACAATGCCTGTGACTGACATTCAGTCGTCATTATCACCCTGGAACCCTTCCAGTGATTCTCCCCAGGATCGATTGATACCATCTTACTACAACTAGTGAGAATCCTAACATCCATTTAGATCTATCTCATAGATCCAAAATCCAGGATTTAGGAGGTATCACTTTGATCCTATATGGAGAATCATTGTGATAAGCGGAGATTGACCGAGCGTAGCATAGGAAACTCCTTCCCTATCAAGAGTATGTCATCCACGTACTCTACGAGGATCGTCACCATACTCCCTACTACCTTTTTATTTATACAAGGTTCATCTACCATTTTGATGATGTCAACTTCTTTGACTTATCCATCAAAACAGATGTTCCATCTCCGCGATGCCTGCTTTATCACATAAAACATCTTGCACACGTTTCCGCTGCTCCCACTGTCTATGAGGCCCTCTGACTGTGCTTATAGACGCTCTCTTCTAAAACAGCATTTAGAAAAGCAGTCATGGCACCCAACCGCCAGATATCGTAGTCATGGTATGTAGCCGTGGCAAGTAGGATCTGGATGGACTTAAGCATAGATCCTTAGAAAAGGTTTCATTATGATCCATATCTGGTCAATGATGCAAACCTTTAACAAGTCTAGCTTTGAAAGTCTTAACTTTTCCATGTACACCAAGTAATCTTCTCAAGATATACTTGCTCCTGATGGGGATTTAACCCTTCAGATATAGCAACCAAAGTCCATACTTTGTTGGTGTATAAGGATTCTATCTCAGATCGCTAAACATCCAGCCATTCTTACAGAGTCTCACTCCTGATGGCCAGCTCGAAACTAGTTGGGTCATCATCACATGATGCAATCGTCGCTCCCACTGTCATAGAGAAACAGAAGTATCTCTCAGGTGGGTGAGGAACCCTACTAGATCGGCGGAGAGGCTGAGGTTCGTTGGTATCTACGGAATCCTTTGGTTGTACCAAATCATCTGCTGTAGTTTGTATAGCTGGAACCTTTCCAGTTCTACATTACAGACCTTGCCTCGAGCTTGTCCGGATTTTGCTTTTAAACATAGCCTGGACAACCCCAAATCTTAACTAACTTAAGATATGGGCTCTTCCCTTTCCATAACACATATGAAGCGGTAGGCAACTGATTTGATTGGAACCCTATTCAATAGGTATGCAGCTTCTCAAGTGCATAACTCCCAAAAGGAAATAGGTAACTCAGTAGTACTCATCATAGAGCACACCATATCAAATAGGGTGTATCTGCTCCGCCCCGATATACCATCGTATGGTGTATCCGGAGGAGTAATCCTGAGAGAGAATCTCATTCTCGTTTAGAATAGTCCAGGATTTCCATGCTCAAGTGTTCTCCTCCTTGATCTCATCATAGAACATAATACTTATACCCTTATCGGTTCTCTACTTCTAACTTATATTCTGTAAATATCTCAAAAGGTTCGGACTTGTGTTTCAACAGGAACATAGGTCTGAATCTCGAAAGATCATCAGAGAATGTAATGAAGTACAAAGAACCAGTCTTGGCATGTGTAGACAGGGGACCTACATACATCAACATGTATCATCCCAAGAGTTCACTAACTCTTTCTCTGTTTCCAGTAAACGGAGCTATGGTCATCTTATCTTTGTGACACGATTGGAAAGTTTCACAAGATGTAAATTCAAACAGTTTTAAATATGCATCTATGTGCAACTTAGCTAGTCGGGTCGCATTGATATGACCTAGTCTACAATGCCTCAAGAAGGATTCGTTCATTTCTGAACTCTTCCTCTTGTGTGTGTTTAGTATACTAAAGAACTGTAGTTTGATTTAGAACATTAATGCTTTTAGATAACGTGCCTGAACCGATCAACTTTTGATATAGGAAATGTTCAAAACATTATCCAACTATACAAAATTTTATCATTTCTTTACTAATAAAGAGATAGATATGATTTTGTATATCAGGTTCGGTATCTAATAATATTCGTTCAGAATCAATGTATTTTGGAATACAGGGTGACAGTGACCAACAGACTTGGCTGCAACACTTGCCACGTTTTCTGCCTCATGAAACATATCACCCGTTCTCAGTTCTCTACCTATCTGTAGCCCTATGTAACAGATTACATATCTGGGATCCTGATCTGGTATCACATACCCAGGACGTAGAGGATACAGAGAAACAGTTCTTTGTAATGAACACACCCGAAGATGATGCATCAGTATGCACTCTCTTCGTTTGGGCGGCACGGGAATTCTGGTAATCCCCAATTTCCTGCTCTGTCTTATAACAATTATAAGTTGGAGCGAGACCAACGTTCCCCAGCTCAGTATAACAAGCGTGTTCGGTCAAATATCCTTATTATTATCTTGATTAAGGCATGATATGGTCGCTACCTGGAGAGAGAGAGAAGAAAACACTCAGCGTGCGCTCTGTCAAGAATAGATTGGTTATTATTTTTTCTAATCAGGATGGGTCCCACTGCTTTTTATCAAATCTTCCTTCAAACTCTAAAAGGAAAGACTAGCCGGGATTAATTACACACTACAAGTTCGCCAATCTTTCAGCCAGGCCAGTGTCGGTACTTTGAGGGAGGTCCCCCGTGCTCTCGCACAAACCTAATTAATGTAAACCTCGTTTTCCCAGAGGCGTAACCCCGTTGACACCTTTCTAGACACCTACTTGATCGACTAATTGTAATGTATAAAACTCTCCCAGGAGTAACACTTACTCGTAGCGGGTATCGGGATCCAACTATCTCATAGAAGGTATGCAATCTCATTGCAAATTTCAACACTTGAAATTCCCGATAATATTTTGCCCCGAACGATCTATGACCTTGACAAGGTCAACAAACCATAGACCGCAAGTCAAGTTCAACCCGCCATTTCTTGATTGAATCAAACCCACCCGCACGACCCTTGACAAGGTCAACAAGGCCGCACGACTACCCTAACCCAATCTGCATCATATGCATAAGCAGATAAATACTGGTTAGCTACCGCACACTGCGCCTTGACAAGGTCAACAAACGCAGCACGAATACTAAACAGGATTTATCTGAAATGACGGAGGGCTACGACAGGTTTTTCTGAAAACCTATTGCGTAATGAACTTGATATCGTTGTAGAATCAAATGATTTTAAAATGGAGTGCTTTTGAGGCTTTTCTAGTTTTGCTAAAGGAGTCACTCCCGGTGAAGGGATCGTCGGTCCTTTCCTCGTCGAATGAGGTGCGGGATATATCATATATATCACTGTGCAAAGCAAAACTCTTAAAAGCAATCAAAAGACAAACCGAGTGTGTAGTATCTGCCATTTATTGCTAAAGGAGTCACTCCCGGTGAAGGGATCTCGGTCCTTTCCTCATCGAATAAGGTGCAGGATATATCGTATATACCGCTGTGCAAAGAAAGAACTGTAGCTACCTGTTTTAATTTTGAAATTCAATTCTACAACATCTTAGGTTTCTTTTATTTCATTAATCATATTAATGAAGTCCCATCATTTAAATACCTAAACATCACAGATAAATACGACGTACACTTATGCCATCCGCATTAGCCTCGATGTCCCCTCGTGCACCGTTAGGTTAGGTAACTAACGGCAGAGCGGGGCAGGGGTAGCGCGGGTGTAAAACATAAGTAACGCCTATATAATATATCATATATACTATATACTGTATCTATCACAGAACATCACATGATCACATCACAGATATCGCAGCAGAAGAATCATATGAAATATTGGATATACTAGGACGTCCGTGTTTTCAATACGAGCCAGTATAAAACACGGATTCCACGGTCGCGATGAATAGCCAAACCCACACCCCTAGACCCCTACGAGAGCGGCAAGCAACCCTACCAATTCTAGAGTTAGGAGACCCGGACTCGACTCCTCGAGTTGGTCTCCCACTGGACCCCAGAACCCGGTTACTTGTGCCCTCCTCCTTAGGTCTATCCTAGTGCGGAAAAGTAAATAATATACAAAGGGTGACAACTTCTGCAACCTGGAAGTGCCCCAAATAAAAGAATATTACATACAAGTTTTTACATGAATGAAAATGAAAAAACACTCATCTCACATAAAAACCCCCGGCTATTCAAACACGACGATCCAATATAACATATCCAGCAACACATAACATCACATATCATCAACGTAAGTAAATATGCGCATCCCAATTGTCGTTGACATATAGCAACGAAACCGGCGATATCACATATTACACTTACGGTCACAGAAAAGAAAGTGTAAAACTACAACAGTTGGAATCCGCAATCTCTTTAGACATCGCATGCCTAATCAAATGAATTCCTTAGACATCGCATGCCTAACAATTATAAACCCCGCATTTTAGTCTCAAAATCGAAAACTCTTTTCAATATCAAGTCGGGCAATTCAACAAGATTCCCGACATCCTGATCGAATGCTCGTCGCAAACTTCAGTAGACGGCCGCACCCCCGATACCGTCGACGAAGTGCACCAAGACGGAACACCGCTACCGGGAGCACCCGAACGGATTCTTTCGGCGACGGGGTTCTCCTACAGTCACTTGGTCGAGGCTATGGGGTGAGGCTGTCTATTAAGTTTACCCGGTGAGTATCCGCGTACGCTACGTGATTGCGACGGACTTTTGATCATATCAAAATTCCGTGGCAACCGATCAAGTGAGACTAAAGTGCTATGTTTATAACATTCATTCAGTTATCTCATAACTAATTGTGAATTCCAATTATTGTATCTCATTCCAGATAACTAGAAAATGTTAAACTTTCCGATCGAACAGTCGAACACCCAAGTTTTCCCAAAACAGATCAACACATGAAACAAGTCTAAAAATATTCAGTTCGTGCCTCAGTACCAACGGTCCAGCCGTAGAAGGGTCAAGCCAACGCCTCACATGTGGCACGCCGTGCTGCCCCAAACCCGAAGGTTCAAAGGGCAGTTCAAGACGGTCACATAATCGAGTTAAGGTTTGTTGTCTTCTAGAGGGTCCATCGCGTTACTTGCACTACTTAGAACGTCTTTAAACCACGGAAAAATCCAACACTTGGAAATTTCCCGACAGGGGAAAAATTGGGTACTTATATCCGGTCGAACTTTTTAACATATTCTAAAATTTATCGGGAAAGCCACATAGACAAAATCTGATACTCCGATCGAAACACCGAATCCCCAAAACAACCCAGAAAATTCAACTCTTGAAAAAATATTAAAAATTCCCAGGAAAACCAGCACTTTAAACTAAGAATTACTGTGCAAATTTCGATGCCACAAACGACAAAACCGCCGCGGAACCGCCGCACGAGCCATGCTCGTGCCGCGGAACCACGGCTCATTGATGGAATTAGGCATACGAATTTTACAGTAACCCTTAGAATTTCCTGCTGATTTTTCTGCATATTTTTAATTTCGAAAAACTCTAGATTTTGGAAAAAGTCCAGAGAGCATGTTTGTGTTAGGGTTTCGGGTTCGTTCGGGTTTCAAACTTCGTCTACGCATTGCCTAAGGCTCTAGTTAGGCTCCGATACCACTGTAGGGTTCCTAGGCACTCTCAAGAGGTCTCACAAGGCATCAACCATGCCAATTTCAAAAATTACGGTGCCGAGAAACCCGACTACGGATCGTTGGCTAGAAGTTTAGGCGATAACAAAAACTAGTTAACAACTTAACTAAATGGTAAACGGAAATACAACCTTTGTAGATCCGGTTCTCCACCTCCATGGCTCCGCGATGATGTCTCCTCGCTGTACAAATCGGATCTTGGGCTCTAGCGTCGGCTTCATCGAAGAAAAAGCGGGCTAGGTCATCGATGACGATGCCGAAGATGATCTACGTCGAGGCATCGCTAGATCAAGCTCCAACTTCACCAAGTCATGAAACTTGTGAAGAAAACACACTCTACTACTTGGCAAGAGGTAGAGGATGAAGAAATAGGAAGTGGGTTCACTTTAGAATTGGATTTCTCACTCTTTTCATCAAGTTGCCATTGATGAGGCAAGCTTTTTCTTCAAGAAGAAGATGAAGAAGAAGAAGATAATATTATGATGAGTATTTTTAAAAAAGGAAATAAAATGAATACTTATCATAATGTAACCATGGTCAAGTGTAGAGAATAGACTAGAGTTAAGTGGAATGGTTAGGGTTAAGCATGAGACAAAATGGTGACTTAGTCAAAGCTTCATGAAGCTTCAAATACAAACAAAGAAAGCCACCATCTTTCCCATTTTCTTTTCCAAAATAAAATAAATGAAATAATTAAATAAATGAATAAGAAAATGAAAACCCTAACCATTACACAACCATGGTTTAATCTTTACACAAACCATAGTGAGCATGTATCATCAAACATGATACAAACTTGTGTACAAAAGTATATCACATATACAATGTGCACAATCCAAGTGAGAAAATCCATTTAAAGTGAACCAATACTAGTTAATGCAAAGTAATATATCAAATATATAATTATGCATTAAATCATTAAATCAACACTTGATTTAACGATCCGGTCATATCGCATATAACCGACTAATATCCAATGTATCGATTTATCGAATCAATCCTTGATTCGATAACTAGGTTATATCGCATACAACCATTCGACACATTCATCGCGAGAATAGAATACGGTATCACATACACGTATTATTCTCGGTCCCGCACATATCTCATATGCGCTCCTATTTCATTTCGCTTGATCCAGGAAACCTCTGTGTAGGACTCTAAAGACTCGTCAATACGCCGGCAGCAGATGATGATCATATCAAACACCCACAAGCCGCAAGCGGTCTGCTAAACGTAACGGCCACCCGGGTATTGAGCAATCAGAAGATCGACGAGCAAGCCCGCTCACACTCCTGTGAATCCAACCAGTAACACTTACCGTACAGTCCGGTCTGATCGTCTGATATGTCGCATATCTCACCTAGGGGTGGTAAATATCAGACCCCAATAGCTTGATAAGTCGTGTCGATATGAGGTCTATAACAATTTGAGAAACTACTGGTAACACTTACCAGTAAATCTCAGCAACCCTGGCCAGGGATTTCCGGTTATAGCCAATTGAACACAGCGTAAAATCAACTCCCTATACCGGGAGAGACGAATCCCCTCCTATCGCTCATTGCCTCCATGTGATTCGGGACTGTACCCAAAAACCACCATTTTGCACGCCCTCTTGGACGTGGTAAGATGGAAATCAAAGCACAGTGGGAACCACACAAGACTCTATGACGATCTCGGGTCAACAGACTACTCTGTACCAGTGTCACCAGAGAACTGCCATCTGACGTAAGGTATAATACCATCTGGGAGTTCTCGGCGAGTCCGTCCAGTGTACCCAGTCTCCACTGAGCACCCGTATATCATCTCTGATGTCAAACACCAATGGATATGGGATCATCCATCGCCCATCTGTATGGGTCGAGAAGGTATACGCTAGTCTACTCTGGTATATCGATGCCCCGTCTCGATACACCCACGACTAGGGACTTTGAAGGATGTACTTATGGACTACCATGTCCCCACTAGTATGATCCGCATCATAGTCCAGGTAGTCAAGTACACATCCTAAGGGCTTTACCAGCATGTAACAGAGAGACAATCAGTGTATACGTTAAGGTAAAGAGCAACCAGATAGCATACTATCATGTCGAGCAAGAAAGTCCTCCCTATATATGTCCCAGCATCCACTGCAATATACATCCTATGTATAGCAATGGCCTCTAGGGCATACATATAACTAACAGGAACCGCGGCCAAACCCATGCTTGGGCCACGGTTCCGCCGCAGTCTTTACTGTTCAGTGTATAAAATTTTTACAGAGAGTCTCTGTGTTGAAAATAGGGGTTTTGGTATATTCTTTTTGGGCCCAGAATTTCTTTATGTGCCACAGTAGTGCTTGGGGCCCATGTTCACACCATAATATTGCATTATTATATTCTCCATCCTTATTCTTTTTATAAATAAACAGGTGCTTTTGACGCATGTCTGCTACATATTACAGGTTACAGGTTCTTGGAAAGAAAACACTGAAAAAGATGAAAAGACGATGCAAAAGTGGACTTTGACCAACAAACAGAAGACTCATGATCAAGCCTACATAAGGAATAGTTCACAAAGTAAGTTTCAAGATATCGACTCAAAGCGAACAGGTAGAAGTCCACTACAATGTCCACTGGAAAATCTGGAAGAGAACCAGAAGCTAAATTGAGAAAAGACATAAAGAAATAAGAAGATAAAAAGCACCAGAGCTAGCCCACAAAATCCAATGAGCCAACACCATTGTTTGGCCGCGGAACCGCGGCCAAACCATGCTTCGGGCCGCGGTTCCGCGGCAGTTTTAAAGAAATAAAGAAAAATATTTTTTTAGCAAAATAAAGTGGCGGCATTGACTGGTCTTTATAGGGCTATTTTTGTAAATGTAGACATGCGAGTCATTGTAACCCTAGGGTTTCCTATCTTCTATAAATAGGGACTCTAAATCATTGTAAACCATATGCCTCCCTTCATTAATAAATTTTAGAAATTCTTTTGGAGAGCATCGGTGCCTCTTTTCAATTCATGAATCCAGATCTGACAACCCTGTGTTGATGTTTGGAGAGAGCAATCTGTAAGTAGTTTTATTTAATTGCTCTAGTTTAGATTTTAATTTCTTGTCTTAGATGTTAGCTTTGGGAAAGGCTTTTGAGAGATGAGATCTCTCATTCCTTTCTTACCCATCACATAGAATCTATAGGACTCCATGCATACACGCACACACCGCGCCCTACGGCACCCTATCCCTCGAGGTAGCGGTGATACCGTAGTATAAAGGCCCGGTTACGCGCGTTTTCCATGGAGGTTAGGGTAAGGATCTCTAACGGAAGGAGAAGAATCTAGAGGAAGGAACACCTTCCCGAATGGATCTAATCCCCTTTATTGATAATTACCATAACTCCTCATAGATCTTCATTTGGGTATAGAAAGTGTTGAGATTTATTTACATTTCCAAACCATTCCTAAACCTAACCCTAGCAAGATTTAGATCTAGATTAATTGAGATTTTAGATAGATTCATTTTTTAGATTTAATAATCAATCCGAACACCCTTCGGAATTAACTCGTTAGCGCAACTAGGAGATTCAAAAAATCCCTGTGGACCGACCCGTACTCACCGGCTAGCTGCAATGCGATGCCGTTCTTGATTGCGGTTATTAGATAGTTTTTGAGATCAAATCAAATGGCGCCGTTGCCGGGGTGTTGCAAGACTAGGAATTACGCTTTAATGTGCAAACATATCTTATAATCGGTTGTTGGTAATTCAAGAAGTATTAACAGTCGCATGAAGGATGTGTAAGCAAAAATTCATTTTAAATATTCACCCGTTAATTAGTGCTTTGGATAACGGACAAGGGTATGATTGCTTGATTTGAATTTTCAAGTGTAGTGGTGATTTATACACACACGTGGGGATATATGATTAGAGTTGAGATAAGAGAAAGGAATGAAGAATAGAACTTGTATCTTTAGTAGAGTTGATAGAAAAATTCCTAAGTGGAGATGGAACCTTAGAAGGAAAACTTAAGAAATGCCGAAAGCTGAGTAGTCTATCGAACATATATAATCTTAAAATAAAAGCTGAGGAACTGTGAAGAATATGGGTGGGTAATTTACAAGTCAATGATAATAGAATTCCTTGTTGGAAAACCAAATTGGAAAATTAAAGTCAGTGGGCCTAATTGATAGGATTTTGTGGGTAGTATCCGCTGAAAACCCTCAGGAGACAACACTCTTCCTACTAGGGACACCTAGAGGTTTAACGGCTTGTTGCACGAGCTCAATGCAATCGCGTTTCCCTGTGAAAGTGCGGTTAGTTTTTTTGTAGAGAATAAAGAAAAATAAGTTTGCTCGAGGACGAGCAAAAGATAAGTTTGGGGGTATTTGTTCACACTATAATATTGTATTATTATATTCCCCATTCTTATTCATTTATAAATAAACATGTGCTTTTGACGCATGTCTGCTACATATTACAGGATACGGGTTCTTAGAGCGAAAACAGTGAAAAAGACAAAAGATGATACAAAAGAGTGACTTTTGACCAATAAGTAGAAGGGTCCTAGTCAAGCCTAGACGAAGAACAATTCACAATTGTACAAGGCAACATATGGTCTGAAATGTCAAAGGAAACAGTTAAAAGACCACTACAAGTTTCACTGAAAGATCTGGAGAAAACCCAGAAGCCAAATGAAGAGAAGAACTATAGAAATAGAAGGCCCAAATCATCAAGAAGAAGCCCACAAAATTTAGTTCAATGATCCGACCAAAGGGCCGCGGAACCACGGCCCTACCCCCACATATGCCGCGGTTCCGCGGCCTCCTGATGCACGTGTCGGTGCAGAAAGTGGGTGGCGGTGCGTCGGTGCTTTGGTTGGGATTTTTCGGGGGTATATCTGTAATAGCACATGCACGAGAATTTGTAACCCTAATTTTCCTATTTCCTTATAAATATGTAATCAAAAGATTGTATGAGGATGCCTCTTTTCAATAAATAAAAATTCAGATTCTTTGGAAGATTTAAAGAGCATCATTCTTGTAAGTTATCTTTTATTTTCTGCCGTAGTTTTCTAATTTAATTCTTGCCTTAGATAAATCCTTTCTTTGCCCTAGTTTAATCTAGTGTGGTATCTTTTAAACTGCAGTAGGTAAGTAATCTTAAAATGATGTTTTTAATAGATCTCCTAATGAGCGAGTAATTTCCTCGCTTGTTAGGGTTAGGAATAAGGGAGGGATTGAGAGATGAAGATCTCTCATCTCTTTCATGCCCAATAATTTGTAATAGCTAGAATTTCATGCATGCATGCATGATCCGCTCCCTACGGCACCCTACCCACGAGGTAACGGTGAAACCGTAGTATAAAGGACCGGACATGCGTGTCTTCCATGAAGGCTAGAGCAATTAGTCGGAATGGACGGACAAGGATCTACAGGAAGAAATTTCGGTTCTTCCTAATCATCCTAATCCCCTTTACTAATAATTGCTATAACTTCTAAAAGATTTAATTTAGGGCATTGAAAAAGGTGTGACATTTAATCTTACCAAACCCACCTTAGAACTAACCCTAGCAAGTTTCTTAACCATCGTACAACTTAGATTTTAGATTCAATTAAAAAACCAAACAACCATTGGAATCAGCTCGTAAGAACACTTAGGAAAATTACACATCCCTGTGGACCGACCCGTATTCACCGGCTAGCTTCATGCGACGCCGTTCTTGATTGCGGTAAATATTTTTGATCGACAAAACCTCTCCTAATCAGGTATCGGACTCAAAAAAATGCATATAAAATAAACGAAATGATATGGCAACTTGCAATAAAAAGCAGCGAGTAAAAAAATAAAAAAAAATAGCCGAAATGATTGGGCACTGAGAATAAATAGCCGAAATGATTGGGCAATCGTGACTTTCATGATAAGAAAAGATGAAATGATAGAGGATCGCGGAGAATAAAAATAAAAAAAGAAGAGAAAAATGATAAAATAAAAAAATTCTGCCCTGCAGATGGTTCAAATCTCGACTTCTGTAGGCGGCTCATACACGTTCGACTCATTCCGGTGATGTACGATAACAACATCGTCAAGGACCCAAGGGTTGAAATAGAGCGAAGCGATGACATATTCCTAGCTTCGGATCTTGATGGCAATACATGGAAAGCATAGAGGCCATTGGATGTTCACCTACCTCGGACGGATGCAGCTCTAACTTCCCTGGGACTCCTCAAAGAAGGGAGTCTGACCTCAAGGTAAAGCTCCATGGTATAACCTAACGCTGAACCATCTGACGGCAATATAGAAAGGTTACTTGAGACGTTATATCCTACAGCAGTAGAGTTAGGTGATACCGCAAGTACGCGGCTACTCGAAACCAGTGACCCGAGTGGACATGGATCGAGAAGAAATCTGCTGACATAACGGTTCGATGTACTAAACCCAGCACTAAAAACCTAACGGATGCCTATATCGATAGTGTCATGACCCGAAATTGGCACGTGACGGCCCTAATACTACGCAACGCCTAAAGACGTAACGCAGTAAAAGAAAGCCAAAACCCATAAATCTAAACCATTAAAAAAGACAAGAAAAGATAATAGCAGTTTTTGAAACATTTGAAATCACAACCCAAATTCTTTAAAAGTCCAACTTTCTTTTTTTTAAAATTTTGGCAGCACCCCGTTTGTAAAAACTAGCCCCAAAAATGGGTACAACATAAATATAAATAAAGCATCCCCAAATGGGAGCAAATACACGCCCAAAGGCGGAAAACAACCACCACAACAAATATACGACGCCGTAGCGAAAAAATAAAAGACAATAGAAAGGAAACTGTATAAAAGACAATAAATCATAATAATATACAATATCGTCCTCACCAAGTCTCTAAGTCAACAAAATAACAGTAGATGGAGAGTACAAGGATACAACAATATAAAATACAAAAATACGGATAACTACAAAACCCACCTAAGCAAAACTGCACACTATGAGCTGTAGCGGTATCCGTAGCAAAAGGGGATAGATGAATAACCTGCCTCGACAACTCTGGGGAGACACCCTGCAAAACAACTGTGGCACAACGGGGGTGAGTTTCCAATTCATGAATAGTAAATAACATATGGAGGTAATCGCAAGTATGCACGTACAGCGTGAATCTAAGATAAGTAATTAACAGCAATAACAGGTCATATGAATGCAGTGATAATGAAAAGTACACTAACAGGTACAACTAACACATGAAGCAATAATAATATGACAATCAGTATGCAATAATCATGCAATAATGATATGAGAATGTAGGTATGCAACAATCATGAAGGGTACTATAACAGGTACTACTGGTACATAAAACAGTGCATAAACACATAAATGTGAGGTATGGAGTGAAATATGTCATTTACACGGAATCCTGACATCGTGGTAGGATCACAATCCATCAAGACCATCAAATCCCAATTCCTCAAATCTTGCCCCAAATTGGCTCTTATATAATATAAGTCTCACAACTTCTCAATGTACAATATCGAATAAATCTCCTATATTCCGAATGTACAAAATCAAGTGAGTCTCGTATATGCTTTATCAAATCTCAAGTAAGTATCATGTGTCCTAAATCCAATATCCAGTGAATCTCTTATAATCTAGGTATATCTGTGTGAATAAATATGATAAGGTATATATATTAATGTCAATGCACATATAATAGCGTCTCATTCCACTAATATTGGTGTAAGGACATATATCACAGCGTCCTAACCCACTGTTATATATACATATGAGTAAAAAGAAATATCATGAAACCAATGTGCCAAGCATCGACACAGAAATACTGATCTATCAGATGTTGTCACCAAGACTGGCATCCTGATAGGTACGTATCATACGCCATACCGAAAGCTCAAGTGCCTAGCTCTGACCCTCGCCTTTCGACGTATCCATACGTACATGACTCCCATCGGTATCCCCATGATAACCGCCGAGTCATAGGTAATGTCACCGGAGTGTATGGTTCCCCTGCCGGGCTCATCGGCATGGTGCATCGACATCCTTTTCTTGGCCCGGGGTACCTCCGGGCCCCACCATGTATCCTCATACGGCCTCGACGCCTCCTCGTAGAGGTGTGTATATATATATATATATACATATATATATATATATCAGAACCGATAAAACTCATGGTGGATACTGAAATATCATATCAAGGAAACCAGGGTTTTTAAATAATGCATAATTTCATGAACTCTCGCGGTTCCCAAATCCAGAAAACATCATGAAAAAATCCATATAACAATGCAAAAATCCTTGAATATAATATGTGTGACATAACTGAAATGCAAGCATATCAAGGAAAAACCGCTAATTAACTGTAACAAGTTAATATAAAAATCATGAGGTTCCTATTTATCCAATTCTAAATAACATGAAGTAAAGGTAAATATGTAGCTATAACTGATATATGTGTAACATACAGGTATAGCAAGGTATAGGTATCTACTTATAAGAAATGATGTAGTATACCCCCTGGGTATAAGTGGAATATGTGAGCAAGGTATACCTGTAGCTATATCGTAAAGTGTATATGTACCTATCACTAATGGTACAATACCCTATAGGTATACAGGTATGATAAATGTCACATGTGATAAGAAATATGAATTAAAATCACAATGTCCCTAACCAAGCAATATAATACCTAAAGATTGGTTTGTGTGTGACATGGCAATTATTGACGGTGTGTGTAGCATACAACCAGTGCTCGTGCAACATGAATAGTCAATAATATGTGCAGTGTCCTACGGCTACTAGTCCAAGCACAACAACATCTAAGTAATAGGGTAAATGCGCAATTCTAAATATAACATAGAATACGCGACAGGTATTAACATTCCTAGCCCAGACGCATAACGCCATGCGGGCGATTCCCCTGTAGATGTTAAATCTACTCACCTGGTCGCGTGCTACACGTATCCGACCACCCACTTCCCTTTCGTTGCTGCGTTCGACGTACCCACCTGCAAATCTGGAAATTACACAAGGAATCCATAAATAAGCAAAATATCTTGCAAAACGCGATATCGAAACCAAACGAGAAACTCGCGTCGCGAACTAAACACGCATGTGCATGATACGCTGAAACGTGTGAATACGCGACTAAAACTACCCCGACACGTCGCGACACGCTGGATCATAGAACCCACTCACTATCGCACATATCGCGCAAACAAAACGTACAAGAATTACGATATATGGTCCCAGTTTTTGCTACAGGTGAAATCTCACAAAATTGCACATGCCAAAACACTGGAAAACACAGCAGACTACCATAGGAAAAACCTCAACACCCCAGCCCCCTACCTGGCCGCAATCTACGGCCAGAACTAATAAACCGGCGGCCACTGTTTGGAATTAGGGTTTCGTGCTCAGGTGGTGTGGTCTATACCTAGTGTACAAGCTCCAATTTCCTCAATTTTGATCTGAGAGAGCTGGGTCACAAGCAGATCACAGAAAGCTACAATATCGCTTAAAAACACTAATTTTGCACAAAATGGAAACCCTATGGTATTTTAGTGAAATTTGGGGTTAATCTCAGTTAAAGTGACCCTAATAACACTTAAATAGGCTAGGTTAACCAATAAATTCATCACTTGGACAAAACCCCACACAAATCACCATATTTAGCACTAAACTCACTATTTAACACAAACCGAAGCTAATTCTACACAAGTTTAGCAAACTAGGAATAAGTTCAGAGATTATACCTCACTCACGACCCTAGGCACAAGGAGAAGGAGAAGAAGGGGAAGAAGAGCTGCTGCAGTTGCTGGGGCTGCTGCTTGCTACAGCTGCTGCTGCTACTGCCTTTGCTGCTGCTGCTGCTTGCTTCTGCAGCTGCTGCTTCTTTTGTTGCTGCTTGTGTGTGTGTGTGAGTTTGAGAGAATGAGAGAAATGATAATGAGAAGGTGAAATGAGATCCAAGGCAAAAACCCTTCCCTTCTCTCTCTCTTTCCTCATTAAAATGAGGCATGGCTCATGCCATGTAGCCCCATGCCTCTCTCTCTCTCTCTCTCTCTCTCGGTCAATAAATTCAAACCATTTTTTTCAAATCCTTTTTCATTTTAAAACAAAAACAATAAACCCAAAACACCTAATAAAAATTTTAAACTAGATTAAGGAAAAGGTTAGTCCACCATGGTTGTTAATCATGGTTTAACCCCAAATTAAAACCCTAGTTAACATGCAACCCTAGTTAACATGCACAAGTGTGTGCAAGCTTAGAAAAATTCTAATAAAATATTCATTAAATATGATAAAATATTTGAAAATTATTTTGGTAAACTTTTTATTAAAAACTATATATTAAAATATAATTAGCCACTAAACACATCCTAAGGTGTTACAATCTTCCCCCTTAAAGAAATTCTTCCCCGAATTTAAAATTCTTACTAAGCGTACCTTCAAGAAGAAGATTACAAACTCTCAATTCTCACTCGCAACCTTCCAAGTGATTACCTCACTATACGGTTACGTCCAAGAAAAACCCTTCACAGATGGCAAGACCCTTGACCGACGTTTCTCCACATGCCGAGTCATTAACACAATTGGCTGCTGGTGAACGAAAGATCGCGTCCAAACTAAATGGTCTGGTGCTGAATCAAGAAAGGTCATGAAAGTAATTGCAAAGTATCGACATAAGGAATATGAGGTGAATACTCAATAATCTGGGCGGAAGTGCCGAATTAAAGGCAATGAAACTAACTCGCTTATAGGATCTCAAAAGGACCTACAATTCTGGGATAAGCTTCCTAAAGCTCAACACGTCATTTATCGGAAAAATCCGTAGGAATACATGATCTGCCACTGCGAACTCAAGCCCACGACCAACACGGTCGGCATAAGACCTTTGTTTGCACTGGGCTACTGTCATCCTGACCTGAATCAACTGGATCATCTCCAAAGTCTCTAGAGTAGCTGGGGTCCAAAATCTTACTTACGCAGAGTCAGAAAAACAACAGACTGGTGATCGACACGACCTAACCCCTAAACCTAAAGGTTGCCAATTGGAACGCTCCCTGATAACTGCTATCAAAGAAGTATCCTAACTATGGCAAGTGACAATCCCAACTGCCGAAAACAATTAACACGTATGCACAAACTTAACAAAGAACGACTGAGCAAACTGAGTATAACCGGACGACAAGCATCCGAAAGGAGTCACACCCTGACTAAACCTAGGTAGACACCATAACGAAATTCGTGGAGATCTGCTCCCACTCCCTCTTCGGAACGGTTAAAATTGCAACTCTCCAGCCGGTCTCAGATGCTCATCCCAAGCACACAACAAGACAACACCTTGAAACGAAATCTGTAACTTCTCTTTACATCCCTGCCCACCCGTAACTATCTCATAAGTCACATCAATGTTGGTGGAACTTGAATGAATACAGAGAGTTGACTGATATACCTGCCATGGGATTTCACGTCTCTCCCCAATAATATCAGGTACATAAACGTGTCCCTAAATTTCGCACACTATTGTCACAAATCAAGGAATCCGAATCATTACCCAGCCGAGTATGCTCAAGTATCTCTGACGAACGAGCATCGGCGGGCAGTGTCTTGTGAAAGCGATTAAGGACAAGTGGTCGGACGTGGACATGAGCAAGTTGTCCCCTCCATAGAGACGAACTTAAGCTGTACTCAACGATCACACAAGAACTGTAAATCTGCGGAGGACTATCACAACAATCAAATCCGCTGCAGGAAGATGTACATTAAGCTCTGGTGGTCCGTGAAAATCTGACACGACTCTCGAACAAATAGTGTCTCTAAGTCTCCAACACAAAACCACCGCGGCCATCTCCAGATCATGAGTGGAATATCCTTCTCGTGCTTCTTCCAAATATAGGGAAGCAAAAGCGATAACTCCATTATGTCATCTCAGTACACATTCGAGCCCCACTCACGAAACATCACAGTTAAACAACAAGGTCGCCCGAACCAAAAAGCAAATGTAGTTGTTAACCGAGTCTTCAACTGCTGAAAAACTCCCCACACATGCCTCAGTCCAACAAAAAGAAACCTCCTTTCTGGTCAATTTGGTCAACGGTGCAGCACTACACTAGCAATCCTGCACGAAACGGCGGTAAAAATCTGCTAAGCCCAAAATCTGCGGATCTCCGTCCTGCTCACAAGTCTGGGCCTAAGCTGTACGGCCACAATCTTTCTCGGAACCATACTGTTCATACCAGAATATTGTATTTTATACCGCCCATTCTTACGCTCGTTTGTTTATCGGTAGGTACTCTTGAGCCGTGTTTGCTAGTTAAATGCAGGATACTGGTTCTCAGCTCTAAACAGTGAAATTCATGGAATGGTACAACAAATTCCGGATTACTGCCAACAACAGATAAAATGCGGGTCTCCGCTCTCTATCCGTGTGTGGCCACATACCAGTTTAAGGGACAAAATGGCAAATCGATTGTCAATTTCATGCACAAAACTCAATGTCAACACAAGATCTAAGAAATCTACGCGGAGCTCGAGGAAATCATGGCAAAAGATCCACATCACATCACCTTTTGGTTCTACTGAAATTCTGGAAGAATTGTGAAGAGCTTCTGAGAAAAGTACTATACCACGCTAAAGAGAACCATAAACTAGGAAAATCCACCAAATCTCATGGCCCAAATCCCTAATAAGGTCGCGGTTCCGTGGCATAAGCGCGCTTAGGCCGCGGAACCGCGGCCATGTGGGCTCCGCACTGGGTCATCTTCTGGGGGCTTTTTTGTAACTTCCTATAGTGCCTAAATGTTGCCCTAGGTTCTCTGTTTCCTGTCTATAAATATCCCAGAACTTGCCAAGCCTTGTGTGTTCTTTTTCATGCCCTCTTTTTGTTAGTTTTAGTTTACTTCTTCTTCTTCTTCTTCATTCTTTCCTCCATGAAAATGTAGTGAGAGCATTGAGTGGATGTTAAATGAAGATGAGGGTTATTTTGTATCATTCTTTTTGCTTAGTTTCCCTCTTGAGCTCTCTACCTTAACTTGATCTTGCAACCTCTTAAGTGAGCTTGCAAGTTTAAGCTTTGGTCATTGATCTCAAGGGGTTGTATCATTTTGTTCTCTCTTTTGTGATTCATTCTCCATGAGTTCTTTGCCTTTTCTTGATCTTGCAACCTCTTAAGTGAGCTTGCAAGTTTAAGATTTGGTTATTGAACCCATGTCTTGTTTTGGGTTCTATGATTCCTAGTTTCATTTCTTGCTCATTTACTTTCTTGCACTTTAATACTTGCTTTACTTTCATGCACTTAAATTCCATGCACTTTTAATTACTTGCTTGTAATCTTTTCTTTTCTTTGTTTAGCTTTTCTTTTGCTCTTTTTGGTTCGTTTTTGTGAATGGTTGTAATTGTTGTTGTTAAGAATAAATACAATATTGTAAGTTAATGTTTCTTTGCTCATTTCCTTTTCCCGTTATTTTCCTTTGAACTCCGCCCAAACGTTACGCAAGCGCTCCGTTAGGCACCCTACCCTACCAAGGTAACGGTGATTCCTAACCGTGACCGGTTGCGTTCGGTTTGGCCGGAGGCGAAAGCAAGAGAAAAGAACGGAAGGACAACGGTCAATAAGCTGGATTCCACGAATCCCGTGCTTAAGTACCCTAATCCACGTTGTTGCCGATTGCTCTAGCTTCAATTGGTCAAGACTCGGCTCAAAGGTTTTGAGTGCTGATTTCTTTAGCTTACACTTTCGTATCTTTTTCTTAACAACTTTATACTTGTATAAAACACATAGGTTAGAATTGAACAAACATATACACATTCTTTATTGACTCGTCTAAAACTCGAACGGACATACAACCATCTCCCTGTGGATCGACCCGTGCTCAACCGGCTAGCTGCAAAGCGACACCGTCCTGATCGCGGTTATAACTTTAGAACTTTGAACATCCGACACGCCAAAAGAGTGCGATCACATACCAAACTGTCTCAGTAACTACAAGACCTAGGAGTCAACACAAACAAGCCTGAAGGAACACTCCGAGAATCTAGCAATTCGCTGGGACTCTCCCAGTATCTGCAAAACAAATCCTCAAGTGCTACTCCTGTCCCTCAAGACACATTAAATAGACCAGAATGTCGTAAGCAACACAACAATAACTGGTCGAGGAACGGCCTGAAGAAATCCGGTTCATCATATCTACGAATGCTGCTAGGGCATTTGTGAGTCCAATGACACCACCAAAACACACAAGCCCATAGCATGCATAAGGAAGTCTTCGGAATTCCATCACTCTGAACCCGCAACAATGATGACCTGGTCCCGAACAAACTTAGAAAATGTCTCGCACTCTCGAGCTGATCGAAGAAATCGTCAATGCGAGGTAAAGGATACCTATCCACACCGTAAGCCGGTTCAATTGACGGTCCGTCGATACACAACCTCAAACTGCCGTCTTTCTCCTTGATGAACAGAAATAGGAGCTCCTAAAGGCAAAACACTTAGACGAATGAAACTTCCCAACAAACAACTCTGCAGCTGATCCTTTAGCTCCCTAAGCTTTGCCGGCCCATCTGGAACAACGTCGGAAAACTTTCGCACGAAAGAAAACCGGTCCAACAAACCAATTGTGGCTATGGTGTCACGAATGAACGCCAAGAATCCACGACATCTCCTTAAAGTCTGACTAGCGAAAAAGGCTGAATTCAAGCTGTGAAAGGCGGCACAACTATCCACCTGCAGAACCAGAACTGACTCGCCGGGGAAAACAAAACCTGACTGTTTCCTCACGGTAGTCCACAGACGCCTAGCACGTAGCTAACCAGTCCGTGCCTAGGAGAATGTCAAATCCAACATCTCTAGAAGGAACAAAACGACTGACGAATCTCTATCTCCTATCCGATTGGCACACAACTGAAATACGCGTCCCGCAACCAAAGAATCGCTGACAGAAGTTAACACAACAAACGGCTGATCTACCTAACACGACTCTCGTTCCAACCACGGCACAAGTGAAAAACCAACAAATACATCAAAAGAACAAATAAATTAAGGATATCTGAAAACTCTGCATTAGACGCCCGTGCGTCCCGATGAGTAGAAGCAAACTCTAGTGTCTGCCCCCTACCCGCAACTGGCTGAACTCCTCCTCTGCTAGACTGACCCCTCTGAGCGAACCTTCCACGTCTACGACCTCTCTGAATACGACCCTGACGCGGTGTTAGGGAACAATTTCTGATATAGTGATGAAGGCTCCCACACCGATAGCATCCAGAATAACGCTGCTGACCTCCCTGGGGTTGAGAGCTGAATGACTGTCCTCGTCCTAAGCCTCTGCTACTCCCGTGATGGTCACGAAATCTGTCTCGACGACTAAGCCTCTGTCTCTGGGCTGGTACACCGGTATGAGTACTCCACTGTTTCGGAATTCTCAGAATCTCTGGAATACGTGCCTCGTCAACTGGGGCTGCATCCACCGGTGCTACGTAGGTGACGGACTGCTGCATGCTGATCGCAAGAAACAACTGAGTGACAAGGGTGACAACCTCCTATCGCTGCGCTCGAACGGTCTCAACCAATGAACTCATCGTCTGGCGCATGTCCTGCATCTCTGCCACAAGCCTAGCGAGCTGATTTGTCGAAGGCTGATCCGTCTGCACCTGTGCAACTAGCATGCCATCCTGGTCAGTGCTCGTCTCACCCGAACCTACTCCGACCTCGGCCCTCGCTGCATCACTCTGAGTCCCCATAGTCATCGGCGGCAAGGCTATACATAGAGATAAGATTCGATAAGAACACGGAAATCGAATCAAAAAGATATGAATCATCAAGGAAGGAATTTCAAGCAATTTACTTAGGTCACTTTAGCAAAGTACCGCATAGTGAGTATGCTGCAGACATACACACACTACGTTACTCTGCTTAAGCTACCTACTCCATCATACCAAAGTCATCCTACACTCCGAAAAGTAAAACCTAGCGCTCTGATACCAACTTTGTGACGGCCCGAAATTGGCACGTGACGGCCCAAATACTACGCAACGCCTAAAGACGTAACACAGTAAAAGAAAGACAAAACCCAGAAATCTAAACCATTAAAAAAGACAAGAAAAGATAATAGCAGTTTTTGAAACATTTGAAATCACAACCCAAATTATTTAAAAGTCCAACTTTCTTTCTTTAAAATTTTGGCAGCACCCCCTTTGTAAAAACTAGCCCCAAAAATGGGTACAACATAAATATAAATAAAGCATCACCAAACGGTAGCAAATACACACCCAAAGGTGGAAAACAACCACCACAACAAATATACGACGCCGTAGAGAAGAAATAAAAGACAATAGAAAGGAAACTGTATAAAATACAATAAATCACAATAATATACAATATCGTCCTCACCAAGTCTCTAAGTCAACAAAATAATAGTAGATGGAGAGTACAAGTATACAACAATATACAATACAAAAATACGGATAACCACAAAACCCACCTAAGAAAAACTGCACACTATGAGCTGTAGCGGTATCCGTAGCAAAAGGGATAGAAGAATAGCCTGCCTCGACTACTCTAGGGAGACACCCTGCAAAACAGCTGTGGCACAATGGGGGTGAGTTACCAACTCGTGAATAGTAAATAACATATGCAGGTAATCGCAAGTATGCACGTACAGCGTGAATCTAAGATAAGCAATTAACAGCAATAACAGGTCATATGAATGCAGTGATAATGAAAAGTACACTAACAGGTACAACTAACACATGAAGCAATAATAATATGACAATCAGTATGCAATAATCATGCAATAATGATATGAGAATGTAGGTATGCAAAAATCATGAAAGGTACTATAACAGGTACTACTGGTACATGAAACAGTGTATAAACAGATAAATGTGAGGTATGGAGTGAAATATGTCATTTCCACAGAATCCTGACATCGTGGTAGGATCACAATCCATCAAGACCATCAAATCCCAATTCCTCAAATCATGCCCCCAAATTGGCTCTCATATCATATGAGTCTCACAACTCCTCAATGTACAATATCGAATAAATCTCCTATATCCCGAATGTACAAAATCAAGTGAGTCTCGTATATCCTTTATCAAATCTCAAGTAAGTATCATGTGTCCTAAATCCAATATCCAGTGAATCTCTTATAATCTAGGTATATCTGTGTGAATAAATATGATAAGGTATATATATTAATGTCAATACACATATATTAGCGTCCCATTTTACTAATATTGGTGTAAGGGCATATATAATAGCGTCCAAACCCACTGTTATATATACATATGAGTAACAAGAAATATCATGAAACCAATATGCCAAGGATGACACAGAAATACTGATCTATCAGATGCAGTCACCAAGACTGGCATTTTGATAGGTACGTATCATACGCTATACCAAAAGCTCGAGTGCCTAGCTCTGACCCTCGCCTTTCGACGTATCCATACGTACATGACTCCCGTCGGTATCCCCATGATAACCACTGTGTCACGACCCGAAAGTACGGAACGCGACTGGCACTTAGATTACGAGACGTCTAAAGGCGTACCGTAACCTAAGTCAGCCAAAGCCCAGAAGAATCTAAACCGAAAACAAAAGAGAGTGAAGGAAAACCTTTAATGAAAATGGTTTTTAAAAATCATTTAAGTTGCATAGAATCCCTTTTTAAAACATCAAAAATTTCCGAAAATTTCGGCAGAGTCTCCCCTGTATTTTCTATCTCCCAAAATGGGTACAACAAGATAATAAACCTGTAATCATAAAAATGGCATCCCCAAGCGGGAGCTAGCTCTTCGCCCAAGGCGGATCACAACCACATGCAATATAATAGTAGTATCAAGAAAAGAGCAATAAAGAGATGCAAAATATCAGAAAACACATCGCCGGCTCAAGTGAGCTCGACCCAAAAGAAACCACAAATATACAACCTCTCAGTCTCACCACTATGTCACATATACAATATAAAGTGGTAGATGGAGAATACTAGATACAAGGATAAAGCAAAAGAAATAAAGTGTGCTCGCAACCCACCTACGGGCGATGTCGCGAGTCTGAGCAAAAGGGACTGATGATAAGATAGCCCGCCGCTACGAGACTGATGAGTCCGACCTGCAAGACACTGTGGCACAACGGGGATGAGTTGCCAGCTCGTGAGTAGAATATAACATCTAATAAGGCAATCGTAAGAATGCACGAAATGCACCACAACATGCATGTCCATATGTGATATAATATCTCTAATATGCGTGCACAGGTATGCAATGTCATTATTAAGTCTTTAAGTGTTTTAAATACAAAGGGTATTGAATTCTTAACTTTTTAAAACATGAATATCTGTATAATAGCTAAGTACCATCAAGAAATCATCTGAAAACCCGTGTCAAGCATCGACACCAAATAGGAATCATATCTGTCTCAATATCGGGCTCCGTCAGTCCGGATCGGCCCATATCATAAATCTCACGACAACGGTCGGTATCCTCCGGATATCCGCCGCGCCAGACATCACCGGTAGGTAGTCTTCCCCTGCCAGGCTCATCGTCTACAACTCGATCTTCTTGTCCCGGGGTACCATACCGGGCCCACCATGTACCCGAGACGGTTCATCCACTCCTCGAATCGGGTCTCGAAATCCAACAGAAAACATGAAAACTCATGGTGGACGACACATACATCACGAGAAAACCGCAACTTTGTTTTGAAAATGATAAATATAAGGTTTTGTTAAATTCTTGCGGTTTTCCCCAAAAATCCAGAAATCGCAGCAATACTGAAATCCTCAAAAAAATCATAATGTCCACATGTTATATATGATAAGTGTCTATGATATCAATGCATACGAGGTGAATTTTGCTAAAAATCTATATAAATATGATGATGATTCGAGGTATACGTATGCTATGCAATTTCATATATCAAGTATGAATGCAAGTGGCGATATTATGATAAACAGGTTCTATAGTGCACGTGGCATGGCAATTACCAAAGGCGTGTGTGTCACATGAATAGTGCGCGTGCAACAGATGCCAATGGTAATGGTGTTCGTGTCCTACAAAGTGATATCGCATAAGTATAGATGAATGTCCATGCAATCTAATATACTGTTCGCTATAAGGGTATGCAGTGTACATGAATGGATAAGCTAGCTAACAATATAAATCTTGCAAAAAGTAGGGTAATACTAACTAGGGGGGCGCCTCGCGCCATTCAGACGATTCCCCCATAGATGAATACATCTACTCACCTGAAATCTCCGCTAATCCGTTCCGGCCACCGCCTTGCATTTTCGCGCCGTGTCCGAAGTTTCCCCAACCGATCCTATATTTGCACAATATCAAGCATAAGATTACAAAACCTAACACAATGCAAGTCACAACATACAATTATCCACGCTCTCGTATTAATCATGGCATGCACTCGGTGCACGGAAAAACGCACGAAAATCGCTAACCTTTAACTAGAATCGTCATTTCGGATTTAGCTTTGAATGGTTTAGCTTTGAATGGTTTAATGAAATTGTGGATTTTTATTGAATTTTTAGCAAGAAAAGAAGCAAAAATGAAGTGGGAAAATGGGGAATTCTGCAGCAAGGGGGTCGGCTGCAGCAAGGGAGAGGAGATGAGGGAATTTTGGAGAAGTTTCTAGGTCAAGAAAACATCACATGTTATCATTTAATGCTTTTCAAATCAACTTTTTCCAAAAAAACCCTTTTTTCATCATTTTTTTTCATAATTTTCCCACCAAAAAACTAAAAGTTTGCAAGCCATGATATAATTTTATTAACACCATATTTTAGCTTATAAAGACTCCTAATTATGAAATTTACCCAATTAAATTTGTATTTATCACTAATTTAATGTATTTAAAAAGGCTTAAAATAATAAAAAAAATAATTAATTACGAAATTTTTTTATTTAACTAGAAAATTATAAGTGGCATTTTAGTGACAAAATTATAGTAATATCTTATCTAAATTTTGTATAATTAGGTCTACAATGAAAAATACCCATTTTGACTTTTTACGGAAAAAGCCGAAAAATTTGCCGATTACCGAAAAACTGCCTAAACGATTTTCGAAGGGTTACAATCTTCCCCCCTTAAAGAAATTCGGTCCCCGAATTTAGAATTTAACTACGCATACCTTCAAAAAGATGGGGATATCTCTTCCTCATCTCGACCTCGGTCTCCCAGGTGACCTCCTCGCTGTTCGGGCCACGCCAAAGGACTTTGACGGACGGTATAACCTTCGACCTCAATTTCTTCACCTGCCGATCCAAGATGACCACCGGCTGCTCGGTGAAAGAAAGATCACGCTCTAGCTGGATCGTCTGGTGCTGAATCGCCTGGGAAGGATCATGAAGGTACTTGCGGAGCATCGAGACATGGAATACGGGGTGAACATCGGGGAAGCTGGGCGGAAGAGCTAACCGATAAGCGACTGGACCAACACGCTCTAGGATCTCGAAAGGACCAACATATCTAGGACTCAGTTTCCCTTTCCGCCCAAATCTCATCACACCTTTCATCGGAGAGACCTTCAGGAAAACATGATCGCCAACAGCGAACTCGAGTCGGCGACGGCGCCTGTCAGCATAAGATTTCTGCCTGCTCTGTGCCGCTCTCATCCTGTCCCGAATCAGCTGTATCTTCTCGGTCGTCTCCTGTACAATCTGCGGCCCCAAAATACTGCTCTCCCTGAGCTCTGTCCAATATACAGGCGATCGACATCTCCTCCCATATAAAGCCTCAAAAGGTGCCATCTGAATCGTTTCCTGGAAGCTATTATTGTAGGAAAACTCGATCAAAGGCAAATGACGATCCCAGCTACCACCGAAATCTAAAACGCAAGCTCTGAGCATGTCCTCAAGAGTCTGAATAGTACGCTCTGACTGACCGTCAGTCTGAGGATGAAAGGCTGTGCTAAAACTCAATCGGGTGCCCAAAGCTTCCTGTAGTTTCTGCCACAATCGGCTGGTAAACTGGGTGCCACGGTCGGACACGATGCAAGTCGGAACGCCATGCAGTCGCACTATCTCATCAATATAAACCTGGGCGTACTGAGAAAATCCAAAAGTGATCTTCACTGGCAGAAAGTGAGCCGCTTTCGTCAGTCGATCAACAATCACCCATATAGAGTCGTACCCTCGACTGGTCCTGGGAAGACCCACAATGAAATCCATGGAGACCTGTTCCCACTTCCACTCAGGGATGGGCAAAGGCTGTAACTCGCCGGCTGGCCTCTGGTGCTCGGCCTTGACTTTATGACAAGTCAGGCATCTCGACACAAAGTCTGTAATATCCTTTTTCATCCCGTCCCACCAGTAAACCTCTCTCAAATCACGGTACATCTTGGTGGAACCTGGGTGAACACTGTATATTGATCTATGTGCCTCCTCGAGAATATCACGCCTCAGTCTCTCAGAATCTGGCACACACAGTCGAGTCCCAAATCGAAGTATCCCCTGATCATCAATCACGAACTCAGAAACTCTGCCCTACCGAATCTGCTCAATAATCTCTAAGATACGGGCATCGCCGGACTGTACCTCACGGATACGGTCAAGTAACTGTGGGCGTGCTCTGAAATGGGCCAGCTGTCCCCCTATAGGAGTAAACTCGAACTGCATTCTGCTATCACATAACACCTGCCAATCCGCCGTCGACTGCATCTGTACTGCGCTCAAACAAGATAAGCTACCTCCGGGCCTCCTACTCAAAGCATCTGCCACCACATTCGCCTTGCCCGGATGGTATAGAATCTCGCAGTCATAATCCTTCACCAACTCCATCCAACGGCGCTGTCTCAGGTTCAGGTCTCGCTGCTGGAAGATATACTTCAAACTCTTGTGGTCAGTGAATATCTGGCACGACTCACCGTATAGGTAATGTCTCCAGATCTTAAGTGCAAATACCACTGCAGCCATCTCTAAATCATGGGTGGGGTAGTTCTGTTCGTGTTTCCTCAGCTGCCGAGAAGCATACGCGATAACTCTGTCGTGCTGCATCAACACACATCCCAGCCCCACTCTAGAAGCATCACAATATACCACGAACCCGCCTGATCCTGAAGGCAATGCTAACACTGGTGCAGTAGTCAGACGAGTCTTCAACTGCTGGAAACTATCCTCACATGCCTGGGTCCAATCAAAAGGAACCCCCTTCCGGGTCAACCCGGTCAAAGGTGCAGCAATGCGGGAGAAATCCTGGACAAAACGTCGATAGTAGCCGGCCAGACCTAGAAAACTGCGAACCTCTGTAACTGATACTGGTCTAGGCCAACTCTGAACTGCCTCGATCTTCTTCGGGTCCACACAAATACCATCTCTCGTCACCACATGACCCAAGAAGTCGACACTGTCTAACCAGAATGCGCACTTGGAGAATTTGGCGAACAGCTGATGCTCCCTCAAAGTCTGCAATATGATACGTAAGTGCTGCTCGTGCTCCTCCCGGCTCCGAGAATAAACCAAGATGTCGTCAATGAACACAATGATGAACTGGTCGAGATACGGCCTGAATACGCGGTTCATCAAATCCATAAATGCTGCCGGGGCATTGGTGAGCCCGAACGACATCACCAAGAACTCGTAATGACCATATCGAGTACGGAAGGCGGTCTTCGGAATATCCTCCTTCCGAACTCGCAACTGGTGATAACCTGACCGTAAATCAACCTTCGAGAAAAATCATGCACCCTGGAGCTGATCAAATAAGTCATCAATGCGGGGTAGGGGATACCTGTTCCGCACAGTAACCCGGTTCAGCTGACGATAATCAATGCATAAACGCATACTCCCGTTCTTCTTCTTAACAAACAAGACGGGAGCACCCCAAGGTGACACACTCGGTCGGATAAGCCCTTTGTCCAGCAAGTCCTGTAACTGATCCTTTAGCTCTCTCAGCTCCGCCGGGGCCATCCGATAAGGCGGTATAGAGATAGGCCCCGTGCCAGGGATCAAGTCAATACAGAACTCAATCTCGCGCTCTGGTGGCAGGCCAGGCAGCTCGTCAGGGAATACATCAGGAAACTCTCTCACAACAGGGACCTGGTCCAACAGAACCTCTGTGGAGCTAGTATCACAAATATAGGCTAAGAATCCCTGACACCCTTTCCTTAAGAGATGACCAGCGCGAAGAGAAGAAATCAAGCTGGGAAGGGTAGCACTACGATCTCCCTGAATAATAAGAACCGGCTCACCAGGAAAACTGAATCTGACTGCCTTTTCACGGCAGTCCACGGATGCATAACAGGTGGCTAGCCAGTCCATACCAAGAAGAACGTCAAAGTCAAGCATATCGAGGAGAATCAAATCAACTAAAGAATCTCTCTCCCCGATACGAACGGAACACGATCGGTACACAAAACGGGCAACAAAAGACTCGCCTACCGGGGTAATAACGACAAGCGGCTGATCTAACGGAGAAGACTCTCGGCCCAACCTCGGTGCAAAATACGTGGAAACATAGGAATGTGTGGAGCCTGGATCAAATAATACCCGTGCATCAAAAGAACATACTGGCAGAGTACCTGTCACGACGGCATTGGATGCCTGTGTATCCTGAGGAGTCAATGCGAACACTCGGGCCTATCCACCACTAATAGCTGGCTGTGCTCTGCCTCTACCTCGGCCTCTGCCTCTGCTTCTGTCGCCTCGTCCTCTCGGAACTGGACCGCCACGCCCACGGCCTCTAGAAGCATCTGACTGACGTGGAGCATCATCAGGAGTAGGAAGTAAAGCTCTCTGAGAAGGTGGTGAGGGTGGTAAGGTCACATGCGGGACTGTCGCCGCGCCCTGACGTCCCATGGTACAGTCTCTGACACGGTGGTACTGACTCCCACACCGAAAACATCCTGGAGACGACTGCTGGGTCTGTGGATATGAACCAAATAACTGACCTCGTCTCAATCTTCTGCCTCCACCATCTCCCGGAAATAATCTATCGTGGTGTCTGCCCATCTGCCGCTGAGCTGGCGTATCAGTACGGATCCTCTTCGGCCCAGAAACGACCGGATTCTCAGAAATACGCTCCTCCAAAAGTAAGGCTGCATCCATCGCGGCTGCGTATGTATCAAAGTACTGGGTGCCGATGGCAAGGAATAGCTGTGTATCAAGCCCTCGTACAAACCTCTTTATTCTCTTCTCTTCTGTGTCGACTAGGTACGGAGCATATCGAGACAACTGGGTAAACTGTATATCATACTCCGACACTGTCATCCCAGGAGTCTTGCGCAAAGACTCAAAACTACGGGCTCGAGCATCTCGGACACTCTCCGGAAGAAAACGGGCAAGAAATGCAGATGTAAACTCATCCCAGGTCATAGAAGGTAGACCTGCAGCTCGACCTCTCTCTACTGAGTCGTACCATGTCTGGGCAAGACCCTCCAGACGAAAACTCGCAAACTCCACCAATCTATCATCAGAACACCTCAACGAACGGCAAATCCGAGCCATCCTATCAAGAAATGCCTGTGGGTCCTCTGTCGCATCTGTACCGGTAAAAGCTGGAGGTCTCAATCTCATGAACTCCTGTATTGAAACAGGGATAGTCTCCGTAGTAGCAGCAGGAGTGACCATCTGTGCAGCAGGTACGATCGTGGTCTGTGCGGTGGAAGGAACGTCCTCGGATCTCTGTGCCCGGCTGGACTCAACTAAAGATCCCATCATCTGCCGCAACTCTTGCATGCCGGCCTCTAATCTGGCAATACGGTCAGGATAAGGCGGATCAGTATGACCCTGAGGGGTAGGCGTATCCTCCCGCTCGATCCTCGCCTCAGACGGGCCCGCCCGAATCTCATCCCTAGCGGCAGCCCGCTGAGCTCTCGTAGTCTTTGGCGGCATCGAAGCTGGAATAAGAAACGTGACTGATAAGGACATTGCAATTGAATCAAGGAATGCAAGGAATCAAGAAAGGAAATACAAGCAATTATGTCCTAAGGTCACTTAGACGGAGTACCGTATCGTAAGTATGCCGCGGATCATACCCACGCTACGCCACTCTGCTTAAGTCACCTACTCCATCTACCAAGGTCGTCCTACACACAGAAAGGTAAAACCTACGCTCTGATACCAACTTTGTCACGACCCGAAAGTACGGAACGCGACTGGCACTTAGATTACGAGACGTCTAAAGGCGTACCGTAACCTAAGTCAGCCAAAGCCCAGAAGAATCTAAACCGAAAACAAAAGAGAGTGAAGGAAAACCTTTAATGAAAATGGTTTTTAAAAATCATTTAAGTTGCATAGAATCCCTTTTTAAAACATCAAAAATTTCCGAAAATTTCGGCAGAGTCTCCCCTGTATTTTCTATCTCCCAAAATGGGTACAACAAGATAATAAACCTGTAATCATAAAAATGGCATCCCCAAGCGTGTCACGCCCCGCTTCCCAGTGTACGGCGAAGTGGACGTGACAAGGCCCGCTACGTATGTACTCAGAAGTACATACGCTAAGCGTAACTAAGCAATATAAAATGAATCACAAGAGACGAATAATAGAAATAACAGCAACTTTTATTAATAACATTCTTTATACAATGCATGAAATGAAAATACATCTGAAATGAAAAAGCAATGCCTAAACAGTGGCATAACAATAAAAGGAAATACTGGAAAGAACAAGATACAATGTCTAGAGCTCTGGGTCTTCCTGGAACTGCTCCAAATCTTCACTTGTGGGCTCGGTCTCAACTTGGTCCAACGCACCTGACGACATTCAAAGAAGAGAGAAATAGAATGTCGTCAGCGAACAGGTCGCTCGGTAAGTCCCAAAGAAGAATGAAGAATGAGAGTGACAGAGTATAGTATTTTCTAAAGTATTGTATTGTAGAATATTATGAAATATTATTTAACGTAATTGTTTGTAGCTTGGTACAGGAGGATGCCAGTGTATACGAGAGGAGTCTCTATATGCCAGAGACTAAGGGCACGTATAGTACAAGGAACCGTTTATGCCACGGTACAACAGCAACGGAATATAGGTTAGGTGTCTTAATCTGACCACCTCATTCCACTTTTAACATCTTCCGTACCAATCTACCCCTTTAAACCCCGCGATGTCATGTTTGTATTGTTATCTTGTAAACTTGTAATGATTGCTTGATTGACTTGATTAACTGATTGACTTACCGAAACCATGATATCAGGAAACGGTTATAACCGTAGAGTCATGTAAATGGAATACTGGAAACTTGTAAAAAGAATATCCATGGTTCGGTTCAGTCAGACAGATTGTTAACTGATTCTGGGATTCATGTATTCAAGTTGTGTTGGAATATAATTGAAATATAGATTGACTTGAAATATATTCAAGTCAGAATTAGTCAGACTCTAACCCGAGTCCGACTAAAAGAAATATAATTTGAAGTTCAATATTAGCTAGGGGCCTTATTGTAATTTGTGAAACTTGAGGGGGTTTTATGTAAAAATACTTTTGTATAGTTTTCCAAATACACCTCAAGTATTTAATAATCGTCTTTATTGTTATAATGAATGTGAATTTTATTTGTGTTATTCTAGTGAATATATCCTAATAAAAGTATTAATTGTTTATTTGAAATTCGTGTTATTTTAATGTAACTTTTAATCTTTGAATTTTAGGAAAAAGTGGAAATTTTATATTATAACAAAATAAATGTTTAAATGATAATTATATATAATTAAACACATAAATAATTTTTAAATGAATATTTTATTTACAAAAATATCACTTCCTTTAAATATCGTATTTTAAACCTTTCGAGACCGAATGCTCCTTGCGGAGGTCTGAATCTCGCACTACTAGCCTGCGGGTGCACGATGAACCGTGCTATCCCTAACAGGTTCCCCAAAGATGGGTTGTAATGGCACTTTGCTCAGGTTTTTATAAATACTTTTAATTTAGGGAAAAGGTTTTCTAAATATAGGGTATTTATTTGTAAAAGTATATAGTTCTCCATATTTTAGTTGTTAGGGTTTTCTAGACCATCTAACCTATATTCTATGGTCTAAACGATGAGTCATTAGAAGCCTCAAATCGCCTCTTCACCGTCGAATGCAGCCAGGTAAGTGCCAGGTAAGTGGGAAGGAACCACAGTCGTGGGCCTAATTAAAAACCACTAGCCTTAGACACACTTGCCTAGACCCACAAGACAGTTTAGATAAACGATCGATGTCCATGACCAATCGTGCTTTCATTTTATATAAGTTTTATTTAGAAAAGTTTACAATTTAAAGGTTAAACTAAAAGTTATAAAGGTTATGGTATTTTAGTGAAAAAGTCCTATAATATTGTATTCTGTATTTTTGTTATTTATCAATTAGGGTTATAATGAGTGTGTGTAAGGGTAGGTCATTACCCGTGACTTATATTAAGTTTTGGTGAAGTTTCAAGGTGAAATAAGCTATGTTAAACTTAAGGGTATTAAGGTGCAAGAATACGGTATTCATAAACGTTATCATTTCATGTGTGAAATTTCATCCAAATTGAATGAAACAAGTTTTGTTATCAAAATAAACATGATTAAGAGTGAGGGATCTAATTAGAACATTAAAATTGAACTTGATGGTATTTTTATGCAAGAAATACGGTTTTGTAAAGAAATTATCATTTCATGTGGAAAAGTGTGATTAAATTTGATTTAAGGGTGATTAATAGTCAACATGCAATAGGGTTGATAATATGTATTAGGTGACAAGTGGAATTTTAAAGAAAAACCGGATCGGGAATCGGTTTGTCCGATTTCCGTCGGTTCCAAAAAAGTCGTATTTTACAATTATAGAAAAGAAAGATAGAAGGTTGGGACTTACGGGTTTGGACAAGCTAAGCGTTCTAAAAGGTGTGGTGGTTGCCGATTCGTCGGAAACGTCACGTCGGTCTTGATCCGGTCGCCGGAATCCGTCGTCGGTTTCGGCAGCGCTTCGCTTCTCGCTCTTTGCACCAAGTTCTCAAGAGTTTTAGAGAGTATGCTTAGAGTTGTGAGGGGAAAAGGTAGAGGGTAGGGGCCTTTATATAGGGCTAGGCTAGGGTTAGGGTTAGGGTAGATGAAAAGTTAAAAAATAAAAATGTGATAAAATGTAATAAAAATGTATTAAAAGTGGAGTAATTGGGGGTTTTAAAGAGCTCTGGAAGTGGTATGAGGCTGAAACTTTTCAGGTGCGTAGGGAATACCAAAAGACACAACTTTCATGTTGTGACCCTCGCCGGAATCGGCCGAATCGGGGGTGACTCGGCCGTGACTCGGTCGGATCACTGAGTCGGCCGAGTCAAGGCCGAGTTGGCCGATTCCCGACCGAGTCCGGTGACCTGGATCTTCCCCGGCGGTTCATCTACCCTCTGCAAGTGTTACATCTTTGGGTGTAGTGGGGTTTTTGTGAGATATGCACGTGTAAACTCTTGGTATTCTAAAGGTTTTTAAAAAATCAATAATAAAAATAATGTGGGGTATGGGATTCGAACTCTGGTGGCTTAGTTCAGCAGTGCAAGGTATTACCAATGAGCTACAAGCTCTTTCTTGTAATTATTGTAAAGAGATAGATACTTAAAGTGTTATCAGCAACATTAATACTCCAAGTATACTTCAATTTTAAATCAAATTTTGGTATACAAAAATTGGAGTTGTTACAATCTACCCTCCTTACAAAAAAAATTTCGTCCTCGAAATTTACAACTTTTATTTAAGGACTAATTTACAAAAAAGGTGCGGATATCTTGCACGCATCTCATCTTCCCTTTCCCACGTGGATTCTCCTGGAGTGTCTTTTCTCCACATTATCCGGACCAAATTAACTTCCTTGTTCCGAAGTGTCTTTACCTTTCTATCCAGGATCTCCACAGGTTGTTGCTCACAAGACAAATCGGGCTGTATCGTAAGCTCGGAATGATCAAGTACATGGCTGGGGTCACTCACATACTTTCTGAGTTGGGATATATGGAACACGTTATGCACTCCTTCCAATGAGGGTGGAAGCGCTAATCGGTATGTCACTTCACCGACTCGTTCGAGTATGTCGAACGGTCCAATGTATCTCGGACTCAACTTTCCCCGTCTTCCAAATCGGATCACTCCACGATTCGGAGATATCTTCAAGAATACATGGTCTCCTGGCTGGAACTCCAAGTGTCGTCTCTTTGCATCAGCCCAATGTTTCTGTCTATCTTGGGCTATGCGCATTCTTTCTCTGATAGTACGAACCACATCCACGGTCGCTACTATCATCTCTGGTCCAAGGAGTTCCCTATCTCCGATGTCGTCCCAACTTAATGGCGATCGACTCTTCCTTCCATATAATGCTGCAAAAGGTGCCATTCCTATGCTTGCTTGGTAGCTGTTATTGTACGCGAACTCCACAAGATGCAAGTGATCTTCCCACGATCCCTTGAAGTCGAGCATACATGCTCTGAGCATATCCTCCAAGATCTGAATAGTTCGTTCCGACTGACCATCTGTTTGTGGATGATAAGCCGTGCTGAAGTTCAGACTTGTTCCCAAGCTAGCTTGCAGACTTTGCCAAAATTGCGATCGGAACCTAGTGTCACGATCGGAGACAATGCAGACTGGTACTCCATGAAGTCACAATTTCCTGTTTGAGTTCATGGGTATCAGAGATAGTACATTATGAAGAATTTCGTTTAAATCTAAATTAGATTATTACCTCCATGTACTTCTTCGCTAATGTCTCAGTTGATTGGCCAACTCGAAATGGGATGAAGTGAGCCGACTTTGTGAGTCGATCCACAATGACCCAAATCGCATCGTTACCTTTTGTGCTGCGAGGAAGAGCAGTTACAAATTCCATCGTAATGTGCTGCCACTTCCATTCTGGAATTGGTAACGGTTGAAGTAATCCAGCAGTCCTGTGATGTTCAGCCTTTACTTGCTGACACACCAAGCATTTTGCGACGCTTCTGGCTACTTCACGCTTCATACCATGCCACCAATAATTCTGACGTAGATCCTTGTACATTTTGGTACCTCCAGGATGTACTGAATAGGGAGAGCTGTGAGCTTCTCTCATTAACTCTTCCCGAACAGGACCCTTTGGTACACACAATCTGCTGCCGTATCTCAAAGATCCGTCTTCGTGGATGATGAAATCTGTTCTGAGTCCATTCTCCACTTGTTCTCTGATCTTTTGCAACTTAGCATCGCTGGCTTGAGCTGCTTTGATCTGATTAACAGTAGTTGATTGAACTTGTAGATTCATCAAATTTGAAACATCACCTGGCATGACTAGTTCGATCTCCATTTGATGTAGGTCTTGCTGAAGCTTCCACTGGGCGGTGAGATTCATTGCTAATGGTTGGCGACTAAGAGCATCAGGTACTACGTTCACCTTTCCTGGATGATATTGCAAATTGATGTCGAAGTCCGCCATAAGTTCTACCATCTTCTCTGCCGCATATTCAACTCCTTCTGAGTAAACACATACTTCAGACTTTTGTGATCTGTGTAGATGTTCACTCGTTCGCCAAGTAAGTAGTGGCGCCAAATCTTGAGAGCAAAAATAACGGCTGCCAACTCTAGATCATGCGCCGGATAATTGCGCTCATGAGTCTTCAGTTGTCTTGAAGCATAAGCCACAACCTTACCGTGCTGATGTAGAACACATCCTAATCCCTTACCGGATGCATCGCAATGCACTTCAAATCCTCCAGATTGATCCGGTATTACAAGAATAGGTGCAGAAGTCAGTCTCGACTTAAGTTCTACGAAAGCTTGCTCGCATGCTTCTGACCACACAAATTCTTCATCTTTTCGTGTGAGCTTGGTCAGGGGTGTTGCTATCTTCGAAAAGCCTTCAATGAATCTTCTGTAATATCCAGCTAAACCCAAGAAACTCCGAATATCCTTCACAGACTTTGGTGTAGGCCATTCGCTGACTGCTGAGACTTTTGTTGGATCCACAGAAATTCCTTCTCCTGATACGATGTGTCCAAGAAAACCAACCTGTTTTAGCCAAAACTCGCACTTGCTGTATTTGGCATAAAGCTTATGTTGTCGAAGGGTTTCCAGGACAATTCGTAAGTGCTCCGCATGCTCTTTCCGATTCTTAGAATATACCAGGATGTCGTCGATGAAGATGACAACGAACCTGTCTAAATACTCCCGGAAAACTTGGTTCATAAGATTCATAAAGATTGCTGGTGCATTGGTCACTCCGAATGGCATTACTAAAAATTCATAATTTCCATAACGAGTTCTGAAAGCTGTTTTGTGAATATCAGCTTCCTTGACCTTCACTTGATGATAACCTGAACGAAGATCTAGTTTAGAGAAGACACAAGATCCACTTAGCTGATCGAATAAATCGTCGATGCGCGGAAGTGGATATTTGTTCTTAATAGTAACTTCGTTCAAGGCTCTATAGTCGATGCACATCCTATATGAACCTTCCTTCTTCTTCACCAGTAGCACAGGTGCTCCCCAACTTGAAGTGCTGGGACGAATCCATCCTTTCGCCAGTAATTCGTCCAACTGTGTTCGTACTTCCTTCAAACCTTCTGGACTTAGTCTATATGGTGCTTTGATTACTGGTTGTGCTCCTGGTACTAAGTCAATACTGAATTCAAGAGCTCGATCAGGAGGCAAACCTGATATATCGTCAGGGAATACGTCATCGAACTCTCGAACTACCTCCGGTCTTGCTTCTTCTTCTGCATGAGCTGCTGCAACTATTGCTTCCTTTGGCTTTGCTTTGTAAATGCTTGGCTCCAATGTACAGTCTCCACTCTTGAAGTAAAAGATCGGATGATCTGGGATCTCAAATACTACCCTCCTTTGACGACAGTCGATGGTAGCATAAAAGGTTCCAAGCCAGTCCATTCCTAGAACCACATCAAAGTTCGGTATGTCCAGTACCTTGAAGTCAGCGTAAAATTCTCGACTGCAGACGATGACCGGACACATGCTGTATCCCATAGTTGCCTTTAGAACACCATTTCCAGAACTGACGTTCCAGCAGGATACAAGCGGTGAGACTGGAATCGCATGGGTTCGGACAAACCGTTGCGACATAAAGCAGTGGGATGCTCCAGTATCAAACAGTGCAAGTGCAGGTAGTGAAGCTACTAGAATTGTACCTAAGGTATATGGGATAGGTTTTAGGTATAGGGAAAGTGTGTAGGTAACCAAATCTAGAAGATAAATTTAGGAAGGAAATTTACCAGTAATGACTTGGCCAGTGGCCTCAGCTTCTTCAACAGACATCATGAAAGCCTGGCGCTTCGGCACATTCCTCCTGGCCTGAGGAGCATTCCTCTGAACGTTCCTTTGGGCTTGATGGAACTGTCGAGGAGGTGGTGCAGCTTGTGGTCCTCTAGGTGGGGCAGGCAGTGCAAGTCTGGTAGCAGGTGCTGGAAGAGCCGGTCGCTGCTGATAGTTGTTTGCTGGCCGGTTTGCAGCAACTGAGTTCTGCCTTTGAGGACAAGATCCAATGTCATGAGTGGCTGAACCGCAGATCAAACAAAGGCGGTTGGCTCGACGGCAATCCTTCACCATATGCCCAGATCTCTTGCAGTAGTTGCAAAAAGCTGGGCTAGGACGATGAGTTGGTACTCCGGGTCGCCTCGGCACGAAGGGTGGTCTGGACGTGGCTCCACCTGCCATCTGGTTGGCAGGACGCTTGACTCCTACAGAGTGAGGTCTTCCCCTCTCTTTTATCACTGCCTCGTAACTGCGGGCAGCTTCAAGGGCTTCCTCATGAGTCAAAAACTTCCCGGTGGCTAGAGCAGCCTTGATCTCGGTGTCCAAACCTTGCTGAAAACGACGGGCTCTGATCTCGTCCGTCGGTATCAGGTGTGCCGCGAATCTGTTTAAAGATTGTGTTAGCTGTGTAGTATATGATATTAAAAATTGAACTACTGTGACAGATCTTACCGGCTCAACATAGTAAACTCAGCATCATATTCATCTACAGATTTCTCCCACATTGATCCTTGCTGTAGGTGAATAAATTGCTGTTCCATAGCGAACCTGGCGGTCACAGGGAAATATTTCGCGTCGAACTTCTCGCGAAATGTTTTCCATTCAATCGGCTGGGCCAGGCGGGTTTCTTCCGCCTTCCACCAATTTCAAGCGTTGTCCGTGAGCTGTAGCTTCGCTACACGGACCCAAGCATTATCTGGCACTTGAGCTGCTGCCAGATCATCTTCAATACTTTGCGCCCATTCTTCTGCTTCGAGAGGGCTTCCTTTACCCGAGAATTGCTTTGGGTGTAAAGCTCTGAACTGTTTTATTCCCGGTGCATCTGTCTCAGGACGGCTCAAAAGTTGTTGTTGTCCCTCTAGCAGACTGCGGATCGCATCGAATAACATGGTTTGCTCAGTGGATGGTGCGGGAACAACTGGAGTGAGAGGTAGTGCTGAAGGGGTATTGTTGACATTGGTGCTGGTGTTGTTCGGGGAATTGTTTGGGGAATCCATAATCCTGAAGAAAATTTGGATTAAGACAGATTCAAATGAAATGATAAGATTCAAGGAATAAAGACTTGTAAGATTCAAAGAACATGAATTGTAAAGAATGTTTTAGTTGCTGTTTCTTGTGTTATATTGCTTAGGTTATTCACGCAGACCAGAACTGCATGACAGGGATTCATACAGCTCTGACCTGCATGGGCCACCAACAAAACCTGTCACGCCCCGCTTCCCAGTGTACGGCGAAGTGGACGTGACAAGGCCCGCTACGTATGTACTCAGAAGTACATACGCTAAGCGTAACTAAGCAATATAAAATGAATCACAAGAGACGAATAATAGAAATAACAGCAACTTTTATTAATAACATTCTTTATACAATGCATGAAATGAAAATACATCTGAAATGAAAAAGCAATGCCTAAACAGTGGCATAACAATAAAAGGAAATACTGGAAAGAACAAGATACAATGTCTAGAGCTCTGGGTCTTCCTGGAACTGCTCCAAATCTTTACTTGTGGGCTCGGTCTCAACTTGGTCCAACGCACCTGACGACATTCAAAAAAGAGAGAAATAGAATGTCGTCAGCGAACAGGTCGCTCGGTAAGTCCCAAAGAAGAATGAAGAATGAGAGTGACAGAGTATAGTATTTTCTAAAGTATTGTATTGTAGAATATTATGAAATATTGTTTAACGTAATTGTTTGTAGCTTGGTACAGGAGGATGCCAGTGTATACGAGGGGAGTCTCTATATGCCAGAGACTAAGGGCACGTATAGTACAAGGAACCGTTTATGCCACGGTACAACAGCAACGGAATATAGGTTAGGTGTCTTAATCTGACCACCTCATTCCACTTTTAACATCTTCCGTACCAATCTACCCCTTTAAACCCCGCGATGTCATGTTTGTATTGTTATCTTGTAAACTTGTAATGATTGCTTGATTGACTTGATTAACTGATTGACTTACCGAAACCATGATATCAGGAAACGGTTATAACCGTAGAGTCATGTAAATGGAATACTGGAAACTTGTAAAAAGAATATCCATGGTTCGGTTCAGTCAGACAGATTGTTAACTGATTCTGGGATTCATGTATTCAAGTTGTGTTGGAATATAATTGAAATATAGATTGATTTGAAATATATTCAAGTCAGAATTAGTCAGACTCTAACCCGAGTCCGACTAAAAGGAATATAATTTGAAGTTCAATATTAGCTAGGGGCCTTATTGTAATTTGTGAAACTTGAGGGGGTTTTATGTAAAAATACTTTTGTATAGTTTTCCAAATACACCTCAATTATTTAATAATCGTCTTTATTGTTATAATGAATGTGAATTTTATTTGTGTTATTCTAGTGAATATATCCTAATAAAAGTATTAATTGTTTATTTGAAATTCGTGTTATTTTAATGTAACTTTTAATCTTTGAATTTTAGGAAAAAGTGGAAATTTTATATTATAACAAAATAAATGTTTACATGATAATTATATATAATTAAACACATAAATAATTTTTAAATGAATATTTTATTTACAAAAATATCACTTTCTTTAAATATCGTATTTTAAACCTTTCGAGACCGAATGCTCCTTGCGGAGGTCTGAATCTCGCACTACTAGCCTGCGGGTGCACGATGAACCGTGCTATCCCTAACAGGTTCCCCAAAGATGGGTTGTAATGGCACTTTGCTCAGGTTTTTATAAATACTTTTAATTTAGGGAAAAGGTTTTCTAAATATAGGGTATTTATTTGTAAAAGTATATAGTTCTCCATATTTTAGTTGTTAGGGTTTCCTAGACCATCTAACCTATATTCTATGGTCTAAACGATGAGTCATTAGAAGCCTCAAATCGCCTCTTCACCGTCGAATGCAGCCAGGTAAGTGCCAGGTAAGTGGGAAGGAACCACAGTCGTGGGCCTAATTAAAAACCACTAGCCTTAGACACACTTGCCTAGACCCACAAGACAGTTTAGATAAACGATCGATGTCCATGACCAATCGTGCTTTCATTTTATATAAGTTTTATTTAGAAAAGTTTACAATTTAAAGGTTAAACTAAAAGTTATAAAGGTTATGGTATTTTAGTGAAAAAGTCCTATAATATCGTATTCTGTATTTTTGTTATTTATCAATTAGGGTTATAATGAGTGTGTGTAAGGGTAGGTCATTACCCCGTGACTTATATTAAGTTTTGGTGAAGTTTCAAGGTGAAATAAGCTATGTTAAACTTAAGGGTATTAAGGTGCAAGAATACGGTATTCATAAACGTTATCATTTCATGTGTGAAATTTCATCCAAATTGAATGAAACAAGTTTTGTTATCAAAATAAACATGATTAAGAGTGGGGGATCTAATTAGAACATTAAAATTGAACTTGATGGTATTTTTATGCAAGAAATACGGTTTTGTAAAGAAATTATCATTTCATGTGGAAAAGTGTGATTAAATTTGATTTAAGGGTGATTAATAGTCAACATGCAATAGGGTTGATAATATGTATTAGGTGACAAGTGGAATTTTAAAGAAAAACCGGATCGGGAATCGGTTTGTCCGATTTCCGTCGGTTCCAAAAAAGTCGTATTTTACAATTATAGAAAAGAAAGATAGAAGGTTGGGACTTACGGGTTTGGACAAGCTAAGCGTTCTAAAAGGTGTGGTGGTTGCCGATTCGTCGGAAACGTCACGTCGGTCTTGATCCGGTCGCCGGAATCCGTCGTCGGTTTCGGCAGCGCTTCGCTTCTCGCTCTTTGCACCAAGTTCTCAAGAGTTTTAGAGAGTATGCTTAGAGTTGTGAGGGGAAAAGGTAGAGGGTAGGGGCCTTTATATAGGGCTAGGCTAGGGTTAGGGTTAGGGTAGATGAAAAGTTAAAAAATAAAAATGTGATAAAATGTAATAAAAATGTATTAAAAGTGGAGTAATTGGGGGTTTTAAAGAGCTCTGGAAGAGGTATGAGGCTGAAACTTTGCAGGTGCGTAGGGAATACCAAAAGACACAACTTTCATGTTGTGACCCTCGCCGGAATCGGCCGAATCGGGGGTGACTCGGCCGTGACTCGGTCGGATCACTGAGTCGGCCGAGTCAAGGCCGAGTTGGCCGATTCCCGACCGAGTCCGGTGACCTGGATCTTCCCCGGCGGTTCATCTACCCTATGCAAGTGTTACATCTTTGAGTGTAGTGGGGTTTTTGTGAGATATGCACGTGTAAACTCTTGGTATTCTAAAGGTTTTTAAAAAATCAATAATAAAAATAATGTGGGGTATGGGATTCGAACTCTGGTGGCTTAGTTCAGCAGTGCAAGGTATTACCAATGAGCTACAAGCTCTTTCTTGTAATTATTGTAAAGAGATAGATACTTAAAGTGTTATCAGCAACATTAATACTCCAAGTATACATCAATTTTAAATCAAATTTTGGTATACAAAAATTGGAGTTGTTACAAAGCGGGAGCTAGCTCTTCGCCCAAGGCGGATCACAACCACATGCAATATAATAGTAGTATCAAGAAAAGGGCAATAAAGAGATGCAAAATATCAAAAAACACATCGCCGGCTCAAGTGAGCTCGACCCAAAAGAAACCACAAATATACAACCTCTCAGTCTCACCACTATGTCACATATACAATATAAAGTGGTAGATGGAGAATACTAGATACAAGGATAAAGCAAAAGAAATAAAGTGTGCTCGCAACCCACCTACGGGCGATGTCGCGAGTCTGAGCAAAAGGGACTGATGATAAGATAGCCCGCCGCTATGAGACTGATGAGTCCGACCTACAAGACACTGTGGCACAACGGGGGTGAGTTGCCAGCTCGTGAGTAGAATATAATATCTAATAAGGCAATCGTAAGAATGCACGCAATGCACCACAACATGCATGTCCATATGTGATATAATATCTCTAATATGCGTGCACAGGTATGCAATGTCATTATTAAGTCTTTAAGTGTTTTAAATACTAAGGGTATTGAATTCTTAACTTTTTAAAACATGAATATCTGTATAATAGCTAAGTACCATCAAGAAATCATCTGAAAACCCGTGTCAAGCATCGACACCAAATAGGAATCATATCTGTCTCAATATCGGGCTCCGTCAGTCCGGATCGGCCCATATCATAAATCTCACGACAACGGTCGGTATCCTCCGGATATCCGCCGCGCCAGACATCACCGGTAGGTAGTCTTCCCCTGCCAGGCTCATCGTCTACAACTCGATCTTCTTGCCCCGGGGTACCATACCGGGCCCACCATGTACCCGAGACGGTTCATCCACTCCTCGAATCGGGTCTCGAAATCCAACAGAAAACATGAAAACTCATGGTGGACGACACATACATCACGAGAAAACCGCAACTTTGTTTTGAAAATGATAAATATAAGGTTTTGTTAAATTCTTGCGGTTTTCCCCAAAAATCCAGAAATCGCAGCAATACTGAAATCCTCAAAAAAATCATAATATCCACATGTTATATATGATAAGTGTCTATGATATCAATGCATACGAGGTGAATTTTGCTAAAAATCTATATAAATATGATGATGATTCGAGGTATACGTATGCTATGCAATTTCATATATCAAGTATGAATGCAAGTGGCGATATTATGATAAACAGGTTCTATAGTGCACGTGGCATGGCAATTACCAAAGGCGATATTATGATTCGGATTTAGCTTTGAATGGTTTAGCTTTGAATGGTTTAATGAAATTGTGGATTTTTATTGAATTTTTAGCAAGAAAAGAAGCAAAAATGAAGTGGGAAAATGGGGAATTCTGCAGCAAGGGGGTCGGCTGCAGCAAGGGAGAGGAGATGAGGGAATTTTGGAGAAGTTTCTAGGTCAAGAAAACATCACATGTTATCATTTAATGCTTTTCAAATCAACTTTTTCCAAAAAAACCCTTTTTTCATCATTTTTTTTCATAATTTTCCCACCAAAAAACTAAAAGTTTGCAAGCCATGATATAATTTTATTAACACCATATTTTAGCTTATAAAGACTCCTAATTATGAAATTTACCCAATTAAATTTGTATTTATCACTAATTTAATGTATTTAAAAAGGCTTAAAATAATAAAAAAAATAATTAATTACGAAAAAAATTTTATTTAACTAGAAAATTATAAGTGACATTTTAGTGACAAAATTATAGTAATATCTTATCTAAATTTTGTATAATTAGGTCTACAATGAAAAATACTCATTTTGACTTTTTACGGAAAAAGCCGAAAAATTTGCCGATTACCAAAAAACTGCCTAAACGATTTTCGAAGGGTTACAATCTTCCCCCCTTAAAGAAATTCGGTCCCCGAATTTAGAATTTAACTACGCGTACCTTCAAAAAGATGGGGATATCTCTTCCTCATCTCGACCTCGGTCTCCCAGGTGACCTCCTCGCTGTTCGGGCCACGCCAAAGGACTTTGACGGACGGTATAACCTTCGACCTCAATTTCTTCACCTGCCGATCCAAGATGACCACCGGCTGCTCGGTGAAAGAAAGATCACGCTCTAGCTGGATCGTCTGGTGCGGCGAGAGAGTAATCGACCGTTGTGATCATGGAAGCGATGTATCACATCAGCGCATTGAGCGACGGTATACTCTTGGCCTTGAAGGCGACCCTGAATGTGAATCTCTTCATAGGAGACAATTTTCTCGATGTCATACAAACGACCAGCAATGGTACCTGGAAAGAAACCTGATGGAAAGTTAGCAGGAAGTGCTGGAGTCACTAGTTCCAAAACTAGTGAACCCCACAAAATCAAAATGGCAGCTCATTAATAATGGAGTATGTGCCCATTGAGAGAATAAAAAAGGATTTTCATTAAATGTGCAACTGGAGTTAAACACCCAAGGCCTCAAAAAGTAGGACCTTTAATAATAAAAAGTTCAAATCTGTGAAATAGGGATTAAAACCCTAAAAACCCTATAAAGGGAAAAATATATTCAAGAATAGCAAAAAAAATCAAATGGAATAAAATTTCCAAAATTCCATAAAATAGAAAACTGTTTCAAAATTAAATCAGGGCTAAGCTCTGTAAACGAGAAGATGATAATGAGATTAAATCCTAGAGTTCCCACTTGGGAAGCTTATGAGTTAAGCATCAAAACAATGGAATTAAATTCTAAAAATCCCTAAAAACAGGAAATGTCAAGATTGACAGCGGGGTAAAATCCATAAAAATAAAATCGGAGTTAAACTCCAAAAATGTCCATCGATTAAGATCTTGGATCAAAACATCAAGATATGTAATCTACATAGAAAAAGGTTTTTTTAAGATCTCTAAAAAAGGGAGATGATTCTGTCCAACATCAAGAGCCAAACTCTGTTAAATATGTTAATGGATTTAAAATCCAAAATCCCCAAAAAGGGGATAATGTCCAAAATATGTTTATAACTAAGCTCTGTCCATGATCCTTACCAAAAATTGGGCAGAGTCGACCTTATTTGAAAGTATTTTGAAGGCAGAGAATTAAGCTCTGAAGGAGAATTAAATTTTCAAAAGAAAAGAAAAATAAACAAAGATGATGAAAAAATAGTGGTCACTTCAAAACTAAAAGATCTATTTATACATGGATGAGGGATCGATTCGACTCCTGTTCATATCAGAAAACTGCATTCTAAAAACGCTCATTCATTATCTATTTGTTGTATTTATCGGTACTATTAACCAGTGTCTGCTCAGTAATACAGATTACAGGTACCCATGACAAAATACTGGAAATACATTCAAAAGCACGGATATATCATTTGAAAGCCGACACTGCAACCAGAACCGCAAACCGACCGATACTTCATGAGTTTCTTTTTCCAACAAGTTTGTGTACACTTTTTTTATCTAATTGGTCCAACACAAACAAGTGTGTGCACAAGACTTTTTAGGCACATGTGGATATGAAGTAATGTGCATTCAATGCTAAAGATTATGTGTGGATTTAAAAATTCAAATCTCCTTCCAAAACTGAGTGAAAATCAAATTCAAATAAACAAATCAGCATGGACCATAATGGGGGCAGCCATGAATTTAGGCACATGTGGAAATGAAGTAATGAGCATTTAATGCTAAAGATTATGTATTGATTTGAACATTCAAATTTCCCTCCAAGCACTGGGTGCAAACCAGGTCAAAACAGAGAAAATAAAATGGACCAAAGTGATACCAGGGAAAACATATACTAACACACAAAATACGAGCCTAGGGGCTCAGATTTTGGTCGAGACCTACCTAGCCAAAACCGGCCTGGCCGGCCCCACCACGTCCTGTAGGCCCCAGCTTCTCATAGGGACTCATTTGCTGCCAGTTGGTCTTGATTTTATTGTTTATTTATTCTTCTTTTCTGCCTATAAAAGCAGGCAGTGGGCAAAGGTTCAAGGGGGATTCTTTAGTCCAATTTTGCCATTCTTTTGCCTTAGATTGTCCAAGTTTTCTTTACTCTTTTCTTGTAAATAGCATAATCCCCTTGAGTTCTTAACCCTCTCTTGATCTTTCAACCTCTTCATTGAGCTTGAAAGTTTAAGGATTGGTTATTGATCTCAAGGGTTGTATCATTTTTGGAATCAATAAAGTTCTCTTTTTGTGCCTTCATTCACCATGAGTTCTTTGCCCTCTCTTGATCTTGCAACCTCTTTATTGATCTTGCAAGTTTAAGTTTGGGTTATTGAACCCATGTCTTGCAATATGTTTTTTGGTTCCTAGTATTTTACTTTCTTACATTTGTCTTACTCGCTTTTACATTCATGCAATTTATTACCATGCTTTACTTACTTGCTCTTTAATTCCATGTCATTTATTTACTTTCTTGTGTTGCTCTTTTCTTCTCTTTGTTTCTCTTTTCTTTGTTCTTTTTCTTTGTTTTTGTGAATGGTTGTGAATATGTGTTGTTAGTAAAAGAATACGATATTGTAAGTTAAGGATTTCGTTTCCCATTCTTTTTCCCGTTATTTTCCATTGAACTCCGCCCAAACCGTACGCAAGCGCTCCGTTAGGCATACTACCCTACCATGGTATCGGTGATCCCTAACCGCGACCGGTTGCATTCAGATTGGCCGGAGGCGAAAGTCAAGCGACAAGAACAGACGGAAAAGGGTCAATAAGCCGGATTTCATGAATACCGTGCTTAAATACCTTAATCCACGTTGTTGCCGATTGCTCTAGCTTCAATTGGTCAAGACTCGGCTCAAAGGTTTGAGTACGAATTCACTAGTTTACACTATTGTATTTTTTCCTAACAAACTTTATACATGCATATACACTTAGGATAGATATGAACAATTCCACCCACGCACATTAACTCGTCGTAACAAGAACGTAAAATGCTCCGTCTCCCTGTGGATCGACCCTTGCTCATCGCGGCTAGCTGCAAAGCGACACCGTTCTGATCGTGGTTAAACTTTAGAACTTTAAATATCCGACACGCTTTTGGCATGCGACCAAATGGCGCCATTGCCGGGGAGACGGTAACATTTTTATTCTTATTATTTCAGGTTAATCATTGTACATCTCATTTATACAACTAACCCTATTTTCAAAAGAACATAAAAATCAAAAATTTCAAAACAAAAACAAAAAAAACTAACGTTATTAACATTTTTGTTCTCTGGAATTCATACCTGCTAACACTCTTGATCTAAACTAAAACGATAAATAAGGACAGTGAGGCACTAGTGGAACAGTGAGACATCAGAAGAAATTTGGAGCCCTATCTCATCAAGTTGGCCGGCGACACACCCACCCAATCCGGCGACGCTGGCCTGTCTGCCTCCTTCTGCCTCCAACTTTTTCTCTGTGCCCCAGTGTTCGGTTTTTGTCCCATTTTTATTGTTTGTTTTTATTATTTTTAGTGTGCAGGTATTTGGGCATTCGTATCGCTTTTTCGCACTAATATCCGTTTTTCCGACATTTATAGATTTTTTTTGAGGATTTGCGAACTGCGATCGTGGGGAGCAAAGTGTACATTCAAGGCCAAGGTGATTGTGAAGTACAGTGCCAAAGATCCGGGTAGTTCGACCCGCGCAAGCGAACTTTTCAAGCTTACCGGATTTGCTTCAACGGGGATTTCCTAACCCAAAAACTTAATGGTATGTATTTCTTAAACACCTTCTTCTCAAATCCGACACATCCACTATAATATCTTTGCAGGATTCTTTGCAAGTTCGCTACCAAATGCCAAAAATTGACTAACCTGTATTTGTTGCAGTGTCATGCTTAATATAAAAAACGATTGTTTGATTCTTTATAGAATTTTTTGAATTGCGCATTGCATACATTAATACGGATTTAAGGGCAAGCGAACCCCCACAACATACGATAAAGGATTTCATTCCCTTTTCCGTGGCCTACAAATCACGAACTTGAGCATAACGTATACCCACACAAATTTTTAAAAGAAATTAGACTTTAAGCCTTAAGGACTTCACGCTCACTAGGAGAGGTTAACTGTGTTTAGAACACTGCTTAATGGTATATTGTTTACGGGGTGTCTAGGAAAGTGTTCATGGCGAAACCGCCAAAAGAGAAAGGGTTATTTAATTAAGGACCTTCGCGAAAGCGTCGTAAAACCTCCCCTTATCTCTGCACTTACCTGACCTCGTGATCAGTATATCTTGAGCCCGTTTCTCGACACAGTTTTACTTCGCCAATCAAGTTCTTGAGCAGGTCTAGTTGACCTAGGTGAACCGTAGACTGATTAGGTGTGTGGTATTTTTGTGTTGTGATTATTTTTGTCCAGATTATTTTTTGTGTGTACATTTCATTCTTTTGTTACTAACTAACTTATAAAAAATTATTTAAAAAATCACATTCTTTTTCTTCTCCTTTTCTCTCATCATATCATGGGTACCCCACCTCAAAAAACTCTTGCCGAACTTTGGTACCCACAACCAGACATAACTTCCTACGGTTCTTGCTTTGGTCGAATTTCGAATGGCCCCTCCATGCCCAAAATTTCATTGAAAGATCGCATAGACGCGTCTAGGACAAACACTTGCACTCCGCAATCCACTTTATATCAACCTTTTCAACCTTCCTCGCCCTCTTATGTTGATACCCCTTTTGCAAGTCGTCCATTGTCCATCGCTGAACATATTGAACAATCCCGTAGCCGATGTTTCACTCCTTTCACCACTACAAATTCTTTGGATCAACAATTCCACTCACCTTCTTATTTGTATGTTGATCCCACCCCTGTCCAGCCATTCAATTTCTACCAGTCCTACCCGACTTTTACACCTTCTCTAGACATTGTTTCTGAACCGCCATTTGGGAATTTTCAGTATCCAAACAACTTTGAATCTTTTACTGAAACCCCTTCACAACCTATGTCTAGTCTAGAACAGTCGTTGGAAGAGTTTAGGGTAGCGTCATGCCAACAGATGATGGATTTGAATGCGTCCATGGCCGTCCTCATACAACCAACTGACCCGGTAGCTAGTTTTCAACTAGCTCCACATTTTCCAGTGTATGATGAGACGGTTGGACAGGTTGAGAATTTGAGTGGAGAGAGTGAGCTGTATACCCTTCCAAATCAAACCTACCTGTTTCAACTTGAATCCCACAACTCCGGTTTTGAATGTCTATCTAGTGTTCAAAACGATTCATCGATTGAAGATAGAGCAGATAATGAGTTGTGCGACTTTGTAATGTGTGAAGAGTCCCTTTTGAGTGAAACCACACCCAATCCTTTTGACCTCTACACCTCCACTCTAGAACCTGAATTGATTGAAATCCATGCTTTTGATGAGGTGTCTGAGAAAATTGATTTTCACTTGATCGAGGATATTGACGCTGGGAATATTTTGGATGATGAACTTGCTGCTTTGGATGAGTTTTTCTCTCCAATTCATCATCCCGAATCATTAACTGTTTTTTCCAAACTTCATATGCGTCTTGATTTTGATTATAAATGCATGGATAAAATGAATTTTGAGGAGAATATTGAGGATAGTTTTGAGGATGAACCAGTTTTAATTGATGAGTCAGATTTTCCAATTCATCCTATCCCTTTCATTGACTGTGTACACCTTCCTGAACCTTTACCTGATACCCCTCCCCAATCACTCCCCTCCATCCATTCCATCCTTCCGACATTGCACGAAACCGTATCACTTTCATTTCTTGTGTCTGGTTTACCAAGTTCGGCGTACCCAGGTTTTCTCACGAATCTTAAGGGATTTGACCCCATTTCTCGACGGGTTAATAGATTAGCGCAAAAGCTTCTTACACATCGATCATCACAAATTGTGCTAATCTATTCACTCAATTTCCACCCTCAAGTTCGTACTCCATTTCTTTTTCCCTTCCGCCATTCTTCTTCTCATATACCGAGACCGTATTCCGCTTCTATTCCATTACGGTCTCGCGTATTCTCCATCTCTTTTCTCTACGCCTTCTTCCACCAACCCGCATATTACAGAGATAGAATTTTTGAATGGTTGGTGTTAACTTTTGGCCTTTGTAAGGCCTTGTATAGCCTGATACTGTTCTCTTTCCCCCTAACTCTAAACTTCAACGCTTAACAGTGAAAACACTGTTTCACTTATGTTTGGGGGGGACCCTTTTTATGTATATATTTTTTTTGGGTTTGCTTTTTGTTTTGTAAAAAAATTTCTTTTAGGAAGCGCCGACAATTTTGACCCTCTTGGTATAGCCTGACAGCGAGGTCACTGTCAAGTTTAAATTTGGGGGTATGCTCGGTAAACTTTCTTCCTTCTCATTCATTTGTATATTCTGCATTTGCATAAATATTTAAAAACCCACAAAAATCGAAATTTTTTCCAAAAACATAAAAACTTTATCGTCAAGGTAGCTAGTGGAAGAACTTAGATTCAATATTTCGACGGTTTCATTTGATAAGATAGGAATAACTAAATCCTATTTTTAGATTTTGAAAACCTGAAAAAAATCCTCCTTTGAAGTTAACTATAGCTAATATACATCTTTACATCACACTACATGTGTCGTGAGTTTTTGAAAATTAGATGACAAGTCTTTTATGTCTGAAAACGTTTAAATTGATAAATTATTTTCTGAGAATCAAATAGGTTTGTTCTGAAATAAGTAATATCAAGAATAGTTTATGAAATGAAGCAGATATGAAGGGATGTTATTGATACCTTAATTGGAACTAATTCTAAAGAATAACCCATCTGAAACTTAATTGGAGTGATTACACACTTGACCCACTAAACACGTTTTTTATCCAAAAAAATAATTGAACTACCGGTTATATCTCCGTTCGCATTAAATCATCATGATTTTAACGCTAAAATTGGTATTTTGTTTTAAGGCCCAGGTAACTTGAGTAATTAAGTCCGCTGGGGTGTCTCTACACCTAATTCCCTAAAACCAACTGGTCTGGGAGCATTGGCCCAAAGCTCGCTCAGAAGCCTAGAAAGCCCAAATTAAAACAAAGTTAAGCAAGTGTTCTCTCCAAGTTAAAATTCCTAACGGTTCTTTGTGTGAGAATAATCTTGACAAAAGACAGGTTTTTATAAAAATATTTCTAGCGGAGATATGAAGTTTTTATCCTATAATGAAGATTATTGCACGTTCACAGGGGTGTGTATGAAACGAAGACAAGAAATAGGTGGAGTGAAAAATAAGACCTAGTTTTCTACTAAGGAAGATAGAAATTCTGAATTTGAAACCTAACTGGAAAACGAAACTTGAGAAGTACTTAACTCTTTATAAAACTTGTTTGATCCTTTTTAAGTTTTTATATGGGCATTATTTTGTGACATGATGACTTTAATCGATCCTTTTGAAACTTAACGACACTATTTGCATTGCACGTAAAAACATATAGAATCTTAAGTTAAATAAGAAGCGAGGCGTGAAAAATAAAGGTTCGATAGTTCTAAATTTAGGATAATAAAATTGCTAGCTTTAAATTAAAACTTTAGGGTTTGAATCAAAGTTATTTTGCAAAACTATCTTGAGGGGATTTTGTGGGTGGAATCCGCTGAAAACCGTCAGGAGACAACACTCCTCCAACTGGGGACACCTAGAGGTTTAACGGCTTGTTGCACGAGCTCAGTGCAATCGCGTTCCCTGCGAAAGTGAGGTCAGGATTCTTTTTGGAGAAAAAGATAAGTTTGGGGGTATTTGTTCATATCAGAAAACTGCATTCTAATACCGCTCATTCATTATCTATTTGTTGTATTTATCCGTACTTTTAACTAGTGTCTGTTCAGTAATACAGATTACAGGTACCCGTGACAAAATAATGGAAATACATTAAAAAGCACGGATATATCATTTGAAAGCTGACACTGCAACCAGAACCGCAAACCGACCGATATTTCATGAGTTTCTTTTTGCAACAAGTTTGTGTACACTTTTTTTATCTAATTGGTCCAACATAAATAAGTGTGTGCACAAGACTTTTTAGGCATATGTGGATATGAAGTAATGTGCATTCAATACTAAAGATTATGTGTTGATTTAAAGATTCAAATCTCCTTTCAAAACTAAGTGCAAATCAAATTCAAATAGACAAATCAGCATGGACCATGATGGGGGCAGCCATGAATTTAGGCACATGTGGAAATGAAGTAATGAGCATTTAATGCTAAAGATTATGTGTTGATTTGAAGATTTAAATTTCCCTCCAAGCACTGGGTGCAAACCAGGTCAAAACAGAGAAAATAAACTGGACCAAAATGATACCAGGGACAACATATACCAACATACAAAATACGAGCCTAGGGGCTCGGATTTTGGCCGAGCCCTACCTAGCCAAAACCGGCCTGGCCGGCCCCACCACCTCCTGTAGGCTCCAGCTTTTCACAGGGCCTCATTTGCTGCCAGTTGGTCTTGATTTTATTGTTTATTAATTCTTCTTTTCTGCCTATAAAAGCAGGCAGTGGGCAAAGGTTCAAGAGGAATTCTTTAGTCCAATTTTGCCATTCTTTTGTCTTAGATTGTCCAAGTTTTCTTTTCTCTTTTCTTGTAAATAGCTTAGTCCCCTTGAGTTCTTAACCTTCTCTTGATCTTTCAAGCTCTTCATTGAGCTTGAAAGTTTAAGGGTTGGTTATTGATCTCAAAGGTTGTATCATTCTTGAAATCAATAAAGTTCTCTTTTTGTGCCTTCATTCACCATGAGTTCTTTGCCCTATCTTGATCTTGCAACCTCTTTATTGATCTTGCAAGTTTAAGTTTGGGTTATTGAACCCATTGTTTCCCCCAATCAGAGCAAAGCTCTGTTTTGAATTTCAAAATTTAAAAGTTGAAGCAACGCTTCAGATCCAGCGCTCTGCGCTGCGCGCCACGTGTCAAAAGCAGACACGCCAGCGCTAGGAGCGCTGCGTCCTCGGAAGCGCACCCCCAATCAGAGCAAAGCTCTGTTTCAATAAAAGTTGAAGCAACGCTTCAGATCCAGTGCTCTGCGCTGCGCGCCATGTGTCAAAAGCAGACACGCCAGCGCCAGGAGCGCTGTGTCCTAGGAAGCGCACCCCCAATCAGAGCAAAGCTCTGTTTCAAAATTCAAAATTTAAAAGTTGATGCAACGCTTCAGATCCAGCGCTCTGCGCTGCGCGCCACGTGTGAAACACGGGTGCGCTAGCGCAGTTGCGCTGCGCTCTGCGCTGCGCGCCACGTGTGAAACACGGGTGAGCTAATGCAGTTGCGCTGCGTGCCACGTGTCAAACGTAGGTGCGCTCGCGCAAGGGCGCCAGCGCTGGAATTAAAAGAATTCCCCACCGTTAGATCAAAAGATCTAATAATAATAAATTATTAATCAGAATTAAAATTCTGTTATCGAAAGATTTTTCAATCTTATTAAAACAAGAAGATTATCTTCTGTAAAACAGAAGCCTTGGGATCAAAGATCCAACGGTGGGAAATATTCCCAAATCAATCATAGAAAGATCTCTTAAACTGATTTACAAATCAATTGGCCCTATATAAAGGCCCCAAGACTTCAAGTCTCATATATAGAAAAAACCCTCTGCAAACTTTGAGAAAAAGTCAAAGAGAAAGGAAGGCAGGCCTTTAGAAGAAAGAAGATCGTTTTCTTCATCTCTAAAGGTAAAGAATTAATTCTTGAACAACAGAGATGAAATCATCTCATAAAAAGAAGAAATATCTTCTAAAAAGATCTTAGATCTATAAAAAAGACCAAGGTCTTTGATAAAAAGAAAAAGATCAAAAGATCTAATCATAAAAAAAAATAAAAGAAGTATTTTACTTCATTCACGGATCTTTGATCTGTAAAGGCAGAGCCCTTTTATAAAACAAGAACTTTTGTTTTTGGATCTTGAGGCAAAGCCTCCTTTAAGAAGAACATATACTTGTTCTTTGATCTTAAATTTGATCAGATGCGCTTTGCGCTACTGAAAAGTGCCTTGCACTCATGAACTGCGCCTTTGCGCTCCTTAGATCGGCGCTCAGCGCCAAAACATGCCACGTGTCAACTATAAACACGATCTGCGCTTTGCGCTCCTGAAAACAGCGCACTGCGCTCTTGGCTTGGCGCTCAGCGACAAGCACGCCACGTGTCACTCACTGGCACACCCATAAACTAGTGCAGCGCACTCATAAATTAAAAGCGCAGTGCGCTAACAAACTAGCGCTTAGCGCTAAGCACGACACGTGTCCTCCTCGTGTGCGCTAACCGACAGAAGCGCAATGCGCGCTTTGACTGGCGCAAAGCGCCTAGCGCGCCACGTGGCGCGCTGTCAGAACACATATTGTTCTGATGAATGCTATGCATTCAATACAAGACAAAAAATGTCAGAGCCCAATACTTGGCATTATTAAAAGGGCAGAGCCCAAATAAAGGCTTAACAGGCAGAACAAAAATAAAATGTTAAATATTTTTTTTACTGGACTTAGCCCAATTTTGGCCATAAGTCATCAATTTAAATTGAACTGAACTCATATGCTCTTCCAATCAATTTACACCCGGTTCAAGGGTGCATGTCTTTACTCCTCTGATATCTGTCGTTGTAATCCTTCAACGTCGTCAGAGAGGTGACGGGTCTCGACAAGCACACATTACTACGGACTGTGGGGTCCTTAAACTCATGGACTATGATGTCCTTAAGCTCGACCGTGATGTCTTAAAACTAACATTGGACTGTGGAGTCCTTAAATCCATGGACTATGATGTCCTTAACCTCGACCGTAATGTCTTAAAACTAACGCTGGACTGTGGAGTCCTTAAATCCACGTACTATGATGTCCTTAATCTCAACCGTGAAGTCTTAAAACTAACACTAGACTGTGAGGTCCTTAAACTCATGGACTATGATGTCCTTAACCTCGACCGCGATGTCTTAAAACTAACAATGGACCGTAATGTCTTTAAACTAATTATCGACCGCAATGTCACTAAACTAAACAATAGAGCTCAATTGGTCTCTTGTCGGATCTAAACGATCCCGTTAAGTTGATCTTAGTCTGAAATTAGACTAACGTATCCTTAACAACGTTTAAGTTGATCTTAGCCTCAAATAAGGCTAACGTATCCTTAAACACAACCCCCCAAACCCAAATCTAAGAAAGATACGGATTTGGACTAGTCCACGCCCTACGGGCGACAACATAACTTAGTCTCCGTATACAATCCACGGGCAACCAAACACAAAACAAACACCCACGATACGAAGTGACCATCTGGAGAAGGAGAAAGTTGTTACCGCGATACGGTAGCGTAATTATCTGCAGAGGCTTGCACCTGCAGGGAAGAGCTTCCCCACAATCAAAAACCCCTCAAACGAGGGGGAATCTGACGAAGTCTGCTGCATCGGCCGCATCCGTTTAAACCTTCGATACACGGTGCCATAAATCAACTTGGCATCTTCGGAGAGGTGGACGGATCGCACCAATTAGCATCCGCCCCCAGATTCAGGTAAGACGTCCAATCTTCCCGGCTTCCGGCGGTAAACAGATTCTGGCACGCCCGGTAGGACCTTTTCCTCTTTCCACTCCACACTTCATGTGTCGTGTTCGCGAACCAATCGCGGTTTGCTAATGGTTGCCCTTGGGTTTCGAGGTACTAAGATTTGGCGTTTTGCTTGATGTAGAAAGCAAAGGATCAATGGCGTTCACCTGCTCAAAGTGTTCCATATGCAACTGTAACCCACGTCCTGCCTCAACAGGGGGCATAGCCTACGGGCCCTAAGCGGCTTCCCTGTTCACGATGCCCGTGGAACAGGTCACTCAAGCCACCACAGGGTTGTTTTTCGGGACCATGCTCCCGCCAACGAGCTTCACCGCTCCTGTACCGACACCGAAAGCTCCTAAGAAGTCGGTTTTCAATCGGCTAACAGCTAATGCGGCCCCTCTCGGCGGGTCGTCCAGCTCCAACACGTCATTCTTCGCCAGATTGGGCCAGAGTTCCTATGGGCTCATGATGAAGCCTACAACTCAAGAAAAGGCTACTCTGAAGAGAGTAGCCAACCCTGCTCCTAAAGTCATCAAGGCGGCTTCTCCTGCCAAGGGGTCGGTCTTTACAAGACTGACTGTCCCAACTTCCATTCCTGCTCCTGCTACTCAAAGGACATCAGTCTTCAACAGGCTGACACCAGCAACAGCCCTTCACCTGAACAGGGGGCAAGACAAAGCCATCCCCGTCATCGAGCCAACTCCAACAGCTCGACACGCTCGACGTCGCCACTAGCGCCGAGTAAGGAAGGCCGGGGGCAACTCCCCTTCTGGGCTAACTCCACCAGCTCCAATGGTGGAAATTAATGCTGCTGTTCCAACCGGGAACAGTTTTGAGCTGCTGAATAGGGTGCGCAGGAATTCTCCTACCTCCATACTGAAAAGATCTCCTCCTCCGGTGGAGAATGTTGCGGAAACAAAGCCAGAACAATCCCCTCAATGGCTGTCCTCCAAAATCTACAAAGTTTGGCGGCAGGCTCAGAACTCAGTAATTGATCAAGATTACCCTCGCCGACAGAAAAGGGCGAAGGTTTAACAAGAAGAAAGCCATCCTGCAAAGCCACGAAAAGCTATCTGGGTGCCCACTGCGACGGCCCCCTCAACTTCGACCGCTCATAAGAAGAGAAGGCCAGAGAAGATCCCCATGCATGCGACAAATGTCAAAGGCACTGAGCCCAAACGCCCTAAGTCTAGGTGCATAACGGTCCATACTATTTACTTGGCATCCGGGAAAGAGGATAGCCTCGCTTCTACGGGCCATCGACCACTCACCCGATCCATCACAAGGGCTCAGGAACAGCAACAGCAGAAGCTCCAGCAGATACTGACTGCAATGGCCGCACTCACTGGGCCAAAAGAAAGCCCGGAGGCGTCATCGGAACAACGTCACGAACACGAGCCTGATGCTGAATTCCTTCGGAGAATGCTCGAAAAGAAGGACAAGGAGGCTGCGGAACAAGCGGCCAATATAAAGCAAATGGCTCTTCTGTTCCAAGACATGATGGGTATGATAATCCAGCAGGACCCTCCAGCTGAAGATCCTCAGATTATTCTCGAAGACGATAGAGGAGAAACATCAAATCCACCTCCGGCTCTTTCAACAGCCAAAGAGGAAACCATCTCCAAGGCCACCCTGGATGATTATATTGCTCAACAAATACGAGTTCACCAGGCAAATGAAGCGGCTGGCCAGGTCATGAAAACTGGGCGACCATATCTGGGCTGGTATGACCAGATAAAATACCCGCCGGGATACACAATCCCCAAATTCCATGTGTACAAGGGGACGGGCAATCCCCACCTGCACATCGCCCAGTTCAGAGCTCTGTGCGGCAACACCTGGGGCGATGATAAGCTTTTGCTCCGCTAATTCGTCGGCAGCTTATCAGAGACGGTGTTTGAATGGTACTCCGAACTTCCAAACGACTCCGTCAAAACTTTCGCAGAAATGGAGTTATTGTTCACCCAGCTATTCGCGAGCGCAAGTGAACGTACCCTGATTACCGCATTAATTAACGCCAGGGTAAAACCAGGTGAAACTTGGGTTCAATACGCAATCCGATGGCGAAATCTGTGGTCGATGTATGAACAGCGCATCGAAGAAGCACCAGCAGTTGGCATGTTCGTGAGCACCCTAGACCCTCATGCAAATATTTCACAGTTCATAATGTTCTTCAAACCGACCACATTCCAGGCTTTAATCGATAAGCTAGCCCTCAGATGGGTCATAGACCGTCTCCCCCGAAACCGGAACCGCGGAACGAAAAGGGTAAAGGGAAGGCGATCTTTGTTGCAAACACCCAACAGCAGCCCAGTGCCCCAAAGCTAGCGGATCAACTGGAGGAGAGACGGCGCTATTATAATGAGAAAATGAAGCGTCCTTACTCATTCCCACGGGACAAAACGAAGAGGCTGTTCGAGCTGGCTATGCGCAACAGGCTTATTAATTTGCCGAATCCAAGGCGACCACCGCAACCCAGCGAAGTGAATAATCCCAATTATTGCCCTTACCACCAAACGGTAAGCCATCCGATCGAGGATTGCTTCGTCTTTAAAGGATGGATCGAAGATCAGTACCTACAGGGAAAGTTTGCGCTATCTGAGAAGTGGAAAATAAACCCACCACAACCGCACACTCCTAAGAAGGCGGACACACCGGGGGCAACGTGCTCTTTTGTTAAAGAAGCCCCATGGGAGATTGTTCTTTCGGCAAAAACCAAAAGGATGCTGAATGATCTCCAGACATGCCCGGCGATCAGGTGGAAGAATCTGTTGGAGCCTAAGATCATCGAAGAGATGCTAAAACCGCGCCCGACTCCAAAAATCGGTGGTAATAGCCAAAGCACATACACCCAGCCGTCGAAATCTTCGAAAAAGAAGAAGAAATCTAAGAAGCCCGTGAAGCCTGGCGACAAGAGCATGGACTTACAGAAGAAGATTGACGCGTTGGAAGGGTATAACCAAAAGGCGCTGGCTCCAATCACGCTCCAAGAGTTTCTCAACCACGTCCTTAAGGATGAAGATGATGGAGAAGGCTCGTCGGATGAATATGAGGATTACGTAGCAAGCTGCCATGTGATCTCTCATTCATCGCTAGACGATGAAGAAGCTCCCTGCACAGAGAGACTGGAGGCAGGTCCCGTGCCGGAACTTCTATGGCCGTCAGACGAAATGATCGACACCTTCCTGAATGAGATTCATCTGAAAAGTAAAGCCAATCAGGAGCGTGAGATGGCCGTATTTGAAAGAGCCAAACGCCGGCGACTGGACGAAAGAGTCAAGGCACTCCCGCCGAATCAAGAAACATCCGTCGCGGATAAAAACAAGTTCAAGACGAGGAAAAGGTTTGCTAAAGCCATATCAATGGGAATGAAGCTGCCACCCTCTAAAGGAAACACTCCCGGTGAAGCAGAAACACATCCTGGCTACTACTGCTTATACCATCGAAAGATTTCGCACCCTACCGAAGAATGCGATGCTTTTAAGAGATGGTGGCAGGGATATGTCGCTCACCGACAATATTTTAAGCGAATGAAACGCAAAACTCGTCGGGAGCAAAGAAATACGACCGAAGAGCATAAAAGAACCACCAGCAATTGTCACGTGGTTAACGCCGGGGGATCGCAAGTTCTCACATTCAGGAGCGACTCTGACGAGGAAATTTCTCTTGGCCCTTTCTTTAAAGAGTCCACCTCGGGGAAAGAAGAGGAGCCGAAGGTCTGTAAAAATATCCAGCTGCGCAATCGTACGCTGCCCGAAAAGAATCTCGGACCCGCAAATAGAAAAGATAAGGGAAAAGAAAAGGTCTCTGAGGATATCGCCCTAGATAACCAAGTCATGAAGGAGCTGACCGCTAAGGACCCGCCAAAAAAAAGTAAGGTGGGCTACAACATTCTAGCGCACTTGAGGAAGTTACCCTCGCAGCTCAGCATTCTCGATGCTCTTTTACTATCAAGAGAAGCAAGAGATTCATTGATCAAGGCGCTACAGGGGAGCAATTCCAAGCTTTTCTCACCGAAGAAAAGATGAAGGACGAGCTGGAACCAGTACACACAGCCGATATTACCTTCGGCGATGAAGATCTCCTCCTTGGGACGTGCGAGCACAACCGTCCTCTATATGTCTCCGGATATTGTCACGATATCAAGATAGGCAAAATCCTGATCGACAATAGGTCTTCCGTCAATCTCCTCAACGTGCGAGTGTTGAAGGAAATATGCATGAGCGTTCAGCACCTCACTCGTGATAAAATCGCCATCTCCGGCTTCGATTCCCAGTTATCACGGACCCTCGGGTCTATGATACTGACACTGCGCTTCGGAGTACTCGTCACAGATATTAAATTTCACGTCATCGATGCCAAGACATGCTACAATGCTTTGCTTGGTCGGCCCTGGTTACACGAGTAAAACATCATCCCTTCTACACAGCATCAGTGTATGAAATACTTCAAGGATGGTCTCGAGTATACCGTAACAGGAGAGTTGAACCCATTCTCCGTAAACGAAGTCCGAAAGTACGAAGATGCAAAATACTTCTTACCAGACTTTGAAGACACAGAGAGATGTCATAAACTGGAGAACAAAGCTATCACCACCATTCCGGTCTTCGGGAGTGATACTGAGGAAGAGGAAGAGATAGTTTATTAAGGGCCACCCCAGTACAACAAGCCAGGACCGTCCGCTCCTATGCTTATCTTCGGCAGCGACCCAGAAGATGAGTTCAACGCCATATTCTCTGCTCGGCCATCAATACAAGCCTTTGATGGCAATAATTAGAGTTTGCAAATTGCCATGATTCTGCCAATGCATCATAAAGAACTAGACACGCTTGTTACCTACAGTGTGGAACAGCTGCAGACGTTCTATGTCCCTCCCAGGCGAAGGGATGAAAAGGCGATCCTATTCTACCGATCCAGAGAAACCAAAGTGGAGAATGAAATCTGGCACGGCACGGATTCCACACTCGACAGGCTCCAGCCCATCCGTTTGCCCAGATATTACACAGACGGACTAAGGAGACTCTTGAGACGCCAAGGTGTACCCCTTAAACAAACTGCTCGACAAGCACGGTTCTATAACAGGATCTGGAACGTCCCTGGAACTCAGCAAAAGTTGCCCAACGGGAAGATGGGAACGATCGGGCTTGGATATGTTCAATCCAAGAAACGGGAGTTACTCCGCGACTGCTACGTCATACATGACTTCGATGAAGAGGGAGATGCTTTTTGGGAAAATGCTAACCCTGAATCAGAAAGAGCTCCCGACGTAAAAATGCCCAGGCCGTCGTTTGAAGAAAAAATGGACAAGCTTATAAGGGAAGCGAGTCAAAAGGTTCGAGACGACCATAATCGCGAAATGGCCATCTACGAGAAAGCCAGGACGCAACGCCTTCTTCAACAGGCTGCAAAAGATGAAAATGCTGCTCCCTGTCAACCCGTTGTACAAAAGGCACAACGCAGAGGCAGAAACAACCAAAGAGCAGGAAAAGCGTTGGACAGCGACAAAGCGGATCCAAACACGCGATCCAAAATCGAGCGGCCAGGATTCATCTCTTATAAAGAAGATGAGTCGAGCATACTCTTTTCCTCGGAACAAAACACGGAAGATACTTGATCTCATCATAAGACATCAACTGATTATACTCCCGGAGTCCAAGCATCCCGAGCAAGCAGGCGAAGTCTCTCATCCAGACTATTGCTCCTATCATAGGGCAATAGGACATCCTATTGAAGACTGCTTCACCTTCAAGAACTGGGTCGAAGATCAATATCGACAGGGCAGGTTCGCTCTATCCAGCAGTTGGAAGGTAACACCGCCGCAGAAGCATGAACCCAAATCCGCAAAAGTAGAATCAAATCAACATCGGTCGTGGAAGCGAGCTCGTACTTGTCATATGATAACACTATCGAAAAAAGAACCTGAGAATGTGGATGACCTCCCCTGGTGCTTCAAAAACAACGATGACGAGGTGATCTCAGAGTTTCCACCGGCGCCAAAAGAACTGGAAGATGGAATACATACTACTACAGATAACCTCAAGAAGATTAATTTGGGGACGGCAAGTGAACCGCGACCGACATTCGTCGGTGAGCTGCTATCTGAAGAAAGGGTGGCTGCGCTAAAAGACGTGCTTATACAGCATAGAGATTGCTTCGCATGGAACTATTCCGAAATGCCAAGACTAGATCCAGAGATTGCTGTCCACAAATTGGCGATAGCCCCGGACGTTAAGCCAATCAAACAAGCACCAAGAAGAATGCGGCTCGAGCTTGAAATGAGTATCAACGCCGAGGTCAAGAAGCTAATCGACTCTGGCTTCATCCAAGAAATTCAGTATCCTGACTGGATCGCCAACATCGTCCCAGTGATGAAGAAGAACATGACAGTGCATATATGCGTGGACTTTTGGGATCTCAATAAAGCCTGCCTGAAGGATGACTTTCCGGTACCGGTCACCGAGCTAATGATAGAAAATACGTCCACTCACGAGGTTTTCTCCTTTATGGATGAATCATCAGGATACAATCAGATAAAGATGCATCCTGAAGACCAGAAGCATACTGCTTTCCGGACCCTTTTGGGTATATTCTGCTATAAGGTAATGCCTTCGGTCTAAAAAACGTCGGTGCCACCTATCAGAGGGCCATGACGAAGATCTTCGATGACCTCATACATGAAATCGTCGAATGCTATAACGACGACCTCGTGGTGAAAAGAAAATCATACGAGAAACATCTTGAGCATCTGAAGATCGTATTTCAACGCCTTCGTGAGTACAAATTGAAGATGAACCCTCTTAAATGCGCGTTCGGAGTCTCCTCGACCAAATTCCTAGGGTTCATCGTCAGACACTGGGGTATCGAGATAGACCCGCCGAAGATTAAAGCGATCATGGAAATGCCTCCGCCAAGGACTCTTAAGCAGTTGTGGTCTCTCCAAGGAAAGCTTGCGTATATTCGGCGATTTATAGCCAATCTCTCCGGCAAGTGCCGCCCCTACAGCCACCTAATGAAGAAGGGAACCCCGTTCGTCTGGGATCACAAATGCCAAAGCGCACTGGACGAAATAAAACAATACCTGCAGAATCCGCCGGTGCTGGCTACTCCGATCAAGAGAAAGCCTCTCATTCTGTATACAACCGCCCTTGAAGGTTCCTTAGGCGCATTATGGGCACAAGAGAACGACCAAGGGAGGGAGGGAGCCCTCTACTATTTGAGTCGAGTTCTATTGGGGACAGAAAGCAATTACTCTCCTATCGAAAAAAACTGCCTGGCATTGATCTTCACGATAACGAAGCTCAGGCACTATGCATTGGCGCATGAAGTCTGTCTCATATCGAAGGTGAATCCCCTCAAATATTTGATGTCAAAGGCCATATTGACGGGGCGACTCGCTAAATGGGCCCTGCTCTTGATGGAGTTCTCAATAACCTATCAGCCTCTTAAGGCGGTGAAAGGCCAGGCTATCGCCGACTTCCTCGCCGAACATCCGATACCGGTCGATTCTCCCTTGAATTGCGAACTGCCAGACGAACATGCGTTTGACACGATCGACGGAAGTGGCACCCGGTGGGAACTTTAATTCGATGGAGCATCCTCCATGAAGAAGCGCAAACAGAACATGCCCATAATTAAATCAGGGGTAGGCCTCATCTTCGTGACTCCACAAGGAGGGATAATGCGCTTTGCTTTCTTCTTAACAGAGCCGAGGACAAACAATGGAGCCGAGTATGAAGCTTTGATAGCAGGCCTTGAGATCGCCAAAGGCATGGGAATTGAAAACCTCCTCATATACGGAGACTCCCAACTGGTCGTTAGTCAAGTAAATGGCGACTACCAAACGTGCAAACCAGAACTGGTAAAGTACGGCGAGAAGGTACAGCAACTGCTGACTCAAATACCTTCCTACACCTTGGAAAGCATACCGCGTGCGGAAAATAGCAAAGCGAATGCATTAGCTAAGCTTGCTAAAGAATTGGCCGATGAGAACCTCGATGATGTAAGAATCGTGGTACAAAGCCGTCGGGTCCTCGCACCGGCAGAAATATCTCCGGAATCATCCGAGGAAAAAGAAGCGACCGAGCAGACGACCCTGCAAATAAAAGACCAAGAAATGGTTGAGGACTAGAGAGAAGTCTTTATAGACTACTTCAAATCCCGTCGAACGCCTGAAGATGCTCCTCAAAACATCAGCTCATGAAGCGAGCCTTATCTTTTGCCTTCGTCAATGACACTCTATACAAGAGGTCATTTGATTCTCTATGGTTAAGATGCCTGGGACCTAAAGAAGCAAAAAGAGTCGTCCAAGAAGTTCACGACGGACTCTGCGGTTCTCACCAAGCAGGCCCGAAGATGAAGTTGAAGATTAAACGGATGGGCTACTACTGGCCCACGATGATCCAGGACTGCTTCGAATATGCGAATCAATGCCACTCATGCCAGATCCATGGCGACTTTATCCACCAGCATCCAAATCCACTACATCCAACGGTGGCTAGCTGGCCATTCGAAATGTGGGGGATTGACATAATCGACCCCATCGAACCAGCATCGTCCAGAGGACATCGATTCATTTTGGCGACAACTGATTACTTCTCGAAATGGGCAGAAGCAGTACCGCTGAGGGAAGTGAAGACGGAAAATATCATCCATTTATTCAAGACGCACGTTATTTATCGGTTTGGAACTCCGCGACAAATCATCTCCGATAACGGGCCAGCCTACAGAAGCCACAAGATCAGCCGCTTCGCACAACAGCACAACATAGACTGGAGGTATTCATCAGTTTATAATCCCCGAGCTAACGGTCTAGCCGAGGCTTTCAACAAGACCTTAACGAAGATCGTAAAAAAGACGATGTCGTGAAATAAGAAAGACTGGCACGAGAGACTGCAGGAAGCTCTCTGGGCGTATCGAACTACGTTCAAAACGGCCATGAACACAACTCCATACGCATTGGTATTCGGTACAGAAGCGGTACTCCCCTTCGAGATAGAGCTACCCTCTCTACGAGTGGCAGTCCATTATGAGCTGACGGACGAAGAGAACGCTCACCTTCGCCTCGAGGAGCTCGATGCCCTTGATGAAACCCGGCTCATAGCACAACAAAATTTAGAGGCTTATAAAGCAAAGATGACACGCTCATATGAAAGATTGACTAGGCCGAGGACATTCCACCAAGGCGAACTCATGCTGCTGGTCAAAAGACCTATGATCCCCAATCGCGCCAAGCGGGGGAAATTTGAGCCAAATTATGAAGGCCCATACATCATAGACAAGGTCTACATGGGTGGAGCCTATCTACTCATGAACATGCATGGTGAAAGACCTTTCAGGCGAATAAACGGTCGCTTCCTGAAGAAGTACTACGCTTGACGAGTCACGGCCTAGGTCAATGACAGATGATGCCGACTATGTCCGCTCGCTATTTTCTTAAGCCCAAACTCTATAAGTAGTAACCGGCTTACTTAACAGCTGACTGAAATGTCCTTAAACTAACAACGCACCACTATGGCCTAAAACTAGCTGTTGACCGAGATGTCGATAAACTACGGTGAATTGCAGCATCCCAAAGCTGATAAAAAAAAGAGTAAAAAAATAATAAAAAAAAAAGAGGGAAACGGTACGTCCATAAGCAAAGTGGGCACGGATGAAAACCCGAAAGGGCTCCGTAAGTAAAAACAGCAGGGCTACCGGTGAGTTTTGTGAAAACCCGAAAGGGCGCAACCTCGTTAAAAGACGCTTGCAAGGTCCTCTCGACTTTGTAAGGAGAAACCACCTGTGTGAGATCCTTACGAATCACAAGGGAGCAACACACTTAGGGATCCACACGATTCCTAAGGAGAAATTACACTTGCGAGATCCTCACGACTCGTAAGGAAAATCCTCTTATGGGACCCTCACAGCTCATAAGATTCAAAAGTCTTAAGTTACAGGGATCTGAACCTGTTCTTAAGCATCCCTTACAACCCCCGATACTGCCCTACAAGCGGCTCAATGCTGACCCTTGTATACAATCCATAGGCGCGAATAAACATTTCCCCAATAAAGTCCCATCCGTGACTAGAGATATGTCTACATAATGAACAACCCTTGCATGTCTTCTCGACTTATAAGGAGAAAACCCTCTTGTAAGATCCTTACGACTTATAGGAGAACATGCACTTAGGAATCCTCACGATTCCTAAGGAGAAAACACACCTACGAGATCCTCACGACTCGCAGGGAGAAATACCTTTATGAGACCCTTACGGCTCATGAAGTCAAAAGCCTTAGTCGACAGGATCTTAACCCTGTCTACTAAGCCACCTTTGTTCGACATCGACTAAGGCAAATGATGATTCGCTCCTGGCAATATCCCAGTTGTAGCGGTGTTGATGACGAAATCGGTGTCTAACCCCAAACTTGCAGTGAAAAGCCAGCAAGCCACACATGCATACGAAATAGCCGAAATGATGGGGCAACTTGCAAATAAAAAGTCAACAAGTAAAAATGTATGCATGCAAAATAGCCGAAATGATGGGGCAACTCGCAATAAAAAGCAGCGAGTAAATAAAAAAATAGCCGAAATGATTGGGCACCGCGAAAAATAGCCGAAATGATTGGGCAATCGCGACCTTCGCGATATTAAAGCTGAAATGATAGAGCTTCGCAGAAAGAATTGAAAAATAAAAATTTATGCCCTACAGGTGATATCACAGCAGTCCCTGTATACAATCCAGGGGCGCAAACAAAGAGAGAATCACACCCTTCCTCCCTAGGTTTCATCAGAAGAAGAAGCCAAATCTCAACGGTTCATAGATGTACCTGGAGGTCGTCTCAACATTCTTCTCATTACAACAGATACAACATCAAGCAAAGCGGAACAGCGGCGACCCCCAGTTCCATGACTCGACAGCGCACAGATAACCAAGAGTCAAACCTCGACTCCGTGAAACGCGAATAAGGTCAAAATTCCTGGCTACATGAAACACGGATTATGTCACTTCTGACCCCGTGGAAAACGTCCAGAGCGGAGCCTAGTCCTCGCCGAACACGGCAGTGAACCCGTGGGAAGCATCTAGAGCAAAGTTCCTGGCTACGTGGAACGCGGATTATGTCAGTTCTGACCACGTGGAAAACGTCCATAGTGGATCCTGGTCCTCGCAGAGCATGGCAGTGAACCCGTGTGAAGCATTCAGAGCGGAGCCTGGTCCTCGCCGAACACGGCAGTGAACCCGTGGGAAGCATCCAGAGCAAAATTTCTGGCTACGTGGAACGCTGATTATGTCACTTCTGACCCCGTGGAAAACGTCCAGAGCGGATCCTGATCCTCGCAGAGCACGTGTAACGTTTTAAAAATAATTAAATAAATAAAATTGTATAAGTGAATTTTGTGATTTTCGGTAAAGTAAAACGTATTTTTCGTAAAACAAAACCGTAATTATTTTTCAGTATAAATTTAAAAATACCTACTTTAATTATGTAATTACTAGTAAATGGTGTTTATTTAGCCACTTATAAATTTTTAGTTAAATTAAATATTTTTTCTAAATTAATTATTTTAAATATTAACATAAGCTTTATTTTTACACTAAATTAGTGTAAATTACAAGTTTGAATGGTTTTAATTTATAAAAATGAACCATGGTATATTAGAATTTAGTGTGTATCATGTAAAATTTATTTGCAAATTTATCTTTGTTTCTAGATTTTTCTTGAGTTATTTTGGAAAAGAATTAAAAGAAAATGAATAAAGCATGAAAACACATATGTGTATATCAATATGTGTGAACCTTCTACACAATTCTTCCCTCTTTCTTTCTCACCCTCTCTTCCTTATTATGGCCGGCCATCACCACCATGGCAGCCCCCCCCCCCATTTCCCACTTCATTTTATTACAAAAAATCCTCCAAAATTCAATAAAAAATGCACAAAATCCTATTTATTTCCTACCCTTTATTCTTTACTCTTCTTTACATGGATTTTGGAGATGGATAGCATGCATTTTGGAGGCTCATTTTCATATTTGGATTTCATATTTTGGAGGTATAAATTTCCTTCTTTTGTTTTATTTTTATTAGATGTTTCTTTTAAAGCATAATTAGATTTATTAAATTAATTCTAGTTGCAAATTTTAAAATTCAAGTTAGGGTTTGTAAATTCAAGTTGTGGTTTTTATTAATTAAATAAGGTTATAATAGCTAGTTTAACATTTTTTTTGAGTGGAAAAAATCTTGCATGGTTGTTGTATAATAATTTGTATATTCAAATTGTTTTAATTATGCTATTTAGCTAACTAGTTTTTATAAAATGTGTATGTGGGTAATATAAAACTCTAATTAAGATTGTTATCATTAGATTGTAGTTTTATGAGAATATTAGAATGTTAATGGAATGAAAAACTTAGTTTGATCACTAGTTTCTTTTGATAATTGAAAATACTAATAAAATGCTATTTTTGTTAACTAGATTTTGGAAATTTCTAAATAAATGAGATTAAAAATATAATTATGGTTTCATTATATCATTATTATCATGAATTGTAGTTTAAGACATTAATCCATGTAAAATCATGTTTAGTGGTGGAATTGTGGTATTTTGCTTGTAAAATGTTGAAAATTTTTAATGGTTGCAAACTAGAAATTTCAAATTTATACAAAATTGTGTAATAAAAATATAGTAATGGTTTTTATAATCTAGTTAGGCTATTTAATGAGTTTTATGACCATTGGTTTCATTTAAATGTCAAGTTTTGAAGAAAAACGGTAAACTGCATTTTCGGGTTTTACGAAATTGGACGGTTTGATCGATTTTAAGGGTTTCGATGGATTTAATCATGTTATATATTATAAGTAACGAGTTTTAAAACTATGAGTTATTTGTTGATGTTAGCTCGATCCATCGGAGTTTGTACGCCGATATCGAGCGATATTTGGTTCTTTTGCGTGGACGGGACATAGGTTTTAACCTATGCTTGTTCCTTGCGTCGTTTTGACTTTTGTATGTGATTCAGTTTACGATGCTATTTATATGTTTGCGTTTAGGTACCCCTCACGTGGACTGCGGGCGATGAAGAGGAGGATGGCGACACCGTCTTCGGCAGACGTGGACCAGGTGAGTAGATGCATATCTATGGGGGGAAGTCGGGTGGATGGCGTTTAGCACCCCCGCAACGTAGCATAGGAATAGTACTTATTGTCATTAGGAAACCAGATGTGACCCTAGATTCTAAATGAGTGGGACCCTAGTAATGACCCTAGGCTGGACTAGACTGATTTAGGAAGACCATACCAACGGATGTATACCTTGGAAGAGGTTCGTAGGTTTCAGGTAGAAACACACACACACGCACACTGAAACTCGACATGGTGTATACGGGTATGTGTATATATATATAGGACTAGGTATAGGTATATATATATACAACACGTATGTGGGATACATTGATGTGATATGATACACGGGAATGAAACAGGATAACTGGGCTTGATGCCGTGATTCTTGACTATACAGTCGTATTAAAGTGTTAGCGGATCATTAGAGAATGAGATAATGAACAGGTATACATAAATTATAATGGGTAGTGATGATATTGAGGTACATGGGACTCTAAAATAGAACCCGAACTGTAACTTGTGACTGATCACGATATGATATATGTATGACTTGATTACGACATCATATAGGTGTGACCTGATATCGATATCATATAGGTGTGACTTGATGACGATATGATATCAGTATGACTTAATCACAATATGATACATATGACATGATATTTCTGAGGATAAATTAATGAGGTATATTTATGATGGCAATGTTATATAATTGATGTATGCGATTACAGCATAGCACCTCGATCATGACATGTGTTGATGATGATATTCTACGAATAATGAGACACGTAGGCGATATTTGACCCGTACCCCGATATTGGGATGCCATACGATGGATTTTACCGTACGAGGCATAGATGTGATGATTGATCCGCACTCTTGATTTGAGGAAGTCGTACTATGTATGAGACGCTATTGAGGCAGGATCGCCGACTATTAGAGATATGGACTCAGGCTTTAGGTGTACTTCTATCGACCAGTTTTTAGGTTTAGTTTTTCTTAGGGGGGGTTAGATGGACACTAGGTTAGGTTCGAGTCATATAGTGGTAGTGGTAGTTGTATATCAAATGAGTGGATAACACACATCCGTTTTTACTTTCACATTGTAATCATAATGTTGCATGTTCATACATATGTTGCTATAATCAGTATAAACCTTACCTGTTAGGACACCAGCACCATTACCGATGATGCGCATATTCCACGCACACTTATTTTCCGGCTCACACACATCATCATCTGTAATTGCTATGTCACGTACACTTTAGATCATATTATCTTTTATTGATAGAATCAATTAACAACTAGACCGATATAATAGTGTGATTACTCTCTGATGTTAGTATAGACATGGTATTTATTACTTAAACATTCATGCATTCATATTTTCATGTTATCATGCAGTATTATGGGCATATGCCGACACTTATCATATACTTACTCATGATTTTGAGATTTGGGTTTCTATGAGATTTCTGGATTTTTGGGGAAAACCGCAAGAATATATAAAAGTTTCTCTCTCTCCTCCTCTCTTTTTAAAATATAAAATGCGGTTTTCTCGTGATGTATGTGTCGTCCACCATGAGATTTCATGTTTTCTGTTGGATTTTGAGACCCGATTCGAGGAGTGGATGAACCGTCTCGGGTACATGGTGGGCCCGGTATGGTACCCCGGGGCAAGAAGATCGAGTTGTAGACGATGAGACTGGTAGGGAAAGGCTACCTACCGGTGATGTCTGGCGCGGCGGATATCCGGAGGATACCGACCGTTGTCGTGAGATTTGATGATATGGGCCGATCCGGACTGACGGAGCCCGAGATATTGAGACTATGAGACATTGAGATTATGAGGTATAGAGACTTGAGATTTACATGTTTTGTGTCGATACTTGACACGGATTTCATGGATTTCATTGTTGATATTTCAGATTCCTATACACATTTTACTATGCTAACAGCTAAAGATTTCTTATACAGATATATCTGGATTTCAGGATTGGTTATTTTACATTCATGGTGCATGCATATCCATTCATATGACATAGTACTATAGGAGGCACTGACACGAGCACGGAGTATCTGCATTTACACATAGTTTTACCCTGCTATTACTAGATGATTGGGATATAGTAGTGTATTATTATGACCTAGGATAGCGTCGTGCATTCGATTTCTTTTCGTAGCTGTCTTCTACTCACGAGTTGGCAACTCACACCCATTGTGCCAAATTTTATTACAGGTTCGATGTACAGGTTTCCTTGGCAGCTTGCTGGCACATCTTTTCTTTCAGGGTGATTTGCACGGTAGGTTGGTTCACTTGTATCTGAACCACCATTGTACTTTTATTCTTTCATTTGTATCTAGTAAGCTCCATCAACCATACTTGTATTACTTGATAAGTTTATTGGACCAGTTTTTTTTATTTCGACCTTAGAGTCGCGCGTGTATTATTCTTATTTGGTGGATTTGTTTTCTTTTGATTTTTGTGTCTCGCCCTTTGGCGTTGTATATTATTGTGCTGGTTGTGGTTGTTTCCGCCTGTTGGCGTTGAGCTAGCTCCCGTTTGGGGATGCTTTTTATTGTTTATGTATATTGTACTTGTTGTACCCGTTTGGGGCCAGTTTTTACAGAGGAGACTCTGCCGAAATTTTTGGGAAAATTTGCTGATACTATTAAATTTGTTTTTCTTCATGTTTTCTTTTACTTCTTCTTCTTTTATATGGTTTAGATTTCTGGGCTTCGGCTTACTTAGGTTATGTTGCGCCTCTAGACGCTTCGTAATCTAAGTGCCGGTCACGTTCCGTACTTTCGGGTCGTGACAAAGTTGGTATCAGAGCGCTAGGTTTAACATTGTATAAGTCTAGGTGACCCTTGGTTGATGGAGTAGGCGACTTAGGTAGTGTAACGTACCGTGGATATGGTCCGCAGCATACTTACGATACGCTACTCTGCTTAAGAAGCCTTAGGATGTATATTTGTTTGCACCGTATTTCATTCGTTCCTTTGATCTATCTTCGTCGATGTCAGAGGGTGGTTTTTGTTACTACGGGCGCACTGGCAGAGGAAGCTACGGCTCAAATGCGATAACCATTAGGGTATCGTTTATTCTTGAGGATTGAAGCATTGCTTAACGTGCGGACGAAGGGTATGCACATGCCGTCCGGATGAAGTTAAAGGATTCGAACGATTATCAGAAAACCATTTTCCCAAGTTTAAGGTATTCGGAAGAACATGCAGGTATTTCGATGGACCCTCTAGAAGAATGAAACCCTAACTCGACATAATAACCACGAGAACGCCCTTGAACCTTAGGGTTTACGGTAGTTCCGCAGTTCCATTAGTGAGGCTTGGGTTTGCCCTTCTACGGCTGGATCATCGATGCTGGGGTATGTACCGGATATTTTTAAACTGTACTTGAGTGTTGAGCTCTCGGGGAATTATGGGATTTTGATGGATCGATCGAAAAGTTTAATGTAGTCCGGATATCAGGTGAAGGGATCGACTATGTGGGAGACTCTAGACATGAGTATTGCTGTTGGTAGCGCAGTCAGCACAGCTACGAAGAGACAAGTTCGAAGTAATCGACATCAGAGGAAAGAGGCGCACATTGACGATAGTCTTTACGGTTGTGATTTGGTGATTTGAATTTCATATTTCTGTTATTGGATTTTGGTATTTTGAGAATTTTGTTCTACGATTGGTATTTCTTATGTGTACCTTCATTATATTCTATTTGTGTTTCATATATCAGTTGTATTGATGTTGTTTAGTACATACCCAGTGTACTTGATATGGTTTTAATACCTTTTGTGATGTTGATTTGATTTCGTGCATAGGGGTTACACATGATTTTGTCATATGCTTCGACCTAGTTTTCATGCATTTTTGTACTGTGATTTCGATTTTGATATTCGATGTATGTTTTCGTGCACCATGTGCACCTGATTGAGATTCTTGCGCACACTTGGCGTACTTGATGCGATTTTGTGCACACCAGATGCACTAAATCGGGGTTTTGTGCAGATTAGATGCACCTGATAATGAGTCGTGCACGCCCGCTGCACTTGACAGATGTTTTTGGTGCACACCTGTTGCACTTAGTTTTGTTTTTGTGTGTATTCGTGGTATCTGTATTTGGTTTCGATTTCAGTGCGCACCGGACGCACATGATATTTTTATGATGTGATTGTGATTGATTTCAGTTTGAATAGTATGTTTTCATATTCATTATTATTTGATTTAGTAACCAGGCGGGACGTGTATGTTAAATAAAAGATATATATATATAGCTATTTTTTTATATAGACGTCCGCTACTTATGCCGTGACACGTGCATCACACGGCGATTTTCAAAAGGGGTTTTTTGCATATTTCCTTATCCAGATATTTGGACGGTTTTTCTAGGATGCGCACTATATATAAGTTATAGATTGATGTATATTATGATGGTTTTCATATTGGGTTTTGATATTTTATTCTCGCCATAACTCCGATGATTGCGTTATGCTTGACGGAGTTGATTTTAGTTATGTATTGATGATTTCGGAGCCCCGACATTTTGAGTGTTTTACTAAATGTTTTAGTATTTGGAGGGGGAGTTTTAATTTAAATTCGGGGACCGAATTTCTTAAAGGGGGGAAGATTGTAACGTTTTAAAAATAATTAAATAAATAATTAAATAAATAAAATTGTTTAAGTGAATTTTGTGATTTTCGGTAAAGTAAAACGTATTTTTTGTAAAACAAAACCGTTATTATTTTTCACTATAAATTTAAAAATACCTACTTTAATTATGTAATTACTAGTAAATGGTGTTTATTTAGCCACTTATAAATTTTTAGTTAAATTAAATATTTTTCCTAAATTAATTATTTTAAATATTAACATAAGTTTTATTTTTACACTAAATTAGTGTAAATTACAAGTTTGAATGGTTTTAATTTATAAAAATGAACCATGGCATATTAGAATTTAGTGTGTATCATGTAAAATTTATTTGCAAATTTATCTTTGTTTCTAGATTTTTCTTGAGTTATTTTGGAAAAGAATTAAAAGAAAATGAATAAAGCATGAAAAGACATATGTATATATCAATATGTGTGAACCTTCTACACAATTCTTCCCTCTTTCTTTCTCTCCCTCTCTTCCTTATTGTGGCCAGCCATCACCCCCATGGCAGCCCCCCCCCCATTTCCCACTTCATTTTATTACAAAAAAATCATCAAAAATCCTCCAAAATTCAATAAAAAATGCACAAAATCCTATTTATTTTCTACCCTTTATTCTTTACTCTTCTTTACATGGATTTTGGAGATGGATAGCATGCATTTTGGAGGCTCATTTTCATATTTGGATTTCATATTTTGGAGGTATAAATTTCCTTCTTTTTTTTTATTTTTATTAGATGTTTCTTTTAAAGCATAATTAGATTTATTAAATTAATTCTAGTTGCAAATTTTAAAATTCAAGTTAGGGTTTGTAAATTCAAGTTGTGGTTTTTATTAATTAAATAAGGTTATAATAGCTAGTTTAACATTTTTTTTGAGTGGAAAAAATCTTGCATGGTTGTTGTATAATAATTTGTATATTCAAATTGTTTTAATTATGCTATTTAGCTAACTAGTTTTTATAAAATGTGTATGTGGGTAATATAAAATTATAATTAAGGTTGTTATCATTAGATTGTAGTTTTATGAGAATATTAGAATGTTAATGGAATGAAAAACTTAGTTTGATCACTAGTTTCTTTTGATAATTGGAAAATACTAATAAAATGCTATTTTTGTTAACTAGATTTTGGAAATTTCTAAATAAATGAGATTAAAAATATAATTATGGTTTCATTATATCATTATTATCATGAATTGTAGTTTAAGACATTAATCCATGTAAAATCATGTTTAGTGGTGGAATTGTGGTATTTTGCTTATAAAATGTTGAAAATTTCTAATGGTTGCAAACTAGAAATTTCAAATTTATACAAAATTGTGTAATAAAAATATAGTAATGATTTTTATAATCTAGTTAGGCTATTTAATGAGTTTTATGACCATTGGTTTCATTTAAATGTCAAGTTTTGAAGAAAAACGGTAAACTGCATTTTCGGGTTTTACGAAATTGGACGGTTTGATCGATTTTTAGGGTTTCGATGGATTTAATCATGTTATATATTATAAGTAACGAGTTTTAAAACTATGATTTATTTGTTGATGTTATCTCGATCCATCGGAGTTTGTACGCCGATATCGAGCGATATTTGGTTCTTTTGCGTGGACGGGACATAGGTTTTAACCTATGCTTGTTCCTTGCGTCGTTTTGACTTTTGTATGTGATTCAGTTTACGATGCTATTTATATGTTTGCGTTTAGGTACCCCTCACGTGGACTGCAGGCGATGAAGAGGAGGATGGCGACACCGTCTTCGGCAGACGTGGACCAGGTGAGTAGAAGCATATCTACGGGGGGAAGTCGGGTGGATGGCATTTAGCACCCCCGCAACGTAGCATAGGAATAGTACTTATTGTCATTAGAAAACCAGATGTGACCCTAGATTCTAAATGAGTGGGACCCTAGTAATGACCCTAGGCTGAACTAGACTAATTTAGGAAGACCATACCAGCGGATGTATACCTTGGAAAAGGTTCGTAGGTTTCAGGTAGAAACACACACACGCACACACTGAAACTCGACATGGTGTATACGGGTATGTGTATATATATATAGGACTAGGTATAGGTATATATATACAACACGTATGTGGGATACATTGATGTGATATGATACACGGGAATGAAACAGGATAACTGGGCTTGATGCCGTGATTCTTGACTATACAGTCGTATTAAAGTGTTAGCGGATCATTAGAGAATGAGATAATGAACAGGTATACATAAATTATAATGGGTAGTGATGATATTGAGGTACATGGGACTCTAAAATAGAACCCGAACTGTAACTTGTGACTGATCACGATATGATATATGTATGACTTGATTACGACATCATATAGGTGTGACCTGATGTTGATATCATATAGGTGTGACTTGATGACGATATGATATCAGTATGACTTAATCACGATATGATACATATGACATGCTATTTCTGAGGATAAATTAATGAGGTATATTTATGATGGTAATGTTATATAATTGATGTATGCGATTACAGCATAGCACCTCGATCATGACATGTGTTGATGATGATATTATACGAATAATGAGACACGTAGGTGATATTTGACCCGTACACCGATATTGGGATGCCGTACGATGGATTTTACCGTACGAGGCATAGATGTGATGATTGATCTGCACTCTTGATTTGAGGAAGTCGTACTATGTACGTGACGCTATTGAGACAGGATCACCGACTATTAGAGATATGGACTCAGGCTTTAGGTGTACTTCTATCGACCAGTTTTTAGGTTTAGTTTTCCTTGGGGGGGTTAGATGGACACTAGGTTAGGTTCGAGTCATATAGTGGTAGTGGTAGTTGTATATCAAATGAGTGGATAACACACATCCGTTTTTACTTTCACATTGTAATCATAATGTTGCATGTTCATACATATGTTGCTATAATCAGTATAAACCTTACCTATTAGGACACCAGCACCATTACCGATGATGCGCATATTCCACGCACACTTATTTGCCGGCTCACACACATCATCATCGGTAATTGCTATGTCACGTACACTTTAGATCATATTATCTTTTATTGATAGAATCAGTTAACAACTAGACCGATATAATAGTGTGATTACTCTCTGATGTTAGTATAGACATGGTATTTATTACTTAGACATTCATGCATTCATATTTTCATGTTATCATGCAGTATTATGGGCATATGCCGACACTTATCATATACTTACTCATGATTTTGAGATTTGGGTTTCTATGAGATTTCTGGATTTTTGGGAAAAACCGCAAGAATATATAAAAGTTTCTCTCTCTCTCCTCCTCTCTTTTTAAAATATAAGATGCGGTTTTCTCGTGATGTATGTGTCGTCCACCATGAGATTTCATGTTTTCTGTTGGATTTCGAGACCCGATTCGAGGAGTGGATGAACCGTCTCGGGTACATGGTGGGCCCGGTATGGTACCCCGGGGCAAGAAGATCGAGTTGTAGACGATGAGCCTGGCAGGGGAAGGCTACCTACCGGTGATGTCTGGCACGGCGAATATCCGGAGGATACCGACCGTTGTCGTGAGATTTGATGATATGGACCGATCCGGACTGACGGAGCTCGAGATATTGAGACTATGAGACATTGAGATTATGAGGTATTGAGACTTGAGATTTACATGTTTTGTGTCGATGCTTGACACGGATTTCATGGATTTCATTGTTGATATTTCAGATTCCTATACATATTTTACTATGATTACAGCTAAAGATTTCTTATACAGATATATCTGGATTTCAGGATTGGTTATTTTACATTCATGGTGCATGCATATCCATTCATATGACATAGTACTATAGGAGGCACTGACACGAGCATGGAGTATCTGCATTTACACGTAGTTTTACCCTGCTATTACTAGATGATTGGGATATAGTAGTGTATTATTATGACCTAGGATAGTGTCGTGCATTCGATTTCTTTTCGTAGATGTTTTCTACTCACGAGTTGGCAACTCACCCCCGTTGTGCCAAATTTTATTACAGGTTCGATATACAGGTTTCCTTGGCAGCTTGCTGGCACATCTTTTCTTTCAGGGTGATTTGCACGGTAGGTTGGTTCACTTGTATCTGAACCACCATTGTACTTTTATTCTTTCATTTGTATCTAGTAAGCTCCATCAACCATTCTTGTATTACTTGATAAGTTTATTGGACCAGTTTTTTTTATTTCGACCTTAGAGTCGCGCGTGTATTATTCTTATTTGGTGGATTTGTTTTCTTTTGAGTTTTGAGCCTCGCCCTTTGGCGTTGTATATTATTGTGCTGGTTGTGGTTTTTTCCGCTTGTTGGCGTTGAGCTAGCTCCCGTTTGGGGATGTTTTTTTATTGTTTATGTATATTGTACTTGTTGTACCCGTTTGGGGCCAGTTTTTACAGAGGAGACTCTGCCGAAACTTTTGGGAAAATTTGCTGATACTTTTAAACTTGTTTTTCTTCATGTTTTCTTTTACTTCTTCTTCTTTTATATGGTTTAGATTTCTGGGCTTCGGCTTACTTAGGTTATGTTGCGCCTCTAGACGCTTCGTAATCTAAGTGCCGGTCACGTTCCGTACTTTCGGGTCGTGACAGCACAGCAGTTAACCCGTGTGAAGCATCCAGAGCGGAGCCTGGTCCTCGCCGAACACGGCAGTGAACCCATGGGAAGCATCCAGAGCAAAATTCCTGGCTACGTGGAACGCGGATTATGTCACTTCTGACCCCGTGGAAAACGTCCAGAGCGGATCCTGGTCCTCGCAGAGCATGGCAGTGAATCCGTGTGAAGCATCCAGAGCAAAGCCTGGTCCTCGCAGAGTACGGCAGTGAACCCGTGGGATGCATCCAGAGCAAAATTCCTAGCTACGTAGAACGCGGATTATGTCACTTCTGACCCCGTGGAAAATGTCCAGAGCGGATCCTGGTCCTCGCAGAGCACGGCAGTGAACCCGTGTGAGGCATCCAGAGCGGAGCCTAGTCCTCGCTGAACACGGCAGTGAACCCATGGGAAGCATCCAGAGAAAAATTCCTGGCTACGTGGAACGCGGATTATGTTACTTCTGACCCCGTGTGAAGCATCTAGAGCAGAGCCTGGTCCTCGCTGAACACGGTATTGAACCCGTGGGAAGCATCCAGAGCAAAAATTGGACTGTGGAGTCCTTAAATCCACGGACTATAATGTCCTTAACCTCGACCGTGATGTTTTAAAACTAACATTGGACTGTGGAGTCCTTAAATCCATGGACTATGATGTCCTTAATCTCGACCGTGATGTCTTAAAACTAACATTGGACTGTGGAGTCCTCAAATCCACGGATTTTGATGTCCTTAACCTCGACCGTGATGTCTTAAAACTAACAACGGACTGTGGGGTCCTTAAATCTATGGACTATGATGTCCTTAACCTCGACCGTGATGTCTTAAAACTAACAACGGACTGTGAGGTCCTTAAACTCACGGACTATGATGTCCTTAACCTCGACTGTGATGTCTTAAAATTAACAATGGACCGTAATGTCTTTAAACTAATTCTACCTTGGTTCAAGGGTACATCTCTTCACTCCTTTGATATTTGTTGTTGTAATTCTTCAACGTCTTCAAAGAGGTGACGAGTCCCGACAACCACACATTTCACGGACTGTGGGGTCCTTAAACCCATGGACTATGATGTCCTTAACCTCGACCGTAATGTCTTAAAACTAACATTGGATTGTGGAGTCCTTAAATCCACGGACTATGATGTTCTTAACCTCGACCGTGATGTCTTAAAACTAACATTGGACTATAAAGTCCCTAAACTCATGGACTATGATGTCCTTAACCTCGACCGTGATGTCTTAAAACTAACGTCGGACTGTGGAGTCCTTAAATCCACGGACTATGATGTCCTTAACCTCGACCGCGATGTCTTTAAACTACGGTATCCTAGAAAACGTCCAGAGCGGAGCCTGGTCCTCGCCAAACACGGCAGTGAACCCGTAGGAAGCATCCAGAGCAACCCCTGACTCCGTGAAATGCGGATAAAGACAACTTCACCCATCACTTGCGGGTCCTCACGACTCGTAAGGGAGTAAATTCTCTTGTGAGATCCTTATGACTGTCAAGAGAAAACGCACTTAGGAATCCTCACGATTCTTAAGGAGAAATTACCCCTGCGGGATCCTCTCGACCGGTAGGGAGAAAATTCTTTATAAGACCCTCACAGCTCATAAAGTTGAAAAGTCTTAAGGGACAGATCCTAACCCTGTTTTCTAAGCCATCACTACTCTACAAAGAATTCAAGATTGACAGCGATATGCTATCCACATGGCAACAACACAGCAAGGGGAAGAGAGCAACACTATAATAAAAAGAATGTCTTTATTCATGAACTCAATTGAATACAAGATACATCGTATAAAGGAATAAAAAAATAGATACATATTATTCAGAGATTACAAGTGTATGATTGATACAAATGCAGCTACTGAGAAGGAAGCGTTTTCAACAAGTCCGCAAGCTGCTCTCGCACTTCTTTCAGTGCCTTCTCATGATCAGCCGTCGCGGCTAGCTCCGCTTCGATTCGAGTCCTTTGCTGCAAGCATGATGAAATCTTCTCATCAATTTCCCGTTGGGTAGCTTCGCGACTCTGCGTAACCCGCTCGATAGAGTCGAGCTTCCATCTCAATACAAGCCCGTCCGAGATACATTACTGCAAGGTGTCAAAGACGGCTCTCAGTTGTGCGACGTTCGCTTCGACTTGGGCACGCAACTGGATAGACTCAGCGGAACCCTCCTCGCATTCCTTCCACCTCAAGGTCGCTTCTTGTTCAAAATGGCGAAGGAAGAACGCACTCTGCTCAACCCATGCGGCCCGCTGGGAGTTCAAAGCCTGAGTCTCAGGGGCAAGACGCATAAGTTCAAGCTGATGCAGACAAGCCTCGATCTTCCTGCAGTGACTAACCCAAGACTTGATGACGCCTTCATTATGGAAATTTACAAGCGTCGCCAGCATCGGATTGACCTCGGCAGCGAAATCTGCGGCAGATGTAGGAGGTTCCGCGTCAAGCTCCTCGACGTATTCGCTCAATATGCGCAGACTCATCACAGCACCCTTTGAGGATGGACGTCTGGAGAAGGGGCATGCCGGCATCATAATGCAAGATTCGAAAAAGGCCAGAGTCGAAGCGACCGCTGCAAAAAAGTCACAATCATATGACGGATCTAGAATTATAAGAGATTCATGAACAATGGAATTTACTATACCAGCTGCAGCAGGTGGCAAAGCCGGGAGGACCGGTGGCGCAACTGATCTCTCATCTCCTCCTTCAATCTGTAGCACTGCAATCAATGCAAAGAAGAATCAGAAATGATTTCATTATCGATAAAAGAAAGAGCATTAATTGAAAGCTGTATTCACCAGCGCCACTGGATGAAGCAATCTCCGACGGGAAGGAGAAGTGGGGATGCAACACCTGGTACAGGTGGTCAAAAAGGACTCCTGCAAAAACGCGATAACGCAACGTCAGTAAATGAATTACACAGCCAAGAGATAAGACTAATAGGTCACAAATCTATACCTTCCAGCATCTGCGACGGTACGAGAGAGGGTAGAGAGGTGGCCACCGTCAGGGCGGTAACTGACAGCGCTGTCTTGAGTAGCTCAACATCAGCGCTAGCCGCACCTGCATTAGAAACAAGATAAAACTTATTAAGAAAGATTGCAGAATAAAAAGAAGGGCGGTGACCTAAAATTTACCTGATGAGTCGCCAGCCGGAACCGTGACGAGGGCGTCACTTGATACAACGGTGGCGTCTCCCTCCTCCATCGGGGTGGTCTCACCTCCCATCGCCTCGTCCCCTGACTCCACGGGAGCCATCGTCACACTTGCAATGCCGAGAGACGACAAAGAACCGTAGGCGGTAAGGGCGATGATCGGAGCGGTGCCCGACTCTTGAGAAAGAGCGGCCACCTCGAACCCAGTAATTGTACCCGTTTCACTCGCCACCACCTTGGGCTCAGTAATTGTAACTGTCTCATTCACCACCGCTTTAGGCTCCACCGTGGTAGCCGTCTCGTCGGCCACTACCTGGAGCCCGGCAATTGTGACCACGTCATCTGCCGCCGCCCCTGGTTCGGGAATAGTAGCTACCTCCTCCACTGCTCCTTCAGGCTCAACGGTCGCTGCCACTTCTTCAGTAAGGCTTGGCCCTGCAGGATAAGATATATAAGAACTGATAGGTTAAAACTTTGACAACGAAGCCTCAAAACACATTACCTGGGGTTGATTTGGGGTTGATTTACCGTTGGCTTCCCGAGCCACACGTGCCGCCCGTCTATGAGCAGTAGACAAGGCAACCGGGAACTCCTCTGAAGGAGTAACAGCGGGAGTAACAGCGCTTGAACCTGCTCCCACAGCCAAAGCAGCACTACGCTCCCTTGCTGCGTGCCTCAGGCACTTCCTTTCCTCTTGGGCCGTCACAACAGACCTTTTAGAAGCCTCCTTTAGCAAGGCGGCGGCGTCCGCATTCAGGGTTACCTCCAGAGCCGTCAAGGCTTCCATCATCGATTTTTTGAGTAGGGCCTCTCGCGGCAGTGCCGAAGAGGCCGGGGCTTCGGTAGCTGGCCCAGGGAGAATTTCCGCATCAGCTTGCGGGATAAGGATTGTGATCCCTGCGATAAGACAAGGAAAGAGGTAAGATTACTCATAAGAAACGGAAGCAGACACATGGCGAACCGAAATGTACCAAGGCCTAAGGATGCTCGAAGTCGTTCATCCTCCTCAAAAGTCTTGAAAGAGGCAGCGAGAGCTTCTTCGGTAGAAATGCCTATTAAAGAAGGAAAAGCGTTAGTAAAAAAAACAATGATAGAGATATGATACGATGGTGAAAAATACAACTAATGACTACCTGAGCACGCGGGGTTAGCCAACCACTCTTCACGTCTTGCCAATCGCTCGGAAGCTGCGATGGCGGCCGCCAGATCAGTATCATCTGGTGGCATAAATAGGCCCTCATTTATCCCGTACTCGCTCAAGCCCTCACTATAAGGAGTATGAGGCTCCTGACCAAGTACGACATCGGCGGAGAAGAGCGACTTCTTTTTCCTCTTCTGTGAGCGAACCCCGGTCGCAGCCAGCACCAGCTTGCGTTTCGTAGGCACTTTGGGACGGCGGGTCCCGATATCCGAGCCCACACCAGATTCGGGCGAAGCTACGGTTACCGTCTCTATAGGAGCGCGGGGCACTGAGGGCGCGTCCACCATCTCCACAGAATCACGGGGCAATCCACGCTTGGGGCTTAACACACGTGGAGGCTCAACTACAGCATCTCCTCTTAGTGGAGGAGGGACAACGATCCGTCGCTTCAAGGGAACGTTGCGATCGCTGGCGGAGGGCGCACTCTTGCGGTCGAGTAGCAGCCGTCTCTCTTCCCTGATGACAACGCCCATCGCATGTTGATACCAGGCCCTGTATACGTTAAGGGCCCTCGGGATGCAACTTGGTTCGCTAATGAAGAAGTGGGAGCCCGTATTCAAGCGCATAAAGTGATGTAGCGCACCCCTTATTCCCTCTCTAGTGGCAGCAGGTTCTTCAAAAAACGCTTCCAGTGGAACCCCCTGGTTATAGCTCAGCTGTTGGGCAAAATGATGGGGGTTGTATCTCATAAAAAGCGCGGCATCATTCTGCCTGAATATGAGGAAGCCTGGCCTAATGGAGTACAGGTAAAGAATCTCCCGGGCTTTCAATACGGAGGCCCCGTCCTTAAAGGAGTCGCGCAACGCCAGCACCGTTTTGGAAGTTTCCTGCCCGATTGTCAGGACTTTGTCCGTGAAATACATACCGGCCCCGACCGTGCGTGGACGAAGAAGCAAGCCCCTAGCCTCCCGCTAAGATGGATTCACGATAGAAGCGTCGATCAGCCGCATAATTCTCGGGAATCTGCATTTCTCGTAAAACGAGGGTCTTTTATGAATACCAAACACCCCGAGCATGTTCATTTCCATCCACGAAGTAAAGTAGTGCATCGAGAAATTGGCAGCTTGCACACCCGGTTCAGTTGTATCTGCTGCTACGCTAAGACCATGGTACAGGTGGGCCAGCCCGGCGATCCCGATGGCCACTTATATTCCTGCCACCATTCGATGTGCTGGGTAGAAGACGGACGGCCTCATATAGCGAGGGTGCAAAGGGAGTGTGAACCAACACAACCATAGTCCGAGAAACCCGATAAAGAAAGTCTCCTCGTCAATGCCCGGAGCGGCGATTTCCGACAGAGGGACGATCGCGGCATCGGGAAGATAAAACCCCTTATGATCATCTTCCAGTGTTGGTCGACGGTCTAAGCCAAACCCGAAGGGATCGTCGAGCTTGGCAAATTTTTCGCCTCGTTGCGATAAAATCTCTGGGCGAAGAAACCGGGCAATAAAGTCTTGGAAACTAACCCCCGGCCGCCGGATTCCAAGAAGAGACTCTCGTACATATTCAACACCTTTATCAGACTCAGAAACTGGTGCTGAATGGCGTTCTCCAGTGTTAGGCCCATCACCACTGGCTTAGTGGCGAAAACGTATTCGTCCGGAGGAAGCAGCTACTCGTAGTGTTCTCCCCTAACTGGCAAACCGGAAATCTCAGCAAATTCTTCTAAGGAGATGGAGACTTCTCTGTCCAGTAGAAGAAAGGTGTGGGTTGGAATGTTCCATTGCTCCAAAAATGTCTTAATCCACCATGTCGGAGGAGCAGAATACTGGAACAGCGAGGCGTAAACCGCATGGTATAGACCGATCTTCAGCAGGTGCGCCTTCTTTGCTGACAAAATGTACCTGGCTCACTGCAAATACCCGGCCGAATGTCGAGGGGTCAACCCGATGTTGTAGGGTTGTCCCCAAGGGTGCGACTCGCCCTGGCATATGCGCCGCCCCAAAGCATCCAAAGCTGTCGGCAACTGCATGAGTATGGCGGCAATCGAAGGTTGAAGAAGACCCTTCGAAGTCTAATTAACGACCTCCACGGCATAGTTCTCCAGGGGTACATCTGCATACGAGATCGATGAGATCGGCTCTGACGGCATCGCACAAGAGAAGTTTCGGCGACTTTTGATAATTTGGTCGTACCACCTACCCCACAGGTGAAGGTTTTTGTATTCCGGGTCGTAGTCCTTAATGAGCGCAAAAACCTCCCGGTCCACTGGTGCCTTAGGGAATCCTCCCTCTGAACGGAAAAAAGGGAAAGAAAGATCAGAAGACATGTCGCCTGCGGGAAAGAACAGAATTCAATTATCAGTACTATAATTTAATCTTAAAGTTCTGAGCAACACTTTAAAATTTGTACCACACTGCAATGTAGTGGAAAAGGGACCAAAGGTGGACCCACAAAATCCAGATGGCAATACATCAATTAATAAAACAGCCTCATCATTGGATGAGACTGTCAATTAATGAGGAAATCCTCAGAGAATATTCTCATTGAATGAGAAATCCCTCGGGAGAAGGAGAAAAATTCCCTTTCAGAGCAAAGCTTTATAACAAAGTGACACTTGTCAAACTCTGGGCACGAGAGAATAAAATTCTTTAAAGAGCCTAGCTCTGTAATGATGATGGAAAATCCATCAAAGATTAATGAAAATTAATTCTTGAGAATTAAAATTCTGGGATCTTAAAGATCCTTGAAAAAAACTCTTAAGAGTTTTTCATCAAAAGATCAAAAGATCTACATGTTATCAATAAAGTAGAGCTCTGACTCATGGGCTAAGAAACCCTAAGAAAAGATCTGTTTAGATCTATGGAATCATGAGAGCAAGGCTCTGTTTATGAAACCCTAAAGGAGTTTTCTTTAGATCAAAGATCTATGAAGAGCAAGGCTCTGTTAATGGGTAAAAACCCTAATTTATTAAAATTAATTTAATTTAATTTTACCTAAATTTAGTAGAGTTTTAACTCTTGAAAGTTCTTGAACAAAAGAGCAAGGCTCTGAATAAAATTCTTAAGAAGAGATGGAAATCATCTGAGGACCAAAAGGTCCTATTTATAGGCGTTGAACCGCCTCCTCAACTTCTGAGTTGATCCAAAGGCTCAGATATTGCCACTGCTGCACTCGCGTGTGCGCCACGTGAGCGCAACGGTGGGGGGGCATTTGTTTCCCCCAATCAGAGCAAAGCACTGTTTTGAATTTCAAAATTTAAAAGTTAAAGCAACGCTTCAGATCTAGCGCTCTGCGCTGTGCACCACGTGTCAAAAGAAGACACGCCAGCGCCAGGAACGCTGCGCCCTAGGCAGCACACCCCCAATCAGAGAAAAGCTCTGTTTCAAAATTCAAAATTTAAAAGTTGAAGCAACGCTTCAGATCCAGCGCTCTGCGCTGCGCGCCACGTGTCTAACATGGGTGCGCTAGCGCAGTTGCGCTGCGCTGCGCGCCACGTGTCAAACGTAGGTGCGCTCGCGCCAAGGACGCCAGCGCTAGAATTGAAAGAATTCTCTACCGTTAGATCAAAAGATCTAATAATAATAAATTATTAATCAGAATTAAAATTCTGTTATGGAAAGATTTTTCAATCTTATTAAAACAAGAAGATTGTCTTCTATAAAAGAGAAGCCTTAGGATCAAAGATCCAACGGTGGAAAATATTCCCAAATCAATCAGAGAAAGATCTCTTAAACTGATTTAACAAATCAATTGGCCCTATATAAAGGCCCCAAGACTTCAAGTCTTATATATAGCAAAAAAAACTCTGCAAACTTTGAGAAAAACTCAAAGAGAAAGAAAGGCAAGCCTTTAGAAGAAAGAAGATCGTTTTCTTCATCTTTAAAGGTAAAGAATTAATTCTTGAACAACAGAGATGAAATCATCTCATAAAATGAAGAAACATCTTCTAAAAAGATCTTAGATCTATAAAAAAGACCAAGGACTTTGATAAAAAGAAAAAGATCAAAAGATCTAATCATAAAAAAAATAAAAGAAGTATTTTACTTCATTCATAGATCTTTGATCTGTAAAGGCAGAGCCCTTTTATAAAACAAAAACTTTTGTTCTTGGATCTTGGGGCAAAGCCTCCTTTAAGAAGAACATAAACTTGTTCTTTGATCTTAAATTTGATCAGATGCGTTTTGCGCTATTGAAAAGTGCCTTGCACTCATGAACTGCGCCTTTGCGCTCCTTGGATCGGCGCTCAGCGCCAAAACATGCCACGTGTCAACCATAGACACGATCTGCGCTTTGCGCTCCTGAAAACAGCGCACTGCGCTCTTGGGTTGGCACTCAGCGCCAACACAAGAGCGCCACGTGTCACTCACTGGCGCACCCATAAACTAGTGCAGCGCACTCATAAATTAAAAGCGCAGTGCGCTAACAAACTAGCGCTAAGCGCGACACGTGTCCTCCTCGTGCGCGCTAACCGACAGAAGCGTAATGCGCTCTTTGACCGGCGCAAAGCGCCTAGCGCGCCACGTGGCGTGCTGTCAAAACACATATTGTTCTGATGAATGCTATGCATTCAATACAAGACAAAAAATGTCAGAGCCCAATGCTTGGCATTATTAAAAGGGTAGAGCCCAAATAAAGGCCTAACAGGCAGAACAAAAATAAAATGGTAAACATTTATTTTTACTGGACTTAGCCCAATTCTGGCCATAAGTCCTCAATTTAAATTAAACTGAACTCATATGCTCTTCCAATCAATTTACACCCGGTTTAAGGGTACATCTCTTTACTCCTCTGATATCTGTCGTTGTAATCCTTCAACGTCGTCAAAGAGGTGACGGGTCCCGACAACCACACATTACTACGGACTGTGGGGTCCTTAAACTCATGGACTATGATGTCCTTAACCTCGACCGTGATGTCTTAAAACTAACATTGGACTGTGGAGTCCTTAAATCCACGGACTATGATATCCTTAACCTCGATCGTGATGTCTTAAAACATGGGTCTTCCCAGCTTCCGGCGGTAAACACCCATGTCATGCAATATGTTCTTTGGTTCCTAGTATTTTACTTTCTTGCATTTTTCTTACTCGCTTTTACATTCATGCAATTTATTACCATGCTTTACTTACTTGCTCTTTAATTCCATGTCATTTATTTACTTTCTTGTGTTGCTCTTTTCTTCTCTTTGTTTCTCTTTTCTTTGCTCTTTATCTTTGTTTTTTTGAATGATTGTGAATATGTGTTGTTAGTAAAAGAATACGATATTGTAAGTTAAAGATTTCGCTTCCCATTCCTTTTCCCGTTATTTTCCATTGAACTCCGCCCAAATCTTACGCAAGCGCTCTGTTAGGCACACTACCCTACCAAGGTATCGGTGATCCCTAACCGCGACCGGTTGCGTTCGGATTGGCCGGAGGCGAAAGTCAAGCGACAAGAACGGACGGACAAGGGTCAATAAGCTAGATTTCATGAATACCGTGCTTAAATACCCTAATCCACGTTGTTGCCGATTGCTCTAGCTTCAATTGGTCAAGACTCGGCTCAAAGGTTTGAGTACGAATTCACTAGCTTACACTACTGTATCTTTTCCTAACAAACTTTATACGTGCATATACACTTCGGATAGATACGAACAATTCTTCCCACGCACATTAACTCGTCGTAACAAGAACGTAAAATGCTCCGTCTCCTTGTGGATCGACCCATGCTCATCGCGGCTAGCTGCAAAGCGACACCGTCCTGATCGCGGTTAAACTTTAGAACTTTAAATATCTGACATGCTTTTGGCGTGCGATCAACTCCCCTATTACTCTAGGTGATCCGACAGTTGTAAGGCTAGCACTGTTGCACTCACATGCAAGGCATGTGAGAGCAACGGTTAGGGGAATTTGTTCCCTTATTAAAAAAGTTGATGGGTAGCCCCCACATGTTAAATACGTAAGCACTCATATGCAAAACAGGTGAGCACCGGCTTTAGATATGATTTAATCCTATAAAAGCCTCCACGTGCTAAATACGTAAGCACTCACATACAAAATATGTGAGTACCGGCTTTAGATAGGATTAAATCCAATAATAGCCTCCACGTGTTAAACACATGAGCGCTCATGTACAAGGCACATAAGTACCCTGGCCATATATGTATATGGCAGTACTCACATGATAGCACGTGAGCGCATCAGGTTGAATTAAATTTTATATGTTAGAATTAAATTCTATTTGGGAAATATTTCCCCCGATCTTTCTAATATAGAAAGATTTTCTCTGTTAAATAGAGAGCCTTTGGATTTAAAATCCAACCGTGATTATAATATCACTGATAAAATCAGAAGATAGAATTAAATTCTATGTTAGGAAAATATTTTCTTAATCTTGTTAAAACTAACAAGTATCTTCTGTTAAACAAAAAATCACTGGATCAAAAATCCAAAGATGGATAAAATTCCCCAGGTGATCTTTAACGTCAATTAGATCAATTGATATCTCTCAATAAGAGATTTCTCAAACTAATTGATAGTTTTCCCTCTACTATATAAAAGACCTGAGACTTCAAAACCCACACATGAGATAGAGAAAGAAAACCCTCTATAAACTTCTGATAGAGAATACCCTCCATAAGCTTCCACAAAATCAACCGAGAATTTAATTCTCTTTTTGAAGAAGACCATCCCCTTGTTCAAATCTTAGGGAAAAACAGAGATAAAAGTATTTTCTTTCTTCCTCTCTTATGTATGATGTAAGGATTTAACCCTTTAAAAGAACTTAGTTCTTTTTCGGGATCTGAGATCCACAAGACAAGTCTCCCATAAAAAGAGAAGTTAATTCTCATCCGGAAAATCTTGTTCTTCAAACTCAAGATCTAAGGGAAGACTATGATGTTTTACCACCCCATATGAATAAAAGAAATAAACATAGAAGAATGAAAAGAAAAGAATGGAATTTATATTTCAGGAACTTAGTTCCTTCAAGATACGATTAAGAACTTAGTTCTCAGAAAAAAAATAACTTAGTTCTTATATAAAAAAGATCTGCAAGGAAAAATTAAAGTTTAACTCTATTAATCTTTGTATGAACATAGAAAGGCTCACATGAAAGACACGTGAAAATCCCAAGAAAACATGTCTCACAAGAACAATGTCTCATGTGAAACACACATCAAAACCCAAGGAAACAACGTTTTACATGATATACACGTGAGAATCCAAAGAAACAGCGTCTCACGTGAAAGGCACGTGAGCGCTCAAAAGAATGTATGAAACATCGCCTCATGTGAAAGGAACGTGAGCGCTTAAGAAAGAAACAGTGTCTCACGTGATATCCACGTGAACGCTCAAAAGAAGCTATGAAGACAGCGTTTCACGTGATATCCACATGAGCGCTAAAAGAGAAGCCATCTGAGACTTAAAGCTCACATGAAAGGAACGTGAGCGCTGAGACTTAAAGTCTCACGTGAACGTGAGCGCCCGAGACTTAAATTCTCAAGCTGAGAAGAAAATAAAACATAGGTGCTTCACGTGATACACACATGAGAGCTAGTAGCCGAAGACACGCAGTTCGCGTGACATCCACATGAGCACTATATGAATGAGTGTTTAGCATTACTCACGTGAAAGGCACATGAGCGACCATGGAGACAGTAGTTCACGCGACATTCATATGAGTGCTTAGCACTACTCACGTGAAAGACACGTGAGCGACCATGAAGGCAGTGGTTCATGTGACATCCACGTGAGCGCTATATAATTGAGTGCTTAGTAATACTCACGTGAAAGGCATGTGAACACCAAGAGATATAGTTACTCACGTGATATTCACATGAACACTGAAGTGGGAAGGATATTATATCATATGATGAAGCTTAAGCTTCTAAGCGCAGTGCTTAGCACTGTTGGGTTATATAAAACCCAAAACAGAATGTATGGCCTAATATTTAGCACTGTTGGGTAACACAAAACCCAATATTTAGTGTAAGAATAGACTAAGCCCCTGAAATTTCAGACTTCTTCGATTTTAAAAAGAAAATCAATCAAGCTCATATATTTTAAATCGATCTTAATCTAAAGCAAGATTAACGATCCTTAAACCTCTGAACCGACAACAAAAAATACCTAAGTTCATCCCAAATCTGAGATTTACGGATTTGAATAAATACGCGCCCTACGGATGACGACAAAATTAGTCTCCGTATACAATTCAAGGGCAACCCCAAAATAAACAATATATAACACGACACGAAGTGAAATATTGGAGAAGGAGAAATTTTTATCGCGTTTCGATAACGTAATTAACTGCAGAGGCTTGCACCTACAGGATAAAGTGTCCCTACAATCAAAAACCCCTCACAGATGAGTGGGAATCTGATAAGTCTGCTAACACAGTCGCATCCATCCAAACCTCCGATAGACGGTGACATAAATCAATTTGGTATCTTCAGTAAGGTGGATGGATATATTCCATATAGCATCTTCTCCCAAATTCAGGCAAGAGGTTCCATCCCAGTTCGTCTTTGTTTTCGGTGGTAAATAGTGAGATGTTGATTGCTGTTGATTGTTGATTGCTGCATGGAAAAAAAACATTATTTCAGTACAAATATCGATATATATATTGTGAGAGCTCGCATGATTGCTTAACCTGAAATATGGGAGGAGAGCTAGGTTCCACCGGACGTGCCAGAATCTGTATAGTGTTTTTCGTCACCCTATTGAGATAGGAATGCGTACTTTTTGATTGTGGGGTTTATTGATTGTAGATACCAGCATAGTATCTTAATTAACAGTTTCTTGAACTTGGTTGCACTCGTAAAGCGGTCGCGAACAAAACTGCCGTTAATTACCCTTCGCTTGTGGAAAGAGGGAACCTCCGATTATCTGGTCAAACAGATCATGCAAACTCAATGTGCGGTATGTGATGTGTGTGTTGTGTTTTGAAAATGATGCCAAAAAACCGTGTTCATTTCATTTTTTTATTTATTTTGTGAATATTTACAAGAGAGACTTTAAAAATAAAATTTTAGCAAACATTTTTATATTTTTCTCTTTTTATTTATTTTTCTTTTTTTATAAAAAAAAGTGTGGGAGTGAAACGCATGCACGCGCGCAGTGCGCTTGCTCGTGTGCTTAAGTAGAGAAATTCTATCATTTAGTTTTCTCTAATTGATCTTAAAATCAGTCCCGGGTGCTTAAGCACTGTGAGATTATATATCCGAGGGCCTTTATTAACCCATTTTATATTTTCATTTGTTTAAGAAATTATATGATTGATTTCTAGTTAACAAGATTGGTAGCTTTCTGTTTATGAAAAATATGAGAAATTAATTCTCAAGTATAGCTTAAGCTATAATGAAGCGAGAGCTTCAAAGCTCTGGTGCATTTATGCTAGCGCCAGAGGGCATTGGCGCATACTTTAGGCAGCGCCATTAATCCTCTGGTGTATGGACTTAAGTCCTTTTGGCCAATTAATTTAGTGGGAACAATTATTAGCGCTAGGCATTAAATAGCGCCAGAGAATTTACGTTTTATTTGAAATATTTTGGTGGGAACAGGCACAACCACTAGTGATTGGCAGTGAGTGGTCAAAGAATCTTCAAGAGGCGTTTCATCGGATCCAAGAAACGCAGAAAAGTCTGCATTATATCTATGCCACAGAGAGTCGTCTTTAGTCGAGGCAGAGGTCATTCTGGTCGAGAAGGAGCTCGGGGCAATTATTATGGAAGAGGAGTTAGTGGGGATAGTAGCCGAGGTAGTTACTCAAGGAGAGGATATGGTAGTAGTCGAGAAGGAGTTGAGTGTAATTATTATCATGAACTTAGACATATGAAGTATAATTGCCCAAAAAAGGTAACAGTTCTACATCTCATGTCGCTTCCGATACTAACTCTGCCATTAATTCTATGGATGCGGAGACGTTGGAAAGTTTCAGATTGTTTCATCAATTTCAGCTCTCTCGGTCGCAGTCATCCTCTAGTGCTATATTTTCTAAGAAAGGTAACTCTATTGCTTGTCGATCCTCAGTATCTCCTACTTCATAGGTGATTGACTTAGAAGCATCAGATCACATGACTGGGAATTCAAGTATATTATCCAATTTCTCACATATTTCTCACACACCTGTCAAACTAGCTGATGTTTCTGTTTCACCTGTTAGTGGTATAGGTTCAATGTTTTTAAATCTGTCTATACCTTTGCACTCGGTTTTATATATGCCTCGCTTTCCCTCCAATTTGTTAGGCAGTGTCGCACACTTTACTGGGTTCGTACAGAGGCGGAATTTTCAAAAAAAAAAATTGAACGGGAAACACCGACTAATCTCCAAGATCTACCGTAAGCCTTAGATAACAAAACTTGCAAAAGATCTAATCTACTATGAAGTGATTTATACCTTTGTTTTCAAGTCCTTCAGGTCTTCTTGTCCTCTTCATAAGCTCCTTTTTCGTCGGGATCGTGCTTGATCGTCGGCCTTCTTAAGTCGAAGATGATCCACCCGAGAGTCTATGGTTCAAGCTCTAATCTCAAAAGTGAGGTAACTAAAATACATAATTTTCTAATCTAGGTAGCTTAGATGATGTAGAGAATATTTATTGGATTATTTTATCTCAATAACCATAGGTTTCTCAACTCATGAAAGTATTAGGGTTTGAGGAAGAAAAAGAGAGCAAAGGAGGAAAGAGAATGTGAAGTGAAGAATGAATGAAGAAAGGCTAAATGTTGATAACTATCAAGCATATTATTTCTAATAGAAATAATGTGACATGCTTCAATAGTTATCATAAATGAAATGAATAAAAAAAGAAGCAATGCTTCAACCATTCTTTTATAAATCCTCATCCCTCCATCTCATTATCTATTTAATTAAATAGATTAACACAAAAATGAGGTGTTTTCTTCTAGAATGATTCTAGTGCAATGACAAGAATACCCCCCCCCCCCACACACACACACCACATATACATACCCGTACTCGTACAACGAATACCAAGAGATAAAATATAATCCAATAATATAATACTAGAATGGGCTTAATCCTAAGCCCGCTAGTATTATCCGTCCGAACAAAAATACGTGTAGCTAGTACATGTATATGATCTAAACGCTGCATGTAAAACCATACAGACTCTACATCTTTTTTCCTTAACCAGGGAAACCCTCTGTGTGGGACTTTAAACACTCGACAGTATGCTGGCAATAGGTTTAACCATAAACACGTCAGCGGTACTAGCTGCACGTGTTGGGTTACGATAGCGCCCTGGCCAGCAACCATGGCCGATGCGGAATAAAAATGACGTTTAAAAACTTGGCGCTAACGAACCCGTCGTAGAATCGAACCATAAACCTAAACTAGCTAACTAACAAAGAGCTAAACTACTATGATAGAAGCATTATACCAAATGATCCGTGTCCTTCGGTCTTCCACCATCATCCTTAGCACCTTGAGGTGTCCATGATTGAGCTTGGCCTTCGATCTTCCTCCGTCGAAGACGATCCAACTTAGGGGGACGATGCAGGCTCCAGCTTCGCCTAGCAAAGCAACCGATGCTCCAAGATTGCTAGCAATAAAGAGTGGGGTGTGTAGGAATATCTCACTATCTTTTTCTCTCGTGTCTCATGCTCAAGTGAACAATCAAAGAAGAACAAAGAGGAGGTGAGGAAAACCATGGGCATAAGCAACTCAAGAAAAATGGCTAAGTCTCTAAGAGAGTATGAATGAATGAATCATTGAGTGAATGAGTGTAGTATATAGAAAGAATGGCTATGTGTTTTCAACCATGCAGGAAAATATCTCACACATTTTACAATAAACAATCAAGAGTTATACCTCTCTACATACCTCCAACCATGCTCATGCCACCTCACCCTCCACCTCATTTCCAAATGATTTTCTAAAAAAGGAAATCATATAATGAGGTGTCCATCTTCTAGAAGATATTCCGTATAAATACGGAATACAACCCAGTATACTATCGAAATACATATACGCGTATTCGTATAAAAAATATGAATAGCCAAGAGAGAAAATGAATAGTGAAAAATAATACTAGAATATATAAATATATATATATATATATAAATTATTAAATCAAAACTTAATTTAATAATCTGGCTCAATCCTAAGCCGCTAGTATTATCAACTGTCCGATAAAAGTCTGTGTAGCTTGTATTCATATTTAATCGGACACATGTATGTACCAACATACGTCATTTACATCATATCATCTGAACCGTGAAAACCCTCTGTATGGTACTCTAAAGACTCGTCAATACGCTGGCAGTGGGTTTAACTAAAAGCACGCCAGCGGCACTAGCTGTACGTAACGGTCACCCAGGTATTGAGTGAAAGGAAGGCCGACGAGTAAACTCATATGAACCCCTACTGAGCCTGTCAGTGACAATCTCCGTACAGTCCGGTCTGTTCGTCTAAGAGTATCGCATATTGAGTCTAAGGGGGTGGATAAAGTCAGACCCCTAATAACGCGATATTTCGTGTCGGTATGAAGCCCATCACCAACTGAGAAACTACTGATCCAAATCAGTAATTCTCGTCTACCTTGGCTAAGGATTTCTGGTGATGGCCACCCGTTCACCTCGCGACATCAACCCCCAATACCGGGAGAGGCGAATCCCCGACGATCCGCACACTGCCTTCATGTCGATCGGGACTGTACCTAACTAAAACCTGTTTGCACGACTCCTTTGAGCCGTGGTAGGGTAGTAATCAAAGCACAGTGGGAACTCACAGGAGACAAATGACGATCTCAGGTCGACAGACTAATCTGTACCCATGTCACCTGGGAACTTCTATCTAACAATAGGTATAATACCAACTAGCATGTTCCCGGCAAGTTCGTCCAGTGTACTCATAACCCAATGAGCTCCTGTATACTATCTTAGATGACTGACTGACACCAATGGCTTGTGAGACCGGCCACCGCCCCTCGTCGGGGTCTCGATATGTATACACTAGTCTACTCCGGAGTATCGATGCCCAGTCTCGATACTCCCTCGACTAGGGATATTTAAGGATGTGCTTATAGACCACCCAGCTCCCATATATATAATCGCCATCATAATGCTGGTATTCAAGCAAGAATTCTATGGGCTCAATCAACATGTAATAGTGATCTGTAATAGCACATAATGCATGTACATGATAATAGAGACAAACCAGATAGCATACTATCATCTCGAGTAAGACTGTTCTACCTGTATAGGTCCTCCCTCAATCATCACAATTACATGCCTGCAATCACAATATTTGATTTGAGGGCACTATAGCCAACAGTACGTAATGGATACACAGGTACCTGTCAAAAAGAAGGCCGATGAACAAACTCATCTGAATTCCTGCTGAGTCTGTCCGTGACAAACTCTGTACAGTCCGGTCTGTTTATCTGAGAGTATCGCATGCCGGGTCTAGGGGTGGAAAACGTCAGACTCCTAATAATCTGAAAAGTCATGCCAATGTGGCTCAAAACAATCCGAGAATCTACTGATCTAATTATCAGTAATTCTCAATCCGCCATGGTCAGGAACTTATGGTGTTGGCCAACCGAACACAGCGTGACATCAATTCCCTATACCTGGAGAGACGAATCTCTGAAAATCGCTCACTTGGCTTGGGACTGTACCCAATTAAAACCTGTTTAGACAACTCAGTAGAGCCGTGGTAAGGTAGTAATCAAAGCACAGTGGGAACCCACAAGAGACAAATGACGAGCTCAGGTCGACAGACTATCTATACTCATGTCACCAGAGAACTGCTATCTGATGATTAGTATAATACCATCTAGCCAGTTCTCGATGAGTCTGTCCATTGTACTCACTCCCAGTGAGCACATGTATACGATCTAAGGTGCCAAAGACCAATGGCTACGGCACCAACCACCGCCCCTCGTCGGGGTCTAAAAACATATACACCAGTATACTCCAGAGTATCGATACCCTGTCTCGATACTCTCATGACTAGGGACATTTAAATATGTGCTTATCAACTACCTAGCTCCCACAAGTATGATTGCCATCATAACGCTGATAGTCAAGTAATGATCATACGGGCTTTATCGACATGTATTAATGATACGCAATAACAAGTAAAATATATGCACATATTAATATAAAGACAAACCAAATAGCATACTATCATATTGAGCAAGATTGTCATGTACATACATATGTCCAAACATCCATTTGTATACATATACAATAATGGCCTCTTGGGCATATATATCCAACACAATTTGCTTTCTATTAGTCAACTCACAAAATCTCTAAACTATTGTGCTGTTTTTTATCCTAACAACTGTGTATTTCAAGAACGGGGAACGAGTATGACGATTGGCACCGGACATGTGTCTGATAGTCTTTATCAGATAAATAGCTTTCCAGAGTCGGTTGCATGCTTGAGTGCTTCTACAGTCTTAAATTTACACTGTCAATTAGGACATCCATCATTACAGAACCCAAAGAAGTTACATCCAAAAATTCTGCGGCTACTGAGTTATTGTGTGAGTCTTGTCAGTTAGGAAAGCACCATCTTGTATGTTACCCTCCTCGAGTCAATAAGTGAGTTAGTACTCCATTTAGTTTAGTTCATTCCGATGTGTGGGGACCATGTTCAATTAAGTCGTTATTTGGTGATCGGTACTTTGTCACATTTGTCGATGATTTTTCCCTTGCAACTTGGTTATATTTAATAAAATCTCGGTCTGAAGTTTTTCGGTATTTTGAAAATTCTGTGCTGAAATTAACACACAATTCGATGTTTTTGTGAAAATACTCCGCAGTGATAATGCGAAAGAATATCTTTCTTCTGAGTTTCAGAATTCTATGTCTGCATCTGGTATTCTTCATGAGTCATCTTGTTCTTATACCCCCCAACATAACAGTATTGCTGAGAAAAAATCGTCATCTGTTAGAAGTCGTCCGAACACTACTCATTCATCGGCAGGTTCCTCATCATTTTTGGGGGAATGCGGTTCTTACGGCCGCTTACCTCATTAATCGTATGCCATCCTCTATGTTAGATGGTCAAACTCCTTTTTTTATCATATTCCCTAATGACATTCTGTTTTAAGTTCCTCCTCGAATTTTCGGTTGTGTGTGCTTTATCCAGAAACATAGACCTGGTCGAACTAAGTTGGATCCTTGATCCCCTCAGTGTGTCTTTTAAGATACTCTCACTCTTAGAAAGGGTATCGATGTTATCATCATACCCTTCGTCATTGTTTTATCTCAGTTGATGTTACCTTTCTTGAGTCGCAGTCTTTCTTTCCCGTGAGTCAATCCCTAAATGATACCAGTGACATGGTATTTCCTGAATACTCCAAGATTCCACAGGACAAGACTGTTTCCACTCAAGTTAGCAACCCATCTTTGGACACTGCTACTGCTCCAAATACTTGAGACACCTCCACCGGACCAAAATATTCCTTTGAATCTGTTCTCCGCCGAAAAGACGCGACCGAGACGTTGGGACGTCAGGACTGAATTTCGAGGTTAGATGCTATTTGGTGCTATCCGCCCACCTCTCCGAAGATACCAAGTTAATTTATGACACCATATATAGAAGGTTTAAACGGATGCGACCGATGTAGTAGACTTCGTCAGATTCCCCCTCGTTGAGGGGTTTTTGATTGTGGGAACACTCTTCCCTGCAGACGCAAGCCCCTGCAGTTAATTACACTACCGCATCACGGTAACCACTTTCTCCTTCTCCAGATGGTCACTTCGTGTCGTGGGTGTTTAATTTGTTTTTGGTTGCCCGTGGATTGTATACGGAGACTAATTTATGTTGTCGCCCATAGGACGTGGATTAGTCCAAATCCGTATTTTCTTAGATTTGGGTTTGGGGTTAGGTTTAAGGATACGTTAGTCTCATTTGAGACTAAGATCAACTTAAACGTTTGTTAAGGATACGTTAGTCTAATTTTAGACTAAGATCAACTTAACGATTTGTTAAGGATACGTTAGTCTAATTTTTAGACTAAGATCAACTTAACAGGATCATTTAGATCCGACAAAAGAGAATTTGGGCTCTATTGTTTTAGTTTAGGGACTTTGCGGTCCATTGTTAGTTTAAGAACATTACGTTCCAATTTTAGTTTAAGGACATCTCGGTCCAGTTTAAAGACAAAATAGTCTGCAGAGGTTAAGGACATCATAGTCCATGGGTTTAAGGACCCCACAGTCCGAGGTTAAGGACATCATAGTCCATGAGTTTAAGGACCCCACAGTCAGAGATTAAGGACATCATAGTCCATGGGTTTAAAGACCCCACAGTCCATAGTGTAAATACGTCATGGTCTATAAAGTTTAAGGACATCATAGTCCATGAGTTTAAGGACCCACAGTCCGTAAAGTTTAAGGACATCATAGTCCGGTTTAAAGACGTCTTAGTCTGTAGGGTTTAGTTTAGGGGCATTGCGGTCCATAAGTTTAAGGACATCATAGTCCATGGTATTTTGGCTCCATAGTTTGGGGACGCGGTAAAAGTTATTGGTTATTGGGACCCTCCATCTCTCTGAAGATATTGAAGGATTACAACGACATGTATCAGAGATATGAAGAGATGTACTGATTGATCTCAAAAACTATCTATTAACCGCAATCAAGAACGGCGTCGCATGTAGCTAGCCGGTGAGTACGGGTCGATCCACAGGGATGTTGTGTTTTCCTAATCGCACTAACGAGTTAATTCCGATGGGTGTTCAGATTTCTTATTAAATCTAAAAACTAAATCTATCATTTATCTAGGGCAAAGAATTAAATTTAACTAGGGCAAGGAATTAAAGATCTAACTAGGGCAAGGAATTAAATTTAATCTAGGACAGAGAATGAAAAATTACCTAGGGCAAGAATTGAAATCTAAACTAGGGCAATTAAATAAATCTACTTACTTTACAGATGGCTCTCTCCAGACATTTACACAGGGTTGTCAGATCTGAATAGATGATATGAAAAGAGGCATCGATGCTCTCCAAAAGATTTCTAAATTTTATTCATAAAAAGAGGCATGAGGGAGGCATAGCCTTCACAATAATTTAGAGTTCCTATTTATAGAGGATAGGAACCCTAGGGTTACAATTGACTCGCATATCTGATTTTACAAAAATACCCCCTGAGAAAAGACCTAGTCAACTCCCGCGCACCGTCACAAAATTTCGCACCGACACGGGCATAACCCGGCCGCAGTTCCGCGGCCAAAGTAAGGGATTGAAGCTTCGGTTTTACTGTGCTACTCCTTCTTGACTTTATCTTCTTGTTTATATGGTTTTTTTCTCAGGTTGGCTTCTAGGTTTCTTCCAGATTTCCAGTGAATAGTTGCGGTGGACTTTTAACCGTTCGCTTTGTAATCTTGGACCTTGCATTGCCTTGTACTTTTTGAATTTTATCTTTGATGTAAGCTTGATCAAGAGTCTTCTGTTTGTTGGTCAAAGTCCCTCTTTTGTATCGTCTTTTATCTTTTTCACTGTTTTCGCTCCAAGAACCTGTAACCTGTAATATGTAGCAGACATCCGTCAAAAGCACCTGTTTATTTATAAAACGAATAAGAATGGGGAATATAATAATACAATATTATGGTGTGAACAAATACCCCCAAACTTATCTTTTGCTCGTCCTCGAGCAAACTTATTTTTTATTCTCTACAAAAACCTAACCGCACTTTCGCTGTGAAACGCGATTGCACTGAGCTCGTGCAACAAGCCGTTAAATCTCTAGGTGTCCCTAGTAGGAGGAGTGTTGTCTCCTGAGGGTTTTCAGCGGATACTACCCACAAAATCCTATCAATTCGGCCCATTAACTTTTATTCTCCAATTAGGCTTTCTAGCAAGGAATTCTATTATCGTCGACTCATAAATTATCCACCCATATTCTTCACACTTCCTCATCATTTAACTTAAGATTATATATGTTCTGCAGACCTACTTAGCTTTCGGCATTTCTTAAGTTTTCCTTCTAGGTTTCCATCTCCACTTAGGAATTTTTATCAACTTTACTAAAGATACAAGTTCTATTCTTCATTCCTCTCTCTTATCTAAACTCCAATCACATATCCCTGCGTGTGTGTGTATAAGTCACCCCTACACTTGGAAATTCAAATCAAGCAATCATACCTTTGTCCGTTGTCCAAAGCACTTATTAATTGGTGAATTTTTAAATGAATTTTGCTTACACATCCTTCATGCGACCGTTAATACTTCTTGAGGTACCAACAACCGATTACAAAATGTGTTTGCACTTTAAAGCGTACTTCCTATTCTTGTAACACCCAAGGCTTTAGCAGTGACTCCCAAACCAGTTGGTCTAAGGCACTAGGTGATGAAGCACCCTCGCTAAATATTTTTCTATTTTTGCAGCCTTAAGTAATCACAAAAACCAGTGTTCATTTTTTTATTCTTTATTCACACTTGTATATTTTTTTCGCTTCGTACTAAGGACTTTAGACAAGAGCATTTCAAGGTCTCCTCTACTATTCCAAGTTTCAAGGTGCGTGATTGTGCAAATTGTAGGGTATACGTTTTCAGAATCTAGACTTAAGCTAGGAATTATTTTTCAAACTTATACTCTAATAAAATATCAATATTTTTCCTTTGTTTCAACTTAGCCCAAGAAGTTAACCCAAAATTTGCCTATTTCTAAATAAACTACAAAGGCATATACTTTCTACTGTTAAACTTTAAAGAAGGTTATTTTTAGGGTTTTTAATTTACTAATTCTAAGATCTAGTTGTTCCTAGCCAGTTAACATATTTGTCAAACTCAAGTCAAATATGGCCAAAATTGAATACAATAATTTTTATAAGTTTTAAAAATTTTCAAATTTTTATGGGTTTTGAAATAAGTATGCAAATGTAAAAATATGTACAAATGAATGCGAAGGAAGAAAACGTACCGAGCATACCCCCAAACTTAAACTTGACAGTGTCCTCACTGTCATGCTAAACCAAGAGGGTTGAAATTTTCGGCACTCCCCTGTTTATTTATTTATAAAATTTTATATATATATATATATATATATATATATATATTTTAATGTTTTGAAATTTTTTTTTATTTTTTTATAGAAAAAGAAAACAAAAAAATATATGTACATATATACAACAAGGTTCCCCCCAAACTTAAGCTTGGCCTTACACAAACCAAAGGTTAGCACCAACCATTCAAAAATCTTATCGTGGTAATCATAGGGTTGGTGAAAGAATAGGGTGTAAAGGAAAGAAGTGAGAAGCACACGAGACCGAATGGGAAGAAGGGTGGAATATGGTCTCGGTAGAGGAGAAGAAGGGCAGAAAAGAGAAAGAAAGGTAGCACGACCTTGAGGGTGTAAATCGAGTGAATAAATTAGCACAATTTGTGATGACCGATGTGTTAAAAGTGATTGTGCTAACCTATCAACCCGTCGAGCAATGGGGTCAAATTCCTCAAGATTCGCAAGAAAATATTGGTACATTGAACTCGGTAGTGGAGATGAAGGCGTAACGGTCTCTTGTACGGTCGAAACGATAGGAAGGACGAAAAGGAGTGAATTAGGGATAGTCTCATTCTCACCGTAGTAAACTGTCTCGAACTTGAAAGATTCCATCAATGGTTCGAAACGACTGTATGCAACCGAGTCTGATGGTTCAACTAACTCATCAGAAAATGTAAAGGACTCAAACTCGGACGGTGAGTCTTCAACATCGTCCGAAAAAGTGAAACACTAGTAAGTGTTATCGGCTGTGAGAACTGTGTCAAATTCAAAGGAAAATTTTTCAAGCTCACAGTCTTCAAGCGTGATCTTTTGCGTGGTCGAAACGATGGAAAGGAGGGAGGGTGATTTAGTTAAAGGTTCAAGAGGATGAATTGGAAAATCTGACACATCAAATAAGAATGGTTCAACCTCGATATTATCCTCAACACTATCCTCATAATTCTCCTCAAAATTTAGCTTATCTATGCCATTATCATCAAAATCAAGACGCATATGAAGTTCGGGAGAAACATTTAATGACTAGGGATGATGAATTGGGGATAAAATTTCAATCAAATCGACTGGTTCATCATCCAAAATATTCCCGGCGTCTATATCCTCAATCAAGTGAAAATCAATTTTCTTAGACACCTCATCAAAAGTATAGATATTTATCGATTTAGGTTCTAGATTAGAGGTGTAAAGATCGAAAGGATTAAGTGTGGTTTCACTCGAAAAGGGTTCTTCACAATCTGGCAAATCAAGCACTACAAAATCACACAACTCATTATTTCGGACACAAGTTTGAAAATTGGAGTTGTTGGATTCAATTGGGTATGGGTAGGTTTGATTTGGAAATCCTCTCATATTCTCACTCTGTCCAACCGCCTCCTTATACATTGAAAAATTTGGAGCTAGCGGGAAACTAGCTACCGGTTCACTAGGTTGCATAAGGGCGGTAATGGATGCTTCCACATTCCTAACCATTTTGTTTGTTGCTGCAATGTAAGCTTCCAACGACTCTTCCAAACTAGACTTGGGTTGTGGAGGGGTTTCGGTAAAAGATTCAAAACTGTTTGGATACGTGAAACTCCCAAAAGGCTGTGTAGAAACAGGGTCTAGTGAAGGTGAGAAAGTCGAGTAGGACTGGTAGGAAGTGGATGGTTGGACAGGATTAGGGTCAACATGTGGATAAAAAGGTGAATGGACTTGTTGATCCCTAGAACTAGATGAGTGGAGAGGGGTGAAAGATCGGCTACGAGATTGAGCAATAAGCTCAGCAATGGACATCGGTTTAGGAGTTACAGCAGAACTTGAAAAAGTGGTATCAACATATGGAGGTGGTAAAGGTTGACTTGGTTGACACAAAGTGGGTTGTAAAGTCAAACTGTTTCTCCTAGATACTTCTATTTGATCTTTCAAAGATATTTTAGGCATGGAAGGATCGTCTTTAAATTGACCGAAACAATTGACGTACGACGCAAAGTTAGGTTCAGGATACCAAAGTTCGGCAAGAGATTTATGATGTGGGGTACCCATGATGAGAAAAGAAAGAAGGTGGGTGTAAGTGGGGTGCAAGGATTTCTTAGCGACAAACTTTTGCAAGTTTTTTTTTATAAAAATTTTCCTTTTTTTGTTTTTTATTTGTAACTTTTTGCAAAAAAGATTTTCGATAAAGGGCTTAGACACAAATGCAATCAACCAGAAATGCACAATCAGGCCTAGATCTAGGGTCACCTAGGTCAGCTAGACAGCTCCTAACTGTTCCAAAGGGCTAGAAATAGGACCTCAAACCGCCTCTTCACCGCCAATTGCGGCCAGGTAAGTGTCAGGTAAGTGGGAAAGAACCACAGTAGTGGGCCTAATTAATAACCACTAGCCTTTGACACACTTGCCTAGACACCGCAAAGTCAGTTTAGGATAAACGGTCGATGCCTATACTAGTACTCTGTCCTAGTGAGCGCAACGTCCTTAGGGCTGAGTCTAGTATTTTTTAATTAAGATTGGTCAATGCAAATGCTTTAAGTGATTTCTGGGATCCTGGGAAGGGTAATGAAATCCCCACCCAATCTGAGTTTGGTTAATAGCCCCTTAAAGTCCGATTAAAATATGCAAAACAGTAAATTCACTTGCAATTAATTATTTTTATTTTATGCGCGGCGCAAAGAATCCTGCACAAAATTTGTTATTGGAAAGGGGAAGATTTTTAAGCGCAAAGAATCCTGCAGGAGATTTGACAAAAAATATAATTTAGGTTGCAGAGAGGGAAAAAGGAAACAAACAGTGAAAATTTCACGCGATGACGTCAGCATGACGCGGCAGTTCAGCGGCGGGAGCGCTCTTTCGCGGCGGTACGGAGGCTTCAGGTCTCCAAAAAAATTATGCTGTTCTGATTTTCTAACCTCTTTCTGTTCTGATGTATCTTTTTCTATTTCGAACTCTGGATTTTTCCAGATCCGTCTCGATTGTAGATCCTGCGAAATTCAAACAAAAAATACCCTTCACAAAATACTAAGATGATAAATTTTTATATTTTTTGATTTTTCAGCTTTTATGATTTTTTTAATTTTATATTAACCCGAAATTGCAAAAAGAAAATGACACGCCATCCCCGGCAACGGCGCCATTTGATTGATCTCAAAAACTATCTATTAACCGCAATCAAGAACGGCGTCGCATGTAGCTAGCCGGTGAGTACGGGTCGATCCACAGGGATGTTGTGTTTTCCTAATCGCGCTAACGAGTTAATTCCGATAGGTGTTCAGATTTCTTATTAAATCTAAAAACTAAATCTATCATTTATCTAGGGCAAAGAATTAAATTTAACTAGGGCAAGGAATTAAAGATCTAACTAGGGCAAGGAATTAAATTTAATCTAGGGCAGAGAATGAAAAATTACCTAGGGCAAGAATTGAAATCTAAACTAGGGCAATTAAATAAATCTACTTACTTTACAGATGGCTCTCTCCAAACATTTACACAGGGTTGTCAGATCTGAATAGATGATATGAAAAGAGGCATCGATGCTCTCCAAAAGATTTCTAAATTTTATTCATAAAAAGAGGCATGAGGGAGGCATAGCCTTTACAATGATTTAGAGTTCCTATTTATAGAGGATAGGAACCCTAGGGTTACAATTGACTCGTATATCTGTTTTTACAAAAATACCCCCTAAGAAAAGACCTAGTCAACTCCCGCGCACCGTCACAAAATTTCGCGCCGACACGGGCACAACCCGGCCGCGGTTCCGCGGCCAAAGTAAGGGATTGAAGCTTCGGTTTTACTGTGCTGCTCCTTCTTGACATTGTCTTCTTGTTTATATGGTTCTTTTCTCAGGTTGGCTTCTAGGTTTCTTCCAGATCTCCAGTAAATAATTGCGGTGGACTTTTAACCGTTTGCTTTGTAATCTTGGATCTTGCATTGCCTTGTACTTTGTGAATTTTATCTTTGATGTAGGCTTGATCAAGAGTCTTCTGTTTGTTGGTCAAAGTCCCTCTTTCGTATCGTTTTTTATCTTTTTCACTGTTTTCGCTCCAAGAACCTGTAACCTGTAATATGTAGCAGACATGCGTCAAAAGCATCTGTTTATTTATAAAACGAATAAGAATGGGGAATATAATAATACAATATTATGGTGTGAACATGTACCCTTGAACCAATATCCCGATTTGGGAATGGGATGAACATCAGTTCAGATGTCATCTGTTAGGAGAACAGTAGCCATCTTTAGGACTAGGATTAGTTTGGGGAGACCTGAACATGGGGGCTCAGTTGATTGGTGACAAAAAGGGTCTTGACTTCGGAAGGCTTGGCTAATTTGAGCTAGGGTTGATTTCTCTTAGTCACCCCATAATGCTAAGCACTGAATCAGTGTTAACACTGGACTTTGGAGGAGGTCATGTGTGAACATGTGAGGGTCCCCGAAGTGGGCATTGTTCCTTGAGTTTATTCCCTCATATATATATATATATATATATATATATATATATATATAAGTGCTGAGCACTTAGCTCACGTGTGAGCACGTGAGGCGCCCGAGGTGAGAACTGTTCTCTGGATTTTATTTCTCTTTCATTTATAAGTGCTAAGTACTTGGTTCATCAAACAGTCACATGCAGACACGTGAGGTGCCTTCAAAATGCGAGCGTTGTCTTTGGAATTTTCTCCCTCTTTTATACACCACTGTTTGGGGGTCACGTGGGAACACGTGAGGTGCCCCCAAAATGGGAGCTATCTTGGGTTTATTCCCGTTTTCCTTTTCTGAGTGCTAAGCACTATTGCGTCATGTGAGATCACGTGAGGCACTCTGAAGAAAGAAAATTGCCTTTGTTTTATTCTCTTTTTCTTTTTCCGAGTGCTAAGCACTATTAAGGGATCTCGTGAGGTCACGTCAGGTGCCTCCAAATTGAGATGCATTTTAGATTTACTCCCTTTTTAGAAAAGTTTGTTCAGTGGTGTGCCAAGAGTTATTGGTTATTGGGACCCTCCACCTCTCTGAAGACGTTGAAGAATTACAATGACATGTATCGGAGGTGTGGAGAGATGTACCCTTGAACCAAATTACAGATCGAGGGGAGAAATCATGGTGGGATGAACATCATTTTAGATGCCATCTGTTTGGAGCTCATTGGCTATCTCTGGGACTGAAATCGGTTTGGGAAATACTGAGCATGAGGGGCTCGATTGATTGCCCTCAGGAGATTTGATCTATGTTTGGCTAATATTGGCTTTTCATAGTGTTAAACACTGATATATGATCGGCGCTCACGTGCTCCCACGTGAGGCCTTAAAGTAGAGTTAAACACTAGTGTATGATCAGCGCTCACGTGCTCCTATGTGAGGCGCTAAGGCAGTGTTAAACACTGGAATTTGAGAATGCTCACGTGTCGCACGTGATACATATAAGTGTTAAACACTTTAGCCTTGTGGCCATCACGTGTAAGCACATGAGGCGCTAGCGCTGCTTCTTTGGGTTTATTCTTTTGTTCTCTTCTGAGTGCTAAGCACTAGTTGGGTCACGTGAGGCGCCCAAAAAGTTGAAACTGTCTTTGATTTATTGCTTTATTGCTTTATAAGTGCTGAACACTTCTCAGGGGTCACGTGGGATCATGTGAGGCGCTCCAAGAATTGGGTTTATTCCCTTTTTCTCTTTTACAAGTGCTGAGCCCTTCTCAGGGGTCACGTGGGGTCACGTGAGGCGCTCCTTTAGGCGGGCATTGCCTTTGGGTAGAATCCTCTTGAAAATTGCTAGAGGTCACGTGAGAACACGTGAGACGCCCAAAATCTGTTCTGCCTTGGCTTTACTCCATTTTTATTTTGAGAAGTTTGTTCAAGGGTCACGTGGGAGAACGCGACCAAATTTTATTCGTTATCTTTTGATCATTGAGGGGGGAGTCACGTGGACACACGTGATCATGTTGGGTACTGATCTCTTTTTTATGCATGGAGAGTTAAATCTCTTGTTTAAGAATTAAATTCTTTTATAGGGTTAAACCATAATTTTATTTAGAGGAATTAAATTCCTATGTGTTTTGTAAGAGTTAAACTCTTTTGGATTCAGTTCTTTCTCCTAGTTTTTGAATCTGCATGACAGAATCTTCCCGATGAGAATTAAATTCTCAACTTGTGGGGAGATCTGCTTCTGCAGATCTTAACCACAGGAAGAATTAATTTCTTTTAGAAGAGTTAAACTCTTATTTTGAGAATTAAATTCTCTTTTTGTGGGATCTTTTGGGAAGGGTTCCTCTTCTTTAGAGAATTAAATTCTCTTTCTATTTTTCTTCCCCTCTCCTCCTTCTGTCTCTCCTTCTTGGCTCCTATTTATAGGAGAAAGAAAAGAATCGGTTTTTTCAGTAAATCTCTCATTAAGAGATTTTTAATTGATTTTATAACCAACATGATCTTTTAGATTACTCGGTGAATTTTATTCACCGTTAGATTTTTAATCCAAAGGCCCTCTGTTTAACAGAGAAGATTTTTTGTTTGTTTAACAAGATTAGAATTTTATTCTATCAAATCATTTTAGTTTAACAAGATCAGAAATATATATTTTCTTAATATGAATATCTTGTTAATATAGAATTTTATTCTTATTATAAGATTAGGAAAATATTTTCCTATGATAGATTTTTATTCTATCAAATGATCACCACTGGATCTTTGATCCAAGGGTCCTCTGTTTAACAAAGAAGATCTTTCTAGTTTAAGGAAGATTAAGAAAATATTTCCCAAATAGAATTTAGTTCTAGAATTTTATAGAAACATTTTAAATTAGGGTGCTCACATACTTTGCATGTGATTGGCAAAAGCACTCACATGTTTAACACGTGACCCCTAGTGTGGGTTTTAGCCTGTGTATGTTCAGGGCGCTCACGTGTGTAATACGTGAGGTATGTTTGGCCCTTGGTTATTTATGTTCAGCGCTCATATGCTTTGCATATGAGCGCTCACATGTTTTACACGTGATGCCTGTTTGGCCCTTGATTATTTATGTTCAGCGCTCATATGCTTTGCATATGTGCACCCACGTGTCTTACACGTGATGCATGTTTTTTTAGGATTCTCCCCACTTTTTTGTAAGGGAACAAGTAGCTCTTGGCTAAAAATTTGGGCGGGAACAAATGCCCTTCCTACTTTGCCCACGTAGGTATGTACGTGGGTGAAGTAGTGCAGAGTTATGTAGGGCCATAGAATTGAGGGCTTAGGAGACAAGTTTAGGGTCCTTGCAGCCTAAGACTTTTTCCATCTTTATGAACCGTAAGGGTTTCAAGAAGTTTTTTCCCCCTACGTGTCGAAAGGATCTCGTAGGTGTAAATTCTCCTTAGAAATTGTGAGGTTTTCTATGTGTTCATCGCCTCCGTAAGTTGTAAGGATCTTACTTGGGTATTTTTCCTTACGAATCGTGAGGACCCGTAAGTAGCTTCTTTATTTCAGCGGCAAATGTGGCTTTGGCAAATGTAGCCCGCAGATAGTCCATATTGACCTCCTTGTAGAGCAGCGATGGCTTAGGAAACAGGGTCAGATCTGCCGCCTAAGGCTTTCTAACTTTATGAGCCGTGAGGGTCTCATAAAGGTTTTTCTTCCTGCGAGTCGAGAGGATCTCGTAGGTGTATTTTCTCCTTAGGAATCGTGAGGATTCCTAAGTGTATTTTCTCTTGAGAGTCGTAAAGATCTCGCAAAAGAATTTTTTCGCTTACAAGTCGAGAGGACTCGTAAGTATTTGTTTCCCTCCTTGTCGATGTTCGGCTTCGGAGAGTGTGGCCCGTAAATAGTATGCAAGCATCCATCTTGACCTCCTTGCAGGGCAGTGATGGCTTAGGAAATAGGGTTAGGATCTGCCGCCTAAGACTTTTAAACTTTATGAGCCATGAGGGTCTCATAAAGACTTTTCTCCCTACAAGTCGAGAGGATCTCGTAGGTGTATTTTCTCCTTAGGATCTCGTGGTGACCACTCCGCGCTAGTATGGGATGATCTCCGATAGTCTTTCAGGTTTTATATGAGTTGCTGTCAAGACCCTGAAGCTAGGAATATTGCCTTCGCTTCTTTTGCTGGCATTGCGTCTGCTGTATCGAGACGAATGTCGCTGTTGTCTCTAGGTTGTTGGTGAACCATCGAGGTTTGGAACTAGGGACTTTGCCGTGGCTCCGTTGTTTGATTGTCGCGTCTGAATCCTGCTGGAGGAAGAACGCTGTGGTGACATCTCAACTGCTGTATCGAGACGAATGTCGAGGTGGTGATCACTCCGTGCTGGTGTGGGATGATCTCCGATAGTCTTTCAAGTTTTATATGAGTTTCCGTCAAGACCCTGAAGCTAAGAATATTACCTTTGCTTCATTTGCTGGAATTACGTCTGCTGTATCGAGACGAATGTCGCGATGGTGACCACTCCGCGCTGGTATGGGATGATCTTCAATAGTCTTTCAGGTTTTATATGAGTTGCCTCAAGACCTTGAAGCTAGGAATATTTCCTTTGTTTCGTTTGCTAGCATTGTGTCTATTGTATCGAGATGAATGTCGTGGTGATAATCACTCCACGCTGGTGTGGGATGATCTACGATAATCTTTCAGTTTTTATATGAGTTGTCGTCAAGACCCTGAAGCGAGGAATATTGCCTTTGCTTCATTTGCTGGTATTACGTCTGCTGTATCGAAACGAATGTCGATGTGGTGACCACTCCGCGGTGGTGTGGGATGATCTACGATAGTCTTTCAGGTTTTATATGAGTTATTGTCAAGATCCTGAAGCTAAGAATATTGCCTTTGCTTCATTTGTTTTGGCGCATCCGAATCCTGTTGGAGAAAGAACGCTGTGGTGACATCTCGTTTGCTGTGGCGAAACGAACGTCGAGAAGGTGACCACTCCATGCTGGTGTGGGATGATCTTCTATAGTCTTTCAGGTTTTATATGAGTTGCCGCCAAGACCCTAAAGCTAAGAATATTGCCTTTGCGTCCTTTGTTGGCATTGCGTCTGCCGTATCGAGACAGATGTCGCGGTAGTGATCACTCCGCGCTGGCGTGGGATGATCTTCAATAGTCTTTCAGGTTTTATATGAGTTGTCGTCAAGACCCTGAAGCTAGAAATATTTCCTTTGCTTCGTTTGCTGGCATTGCGTCTGCTGTATCAAGACAAATGTCGCGGTGGTGATCACTCCGCGCTGGTGTGGGATGATCTCCGATAGTTTTTCAGGTTTTATATGAGTTGTCGTCAAGACCCTGAAGCTAGGAATATTGCCTTTACTTCGTTTGCTAGCATTGCGTCTGCTGTATCGAGACAAATGTCGCGGTGGTGATCACTCCGCGCTGGTGTGGGATGATATCCGATAGTCTTTCAGATTTTATATGAGTTGCCGTCAAGACCCTGAAGCTAGGAATATTGCCTTTGCTTCATTTAGTGGCATTGCGTCTGCTGTATCAAGACGAATGTCGCGGTGGTGATCACTCCGCGCTGGTATGGGATGAACTTCGATAGTCTTTCAGGTTTTATATGAGTTTCCGTCAAGACCCCGAAGCTAGGAATATTGCCTTTGCTTTGTTGTTTTGGCGCGTCCGAATCCTGGTGGAGGAAGAACGCTATGGTGACATCTCGTCTGCTGTGTCGAGACAAACGTCGAGGTGGTGACCACTCCGTGCTGGTGTGGGATGATCTCCGATAGTCTTTCAGGTTTTATATAAGTTGTCGTCAAGACCCTGAGGCTAGGAATAGTGGCTTCGCTTCGTTGTTTTAGCGCGTCTGAATCTTGTTGGAGGAAGAACGCTGGGGTGACATCTCGTCTGCTGTATCGAGACGAACGTCGAGGTGGTCTCTAGGTTGTTGTGAACCGTCGAGATTTGGAACTAGGGACTTTGCCATGGCTCCAAGGTTGATTGTCGCGTTCGAGTCTTGCTGGAATGAGGAGGAATGCCGTTGTGAGTCTCCAGGCTGTAGATATTGCCATCAAGACTTGGCTCTCTTTTCGATAGAGCATGGTAGGATGATATGGTTCCCACTTTGTTTATGCCCCTGGATTGTATACAGGGATCAATGTGATCTCATCTGTAGGGTAAGAGTTTCATTTTGTTATTATTTCTTTTATATTTTCGTGATGCTCTATCATTTCGGCTCTTTTATATCACGAAAGTCGCGATTGCCCAATCATTTCGGCTATTTTTCGCGGTGCCCAATCATTTTGGCTTTTATATGCATATATTTTACTTGCTGATTTTGTTGCAAATTGTCCTATCATTTCATCTATTATATGCATATATGGCTCGCTGACTTTTGCCGCGAGTATGAGGCTTGGGATCTAATACCCATTTAGGCATCAGCATTGCTACAACTAGGATATTGCCGGGAGCGAATCATCATTTGCCTTTGTCGGTTTTGAATAAAGGTGGCTTAGCAGACAGGGTTAGGATCCCGTCGACTAAGGCTTTTATCTTCATGAGCCGTAAGGGTCTCATAAAAGTATTTCTTCCTACGAGTCATGGGGATCTCGTAAGTGCATTTTCTCCTTAAAAATCGTGGGGATTCTTAAGTGTATATTCTCTTATAAGTCGTAAGGATCTTACAAGAGTGTTTTCTCTTTATAAGTTGTAAGGAGTTACAAGGGTCGTTCATCGTGTGAGCATATCCCTAGTCGCTGGTAGGACTCTGTTAGGTAAATGTTTATTCGTGCATGTGGATTGTATATAAGGGTTAATATTGAAGCACTTGTAGGGCAGTTTGCGGGTTGTGATGGCTTAAGAACAGGTTTAGATCCCTGTAACTTAAGTCATTTGAATCCTATGAGCCGTGAGGGTCTCAAAAGGGAATTTTCATTACGAGTTGTGAGGATCTCGTAAGTGTGCTTTTCCCTTAGGAATCGTGGGGATTCCTAAGCGTGCTGCTGATTGTTTCGAAAAATTGTTTTTGTAGTTAACCGCAATCAGAACGGTGTCGCGTGTAGCTAGACCGAGGTGAGTACGGGTCATCCTCTGGGAAACGTTGAATCTTTTACTCTTACTTTAGATGTGTTGAAAGAGAGAGGAGGGATAAAGAATGTTGATGAATGGTTTCTAGATCTACGTTAAGCACTAATGCAAAAATATAGATCTAGATTATTTTATGGATGTAAGTTAATATAATAAGGGGGCTTGTAGAGTTCGTTAGGATTTAGTAGTTATGGACGATTAATTAAAAGTTACCCTTTTTATCCTTTAATAGATTTAAAACTAGAACGACGGTGATGCGTGTAGATTAGGGTTTCTGGAGGGAAAAGGAATCCCACTCTTAACCCTTATCTCGACACGGAACTCCGTTCATATCTAACCTTTACCAAAACAATCATTAATCTAATCTCTAATCGCGGTCGGGACTAACAAAGAATTGTTAGCGCGCCCGATTAAGATGTTAATGATTTTTTTGATAAAGTTCATAAACTTTATAGGACTTAAAAAGGGTTTAGGGATGTTCATCATCCATTAGCCTACCCTAATCCTACGAACCCTAACAAGCGGAGAATTACTCGCGCATGTTGGGAGAAAGAGAGATGGAGAGAAAATGCTTAATTAAACTACGAAGAAATAGAATAAGAAAAAGAACTACCTTCATTAATCAACAATATTCATTACACTTTGATCCCTTAGAAAATGATTACAAATACTAGTTTGCTTCTCGATCTCTTCCAAGGAGGTAGACGAACAGTTGATGATCAGCCTGGATGCGTGAGCCGACTTGGACTTCGTGATCTCGTCGGCTTGATGATTTTTCCAAAAGGCTCTCGGTCTTTATTTATAGCCCCAAAGCCAGAACTATTGCTTCCAAATATGGAAACTAACTGTAGAGATTCTCGCCAAGAATTTTCAGCATCTAAGTCTTCTTTATGGCCGCGGATCCGCGGCCCAAGGGGGGTATGGCCGCGGATCCGCGGCCAATGGTCAAGATCTCTTGACCAAAATTTTAGGGCTTCATCTGTGTGATATTTGGCTATCTCTGGAGGCTTTGGAACTTGAAAATCTTCTCGTGGTTGCTGCCAGACTTGGTCTCCAAGTTTTGCTTTCTTAATTAGACAAGTTTCCTTTAACAACTTGATTTCTTGGAAAATTCTGCACAACTACTTGGAAAAATTCTACACAACAACTTAAATAATATTTAGTAGACTTTGTTCTACTAGGATTTGGTCGATGATATTATTTGCATACATTTTCCTACCAAATGCTAATTATAATATATCAACACATGGAAAATAGTATTTTTACACATAAACCCTCATATGTATGATATATTATAATAAAGACCTTTTTTAATATGAAAATGGTAGGAAAAATATAATAACAAATGTGCAGTTTTATCAACTGAACAAATACCCTCAAACTTATCTTTGATCGTCCCGAGCAAACTAGTTTATTCAAGAGAAGGAGAAAAAAGAAAGGAGAAAACTAAGCACACTTTCGTAGGCAAACACGATTGCACTGAGCATGTGCAACAAGCCGTTAAACCTCTAGGTGTCCCTAGTAGGAGGAGTGTTGTCTCTTGAGGGTTTTCAACGGATTACACCCACAAAATCCTATAATAAAAGAGAGATGGTGAAATTTACATATAAAGATAAGAACCATAAAAGAAAGACTTTGAAAATAAGAGTTTCCAACTATACTAGCTTTTCAGTTGTCATGAGCCCTATCTTAATAGTCATGAAAAGATGTTAGAAATCACATTATCTCTCAACAAAACATCATCTTTATTCTTCATTCCTACCTTTCATCCAAACATTGATCATATAACCCTACGTGTGTGTAATGGACATCCCTACACTCGGAGAATTCAATTCAAGCTATCATACTCTTGTCCATCTACCTCAGTACTTTTTAATTTGATGAATATTTATGGATTTGCTTACACATTTTTATGCGACCGTTAATACTTCTTGAGGTACTAACCGACCGATTACTTATGTGCTTGCTGATTAGGTGATAGTATTTTCCTCGTCTTGCACCACCTAAAGGCTTAGCAGTGACTCCCAAACCAGTTGGTCTAAGGAACTAGGTGATGAAGCACCCTCGCTATATTTTTTTATTGCTGCCTTGACGATAACAAAACCAGTGTTCATTTTTCTTTTCACCATTTTTATATTTTCTTCATTTATTATTTGCTTCATAATTTGGCTTTTAGACAAGAGCATTTCAAGGTATCCTCTACTATCCCGAGTTTCAAGACGTGTGTAAGCGCATATAGTAGGGTATCAACATTCAAATGTTTGGCTTCCAGAATAGAAACTATTTTTCAGACTTATTTTTATCCTCAGATTAGTGACTTCCTTCATCTTACTAACCCTTAGGATAACAGCTCATAACTACTTATTACTAGTTCGTTTAAGAAAACTTCTAATTTTTTTGGTTTTCTTAAAATATTCCTATCTTTTGGATGTAATTTTTCACTTTCTACTCTTTTGTTATAAAAGAAAAAAAAATTAATTTTTTTTTTTTTTGAAAATGTTGTGCTTATGCAAAGTATAATGCAAATTGATGCGTAAATAAGCACAAACCTCCCCTAAACCTGTTTACAGCAGTGTCCTCACTAATGTCATCTGTTAAGCTCAAAAACCTGTAGACTTAGGAGGAAAAAGGGGACAAGAAATAATGCAAGTGAAATCCTCCCCCAAACTTATTTTTGGCTCACAATCTTATAAAAATTCTTTTCTTTCAAGAGCCAAAATATCCCCCCAAACTTGAGTTAAATAATGTTAAGCAATTAAAATCATTGGGGGGGCAAAGTTATTAGTCAAAGTAAAGCCTTACAAAGACCAAAAGTCAACACCAACCATTCAAAAATTTTATCGATGAAGCACCAAGGTTGGTGGAAGAAATGTCACCTTTCGATGTGAAGAAGTGGGGAGGTGATAAGAGGTGTAATGGAAAAGGATTGCGTCTTAATTTGGAGAGACGACACAATGATAGTGATGATGGATTACTCGCATTATCGTGATTGTCAAGAAGAAGGGGTGGAGGTTCAATTTCTTTATCTTGGAGTTGATTCATCTCAACACCCGTGTCTTTTAAATATACGAGTTCATCAGCGAAAATTTCCTCAAAGCTTTCATCGATACCCCGAAGAATAATGTCATCAGGAAAAAACAAGGTGATCGTCAGACTCTATAAAAAGTTCCTCATCAGCGTTAGATGTTGACCCGGACAACTCGGTGGAAGAGTCCATGTATGTATAATACATGGTTGGGTCAAGCAACAACATATGAAAAGAGTCAGTATCATGAGGTTGATCAAATTCGCTGCTGTCGACATCCATTAATTCGACAGAACACACATGAGCATAGGGTTCGGAGGGTTCACTTCCCAACTTGTAAATGTTAAGCTCAATTGACTTCTTTCCAAAGGATAAGGTCATAGAGCCGTTTCTACAATTGATTACTGCGTTGGAAGTGGCCAAAAAGGGTCGACCAAGTATCACCGGGATTTGATTTCGTAGGTTCGCTACTAGTTGTGTATCTATAACGATAAAGTTCACAGGGAATATAAATTCCCCGACTTTGATTAACACATCCTCTAGCTCACCCCTAGGTTGGGTGATAGATCGATCGGCCATCTGAAGAGTGCAATGCGCCGGTTTTAACTCTTCGATCCCTAATTGCTCATAAACAGAATACGGAAGCAAGTTAACACTAGCACCTAAATCGAGTAGAGCACGATTGATATTTTTACCCCCAATAGAAATAGAAATTGTAGGACTTCCGGGGTCCTTTCGTTTCTTGGGTAGTTGTTGTGTAAAAGCAGTGCTCACATTACTCGCAAGGAAAACTTTTTTAGGTACTTGAACTTTTCTCTTCCTAGTGCACAAGTCCTTTAGGATTTTCGCATATGACAGAACTTGTTGAATAGCATCTAGGAGAGGAATGTTTATGTTAACTTGCTTAAAAATTTCCACAATCTTTTCCATTTGTGGACTTGGTCTGTTGCCCCTTAACCTGTTTGGATAAGGTGCTTTATCAATAAGGGTTTGGTCCAACATTGGAGAGGATTGTGGGGATAGAGTGGATCCCAGAATTGGAGTGGGGATCGTTTTAGGTAGATTCGAGAAAATGGGTGAAGGGTTCGAGCCTTGGGGAAAACGGAGAATAGGCTCGGATGAAGGTGGGAGACTAGACGAATTAGGGGAAGAAGTAGAAGCTAGGGTATCATTGGTGTCACTAACATCATCACATTGCTCACCCACTCGGTTATTCAGCACTTTTCCCGATCTCAACGTAGTAACGGAACTCACATTATAACTTTGCGAGTGGCCAGGATTAGGTATGGGTTGAGATGGGAGTTTCCTTTTCTCTCTCGCACTCATTGCAGCATTTAACTGTGCGAGTTGGTTTTCTATTGATTTAGTACTCTCACCATGGGAGGTGGATTCTTTCTTTATGGTATCAATAGAAGACTTCATCTCAGCCGACAATTGCATGGAATATTTCATGAACAAATCCAAAGTTTGTGCAAGTGAAGAGTTGTCAGTACCGGCCACTTGTGGTGTAGAAGTGTTGGCCGGATTTTGGAAATTTTGTGACTGAAAGGGGGGCTGATTCTGTGGTTGTGGTTGCTGTGGAGGAGGTCTTTGATAATTGCTTTGTTGGTTTTGGTTCCAAGCAAAGTTAGGATGATTCCTCCATCCTTGATTGTACGTGGAAGAATAAGGATCGTTTCTAGGTCGCTGCTGAAAAGAAGCATTAGTTTGCCCGTGACCTTGAAACGGTGCATTGATAGGACATTCTTCCGTTAAGTGTGAAGGATCTGAACAGCAACCACAGACGGTTTTGGAAAGCGTAACCTGATTTAGGGAGACTGATGAGAATCTGTTCTCAATAGCATCGAGTTTCTTCTGCATCGCTGCCATTTCGGCTTTCACTGCGATGGAAACATCGAGCTGGTGAACACCTCCCCTAAATGAAGGTGGTATTACGCTTTCCCACTGCAAAGTGTTTTCAGCGAGGTCTTCCAGATACTTCCAAGCTTCACCGTCATCTTTAGACATGAAATTGCATTAACACATTGTTTCAAGCATCTGCTTTGTCGCTGGATTAATGCCCTCATATATAATTCGACATAAATCCCATCTATTGATTCCATGATGAGGACATTGGACAAGCAGACCCTTGAAACGTTCAAAGCACTTCCAAAAGGGTTCATTGGGAAGCTGGGTGAACTGGTTGATCTCGCTCCTAACACGGGCAGTCTTATGGTTTGAGTAAAACTTCTTAAGAAATACTATGACGAATTCATCCTAATTAGTGATAGAGTGTGCGGCAGTATTGTAAAGCCATTTTTCTGCCAAGTCGTATAGTGTGAATGGGAGAAGACACAAGCGCATAGCATCGACAGTCAACTGTGAAGTACCCATCATTGCGCATACGTTTTCGAATTTGGTGATAAAAACGTACGCGTCTTCCGACTCAAGCCCATGAAATTTGGGCAGCAGATTGATGTAGTGGGGTTTAATTTCGAAATTATCCCCGTTAGGTGGTGGAAGAGATAGACAAGTGGGAAGAGGACAACGGATAGGATAGCATCTCTCTTGGAGAGAGATGCGCGGTGGATTCTGCGCACCTACGGGCGGTGGCAGCGTGGTGTTATATTCTGATGGAGTGTCGTCCATCTCGATCGTGGTGTGTGGTGGGGGAAAAGAAGATGAAGAAGTACCGACTTCGGCGTCGATAGCAAGAACACGGACAAGACGGGCACTAGGATCCCGTGTCTAGCCGAGCATGCACAAGCGGGTTTAGTGCAAGTGGCAGCATGTGTGTGCTTTAAAATTGGTTTGTTTTGTAAAAAGTGGGACTCAAGACAAATCACTCTAAAATGCACAAGCAACCCTAGTACTAAGGTTATCTAGGTCCAGTCTCTAGACCGCTCCTAGACTTCCAAAGGACAAGCCGTAGGATCAATTCTCTACCACCTCTTTACTACCCTTGTGGCCAGGTAAGTGCTAAGTAAGTGGGAGATATCCGCTATACGAATCACCGAAAATAGCGGGCCTAATTAAGTAAACCACTTTCCTTAGACACACTTGCCTAGGCACCACAAAAGTAATGCGGATAAGCGATAGATTACCCACGACCTTCCTCTGTCCTTAATGAGCGTGACAGTCCTTAGAGTCTGGTCTAGATATTTTTTAAATTAATGTAGGGTTGATGCGGATGCTCGATTTGTGATTTGTGGGGCTTAGGAAGGGTGATAAAATCCCCACCTAATCTAGATTTGGTCTTTGCCCCTTAAAGTCCGTATTAAAATATGAAAAACAAAACCAATCACAAAACTTTTGCAAAAAGATTTTTTTTTGAGCGGCGCTATTTTGCAAAGAATCCTGCAGAAAATAGATTTTATTGGATTTTAGAGGAGAGAGGAAGAGGTTAGAATCTTACCAGAGAATACTGATGCCCTAACTCCTCTGTTGTGCCGCGTTTCCGCCGCCACAAGGGTGTTTTTGCCGCGGATCCTCCGCGTGGCAGAGGGATCACTTGATGAAATTTTTTCTGTAGCCTTCTGTGCTCCTCTGGATCTCTAAGAATGCCTCTGTCTTCTGTTTCCTCAAGTCTGTGACTCCAGATTTCCTTGCAAAAATTCACGCGCAAATTGTTAAATATTCAATTTGCAGTTTTGTTTTAATTATGATATGAATCGAATAAGAATTCAACACAAATAATAAGAATAAAAAATTACACACGTATCCCCAGCAACGGCGCCATTTGATTGTTTCGAAAAATTGTTTTTGTAGTTAACCGCAATCAGAACGGTGTCGCGTGTAGCTAGACCGAGGTGAGTACGGGTCGTCCTCTGGGAAACGTTGAATCTTTTACTCTTACTTTAGATGTATTGAAAGAGAGAGGAGGGATAAAGAATTTTGATGAATGGTTTCTAGATCTACGTTAAGCACTAATGCAAAAATATAGATCTAGATTATTTTATGGATGTAAGCTAATATAATAAGGGGACTTGTAGGGTTCGTTAGGATTTAGTAGTTATGGATGATTAATTAAAGTTACCCTTTTTATCCTTTAATAGATTTAAAAATAGAACGACGGTGATACGTGTAGATTAGGGTTTCTGGAGGGAAAAGGAATCCCACTCTTAACCCTTATCTCGACACGGAACTCCGTTCATATTTAGTCTTTACCAAAACAATCATTAATCTAATCTCTAATCGCGGTCGGGACTAACAAAGAATTGTTAGCGCGCCCGATTAGGATGTTAATGATTCTTTTGATAAAGTTTATAAACTTTATAGGACTTAAAAAGGGTTTAGGGATGTTCATCATCCATTAGCCTACCATAATCCTACGAACCCTAACAAGCGGAGAATTACTCGCGCATGTTGGGAGAAAGAGAGATGGAGAGAAAATGCTTAATTAAAATACGAAGAAATAGAATAAGAAAAAGAACTATCTTCATTAATCAACAATATTCATTACACTTTGATCCCTTAGAAAATGATTACAAATACTAGTTTGCTTCTCGATCTCTTCCAAGGAGGTAGACGAATAGTTGATGATCAGCCTGGATGCGTGAGCCGACTTGGACTTCGTGATCTCGTCGGCTTGATGATTTTTCCAAAAGGCTCTCGGTCTTTATTTATAGCCCCAAAGCCAGAACTATTGCTTCCAAATATGGAAACTAACTGTAGAGATTCTCGCCAAGAATTTTCAGCATCTAAGTCTTCTTTATGGCCGCGGATCCGCGGCCCAAGGGGGGTATGGCCGCGGATCCGCAACCAATGGTCAAGATCTCTTGACCAAAATTTTAGGGCTTCATCTGTGTGATATTTGGCTATCTCTGGAGGCTTTGGAACTTGAAAATCTTCTCGTGGTTGCTGCCAGACTTGGTCTCCAAGTTTTGCTTTCTTAATTAGGCAAGTTTCCTTTAACAACTTGATTTCTTGGAAAATTCTGCACAACTACTTGGAAAATTTCTGCACAACAATTTAAATAATATTTAGTAGACTTTGTTCTACTAGGATTTGGTCAATGATATTATTTGCATACATTTTCCTATCAAATGCTAATTATAATATATCAACACATTGAAAATAGTATTTTTACACATAAACCCTCATATGTATGATATATTATAATAAAGAACTTTTTTAATATGAAAATGGTAGGAAAAATGTAATAACAAATGTGCAGTTTTATCAACTGAACAGTTGCTCACTTGTGAGTCGTAAAGATCTCACGCGGGTATTTTCTCCTTACAAGGTCGAGAGGACCTTGCAAGTTTCTTTTAACGAGATTGCTCCCTTTCGGGTTTTCACAAACTCGCCGGTAGTCCTGCTGTTTTTACTCACGGAGCCCTTTCGGGTTTTCATCCGTGCCCATCTTGCTTATGGACGTACCATTTTTTTCATTGTCAGCCTTAGGATGTTGCGGTCCTTAGTAGTTTATCGACGCATCGGTCAATTATTAGTTTAGGGATGTTTCGGTCTATTGTTAGTTTTAGGACATCTCGGTCCGTTGTTAGTTTTGGGACTTCTCGGTCCGTCGTTAGTTTTAGGACATTTCGGTCCTTCGTTAGTTTAGGGACGTTTCGGTCCATTGTTAGTTTTAGGACATCTCAGTCCGTTGTTGCAACGGTTTCGTTGGCTACCACTTATAGAGTTTGGGCATGGGAAGATAGAGAGCGTACATAGGCATCGTCATCTATCATTAACCTAGGCCGTAACTCGTCAGGTGTAATATTTCTTCAAGAAACGGCCGTTTATTAGCCTGAAGGGTTTTTCGCCATGCATATCCATGAGAAAATAAGCCAAACCCTGGTAGACTTTGTCTATGATGTATGGGCCCTCGTAGTTCGGCTCGAATTTCCCCCGTTTGGCACGATTGGGGATCATGGGTCTCTTGACCACTAGCACGAGTTCGCCTTGGTGGAATGTTCTCGGCCTAGTCAATCTCTCATATGAGCACGTCATCTTTGCTTTGTAAGCTTCCAAGTTTTGTTGCGCTATGAGCCGGGTTTCGTCGAGCGCGTCGAGCTCTTCAAGCCAAAGATGAGCATTCTCTTCGTTCGTTAGCTCGTAATGAACTGCCACTCGTAAGGAGGGTAACTCTATCTCCAAAGGGAGTACTGCTTCAGTGCCGAATACCAATGCATACGGCGTTGTGTTTGTAGCCATTTTGAACGTAGTCCGATACGCCCATAGAGCTTCATGCAGTCTCTCGTGTCAGTCCCTTTTATTTCTGGACACCGTCTTCTTCACGATCTTGGTCAAGGTCTTGTTGAAAGTCTTAGCCAGACCGTTAGCTCGAGCATTGTAGACTGAAGAGTATCTCCAGTCTATATTATGTTGCTGCGCGATGCGGCTGATTTTATGGCTTCTGTCGGCCGGCCCGTTATCGGAGATAATCCGTCGCGGAGTGCCAAACCGATAGATGACATGTGTCTTGAAAAAATGGAGAATATTCTCCGTCTTCACTTCCCTCAGCGGTACTGCTTCTACCCATTTGGAGAAGTAACCAGTTGTCGCCAAAATGAATCGATGTCCTCTGGACGATGCTGGTTCGATGGGCCCGATTATATCGATTCCCCAAATTTCGAACGGCCATCTAGCCACCATTGGATGTAGTGGATTTGGATGCTTGTGGATAAAGTCCCCGTGAATTTAGCACGAGTGGCACTATTTCGCGTATTCAAGGCAGTCCTGGATCAATAGTAGCCCATCCTTTTGATCTGCAGCTTCATCTTCGACCCGGCTTGATGAGAACCGTAGAGTCCGTCGTGAGTTTCTTGAACGACTCTCTTTGCTTCTTCCGGTCCCAGGCATCTTAGCCATAGAGAGTCGAATGGTCTCTTATATAGAGTATCATTGACGAAAGCGAAAGACATAGCTCGTTTCATGAGCTGATGTCTTGAGGACGCATCTTCAGGTGTTCGACGGGATTTGAAGTAGTTTATAAAGACTTCTCTCCAATCCTTATCCTTTTCCTGGTCTTTTATTCGTGGGGCTATTTTCTCGGTCGCTTCCTTTTCTTTGGACGACTCCGGAGACATATCTGCCGGTGCCCGACGGCTTTGTACAACGATCCTCACGTCATCGAGGTTTTTGTGAGTCAGTTCTTTAGCGATTTTGGCTAACGCATCCGCCTTGCTATTTTCTGCGCATGGTATGCTTTCCTGGGCATAGGAAGGGATCTGAGTCAGCAATTGTTGCACCCTTTCACCATACTTTACTAACTCTGGTTTGCACGTTTGATAGTCGCAATTTACTTGACTAACGACCAACTGGGAGTCTCCCTATATGAGGAGGTTTTCGATTCCCATGTCGACAGCGATCTCAAGACCTGCTATCAAAGCTTCGTATTCGGCTTCGTTGTTTGTCCTCGACTCTGTTAAGGAAAAGGCGAAGCGCATTATCCCTCTTTATGGAGTCATGAAGATGAGGCCTACCCCAGATTTGATTATGGGGGAGCTGTGCTTTCGGTTCTTCGTGGAAGACGCTCCATCGAAGTAGAGTTCCCATCGGGTATCGCTCCCTCCTCTCTCCCTGTCGATTGTGTCAAACGCGTGCTCGTCTGGCAATTCGCAATTTAAAGGTGACTCGGAAGGTATCGGATACTCAGTGAGGAAGTCAGCGATGGCCTGGTCTTTCACTGCCTTGAGAGGACGATATGTTATCGAGAACTCCATCAATAGGAGGGCCATTTAGCGAATCGTCCCGTTAGTATGGCTCTTGACATCAAATACTTGAGAGGATCCACTTTTGATATGAGATGAACCTCATGTGCCAAAGCATAGTGTCTGAGCTTCGTTATCGCGAAGATCAACACCAGACAGTGTTTTTCAATGGGGGAGTAATTATTTTCTGCACCCAGGAGAACTCGACTCAAATAGTAGAGGGCTCTCTCCTTCCCTTGGTCATTCTCTTGTGCCCATAGTGCGCCTAAGGAACCTTCAAGGGCAATTGTATACAGAATGAGGGGCTTTCCCTTGACTGGAGCGGTCAGCACCGGAGGATTCTGTAGGTATTGCTTGATTTCGTCCAGTGCATTTTGGCATTTGCGATCCCAGACGAACGGGGTTCCCTTCTTCATCAAGTGACTGTAGGGATGACATTTTCCGGAGAGGTTAGCTATGACCGTCAAGTGACCGTCGAATATACGCGAGCTTTCCTTGGAGAGACCGCAGTTTCTTCAAAGTTCGTGGGGAGGGCATTTCCATAATCGCCTTGATCTTTGACGGGTCGATTTTGATGCCTCGATGTCGTACAATGAATCCTAGGAATTTACCTGAGGAGACTCCGAATGCGCATTTGAGAGGGTTCATCTTCAGATTGTATTTCCGAAGGCATTGGAACACTATTTTTTGATGCTCCCAATGCTCTTCGTGCGATTTGCTTTTAACCATGAGGTCATCAATATAACATTCGACAATCTCGTGTATAAGGTCATCAAAGGCCTTCCTCATGGCCCTCTAATAGGTGGTGCCGGCGTTCTTCACACCGAAAGGCATCACTTTGTAGCAGAATATGCCTAGCGGAGTCCGAAAAGCGGTATGCTTCTGGTCTTCGGGATGAATTTTTAATTGATTATACCCTGATGAGCCGTCCATGAAGGAGAAGACCTCATGAGTGGATGTGTTGTTTATCATCAGCTCGGTGACCGGTACGGAAAAGTCATCCTTAGGACAGGCTTTGTTAAGATCCCGAAAGTCTACGAAGATGCGCACCGTCCTATTCTTCTTCTTGACTGGGACAGTGTTGGCGATCCAATCGGGGTATAGAACATCTTGGATGAAACCGGAGTCGATTAGCTTCTTGATCTCGGCGTTAATGCTCATTTCAAGTTCGAGCCGCATTCTTTTCGGTGTTTAATTGACTGGATTGACGTCCGGAGATATTGCCAATTTGTGGACGGCTATTTCTTGATCTAATCCCAGCATTTCGGAGTAGTTCCATGCGAAGCAGTCTTTATACTGCTTGAGCACGTCTTTTAGCGTAACCACCTTTTCTTCAGACACCAGCTCACTTACGAACGTCTGCCGTAGGTCGTTTGCCGTCCCTAAGTCGATTTTCCTTAGGTTGTCCGCAGTAGTATGTATTCCATCTTCCATCTCTTTTGGTGCCGGTGGAAACTCTGAGATCAATTCACCTTCATCCTCATTTTCGGAGCACCAGGAGAGGTCATCCATATCCTCGTGTACTCCTTCTCTTGTCAGCATTATTACGTGATAGGTGCGAGATCGCTTCCAAGACCGATGTTGATCCGGCTCTACTCTCGCTGCATACGTGGCTTTCGGTTCATCCTTCTGTGGCGGGGTTATCCTCCAACTGCTGGATAAAGCGAACCTGCTTTACTGATACTAGTCTTCTATCCAGTCTTTGAATGTGAAGAAGTCTTCGAGAGGATGTCCTATTACTCGGTGATAGGAGCAATAGTCTGGGTGAGAGACCTCGCCTGCTTGCTTAGGGTTTGCCTTAGATGAAGGATTAGCGAGTGATGCCACTTGAGCAAGCATCTCCTGCAGATTTTCACGTTGCAGTTGAACTTTTGTCAAGGACCGAGTTTGAGGTCGGTGACTAGTAGAAGCTCGAACTTCGTTTTTGGAATTCATCACATAGACTATGTGAACTACCATTCCCCCAGGCTTGGGGTGTTTGGAGTTTTGGCCTTTGGATTTTTCTCCTTGCACTTGAGCTTTATTAGGACTCTTGTTGTGAAAAGCCGCTTTGGTTTTGGGAGGGACCGCTATATTAAGATCCGTCTTGGGGTGAGTACCCTTCACCTGCTTCCACACCTTATGTATAGATGAGGAAAGTTGTCTCAGGGAGCGAACTGGTTTCTGCTCTCGTGGGATCTCCCTGGGCTGCGGAGACTTCTTCAATATTGCGATAGGAGAATTTTGTCTAACCCTTCACAACAACTTGAAGTTGTTCCCAGTTGGAACAACAACATTCACCGATGGGGTCAAAACAGAACCATACGGAGAACTGCCCCCAGCTCATTTTGTATGACGCTGATATCGACGTCGACCATTTCTTACGGCCGGGATTTGATTAGCTTTAGGATTTTGCCGAGCCTTCCCCCTGTTTCCTTTAAGAGCTTGAATATTCTTCTCCCTGCATTGACCTTGTTCCTTGCCATGTGCCAGTTTTTTTAGGACTGATTCCGTCGGCCAAACTGCTGCTTGGGGAACCAGCCTGTAGAAGACAGACTTCTTCTGGGCTTCCTCCTTTGACGTTGAGGCACCGAGGGTGGGAGGTGGGAGTATCGACCTAAAAAGAAGCCCATTGATTTCTTGAAGAGCCGGATTGCAGAGATCTGAGGCTGCAAGTGGCCCATACTTGACTCCACCGGATATGACAGAGCATTAGTTGCTAGGGTGGGAGCAAACGACATTCTTCATTGAGACGAAATGCCGGCTTCAGTTTCCACTCCACTAAGGGCAACCACAAACACATATATACCGTGATTATTTGATCGCGGAAAAACACGACGCACGAAATGTGGAGTGGAAAGAGGAAAAGGTCCCATCGGGCGTGCTAGAATCTGTTCTTCGGCGAAAAGACGCGACCGGGACGTTGGGACGTCAGGTTTGAATTTCGAGGGCAGATGCTATTTGGTGCTATCCATCCACCTCTTCGAAGATGCCAAGTTGATTTATGACAACATATATCGAAGGTTTAAACGGATGCGACCGATGTAGCAGATTTCGTCAGATTCCCCCTCGTTGAGGGGTTTTTGATTGTGGGGACGCTCTTCCCTGCAGGCGCAAGCCCCTGCAGTTAATTACGCTACCGCATCGCGGTAACCATTTTCTCCTTCTCCAGATGGTCACTTCGTGTCGTGGGTGTTTATTTTTTTTTGGTTGCCCGTGGATTGTATACGGAGACTAATTTTTGTTGTCGCCCGTAGGGCGTGGATTAGTCCAAATCTGTATTTTCTTAGATTTGGGTTTGGTGTTAGGTTTAAGGATGCGTTAGTCTCATTTGAGACTAAGATCAACTTAAACGTTTGTTAAGGATACGTTAGTCTAATTTTAGACTAAGATCAACTTAAGAATTTATTAAGGATACGTTAGTCTAATTTTTAGACTAAGATCAACTCAACAGGATCATTTAGATCCGACAAAAGTGCATTTGGGCTCTATTGTTTTAGTTTAGGGACTTTGCGGTCCATTGTTAGTTTAAGGACATTACGGTCCAATGTTAGTTTAAGGACATCTCGGTCCAGTTTAAAGACATCATAGTCTGCAAAGGTTAAGGACATCATAGTCCATGGGTTTAAGGACCCCACGGTCCGAGGTTAAGGACATCATAGTCCATGGGTTTAAGGACCCCACAGTTCGAGGTTAAGGACATCATAGTCCATGTGTTTAAGGATCCCACAGTCCGTAGTTTAAAGACGTCATAGTCTATAAAATTTAAGGACATCATAGTCCATGAGTTTAAGAACCCCACAGTCTGTAAAGTTTAAGGACATCATAGTCCGGTTTAAAGACGTCATAGTCTGTAGGGTTTAGTTTAGGGACTTTGCGGTCCATAAGTTTAAGGACATCATAGTCCATGCTATTTTGGCTCCACAGTTTGGGGACGCGCTAAAAGTTATTGGTTATTGGGACCCTCCATCTCTCTGAAGACGTTGAAGGATTACAACGACATGTATTAGAGGTATGAAGAGATGTACCCTTGAACCAATATCCTGATTTAGGAAATGGGATGAACATCAGTTCAAATGTCATCTGTTAGGAGAACACTAGTAATCTTTGGGAATAGGATTTGTTTGGGGAGACCTGAACATGGGGGCTCAGTTGATCGGTGACAAAAAGGGTCTTGACTTCGGAAGACTTGGCTAATTTGAGCTAGGGTTGATTTCCCTTAGTCACCCCATAGTGCTAAGCACTGAATCAGTGTTAACACTGGACTTTGGAGGAGCTCACGTGTGAACATGTGAGGGGCCCCGAAGTGGGCATTGTTTCTTGAGTTTATTCCCTCATATATATATATAAAAGTGCTGAGCACTTGGCTCACGTGTGAGCACGTGAGGCGTCCGAGTTGAGAACTGTTCTCTGGATTTTATTCCTCATTCATTTATAAGTACTAAGCACTTAGTTCATCAAACAGTCACGTGCAGACACGTGAGGTGCCTTCAAAATGCGAGCGCTGTCTTTGAAATTTTCTCCCTCTTTTATACACCATTGTTTGGGGGTTACGTGGGAACATGTGTGGTGCCCCCAAAATGGGAGCTATCTTGGGTTTATTCCCTTTTTCCTTTTCTGAGTGCTAAGCACTATTGGGTCACGTGAGGCACTCTGAAGAATGAAAATTGCCTTTGTTTTATTCTCCTTTTCTTTTTCTGAGTGCTAAGCACTATTAAGGGATCTCGTGAGGTCACGTGAAGAGCGCCTCCAAATTGAGATGCATTTTAGATTTACTCCTTTTTTAGAAAAGTTTGTCCGGTGGTGCGCCAAGAGTTATTGGTTATTGGTACCCTCCACCTCTCTGAAAACGTTGAAGAATTACAATGACATGTATCGGAGGTGTGGAGAGATGTACCCTTGAACCAAATTACAGATCGAGGGGAGAAATCATGGTGGGATGAACATCATTTTAGATGCCATCTGTTTGGAGCTCATTGGCTATCTCTGGGACTGAGATCGGTTTAGGGAACCCTGAGCATGAGAGGCTCGATTGATTACCCTCGGGAGATTTGATCTAAGTTTGGCTAATATTGGCCTTTCTTAGTGTTAAACACTAACATATGATCGGCGCTCACGTGCTCCCACGTGAGGCCTAAAAGTAGCGTTAAACACTATTGTATAATCAGCGCTCACGTGCTCCCACGTGAAGCACTGAGGCAGTGTTAAACACTGGAATTTGAGAATGCTCGCGTGTCACACGTGATACATATAAGTGTTAAACACTTTAGCCTTGTGGCCATCACGTGTAAGGACGTGAGGTGATAGCGCTACTTCTTTGGATTTATTCTTTTATTCTCTTCTGAGTGCTAAGCACTAGTTGGGTCACGTGAGATCACGTAAGGCGCCCAAAAAGTGGAAACTTCCTTTGATTTATTCCTTTATTGCCTTATAAGTGCTGAGCACTTCTCAGGGGTCACGTAGGATCACGTGAGGCGTTCCAAAAATAGGGTTTATTCTCTTTTCTCTTTTACAAGTGCTGAGCACTTCTCAGGGGTCATGTGGGGTTACGTAAGGCGCTCCTTTAGGCGGGCATTGCCTTTCGGTAGAATCCTCTTGAAAATTGCTAGGGGTCACGTGGGAACACGTGAGACGCCCAAAATTTGTTCTGCCTTGGCTTTACTCTATTTTTATTTTGAGAAGTTTGTTCAAGGGTCACGTGGGAGTACGTGACCTAATTTTATTCGTTCTCTTTTTATCATTGAGGGGGGGAGTCACGTGGACACACGTGATCATATTGGGTACTGATCTCTTTTTGTGCATGGAGAGTTAAATCTCTTATTTAAGAATTAAATTCTTTTATAGGGTTAAACCCTAATTTTATTTAGAAAAATTAAATTTCTATGTGTTTTGTAAGATTTAAACTCTTTTGGATTGAGTTCTTTCCCCTAGTTTTTGAATCTGCATGACAGAATCTCCCCAATGAGAATTAAATTCTCAACTTGTGGGGAGATCTGCTTCTGCAGATCCTAACCAAAGGAAGAACTAAGTTCTTTTAGAAGAGTTAAACTCTTATTTTGAGAATTAAATTCTCTTTTTGTGGGATCTTTTGGGAGGGGTTCCTCTTCTTTAGAGAATTAAATTCTCTTTCTATTTTTCTTCACATCTCCTCCTTCTGTCTCTCCTTCTTAGCTCTTATTTATAAGAGAAAGAAAAGAATCAGTTTGTTCAGCAAATCACTCATTAAGAGATTTTTAATTGATTTTATAACCAACATGATCTTTTAGATCACTCGGTGAATTTTATTCACCGTTGGATTTTTAATCCAAAAGCTCTCTATTTAACAGAGAAGATTTCCTTTTTGTTTAACAAGATTAGAATTTTATTCTGTCAAATCTTTTTAGTTTAACAAGATCAGAAATATATATTTTCTTAATATGGATATCTTGTTAACATAGAATTTTATTCTTATTATAAGATTAGGAAAATATTTACCTATGATAGATTTTTATTCTATCAAATGATCACCGATGGATCTTTGATCCAAGGGTCCTCTGTTTAACAAAGAAGATCTTTCTAGTTTAAGGAAGATTAAGAAAATATTTTCCAAATAGAATTTAATTCTAGAATTTGATAGGAACATTTTAAATTAGGGTGCTCACATGCTTTGCATGTGATTGGCAAAAGCACTCACGTGTTTAACATGTGACCCATAGTGTGGGTTTTAGCCTGTGTATGTTCAGAGTGCTCACGTGTGTATGTTTGGCCCTTGGTTATTTATGTTCAGCACTCATATGCTTTGCATATGAGCGCTCACGAGTTTTACACGTGATTCCTGTTTGGCCCTTGATTATTTATGTTCGGCGCTCATATGCTTTGCATATGTGCGCCCACGTCTTTTACACGTGATGACTGTTTTTTTAAGATTCTCCCCCTTTTTTGTAAGGGAACAAGTAGCTCTTGGCCGAAAAATTTTGCGGGAACAGACCCTTGTTCGCCGCCGAAACACGGAGACTCGACCGCGCGGGTCCGTCTTGCCTGCATTTTGGGGCAGATGCTATTTGGTGCTATCCGTCCACCTCTCCGAAGATGCCAAGTTGATTTATGACATCATGTATCGAATGTTTAAACGAATGCGGCCGATATAGCTGACTTCGTCAGATTCCCCCTCATTTGAGGGGTTTTTGATTATGGGGATTCTCTTCCCTGCAGGCGCAAGCCCCTGCAATTAATTACGCTACCGCATCGCGGTAACCACTTTCTCCTTCTCCAGATGGTCACTTCGTGTCGTGGGTGTTTGTTTTATTTTTGGCTGCCCGTGGATTGTATACGGAAACTAATTTATGCTATCGCCCGTAGGGCGTGGATTAGTCTAAATCCGTATTTTCTTAGATTTGGGTTACGGAGTTGGGTTTAAGGATACATTAGTCTTATTTGGGACTAAAATCAACTTAAACGTTTGTTAAGGATACGTTAGTCTAATTTTAGACTAAGATCAACTTAACGGAATCATTTAGATCCAACAAGAGAGCATTTGGGCTCTATTGTTTAGTTTAAGGACATTACGGTCGATTACCAGTTTAAGGACATGGTGGTCCAATATTAGTTTAAGGACATCTCGGTCCAAGGTTAAGGACATCATAGTCCATGGATTTTAAAGGACCCCACAGTCCGAGGTTAAGGACATCATAGTCCATAGGTTTTAAAGGACCCCACGGTCCGAGGTTAAGGACATCATAGTCCATGGGTTTTAAAGGACCCTACAGTCCGAGATTAAGAACATCATAGTCTGTGAGTTTAAGGACCGTACAGTTCGTGGAATGTTTGGTTGTCAGGACCCGTCACATCTCTGAAGACGCTGAAAGATTACAACGACATATATCAGAGGGGTTCAGAGATGTACCCTTGAACCGATGTGAGTAGGTTGAAAGATCTGTAGTCCAATTTAGGACTAAGATCTGTTAAAATATTTATGAGCAGATGGGCTCAATTAATAAGAGTTGAGGACTTATGACCAATCTTGGGCTAAGTCCACTCAAGTTAAACTGTTTAACACTTATCTTGGGCAGTTGAGCCTTTATTTGGGCTTGGCCCTTTTAATAATGCTAAGCATTGACTTGCATTCTGACAATATTTTGTCTTTTGTTGAGTGCTGGGCATTCATCATAGTTCTGTGGCTTATTAAAGAAAAATTTATGTTCTATGGGCACACACGTAAGTGACATATGGTGCGCTTGGCGCTTTGCGCCAGTCAAAGAGCGCAGTGCGCTTCTGCCGAATAGCACATACGTGAGGGACACGTGTCGCGCTTGGCGCTGAGCGCCAGATGATGGGCGCTGAGCGCCAGTTTATGAGCGCATTGCGCTATTTCAAGAGCGCAAAGCGACACGTGTCGCGCTCGGCGCTGAGCGCCAGTCTAAGAGCGCAGAAGTGCAGTTCCAGAGCACAAAGCGCATATGATCGATTTTGTGATCTAAAAAGAGACTTTGTCTCAAGACTAAGAACAAAAGTTCTTCAATCTCTTATGTTGATGAAAGGCTTTGCCTTTATGGATCTATGATCTGTGAGAAAGATGTAAATTCTTCTTTTATTTTATAATGAGATCTTTTGATCTCTCTGTGAAAGACTTTTTGTCTTTGTAGATCTATGATCTTTTAAAGAAGTGAATCCTTCTTTTTAAATTATGAGATGATTTCATCTCTATGTTCATCATTATCATTTTTTAGCTTGAAGAAAGTTTTCTTCTTCTAAGAGCTTGCTCTTTTTCTTTGAATTTCTCAAAATTCATCAGGAGGTTTCTCTCTATGCTTATGTATATGAGACTTGAAGTCTAGGGGCCTTTATATAGGGCAAGCCGATTTGTTCAATCAGTTAAGGAGATCTTTTCTCCAATTGATTTGGGGAATTTCCCATCGTTGGATCTTTGATCCAAGGGCTTCTGATTTACAGAAGGCAATCTTCTTGTTTTTAACAAGATTGGGAAATCTTTCCATACAGAATTTATTATGTACTTTTGGTGATTTTTAATCACCATTGGATCATTGATCCAACGGTGCTCTGATTTACATAGCACAATTTTGTTGTTTGGAAAGATTTTGAGAAATCTTTCCTTAACAGAATTTAATTCTGATTAATTAATGATTTATCGTTATTATTAGATCTTTGAACTAACGGTGGGGAGCTTTTAGTTCCAGCACTAGCGCACCCGTGCTTTGCACATGGTGCGCTGCTTAGAGCGCAGTGCACCTAGCGCTAGCGCATCTGTGCTTTGCATGTGGCGAGCTGCTTAGAGCGCAGCGCACCTAGCGCTAGCGCACATGTGCTTTGCACGTGGTGTGCTGCTTAGGGCGTAGCGCATTTGGCGTTGTATCTGAAACGTTGCTTCATTTCAAATTTTAAATTTCAAACAGAGCTTTGCTCTGATTGGGGGAAACAAGTGCCCCCCACCATTGTGCTCACGTGACCCACATGTGAGTGCGGCGGTGGCAGCATCTGCGCCCTTGGATCAACTCAGAAGTTGAAAAGGCATCTTAGTGCCTATAAATAGGACCCTTCGCCCTCTGAGATGACCATTGTTCATCGTCTTCCTTCTGAGAATTACTATTCTCTTGCAGAGCATAGCTCTTTGGCTTAAGAACTTCTTAAGGATAGAACTCTGTCAAAATTTAGGTAAAGATTAAAACTTTTAATAATCTAGGGTTTCACCCATTAACAGAGCTTTGCTCTTCATTGATCTTAGATCTAAAAAATGTTATTAGGGTTTTACCCATAGCAGAGCTTTGCTCTTCATAGATCTTAGATTTAAAGAAAACCTTTTAAGGGTTTCTTGACCCATTAACGGAGATTTGTTAATCTCTTATGAAGAACTCGCAGAGTTTGTTCATAGATCTTGAGAAACTCAGAATTTTAATTCATACAAAAATTGATTTCAATTTTTCTGTTGGGTTTTTCCATCATCATTACAGAGCCAGGCTCTTAAGGAATTTTTATTCCTTCATCATTAGAACTTGACAGGTGTCATTTTGTCTCAGAGCACGGCTCTCAAAGGGAGATGTACTCCTTAGCCCGAGGGATTTCTCATTAAATGAGAATCAATTGAGGATTTCCTCATTTAATTGACAGTCTCATCAAATGATGAGGCTGTCTTATTAATGATGAACTGTCATCTAGATTTTGTGGGTACCCCGTTGGTCCCCTTTTTACTGCATTGCAATGCGGTACGAATTTTAAAGTACCAAGTGTCAGAGTTTAAATTATAGCACTGAGGGTTGACTTTTGTTCTTTTTCGCGCAGGTGACATGTCTTTCGACACTTCTTTTCCGTTCGTCCGCTCAGAAGGCGGATTTCCTGAGGCGCCCGTAGACCGGGAGGTTATTGCGCTGATCAAAGACCATGACCCAGAACACAAGAATCTTCATTTGTGGGGAATATGGTATAACCAGATCATCATGGGTCGACGCAGCTTCTCTTGCGCAACACCTTCAGAGGCTATCTCGGCGATCCACTATGCTGACGCACCCCCGGTGAACTATGCTGTGGAGGTGGTTAATTGGACTTCGGAGTGTTGTCTTCAGCCCTCTATGGCCACAATACCGTACAACCGCCAATGGCTTTGGACATTCTAGGGCGGCGTATATGCCAAGGTGAGTCGCGCCCTTTGGGACAGCCCTACAATATAGGTCTGACTCCCCGTCACTCGGCTGGGGACCTACAGTGGGCCTGATATATCCTATCGGCAAAGAAGTCAGAACTGCTGAAGCTTGGGTTGTATCCTGCAATTTATGCTTCTCTGTTCCAGTACTCCACACCTCCCGCATGGTGGGTTAAAGCCTTTTTGGAACAATGGAATGTTCCAACTCATACTTTCCTTATGCTAGATCGAGAAGTTTCCATCTCTCTGGAAGAGTTTGCGGACATCTCGGGCTTGCCTGTCAGAGGGGAGCATTATGAGGAGATCTTGCCCCCTGATGAATATGTTTTTGCTACCCGACTGGTGATGATGGGTTTAAAACAAGAGAATGTCATTCAGCACCGATTCCCTAGCTTAATCAAGGTGCTAAACATTTACGAAGGCTTATTTCTTGAATCTGGAAGCCATAGGGTTAGCTTTGCGGATTTCATCGCCCGTTTTCTTCGCCTAGAAGTTCTATCGAGACAAGGTGAAAAGTTTGCCACACTCGATGATCCCTTCAGCTTTGGGTTGGATCGCCGGCCAACAGTGGAAGCTGATCAAAAGGGATTCTTTCTTCCAAACGTCGCAATCGTCCCTTTTTTAGAAATTGTTGCTCCGGGAATTGATGAGGAAGCATTCTTTTTAGGGTTCTGATTGATCTCAAAAACTATCTATTAACCGCAATCAAGAACGGCGTCGCTTTGCATCTAGTCGGTGAGTACGGGTCGGTCCACAGGGATGTTGTGAATTTCCTAATCGCTCAAACGAGTTAATTCCAAACGGTGTGAATAGATTAATTAAATCTAAAAACTAAATTAATTTAGGGCAACTGAATTAAAAATCTAACTATCTAACTAGGGCAAGGAATTAAATTTAATCTAGGGCAGAGAATGAAAAATTACCTAGGGCAAGAATTGAAATCTAAACTAGGGCAATTAAATAAATCTACTTACTTTACAGATGGCTCTCTCCAAAAATTTACACAGGGTTGTCATATCTGAATAGATGATATGAAAAGAGGCATCGATGCTCTCCAAAAGATTTCTAAATTTTATTCATAAAAAGAGGCATGAGGGAGGCATAGCCTTTACAATGATTTAAAGTTCCTATTTATAGAGGATAGGAAACCCTAGGTTACAATTGATTCGCACGTCTACATTTACCAAAATATCCTTAGGAAGACCTAGTCAAAGTAGACTCCAAGCTTTTGTAAAATTTTATGTCTCTGTCTCTTTAAAAGGAAGTATTGGGCCTTGAATTTTTCTTTGTTGGCTCTTCTATCTTTGGGCTTTCTTATTATTTGGTTCTTTTATTAAAATAGCTTCTATGTTTCTTCCAGATCTCCAGTGAATAATTGCGGTGGACTTTTAACCGTTCGCTTTGTAATCTTGGACCTTGCATTGCCTTGTATTTTGTGAATTTTATCTTTGATGTAGACTTGATCAAGAGTCTTTTGTTTGTTGGTCAAAGTCCACTTTTGCATCGTCTTTTCATCGTTTTCACTGTTTTCTGTCCAAGAACCTGCAACCTGTAATATGTAGCAGACATGCGTCAAAAGCTCCTGTTTATTTATAAAACGAATAAGAATGGGGAATATAATAATACAATATTATGGTGTGAACAGGTTCCTTGGTTTGTGGTTAAGCTGGTTCGCGCTTCCCATGCACCCTCGCTACATGAGACAATCGGTCTTCTACCCAGCTCATCGGATGGTTAAAAGGAGACAAGTTGCCGTTGGTATTGCCGAGCTGGCTCATTTGTATCACGGTCTTAGTTTGGCGGCCGATACCGCTCAGCCGGGGGTGCAGACCGTAAACTTCCCGATGCATTATTTTACCTCATGGCTTGAATTGCATGTGCTCGGTGCCTTTGGAATGCACAAGCGGCCTCATTTCTATGAAACATGCAATTTTCCCCGGATCATGCGACTGGTCAACGCTTCCATTGTGGAGCCAAGTCAGCGAGAGGCTCGAGGTGTAATCCTTCGCCCACGTACCGTCGGGGATGGCATGACCTTTGTTGATAAGGTCATGACCATTGGTAAGGAGTCTGCTAAGACGGTGCAGCCGTTGCGAGACACTTTTAAGGATGGAGCTTCTATCCTGAAAGCTCCGGAAATTCTCCATCTATATTCCATCAGGCCGGGGTATTTGGTGTTCAGGCAGAACGATTCGGCTCTGTTCATGAGATACAATCCCCACCATTTTGCTCAGCAATAAAGTTATAATCAGGGCGTCCTGCTCGAGGCATTCCTGGCGGAACCAGTTTATACCGAGGAGGGTATCCGAAGTGCTTTGCACCACTTCATGCGCCTAAACACAGGGTCCAATTTCTTTATTAGCGAACCAAGTTGTGTTCCTAGGGCCCTAAACGTATATGTAGCGTGGTATCAACATGCAATGGGTGCCGTCATTAGAGAGGAAAAGAGATTGTTGCTCGATCACAAGGGTGCACCCCCTGCCGGTGATCCAAACGTCCCTCTGAAGCGACGGACCATTGTCCAACCTCCCTTAAGAGAAGCTGCCGCGATCGAAGTCCCGCATGACAGGCCTGAGCCGCCGATACCCCATGCTCTAGTGGAAGCGGTGACCGTAGCGTCCCCCGAGTCTGGTGTAGGTTCAGATATCGGGACTCGTTGTCCCAAGGTGCCCACTAAGCGTAAGCTTGTGCTAGCGGCGACCGGTGCTCGCTCGCAGAAGAGGAAGAAGAAGTCGATTTTCTCTGCCGATGTTGTATTTGGTCAGGAGCCTCATGCTCCTTATAGTCAGAGCTTGGGCTGATATGGGACCAACGAGGGCCTATTCATAGTGCCGTATGATACAGATCTGGAGGCTGCTATTGCAGCTTCTGTACGATCAGCAAGCCACAAAGCAAGAATGATCATCCTTGCTGTGTCAGGTAATCTTTAGTTGCATCTTTTTTGCTGTTACATATTTTTCTATTATCATGCCTTGACTAACACCTCATCTTTAATAGGCATTTCCACTGAAGAGGCTCTAGCGGCTTCCCTCAAGACTTTCGAGGAGGAGGAGAGCATTCGCGCTTCGCTGGGCATTAGTATATTTCGGCTCATTGCACCTTCATTCTCCTTTCTTATGGACAATCTGACCCCTTCTTATCTTATCGCAGGGACTACAATGCCAATCCCGCAGGGTGATGCAGAGATGCTTCCAGGGCCAGCCATCGAAGTCCCGGCCTCCTCAGCACTGCCGAAAGAGGCTTTACTCAAACGACCGATGACGGATGCCATAACGGCTCCAGAGGTAACTATTGGTGCGGACGATGACGTCCCGTTGACGGAGGTCTTGAGAAGATCTGCCCTCACGACCCGGGCAGAAAGGAAGCATAGAATGCGCACGGCAAGGGAGCGTAACGCTTCCTTGGCCATGGGTGCAGGTTCAAGCGCTGCTACCCCTGCCCCTACTCCTTCAAAGGATGCTTCGGCTGCCTTGTCTACATCCCACAGACAGGCAGCACGTGCGGCTCAGGAAGCAGTCGAAAGACCGACCCAAGGTAACGTGACATTGAGTTCTTTTTATCAAAGTTTTAATTTTCAGATTCTCATATGTCCTATCCTGCAGGGCCGAGTCTTGATGAAGTAGCGGTAGGTGAGATGGCTGCGATCGGCGAGCCTGAGGTAGCGGTAGGTGAGATGGCTGCGATCGCCGAGCCTGAGGTAGCCACTCTTTCTCAAGAGTCTAGCACTGCTCCAATCGCCAGTCTTTCCCCTTGCGGTTCCTTACCGTTGCCGGGCGTTGCGAGTATCACGACGATTCTCGTGGAGTCGGGGGATGAGGCTACGGGCGGCGAGACCATTCCGATGGGAGAGGGTGAAGCAACCGCTGCACCCAGTGACGCCCTTGTCGTGGTTTCAACTGGCGACTCACCAGGTAGATTTTGGGTTATTGCTTTCTCCTTCATTCTGCAATCCCTTTCAATCCTTCATTCTGCAATCCCACCGAGCGTGCCAGAATCTGCTCCCCGCCGAAACACGGAGACGCGACCGCGCGGGTCCGTCTTGCCTGAATTTCACGGCAGATGCTATTTGGTGCTATCCGTCCACCTCTCCGAAGATGCCAAGTTGATTTATGACACCATATATCGAAGGTTTAAACGAATGCGGCCGATGTTGCAGACATCGTCAAATTCCCCCTCATTTGAGGAGTTTTTGATTGTAGGGATGCTCTTCCTTGCAGGCGCAAGCCCCTGCAGTTAATTACGCTACCGTATCGCGGTAACCACTTTCTCCTTCTCCAGATGGTCACTTCGTGTCATGGGTGTTTGTTTTATTTTTGGTTTCCCGTGGATTGTATACGGGACTAAATTATGTTGTCGCCCATAGAGCATGGATTAGTCCAAATCTGTATTTTCTTATATTTGGGTTTGGGAGTTGGGTTTAAGGATACTTTAGTCTTATTTGGGACTAAGATCAACTTAAACGTTTGTTAAGGATAAGTTAGTCTAATTTTAGACTAAGATCAACTTAACGGGATCATTCAGATCCAACAAGAGAGCATTTGGGCTCTATTGTTTAGTTTAAGGACATTGCGGTCGATTACCAGTTTAAGGACATGGTGGTCTAATGTTAGTTTAAGGATATCTTGGTCCAAGGTTAAGGACATCATAGTCTATGGGTTTTAAAGGACCCCACAGTCCGAGATTAAGGACATCATAGTCCATGGGTTTTAAAGGACCCTACGGTCTGAGGTTAAGGACATCATAGTCCGTAGGTTTTAAAGGACCCCACAGTCCAAGATTAAGGACATCATAGTCTGTGAGTTTAAGGACCCCACAGTCCGTGGAATGTTTGGTTGTCGGGACCCGTCACCTCTCTGAAGACGCTGAAGGATTACAACGACATATATCAGAGGGGTTCAGAGATGTACCCTAGAACCGATGTGAGTTGGTTGAAAGATCTTTAGTCCAATTTAGGGCTAAGATCTGTTAAAATATTTATGAGCAGATGGGCTCAATTAATATGAGTTGAAGACTTATGGCCAATCTTGGGCTAAGTCCAATCGAGTTAAAATGTTTAACATTTATCTTGGGCTGTTGAGCCTTTAGTTGGGCTTGGCCCTTTTAATAATGCTAAGCATTGACTTGCATTCTGACAATGTTTTATCTTTTGTTGAGTGTTCGGCATTCATCATAGCTTTGTGGCTTATTATTGAACAATTTATATTCTATGAGCGCACACGTGAGTAACACGTGGTGCGCTTCACGCTTTGTGCCAGTCAAAGAGCGCAGTGCGCTTCTGCCGAATAGCACACACGTGAGGGACACGTGTCGTGCTTGGCGCTGAGCGCCAGATGATGGGCGCATTGCGCCAGTTTATGAGCGCATTGCGCTATTTCAAGAATGCAAAGCGACACGTTTCGCGCTCGGCGCTGAGCGCCAGTCTAAGAGCGCAGAAGCGCAGTTCAAGAGCGCAAAGCGCATATGATCAATTTTGTGATCTAAAAAGAGACTTTGTTTCAAGATTCTAAGAACAAAAGTTCTTCAATCTCTTATGTTGATGAAAGGCTTTGCCTTTATGGATCTATGATCTATGAGAAAAAAGTAAATTATTTTTTTATTTTATAATGAGATCTTTTGATCTCTCTGTGAAAGACTTTTTGTCTTTATAGATCTATGATCTTTTAAAGAAGTGAATCTTTCTTTTTAAATTATGAGATGATTTCATCTCTATGTTCATCATTATCATTTTTTACCTTGAAGAAAGTTTTCTTCTTCTAAGAGCTTGCTCTTTTTCTTTGAATTTCGCAAAATTTATCAGGAGATTTCTCTCTATGCTTCTGTATATGAGACTTGATGTCTAGGGGCCTTTACATAGGGTAAACTGATTTGTTCAATCAGTTAAGGAGATCTTTTCTTCAATTGATTTGGGGAATTTCCTATCGTTGGATCTTTGATCCAAGGACTTCTGATTTACAGAAAGCAATTTTCTTTTTTAACAAGATTGGGAAATCTTTCCATACAGAATTTATTCTGTACTTTTGGTGATTTTTAATCACCATTTGATCATTGATCCAATGGTGCTCTAATTTACAGAGCACAATTTTGTTGTTTGGAAAGATTTTGAGAAATCTTTGCTTAACAGAATTTAATTCTGGTTAATTAATGATTTATCATTATTATTAGATCTTTGATCCAACGGTGGGGAGCTTTTAGTTCCAGCGCTAGCGCACCCGTGCTTTGCACGTGGCGCGCTGCTTAGAGCGCAGCGCACCTTGCGCTAGCACATCCGTGCTTTGCACGTGGCGCGCTGCTTAGAGCGCAGCGCACCTAGTACTAGCGCACACGTGCTTTGCACGTGGTGTGCTGCTTAAGGCGCAGCGCATTTGGCGCTGCATCTGAAGCGTTGCTTTATTTCAAATTTTAAATTTCAAACAGAGCTTTACTCTGATTGGGGAAAACAACCCCAGCTCTGTTATACCAACCCCTGAGCCTACACCTAATCCGATTTCTAAACCCACACCTACTACACCTTCTGACCTTGATGTTCCCATCACGATCCGCAAATCACCCTGTTCCACTATCAATCCACTTTCAATCCACTTTACCATTCTATCTCCTATGCTTATTTTTCTTCTACATACAGTTCTTTCATTTCATCTATGGATAACTATACCATTCCCATGAATGTATTTGAGGCTCTTGCACACTCTGGCGGGAAACAATCCATGATTAAAGAGATGACTGCTATTTGGCAAAATGATACTTGAGATCTAATTCCGCTTCCACCTAGAAAGCGTGTCATTAGCTGTCGATGGGTATTCTCTGTCAATCTCAACTCCGATGGTTCCCTTACTCGGTTAAAATCTCGATTAGTAGCCAAAAGATATTCTTAAACCTATGGACAGGATTTTACTAATACCTTCTTCCCCGTCGCGAAGATAGCTTCTGTATGCCTATTGGTTTCTTTGGCTGCTACTTTTCATTGGTCCCTGCATCAGCTCGATATTGTTGGGGTAAAAATTTACACCCCGGTTGACCAAGTCAAAATCAAAGTCAACCCCAAGCTAGATGGGCCCAAGCCCAGGTCAAGCGGGCCCATGCCCAAGTCGAGCCCGCAGCCAGCCTCCCACATGCCGACAACAAAATCATGTAATAAATAATTTCTATGTAATTGTTTATGCATGAATGTAAACAAAATGGGCATAAAGCCAATATTTTGTAAGCCCATGGCTTATGTGCAAAAATGAAATGGCACATGAGCCATGGGATGGCTAAAATGCCATTTTGCAAAGCCCAAGGGGCTATATGTAAATATGTAAGCCTATATAAGGCAAAATGATGATGAATAAAGATATACACCTTTTCATTCCCCCAAAAACTAGGGTTCTTTGTGCCTCCTACTCCTTCTCCAAGGTTCTAAACCTTCTCAATTCTTTTGAATTAAATCAAGAGTTTTACTCTTTCTTTTCCAAAACTAAGTAGTTTTCCACCACAAAACCCACAAAGGGGAACTCAGATCTCCCATCCGATCTTAAAAAGGAGTGTTTTTAAAAATCTCCTACTTCTTGATCTTCAAGATCCGGCCAAACAACAGAAGGAAGAAGAAGAACCCCCTTCATCAGCTTCAAAACATCCCAGGAGTTTAACTCCATACATATATACATAACAAATATTTCCTTTCTGAAGCATAGCTTCTGTTTCTTAGGCTAAAAGCCACTTTTTCTCGCCGGCGCTCAAGCGCAGAGCGCCCACGCGCCGACACGTGGCGCGCTTGCGCTCAAGCGCAAGCGCCCGAGCGCAAGTCGCCCACGTGCCGACACGTGGCGCGCTTGCGCTCAAGCGCAAGCGCTCGAGCGCAAGTCGCCCCGGTGCTGACACGTGGCGTGCTTGCGCCCCAGCGCAAGCGCTCGAGCGCAAGTCTTCCCCGTGCCGACACGTGGCGCGCTTGCGCTCAAGCGCAAGTGCTCGAGCGCAAGTCTCCCCCGTACCGACACGTAGCGCGCTTGCGCTCAAGCGCAGGCGCTCAAGCGCAAAGCACCCACGTGCCGACACGTGGCACTCTAGCGCCTGAGCGCACAGCACCTAGGCGCACAGCGCCCAAGGTGCTGCCCCCCCACATCCTTTGGATGCCTTTTCCCCCTATTTTTATGTACATACATATATATATACATATTTACACACACATGTACCCCACGACACTGTCCCTGTTAGAAAAAATTTCTAACGGGGCGCTGCCCCGCACCCCGCAAGGGGGCTGCTAGCCCCCTTGACCCCCAGCCCGCTATCGGGGTAGCGGGACCCCCGTAAAAACTCTGCGTGGCTCCCGATATATCCAAAACCCCCCTTTCAAAACACAACACACGTACACCGCACATTGAGTTCGCATGACCAGTTTAACCCGTTAATCGGAGGTTCCCTCGCCCCAAAGGCGAGGGGTAATTAACGGCAGCTTAGTCCGCGGCTGCCGGAGATTCGGATCCCCACAATCACTAAACCCCGGCCTACCCTAGGCAGGGGGAATCTGTAGTACGCCTGACAAGCGCGCGCGTATTCCCATCTCAATGGGGTGACGAAAAACACCCTACAGATTCTGGCACGCCCGGTGGGACCGATCTCTCCTCCCATATTTCGGGTTAAGCGTTCATGCGAACTCAATCTATATACATACCTGTATTTATACTAAAATAATGCTTTTTCATGCAGATTTTCAAGCAATCACCTTCCGACGATGTCTTCGATGATGAACTCATCTCCCGTCTCCTACACGATGAGGATAGACTCTAGGACGGTCCTTCCGGCCAATCTCGGGCGACAATGGGAGGAGCCGCTGCTACCATTCGGCTCTATTGTGTTCATGCCAGTTGGCGCCATCCCAGCTCCTCAAGCCCCGGTGGCAGACAAACCGGTCTCAAAAGGCAGGAGACCAAATGTGGTGATCTCAAGGGCGCCCCAACCCAAACGCAAGTTGGTGTCTGAACGAATTTCCTTGGCCCCAGCTGGGGGCAAGGCCATCAACACCAATAAAGCTACAACGCGTCCCGAGCAAGCTCCAGCGGTGTCCTTGACCACTGCTCGATCGGGTGTCTTCTCTAAGCTCCCCTCTGATCAACTCACAATGGCTTCCCGGGTAGCAGATGCCCGCCAAGCCTTCAAAATCGAGAACCTGAGGGAGAAAAGGCTCAGATATAGAGCCAACAAAAGGGCTAGGGCTACTGCCAGGCTAAACCTCATGAGGTTCGAAGAACAGGGTTACCCCGCCAAAGATGAGGGGATGGCTGAATGTGTTATCCACACTGTCTACGTGGTGGGCACGCGCAGCAAGAGCAAGGACGGGGCCACCACATCTCAAATTCAATCTGGCTTGAATGTGGTTGCCACTTCCCAAGAACAGCCGCCTCCGCTGGATGATGAAAACCCTCTCGATGAGGCTGATAGGCAGAGAGAGCCCTCAATTCATGAGGAGTCAGGCTCGGAAAGCGAAGATGAGCCAACTTTCCGTCCTAAGACCGCAGAGCAGCAACTTCTCCAAGAGTTCCGAAAATAGCTCAGAAGCAAAGATAAGGAGATGGCCAAGCTCTACTCAAAGATCGACGACTTGACAAATGTCGTCTTACGGCTTACGGCCCAACTTGCCTCTCAGCCGCCCAATCAAGCACAGGGCTCAGCTCATGAACCGGGAAATGGTGTCCCGAGACAGCCGACGCCCGTTCCCTCAAATCCAAAAGTGGGCGGACCGCATGAAAATCAGTCGCATCCTATCTCAGCAAATCTCTTGGCTACCGATGACAGTAGCCCGCTAACTCGAGATCAAATCATGGATTTGGTTGCCAACAAAGTCAAAACCTTGGTAGCCGAAGCCGAAGCACAAAAAGATATCAGCAGTAGTGGGAGACCATATCCTGCTCAGTATGATCTGGTAGAATTTCCTAGCGGCTATGTCATCCCCAAAGTCGGAAGATTCGATGGGACGGGAAATGCGAATCAGCACATCGCCCACTTCAAAGCCTCATGCGGGAATACTGGGGGCAATGATGCGCTTCTCCTCCGCCAGTTCGTTAATAGCTTGACCGATGTTGCTTTCGACTGGTACGCGAGCCTACCGGATGGCTCCGTTACTACTTTCGTCCAAATGGAGTCTTTGTTTCAACAAAGATTCATGAGCGTCAGCGATAAGATCACCATTGCCGAGCTCGTAAGGACCAAGCCCAAAAACAACGAAAGCAGCACGGATTTTATAACCCGATGGCGCAATCTCTCCGTCAAATGCGAACCGCCGATAGAGCAGGACCAATCTGTCAGTCTCCTCGTCGGAAATCTCAATAATTGGATGGCCCCATTTCTATGCACCGCGGGTCTCAAAACATTCCAAGAGCTGACCAGGAAAGTTCAGATGCTGGAGCGCTCAAAACAGGAGTCCTCCTCGGATTCCCAAAATAACAATAGGTCCGAGAGAAACCGAAAGGACGATAATCGCAGAGGCGGAAACTCCGATGATTCTGAATCTTTCAACACTTCGGCTAAACGAAATAAGCAAGGGATGAGCGGGCCTAGCGCCAACCAGCCTCAGAATCCAGTGTTCGGAGAGGGAGGAGAATCTCCACTAAAAGAGAAGCTGGATAAGGTCTATTCCTTCAGAAGGGACAAAATCCGTAAAATATTCAAAGACGCCCTGAAGAACGGTCTACAACTGCCAGAGTCAAAAAGACCGCAGGAAGCGAATAGGACCGACGACCCCAAATACTGCCCCTATCACAGAGTGATAGGCCATGCCATTGAGGACTGCTTCGTCTTCAAAGATTGGGTCGAAAAGCAATATAAGGCAGGAGAGATAGAACTCTCCAAAGGCGTGTTAGTAAACAGTCAAGACGCGACCGCCAATTTCATACAAACGGAGACTGAAGTTCTTCGTGAAACGGATTCTCTCAGACGTCTGCCTTTCTCTGAAAACAATCGACCACCACGTCATTAAACTGGGAACAGTCGACCACTAAGTCGTTAAACTGGAATGTAAAAAGAAATATGTGAATATAAACAAAAAATGTGTAAATAAAAGAAAAATAAAAGCCGAAATGATGGGGCAACTCGCAATAAAAATCAGCGAGTAAAAATAAAGATGGGAATAAAGCCGAAATGATGGGGCAACCGCGAATAAATAGCCGAAATGATAGGGCAATTGCGATCTTTGCGATAAGAAAAGCTGAAATGATAGAGCAATCGCGGTAAAACAAAAAAAAACAGAAACAAAACAAAAAGAAAAAAAACAACGGTGAATGATGAGTCGCTCCTGGTACCATATTCCAGTGTAGCGATGCAGACGCCAACCAAAATCCAATTTTTTCAAAACTCTCCCCGCCCTACGGCCAGTCCCTGAATTGACTACCGTATACAATCCACGGGCTCAAATAATTCTCGTCATACCCATGCCCCACCACAATCACCAGCTATGCGGCTGGTCTCCGTTCTTGAAATTATTCTCCATTGAGAAGACCCACTCATGTGTCCTCACGATACATGAGGAGAACAAACCTTTGTGGGATCCTTACGACTCACAAAGGGAAAAACACACTTAGGAGTCCTCACGACTCCTAAGGAGAAAATACACCTGCGGGATCCTTACGACTCGTAGGGAGAAAATGTTTTATGGGACCCTCACGGCCCATAAAATTGAAAAGTCTTAGAGATAGGGATCTAAACCTTTCTCCTAAGCCATCGCTCCCCAATCCCCAAGTGGCGAATGATGAGTCGCTCCTGGTACCATATTCCAGTGCAGCGATGCAGACGCCAACAAAATTCAAAATCCCATACCCCAATGGCGAATGATGAGTCGCTCCTGGTACCATATTCCAGTGCAGCGATGCAGACGCCAACCAAATTCCAAATCCCATACCCCAACGGCGAATGATGAGTCGCTCCTGGTACCATGTTCCAGTGCAGCGATGCAGACGCCAACCAAATTCCAAACTTAAATCCCAAGTGGCGAATGATGAGTCGCTCCTGGTACCATATTCCAGTGCAGCGATGCAGACACCAACAAAGTCCCGAAATTTTTACGGCCCTACGGTCTGGATCATACATCCTGCAAAACCGTATACAATCCATGGGCGTAAAACAATCCCAATCTCTCCAAAAAAAATATAATAGAAAAAAGAAGAACGGTATGTCCACAAGCAAAACGGGCACGGATAAAAACCCGAAAGGGCTCCGTGAGTAAAAACAGGAGGACTGCCGGCGAGTTTGTGAAAACCAGAAAGGGCGCAAACTCGTAAAAAAAAGAAAGAAATGAAATGCACTCGCAAAGCCCTCTCGACTTTGTGAGGAGAAAATTTCCGCGTGAGATCCCTATGACTCACAAAGGAGCAACACACTTAGGAGTCCCCACGACTCCTAAGGAGAAAATACACCTGCGGGATCCTCACGACCCGTAGGGAGAAAATGCTTTGTGAGCTTATGGCTCACAAAATGGAAAAGCCTTAGGTGATAGGGATCTAAACCTGTCTCCTAAGCCATCAATTCCCAAATCCTCTCGGGGCAAATGATGAGTTGCTCCTGGCATTATTCCAGTGCAGCAATGCAGATGCCAAACCAACCAAATCCAAATCCTCTCGGCGCAACTGATGAGTTGCTCCTGGCATCATTCCAGTGCAGCAATGCAGATGCCAACAAAAAAAATCCCCAAATCCTCTCGGGGCAAATGATGAGTTGCTCCTGGCATTATTCCAGTGCAGCAATGCAGATGCCAAACAAAAAAAAACAATTCCCACATCCTCTCAAGACAGATGATGATTCGCTCCTGGTACCATATTCTAGTGTAGCGATGCTGATGTCAACCCAAATCAAATCAAACCAACAACCTCTATGGCGGAATCATGCTCCGTCCCAGAATTTACCCCGTGTCGAAATCATGCTTCGCCTCGGGATATCTACCTTCCCTGCAGGAATTATGCTCCGCCTTGGAAAAAAGTCAACCCGACACTCCGCGCCGGGGAAAAGTCGATCAGCGACACTCCGTGCCGGGGAAAAGTCAACCACCGACACTCCGTGCCGGGGAAAAGTCGATCAGCGACACTCCGTGCAGGGGAAAAGTCAACCCGACACTCAGCGCCGGGGGAAAGTCGATCAGCGACACTCCGTGCCGGGGAAAAGTCAACGCGACACTCCGTGCCGGGGAAAAGTCGATCAGCGACACTCTGTGCCGGGGAAAAGTCAACCAGCGACACTCAGCGTCGGGGGAAAGTCGATCAGCGACACTCCGTGCCGGGGAAAAGTCAACCCGACACTCAGTGCCGGGGAAAAGTCGATCAGCGACACTCCGTGCCGGGGAAAAGTCAACCAGCGACACTCCTCGCCGGGGAAAAGTCAACCAGCGACACTCCGCGCCGGGGAAAAGTCGATCAGCGACACTCCGTGCCGGGAAAAAGTCAACCAGCGACACTCCGTGCCGAGGAAAAGTCAACCCGACACTCCGCGCCGGGAAAAAGTCGATCAGCGACACTCCGTGCCGGGGAAAAGTCAACCCGACACTCCGCGCCGGGGAAAAGCCCATCAGCGACACTCCGTGCCGGGGAAAAGTCAACCCGACACTCCGCGCCGGGGAAAAGTCCATCAGCGACACTCCGTGCCGGGGAAAAGTCAACCCGACACTCCGCGCCGGGGAAAAGTCGATCAGCGACACTCCGTGCCGGGGAAAAGTCAACCACCGACACTCCGCGCCGGGAAAAAGTCAACCCGACACTCCGCGCCGGGGAAAAGTCCATCAGCGACACTCCGCGCCGGGGAAAAGTCAACCCGACACTCCGTGCCGGGGAAAAGTCGATCAGCGACACTCCGCGCCGGGGAAAAGTCAACCACCGACACTCCGTGCCGGGGAAAAGTCAACCCGACACTCCGCGCCGGGGAAAAGTCCATCAGCCACACTCCGTGCCGGGGAAAAGTCAACCCGACACTCCGCGCCGGGGAAAAGTCCATCAGCGACACTCCGTGCCGGGGAAAAGTCAACCCGACACTCCGCGCCGGGGAAAAGTCCATCAGCGACACTCCGTGCCGGGGAAAAGTCAACCCGACACTCCGCGCCGGGGAAAAGTCCATCAGCGACACTCCGTGCCGGGGAAAAGTCAACCCGACACTCCGCGCCGGGGAAAAGTCGATCAGCGACACTCCGTGCCGGGGAAAAGTCAACCCGACACTCCGCGCCGGGGAAAAGTCCATCAGCGACACTCCGTGCCGGGAAAAGTCAACCCGACACTCCGTGCCGGGGAAAAGTCGATCAGCGACACTCCGTGCCGGGGAAAAGTCAACCACCGACACTCCGCGCCGGGAAAAATTCGATCAGCGACACTCCGTGCCGGGGAAAAGTCGATTAGCGACACTCCGTACCGGGGAAAAGTCAACCACAGACACTCCGCATCAGGGAAACGTCAACCAGCGACACTCTGCATCGGGGAAACATCCAACACAGACACGCCGCCTCGGGGAAACGTCGACCAGCGACACTCCGTGCCGGGGACACGTCTACTAAATCGCTTCGGATCAGAGCACCGACCGTCCATATCGTAAAAAGGGCAATGCATCCCAAAAAGTGGGAACCAAAGCAAGTCGCCTCCACGCGAAAGAAGATCCATCAATTTTATGCACACGACCCACATATGCTGTATGCATTTATTGATGGGGGACAATTTGTTGGGGTAAAAATTTACACCCCGGTTGACCAAGTCAAAATCAAAGTCAACCCCAAGCTAGGTGGGCCCAAGGCCAGGTCAAGCGGGCCCATGCCCAAGTCGAGCCCGCAGCCAGCCTCCCACATGCCGACAACAAAATCATGTAATAAATAATTTCTATGTAATTGTTTATGCATGAATGTAAACAAAATGGGCATAAAGCCAATATTTTGTAAGCCCATGGCTTATGTGCAAAAATGAAATGGCACATGAGCCATGGGATGGCTAAAATGCCATTTTGCAAAGTCCAAGGGGCTATATGTAAATATGTAAGCCTATATAAGGCAAAATGATGATGAATAAAGATATACACTTTTCATTCCCCCAAAAACTAGGGTTCTTTGTGCCTCCTGCTCCTTCTCTAAGGTTCTAAACCTTCTCAATTCTTTTGAATTAAATCAAGAGTTTTACGCTTTCTTTTCCAAAACTAAGTAGTTTTCCACTACAAAACCCACAAAGGGGAACTCAAATCTCCCATCAGATCTCAAAAACGAGTGTTTTTAAAAATCTCCTACTTCTTGATCTTCAAGATCCGGCCAAACAACAGAAGGAAGAAGAAGAACCCCCTTCATCAGCTTCAAAACATCCCAGGAGTTTAACTTCATACATATATATATAACAAATATTTCCTTTCTGAAGCATAGCTTCTGTTTCTTAGGCTAAAAGCCATTTTTTCTCGCCGGCGCTCAAGCGCAGAGCGCCCACGCGCCGACACGTGGCGCGCTTGCGCTCAAGCGCAAGCGCCCGAGCGCAAGTCGCCCACGTGCCGACACGTGGCGCGCTTGCGCTTAAGCGCAAGCGCTCGAGCGCAAGTCGCCCCGGTGCCGACACGTGGCGTGCTTGCGCCCCAGCGCAAGCGCTCGAGCGCAAGTCTTCCCCGTGCCGACACGTGGCGCGCTTGTGCTCAAGAGCAAGGGATGAGCGGGCCTAGCGCCAACCAGCCTCAGAATCCAGTGTTCGGAGAGGGAGGAGAATCTCCACTAAAAGAGAAGCTGGATAAGGTCTATTCCTTCAGAAGGGACAAAATCCGTAAAATATTCAAAGACGCCCTGAAGAACGGTCTACAACTGCCAGAGTCAAAAAGACCGCAGGAAGCGAATAGGACCGACGACCCCAAATACTGCCCCTATCACAGAGTGATAGGCCATGCCATTGAGGACTGCTTCGTCTTCAAAGATTGGGTCGAAAAGCAATATAAGGCAGGAGAGATAGAACTCTCCAAAGGCGTGTTAGTAAACAGTCAAGACGCGACCGCCAATTTCATACAAACGGAGAATGAAGTTCTTCGTGAAACGGATTCTCTCAGACGTCTGCCTTTCTCTGAAAACAATCGACCACCACGTCATTAAACTGGGAACAGTCGACCACTAAGTCGTTAAACTGGAATGTAAAAAGAAATATGTGAATATAAACAAAAAATGTGTAAATAAAAGAAAAATAAAAGCCGAAATGATGGGGCAACTCGCAATAAAAATCAGCGAGTAAAAATAAAGATGGGAATAAAGCCGAAATGATGGGGCAACCGCGAATAAATAGCCGAAATGATAGGGCAATTGCGATCTTTGCGATAAGAAAAGCTGAAATGATAGAGCAATCGCGGTAAAACAAAAAAAAACAGAAACAAAACAAAAAGAAAAAAAACAACGGTGAATGATGAGTCGCTCCTGGTACCATATTCCAGTGTAGCGATGCAGACGCCAACCAAAATCCAATTTTTTCAAAACTCTCCCCGCCCTACGGCCAGTCCCTGAATTGACTACCGTATACAATCCACGGGCTCAAATAATTCTCGTCATACCCATGCCCCACCACAATCACCAGCTATGCGGCTGGTCTCCGTTCTTGAAATTATTCTCCATTGAGAAGACCCACTCATGTGTCCTCACGATACATGAGGAGAACAAACCTTTGTGGGATCCTTACGACTCACAAAGGGAAAAACACACTTAGGAGTCCTCACGACTCCTAAGGAGAAAATACACCTGCGGGATCCTTACGACTCGTAGGGAGAAAATGTTTTATGGGACCCTCACGGCCCATAAAATTGAAAAGTCTTAGAGATAGGGATCTAAACCTTTCTCCTAAGCCATCGCTCCCCAATCCCCAAGTGGCGAATGATGAGTCGCTCCTGGTACCATATTCCAGTGCAGCGATGCAGACGCCAACCAAATTCAAAATCCCATACCCCAATGGCGAATGATGAGTCGCTCCTGGTACCATATTCCAGTGCAGCGATGCAGACGCCAACCAAATTCCAAATCCCATACCCCAACGGCGAATGATGAGTCGCTCCTGGTACCATGTTCCAGTGCAGCGATGCAGACGCCAACCAAATTCCAAACTTAAATCCCAAGTGGCGAATGATGAGTCGCTCCTGGTACCATATTCCAGTGCAGCGATGCAGACACCAACAAAGTCCCGAAATTTTTACGGCCCTACGGTCTGGATCATACATCCTGCAAAACCGTATACAATCCATGGGCGTAAAACAATCCCAATCTCTCCAAAAAAAATATAATAGAAAAAAGAAGAACGGTATGTCCACAAGCAAAACGGGCACGGATAAAAACCCGAAAGGGCTCCGTGAGTAAAAACAGGAGGACTGCCGGCGAGTTTGTGAAAACCAGAAAGGGCGCAAACTCGTAAAAAAAAGAAAGAAATGAAATGCACTCGCAAAGCCCTCTCGACTTTGTGAGGAGAAAATTTCCGCGTGAGATCCCTATGACTCACAAAGGAGCAACACACTTAGGAGTCCCCACGACTCCTAAGGAGAAAATACACCTGCGGGATCCTCACGACCCGTAGGGAGAAAATGCTTTATGAGCTTATGGCTCACAAAATGGAAAAGCCTTAGGTGATAGGGATCTAAACCTGTCTCCTAAGCCATCAATTCCCAAATCCTCTCGGGGCAAATGATGAGTTGCTCCTGGCATTATTCCAGTGCAGCAATGCAGATGCCAAACCAACCAAATCCAAATCCTCTCGGCGCAACTGATGAGTTGCTCCTGGCATCATTCCAGTGCAGCAATGCAGATGCCAACAAAAAAAATCCCCAAATCCTCTCGGGGCAAATGATGAGTTGCTCCTGGCATTATTCCAGTGCAGCAATGCAGATGCCAAACAAAAAAAAACAATTCCCACATCCTCTCAAGACAGATGATGATTCGCTCCTGGTACCATATTCTAGTGTAGCGATGCTGATGTCAACCCAAATCAAATCAAACCAACAACCTCTATGGCGGAATCATGCTCCGTCCCAGAATTTACCCCGTGTCGAAATCATGCTTCGCCTCGGGATATCTACCTTCCCTACAGGAATTATGCTCCGCCTTGGAAAAAAGTCAACCCGACACTCCGCGCCGGGGAAAAGTCGATCAGCGACACTCCGTGCCGGGGAAAAGTCAACCACCGACACTCCGTGCCGGGGAAAAGTCGATCAGCGACACTCCGTGCAGGGGAAAAGTCAACCCGACACTCAGCGCCGGGGGAAAGTCGATCAGCGACACTCCGTGCCGGGGAAAAGTCAACGCGACACTCCGTGCCGGGGAAAAGTCGATCAGCGACACTCTGTGCCGGGGAAAAGTCAACCAGCGACACTCAGCGTCGGGGGAAAGTCGATCAGCGACACTCCGTGCCGGGGAAAAGTCAACCCGACACTCAGTGCCGGGGAAAAGTCGATCAGCGACACTCCGTGCCGGGGAAAAGTCAACCAGCGACACTCCTCGCCGGGGAAAAGTCAACCAGCGACACTCCGCGCCGGGGAAAAGTCGATCAGCGACACTCCGTGCCGGGAAAAAGTCAACCAGCGACACTCCGTGCCGAGGAAAAGTCAACCCGACACTCCGCGCCGGGAAAAAGTCGATCAGCGACACTCCGTGCCGGGGAAAAGTCAACCCGACACTCCGCGCCGGGGAAAAGCCCATCAGCGACACTCCGTGCCGGGGAAAAGTCAACCCGACACTCCGCGCCGGGGAAAAGTCCATCAGCGACACTCCGTGCCGGGGAAAAGTCAACCCGACACTCCGCGCCGGGGAAAAGTCGATCAGCGACACTCCGTGCCGGGGAAAAGTCAACCACCGACACTCCGCGCCGGGAAAAAGTCAACCCGACACTCCGCGCCGGGGAAAAGTCCATCAGCGACACTCCGCGCCGGGGAAAAGTCAACCACCGACACTCCGTGCCGGGGAAAAGTCAACCCGACACTCCGCGCCGGGGAAAAGTCCATCAGCCACACTCCGTGCCGGGGAAAAGTCAACCCGACACTCCGCGCCGGGGAAAAGTCCATCAGCGACACTCCGTGCCGGGAAAAAGTCAACCCGACACTCCGCGCCGGGGAAAAGTCCATCAGCGACACTCCGTGCCGGGGAAAAGTCAACCCGACACTCCGCGCCGGGGAAAAGTCCATCAGCGACACTCCGTGCCGGGGAAAAGTCAACCCGACACTCCGCGCCGGGGAAAAGTCGATCAGCGACACTCCGTGCCGGGGAAAAGTCAACCCGACACTCCGCGCCGGGGAAAAGTCCATCAGCGACACTCCGTGCCGGGAAAAGTCAACCCGACACTCCGTGCCGGGGAAAAGTCGATCAGCGACACTCCGTGCCGGGGAAAAGTCAACCACCGACACTCCGCGCCGGGAAAAATTCGATCAGCGACACTCCGTGCCGGGGAAAAGTCGATTAGCGACACTCCGTACCGGGGAAAAGTCAACCACAGACACTCCGCATCAGGGAAACGTCAACCAGCGACACTCTGCATCGGGGAAACATCCAACACAGACACGCCGCCTCGGGGAAACGTCGACCAGCGACACTCCGTGCCGGGGACACGTCTACTAAATCGCTTCGGATCAGAGCACCGACCGTCCATATCGTAAAAAGGGCAGTGCATCCCAAAAAGTGGGAACCAAAGCAAGTCGCCTCCACGCGAAAGAAGATCCATCAATTTTATGCACACGACCCACATATGCTGTATGCATTTATTGATGGGGGACAATTTGTTGGGGTAAAAATTTACACCCCGGTTGACCAAGTCAAAATCAAAGTCAACCCCAAGCTAGGTGGGCCCAAGGCCAGGTCAAGCGGGCCCATGCCCAAGTCGAGCCCGCAGCCAGCCTCCCACATGCCGACAACAAAATCATGTAATAAATAATTTCTATGTAATTGTTTATGCATGAATGTAAACAAAATGGGCATAAAGCCAATATTTTGTAAGCCCATGGCTTATGTGCAAAAATGAAATGGCACATGAGCCATGGGATGGCTAAAATGCCATTTTGCAAAGTCCAAGGGGCTATATGTAAATATGTAAGCCTATATAAGGCAAAATGATGATGAATAAAGATATACACTTTTCATTCCCCCAAAAACTAGGGTTCTTTGTGCCTCCTGCTCCTTCTCTAAGGTTCTAAACCTTCTCAATTCTTTTGAATTAAATCAAGAGTTTTACGCTTTCTTTTCCAAAACTAAGTAGTTTTCCACTACAAAACCCACAAAGGGGAACTCAAATCTCCCATCAGATCTCAAAAACGAGTGTTTTTAAAAATCTCCTACTTCTTGATCTTCAAGATCCGGCCAAACAACAGAAGGAAGAAGAAGAACCCCCTTCATCAGCTTCAAAACATCCCAGGAGTTTAACTTCATACATATATATATAACAAATATTTCCTTTCTGAAGCATAGCTTCTGTTTCTTAGGCTAAAAGCCATTTTTTCTCGCCGGCGCTCAAGCGCAGAGCGCCCACGCGCCGACACGTGGCGCGCTTGCGCTCAAGCGCAAGCGCCCGAGCGCAAGTCGCCCACGTGCCGACACGTGGCGCGCTTGCGCTCAAGCGCAAGCGCTCGAGCGCAAGTCGCCCCGGTGCCGACACGTGGCGTGCTTGCGCCCCAGCGCAAGCGCTCGAACGCAAGTCTTCCCCGTGCCGACACGTGGCGCGCTTGTGCTCAAGAGCAAGTGCTCGAGCGCAAGTCTCCCCCGTGCCGACACGTGGCGCGCTTGCGCTCAAGCGCTGGCGCTCAAGCGCAAAGCGCCCACGTGCCGACACATGGCACTCTAGCGCCTGAGCCCACAGCACCTAGGCGCACAGCACCCAAGGTGCTGCCCCCACACATCCTTTGGATGCCTTTTCCCCCTCTTTTTATATACATACATATATATATATACATATGTATACATATTTACACACACATGTACCCCACGACACTGTCCCTGTTAGAAAAAATTTCTAACGGGGCGTTGCCCCGCACCCCGCAAGGGGGCTGCTAGCCCCCTTGACCCCCAGCCCGCTATCGGGGTAGCGGGACCCCCGTAAAAACTCAGCGTGGCTCCCGATATATCCAAAACCCCCCTTTCAAAACACAACACACGTACACCGCACATTGAGTTCGCATGACCAGTTTAACCCGTTAATCGGAGGTTCCCTCGCCCCAAAGGCGAGGGGTAATTAACGGCAGCTTAGTCCGCGGCTGCCGGAGATTCGGATCCCCACAATCACTAAACCCCGGCCTACCCTAGGCAGGGGGAATCTGTAGTACGCCTGACAAGTGTGCGCGTATTCCTATCTCAATGGGGTGACGAAAAACACCCTACAGATATCAAGAATGCCTCTTGCATGGTATTCTTGAGGAGGAGGTTTATATAATGCAGCCGCCTGGTTTTATTGTTCAGAAGGAGTCATCGAAGGTCTGTCGATTGAAAAGGTCTTTTTATGGACTCAAACAATCTCCGAGGGCCTAGTTTGGACGATTTGCGGAATGTATTAGAGGTTTTGGGATGAGGAGAAGCAATGGCGATCATACAATGTTCTATAAACATCGACACGGCCGTCGAATCATTCTGGTAGTATACATGGATGATATTGTTATCATAGGTGATAATGAGGAAGGTATTCGTGATCTTAAAGCATATGTTCAGAAGTAGTTTCAAACTAAAGATCTTGGCCGACTAAGTACTTCTTAGGGATTGAGGTAGCTCGATCTAAGAAGGGAATCCATGTATTACAAAGGAAATATGCACTGGAAATACTTTCTGAGAATAGAATGTTAGACTGCACACCTCCTCACCATTGATGGATCCTAATTCCAAGTTGTTACCATATCAAAGAATGTTAGAAGATGATACAGCTAGATACAGGAGGTTGGTCGGTCAGTTAAACTACCTCACTGTCACTCGACCAGATATCTCATATCTAGTTAGTATTGTGAGTCAGTTTCTGAAATTACCCCATATAGGCCATTGGGATGCAGCTATTAAGATTCTTCAATATCTGAAGAGTTCTCCAGTAAAAGGATTTTTGTATTCTGATGGAGGACACAACAGAATAGTGGGTTTTTCCGATGCTGGCTGGGCAGGGTGTCCGATAACTAGAAGATCCACTATAGGGTATTGTGTGTTCGTAGGTAGGAATCTAGTCTATTGGAAGAGTAAGAAACAACGTGTGGTATCGCGTTCTAGTTCAGAGTCCGAGTACCGTGTTATGGCAGACATCACTTGTGAGATGGTATAGGTCAAACGATATCTGAAAGAACTAGGTGTGGTTCAACACAACTTGATGAGGTTATATTGCATCAGTCTGCTATCTATATTGTTTCAGATCCAGTGTTCCACGAGCAGACCAAATATATCGAAATAGATTGTCATGAGGTCCAAAATAAGGTTGTTGGAATTGAGGGGGAGTCTCCAGAGATTAAGACACGACATGTGCACACAGGTCACCGGTTAGCCGATATACTCAATAAATCGCTTGCTCGTGATAGGATACACTACTACAATAAGGGGTTGCCCCTACGGATAAACTCGTAGGGGCAAAGCACTGCCCCTATGGATATATTCGTAGGGGCATAAAAGTACACAGTAGGTGCAAAGGCCACAGGTGCAAGTCTTCGCCCTGAACATGCCACTACAGAGTAATAATTGCCCCTACGCTTTTCTCCGTATGGACATCATTCCCTACGGCTTACACCGTAGGGACAAAATACTTTCCCCTACGGATTACTTCGTAGGGCCTGAAAATGTCCCTACGGATTTCTCCGTAGGGCCTACTAAACGCCTCTACGGATATATCCGTAGGTCCTGATGAATGCCCCTATGGATAAATGCGTAGGGGCAAGTTTTTAAAAATAGGCTTCCTGCTTTTCCCCGCCCTGTGCATAATAATATATACATCATATAATCAAATACCGCAGTATTCATAATCAACATCTCACGCATAATATATAAAAGAAATAAACAAACAGAATACGATACCAATCAAAATCATCGTGAACACACAAACAACACCAAATCGTCCAAAACTTATACAATATGTATCATATAAGTACATACATGCTTAAAATATAAAAAAAAAGCTACCCTAGCTCGATCCAGCTCCTCCACCTCTGATAAACGTCATAATCTGACGCATCTACTCCTCGGTGCAGCCCTGAGTCATCAAAAACTCGACCAATGAAGGAGCGGGCTGTGCGGGAGTCTGAGCGGGCTATGGAGCTGCAGGAGTGGTCTGCGCAACCACAGCCGATGTAGTGGCTTACGGAGCCGCAGCCGAAGGAGATACATGTGGAGCCGCAGCCGAAGCAACCTGTCGTATCTGTTCAATTTTGTGTGTAATAAACGAGTAAGAGCTATGTATTAGATTATAGTCGAATTCGTATCATTATCAGGTTATTACAAAACCCCAATCTAAGAATACTTACGGACTTACGCCTCATTTGGATATCTTGTTTGGAAAACCCTAATTTATTTTAATTAAACAGTTCTATGTAAGTATGATTAATCAAAGCTAAGTCTACAACCAAATAAGCTCAGGCTACTAATATTGCATATGTTACTATCTATAATGTGATATAATATTTTACTATTAAGTAGTATACATACCAACATCTCCTTCAACTTCTCGACGGTGGTCTTCAAAGCGGCAACATCATGCTCTAAACGTCACTTAGAAGGTAGGGGAAGTAACCGCCGGAGTGAAGTCCAACCTCATATGTGCCCTGCTAGGACCTAGTCCCCGGCCTCTCTTCCAACCTCCGTGGTGCCCTCCGTGTGCGGCGTTTAGGACTGGGATCAGCAGTATCGGATCGGTCTGTCCAGTAAAATCGATCCCCGATGCCTCCGCCTGCTCCACCACCCGCTCTTACACCCATATTAACCATTAAAATATAAGTATATTATTTAAATTTGAACTTTTCAAAACAAAAATTTCAAACCTGTTAGAATAAATATTAACACTTACACAATTCTCCTGGATAGGGTGTCGGGGAATCGAAGCTCGCCCGTGGCGGGATCTGTCGAGGTGCTGTGGACGGCAAGATACACGGTCAGCACGCTTGGTGTACCACCCTGCTCCAGGATTTGAGTCTCTGCAGTTCGCAAAAAATTTACATATATTATAAAATAACTCTTAATATTACATTATATTAGAGTAGATCTATTGTAATTTACCGATGTCTCCATGGCACGAGTAATATTCCTCGAGCCACCTGTATAAGTGGAGCGACCCCTCTTCGCCGACTTCCTATTCTCTTTATTTTGATCGGCAACACATTCAGATTTAGTTTTCTAATTAAGCAACACAAAAAATAAATTATATACTAAAAAATAAATTACATTTAAATTACAAATCTGTTTGCGCTGAGAGTCGAAATATTGGCACAAGAGAGGCCATGTATCTACGTCGACTCTCGCAAAGGCCGGAGTATGTAGGAGAGCCGCTCTCTCTGCCTCCGGGGTCTCCATCCACAGGAAAAAGTAGTCGATCTTCAGCTTATTCCTATTGTATCGAACTTTTGATTGCATGTTCTTCATCAGGCCATGGTACAGAGCGTGAAGATCGAGCACTCTCTCAGAGTGATCAGGGTCGGGTACAGGCTGAAAGTCGTAATCCAACTGCAAATACAAAAAAACAATGTATTTAAATTACAAGTGTTAAATAATAATAAATATATTGGATAAGTCAAATGAAAATATATATTAATACCCGAGCCTGATCCAAGAAGAGGGCAAATGAGCGCCGGTGCTGGTCGCCCCACTCAACGTGAAGTGGATAATTCTTCACTAGGCGGCTCTCATCCTCCATATACCGGCCGAACCTCTCGGTATAATTGCCGGTATAGCGATAATCGGGCGTAAAAAAGAGGGGGAATGCTGCCTCCCCCTAGCTCTATCAGGCCCAGCCTATGGGACTGATTCGGGCCTCGAGTCCCCCTCTCGGGATGGGGCTGCCCTGCATCTACAAGAAATATCAAGAAAATCAATATTGAGACAAAGTGGTATTAAGAAATTAAGATTTAACGAAAATTGAAGTGAGATATATACCTTCGGGGACAAAAGCACGAGCCTGGGCCCGGGCACAGCACGAACGGAACGATAGTTCTTCCGGTGAAGAACAACTGGTGACCCGGACGTGGATGCATCCCCTCCAACTAGAAAATAAACATTGATAAAATTACATGAAGTTCATGTTTATTCTTAAAGGATATATAAAATGAATAAATATTTTATATTTATTCATATTAACCTGCAGACTGAGCGGAGGGTACAGAAGTGGCGGGTGCACCAGACGTCGACACACCACCTATAATTTGACAATCAAATATTGACTATATAAGTAATTGCAAAAAGAATGTGTATATCAATAATATAACATTCTAAATCAACATACATACACTATAGGATATATAAACATACCCGCAGGTGCGGTGGTAGCCTCTGCCCGAGATGTGGAGGCACCACCTACAGCTAGACAATTAAAAAATAATTATCTAAGTACGTCAGAGCAAAAACAATGTATGTATATTTATGATATAGCATTCTAAATCAATATGCATACTCTATAGGATATATAAACATACCTGAAGGTGCGAGAGTGGCCTCTGCCTCTGACGTGGACGCACCACCAACAACTAGACAATCAAACATTGACTATATAAGTAATTTGACATAAATATGCATGCATATCTATAATATTACATTCAAAATGAATATGCGTGCAATATACCTGGAGATGTGGCAAAGTCCACACGGAAGGAGGCATCCGAAAGGGTCTTCGATCGGGGTACAAGACCGGCCCTCTGAAGTTCTTTGTGCAGCTCTCCGAGCGGCAGAACCACTCTGCCTCTGTCGGTGTCGTGGCTGGTGCTCCTGCCGCCTCTCGCTGCTCCGGTCATCGTCATCAAATCTAGACAAGAGTACAATCATTACATATGCATTCTATATATGTATAGATCGTAAAATGTGAAGTAATAATATAACATTACCGATAACATTTTTCGTTTCGTGGACGTATTAGACATATCTACTTGGATTTCATCATCGATATCATTTCTAACCCACGTAACTTCATGATCAGCCGAAGACAACCCGTCTTTTGAAACAGATGGTCAGAGCACTCTAAGTCTTCTCTCTTCTTCATCCTCATCGCTGTCCTCGAATTCTGGGACATCGTAAATATTCATGAGTTTCCAACGGCATACGACATTTCATCCCGGATGCTTCAAGCACTGTGAGTAGTATACTTGGAACGCTTGGTTCGGAAAGATAAGGCTTCTATCCCATTAATAATGTATAGAGCAGACACCTATTCGTTTGTGCTTTCAACCGTTTCCAGTAAATTTCGGCAGCACCTCCCCGCTGTTCTCCAAGTACACTGTAATAGAATAGATAATCATTTCAATACTGTGAAACAATATTGAAATGAACATCTAATTTATCTTTGTACACGGAGAACCAGCGGAAAATTACCGACGAAATAACTCGAAATGAATGAAAACACAAGTGAATGCAGGTGTTTGCTTTATACATTCCTAACTTGTCCTCACTGGACAAATCTATCAGTTATCATATGATTGACTCTTCTCGTCACATAGACTACACGACGGTTGTTAGTACCGAACTATACCGTCCGATATTTAACAGCATTCGTATAGTTCTATATCACGATGAACATCGAACGTATGTTAACTGATAGACGGGGACTAAGTCGTGCTTTGATTTTCACATATGAGTATCGATAAAAATATGAAAGTTTCATATTATCATCGAGTATCATATATTCGTTTTAACTTGAACATCTAGCATGAATAGGTTTTACGTTTACGTTCGTTATTAAGAGTTCGAGGTTTTAATTTTAGGGTAAATTTTTCTTGCGTTTATGGTAAAATTGTACGTTTACGTTATCATCGAGTATCCTGCTGAAGAAACTAGTGCACTCTAAATCCTTACCCTAATTAACCCAAATTAACCTAATTAACCCTAATCGTCACCCTAACACAAATTATCCCTAATAAACCCAAATTAACCTAATTAACCAAAATTAACCCTAATCAACATCCTAACCCTTCAAATTATCACTAATTAACCCAATTAACCCTAATCAACACCCTAAAACAAATACACTCTATTTTATCTATATATTTGAAACGAGGGAATTTCTGGGCTTTATTTTGAAACAAGTGAGAGCGATGGGAAATTTTTGAAACGAGGAAATTTCTGGGCTTTATTTTTTTTAAATAACCCATATATGCCCCTACGGATTAATCCGTAGAGCCTTCTTTTACGGTTCCGTAGGGCCAAATAACAAATTATGTTTTAATATTTTTAAATTAATCCATTGGACACCATAGAGGCAACCATGGGGACCTACAGATTAATCCGTAAGGGTAATAAAAAGTTGCCCTACGGATTCCTATAGCCGTATGGGCAACCCCTTATTATAGTAGTGATACAATTTATTTGTAACAAGTTGTGTATGGATGATATATATACTCTAATTTGAGAAGGATTGTTAGAGTTTGATATAATAGTTTAGTTCTATATCGGATAAATTAGGAGAGTAGACATACACCTAGATATAGAGAGGCTCTCTATATAAAGTATCAATTTATCGTGACAGAGATCAAATGCTTTTTGAAGTAATTCTACACATATCATGTAGGCACTGTAGCTCTGATACCACTTGTTCGGGATAGTGATTCTCTCAAATCATTGAGAACACAAGATAGCATACACAATACAAAATAATAGAGAAGAAATGGCACACCGGATATAACGTGATTCAACCATTCGGCCTGGTCAACGGAGCAATCATCTCACACAGGTTTCATTATGACCAGCGGATAACGTACAGGAGAACACTGTCATAATTCACATTCTCTTTAGACTCTCATTCCCCTCTCTTGCTCTCATCTCACAAAAGAGGGGGCAAACAACAAATCCTACAAAGAGACTACTACATTTTGGCTTAGGACTGTATGCAGTGTTAACATTCCAATATTACCCATCATCTATTGGTAGCCCACACCAATGGATGGCTCGGCCTATAAGATCCGACTCCAAATCGGACTCACTCTAGATGTACAAACAGAAACGAGACATATCCCAAACAGTTTGAAACCGACGAATGACATGGAGAAAACATTAGTTGAAGGGGTGAATTCATGTTGTGGCGAGTGAACGCATGCGATATCCAAACCATAATTAAGAGGATCCTTAAGTATAAAAATCACAATGTTAAATATTCAGAAGAGACCGAAACCTAAAGTCCAGTTATCTCAACAGCTAGCATAACATAAATATATGTTCTACTTTGAATTAAATGTTCAACTATAAATTAAGTATTAGACTCATTGGACGACTAAATTTTAAGACGATAAAAAATATAGACAATTAAAATTTTGGACAGATCAATTCAATATACAGACAACCTTATGAGCTTCAAAATTTACGGGTTCCGGAAGTTGACCATAAAATCAGCATTTTTAGTCACATTTATGCTCATTAATTAAAAATATTTAGTTTGTATGCTCGATCTCTTTTTATGCTAATTAATGGATGTGATCCTCCTCTTTTCTCTCTTCAAATTTGCGGGCTTCATTTTAACATAATCTATGCTTTGAACATATATATTACCTTTTCTCACCTAAAAAAATATATTACCTTTTTTTATAAAAAAAAATGAGGTTGTTTTGGATTACTAACCCCTTCGTTTGATGATTTCTCTTGTGCCTCTCACTCTAATCATACTCTTAATGAGCTTATAATGTAGTAAATTTACTATCAGGTTAATGTATATTCACATCATCCATGCATATATATGCATCGCCCTTTCTTATTACAATCCATCAAATGCCATGTTTGAATTATGTAGCATATTTAACACAAATAATCCATTGATTAATTACCAAAATTAGCTTGTCATTTTCTTTACAACCATTCTCAATTACATCTGAATTGTAAACCTTCTTCTTCTTCTTCTTCTTCTTATATAACCATTTGTTGTTATGAAATTTTAGGATTGTCGATAATGATAGCGAGATTATGATCAATATCTAGGCTAATAACAGGCGACATTCGAATAAATTTTACTTGCTAATTTTTTAACTGAAAAATTAAATAATTGTCATTTTCATTTCCGTTTTAGAATTAAGATGACTAAAGTATGTATATGGAAATTCAAACGTGTCCTAATTACTTCGGATATAGCGAGGAAAAGATTAGTTATATATAATAGATTCATCTGATTTTTGTGATAATACAACTGAAAATTTTCCATAACGGAAGTCTATATAAATTCTAACCTTCCGCTCTTATACATGTCGAAAAAATCAGATAAACCCCTTAATATCATTTCTTTCTTGAAGACTTTTTTTTTTGGCATTTTTTACACATAAATGTAACTATTTTTGGCTTCAAACATTCTCTTTTCTCTTCTTAATTACCCTTTTAATCTTATCATCAACAGAGAATTTCAGTAATTAAACAACTTCATTAAACACCATTTATTAACTTTCCATAACATTTAATTATTTCATAATATGCCACTGGTACAACAAACATTTTTTTTCCTTCCGAGAGATCATCATTTTTCATCATCATTAATGTAATCGTCTAGAAGCTGAAGTCAATCCATGGACTCCCATTGTCCGTGTACATGTACTGCTGATCACTCGGCGTTGGCACATTGGGCACCTCCTGTTGGAACCATTTCATCGGTGTCGCCTCGACCACCGGAGCAATCTCCTTCCCTTTTCCAGACGGATCAGCCACCACGGTCTCAGCCGCCGCCGCCGCCGCCGCCGCCGCCGCCGCAGCTTTAGCAGCTGCCTCCATGACCTGGTACACAGCCTTGAGCCTCAAGTCCAGGTGATAAACGAGCTCGGCAGGATCCTCAATCCTAATGGCACCCAGGTCAAGTCCATCTATGCCTTCCATAGTCATGACGCTCATCTCGAGGTCTCGGAGGTTGGCCTGTTACAGATATCAGGAGAAATTTAAAAAAGAATGAAAAGAAAAATAATTCTTCACTCAAATGATCTGAATCGAAATCCTTAATTTTCTAAATTAATTACCATGCTTTGTTTTCCAAGTCTAACGGGCCTTGAAAAGCAAGAATTCAGATCTAGTAAAGAAAAGAAAGACCAAAAAGGAATAAAATAGTTTTTTTTTCTCATCGACCTTTTGACTTGACGTCAACTCTACTAAATCATTGTTAGGTCACCGTGGACAACGGCTTACCCTAATTCCAAATTCCAGTAGACGACGTTTGAGATTAGTGCAAAGCAAAAAAAATTTGTAGAAAAAAGAAAATTTATATATACATTAAACTCTAAGATACAGATACAACCTAACGATTTTTATCTATACTTTACCTCCTGCCTCCGGTGTTGTTCACCGAGCTTCCTCACCCGTTGATAGAGGAACCCTTGCTGGTTCATCATCTTCTTCCTTTGAGCAATCTCGGGCATATCCCTAAACTTAAGCATGATCCTTCTGGCATCTGCCTCAGATGGCCAGACGGTCGGCGTAGCCTCATTCGGGGAATAGATCACAATGCAGGCCTCGACGTCGCATAGAGTTGATAGCTCGCTGACTTTCTTGACGAGCCCGCTACGACGCTTCTTGAGGGTGGAGCGGCGAGCGGAATCGTTGGCGATCCATGCAAGCTTCACCTTCCTTCTTGCCATGGCTAACTCACTCACTCCTTGAATATATATAATTTTCTTTTCTTTCGTTGCTTGTTTTAGTGGAAGGGAGAGGGGTATTATATAGGGGAAATGGAGGAGAAAGGAAGGATGAATCTTGGGTAAAAATATGCAAATTAATTTGCATAGGGGTAACATATTGTTGGCGATGTACTGTAACATGGTAATGAAATGAATGTAGGTCGCCTAAGTTTGCGGGTGGATATCTTTGATATATGCTGGTAGATTGGCGCCCATAAGAGATTTTTATTTTTATATTTTCAGGTTTAATTGAAAGGAAAAATGCTATGGCTTGAAGTTTCTTTTTCCATAGTCACTTATTTGTTAGGATGTCAAAATTGTATTGGACGGGTAGAAAGAGAGAATAATGTTGGAGAAAAAAAATATCTGGTTATGTTTTCATTCATTTGATTGTGTACATATACAATGTTGGTATAACCGAAAATAGAAACAAATAAATTTGAATCCCTAACAATAGGAAATCAATTATGGGCATGATTCACTAACAATAATTGGGATGAACTTTCTAGAGTTACGAGGAAACAATCCCTAAGAGAATATACACAAGTAATACTCCTCTCAAATTGGAGCATATAGATCGATAATACCCAACTTGGACTTCAGAAATTAAAATCGGTGAGCATTCAGAGATTTGGTGAAAGTATCAGCCAGTGAATGAGTAGTGGCAATCTTGTAATAAGTAATGATTTCTTATAACATCTTCTCTCGAACCACGTGACAGTCAATCTCAATATGTTTAGCTCTTTCATGGAAGACCGGATTTGCCACAATGTGTAATGCAGCCTGATTGTCACAATATAGAGACGTGAATAGAAGGGGAGGGAAGCCAAGATCATGAAATAGATAGGATAACCAAGTGAGCTCGCAAGTAGCCATGGCCATGGCACGATATTCAACTTCGGCGAATGAACGAGAGACGACTGTATGTTTCTTTGTCTTCCAAGAGATGGGACTAGAGCCTAGGATGATGATAAATCTCGAAGTAGACCGGCGGGTATCAGGGTAACTAGCCCAATCAGAGTCACAATAGACCGAGAGCAACAAGGAGGAATTGGAGGAGAGTAAAATACCTTAGTCCGGAGAGCCCTTGAGGTAGCATAGGAGATACAGTATCTATATGGCTTTGATACCTAAAAATACCTTTTCACGAGCCGCTTCCGAAAATACATAAATACGGGAACGTAACTCGGCCAGTCATACTACCTACGGTAAGTAATAATCCTTCCATAGTCATATTAAACTTTCTTGCAGTATATCAAGCGACCCAAGAACAATAATAAACGTAGTACGTGTTCATTGCCACAATAAATAATGATAATAAAAGTTATTGCTGGAATAACGGAAATATCAAGTCTCAAAATGATCCAAACAAAAGATACGGAAACAATGCACAAATTCTAGTCCCTTATGGGCTCACAATTAAATCTAAATAAATACGGTTTAGTTCCGGGATAATTAAAACAAACTAATAACCTAGATATAAGAAGATATGCCTCAAATCTCGGCTACCCCTCGAAATATTCGTGATTCTGTGGTTCTAGTGTCAAAAGATGTGGGTCATGCAAAACCCAAATGTCAAAGCGTCGAAAATAATATAATGATAATAAAGACTTGTATGTGACATGATAGGTTTATTATAACATGAATTTGTGACATGTAAGCAAACAATAAATAACAGCAAGAACAACATATGATACAACAGTCAAATCATGGTAACATATCATATCATGTGAAATATAGATGTCAATGTCATCAAATGTCGTCTATCGTAATGATAATTAAAATCAGATAATGAAATCTTCTTCGAACTCTTTTCTCCTCATCATCAAAACAGCCAACCCATCCCTTCCTCTCTCAGAAAAAAAAAATAAAGCCTAACCCATATCTCTCTCCCTCGGCCATAATCCTAGCCCATGATCATCTCCTCTCTCCTCTTCTGGAAACCGACCGAGCCCCTAATCTTGGGCGAGCGCAACCCCATCGACGACGTCTTTGCATCTCTCGTGGCCAAGCACCAACCACGTCATCCTCCAAGCCGAGATCCCTACTTCAAACCCGAGACACCCAACGTTGTCACCATGGCCAAGTTCCAGCGCCGCCGCCTTCGTCTTCGTCTTCTTTGCTTGGCTGAACCCACAAAACCCGAGCACCGGTCTTCATGTCGTTCCGTTATCGCATGATCGTCGACTCGAGACAAGTATTTAGATACTTATTTACGTGCTAGCTACGGAAAGATTAAATATTGTTGTAACATTATTGTTACTATATTTGATTTATTAAATATATTGACAATATTGTTTGAAAACAAGCATTAGTAATACAATTATTGATTCTGTACAGAGTCCTATACTAGCATGCCTTATAGTGGTGTTTATAAAGTTAAATTTATTTATACACAAGATTCTTATTAAGTGTTGAAAATATAGTATAATATATTACATTGTTAGCGGTTGTTTATGCATACAATAAACCATTATCTATAGGTTGTTCTAATTAGTTGACTTAGAATGGTACATATAATAATTATTTAGTGTTATGAAGTAGTAATGAAGATTTTGTATTCGATAGGGTAGTATTCTGAATATCATTGTTGTTATTTGTTATATTGACATTAAATCCATTAAGGAGATATGGAGATTTGGATCACGATGTATTCGTTAAGCCAAAAGGATACTATCTTTATGTTAATTAATTTAATTGTATTGAACCCTTGTTTTGATTGTGAAATGTCCCTGCCACTGCACCAAAACTCCGAAATTATGATGAGGGTTACTCAAATGTCAGAGACTCTTTACGATTTAGATTGCGATTGAGACGGATGTTGCCGCATCTAGTCGCACATGGTGGTATGCAAGTTTGGAGTCAGGTTTGTCTGCTCATGTAGAGACGGAGGAAGCAAAGCCAGAAATACGGTCAACAGATAGAGAGAACTGAGTCTGGAGAAATGACTATATGGTTGATAAGGTTGAATCCGAAAAGTCTGAACTTTCTACCGTAAAGATTGAGCTCGAAACTCGGTATCTACTTCTTTTGCTTTTGGATACTCTTAATTACTTGTTCCGAAGTTATTGACCATGCCTTTTATAAATTGTGTTATTAAAGTCATCAAAGTCATCGAGGCAGTTGCAGATGACTGTAATAACGAGACCTATATTATCTTAGATTTAATTATTTGGTCTCTATTAGATATTTCAACTCGTTAGAAGATTCCTTTCCATATATGCTTAGTTACAGTATTTTCCGATCAAATCGGATATTGATGCACAAATTCAGGACACTTATCGTGGTAAATAAGTAAGATACAGATTCAGTCACAAGCAAGCAATGTCTGAACTGATGGGTGCAGACAAAACCATATTAAGAGGAATGACTTGGTAAGGCCGAATACGGAAAGTTTGGGCTTTCTATTTGGCGATTGAACTTGTAACTTTCTTCTTTGTAAGTTTTGGATATTCTTATATACTTATTTAGATATTACTAATTGTGTTCTTTGGTATATCGTTGTGTTAATAAATCATCAGAGGGATAGGCACAATGATGAAACCTATTGATGGAGGCCTTGATCTCCTTCAGATGCTGTCCTCTGTCGATCTGTCGCGAGCGTTGCTGGACAGTTGAGATTAGATTCGGAGGTTGCCTTCATGAGTGTATGGATCTCAATGTGTTGAGTTTGAGGTGGAAGCCGAGCTATCTACAAAGAAGTCCCGGGGTGAGTGACCACCGTAGGATCCTCCGACGATCAAGTTAGCCGGGGAATTTGAGTAGAGTAGTGTCTTATTGGGTTCAAGTTTCCTTACCCGAGTCATCTGGAAGAAGGGTTTTATAGTGGTTGCATGGAGCGAGCAGGCACGGGATCTTCGCCTTCAGTTGCGCCCGTGACGTTACGCGTGCGTGAACGACGGGATCCCTTCATTAATGACGAGATACGCTCATTAATGGGGGATGTGCCAGCGTGGGACGCAGGACGTGGGACGGTGGTTATCTCGCTTTGGCAAGATACGCGGAGCCGTTGCGAAGGCGATAAAGCTCCGCAATCTCGGTTGATCGGGGGAGGCCGAAGAAGCTCAGCATATCAAGGGCTCGGAGATGAGCGGGAGGCCGAGAAAGCTCAGCATGCTTGGAGCTCGGAGACGAGCGGGAGGCTGAGGAAGCTCGGCGTGCTTGGGGTTCGGAGACGAGCGGGAGGCCGAGAAAGCTCAGCAAGAGAGAAGGCTCGGAGGCGGGGAGAATGAGGAAGCTCGGAGATGAGCTGTTGGTAGTCTCTTAGACGAAGGCGGAATGTCTTCCAGGGGGTCTCCCGAAAGATCGAGAAACTCCCCCGAGAAGGGGTCCCGGGGAACGTCCCCGATGCGGCTCACTTATTCCACCACCATGGGAATCCGGGACATGTCATCTGCCATGTGTCGTAATCTGGGGGGACACCACTTGTAAGCATCATCATTAGCCCTTACTCTCAATCTGACCTATCGAAGGGTCGGGTCAAGAGTGGGCTGCTCGGTCTTTCTTCTTCTCAATTTGGTGCCATGGAATCGTAATGCGGATCGCCCGGGAACAGCCTGGCATTTGGCGGCTACGTCGTTTCGATCCTTGGGCCCATGTTTCGCCTCGTCGTTCGCCTGAATCTTTACGCGTATCCCCGAAGACATCAGCAAATCAGTGAAATGATTGCACTTTTAGAGGGGCGCGCCACGAGCGTCGTGCATCTGTTAGGCTGCAGGCCACATGTCCGACGTGGGTTGGCGGAAGCAACAGGCTGTCACTGTCACCTGCAACCGAAGGGACGTCCCCAATGGTTGATCGCCACATGGCGCCCCGTCGGTCATTGGGTACGACGTTTCGTTTTGGCAGGAATCAGTTTGGGCCGTTAGATGTTCTTCTTTGGGGGTATATAAATAGGAAGGGACCCCCTAGGACCGATACTTCCACCATAATTTACCCTCGTTGTCAGAGATTTCCCGGCGCTCTTTCCTTTTAGATCGGATCACCCGTGCTTTTTTCTCGGCCAGCCCCTTCCTTTGAGTCAGGTTAAATGTCTTCATCTGAGGAGTCTGTAGAGCTAGTTAGGGTAGAGTTGGGCGATGAAGTTTCAGCTATTGGAGCTGAGTCCGGAGGGTCTAGCCAAAAGGGTTCGTCTTCGGCTTCAGATAGCCAAGAGGGTTCGTTTTCTTCTTCTTCGTCCTCTATATCGGGATCGCATCCAAGAGTTAGTGCCGCCCCTGTCATCCACCGTCAGGCGACAACAAGGGTTCCCAAGGTGCGCGTCGGGAATGCCTGCAATGCACCCTCCGTCTTGAGGAATGTGGACGAGCTTGCCGAGATCCAGGCTTGGTTCCATATCCCCTCTAATTATTCTCTCCGTTTAGACAGAGAGGATGAGCGGACGGACCAGGTACAGTACAAGGAGATTGCCCTGTATTTGGAAGCATTCCGGGCAGGAATGCATCTTCGTTTCCAAACCGAGGTTTGTAAGGTGCTTCGTTGCTTCCATCTTGCCCCAGGCCAGCTAGCGCTGAACTCGTGGAGAATCCTCCTTGGGTCTCTGATCCGGTTGAAACTTGAAAATATCCCTTTTAGTTTGACCCTCCTAGCCTCTTTTCTTTGTTATAAGAATCATCCCGGAACCTGCAAGGATGAGCCGAGATGGATATATTTTTCTTTCAAAAAATGTAAGGGTGGGTATCCAGATCGGGGGTAGTAGTCGTCCCTTCTTCTATTCACGACTGGAAGGAGAAGTTCATATTCGTCGGCCCGCCCGAGGTAAGGATTGGCCTATGCCTACACAGTGGCACAGGGCCGACTGCCTGAGGGTGAGGCAGTCGTCCTCACCTGAGGCGAGGGTGGTATCCATATGGGAGCCGATCCAGCAGGCCGACGTTCTGCTTTCTGAGCAGGACCTGAGCTGGGCTGGGCTCAGCCCTGTGTGCTTTCTGGGTAAGTTAGGGCCGTCATTGACGATCTATTTAAACTTTGATGAATTTTCTTTGCCCTTTTCAGTATCACTAACTCTCTTTGTGTATTCTCCTTTCTGCAGAGCAAATGGACCGATCCAAATTCTTAGCTGCCATGGCCACGAATGCAGGAAAGAAGACCGGGGGCGCTAGCTCGACCCGTCTCGGTTCTAGCTCGGCCTCGAAACCAACTGCACCAGCGAAGCCATCGACTGCGCCCCGAGTCCCGAAAGTCAGCCGCGGAGAGAGCCCGAAGCATGCATGGGGACCATAGCCCCGGGTGAGGGGCGGAGGATGATGCCGACCTCACCGATGTCCCCCTCAAGAGGCACAAAAGGACGGTCTCTCGCTCTCCACGCTCTGGGATCTTCGTGCAGGAGGGTGTAACACCTTAGAATGTGATTAGTGGCTAATTATACTTTAATAAATGGTTTTTAATAAATAGTTTACCAAATCGATTTTTAAATATTTTATCAAATTTAATGAATATTTTATTTGAATTTACATAGGCTTGCACACACTTGTGCATATAAACTAGGGTTAAAATTAGGGTTAGACCATGATTAGCAACCATGGTGGATTAACCCATTTTCCTTAAGCTAGTTCAAAATTTGATTTAATTGTTTTGGGTTTGTTTTTTTAAAATGGAAAATGTTTTAGTTTAGTTGACTTGGAGAGAGAGAGAGAGTGGGAATGGGCTTCATGGCTTGTGCCATGCTTGCAATAAATGAAGAAAGAGAGAAGGGGGTTGACTAGTTAGACTCCATTTCTTTGCCTACTTCACTCTTTTCGTTCTCACAACACTCTCTTACTCTCACTCACACACACACACACACAACATTCTCAGTAGCAGAAGAAGCACTAGCAGCAGAAGCATCAGTAGCAGCACCAGCAGCAACAACATCAACACAAGCAGCAACAGCAACAGCTTCAAGCAGCAGCAGCATGCATCAGTAGCAGCAGCATCCCAGCAGCAGCAGCTCCTTCCCTTCTTCTTCTCCTCCTTTCCCTTGCACCTAGGGTCAAGAGAGGTATAAAATCTGAGCCCAACTTCCTAGCTTGCTAAACTTGTGTGCTAATTAGCTTCGATTAGTGTTAAAAGTGCGTTTTAGTGCTAAAATGGTGATTTGTGTGAAGTTTTGGCCAAGTGGTGATATTGATGGTTAGATTAACTTAAGTAAGTGTTATTAGGGCCACGTAAACCTAGTTTAACCCCAGATTTCGCTAAAATACCATATGGTTTCATTTAGCGCAAAATTTAACGTTTTAAAGTGAATTTTAAGCTTTCTGTGATCTGCTGTAGACCCGTATGCTTCAGAGAAAATCTGGGAAAACTGGAGCATGTACACAAGGTCTAGACTACACACATGAAGCACGAGCCCAAAACCCCACACCCAGGCCGCAATTTTAATCGTTCTGGCCGCAATTTACGGCCAGATAGGGGAATTAGGTGTTAGGATTTTGGCTAGGGTAGTCTGCTGTATATTCTAGTAGTTTGGTATATGCAACTTTTCACTTTTGTGCCCGAGTCAAAATCTGGAGCGATATATCATTTTTCCAATACGTTTAGTTTGCGCGACACGTGTGATACGTGAGTGGGTTCTGTGTTCTAGCGGGTCGCAACGTGTCGGGGTAGTTTTAGACGCGTATACACACGTTTCAGCGTATCGGACACACGCGTTTAGATCGCGACGCGAGTTTCTCGTTTAATTTCGATATCGCGTTTTTGTAGGATTTTGCTTATATGGATTCCTTGTGTAAATTCTAGGTTCCCAGGCGGGTACGTCGGACGCCGCAAAGAAAGGGAAGCGGGTGGTCGGCTACGCTTAGCACGGGACCAAATGAGTAGATTTAACATCTACGGGGAAATCGCCCGTATGGCGTTAAGCGTCAGGGCGTGATATGATATTTTAGTCGTAGATATTTATATGTACTATCGTAGCATACCTTCTTCTGTTGTATATAAGAATGGTAGTTATATGACACTGCACTGTCACTAGTGGTTTAAGCTGCACGAGCACTATTTGTATGTTACACTCACACCGCTAGTGATTGCCATGACACTCGCATTATATGATTGCTACGAAACATACATTGATATCTTCATACTTGCGTACATGCACACTATATATTCATACTGGTGCACACATATACATTGACACTCATATTCGTGTATATATCCATTCGCACATTCATACCTATATACATACATATGTTACATACATGGATGATATTGACATGATTTAAAAACTAAGGGACCGCATGGGATATTTTCAAAAACTGGATCCTTTTAAAAGAGAGGTTTTCCTTTTTTACTCTTAGTGTCATACGACACATTGCATGGATTTACGCATTGAGTTTTGGATTCATGTGATTTCTGGATTTGAGAACTGTGGTATTATTTTAAGGAAATATGCACTGTTTAAAAACCCGGTTTCTCCAGATATGATATTTCAGTGCGTCCACCATGCGTTTTCTCGGTTCTGAGACGTGTGATATGTGAACCCGAATCGAGGAGCTGGATGAGACCGATTGCGGGTACATGGTGGATCCGGTATGGTACCCCGGGGCGAGAACGGATCGTTGTGCAGTAGACGGTGAGCTTGGCAGAGGGACTACTACCTACCGGTGATTGGTTGGACCTGGCGGTTATCCGGAGGATACTGACCAGAGTCGATAGATGGATACGGGACGACCCGTGCTGCCGGGGTCGAGGGTCGATTCCGCAGACGGAGCCCGTGGGCCGATCCGGACTGACGGAGCCCGATATATGAGGATTTGCGTGTCGATGCTAGACACGATGATTTTATGATATTTCGAGTGCCGATATTGGGCACAGACGATTCTATGAGATTTACAGGATTCGAGGGCCGATGAGGGTGACGGCGCTTGAGTTTTACTGGGATTTGGGTGCATTGATGGACACCGGTTATCTTCCATGATGACATTCCGTGTAGATGTTATTTTATTCCATGCTCAGCATTCAGTATTTTGCATCTCATCCTGTAGTCGTAGTACCTGATAGAGTACTTTTGCATGATTATTGCATACCCTGCTCATCCTATATAGATGTTATTAGAGTGCATTTGCTATGCCTGATTATTGCATACCCTGCACATCATATAGAGATGTTATTATATCGCACTTGTTGCATGATTATTGCGCATCCATCTCATCATTTAGATGTTATCTGTTGGCATAGGTTAGAGTATCGCAGTACGTGCATACTCGCGATTATCTTTATATGTTATCTATTATTCACGAGTTGGCAACTCACCCCCGTTGTGCCACAGTGTTTGCAGGTTGCCCCTCGGAGTAGTCACGGCAGGCTGCTTCCTTGCATCTTTTGATACGGATACCACTGCAGTTGGCGCGTGAGCCCTTTTGCTGATAGGTGGGTGTTTGCGGTATCTGTTTATTTTCCAGTTGTATACACTGTTGTATCTAGTACTCTCCATCTACTATTCATGTATTGACTTAGAGACCAGTTGTGAGGACGATGTATGTTATTTTGTACTCTGGCGTCGAGCTCGTTGTGAGCCGACTTTATTTATGCAGTTTTATATTTCATATTGTCTTCACTTATTTTTGCTCATTCTTCGCTACGGCGTCGTATATTATTATTGTGGTGATTGTTTCCGCCGTTGGGCGTGATTTCTCCCGTTTTGGGATGCTTTATTCTTACTGTATCTCATTTTATTTATATCTGGTTTGTACCCGGTTTCGGGGCTAGTTTTTACAAAGGAAATGCTGCCAAAATTTTTAAGATAATAACTTGAACTTTAAAGAATTTTTACTAAACTACTTAAGGTTTTCTAAATGCTTTAAACTAATGTTTCTTTTCACTCCCTTTTCAATGGTTTTGATTTATGGGTTTCGGTTTAGTCACGTTGCGCCTGTAGGCGTTACGTGGTTAAGTGCCGGTCATGGGCCGAACTTTGGGTCATGACAAAGTTGGTATCAGAGCGTAGGTTTTACCTTCGGAGTGTAGGATGACCCTGGTATGATGGAGTAGGTAGCTGAAGCAGAGTAGCGTAGCGTGCGTATGTTCCGCGGCATACTCACAACACGGTACTCCGTCTAAGCGACCTTAGGACTTATTGATTGAAGTTCCTTCCTGACTGTATACATTCTTATGATTCGATTTCCGTATCTTTATCGAATCCTAATTTCTTTTTAGCCATTATGCCGCCAAAGACTACGAGGGCGCAGAGAGCGGCCGCGAGAGCCAAGATTCGAGTTGACTCGTCTGAGATGAGGACTGACCCGGGAAGTACACCTGTTGTACCAGAGCAGACTGCTCCTCCTACGACAGATCAGATCGCTATGCTAGGGGCCGATATGCAGGAGATGCGCCAGATGATAGGGTCGCTAGTTGAGACACTTCGAGCGCAACGACCAGAGGTAGTTCCACCCGTTATGGGGACAGCGATGGTACCGACAGTACAGGCAGTTGCCTCTGCAGCTACGGAGGTTATTACAGTATCGCTATCAGAGTTCATGAGGCTGAAGCTTCCGGTCTTCACAGGCACCGATGCAGCCGAGGACCCACAGTCTTTTATTGATAGGATGGCCCGGATATGTCGTTCACTCAGATGCTCAGATGCGAGATGGGTAGAGTTCACGAGCTTTCGCCTGGAAGGTCTTGTGCAGAAATGGTGTGAGTCGATCGAGAAGGGCAGAGCAGCAGGTCTTCCTCCTATGACCTGGACCGAGTTTGTGACGGTATTTCTAGCCCATTTCCTTCCCCAGAGTATCAGGGATGCCCGAGCGCGCAGGTTCGAGTCTCTACGCCAGACGCCAGAGATGACAGTGGCAGAGTATGATGTGCTGTTCACCGAGCTATCTGTTTATGCCCCATACTTAGTGTCCACTGAGGAGATGCGAGTCAAGGGATTTGTTCGAGGCTTACTTACCCCACAGTTCCTTGCAATCAGCGCACAGCATTGCGAGACTTATGCAGCAGCTGTAGACTCAACCTTATTGGTCGAGAAGCGCCTTGCTGAGACTTCGGTAGTTCCAGAGCCGAAGAGAGTTCGTACGGGTACACCGGCACATAGACGGCCATTTAGGCGCCGCGACAGACACCTTGTAGGTGGCAGAGACTTGGGGCGAGGTCATCTTTTCAGCACTTATCCCTAGGAGGGTCAGCCGACACTATCTAGATGTTTCCGATGTGGGAGTACTTATCATCGTGTCAGAGATTTCCCGGAGCCACGTGAGGGCGAGACTGCTGTACCACACGTCACACTTCCACCTTCCCCACCCCAGATGGCGTTGCCTATTGTACCTACTGTTGCTCCGCGTCAGGCTCATGCACAGGGAGGCCGTGGTCGCGGAGGGTTTGCTCCTAGAGGACGAGGTGGCCGAGGCCGAGGGCAGCCAGCTGCCGGCAGAGGACAGCCAGTTGCTAGTAGGGGACCGCCAGTCGCAGGTGGAGGACAGGCACGGGTTTTCGCGTTGACGCATCAGGATGCGCAGGTGTCCAATGCAGTGGTCTCAGGTACCCTATCAGTATGTTCTGTTGACGCACATGTGTTGTTTGATCCCGGATCCATGCACTCGTACGTTTCCACACATTTCGTGCCGAGTTTGGGTAGAGAGTACGGTTTGCTTGATTAGCCGCTTGTTGTGACCACTCCTGTGGGCGAGTCGTTTGTTGCTAGACACATGTTCCGATCCTGTGTTGTCCGTATTGGCGAGAGAGAGTTGCCTGTCGACTTGATCCTTCTTGAGATGTTGGACTTCGACATTCTTGTAGGCATGGATTGGTTAGCCACGTGCTATGCGTCTATGGACTGCCGCGAGAAGACAGTTAGATTTTGTTTTCCCGGCGAGTTGGCTTTTGTTATGCAGGGGGACCGTGGTGCCGTCCCTCACAGTTTGATTTCTTCTATTTGCGCTGGACAGCTTTTGAGGAAGGGATGTCAGGGATTTCTAGCCTATGTTTGCGATACTAGAGCTATAGATATTCCGTTGGACCAGCTTCCGATTGTTTGTGAGTTCCCGGATGTCTTCCCTGACGAGCTTCCTGGGCTACCGCCTGAGCGCGATATTTCTTTCTGTATTGATTTGATTCCCGGCACGGGGTCTATTTCTATACCTCCTTATCGGAGGGTCCCGGCGGAGCTTAGTGAGTTGAAGGGTCAGTTGCAAGATTTGCTGGATAAGGGACTTATTCGACCCAGTATGTCTCCTTGGGGTGCTCCGGTCCTGTTTGTCAAGAAGAAGGACGGCAGCTTGTGTTTGTGTATCGACTACCGCCAGCTGAACAGGGTTACCGTACGGAACAGATATCCTTTGCCACGCATCGACGATTTGTTCGACCAGCTTCAGGGTGCAGGGTACTTTTCGAGGATCGACTTGCGGTCAGGATACCATCAGTTGCGGGTTCGACAGGAGGACATATCGAGGACAGCTATCCGCACGCGTTACGACCATTATGAGTTTTTGGTGATGTCGTTCGGACTCACCAATGCCCCAGCAGCATTTATGGACTTGATGAACCGTATATTCAGGCCGTTTCTTGATTTGTTCATCATTGTATTCATTGACGATATTTTGGTGTATTCCCGGAGCCGAGAGGAGCACGAGCAGCACCTGCGGATCACACTGCAGACTTTGAGGGAGCACCAGCTATTCGCAAAATTCTCTAAGTGCGCATTCTGGCTTGACAGTGTAGAGTTCTTGGGTCACGTGATTACACGAGATGGTATATGTGTGGACCCGAAGAAGATCGAGGCCGTTCAGCGTTGGCCCAGACCGACATCAGTTACGGAGATCCGCAGCTTTCTAGGACTGGCCGGCTACTACAGGCGATTTGTACAGGATTTCTCCCGTATTGCTGCACCTTTGACCGGGTTGAACTGGAAGGGAGTTCCTTTCGATTGGATGGAGGAGTGCGAGCATAGCTTTCAGCAGCTACGGACTTGTTTGACTATGGCGCCGGTGTTGTCGTTGCCTTCAAGATCCGGCGGATTTGTGGTCTATTGTGACGCTTCTCGAGTGAGGCTAGGGTGCGTATTGATGCAGCATGACAGGGTGATCGCGTATGCTTCACGGCAGTTGAAGAAACATGAACAGAACTACCCCACTCACGATTTGGAGATAGCTGCAGTGGTCTTTGCACTCAAGATCTGGCGACATTACCTATACGGCGAGTCGTGCCAGATATTCACTGATCACAAGAGATTAAAGTATATATTTCAGTAGCGAGACCTGAATCTCAAACAGCGCCGTTGGATGGAACTAGTAAAGGACTACGATTGCGAGATCTTGTATCACCCGGGCAAGGCTAATGTAGTAGCGGATGCTTTGAGCAGGAGGCCCGGGGTAGTCTATCTTGTTTGAGCGCTGTGCTGAGGCAGTCGTCAGCAGATTGGCAGATTTTATGCGACAACCGAGTGCAGTTTGAGTTCACGCCGATCTGGGGACAGCTTGCGCATGTTCGTGCACGCCCACAGTTGCTTGACCGTATACATGAGGCACAGTACAGTGATGACCGTTGCTTAGAGATCAGGGAACAGCTTGCGTATATTCGTGCATGCCCACAGTTGCTTGACCGTATACATGAGGCACAGTATAGTGATGGCCGTTGCTCAGAGATCAGGGCACAGATTGGGCAGGGTAGATTTTCCAAGATCGTGATCGATGATCAGGGGATACTGCAATTTGGGACTAGACTGTGCGTACCAGATGCTGAGGGACTGCGGCATGAGATTCTTGAGGAGGCACATCGATCGGTGTATAGTGTTCATCCGGGTTCCACCAAGATGTATCATGATATGAGAGATGTTTACTGGTGGGACGGAATGAAGAAGGACGTTACAGACTTCGTGTCGAGATGCCTGACTTGTCAGCAAGTCAAGGCCGAGCACCAGAGGCCAGCGGGAGAGCTACAACCGTTACCCATTCCAGAGTGGAAATGGGAACAGATTTCAATGGACTTCGTTGTTGGTCTACCCAGGACTAGGCGAGGGTATGACTCCATTTGGGTGATCTTGGATCCTTTGACGAAAGCGGCTCACTTCCTGCCAGTGAAAACGACTTTCGGATTTGCTCAGTATGCCCAGATATACATCGACGAGATAGTACGACTGCATGGAGTCCCGACATGTATCGTGTCCGACCGAGGTACCCAGTTTACCAGCCGACTATGGCAGAGGCTTCAGGAGGCGTTGGGCACCCGCTTGAGTTTCAGCACAGCATTTCATCCGCAGACCGACGGCCAGTCAGAGCAGACTATTCAGACTCTCGAGGACATGCTCCGAGCATACGTTTTAGACTTTGGTGGTAGCTGGGATCATCATTTACCCTTGGTGGAGTTCTCCTACAACAATAGTTTCCAGGATACTATTCAGATGGCACCTTTCGAGGCCTTGTATGGGAGGAGATGTAGATCGCCCGTCTGTTGGACAGAGCTCAGTGAGAGCAGTATTTTAGGGCCGCAGATCGTACAGGAGACGACCGAGAAGATACAGCTGATTCGAGACAGGATGAGGACAGCTCAGAGAAGGCAGAAATCGTATGCTGACAGACGCCGCCGCAGATTAGAGTTCGCAGTTGGCGATCACGTTTTTCTGAGGGTCTCTCCGATGAAGGGAGTGATGAGGTTTGGATGGAAGGGGAAGTTTAGTCCCAGATTCATAGGTCCCTTCGAGATCCTCGAGCGTGTGGGCGCAGTAGCATATCGTTTAGATCTTCCACCCGAATTCCCAGATGTTCACCCCGTTTTCCATGTGTCGATGCTTCGCAGATACCTACATGACCTTTCTCACATGATTCAGCATCAGAGCGTTCAGCTCGAGCGCGATCTTTCGTTCACCGAGCAGCCAGTCGTGATATTGGACCGGCAGGTGAAGAAACTTCGATCGAAGGTCTTGCCATCTGTGAAGGTGCTTTGGCGCAGTCCGAATGGTGAAGAGATCACTTGGGAGGCCGAGGGCGAGATGCAGTAGAAATTCTCTCATCTCTTTGAAGGTACGCGTAGTTTTATATTTTTAAATTCGGGGACGAATTTCTTTAAGGGGGGAAGATTGTAACACCTTAGGATATGATTAGTGGCTAATTATACTTTAATATATGGTTTTTAATAAAAAGTTTACCAAATCAATTTTTAAATATTTTATCAAATTTAATGAATATTTTATTTGAATTTACATAGGCTTGCACACACTTGTGCATGTAAACTAGGGTTAAAATTAGGGTTAGACCATGATTAGCAACCATGGTGGATTAACCCATTTTCCTTAAGCTAGTTCAAAATTTGATTTAATTGTTTTGGGTTTGTTTTTTTAAAATGGAAAATGTTTTAGTTTAGTTGACTTGGAGAGAGAGAGAGGGGGGGAATGGGCTTTATGGCTTGTGCCATGCTAGCATTAAATGAAGAAAGAGAGAGAGAGAGAGAGGGGTTGACTAGTTAGACTCCATTTCTTTGCCTACTTCACTCTTTTCTTTCTCACAACACTCTCTCACTCTCACTCACACACACACACAACATTCTCATCAGCAGCAGCATCAGCATCAGCATCAGCATCAGCATCAGCACCAGCAGCAACAGCATCAGCTTCAAGCAGCAGCAGCATGCATCAGTAGCAGCAGCACCCCAGCAGCAGCAGCTCCTTCCCTTCTTCTTCTCCTCTTTTCCCTTGCACCTAGGGTCAAGAGAGGTATAAAACCTGAGCCCAACTTCCTAGCTTGCTAAACTTGTGTGCTAATTAGCTTCGATTAGTGTTAAAAGTGCGTTTTAGTGCTAAAATGGTGATTTGTGTGAAGTTTTGGCCAAGTGGTGATATTGATGGTTAGATAAACTTAATTAAGTGTTATTAGGGCCACGTAAACCTAGTTTAACCCCATATTTCGCTAAAATACCATAGGGTTTCATTTAGTGCAAAATTTAATGTTTTAAAGTGAATTTTAAGCTTTCTGTGATCTGCTGTAGACCCGTATGCTTCAGAGAAAATCTAGGAAAACTGGAGCGTGTACACTAGGTCTAGACTACACACACAAAGCACGAGCCCAAAACCCCACACCCAGGCCGCAATTTTAATCGTTCTGGCCGCAATTTACAGCCAGATGGGGGAATTAGGTGTTAGGGTTTTGGCTAGGGTAGTCTGCTGTATATTCTAGTAGTTTGGTATATGCAACTTTTCACTTTTATGCCCGAGCCAAAATCTGGAGCGATATATCGTTTTTCCAATGCGTTTAGTTGGCGCGACACGTGTGATACGTGAGTGGGTTCTGTGTTCCAGCGGGTCTCGATGTGTCGAGGTAGTTTTAGATGCGTATACACACGTTTCAGCGTATCGGACACACGCGCGTTTAGTTCGCGACGCGAGTTTCTCGTTTAATTTCGATATCGCGTTTTTGTAGGATTTTGCTTATATGGATTCCTTGTGTAAATTCTAGGTTCGCAGGCGGGTACGTCGGACGCTGCAAAGAAAGGAAAGCAGGTGGTCGGCTACGCTTAGCACACGACCAGGTGAGTAGATTTAACATCTACGGGGAAATCGCCCATATGACGTTAAGCGTCAGGGCGCGTGATAGGATATTTTAGTCATAGATATTTATATGTACTGCACGAGCACTATTTGTATGTTATACTCACACCGCTAGTGATTGCCATGACACTCGCACTATAGGATTGCTACGAAACATATATTGATATCTTCATACTTGCGCACATGCACACTATATATTCATACTGGTGCACACATATACATTGACACTCATATTCGCGTATATATCCATTCGCACATCCATACCTATATACATACATATGTTACATACATGGATGATATTGACATGATTTAAAAACTAAGGGACCGCATGAGATATTTTCAAAAACTGGATCCTTTTAAAAGAGTGGTTTTCCCTTTTTACTCTTAGTGTCATACGACATATTGCATGGATTTACGCATTGAGTTTTGGATTCATGTGATTTCTGGATTTGAGAACCGTGGTATTATTTTAAGGAAATACGCACTGTTTTAAAAACCCGGTTTCTCTTGATATGATATTTCAGTGCGTCCACCATGCGTTTTCTAGTTCGGAGACGTGTGATATGTGAACCCGAATCAAGGAGCTGGATGAGACCGATTGAGGGTACATGGTGGACCCGGTATGGTACCCCGCGGCGAGAACGGATCGCTGTGCAGTAGACGGTGAGCCTGGCAGAGGGACTACTATCTACCGGTGATTGGTTGGACCTGGAGGTTATCCGGAGGGTACTGACCAGAGTCGATAGATGGATACGGGACGACCCGTGCTGCCGGGGCCGAGGGCCGATTCCGCAGACGGAGCCCGTGGGCCGATCCGGACTGACGGAGCTCGATATATGAGGATTTGCGTGTCGATGCTAGACACGATGATTTTATGATATTTCGAGTGCCGATGTTGGGCACTCACGATTCTATGAGATTTACAGGATTCGAGGGCCGATGAGGGTGACGGTGCCTGAGTTTTACTGGGATTTAGGTGTATTGATGGACACCGGTTATCTTCCACGATGACATTCCGTGTAGATGTTATTTTATCCCATGCTCAGCATTCAGTATTTTGCATCTCATCCTGTAGTCGTAGTACCTGATAGAGTACTTTTGTATGATTATTGTATACCCTGCTCATCCTATATAGATGTTATTAGAGTGTATTTGCTATGCCTGATTATTGCATACCCTGCTCATCATATAGAGATGTTATTAGACCGCACTTGTTGCATGATTATTGCACATCCAGCTCATCATATAGAGATGTTATTAGATCGCACTTGTTGCATGATTATTGCGCATCCAGCTCATCATATAGATGTTATCTGGTGGCCTAGGTTAGAGTATCGCAGTAGTGCATACTCGCGATTGCTTTTATATGTTATCTACTATTCACGAGTTGGCAACTCACCCCCGTTGTGCCACAGTGTTTGCAGGTTGCCCCTCGGACTAGTCGCGGCAGGCTGCTTCCTTGCATCTTTTGATACGGATACCATTGCAGTTGGCGCGTGAGCCCTTTTGCTGATAGGTGGGTGTTTGCGGTATCTGTTTATTTTCCAGTTGTATACACTGTTATATCTAGTACTCTCCATCTATTATTCATGTATTAACTTAGAGACCAGTTGTGAGGACGATGTATATTATTTTATACTCTGGCGTCGAGCTCGTTGTGAGCCGACTTTATTTATGCAGTTTTATATTTCATGTTGTCTTCACTTATTTTTGCTCATTCTTCGCTACGGCGTCGTATATTATTATTGTGGTGATTGTTTCCGCCGTTTGGCGTGATTGCTCCTGTTTTGGGATGCTTTATTCTTACTGTATCTCATTTTATTTATATCTGGTTTGTACCCGGTTTCGGGGCTAGTTTTTACAAGGGAAATGCTGCCAAAATTTTTAAGATAATAACTTGAACTTTAAAGAATTTTTACTAAACTACTTAAGGTTTTCTAAATGTTTTAAACTAATGTTTCTTTTCACTCCCTTTTCAATGGTTTTGATTTCTGGGTTTTGGCTTACTTAGTCGCGTTGCGCCTGTAGACGTTACGTGGTTAAGTGCCGGTCACGGGCCGAACTTTAGGTCGTGACAGAGGGGGACGTCTGTTTTGAGGTGCCTTCGGGGCTTTCCGTTGCCGATACCCTGCTCTCGAACATAGAGCAATCGGCCGGGAGCAAAATTCTTCGGGGAACCCTAAAGGCCCAAGTGGCCGCTATCGCTCAGGAGGTGGTCCAGGTCGGTATCCGTTTTCCTTTAAGAATTTTTTAAACTATTTTTCCTCAGTTTGAACATTTTTAACTCTTTTGCTGCTTTTCTCACGTCCTCCAACACTGCGCCCTTATCGTCAATATGGAGTCCGAAGAGATTGCCCCGGCCATTAAGAAGGCGGGTGAATCATCCTCACGGGAGGAGGATATGTGCCTGGAGATGCAGCAGGAGAAGGAGAGGATAGCCGTTCTTGAAACCCGGGTGATCGCTGACGAGTTGACGAACTCCAAGTGTAAGGAGTCAATCTGACTTCTGAGTGAATCCATTAAGGTCATCCAGGCTAAGTTGGAGGAGGGTAGCAAGCTCAACGCCATAATGAAGAAGTCGCGGGATGCCTGCAAGGTGGACACCCAGGAGGCGCTTGATGCGGTGAAGCCTGCCGATCTCCGAGCTTCGAAGTTTGTGGAGAGGTATAAGGCGCCGGACCAGTTCTACGCCGACCTCGCCGACGCCTCGGCTATTATTTAGCACTAGGCTCTCGACGCTGTCAAGGTATTGATGCCGGGGTTTGCTGACGGTGTGCTTCGGCTCCAGTACCTTCTCTCCGAGGATGCACCGTAGGCGGAAACTGCCGGGAATGCCGTCGGGGGAGAGGCTGCCGGTGGAAGCACCGACCCAGAGGTCTCCATTTTGGTTCCCGACGCTGGCGTCGAGCAGGGCGAGATCCTCCCCAGTCCTGCGGCCTAAGCTTTCCTGCCTTTTCCTTTTTTAAGTTTTGTAAGCCTCCAGTCGTTTTGTAAGGCTGAGGTGTTAGTTATATGTATGCCCTAGAGGCCATTACTATACATAGGATGTATACTGTAGTGGGTGCTTGGACATATATAGGGAGGACTTTCTTGCTCGACATGATAGTATACTATCTGGTTACTCTTTAGCTTAACGTGTACATTGATTGTCTCTCTGTTACATGTTGGTAAAGCCCTTAGGATGTGTACTTGACTACCTGGACTATGATGCGGATCATACTAGTGGGGATATGGTAGTCCATAAGTACATCCTTCAAGGTCCCTAGTCGTGGGTGTATCGAGACGGGGCATCGATATACCAGAGTAGACTAGCGTATACCTTCTCGACCCATACAGATGGGCGATGGATGATCCCATATCCATTGGTGTTTGACGTCAGAGATGATATACGGGTGCTCAGTGGAGACTGGGTACACTGGACGGACTCGCCGAGAACTCCCAGATGGTATTATACCTTACGTCAGATGGCAGTTCTCTGGTGACACTGGTACAGAGTAGTCTGTTGACCCGAGATCGTCATAGAGTCTTGTGTGATTCCCACTGTGCTTTGATTTCCACCTTACCACGTCCAAGAGGGCGTGCAAAACGGTGGCTTTTGGGTACAGTCCCGAATCACATGGAGGCAATGAGCGATAGGAGGGGATTTGTCTCTCCCGGTATTGGGGGTTGATGTTGCGCAATGCTCGACTGGCCATAACAGGAAATCCCTGGCCAGGGTTGCAGTGATCTACTGGTAAGTGTTATCAGTAGTTTCACACATGTTATGGACCTCACGTCGGCATGACTTATCGAGCTATTGGGGTCTGACGTTTACCACCCCTAGGCGAGATATGCGACATATCAGACGAACAGACCAGACTGTACGGTAAGTGTTACTGGTTGGATTCACAGGAGTGTGAGAGGGCTTGCTCGTCGATCTTCTGATCGCTCAATACCCGGGTGGCCGTTACGTTTAGCAGACCGCTTGCGGCTTGTGGGTGTTTGATATGATCATCACCTGCTGCCGGCGTATTGACGAGTCTTTAGAATCCTACACAGAGGTCTCCTGGCTCAAGCGAAACGAAATAGGAGCGCATATGAGATATGTGCGGGACCGAGAATAATGCGTGTATGTGATACCGTATTTCATTCTCGCGATGAATGTATCGAATGGTTGTATGCGATATAACCTAGTTATCGAATCAAGGATTGATTCGATAAGCCGATACATTGGATATTAGTTGGTTATATGCGATATGACCGGATCGTTAAATCAAGTGTTGATTTAATGATTTAATGCATAATTATATATTTGATATATTACTTTGCATTAACTAGTATTGGTTCACTTTAAATGGTTTTTCTCACTTGTTTGTGCACATTGTATATGTGATATATTTTTTGTGCACAAGTTTGTATCATGTTTGATGATGCATGCTAACTTGGGTTTGTGTAAAGATTAAACCATGGTTATATGAATGGTTAGGGTTTTGGTTTCTTATTTATTTATTTATTTTATTCTTTTTGGAAAATAATAAGCATAAAGAGAAAATGGTGGCTTTCTTTGTTTGTATATTGAAGCTTCATGAAGCTTTGAACTAGTCCACCATTTTTGTCTCATGCTTAACCCTAACCATTCCACTTAACCATGATTCATTCTCTACACTTGACCATGATTAATTATATGATAAGTATTATTTTTCTTTTGAATTATAATTAACTTATCATATTCATCTTCTTCTTCTTCTTCTTCATCTTTACAAAGAAGAAAAGCTTGCACCATCAATGGTGATTTGATGAAAAGAGTGAGAAATCCAATTCTAAAGTGAACCCACTTCCTATTTCTTCATCCTCTACCTCTTGCCAAGTAGTATAGGGTGTTTTCTTCACAAGTTTCTTGACTTGGTGAAGTTGGAGCTTGATCTAGTGTTGCCTCGACGTAGATCATCTTCGGCATCGAAGCCGACGACCAAGCCCGCCCATTTCTCCGATGAAGCCGACGCTAGAGCCCGGGATTCTATTTGGACAGCGAGGAGACTTCATCATGGAGCTATGGAGGTGGAGGACCGGATCTACAAAGGTTGTATTTCCGTTCTTTTAGTTAAGTTGTTAACTAGTTTCATTGTTTCGCCTAAAATTCTAGTTAACGATCCGTATTAGAGTTTCTCGGCACTTGTAAAATTTGAAATTGGCATGGTTGATGCCTTGTGAGACCTCTTGAGAGTGCCTAGGAACCCTACAGTGGTATCAGAGCCTAGCTAGAGCCTTAGGCGATGCGTAGACGAAGTTTGAAACCCGAACGAACCCGAAACCCTAAAATTTCACGCTCTCTGGACTTTTTTCAAAAACTGGGTTTTTTCCAGATTAAAAATGCTTAAAAAATTCAGCAGGGAATTATGAGAATTACGGTGCAAAATTTGACAAAAGATACTTCAAGATTGCGGCGGAACCGCGGCAGAAGCCTAGCTTCTGCGGCGGTTCCGCGGCAATAGTGTGACGTCACCCTCCCTATTTTGCACAGTAACTTCCTTTATTCAGTGCTGAGTTCTCTGGGTATTTTTAAATATCACTCAAGAGTTGAGTTTTCTGGGGTGTTTTGGGAGTTCGCAGATTCGATCGGATTATCAAGCTTTGTCTATGTGTCTTTCCGGATAATTATTGAATATGTTAAAAAGTTCGACCGGATATAAATACCCAATCTTTCCCCTGCCGGAAAATTTCCAAGTGTTGGATTTTTCCGAGGTTTAAAGACGTTCTAAGTAGTGCAAGTAACGCGATGGTCCCTCTAGAAGACAACAAACCTTAACTCGATTATGTGACCGTCTTAAACTGCCCTTTGAACCTTCGGGTTTGGGGCAGTACGGCGTGCCACATGTGAGGCGTTGGCTTGACCCTTCTACGGCTGGACCGTTGGTACTGAGGCACGAAGTGAATGTCTTTGAACTTATTTCATGAGTTGAGCTGTTTCAGGAAAACTTGGGTGTTCGATTGTTCGATCGAAAAGTTTAACATTTTCTATCTTATTCGGAATGTGATACAATAATTGGAATTCAAAAGTAGTTATGAGATAACTGAATGAATGTTATAAACATAGCAGTTTAGTCTCACTTGATTGGTTGCCATGGAATTTTGATGTGATCAAAAGTCCGTCGCAATCACGTAGCGTACGCGGATACTCGCCGGGTAAACTTAATAGACAGCCTCGCTCCATAGCCCCGACCAAGTGACTGTAGGAGAACCCCATCGCCGAAAGCATCCGTTCGGGTGCTCGCGGCAGCGGTGTTCTGCCTTGGTGCACTTCGTCGACGGCGTCGGGGGTGCGGCCGTCTACTGAAGTTTGCGACGAGCATTCGATCAGGATGTCGGGAATCTTGTTGAATTGCCCGACTTGATATTGAAAAGAGTTTTCGATAATGAGACTAAAATGCAGGGTTTATAATTGTTAGGCATGCGATGTCTAAGGAATTCATTTGATTAGGCATGCGATGTCTATGGAGGTTGCGGATTCCAACTATTGTAGTTTTACACTCTCTTTTCTGTGACCGTAAGTGTAATATGTGATATCGCCGGTTTCGTTGGTATATATCAACGACAATTGGGATGCGCATATTTACTTACGTTGATGATATGTGATGTTATGTATTGCTGGATATGTTATATTGGATCGTCGTGTTTGAATAGCCGGGGGTTTTTATGTGAGATGAGTGTTTTTCATTTTCATTCATGTAAAAACTTGTTTGTAATATTCTTTTATTGGGGCACTTCCAGGTTGCGGAAGATGTCACCCTTTGTATATTATTTACTTTTCCGCACTAGGATAGACCCAAGGAGGGGAGCACAAGTAACCGGGTTCTGGAGTCCAGTGGGAGACCAACTCGAGGAGTCGAGTTCGGGTCTTCTAACTCCAGAATTGGTAGGGTTGCTTGCCGCTCTCGTAGGGGTCTAGGGGTGTGGGTTTGGCTATTCATCACGACCGTGGAATCCGTGTTTTATACTGGCTCGTATTGAAAACGCGGACGTCCTACTATATCCAATATTTCATATGTTTCTTCTGCTGCGATATCTGTGATGTGATCATGTGATATGTTCTGTGATGGATACTGTATATAGTATATATGATATATTATATAGGCGTTACTTATGTTTTACACCCGCGCTAGCCCTGCCCCGCTCTGCCGTTAGTTACCTAACCTAACGGTGCACGAGGGGACATCGAGGCGAATGCGGATGGCATAAGTGTACGTCGTATTTATCTGTGATGTTTAGGTACTTAAATGATGGGACTTCATTAATGAGATTAATGAAATAAAAGAAACCTAAGATGTTGTAGAATCGAATTTCAAAATTAAAACAGGTAGCTACAGTTCTTGCTTTGCACAGCGGTATATATGATATATCCTGCACCTTATTCGATGAGGAAAGGACCGAGATCCCTTCACCGGGAGTGACTCCTTTAGCAATAACTGGAAGATGCTACACACTCGGTTTGTCTTTTGATAGCTTCTATAGTTTCTGCTTTGCACAGTGATATATATGATATATCCCGCACCTCATTCGACGAGGAAAGGACCGACGATCCCTTCACCGGGAGTGACTCCTTTAGCAAAACTAGAAAAGCCTCAAAAGCACTCCATTTTAAAATCATTTGATTCTACAACGATATCAAGTTCATTACGCAATAGGTTTTCAGAAAAACCTGTCGTAGCCCTCCGTCATTTCAGATAAGTCCTGTTTAGTATTCGTGCTGCGTTTGTTGACCTTGTCAAGGCGCAGTGTGCGGTAGCTAACCAGTATTTATCTGCTTATGCATATGATGCAGATTGGGTTAGGGTAGTCATGCGGCCTTGTTGACCTTGTCAAGGGTCGTGCGGGTGGGTTTGATTCAATCAAGAAATGACGGGTTAAACTTGATTTGCGATCTATGGTTTGTTGACCTTGTCAAGGTCATAGATCGTTCGGGGAAAAAATATTATCGGGAATTTCAAGTGTTGAAATTTGCAATGAGATTGCATACCTTCTATGAGATAGTTGGATCCCGATACCCGCTGCGAGTAATTGTTACTCCTGGGAGAGTTTTACACATTACAATTAGCCGATCAAGTAGGTGTCTAGAAAGGTGTCAACGAGGTTACGCCTCTGGGAAAACGAGGTTTACATTAATTAGGTTCGTGCGAAAGCACGGGGGACCTCCCTCAAAGTACCGACACTGGCCTGGCTGAAAGATTGGCGAACTTGTAGTGTATAATTAATCCCGGCTAGTCTTTCCTTTTAGGGTTTGAAGGAAGATTTGATAAAAAGCAGTGGGAGCCATCCTGATTAGATAAAATAAAAACCAATCTATTCTTGCAAGAGCGCACGCTGAGTGTTTTCTTCTCTCTCTCTCCAGGTAGCAACCATATCACGCCTTAATCAAGATAATAATACGGATATTGACCGAACCCGCTTGTTATACTGAGCTGGGGAACGTTGGTCCCGCTCCAACTTATAATTGTTATAAGACAGAGCAGGAAATTGGGGATTACCAGAATTCCCGTGCCGCCCAAACGAAGAGAGTGCATGCTGATACATCATCTTCGGGTGTGTTCATTACAAAGAACTGTTTCTCAGTATCCTCTGCATCCTGGGTATTTGATACCGGATCAAGATCCCAGATATGTAATCTGTTATATAGGGCTACAAAAGGGTAGAAAAACTGAGAACGGGTGATAAGTTTCATGAGACAGAAAACGGGGCAAGTGTTGCAGCCAAGTCTGTTGGTCACTGTCACCCTGTATTACCAATACATTGATTCTGAACGAATGTTATTAGATACCGAACCTGATATACAAAATCATATCAGTCTCTTTATCAGTAAAGAAATGATAAAATTTTGTATTGTTGGATAATGTTTTGAACATTTCCTATATCAAAAGTTGATCGGTTCAGGCACGTTATCTAAAAGCATTGATGTTCTAAATCAAACTACAGTTCTTAGTATACAGAACACACACAAGAGGAAGAGTCCAGAAATGAACGAATCCTTCTTGAGGTATTGTAGACTAGGTCATATCAATGCGACCTGACTAGCTGAAGTTACATTTAGATGCATATTTAAATCTGTTTGAATTTACATCTTGTCAAACTTGCCAGTCATGTCACAAAGATATAATGACACCAGCTCTGTTTATTGGAAACAGAGAAAGAGTTAGTGAACTCTTGGGATGATACATGTTGATGTATAAAGGTCCCCTGTCTACACATGCCAAGACCGGTTCTTTGTACTTCATTACATTCTCTGATGATCTCTTTAGATTCAGACATATGTTCCTGTTGAAACAAAAGTCCGAACCTTTTGAGATATTCACAGAATATAAGTCAGAAGTAGGGAGCCAATAAGGGTATAAGTATTATATCCTTTGATGTGATCAGGGAGGAGAATACTTGAGCACGAAATTCTTGGACTTTTCTAAAGGAGAATGAGATTCTCTCTCAGCATTACTCCTCCGTATACACAATAGCACAATGGTATATCGGGGCGGAGCAATCACACCCTATATGATAAGGTGTGCTCTATGATGAGTACTACTGAGTTACCTATTTCCTTTTGGGAGTTATGCACTTGAGAAGCTGCATACCAATTGAATTGGGTTCCAATCAAATCAGTTGCCTACCGCTTCATATGTGATATGGAAAGGGAAGAGCCCATATCTTAAGTTGGTTAAGATTTGGGGTTGTCCGGGCTATGTCTAAAAACATAATCCGGACAAGCTCGAGGCAAGGTCTGTTATGTACAACTGGAAAGGTTCCAGCTATATAAACAACAGTAGATGATTTGGTAGAACCAAAGGATTCAGTAGATTCCAACGAACCTCAGCCTCTCCGCCGATCTAGAAGGGTTTCTCACCCACCTGAGAGATATTTCGGTTTCTCTATGACATTGGGAGCGAGGATTGCATCATGAGATGATGACCCAACTAGTTTCGAGCTGGCCATCAGGAGTGGGACTCTGTAAGAATGGCTGGATGCTTAGCGATCTGAGATGGAATCCATGTACACCAACAAAGTATGGACTTTGATTGCTATATCTGAAGGGTTAAATCCCTATCAGGAGCAAGTATATCTTGAGAAGATTACTTGGTGTAGATGGAAAATTTGAGACTTTCAAAGCTAGACTTGTTAAAGCTTTTCGTCATCGACCAGGCGTGGATCATGATGAAACCTTTTCTAAGGAGCCATGCTTAAGTCCATTCAGATCCTACTTGCCACGGCTTCATACCATAACTACGATATCTGGCGGTTGGGTGTCATGACTGCTTTTCTAAATGATGTTTTAGAAGAGAGAGTCTATAAGTACATAGTCAGAGGGCTTCGTAAACAGTGGGAGCAGCGGAAACGTGTACAAGATGCTTTATAGGATAAAGCAGGCATCGCGGAGTTGGAACATCTATTTTGATGTAGTAGTCAAACAGTTTGACATCATCAAATGGTAGATGAACCTTGTATATACAAAAGGGTAATAGGGAGTATGGTGATGATCCTCGTAGAGTACGTGGATAACATACTCTTGATAGGGAAGGAGTTTCCTATGCTACGCTCGGTCAATCTCCGCTTATCACAATGATTCTCCATAAAGGATCAAAGTGATACCTCCTAAATCCTGGGTTTTGGATCTATGAGATAGATCTAATTGGATGTTAGGATTCTCACTAGTTGTAGTGAGATGGTATCAATCGATCCTGGGAAGAATCACTGGAAGGGTTCCAGAGTGATAAGGATGACTGAATGTCAGTCACAGGCATTGTCTTTACCCTCAGTAAAGGGACGGTATGTTGGAAAAGTTCCAAGCTAGATACCGTGGCATACTAGACGATAAAGGCTGGATACATCGCTACTTAAGATGCTACCAAAGAGGCAGTCTGGGTGTATATTGGTTCATGAGATGAACTACATTCCAACCATTGTGAGACAATGGAGTTGTGGCTTATGCCAAGGAACGCCGGTCCCATCAGTGATCCAGACATATTCTAAAGGCAGTATCACCTGATCATGGAGATGGTTGATCTCCAGGATGATCGAGGTTAGGAGAGTAGACTCAGAGAACAGCACGGCGGATCCACTCACAAAGGCCTTTTCCCAGAGAGAGACTTTTATGGGATGGTTGAGTATGAGATACTACAACCACTGCTATCAGATGGCCCTAGTGCAAGTGGGAGATTGTTAGTTATATGTATTCCCTAGAGGCCATTACTATACATAGGATGTATACTGTAGTGGGTGCTTGGACATATATAGGGAGGACTTTCTTGCTCGACATGATAGTATACTATCTGGTTACTCTTTACCTTAACGTGTACATTGATTGTCTCTCTGTTACATGTTGGTAAAGCCCTTAGGATGTGTACTTGACTACCTGGACTATAATGCGGATCATACTAGTGGGGACATGGTAGTCCATAAGTACATCCCTGAAGGTCCCTAGTCGTGGGTGTATCGAGACGGGGCATCGATATACCAGAGTAGACTAGCGTATACCTTCTCGACCCATACAGATGGGCGATGGATGATCCCATATCCATTGGTGTTTGACGTCAGAGATGATATACGGGTGCTCAGTGGAGACTGGGTACACTGGACGGACTCGCCGAGAACACCCAGATGGTATTATACCTTACGTCAGATGGCAGTTCTCTGGTGACACTGGTACAGAGTAGTCTGTTGACCCGAGATCGTCATAGAGTCTTGTGTGATTCCCACTGTGCTTTGATTTCCACCTTACCACGTCCAAGAGGGCGTGCAAAACGGTGGCTTTTGGGTACAGTCCCGAATCACATGGAGGCAATGAGCGATAGGAGGGGATTTGTCTCTCCCGGTATTGGGGGTTGATGTTGCGCAATTCTCGACTGGCCATAACAGGAAATCCCTGGCCAGGGTTGCAGTGATCTAATGGTAAGTGTTATCAGTAGTTTCACACATGTTATGGACCTCACGTCGGCATGACTTATCGAGCTATTGGGGTCTGACGTTTACCACCCCTAGGCGAGATATGCGACATATCAGACGAACAGACCGGACTGTACGGTAAGTGTTACTGGTTGGATTCACAGGAGTGCGAGCGGGCTTGCTCGTCGATCTTCTGATCGCTCAATACCCGGGTGGCCGTTACGTTTAGCAGACCGCTTGCGGCTTGTGGGTGTTTGATATGATCATCACCCGCTGCCGGCGTATTGACGAGTCTTTAGAGTCCTACACAGAGGTCTCCTGGCTCAAGCGAAACGAAATAGGAGCGCATATGAGATATGTGCGGGACCGAGAATAATGCGTGTATGTGATACTGTATTTCATTCTCGCGATGAATGTATCGAATGGTTGTATGCGATATAACCTAGTTATCGAATCAAGGATTGATTCAATAAGCCGATACATTGGATATTAGTCGGTTATATGCGATATGACCGGATCGTTAAATCAAGTGTTGATTTAATGATTTAATGCATAATTATATATTTGATATATTACTTTGCATTAACTATTATTGGTTCACTTTAAATGGTTTTTCTCATTTGTTTGTGCACATTGTATATGTGATATATTTTTTGTGCACAAGTTTGTATCATGTTTGATGATGCATGCTAACTTGGGTTTGTGTAAAGATTAAACCATGGTTATATGAATGGTTAGGGTTTTGGTTTCTTATTTATTTATTTATTTTATTCTTTTTGGAAAATAATAAGCAAAAAGAGAAAATGGTGGCTTTCTTTGTTTGTATATTGAAGCTTCATGAAGCTTTGAACTAGTCCACCATTTTTGTCTCATGCTTAATCCTAACCATTCCACTTAACCATGATTCATTCTCTACACTTGACCATGGTTAATTATATGATAAGTATTATTTTTCTTTTGAATTATAATTAACTTATCATATTCATCTTCTTCTTCTTCTTCATCTTTACAAAGAAGAAAAGCTTGCACCATCAATGGTGATTTGATGAAAAGAGTGAGAAATCCAATTCTAAAGTGAACCCACTTCCTATTTCTTCATCCTCTACCTATTGCCAAGTAGTATAGGGTGTTTTCTTCACAAGTTTCTTGACTTGGTGAAGTTGGAGCTTGATTTAGTGTTGCCTCGACGTAGATCATCTTCGGCATCGAAGCCGATGACCAAGCCCGCCCATTTCTCCGATGAAGCCGACGCTAGAGCCCGGGATTCTATTTGGAGAGCGAGGAGACTTCATCATGGAGCTATGGAGGTGGAGGACCGGATCTACAAAGGTTGTATTTCCGTTCTTTTAGTTAAGTTGTTAACTAGTTTCATTGTTTCGCCTAAAATTCTAGTTAACGATCCGTATTAGAGTTTCTCGGCACTTGTAAAATTTGAAATTGGTATGGTTGATGCCTTGTGTGACCTCTTGAGAGTGCCTAGGAACCCTACATGAGGAGCCCAGAATACCTTGTAAAAATTTCTATAATATAAATAAAGATGAGCTTATTTTCTTCTGCATGACCGTGTGATTTTTAGATGCCTGACTTTTTAGATGACGATCGCGCGTCGAGTGTGAGTCGAGTAATTGCCAAATGTAGGAAAGTCGGTACCCTCCCTCTCCCCGGAGTCGAGGTAGTGATCGATCATTTAGGATGAATCCAAATACATCCTAGTGTAGGAAGGTCAGTATTATTCCCTTCTTCAGCATCGGATTGACGACTACGTCTAGCACGAATTTTAAAACAGCCAAGTTAGAATTAGCTTGCATTGTCTGATTCCTCATTATGCGGTTTCTAGACTTGTGTCTCCATAAGGCAGAAATCTATCCCTCGGAGATTAGCCGAGCAGGGAAGCTGCTCGATGGCCTCGTGAGGAGGGTTTTAGATCCTTAGCATAGATGGACAGGAATCTACCCTCTAGGGATGGACCGGACAGGGAAGCTGCTCGGTGGCCTCGTGAGGAGGGCTTTGGATCCTTAGCATAGATGGACAGAAGTCTACCCGCTAGGGATGGACCGGGCAGGGAAGCTGCTCGGTGGCCTCGTAAGGAGGGTTTCGAATCCTTAGAGTAGATGGATAGGAATCTACCCGCTAGGGATGGACCGGGTAGGGAAGCTGCTCGGTGGCCTCGTGAGGAGGGCTTCGAATACTTAGCATAGATAGGTAGGAATCTACCCACTAGGGATGCACCGGGTACTGAAGATGCTCGGTGGCCTCGTGAGGAGGGCTTTGGATCCGTAGCGTAGATGGGCAAGAGTCTACCCGCTAGGGATGGACCAGGCATGGAAGCTGCTCGGTGGCCTCGTGAGGAGGGCTTTGGATCCTTAGCGTAGTTGGGCAGGAAGCTGCCCGCTAGGGATTGACCGGGCAGGAAAGCTTCTAGGTAGCCTCGTGAGGAGAGCTTTGGATCCTTAGCATAGTTAGGCTGGAAGCTGCTCGCTAGGGATTGACCGGGGGGGAAACTACTCGGTGGCCTCGCGAGGAAGGCTTTTAGAGACCTCCTTACGCCTCCCTGGGGCGTCGTTCAAACTTCCGTGGCGGCGTTGGCGGGAGTGAGGGCGTCGTTCAACCTTCTATGACGGCATTGCCGCCCTTAAAGACAGGCATGGCCGACATGTGTCCGTTCCATATCGGGAATTTGAGACGTCCCGCGATTCGTGTCGCTTGTGAGCGTAAATTAAGGCCTTTGGAGATTTTTGTTGAGGCTATAAATAGCGAGGGCATGTTGGTTTCTCTCTAGCCCTGTGTTTCTGAAAATGGCCAGTCGTCCGTGTGTGCTCATCGGGGAAATCATTTCTCATGACGATGTGTATCTTTACAACCTCGATCGCTTTGAGCAGATGTACGGGATGGTGATAGACCGTGTGGAGGGGTACTTTGGACGCCTTCTTCCCCGGCGTTCTCCACTCCTCCAACTGCTCATTTACACGATCTGGAGGAAGTCCCTGGGGCTGCACAATGCCCTGTCTCCACTGCTGAGGAACGAGGCGATCGAGAAGTTGCACTCGCTCTACCACCTTGGCTTGATCTCGAGGAGCAGGCGGGACTGATCAGCGGGCCTTCTTCTGGAGTGTTTCCAGAAGAGGCTGATCGCTGACTTTTGTCCAGTGGATGGTGCTTCCGTAGCAGCCGAGGAAGCTCGGGCTTGGCTGGCGGAGATTTTCTCAGAGTACCATCAACAATGCTTTCTTAATCCCCGGCCCCATGTTGTAAATATATATATTTTTTAAGGATGAGGAGCCTATAATACCCCTTTGATGAATAAAAGTTTTTCTTGGTGAGGCATTTTGTTTCCTTCTGTCCCTTTCGCATTGTTTACGTGCTTTTTCAAGATGAGTTTAGGGGTCACGGAACTGAGAAGGAAGACAAAATTAGCCTCTTATAACTTAATAAAATTTACATCACTTCAAAAAGGAGAAAATACATTCATTTATACAATTCGATTTTCTCGGCGTTGTAAGGCCGAAGAAACTTTCGTCCCCTGGCGTCCAGCAAGCGATATGCTCCACCAGGCAATATTTCTGCTACGAGGAATGGGCCGTCCCATTGTGGAGAGAATTTATACAGCCTCGTTTGGTCTACGAACTCGTTCCTCCGTAGGACTAGATCTCCCGCTTTGAAGGCGTGATGATTGACTCGGGCATTGTAGTAGCAAGCAATTTGTTGTTAATAGGCGGCCGCTCTGATCTGCGCTCGATCCCGTTTCTCTAGTAGGATATCCAAGTTGGTTCGGAGCGCCGAGGTGTTAGCTTCGTCATCGAAGTGTTCAACTTTGTAGCTGGGCAATCCGATCACCGCGGGAACCATGGCCTAGGTGCCTTAGCAAAGGATGAAGGGGGTTTCTTCCGTGGGTGTTTTTCTTGACGTTCGCAGTGCCCACAAGACCCAAGGCAGTTCCTCAACCCAGCCCCTTGTCTTCCTTCTAGACGGGCTCGGAGACCGCGGATGACAACCCGGTTCGCAAACTCTGCCTTCCCGTTGCATTGAGGATGGGCGACCGCGGCAAACTTCATCAATATGTGGTACTCGCTGCAAAACTCTTTGACTTTGTCGTTTTCGAAGTTGGTCCCTTGGTCGCTGATGATGTACCTCGGGATCCCGAATCGGGAGATTACGTTGTTTTAAAGGAACTTTATAGTGGAGGCGGCGTCTGGTTTTCTGATGGGGACGGCCTCTATCCACTTTATGAATTAGTCTACCGTGACGAGGATGTATTCGTGTCTTCCTGTGCCGGTGGGGAGTTAGCTCACCATGTCCATCCAACATTGTGCGAACGTCCAAGGGGAGATGAGGGTTGATAGCTCGGTAGAGGGGAGACAAGGTATGCTGCCATGGAGTTGGCAGTTTTTGCATCTTCTGACAAGCTTCTCGGCATCCTGGTGTATGCTCGGCCAATAATATTCTTGGAGCAGCGTCTTCTGGACCAGGATACAGGCCCCTTGGTGCGCCCCGCCGACCCCTTCGTGTATCTCTTATAGAACATAGTCTGCTACGGGGGAGTCGACGCATCGGAGTAGGGGCTGAGTGTACAACTTCTTGTAAAGGTTCCCATTGCTCCAGATGAAATGACGAGCTTTTTCTCGAAGGCGGCGTGCCTCTCCTCGGTCGTCTGGAAGTGTGCTATCTTTTAGGAATTCTATCAGGGGCTTCCTCTAATATTTCCTTCCTTCTAAGTCATGTATACCTGAAGTGTTACCTCTCCGTCCTCCATGCTGGGCCGTGGTAATACTTCAAAAAGGATATTCCTTTTATGGTTGGCCGTATAAGAAGAGGAGAGCTTGCTCAATGCGTCAGCTTGGGTGTTCAGATTTCGGGGAATCTGCTCTATTTGGACTTCGTTGAAATTTTTGCGAAGCCTTTTTACCTCGTCTAGGTACTTTATCATGAGCGTTTCCCGGGCTTCGAAACGCCCAGTTACCTGGCCGACGACTAGTGCGGAGTCGCTGCGGACCCTGATGGTCTTCAGCCCCACCTCGAATGTGATTCACAATCCTGCTAATAAGGCTTCGTATTCCGCGTCGTTGTTTGATGCTCTGAACCCGAGCTTTAAGGAGTATTCCAACTCTGCTTCATTTGGGCCGTGGATGATTAGACCAGCCCCACTCCCTTCCTCGGTAGAGGATCCGTCCATGTATAACACCCAGTCTGGGATGGGGTCGGATATCTCTTCGACCGACGGACGTGGTTCGGGGCCGTGTTCCGCCGTTCCGCCTTTAATGGGAATGGTGCACTCGACAACGAAATCGGATAAGACCTATGCTTTGATGGATTGCCAGGGGCGGTACCTAATATCAAATTGGGACAATTCCCACCTCCATTTTCCCAGATAACCTGAAGACTCGAGGGAGGCAAAGACGGATCCTAAAGGTCGCTCGGTGAGGACGAGTATTGTGTGTGCTTGGAAGTAACGTTGGAGCTTCTCGGAAGTGACGACAAGTGCCAGGACTATCTTCTCCATGGCGGGGTATCTTTTCTCTGAATCCTTGAAGACATGGCTCACGTAGTAAACCAGCTTGTGCACACCATCGACTTCCCTGACGAGCACCGAGTCTGCAGCTTGATCAGAGACCGTGAGGTATAAAAATAGCTCGTTGCCTTTGACTGGTCGAGTCAGTAGCGGAGGAGTCGCTAGGTGTGCCTTGAGCTGCTCGAAGGTGTTCTGGCATTCCTCAGACCATTCGAACTTGGGAATATTCCTTAGGGCTTTGAAGAATGGTAAGCACTTTTCCCCGTACCTAGAAATGAAACGACTCAGGGCAGTGACCCTCCTGGTGAGGCGCATGATCTCCATATTACTCTTGGAGGATGTCATGTCGAGGATGGCTTTGATCTTTTCTGGGTTTGCTTCGATTCCTCGGTGAGTTACCATGAACCCGAGGAACTTCCCACTGGTGACTCCGAACGCGCACTTAGCCTGATTGAGTTTCATTTTATATTTGCGCAGGACGTCAAATGTCTTGCCGAGGTCTTTGGTTTGCCCCACCGAAGAAACGGATTTCACTAGTATGTTGTCGACGTAAACTTCCATGTTTCTCCTGATCTGTGGCTTGAACAGTCTGTTGATGAGGCATTGATATGTAGCCCCAGCATTCTTAAGACCGAAGGGAATCACTTTGTAGCAGTATACCCCCCGAGCCATGGTGAACGCTGTAAGCTCTTCATCTTCCAGGTTCATCTGGATCTGATTGTAACCGGAAAACGCATCTATAAAGCTAAGTAATTCATAACCGGCTGAGCTGTCCATCGACTGGTCTATCTGAGGGAGGGGATAGTTGTCTTTGGGGCAGGCCTTGTTCAGATCTGTGAAGTCCACGCACATAGACCATTTCCCGTTGGCCTTTTTGATCATGACCACATTTGCCAGCCACTCTGAATAGTCCAAGTTTCTGATAAAGTTGGCGGCAAGCAGTCGATCCACTTCGTCCTCAGTCGCCCTTTACTTTGCCGGTAGAAAGCTTCTCTTCTTTTGTCGAACGGGCTTTGCATACGGGTTGACCCCAAGCTTATGGGAGATCACTTTGGGGTCGATCCTAGGCATATCCGCAGGGGTCCAAGCGAACACGTCTGAGTTATCTCGGAGAAATCATATCAGGTCCTCGCAGTGGTTCCTAGTTAAGAGGGAGCCAATCCGGACGGTTTGGTCGTCGACCCCTTCGACGAGGGGGACTTCCGCCAGTGCTTCTACCGGGGTTCCTCAGACTTCCCTTTGGTCATCGCGCGTGTCCAGAGACCCCTGGAAATCACACGCATCTTCAAAATTGTCGCTCGTCTCTCCGGTGGACGACATAGAAGCGAGAAAAACCATAGTAATCTGCTAGTTCCTGTATGCCTGACCTATCCCCTTGGTCTAATTGAAACATGATCGCAAGGTGGTAGGTCAGGATTTGAGCCCGGAAGGCGTTTAATGTCTGGCGCCCCAGGAGGATGTTGTAGGATGAGAGGATTTTAGCGACGATGAATTCCATAGGTACTATTCTGTTATAGCCTGTCTCTCCGATGTTGAGGAGGAGGGTGACCAATCCCTCGGTCGGGATGGAGTGGTTTGTGAACCCCGAGGGGATATGGGAGGTGGACAGTAGGTCAGATGGTCCTAACCCCATACGCTCGAAACAGTCGTAGAAGAGGATGTCCGCCGAGCTCCCGGAATCGACCAGTATCCTCTGAACCTCGTAATGGTGGACCCGGGATGTTATGACGAGGGGGTCGTTGTGAGGCAGGGATATACTATAGAGGTCTTCATCGGTGAAGACGATGGGCTCGACTGCTCTGCACTTCTTTCTAGGTGTTTCGCTTGTACCCTCGACTGGTAGGAGCTGGCGATTTTTGTCGGCTTCCCGAGAAGGTTCCAGGATAACGTCCGAGGTAACGACCATGATTTGCCCGATCATTAATGCACCGGGAGGGGGCTGGTTCTCTTGCTCTCGGTCTGCCTGCCGCTTGTCCCGCAGGTACTTCGCCAGGTGGCCAGAGCGGATCAACTCCTCGATGTAGTCACGGAGTTGTTTGCAGTTTTCGATCGGGTGACCCTGCGACCTATGGAAAGCGCAGTACGGTCCCCGGATATGCTTTGCCTCCCTTTGGATGACTGGCAGGAGGTTGAAGAATCTCTCTTCCTTCGCTTCCTTCAACAGCTCAGTATGGGAGATGTTAAGAAGAGTGTACTCCTGGAACTTCGGGGAGAAGGGTTTTGGCCGATCGACCCTCTTCTTCTCTTCTCTGCCCCTCTTCTTTTGGTCGGCTTAGTTGCCCCGGGGCAGGTTGGCGTTCACCTCCGACTCGAGTTAGATATCCCGCTCGGTCCAAGCTTTTACCTCGGCCATGGTCTTAGGTTGCTCTAATGCAAAAGAGCGGAGCCACTCTTTGTGCCTAAGACCCGACCTTAGTGCGGTGATAACAGTTTCATCCCGATGCTCGGGGACCTCAAGGAGAGCGTTGTAGAAACGAGTGACGTATCCTTTAAAGGATTCCTTGTCCCCGCTCTTTATAGTGAACAGGTAGTCGACTGTTCTCTTTTGTCGTCAATTCCCGACGAAGTGGCTGAGGAATTGGGTGGACAGCTCACCGAAGGTCGAGATGGAGCGTGGCGTTAGTCCTCGAAACCAGTCTCGGCTAGCTATCACGCCCCACTTCCTAGTATACGGGAAGAGGGCGCGATGGGCCCGCTATGTATTTACTCTAAAGTAAATACGCTGAGCGTATCTAAGCAATATAAAAGAAATATACATAAGAGACAAATGTAATGAACAACAACTTTATTTATTAACATTCTTTTACAGTACAAGGAAAAGTAAATAAATGGAATGAAAGCAATGCCTAAACAGTGGCATGACAGAAATGGAAAGTACTGAAATGAAATGTACAAGTATCTAGAGCTCCGGGTCGAAAGCTAGCTGATCCAAGTCTTTGTTGGTGGGCTCGATCTTCAGTGAGTCCGAAACACCTAACAACATTCTAAAGAAGCAGAAAGAGAATGTCGTCAGAGAACAAATCGCTCGGTAAGTCCCAAAGGTGAGGGAGAAATATAATAGACAGAGAGAGTGTAACTTTTAAAGTTGTATTATATTGTTATAATGTTGTATTTAGTGTTAACGCTTTTGTTTATAGCTTGGTACAGAAGAGACCAGTGTATACGAGAGGAGTCTCACTTACCCCGGAGACTAAGGTATCAGGAGTACAAGGAACCGTTTATGCCACGGTACAACAACAATGGAATGCAGGTTAGGTGTCTTAATGGTTGCAGTCTCGTGCCACTTCTAACACCTTCCATACCAATCTACCCCTTAAACCCCGCGATGTCTTGATTGTATTGTTTGTATTGTATTGTCTTGTAATTTGAATTGTATAGATGGGTGACTTGCTGGAACCATGATATCAGTAAATGGATGTAACTGGAGAATCATGTAGATGGAAGTATATCCATGATTCGGTTCGGTCAAGTTGTATAAATTGATAGATTGAACAGATTGAATATATGGATTCATATTGAATTGTTATATATATACTTAAATCTCATTCAAGTCAGATTGATTATTTTGAGACTCAGTCTGAGTCAGACAATTAGAAAAGAAATTGAATTTTGAATTAGGTTTTGGTGTTATCGGTAACCGCTGCATATGGACGGCAGGATTTGTGTCTTTTTCAAAGACGATTACCGTGTTGATAACACCGTTTATTAAGTTGTTTATCTTAAATAGGCAAGCACCCATATCTCTGGCTCGCTGAGGCTCAAGAGACTGGTCCCGCTTAAACCTATATTTACTAGGGTCCTTATTGTAATTTATAAAACTTGAGGGGGTTTTATGTAAAAATAATTTTGTATAATTTTCAAAATACATCTCAAGTATTTAATTATCGTCTTTAGAGTTTTCATAGATGCAGATTTTATATATGTGGCATTTCTAGTGAGTAAAACCTAATTTCATAATATATGGTATTTAATTGTAGAGTATTGAATTTGTATGGAATTGCATGGTGTTTTCATGTAAAATGATTCTTTTAATTTAGAAAAGTTGGAATATTTATACTATAATTTTGATGATACAAATATATATATATATATATATTTATAAAATAATTTAATTTATTATTTTTCTAGAAATCTCATTTTCTTAAGATATTTGTATTTTTAAATCTTTCGAGACCGTATGCTCCTTGCGGAGGTCTGTATCTCGCACTACTTAGCCCGAGGATGTGCGATAATCCGCACCATCCTGAACGGGTTCCCCGAAATGGGTTGTAGCGACGCTTTGCAAAGATTTATCTAAAATACATAATTTTGTAGAAAAAAGGTTTTTATAAGTTTAAAGTAGTTTTGTGTAAAATCGTATTTTCCCAAATCAACATTTCCCAATATTATCATGCTATGTTACATATGAGTGTTGTGAAGAGGTAGGTCATTACCTCGTGAACTATCTAAAGGTATCGCAAGGAAATATAAGATTTATGTCGAAACTAAACTACATGGTATTTTTCTGAAAAATGCGATAAAAATTACAATATACATTCTTTTGAAATGAAACTTGTTCAACATGTTTTGTTAATGATTAATAGTCACGTTGTGAGAGTTTGGTATTGTTGTTTTTAAAAAATATGGAATTTTTTTTATAGAAAACCGAATCGGAAGTCGGATTAACTTCGGTTCCGTCGGGTTTTAGAAATACAAGTTTACAAAATAGAAAAGAGAAGAGGGAGGAGGGAATTATGGGTTTGTTGATTAGAGAAGAGGAAAAGGGAGTGGTAGGAGGTGCCAGTGCGTCGTTTCGTCGCCGGTAGCTCCTAGGATCACCGCCGGAACTTCGTCGGAGATTCGTCCTTCGCTAACTCCACTTGCACACTATTGAACTTAGAACTTTCTTGAAAGTTTTGGATATAGATTTGGAGTGAGGAGGTGGAAAAGGGTGTGGGTATTTATAGGAGAATTTTAGGGTTAGGGTAGATGAAAAGATGTATTGAAAATTGTATTAAAAATTTGTATTAAAAATAGATTAATGTGGTTTTAAAAAGGCTCTGTTAATGTGCAGGGGATTTAAATCTTACAGGGGTTATAAGGAGGCCAAAAGGCACAGGAGTCAAGAAGGAGGGAATCGGATTTGGCCGAGTTGACCCGGCGGCGCTAGCCGAGTCAGCCGCGCCGCCGGCCCGATCCGGCCGAATCAGGCCGGGTCTTGACGCCACGTATCCTTCGTCGTTTGGTCTACCTCCTGGACTCGTTTTTTTTAGTGTGACCTTTAGGTTTACGGGTTAAGCACGTGTAGACTCTTGGAATTCTAAAAAGATTAAAAGAAAACAAATTAAAAAGATAATGTGGCTGATGGGATTTGAACTCTGGTGCTTTGGTTCAGCAGTACAAGGTATTACCAATGAGCTACAAGCTCCTGCTTGCTGTTAAAAAGAAAATCAAATTTATTACTTGTGCTCAGGCAAAAGTACCGCTTTCTGTATTTTTGAAAAAAAATTTGTACAGAAAGATTAGGGTTGTTACACCAGCCCGGATGAGGGTGGCAGGAAAAGCTCTGCATTGGGCCGTGTCGGATTTATCCTCGAAGCTCATGCCCGCTGTAAAGGCGTCTAGATGGTCCTTCAGGTCAGATTTCCCAACGAAGAGGGTCACCTTGGACGGTTTGCTCCTGGATGAGATGTGCTCGGCCAACAGTTCTTCCGTAAAGTGTCAGCGAATCGGCAGAGTATCAGGCCCCTTCGCTGGATGCTTGGCCGTCTCGGTGTATGCCCTCGATTTTCTTTCCGAGGGCCTTGAGTCGGTGGTGGTAGCCTGAGGATTCCACATAGTCGGAGTGGTGACTGTCCTTGCTCCGGGTCTGCGCTAGTGTGCGGTTTCGATTCTGCTTTATCAGATTTCGCAAATCCTCGGGCAAGGTCCTTCTCGAGTGGCCCCGGTGTTCGACGTTCGCGTGACCCCTGCGGGAGGGGAGGTGTTGGTCATTCCTAGAAGCAGGCGAGCTGACCGATACCTCCTCGGAGGGCGAGAACTCGTGGTGGGCGTTGGAACGACGGCCCAGTCTTCCCTGGGACCGCGGTGTGGAGCTGTTAGGCACCCAGCGGGTCATGGAATCAGTCGCCGCATGTGGGTTAAGGTGGCCGGAGTCGGCCCGCCGGCGCTCAGTGGCGCTGTGACGAGGACGAGGTAGATCGAGGGCCTGAGCATGACCGTCTGTCCTTCGATGGACGTCATTATCCTGGGGAGGCGGAGCCGCGCTTTGGTGGTTAGGGCCCGCCGCATGAAAGCGGACGAAGGCATCTACCAGAGTCATAAGCCGGTCTATCCGGGGGAAAATGTGTGGATGGCATTTGGAGGGGGATGCGAGCCGCTCCCGCTTTCTCTGTGGCGGCTCGTATTCGGATCGTTGTGGTCGTCGCTCGCCATTGGATCGAGGGCGGAAGATCAACTTTTTTGGTGGAAGAAGATAAGTCTTTCGTTCCCACAGACGGTGCCAACTGATGGAGGCCTTGATCTCCTTCAGATGCTGTCCTCCATCAATCTGTCGCGAGTATTACTGGACGGTTAAGATTGGATTTGGAGGTTGCTTCCTTGAGTGTGTAGATCTCAATGAGTTGAGTTTGAGGTGGAAGCCGAGCTACCTGCAAAGAAGTCCCGGGGTGGGTGACCACTGTAGGACCCTCCGACGATCAAGTTAGCCGAGGAATTTGAGCAGAGTAGTGGCTTCTTGGGTTCAAGTTTCCTTACCTAAGTCGTCTGGGAGAAGGTTTTTATAGTGGTCGCATGGAGCGAGAAGGAACGAGATCTTCGCCTTCGGTTACGCCCCTGACGTTACGCATGCGTGAACGACGGGATCCCTTCATTAATGACAGGATATGCTTATTAATGGCGGGCATGCCAGCGTAGGACGCGTGACGTGGGGCGACGGTTATCTCGCTTCAGTGAGATACGCGGAGCCGTTGCGGAGGCGCTAGGGCTCCACAATCTCGGTTGATCGGGGGAAGCCGAGGAAGCTCGGCACATCAGAGGCTCGGAGACGAGTAGGAGGCTGAGGAAGCTCGGTGTGCTTGGAGCTCGGAGACGAGCGGGAGGCCGAGGAAGCTCGGCGTGCTTGGAGCTCGGAGACGAAGCTCGGCACGGGAGAAGGCTCGAAGACGGGGAGACTGAGGAAGTTTGGAGACAAGCTGTTGGTAGTCTCTTAGACGAAGGTGGAATGTCTTTCAGGGGGGTCTCTCGAAAGGTCGGGGAACTCCCCCGAGAAGGGGTCCCGGGGAATGTCTCCAATGCGGCTCACTTATTCCACTCCCCATGGAATCCGGGACACGTCATCTGCCACGTGTCATCTTCTGGGGGGACACAACTTGTGAGCATCATCACCTATAAAATCATAAATTTAATCATTTTGTTCCAGTTGTTTTTATTGCTAGTAATTCACTTGGTTAGAACTAAGAAGATCCTTCCCTCCATATATGCTACTTATGAGTATCAAATTGAGCCAAATATATAGTCGCTCGATCATCTAGACGTCGGCAGTAGTGGTAAAAAAGTATGGAAATTGTTTCAGTCACAAGCAATCGAGTTTGTCTTCACATGTAATGATGAAGGAATAGATGTTAGAAAGACGGCCTACATATAGACAAAACGAAATCAAGGGCATGTTTGGTTAGCACCAGGGGAAAAAATTGCATCATGCTTTCGTGGAACAAATTATGCATGTGGCATTCGTTGTAGAAAAATGAGCATAAATCCATTGTTCGTTATCTTCAAGTTTTGTAATAGTATTTCCAAATCCAAACCATTTCTTATGTTTGGTTGAACAAAAGCTAAAAAACGCAACATTTGTTACAAAATTGCATATGTAGCATATGCAAAGCTTATATGGCACCCATAATGATTATCATGCTCACTATTCCCAAACTTGTAACTCTTGTTACAACCAAAATGAGTGTAACAAATGTTGAAAGAATTTGATACTTTTTGCATCTACATTTCCATTTCCAACTTAGGGGGTGTTTGGTTGCATATGATTGGAGTCCCATATACTTTCAACATCTTTTTCTAGAATAAAATGTTTGGTTACATACTTTTATAACTTCTCATATTGTTGCAAAAGCAAAAATATGTGAAAATGGTGTAGTTGGAGCAACACTCAAAATGGGTGAATCTCCAACTACATGTTGGAGTTTGTGCAAAGTACTTGCCATGTCCTCAAATCCTTACCTAAGTACCATAGTTTTATTATAATTATTTCAAAATAAAAAAGTTAATGAACATTAAGCATTATTTAATATTTAATTGGTGTAGTTGAAAAAACAATACAACCAAATAATAGAATGCAGTACCAACCGAGGTAGTTGAAGAAACATGCAGGGCTTGTCTGTTTGCACGGAAGTACCGGAAGTGTCGGAAATAATCTTGAAGTTGCTCATCAAAGAAGTTCATGCAATTAGTAACTTCTTGCAATTTTTGTTTTGTTTTGTTTATAAAGGTAGTCCTAATGAAGTGATGAATACAATTATTTTACACACACCTTTATGTAAAAATGGATGAGAGAAAAAGGAAAAACTTAGAAGTAATTAATGTTTCCTCTTTCCTTATGCTCCATGTCACTTCCAAGCTGAATAGGTCATGAAGAGAAATCTTGAAGTAGAGCCTCCACATAGGATCCACATTAGCATATGAAAATAACTTCAAATGCTACTTCTTGTCAAAAAACACTTGAAGTACTGGAAGTAAGCCAACTTCTGGTACTCCCAAACTATTTCATGGTAAACAAACATGCCCGTAGTTGGAAATACAATATAATTCTAACTACATATAACCAAACACACCCTTAGGTTTTTTCCTAACCAAATATAGGAAATGAAGATTTTTTAACAAATGTTGCATGCATCTCTAAATTCTATCTACCAAACAGCCCCTAAGTGAATTGACTATAATGGTAGTTAAAGAATGAAAAGTTGGGAGTTTTTGATATTAACTGAACCTTTAGCTTTCTTTTTTGTAATCTAGTTTTCTTTCCTTATGAATATTCAGAAATTACTAATCACAAGTGTGTTGCCCGTGCGTTGCACTAAGGTAAGCAAAATGAATACCTTCCATCGGCCATCTTCAGCGACATAATCTCGAGAGTACAAATTGAATACAGAAAATAGAAGATATATAAGAGTACCTTGAATCAAAAGGTATAATCATGTATAATCATGAATTTTGGCCGAGAAAAGAGAGATTGCTCATTTATACAATTAACATGATCATATATATATATATATATATATATATATATATATATATAGAGAGAGAGAGAGAGAGAGAGAGAGAGAGAATAATGGAGGAAAGAGGCCATAGGAAGGAATTTCCTCCTATGGCGTCGAAAAAATACACCCTCTCACATTTTTTCCGACGATCAGCACCCACCATCTTCATCGTTATCATCTAAGATGTGGGTACACCAAATTTTATGTGATTTTACAACTTTTTAACCGTTGATTTAGTGGGTTCAAAATTAACGGTTTACCGACAATAGAACTTTTTACATTGCTAAATCAACGGTGAAAAAGTTGTAGAATAACATGAAATTTGGTGTACGCACATCTTAGATGATAACGATGAAGATGGTGGGTGCCGATCGTCGAAAAAAAATGAGGGAGGGGGTATTTTTTCGACGCCATAGGAGGAAATTTCCTCCTATGACATCTTTCCTCCATTATTTTGATATGTGTGTGTGTGTGTGTGTGTGTGTGTAAAGGCAAAAACTAATCCACCAACTTCTTTCTGAAATCCGTCAATAGTCGATTAATATATATACAAATAGAGTTCTAAAATTCACCAAAAGTGTATGCTTTCAACTATTGGTCAACAGCCTTTAAAAGAGAAATATATGCAATATGTCTTAGTAATTGCTATGTCCACAGTCATTAGAACATCACTTCAAGGATTCTGAATCAAGAAATTGAAATTATGTTAAACACTGTGATAAAATTTATTATGGCTATATGATAATAAAAAAATGTTTTATGCTTAGACATTCCAGCTTGATCTTCTTTGCATAGGCCGGAACTGAGATTGCTGTATCATCGTCACCATCTACGTTCGTAAAAATCTTCGACTTTCTCTTGTTTGTAAACTTCGCAGCCTCAGGAGTCCCACCCTTTTTATTCAAATGCTCAATTTCCTTAAGAATATACAAAGTATGATTTGTAAACCATTTTATTAACTAAATAAATGATATGCATATTTAAGTAAGAAACTAAAAAAATTGTTTATTTAATTAGAAATAAAACATACCAAATCTGGCTTCCCAAAAGGTAAGTGAATATTTTGGAGTAAAAAGTTTTGCGTTCGTTTCAACTTTTCATTTAATGGTGTATCATAGTCCTCTGGCCCTGAACCTTAAACGTAAAATAATAAAAAATAATCATAGCTGAACGGATATATGTAATTTATCTTAATATGACTATAAATGTATTGTGGGCCAAAAGTCATTCTTACATGAGTAAAACTATGTTGCTCCTGAGGATTTTCAACCATATGTTTGGCAAAGTAGCTTCTCGTTGTCTCAATTTCATCTAAAATGTCGCAAGCAATATAGGGTTGTCTACCATGGATTAAGTGATCGTCATTCAGAAATATAATAATTGAAAACCGTTTCCCTATAATGTTCTTTATATCGCTAGGAAACTGGTCATGTGTCTTTGCCTGAAACGAAAACCAACCAAATATAATAAACCACACGTACGCTATAAATAATTATTTTATATATCAAATGTTTTAGAAATGGAGTTAAATAATATACAAACCTTGTTTAACAGAGCAAGCGTTTGCGTTACGGGTTTTCCTACTATTCTCCTAATCACACGGTCCGTTAAAACAATATTAATAGCATCACTGGAATCCTCAGCTATGATTATAATTCTATACCTGATTTATCCATGCATTAAGTTACAAATATGAAATACATTGAACTATATAACATTATATACAATTTAAATAGTTAAACCATGTATTAAGTAGTCAAGGGTGTATATCTCTTATCAAGAATAACATCGGGGTATCACATGCATGACATCTGTATTTTCCATTAACTTTTTCGATTTCTTCTTTGCATGAAACACACACCATGTACCACCATCTTTCATTTTGTTCCACATGATTAACCACAACACGACATATCACACTTTTCTGTGAATAAATATGAGGACAATAAGTATATGTGGATGCGATTGGAGTAAATATAGTCTAAAATATGATAATTATTTACCTGCACACACTTGTCACCCCTGAGTTCTTTAATTTCTTTTTGAGGGAGAAGAGTGAGATCTGGATCACCAACCTCACCCTCTTTTTGTATTTCATGACCATTACCATCTTTAAAATTATCAAGATTAGCTTGATCAATCCTACAAACCATTAAATAAAAGAAAAAAGATTAAATAATTATCATATAAAAATATTTGATACTGCAGGAATGTTGACTTAAATATTACTCATCACTTTAACTCTCTTATTGCAGTAACGTCATCATTATCCAGATTAATGTAAAACTTAGTAGCAGGATATGTGCCAATCAGGATTTTGTCTACATTATATAAATGATTTAGACCAACAATTTTAGTAAGGATTATAATAGATTAATATTCGCTATTTTATAACTATTACCTCTCCAAGTTGTCACCTTAGTACTGATTAAGATAATAATACGCGGTTTCTCATGCTCTTCTTCTAAGGCTTTGTTCAGTGTCTCGGCCAATTCACCCCAAAACATGACTTGCTCGCAGTATTGTCTTTGTAAAATATTTTAAAGAAATAAAAGTGAGTTGAAATACTCAAAATATCAAATTAAAGAAAATGCAATTCCACACTTATGAGTTAAATTGATATGTACCTGACATCACTTATGCGAAAGGTTATCATTGCAGTGTGATCATTTTTTGTGCTCATCCATTTCAAATTCTGCACATCCTCCATAGTGCCAATTATGTCTGCAGCACAAAATTTTATATAGTTCAAATATTTATATATGTTAAACATTTGTTTAGAATAGAAATGAAGATTGTGTAGTAAGATACCTGTCATGTAATCCTTCTCCTTAACCCTCGAACTTGAGTCACTTATTTCCATAAAGTCAAATTTATATTTAGGGATCATTATATCATTACTTGGCACTTCCTTGAATGAGGTATAGCTGTAGAAAAATATACCATATAGAGATTTCACAGCTCTAAAATCACCTGTCGCAAGAGTAACGTTGAAATTTGATATAACATAAATTTGACCCTCGTGTAGAAAAGTATTAAGTTTCTCGCAGTAGTCAGCAGCAGCATAAGCCTGGATATGATTATTCTGAAATAATAAGAATAATCATTATATATATATGAAACAAATAAAGGTAAGTATATATAAATTAATAATAACTTACATTATCATCTATCAATACCATGTTGTGTCCCTTAAAATCGCCGGAACTAAATTGTATGCCTGACTACAATTTCATCAACCTAAGTTTAATCTTCCAATTAGATTTGCTATCATTAATGGTATTTAACGGGTCATAACGATCTCCTGCCATATCCAATTGAGAAGCCAATAACATAAAAAAAATCGGATGCATGGAAGTCAATTGAGGTATTTCTTTTGGGACAGATGCAATATATCTTTATTACAATGATTGCATGTATAATGGCTATTGATAATTCATTTGTATTTGCAGATTATATTTGAAGCTTATCTATAGTAGAAGTCTTTGAATTTTTTTATAGTATTTTAAGTACACATTTCAGCAACACTTTTAATAACTATTTCTCCCAAACGAAATTCATAAAATAAAACCTAATAGTGTGTGTGTGTGTGTGTGTGTGTGTATAGACATACACACATACATAATAGGATAAACCAAGATGTCTTTGCAAATTTACATGCCGCATAAAAAACATATGTTTACCATAATAGATTATATAGTTAGAAGCTACATTGGGTAAGTTTTGAGTATTGGCCAAATAGTTAATACTTCAAAATAGCATAGTAGGTAACTGTAGATAAACCCAAATTAGTTATACTCCTTAAACTTAAATTAGTATAGTAAGTATCAACTATAAAAATATTAGAATCAATTTTTCAGACACATCATATATACAAACATGCACTATGATCAAGTCAAGATTACCAATTAATATTTATATGAATTCCTAATTACAAATTAATTATTTTTCTAAATCTATCTAAAACTCTGAATGAAGATTTAACACAAATATCAAATTTAGAACACAAATCGAATCAGTATGCTAAATTAAATTATATAAGATAATGTCATTACACATTGATGAGTGCTTGTCTTTAAGGCTAAAATCGAATCAGTATACTGAATTGGATTATATAAGAACTTAAACTTTTACATCTTACATAAAAAATAATTATTCATAATCCAAAGAGATTAAAGATTAAATTAAACTCACAATGGTAAACATTATAATAATGAATGATATCTTTGTGTCTATATGTAATAGTCTTACAATTAATTAATGTACTTTTGGACAGATCAACACAAAATGTTTATTGGAAAGTTAAAGCGGAATGCTTGTTCCGATCTATAAGATTCTTTTCAGAAGTTGGACCTTCGCCACCTTTAATAATAAAGCGGTATTCATGATATACAACTCGGATTGATATCAATATTAAAAATCAATTGATTGCACCTGGTATGAAGAGGTCTAAGATGCTAGCAGTGTAGAGTCTGCCTGCAATTGAAATTGAGCAGAATAACTGATTTAATGAGTTCGAGCAAATAAACACCAAAAAAATAAAAGTTACAGGAAATATAAACTCAATCCATATAATGAAAAACTCATGACAGATCGGTTCATATAGAGAGTGTATAGTGCCCCCAAGGCAATTATTGTAATTACAGGTAGGAGATTATGATAATTGAGTGAGGACCTATACAGGTAGAACAGTCTTACTCGAAATGATAGTATGCTATATGGTTTGTCTTTATTATTAATGTGTATATATTTTACTTTTTATTACGTGTCGCTAATACATAATGATGAAGCTTGTAGGATTCTTACTTGTCTACCAGCATTATGATGGCGATCATATACGTGAGAGCAGGGTAATTCATAAGCACATACTTAAATGTCCCTAGTAGAGAGAGTATTAAGACTGGGCATCGATATTCCGGAGTAGACTAGTGTATACATTTCTAGACCTCAACGAGGGGCAGTGGCCGGTCTCATAAGCCATTGATGTTGTGTCACCTAAGATAGTATACAGGTGCTCACTGGAGGTGAGTACGCAAGACGGACTCGTCGAGAACTTCTAAATGGTATCATATATATCTTTAGATAGTAGTTCTCTAGTGGATGGGTACATGTTAGCCCTTTGACCTGAGATCGTCACTTATCTCGTGTGAGTTCCCATTGTACTTAGATTACTACCCTATCTCAGCTCAAAAGAGTCGTGCAAATATGTTTTAGTTAGGTACAGTCCCGAGCCACATGAAGGAAATGAGAGATTGTCAGGGATTCGTCTCTCCTGATATTAGGAGTCGATGTCGTGCTGTATTTGGTTGGCCATTGTTCATACTAGAATATTGCATTATTATATTCTCCAGTCCTAGTTATTTTAGAAATAAACAGGTGTTTTTGACCCATGTCTGCTACTTAGTTACAGGTTACAGGTACTTGGAATAAAAACAATGAAAAAGACAAAAGACGATGCAAAAGTGAGACTTCGACCAACAAACAGAGAATCTTAAATAAAGCCTACACGAAGAACAGTTCACAAAGTAGAAGGCGGCTCAAGATTCAAGACTTCGTCACGAAGCAAAGGCAAAAGTCCACTACAATGTTCACTGGAAAGATCTGGAAGAAACCTAGAAGCCAACCTGAGAAAAGAACCAAAGAAATAGGGATAAAAACAAGACAAGAAGCATCACCAGAAAATTGAAGCAGTAAACACCCAACTTAGCCGTGGAACCGCGACCATAGCATGCCTTTGGCCGCGGAACCGCGGCCGTGTAGAGCCCGTGTCGGCGCGGAAAATTATGGAGGTGCGCGGGCGTTGACTAGGTCTTTTCTTAGAGGGTATTTTTGTAAAAGCAGATATGCGAGTTAATTGTAACCCTAGGGTTCCTATCCTCTATAAATAGGAACTCCAAATCTTGTATGAGGGTATGCCTCTTTTCATTTCATAAATTCAGATCTGTACTGTGTTCATGTTTGGAGAGAGCCATCAATAAAAATTAGTAAGTTCCTTTTATTTCTTTACTTTAGTTTACTTTTAATTTAGAATGTCTTTTAATCCCCTAATGAGCGAGTAGTCTCCTTGCTTGTTAGGGTTAGCTTTAGGGAAAGGTTTGAGAGATGAGATCTCTCACCTCTTTCTTGCCCCTTCATACATAAGAATTAGAACTCCATGCATACACGTACACACCGCTCCCTGCGGCACCTTACCCCTCGAGGTAACGGTGATACCGTAGTATAAAGGACCGGTTGCACGTGTTTTCCATGGAGGTTAGGGTAAGGATCGATAAAGGAAGGACAAGAACCTAGAGGAAGAAACATCTTCCCAAATGATTCTAATCCACTTTATTGATAATTACCATAACATCTAATGGATCTAAAATAGGGCATTGAAAGCGGTGAGGAAACTTTTAATCTCTCAACTTCCCCTAAACCTAACCCTAGCAAGACTTAGATCTAGATAATCTTAGTATAAATTAATTTAGCTTTTAGAGATAATCAATCCGACACCCATCGGAATTAACTCGTTAGCGCGATTAGGAAAACACAAAATCCCTGTGGACCGACCCGTACTCACCGGCTAGCTGCCAAGCGACGCCGTTCTTGATTGCGGTAATTATATTTTTGATCGTTAAAATCCAACTCCAATCAAATGGCGCCGTTGCCGGGGATGGCGTAAAATTTCCTTTTTGTAATTTCGGGTTAATATAAAATATAAAAATCATAAAAATCTAAAAAATCAAAAATATAAAAATTTTATCATTTACTGTTTGAAGGGTATTTTTTGTGAATCTCTGCAGAATCGACGGATCTGGAAAACTCCAGAGTGCTAAATAGAAAACGATACATCAGAACAGAAAGAGGTTGGAAAAGCAGAACATCACAATTTTTTTAGAGACCTGAAACCTCCGTACCGCCGATAAACCGCCGTGAAAACCCCTTTCCGCCGAGGAACCGTGGTCCGTCTGCCACGTCAGTGCGCAATTTTTGCACTGTTTGTTCTATTTTTCTCCCCTCTGCAAATCCCCATATATCTTTTTGCCAAATTTTTTTGCAGGATTCTTTGCGCTTAAAAATCTTCCCCCTTCCAATAATTGATTTTCTGCAGGATTCTTTGTGCCGCGCATAAAATAAAAAGATTTGAATGTAAGTGATTTACTATTTTGCATATCTTTAAAACTGACTTTAAGGGGCTTTTGGCCAATTCAGATTGGGTGGGGATTTCATCACCCTTCCCAGGACCCCAGAAATCACATAAGGCATTTGCATTGACCAATCTTTAATTAAAAAATACTAGACTCAGCCCTAAGGACTTCGAGCTCAATAGGATAGAGGACTAGTTATAGGCATCGACCGTTAATCCTAACCTGACTTTGCGGTGTCTAGCCAAGTGTGTCCAAGGCGAGTGGTTACTTAATTAGGACCGCTACTTGTAGCGGGGAGCCTCCCACTCACCTGGCACTTACCTGGTCGCAATTGGCGGTGAAGAGGCGGTTTGAGGTCCTATTTCCAGCCCTTTGGAACAGTTAGGAGCTGTCTAGCTGACCTAGGTGACCCAAGATCTAGGCCTGATTGTGCATTTTTGGTTGATCGAAAGTGTGTCTTAGCCCTTTATCGAAAAATTTTTTTTGCAAAAAAAAGTTCCAAATAAAAAAAAAGAGGAAAAAGGAAAAATCTTTTATAAAAACTTGCAACTTGTCGCTAAAAATCCTTGCACCCCACCACCAACCACTTTCTTCTCATTGACGTTTTCTTACCCCCACATTCTGTTTTTCATTTTTTTTACTACACTACCTCCTTAAGTGTATGTCCGGTTGGACTAGGGACACTAGCGCCCGATTAGTCCGTGTTTCGTTGGTACCGACCGGCGAACCTTTCGACTCCGAAGTCGAAATTCCGTCCACTTCCTTACCTCCACCTTCAAATTCTTTTTTCGATGGTATGTCGGGATATAATCCCAACAACACCTTACCCATGGGATTGATTCCACCTCCGTTAGGTGCGAATAACCCGAATCTCCCGCCTGTTGTAGCGCCCCAATGAATCGCGCTCCAGGATCTCTTCTACCTTGTCCGCACCTCTTTACCTACCTTTTTTTCACCCCCACCGGCAAATGGGTACAATTTTGAAATAAAACCCCACTTCATCAATATGCTGCCAAAATTTCATGGATTGGAATCCGAAGATGCCTATATCTTTATCAATAAATTCCAAAACGTCTGCGCCATGATGAAAACAACCCAATTAAGTGATGACGCTATAAGGCTAAGGGTCATTCCTTTCACCTTATGTGACTTAGCCGAGAAGTGGCTATACAGCACAGCATCATATTCAATTAGAAATTGGGACGAGTTTGTTAAAGCTTTTCTTAAAATGTTTTATCCTTATCACAAGACCGCGAGAATTTGCAATGAGATAATACAATTTTCCCAGCTTTCTTCCGAACCATTTTGGAAGTGTTTTGAAAGATTCAAAGATCTACTTGTTCAATGCCCTCACCATGGGATCGAAAATTGGCAACTTTGCCAAACATTATATGAGAGATTGAACCCGACAACGAAGCAGTTGCTAGAAACCATTTGTCAAGGTCACTTTCTAACCAAATCTAGTGAGGAAGCATGGCAGTTTCTCGAGGATCTTAGTGAACAAACAATTCAGTGGGAGAGCACAAAGACCACCTCATCTTCTTCTATTGGTCAATCTAGGGCAGGCATATATCAATTAGATATGTCGATTGCTATGAAAGCCGAGATGGCCGCACTTATGAAAAAGCTAGAAGCCATTGAGACCAAAATCTCATCGTCTTCTTCTGCCCCTGTTTTACCCCCACGAACTGTTTGTGCTTGTTGGTTGGATCCATCACACCTTACCGAAGAGTGTCCTTACAATCCGCCTGTTCAAGGACAAGATCAAGTCAATGCTGCCTTTCAGCAACGACAAAGAAATGATCCTTACTCTTCGACTTACAATCCGGGTTGGAGGAGTCACCCAAATTTTGCTTGGAATCAAAATCAACAACTCCAAGAAAACAACAACTTTCAAAGGCCTCCTCCTCCACAACAACAAGCAACCCAACGAACTCAATACCAGCAACCTTGCCAACCACAACCTTATCCAAATCAAACGAACAATTTGGTTCACCCAAATGATGATAAGGTTATCTCGCTAGAAAAAAGTCTAGATGCGTTTCTCAAGCAATCTACAGAATCCGCAGCAATATTAGAAAATTACGTCCAGTCTTTGGTGCACAACAATGCCTCACATGATCAAAGCATCAAATCTATTGAGACATAGATTGCACAATTAACTGCTGCGTTGAGCGAGAGAGAAAAGGGAAAGCTTCCATCTCAACCATTGCCAAATCCCGGTCACACACACAACGTACATGAATATCACGATGTAAATGCGGTGACCACGTTGAGATCTAGAAAAGTGTTGCAAAATAATGTGGGTACTAGTGATGATACCCCCGCCGGTGGTTCTCCTCCTTCTTCTTCTTCTTCACCTTCATCTTCTCCGCTAGAGCCTATTCTCCATTCTTCAAAAGGCTCTTCTTCTTATAATCCGAACGGACCCACTTCTCACTTCACGAACACACCCATACTGGGATTCGTTCCAACTCCACATTCTACTCCACAGACATTGGACTCAACAGATTTTCAAAATGCTCCATTTCCAAACAGGTTGAGTCCCAATAAACCAGCTCCATAAATGGAGAAGATTGTGGAGTTATTTAAACAGGTTAGCATAAATATACCTCTCTTGGATGCAATCCAACAAGTCCCTTCATACGCGAAAATCTTAAAGGGCTTATGCACCTCAAAGAGAAAGTCGTCTCAAATACCCAAGAAAGTGCTAGTGGCTAGTGCAGTGAGCAATGCTATTAACCAACCTCAACCCTTACCCTAAAAACGAAAGGACCCCGGCTGTCCTACGATTTCAATAACAATTGGGGATAAGAAAATCAATCGAGAACTTTTAGATCTTGGGTCTAGTGTTAACCTGCTTCCCTACTCCGTGTACGAGCAATTAGGGGTTGGAGAGTTGAAACCCACTCGTTGTACTCTCCAAATGGCTGATCGATCAATCACACATCCTAGGGGTGAGCTAGAGGATGTGTTGATCAAAGTTGGGGATTTCATATTACCCGTTGATTTTATTGTTATGGACACACAATTTGTTGCTAACCCACGAAACCAAATTCCAGTGATCCTCGGTCGACCATTTTTGGCCACTTCCAATGCAGTAATAAATTGTCGCAATGGATCCATGACTCTATCCTTCGGGAAGATGTCTAGCGAGTTCAATATTTACAAGTTAAGAAGTCTGCCCCCTGTACCTAAAACTAGTACACGAGAAGTTTTCTCTATTCACGAAATCACGCAGGAGGACTGCGAGCTTGAAAGATTTTTGTTTGATGAAAACAGTTTTGACGCCACTAGTGCGTCCCTCCTTGAACCTACCACAGTTGACACAACCGATATTGATTATGAATGTTTCACCTTTTCGGATGATTTTGAAGACTCACAGCTCGAATATGAGTCTTTTGAATTTTTGGATAAGTTAGTCGAACCATCCGAATCGGTTGTTTGCAGTGATTTCGAACCTGTGTTGGAGTCCTTTGAGTTCGAGGTAGATTTCCCAATTTTGCCTATGATTGTTTCACTTCCGAAACTCGAACTCACGCCCTTGCCGTCTCACCTTAAATATGCTTACATAGGTGAGAATGAGATCTTCCCCGTTATCATATAGGCCTCTCTAGCTCTCGAGCAAGAGAACGTCCTTTTAATGGTCTTATAAGATAGGCGGCAAGTTTTCGGCTGGATTATGGCGGACATCGAGAAGATTAGTTCCCTCATAATTGAATATCATATGCATATGATGGATGATGCCAAGTCGATAAAAGATCCACAGAAATATCTTGGGGATAGTGTGGTTAGTCAACCTCCTCCTTTAGAAGTTGAACCATCCCCTTTTCTTTTAATAAGCTACGAGAATGCCAATATTCCACTGATTGCTGATCATTCACATTCTCGTTTTGATTCATCACCACATCATATTTATTCACTTCCACACTTTCCATCCCACCACTTCTATCTTCCCCAATTCTTTTTGGATCGGTACAACATGTTCTTCCACCAACCGATACTCTATACAGATAAATTTTTCGAATGGTTGGTATTGACGTTTGGTCTTTGCAAAGTTTGGCAATGACGTTTAACATTGTTTCAATGAAGTTTGGAGGGGCCTTTCTGTATATATTTTTGTTTCTCTTCTTACATTAAAATAAAATAAATTTATAAATAAATAAACAGGGGAGTGCCGACAATTTTGACCCTCTTGGTGTGGCATGACAGTGAGGACACTGTCAAGTTTAAGTTTGGGGGCATGCTCGGTACATTTTCTTCCTTCGCATTCATATGTATATTTTTTGCATTTGCATACTTATTTTAAAACCCATAAAAATTGAAAATTTTCAAAAATTGTAAAAATTAATGTATTCAATTTTGGCCTTATTTGACTTGAGTTTGACAAATAGGTTAACTGGTTAGGAACAACTAGATCTCAGACTTAATAAATTAAAAACCCTAAAAATAACCTTCCTTATAGTTTAACGGTAGAAAGTATATGTCTTTGTAGTTTATTTAGAAATAGGAAAATTTTGAGTCCACTTCTTAGGATAAGTCGAAACGAAGGAAAAGTATTGATATTTTTATTAGAGTATAAGTTTGAAAAATAATTCCTAACTTAAGTCTAGATTCTGAAAATATATACCCTACAAATTGCACAAACACGCACCTTGAAACTTGGAATAGTAGAGAAGACCTTGAAATGCTCTTGTCTAAAAGTCCTTAGTGCAAAGAAAATAAAAGAAAAAAATGTGAATAAAGAGAAAAAAATGAACACTGGTTTTTGTGATTACTTAAGACTGCATTAATAAAAAAAATATTTAGCGAAGGTGCTTCATCACCTAGTGCCTTAGACCAACTGGTTTGGGAGTCACTGCTAAAAGCCTTAGGTGTTGCAAGACTAGGAATTACGCATTAAAGTGCAAACGCATTTTGTAATCGGTCGTTGGTACCTCAAGAAGTATTAACGGTCGCATGAAGGATGTGTAAGAAAAATTCATTTAAAAATTCACTAATTAAGAAGTGCTTTGGACAACGGACAAGGGTATGATTGCTTGATTTGAATTTCCAAGTGTAGGGGTGATATATACATACACGTAGGGGTATGTGATTGGTATTTAGATAAGAGAAAAGAATGAAGAATAGAACTTATATCTTTAGTAGAGTTGATAAAAATTCCTAAGTGGAGATGGAACCTTAGAAGGAAAACTTAAGAGATGCCAAAAGCTAAGTAGGTCTGCATAACATATATAATCTTAAGTTAAATGATAAGGAAGTGTGAAGAATATCGGTGGATAGTTTACGTGTCGACGATAATAGACTTCCTTGTTAAAAAACCTAATTGGAGAATTAAAGTTAATGGCACGAATTGATAGGATTTTGTGGGTAGTATCTGCTGAAAACCCTCAGGAGACAACACTCCTCCTACTAGGGACACCTAGAGGTTTAACGGCTTGTTGCACGAGCTCAGTGCAATCACGTTTCCCTGCGAAAGTGAGGTTAGGTTTTTTGTCGAGAATAAAACTAGGTTTGCTCGAGAACGAGCAAAAGATAAGTTTGGGGGTATTTGTTCATACCAGAATATTGCATTATTATATTCCCCAGTCCTAGTTATTTTATAAATAAACAGGTGCTTTTGACCCATGTCTGCTACTTAGTTACAGGTTACAGGTTCATGGAATAAAAACAGTGAAAAAGACAAAAGACGATGCAAAAGTGAGACTTCGACCAACAAACAGAGAATCTTAAATAAAGCCTACACGAAGAACAGTTCACAAAGTAGAAGGGGCGCAAGATTCAAGACTTCGTCACGAAGCAAAGACAAAAGTCCACTACAATGTTCACTGGAAAGATCTGGAAGAAACCTAGAAGCCAACCTGAGAAAAGAACCAAAGAAATAGGGATAAAAACAAGACAAGAAGCATCACCAGAAAATTGAAGCAGTAAACACCCAACTTTGCAGCGGAACCGTGGCCACAGCATGCCTTTGGCCGCAGAACCGCGGCCGTGTAGAGCCCGTGTCGGTGCGGAAAATTATGGAGGTGCGCGGGCGTTGACTAGGTATTTTCTTAGAGGGTATTTTTGTAAAAGCAGATATGCGAGTCAATTGTAACCCTAGGGTTCCTATCCTCTATAAATAGGAACTCCAAATCTTGTATGAGGGTATGCCTCTTTTCATTTCATAAATTCAGATCTGTACTGTGTTCATGTTTGGAGAGTGCCATCAATAAAAATTAGTAAGTTCCTTTTATTTCTTTGCTTTAGTTTACTTTTAATTTAGAATGTCTTTTAATCCTCTAATGAGCGAGTAGTCTCCTCGCTTGTTAGGGTTAGCTTTAGGGAAAGGTTTGAGAGATGAGATCTCTCACCCCTTTCTTGCCCTTTCACACATAAGAATTAGAACTCTATGCATACACGCACACACCGCTCCCTGCGGCACCTTACCCCTCGAGGTAACAGTGATACCGTAGTATAAAGGACCGGTTGCGTGTGTTTTCCATGGTGGTTAGGGTAAGGATCGATAAAGGAAAGACAAGAACCTAGAGGAAGAAACATCTTCCCATATGATTCTAATCCACTTTATTGATAATTACCATAACATCTAATAGATCTAAAATAGGGCATTGAAAGCGGTGAGGAAACCTTTAATCTCTCAACTTCCCCTAAACCTAACCCTAGCAAGACTTAGATCTAGATAATCTTAGTATAAATTAATTTAGCTTTTAGAGATAATCAATCCGACACCCATCGAAATTAACTCGTTAGCGCGATTAGGAAAACACAAAATCCCTGTGGACTGATCCGTACTCACCGGCTAGCTACCAAGAGACGCCGTTCTTGATTGCGGTTACTAGATAGTTTTTGATATCAATCAGCCATCACCATAAATCTGCGACCACGGTGGATGAGATTTACAGATAAGAGTTCAGTAGTTTCTTGGTTGGTGATGAGCTTGACTTCGGCATGACTTATTTTGTTATTAGGAGTCTGACATTATCCACCCTCTAGACCCGGTATGCGACATTCTTAGACAAAAATATCGGACTGTACGGAGATTGTCACATTCAGGCTCAGTAGGGTATGGATAGACTTGATTGTCGACCTCCCTTTCAGCATATACCTGGGTAGCCGTTACGTACAGCTAGTGCCGCTGACGTGCTTATTGTTATAGATTTTTTCTAATAATCACTGCTGGCGTATTGTCGAGTCTTTAGATTCCTACACAGAGGGTTTTCCCAGTTCAGGCGATATGATGTAGATGCCGTATATTGATACGTACAGGGGTCCGATTAAATACTTGTACTAGCTACACGGACTTTAATTGGACGGTTGATAATACTAGCAAGCTTAGGTTTAAGCCGGATTATTAAATCAAGTTTTGATTTAATAATTTGTATGTATATATATATATATATTCTAGTATTATTGTTCACTATTCATTCTCTTTTTTGGCTATCTGTATTGTAATAAAGATACGCGTATATGTAGCGATATATATACCGGGGGATGTATTCCGTATTTATGTGTAATACCTTCTAGAAGGAAAACACCTCATTTGTGAATATTCATTTACGAATATTCAAGGAAATAAGATGGAGGTGAGGTGGAAAGTGTGGCATATAGAGAGGGATGGGCTTCAATTATTTATTCTAAAAATATGGTCACGTTTTACTTTGATGGTTGAAAATAAAAGGGTGCCATACTCTCACATTCCAACACTTAGCTATTAGCATTATAAGAGCTTTTGCTCCTCCTCCTCCTCCTCCTCCTCCTCCTCCTTCATGTTCACTCTCTTAAGTGATAAAAGAGAGTTTTTTAGAGTGGAAAATTCCTACATCCCCACACTATATTTCTAGTAAGTTTAGAGTGCCGGTTGCTTCACTAGGTGAAGTTGGTGCTTGGATCGGTTTCCTTCGGGTGGATCATCTACGGCAAAGATGGTCACCTCTCAATCTTATTTTCGACATCCTACGAGGAGCTGGGAAGGGTCTTCCATGATTGGGTGGACACACGAAAAATGTTGTAATCTCTAAACCTTGCATGCTTAGTTTAATATTTTAGTATTTGGAACGATGGTTAGGGATTAATTTCTAGTGCTCCTTTTGAAATTTTTGTTTTTTCGATTCCACATCGGCCGCGGTTGTAGAGGTAAGGGTACTAGGAACTTTCAATGGTATCAGAGCTACCAAACACTAGAACTAGTTGTAGACAATGTTATAATTTCGACACTGAAAGTTTTGCTGGATAGAGTTTTGAATTACAAGTTTCTGTCCATTTTTTAAAATGCACCTGAAATTTTTTTATTTATCAGTGGACTTGTTTTGAGGTATGAAAATATGGTACAAAACCCGATGAACTAATTCAAAACTTAGGACGCCCGAATATTCAATTTGGCCGCTATTTATGCCCTAAATTGTCCTTAGGTCCTTTGGTTTTGGTGGTTGCTTGGAATTGATGAAACTTGATTTTTGGTACCATCTGTTTTCCCCAGATTTTTTTGTGTTATGTTTGTCCACTGGGGCAATACGGAAATCTTTCAAACAAAATTTTAGCATCGTTTATGATCTGCTTGTTTGTATGTGTTGTTAAACGTCGTTTAATTGCTATATGTTCGATTTGACAAGGTTGCGCATATGTTGTTTCTGCTTGTATTCTGTGATATATATATATATATATATATATATATATATATATATATATATATATTGTGATGGTTTAGACGGATTGTCGTGTTAGATAGCCCCTCGTGCAATGTGTTTTTACATTTGTGATTTATTTGTATTCATTTGTTCGGGATGAGCTCCAACTTGTGGCCGCCGTTTCCGTATTATGTATATTTTTTATTGGGGTCGACCAAGATGCGGTCGATGTCACCATTGTATATATTTCATTTATGTACTAGGATTAACCCAAGAGAAGTGCTCGAGTAGCCTGGTTCTAGAGTGCAGTAGGTGGCCATCTCATGGAGTTGACACCGGGCCGCCTCCCTCTAGAATTGGCGGGTTGCCCGCCGAACTTGTAGGGGTTATAAGATCGACCCATGGAGGAGTGCCTAAGTTATCAGATTTTAGAAAGCGACGGATGAAAGACTCATGATATTGAGGGCGAGTTACCCAGTTTCTAGAATTGGCAGGTGGGTTTCCGCGCTCATAGGGGTCTAGGATCGATCTTGTATGGGTTATTAACACGACCGGGGAATGTCGTGTTTTATTCGTGGCTCAAATGAAACGTGGGGATTCTAGTTTATCCGCTATTCTATTTTGTTTGCCTCATGCCTGTGATGTTTTTACATGCCTTTGATGATGGTATATATTATATATATTAGATACTTTTATATGTTTTGCATCCGCGCTAGCCCTGTACCCGCCCCACCATAAGTTAAGTAACCTTACGGTGAAGACCCGGGACTCCGTGGAGAATGAGGATGGCATATAAAGCATGCTATTTTGGATATTTTTGGTGTGGTTTGGAAACTTAAAATGATGGGACTACAATATATGTTTAATGCAAGGAAAATAAATCTAAATGATGTTGTTTGAACTGTTCCCCTAATAATTAACCTAATAAAAGAGCAAAGCTCTGTTGGAATTTAATGAGACAGCGCCTCACGTGCTCTTTACAAGAGCGCCAGCGCCAGAGCCAATCTTATAAGATTAAATCCTATGGTGGCACCTCACATGCTCCTCACGCGGGCGTCCATGTGCAAAGCACATAAGTATCTATCATAAGAATTAAATTCTTAAGTGGAGACATGTTTTGATCCATGTCTGCTAAATAGTTGCAGGTTAAAGGTTCTCAGATCCGTATGATGCCGCTACAAATGTGAGACTACGACCAACAATAGATGAATCCGTATGATGCCGCCTACCAGTTCAAGGAACAAATGAAGATCAGTAGACAGTTCAATGCACAAAGCACAAGGGCAACACAAGATTCAAAACTTCAACACAAAGCTCACGGTAAAAGTCCGCATCATCTGCACTGTTGGAAATCTGGAAGAAAATAGAAGAGATTCTGAGGAATCAAGTGAAGAAAACAGAAGTTAAAAGAGCAGCCCTGAAAAGTTGAACCCATGATCCCACCAATTGGCCACGGAACAGCGGCCAAACATGCCTTTCCGCCGCGTAACCGCGGCCATATAGTGCACATGTCGGTGCATGTGTCGGTGGGTGTCGGTGTATTGACCCGGCTTTCTTAGGGTAGTCTTGTAAATTCAAGTGTGGATCAGAATGTAACCTAAGGTTTTTTCCTATCTATAAATAGGAAAGCCAAAAGCCAAATGAAGGCATGCTTTTTTTTAATTCTTAGATTTAAATTTTTATTCAAGTTGTAATGCATTGCTAAGAGGTCATCAATAAAAGTGAGTTTTATTTTTATCTTGCATTTTTTATCTGCAATTTATTACCTGCTATTTTATTTTGTTCTTTTATTATCTGCAATTTAGATCATTAAACAAAAATATAAAAATGAATTTTATCGTCACTTTCCTAATGAGTGAGTAATCCCTCACTTGTTAGGGTTATGATAGGGAAGGTTTTGAGAGAAGGAAATCTCTCTCACTCCTTTCTTTGCCCATATAATTCTAAAATACGGACTCTATTTAATTCAACCACACACCGCTCACTACGGAACCCTATCCTAAATGATAGCGGCGATTCCCTAGTTAGACCGGTTGCGGTTGAATTAACCGGAGATTAGGGCTAAGAGCCAAGAACGGACGGACAAGGACCAAAAGGAAGAAACTATGTTTCTTCCTAGTCGTGCTAATCCCCGTTGTTGATTATTACCCTAACACCTATGTTCTTAACTAGGGAATTGTTAGAAGTGAAAAGAATCCTTGTTTCGAACTAACCTAATCCTAACCCTAGCAAGCCTTTATTTCAATTTATTCTCATTCTTACATTGTAAAACAAAACCTACCAAAGATAGGACTTAACTCGTTAGAACTTAAGGAAAAGAACACCATTTCCCTGTGGATCGACTCGTATTTAACCGGCTAGCTACCAAGCGAAACCATCTTGATTGTGGTATTCTTAATTTTAAAATGTACACGCAAAATCTCCAACAATCAAATGGCGCCGTTGCCGGGGAAACGGTAGTTTATTTCTTTTTGTAATTTCGGGTTAATTAAATAAAAAATATAAAAATTGAAAAAATAAAAAAATACATAAAAATATCATCTTGTTACTTTTGATTGGTTTTGTGTGAATTGTGCAGGAAAAGAAGATGGACTGATTCAGATCTGGAGCAATCCCAGTGAACAAATCAAGAAACAGAGGATCTGAACAGGCAGAAGAGAACCATAACAGCACACAGGAAAATTTTGGAGGCCTAAACCAACTGAATCACCGCGGAACCGCGGCTAAAGCAAGGGTTTGACCGCGGAACCGCGGTCAAACAGGTGACATCATCGTTTTAAAAACTCTCTGTGAGTATATTTTTTCTCCTCCTACCCTCTGAACTCGACTGAAAATTTTTCCTGCAGGGTTCTTTGCGCAAAAATTCTTCTCCCTCTCCAATAAATCATTTTATGCAGGATTCTTTGCGTCGCAAATAAAAAGAAATTTTTTTGGCAAGTGTTTTAGTTTTTGTATGTTACTGCTTTCATATTTAAAACGGAATCTAAGGGGCTATACCACCAATTAAGATTGGGTGGGGATTTCATTACCCTTCCTAAGACCTCAGAAATCACAAAAAACATATGCATTACGCTTGAGCTAATTAAAAAATATCTAGACTCAGCCAATTAAGGACTGTCGCGCTCATTAGGATGGAGGAAGGTTGTGGGCATTCAGTCGTTTATCTAAACCTGACTTTGTGGTGCCTAGACTAGACAAGTGAGAAAGTTACTTTTAAAGGCCCTTCTCATGGTGATTCGTGAGCGGAACCCTCCTTTCTTCATTTATGCTTACCTGGCCACAATTGGCGGTGAAGAGGCGATTTGAGAGATATCTCACAACTTGTCGCTTTGGACCAGTTAGGAGCAGTCTAGTTGACTTAGGAGACCCTAGCTCTAGGCTTGATTGTGCATGCTTAAATTGTGATTGTTTGAAAGTGTGTCGTAGTTCCGTACAATTTTTTTTGCTGCAAAACTCTTTATAAAAAATAAAAAAACACAAAACAAAATTTTTACAAAAACTTGCCATTTGTCGCTAGAATTCCATTGCAACCACCCTTCACCTACATTTTCGCATTGACGTTTTCTTACCCTCACATTCTACGTTTGACAACACTAAAACTCGTTTAGTGTATGTCCGGTTGGACTAGGGACACTAGCGCTCGCTTAGTCCGTGTCTCGTCAGTCGCTACTGAAGACGCGTTCGACTCCGAAGTCGAAACTCTCTCCACTCCTTTTTCATCTTTACCTTCATCTTCACATTCATCATCTTCTAAGGAGATGTCAGGATTCAATCCTAACAACCCTTTACCTATCTCGGGACTGATTCCACCTCAACTGGGTGCGAATAACCCGCAACAACCTCCTGTCGAAGCGCCATAGAGAATCGCGCTTCAGGATCGTTTCTATCCCACCCGCTCCGCACTTCCTACTTGTCTTTCACTAGCGCCGGCAAATGGGGATAATTTCGAAATTAAGCCCCACTTCATCAATATGTTGCCCAAATTTCATGGGCTGGAATCCGAAGATGCATATATCTTCATTAACAAATTCCAGAATGTTTGTGCAATGATGAAGACCACCCAACTGTCCGATGATGCTATAAAGCTACGAGTCATTCCCTTCACTCTATGTGACCTAGCTGAAAAGTGGCTATATAGTACTGCATCGCATTCCATAAACAGTTGGGAAGAGTTTGTTAAAGCATTTCTTAAAAAGTTTTACCCACATCACAAGACCGCAAGAATTCGTAATGAAATTAACCAATTTTCCCAGCTTCCTTCCGAACCTTTTTAGAAGTGTTTCGAACGATTCAAAGACCTTCTTGTTCAGTGCCCTCATCACGGTATTGAGAGATGGAAAATTTGCCAAACTTTATACGAAGGACTGAACCCAGCAACTAAGCAATTGCTGGAAACCATTTGTCAAGGTCACTTCCGTACCAAATCTGACGAGGAAGCTTGGCAATTTCTCGACGATCTTACTGAACAAACACTTCAGGTGGAAAGCACTAAACAGACCACTTTGTCCACTTCATCTACTTCCTCCGGTCAGTCTAGGGAAGGCGTTCACCAACTTGATATGTCAATTGCAATGAAAGCCGAAATGGCCGCAATTACACGAAAACTTGAAGCAATTGAGAGCAAATTCTCATCGCCTTCTCCTGCCCCTGCTTTACCCCCTTGCACTATATGCGCATGTTGTTCAGATCCGTCCCATTTGACTGAAGAGTGTCCTTACAACCCACCTGTTCAAGGACAGGATCAAGTCAATGCTGCCTTTCAGTAAAGACAAAGAAATGATCCATACTCTTCAACTTACAATCCTGGTTGGAGGAACTACCCTAATTTTGCTTGGAATCAAAATCAACAACAATTCCAAGGCAACGACAATTTCCAGAGGCCTCCTCCTCAACAACAAGCTCCTCAACAAACTCAATATCAGCAACCTTTCCAACTCCAACCTTACCAAAATCAAACGAACAATTTTGCACCTAACAACTCTTTTCCTCAAAACAATTTTGTTCCACAAAATAACGATAAGGTTTCCTCGCTAGAACGAAGTCTGGAGGCGTTTTTAAAACAATCAACTCAATCCTCAGCCAACATCCAGTCTTCCATTCAGTCTTTGGTGCAACACACTCATCACATGGGCAAAGCATCAAAACCATTGAAGCCCAGATTGCACAACTGAATGCAGGTTTAAGCGAGCGAAAGAAGGGGAAGCTTCCATCTCAACCACTGCCAAATCCTGGTCACCCACAAAATGCACATGTTGCTCTTGAACAACAAAACCATAATGTGAGTGCCGTGACTACATTGAGATCTGGAAGGATGTTGCACAACAATGTTGGCACTGATAATGACACCCCGGCCGCCGCTTCTTCATTTTCATCTTCATCTTCCTCGTCTTCAGAGCCTGTTCTCCATTCTTCACAGGGCTCTACTTCTTCTACTACTCCGAACGGACCCACATCTCACTCCATGAAAACACCAGCACTGGGATTCGTTCCAACTCCACAATCTCCTCCACATGCATTGGACTCAACAAATTTTCAAAATGTTCCATTTCCAAACCGGTTGAGATCCAATAAACAAAATCCACAAATGGAGAAGATTGTGGAGTTATTTAAACAGGTTAGCATTAACATTCCCCTCTTGGATGCAATCCAACAAGTCCCTTCTTACGCTAAAATCTTGAAGGACTTATGCACCAAGAAGAGGAAATCACAGGTACCTAAGAAAGTTTTCTTGGCTAGTGCAGTAAGTGATGCTCTTACCCAACCTTTACCTCAAAAACGAAAGGACCCTGGAAGTCCTACAATTTCAATAACTATTGGGGATAAGAACATCAACCGTGCACTTTTAGATCTTGGTGCCAGTGTTAACCTACTTTCTTATTCAGTATATGAGCAATTAGGCGTAGGAGAGCTAAAACCCATACATTGTACTCACCAAATGGCCGACCGATCCATCACCCATCCTAGGGTGAGTTAGAGGATGTGTTGATTAAAGTAGGGGACTTCATATTCCCCGTTGATTTTATTGTTCTTGATACACAGCCTGTAGCTAACCCCCAGAGTCAAATTCCGGCGATACTCGGTCGTCCATTCCTTGCAACTTATAATGCGGTGATAAATTGTCGAAATGGGCGATGAACCTATCTTTTGGAAACATGACAATTGAACTCAACATTTTTAAGTTGGGGAATCAGCCCTCCGAACCTAATGCTAATATACTTGATTTTTTCTCGATCCAAGAGATCACCCAGGAGGACTGTGAGCTCAAGAAATTTCTGTTCGATCACAGCAATTTTGACGCCATTAGTGCGTTCCTCCTTGAATCTGATACTGTTTTCACGCCCGATAATGATTACGAGTGTTTCACTTTCTCGAACGATCTTGAACAATCACACCCGAGTTTGAATCCTTTGAATTTTCGGATGAGTTAGTTGAACCATCCGACTCGGTTGCTTACACTCGTTTTGAACCTCTGTTGGAATCCTTTGAGTTTGAGACAATTTCACCGATTTTACCTTCAATTGTTTCGCCTCCAACACTCGAACTCAAGCTATTGCCGTCTCACCTTAAATATGCTTACTTAGGTGAGAATGAGACCTTTCCTGTTATCATCTCAGCTTCTCTAGCCCACGAGCAAGAGAAAACCCTTTTAACGGTCTTACAAAGCAATCAGAAAGCTTTTGGCTAGACTATGGCGGACATCAAGGGAATTAGTCCCCTAATAGTTGAACATCATATTCATATGATGGATGATGCCAAGCCAGCAAGGGATCCACAGAGGCGACTCAACCCAGTCATGAAGGAGGCTGTTAAAAAAGAGATCGTAAAATGTCTTGATAGTGGTATCATTTACCTTATCTCTGATAGCTAGTGGGTTAGCCCCATTCACGTTGTCCCAAAGAAATCGGGCATAACGGTCATAACTAATGAGGCGAATGAGTTAATACCTACTCGCACCCAAACTGGGTGGCGAGTATGCATCGATTATAGAAAACTCAACGCCGCGACACGGAAAGACCACTTTCCATTACCTTTCATTGACCAAATGCTAGAATGATTGGCTGGGCATGAATACTATTGCTTTTTGGATGGCTACTCCGGCTATAATCAAATTCCCATCGCCGAAAAAGACCAAGACAAGACCACATTCATTTGTCCTTTCGGTATGTTTGCTTACCGTCGCATGCCCTTTGGGTTATGCAATGCACCCGCTACCTTCCAGCGGTGTATGATGGGGATTTTTTTAGACATGGTGGAAAAGTTCTTGGAGATATTCATGGATGATTTCTCCATTTTCGAAGATTCCTTTGATGAGTGTTTGCTACATTTAGACCCAGTCCTTACCCGGTGTAAGGATAAGAACCTTACTTTAAATTGGGAGAAGTGCCATTTCATGGTACGAGAAGGTATTGTCTTAGGACATATCATCTGGCAAAATGGCATTGGGGTAGATAAAGCGAAGATTGAAGTTATTTCCAATCTCCCTCCTCCCAAATGCGTCCGAGACATTCGAGCCTTCCTTGGCCATGCCGGTTTCTATAGACGGTTCATCATGGATTTTAGCAAGATTACTAGACCCTTGACTCTTTTGTTAGCCAAGGACACCATATTTGATTTCGATTTGAGCTGTATGAAGGCCTTCGAGTCATTGAAAAACTCACTTACTTCTACTCCCATTCTTTCGTCTCCTGATTGGACGCATCCATTTGAAATTATGTGCGATGCATCTGATTTTGCCATTGGTGCTGTCCTTGGACAGCACGTCGATAAGATGCCGTATGTAATCTATTATGCTAGCCGAACCTTGAACGAGGCCCAATTAAATTACACAACAACCGAGAAAGAACTCTTAGCTGTTGTGTTTGCATTAGAAAAGTTCATGCCCTATTTAATCGGCTCTTCAGTCATCGTATACACCGACCATTCAGCTCTTCGCCATCTTTTTGCGAAGAAGGACGCTAAATCTCGGTTGATACGTTGGATCCTCTTATTACAAGAGTTTGACCTTGTCATCAAAGACAAAAGAGAATGCGAAAACGTAGTCGCCGACCATCTTTCACGTCTCCCTTCTTCGCCGACACTTCAATTTCCTATAAAAGACGTTTTTCCAGATGAGCAGCTCTTGACTGTATCATGCGAACCTTGGTTCGCAGATATTGTGAATTATTTGGCCACCGGACTTATACCTAACGAATGGTCGAATCAGGACAGACTCCGATTCCTATCCCAGGTAAAACATTTTTACTGGGATAAACCTTATATATTCAAATACTGTCCCGACTAAATTATTCGTCGGTGTGTCCCCGAAAATGAATTTAAGAGCTTGCTGTCATTCTGCCGCGATCAAGCGTGTGGCGGGCATTTTGGCCCTAAAAAGACAGCCGAAAATATCTTGCAGTGTGGCTTCTACTGGCCACAACTTTTTAAAGACGCACATGATTACTGCAATACATGCTCCCGGTGCCAACACTTGGGCCGGATATCTAGGAGAAACGAAATGCCGCTCCAACCAATATTGGTTGTGGAAATTTTTAATGTTTGGGGGATTGATTTTATGGCGCCGTTTCCCAATTCTTTTGGGAACTTGTATATTCTCCTCGCTGTTGATTATGTTTCTATGTGGGTCGAGGCTGTGCCCAGCCGGACTAATGACAACAAGATTGTCGTTAGATTGCTCAAAGAAAACATTTTCTCTCGGTTTGGGCACCCCCGCGCAATCATCAGCAACAATGGAACTCATTTCTGTAATAGGACTTTCGAATCCTTAATGCGGAAATATTCCACTAATCACAAGCTATCAACGCCCTATCGTCCCTAAACGTGTGAGCAAGCTGAAATTTCAAATCGGAAAATTAAACAGATATTGGAGAAAACGGTTTCCAAAAACCGTAAAGATTGGTCTTCAAAACTTACTGATGCCCTTTGGGCATTTCGAACTGCCTATAAGACCGATCTTGGCATGTCTTCGTATAGGCTTGTTTATGAAAAGGTTTGCCACATTCCAGTTGAAATTGAGCATCGTGCATTTTGGGTGATAAAAGAGTTGAATCTATCTATCGAAGATGCGGGCTGCCATAGAAAGCTGCAATTAAATGAATTAAGTGAGCTTCGGGATGAAGCTTACGAGAACGCGGTTGTCGTCCAAAACAGAACGAAGGTGTTTCACGATAAACACCATATGCACAAAACATTCAAACCTGGTCAACAGGTTTTACTTTACGACACCCGGTTACATTTCAATCCCGGCAAGCTTAGATCTCGATGGAGAGGGCTATTTGTGGTACACACCGTATATCCGCACGGTGCGCTCGATTTAGAGAATCCGGAGGACGGTTTACTATTTAAAGTGAACGGAAACAGGCTTAAACCGTTCCTCACCGCGGACCCTTCGGAGGAGCTCCTGCTGTTGCAGGAGCCGATTTACATTGACTAATCTTCCTCCATCTACTCCCAAATTTCGGTTATCCAGACATAAACAGTGGAAACACTATTTCAAATAAGTTTGGGGGTATGTCACACTTGTAATTATATAAAAACAAAATAAAATTAAATAAATAAAAAAAATTCCAATTTTTGGGGGTATTTTTGTAAAATTTCAGTTTTAATAAATAAAAAATAAAATAAAAATTTTTATTTACAAATAAATTCCTCTTTTTAAGAGGTCCTTTTTGAAAATAACCAAAACACCCCTATAAATAGAACCCGACCCCTCTCTGCATTTTACCAAACCATAAATTATTCCTCTCTAAAACCCCTAGCCGCCGCAGCAGCCAGAGCAAGGAGAACTCCCCACGCCACTGCGCTTCCGCCGCCAGATCCCGCCTTCGGCCGCGCAACCGCCGCGCATTGGTGTCTTCTCCCTCTGAAATCTTCAGAGGAGGTTTGCTTTCACCGATCGTCTCTGTTCAAACTTTTAGAAATATCTGCATTCTCTGTGATGGCACCCACTTTGCAATTCGAAAGTGATTTCTCACAAATGTTTGCACACACGATCTATGGTAGCTATTTCGGTGACGAGATCTGAAGGCGTGGGTGGAACTTTTTACTTTTTAACCATCCAAATTCCTTTGCGCTTCCAGATCTTATCACCCAATTTTACGAATGCATGGAGGATGGTTGCCTCTCACAACACGGTTATATTAGGTTGATTTGGGGGGATAGGGAAATAATAATAGATAGGGACTTCATCCATGAAGTCACCTTAATACCTAGACTATCTATTCATGATCAACCCCTCTGTTTCGAAGACTACCTACCCTTGATGGGTAACGATTGTTCAAGGGAGCTACGCAAAGGCATCCAGGCGAGAACCCTTTTTGCGAATGTACTAACTGTGTGCCGTTGGGCACAAAATAATATTTTTGGTAGTTCCCACAATACTACATTTTTCACACCATCCCTTCATATCGTGCACACTTTGATGACTAGAAACCCCAGCTATGATATGTGCACGGTATTACTTTACTCAATTGGTGCGGGTAAGAGGGCTGCCAACTATCCATGCCCTATATTAGTGACACAACTGTGTCGCCATTTCCTCCCTGTGGAGGAATTTGAGTTTTATATGCATGGAGGGGTCCCTATTAGACCTCTTCTTGAGGGCGTATCCACGTCCTACACACGCTTACATGATGTATGGTCGCGCACCGAGCCGGCCGAGGACGTACCCGTCAAGACACCTAACTCCAGCTCGACTGCGAGCGAGGAAGAGCTTACCCCCGCGGCACAAGCATGCTTACTTAGGAGAGCCAATAGAAGGATAGACAGATTGATAGGGATGGTGACCAACCTGGATCAGCGAGTCACAGGTTTGGAGCACGGTATGACCACCCTACTGGCGAGAGAGGAACGTTCCCGATCACGTTCGAGGGGACGGCAAGGCCATGAGCAGTGAAGGCACTGCTTTTGATAAGTTTGGGGATGGAGGTGGTTTGTAAATAGTTATCTTTGCATTGCATTTGCATATTTTTATTTTTGTACATATTTATTTGTTTTTCTTTCTTTCTTTGCATATTTAATTCTGCATTGCATCTTTATAAAAAAATATAAAAAATAAATAAATAAATAAATAAATAAATAATATAGATAAAAATAAAATCAAATAAAAATTGAAAAATTTTAAAAATTATAAAAATTGAAAAGTTCAATTTTGGCCATATTTGACTTAAGTTCAACATGACGGTTGAATAGTAGGGAAAAACTAGATCCTAAACTTAGTAAATTAAAAACCCTAAAACTAACCTTTCTTAAAGTTTAACAATAGAAAATATATGTCCTTATAGTTTATTTAGAATTAGGCAAATTTTGAGTTCAGTTCTTGGGCTAAGTCAAAATAAGGGAAGAGTATTGAAATTTTTATTTGAAGTGTAAGTCTGAAAAATAATTTTGAACCTTAAGTCTAAATTCTGAAAATGTATACCCTACAACTTGCACGTAAACGCACCTTGAAACTTGGGATAGTAGACGATACATTGAAATGCTCTTGTCTAAAATCCTTAGTATGAAGGACAATAAAATAAAAGTAAAAATGGTGAATAAAGAGACATAAAAAAATGAATACTGGTTTTGTAATTTCTTAAAGCAGCATAAAAAAAATATAGCGAGGGTGCTTTATCACCTAGTGCCTTAGACCAACTGGTTTGGGAGTCACTGCTAAGTCTTAGGTATTACAAGACGAGGAATTATGCCTAAATGCGCAAGCACGTTTTGTAATCGGTCGTTTAGTATCTCAAGAAGTATTAACGGTCGCATGAAGAATGTGCGAGCAATTTTATCTAAAATTCACCAACTAAAACTACTTTGGACGATGGACAAGAGTATGATAGCTTGAATTGAATTTCCAAGTGTAGGGGTGATAATTACACACACGTAGGGGTATATGATTGGGGTTTGGATAAGAGATAGGAATGAAAGATAGGACTTATATCTTCAATAAAGATGAAAAAAATTCTTGAGTTGAGATTGCACCTTAGAAGGAAAATTCAAAACATGCTGAAAGCTTAATAAATTTGCAGAACATATACGATCTTAAGTTAAATGAAAAGGAAGTGTGAAAAATACGGGTTGATGATTTCTAAGTTGAAGATAATAGAATTTTTTGCTAGAATACTGAATTGAAGAATGAAAGTCAACGGGCCAAATTGATCGAATTTTGTGGGTAGTATCCGCTGAAAACCCTCAGGAGACAACACTCCTCCTACTAGGGACATTTAGAGGTTTAACGGCTTGTTGCACGAGCTCAGTGCAATCGCGTTCCCTGCGAAAGTGAGGCTAGGATTTTAACAGAATAAAATTGGCTTTGCTCGGGACGAGCAAAAGATAAGTTTGGGGGTATTTGTTCATATCAGAATTTTGCATTATTATATCGCCCATTCTTAATCACATTACATATAAATAGGTGCTTTTGATCCATGTCTGCTAAATAGTTGCAGGTTACAGGTTCTCAGATTATTACAGTGAAATTCATGAAAAGACGCTACAAATGTGAGACTACGACCAACAATAGATGAATCCGTATGATACTGCCTACCAGTTCAAGGAACAAATGAAGATCAGTAGACAGTTCAATGCACAAAGCACAAGGGCAGCACAAGATTCAAGACTTCAACGTGAAGCTCACGGTAAAAGTCCACATCATCTGCACTGTTGGAAATCTGGAAGAAAATGGAAGAGATTCTGAGGAACCAAGTGAAGAAAACAGAAGTTAAAAGCAACATGAAGCAATCCTGAGAAGTAGAACCCATGATCCCACCAATTGGCCGTGGAACCGCGGCCAAACATGCCTTTCCGCCGTGGAACCGCGGCCATATAGTGCATATATCGGTGCATGTGTCGGTGGGTGTCAGTGCTTTGACCCGGCTTTCTTAGGGTAGTCTTGTAAATTCTAGTGTGGATCAGAATGTAACCTAGGGTTTTTTCCTATCTATAAATAGGAAAGCCAAAAGCCAAATGAAGGCATGTCTCTTTTTAATTCTTAGATTTAAATTTTTATTCAAGTTGTAATGCATTGCTGAGAAACCATCAATAAAAGTGATTTTTATTTTTATCTTGCATTTTTTATCTGCAATTTATTACCTGCTATTTTATTTTGTTCTTTTATTATCTGCAATTTAGGTCATTAAACAAAAATATAAAAATGAATTTTATTGTCACTTTCCTAATGAGTGAGTAATCCCTCACTTAGCGTTATGATAGGGAAGGTTTTGAGAGAAGGAAATCTCTCTCACTCCTTTCTTTGCTTATTTAATTCTAAAATACGGACTCTATTTAATTCAATCACACACCGCTCACTACGGCACCCTCTCCTAAATGATAGCGATGATTCCCTAGTTATACCGGTTGTGGTTGAATTAATCGGAGCTTAGGGCTAAGAGCCAAGAACGGACGGATAAGGAACAAAAGGAAGAAACGTTGGCTAAGAGCCAAGAACGGACGGATAAGGAACAAATGGAAGAAACAACGTTTCTTCCTAGTCATGCTAATCCCCGTTGTTGACTATTACCGTAACACTTATGTTCTTAACTAGGGCATTGTTAGAAGTGAGTAGAATCCTTGTTTCGAACTAACCTATTCCTAACCCTAGCAAGCCTTTATTTCAATTTATTCTCAATCCTAGATCGTAAAACAAAACCTACCAAAGATAGGACTTAACTCGTTAGAACTTAAGGAAAAGAACACCATTTCCCTGTGGATTGACTCGTACTCAACCGACTAGCTACCAAGCGACACCGTCTTGATTGTGGTATTCTTAATTTTAAAACGCATACGCAAAATCTCCAACAATCAACCTTACGTGCATAACACGTGAGAAACAGCACCTAAGTTCATATCGGTAGAATTAAATTCTACATTTCCCTAACAAAACTTGGGATATTCTCTGTTAAACAGAACCGTTGGATCAAAGATCCAACGGAGATGATAAATCATCAAAATATAGAATCAAATTATATTAGGAGAAAATATCTCCCATATGTTTCTAATAAAGAAAGATACTCTCGACTGGATCAATGATACAATAATACAATAAAATTCTATTTTGGAAATATATTCCCTCAAACTTTCTAAACAAAAAGATTTCTCCCTATAAAATAGAGAACCCTTGAATTAAAAATTCAATGGTTATTAAAAATCACCACTTGACAGAATAAATTCTGTTTATGAGAGAATATTTACCCAATCTTGTCAAAAACAAGAACAATATATTCTATAAAACAGAAGTCCTTGGATCAAACATCCAACGGTGGCTAAAATTCGCCAAATCAATTTTGAGACCAATTAAATCAATTAGAATCTGTCAATGAGAGATTTTCTCAAAACTAATTAACAATCTGCCTCCACTATATAAATGACCCGAGACTTCAAATCTCATAGAGAGGAAACCCCCTATAAGTTTCTGCCAAAAATACAGTGAGCTCTTGAGAGAACAGAGAATTCAATTCTCAAAGAAGAAAACCTTCCTTCTCGAAACCCTAGATAAAGAAAAGAGACCAAAATATCTCTATCATATCTAAGGGTTTAACCCTTTAAAAAGAACTTAGTTCTTTCTCTGGATCTGAGATCCACAAGACAAGTCTTCTATAAGTTGAGAATTTCATTCTCATCGGGAAGATCTTGTTCTTGAGAATCAAACATTCAAGGAAGAACAAATTCAAAAAGGAAAAAATGGAGTCCATAATACTCCAGGAACTCAGTTCCTTCAAATCAAGAACTTAGTTCTAAAAAAACTCAACCCGAAATCCGCAAAAATAGTGATTTTGGTGAGAGTTAAAGGTCAAAATGCTATTGACAGAGATTTAACCTCTCTGAAAACATCAACAAAGATTAAATCTCCATATAAGAAAAACTAGCGCCTCACGTGCTTCCCACGTGGGCGCCCCTTTTTTAACAGCGCCTAGCGTCTCATGTGAAAAATACGTGGGCGTCCAAAATAGAATGCCACCACCGCACGTGAAACACACGTGGGCGCTGAATAAAGTGCTCGGCACCCCATATACAGTCGAAGACAGCTGAGTGTTCGGCACTGATTGGGCAGCGCTTAGCGCCGCAAGTGCTCTGAGTGATCTGATTTTTATGTGTAGTAGTTAACCGCAACCAATAACGGTGTCGTGTGTACCTAGACTGAGATGAGTACGGGTCGTCCTCAGGGATACGTTGAATCTTTTAATTTTACTTTAGGCGTTTTGAGAAAGAAAGGAGGAGGAATAATGAATAGTGGAAATAGTTTCTAGATCTACGTTAAACACGGATATAGAATATAGATCTGCATTAACTACAGGTGTAGGTTTTATATTAGAAGGGGGCTTGTAGGGTTCGTTAAGATTTAGTTGTCATGGATGATTAATTAAAGATTACTCTTTTTATCCTTTAATAGATTTAAAACTAGATCGACAGTGATGCATGTAGATTAGGGTTTCTGGAGGGAAAAGGGTTCCCACTCTTAACCCCTATCTTGATATGGATCTCCGTTCATGTCTAGCCTCTACCAAAACAATCATTAATCTAATCTCTAATCGCGGTCGAGACTAGCAATAAATTGGTAGCGCCCCGATTAGGATGTTAATGATTCTGTTGGTAAAGTTTATAAATTTTATAGGACGTAAAAAGAGTTTAAAGATCTTCATCATCCTTTAATCTACCCAAATCCTACGAACCCTAACAAGTGGAGAATTACTCGCGCATGTTGGGAAAAGAAAATATAGAAATAATGAAGAAAATAAAATGCAATAGAATAAAACTACCTTTATTAATCAACAAGATCAAGTACACTTTGTTCCTTTAGAAAATGATTACAAAACCCTAGTCTGCTTCTCGATCTCTTCTAAGGAGGTAGATGAACAGTTGATGATCAGCCTGGATGCGCGAGCCGTCTTGGACTTCGTGATCTCATCGGCTTGATGATTTTTCCAAGAGTCTCTCGGTCCTTATTTATAGTCACAGAGCCAGAACCCTAGTTTCCTAATATGGTAACTAGTTGTTAGGAACCCAACCAAAAAAATCCAGAATCCTAACTCTTCAGATGTGCGGCGGAACCGCGGCCATTGGATAGGTTTGGCTACGGATCCGCCGCCTTTTGGTGAGATCATGGCCTCTAATTTTTGTAGCTTCATATCTGTAACACTTGTTGATCTTTTGAGTATCTAGACTTTGAAAATCTTCTCTACATTTCTGCGAGAATTAGTTTCTTCAATTTACTTGAATATCTTCGGCAGATTTGTTCTTGCCAACTCGGATTTCCTTGATTTCAGTCATGATATAATTCCTGCACAATTATCTCAATAAATGATGTCAGTAGAATTTGTTTTTATTGAGATATTATCTTTAATCATTTGTCATGATATTTTAGTTTTAAGAGAATTGGTCAAAGGTATTTAATAAGGTAAGCATATTAAATGGGCCAAATGTTACATGGATATTATATGCTTACTTTTTTCTTTTATAATATTAATTATCATATATAAACACATGAAAATATTATTTTTACAGATAAACCCTCATATGTGTCATATATTATAATAACACCTTTTTTATATAGAAATAGTAGGAAAAATGTCATATGAAAAGTGCAGTTTTTTCAACTGAAGAAATACCCCCAAACTTAATTTTGATTGTCCCGAGCAAACTAGTTATTCAAGAGAAGGACAAAAAGAAGAAGAACTAAGTAGCACATTTTCGTAGGCAACACGATTGCACTGAGCACGTGCAACAAGCCGTTAAACCTCTAGGTGTCCCTAGTAGGAGGAGTGTTGTCTCCTGAGGGTTTTCAGCGGATTACACCCACAAAATCCTATAATAAAAGAAAGATAGTGAAAGTTACATATAAAGATAAGAACTATAAAAGAAAGAACTTGAAAATAAGAGTTTCCAACTACACCAGTTTTTCAGTTGCTATGAGCCCTATCTTAATGGTCATGAAAAAATGTTAGAAATCACATCATCTCTCAATAAAACACCGCCTTTAGTCTTCCTCCCTATCTTTCTTCCAAACATTGATCATATACCTCTACGTCTGTAAAAGAAAACCCTACACTTAGAGAATTCAATTCAAGCTATCATACCCATGTCCATCTTCCAAAGTACTTTATAGTTGGTGAATATTTTAGATAAAATTGCTCACACATTTTTCATGCGACCATTAATATTTCTTGAGGTACTAACCGGCCGACTACAAAATGTGCTTACGCATTTAGGCGTAATTCCTTATTTCACAACACCCAAGGCTTAGCAGTGGCTCCCAAATCAGTTGGTCTAAGGCACTAGGTGATAAAGCACCCTCGCTATATTTTTTTTATGCAGCCTTGGTAATTACAAAACCAGCGTTCGTTTTCTTTCTTCACCCTCGCTATATTTTTTTTATTTTCCTTCATACTAAGGCTTTTAGACAAAAGCATTTCAAGGTATTCTCTACTATCCCAAGTTTCAAGATGTGTGACAGTGCATATAGTAGGGTATCAACGTTCAAAAGTTTGGCCTCAAAAATAGGGATTATTTTTCATACTTTTTTTTATCCTCAGATTAGCAATTTCCTTCATCTTACTAACCCTTGGGACAACAGCTCATAACTACTTATTACTAGTTTTGTTTAAGAAAACATCTAATTTTCTTATTTTTCTTAAACTATTCCTATCTTTCAAATGTAATTTGTCACTTTCTAACTTCCATTATCAAAATTTTTTGTGCTTATATATAGTATAATGCAAGGTAACGCGTAAATAAGCACAAACCTTCCCCAAACCTGTTTGCAGCAATGTCCTCACTGTTGTCTCTTTTAAATCTCAAAAACCTATAGACTTAGGAGGAAAGATTATTAACGGGGGCAACAAAAATTGAAAGTGAAAATCCTCCCCCAAACTTATTTTTGGTTCATAATTTTGAGGACAAATTTTATTTTCAAGAGCCAAAAATATAACCACCCCAAACTTGAGTTAAACAATATTAAGCATTTTAAGGGGGGTGAAGTTATTTGGTCAATATAAGACTTTACAAAGACCAAAAGTTAATACCATCCATTCAAAGATTTTATCAATGTAACGTATAGGTCGGTGGAAGAACATGTTATATAGAGCCAAGAAGAAGTGGGGAAGAGATAAGTGGTGGTATGGAAAGAGTTTGCGTGAACGTGAATGTGAGGAGATAAGAGGTGATGATAAATAAAAACGAGAATGTGAATGATCAGAAATGAATGGAATATTGGCATTCTCGTATTTTATAAGAAGAAAGGGTGGTAGTTCAACTTCTATAGGTAGAGGTTGATTAATCACAAAATCCGTGCTGTTTAAGAATGCAAGTTCGTCAGCAAAAAGTTCTTCAAAACTTTCATCGATGATGTAATTGAACATTTTGCTGTCAGTAAGTTTTGTGCCAGAATTTATCATACTTGATTTGTCAAAAATTATGGAGGTAGGAGACTCGAAAAACTCATCTACCTTATTTTCAAAAGTATCCAAATCAAGTTGTCCTTCTGGAATTATCAAACTTGAATTATCGGATTGTGATTCATCAATACTCACTGAAATTATAGGAAGAATAGAAAAACCTGAGAAAGTAGAAGGTGAAATGGGTAAACAAATTGGTGTGTCGAGTATCGCTAAACCAGATGTGGAGATGAAGGCTGAATTTCGGTCTGCTGTTCGGTTATACAATTATCATCAACTTCAAGACACATTTAGGGTTTGGGAATAATAATTAATGGCTCGAGATGATGACCACAAGGAAGTGAAAGGACCTGATTAATTGATGGGACAAACTCATCCAAATTTTCGGGTTCATCATTCAATATATCCCCAACGTCAATCTCCTCATTCAAGTGAAGGTTAGAATTCTCAAACACCTTATTAAAATTATGGTTTTCAATCAATTTTGGTTCAAGAGTGGAGGTGTAGAGATTACAAGGGTTGGGTATGGTTTCACTTGAAATGGACCCTTCACAATCGGGTAAATCAAACATTGCAACGTCACACAACTTATCAGACATTCTATCTTCAATTGATGAATCATTTGGTGTACTCGGTGAATCTATGAAACTGGAGTTGTGGATTTCAGTTTGGAATGGGGCGGTTTGATTAGGAAGGGTGTACAGTTCTCTCTCACTGCCCAAATTCTCACTTTGTCGCATGGCCGTATTGTATACTAAAAAATTTTGGGCTGATTTGAAATTATTAGCTTGCATCCACTCTGTTGTTTCCTTTCTAATTTGGTGTGACATTTCCACATATTTTTCTAACGTCCGCTCAAGACTAGACTTGGGTTGATAAGGGGTTTCAGATTGAAATTCTTGTGGATAATTAAAACTCCCAAATGACTGATTAGAAGGACTGTCTAGAGAAGATGTAAAACTCGGATAGGATTGATAGGAATAGAATGGTTGTGAAAATTTGGTAGGAGCAGGATCAACATTATGATAAGAAGAATACTGATATTGGTTGGTTGGTTGGCTATTCTCAATAGACATCATATATGCCACAACCGATTATGAAATTCTTCTTTAGAAAGTAGTGGTGATGGTTGATATTGGTCCGGATTGAAACTTTGGCCGTTAACCCTTGCTATATACTCAGCAATGGACATGCGTCTAGAGTTATCCTTACTCGGAGTATCAACTGAAACAGATGTAGAATTAGGATACGGTTGATAAGACCTGGACTGAGGTGGCCAACTGTTTCTATCCGCTTGTTCTATCCGATCTCTTAAAGATATGGGAGAGTCGAATGGTATATCGAAGCGATTATGAAGACAAGAAATATCTGCTTGTGGATAGCAAAGCTAGGAAAGAGTTCGTCTGTTTGGGTTACCCATTATAAGAAGAAAAGAGGGTGGGAATGGTAAAATGGAAGAGGGAAAAAATTAGATTGTTTTGCTTTAAAAGTGGACTTGTCAAAAAATCATAAAAATGCATAAACAACCCTAGAACTATGGTTACCTAGAACAAGCTCTGAAAAGTGCGGTTTTAAGAGAATTGGTTAAAGGTATTTAATAAGTAAGCATATTAAATGGGCTAAATGTTACATGGATATTATATGCTTACTTTTTTCCTTCATAATGTTAATTATAATATATAAATACATGAAAATAGTATTTTTACGGATAAACCCTCATATGTGTCATATATTACAATAAACACCTTTTTTATATAGAAATAGTAGGAAAATGTCATATGAAAAGTGCAGCTTTATCAACTGAACATTCTCCTTATGTAGGAGCCATATAAAAAGTGCTTAGCACTTCATATACAGCCAAAACGGCCGAGCGCTCAACTCTAATTGAGCAGCGCCCAGCGTTGCACGTGCACCTCAAGCAGGCGCAATATACAGCCAAAATGGCTGAGTGCTCAGCACTAATTGGGCAGCACCCAGCGCTGCACGTGCACCTCATGTGGATGCCATAGGAAGTTCTCAGCACTTCACATTTAGTCAAAAGGACTAAAGTGTTCAACGTTCATTGGGCAGCGCCTATGATTGAATGCTTCACATGATATATATGTGAGTATAAGAGCTCAAATAAGTGCTTAGAAATTTTACATAAAATGAAAAAGGTTGAACAAACAAAGCCCAAATAAGTGCTTAGCACTTTTGAATGAAAAAGAAAAAGAATAAGTAGACTAAACCCAAATTGGCTAAGTCTCTGAAGTTTTCTTGCAGCTGAGCCCAAATTTTCTTTTGCTGGATCTTAAGTAAAAATGATCCTAAAAACATTGATAAGTTGATCTTGGTCTCAAATAAGACTAACGTATCCTTAGCAAAACAAACTGAGCCCAAATGCTCACTTATATATTTAACTTGACCTTAATCTCAAACTAGATTAACCGTCCTTAAATAAAACAAAATATTTCTGAACTGTAGGAATATACAACCTAAGTTCAAAACCCCATAATGCAAATCTTTGACCCAAGCCTAAATCTAAAATATACGGATTTGGACTAATCTGCGCTCTACGGGCGACGACATAAACTAGTCTCCGTATACAATCCACGAGCAACCAAAAAAAACAAAACATACATACGACACAAAGTGAACTGCCGGAGCAGGAGAAAGTGGTTATCGCAATGCGGTAACGCAATTAACTGTAAGGGCTTGCTCTTGCAGAGAAGAGCGTCCCCACAATCAAAAAACCCCTCATAAAGTGAGGGGGAATCTGATGAAATCTGCTACAACGGCCGCATCTATCCAAACCTCCGATATATGGTGCCATAAATCAACTTTGTATCATCGGAGAGGTGGATGGATAAATCCAAATAGCATCTGCCCCCAAATTCAGACCAGACGTCCCAACGTCTCGGTCCGGTCTTTCGGCTGTGAACAGATTCTGGGACGCCCAGTGGGACCTTTTCCTCTTTCCAATCCACATTTCGTGTGTCGTGTTTCGCGAACAAAATCGCGGTTCGCTATGGTTGCCCTTGGATTCAAGGTACTAAAATTTGGTGTCTTGCTCCTATGCAGAAAAAATCGATGGCTTACAACTGCACAACATGCAACAGCAACTCTCACTCCACCCTAACTGGAGGAGTGATTTATGGGCCCAACACGGCCTCTATCTTTTCAATGCCGGTGAGGCAAGTAACACAAGCTACTACTGGACTATTCCTCGGGACCATGTTCTTACCAATGAGTTTCAGTGCCTCAGCGCCACAAGAGAAAGCTCCCAAGAGGTCGGTCTTCAATCAACTAGCGACCACAACGGCCCCTCTCAACGGGCCGTCCAAAGCTGACGTCTCGGTATTCAACAGGCTGGGCAAGAACCCAAACGGGCCGCAAAGAGTCTCGTGATACCTGAAGGGGCTGCCCCAAAACGGATATCCCTCCCAACTCCTACGGGCGAAGCCGTCAAAAACGCTTCCCCCATCAGAAGATCGATCTTTGAAAGATTGGTCGTTCCTCCCCAAGCTCCAATAAGGACGTCAGTCTTCAACAGGCTGACGCAAATAGCAACCCCTTAGCAAAGTCGGGGGCACGAAGAAGCGGCTTCCAAAACTGAGGCGGTCTCGTCTGTAATACACTCTCGACGTCGCTACTGGCGCCGAGTGAGAAAAGCTGGGGGTAACTCCCCCTCTGGACTTACCCCACCATCTCCAATGGTGGAAGTTGACGCTGTTGTTCCAACTGGGAATAGCTTTGATCTACTTAGGAGGGTGCGCAAGAACTCTCCAATGGCGGTGCTAAAGAAATTTTCCCCGCCTGCAGAAGCTACAGTGTAGGAAAAGACGGAGCAGCCCTATCAGCGGCTTTCCTTGCAATTTCATAGGGTCTGGCGAAAATTCCAGGACTCCTTGATTGATCAAAACTACTCTGGTCGACCGAAGAAATAGAGGGCTCGGCAAAAGAGAGACCATCCCTCCATCATATAGTGAGGGGCTTCTTCTGCATGGGAGCCTAAAATCCTTCAACTTCGACCTCCCACAAAAGGATGAGGCCGAAGAAAATCCCACCGCTTACGGAAAATTCCAAAGGCGATGGACCCAAACTCCCCAAGTCTAGAGGCATGATCGTACATACGGTCTACATGGATTTCGGGAAATAAGAAAGCCGTTCTTCCATAGGTCATCGACCACAAACTCGGTCGTTGACAAAAGCTCAGGAGCAACATCAAAAGCTCCAGAAAATGCTGACCAAAATGGCAGCACTTACCGGGCAGAAAGAAAGCCCAGACACAACAACCGAACAACGCCAAGAGCTGGAGACCGATACAGAGTTCCTGTGAAGGGTGCTTGAAAGAAAAGATAAAGAGGCCGTTGAGCAGGCTGCTAACATAAAGTAGACGGCTCTCTTATTCCAGGATATGGTAGGAATGATGATCCAGCCAGAACCCTCGCTGAGGATTCGCCGATAATCATCGAGGATGACAGAGGGGAAACATCAAACCCTCTTCCGTCTTTATCAACAGCCAGGGAGGAGACGATCTCCAAGGCTACTCTTGATGATTATATAGCTCAACAAATAAGAGCTCATCAAGCAAATGAAGCGACTGGCCAAATCATCAGAACTGGACGACCGTATCCAAGCTGGTATGATCAAATCAAGTACCCGTCGGGATATATGATCCCCAAGTTCCATGTGTACAAAGGGACATGCAACCCTCATCAGCACGTCGCGCAGTTCAGAGCTCTATGCGGCAACACTGGAGGCGATGATAAATTGTTGCTTTGCCAGTTCGTTGGCAGTCTGTCAGAAACGGCCTTTAAATGGTACTCGGAGCTCCCAAACGACTCCGTAAAAACATTCACAGAGATGGAGCTGCTATTCATACAGTGGTTCGCCAGCGCGAGCGAGCACACTCTAATTATGGCATTAATCAATACCAGGGTAAAGCCGGGAGAAACCTGAGTCCAATACACGATCCGGTGGAGGAACCTATGGTCTAAGTGCGAACAGCGCATATAAGAATCCCCTGCAGTGGGCATGTTCATCGGGACCCTAGATCCTCAAACGACTGTGTCTCAGTTCATGACATTCTTCAAGCCGACCATCTTCCAGGCTCTGATCGATAAACTAGCCAAAATGGACCAGATGGGCCATGGGCCATCCTCCTAAAATAAGGACTCTCGAAATAATAATGGTAAAGGGAAAGCGGCCTTCGTTGCCAACACGCAACAACAACTGAGTGGCTTAAACCGGTTGCTTGCCAAAACAACGCGCGTCCGCGCTCATTCTTAAAAGAAAGATTAGGATGCGCTTACTCGTTTTCTCTGCAACAAGATAAAGAGACTGTTTGAATTGGCAGTGTGCAACAAACTCATCACATTGCCATAGCCACGACGTCCACCGCAACCCGGCGAAGTCAATAACCCTAATTACTACTCCTATCACAGAATGATGAGCTACCCAATTGAGGATTTCTACATCTTCATGAACTGGGTCGAGGACCAGTATCAACAGGAAAAATTCACGCTGTCTGACAACTGAAGGGTAAACCCACCATAGAAGCACACTCCCAAAAAGGTGGATGCGCCGAAGGCATCATGCTCGCTCATGGCAGAAACTATATGGGAAGTCCTTCTTTCAGCTAAAACTAAAAGAATGTTGAAGGACCTATAGGCATGTCCAGCAGTAAAGTGGAAAAGCCCACTTGAACCCGAAATCATCAAAGGGATGCTGAAACTGCGTCCCGTACCGAAAGTTGTTGACAAAGGGAAAAATCCCCAAGTCAAGCCTCTGAAGTCTTCAAAGAAAAAGAAGAAGACCAAGAAGCCTATGCAGCCATCCGAGTATGACGACAAGCATATAGACCTACAAAAGTACATCGACGTGCTGGAGGAGTACAACTAGAAGGCACGGACACCGGTTACGCTCGAAGAGTTCCTCAAGTTCTTGAGGACGAAGATAGTGACAACGATGAAGAAAATGACTCATAAGAAGGCACCAAAGACCGTGTGGTGAGTTTCCACATGGTCTTCCATTCATTGTTATATGACGAAGAAACTCCCTCGGTATCAGAAAACAACGCGGAGGAATTGGGTGCAGATTCGGCGCTAAATTCCCTGAAACTGACAGAAGAACCGATCGATAAGCAGTTAAACGAAGTCTTTCGAAAAAGCAATGCTGACCGAGAACGCGAAACAGCCATTTACAAAAAGGCTAAGTGTCAGCGTCAGGATGAAGAAGCTGCGGCAAGGATGAGTCGTAAAGTACTCCAACCAAGCCAAAGTATACCTGCGACAAATAAGGGCAGGATCAAAGTAGAGAAGCGGTTGGCCAAAGCCCAGTCAATTGGAATGAAGCTGCTGCCTCTCGTAAGAGACACTCCCAGGGTCATACGCCTCGACGGAGAGGATTCACATCCAAACTACTGCCTATATCATCGGAGGGCTACCCACCCCACCGAGGAAAGCAATACCTTCAAGAAGTGGTGGCAAGGATACGTTGCCTATCAATAACACTTTAAGAGGATGAAGCGCGAAGCTCGTTGACGGCAAAAAGGTGCAACATATGCACGTGAAAAGACGACTGGCAACTTTCATATGGTTGATACCAGTTCGGAAGGGGAAAAACCCCAAGTTCTTACTTTCGGGAGAGATTCTGACAAAATACCCCTCGGCCCTCTCATCAAAGACTCCACCTCTGAAAAAGAAGAGGAGAAGAAGAACTGCGAGAATATTTAGCTGCATAACCGCACGCTGCCTAAGAAGAACCTCGGATCTACAAACAAAGGTTTGAGCAAAAAAAACAAAGGGAAAGAGAAAATTTTTGAGGAAATTGCCCTCAACGGTGGAGTTGTTAAAGAGCTCGCGGCAAAGGGACCCGCCTAAGAAAAACAAGGTGGATTACAATGTCCTAGCACATCTGAGGAAAATACCCTCATAACTGACCATATTGGATGCTCTCCTCCTGTCCAAAGGGGCACGAGATTCTCTGATCAAGGCATTACAAGAGCCTGATTAGTTCCAAGCTTTTCTTGTAGAAGAGAAGATGAAAGATGAACTGGTAGAGGTCCACACGGCTGACATTACATTCAGCGATGAGAATCTCCTCCTCAGTACGTGCGAATATAATCTCCCATTATACGTTACCGGGTATTACCACGACATCAAGATAGGGAAAATCCTTGTCGACAACGGGTCCTCCGTCAACCTTCTCAACATGAGGGTGCTGAAGGAAATTTGCATGAATGTTCAGCACCTGGCCCAAGAAAAAATGACCATCTCCGGGTTTGACTCATAGTTGTACCGGACACTTGGGTCCGTAATACTGACGTTACGCCTCGGGCCGCTCGTCACTGACATCAAATTTCATGTCATTGACGCTAAGACTTGGTATAACGCTCTGCTTGGCAGGCCTTGGTTACGTGAATACAACGTCATCCCTTCTACACACCATCAGTGTATGAAGTATTTCAATGACGGCCTGGAATACACCGTCATAGGGGAGCTAAATCCGTTCTCCGTAAACGAGATCCGAAAATATGAAGACGCAAAGTACTTCCTACTAGACTTCGAAGATACGGAGAGGTGTCATAAGCCGGAGGATAAACAGAAGTCCGTCGCCACTATCCCGATCTTTGGGAGCGATTCCAAGGAGGATGAAGAAATAGTCTACTCCGGGCAACCCTAAAAAGAAAATAATACACCCGGACCATCTACTCCTATTTTGGTCTTTGGCAGCGACTCTGAGAACGGGACCAATGCAGTATTCTCCATCCGCCCGTCAGTGCAAACCTTCATCGGGGCAGATCAGAGTCTGCAAAACACAATGGCTCCGCCTTGGCATTATAAGGAACTTGATGCGCTCGATACATACAGCGTACAAGAACTAAAGATTTTCTATGTCCCTCTCAGGCGAATGGGTGAAAAAGTGATCCTCTTCTAACAATTTACGAAGACCAAAGTAGAAAAAGAAGTCTGGCATGGTGCCGATTTTGTACTTGACAGGCTTCAACCAATCCGTCTTCCAAGATACTACGCGGAGGGATTGAAAAGGTTGTTAAGATGCCAAGGCATACCCCTCGAACAAATTGTTCGACAAGCTCGATTCTACAAAAAGATTTGGGATATTCCCGGGACTCGGCGAAAGATGCCCAATGGGAAGATGGAGACAACCGGGCTCGGATACGTTCGGTCTAAAAAATGGGAGCAGTTCCACAGCTGCCACGTCAAAAACAGCTCTAGTGAAGGGGAAAACGCTCTTTCAAATGGTCGTGACGTTGAAACAGAGAGAAATCCCGCTCTAAGGACGTTAAGTCCATCGCTCGAAGAACAAATAGACAAGCTAATAAAAGAAGCTTGTCAAAAGAGCCGAGACAATCACAGCCACGAAATGGCCATTTATGAAAAGTCCAGGACGCAACGTCTCAATTAGCAGTCTGCGAAGAAGGAAGACTATAATGCTCTTCATCCCCGGCCCACTATATATCCTCGCGAAAGGGGGAAATCCCAAAATAGAGGCAAAAACAGGGCAAAGAACGCAAACAACGTTCAAAAAAAATAAAGCGGATCCAAGAAGCCATGCGATCGAAAAAAGGACGATTGAACCCGTCCTTTATAAAGAAGATGGGTCAGGAATACTCTTTCCCCCAGGACAAGACGAGGAAAATATTCAACCTTGTCATGAAGTATCAAATGATGACCGTTCCGGAGTTTCGGCACCCCGAAAAAATAAACTAGGTCTATCATCCGGATTATTGCTCCCATCACCGAGCAATAGGTCATCCATTCGAAGACTGCTTCATCTTCAAAGGCTAGGTAGAAGACCAATATTAATAAGGCATGTTCTTTTTATCCGATAGCTGGAGGGTAACCCCGCCACAATAGCATTAGCCAAAGAGGACCTATACCGTGAGGATAGGACCAGTTCAATATCAAGAATGGAAGCTAACTCGTACCTGCCATATGATAACACTCTCAAAAGAGGGAGGGCACGAGACTATGGATGACATCCGCATGCGCTTCGCAAATGAAGACGAGGACGAGGTGATCTCCGAGTTTCCACCAGCACCAAAGGAGCTGGAAGATGGGATACACACCACGGCAGACATCCTAAAAAATTGACTTAGGAATGGAAAATGATCCAAGGCCAACGTTCTTCAGTGAGCTACTATCTGAAAAATAGGTAGCCACGTTAAAAGACGTGCTCATGAAGTATAAAGACTACTTCGCATGGAACTATTTCGAGATGCCAGGTCTAGATCCAAAAGTAGCAGTATATAAACTGGCCATATCTGCGAACATAAAGCCCGTCAAACAGGCTCCAAGAAGAATGCGGCTCGAACTTGAGATGAGTATCAACGCTGAAGTCAAGAAACTAATCGACTCCGGCTTCATCCAAGAAGTTCAATATCCTGACTGGATCGCTAACATTGTTCTAGTGATGAAGAAAAATACGACGGTGCGCATTTGCGTGGACTTTCCGGACCTAAACAAAGCTTTCCCGAAACATGATTTCCCAGTACCTGTTACCGAGCTAATGATCGATAACACGTCTACCCATGAAGTCTTCTCCTTCATGGATGGATTTTCAGGATACAATCAAATAAAAATGCATCCTAAAGACCAAAGGCATACCACCTTCCAGACCCCGCTGGGCATATTCTGCTACAAGGTGATGCCCTTCGGACTGAAGAATGCTGACGCTACCTACCAAAGGGCCATGACAAAGATCTTCGATGACCTCATCCATGAGATTGTCGAATGCTACATCGACTACCTTGTGGTAAAAAGCAGATCTCATGAGGAACATTGGGAACATATAAAAATAGTGTTCCGACGTCTTCAGAAGTATAATTTGAAGATGAATCCTCTAAAATGCACATTTGGAGTCTCCTCAGGAAAATTCCTAGGATTCATCATACGGCACCGGGGTATCGAAATCGACCCTTCAAAGATCAAGGCGATTATGGAAATGCCCACGCCGAGAACCCTCAAATAATTGCGGTCTCTTCAAGGAAAGCTCGCTTATATCCAGCGGTTCATTGACAACCTCTCCGGAAAATGTTGTTCCTACAGTCATCTAATGAAGAAGGGGACCCCGTTTGTAAGGGATAACAAGTGCCAAAATGCACTAGACGAAATCAAGCAATACCTGCAAAATCCGCCGGTATTGACCGCTCCGGTTAAAAGAAAACCTCTTATCCTATATACAACAGCCCTTGAAGGTTCTTTAGGAATGTTATGGGCATAAAAGAACGTTCAGGGAAAGGAGAGAACTCTCTACTATTTGAGTTGAGTTCACCTGGGGGCAGAAAACAACTACTCCCCCATCGAAAAGTATTGCCTGGCACTGATCCTCACGATAATGAAGCTCGGGCATTTCGCTTTGGCACATGAGGCCCATCTCATATCAAAGGTGGATCCTCTCAAATATCAGATGTCAAGTTCCATACTAACAGGAAGGCTTGCCAAATGGGCCCTCCTCCTGATGGAGTTCTCAGTGACGTATCGACCCCTCAAAGCAGTGAAAGGTCAGGCCATTGCCGACTTTCTCGCAGAGCATCCGATACCAGCCGACTCCCCCTTAAATTATGAGTTGCCATACGAACATGCATTCGACGCAGTCGAAGAAGAAAATGATTCCCAATGGGAACTCTGCTTCGATGGAGTATCTTCCATGAAGAGACGAAAGCAAAACACCCCCATAATCAAAGCCGGGATGGGCCTTATCTTCATGACTCCGCAAGGAGGGATATTGCGTTACGCCCTATCCTTAACGGAGCAAAGAACTAATAATGAAGCTAAATATGAGGCTTTGATAGCAGGTCTTGAGATGCCTGTCGACATGGGAATCAAAGACCTCCTCGTATATGGAGACTCCCAGCTGATCATTAGCCAAGTGAATGGCGACTATCAAACGTGCAAGCCAGAGCTTATAAAGTATGGCGAAAGAGTGCAGCAACTGCTGACACAAATCCCCTCCTACATCCTGGAGAGTATAACGCGTGCAGAAAACAGCAAGGAGGATGCATTGGCCAAATTGTCTAAGGAACTGGTCGATGAAGACCTCGATGAAGTAAAAATCATTGTGCAAAACCGCAGGGTTCTCGCGTCAACAGATATATCTTCGAAAGACTTAATAGAGCGATCCGAAAGAAAAGAAATGACCGAAAAGTAGCCCTTCAAATAGAGGACGAAGAAAAGGTCAAGGATTGGAGGGAAGTCTTCATAGACTACTTCAAATCCCAACGAACGCCCAAAAATGCGTCGTCTAGACATTAGCTCATGAAACGAGCTCTATCCTTCGCCTTTGTCAATGATACTCTATATAAGAGATCGTTCGACTGTCTGTGGCTAAGATGCCTGGGACCAGAAGAAGCGAAGAAAGTCTTCCAAGAGACACGACAGACTCTGCAGCTCTCATCAAGCTGAGCCAAAGATGAAGCTGAAGGTAAAAAGAATGGGTTACTATTGCCCCACAATGATTCAGGACTACCTCGAATATGCGAAGCAGTATCACTCATGCCAAATCTACAGGGACTTCATCCACCAACACTCAAATCCGCTACACCCAACAGTAGTCAGCTGGCCGTTCAAAATGTGGAGAACCGATATAATTAGCCCCATCGAACCGGCATCGTCTAAAGGACATCGGTTCATACTGGAAACGACCGACTGCTTTTCTAAGTGGGAAGAAGCAGTTCCACTAAGGGAGGTGAAGACGGAGAATATCCTCCATTTCTTCAGGACACATGTTATCTATCGGTTCGACACTCCGCGACGAATTACCTCCGATAATGGGCCAGCTTATAGAAGCCATAAAATCAGCCACTTCGCACAATAACATAAAATATATTGGAGATACTTTTTAGTCTATAATTCTCGTACCAACGGTCTAGTTGAAGCCTTCAACAAGACCTTGACAAAGATTATAAAGAAAACAGTGTCCATAAACAAAAGAGATTGGCGCGAAAGGCTATACGAAGCTCTCTGGGCGTACCAAACAACGTTTAAAACGACTAAAAATACAACACCACACGCTTGGCACGGAAGCAGTGCTTCCCCTTGAAATAAAACTCCCCTCTCTAGGAGTAGCGGTTCAGTACGAGCTGACAAATGAAGAAAATGCTCATCTTCGGGTTGAGAAGCTCGACGCTCTCGACGAAACTCGCCTTATAGCACAGCAAAACCTGGAAGCTTATAAAGAAAGGATGACGCGGGCTTATAAGGCAAGGATGACGTGGTCATACGAAAAACTGACCTGGCCGAGAACATTCTGCCAAGGCGAACTCATGCTAATCGTCAAAAGACCCATGACCCCCAATCGTGCAAAACGGAAGAAATTCGAGCCGAACTATGAACGCCCGTACATCATAGACACAGTCTACTAAGGTGGAGCCTACCTGCTCATGGATATGCTGGCAAAAGACCCTTCCGACCAATAAATGGCTAATTCCTCAAAAAATACTACGCTTGACGAGTCACGACTTAGGTCAATGATAAATGACGATGCTCGTGTCCGCTCGCTATCTTACTGAGTCAGAACTCTGAGAATAGTATTCAAAAAAGCTCCGTTGCCCTAAAAACGGCGACAACAGACCGAGAAGTCCTTAAACTAATTATCTGCCTCAAATATGGCGACAACGGACCGAGAAGTCCTTAAACTAATTACCCGCCTCAAATATGGAGACAACGGACCGAGAAGTCCATAAACTAATTATCCGTTTCAAACATGGCGATATCGGACCGAGAAGTCCTTAAACTAATTATCCGCCTCAAACATGGTGATATCGGACCGAGAAGTCCTTAAACTATTTGTCCGCTCCAAAAATGGCGACAACGGACCGATAAGTTCTTAAACTAATTATCCGCCTCAAACATAGCGATAATGGACTGGAACGTCCCTAAACTAGTAGATCGCTCCAAATACAGCGATATGCTCCCTTGAGATCTATATTGCAACCTAAGTCTTAGCGGCAAAGGTGGCAACTCAAATCCTATTGGGTACATAGCTACTCCAGCAATGAAGCCACCCCCAAATTCCACCGGCAAACAGATGGGCCACCTATGACGAAGCTACTTTCGAGAGTTTCGCCATTCAAAAAAGGGGTATGTCCACAAGCGAAATAAGCATAGACGAAAACCCGAAAGGACGCCGTGAGTAAAAACAGCTGGACTACCGGCAAGCTTGTGAAAACCCGGAAGGACGCAATCTCATAAAAAAACGCGGTATGTCCACAAGCAAGATAGACACGGATGAAAACCCGAAAGGGCGCCGTGAATAAAAACAGCAGGACTACTGGCGAGCTTGTGAAAACCCGGAAGGGCGCAATCTCATAGGAAAAAAATAATACACTTACGAGATCCTCATGACTAGTAAGGAGAATTCCCCCTATGAGACCCTCACAGCTCATAGGATTCAAAAGATTTAGGTTACAGGGATCTAAACCTATTCTTAGGCCATCATATCCCCTAAGTTGCCCTAAAGGCGGTCCATATTGATCCTTGCATACAATCCACGGGCCTGAATAAATATTCCCTTACCAAGTTCTACCAATGGCGAGAAATGTCCCCATATGGTGAACAACACTTATAAGTCCTCTCGACTTATAAGGAGAAAACACACTTGGAAGATCCTTACGACTTACAAGAGAGAATATCACTTAGGAATCCCCACGATTCACCTACGTGATTCTTATGACTCGTAGAGAGAAACACCTTTATGAGATCCTTACGGCTCATAAAGTAAAAATCCTTAGCCAACGGGATCCTAACCCTGTTCGCTAAGCCACCTTTGTTCAAATCAACAAAAGCAAATGATGATTCGCTCCTCGCAACATTCCAGTTGTAGCGATACTGATTCCTAAACAGGTGTCAAACTCTAATTCCTCTTACGACAAATGATGATTCACTCCTAGCAATATTCCAGTTGCAGCGATGCTGATGCCAAGATTGGTATCAGATCTCAGGTTCCTAACTCTTAATAAAACTCAGCGGGTCACAAAATATACATATGAAATAACCGAAATGATGGGGCAACTCGCAACAAAAATCAGCGAGCAAAAAATATGCATATAAAATAGCTGAAATGATTGGGCGCCGCAAAAATATCCGAAATGATTGGGCAATCGCGACTTTCGCGATATAAAAAGCTGAAATGATAAAGCATCGCGGAAAAATAAAAATAATTAATAAAAAAATGAAAATGAAACTTTTCTGCCCTGCAGGTAGGTCCACAATGACTCCTATATACAATCCATGGGCACCAATAAATGAAAGGGAACCATATTTTCTCACCAGGCTCCGTCAAAAGGAGAGCCAGATCTCGACGGCAACATCTACAGCCTAGAGTTCAGCTCGATGTTCTTCTCATTCCAACAGGGTGCAGACGTGACGTCAACAAAAGACCCAAGGGTCGAATCAAAATGGAGTAATGGCAAAATCCTAGTTCCAACTCAGCGTTCCTTCTCATTCCAGCAGGATGCAGACGTAATGTCAACAAAAGACCCAAAGGTCGAAACAAAAATTGAGTAATGGCAAAATCCTAACTCGAAGTCTTGACGGTGCATATACAACCTAGAGACTATCCCGGTGTTTCTTCTCATTCCAGCAGGATGCAGATGCAACGTCATCGTCAAAAAACAAAGACCCAAGGGTCAAGCAAAAATGGAGTGATGGCAAAATCCTAACTCCAAGTCTCAACGGTGCATATACAACCTAGAGACTATTGCGGCGTTCTATCTCATTTCAACAGGATGTGGATGCGACTATCAAATAAAATTGGAGCAATGGCATATTCCTAGCTCCAGGCTTCAATTGCAATACATACAGCATAGAGATCCTACAGATGTCTACCCTACTTCAGCAAAGAAACGGCATGGCATCGTCAAAACAAAAATGAAGTGACGACATATTCTTATCTTCGGGTCTCGATAGCAACTCATATAAATCCTAAAAGACTATCAGAGATCATCTTAAATCAGAGCGGAGTGGTTATGACTCATCGGGGCTCCAAATTGAGCCAAACCTCAAGTAAAAAGCGTCAACGTTTGCTCTTCCGACTGTAATATGACCTAAGGAGATTACTTGAAGACGTCTTGTCCATCCCCCGAAGGGATCAGAGACACGACAGTCGCGGGACTACTCGAACAGCGGCTTAAAGACTGCATATCGAGGAATACATCAGTCAACGCGACGGTACCATGGACTAAAATCCTAGTACCACAAACCTAACGGACCTTTGTCGTAAAGTATGGTGGTTATCTGTATATAACGTTAGGACAAGTTTTCCTGTAAACCCAAGGAAGGTAAACTAAAGATACTCCGAAACGAATGAATAAACTACAAACTCCGAAATGAGTACATAAACTAGAGACTCCGAAACGAGTGAATAAACTATAAACTCTGAGATGAGTACATAAACTAAAGACTCCGAAACGAGTGAATAAGCTAAAGACTCCGAGACGAGTGAATAAACTAATAGGCGCGAAATTGAGACATCAAACACAGAGGAGCGCATGCAAAAAAAGTATATTCTTTATTCATGAATCAATTTGTTTGAGACATACAATTTAAGTAAAAAAAAAGGGGAGATACAATTTTAACCATTAAGAAGGCGGGGCTTTCAATAAATTGGCAACCCGCTCACTCTCTTCCCGCAACCCCTCCTCGCGCGCTACTATTGCAGCCAGCATCGCTTCATCTCGGGCCCATTGTTGCAAGCATGATGAAAACTTTTTGGCAATTTCCTGCTTAGCCACTTCGCAATCTCGCATTCTCCGCTCGGTGGAGTCGAGGTGCTGCCTCAGTGCCATTCTTTTAGAAACGCATTGCTGAAGATTCCCAAAAATAATTTACAACTGCACGGTGTTCGCTTCGACCTAGGCGCGCAATTGGCTGGATTCGCCGGAAGCCGTCTCATGTTCTCTCTGCTTTAAGGCCAACTTCTGCTCAAAGTATTGAAGGAAAGTGACACTTTGCTCGATCCATGCGATCAGTTGAGCTTTCGAGTTTAATTCTTGAGGCATAAGATGCTTGTGCTCGATTTTTTGAAGACAGGCTTCAATGCGCCTACTATAGTCAACCTAAACGTCGACGAAGTCCTCGTGGTGGAAAGTCACAAGCATCTCCAGCATAGGATTGACGTCGTCCGCAAAATCCGCAGCATAGGTAAGAGCTTCAACGTTAAGATATTCGATGAACTCACTTAGCATCCGCCTACTATTCGCCGCACTCCTGGAAGATTGGCACTTAGCAAAGGGCCCTGCGGGCATAGAAGTGCGAGACTCAAGAAGAGCCAAAGCCTGTGCAGCTGCTGTCACACAAAGAAGGGTTAGATTTCAACCTGAAAAATAAAGAAGAATGATGATGAACAAGATCTTCCATACCAGTGGTCAAAAGTTGCAAGTTAGGAAGCACAGGAGGCTCGACTATTCCTTCGTTCTCCCCCTCAAGCCGTAATACTGCGGTCAATACGAGAAAAGCTTAGCAATAGAAAGTTCATTTGTGGAAAGATGAAATAAAAGGTGAAGAATATACTAACCAACGCCTGAAGGGGAAGCGAACTCCAATTGGTAGGCGAAGTGCGAGCTTAACATCTGGTGTAAACGGTCAAAAAGCACTCCTGCAGGATTGCGACCATATATGGTAAAGAAATTAATCCAAGAAAATAATATCTACACTGAAACAAAGAAATTAAAAATCTTTACCTTCTGTTATTAAACCAGAGAGAACTCAGGGGGACATAAAAGAGAAGGGTGGAACCGTGACAGTCGTGGCAACGGCTGGCAGTAATTCTTCAGGCAGCACAGCATCGGGGTTTACCATGCCTATATTAAGAATAAAGGAGATATCAGTAGAGATGCCTAGCGGGATTAAGAACTCAAAAGTAATAGCTCGAGGAATACCTAACGAGGCATAGACCGTAGCAGTGTCTAGAGCGCCACTAACCATGACGGCTTCGTCGGTTTCCACCATCATCGGGGAGATGGATTCAACGTCGACACCTTCTTCCCCCGAATCAATAAGGGCCATCGTCATGCTCGCATCACCTGCTGATGCTGGGGATCCACGGGGGGAGGAAACGACAGTTGGAGCAGCCCCTGATTCGACAGGAAGGCCTGACGCCCTAGACTCTTCAAACGTGGTTGCTTCGCCCACCACATTAATACACAAACTCGGCCCTGTTACATAATCTAGGGCCAAATATGTTATAATTTGAGAAGAATTACTGTAAGAAGAAACCTGGAAAAGTAAGCGAGCCATACTAGGTTTCAATAAATGATTGTGTGTTGTTCTACCTTGAAGAAACCGCTCGGCCTCTTCACGAGCCGCACGCGCAACCTCCCTATGAGAGGTGGACAGGGCAGAAGGAATGTCCTCCATAAGAACGTCAGAGGGTTGAGCATCACTCGAATCTACGCCTGCGGCTAAGTTAGCTTGACGCTCCCTTGCTGCATGCTTTTGCATTGCCTTTCAGCCTTGGCGGTACGGATAGATCTCCTCAGGACCTCCCGCAAGGGGACATCTTCGTATAAATTAGGCTCGGGCTCCGGATATGCTGCAAAATCCATCATCGGCTGCTTCAGAGACACCTCCTGTAGCGGCCATGGGGTGACCTAAACCATAGCCAGTGGTTTCGAAGGCTCCTCTGCACCACCACCTAGGGACGTCATGGTACTCGGAATAGAATGAGTGGCGGTAATTCCTGTAACAGAAAGAGGAAGGGGGTCAGGGTATGAACGAAATGAATTAGATATGTAAATGTGTCGCAAAATATACCGAGACCCATGGAGGCGCAAAGTCTCTCCTTTTCCTCAAATGTCTTGAGGGACGCCAAGAGAGCATCTTCAGTGGAGATTCCTGTTAAGAAAGAAAGCGTTAATAAAGCATAATAAATTCAAAGGAAAAAATGTGTGTATGGAAGAATGTAAATGGAACATACCGGACATCGCAAGAGAAGCAAGCGCTGCCTGCTTGCGGGCTAATCTTTCAGAAGCTTCGATAGCGGCCTGAAGATCATCAGTGACATTCTAGTCGACAGAGGCTTCGAACAGACCAACGTTGGAGCCGTATTCGGCTAGGCCTTCTCTATAAGGAACATGTGGCTCCTAGATGAATACAACATCAGCTAAGAATAATTACTTCTTCTTCTTCTGCGAACCAGCACCCGACGGCAAAAATTTGCGTTTAACGGGCTTCTTCGGACGGCAAGTTCCGATCTCCAAGCTGATACCTGACTCAGGGGAAGCCACAACCACCACAGTCATGGGAGCACTTACATCTGAAGGGTTACCCTAGCGCCCGGCCAACTTCCATGGCCAATTGCGGAACAAAAATTTTAAAATGAACAAAAACTTGGCGCTAGACTAAACTCTAACCGGATCTTTAACCATAAACCTAATTTAGCAAAAAGAGTTCTATCTACTGTGAAAGATGGTATACCAAAAGAATCGAGTCCTTCGGTCTTCGTTCTTCATCCTCAGCTCCTTGCATCCACCTTGAACATGCTTGAACTCTAACTCCGGCGCCATCGGTCCTCCGGGACCGAGCTTGTTCTCCGGCCTCCTTTTGTCATAGAAGATCCACCCGGGGAGTATGATCCATGGCTCTAGCTCTTTGCAATATGTCAAAAGAGTAACTAGAGAACTTGGGATGCTAGTCCAAGTGGTCTAGGATGTAGTGGGGTTGTTTAAGTGTTTGCTATCTCTTTTCTAGCCTCTTCACTTGTTTCTCAACACATGAGAGTGTTAGTGAAGAGGAAGAAGATGAAGATGGAGGAAAGCAAGAGTAGGGAGGAACTTGAAAGAAAAATGGGAGCTCAATGAAAAATGAAGCATGAAGTGAGAGAAAATCACACACCTTGGTTTTGTGTATGAATTCTTTCAATAAACAATTAACAACCATGCTTCAATAGTAACTCCAAATGAATTATAAATTCATTTGTGAATTATTAATGCATGGTCATCACCATTCCTCCCATACCTTTTACTTTACACCTCATTTCCAATTATCAAATAAAAGGAAAATACATAATGAGGTGTCCACCTTCTAGAAGGAAAACTGTAATAAATACGGATTTCCGTCTACTGCACATATATACTGGCAATCAGATAAAAATCCGAACGTCCAAAGAGATAGAATAACATGAAGAACTTAATACTAGAATATATATACCGAGATACATATATGTAAATTATTAAATCAATACCTGATTTAATAATCCGGCTCAAAACCCGAGCCGGCTAGTATTACCAACTGTCCGATCGAAAATCCGAGTACAAAGTACATCAATCGATTGAACCCTGCACGTATCCAATACGGCTACTACATCACTTTGCCTGAATAAGGGAAACACTCTGTGTGGGACTCTAAAGACTCGACAGTACTCTGGCAGTAGGTTTAACCACAAGCACGTCAGCGTCACTAGCTGTACGTAACGGCTACCCAGGTACTTGTCGAAAAGAAGGCCGATGAGCAAACTCATCCGGATCTCCTACTGAGCCTATCCATGACAATATCCGTACAGTCCGGTCTCTTCGTCAAACAGTATCGCATACCGGGTCTAGGGGATGGTGAACGTTAGACCCTAATAACCTGATAAGTCGTGCCGATGTGGATAGGGACCAATCCGGGAAACTACTGATCAGCCTATCAGTAGATCCTAACTGCCTTGGCCAAGGTCTTATGGTCCTGACTAATCGAACCACAGTGCGATATCGACTCCCTATACCGGGAGAGACGAATCACCGACAATCGCTGACTGCCTCCATGTGGCTCGGGACTGAACCCAACCAAAACCTGTTTGCATGACTCAGTAGAGCCGTGGTAAGGTAGTGATCAAAGTTCAGTGGGAACTCACACGAGACAAATGCCGATCTCGGGTCCAAAGACTAACCTGTACACATGTCACCTGAGAATTTCCATCTGACGATAGGTATAGTACCACATGGAAGTTCTCGGCGAGTCCGTCCAGTGTACTCACACCCAGTGAGCACCTGTATACGATCTTAGGTGCATCAGACCAATGGCTGCGGGACCAACCATCCCCCGACAGGGCTAGAAACGTACACACCAGTCTACTCTGGAGTATCAGTGCCCAGTCTCGATACTCACGCGACTAGGGACCATTTAAGGATGTGCTTATGGACTACCCTGCTTCCACAAGTATGATCGCCATCACAACGCTGGTAGTCAAGCAAGATCCTAGGGGCTTTATCGACATGTAACCGCAATATGTAATAACGAGTATGACATATGCCATGTTAAGATAAAGACAAACCACAATAGTATACTACCGTGTCGATTCTTTATCAATATGTGCAAACCAGATATAAAAACAATACAAATAAATACACATATCCTGATAAAGACAAGTCAAATAATATACTATAAAACCGAGCAAGATTGTTCTGTACGTACATATCCTTAGTATCCATATGTATACATATACAATACTGGCCTCTAGGGCATATACATCCAACAATCTCCCACTTGCACTAAAGGCCAGTGATTGGCGTACCGAATACCCAACGTCTGCTCTAAGGCCAGCTGCTGGCGTACCGCATACCCAACATCCCAAAAAGTCGCTCGAACTGTGCTTGAGAGAGGGCCTTCGTAAATGGATCTGCCGTGTTGTCTTTCGTATCAACTCTCCGGACCTCGATCTCCTGGCGATCTATGATCTCCCTGATCAGGTGATACCGCCTTAAGATATGCCTAGATTTCTGATGGGACCGTGGTTCCTTTGCTAAAGCTATAGCCCCATTGTTATCATAATACACTGGTATCAGATCAACAATGGACGGAACCACCTGAAGTTCAGCTATGAACTTCTTTATCCAGACCGTCTCTTTTACGGCATCGCTTGCAGCAATGTATTCAGCCTCTATCGTCGAGTCTGCGACGGTATCCTGTTTGGAACTCTTCCAACATACCGCCCCTCCGTTGAGGGTAACCACAAAACCCGAGAAAGACTTGCTGTCATCCTTGTCACTATGGAAGCATGAGTCGGTAAAGGACTCGACCCTGAGGTCTCCATTACCGTAAATTAGGAACATCTCCTTAGTCCTTCTCAAGTACTTGAGAATGTTCTTTACTGCTGTCCAGTGGTTCTCACCTTGGTCTGACCGATACCGGCTCACTACGCCTAGCGCGTAAGCTACATCTGGTCTTGTACATAGCATCGCATACATTATAGATCCTACCGCCGAAGCGTAGGGTATAATGCTCATGCAAACCCTCTCCTCGTCAGTCTTAGGAGACATCTCCTTGGAGAGGGTGATTCCGTGCAATGCGGGTATGTTACCGCGCTTGAAATCTTCCATACTAAATCTCTTTAGTATGGTCTCTATGTACCCGGACTGTGAAAGTCCCAGTAATCTCTTGGATCTATCTCTGAAGATCTTGATCCCTAGAATGTACGGGGTATCACCTTGGTCTTTCATGGAGAACCTTTGTGATAAGAATAGCTTGACCGATTGTAGCATAGGAATGTCATTTCCTATCAAAAGAATGTCGTCCACGTACAAGAAGGATTCGTTCGTATCTGAACTCTTCCTCTTGCGTGTATTTTGTACATTGAGAACTGTGTTTTGATTTAGAATATAGATACCATTACACAGTGTACCTTCTGCAACTAGTACCTTATCAAGATAAATGTTTATGACATTTCTATCAAGAACAAAGTTATATCCATCTTTATCAAGTAAAAAAACTGATATGATGTTGCAAAGCATGGAAGGCACATAGTAGCAATTGTTCAAAAACATAGTATTGTCATTTGGCAATACTAGGTGATATTCACCGACGACAGCAGTATTAACTTGTGCTCCATTCCCCACCCTGAGGGACATATCACCAGGTCCAACTATTCTACTTTTTCTCAGTCCTTGCAATAAATTACAGATATGAGATCCTGATCCGGTATCGAGTACCCAGGAGGTAGGACTGACCGATAAATAGTTCTCAATAACAAGAACACCTGAAGAAGACGCAACAATATGTTTCTTCTTCGATGGGTTTATCAAGGAATTCAAACTTCCCTCTTTCCCATGCCCATACCTATGACTGTTGTCGTAAGTTAGAGCCGAACCGACGTTCCCCATCCCCGAATAAGAATTCGGATCGGTCAAGCGATACATTTTATTATCTTGATTACGGCGTGAAATGGTTGCTACCTGGAGAGAGAGAGAGGGAAAACACTCAGCGTGCTCTCTTGCAAGATTAGATTGGTTATTTTATCTAACCAGGATGGCTCCCACTGTTTCCTTAAATTCTTCTTCAAACCCTAAAAGAAGAACTAGTCAGGATTAATTGCACGTCACAATACTTGCTTAACCTTTCAGCCAAGCCGGTGTTGGTACTTCGAGGGAGGTTTTCCAATGCTTTCGCGAAGTTCCTTAATTACATAACCTCTTTTCCCTGGAGGTGTAGCCCCGGTAACATCTTTCTAGACACCTACTTGGTTTATAGCATTGATTGTTAAGTGTGATAATCTCTCGAGAGTAACCCTACTCATCAGTGGGATCGGGATCCAACTATCATTGTGTGATGCACTAGATGGAATCCACTCTAGTCACCACATTCCAGAAGGTATGCTAAATCTGCAAGTTTCCTGTATATTTGAAACTCCCGATGTGGTTTCTGCCGCTAGGACCCAAGTGACCTTGACTAAAGATCAAAATGTCAAAGAACCCTAGTCAAGTTCTACCCGTCATTATCTGGATTGCATTAGACCCACCCGTACGAGCCTTGACTAAAGATCAAAATGATCGCACGACTGTCCTAACCAATCGTATAAGCAACGGAAAGCATTATATAGCTACCGAATACTATGCCTCGACTAAAGATCGAAATGCGTAGCATGAATACTAAGCAATGCCAATCCGAAATGACGGAGGGCTACGGCTGGGTTTTTGGCGAAAAACCCGTTAACGTAATGAACTTGATATTGTTGAAGGAACCTGAGTGATTTTATAAATATATAGTGGCGAAAACCTTTGCTAAAGAGGTCACTCCCTATGAAGGGATCTCGGCTCTTTCCTCGACGAATGAGGTGCAGGATATTCCAAAATGAATACATGATGCAAAGCAAAAAATAATCGACTATAGTGAAGTTATTACCCTGACGCAAACTTTTATTCAAGGGGTTACTCCCGGTGAATGGATCTCGGCCCTTGCCTCGTCGAATGAGGTGCTGGATATTCCAAACTGAATACCACTGTGCAAAGCAAAAGAGAGCGTTTGTAATGTCAGTTTTTAAAGTTTGGTTCCAACAACATCTTTTAGGTTTATTATCATGCATTAATCAAAATTAATGCGGTCCCATCAATTTGTAACTTATCACACCAGAAAAGAACGAAAATAAAATGTACGTATATGCCATCCGCATTCACCACGGAGCCCCGTCATCACCCGTTAGGTTACTTAACTAACGACAGAGCGGGGTCTGGACTAGCGCGGGTGCAACACATATACAACATCTACTAGTATATATATAAGTATATATAACATTCGTCCAAGGCATGATAATAAACAACATCACAGATAACAATACAGAATGGTGGATAATATTGGAGCCCCGAGTTTCATTTGAGCCGCAAATAATACCCGACGTTCCCGGTCGTGTGGATAGCCTGTGCAATGAAAACCTGTACCTCCTACGAGTGCAGTGAATAGCCCGCCAGTTCTAGAATGAAGCCCCCTCCGTCTCAGCACCATGAGATGCGGGCTTGTTGCCTTCTAGAACCCGGCTATTCGTGCACCCCACCGCGGGGTAATCCTAATACAGAAAATGAAAAATATATATATACAAGCGGTGACATCGACCTCAACCCGGTCGTGCCCCAAAATAATATACAACCCGGCAAAGACGGCAGTCCAGATGTCGGACGCTCGCCCCGCAATAACAAATGTACAAATGAATTATAAACTGTATTTCTAACATTGCACCACATTCTATCCACCATGACAATCCAACCACAATCACAGCACAACCACAAAACATCAACGCGAATGTCACGTTCGCAAAACCCGTCTAAAAGAACATATAGCGATTAGACGAGTTTTACCGATCGAGTGACATTCCCGGTCGCAGATAAAAGTGAATGAACTGTAAACTGTTAAACAATGTTAAATATAACGAATTCGAAACACCACAAGTTGCCTCAAACTTGAATCCACAGAGAATCAAATTTGGGCAAAAAATAAACAACACCGGGAAACCAAACTCCCAGAGATAAGCACCCAGAGCCAAAAAAATGTGCACCCCTCCCAAAAAAACCGATGTGGCCGGAATTATTGGGTCTTTGGCCGGCCAGAAGATGTTGGAATTGTGTTGTTTTTAGTGTGGGTTCATATCATAGTGTAAGGAGCATTATGCACATGTTTAAAAAAATTTCTGAGACCTTTTTAAAAACAACAGAAAGCACAGTTTTGGGTTTTAGTTTTGTGGCGTCGTTTCGGTTTCGTTGTTTTAACATTGTTTAAACTGCTAACTTAGGTTTATGGGCTGGCTCTGATACCATGAAGGGTTACCTTAGCGCCCTGGCCAACTTCCATGGCCAATTGCGGAATTTTTTTTTTAAAAGGAACAAAAACTTGGCGCTGTACTAAACCCTTGCCGGATCTTTAACCATAAACCTAGTTTAGCAAAAAGAGTTCTATCTACTGTGAAAGATGGTATACCAAAAGAATCGAGTTGTTCGGTCTTCATTCTTCATCCTCAGCTCCTTGCATCCACCTTGAACATGCTTGAACTCCAACTCTGGCTCCATCGGTCCTCCGGGATCGAGCTTGTTCTCCGGCCTCCTTTTTTCGTAGATGATCCATCCGGGGAGTATGATCCATGGTTCTAGCTCTTTGCAATATGTCAAAAGAGCAACTAGAGAACTTGGGATGCTAGTCCAAGTGGTCTAGGATGTAGTGGGGTTGTCTAAGTGTTTGCTATCTCTTTTCTAGCCTCTTCACTTGTTTCTCAACACATGAGAGTGTTAGTGAAGAGGAAGAAGATGAAGATGGAGGAGCAAGAGGAGGGAGGAACTTGAGAGAATAATGGGAGCTCAATGAAAAATGAAGCATGAAGTGAGAGAAAATCACACACCATGGTTTTGTGTATGAATTCTTTCAATAAACAATTAACAACCATGCTTCAATAGTAACTCCAAATGAATTATAAATTCATTTGTGAATTATTAAAGCATGGTCATCACCATTCCTCCCATACCTTTTACTTTACACTTCATTTCCAATTATCAAATAAAAGGAAAATACATAATGTGGTGTCCACCTTCTACAAGGAAAACTGTAATAAATACGGATTTTCGTCTACTGTACATATATACCGGCAATCAGATAAAAATCCGAACGCCCAAAGAGATAGAATAACATGAAGAACGTAATACTAGAATATATATACCGAGATACATATATGTAAATTATTAAATCAATACCCGATTTAATAATCCGGCTCAAAAACCGAGCCGACTAGTATTACCAACTATCCGATTGAAAATACGAGTACAAAGTACATCAATCGATCGAACCCTGCACGTATCCAATACGGCTACTACATCATTTCGCCTGAATCAGGAAAACCCTCTGTGTGGGACTCTAAAGACTCTACAGTACTCTGGCAGTGGATTTAACCACAAGCACGTCAGAGGCACTAGCTGTACGTAACGGATACCCAGGTGCTTGTCGAAAAGAAGGCAGATGAGCAAACTCATCCGGATCTCCTACTGAGCCTATCCGTGATAATATCCGTACAGTCCGGTCTCTTCGTCAAAGAGTATCGCATACCGGGTCTAGGGGATGGTGAACGTCAGATCCTAATAACCTGATAAGTCGTGCCGATGTGGATCGGGACCAATCCGGGAAACTACCGATCAACCTATCAGTAGATCCCAACTGCCTTGGCCAAGGTCTTATGGTCCTGACCAATCGAACCACAGTGAGATATCGACTCCCTATTCCGGGAGAGACGAATCCCCGACAATCGCTCACTGCCTCCATGTGGCTCGGGGCTGAACCCAACCAAAACCTGTTTGCACGACTCAGTAGAGCCGTGGTAGGGTAGTGATCAAAGTTCAGTGGGAACTCACACGAGACAAATGCCGATCTCGGGTCCAAAGAATAACCTGTACACATGTCACCTGAGAAGTTCCATCTGACGATAGGTATAGTACCACATGGAAGTTCTCGGCGAGTCCATCCAGTGTACTCACACCCAGTGAGCACCTGTATACGATCTTAGGTGCATCAGACCAATGGCTACGGGACCAACCATCCCCCGACAGGGCTAGAAACGTACACACCAGTCTACTCTGGAGTATCAGTGCCCAGTCTCGATACTCACGCGACTAGGGACCATTTAAGGATGTGCTTATGGACTACCCTGCTCCCACAAGTATGATCGCCATCACAACGCAGGTAGTCAAGCAAGATCCTAGGGGTTTTATCGACATGTAACCGCAATATGTAATAACGAGTATGATATATGCCATGTTAAGATAAAGACAAACCACAATAGTATACTACCATGTCGAGTCTTTATCAATATGTGCAAACCAGATATAAAAACAATACAAATAAATACACATATCCTGATAAAGACAAGTCAAATATTATACTATAAAACTGAGCAAGATTGTTCTGTATGTACATATCCCTAGTATCCATATGTATACATATACAATACTGGCCTCTAGGGCATATACATCCAACATCATCCGGTCATAGTTTATCCAGAAAGGCTAGCGGAATTACAGCCGTAGCACCCTCTCTTAAAGAAGGACAGACAGTTGCTCATCACCTCAGAGGGACCGTGGGATTACTGGCTGGGACAGAATCCTTATGGTCAAGAAGCATCCGCCTTTCCTTTTTGATGATGACACCCATGGCTTGCTGGTACTAAGCGATGAATGCATTCGAGGCCTTCGGGATGTGGCTCGGCTCACTAATCAGGAAATGAGACCCCGTATTTAGCTGCATGAAGTGATGCGCCATGTTGCGAACGCTCTCTTCTGTAGCAACCGGGTCGACGAGGAACGCTTCAAGGGGAACGCCCTGGTTGTAACCGGATTGCTGGGCAAAATGATGCGGGTTGTATCTCATAAATAACACCGAGGCATCCTGTCTGAATACGAGGAAACCTGGCCTGATGGAATATAAATGAATGATCTCCTGGGCCCTCAACGCAGAAGTTCCATCCTTGAAGACATTGTGGAGCGTCTGGATTACCTTGGAAGATTCCTTAACGATGGTCAGAACCCTGTCAACGAAAGTCATGCTATCCCCAACCATACGTGGGCGAAGAAGCAATTGCTGAGCCTCTCATTAGGTTGGGTCTGGAGAAGAAGCATCAACCAAATGCATGACCTGAGGAAAATTTTATCCTTCATAAAATCGGGGCCGTTTATGCACACCAAAAGCACCCAGCACGTGCTTCTCGATCCACGGGGTAAATTAGTGCAATGAGAGATTTACGGGCTTCACACCCAGCTGAGTGGTGTCGGCCGCTAAACTCAGACCATGATATAAGTAAGCTAGTCCTGCAACCCCAACAGCCATGCGTGGCCCCGCCGCAATGCGGTGAGCTGGATAAAAGACAGACGGTCTCATATGACGGGGGTCCATTAGAAGCGCAAACCAGCTCGACCACAGGCCGATGAACCCTATGAAGAATGTCTCTTCATCAATTTCTGGAGCGGCGACCTCTGCGAAAGGGACGATTGGGGTATCCGGAATAAAAAATTGCTTTAAATCCGACTCTGTGGTCGGTAGTTTGTTTAATCCAAATCCGAATGGTTCGTCGAGCTTGGCGAACTTCGCAGCTTTCTTCGATAAAACCACAGGACGACGGAAGCGGGCAACGAAATCCGTGAAGCTAAATCTGTACCCCTTAGACTCCAAGAATAAGCTTTCATATATGTTCAACATTTTGATCAAGCTCGGAAATTTGTGTCGAACGACATTCTCTAGGGTAATACCCATAACCACTGATTCGGTAGCGAAGACATACTCATCAAGAGAAAGTATCTCCTCATAATGCTCTCCTCTGACGTGTAATCCCGATATCTCCGCGAATTCCTCCAGCAAGATTGAGGCTTCCCGATCCGATAGGAGAAATGTATGGGTCGGGATATTCCACTGCTCCAGAAAAGATTTAATCCACCACACATAAGGAGCATGGTAATAAAAAAGGGACGCGTAGATCGCTGGATATAGCCCGGTCTTTAGCAACAACGACTTCTTGGACGACAGAATGTAACAGGATCACAACAGATAACCAGCCGGATGAAGGGGGTCACTCCTACTGAATAAACCTGTCCCTAAGGACGTGCTTCTCCTTGGCATATGCGACGCCCCAGAATGTCTAGGGCCATCGACGACTATACTGGTATCGACGCCATGGAAGGTTGGAGACGACCTTCCGAAGTCCAGTTTGTAAGTCAATGTCACACATCCCACGCACTTGTGGGGGGTGAAATTTACAAAAAATGATTTTTTCATACTATGCAACACCGACTAAACTCCAGTTAACAGAAACCTTAACTGGCTATTCTACTAGGAGGTTCTAACTACTATGTTAGTATTTATACCTCCTTGATTCTAGTCCTTCGGGTCTTCTTCTCCTCCTCTCCTTGAGCTTCTCGAATATCCGGATAGCTCTTGATCATCGTCCTCCTCGTGTCGAAGATGATCCACCAGAGAATCTATGCCTCAAGCTCCAATCTCTAAACCGAGGTAACTAAGGTACCTAGTTTGCTATGCTAGGTAGCTTAAAATATGTAGAGTGTCTAATTGAGTATTTAATCTCAATAGACCTAATGATTCACAAAAAATGTGAAGGTTCTAGGTCTTGAGGAAGAAGGAGAGAGAAAGCAAATGATCAAGTGTTGGCTAGTGTGGAGAAAGGCTCATACTCATCTCTCATGAAGCATGGATTATTTTTCAATTGAAAATAGCAACCAAGCTTCAATAGTAAACACAAACCAATAAAAAAATGTAATGAGCCATGCTTCATCCCATGCCACAAATATCTCCAATTTCCACCTCATTAATCTATTTCCATAAATAGATAAATCCAAATAATTAGGTGTCTCCTTCTAGAAGTACCTCTTATGAAATTACAAGAATGCCCTCACTGTATATACATATCCGTATTCGTATTTCGAAAAATACGAATATAATAAAATAATAATAATCCAATAATATAAAACTAGGATCCGTCATAAACCAAAGCCCACTAATATTATCCGTCTGAACAATATCCGTGTAGCCAGTACACGTATGTGATCAGAACCCTGCTGTAAAACCATACGGCCTCTACATCGTTTCGCCCGAAGAAGGGAAACACTCTTTGTGGGACTCTAAAGACTCGACAGTACGCTAGAAGTGGGTTTAACCACAAGTCCGTCAGCGGTACTAGCTGCACGTAACGGCTACCCAGGTATCTGTCGATAAGAAGGCCGATGAGCAAACTCATCCGAACTCTTACTGAGCCTATTTGTGATAATCTACGTACAGTCCGGTCTGTTCGTCTAAAATACTCGCATATTGGGCCTAGGGTTATGGTAATCGTCAGACCCCTAATAGCGCAATAAGTTGTGCCAGGGTAGAGCACAATACACCTATTTTCCCAATATTTAACCTAATAAAAAAGCAAAGCTCTGTTGAATCTAATGAGACAGCGTCTCACGTGCTCTCCACGAGGGCGCTAGCGCTAGAGCCATTCTTATAGGATTAAATTCTATAGTGGCGCCCTACGTGCTCCTCATGCGGGCGCCGATGTGTAAAGCACAGAAAAGTTTGTAAGAGTTAAACTCTTAGATGGCGTCGCACGTGCTCCTCACGCGGGCGCCAATGTGCAAAGTACAGAAGAGTTCATTGCATATGAGTTAAACTCTTAGATGGCACCGCACGTGCTCCTCACGTCGGTGCCAATGTGCAAAGCACATAAATACCCATTATAAGAATTAAATTCTTAAGTAGCTCCCACGTGCATAACACGTGAGTGCCGGCGTTCAGGTAAAATTAAAATTCTACAATACTCTTTCTTAAACAGAGCCGTTGGATCAAAGATCCAACGGAGGTAACAAATCATCAAAACACAGAATTAAATTCTATTAGGAGAAAACGTTTCCCAAATCTTTCTAAAATAAGAAAGATACTCTCGGTTGGATCAAAAATCCAATTATAAAATAAAATTCTATTTTGGAATATATTCTTTCAATCTTTCTAAATAAGAAAGATTGCTCTCTGTAAAACAGAGAACCCATGGATTAAGAATCCAATGGTGATTAAAAAATCACTGTTTTACAGAATAAATTCTGTATAGGGGAAAATATTTCCCCAATCATATTATGTAAAACAGAAGTCCTTGGATCAAAGATCCAACGGTAGGTAAAATTCACCAAATCAATTTTGAGTCCAATTAAATCAATTGGAATCTCTCAATGAGAGATTTTCTCAAAACCATTTAACAATTTGCCTCCATTATATAAAGGTCCCGAGACTTCAAGTCTCAAAAAAAGAAGGGAGGGGAAAGAAAAAATACAGAAAGCTCTAAAAAAGAACAGAGAATTCAATTCTCAAAGAAGAAGACCTTTCTTCTCAAAACCCTAAGTAAAGAACAGAGATCAAAATATCTCTATCACATCTAAGGATTAAACCCTTTTTAAAGACCTTAGTTCTTTCCCTGGATCTGAGATCCAAAAAACAAGTCTCACATAAGTTGAGAATTTAATTCTAATCGGGAATATCTTATTCTTGAGAATCAAAGATTCAGAAAAAAACTAGGTCCAAAAGAAAAAAAAAAGGAGGAAGGAACCTATAAATGAACTTAGTTCTTAAAAAAACCGATCCCATATCTTCAAAAAGTGAAGATCTTAGTGATCATTAATGATTAAAATTCCATTAACAGAGATTTAATCTCTAAAAAAAGGAAAAAAAACTAGCGTCTCACATGCTCCTCACGTGGGCACCCCTTTTAACAGCGCCTAGCGTCTCATGTGAAAAATACGCGGGCACCCAAAACAGAAGGTCAGTGTCTCATGTAAAACATACGTGGGCGCTGAATAAAAGTACTTAGCATATTATATGCAGCCAAAACGGCTGAGTGTTTAGCACTGATTGGGCAGCACCCAGCGCTGCACGTGCACCTCATGTGGACGCCATAAAAAGTGCTTAGCACTTCACATTTAGTCAAAATGCTTAAAAGCGCTCAATATTTATTGGCCAGCGCTCAATATTTATTAGGCAACGCCCATGACTGAATACTTCACATGATATACATGTGAGCGTCAGAGCTTAAATAAGTACTTGACACTTTTACATGAAAATAAAAGGGCTGAATAAACAGAGCCCAAATAAGTGCTTAGCACTTTTGAATAAGACAAAAGGCTAAGTAGATTTAGCCCAAATTGGCTAAGTCTCTGAAATTTTCTTGCAGCTGAGACCAAATGCTCTTTTGCGGGATCTTAAATAAAAACGATCCTTGAAATTTTGCTAAGTTGATCTTAGTCTCAAATTTGACTAACGCATCCTTAGCAAGAACAAATTGAGCCCAAATGCTCATACATTTAAGTTGATCTTAATCTCAAACCAGATTAACGGTCCTTAAATAAACCTAAGCCCAAATCTAAAATATACGGATATGGACTAATCCGCGGCTTACGGGCAACAATATAAACTAGTCTCCGTATACAATCCACGGGCAACCAAAACAAACAAAAACACACATGACAGGAAGTGAACTTCCAGAGCAGGAGAAAGTGGTTATCGCAATGCGGTAACGTAATTAACTGTAGGGGCTTGCGCATGCAGGGAAGAGCTTCCCCATAATCAAAAACCCCTTATAAAATGAGGGAGAATCTGATAAAGTCTGCTACAATGGTCGCGTTTGTCCAAACCTCCGATATATGGTGCCATAAATAGACTTGGTATCTTCGCAGAGGTGGACGGATAAATCCAAATAGAATTTGCCCCCAAATTCATGAAAGACGATCTATACAAGTTCGTCTTTGTTTTCGGTGGTAAACAGATTCTGGCACGCCCGGTTGGACCTTTTCTTCTTTCCACTCCATACTTCGTGTGTCTTGTTTCACGAGCGAAATCGCGGTTCACAATGGTTGCCCTTGGATTTAAGGTTCTAAAATTTGGTGTCTTGCTCTTGTGCAGAAGAAAAAAATCGATGGCTTCCAACTGCACCTCTTGCAACAGCAACTCTCCTTCCATCCCAACTGGAGAAGTGATCTACGGGCCCAATACGGCCTCCATCTTTTTATTGCAAGTGGGGAAAGTAACGCAAGCCACTACTGGACTATTCTTCGGGACCATATTCCTACCGGTGGGTGTCGGTGCCTCAGCACGGCAGGAAGAAGCTCCTAAGAGGTCGTTCTTCGATCGACTGGCGACCACAATGGCCCCTCTCAGCGGGCCGTCCAAAGCCGACTTCTCATTCTTCAATAGGCTGGGCATGAACCCAAACGGGATAACAAAGAGGCTCTTGATACCTGAAGGGGATGCCCCAAAACGGATAGCCCTCCCAACTCCTGCTACGGGTGAAGTCGTCAAAGGTGATTCCCTACCAGAAAGTCGGTCTTCGAAAGATTGTCCGGACCTCCCCAAACTTCAATCAATATGTCAGTCTTCAATAGGTTAACGCCAACAACAGCCCCTCAACAACGCCAGGGGCACGATGAAGCCGCTTCCAAATCTGAGGCGGTCCCGTCTGCAAGACATGCTCGACGTCATCACTGGCGCCGAGTGAGGAAAACTGGAGGAAACTCCCCATCTGGACTTACCCCACCAGCTCCAATGATAGAAGTTCACGCTGCTGTTCCAACCGAGAACAACTTTGATCTGCTCAGGAGGGTACGCAAGAACTATCCAACGGCGGTGCTAAAGAAATTGCCTCCGCATGCAGAAACCACAGTGCAGGCAAAGCCGGAGCACCCCCATCAATGGATCTCCTCGCAAATTCACAGGGTCTAGAGAAAATTCCAGGACTCCGTGATTGATCAAAACTACTCTCGTCGACCGAAGAAATCGAAGGCTCGGCAAGAGAAAGACTGTCCCTCCGTCATACAACGAGGGACTTGTTCTGCACAGGTGCCTGTTACAACGGCTCCTTCAACTCCGACCTCCCACAAAAGGATGAAGCCATAGAAAATCCCACCGCCGGCGGCAAACTCCAAAGGCGATGGACCCAAACGCCCTAAGTCTGGGGGCATGATCATACATACAGTCTACATGGCTTCCGCGAAAGAAGAAAACCGTGATTTCATAGGTCATCGACCGCAAACTCGGTCGCTGACAAAAACTCAGGAGAAACAACAAAAGCTCCAGAAGATGCTGACCAAAATGGTAGAACTTACCGGGGAGAATGAAAGCCCAGACACAATAGCCAAATAGCACCAGGAGCAGGAGACCGATACAGAGTTCTTACGAAGGGTGCTTGAAAGAAAAGACAAGGAAGCTGCTGAGTAGGCTGCTAACATAAATAAAATGGCTCTCTTATTCTAAGACATGGTTGGGATGATGATCCAGCCAGAACCCCCGGCCGAGGATCCGCTGATAATCATCCAGGTTGACAGAGGGGAAACATCAAACCCTCTTCCGGTCTTATCGGCAGCCAAGGAGGAAACAATCTCTAAGGCTGCTCTTGATAATTATATTGCTCAACAAATACGAGCTCATCAAGCTAATGAAGCCGCAGGCCAAATCGTCAGAATTGGGCCACCGTATCCAGGCTGGTATGACCAAATTAAATACCCGCAAGGATAGACGATCTACAAGTACCATGTGTACAAGGGGACAGACAACCCACATCAGCACGTCGCGCAGTTCAGAGCTCTGTGCGGCAACACTGGAGGCGACGAAAAAATGTTGCTTCGCCAGTTTGTTGGCAGCCTATCAGAGACAGCTTTTGAATGGTATTTGGAGCTCCCAAATGACTCCGTGAGAACATTCACAAAGATGGAACTGCAGTTCAAACAGCAGTTCGCCAGCGTAAGAGAGCGCACCCCAATCACAACATTAATCAATACTAGGGTAAATCCAGGAGAAACCTGGGTCCAATATGCGATCCGGTGGCGGAACCTATGGTCAAAATGTTAACAACGCATCGAAGAATCTCCCGCTGTGGGCATGTTAATCAGGACCCTTGATCCTCTAATGACTGTGTCCCAGTTCATGACGTTCTTCAAACCAACAACCTTCCAGGCACTAATCGATAAACTGGCCTAAATGGACCAGATGGGCCAACGGCCTTCCTCCTTAAGTAAGGACCCTCGAAATTCCAAGGGTAAAGGGAAAGCGGCCTTCGTTGCCAACACTCAACAACAACCGAGTGGTCCAAAACTGACTGCTCGCCAAAATAACACACGTCCATGCCTATCCCTAGAAGAAAGGCTAGGACGCGCTTACTCGTTTCCCCGCGATAAGACGAGGAGACTATTTGAGTTGCCAATGCGTAACAATCTCATCACATTTCCAGACCCATGACGTCTAACGCAACCTGGTGACGTCAATAACCCCAACTACTGCTCCTATCACAGAATGGTGAGCCACCCAATTGAAGATTGCTACGTCTTCAAGAACTAGGTCGAGGACCAATATCAATAGGGGAAGTTCACATTGTCTAAGAACTGGAGGGTGAACCTACCACAGAAGCACACTCCCAAAAAAGTGGATGTGCCGGGTGCATCATGCTCGCTCATGGAAGAAACTCTATGGGAAGTCATTCTTTCAGCTAAAACTAAAAGAATGCTGAAAGATCTACATGCATATCCGGTAGTCAGGTGGAAAAGCCCACTTGAACACGAAATCATCGAAAGGATGCTGAAATGGCGTTCCGTACCGGAGATTGTTGACAAAGGGCAAAATCCCTAAGTCAGACCATCATAAAAATCTTCAAAGAAAAAGAAGAAGACCAAGAAGCCTGTGCAGCCTGTTGAGTATGACGACAAGTGTACGGACCTACAAAAGTACATCAATGCGCTGGAGGAATACAACCAGAAGGCGCGGAAACCGGTCACGCTCAAAGAGTTCCTCAAGTATATTCTTGAGAACGAAGATGGTGACAACGATGAGGAAAATGACTCATCAAAATAAACCGAAGACTATCTAGCATGTTGCCACATGGTCTCCCATTTGTTGTTAAATGACGAAGAAACTCCCACAGCATCAGAAAACAACACGGAAGGACTGGGGGAAGGATCGGCGCTAAAATCTCCGGAACTACCAGAAGACCCGATCGATAGGCTATTAAACGAAGCCTTTCGAAAAAGTAAAGCTGACCAAGAACGCGAAACAATCATATACGAAAAGGCTAAGCGTCAGCGTCAGGATGAAGAAGCTGCGGGAAGGTAGAGTCGTAAAGTACTCCAACAAAACCAAGGCATACCTGTGACAAATAAGGGCAAGATTAAGGCTGAGAAACGGTTCGCCAAAGCCCTGTCAATGGGAAAGAAGCTTCCACCTCTAGTAGAAAACACTCCCGAGGTCGGCAGAGAGGATTCACATCCAAATTACTGCCTATATCATCGGAGGGTTACCCACCCTACCGAGAAATGCAGTGCCTTCAAGAAGTGGTGGTAAGGATACGTTGCCCATAAAAAAACACTTCAAGAGGATGAAGCGCGAAGCTCGTCGACAACAAAAGAGTGTGACAGATGCACGTGAAAAATCAACTGGCAACTGTTATATGGTTGGTACCAGTTTAGAAGGGGAAAGCCCTAAGTTCTTACTTTCGGGATCGATTCTGAGGAAGAAATACCTATTAGCCCTCTCTTGAAAGACTCCACCTCCGAAAAAGAAGAGGAGAAGAAGAGCTGAGAGAACATTCAGCTATATAACCGCACGCTGCCTGAGAAGAACCTCAGACCTATAAGCAAAGGTTTGAGAAAAAAAGACAAAGAGAAAGAAAAAATCCCTGAGGAAATTGCCCTCGACGATGGAATTGTCAAAGAGATCGCAGCAAGGGACCCACCTAAGAAAAACAAGGTGGATTACAATGTCCTAGCACATCTGAGGAAAATACCCTCACAGTTGAGCATATTAGATACTCTCTTCTTGTCCAAAGAGACACGAGAGTCTCTAATCAAGGCATCACAAGAGCCCGATCAGTTCCAAGCTTTCCTCGCAGAGGAGAAGATGAAGGATGAGCTGGTAGAAGTTCACACAGCTGACATTATATTCAGTGATGAAGATCTCCTCCTCGGTACGTATGAACATAACCGTCCGTTATACGTCACCAAGTACTGCCACGACATCAAGATAGGAAAAATCCTTGTCGACAACGGATCTTCCGTCAACCTTTTCAACGTGAGAGTGCCGGGGAAGATTTACATGAACGTTCAGCACTTGGCCTAAGACAAAATTACAATCTCCGGGTTTGACTCACAGTCGTCATGAATGCCTGGGTCTGTAATACTGACGTTACGCTTTGAGTTGCTCATCACTGAATCAAATTTCACGTTATTGACGCCAAGACTTGCTATAACACTTTGCTCGGCAGGCCCTGGTTGCATGAGTACAACATCATCTCTTCTACACAACATTAGTGTATGAAGTATTTCAAGAATGGTTTGGAATGCACCGTCATAAAGGATCTAAATCTGTTCTCCGTAAACGAGGTCCGAAAATAAGAAAATGCAAAGTTCTTCCTACCAGATTTCGAAGATACAGAAATGTGTCATAAGCCGGAGGATAAACAAAAGTCCGCTGCCACTATCCCGATCTTTGGGAGTGATTCCGAGGAAGATGAAGAAATTGTCTACTCAAGGCAACCCCAGAAAGAAAACGACAGGCCCAGACCATCTACCCTATTCTGGTTTTTGGCAGTGATTCTGAGGACGAGGCCAACACAGTGTTCTCCATCCGCCCGTCAGTGCAAACCCTCGCTGGAGCCGATCAGAGTCTACAAATCACAATGGCTCTGCCTCGACATTATAAGGAACTTGATGCGCTCGATACATACAGCGTCCAAGAACTACAGACTTTCTACGTCCCTCACAGACGAAGAGGTGAAAAGGTGATCCTCTTCTACCAATCTACGAAAATCAGAGTAGAGAAAGAAGTTTGGCACGATGTCGATTTTGCTCTCGACAGGCTTCAACCAATCCACCTAACAAGATACTACACGGAGGGATTGAAAAGGTTGTTAAAGTGCCAAGGTGTACCCCTCGAACAAACTGTTCGGCAAGCCCAATTCTGCAAAAAGATTCGGGATATCCTTGGAACCCAACAAAAGATGCCCAACTGGAAGATGGAGACAACCGAGCTCGGATACATTCGGTCTAAGAAACGGGAGCAGTTCCACAGCTGCTGTGTCATAAACAGCTCCAGAGAAGAGGAAAATGATCTTCCAAATGGTCATGACGTTGAAACAGAGCGAAATCCCGCACTAAGAACGTTAAGTCCGTCGCTCGAAGAATAAATAGACAAGTTAATAAAAGAAGCCTGTCAAAAGAGCCGAGACAATCATAGCTGTGAAATGGCCATTTATGAAAAGGACAGGACACAGCGCTACAACGCCCTTTATCTCCAGCCTGCTGTATGTCCTCGCAAAAGGGAAAAATCCTGAAATAGAAGAAAAAATAGGACAAAGAGCGCGAACAATGTTCGCAAACAACAAATCGGATCTAAGAAACCATGCTAACAAGGAAAACTCGGTTGCAACCCGTCCTTTATAAAGAAGATGGGTCGGGAATACTCTTTCCCCCAAGACAAGACGAGAAAAATATTAAACCTTGTCATGAAGTATCAAATGATGACACTCCTGGAGTCTCGGCATCCCGAACAAATAAACGAGGTCCGTCATCCGGATTATTGCTCCTACTACCGAGCAATAGGTCATCCCCTTGAAGATTGCTTCACCTTCAAAGACTGGTTATAAGACCAGTATCAACAAGGCATGTTCGCTTTATCCGACAGCTGGAGACTAACCCCGCCGCAAAAGCATGAGCCAAAGAGGACCTATACCATGAGGATAGGACCTGCTCAACATAGAACATGAAAGTGAACTCATACTTGCCACATGATAACACTCTCAAAGGAGGGTGAGCTCGAGACTATGGATGACCTCCGCATGTGCTTCATAAATGAAGACGAGAACGAGATGATCTCCGAGTTTCCACCGGCACCAAAAGAGCTGGAAGATTGGATACATACTACGGCGGACAACCTAAGAAAAATTGACTTAGGAACAGAAAATGATCCGAGGCCGATATTTTTCAGTGAGCTACTATCTGAAAAATAGGTAGCCATGTTAAAAGACGTGCTCATGCAATATAAAGACTACTTCGCATAGAACTATTCCAAGATGCCGAGTCTAGATCCAAAGGTGGTGGTACATAAACTGGCCATATCACCGAACGTAAAGCCAGTCAAACAGGCGCCAAGAAGAATGTGGCTCGAACTTGAGATGGGTATAAATGCAGAGGTCAAAAAACTAATCGACTCTGTCTTCATCCAAGAAGTTCAATATCCTGACTGGATCACCAACATCGTTCCGGCGATGAAGAAAAATGGGACGGTGCGTATCTGCATGGACTTTCGGGATCTCAACAAAGTTTTCCCAAAGGATGACTTCCCAGTATCTATTACCGAGCTAATGATCGATAACACGTCTACCCATGAGGTCTTCTCCTTCATGGATGGATCTTCAGGATACAATCAAATAAAAATGCATCCTGAAGATCAAAAGCATACAGCCTTCCAGACTCCGCTGGGCATATTTTGCTATAAGGTGATGCCCTTCGGTCTGAAGAACGCTGGCGCTACCTACCAGAGGGCCATGACAAAGATCTTCGATGACATCATCCATGAGATTGTGGAATGCTACATCGACGACCTTGTGGTTAAAAGCAGATCTCATGAGGAATATTGGGAACATCACAAAATAGTGTTCCGACGTCTTCGGAAGTATAATATGAAGATGAATTATCTAAAATGCGCGTTTGGAGTCTACTTAGGCAAATTCCTAGGATTCATCATACGACACCGGGGTATCGAAATCGATCCCTCAAAGATCAAGACGACTATAGAAATGCCCATGCCAAGAACTCTCAAACAATTGCGATCTCTTCAAGGAAAGCTCGCATATATCCGGCGGTTCATATCCAACCTCTCCGGAAAATGTCGTCCCTATGGTCATTTAATGAAGAAGGGAACCCCATTCGTCTGGGATCAAAAGTGCCAAAATGCACTAAACGAAATCAAGCAATACATGCAAAATCCGCAGGTATTGGCCGCTCCGGTTAAGGGAAAACCCCTTATCCTATATACAACAGCCCTTAAGGGTTCTCTAAGCATGCTATGGGCACAAGAGAACGATAAAGGAAAGGAGAGAGCTCTATACTATTTGAGTTGAGTTCTCCTGGGGGCAGAAAACAACTACTCCCCTATTGAAAAGCATTGCCTGGAACTGATATTCGCAATAACGAAGCTCAGACATTACGCCTTGGCACATGAGATCCATCTCATATCAAAGGTGGATCCTTTCAAATATCTGATGTCAAGGGCCATTGTAACGACTCTGAATTTTCTGTACAAATTTTTTCTTTCTAATGTACAGAAAGAAGTTTATAAGCCTGAGTACAAGTTATAAGTATATCTTGTTTGAGAACAGCAAAAAATAACTTGTAGCTCACTGATAAAACACTTGAAATGTTGTGACGTAGCCCCTGTGTTTGAATCCCATCAGACACATTATATTTTTCCGATTTTTCTTTTAAACTTTTTGGAAGCCCAAAATTTTACACGTGCAATGCACATAAAAATGAAAAGACAGAGAAAACAAACATGTGCACAATGTTGTATATACTGGTGTGAATACGTGGCTCAAATCCGACAGCTCTACTCACTAAATCAACCGGTAGAACCCTTGATTGGGCCGGTGCCGACAGTCCCCCCTTCGCCAATGGTGCTTATGCTTTGCACACTCGACTCGTGGCCTACCCCTAACTCCCCTGCACTGTTTGATTGCTCTGCAATCAAACCAAGATATTTCAATTCCCCATTTATCCTCGTTTTAATGTATTTTAATTCATCTTTTTAATTCCAAAACTCTAATTCCACACTATAAATACTACCCTATGCCCTAGCCCATTCTCATTCTGAAAATTCTAGCCAAAATTCTCTCAAAAGTTCCTAGGTGCAAGTGGAGTAAAGTGGAGTTAGCAAACAAGCAACTTCTGGCGAAGATCGAAGCCGATTCCATAGCTCCCGTGGCATCCCAAAACTTTCCCCCTCTTCTTATTCATCTTTTTAGCAAAATCAAACGGTAAGACCCTCCCAATCCATCTCTTTATTCTTGAAAAGTTCTTTTTTCAAAACATTTCGATAAGTGGAGTTAATACCGACATTTTATTCTATACCATAGAAATTACACTTTTTCTTAAGCATAGCTCATTCATATTTATACACCTTGCTTGTTAACATAAAACTAATGTTTAGAACCAACCATCGCTAAAAAATATCATGAAACATAACTTTAAATCAATTTTTACATTAAAATACTATGAACTTTGTATCTACCATATTTAGTTTTTTTGCTTAATTATACCTTTAGAAAACCTCACGGGGTAATGACTTACCTCTCACATACACACATGGTTTCCATAGCACGATACTCTTCGAGCGTATTTTTAGTTACGAACACAATATTTCACTAAAATACCCTTTACTATAAGAACCGGGTTTCTTTTAAAATTGCATTTTAATTTCCTTTGCAAATAAGCCTCTATAACCCTTTTCAGGGGACCCGCTATCGGATGGTGCGGATTATCGCACATCCTTGGGCTAGTAGAGCGAGATGCAGACCTCCTTACGGAGCATTCGATCTCGAAAGCTTTTAAATACGTTTTTTTTAAGAAAAGCGCATTTTCTAAATTAATAAAATTTAATTTTTTTATTATATAAAATATTACAAATCCATATATTTTCAAAATATAATAAACTCACAATTTTTTTAAGATGGAAGAATTTCAAGTTTCACCAAAATACCATCAACATATCAATACAAGACAAGTTTTATAATAAAATACCATGAACTATTCAAGTTAAGGTAATTATCACTAAAATACCTCAAATCCCTAAAATTCACATCCATGGAACCCTAAATAATATAAATAATTTCTCGAGGTTATTTTGGAACTATATATTAAAATTATTTTTCATAAAACCCTCTCGAGCTATATAAAACACTGTTAAGGACTTTAGTAAGTATAGGTTTAATCGGGATCAATTCTCTTGAGTCTCAGGGAGCCGGAGAAAGTGAGTGATTGCCTATTGAAGGTAGAAAACTTAACGGTATTATCAATGGTAATTGTCTTTGAAAAAGACACAAATCCTGCCATCCATGTGCAGTAGTTACCGATAACTCCTGAACCAAATTCAAGATCTAAATTAGTGTAAAGTGTCTGACTCAAGTTTGAGTCTAACTCATGTCTAAATCCAAACTCAAACCGGAATCTAAAACCAAACATGAATACTTGATCATGAACTCGAATCCAAACTCAATTCAGAATCCAATTCAAACATGAACCCAAAGTCTAGCATGCATACTTGAACATGAACCTGAATACTTGAATTCAAACATATATATCAAGCCTGAATACATGACTTGACTTGACTCGAACCATGAATACAACTTGACATGAATAAAAGAATACTTCACATGAATTGTAACAACCCTAAAATTTCTGTACAGAATTTTTTCAAAAATACAGAAAGGAATACCTTAGCCTGAGCACAAGTTATAAATTTTATTTGCTTTTGAACAGCAAGAAAGCACCTGTAACTCATTGGTAAAGCCTTGCACTGCTGTGACGTAGCCCTTGTGTTCGAATCCCCTCAGCCATATATTATTTTTATTAATTTTTCTTTTAATCTTTTAGATGCCCAAGGGTTTACACGTGCACTACACGTAAAATGAAAAAACACAGAATAAACAAACATGTGCACTATGTTATATCAACAAACACCAACACGTAGCGAGCATCTTATACCCCGACCCCACTTCTTGACCGTCGAGATCTCTATCTCGACCGGCACCGCCGGGCCCCCCGTAGAGGATGGTCCCCATTTTTTTCCCATTACACCTGTTGGCCTACCCCACTTCCCTCATACTGTTTCAATTCTCTGAATTTATCCAGAGAACAATAAAACACCATTTAATCCAATTTTTATTGCATATTGTTAATGCAATCTTTAACCCTCAAACCCCTAATTTTCCCTATAAATACCACCCCCAATTTTACCCTTCCTCACTCAGAAATTCCCTGCCAAAACTCTCAAAAATTTTAAGTTCCCAAGTTGTGAAAGTGGAGTTAGCAAAGGGCAAGATTCCGACGAAGTTTCGAGGAGATTTCGGCGACGAAACGATGCCCCGACGGTTCCATAGTCTTACCCTACTTCCCCTATATCTTTTTAGCTTGTAAGTCCCCTCTCCACTTTTCTTTTGCCATACTAAAAATCTTCTCTTTTTCAAACTCATCGAAAGCGGAGTTATTCCGACTTTCGATTCGTTTTTTTCTTTAAAAATTATATTTTTCTTAAACCAAAAAATACCATACTCTCATATAATGTTTAACAAATATAAATAAACATATTAGAATAAGTTTCATCTTAAAATAATTCATGTTGCAACTTTTATATCACTTTTCCAGTAAAATACCATAATGTTTACAAACAATATTGTTATCCACTTTTAACCGTATTACCATTACATAACTCACGAGGTAAGGACCTACCTCATCATAACACATATATTGAACATAGCACTATTGACTTTTGGACAATATTTGTTGGAATATTACGAGTTACATTAAAATACCCTAAACTCGTTTTTTTAAAAGAGTGTTAACTAATTCCTTGCAAATACGCTTCTATAACCCATTTTGGGGAACCCCAATCGGGATGGTGCATGTTATTGCACGTCCTCGGGCCTAGTAGAGCGAGATGCAGACCTCCGCAAGGAGCATTCGATCTCGATGGGATTTTTAATACTATTTTTAAGATAATGAGATTTCTACAAAATAAATAAAATTTATTTTTATTAAATATATAGATATATATGAATATTATCAAAAGTTCTATTTTAAATATATTATACAAATATTCCATGTTTTCTAAATCAAAGGAATCACCCTTACATTAAACTACCATTTCAATACAATACAATTCCAATATTTCAATAAAATACCATATACAATGAAAATTAGGTTCTACTCACTAGAAATTTCACTTTTATAAAATATACATCTATGAAAATCCTAAAGACGATAATTAAATACTTGAGGTGTATTTTGAAAATATATTAAAACTATTTTTACATAAAACCCCCTCAAGTTATACTAAATTACAAGTAAATATAGGTTTAAGCGGGACCAAATCTCTTGAGCCTCAGGGAGACGGAGAAAGTGGGTGCTTGCTTATCTAAGGTAGACAATCTAACAACGGTGTTATCAAGACGGTAATTGTCTTGGAAAAAGACACAAATCCTGCCGTCCATGTGCAGCAGTTACCGATAACTCCAAAACAATCAGGACTTCAATTTCATTTAAAAGTCTGACTCAGTTCGAGTCATGGGAAAATATACAATCAATCTGACTTGAATTCAATTCAAGTATAACTCCATTTACAACATTAATCTGTCTATACTAGAATACAATCCATAACAACATGAACATGACTGAACCGAACCATGGATATATTTTGTTTACATGACTATCTATTTACATCCATTCCATTTACTGATACCATAGTTTCAGCAAGTCTTCCATTTACTACAAGATAATACTATACAATCAGTACATTCAATACAATCAATACAAAAAACATTACATAGTTTATTAAATGGGTAGACTGGTGTGGAACATGTTAAAGGTGGCACGAAGTGGTCACTAAAGACATAATTACATCCATGCCGTTGTTCCGTGGTATTTTCGACGGAGCCTTGTACTACGGGTTACCAAAGTCCACGGTGTAAGTTGGACTCCTCTCGTATACACTGGCATATTCTGTACCAAGCTACAAACAACCGCGTTAACATCATAATCAAACATTATACTAGATATACTCTCTTTCTGTCTACTCTATCTCTACACTTCTTTGGGACTTACCGAGCGATTGTTCATTGACGACATTCCTATTCTTCTTTCTTTGGAATGTTGTCAGGTGATTTGGACGCACTAGAGACCGAGCCCAGTACTGAGGACTTGGAGCAGTTTTCTATCGACCCAGAGCTGTAGGCACTTGTATATACTTTTTTTCATTTCAGTTATGCTACTGTTTAGGCATTGCTTTCTATTCATGTATTTACATTCCAGTTGTACCTGTAAAATAATGTTTAATAAATAAAGTTGTTGTTCATTTATATTCATGTTTCTTGTGTACATTTACTTTATATTGCTTAGATAAGCTTACCGTGTTTACTTCTGAGTAAATATCTAGCGGTCCTCGCCGCGCCCCTTGCCATACACCGAGAAGCGGGGCGTGACATGAATACATGATATATACATGAACTCTATTTTGCAAACTGATGTATTCATCGATTCGAGTAAGGCTGGTAATTTTAGCTGTAACTTAGCATATACGGGGTGCTGGGGTAGTTCAAGCGCGAATCCAATGAAATCTCAGGAGTCCCACTAGATCATGAATCCATATTTACTAACACAAGCAAGCTATCATGAGGGCCCGTGTTTGCTTGCTCCTGGATTACAGCCTGTTGAGTTTGGAATAATTCGACGACGGTCGAAGTCCCGTTACTAACACTTGATTCGGGCATGTGGTTCCTTACCCTGGATTACAGCCTGTTGGGTTCTAGAACACTCTTGAGATTTGTTGACATTCATCCTAGAACTTACGTTAAATTAGTGTTCCCAAGTAGAGACCTGTTAAGACACTTACATTCACCGCAGATTCACTATACTTACACTACACAGCCATGTTACATTTGTTTGCCATGCTCATGATATGTTGTTATGCTTATTTACTTGTCATATATTACCATACTTGTTCACATATATTACTATAAAACTGCATGCTAAATAAACATGCCATGTTTACATTAAACGACATGCTGACACATCATACTTCATAATCCATTGTTCATGATCATTGCACTTTATATTTCACTTCATTCCTTGGAACTTACCGAGCGAAAGTTCGCTGACGGGCATTCCACCCTTCTCTGTTTTCTTGGAATGTTCGTCAGATACTGTGGAGACTGAGTAGACATCTTAGAAGAAGAGCACGATCAGACCGAGATCCAGGCCTAGATCGGTTACCTTTTCTCAGTTTATGTTTGCCACCTGTTTAGGCATTTCTATCCTTGTATTTTCTTTCATTTAAAATCATGTATTGTAAATGAATCAAGTTGAATGTAAATAAAGTTGTTGAATTTTAAATGTCATGTTTATTCTCTTGTCATTTTATATTGCGTATTTTACACTTAGCGTATTTATTCCGGGAAATGACCTTCTTGAAATAAATACGTTGCGGCCTCGTCACGTACCTGCTTCCGTCTTCTGGGAAGCGGGGCATGACAACCATACTAACAGGAAGGCTTGCCAAATGGGCCCTCCTCCTGATATAATTCTCGATAACGTATCGACCTCTCAAAGCAGTGAAAGGCCAGGCCATTGCCGACTTTCTTGCAGAGCATCCGAAACCATCCGACTCCCCCTTAAATTGTGAGTTTCCGGATGAAAATGTGTTCGAAGTAATCGAAGGAGAGAAGGAAGAAAATGATTCCAAATGGGAACTCTACTTCGATGGAGCATCTTCCATGGAGCAGCGAAAGCAAAATACCCTCATAATCAAAGCCGGGATAGGCCTTATCTTCGTGACTCCACAAGGAGGGATATTGCGTTACGCCCTCTCCTTAACGGAGCCAAGGAATAATAATGAAGCTGAATATGAAGTTTTGATAACGGGCCTCGAGATCGCTGTTGACATGGGAATCAAAGACCTCCTCTTATATAAAGAGACTCCTAACTGATCGTTAGCCAAGTAAATGACCACTATCATATGTACAAGCCAGAGCTGATAAAATATGGCGTAAGAGTGCAACAACTGTTGACACAAATCCTTTTCTACATCCTGGAGAGTATACCGCGTGCAGAAAATAGCAAGGTGGATGTGTTGGCCAAATTGGCTAAGGAACTGGCCGATGAAGATCCCGATGATGTAAAGATCATCGTAAAAAGCCGCAGGATCCTCATGCCAATAGAAATATCTTCAGGAGACTTAACAAAGCCATCCGAAGGAAAAGAAACGACTGAACAAGTGACCCTTCAATTAAGGGACAAAGAAAAGGTCAACGATTGGAAGGAAGTCTTCATAGACTACTTCAAATCCCAACGAATGCCCAAAAACGCGTCGTCTCGACATCAGCTTATGAAACGAGCTCTGTCCTTTGCCTTCGTCAATGATACTCTATATAAGAGATTGTTCGATTGTCTATGGTTAAGATGCCTGGGGCCGAAAGAAGCAAAGAAAGTCGTTCAAGAAATTCACGACGGACTCTGCGGTTCTCACCAAGCTGGGCCAAAGATGAAGCTGAAGATCAAAAGAATGGGTTACTATTGGCCCACAATGATTCAGGACTACCTTGAATATAAGAAGCAGTGTCACTCATACCAAATTCATGGGATTTCATCTACCAACATCCAAATCCGCTACACCTAACAGTAGCTAGCTGTCCGTTCGAAATGTGGGGAACCGATATAATTGGCCCCATTGAACCAGTATCGTCCAAAGGATATCGGTTCATACTGGCAATGACCGACTACTTTTCTAAGTGGGAGAAGCAGTACCACTAAGGGAAGTGAAGACGGAGAATATCCTCCATTTCGTCAGGACACATGTCATCTATCAGTTCGGCACTCTGCGACGAATTATCTCGGATAATGGGCCAGCTTATAGAAGCCATAAAATCAGCCGCTTCACACAACAACATAAAATAGATTGGAGACACTCTTAAGTATATAATCCTCGGGCCAACGGTTTAGTTGAAGATTTCAACAAGACCTTGACGAAGATTATAAAGAAAACGGTGTCCAGAAACAAGAGAGATTGGAACGAAAGGTTGCATGAAGCACTCTTGGAGTATCGAATAATGTTCAAAACAACGACGAATACAACACCATACGCGTTGGTAATCGGCACGGAAGCAGTGCTTCCCCTGGAAATAGAACTCCCCTTTCTACGAGTAGCGGTTCGTTACGAGCTAACAGATGAATAAAATTCTCATTTTCGGCTCGAGGAGCTCGACACCCTCGATGGAACACGCCTTATAGCACAGCAAAATCTGGAGGCTTATAAGGTGAGAATGACATGGTCATACGAAAAACTGACTAGGTCGAGAACATTCCGCCAAGGCGAACTCGTGCTAGTCGTCAAAAGACCAATGATCCCCAATCGTGCAAAACGTGTGAAATTCGAGCCGAACTATGAAGGCCCGTACATCATAGAAAAAGTCTACCAAGGTGGAGCCTACCTGCTCATGGATATGCATGGCGAAAGACCTCCGGCCAATAAACAACCAATTCCTCAAAAAATACTACGCTTGACGAGTCACGAATTAGGTCTATGATAGATGACGACGCTCGTGTCCGCTCGCTATCTTTCTGAATCAGAACTCTGAGAGTAGTATGCAAAGAAAATCGTCTCAAACATAGCGACAAAGGACCGAGATGTCCTTAAACTAGAAATTCGCCTCAAACATGGCGACAAAGGACCGAGATATCCTTAAATTAGAAATTTGCCTCAAATATGGTGATAACGGACCGAGATGTCCCTAAACTAGAACCTCGCCTCAAATGTGGTGATATAGGACCGAGAAGTCCTTAAATTAATTATCTACCTCAAACATGGCGACACCGGACCGAGATGTCCCTAAACTAACAAAGGACCGAGATATCCTTAAACTAGAAATTTGCCTCAAACATGGTGACAAAGGACCGAGATGTCCTTAAACTAGAAATTCGCCTCAAATATGGCGGCAACGGACTGAGATGTCCCTAAACTAAAAATGGACCGAAAAGTCCTTAAACTAGAAATTTGCCTCAAACATGGTGATAATGGACCGAAACGTCCCTAAACTAGTGTGTCGCCTCAAACATGGTGTATCGCCCCAAAAACGGTGACATGCTCCTTTGAGATCTATATTGAAATCGAAGTCCTAAGGCGAAGGTTGCAACTCAAGTCTCACTGGCTACATAGCTACTCCTGTGATGAAGCCATTCCTAAAACCTACAGGCAGGCAGGCGGGTCACCTACGATGAAGCTAATTTCAAGAGTTTCGTCATTAAAAAATAGTATGTCCACAAGCAAAATGGACACGGATGAAAAGCCGAAAGGGCGCCTTGAGTAAAAACAGCAGGACTGCCGGCGAGTTTGTGAAAACCTCTCGTTAAAAAAATAAAAAAAAGACGGTATGTCCATAAGAAAAATGGGTATGGATGAAAACCCGAAAGGGCACCGTGAGTAAAAACAGCAAGACTGCCGGTGAGTTTGTGAAAACCCGAATAGGGCGCAAACTTGTAAAATAAAAAAATTCATGTGCACTTGCAATGTCCTCTTGAGCTTGTGGGGAGAAAATACCTGCATGAGATCCTTACGACTCACAAAGGAGAAACACACTTAGGAGTCTACATGATTCCTAACGAGAAATTACACATACGAGATCCTCACGACTCGTAAGGAAAATTCCTTTTATGAGACCCTCACGGCTCATAAGATTCAAAAGTCATAAGCTACAGGGATCTGAACCTGTTCTTAAGCCGTCGTATCCCCCAAGTTTCTTTACAGGCGGTCCAATATTGACCCTTGTATACAATTCACGGGTGCGAATAAACATTCCCCCACTAAGTTCCACCAACGACGAGAAATTTCCCTGTATGGTGAACGACACTTGTAAGTCCCCTCGACTTATAAGGACAAAACACTCTTGCAATATTCTTATGACTTACAAAAGAAAATACATTTAGGAATCTCCACGATTCCTAAGGAGAAAGTACACCTACAAGGTCCTCACGACTTGTAGGGAGAAATACCTTTATGAGACCCTTATGGCTCATAAAGTCAAAAAGGCTTAGTCAACAGGATTCTAACCCTGTTTGCTGAGGTACCTTTGTTCAAATCAGCAAAAGCTTATAATGAGTCGCTCCTGGAAATATTCCTGTAACAACCCTAACTTTTTGTACGAATTTTTCAAAAATACAGAAAGAGGTATTTGAGCCTGAGCACAAGTTATAAATTTGTTTTATTTTTGAACAACAAGAAGGAGCTTGTAGATCATTGGTAAGACCTTGCACTGCTGAACCAAAGTACTGGAGTTCAAATCCCATCAGCCACACATTATTTTATTTAAAATTCTTTTAATCTTTTAGAAGCCCAAGAGTCTACACGTGCACTACACATAATAGGGTAAATTACAGAATAAACAAACGGGTCCAGAAGTCAAGACGAAGTGACGGGGACACAAGGCAAGGAGACGCAGCCCGACTCGACCGACTCGAGCCGGCGACTCACGCGACTCGGCCAGCGCCGCCGGTCTGACTCAGTCGAAACCCTATATTTTTAACCTATGCAACCCTTGAACTTCCCCCATAACCCCTGTATTATTTAAATTCCCTGCACATTTACAGAGCAAATTAAAACACACATTTAATCCATTTTAATACAAAATTTTAATACACCCTTTCATTACCATAAACCCTAATTTTTCCTATAAATATCACACCTAAAATCACCCCTCCTCGCTCCCAAATCCCTGCCCAAACTCTCAAAAAAATTCACAAGACTTTTTGTGTGCGAGTGGAGTTAGCAAAGGGCGAAGCTCCGATGAACTTCCGACAATGAAACGATGCACCGGCACCTCCTATCTCTTCCTCTTTCTCTTATCTAGCTAATCAACCTCTAAGTCCCTAATTCTTTTTCTTTTCACTATTCTAAAGACCTTCAAAACTAAAACCCGACGGAAGCGGAGTTAATCCAACTTCCGATTCGGTTTTTCCTTAAAAAGTTCTATTTTCTTAAACACAATAATACCAAACTCTTTTATCTTGACAACTAAATATTAACGAAGATAATAGAACAAGTTTGGCATCAAAATAATAATCGTAGCAAGTTTTATTCCGCTTTTACATTAAAATACCCTTATGTTTCATTTTGACATGCTTGAACTTTTTAAAACCGTATTACCTTAGAAAACTCATGAGGTAATGACCTACCTCCTCACAACACTCATATGTAACATAGCACGTTGGAATTTGGGAACATAGATTTGGGAAAAATACAATTTTACACATAACTACCTCCGACTTATAAAAACCTTTTTCTACAGGATGTGTATTTTAACAAATCTTTGCAATTGCGCCTCTACAACCCATTTCGGAGAACCCGTTCGGTATGATACGGATTTTTGCACATCCTCTGGCCCAGTAGAGTGAGATGCAAACCTCCGCAAGGAGCATACGATCTCGAAAGATTCAAAATACAATTTTCTTTAGAAAATATGATTTCTATTATAAATAAAACATATATTTTTAATAAATAAATATATATGTAATTAATATCAAAATATCTATTTTTAATATTTAAAATATTCCACATTTCCAAAATTCAAGAAAAACATTCCATTTAAAAGAAAATACCATACAATTCCAATATTACAAATAAATACCATATATTATGAAATTAGGTTTTATTCACTAGAAATATCACATTGATAAAATTTACATCAATGAAAACTCTAAATACGATAATAAAATACTTGAGGTGTATTTTGAAAATTATACCAAATTATTTTTACATAAAACCCCCTCAAGTTATTCTAAATTACAGTAAGGACCCTAGTAAACATAGGTTTAAGCGAGACCAGTCTCTTGAGCCTCAAGGAGCCGTAGATATCTGTGCTTGCCTATTTAAGATAGACAACTTAACAAACGGTGTTATCAACACGGTAATTGTCTTTGAAAAAGACATAAATTCTGCCGTCCATGTGCAGCAGTTACAGATAGCACCAAAACATAATTCAGGACTTCAATTTCTTTACTAATTGTACTCAGACCGAGTCTCAATATAATCAATCTGACTTGAATATGATTTAAGTATCAAACTATAATTCAACATGAATCCATAAATCTATATATTCAATCGAATCAATCTATATTGACCGAACCGAACCATGGATATATTCCATCTACATGTTCATCCATTATATCCGTTCCATTACTGATATCATGGTTTTGGCAAGTCATTCATCTATATACAATATACAATTCAAACAATACAAACAATACAATCAAGACATCGTGGGGTTTATAAGGGATAGATTGGTATGGAAGGTGTTAGAAGTGGCACGAGACTGCAACCATAACACACCTAACGTGAATTCAATTGCCATTGTACCATGGCTGAACGGTTCCTTGTGCTCCGTATACCTTAGTCTCCGGAATAGTGGGATTCGTTTCGTATACACTGGCATTCTTCTGTACCAAGCTACAAAAAACAGCGTTAACATTAAATACAACATTATAACAATATACTCTCTATTCTGTCTATTCCATTCTTTTCTATTTACGGGACATACCGAGCGATTTGTTCGCTGACGACATTCTCTTTCTTCTTCTTTGGAATGTCGTCAGGTGATTCGTACCTTCAGGAGTTCGAGCCCACCTTCGAAGACTTGGATCAGGTAACCTTCGATCCGGAGCTCTAGTTACTTATACATTTCATTTCAGTACTTTCCATTTCTGTTATGCCACTATTTAGGAATTGCTTTCTATTCCATGTATTTACTTTTCAGATGTATTGTAAAAAGAATGTTAATAAATAAAGTTGTTATACAATTATATCTATTGCCACTGTCTCTTGTGCATTTTACTTATATTGGTTAAATACGCTTAGCGTGTTTACTTCAGAGTAAATACGTAGCGGCCTCGTCTCGTCCTCTGCCCGTATACTAGGAAGCGGGGCGTGACAATTCCAGTCGTGGCGATGTTGATGCCTAAACAGGTGTCAAACTACAAGTCCTCTTACGACAAATGATGATTCACTCCTGGCAACATTTCAGTTGTAGCGATGCTGATGCCAAGATTGGTATCAGATCTCAGGTCCCTAACTCGTAAAAAAAGCAGCAGCGAGTAGCAAAAAAATGCATATGAAATAGCCGAAATGATGGGGCAACTCACAATAAAAATCAGCGAGCAAAAAATATGCATATAAAAACAGCCGAAATGATTGGGCAACTCGCAATAAAAAAAACAGCGAGTAAAAATATAAGAAAAATAGCCGAAATGATTGGGCACTGCGATAAATAGCCGAAATTATTGGGCAATCGCGACTTTCGCGATATAAAAGCTTAAAAGATAGAGCATCGCGGAAAGGAATTAAAAAAATAGAAGTGAACCCTTTTTACCCTGCAAGTATGTCCATATTGACTCTTGTATACAATCTCTGAGCACAAATGAAAGAAAGGAACCATACATTCCCGCCAGGCTCTATCAAAAAGAGAGCCAGATCTTGACGGTAATATCTACAACCTAGAAATCAGCTCGACGTTCTTCTCATTCCAACAGGGTGCAAACGTGACGTCAAAAAACCACCAAGGAGCCAAATCAAATTGGAGTAATGGCAAAATCCTAGCTCCAACTTGGCGTTCTTTCTCATTCCAACAGGATGCAGACGCAACATCAACAAAAGACCTAAGGGTCGAAACAAAAATGGAGCCATGGCAAATTCCTATCTCCAAGTCTTGATGGTACATGTATAACCTAGAGACCATCCCAGCGTTCCTTTTCATTCCAGCAGGAAGCAGACGCAACGTCAACAAAGACCCAAGGGTCGAACAAAATGGAGTAATGGCAAAAACCTAACTCTAGCTCGACGTTCCTTCTTAGTGTAGACGCAACGTCAACAAAAGACCTAAGGGTCGAAACCAAAAATGGAGTAACGGCAAAATCCTAACTCTAAGTCTCGATTGTGCGTATACTTCTTAGAGACCATCCCGACGTTCCCCCTCATTTCAGCAGGATGCGAATGCGGCTATCCAATGAAAATGGAGCAATGCCATATTCCTAGCTCTAGACTTCAACTGCAATACATACAGCATAGAAGTCTTACAGTTGTCTACCCTACTTCAGCAAAGAATCGGCACGACATCGTCAAAATAAGAAAAAATAGAGCAACGACATATTCCCAGCTTTGGGTCTTGAAGGCAACTCATATAAAGTCTAAAAGACTATCGGAGAACATACCACACTAGAGCGGAGTGGTTATGACTTATCTGTAGGGTTCCTAGGCACTCTTATGAAGGTCTATAAGGCATCAAACATGCCCGATTTAAAATTTAGACGTGCCGAACAACTCAAAGCCGGGATCTTTGCTAGATTATTAGGGTTTAACATGCAAGTAAACATCTTTACAACTAAAAGTGAGGGATTACAACCTTTGTAGTCCGCTCCTTCGCTTCATAAGCTCCGAGTAGAAGTCCCTTCGCCGCGATCCACGATCTCCCGGACTCAAGAGAGGCTCCATGACTCGAACAATCCATGCTAGCTTGTAGTGTTCCTTTTCTCCGATGATCTACGTCGAAGTTTCTATAACTCAAGCTCTCTCACTCTAATAAGGTGAACACCCTAATCTAATTGGCTAGATTAGATGAGGATGATAGAGTAGTATTTATACTTTCTTTTTATATTAAATTCTCACATGAAAACATCACAAAAGGAAAACTTAGTAAGCTTTCTCAAAGCTCAAGGTTGAAGAAGAAGATGATAAATGAATTAATCCTTTTGTGATGAATAATGAAATGAATATATGATTAATAATGCAACCACGGTCAAAGATGACAAGGATAACTCTTGTAGAGAATTAACTAGGGCTAAGGTTTGGTTGGGTTAAAACAATGAGTCATAAGAAAATATCAACCATAATATCTTCTTCATGAGAAAAGAAAAGCTTCTAGAAGGTGTAAGAAAGAACTAACCCTAATCAAACGCTAACCTTGTTTAATCTCTACTAAACAATTTGCATTAGTAATCATATCATGTTACAATAATATATATCACATATATATTATATATTTATAACAAAAGAAAATAATATAATTAATATATATCGTATATATATCAATGTATTATCCGGTGAGAAAATGAAATAATAAATCGAGCCAATATTAGATAATGTAATACAATATATCATATATATTATTATACATTAAATTATCGAATCAACACTTGATCCGACAATCCGGCTATATCGAATATAACCGACTAATATATCATGTACCGATTCATCGAATCAACACTTGATCCGATGACCCGGCTCATATCTAAATATCGCGAGAATACAATACGGTATCTCATATCGCATTATCCTCGATTGTGCACATATCACATATGTGCCCCTACTCCGTTTTGCCTGAGTCAAGAAACCTCTGTGATATGTGCCCCTACTCCGTTTTGCCTGAGTCAAGAAACCTCTGTGTAGGACTCTAAAGAATCGTCAATACGCCGGTAGCAGGTGATGATCATATCAAACACCCACAAGCTGCAAGTGGCCAACTAAACGTAATAGCCACCCAGGTATTGAGCGATCAGAAGATCAACAAGCTAGCCTGTACGTTCTCCTGTGAATCCAATCAGTAACACTCCCGGACAGTCCGGTCTCTTTGTCTGATATGTCGCATATCAAGTCTAGGGGTGGTATACGTCAGACCCCAGTAACCGATAAGTCGTGTCGATGTGAGTCTCATAACGGGTCGAGAAACTACTGGTAACACTTATCGGTAAATCTCTATATCATCCCTGGCCAGGGACTTCCAGTTATAGCCAATCGAACACAGCACAACATCAACTCCCTATACCGGGAGAGACGAATCCCTTCCTATCGCTCACTACTTCCATGTGATTCGGGACAACACCCAAAAGCCACCGTCTTGCACGCCCTCTTGGACATGTTAAGGTGGAAATCAAAGCACATTGGGAATCACACAAGACTCTATAACGATCTCGGGTCTACAGACTACCCTGTACCAGTGTCACCGGAGAACTGCCATCTGACGTGTGGTATATCACCATCTGGGAGTTCTCGGCGAGTCCGTACAGTGTACCCAGTCTCCACTGAGCACCCGTACACCATCCTTGATGTCAAACACCGATGGATATGGGATCATCCATCGCCCATCATATAGGTCAAGATGCGTATACGCTAGTCTACTCTGGTGTATCGATGCCCTGTCTCGACACACCCTCGACTAGGAACAGTTATAGGATGTACTCATCGATTACCGTGGCCCTACTAGTATGATCTCATCATAGTCCCAGTAGTCGAGTACAGATCCTAAGGGCTTTATCAACATGTGAGAGTAAGATAGTAAACATATACAAGTCAACATGTTAAGATAAAGTGAAACCAAATAGCATACTATCATAACGAGCAAGAAAGTCCTCTCTATATATATCCAAGCATCCATTATAATATACATCGTATGTACAACAATGGCCTCTAGGGCATATACATAACTAACAATCTCCCACTTGCACTAAGGCCAGCTGTTGTAGTATCTCATACCTAGCATCCTGAATAATCTCTCAAACTGTATCTGGGGAATGGCCTTCGTGAGTGTATCCGCAGTGTTGTCCTTCGTATCTACTTTCCTGACCTCGATCTCCCGGCGATCAACTATCTCCCTGATCAGGTGATACCGTCTCAGAATATGTCTGGACTTTTGATGGGACCTGGGTTCCTTGGCCAATGCCACAGCTCCATTGTTATCACAATACATAGGTATTGGATGTTCAGTGGATGGAACCACACTAAGTTCACTAATGAACTTCTTTATCCAGACAGCCTCTTTGGCAGCATCGTTGGCAGCGATGTATTCAACCTCCATCGTCGAGTCTGCAATGGTATCCTGTTTGGAACTCTTCCAACATACCGCCCCTCCATTAAGGGTAAAGACAAATCCCGATTGCGACTTAGAGTCGTCCTTATCACTTTGGAAGCTGGAATCGGTAAAGGACTCCACCTGGAGTTCTCCGTTACCATACACCAAGAATATCTCCTTAGTCCTTCGCAAGTACTTGAGAATGTTCTTCACAGCTGTCCAGTGACTCTCTCCAGGATCTGTTTGATACCGACTCACTACACTTAGTGAGTATGCTACATCGGGTCTGGTACATAGCATCGCATACATGATAGAGCCTACTGCCGAAGCATAGGGTATCCCTTGCATGCGAGCTCTCTCCAAATCAGTCTTGGAAGACATCTCTTTGGAGAGAGTGAGTCCAGAGATCGTGGGTTGGTACCCACGCTTGGATTCTTCCATACTAAACCTCTTTAGTATGGTGTCAATGTACCTGGACTGGGACAATCCCAGTATCCGTTTAGATCTATCTCTATAGATCATGATTCCTAATATGCAGGAGGCATCACCTAGATCTTTCATTGAGAATCTTTGTGATAAGAAGAGCTTGACTGATTGCAGCATAGGAACATCATTTCCTATCAAGAGTATGTCATCCACGTACAATACGAGGAATACAACCTTACTCTCTGCAACCTTCTTATAAATACAAGGTTCATCTATATTTTTGATGAAGTCAAACTCTTTGACTACAACATCAAAACAAATGTTCCAACTCCGCGATGCTTGATTTAACCCGTAAATGGATTTAAGCATCTTGCACACCTTTCCGCTGCTCCCATTATCTACGAAGCCCTATGGCCGAGTCATGTACACGCACTCTTCTAAATCACCGTTTAGAAAGGCGGTCTTAACATCCATTTGCCAGATTCCATAGTTATGGTATGCAGCAATGGCAAGTAAGATCCGGATGGACTTAAGCATAGCCACTGGAGAAAAGGTTTCGTCATAATCCACACCTGGTCGTTGACGAAAACCCTTTGCAACAAGTCTAGCTTTGAAAGTCTCAACCTTTCCATCTACACCAATTTTCTTTTTAAAGATCCACTTGCTCCCAATGGGTTTTACCCCTTCAGGAGCATTTTCCAAAGTCCATACTTTGTTGGTGTACATGGATTCCATCTCAGATCGCATTGCATCCAGACATTTCACAGAGTCATCACTCGTGATGGCCTGCTCGAAACTAGTCGGGTCATTATCTTCCATGATGCAATCTTTGCTTCCACCATCAATGAGAAAACCGTAGTATCTCTCAGGTGGATGAGAAACCCTGCTAGATCGGCGGAAAGGCTGGGGTTCGTCGGGTACTACTGAATCCTCTGGTTCTACTAAATCTTCAGTTGCAGTTTATGTAGCCGGAATTTCTTCCAGTTCTACCTCTTTGCCATTAATTTCTTTTGCAAGAAATTCCTTTTCTAAAACGGTGGCATGTCGAGAAACAAACACCTTTTGTTCCTCGCGGTGGTAGAAAAGATATCCATGTGAATGTTTAGGATATCCCACAAACTTGTATAGAACTGACCGTGCCTCGAGTTTGTCTGGATTTTGCCTTTTGACATAGGCTAGACAACCCCATATCTTAACTCGTTTAAGACATGGTCTCTTCCCACTCCATATCTCATATGGTATGGTAGGTACAGATTTAGATGGAACTTGATTCAATAGGTACGTTGCTGTCTCAAGCGCATAACCCCAGAAGGAAATAGGTAACTCAGCTGTACTCATCATCGAGCACACCATATCTAATAGGGCGCGATTCCTCCGTTCCGATACACCGTTGTGCTGTGTGTATAACGAGGAGTAAGATGAGAGAGAATCCCATTCTTTTTTAGATAATCTAGGAACTCATTGCTCAAGTATTCTCCTCCTCGATCAGATCGAAGGATCTTAATACTTTTGCCCGTTTGGTTCTCTACTTCGTGCTTATATTCTAGGAATTTCTCAAAAGCTTCAGACTTGTGTTTCATCAGGAACACATATCCGAATCTTGAGAGATCGTCAGTGAATGTAATAAATGTTAGTTATATGTATGCCCTAGAGGCCATTGCTGTACATTGGATGTATATTGTAGTGGATGCTGGGACATATATAGGGAGGACTTTCTTGCTCGACATGATAGTATGCTATCTGGTTGAACTTTACCTTAATGTGTATACTGATTGTCTCTCTGTTACATGTTGGTAAAGCCCTTAGGATGTGTACTTGACTACCTGAACTATGATGCGGATCATACTAGTGGGGACATGGTAGTCCATAAGTACATCCTTCAAAGTCCCTAGTCGTGGGTATATCGAGACAGGGCATCGATATACCAGAGTAGACTAGCGTATACCTTCTCGACCCATACAGATGGGCGATGGATGATCCCATATCCATTGGTGTTTGACATCAGAGATGATATACGGGTGCTCAGTGGAGACTGGGTACACCGGACGGACTCGCCGAGAACTCCCAGATGGTATTATACCTTACGTCAGATGGCAGTTCTCTGGTGACACTGGTACAGAGTAGTCTGTTGACCCGAGATCGTCATAGAGTCTTGTGTGGTTCCCACTGTGCTTTGATTTCCACCTTACCACGTCCAAGAGGGCGTGCAAAACGGTGGTTTTTGGGTACAGTCCCGAATCACATGGAGGCAATGAGCGATAGGAGGGGATTCGTCTCTCCCGGTATAGGGAGTTGATGTTGCGCTGTGTTCGATTGGCTATAACCGGAAATCCCTGGCCAGGGTTGCTGAGATTTACTGGTAAGTGTTATCAGTAGTTTCTCGAATTTTTATAGACTTCATATCGACACGACTTATCGAGCTATTGGGGTCTGACGTTTACCACCCCTAGGCGAGATATGCGACATATCAGACGATCAGACCGGACTGTACGGTAAGTGTTACTGATTGGATTCACAGGAGTGTGAGCGGGCTTGCTCGTCGATCTTCTGATCGCTCAATACCCGGGTGGCCGTTACGTTTAGCAGATCGCTTGCGGCATGTGGGTGTTTGATATGATCATCACCTGCTGCCGGCGTATTGACGAGTCTTTAGAGTCCTACACAGAGGTTTCCTGGCTCAAGCGAAACGAAATAGGAGCACATATGAGATATGTGCGGGACCGAGAATAATGTGTGTATGTGATACCGTATTCCATTCTCGCGATGAATGTATCGATTGGTTATATTCGATATAACCTAGATATCGAATCAATGATTGATTCGATAAGCCGATACATTGGATATTAGTCGGTTATGTGCGACATGACCGGATCATTGAATCAAGTGTTGATTTAATGATTTAATGTATAATTATATATATTTGATATATTACTTTGCATTAACTAGTATTGGTTCACTTTATATGGATTTTCTCACTTGGATTGCACAAGTTGTATATGTGATATACTTTTGTGCACTTGATTGTGTCATGTTTGATGATACATGTTAACTTGGATTTGTGTAAAGATTAAACCATGGTTGTGAGAGTGGTTAGGGTTTTTTTTATTCACTTATTATCTATTTATTCATTTATTCATTCATTTTGGCAAAAGAAAAGAAATGGTGGCTTGCTTTGTTTTACATTGAAGCTTCATGAAGCTTTGAAAAAGTCCACCATTTTTGTTTCATGCCTAACCTAACCATTCACTTAACCTTGGTTCATTCTCTACACTTAACCATGGTAACTATTATGATAAGAATGAATGGGATTATCTTTTCAAGTTAATCCTTTTATTCTATCATAATATATCTTCTTCTTCTTCTTCTTCAAGATGAAGAACCTTGATTCCATCAATGGTGATTGATGAAAATGAGTGAGAAATCCAATTCTAAAGTGAACCCACTTCCTATTTATTCATCCTCTACCTCTTTCCAAGTAGTATAGGGTGTTTCCTTCACAAGTTTTCATGGCTTGGTGAAGGTGGAGCTTGATCTAGTGATGCCTCGACGTAGATCATCTTCGGCATCGTCGTCGATGACCTAGCCCGCTTTTTCTCCGATGAAGCCGACGCTAGAGCCCGGGATTTGATTTGGACTGCGAGAAGACTTCATCGCGGTGCTATGGAGGTGGAGCACTGGATCTACAAAGGTTGTATTTCCGTTCTCTTAGTAAAGTAGTTTACTAGTTGCATCTTTCGCCTAGACATCTAGTTAACGATCCGTAGTCTAGGGTTTCTCGGCACCGTAAAATTTGAAATTGGCATGGTTGATGCCTTGTGAGACCTCTTGGGAGTGCCTAGGAACTCTACAGTGGTATCAGAGCCTAGCTAGAGCCTTAGGCGAAGCGTAGACGAAGTTTCAAATCCGAACAAACCCCGAAACCCTAATCCGACCCGCTCTCTGGACTTTTTCTAAAAACTGGGTTTTTTCCAGATTAAAAATGCTTAAAAAATTCAGCAGGGAATTCTAAGAATTACGGTGCAAAAATTTTCTCATGATCCCTCTAATGAGCGGCGGAACCGCGGCATAAGCCTACCTTATACGGCGGTTCCGCGGCTAGGTGATGACGTCACCTTCCCTTTGTTGCACAGTAATTCCTATTTTATTATGCTGGATTTTCTGGGAATTTTTAATATTTATTCAAGAGTTGAATTTTTTTGGGGTTGTTTTGGGGATTCGATTATTCGATCGGATTGTCAAACTTTGTCTATTTGTTTTTCCGGATAATTTTTGAATATGTTAAAAAGTTCGACCGGATAAAAATACCCAACTTTTCCCCTGTCGGGAAATTTCCAAGTGTTGGATTTTTCCGTGGTTTAAAGACGTTCTAAGTAGTGCAAGTAACGCGATGGACCCTCTAGAAGACAATAAACCTTAACTCGATTATGTGACCGTCTTGAACTGCCCTTTGAACCTTCGGGTTTGGGGCAGTACGGCGTGCCACATGTGAGGCGTTGGCTTGACCCTTCTACGGCTGGACCGTTGGTACTGAGGCACGAACTGAATGTTTTTAGACTTGTTTCATGTGTTGATCTGTTTTGGGAAAACTTGGGTGTTCGACTGTTCGATCGGAAAGTTTAACATTTTCTATTTATCTGGAAAGGGATACAATAATTGGAATTCACAATTAGTTATGAGATAACTGAATGAATGTTATAAACATAGCAGTTTAGTCTCGCTTGATAGGTTGCCACGGAATTTTGATGTGATCAAAAGTCCGTCGCAATCACGTAGCGTACGCGGATACTCGCCGGGTAAACTTAATAGACAGCCTCACTCCATAGCCCCGACCAAGTGACTGTAGGAGAACCCCGTCGCTGAAAGCATCCGTTCGGGTGCTCGCGGCACCGGTGTTCCGCCTTGGTTCACTTCGTCGACGGTATCAGGGGTGCAGCCGTCTACTGAAGTTTGCGACGAGCATTCGATCAGGATGTCGGGAATCTTGTTGAATTGCCCGGCTTGATATTGAAAAGAGTTTTCGATAATAAGACTAAAATGCGGGGTTTATAATTGTTAGGCATGTGATGTCTAAGGAATTCATTTGATTAGGCATGCGATGTCTATGCAGATTGCGGATTCCAACTGTTGTAGTTTTACACTTTCTTTTCTGTGACCGTAAGTGTAATATGTGATATCACCGGTTTCGTTGCTATATGTCAACGACAATTGGGATGCGCATATTTACTTACGTTGATGACATGTGATGTTATGTGTTGCTGGATATGTTATATTGGATCGTCGTGTTTGAATAGCCGGGGGATTTTATGTGAGATGAGTGTTTTTCATTTTCATTCATGTAAAAACTTGTATGTAATATTCTTTTATTGGGGCACTTCCAGGTTGCGGAAGATGTCACCTTTTGTATATTATTTACTTTTCCGCACTAGGATAGACCCAAGGAGGGGAGCACAAGTAACCGGGTTCTGGAGTCCAGTGGGAGACCAACTCGAGGAGTCGAGTCCGGGTCTCCTAACTCCAGAATTGGTGGGGTTGCTTGCCGCTCTCGTAGGGGTCTAGGGGTGTGGGTTTGGCTATTCATCGCGACCGTGGAATCCGTGTTTTATACTGGCTCGTATTGAAAACACGGACGTCCTAGTATATCCAATATTTCATATGATTCTTCTGCTGCGATATCTGTGATGTGATCATGTGATATGTTCTGTGATGGATACTATATATAGTATATATGATATATTATATAGACGTTACTTATGTTTTACACCCGTGCTAGCCCTGCCCCGCTCTGCCGTTAGTTACCTAACCTAACGGTGCACGAGGGGACATCGAGGCGAATGCGGATGGCATAAGTGTACGTCGTATTTATCTGTGATGTTTAGGTACTTAAATGATGAGACTTCATTAATGTGATTAATGAAATAAAAGAAACCTAAGATGTTGTAGAATCAAATTTCAAAACAAAACAGGTAGCTACAGTTCTTGCTTTGCACAGCGGTATATGTGATATATCCTGCACCTTATTCGATGAGGAAAGGACCGAGATCCCTTCACCGGGAGTGACTCCTTTAGCAATAACTGGCAGATGCTACACACTCGGTTTGTCTTCTGATTGCTTTTAAGTGTTTTGCTTTGCACAGTGATATATATGATATATCCCGCACCTCATTCGACGAGGAAAGGACCGACGATCCCTTCACCGGGAGTGACTCCTTTAGCAAAACTAGAAAAGCCTCAAAAGCACTCCATTTTAAAATCATTTGATTCTACAACGATTTCAAGTTTATTACGCAATAGGTTTTCAGAAAAACCTGTCGTAGCCCTCCGTCATTTTAGATAAGTACTAGTTAGTATTCGTGCTGCGGTTGTTTGGCATGGGTCAAGGCGTAGTGTACGGTAGCTAACTAGTGCTTATTTGCTAGCATACGATGCGATTGGATTAGGGTATTCGTACGGCGTTGTTTGGCATGCGTCAAGGGTCGTGCGGGTGGGTTTAATTCAATCAAGAAATGTACAGGTTGAACTTGACTAGCGGACTATGGGTTGTTTGGCATGCGTCAAGGTCATAGCACGCTAGGGGCAAAATGTATATCGGGAATTTCAAGTGTTGAAATTTGCAATGAGATTGCATACCTTCTATGAGATAGTTGGATCCCGATACCCACTGCGAGTAATTGTTACTCCTGGGAGCGTTTTACACATTACAATTAGCCGATCAAGTAGGTGTCTAGAAAGGTGTTAACGAGGTTACGCCTCTGGGAAAACGAGGTTTACATTAATTAGGTTCGTGCGAAAGCACGGGGGACCTCCCTCAAAGTACCGACACTGGCCTGGCTGAAAGATTGACGAACTTGTAGTGTGTAATTAATCCCGGCTAGTCTTTCCTTTTAGGGTTTGAAGGAAGATTTGATAAAAAGCAGTGGGAGCCATCCTGATTAGATAAAATAATAACCAATCTATTCTTGCAAGACCATACGCTGAGTGTTTTCTTCTCTCTCTCTCTCCAGGTAGCGACCATATCACGCCTTAATCAAGATAATAATACGGAATATTGACCGAACCCGCTTGTTATACTGGGCTGGGGAACGTTGGTCCCGCTCCAACTTATAATTGTTATAAGACAGAGCAGGAAATTCGGGATTACCAGAATTCCCGTGCCGCCCAAACGAAGAGAGTGCATGCTGATGCATCATCTTCGGGTGTGTTCGTTACAAAGAACTGTTTCTCTGTATCCTCTACGTCCTGGGTATGTGATACCAGATCAGGATCCCAGATATGTAATCTGTTACATACGGCTACAGCTAGGTAGAGAACTGAGAACGGGTGATAAGTTTCATGAGGCAGAAAACGGGGCAAGTGTTGCAGCCAAGTCTGTTGGTCACTGTCACCCTGTATTACCAAGACATTGATTCTGAACGAATGTTATTAGATACCGAACCTGATATACAAAATCATATCAGTCTCTTTATCAGTAAAGAAAGGATATAATTTTGTATTGATGGATAATGTTTTGAACATTTCCTATATCAAAAGTTGATCGGATCAGGCACGTTATCTAAAAGCATTAATGTTCTAAATCAAACTACAGTTCTAAGTATACAGAACATACACAAGAGGAAGAGTCCAGAAATGAACGAATCCTTCTTGTGGTATTGTAGACTAGGTCATATCAATGCGACCCGACTAGCTAAGTTGCACATAGATGCATATTTTAATCAGTTTGAATCTACATCTTGTGAAACTTGCCAGTCATGTCACAAAGATATAATGACACCAGCTCTGTTTATTGGAAACAGAGAAAGAGTTAATGAACTCTTGGGATGATACATGTTGATGTATGTAGGTCCCCTGTCTACATTTTCCAAGACCGGTTCTTTATACTTCATTAAATTCTCTGATGATCTCTTTTGATTCAGACATGTGTTCCTGTTGAAACACAAGTCAGAACCTTTTGAGATATTCACAGAATATAAGTTAGAAGTAGAGAACCAATACGGGTATAAGTATTATGTCCTTTGATGAGATCAAGGAGAAGAATACTTGAGCACGGAAATCCTGGATTATTCTAAAGGAGAATGAGATTCTCTCTCAGCATTACTCCTCCATATACACCATGGCATGATGGTATATCGGGGCGGAGCAATCACCCTATATGATAAGGTGTGCTCTATGATGAGTACTACTGAGTTACCTATTTCCTTTTTGGGAGTTATGCACTTGAGAAGATGCATACCTATTGAATAGGGTTCGAATCAAATCAGTTGCCTACCACTTCATATGTGATATGGAAAGGGAAGAGCCCATATCTTAAGTTAGTTAAGATTTGGGGGTTGTCCGGCCTATGTCTAAAAGCAAAATCCGGACAAACTCGAGGCAAGGTCTGTTATGTAGAACTGTAAAGGTTCCAGCTATACAAACTGCAGCTGATGATTTGATAGAACCAAAGGATTCAATAGTTACCAACGAATCTCAGCCTCTCCGCCGATCTAGTGAGGTTCCTCACCCGCTTGAGAGATACTTCGGTTACTCTATGACAGTGGGAGCGAGGATTGCATCATGAGATGATGACCCAACTAGTTTCGAGCTGGCCATCAGGAGTAGGACTCTGTAAGAATGGCTGGATGCTTAGAGATCTGAGATGGAATCCATGTACACCAACAAAGTATGTACTTTGGTTGCTATATCTGAAGGATTAAATCCCAATCAGGAGCAAGTATATCTTGAGAAGATTACTTGATGTAGATGGAAAAGTTGAGACTTTCAAAGCTAGACTTGTTAAAGCTTTTCGTCATCGACCAGGCATGGATAATAATGAAACCTTTTCAAGTGGCTATGCTTAAGTCCATCCAGATCCTACTTGCCACGGCTACATACCATGACTACGATATCTGGCGGTTGGGTGCCATGACTGCTTTTCTAAATGATGTTTTAGAAGAGAACGTCTATAAGTACACAGCCAGAGGGCTTCGTAGACAGTGGGAGCAGCGGAAACGTGTACAAGATGCTTTATAGGATAAAGCAGGTATCGCGGAGTTGGAACATCTGTTTTGATGTGATTAGTCAAAGAGTTTGACATCATCAAAATGGTAGATGAACCTTGTATAAACAAAAAGGTAGTGGGGAGTATGGTGTTGATCCTCGTAGAGTACGTGGATGACATCGTAGAGTACGTGGATGACATACTCTTGATAGGGAAGGAGTTTCCTATGCTACGCTCGGTCAATCTCCGCTTATCACAATGATTCTCCAGATAGGATGAAAGTGATACCTCCTTAATCCTGAGTTTTGGATCTATATGATAGATCTAAATGGATGTTAGGATACTCACTAGATGTAGTGAGTAGGTATCAGTTGATCCTGGGGAGAATCACTGGAAGGGTTCCAGAGTGATAAACACGACTGAATGTCAGTCACAGGCATTGTCTTTACCCTCAGTAAAGGGACGGTATGTTGGAAGAGTTCCAAGCTAGATACCGTGGCATACTAGACGATAAAGGCTCGATACATCGCTACTTAAGATGCTACCAAAGAGGCAGTCTGGATGTATATTTGTTCATGAGATGAACTTAGTTCCTCCCATTGTGAGACAATGGAGTTGTGGCTTATGCCAAGGAACGCCGGTCCCATCAGTGATCCAGACATATTCTAAGGCGGTGTCACCTGATCATGGAGATGGTTGATCTCCAAGGAGATCGAGGTTAGGAGAGTAGACTCAGAGGACAACACAGCGGATCCACTCACAAAGGCCTGTTCCCAGAGAGAGATTTTTATGGGATGGTTGAGTATGAGATACTACAACCACTGCTATCAGATGGCCCTAGTGCAAGTGGGAGATTGTTAGTTATATGTATGCCCTAGAGGCCATTACTGTACATTGGATGTATATTGTAGTGGATGCTGGGACATATATAGGGAGGACTTTCTTGCTCGACATGATAGTATGCTATCTGGTTGAACTTTACCTTAACGTGTATACTGATTGTCTCTCTGTTACATGTTGGTAAAGCCCTTAGGATGTGTACTTGACTACCTGAACTATGATGCGGATCATACTAGTGGGGACATGGTAGTCCATAAGTACATCCTTCAAAGTCCATAGTCGTGGGTATATCGAGACAGGGCATCGATATACCAGAGTAGACTAGCGTATACCTTCTCGACCCATACAGATGGGCGATGGATGATCCCATATCCATTGGTGTTTGACATCAGAGATGATATACGGGTGCTCAGTGGAGACTGGGTACACCGGACGGACTCGCCGAGAACTCCCAGATGGTATTATACCTTACGTCAGATGACAGTTCTCTGGTGACACTGGTACAGAGTAGTCTGTTGACCCGAGATCGTCATAGAGTCTTGTGTGGTTCCCACTGTGCTTTGATTTCCACCTTACCACGTCCAAGAGGGCGTGCAAAACGGTGGTTTTTGGGTACAGTCCCAAATCACATGGAGGCAATGAGCGATAGGAGGGGATTCGTCTCTCCCGGTATAGGGAGTTGATGTTGCGCTGTGTTCGATTGGCTATAACCGGAAATCCCTGGCCAGGGTTGCTGAGATTTACTGGTAAGTATTACCAGTAGTTTCTCGAATTATTATAGACCTCATATCGACATGACTTATCGAGCTATTGGGGTCTGACGTTTACCACCCCTAGGCGAGATATACGACATATCAGACGATCAGACCGGACTGTACGGTAAGTGTTACTGGTTGGATTCACAGGAGTGTGAGCGGGCTTGCTCGTCGATCTTCTGATCGCTCAATACCCTGGTGGCCGTTATGTTTAGCAGACCGCTTGCGGCTTGTGGGTATTTGATATGATCATCACCTGCTGCCGGCGTATTGACGAGTCTTTAGAGTCCTACACAGAGGTTTCCTGGCTCAAGCGAAACGAAATAGGAGCACATATGAGATATGTGCGGGACCGAGAATAATGCGTGTATGTGATACCTTTTTCCATTCTCGCGATGAATGTATCGATTGGTTATATTCGATATAATCTAGATATCGAATCAAGGATTGATTCGATAAGCCGATACATTGGATACTAGTCGGTTATGTGCGACATGACCGGATCATTGAATCAAGTGTTGATTTAATGATTTAATGTATAATTATATATATTTGATATATTACTTTGCATTAACTAGTATTGGTTCACTTTATATGGATTTTCTCACTTGGATTGCACAAGTTGTATATGTGATATACTTTTGTGCACTTGATTGTGTCATGTTTGATGATACATGTTAACTTGGATTTGTGTAAAGATTAAACCATGGTTGTGAGAGTGGTTAGGGTTTTGTTTATTCATTTATTCTCTATTTATTCATTTATTCATTCATTTTGGCAAAAGAAAAGAAATGGTGGCTTGCTTTTTTTTACATTGAAGCTTCATGAAGCTTTGAAAAAGTCCACCATTTTTGTTTCATGCCTAACCTAACCATTCACTTAACCTTGGTTCATTCTCTACACTTAACCATGGTAACTATTATGATAAGAATGAATGGGATTATCTTTTCAAGTTAATCCTTTTATTCTATCATAATATATCTTCTTCTTCTTCTTCTTCTTCAAGATGAAGAACCTTGATTCCATCAATGGTGATTGATGAAAATGAGTGAGAAATCCAATTCTAAAGTGAACCCACTTCCTATTTCTTCATCCTCTACCTCTTGCAAAGTAGTATAGGGTGTTTTCTTCACAAGTTTTCATGGCTTGGTGAAGGTGGAGCTTGATCTAGTGATGCCTCGACGTAGATCATCTTCGGCATCGTCGTCGATGACCTAGCCCGCTTTTTCTCCGATGAAGCCGACGCTAGAGCCCGGGATTTGATTTGGACTGCGAGAAGACTTCATCGCGGAGCTATGGAGGTGGAGCACCGGATCTACAAAGGTTGTATTTCCATTCTCTTAGTAAAGTAGTTTACTAGTTGCATCTTTCGCCTAGACATCTAGTTAACGATCCGTAGTCTAGGGTTTCTCGGCACCGTAAAATTTGAAATTGGCATGGTTGATGCCTTGTGAGACCTCTTGGGAGTGCCTAGGAACCCTACAATAAAGTAGGAAGAACCATTCCTGGCATGCCTAGACATAGGACCGCATACATCACTATGTACCAGTCCTAAGAGTTCCGTAACTCTTTCTCTGTGTCCACTAAACGGAGCTTTGGTCATTTTACCTTTGAGACATGAATGGAAAGTATCATAAGATGATAATTCGAACGAATTCAAATATCCATCCTTATGTAACTTCGCTAGCCGTGTCGCATTGATATGACCAAGTCTACAATGCCACAAGAAGGATTCGTTCATTTCTAAACTCTTCCTCTTGTGTGTGTTTTGTATATTAAGGACTGTATTTTGATTGAGAATGAATATGCTATTATGTAACGAGCCTGATCCAATCAACTTTTGATATAGGAATATGTTCATAATATTATCCTTTACTACAAAATTATATCCTTCTTTACTTAATAAAGAAACTGATATAATGTCCCACATCATGTTCGGTATATAATAGCACTCATTCAGAATCAGTGCATTACTACTTGGTAATACTAGGTGATATTCGCTAACTGCTTTGGCTACAATACTTGCACCATTCCCTACTTGAACGGAATGATCACCTTTTCCCAGTTCTCTACCTTTCCGTAGCCCATGTAATAATTTACATATGTGGGATCCCGATCCGGTATCAAATACCCAGGACGTAGGGTGAACTGAGAAACAATTCTCAATAACTAACACACCCGAAGAAGATGCATCAGCATGCATGTTCTTTGTTTGGGCGGCGTGAGAATCCAGATATTCTCCTGTTTCCTGTTCAGTCTTGTAACTCTTATAAGAAAGAACGGGATCAACGTTTCCTTGCTGAGTATAATAAGCTGGTTCAGTCAATACATCCATATTATTATCTTGATTATGGCCTGACATGGTCGCTACCTGGAGAGAGAGAGAAGTAAACACTTTAGCTTATGCTCTTGCAAGATTAGATTGATTATTATCTTATCTAATCAGGATATCTCCCACTATTTTTATCAAATCTACCTTCAAACCCTAAAAGGTAAGATTAGCCGGGATTAATTACACCCTACAATTTCGTCAATCTTTCAGCCAGATCAGTGTCGGTACTTGAGGGAGGTTCCCCGTGCTCTCGCACGGACCTAATTAAAATAAACCTCGTTTTCCCAGAGGCATAACCCCGTTAACACCTTTCTAGACACCTACTTGATCGGCTAATTGTCCTATGTAAAACTCTCCCATGAGTAACTCTTACTCGCAGTGGATATCGGGATCCAACTATCTCATAGGAGGTATGCAATCTCATTGCAAATTTCAACACTTGAAATTCCCGATAATACTTTTTCCCCTAACCCCTATGATCTTGACAAAGGCCAACAAACTATAGGAAGCTAGTCAAGTTCAACTCGTCATTTCTTGATTGAAATAAACCCACCCGCACGACCCTTGACAAAGGCCAACAAGTTCGTACGAATACCCTAATGCAATCACATCACATGCTTAAACAGATAAGTACCAGTCAGCTACCGCATACTACGCCTTGACAAAGGCCAACAAACGCAGCACGAATACTAACTAGTCTTTATCTGAAATGACGGAGGGCTACGCGGGTTTTTCAGAAAACCATGAGCGTAATGAACTTGATATCGTTGTGGAAACAAGTGATTTTTGAAAAGGAGTGTTTTTGAGACTTTTCTAGTTTCGCTAAAGAGATCACTCCCGGTGAAGGGATCTCGGCTCTTTCCCCATCGAATAAGGTGCAGGATATATCATATATACCGCTGTGCAAAGCAAGAACTATATAAGCTGTTAAAAACTAAACCGTGAGTTTGTAGTATCTGCCAATTTCTCTAAAGAGGTCACTCCCGGTGAAGGGATCTCGGCTCTTACCTCATCGAATAAGGTGCATGGTATATCATATATACCGCTATGCAAAGCAAAACTGTAGCTACCCTTTTTATAAAGTTTTGATTCTACAACATCTTTTAGGTTTCTTTTCTTTTTATTAATCTCATTAATAGATCCCATCAGCTTATGCTTCCTAAGCATCACAGAAGAAACGAAAGCAGTAATATTTATATATCAGCATATATATATATATATATATATATAGTATAAGCATTCGCCTCAGGCAGTAATATGATCTCATCACAGAACATTACAGCAGAAGAACATATATGAAATATTGGATATACTAGGATGTCCGTGTTTTTAATACGAGCCGGTATAAAACACGCATTCCACGGTCGCGATGAATAGCCAAACCCACATCCCTAGACCCCTACGAGAGCGGCAAGTAACACTGCCAATTCTACGGTTAGGAGACCCGGTCTCGACTCCTCGAGATGGCCTCCCACTGGACCCTAGAACCCGGTTACTTGTGCTCCCCTCCTTGGGTCTACCTAATGCGGAAAAGTAAATAATATACACTGGTGACATCAACCTCATCCTGGAAGTGCCCCAATAAAAGAATATTACATACAAATGAATTTTACATGAATGAAAATAAAAACCCTCATCTCACATAAAACCCCTCATCTCACATAAAACCCCCGGCTATTCAGAACATGACGATCCAATATAACATATCACAGCAACACATAATATCACATATCATCAACGTAAGTAAGTATGCATACACCGATCGTCGTTGATGTATAGCAACGATGACCGCCAATACAACTACATACTACACTTACGGTCATAGAAAAGAAATTGTAAAACTACAACATTTGGAATCCACAATCACTTTAGACATCATAAATCTGAAATATCACATACTTCGCATTTCATGCCTAATTATATGAATTCCACATATTGTATCACATTCCAGATAAATAGACAGTATTAAACTTTCCGATCGGATAATCAAATACCCAAGATTTCCTAAATAGCTCAACACTTGAGCGGAGTTCAAATAATCCCAGAATATGTCACAGTACCGATGGTCCAGCCGTAGAAGGGTCAAGCCAACGCCTCACATGTGGCACGCCGTACTGCCCCAAATCCTAAGGTTTAGGGGCGGTTCAGACGGTCACATAATCGAGTTAAGGTTTGTGTTCTTCTAGAGGGACCGCCGCGTTACTTGCACGTTTTTCCAAAAGATTTAAACCCAAGAAAAATTCAACACTTGAAAGTTTTTCGTGTCGGGAAAAAATGAGTTAATGATATCCGTTCGAACATTTTAACAGTTTCTAAATATCCGGAAAACATAACGATATTAAATTTTCCGATCGAATCAACGAATACAAAATAATCCCCAGAACACTCAACACTTGAGTCAGATTAAAAATACATAAAAATATTCACTAACAGATATAGATATTACTGTGCAGAAACAAAAATTAAATCCAATAGTACGGCCGTGGATCCGCGGCCCAAGCAAGGTATGGCCGCGGTTCCGCGGTGGTCTGTACGATTTAGCATCTCGTTTTCCACAGTGATACTTATATTTACCTGCTGATTTTTTTAGGTATTTTTAATACAGAAAAAATCACATTTTTAAAAATTGTCCAGAAAGGGGGTCAAATCGACGTTTCTGGGTTCGATCGGAGTTTTAACTTCGTATACACATCACCAAATGCTCTAGCTAGGCTCTGATACCACTGTAGGGTTCCTAGGCACTCTTATGAAGGTCTATAAGGCATCAAACATGCCCGATTTAAAATTTAGACGTGCCGAACAACCCAAAGCCGGGATCTTTGCTAGATTATTAGGGTTTAACATGCAAGTAAACATTTTTACAACTAAAAGTGAGGGATTACAACCTTTGTAGTCCGCTCCTTCGCTTCATAAGCTCCGAGTAGAAGTCCCTTCGCCACGATCCACGATCTCCCGGACTCAAGAGAGGCTCCACGACTCGAACGATCCATGCTAGCTTGTAGTGTTCCTTTTCTCCGATGATCTACGTCGAAGTTTCTATAACTTAAGCTCTCTCACTCTAATGAGGTGAAAACCCTAATCTAATTGGCTAGATTAGATGAGGATAATGGAGTAGTATTTATGCTTTCTTTTTATATCAAATTCTCACATGAAAACATCACAAAAGGAAAACCTAGTAAGCTTTCTCAAAGCTCAAGGTTGAAGAAGAAGATGATAAATGAATTAATCCTTTTGTGATGAATAATGAAATGAATATATGATTAATAATGCAATCATGGTCAAGGATGACAAGGATAACTCTTGTAGAGAATTAACTAGGGCTAGGGTTTGGTTGGGTTAAAACAATGAGTCATAAGAAAATATCAACCATAATATCTTCTTCATGACAAAAGAAAAGCTTCTAGAAGGAGCAAGAAAGAACTAACCCTAATCAAACCCTAACCTTGTTTAATCTCTACTAAACAAGTTGCATTAGTAATCATATCATGTTACAATAATATATATCACATATATTTTATATATTTGTAACAAAAGAAAATAATACAATTAATATATATCGCATATATATCAATGTATTATTCGGTGAGAAAATGAGATAATAAAGCGAGCTAATATTAGATAATGTAATACAATATATCATATATATTATTATACATTAAATTATCGAATCAACACTTGATCCGACAATCCGGCTATATCGAATATAACCGACTAATATATCATGTACCGATTCATCGAATCAACACTTGATCCGATGACCCGGCTCATATCTAAATATCACGAGAATACAATACGGTATCTCATATCGCATTATCCTCGGTCGTGCACATATCACATATGTGCCTCTACTCCATTTTGCCTGAGTCAAGAAACCTCTGTGTAGGACTCTAAAGAATCGTCAATACGCCGTTATCATGTGATGATCATATCAAACACCCACAAGATGCAAGCGGTCAGCTAAACATAACAGCCACACAGGTATTGATCGATCAGAAGATCAACAAGCTAGCCTGTACGTTCTCCTGTGAGTCCAATCAGTAACACTCCTATACAGTCCGGTCTCTTCGTCTGAAATGTCGCATATCAAGTCTAGGGGTGGTATACGTCAGACCCCAGTAACCGATAAGTCGTATCGATGTGAGGCTCATAACGGGCCGAGAAACTTCTGGTAACACTTACCAGTAAATCTCTATATCAGCCCTGGACAGGCACTTCCAGTTATAGCCAATCGAACACAGCACAACATCATCTCCCTATACCGGGAGAGACGAATCCCTTCCTATCGCTCACTGCCTCCATGTGATTCGGGACTGCACCCAAAAGCCACCGTTTTGGATGCCCTCTTGGACGTGGTAAGATGGAAATCAAAGCACAGAATCACACAAGACTCTATGACGATCTCGGGTCTACAGACTACCCTGTACCAGTGTCACCGGAGAACTGCCATCTGATGTGTGGTATATCACCATCTGGGAGTTCTCGGCGAGTCCGTCCAGTGTACCCAGTCTCCACTGAGCACCCGTACACCATCCTTGATGTCAAACACCGATGGATATGGGATCATCCATCGCCTATCATATGGGTCAAGATACGTATACGCTAGTCTACTCTGGTGTATCGATGCCCTGTCTCGACACACCCTCAACTAGGAATAGTTATAGGATATACTCATCGACTACCGTGGCCCCACTAGTATGATCTCATCATAGTCCCAGTAGTCGAGTACAGATGCTAAGGGCTTTATCAACATGTGAGAGTAAGACAGTAAACATATACAAGTCAACATGTTAAGATAAAGTGAAACCAAATAGTATATTATCATGACGAGCAAGAAAGTCCTCTCTATATATATCCAAGCATTCATTATAATATACATCATATGTACAAAAATGGCCTCTAGGGCATATACATAACTAACATTATCGGGGCTACAAATTGAGCCTAACCTCGAGTAAAAATAATCATGGAAAATTCCTAACGTTTTCTCTTCCGACGGTAATATGACCTAAGGAGATTACTTGAAGATATCTTGTCCAGCCCCCGAAGCGATCAAAGATACGACAGTCGCGGGGCTACTCGAATAACGGCTTAAAGACCGCATATCGAGGAAGACATCAGCCAACGCGACGGTACGACGGACTAAAATCCTAGTACCACAAACCTAACGGACCTCTGTCGTAAAGAATGAGGGTTATCTGCATATAACGTTAGGACAAGTTTGCCTGTAAACCCAAGGGAGGTAAAGTAAAGAAACTCCGAAACGAGTGAATAAACTAGAAATTTCGAAACAAGTGAATAAATTAGAAACTCTGAAACGAGTACATAAACTACAAACACCGAAATGAGTACATAAACTAGAAATTCCGAAACGAGTGAATAAACTACAAACTCTGAAACTAGTATATAAACTAGAAACTCCTAAATGAGTGATTAAACTACAAACTCCGAAACGAGTACATAAACTAGAAACTCCTAAATGAGTGAATAAACTACAAACTCCGAAATGAGTACTGATTTGTATGTCAAAAACTATCTATTACCGCAATCAAGAACGGCATCGCATGAAGCTAGCCGGTGAGTACGGGTCGGTCCACAGGGATGTTGTGAATCTCCTAATCGCGCTTACGAGTTAATTCCTAAGGGTGTTCGGATTGATTATTAAATCTAAAATCTAAATCTATCTAGATCTAGTCTTGCTAGGGTTAGGTTTAGGGATGGTTTGGAAATGCTAGTAAATCTCAACGCTTTCTATACCCGAATGAAGATCTATGAGGAGTTATGGTAATTATCAATAAAGGGGATTAGATCCATTCGGGAAGGTGTTCCTTCCTCTAGGTTCTTGTCCTTCCTTTAAAGATCCTTACCCGAACCTCCATGGAAAACGCGCGCAACCGGGCCTTTATACTACGGTATCACCGCTACCTCGAGGGATAGGGTGCCGTAGGGCGCGATGTGTGCGTGTATGCATGGAGTCCTATTGAAAATATATTATGGGCAAGAAAGGGATGAGAGATCTCATCTCTCAAAAGCCTTCCCCAAAGCTAACGCTAAGCAATTTATCTACGGCAAGAATTTAAATCTACCTAGGGCAAAGAATTGAAATCTAAACTAGAGCAAGGAATTTAATCTACTTACAGATGCATCTCTCCAATCATCAACGCAGGTTTGTCGGATCTGAATTCATGAATTGAAAAGAAACACCGATGCTCTCCATAAAGAGATCTGAATTTATTATTTAAAAGGAGGCATAGGGAGGCATAGGAAAATACAATGATTAGAGTTCCTATTTATAGAGAATAGGAAACCCTAGGTTTACAATTGATTCGCATGTCTGAAATTACAAAAATAGCCCTTAGGTTGACTAGTAAGCGAAGCACCCAAATTATGGTAAAATTTTCACCAGCCCGGGCACTATACGGCCACGGAACCGCGGCAATAGAAGGCTTGGGCCGCGGTTCCGCGGCCCATTGATGAGTTCATTTGATAAGTTTTCCTGGGCTGCTTCTTGGTTCTTTGGGCTTGCTATTTTTTTCATTCTTTTCTCCAGTTGGCTTCTGAGTCTTCTCCAGATCTTTCAGTGAAAATTTGTAGTGATCTTTTAACCGTTTTCCTTGACATTTTTGGACCTTGCGTTGCCTTGTTGATTGTGAACTGTTCTTCGTCTAGGCTTGACTAGGATCCTTTTATTTGTTGGTCAAAAGTCCCTTTTTGTGTCGTCTTTTCATCGTTTTCACTGTTTTAGATCCACGAACCTGTAACCTGTAACATATAGCAGACATGCGTCAAAAGCACCTGTTTATTTATAAAAAGAATAAAAATGGGGAATATAATAATACAATATTATGGTGTGAACAAATACCCCCAAACTTATCTTTTGCTCGTCCTCGAGCAAACTTATTTTTTTTATTCTCGATAAAAATCTAACCTAGCCGCACTTTCGTAGGGAAACGCGATTGCACTGAGCTCGTGCAACAAGCCGTTAAACCTCTAGGTGTCCCTAGTAGGAGGAGTGTTGTCTCCTGAGGGTTTTCAGCGGATTACACCCACAAAATCCTATCAACTCGGCCCATTGACTTTTGTTCTCCAATTAGGTTTTCTAATAAGGAATTCTATTATCGTCGACTTGCAAATTATCCACCCATATTCTTCACACTTCCTCATTATTTAACTTAAGATTATATATATTCTGTAGACTTACATAGCTTTTGGCATTTCTTAAGTTTTCCTTCCAGGGTTCCATCTCCACTTAGGAATTTTTATCAATTCTACTAAAGATACAAGTTCTATTCTTCACTCCTTTCTTTCATCTAAACTCCAATCACATATCCCCACGTGTGTGTATAAATCACCCCTACACTTGGAAATTCAAATCAAGCAATCATACCCTTGTCCGTTGTCCAAAGTACTTATTAGTAGGTGAATTTAAATGAATTTTGCTTACACATCGTTCATGCGACCGTTAATACTTCTTGAGGTACTAACGACCGATTACAAGATGCGTTAGCACTTTAAAGCGTGCTTCCTAGTCTTGCAACACCCAAGGCTTTAGCAGTGACTCCTAAACCAGTTGGTCTAAGGCACTAGGTGATGAAGCACCCTCGCTAAATATTTTTCTATTTTTACAGCTTTAAGTAATCACAAAAACCAGTGTTTATTTTTTTTATATTCTTTCTTAACACTTTTTTTTCTTTTATTTTCATTGTACTAAGGACTTTAGACAAGAGCATTTCAAGGTCTCTTCTACTATTTCAAGTTTCAAGGTGCGTGATTGTGCAAATTGTAGGGTATACGTTTTCAGAATCTAGACTTAAGCTAGGAACTATTTTTCAAACTTATACTCTAATAAGAACATCAATACTTTTCCTTTGTTTCGACTTAGCCCAAGAAGTGAACTCAAAATTTTCCTATTTCTAAATAAACTACAAAGGCATATACTTTCTACCGTTAAACTTTAAAGAAGGTTATCTTTAGGGTTTTTAATTTACTAAGTCTAAGATCTAGTTGTTCTTAGCCAGTTAACCTATTTGTCAAACTCAAGTCAATTAGACCAAAATTGAATACAAATTTTTTTATAATTTTTGAAAATTTTCAATTTTTATGGATTTTCAAATAATTATGCAAATGCAAAAATATGTACAAATGAATGCGAAGGAAGAAGACGTACCGAGCATACCCCCAAACTTAAACTTGACAGTGTCCTCACTGTCATGCTACACCAAGAGGGTCAAAATGTCGGCACTCCCCTGTTTATTTATTTACAATTTTTTTTAATTTTTAATGTTTTGAATTTTTTTAAATTTTTTATAGAAAAAGAAAACAAAAAATATATATACATATGTACAACAAGGTTCCCCCCAAACTTAAGCTTGGCTTTACACAAGCCAAAGGTTAGCACCAACCATTCAAAAATCTTATCGTAGTAATGGTCAAGTTGGTGAAATGATGGGGTGTAGAGGAAAGAAATGAGAAACACACGAGACCATGTGGGAAGAAGGGTAGAATATGGTCTCGGTGGGGGAGAAGAATGGTGGAAGGGAGAAAGAAGGGTCGCGCGATCTTGAGGGTGTAAATCGAGTGAATAAATTAGCGCAATTTGTGATGACCGATGTATTAAAAGCGATTACGCTAACCTATCAACCCGTCGAGAAATGGGATCAAATCCCTCAAGATTCGCAAGAAAACATGGGTACGCCGAACTTGGTATTGGAGATGAAAGCGTAACGGTCTCTTGTATGGTCGGAACAATGGGAAAGACGAAAGGAAGTGAACTAGGGATAGTATCATTCTCACCGTAGTAAACTGTCTCGAACTTGAAAGATTCCATTAATGGTTCGAAACTATTGTAAGCACCCGAGTCTGATGGTTCAACTAACTCATCTAAAAATGTAAAGGACTCAAAATCGGGCGGTGAGTCATCAACATCGTCCGAAAAAGTGAAACACTCATACGTGTTATCGGCTGTGAGAACTGTGTCAGATTCAAAGGAAAAATTTTCAAGCTCACAGTTTTCAAGCGTGGTCGGAATAATGGAAAGGAGGGAGGGTGATATAACAGTTAAAGGTTCAGGAGGCTGAATTGGAAAATCAGACATATCAAACAAAAATGGTTCAACCTCAATATGATCCTCAAAACTCTCCTCAATACTATCCTTATAATTCTCCTCAAAATTCAACTCATCCATGCCATTATCATCAAAATCAAGACGCATATGAAGTTCGGGAGAAGCATTTAATGACTCGGGATGATGAATTGGACATAAAATTTCAAGGAAATCGACAGGTTCAACATCCGAATCATTCCCGACGTCTATATCCTCAATCTACTGAAAATCAATTTTCTTAGACACCTCATCAAAAGCATGGATATCTATCGATTTAGGTTCTAGATGGGAGGTGTAAAGATCGAAAGGATTAGGTGCGGTTTCACTCGAAAGGGGTTCCTCACAATTTGGCAAATCAAACAGTACAAAATCACACAACTCGTTTTTATTTTGAACTTGTGAATCATTTAGGACATTCGATGGAAAACTGGAGTTGTGGGCTTCAATTGGGTAAGGGTAGGTTTGATTTGGAAATCCTCTCTCATTCTCACTCTGTCCAACCGCCTCCTTATATATTGAAAAATTTGAAGCTAGCGGGAAACTAGCTACCGTCACTAGGTTGCATAAGGGCGGCTACGGACGCTTCCACATTCCTAGTCATTTTGTTTGTTGCTAAGATATAAGCCTCCAACGACTCTTCCAAACTAGACTTTGGTGGTAAGGGGGTTTCGGTAACAGATTCAAAATTGTTTGGATATGTGAAACTCCCTAATGGCTGTGTAGAATCAATGTCTAGTGACGGTGGGAAAGTCGGGTAGGACTGGTAGGAAGTGGATGGTTGGACAGGAGTAGGGTCAACATGTGGATAAAAAGGTGAATAGACTTGTTGATCCCTAGAGCTAGATAAGTGGAGAGGGGAGAAAGATCGGCTACGAGATTGAGCAATGTGCTCAGCAATGAACATCGGTTTAGGAGTTACAGCAGGACTTTAAAAGGTGGTGTCAACGTACGAAGGTGGTGAAGGTTGACTTGGTTGACAAAAAGTGGGTTGAAAAGTCGAACTGTTCCTCCTAGACGCCTCTATTTGATCTTTCAAAGATTTTTTAGGCATGGAAGGATCGTCTTTGAATTGACCGAACAAATTGACGTACGACGCAAAATTAGGTTCGGGATACCAAAGTTCGGCAAGTCATTTATTATGTGGGGTACCCATGTTAGAAGAAGGGGAAAAGAAAGAAGGTTGGTTGGTGCAAGGATTTATTTGCGGCAAAAGTTTGCAAGTTTTCTACTACTAATTTTCCTTTTTCTTTTTCTTTTTCTGAAAATTGTTGCAAAAAGATTTTGAATTAAAGATATGCAACCGAAAAATATTACTTGCAATCAGTTATTATTTTAAGCATATCACAAGAATCTTTATTTGGAAAAAATTATGGTACAATTTTCACGCAGCCCGGGCACTATACGGCTACGGAACCGCGGAAATAGAAGGCTTGGGCCGCGGTTCCGCGGCCCATTGATGAGTTCATTTGATAAGTTTTCCTGGACTGCTTCTTGGTTCTTTGGGTTTGTTATTTCTTTCATTCTTTTCTCCAGTTGGCTTCTGAGTCTTCTCCATATCTTTCAGTGAAAATTTATAGTTATCTTTTAACCGTTTTCCTTGACATTTTTGGACCTTGCGTTGCCTTGTTGATTGTGAACTGTTCTTCGTCTAGGCTTGACTAGGATCCTTTTATTTGTTGGTCAAAAGTCCCTTTTTGTGTCGTCTTTTCATCGTTTTCACTGTTTTAGACCCACGAACCTGTAACCTGTAACATGTAGCAGACATGCGTCAAAAGCACCTGTTTATTTATAAAAAGAATAAGAATGGGGAATATAATAATACAATATTATGGTGTGAACAAGTACATAAACTAGAAACTCCGAAACGAGTGAACAAACTACAAATTCCGAAATGAGTAAATAAACTAATAGGCGCTAAATTAAGACATCAAGAAACAGAAAGGCTCAACTCATAGGCCTCAGGGTTTAGAACTACATTTTTTAAGCATTGAGATCTGAGTTAACGATAGATGATGATGCTTGTGTCCGCTCGCCATCTTCTCAAATAAAAATTCTAATAAAAATTGTGTATGCCGGCTTGAAACCGGTCATATGCTATGCATTACTTCACTCACGTCTGTGAGCAACGCGGTAGGGGAAAGCATTTGTTCATATCAGTCCAGAGTTCACCTATAGCTAGACGCATGCATCAGAAACTTCTAAGATTAAAGTGCAAAGTATATGTGTAGAGGCAAAATGCCCACATGGATATATGCTGGGGATAAAACATTCAACAGTCAACAATAAAGAAGCACATTTAAATAAGTACTTTATTCTGCGGGAAACAAATCACCGAACACGGGATCAAAAGTATAAGGGTTTACAAAAATAAGAATAAAATTGTCTAAAGCCCTCTCTGCCTTCTCCACCATGTCGATGTGGCGATCTTCACGAGGAGTTGCTCCCCATCGGTCAGCGCCGTGCCCATCAGTGAAGGAAGACATGATGGCATGCTGAGCCCATATCTGGCTTAGCAACTGAACAGAATGATCCCTCAGAGGCTGGGTAATCAAATGTGCCTCATGAAAGCACTCGATCTTGTCCTCCGCCGTGTCGAGCATCGCCGGAGTCATCTCCGCTGGATGAGGGGGATGTCAGCAAGCACAGACGAGAAGATCATCCGGAGCCAAATGGAGCTGATAAGAAGAGGAGAGCCCCTACGAGTCAGGAGCTCAAACATCACCGTGTCACATTGATCATCTGTGAGAATGGGATCCACTAATCGCGCAACAAAATGAGGAACAATTCCCTCGATAGGTACCTCCCACGGTTGCCAACGAGCATGAGGATGATTGCAAGTCATAACTTTTGGATTGTTAAAAATGGTTCTCTCCTTACGAAGAAGGAGGAAAACATAGCTTCAGATTATAAAGAGCAGCATTAAAGTCTAGGCACAGAAAATGTTGTGCATGGTGGAGTTATTTCCAAGTCCTGACAAAAAGGGCATAGGAAAAGAAAAAGTTGACTCATGGGAATCAGAGTAAGAAGGTGAATCGATTCCCTCAGCAGCGCCTCACATGCATGACACGTGAGTGCCGGCATCGATTCTTTGCAGGATTAAAACCTGTAGCGGTGCCTCATGCGCATGATACGTGAGCGCCGACACTAGTTTTTATATGTATATAACAACTATTCACGTGAGGTACATATGAGCATTGGCATAAAGAAAAGGGGAGCTTTGTCATTCATACTACGAAGAAATTTGTACATTGGTGAGGAAAAAAATCTACAATGGCAGGACGCTGAATCCCAGATACGGATTCATGAACTTAAAGGCAAGTTTGAGGAAAGTGCTTCTAACTTCGTTGACCATCTTTTTATCCATTTTCTCACCAATGAAAGCATCGGGATCCCCACTAATGTCGTCCATCCTCTGGTACGCGGATATTATCGCCTTCTGTTGGAAGACGCGATGCAATACAGCGACAAGATCATCTCTCCGCTTCTTTGAGATCAGGCCTATCAGATATACTGAATGCACCTTTTGTTCAGCATCATCAAGTGCCTTGAGCGGCATAGCCCTATCAAGCTCAAGAAGTGCTTCCCAAATCGACCCAACAACAATCTTCAAAAGAGCAGAACGGCGGGAGAGCAATCGATCGTTGTAATCGTCGAAGCGACGCATCACCTCCGCGCACTGGGCGTTAGTAAACTCTTGGCCCTGGCAGCGGCCTTGGATGTGAATCTCCTAATAAGAGATAATATCTTCAAGATCATACAGATGAGAAGCCATATTATCTGAAAAGAAAAACCAGTAAAGGATCAGCAATCAAAATACCAAGATCATTACAATCTAGAAGAAGTAAAAAGTGGCCCCTACAAAATCAAGGTAATGCCCCATCAATGATGAGGCAAGCATTCGGTGTAAGAATCCGAAAGGATTCTCATTTAATGAAAAATTTCATTGAACAGTGGAGTTCATGACTCTCAATGGCCTCGAAAAACGAGTTCTACAGCAGATTCAAATCTGCAAGAAAAACCCTAGAAAGAAAGAAAAGGGGAATAAAATTCCCAAAAGAATTTCTTAAAAAAGAAATTTTTTCAGAGCTAAGCACTGTAGAACAAGCCAGAATTAAATTCCTCTAATGGGATTAAATCCCATAAATCCCCATGGGAAATGGAATTAAATTCCAAATAACACTCAAAGATCAAAGTCACTAACAGGGTAAAACCCTAAGATCTCTGAAACCAACGGTCTACCTAAATAAATTTTTTAAGATCTCTAAGAGATCATTTCAAGAAAAAGAGCCAAGCTCTATTAATGGGTTAAAAATCCAAGACAGAAAGAGACTCTTTTAAGAGAAAAATGGTCATAATCCTTACCAATTTTCTTAAAAAGAGTTTAAACTCTAAGAATTTCTTTGGATAGAGATCTAAGAAATGAGAAGAGAATTAAATTCTCCAGGAAGAAGAAGGAGGATGATGAAACAACAGTCATCTCAAGGGCCAAAAACCCTATTTACAGGATGTGAAGGGGCGGTTCAACTCCCTAGAAGATCCAACGGTGGAAAATAATGACACTGTTACACCCCACGTGTAATCCACATGAGAGCAACGGTAGGGGCATTTGTTTCCTTAATATTTAACCTAATAAAAGAGCAAAGATCTGTTGAATCTAATGAGGCAGCGCCTCACGTGCTCTCCATGAGGGCGCCATCGCCAGAACCAATCTTATAGAATTAAATCCTATGGTGCCGCCTCACGTGCTCCTCACGCAGGCGCCAATGTGCAAAGCACAGAAGAGTTCGTAAGAGTTAAACTCTTAGAAGGTGTCGCACATGCTCCTCATGTGGGAGCCAATGTGCAAAGCACAGAAGAGTTCATTGCATAAGAGTTAAACTTTTAGATGGCGCCGCACGTGCTCCTCACGCAGGCGCCAATGTGCAAAGCACATAAATACCCATTATAAGAATTAAATTCTTAAGTAGCACCCACATGCATAACACGTGAGCGGCGACGCCCAGGTAGAATTAAAATTCTGCAATACTCCATGTTAAACAAAGCCGTTGGATAAAAGATCCAACGGAGATGATAAATCATCAAAATACAGAATTAAATTCTGTTGGGAGAAAACTTTTCCCAAATCATTCTAAAATAACAAAGATACACTTGGTTAGATCAAAAATTCAATTATAGAATAAAATTCTATTTTTGAATATATTCTCTCAATCTTTCTAAACTAGAAAGATTGCTCTCTGTAAAACAGAGAACCCTTGGATTAAGAATCCAATGGTGATTAAAAAATCACCGTTTTACAGAATAAATTCTGTATAGGGGAAAATATTTTCCCAATCATATTCTGTAAAACAGAAGTTCTTGGATCGAAGATCCAACGGTGAGTAAAATTCACTAAATCATTTTTGAGTCCAATTAAATCAATTGGAATCTCTCAATGAGAGTTTTCTCAAAACTAGTTAACAATTTGCCTCCACTATATAAAGGCCCCGAGACTTCAAATCTCACAAAAAAGGAGGGAGGGGGTAGAAAATATACAGGGAGCTCTAAAAAAGAACTGAGAATTCAATTTTCAAAGAAGAAGACCTTCCTTCTTAAAACCCTAGGTAAAGAAAAGGGATCAAAATATCTCTATCATATCTAAGAGTTTAACCCTTTTTAAAGACCTTAGGTTTTTCTCTGGATCTGAATTTCACAAGACAAGTCTCCCATAAGTCGAGAATTTAATTCTCATCGGAAAGATCTTGTTCTTTTGAATCAAAGATTCAGAAAAGAACTAGGTCTAAAAGAAAAAAAAAGGAGAAAGGAACCTATAAAAGTACTTACTTCTTAAAAAAACTGATCCCAGATCTTCAAAAAGCGAAGATCTTGGTGATCATTAATGGTCAAAATGCCATTAACAGAGATTTAATCTCTAAAAAATGGAAAAAAGACTAGCGCCTCACGTGTTCGTCACGTGGGCGCCCCCTTTTAACAGCGCCTAGTGCCTCACGTGAAAAATACGCGGGCGCCCAAAACTGAAGGCCAGCGCCTCACATGAAACACATGTGGGCGCTGAATAAAACTGTTTAGCACTTCATATGCAGCCAAAACGGCTGAGTGCTTAGCACTGATTGGGTAGCGCACAGCGCCGCACGTGCACCTCAGATGAACGCCATAAAAAGTGCTTAGCACTTCACATTTAGTCAAAATGCCTAAAAGCGCTCAACATTTATTGGGCAGCGCTCATGATTGAATGCTTCACATGACAAACATGTGAGCGTAAGAGCTTAAATAAGTGCTTAGTACTTTCACATGAAAAGAAAAAGGCTGAACAAACAGAGCCCAAATAAGTGCTTAGCACTTTTGAATAAAACCAAAGGCTAAGTAGACTTAGCTCAGATTGGCTAATCTCTGAAATTTTCTTGCAGCTGAGCCCAAATGCTCTTTTGCTGGATCTTAAATAAAAATAATCCTTGAAATTTTGCTAAGTTGATCTTAGTCTCAAATTTGTAACGCATCCTTAGTAAGAACAAATTAAGCCCAAATGCTCATACATTTAAGTTGATCTTAATCTCAAACAAGATTAACGGTCTTTAAATAAACCTAAACCCAAATCTAAAATATACGGATTTGGAATAATCCAAGCCCTACGGGTGACGACATAAACTAATCTCCGTATACAATCCACGGGCAACCAAAACAAACAAAAACACACGACACGAAGTGAACTTCCGGAGCAGGAGAAAGTGGTTATCACAATACGGTTACGTAATTAATTGCAGGGGCTTGCGCCTGTGGGGAAGAGCATCCCAACAATAAAAAAACCCTCATAAAATGAGGGGGAATCTCTGCTACAACGGCCGCGTCTGTCAAAACCTCCGATATATGGTGCCATAAATCAACTTGGTATCTTCGGAGAGGTGGACGGATAAATCCAAATAGTATCTGCACCCAAATTCAGGGAAGACGATCTATCCCAGTTCGTCTCTGTTTTTTGCGGTAAACAACACCTGAGAAACTACTGGAGTACCTACCAGTAAATCTCGCTTGCCCTGACCAGGGACTTTGTGTATGGCTTTCCGAACACAGCACGATATCAACTCCTAATACCGGGAGAGACGAATCATATCTAACCGCTAGTGCGTCGAAGTGCTTCGGGACAGCACCCAACTACTGCCTGTTTGCATGACTCTTTCGAGCTGTGGTAGAGTAGTAATCTAAGTACAGTGGAAACACACTCGAGACAAATAGTGATGTCAAGTCAGCGGACTAACATGTACTCATGCCACCTGGAAACTGCTACCCGACGATAGGTATAATACCAACCAGCAGTTCCCTACGAGTCCGTCCAGTGTAACTCATAACCTATTGAGCACCTGTATACTATCTCCGGTACTACATACCAATGGTTGTAGGACAGACCATCGCCCCTGCTGGGATGAGAAGTATATACACTAGTTTACTCTGGAGTATCGATGCCCCGTCTCGATAATCCTATGACTAGGGACCTTTATAAGGATATGCTTATAGACTACCCAGCCCCCACTAGTGTGACTGCCATCATAACGCTGATAGTCAAGCAAAGATCCTAAGGGCTCTACCAATATGTATAAGCTATATGCTAAAAGAACCATATGCACATATTGAGATAGAATCAAACCAAGTAGCATACTACCATTTTGAGCAAGACCGTTATTATATCTGTGAATATCCTAAGCTTCCAAAATGTAGTATACAATTCAATACTATAAAATAATGGCCTCTAAGGCATATATCATTAACAATCTCCCACTTGAACTAAGGCCATGTATTGTCATATCGCAGACCTATTATCTCGATTAGCCTATCAAACTGTGTCTGAGGGATGGCCTTTGTGAGTGGATCTGTAGAGTTTTTCTCTGTCTCTACTCTCCGCACCTCGATCTCCCGGTGATCAATGATCTCCCTAATCAGGTGATACCGTCTTAAGATATGTCTGGACTTCTGTTGGGACCTTGCTTCCTTCGCTAAAGCTATAGCCCCGTTGTTGTCACAATACAGAGTTATTGGATCAACAATGGATGGAACCACCTGAAGTTCTGTAATGAACTTCTTCATCCAGACTGCTTCTTTTGCGGTGTCACATGCAGCGATATACTCCGCTTCCATCGTTGAGTCAGCAATGGTATCCTACTTGGAGCTCTTCCAACAGACCGTCCCTCCATTGAGGGTAAAGACATAACCCGACATGGACCTGGAGTCATCCTTATCACTCTGGAAGCTGGAGTCGGCGAAGGCCTCGATATGGAGGTCTTCACTGCCGTACACCAAGAACATCTCCATAGTCCTTCTCAGGTACTTGAGAATGTTCTTAACTGCTGTCCAGTTCTTCTCCCCTGGGTTTGAATGATACCTGCTTACAACGCTCAATGCGTAAGCTACATCTAGTCTGGTACACAATATCACATATATTATAGAGCCTACCGCAGAAGTGTAGGGTATAATAGTCATACGATCCCTTTCCAGATCAGTCTTGGGAGACATCTCTTTGGAGAGGGTGATTCTGTGACAAGCCAGTAGATTACCACACTTTGAATCTTCCATACTGAATCTTTTCAGTATGATGTTGATATACCTTGACTGTGAAAGTCCTAATATCCTTTAGATCTATCACAATAGATCTGGATCCCCAGAATTTAGGAGGCATCACCCAGGTCCTTCATGAAGAACCTTTGTGATAAGAATCCTTTGACTGATTGTAACAAAGGAATGTCATTTCCTATCAGGAGAATGTAATCCATGTAAAAGACGAGGAATACTACAAATCTCGCTGCAATTTTACTATAAATGCATGGTTCATCAGGATTTTTGATAAAGTCAAATTCCTTGGCCGTCTCATCAAAACAGATGTTCCAACTCTGCGATGCCTGCTTTAATCTATAAATGGATTTAAGCAACTTGCACACTCTTCTGCTTCTCCCACTCTCTATGAAACCCTCCGGCTGATCCATATAAACACACTCTTCTAAATTTCCATTCATAAAAGCGGTCATTACGTCCATCTGCCAAATTTCATGATCGTGGAAGGCAACAATGGCAAGAAGAATCCAAATGGATTTTAGCATAGCCACTGGAGAAAAGGTTTCATCATAGTCCAAACCAGGTCTTTGATGAAAACCTTTTGCAACAAGTCTAGCCTTATAGGTTTCAACCTGTCCACCTACACCAATTTTCTTTCTGAAGATCCATTTGCAGCCTACAGGTTTTATCCCTTCTCGAGCAATATCCAAAGTCCATACTTTGTTGGTGTATATGGACTCCATTTCGGTCCGCATTGCATCCAGCCATTTTACCGAGTCTCTGCTCATAATGGCTTGCTGGAAACTTGTTGGCTCATCATCGTCAATGATGTAATCATCTCTATCCCCGTTTATGAGAAAACCATAGTATCTCTCAGGCAGATGAGACTGCCTACTAGTCCTGCGGAGTGGCACGGGGATGTCCGGTTCTTTTGAAACTTCTGGTTTTACCATGATTTCAGTAATAGCTTGTGGTTCTGGAATTTCTTTAAGTTCTACTGCGCTCCCACTTATTTCATTTTCAAGAAATCGAGTCTCTAAAAAATGGGCATGCCGAGAAACAAAGACCTTTTGTTCCTCCACGTAATAGAAAAGATACCCCCTGGAGTTCTTTATGTATCCCAAAAACTTACACAGTACAAAGTGTGACTCGAACTTGTCCGCATGCTGATTTTTTACAAAAGCTGTACATCCCTATATCTTTAGATACTTAACATAGGGTTTCTTCCCACTCCACATCTGATATGGTGTGATAGGCACTGACTTAGTAGGAATCTTGTTCAAAAAAATATGCAGCTGATTCTAGTGCATAATCCCAGAAGGATCGCAGTAACTCAGCGTTACTCATCATGGAACGTACCATATCCAATAAGGTTCGGTTCCGCCTTTCCGATACACCGTTGTGTTGAGCTGTGTATGGAGGAGTAAGCTGAGAGAGAATTCCATTCTCTTTTAAGTAATCCAGGAACTCGGCACTTAAGTATTCAGCACCTCGATCAGATCTAAGTGTCTTGATACTTTTACTGGTTTGTTTTTCCACTTCATTCTTGTATTCCCAGAATTTCTTAAAGGCCTCGGATTTATGTTTCATCAAGAATACATGTCTGTACCTTGAGAAATCATCCATAAAAGTAATGAAGTAGGAATAACTACTTTTTGCATGTGTAGACATTAGACTACACACTTCGCTGTGTATGAGTCCCAAGAGCTCGTTGTCTCTTACTCCGTGTCCAGTGAACAGAGTCTTTGTCATTTTTCCTTTGAGACACGATTGACAAGTTGCATAAGACTAATATTCAAAAAGATCCAAATATCCCTCTTTATGTAACTTCGTCAACCGTATTTCATTGACGTGACTCAGTCTATAGTACCATAAGAAAGCCTGATTTAATTCCGGAGACTTTCTTTTAAGTGTGTTCTGGACATTGAAAACCTGAGCTTGATTTAATACGTATATACCGTTATCTAGTGTACCTGACCCAATCAAATCTTGATTAAGGTGGATGTGGAAGATATTGCTTACAAATGTAAAATCATAACCTTCTTTAGATAGTAAAGATACAGAGATGATATTATAAGCCAAACTAGGTACACACAAATAGTTACACAAAATCAAAATCTGCCCACTTGTCAATCCTAAGTGATATTCCCCTACGGATACATCATCCACGCTCATTCCGTTAGCAACCGTAAGAGTCATATCACCTGCCTTCATAACTTTACGGTTTCTCAGAGCCTGCAATGAATTATAGATATGAGATCCTGATCCGGTATCTAGTACCCAGGAAGTAAAGTTAATTGACAGATAGTTTTCAATCATAAACACACTGGAAGCTGAAGCCACAACGTGCTTTGAATCCAGGTTTTTGGCTTTCCAAGCCCTACAGTCCTTCTTCCAATGCTCTTTTCCGTGACAATAAAAACATTCCTCCTTCCCTACTGTCTGCCCCGAAACTTTTGCCCTGCCCTTTCCCTCTACCTTACTGACACCACCTTTCGGCTTGGTGGAGGCCTTCTTCTTCTTCCCCTTGGCTTTCGCCTTGGATCTAGAAGAGGAAGATTCCCCAATAAGCATAGCGAGTATCTCCTTGGATTTTTGTAGGTGCCCTCAGCACTCTTCAATATGTTAAGGAGTTCTGAAAATGAAACTCCCTTCCCTTGAATATTAAAATTCAAGATAAATTGGGTGTAGGTAGAAGGGAGGGACTGTAAAATCAAGTCAATAGATAACTCGTTTTCCAACGTGGTCCCAAGATCCGCGAGATCCTCAATATAGCTAATCATCTTAAGGATGTGGTCCCCTACAGATGACCCGACAGCCAACCTCGCCTGAAACAATTTCTTCAAGGTCTCATATCTTGCGATACATGATTGCTCTCTATATAAATCTTTGGTATGGAAGAAGATGGAAGCTAAGTCTATCTTCTCGTGCCGCCTCTTGTGTTCATTATCCATTGAGGCCAACATGAGGCACTTAGCTCTCGTACTGTTTATTTCCATTTTCTTACGGATTTCAACATCCGCGACGGTGGAATCTGGACCTGGGACGGCGGCGGCTTTGGTAGTAAAGAGGTATCCCAGCTTGTCATAGGTAATGGCCATCTGGACATTCCTTAGCCAATCTTTATAGTTTGGCCCAGTCAATTTATTTTTATCTAGAAGTAACTTAAGCCCGGTCATTTTGGTCGCTGCAATTAGGAGAGAGAGAAGAAACACACAGCATGATGCTCGTGCAAGTTTAGATTGGTTATTAGTTTATCTAAACAGGATGGCTCCCACCGTTTCTCGAATCCTCCTTCAAACCATAAAAGAAGAATTAGTCAGGATTAATCGCACTCTACAATTCGTGCTTAACCTTTCGGCCAGGATAGTGTTAGTACTTTGAGGGAGGTTTTCTAACGCTTTTGCGAAGTTTCTTAATTACATAATCTCTTTTCCCTGGAGGCGTAACCCCACTAACACTGTTCTAGGCATCTACTTGGTTTATAGCATTGATTGTTTAGTAAAAAATCTCTCGAAGAGTAGCGGATACTCACAGTAGGTTCGGGTTCTAAATATCATCGTGTGACAATCTTGAACGAATCTTACCAAAATCATCACACTCCAAATGGTATGCAACACTAGCAAGTTTCATTTTCCTTTGAAACTCCCAATGTGAATTTTTGCTCCAGGCGCTTATGACCTTGACGAAGGCCAAGATATCATAAGATGCAAGTCAAGTTCTACCCGTTATTGTCCAGGTTAATTTGAACCCATCCGTACAAATCCTTGACGAAGGCCAAAATAACTGTACTACTGTCCCAAATCAACGCATCTATCTATACTTCAGATGAATACCCAGCAGCTACTAATCACTATGCCTTGGCGAAGGTCAAAATACATAGCTTGAATACTACTAAATACCCATATGAAATGACGGAGGGCTATGGATGGTTTTGGCAAACCATGAACTTAAAGAACTTGATATAGTCGAAGGAACCATAATAGCTTTTAAAAGGAGTGGTTTATGCTCCGCATTTAAAAGTTATTTTTCAAGAAAACCGAGTGGTTTTGAAATTGTTCCAACGATTTAAACTTTTGTTTGTTTTCCTTGCATTAATCAATGTTAATGCGGTCCTATCATTTAACCCTATCATTGCAGAGAAGAAATGAAAATAGAACATACGCTTATGCCATCGGCATTCGCCACGAGGCCCCGTCATGCACCGTTAGGTTACTTAACTAAGGGCAGAGCAGGGGCTGGACTAGCATGGGTGCAAAACATAATCAACGTTTATTATATATAATATATATATATATATATATATATATATATATAGCCATTCGCCTCACGCAATAATAGGCATTTCAGATCACAGATCATAGATGAATATATTTGATATACTAGGAATTCCGTGTTTCATTTTAGCCTAGAACGAAAAAGTATTCCACGGTCGTGATGAATAGCCAAACCCCACCCTAGACCCCTACGGGGGCAGCAAACTACCGGTCCAATTCCTAAAGTGAAGCAACCTCTCTCAATAAAATGAGTAGGCCACTCAGCACTTCAAGAACCCAGTAGTTTGTGCACCCCACCTTGTGTCTATCCTAGGTGCAAAAAAAAGTAAATGAAATAATACAACGGTATCTACAACCTCAACCCGGATGTGCCCCGCAAAAATAATATTATATCAATTTACAAATTTATATGAATGAAAGAAAAGAAAACACTCTTCTCACATCCCCCGGCTATTCATTCACGATGATCCAATATTTCATATACACAAACCATCACAATACAGATATGTGCAACCCCCACTAATCGACATATAGTAATTAGAAGACGTTTAACAATACATATATAAACACAGAAACACCGATTAGCCAAGAACTTAGAATTTCTATCGATAATACTTATTCGAGTTTATCCCATGCACAAACCAGTACACAAACAATCTGGGTAAAAACCAAATATACCAAAAATCATAATTCCAAGAACCAAAACCACAGAAAAATAGGGAGCAACTCGGCCACAACTCGGCGGCGGTTCCGCCGCCAAATGATCTATTTGGCGGTAGTTCCGCCTCAAAGTTGATGAGTTAAGTGCTCAAATTTTTTTCTAGGTCTTAGAAATGCCTGCATGTATTTTTAAAGTCACTTGAATAATTTTTGAACAGTTTTAAAAAATCGACAGCAAGCATATCTTGGAAATTTAATTTCGGATATTTTTCCATCGATCGAACTTCTAATCAATTGCTAACAAGCTAGTTAAGGTTTAGTAGGCTCTGATACCACTGTAAGTCGGTGTCGCACACCCCACGCACTTGTGGGGAGGCAGAATTTACAAAAACCGATTTTTTCATACTATGCAACACCGACTAAACTCCAGGATCTTAACAGAAACCTTAACTAGAGATTGTACTAAGAGGTTCTAGCAACAATGTCAGTATTTATACCTCCTTGATTCTAGTCCTTCGGGTCTTCTTCTCCTCCTCTCCTTGAGCTCCTCGAAGATCCGAATAGCGCTTGATCGTCGGCCTCCTCGTGTCGAAGATGATCCACTCGAGAGTCTATACCTCAAGCTCCAACCTCTAAACCGATGTAACTAAGATACCTAGTTTGCTAAGCTAGGTAGCTTAGAAGATGTAGAGTGTCTAATGGAGTATTTAATCTCAATAGACCTAATGATTCATAACACATGTGAAGGTTTTAGGTCTTGAGGAAGAAGGAGAGTGAAAGAAAATGAGCAAATGATCAAGTGTTGGCTAGTGTGGAGAATGGCTCATACTCATCTCTCATGAAGCATGGATTATTTTTCAATTGAAAATAGCAACCATGTTTCAATAATAAACACAAACCAATAAACAAATGTAATGATCCATGCTTCACTCCATGCCACAAATATCTTCAATTTCCACCTCATTAATCTATTTCCATAAATAAATAAATCCAAAAAATGAGGTGTCTCCTTCTAGAAGTATCTCTTGTGAAATTAAAAGAATGCCCTCATCGTATATACATATCCGTATTCGTGTTCCAAAAAATACAAATACAATAAGATAATAATAATCCAATAATATAATAGTAGGATCCAGTTTAAACCAAAGCTCACTGGTATTATCTGTCCGAACAACATCCGTGTAGCCAGTACACGTATGTGATCGAAATCCTACCGTAAAACCATACGGCCTCTATATCGTTTCATCCGAAACAAGGAAACCCTCTTTGTAGGACTCTAAAGACTCGATAGTACGCTGACAATGGGTTTAACCACAAGTCCATCAGCGGTACTAGCTGCACGTAACGGCTACCTAGGTATCTGTCGATAAGAAGGCCGATGAGCAAACTCATCCGAACTCCTACTGAGTCTATCTGTGACAATCTCCATACAGTCCAGTCTGTTCGTCTAAGATACTCGCATATCGGGCCTAGAGGGATGGTAACCGTCAGGCCCCTAATAGCGCAATAAGTCGTGTCGGGATAGAGCCCAATACACCCTGAGAAACTACTGGAGTACCTACCAGTAAATCTCTCTTACCCTGACCGGGGACTTTGTGTAATGGATTTTCGAACACAGCGCGATATCAACCCCCAATACCGGGAGAGACGAATCATATCTAACCACTACTGCCTCCAAGTGCTTCGGGACTGCACCCAACTACTACTTATTTGGATGACTCCTTTGAGCCGTGGTAGGGAGTAATCTAAGTACAGTGGGAACACTCGAGATGGATAGTTATGTCAAGTCAGCGGACTAACCTGTATTCACGCCACCCAGGAACTGCTACCTGACGATAGGTATAATACCAACGAGCAGTTCCCTACGAGTCCGTCTAGTGTAACTTATAGCCCAATGAGCACCTGTATACTATCTCCGGTAGGACATACCAATGGCTATGGGACAGACCATCTCCCTTGTTGGGATAAGAAGCGTATACACTAGTCTATTCTGGAGTATCGATGCCATATCTCGATAATCCTACGACTAGGGACCTTTATAAGAATGTGCTTATAGACTACCCAGCCCCCACTAGTGTGACTGCCATCACAACGCTGGTAGTCAAGCAAAGATCCTAAGGGCTCTACCAATAGGTATAAGCGATATGCTAAAAGAATAATATGTACATATTGAAATAGAATCAAACCAAGTAGCATACTACCATTTTGAGCAAGACTGTTATTATATCTGTGAATATCCCAAGCTTTCAAAATGTAATATACAATCCAGTACTATACAATAATGGCCTCTAGAGCATATATCACTAACACAGTTGACCTCTTCCACTACGTAAGCGACCTGCGGAGGTTCGGCATAATGAATCAACGAGACCGGTTCTGACGGCGCCGCATAAGTAAAACTGTGCCGACCCCGGATAATGTAACTGTACCATGACCTCCACAAATGAAAAGACTTCTGCTCTGGGTCATAGTCCCGAATTAGTTCAAAGACTTTCCGATATGTAGGCCCATTGGCGAAAGCACTCTCCGAGCGAACGCAGGGGAAGGAGGAATCGGAAGCCATAGTACCTAATATATATATATATATATATATATATATATATATATATATATATATATATATATATATATATATATATATATATATATAGAGGGTTAGTTATCTTCACAATGTAATCAACTACAATTAAAGGCCTTAGCGTTTTCAGTACATCCAAATTTGTACTACATTTTGGCATATTAAAGCCACCACAGTCCAAAGGAAAGGGACAATGGGCCCCAAAAAATCAAGATAATGCCCCATCAATGATGAGGTAGGCACCCATTGTAAGAATCCAAAAGGATTCTTATTTAATGAAAAATCTCATTGAACAGTGGAGTTCAAGGCTCCCAATGACCTCGAAGAACGTGTTCTACAACAGATTCAAATCTGCAAGAAGAACCCTAAAAAGAAAATAAGAAAAGGGAATAAAATTCCTAAAAGAAATTTCAAAAGAAATTTTCTCAGAGCTAAGCTCTGTAGAACAAACCGGAATTGAATTCCTTTGATAGTGGGATAAATCCCAGAAATCCTCATGGGAAATATATTGGAATTAAATTCCAGAGAATCCTTTAGAGATCAAAGCCACTAATAGGATAAAACCCTAAGATCTCTAAGACCCATGGTCTACCCAAATAAAGTTTTTAAGATCTATAGGAGATTATTCCAATAAAAGAGCAAAGCTCTGTTAATGGGTAAGAATCCAAAACAAAAAAGAAGTTTTTTATGGGTTGAAATTTGGCCATGATTCTTACCAAGTTTTTTTACAGAGTTCAACTCTAAGAGTTTCTTTAGTGCAGAGATCTAAGCTCTGAAAAGAGAATTAAATTCTCAAGGAAGAAGAAAGAAGAAGAAGGAACGACAATCATCTCAAGGGCCAAAACCCCTATTTATAAGATGTTAAGGGATTGTTCAACTCCCTAAGAGATCAGACGGTGGAAAAGGTAACAACGTTGCACTCATGTGTGAGCCACGTGAGCACAACGGTAGGGGGCATTTGTTTCCCCAATATTTAACCTAATTAAATAGCAAACCTCTGTTAGAATTTAATGAGGCAGCGCCTCACGTGCTCTCCATGAGGACGCCAGCGCCAGAGCCAATCTTATAGGATTAAATCCTATGGTGGCGCCTCACGTGTTCCTCACGCGGGCGCCAATGTACAAAGAAAAGAAGAATTTATTATATAAAAAGAGTTAAAACTCTTAGATGGCGCTGCACGTGCTCCTCATGCAGGCGCCAATGTGCAAAGCACATAAATACCTGTCATAAGAATTAAATTCTTAAGTGGCGCCCACGTGCATAACACGTGAGTGCCAGTGCTCAAGTTCATATCAGTAGAATTAAATTCTACATTTCCCTAACAAAAGTTGGGATATTCTCTGTTAAAGAGAGTCGTTGGATCAAAGATCAAACGGAGATGATAAGTCATCAAAATATAGAATCAAATTCTATTAGGAGAAAATATCTCCCATATCTTTCTAAATAAGAAAGATAATCTCGGTTGGATCAATGATCCAATAATAGAATAAAATTCTATTTTGGGAATATATTCTCTCAATCTTTCCAAACAAAAAGATTGCTCCCTGTAAAACAGAGAACCCTCGGATTAAAAATCCATTGGTGATTAGAAATCACCATTTGACAGAATAAATTCAGTATATGGGAGAATATTTCCCCAATCTTGTCAAAAACAAGAACAATATATTCTGTAAAACAGAAGTCCTTGGATCAAAGATCCAACGGTGGGTAAAATTCCCCAAATCAATTTTGGGACCAATTAAATCAATTGGAATCTCTCATTGAGAGATTTTCTTAAAACCTATTAACAATCTGCCTCCACTATATAAAGGACCCGAGACTTCAAGTCTCATAGAGAGAAAACCCCCAATAAGCTTCTGCCAAAAATATATTGAGCTCTTGAGAGAACAGAGAATTCAATTCTCAAAGAAGAAAACCTTCCTTCTCGAAACCCTAGGTAAAGAAAAGAGACCAAAATGTCTCTATCATATCTAAGGGTTTAACCCTTTTAAAAGAACATAGTTTTTTCTCTGGATCTAAGATTTATAAGACAAGTCTCTCATAAGTTGAGAATTTAATTCTCATCGGGAAGATCTTGTTCTTGAGAATCAAACATTCAGGGAAGAACAAATTCAAAAAGGAAAAAAATGGAGTCCATAATACTCCAGGAACTCGGTTTCTTCAAATAAAGAACTTAGTTCTCTAAAAACTCAACCCGAAATCCCTAAAAATAATGATTTTAGTGAGCATTAATGGTTAAAATGCTATTGACAGAGGTTTGACCTCTCTAAAAACATCAACAGAGATTAAGTCTCCATATAAAAAAACTAGCGCCTCACGTGCTTCCCACGTGGGCGCCTCCTTTTTTAACAGCGCCTAGCATCTCACGTGAAAAATACTTGGGCGCCCAAAACAGAAGGCCAGTGCCTCACGTGAAACACACGTGGGAGCTGAATAAAGTGCTCAGCGCCCCATATACAGCCGAAGACAGCTGAATGCTCAGCACTGATTGGGCAGCGCCCAGTGCTGCACGTGCTCTTCATGTGGGCGCCATATAAAAAGTGCTTAGCATTTCATATACAGCCAAAACGACTGAGTGCTCAACACTAATTTGGAAGCGCCCAGCGCCACACGTGCACCTCACATGGGCGCCATATACAGCCAAAACGGCTGAGTGCTCAGCACTAATTGGGCAGTTCCCAGCGCCGCACGTGCACCTCACATGGACACCATAGGAAGTGCTCGGCACTTCACATTTAGTCAAAAATACTTAAGTGTTCAACGTTCATTGGGCAGTGCCCATGACTGAATGCTTCACATGATATATATATTAGCATCAAAGCTCAAATAAGTGCTTAGCACTTTTATATAAAAAGAAAAGGGCTGAACAAACAGAGCCCAAATAAGTGCTTACCACTTTTGAATGAAAAAGAAAAAGAATTAATAGACTAAGCTTAAATTGGCTAAGTCTCCGAAATTTTCTTGCAGCTGAGCCCAAATCCTCTTTTGCTGTATCTTAAGTAAAAATGATCCTAAAAGCATTGTTAAATTGATCTTGGTCTCAAATAAGAATAACGTATCTTTAGCAAAACAAACTGAGCCCAAATGCTCACTTATATATTTAAGTTGACCTTAATCTCAAACTAGATTAAAGGTCCTTAAATAAAACAAAATATTTCTGAACTGTAGAAATATACAACCTAAGTTCAAAACCCTATCAAGCAAATTCTTGACCTAAGCCCAAATCTAAAATATACGGATTTGGACTAATCCGCGTCCTACGGGAGACGACATAAACTAGTTTCCGTATACAATCCATAGGCTACCAAAATCAACAAAACATACACACGGCACGAAGTGAACTGCCGGAGCAAGAGAAAGTGGTTATCGCAATGCGGTAACGTAATTAACTGCAGGGGCTTGCGCCTGTATGGAAGAGCGTCCCCACAATAAAAAACCCCCTCATAAAATGAAGGGGAATCTGATGAAGTCTGCTACAACGGCCGCATCTATCCAAACCTCCGATATATGGTACCATAAATCAACTTGGTATCTTCGGAGAGGTGGAAGGATAAATCCAAATAGCATCTTCCCCCAAATTCAGGCCATACGTCCTAACGTCTTGGTCCGGTCTTTCGGCGGTGAACATGAACCAATTTTCGAAAACTATAGTTATATTCTTTTGCTTTGCATAAAGGTATTCAGTTACGAATATCATGCACCTTATTCGATGGGGAAAGAGCCTTGATCCCTTCACGGGGAGTTCACTCTTAAGAAAAAGTTTATGTTACTATAACACTCTGTTTTCTTCAAAACCAATTGTTTTAAAAAGCGAAGCCTAAACCACTCATTTTCAAAACCACTCAAGTTCCTTCAACGATATCAAGTTCATTACATTAAAGGTTTTTCGCCAAAAACCATTCGTAGTCCTCCGTCATTTCAGATGAGTAGAACATAGTATTCATGCTATGTATTTTGGCCTTCATCAAGGCATATGTATGATAGCTAGGTGATGCTTTTCTGTAGCATAGAGAGATGTATTAATTCAGGATTGTCGTACAACTATTTTGGCCTTCATCAAGAGTTAGTACGGGTGGGTCTAGATTAATCAGAACAATGACGGGTTGAACTTGACTTGCGATTTATGACATTTTAGCCTTCCTCAAGGTCATAAGATGCTTGGGGAAAAAACCATATCGATAGTTTCAAATATAAGGGAAACTTACCAAGTTTGCACATATCTTCTAGAGTGTGGTAATTTTGGTTGTCTTCCGTCAAAATTATCACACAATAATAGTTGGATCCCGATTCCCACTAATGAGTAAGTATTACTCCTCGAAAGATTTTCACTTCACAATTATCTAACCTATCATGTGTCTAGAAAGTGTTAACGAGATTATGTTTCTGCGGAAACAGGGTTATTAAATTAGGTCCGTACAAAAGCATGAGGGGCCTCCCTTGGAGTACCAATACTGACTTGGCTGAACGGTTAGAGAACTTGTAAGGTGTACATGATCCCGACTAGTTCTCCTTTTAGGGTTTGAAGGATAATTCGAAGATACAGTGGGAGCCATCCAAATTAAATAAAGTGATAACCAATCTAATCTTGATAGAATGTACACTGAGTGTTTCTTTTCTTTCTCTGGTTTGCGACCATGATTGACCTTAAACTAAAACTCATAAACCATGTTAACCGAACCTTATTAAACATGTTTGTTTTGGATTGTCATGATTCATCACAAAGTCGCATATTTCCCTTTTACTTCTCCAGAACACTCTGTATCATTATGATAATCCATATAGCTTGGAAAGGCCATCGTATAGTTACATACGAACTCGAAGAAATTATTTTAGCCGAGAATAGCCGCTGGTTCTGGAGAATTTGAATTGTATAATTCTGTTGTCTCTCCTCCCTCACCTTCTATCAAGTCTATCAAGTTGAGAGCTCCTTGTATTAGGAGAGTACACCAGTTGCACTTATTAGATAGTCTTCTTCCAAACCTTAAGCTGGTACCTAAAGATAGGGAAGGAAGAAAACCAACTCGCCTAATTTGGTATACAGAAGGTAAGATGTAGAGACATATAAAGGGTTCGAGTGAGGGCAAAAAAATTGCGATTACTGTCGTAAATTTGGACAATGGAAGAGGCATTATTAGGAATACCCGGCCCTGTAGGGTTCCTAGGCACACTAGTGAGGTCTCACAAGGCATCGAACATGCCAATTTCAAAAAATCTAGGTGCCGAGAGACCCGACTATGGATCGTTTGCTAGAAAACTAGGCGAAAAAGCTAACTAGTTAACACTTAACTATGAGAATCGGAAATACAACCTTTGTAGATCCGGTGCTCCACCTCCATAGCTCCGCAATGAAGTCCTCTCGCTGTCCTACACAAATCCTGGGCTCTAGCGTCGGCTTCATCGGAGAATAGGCGAGCTAGGTCGTCGATGTCCATGCCGAAGATGATCTACGTCGAAGAATCGCAAGATCAAGCTCTCACTTCACCAAGTCAAGAAACTTGTGAAGGAAACACACTCTACTACTTGGCAAGAGGTAGAGGATGAAGAAATAGGAAGTGGGTAGACTTTAGATTTGGATTTCTCACTCATATCATCAATCCACCATTGATGTAGTCTAGGTTTTTCTTCTTGAGTTGAAGGAAGAAGAAGAAGAAATGATATGATAAGATTAATTCAAAAAAAAAGAAGAAAAGAATAATCCATTCTTATCATAACATAACCCAAGTTAAGTGTAGAGAATTGACCAAGGTTAAAGAATGGTTAGGGTTTAGGAGATGAGACAAAAATGGTGACTTAATGAAAGCTTCATGAAGCTTCATAATGAAAACAAAACTAGCCACCATTTTTCACTTCTTTTCCTTTTCTCATTTATCTTTTAAATGCAAATGAAAAGATAAATGATTGAATAAAAGAAAACCCTAATCATTTACTTAACTTAGGTTTAATTCATTACACTTAACAAAAAGATATGTATCATCAAACATGATACAATCAAGTGCACAAAAATCATATCGCATATGCAATGCGCACACCCGAGTGAGAAAATCCATTCAAAGTGAACCGATACTAGTTAATGCAAAGTAATATATCAAATATATAATTATGCATTAAATCACTAAATCAACACTTGATTCAATGATCCGGTCATGTCGCACATAACCGACTGGTATCTACAGTAACAACTTATCGAATCAACACTTGATCCGATAACCCGGCTATATCGCATATAACCGATCAATGTCACATCGCGAGAATGAAATACGGTATCACATACACGCATCATTCTCGGTCCTGCACATATCTCATATGCACTCCTATTTCGTTTCGCTTGAGCCAGGAAACCTCTGTGTAGGACTCTAAAGACTCGTCAATACGCCGGCAGCGGATGATGATCATATCAAACATCCACAAGCCGCAAGCGGTCTGCTAAACGTAACGGCCACCCGGGTATTGAGCGATCTGAAGATCGACGAGCAAGCCCGCTCACACTCCAGTGAATCCAACCAGTAACACTTCCGTACAGTCCGGTCTGATCGTCTGATATGTCGCATATCTCGCCTAGGGGTGGTAAACGTCAGACCCCAATAGCTCAATAAGTCGTGTCGATATGAGGTCTATAACAATTCGAGAAACTACTGGTAACACTTACCAGTAAATCTCAGCAACCCTGGCCAGGGATTTCCTGTTATAGCCAATCGAACACAGCGCAACATCAACTCCCTATACCGGGAGAGACGAATCCCCTCCTATCGCTCATTGCCTCCATGTGACTCGGGACTGTACCCAAAAACCACCGTTTTGCACGCCCTCTTGGACGTGGTAAGATGGAAATCAAAGCACAGTGGGAACCACACAAGACTCTATGACGATCTCGGGTCAACAGACTACTCTGTACCAGTGTCACCAGAGAACTGCCATCTGACGTGAGGTATAATACCATCTGGGAGTTCTCGGCGAGTCCGTCCAGTGTACCCAGTCTTTACTGAGCACCCGTATATCATCTCTGATGTCAAACACCAATGGATATGGGATCATCCATCGCCCATCTGTATGGGTCGAGAAGGTATACGCTAGTCTACTCTGGTATATTGATGCCCCTTCTCGATACACCCACGACTAGGGACATTGAAGGATGTACTTATGGACTACCATGTCCCCACTAGTATGATCCGCATCATAGTCCAGGTAGTCAAGTACATATCCTAAGGGCTTTACCAACATGTAATTGAGAGACAATCTGTGTACATGTTAAGGTAAAGAGCAACTAGATAGCATACTATCATGTTGAGCAAGAAAGTCCTCCCTATATATGTCCCAGCATCCACTACAATATACATCCTATGTACAGTAATGGCCTCTAGGGCATACATATAACTAACAATCTCCCACTTGCACTAGGGCCATCTGTAGCAGTGGTTGTAGTATCTCATACTCAACCATCCCATAAAAATCTCTCTTTGGGAACAGGCCTTTGTGAGTGGATCCGCTGTGTTGTCCTCTGAATCTACTCTCCTTACCTCGATCACCCTGGAGATCAACTATCTCCATGATCAAGTGATACTGCCTTAGCATATGTCTGGATCACTGATGGGACGGGCGTTCCTTGGCATAAGCCACAACTCCATTGTCACACAATGGTAGGAACGTAGTTCATCTTATGAACCAATACACACCCAAACAGCCTCTTTGGTAGCATCTTAAGTAGCGATGTATCGTGCCTTTATCGTCTAGTATGTCACGGTATCTAGCTTGGAACTCTTCCAACATACCGTCCCTTTACTCAGGGTAAAGACAATGCCTGTGACTGACATTCAGTCGTCTTTATCACCCTGGAACCCTTCCAGTGATTCTCCCCAGGATCGATTGATACCATCTCACTACAACTAGTGAGAATCCTAACATCCAATTAAATCTATCTCATAGATCCAAAACCCAGGATTTAGTAGGTATCACTTTGATCCTATGTGGAGAATCCATGTGATAAACGGAGATTGATCGAGCGTAGCATAGGAAACTCCTTCCCTATCAAGAGTATGACATCCACGTACTCTACGAGGATCATCACCATACTCCCTACTACCTTTTTGTATATACAAGGTTCATCTACCATTTTGATGATGTCAAACTCTTTGACCGCTTCATCAAAACAGATGTTCCAACTCCGCGATGCCTGCTTTATCCTATAAAGCATCTTGCACACGTTTCCGCTGCTCCCACTGTCTACGAAGCCCTCTGGCTGTGTACTTATAGACACTCTCTTCTAAACTTCATTTAGAAAAGTTGTCATGACACCCAACCACCAGATATCGTAGTCATGGTATGTAGCCGTGGCAAGTAGGATCTGGATGGACTTAAGCATAGGTATTGGAAAAGGTTTCATCATTATCCATGCCTGGTCGATGACGAAAACCTTTAACAATTCTAGCTTTGAAAGTCTCAACTTTTCCATGTACACCAAGTAATCTTCTCAAGATATACTTGCTCCTGATGGGGATTTAACCCTTCAGATATCGCAACCAAAGTCCATACTTTGTTGGTGTATAAGGATTCCATCTCAGATCGCTAAGCATCCAGCCATTCTTACAGAGTCCTACTCCTGATGGCCAGCTCGAAACAAGTTGGGTCATCATCTCATGATGTAATCTTAGCTCCCACTGTCATAGAGAAACCGAAGTATCTCTCAGGTGGGTGAGGAACCCTACTAGATCGGCGGAGAGGCTGAGGTTCGTTGGTAACTATTGAATCCTTTGGTTCTTTCAAATCATCAGCTGCAGTTTGTATAGCTGGAACCTTTCCAGTTCTACATTACAGACCTTGCCTCGAGCTTGTCCGGATTTTGCTTTCAGACATAGGCCGGACAACCCCAAATCTTAACTAACTTAAGAAATGGGCTCTTCCTTTTCCATATCACATATAAAGTGGTAGGCAACTGATTTGATTGGAACCCTATTCAATAGGTATGCAACTTCGTAAGTGCATAACTCCCAAAAGGAAAAAGGTAACTCAGTAGTACTCATCATCGAGCACACCTTATCATATAGGGTGTTATTGCTCCGCCCCGATATACCATCGTGCTATGGTGTATTCAGAGGAGTAATGCTGAGAGAGAATCTCATTCTCCTTTAGAATAATCCAGGATTTTCGTGCTCAAGTATTCTCCTTCTTGATCTCATCAAAGGACATAATACTTATACCCGTATTCTGGTTCTCTACTTCTAACTTATATTCTGTGAATATCTCAAAAGGTTCGGACTTGTGTTTCAACAGGAACATAGGTCTGAATCTCGAAAGATCATCAGAGAATGTAATGAAGTACAAAGAACCGGTCCTGGCATGTGTAGACAGGGGACCTACATACATCAACATGTATCATCCCAAGAGTTCACTAACTGTTTCTCTGTTTCCAGTAAACGGAGCTATGGTCATCTTCTCTTTGTGACATGACTGGCGAGTTTCAAAAGATGTAAATTCAAATTGATTTAAATATACATCTAAATGTAACTTCAGCCAGTCGGGTCGCATTGATCTGACCTAGTCTACAATACCTCAAGAAGAATTCGTTCATTTCTGAACTCTTCCTCTTATGTGTGATCCGTATACTAAGAACTGTAGTTTGATTTAGAACATCAATGCTTTTAGATAACGTGCCTGAACCGATCAACTTTTGATATAGGAAATGTTCAAAACATTATCCATCAATACAAAATTTTATCATTTCTTTACTGATAAAGAGACTGATATGATTTTGTATATCAGGTTCGGTATCTAATAACATTCATTCAGAATCAATGTATTGGTAATACAGGGTGACAGTGACCAACAGACTTGGCTGCAACACTTGCCCCGTTTTCTGCCTTATGAAACTTATCACCCGTTCTCAGTTCTCTACCTTTCTGCAGCCTTATGTAACAGATTACATATCTGGGATCCTGATCCGGTATCATATACCCAGGACGTAAAGGATACTGAGAAACAGTTCTGTATAATGAACAAACCCGAAGATGATGCATCAGCATGCACTCTCTTCGTTTGGGCGGCACGGGAATTCTGGTAATCCCCAATTTCCTGCTCTGTCTTATAACAATTATAAGTTGGAGCGGGACCAACGTTCCCCAGCTCAGTATAACAAGCGGGTTCGGTCAATATTCCGTTTTATTATCTTGATTAAGGCGTGATATGGTCGCTACCTGGAGAGAGAGAGAAGAAAACACTCAGCGTGCGCTCTGTCAAGAATAGATTGGTTTTTATTTTATCTAATCAGGATGGCTCCCACTGCTTTTTATCAAATCTTCCTTCAAACCCTAAAAGGAAAGACTAGCCGGGATTAATTACACACTACAAGTTCGCCAATCTTTCAGCCAGGCCAGTGTCGGTACTTTGAGGGAGGTCCCCCGTGCTTTCGCACGAACCTAATTAATGTAAACCTCGTTTTCCCAGAGGCGTAACCTCGTTAACACCTTTCTAGACACCTACTTGATCGGCTAATTGTAATATGTAAAACTCTCCCAGGAGTAACACTTACTCGCAGCGGGTATCGGGATCCAACTATCTAATAGAAGGTATGCAATCTCATTGCAAATTTCAACACTTGAAATTCCCGATAATGTTTTGCCCCTAGCGTCCTATGACCTTGACGCAGGCCAACAAACCATAGTCCGCTAGTCAAGTTCAACCCGTCATTTCCTGATTGAATTAAACCCACCCGCACGACCCTTGACGCAGGCCAACAAAGTCGCACGACTACCCTAATCCAATCACATCATATGCTTATGCAGATAAGCACCAGTTAGCTACCGCACACTACGCCTTGACGCAGGCCAACAAACGTAGCACGAATACTAACTACTACTTATCTGAAATGACGGAGGGCTACGAAAGGTTTTTCTGAAAACCTATTGCGTAATGAACTTGATATCGCTGTAGAATCAAATGATTTTAAAATGGAGTGCTTTTGAGGCTTTTCTAGTTTTGCTAAAGGAGTCACTCCCGGTGAAGGGATCGTCGGTCCTTTCCTCGTCGAATGAGGTGTGGGATATATCATATATATCACTATGCAAAGCAAAAACTCTTAAAAGCAATCAAAAGACAAACCGAGTGTGTAGCATCTGCCAGTTATTGCTAAAGGAGTCACTCCCGGTGAAGGGATCTCGGTCCTTTCCTCATCGAATAAGGTGCAGGATATATCACATATACCGCTGTGCAAAGCAAGAACTGTAGCTACCTGTTTTATTTTGAAATTCGATTCTACAACATCTTAGGTTTCTTTTATTTCATTAATCATATTAATGAAGTCCCATCATTTAAGTACCTAAACATCACAGATAAATACGTCGTACACTTATGCCATCCGCATTCGCCTCGATGTCCCCTCGTGCACCGTTAGGTTAGGTAACTAACGGCAGGGCAGGGCAGGGCTAGCGCGGGTGTAAAACATAAGTAACGTCTATATAATATATCATATATACTATATACTGTATCTATCACAGAACATCACATGATTACATCACAGATATCGCAGCAGAAGAATCATATGAAATATTGGATATACTAGGACGTCCGTGTTTTCAATACGAGCCAGTATAAAACACGGATTCCACGGTCGTGATGAATAGCCAAACCCACACCCCTAGACCCCTACGAGAGCGGCAAGCAACCCTACCAATTCTAGAGTTAGGAGACCCGGACTCGACTCCTCGAGTTGGTCTCCCACTGGACTCCAGAACCCGGTTACTTGTGCCCTCCTCCTTGGGTCTATCCTAGTGCGGAAAAGTAAATAATATACAAACGGTGACAACTTCCGCAACCTGGAAGCGCCCCAATAAAAGAATATTACATACAAGTTTTTACATGAATGAAAATGAAAAACACTCATCTCACATAAAAACCCCCGGCTATTCAAACACGACGATCCAATATAACATATCCAGCAACACATAACATCACATGTCATCTACGTAAGTAAATATGCGCATCCCAATTGTCGTTGACATATAGCAACGAAACCGGCGATATCACATATTACACTTACGGTCACAGAAAAGAAAGTGTAAAACTACAACAGTTGGAATCCGCAACCAGCTCAGACATCGCATGCCTGACCAAATGAATTACTTAGACATCGCATGCCTAACAATTATAAACCCCGCATTTTAGTCTCATTATCGAAAACACTTTTCAATACTTAGTCGGGCAATTCAACAGGATTCCCGACATTTTGATCGAATGCTCGTCGCAAACTTCAGTAGGCGGCTGCACCCCCGATACCGTCGACGAAGTGCACCAAGGCGGAACACCGCTTCCGCGAGCACCCGAACGGATGCTTTCGGCGACGGGGTTCTCCTACAGTCACTTGGTCGGGGCTATGGAGTGAGGTTGTCTATTAAGTTTACCCGGCGAGTATCTGCGTACGCTACGTGATTGCGACGGACTTTTGATCACATCAAAATTCCGTGGCAACCGATCAAGTGAGACTAAACTGCTATGTTTATAATATTCATTCCGTTATCTCATAACTATTTGTGAATTCCAATTATTGTATCACATTCCAGATAAACAGAAAATGTTAAACTTTCCGATCGAACAATCGAACACCCAAGTTTTCCCGATACAATCCAACACATGAAATAAGTCTAACAACATTCAGTTCGTGCCTCAGTACCAACGGTCCAGCCGTAGAAGGGTCAAGCCAACGCCTCACATGTGGCACGCCGTACTGCCCCAAACCCGAAGGTTCAAAGGGCAGTTCAAGACGGTCACATAATCGAGTTAAGGTTTGTTGTCTTCTAGAGGGACCATCGCGTTACTTGCACTACTTAGAACGTCGTTAAACTACGGAAAAATCCAACACTTGGAAATTTCCCGACAGGGGAAAAATTGGGTATTTATATCCGGTCGAACTTTTTAACATATTCTAATATTTATCCGGAAAGCCACATAGACAAAATTTGATACTCGGACCGAACATTCGAATCCCCAAAACAACTGCAGAAAAATCAACTCTTGAATAATATATTAAAATTATCCAGAAAACAGAAGAGTCAAATATAACAATTACTGTGCAAACAGGAGTCAACGATTCAATATAACGGCCGCGGAACCGCCGCGCCACGTGGGGTAAGGCCGTGGTTCCGCGGTGGGTTGACGGAGTTAGGGCTCCGTTTTGCACAGTAATTCATTAAAAACCCTGCTTAATTTTCTGCATATTTTTAATATGGAAAAATCCAGATTTTTAAAAATTGGACAGAGAGCAAGTTTGTGATCGGGTTTCGGGTTCGTTCGGACTTCAAATTCCGTCTAGATTTCGCCTAAGGCTCTAGCTAGGCTCTGATACCACTGTAGGGTTCCTAGGCACACTAGTGAGGTCTCACAAGGCATCGAACATGCCAATTTCAAAAAATCTAGGTGCCGAGAGACCCGACTACGGATCGTTTGCTAGAAAACTAGGCGAAAAAGCTAACTAGTTAACACTTAACTATGAGAATCGGAAATACAACCTTTGTAGATCCGGTGCTCCACCTCCATAGCTCCGCAATGAAGTCCTCTCGCTGTCCTACACAAATCCTGGGCTCTAGCGTCGGTTTCATCGGAGAATAGGCGAGCTAGGTCGTCGATGTCCATGCCGAAGATGATCTACGTCGAAGCATCGCAAGATCAAGCTCTCACTTCACCAAGTCAAGAAACTTGTGAAGGAAACACACTCTACTACTTGGCAAGAGGTAGAGGATGAAGAAATAGGAAGTGGGTAGACTTTAGATTTGGATTTCTCACTCATATCATCAATCCACCATTGATGTAGTCTAGGTTTTTCTTCTTGAGTTGAAGGAAGAAGAAGAAGAAATGATATGATAAGATTAATTCAACAAAAAAAGAAAAGAATAATCCATTCTTATCATAACATAACCCAAGTTAAGTGTAGAGAATTGACCAAGGTTAAAGAATGGTTAGGGTTTAGGAGATGAGACAAAAATGGTGACTTAATGAAAGCTTCATGAAGCTTCATAATGAAAACAAAACTAGCCACCATTTTTCACTTCTTTTCCTTTTCTCATTTATCTTTTAAATGCAAATGAAAAGATAAATGATTGAATAAAAGAAAACCCTAATCATTTACTTAACTTAGGTTTAATTCATTACACTTAATAAAAAGATATGTATCATCAAATATGATACAATCAAGTGCACAAAAATCATATCGCATATGCAATGCGCACACCCGAGTGAGAAAATCCATTCAAAGTGAACCGATACTAGTTAATGCAAAGTAATATATCAAATATATAATTATGCATTAAATCACTAAATCAACACTTGATTCAATGATCCGGTCATGTCGCACATAACCGACTGGTATCTACAGTAACAACTTATCGAATCAACACTTGATCCGATAACCCGGCTCTATCGCATATAACCGATCAATGTCACATCGCGAGAATGAAATACGGTATCACATACACGCATCATTCTCGGTCCCGCACATATCTCATATGCGCTCCTATTTCGTTTCACTTGACCAAGGAAACCTCTGTGTAGGACTCTAAAGACTCGTCAATACGCCGGCAGCGGATGATGATTATATCAAACATCCACAAGCCGCAAGCGGTCTGCTAAACGTAACGGCCACCCGGGTATTGAGCGATATGAAGATCGACGAGCAAGCCCGCTCACACTCCAGTGAATCCAACCAGTAACACTTCCGTACAGTCCAGTCTGATCGTCTGATATGTCGCATATCTCGCCTAGGGGTGGTAAACGTCAGACCCCAATAGCTCAATAAGTCGTGTCGATATGAGGTCTATAACAATTCGAGAAATTACTGGTAACACTTACCAGTAAATCTCAGCAACCCTGGCCAGGGATTTCCTGTTATAGCCAATCGAACACAGCGCAACATCAACTCCCTATACCGGGAGAGACGAATCCCCTCCTATCGCTCATTGCCTCCATGTGACTCGGGACTGTACCCAAAAACCACCGTTTTGCACGCCCTCTTGGACGTGGTAAGATGGAAATCAAAGCACAGTGGGAACCACACAAGACTCTATGACGATCTCGGGTCAACAGACTACTCTGTACCAGTGTCACCAGAGAACTGCCATCTGACGTGAGGTATAATACCATCTGGGAGTTCTCGGCGAGTCCGTCCAGTGTACCCAGTCTTTACTGAGCACCCGTATATCATCTCTGATGTCAAACACCAATGGATATGGGATCATCCATCGCCCATCTGTATGGGTCGAGAAGGTATACGCTAGTCTACTCTGGTATATCGATGCCCCGTCTCGATACACCCACGACTAGGGACATTGAAGGATGTACTTATGGACTACCATGTCCCCACTAGTATGATCCGCATCATAGTCCAGGTAGTCAAGTACATATCCTAAGGGCTTTACCAACATGTAATTGAGAGACAATCTGTGTACACGTTAAGGTAAAGAGCAACCAGATAGCATACTATCATGTTGAGCAAGAAAGTCCTCCCTATATATGTCCCAGCATCCACTACAATATACATCCTATGTACAGTAATGGCCTCTAGGGCATACATATAACTAACAGGCCATCCCCTTGAAACATTTATGTTTCAGAATTTCTGTAATGTTATAATTGAAAACTGTTTTCCCAATAGATTCAGACTCCAGGATATGTATATACCGGATTAGAGTTTCACATCTGTAGGGCGTTACAGATACCGAGAAGGAGTAGAATATTGGAAAATGGGTGATTTGATCCACAATATCGGAATTTGTAGCAATTGGTGATATAGGATTAAATCGCCTGGTTTTGCTTAACGACAAATATTTGGTTTTGAATAACCGTTGTTATGCACCAATTTTTAAAATAATATATCTGTATCTTTTTTTTATAAAGTGAGATTGTAGAGTGTTTTCCGTCACCCTATTGAGATAGGAATGCGCGTCGCTTGTCAGGCATATTATAGATTCCCCCTGCCTAGGTTAGGCAGGGGTTTATTGATTATGGGGATTCAAATTTCCGGCAACCGCGGACTAAGCTGCTGTTAATTACCCCTCTCTTTTAGAGCGAGAGAACCTCCGATTAACAAGTCAAATAGATCATGTGAACTCAATATGCAATATGTGCGTGTTGTGTTTGGGAACAAGTTTGAGGGTCCTTAAGGAATATCGGGGGCCTCGTAGAGTTTTTACAGGGGTCCCGCTACTCGGATAGTAGCCCCCTGAGGGATGTGGGGCAGTTCCCCGTTAGAAATTTTTTCTAATGGGAGAGGTGATGAATGTATATGTGCCACATGCGCACTTAACAAAGTGAACACGTGGAAAGGTGCGCACATGACAAGTGCACACCTGCCAAGACGCATACCTAGCGAGGTGCGCACCTGGCAAGGTTTGCACTTAACAAAGTGCGCACCGGCTAAGACGCGCACCTAGAAAGGTACGCACCCACCAATGTACGAGAGAGTGAAGGGGGACAAAAGGTCTAGTAAAGTGCGCACCTAGCAAGGTGCGCACTGGGGATGGTGCGCACTTGGCTTGATGTGCACCCAATAAGGTGCGCACCTAACCAAATGGGCACCTACCATGGTGCGCACCTAGCACAGTGCAAATAGGGTCGAAACCCAATGGAGAAACAGTCCAAAAACCCAAAGATTTTAACTTTGAAGATCAAAAAAGGCTCTTTTTCCCTTTCTTAAGGCATCCTAATGTGCGCACTTGGATTTGATTGAAAAGAAAAGAAAGGAGAAAGAGACTTGTGCAATAAAGAGTGGCTCAAAACTCAAATTTTTTTTTGGGGAATCAAGTTTGAGGCTCGTCCTCAAATTATCATGGGGGGGGCCTTTTATAGGCTTACATTTTTTATATTTAGCCCCATGGCTTGTACAAAAATTGGGTTATTGCCTATTAAAATTAAAAATTATAACTAGTTTTTCTTTCTCTTTTCTCTTCTTTGGACGCCCCTCTCTTCATGCTTGGGCTTGGGCCAACTTAGCTTTTAATTTTAATTTTCGTTTTGACTTTGAGGTTGATTTTGATTTTTCGGTTTGGCAACGGGGTGTAAATTTTTACCCCAATAAAATGCCCCCATCAATGAATGCACACTGCATACATGGGCCATGTGTATGAATTGATGGATCTTCTTCTGTAGGAAGTTTGACTATGTTGTGGAGTATCATTTCGGGGGCGGAGCATAATTCCAGGGGTCGGAGTATCATTCCGATGTGCATAATTCCGGTGGTTGGAGCATCATTCCAAGGTGCGGAGCATAATTCCAGGGTGTCGGTGTATCATTCCGAGATACAAAGCATAATTCCAGGAGCATAATTCCGGAAATAGAGCATAATTATAGGGGCGAAGTATCCTTCCGGGAGCATAATCCTGACAGAAAATGTAGATACTCCGAGACGAAACATGATTCCGACACGGGGAATATATTCTGAGACGAAGTATGATTCCGACGCAGAGGTTGACATTCTGATCGAAACATAGTTTCGATACAGAGGTTGATTCCGAGGCGAAGCATAATTCCGACAGGGAAGGCAGAAACTCCGAGGCGAAGCATGATTCCGACGCGGGGCAAATATATCCTGAGATGAAGTATAATTTTGACACAGGGTTCCGGGCCGAAGTATAATTCTGACGCGTGATGGGTATATCCTGAGATGAAGCATAATTTCGACGCAGGGGTAGACATTAATTGACTTTTGATTTGACTTGGATTTTGGATTTGGTTTGACATCAGCATCACTACACTGGAATATGGTACGAGGAGCGAATTATCATTTGGCATGAGTGAATTTGAGGATTTTGGTTTGGCATCCACATCGCTACACTGGAATATGGTACCAGGAGTGAATCATCATTTGCCGTGAGGGGATTTCCTTCGTTCCCAGTTTAACGACTTAGGGGTCATCTGTTCCCAGTTTAACGACTTAGGGGTCTATTGGATCGAAAGTTTGGAATTTTGGGGATGGGGTCGGAATCAATGTTGCTAACACTGGAGCACAGGTGCCATGAGAAATTCATCATTTTCCTTTGCCTGTTGGAGAGTGATGGCCTAGGAGACAGGTTTAAGTCCCTGTCACTTAAGGCTTTTCAATTTTATGAGCCGTAAGGGTCTCATAAAAGCATTTTCCCCCTATGAGTCGAGAGGATCTCGTAGGTGTATCTTCTCCTTTGGAGTCGTGAGGACCCCCAAGCGTGCTTTCACCTTGTGAGTCGTAAGGATCCCACTAAGCTGTTTTCTTACGAGTCGAGAAGATCTCGTAAGCTCTGTTTTCCTTGTGTATCATGAGGACACATAAGTGGGTCGTCCCAAATGGAGCATAATTCCGAGGGCGAAAACCGGCTGCAGGGCTAGTAGAATTTGGTTGGTATGGGGATTATTTATGCTCCTGGATTATATACTGTATTCCACTTAGGGACATGCCATAGGGCCGGGAGAATTGGGGAATTTGGGTTTTGGTTTTTTTTGTTGGCGTCTTCATCGCTACGCTAGGATATAGTTTCAGGAGCGAATCATCATTTGCCTTTGGAGGGGTTTGAGGCTTTTTTTTAACTATGATTGCTCTATCGTTTCAGCTTTTCTTAACGCGAAGGTCGTGATTGCCCTATCATTTCAGCTATTTATTCACGGTTGCTCCTTCATTTCGGCTTTATTTTCATTTTTACTCGCTGATTTTTATTGCGAATTTCCCCATCATTTCGGCTTTATGTTTCCTGTTACTCACTGATTTTTGTTGCGAGTTGCCCTATCATTTTGGCTTATTATTTATTTATTTATACATTTATACATTTCTTCTTTTACACTCCCAGTTTAACGAATTAGGGGTCAATTGTTCCCAGGTTAACGACGTAGAGGTCATGGAGTGTTTGCTTATTCAAACTTCTCAAATTTTGATCTTGGTGGAGCTGAGTTGATGACCGTAACTTAGTAGTTTGCCGGTACATCTGAGAACGGTAAGGTTTTCCTAGCCTTGTAATGGTTCTCCACCTAATCTTTGAAAATATAGCAGTTTTCGATGGTATGACTCACCATCCTATGATATAGACAGTATATAGGATCATCGGTCACGTTCATTTTATATGGCCTCTATAGAATAGGCAGTTACAAACCGTTGTTCAAGGCGTCCTTAAATATTTTGCGGACTTCGTCCCTCCTGAAGGAGTAGACTTTCTTCCCCCTCTCCATTAAAGTCGGTGACTTCCCTGATACTGGCCTTCGAGGTCGATCAGTCTTTGGTTCACCTGTTGTCTGCTTACTCTGGTTAGGATACGTATCGGAGGTACTGGAGGCTGATCGCGGCCATTTTTCGCAAAGGTGTTCCACTTTTGGGCTGGAGGGAGTATTAGTCGGCTGTTTCAGGATATCGATCCCTGGCTCATGAACCAAATTTTTATTTTGCTTTGATTGTATTTGCACGACTTGGGTCATGAGATCTGCCACGATATTCGCCAGCTCGTCGACTTTGGAACGGACTTTGGACAACTCCTCGTCCTTTTCCTGAAGCTTCTTTTTAAACCATTGGAATAATACTTGTTCTATAGTTCCGGGTATGATAACCGGGTTATCCTTATTGTCTGAGCTCGATTCTGCAGGAATCACGAGCTCCATTTGCATAATAGCCTGGACAGGCTCGTCATCATCTCAATCGAGCCGGTGTAGGGTAAAAACAACCATGTCATTGTCATGGCTATAAGGTGTAGGAGGACTTGTTCCTCTGGGCTCCACCATGTAGATCGTATGGATTGGTGTACCAGTCTATTGCCTTCTTGTTGGTAATATTGCTCGTTGGGGTTTTGGCTTGTTTCCTAAGTCTGTTCCTTTTAGAGAAAGGCAGATGACTGAGAGCGGCAGGTTTCCGAAGGGCTTCGGTCTCTGTTTATATGAAATTGGCGGTCGCAACTTGATTGTTCGCTAACACGCTGTTCAGTAGAAAATATCGCGCATTTGATATAACATTTTCCTTACTTTTCTTAAATATTTAAAGGTGTTTATTATAAATATATAACATATTTGAGGTTTATCTGCAAAATACTATTTACCATATGTTTATATATTATAATTAACATTATGAAGGAAAATGTATGCATATAATATTTATATAATATTTTTTATTATGCATATCATATCAAATATTCTAATCAAAATTCTTTAAAAGATATAATATCATACAAATGGTTAGAACAATATCTCTATAACAAATATTACTAACATTCTTCATGGAGATATTGTGCAATATTTGGCTCAAGTCAGGAGATCGGGATATCGAGATGTCGGGAATCAAAAATCTGCCGATGAAATTTAATTAAAATCGAAGAATCAATACTGGCAGAGACTCAGGAAATATTTTCAAATTCCAGATATCAAATAAATCTCCATGTGTCACAATGAAGAAGCCTCAGAAGTTTAAAACCATAAATTCACCAAACGGCCGCGGTTGCGCGGCTAAAACCACCAATAAGAGGCGGATCCGCGGCCGATCCAACGAGTTAGGGTTTGGGATTTTTAGGCTTGATTTGCAACAACAAACCTAATACTAGGGATCTAGAGTATCTGGTTTTGGGACTATATAAAGGACCGAGGGATAAACTTAGAAATCATCACCTTTTACACGAAACAAATCACCGTCAAAGAATAAGTGATCTACGACAGGTCCGCGATTCGACGTGATAAGACGACGTGATATTCGATGGAACATCTACTTCCTACAAAGTAGAGATCGAGAGCAACTTCTTCTTCCTCTTGTAATCTAAACTCGAAGGTTTTGTAATTGTGAAGTTGATTAATAAAGGTAGATCATTAGATTAATTAGTTCGTATTTAATTTCTGTATTTACGTTATGATCTCATTCTCTATCCGTTCTTCTATCTCCATCATGCGTGAGTAATTATCCGCTTGATAGGGTTCGTAGGATTAGGATAGATCAATGGATGAGAAAATATTTTAACTTCTTTTATGTCTTATGAAGTTTATAAACTTTAGCAAAAGAATCGTTAACATCTTAATCGGGTACGCTACTAATTTATTGCTAGTCTCGATCGCGATTTGAGATCAGATTAACAATTATTTTGTTAAGGGCTAGACATGAATAGAGATCAATGAAAGCATAAGGGTCAATAGAGTGGAAACCCTAGTTTCATCCAAGAACCCTAATCCTCATTCATCACTATCTGTCTAGTTTTTAACGTATCAATAGATAAAAGGAGTCATCATTATTAGTCATCCATGACTACTAAATCCTAACGAACCCTACAAGCCTACTTCTTATATATTCTATATCCGTATTTAAACGTAGATCTAGAATCTATTCTCCCATATTCTTTTATTCTAATCAACTCGTCTAAAGCAATATTAAAAGTTCCACGCATCCCTGAGGATGACCCGTACTCATCTCGGCTAGCTACACGCAATACCGTTATTGATTGCTGTTAACCACTTTACACTCTCACATAGAATCAATCGAATGGCGCCATTGCCGGGGATACGTGCGTAATTTTTTTTCTTACTATTCGTGTTGAATTCTTATTCGATCCATATCATAAAAATAAAATCAAAACCACATCTTGCATATTTAACAATAATTGTGCGAATTTTTACGAGGGAATCTGGAGTCACTTGAACGAGAAATTAGAGATTCATAAACATTCAAAATATTCTAGAGGAGCAAGAGGGTGCACTACAGAATAATTATCAAAAGACTCCATCTTTGTGCCGCGGAACTGCGGCAATAGTATGACTTTGGTCGCGGAACGGCGGCGGAGTTGGGGAATCGTGCCTCCAAAATCTTCTGGTAATCTCTTCATATATTTTTCTCTCCTCTGAAATCTAATGATTTGATTTTCTGCAGGATTCTTTGCAAAATTTCGCTGCTCAAAAATCATTTTGCGTGTTTTGTTTTGCGGTTTGTTTTTGCATATTTTTAATATGGACTTTAAGGAGAAAGACCAAAATTCAGATTAGGTGGAGATTTCATCACCCTTTGCAGGCTCTACAAATCACAAAATGAGCATCCGCATAACCCTACATTAATTAAAAAAATATCTAGATCAAGACCCTAAGGACCGTCGTGCTCAATTAGAACAGAGGAAGGTCGTGGGTAATCTATCGCTTATCCGCATTACTTTTGTGGTGTCTAAGGAAAGTGTGACTACGGAAAGTGGTTGCTTAATTAGGCCCGCTATTTTCGGTGATTCGTACAGTGTGTAATTCCACGTTGCCAACCCCGGTTCTTGCGGGGAGGCGGAAACGGTATAAAAATCAAATTTTTAGCGCACTAGGCAACATGGACTAACAAAAGGAGGGATCTTTGCTAAACAAAACTAACTAAAAGCTAACTAGAAACTAGCTAAAGGGTAGAATGGTTATACCTAGGGTTTTAAGTCCTTCTCTCCTTGCTCCTTGGAGTTGTAGAAAGGGATCACCTTTGTCGTCTTCTCACGTCGAAGAAGGATCCACCCGAAAGCCTCAACCTTTGGCTTCAACTTCAAGCTAGAAGTAACTAGGGTGCTAGAAGTGCTAATCCTAGAACCCTAGATGAGAGTAGAGATTACTATGGAATGGTTTTTCTCAAGCTCAAGTGTTTCTCAACACATAAGAGGGGAGAGCTTGAGGAAGAGGAAGAGGAAGAGCAAGAGAGAGAAACTATATGATAGAATGAGAGAAATATGAAGCATTCTCACATATATGTGTGAATTATTGTGAATTGATAATTAGTGAGATAATTGTCATGGCTTAATCAAGACATAACCATTATCATTTCATTTTTAATGCAAATTGCAAGGATCAAAGAGCATCTTCCAAATGAAATGATGAAGGTCAAAATGTCAACCTAGGTCAACAAGTCAAGAATGTCAAATGGTCAACAACCATAACCATGCACAATTATATTAAACTAATATCAATTAACCATAATACACACATAAGCATTAGGGTTAATAAAATGACAATGGTCATTAACCTTAATCAAAGTCCTCTCCCTCTGTCTCAAGCAACTGTGCATACGCACCCGTATTCGTGATCCGAGGAACACGAATACAAAGAGATAAAACCAATCCCAAATCATATACTAGGATCTGGCTTAAACCAAAGCCCGCTAGTATAAGCTGTCTGGACAGCAAACGTGCACAAGTGCGCGGATGTGAACGAACCCCGTCGCAAAACCATGCGACCTCTACTCATTTTGCCTAAAGGCGAATACCTCTCTGTGTGGGACTCTAAAGACTCGACACTACGCTGGCAGTGGGTTTAACTACAGACCGCAAGCGGCACTAGCTGTACGAAACAGCCCCCAGGTAGATGTCGATAAGAAGACTGACGAGGTAACCCCATCTGAACTCCTACTGAGCCTGTATGTGACAGTCTCCGTACAGTCCGGTCTGTTCGTCTGATACATCGCATGGCGGGCCTAGAGGGGCGGTGAACGTCAGTCCCCTAATAGCGGTACAAGTCGTGTCGGAGTGTAGCCCAGAACACCCTGAGATAACACTGGAAACCTACCAGTATATCTCTCTTGCCCTGGCCAGGGACTACTTGTGTAATGGCTCTCCTGGACACAGCGCGATGTCAACCCCCAATACCGGGAGAGACGAATCCTGTCTAACCGTCACTGCCTCCAAGTACTTCGGGACTGCACCCAAAAACTACCTGTTTGCACGACTCCTTTGAGCCGTGGTAGAGTAGTAATCAAAGTGCAGTGGGAACACACTCGAGGCGAAGTGACAATGTCAAGTCAGCGGACTAAGCTGTACTCATGTCACCTGGGAACTGATAACTGACGATAGGTATAATACCAACCAACAGTTCCCGACGAGTCCTGTCCAGTATACTCGTAACCTAACGAGAACCCACATACTATCTCAAGTACGACGTACTGACGGCTGTGGGACAGACCGTCTCCCACGCTGGGATGAGAAGCGCATACGCTAGTCTACTCCGGAGTATCGATGCCCTATCTCGATAGTCCAACGACCAGGGACCTGTATAAGGATGTGCTTATGGATTACCCAGCCCCCACGAGTGTGAGCGCCATGACAACGCTGGTAATCAAGCAATAATCCTTAGGGCTCTACTAATATGTATATAAGCGATATGCTAAAAGAAATACATGCACATATTGAAGTAGAGACAAACCAAGTAGCATACTACCATTTCGAGCAAGATTGTATATACAACTGTGAATATCCCAAGCTTCCATCAAGTAATGTACAAACTAGTATGATACAGTAATGGCCTCTAAGGCATATAAACTAACAATCTCCCACTTGCACTAAGGCCATGTATTGGCGTATCGAAGACCTATCATCTCGATCAGCCGCTCGAACTGAGTCTGGGGCAAGGCCTTGGTGAATGGATCTGCAGTGTTATCTTCTGAAGCAACCCTCCGAACCTCGATCTCCTGGCGATCCACGATCTCCCTGATCAGGTGATACCGCCTCAAGATGTGTCTGGATTTCTTATGGGACCTGGGTTCCTTTGCTAAAGCTATAGCCCCGTTGTTGTCGCAATACAGAGGTATTGGGTCAACAATGGACGGAACCACCTGAAGTTCTTTCAAGAACTTTCTCATCCAGACAGCTTCTTTTGCGGCATCAGATGCAGCGATGTATTCCGCTTCCATAGTCGAGTCAGCAACGGTTTCCTGTTTGGAGCTCTTCCAACACATCGCCCCTCCATTGAGGGTAAAGACAAAACCCGACACGGACTTGGAATCATCCTTGTCACTCTGGAAGCTGGAGTCAGCAAAGGCCTCAATCTGAAGGTCTTTTCCGCCATACACCAAGAACATCTCCTTAGTCCTTCTCAGGTACTTGAGAATGTTCTTTACTGCTATCCAATGTTTCTCTCCAGGGTTTGACTGATACCTGCTTACTACACTCAGTGCATAAGCCACATCTGGTCTGGTACACAACATCGCATACATTATAGAGCCTACCGCAGAAGCGTAGGGTATAATAGACATGCGATCCCTCTCCAAATCAGTCTTGGGAGACATCTCTTTGGAGAGGGTGATCCCGTGACAAGCCGGTAGATTACCGCGCTTGGAATCTTCCATACTGAATCTCTTCAGTATGGTGTCGATGTACCTGGACTGTGAAAGTCCTAATATCCTCTTGGATCTGTCACGGTAGATCCGGATACCCAGAATGTATGAGGCATCACCCAGGTCTTTCATGGAGAACCTGTGTGATAAGAACCCCTTGACAGATTGTAGCATAGGAATGTCATTTCCTATTAAGAGAATGTCATCCACGTATAAAACGAGGAATACTACAGTTCTCGCTACAAATCTACAATAGATGCATGGTTCATCTGGATTTTTGATAAAGCCAAATTCCTTGACCGTCTCATCAAAACAGATGTTCCAACTCTGCGATGCCTGCTTTAGTCCATAAATGGACTTAAGCAACTTGCACACCTTTCCGCTGCTCCCACTCTGAATGAAACCCTCTGGCTGGTCCATATAGACACACTCCTCTAAATGTCCATTTAGAAAAGCGGTCTTTACGTCCATCTGCCAAATTTCATAATCGTGGAAGGCAGCAATGGCAAGAAGGATCCGAATGGATTTCAGCATAGCTACTGGAGAAAAGGTTTCGTCATAGTCCAAACCAGGTCACTGACGAAAACCCTTTGCAACCAGTCTAGCTTTATAGGTCTCAACCTGTCCATCTACACCAATCTTCCTTTTGAAGATCCACTTGCATCCTACGGGTTTTACCCCATCTGGAGCAATGTCCAACGTCCATACTTTGTTGGTGTACATGGACTCCATTTCGGCCCGCATTGCATCCAGCCATTTTACCGAGTCGACGCTCTGAATGGCTTGCTGGAAGCTAGTAGGCTCATCACAATCTATGATGCAATCCTCTCTATCCCCATCAATGAGAAAACCGTAGTATCTCTCGGGCGGATGAGACTGCTTACTACTCCTGCGGAGTGGCGTAAGAATGTCCTGATCTTTCGAACCCTCTGGTTCTACTAAGCTTTCAGTAATAGCTCGTGGTTCTGGAATTTCTTCCAGTTCTACTGCGCTCCCATTTATTTCTTTTTCTATGAACTGGTGTTCTAGAAAGTGGGCATGGCGAGAAACAAAAACCTTTTGTTCCTTTTCGCAATAGAAGAAATATCCCTTGGAGTTCTTTGGATATCCCACAAACTTGCACTGTACTGAGCGTGCCTCGAGCTTGTCCGCATGCTGCTTTTTTACAAAGCTGGACATCCCCATGTCTTAATGTGATTAAGATAGGGTCTCTTCCCACACCACATCTGATATGGTGTAGTAGGCACAGTCTTAGTTGGAACTCGGTTCAAAAGGTATGCAGTTGATTCTAGCGCATATCCCCAGAACGATCGCGGTAACTCAGCGTTACTCATCATGGACCGTACCATATCCAATAGGGTTCGGTTCCGTCTCTCCGATACACCATTATGTTACGGAGTGTATGGAGGAGTAAGCTGAGGGAGAATTCCATTCTCTTTTAAGTAACCCAGGAACTCGGCACTTAAGTATTCACCACCTCGATCAGATCTTAGTGCCTTGATACTTTTGCCTGTTTGTTTTTCTACTTCATTCTTATATTCCTGGAATTTTTCAAAAGCCTCGGATTTATGTTTCATTAAGAAGACATAACCGTACCTTGAAAAGTCATCCGTAAAAGTAATGAAGTAAGAATAACCGCTTCGTGCATGTGCAGACATTGGACCGCACACGTCGCTGTGTACGAGTCCCAAGAGCTCGCTCGCTCTTACTCCGTGTCCAGTGAACGGAGTCTTTGTCATCTTTCCTTTGAGACAGGATTGACTAGTTGCATACGATTGATATTCGAACGGATCCAAATATCCTTCTGCATGTAACTTAGTCAACCTTCTCTCATTGATGTGACCCAGTCTACAATGCCATAAAAAAGTTTTATTGATTTCTGGAGACTTTCTTTTGTGTGTATTCTGGACATTGAAAATCTGTGGTTGGTTTAATACGTATATACCGTTGTTTAATGTACCTGACCCAATCAAAACTTGAGTAAGGTGAATGTTCACTACATTACTTACAAATGCAAATTCATAACCTTCTTTGGATAATAAAGATACAGAAATGATATTACAGGTTGCATTTGGTACATAATAACAACTACGCAAAACCAAAAAGTGTCCATCCGACAATCCCAGGTGATAGTCCCCCACGGCCTCAGCATCCATGCTAGCACCGTTTGCAACTCTGAGGGTCATGTCACCTGCCTTCAAAACTCTACGCTTTCTCAACGCCTGCAAAGAATTACAGATATGAGATCCTGATCCGGTATCCAATACCCAGGATGTAGAGTTTATTGATAGACAGTTTTCAATAACATACACACCTGAAGCCGAAACCGCAACTCGCTTCAGATCCTGGGTTCTGGCCTTCCAAGCCTTGCAATCCTGTTTCCAGTGACCACTTTTGTAACAGTAGAAGCATTCTTCCTTCCCCACCAGCTTTCCCGCTACCTTTGTTGCCTTTCCTTTTCCCTTCGTATCCACTTTACTGGCACCGCCTCTTGGTTTGGCGGGGGCTTTCTTCTTCTTACCCTTGGCTTTCGCCCTGGATCTAGAAGAGGAAGATCCTCCTACAAACAAAGTGGATGTCTCCCTACCTTTCTGTAGGGTGCCCTCAGCACTCCTCAACATGTTCAGAAGTTCGGAAAGTTCAACCTCCTTTCCTTGCATGTTGAAGTTAAGGATAAACTGGGCGTAAGTGGAAGGAAGGGACTGGAGAATCAAATCAGTATAGAGTTCATTCTCCAACGTGGTCCCAAGGTCCGCGAGCTCCTCTATGTAGCCAATCATCTTAAGCACGTGTTCCGCTACCGATGATCCGACGGCCAATCTTACCGAAAATAGCTTCTTCGACACTTCGTATCTTGCGATACGAGACTGCTCTCCATACAGTTCTTTTGTATGGAGAAATATGGACTCTAGGTCTATATTCGCATGCCTCCTCTGATGTTCGTTGTCCATCGAGGCAAGCACGAGGCATTTGGCCTTCGCGCAATCGATCTCCCATGTCTTATGGATTTCCTTATCCGCGACGCTGGAGGTGGGACCTGGGACAGGGGAGCTTTGGTGGTAAGGACATACCCCAACTTGTCGTAAGTGATTGCCATCTTGACATTTCTGAGCCAATCTTTGTAGTTAGGCCCTGTCAGTATGTTTTTATCTACTAATAACTTAAGTCCGGTCATGTTGAATGGTCGCTGCAATTAGGAGAGAGAAAATAAACACTTTAGCATGATGCTCTTGCAAGTTTAGAGTGGTTTTTAGTTTGCCTAAACTGGATGGCTCCCACTGTCTCTCGAATCCCTTCTCAAACCGTAAAGAAAGGATTAGTCGGGATCAATCTCACTGTACAATACTTGCTTAACCGTTCAGCCAGGCCAGTGTCGGTACTTCGAGGGAGGTTTTCCAACGCTTTCGCGAAGTTCCTTAATTAAGTAACCTCTTTTCCCTGTGGGCGTAGCCCCGCTAACACCTTTCTAGACACCTATTAGGTTTATAGCATTGATCGTTAAGTGAGAGTTTTCCCGAGGAGTAGCATATACTCACAGTTGGATCGGGATCCAAATATCATCGCGTGATAAAACCGAAGGAATCCTACCAGAATTATCACACTCCAAATGGTATGCAGCGCTAGCAAGTTTCAGTACTTATGAAACTCCCGATGTGGATTTTTGCCCCATGCTCTTATGACCTTGACTTTGGCCAAAATATCATAAGTCACATGTCAAGTTCTACCCGTCATTCTCCTGGTTAATTTGGACCCACCCGTACCTACCCTTGACTTTGGCCAAAATGGCAGCACGACTGTCGCAAACAAACGCATCTATCTATGCTGCACATGAATACCCAATAGCTACCAATCACTATGCCTTGACTTTGGCCAAAATACATAGCTTGAATACTTTTGACCATTCATGTGGAATGACGGAGGGCTACGAATGGTTTTGGCGAAACCGTGAACGTAGTGAACTTGATATAATTGATGGAACGAGATAGCTTTTAAAAGGAGTGGTTCAAGCTCCGCGTTTAAAAGTTTAGTTTTGAAAAGAACCGAGTGGTTTTCAAAGTGTTCCAATCGACTTTTACTTGGTTTATTTTCTTGCATTAGTTCTTTTAATGCGTCCCATCATTTAATCCTACCATTGCAGAAAACAACCAAAATATGACGTACGCTTATGCCATTCGCATTCGCCACGGGACCCCGTCATCACCCGTTAGGTTACTTAACTAACGACAGAGCGGGAGCTGGGCTAGCGCGGCTGTAAAACATAAGCAACGCCTAAATAGTTATAGTATATAGATATATAGCAATGATAGACATTACAGATCACAGATGAATACATTGGATATACTAGGAATCCGCAATCCGTTCGAGCCTGCAACGAAAAGCGGATTACACAGTCGCGGTGAATAGCCAAATACCCCACCCAAGACCCCTACGGGTGTGGCAAACTACCCGCCAAGTACCCGAAGCGAAGCAACCTCTCTCAACACCGTGAGTAGGCCACTCGGCACTTCGAGATACCCGGTAGTTTGTGCACCCCCTCCATGGGTTTATCCTAGGAGCAAAAACAGTAAAAGGAATTATACAATGATGGCTACAACCCCAACCCGGTTGTGCGGTCATACAAATAATAATATATCAATTTACAGATTACATGAATGAAAGAAAAAGAAACACTCATCTCACATCCACCCCGGCTATTCACCCGCGACAATCCAACGCATTCATATACACATACTAGCATCAAACACAGATCACAGATATGTATAACCCCCACTAATCGACTTATAGCGATTAGCAGACGTTCAATACATATAAACATCACAGATATAACCGATTAGTCAAAGTATAGTGAAGTTCGATCAAAAATACGGATTTATAGGCCCCCAAATACAAATTTCATTTCTGGAAAATCTGGGCTGAAATAAACCATCTTAAAAATCCCAAAACCACAACCTAGAAACACTGCACCAAACTCGGTCATGAACCGAGTCAAAACGGCGGCGGTTCCGCGGCAAAAGCATACCCATTGCCGCGGAACCGCGGTGCTTTGAAGGGTTCACTTGACCGTTTTTGGTGTCTTTCTTCACAAAACCCTGAGCCGATTTTTGAAGTATGATTTTTTATTTTTTGAGCAGAAAAAATTTCAACAGAAAGTTAGGGTTTTGTGTTTTTAGTTTTGCGATTTTTACCGATCGAACTTCTATACACTTTACTAACTAGCTAGTTTATGTTTAGTTAGGCTCTGATACCACTGTAAGTCCACGTTGCCAACCCCGGTTCTTGCGGGGAGGTGGAAACGGTATAAAAATCAAATTTTTAGCGCACCAGGCAACATGGACTAACAAAAGGAGGGATCTTTGCTAAACAAAATTAACTAAAAGCTAACTAGAAACTAGCTAAAGGGTAGAATGGTTATACCTAGAACTTTAAGTCTTTCTGTCCTTACTCCTTGGAGTAGTAGAAAGGGATCACCTTTGTCGTCTTCTCACGTCGAAGAAGGATCCACCCGAAAGCCTCAACCTTTGGCTTCAACTTCAAGCTAGAAGTAACTAGGGTGCTAGAAGTGCTAATCCTAGAACCTTAGATGAGAGTAGAGATTACTATGGAATGGTTTTTCTCAAGCTCAAGTGTTTCTCAACACATGAGAGGGGAGAGCTTGAGGAAGAGGAAGAGCAAGAGAGAGAAACTATATGATAGAATGAGAGAAATATGAAGCATTCTCACATATATGTGTGAATTATTGTGAATTGATAATTAGTGAGATAATTGTCATGGCTTAATCAAGACATGACCATTATCATTTCATTTTTAATGCAAATTGTAAGGATCAAAGAGCATCTTCCAAATGAAATGATGATGGTCAAAGTGTCAACCTAGGTCAACAAGTCAAGAATGTCAAATGGTCAACAACCATAACCATGCACAATTATATTAAACTAATATCAATTAACCATAATACACACATAAGCATTAGGGTTAATAAAATGACAATGGTCATTAACCCTAATCAAAGTCCTTTCCCTCTGTCTCAAGCAACTGTACATACGCACCCGTATTCGTGATCCGAGGAACACGAATACAAAGAGATAAAACCAATCCCAAATCATATACTAGGATCTGGCTTAAACCAAAGCCCGCTAGTATAAACTGTCCGGACAGCAAACGTGCACAAGTGCGCGGATTTGAACGAACCCCGTCGCAAAACCATGCCACCTCTACTCATTTTGCCTAAAGGCGAATAGCTCTCTGTGTGGGACTCTAAAGACTCGACACTACGCTGGCAGTGGGTTTAACTACAGACCGCAAGCGGCACTAGCTGTACGTAACGGTCCACAGGTAGATGCCGATAAGAAGACTGACGAGGTAACCCCATCTGAACTCCTACTGAGCCTGTATGTGACAGTCTCCGTACAGTCCGGTCTGTTCGTCTGATACATCGCATGGCGGGCCTAGGGGGGCGGTGAACGTTAGTCCCCTAATAGCGGTACAAGTCGTGTCGGAGTGTAGCCCAGAACACCCTGAGATAACACTGGAAACCTACCAGTATATCTCGCTTGCCCTGGCCAGGGACTACTTGTGTAATGGCTCTCCTGGACACAGCGCGATGTCAACCCCCAATACCGGGAGAGACGAATCCTGTCTAACCATCACTGCCTCCAAGTTCTTCGGGACTGCACCCAAAAACTACCTGTTTGCACGACTCCTTTGAGCCGTGGTAGGGTAGTAATCAAAGTGCAGTGGGAACACACTCGAGGCGAAGTGAAAGTGTCAAGTCAGCGGACTAAGCTGTACTCATGTCACCTGGGAACTAATAACTGACGATAGGTATAATACCAACCAACAGTTCCCGACGAGTCCTGTCCAGTGTACTCGTAACCTAACGAGCACCCGCATACTATCTCAAGTACGACGTACTGACGGCTGTGGGACAGACCGTCTCCCACGCTGGGATGAGAAGCGCATACGCTAGTCTACTCCGGAGTATCAATGCCCTGTCTCGATAGTCCAACGACCAGGGACCTGTAAAAGGATGTGCTTATGGATTACCCAGCCCCCACGAGTGTGAGCGCCATCACAACGCTGGTAATCAAGCAATAATCCTAAGGGCTCTACTAATATGTATATAAGCGATATGCTAAAAGAAACACATGCACATATTGAATTAGAAACAAACCAAGTAGCATACTACCATTTCGAGCAAGATTGTATATACAACTGTGAATATCCCAAGCTTCCATCAAGTAATATACAAACTAGTATGATACAGTAATGGCCTCTAGGGCATATACACTAACAATCTCCCACTTGCACTAAGGCCATGTACTGGCGTATCGAAGACCTATCATCTCGATCAGCCGCTCGAACTGAGTCTGGGGTAAGGCCTTGGTGAATGGGTTTGCAGTGTTATCTTCTGAAGCAACCCTCCGAACCTCGATCTCCTGGCGATCCACGATCTCCCTAATCAGGTGATACCGCCTTAAGATGTGTCTGGATTTCTGATGGGACCTGGGTTCCTTCGCTAAAGCTATAGCCCCGTTGTTGTCGCAATACAGAGGTATTGGGTCAACAATGGACAGAACCACCTGAAGTTCTTTCAAGAACTTCCTCATCCAGACAACTTCTTTTGCGGCATCAGATGCAGCGATGTATTCCGCTTCCATAGTCGAGTCAGCAACGGTTTCCTGTTTGGAGCTCTTCCAACACACCGCCCCTCCATTGAGGGTAAAGACAAAACCCGACACGGACTTGGAATCATCCTTGTCACTCTGGAAGCTAGAGTCAGCAAAGGCCTCAATCTGAATGTCTTTTCCGCCATACACCAAGAACATCTCCTTAGTCCTTCTCAGGTACTTGAGAATGTTCTTTACTGCTATCCAATGTTTCTCCCCAGGGTTTGACTGATACCTGCTTACTACACTCAGTGTATAAGCCACATCTGGTCTGGTACACAACATCGCATACATTATAGAGTCTACCGCAGAAGCGTAGGTATAATAGACATGCGATCCCTCTCCAAATCAGTCTTGGGAGACATCTCTTTGGAGAGGGTGATCCCGTGACAAGCAGGTATGGCGGAAATAGATCATCTACTTTCACATCAAAAAATAGATGATCTATTTCCGCCATACCTGCTTTAGTCTATAAATAGACATAAGCTACTTGCCCATTATGCTTCCGCTGCTCCCACTGACTACAACAACCTTCTGGTAAAGTCATATACACGTGCACTTTCTAAAACTAATTTAGAACAACGTTAAACTCATCCTCCTGCCATGTCTCATAGTCTAGAACAGCAGCAATGGCAAGTTTGGGTAAACAAAAACCTCCCTTTCACCGTTTTTGAGAAGACCGAAGTACTTCTCGGGTGCCTGAGGTTACCCACCAAATCTGCGGAGTCGCTAATGGAATGTCGAATCCAATTGAATCTTTAGGTTCTATTAAATTTTCAGTAATCGTTTGTGGTTCTGGAATCACTTCCAGTTCTACCATACTCCCACTAATGTTTTCTCAAAAAGAATCCATTTTACTAAAACTGTGGCAAGTCAAGAACAATATAACTATTGATCTTCCTGATTGTAGAAAGTTAACCCTCATCAAAACTCTTGATAACCCACAAACTACCATTTCTGAAACATGCCTAGAGTTTATCCGGATTCTGGTTTTAAGCATTAGCCGGACAACTCCATATATCTTAACATCGTTAAGATATGAATCCATTCTATATATCCAATATAGAAACAAAAGCACTAATTTAATTGGAACCAGATTCAAAATCATGCAGCTGTCTCCAGTGCATATCAACCAAATGGAAAGAGGCCATACAACATTACTCATCCAGGAATACATCCTCTTATGAGTAACCTGAAAGAGAAGCAAGTTCTCAAAACTATTACTTACAATGGAACACCAAACACAAGTATCTACATCTTTGATTGCCTCGAAGAATCCTGATACTTCCAGCAAATGGTTCTCTACTTTATTCTTATACCTATAACTTCGCAAAACTTGGACCATGTATTTCTACGAAATACTTGTCTAAAACTAGGGAAGTCAAAAGTAAAGAGAATATAGTACGAGTACCAACCCTTTTTCATGCAACATATGGTTCTCTACTTATTCTTATACTTATATCTACTCAATATCTGAACCTTGTGTTTCAACGAAATACTTATCTAGAACTGGAGAAGTCATGAGTAAACAGAATATAGTATGAGTACCAACCCCTTTGTCCTAACGGACACCGAACAACATACAATACTTTGTATAAGTCCCCTGAGTTCAATATGTTAGTTATATGTATGCCCTAGAGGCCATTACTATACATAGGATGTATATTGTAGTGGATGCTTGGACATATATAGGGATGACTTTCTTGCTCGATATGATAGTATGCTATCTGGTTACTCTTTACCTTAACGTGTACACTGATTGTCTCTCTGTTACATGTTGGTAAAGCCCTTAGGATGTGTACTTGAACTATGATGCGGATCATACTAGTAGGGACATGGTAGTCCATAAGTACATCCTTCAAAGTCCCTAGTCATGGGTATATCGAGACGGGGCATCGATATACCAGAGTAGACTAGCGTGTAGCTTCTTGACCCATATAGATGGGCGATGGATGATCCCATATCCATTGGTGTTTGACATCAGAGATGATATACGGGTGCTCAGTAGAGACTGGGTACACTGGACGGACTCGCCGAGAACTCCCAGATGGTATTATACCTTACGTCAAATGGCAGTTCTCTGGTGACACTGGTACAGGTTAGTCTGTAGACCCGAGATCGTCATAGAGTCTTGTGTGATTCCCACTGTGCTTTGATTTCCATCATACCATGTCTAAAAGGGCGTGTAAAAGGTGGCTTTTGGGTACAGTCCCGAATCACATGGAGGCAATGAGCGATAGGATGGTTTTCGTCTCTCCCGGTATAGGGAGTTGATGTTGCGCTGTGCTCGATTGGCTATAACAGGAAGTCCTTGGCCAAGGCTGCTTTAGGGATTTACTGGTAAGTGTTACCAGTAGTTTCTCGACCCGTTATGAGCCTCATATCGACACGACTTATCGAGTTATTGGGGTCTGACGTTTACCACCCCTAGACAAGATATGCGACATATCAGACGAACAGACCGGACTGTACGGTAGTGTTACTGGTTAGATTCACAGGAGTGTGAGCGGGCTTGCTCGTTGATCTTCTGATCGCTCAATACCCGGGTGGCCGTTACGTTTAGCAGACCGCTTGCGGCTTGTGGGTGTTTGATATGATCATCACCTACTGCCGGCGTATTGACGAGTCTTTAGAGTCCTACACGGGGGTTTCCTGGCTCAAGCGAAACGAAATAGGAGCGCATATGAGATATGTGCGGGACCGAGGATAATACCAGTATGTGATGCTGTATTCTATTCTCACGATTTGTGACATTGATCGGTTGCATGCGATATAGCCGGGTTATCGGATCAAGTGTTGATTCGATAAGTTGTTACTATTGATATTAGTCGGTTATATACGATATGACCGGATCGTTAAATCAAGTGTTGATTTAATGATTTAATGTATAATTATATATTTGATATATTACTTTACATTAACTAGTATTGGTTCACTTAAGATTGATTTTCTCACTTGAATGTGCACATTGTTTATATGTGATATATGCAAGTGTATATGTTTGTATCATGCTTGATGATACAAACAAGTTGTGTGTATGAGACTTGAACCAAATCAAGGTTAGATTAGGGTTTACTATTTTCCTAAGCATATAACAAAAGAGTGTGACTTTGGTCAAAGTTATCAAGCTTCATGAAGCTTGATAAACATTGACAAAGTCAACTCTTTTGTCATATGTTTAAAGATATTAGTTAACCTAACTTTTAACCTAATGGTTTGGTTAAATCTCTACATGAGTTAAGCATGAGGGCTTAACTCAACCATGGTGCCATTATTTATTGGATAAGTTTCATTTGGATATTATTCATATGATTCTTTCTTCTTCTTCATCTTCATCAAGCTCACAAAAGCTTGCTAGCTCCAATGGTGCCATGAGAAAAAGAGTGAGAAATCCAATTCTAAAGTGAACCCACTTCCTATTTCTTCATCCTTTACTACTTGCCATGTAGTATAGGGTGTTCTCTTCACAAAGTTTTTGAACAAGTGAAGGAATAGCTTGAGTTTGAGTCTCCCCGACGTAGATCATCTTCGGGCTCGAAGTCAATGACCTAGTCCGATCATTACTCCGACGAAACCATCGCTAGAGTCCGGGATCCGATGATCGCAGCGGAGGGACGTCAACACGGAGCTTTAGAAGTGGAGGACCGGATCTACAAAGGTTGTATTTCCATTCACTTAGTAGCAAAGTCGTTTGCTTGCTTGTTATTTCACCTAATCTCTAGTTAACAATCTTGCATAGGATTTTTAGGCACATGAAAAATTTGATTTTGGCATGGTTGATGTCTTGTGGAAGCTCTTGTGTGTGCCTAGTAACCCTACAGTAGTATCAGAGCCTAGCTAGAGCTTTAGGCCAAGTGTAGACGATATTAGAAGTCCGATCGAACCCGAAACCCCAATTCAAAACCCTTCTCTCTACAATTTTTCAAAACCGTGAATTTTGTGAATTAAAAATATCCAAAAAATTCAGCAGGGTTTTCTACGGGTTACTGTGAAGCACGTGTCCCTGAATCAACTAAACCGCCGTGGAACCGCGGCCCTACCTTGGCATTTGCGGCGGTTCCGCGTCCATAAAGAAGCTTCTTATCACGTTCTTTGCACAGTAATCCCCGTCTGTAATGCCTGTGTTTTCTGGGTAATTTTAATTACTGCTCAAGAGTTGAGTTTTCTGGGTTGTATTGGGAGTTCCTAGATTCGATCGGATTGTCAAACTTTGTCTATGTGTTTTTCCGGGTAATTTTAGAATATGTTAAAAAGTTCGACCGGATATAAATACCCACTTTTTCCCCTGCCGGGAAATTTCCATGTGTTGGATTTTTCCGAAGTTTAAGAACGTCTAAGTAGTGCAAGTAACACGATGGACCCTCTAGAAGACAACAAACCTTAACTCGATTATGTGACCGTTTTGAACTGCCCTTTGAACCTTAGGGTTTGGGGCAGTACGGCGTGCCACATGTGAGGCGTTGGCTTGACCCTTCTACGGCTGGACCGTTGGTACTGTGGCATGAAATGGATGTTTTGAACTTATTTCAAGAGTTGAGCTGTTTCGGGAAAACTTGGGTGTTTCTTTGTTCGATCGGAAAGTTTAACATTTTCTATTTATCTGGAATGTGATACAATATTTGGAATCCATAAGTTGTTATGGGATAACTGTATGAATGTTATAAACATAGAAGTTTAGTCTCGATTGATCGGTTGCCACGAAATTTTGATGTGATCAAAAGTCCGTCGCAATCACGTAGCGTACGCGGATACTCGTCGGTAAACTTAATAGACAGCTACACCCCATAGCCCCGACCAAGTGACTGTAGGAGAAACCCGTCGCCGAAAGCATCCGTTCGGGTGCTCGCGGCAGCGGTGTTCCGCCTTGGTGCACTTCGTCGACGGCATCGGGGGTGCGGCCGTCTACTGAAGTTTGCGACGAGCATTCGATTAGGATGTCGGGAATCTTGATGAATTGCCCGACTTGATATTGAAAAGTGTTTTCGATAATGAGACTAAAATGCGGGGTTTATAATTGTTAGGCATGCGATGTCTAAGGAATTCATCTGGTTAGGCATACGATGTCTAAAGAGGTTGCAGATTCCAACCGTTGTAGTTTTACATTTTCTTTTCTGTGACCGTAAGTGTAATATGTGATATCGCCGGTTTCGTTGCTATATGTCAACGACAATTAGGATACGCATGTTTACTTACGTTGATGACATGTGATGTTATGTGTTGCTGGATATGTTATATTGGATCGTCGTGTTTGAATAGCCGGGGTTTTTTTATGTGAGATGGGTGTTTTTCATTTTCATTCATGTAAAAAACTTGTATGTAATATTCTTTTATTAGGGCACTTCCAGGTTGCGGAAGATGTCACCTTTTGTATATTATTTACTTTTCCGCACTAGGATAGACCCAAGGAGGAGAGCACAAGTAACCGGGTTCTGGAGTCCAGTGGGAGACCAACTCGAGGAGTCGAGTCCGGGTCTCCTAACTCTAGAATTGGTAGGGTTGCTTGCCGCTCTCGTAGGGGTCTAGGGGTGTGGGTATGGCTATTCATCGCGACCGTGGAATCCGTATTTTATACTGGCTCGTATTGAAAATACGGACGTCCTAGTATATCCAATATTTCATATGATATTTTCTGCTGCGTTATCTGTGATGTGATCATGTGATATGTTCAGATAGATATTGTATATAGTATATATGATATATTATATAGATGTTACTTATATTTTACACCCGCGCTAGCCCTGTCCCGCTCTGCCGTTAGTTACCTAACCTAACGGTGCAGACGGGACATCGAGGCGAATGCGGATGGCATAAGCGTACGTTATGTTTATCTGTGATGTTTAGGTGGACTTAAATGATGGGATATTCATTAATGAGATTAATGAAAGAAAATAAACCTAGAAGGTGTTGTGGAATCGAATTTCAAAATAAAACAGGTAGCTACAGTTCTTGCTTTGCATCTTGGTGTTCCTTGTAGAACATCCTGCACCTTATTCGATAAGGAAAGGGCCGAGATCCCTTCACCGGGAGTGACCCCTTTAGCAATAACTGGCAGATGCTACAACTCTCGGTTTGTCTTTTGATTGCTTCTACAGTTTTCGCTTTGCACAGTGGTATATATGATATATCCTGCACATTATTCGATGAAGAAAGGGCCGACGATTCCTTCACCGGGAGTGACCCCTTTAGCAAAACTAGAAAAGCCTCAAAAACACTCCATTTAAAAACCATTTGATTCCGCAACGAGATCAAGTTCAAAAGCGTTAAAGGTTTTCTTAAAAACCATCCGCAACCCTCCGTCATTTTAGGAAGTAGAGTACTTAGTATTCGTGCTACGTTTGTCGACCATAGCCGAGGCGTAGTGTACGGTAGCTAAGTGATGTCTTCCTACACTGCATATGATGCGATTAGTTAGGACAGTCATGTGGCTTTGTTGACCTTAGCCAAGGGTCATGTGGGTGGGTCTAATTAATCATGAAATGACTGGTAGAACTGGACTAGTGCTTATGATTTGTTGACCTTAGCCAAGGTCATAGGTGCTAGGGGTAAAAACCTTTACCGGGAGTTTCAAGTGTTGAAATTTGCAATGAGATTGCATACCTTCTATATGATAGTTGGATCCCGATACCCGCTGTGAGTAATTGTTACTCCTGGGAGAGTTTTACACATTACAATTAGCCGATCAAGTAGGTGTCTAGAAAGGTGTTAATGAGGTTACGCCGCTGGGAAAACGAGGTTTACATTAATTAGGTTCGTGCGAAAGCACGGGGGACCTCCCTCAAAGTACCGACACTAGCCTGGCTGAAAGATTGGCGAACTTGTAGCGTGTAATTAATCCCGGCTAGTCTTTCCTTTTAGGGTTTGAAGGAACATTTGATAAAAACAGTGGGAGCCATCCTGATTAGATAAAATAATAGCCATTCTGATCTTGCAAGAGCATACGCTGAGTGTTTTCTTCTCTCTCTCTCTCCAGGTAGCGACCATGTCACGCCTTAATCAAGATAATAAAACGGATGTATTGACCGAACCCGCTTGTTATACTGAGCTGGGGAACGTTGGTCCCGCTCCAACTTATAATTGTTTTAAGACAGAGCAGGAAATTGGGGATTACCAGAATTCCCGTGCCGCCCAAACGAAGAAAGTGCATACCGATGCATCATCTTCGGGTGTATTCATTACACAGAACTGTTTCTCAGTATACTCTGTGTCCTGGGTATCTGATACCGGATCAGGATCCCAGATATGTAATATATGACATGGGCTACAGAAAGGTAAAGAACTGAGAACGGGTGATAAGTTTAATGAGATAGAAAACGGTACAAGTGTTGCAGCCAAGTCTGTTGGTCACTGTCACCCTGTATTACCAGTACATTGATTCTGAACGAATGTTATTAGATACCGAACCTGATATACAAAATCATATTAGTCTCTTTATTAGTAAAGAAATGATAAAATTTTGTATTGTTGGATAATGTTTTGAATATTTCCTATATCAAAAGTTGATCGGTTCAGGCACGTTCTCTAAAAGCATTGATGTTCTAAATCAAACTACAGTTCTTAGTATACGGAACACACATAAGAGGAAGAGTTCAGAAATGAACGAATCCTTCTTGAGGCATTGTAGACTAGGTCATATCAATGCGACCCGACTAGCTGAAGTTACATTAAGATGCATATTTAAATTAGTTTGAATTTACATCTTGTGAAACTTGTCAGTCATGTCACAAAGATAAGATGACCATAGCTCTGTTTAATGGAAACAGAGAAAGAGTTAGTGAACTCTTGGGATGATACATATTGATGTATGAAGGTCCCCTGTGTACAAATGCCAAGACCGGTTCTTTGTACTTCATTAAATTCTCTGATAATCTCTCGAGATTCAGACATATGTTCCTGTTGAAACACAAGTCCGAAGCTTTTGAGATATTCACAGAATATAAGTTAGAAGTAGAGAACCAACAACAGGTATAAGTATTATGTCCTTTGATGTGATCAGGGAGGAGAATACTTGAGCACGGGATTCCTGGACTATTCTAAGAATAAGATTCTCTCTCAGCATTACTCCTACGTATACACCATAGCACGATAGTATATCGGGGTGGAGCAATAGCACCCTATGTGATATGGTGTGCTCTATGATGAGTATTACTGAGTTTCTTATTTCCTTTTAGGGAGTTATGCACTTATGAAGTTGCATACCTATTGAATAGGGTTCCGATCAAATCAGATGCCTACCATTTCATATGAGATATAGAAAGGGAAGAGCCCATCTCTTAAGTCAGTTAAGATTTGGGGTTGTCCGGCCTATGTCTAAAAGGCAAAATCCGGACAAGCTCGAGGCAAAGTCAGTACTGTAGAAGTTTGTTGGATATCCCAAGCATACGCAAGGGAATATCTTCTACCTAACCGAGCAACAAAAGATGTTTTGTTCCTCAGCATGCCACCTTTGTGAAAGGGAATTTCTTATGAAGAAATTAGAGGACATGAGGTAGAACTGGAAAGAGTTCCAGCTATACAAACTGCAGCTGATGATTTGGTAGAACCAAAGGATTCAATAGCAACCAACGAATCTCAGCCTCTCCGCCGATCTAGTAGGGTTCCTCAGCCACCTGAGAGAAAATTCGGTTTCTCTATGACAGTGGGAGCAAGGATTGCATCATGAGATGATGACCCAACTAGTTTCGGGCTGGCCATCAGGAGTAGTACTCTGTAAGAATGGCTGGATGTTTATCGATCTGAGATGGAATCCTTATACACCAACAAAGTATGGACTTTGGTTGCTTTATCTGAAGGGTTAAATCCCCATCAGGAGCAAGTATATCTTGAGAAGATTACTTGGTGTACATGGAAAAGTTGAGACTTTCAAAGCTAGACTTGTTAAAAGTTTGCATCATTGACCAGGTATGGATTATGATGAAAGCTTTTCTAAGTAGCTATGCTTAAGTCCATCCAGATCCTACTTGCTATGGCTACATACCATGACTACGATATCTGGCGGTTGGGTGTCTTGACTGCTTTTCTAAATGATGATTTGGAAGAAAGCGTTTATAAGTACACAGCCAGAGGGCTTCGTAGATAGTGGGAGCAGCGGAAACCTATGCAAGATGTTTTATGTGATAAAGCAGGCATCGCGGAGTTGGAACATCTGTTTTGATGAGATTAGTCAAAGAGTTTGACTTCATCAAAATGCTAGATGAACCTTGTATATACAAAAAGGTAGCAGAGAGTGTGGTGGTGATCCTCATAGAGTACATGGATAACATACACTTGATAGGGAAGGAGTTTCCTATGCTACACTCGGTCAATCTCCGCTTATCACAAGGATTCTCCATATAGGATCAAAGTGATACCTACTAAATGCTGGGTTTTGGATCTATGAGATAGATCTAATTGGATGTTAGGATACTCACTAGTTGTAGTGAGATGGTATCAATTGATCCTGGGGAGAATCACTGGAAAGGTTCCAGAGTGATAAGGACGACTGAATGTCAGTCGCAGGCATTGTCTTTACCCTCAATAAAGGGACGGTATGTTGGAAGAGTTCCAAGCTAGATACTGTGGCATACTGGACAATAAAGGCTGGATACATCGCTACCAAAGTGCTACCAAAGAGGAAGTCTGGGTGTATATTAGTTCATGAGATGAACTTCGTTCCTCCCATTGTGTAACAATGGAGTTGTGGCTTATGCCAAGGAACGCCCGTCCCATCAGTGATCCAGATATATTCTTAGGCAGTATAACCTGATCGAGGAGATGGTTGATCTCCAGGGGATCGAGGTTAGGAGAGTAGACTCAGAGGACAACATAGTGGATCCACTCACCAAGGCCTGGTTGAGTATGAGATACTATAACCACTGCTATCAGATGGCCCTAGTGCAAGTGGGAGATTGTTAGTTATATTTATGCCCTAGAGCCAATTACTATACATAGGATGTATATTGTAGTGGATGCTTAGACATATATAGGGATGACTTTCTTGCTCGATATGATAGTATGCTATCTGGTTACTCTTTACCTTCACGTGTACACTGATTGTCTTTCTGTTACATGTTGGTAAAGCCCTTAGGATGTGTACTTGACTACCTGGACTATGATGCGGATCATACTAGTGGGGACATGGTAGTCCATAAGTACATCCTTAAAAGTCCCTAGTCGTGGGTGTATCGAGACGGGGCATCGATATACCAGAGTAGACTAGCGTGTAGCTTCTCGACCCATATAGATGGGCGATGGATGATCCCATATCCATTGGTGTTTGACATCAGAGATGATATACGGGTGCTCAGTAGAGACTGGGTACACTGGACGGACTCGCCGAGAACTCCCAGATGGCATTATACCTTACGTCAGATAGCAGTTCTCTGGTGACACTGGTACAGGTTAGTCTGTAGACCCGAGATCGTCATAGAGTCTTGTGTGATTCCCACTGTGCTTTGATTTCCATCATACCACGTCCAAAAGGGCATGTAAAAAGGTGGCTTTTGGGTACAGTCCCGAATCACATGGAGGCAATGAGCGATAGGAGGGGTTTCGTCTCTCCCGGTATGGGGAGTTGATGTTGCGCTGTGCTCAATTGGCTAAAACAGGAAGTCCTTGGCCCAGGCTGCTTTAGGGATTTACTGGTAAGTGTTACCAGTAGTTTCTCGACCCGTTATGAGGCTCATATCGACACGACTTATCGAGTTATTGGGGTCTGACGTTTACCACCCCTAGACAAGATATGCGACATATCAGATGAACAGACCGGACTGTATGGTAGTGTTACTGGTTGGATTCACAGGAGTGTGAGTGGGCTTGCTCATTGATCTTCTGATCGCTCAATACCCGGGTGGCCGTTATGTTTAGCAGACCGCTTGCGGCTTGTGGGTGTTTGATATGATCATCACCTACTGCCGGCGTATTGACGAGTCTTTAGAGTCCTACACAGGGGTTTCCTGGCTCAAGCGAAACGAAATAGGAGCGCATATGAGATATGTGCGGGACCGAGGATAATACCAGTATGTGATGCTGTATTCTATTCTCGCGATTTATGACATTGATCGGTTGTATGCGATATAGCCGGGTTATCGGATCAAGTGTTGATTCGATAAGTTGTTACTATTGATATTAGTCGGTTATATACGATATGACCGGATTGTTAAATCAAGTGTTGATTTAATGATTTAATGTATAATTATATATTTGATATATTACTTTACGTTAACTAGTATTGGTTCACTTAAGATTGATTTTCTCACTTTAATGTGCACATTGTTTATATGTGATATATGCAAGTGTACATGTTTGTATCATACTTGATGATACAAACAAGTTGTGTGTATGAGACTTGAACCAAATCAAGGTTAGTTTAGGGTTTACTATTTTTCTAAGCATATAACAAAAGGGTGTGACTTTGGTCAAAGTTATCAAGCTTCATGAAGCTTGATAAACATTGACAAAGTCAACTCTTTTGTCATATGTTTAAAGATATTAGTTAACCCAACCTTTAACCTAATGGTTTGGTTAAATCTCTACATGAGTTAAGCATGAGGGCTTAACTCAACCATGGTGCCATTATTTATTGGATAAGTTTCATTTGGATATTATTCATATGATTCTTTCTTCTTCTTCATCTTCATCAAGCTCACAAAAGCTTGCTAGCTCCAATGGTGCCATGAGAAAAAGAGTGAGAAATCCAATTCTAAAGTGAACCCACTTCCTATTTCTTCATCCTTTACTACTTGCCATGTAGTATAGGGTGTTCTCTTCACAAAGTTTTTGAACAAGTGAAGGAATAGCTTGAGTTTGAGTCTCCCCGACGTAGATCATCTTCGGGCTCGAAGTCAATGACCTAGTCCGATCATTACTCCGACGAAACCATCGCTAGAGTCCGGGATCCGATGATCGCAGCGGAGGGACGTCAACACGGAGCTTTAGAAGTGGAGGACCGGATCTACAAAGGTTGTATTTCCATTCACTTAGTAGCAAAGTCGTTTGCTTGCTTGTTATTTCACCTAATCTCTAGTTAACAATCTTGCATAGGATTTTTAGGCACATGAAAAATTTGATTTTGGCATGGTTGATGTCTTGTGGAAGCTCTTGTGTGTGCCTAGTAACCCTACACAATAACTCAAACCCTATGCGTCGTAGATTGAAAACTGTACTATGGTTAAGAAGAATTACACCATTGTTGAATGCACCTTACCTAATCATCAACTGATTTAGGTAAATGGCATAGACATAATTTCAAAAAGTTATATCTCACTTTATAAAATAAACGTACAGATATATCAGTTTGAAATTAGTGCATAACAACGGATATTCAAAACCAAATATTTTTCATCAGGAAAAACCCTGGTGATTTCCTCAAATATCATCAATTACAAAGAATTCCGATATACAGAGGATCTAATCATCCAATTCCCAATATCTTACTCTCACTCACCATCTGTAACGCCATACAGATGTGAGAATCAAATCTGGTAAATACATACCCTGGAGTTAGAATCTAATTGGGAAAATAGTTTTCACTTAACATCGCATAGTAAATCTGAAACATGAAAATGTTTTGAAGGGGTAACCGGGTATTCTTAGTAATGCCTCTTCCACTATCCTGATTCATGAAAGTAACCGTATAATTCCTTGTCCTCACTCCAATCCCTTTATATGTCTTTACTTATTACCTTCTGTACACCATACTTAGGCTAATTGATTTTCTTCCTTCCCTATCCTTCGGCACCAGCCTAAGGTTTGGAAGAAGACAGTCTAATAAGCCCAATAGGTGTATTCTCCTAATACCAGGAGCCCTCGCAACCTGAAAGAAGGTGAAGAGAAAAGATAGGTGAATAATCCTATTATATTTCTCCTGAACCAGAATCCATCATCGAACTGGCATAAGTTCCTTCGAGTTCGTATGTAACTATACGATGGCATATCCAAGCAATATGGATGTTCGTAGTGATACGAAGTGTTCTAGAGAAATTAAAAGTGGATGTAGGAGTGGTAGGGGTATACACGATTTCATCGTGAATGATAGCAGTCGCAATTTCTTTTTGCCCTTATTCTAATCCCTTTCTATGTCTTTACTTATTACCTTCTGCACACCACACTTAGGCTAATTGGTTTTCTCCCTTCCCCACCTTTCGGCACATGCCTATGGTTTGGAAGAATACTATCCAATAAGCACAATAGGTGTACTATCCTAATCCTAGGAGCTCTCGCAACCTGAGAGAAGGTAAAAGGAAAAGACAACCGAATAATCCTATTCAATTTCTCCTGAACCAGAATCCATTCTCGAACTAGAAAAAGTTCCTTCGAGTTCGTATGTAACTATACGATGGATTATCCAATAAATATGGATCTTCATAGTGATACGGGGTGTTATGGAGAAATGCAAAGGTGATGTAGAAGTGGCAATGATATATGCGACTCCATGACAATCCAAAAGCCAAAGTATTTTAAGAATGTTCGGTTAACTTGGTTCATGAGTTTTAGTCTACGGTTGGGCAATAGTCGCTGCCAAAGAGAGAGAGAAAAGAAACACTCAGCGTGCACTCTAACCTAGATCAGAATGGTTTATCACTTTATCTAATCAAGATGGCTCCTACTGTTTCCTCGAATTCTCCTCCAAACCCAAAACGAGAATTAGTCGGAATCATCTAAAATCACCCGAGGAGTAATCCTACTCATCTGTGGGAATCGGGATCCAACTATCATCGCATGATAACTTGATGGAAGCCACTCAAGTCACCACACTCCAGAAAGTATGCGCATGCCTGGCAAGTTTCCTGTATGTTTGAAACTCCCGATGTGATTTTTACCCCAAGCAGCTTATGACCATGACTAGGTCAACATATCATAAGTTGCAAGTCAATTTCAACCCGTCATTATCCTGGATTAATTAGACCCACCCGTATGAGCCCTTGAATAGGTCAACATGACCGTAGGTCTGTCCTAACCAATCGCATATCCATGCAGCAGAAAAGTACTACAGTGCTACCGAACACTATGCCTTGACTAGGTCAACATACGTAGTATGAATACTAAGCAATACTAATCTGAAATGACGGATGGCTACGGCTGGTTTTTGGCGAAAATCCTTTAACGTAATGAACTTGATATCGTTGAAGGAATCCAAGTGGTTTTACAAATATATAGTGGCGTAAACTTTTGCTAAAGAGGTCACTCCTTGTAAAGAGATCTCAGCTCTTTCCTCGTCGAATGAGGTGCAGGATATTCCAAAATGAATACCACTGTGCAAAGAAAAAGAATTAACTATAGTGAAGTTATTACCCTGACACAAACTTTTGCTCAAGAGGTTACTCCCTATGAAGGGATCTCGGCTCTTGCCTCGTCGAATGAGGTGCTGGATATTCATAACCGAATACCACTGTGCAAAACAAAAGAATCGATTATAGTGAAGTTATTACCCTGACGCAAACTTTTGCTTAAGAGGTCACTCCCTGTGAAGGGATCTCGGCTCTTGACACGTCGAATGAGGTGCTGGATATTCATAACCGAATACCACTGTGCAAAGCAAAAGGAAACATCTGTAATGTCAGTTTTTAAAAATCTTGGTTCCAACAATATCATATAGGTTTTTTTTATCCTTTCATTGATCAGAATCAACGCAGTCCTATCAATTAAACATATCACGCCACAGAAAAGAAAGAAAAATATAATGTATGTATATGCCATCCGCATTTGCCATGGGCCCCGTCATCACCCGTTAGGTTACTTAACTAACGGCAGAGCGGGGGCTGAAATAGCGCGGGTGCAAAACATATACAACATCTACTAGTATATATATATAAATATATATAACATTCGTCCCAGGCATGATATAAAGCAACATCATAGAATCTTAGCCAACAACACAAAGTGATGGATAATTCTGGAGCCTCGAGTTTCACTTGAGCCACAAATGAGACCAGACGTTCCTTGTCGTGTGGATAGCCTGTGCAATGAAAACCTAGACACCTACGAATGCGGCAGGTTACCCGCCAATCCCAGAAGAGAGGCAACCCCAATCAACAACGCGAATAGGCTACTCAGCACTTCACGGAATACGGTAACTTGAGCACCCCTCCATGGGTCAACCTATACCACCTATGAGTGCGGCGAATAGCCTGCCAATTTTAGAGTAAAGTCCCCTCCGTCTCAACGCCATGAGAATGCGGACCCTTTGCCTTCTAGAACATGGCTATTCGTGCACTCCACCACGGAGTAATCCTAGTACAGAAAAGAAAATATGTACAATGGTGACATCGACCTCAACGCGGCCGTGCTCCAAACAAATAATATACAAACAGGCAGAGACGGTAGTCCACATGCCGAACGCTCGCCCCGCAATATCAAATGTACAAATGAAACTAAATTGTACAACTATCATTGCACCATTGTCTATCCACCACGACGATCCAACCACAACCACAGCACAACACAGGACATCAACGTGAATGCCATGTTCGCAAACCCTTTTAAAAGACATATAGCAACTAGACGAGTTGTAGCACTCTAATGACATTCACGGTCACAGATAGTAATGTATGCACTGAAAACTTTTAAACAGTGTTAAAAATAGCGACTTTGAAAACTCTGTATTTGCCCCAAATCCAAAGATAATACAATATCCAATCTGGGCAAAAACAAACAATACCAAAAACCAAATTTTCCAGAGACCAGAACACCCAAAAAAGAACACCCAACATGCATTCCGGATCGTCCAGGCCAGGAATTAACATGATCTTGCCGGTCAATTTTTTCTCATCGGGGCTTGTGTTTTTAGGGTGTTTTAGTTGTCACATAAATAGCCTTCTGCATTTGTTTAAAAAAAATTTGAAAACTAGAAAAATCGACAGAAACTGGAAGATTACGGGTATTGTTTTGGAGTTGTTTCGGTTTCAATACTTTAAAAGTTGTTTAAACTGCTAGAAAGGGGTTAATGGGTTGGCTCTGATACCATGTTGGGTTATGCAAGCACCATGGCCATCAAACCGTGGCCGATTACGGAACAATAATTTTCAAAGCTGGCGCTAATACAACCCGCTGCCCGGATCTACCATGAACCATAAACTAGCAAACTAAATATATAGGAGCTAAGAATGGTTATGCCGAATTGATCCGTGTCCTTCGGTATTCAACCACCTTCCCAAGCTCTTATAGGCCACCATGAACTTGCTTGATCTCTGGTCTCCTGATTTGTGTGTCAAAAACTATCTATTACCGCAATCAAGAACGGCGTCGCATGAAGCTAGCCGGTGAGTACGGGTCGGTCCACAGGGATGTTGTGGATTTCCTAATCGCGCTAACGAGTTAATTCCGAAGGGTGTTCGGATTAATTATTAAATCTAAAATCTAAATTAATCTATATCTAAGTCTTGCTAGGATTAGGTCTAGGTTAAGTTTGGAAAGTCTATAAATCTCACCGCTTTCTATACCCATATGAAGATCTAATTAGGTGTTATGGTAAATATTAATAAAAGGGATTAGGATGATCGGGAAGATTGTTCTTCCTCTAGATCCTTGTCCTTCCTTTCTTAATCTTTACCCTAACCTCTATGGAAAACCTTAAAATCCGGGCCTTTAGACTACGGTATCACCGCTATCTCGTGGGTAGAGTGCCGTAGGGAGCGGAATAAGAAGGTATGCATGGAGTTCTATAAAAATATATGACGGGCAAGAAAGGGGATGAGAGATCTTCGTCTCTCAAACCTTCCCCAGATCTAACCCTAACAAGCGAGGAGACTACTCACTCATTAGGGAATTAAAATACATTTATCTAGGGCAGAGAATAAAAGATTAATTAGGGCAAGAAATTAAATTTATCTAAGGCAAGAATAGAAAATTAACTTAAGGCTGAAAATAAAAAACTTACAAAAAATGATGCTCTCCAAAAGAATGCTGAAATTTATTAATGAAGGGAGGCATGAAAAGAATACAATGATTTGGGCTTCTATTTATAGGAGATAGAAACCCTAGGTTACAATTGATTCTCATGTCTACATTTACCAAAATATCCTTAGGAAGACCTAGTCAAAGTAGACTTCCAAGCTTTGGTAAAATTTTATGTCTGGAAATTTTGGAACTGATTCTGGGTTTCTTGGGCTTTTTATTTCTTTGGATCTTTATTCAATTTGGCTTTTCTATTTCTTCCAGATCTCCAGTGAATAATTGCGGTGGACTTTTAACCGTTCACTTTGTAATCTTGGACCTTGCATTGCTTTGTACTTTGTGAATTTTATTTTTGATGTAGGCTTGATCAAGAGTCTTCTGTTTGTTGGTCAAAGTCAACTTTTGCATCGTCTTTTCACCGTTTTCACTGTTTTCGCTCCAAAAACCTGTAACCTATAATATGTAGCAGACATGCGTCAAAAGCACCTGTTTATTTATAAAAAGAATAAGAATGGGTAATATAATAATACAATATTATGGTGTGAACATCTCCCTCCATCGAAGATGATCCACCCGAGGATTTGTATTCTGAGCTCCTACCTCAGTAGCCGAGGTAAATAGGGTACCTAGTTCGCTAAACAAGATAGCCTAGAGGATGGAGAGTGTAATGATCGATTAATTTATCTCATAACACCCTAGGTTTCTCAATACATGATATTTAAAGGGTGGTAGTACAAGAAGAAGCTTGAGGATGAGAGTGAGAGGCAACTCAAGAAAATTGGCTAAGTCTTTATGTTGTTGTGTTGTGTGTTTGTTGTTGTGTGTTGTGAGCAATAATGGAGTCATCCAATAAATATCTCAAGTCTCCAAAATATCTTAAGTCAACCCAAAATATCTCAAGTCTCCAAAATATCTCACAACAAACAAAAACCAAGCATGATAGAATAGTAACCATGAGTCACTATAAAGCCATGCTATAATAAATGCATACACACCTCATTAACCATTTAATCCTAAATGAGATGGTATCTTCTAGAAGTACCTTGTAATAAATTACAAGAATACTCCTCATCCGTATATATATACCCGTATCCGTATTCCGAAAAATACTAATATAATGAGACGAAAATAATCCAACAATATAATACTAGAATCTGGCTTAAACCAAAGCCATTAGTATTATCCGTCTGAATCCTGATACGTGCACAAGTGCACATATATAATCGAACCCTGCCGTAAAACCATACGGCCTCTATATCGTTTCGCCCAAAAAAAGGAAACCCTCTGTGTGGGACTCTAAAGACTCATCAATACGCTGGCAGTGGGTTTAACCACAAGCACGTCAGCGGCACTAGGTGTATGTAACGGCTACCCATGTATTGAGCGAAAGGAAGGCCGACGAGCAAACTCATCCGAACCCTTACTGAGCCTGTCCGTGATAATATCCGTCCAGTCCGGTCTGTTCGTCTAAAAGTATCGTATATCGAGTCTAGGGGATGGATAAAATCAGACCCCTAATAACGCGACATTTTGTGTCGGTATGAAGTCCATCGCCAACTGAGAAACTACCGATCCAAATCAGTAATTCTCGACTACCTTGGCCAAGGATTTCTGGTGAAGGCGACCCGTTCACTGTGCAACATCAACCCCCAATACCGAGAGAGACGAATCCCCGACAATCCGCTCACTGCCTCCATGTGGCTCGGGACTGTACCCAACTAAAACCTGTTTCCATGACTCCTTTGAGTCATGGTAGGGTAGTAATAAAAGAACAGTAGGAACTCACACAAGACAAATGACGATCTCAGGTCGACAGACTAACCTGCACACATGTCACCTGGGAACTTCTATCTGAAAATAGGTATACTACCAACTAGCATGTTCCCGACAAGTCCGTCCAGTGTACTCATAACCCAATAAGCACGTGTATACTATCTTAGGTGAATAAACTAACACCAATGGCTTTTGAGAACTGGCCATCGCCCCTCCTCGGGGTCTCGATCAGTATACACTAGTCTACTCTGGAGTATTGATGCCCGGTCTCGAAACTCCCAGGACTAGGGACATTTATGGATGTGCTTATAGACCACCCAGCTCCTACGTATATGATCTCCATCATAATGCTGGTAGTCAAGCAAGAATCCTGTGGGCTCTATCAACATGTAATAGTAATCTGTAATACCACATAAAGCATATACATGATGATAAAGACAAACCAGATAGCATACTATCATCTTGAGTAAGACAATCCGTATATGTCCTCCCTCAATCATCACAATCGCGTGCCTGCGATTCAATAATTGACTTGAGGGCACTATAGCGAACTGATAGGAATGTGCGTCGCTTGTCAAGTATATTATAGATTCCCCCTTTCTAGGATAGGAAGAGGTTTATTGATTGTGCAGATCCAAATCATCGGCAACCGCGGAGTAAGCTGACGTTAATTACCCCTCACTTTTGTAGCGAGAGAACCTCTGATTAACAAGTCAAAAAGATCATGCGAACTCAATATGCAATATGTACGTGTTGTGTTTGGGAACAAGTTTGAGGGTGCTTCAGGCATATCGGGGGCCACACAGAGTTTTTACGGGGGTCCCGCGGAGTTTTTATCGGGGGCTTCGCAAAGTTTTTACGAGGGTCCGGCTTGACCTAAAAATTGCTTCGGGAAAGGAGATGAGTGTATATGTGCCACGTGCGCACTTAGTAAAGTGAACACATGACAAGTGCACACCTACCTAGACGCGTATCTAGTAAGGTGCGCACTTAGTAAAGTGCACACCTGGCAAGGTACACACTTAGCAAGGTGTGCACCCGACGAGGTGGGAGAAGGTGAAGGGGGCCAAAGGGTCTCGAATAGGCCAAAAGGTCCAGCAAGGTGCGCACCCAGCAAGGTGCGCACTTGGGTCGGTGCGTATTTGGCTCGATGTGCACCCAACGGCTTGCGCACCTAGTCAAATAGGCACCTAGCATGGTACACACCTAGCACGGTGCAATTAAGGTCGAAACCCAATGGAGCAACAGTCTAAAAATACAAAGATTTTAACTTTTGAAGATCAAAAGGGGCACTTTTTCCATTTTAAGGCCTCCTGACGTGCGCACTTCGATTTGATTGAAAAAAGAAAGCAGGAAGAGAAACAAACTTGCGCAATAAAGAGTGGCCCAAAACTAAAGATTTTTTTGTGGGGGAATCAAGATTAATACTCATCCTCAAATCATCATGGGGGCCTTTTATAGGCTTAAATCTTTCACATTTAGCCCTATGGCTTGTACAAAAATTGACTTATTGCCTATTAAAAACAAAAATTACATTTAGTTTTTCTTTCTCTTTTCTTTTCTTTAGCCGGCCCCCTCTTTATGCTTGGGCTTGAATTGGGTTTGGGCCCACTTGGCTTTTAATTTTAATTTTGGCTCTGAGTTTGAGCTTGATTTTGATTTTTGAGTTTGGCAACGGGTTGTAAATTTTTACCCCAACAGAGATATAAATTTTGAAAATTATGTTCTAAACATTTACCTTTTTCAGTTGAGAATAAGGTAAGGTCCATTGAATAACGGTATAGACGTTCTTAACCAAGATACAGTTTTTCAATTTACACACACGGAGTTTGAATTAGTATACTCTTGGGACTTATACATGGTAATGTATGTTTTCCGGTGTCCTTTAGAACAAAGGGGTTGATAATATTAGTTCATTCAGTTTACCTATGAGTTCTCTGTTTGCAGACACGCATTCGTTGAAATGCATGATCCAAAGATTTTGAGAAGTTTATATGTATAAGAATAAAATAGAGAACCATATGTTGGAAGTATCAGGATTCTTCGAAGTGATCAAAGATGTAGATATTCATACTGGGTATTCCGTCATAGTAATATTGAGAACTTGATTCTCTCACAGTTTACTCATCCGTGGGTGCACTCCTTAATGAGTAATATTGTATGGCCTTTATTCCATTTAAGTGATATGCACTGGAAACAGTTGAATAACATTTGAATCTAATTCCATCTAAATCAGTGCCTTAGATTCTATATAGATATAGAAAGATTGCATACCTTGAGGATGTTAAGGTATGGAGTAATAAGGTTTCTGTTTAAAAGTAGAATCCGGATATACTCAAGGCACGTTTCAGTAATAGCAGTTTTTCGATTATCCCAAACTTTTAGCAAGAGTTTAACTTCTACCATTTGCAAGACCAAAGATTGATTTTTCTTGACTCGCCATCTTTTTATAAAAAGGACTTCTTTATAAAAGAAACTAGTGGGAATATGGTAGAACTGGAAGTGATTATAGAATCACAAACGGTTACTGAAAATTTAGTAGAACCTGGACATTCAATTGGAACGGACAAATCTTAGCCACTCTACAGATTTTAGTAGGTAATCTCAGTCACTCGAGAGATACTTCGGTTTTCTAGTAGACGGTGATAGTGATGTCAGCATCATGGTTATGATAGCCTTCCTAGTAATCTGCAGGTCATAGCTAGTGGTAACTTCCGGTGACCAGATGCAATATATCCAAGTTGGATTTCATGCACTTCAGCAAATTATATAATTTGTTGGGTGCTCCTAAAGGGGTAAAACCCATTAGAAGCAAGTAGATCTTTCGAGATCAGTGCAGGTGGAAAGGTGGTAACTTAATAAGGCTAGTCCTGTAGTAAAGGGTTTTTCATCAAATAACCGGTGTGGATAGTGATGAAACATTTACTTCAGTGTCTATGCAGAACTCCATACGGGTATAACTTGCCACTGCTGCTATTCTTGACTAGGATATCTGGCAGGTGGATGACTATAATGTCTTTTTAAATGGAAATTTAGAAGTGCACGTGTATATGACTCTGCCAAAGGGTTATCGTAATCAGTGGGGGCAGCGGAAGGCGTGCAAGTAACTTATGTTTATTTACAGACTAAAGCGGACACAACGGAGGAGGATCATCTGTTTTGATGTGAGAGTCAAGGTAATTGACTTCATCAAAACAACAGATGAACTTATAAAAAATGATGTAAGTAGTTATATCTTGGGATTTGGATGATGATCGCACGCTTTTGGCGTATCGGATGTTCAAAATTCTAAAGTTATAACCGCAGTCAGGACGGTGTCGCTATGCAGCTAGCCGGTTGAGCATGGGTCGATCCACAGGGAAATGGTTGTATGTCCGTTCGAGTCTTAGATGAGTCAATAAAGAATGTGTATATGTTTGTTCAAGTCTATCTTAAGTGTTCGTATTTATGTTCAAGTAAGCTTGTTAAGGTTAAGATTGGTTAGTAGAGTTAGGATTAGTCTTGTGCTTGTCTTTTGCCATTCTTAAAACGGTGTTGGGATAATCGAAAGTAGCGGGGATTAGGAGGACATAGGAATGGGATTTGCGAGTTTAAGCGAGCTTTCCAACGCTAAATCCATTCTTAGTACCCCATGCCCGTCCGCTAAATACGATTATTTCCAACCCTCGGCCAAACACCCGCAACCATGTATCCAAATAAGTCACAACTACATATCACGTTGTAGTGCGCTTAAAGGACTTCTCGACTTAGGTCGCGGCTACATATCACGTATAGCGCACCTAAGTGAGGGGGTTGCGTTTGTTTGGTCGGAGTTCGTTTTAAGATATTTGGCGAAGAGAAGCACAAGGGATTTCTCCTTCCCTCATACCACCTTCCTTAGCCTTAATAAGGAGGAAATTATTCACACATCATAAAACAAAAGAAAACCAAACAAGAAGGAAGAAAAGAGAAAAATACGGTTTTACAAGTGAAGCAAGCTAACACTTGGGTCCTCACCTTAGCAAGGAACTCCGTAGAGTATCATCGCTTGAAAATACGGATAAAAAAAGAAAAGAAAAGAGAATAAGAAAAGAAATAACAACAACTAGTTAACAACAAATTATAAAGTTACACTAGAAATGAAATTACAATGCAATGAAATAAAAATACAAGATAAGAAAAACAACCCTCATCTTCATTTCATCATCCACTCAATGCTCTCACTACATTTTAATGGAGGAAGACATGAAGAAGAAGAAGAAGCTAAACTAAACTACACTAAAAGAGATGGGAGAAAAAGACATGAAGAAGACCCTTGGCTTGGCACAAAACTGGGCTATTTATAGGCTGCGTGCTGAAACCCTAGGGCAACATTCTGGCCTTAAATGTAATGACCCAACTACCCCTAAAATTTGGTCATATGATGACACGAAACCACGGCGGATCTGCCGCGCAAACCCACATTTGGCGGCGGTTCCGCCGCGGTTTTGTAGAGTTGGGATCTCGGATTTTCTGAGTTTCCTTGTGTTGCTATCTTATGATGTTCTACATGTCCCAAATTGCAAAATGCCTTCACAATTTCTTCAGATCTGCACAGTCCAAATATAGCTTCGCTTTTGATTGATTTGACCTTTCTCCCTCAAGCTCCGCGCACCCATTGATTCTTGTGCTGCCTCCTTCGTGCTTTGTGCTTGTCCGAGACACGAATGACCACTGTCATTTGTCTTGTCTCTGGAACCGGTACGCGGCACTGGACGGATATGGATGATCGGAACCCGGCTTTTATCTGCTGGCAACAGATGTTCTGGATTTTGGCGTAACAGTGGAGATTTTGTATCATTTGCGTTATTTTGGACTAGGAACCTGTAGACTGTAAATATGTAGCAAACACGGATTAAAAGCACCTACCTATAAACAAACGAGCATAAGAATAGACGGTATTAAATGTAATATTCTAGTGTGAACAGATGACATACTCCTGATAGGAAGTGATGTTCCTATACTATAATCGGTCAAATTTTGGTTGTCACAAGATATTTCTCCATATAGGATCTGGATTAGATGTCATAAATTCTGGTGACTAGATCTATGGTTTTAAATATAGATTTAGAAAGTGTCACAATCCGGATACTTAAACATCACTCTAAAAGTGGTTTAGAATGGATAACTCCTAGCATGGTGGTATACCCATAGGTAATGGAGCCACCCTCTCTAAAGAGATGTCTTTTAGACTGATGAGGGGAAGGACTTGCATGAATGACATATCATTTACATAAGCGGTTGATTCAATCATGTCATATCATATACCAAACCAGATGTTGCTTTTGAACATGCTGTAGTAAGCAGATATTAATTCAATCGTGTAGAAACAAAGAAAAGCCGTTAAGAACATAAGAGGATGTTCTTGGTATATGGTAACGGCAGCCTCCTCTGGGAGGCGGTTATTGGCTCAAGCTTCCAAGGTGACTAGAATGATAGAGATGCTACCACAGTTTTGAGTTTACCCTCTTCTGAGGAGCATTATATTGGATAGGGTTCCAATAGGGATACTGAGGTAGAAATGGTGCATGATGCTGGTTATGACTCAACAGAGGATACAACCCAAGAAGTTTGTTGGATAAAATTATTCATTTATGAAATTGGTCCCATCAAGTATCCAGACAATGAGGTGGGGTATCGCTCAGTTTAGGAGATTGTTGATCTCCGCGAAGTTGAGAAAAAGAGAGATGAAGTTGGAACATTATAACGAATCCACTCACTGAGGTTATTTCTCGAACATGAATATTTCACAAACACGGTTAGCGAAACTGATTAGTAGAGAAGTTGGGTATTCGATAGCATACGAGCCGTGGGTATGCGATACTGCAATAATTAGCCTTAAGTGAAAATGGGAGATTGTTGGATATAATGCCCTCAAGGCAATTATTGTAATTACAAGTAGACAATTATAATAATTGAGGGAGGACCTATACAGGTAGAACAGTCTTACTTGAAAAGATAGTATGCTATCTGATTTTTCTTTATCATTGATATGTATACGTTTTACTTATTATTACATATCGCTAATACATAATGATGAAGCCCGTAGGATTCTTGCTTGACTACCAGCGTTATGATGGCAATCATATACGTTAGAGCTGGGTAGTCCATAAGCATATCCTTAAATGTCCTTAGTCGAGGGAGTATTGAGACTGGGCATCGATATTCCGGAGTAGACTAGTGTATATGTTTCTAGACTCCGACGAGGGACAGTGGCCAGTCTCATAAGCCATTGTTGTTGTGTCACCTAAGATAGTTTACATGTGCTCACTGGAGGTGAGTACATTGGACGGACTCGCCGAGAACTTCTAAATAGTATTATATCTATCTTCAAAATTTAGTTCTCTAATGACATGAGTATAGGTTAGTCCTTTGACCTGAGATCGTCACTTGTCTCGTGTGAGTTCTCACCATACTTATATTACTACCCTACCATGACTCAAAGGGGTTGTGCAAACATGTTTTAGTTGGGTACAGTATCGAGCAACATGGAAGCAATGAGTGATTGTCAGGGATTCTTCTCTCCTGGTATTAGGAGTTGATGTCGCGATGTGTTCGATTTTCCATCACCATAAATCCGTGGCCACGGTGGATGAGATTTATTGATAAGAGTTCATTAGTTTCTCAATTGGTGATGAGCTTGACTCCAGCACGATTTATCGGGTTAGTAGGGACCAGACGTTATGCACCCCTAGACCTGATATGCGATACTCTTAGACGAATAGACCGGGCTGTATAGAGATTGTCACATTCAAGCTCAGTAGGGTACAAATGGACTTGATTGTCGACCTCCCTTTCGGCATATACCGGGTAGCTGTAACCTCTGGATCCTAATATACATGTACTGGTAATTCTAAGTATTTGTAGAATTTTAACACTTGTATTCGTATTTGAAAATACGATTTTTCTTGAAATTAGAAAAAATTACTCGTATTTGTATTTGAAAAATATTTACGAAATTTATCATATTTTAAAACTAATTGTATTTTTGATAAATATGTTTTCTTCTTAAAATTTTAAATGTAAATTATTTTACATATTTTTGTTAAAAGATTTAATTATGCAAAGCTTTGGATGATATGTGTAAATATAAAAATTTAAAGGGATAAATGCAAAATACCTTATCCTAGAAATTCTTCTCTTTTCTTTCCTTTACTTTATTTCCAAGTAATTGTTTACTTTACCTCAAATTAATTGCTTTTCTTTTCTTTCCTTTTTCCTTTTCTTTTACTTTTTCTCCAAGTAACTAATTAATTAATACTCCTTCATTCCCAAGCTTCTCTTTTTCTTTCTATAACCTTTCTTCTTTCTTTAAAAATCATTCTTCTTTCTTCGTTTTTCTCTTTTCCCCACTAATTTCATCTAAATATTTCAAAAGAATTCTCATACAAGTTTAATAAAATTTCAAGAGTAGTGAATAATTTTTTAGACAAAAGCTGAAAATATCTTAGAGACCGTGAATAAAGTGTTTATAAAGTATATGATAAATTTTTAAAATTACTAACTTACTTTAAAAATGATTATTAAGTTTCTGCGGAATATATTTAAAATAAGTTTAAACAAAGAAACTTAAGAATGATAATCACAAAAATTGCTAAAAAATATTAAAACGAAGAAATCAATCACAAATACAAGGATATGTTGACTAGGGTTCACTACCTCATATGACTAGTTCCCGCCTGAATCTCCTACTCAGGATTTTTCCACTATATGTGTGAGTACACATATCCCACTTCATAGGGATGCGAAGAAACCAAATATCCCTCTTTACAAGGATTAATCACTCAAACTTGTGATTCTCTAGGAAATAAGCATTCTTCCTCTCTAAACCGTGATTCTCAAGGAAAGCCGTACTTTTCTCTGTAATCCACGTATCTCTAGGAAGATCTCTTTTTCATTCCGAATCTACAATTCAAGAGAAAGGAGAAGCACCCATTCTCTTGGATTACAAATCGCTTTTATTACAAACAATTTCTCTCACACACAATCCTATTGATCTTAAAGACTATTACCGATTTGGCACAAGAATTATTTTGAGAGATTTGAACAGGTTTATGACACTTGAAGAAATGAGAACTTTGGGAAATTAAAGTGCGAAGAACGCGAAATTTTATTCCAGAAATATTTGTAATGAATGTTACATTAAAAGTATGAGATCTCATGGCATTATATAAGGATCGAATGGGAAGTTATTCTAACTCCTAATAACTACTAATAACTGCCATAAACAGTTAATGACCGTTGAGAATGGTTAGAAATGAAAACAGCGTAAATATCCCTTCAATTCAAAATTAAAATTTGAATTGACTGCCAAAAACTGCCCGTGGAGACGTCTGTAAAAGACATCTGCTCCAGGAATAAAATCCTCTTAGAGACGTCTATATATCCGTCTCTGAGAAGTATACAGAATGAAGAATTTTGAAGTTTGTTCTTACAGACGTCTTATTGAGACGTCTGCTATTTTAAAATATCTTATACAGACGTCTGTAGGAGACGTCTGTATTCTGACATGAATGAAAACTGTTTTGAAATATTGGCAATTTGAATTCTAACGGATAGGTTAAACATCTCTAAAAGAGGGGGAGATAGCTTGAGCATTAAGAATATATTGGAATGGGGTTTCTAAGCTTATGAAATCATCACTAATTACAAGTATAACTCTCACAACATCTATCTTCATTTTGGTTCTCCGATTAACTCCGTTTCCTTGAATAGTTACTCTGCGGCGTCATTGATTCTTGATTAGGCTTGCATCATGTTATTGCTTGCTTCAAGTTGACATACCATATCACCGTTTTAAGTGCGTATCATAATATAGGCAACCTAGCTTGATATTTGATATATCGTGCATGCTGTACTCAAGACACAAACTTGAAAACATCATTAGTAACTTATGAATTCGTTTAAATAAGGTTTTGAACTATATAATCGAAACTGAGGATCGTGTGATACAGATGTCAACAAAGGCAAGTGTGATTTTTCTGTAATTTCTATGTTAATCAATTAAATTCTTGAATTAAGAAAATTAGTTCTTGATTGATCTATATGGAATTTATTATTTAATTTCTTATAATGACTTGATTAGTTACATGCTCAAATTTATCCTTAATCACCACCATATTATATTTCTAAAATATTTATCATGAATAATTAGGTTCCCATAGAATATTAGTAAACAAATCCTTATTGGATGCAAGTGGTTTAACCACTTTTATATAATTGATATTCTTGATTATCATGCAAGTGTTTCTTTTCTTGATTTGCTTTTATAGTTGATTACTTGATTTTTAGTCAAGAAATAAAAAGTATTCCATTTCCTTTGATTAATTTTATTTCATGTGTTTAATCAATTGATTACTTGAAACTAGAATGGTTATTTAATTTTGATTAATTGTTACCTCATTGTATTAGATTCATGATTGATTGCTTGAATCCTTAACTTGTAATTGATAACTTGATTAGTATAGCATAATTATTTTTTAATCCATCACTCATAGTCACCATAACATATCTACAAAAGTATTTAGATATGAAAATTAGGGATTTATGCAAGTGTTTAATTCAATTATTATTTTTGTTTGATCAATTTATTTCTTGGCATGAAATTAATATTAATGATATCTTGTTTATGTTAACATAACTTTTAACTTGGTTAAATTTGAATCGTTGGTTGTTTAATTCATCACTTAGTCCTCATATTATAGTAGACATGAATATATTTGGGTAACCCTAGATTACCCTCTCTCTCACACACACACATACATATTCACCAAATACAAACCTTACACTAAAACTTAAAGTCTTCACCTTCAAACTTGTTCTTTTCAAATATTTTCCCAAATGAAGCAACTTAATAAAACTTAGTAGCCTTCTAATAGTATGAACTATTTCCCTTTACCCTCAAATCAAAGTAAAGATACAATCTTTGAATAGTTGTGACTTAGTTTACATAAAAATTTAGGTTTTTGATAGAATTATAAGTTTTAAGTTAAAACTGGAACTATTTTAGGTCTCTAGAAAATATTCAAAGTATACCAGTGAACTATTCGGAATAGTATGAGACTAGCATAGAAACCTAAGCCCCTATCTCCACTACGAGGCCGCCGGAATTTCCCAAAAAGCTGCCATGGACGGCCTGTCTTAGGAATTAGGTCTTGGGTTTTGGTTAGGTGTTATTCTGTTTATAATTGATCCATTTTATACTTATAATTTTTCAAGAATCCATATTTTAAAATTTGGGAGCGTTTTAAATTTAAGGAATCGATGTTGGAATTCGTGATTCAAATTATGTCATGATTATATACCGACTACAAGAGAAGAATCCTGTGTTTAACACCCAATCACACGTATTGGTCATAAGTTTTGAACCTATACAAGTTTAACGGTTAACAAACATATGGAAACATAGATTCCTAATCCATCTGGTAATTTGTGCCTGAATTATCATTAGCTTGATTAAATATGATTTAAATGTTTGCCTGTTCCATTACATGATCTATATATATTACTGTACAAAAAAAGACACGGCTTTACCTGAACACATGTTTTAAAATAATCATATCTCCCTAACCAGTATTTCGATGGAGTTGAAACCAATTTTACAATTTAGATAAATGAGTCTAATTTTATGACTTTTATATTGTTTTGCCTGATTCAGCACGTGTAATTCATAGTGAATTCTCCAATATCTGAATAGCATATACATGAAATTTATAATATGATTTATATATTCTTTTGTTTCATGATATGACACTGTTACCTGAGTAATGATACAGTTACTGGGGTCCATATATATAGATTTAATTGGCATGACACTACCACTTGAACCATGATATATGACATGTGATTAGTCAAAAATATTGCACATTTGTATGAACATTTTCCCTATTATTATTAACTACTAAAATGTGTTAATTATAAATAAAGAACATATGTGGGTTTATTTGTAAAAAGATTATTTTCATATGTTTATTCATTTATAATTAATATAATTAGGAAAAATATATGCATATAATATTTAAATAAAATATTCATAATCAATATTCTTAAGATATCATATTATATAAATGGTTGGAATAATATCTCAAAAACACCAAATGCTACTAACAATTTGATTTGAGATATTGTGCAGGTATTAGCTCAGGTATGAAATCTATGTAGGAGATCTAAATCAAATTAAAATATCGAAACTGAATCTGCCAAATATTAGAAGCAAATCGAAGAATATACCAACGGCAGAGACTAAAAGCAATATTTTCAGAATCTATATATCAAGAGAATCTTCAAATATCGAGAGAAAAAGACAGAAAAAATCCCAAGTCCCAAACCCACTAGGAGGCGGGAGATCCGCGGTCAAACGAGGGAAAGGGCGGCGGAACCGCGGTCATTTATGGGCCGTTGGATCTGGATTTTTGGGGGCATGATTGTAACTACACCTAATCCAACATGGCATCTAGGGTTTGTATTTTCAGAGGCTATATAAAAGATCGAGAGCTATGCATTCCAAATCATCTAATCATATATCATCTCATCGATTATCTCATCTAATCTAATCATCTACCTCCATAAAGAGAGAGATCTACAAGCGAAACTAGGGTTCTTGTAATCTACTTTTGAAGGAGAAAAGTTGTAATGCAATAATTGATTAATAAAGATAGTTTTTGCTTTAATTCTTTTCGCATTTACTTTACGTACATATTTTACGCATTACTTTTCTGCATTATATTCAGCATTACTTTCTGCATTTCTAAATTTTAATATGATTTCATTCATCTTCCATCTCTATTGTACTACACTGCTAACCATGAGTGAGTAATTTCTTGCTTGCTAGGGTTTGTAGGATAGAGTAAAATATTGGATGAAATATCGTTCAACTTCTTTTGACATTTAATATTTATAAACTTTAGCAAAATAAATGTTAAGTCTCTTATCGAGCGCGCTATCAATTAATGATAGTCACGACCATGATTTGAGATTAGTTAATTACTGTTTTGTTAAGATCTTGAGATAAATAGAGATCAATGAAAGGACAAGGGGCAGTAGTGGGAAACCCTAATTCCTTCCAAGAACCCTAATCCAGATTCATCGCTATCTCTCTAGTTTTAAACAATTAAAAGATAAAAAAAAGTCATTTCTAAATATTCATCCATTAACTACTAAGTCCTATAAACCCAACAAGCCTTTCTATTATAAATTTTCTATCCATCTTAAAATAAAACGACAACCCCTTCTCTATTTTATCAACTCGTCTAAAACAAGAAAAGACGTTCACGTTTCCCAGCGGACGGCTCATACTCATCGCGGCTAGCTATTTGCGACACCGTCTTGATTATGGTTATTTACAGCATACACATACAACATCTTTTCGCGAACAATCAAGTGGTGTCGTTGCTGGGAAAACTGTTATAATTATTTTTCTTGTTATTAGGGTTGATTTCTTATAAAAATCAGAAACATAAAATAAAAGAGAACCAAAACCGCATCTTGTGTTTCTAACGATTCTTATGCAAGTTTTGTAAGGACATCTAGAGTAATTGGAGCAAGCCAACAGAGATTCAGAGACTTTAAACTTGGACCAAAGGAGTACCGGTATGCCCTGAAGAAATTTGAACAAAAGATCTTGCCAAACGGCGGCGGAACCGCGGCCTAGGGTTTCATTCGGCGGCGGAACCGTGGTCCTATTGACGAGTTGGGCCCCCAATCTTCTCTGGTATTCTCCTGTCATCTCCCTATCTCCTTTAAAGCTCTAATAAACTGAATTTACCTGCAGGATTCTTTGCAAACAGTGCCGCTAAAAAAATCTTTTTGTGTGTTTTGATTTCCAAGTTGTTTTGCATATTTAAACCGGACATTAAGGGGCAATAAACCCAAACTCAGATTAGATGGGGATTTCATCACCCTTCTAAGCCCCACAAATCACAAACGAGCATACTATCATCCTACATTAATAAAAAAATCTATACCAAGCCCGTAAGGACCGTCGCACTCAATTAGGACAAAGGAAGGTCATGGTTAATTTATTGCTTATCGAATTTCTCTTATGGTGTCTAGGAAAGTGTGACTAAGGAAAGTGGTTATTTAATTAGGCCCACTATTTCGGTGATTCATATAGCGGATACTTCCTACTTACCTGGTACTTACCTGGCCACAAGATTGATAAGGAGGTGGTAGAGAATCGATCCTACGTTTTGTCCTTTGAAAGTCTAAGAGCGGTCTAGTGACTTGACCTAGGTGACCCTAGTTTTAGGGATTGATTGTGCATTTTGTGATTGGTTGAGTCAAGCCTCACATCCGACATTTTTTTTCAAAACAAACCTTCTTAAAAATTATTCTCACACATATCACACGCTGTCACGTGCACTAAACCCGCTTAGTGCATGATCGGCTGGACACGGGATTCTAGTGCCCGTCGAGTCGGCATTTTTTCTGTCGACTCCGAAATCGATACTTCTTCATCTTCTATTTCTCTTCCACCTATCACATCTCCCGAGATGGACAGATCTCCATCGAGTTTTAACAACACCACCTTGCCACCACCCGTAGGTGCGCAAATTCAGAATCTACCATGCATCACTCTTCAAGACCGATGCTACCCCATACGCGGACCCCTTCCTACGTGTCTATCTCCTCCACTAGCCAATGGGGATAATTTTGAAATTAAACCCCACTTCATCAACTTGTTGACCAAATTTCACAGGCTTGAATCTGAAGATGCATACGTTTTTATAACCAAATTCGAAAACGTATGTGCAATGATGAGCACCACCCAACTTTCGGGGGATACTCTGCTATTGCGTCTTCTCCCTTTACCTTGTGCGATCTCACAAAAAAGTGGTTTTATAGCACCGCCGCACATTCTATCGCTAAATAGGATGAATTCGTTAAAGCATTTCTTAAGAAATTTTATCCTCATTGTGCTTATGCTACTTCTTTGTGCTTTGTGCATGAATGACCTTTGATTGCCCTTTTTCCCTCGAACTGGTAGGCGGTATCTGACGGATGGTGAGCGGAGACCCGTATTTTTATCTGTTGTTGGCAGTTGTCCTGAATTTGTCGCGACTATTCTTGAGTTTCATCGTTTAGAGCTGAGAACCTGTAACCTGCAATTATTTAGCAAACACGGATCAAGAGTACCTACCTATATGCAATGCGATCAAGAATGGGCGGTATAAAAGTGAAAATTTCAGATATGAACAAATACCCCCAAACTAATCTTTTTCTCGTCCTGAGCAAAGCCATTTTATTCATAAAAAGTCCTAACCTCATTTTCGCAGGGAACGTGATTGCACTGAGCTCGTGCAACAAGCCATTAAACCTTTAGGTTGCCCTAGAGGAGGAATTTTGTCTCCTGAAGGTTTTCAGCGGATACTGCCCACAAAATCCGATCAAGTTGGTCGTCGACTCTAATCCAACAGTTCAACATTCTAGCAAGAAGCTCTATTATCCTTAAGTTAGAAATCTTCATCCCTTATTCTTCACACTTCCTTTTCATTTAACTTAAGATCCTATACGTTTTTCCAGTTTATAAAGCTCTTAGCATCTCTTGAGTTTTCCTTCTAAAACGCAATCTCAAAACCGGAATTTTTATGATCTCTACTGAAAATATAAGCCCTATTTTTCATTCCTATCTTTCCTCCAAACTCCGATCATATACCCCTACGTGTGTGTAAATATCACCCCTACACTTGGAAATTCAATTCAATCTATAACACCCTTGCCTTAATACCTAGCACTACTTCTTCTTTATTAATGGTGGACGGATTCGCTCACATATCTTTCATGCGACTATTACAGCTTCCTGAGGGATTAATCAGCCGATTACTGAATGTGTGAGCATTAAAGCGTAATTAGCAGTTTCCAGGACTTGCACTCTTTTTTTTGTTTTTTTTGTTTTTCAAGACCGGATATATTTTCCAATGATGCTTTTTTGGTGGTTAGCTTTAAATACCGTTTTTTCTTTCATACTAGGTTTTCAGGCAAGAGTATTTCTAGATATCCTCTACTATCCCAAGTTTCAAGGTGCATGTATATGCGATTTGTAGGGTATATATTTTCAGAATTTGGACTTAAGGTTCGGAATTATTTTTCAGATTTACTCTTCAAATAGAACTTTCAATACTCTTCACTCATTTCAACTTAGCCCAAGAACTGAACTCAAAATTGCTTATTTCTAAACAAATTGTAAAGACGTATATTTTCTACAGTTATACTTCAAGGAAGGTTATTTTTCAGGGTTTTCAATTACTAAGTTTAGGATTTAGTATTTTTCTTAACTAGTCAACAGTCATGTCGAACTTGAGTCTGAATGGCCAATATTGAAAATTTCTTATTTTTTTTCAATTTTTATTTATTTTATATTTTTTGTATGGGAAAATAATGCAATGCAGAAAAAAACGATGTGGAATTTAAACATGCAAAGTAAAAGAACAAATATTTATATAAAAAAAACGTGCAGATGCAGAATGCAAGGATAATTATTTACAACAATATCCCGCCTCCAAACTGACTCACAGCGGTGCCCTCGCTGCTGCCTACGGCATCTCCTAGAACCTGACGCAGTATCACTCGTACCTGCTTCACTCGTGTCTGCGCCATGACCCCTCGATCTCGCTCTCTCTTCTCATGCCAGCAGGGTAGACATCCCCTGCTCAAGACTCGTCAAACGCTGACCAAAATTTGTCAGCATCCCCAACACTCTTTCTACCCCCTATGAGTATGTCTCAGCAAGTATGCTTGCGCTGTGGGGGTCGGCTCTTTATCGCTCGCTGTGGATCTCGAGCTGTGCGTCTTTGCCATCACATCTTCGCCCGCTCGGTGCGCGACCATAACCCATGAAGTCTCGTGTATGATATGGAGACACCCTCAAGAAGGGGTCGAATGGGAACCCCACCATGCATAAAAGTATCGAATTCCTCAACAGAAAGGAAATAGCGACACAATTGTGTCACTAACATTGGGCACAGGTAATTGGCTGCCCCCTTGCTGACACCAATCGAGTGTAAAAGTACAGTGCACATGTCATAGCTAGGGTTTCTCATCATTAACGTGTGCATAATGTGTAGGGATGGGATGAAAAAGGTGGTGTTATACGAACTTCCAAAGATGTTGTTTTGTGCCCAACGGCATACGGTTAAGATGTTCTCATACAGCGTACGTGCTTGAATGCCCTTCCTAGGTTCCCTAGAACAATCATTGCCCATTAATGGCATGTAATCCTCAAAGCGGAGGGGTTGGTCGTGTGCGGGGATACGGGGTATCAAAGTGACTTCATGAATGAAGTTCCTATCTATAAAAATTTCCTGATCCTCCCATAACAAGCGTATAAACCCGTATTTAGCTAAGCAACCCTCCTCCATGCTCTCAAAGAAACGCACAATGAGATCCGGAATTGCGAACGCGTTCGGATGGTTATACAACAGGAAATTCCATCCGCGTTTCCGGATCTCGTCGCCAAAGAAGCTACCATAAACGTCATGGGTGAATAATTGCGAGAAATCCCGTTCAAATTGAAAATTAGGAGCCATGGACAGAAAACGCAGAACTATTAAATTTACAGAGATGAGATGAGAAAATCAAACCTCCTCTTAAAATTTCAGAGGGAGAAGAGGCTGATCGTCGGCGGATAGGCGGCAGAGGTGGCGTTCTACGGCGGTTCCACGGCAGGTTGAGGCGATCGCTGGTGGATTTTACAGTGGCGGCTAGGGATTTCTATGAGGGTTAGAGTGAAGGCTCAGGAATTATTGAAAGAGAGAGAGAGAGAGAGCCTATTTAAAGGGGCGGTCAACAAAAAAGAGATCTATTTGCACAGAATTCCTCCAAAAAGAAGAAATTATTTATTTATTTATTTATTTAAATTTTTTCTTTAAATTTTTTTTATTTTATTTTTATTTTAGATAGTTCTGAATATTTACAAAAGCACCCCCCTCCTCTTTTTTTTTATTTTATTACAAATGGGAATTTCACCAGGCAAGAAATATCCCGACACACAAAAAAAACAAAATGGATATGCACCGGACAAGAATATCCATTATATATATACAAGATGGTATATACGTACCCCCAAACTTATTAGAAACAGTGTTTCCACTGTTTATGGCTGGATAACCGAAGTTTGATGGTAAACGGAGGAAGATTAGTCAATGTAAACCGGCTCCTGCAACATCAGGAGCTCCTCCGATAGTTCTGCGGTGAGGAGCGGTTTTACTCTGTGTCTGTTCACTTTGAATAGTGAACCGTCCTCTAGATTCTCCAAATCTACCGCGCCGTGCGGGTACACACTCCGCACAAAAAAAGGGTCATTTCCAGTGAGCTCGAAGCTTACCGGGATGGAAATAGAGTCGGGGGTCGTAAAGAAGTACCCGTTGTCCAGGCGTGAAGGTTTTGTGTGTAAGTTGTTTATCATGAAACACCTTCGTTCGGTTCTTTATAACAACCGCGTTCTCATAAGCTTCATCCCGAAGCTCGTTCAGTTCGTTAAGTTGCAGCTTCCGACAGCTGCCCGCATCTTCAAGGTTTAGATTCAGCTCTTTGATCGCACAAAATACACGATGCTCGATTTCCACAGGAAGGTGGTAAGCCTTTCCATACACAAGCCGATAGGGAGACATTCCAAGATCAGTCTTGTACATAGTTCGAAATGCCCAAAGGGCATCAGTTAGTTTTAAAGACCAATCTTTACGGTTCTTGGAAACCGTTTTCTCCAAAATCTGCTTGATTTGCCAATTTGAAACTTCGGCTTGCCCCCATGTTTGGGGGTGGTAGGGCGTGGATAGCTTATGATTAATTGAGTATTTCCGCATCAAGGTCTCGAAAAACCTATTACAGAAATGTGTCCCATTGTCGCTAATGATCGCGCGGGGGTGCCAAAACCGGGAAAAGATGTTTTCTTTAAAGAATCTAACGACAACCTTATTGTCGCTCGTCCGGCTTGGCACTGCCTCGACCCATTTAGAGACATAATCAACGGCTAAGAGAATATACAGGTTCCCAAAAGAGCTGGGAAACGGCCCCATGAAATCAAATTCCCAAACATCGAAAATCTCAACAACCAAGATTGGTTGGAGCGGCATCTCATCTCCTGGAAATCTAGCCCAAGTGTTGGCACCGGGAGCAAGTCTTACAGTAATCATAGGCATCTTTGAAGAGTTGTGGCCAGTAAAAGCCACATTGCAAGACTTTCTCAGCTGTCTTTCTTGGGCCAAAATGCCTGCCACACGCTTGATCGTGGCAAAACGACAGCACACTCTTGAACTCATTATCAAGAACACACCGACGAATAATTTGGTCTGGACAGAACTTGAACAGATAAGGTTCGTCCTAGTAAAAGTGTTTTACTTGGGATAAAAATCTATGTCTGTCCTGACTCGACCATTCGTTCGGTATTAGTCATGTCGCCAAATAGTTCACAATATCTGTGAACCAGGGTTCGCACGATACTGTCAAGAGTTGTTCATCAGGAAAAACATCGTTAATTGGGAGAGGAAACGTCGGAGAAGAAGCAAGTCATGAAAGATGGTCGGCCACTACGTTTTCACATCCTCTTTTTCCCTTAATGATAAGGTCAAATTCTTGAAGTAAGAGGATCTAACGTATTAACCGATATTTTGAATCCTTTTTCGAAAAAAGATGTCGCAGAGCTGAATGATCGGTGTAGACAATGACTGGGGAGCCAATCAAATAGGGCATGAATTTCTCTAAAGCAAACAAAATAGCCAAGAACTCTTTCTCGGTTGTTGTGGAATTCATTTGGGCATCATTCAAGGTCCGGCTCGCATAGTAGATTACGTGCGACATCTTATCGATGTGCTATCCTAGGACCGCACCGATAGCAAAGTCGGATGTATCGCACATAATCTCAAAAGGATGCATCCAGTCGGGTGAAGAAAGAACGGGAGCAGTGGTAAGTGAGCTTTTTAGTGATTCAAAAGCAGTCAAACAGCTTGAGTCGAAATTGAACATGGTATCCTTGGCCATAAGAAGAGTCAAGCGTCTAGCAATCTTGCTAAAGTCCTTGATAAACCTTTTATAGAAACCTGCGTGGCCAAGAAAAGCTCGGATATCTCTGACGCATCTGGGAGGAGGTAGATTGGAAATGACTTCAATCTTTGCTTTGTCAACCTCAATGCCATTTCGTGAAATGATATGTCCTAGGACAATACCTTCACGTACCATGAAGTGGCATTTTCCCCAGTTTGAAGTGGCATTTTTATCCTTACATCGGGTAAGGACAGCGCCGAGATATTGCAGACACTCATCGAAAGAATCGCCAAAGATGGAGAAATCATCCATGAATATCTCCAAAAATTTCTTAACCATGTCAGAGAAAATTCCCATCATACACCGCTGGAAGGTAGCGGGAGCATTGCATAGCCCAAAGGGCATGCGGCGATATGCGAACGTGCCGAAAGGACAAGTGAATGTGGTTTTGTCCTGGTCTTTCTCGGTAATGGGAATTTGGTTGTAGCCTGAGTAGCCGTCCAGAAAACAGAAATACTCATGTCCAGCTAATCTTTCAAGCATTTGGTCGATGAATGGTAGCGGAATGTGATCCTTCCACGTTGTGGTGTTCAGTTTTCGATAATCAATGCAGACTCGCCACTATGTCTGGGTGAGAGTAGGGATCAACTCATTCGCCCCATTTATGATTACCGTAATGCCCGACTCAGAGGCAACGTGTATAGGAATGACCCACTGGCTATCTGAGATAGGGTAAATGATACCACTATCCATACATTTGATGATTTCCTTTTTCACAGCCTCCTTCATGACTGGATTTAATCGCCTCTGTGAATCCCTAGCTGGTTCAGCATCATTCACCATATGAATGTGATGTTCAACGATTAGGGGACTAATCCCCTTGATGTCCGCCATCGTCCAGCCGAAGGCTTGCCGATTGGATTGCAAGACCGTGAGAAGGGCTTTCTCTTACTCTGGAGCTAGAGAAGCCGAGATGATGAATGGGAGGGTATCGTTCTCACCTAAGTAAGCATACTTGAGGTAAGGTGGCAGCGGCTTGAGTTCGAGTGTCGGAGGTGAGACGACTGAAGGCAAGATTGGAGAAAATGTCTTGAACTCAAAAGATTCTAATAGGGGCTCAAAGTGAGTGTATGCGACCGAGTCGGATGTTTCAACTAATGTATCCAAAAATTTGAAAGATTCAAACTCGGGCGACAACAAGCCAAGATTATCTGGAAAATTGAAGCACTCGTAATCGTTGTTGGAAGCGGAAGCAGCAGGTTCAAAGAGGAACTCACTAGTGGCGCCACGATTACTGTGATCAAACAAGAATTCCTCAAATTCACAGTCCTCTGGGGCGATCTCCTGGATGGAACAAACATCTAGTATATGAGCACTTGGTTCGGATGGCTGATTCCCTAACCTAAAAATGTTGAGTTCAATTGTCATGTTACCAAAAGATAGGTTCATCGAACCATTTCGACAATTGATCACAGCATTTGAGCTTGTAAGGAATGGGCATCCGAGTATAACCGGAATTTGATTATGGGGGTTAGCTACAGATTGTGTATCCAAAACAATGAAGTCAACGGGGAATATAAAGTCCTCAACCTTTATTAACACATCCTCTAGCTCACCCCTAGGATGGGTGATAGATCGGTCGGGCATTTAAAGGGTACAGTGTGCGGGTTTCGGCTTTCCTACATCTAGTTGCTCATATACAGAATAAAGAAGCAGGTTAACACTGGCACTAAGATCCAAAAGAGCATGGTTGATGTTCTTATCCCCAATGGTTATTGAAATCGTAAGACAGCCAAGGTCTTTCCGTTTTTGAGGTAAAACTTGGGTAAGAGCATTACTCATGTTACTAGCCAAGAAAACATTCTTTGGTAGCTAAGATTTCCTCTTCTTAGTGTACAAGTCTTTCAAGATTTTTGCATAGGAGGGGACTTATTGGATTGCATCTAAGAGGGGGATGTTTATGTTAACCTGCTTGAACAACTCCAGGATCTTCTCCATTTGTGGATTTTGTTTATTGGATCTCAACCGGTTTGGAAATAGAACATTTTTGAAAATGGTTGAGTCCAATACTTGTGGAGAAGATTGTGGAGTTTGAACAGAACCCAAAACTAGAGTTTGAGTGGAGTGAGATGTGGATCCGTTCGGAGCAACGTGTGAAGAAGAAGAGCCTTTTGAAGAATGGAGAATAGGCTCAGGAGAAGAAGAAGGTGTGGAGGTAGAAATGGCTAGGGTGTCATCATCATCAATTTGTGTGCCGATGTTGTTGTTCAGCATTCTTCCAGATCTCAATGTAGTCACTGCACTCACATTATGGTTCTGTTGTTCAAGAGCAACATGTACATTATGTGAGTGACCAGGATTTAGGAGTGGTTGAGATGGAAGCTTTCCTTTCTCTCACTCACTTAAAGCCGCGTTCATCTTTGCAATCTGGGCTTCGATTGTCTTGATGCTTTGCCCGTGTGCAGCGGTGTGTTTCACCAGAGACTGAATAGAAGACTGGATGTTTACGGTGGATTGAGTCGATTGCTTTACAAAAGCTTCCAGACTTCGTTCTAGCGAGGAAACATTATCGTTATTTGACGGAACAAAGTTGTTCTGAGAAAAAGAATTGTTGCAAGGTGCAAAGTTGTTCGTCAGATTTTGAAAGGGTTGGGGTTGGAAAAGCTGCTGAAATTGTTGTTGGGCTTGTTGTTGAGCTAGTTGAGGAGGAGGAGGCCTCTGGAAGTTGTTGTGGCCTTGGAATTGATACTGGTTCTGATTCCAGGCAAAATTGGGATGGTTCCTCCAACCGGGATTGTATGTGGAAGAGTATGGATCGTTTCATGGTCTTTGCTGAAATGCAGCATTAACCTGATCCTGTCCTTGAGAAGGTGGATCGTAAGGACACTCTTCGGTCAAATGAGATGGATCCGAACAACAAACGCAAATGGTACGAGGGGGAGGAACAGGAGCAAGAGAAGGAGATGAGAATTTGCTCTCGATTGCTTCAAGTTTCCGCGTAATTGCAGCCATCTCGGCCTTCATTGCAATTGAGATGTCGAGTTGATGAACTCCTGCCCTAAAGAGATCTGAAGAAGAATAAGAAGAAGTTGACGTGTTCGATCGGGTGCTCTCCCATTACAGCGTTTGCTCCGCAAGATCGTCGAAGAATTGCCAAGCCTCCTCGTCAAATTTGGACAGGAAGTGGCCTTGACAAATAGTTTCCAGTAGCTGCTTAGTTGCTAGATTCAGGCCCTCATATAAAGTTTGGCAAAGTTATCATTTCTCTATACCGTGATGAGGACACTGAACAAGGAGGTCCTTGTACCGGTCAAAACACTTCCAAAAAGGTTCGGTAGGAAGCTGGGTGAATTGGTTAATTTCGTTCGAATCTGTGCGGTCTTATGATTTGGGTAGAATGTTTTCAAAAATGCTTTTACAAACTCATCCCAACTTGTTATCGAGTGAGATGCGGTGCTATACAGCCACTTTTCAGCAAGGTCGCACAAACTGAAAGGAATAACTAGTAGCCGCATAGCATCATTAGACAGTTGGGTTGTCTTCATCATCGCACAAACGTTCAAGAATTTATTTATGAAGATATAGGCATCTTCAGATTCAAGCCCGTGAAATTTGGGCAACATGTTGATGAAGCGGGGCTTAATTTCGAAATTATCCCCATTGGCTGATGGAAGTGAAAGACAAGTCGGAAATGCAGCGCGGGTAGGATAAAAACGATCCTGGGGCACGATTCGCTGTGTCGCTTCAACAAGAGGTGGTCGCGGGTTATTCGCACCTAATGAAAATGGAATTATTCCCGGGGGAGGTAAAGGGATGTTAGGAGGAAATCCTGACATCTCGGAAGAAGAATTTAGTGGTGGTGATGGTGAAGGTGAAGATGTATGAACAGAATCTTGGTCAACGTCGGAGTTGGCCGGCAAGGATAAGGGTGAAAGAGGCGTGGAAGGAGTTTCGACGTCGGAGTCGATCGCGTAGTCGGTAGCGACTAACGTAACGCGGACTAGGAGGGCACTAGTGTTCCGAGTCCAACCGGAAATACACTAAACGAGTTTAGTATAGTCAAAGCGTAGAATATGAGAGTAAGAAAACGTCAATGAAGAAATGTTAGTGAAAAGGGAAATTTGGTGACAAATGGCAAGTTTTTATAAAAGTTTTTGTTTTTTTTTTTTTTTTATTTTTTAGAAAGAGTTTTGCAAAATATATACGGATTTATGACACAACTTCAAACAATCACAGTCACAACATGCACAATTACACCTAGCGCTATGTTCTTCAAAGTCCACTAGACTGCTCCTAACTGTTCCAAAGTGACAAGTTGTGAGATATCCCTCAAATCATCTCTTCACTGCCAATTGTGGCCAGGTAAGCATAAGCGGGGTAAAGAGGGTTTCACTCACTAATCACCGTGAAATGGGACTTTTAAAATTACCTCCTCACTTGTCTAGCCTAGGCACCACAAAATCAAGTTTAGATAAATGACTAAATGCCCACAACCTTCCTCTGTCCTATTGAGCACGACAAGTTCTTAGTTGGCTGAGTCTAGTTATTTTTTATTTAAGCTCAAGAGTAATGCATATACTTTTAGTGATTTTTGGGGTCTTAGAAAGGGTGATGAAATCCCCACCCAATCTGAATTGGTGTTATAGCCTCTTAAAGTCCGTATTATTTATGCAAAAAAGTAACAAACAAAAATCTAAAACACTTGCAAAAAAATGTTATTTGGCTGCGGCGCAAAGACTCCTGCACGATAACGGTTTTATTGGAGAGGGGAAGAGAGTTTGTGCAAATAATACTGCAGGAAGAATAGTTCAGTGGAGTTCAAAGGGGGTGAAAAGAAGATTGGAATACTCGCAACAGATTTTGGGTCCTGACGTCACAGTTTGACCGTGGTTCCGTGGTCAAACATATCCCTACGCCGTGGTTCCATGGCTCAATAGTAAATTTGGAGCTTGAAAATACTTTCCTGTGCTAAATTCAAGCTCCACTTCTTGATTAGAGCCCCTGAGTCTTGAATCGGTCGCTGGATTTGCTCCAGAATTTGTATGGTTAGCCGTGGTTTCGTCTCGATCCTGCCGCGGTGTAGCCACGAGATATAGGTCTAACTCCCTACGACTTTGGCACTGAACTTAATCTTCTCCCTATTCTGCACACTTGCACAAAAAAGAATTAAAAATACAAGATGATTTTTATAGTTCTTTTTGTTTTTTTGTTGTTTTTGGTTATATATATATTCACAAATTAAGCCGAAATGACACAAAGAAATAAACTACCGTCTCCCCAGCAATGACGCCATTTGATTGATAGATGTTTTGTGTGTTTAGTTTTAATTACCGCAATCAAGACGGTTTCCCTTGGTAGCTAGCCGGATGAGTACGGGTCGGCCCACGGAGAGTTGGGAATCTTTTTCTTAGTGTTTTAACGAGTTAGGTCCAAATTGTCCAGATTTGTTTAAGATTAACTATGTGCTAAATATGTATAAAAAATCTTGTTAGGGTTAGGATTAGGTTAGTTTGAGTTAGGAGTCGCTCACTTCTTTCATTGCCACTCTTAATATCGATGTTACGGTAATCGGCAACAATGGGGATTAGCATGACTGGGAAGGAAACTTGCGAGTATAAGCTAGGTTTTCCAACGCTTAGTTCCTTCCTTTTGGTCCTTGTCCGTCCGTTCTTGGCTCTTAGCCATAACCTCCGGTCAATTCAACCACACCTGGTCTCACTAGGGTGTCACCACTATCATATAAGATAGGGTGGCATAGGGATCAAATTTTGGTTAAAATTGACGGGAGTCTGAATCAAGATGTTGGGCAAAGAAAAGAGTGAGAGAGATTTCCTTCTCTCAAACTTCTCTTATCCTACCCTAACAAGTGAGAAACTACTCACCCATTATAAAGAAAAAGAAAATAAAACAAACAAAGAAGATCGAAAGAAATGAGTTAGAGAATCACAACTAGCTATTTGGGACCTCACTTAGGTAAGGATCACACTTAAGCATCATTGTTGTAAGAAAAATGAAAAAGAGAAAAAGAAAACAAACAAACAAACAAACAAATAACAACAACTACTTTAACAACGAGAATTACAAGCAAATATAAGAACTTAATTATAAGACATGCATATGAAAAAGAACTTTTCTTTTTTCATCATTCACTCAAAAGCTTACTACAATGTTAATGGAGAATAGATGAAGAGGAAGAAGAAGTTACAAACTACTATACTAAATCCTAACACAAGAATAATCATGCTCAACTTGGCTTGAAACTGGGCTATTTATAGGCAGATAGATAAATATGGCCAAAATCTGAGCCCTTGAACAATTATAAAACTACCCTAAAAATATCTCCCGACTCTGAGTCAACTCGGCCGTGGAACCGCCGCATAAGTGCCACATCGGCCGCGGTTCCACGGCCCTTTGGGTGAGTTGTTGTGCCGTTTTTTTGGGCTTTTCCACATTGCTTTCTTCTCTGTTTAATACACTTGGTTTTTCAGAATCACTTCATTTTTCTCTCAGATTCTCAACAGTCCAAAAGGATGAAAGAATGTGGAATTTTGCCTTGATCTTCTTGAGCTCCGCATTATAAACTTGGTTCTTGTGCTACCTCCTTGTGCTTTGTGTATGAATGACCCTTGATTGCCATTTTGTCCCTCGAACTGTTAGGCGGCATCTGACGGATGGTGAGCGAAGACCTGTATTTTTATCTGTTGTTGGCAATTGTCTTGAATTTGTCTCGACTATTCTTGATTTTCATTTTTTAGAGCTGAGAACCTGTAATCTGCAATTATTTAGCAAACACGGATCAAGAGTACCTACCTATATACAATGCGATCAAGAATGGGAGGTATAAAAGTGCAAAATTCTGATATGAACAACAGCTATTCACCTATGTTAGTTATATTTTTCTAGATTAATTTTTGAGCCGCTATAGTTGATATCGGTGGTAATAACGTATATGACGGGAGTATACCCTCTTCTGAATATACGTGTTTACCGCCAGTCGTCTTTATTTTATTGTAGATCCACTATTTCCTGTATTCCGAGATACGCGGCGTGACAGTGTCCTTTACATACAGCTAGCGCCGCTGACGTGCTTGTGGTTATGGATTTATTCGTAATCACTGCCAACGTATTGTCGAGTCTTTAGAGTCCCACACATAGGGTTTTCCCAGTTCAGACGATATGATATAGAGGCCGTATATTGGTACGTACAAGGGTCCGATTAAATATGTGTACTAGCTACACGGATTTTAATCGGACGGTTGATAATACTAGCCGGCTTAGGTTTAAGCCGGATTATTAAATCAAGTTTTGATTTAATAATTTGTATGTGTGTGTGTATTCTAGTATTATTGTTCACTATTCATTTTCTCTCTTTTGGCTATCCATATTTTAATATGGATACGCGTATATATAACGATACATATACCGAAGGATGTGTTCCGTATTTATGTGGAATACCTTCTAGAAAGAGGACACCTCATTTGTGAATATTTAAGAAAATGGGGTGGAGGTGAGGTGGAAAGTGTGGCATCTAGAGAGGGATGGGGTCAATTTTTTATTCTAAATATGTTATGTCACATTTTTCTTTGATGGTTGAAAATAAAATGGAGCTATACTCTCACATTCCAACGCTTAGCCATTATCATTATGAAAGCTTTTGCTCTTCATCCTCCTCTTCCTCCTTCTTGTTCACTCTCTTGAGTGATAAAAGAAAGGCTTTTTGAGAGTGAAAAATTTCTACATTCCCACACTCCATTTCTAGCATGCTTGGAGTGTCGGTTGTTTCACTATGTGAAACTGGAGCTTGTATCGGTTTTCCTCAGGTGGATCATCTTCGGCAAAGGCAGTTGCCTCTCATGCTTGTTCCCGACGTCCTATGAGGTGCTTGGAGGGGTCTTCCACGATTGGATGGATACACGACAAAAGTTATAATCCCTAAACCTTGTATGCTTAGTTTATTAGTTTAGTGTTTGGAACAATCACTAGGGATTAGTTTCTAGTGCTCCTTTTGAAATTTTTATTTTTCGATTCTGCATCGGTCGCGGTTGTAGAAGAAAGGGCACTAAGAAAATTCAAAGAGTGTAGCACAACGAAGCACACAAAGAGAGAATGTCAATAACTCACAGAAATCATCTTATTTTAGTGCTGGAGAGCCCTCCAATTCCCTCTGATTCTTAATGTTACCGAGAGAGAGAGAGAGAGAGATTAATGAATACATATAGGTGTTCACATTAGAATATTGCATTTAATACCGCTCATTCTTATGCACATTTACATGTAGATAGGTGTTTTTGATCCGTGTCTGCTACATAATTTCAAGTTACAGGTTCTCAAGAGTATTCAGTCCAAGACAGCTCAAATCACACACATTCCTTACAAAAATGACGTTTTCAGAACAGACAACCGAAAACAGATAAAATACGGATTTCAGCCACATCAAATTCATCAGGTGTTGTCTATCAGTTCAAGAGATAAGATGAGAACATCAGTCATTCGTGTCTCAGACAAACGCATAATACGAGGGAAGCGCATTAAATGGGCTTTGAAAAATACAAAGTAAATCGATATCATAAAATGACAAAAAAAACCATAACATTGAACTGTTGCAAATCTGAAATAAAATCTGTGAGCTTTTGCAAATTTTATGATGAAAATGTTAAAGAATGGAACACCAGAAGAACACAGAAAAATACGGTGCACCAATTCCCAAAAATGACCGTTGATCAGCGGTGGAGCAAGAGGAAATGGCGGCAGATCAGCAGTCCAAACTTCGTCATCCGTGGCTAAACTTCATGGTTATTTTGGTCATTATGTAAGGCTTCATAAAACACCCCTGAACTATTTTTCCAGATCCTATATAAACCCCAGATCAAAGCACTTAAGAGGCATTCCATTCTTAGCATAAACTTTGCTAAATTAGTTTATATCATTTTAGTTTAGCCACTAAAATTCTTTCCATTGCATAAAATTTGATTAAGTTCTTAGTTTTTCTCTCATCTTGCAACTTTTTTAGTGAACTTGCAAGATTGGATTAAGGCTATTGAATTCAAATCTTGTAAAAGTTTGAATTATAAATAAAGATTTGTTCTTGTTCTTTTATATTTTTACAACTTTAATTCATGCTCTTTTAATTCCTTAGATAACTTGTTCTTAATTTGTTAAAGTAGATGTTTTTTTCTTGATTTTTAATTTATCTTTTTTCCTTAATCTTGATTATTAAGCGATGATACTCGATGGATGTTTCTTGCTCTTGTGAGAACGCTAGTAGTTAGCTTTCTAAATTCTTATTGATCTTCTCTTCTATTTCCCTTTTCTTTTTTTGATTTATCATTTTAATAATGAGTGAGTAATTTCTCACTTGTTAGGGGTAAAGAGAGGGTAGTTCGAGAGATGGAAAAAATTCTTTTTCTTCCCTTTGCCTACATATTTAGATTGAACTTAGACCAAACAAACCCATCTCCCTCCGTTAGGCGCACTATTCATGACATATAGTTGCTATCTAATCAGAGACTTGTTGTGATTTGTTTGACCTAAGGTTGGAGATAAGAGCAAAGAACGAAGGACAAGAGTAAATTAGAACGGACTTAGCAATGGATGACAACTTGTAAGTACCCTTTTAAAGCACTAATTCACGTTGTTTCCGATTACTCTAGCATCAACTTTAAAACTAGCACAAACGGAAGAATACGGGAATTTCTAACTTGATTGTCTAATCTAAACTCCTAGCAAGCTTTCTTTGAAATAATACATATCGCATAGTTAAAAACAAACACTCTTGGACCTTTTGACATAACTTGTCTAAAACAAGAACGGAAAAACATACCATCTCCCTGAGAACGACCCGTACTCATCGCGGCTAACTACAAGTGACATCATCCTGATTGCGGTAAGTAGAACTTCATAAAACACAAGATTCACATCAATCAAATGACGCCGTTACCGAAGAGACGGTAAAGTATTTCTTTCTTGTTATTCGTGTTATTTTTATGAATAGAGAGAATTAATTGGAAAAAAAATTAAAAAAAAAATCCATCCTATTGTTTTTAACAAATCTTGTGCAAGTGTGCAGGGTAATTCTGAAGCTACTAGAATAACGAAACAAAGAATCAGGGTCCTTCAACCAGAAGAAAAGGAGAAGAGGAGTTCAGTACCAAAGTCGTAGGAAATTTGGCCCACATCTCCTGGCTACACCGTGTCCGGATCAAGAAGGACTCGCAGCTAAACCTTATTATTTTGTGAGTATTCTCTTTCTTCATAAACCCCTTCTCTAAAGCTCTAATAAACTGTGTTTGCTTGCAGGATTCTTTGCAAATTACGCTGCCAAAATATTAAAAAAATTGTTGTTTTAGATTTTTTTATATTTGTGCATGCAATAATACGGACTTAAGGGGCACAAAACCCAAATCAAGATTAGGTGGGGATTTCACCTTTCCTAGGCCCCCAAAAAATAACAAAATGAGCATATTGCATTCACCTCTTAGTAACTAAAAAATATCTAGACTCAAGCCCCCTGAGGAAATTCGTGCTCACTTAGGATAAGTGAAGGTTGCGGGGAATCTGCTGTTTATCTAAACTTGACTATGTGGTGTCAAGGTCTAGTGTTAAGGGATGAGGTTAATTTAAAATAAGAAACTTGGCTTAATCCTTGGAAAACCTCCCTCCTCTCTTACAATTACCTGGCTACATTTTGCTGTGAAGAGGCAGTTAGAGGGTATATCCTGCAACTTGTCGTTTGGAAGTCTAGGAGCGGGTCTAGATTAGACTTAGGTGACCCCAGTTCAAGGGATTGCTTGTGCATTGCTGATTGGATTGGTTGAGTCAAGTCCCATTCTTTCCATTCTTTTCAAAACAAAACAAAATTTTTTTTTAAAAAAAACAAAATTTATAAAACCTGCCATTTTCACATTCACCTACATTCTCAATTGACGTTTTCTTACCCTCACCTTCTACAAAACGCGCTTTAACAAACACTAAATTCGTTTAGTGTATGTCTATTTGGACGAGAGACACGAGTGCCCGTTTAGTCCGCGTCACCCTTGTCACTTCCAACGACATTATTGACTCCGACATCGATAGTTCATCACTCCGCAAACTTTGCCACTACTGGTCAACTCCGAAGTTGACCATGCTTCTGTCCATACATTTTCACCTTCTCATGCATGTTATTCATCTTTCAAAATGTCAGACACTCCACCGAATTTCGTCCAAAACAACTCCACCTTTCCTAATATCGCAATGCCGCCACCACTTGGTGCGCAAATTCCACCACCACCTACCGGAGCGATGCCTCACACTTGTCTTTCAACTATCCAATTTGCGCACTTATTCCCACCGTGCTGCAGGACCGATGCTATCCAACATGCGCACCTATTCCCACTTATCTTTCACTTCCAACGGCCAATGGAAATAATTTTGAAATCAAGCCCCATTTCATCAACTTGCAACCTAAATTTCACGGGCTTGAATCGGAGGATGACTGCGTTTTCATAAATAAATTCCAAAAAGTTTATGCGATGATGAGTTCTACCCAATTATATGATGATGCTATAAGACTACGTATTATACCGTTCACCCTTTGCGATCTTGCGGCGAAATGACTATATAGCACCGCTTCTTATTCCATCACCAGTTGGGACGAGTTTGTGAAAGCCTTCTTGAAGAAATTTTATCCGAACCATAAAACCTCACGCATCCAAAACGAGATAAACCAATTCACCCAACTTCTGAATAAACCTTTCTAGAAATGCTTCGAACGATTCAAGGACCTTCTTGTCCAATGCCCTCATCACGGATTTAAAAAATGGTAACTTTGCTAAATTTTATATGAGGGCATTAATCCACCAACTAAACAAATGCTGGAAACAATCTGTTAAAGTCATTTCCTATCTAAATCCGACAAGGAGACATGGCAATTCCTAGAAGATCTCGCCGAACAAACGTTATAATGGAAGAGTACAATACCATCATCTTCTTCTCCGTTTACGTCGAGGACAGGAGTTCACCAACTTGACGCTTTGATCGTAATGAAATTCGAGATGGCTGCAATGCAGGAAAAAGACTCGAAGAGATTGAAAGTAAATTCTCATCAACCTCCCTATACCAAATTTCTCTCCTCAAAAACATGTGTGCTTGTTGTTCTAATCCTTCACATTTGACCGAAGAGTGCCCTTTAAATCATCCCTTCCAGGGTCAAGAGCAAACCAATACTGCTTTTCAGCAACGACCCAGAAATGATCCGTATTCTTCAACGTATAATCCGGGATGGAGGAATCACCCTAATTTTTCTTGGAATCAAAACCCAAACCCGAACCAAAACCAGTTCCAAGGTCAAAACAATTTTCAAAGGCCTCCTCCTCAGCAACAACAACTATAGCCACAATTTCTCCAACCCTTCCAACCGCAACAATTCCAAAACACGACGAACAACTTTTCTCCATATAACAATTCGTTCTCTCACAACAACAACGTTGTTCCACCGAGTAAAGATAAGTTCTCCCCTCCTGAAAGAAGCCTTGACGCTTTTCTTAAGCAATCCACTCAAACGACCGCAAAAATCCATTCTTCGATCCAAACTCTTGTGTAACATACCGCTTCCCATGGCCAGAGCATAAAATCCATCGAGGCCCAGACTGCACAGCTAAACGTGGTGATGAGCGAGAGAGAAAAAAGAAAGATTCCATCTAAACCACTACCAAATCCTGGTAACCCACATAATGCACATATTGTTCTTGAACAACAGAATCATAATGTGAGTGCAGTGATGATTGAATCATTCTTTGTGTGTCGTGTTTTGAAAATGTATAAAGATCACAATCAAAGAAATTTGTAAACCGCAATCAATAACGGTGTCAATTGTAGGTTCGTTAGCAAGTGCGGATTGTCCACAGAGAAAGTGTGATTTGATCATATTTGATTTAGATGAATTGAAAATTAAAGGATCAAAGAAAAGAAAAATTGATTCAAGATTTATAAAAGTGAATTTCAAGAATTATAAAAATCTAGATCTAACATCAAGAATACCAAAAATCATGAATCAAGAATCATCCAATTTGAATTAGTTATCAAGATTTGTAATGAGGCTCGTAGGAATCGATCGAATTGATAATGAGGATGAAGGCTTGTGATTACGTATTCTTATCCTTTGATGATTTGTTGCTAGATCGATGACGATCAACGAGAATTAGGGATCTCTTGTGGAAACTAGGGTTTCATCATCTATCCGTTGTCCTTTCGTTGATTTTCATTCAAATTCTAGTTTCTAGGAAATTCAAGCATCGATCGTTGATCTCTAGTTAAGAGCGAAAACAATCAAGAAAACATCTCGCTCGAAACTAGGTTGTCGATGATTCAATTTACTGGAGTTTACAAAACTCATAGAACTTAAGAATCGTACAAGAATTTAATCATCGTCAATTATCAATTTTCTCGATTCCTCCACGAGTGGAGTTTTCACTCAAACATCATGACAAAGAACACAATCAAGAATTGAGAACTCATCACAATGCAAGAATGTAAAGAAAGCAAGATTAAAGAAATTTCACCTTTTATTATTCAACAATTCCGTTACAATTCGCTCAAGAACTACAAGAATTTGAGGATAGAACTTGACCGTCGAATTAGCTTCGCAACGTCTCCGTGAGTCGCGGATCGTCTTGGATCACTTGCTCGGTTGAAGATCAGCGTCGCTTCTAAAAGGTTGAAGGCTTCTTACTTGATTTGTACTCGGAGATCTTGAATTTGGCTTTTGGTAGTTGGATTAGGGTTTGGATGCACAAGTTGTGTCACTCAACTTGTGGGTGAATTGATGTGGAATGATCAACAACCTTTAGAGTGAAGCCTTTGGGTCCTTTTTATAGCCTTGATTAGAATTAGCTTCCTTTAGAAGCTAGGTTAGGATTAACTTCTCTTGCAAGCTTGGTAGTTGAGTAGAAGCTTCTAGGTCTAGTTAGTTAACTATCTTCCTTTAGAAGCTTGGAGGTTAGGAAGAAGCTTCTAGGTTGAGTTAGTTATGTGGCTTGCTTGAGAAGCTTGAAGGTGTTTAGCTTGTACAAAAAGCTTTGGCTGTTCGGACAGAAGCTTCTGGAGATTTCTGGAGAACGAAGTGGCCTGGGGATGTTTTGATCTTGGATAGAGAAACCTGAGATGGCCATTTGCTGACGTCATGATGATACGGCCGCGGATCCGCCGCCAATAGGGCCCTACGGCCGTGGATCCGCGGCCCATTGGTGGCATCTGTGCATCAAATTTCCAGGGTACACTTATGGTGGCTTTAGTGCTGTTTCCTGATGTCTGGAATCTTGTAAATCTTTCTTGTTCACTGCCAGATCACAAATCTTGGACTTGGCGTATTTTTATCACCACTTTTATCCGTTTCGGCTTTTTACCTGGAATTTCCTGCACACATTCTCGAGACAAGTGTTGCGCTATACAAAAGATTATGCGTGCAATGATAAACACTCAATTTCCCTCAAAATGCCGGTTATAGTATATAACACATGTTATTTGGTATTTTGCAGTCAATTTGCTAATATGTGCTATATTCATACCGAACACCTTTAGATGATTGCAAATAGTAGGGAAATTGATGTGTTAAAAATGCAATATTTTCGACTGATCAAATTCCCCCAAACTTATTTTTGGTCGTCTCGAGCAAACTGTTTTATTAGAAAGAGAAGGAGAAAATATAAGAAAAAAGAAAAACTAACTAGCACACTTTCGTAGGCAACACGATTGCACTGAGCACATGCAACAAGCCTTTAAACCTCTAGGTGTCCCTAGTAAGAGGAGTGTTGTCTCCTGAGGGTTTTCAGCGGATTGCACCCACAAAATCCCATAAAAAAGGAAGACCGTGAAAGTTACATATATGGATAAGAATTGTAAAAGAAAGACTTTGAAAATTAGAGTTTCCAACTATACTAGTTTTTCGGTTGTCATGAGCCCTATCTTAATAGTCATGAAAAGATGTCAGAAATCACATCATCCCTCAATAAAACATCGTCTTTATTCTTCATTCCTATCTTTCTTCCAAACATCGATCATATAACCCTACGTGTGTGTAAAAGACATCCCTACACTCGGAGAATTCAATTCAAGCTATCATACGCTTGTCCATCTGCCTCAGTACTTTTTAATTTGATGAATATTTAGATGGAATTGCTCACACATTTTTCATGCGACCGTTAAAACTTCTTGAGGTACTAACCGACTGATTACTCATGTGCTTGCTTATTAGGTGTCTTAGTATTTCCTCGTCTTGCACCACCTAAGGCTTAGCAGTGACTCCCAGACCAGTTGGTCTAAGGCACTAGGTGATGAAGCACCCTCGCTATATTTTTTTATTGCTGCCTTGGCGAAACAAAACCAGTGTTCATTTTTCTGCACCATTTTATGTTTTCTTCATTTTTTATTTATTTCCTTCATACTTTGGCTTTTAGACAAGAGCAATTCAAGGTATCCTCTACTATCCCGAGTTTCAAGACGTGTGTAAGTGCGTATAGTAGGGTATCAACATTCAAATGTTTGGCTTCCAGAATAGGAACTATTTTTCAGACTTATTTTTATCCTCAGATTAGTGACTTCCTTCATCTTACTAACCCTTGGGTCAACGGCTCATAACTACTTATTACTAGTTCGTTTAAGAAAACTTTTAATTTTCTTGGTTTTCTTAAATTCTTCCAATCTTTTGGATGTAATTTTTCACTATCTATTATTTTATTATCTTATTTATGTAAAAAATTAAATATTAAATATTTTTATCTTTTGAATTTTTTTGAAATTTTTATAGGTTTTTAAAATGTTTTGTGCTAATGCAAAGTATGTTGCAAATGATGCGTAAATAAGCACAAACCTCCCCTAAACTTGTTTTCAACAGTGTCCTCACTGTTGCCATCCGCTAAGTCACGAAAACCTGTAAGCTTGGAAGGAAATTTATTAATGGGGGCAATAAATATGATCGTGAAAATCTTCCCCAAATTTATTTTTGGCTCACAATTTTTGTGTAAAAAAAAAATTTCTTTTCAAGAGCCAGATTATACCCCCCCAAACTTGAGTTAAATAATGTTAAACTTTGAAAATCACAAGAGGAGGTCAAAGTTAGTGGTCGATGCCAAGTATTGCAAAGACCGAAAGTCAACACCAACCATTCGAAAATTTTATCAATGCAGTGCATCGGTTGGTGGAATGACATGATATACGGAGCCAGAAAGAAGTGGGGAAAAGGTAAATGGTGGAATAGAATGTGTTTGCGTCTCATTTTAGAAAGACGACTCGGTGATTGTGATGGATTACTCGCATTCTCTTTATAGTCCAGAAGAAGGGGTGGAGGTTCAATTTCTTTGTATTGAGGTGGATTCATCTCAACACCCGTGTCTTTTAAAAATGCGAGTTCATCAGCGAAAATTTCCTCAAAAGTCTCATGGATACCCCGAAGAATAATGTTATCAAAAAGCGCGGGATGATCTTCAGACTCCAGAAACGGTTCATAATCGGTGTTAGTTGTTGACCCGGACAGCTCGGTGGAAGAGTCCGTATGTGTATGATACATAGTTGGGTCAAACAACAACATATGAAAAGAGTCAAGATCAGTATCATGAGGATCGTCAAATTCGCTGCTGTCGACATCCATTAATTCGACAAAACATACTAGAGCATAAGGATCGGAGGGTTGACTTCCCAACTTGTAAATGTTGAGCTCAATTGACCTATTCCCGAAAGATAGGTACATAGAGCCATTACGACAGTTGATTATAGCATTGGAAGTGGCCAAAAAGGGCCGACCAAGGATCACCGGAATTTGGTTCCGTGGGTTCGCTACAGGCTGTGTATCAAGAATAATAAAGTCCACAGGGAATACAAATTCCCCGATTTTTATCAACACATCCTCAAGTTGACCCCTAGGTTTGGTGATGATCGGTCGTCCATCTGGAGAGTTATGTTCGAGGGCTTTAACTCTCCGATACCTAGTTTCTCATAGACTGAATATGGAAGCAAGTTAACACTGGCGCCAAGGTCAAGTAAAGCACGGTTAATGTGTTTATCCCCAATAGAAATAGAAATAGTAGGCAGCCAGGATCCTTACGTTTCCTTGGTAATTGTTGGGGAAAAGTTGTGTCTACCGTACTCGACATGAACACTTTTTCGGCACTTGAGTCTTACTCTTCCTAGTGCACAAGTTCTTAAGAGTTTTCGCATAGAACAGAACTTGTTGGATAGTGTTCATCACAGAATACTGCATTTTATACCGCCCATTCTTACGCTCGTGTGTTTATAGGTAGGTACTTTTAATCCGTGTTTGTTACATGTTTACAGAATAAAGGTTTCCAGTACAAATATTGCAAATCAGGACGAAATCTCCACAGTTACGGCAAAATACGAAACATCTGTCACAGCAGATAAAAGCCGGGTTCCGGTCATCCATATCCGTCCAGTGCCGAGTACCGGTTCCCGATACAAGACATGTGACAGTAGTCATTCGTGTCTGGGATAAGCACAGAGCATGAGGTGGGCTGCACAAGAATCAATGGGTGCGCGGAGCTCGAGGGAGATAAAGTCAAAAGTAAACAAAGATAATGCAATCTTGGACTTGGAAATCTGGAAAGATTCTGAAGACTTTCGCGCAGTTTGAGGTTTGCAAACACGAGGAAAACACCAACCAGGAACCCACAGAAAATCCCACTGCCCAACTCATCAGTACGGCCGCGCATGCGCGGCCAATAGGTGGTATTGGCCGCGCATGCGCCGCAGGGTGGGGCCCACTCACTGTCAGATTTTGGGGTTATTTTGGGGATTTCATTTCTGGTCTGGTAGATGCCCTAGAATTCCAGTTTACCTCCTATAAATACCCCGGACCAGAGCTTAACCAAGGGAGCTTTTCTTTAGTCTTTTTTTTGTGTAATTTTGTTCTTCTTCTTCCTCTTCTTCATTCTTTCTCCATTAAAATTGTAGTGAGAGCTTTTTGAGTGGAAGATTAATGAAGATGAGGGTTTTTTATCTTTCTTGTTAGTTTGCTCCCCCTTGAGATTCTTGCTTTCTCTTGCTCATTCAACCTCTTCATTGAGCTTGAATGGGTAAGGGTTAGTTATTGATCTCAAGGGTCGTATTTTCTCACGGGACTAGTTCTTCACTTCACATGCGTTCTCTACCCTTCCCTTGATCTTGCAACCTCTTCATTGAGCTTGCAAGTTTAAGGGTTGGCTATTGAGCACATGCTTGGCTTGGGTTCTACTTCCGTGTTCTTTTTATTTGCTTATTTATTACTTGCATTTTTCATTCTTGCTTTTATTACTTGCAATTTTATTCATGCACTTTAATACTTGTATCTTTTCTTTTCTTTGTTCTTTTCTTTTTGCTCTCTTTTTGGTTCTCTTTTGTGAATGTATGTAATTATTGTTGTTAAGATAAAATACGGTATTATAAGTTAACGTTTCTTTGCCAATTCCTTTTCACGTTATTTTCCATTTGAACTTCGCCCAAACCATACGCAAGCGCTCCGTTAGGCACCGTACCCTGACAAGGTAACGGTGATTCCTAACCGCGACCGGTTGCGTTCGGTTTGGCCGGAGGCGAAAGCAAGAGACAAGAACGGAAGGACAAGGGTAAATAAGCCGGATTCCACGAATACCGCGCTTAAATCCCCTAATCCACGTTGTTGCCGATTGCTTAGCTTCAATTGGTCAAGACTCGGCTCAAAGGTTTTGAGTACGGATTTCTTAGCTTACAATTTCGTATCTTTTCTTAACAACCTTATACTTGCAGATAAACACAGGTTAGACTGAACAAACATACAGATTCTTTATTGACTCGTCTAAGACAAGAAGGTAAGATACCACCATCTCCCTGTGGACCGACCCGTGCTCAACCGGCTAGCTGCAAAGCGACACCGTCCTGATCGCAGTTACACTTAAATTCTTTGAACATCCGACACGCCATCGGCGTGCGATCAAATGGCGCCGTTGCCGGGGAGACGGTAGCGTATTTTCTTTCTTGTTATTCGGGTTAATATTCTTTTTGTATATATATAAAAATAAAAAAAAAATAAAAAAATCTTTTTGTTGTTTTTGATCATTTTTGTAGGCAAGTGTGCAGCTTTTTGCGTATTTGCAAACTGCGATTGTGGGGAGCAAAGTGTGCACTCAAGGCAAAGGTGATTACGAAGTACAGTGCCAAAGATCCGGGTAGTTTGACCCGCGCAAGCGAACCTTTCAAGCTTACCGGATTTGATTCAACGGGGGTTTCCTAACCCAAAACTTAACGGTACGTACTTTCCTAACACCTTCTTCTCAAATCCGACGCTTCCAATATACTATTCTTTTGCAGGATTCTTTGCAAGTTCGCTAGCAAACGCTAAAAATTGACTAACCCGTATTTGTTGCAGCGCCGCGCTTAAACTAAAAAAAAAAACGATTGTTTGATTCTTTATAGAATTTTTTGAATTGCGCATTGCATACATTAATACGGACTTAAGGGCAAGCGAACCCCACAATATACGGTAAAGGATTTCATCACCTTTTCCGTGGCCCACAAATCACGAACTTGAGCATAACGTTTACCCGCACAAAATTTAAAAGAAACTAGATTTTAAGCCTTAAGGACTTCGTGCTCACTAGGAGAAGTTAACTGTGTTTAGAACCTTGCTTAACGATATATTGTTTACGGGGTGTCTAGGAAAGTGTTAACGGCGCAACCGCCAAAAGAGAAAGGGTTATTTAATTAAGGAACTTCACGAAAGCGTTGGAAAACCTCCCCTTATCTCTGCACTTACCTGGCCTCGTGATCAGTGTATCTTGAGCCTGTTTCTCGACACAGTTTTACTTCGACAATCAAGTTCTGGAGCAGGTCTAGTTGACCTAGGTGAACCCTAGAACGATTAGGTGTGTGGTATTTTTGTGTCGTGATTATTTTTGTCCATATTCTTTTTGTGTATATTTCATTCTTTTGTTAATATATAAAAAAAAAAAAAACCACATTCTTTTTCCCCTCCTTTTCTCTGCCTTTCTCTCTTTCTCTCTTCATATCATGGGTACTCCACCTCGCAAAACTCTTGCCGACCTTTGGTACCCACAACCAGACATTACTTCATATGGTTCTTGTTTTGGTCGAACTTCAAACGACCCCTCCATGCCAAAAATTTCTTTGAAAGATCGGATAGACGCGTCTAGGACGAACAACTGGACCCCGCAATCCACTTCGTATCAACCGTTTCAAACATTCACACCTTCTTGCGTTGATACCCCTTTTGAAAATCCAGTTGTAACCCCGAGACCTATGTCTATTGCTGAACGTATTGCACAATCTCGTAGCCGATCTTTCACTCCTTTCACCACTACAAATTCTTGGGACCACCAAATCCATTCACCTTCTTATCCCAATGTTGATCCCACTCCTGTCCAGCCATTCAATTCCTACCAATCCTACCCTACTTTTGCACCTGCCCTAGACATTGCTTCAGAACCGCCATTCGGGAGTTTTCAGTATCCAAATAACTTTGAATCTTTTACTGAAACCCCATCACAATCTATGTCTAGTCTGGAACAGTCGTTGGAAGATTTTAGGGTAGCGTCAAGCCAACAGATGATGGATTTAAATGCGTCCATGGCCGCCCTCATGCAACCTAGTGACCCGGTAGCTAGTTTTCAACTAGCTCCAACTTTTTCAATGTATGATGAGGCGGCAGGACAGGCTGTGAATTTGAGTGGAGAGAGTGAGATGTACCCCCTTCCAAATCAAACCTACCCGTCTCAAATTGAATCCCGCACCTCCTGTTTTGAAAGTCTATCGAGTATCCCACATGATTTATCAAATGAAGATAGAATGATGAATGAGTTGTGCGACTTCGTAGTGTTTGCTTTGCCCGATTGTGAAGGGTCTCTTCCAAGTGAAACCGATCCTAAACCTTTTGACCTCTACACCTCCACTTTAGAACCTGAATCGATTGATATCCATGCTTTTGTTGAGGTGTCAGAGAATTTTGATTTTCACTTGATTAGGGATATTGACGCCGGGAATATTTTGGATGATGAACCCGTAGATTTGGCTGAGTTTGTCTCTTCAAATCATCATCCCGAGTCTTTAACTGTTTTTCCCGAACTTCATATGCGTCTTGATATTGAAGAAAAATGCATGGATGAGCTAAATTTTGAGGAGAATATTGAAGATAGCTTTGAGGATGAACCAGTTTTAATTGATGAGTCGGATTTTCCAATTCATCATGTTCCTTTCATTGACTGTGTACACCCTCCCGAAACCTTAACCGATTCCCTTCCTCAACCACTTTCCTCCATCCTTTCCATCGTTCCGACCTTGCAAGAACCCGTATCATTTTCACTTCATATGTCTGGTTTACCAAGTTCGGCGTACCCATGGTTTCTTACGAATCTTGAGGGATTCGACCCAATTTCTCGACGAGTAAATATATTAGCACAATCACTTTTCACACATCGGTCATCACAAATTGTGCTAATCTATTTACTCCATTTGCACCCTCAAGTTCGTATTCCACTTCTTTTTCCCTTCCGCCATTCTTCTTCCTCTCATATACCGAGACCGTATCCCGCTTCTCTTCGCATACGGTCTCGCGTATTGTCCTTCTCTTTTCTCTACGCCTTCTTCCACCAACCTGTACATTATAGCGATAAAATCTTTGAATGGTTGGTGCTCACCTTTGGCATGTGTAAGGCCTTGTATAGCTTGATACTGTTCTTTCCCCCCTAAATCCTGAATTTCAACGCTTAACAGTGGAAACACTGTTTTACTTAAGTTTGGGGGGGACACTTTTTTGTATATATTTTTGTTTTCCTTTTTGTTTTGTATATAATTTGTTTCTAGGAAGCACCGGCAATTTTAACCCTCTTGGTATAGCCTGACAGTGAGGGCACTGTCAAGTTTAAGTTTGGGGGTGTGCTCGGTAAGCTTTCTTCCTTCGCATTCATATGTATATTTTGCATCTGCATATTAAATCCATAAAATCCATAAAAATCTGAAAATTTTCTAAAAATATAAAAACTTTTTGTCAAGTTAGCTTGTGGAAGAACTCTGATTCAACATTCGACGGTTTTTGTTTGAAAAGATAGGAATAACTAAATCCTATGTTTAGATTTTGAAAACCTGAAAGATAACTCTCTTTTGAAGTTAACTATAGCTGATATACGTCTTTACATTACACTACACGTGTTGTGAGTCTTGGAAATTAGATGACAAGTCTTTTATGTTTAAAAAACTTTTAAATAGATAAATGATTTTCTGAGGATCAAATAGGTTTGTTCTGAAATAAGTAATATATCAAGAATAGTTTATGAAGTAAGTGAATATGAAGGAATGTTATTGATGCCTTAATTGGAACTAAGTCTGAAAAATAACCCATCTGAAACTTGATTGGAATGATTACACACCGAACCCACTAAACACGTCTTTTATCCAAAAAAATATTTGAACTACCGGTTATATCTCCGTTCGTATTGAATCATCATGTTTTTCACGCCAAACTGTCTTTTGTTTTTGGACCTAGGTAACTTGAGTAATTAAGTCCGCTGAGGTGTTTCTACACCTAATGCCCTAAAACCAACTGGTTTGGGTGCATTGGCCCAAAGCTCGCTAAGAAGCCTAGAAAGTCCAGATAAAAACAAAGTCAAGCAAGTGTTCTCTCCGAGTTAAAATTCCTAACGGTTCTTTGTGTGAGAATAATCTTGATAAAAGACAAGCTTTTATAAAAAAAAAATTTTAACGGAGATATGAAGGTTTTACTCTATGATAAAGACTATTGCACGTTCACAGAGGTGTGTATGAAATGAAAACAAGAAAAAGGTGGAGTGAAGAATAAGACCTAGTTTCCTGTTAGGGAAGATAGAAATTCTGAAGTTGAACCTTTACTGGAAAACGAAACTTGAAAAATGCTTAACTCTTTATAAAACTTATGTGATCCTTTTAAAATTGTTATCTGGGCTTTATTGTGTGACATAATGACTTTATTCGACCTTTCGGGAACTTAACAACACTATTTTGCACTGCACGTAAAGACATATAAAATCTGTAGTTAAATAAGAAGTGAGGTGTGAAAAATAAAGGTTCGATAGTCTAGACTTAGGATTATAGAATTGTTATTTTCTGAAACAAAACTTTAGGGGTTTGAATCTTAGTTATTTTACGAAACCAACTTGACCGGATTTTGTGGGTAGTATCCGCTGAAAAACCCTCAGGAGACAGCACTCCTCCTACTAGGGACACCTAGAGGTTTATCGGCTTGTTGCACGCGCTCAGTGCAATCGCGTTCCCTGCGAAAGTGCGGTTATCATTTTATTTTAGTGAATAATTGGTTTTGCTCGGGACGAGCAAAAGTTAAGTTTGGGGGTATTTGTTCATCACAGAATACTGCATTTTATACCGCCCATTCTTACGCTCGTGTGTTTATAGGTAGGTACTTTTAATCCGTGTTTGTTACATGTTTACAGAATAAAGGTTTCCAGTACAAATATTGCAAATCAGGACGAAATCTCCACAGTTACGGCAAAATACGGAACATCTGTCACAGCAGATAAAAGCCGGGTTCCGGTCATCCATATCCGTCCAGTGCCGAGTACCGGTTCCCGATACAAGACATGTGACAGTAGTCATTCGTGTCTGGGACAAGCACAGAGCACGAGGTGGGCTGCACAAGAATCAATGGGTGCGCGGAGCTCGAGGGAGATAAAGTCAAAAGTAAACAAAGATAATGCAATCTTGGACTTGGAAATCTGGAAAGATTCTGAAGACTTTCGCGCAGTTTGAGGTTTGCAAACACGAGGAAAACACCAACCAGGAACCCACAGAAAATCCCACTGCCCAACTCATCAGTACGGCCGCGCATGCGCGGCCAATAGGTGGTATTGGCCGCGCATGCGCCGCAGGGTGGGGCCCACTCACTGTCAGATTTTGGGGTTATTTTGGGGATTTCATTTCTGGTCTGGTGGATGCCCTAGAATTCCAGTTTACCTCCTATAAATACCCCGGACCAGAGCTTAACCAAGGGAGCTTTTCTTTAGTCTTTTTTTTGTGTAATTTTGTTCCTCTTCTTCCTCTTCTTCATTCTTTCTCCATTAAAATTGTAGTGAGAGCTTTTTGAGTGGAAGATTAATGAAGATGAGGGTTTTTTATCTTTCTTGTTAGTTTGCTCCCCCTTGAGATTCTTGCTTTCTCTTGCTCATTCAACCTCTTCATTGAGCTTGAATGGGTAAGGGTTAGTTATTGATCTCAAGGGTCGTATTTTCTCACGGGACTAGTTCTTCACTTCACATGCGTTCTCTACCCTTCCCTTGATCTTGCAACCTCTTCATTGAGCTGCAAGTTTAAGGGTTGGCTATTGAGCACATGCTTAGCTTGGGTTCTACTTCCGTGTTCTTTTTATTTGCTTATTTATTACTTGCATTTTTCATTCTTGCTTTTATTACTTGCAATTTTATTCATGCACTTTAATACTTGTATCTTTTCTTTTCTTTGTTCTTTTCTTTTTGCTCTCTTTTTGGTTCTCTTTTGTGAATGTATGTAATTATTGTTGTTAAGATAAAATACGGTATTATAAGTTAACGTTTCTTTGCCAATTCCTTTTCCCGTTATTTTCCATTTGAACTTCGCCCAAACCATACGCAAGCGCTCCGTTAGGCACCGTACCCTGACAAGGTAACGGTGATTCCTAACCGCGACCGGTTGCGTTCGGTTTGGCCGGAGGCGAAAGCAAGAGACAAGAACGGAAGGACAAGGGTAAATAAGCCGGATTCCACGAATACCGCGCTTAAATCCCCTAATCCACGTTGTTGCCGATTGCTTAGCTTCAATTGGTCAAGACTCGGCTCAAAGGTTTTGAGTACGGATTTCTTAGCTTACAATTTCGTATCTTTTCTTAACAACCTTATACTTGCAGATAAACACATAGGTTAGACTGAACAAACATACAGATTCTTTATTGACTCGTCTAAGACAAGAAGGTAAGATACCACCATCTCCCTGTGGACCGACCCGTGCTCAACCGGCTAGCTGCAAAGCGACACCGTCCTGATCGCGGTTACACTTAAATTCTTTGAACATCCGACACGCCATCGGCGTGCGATCAGATAGCATCTAGGAGAGGGATGTTGATGTTAACCTGCTTAAACATGTCCACAAGCTTCTCCATTTGTGCATTGGGTTTATTGGGCCTCAACCTTTCCGGAAATGGAGCTCTATCAATAAGTGTTGGGTCCAACATTTGTGGAAAAGTTTGTGGGGGTGGGAAGGATGAAGTAGGTGGAGGGTTCGAGCTTTTGGAAAAACGGAGAATAGGCTCGGAAGAAGATGGTAAACTAGACGAAAAAGGACAAGGAGTAAAAGTGGGAGTGGAAGTGGAAGTGGAGGCCTGGGTTTCAATTGATTCATCAACATCAATCTGTTCACCCACATGATTGTCTAGCACTCTTCCAGATCTCAACATGGTAAATTCATCCACATTAGTGTAATGTGAAGGTCCAGGATTACGTAGGGGTTGAGATGGAAGATTCCCTTTCTCTCTATCACTCATTTCGGCATTTATACGGGCAATTTGTGCTTCCATCGATTTAATACTCTCACTTTGGGAGTCAGAGTTTTTCTGGATTTTATCGATGGAAGACTGAAAATTTGCCGCAAATTGCATGAAATTTGTCAGAAACAAATTCATGGTTTGTTCAAGTGCAGAGATGTTATTAGATCCGGCAGAAAAAGGATCAAAGTTGTTGGCCGGGTTTTGAAAAGGTTGCGATTGAAAGGGGTGCTGACTCAGTTGTGGTGGTTGCTGTTGTGGTGGAGGGACCCATTGAAAGTTATTCTGGTTTAGATCTGTGTATTGAGTTTTGTGTTGGATCCAAGAAAGATCATGGTGATTCCTCCAATCTTGATTATATGTGGAAGAAGAAGTATCGTTTCTAGGTTGTTGCTGAAATGCAGCATTAGTGTTACCTTGAAACAGTACATTCAAAGGACATTCTACCGTCAAATGTGATGGATTTGAACAGCAGCAACACACGGTTTTGGGAAGTGTGTAATGGTTTAGGGGGGCTGAAGAAATTCTGTTTTCTATAGCATCAAGTTTCCTTTGTATTACGGCCATTTCGGCTCTCATTGTGACGGAAACATCGAGCTGATTGATATCTTCCCTAGACGATGGTGGTCTAACACTTTCCCATTGTAATGTGTTTTGAGCTAAATCTTCTAGGTATTTCCAAGCTTCACCATCATCTTTAGATAGGAATTAGCAATGACACATGGTTTCAAGCATCTGTTTAGTCGTGAGATCAATACCCTCATAGATAACTCGACAAAAATCCCATCTGGAGATTCCGTGATGAGGGCATTGTAAAAGAAGATCCTTGAACCGTTCAAAGCATTTCCAGAATGGTTCATTGGGAAGTTGGGTGAATTTGAAGATTTCGCTCCGAACACGGCTGGTCTTGTGATTGGGATAAAATTTCTTAAGGAATGCTGCAAGAAATTCATCCCATTTTGAAATAGAATGTGCGGTTGTATTGTAAAGCCACTTCTCGGCTAAATCGCACAAAGTGAATGGGAGAAAACGTAAACGCAGAGCATCCAAAGACAGTTGTGACGTTCCAATCATTGCCATACATTTTCGAATTTGAAGATAAAAACGTATGCGTCTTCAGAATCAAAACCGTGAAATTTAGGTAACAGTTTGATAAATTTGGGGTTGATTTCAAATTTTTCCCCGTTGGCTGGTGGTATAGAAAGACAGGTGGGAAGGGGAACACGTGTAGGATAGCATCTCTCTTGGAGAGAAATGCGTGGAGGATTCTGCGCACCTGCGGGCGGTGGCAGAGTGGTGTTAAAGTTTGATGGATATCCGTCCATCGCAGTGGTGGTGGGAAAAAGAAAATGTAGAAATACCGACTTTGGGGTCGATGGGGGAAACGCGGACAAGACGGACACTAGAATCCCGTATCCAGCCGAGCTTGCACTGAAGGGTTTAGCACAAGTGGCTGCGTTGTGATAATTAGGGGAAAAGTTTGGATTAGTGTTTGTTTTGAAAAAGATACGGATTTTTAAAAAAAAATGCAAATCACAAACAATGCACAAGAAACCCTAATTCTAGTGGTCACCTAGGTCAATTCTCTTGACCACTCCTAGACTTCCATAAGACAGGTCGCAAGATAGATCCTCTACTGCCTCTATGTCTCTCCTGTGGCCAGGTAAGTGCCAGGTAAGTGGGAGGTTCTCCACTACGTAAGTCGTGGGCCTAATTAAGTAACCACTTTCCTTAGACACACTTGCCTTAGACACCACAAAAGAAACACGGATAAGCAATAGATTACCCATGACCTCCTTCTGTCCTAAGTGAGCGCGACGGTCCTTAGAGTCATGTCTAGATATTTTTTAGTTAATGAGGGTAATGCGGATGCAATTTTGTGATTTTTGGGTCTTAGGAAGGGTAATGAATTCCCCACCTAATCTGAATTTGGTCTTTGCCCCTTAATTTCCGTATTAAAAATGCAAACAACTAAGATCAAACACGCAACAATTTTTCTTCTTACGGTGCTGCGAATTTTTGCAAAGAATCCTGCAGAAATTGGTTAAAGGAGCAGAGCAGGGAGGAGATAAGAAAGTCAGAAATATACCTGAAAATTTTCGTGCACTGAAACCCTAAGAACGCCACGCTTCCGCCGCGTTAAGCCTCTTATGCCGCGGATCCGCGGTCCATTCGTTTGATCACTGCACAAAAATTTCAGGAACTGTTCCAATTGTCTCACTGAGCTATCTGAGATGCTCTGAAATTTTTCCTCTTGCTCCACAGATTTCCAGATTTCCTCGCAACAAATCACAACAAATCGTTAAGCGTTTGTCATAAATTTTGATCAAAAAACTGATGGAATAATAAATTTTTTAACTCAAATAACAAAAACAAACAAAATAGCACACATCCCCAGCAACGGCGCCATTTGATTGAATTGATACTTTGTGGTGTCGTGTTTTGAAAAAGTATAAAGCTCGCAATCAAAGAAATTTGTAAACCGAAATCAATAACGGTGTCAATTGTAGGTTCGTTAGCGAGTGCGGATCGTCCACAGGGAAAGTGTGATTTGATCGTATTTGATTTAGATGAATTGAAAATTAAAGAATCAAAGAAAAGAAAAATTGATTCAAGATTTATAAAAGTGAATTTCAAGAATTATCAAAATATAGATCTAACATCAAGAATACAAAAAATCATGAATCAAGAATCGTCCAATTTGAATTAGTTATCAAGATTTATAATGAGGCTCGTAGGAATCGATCAAATCGATAATGAGGATGAAGGCTTATGATTACGTATTCTTATATTTTGATGATTTGTTGCTAGATCGATGACGATCAACGAGAATTAGGGATCTCTTGCGGAAACTAGGGTTTCATCATCTATCCCTTGTCCGTTCGTTGATTTTCATTCAAATTCTAGCCTCTAGGAAATTCAAGCATCGATCGTTGATCTCTAGTTAAGAGCGAAAACAGTCAAGAAAGTATCTCGCTCGAAACTAGGTTGTCGATGATTCAATTTACTAGAGTTTACAAAACTCATAGGACTTAAGAATCGTAAAAGAATTTAATCATCGTCATTATCAATTTTCTCGATTCCTCCACGAGCGGGGTTTTCACTCAAACATCATGACAAAGAACACAATCAAGAATTGAGAACTCATCACAACGCAAGAATGTAAAGAAAGCAAGATTAAAGAAATTTCACCTTTTATTATTCAATAATTCCGTTACAATTCGCTCAAGAACTACAAGAATTTGAGGAAAGTACTCGACCGTCGAATTAGCTTCGCAACGTCTCCTTGAGTCGCGGATCGTCTTGGATCACTTGCTCGGTTGAAGATCGGCGTCGCTTCTAAAAGGTTGAAGGCTTCTTGCTTGATTTGTACTCGGAGATCTTGAATTTGGCTTTTGGTAATTGGATTAGGGTTTGGATGCACAAGTTGTGTCACTCAACTTGTGGGTGAATTGATGTGGAATGATCAACAACCTATAGAGTGAAGCCTTTAGGTCCTTTTTATAGCCTTGGTTAGGATTAACTTCCTTTAGAAGCTAGGTTAGGATTAACTTCTCTTGCAAGCTTGGTAGTTGAGTACAAGCTTCTAGGTCTAGTTAGTTAACTAGCTTCCTTTAGAAGCTTGGAGGTTAGGAAGAAGCTTCTAGGTTGAGTTAGTTATGTGGCTTGCTTGAGAAGCTTGAAGGTGTTTAGCTTGTACAAAAAGCTTTGGCTGTTCGGACAGAAGCTTCTGGAGATTTCTGGAGAACGAAGTGGCCTGGGGATGTTTTGATCTTGGATGGAGAAACCTGAGATGGCCATTTGCTGACGTCATGATGACACGGCCGCGGATCCGCCGCCAATAGGGCCCTACGGCCGTGGATCCACGGCCCATTGGTGGCATCTGTGCATCAAATTTCCAGGGTACACTTATGGTGGCTTTAGTGCTGTTTCCTGATGTCTGGAATCTTGTAAATCTTTCTTGTTCACTGCCAGATCACAAATCTTGGACTTGGCGTATTTTTATCACCACTTTTATCCGTTTCGGCTTTTTACCTGGAATTTCCTGCACACATTCTCGAGACAAGTGTTGCGCTATACAAAAGATTATGCGTGCAATGATAAACACTCAATTTCCCTCAAAATGCCGGTTATAATATATAACACATGTTATTTGGTATTTTGCAGTCAATTTGCTAATATGTGTTATATTCATACCGAACACCTTTAGATGATTGCAAATAGTAGGGAAATTGATGTGTTAAAAATGCAATATTTTCGATTGATTAAGTGACTACGTTGAGATCAGAAAGAATGCTGAACGACAACATTGGCATTCCAATCGACAATGATGACGATACCCTGGTAGACACTTCTTCTTCTCCTATTCCAACTTCTTCTTCTGAGCTCGTTCTCCATTTTCCATTGGGCTCTAATTCTCCTTCTACTTCTGCGAACGTACCCATTTCTAACCCACTCAAACACCTGTTTCGGGATCTGTTCTGTCTCCACAACCAACTCCACAAACATTAGACCTAACCTCTGTTAACAAAGCTCTATTTCCAAACGGGTTGAGACCCAATAAACAAACTCCATAAATGGAAAAGGTTGTGGAACTCTTTAAGTAAGTGAACATCAACATCTCTCTCTTGGATGCGATCCAACAAGTCCCCTCTTACGCAAAAATTCTCAAGGACTTATGCACTAAGAAAAGAAAATCTCAGGTGCCCAAGAAAGTTTTTCTTGCCAGCAACGTGAGTGATGCTCTTACACACGATTTACCTAAAAAACGCAAGGACCCCGGCTAAGCTACAATTTCAATCACTATTGGGGATAAGAACTTCAATCCCGCTCTTCTCGGTCTCGGTGCCGGCTTTAACTTGGTCCCATATTCAGTATATGAACAACTCGGTGTATGAGAGCTGAAGACTACACATTGTACACTTCAGATGGCTGACCGTTCTATCACCCATCCTAAGGGAGAGCTAGAGAATGTATTAATAAAAGTCGGGGAATTCATATTTCCCGTGGACTTTATAGTCTTGGATATTCAGCCTGTCTGTAACAACCCTAAACTTTCTGTACAAAATTTTTCCAAAATACAGAAAGGGATACCTTAGCCTGAGCACAAGTTAAAAATTTGATTTGCTTTTGAACAGCAAGAAAGCACTTGTAGCTCATTGGTAAATCCTTGCACTGCTGTGACATAGCCCCTGTGTTCGAATCTCATCAGCCAGATTTTCTTTTTATTAATTTTTCTTTTAATCTTTTAGAAGCCCAAGGGTTTACACGTTCACTGCACGTATAATGAAGAGTTACAAAATAAACAAACATGTGTAATAGGCTAGTCGAAGCGACGGAGACACATGGCGAGAATCCCACACCCCGACCCCACAACTCGACTGGCCAAGATACATTTCCCACCGGCGGCGCCGGGCCCCCCGTCAGGAATAGTCCAAAAAATTTTACCCTGCACCTCTTCGCCTACCCCACTACCCCCATATTGTTTGTTTACTCTACATTCATCCAGAGAGTGTAATATCACTCTTTAATCCATTTTTAATGCATATTTTTAATGCATTATTTAACCCTTAAAACCCTAATTTTCTCTATAAATACCACACCATATTTCACCCCTCCTCACTCAGAATTCTATTATAAAAACCCTCAAAAATTTTCAAGTCCTAAGTTGTGCAAGTGGAGTTAGCAAAGGGCAAGATTCCGACGACGTTTCGAGGAGATTCCGGCGACGAAACGACGCCCCGATGGTTCTATAGTCTTACCCTAACTCCCCTCTATCCTTGTAGCTTGTAAGTCCTCTCTCCACTTCTCTTTTACCATACTAAAAACATCTCTTTCTCAAACTCATCGGAAACGGAGTTATTCCGACATCCGATTCGTTTTTCTTTAAAAATTCCTTTTTTCTTAAACCATAAAATACCATACTCTCATATAATGTTTAAAAAACATAAATAAACACATTAGAAAAGGTTTCATCTCAAAATAAATCATGCTGCAATCTTTATCTCATTTTTACAGTAAAATACCATCATGTTTACAAATAATATGGTTATCCACTTTTATCGTATTACCTTTAGAAAACTCACGAGGTAAGGACCTATCTCATAACAACACATATATTGAATATAGCACGATGGACTTTGAAATTCTAAATTATGGGAAATACGCTTTTACGAATAAATACCCTAAACTTATAAAATTGTTTCTTTAAGAAGAGTGTTATCTAATTCCTTGCAATTACGCCTCTACAACCCATTTTGGGGAACCCCAATCGGGATGGTGTGGGTTATCGCACATCCTCGGGCATAGTAGAGCGAGATGCAGACCTCTGCAAGGAGCATTCAATCTCGATTGAATTTTTAATGCTATTTTTAAGAAAATGAGATTTCTAAAAAATAAATAAAATTATTTTATTAAAATATATATATTAATATTATCAAAAGATCTATTATACAAATATTTCATGTTTTCTAAATTAAAGGAATCACCATTACAGGAAACTACCATTCCAATTCAATACCATTCCAATATTTCATTAAAATACCATATACATTGGAAATTAGGTTCTACTCGCTAGAAAGTTTCACTTTTATAAAATATACATCTATGAAAACCCTAAAGATGATAAATAAATACTTGAGGAGTATTTTGAAAATATATCAAACTATTTTTACATAAAACCCCCACAAGTTATATAAAATTACAATAAGGACCCTAGAAAATATAGGTTTAAGCGGGACCAGTTCTCTTGAGCCTCGAGGAGCCGGAGAAAATGGGTGCTTGCCTATCTAAGGTAGACAATCTAAGAACGGTGTTATCAACACGGTAATTGTCTTTGAAAAAGACACAAATCCTGCTGTCCATGTGCAGCAGTTACCGATAACTCCAAAATAATCAGGATTTCAATTTTGTTTAAAAGTCGGACTTAGTTCGAGTCATGGGAAAATATACAATCAATCTGACTTGAATTCAATTCAAGTATAACTCCATTTACAACATGAATCTGACAATACCAGAATATAATCCATAACAACATGAACATGACTGAACCGAACCATGGATATATTCTGTTTACATGACTATCCATTTACATCCATTCCATTTACTGATATCATGGTTTCGGAAAATCTTCCATTTACTAAAAGACAATACAATACAATCAGTACGTTCAATAGAATCAATATAATCAATACAATAAACATTACAGGGTTTCTAAAGGGGTAGACTGTTACGGAACATGTTAAAGGTAGCACGAGGTGGTCACTAAAGATTTAATTACATCCATGCCATTGTTCCATGCTATTTTCAACAGAGCCTTGTACTACGGGTTACCAAAGTCCACGGTGTAAGTTTTACTACTCTCGTATACACTGGTATATTCTGTACCAAGCTACAAACAACTGCGTTAACATTATAATCAAACATTACTAGTTATACTCTCTTTCTATCTATTCTATTTCTTCTCTTTCTTTGGGACTTATCGAGCGATTCTTCGCTGACGACATTCCTATTTCTCTTCTTCTTTGGAATGTTGTCACGAGGACCCAACACTGAAGAGTTTGATACCAGCCGGAGCACTTGGAGCAGACCCCTGAGTAGTACACTGAAGACCCCGAGCTATGGTCACTTGTACATATTTTCTTCTCAGTTCATACTATTGTTTAGGCATTGCTTTCCACCCTTGTATTTACATTTTCAGTTGTACCTGTAAAAGAATGTTTAATAAATAAAGTTGTTGTTCATTTATATTCATGTCTCTTGTGTACATTTTACTTTATATTGCTTAAATACGCTTAGCGTGTATACTTCTGAGTAAATACGTAGCGGGCCCCATACACCGGGAAGCGGGGCATGATAGGTTTTGTTAGCAGCCCATGTAGGTCAGCTCTGTATAGACATGCAGGTCAGTTCTGCATGGACATGCGGGTCAATTCTGCATGAAGTCCTAAGCAATATAACATAAGAATCAGCAACTAAAAACATTCTTTACAATTCATATTCTTGAATCTTATAATTTCATATACTTTGAATCTACCCTAACCCTATTTTTTTTCAAGGTTATGGATTCTCCAAACAACACCAGCACCAACTTCAACAACACACCACCACCTCTACCGCTTACGCCTACTGTTGCTGTTCCGGTCAATAAGCAGACGGTACTGCTTGAGGCAATCTGCAGCCTCCTGGAAGGACAGCAACAGCACACCGTTGTTCTAATAAACCGTCTAGAAGCGGAAGCGCCTGGAGTGAAGCAATTCTGGGCATTGCACCCAAAACATTTCTCAGGAAAAGAGAGCGCTCTGGAAGATGAGGAATGGACTCAAAGTATTGAGGATGATCTGGCAGAAGCACAAGTGCCAGAGATCGCTTGGGTTCGAGTTGCAAAGCTGCAACTCACTGACAATGCACGAGTATGGTGAAAGTCGGAAGAAAGTCATCTTGACCAACCTATCGAATGGAGGACCTTTCGCGATATGTTTGACGCGAAGTACTTCCCAGAGACTGCCCGATTTGACATGGAGCTGTAATTTATTCATCTACAACAGGGTTCGATGTGGACCAAGTCCGTGGATGAGTATGATACTGAGTTTACCATGCTTAGCAGGCAAGATATGTCTCAATATTCGATTTTCAAATATCACATACTACACAGCTAACACAAGACCGTAACAGGTTTGTGACACACTTGATACCGACTGCTGAGATCAGGTCCAGACGATTTCAGTAAGGGTTAGATCCGGAGATCTAAGCTGCCTTAGCTACAGAGGATTTCCTAACCCATGATTTGGCTTTGAAAGCTGCCCGTCGATATGAAGCAGTGGTGAAGAAGAAGGGAAGACCCAAATCTACCGGAGTGAAGCACCCTACCACTCAGATGGCAGGAGGAGCCTCTTCAAGGCCAACTGTTGAACCCAGGAGACTGAAAGTAACAGATAACCAATCAAGTCCATATTTTTGCTTCTACTGCCAAAGGGATGGACACTTGTGGAAGGACTGTAGGCGCGCAAAAGGAATGTGCTTAGTTTGTGGTGCATCCAATCATGGAATTGGAACATGTCCTTATAGACACAACACAGTTCCAACTCACAACACTTATCCGCAGCGGCCAACTATCCAGGCTCTTGCACCTCGTCTTGCACTCGCAACTCCACCTCCACGTGGACCTTCTGCACAGCCTAATCGCCAATTCCAACAAGCACTGAGGAACATGCCTCGAGGGCAGAGGAACATGCCCCAAGGATAGAGGAATGTGCCTCCAGCTAGGAGGAATGTACCCCGGCATCAGGCTTTCACATTAGCAGCCGTAGAAGCCGAGACTGTAGACCAAGGCAACCCTGGTAATTTCCCTCACATCTTTTTCAATCTTTCCAAACGTTTGCATTCTTTCGTTCTTCCAAATATTTTTCATGCACTATCAATAGTTCTATCACCAAACTTTTCATGAATCTGTTATACTTTCCTTCTACAAATTTCGAGGATGAAATTTTTATAAGGAGGGTAGAATGTAACAACCCTAAACTTTCTGTACAAAATTTTTCCAAAATACAGAAAGAGATACCTTATCCTGAGCACAAGTTATAAATTTGATTTGCTTTTGAACAGTAAGAAAGCACTTGTAGCTCATTGGTAAAGCCTTGCACTGCTGTGACATACCCCCTGTGTTAGAATCCCATCAGCCACATTATCTTTTTATTGATTTTTCTTTTAATCTTTTAGAAGCCCAAGGGTTTACACTCCACTACACGTATAATGAAGAGTTACAAAATAAACAAACATGTGCAATAGGCTAGTCGAAGCGACGGAGACACGTGGCGAGAATCCCACACCCAGACCCCACAACTCGACCGGCCAAGATGCATTTCCCACCGGCGGCGCCTGGCCCCCCCGGTCAGGAATAGTCAAAAAAAATTTACCCTGCACCTCTTCGCCAGCCGCACTACCCCCATATTGTTTGTTTACGGTGCATTCATCTAGAGAGTGTAATATCACTGTTTAATCCATTTTTAATGCATATTTTTAATACATTCTTTAACCCTCAAAACCCTAATTTTCCCTATAAATACCACACCATATTTCACCCCTCCTCACTCAGAATTCTATTACAAAAACTCTCAAAATTTTCCAAGTCCTAAGTTGTGAAAGTGGAGTTAGCAAAGGGAAAGATTCCGACGACGTTTCGAGGAGATTCCGGTGACGAAACGATGCCCCGACGGTTCCATAGTCTTACCCTACCTCCCCTCTATCCTTGTAGATTGTAATTCCCCTCTCCACTTCTCTTTTTCCATAATAAAAACTTCTCTTTTTCAAACTCATCGGAAGCGGAGTTATTCCGACTTCCGATTCGTTTTTCTTTAAAAATTCCATTTTTCTTAAACTATAAAATACCATACTCTCATATAATGTTTAACAAATATAAATAAATAAATTAGAATAAGTTTCATCTCAAAATAAATCATGTAGCAATCTTTATCGCATTTTTACAGTAAAATACTATCATGTTTACAAACAATATGGTTATCCACTTTTTACCGTATTACCTTTAGAAAACTCACGAAGTAAGGACCTAGCTCATCACAACACACATATTGGACATAGCATGATGAACTTTGAAATTCAAGATTATGGGAAATACGCTTTTACGAATAAATACCCTAAATTTATAAAACCATTTCTTTAAAAAGAGTGTTATCTAATTCCTTGCAATTATGCCTCTACAATCCATTTTGGGGAACCCTGATCAGGATGGTGCGGTGTTCGCACACTTTTGGCGTGTCGAGATTCAAAGTTCTAAAGTTTAACCGCGATCAGGACGGTGTCTCTTCGCAGCTAGCCGGTTGAGCACGGGTCGATCCGCAGGGAGATGGTAGTATGTCCGTTCGTGTCTTAGACAAGTCAATAAGGAATGTATATATGTATGTTCAAGTCTATCCTAAGTGTTTGTATTTTATGTTCAAGTAAACTTGTTAGGGTTAAGATTGGTTAGTAGAGTTAGGATTAGTCTTGTGCTTTTCTTTTGCCATTCTTAAAACGATATTGGGATAATCGAAAGTAGCAGGGATTATGAGGACATAGGAATGGGATTTGCAAGTTTAAGCAAGCATTCCAACTCTAAATCCATTCTTAGTGCCCCTTGTACGTCCGCTAAATACGCTTATTCCAACCCTCGACCAAACACCCACAACCATGTATCCAATTAATTCAAAACTACATGTCACGTTGTAATGTGCTTAAAGGACTTCTCGACTTAGATCACGGCTATATGTCGCTTATAGCGCGCCTAAGTGAGGGGGCTGCATTTGTTTGGTCGGGGTTCGTTTCAAGATGTTTGGCGAAGAGAAGCACAAGGGATTTTTCGGTCCCTCATACCACCTTCCTTCTCCTTAACAAGTGAAGTTATTCACACATGGTAAATGAAAATAAAACAAAGCAAGAAGGAAGAAAAGAGAGGAAAGGAAAATACAGTTTTACAAATGGTGCAAGCTAACTCTTGGGTCCTCACCTTAGCTAGGAACTCCGTCAAGTATCATCGCTTGAAAATAATACAGAAAAGAGAAGAGAAGAAAAATAAAACAAGTAAAGAAATATCAACAACTACTTAACACCGAGAATAAAAGTTACACTAGAAATTAAAATACAATGAAAAAAATAAAATTACAAGATAATAAAAATAACCCTCATCTTCATTTCATCATCCACTCAATGCTCTCACTACATTTTAATGGTGAAGACAAGAAGAAGAAGAAGAAGAAGAAGAAGAACTAATCAAAACTAAAATCTAATAAAAAGAAGCATAAAAAGAAGACCTTTGGTTTGGCACAAAACTGGGCTATTTATAGGCTGAGTACTGAAACCCTAGGGCAAGATTCTGAGCCCAAATGAAATGTCCAAACTACCCCCAAAATCCGAGTTGACACTGAGTCAACTCGGCAGCGGATCCGCCGCGAATCGGCCATTTTGGTCGCGGGTCCATGCTTCTTTGAGGGAGTTGGGTTGTCGTTTTTTCTGGGTTTTCTTGTGTTGCACTCTTCTGTTGCTCTACATGCTCCAAATTACAAATTGCCTTCACAATTTCTTCAGATCTGCAACAGTCCAAAAATAGCTTCACTTTTGATTGATTTGACCTTTCTCCCTCAAGCCCCGCGCACCCATTGAATCATGTGCTGCCCCTCTCGTGCTTTGTGCATGTCCGAGACACGAATGACCACTGTCATTTGTCTTGTCTCTGGAACTGGTATGCGGCACTGGACGGATACGGATGACCGAAACCCGGCTTTTATCTGTTGACAACAGATATTCTGGATTTTTGCGTAACAGTGGAGATTTTGTATCATTTGCGTCATTTTGGACTAGTAACCTGTAGCCTGTAAATATGTAACAAACACGGATTAAAAGCACCTATTTATAAACAAATGAGCATAAGAATGGGCGGTATTAAATGCAATATTCTGGTATGAACAAATACCCCCAAACTTAACTTTTGCTCGTCCCGAGAAAACCCAATTATTCATAAAAAGTCCTAACCTCACTTTCGCAGGGAACGCGATTGCACTGAGCTTGTGCAACAAGTCGTTAAACCTCTGGGTGTCCCTAGTAGGAGGAGTGTTGTCTCCTGAGGGTTTTCAGCGGATAATACCCACAAAATTCCGTCAAGCTAGTTTCATAAGATAACGTCGATTCTACTTGTATAGTTTAGTATCTAGGTTAGAAATTCTATTATCCTAAATTATAAATATCCTACCCTTATGTTTCACGCCTCCTATTTGTTCAACCCCAGATCCTATACGTTTTACAGTTTAGAAAGAGCTTGGTCTCTCCTGAATTTTCCTTCTAAAGAGCGGTCTCCAATCAGGGATTTTTATCAGTTTTACGGAAAACAAAAGTCTTATTCTTTATTTATATCTTTTCACCAAATATCGATCGTATACCCCTACCTGTGTGTAAAATTCCCCCCCTACACTTAAGAATTCAATTCAAGCTATAGTACCCTTACCTTAATACCTAATACTACTTCATTTCATTGAATAATTGACGGTTTTGCTCACACACCTTTCATGCGACTATTAATGCTTCTTGAGCCACTAACAGCCGATTATTGAATGTGTAAGCTTAAAGCGTAAATAGCAGTTCCCGGGTCTTGACTTTATTTATTTATTTTTCTTTTCTTTATTTTTCTTTTCCAAGACTGGATATATTTTTCAATAATGCTCTTTTGGTGGTTATCTTTAAATACAGTTTTTTCATTCATACGAGGCTTTCAGGCAAGAGTATTTCTAGGTATCCTCTACTATCCCAAGTTTCAAGGTGCGTGTATATGAAGTTTGTAGGGTAGATACTTTCTAAATTTAGATTTAAGAATAGAAACTATTTTTCAGACTTATTTTTCAATAAAGCTTCAATACTTTCTCTTCATCTCGACTTAACTTAAGAACTGCACTCAAGATTACCTAGTTCTATAAAAAAAACTGTAAGGACGTATAATTACCAAGGTTAAACAGAATAAGGGTTATTTTTAGGGTTTTCAATTCCTAAGCCTAGGATTTAGTTATTTCCAACGTATCAACTAAACTTTCGGAATAAAATCTAAGTTACCCTATTAGTTGACTTGACGACAAAGTTTTTATATTTTTTGTAAATTTTTTTGATTTTTATGGTTTTTTTATAAGTATGCAAATGCAAAATATAAAAATGAATGCGAAGGAAGAAAGCTTACTGAGCACACCCCCAAACTTAAACTTGACAGTGCCCTCACTGTCAGGCTATACCAAGAGGGTCAAAATTGTCGGCGCTCCCATGTTTTTTTTTTATGAACAAAATGTATACACACAAAAAAGTTCCCCCCAAACTTAAGTGAAACAGTGTTTCCACTTTTTAAGCGTTAAAGTTTAGAGTTAGGGGGGAGAAAACAGTATCAATCTATACAAGGCCTTATAAAGGCCAAAAGTTAACACCAACCATTCAAAGATTTTATTGTTATAAAGCGGCGTTTGGTGAAAGAGTGGAGTGTAGAGAAAAGAAATGAAAAACACGCGAGACCGTGTGGGGATAGAAGCGGTGTCCGGTCTCGGTGGAGGAGGAGAATGGTGGAAAGGAGAAAGAAGTGGAATACGAACTTGAGGGTGGAAATGGATTGAATAAATTAGTACAATCTGTAATGATCGATGTGAAAAGATGGATTGTACTAATCTATCAATATGGCGAGAAATTGGGTTAAATCCCTCGAGATTCGTAAGAAACCATGGGTAAGCCGAACTTGGTAAACCAGACACTGAAGATGAAAGTGATACGGTTTCTTGCAAGGTTGAAACGATGAAGGGAAGTGATCGAGGAAGGGTATCGGTTAAAAGCTCAAGAGGGTTTACACAGTCAATGAAAGGGATAGGACGAATTGGAAAATCCGTATCATCAAGCTAAACCGGTTCATCTTCAAAAATATCCTCAAAATTCTCCTCAAAAATCAACTCATCCATGCATTCTTCATCAATATCTAAACGCATATGCAGTTCAGGAAAAACAGTTAATGAGTCGGGATGATGTCCACACGGAAGTGAAAGCAAATGATGAATTTGAGAGGCAAACTCATCCAAAGTTGTGGATCCATCATCCGAAATATTCCCGGCGTCGATATCCTCAATCAAGTGAAAGTCAAATTTCTCAGACACCTCATCAAAAGCATGGATATTAATCAATTCAGGTTCTAAGATGGAGGTGTAGAGATCAAAAGGTTTGGGATTGGTTTCACTCGAAAGGGACCATTCACAATCAGGTAAATCAAACACTACAAAGTCGCACAACTCATTAAACGTTCTATCTTCAACTGGTGAACCATTTGGAACACTTGATAGACATTCAAAACCAGAGTTGTGAGATTCAAGTTGAAACGGGTAGGTTTGATTTGGAAGGGGATACAGCTCACTCTCTCCACTCAAATTCTCAACATGTCCAACCGCCTCTTCATACATTGGAAAATTTGGAGCTAGTTGGAAACTAGCTACCGAGTCACTAGGTTGTATAAGGGCGGCCATGGACGCATTCAAATCTATCATCTGTTGGTACGACGCTACCCGAAAGTCTTCCAATGAATGTTCTAGACTAGACATGGGTTGTGAAGGGATTTCAGTAAAATATTCAAAGTTTTTTGGATACTGAAAACTCCTAAATGGCGGTTCAGAAGCAATGTCTAGGGAAGGTGCAACAGTTGGGTAGGATGGATAGGAATTGAATGGTTGGACAGGAGTAGGATCAACATTTGGATAAGAAGGTGAATGGAATTGTTGATCCTAAGAACTGGAAGTGTTGGAAGGAGTGAAAGATCGGCTACGAGTTTTTTTAATACATTCTGCAATATACATGGGTTTCGGAGTTACAGCCGGACTCTCAACAGGAGTATCAACGTAAGAAGGGGTAAATGTTTGAAATGGTTGATACGAAGTGGATTGCGGAGTCCAATTTTTTGTCCTAAACGCGTCTATCCGATCTCTCAATGAAATTTTGGGCATGGATGGATCATTCGAGGTTCGGCCAAAGCAAAAACCGTAAGAAGAAATGTCTGGTTGTGGGTACCAAAGTTCGGCAAGAGTTTTTCGAGGTGCGGTACCCATGTTAGAAGAGTGAAAAGGTAGGGAGGGAGGGAAGATATTTTTTGTTTTGTTTTTTTGTTTTTTTTTTTTATTTAAAAAAAATGTTTGTTTTTGGAGTTTTGAAATTGTTTGTTTTTGAAAGAATATGGAATTATGGGACTAACTTTTTACATGCACAATCACAATCACAATATGCATAAACAATACCTAGAGCTAGGGTCTTCAAAGTCCAACTAGACCGCTCCTAGACTTCCAAGCGACAAGTTGCAGGATAACCCTCGAATCGCCTCTTCACTGCCAATTGTGGCCAGGTAAGCACAAGTGAGGTAAGGAGGGTTCCGCTCACGAATCACCGTGAGACGGGCCTTTTAAAATTAACTCCTCACTTCTCTAGCCTAGGCACCACAAAGTCAAGTTTAGATAAACGACCGATTCCCCGCAACCTTCACTTGTCCTAAATGAGCGCGACAAGTCCTTAAAGGTTTGGTCTAGATATTTTTTATTACCTCAAGGTGATGCGTATGCATTTAGTGATTTGTGGGGTCTTAGGAAGGGTGATGAAATCTCCACCCAATCTGAATTGGTGTTATACTTCCTTAAAGTCCGTATTATTATATGCAAAGCATATAAACAAAAAAAATCTAAAACAACAATAATTTAATTGGCGGCAGCGCAATCTGTGCAAGGAAACTTGCAGAAAATACAGTTTAGTGGAGTTCAAAGAGGGGACTAGAGGAAAGAGAAGAGGTGTAGAAAAAATTAGGCAGTGAAGCCACAATAGGACAGCGGAACCTGCACAAGTGATGGAAATCACACAAGACTCCATGACGATCTCGGGTCTACAGACTAACCTGCACAAGTGTCACCAGAGAACTGCCATCTGACGTGAGGTATAATACGATCTGGGAGTTCTCGACGAGTCCGTCCAGTGTACCTAGTCTCCACTGAGCACCCGTATACCATCTCTGATGTCAAACACCAATGGATATGGGATCATCCATTGCCCATCTCATGGGTCGAAAAGCGTATACGCTAGTCTACACTGGTATATCGATGACCTGTCTCGATACACCCACGACTAGGAACATTAAAGGATGTACTTATGGACTACACTGTCCCCACTAGTATGATCTGCATCATAGTCCAGGTAGTCAAGTACACATCCTAAGGGCTTTACCAACATGTAACTATAAGACAGTATCAAGAGACAAATACATGTTAAGATAAAGAGCAACCAGATAGCATACTATCATATCGAGCAAGAAAGTCCTCTCTATATATGTCCAAGCATCCAATATAATATACAGCATCTGTATAATACTGGCCTCTAGGGCATACATACAACTAACAATCTCCCACTTGTATGAGGGCCAGCTACTGTAGTATCGCATACCTAGCATCCCGAAGAGTCTCTCAAACTGTATCTGGGGAATGGCCTTTGTGAGTGGATCCACAGTGTTGTTCTTCGTGTCAACCCTCCTGACCTCGATCTCCCGGTGATCAACTATCTCCCGGATCAGGTGATACCGCCTCAGATTATGCCTGGATCGCTGATGGGACCTGGGTTCCTTGGCCAAAGCCACCGTTCCATTGTTATCATAATACAAAGGTATTGGATGCTCAATGGATGGAACCACTCCAAGTTCAGTGATGAACTTCTTGATCCAGACAGCCTCTTTGGCAGCATCGTTGGCAACGATGTATTCAGCCTCCATCGTCGAGTCTGCCACGGTTTCCTGCTTGGAACTCTTCTAGCTAACCGCCCCTCCGTCAAGGGTAAAGACAAATCCCGAGTGCGACTTAGAGTCGTCCTTATCACTCTGGAAGCTCGAATCGGTAAAGGACTCCACTTGGAGTTCTCCGTTACTATACACCAAGAGTATCTCCTTAGTCCTTCGTAAGTACTTGAGAATGCTCTTCACAGCTATCTAGTGACTCTCTCCAGGATCAGCTTGATACGTACTCACTACACATAGTGAGTATGCTACATCGGGTCTGGTACATAGCATCGCGTACATGATAGAGCCTACAGCCGAAGCATAGGGTATCCCTTGCATGTGAGCTCTCTCCAAATCAGTCTTGGGAGACATCTCTTTGGAGAAAGTGAGTCCAGAGATTGTGGGTAAGTTCCCACGCTTGGATTCTTCCATACTAAACCTCTTTAGTATGGTGTCAATGTACCTGGATTGGGACAATCCCAATATCCTTTTAGATCTATCTCTACAGATCATAATTCCCAATATGCAGGAGGCATCACCAAGATCTTTCATTGAGAATCTTTGTGATAAGATGAGCTTGACCGATTGCAGCATAGGAATGTCATTTCCTATCAAGAGTATGTCGTCCACGTACAATACGAGGAGACAACCTTACTCTCTGCCAGCTTCTTGCAGATACAAGGTTCATCTACGTTTTTGACGAAATCAAACTCTTTGATAACGACGTCAAAGCAGATGTTCTAACTCCGCGATGCTTGCTTTAATCCATAAATGGATTTAAGCAGCTTGCACACCTTCCCGCTGCTCCCACTATCTACGAAGCCCTCTGGCTGAGTCATGTACACGCACTCTTCTAAATCACCGTTTAGAAAGGTGGTCTTAACATCCATTTGCCAGATTTCGTAGTCATGATATGCAGCGATGGCAACCATGATCCGGATGGATTTAAGCATAGCCACTGGAGAAAAGGTTTCGTCATAGTCCACACCTGGTCTTTGACGAAAACCTTTTGCAACAAGTCTAGCTTTGAAAGTCTCCACTTTCCCATCTACACCAAGTTTTTTCTTGAAGATCCACTTGCTCCCAATGGGTTTTACCCCTTCAAGAGCAACTTCCAAAGTCCATACTTTGTTGGTGTACATGGATTCCATCTCGGACCGCATTGCATCCAGCCATTTTACTGAGTCCCCACTCGTAATGGCCTGCTCGAAGCTAGTTGGGTCATCATCAACCATGATGCAATCCTCGCTTCCACCATCCATGAGAAAACCGTAGTATCTCTCAGGTGGGTGAGGAACCCTACTAGATCGGCGGAGTGGCTGGGGTTCATCGGGAACTACTGAATCCTCTGGTTCTACCAAATCTTCTGTTGTGGTCTGTATTGCTGGAACCTCTTCCAGTTCTATCTCCTTGCCACTAATCTCTTTTTCAAGAAATTCCTTTTCTAAAAAGGTGGCATGTCGAGAAACAAACACCTTTTGTTCCTCGGTGTGGTAGAAGATATACCCGCGCGAATGTTTGGGATATCCAATAAACTTACACAGAATGGACCTTACCGCGAGTTTGTCCGGATTTTGCGTTTTTACATAAGCCGGACAACCCCATATCTTAACATAATTAAGACATGGTCTCTTTCCTTTCCATATCTCATATGGAGTGGTTGGCACAGATTTGGTGGGAACCATATTCAATAGGTCTGCAGCTGTTTCCAGTGCATACCCCCAGAAGGAAATAGGTAACTTAGCTGTGCTCATCATAGAGCACACCATATCTAATAGGATGCGGTTCCTCCATTCCGATACACCGTTATGCTGTGGTGTATATGGAGGAGTTAGCTGAGAGAGAATCCCATTCTCTTTTAGGAAGTCCAGGAATTCATTGCTCAAGTATTCACCTCCTCGATCAGATCGAAGGATTTTAATACTTTTTCCGGTTTGGTTCTCGACTTCTTGTTTATATTCTCTAAATTTCTCAAAAGCTTCTGATTTGTGTTTCATCAGGAACATATATCCGAACCTAGAGAGATCGTCAGTGAATGTAATGAAGTACGAAGAACAATTCCTGGCATGTGTAGACATGGGGCCACATACATCACTATATACCAGTCCCAAGAGTTCCGTAACTCTTTCTCCGTGTCCCGTAAACAGTGTTTTGGTCATCTTTCCTTTGAGACAAGACTGACAAGTGTCATAAGATGAAAATTCGAACGGTTTCAAGTATCCATCCTTATGCAACTTAGCTAGCCGTGTCGCATTTATATGACCGAGTCTACAATGCCACAAGAAGGATTCGTTCAGTTCTGAACTCTTCCTCTTGTGTGTGTTTGTTATGCTCAGAACTGTTGATTGATTTAGAACATAAATGCCATTGCACAACGTGCCTGATCCAACCAACTTTTGGTTAAGAAAAATTTTCATAACATTATTCTGTAATACAAAATTATATCCCTCTTTACTCAACAAAGAAACTGATATAATGTTGCATATCAGGTTCGGCATGTAATAGCATTCGTTCAGAATCAATGTATTACCAGTTGGCAATACAAGGTGATATTCCCTGACGGTTTTAGCTGCAACAATTGCACCATTTCCAACCCTTATGTCTTTATCACCTTCTCCAAGTTCTCTACCTTTCCTAAGCCCATGTAACTGATTACATATATGGGATCCTGACCCGGTATCTAATACCCAGGACGTACAGCAAATGGAGAAACAGTTCTCTGTAACGAACACACCCGAAGAAAATGCATCAACATGTACTTTCTTCATTCGGGTGGCATGGGAATCGTTGTATTCCCCTATATCCTGTTCAGTCCTATGACTCTTATAAGAAAGAGCGGAACCAACGTTCCCCAGCACAGTATAACATGCGGGTTCGGTCAATACATCCATATTATTATATTTATTAAGGCATGATATGGTCGCTACCTAAAGAGAGAGAGAGAAGAAAAACACTTTAGCGTATGCTTTTGCAAGATCAGATTGGTTATTATTTTATCTAATCAGGATGGCTCCCACTATTTTTATCAAATCTTCCTTCAAACTCTAAAAGGAAAGACTAGCCGGGATTAATTACACCCTACAATTTCGCCAATCTTTCAGCCAGGCCAGTGTCGGTACTTTGAGGGAGGTTTCCCGTGCTTTCGCACAGACCTAATTAAAGTAAACCTCGTTTTCCCATAGGCGTAACCCCGCTGACACCTTTCTAGACACCTACTTGATCGGCTAATTGTCCTGTGTAAAATTCTCACAGGAGTAACAATTACTCGCAGTGGGTATCGGGATCCAACTATCTCATAGAAGGTATGCAATCTCATTGCAAATTTCAACACTTGAAATTCCCGATAATATTTTGCCCCTAGCGTCCCATGACCTTGACGCAGGCCAACAAACCATAGCGAGCTAGTCAAGTTCAACCCGTCATTTCTTGATTGAATTAAACCCACCCGTACGACCCTTGACGCAGGCCAACAAAGTCGCACGACTACCCTAATCCAATCTGCATCATATGCATAAGCAGATAAATACTAGTTCGCTACCGCACACTACGCCTTGATGCAGGCCAACAAACGTAGCACGAATACTAAGTAGGACTTATCTGAAATGACGGAGGGCTACGATAGGTTTTTCTAAAAACCTATTGCGTAATGAACTTGATATCGTTGTAGAATCTAGTGAATTTTTAAATGGAGTGATTTTGAGGGTTTTGTTAGTTTTGCTAAAGAGGTCACTCCCAGTGAAGGGATCTCGGCTCTTTCCTCATCGAATAAGGTGCGGGACATATCATATATATCACTATGCAAAGCAAAACTCCAAAAGCAATGAAAAGACAAACCGAGTTTTGTAGCATCTGCCAGTTTTGCTAAAGAGGTCACTCCCGGTGAAGGGATCTCGGCTCTTTCCTCATCGAATAAGGTGCAGGGTATATCATATATACTGCTATGCAAAGCAAAACTGTACCTACCCTTTTTATAAAGTTTTGAATCTACAACATCTTTTAGGTTTCTTTTCTTTCATTAATCACATTAATGAAGTCCCATCATTTAAGTTACCTAAACATCACAGATAAATACGACGTACACTTATGCCATCCGCATTCGCCTCGATGTCCCCTCGTGCACCGTTAGGTTAGGTAACTAACGGCAGAGCGGGGCAGGGCTAGCGCGGGTGTAAAACATAAGTAACGTCTATATAATATATCATATATAATATATATAGTATTTATCATATCACATCACATGATCACATCACAGATATCGCAGCAGAAGAAACATATGAAACATTGGATATATTAGGACGTCCGTATTTTATTTTGAGCCTCTATAAAACACGGATTCTACGGTCGCGATGAATAGCCAAACCCACACCCCTAGACCCCTACGAAAGCGGCAAGCAACCCTTTCAATTCTAGAGTTAGGAGACCCGGACTCGACTCCTCGAGTTGGTCTCCCACTGGACTCTAGAGCCCGGTTACTTGTGCTCTCCTCCTTGGGTCTATCCTAGTGCAGAAAAGTAAATAATATACAAATGGGGACATCGACCTCATCCCGGAAGTGCCCCAATAAAAGAATATTACATACATTTAATTTTACATGAATGAAAATAAAAACTCTCGTCTCACGTAAAATCCCCCGGCTATTCATAACGCGACGATCCAATATAACATATCCAGCAACACATAACATCACATGTCATCAACGTAAGTAAATATGCGCATCCCAATTGTCGTTGACATATAGCAACGAAACCGGCGATATCACATATTACACTTACGGTCGCAGAAAAGAAAGTGTAAAACTACAACATTTGGAATCCACAATCTCTTTAGACATCGTAAATCCAAAATATCATATATTTCGCATTTCATGCCTAACTATATGAATTCCATATATTGTATCACATTCCAGATAAATAGACAGTATTAAACTTTCCGATCGAATAATCAAATACCCAAGATTTCCTTAATAACTCAACACTTGAGCGGAGTTCAAAAATTCCAGAATACGTCATAGTAGCAACGGTCCAGCCGTAGAAGGGTCAAGCCAACGCCTCACACGTGGCACGCCGTACTGCCCCAAACCCTAAGGTTCAAAAGGCAGTTCAAGACGGTCACATAATCGAGTTAAGGTTTGTTGTCTTCTAGTGGGTCCATCGCGTTACTTGCACGTTTTTCCGAAAGATCTAAACTCAAGAAAAATTCAACACTTGAACGTTTTTCGTGCCGGGAAATAATGAGTTAATGATATCCGTTCGAACATTTTAACAGTTTCTAAATATCCGGAAAACAGCACAAAATTAAATGTTCCGATTGAATCAACGAATACAAAATAAACCCCAAAATACTCAACACTTGAGTCAGATTAAAAATACCCAGAAAATATAAATCACAGAAATAGAAATTACAGTTTAAAAACGAGTACATATATCCCCTGTACTGCCGCGGATCCGCGGCCCAAGCGCGGTACGGCCGCGGTTCCGCGGCGGTTTGGGCGTATTATGTGCTCGTTTTTCACCACAATTCTTATATTTCCTTGCTGATTTTTTTAGGAATTTTTAATTCTGAAAATAACACAGTTTTGAAAATTTTCCAGAGAGGGGGTCTACTTTGTCATATCGGGGTTCGATCGGAGTTTAAACTTCGTAAACACGTCGCCTAATGCTCTAGCTAGGCTCTGATACCACTGTAGGGTTACTAGGCACTCTAACAAGGTTCTACAAAGCATCAAACATGCCCGATTAAATTTTAGCCGTGCCTAACAACCCTAAACAAGATCATTGCTAGAAAATTAGGGTTTCACATGCTAGTAGATAACATTTACCACTAAGTGAATACGAAATACAACCTTTGTAGATCGGTCCTTCAATTCTAAAGCTCCTTGTTATAGTCCCTTCGCTGCGATCATGGTTCTCCCGGGCTCTTGCATGGCTTCACGAGGTAGAATGAATGCCATTGCTTGAAGTCTTCGAGGCCGAAGATGATCTACGTCGAGGGAATACGAACTCAAGCTTCTACTTCACTAACTAGAGAATTAGTGAAGCAAACACCCTATACTAAAGTGCAAGTCTAGTAGAGAATGGAGAAATAGGAAGTGGATTCTCTTTAGAATTTTATTTCTCACAATGTTTCTCACTTTTGATCAAACCCTAGAGAGCTCTTTTTGTTCAAGGAAGAAGATGAAGAAAATAAAGAGAGAAAGATAATGATCAAGTGAGAAAGCTAACCATGGTGAGTGAATATCATATACTAACTCATGTAGAGACATAACCATGGCTAATCCTTATGGTTGGGTTAACAAATATCCATAGTAAAAACAAACTTAGTGGACTTAGTCAATGCATCCGCAAGCTTCCACAAGTTTCATGCATTTTTCTAATCCTCCACTAATTTTGTAATTACTTTAAATATTAAAACCCAAACAAATAAATAGCATGGTGTAAGTCTCATACACCCATGAAAGATGTATCATCAACCAGGATACAAAAAAGAAAACACATTTTAATATATATCACATATATATTAAAGTTGTGCACATGTGAGAAAAATCCTTAAGTGAACAAGTGTTAGTCAATGTAAACTAGTATATCTAATATACTATTATACACTAAATTATTAAATCAACACTTGACTTAATAATCCGGTCATATCTCATATAACCGACTAACATCCATTGTATCGACTTATCGAATGAACACTTGATTCGATAACCCGGCAATATCATATATAACCGACTGATACATAAAGTCGCGAGAATAGAATACGGTATCACATACACGCATTATTCTCGGTCCCGTACATATCACATACGTGCTCCTATTTCTTTTTGCCTGAGCCAGTAAAATCTCTATGTAGGACTCCAAAGACTCGTCAATACGCCGGCAGTAGGTGATGATCACATCAAGCACCCATAAGCCGTCAGCGGTACTAGCTGGACGTAACGGCTATCCGGGTATTGAGCGATCAGAAGATTAGCAAGCAAGCCCGCTCCAACCCCTGTAAAAGCCTGCCGGTAACACTTCCCGTACAGTCCGGTCTCCTCGTCTGATATGTCACATATCAAGTTTAGGGGTGGTAAACGTCAAACCCCAATAACCGATAAGTTGTGCCGATGTGAGGCTTATAACGGGTCGAGAAACTACTGGTAACACTTACCAGTAAATCTCTAAACCAGCCCTGGCCAGGGACTTCCCTGTTATGGCCAATCGAGCACAGCGCAACATCATCCCCCAATACCGGGAGAGACGAAACCCCTCCTATCGCTCATCGCCTCCATGTGACTCGGGACTGTACCCAAAAGCCACCGTTTTGCACGCCCTCTTAGACGTGGTAAGGTGGAAATCAAAGCACAGTGGGAATCACACAAGACTCCATGACGATCTCGGGTCTACAGACTAACCTGCACAAGTGTCACCAGAGAACTGCCATCTGACGTGAGGTATAATACCATCTGGGAGTTCTCGGCGAGTCCATCCAGTGTACCCAGTCTCCACTGAGCACCCGTATACCATCTCTGATGTCAAACACCAATGGATATGTGATCATCCATCACCCATCTCATGGGTCGAGAAGCGTATACGCTAGTCTACACTGGTATATCGATGCCCTGTCTCGATACACCCACGACTAGGAACACTAAAGGATGTACTTATGGACTACATTGTCCCCACTAGTATGATCTGCATCATAGTCCAGGTAGTCAAGTACACATCCTAAGGGCTTTACCAACATGTAACTATAAGACAGTATCAAGAGACAAGTATACATGTTAAGATAAAGAGCAACCAGATAGCATACTATCATATCGAGCAAGATAGTCCTCTCTATATATATCCAAGCATCCAATAAAATATACATCATCTGTACAATACTGGCCTCTAGGGCATACATACAACTAACACTTAAAGGACTTCTCAACTTAGGTCGCGGCTATATGTCACGTATAGCACACCTAAGTGGGGGGGTTGCGTTTGTTTAGTCGGGGTTCGTTTCAAGATGTTTGGTGAAGAGAAGCACAAGGGATTTTTTCGTCTCTTATACCACCTTCCTTAGTCTTAACAAGTGAAGTTATTCACACATGGTAAATGAAAATAAAACAAAACAAGAAGGAAAAAAAGAGAGGAAAGGAAAATACAGTTTTACAAATGTTCCAAGCTAACTCTTGGGTCCTCACCTTAGCTAGGAACTCCGTCAAGTACCATCGCTTGAAAATAATACGGAAAAGAGAAGAGAAGGAAAATAAAACAAGCAAAGAAATATCAACAACTACTTAATAACAAGAATAAAAGTTACACTAGAAATTAAAATACAATGCAAGAAATAAAATTACAAGATAACAAAAATAACCCTCATCTTCATTTCATCATCCACTCAATACTCTCACTACATTTTAATGGGGAAGATATGAAGAAGAAGAAGAAGAACTAGTCTAAACTAAAATCTAACAAAAAGAAGCATAAAAAGAAGACCTTTGGATTGGCACAAAACTGGGATATTTATAGGACGAGTACTGAAACCCTAGGGCAAGATTCTGAGCCCAAATGTAATGTCCAAACTACCCCCAAAATCCGAGTTGACACTGAGTCAACTCGGCCGCGGATCCGCCGCGAATCGACCATTTTTGCCGCGGATCCGCGCTTCTTTGTGGAAGTTGGGTTGTTGTTTTTTCGGGGTTTTCTTATGTTGCTCTCTTCTGTTGTTTACATGCTCCAAATTGCAAATTGCCTTCATAATTTCTTCAGATATGCAACGGTCCAAAAATAGCTTCACTTTTGATTGATTTGACATTTCTCCCTCGAGCTCCGCGCACTCATTAAATCATGTGCTGCCCCTCTCGTGCTTTGTGCATGTCCGAGACACGAATGACCACTGTCATTTGTCTTGTCTTTGGAACTGGTATGCGGCACTGGACGGATACGGATGACCGGAACCCGGCTTTTATCTGTTGACAACAGATGTTCTGGATTTTGGCGTAACATTGGAGATTTTGTATCATTTGCGTCATTTTGGACTAGGAACCTGTAGCCTGTAAATATGTAGCAAACATGGATTAAAAGCACCTGCCTATAAACAAACGGGCATAAGAATGGATGGTATTAAATGCAATATTCTTGTATGAACATGCGGGTTATCGTATGTCCTCGGGCCTAGTAGTGCGAGATGTAGACCTCCACAAGGAGCATTCGATCTCGATGAAATTTTTAATGCTATTTTCAAGAAAATGAGATTTCTAAAAAATAAATAAAATTTATTTTATTTTATTAAAATATATGTATGAATATTATCAAAAGATCTATTATATAAATATTCCATTTTTTCTAAATCAAAAGAATCACCATTACAGGAAACTACCATTACAATTCAATATCATTCCAATATTTCATTAAAATACCATATATATTGGAAATTAGGTTCTACTCACTAGAAAATTTCACTTTTATAAAATATACATCTATGAAAACCCTAAAGATGATAAATAAATACTTGAGGAGTATTTTGAAAATATATCAAACTATTTTTACATAAAACTCACTCAAGTTATATAAAATTACAATAAGGACCCTAATAAATATAGGTTTAAGTAGGACCAGTTCTCTTGAGACTCGGGGAGCCGGAGAAAGTGGGTGCTTGCCTATCTAAGGTAGACAATCTAACAACGGTGTTATCAACACGGTAATTGTCATTGAAAAAGACACAAATCCTGCCGTCCATGTGCAGCAGTTACCGATAACTCCAAAACAATCAGGATTTCAATTCTGTTTAAAAGTCTGAATCAATACGAGTCATAGGCAAATATACAATCAATCTGACTTGAATTCAATTCAAATATAACTTCATTTACAACATGAATCTGTCAATACCAGAATACAATCCATAACAACATGAACATGACTGAACCGAACCATGGATATATTCTGTTTACATGACTATCCATTTACATCCATTCTATTTACCAATATCATGGTTTCGGCAAGTCTTTCATTTACTACAATACAATCAGTACATTCAATACAATCAATATAATCAATACAATAAACATTACAGGGTTTCTAAAGGGGTAGACTGGTACGGAACATGTTAAAGGTGGCACGAGGTGGTCACTAAAGACTTAATTACATCCATGCCATTGTTCCGTGCTATTTTCAATGGAGCCTTGTACTACGGGTTACCAAAGTCCACGGTGTATGTTGGACTACTCTCGTATACACTGGTATATTCTGTACCAAGCAACAAACAACTGTGTTAACATTATAATCAAACATTACTAGTTATACTCTCTTTCTGTCTATTCTATTTCTTCTCTTTCTTTGGGACTTACCGAGCGATTCTTCGCTGATGAGATTCCTATTTCTCTTCTTCTTTGGAATGTTGTCACGAGGACACGACGCTGAAGAGTTCGAGACCAGCCAGAGCACTTGAAGCAGACCCCTGAAGACCCCGAGCTATAGTCACTTGTACATATTTTCTTTTTAGTTCATGCCATTGTTTAGGCATTGCTTTCCACCCTTGTATTTACATTTCCAGTTGTACCTCTAAAAAGAATGTTTAATAAATAAAGTTTTTGTTCATTTATATTCATGTCTCTTGTGTACATTTTATTTTATATTACTTAAATACGCTTAGCGTGTTTACTTCTGAATAAATACTTAGCGGGCCTAGTCGGGTCCCCTCTCCGTACACCGGGAAGCGGGGCGTGACACTGTCGCTAACCCCCGGAATCAAGTTCCGAAGATTCTCGGTCGCCCATTCTTAGCAAGCTCTAATACTATGATCAATTTTCGAAATGGTTCCATGAACCTATCCTTCGGTAAAATGATAATTGAACTCAACATTTTTAGGTTAGGGAATCAGCCCTATGAACCGAATGCTCATATACTAGATGTATGTTCCATCCACAAGACCACTCCCGAAATCTGTGAATTCGAGGAGTTCATTTTTCATTACGATGATGATGACGCCATGAGTGCGTTCTTGTTCAATCCAATTGCTTCCAACACCGATCGAGAGTACGACTGTTTCACTTTTGGTGATGATCTTGATGAGTCACAATCTGAGTTTAAATCCTTTTTATTTGCGGATGAGTTAACTGAACCATCCAATTCTGTTGCGTACACTCATTTCGAACCTTTCTTGGAATCCTTCGAGTTCAAGCTTCGGTCCAATGTCTTGCCTTCAATTGTTTCTCCACTGACACTCGAACTAAAGCCTTTGCCGTCTCACCTCAAATATGCATACTTGGGTGAGAATGAGACGCTTCCTGTGATCATTTCAACTTCTCTATCTTTAGAGCAAGGGGAGTCCTTCTTTCTGTCTTGCAATCCAATCGACAAGCTTTTGGTTGGACTGTGGCGAACATCAAAGGGATTAATCCCTTCATTGTTGAACATCATATAAATCTTATAGATGATGTCAAGCCATCCCGAGACCTACAGAGACGGTTAAATCCCGTCATGAAGGAAGCTGTGAAAAAGGAGATCGTCAAATGTTTGGATAACGGTATCATTTACCAGATATCCGAGAGCCAGTAGCTAAGTCCAATACATGCTGTCCCTAAGATGTCTGGCATTACGGTCATTACAAACGAGATAAATGAGTTAGTTTCAACTCGCACCCAAACTGGATGGAGAGTTTGTATTGATCACCGAAAACTCAAGGCTACAACGTGGAAGGATCACATCCCTCTTCCTTTCATTGACCAGATGTTACAACGCTTAGCTGGGCATAAGTACTACTTATTTTTGGACGGTTACTCAGGCTACAACCAGGTTCCCTTCACCGACAAGGATCAGAACAAGACCACATTCACTTGACCATTTGGCACGTTCTCTTATAGACGCATCCCCTTTAGGTTATTCAATACTCTCGCTATCTTTCAGCGGTGTATGATGGGAATATTCTCTGACATGGTCGAAAACTTTCTGGAGATATTCATAGACGAATTCTCTATCTTTGGAGATTCCTTTGACAAATGTTTATGCAATCTTGATGTTGTTCTTACCAGATGTAAGGACGAGAATTTCGCGTTAAATTGGAAAAAATGCTACTTCATGATCCAGGAAAGTATTGTCTTAGGACATATCATTTCAAGAAATGACATGGAAGTTGACAAAGTAAAAATTGACGTCATTTCCAACCTCCCTCCTGTCTCTTGCGTCAAAGATATACGATCTTTTCTTGGCCATGCCGGTTTCTACAGATGGTTCATCAAGGACTTTAGCAAGATTGCTAGACCCTTGACTCTTCTCTTAGCTAAGAACACTACTTTCCACTTCAACTTGGAATTCTTGGCTGCTTTTCAATCTCTGAAACAATCTCTCATGACTGCTCCAGTTCTGTCTTCTCCTGACTGGAATCACCCTTTTGAAATTATGTGTAATGCTTCTGACTTTGTAATTGATGCGGTCTTAGAACATCACATTGATAAGAAGCCACATGTAATTTACTATACGAGCCGGACCTTGAATAAAGCACAAATGAACTACATAACAACCGAGAAGGAATTCTTGGCTGTTGTATTCACTTTGGAGAAATTCAGGCCTTATCTCATTGGCTCCCTGGTCATTGTCTACACTGATCATTCTGATATGAGGCATCTTTTCGTGAAAAAGAATGCTAAATCCCGGCTTATACGTTGGATCCTCTTACTACAAGAATTTGACTTTGTCATTAAGGACAAAAGCGAATATGAAAACGTAGTTGCCGATCATTTTTCATGACTTCTTTCTTCACCGACGCTTCCTCTTCTGATAAATGATGTTTTTCCAGATGAACAACTCTTGACTGTATCTTGCGAACCATGGTTTGCGGATATTGTGAACTATTTAGTGATAGGACTCGTACCAAGTGAATGGTCGAATCAGGACAAACTTAAATTTTTATCCCAAGTAAAACACTTTTACTGGGACGAACCCTACTTGTTCAAGTATTGTCCAGATCAAATTATTCGCCGGTGAGTCCCTGATAATGAATTCAAGAGTGTGTTGTCCATCTGCCACAATCAAGCATGTGGCGTGAATTTTTGCCCAAGGAAAACAGCAGAGAAAGTGTTGCAGTGCGGCTTTTATTAGCCGAAACTTTTCAAAGATGCATATGATTACTGCAAGACTTGTTCCCGGTGCCAATATTTAGGCTGGATCTCTAGAAGGAATGAAATGTTACTCCAACCAATTCTGCTTGTTGAGATTTTTGAAGTTTGGGGGATAGATATCATGGGCCCATTTCCCAACTATTTTGGGAATCTTTATATTCTACAGCAGTTGATTACGTCTCTAAATAGGTCTAGCCAATACCAAGACGGACGATTGTCACGCCACGCTTCCAAGTAGACGGAACGGTGACGTGGCAGGCCGCAGCATATTTACTATGAAATAAATACGTTAAGGGTAATTAAGCAATATATAAAAATGAACAAGAATGACAAGAGAATAAAATGAAACAGCAACTTTATTTACATTCAACTTTACATACAATGTTTGAAATAAAAGATACAATAATCAAAAGCAAATACCTAAACAATGGCATACTGAAAGTAAGTGCAGAGGAACTAGTAGTCAGGCTGAGCGGTAAGCTGGTCTAAGTCTTCCTGGCTCAGCTCTATCTACTCAGAGTCCAGTCCTCCTGACGAACATTCTAAAGAAAGAAATAGAAAGGAATGTCGTCAGCGAACTAACACTCGGTAAGACCTAAAAGAAGAAAGAAAAGATAATATATAAAGTGATATGAACAGTTAAAGTTCTATATGACTGATGACTGGTATATGATAATTATTCTAACGTGATTGTTTGTAGTTTGATAAATAAGGTATTCATGTATATGAGAGGAGTCCATCTTACCCCGTGGACTACGGTAACATGTAGTATAAGACCCCGTCATAACCCAGGGGACAACGGCATGAGAATTCATATAGGTGTCTTTTAAGTGACCTCTCATGCCACGAAATACGTTCCGTACCAATCTACCCCTTTATCCCCGTGTAATATATTGTATAGATTATATTTACAAATCTCGGCCGAAACCATGGATACAAAATGTTCAAGTATTCATATTCAGGATGTAATCATGTATTCAAGTGGTCATGTCAAGTTATAACCATGGTTCGGTCAAGTCAAGTATACATGTTTGAATTTGATGTTTGAATTCAAGTATACATGTTCATGATCAAATATTCTTGTTTGATTTTGGATTCAGGTTTGAGGTTGGACTCGGATTGAGTCAGGCACTTATAAACTGATTTAACTCTTGAATTCTTAGGTTTGGGAGTCATCGGCAACTGTTGCACATGGACGGCAGGATTTGTGCCTTTTTCCAAGACAATTTCCATTGATAACTCATGTTAAGTTTTCTAACCTGAATAGGCAAGCACTCACTTTCTCCGGCTTCTTGGGGCTCAAGAGAATTGATCCCACTTAAACATATATTTACTAAGATCCTTGAAATATTGTTTTGTATATCTCGAGGGGGTTTTATGAAAAATATTTTAATATAGTTAAAAATAAAAGCTCGAGGGTGATTTATATTACTTAGGGTTTTCATGAGCATGTGTTTTAAGTATCGAGGTATTTTAATGATAAATACCTAGCTTTTAAAAGTTTATGGTATTTTATTGAAAACTGGTTATTTTAGTAACTTGATGGTATTTTATTGACATTTATTAATCTTTCATTTTTATAAAAATAGTTTCATGATATAATGAAAATATGGATTTATAATTTTATATCATTTTTAATTTTTAGAAAATTAGTTTTATTTAGAAAATTCACATTTCATAAAAACCGTATTTATATCCTTTCGAGATCGAATACTCCGTAAGGAGTGTTGCATCTCGTACTACTATCCCCAAGATGTGCGATAATCCGCACCATCCATTAATGGGTCCCCTAACAAGGGTTATAGATGCATAATTTCAAAGGAATACGAAGTACCGTTTTAAAAGAAACTCGGTTTTAAAGTATGTGGAATTTTATTGTAAAGATTATTCTTCGAAACAAATATACATACAAATAGGCATCATGCTATAAAACCAAAGTGTACGTGTGGGGTAGGTCGTTACCCCGTGAAGTTTTTCCTAAAGGTATAGTTTTAACAAAAACGAAAAGAGGTGATAATAAAGTTCAAGGTATTTTAATGAAAAAGTTTAATTATGGATGTTTCACATGAGATTCTTGGTTAAACTTAATTCTAAACATTGGTATTTAAGGTTACAAGTAATGTGTAAAATTAGATTGACCAAATTATATTAAAAAAAGGGAGTTTCTAGGGTTTAGAAAAGGAAGATCGGTAATAACTCAACTTTACCGATGTAGGATTAAAGATGAATTTCAATGAAAAGGCGGAGAGTTGGGAGGGACATATAGTTTGAATATGTCAAGAAGTGGTTAAGGAAGAGTAGGGAGGCTTCGTGGTGTCGCGGGAGCTCCAGAATCAGCTTCGATCTTCGGCGGAAGAAGCTTGCTCACTAACCCCACTTGCACTTAGGAACTTTTGAGAGAGTTTTAGCTAGAATTTTCAGAATGGTGAAGAGCTAGGGTATGGGGTGGTATTTATAGTAGAGAATTAGGGTTTGGGAATTAAAAATGTGGATTAAAAAGGATTAAAATAATGTTAATTGGTAAATTGAAAGGTCTCTATTTGATTGCAGGGAAATCAAACAGTGCAGAGGAGTTGATGGGAGTTGAAGAAACGAGTGTGCAAAGCACAGAGCTCATTGGACCCATCTGAACCGTCCCGCTGGTCTTTTGGAAAGTTTGGTCGGTCGATCTTCGAGCTCTGGCCTCGAGATTCGTGCCACATGATTAATTCATTATTTACACCATTTTCCACATGTTTGATTTTTCTGAAGTTTTCATTTCCCCGTGTATTGCACGTGCAACCTTTTGGGCTTCCAAAAGATTAAAAAGAAAAATCAAAAAAATAATTGTGTCTGATGGGAATCGAACACGCAGGCTACGTCACAGCAATGCAAAGGTTTTACCAGTGAGCTACAATTTGCTTCTTGCTTTTATTTAACAAAAATGACTTATAACTAAAACCCGGCCTGTAATACTCTTTTCTTGTATATTAACAGGAAAATTTCTGTACAGAGATTTTAGAATCGTTACAACGATCGACAACATGGTTGTCATTAATTTTCTTAAAGAAAACATCTTTTCCCAGTTTGGATATCCTCGTGCGATCATAATCTCACAATGATACGCATTTTTGCAATCGGTCTTTCGAGACCTTGATGCGAAAATACGCAATCAACCACATGCTATCCATGCCCTATCATCCCTAAATAAGAGAGAAAACCGAAGTTTCTAATCGGAAAATCAAGCATATTTTGGAGAAAACGGTTTCGAAAAATCGTAAAGATTGGTCGCACACTTCGGCCTCCAATGAAAAGGAGTGACAGAGTTGGAGGACTAATGTTCTGTAGGCATTCCGCACAGCATACAAAACCGATCTCGGCATGTCTCCATATCGTCTAGTGTTAAGTAAAGCTTGCCACCTCCCAATCGAGATAGAACATCGCGCTTTGTGGGAGATCAAAGAACTGAACTTTAACCTCGAGAAAGCAGGCAGCTATCGAAAGCTGCAGTTGAATGAATTGAACAAGCTTCGGGATGAAACATAAGAAAATGCGGTTATCATAAAGAACCGAACGAAGGTCTTTCATGATAAACACCTTATGAGAAAACATTCACGCCTGGACAGCAGGTACTTATTTACGATACCAGACTCCATTTCCATCCTGGTAAGCTACGATCTCGTTGGACGGGACCTTTCTTGGTGCTATGTATGTACCCGCATGGTGCGGTGGATTTGGAAAATCCAAAGGACGGTTCACTTTTTAAAGTGAATGAACATAGACTGAAACTGTTCCTTTCCGCTGATCCAACGGAGGAGCTCCTGATGTTACAGGAGCCAGTTTATGACGAATAATTTTCCTCCATCTATCCTTCACACTTTGGTTATCCAGCCATAAACAGTAGGGATACTGTTTCAAATGAGTGCGGGGTATGTATATTTTTTTTCTTTTTCATAAGTGTTCTTACCTGATGAATACTCATTTCTTGTATATATTTCATGAATTTTCTTGTCTAGTGAATGTGCATTTCTTCATGAATACTCTTGCCTGGTGAGTATTCATTTCTTTAAAAAATTCTGAGTGATGCGGAATGAATTTTGTTGTAAATATCAAGTTTGGGGGTTTGTGTATAATGACAACCCATTTGTAAACCCCCTCCCCCACACACTTCTTTCCATCAATTCAAGACATTTTTTCTCAACCGCGCAAGTAATTTAAGACGGCATCGGCAGCAGTGAGGACACCGCTGCAAATAAATTTAGGGGGAGGTTTGTATATAGTTATCATTCGCTTTCCTCATGCATTTGCACAACTATTTCTTGTATTAAAAAATGAAAAATGAAAATTCCAAAAATATTTTCTTTCTTTACATAATTCTGCAGTGTTGAAAAAAATAAAATAAAAAATTGAATTTTTTTCCAAAAATATAAAAACTTTGTCGTCAAGTTGGCTATTTAGACTCGAATTCGACGGTTAGTTTGATAAGTTAGAAATAACTAAATTCTAGATTTAGAAATTAGAAACCCAAAAGATAACCCTCCTGGATCTCAAGTTAAGCTCTTATACCTTTTTGCAACACACTACACGCGTCGTCAGTCTCAAAATTTAAATAAGGAGTCCTATAAGAAAGGATAAAGAAAGAAAAAACACATAGAAATCTTTTCTTTAAAAAATGAGTGAGTTCAAAAATAACGGGAAAGTATTTATGTCTTTAATGAAGGCTAAGTCTTAAAGATAACACATTTTGAGTCTGGCTGGAGTAACCGCACACCTTTCTCACACACACACACACACACACCTTTTTGATGAGCTAGATCTGAGAAAAAATATTGCGATGCACATTTTTCCACAAACTGGATTCGAGGGTGCATATCGAGTAAATATTCTTTAATAGTACCTACCAAGCAAGTGTTCTCCCCAAATAAAAAATTCATGATTACCCATGGAGATTAATCTTGGTTAAGAGCTAGTTTGATTTCCACTTATATAACCCTTTGGTATGAATAGTTTATCGGTTTTTTCCATTACCTAAATTTTTTTATATATATTGTGCATGATCACAAAGGTGTGTAAGGAACGAAGGCAGGGAAGAGTTGGAGTGAAAATTAAGGCTTAGTTCTTCATTAAAGACGATAAAAATACCAGTTTTGCGACCAAGCTATAGAAAAAATATAGAACTTTCCAATCTAACGCGATAACTGTTAATTCTGTTAGGAAAAACTGGAGGGTTGTTAGTTAAATTTTTGAGAGGAAACGACACTTTCTCACGAGCACACAAGACGTATATAGGCTTAAGTTAAGTAAAAGTGAGGAGTGAAAAATAAGGGTTGATAGTTTCTTACTTAGGGTAATAAAATTTCTAACTTAGATGTTAAACCATAGGATTAGAGTCGACGGCTAACTTGATAGAATTTTGTGTGTGTAATCCGCTGAAAACCCATGAGAGACAACACTCCTCCTAATAGAAACACGTAGAGGTTTGACGGCTTGTTGCACGGGCTAAGTGCAATCGTGACGCCTCCAAAAGTGCAACGTTTTGAAAATTTATTATGATTATTATATAACTTAATTAGCTATATTAAAAGTTTAAGTATATAAGTGATTTTTTTTTTGGTTCTGCACACTTATTTAAAATGATAAGTTTTCATAACTATAATAATAATTACTTGAGATTTAGCAAAACATGTTTTTGGTGTCATGGCACGTTAGCACCTTTCTTATCCATTATTCTATTTTATTTTATTGATTTTATATTATTGTTGTGAGAGGGGACATGAAGGTATGGGAAGGGGCGTGGCTTCATTTTTTTTATAATTGGAATGGGTGCGAGAGGGTAGGGGTTATGGTTGAGCCATAGCCATTCCCTCCTCATACTCATCTCTTCATCCTCTCCTCCTTCTCATTCATCTCTTCATTTCTTTTTTTACCAACACCAAATTACACACATACACAAATCGCTACACCAAAACATTGAATTTTCATCCAAATACTTGAAGTAGATGCCAAGATTTCAACTTGAGCCCACATTGCAAGCTTGCTATTTTCATTAATCCCAATCAAGAGGTAAAAATGCTATATTTAGTTAGGTTTTAACTATTAATTTCCATGAGAACACTAATTGTTTAGTTAAGGTCAAGTTCAATGATGTTTGGGATGGAAAAATCAGTGACATGTCCAGTGTTTCGAATTTTTTTAATGACTCTATGTTGATAATTAGTTAAAATTTAAAACTAAAACGTTGTAGATAATTGGTTTATATTTTATTAAAAATATTTTGGTTAAGTTTTACTTTAAAATGAATTTTATACGAATTTTTAAAGGATGGGTATCCAAACTGGAAATTTTATTTCCAGTGGCTGTTTTCACTCAAATTATAACAATTTTATTAAATTATATGTTAAAAATTTGGAAAATACGAAAATTGTAGGTTGTAGATAATTTTGTGTAGATATCTCAAAAAAATTCATTTGCCTTATTCACTTTACAAAATCTAGAGATATCATCTATTTAGTGCAAGAGTGTTTTCTGGTCTGGTAAAGTTATTCAGAAACATGTTTTAACTTTGTATTTTATTTGACATTCTATACTTAGAATTGGAAAAGATATTTTGAGGTATAAAATTTAAATCCTTTATTCATATGTAGAATTTTATTTTGAGTCCAAATATTGTTTTTAGTATTTTTGGTGATTTTTCAAAGTGAACCCAAAAACTGTCAATTTCAGAACTTCCATTATAAATACGCAAGCGTTTAAAGTTGAAATTCGACAATTCAGGGTAGTTCTAGGTAATTTCGCACATGATTAGAACATGGTTGTCACACGTTTTAACTTAATTGAGTATGGTTCACTTATTATATGTATATATGTCGATATCGGTAGTTTATTTTCTCATGTACGAAAAGTTATTGTTCGATTCTAGGTTCGATTGCGGAGACCTACGAGACGGCGATGAAGTGCAAGATGGTCGTAGGATACAACTAGCTCGATCCGCATTACTGTGAGTGGAATAGTATCTACAAGTGGGAAATCGGGCGGATGGCATATAGCACCCCCGACTACCAGAAAATTTATAAAACTTCATGTCGCTATTTTAAACGTATTTGCGGCACTTGATTGCATTATCATTCGATTAGTATTGTATTGAGCGCCCTATCATGTTGCATACCTATACTTGCTAGCCTTGTTACGTTTATTGATACTTAGTTAAAATGCCATATTTCATGTTTCATTTCATCGCTTATATTCCGATTATGATTGGATATTTGGTTAATATCGTACGAGGTGAGATTCCGTACTGGATAAGATGATAATAGATTGCCGAGTGCGGCCTTTATCTATTTGACTCGTGGAGTCTTACTATTTACCTAGATTGGGATATTACGAAATGCTAAAAATTATACTCATTTTAAAACTAACGATTCGTTCTATTTTAAACCATAATTGTCTTATTCGTAAGTATTTATACATTTACAACACACATTCGCACGACGATTAGTTTATTAATACGCTATATTTATATTATTCGTTCTTATTAGTTTCATGTATTTAGTTTACAATACCATATTTTATATTCCAATTGTCATGACTATATGAACACACCCGATAGAACACTGCACAACTACCAACGATTTCCATGTTGCACAATCACAAACTCGCATGTACACTACACATCGTTAGTACTGCCATGACACTTAGGACTGTCATGCATACATTATCCATTTTTTTTGTAATTCTGTTATCTGTTGTTACGTTATCCGTTTGTTTTATGATTCTGTTATCTGTTATGCTATGCGTTATGGTTCCGTTATGCATTACATATTGTTGATCTTGTGATATTGCGATCTTTATTTGTGTGTGTGTATTAGTTGTATGGGACGCTAATATGTGTGTGTGTGTGTGTGTGATATCATTATTATTGTTAATTATAAAGCTTGTTTGTATGTGATGATATCCGGATATCGAGGAAGGGGGACAGGCCGGTACGGATATCACGATTTTCTTGTGTGGTTAGTATAGTGTGATCTGGTAATCGAGGAAGAGGGAGAGACCGATTTGGATACACCGGTATGAGATTTATTTGGTATGATCCGGTAATTGAGGAAGGGGGGAAAGACCGATTCGGATACACCGTTATGAGATATGTTTGGCGTGATCCGGTAATCGAGGAAGGGAGGAGATACCGATTCAGATACACTGCTGCGATATATGATTAGTGTGATCCAGTAATCGACGAAGGGGGAGGAACCGATTCGGATACACCGGTGTGATATGATGAGATTCTGGTTAGCGATGATTGACATGGATTCTGTGATGATCTTATCGATGATATTGATTCATTGCACTCACTTTTATTCTTCATGCTTATTATATAGTATATATACATATATCTTGTGATGTTATTTTCATTCACTGAGTTGGTAACTCACCCTTGTTGTGCCATAGTTCATTACAGGACCGACCGTACAGATATCTAGCGGCGACGTTGACGCGGCATCTTTTGGGGATTCTTTCTTGCTTTTGCTAGGTGGATTACGATGTGTAGGATAAACACCTTGGATGTGTATTCTTTTGTATCTAGTGTCTCTCCATCTACCACCTGTATTATTATTTAGCTTAGATCGAGTCGAGACTGATGTTTTTTTTTAAGTCGAACTCGGGTAGAGTTTTCTATGAGTTTACTTATGCGGTTGCTTTTTTTCTTCTTGTGATTCTTCGCCTGAGGCGTCGTACATTACTGTGCGGTTGTGTTTCCGCCGAGTGGTCGTTGATTTTGCTCCCATATATGGGATGCCTCAATATTTTTCTTTTTATACTCGTTTTATTCAAACTTTACAAAGAAGGTGTAGTCCGTTTTTCAAACAAAGTTTCAAAACAAGCTTCACATTTTACAAAACTTCTCAAAACTTCACCTCCACTATTTCTTTTAAAAATGGTTTAGATTCTGGGTTTTTAGCTTACTTAGATTGTGTCATCATCTTTCGACGTTGTGTGATTTAAGTGCCGGTCACTTCCATTTCCGGGTCGTGACAAAGTTGGTATCAGAGCACTAGGTTTTACAATTATTGAGTCTAGATTTGACTATGCGGAGTCTAGGGTATGAATTCTCGAATCCTAGGCTTAACCTTATGGAACTTAGACTTGACTTTGAGGGTATTAGACCCGAACTTTCATTGCGTAGGCTACCCTTGGTATGATGGAGTAGATAGCTTATATAGAGTTACGTACCGTACGTATGTTCCGTGGCATATTTACGATCAGCACTCCTCTTAAGTAAGCTTAGGATTTATTTCAAATTCTTTCATAATTCTCTTCGCTTCTTTCCCGATTTGTAAGCACTGTGATGCTATTTCGTTGAGATTTGGAAACTGATCGTTGTTTGTTTTTTGTTCCCGTCACCATTCCGTCGGTGACTATGCGAGCCGGGAGAGTTGCAGTTAATGATGGGGTCAGGGCAGGCTCGTCAGAGATGAGAACTGACCGAGACGGTATTCCGGCAACAGTGGAACAGGTTGATTTTCCCCGATATTCTGATAGGATATATTTTGGGATTTTTGGTGTCGATAATTGGCACATGATTTTGATGATATTTTATCGATGAGCATTTCATATTGTGCGTGATCTATTAGAATGCGTTTGTTTTTACTTATACTATATGTATCATGTTACCACACATTATGTAGTATTTCTAGCTTGTGTAGGACTTCGGAGCCCCGTTGATTTGGTTTACTGAAATATTTTCAAGATTTGGGATTGAAATATTTTCAAGATTTGGGTTTAAAAAATTTAAATTCGGAGACCGAATTTTTTTAGGTGGGGAAGATTGTAACGTTTTGAAAATTTATTAAGATTATTATATAACATAATTAGCTATATTACAAGTTTAAGTATATAAGTGGTAATTTATTTTTTGTTTTGTTGTGCACACTTATTTAAAATGATAAGTTTTCTTAACTATAATAATAATTACTTAAGATTTAGAAAAACATATTTTTTGTTTCATGGCAAGTTAATATCTTTCTTATCCATTATTCTATTTTATCTTATTAATTTTGTATTATTGATGTGAGAGAGGACATGAAGGTATAGGAGGGGGAATGGCTCCATTTTTTTTTTAAATTGGAATGGGAGAGAGAAGGTGGGCATTATGGTTGAGCTATAACCATTCCCTCCTCATCCTCATCTCTCCATCCTCTCCTCCTTCTCATTCTTCTTCTTGTTTCTATTTTTTCCAACTCTAAATTACACACACACACAAATTCCTACTCCAAAACATTGAATTTTCATCCAAATAATTGAAGTAGAGGCCAAGATTTCAACTTGAGACCACTTTGCAAGCTTGCTACTTTCTCTAATCCCAATCAAGAGGTAAAAATGTTATATTTAGTTAGATTTGAACTATAACTTGCCATGAGAACACTAATTGTTTAGTTAAAGTCAAGTTTTATGATGCTTGGGCTGGAAAAATCAATGACATGTCTAGCGTTTAGAATTTTTTTGATGACTCTATATTGATAATTAGTTAAAGTTTAAAACTACAAAGTTGTAGATAATTGGCTTATGTTTTAGTAAAAAACTTTTGGTTAAGTTTTACTGTAAAATGAATTTTATATGAATTTTTAAAGGAAGGGTATCCAAACTGGAAATTTCATTTCCAGTGCCTGTTTTCACTCAAATTGTAAAAATTTTCTTAATTTTTTTATTAACAATTTGGAAAATATGAAAATTGTCGGTTGTAGATAATTTTGTGTAGATTTCTAAAAAAAATTCATTTGTCTTATTCACTTTACAAAATGTAGAGATACTATTTATTTAGTGCAAGGGTTTTTTCGGGTCTGGTAAAGTTATCCAGAAATATATTTTAACTTTGTATTTTATTTCATATTCTATACTTAGAAATTGGAAAAGTTATTTTGTGGTATCAAAGATAACTTCTTTATTCATATGTAGAATTTTAATTTGAGTCCATATATCGTTTTTACTATTTTTGGTGATTTTTCAAAGTAAGCCCAAAAACTGCCAATTTCAAAACTTCCATTATAAAATCCGCAAGCGTTTAAAGTTGAAATTCATTGATTCGAGGTAGTTGTAGGTAACTTTTCACATGATTAGAACACGGTGGTGACACATTTTAACTTAACTGAGTTTGGTTTGCTTAGTATATGTATATATGTCGGTATCGGTAGTTTATTTTCTCATGTACGAAAGTTATTGTTCGATTCTAGGTTCGATTGTGGAGACCTCCGAGACGGCGATAAAGCTCAAGACGGTCATAGGATACGATAAGCTCGATCCGCATTATTATGAATGGAATAACATTTATAAGTGGAAAATTGGGCGGATGGCGTATAGCACCCCGGACTACCAGAAAATTTAGAAAAACTTCGTGTCGCTATTTTAAACCTATTCGCGACACTTGATTATATTATCATTCGATTAGTATTATATTGAGTACTCTATCATGTTTCATACCTATACTTGCTAGCCTTTCTACGTGTTGGGATCTAGCGCCCACACCGCGGAGGTCGCAGACGAGGCGGAAGCGAGAAAAAAACATTTTGCGTGCACTGGACTCTCACACCCGAGGATTCGAACCAAACATCCTAAACTAGTAAGCTAAACATGCTAGGTTTGAGAAGTACAACCTTCGTCGCGTTTCCACCCAATTGTGAAATACCCTTCCAAGCTTGTAGCCGCCGGGAACGCGCTTGAGTATCGACCACCCTTACCGAAGACGATCCACCTCGCGGAGGAGGCTCTAACCGATGGTCCAAAGTTGGTAGGTTTGGATGGCTGGTGATGTAGGAATACTCCACTAAATTTTCTCTCAAGAATCTTGCTAAAAAATGAGAGGAAGAAGAAAAAGAAGGAGATGAAGAAGATGAAGCAAGAGCAAACCATGGAGGAGATGAGGATAAATATCATCAAGTAAACAAGTGTAGAAAAGCATGGCTATATAAAATCAACCATGATGCAATAGTGCATCCAAATGAAATAATCATTTTAAAAAACTAAGCCATGCATTTCTACCATGCAGTACCCATGCTTCAATATCTCCACTTGCCACCTCATTTCCCATTTAATTTTCCAAAAAGGAAAATCAAATATGAGGTTTTCTTCTTCTAGAATCATTTCCATAAAAATACGGAATACTTCACCTGATATACGTATCGCTACATATACGCGTATCCTTATAAAAATACGGATAGCACCAAAGAGAGAAAATGAATAGTGAACAATAATCCTAAAATACATATACAAATTATTAAATCAAAACCTAATTTAATAATCCGGCTTAATCCTAAGCCGGCTAGTATTATCAACCGTCCGATTAAAGTCCGTGTATTGCTGATTAGTCTAAAATATTGCACATTTTAATGAACATTTTCCCTATTATTGTTAAGTAGTAAAAGGTCTTTATTTTAATTATAGAACATATGAGGGTTTATGTGTAAAAAGTTTATTATCATATATTTCTACATTATAATTAATATAATGAGGGAAAATACATGCATATAATATTTATATGATATCTTAGTAATTAAAATATGCATATCATATCAAATATTGCATATCATATCAAATATTTATAACCATATTCTTAAGATTTCATATCATATAAAATGGTTAGGATAATATCTCAAAAATATACCTAATATTACTAACATTATTAATTGAGATATTGTGCAGATATTAGCTCAGGTCTGGAATCAAGGAGATCCGGATTAAATCAAGATATCGGAATCGAATCTGCTAAAATATTAAACCAAATCATGAGATCTAGCAACGGCAGAGATTCAGAGCAGTATTTTTAGAATCTAAACATCTAGAGGATCTCTAAAAATGATGCCAAAACACACAAAAAATCCCCAAACCTAATTCCACAATTCTGCGGCGGAAGGGCGGCAAAAGGTGACATTTGCGGCGGATCCGCAACGGTTTAGTGGAGTTGGGATGTGATATTTTGTAGTATGGATCTTAACAACATATATTCACTCAGGGCACTTAGGGTTTCTAGTTTTAGGACTATATATTGTACCGAGAGCTTCACATCAAAAATTATCAACCGAAGAGATCAAGAGGTCCAAGACGATCCACGCAACCGAGTTGATCATCAGCTGTTCATCTACGTCCAACAAGATAGAGATCGAGAGCAAAAACTAGGGTTCTTGTACTCTACTTTAAAAGAATTTGTACATGATATAGTTGATTAATAAACGTAGAGTTTTTATTAGTCTTTTCGCATTTACTTTCTGCATTTAATTTCTACATTTTAATTAGGAATATATATTCCCCGACTTTGATTAACACGTCCTCTAGCTCACCCCGAGGTTGGGTAATAGATCGATCGGCCATCTGGAGAGTGCAATGCGTAGGTTTCAACTCCCATATCTCTAATTGCTTATAAACATAATATGGAAGCAAGTTAACACTAGCACCTAAATCGAATAGAGCATGATTGATACTTTTACCCCCAATAGTTATAGATATTGTAGGACAACCAGGGTCCTTATGTTTCGTCACGCTCAATTAGGACAGAGGAGGGTCGTGGGTAATCTATCGCTTATCCGCATTTCTCTTGTGGTGTCTAGGCAAGTGTGACTAAGGAAAGTGGTTACTTAATTTGGCCCGCTATTTTTGGTGATTCATATAGCGGAAACGTCCCACTTACCTGGCACTTACCTGGCCGCAAGAGCGATAAAGAGGTGATAGAGGATTAATCCTACGACTTGTCCTTTGGAAGTCTAGGAGCGGTCTAGTGCTTGACCTAGGTGACCTTAGTTCTAGGGTTGATTGTGCATTTTGTGATTTGTTGAGTCAAGTCTCACGTCTGACTTTTTCAAAACAAACCTTCTTAAAATCGTTCTCATACACGCTGCTACGTGTACTAAACCCGCTTAGTGCGTGATCGGCTGGACTGTGCCCGTCATGTCCGCGTCTTTGCTATCGACTACGAAGTTAGTACTTTTCATCTTCTATTTCCCCTCCACCCACTACATCGACCGAGATGGATGGTTCTCCATCAGATTTTCACGATACCACCCTGCCACCACCTATAGGTGCGCAGAATCCACCACACATCTCTCTCCAAGAAAGATGCTAGCCTGTACGTGGACCCCTTCCTACTTGTCTTTCTCTTCCACCAGCCTATGGGGATAATTTTAAAATTAAACCCCACTTCATCAACCTGTTACCTAAATTTCACAGGCTTAAATCCGAAGACGCATACGTTTTCATAACCAAATTAGAAAACGTATGTGCAATGATGGGCACTGCACAACTTTCTGTTTATGTTATGCGATTACGTCTTCTCCTTTTTACCATGTGCGGCCTAGCAGAAAAATGGCTTTGTAGCACTGCCGCATATTCTATCGCCAAATGGGATGAATTCGTTATAGCATTCCTTCAGAAATTTTATCCCAATCATAAAACTTCCCGTGTTCGAAGCGAGATTAACCAGTTTACCCAACTTCCCAACGAACCATTCTGGAAATGCTTTGACCGGTTTACAGATCTTCTTCTACAATGCCCCCATCACGGAATTGATAGATGGAAACTTTACCGAATTATATATGAGTGTGTTTGTCACGACCCGAAATATTAGCTCGTGACCAGCACTTAAATCACGCAACGTCTAAAGGCGTAAAGTATTTCAAGTAAGCTGAAACCCAGAAATCTAAACCTTTTAAAGAAAATAATGGAGGTGAAGTTTTGAAATAAAGGTATAATGAAATCAAGTTTTCTTAATGCATAGAAAAGGAACATGAAAATGCAAGTTAAATTTACTAGTTTGAAAACGTGTTTCGTCTTTTAAAAATTTGGGCAGCACCTCCCTTGTATATTTTGATCCAAAACCACAAATACATAACAAGAATAATGGCATCCCCAAGGGGGAGCTAGCTCTTCACCAATCGGCGGATCCACAACCACGCAAGCATAAATAAGTATACGACGCCCAATGGCGAAATTCACCACAAAAAATAAAGAAATAATCAAGGCATCAAAACCACAAGGAGCGGAAAACTCTTCGCTCTAAGTCTCGCAACCCCTAACTCACTAAGTCTCATTACTTATACAATTACTAATTTTGATTGATGGTGTTAACTAGATACAATATGAAATAGTAAATACAAGAGTGGGTACGATACAAATGTCCTACCTACCAAGAAAACCACCCAAAAGTAGCTATGTGCCAGCGATACCGCTACTGATCCGTGCGGTCAACCTGCAAGAACTGTGGCACAACGGGGGTGAGTTGCCAACTTTTGAATAGAAAAACATCTACAAGTAGAAATCGAATAAACAACGACTCTTAGGTCAACTATATCATAAAGGTAATACTATGATATCTAGGCTGACCGGGTCTGTATATGTGCCAACACTAATATCAATGTCAATCAGCATGTGGATATCATCCAACAATATAATAAATGTATGTATGCATGTGGATCTCGTCCAACCATATAATCAATGTATGTATGCATGTGGATCCCGTCCACCCATATAATCAATGACACCGCAATATCATGCATGTAAATATCATAAAAACATATGCATGAAAATATAAGGATATAAATAAACGTGTGTCCCTCGCGACACATCAAAATCATGGAACTGGAGTGTCCAACCTCGACACTCGAAAACATCATGAAACCCGTGTCCAGCATCGACACATAAATCCTCATATATCTCGGGCTCCGTCTGTGGGATCGACCCGCGGGCTCCGGCAGACGAGTCGGCCCATATCCATTTCTCGACTCTGGTCGGTATCCTCCGGATAACCGCCAGGTCCAACCAATCACCGGTAGGTACTTGCCACCCTGCCAGGCTCATCATCTACTCTACAAAAAACATTTCTCGTCCCGAGGAACCATACCGGGTCCACCATGAACCCGCAAACGGATCATCCACCTCCTCGAATCGGGTTTCACATGTCACATGTCTCAGAACTGAGAAAACGCATGGTGGACGCACTGAAATATCATATCAAGAAAAACCGGGTTTTTAAAACAATACGTACCTTCTTTTGAAATCACCACGGTTCTCAAATCCAGAAATCTCATGAAAACGGCATATCTCAATGCGTAAAATCATAAAGCATGATATGCGACATATGATAGGAATGTAATCATATCCGTGTATCATGCAACATCGAACAGTAATATGCACATATCAGGGGAAAACCGCTGTTTTAGATAAATCCAGTTTTTAAATATATCCTGCGGTTCCGAAAACTCCAAAATCAAATGCAACATCGTAAAAAGGCGCATATGTGCATGTACGCAAGTATGGGTGTACAATATGTATGTACGCAAGTGGGTATGTACGCAAGTGGGTATATACGCAAGTAAATTATGCGAAGAGTCATATCATGATGCAGCAATCCTACTGTGTAGTGACATGGCAATTATTAACGATGAAGTGTGAGAGCTGGCAAACCTGTGTAAGTGTTACATACGCATCATCGATAATGGTGCAGGTGTACTAGCACAGGTATAAGCAATGCAATGAGAATAATATGAATGCAGCATAAGGTGAATCATATGTAAATGCTAACAGGTATACGTATCTAACATGACCGAGTCGGTGAATCTATCAATCGAAATCTAGCCACACAACATCACGTACGGCATCCTCTAGTCAAGGATATGGATCAAACATCAAGTCAAACTCATCACATACGGAAAATCATCGTACGGTGGCATTAAGCTATCAGGGATCCTATCAACCTATAAGACGAGGAGGGTACGGACCTAACGTCTCGTACGGCTCTCACTCACGATTCACAACATATATAAATATCTCTACATACCTATGTCCCAGGTCACATCCGCAACAATCTCATATCAGGGGACCGACAGGGTATCAATCATCTCAGTCGACTCGCATCCGTATACCAACATATCATCAAATCATCATATCACGTCATATATTCTTTTCATCGCATTTATATCCTACATCAAGTCAATTTTACAAATACATTTTACCTTTAATATAAACATACGTATCTAATCTAACATACACACCCGAACCATACAGACAGTTTTTGAAAGATGCGAATCATAGTTTTGAAAGTAGGGGCTACGGTGTTTTTAAGGAAAAAATATCATTTGAAAATCCGTAATGTCCCTCAAGGTATCTGTTTAAAAGATGAATACGATTCTTCAATTTGGAAATAGGTATGGTTCGGATGACACATTACGTCGGCTATCCAGTCCTATAGTACCCTAAACGGCAATATCGTCAAACGTCATCCTCAAATCCCAATATCACATATTAGTCGTATCAAAACACTTCTAACTATCCTTTAATTTCTAATATGGTTTCACTAACAATCTTTTAACTCTAACCCTAGTTTCCTAATCTAGATTTTCTTAACCATATGCTACAAATCGGTTTCCACCAAAACTTTGCGGGGGTGCTATACGCCATCCACCCGACTTCCCCCGTAGATATAAATCTACTCACCTTGCTTCTTGCTTGCTTGCCCACACGAAGGTACCTACAATAACAACACATATCGCAACGCTATTAAAATCGAATCCGGAAACCAAAACGGCACACGGATCGCCTATAGGTTCGAACCTATAGGCCACGCATGCAAAACAAACCAATTATCCGTTGTTGTTGATGTACGAACATCCAACCACCAAAAATAAATCCAAATATCAAAACTTAACATTTCAAAATATGGAAAACATAGCCAAAATCACACCAAAGTGCTCCCAGATTTTGACTCGGGTGAAATTTGGATGAACAAATAATATTGGGATGATGTATATAAGGTATATGACCTAAAGAAGCAACCTAGGAAGCAGAATCCACCAAGTGGCCGGCCAGAACCCTCCAAATTCCGGTGAGCTCGGTTCCCCCTGCTAAGATGGGGTCCGTCTCATTAAGGTGGTCTCCTAGTATCCTAATTTGGTCCCTGGAGTTGTTTGCTAAACTCAGAAATTCCCCGGGTCATCCCAGATTCACTGTAGGCACACTAAAAGTCATAAAACCGACATGGGTAAATTCTTAAATCCGTATTCTGGTTTCTATGCTATGGTCCAAGTCAAGAATCACCTCTAAGGTCTTATTGCCAGCCACTAAACATCATAAATTTCCCAAACCATTCTCTAGAATTTCAAAGTTCACAAATCCATCATTAAACGACTTCTAAATTTAAACAAAATGCTAGGAAATCAAAACTACCCTAAATGAAAAGAGATATACCTCATGGTTACACCCAAGAAAAACCCTAGAAGTCCCAAGTCTTCAAAATCTAACCTTGCTTGGTCCATTGTGTAGAGAATGAGGAGGTGGTCATTTTTTTGTGAAAGGGGTTTAGGGTTTTGAGGAAGGATTTGAGATGGTTTTATGGGATTGAGGTGTAGGGAGATGAAGTTGGAGGAAGATGAAGAACACAAAAGGGGAAGGGGAAATGAGGCAGCCCCTCTCTCTTTCCTACACTTATTCTCACTCCCTTTTCTCTCTCATAGCATTCTCACCCCTCATCATTGTGTCCCCTCTCTATCTCCAATAATTCATTTCTTTTCTTTTCTCTTTTCTTCATAATAGCACCCATAATTTCAAATAAAACCACACAATGAAACAACATGTAACATGTCATGGTGCACTAACCATGAAAAACTGTAGAAACACGGATTTGGCTTAATCGCGATTATCAGTGCACTAATAGGTTATTTTATTTAAACTGCATATAATAAATTTTAAAAATGCTTAATCCTTTAAATATATTTTTAAATGAATAAATCATTTTAATTTCTCATTATTTCACAATTATTGGTATATATTTATACCCTTTTTCGAAAACCCCAATTTCGCAAATCGGGCAGTTTTCGGGAAATATATTATTTTAATATTAAATTCCAAAAATAATATTTTATATTTTCTGAAATGTTACAATCTTCCCCCCTTAAATGAATTCGATGCCCGAATTTAAATTTAAACCCCTAAATACTATAACATTTCAATACTCAATTCAAATCAACGGGGCTCCGAAATCATGGAAGATGCAGAAATACCACAGCGCATCGCGTGCGCCTGAAAACGAATACGAAACTCAAAATCGAACTCCGTCAAGTGTCATGCAAATCAACTGATTTACACGCATATCCTCGGAGTTACAATGAAGATACAGATCTCAAAATCCACTACAGAAATCCAATATACACTAGTCAAATATTATAATTCGTGTATAGTACGCATCTTTGGAAAACTTTCAAGAACTGAATAAAACTCATGCAAAAATATTTTCTAAATCACCGCGTGAATGCGTAACTCACGGCATAAGTGACCGATGCTCATTTGTAAAGTAATAATATATGTCCATATATTTTTTGCTAAGTATATGTTCCGCCGTTTTTCAAAATATCCCAAAAAGTTTTCCTTTAAAAACGTTCGTGTCGCTCACGGACGCGTAGGAAATAGAGAGACTATAGCTCCTTTTGAAAAACTCTTGGTAATCTTTTAATGCATGCAAAGTACTCAGCTACTATTCTCAGACCAGTCATGTTTGGCTACTACACAATATAGTGCCCAACCTGAAAACAAAGTGCTCAGAAGCAAAATCGACCTCAACAGGCGTATCCAATAATCACGTGCGTCTGGTGTGCACGGAAATCAAATCAAAATACAAATGCCACAATATGCATAAAAGCAAAACTCAGTGCACGGGTGTGCACGAAAGTATCTGTCCAGTGCAACGGTGTGCACGATAACAATATCAAGTGCATCTAGAGTGCATCCGGTGCAACTAATATACACGAATGAAAATCCCAATTGAGTGTATCCGGTGTGCACAAAACCACATCTTATATCATGTGCCTAATATGAGCGAAAATCCAAATCAAGTGCATCCATCATGCACGAAAGAAATCTAAATCAAGTGCATCCAACATGCACGAGTAAAATCTCACTCAAGTGCATCCGATGAACACAAAAATCAAGCGCCTAATATGCGCAAAAATCTAACCCAAGCGCAACAGTCCATATAAATGCCCAGTGCGGTAAAGCGCACGAAAAACGAACGTCAGGTGCAACGCGCACAAAAACATAAATCTAGTAACACAAATGCTTAAAAACATAAATCGGGTGTAACTAAGGTACGGAGTGTAAATCTAGTGCAACCAATGCACGAAATATAAATCCGGTGCGACAATTGCATGAAATGAAAAATCTAGTGCAACAAATGCACGAAACACAAATCCGGTGCATCCAGTGCACAAAGTACAAATCTAGTACATCCAGTGCATGAAATATAAATACGGTGCATCCAGTGTACGAAATACAAATACGGTGCATCCAGTGCACGAAATACAAATACGGTGCATCCAGTGCACGAAATACAAATACGGTGCATCCAGTGCATGAAATACAAACCCAGTGCATCCAGTTCATCTAGTGCACGAAATACGAATACAGTGCATCCTGTGCACAAAATACGAATCCAGTGTATCTAGTGCACGAAATACAATCTGGTGCATCAAGTGCACAAAATACCAATCTGGTGCATCAAATGCACAAAATACCAATCAATAACTCAAATGTGTAAATAGCAATACCGAGTGTACCAAGGTGTATAAAATCATAAACGTGTGCAACTGCGTGCACAAAACACATATCAATGACCGCAAGCGCATATAAGCTATACCGAGTGCAAAAATCAAATCGAGTGCGTACCATACGCACAAAATCAAATCAACTGTATGAAATCCACGAAATCATAAATCTATGCATCCAATGCAAAAAATCAATATCAAATGCAATAGATATGCACAAATCACAACCCAACACAACGGCGTATAAAACATATATCAAGTGCAATACTATGCACCACATGTAATTTCCCAGTAGGTGCAGCCATGCTGCACGAAATCATTATCAGGAAAATCATCATCAAAACTCAAATCCAAGCGATATTAGCGTGATACTCGGATCAAAAATGCAAATCTCAATAAATGATATTGAGGTACAACTCCTACAATGTCGAAAAATGTGTCGGTGCGCCTAAACTGGAAGAGCAAGAACATCCGCTTGCCTCCTGCTCAGGGTCTGGCGTCCTCTGTCTTTGGGTCCTCATTTTATCTGTGGATTACCAATCTCGCAATCCATCGGCTCGTCGGCCCGGTCAGATGTGCTAACGGGAACGATTACGCTCTGGCACTTCTCTGGTCATCTCTTGGCCAATTAGTATGACCACTCATAAAACAGCATGTCACTGGCGTCAGCCTCTGGTCCTCTGAATACTCGTGACACAACTGATCCTGGGTGCAAATCTTATCGCGGCAGTGTCCTGGAAGGAACCTACTCAGGGTCTCTTCTGATCTTGCCTATGCCGAACTGTACGGAGGCTGGTACTCTTGCATAATCTTTTCTCGTTCTCTGGGCATCTGCGTTTTCAGCACAACATTTCCTTAGGAATTGGCCGCATCCCAACGCCTCTGTAAGCATATCAGATCTCTGATCTCGACAGGGAGTAATAACAGCTCGCCAGCATCTCGCGTGAACCTCTGGTTCCACTCGTCCGTCCACTTTGACGCCACGTCATGCTATCTGCGCACTGCAAATGTTCTCGGCCACGGTCAATCCGAAGTCTCTCACACGGACTCGAAATCATGAATTCGGTATCTTCATCACTCTGTAGAAGGTATCTGGCCGAACACATCCTCGAGAACTCGTCCCAACCATCAGAGGAATACTCAATACTCTTCCGTTCTCGATCAACTCACAACGCATTTAGGTGAGGTCCTCTATCCAAAGCTGGTTTGTTGATCTCTCATCACATGATATCCAGACGACGTTAAACGTTTCGATCGATTTGTCAAAGTCCTATAACTTCCGAAAGCTCAACACCTGAGCACAGTCTAAAAATTATCTGGTACATACCACAGTACCTCTAGACCAGCCATAGAAGGGCAAACCTAAGCCTCACTGATGGCACCGCTAAACTGCCGCAAACCCTAAGGTTCAAAAGCGGTTCCATAGTCATCATGTCGAGTTAGGGTTTTATTCTTCTAGAGGGTCCACAGAATTACTTGCATGTTCCTCCGAACACTTTAAACTTGGAAAAATGGGTTTCTGACACTCGTTCGAACTTTTTAACTTCGCCTAGGCGACATGCGAATACCTTTCGTCCGCATGCTAAACAATGCATCAATCCTTCAGGAAAGGCGATACCTCAACGGTCATCTTTGGATCGGTCTGCTCTAGATCTGAGTAAGACTCTCCATACTGAAAATCTTTAACTCAACTGGGCCTGCGTCGGCGCATCAATCTGACGAATCACCTTTGTCTCTCAAATCGGGGTAGAATAGCTATCATCTGTCGCATCTCTGCCTGGGAGCTCCGGCGATCTCAGCTCGTAGGCTCTGGAAGTGACATCCTATCAATCTCAGCAACAGCTGGGTCACCTGTCTGGACAGTAGATGACATCACAATCTCTGAGGTAGGTTGTACATCAACAGTCCTCTCACAACAGGCAGCCTTTTTCAATGGCCCGATCATCCGGTGCCAAACCAAACACTCGCATCAGATAAGAGGACATGACACAAACGCTAACTCGAGATGTTCCCGTGTCACCAGAAATCACGATGGTCAGTTCTCGTCCATGACGAGCTCGCCCTGACTGCATCACTAGCAACAACTTACCTGCGCTCAAACCATGGCGACAGGAACCTCAATCGAGTATCGATGAAAATAGATCAAAGGCATGAAAGGAAACGACAGATCCAGAATGGATACATGATCATAAGAAGGAACAACATCAATGAGAGTATGATCATGGAAACGAATAAAATCAAGGATCTCAAATGGATGTATAATCACGGGTATGAAGAGAATCATAAGTCTCAAAAATATGTACATCCTAAGATTTCTTAAGTGGGGTATCGTATCGTAAATATGCCGCGGAACATACGTACGGTACGTCACTCTACTCAAGCTACCAACACTATCAATCAGGGTCAGCCTATGAGATGAAAGTTTGGGTCTAATACCCCCCCGTTCATGTCTAAGTTCCGTAAGATTAAGCCTAGGTTCCGAAATACTTACCCGCCCTAGACTCCGAATAGTCAAACATAGACTCGAACCAAGGTTAAACCTAGCGCTCTGATACCAACTTTGTCATGACCAAAAATATTAGCTCGTGACCAGCACTTAAATCACGCAACGTCTAAAGGCGTAACGTAATTCAAGTAAGCTGAAACCCAGAAATCTAAACGTTTTTAAGAAAATAAAGGAGGTGAAGTTTTGAAATAAAGGTATAATGAAATCAAGTTTTCTTAATGCATAGAAAAGGAACATGAAAATGCAAGTGAAATTTACTAGTTTGAAAACGTGTTTCGTCTTTTAAAAATTTAGGCAGCACCTCCCTTGTATATTTTTATCCAAAACCACAAATATATAACAAAAATAATGGCATCCCCAAGCTGGAGCTAGCTCTTCGCCAATCAGCGGATCCACAACCACGCAAGCATAAATAAGTATACGACGCCCAACGGCGCAGTTCACCACAAAAGATAAAGAAATATGTAAGGCATCAAAACCACAAGTAGCGGAAAACACCTCGCTCTAAGTCTCGCAACCACAAACTCACTAAGTCTCATTACGTATACAATTACTAATTTTGATTGATGGAGTTAACTAGATACAATATGAAATAATAAATACAAGAGGGGGTACAATACAAATGTCCCACCTACCAACCAAACCACCTAAAAGTAGCAATGTGCCAGCGATGCCGCTACTGATCCGTGCGGTCAACCTGCAAGAACTGTGGCACAACGGGGGTGAGCTGCCAACTCGTGAATAGAAAAACATCTACAAATAGAAATCGAATAAACAACGACTCCTAGGTCAACTATATCATAAAAGTAATACTATAATATCTAGGAAGACCCGGTCTGTATATGTGCCAACACTAATATCAATGTCAATCAACATGTGGAAATCATCCAACAATATAATCAATGTATGTATGCAAATGGATCTCGTCCAAACATATAATCAATGTATGTATGCATGTGGATCCCGTCCACCCATATAATCAATGACACCGCAATATCATGCATGTAAATATCATAAAAACAGATGCATGAAAATATGAGAATATAAATCAACGTGTGTCCCTCACGACACATCAAAATCATGGAACTGGAGTGTCCAACCTGGACACTCGAAAACATCATGAAACCCGTGTCCAGCATCGACACGTAAATCCTCAAATATCTCGGGCTCCGTCTGCGGAATCGGCCCGAAGGCTCCGGCAGACGAGTCGGCCCATATCCATCTCTCGACTCCGGTCAGTATCCTCCGGATAACCGCCAGGTCCAACCAATCACCGGTAAGTACTCGCCACCCTGCCAGGCTCATCATCTACTCCACGAAAAACATTTCTCGCCCCGGGGAACCATACCGGGTCCACCATGAACACGCAAACGGATCATCCACCTCTTCGAATCGGGTTTCACATTTCACATGTCTCAGAACCAAGAAAACGCATGGTGGACGCACTGAAATATCATATCAAGAGAAACCGAGTTTTTAAAACAATACATACCTTCTTTTGTAATCACCACGGTTCTCAAATCCAGAAATCTCATGAAAACGGCATATCTCAATGCGTAGAATAATAAAGCATGATGTATGCGACATATGATAGGAATGTAAGCATATCCGTGTATCATGCAACATGGAACAGTAATATGCACATATCAAGGGAAAACTGCTCTTTTAAATAAATCCAGTTTTTAAATATATCCTACGGTTCCTAAAACTCCAAAATCAAATGCAACATCGTAAAAAGGCGCATATGTGCATGTACGCAAGTATGGGTGTACAATATGTACGTACTCAAGTGGGTATATACGCAAGTAAATTATGAAAAAAGTCATATCATGATGCAACAATTCTACTGTGTAGTGACATGGCAATTATCGATGATGAAGTGTGTGAGCTGGCAAATCTGTGTAAGTGTACCATATGCATCATCGATAATGGTGCAGGTGTACTAGCACAGGTATAAGCAATGCAATGAGAATAATATGAATGCAGCATAAGGTAAATCATACGTAAATGCTGACGGGTATACGTATTTAACATGACCGAGTCGGTGAATCTATCAATCGGCATCTAGCCACACAACATCACATACGGCATCCTCTAGTCAAGGGTATGGATCAAACATCAAGTCAAACTCATCACGTACAGAAAATCATCGTACGGCGGCATTAAGCTATCAGGGATCTATCAACCTATAAGACGAGGAGGGTACGGACCTAACGTCTCGTACGGCTATCACTCACGATTCACAACATATATAAATATCTCTATATACCTATGTCCCAGGTCACATCCGCAACAATCTCATATCAGGGGACCGGCAGGGTATCAATCATCTCAGTCGACTCGCATCCGTATACCAACATATCATCAAATCATCATATCACGTCATATATTCTTTTCATCGCATTTATATCCCACATCAAGTCAATTTTACAAATACATTCTACATTTACTATAAGCATACATATCTAATCTAACATACACACCCGAACCATACAAACAGTTTTTGAAAGATGCGAATCATAGTTTTGAAAGTAGGGGCTACGGTGTTTTTAAGGAAAAAGATATCATTTGAAAATCCGTAACGTCCCTTAAGGTATCTGTTTAAAAGATGCATACGATTCTTCAGTTTGGAAATAGGTATGGTTCGGATGACACATTACGTCGGCTATCTATTCCTATAGTACCCTAAACGGCAATATCGTCAAACGCCATCCTCAAATCCCGACATCACATATTAATCATATCAAAACACTTCTAACTATCCTTTAATTTCTAATATGATTTCACAAACAATCCTTTAACTCTAACCCAAGTTTCCTAATCTAGGTTTTCTTAACCATATGCTATAAATCGATTTCCACCAAAACTTTGCGGGGGTGCTATACGCCATCCACCCGACATCCCCCGTAGATATAGATCTACTCACCTTGCTTCTTGCTTGCCGAAGTCGATGACGCCACGCTCCGTCTCCTCGGAACCCACGCGATTGTACCTACAATAACAACACATATCGCAACGCTATTAAAATCGAATCCGGAAACCAAAACGGCACACGGATCACCTATAGGTTAGAACCTATAGGCCACGCATGCAAAACCAACCAATTATCCCTTATCGTTGACGTACGAACATCCAACCACCAAAAACAAATCCAAATATCAAAACTAAACATTTCAAAATACGGAAAACATAGCCAAAATCACACCAAAGTGCTCCCAGATTTTGACTCAGGTGAAATTTGGATGAACAAACAAAACTGGGATAATGTATATAGGGTATATGACCTACAGAAGCAACCTAGGCAGCAGAATCCACCAAGTGGCCGGCCAGAACCCTCCAAATTCCGGTGAGCTCGATTCCCCTGCTTAGATGGGGTCCGTCTCATCAAGGTGGTCTCCTAGTATCCTAATTTGGTCGCTGGAGTTGTTTGCTAAACTCAGAAATTCCCCGGGTCATCCCAGATTCACTATAGGCACACTAAAAGTCACAAAACCGACATGGGTAAATTCTTAAATCCGTATTCTGGTTTCTATGCTATGGTTCAGGTCAAGAATCACCTCTAAGGTCTTATTTCCAGCCACTAAACATCACAAATTTCCCAAACCCTTCTCTAGAATTTCAAAGTTCACAAATCCATCACTAAAGGACTTCTAAACTTAAACAAAATGCTAGGAAATCAAAACTACCCTAAATGAAAAGAGATATACCTCATGGTTACACCCAAGAAAAACCTTAGAAGTCCCAAGTCTTCAAAATCTAACCTTGCTTGGTCCATTGTGTAGAGGATGGGGAGGTGGTCATTTTTTGTGAAAGGAGTTTAGGGTTTTGAGGAAGGATTTGAGATGGTTTCATGGGATTGAGGTGGAGGGAGATGAGGTTGGAGGAAGATGAAGAACACAAAAGGGGAAGGGGAAATGAGGCATCCCCTCTCTCTCCCTCACACTTATTCTCACTCCCTTTTCTCTCTCATAGCATGCTCACCCCTCATCAATGTGTCCCCTCTCTCTCTCCAATAATTCATTTCTTTTCTTTTCTTTTTTCTTCACAATAACACCCATAATTTCAAATAAAACCACACAATGAAACAACATGTAACATGTTATGGTGCACTAACCATGAAAAACTGTAGAAACACGGATTTGGTTTAATCGCGATTAGCAGTGCACTAATTGGTTTTTTTTTATTTAAACTGCATATAATAAATTTTAAAAATGCCAAATCCTTTAAATATATTTTTAAATGAATAAATCATTTTAATTTCCAATTATTTCACAATTATTGGTATATATTAATACCCTTTTTCGAAAACCCCAATTTTGCAAATCGGACAGTTTTTGGAAAATATTTTATTTTAATATTAAATTCCAAAAATAATATTTTATATTTTCTAAAATGTTACAGTGTTAATCCTGCCAAGAAACAAATGCTTGAAACCATTTGTCAACGCCATTTCATGTCTAAAGACGATGACGAAACTTGGCAATTCCTGGAAGATCTCGCTGAACAAACTTTACAGTGGGAAAGCGTTAGACCAACATCATCTTCATCTAGGGCAGGCATCCATCAGTTTGATGTTTCCATCGCAGTATAAGTCGAAATGGTCGCGATACAAAAGAAACTCGATGCTATCGAAAACAAATTCTCGTTTGCCTCCCTAAACCAAGTTACGCTCCCCAAAACCGTGCGTGGTTACTGTTCTAACCCATCACACTTAATGGAAGAATATCCTTTGAATCCTCCGTTTCAAGGTCAAGAACAAACTAATGCTGCTTTTCAGTAACGACCTAGAAACGATCCTTATTCTTCCACATACAATCAAGGATGGAGGAATCATCCTAATTTTACTTGGAACCAAAACCAAACTCAAACTCAAAATCCGTTCCCAAGCATAAATAACTATCAAATGCCTCCTCTACAGCAACAGCAACCACCACAACAAAATCAGCACCCCTTTCAACCGCAATCTTTTCAAAACCCGGCCAACAACTTTGATCCTTATAATAATATTTCAACGGCCAGTACCGATAAAACCTCTACGCTCGAACGCAACTTAGAAATGTTCATTAAACAATCCACGCAAACGATGGCTAATTTAACGTCTTCTATCCAAACATTAGTGAAACACACTGCTTCCCATAGTGAAAGAATAAAATCGATAGAAGCACAACTTGCACAGTTAAATATCGCGATGAGGGAGAGAGAGAAAGGGAGACTTCCATCTCAAACTCTACCAAATTCCGGCCACTCACAAAGCACGAATATCATCCTTCAAAATCATAATGTGAGTGTCATAACCACGTTGAGATTGAGAAGAGTGTTGAACAACAATATTGGTAAACAAGTTGTTGAGGATGAATCAGATGAAACCCCGACTACTACTTCTAATCCTACTTCGTCTAGTCCACCATTTTCTTCCAAGCCTACTCTACGTTTTACACTAGGCTCAAACCGTCAGACCACTCCCTTGAAGGAATTACCATCTACAACCATCCCAAATCCAATTTTGGGATCCATTCCATCCCCACAAACTTCTCCTTAAAAGTTGGACCCAACCCTTATTGATAAAGCTCTTTTTCCACACAGGTTGAGGGCCAACAGACCAAATCCCCAAATGGAGAAGATTCTGGACATTTTTAAGAAAGTTAATATAAATATTCCTCTCCTAGATACTATCAAACAAGTTCCATCCTGTGCGAAAATTTTAAAGGATTTGTGCACTAAGAAAAGGAAAACTCAAGTAACTAAAAAGGTTTTCCTAGCGAGTAATATGAGCAATTCTCTTACCCAATTGGTGCCCACGAAACGTAAGGACCCCGGTTGTCCTACGATATCTATAACTATTGGGGGTAAAAGTATCAATCGTGCTCTACTCGACTTAGATGCTAGTGTTAACTTGCTTCCATATTTTGTTTATAAGCAATTAGGAATAGGAGAGTAGAAACCTACGCGTTGCACTCTCCAGATGGCCGATCAATCTATCACCCAACCTCGAGGTGAGCTATGGGACATGTTAATCAAAATTGGGGTATTTATATTCCTTGTGGACTTTATAGTTATAGATACACAGCCTGTAGCAACCCACGGAACCTAATTCCGGTGATTCTAGGTCGACCTTTCCAAGCAACTTCAAACGCGATAATCAATTGTCATAACGGTTCAATGAACCTGTCCTTTGGGAAAATGACAATTGATCTTAACATCTACAATCTAGGAAGTCAACCATCCGAACCCTACGCTCATGTATGTTCTGTCGAAAAGATAGCTTCTGACAGTTGCGAATTTGAAGAGCTTCATGATACTGATCTCGGCACCACTAGTGTTGTTGTTTGATCCTACTATTTATTATACAAGTGAAGACCCTTCTATCGACAAGTCCACACCTAAGTCCGAACCCTTTGACTTGTCGAATGATTTAGTCGAGCTATCTGAGTCTCATAACTTCCTTTCTGATGAGATCATCATTCGGAATCTTGATGAAAGTTTTAAAGATATTTTTGCTGAACAACTCACATTCGTAGAAGACATGGGAGTTGTGATGAATCAACCCCTACCTAAAGAAGTCAAAATGCCACCCCTTCTTCTTATCAAGAACAATAATTCGAGTAGTGCACCATCACCGTTTCATCTCTACCAACCGAGACGTAAAACCGATCGATTCTGCCTCCTATCTCCCCACTTCTTCACATCTATAATCTTCCACCAAACATTGTGTTACATTGATAAAATCTTCGAATGGTATGTATTGAATTTTGGTCTTTGTAAAGCTTTGGTTAGACCAATAACTTTATCCCCCCTCTTATAATGCTTAATATTGTTTTACTCAAGTTTGTGGGGAAGAAAATATTTTGGCACTTGAAAGAAAATAAATTTTTACAAAATTGTAAGATAAAAATAAGTTTGGGGGAGGTTTTCACTGTCATTAATTCTTATCCCCTTTACTAACTTTTCCTCCTAAGTGTACAGGTTTTTAAGCTTAACAGATGACATCAGTGAGGACACTGCTGCAAATAGGTTTGGAGGAGCTTTGTGGTTATTCACGCATCATTTTTTTAAATTATACTAAATAAAAGCACAAAAAAAATTTGATAATGAAAGCTAGAAAGAGAAAAATAGATACGAGAAATAGGAAGAGGTTTAAGAAAAACAAGAAAATTAGATGTTTTTAAAACGAAACTAGTAATAGGTAGCCACGAGCTGTTGTCCTAAGGGCTAGTAAGATGAAGGGGATCACTAATCTGAGAATAGAATTGAGTCTGAAAAATAGTATCTATTCTTGAGTCCAAACATCCGAACGTTGATACCTTACTATACGCACTTGCATACATCTTGAAACTTGGGATAGTATAGGATACCTTGAAATACTCTTGTCTAAAAGCCTTAGTATGAAGGAAAATAAATATATAAACAAAATATATATATATATATGAAAAATGGTGAAGAAAAATGAACACTGGTTTTGTAATTACTTAAGGCAGCATAAAAAATATATAGCGAGGGTGCTTTATCACCTAGTGCCTTAGACCAACTGGTTTGGGAACCACTGCTAAGAGTTAGGTATTGCAAGACGATAATATTGCTAATTATGCCTTAATAAGTGAGCACATTCGGTAATCGGTTGGTTAGTACCTCAAGAAGTATTAACGGTCGCAAGAAAAATGTGTGAGCAATTCCATCTGAAATATTCACCGATTGAAAAGTACTAAGTAAGATGCACAAGAGTATGATAACTTGAATTGAATTCTCTAAGTGTAGGGATGTTTTTACACACACGTAGGGGTATATGATCTATGTTTGGAAGAAAGGTAGGGAGGAAAACTAAAGGCGATGTTTTATTGAGGGATAATGTGATTACTGACATCTTTTCATGACTATTAAGATAGGGCTCATGGCGACTAAAAAGCTAGTGTAGTTTGAAACTCTTATTTTCAAGTTCTTTATTTTATATGTTCTTTATCTTTGTATGTAATTTTCATCATCTTTCTTTTATTATGAGATTTTGTGGGTGTAATCCGCTGAAAACCCTCAGGAGACAACACTCCTCCTATTAGGGACACCAAGAGGTTTAAAGGCTTCTTACACGTGCTCAGTACAATCGTGTTGCCTACGAAATTGTGCTAGGTTTTTCTTTTTTTTCTTTTTCTTCTTCTTATCTTTAAATAACTAGTTTGCTGGGGACAATCAAAGTAAAGTTTGGGGGTATTTGATTAGTCTAAAATATTGCACATTTGAATGATCATTTTCCCCACTATTGTTAAGTACTAAATGGTGTTTATAGAACATATGAGAGTTTATGTGTAAAAATTTTATTAGCATATGTTTCTACATTATAATTAACATAATGAGGGAAAATACATGCATATAATATTTATATGATATCTTAGTAATTAAAATATGCATATCATATCAAATATTTCTAACCATATTCTTAAGATTTAATATCATATAAAATGGTTATGATAATATCTCAAAAATATACCAAATATTACTAATATTATGAATTGAGATATTGTGCAAATATTAGCTCAGGTCTGGAATCAAGGAGATCCGGGTTAAATCAAGATGTCGAAATTGAATCTGCCAAAATATTGAAGTAAATCATGAGATCTAGAAACGGCAGAGACTCAGAGAATTATTTTTAGAATCTAGACAACTAGAGGATCTCCAAAAATGATGCCAAAACACAAAAAAAATCCCAATACCTAATTCCACAATTCTGCGGCAGAAGGGTGGCAAAAGGTGACACTTGCGGCGAATCCGTGGCGGTTTGGTGGAGTTGGGATGTGATATTTTGTAGTATGGATCTTAACAGCATATATTCAATCAGGAAATCTAGAGTTTCTAGTTTTGGGACTATATATAAGACCGAGAGGTTTACATCAAAAATTATCAACTGAAGAGATCAAGAGGTCCAAGACGATCCACGCATCCGAGTTGATCATCAGCTATTCATCAACTTCCAATAAGATATAGATCGAGAGCAAAAACTAAGGTTCTTTCACTCTACTCTAAAAGGATTTGTACATGATATAGTTGATTAATAAAGGTAGATTTTTAGCTTTAATTCTCTTTGCATTTTACTTTCTGTATTTAATTTCTGCACTTAATTTCTACATCTTACATTATGATCTCATTCTTCATCCTTTCTTCTCCAACCATGCGTGAGTAATTCCTAGCTTGCTAAGGTTCGTAGGCTAGAGTAGATCAATGGATAATAAAATCATTTAACTTCTTTTATACATTTTAAAGTCTATAAACTTTAGCAAAATAAATTTTAACATCCTAATCGGGCGCGCTACCAATTTACTGCTAATCACGACCACGATTCGAGATCTGATTAACACTTGTTTTGGCAAAAGGTAGACATGAATAGAGATCAATGCAAGGACAAGGGTTAAGAGTGGGGAAACCCTAGTTTCTTCCAAAAGAACCCTAATCCACATTCATCACTATCGATCTAGTTTTAAACTATTAAAAGATAAAAGCAGGCATTTTTAATTAGTCATCCATTACTACTAAGTCATATGAACCCTACAAGTCTCTTCTTTATAAAATCTATATCTGTATTAAAATAGATCCACAACCAATCAACTCATCTTTCAATCAACTTGTCTAAAGCAAGAAAAAGATTCACGTTTTCCCGTGGACGGCCCATACTCATCGCGGCTAACTAGTAGCGACACCGTCTTGATTGTGGTTACTTTATTTACAACACATTTAAAACAGATCAATCAAATAGCGTCGTTGCTGGGGAAACGACTGTAATTTTTTTGTCTTGTTATTCAGGTTGATTTCTTATAAAATCCAGCGAACATATTATAAACGAGAACCAAAATCGCATATTGTGTATTTAACGAATAGTGTGCGAATTTTACAAGGGATTCTAAAGTAACTGGAGCAAGCCAACACAGAGTTAGATAATTTCAACATATCCCATAGGAGCCTAGGGTTGCGCTGAAGAAAACTCACCAGGAGAACCCACCATAGTGCGACGGAACCGCGACATAAGCAAGCACTTTGCGGCGGAACCGCAGCAACATTGAGGAGTTGCTTCTCCAAAATCCTCCGGTATCCTTCTCTGATCTTTCTCTCTCCTCTAAGATCCAATAATCTGATTTTTCTACAAGATTCTTTGCAAAAAGTGACTCTCAAAAATCTTTTTGCGTGTTTTGATATTGGTTTGTTTGTGCATATTTTAATCGGACATTAAGGTGCAATAACCCAAATCCAGATTAGGTGGGGATTTCATCACCCATCCTAGGCCCCACAGATCACAAAACGAGCATACTCTTACCCTACATTAATTAAAAAAATATCTAGACCAAGCCTCTAAAGACCGCCGCGCTCAATTAGGACAGAGGAAGGTCGTAGGTAATCTATCGCTATCCGCATCTCTTGTTGTATCTAGGCAAGTGTGACTAAGGAAAGTGGTTACTTAATTAGGCCCGCTATTTTCGGTGATTCGTATAGAGAATACTTCCTACTTACCTGGCCACAAGAGCGATAAAAAGGTAGTAGAGAATTGATCCTACGGTTTGTCCTTTGGAAGTCTAGAAGAGGTCTAGTGCTTGACCTAAGTGACCATAGTTCTGGGGTTGATTGTGCATTTTGTGATTCAAGCCTCACGACCGACTTTTTCAAAACAAACCATTTTAAATTCGTTCTAACACACGCTGCCACTTGCACTAAACCCTCTTAGTGCATGATCGGCTGGACACGGGATTCTAGTGCCCATCTTACCCGCGTCTTTGCAATCGACTCCGAAGTCGGTATTTCTTCATCATCTATTTCTCCTCCACCCACCACATCGACCGAGATGGAAGGTTTTCCATCAAATTTTCACAACACCACTCTGCTACCATCCGTAGGTGCGCAAAATCCACCGCGCATCTCTCTCCAAGAAAGATGCTACCCTGTGCGTGGACCCTTTCCTACTTGTCTTTCTCTTCCACCAGCCAATGGGGGTAATTTCGACATTAAACCCAACTTCATCAACTTGTTGCCCAAATTTCACGGGCTTGAATCCGAAGACGCATATGTTTTCATAACCGAATTCGAAAACGTATGTGTAATGATGGGCACTACACAACTTTCAGGGGATGCTATGCGATTACGTCTTCTCTCTTTTACCTTGTGCGACCTAGCAGAAAAATGGCTTTATAGCATTGCCGCACATTCTATCGCCAAATGGGGTGAATTCGTTATAGCATTCCTTAAGAAATTTTATCCCAATCACAAAACCGCCCGTGTTCGAAGCAAGATTAACCAGTTTACCCAACTTCCCAATGAACCATTCTGAAAATGCTTTGAGCGGTTTAAGAATATTCTTCTACAATGCTCCCATCACGGAATTGATAGATGGCAACTTTGTCGAATTATATATGAGGGTGTTAATCCTGCCACGAAACAGATGTTTGAAACCATTTGTCAATGCCATTTCATATCAAAAGACGATGGCGAAGCTTGGCAATTCTTGGAAGATCTCGCCGAACAAACCTTACAGTGGGAAAGTATTAGACCAACCTCATCTAGGACAGGTATTCATCAGCTCGATATTTCCATCGCAGTAAAAGCCAAAAGGGCCACGATGCAAAAGAAACTCAACGCTATCGAAAACAAATTCTCGTCTGCCTCCCTAAACCAAGTTACGCTCCCCAAAACCGTGTGTGGTTGCTGTTCTGACCCATCACACTTAGCAGAAGAATGTAGTATGAATCCTCTGTTTCAAGGTCAAGAACAAACTAATGTTGATTTTCAGCAACGACCTAGAAACGATCCTTATTCTTCCACATACAATCAGGGATGGAGGAATCATCCTAATTTTACTTGGAACAAAAACAAAACTCAAACTCAAAATCCGTTCCCAAGACAAAATAACTATCAAAGGCCTCCTCGACAGCAACAACAACCACCACAACAAAATTAGCACCCCTTTCAACCGCAATCTTTTCAAAACCCGGCCAACAACTTTGTTCCTCATAATAATATTTCAATGGCCAGTGCCGATAAAACCTCTGCGCTCGAACGTAACTTAAAAATGTTTATTAAACAATCCATTCAAACGATAGCTAATTTATCGTCTTCTATACACACATTAGTGCAACACTGCTTCCCACAGTGAAAGCATAAAATCGATAGAAGAATAACTTGCACAGTTAAATGTCGCGATGAGTGAGAGAGAAAAAGGGAGACTTTCATATCAACCTCTACTAAATCCCGGCCACTCACAAAGCGCGAATATCATCCTTCAAAAACATAATGTGAGTGCCATAACTACGTTGAGATCGGAAAGAGTGCTGAATAACAATGTTGGTAAAAAAGATGAAGTCGATGATATTGATGAAACCCCGGCTACTACTTCTAATCCTACTTCGTCTAGTCCTCCCCCTTCTTCCGAGCCTATTCTCCGTTTCCCACTAGGCTCAAACCCTCATCCCACTCCCTTTAAAGAATTACCATCTGCAACCATCCAAAATCCAATTTTGGATCCATTCCATCCCCACAAACTTCTCCTCAAAAGTTGGACCCAACCCTTATCAATAAAGCTCCTTTTACACATAGGTTGAGGGCCAACAAACCAAGTCCCCAAATGGAGAAGATTGTGGACATTTTTAAGCAAGTTAACATAAATATCCCTCTCCTAGATGCTATCAAACAGATTCCGTCCTATGCGAAAATTTTAAAGGACTTGTGCACTAGTAAGAGGAAAACTCAAGTACCTAAAAAGGTTTTCTTAGCAAGTAATATGAGCAATTCTCTTACCCAATTGGTGCCCACGAAAGGTAAAGACCCTGGTTGTCCTATAATATCTATAACTATTAGGGGTAAAAGTATCAATCGTGCTCTACTTGACTTAGGTCCTGGTGTTAACTTGCTTCCATATTCTGTTTATGAGCAATTAGGGATAGCAGAGTTGAACTTACGCATTGCACTCTCCAGACGGACGATCGATCTATCACCCAACCCCGGGGTGAGCTAGAGGACGTATTAATCAAATTCGGGAAATTTATATTCCCTGTGGACTTTATAGTTTACTGTCATTAATTCTTTTCCTCTTTAATAACTTTTCCTCTCAAGTCTATAGGTTTTTGAGCTTAAGATGACATCAGTGAGAACACTGCTGCAAATAGGTTTGGGGGAGATTTGTGCTTATTCACGCATCATTTTTTTGCATTATAGTAAATTAAAGCATAAAAAATTTTGATAATAAAAGTTAGAAAGTGAAAAATACATACGAAAGATAGGAAGAGATTTAAGAAAAGCAAGAAAATTAGATATTTTTAAAACGAAACTAGTAATAGGTAGTCATGAGCTGTTGTCCCAAGAGTTAGTAAGATAAAAGGAATCACTAATCTAAGAATAGAATTGAGTCTGAAAAATAGTCTCTATTCTTGAGTCCAAACATCTGAACGTTGATACCTTACTATACGCACTTGCACACATCTTGAAACTTAGGATAATATACCTTGAAATACTCTTGTCTAAAAGCCTTAGTATGAAGGAAAATAAATATATAAACAAAATATATATATATAAATGAAAAATGGTGAAGAAAAATGAACACTGATTTTGTAATTACTTAAGGCAGCATAAAAAATATATAGCAAGGGTGCTTTATCACCCAGTGCTTTAGACCAACCGTTTGGGAGCCACTGCTAAGCCTTAGGTGTTGCAAGACGATAATATTGCTAATTACGCCTTAATAAGTGAGCACATTCGGTAATCGGTTGGTTAGTACCTCAAGAAATATTAACAGTCGCATGAAAAATGTGTGAGCAATTCCATCTGAAATATTCACCGATTAAAAAGTACTAAGGAAGATGGAAAAGAGTATGATAGCTTGAATTGAATTCTCTAAGTGTAGGGATGTTTTTACACACACGTAGGGGTAATGATCTATGTTTGGAAGAAAGGTAGGGAGAAAAACTAAAGGCGATGTTTTATTGAGAGATGGTGTGATTTCTGACATCTTTTCATGACTATTAAGATAGGGCTCATGGCTACTAAAAATCTAGTCTAGTTTGAAACTCTTATTTTCATGTTCTTTATTTTATATGTTCTTTATTTTTGTATGTAATTTTCATCATCTTTATTTTATTATGGAATTTTCTGGATGTAATCCGCTGAAAACCCTCCAGAGACAACACTCCTTCTACTACGGACACCTAGAGGTTTAAAGGCTTCTTGGACGTGCTCAATGCAATCGTGTTGCCTACGAAAGTGTGCTAGGTTTTTCTTTTTTTTCTTTTTCTTCTTCTTCTCTTTAAATAACTAGTTTGCTCGGGACGATCAAAGTTAAGTTTGGGGGGTATTTGATTAGTTTAAAATATTGCACATTTGAATGATTATTTTCCCCACTATTATTAAGTACTAAATGGTGTTTATAGAACATATGAGTGTTTATGTGTAAAAAGTTTATTATAATATGTTTCTACATTATAATTAACATAATGAGGGAAAATACATGTATATAATATTTATATGATATCTTAGTAATTAAAATATGCATATCATATCAAATATTTCTAACTATATTCTTAAGATTTAATATCATATAAAATGTTTAGGATAATATCTCAAAAATATACCGAATATTACTAACATTATGAATTGAGATATTGTGCAGATATTAGCTCAGGTCTGGAATCAAGGAGATCCGAGATGTCGGAATCAAATCTGCCGAAATATTATCAAATCACAAGATCTAGCAACGGCAGAGACTCGGAATAATATTTGAAGAATATAGACATATAAGTGATCTCCACATGTCAACACCAGAGACAACAAGAAATCCTAAGCCATGACTCCACTAAAACGCCGAGGTTGGGTGGCCATACTACCCTAATTGCGGCGGATCCGCGGCAGTTCTGTGGGCTTGGGATTTGAGATTTTTTGTATAGGATTTTTACAGCAAATATTATTATATGGAATCTAGGGTTCCTGTCTATGGTGACTATATAAGGGACCGAGAGTTTCACTTTGAAGATCATCAACCGAAGAGATCAAGAGGTCTAAGACGATCCATGCATCCGACTTGATCATCAGCTGTTCATCTACTTCCAACAAGATAGAGATCGGGAGCAAAAACTAGGGTTCTTGTACTCTACTTTAAAAGGATTTTTACATGATATAGTTGATTAATAAAGGTAGAGATTTTATTAGTCTTTTCGCAATTAATTTTTGCACTTACTTTATGCATCTTACATTATGATATCATTCTTCATCCTTTCTTCTCCAACCATGCGTGAGTAATTTTTAGCTTGCTAGGGTTCGTAGGCTAGAATAGATCAATGGATGATAAAATATTTTAATTTCTTTTATACATTTTAAAGTTTATAAATTTTAACAAAATAAATGTTAACATACTTATCGGACGTGCTACCAATTTATTGATAGCCTCGACCACGATTTGATATTAGATTAACACTTATTTTGTAAGGGGATAGATATAAATAGAGATCAATGTAAGGACAAGGGTTAGGAGTGGGGAAACCCTAGTTTCTTCCAAAAGAACCCTAATCCACATTCATCGCTATCGATCTAGTTTTAAACTATTAAAAGATAAAAGGAGGCATTTTTAATTAGTCATCCATTACTACTAAGTCATATGAACCCTACAATCCTCTTCTTTATAAAATCTACATCCGTATTAAAATAGATCTACAACCATCTTTCAATCAACTCGTCTAAAGCAAGAAAAAGGTCCACGTTTCCCTACGCACGACCCGTACTTATCGCGGCTAGCTACTAGGGACACCGTCTTGATTGCGGTTACCTTACGAACACACTTTAAGTCATACATCAATCAACTGTGTAAACGTATTTAATCGAACCCCTGCACATACCACCGTACGGCTCCTACATATGTCGCCTGAACCGGGAAAACCCTGTATGTGGGACTCTAAAGACTCGATAATACGCTGACGGTAGGTTTAACCACAAGCACGTCAGCGGCACTAGCTGTACGTAACGGCTACCCAGGTACTTGTCGAAAGGGGGGTCAACAATCAAGTACGTCCTTATCCTACTAAACCTGAATGTGAAAATCTCCATACAGTCCGTTCTCTTCATCAAAGAGTATCGCATATCGGGTCTAACGGGTAGATTACGTCAGACCCCTACTAACCCGATAAGTCGTGCCTGAGTCTAGCTCATCACCAATTGAGATACTACTGATCAACTATCAGTAAATCTCCCCTACCATGGCCATGGATTTCTGGTGATAGCCAACCGAACACAGCGCGGCATCGACTCCTAATACTAGGAAAGACGAATCCCTGACAGTCGACCACTGCCTCCATGTGGCTTTGGACTATACCCAATTAAAACCTATTTGCACGACTCCTTTGAGCCGTGGTAGGGTAGTAATCAAAGTACAGTAGAAACTCACATGAGACAAATGACGACTTAAGGTCAAAGGACTAACCTGTACTCATGCTATCTGAGAACTTCCATCTAACGATAATTATAATACCATCTAGAAGTTCTCGGCGAGTCCGTCCAGTGTACTCACCTCCAGTGAGCACCTTTATATTATCTTAGGTGACATAACACTAATGCCTTGTGAGATTGGCCACCGCCCCTTGTCGGGGTCTCGAAACGTATACACCAGTCTACTCCCGAATATCGATGCCCAGTATCGGTACTCCTACGACTAAGGACATTTAAGGATGTGCTTATAGGCTACCCAGCTCTCATGTATATGATCGCCATCATAACGCTGGTAGTCATGTAAGAATCCTATGGGCTCTATCAACATGTAATAGTGATCTATAATACCACATAATGCATGTACATGATAATAAAGACAAACCAGATAGCATACTATCATTTTGAGTAAAACTTTCCTACCCGTATAGCTCCTCCCTCAATCATCACAATCGCGTGCCTGCGATTACAATAATTGACTTGAGGGCACTATATCCAACACTACGTTCATTGATACTTAGTTAAAATGTCATGTTTCATATTTCATTTCATCTCTTATATTCCGATTATGATTAGATATTTGGTTGATATCGTACAAGGTGAGATTCCATACTGGATAAGATGATGATAGATTGCCGAGTGCGGCCTTTATTTATTTGATTCGTGGAGTCTTTCTAGTTACCCAGATTGGGATATTATGAAATATTTAAAATTATACTCATTTTAAAACTAACGATTTGTTCTATTTTAAACCATAATTGTCTTATTCGTAAGTATTTATTCATTTACAATGCACGTTAATGCAACGATTAGTTTATTAATACGCTACGTTTATATTATTCGTTCTTATTAGTTTCATGTATTTAGTTTACAATACCATGTTTTATATTTCAATTGCAATGACTATAGGAACACGCCCATTAGAACACTCCACAACTACCAACGATTTCCACATTGCACAATCACAAACTCGCATGTGCACTACATATCGTTGGTACTGTCATGACACTTAGGACTGTCATGCTGACTGCCATGCTCACGTTATCCATTTGTTTTGTAATTCTGTTATCTGTTGTTATGTTATCCATTTGTTTTATGATTTTGTTATCTGTTATGCTATGCGTTATGGTTCCGTTACGCATAACATATTGTTGATCTTATAAGATTACAATCTTTATTTGTATGTGTGTGTGTATTAATGGTATGGGACGCTAATATATATATATATATATATATATATATATATATATATATATCATTATTATTTTTAATTATAGAACTTGCTTGTATGTGATGATATTCGGATATCGAGGAAGGGGGAGAGACCGGTACAGATATCACAGTTTTCTTATGTGGTTGGTATGGTGTGATCCGGTAATCGAGAAAGGGGAAGAGTCCAATTTTGATAAACCAGTGTGAGATATATTTGGTGTGATCCGGTAATCGAGGAAGGGGGAAAGACCGATTCGGATACACCGGTGTGAGATATGTTTGGTGTGATCTGGTAATCGAGGAAGGGAGGAGAGACTGATTCGGATACACTGTTGTGAGATATGTTTGGCGTGATCCGGTAATCGAGGAAAGGAGAAGAGACCGATTCGGATACACTCCTGTGATATACGGTTGGTGTGATCCTGTAATCAAGGAAGGGGGAGAGACCAATTCGGATACACCGGTGTGATATGATGGGATTATGGTTAGCGATGATTGGCATGGATTTTGTGATGATATTTATTTCATTGTGCTCACTTTTATTCTTCATGCTTATTGTCTAGTATATATACATATATCTTGTGATGTTATTTCTATTCACTGAGTTAGCAACCCACCCTCATTGTGCCATAGTTCATTACAGGATCGACCGTACAGATACCTAACGACAGCATTGGCGCGGCATCTTTTGGGGATTCTTACTTGCTTTTTCTAGGTGGGTTTTAATGTATAAGGTAACCACCTTGGATGTATATTCTTTTGTATCTAGTGTCGCTCCATCTACCACCTGTATTATTATTTGGCTTAGATCGAGTCGAGACCGATGTATTTTTTTAAGTCGAACTCGGGTAGAGGGTTCTATGAATTTACTTAGGCAGTTGCTTATTTTTTTGCTTGTGATTCTTCGCCTAAGGCGTCGTATATTACTGCGTGGTTGTGTTTCTGCCGAGTGGACGTTGATTTTGCTCACATATGTGGGATGCCACTATATTTATCTTTTTGTACTCCTTTTATTTAAACTTTACAAAAGAGGTGCTTCCCGTTTTTCATACAATATTTCAAAACAAGCTTCACTTTTTACAAAACTTTTCAATTCTTCACCTCCACTATTTCTTTTAAAAATGGTTTAGATTCTGGGTTTTTGGCTTACTTGGATTGCGTCATCGTCTGTAGACGTTGCATGATTTAAGTGTCGGTTACTTTCGGTTCCGGGTCATGACAAAATGTGAGCTTAGGACTGTTTGAAAATAAAAATAAAAAAATGGTTTTGCTTAGAACAAGCAAAAGATAAGTTTGGGGGTATTTTTCACTTTAGAATATTGCATTTAATACCGCTCATTCTTATGCATATTTACATGTAGATAGGTGATTTAAATCCATGTTTGCTACTTGATTTCAGGTTTCAGGTTCTCAGGAGCATTTAGTCCAAAACAGCGCAAATCACACACATTCCCTGTAAAAATGATGTTTTCAGAACAGGCGAATGAAAACAAATAAAATAAGGATTTTGGCCACATCAAATCCGTCATGTGTTGTCTACCGGTTCAAGAGAGAAGACAAGAACAGTAGTCATTCGTGTCTCAGACAAACACAGAACACAAGGAAAACGCATTAAATGGGTTTTGAAAAATGCAAAAGAAATTGATATCATAAGATGATGGAAAAACCGTAATATTGAACTGCTGTAAATCTGAAATAAAATCAGTGAGTTTTTGCAAATCTTATGATGAAATTGTAAGAATGGAACACCAGAAGAACACAGAAGTAATACGGTGCACCAATTCCCAAAAACGACAGTGGATCGGCGGTGGAGTAAGAGGAAATGGCAGCGGATAAGCGGTCCAAACTTCGTCATCCGTGACAAAATTTCATGGTTATTTTGGTCATTATGTAAGACTTCATAAAACACCCCTGAACTATTTTTCCAGAGCCTATATAAAACCCAGATCAGAGCACTTGAGAGGCATTCCCTTCTTTGCATAAACTTTACTGAATTAGTCTGTATCATTTCAGTTTAGCCATTAAAATTCTTTCCATAGCATAGAGTTTGATTGAGTTCTTGGTTTTTCTCTCATCTTGCAACTTCTTTAGTGAACTTGCAATAATAGATTAAAGCCATTGAATTCAAATCTTGTAAAAGTTCGAATTATAAATAAAGGTTTGTTCTTATTCTTTTATATTTTTGCAACTTTAATTCATTGCTCTTTTAATTCCTTAGATAACTTGTTCTTAATTTGTTAAAGTAGATGTTTTTGTTTTCTTGATTTTTAATTTATCTTTTTTGTTAATCTTGATTATTAAGCGATGATACTCAATGGATATTTATTGCTCTTGTGAAAACCCAAGTAGTTAGCTTTCTAAATTTTTATTGATCATCTCTTCTATTTCCCTTTTCTTTTTTTGATTTATCATTTTAACAATAAGTGAGTAATTTCTCACTTGTCAGGGGTAAAGAGAGGGTAGTTCGAGAGACAGAAATTCCTTGTTCTTCCCTTTGCCTACATATTTAGATTGAATTTAGACCGTCATGCCCCGCTTCCCAAGACACATAAATTACGGTACGTGACAGAGCCAACTATACTACCTGTGGCTAGGAATCATCCCTCCACAATCACATTACGGCAATCTATCGGATATCAAGAACAGAAAAATATAATCTAGCAAGTATATGTCCATTTGCCACAGTAAATAAAATCAAGAAAATGCATAAAGTGGAAACCAATCAAGATCCAATAAACAATATCTGAATCATGTTCCAATATAAGCTCACATCAATAAACAAAACTACAGAAATAAACAAACTAAACATCTTTAATAATACATGTTCAATTCTTCATTGCTCGGCTTGACTGTTAAAATACTCTTGATCTGCCTGCGATAAAAGTAGAGCAACTGGGCCATGCAAAACCTAGACGTCGGTGTGTCATTATATCAAAATAACAGTAATAACCAGGATATAATGATATAAGTAAACAAGGATGTAAATAATAAACACTGATATATAACAGGAAGCTATGTGTATGTATGGATATGTGATGTGTATCCTAAATCTGTGCTTCTAGGTTATCTATTCTAACGTCTTTGAAATCAATTAATATAATCCTCATCATAACCCAACAGTATATATCCCGTTCATTCCCTACGGGACCACGGTAACGGTACTTATTCCGTAACACCCGAAAACATGGCAAACAATGATTTATTCCGTAACGCCCGGAAAAACTGAAAACAATGATTTATTCCGTAACGCCCAGAACCACGGCAAACAATGATATATTCTATAACGCCCAGAACGACGGCAAACAATGATTTATTCCGTAACATCCGGAAACACGACAAACAATAATAATATCCTCTTTGTTAGTTATATGTATGCCCTAGAGGCCATTACTGTACATGGGATGTATATCGTAGTGGATGCTTGGACATATATAGGGAGGACTTTCTTGCTCGATATAATAGTATGCTATCTGGTTGCTCTGTCTTAACATGTTGACTTGTATAAGTGATACTGTCTTGCTCTCACATATTGATTGTCCTACACAGAGGTTTCCTGGTTCATGCGAAATAGAGTAGGAGCACATATGTGATATGTGCGGAACCGATATTAATGCGAGTATGTGATACCGCATTCTATTCTCGCGATATGTGACATTCGTAGGTTATATGTGATATAGCCAAGTTATCGGATCAAGTGTTGATTCGATAAGTTGTTACATTTGATATTAGTCGGTTATATGTGATATAGCCGGATTATTAAATCAAGAGTTGATTTAATAATTTAATGTAGAATTATATATTTGATATATTAAATTATATTAACTAATATTAGCTCACTTAAGTATTCATTTTTCTCACTTATGATACATTGATATATATGTGATATATGTTAAATGTATTGTTTTCTTTTTGCACAAAATATATATATGATATATATTGTTGTGTCATGCAAGGTTACACATGCAACATGTTTGTAAGAGACTCACACCATGATAGGTTAATGCTAGGGTTTTATTAGTTTTAAGTAATTCAAACATTTAGAATTATTCATGGATGAGCTTGGAGAAGTCAGTAGAACATTGACTTAGTCCACTTGTTTGCCTAGCTTAAGATATTTGTTAACCCAACCCTTAACTCATAGCTATTGTTTAGTCTCTACAATGGTTAGTGCATGAAATACACTCACCATGGTTACATTTCTAACCTTATGAGTTTCATTCATCATCTTCTTCTTCTTCACTTGAGAAAAAGCTTGCTAGTTTTTTCTAAGTGATGAAACCTTGTGAGAAAAATAAATCTAAAGTGAGCCCACTTCCTACTTCATTATCCTTTACTATTAGCCATTTAGTTTAGGGTGTTTACTTCACTAATTCACACATTAGTGAAGAGGTAGCATAAGCTCGAGTCTCCTCGACGTAGATCGTCTTCGGTCTCGAAGACATTGAGCAAGTTTGTTTGTTTCTTTATGTGAACCCTTACTAGAGTCCGGGTCTTCACAACTTGCAGCAAAGGGACTACGACATGGAGCTTTAGAAGTGAAGGATCGGTCTACAAAGGTTCTATTCCCTCATTAACTTAGATGTAAAGTGTTTACATTTAGTTTCGTCGGATTTTCTAGTAACGATTCTAGGGTTAGAGTTAGCTAGAACGGAAAATTTTTGAAATTGGTATAGACGATGCCTCCTGAAATCTTGTTGCCGTGCTAGACAACCCTGCAGTGGTATCAGAGCCTAGCTAGAAAATTAGACAATGTTTGCTAGGATTACGAAACTGAAACTACTCCAAAACACCCGATACGTTAACTTATTTCTGTCAAATTTTTAAAGGGCTTTAAAAAAATTTTAAACAACTGCAGAATATTGTATGTGATGCAACATGAACATAGTACAAAATTGAACCCCTCTCAACGGTTTTTGGCCGGCCAGATGCACCTTAAAACCGGTGTGCTCGGTTTTGTGAAGGAGTCTTGGGTTCAAATTTGCACTGTGTTCCAGTCTCTGGGTTTTGGGGTTTCAGGTGTTGCTAGTTTTTGCTAAAATTGCATGTGATGTTAATTTTCTGCATAGGCAATTCGGACTGTTTCGTATTCGTAATTCTAATGTTTGTTTCGGGTATTTTAGACGGTGATAAAAAGTCTAAAGGATGTCAATAACCCATCTTTTCCCTTGCTGGAAATTTTCCAAGAGTTGGATTTTTCCTAGCTTAAAATATTCAGAAAATCATGCAGGTGATTCTGTGGACCCTCTAGAAGAACGAAAACTTAACTCAATTCTGTGACCATCAGAACCGCCATCAAACCCTAAAGTTTGTGGTAGTTCAGCGGTGCCACAGGTGAGACATTGGTTGACCCTTCTACGGCTGGTTCATATGTGTTGTGGCATGTTCTGGGTGCTTTTTTAGACTCCGCTCAAGTGTTGAGCTTGTTGGAAATTTTGGGTGTTTGTTTATTCGATCGAAAAGTTTAACATCGTTTAGCTATCTGTGATTATGATACAATATTTGGAATCCACTAAAGGAGTTATGAGATAACTAGTTTAAATTTTATAAATCTAGCAGTTTAGTCTCATTTGATCGGTTTCCATGGAATTTTGATGTGGATCAAAAGTTTGTCGCAATTACGTAGTGTACACGGATACTCGCCGGGTAACCTTACTAGATAGCCATGCCCCATAGCCCCGACCAAGTGACTGTAGGAGAACTCTGTCGTCAAAAGCATCCGTTCGGATGCTCACGGCCGCGATGTTCCGCCTTAGTGCACTTCGTCGACGGCATCAGGGGTGCGGCCGTCTACTAAAGTTTCCGACGAGCATTCGATTAGGTTATCGAGAACCTTGTTGAATTACCCGACAGATTATTGGAAAGTGTTTTCAATATCGAGACTAAAATGCGGGGTTTATAATTATTAGGCATGCGATGTGTAAGGAATTGATTTGGTTGGGCATGAAATCCAAAGTATGTGATACATTGGGTTTATGATGTCTAAGGTGGTTGTGGATTCCAACTGTTGTAGTTTCTCACTTTCTTTTTTGCGATCGTAAGTGTAATATGTGGGGTATCGCCGGTTTCGTTGCTATACGTCAACGATAATTGGGATACGCATATTTACTTGCGTTGATGACATGTGATATTATGTGTTGTTGTGATATGTTATATTGGATCGTCGTGTTTTGAATAGCCAAGGGTTTTATGTAAGATCGGAGTTTTTCATTTTCATTCATGTAAAAGCTTTTATGTAATATTATTTTATTGTGGTACTTCCGGGTTGAGGATGATGTCACCATTGATGTATATTATTTACTTTTCCGCATTAGGATAGACCCAAGACGGGGAGCACAAGTAACCGGGTTCTAGGGTCCAGTGGGAGACCATCTCGAGGAGTCGAGACCGGGTCTCCTAACTCTAGAATTGGTAGGGTTGCTTGCCGCTCTCGTAGGGGTCTAGGGATGTAGGTTTCGCTATTCATCGCGACCGTGGAATCCGTGTTCCATACTGGCTTAAATAAAACACGGAATTCCCAGTATATCCAATATTTCATATGTGATTCTTCCGCTGCTGATATTCTGTGATGTGATCACTTGATATGTTCTAAGACGAATGCCTATTTTATATATATGAGATATAATTAATATTGCTGCTTTCGTTTCTTCTGTGATGCTTGGGAAGCATAATTTGATGGGACTTCGTTAATGAGATTAATGAAAGAAATAAAAGAAACCTAAAAGATGTTGTAAAAACTTGTTTAAAAACTGGTAGCTCTAGTTCTTGCTTTGCATAGCGGTATTCCTTGTAAAATATCCAGCACCTTATTCAATAAGGAAAGAGCCGAGATCTCTTCACCGGGAGTGACCTCTTTAGCGAAACTAGAAGATGTTAATACTCACTCGGTTTTGTTTTTGATTGCTTCTATAGTTCTTGCTTTGCATAGTGGTATTTATGAAATATCTTGCACCTTATTCAATAAGGAAAGAGCCGAGATCCCTTCACCGGGGTGACCTCTTTAGAAAAACTAGTAAAAGCCTCAAAAACACTCCTTTTCAAATTCAATCAATTCTACAACGATATCAAGTTCATTACGCAAAGGGTTTTCTTAAAAACCTGTCGTAGCCCTCCGTCATTCAGATAAGTGGTATTTAGTATTCGTGTTGCGTTTGTTGACCTCTGTCAAGGCGTACTGTGCGGTAGCTGATTAGTGCTTATCTGCAAAGCATATGATGCGATTGGATTAGGATAGTCGTACGACCTTGTTGACTTCTGTCAAGGGTCGTGCGGGTGGGTTTAATTCAATCAGGAAATGACGGGTTGAACTTGACTAGCACCCTATGGTTTGTTGACCTCTGTCAAGGTCATGGGATGTTCGGGGCAAAAATTATCTGGAATTTCAAGTGTTGAAATTTGTAATGATATTGCATACCTTCTATGAGATAGTTGGATCCCGATACCCACTGCGAGTAAAAGTTACTCCTGGGATAGTTTTACACATTACAATTAGCCGATCAAGTAGGTGTCTAGAAAGGTGTTAACGGGGTTACGCCCCTGGGAAAACAAGGTTTATTTTAATTAGGTCTGTGCGAAAGCACGGGGAACCTCCCTCAAAGTACCGACACTGGCCTGGCCGAAAGATTGGCAAATTTGTTGGGTGTAATTAATCCCGGCTAGTCTTATCTTTTAGGGTTTGAAGGTAGATTTGACTAAAACAATGGGAGACATCCTGATTAGATAAACTAATAACTAATATAATCCTGCAAGAGCGCACGCAGAGTGTGTTCTTCTCTCTCTCTCCTGGTAGAAACCATGTCACGCCTTAATCAAGATAATAATATGGATGCATTGACCGAACCTGCTTATTATACTTAGCTAGGGAACGTTGGTTCCGCTCTATCTTATAAATGTTATAAGTCCAAGAAGGAAATAGGGGAATATCCGGATTTCCACGCGACCCAATCTAGGAATAAGCATGTTGATGTATATTCTTCGTGTGTGTTCATTACCAAGAACTGTTTCTCGGTATCCTCTACGTCATAGGTATGTGATACCAGATCAGGATCCCGCATATGTAAGATGTTACATGGGCTACAGAAAGGTAAAGAACTGGGATTGGGTGATATATCTCTAAGTGTACATAATTGTGCAAGTGTTGCAGCCAAGTCAGTTGGCAGATATCACCTTGTATAAATACACTGATTTTGAACAAATGTTATTAGATACCGAACCTGATATACAACATTACATCAGATTCTTTATTAAGTTAAAGAATGGTATAATTCTGTATAAGAGGATAATGTAGTGAACATTTTCCTTAATCAAGAGTTGATTGGATCAGGCACATTATAAAATAGCATATACGTTCAAAATCAAACCACAGTTCAAAATATATAGAACACTCAAGAGGAGTAATTCATAAATGAACGAATCCTTCTTGTGGCATTGTAGACTAGGTCATATCAATGCGACACGACCAGCTAAATTACATATGGTAATCTGTTCGAATTTTCATCTTATGATACTTTCCAGTCTTGTCACAAAGGTATAATGACCAATACTCCGTTTACATGAAACAGAGAAAGAGTTAGTGAACTCTTGGGAATGGATACACGATGATGTACTCGGTCCTATGTCTACAAATGCCTGGGTTGGTTCTTGTACTTCATTACATTCATCGACTATCTCTCAAGATTCAGACATGTGTTCCTGTTGAAACACGAGTCTGAAACTTTTTAAGAAATTCAAGGAATATAAGCTTGAAGTTAAGAATCAGACTGGTAGAAGTATTAAGTCCTTCAATGTGATCGAGGAAGAGAATACTTGCGCATGGAGTTCCTGGAGTTTCTAAAAGGAGAATGTGATTCTCACTCATCTTACTCCTTCGATTACACCACAGCACAACGGTGTATCGGGGCGGAGGTATCGCACCTTATGAGATATGGCGCGCTCTATGATGAGTATTGCTGAGTTACATGTTTCCTTTTGGAGTTATGCACTTGAGAAGCTGCATACCTATTGAATGGGGTTCCAACCAAATCAGTTCCTACCACTACATATAATATATGGAATGAGAAGAGACCATGTCTTAAACAAGTGAAGATATGGGGTTGTTCGGCCTATATTAAAAGACAGAATCCGGACAAGCTCGAGGCAAGGTCAGTTCTGTATAAGTTTGTTAGGATATCCCAAACATTTATGAGGGAATATCTTCTACAACACTGAGGAGCAAAAGGTGTTTTGTTTATCAGCATGCCACCTTTTTAGGAAAAGGAATTTCTTGTGAAGAAATTAGTGGTCGTGAGGTAGAACCGGAAGGAGTTCCAGCTCGACAAACCAACAGCTGATGATTTGGTGAAACCAAAGGATTCAATAGTCTCCAACGAAACCTCAGCCTCTCCGCAAATCTGGTAGGGTTCTTCATCCACTTGAGAGATACTGCGGTATTCTCGGTGACAGTGGGAGCGGGGATTGCATCATGGTAGATGATGGCCCAACTAGGTTCAAGCAGGCCGTCATGAGTAGGGACTCTGTGAAATGGCCGAATGCTATGCGATCAAAGATGGAATTCATCTACACCAACAAAGTATGACTTTAAATGTTTCACCTGGAGGGGTAAAACCCATTGGGAGCAAATGGATCTTGAGAAGATTCCTGGTGTAGATGGAAAAGTTGAGACTTTCAAAGCTATGCTTAAGTGCATCAAGTTCAATGCAAGCATCGCGGAATTGGAACAGTTGTTTTGATGTGACAGTCAAAGAGTTTGACTTCATCAAAATGGTAGATGAACCTTGTATATACAAGAAGGTTGTAGAGAGTAAGGTTGTCTTACACGTATTGTACGTAGATAACATACTCTTGATAGGAAATGGTTTTTTATGCTACACTCGGTCAAGCTCCTCTTATCACGAGGATTCTCAACAGAAGATCTGGATGATACCTACTGCATCTTCTGAATTATGATCTATGGTGATAAATCTAAGTGGATGTTGGAAGTGTCCCAAATCCAGTTACATTAACACCGTACTAAAGGGGTTTAGTATAGAGGATTCTAAGCGTAGTGGTTCGCCCACTTACTCAGGAATCACTCTCTCCAAAAAGATGTCTTCCAAGACTGATTTGGAGAGAGCTCGCGTACAAGGGATACCTATGCTTCGGCAGTAGGCTCTATCATGTGTGCGATATTATGTATCAGATCAGATGTAGCTAACACACTAAGTGTAGTGATCAGGAATCAATCGGATCTTGGGAGAATCACTGGACAGCTGTGGAGGACATTCTTAAGTACTTGAGAAGCACTAAAAGAAAGTTCTTGGTTCGAGCTTTCAGAGTGATAAGGTCGACTGAAAGTCAGTCACAGACGATGTCTTTACCCTCAGTGGAGGGACGGTATGTTGGAAGAGTTCCAAGCTAGATACCGTGACATACTAGACGATAAAGGCTGAATACATTGCTACCAATGATGTTACCAAAGTGGTTGTCTGGGCATTTCATGTTCATAAGATGAACATGGTTCCTACCATTGAGTGTCCAATAATTGTTATTGTGACAACAATGGAGTTGTGGGTTTGGCCTAAGAACGCAGGTCCCATCAGCGTTCTAGACATATTCTAAGGCAAATATCACTTGATCAAGGAGATGGTTGATCTCCAAGGGATCGAGCTAAGGAGAGTATATTTTGAGGTTAACACGGCGGATCCACTCATCAAGGCCTACTTCCCCAAATACTATTTGAGAGATTTTGGGATGGTTGAGTATGGGATACTACAACCACTGCTATATTGTTGGGTATGGGATACTACAGCAGATGGCCTTAGCGCAAGTGGGAGATTGTTAGTTATATGTATGCCCTATAGGCCATTACTGTACATGGGATGTATATTGTAGTGGATTCTTGGACTTATATAGGGAGGACTTTCTTGCTCAATATGATAGTATGCTATCTGGTTGCTCTTTGTCTTAACATGTTGACTTGTATAAGTGATGCTGTCTTGCTCTCATATGTTGATAAAGCCCTTAGGATGTGTACTTGACTACCAGGACTATGATGGAGATCATACTAGTGGGGCCAAGGGTAGTCCACAAGTACACCCTATAATTGTTCCTAGTCGAAGGAGTATCGAGACGGGGCATCGATACTCCAGAGTAGACTAGCGTATACGCTTCTCGACCCATATGATGTGCGATGGATGATCCTACATCCATCGGTGTTTGACATAAGAGAAGGTATACGGGTGCTCGGTGGAGACTGGGTACACTGAACGGACTCGCCGAGAACTCCTAAATGGTATTATACCTATCGTCGGATAGCAGTTCTCTAGTGACACTTGTAGATGTTAGTTTGTAGACCCGAGATCGTCATAGAGTCTTGTATGATTCTAACTGTGCTTTGATTTCCACATACCACGGTCAAGAGATCGTGCAAAAAGGTGGTTTTTGGGTACACTCCCGAGTTACATGGAGGCAATTAGAGATAGGAGGGGTTTCGTCTTTCCAGGTATTCAGAGTTGATGTTGCGCTATATTCGATTGGCCATAATAGGAACTCCCTGGCCAGGGTTGCTGAGATCTACTGGTAAGTGTTATCGGTAGTTTATCGAACCGTTATGGACCTTTCATCGGCATGACTTATCAGGCTATTGGGGTCTGACGTTATACCACCCCCAGGCTGTGATATGCGACATATCTGACGAAGAGACTGGACTGTACGGTAGTGTTACTGATTGGATTCACAGGAGTACGAGCAGACTTGCTTGTTGATCTTCTGATCGCTCAATATCCAGGTGGCCTCTAAGTTTAGCAGACCGCTTGCGGCTTGTGGGTATTTGATATGATCATCACCTACTGCCGGCGTACTGACGAGTCTTTAGAGTCCTACACAGAGGTTTCCTGGTTCATGCGAAACGGAGTAGGAGCACATATGTGATATGTGCGGGACCGAGATTAATGCGAGTATGTGATACCACATTCTATTCTCGCGATATGTGGCATTCGTAGGTTATATGTGATATAGCCAAGTTATCGGATCAAGTGTTGATTCGATAAGTTGTTATATTTGATATTAGTCGGTTATATGTAATATAGCTGGATTATTAAATCAAGAGTTGATTTAATAATTTAATGTAGAATTATATATTTGATATATTAAATTATATTAACTAATATTAGCTCACTTAAGTATTCATTTTTCTCACTTATGATACATTGATATATATGTGATATATGTTAAATGTATTGTTTTCTTTTTGCACAAAATATATATGTGATATATATTGTTGTGTCATGCAAGATTACACATGCAACATGTTTGTAAAAGACTCACACCATGCTAGGTTAATGCTAGGGTTTTATTAGTTTTAAGTAATTCAAACATTTGAAATTAGTCATGGATGAGCTTAGAGAAGCTAGTAGAACATTGACTTAGTCCACTTGTTTGTCTAGCTTAAGATATTTGTTAACCCAACTCTTAACTCATAGCTATGGTTTAGTCTATGTTGGATATATGTATACCGTAGAGGCCATTATATGATAGTGGATGTATTTATACATGTGTGTATATATATATATATTCAGTGTACATTCTTGCTCGACATGATAATATGCTATCTGGTTCTTCTTTATCTGACATGTTGATTTGATCATGCTTTTATTCATTCACACATGTTGATAAAACCCTGAGGATATTTGCTTGACTACTATGATTATGATGGAGATCATACTAGTAGGACATTTGTAGTTTATAAGCATATCCAGAAAGTCCCTAGTCGTAGGTGTATCGAGACGGGGCATCGATATACCAGAGTTGACTAGCGTATATGATACTAGACCCATATGATGGGCGATGGATGTTCCCACATTCATCGATGTTTGACATCGAGATCGTATACGGGTGCTCGGTGGTGACTGGGTACACTAGACAGACTCGCCGAGAACTCCTATATGGAATTATATCTATCGTCGGATAGCAGTTCTCAGGTGACACTGGTACAGGTTAGTCTGTAGACCCGAGATCGTCATAGAGTCTTGTGTGTTCTCCAACTGTACTTTGATTACCACCCTACCACGGCTCTACTGAGTCGTGCAAACAGGTGGCCGTTGGGTACAGTCCCGAGACACACGAAGGCGATGAGCGATAGGAGGGGTTTCGTCTCTCCCGGTATTAGGAGTTAATGCTGTGCTGTGCTCGATTGGCTATATCAGTAAGTCCCTGGTCAGGGCTGTTGAGATTTACTGATAAGTGTTATCAGTAGTTTCTCGATCTGTTATAGACCATTCATTGGCACGACTTATTGAGTTATTGGGGTCGACGTTCCATCCCAAGACTCGATATGCAGCATATCTGACGAAGAGACCGGACTGTACGGTAGTGTTGTCGGTTGGCTCGACGGGAATTGTGACAGGTTCGCTTGTTTTCTTCTGATCGCTCAATACCTGGGTGGCCGTTACGTTTAGCTGACCGCTTGCGGCTTGGAGGTGCTATATATGTTCATCACCCACTGCCGGCGTATTGACGAGTCTTAGAGTCCCACAATGGAGTTACCTAGTCCAGGCGAAACGATGTAGTGCGCATATGTGATATGCGCGTGGACCCGGTTAAAATACGTGTATGAGATACCGTGTATTAATCGGGCGGTTTGTTTTTGGTCGGGTCGTATGTGGTATGGCCGGTTTGCTAAATCAAGTGTTGATTTATCATTGACCATTAGTTTCTCACTTTAAACCCTTTCTTGTCTTTATGTTGTATGCATGTATGTATGCATTTATTCTCATTCATGCACATATGGATGTGCATGCACGCATACATGCATACATAATTCTATCATGGTTGTTGATATAGTGGATGGTGGTAATATAAGACTCACACCATTTAGAAATATATGGATATTTCTTTTTTGGAAAAGAAAAATGGAAATAGAAATTGTTATCATGGTTTAATATTTTATTCTTGCACTAACCCTTTACTTTAACCATGATTTAATTTCTATGGCCATTTTTGCTCCAAAATAAATATCTAGATATTTATAACTATGGTTAAGAATGAGAAAGAGAAAATATATATATTTTTTCATTTCTCATTTTTATTCATAGGCTTATCATTATCTTGAGTTCTTCATAAGTCATCATCTTCTTCCTCCTCTCTCTCTTTCTCTCTAGCTTTCTCTTGTGAGCAAAAGAGTCATCAAGTTAGGATTTTGAAGTGAGAAAACAAACCACATCACCATTCTACACTAGTCTTGCCCATTAGTGTAGAGTGTTAGCTTCTACTTCTTCTCTTGATCTAGTGGAGCTTCAAGCTTGGACAAAGAGGACTCCGGGTGGATCGTCGTGGACCTAGAGGATCGCAAGAGAGCTTTTTCCAACCCTCAAGTAGCCAAGGAGTCTAGCGTAGGGAGCTACAAAGGTTGTACTCTCAAAACCCTAGCTTTTACTACTTCTGTTTGTGTTATAGTTTTGTTACCCTAGATTTTCTAGCATGATCCTTAGGTTTGTTTCTCTAGCACCATATAAATTTTAAATATGGCATGTGTGATGCCTTCAAACCCTTGTAGTGGTGCTGTAGGAACCCCTTCATGGTATCAGAGCCAGGCTAGAGCCTTAGGGTAACCTAGACGACGTTAAAAACCTCGAACGAACGAAAATCGACGCCCGAAGGGTGCTCTCTGGAAATTTTTCTAAAACCTGGATATTTTCAAATTAAAAATACTTAAAAAATTCAGCAGGGTATTTTATGGGCCCACAAGAAGTACGACGCCCAGACTCATCCGTACGACCGCGGAACCGCGGCCATAGTGTCGTTTCTGCGGCGGTTCCGCGGCGCAGTAGGAGAGTTATGGGCCTTATTTTCTTGTGCAGGCCCGTATGTATTTTGTGCAGTTACGGGTATTTTTTAAATCTGCTCAGGTGTTGAGCTTTCTGAGAAGTCTTTGGGTGTTCAACCATTCGATCGAATGTTTTAACGTCGCCTAATTTATTAATATTTGATACAATAATTAGAATATACAAATTTATTTGTTGCCTGTAAATCTAGCAGTTCGGTCTCGGCAACAATCGGAAATCTTGTTGAATTATCCGTCTTGTTTTGAAAAGGTGTTTTCATGGATGAGACCGAAATGCGAGCTTTACATTGTTAGGCATGAAATCTTGTATATGTGATATTCCGGGTTTGTGTTGTCTAAAGGCGGTTATGATTCCAATTGTTGTAGTTTTTCATTTATTTCTCTGTGACCGTAAGTGTAGTATGTGGTGTATCGCCGGTTTCGTTGCTATACATCAACGACAATCTGGGTACGCATACTTACTTACGTTAATGATATGTGATATTATGTGTTGCTGAGATTTGACATGTAGGATTCTCGTGATTGAATAGCCGGGGGATTTGATGTGAGATGAGAGTTTTCTTTTCATTCATGTAAAATTCAAATGTAATGTAATATTCTTTTATTTGGGGCACTTCCAGGTTGAGGATGATGTCACCAGTGTTGTATATTATTTACTTTTCTGCATTAGGATAGATCCAAGGAGGAGAGCACGAGTGACCGGGTTCTGGGGTTCAGTGGGAGGCCATCTCGAGGAGTCGAGACCGGGTTCTGGGGTTCAGTGGACTCTAGAATTGGCAGGGTCGCTTGCCGCTCTCGTAGGGGTCTAGGGGTGTGGGCTTGGCTATTCATCGCGACTGTGGAATCCGTATTTTCCATTGTTGGCTAAATACTAAATACGGACGTCCTAGTATATCCTATATTATCATATCTGTGTTTCTGCTGCCTTTATACTGTGATGTGATATCTGAGATGAATGCTATATTATATATGAGATATATAGTAGACGTTGCTTATGTTTTACACCCGCGCTAGTCCCGTCCCGGTATGCCTTTAGTTAAGTAACCTAACGGTGCATAACGGAACATTGCGGCGAATGCGGATGGCATAAGCGTACGTTGTATTTTCGTTTCTTTTCTGTGGTTGGCTTAAGGACTTAAATGATGGGGCTACATTAATATGATTAATGTAAAGAAAATAAACCTAAAAAGATGTTGTAGAATCGGATTTGAAAACCACTCGGCTATTTATGAAAAAGCTACATTTCAAAACTGCGGAGCTCAAGTCACTACTTTTGAAAACCATTTGATTCTACGACGATATCAAGTTCAAAGCGTTAAAGATTTTCTTAAAAATCATCCGCAACCCTCCGTCATTTTAGGAAGTAGAGTACTTAGTATTCATGCTACGTTTGTTGACTATAGTTAAGGCGTAGTGTACGGTAGCTAAGTGATGTCTTCCGACACTACATATGATGCAGATTAATTAGGACATTCATGCGACTTTGTTGACCATAGTTAAGGATCATGTGAGTGGGTCTAATTAATCAAGAAATGACGGGTAGAACTTGACTAGTGGTTATGATTTGTTGACCATAGTTAAGGTCATGGGTACTAGGGGTAAAAACTACATCGGGAATTTCAATAGTTGAAATTTGCAATGAGATTGCATACCTTCCATATGATGGTTGGACCCCGATCCCACTGTGGGCAATAGTTGCTCCCAGGGGAGTTTTGCAGTTTACAATTAGCTAACCCATTAGGTGTCTAGAAAGGTGTTAACGGGTCTACGCCTCTGGGAAGACGAGGTCTATATTAATTAGGTCCGTGTTAAAGCACGGGAAACCCCCTCAAGTACCGACACTGGCCTGGCTGAACGGTTAGCGAAGTTGTAGACTGTAATTAATCCTGGCTAGTTTTTCTTTTTAAGGTTTGAAAGAAAAACTTGATTAAAGCAGTGGGAGACATCGATTAGATAAGATAATAACCAATCTGATCTTTGCAAGAGCTTTCGCTAAGTGTATTCTTTTCTCTCTCTTAATGGCAGATACCAATGACAGGACTCAAACTTCTACTAGATAAAAATAAACTGAATGGGACCAATTATAAAGACTGGTTGAGGAATCTTAACATTGCCTTGACTTATGATAAGGTATCATATGTCCTCACGGCTCCAGCCCCGCCCGTCCCAGGTCCTAAATCCTCAGTTGCGGATATTGAAGTCTGCAAGACATGGAACGCTAACTGTGCCACGGCCAAATGCCCCGCGCTTGCATCGATGGATAACACACATCAAAAGCAGCACGAGAATATGTACGTTCACGCCATATTCCTCCATACAAAGGAGTTGTATGGAGAGCAATCCCGTGTATTACGATACGAAGCATCAAGAAAACTGTTTCAGATGCGAATGGCCCCTGGCACACCAGTAGGAGACCATGTTCTGAAGATGATAGATCTCATAGAAGAGCTTGAGGACCTTAGATGGACAATAGACAATGAACAATATACGGATATTATTCTGCAGTCCCGCCCCTCCACCTTTGCTCAATTTATAGTTAACTTCAACATGCACAACATGGAGAAGGAACTACCTGAACTCCTTAATATGTTAAGGAGTGCAGAGAGCACACTGAAATCAGTGAAAACTCCCGTTTTGAGTGTTGGGCAATCTTCCACTTCTCGTCCAAAGGCTAAGGCCAAGGGAAAGATAAAGAAGAAGCCCACCAAGCCTAGGGGTGGAGTTAAAAAGGTTAAGGAGAAGGACAAGTCCAAAGCTGGAGAATCGGAGAAAGAGGAATGTTATCACTGCCACAAAACAGGACATTGGAAGCGCAACTGCACGGAGTACTTAGATCTCAAGAAGAAGCATGGGGATGCTTCCGCTTCAGGTGTGTTTGTGACAGAAAACTGTTTTTCAATAAACTCTGCTTCCTGGGTATTAGATACCGGTTCAGGTTCTCACATTTGCAATTCTATGCAGGGTCTGAGAAATAGCAAGGTTTTGAAGACAGGTGACCATACTCTCCGCATTGGAAATGGTTCCAATGTACATACAGTTGCAGTGGGAGAGTATCACTTGGGGTTGCCATCTGGATGTATATTGGTTTTGAACCCATGTTATTATGTGCCTAGTATGCTTTGTAATATAATATCCGTTTCCTTGTTAGACAATGAAGGATATAATTTTGTATTGCAGAACAATGTTATGAACATTCACCTGAATCAAATGTTGGTTGGGTATGGTATGCTTAATAACGGGATATACGTTCTAAATCAACACACGGTTTTCAGCATAAAACACACTAATAAAAGAAAACTTTCATAAATAAATGAAGCTTTTCTTTGGTACTGTAGACTTGGTCATATTAACGAAACAAGACTAAACAAGCTACAAAAAGATGGATATTTAAACCCTTTTGAATATAAATCTTATGCGACTTGCCAGTTTTGTATCAAGGGTAAAATGATCAAAACTCCGTTTATCGGACACGGAGAAAGAGCTACTGAGCTCTTAGGCCTCATACACAGTGATATATGCGGGCCAATGTCTACACAGGCTAGAGGCGGTTTTTCATACTTCATTACTTTCACTGATGATTTCTCAAGATTCGGTCGTGTATTTTTATTAAAACACAAATCCGAAGCTTTTGAGAAATTCACTGAATATAAACAAGAAGTAGAAAAACAAACCGGCTTTAGCATCAAAATGCTTCGATCAGATCGAGGTGGGGAGTACCTCAGTACAAAGTTTGCAAACTTCCTAAAAGAGAATGGGATTCTCTCTCAGCTCACTCCTCCTTACACACCACAGCACAACGGTGTGTCAGAACGATGGAATCGGACCCTATTAGATATGGTCCGTTCTATGATGAGTGATGCTGAGTTATGATTGAGAGATGTTTTGTCGATCAAAAATATTTACCGCAATCAAGAACGGCGTCGCATGAAGCTAGCCAGTGAATACGGGTCGGTCCACAGGGATGTGTAAATCTCCTTTAAGTTCTTACGAGTTAATTCCAAATGGTGTTTGGATTTATAATTAAACCTAAAAATTGAAGTTGTATGAGACTAGGATTAGAAACTTGCTAGGATTAGGTCTAGGGAAAATTTGGTAAACAAAGATCTACATCTCTTTCCATTGCTATTAATTAAAGATATCATATTAGTGTTATGGTAAATCTTAACAAAGGGGATTAGGATGATTGGGAAGATTGATTCTTCCTCTAGATCCTTGTCCTTCTTTTCTTAATCTTTACCCTAACCTCCATGGAAAACCTTAAAATCCGGTCCTTTAGACTACGGAATCACCGTTACCTTGAGGGTAAAAGTGCCGTAGGGAGCGGAATAAAAAGGTATGCATGGAGTTCTAATGTTCATAAAAGTTTAGCAACGAAAAGAGATGAGAGATCTTCGTCTCTCAAATCCTTCCCTATTCCTAACCCTAACAAGCGAGGAAACTACTCGCTCATTGAGGGGATGAAAGAAGACATGAGTGTATTAAAGAGAGAAAACATCATTGCAAATTAATAAAAGCTAAAATAAATTAAACTAAGGCGAGAAAGTAAATTACCTAGGGCAGATATAAAAAACTAGAACTACTGCAAGGAAAATTACCTACTTACTTTTGATGCACTCTAACTTCAAGAAAACAGAATTTTATTCATGAGAAGAGGCATAAGAAAATACAAGGTCTTGGGTTCTATTTATAGGACACAGAAACCCTAGGTTTACAATTGCACCGCATGTCTACAATTACAAATATACCCCCAGAAAATCTTTCCATAGCCGCCAAAGAAATTTGGTAAAATTTTATTTGCGTACGGGCACAGGACGGCCGCGGATCCGCGGCATTGGTTGGCTTGGGCCGCGGATCCGCGGCCCAATGGTGAGTTCAGCCAATCATTTCTTCTGGGCTGCCTTGGTATCTTTTGGGCTTCCTGGTTCTTTATTCCTTTTATCAGTTTGGCTTCTGTATTAATTCCAGATCTTCAGTGAACACTTTGCAATGGATCTTTTAACCGTTTTTCCTCGCAAATTTGGATCTTGCGTTTCCTTGTTGAAGGTGAACCGTTCTTCTGCTGGGCTTACTAAGATCTTCCTATTTGTTGGTCAAAAGTCTCTTTTTGTGTCATCTTTTGTCTTTTTTACTGTTTTCGTTCCAAGAACCTGTAACCTGTAACATGTAGCAGATATGGGTCAAAAGCACCTGTTTTTATTCTTAAATGCATAAGAATGGGGAATACAAAATGCAATATTATGTTATGAACAAATACCCCCAAACTTATCTTTTGCTCGCCCTCGAGCAAACTTATTATTTAAAAATCTAACCTAGCCGCACTTTCGCAGGGAAACGCGATTGCACTGAGCTCGTGCAACAAGCCGTTAAACCTCTAGGTGTCCCTAGTAGGAGGAGTGTTGTCTCCTGAGGGTTTTCAGCGGATTACACCCACAAAATCCTATCAATTTGGTTTTACGACCTTTGTTTTCTAATTAGGTTTTCTAACAAGGAATTCTATTATCGTCAACCCGCAAATTATCCACCCATATTCTTCACACTTTCTCATTATTTAACTTAAGATTATATATATCCTGTAGAATTACCTAGCTTTCGGCATTTCTTAAGTTTTCCTTCTGGGGTTCCATCTCTACTTAGGAATTTCTATCAACTCTATTAAAGATACAAGTTTTATTCTTCACTCCTTTCTCTCATCTAAACTCTAATCACATATCCCTACGTGTGTGTAAATATCACCCCTACACTTGGAAATTCAAATCAAGCAATCGTACTCTCGTCCATTGTCAAAAGCACTTATTAATTGGTGATCTTTCGCTTTCACATCCTTCATGCGACTGTTAATACTTCTTGAGGTACCAACAACCGATTACAAGATGCGTTAGCACTTTAAAGCGTACTTCCTAGCTTTGCAATACCCAAGGCTTTTAGCAGTGACTCCCAAACCAGTTGGTCTAAGGCACTAGGTGATGAAGCACCCTCGCTAAATATTTTTCTATTTTTACAGCCTTAAGTAATCACAAAAACCAGTGTCCATTTTTTTCTTTATTCACTTTTTTTTTTATGCTAAGGACTTTAGACAAGAGTATTTCAAGGTCTCTTCTACTAATCCAAGTTTCAAGGTGCGTGTTTGTGCGTTTTGTAGGATATATGTTTTTAGAATCTAGACTTAAGCTAGGAACTATTTTTCAAACTTATTCTCTAATAAAAGTTTTAATACTTTTCCTTCGTTTCGACTTAGCCCAAGAACTGAACCCAAAATTTGCCTATTTCTAAATAATCTACAAAGACAAATACTTTCTACCGTTAAACTTTAAGAAAGGTTATTTTTAAGGTTTTTAATTTGCTAAGTCTAAGATTTAGTTTTTCCTAGCCAGTTACCCTATTTATCAAACTCAAGTCAATTAACCAGAATTGAATACATTAATTTTTATAATTTTTTTGAATTTTTTCAATTTTTATGGGTTTTTCTGTTTTCTAATTTTTTTTTTTTCAATTTTTCAAATTTTTATGATTTTTTATATAAAGATGCAATGCAGAAATATACATATGAATGCAAAAGGAAAACTTACCGATCATACCCCAAACTTACAATGGACAGTGTCCTCACTGTCATGCTGCACCAAGTGGGTTGATAATATCGGCGAGTTCCTGCTTATTATTATATTTACATATTATATACACACCCCCAAACTTATTTGAAATAATGTTTTGGAAGAAAAGAAATCTGGGGGTGAAAGTGGAGGAATATTACTCAGTGTAGATCGGCTCCTGCAAGAACAGGAGCTCCTCCGAAGGGTCCGCTGTGAGGAACGGTTTCAAACGATGCCCATTTACTTTGAAAAGCGTACCGTCCTCCGGGTTTTCCAGATCAACCGCACCGTGCGGATAAACGGTGCGGACTACAAAAGGTCCCCTCCACCTAGAACGGAGCTTGCCGGGATGAAAATGTAACCGAGTATCATATAATAAAACCTGTTGACCTGGTTTAAATGTCTTGCGCAAAAGGTTTTTATCATGAAATACCTTAACTTGGTTTTTAGCAATCACGGCATTATCATATGCCTCATCCCGCAGCTCTTCTAGTTCATTTAACTGCAGCTTTCGGTTGCTGCCCGCATCTCCTAAGGATAGATTCAGCTCTTTAATGGCCCAAAATGCCTTATGCTCAATTTCTACTGGAAGGTGGCAAGCCTTCCCGTAAACAAGCCGGTATGGAGACATGCCAAGATCGGTCTTGTATGCAGTACGGAAAGCCCATAGTGCGTCGATCAATTTTAGTGACCAATCTTTACGGTTTTTAGAAACCGTCTTCTCCAAGATTTGCTTAATTTGTCGATTCGAGACCTCGGCTTGCCCACATGTTTGGGGATGGTATGGCGTTGACAGCTTATGGGTGATAGAGTACTTGCGCATTAAGGACTCAAAAGCCCTATTGCAAAAGTGAGAACCATTATCACTTATTATCGCGCGAGGGTGCCCAAATCGAGAAAAGATGTGTTCTTTTAGAAACCGAACGACAACCTTGTTATCATTCGTTCGACTAGGCATCGCCTCGACCCATTTTGAAACATAGTCAACAGCCAAAAGAATATACACATTTCCAAAAGAGTTGGGAAATGGTCCCATGAAGTCTATACCCCAAACATCAAAGATGTCTACAACCAAAATAGGTTGGAGCGGCATTTCGTTTCTCCGCGATATCCGGCCCAAGTGTTGGCACCGGGAGCAAGTTTTGCAGTATTTGAAAGCATCTTTGAAGAGTCGTGGCCAATAGAAACCACACTGCAAAACTTTCTCGGCTGTCTTCTTTGGGCCAAAGTGCCCGCCACATGCTTGATCGTGGCAAAAAGACAGCACACTCTTGACCTCATTTTCTGGCACACACCGACGAATGATTTGGTCGGGACAATATTTAAAAAGATAAGGTTCATCCCAGTAAAAATGCTTTACTTGGGACAAAAATCAAAGTTTATCTTGTTTCGACCAATCTTTAGGTATCAAGCCGGTGGCTAAGTAGTTCACAATATCGGCGAACCATGGTTCGCAAGAAACAGTCAAGAGTTGCTCATCGGGGAAAGCATCAGTGATAGGCAGTTCAAGTGTAGGCGAAGAAGGAAGTCGTGAAAGGTGATCGGCCACTACGTTTTCACATCCCTTTTTGTCCCGTATAATAAGGTCAAATTCTTGTAGCAAGAGGATCCAACGTATGAGCCTAGACTTAGCATCCTTCTTCACAAAAAGGTGGCGAAGAGCCGAGTGATCCGTGTACACTATAACTGGGGAGCCGATTAAATAAGGCCAAAATTTCTCAAGTGCAAACACAACCGCTAAGAACTCTTTTTCTGTTGTTGTGTAGTTTAATTGGGCCTCATTTAATGTTCGGCTAGCGTAGTAAATTACATGCGGCATCTTGTTAATGTGCTGTCCGAGAACAGCACCAATTGCAAAATCTGATGCGTCGCACATAATTTCAAAGGGATGCGTCTAGTCTGGAGATGAAAGGATGGGCGCAGAAATGAGTGAGTGTTTCAAAGACTCGAACGCTTTCATGCAAGTTGAGTCGAAAACAAAAGTAGTGTCCTTGGCCAACAAGAGAGTCAAGGGTCTAGCAATCTTGCTAAAGTCCTTGATGAACCGTCTATAGAAACCGGCATGGCCAAGGAAAGCTCGGATATCTTAGACGCATTTAGGAGGAGGAAGATTAGAAATGACTTCGATTTTTGCTCTATCAACCTCTATGCCGTTTTGCGAGATGACATGTCCTAAGACAATGCCTTCTCGTACCATAAAGTGGCACTTCTCCCAATTCAAAGTCAGGTTCTTTTCCCTACAGCGGGTGAGAACTGCGTCAAGATGTCGTAAACACTCATCGAAGGAGTCACCAAAAATGGAGAAATCATCCATAAAGATTTCCAAAAACTTCTCCACCATGTCCGAAAAGATCCCCATCATACACCGCTGAAATGTAGCGGGTGCATTGCATAACCCAAAGGGCATGCGACGATAAGCAAAAGTGCCAAAGGGACAAGTAAATGTAGTCTTGTCTTGATCCTCTTTGGCTATGGGGACTTGATTATAGCCGGAATAGCCATCTAAAAAGCAGTAGAATTCGTGCCCCGCCAATCGTTCTAGCATTTGGTCAATGAATGGTAAAGGAAAGTGGTCCTTCCTTGTCGCGGCATTGAGTTTCCGGTAGTCGATGCAGACTCGCCACCCAGTTTGGGTGCGAGTGGGAATTAACTCATTTGCCTCATTGGTGATGACCGTGATGCCCGATTTCTTTGGCACGACATGAATGGGGCTAACCCATTGGCTATCCGAGATAGGGTAAATGATACCGCTATCAAGACACTTAACAATCTCCTTCTTGACCGCCTCTTTCATGATGGGGTTGAGGCGTCTTTGTGGATCCCGTGCCGGCTTGGCATCATCCATCAAGTGTATATGATGTTCGACTATGAGGGGACTAATCCCCTTGATGTCCGCCATAGACCAGCCGAAAGCTTGCCGATTATTGTATAAGACCGTTAAAAGAGCCTTCTCTTGCTCAAGAGCTAGAGAGGCCGAGATGATAACGGGTAAGGTCTCATTTTCACCTAGATAAGCATATTTTAGGTGCGACGGCAAAAGCTTTAGTTCGAGTTTAGGTGGTGAAACAATAGATGGTAACAAAGGAGTAACTGTTTCAAACTCGAAGGATTCCATCAAAGGTTCAAATTGAGTGTACGCTACCGAGTCGGATGGTTCAACTAACTCATCCGAAAAAGCAAAAGACTCAAACTCGGGTGGAGAGTCTTCAAGATCATCAACAAAGGTGAAACACTCATAATCTTTGTCCGTCGTGAAAGCTGTGTCGGATTCTAGGAGGAACGCACTAGTGGCGTCAATATTACTGTGATCAAATATGAAATTTTCGAACTCACAGTCCTCCTCCGCGATCTCATCGATCGAGCACACATCAAGTACGCTAGAATTAGGCTCGCAAGGCTGACTTCCTAACTTGAAAATGTTGAGTTCAACTGTCATCTTGCCAAAAGATAAATTCATTGAACCGTTACGACAATTGATTACCGCGTTAGAAGTCGCGAGGAATGGTCGACCAAGTATCACCGGAATTTGATTACGGGGGTTAGCGACAGGCTGTGTATCCATAACAATAAAGTCCACGGGGAAAATGAAATCCCCTACTCTAATTAACACATCCTCCAACTCTCCCTTAGGGTGGATGATTGATCGGTCGGCCATTTGGAGAGTACAATGAGTAGGCTTGAGCTCTCCAACGCCTAATTGTTCGTACACCGAATAGGGTAGCAAATTGACACTAGCACCAAGATCTAATAGTGCTCTATTGATGGTCTTGTTCCCAATTGTGATCGAAATAGTAAGACAACCGGGGTCCTTGTGCTTTGGGGGTAAAGAATTGACAAGAGCATCACTAACAGCACTAGCCACGAAAACTTTCTTTGGTACTTGTGACTTCCTCTTTTTGGTGCATAAGTCCTTTAGGATTTTTGCATATGAAGGAACTTGTTGGATTGCATCCAGAAGAGGGATATTTATGCTAACCTGCTTGAACAACTCTACAATCTTCTCCATCTGTGGAGTTGGTTTATTGGATCTCAACCGATTTGGAAAAGGAACATTTTGAAAAGTTGTTGAGTCCAATTTTTGCGGATCAGATTGTTGAGTTGGAACGGAACCCCGTGTAGATGTGTTCGTGTTGTGAGAAGCGGGTCCGTTCAAGCTAGAAGAAGTAGAGCCATGTGAAGGATGGAGAATAGGCTCTAACGAAGAAGAAGATGAAGATGAAGAACCACCGGCAGAGGTGTCATGGTGAATACCCACATTGTTTTGCAGTACTTTTCCGGATCTCGACGTAGTCACCGCATTCACGTTATGATTCTGCTGTTCATGTGCAACATGTGCGTGACCGGGATTTGGGAGTGGTTGAGACGGAAGCTTTCCTTTCTCTCGCTCTTTCAATGCTGCGTTGAGTTGTGCAATTTGTGCCTCAATAGCTTTGATGCTTTGATCGTGTGAGGCACTGTTTTGCACCAAAGATTGAACAGAAGTCTCTATCCTAGCTGTGGACTGTGCAGATTGCTTTAGGAATGCTTCTAGACTTCTTTCGAGCGAGCTAACAGCATTTTGAGGGGGAACAAAATTGTTGGGCACAAAATTGTTCATCTGATTAGGGTAAGGTTGCTGTTGGAGAGGCTGCTGAAATTGAGTTTGTGGAGGTGCTTGTTGTTGTGGAGGAGGAGCCCTTTGAAAATTGTTGTTTCCTTGGGATTGTTGATTGTGATTCCAAGCAAAATTAGGGTGGCTCTTCCAACCCGGATTGTATGTCGAAGAGTATGGATCATTTCTTTGTCGTTGCTGAAAGGCAGCATTGACTTGATCTTGTCCTTGAGTAGAAGCAGTGTAAGGACACTCTTCGGTGAGATGTGATGGATCCGAACAACAAGCACAAACAGCTCGTGGGGGCACAACAGGGGCAGGAGAAGGTGCTGAGATTTTGGTCTCAAGCACTTCTAGCTTTTTCGTAAGAGCGGCCATCTCGGCCTTCATAGCAATTGACATCTGTACTTGATGTATGCCTGCCCTAGGTTGACCAATAGAAGAAGATGATGTGGTCTTGGTGCTCTCCCATTGAATTGTTTGCTCACTAAGATCCTCAAGAAACTGCCACGCTTCCTCACTAGACTTGGACAGAAAGTGACCTTGACTAATGGTTTCTACCAACTGCTTCGTTGCCGGGTTCAATCCCTCGTATAATGTTTGGCAAAGTTGCCATCTTTCAATTCCATGGTGAGGGCATTGAACGAGAAGGTCTTTGAATCTTTCAAAACATTTCCAAAATGGTTCGGCAGGAAGCTGTGAAAATTGTATAATCTCATTACGGATTTTAGCAGTTTTGTGATGAGGATAGAACTTTTTAAGAAAAGCTTTCACAAACTCGTCCCAATTTCTAATTGAGTGTGATGCGGTGTTGTATAGCCACTTCTCGGCTAGGTCACATAAGGTGAAAGGAATGACCCTTAGCCTTATAGCGTCATCACTTAATTGGGTAGTTTTCATCATGGCGCAAACGTTTTGGAATTTGTTGATAAAGATATATGCATCTTCGGATTCCAAACCATGAAACTTAGGCAGCATGTTGATGAAGTGGGGTTTGATCTCAAAATTGTCCCCATTAGCCGGTGGGAGGGAAAGACAAGTAGGAAGGGCGGTGCGGACGGGGTAGAAAAGATCCTGGAGCGCGACTCGTGCGGGCGCTTCGACAGGCGGAAGATTCGGGTTATTCGCATCTAGCGGAGGTGGAATCCTTCCCGTCGGCAAGGTATTGTTAGGATCGTATCCCGACATACCTTCGGAAGAATGTGATGGTGAAAGTGAGGAAGTGGACAAGATTTCGACTTCGGAGTCGAAAGGTTCATCGGTCGGTACCAACGAAACACGGACTAATCGGGCGCTAGGGTCCCTAGTCCAACCGGACATACACTAAAAGGGTTAGTGTAGTCGAAAGATGAAAGACAGAATGTGAAGGTAAGAAAACGTCAATGAGAAGAAGTGGTGTAAGTGAGTGCAAAGATTCTTTAGCGACAAGTTGCAAGTTTTGAAAAGATTTTCCTTTTTCTTTTTAAGTGAGCTTTTTGCAAAAAGATTTTGAAAAGAGACTAGTGACACAAATGCAATTAACCACACATGCACAATCAGGCCTAAGTCTAGGGTCACCTAGGTCAGCTAGACAGCTCCTAACTGTTCCAAAGAGCTAGAGATAGGACCTCAAACCGCCTCTTCACGGACAAGTACGGCCAGGTAAGTGGGAAGGAACCACCACTACAGTGGGCCTAATTAAAAACCACTAGCCTAGACACCGCAATGTCGGTTAGGATAAACGGCCGATGCCTATACTAGTCCTCTGTCCTATTGAGCTCGAGGTCCTTAGGGCTGAGTCTAATATTTTTTTAAATTAAAAGTGGTCAATGCAAATGCTTTACGTGATTTCTGGGGTCCTGGGAAGGGTGATGAAATCCCCACCCAATCTGAATTGGTCAATAGCCCCTTAAAGTCAGATTAAAGTATGCAAAGCAGTAAATCACTTGCAATCAATTTGCTTTTAAGCGCGGCGCAAAGAATCCTGCAGAAAATCAATTATTGGAAGGGGGAAGAAGATTTTTAGCGCAAAGAATCCTGCAGAAGATTTGACAGAAGATATATGGGGATTTGAAGAGGAGGGAAATAGGAAACAAACAGTGCAAAAATTTCTCAGAGAAGGCTCCAATATGCGGCGGAAGCACGGTGCGAGGTGGGGTTATGCGGCGGAAGCGCGGTGGTTTGGAGGCTTCAGGTCTCTGGATTTCTTCAGCTGCTCTGTACTTCCAATCTCCTCCTGTTCTGATGTATCTTTTTCTGTTTCCCTTTCTGTGTTGTTTCAGATCCGTCAAACCTGCAAAGATTCACAAAGAGAACCCTTCAAACAATAAAAGATGATATATATTTTATTTTTTTTTATTTTTGATTTTTCAGATTTTTATGAATTTTTAGATTTTTATGATTTTTTAGATTTTATATTAACCCGAAATTACGAAAAGAAAATTCTACGCCATCCCCGGCAACGGCGCCATTTGATTGAGAGATGTTTTGTCGATCAAAAATATTTACCGCAATCAAGAATGGCGTCGCATGAAGCTAGCCGGTGAATACGGATCGGTCCACAGGGATGTGTAAATCTCCTTTAAGTTCTTACGAGTTAATTCCAAATGGTGTTTGGATTTATAATTAAACCTAAAAATTGAAGTTGTATGAGACTAGGATTAGAAACTTGCTAGGATTAGGTCTAGGGAAAATTTGGTAAACAAAGATCTACATCTTTTTCCATTGCTATTAATTAAAGATATCATATTAGTGTTATGGTAAATCTTAACAAAGGGGATTAGGATGATTGGGAAGATTGATTCTTCCTCTAGATCCTTGTCCTTCCTTTCTTAATCTTTACCCTAACCTCCATGGAAAACCTTAAAATCCGGTCCTTTAGACTACGGAATCACCGTTACCTTGAGGGTAAAAGTGCCGTAGGGAGCGGAATAAAAAGGTATGCATGGAGTTCTAATGTTCATAAAAGTTTAGCAACGAAAAGAGATGAGAGATCTTCGTCTCTCAAATCCTTCCCTATTCCTAACCCTAACAAGCGAGGAAACTACTCGCTCATTGAGGGGATGAAAGAAGACATGAGTGTATTAAAGAGAGAAAACATCATTGCAAATTAATAAAAGCTAAAATAAATTAAACTAAGGCGAGAAAGTAAATTACCTAGGGCAGATATAAAAAACTAGAACTACTGCAAGGAAAATTACCTACTTACTTTTGATGCACTCTAACTTCAAGAAAACAGAATTTTATTCATGAGAAGAGGCATAAGAAAATACAAGGTCTTGGGTTCTATTTATAGGACACAGAAACCCTAGGTTTACAATTGCACCGCATGTCTACAATTATAAATATACCCCCAGAAAATCTTTCCATAGCCGCCAAAGAAATTTGGTAAAATTTTATTTGCGCACGGGCACAGGACGGCCGCGGATCCGCGGCATGGGTTGGCTTGGGACGCGGATCCGCGGCCCAATGGTGAGTTCAGCCAATCATTTCTTCTGGGCTGCCTTGGTATCTTTTGGGCTTCCTGGTTCTTTATTCCTTTTATCAGTTTGGCTTCTGTATTAATTCCAGATCTTCAGTGAACACTTTGCAATGGATCTTTTAACCGTTTTTCCTCGCAAATTTGGATCTTGCGTTGCCTTGTTGAAGGTGAACCGTTCTTCTGCTGGGCTTACTAAGATCTTCCTATTTGTTGGTCAAAAGTCTCTTTTTGTGTCATCTTTTGTCTTTTTTACTGTTTTCGTTCCAAGAACCTGTAACCTGTAACATGTAGCAGACATGGGTCAAAAGCACCTGTTTTTATTCTTAAATGCATAAGAATGGGGAATACAGAATGCAATATTATGTTATGAACAAGTTACCCGTCTCATTTTGGGGGCATGCATTAAAGACTGCAGCATTTCTACTGAACAGGGTCCCAACCAAAACCGTGTCTACCACACTATATGAGATATGGCATGGGAAGAGACCATCTCTTAAACGAATTAAGATTTGGGGTTGTCCAGCCTATGTTAAAAAACAGAATCTGGACAAACTCGAGACACGGTTGATCATGTGTAATTTTGTGGGATATCCAAAGAATTCTTATGGATATCTATTCTACCATAAGGAGGAACAAAAGGTGTTTATTTCTCAGTATGCCACATTCTTGGAAAAAGAGTTTTTCACAAATGAAACTGATGGCAATGTGGTGGATCTAGAAGATGTTCTAGAGACACAAACTACAAATGACGACTTGGTTGAACCAACTGTTGCAATAGAAACTGAGGAACCTCGGCCATTCCGTAGGTCTGGTAGGACTTCTCGTCCACCGGAGAGGTACTACGGTTTCCTCATTAATGGTGACAGAGAAGACTGTATCATGGAGGATGATGATCTTACCAGCTTTCAGCAAGCTATCACGAGTGGAGACTCTGTGAAATGGTTGGATGCCATGAGATCCGAAATGGAGTCTATGTACACCAACAAAGTATGGACTTTGGACGTTGTACCCCCTGGGGTAAAACCTGTGGCGTGCAAATGGATCTTTAAAAGAAAGATTGGTGTAGATGGACAGGTAGAGACCTATAAGGCAAGACTTGTGGCGAAGGGTTTTCGTCAAAGACCAGGTTTGGACTATGACGAAACTTTTTCTCCCGTAGCCATGCTTAAATCCATTCGAATGCTACTTACTATAGCTGCTCACTATGACTATGAAATATGGCAGATGGATGTTAAAACGGAATTTCTAAATGGAGATTTAGAAGAATGCGTTTATATGGATCAGCCAGAGGGCGTCATTGATAGTGGGAGCAGCGGGAAAGCATGTAGATTGCTTAAATCCATTTATGGGTTAAAGCAGGCATCACGGAGTTGGAACATCTATTTCGATGATGTTATCAAAGAGTTTGATTTCATCAAAAATCCAGATGAACCTTGTGTTTATGAGAAGGCTGTAGGGAGAGCTGTCACATTCCTCGTATTATACGTGGATGACATTCTTCTGATAGGAAATGATATTCCTATGCTACAATCGGTCAAATCTTTCTTATCACTAAGGTTCTCCATGAAGGACCTGGGTGATGCCACATACATACTGGGCATTAGGATCTATAGGGATAGATCTAAGAGGTTATTGGTATTGTCCTAAACCAGGTACATCAACACCGTCCTAAAAAGGTTTAGTATGGAAGACTCCAAGCGAGGTGCCTTACCCGCTTACCATGGGGTCACTCTCTCTAAGGACTCTTGCCCAAAGACCGATGAAGAAAAAGCTCGCATGAGCATTATAACCTATGCTTCGGCAGTAGGATCTATAATGTATGCGATGTTATGTACACGCCCAGATGTAGCTTATGCACTTAGTGTTGTAAGCAGGTATCAATCCAACCCAGGGGAGAATCACTGGATAGCTGTGAAGAACATTCTAAAGTACTTGAGAAGGACTAAAGAATTGTTCTTGGTGTATGATAATGGAGATCTCCAAATGGAAGCCTTTACCGATTCAAGCTTCCAGAGTGATAAGGACGATAGCAAACCTATCTCCGGGTTTCTATTTACCCTCAATAGAGGGGCGGTAAGTTGGAAGAGTTCCAAACAGGATACCGTTGCAGACTCTACGATGGAGGCTAAGTACATTGCTGCGAATGATGCCGCCAAGGAAGCCGTCTGGATGAAGAAGTTCATCTCGGAGCTAGGAGTAGTTCCAACCATTATTGATCCAATACCATTGTATTATGATAATAATGGGGTTATGGCGTTAGCCAAGGAACCCAGGTCCCATCAGCAGTCCAGACACATCCTGAGGCGCTTTCATTTGATCCGGGAGATTGTAGATCGCCGCAAGATCGGGATTAGGAGAGTAGACACAAAGAATAACGCCGCGGATCCACTCACCAAAGCTCTCCCTCAGCCGCAGCATGAGCGACTTTTTGAGATGTTGGGTATGAGATACGCCAATAACTGGCCTTAGTGCAAGTGGGAGATTGTTGGATATATGTATTCCCTAGAAGCCATTATATGATAGTGGAAGTATTTATACATGTGTGTATATATATATATATATATATATATATATATATATTCAGTGTACATTCTTGCTCGACATGATAGTATGCTATCTGGTTCTTCTTTATCTGACATGTTGATTTGATCATGCTTTTATTCATTCACACATGTTGATAAAGCCCTGAGGATATTTGCTTGACTACTGTGATTATGATGGAGATCATACTAGTGAGACATCTGTAGTTTATAAGCATATCCTGAAAAGTCCCTAGTCGTAGGTGTATCGAGATGGGGCATCGATATACACTAGCGTATATGATACTAGACCCATATGATGGACGATAGATGTTCCCACATTCATCGATGTTTGACATCGAGATCGTATACTGGTGCTCAGTGGTGACTGGGTAAACTGGACGGACTCGCCGAGAACTCCTATATGGAATTATATCTATCGTCAGATAGCAGTTCTCAGGTGACACTGGTACAGGTTAGTCTGTAGACCCGAGATCGCCATAGAGTCTTATGTGTTCTCCCATTGTACTTTGATTACCACCCTACCATGGCTCTACTGAGTCGTGCAAACAGGTGGTCGTTGGGTACAATCCCGAGAAACACGAAGGCGATGAGCGATAGGAGGGGTTTCGTCTCTCCCGGTATTGGGAGTTAATGATGTGCTGTGCTCGATTGGCTATATCAGTAAGTCCCTGGCCAGGGCTGTTGAGATTTACTGATAAGTGTTATCAGTAGTTTCTCGATCTGTTATAGACCATTCATCGGCACGACTTATTGAGTTATTGGGGTCGACGTTACCATCCCTAGACTCGATATGCAGCATATCTGACGAAGAGACCAGACTGTACGGTAGTGTTTTCGGTTGGCTCGACGGGAATTATGACAGGTTCACTTGTTTTCTTCTGATCGCTCAATACCCGGGTGGCCGTTACGTTTACCTGACCGCTTACGGCTTGGGGGTGCTTGATATGATCATCACCCACTGCCGGCGTATTGACGAGTCTTAGAGTCCTACAATGGAGTTACCTAGTCCAGGCGAAACGATGTGGTGTGCATATGTGATATGCGTGTGGACTCGGTTAAAATACGTGTATGAGATACCGTGTATTAATCGGGCGGTTTGCTTTTGGTTGGGTCGTATGTGATATGGCCGGTTTACTAAATCAAGTGTTGATTAATCATTGACCATTAGTTTCTCACTTTAAACCCTTTCTTGTCTTTATGTTGTATGCATGCATGTATGCATTTATTCTCATTCATGCACATATGGATGTGCATGCACACATACATGCATACATAATTCTATCATGGTTGTTGATATAGTGGATGGTGGCAATAAAAGACTCACACCATTTATAAATATATGGATATTTCTTTTTTAGAAAAGAAAAATGGAAATAGAAATTGTTATCATGGTTTAATATTTTATTCTTGCACTAACCCTTTACTTTAACCATGATTTAATTTCTATGGCCATTTTTTATCCAAAATAAATATCTAGATATTTTATAACTATGGTTAAGAATGAGAAAGAGAAAATATATATATATTTTTATTTCTCATTTTTATTCATAGGCTTATCATTATCTTGAGTTCTTCATAAGCCACCATCTTCTTCCTCCTCTCTCTCTTGCTCTCTAGCTTTCTCTTGTGAGCAAAAGAGTCATCAAGTTAGGATTTTGAAGTGAGAAAACAAACCACATCACCATTCTACACTATTCTTGCCCATTAGTATAGAGTGTTAGCTTCTACTTCTTCTCTTGATCTAGTGGAGCTTCAAGCTTGGACAAAGAGGACTCCGGGTGGATCGTCGTGGACCTAGAGGATCGCAAGAGAGCTTTTTCCAACCCTCAAGTAGCCAAGGAGTCTAGCGTAAGGAGCTACAAAGGTTGTACTCTCAAAACCCTAGCTTTTACTACTTCTGTTTGTGTTATAGTTTTGTTACCCTAGATTTTCTAGCATGATCCTTAGGTTTGTTTCTCTAGCACCATATAAATTTTAAATATGGCATGTGTGATGCCTCCAAACCCTTGTAGTGGTGCTGTAGGAACCCCTTCAGTCTCTACAATGGTTAGTGTATGACATACACTCACCATGGTTGCATTTCTAACCTCATGAGTTTCATTCATCATCTTCTTCCTCAGTTGAGAAAAAACTTTCTAGTTTTTTCTAAGTGATGAAACCTTGTGAGAAAAATTAATCTAAAGTGAGCCCACTTCCTACTTCATCATCCTCTTCTATTAGCCATTTAGTTTAGGGTGTTTGCTTCACTAATTCACCCATTAGTGAAGAGGTAGCATAAGCTCGAGTCTCTTCGACGTAGATCGTCTTTGGCCTCGAAGACATTAAGTTTGTTCGTTTCTTCATGTGAACCCTTAGTAGAGTCCGGGTCTTCACAACTTGCAGCGAATGGACTATGACATGGAGCTTTAGAAGTGAAGGACCGGTCTACAAAGGTTGTATTCCCTCATTCACTTAGATGTAAAGTGTTTACATTTAGTTTCGTCGGATTTTCTAGTAACGATTCTAGGGTTAGGATTAGCTAGAACGGCAAATTTTTGAAATTGGCATGGACAATGCCTCCTTAAATCTTGTTGCCGTGCTAGAAAACCCTGCACTCTTGAGTTACGTTTCGGTTACATTCTTGATTTCCCATTTTCCCCTTGGTTTGTGTTCAAGTCAGGTATTAACGATATAAATCTAATGCCAATACAAGATCAAGCAAGTACAGTTCTTGTCTATGCAGATAACAAGTCATGTCCATCAGGACAACAAGTCCGGATTGTCGGCATTAGCAAAAAGATCCAAGTATCAAGTCAGGTAGTGTGTCGTGAACATGTCATATGATGTATATTAACCAAATAGATACCCAATGTGAAACTTTAATCAATATCGGAACACGGTAAACACAATTGATGCCAGGATGCATATGTATCTATCTGTAATAACCATTATACATCCATTATCATGTATGATGCAAACTAGATAAAATGTTGTACTGATGTAATAGTATAATGATGTCATGATATTTCGGCATGCAACTGGGTAAACAATTATCAGTACGGATACCGTAAAACTGTAAATCTATAATATTTGCTGAATAATAAAGCACATGCTCTAGTCTTATTCATATAGATATTGATATAATATAGCATAGCATGTTGCAAGTTTAAAACTTGCCTGATCGGATCTCACGTCGAGATACGGATCCTACGTCCGACGTCGAAATAATGTCGTGATGCTAAACTTACACGCGCAGGACAGGACCTGGCAGAGCAGTGACGTAACGTGGTGACTAGGATGGATGACGACGATGACTGGGTAGTCTGGATCGTTGGCGACGCGCGCAACTCCGGCGAGCCGATCAGAGAATCAAGAAATGATCGAGAAAAGCAAGAAAGAACTAAAGAATAGTGGGTGCTGTTGTGTTGGGTTCTGGGGTGGCGAGAACAGAGGCAAGATGATGGCAACGATGGCCGACGGCGTCGTGGCTACGTCGGCGAGATGGCAGTGGGTTCTTGGGTTGGTTTCGGGGTCGAGAAGTCGTAGAGTTGGGGGTAGTGGTGGTCTAGGGTGTCGAGAGAGGAGAAGGAGGTGAGGAGGTGAAAGCGGGGTGATTGTGCTGGCGACGGCGAGGTCTCCGGCAAAGGGTGTGGGTTTCTGGGGATGGTGTCGCAGGAGAGGTTGCTTTATGGGGTATGGGTGCAGGGGTTCTCGGGAATGGAGAGAGGGAGAGGAGGTTGAGATGGTGAGGGTGGTGATGTGGGTGAGGTGGTGGTTTGGCAAGGGCGAAGGCTAGGGTTTGGGTTTTTCTCGCGGGCGACGTGAGGAGAAGAAAAGAAAGAATGCGAGGAAGAGAGAGAGACTGAGGGTTAATATAATATTAGGTTTTTAAAAAAAATATATTTATATAAAGATAGAGAGAGAGACAGAGAAAGAGGGGGGAGAGAGTGAAAGAAAAGAGAGACAGAGAGTGATTAGTATATAATTAGTTATTATATTATATATTATATATATGTGTGTGTGTTTGTTTATATGTACTGTGGGTTAAAGGAATATTATAATATATATATGGATTATACAGCTAATATCAAATTACTCCGAATATTACCCGGGTCCCTTCTAAAAATATAGTTTTTAAATATGGAAAATTTACATAAAAGTTAAAACCATAATGCGATGTCCGGTCAATAAAAATGCATACCCCCAAGTACGGATCTACGTAATTATACGTAGTGGTCTAAACGAGTCCGTTTTAACAATTTGGACATGAACATGATGTATGGATGCAACCATGTGATGTGGGGTACGATAACATGCCATCAAAAATATTATTTGGTTATTATTTGTAATATTAAAAGATATGCGGATACAAAATATATCATATATGTGTGTGTAGAATCTAGATGTGCATGGATCTTCTATACTAGCAAATATATGGCGTAATCTTGAACCATGATGGGTTTCAAGCATGTAGGTTGGGTTGGATACTAACCACAGTTACCAAATGCACTATCCGCACCCAAAAGCAATAGTAATAAAGAAATCTGTCGCAAGATTTGAGATACCCCAAATAAAATATGGTATAACAGTGCTAGGGTGTTACATTATACCCAACTCCAAAAGAATTTTGTCATCGAAATTCCCGGAACAAGAAAAGACAAGAAAACACGGATCTAAGAAAAGAGGTGTGGAAACTTTTGTCGGATCTCGTCTTCATGTTCCTAAGTAGACTCTCCGTGCGAACGATTCCCCCATAAAACAAGTACTAGAGGGATGACTTTGTTCTTGAGGACATTATCCCGTCGATTCACAATCGCCATTGGACTTTCTTCATATGTTAAATCTTCCCTTACTATTAGCTCCGAGTGATCTAGGACGTGTGTCTCATCTCGAACATACTTGCGGAGTTGAGATACATGAAACACGTCATGAACACCCGCCAAGGATAAAAGGAAAGCCAATCGATACACTACCTCTCCAACACGCTCGATGATACCGAAAGGCCCCACAAATCGAGAACTAAGTTTTCTTCGACTACCAAATCGAATTACTCCTATGGTCGGTGATATCTTCAAGAATACAAGATCACCAACTGCGAACTCCAGAGATCTTCATCCTGCATCAGCCCAACTTTTCTGTCGATATTGTGTTGTCTTCATATGATTTCGGATCACGTTGACTTTCTCCACTGTTTGCACAATAAGATCCGGTCCCAATAATCTTCTTTCTCCAACATCGTCCCAACAGACCGATGAGCGACACTTACGACCGTACAATGCTTCGAATGGAGCCATCTGTATAGTTTCCTGAAAACTATTATTATAAGAAAACCCCACCAAGTGCAAATGATCCTCCCATGAACCCTTGAAGTCTAACATGCATGCTCTCAACATATTTTCAAGAGTTTGGATCGTTCTTTCTGACTGGCCATCTTTCTGAGGATGATAGGCGGTACTAAATTTCAAGCGAGTCCACAAACTTTCCTGTAGACACCTCCAAAAGTGCGATAAAAATCGGATATCACGATCGGAATCGATGTTCATGGGTATTTCATTCAATCTCACAATCTTTTGCATGTACCACTTGTAGGGTGTTTTTCGTCACCCCATTAAGATGGGAATACACGCGCACTTGTCAGGCGTACTACAGATCCTTCCTGCCTAGGGTAGGCCGGGGTTTAATGATTGTGGGGATCCGAATCTCCGGCAGCCGCGGACTAAACTGCCGTTAATTACCCCTCGCCTTTGGAGCGAGGGAACCTCCGATTGACGGGTTAAACATGTCATGTGAACTCAATGCGCAGTGTGCGTGTGATGTGTTTTGAAAGGGGGTTTTGGGTATATCGGGAGCCACACAGAGTTTTTACGGGGGTCCCGCTACCCGAATAGCGGCTGGGGGTCAAGGGGGCTAGCAGCCCCCTTGCGGGGTGCGGGGCAGCGCCCCGTTAGAATTTTTTTTCTAACAGGGACAGTGTCGTGGAGTATGTGTGTGTGTAAATATGTATACATATGTATATATATATATATGTATATACATAAAAAAGAAGGGGGAAAGGCATCCAAAGGATGCATTGGGGTAGCACCTTGGGCGCTGTGCGCCTAGGTGCTGTGCGCTCAGGCGCTAGAGTGCCATGTGTCGGCATGTGGGCGCTTTGCGCTGGACGCTTGAGCGCAAGCGCGCCACGTGTCGGCACCGGGGCGACTTGCGCTCGAGCGCTTGCGCTGGAGCGCAAGCGCGCCACTTGTCGGCACATGGGCGCTCTGCGCTTGAGCGCAAGCGTGCCACATGTCGACACCGGGGCGACTTGCGCTCGAGCGCAAGCGCGCCACGTGTCGGCACGTGGGCGCTTTGCGCTTGAGCGCAGGGCGCTGTAGTGCAAGCGCGCCACGTGTCGGCACGTGGACGCTTTGTTCTTGAGTGCCAAGCGCTTGAGCGCAAGTGCGCCACGCGTCGGCACGCGGGCGCTTTGCGCTTGAACGCCGGCATGAAAAGAGGCTTTTAGCCAAAAAAAAATTCCTCGGGAGAGAAATCAGAGAGGAGTTGGACTCCTGAGTGTGTTTTTTTTTGGTTTAGTGAAAGGGGTTCTTCTTCTTCCTCCTCTGTTAGCTGGATCTTGAAGATCAAGAGATGTGAGATCTCAAAATCTCTCCTTTTGGGGATCTAAAGACAGATCCAAGTTCCCCTTTGTGGGTTTGGTGGTGAAAAACTATTTTGTTTTTGAAAAGGAAGAGTAAAACTCTTGATTTAATTCAGAAGAAAGAAGAAAGTTTGAGACCTTCAGAAAAGGGAAAGAAATACGAACCCTAGGTTTTTGAGAGAATGAAAGTGTTGTTATTTTATTCATCATAATGTTGCATTTTATAGGCTTACATATTTGCATATAGCCCCTTGGGCTTCCCAAAATGGCATTTTGCATATCTCATGGCTCATGTGCCATTTCATTTTTGCACATAAGCCACGGGCTTACAAAATATTGGCTTTATGCCCATTTTGCATACATTCATGTATAAAAAATTACATAAAAATTATTTATTACATGATTTTGTTGTTGGTATGGGGAGGCTGGCCGCGGGCTCGACTTGGATATGGGCCCGCTTGACCTTGGCTTGGGCCCACCTAGCTTGGGGGTTGACCTTGACTTTGACTCGGTCAACCGGGGTGCCAATTTTTACCCCAACAAATTGCCCCCCATCAATAAATGCACACCACACATTTGAGTTGTGTGCATGAAATTGATGGATCTTGAAGCTGAAATTCGAGGTGGAACATCATTCCGGGGGCGGAGCATCATCCCGGGGAATATGATTCCCGGGAATCGGAGCATCATTCTGATTCGCGGAGCATAATTCCAAGGATCAGAGCATCGTTCCGAAGGGGGAGCATAATTCCAGGGTTTGGAGCATCGTTCCGAAGGGCGGAGCATAATTCCAGAGATCGGAGCATCGTTCCGAAGGGCGGAGCTTGATTCCAGAGTTCGGAGCATCTTTCCGAAGGGCGGAGCATGATTCCAGGGATCGGAGCATAATTCCGAAACGCGGAGCATAATTCTAAGATCGGGGCATCATTCCGAAAGGCGGAGCATGATTCCAGAGATCGGAGCATCATTCCGAAGGGCGGAGCATGATTCCAATGATCAGAGCATCATTCCGAAGGGCGGAGCATCATTCCGAAGAGCGGAGCATGATTTCAGGGATCAGAGCATCATTCCGATAGGCGGAGCATGATTCTAGAGATCGGAGCATCATTCCGATGAGCGGAGCATGATTCCAGGGGATCGGAGCATCATTCCGATGAGCGGAGCATCATTCCAGGGTTCGGAGCATCATTCCGAAGAGCGGAGCATGATTCCATGGATCGGAGCATCATTCCGATGAGCGGAGAATTATTCCAGGGATCGGAGCATCAATCCGATGAGCGGAGCATGATTCCAGGGATCGGAGCATCATTCCTATAGGCGGAGCATGATTCCAGAGATCGGAGCATCATTCCGATGAGCGGAGCATGATTCCAGGGGATCGGAGCATCATTCCGATGAGCAGAGCATGATTCCAGGGTTCAGAGCATCATTCCGATGAGCGGAGCATTATTCCAGGGATCGGAGCATCATTCCGATGAGCGGAGCATGATTCCCGGGGATCGGAGCATCATTCCGATGAGCAGCAGACATTCTGACCGAAGCATGATTTCGATGCAGGGGTAGATTCCTAGGCGAAGTACAATTCCGACCAGGAAGGCAAATATTCTGAGGCAAAGCATTGATTTCGACACGGGGTATATTCTGAGACGGAGCATGATTCCGGCGCAGAGCTTGTTGGCTGACTTGATTCCGAGACGAAGCATAATTTCGACAGGGAAGGTAGATATCCCGAGGCGAAGCATGATTTCGACACAGGGTAAATTCTGGGACGGAGCATGATTCCGCCGTAGAGGTTGTTGGTTTGATTTGATTTGGGTTGACATCAGCATCGCAACACTGGAATATGGTACCAGGAGCGAATCATCATTTGTCATGAGAGGATTTGGGGATTGGTTTTGTTTTTTTTTTTGTTTGGCATCAGCATCGCTACACTGGAATATGATACCAGGAGCGAATCATCATTTGCGTGAGAGGATTTGGGGATTGGTTTTTTTTTTTGTTTGGCATCAGCATCGCTACACTGGAATATGGTACCAGGAGCGAATCATCATTTGCGTTTGCTTATTAGGAAACGATGGCTTAGGAGACAGGTTTTAGGTCCCTATCACCTAAGACTTTTCAATTTTGTGAGCCGTAAGGGTCTCACAAAGAATTTTCTCCCTACTGGTCGTAAGGATCCCGTAAGTGCATTTTCTCCTTAGGAGTCGTGGGGACTCCTAAGTGTGTTGCTCCTTTGTGAGTCGTAAGGATCTCACGTGGGAATTTTCTCCTCACAAAGTCGAGTGTGCATTTCATCTTTTCTTTTCTTTTTTTACGAGTTTGCGCCCTTTCGAGTTTTCACAAACTCACCGGCAGTCCTGCTGTTTTTACTCACGGCGCCCTTTCGGGTTTTCATCCGTGCCCATTTTGCTTGTGGACAAACCATTTTTTTTTCTTTATTTTGGTGGGACTTTGAATGTGGTCTCACCGGTAGGACTTGGGAGAGATTGGGGTTGTTTTACGCCCGTGGATTGTATACGGTTTTGCAGGATGTATGATCCAGACCGTAGAGCCGGAAGAATTTCGAGATTTTGTTGGCGTCTGCATCGCTGCACTGGAATATGGTACCAGGAGCGACTCATCATTCGCCATTGGGGTATGGGATTTGGAATTTGGTTGGCGTCTGCATCGCTGCACTGGAATATGGTACCAGGAGCGACTCATCATTCGCCACTTGGGATATGGAGTTTGGAATTTGGTTGGCGTCTGCATCGCTGCACTGGAATATGGTACCAGGAGCGACTCATCATTCGCCATTGGGATTTGAATTTGGAGTTTGGAATTTGGTTGGCGTCTGCATCGCTGCACTGGAATATGGTACCAGGAGCGACTCATCATTCGCCATTGGGGTATGGGATTTGGAAAGCGATGGCTTAGGAAACAGGTTTAGATCCCTATCACCTAAGACTTTTCAATTTTATGGGCCGTGGAGGTACCATAAAAGCATTTTCTCCCTACGAGTCATAAGGATCTCGCAGGTGTATTTTCTCCTTAGGAGTCGTGAGGACTCCTAAGTGTGTTTTTCCTTTGTGAGTCGTAAGGATCCCACAAAGGTTTGTTCTCCTCATGTATCGTGAGGACACATGAGTGGGTCTTCTCAATGGAGCATAATTCCAAAGGTGGAGACCGACCGCGTAACTGGTGATTACGGTGGGGCATGGGTATGATGAGAATTATTTGAGCCTGTGGATTGTATACGATGGTCAACTTTGGGACCAACCGTAGGGCTGTGAGAATTTTGAAAATTGGATTTTGGTTGGCGTCTGTATCGCTGCACTGGAATATGGTACCAAGAGTGACTCATCATTCGCCGTTGTTTTTTTTTCTTTGTTTTTTTTGTTTTACCGTGATTGCTCTATCATTTCAGCTTTTCTCATCGCGAAGGTCGCGATTGCCCTATCATTTCGGCTTTTATTCGCGGTTGCCCTATCATTTCGGCTTTATTTTCATCTTTATTTTACTCGCTGATTTTTATTGCGAGTTGCCCCATCATTTCGGCTTTTCTTTATTTTTCTTTTATTTACACATTTTTGTTTATTTACATTTTTTTTTTACATTCCCATTTTAACGACTTAGAGGTCGATTATTCCCAGTTTAGTGACATGGTGGTCAACTGTTTTTAGAGAAAGGCAGATGACTGAGAGAATGAGTTTCACGAAGAACTTCGGTCTCCGTTTGTATAAAATTGGCGGTCGCAGCTGGACTGTTTGTTAACACGCCTTTAGACAGTTCTATCTCTCCTGCCTTGTATTGCTTTTCGACCCAATCTTTGAAGACGAAACAGTCCTCAATGGCATGACCTATCACTCTGTGATAGGGGCAGTATTTGGGGTCATCGGTCATATTCGCTTCCTGCGGTCTTTTTGACTCTGGCAGTTGTAGACCGTTCTTCAGGGCGTCTTTGAATATTTTACGGATTTTGTCCCTTCTGAAGAAATAGACCTTATCTAGCTTCTCTTTGAGTGGAGATTCTCCTCCCTCTCCGAACACTGGCTTCCGAGACTGGTTGGCACTAGGCCCGTTTATCCCTCGCTTATTTCGGTTAGCCGAAGTGTTGAAAGACTCAGAATCGTCGGGATTTCCGCCTTTGCGATTATCGTCCTTTCGGTTTCTCCAGGACCTATTGTTATTTTGGGAGTCAGAGGAGGACTCCTGCTTTGATCGTTCCAACATCTGGACTTTCCTGGTCAGCTCTTGGAATGTTTTGAGACCCGCGGTGCATAGAAACGGGGCCATCCAATTGTTGAGATTTCCGACGAGGAGACTGACAGATTGGTCTTGCTTTATCGGCGGTTCGCATTTGACGGAGAGATTGCGCCATCGGGTTATAAAATCCGTACTGCTTTCGTTGTTCTTGGGCTTGGTCTTTACGAGCTCGGCAATGGTGATCTTATCGCTGACGCTCATGAACCTTTGTCGAAACAAAGATTCCATTTGGACGAAAGTAGTAACGGAGCCATCCGGTATGCTCGCGTACCAGTCGAAAGCAACATCGGTCAAGCTATTAACGAACTGGCGGAGGAGAAGTGCATCATTGCCCCCAGTATTCCCGAATGAGGCTTTGAAGTGGGCGATGTGTTGATTCACATTTCCCGTCCCATCGAATCTTCCGAATTTGGGGATGACATAGCCGCTAGGAAATTCTACCAGATCATACTAAGCAGGATATGGTCTCCCACTACTGCTGATATCTTTTTGCGCTTCGTCTTCGGCCACCAATGTTTTGACTTTGCTGGCAACCAAATCCATGATTTGATCTTGAGTTAGCGGGCTACTGTCATCAGTGGCCAAGACATTTCCTGAGATAGGATGCGATTGACTTTCATGCGGTCCGCCCACCTTTGGATTTGAGGGAATAGACACCGGCTGTCTCGGAACAACGTTTCTCGGCTCATGAGCAGAGCCCTGCGCTTGATTGGGTGGCTGAGAGGCAAGTTGGGCCGTAAGACGACATTTGTCAAGTCATCGATCTTTGAGTAGAGCTTGGCCATCTCCTTGTCTTTGCTTCTGAGCTGTTTTCGGAGCTCTTGGAGAAGTTGCTGCTCCGCATTCTTAGGCTGGAAAGTTGGCTCATCTTCGCTTTCCGAGCCCGACTCCTCATGGACCGAAGGGTCTTTCTGCCTATCATCCTCACCGAGAAGGTTTTCATCACCCAGCGGGGGCGGCTGTTCTTGGGAAGCGGCAACCACATTCAAGCCAGATTGGATTTGAGATGTGGTGGCCCCATCCTTGCTCTTGCTGTGCGTGCCCACCATGTAGACAGTGTGGACCACATACCTAGCCATTTCTTTCTCATTGGCGGGGAGCTTAAAGAAGACACCCGATCGAGCAGTGGTCAAGAGCACCGCTGGAGCTTGCTCGGGACGCGTTGTAGCTTTGTTGGTGTTGATGGCCTTGCCCCCAGCTGGGGCCATAGAGAGTCGTTCGGAAACGGACTTGCGCTTGGGCTGAGGTGCCCTCGCGACCACCACATTTGGTCTTCTGCCTTTCGAGACCGGTTTGTCTACCACCGGGGCTTGAGGAGCCGGGATGGCGCCAACAGGTATGAACATAATAGAGCCGAATGGTAGCAGCGGCTCCTCCCATTGTCGCCCGAGACTGGCCGGAAGGACTGTCCTGGAGTCTATCTTCATCGTGTAGGAGACGGGAGCTGAGTTCATCATCGAAGACATCGTCGGAAGGTGATTTCTTGAAAATCTGCATGAAAAAGCATTATTTAGTATAAATATAGACATGTATATTGATTGAGTTCGCATGAACGTTTAACCCGAAATATGGGAGGAGAGATAGGTCCCACCGGGCGTGCCAGAATCTGTAGGGTGTTTTTCGTCACCCCATTGAAATGGGAATACGCGCGCGCTTGTCAGGCGTACTACAGATTCCCCCTGCCTAGGGTAGGCTGGGGTTAATGATTGTGGGGATCCAAATCTCCGGCAGCCGCGGACTAAACTGCCGTTAATTACCCCTCGCCTTTGGAGCGAGGGAACCTCCGATTGACGGGTTAAACTGGTCATGCGAACTCAATGTGCAGTGTGCGTGTGATGTGTTTTGAAAGGGGGTTTTGGGTATATCGGGAGCCACGAAGAGTTTTTACGGGGGTCCCGCTACCCGGATAGCGGGCTGGGGGTCAAGGGGGCTAGCAGCCCCCTTGCAGGGTGCGGGGCAGCGCCCCGTTAGAATTTTTTTTCTAATAGGGACAGTGTCGTGGAGTATGTATGTGTGTAAATATGTATACATATGTATATATATATATATGTATGTACATAAAAAAGAGGGGGGAAAGGCATCCAAAGGATGCGTGGGGGCAGCACCTTGGGCGCTGTGCGCCTAGGTGTTGTGCGCTTAGACGCTAGAGTGCCACGTGTCGGCACGTGGGCGCTCTGCGCTTGAGCGCTGGACGCTTGAGCGCAAGCGCGCCACGTGTCGGCACCGGGGCGACTTGCGCTCGAGCGCTTGCGCTGGAGCGCAAGCGCGCCACGTGTCGGCACGTAGGCGCTCTGCGCTTGAGCGCAAGCGCGCCACGTGTCGACACCGGGGTGACTTGTGCTCGAGCGCTTGCGCTGAGCGCAAGCGTGCCACGTGTCGGCACCGGGGCGGCTTGCGCTCGAGCGCAAGCGCGCCACGTGTCAGCACGTGGGCGCTTTGCGCTTGAGCGCAGGGCGCTGTAGTGCAAGCGCGCCACGTGTCGGCATGTGGACGCTTTGTTCTCGAGTGCCGAGCGCTTGAGCGCAAGCGCGCCACGCGTCGGCATGCGGGCGCTTTGCGCTTGAACGCCGGCGAGAAAAGAGGCTTTTAGCCAAAAAAAATTCCTCGGGAGAGAAATCAGAGAGGAGTTGGACTCCTGAGTGTGTTTTTTTTTGGTTTAGTGAAAGGGGGTCTTCTTCCTCCTCCTCTGTTAGCTGGATCTTGAAGATCAAGAGATGTGAGATCTCAAAATCTCTCCTTTTGGGGATCTAAAGACAGATCCAAGTTCCCCTTTATGGGTTTGGTGGTGAAAAGCTATTTTGTTTTTGAAAAGGAAGAGTAAAACTCTTGATTTAATTCAGAAGAAAGAAGAAGGTTTGAGACCTTCAGAAAAGGCAAAGAAATACAAACCCTAGGTTTTTGAGAGAATGAAAGTGTTGTTATTTTATTCATCATCATGTTTCCTTTTATAGGCTTACATATTTGGATATAGCCCCTTGGGCTTCCCAAAATGGCATTTTGCCTATCCCATGGCTCATGTGCCATTTCATTTTTGCACATAAGCCATGGGCTTACAAAATATTGGCTTTATGCTCATTTTGCATACATTCATGTATAAAAAATTACATAAAAATTATTTATTACATGATTTTGTTGTTGGCATGGGGAGGCTGGCCGCGGGCTCGACTTGGGCATTGGCCCGCTTGACCTGGGCTTAGGCCCACCTAGCTTGGGGGTTGACCTTGACTTTGACTCGATCAACCGGGGTGCCAATTTTTACCCCAACACCACTCTGCTAAATCATCCGTCAACTGACCAACTCGAAACGGTATAAAATGAGCTTCCTTGGTCAATCGATCAACAATCACCCAAACTGCATTATTGCCTTTTGGACTCTATGGTAAAGCTGTCACGAAATCCATGGTTACATGTTCCTACTTCCATTGAGGAATCGGAAGTGGTTGCAACAAACTAGCTACCCTTTATTGTTCAGCCTTAAACTGCTGACACACCAAGCACTTCGATACATAACGAGCAATCTCTCTTTTCATGTCTTCCTACCAGAAATGTTGTCGTAGATCTCTGTACATCTTTGTGCCTCTCGGATGTACGGATTATACGGAACTATTAGCCTCCTTCATGACTTCTTCATGAACATCTCCTTTAGGCACACATAAACGACTCCCATATCGTAACGAACCATCTTCATGAATTAACAAGTCAGTTCGAAGTCCCGCTCCTACTTGTTCTCGAAACTTTTGCAATCTTGGATCGTGAGACTGCGCTGCTTTAATGTTATCAGTCAAAGAGATTGTACTTGCAATTGCATCAGCTGTCCCAAAGAATGCGGTAACACAATCTCCAACTCAAAATTCTGAAGATCAGCTATAATATCCTTCTGTGCTGTCAACATCCGTATTGCTGGCAACCGACATAGAGCATCCGGCACTACATTAACTTTCCCCGGATGGTATTTTAGATCAAGATTATAGTTAGCCATCAGCTCCAACCATCTACGCTGCCTCATGTTGAGCTCTTTCTGTGTAAACACATACTTTAGGTTTTTATGATCGGTAAACACTTCTACCCTTTCGCCCAATAAGTAGTGTCTCCAAATCTTCAAAGCAAAAATCATAGATGCTAGCTCCAAATCATAAGTTGGATAGTTCTTCTCATGAGTCTTCAATTGTCTCAACGCATAAACTATAACCTTCCTATGCTACATTAGACTACATCCCAAGAGTTTCCCAGATGCGTCGCTGTGAATAACCAACCCTCCGGAACCATCTAGCACTGTCAAGATAGGAGCGATGGTCAATCTTTGCTTCAACACTTCAACAGCCGACGCACATTTCTCCGTCCATACGAACGGTGCCTCCTTTCGTGTTAGCTTAGTCAATGGTTCTGCTATTCGAGCGAAGTTCTCCACAAACCTTTTATAATATCCGGCAAGTCCAAGAAAACTTCTGATCTCTCCTACATTCTTTGGAATTGACCAATCATGAACTGCTGCAATCTTTTCAGGGTCAACATCAATTCTAGCTCCGGATACGACATGACCTAAGAACTTCACTTCTTCGAGCCAAAACTCGCACTTGCTCATCTTAGCATATAATATTTCTTGCCTCAACGTTTGCAGTGCGATTCTCAAATGTTCTGCATGCTCTTCTTTGCTCCTCGAATAAACCAGAATGTCATCAATAACACCACTACGATCTGGTCCAGGTACAGTGAAAAGATTTGGTTCATCAAGTCCATGAATATTGCCAGTGCGTTAGTAACTCCAAATGGCATCACTAAGTACTCGTAATGCCCATATCGAGTTCGGAATGCTGTCTTGGAAATATCTTCTGATTCCACCCGAACTTGATGATATCCGGATCGCAAATCCAACTTCGAGAATACCCCCGCGCCACTGAGTTGATCGAATAATTCGCCGATGCGAGGGATTGGGTACTTGTTTTTAATAGTCACCCGGTTTAATTCTCGATAATCAATGCACATCCTCCGCGTGCCATCCTTCTTCTTGACTAGAAGAACTGGAGCTCCCCGGGATGAATTTCCGCTACGGATCCAGCCCTTCTCTAGTAATTCGGCAACTTGTTTCTTTACTTCTTCTAATTCCATCGGCGCCATTGGATAATAAGCTTTTGAAATCGGCGCTGGTCCAGGAATAAGATCAATCGCGAACTCCATATCTTGTTTTGGCGGTAAACCCGAGATGTTCTCAAACACATCCATAAACTCCCAAACTACTGCTGGCGCTTCCTCCTTGTTTACTTCTATCGACGAAATAACAGCACTTGGCGGCCTAGCCCTAAATTCAACAGGCCCGACAGATCTGCAACCTCCTGAAAATATAAACTCCGGATGTCCGGGAATATGGAAAATCACTTTCTTTGCCCTACAATCGATGTGAGCATGGAAAGTACCAAGAAAGTCCATTACCAAGACAACATCATAGCTTCCAGTATCAATCACCAAGAAATCTGCGAATAACTCTCTTCCGCAAATAACAATTGAACAATCCTTACACTCACTACAAGATATAATTTTCCCATTCCTAGTGTGTATGTCCCAGCAAATAGACAAGGCCGTGCATGGAATAAAGTGTGCACTAATAAACTTGGACAACATAAAGCAATGGGATGCACCAGAATCAAATAATGCCAATGCGGGAAAATTATAAACGAGTAGGATACCTGAAACAACTTCGTCTGAAGCTTTGTCTTCCTCGGCCGTCAAAATGAAGGCCCGTGCTTGGTTAAACCCCTAAGTAATCTTCTTCTGCTGTGCTCTCGGAGCATCACCCTTCAACTGAACTCTTAATGGACAAGTATGCAGATGATCAGCAGCTCCACAAATCAGACACTGCCCAAGCCTCATCCAGCACTCCCTCTGGAAATGACCCGGTCGTTAGCAGTAGTCACCAAACACACTTCTTTTCTGATCGGATACAACGGGATTCTTCATAGGTACAATGCCTCGCTTGTTTACCGGAATGGTTTCACGTACAGGAGCTCTGTTTGGCGTAAATGACGGCTTCCACACTACGAAGGCTTGCTGTTGAGTACCCTTCTCTTTCATCGATAAACTCTGCTGCTCCCTGGCTACCTTGAGAACTTGGGAGAAGGTGGTCAATCCTAGAGATATGAAGTGTCTCTGAATTTCCACATCCAAGCTACGCATAAACCGCGGTGCTCTATCCTCCTTTTTGGCAACCAAAGGCCCCGCAAATCGACTGAGCTGAGTCCACTCAGCCGCATACGCATCAACGGATCCGCCATTCTGCTTCAGGCTAATAAAATTATCTTCCATTTCCTCTCGAGCAGATTGCGGAAAGAACTTCTCCAAGAAACTTCATGAAAACGTTGCCCAACTGATCGGCTTGGTCAAGCGGGTCTCCTCTATGAGCAACCATTCACGAGTGTAATCTACCAACTGGATGCGTACTACATCCACCTTTTTCTCATCTGGAATCTGCACGGCGACGAGCAGATTCTCAGTATCAACTAGCCACTGCATTGCTGGCAATGGCTCTTTTTCCTTATAATAAAAAGAAGAAGAAGAAGATGAGAGAAAGAAAGGGGAAACTACCCACTAAACAAGCCTCACGTGTTAAACACGTGAGCGCCTATATGCAAAGCATATAGGCGCTGCAACTAAAATTTTGATAAGCTAAACAAAACCTCACGTGTTAAACACGTGAGCGCCTATATGCAAAGCATATAAGCGCTGCAATCAAACAATAGATAGGCTATACAAAACCTCACATGCTAAACACGTGAGGACACCTCCTTACGTAGAATTAAATTCTACTTAATGAACCGTTGGATCAAGGATCCAACGGTGATTAAACATAGAATTAAAATCTATTGGGAAGAATATTTTCTGTTAAACAGAGAGTTAATGGATCAAAGATCCAAAATATTTTCTATATCTTTCTAAACAGAGAAAGATTATACTCTGTTAAACTGAGCACCCTTGGATTAAAAATCCACTGGTGATTAAAATGTCACCGCTCGATAGAATTCTATTCTATGTATAGGAGAATATCCCCAATCTTGTTAAAAACAAGAACAATATCTTCTATAAAAACAGAAGTTCTTAGATCAAAGATCCAACGGTGGGTAAAATTCACCAAATCAATTCTGAGACCAATTAAATCAATTGGGATCTCTCAAAGAATGATTTTCTCAGAATTAAACAAACTTATCTCCACTATATAAAGAACTCGAGATTTCAAGTCTCAGAGAGAGAGGGACAGAGAGAGAGAACTCCCCATAGGCTTAAAAAAATAAAATATACAGTGAGTTTTTGAGAAACATGAGAATTTAATTCTCAAAGAAAAGACTTGCTTCCTTGAAACACTTGGTAAAAAGAAAAAACCTCTTCTTTGCCTCTCTAAGGGTTTAACCCTTCATATAAGAACTCGGTTCATTCCTCTGGTTGAGATTTGCAGAGGAAAATCACACCACAAGTTGAGAATTTAATTCTTATCGGGGAGATTTTGCTTTGCAAGATTCAAAACATAGGGGAAAAGAACTAAGTTACATAAAAAAAGGGGGAGAATAAGAACGGGAACACATGGGAATTTAATTCCTCCAAAGATTAGGGTTTAACCCTATATAATGAACTTAGTTCTTCAATAAAAGAAATAGTGATCCAAGATCTCCAAGGACAAATCTTGGTGCTTAGCACTATTTCGAAGTCTCGCGTGTTTTCCACGTGAGTGCTTCAAACGAACAAGGAAAATAACCAAAACTTTCTCACGTGTTTACCAAGTGACTTGTTTAAGAGGAAAAGAAGTAAAAGATGTTAGTTATATGTGTGCCCTAGAGGCCATTACTGTACATACGATGTATATTGTAATGGATGCTTGGACATATATAGGGAGGACTTTCTTGCTCGACATGATAGTATGCTATCTGGTTGTACTTTATCTTAACATGTACTCTGATTGTCTCTATGTTACATATTGATAAAGCCTTTAGGATATGTACTCGACTACTGGGACTATGATGAGATCATACTAGTGGGGCCACGGTAGTCGACGACTACATCCTATAATTGTTCCTAGTCGTGGGAGTACCGAGACAGGGCATCGATACTCCAGAATAGACTAGCGTATACTCATCTTGACCCATATGATGGGCGATGGATAATCCCATATCCATCAGTGTTTGACATCAAGGATGGTGTACGGGTGCTCAGTGGAGACTGGGTACACTAGACGGACTCGCCGAGAACTCCCAGATGGTATTATACCTCACGTCAGATGGCAGTTCTCTGGTGACACTGATACAGAGTAGTCTGTAGACCCGAGATTGTCATAGAGTCTTGTGTGATTCCCACTGTACTTTGATTTCCATCATACCACGTCCAAGAGGGCGTGCAAAAAGGTAGCTTTTGGGTACAGTCCCGAATCACATGGAGGCAATGAGCGATAGGAGGGGATTCGTCTCTCCCGGTATAGGGAGTTGATGTTGCGCTGTGTTCGATTGGCTATAACTAGAAATCCCTGGACAGGTTTGCTGAGATTTACTGGTAAGTGTTATTAGTAATTTCTCGAACTGTTATGGACCTCATATCGACACCACTTATCAAGCTACTGGGGTCTGACGTTTACCACCCCTAGGCGAGATATGCGACATATCAGACGAAGAGACCGGACTGTACAGGAGTGTTACTGATTGGATTCGCAGGAGAATGTACAGGTTTGCTTGTTGATCTTCTGATCGCTCAATACCTGGGTGGCTGTTACGTTTAGCTGACCGCTTGCAGCTTGTGGGTGTTTGATATGATCATCACCTACTGCAGGCGTATTGACGATTCTTTAGAGTCCTACACAGATATTTCTTGACTCAGGCAAAACGGAGTAGGGGCACATATGTGATATGTGCAGGACCGAGGATAATGCGATATGAGATACCGTATTATATTCTCGCGTTATTTTGATATGAGCCGGATCATCGAATCAAGTGTTGATTCGATGAATCGGTACATGATATATTAGTCGGTTATATTCGATATAGCCGGATTGTCGGATCAAGTGTTGATTCGATAATTTAATGTATAATAATATATATGATATATTGCATTACATTATCTAATATTGGCTCGCTTTATTATTTCATTTTCTCACCAGGTAATACATTGATATATATGCGATATATGTTAATTGTATTATTTTCTTTTGTTACAAAATATATTATATATGTGATATATAATATTGTAACATGATATGATTACTAATGCAACATGTTTAGTGGAGATTAAACAAGATTAGGGTTTGAATTGGGTTAGTTCTTTCTTGAACCTTCTAGAAGGTTTTCTTTTGGAGTGAACTAAGATATTATACTTGATATTTTAAGTGACTCATTCTTTAACTCAACCCAAACCCTAACCCTGGTTAAATCTCTACATGGGTTAGCCTTGTCATGGTTGACATTATTTATCACAAAAGGATTTAATTGATTTTTCATCTTCTTCTTCCTTGAGTTCTTTCATGAAAAGCTTTCTAGCTTTTTATCAAGTGATGAAAATGAGTGAGTTAATGAAAATAAAATAGAGCTAAAATTCTACTTCATCATCCTAATCTATCCTAGCCATTTAGATTAGGGTGTTCACTTCATTTAGTGAGTGAGAGCTTGTGTTAATGAAACTTCAAGGTAGATCATCTTTGTTATCGAAGATCGGAAGAAAGCTTGCATCTTTCTCTTCGTGGAGCCTCTCAAGAATCCGGAACTTGATGATCGCAGCGAAGGGACCACAACACGGAGCTTATGAACTGAAGGACCGGACTACAAAGGTTGTAATCCCAAACTCTTAGATGTTAAAGTGTTTAACATGATTTGTTTCTCCTAATCTCTAGTTTAAAGATCTTGTTAAGGGTTGTTCGGCACGGCTAAATTTTGAATCGGGCATGGTTGATGCCTTGTAGAACCTTATTAGAGTGCCTAGTAATCCTACAGTGGTATCAGAGCTAAGCTAGAGCTTTAGGCGAAGTCCTGGCGAAGTTTAAAGTCCGATCGAACCCGGAAACCCCGATTTATACCCTTCTCTGGAATTTTTTCAAAAATGTTGATTTTTTCGTATTAAAAATACTCAAAAAATCAGCAAGGAAATACAAGAATTACTGTGCAACACGTGCTTCTAATTCAATCAATGCGCCACGGAATCGCGGCCGTACGATGGCTTGCGCGGCGGTTCCGCGGCCATACAGTAGCTTCATGTTTCACTGTTTGCACAGTAATGTCCGTATGTGTTTCCTGATTCTTCTGGGAATTTTTAATTCTTACTCAAGTGTTGAGTTTTCTGGGTTGTATTGGGGGCTCGTTGATTCGATCGGATAGTTTAACTTCGTTTAGTTTATCCGGGTAATTTATTAGAACGTGTTGAAAAGTTCGAACGAATATCAATAACTCACTTTTTCCCCTGCCGGAAAATTTCCAAGTGTTGGATTTTTCCGTAGTTTAAGAACGTTCTAAGTCGTGCAAGTAACGCGGTGGACCCTCTAGAAGACAACAAAGCTTAACTCGATTATGTGACCGTCTGAACCGCCTCTGAACCTTAGGGTTTGGGGCAGTACGGCGTGCCACATGTGAGGCGTTGGCTTGACCCTTCTACGGCTGGACCATTGGTACTGTGGCATGTGATGGATGTTTTTAAATTAATTTCAAGTGTTGAGAACTATTTGGGAAATCTTGGGTGTTTGATCATTCGATCGGAAAGTTTAACATTGTCTATTTATCTGGAATGTGATACAATATTTGGAATCCACAAGTAGTTATGAGATAACTAATATTGAATGTTATAAATCTAGCAGTTCAGTCTTAAATGATCGATTTCCACAGGATTTTGATGTGATCAAAAGTCCGTCGCAATCATGTAGCGTACGCGGATACTCGTCGGGTAAACTTAACAGACAGCCATGCCCCATAGCCCCGACGAAGTGACTGTAGGAGAACCCCGTCGCCAAAAGCATCCGTTCGGGTGCTCGCGGCAGCGGTGTTCTGCCTTAGTGCACTTCGTCGACGGCATCCGGGGGTGCGGCCGTCTACTAAAGTTTGCGACGAGCATTCGATCTGGATGTCGGGAATCTTATTGAATTGCCCGACTTGATATTGAAAAGAGTTTTCGATAATTGAGACTAAAATGCGGGGTTTATAATTGTTAGGCATGCGATGTCTAAGGAATTCATTTGGTTAGGCATGCGATGTCTAAGGAGGTTGCGGATTCCAACTGTTGTAGTTTTACACTTTCTTTTCTGCGACCGTAAGCGTAGTATGTGGTGTATCGCCGGCTTCGTTGCTATACATCAATGACAATCGGGATACGCATACTTGCTTACGTTGATGATATGAGATATTATGTGTTGCTTTAATATGTTATATTGGATCATCGCGTTCTGAATAGCCGCGGGTTTTATGTGAGATGGGTTTTTTTTATTTTCATTCATGTAAAATTCATTTGTATGTAATATTCTTTTATTGGGGCACTTCGGGACGGAGGATGATGTCACCATTGTATATTATTTACTTTTCCGCATTAGGTAGACCCAAGGCGGGGAGCACAAGTAATCGGGTTCTAAGGTCCAGTAGGAGACCATCTCGAGGAGTCGAGACCGAGTCTCCTAACCCTAGAATTGGCAGTGTTGCTTGCCCTCTCGTAGGGGTCTAGGGATGTGGGTTTGGCTATTCATCGCGACCGTGGAATCCATGTTTTACACAGGCTCGTATTAAAACACGGACATCCTAGTATATCCAGTATTTCATATATGTTCTTCTACTGCAATATTCTGTGATGAGATCATATTACTGCCTGAGACGAATGTTTATATTATATATATGAGATATATGTTATATTGCAGATTTCGTTTCAAATGTGATGCTTGTGAAGCATATTAAAATGGGACTTCATTAATGAGATTAATGAAACTAAAAGAAACCTAAACTTGTTTAAAAACTGGTAGCTCTAGTTCTTGCTTTGCGTAGCGGTGTTCCTTATAGAACATCCAGCACCTTATTCGATAAGGAAAGAGCCGAGATCCCTTCACCGGGAGTAATCTCTTTAGCGAAACTGGCAGATGCTACAAACACGGTTTGTCTTTTGATTGCTTATATAGTTTTTGCTTTGCATAGTGATATTTGTGAAATATCCTGCACCTTATTCGATGAGGAAAGAGCTGACGATCCCTTCACCGGGAGTGACCTCTTTAGCAAAACTAGAAAAGGCCTAAAAACATTCCATTATAAATCACTCGATTCTACAACGATATCAAGTTCATTACGCAAAGGGTTTTCTTAAAAACCCGTTGTAGCCCTCCGTCATTTCAGATAAATACTACTTAGTATTCGTGTTGCGGTAGTTTGGCATTCGTCAAGGCGTAGTTTATGGTAGCTAACTAGTGCTTATCTGCTAGCATACAATGTGATTGGATTAGGGTATTCGTATGGCGTTGTTTGGCATTCGTCAAGGGTCGTGCGGGTAGGTTTAATTCAATCAGGAAATGTACGGGTTGAACTTGACTAGCGGACTATGGGTGGTTTGGCATTCGTCAAGGTCATAGGACACTAGGGGTAAAATATTATTAGGAATTTCAAGTGTTGAATTTTGCAATGAGATTGCATACCTTCTATGAGATATTTGGATTCTGATATCCGCTGCGAGTAAGAGTTACTCCTAGGAGAGTTTTACACATTACAATTAGCCGATCAAGTAGGTGTCTAGAAAGGTGTTAACGGGGTTACGCCCCTGGGAAAACGAGGTTTACTTTAATTAGGTCCGTGCGAAAGCGCGGGGAACCTCCCTCAAAGTACCGGCACTGGCCTGACTGAAAGATTGGCGAACTTGTAGAGTGTAATTAATCCCGGCTAGTCTTTCCTTTTAGGGTTTGAAGGAAGATTTGACTAAAACAATGGGAGACATCCTGATTAGATAAATTGATAACCAATCTAATCTTGTAAAAGCGCACGCTGAGTGTTTTCTTCTCTCTCTCTCTAGGTAGCGACCATGTCACGCCTTAATCAAGATAATAATACGGATGTCTTGACCGAACCCGCTTGTTATACTGAGTTAGGAAACGTTGGCCCCGCTCCAACTTATAATTGTTATAAGACAGAGCAGGAAATTGGGGATTACCAGAATTCCTGTGCCACCCAAACGAAGAAAGTGCATGCTGATGCATCTTCTTCGGGTGTGTTCATTACACAGAACTGTTTCTCAGTATCCTTTACGTCCTGGGTATGAGATACCGGATCAGGATCCCACATATGTAATTTGTTACATGGGCTATAGATAGGTAGAGAACTGAGAACGGGTGATAACCTTCATGAGATAGAAATGGTGCAAGTGTTGCAGCCAAGTCTGTTGGTAGTTATCACCCTGTATTACCAGAATACATTGATTATGAACGAATGTTATTAGATACTGAACCTGATATACAACATCATATCAGTCTCTTTATATGTAAAGAAAGGATATAATTTTGTATTGTTGGATAATGTTTTAAACATTTCCTATATCAAGAGTTGATCGGTTCAGGCACGTTATCTAAAAGCATAGACGTTCTAAATCAAAATACAGTTCTTAATGTATAGAACACACACAAGAGGAAGAGTTCAGAAATGAATGAATCCTTCTTGAGGCATTGTAGGCTAGGTCATATCAATGTAACCCGACTAGCTGAAGTTACAATTAGATATATATTTAAATTAATTTGAATTTACATCTTATGAAACTTGCCGGTCATGTCACAAAGATAAGATGACCACAGCTCTGTTTATTGGAAACAGAGAAAGAGTTAGTGAACTTTTGGGATTGATACATGCTGATGTATGAAGGTCCCCTGTCTACACATGCCAAGACCGGTTCTTTGTACTTCATTACATTCTCTGATGATCTCTCAAGATTCAGACATATGTTCCAGTTGAAATACAATTCCGAAGCTTTTGAGATATTCACAGAATATAAGTTAGAAGTAGAGAACCAAAAACGGGTATAAGTATTTTGTCCTTTGATGAGATCAAGGAGGAGAATACTTGAGCACGGGATTCCTGGACTATTCTAAAGGAGAATGAGATTCTCTCTCAGCATTACTCCTCCGTATACACCATAGCACGATGGTATATCGGGGCGGAGCTATCGCACCCTATGTGATATGGTGTGCTCTATGATGAGTACTACTGAGTTTCCTATTTCCTTTTGGGAGTTATGCACTTGAGAAGCTGCATACCTATTGAATAGGGTTCAAATCAAATCAGTTGCCTACCACTTCATATGCGATATGAAATGGGAAGAGCCCATATCTTAAGTAAGTTAAGATTTGGGGTTGTCCGGCCTATGTCTAAAAAGCAAAACCCGGACAAGCTCGAGGCAAAGTCAGTTCTGTGGAAGTTTATTGGATATCCCAAGCATTCGCAAAGGAATATCTTCTACCAAACCGAGGAACAAAAGATGTTTTGTTTCTCAGCATGCCACCTTTGTGAAAGGGAATTTCTTGTGAAGAAATTATTGGTCATGAGGTAGAACTGGAAAGAGTTCCAGCTATACAAACTGCAGCTGATGATTTGGTAGAACCTAAAGATTCAATAGTAACCAACGAACCTCAGCCTCTCCGCTGATCTAGTAGGGTTCCTTACCCACCTGAGAGATACTTCGGTTTCTCTATGACAGTGGGAGCGAGGAATGCATCATGAGATGATGACCCAACTAGTTTCGAGCAGGCCATCAGGAGTGGGACTCTGTAAGAATGGCCGGATGCTTAGTGATCTGAGATGGAATCCTTATACACCAACAAAGTATGGACTTTGGTTGCTTTATCTGAAGGGTTAAATCCCCATCAGGAGAAAGTATATCTTGAGAAGATTACTTGGTGTACATGGAAAAGTTGAGATTTTCAAAGCTATGCTTAAAATCCATCCAGATCCTACTTGCCACGGCTACATACCATGACTACGATATCTGGCGGTTGGGTGTCATGACTGCTTTTCTAAATGATGATTTGGAAGAGAGCGTCTATAAGTACACAGCCAGAGGGCTTCGTAGACAGTGGGAGCAGCGAAAACGTGAGCAAGATGTTTTATGTGATAAATCAAGCATCGCGGAGTTGGAACGTCTGTTTTGATGTGGTAGTTAAAGAGTTTGACTTCATCAAAATGGTAGATGAACCTTGTATATACAAAAAGGTAGTAGAGAGTATGGTGGTAATCCTCGTAGAGTACGTGGATGACATACTCTTGATAGGAAAGGAGTTTCCTATGCTACGATCGGTCAATCTCCGCTTATCACAAGGATTCTCCATATAGGATCAAAATGATACCTCCTAAATCCTGGGTTTTGGATCTATTAGATATATCTAATTGGATGTTAGGATTCTCACTAGTTGTAGTGAGATGGTATCAATCGATCCTGGGGAGAATCACTGGAAAGGTTCCAGGGTGATAAGGACGACTGAATATCAGTCGCAGGCATTGTCTTTACCTTCAGTGGAGGGACGGTATGTTGGAAGAGTTCCAAGCTAGATACCGTGACATACTAGACGATTAAAGGCAAAATACATCGTTACCAAGGATGCTACCAAAGAGGCAGTCTGGATATATAAGTTCATGAGATAAACTTCGTTCCTACCATTGTGTGACAATGGAGTTGTGGCTTATGCCAAGGAAACCCCGTCCCATCAGAAATTCAGATATAATTCTTAGGCAGTATCACCTGATCATGGAGATGGTTGATCTCCAGGATGATCGAGGTTAGGAGAGTAGACACAAAGGACAACATGGCGTATCTACTCACAAAGGCCTTTTTCCCAGTAGAGACTCTTATGGGATGGTTGAGTATGAGATACTTCAACCGTAGCTAATTGTTGGGTATGCGATACCACAACAGATGGCCCTAGTGCAAGTGGGAGATTGTTAGTTATATGTATACCTTAGAGGCCATTACTGTACATACAATGTATATTGTAATGGATGCTTGGACATATATAGGGAGGACTTTCTTGCTCGACATGATAGTATGCTATCTGGTTGTACTTTATCTTAATATGTACTATGATTGTCTCTATGTTACATGTTGATAAAGCCCTTAGGATATGTACTCGACTACTGGTACAATGATGAGATCATACTAGTGGGGCCACGGTAGTCGACGAGTACATCCTATAATTGTTCTTAGTCGTGGGAGTACCGAGACAGGGCATCGATACTCCAGAGTAGACTAGCGTATACGCATCTTGATCCATATGATGGGCGATGGATGATCCCATATCCATCAGTGTTTGACATCAAGGATGGTGTACGGGTGCTCAGTGGAGACTGGGTACACTGTACGGACTCGCCGAGAACTCCCAGATGGTATTATACCTCACGTCAAATGGAAGTTCTCTGGTGACACTGGTACAGAGTAGTCTGTAGACCCGAGATCATCATAGAGCCTTGTGTGATTCCCACTGTGCTTTGATTTCCATCATACCACGTCCAAGAGGGTGTGCAAAAAGGTGACTTTTGGGTACAGTCCCGAATCATATGGAGGCAATGAGCGATAGGAGGGGATTCGTCTCTCCCGGTATAGGGAGTTGATGTTGCGCTGTGTCCGATTGGCTATAACTAGAAATCCCTGGCCAGGGTTACTGAGATTTACTAGTAAGTGTTATCAGTAGTTTCTCAAACTACTGTGGACCTCATATCGACACGACTTATCAAGCTACTGGGGTCTGACGTTTACCACCCCTAGGCGAAATATGCGACATATCAAACGAAGAGACCGGACTGTACGGGAGTGTTACCGATTGGATTCGCAGGAGAATGTACAGGCTTGCTTGTTGATCTTCTGATCGCTCAATACCTGGGTAGCTGTTACGTTTAGCTGACCGCTTGCAGCTTGTGGGTGTTTGATATAATCATCACCTACTGCCGGCGTATTGATGATTCTTTAGAGTCCTACACAGAGGTTTCTTGACTCAGGCAAAATGGAGTAGGGGAACATATGTGATATGTGCAGGACCGAGGATAATACGATATGAGATACCGTATTATATTCTCGCGTTATTTTGATATGAGCCGGATCATCGGATCAAGTGTTGATTCGATGAATCGGTACATGATATATTAGTCGGTTATATTCGATATAGCCGGATTGTCGGATCAAGTGTTGATTCGATAATTTAATGTATAATAATATATATGATATATTGCATTACATTATCTAATATTGGCTGGCTTTATTATTTCATTTTCTCACCAGGTAATACATTGATATATATGCGATATATGTTAATTGTATTATTTTCTTTTGTTACAAAATATATTATATGTGTGATATATAATATTGTAACATGATATGATTATTAATGCAACATGTTTAGTGGAGATTAAACAAGGTTAGGGATTGAATTGGGTTAGTTCTTTCTTGAACCTTCTAGAAGGTTTCTTTTGGATTGAACTAAGATATTATGCTTGATATTTTAAGTGACTCATTCTTTAACTCAACACAAACCCTAGCCCTAGTTAAATCTCTACATGGGTTAGCCTTGTCATAGTTGACCATGGTTATATTATTAATCATATATTATTTCATTATTCATCACAAAAGGATTTAATTGATTTTTCATCTTCTTCTTCCATGAGTTCTTTCATGAAAAGCTTTCTAGGTTTTTATCAAGTGATGAAAATGAGTGAGTTAATGAAAATAAAATAGAGCTAAAATTCTACTTCATCATCCTAATCTATCCTAGCCATTTAGATTAGGGTGTTCACTTCATTTAGTGAGTGAGAGCTTGTGTTAATGAAACTTCAAGATAGATCATCTTTGTTATCGAATATCGGAAGCAAGCTTGCATCTTTCTCTTCGTGGAGCCTCTCGAAAGTTCGGAACTTGATGATCGCAGCGAAGGGACCACAAAACGGAGCTTATGAAGTGAAGGACCGGACTGCAAAGGTTGTAATCCCAAACTCTTAGATGTTAAAGTGTTTAACAAGCTTTGTTTCGCGTAATCTCTAGTTTAAAGATCTTGTTAAGGGTTGTTCGGGATGGCTAAATTTTGAATCGGGCATGGTTGATGCCTTGTAGAACCTTATTAGACTGCCTAGTAACCCTACAAAAGAAAGAGGAAACTATAGTACTCCGGTATCAATAATGGAAAAGGGGACACCCACATGCTTTGCACGAGAACCAAGTGCTTAGCACTTATATAAAAGAGGGGGAATAAAACCCAAAGAGCAGTGCCCATATTTGAGGTATCTCATGTGTGTCACGCGAGAGCCATCAAACTCTAGTGCTTAACACTAGTCCGGCGCCCATATTTAGGGTGGCTCACGTGTGTTACATGAGCGCTATAAAACTCTAGCATTTAACACTAATCCAGTGCCCACGTGAAACGCACATGAGCACTGTATTCCTCGGTGCTTAGTGTTCATACTAGAATATTGCATTTTATACCGCCCATTCTTACGCTCGTGTGTTTATAGGTAGGTACTTTTGATCAGTGTTTGCTACATATTTGCAGAATACAGGTTCTCGGCTCTGAACAGTGAAATCCATGAAAAGTACGACAAATTCCGGATTACTGCCAACAACAGATAAAACACGAGTCTCCGCTCTCTATCCGTGTGTTGCCACATACCAGTTAAGGGACAAGATGGCAAATCAATTGTCATGTCATGCACAAAGCTCTAGGTCAACACAAGATCCAAGAAATCTACGCGGAGCTCGAGGAAATCATGGCAAAAGATCCACATCACATCACCTTTTTGTTGTTCTAGAATTCTGGAATAATTGTGAAGAGTTTCTGAGAAATATAATATACCACACAGCAGACAACAGCAAACCAGGAAATCTCCCAAAAGCCCATGACCCAAGTCCACTGTAGGGACGCGGATCCGCGGCCAATAGGGGGTATTGGCCGCGGATCCGCGGCCATTATGACTCCTCATGCTGTCGTCTTTTGGGGGTAGTTTTGGGATTTCATATGGGGTCAGAATGTTGCCCTAGGTTCTCTGTTGCCTGCCTATAAATACTCCAGATCTTAACCATTTGAGGTGTTCAATTCTCTGTTCCTCTTTTGTAGTTTTAGTTCTTCTTCTTCTTCTTCTTCTTCATTCTTCCTCCATGGAAATGTAGTGAGAGCATTGAGTGGATGTGAATAAAGATGAAGGTTTTTGTATTATTCTTTTTGTTTAGCTTCCCCCTTGAGCTCTCTACCTTAACTTGATCTTGCAACCTCTTAAGTGAGCTTGCAAATTTAAGTTTTGGTCATTGGTCTCAAGGGGTTGTATCATTTTGCTCTCTCCTTAGTGCTTCATTTCACATGAGTTCTTTACCCTTCTCTTGATCTTGCAACCTCTTGATTGAGCTTGCAAGTTTAAGGGTTGGCTATTGATCCCATGCTTGTTTTGAGTTCTATGGTTCTTGTAATTACTTTCTTGCATTTTTCATTCTTGTCTTTAATTACTTGCAATTTATTTCATGCACTTAAATTCCTTGCACTTAATTACTTGTAATCTTTTCTTTTCTTTGTTCTTTTCTTTTGCTCTTCTTTGTTGTTCATTTTGTGAATGTTGTATTTATTGTCGTTGTTAAGAAGAAATACGATCTTGTAAGTTAAGATTTTCTTTTCTCATTTTCTTTTCCCGTTATTTTCCATTGAACTCCGCCCAAACCATACGCAAGGCACCCTACCCTAACAAGGTAACGGTGATTCCTAACCGCGACCGGTTGCGTTCGGTTTGGCCGGAGGCGAAAGCAAGAGACAAGAACGGAAGGACAAGGGTAAATAAGCCGGATTCCACGAATACCGCGCTTAAATCCCCTAATCCACGTTGTTGCCGATTGCTTAGCTTCAATTGGTCAAGACTCGGTTCAAAGGTTTTGAGTACGGATTTCTTTAGCTTACAATTTCGTATCTTTTTCTTAAACAACTTTATACTTGCAAATATTACACATAGGATAGTCTCGAACAAACATGCAGATTCTTTATTGACTCGTCTAAGACAAGAACGGAAATACAACCATCTCCCTGTGGATCGACCCGTGCTCAACCGGCTAGCTGCATAGCGACACCGTCTTGATTGCGGTTAACTCAAATTCTTCCAATCAAATGGCGCCGTTGCCGGGGAGACGGTAGCGTATTTTCTTTCTTGTTATTCGGGTTAATATTCTTTTTGTATATATTTATTAAAAAAAAAAATCTTTTTGTCATTTTTGATAATTTTTGTGGGCAAGAGTGCAGATTTTTGCAGATTTGCAAACTGCAATTGTGGGAGCAAAGTGTGCATTCAAGGCTAAGGTGATTGCAAAGTACAGTGCCAAAGATCCGGGTAGTTTGACCCGCGCAAGCGAACTTTTCAAGCTTACCGGATTTGATTCAACGGGGGTTTCCTAACCCAAAACTTAACGGTACGTACTTTACTAACACCTTCTTCTCAAATCCGACGCTTCCAATATACTACTCTTTGCAGGATTCTTTGCAAGTTCGCTAGCAAACGCTAAAAATTGACTAACCCGTATTTGTTGCAGTGCCGCGCTTAAACTAAAAAAAGATTTTTTGATTCTTTATAGAATTTTTATTGAATTGCGCATTGCATCAATTAATACGGACTTAAGGGCAAGCGAACCCCACAATATACGGTAAAGGATTTCATCACCTTTTCCGTGGCCCACAAATCACGAACTTGAGCATAACGTCTACCCGCACAAAATTTAAAAGAAACTAGACTTTAAGCCTTAAGGACTTCGCGCTCACTAGGAGAAGTTAACTGTGTTTAGAACCTTGCTTAATGGTATATTGTTTACGGGGTGTCTAGGAAAGTGTTAACGGCGAAACCGCCAAAAGAGAAAGGGTTATTTAATTAAGGAACTTCGCGAAAGCGTTGGAAAACCTCCCCTTATCTCTGCACTTACCTGGCCTCGTGATCAGTGTATCTTGAGCCCGTTTCTCGACACAGTTTTACTTCGACAATCAAGTTCTGGAGCAGGTCTAGTTGACCTAGGTGAACCCTAGAACGATTAGGTGTGTGGTATTTTTGTGTCGTGATTATTTTTGTCCATATTATTTTTGTGTGTATATTTCATTCTTTTGTTAATAGCTAACTAAAAAAATATATATATATATATACATATATATATCACATTCTTTTTTCCCTTCCTTTTCTCTGCCTTTCTCTCTTTCTCTCTTCATATCATGGGTACTCCACCTCGCAAAACTCTTGCCGAACTTTGGTACCCACAACCAGACATTACATCTTACGGTTCTTGTTTTGGTCGAACTTCGAACGACCCCTCCATGCCCAAAATTTCTTTGAAAGATCGGATAGACGCGTCTAGGACGAACAACTGGACCCCGCAATCCACTTCGTATCAACCATTTCAAACATTCACCCCTTCTTACGTTGATACCCCTTCTTCGAGTCATGTTGCAACTCCAAGACCTATGTCTATTGCAGAACGTATTGAACAATCCCATAGCCGATCTTTCACTCCTTTCACCACTTCAAATTCTTGGGATCAGCAATTCCATTCACCTTCCTGTCCAGATGTTGATCCTGCTCCTGTCCAGTCATTCAACTCCTACCAATCCTACCCTACTTTTGCACCTTCCCTAGACATTGCATCAGAACAGCCATTTGGGATTTTTCAGTATCCAAACAACTTTGAATCTTTTACTGAAACCCCTTCACAACCAATGTCTAGTCTAGAACAGTCGTTGGAAGACTTTAGGGTAGCGTCAAGCCAACAGATGATGGATTTGAATGTGTCCATGGCCGCCCTCATGCAACCTAGTGACCCGGTAGCTAGTTTTCAACTAGCTCCAACTTTTTCAATGTATGATGAGACGGCAGGACAGGCTGTGAATTTGAGTGGAGAGAGTGAGATGTACCCCCTTCCAAATCAAACTTACCCGTCCCAAATTGAATCCCACAACTCCTATTTTGAAAGTCTATCGAGTATCCCACATGATTTATCAATTGAAGATAGAATGATGAATGAGTTGTGCGACTTCGTAGTGTTTGATTTGCCCAATTGTGAAGGGTCCCTTCCAAGTGAAACCATACCTAATCCTTTTGACCTCTACACCTATATCTTAGAACCAGAATCGATTAATATCCATGCTTTTGATGAGGTGTCAGAGAATTTTGATTTACACTTGATTGAGGATATTGACGCTGGGGATATTTTGGATGATGAACCCGTAGATTTGGCTGAGTTTGTCTCTTCAAATCATCATCCCGAGTCATTAAATGTTTTTCCTGAACCCCATATGCGTCTGGACTTTGAAGAGAAGAGCATGGATGTGCTAAATTTTGAGGAGAATATTGAGGATAGTTTTGAGGATGAACCAATTTTGCTTGATGAGTCGGATTTTCCAATTCATCCTGTTCCTTCCACTGACTGTGTACACCCTCCTGAACCTTTAACCGATACCCTTCCTCAACCACTTCCCTCCATCATTTCCATCGTTCCGACCTTGCAAGAACCCGTCTCACTTTCATTTACTGTGTCTGGTTTACCAAGTTCGGCGTACCCATGGTTTCTCACGAATCTTGAGGGATTTGACCCCATTTCTCGACGGGTAAATATATTAGCACAATCGCTTTTTACACATCGCTCATCACAAATTGTGCTAATCTATTTACTCCATTTGCACCCTCAAGTTCGTATTCCACTTCTTTTTCCCTACCGCCATTCTTCTTCCTCTCATATACCGAGACCGTATCCCGCTTCTCTTCGCATACGGTCCCGCGTATTCTCCATTTCTTTCCTCTTCACCTTCTTTCACCAGCCACTGCTTTATCACGATAAGATCTTTCAATGGTTGATACTAACTTTTGGCCTGTGTAAGGCCTTGTATAGCTTGATACTGTTCTTTCCCCCCTAAACCTGAACTTCAACGCCTAACAGTGGAAACACTGTTTTACTTAAGTTTGGGGGGGACACCTTTTTGTATATATATTTTTTTTTCCTTTTTTGTTTTGTATATAATTTGTTTTTAGGGAGCGCCGACAATTTTGACCCTCTTAGTATAGCCTGACAGTGAGGGCACTGTCAAGTTTAAGTTTGGGGGTATGCTCGGTAAGCTTTCTTCCTTCGCATTCATTTGTATATTTTGCATTTGCATACCATATTAAAAACCCACAAAAATTGAAAATTTTCCAAAAATATAAAAACTTTGTCGTCAAGTTAGCTAATAGGGTAACTTAGGTTTTTATTCTGAAAGTTTAGTTGATATGATAGAAATAACTAAATTCTAGGCTTAGGATTTGAAAACCCTAAGAATAACCCTCATTCTGTCTAACTTTGGTAAGTATACGTCCTTACAGTTTTTTTGAGAAATAGGTAATCTTGAGTTCAGTTCTTGAGTTAAGTCAAGATAAAGGGAAAGTATTGATGCTTTACTGGAGGATAAGTCTGAAAAATAGTTTCTTTTCTCGAGTTCAAATGTAGAAAGTATATACCCTACAAACTGCACTTACACGCACCTTGAAACTTGGGATAGTAGAGGATACCTAGAAATACTCTTGCCTGAAAGCCTAGTATGAAAGAAAAAACGGTATTTAAAGCTAAACACCAAAAGAGCATATTGAAAAATATATCCGGTCTTGAAAAAGAAAAAGAAAAAGAAAAAAGAAAAAAAAATATAGAATAAAGTCAAGACCTGGAAACTGCTATTTACGCTTTAAAGTTCACACATTCAGTAATCGGTCGTTAGTGCCTCAAGAAGCATTAATAGTCGCATGAAAGGTGTGTGAGCAAATCCGTCCATCCTTAATGAAAAGAAGTAGTATTAGGTATTAGGGCAAGGGTATTATAGCTTAAATTGAATTCTTGAGTGTAGGGGTGCAAATACACACACACGTAGGGGTATACAATCGATGTTTGGATAAAAGATAGAAATAAAGAATAAGACTTGTGTTTTCTGTAAAGTTGATAAAAATCCTTGATTTAAGGCCGCACTTTAGAAGGAAAACTCAGGAGAACCGACATCTTTCTAAACTTTTTTGGAACGTATATGACCTAAGGTTAAATAGATAGGAGGTGTGAAAAATAAGGGTTGGATATTTCTGACTTAGGATAATAGAGTTTCTAACGTAAATACTAAACCGTAGGAGTAGAATCGATGTTAGCTTATGAAACTAGCTTGACGGGATTTTGTGGGTAGTATCCACTGAAAACCCTCAGGAGACAACACTCCTCCTACTAGGGACACCTAGAGGTTTAACGGCTTGTTGCACACGCTCAGTGCAATCGCGTTCCCTGCGAAAGTGCGGTTAGGATTTTATTTTTGTGAATAATTGGTTTTGCTCGGGACGAGCAAAAGTTAAGTTTGGGGGTATTTGTTCATACCAGAATATTGCATTTTATACCGCCCATTCTTACGCTCGTGTGTTTATAGGTAGGTACTTTTGATCAGTGTTTGCTACATATTTGCAGAATACAGGTTCTCGGCTCTGAACAGTGAAATCCATGAAAAGTACGACAAATTCCGGATTACTGCCAACAACAGATAAAACACGAGTCTCCGCTCTCTATCCGTGTGTTGCCACATACCAGTTAAGGGACAAGATGGCAAATCAATTGTCATGTCATGCACAAAGCTCTAGGTCAACACAAGATCCAAGAAATCTACGCAGAGCTCGAGGAAATCATGGCAATAGATCCACATCACATCACCTTTTTGTTGTGCTAGAATTCTGGAATAATTGTGAAGAGTTTCTGAGAAATATAATATACCACACAGCAGACAACAGCAAACCAGGAAATCTCCCAAAAGCCCATGACCCAAGTCCACTGTAGGGCCGCGGATCCGCGGCCAATAGGGGGTATTGGCCGCGGATCCGCGGCCATTATGACTCCTCATGCTGTCGTCTTTTGGGGGTAGTTTTGGGATTTCATATGGGGTCAGAATGTTGCCCTAGGTTCTCTGTTGCCTGCCTATAAATACTCCAGATCTTAACCATTTGAGGCGTTCAATTCTTTGTTCCTCTTTTGTAGTTTTAGTTCTTCTTCTTCTTCTTCTTCTTCTTCATTCTTCCTCCATGGAAATGTAGTGAGAGCATTGAGTGGATGTGAATAAAGATGAAGGTTTTTGTATTATTCTTTTTGTTTAGCTTCCCCCTTGAGCTCTCTACCTTAACTTGATCTTGCAACCTCTTAAGTGAGCTTGCAAGTTTAAGTTTTGGTCATTGGTCTCAAGGGGTTGTATCATTTTGCTCTCTCCTTAGTGCTTCATTTCACATGAGTTCTTTACCCTTCTCTTGATCTTGCAACCTCTTGATTGAGCTTGCAAGTTTAAGGGTTGGCTATTGATCCCATGCTTGTTTTGAGTTCTATAGTTCTTGTAATTACTTTCTTGCATTTTTCATTCTTGTCTTTAATTACTTGCAATTTATTTCATGCACTTAAATTCCTTACACTTAATTACTTGTAATCTTTTCTTTTCTTTGTTCTTTTCTTTTGCTCTTCTTTGTTGTTCATTTTGTGAATGTTGTATTTATTGTCGTTGTTAAGAAGAAATACGATCTTGTAAGTTAAGATTTTCTTTTCTCATTTCCTTTTCCCATTATTTACCATTGAACTCCGCCAAAACCATACGCAAGCGCTCCGTTAGGCACCCTACCCTAACAAGGTAACGGTGATTCCTAACCGCGACCGGTTGCGTTCGGTTTGGCCGGAGGCGAAAGCAAGAGACAAGAACGAAAGGAAAAGGGTAAATAAGCCGGATTCCACGAATACCGCGCTTAAATCCCCTAATCCACGTTGTTGCCGATTGCTTAGCTTCAATTGGTCAAGACTCGGCTCAAAGGTTTTGAGTACGGATTTCTTTAGCTTACAATTTCGTATCTTTTTCTTAAACAACTTTATACTTGCAAATATTACACATAGGATAGTCTCGAACAAACATGCAGATTCTTTATTGACTCGTCTAAGACAAGAACGGAAACACAACCATCTCCCTGTGGATCGACCCGTGCTCAACCGGCTAGCTGCATAGCGACACCGTCTTGATTGCGGTTAACTCAAATTCTTCCAATCACTTAGCACTGTTGGAAACTCAATCTTAGCCCAAATTGGCTATAGTTTTCTTAGGTTAGACCTCTTTGATACTAAAACAACCGAGCTCATGTGCTCATGTTTTCCCAAATTGACCTTAGTCTCAAAAATGACTAGTGGTCTCCCATTGATGATATCCCAAATGATACTCATATTATATCTCCTAAGATAATTTTAGTCTCAAACATGACTAACATTCCTTAGGTCTATAGCAGCACCATCTTTTCCCTCAAATATGGGATTTTGTTTAAGGGTACCTCTCTCCATACCTCTGATATATGTCGTTGTAATTATTCAACGTCTTCAGAGATGTGGCGGGTCCCGATAACCAATAACTCATTGGTGCACCTCTAAATTGACGTGCACACCTCAAATCAGACTACACCCCAAATTGGACACATTCCAAATCAACATCGCTGTTGTCACGTAACAAATACACGTGCGCGCATGATGGACAACAGACTAAGACGTCCTTAAACTAAAATCTCACCTCCAAAATGGTTATCAACGGACCGAGACGTCCTTAAACTAAAATCTTACCTCCAAAATAGTGATCAATAGACCAAGATGTACTCAAACTAGAACTTCGCCTCCAAGATGGAGATAATGGACCGAAACGTCCTTAAACCAAAACAATAGAGCCCAAATGCTCTTTCGTTGGATCTGAAATAAAAATGATCCTGAAACCTCGTTAAGTGGATCTTAGTCTCAAATTGGACTAATGTTTCCTTAACAAAAACAAATCGAGCCCCCAAATGCTCAAATACATTTAAGTCGATCTTAATCTCAAAATAGATTAACAATTCTTAAATAAATTTAAAAAACCCAAATCTAAGAAATATGGATTTGGACTAATCCACGCCCTACGGGCGACAACATAAATTCGTCTCCGTATACAATCCACGAGCAATCTAAAAAAATAAAAACACATACGACACGAAGTGAACTTCCGTAGAAGGAGAAAGTGATTATCGTGATACGATAACGTAATTAACTGCAGGGGCTTGCGTCTGTAGGGAAGAGCGTCCCCACAATCAAAAACCCCTCGCTAACGAGGGAGAATCTGACGAAGTCTGCTACAACGGCCGCATCTGTCCAAACCTCCGATATATGGTGCTATAAATCAACTTGGCATCTTCGGAGAGGTAGACGGATAAATCCAAATAGCATCTGCCCCCAAATTCAGGCAAAACGATCTATACCAGTTCGTCTCTGTTTTCGGCGGGGAACAGATTTTGGCACACCCGGTGGGACCTTTTCTCCTTTCCACTCCACACTTCATGTGTCGTGTTTCACGAACAAAATCACGGTTTGCTATGGTTTCCTTTGGATTCGAGATACTAAAATTTGGTTTCTTGTTCCTGTGCAGAAAGAAGAAGTAAACATCAATGGCTTCCAGCTGCACAAACTGCAACAGTAACTCCCGCTCCGCCCCAAATGGAGGAGTGACATATGGGCCTAATGCGGCCTCCATCTTTTAAATATCGGTGGGGCAGGTGACTCAAGCCACCACTGGATTGTTCTTCGGGACCATGCTCCCGCCAGCGAGTTTCAGCACCCCAGTGCCACCACAGGAAGCTCCCAAGAAGTCGGTCTTCGATCGAATTGCATCCACCACGGCCCCTGTCCATGGGTCGTCCAAGTCTGCCAACTCATTCTTCAACAGGCTAAGCCAAAGCTCAACTGGTCCCGCAAAGAGGCTCGCGATACCCGAAGGGGCTATCCCAAAATGGATAGTCCTCCCAAATCCTCTGGCAGGTGAAGTCATCAAAAGTGCTTCCCCTACCAGAAATTCAGCATTCGAAAGATTGGCCATTCTCTCTCAAAGGACGTCAGTCTTAAGCAGGCTGGCACCAGCAGCAACCCCTTACCAAAGCAGGGGGCACGACGGAGCCGCTTCTACAACTGAGGTGGTCCCATCTGCAAGGCACGCTCGACGTCACTACTGGCGCCGAGTGAGAAGAGCCGGGGGCAACTCCCTTTCTGGACTCACCCCACCAGCTCCAATGGTGGAAGTTGACGCTGCTATTCCAACCGGAAATAGCTTTGAACCGCTTAGGAGGGTGCGAAAGAACTCCCCAACCGTGGTGTTGAAGAAATCTCCACTTCCTGTTGAAAACATGACGCAGGCAAAACCGGAGCAGTCCCCTCAACGGCTCTCCTCCCAAATCCACTGGTTCTGGAAGAAAGTCCAGGACTCTGTGATCAACAAAGACCACTCTTATCAACCGGAGAAAATGAAGGTTCGACAAGAGGAAAATCATCCCTCCACCATACAGCGAGGAGATTCTTTCACACAGGTACCTGTCACAGCGGCTCCTTCAACCTCGACCAGCCACAAAAGGAGGAGGCCGGAGAAAATCTCTTTGCCTGCGGCTAATTCCAAAGGCGCTTGACCTAAACGCTCCAAGCGTTGTGGCATGGTTGTACACACGGTCTACATGGCATCCAGGAAAAAGGAAATTCGTACTTCCATGGATCATCGGCCACAAACTCAGTTGTTTACAAAAGCTCAGGAGCAACAACAAAAGCTCCAAAAGATGCTGACGAAAATGGCAGCACTCACCAGGCAGAAAGAAAGCCCGGAAGCGATGTCTAAACAGCGCCATGAGCAAGAGACCGATACAGAGTTCCTGCGAAGGGTGATGGAAAGAAAGGATAAGGAGTCCGCAGAACATGCTGCTAATATAAAATAGATGGCACTTTTGTTCCAAGATATGGTTGGAATGATGATCCAGCTAAATCCTCCAGCTGAAGACCCGCTGATAATTATCGAGGACGACAGAGGGGAAACATCAAACCCTCTTCCAGCTTTATCAATAGCCAAGGAGGAAACGACCTCCAAAGCTGCCCTTGATGATTACATAGCTCAACAAATACGAGCTGATCAAGCGAATGAAGCAGCTGGTCAAATCGTCAGAACTGGGCGACCGTATCCGGGATGGTATGACCAAATCAAATAATCGCCAGGATATACGATCCTCAAGTTCCACGTGTATAAGGGGATAGGCAATCCTCATCAGCACGTCGCTCAGTTCATAGCTTTGTGCGGCAATACTGGAGGCGACGACAAATTTCTGCTTCGCCAGTTCGTTGGCAGCCTGTCAGAAACGACGTTTGAATGGTACTCGGAGCTCATAAATGACTCCGTCAAAAAATTTGTGGAAATGGAATTGTTGTTCATGCTGCGTTCGCCAGCGTAAGCGAGCGCACCCCGATCACGGCATTAATCAATGCTAGGTGAAGCCAGGAGAGACCTGGGTTCAATACGCAATCCGGTGGCAGAACCTATGGTCAAAATGCGAACAACGCATCGAAGAAGCTCCTGCCGTGGGCATGTTCACAGGGACTCTGGATCCTCAGGAGACTGTGTCTCGGTTCATGATGTTCTTTAAGCCGACCACCTTCCAGGCTCTGATCGACAAGTTGGCCTAAATGGACTGATCGGCCACGGACCTTCCTCTTCAAAAATAGACCCTCAGAATGTAAAGGGTAAAGGGAAAGCGGCCTTCGTTGCCAAAACTCAACAAAAACCGAGCGACCTGAAACTAGTTGCTCGCCAAAACAGCACGCACCCGCGCCAGCCCCTGGAAGAGAAGCTAGGACGTGCATACTCGTTTTCCCGTGATAAAATGAGTAGACTATTCGAACTGGCAGTGTGCAACAAACTCATCACTCAGCCGAACCCAAAACGTCCACCGCAGCCCGGTGACATCAACAATCCCAACTAATGCTCCTATCACCGACTGGTGAGCCTCCCTATTGAGGATTCAAGAACTGGGTCGAAGACCAGTACCGTCAAGGGAAATTCACACTGTCAGAGAACTGGAGGGTGAACCCACCACAGAGGTACGCTCCTAAAAAGGTGGATACTCCGGGGGCATCATGTTCTTTGTGGAAGAAGCTCCATGGGAAGTTGTCCTTTCAGATAAACCCAAAAGAATGATGAAGGATCTTCAAGCATGTCCGGTGATCAGGTGGAAAAGCCCGCTGGAGCCCGAGATCATTGAGGGGATGCTGAAACCACGTCCCACACCAAAAACAGCTAACGATGGAAAAAAAACCCAGGTCAAGCCTTCAAAGTCTTCAAAGGGAAAGAAGAAGACCAAGAAGCCCATGCAGCCTGACGATAAGCGCACGGACCTGCAAAAGTACATCGACGCACTGGAAGAGTACAAACAGAAGGCGCGGATCTCAGTCACCCTCGAAGAGTTTCTCAACCATATACTTGAGAACGGAGATAGTGACGATGATGAGGGAAATGGCTCGTCGGGAGAAACCAAAGATTATGTAGCAAGTTGCCACATGGTTTCTCATTTGTCGTTAAATAATGAAGAAACTCCCTCGGCGTCAGAAAGCAACGCAGAGGAACTGGGGGCAGGGTCGGTACCAAAATCCCCGGAGCTTCCAAAAGGCCTAATTGACAGACTGCTAAACGAAGCTTTTCAAAAGAGCAGAGCTGACCGAGAACGTGAAACGGCCATATACGAAAATGCGAAGCATCGGCGTCAAGATGAAGAAGATGCGGCGAGGAAGAGTCACAAAGTACTCCAACCAGGCCGAAGCACTCATGCGGAAAACAAAAGCAGTTTTAAGATGGAGAAACGGTTCGTCAAAGCCCTATCAATGGGAATGAAGCTGCCATCTCTCAAGGAAAATATTCCCGGGGCCACATGCCTCAACGGAAAGATTTCACATCCGAACTATTGCCTATATCATCGGAGGGTCACCCACCCCACCGAAGAGTGCAATGCCTTCAAGAAGTGGTGGCAAGAATACGTTGCTCACCGACAACACTTCAAGCGGATAAAGCGCAAAGCTCGTCGATAGCAAAGAAGCGCGATGGATGAGTATGAAGGAATGGTTGGCAACTGTCATATGGTTGGTATTAGTTCTACAAAAGAAAATTCCTAAGTTCTTACATACGAGAGCGATTCTGAGAAAGAAATAACGCTCGGCCCTCTCTTCAAATAATCCACCTCCGAAAAAGAGGAGGAGGATAAGAACTGTGAGAACATTCATCTACGTAATCGCACGCTGCCTGAGAAGAACCTCGGGCCTACAAACAAAGGTTCGAGCAAAAGAGACAAGGGGAAGGAAAAAGTCCCTGGGGAAATTGCCCTCGATGATAGAATCGTCGAAGAGCTCGCAGCCAAGGACCATCCTAAGAAAAACAAGGTGGATTACAATGTCCTGGCACATCTAAGGAAGATACCCTCAGAACTGAGCATATATTATTAGTGTATATGCCCTAGAGGCAATTACTGTATCATACTAGTTTGTATATTACTTAATGGAAGCTTGGGATATTCACAGTTGTATAGACAATCTTGCTCAAAATGGTAGTATGCTACTTGGTTTGTTTCTACTTTCATATGTGCATGTTTTTCTTTTAGCATATCGCTTATACATATTAGTAGAGCCCTTAGGATCTTTGCTTGATTACCAGCGTTGTGATGGTAGTCACACTCGTGGGGGCTGGGTAGTCTATAAGCACATCCTTATACAGGTCCCTAGTCGTAGGACTATCGAGATAGGGCATCGATACTCCGGAGTAGACTAGCGTATGCGCTTCTCATCCCAGCATGGGGAGATGGTCTGTCCTACAGCCATCAGTACGTCGTACTGGAGATATTATGCCGGTGCTCGTTAGGTTACGAGTACACTAGACAGGACTCATCGGGAACTGATGGTTGGTACTATACCTATCGTCAGTTATCAGTTCCCAGATTACATGAGTACAGCTTAGTCCGCTGACTTGACACTGTCACTTCGCCTCGAGTGTGTTCCAACTGTACTTTGATTACTACCCTACCACGGCTCAAAGGAGTCGTGCAAACAGGTAGTAGTTGGGTGCAGTCCCGAAGCACTTGGAGGCAGTGACGGTTAGACAGGATTCGTCTCTCCCGGTATTTGTTAGTGTATATGCCGTAGAGGCCATTACTGTATCATACTAGTTTGTATATTACTTGATGGAAGCTTAGGATATTCACAGTTGTATATACAATCTTGCTCGAAATGGTAGTATGCTACTTGGTTTGTCTCTGTTTTAATATGTGCATGTGTTTCTTTTAGCATATCGCTGTTATACATATTAGTAGAGCCCTTAGGATCTTTTCTTGATTACCAGCGTGGTGATGGCGCTCACACTCATGGGAGCACGGTGATCTATAAGCACATCCTTATACAGGTCCCTAGTCGTTGGACTATCGAGAGGGCATCGATACTCCAGAATAGACTAGCGTATGCGCTTCTCATCCCAGTGTGGGAGACGGTCTGTCCCACAGCCGTCAGTACGTCGTACATGAGATAGTATGCGGGTGCTCGTTAGGTTATGAGTACACTGGACAGGACTCGTCGGGAACTGTTGGTTGGTATTATACCTATCGTCAGTTATCAGTTCCCAGGTGACATGAGTACAGCTTAGTCCGCTGACTTGACACTGTCACTTCGCCTCGAGTGTGTTCCCACTGCACTTTGATTACTACCCACCACGGCTCAAAGGAGTCGTGCAAACAGGTAGCTTTTGGGTGCAGTCCCGAAGCACTTGGAGGCAGTGACGGTTAGACAGGATTCGTCTATCCCGGTATTGGAGGTTGATATCGCGCTGTGTCTAGGAGAGCCATTACACGAGTAGTCCCTGGCCAGGGCAAGCGAGATATACTGGTAGGTTTCCAGTGTTATCTCAGGGTGTTCTGGGCTACACTCCAACACGACTTGTACCGCAATTAGGGGACTGACGTTCACCGCCCCCCTAGGCCCGCCATGCGATGTATCAGACGAACAGACCGGACTGTACGGAGATTGTCACATACAGGCTCAGTAGGAGTTCAGATGGGGTTCACCTCGTCAGTCTTCTTATCGACATCTACCTGGGGACCGTTACGTACAGCTAGTGCCGCTTGCGGTCTGTGGTTAAACCCACTGCCAGCGTAGTGTCGAGTCTTTAGAGTCCCACACAGAGAGCTATTCGCCTTTAGGCAAAATGAGTACAGGTCGCATGGTTTTCCGACAGGGTTCGTTCACATCCGTGCACTTGTGCACGTTTGCTGTCCGGACAGCTTATACTAGCAGGCTTTGGTTTAAGCCGGATCCTAGTATATGATTTGGGATTGGTTTTTCTCATTGTATTCGTGTTCCTCGGATCACGAATACGGGTGCGTATGCACAGTTGCTTGAGACAGAGGGAGAGGACTTTGATTAGGGTTAATGACTATTGTCATTTGTATTAACCCTAATGATTATGTGTGTATTATGGTTAATTGATATTAGTTTAATAATTGCGCATGGTTATGGTTGTTGACCATTTGACCCACCTTGACTTGTTGACCTTGTTGACACTTTGACCATCATCATTTCATTTGGAAGATGCTCTTTGATCCTTGCAATTTGCATTAAAAATGAAATGATAATGGTCATGTCTTGATTAACCATGACAATTATCTAGCTAATTATCTAATTACAATAATTCACACATATATGTGAGAATGGTTTATTTTATTCTCATTCTATCATTTACTTTCTCTCTCTTGTTCTTCCTCTCCCTCAAGCTCTCCCCTCTCATGTGTTGAGAAACACTTGAGCTTGAGAAAAACCCTCTCTTGATAATCTCTACTCTCATCTAGGGTTCAAGTATTAGCACTTCTTGCACCCTAGTTACTTCTAGCTTGGAGTTGAAGCCAAAGGTCGAGGCTTTCGGGTGGATCTTTCTTCGACGTGAGAAGACGACTAAGGTGACCTCCTTCCACCACTCCAAGGAGCAAGGAGAGAAGGACATAAAGCCCAAGGTATAACCTTTCTAGCACTTAGCTAGTTTCTAGTTAGCTTTAGCTTGTTTTTGTTTAGCAAAGATCCTTCATAGTCTGGTCCATGTTGCCTAAGCTCATAAAAATTCGATTTTTATTCCGTTTTCCGCCTCCCCGCAAGCACCGGGGTGGGCAACGTGGACTTACAGTGGTATCAGAGCCTAACTAAACATAAACTAGCTAGGTAGTAGAGTGTATCGAAGTTCGAATCGGAAAAATCGAAAAACCGAGTTTTCAAAACCCTAAGTTTCTGTTAAAATTTTTTCTGTTCGAAATAAAATTTGTCATACTCCAAAAATCATCTCAGGGTTTTCTTAAGAAGCACAGCAAACCCGGTCCAGTGAGTCGTCTAAACCGCCGCGGTTCAGCGGCAATAGCAAGCTATTGCCGCGGAACCGCCGCCGTTTTGACTCTTCACTGAGTCGAGTTTGGTGCAGTTTTCTTATGGCTTGGTTTTAGGATTTTTAAGATGGTTTATGTGCCCAGATTTTCCAGAATAGAAATTTGTTTTTGGGGGCCTATAAATCCGTATTTTTTTTCGAACTTCAATACACTTTGACTAAAAGGTTATATCTGTGATGTTTATATGTATTGAACGTCGGCTAATCGCTATATGTCGATTAGTCGGGGTTATACATATCTGTGATCTGTGTTTGATGATGGTATGTGTATATGAATGGGTTGGATTGTCGCGGATGAATAGCCGGGATGGATGTGAGATGAGCGTTGCTTTTTCTTTCATTCATTGTAACATGTACATTGATGTAATATTATTATTTGTTTGGCCGCACAACCGGGTCGGGATTGTAGCCGTCATTGTATAATTCTTTTTACTGTTTTTGCTCCTAGGATAGACCCATGGAGGAGGTGCACAAACTACCGGGTATCTCGAAGTGCCGAGTGGCCTACTCACGGTGGTGAGAGAGGTTGCTTCGCTTCGGGTACTTGGCGGATAGTTTGCCGCACCCGTAGGGGTCTTGGGTGGGGTATTGGCTATTCACCACGACCGTGTAATCCGCTTTTCGTTGCAGGCTTGAACGGATTGCGGATTCCTAGTATATCCAATGTATTCATCTGTGATCTGTAATGTCTATCATTGCTATATATTTATATATGATAACTATTTAGGCGTTGCTTATGTTTTACAGCCGCGCTAGCCCAGCCCCCGCTCTGTCGTTAGTTAAGTAACCTAACGGGTGATGACGGGGCCCCGTGGCGAATGCGAATGGCATAAGCGTACGTTATATTTTGGTTGTTTTCTGCAATGGTAGGATTAAATGATGGGACGCATTAAAAGAACTAATGCAAGAAAATAAACCAAGTAAAAGTCGATTGGAACACTTTGAAAACCACTCGATTCTTTTCAAAACTAAACTTTTAAAACGCGGAGCTTGAACCACTCCTTTTGAAAGCTATCTCGTTCCATCGATTATATCAAGTTCACTACGTTCACGGTTTCGCCAAAACCATCCGTAGCCCTCCATCATTTCAGTTAAATATTCGGTAGTATTCAAGCTATGTATTTTGACCTCACGCCAAGGCATAGTGATTGGTAGCTGCCGGATATTTATCTGTTGCATTGATAGAATGCGTTGGTTTGAGACAGTCGTACTGCCATTTTGGCCTACGTCAAGGGTAGGTACGGGTGGGTTCAAATTAACCAGGATAATGATGGGAAGAACTTGACATGTGACTTATGACATTTTGACCTCACGCCAAGGTCATAAGAGCATGGGGCAAAAATCCACATCGGGAGTTTCATAAGTACTGAAACTTGCTAGAGCTGCATACCATTTGAAGTGTGATAATTCTGGTAGGATTCCTTCGGTTTTATCACGCGATGATATTTGGATCCCGATCCTACTGTGAGTATATGCTACTCCTCGGGAAAACTCTCACTTAACGATCAATGCTATAAACCTAGTAGGTGTCTAGAAAGGTGTTAGCGGGGCTACGCCCACAGGGAAAAGAGGTTACTTAATTAAGGAACTTCACGAAAGCGTTGGAAAACCTCACTCGAAGTACCGACACTGGCCTGGCTGAACGGTTAAGCAAGTATTGTACGGTGAGATTGATCCTGACTAATCCTTTCTTTACGGTTTGAGAAGGGATTCGAGAGACAGTGGGAGCCATCCTGTTTAGACAAACTAAAAACCACTCTAAACTTGCAAGAGCATCATGCTAAAGTGTTTCTTTTCTCTCTCCTAATTGCAGCGACCATTCAACATGACCGGACTTAAGTTATTACTAGATAAAAACATATTGACAGGGCCAAACTACAAAGATTGGCTCAGGAATGTCAAGCTGGCAATCACTTACGACAAGCTGGGGTATCTCCTTACCACCAAAGCTCCCCCTGTCCCAGGTCCCAAAACCAGTGTCGCGGATAGGGAAATCCGTAAGACATGGGAAATAGATTGCGCGAAGGCCAAATACCTCGTACTTGCCTCGATGGACAACGAACATCAGAGGAGGCACGAGAATATGGACCTAGAGTCCATATTTCTTCATACAAAAGAACTGTATGGAGAGCAGTCTCGTATCGCAAGATACGAAGTGTCGAAGAAGTTGTTTTCGGCAAGGTTGGCCGTCGGATCATCGGTAGCGGAACACGTGCTTAAGATGATTGGCTACATAGAGGAGCTCGCAGAACTTGGGACCACGTTGGAGAATGAGCTCTATACGGACTTGATTCTCCAGTCCCTTCCTTCCACTTACGCCCAGTTCATCCTGAACTTCAACTTACAGGAAAAAGAAGTTGAACTTTCAGAGCTCCTCAACATGCTGAGGAGTGCAGAGGGCACCCTACAGAAAAGTAGGGAGACATCCACTTTGTTTGTAGGAGGATTTTCCTCTTCTAGGTCCAGGACGAAAGCCAAGGGCAAGAAGAAGAAAGCCCCCGCCAAACCAAGAGGCGGTGTCAGTAAAGTGGATACGAAGGGAAAAGGAAAAGCAACAAAGGTAGCGGGAAAGCTGGTGGGGAAGGAAAAATGCTTCTATTGTCACAAAAGTGGTCACTGGAAACAGGATTGCAAGGCTTGGAAGGCCAGAACACAGGATTTGAAGCGAGTTGCGGCTTCAGCTTCAGGTGTGTATATTATTGAAAACTGTCTATCAATAAACTCTACATCCTGGGTATTGGATACCGGATCAGGATCTCATATCTGTAATTCTTTACAGGCGTTGAGAAAGCGTAGAGTTTTGAAGGCAGGTGACATGACCCTCAGAGTTGCAAACGGTGCTAGCATGGATGCTGAGGCCGTGGGGGACTATCACCTGGGATTGTCGGATGGACACTTTTTGGTTTTGCGTAGTTGTTATTATGTACCAAATGCAACCTGTAATATCATTTCTGTATCTTTATTATCTAAAGAAAGTTATGAATTTGCATTTGTAAGTAATGTAGTGAACATTCACCTTAATCAAGTTTTGATTGGGTCAGGTACATTGAACAACGGTATATACGTATTAAACCAGCCACAGATTTTCAATGTCCAGAATACACACAAAAGAAAGTCTCCAGAAATCGATAAAACTTTCTTATGGCATTGTAGACTGGGTCACATCAATGAGAGAAGGTTGACTAAGTTACATGCAGAAGGATATTTGGATTCGTTCGAATATCAATCGTATGCAACTTGTCAATCCTGTCTCAAGGGAAAGATGACAAAGACTCCGTTCACTGGACACGGAGGAAGAGCGAGCGAGCTATTGGGACTCGCACACAGCGACGTGTGCGGTCCAATGTCTACACATGCGCGAAGCGGTTATTCTTACTTCATTACTTTTACGGATGATTTCTCAAGGTTCGGACATGTCTTCTTAATGAAGCATAAATCCGAAGCTTTTGATAAGTTCCAGGAATATAAGAATGAAGTAGAAAAACAAACAGGCAAAAGTATCAAGGCACTGAGATCTGATCGAGGTGGTGAATACTTGAGTGCCGAGTTCCTGGGTTACTTAAAAGAGAATGGAATTCTCTCTCAGCTTACTCCTCCATACACTCCGCAACATAACGGTGTATTGGAGAGACGGAACCGAACCCTATTGGATATGGTACGGTCCATGATGAGTAACGCTGAGTTACCGCGATCGTTCTGGGGATATGCGCTAGAATCAGCTGCATACCTTTTGAACCGAGTTCCAACTAAGACTGTGCCTACCACACCATATGAGTTATGGAGTGGGAAGAAACCCTATCTTCAATACCTGAAGATTTGGGGATGTCCAGCTTATGTCAAAAAGCAGCATACGGACAAGCTCGAGGCACGCTCAGTACTGTGCAAGTTTGTGGGATACCCAAAGAACTCCAGGGGGTATCTTTTCTATTACACAGAGGAACAAAAAGTCCTTGTTTCTCGTAATGCCCATTTTCTTGAACATCAGTTCTTAGAAAAAGAAATAAGTGGGGGCGCAATAGAACTGGAAGAAATTCCAGAACCACAAGCTATTACTGAAAGCTTAGTAGAACTAGAGGGTTCGAAAGATCAGGACATTCCCACGCCACTCCGCAGGAGTAGTAGGCAGTCTCATCCGCCCGAGAGATACTACGGTTTTCTTATTGACGGGGATAGAGAGGATTGCATCATAGACTTTGATGAGCCTACTAGCTTCCAGCAAGCCATTCAGAGCGTCGACTCGGTAAAATGGCTGGATGCAATGCGGACCGAAATGGAGTCCATGTACACCAACAAAGTATGGACGTTGGACATTGCTCCAGATGGGGTAAAACCCGTAGGATGCAAGTGGATCTTCAAAAGGAAGATTGGTGTAGATGGACAGGTTGAGACCTATAAAGCTAGACTGGTTGCAAAGGGTTTTCGTCAGCGACCTGGTTTGGACTATGACGAAACTTTTTCTCCAGTAGCTATGCTGAAATCCATTCGGATCCTTCTTGCCATTGCTGCCTTCCACGATTATGAAATTTGGCAGATGGACGTAAAGACAGCTTTTCTAAATGGACATTTAGAGGAATGTGTCTATATGGATCAGCCAGAGGGTTTCATTCAGAGTGGGAGCAGCGGAAAGGTGTGCAAGTTGCTTAAGTCCATTTATGGACTAAAGCAGGCATCGCGGAGTTGGAACATCTGTTTTGATGAGACGGTCAAGGAATTTGGTTTTATCAAAAATCCAGATGAACCATGCATCTATTGTAGATTTGTAGCGAGAACTGTAGTATTCCTCGTTTTATACGTGGATGACATTCTCTTAATAGGAAATGACATTCATATGCTACAATCTGTCAAGGGGTTCTTGTCACACAGGTTCTCCATGAAAGACCTGGGTGATGCCTCATACATTCTGGGTATCCGGATCTACCGTGACAGATCCAAGAGGATATTAGGACTTTCGCAGTCCAGGTACATCGACACCATACTGAAGAGATTCAGTATGGAAGATTCCAAGCGCGGTAATCTACCGGCTTGTCACGGGATCACCCTCTCCAAAGAGATGTCTCCCAAGACTGATTTGGAGAGGAATCGCATGTCTATTATACCCTACGCTTCTGCGGTAGGCTCTATAATGTATGCGATGTTGTGTACCAGACCGGATGTGGCTTATGCACTGAGTGTGGTAAGCAGGTATCAGTCAAACCCTGGGGAGAAACATTGGATAGCAGTAAAGAACATTCTCAAGTACCTGAGAAGGACTAAGGAGATGTTCTTAGTGTATGGCGGAAAAGACCTGCAGATTGAGGCCTTTGCTGACTCCAGCTTCCAAAATGACAAGGATGATTCCAAGTCCATGTCGGGTTTTGTCTTTACCCTCAATGGAGGGGCGGTGTGTTGGAAGAGCTCCAAACAGGAAACCGTTGCTGACTCGACTATGGAAGCGGAATACATCGCTGCATCTGATGCCGCAAAAGAAGCTGTCTGGATGAGGAAGTTCTTGAGAGAACTTCAGGTGGTTCCGTCCATTGTTGACCCAATACCTCTGTATTGCGACAACAACGGGGCTATAGCTTTAGCGAAGGAACCCAGGTCCCATCAGAAATCCAGACACATCTTGAGGCGGTATCACCTGATCAGGTAGATCATGGATCGCCAGGAGATCGAGGTTCGGAGGGTTGCTTCAGAAGATAACACAGCAGATCCATTCACCAAGGCCTTGCCCCAGACTCAGTTCGAGCGGCTGATCGAGATGATAGGTCTTCGATACGCCAGTACATGGCCTTAGTGCAAGTGGGAGATTGTTAGTGTATATGCCCTAGAGGCCATTACTGTATCATACTAGTTTGTATATTACTTGATGGAAGCTTGGGATATTCACAGTTGTATATACAATCTTGCTCGAAATGGTAGTATGCTACTTGGTTTGTCTCTGCTTTAATATGTGCAAGTGTTTCTTTTAGCATATCGCTGTTATACATATTAGTAGAGCCCTTAGGATCTTTGCTTGATTACCAGCGTGGTGATGGCGCTCACACTTGTGGGAGCTGGGTGATCTATAAGCACATCCTTATACAGGTCCCTAGTCGTTGGACTATCGAGACAGGGCATCGATACTCCAGAGTAGACTAGCGTATGCGCTTCTCATCCCAGTGTGGGAGATGGTCTGTCCTACAGCCTTCAGTACGTCGTACTTGAGATAGTATGCGGGTGCTCGTTAGGTTACGAGTACACTGGACAGGACTCGTCGGGAACTGTTGGTTGGTATTATACCTATCGTCAGTTATCAGTTCCCAGGTGACATGAGTACAGCTTAGTCCGCTGACTTGACACTGTCACTTCGTCTCGAGTGTGTTCCCACTGCACTTTGATTACTATCCTACCACGGCTCAAAGGAGTCGTGCAAACAGGTAGCTTTTGGGTGCAGTCCCGAAGCACTTGGAGGCAGTGACGGTTAGACAGGATTCGTCTCTCCCGGTATTGGGGGTTGACATCGCGCTGTGTCTAGGAGAGCCATTACACGAGTAGTCCCTGGCCAGGGCAAGCGAGATATACTGGTAGGTTTCCAGTGTTATCTCAGGGTGTTCTGGGCTACACTCCGACATGACTTGTACCGCTATTAGGGGACTGACGTTCACCGTCCCCCTAGGCCCGCCATGCGATGTATCAGACGAACAGACCGGACTGTACGGAGATTGTCACATACAGGCTCAGTAGGAGTTCAGATGGGGTTCACTTCGTCAGTCTTCTTATCGACATCTACCTGGGGACCGTTACGTACAGCTAGTGCCGCTTGCGGTCTGTGGTTAAACCCACTGCCAGCGTAGTGTCGAGTCTTTAGAGTCCCACACAGAGAGCTATTCGCCTTTAGGCAAAATGAGTAGAGGTCGCATGGTTTTGCGACAGGGTTCGTTCACATTCGTGCACTTGTGCACGTTTGCTGTCCGGACAGCTTATACTAGCGGGTTTTAGTTTAAGCCGGATCCTAGTATATGATTTGGGATTGGTTTTTCTCATTGTATTCGTGTTCCTCGGATCACGAATACGGGTGCGTATGCACAGTTGCTTGAGACAGAGGGAGAGGACTTTGATTAGGGTTAATGACTATTGTCATTTGTATTAACCCTAATGATTATGTGTGTATTATGGTTAATTGATATTAGTTTAATAATTGTGCATGGTTATGGTTGTTGACCATTTGACCCACCTTGACTTGTTGACCTTGTTGACACTTTGACCATCATCATTTCATTTGGAAGATGCTCTTTGATCCTTGCAATTTGCATTAAAAATGAAATGATAATGGTCATGTCTTGATTAACCATGACAATTATCTAGCTAATTATCTAATTACAATAATTCACACATATATGTGAGAATGGTTTATTTTATTCTCATTCTATCATTTACTTTCTCTCTCTTGTTCTTCCTCTCCCTCAAGCTCTCCCCTCTCATGTGTTAAGAAACACTTGAGCTTGAGAAAAACCCTCTCTTGATAATCTCTACTCTCATCTAGGGTTCAAGTATTAGCACTTCTTGCACCCTAGTTACTTCTAGCTTGGAGTTGAAGCCAAAGGTCGAGGCTTTCGGGTGGAGCTTTCTTCGACGTGAGAAGACGACTAAGGTGACCTCCTTCCACCACTCCAAGGAGCAAGGAGAGAAGGACATAAAGCCCAAGGTATAACCTTTCTAGCACTTAGCTAGTTTCTAGTTAGCTTTAGCTTGTTTTTGTTTAGCAAAGATCCTTCATAGTCTGGTCCATGTTGCCTAAGCTCATAAAAATTCGATTTTTATTCCGTTTTCCACCTCCCCGCAAGCACCGGGGTGGGCAACGTGGACTTACAGTATTGGGGGTTGATATCGCGCTGTGTCTAGGAGAGCCATTACACAAAGTCCCTGGCCAGGGCAAGCGAGATATACTGGTAGGTTTCCAGTGTTATCTCAGGGTGTTCTGGGCTACACTCCAACACGACTTGTACCGCTATTAGGGGACTGACGTTTACCACCCCCTAGGCCCGCCATGCGATATTCTCAGACGAACAGACTGGACTGTACGGAGATTGTCACATTCAGGCTCAGTAGGAGTTCATATGGGTTTCGCCTCCTTAGTCTTCTTATCGGCATCTACCTGGGGGCCGTTACGCACAGCTAGTGCCGCTTGCGGTCTGTGGTTAAACCCACTGCCAGTGTAGTGTCGATTCTTTAGAGTCCCACACAGAGAGCTATTCGCTTTTAGGCAAAAGAGTAGAGGTCGCATGGTTTTGCGACAGGGTTCGGTCACATCCGTGCACTTGTGCACGTTTAGTGACCGGGCAGTTATTACTAGCGGGCTTTGGTTTAAGCCAGATCCTAGTATACGTTTTGGGATTGGTTTTATCTCAGTTGTATTCGTGTTCCCCGGAACGCGGATGCGGGTGTGTATGCACAGTTGACAGAGACAGAGGCTGAGGATTCTCATTAGGGTTGTTGACTGTTGACTTTTGCTAAACCCTAATGAGAATTAGAAATATGATTAACAATAATATTAATTAAGTATTGTTGTGACATGGTTAGGTTGAAAGGTTGACTTTGTTGACTTGTTGACTTTGTTGACCGGTTGACTAGGTTGGACTTGTTGACCACCATCATGACAATGGCTATCATTTCATGGCATTGACCTTGGCTTGCTTATTTGTTCACACATTGTATTTAATGCATGAAATGATGTAGCCATTTAATATGATAACAACCATCACATAATACTCAATTATTATTATGTGTTATGATGATTATGGATTATGAGAGAGAGGTTGAGAAAAAGTCTTGCTGATATTCTTTCATTTCCTTTCTCTCTCAAGCTCTCCCTCTTCCTCTTGCTCTCTCTCTAGTTCATGGTTCTATTGTCTCATGTGTTGAGAAGCAAGAACCATAGAGATCAAAACCCATTACACTTTTCTACTCATCCTAGTACACAAGGTCTAGCAAACCAAGTGTTCTAGTTTCTTCTAGTTTGAAGTAGAAGCCAAAAGGTAGAAGCTTTCGGGTGGATCCATCTTCGGCGCGAGGAGACGACGAGGTGAGGCCGATCCGACCACCGCAAGGAGTTGAAGATGAAGGAGTTCAAGTTAAGGTATAAACCCCTAACCGAGTTAGGTAAAACTCCTAGTTAGGTTGTTAGATATTTGTTTAACCAAGATCCGTATTTTGAGTCCATGTTACCACCCAAAGAAAAATCGTTTTTCATCATTTCCGCAAGCCCGAAAGAACCGGGAGAGGTAACGTGGACTTACAGTGGTATCAGAGCCTAATTAAACACTATCTAACATGTTAGCAAAGTAACTAGAAGTTCGATCGGAGAAAAAGTCACGAAACACGCCCGAAAAATCAAGTTTCTGCCGATTCTGTTTTCTGTTCAAAAATTAATAAATCTTACACTAAAAATCGGCTCAGACTTTTTAAAACCGACACAAGAAAACTGGTCCACCGACTCGGTCAAAGCGCCGCGGAACTCGGTCGTGGCACAGTTTTCCTGCAGTGTTTTTCTAGGGCTGTTTTGGGATTGTTGGAATATGTTTTTTCTGCCCAGATTTTACAAAAAGAAAATTTTGTTTTTGGGTCTTAAAATCCGTATTTTGATCGAACTTCTAATGACTTAAGCTGACGGGTATATATCTGTGATGTGATATATGTATTGAACGTCTGCTAATCGCTATACGTCGATTAGTAGGGGTTATACATATCTGTGATCTGTAATGTTGACGGTATGTGTATATGAATTCATTGGATTGTCGCGGATGAATAGCTGGGGGGTTGTGAGATGAGAGTTTTCTTTATCTTTCAATTCATGTAAATTTGTAATTGATGTAATATTATTTATTTGGCCGCACAACGGGGATGGGGTTGTAGCCGTCATTGTATAATTTCTTTTACAGTTTTTGCTCCTAGGATAGACCCAACGTGGGGTGCACAAACTACCGGGTATCTCGAAGTGCCGAGTGGCCTACTCACGGTGTTGAGGAAGGTTGCTTCGCTTCGGGTACTTGGCGGGTAGTTTGCCGCACCCGTAGGGGTCTAGGGTGGGGTATTGGCTATTCATCGCGACTGTGTAATCCACTTTTCGTTACAGGATCGTACGGAATGCGGATTCCTAGTATATCCAATGTGTTCATCTGTGATCTGGAATGCCTATCATTGCATCTGACGAATGTATATATCTGTATATGATATCTATTTAGGCGTTGCTTATGTTTTGCATCCGCGCTAGTCCAGCCCCCGCTCTGTCGTTAGTTAAGTAACCTAACGAGTAATGACGGGGCCCCGTAGCGAATGCGGATGGCATAAGCGTACGTCATATTTTCATTTTTTTCTGCAATGGTAGGATTAAATGATGGGACGCATTAAAAATTAATGCAAGAAAATAAACCAAGTAAAAGTCGTTGGAACAATTTCAAAAACCACTTGGTTTCTTTGCAAAAAACAACTTTTAAACGCGGAACTTAAGCCACTCCTTTTTAAAAGCTATCAAGGTTCTTTCGATTATATCAAGTTCACTACGTTCAAGGTTTCGCCAAAACCATTTGTAGCCCTCCGTCGTTTCGTATGAATATTCTATAGTATTCAAGTTATGTTTGTTGACCTTCGTCAAGGCATAGTGATTGGTAGATGTTGGGTGTTCATATGTAGCATAGATAGATGCGTTGGTTTGGGACAGTCGTATTACCTTGTTGACCTTCGTCAAGGGTATATACGGGTGGGTTCAAATTAACCTGGACAATGACGGGTAGAACTTGACATGTGACTTATGATTTGTTGACCTTCGTCAAGGTCATAAGAGAATAGGGCAAAAATCCACATCGGGAGTTTCAAAAGAAACTGAAACTTGCTAGCGCTGCATACCATTTGGAGTGTGATGATTCTGGTAGGATTCCTTCAGTTTTGTCACGCGATGATATTTGGATCCCGATCCTACTGTGAGTATATGCTACTCCTCGGGAAATTTCTCACTTAACGATCAATGCTATAAACCAAGTAGGTGTCTAGAAAGGTGTTAGCGGGGCTACGCCCCCAGGGAAAAGAGGTTATTTAATTAAGGAACTTCGCGAAAGCGTTGGAAAACCTCCCTCGAAGTACCGACACTAGCCTGGCTGAACGGTTAAGCAAGTATTGTACGGTGAGATTGATCCTGACTAATTCTTCCTATTTGGTTTGAGGAGGGATTCGAGAGACAGTGGGAGCCATCTTGTTTAGACAAACTAAAAACCACTCTAAACTTGCAAGAGCATCATGCTGAGTGTTTTCTTCTCTCTCTTAATTGCAGCGACCCAGTGACCACACATAGGTTACATCTAGATAATAAAATGACTGAACCTGACTGTTATGATTGGCAAAGGTCTGTCCAGATATCCATTGCCCATGACAAGCTGGGACACCTCTTAACTAATCAAACCCCTGCCGTCTCAGGACCAGTTTCCCCTGTCACGGATATTGATATCCGTAAGACATCGGAAAAAGACTGTGCGAAAGCCAAGTGCCTCGTGTTGGCCTCAGTTGATGGTGCATACCAGAGGCAGCACGAGAAGATGGACTTAGTTTCTATCTTCCTCCATAACAAAGATTTATATGGAGAGCAATCTCGTATCGCAAGATATGAGACCTCGAACGAATTGCTTCAAGCGAGGTTGGCTATCGGGTCATCTGTAGGGGGCAACGTCCTTACAGAGACCAGCTGTTTTGAGATCACGAACTTGAAGACCACGTTGAAGAACGGGTCAGATGCTGACTTGATTCTACAGTCTCTACCTTCTACCCTGAAGGAAACCAGGGAAGAAGAAGGAAAGGGAAGGGCAAAAGTTTCGGGGCTGGATGTAGTAAAGGAGGGACGTTCCTATTGTTACAGGAATGAACATTGGCAGAAGGATTACAGGGCTAGTAAAGCCAGTAGCCAGAATTCGAAGCATGTTATGGCTTCGGCTTCGGGTGTGTTTGTAGTAGAGAACTGTATGTCAGTTAACCCTACTTCCTGGGTATTGGATACTGGATCAGGATCTCACATCTGTAATTCGTTAAAGGCTCTGAGAAACCGTAGGGTTATCAAGAAAGGTGATATGACTCTAAGGGTTGCTAACGGAATGGGCATGGACGCTGAATCCGTAGGGGAATATCATCTTGGACTGACAACTGGGCAGATATTGATTCTGCCTAACTGTTTGTGTGTACCAGGTGCGACTTGTAATATCATATCTGTATCCTTACTTTCTAAGGAAGGATATGATTTTACTTTTGTAAGCGATGTGGTCCACATCCACCTAAATCAAGTTCTGATTGGGTCAGGTACATTAGAAAACGGGATATACGTATTAAATCAAGCTCAGATTTTCAGTGTCCAGAACACATTTAAAAGAAAGTCTCCGGAAACAAATCAGGCTTTCTTATGGCATTGTAGACTGGGTCACATTAATGAGACACGGTTAACAAAGTTACATAAAGAGGGATACTTGAATCCGTTCGAGTATCAGTCTTATGCCACTTGTGAATCTTGTCTCATGGGAAAGATGACAAAGACTCCGTTCACTGGACACAGAGTAAGAGCGAGCGAGCTCTTGGGACTCATACACAGTGACGTGTGTGGTCCAATGTCTACACATGCGCGAAGTGGTTATTCATACTTCATTACTTTTACAGATAATTTCTCTAGGTATGGACATGTCTTCCTGATGAAGCATAAATCTGAAACCTTTGAGAAATTTCAGGAATACAAGAATGAAGTTGAAAAACAAACAGGCAAAAGTATAAAGACACTGAGATCTAATCGAGGTGGTGAATACTTGAGTGCCGAGTTTCTGGACTACTTAAAAGAGAACGGAATTCTCTCTCAGCGTACTCCTCCATACACACCACAACACAACGGTGTATCTGAAAGGGGGAATCGAACCCTATTGGATATGGTTCGTTCCATGATGAGTAAGGCTGAGTTACCGCGATCTTTCTGGGGTTATGCACTAGAAACAGCTGCATATCTCTTGAAGAAGGCTCCAACCAAGACTGTGCCTACCACCCCATATCAGATGTGGAGTGGGAAAAAACCCTGTCTTAAGTATCTTAAGACATGGGGATGTCCAGCATTTGTAAAAAAGCAGCATGCGGACAAGATCGAGGCACGCTCAGTACTGTGTAAGTTTGTTGGATACCCAAAGAACTCCACAGGGTATCTTTTCTATTCCGCAGAAGAACAAAAAGTTTTTGTTTCTCCGCATGCCCACTTCTTGGAAACTGAATTTTTGGAAAATCAGATAAGTGGGAGCACAATAGAACTGGAAGAAATTCCAGAACCACAAGCTATTACTGAAAGCTTGGAAGAACCAGAAGTTTCAGGAGAACCGGACATCCCTGTGCCACTCCGCAGGAGTAGTAGGCAGTCTCATCCGCCCGAGAGATACTACGGTTTTCTCATAGACGGGGATAGAGAGGATTGCACTATTGATTATGTTGAGCCTAATAGCTTCCAGCAAGCCATTCAGAGTGGTGACTCGGTAAAATGGCTGGATGCAATGCGGCCCGAGATGGAGTCCATGTACACCAACAAAGTTTGGACTTTGGACTTTGCTCCAGAAAGGGTAAAACCCGTAGGCTGCAAATGGATCTTCAGAAAGAAGATTGGTGTAGATGAGCAGGTTGAAACCTATAAAGCTAAACTTGTTGCAAAGGGTTTCCGTCAAAGACCTGGTTCGGACTATGACGAGACCTTTTCTCCAGTGGCTATGCTCAAATCCATTCGGATCCTTCTTGCCATTGCTTCCTTCCACGATTATGAGATCTGGTAGATGGACGTAAAGACGGCTTTCCTAAATGGAAATTTGGAAGAGTGCGTCTATATAGATCAGCCAGAGGGATTCATTTAGAGTGGGAGCAGCGGTAAAGTGTGCAAGTTGCTCAAGTCCATCTATGGACTGAAGCAGGCATCGCGGAGTTGGAACATCTGCTTTGATGATACTGTCAAAGAATTCGACTTTATCAAAAACCCAGATGAACCATGCATTTACAGTAAGATTGTAGGGAGAACTGTAGTATTCCTCGTCTTGTACGTGGATGACATTCTCCTAATAGGAAATGATATTCCTATGTTACAGTCAGTCAAAGGATTCTTGTCACAGAGGTTCTCCATGAAGGACCTGGACGATGCCAACTACATTCTGGGGATCCAGATCTATCGTGATAGATCTAAGAGGATATTGGGACTTTCACAGTCCAGGTACATTGACACCATACTGAAACGATTCAGTATGGAAGATTCCGAGCACGGTAATCTGCCGGCTTGTCACGGAATCACCCTCTCCAAAGAGATGTCTCCCAAGACTGATTTGGAAAGGGCTCGCATGTCATCAATACCCTACGCATCTGCGGTAGGCTCTATAATGTATGCGATGTTGTGTACCAGACCAGATGTAGCATACGCATTGAGCGTTGTAAGCCGGTATCAGTCGGACCCAGGGGAGAAACACTGGATAGCAGTAAAGAACATTCTCAAGTACCTGAGAAGGACTAAGGAGATGTTCTTGGTATATGGCGGAAAAGACCTCCAGATCGAGGCCTTTGCTGACTCCAGCTTCCAGAGTGACAAGGATGACTCCAAGTCCATGTCGGGTTATGTCTTTACCCTCAATGGAGGGGTGGTTTGCTGGAAGAATTCCAAGCAGGAGACCGTTGCTGACTCAACTATGGAAGCGGAGTACATAGCTGCTTGCGATGCCGCAAAAGAAGCTGTCTGGATGAAGAAGTTCCTCACGGAGCTTCAGGTGGTTCCTACCATTGTTGATCCAATACCGCTGTATTGTGACAACAACGGTGCTATAGCTTTAGCGAAGGAACCCGGGTCCCATCAGAAGTCCAGGCACATTTTGAGGCGGTACCACCTGATCAGGGAGATCGTTGATCGCCGGGAGATCGAGGTGAAGAGAGTAAATACGGAAGATAACGCTGCTGATCCACTAACGAAGGCCTTACCCCAGACTCAGTTCGAGCGGCTGATCGAGAAGATAGGTCTCCGATACGCCAGTACATGGCCTTAGTGCAAGTGGGAGATTGTTAGTGTATATGCCCTAGAGGCCATTACTGTATCATACTAGTTTGTATATTACTTAATGGAAGCTTGGGATATTCACAGTTGTATAGACAATCTTGCTCAAAATGGTAGTATGCTACTTGGTTTGTTTCTACTTTAATATGTGCATGTGTTTCTTTTAGCATATCGCTTATACATATTAGTAGAGCCCTTAGGATCTTTGCTTGATTACCAGCGTTGTGATGGCAGTCACACTCATGGGGGATGGGTAGTCTATAAGCACATCCTTATATAGGTCCCTAGTCGTAGGACTATCGAGACAGGGCATCGATACTCCGGAGTAGACTAGCGTATGCGCTTCTCATCCCAGCATGGGGAGATGGTCTGTCCCACAGCCATCAGTACGTCATACTGGAGATAGTATGCGGGTGCTCGTTAGGTTATGAGTACACTGGACAGGACTCGTCGGGAACTGATGGTTGGTACTATACCTATCGTCAGTTATCAGTTCCCAGGTGACATGAGTACAGCTTAGTCCGCTGACTTGACACTGTCACTTCGCCCCGAGTATGTTCCCACTGTACTTTGATTACTACCCTACCACGACTCAAGAGTCGTGCAAACAGGTAGTAGTTGGGTGCAGTCCCGAAGCACTTGGAGGCAGTGACGGTTAGACAGGATTCGTCTATCCCGGTATTGGGGGTTGATATCGCGCTGTGTCTAGGAGAGCCATTACACAAAGTCCCTTGCCAGGGCAAGCAAGATATACTGGTAGGTTTCCAGTGTTATCTCAGGGTGTTCTAGGCTACACTCTGACACGACTTGTACCGCTATTAGGGGACTGACGTTTACCACCCCCCTAGGCCCGTCATGTGATATTCTCAGACGAACAGACCGGACTGTACGGAGATTGTCACATTCAGGCTCAGTAGGAGTTCATATAGGTTTCACCTCGTCAGTCTTCTTATCGGCATCTACCTGGGGGCCGTTACTCACAGCTAGTGCCGCTTACGGTCTATGGTTAAACCCACTGCCAGCGTAGTGTCGAGTCTTTAGAGTCCCACACAGAGAGTTATTCGCCTTTAGGAAAAAGAGTCGAGGTCGCATGGTTTTGCGACAGGGTTCGGTCACATCCGTGCACTTGTGCACGTTTAGTGACCGGGCAGTTATTACTAGCGGGTTTTGGTTTAAGCCAGATCCTAGTATACGTTTTGGTATTGGTTTTATCTCGGTTGTATTCGTGTTCCCCGGAATGCGGATGCGGGTGTGTATGCACAGTTGACAGAGACAGAGGCAGAGGATTCTTATTAGGGCTGTTGACTGTTGACTTTTGTTAAACCATAATGAGAATTAGAAATATGATTAACAATAATATTAATTAAGTATTGTTGTGACATGGTTGGGTTGAAAGGTTGACTTTGTTGATTTGTTGACCGGTTGACTAGGTTGGACTTGTTGACCACCATCATGACAATGGCTATCATTTCATGGCATTGACCTTGGCTTGCGTATTTGTTCACACATTGTATTTAATGCATGAAATGATGTAGCCATTTGATATGATAACAACCATCACATAATACTCAATTATTATTATGTGTTATGATGATTTTGGATTATGAGAGAGAGGTTGAGAAAAAGTCTTGCTGATATTCTTTCATTTCATTTCTCTCTCATGCTCAAGCTCTCCCTCTTCCTCTTGCTCTCTCTCTAGTTCATGGTTCTATTGTCTCATGTGTTGAGAAGCAAGAACCATAGAGATCAAAACCCATTACACTTCTCTACTCATCCTAGTACACAAGGTCTAGCAAACCAAGTGTTCTAGTTTCTTCTAGTTTGAAGTAGAAGCCAAAAGGTAGAAGCTTTCGGGTTGATCCATCTTCGGCGCGAGGAGACGACGAAGTGAGGCCGATCCGACCACCGCAAGGAGTTGAAGACGAAGGAGTTCAAGTTAAGGTATAAACCCCTAACCGAGTTAGGTAAAACTCCTAATTAGGTTGTTAGATAGTTGTTTAACCAAGATCCGTATTTTGAGTCCATGTTACCACCCAAAGAAAAATCGTTTTTCATCATTTCCGCAAGCCCGAAAGAACCGGGAGAGGTAACGTGGACTTACATTGGATGCTCTCCTCCTATCCAAAGAAGCAAGAGATTCTATGATCAGGGCATTACAGGAGCCCGATCATTTCCAAGATTTCCTTGCAGAAGAAAAGATGAAGGACGAGCTGGCAGAGGTTCATACAACTGACATTACATTCAGCGATGAAGATCTCCTCCTCAGAACGTGCGAGCATAACCGTCCTCTATATGTCACCGGGTATTTCCACGACATCAAGTTAGGTAAGATCCTAGTCGACAACGGGTCCTCCGTCAACCTTCTCAACGTGAAGGTGCTGAAGGAGATCTACATGAACGTTCAGCACCTGGCTCGGGACAAAATTACCATCTCTGGGTTTGACTCACAGTCATCATGAACACTTTGGTCTGTAATATTGATGATACGCTTTGGGCTACTGATTGGTTTGATTTTAGCGTGCTTGCGCTTTCTAAAAGATAAATCAAAAATATTTGTAACCGCAATCAAGAACGGCGTCGCATGAAGCTAGCCGGTGAGTACGGGTCGGTCCACAGGGATGTTGTGAATTTCCGATTCGTTCTTACGAGTTAATTCCGAAGGGTGTTCGATTGTTTATTAAATCTAAAAATCTAATTAAGCTAGGGCAATTATTTAAATCTAAATCTTGCCAGCGTTAGGTTTAGGAATGGTTTAGAAATGTAAATAAATCTCAACGCTTTCTATACACAAATTAGGATCTAAGAGGAGTTATGGTAATTATCAATAAAGTGGATTAGATCCGTTCGGGAAGGTGTTCCTTCCTCTAGGTTCTTGTCCTTCCTTTATCAATCTTTACCCTAACCTCCATGGAAAACATCACAACCGGGCCTTTATACTACGGTATCACCGCTACCTCGAGGGATAGAGTGCCGTAGGGAGCGGTATGTGCATGTATGCATGGAGTCCTATAGATTCTAATTGATGGGTAAGAAAGGGATGAGAGATCTCATCTCTCAAAAGCCTTTCCCTAAGCTAACATCTAAGGCAAGGAATTAAAATACTTACAGATGCATCCCTCCAATCATCCATGCAGGTTTGTCAGATCTGAATTTTTGAATGGAAAAGAAACACCGATGCTCTCCAAAAGAATTCTAAATTTTATTAATGAAGGGAGGCATAAAGTTTACAATGAATTAGAGTCCCTATTTATAGGAAATAGAAACCCTAGGTTACATCTTGAACCGCATGTCTACATTTACACAAATACCCCTAGGCAGACCCATACAGAGCCACAGAAGACTTGGTAAAATTTTATGCTATCAAATCCTCAGACCCACCGCGGAACCGCGGCCCAAGGCCCTGTTTGGCCGCGGTTCCGCGGCCAAAAGGAAGAATTGGGCTCTGGGCTTTATGGGCTGGTTTCTTGTCATCTTGGGCTACTTAGTTCTGTCTATCTTTTTCCATTTGGGCTTCTGTTTCTCTTCCAGATTTCCAGTGAACATTGTTGTGGACTTTAACCCGTTCGCTTTGAGTCGATGTCTTGAATCTTGCTTTGTGAATTGTTCCTTATGTAGGCTTGATCAAGAGTCTTCTGTTTGTTGGTCAAAGTCCACTTTTTCATCGTCTTTACATCGTTTTCACTGTTTTCTGTCCAAGAACCTGTAACCTGTAACATGTAGCAGACATGCGTCAAAAGCACCTGTTTTCATTGTAAAATGCATAAGAATGGGGAATAGAAAATGCAATATTATGGTATGAACAGCTACTCATCACTGACATCAAATTTCATATCATCAACGCCAAGACTTGCTACAACGCTTTGCTCGGCCGACCTTGGTTGCACGAGTACAACTTCATCCCTTCTACACAACACCAATGTATGAAGTATTTCAAAGATGGCCTCGAGTACACTGTTACGGAGGGGCTAAATCCATTCTCTGTAAACGAAAAACGAAAATATGAAGACGCCGAGTACTTCCTACCAGACTTCAAAGACACGGAAAGATGTCATAAGCCGGAGAATAAATAAAAAGCCATCACCACTATCCCAATTTTTGGGAGCGATACCGAGGAGGATGAAGAGATAGTCTACTGGGGGCAACCCTAAGGCAACAGGCCTGACCCATCTGCTCCTATTTTGGTCTTCAACGGTGAATCTAAGGACGAGGCCAACGCCGTGTTCTCCACTCGCCCGTCAGCATAAACCGTTACTGAAGCTGATCAGAGTTTACAAATCACCATAGTTCCGCCACGGCATTGCATAGAACTTGATGCGCTTGATACATACAGCGTACAATAGTTGCGGACTTTCTACGTCCATCCCAGGCGAAGAGGTGAAAAGGCGATCCTTTTCTACCAATCTACGGAGACTAAAGTAGAGAAAGAAGTCAAGCATAGTGCCGATCTTGCGCTTGATAGGTTTCAACCAATCTGTCTGGCCAGATATTACGCAGAGAGATTGAAAAGGCTATTAAGATACCAAGGCATACCCTTCAAACAAACCGCTCAACAAGCCCAGTTCTACAACAAGATTTGGGACATTCCTGGGACTCAGCGAAAGATGCCCAATTGGAAGATTGAGACAACTGGGCTTGGATAAGTTCAGTCCAAGAAACGGGAGCGATTTCATGGCTGCCGCGTCATAAACAGTTTTGGTGAAGAAGTGAACGCTCTTTGAAATAGCCGTGACGTTGAAACAGAATGAGATCCCACTCTAAGAACATTAAGCCCATCGTTCGAAGAACAAGTTGACAAGCTAGTAAAAGAAGCCTGTCAAAAGCTTACCTCCAATACAAGACATCCATCATACCCGATTCTCCGAAAAAGAGTGTCGATTCGCCGAGGATAGAAGGGTGGAGCTATGCTCTAGTATGATTCAGGATAACCACAGTCGCGAAATGGATATTTATGAAAAGTCCAGGACGCAACGCCTCAACCAGCAGTCCGCAGAGAAAGAAGAATACAATGCCATCCATCCCCAGCTCGCCGTATGTCCTCGAAAGAAGGAAAAATCCCGAAATAAAGGAAAAAATAGGACAAAGAGTGCAAACAACGTTCGCAAACAACAGGGTATATCTAAGAAGCCGCGCTATCAAGAAAAACGTGGTTGGAACCCGTCCTTTATCAAGAAAATAGGTCGGGAATACTCTTTCCCTCAAGACAAGACAAGGAAAATATTCAACCTTGTCATGAAGCATCAAATGATGACGCTTCCGGAGGCTCATCATCCCGAACAAATAAACGAGGTCCATCATCCGAATTATTGCTCCTATCACCGAGCAATAGGTCATCCCCTTGAAGACTGCTTCACCTTCAAAGACTGGATCAAAGACCAGTATCAACAAAGCAAGTTCGCTTTGTCCGACAGTTGGAGGGTATCCCTTCCGCGAAAGCATGAGCCAAAGAGGACTGATACCGGGAGGACAAGACCATCTTAACATCAAGAAAGGAAGCAAACTCACACCTGCCATGTGGTAACACTCTCAAAGGAGGGGGGCACGAGACTATAGATGAATCCTTCAAGTGCTTCGCAAATGAAGACGAGAATGAGGTGATCTCAGAGTTTCCACCACCACTAAAAGCGCTGGAAGATAGGATACAAACTACGGCAGACAACCTGAGGAAAATCGACTTGGGCACGGAAAATGTGCCGAGACCCACGTTCGTCAGAGAGCTGTTCTCTAAAAAATAGGTGGCCACACTAAAGGAAGTGCTTATGCAATATAAATACCGCTTCGTATGGAACTATTCCGAGATGCCGGGACTGGATCCAAAAATAGCGGTGCATAAACTAGCTATATCACCGGACGTCAAGCCAGTCAAACAGGTGCCAAGAAGAATGCGGCTCGAACTCAAGATGAGTATCAATGCCGAAGTCAAGAAACTAATTAATTCCGGCTTCATCCAAGAAGTTCAGTATCCCGACTGGATTTCCAACATTGTTCCAGTGATGAAAAAAATGGGACAGTGCGCATCTGCGTGGACTTTCGGGAACTTAACAAAGCTTGTCCGAAGGATGACTTCCCAGTACCTGTTCCGAGATGATGATCGATAACACGTCCACTCATGAGGTCTTCTCCTTCATGGATGGATATTTAGGCTACAATCAAATAAAAATGCATCCTGAAGACCAAAAGCACACCGCCTTCCGAACTCCACTAGGCATATTCTGCCATAAGGTGATGCCCTTCGGTTTGAAGAATGCAGGCGCTACCTACAGAGGGCCATGACGAAGATCTTCGATGACCTCATACATAAGATTGTCAAATGCTATATTGACGACCTTGTGGTGAAAAGCAAATCGTACGAGGAGCACTTGGAACATCTGAACATAGTGTTCCAGTGTCTTCGGAAATACAATCTAAAGATGAATCCTCTGAAATGCGTGTTTGGAGTCTCCTCTGGAAAATTCCTAAGATTTATCATACGACACCGAGGCATCGAAATAGACCCATCAAAGATCAAGGCAATTATGGAAATGCCCATGCCAAGAACTCTTAAACAACTGTGGTCTCTCCAAGGAAAGCACGCGTATATCTGGCGGTTCATAGCCAACCTCTCCGGCAAATGCCGCCCCTACAGCCATCTAATGAAGAAGGGGGCCCCATTCGTTTGGGATCATAAATGCCAAAGTGCACTAGAAAAAATCAAGCAATACCTGCAGAACCCGCCGGTACTGACCGCTCCGGACAAAGGGAAGCCCCTCATCCTGTACACAACGGCCCTTGAAGGTTCTCTAGGCACGCTATGGGCACAGAAGAACGATCAAGGAAAGGAGAGAGCTCTCTACGATTTGAGTCGAGTTCTCCTGGGGGCAGAAAACAACTACTCCCCTATAGAAAAGCATTGTCTGGAACTGATCTTTGTGATAACGAAGCTCAGGCACTACGCCTTGGCATATGAGGTCCATCTCATATCAAAGGTGGATCTTCTCAAATATTAGATGTCAAGGGACATACTAACAGGAAGGATTGCCAAATGGTCCCTCCTCTTGATGGAGTTCTCGATAACGTATCGACCCCTCAAGTCAGTGAAAGGTCAGGCCATTGCCGATTTTCTCGTTGAGCATCCGATACCAGCCGATTCTTCCTTAAATTAGGAATTGCCAGACGAACACGCATTCGACATAATCGGAGGGGAGGAGGAAGGAAATAATGTCCAATGGGAACTCTACTTCAATGGAGCATCTTCCATGAAGAAGCGGAAGCATAACACCCCTATAATCAAAGCCGGGGTGGGCCTCATCTTCGTGACTCCACAAGGAGGGATAATGCATTTCGCCCTTTCCTTAACGGAACCAAAAACAAACAACGCTGAATATGAAGCTTTGATAGCGGGTCTTGAGATCGCTGTCGATATGGGAATCGAAAACCTCCTCATATATGGAGACTCATAGCTAGTCGTTAGCCAAGTAAATGGCGACTATCAGACGTGCAAACCAAAGTTGATAAAATATGGTAGGAGAGTGCAGCAACTGCTGATACAAAACCCCTCTTACATCCTAGAAGCATACCGCGTGCAGAAAATAGCAAGACGGATGCATTAGCCAAGCTTGCTAAGGAGCTGGCTGACGAAAACCTCGATGACGTAAGGATCATTGTGCAAGGCCGCCGGATTCTCGCGCCAGCAGAAATATCTTCAGAGGATTCAATGGATCCATCTGAAGGAAAAGAAACGACAAAACAAGCGGTCTTCTAAATAAATGATGAAGAAAATGTCAAGAATTGGAAGGAAGTCTTCAAAGACTACTTCAAATCCCATCGAATGCCCGAAAACGCGTCGTCAAAACAACAGCTCATGAAACGGGCTCTGTCTTTCACTTTCGTCAATGATACTTTATACAAGAGATCGCTTGACGGTTTGTGGCTAAGGTGCTTGGGGCCAGGAGAAGCAAAGAGAGTCATTCAAGAAATTCACGATGGACTCTGCAGTTCTCATCAGGCCGGGCCAAAGATGAAGCTGAAAATCAAGAAAATGGGTTACTATTGACCCACAATGATTCAGGACTGTCTCGAATATGCGAAGCAGTATAACTCATGCCAAGTTCACGGGGACTTCATCCACCAACATCTAAATTCTCTACACCTAATGGTAGCTAGCTGGCCGTTCGAAATGTGGGGAACCGATATAATCGGCCCCACTGAGCCAGCATCGTTCATATTGACAACGACTGACTACTTTTCTAAGTGGGCGAAAGCAGTGCCACTAAGGGAAGTAAAGACGGAGAATATTCTCCATTTCTTCAAGACACATGTCATCTACCAGTTCGTCAATCCGCGACAGATAATCTCAGAAAATGGGCTAGCCTATAGGAGCCATAAAATCAGCCGCTTCGCAGAACAGCATAAAATAGACTAGATATACTCTTCAGTCTATAATCCTCGTGCCAACGGCCTAGCTGAAGCTTTCAACAAGACCTTGACCAAGATTATAATGAAAACGGTGTCCAGAAACAAAAAGGACTAGCACGAGAGACTGCGCGAAGCTCTCTGGGCATACCGAATGACGGTCAAAACAGCTACGAATAAACACCATACGCGTTGTTATTCGGCACTGAAGCAGTCCTTCCTTTGGAAATAGAACTCCCTTCTCTCCGAGTAGAGGTTCGATACGAGCTAACAGATGATGAAAATGCCCATATTCGGCTTGCGGAGCTCGATGCCCTCGATGAAACTCGCCTCATGGCGCAGAAAAACCTAGAAGCTTACAAAGCAAGAATGACGCGCTCATACGAAAAACTGACTAGGCCGAGAACATTCCGCCAAGGCGAACTCGTGCTAGTCTTCAAAAGACCTATGATCCCCAATTGTGCAAAATGGAGGAAATTTGTGCCAAACTATGAAGGCCCGTACATCATAGACAAGGTCTACCAAGGTGGGGCCTATTTGCTCATGGATATGCATGGCGAAAGACCTTTCCAGTCAATAAACGGCCGATTCCTCAAGAAATACCACGTTTGACGAGTCACGACTTAGGTCCATGATAGATGACGACACTCGTGTCCGCTCGCTATCTTCCTGAGTCAAAACTCTAAGTGGTATTCAGAAAAACATTGCCTCAAACATGGTGACAATGGACCGTAATGTTCTTAAACTAGAACTTCGCCTCCAAGATGGCGATAATGGACCACTACGTCCTTAAATTGGCCATGGACTGAGATGTCCCTAAACTAACAATAGACCGGGATGTTCTTAAACTAGTGTGCCGCCTCAAACATGGCGCATCGCCCCTAAATACGGCGATATCCACCCTTGAGATCTGTATTGCAATCGAAGTCTTAACAGCAGAAGTTGCAACTCAAGTCCCACAGGCTACACAGTCACTCCAGTGGGGAAGTCACCCTTAAGTCCTATCGGCAAACAGATGGCTTAAAAAAACGGTATGTCTACAAGCAAAATGGGCACGGATGAAAACCCGAAAGAGCGCCATGAGTAAAAACAGCAGGGCTACCAGCGAGTTTGTGAAAACCCGGAAGGGCGCGATCTCGTTAAAAATTTTTTAAAAAAAAGATATGTCCACAAGAAAAATGGGCACGGATGAAAACCCGAAAGGGCGCCGTGAGTAAAAATAGCAGGGCTACCGGCGAGTTTCTGAAAACTCGGAAGGGCGCAATCTCGTAAAATTTTTACTTACGAGATCCTCTCGACTCGTAAGGAGAACTCTCCCTATAAGACCCTCACGGCTCATAGGATTCAAAGCCTTAGGCTACAGGGACCTGAACCTGTTCTTAAGCCTTCGTATTCCCCAAGTTTCCCTATAGGCTATCCAATATTAGCCCTTGTATACAATCCACGGGCATAAATAAATGATTTCTCCCACCAAGTTCCACCAATGACGAGGAATGTTCTCATATGGTGAACGACACTTGTAAGCCCTCTCGACTTATAAGGAGAAAATACTCTTATAAGATCGTTACGACTTATAAGAGAACACACACTTAGGAATCCCCACGATTCCTAAGGAGAAAATACGCTTATGAGATCCTCATGATTCATAGGGAGAAATAACTTTATGAGACCCTTACGGTTCATAAAGTCGAAAAGTCTTAGTCGACAGGATCCTAACCCTGTGCACTAAGCCGCCTTTGTTCAAATCAGCACAGGAAAATGATGATTCGCTCTTAGCAATATCCCAGTTGCAGCGATGTTGATGCCTAAATCGGTGTCAAAATCCAAGTCCTTTTATGGCAAATGATGATTCGCTCCTGGCAATATTCCAGTCGCAGCGATACTGATGCCAAGATTGGCATCAGATCTTAAGTTCCATACTCGCAATAAATATCAGCGAGCAAAAAATGCATATAAAAATAGCCGAAATGATGGGGCAACTAGCATTAAAAATTAGCGAGCAAAAAAATATATGCATATGAAATAGCCGAAATGTTTAGGCAACTCGCAATAAAAAGCAGCGAGTAAAAATATAAAAATAGCCGAAATGATTGAGTACCGTGATAAATAGCCGAAATGATTGGGCAATCGTGACTTCGCGATATGAAAAGCTGAAAAGATAGAGCATTGTGGAAACATAAAATAAAATTTCCTCTGCCCTACAGATGAGTCTACACCGACCCCTTTATACAATCCATGGGCACAAATGAAAAAAGGGAACCATATTTTCCCACCAGGCTCCGTTAAAGGGAGAGACAGATCTCGATGGCCACATCCACAGTTTAAAGATCAGTTCGATGTGCCTTCTCATTCCAGCAAGATGTAGACACAACGTCAACAAAAGGCCCAAGAGTCGAAACAAAGCGGAGCCATAGCAAATTCCTAGCTCCAAGTCTTGACGGTTCATATGCAACCTAGAGACAACCCCGGCGTACCTTCTCATTCCAGCAGGATGCAGACGCAACATTAACAAAGGCTCCAAATAGCCGAAACAAAGTGGAGTGACGGAAAAATCCTAGCTCCAAGTCTCGACGGTTCACATACAACCTAGAGACAATCTCGACATTCTTTTCGTTACAGCAGATGCAATGTCAACAAAGGCTCCAAAATAGCCACATAAAAAAAGGAAGCGAAGGCAAAATTCCTAGCTTTAGGGTCTTGACAGCAACTCAAATAAAACTGAAAAGACTATCGGAGATCACCCCACACCAGTGTGGAGTGGTTATGACTCATCGGGGCTCCCAAACTAAGCCTAACCTCAAGTAAAAAAGTGACATGGAAAAATTCCTAACACTTTCTCTTCCGATGGTCAAATTGCCTAAAAGATTACTTGAAGACGTCTTTTCTAGCCTCCGAAGGAATTAGAGACACGACAGTCACGGGGCTACTCGAACAGCAGCGTACAGTCTGCATATCGGGGAATGCATCAGCCAACGCGACGGTCCACGGACTAAAACCCTAGTACCACAAAATCTAACGGACCTCTGTCACAAAGAGCAAGGGTTATCTATAATGTTAGGACAAGTTTGCCTATAAACCCAAGGGAGGTAAACTAAATAAACTCCGAAATGAGTCCATAAACTAGAGACTCCGGAATGAGTGTGTAGGGTGTTTTTCGTCACCCCATTGAGATGGGAATACGCATGTGCTTGTCAGACGTACTACAGATTCCCCCTGCCTAGGGTAGGCGGGTGGTTTATTGATTGTGGGGATCCAAATCTCCGGCAGCCGTGGACTAAGCTGCAGTTAATTACCCCCTCGCCTTTGGAGCGAGGGAACCTCTGATTGACGGGTCAACTAGTCAGGCGAACTCAATGTGCAGTGTGCGTGTGTTGTGTTTTGAAAGGGTTTTGGATGTATCGGGGGCCTTGCAGAGTTTTACAGGGGTCCCGCTATCCGGATAATAGGCTGGAGGTCAAGGGGGCTAGCAGCCCCCTTACGGGTGCGGGGCAGCGCCTCGTTAGAAAAATTTTCTAATAGGGGAATTATATTTAGTGTAAAGTGCATATAAAATGGGAGGAGGTGGAGAGTCTTAAAGACGCGTGCATGGCACGCGGGCGCTAAGCACCCACGGGTCACGTTCCTAGCACGTGAGCGCTGAGTGCCCACAGGTCGTGTGAGGCGCACGTGGGCACTTAGCCCCCGCAGGCCACGTGCCTTGCACAAGACCGTGGGGCATACACGGGTCACATGCGCTGCACGCGACCGCTGGGCTCTGAGCGCTGGCAGGTCGTGTAAGTCGCACATGGGCGCTTAGCGCCCGCGGGACACGTGTCTTGCACAAGACCGTAGGCGCACACGGGTCACATGCGCTGCACGCGACCGCTGGGCTCTGAGCACTGGCAGGTCGTGTAAGTCGCACGTGGGCGCTTAGCGCCAGCGGGCCACGTGCCTTGCATACGACCGTGGGGCGCCCACAGGTCACGTGTGCTGTACGGGACCACTGGGCGCTGAGCGCCCGAAGGTCGCGTGAGGCACACGTGAGCGCTTTAGCGCCCGCGGGTCACGTTCCATGCACACGACCGCTGGATGCCTGAGGGTCACGTGCACGGCACGCGACCGCTGGGAACACCAGCGGAATAGGGGCTTAGCCCCTCGGTTAGGAGTTAAACTCCTAAGGGGGATTTGGAGTTGAACTCCTAAAAGGGATTATGTATAGAATTGGAGTTAAACTCCTAAAAAGGGGTTTGATTTATGGAGTTAAACTCCAACAGATCTTGAATGGAGTTAAACTCCTAGAGATCTGTGGATCTTCTTTTGAGCCTTAGATCCTCCCGGAATGGGATTTTTGGAGATGGGTCTCCTTCTTCTTCCTCTCTGTGGGCTGAATCTTAGGGGGAAAAGGGGAGGTGAGACTTAAAATCTCCCCTTTTTGGGATTTGATAGGAGATCAGATCTCCCCTTTGTAGGTTTTATAGTGAAAAACTATTTCTTTTTGGAGAAGGAAGAGTTAAACTCTTGATTTAATTCCAAAGGGGAAGAAGGTTTAAGAACCTTGAGGATGAAGACACAGACCCTAAATTTTGAGGGGAATGGAAAATTATCTTTTTTTATTTCATTATCATGTTGCCTTATATAGGCTTACAAATTTACATATAGCCCCTTGGGCTTTACAAAATGGCATTTTGCCCATCACATGCCTCATGTACTCATTTCTTTTGCACATGAGCCATGGGCTTTATGCCCATTTTTCTTACATTCATGCATAAAAAAATTACATCAAAATTATTTATTACATGATTTTATTTTGGCATGGGGGAGGCCGGCCGCGGGGCTCGACTTGGGCATGGGCCCACTTGATCTGGGCTTGGGCCCACTTACTTGGGGTTGACTTTGATTTTAACTTAGTCAACCGGGGTGTAATTTTTGACCCCGACAAAGTGCCCCCCATCAATAAATGCACACCGCGTATATGAGTTGTATGCATGAAATTAATGGATCTGGGAGTTGGACTTCAAGGTGGAACATCATTCCGGGGGCGGAGCATCATTCCTGGAGCATAATTCTCGGGATCGGAACATAATTTTGGAGCCCAGAGCATGATTCCAAGGATCGGAGCATAATTACGAAGAGCGGAGCATTATTCTGGGAGCATAATTCCAGTGATCGGAGTATAATTCCGAGATCGGAGCATAATTCCAGAGGCCAGAGCATGATTCCAAGGATCGGAGCATAATTCCGAAGAGTAGAGCATCATTCTAGGAGCATAATTCCGGTGATCGGAGTATAATTCCGTGATCGGAGCATAATTCCGGAGGCCAGAGCATGATTCCAAGGATCAGAGCATAATTCTGAAGAGCATAGCATCATTCTGGGAGCATAATTGTGGTGATCGGAGTATAATTCCGAGATCGGAGCATAATTCCAACGAGCAGAGCATAATTCTAGGGATCAAAGCATAATTCCGACGAGCGAACCATGATTCCAAGGATCGGAGCATAATTCCGACGAGCGGAGCATGATTTAAAGGGGTCGGAGCATAATTCCGACGAGCAGCAGACATTCTGACCGATTCATAATTTTGACGCAGAGGTTGATTCCCAGGCAAAGCTTAATTCCGACAGGGAAGGCGGATACTCCGAGGCAAAGCATGATTTCGACACGGGGGACACTCTGAGACGAAGCATAATTCCGACGCAGAGCTTGTTTGTCGACTTGATTCCGAGGCGGAGCTTAATTCCAACGGGGAGGTTGTTGGTTGACTTGATTCTCAGTCGAAGCATAATTCCGACGGGGAGGTCGCTTGTTGACTTGATTCCGAGTCGAAGCATAATTCCGACAGGGAGGTCGTTGGTTGACTTGTCCTCGACACGAAGTGTCTATGGTCGACGTTTCCCCAGCACGGGGTGTCACTGGTTTTGATGTAGAGGCAGATTCCCAGGCGAAGTATAATTCCGATAGGGAAGGTAAATACTCCAAAGCGAAGCATGATTTCGACACGGGGTACACTCTGAGGCGAAGCATGATTCCGACGCAGAGGTCAATTCCCAGTCGAAGAATAATTCCGACGGAGAAAGCAGGTACTCCGAGGCGAAGCATGATTTCGACACGGGGTACGTTCTGAGATGAAGCATGATTCCACCGCAGAGCTTGTTTGTTTGATTTGATTTAGGTTGACATCAGCATCGCTACACTGGAATATGGTACCAGGAGAGTGTAAGTCCACGTTGCCCACCCCGGTGCTTACGGGGTGGCGGAAAACATAATAAAAATCGGATTTTTATCAACTATAGGCAACATGGACTATGCTTTAAGGATCTTTACTAAACAAAAACTTGCTAAAGCTAACTTGAAAGTAGCTAAGTGAAAGAAAAGTTATACCTTTGGTCTCTTAGTCTTTCTCTCCTTGCTCCTTGGAGTAGTGGAAGGAGGTCACCTTGCTCGTCTTCTCACGCCGAAGAAAGATCCACCCGAAAGCCTCGACCTTTGGCTTCAACTCCAAGCTAGAAGTAACTAGGGTTCAAGAAGTGCTAGTCCTTCAACCCTAGATGAGAGTAGAGAAGATCAAGAGAGGGTTTTTATCAAGCTCAAGTGTTTCTCAACACATGAGAGGGAGAGAGCTTGAGGGAGAGGAAGAACAAGAGAGAGAAAGGATATGATAGAATGAGAAATAATTGAGCCATTCTCACTAATATGTGTGAATTATTTTAATTGAATAATTAGCTAGATAATTTTCATGGTTAAATCATGACATGACCATTATCATTTCAATTTGCAAAGATCAAAAAGCATCTTCCAAAAGAAATGATGATGGTCAAAGTGTCAACCTAGGTCAACAAGTCAAAGAAGTCAAATGGTCAACAACCATAACCACGGACAATTATTAAACTAATTATTAATTAACAATAATACACACATAAACATTAGGGTTAATAAAATGACAATAGCCATTAACCCTAATCAAGGTCCTCTCCCTCAATCTCAAGCAACTGTGCATACGCACCCGCATTCGTGATCCGAGGAACACGAATACACTGAGAAAAACCAATCCCAAATCATATACTAGGATCCGGCTTAAACCAAAGCCCGCTAGTATAAACTGTCCGGACAACAAACGTGCACAAGTGCGCGAATGTGAACGAACCCTGTCGCAAAACCATGCGACCTCTACTCATTTTGCCTAAAGGCGAATAACTCTCTGTGTGGGACTCTAAAGACTCGACACTACGCTGGCAGTGGGTTTAACCACAGACCGCAAGCGGCACTAGCTGTACGTAACGGTCCTCAGGTAGATGTCGATAAGAAGACTGACGAGGTGAACCCCATCCGAACTCCTACTGAGCCTGTATGTGACAATCTCCGTACAGTCCGGTCTGTTCGTCTGATACATCGCATGGCGGGCCTAGGGGGGCGGTGAACGTCAGTCCCCTAATAGCGGTACAAGTCGTGTCGGAGTGTAGCCCAGAACACCCTGAGATAACACTGGAAATCTACCAGTATATCTCGCTTGCCCTGGCCAGGGACTACTCGTGTAATGGCTCTCCTAGACACAGCGCGATGTCAACCCCCAATACCGGGAGAGACGAATCCTGTGTAACCGTCACTGCCTCCAAGTGCTTCGGGACTGCACCCAAAAACTACCTGTTTGCACGACTCCTTTGAGCCGTGGTAGGATAGTAATCAAAGTGCAGTGGGAACACACTCGAGGCGAAGTGACAGTGTCAAGTCAACGGACTAAGCTGTACTCATGTCACCTGGGAACTGATAACTGACGATAGGTATAATACCAACCAACAATTCCCGACGAGTCCTGTCCAGTGTACTCGTAACCTAACGAGCACCCGCATACTATCTCAAGTATGACGTACTGACGGCTGTGGGACAGACCGTCTCCCACGCTGGGATGAGAAGCGCATACGCTAGTCTACTCCGGAGTATCGATGCCCTGTCTCGATAGTCCAACGACTAGGGACCTATATAAGGATGTGCTTATAGATCATCCAGCTCCCACGAGTGTGAGCGCCATCACAACGCTGGTAATCAAGCAAAGATCCTAAGGGCTCTACTAATATGTATAACAGCGATATGCTAAAAGAAACACATGCACATATTAAAGCAGAGACAAACCAAGTAGCATACTACCATTTCGAGCAAGATTGTATATATACAACTGTGAATATCCCAAGCTTCCATCAAGTAATATACAAACTAGTATGATACAGTAATGGCCTCTAGGGCATATACACTAACAATCTCCCACTTGCACTAAGGCCATGTACTGGCGTATCGAAGACCTATCATCTCGATCAGCCGCTCGAACTGAGTCTGGGGCAAGGCCTTGGTGAATGGATCTGCTGTGTTATCCTCTGATGCAACTCTCCGGACCTCGATCTCCTGGCGATCCACGATCTCCCTGATCAGGTGATACCGCCTTAAGATGTGTCTGGATTTCTGATGGGACCTGGGTTCCTTCGCTAAACCTATAGCCCCGTTGTTGTCGCAATACAGAGGTATTGGGTCAACAATGGATGGAACCACCTGAAGTTCTCTCAAGAACTTCCTCATCCAGACAGCTTCTTTTGCGGCATCAGATGCAGCGATGTATTCCGCTTCCATAGTCGAGTCAGCAACGGTTTCCTGTTTGGAGCTCTTCCAACACACCGCCCCACCATTGAGGGTAAAGACAAAACCCGACATGGACTTGGAATCATCCTTGTCACTCTGGAAGCTGGAGTCAGCAAAGGCCTCAATCTGCAGGTCTTTTCCGCCATACACTAAGAACATCTCCTTAGTCCTTCTCAGGTACTTGAGAATGTTCTTTACTGCTATCCAATGTTTCTCCCCAGGGTTTGACTGATACCTGCTTACCACACTCAGTGCATAAGCCACATCCGATCTGGTACACAACATCGCATACATAATAGAGCCTATCGCAGAAGCGTAGGGTATAATAGACATGCGATCCCTCTCCAAATCAGTCTTGGGAGACATCTCTTTGGAGAGGGTGATCTCGTGACAAGCCGGTAGATTACCGCGCTTGGAATCTTCCATACTGAATCTCTTCAGTATGGTGTCGATGTACCTGGACTGCGAAAGTCCTAATATCCTCTTGGATCTGTCACGGTAGATCCGGATACCCAGAATGTATGAGGCATCACCCAGGTCTTTCATGGAGAACCTGTGTGACAAGAACCCCTTGACAGATTGTAGCATAGGAATGTCATTTCCTATTAAGAGAATGTCAACCACGTATAAAACGAGGAATACTACAGTTCTCGCTACAAATCTACAATAGATGCATGGTTCATCTGGATTTTTGATAAAACCAAATTCCTTGACCGTCTCATCAAAACAGATGTTCCAACTCCGCGATGCCTGCTTTAGTCCATAAATGGACTTAAGCAACTTGCACACCTTTCCGCTGCTCCCACACTGAATGAAACCCTCTGGCTGATCCATATAGACACACTCCTCTAAATGTCCATTTAGAAAAGCTGTCTTTACGTCCATCTGCCAAATCTCATAGTCGTGGAAGGCAGCAATGGCAAGAAGGATCCGAATGGATTTCAGCATAGCTACTGGAGAAAAGGTTTCGTCATAGTCCAAACCAGGTCGTTGACGAAAACCCTTTGCTACCAGTCTAGCTTTATAGGTCTCAACCTGTCCATCTACACCAATCTTCCTTTTGAAGATCCACTTGCATCCTACGGGTTTTACCCCATCTGGAGCAATGTCCAACGTCCATACTTTGTTGGTGTACATGGACTCCATTTCGGTCCGCATTGCATCCAGCCATTTTACCGAGTCGACGCTCTGAATGGCTTGCTGGAAGCTAGTAGGCTCATCAAGGTCTATGATGCAATCCTCTCTATCCCCGTCAATGAGAAAACCGTAGTATCTCTCGGGCGGATGAGACTTCCTACTACTCCTGCGGAGTGGCGTGGGAATGTCTTGATCTTTCGAACCCTCTGGTTCTACTAAGCTTTCAGTAATAGCTTGTGGTTCTGGAATTTCTTCCAGTTCTATTGCGCTCCCACTTATTTCTTTTTCTAAGAACTGGTGTTCTAGAAAATGGGTATTACGAGAAACAAGGACTTTTTGTTCCTCTGCGTAATAGAAAAGATACCCCCTGGAGTTCTTTGTTCTTTGGGTATCCCACAAACTTGCACAGTACTGAGCGTGCCTCTAGTTTGTCCGCATGCTGCTTTTTGACATAAGCTGGACATCCCCAAATCTTCAAGTATTGAAGATAGGATTTCTTCCCACTCCATAACTCATATGGTGTGGTGGGCACAGTCTTAGTGGGAACACGGTTCAAAAGGTATGCAGCTGTTTCTAGCGCATATCCCCAGAACGATCGCGGCAACTCAGCGTTACTCATCATGGACCGTACCATATCCAATAGGGTTCGGTTCCGTCTCTCCGATACACCGTTATGTTGCGGAGTGTATGGAGGAGTAAGCTGAGAGAGAATTACATTCTCTTTTAAGTAACCCAGGAACTCGGCACTTAAGTATTCACCATCTCGATCAGATCTCAGTGCCTTGATACTTTTGCCTGTTTATTTTTCTACTTCATTCTTATATTCCTGGAACTTATCAAAAGCTTCGGATTTATGCTTCATTAAGAAGACATGTCCGAACCTTGAGAAATCATCCATAAAAGTAATGAAGTAAGAATAACCGCTTCGCGCATGTGTAGACATTGGACCGCACACGTCGCTGTGTACGAGTCCCAAGAGCTCGCTCGCTCTTTCTCCGTGTCCAGTAAACGGAGTCTTTGTCATCTTTCCTTTGAGACAGGATTGACAAGTGGCATACGATTGATATTCGAATAAATACAAATATCTTTCTGCATGTAACTTAGTCAACCTTCTCTCATTGATGTGACCCAGTCTACAATGCCATAAGAAAGTTTTATCGATTTCTGGAGACTTTCTTTTGTGTGTATTCTGGACATTGAAAATCTGTGGCTGGTTTAATACGTATATACCGTTGTTCAATGTACCTGACCCAATCAAAACTTGATTAAGGTGAATGTTCACTACATTACTTACAAATGCAAATTCATAACCTTCTTTAGACAATAAAGATACAGAAATGATATTACAGGTAGCATTTGGTACATAATAACAACTACGCAAAACCAAAAAATGTCCATCCGACAATCCCAGGTGATAGTCCCCCACGGTCTCAGCATCCATGCTAGCACCGTTCGCAACTCTGAGGGTCATGTCACCTGTCTTCAAAACTCTACGCTTTCTCAACGTCTGCAAAGAATTACAGATATAAGATCCTGATCCGGTATCCAATACCCAGGATGTAGAGTTTATTGATAGACAGTTTTCAATAACATACACACCTGAAGCTGAAGCTGCAACTCGCTTCAAATCCTGTGTTCTGGCCTTCCAAGCCTTGCAATCCTGTTTCCAGTGACCACTTTTGTGACAATAGAAGCATTCTTCCTTACCCACTAGCTTCCCCGCTATCTTTGTTGCTTTTCCTTTTCCCTTCGTATCCACTTTACCGACACCGCCTCTTGGTTTGGCGGGGGCTTTCTTCTTCTTGCCCTTGGCTTTCGTCCTGGACCTAGAAGAGGAAGATCCTCCTACAAACAAAGTGGATGTCTCCCTACCCTTCTGTAGGGTACCCTCTGCACTCGTCAACATGTTCAGAACCTCGGAAAGTTCAACCTCCTTTCCTTGCATGTTGAAGTTAAGAATAAACTGGGCGTAAGTGGAAGGAAGGGACTGGAGAATCAAATCAGTATAGAGTTCATTCTCCAACGTGGTCCCAATGTCCGCGAGCTCCTCAATGTAGCCAATCATCTTAAGCACGTGTTCCGCTACCGATGATCCGACGGCCAACCTTGCCGAAAACAACTTCTTCGACACTTCGTATCTTGCGATACGAGACTGCTCTCCATACAGTTCTTTTGTATGAAGAAATATGGACTCTAGGTCCATATTCTCGTGCCTCCTCTGATGTTCGTTGTCCATCGAGGCAAGTACGAGGCATTTGGCCTTCGCGCAATCTATTTCCCAGGTCTTGTAGATTTCCCTATCTACGACACTGGTTTTGGGACCTGGGACAGGGGGAGCTTTGGTGGTAAGGAGATACCCCAGCTTGTCGTAAGTGATTGCCATCTTGACATTCCTGAGCCAATCTTTGTAGTTTGGCCCTGTCAATATGTTTTTATCTAGTAATAACTTAAGTACGGTCATGTTGAATGGTCGCTGCAATAAGTTAGAGAAAAGAAACACTTTAGCATGATGCTCTTGCAAGTTTAGAGTGGTTTTTAGTTTGTCTAAACTGGATGGCTCCCACTGTCTCTCGAATCCCTTCTCAAACCGTAAAGAAAGGATTAGTCAGGATCACTCTCACCGTCCAATACTTGCTTAACCGTTCAGCCAGGCCAGTATCAGTACTTCGAGGGAGGTTTTCCAACGCTTTCGCGAAGTTCCTTAATTAAGTAACCTCTTTTCCCTGTGGGCGTAGCCCCGCTAACACCTTTCTAGACACCTACTAAGTTTATAACATTGATCGTTAAGTGAGAGTTTTCCCGAGGAGTAGCATATACTCACAGTAGGATCGGGATCCAAATATCATCGCGTGATAAAACCGAAGGAATCCTACCAGAATTATCACACTCCAAATGGTATGCAGCGCTAGCAAGTTTCAGTACTTATGAAACTCCCGATGTGGATTTTTGCCCCATGCTCTTATGACCTTGGCGTGAGGTCAAAATGTCATAAGTCATATGTCAAGTTCTTCCCATCATTATCCTGGTTAATTTGAACCCACCCGTACCTACCCTTGACGTAGGCCAAAATGGCAGTACGACTGTCTCAAACCAACGCATTCTATCTATGCAACAGATAAATATCCGGCAGCTACCAATCACTATGCCTTGGCGTGAGGTCAAAATACATAGCTTGAATACTACCGAATATTTAACTGAAATGATGGAGGGCTACGGATGGTTTTGGCGAAACCGTGAACGTAGTGAACTTGATATAATCAATGGAACGAGATAGCTTTTAAAAGGAGTGGTTCAAGCTCCGCGTTTAAAAGTTTGGTTTTGAAAAGAACCGAGTGGTTTTCAAAGTGTTCCAATCGACTTTTACTTGGTTTATTTTCTTGCATTAGTTCTTTTAATGCGTCCCATCATTTAATCCTACCATTGCAGAAAACAACCAAAATATGACGTACGCTTATGCCATTCGCATTCGCCACGGGGCCCCGTCATCACCTGTTAGGTTACTTAACTAACGACAGAGCGGGGGCTGGGCTAGTGATCAGTCGAAAATATTGCATATTTTAACCGGCAATTTCCTTATCATCTGCATACATATAGAAGTGTTCGGCATCAGTATTCTACATATTAGCAAATCTATCACAGATTATCAAATTACATGTACTAGACCTTAAAACCGGCATTTCAAGGGAAATTGACTGTATTGCATTACATAGCATATTTTCTATATCTTGCAACCCGTGTTTCGAAGTCTGTGCAGGAAAAGAGAAGCTTGCTCGATCATTACATTGCTCGACCATTACAATTGCTCGTAAACTCACTAAAATCAAATCTGGTATCAACACAGAAGGGAAACTGCAATTCAAAACATCAGAGAAAAGCCCAAACAGAAGTATAAGACCACTGCAGAAGAACCCAGGCCCAAGCCTCCTCCATGGCCGCGGATCCGCGGTATGGGCTTGCTAATGCCGCGGATCCGCGGCGGTTACAGGGGATCATCTCCTCATTTTTGGTGCAAAATTCCTGTTTCACGGCCTACAGTTCAGAAATGTACTCCAAGTTCCAGAAAACTCCAAAGGGTTCTACCAGATCAGCAAACACCTTGAGCTTCACTAAACTAGCCTAATCATTCTAGAACTTTCCCTAAACCCTAGCTTAAACCCTAAGCTAGCTCCTAACAAACTCCTTCTAGAAACTCTTCAACAAACTTTTGGAGGGAAAGGGAAATTCAAACTTAAACCTAGGGTTGGGAACTCTATAAATAAGACCCTAGGCTCATTATTCGAGAATTATTCAACCTTGGGAATTATTCATCCAATTAGTGAATCTATCCCCAATCTATCTCCTCTCTTCATCTTCTTCCTCCTCAAGTTTAGTGAGAGAGCTTGTAGGAAACCCTAACCCTAATTCCAAGCCAACATCAAGAATCCCGAGTACCCATTAAGCAAGAAGCCTTACAACCTTTAGGAGCGGAGCCGATTTCAACGGAGCAAGCGATCCGAAGCCGATCCACGACTCACGAAGCTGAGCGACGCCCGATCAACAATCTAGATTCTTCTTCTTGTAGTTCTTGAAGCAAATGTAATCAAAATTGTTGAGATCAATAAAGGTGATATTCTTTTATCTTGTTTTCTTTAAATTCCGCATCATGTTATCTTTACAAATCTTGAATATTGTCTTTGTGGTGATGTGTGAATAAAACTCCGCTTGTTAAGGAGTCGAAACGATCTTTAGTATGATGATGTAACAAATTTGCAATCGATTCTTGAATCCCACGAGTTTGTAAACCCTAGCAAGTTCAAGAATCGACGACCCAATTCGTTGCGATGCTTCCTTGATCGACATCGCTCGAGATTGGGGAGTTCCGATCGTTTCTTGAAATTGCTAGAGGCTAGAATATAAATGGTATCCTCGAAAGAACAAGGGTTAAGAGATGAAACCCCAATTTCATCAAGAAAGCCCTAACTCTCGTCGATCACCATTGATCTAGTATCAATTCTTCGAAGGACAAGAACACGAAACCTTTTAGATTACATCACGTCTAAAGATCCGATCGATTCCTACGAGCCTCTCTTATATTCTTGATTGTTGATTGGAAATATTATCGAAACACCGATTCTTGATTGTTTATAGTTTCTTGATTCTTGAATAAAGAATAGTGACACTCGAATACAAATTATTCTTGAATCGTGTTTTCTTTTATTGTTGCTTAACTTTTCATTTCAAACGTATCAAAATACAAGTGAATCGTGCAATCCCTGTGGACGATCCGCACTCACTACAAACTACATTCGACACCGTAGTTTGATTGCGGTCAAAATATTTTTTGGTTGTGATTTCTTTACAATTTTATACAAACACAACGGAAAAACGATCAATCAAAATGGCGCCGTTGCCGGGGATCGCGCTAATTCATTTACATTTTTAGTTTGAAGTGAAAGAATTATTACATTTTACTTCTTGAAATCAAAATTCGTACAAACTCTTACACGTGTGTTGTGATTTGATTGCAAGGTGATCTGGAGCATTCTGTGCTGTGATAAAATTGTTTGGAGAGTACCAGAGAATAGAGGGAAGCAACAGCAAGTAGCTGTTGAAATCTTGTGAAGTGAACCCACAAGTTAGGCGCGGAAGCGCGGCACTTAGGGTATTCTTGCGGCGGAAACGCGGCCCCTTGGTGGGTTCTCTGCAAAATTTTTGCAGCAGGTAACTTCTTGCTCTCTCCCCTCTCCTCTTTTTAGCTCCAACTAACACTTTGCTGCAGGATTCTTTGCAAATAAATCGCAGCGCGCAAAAGCAAAATTAAAATTGTGTGTGATTTTGATTTCTTGGTTGTTTGCATTCTAATACGGAAATTTAAGGGGCACGGCCAAATCCAAATTAGGTGGGGATTTCATTACCCTTCCTAGGCCCCGAAAATCGCAAAACTTGCATCCGCATTACCCTCATTAATTAAAAGAAATCTAGAGAAGACTCTAAGGACTGTCGCGCTCAATTAGGACAAGAGAAGGCCGTGGGTAATTCATTGCTTATCCGCGTTTTCTTGTGGTGCCTAAGGCGAGTGTGTCTAAGGCTAGTGGTTTTTAATTAGGCCCACTACTTACGTAGTGGAGTACCTTCCCACTTACCTGGCACTTATCCGGCCACAGGGGGACAAAGAGGCAGTGGAGGATTGATCCTGCGACTTGTCTTTTGGCAGTTAGGAGCGGTCTAGAGCCGGACCTAGGTGACCACTAGATTCTAGGGTTTGTGTGCTGCATTTGTTTTGTCGCATCATTTTTTCAAAAATCCGTCCCTTTTTCAAAAGCAAACACCGCATTCATTTACCCCTAATTATAAGCCAACGCTGCCACTTGTACTAACCCTTTTTAGTGCAAGATAGGCTGGACACGGGATTCTAGTGCCCGTTTAGTCCGCGTACCTTTTATCGACTCCAAAGTCGATAATTCTCCATTTACCTTTTCTTTACCCACTACCACACCCACATCGATGGATCCGAATCCATCAAACTTCTTTAACCCTAATCTGCCACCGTCCGTTGGTGCGCAGAATCCACCCCACATTTCTCTCCAGGAAAGATGCTATCCACATAGAGGTCCTCTTTCGACCTGCTTATCCACACCACCAGCCAATGGGGATAACTTTGAGATTAAGCCCCAGTATATCAATCTTTTACCCAAATACCACGGACTCGAGACCGAGGACGCTTACGTTTTCATTACCAAATTTGAAAACGTATGCGCAATGATGGGTACGTCACAACTTTCAGTGGATGCGATGCGTCTACGACTTCTTCCATTTACATTGTGCGATATAGCCGAGAAGTGGCTATATAACACTACCGCACACTCTATTACGAATTGGGAAGAATTCGTCGCTGCATTCCTTAAGAAATTTTACCCAATCCAAAAGACGGCTCGAATCCGTAGCGAACTGAACCAATTTGCCCAGCTCCCTGCCGAACCATTTTCAAAATACTTTGAACGTTTCAAGGATCTATTGGTTCAATGTCCTCATCACGGCATCCCGAGATGGGAGCTTTGCCGAATCATATATGAGGGCAGTAACCCTAGCACTAAACAGAGCCTTGAAAACATGTGTCAAGGTACATTTATGACTAAGGATGATGGGGAAGCCTGGCGATACTTAGAAGAGTTCGCTGAAAAATCACTAATTTGGGAGAGTGGAACCCAACCATTGAATAGGGGTGGCGTACACCAAATAGATGTGTCCATAGGTGTTCGAGCTGAAATGGCAGCAATGCAAAAGAAGCTCGACGCTATGGAACACAAATTTGCAGCAGCCTCCCTAAACCCAGTGTCACTTCCCAAAACTGTTTGTGGGTGCTGTTCTGATCCGTCACATTTAACGAAAGAATGTCCATTAAACTCTGCGTTTCAAGGTCACGAGCATTCTAATGCCGCATTTCAAAGACCTCGAAACGATCCATATTCTTCCACGTACAATCAGGGTTGGAGGAACCACCTGAATTTCGCTTGGAACCAAAACCAATCTCAAAACACGGTTCCAAACACGAACCAATTTCAAAGGGCTCTTCCTCCACCACAACAGCAACCCCTTCAACTCACTCAGCACCCCTATCAGTCACAAAATTTCCAAAACCAGGGCAACACTCCTGCACAGTCTAATCCTATGCAGTCCTGTTCTGATGAATTCTCTCAATTCACTCAAACCATGAAATCACTTTTATCAAATTTCATGGATGTTTCGACTGAGGTTAGATCTTCCGTCAGTGAAATAAAGAAAAACTCGGCGTCCCAAGCTGAGAGTATTCGCACGATGGAAGCTGAAATCGCACGCCTAAAAGCCGAAATGAGTGCGAGAGAAAAAGGGAAACTTCCCTCTCAACCCCTACAGAATCCTGGGCATTACAATGTAAATGCCATTACAACGTTGAGATCGGGAAGAGTGCTGAATAATAATGTCGGGGAAGATATTGATAATACTGAAAATCATATCAACACCCCGGCTGAGACCTTTCCACATACACACACTTCACCTTCTGATCCTTCTTCTTCTACCAAACCACCTTCGCACGAGCCTATTCTCCATTTCCCTCTAGGCTCAACACCTTCACCCAACCCTTATAGTTCTCCACAGACGGTCCCCACACCTCCTTTGGGACCTCGTCTACCCCCCTTTCCTTCTCCTGTGATGGACCCTGCGCTTATTGCGAAAGCACCTTACCCGAACCGGTTAAGGGCTAACAGAACGAGTCCTCATATGGAGAAAATTTTAGAGATGTTCAAACAGGTTAACATCAATATCCCTCTCCTAGATGCGATTCAGCAAGTCCCCGCTTATGCGAAGATTCTTAAGGACTTGTGCACTAGGAAGAGGAAGACTCAAGTGCCGAAGAAGGTCTTTATGTCTAATAACATCAGCACTGCTTTTATACCCCAGCTTCCAAAGAAAAGAAAGGACCCAGGTTGTCCTACAATATCGATTTCGATTGGGGGTAAAAACATAAATCGTGCTCTTTTAGACCTTGGCGCGAGTGTTAACCTGCTCCCTTATTCTGTCTATGAGCAATTAGGGATTGGAGAGCTGAAACCTGCTCATTGCACTCTCCAGATGGCAGACCGATCTATCACCAAACCAAGGGGTGAATTAGAGGATGTGTTGATAAAGGTCGGGGAATTTGTTTTCCCTGTAGACTTCATTGTGCTCGACACACATCCTGTAGCAAACCCCCGGGGCCAAATTCCGGTGATTTTAGGTCGTCCTTTCCTTGCCACTTCCAACGCTGTTATAAACTGTAGAAATGGTTCAATGAATTTATCATTTGGAAATATGACCATTGAACTAAATATCTATAAAGTTGGAAGTCAGCCATCAGAACCCTCTGCTCATATTTTAGATGTGTGCTCTGTCCATGAGATCGCTCCCGATAGTTGTGGAGCTGAGAATCTTTGCTTTACTGATCTCGATGACATTAGCACATCTCTGTTTGACTTTGCACAAGATCTTAGTGAGGACACTTTCTTTACACATGAGTCCTGCACTTCTGACTTTTCTCCACCCGAGTCTGTATCTTTCACAGGCTCTGAGCTTCTTTGTAGATCCAAAAATCAATCTATGACCCTTCCTTCTATCATTTCTCCGCCTGAGTTAGATCTCAAAATTTTACCTTCTCACCTGAAATATGCATATCTTGGTGAGAACGAGTCATTACCGGTTATCATTTCCGCTTCTCTTGCATCAGAGCAAGAGAATGCCCTTTTATCGGTATTGAGATCTAACAAAGAGGCGTTTGGTTGGAGTATGGCGGACATCAAAGGGATTAGTCCCTTGATAGTTGAACATCATATACATGTGATGGATGATGCCAGACCGACCCGAGAACCACAGAGACGGTTGAATCCCGTCATGAAGGAAGCTGTCATGAAAGAAATCGTCAAATGCTTAGATAGTGGTATTATATACCCCATCTCCGTAGCCAGTGGGTGAGTCCTATACATGTCGTTCCTAAGAAATCCGGCATCACAGTTATCACCAATGAGGCGAATGAGTTGATTCAGACACGCGCCCAAACTGGGTAGCGTGTATGCATCGATTATAGAAAACTCAACGCTACTACGAGGAAAGATCATTTTCCTCTACCATTCATTGATCAGATACTGGAACGCTTAGCGGGACGACAATATTATTGTTTTATGGATGGATACTCAGGCTACAATCAGGTCCCCATCGCCAAAAAGGATCAAGATAAAACCACTTTTACTTGTCCTTTTGGTACCTTTGCTTACAGTCGCATGCCTTTTGGGTTATGCAATGCTCCCGCTACCTTTCAGCGGTGTATGATGGGGATATTCTCTGATATGGTAGAGAATTTTTTGGAGATCTTTATGGACGATTTCTCGATTTTTGGAGACTCTTTTTCTGATTGCCTAGCGAATCTGGACGCTGTTCTTACTCGTTGCAAAGAGAAGAACTTGACATTAAACTGGGAAAAATGCCATTTTATGGTCCAAGAAGGAATAGTACTTGGACATGTCATTTCACAGAAAGGCATTGAGGTTGACAGAGCTAAAATAGATGTCATTCAAAACCTGCCTCATCCCAAAAGCGTCAAAGATATTCGCTCTTTCCTTGGCCATGCGGGCTTTTATAGGAGATTCATTAAGGACTTTAGCAAAATTGCTAGACCTTTAACACTACTCCTGGCCAAGGATACGACCTTCCATTTTGACTCGGATTGCGAGACAGCTTTCGACTCACTTAAACACTCACTCACTTCAGCCCCCGTTTTATCATCACCAAATTGGGACTACCCCTTTGAGCTGATGTGTGACGCATCTGATTTTGCAGTAGGTGCAGTCTTAGGACAGCACATTGAAAAGATGCCACACGTGATATACTATGCTAGTAAGACCCTGAATGATGCGCAAATCAATTATACAACCACCGAAAAAGAGCTTTTAGCGGTTGTATTTGCATTAGAAAAATTCAGGCCTTACTTAATCGGCTCACCTATAGTTGTGTATACTGACCATTCCGCTTTAAAACATCTTCTGGCGAAGAAAGATGCAAAAGGTCGACTAATACGTTGGATCCTTCTTTTACAAGAATTCGATCTTGTTATCAAAGATAAGAAAGGATGTGAAAACGTAGTAGCTGACCACCTTTCACGCATCGTTTCTTCCCCTGTGACCCTGCCGATCAATGATTCATTCCCTGACGAACAACTCTTGAGCATATCAGCTGAACCATGGTTCAGGGATATTGTGAACTATCATGCCACGGGACTTATACCGAGCGATTGGTCAAAACAGGACAAATATCGTTTTCTTTCCCAAGTAAAACACTTTTACTGGGACGAACCCTATTTGTTTAAATATTGTCCTGATCAGATCATTCGCCGGTGCGTCCCAAATGAAGAGTTCAAGAGTGTTCTTTCATTTTGTCATGATCAGGCCTGTGGGGGTCACTTTGGTCCTAGAAAGACAGCGGAAAAGGTTTTGCAATGTGGATTTTATTGGCCGACCTTATTCAAGGACGCATTTGAGTATTGCAAAACCTGTACACAATGTCAGTATACGGGTAGAATATCCCAGAGGAATGAAATGCCTCAGCAACCCATCTTGGTTGTTGAAATATTTGATGTTTGGGGCATAGATTTTATGGGTCCTTTTCCCAACTCCTTTGGGAATCTGTACATATTACTGGCGGTTGATTATGTCTCAAAGTGGGTAGAAGCCATTCCATGTCGCACTAATGACAGGAAAGTTGTCATTAAGTTCTTGAAAGAGAATATCTTTTCGCGATTTGGACACCCACGCGCTATCATTAGCGATAATGGGACACACTTCTGCAACAGGTCTTTCGAGACTCTGATGCGAAAATACTCAATCAACCACCGTCTTTCTACACCCTATCACCCCCAAACAAGCGGGCAGGCTGAAATCTCAAACAGACAAATCAAACTTATCCTGGAGAAAACTGTTGCTAAGAATAGAAAAGACTGGTCGACCAAATTGACGGATGCTCTTTGGGCATTCAGGACTGCATATAAGACCGACCTAGGAATGTCTCCATATAGGATAGTATTTGGAAAAGCATGTCATCTACCTGTTGAGATAGAACATAAAGCATTGTGGGCTATAAAGGAAATAAATCTTGATTTAAACCTTGCTTGCAACTTTCGGAAGCTGCAACTTAACGAGCTAAGCGAACTCCGCGATGAAGCTTATGATAATGCTGTAATCACAAAGAATAGGACTAAGGTTTTTCACGATAAAAGCATTTTAAGGAAAACATTTTTACCTGGTCAACAAGTCCTTCTTTATGATTCACGATTACACCTTCACGCGGGTAAGCTCCGATCTCGATGGAAGGGACCTTTTGTTGTGCGGTCTGTATTCCCGCACGGGGCAGTAGAAGTTGAAAATGTTAAAAACGGCATTGTTTTCAAAGTAAATGGACATAGACTAAAGCCGTATTATTCCACTGACCCCACGGAGGAGCTCTTGTTCTTACAAGAGCCAGTTTATTTGGATTAAAATTCCTCCGTCTCACCTTCATATCCTGTATATCATTGCATCATCTTTTGAATGAAGGTGAGTGAAAGATAAGTTTGGAGGAAGTTCTTCACTTATATATTTTGCCCCCACTAATAATTCCCCCCAGATTTACAGGTTTTATAGATATAGCTGTCGGCAACAGTGAGGACACTGTTGAAAACAAGTTTGGGGGAGGTTTGTGCTTATTTTTGCATCATTTACATATCATCTGCATAAGCACAAAACATTTCTTTTAAAAAAAAATCTATAAAAATTGAAAAATTTTCAAAACCCATAAAAATTTAAAAATTTTCAAATATAAAAATAATTTTAATATTTACATTTTTTTGTATATAAATAAGATAATGAAAGTTTAGATAGTGAACAATTACATCCATGAGATTAGAAAAATTTTAGAAAACCAAGAAAATTAGAAGTTTTCTGATACGAACTAGTAATAAGTAGTTATGAGCCGTTGTCCCAAGGGTTAGTAAGATGAAGGACGTCACTAATCTGAGGATAAAAATAAGTCTGAAAAATAGTTTCTATTCTGGAAGCCAAACATTTTGAACGTTGCTACCCTGCTATTCGCACTTACACACGTCTTGAAGCCTGGGATAGTAGAGCATACCTTGAAATGCTCTTGTCTTAAAGCCAAAAGTATAAAAAAAAAAAATATGGTGAGAAAAATGGACACTGGTTTTGTTATCACCAAGGGAAATAAAAAAATATATAGCGAGGATGCCTCTTCATCTAGTGCCCTAAGGCCAACTGGTCTGGGAGTCACTGCTATACCTAAGGTGGTGCAAGACTAGGACAATACACCAAATAAGCAAGCACATGAGTAATCGGTCGGTTAGTACCTCAAGAAGTATTAACGGTCGCATGAAAGTGTGTGAGCTCATCGAAAAAAGAAAAAAAAATATATAATACTGAGGTTGATGGGCAAGAGTATGATAGCTTGAATTGAATTCTCCGGGTGTAGGGATGTCCTTTACACACACGCAGGGTGATATGATCGATGTTTGGAAGAAAGATAGGAATGAAGAATAAGATGATGTTTTATTGAGGGAGGACGTGATTTCTGACATCTTTTCATGACCATTAAGATAGGGCTCATGACAACCGAAAAGCTAGCTTAGTTGGAAACCCTAATTTTCAAGGTCTTTCTTTTACGATTCTTTTCTTTAAATGTAATATTCATGATCTTGCTTTTATTATTGGATTATGTGGGTGCAATCCGCTGAAAACCCTCAGGAGACAACACTCCTCCTACTAGGGACACCTAGAGGTTTAAAGGCTTGTTGCACGTGCTCAGTGCAATCGTGTTGCCTACGAAAGTGTGCTAGTTAGTTTTTCTCTTTCTTTATTTTCTCCTTCTCTTTTTAATAAAAACATTCGCTCGAGACGATCGAAATTAAGTTTGGGGGTATTTGATCAGTCGAAAATATTGCATATTTTAACCGGCAATTTCCTTATCATCTGCATACATATAGAAGTGTTCGGCATCAGTATTCTACATATTAGCAAATCTATCACAGATTATCAAATTACATGTACTAGACCTTAAAACCGGCATTTCTAGGGAAACTGACTGTATTGCATTACATTGCATATTTTCTATATCTTGCAACCCGTGTTTCGAAGTCTGTGCAGGAAAAGAGAAGCTTGCTCGATCATTACATTGCTCGACCATTACAATTGCTCGTAAACTCACTAAAATCAAATCTGGTATCAACACAGAAGGGAAACTGCAATTCAAAACATCAGAGAAAAGCCCAAACAGAAGTATAAGACCACTGCAGAAGAACCCAGGCCCAAGCCTCCTCCATGGCCGCGGATCCGCGGCATGGGCTTGCTAATGCCGCGGATCCGCGGCGGTTACAGGGGATCATCTCCTCATTTTTGGTGCAAAATTCCTGTTTCACGGCCTACAGTTCAGAAATGTACTCCAAGTTCCAGAAAACTCCAGAGGGTTCTACCAGATCAGCAAACACCTTGAGCTTCACTAAACTAGCCTAATCATTCTAGAACTTTCCCTAAACCCTAGCTTAAACCCTAAGCTAGCTCCTAAAAAACTCCTTCTAGAAACTCTTCAACAAACTTTTGGAGGGAAAGGGAAATTCAAACTTAAACCTAGGGTTGGGAACTCTATAAATAAGACCCTAGGCTCATTATTCGAGAATTATTCAACCTTGGGAATTATTCATCCAATTAGTGAATCTATCCCCAATCTATCTCCTCTCTTCATCTTCTTCCTCCTCAAGTTTAGTGAGAGAGCTTGTAGGAAACCCTAACCCTAATTCCAAGCCAACATCAAGAATCCCGAGTACCCATTAAGCAAGAAGCCTTACAACCTTTAGGAGCGGAGCCGATTTCAACGGAGCAAGCGATCCGAAGCCGATCCACGACTCACGAAGCCGAGCGACACCCGATCAACAATCTAGATTCTTCTTCTTGTAGTTCTTGAAGCAAATGTAATCAAAATTGTTGAGATCAATAAAGGTGATATTCTTTTATCTTGTTTTCTTTAAATTCCGCATCATGTTATCTTTACAAATCTTGAATATTGTCTTTGTGGTGATGTGTGAATAAAACTCCGCTTGTTAAGGAGTCGAAACGATCTTTAGTATGATGATGTAACAAATTTGCAATCGATTCTTGAATCCCACGAGTTTGTAAACCCTAGCAAGTTCAAGAATCGACGACCCAATTCGTTGCGATGCTTCCTTGATCGACATCGCTCGAGATTGGGGAGTTCCGATCGTTTCTTGAAATTGCTAGAGGCTAGAATATAAATGGTATCCTCGAAAGAACAAGGGTTAAGAGATGAAACCCCAATTTCATCAAGAAAGCCCTAACTCTCGTCGATCACCATTGATCTAGTATCAATTCTTCGAAGGACAAGAACACGAAACCTTTTAGATTACATCACTTCTAAAGATCCGATCGATTCCTACGAGCCTCTCTTATATTCTTGATTGTTGATTGGAAATATTATCGAAACACCGATTCTTGATTGTTTATAGTTTCTTGATTCTTGAATAAAGAATAGTGACACTCGAATACAAATCATTCTTGAATCGTGTTTTCTTTTATTGTTGCTTAACTTTTCATTTCAAACGTATCAAAATACAAGTGAATCGTGCAATCCCTGTGGACGATCCGCACTCACTACAAACTACATTCGACACCGTAGTTTGATTGCGGTCAAAATATTTTTTGGTTGTGATTTCTTTACAATTTTATACAAACACAACGGAAAAACGATCAATCAGCTAGCGCGGCTGTAAAACATAAGCAACGCCTAAATAGTTATTATATATATAAATATATAGCAATGATAGACATTACAGATCACAGATGAATACATTGGATATACTAGGAACCCGCAATCCGTTCGAGCCTGCAACGAAAAGCGGATTACACGGTCGCGGTGAATAGCCAAATACCCCACCCAAGACCCCTACAGGTGCGGCAAACTACCCGCCAAGTACCCGAAGCGAAGTTTGTGCACCCCCTCCATGGGTCTATCCTAGGAGCAAAAACAGTAAAAAGAATTATACAATAACAGCTACAACCCCGACCCGGTTGTGCGGCCAAACAAATAATAATATTACATCAATTTACATATTACAAATGAATGAAAGAAAGGCAACACTCATCTCACATCCACCCCGGCTATTCACCCGCGACGATCCAACCCATTCATATACACAAACCAATATCAAACACAGATCACAGATATGTATAACCCCGACTAATCGACATATAGCGATTAGCCGACGTTCAATACATACAAACATCACAGATATAACCATCATAGTCAAAGTGCAGTGAAGTTCAGAAAAAATACGGATTTATAGGCCCCCAAAAATAAATTTCTATTCTGGAAAATCTGGGCACATATAACATATCTTAAAAATCCTAAAACCAAGCCAGAGATACACTGCACCAAACTCGACCCAGTGAGGAGTCCAAACGGCGGCGGTTCAGCGGCAATAGCTTGCTATTGCCGCGGAAACGCGGCGGTTTAGTCGACTCACTGGACCGGGTTTTGTGGTTATCTTTAAAAAACCCTGAGATGATTTTTGGTGTATGACAAATTTTGTTTTGACCAGAAAATTTTTTTAACAGAAACTAGGGTTTTTGAAAACTCGGTTTTTGGATTTTTCGGTTTCGAACTTCGTTACACTTCACTACCTAGCTAGTTTATGTTTAGTTAGGCTCAGATACCACTGTAAGTCCACGTTGCCCATCCCGGTGCTTACGGGGAGGCGGAAAACATAATAAAAATCGGATTTTTATCAACTATAGGCAACATGGACTATGCTTTAAGGATCTTTACTAAACAAAAACTTGCTAAAGCTAACTTGAAAGTAGCTAAGTGGTAGAAAAGTTATACCTTTGGTCTCTTAGTCCTTCTCTCCTTGCTCCTTGGAGTAGTGGAAGGAGGTCACCTTGCTCGTCTTCTCACGCCAAAGAAAGATCCACCCGAAAGCCTCGACCTTTGGCTTCAACTCCAAGCTAGAAGTAACTAGGGTTCAAGAAGTGCTAGTCCTTCAACCCTAGATGAGAGTAGAGAAGATCAAGGTAGGGTTTTTCTCAAGCTCAAGTGTTTCTCAACACATGAGAGGGAGAGAGCTTGAAGGAGAGGAAGAACAAGAGAGAGAAAGGATATGATAGAATGAGAAATAATTGAGCCATTCTCACTAATATGTGTGAATTATTTTAATTGAATAATTAGCTAGATAATTGTCATGGTTAAATCATGACATGACCATTATCATTTCAATTTGCAAAGATCAAAAAACATCTTCCAAAAGAAATGATGATGGTCAAAGTGTCAACCTAGGTCAACAAGTCAAAGAAGTCAAATGGTCAACAACCATAACCATGGACAATTATTAAACTAATTATTAATTAACAATAATACACACATAAACATTAGGGTTAATAAAATGACAATAGCCATTAACCCTAATCAAGGTCCTCTCCCTCAATCTCAAGCAACTGTGCATACGCACCCGCATTCGTGATCCGAGGAACACGAATACACTGAGAAAAACCAATCCCAAATCATATACTAGGATCCGGCTTAAACCAAAGCCCGCTAGTATAAACTGTCCGGACAACAAACGTGCACAAGTGCGCGAATGTGAACGAACCCTGTCGCAAAACCATGCGACCTCTACTCATTTTGCCTAAAGGAGAATAGCTCTCTGTGTGGGACTCTAAAGACTCGACACTACGCTGGCAGTGGGTTTAACCACAGACCGCAAGCGACACTAGCTGTACGTAACGGTCCCCAGGTAGATGTCGATAAGAAGACTGACGAGGTGAACCCCATCCGAACTCCTACTGAGCCTGTATGTGACAATCTCCGTACAGTCCGGTCTGTTCGTCTGATACATCGCATGGCGGGCCTAGGGGGGCGGTGAACGTCAGTCCCCTAATAGCGGTACAAGTCGTGTCGGAGTGTAGCCCAGAACACCCTGAGATAACACTGGAAACCTACCAGTATATCTCGCTTGCCCTGGCCAGGGACTACTCGTGTAATGGCTCTCCTGGACACAGCGCGATGTCAACCCCCAATACCGGGAGAGACGAATCCTGTCTAACCGTCACTGCCTCCAAGTACTTCGGGACTGCACCCAAAAACTACCTGTTTGCACGACTCCTTTGAGCCGTGGTAAGGTAGTAATCAAAGTGCAGTGGGAACACACTCGAGGCGAAGTGACAGTGTCAAGTCAACGGACTAAGCTGTACTCATGTCACCTGGGAACTGATAATTGACGATAGGTATAATACCAACCAACAGTTCCCGACGAGTCCTGTCCAGTGTACTCGTAACCTAACGAGCACCCGCATACTATCTCAAGTACGACGTACTGACGGCTGTGGGACAGACCGTCTCCCACGCTGGGATGAGAAGCGCATACGCTAGTCTACTCCGGAGTATCGATGCCCTGTCTCGATAGTCCAACGACTAGGGACCTATATAAGGATGTGCTTATAGATCACCCAGCTCCCACGAGTGTGAGCGCCATCACAACGCTGGTAATCAAGCAAAGATCCTAAGGGCTCTACTAATATGTATAACAGCGATATGCTAAAAGAAACACATGCACATATTAAAGCAGAGACAAACCAAGTAGCATACTACCATTTCGAGCAAGATTGTATATATACAACTGTGAATATCCCAAGCTTCCATCAAGTAATATAAAAACTAGTATGATACAGTAATGGCCTCTAGGGCATATACACTAACAGAGAGAATCATCATTTGCCATGAGAAGATTTGGGGATTTTGGTTTTAGTTTGGCATCGGCATCGCTATACTGGAATATGGTACCAGGAGAGGATCATCATTTGCCATGGGGAGATTTCCCTTGTTCCCATTTTAATGACTTAGGGGCCATTTGTTCCCAGTTTAACGACTTAGGGCTCATCTGGATCGGATGTTTGGAATTTTAGGGTAGGGTCGGCATCAGCGTTGCTAACACTGAAGCACAGGTGCCTTTGCCCATTAGGGAGCAATGGCTTAGGAGACGGTTTTAGATCCCTATCAGTTAAGGCTTTTCAATTTTATGAGCCGTAAGGGTCCCATAAAAGCATTTTCTCCCTACGAGTCGAAAGGATATCGTAGGTGTACTTTCTCCTTAGGAGTCGTGGGGACTCCTAAGTGTGTTTTTCCTTCGTGGGTCGTAAGGTTCCCACTTAGGTGTTTTCATACGAGTCGAGAGGATCTCGTAAGTTTGTTCTCCTCATTTATCGTGAGGACACATGAGTGGGTCTTCCCAAATGGAGCATAATTCCAAGGGTGGAGACTGGCTGCTGGACGGGTGATTGCAGTGGGGTATAGGTATGATGAGAATTATTTGAGCCCGTGTATTGTATACGGTAGTCAGTTCGGGGACCAACCGTAAGGCTAGGAGAATTTTGGAAAATTGGATTTTGGTTGGCGTCTGCATCGCTGTACTGGAATATGGTACCAGGAGCGACTCATCAGTCGCCGTTTTAGGATTTGGAATTTGGTTGGCGTCTGCATCGCTATACTGGAATATGATACCAGGAGCGACTCATCATTCGCCATTGGGAATTTAGGGATTTAGGATTTGGTTGGCGTCTGCATTGCTGCACTGGAATATGGTACCAGGAGCGACTCATCATTCGCCATTTTGGGATTTGGAATTTGGTTGGCGTCTGCATCGCTACACTGGAATACGGTACCAAGAGCGACTCATCATTCGCCGTTGGGTACTTAGGGATTTGGGATTTGCTTGGCGTCTGCATCGCTGTACTAGAAAATGGTACCAGGAGCGAGTCATCATTCGCCATCTGGGAATTTGGATTTTAGTTGGTGTCTGCATCGCTGCACTGGAATATGGTACCAGGAGCGACTCATCATTCGCCATTTGGAAGGCTTTTTTAATTTTATTTTTTACCGCGATTGCTCCATCATTTCAGCTTTTCTTATCGCGAAGGTCGCGATTGTCCTATCATTTCGACTATTTATACGCGGTTGCCCCAGCATTTCGGCTTTTCTTTTTTCTTTTATTTACACAGTTTTTTTACACACATTTTTTTTACATTCCAGTTTAACGACTTAGGGGTCGATTGTTCCCAGTTTAATGACGTGGTGGTCATGTGTTAGAGTCTAGGCTCAATTTTGTAGGAACTACGGGCTCCTTTGGCTTAATTGCATAAGCGTGCTCTTCGTCATCTAGACCAAGCCGTTATTGGATGGCAACAACCACGTCATCGTCATGGCTATAAGGCGTAGGAGGACTTGTTCCTCTGAGCTCCATCATATAGACCGTATGGGTTGTGTACCTGTCTATTGCTTCTTCATCGGCAATGTTGCTCGTTGGGCTTTAGGCTCATTGCCTTGGTCCGCTCTTTTCAAAGAAAGAAAGATGTCTGAGAGAATCAGGTTCCCGAAGGACTTCGGTCTCCGTTTGTATGAAATCGTCAGTCGCGGCTTGACTTTTTGCTAACACACCTTTAGACAGTTCTCTCTCTCCTGCCTTATATTGTTTTTCGACCCAATCTTTGAAGACGAAGCAGTCCACAACAGCATGACTTATCACTCTGTAGTAGGGGTAATATTTAGGGTCGACGGTCATATTTGCTTCTTGCGGTCTTTTTTATTCTGGCAATTGTAGACCGTTTCTCAGGGCGTTCTTGAATATCTTGTGGACTTTGTCCCTTCTGAAGGAAAAAATCTTATCCAGCTTCTCTTTCAATGGAGATTCTCCTCCCTCTCCGAACACTAGCTTCCGAGGCTGGTTGGCATTAGGCCCGCTCATCCCCCGCTTATTTTAGTTAGCCGAAGCGTTAAAAGATTCAACATCGTCAGAATTTCCACCTTTGCGATTATCGTCCTTTCGGTTTCTCCGGGACCTATTGTTATTTTGGGAATCAGAGGAGGACTCCTGCTTTGAGCGCTCCAACATCTGAACTTTCCTAGTTAGCTCTTGGAATGTTTTGAGACCCGCGGTGCATAGAAACGGGGCCATCCAATTGTTGAGATTTGCGACGAGGAGACTGACAGATTGGTCCTGCTCTATCGGCGGTTCATATTAGACGGAGAGATTGCGCCATCGGATTATAAAATCCGTACTGCTTTCGTTGTTCTTTGGCTTGGTCCTTACGATGTCGGAAATGGTGATCTTATCGCTGACACTCATGAACTTTTGTCAGAACAGAGATTCCATTTGGACGAAAGTAGTAACGGAGCTATCCGGTATGCTCGCGTACCAGTCGAAAGCAACATCAGTCAGGCTATTAACAAACTGACGAAGGAGAAGCGCATCATTGCCCCCAGTATTCCCGCAGGAGGCTTAAAAATTGGCGATATGCTGATTCGTATTTCCTGTCCCATCAAATCTTCTGAATTTGGGGATGACATAGCCGCTAGAAAATTCTACCAGATCATATTGAGCAGGATATGGTCTCCCACTACTGCTGATATCTTTTTGCGCTTCGGTTTCGGCAACCAATGTTTTGACTTTGTTGGCAACCAAATCCATGATTTGATCTTGAGTTAGCGGGCTACTTGTTGGATATGTATGCTCTAGAGGCCATTATTGTATATGTATACATATGGATGATATGGATGCTTGGACATATATATATATATATATATATATATATATATATATATGTATGTATGTATGTATGTATAGGACAGGCTTGCTCGATATGATAGTATGCTATCTGGTTTGTCTTTATCTTAACATGTGCATGTTTTACTTGCTATTACATATCTCTTATACATGTAGATAAAGCCCGTAGGATAATTGCTAGACTACCTGCATTGTGACGTTGATCATACTTATGGGAGCTGGGTAGTCAGTACGCACATCCGTAAATGGTCCCTAGTCGTAAGAGTAACGAGACTGGGCATCGATATTCCAGAGTAGACTAGTGTATATGTTTCTAAACCCCGACGAGGGGAGATGGTTTGGTCCCACAACCATTGGTCTTTAGACCTAAGATCGTGTATAAATGCTCACTGGGGGTGAGTACACCGGACGGACTTGCCGAGAACATCCAGATGGTACTATACCTATCGTCAGGTGGAAGTTTTTAGGTGACATGAGTACAGATTAGTCTTTAGACCTGAGATCGGCATTTGTCTCGTGTGAGTTCCCACTATGCTTTGATCACTACCCTACCACGGCTCTACTGAGTTGTGCAAAAAAGTTTTGTTTGGGTACAGTCCCAAATCATATAGAGGCAGTGAGCGATTGTCGGGGATTCGTCTCTCCTGGTAATGGGAGTCGATATCGCACTGTGTTTGATTAGTTAGGACTATAAGACCTTGGCCAAGGCAGTTAGGATTTACTAATAGACTGATCAGTAGTTTTCCGGATTGGTCATGAGCCACATCAGCACGACTTATCGGGTTTTTATGGTCTGACACTTACCACCCCCTAGACCCGGTATGCGATACTCTCAGACAAAGAGACCGGACTGTACGAAGATTGTCACAGATAGGCTCGGTAAAGATCCGGATGAGTTTGCTCGTTGGCCTTCCTTTTCGACAGGTACCCGGGTAGCCGTTACATACAGCTAGTGCCGCTGACGTGCTTGTGGTTATGGATTTATCCAGTAACTCACTGCCGGCGTACTGTCGAGTCTTTAGAGTCCCACACAGAGAGTTTCCCTAGTTCAGGCGAAATGATGTAGTAGCCATATTAGATATGTGCAGGGTCTCGATCGATTGATGTACTTTGTACTCGGACTTTCGATCGGACAGTTGGTACTACTAGCCGGCTCGGGTATGAGCCGGATTATTAAATCAGGTATTGATTTAATAGTTTACATATATGTATTTCGATATGTATATTCTAGTATTACGTTCTTCGTGTTATTCTATCTCGTTGGGCGTTCGGATTTTTATCCGAATGCAGGTATGTATATACAGCAGACTGTAATCCGTATTTATTACAAATTACCTTCTAGAAGGTAGCCAACTCATTATGTCTTTTCCATTTATTTGATAAATGGAAATGAGGTGTAAAGTGTGAGGTATGGGAGGAATGGCAATGACCATGCTTCAAATGAATTTTTAATTCATTTGGAATTACTATTGAAGCATGGTTGTTGATTGTTTATTCAAGAAATTCATACACAAAACCTTTGTGTGTAATTTCTCTCTCTTGAGGCTTCATTATTTTGCATGAGCTCCCATTTCTCTTCATCTCCTCCCTCCTCTTGAGTTTCCTCCACCTTCATCTTCTTCCTCTTCACTACCATTCTCATGAGTTGAGAAACAAGTGAAGAGGTTAGAAAGTGATAGAAAACACTTAGATCATCATACTACATCCTAGACTACTTGGTTTAGCAACCCAAGTTCTCTAGTTGCTCCACTTAACATATTGTGAGGAGCTAAAGCCATGGATCATATCTCTCGGGTGGATCATCTAGGACAAAGGAAAGCCGTAGAATAAGCTCGATCCCGGAGGACCGATGGTGCCGGAAATGGAGATCAAGCATGTTCAAGGTGGCCACTAGGAGCACATGACGAGGAAAGAAGACCGAAGGACTTGGATCGTTTGGTGAGGTTTCTTTCATGGTAGATAGCACCACTTTAGTTTTGCTAGTTAGGTTTATGGTCAAGATCCGGTTTAGGTCTATTCTAGTGCCAAGTTTCGTATCGTTAGAAAATTTTTGTTCCGCATTTGGCCACGGAAGTTGGCCGGGGCACTAGTAACCCTTCATGGTATCAGAGCCAATCTATAAACCCTACTAGCTAGTTTTCACAAGGTTAAAATCTCGATCGACCAAAATTTTCGAATCGTATTTCCATTTTAGTGTTCTTGCTGTCGAATTTTAAAGTTGTTCATAAAATTTTTTTAGGCATCTAAAAAATATGTGCAGGCAAAACTATAGCTGTGGAAAATATTTGGGCACGTGACTCCAAAATTCGGCGGCGGAACTGGAGCAAAATGGCACATTTTGCAGCGGTTCCGCCGCGCTTTTAAGGCTACAGTGCCCGAAATTTTTTCAAGGGCTTTAGTTCATGTAAATATGATTTTTTGATATATGGTTTTGGCCCAGATTTATTTGAGTGCTCTATTTGCCTTTGGGGCCAATTTGGGAAAGTTTAGTCGATCGAAATTTTTAAATACGTATTTTGTTTACAGTACATTCAGTTTTATCTGCGACCGTGAATGTCACTCAATCGATAAAACTAGTCTGATTGCTATATGTTCTTTTAGACGGGTTTTGCAAACGTGACATTCGCGTTGATGTTTTTTGCTTGTGTTGTGATTGTGTTTGGATAGTCGTGGTGGATAGCATGTGGTGCAATATTAGCGATACAGTTTATATTCATTTGTATATTCATTTTGCGGGGCGAGCGTCCGACATGTGTACTGCCGTCTTTGTCGGGTTGTATATTATTTTGGGGCACGACAGGGTTGAGTTCGATGTCACCATTTGTACATATTATTTTTTTCTCTACACTAGGATTACCCCGCGGTGGAGTGTACGAATAGCCGGGTTCTAGAAGGCAACAAGCCTGCATCTCATGGCGTTGAGACGGAGGGGGCTTCATTCTAGAATTGACAGGCTATTCGCCGCACTCGTAGGGGGTATAGGATGACCAACGGAGAGGCGCCCAAGTTACCGGATTCCGTGAAGTGTTGGGTGGCCCATTCACTTTGTTGAAAGGGGCTGCCTCACTTCTGGGATTGGCGAGTAACTTGCCGCGCTCGTAGGGGTCCAGGTTTTCATTTCACAAGCTATCCACACGATACGGAATGTCGGGTTTTATTTGCGGCTCAAATGAAACCTGGGGCTCCAAGATTATCCACCCTTCTGTATTGTTAGGTGAGATTCTGTGATGTTGCTTATTATCATGCCTGGGACAAATGTTATATATACTTATACATATACTAGTAGATATTGTATATGTTTTACACCCGCGCTAGTCCAGCCTCCGCTCTATCGTTAGTTAAGTAACCTAACGGGTGATGATGGGGCCCAGTGGCGAATGCGGATGGCATATACGTACATTGTATTTTCGTTCTTTTCTAGTGTGATAGGATTAAAATGATGGGACCGCATTAATTTTGATTAATGCAAGAAAAGAAATCTAAAAAATGTTGTTGGAACAGATTTCGAAAAATTGACATTACGGACGTTCTCTTTTTCTTTGCACAGAGGTATTCGGTTATGAATATCCAGCACCTCATTTGACGAGGCAAGGGCCGAGATCCCTTCATCGGGAGTGACCCCTTGAGTAAAAGTTTGCGTCAACGTAATAACTTCACTATAGTCGATTATTCTTTGCTTTGCATCGTGGTATTCATTTTGGAATATCCTGCACCTCATTCGACGAGGAAAGAGCCGAGATCCCTTCATAGAGAGTGACCTCGTTAGCAAAAGTTTTTGCCACTATAAATATTTGTAAAACCACTTGGATTCCTTCAACGATATCAAGTTCATTACGTTAATGGGTTTTTTCGCCAAAAATCCAGCTGTAGCCCTCCATCATTTCAGATAATTACTACTTAGTATTCGTGCTGCGTTTGTTGATTATTCGTCAAGGCGCAATGAACGGTGGCTGATTAATGATTCTCTGTTGCACTGATAGATGCGATTGGTTAGAACGGCCGCATGATTTTGTTGATTATTCATCAAGGATCATGCAGGCGGGTCTAATGAAATCTAGGATAACGACGGGTTGAACTTGACTAGGACCTTTTAATTTGTTGATTATTCGTTAAGGTCACTTGGGTCCTAGGGCCAAAAAAACCACATCGGGAGTTTCAAATATCCAGGAAACTTGCAGATTTAGCATACCTTCTGGAGTGTAGTGACTAGAGTGGATTCCATCTAGTGCATCATACAATGATAGTTGGATCTCGATCCCACTGATGAGTAGGATTACTCTCGGAAGATTATCACACATAACAATCAATGCTATAAACCAAGTAGGTGTCTAGAAAGGTGTTAGTGGGGCTACGCCTCCAGGGAAAAGAGGTTATATAATTAAGGAACTTCGCGAAAACGTTAGAAAACCTCCCTCGAAATACCAACACTAGCCTGGCTGAAAGGTTAAGCAAGTATTATGACGTGCGATTAATCCTGACCAGTTCTTCTTTTAGGGTTTCAAGAAGAATTCGAGGAAACAATGGGAGCCATCCTGGTTAGATAAATTAATAACCAATCTAAATCTTGCAAGAGCGCACGCTGAGTGTTCCTTTTCTCTCTCTCCAGGTAGCAACATTTTCACGCCCTAATCAAGATAATAAAATGCATCGCTTGACCGATCCGAATTCTTATTCGGGGCAGGGGAATATCGGTTCGGCTCTAACTTACGACAACAGTCATAAGTGTGAGCAAGGGAAAGCGGATTGTATGGATTTCAAGGAGACCCCATTGAAGAAGAAGCATACTAATGCATCTACTTCAGGTGTTCTTGTAATTGAGAACTGCTTTTCGGTCAGTCCAACCTCCTGGGTAATAAATATCGGATCGGGATCTCATATCTGTAATTTATTACAGGGACTGAGAAAAAGTAGAATAGTTGGACCTGGTGATATGTCTCTCAGGGTAGGGAACGGAGCACAAGTTAATGCTGCAGCCGTCGGTGAATATCACCTAGTGTTGCCAAATGGCAATACTATGATTTTGAACAATTGCTACTATGTACTTTCTATGGTTTGCAACATCATATCAGTTTCTTTACTTGATAAAGATGGATATAAGTTTTTTCTTGATAGAAATATCATGAACATCTACCTTGATAAGGTATTGGTTGCAGAAGGTACACTGTTAATGGTATCTATGTTCTAAATCAGAACACAGTTCTCAATGTGCAAAACACACGCAAGAAGAAGAGTTCAGATACGAACGAATTCTACTTGTGGCATTGTAGACTTGGTCATATCGGAGAGAAAAGATTAAGTAAGTTACATAAAGATGGACTCTTGAATACGTTCGAATTTTCATCTTATGAAACTTGTCAGTCTTGTCTCAAAGGAAAGATAACCAAATCTCTGTTCACCGGATACGGAGAAAGAGCAGGAGAGCTCTTGGGACTCATACATAGTGATGTATGTGGTCCAATGTCTATACATGCACGGGATGGGTTCTCGTACTTCATCACATTCACTGACGATCTCTCTAGGTTCGGGTATTTGTATCTTATGAAACACAAATCTGAAGCTTTTAAGAAATTCAAAGAATTCAAAAACGAACTAGAGAACCAGATTGGCAAAAGTATCAAGATCCTCTGGTCTGATAGGGGAGGGGAGTACTTGAGCATGGAATTCCAAGATTACTTAAAAGAGAATGGAATTCTCTCTCAGCTTACTCCTCCATATACACCACAGTACAACGGTGTGTCGGAGAGGAGGAATCGTACCCTATTGGACATGGTTCGCTCCATGATGAGTAATGATGGACATGCGCTTCAGACAGCGGCATACCTTTTGAATCAAGTTCCGTCTAAATCTGTGCCTAAAACTCCATATGAAATATGGAGTAGTAAGAAACCATGGCCTAAATTTATTAAGATATGGGGTTGTCCAGCCTATGTGAAAACACATAAACTGGACAAGCTTCAAGCACGTTCAGTTCTATGTAAATTTATGGGATATCCTAAGGATTCACTAGGATATATGTTCTACCATACTGAGGAACAGAAGGTGTTTGTATCTCGCCATGCTACCTTTTTAGAAAGGGAGTTTCTTGCAAAAGAAACTAGTGGGAGTACGTTAGAACTGGGAGAAATCCATGAACCACAAAATGTAACTGAGGATTTGGAGGAACCACTAGATTCAGTAATCCCAGAAGAACCTCAGCCACTCCGCAGATCTAGTAGGATTTCTCATCCGCCCAAGAGATACTACGGTTTTCTCATAGACGGGGATAGAGAGCATTGCATCTTGGAAGAAGATGATCCTACTAGTTTCAGGCAGGCCATTATCAGTAGGGACTCTGATAAATGGCTGGATGCTATGCAATCCGAAATGGAGTCCATGTACACCAATAAAGTGTGGACCTGGGATATTGCTCCACCTGGGGTAAAACCCATTGGATGCAAATGGATCTACAAAAGGAAACTTGGTGTAGATGGGCAGGTGGAAACCTATAAGGCTAGACTCGTTGCAAAAGGTTTTCGTTAAAGATCAGGTATGGAGACGAAACCATTTCTCCAGTGGCTATGCTCAAATCCATTCGGATCCTACTTGTCATTGCTTCCTTTCATGACTATGAGATCTGGCAGATGGACGTAAAAACGGCTTTTCTAAACGGAAGTTTGGGAGAATGCGTTTATATGGATCAGCCGGAAGGTTTTGTAGATAGTGGGAGTAGCGGAAAGGTGTGCAAGTTGCTTAAATCCATTTATGGATTAAAGCAAGTATCGGAGAGCCAGAACATCTGTTTTGATGAAACAATCAAAGACTTTGACTTCATCAAGGAAGAAGATGAGCCATGTATATATAAGAAGATTAGGACGAACTGTCGTGTTCCTAGTCTTGTACGTGGACGACATTCTTTCGATAGGAAATGATATTCCTATGCTAAAATCGGTCAAGCTATTCTTATCACAAAGGTTCTCCATGAAAGACCTAGGTGATGCCTTGTACATTTTGGGGATCAAGATCTACAGAGATAGATCTAAGAGATTATTGGTACTTTCGCAGTCCAGGTACATAGAGACCATACTAAAGAGATTTAGTATGGAAGATTCTAAGCGCGGTAATATACCCGCATTACACGGAATCACCCTCTCCAAGGAGATGTCTCCCAAGACTGACGAGGAGAGGGTTCGCATGAGCACTATACCCTACGCTTCGGCGGTAAGATCTATAATGTACGCGATGCTATGTACAAGACCAAATGTAGCTTACGCGCTGAGCGTAGTGATCCGGTATCATTCAGACCCAGGTGAGAACCACTGGACAGCAGTGAAGAATATTCTCAAATACCTAAGAAGGACTAAGGAGATGTTACTGGTTTACGGTAATGGAGACCTCAGGGTCGAGTCCTTTACCGATTCAAGCTTCCATAGTGATAAGGATGATAGCAAGTCTGTCTTGGCTTTTGTATTTACCCTCAACGGAGGGGCGGTGTGTTGGAAGAGCTCCAAACAGGATACCGTTGCAGACTCGACGATGGAGGCTGAATACATTACTGCAAGCGATACTGCAAAAGAAGCGGTCTGGATGAAGAAGTTCATAGCTGAACTTCAGGTAGTTCCTAGCTGAACTTCAGGTAGTTCCTTCCATTGTTGATTCGATACCTGTATATTATGATAACAATGGGGCTATAGCTTTAGCGAAGGAACCACGGTCCCATCAGAAATCTAGGCACATCTTAAGACGGTATCACCTGATCAGGGAGATCGTAGATCGCCAGAAGATCGAGGTCTGGAGAGTGGTTACAAAAGACAACACTGCGGATCCATTCACCAAGGCCCTTCCTCAAGCACAGTTCGAGAGACTTTTTAAGATGTTAGGTATGCGGTACGCCAACAGCTAGCCCTAGAGCAGACGTTGGATACTCGGTACGCCAATATATATGGCCTTAGTGCAAGTGGGAGATTGTTGGATATGTATGCCCTAGAGGCCATTATTGTATATGTATATATATGGATGCTTGGACATATATATATGTATAGGACAGTCTTGCTCGATAGGATAGTATGCTATCTGGTTTGTCTTTATCTTAACATGTGCACATTTTACTTGCTATTACATATCTCTTATACATGTTGATAAAGCCCGTAGGATAATTGCTAGACTACCTGCGTTGTGACGGCGATCATACTTGTGGGAGTTGGGTAGTCGGTACGCACATCCATAAATGGTCTTTAGTAGTGGGAGTATCGAGACCGGGCATCAATATTCCAGAGTAGACTAGTGTATACATTTCTAAACCCCGACGAGGGGCGATGGTTTGGTCCCACAACCATTGGTTTTTAGACCTAAGATCGTGTATAGGTGCTCACTGGGGGTGAGTACACCATACGGACTCACTGAGAACATCCAGATGGTACTATACCTATCGTCAGGTGGAAGTTCTCAGGTGACATGAGTACAGGTTAGTCTTTAGACCTGAGATCGGCATTTGTCTCGTATGAGTTCCCACTGTTCTTTGATCACTACCCTACCACGGCTCTACTGAGTCGTGCAAACAGGTTTTGGTTAGATACAATCCCGAGCCACATGAAGGCAGTGAGCGATTGTCGGGGATTCGTCTCTTTTTATATTGGGAGTCGATATCGCATTGTGTTTGATTAGTTAGGACAATAAGACCTTGGCCAAGGCAGTTGGGATTTACTGATAGACTGATCAGTAGTCTCCCGGATTGGTCCTGAGCCACATCAGCACGACTTATCGGGTTATTAGGGTCTGAAACTTACCACCCCCTAGACCCGGTATGCGATACTCTCAGACGAAGATACCGGACTGTACGAAGATTGTCACATAAAGGCTCAGTAGGGATTCGGATGAGTTTTCTCGCCGGCCTTCCTTTTCGATAGGTACCCGGGTAGCCGTTACGTAAAGCTAGTGCCGCTGACGTGCTTGTGATTATGGATTTATCCAGTAACTCATTGTCGGCGTACTGTCGAGTCTTTAGAGTCCCACACAGAGGGTTTTCCTGGTTCAGGCGAAATGATGTAGTAGCCGTATTGGATACGTGCAGGGTCTCGATTGATTGATGTACTTTGTAGTCGGACTTTCGATCGGACAGTTGGTATTACTAGCCGGCTCGGGTATGAGCCGGATTATTAAATCGGGTATTGATTTAATAGTTTACATATATGTATTTCGATATGTATATTTTAGTATTACGTTCTTCGTGTTATTCTATCTCTTTGGGCGTTCGGATTTTTATCCGAATGCAGGTATGTATATACAGCAGACTATAATCCGTATTTATTACAAATTACCTTCTAGAAGGTGGCCACCTCATTATGTCATTTCCATTTATTTGATAAATGGAAATGAGTTGTAAAGTGTGAGTTATGGGAGGAATGGCAATGACCATGCTTCAAATGAATTTTTAATTCATTTGAAGTTACTATTGAAGTATGGTTGTTAATTGTTTATTCAAGAAATTCAGACACAAAACTTTTGTGTGTAATTTCTCTCTCTTGAGGCTTCATTATTTTTCATGAGCTCCCATTTCTCTTCATCTCCTCCCTCCTCTTGAGTTTCCCCCACCATCATCTTCTTCCTCTTCACTACCATTCTCATGAGTTGAGAAACAAGTTAAGAGGCTAGAAAGAGATAGAAAACACTTAGATCATCATATTACATCCTAGACTACTTGGTTTAGCAACCCAAGTTCTCTAGTTGCTCCACTTAACATATTGTGAGGAGCTAAAGCCATGGATCATATCCCTCGGGTGGATCATCTACGACAAAGGAAAGCCGGAGAACAAGCTCGATCCCGGAGGACCGATGGTTTCGGAAATGGAGATCAAGCATGTTCAAGGTGGCCACTAGGAGCACATGATGAGGAAAGAAGACCGAAGGACTTGGATCGTTTGGTGAGGTTTCTTTCATAGTAGATAGCACCACTTTAGTTTTGCTAGTTAGGTTTATGGTCAAAATCCGGTTTAGGTCTATTCTAGTGCCAAGTTTCGTATTGTTAGAAAATTTTTGTTCCGCATTTGGCCATGGAAGTTGGTCGGGGCACTAGGTTAACCCTTCACTACTGTCATCGATAGCCAAGACATTTCCCGAGATAGGATGCGACTGAATTTCATGCGGTCCTCCCACTTTAGGATTTGAGGGAACGGGCGTTGGCTGCCCGGGACACTGTTTCTCGGTTCATGAGCTGAGCCCTGCGCTTGATTTGGCGGATGAGAGGCAACTTGGGCCTTGAGCCGTAAGACGACGTTTGTCAAGTCGTCAATTTTTGAGTAAAGCTTGGCCATCTCCTTGTCTTTACTTCTGAGCTGTTTTTGGAGCTCTTAGAGAAGTTGCTGCTCTGCGTTCTTAGGACAGAAGATTGGCTCCTCTTCGCTTTTCGAGCCCGACTCCTCATGAACCGAGGGTTCTCTCTGCTTATCAGCCTCACTGGGAGGATTTTCATTACCTTCCGGAGGATGCTGGTCTTGGGAAGTGATAGCCACATTCACACCAGATTAGATTTGAGATGTAGTGGCCCCATCCTTGCTCTTGCTGCGCGTGCCCACCATGCAGACAGTATGGACCACATATCCAGCCGTCTCTTTATCTTTAGCGGGGTAACCCTGTTCTTGGATCCTCATGAAGTTCGGCCTATCATGAGTCATAGCCCTTTTGTTGGCTCTGTATCTGAGCCTCTTCTGTCTTAGATTCTCGATTTTAAGGGCTTGGCGGGCATCCGTCATCTAGGAAGCCATCGCGAGTCGATTAACGGAGAGCTTAGAGAAGATACCCAATTGAGCAGTTTTCAGGGGCGCCGCTGGAGCTTACCTGAGATGCCTTGTTACTTTGTTGGTGTTGATGGCCTTTCCCCCAGCTGGGGCCAAAGAAATTCGTTCAAACACCGACTTGCGTTTAGGTAGTGTTGCCCTCGAGATCACCACATTTGGTCTTCTGCCTTTCGATGTTGGTCTGTCTGTTACTGGAGCTTGAGAAGTTGGGATGACGCTAGCTGGCATGAATAGAATAGAGTCGAATGGTAGTGGCAGCTCCTCCCGCTGTCGCCGGAGACTGGCTGGAAGGACCGTCCTGGCATCCATCTTCATCGTGTAGGAGATGGGAGCTGTGTTGAGAGCTGAGCTTGCCCTTAAAAACATTTTGTTGCGTCTGGAGATTGCAATTTGAAATTTGTTAACCTGCACAAAGAAGCATGATTTCAGTACAGGCAATCGATATGTATATTGATTGAGTTCGCATGAACGTTTAACCCGAAATATGGGAGGAGAGATTGGTCCCACCGAGCGTGCCAGAATCTGTAGGGTGTTTTTCGTCACCCCATTGAGATGGGAATACGCGTATGCTTGTCAGGTGTACTACGGATTCCCCCTGCTTAGGATAGGCAGGGGTTTATTGATTGTGGGGATTCGAATCTCCGGCAGCCGCGGACTAAGCTGGCATAAATTACCCCTCGCCTTTGGAGCGAGGGAACCTCCGATTAACGAGTCAACTAGTCATGCGAACTTAATGTGCAGTGTGCGTGTGTTGTGTATTGAAAGGTTTTTCGATGTATCGGGTGCCCACGGGTCACATACCTGGCACGAGAGCGCTTGGCGCCCACGGGTCACGTGCCTTATATGTAGGCGCTAGGCGCCAGTAGGTCACGTGCGCAGCATGTGACCACTAGGTGCTGAGCGCCCGCGGGTCGTGTGAGGCGCACGTGGACGATTAGCGCCCACGGGCCACGTGCCATGCATGCGACCATGGAGCGCCCACGGGTCATTTGCGCCGCACGCGACCGCTGGGCGCTAAGCGCCCGAGGGTCGCGTGAGGCGCACGTAGGCGCTTTAGCTCCTGCGGGTCACGTGCCCTGCACGCGACCGCTGGGCACCCGCAGGTCACGTACGCGGCACACGACTGCTGGGCGCCCATGGGTCACGTGCGCGCCACGTGACCGTTGGGAAAACCAGCGGAAAAGGGGCTTATCCCCTCGGTTAGGAGTTAAACTCCCAAGGGGGCTTTGGAGTTGAACTCCTAATAGAGATTATGTATAGAATTGGAGTTAAACTCCTAAAAAGGGGTTTGATTTATGGAGTTAAACTCCAACAGATCTTGAATGAAGTTAAACTCCTAGAGATCTGTGGATCTTCTTTTGAACCTTAGATCCTCCCGGAATGGGATTTTTGGAGATGGGTCTCCTTCTTCTTTCTCTCTATAGGCTGAATCTTAGGGGAAAAGGGGAGGTGAGACTTAAAATCTCCCCTTTTAGGGATTTGATGGGAGATCCGAGCTCCCCTTTGTGGGTTTTATGGTGAAAAACTATTCCTTTTTGGAAAAGGAAGAGTTAAACTCTTGATTTAATTCCAAAGGTGAAGAAGGTTTTAGAACCGTGAGGAAGGAGGCACGGACCCTAAATTTTGAGGGGAATGGAAAATTATCTTTTTTTATTTCATTATCATGTTCTTATATAGGCTTAAAAATTTACATATAGCCCCTTGGGCTTTACAAAATGGCATTTTTCCCATCTCATGCCTCATGTGCTCATTTATTTTGCACATGAGCCATGTGCTTTACAAAAATTTGGCTTTATACCCATTTTTCTTACATTCATGCATAAAAAATTACATCAAAATTATTTATTACATGATTTTATTTTGGCATGGGGGAGGCCGGCCGCGGGGCTCGACTTGGGCATGGGCCCGCTTACTTGGGGTTGATTTTGACTTTAACTTGGTCAACCGGGGTGTAATTTTTGACTCCAACAGAGTGAATAAACTACAAACTCCGAAATAAGTCTATAAACTACAAACTCCGAAATGAGTTCATAAACTAGAGACTCCGGAATGAGTAAATAAACTACAAACTCCGAAATGAGTTCATAAACTACAAACTCCAAAATGAGTCCATAAACTAAAGACTCCGGAATGATTGAATAAACTACAAACTCCGAAATGAGTCCATAAACTAGAGACTCCGGAATGAGTGAATAAACTACAAACTCCGAAATGAGTCCATAAACTAGAGACTCCGGAATGAGTGAATAAACCACAAACTCCGAAATGAGTCCATAAACTAGAAACTCCGCAATGAGTACATAAACTACTTTATGCCAAGTCAAGACATCTAAGGAAAGAGAAGCACTATTATGAAATGAAATATGTCTTTTATTCATGAATCAAAATGAGTACAAGATACTCTTATTTATGAATCAAAATGAATACAAAAAAAGAGGAGAATATACAGCAACAAAAATGTCTAAGTCGGTGGACGGTTCAATAAGACAGCAATTTCATGGTTTTTCCGCTGGACTTCTACTTCAAGCTCTATCAGTGCCGCAAGACGAGTCCCTGCCTGTGTCTATTGATTTTGGTATGAAGCAAACCAACTCTCAAGCTCTTTCTCGGCGACCTTGTGGGTTTCAACCATCTCACGTGTAAAAATAAAGGCTTTGTCAAGAGCCACCACCTCTGCAATGGCTTCTTGAAGCACCTGCAAAATTTTGTATGCACGAGTTAGCTGGCCTTGAACCTCCCCTAAAGCCTTTGAAGCCAACTCCCTTGCCGAAAACTTCTGGTTAAGCCTTTTCTCGCACGACTGGAGATTGGGTGCACATCGTTCGATCAAACCACGCGGGCTCGCCTTTACAGACAAGACGTCAGAGGGAAGGCTTATGCATTCAATCCCATATAGACAGGCCTCCCCTCTGCGGCAGTACTCAACCTAGGTATGCACCAATGCCTTATCATGATAAGTGGAAAGAACAGATAAGAAAGCGTTGGCTTTAGCAGCGAATTCTTCGGTCGGGACAGAAATACCAACGTGAAGATCTTCGATGAGAGCCGCCAGGGAATAAACGCTCTATTTTGCCATCCTCTCAGATACGCGTCAGGCGTAAGGACCTGATGGCATGGGGATTTGAGACTCTAATGGGGTCAAGGCTGGCAAAGCTGTGAAGATATATGTGCGTTCAGTTGTATTTCCAAATATAGAGTAAACAAAACGAAGCCAAAGATAAAACGTCACTTACCCACAGTCATGCAAGGCGGGTTTGAGAGATCCCCGGGTCCATCAAGAATCTCGACTTCGTCGGCGGCTTCCAGAATTGTGGTTTAAAATGAAGGGCATATCGGCATCATTATAAAAATATAAAACAAAAAAGGGCAAAAGAATACCGACCTTGGCCAGAATAGAGCACTATGCTTTGTGGAGGTATCGCTTGTGGCGCCGCCATATCAAGCAATCACTGGAAGGTTTTCCTTGGGGAAAGATCAATAATGGAAGCAGCCAGCTCCCGCAATTCTAAGGGAAGGAATGGTTCAGATAATGAAGGGGTCGTTAAACAAAATGTGTATGTATATAAGATTACCTTCGATACTTCGCCCGCCCTAAACTGGAGGGATGACAGCTTCAGCAGACTCCTCTACACCCTCAGATGCATCACGGAGAATATTTGTGAAATCTGTAGCCGGCATGGCAGTCTCCAATAGAGGGACAAAAGCCGCCGCTGAATGCCCTAAGGTGGGGATAAAAGTTTCAGCAATCTCTTCTACACCCTTCGGTGTGTCACTAGAGATATCCATGGGATCTATAGCCAGCAAGACCACCTCTGCTGGAGGAGTAGACGCTTAAGGAACAGAAGCTATCACCGAAAGCTCCACAGCGGGGATAGTATCTTCAGTAATCTCCTCTACACCCTTCGGTGCGTCACGGGACATATTCGTAGAATCCGCAGCCATGGCTCGATCTGGGCTCAAACCCACTTCCGCTGCAGAAGTCTCTGCAAAGTTTTTGCAAAGATAAGGAGACGTGAAAATAATAAAAATTACTTGCCAAAAGAAAGACACGAAAAATACGCTTACCAATACGCCAGGAAGCTTGAAGTATGGATTTTTCGAGCCGTTGTTCTTTTCTGATCAAATACGCTCCCCGAGTTTCAATCACAAGTAAATGACGGCCCGTCTTCAGTGCAAGCTTGTCTTCAGAAAAAAACCGAGATGGGTTGTTTGAGAGCCCGTACTTCTTCCATTGACAAAAGACCCATGGGTACCCTAGGTAATAATGGGTCAACGTCATAGAATACAAAGTGGGGAAGGATTTCTTTGGGAGGTGCACGTTTTCAGTCTCATCTCGTGAGCGCCTTAAAGACTTGGCCAATTAAGCAGCCTCCTCGGCAGACGAACCAGGAAAGAGAAGACCGTCGTCCAGCTCCTGCGTAGATATCGACTCGTCCTGAATAAAGGGTTCGGATTCAAGCAAAATGTCGAGTAGGCCGGTGACCGATTTCTTTCTCCTTTTGGAGCCTGTGCTAATGCTAGTGGAGGATCGCTTCCTTCCCTTTGGTGCTTTGGCACGGCGCTGCCCAACTTCGCCTTCAGTATCACCCTTGGGTGACACCACCGCTGGTGCTTTATCAGGAATTTCAGCCTCGACTCTAGTACGCACCGTCATACCAGCAGTGCGAGGGGCTGATTCTACTACTACGGCTTTAGGGATAAGCACCGAACTACTATCCCTCAGAGGAGGGTGAACCACCGACCGCGGCCGTAATGAGGCGCTGGTGACCTGGGCCGGAACGGGAGCTTTACACTCGAAAAGCACCCGTCTCTCCTCTGCAATGACGAGGCCGACCCAATGGCGATACCAACCCTTAAAGGACCCCACAAGCCTCGGAATATAGTCAGACTCCGGGATCATGAAGAGGGAGCCAGTGCTTAACCGCATGAAATGATGAATGAAATCGCGAGTAACCTCCAGGGAGAGAGCAGGCTCAACTAGAAATGCATCGAGAGGAACGCCCTGGTTGTAGCCTAACTGCTGGGCGAAGCAATGCGGATTATACCGCATGAAGAGAGCAGTGTCATTCTGGCGGAACACAAAATAACCCGGCCTGATTGAGTGTAGATACATAATCTCCTTAGGCTTTAAAGCTAGAACCCCATTCTTTGACAAATCAAACAGTTGCTGAACGGGCCCTGCTGGAGCAGAGAGGACTCGATCGCTAAAAACCATTCCGCCTTCATTCGAGTATGGATTGAGCAGTACGCGGAGAGCCCCTAACTAGGTCGGATCGGGAGAAGAAGCATCAACCAATCTCATAATCCATGGAAAAGCATATGAATCATAAAAATCTGGCCGCCGGTGCGCAGCTAATGCTCTTAACACGTGCATCTCGATCCACGACGTGAAGTAGTAGAGGGAGAAATTCACGGTATCCGCACCCGGGCTCGAAGTATAAGCGAAAATGCTTAGCCCGTGATATAAATGCAATAATCCCGCAACACCAACAGCTAATCATGCCCCTTCAGATATGCGGTGAGCAGGGTAGAAGACAGAGGCTCTCATGAAACATTGATGCATCGGCATGGCAAACCAGCTAAGCCAGAGACTGATAAAGTCGATAAAGAAAGTTTCTTCTTCCATGCCAGGGGCCGCGATTGCATCGAAAGCTACAACCGACGAGTTTGGAATATAAAACTGCGGCAGGTCTTCCTCTTTGGCCAGCAGTTTCTTCAGCCCGAATCCAAATGGGTCTTCAATTTTCGTGAATTTTTTAGCCTTCTTGGATAAGACATCCTCGCGGAGAAAGCAGGTAATGAAAGCGTCAAAAGTGATACCGTGCCCTTTCGATGTCACGAAAAGTTTTTCAAAGATACCCAGGGTCTTGATTAGACTTGGGTGCTTATGACGAACGGCATTCTCAGTCGTCAGGCCATCAAGCATAGTGGGCACCGTAGCAAACACGTACTCATCAGGAGGCAGTAACTCTTCGTAATGCTCTCACTTGATCGGCAACTCTGAAATTCCGCGAAACTCCTCCAGTGAGATCGAGACTTTGCGATCCCCTAGCAAAAATGTGTTTGTAGGAAGATTCCATTGGTTAAAGAAAGCCTTGACCCAGCAGAGTGATGGGCATGATAATAGAATAATAACGTATACACTGCTTGGTACAACCCAACCTTCTGCAGCCGTGCATGTTGGGCAGATAGAATGTATCGAACCCAAGAAAGGTAGCCCACTGGATGGCGCGGGGTAACGCCTACCTTATACACCTGCCCCCAGGGTCAGGCTTCTCCCTGGCATATCCGACGCCCCAAGATATCAATGGCCATTGTAGGTTGATTAGGTATCCCAGTCGTCGACGGCTCAAGCCGGCCTATGGGGGTCCAATTAACCGCTTCCACCGCATAAGCCATGCGTGAACGCTCTATCAATGATATCGAGCGGATAGGTTCTGTTGGCACTTCACAAGTAAAGCTACGGCGGCCCATGATGATATGACCATACCATACCCTCCACAAGAGAAGACTCGTATGGTCCTTGTCATGCGCCCTAATCATCGCCATAACTTTCTCGTCCGATAGCGATTGCGGAAAAGCGACTTCTGAGCGAGTATAAGGGAAGTCAGGAAGTGAGGCCATCGTTCCTGAAATACGAGGGGAAAGGAAAAACCCGTTTTAAAAATATATATAATAATAAAATAAAATAAAATAAAATAAAAAAACATGATGTTGTATCACGGGGCCATTGGCTGCAAAACCAATGGACCCCACAAAATCAATATGGCGGCTCACCAATGTTGAGACAAGATAATCATTGCGAGAATCAAAAAGGATTCTCATTAAATAGACAATGGAGTTTAAACAAACTCTGGGCATTCTCGAAGAAAAATGGGTTCTGTTAAAATACCCAACAAGTTCAAATTTGTGAAAATAAAGGTAAAACCCTATAATGAAAATATACTCAAGAACACCATGGAATAAAATTCCCAAAAATCCTTCTTGATCTTTCAGAGCTAAGCTCTTTGATGAGGAATCAAATTCCTTTAAAGCAATGGAATTAAATTCCAAAAAAAACCCATGATGGGAAACAAAAAAAATGGAATTAAAATTCCAAAGATTCTCAAAGATCAGAGGAGAAACGCCCGATCTTCGAAGATATTGGGGTTTACTACACAAAATATTATGTCTTTTTGATCTCTAAGAGATCGGTTCCAGAATAGAGCAAAGCTCTTGCAGTGGATTTAAAATCCAGAAAAAATTAGAGAAAAGGGGTTTCTTGTTCCTAAGAGATAAATGTTGTTCAAGATCTTTACCCAAAAGAGTTTTTTTTTTAACAGAGTTTAACTCTGAAATTTCAACAGGCAGAGAACTGAGCTCTGAAAGGAGAATTAAATTCATAAGAGAAAGGCTAAGGAAGAAGACGAAGAAACAGTGGCCATCTCAAGAGCCAAGCCCTCGTATTTATAAGACATAATGGGAACGGTTCATTTTCCCGTTCCCCTAGGCAATCCAACGGCTGTAAAAGTGGACAGCATTGCACTCACGTGCAAGCCATGTGAGAGCAACGCTATGGGGGCATTTGTTTTCTTATAAAAAAGAAGAAGAAGATGAGAGAAGGAAAGGGGAAACTACCCACTAAACAAGTCTCACGTGTTAAACATGTGAGCGCCTATATGCAAAGCATATAGGCACTACAAATAAACTTCTGATAGATTAAACAAAGACTCACGTGTTAAACATGTGAATGCCTATATGCAAAATATATAGGCGCTGCAATTAAACAACAGATAAGCTAAACAAAGCCTCACATGCTAAACACGTGAGGACACCTCCTTACATAGAATTAAATTCTACTTAATGAACCGTTGGATCAAGGATCCAACGGTGATTAAACATAGAATTAAATTCTATTAGGAAGAATATTTTCTGTTAAACAGAGAGTTAATGGATCAAAATCCAAAATATTTCCTATATCTTTCTAAACAGAGAAAGATTATATTCTGTTAAACTGAGCACCCTTGGATTAAAAATCCAATGGTGATTAAAATGTCATCGCTTAATAGAATTTTATTCTATATATGGGAGAATATCCCCCAATCTTGTTAAAAATAAGAACAATATTTTCTATAAAAACAGAATTCCTTAAATCAAAGATCCAACGATGAGTAAAATTCCCCAAATCAATTCTAAGACCAATTAAATCAATTGGGATCTCTCAATGAGAGATTTTCTTAGAATTAAACAAACTTCTCTCCACTATATAAGAAACTTGAGACTTCAAGTCTCAGAGAGAGAGAACTCCGCAGAGGCTTAAAAAAAGAATATACAGTGAGCTTTTGAGGAACATGAGAATTTAATTCTCAAAGAAAAGACTTGCTTCCTTGAAACACTGGGTAAAAAGAAAACACCTCTCTTTTGCCTCTCTAAGGGTTTAACCCTTTATATAAGAACTCGGTTCTTTACTCTGGTTAAGATTTGCAGAGGAAAATCTCCCCACAAGTTAAGAATTTAATTCTCATTGGGGAGATTTTGCTCTGCAAGATTCAAAACTTAAGGGAAAATAACTAAGTCACATAAAAAAAAAGGGAGAGAAGAAGAACGGGAACACATAGGAATTTAATTCCTTTAAAGATTAGGGTTTAACCCTATATCAAGAACTTAGTTCTTCAATAAAAAAAATAGTGATCCAAGATATCCAAGGCCAAATCTTGATGCTTATCACTATTTCGAAGCCTCACGTGTTTTCCACGTGAGTGCTTTAAACGAACAAGGAAAATAACCAAAACTTTCTCACGTGTTTACCACGTGAGTTGTTTACGAGGAAAACAAGTAAAAGAAAGAGGAAAATACAGGACTCCAGCATCAATAAAGAAAAAGGGGACACCCACGTGCTTTGCATAAGAACCAAGTGCTTAGCACTTAGATAAAAGAGGGGGGAATAAAACCCAAAGAGCAGTGCCCATATTTGGGGTATCTTATGTGTGTCACGTCAGCGCCATCAAACTCTAGTGTTTAACACTAATCTAGTGCCCATATTTGGGGTGCCTCACGTGTGTCACATGAGCGCCATAAAACTCTAGTGTTTAACACTAATCCAGTGCCCACGTGAAACGTACGTGAACACTGTATTCCTCAGTGATTAGCACTGTTGGAGACTCAATCTTAGCCCAAATTGGCTAAAGTTTTCTGAGGTTAGACCTCTTTGATACTAAAACAACAGAGCCCATGTGCTCATGTTTTCCCAAATTGACCTTAGTCTCAAAAATGACTAGTGGTCTCCTATTGATGATATCCCAAATAATACTCATCTTATATCTCCTAAGATAATTTTAGTCTCAAACATGATTAACATTCCTTAGGTCTACAGCAGCACCATCTTTTCCCTCAAATATAGGATTTGGTTTAAGGGTATATCTCTCCACACCTCTGATATATGTCGTAATTCTTCAACTTCTTCAGAGAGGTGGCGTGACCCGATAACCAACAACTCATTGATGCACTTCCAAATTGACGTGCACACCTCAAATCAGACTACACCCCAAATTGGGCACATTCCATATCAACATCGTTGTTCATCGCGTCACGTAACAAATACATGTGCGTGTATGAGAGACAACGGACCGAGACGTCCTTAAACTAAAATCTCACCTCTAAAATGGTGATCAACGGACCGAGACATCCTTGAACTAAAATCTCACCTCCAAAATGGTGATCAACAGATCGAGATGTTCTCAAACTAGAACTTCACCTCCAAGATGGCGATAATAGACCAAAACGTCCTTAAAACAAAACAATAGAGCCCAAATGCTCTTTCGTTGGATCTGAAATAAAAATGATCCTGAAACCTCGTTAAGTAGATCTTAGTCTTAAATTAGACTAATGTATCCTTACCAAAAACAAATCGAGCCCCCGAATGCTCACATACATTTAAATTGATCTTAATCTCAAAATAGATTAACAATCCGTAAATAAATAAATAAAAACCCAAATCTAAGAAATACGGATTTGGACTAATCCACGCCCTATGGGCGACAACATAAATTAGTCTCCGTATACAATACACGGGCAATCTAAACAAATAAAAACACACACGACACGAAGTGAACTTCCAGAGCAGGAGAAAGTGGTTATCGCGATGCGATAACGTAATTAACTGCAGGGGCTTGAGCCTGCAGGGAAGAGCGTCCCCACAATAAAAAAAAACCCTCGCAAACGAGGGGGAATCTGACAAAGTCTGCTACAGTGGCTGCATCTGTCCAAACCTTCTATATACAGTGCCATAAATCAACTTGGCATCTTCGGAGAGATGGACGGATAAATCAAATAGTATTTGCCCCCAAATTCAGGCAAGATGATCTATTCCAGTTCGTCTCTATTTTCGGCGGGGAAAAGGCTCCTCTAATACTGTAAATATGGACGGACCAAGCTTTTTAAAGTCCGCCACGGTGCCCTCACGCTATGCTGGCATGGGTGCTACCACAACTATGGAATTCTGGACTATCCGCGGACCCTCCTGAAAAGCCTCGGCCTGCTGCTGATTCAGCTCAGTTTTCCGCTTTTGGTTTTCAAGCATACCATGTACAACACCAAGCAATATGGCGTTATCTACACGCCTCTGGTATGATCGCAAGTCTCTATCCGCCATGATTCTGAAGCCAAAATACTGAAGAAGATTAGCAACGGTAAACAGGATTCAATAAACAAGATAGCTATAAATTCAAGACTGGCAAGATAGTAATGTGGCAGGACATATTCTTAATTCCGGGTTTTCTGGTTAGTGTATTGGGTTTAATACCCAACTACAAAAGAACCAAACCCGACTAACCATAAATCCTTGGGCTCTGATACCAAACAAACCCTGTCACACCCCGCTTCCCAAGATACGTAAACTATGGCACGTGACAGAGCCAACCATACTACTTATGGCTAGGAATCATCCCTCCACAATCACATTACGGTTGTCTATCGGATATCAAGCACAGAAAAATATAATCTAGCTAGTACATGTCCATTTACCACAGTAAATAAAATCAAGAAAATGCATAAAGCGGAAACGAATCAAGATTCAATAAACAATATCTGAACCATGTCCTAATATGTGCTCACATCAATAAACAAAACTATGGAAATAAACAAACTAAACATCTCTAATAATACATATTCAATTCCTCATTACTCAGCTTGATTGCTAAAATACTCTTAATCTGCCTGCGATAAAGGTAGAGAAACTGGGCCATGTAAAACCCAGACGTCAGTGCGTCATAATATCAAAATAACAGTTTTAACCAGGATATGATGATATAAGTAAACAAGAATGTAAATAATAAACACCGATATGTAACAGTGAGCTATGTTAATGTATGGGTGTGTGATGTGTATCCTAAATCTGTGCTTCTAGGTTATTTATTCTAAAGTTTTTGAAATCAATTAATGTAATCCTCATTGTAACCCAACAATATATATCACGTTCATTCCCCACAGGACCATGGTAACAATATTGATTACTTAACGCCCGGAAAAATGGCAAACAATGATTTATTCCGTAACACCCGAAAAAATGGCAAACAATGATTTATTCCGTAATGCCCGGAACCACGGTAAACAATGATTTATTCCGTAACGTCTGGAAACACGGCAAACAATAATAATATCCCTGAGTTACGTTTGGTTACATTCTTGATTTCCCATTTTCCACTAGGTTTGTGTTCAAGTCAGGTATTAACGATATAAATCTAATGCCAACACAGGATCAAGCAAATACAGTTCTTGTCTATGCAGACAAAAAGTCACGTCCGTCAGGAGAACAAGTCAGGATTGTTGACATTAGCAATAAGATCCAAGTAACAAGTCAGGTAGTGTATCGTGAACATGTCATGTGATGTATATTAACCAACTAGATACCCAATGTGAAACTGTAATCAATATTGGAACACAGTAAATACAACTGATGCCAGGATGCATATGTATCTATCTGTAATAACCATTATACATCCATTACCATGTATGATGCAAACTAGATAACATGTTGTACTGATGTAGTAGTATAATGATGTCATGATGTTCCGACATGCAACTGGGTAAACGATTATCAGTACGGATACAAACGGATACCGTAAAACTGTAAATCTGTAATATTTGCTGAATAATAAAGCACATACACTATTCTTATTCATATAGATATTGATATAATATAACATAGCATATTGCAAGTTTAAAACTTTCCTGATAGGATCTCACGTCGAGATACGGATGCTACGTCTGACGTCGGAATAACGTCGCGATGCTAAACTTACACGCGCAGGACTGAACCTGACTGAGCAGTGACGTGACTTAGTGACTAGGCTGGATGACGACGGTGACTGGGTCGTCTGGATCGTTGGCGATGCGCGCAACTCCAGCAAGCCGATCGGAGAATCAAGAAACGATCGAGAAAAGCAAGAACGAACTACAGAATAGTGGGTGTTGTTGGGGTGGCGAGAACAGAGGCAAGATGACGGCGATGATGGCCAATAGAGCCGTGGCTACGTCGGCGAGATGGCAGTGGTTTCTTGAGTTAGTGTCAGGGTCGGGAAGTCGTGGAGTTGGTGGTCGTGGTGGTCTGGTGTGTCGGGAGAGGAGAGGGAGGTGAGGAGGTGAAGGAGGGGTGATGGTGCTGGCGACGGCGAGGTCTTCGGCGAGGGGTGTGGGTTTCTGGGGTTGGTGTCGCGGGAGAGGTTGCTACAGGGGTTCTCTGAGAGAGGGAGAGAAGGTTGAGGTGGTGAGGGTGGTGATGAGGGTAAGGTGGTGAGGATGACGGTGGTTTGGCGAGGGCGAGGGCGAGGGTTTGGGTTTTTCTTGTGGGCGACGTGAGGAGAATAAAAAAAAGAATGCGAGGAAGAGAGAGAGACTGAGGGTTAATATAATATTAGGTTTTTAAAAAAATTATATATATATAAAGATAGAGAGAGAAACAGAGACAGAGAGAGAAGGAGGGAGAGAGAAATGAGAGAAAGAGAGAGAAAAGAGAGACAGAGAGTGATTAGTATATAATTAGTTATTTTTCTATATTTTATATGTGTGTGTGTGTTTGTTTATATGTACTATGGGTGAAAGGAATATTAAAATATATATATGGATTATACAGCTAATATCAAATTACTTCGAATATTACCCGGGTCTCTTCTAAAAATATAGTTTTTAAATATGGAGAATATACGTAAAACTTAAAACCATAATGCGATGTCATGTCAATAAAAATACATACCCCCAAGTACGGATCTACGTAATTATACGTAGCGGTCCAAACGAGTATGTTTTATCAATTTGGGCATGAACATGATATATGGATGCAACCATATGATGTGGGGTACGATAACGTGCGATCAAAAATATTATTTGGTTATTATTTATATTATTAAAAGATATGTAGATACGAAATATATCATATATGTGTGTATAGAATCTAGATGTGTATGGATCTTTTGTACTAGAAAATATATGATGTAATCTTGAACCATGATGGGTTTCAAGTATATGGGTCGAGTCGGATACTAATCACAGTTACCAAATGCACTATCCGCATACAAAAGCAATAGTAATAAAGAAATCTGTTGCAAGATTTGAAATACCCCAAATAAAATATGGTATAACAGTTCTATGGTGTTGCATAGACTAAACAAACTCATCCTTCTCCGTTAGGCGCACTATTCGTGACATATAGTTGCTACCTAATCAGAGACTTGTTATGATTTGTTGGCCTAAGGTTGGAAATAAGAGCAAAGAAAGAAAGGACAAGAGTCAATTAGAACGGACTTGGCAATAGGCGACAACTTGACAGTACCTTTTTTAAAGCATCCTAATCCACGTTATTTCTGATTACTCTAGTATCAACTCTAAAATTGGTACAAACAGAAGAATAGGGGAATTATTAACTTGACTACCTAATCCAAACTCCTAACAAGCTTTCTTGAACATAATACATATCACATAGTTAAAAACAAACATCCATGGACCTTTTGACATAACTCGTTTAAAACAAGAATGAGAAAATATACCATCTCACTGAGGGTGACCCGTACTCATCGCGGCTAACTACAAGTGATGTTGTCCTGATTGTGGTAAGTAAACTTCATTGAACGCAAGAAACACATCAATCAATAGGAGAAGAGGAACTGGTAGAGTATGTGAAACTCCCTTTCTGTGTTACCAACTATTGCAAGATACAGCGAAATATTGAAATTGATTTGAGTAATGTCTACACACAATTCTCGAGATAGAGAAAAGATATTTTTTTCCTAAAATCTAATCTTTAATCTCTCGTATATCTAATCTTTCATTAGTTATTAAGATTTTGTAAAAATATTTTACTTTCTAAGATTTAGTAACAACTCTTTTTAAATTTAAATCTTGTTATAATATTAAAATTTGTATCCATAACAAATCAATCAAAATCAGATTTAATTGCAATTAATAAATAAAAATGATAAATACCCTTTATATTTTAAATAAATTTCCTAAAATCTCTCCCCGCAATTTTATCATATATCTATATTTTTGGAACTCAGGATTTATATTTTAAATAGATAGATAGATTTCATAACAATTTAAGAATTAACTATAAAAAAATCCTAGCTAATTAATATACCAATGTCTGTATATCTAATTTTTCATTAATTATTAAGATTTTGTAAAAATCTTTTACTGTCTAAGATTTAGTAACAACTCTTTTTAAATTTAAATCTTATTATAATATTAATAGTTGTATTCATACCAAATCAATCAAAATTATATTTACACTACTACAATAATAGGTTGCCCCTACGGATTAATCCGTAGAGCCGTAAAATTCTCCCGTAGGAGCAAAACTTGCAGGTGCAAGTCTTCGCCCTGAACATGCCCCTACGGAGTAATAATTGCCCCTACGCCTTATTCCGTAGTGACACATATCCCTACGGATAACTCCGTAGGGACAAAATATTTATAAAATAAAATACATGCCCTACGGAGTTATCCGTAGGTCTAGATAAAAACCCCTACGGATTTATCCGTTGGTCCAGATAAATGCCCTACGGATGCATTCATAGGGGCAAATTTAACGCCTGTTACTGAGTCCATAGGGACAAAATATCAAGTATCCTGATATTTTGACCCTACGGCTAACTATGTAGGGGCATTTATCTAGACCTACGGATTAATCCGTATGTGCAACAGATAGCCCTAAGGATTAATCCGTAGAGACAAAATATCAAGGGGGTTTTTAAATGGGCTTCCTGTTTTTTCCCCTTCCTGTGCACAATAATATATACATCATATAACCAAATACCGCAGTATTCATAATCAACATCTCATGCATAATATATAAAAGAAATAAACAAACAGAATACGATATCAATCTAAATCATCGTGAACAAGCAAACAACACCAATATCGTCCAAAATATATACAATATGTATCATATAAGTACATACATCCTCAAAATATAAAAAAAGCTACCCTATCTCGGTCAATCTCCTCCACCTCTGATAAACGCCGTAATCTGGTGCATCTGCTCTTCGGTGCAGCCCTGAGTCGTCAAAAACTCGATCAATGAAAGAGCGGACTGTGCGGGAGTCTGAGCGGGCTGTGGAGCTGCAGGAGTGGCCTGCGCAACCGCAGCCGAGGTAGTGGCTTACGGAGCCACAGCCGAAGGAGATGCATATGGAGCCGCAGCCGAAGCAGCCTGTCATATCTGTTAATTTTTGTGTGTAATAAACAAGTAAGAACGGTGTATTAGATTTTAGTCGAATTTGTATCATTATCAGGTTATTGCGAAACCCCAATCTAAGAATATTTAGGGACTTAGGCCTCGTTTAGGCATCTAGTTTGGAAAACCGTAGTTTATTTTAGTTTTATGTAAGTATGATTAATTAAAGCTAAGTCTACAACCAAATAAGCTCGGGCTACTAATATTACATATGTTACTATCTATAATGTGATATAATATTTTACTATTAAGTAATATACGTATCAACATCTCCTTCAACTCCTCGACGGTGGTCTTCAAGGCGGCAATATCATGCTCTAGACGTCGCTCACGGGGGGTAGGGGAAGTAACCGCCGGAGTGGAGTCCAACCTCATATTGGCCCTGCTAGGACCCAGTCCCCGACCACTCTACCAACCTCTGTGGTGCCCTCCATGTATGGCGTCTAGGACTGGGGTCAGTAGCATCATATCGGTCTATCCAGTAAAATCGATCTCCGATGCCTCCGCCTGTTCCACCACCCACTCCTACACCCATATTAACCATTAAAATATAAGTATATCATTTAAATTTGAACTTTTCAAAAAAAAATTCAAACCTGTTAGAATAAATATTAACACTTACGCAATACTCCTGGGTAGTGGTGTCTGAGAATCGAAGCTCGTCCGTGGTGGGATCTGTCGAGGTGCCGTGGACGACAAGATACGCGGTCAGCACGCTCGGTGTACCACCCTGCGCCAGGATCTGAGCTCTCTGCAACTCACCAAAATTTTACATATATTATAAAATAACTCTTAGTATTATATTATATCAAAATAAATCTATTGTAATTTACCGATGTCTCCATGGCACGAGTAATGTTCATCATGCTTCCTGTATAAGTGGAGCGACCCTTCTTCGCCGACTTCCTATTCTCCTTATTTTGATCGGCATGTTCCTGCACAACACATTCAGATTTAATTTTCTAATTAAGCAACACAAAATAATAAATTATATACTAAACAATGAATTAAATTTAAATTACAAAACCTGTTTGCGCTGAGAGTCGAAATATTGGCATAAGAGAGGCCACGTATCTACGTCGACTCTCGCAAAGGCCGGAGTATATAGGAGAGCCGCTCTCTCTGCCTAGGGGGTTGCCATCCACAGGGAATAGCAGTCGATTTTCAGCTCGTTCCTATTGTATCGGACCTTTGATTGCATGTTCTTCATCAGGCCCTGGTACAGAGCGTGAAGATCGAGCACTCTCTCAGGGTGATCAGGGTCGGGTATAGGCTGAAAATCATAATCCAACTGCAAATACAAAAAAATAATGTATTTAAATTGCAAGTGTTAAAAAATAATAAATATATTGGATAAGTCAAATGAAAATATATATTAATACCCGATCCTGATCCCAGAAGAGGGCAAATGAGCGCTGGTGTTGATCGCCCCACTCAACGTGAAGTGGATACTTCTTTAGGATGCGGCTCTCATCCCCTATATACCGGCCGAACCTCTCGGCTTAATCGTCGGTATAGCGATAATCGGGGGTAAAGAAGAGGGGAAATGGTACTTCCCCCTAGCTCTGTCGGCCCTCAGCCTATGGGACTAATTCGGCCCTCGAGTCCCCCTATCGGGATGGGGCTGCCCTACATCTACAAGAAATATAAGACAAGTAATATTAAGACAAAGTGGTATTAAGAAATCAAGGATTAACGAAAATTGAAGTGCGATATATACCTCCAGCGACAGCAGCACGAGCCTAGGCCCGGGCAGCAGCACGAGCGGGACGATAGTTCCTCCGGTGAGGAACAGCCGGTGACTCGGACGTGGACGCGTCCCCTCAAACTAGAAAATAAACATTGACCATAAAATTAACTTTAACATTTAACTTGAATAGGTATATCGGGCTATCTTGACAGGTATATCGGGCTTCTTATCAGATTCTTTCGTCTTATACCTGGCCTCTCCGCATGTTGGACACTGTTTCAAATCTGAATTCTCTTTCCGGTACAACACGCAATGTTTAGGACATGCATGAATCTTCTCACACTTCAGACCCAAATCAGACATCATTTTCTGGGCTTCATACCAACTGTCGGGCACGTTATTTCCCGGGAGCATGGAATCTTTCAGGAACTTCAGAAGTATCGTGAATGACTTGTTGCTCCATCCATTTAGGCACTTAATATGAAAAAGTTGGACAAACCATGATAGGGTTGAATACTTTGCATTCTCATAAATTGGTCTTGTAGAATCATTCATAAACTTTTCACACATATCCGCACGCGGTCCTTGGCCGGAAGGAATGTCATCTTCGGGAGGAATACTATCACCTGGGGCGGCCTCTACCATATCCTCCATTTCTTCTCCTGGAAAGAAGTTATCGTGTTCTTCTTCTTCCGCATTACCATCTTCTCTTTCTTCTTCTTCTATCGCATTACCTCTTCTTCTTATCATTCCCCGTGATATAGCTAAGTTGTATAAAGTCTAGTAAAACTATGTTTAACGATGTGAAAATCTACGATTTCTACCTTCTGCCAGAACTTATTCCCTCATCTATCGCACGGGCAGAGAATATTCTCTAACACGATCTTATTATGTGCGCGTGCAAATTCAATAAAAGCAGCAACTCCTGCGACAAACTTAGATTGCATGCGTTGTTGTCATTCCACATACATCCAGTCTTTAACTCTGATGTACTCATAGGCCATGTTAGACTGTATAACATATAAATTGTAAGTTATGGTGACTATATTGAGAAATCTAAGAACGGGATGGTTACTGACAAAGAAGAAAATCCGTAGCGGCAAGTTTGTCGTTGAAAAGAATAATTATCGATAAACAAAGTTAGATTTGAAGATACCCAAGTATGAGTTGTATTCTATGTATGTGTGTTTCAATTTATAATTTCACATAAGTGTAGGGTTGTTAGTGTGTATTGCTTTGTGTGTGCGTTTGTTGTATATTCGTGTTGTTTGTGTGTGTTTCGGCTGTCGGAAGTAAGGCTTCTATCCCAATAAGAATGTATAGAGCAGACACCCATTCGCTTGTGCTTTCATCCGTTTCGAGTAAATTTCGGCAGCACCTCCCCGCTGTTATCCGAGTACACTGTAAAAGAATAGATAATCATTTCAATGTTGTGAAACAACGTTGAAATGAACATCTAATCTATCTTTGTACACGGAGAACCAGGGGAAAAGTACCGATGAAATAACTTGAAACGAATGAAAACACAAGTGAATGCAGGTGTTTGCTTTATACATTCCTAACTTGTCCACACTGGACAAATCTATCAGTTATCATACGATTGAATCTTCTCATCACATAGACTACACAACGATTGTTAGTACCGAACTATACCATCCGATATTTAACAACCTTCGTATAGTTCTATGTCATAAAGAATATCGAACGTATGTTAACCAATAGACGGGGACTAAGTCACGCTTTGATTTTCACATATGAGTATCGATAAGACTATGAAAGTTTCATATTATCATCGAGTATCATATATTGGTTTTAACTTGAACATTTAATTTGAATAGATTTTACGTTTACATTTTGTTTTTAAGGGTTTTAAGTTTTAAGTTTAGTGCAAATTTTTCTTGCGTTTACGGTAAAGTTGTGTGTTTATGTTATCATCGAGTATCCTACTAAGCGAACTAGTGTATCCTAAACCCTAACCCTAATTAACCCAAATTAATCATATTCATCACCCTAACTCAAATTATCCCTAATTAACCCAAAATTAACCCAATTAACCCAAATTAACCTAATTAACCCAAATTAACCCTAATCATCACCCTAACTCAAATTATCTCTAATTAACCCAAATAAACCCTTATCAACACCCTAACACAAATACACTCTATTTACCTAATTAACCCAAATTAACCCTAGCTCAAACCCTAACCCAAATTAATCTAACCCTAATCATCGCCCAAACCCCAACCCAAATTAACTCTAGCCCAAACCAAAATTAACCCTAATCCTAACACTAATCATCACCAACCCAATTTTACCTGACTAACCCTAACCCTACCTACCCTAACCCTAAACCTAAACCTAACCCTAACCCTAAACCTAAGCCTAAACCGAACCCTAACCCTACCTAATTAACCCTAACCCTAACCCTAATTAACCCCCAATTAACCCGGAGCTAACCCTAACCCTAACCCTAAAATCAACAATAACACAAAAAATAAAAATAATTAATAGTTCAAAATGGAATTAACTCACCTAACTTGTAGTTTTGCCAGCGGATGGAGCTCGACGAGGTGGAGGAGGCCGGGGATGGAGCTTGTTAATATCATAATTTTGCATTATTATATTCCCCATTCTTATTAATTTTACAAATAAACAGGTGCTTTTGATCCAAGTCTGCTACATAGTTGCAGATTACAGGTTCTCGGAACAAAACAGTGATGAAAAGACGATACAAAAGTGAGACTACGACCAACAAATAGAAGAATCTTGATCATGCTTACAGTTTGAGGGACAAACGAAGATTAATGAACAATTTCACAAAGGACAAAGGCGGCGCAAGATTCAAGACTTCAACACAAAGCAAGCGGTAAAAGTCCACAACATTCTACACTGTGGAAATCTGGAAGAAACTAAAAGACATTCTGAAGAACCAAGTGAAGAAAATAGAAGGAAAAAGCAACAGAATGGAGCCCTGAAGAAATTATGCATCAAGACCACCATATGGCCGCGGAACCGCGGCCAAACCATGCTTATGGCCGCGGAACCGCGGTCGTGCTGTGCACGTGCGGTGCGTGTCGGTGCGTGTCGGTGCGTCGGTGCATTGACTCAGTTTTCTTAAGGGTATTTTTGTAATTCTAGATATGGATCAGATGTAAACCCTAGGGTTTCTATTCTCTATAAATAGGAATCCTACAGCTCTTTTTGGAGCGTGCCTCCTTTTGGGTGCCTCTTTAGAGATGCCTCTTTTAAATTCCGGACTTTAGATTTTCAGTTCAATGTAATCGTCAAAGAGTGCATCAATAAAGAAGTAAGTTTTTTATCTTGTCCTAGTTAATTTCTTTTCTGCCCTAGTTATAAATTTCTTTTCTGCCCTAATTATAAATTTTATTTATCTGCCGTAGTTGTTAATTTTATTTATCCGCCGTAGTTGTTAAATTAAAATCATAAAAATGAACTCTTAGATCTTAAAATAAAAACACCATTTTCTTGGATTAACTCGTTAGAACACAAAGATAAGGAATCCATCTCCCTGTGGACCGACCCGTACTCAACCGGCTAGCAACCAAGCGACGCCGTTCTTGATTGCGGTTAATAATTCTTTGATTCATCTTTTGAAAGCGCACACGCGTATAAAAACTCTAACAATCAAATGGCGCCATTGCCGGAGATACGGTAGTCTCTTTCTTTGTGTAATTTCGGGTTAATAAAAAAATTTATAAAAAAAATTATAAAAATTGAAAAAACAAACAAAAAAAATTTTTAATCCAATAAAAATAAAAATCATCTAGTTCTTTTTTAGAGGTATTGTGTGAATTGTGCATGAAAGGAAGAAGGACAAATTCAGATCTGGAAAAATCCAGCGAACAAATCAGCAAACAGAAGATCTGAACAGACAGAGGAAAATCAAAACAGCACAGAACAGAATTTTTAGGATCGAAACCGACCATTCGACCGCAGAACCGCCGCGATTTGGTGCCTTTGACCGCAGATACGCCGCAGCCTGGAGACATCATCACCTCATATCCCTCTGTAAGTATTTTTTATCTCCTCCGTAACCTCCTGATCTCAACTGAAAATTTTCCTACAGGGTTCTTTGCACAAAATCTTTCTCCCTCTCCAATAAATTGTTTTTGTGCAGGATTCTTTGAGCCGCAAAATAAAAAAAAATTTGCAAGTGTTTTCGATTTTTGTGTGTTAATTGCTTTGCATATTTAAAACGGACTTTTAAGGGGCTATAACACCAATTAAGATTGGGTGGGGATTTCATTACCCTTCCTAGAACCCCAAAAATCACAAAAAGCATTTTGCATCAACCTTCAAGTTAAATAAAAAATATTAGACTCAACCAACTAAGGACTGTCGTGCTCATTAGGACAAAGGAAAGGTTGTAGGTATCAGTCGTTTATCTAAACCTGACTTTGTGGTGCCTAGGCTAGACAAGTAGGAAAGGTAATTTTAAAAGGCTGGTCTCACGGTGATTCGTGAGCGGATCCCTCCTTTCTTTACTTGTGCTTACCTGGCCACAATTGGCAATGAAGAGGCGATTTGAGGATCTCACAACTTGCCCTTTGGAACAGTTAGGAGCAGTCTAGTTGACATAGGAGACCCTAGCTCTAGGCTTGATTGTGCATGTATAAATTGTGATTGTTTGAAATTATGCCGTAGTTCCGTACAAATTTTTGGAAAACTATTTCTAAAAAAACACTTTCAAAAATTTCAAAACTCCAAAAACAATTTTTTTTTAAATAAAAAAAAATCATCACATTCTTTTCTTCTCCTTTCTCACATCATGGGTACACCACCTCCCAAAACTCTTGCCGAACTTTGGTACCCTGAACCAAACTTTGCTTCCTACGCGAATTGTTTTGGTCGAATTACGGACGACCCCTCCATTCCCAAAATTTCTTTGAAAAATCGAATAGAAGCGTCTAGGAGAAACAGTTGGACTCCGAAATCCACCTTATATCATCCATTTCAACCTTCACCACCTTCTTACGTTGATACTCCTTTTTCGAGTCCTGTTGTAACTCGGAAACCCATGTCTATTGCTGAACATATTGAACAATCTCGTAACCGATCTTTCACTCCTTTCAACACTTCTACTTTTTGGGATCAACAAGTCCATTCACCTTTTTATCCAAATGTTGATCCTACTCCTGTCCAACTATTCAATTCCTACCAGTCCTACCCGACTTTCGCACCTTCCCTAGACATTGCTTCTACACAGCCATTTGGGAGTTTCCAGAATCCAAACAATTTTGAATATTTTACTGAAACCCTTCACAACCCATTTCTAGTCTGGAACAGTCGTTGGAAGCTTATATTGTAGTGACAAATCAACATATGAGGAATTTGGATGCGTCCATTGCCGCCATTAATTCATCAAGACAACCTAGTGAACCAGTAGCTAGTTTCCAACTAGCTCCAAATTTTCCAATGTATGATGAGGCGGTTGGACAGAGTGAGAATTTGAGTGGTGAGAGTGAGCTGTACACACTTCCAAATCAAACCTACACATCCCCAATTGAATCCCTCAACTCCGGTTTTCAAACAAGTGTCCCAAATGATTCACCGGTTAAAGATAAAACGTGTAATGAGTTGTGCGACTTTGTAGTGTTTGATTTACCTGATTGTGAAGAGCCCCTTTCGAGTGAAACCGTCACCAATCCTTTTGACCTCTACACCTCCACTCTAGAACCTGAATTGATAAATATCCATGCTTTTGATGAGGTGTCTAAAAAAATTGATTTTCACTTGATCGAGGATATTGACGCCGGGAATATTTTGGATGATGAACCCGCAGATTTGATTGAAATCGTCTCTACAATTCATCATCCCGAATCATTAAATGTTTTTCCCGAACTTCATATGCGTCTTGATTTTGATGAGAATGGCATGGATTTTGAGGAGAATATTGAGGAAATTATTGAGGATAAACCAGTTTTATTTGATGAGTCGGATTTTCCAATTCATCCTGTTCTTCCCACTGACTGCGTACACCCTCCGGAACCTTTAAATGTTACCCTTCCTAAATCACTCCCCTTCATTGTTCCGACCACTCAAGAAACCGTATCCTTTTCATTTCTAATGTCTGGTTTACCAAGTTCAACGTACCCATGTTTTCTCACGAATCTTGAGGGATTTGATCCCATTTCTCTGTGGGTTGATAGATTAGCACAATCACTTTTTACACATCGGTCATTACAAATTGTGCTAATTTATACACTCCATCACCACCCTCAAGTTCGTATTCCCACTTCCTTTGGTTCTTCTTCTTCTAATCTTCCTTTAATGATATCGAGTGTTAATGAATCACAATCCGATATTTTGAGTTCGATAATTTTAGAAAAACAACTTGATTTAGAATCTTTTGAGAATAAGGTAGATGAGCTTTATGAGTCTCCTACCTCCGTAATTTTTGAAAAATCAAGTGTGTTGAATTCCAGCGTGACACTTATTGACATTGCAACGTTCAATCGGACCTTCGATAAAAGTTTCGAAGATATTTTCGCCGACGAACTCGCATTCTTAAACGACACGGATTTTATGATTAATCAACCTCCACCCGAAGAAGTCGAACCATCACCACCATTTCTTTTTCCCTTCCGCCATTTTTCTCCTCCACCGAGACCGTATATTGCTTCTATCTCCACACGGTCTCGTGTGCTTCTCATCTCTTTTCTCTACACTCCATTCTTTCACCAACTCTACCATTATAACGAGAAAATTTTTGAATGGTTGGTACTAACCTTTGGCCTGTGTAAGGCCTTGTATAGTTTGATTTTTCTCCTCCCTAACTCCGAACTTTAACGCTTAAAACAGTGGAAACACTGTCTCACTTAAGTTTGGGGGGATCTTTTTGTATATATATTTTGTTTTTCTTTTAACAAAAAATATATATAAAAAATAAACAGGGGAGTGCCGACATTTTGACCCTCTTGGTGTAGCCTGACAGTGAGGACACTGTCAAGTTTAAGTTTGGGGGTGTGCTCGGTAAGCCTTCTTCCTTCGCATTCATGTGTATATTTTTGCATTTGCATACTTATTTTTAAACCCATAAAAATTGAAAAAATTTAAAAATTATAAAAATTAAAAAGTTCAATTTTAGCCATATTTGACTTAAGTTTGACAAGACGGTTAACTAGCTAGGAAAAACTAGATCCTACACTCAGTAAATTAAAAACCCTAAAAATAACCTTTCTTAAAATTTAACGGTAGAAAGTATATGTGCTTGTAGTTTACTTAGAAATAGGTAAATTTTGAGTTCACTTCTTAGGCTAAGTCAAAATAAAGGATGAGTATTGAAATTTTTATTAAAGTGTAAGTCTGAAAAATAAACCCTAAGCTTAAATCTAAATTCTGAAAATATATACCCTACAACTTGCACAAACACGAACCTTGAAACATGGAATAGTAGAGGATACCTTGAAATGCTCTTGTCTAAAATCCTTAGTATGAAGAAAAATAAAATAAAAATACAAGTATGAATAAAGAGATAAAAAATGAACACTGGTTTTGTAATTACTTAAGGCTACAAAAATAGAAAAATATATTGCGAGGGTGCTTCATCACCTAGTGCCTTAGACCAACTGGTTTGGGAGTCACTGCTAAAGCCTTAGGTATTACAAGACGAGGAATTACGCCTTGATGTGCAAACACATTTTGTAATCGGTCGTTAGTACCTCAAGAAGTATTAACGGTCGCATGAAGGATGTGTGAGAAATTTCATCTAAAAATTCACCAACTAAAAGTACTTTGGACGATGGACAAGAGTATAAGAGCTTGAATTGAATTTTTAAGTGTAGGGGAGATACATACACACACGTAGGGGTATATGATTGAGGTTTAGATGAGAGATAGGAATGAAAAATAGGACTTATATCTTTAGTAGAGATGATAAAAATTCCTAAGTTGAGATGGAACCTTAGAAGGAAAATTCAAAAGATGCTAAAAGCTAAGTAAATTTACATAACATATACAATCTTAAGTTAAATGATAAGGAAGCGTGAAAAATACCGGTGGATAATTTCTGAGTTGAAGATAATAGAATTTCTTGTTAGAAAACCGAATTGGAGAATAAAAGTCAATAGGACGAATTGATAGGATTTTGTGGGTAGTATCCGCTGAAAACCCTCAGGAGACAACACTCCTCCTACTAAGGACACCTAGAGGTTTAACGGCTTATTGCACGAGCTCAGTGCAATCGCGTTTCCCTGCGAAAGTGAGCTTAGGTCTTTTTCGAGAATAAACTAGTTTTGCTCGAGGACGAGCAAAAGATAAGTTTGGGGGTATTTGTTCATATCATAATTTTGCATTATTATATTCCCCATTCTTATTCATTTTACAAATAAACAGGTGATTTTGATCCATGTCTGCTACATAGCTGCAGGTTACAGGTTCTCGGAACAAAACAGTGAAAATAATGAAAAGACGATACAAAAGTGAGACTACGACCAACAAATAGAAGAATCTTGATCATGCTTACAGTTTGAGGGACAAACGAAGATCAATGAACAATTTCACAAAGGACAAAGGCAGCGCAAGATTCAAGACTTCAACACGAAGCAAGCGGTAAAAGTCCACAACATTCTACACTGTGGAAATCTGGAAGAAACTAAAAGACATTCTGAAGAACCAAGTGAAGAAAATAGAAGGAAAAAGCAACAGAATGGAGCCCTGAAGAAATTATGCATCAAGACCACCATATGACCGCGGAACCGCGGCCAAACCATGCTTATGGCCGCGGAACCGCGGCCGTGCTGTGCACGTGCGGTGCGTGTCGGTACGTCGGTGCATTGACTCGGTTTTTTTAAGGGTATTTTTGTAATTCTAGATATGGATCAGATGTAAACCCTAGGGTTTTTATTCTCTATAAATAGGAATCCTACAGCTCTTTTTGGAGCGTGCCTCCTTTTGGGTGCCTCTTTAGAGATGCCTCTTTTAAATTCCGGATCTTAGATTTTCAATTTAATGTAATCGTCAAAGAGTGCATCAATAAAGAAGTAAGTTTTTTATCTTGCCCTAGTTAATTTCTTTTCTGCACTAGTTATAAATTTCTTTTCTGCCCTAGTTATAAATTTTATTTATCTGCCGTAGTTGTTAATTTTATTTATCCGCCGTAGTTGTTAAATTAAAATCATAAAAATGAACTCTTAGATCTTAAAATAAAAACACCATTTTCTTGGATTAACTCGTTAGAACACAAAGATAAAGGATCCATCTCCCTGTAGACCAACACGTACTCAACCGGCTAGCAACCAAGCGACGCCGTTCTTGATTGCGGTTAATAATTCTTTGATTCATCTTTTGAAAGCGCATGCGTATATAAAATCTCTAACGGAGCTCAACGAGATCCTCTAATAGCGGCAAGATGGTGATGAGCGTGTGTGTGGTGATGAGACAGAAGTGGAGACGACTGCTGATGGGAAATTTTGGCGACGAAAGGTGGAAGAGGCGGCTGACGAGAGGTGGAGGAGGCGCGGGTGATCGATCGCACGCGGGGGAGTTGGTGACGAAATAATTAGGGGGCGGTGGAAATTACTGAGCTTTTTATTTTATAAATAACCCTTTAATTGCCCTACGGATTAATCCGTATGGCCTTCTTTTGCGGCTCCGTAAGGCCCACTAAAAGATTAGATTTTAATATTTTTTAATTAATCCGTAGAGCACCGTACAGGCAACCAATGGCCCTACGGATTTCTATCTCCGTAGGGGTAACCCCTTATTGTAGTAGTGTTAATTGTAATTAATAATACAAACAAAAAATCCTATCTAAATAATATATCGATCTCTCATATATCTAATTTTTCATTAGTTATTACGATTTTGTAAAAATCTTTTACTTTCTAACATTTAGTAACAACTCTTTCTAAATTTAAATCTTGTTATAATATTAATATTCGTATCCATAACAAATCAATCAAAATCAGATTTAATTGCAATTAATATTACAAACAAAAAAAGTAAAAATACCCATTATATTTTAAATAGATTTTCTAAAATAAGGATAAATACCCTTTATAATATTAATATTTGTATCCATAAAAAATCAATCAAAATCATATTTAATTGCAATTAATAATAGAAATAAAAAATCCTAACTAAATAATATACCAATTTCTAATCTCTGGTATATCTAATTTTTCATTATTCAAAATCATTGGAATTTTGGAATATTTTTGGCAGATTCGTAGATTTCATGATTTTAAATTTAAATCTTCTTGATAGCGAGGAGCAAATCCATAACTTCAACCACCCTGGTGGAAGACTTTGTGTAACACCCTAATTCATTTATATCAGTTCTAGTTCATGTATTTCTTTATTTATGGTATTTCTTGATTTATTGTGTTTTGGGTGCGGATAGTGTATTTGACATTTTATTGCATCCGACCCGACCCGCTTGCTTGAAACCCGTCTGGATTCCTGTTTATGATTTATCCTGGCTTGTTATATGGATCCGTGCACTTTCATAATTTATACTGCATACTAGAATTTATCTGACAATTGCATTTTCACAATATAACATTTTAGGTCACGTAAAATATTTTAAAAATACATTGCATGGCCTGCATGATACCCCTGACCCTGTGATAGCATCCGCGCATCTTGTTCTCGTCCCGTTTAGTGAAACGGACTTGTTTGGATGGCTACGCGCACGTACGTGCATCCGTTCTTGGGGGTATGCATTTTCGTTACAGGGACTTTCATTTTGAAATTTGGACGTCGCATATATTTTTCATGTTTTAAAAATGGATTTTTAGACCCGACCCGGGCAAGTTTTGGAGTAAGTTTGTATTTGCCAAGATCTCAAAACGTACTAATATTATATTCTTTAATTCCTTCTAAAGTTTCTTTTAACTAAAAATATTTTTATATAATAAATCCTTAACAATACCTTACCTGCTCTCTCTCTCTCTTCACACATATATAGAAATTCTATATTTTTAAAAGGATTCTTTATAAGATCCTAACAAAGATCTCAACTAACTCACTGTTTCTTTTAAATAACAATCTTTTGATATTTTTACCATGCACGTTTCTCTCTCTCTCTTTCTTCCTTCTCTAAAATTTTTTCTTTTTTATTCTTCCCGCTTCCTCACCTGTGAGATAACCCATTCCTTGCACCCTCCTCGCGCTCACCCTCGCTTGCCTCCACCCTCATAGTCTCCTGCATCCCCTCTCCGCTCACCTCTCTTCCTCCGCCTCCTCCCATCATCACAACCACTACCGCCATCACCCGACGTCGCGCCCACAACCCATCGCCTACAGTAAACCCCATGTCACCGCACTCCCTCCCCCCTCCCCCGCTCGTCCTCATCGCCGTCGACCTCCACCGTCGGCCATCCCTCGCCCATCTCCTCCTCGAACTCACCTCTCCACTCTTCCCTTCATCACCACCATCACTCTCACCCGAACCCAAACCAAGCCCCGGCCTCACCTGCACACCTCACCGGAGATCCGATCATCGCCGTCAATCTCTCCCCACGTCTCCACCTTACTCTTCCTCTTCTCCTTGCTTTCCCGAGCCTGCAAACCTCGATCATCCCGACACAGAAACCCCTGCAAGTACCTATGCCTGCAACCCTGTCGCCATCTTCTCCCATCGCCGGAGCTCCTACCCCGTCGACCACCTCACACCCTCGACATCTCTTCTTCTCCCCTCTCTCTTGACACCATCGCCACCTTCCCTGACCCTTTTACCTGCACAAAAATCCTCACCCGACATCAAGAACCGAAACCCGCTGCCATCGCCGTGAACCTTGCTGGAAAACCCACAACTCGTCGTCAATGACCCCCTCGCCTCGCCTCTGTCAAAAACACCAAACCCCAGAGCAGCAACCTTCATCTCCTCTCTTCTTCTTCTTCTTTCTTCTCTTTCTTGACTTCCTGATCCCGGTGATCGCTGGAGCCGTGCCGCTGCCGACTATCCGAGCAACCCAGTGGACGTTCCTAGCCTGCGTGGTCACATTCTTGCATTGCCTGGTTCTGTTCTGTACGTGTGCGCGTGCATCGAGACTTTTACCGACATTGGGCGCTGCGTACGCATCCAGTATTGTGATCCATCGAGGCAAGTTAATCTTGCTACATGCTATTTAAATTATTATATACCTATTTAAATATATATTATACCTGTAGTTTAAATCTAGTACCCCATGATTCATTTTTTAACGTTCTGATATTCCATTTGCATCCGTTTATATCATTTTAGATCTAGGTCATGGAAAACATATCTTGTTGCATACTAGCTTACAATATACTGCACCCATATCAATATTTATATCATATAGTGCTTATTTGTACATCCCGTAGTACCATTTCATAGTTTATAACCTTTTGGACACCCGTTTGCATCCGTCTTGTTTAATATATATATATAATTGCATCCATAGATCATATTAATGCATAATACTGCGATATTAACATTCCACGTTTAGTAAAGTGCATCCTAATTAGTGTTGGAACTATAACTTTAACCCTAATCGATAACTGTGCATCCATATGTTTGAATCTATACCTATTTGCATACCACATCACATTATTCCATTTTATTGTTACATTGGTACCCCATACTTATTTTTGTGTACCCATGCTTAGTATAGTTTGATTATGAGCACCCACATGATACTTGTGCACCCCTGACATGACTTGATACACTACTACTTGATACGACTTGATACATGTGCACTACTTTACATGATTGGATCCTTATACACTACCTGACATGACCTGATGTACCACAGTTTGACCTATTACCTGATCTTGTTACTAATGCCGACAACCTTGACCTGTTGTCCCTACGGACATTTCCTGTTGTCTATTCAGACAAACATGTACCTGCTTGATCCTGTGTTGTCATTAACTCCAGATTTATCAATACCTGACTTGAACACATAACTTGGGGGTATGGGGAAATCAAGAATGTAACCGAACGTAACTCAAAGGGCCATCTGATTGTTTGTTGTTTTACCGGGCGTTACGGAATACCTATTGTTTTCCGTTTTTCCGGGCGTTACGAAATAATCACCGATGAGTTACGATGAGGATTACATTAATTGGTTTAAAAGACTTGAGAGTAGTTAACCCAATAGACCGGTTTAGGTTACTCATTGCATATCACGTGTACCTTACCCTTCACTGTCCTTATTTATATTACAGTTATACCTTTATTACTGTTCATACTCGTGCCTGCATGTCTCGTTACCCCTTGATTATATTATTATTGATGTTATGACGCACTGATGTCTGGGTTTTGCATGGCCCAGATCCTCTACCTTTGTCGCAGGCTGATCAGGAGTACTTCCGCCGTTAGGCCGAGCAGTGAGGATCCAGTTGGTATCCAGTTTTACTTTCCAGGTGTTTTGTTTATTGGATCTATTGCTTCCGCATATTATTTTATTCTTGACTCATTTATTTGGCCTATGGACATATGTTAAATAGTTTATTATTGTTCTTGATATCTCTACAGGCGTAATGTGACTGTGGAGGGATATTCCCTATCCACAGGTAGCATGGTTGGCTCTGTCACGTACCTATCTTAGCGCACTCTGGGAAGCGGGGCGTGACAGGGTTTGTTTGGTATCAGAGACATAGGATTTAGGTTAATCAGGTTTGATTCTTTTGTAGTTGGGTATTGAACCCAATACACGAATCAGGATACTCGTAACTAGGAACATGTCCTGCCACATTGTTATCGTGATTCTTGAATCATATTTTTCTATTGACTCTTGTCTTGACGATATGCAAACAACTTTGCATCTCGACTTGAAACCTTTTGGTTCCCTATTGTTTCTCCATGTTCCTTTGATTCTGATACTAGGATTTGGGCGACTTGAACGGAGTTATGTGATTGTAACTATGAACTGCAGCATGGTTACAATGCACTACCCTATTTAGGTAACTTGGAGTCCTGGTCTTGATTCGTTTCCTTGATTCATGGTCGTGAAATTCCCTTGATTCTCTCAGTTTCATTGCTTACCAGTTCATGTTTTGCAGATTTCTTGGTGATCGTTACCGGCAGTTATGAAGTTGCCTTGGGAATGGATTTTCTCGGCACTCTCCACACTCACATTGATTGTAGGGCAAAGAAAGTGATTTTCCAGATTCCTGGAGATCCGGAGTTTGTTTTCACTGGAGGAAGTAGTTCTGTCGGGCCAGTCGAGTTTAGGGCTAGGCCGGCAAACAGTGTTCTTTCGTCGATGGAAGTTGATAAGGAGGAAGCGCCAGCTGCAGTTCGAGAATTCATGGACGTATTTGAGGACATCTCAGGTTTACCGACAAAACGAGATGTAGAGTTCGCGATCGATCTTGTTCCTGGTGCAGCGCCAATCTCAAAGGCGTACTATCCAATGGCACCAGTGGAGTTGGAAGAAGTAAAGAAGCAGGTTACCGAATTGCTAGAGAAGGGTTGGATTCGCAGCAGCAATTCACCTTGGGGAGCTCTAGTTCTTCTATTAAAGAAGAAAGATGGCACTAGCAGGATATGCATCGATTATCGAGAATTGAACCGGGTGACTATTAAGAATAAGTACCCGATCCCTCGCATTGGCGGATTATTCGAGCAACTCAGTGGCGCGAGGGTATTCTCGAAGCTGGATTTGTGATCCGGATATCATCAGGTCCGAGTTAAATCAGAGGATATTTGCAAGACTGCGTTCCGAACCCGATATAGACATTACGAGTATTTAGTGATGTCATTTGGAGTCACGAATGCACCAGCGATATTTATGGACTTGATGAACTGAATCTTTTCACCATTCTTGGACCAGTTTATAGTGGTGTTCATTGATGATATTTTGGTCTACTCGAGGAGCATTGAAGAGCATGCGGAACACTTGAAGATCGCACTGCAGACATTGAAGCAAGAAAGATTGTATGCAAAGATGAGCAAGTGCGAGTTTTGGTTTGAAGAAGTGAAGTTTTTGGAGCACGTCGTATCCAGAGATGGAATCGCCGTTGACCCTGAGAAGATTGCAGCAGTTCGAGACTGGCCGATTCCGAAGAACGTAGCAGAGATCATAATTTTTCTTGGACTTGCAGGATACTACAGAAGGTTCGTGGAGAATTTTGCTCGTTTGGCGGAGCCTTTGACCAAGCTTACGCGTAAGAAAGTACCATTTGTGTGGACAGATAAGTGTGCGTCAGCTTTTGAGGTATTGAAGCAGAGATTGATAACCGCTCCTATTTTAACCATACCAGACAGTTCCGGAGGATTGGTGATTCACAACGACGCATCTGGGAAAGGTTTGGGATGTGTTTTGATGCAGCATGGAAAGGTTATAACCTACGCCTCGAGGCAGTTGAAGACCCATGAGAAGAATTACCCAACTCATGATTTGGAGTTAGCAGCTGTGATTTTTGCTTTGAAGCTTTGGAGACACTACTTATGGGGCGAAAGGGTCGAAGTATTCACCGATCACAAAAGCCTGAAGTATGTGTTCACACAGAAGGAGCTTAATATGAGGCAGCGTAGATGGTTGGAGCTGATGGCTGATACGATCTTGATCTTAAGTACCATCCGGGGAAAGTTAATGTTGTACCGGATGCGCTTAGTCGGTTGCCAGCAATTCAGATGTTGACTGCACAAAAGGAACTTATTGAAGACTTTCGGAGATTCGATTTGGAAATTGTGCTACCACATTCTTCGGGACAGTTGATGCAGCTGCAAGTACATTCGTCGTTGATCGAGAATATTAAAGCAGCACAGTCACAGGACCCTAGATTGCAAAAGTTTCGAGAACAGGTTGAAGCTGGACTTCGTACGGACTTGTTAATTCATGAAGATGGTTCGTTGCGATATGGTAGTCGTTTGTGTGTGCCAAAAGGATATATTCGCGAAGAAGTTATGAAGGAGGCACACAGTTCCGCATACTCCGTACATAAAGGAGGCACGAAGATGTACCGTGATCTACGACAGCATTTCTGGTGGGAAGGCATGAAACGGGAGATTGCCCGCTTTGTAGCAAAGTGCTTGGTGTGTCAGCAAGTTAAGGCTGGACATCAAAGGGTTGCTGGTTTATTGCAACCACTTCCGATTCCTCAGTGGAAGTGGAAACACATAACCATGGATTTCGTGACAGCTTTACCGCGGAGTCCAAAGGGCAACAATGCAGTTTGGGTAATTGTTGACCGATTGACCAAGGCAGCTCATTTCATACCATTTCGAGTTGGTCAGTCAACGGAAGCGTTGGCAAAACGGTATATGCAGGAGATTGTGAGATTGCATGGAGTACCTGTAAGCATCGTTTCCGATCGTGATACCCGGTTCTTATCACACTTCTGGAGGAGCTTACAGGAAAGTTTGGGGACTCGATTGAAGTTTAGCACAGCTTATCATCCTCAGACAGATGGCCTGTCGAAGAGAACGATTCAAACTCTTAAAGATATGTTGAGAGCTTGCATGTTAGACTTCAAGGGTTCGTGGGAAGATCATCTACACTTGGTGGAGTTTTCTTACAACAACAGCTTTTAGGAGACTATTCAGATGGCTCCATTCGAAGCATTGTATGGTCTCAAGTGTCGTTCACCTGTTTGTTGGGATGATGTTGGAGAACGAAGATTGTTGGGACCGGATTTGATTATGCAAACCGTGGAGAAAGTTAATACTATCCGGAATCACATGAAGGCAGCACAAGATCGGCAGAAGAGTTGGGCCGACATATCGAGAAGATCTCTAGAGTTCGCTGTTGGTGATCTTGAAGATATCACCTACTAGAGGAGTGATTCGTTTTAGGAGCCGAGGCAAGGTTAGTCCTCGATTCGTAGGGCCGTTCGAAATTTTGGAGCGTGTTGGAGAAGTGTCTTATCGATTGGCCTTACCACAATCTTTGGCGAATGTTCATAACGTGTTTCATGTATCTCAACTCCGTAAGTATGTTCGAGATGAAACACACGTGCTGGATCATTCGGAGGTGACTGTAAGAGAGGATTTGACCTTTGAGGAACGACCGATGTCGATTGTTGATCGAAAAGAAAAGGTCCTTAAGAACAAGGTTATCCCTCTCGTACTTGTTTCTTAGGAAAATCGCTCGCATGGAGAATCGACTTGGGAACGAGAAGACGAGATTCGACTGAAGTTTCCACACCTATTCTTGTAGATTCGTGTTGTTTATATTTCTTATTTTGCGAATTTCGAGGACGAAATTCTTTTTGTAGTTGGGTATAATGTAACACCCTAGTTCATTTATATCAGTTCTAGTTCATGTATTTCTTTATTTATGATATTTCTTGATTTATTGTGTTTTGGGTGCGGATAATGTATTTAACATTTTATTGCATCCGACCCGACCCGCTTGCTTGAAACCCGTCTTGATTCCTGTTTATGATTTATCCTGGCTTGTTATATGGATCCGTGCACTTTCATAATTTATACTGCATACTAGCATTTATCTGACAATTGCATTTTCACAATATAACATTTTAGGTCACGTAAAATATTTTTAAAACACATTGCATGGCCTGCATGATACCCATGACCCTGTGGTAGCATCCGCGCATCGTGTTCTCGTCCCGTTCAGTGAAACGGACTTGTTTGGATGGCTACGCGCACGTACGTGCATCCGTTCTTGGGGGTATGCATTTTCGTTACCTGGACTTTCATTTTGAAATTTGGACGTCGCATATATTTTTCATATTTTAAAACCGGATTTTTAGACCCGACCCGGACGTGTTTTGGAGTAAGTTTGTATTTGCCAAAATCTCAAAATGTACTAATATTATATTCTTTAATTCCTTCTAAAGTTTTTTGTAACTAAAAATATTTTTATATAATAAATCCTTAACAATACCTCACCTTCTCTCTCTCTTTCTCTCTCTCTTTCTCTCTCTCTTCACACATATATAGAAATTCTATATTTTTAAAAGGATTATTTATAAGATCCTAACAAAGATCTCAACTAACTCACTGTTTCTTTTAAATAATAATCTTTTGATATTTTTACCATGCACGTTTCTCTTTCTCTCTTTCTTCCTTCTCTAAAATTTTTTCTTTTTTATTCTTCCCGCTTCCTCACCTGCGAGATAACCCATGCCTTGCACCCTCCTCGTGCTCGCCCTCGCTCGCCTCCACCCTCATAGTCTCCTGCATCCCCTCTCCGCTCACCTCTCTTCCTCCTCCTCCTCCTATCATCACAACCACCACCGCCATCACCCGACGCCGCGCCCACAACCCATCGCCTACAGGAAACCTTATGTCACCGCAATCCCCCTCACTCGTCCTCATCGCCGTCGACCTCCAACGTCGGCCTTCCCTCGCCCATCTCCTCCTCGAACTCACCTCTCCACTCTTCCCTTCATCACCACCATCACTCTCACCCGAACCCAAACCATGCCCCGGCCTCACCTGCACACCTCACCGGAGATCCGATCATCGCCGTCAATCTCTCCCCACGTCTCCACCTTACTCTTCCTCTTCTCCTTGCCTTCCCGAGCCTGCAAACCTCGATCACCCCGACACAGAAACCCCTGCAAGAACCTATGCCTGCAGCCCTGTCGCCATCTTCTCCCATCGCCGGAGCTCCGACCCCGTCGACTACCTCACACCCTCAACATCTCCTCTTCTTTTCCCCTCTCTCTTGACACCATCGCCACCTTCCCTGAACCTTTTCCCTGCACAAAAATCCTCACCCGACATCAAGAACCGAAACCCGTTGCCATCGCCGTGAACCTTGCCGGAAAACTCACAACTCGTCGTCAATGATCCCCTCGCCTCGCCTCTATCCCAAACACCAAACCCCAGAGCAGCAACCATCATCTCCTCTCTTCTTCTTCTTCTTCTTTCTTCTCTTTCTTGACTTCTTGATCCCGGTGATCGCCGGAGCCGTGCCGCTGCCGACGATCCGAGCAACCCAGTGGACGTTCCTAGCCTGTATGGTCACATTCTTGCATTGCCTGGTTCTATTTTGTACGTGTGCGCGTGCATCGAGACTTTTACCCACATTGGGCGCTGCGTACGCATCCAGTATTGTGATCTATCGAAGCAAGTTAATCTTGCTACATGCTATTTAAATTATTATATACCTATTTAAATATATATTATACCTGTAGTTTAAATCTAGTACCCCATGATTCATTTTATAACGTTCCGATGTTCCATTTGCATCCGTTTATATCATTTTAGATCTAAGTCATGGGAAACATATCTTGTTGCATACTAGCTTACAATATACTGCACCCATATCAATATTTATATCATATAATGCTTATTTGTACATCCCATAGTACCATTTCATAGTTTATAACCTTTCGGACACCCGTTTGCATCCGTCTTGTTTAATATATATATAATTGCATCCATAGATCATATTAATGCATAATACTGCGATATTAACATTCCACGTTTAGTAAAGTGCATCCTAATTAGTGTTGGAACTATAACTTTAACCCTAATCGATAACTGTGCATCCATATGTTTGAATCTATACCTATTTGCATACCACATCACATTATTCCATTTTATTGTTACATTGGTACCCCATACTTGTTTTTGTGTACCCATGCTTCGTATAGTTTGATTATGAGCACCCACGTGATACTTGTGCACCCCTGACATGACTTGATACACTACTACTTGGTACGACTTGATACCTGTGCACTACTTTACATGATTGGATTCTTATACACTACCTGACATGACCTGATGTACCACAGTTTGACCTATTACGTGATCTTGTTACTAATGCCGACAACCTTGACCTGTTGTCCCTACGGACATTCTTGTTTTCTATTCAGACAAACATGTACCTGCTTGATCCTGTATTGGTATTAACTCCAGATTTATAAATACCTGACTTGAACACATAACTTGGGGGTATGGGGAAATCAAAAATGTAACTGAACATAACTCAAAGGGCCATCTGATTGTTTTCCGTTTTTCCGGGCGTTACGGAATACCTATTGTTTGTCGTTTTTCCGGGCGTTACGGAATACCTATTGTTTGCCGTTTTTCCGGGCGTTACGGAATAATCACCGATGAGTTACGATGAGGATTACATTAATTGGTTTAAAAGACTTGAGAGTAGTTAACCCAATAGACCGGTTTAGGTTACTCATTGCATATCACCTGTACCTTACCCTTCACTGTCCTTATTTATGTTACAGTTATACCTTTATTACTGTTCATACTCATGCCTGCATGTCTCGTTACCCCTTGATTATATTATTATTGATGTTATGACGCACTGACGTCTGGGTTTTGCATGGCCCAGATCCTCTACCTTTGTCGCAGGCTGATCAGGAGTACTTCCGCCGTTAGGCCGAGCAGTGAGGATCCAGTTGGTATCCAGTTTTACTTTCCAGGTGTTTTGTTTATTGGATCTATTGCTTCCGCATATTATTTTATTCTTGACTCGTTTATTTTGGCCTATAGACATGTATTAGATAGTTTATTATTGTTCTTGATATCTTTACAGCCGTAATGTGACTGTGGAGGGATATTCCCTATCCACAGGTAGCATGGTTGGCTCTGTCGCGTGCCTATCTTAGCGCACTCTGGGAAGCGGGGCATGACACTTTGGTTGAAATAGAATATATATATAAAGACCGTCTCCGTTGAAAAGATTCACACCACCTCATCCATCTGTGTGTAACTACCACAAACCTTGTCTTCTCTCCATTGGCTTAGATATGGAAATCATGAAGTCAACCATACTTCTTTGTTTATGGAAGGCTTCCGGTGATAAGCCGGAGGAAGGTGAGGATGGCGTCAAGTCATCATGCCCCTTATGCCCTGGGCTTGATTTACTGTTCCTTGAATGAGCGGCTTTCCTTCCCCGGCTCTGTCACGCCCCGCTTCCCGATGTACGGCGAAGGGGACGCGACGAGGTCCGCTACGTATGTACTCTGAAGTACATACGCTAAGCGTAGCTAAGCAATATAAAAGTATATCACAAGAGACAGGAAATATAGAAATAACAGCAACTTTATTAATAACATTCTTTTGTACAATGCATGAAAATAAAATACAACTGAAATGAAAAGCGATGCCTAAACAGTGGCATAATACTGAAAAGAACAAGGTACAATATCTAGAGCTCAGGGTCTTCGTTAAACTGCTCCAAGTCTTCACCGGTAGGCTCGATCTCTGCTGAGTCCAATGCACCTGACGACATTCAAAGAAGAAAGAAATAGAATGTCGTCAGTGAACAGGTCGCTCGGTAAGTCCCAAAGATAAGGGAGAAATAGACAGAGAGTAAGAGGGAGAGAGAGGGTAACTTTTAATGTTGTATTGTATTGTTATATTATTATAGTATGGTGTTAACGCTATTGTTGTAGCTTTGTACAGAAGGATGCCAGTGTATACGAGAGGGGTCTCAGTATGCTAGAGACCAGGGAAAATGGAAGTACAAGGCTCCGTTATACAACCCGGAACAACGGCAATTGGATTCATGTTAGGTGTCTTAATCTTACCATCTCGTGTCATCTTTAACACCTTCCGTACCAATCTACCCCTTTAACCCCGTAGTGTTTTAACAGTAATGTTGTATTGTATTGTGTAAGTTGGGTGACTGACCAAAACCATGATATCAGTAAACATGTTGTAACTGCATAATCAGGTAATGGAATAATGGAATAATGGAATAATGGATGTATATCCATGGTTTGATTCAGTCACGTTGTATAGATTGTTAACTGGATTCTGGGATTCATGTATTCATATTGAGTTGGAATATTAAAGAATATAGATTGACTTGAATCATAAAAAATTCAGAAATAGTCAGACTCAAACCCGAGTCAGACTAAAAGAAATGTAATTCGAAGTTCTATATTTGTTAGGGTCATTATTGTAATTTATAAAACTTGAGGGGGTTTTATGTAAAAATACTTTTGCATAGTTTTCACGATACACCTCATGTATTTATTATCCGTCTTTCTAATTATAATGAGTGTAAATTTTATTTGTGTTATTCTAGTGAATATATCCTAATAAAAGTATTAATTTATAATATTGATTTATTTGAAATTCCATGGTATTATAATGTAACTTTTAATTTTGTAATTTTTAGAAAAAGTGGAAACTTTATAAAATAGTTGTTTAAAAGATAAATATATATATATTAATACAAGAATAATTTTAAATAAATATTTTATTTTCCAAAATCTCATTTTTCCTTAAATGTCGTATTTTAAACCTTTCGAGACCGAATGCTCCTTGCGGAGGTCTGAATCTCGCACTACTAGCCCGCGGGTGCACGATGAACCGTACTATCCCTAACGGGTTCCCCAAAGGTGGGTTGTAGTGGCACTTTGCTTAGGTTTAATAAATACTATTCATTTAGAAAAACGGTTTTATAAGTATAAGGTATTTATTCGTAAAAGGGTATAGATTTCCGTATTTTAGTTTCTAGGATTTCTTAAGCCAACTATCCTATTTCTAAGGTCTAAACGATAAGTCATTAGAAGCCTCAAATCGCCTCTTCACCGCCAATTGCGGCCAGGTAAGTGCCAGGTAAGTGGGAAGGAACCACAGTAGTAGGCCTAATTAAAAACCACTAGCCTTGACACACTTGCCTAGACACCACAAAGTCAGGTTTAGATAAACGATCGATGTCCATGACACATCGTATTTTCTTTTAAAAGATTTTGTTTAGAATTGTATTCAACTTAGAATTTCAAGAAAGGTTTATAAAGAAAAAATGGTATTTTAGTGAAAAGTCTTGTATTTTCGTATTCTATGTTTTAACGTTATCAATTAGGGTTATATTTGTGTGTGTGTAGAGGTAGGTCATTACCTCGTGACTTATTTTAAGGTTTAGTGAAGTTTAGAGGTTAAATATGATAAATTAAACATGAGGGTATTTAAGTGTAAGAATACGGTATTTGTAAAAGTTATCATTTCATGTGTGAAAACTCATTCAAATTGATTTTTACAAGTTTAGTGATCAAGATGAACATGTTTAGGAATGAGAGAATTAATTAGAAGAGGAAAAATAAACTTTATGGTATTTTTATGAAAAGAATACGATATTACAAGAAAATTATCATTTCATGTGAGAAACTTTGTCCAATTTGATTTTTATGTGATTAATAGTCATCATGCATATGTTTAGGTATTATGGATTAGGTGACAAGTGGGATTTTCTAGAAAAACCGAATTGAAAATCAGTTTGTTCCGATTTCCGTCGGATTTCAAAAGGTCGTATTTTTTTCTTAAAAGAAAAGAGAGATAGAAAAAAAGTGGGACTTACAAGTTTGGACAAGCTAGGGAGGCTAAGAAAGTAGTGGGTTGTCAGTGCGTCGAAACGTCGTGAAGGATCCTAGTGCGGTCGCCGGAATTCATCGTCGGTTTCGGCAGCGCTTCGCTTTTCGCTCTATTTCTAACGTACCGAGTTCTCTTGAGAATTTTAGAGAGTGGACTTAGAATTGTAGGATGAAATGGTAGAGGGTAGGGATGTTTATATAGGGCTAGGCTAGGGTTAGGGTTTTGATTAAAAAATATATAAAAATAATTAAGAAAAACATTAAAATTCATTAAATTTTGGAATAAAATAGGTTTAATGGGAAATTGATAACTGATCTGAAAATTTAGTGTATACAGGGGGTTGACCAAGTCAACACGGAGAAAATCTGTGTTGACGACTCGGCCGTCCGGCCGAGTCCGGCCGGCGGCGCCGGCCGATTCGGCCGGTCCGCCGGCCGAGTCGGGGCACCGTTGGGTAGGGAATTCCATGGGGGGATTTTTGGTGTACTTAACTTTTTATGTGCAGTATAAATTTTGAGAGTTATGGTTGTTTGACTGTTGACCTTCCCAAAAAAAATTAAAACAAAATGATATAAAAATATGTGGGACATGGGATTCGAACTCTGGTGGCTTGGTTCAGCAGTGCAAGATATTACCAATGAGCTACAAGCTCCTTCTTGTAATTATTGTGGGAAAATAACTACTTAAAGTGCTAACGGCAACATTAAATACCCCAAGTACACTTTAATTTTAAAACAATTTTATGTACACTAAAAATGAAATTATTTAAAAACAAAATAATTAATTATATATATCTTGTGCTCAGATTAAAATACTCCTTTATGGATTTTTAAAAAAAATTTAAAAATTTTGTACAGAAAAGTGTATATGAAAATTAGGGTTGTTACAGGCTCCAGACTTCGAGATTGTTCTGGGGTTTACATATACACATATATGTTGTTGTAATTGAAATTGAAAAGGAATATTAATATTTGTATCCAGAACAGATCAATTAAAATTAGATTTAATTGCAATTAATACTGTAAACGAAAAAGGAAAAATATTCTTTGTATTTTAAATGGATTTCCTAAAATCTCCCCGCACAATTTTCTCTTATATATACATTCTTTGACCTCAGAATTTATATTTTAAATAGATTTCATGATTTTGAATAATGTTTTGAGTGGATGATTCATAGTTAAGATGAACAGTAGAAAATGACAGTTCTGTAATATTCTGAAACTTTTTTGGAATTCAGGATTTATATTTTAAATAGATAGATAGATAGATGTTCTATAATCTCTACCGTTATAAGGCAAAAGGAGGGGGGAGTTTAATTTTTAAATCTGATTAGTGATGTGACTTCTTATTTTTCAGTGAAATTGACAAAATAATACCATTGTTTTATGTGCAACGCATGTAATTAAACGCCATGTCATTATTATTTTACAAGTGCGATACGCGTAACTAAATTGCCTCGTTATAATTATTATTTTAGAAGTTTGATGCACATGGTTCAATTTCATAAAAGTTTCTATAATTACGTGCTTTCACGTGCCAAAGAATGACAGTATATCATATTGTTCATACGTCATCAGAAAATTACGAATGTCTGCCATAATAAGACTTATAGTATCACAGATTTAATTATTTAGGCCTAAAGTTTTTACTAAATATTTCACTTGGTTAGAATATTCTATGAGATAAATTCCCTGATGATGCTCACGAGTAGTGTTTCCTCAGATTACGACACGTGGCGGATGATGTGTCCCAAAGGCTACAGGGGTGGAATAAATGAGTTGCATCAGGAAAATTCCTCAGGATCTCGTCTCGAGGAAGTATCTGACCTATCAGGAAACCGCCCTGAGTACTTCCTACCTTCACCAAGCAAACTACCAACAGCTCGTCTCCGAGCTTCCTCAGTCTCCTTGCTCTCCTCCGAGTCATCTGACAAGCCGAGCTTCCTCGGCCTCCCGGCTTGTCTCCGAGCTCCTGACATGACTAGCTTCCTCGGCCTCCCGGCTCGTCTTTGAGCTCGTGACGTGCCGAGCTTCCTCGGCCTCCCGATCAACCAAGAGCGTGTATCCCATGCACCCCGTAACGGCTCCGCGTATATCTCCAGGGCGAGATATCCGCCTCCCCATGATCCGCATCCCACGCTAGCGCATCCCCCCATTAGTGGGTGCATCCCGCCATTTAAGGCGAGCATAAATCTGGGGCGTAACTGACGGAGATGATCTCGCACCTGCTCGCTCCATGCGACCGCTATATAAACCCCTCTCTCAGACGACTCAGGTAATAAAAAACTCATTTCCAATACGCCACTATTCTGCACTTATACTTCGGCACTAACTTGATTGTCGGAAGGTCCTTCGGTGGTCACCCATCCCGGGACTTCTTTTGCAGATAGCTCAGCGTCAACGCCAACCCATTGAGATCCACACGCATAACAACTCCCAAACTAAATCTCAACTGTCAAAGACCACCATCACAAGATCGACGGAGGAAAACATCTAAAAGAGATCACAGCCTCCATCAGTTGGCACCGTCTGTGGGAACATTTCAGAAACTTCTCCACCCCTAAAGTTGATCTTCCGCTTTCGACCCGATGGGGAGTGACAACCGCGACGGTCAGAATACGATCCGCCACAATGCAGGCGGGAGCGGCTCGTCTCCCCCTCCCAACGCCATCAATGCCTTATCCACTTAGATAAATAGGCTCACATCGCTGGTGGATGCCCTCGTTCGCGTTGTTAGTTGTATATATGCCCTAGAGGCCATTGTTGTACATATGATATATATTATAGTGGATGCTTGGATATATATAGAGAGGACTTTCTTGCTCGATATGATAGTATGCTATCTGGTTTTACTTTGTCTTAACATGTTGACTTGTATTGGTTTACTGTCTTTCTCTCACATGTTGATAAAACCCTTAGGATATGTACTCGACTACTAGGACTATGATGCAGATCATACTTATGGGGCCAGGGTAGTCCAAGAGTACATCCTATAACTGTTCCTAGTCGAGGGAGTATCGAGACAGGGCATCGATACTCCAGAGTAGACTAGCGTATACGCTTTTCGACCCATATGATGGACGATGGATGATCCCATATCCATTGATGTTTGACATCAGAGAAGGTATACGGGTGCTCAGTGGAGACTGAGTACACTGAACGGACTCGCCGAGAACTCCTAGATGGCATTATACCTATCGTCAGATAGCAGTTCTCTGGTGACACTGGTACAGGTTAGTCTGTAGACCCGAGATAGTCATAGAGTCTTGTATGATTCCCAGTGTGCTTTGATTTCCACCTTACCACGTTCATGAGAATGTGCAAAACGGTGGCTTTTGGGTACAGTCCCGAATCACATGGAGGCAATGAGCGATAGGAGGGGTTTCGTCTCTCCCGATATTGGGAGTTGATGTTGTGCTGTGTTCGATTGGCTATAACTGGAAGTCCCTGGCCAGGGCTGATATGGAGACCTACCGGTAAGTGTTATCAGTAGTTTCTCGATCCGTTATGAGCCACACATCGACACGACTTATCAGTTACTGGGGTCTGACATTTACCACCCTAGACTAGATATGTGACATATCAGACGAAGAGACCGGACTGTACGGGAGTGTTACTGATTCGATTCACAGGAGAATGTACAGGCTTGCTTGTTGATCTTTTGATCGCTCAATACCCGGGTGGCTGTTACGTTTAGCTGACCGCTTGCAGCTTGTAGGTGTTTGATATGATCATCACCTACAGCCGGCGTATTGACGATTCTTTAGTGTCCGACACAGAGGTTTCCTGGCTCAGGCAAAACGGAGTAGGAGCACATATGTGATATGTGCGGGATCGAGAATAATACGTGTATGTGATACCGTATTCGATTCTCACGATATGTGATATCGGCCGGGTATATGTGATATAGCCGGGTCATCGGATCAAGTGTTGATTCAATAAACTGATACAGATTATATTAGACGATTATTTCAAAAATAGCCGGATTATCGGATCAAGTGTTGATTCAATAATTTAATGTATAATTATATATTTGATATACTACATTACATTAACAAATATAAGCTCACTTAAAGATTCTTTTTTTCACTTGATGATACATCGATATATATGTGATATATGTTAATTGTATTATTTTCCTTTGTTACAAAATATTGTATATGTGATGTATAATATTGTAACATGTTAGGGTTACAAATGCAACTAGGGTTAAAACTATGCTAGGGTTTAAAACTTGGGTTAACATTTTCTTTATGGTTAATTCTTTTTGGATGGATAATGTTTTGGATGAGCTTTGAGGAAGCTTCATGATCCTTTGACAAAGTCCACCCTCTTTGTTTTATCCTTGATATTTGTTAACCTAACTTTAACCCTAGCTTATGGTTTATTCTCTACATGAGTTAGCCATGACACATACTTAACCTGGGTTGCATTTCCAATCTCAACAATAATTCATTTCATCACAACTTCATCTTCTTCTTCCTCACTCAAAAAGCTTTCTTGCTTTTTAGTTTGTGATGATTGTTTGTGAGAAATAGAAAACAAAAGAGAGTAAAATTCCTACTTCATCATCCTCATCTATTCTAGCCACTTAGGTTAGGGTGTTCACTTCGCTAATACATCATTAGAGAAGTGTGAGCTTGGGTTAGAGTTTCTTCAAGGTAGATCATCTTAGAAAGTGAAGACTTCAAGAAAGATGCCTCATTCACCTCATGGAGCCTCTCTAGAGTCCAGGTTCTTGATGATCGCAGCGAAGGGACCTCAACTCAGAGCTTATGAAGCGAAAGAACGGACTACAAAGGTGGTAATCCCTAACTCTTAGAAGTAAAGTTGTTTACTTGTTTGTTATGTTTGATTCTCTAGTTAAGATCCTAGGTTTAGGGTTATCTATAATGGAAAATTTTTAAAATTGGCATGGGAGACGCCACCCGAAACCTTGCTGCCGCTGTAGGTAACCCAACAGTGGTATCAGAGTCTAGCTAGGGAATTAAACGGATAAGTGTAGGATTACAAAACCGAAATAACTCCGAAACATCCGAATCGAAACCCTGGTTTCTGTAAAATTTTTCAGAGTGTCAAAAAAATTTTCAAACGGTTGCAGAATCATGTATGAGATACATTGTGAACATCACCAAAACCTGGACCCCTGTGCTCGGATTTTGGCCGAGCACAAGGCAGGAAAATCCGAGCAGGCCGGCCTATGTGTGGGCTTTGGGCTTTAGGTTTTGGTCATGTTCTGGTCTCTGGGGTTTGGTACTTCAGGTGTTGTTTGTGTTTGCTAATTTTGCATGTGATGTTATCTTTTAGCAAAGGCAATTTGGAGTGTTTCGTATTCGTAATTATAGGTTTTGTTTCGGTCTTTTTAGACAGTGTTAAAAAGTTCGAACAGATATCAAATACCCACCTTTTCCCTTGCTGAAATTTTTTCAAGAGTTGGATCTTTTTCATAGTTAAAGAACATTCAAATATCGTGCAAGTGACGCGGTGAACCCTCTAAAAGAACAAAACCTTAACTCAATTTTGTGGCCGTCAAAACCGTCTCTAAACCCTAGGGTTTGTGGTAGTTTAGCGGTGCCACAAGTGAGACATTAGTTGACCCTTCTACGGCTGGTTCATTGCTACTGTGGCATGTGATGGATACTTCTAAACTACGCTCAAGTGTTGAGATTTTGGGAAATTTTGGGTGTTTGTTGATTCGATCGGAATGTTTAATATCGTCTAGCTTTTTCTGTAATGTGATATAATGTGTGGAATTCATATAGTTAGGCATGAAATCCGTAATATGTGATATTTCAGGTTTATGATGTCTAAGATGATTGTGGATTCCAAATGTTGTAGTTTTTCAGTTTCTTTTCTGCGACCGTAAGTGTAATATATGGTATATCGCCGTTTTCGTTGCTATATGTCAACGACAATTATGATAGGCATATTTACTTACGTTGATGACATGGGATGTTATGTGTTGCTGTGATATGTTATATTGGATCGTCGTGTTTTGAATAGCCGGGGGTTTTATGTGAGATGAGGGTTTTTATTTTCATTCATGTAAAATTCATTGTATGTAAAATTCTTTTATTGGGGCACTTCCCAGTTGAGGATGCTGTGACCATTGTATATTATTTACTTTTCTGCATTAGGATAGACCCAAGGAGGGGAGCACAAGTAACTGGGTTCTAGGGTCCAGTAGGAGGCCTTCTCGAGGAGTCGAGACCGGGTCTCCTAACCCTAGAATTGGGAGGATTGCTTGCCGCACTCGTAAGGGTCTAGGGATGTGGGTTTGGCTATTCATCGCGACTATGGAATCCATGTTTTATATAGGCTCAAAATAAAACACAGACCTCCTAATATATCCAATATTTCATATGTTTCTTCTGCTGCTGATATACTGTGATGTGATCATATTATATGCGTGAGACGAATGCTTTATTATTGTATATATGATATATAATAAATGTTGCTTATGTTTTGCACCCGCGCTAGTCCCGCCACGGTATTCCGTTAGCTAAGTAACCTAACGGTGCATAACGGGACACTGTAGCGAATGCGGATGGCATAAGCGTACGTTGTATTTTCGTTTCTTCTGTGATGCTTAGGAAGCTTAAATGATGGGATTCATTAATGAGAATAATGAAAGAAAAGAAACCTAAAAGATGTTGTTGAATCAAATTTATATAAGGGTAGCTCTAGTTTTTGCTTTGCATAGCGGTATTCCTTGTAGAATATCCAGCACCTTATTCAATAAGGAAAGAGCCGAGATCCCTTCACCGGGAGTGACCTCTTTAGCGAAACTAGCAGATACTACAACTCACTTGGTTATGTTTTTGATTGCTTCTATAGTTCTTGCTTTGCATAGCGGTATTTGTGAAATATCCTGCACCTTATTCAATAAGGAAAGAGCCGAGATCCCTTCACCGGAAGTGACCTCTTTAGCAAAACTAGAAAAAGCCTCAAAAACACTCCTTTTCAAAATCACTCGTTTCTATAATGATATCAAGTCCATTACGCGAAAGGTTTTCTGAAAAGCCTGTCGTAGCCCTCCGTCATTTTAGATAGAGACTAGTTAGTATTCGTGCTACATTTGTTGACCTTAGCCAAGGCATAGTGTACGGTAGCTAATTAGTGTTTATCTGTTAAAACATGCGATGTGATTGAGTTAGGGTAGTCCTACGACTTTGTTGACCTTAGCCAAGGGTCGTACAGGTGAGTTTAATTCAATCGGAAAATGACGGGTTGAACTTGGTTAGTGCTTATGATTTGTTGACCATAGCCAAGGTCATGAGTTGCTAGGGGCAAAAGTATTATCGGGAATTTCAAGTGTTGAAATTTACAATGAGATTTCATACCTTCTATGAGATAGTTGGATGCTGATACCCACTGTGAGTAAGAGTTACTTCTGGGAGAGTTTTACACAGACAATTAGCCGATCAAGTAGGTGTCTAGAAAGGTGTTAACGGGGTTATGCCTCTGGGAAAACGAGGTTTATTTTAATTAGGTCCATGCGAAAGCACGGGGAACCTCCCTCAAAGTACCAACACTGACCTGGCTGAAAGATTGGCGAACTTGCAAGGTGTAATTAATCCCGGCTGGTCTTACCTTTTAGGGTTTGAAGGAAGATTTGATGAAAACAGTGGGAGGCATCCTGATTAGATAAGATAATAACCAATCTAATCTTACAAGAGCATACGCTAAAGTGTTTTCTTCTCTCTCTTTCTCCAGGTAGCGACCATGTCAGGCCTTAATCAAGATAATAATATGTATGTATTGACTGAACCCGCTTATTATACTGAGCAGTGGAACGTTGGTCCAGTTCTTTCTTATAATTGTTATAAGACTGAGCAGGAAATAGGGAAATATCCGGATACCCACACCGCCCAAACGAAGAACAAGCATGTTGATGAATCTTCTTCGGGTGTGTTAGTTATCGAGAACTGTTTCTCAGTTCACTCTACGTCCTGGGTATTAGATACCGGATCGGGATCCCATATATGTAATATGTTACATGGGCTACGTAAAGGTAGAGAACTGGTAGAGGGTGATCATTCCATAAGAGTAGGGAATGGTGTAAATGTTGCAGCCAAGGCTGTTGGCGAATATCGCCTTGTATTACCAAATGGTAATATATTGATTCTGAACGAATGCTATTACATTCCGACCCTGATATGCAATCCCATATCAGTTTCTTTATTGAGTAAGGAAGGATATAATTTTGCAGTACAGGATAATGTTATGAACATCTTCCTGAATCAAAAGTTGATTGGATCAGGCTCGTTAAATAATGGCATATACGTTCTCAATCAAACTACAGTTCTTAATGTACAAAACGCACACAAGAGAAAGAGTTCAGAAATGAACGAATCCTACTTGTGCTATTGTATACTAAGTCACATAAATGCGACACGACTGGCCAAGTTACATAAGGATGGATATTTGAATCCGTTCGAATTTTCATCTTATCACACTTGACAGTCATGTCTCAAAGGCAAGATGACCAAAACTCCATTTAGTGGACACGGAGAAAGAGTTACGGAACTCTTGGGACTTATACATAGTGATGTATGCGGTGCCATGTCTACACATGCCAGGAATGGTGCCTCGTACTTCATTACATTCACTAACGATCTCTCAAGATATGGACATGTGTTCCTGTTGAAACACAAGTCTGAAGTTTTTGAGAAATTCAGATAATATAAGCACGAAGTCGAGAACCAAACAGGTAAAACTATTAAGATCCTTCGATCTGATCAAGGAGAAGAATACTTGAGCAATGAGTTTCTGGACTATCTAAAAGATAATGGGATTCTCTCTCAGCTTACTCCTCCTTATACACCACAGCACAACGGTGTATCGGAACGGAGGAATCGCACCCTATTAGATATGGTGCGCTCTATAATGAGCACTGCTGAGTTGCCTATTTTCTTTTGGGGGTATGCGCTTGAGACAGCCATATACCTATTGAATAGAGTTCCAACCAAATCGGTTCCTACCACTCCATATGAGAAATGGAATAGGAAGAGACTATCTCTTAAATGAGTTAAGATATGGTGTTGCCCGGCCTATGTTAAAAAGCAAAATCCGGACAAGCTCGAGGCAAGATCAATTCTTTATAAATTTGTGGGATATCCAAGCAATTTGTATGGATATCTATTCTACCACGGTAAACAACAAAAGGTGTTTGTTGCTCAACTTGCCACCTTTTTAGAAAATGAACTTCTTGTAAAAGAAATTAGTGGCGAGGAGGTGGAGCTGGAAGAAGTTCCAGCACCACAAACTACAACAGATGATTTGGTTGAACCAGAGAATTCAGTAGTTCCCAACGAACCCCAGCCTCTCCGCCGATCTAGTAGGGTTCCTCATCCACCTGAGAGATACTACGGTTTTCTCGTAGACGGTGGGAGCGAGGATTGCATCATGGAAGATTATGACCCGACTAGGTTCAAACAGGCCATCACGAGTGGGGACTCTGTGAAGTGACTGGATGCAATGCGATCCGAGATGGAATCCATGTACACCAACAAAGTATGGACTTTGGAAGTTGCTCCTGAAAGGGTAAAACCCATTGGGAGCAAAGGGATCTTTAAGAAGAAACTTGGTGTAGATGGAAAAGTTGAGAATTTCAAAGCTAAACTTGTTACAAAGGGTTTTCGTCAACGACCAGGTGTGGATTATGACGAAACCTTTTCTCCAGTGGCTATGCTTAAGTCCATCCGGATCTTACTTGCCATTGCTGCATACCATGACTACGAAATCTGGCAAATGGATGTTAAGACCGCCTTTCTAAATGGTGATTTAGAGGAGTGCGTGTACATGACTCAGCCAGAGGGCTTCGTAGACAGTGGGAGCAGCAGAAAGGTGTGCAAGCTGCTTAAATCTATCTACGGGTTTAAGCGGGCATCGCGGAGTTGGAACATCTGTTTTGATGTGGTAGTCAAAGAGTTTGACTTCATCAAGGACGTAGATGAACCTTGTATTTACAAGAAGGTTGCAGAGAGTAAGGTTGTCTTCCTCGTATTGTACGTGGATGACATACTCTTGATAGGAAATAATGTTCCTATGCTGTACTCGGCCAAGCTCTTCTTATCACATAGATTCTCAATAAAAGATCTAGGTGATGTCTTCTGCATTTTGGAGATTAAGACCTATAGAGATAGATCTAAGAGGATACTAGGATTGTACCAATCCAGGTACATTGACACCATACTAAAGAGGTTTAGTATGGAAAAATCCAAGCGTGGGTATTTACCCACGATCTCTGGACTCACTCTCTCCAAAGAGATGTCTCCTAAGACTGATTTGGAGAGAGCTCGCATGCAAGGGATACCCTATGCTTTAGCAGTAGGCTCTATCATATACGCGATGCTATGTACCAGACCAGATATAGCATACCCACTAAGTGTAATGAGTAGGTATCAAGCAGATCCTGGAAAGAGTCACTGGACAGTTGTGAAGAACATTCTCAAGTACTTGAGAAGGACTAAGGAGATGTTCTTGGTGTATGGTAACGGAGAACTCCAGGTGGAGTCCTTTACCGATTCGAGCTTCCAAAGTATAAGGACGACTCTAAGTCGCACTCGGGATTTTTCTTTACCCTAGATGGAGGGGCGGTGTGTTGGAAGAGTTCCAAATAGGAAACCATGGCAGACTCGACGATGGAGGCTGAATACATCGCTGCCAACGATGCTGCCAAAGTGGCTGTCTGAATGAAGAAGTTCATCACTGAACTTGGTGCGGTTCCATCCATTGTGCATCCAATACCTTTGTATTGTGATAACAATAGAGTTGTGGCTTTGGCCAAGGAACCCAGGTCCCGTCAGAGATCCAGGCATATTCTGATGCAGTATCACCTGATCCGGGAGATAGTTGATCGCCGAGAGATCGAGATCAGGAGAGTTGACACGAAGGACAACACTACGGATCCACTCATGAAGGCCATATCCCAGATACACTTTGAGAGACTCTTCGGGATGTTGGGTATGAGATACTACAACAGCTGGCATTAGTGCAAGAGGGAGATTGTTAGTTGTATATATGCCCTAGAGGCTATTGTTGTACATATGATGTATATTACAGTGGATGCTTGGATATATATACAGAGGACTTTCTTGCTCGATATGATAGTATGCTATCTGGTTTTACTTTGTCTTAACATGTTGACTTGTATTGGTTTACTGTCTTGCTCTCACATGTTGATAAAGCCCTTAGGATATGTACTCGATTACTAGGACTATGATTCAGATCATACTAGTGAGGCCAGGGTAGTCCAAGAGTACATCCTATAACTGTTACTAGTCGAGAGAGTATCGAGACAGGGCATCGATACTCCAGAGTAGACTAGCATATACGCTTCTCAACCCATATGATGGACGATGGATGATCCCATATCCATTGGTGTTTGACATCAAAAAAGGTATACGGGTGCTTAGTGGAGACTGAGTACACTGAACAGACTCGCCGAGAACTCCTAGATGGCATTATACCTATCGTCAGATAGCAGTTCTCTGGTGACACTGGTACAGGTTAGTCTGTAGACCCGAGATCGTCATAGAGTCTTGTGTGATTCCCACTGTGCTTTGATTTCCACCTTACCACGTTCATGAGAACGTGCAAAATGGTGGCTTTTGGGTACAGTTCCGAATCACATGGAGGTAATGAGCTATAGGAGGGGTTTCGTCTCTCTCAGTATTGGGAGTTGATGTTGCGCTGTGTTCGATTGGCTATAACTGGAAGTCCCTGGCCAGGGCTGATATGGAGACCTACCGGTAAGTGTTATCAGTAGTTTCTCGACCCGTTATGAGCCACACATCGACATGACTTATCGGTTACTGGGGTCTGACGTTTACCACCCCTAGACTAAATATGTGACATATCAGACGAAGAGACCGGACTGTACGGGAGTGTTACTGATTCGATTCACAGGTAGTAGCTTGCTTGTTGATCTTCTGATCGCTCAATACCCGGATGGTTGTTACGTTTAGCTGACCGCTTGCAGCTTGTAGGTGTTTGATATGATCATCACCTACTGTCGGCGTATTGACGATTCTTTAGAGTCCTACACAGAGGTTTCCTGGCTCAGGAAAAACGGAGTAAGAGCACATATGTGATATGTGCGGGACCGAGAATAATACGTGTATGTGATACAGTATTCGATTCTCACGATATGTGATATCGGCCGGGTATATGTGATATAGCCGGGTCATCGGATCAAGTGTTCATTCGATGAACTGATACAGATTATATTAGACGATTATTTGCAAAATAGCCGGATTATCGAATCAAGTGTTGATTCGATAATTTAATGTATAATTATATATTTGATATACTATATTACATTAACTAATATAAGCTCACTTAAAGATTCTTTTTTTCACTTGATGATACATTGATGTATATGTGATATATTTTAATTGTATTATTTTCCTTTGTTACAAAATATTGTATAGGTGATATATAATATTGTAACATGTTAGGGTTACAAATGCAACTAGGGTTAAAACCATGCTAGGGTTTAAAACTTGGGTTAACATTTTCTTTATGGTTAATTCTTTTTGGATGGATAATATTTTGGATGAGCTTTGAGGAAGCTTCATAATCTTTTGACAAAGTCCACCCTCTTTGTTTTGTCCTTGATATTTTTTAACCTAACTTTAACCCTAGCCTATGGTTTATTCTCTACATGAGTTAGCCATGACACATACTTAACCTTGGTTGCATTTCTAACCTTAACAATAATTCATTTCATCACAACTTCATCTTCTTCTTCCTCACTCCAAAAGCTTTCTTGCTTTTTAGTTTGTGATGATTGTTTGTGAGAAATAGAAAACAAAAGAGAGCAAAATTTCTACTTCATCATCCTCATCTATTCTAGCCACTTAGATTAGGGTGTTCACTTCACTAATACATCATTAGAGAAGTGTGAGCTTGGGTTAGAGTTTCTTCAAGGTAGATCATCTTAGAAAGTGAAGACTTCAAGAAAGATGCCTCATTCACCTCATGGAGCCTCTCTAGAGTCCGGGTTCTTGATGATCACAGTGAAGGAACCTCAACTTGGAGCTTATGAAGCGAAGGAACGGACTACAAAGGTTGTAATCCCTAACTCTTAGAAGCAAAGTTGTTTACTTGTTTGTTATGTTTGATTCTCTAGTTAAGATCCGAGGTTTAGGGTTATCTATAATGGCAAATTTTTAAAATTGGCATGAGAGATGCCACCCGAAACCTTGTTGCCGATGTAGATAACCCAACACTACCCACCAGATCGTAGCCCCCCTCCCCGAGATAACGACGTCCGCAGGAGGACGGATGGGCACGCTCACGCCCTCGAGCTCACTCACCCTCATCCCAGCGCCACCGAGCGCCAGCGGGCCGACTCCAGCCACCTTGACCCGCATGCAGTGATTGATTCCATGACCCTCTGGGCGTCGGACAACTCCACGCCATGATCCTAGGGAAGACTAGGCCATCGCTCCAATGCCCGCTGTGCGTTCTCTCCCCCTGAGGAGGTGTCGATCAGCTCGCCTGCTTCCAGGCATGACCGACGCCCCTGCTCTCATCGAGGTCGCGTGAATGACGAGCACAGGGACTACTCAAGAAAGGCTTCACCCACATATTTGAGACACTTGATAGAGCGAAATCGAATCCGCACCATCGCACAGACCCGGAGCGGGGGTAGCCACCACTCCGACTATGCAGAATCCTCGGGGTACCACCACCGGCTTGAAGCCCTCGAGAAGAAGATCGAAGGCATACGAAAGGATGGCCACACAACCGGCGAAGAGGCCAGGTACTCCACCGACTCACTAACGAAGCCCTTCATGGAAGAGCTGCTAGCCGAGCATGTCTCGTCCAGGAACAAGCCGCCAAAAGTGGCCCTCTTCGACAGGAAATCCGCCCCGAAGGACCACCTAAACGCATTTACGGTGGGCATGAACTTTCAGGATAACTCTTATGCGGCTCAATGCCGAGCTTTCCCCACCACCCTCATCCGGGCTGGCCGGAACTGTTTCCGAGGACTTACGCAACGCTCCATCTCAACCTTCGAAGAGCTGGCCACCCAATTCCTCGGTCATTTCGTCGGGAATCGACGACAGAAAAGGATGATCGACTACCTGTTCACCATCAAGAGCAGAGACAAAGAATCCTTCAAAGGATATGTCACCCGCTTCTATAACGCCCTCCTCGAAGTCCCTAAGCACCATGATGAAACAATCAACTCCGCGCTGAGGTCAGGTCTTAGGCATAAAGAGTGGCTCCACTCTTTTGTATTAGAGCAAGCTAAGACTATGGCCAAATTAAAAGCCTGGACCGGGCGAGAAATCCAACTCAAGTCTGAGGTAAACTCAAACCTTCCCCGAGCAGATCAAGCGGACAGAAAGAAAAGGGACAGGGAGGAGAAAAAGAAGGTCGATCGTCCGAAGCCTTACTCCTCGAGGTTTCAGGAGTACACTCCCCTAAACATCTCTCAGACCGAGCTATTGGAGGAAGCTACGGGTGAGAGGTTCTTCAAGCTCCCGCCGGTTACCCAAAGGGCAGGCAAGTGACTCCGCGTCCCATACTGCTCCTTCCACAGGTCGCAGGGTCACCCAACTGAGAACAGCAAACAACTCCATGACTATATCGAGAAATTGATCTACTCAGGACACCTAGCGAAGTACCTGTGGGACAAGAGGCAGGCGGAGCGGGAGAAAAATGACCAAACCCCTCCCGGGGAATTAACGATTGGGCATATCATGGTCGTTACCATGGATCCATCTAGGGAAAGCGAGGGGAACCTCCATATCCTCCCAATCGAAAGTATAAGCAGTATGCCACACAAGAGGTGCAAGAGGGACGAGCCGATAACTTTTACAGATGAAGACCTACACGGCATATCGCTCCCCTACAGACGAAGCCAACACCTCGGCGCTCCGAAGCAACTTGGACATCTTGTTGGAAAAACGGGATCGAGCGTAAATTAGAGTGGCCGCCTACCAGCAACAAACCGCACGCTACTACAACGCCCGAGTTAAACATCGGGTCTTGAAGAGGGGAGGCCTGGTCTTACGAATAAACGAGTTCGTGGACCAAAGGAGACTGCACAAGTTCTCCCCAAAATGAGACGGACCATTCCTCGTAACGGAAGTATTGCCCGGTGGAGCATACCGCCTGCAAGACGCCAGGGGGATAATTTTCCCCGGCCTTATAACGCAGAAAAGCTCAAATTGTATAAGTAAATATGTATCCTCTTATGAAATAATGTAATTCCTTTTTGCATTTAACTATGTCTTCCGGTCTAGGTCCACCATAGGACTCTAGCCCTTTGTCTCTTTTCTGGGTTTCGAGACTCCAAGGTTTGTTCTAAGAAAAAGTATAAAATGTACTGAAGTAATAAAAAGAGACAACACACTTCGGTGAAGGATAACTTTATTTGTTAAGAGGTATTGTAGGCTCTCCAGCCTTACAACCATTACAACAAAGGGGCGGGGGTTAAAGAAACATTGTCGGTGGTACACCGAGGAAAGCTCCTCCAACCGATCCCGAGCAACTTCGATCCGCTCCCTTCGACGGTACTCACGGACCCTAGAAGCCACGGATTCCCCAGGATCCTCTTCCACTGAGCAGGAAGCAATGACCAACCTTTGTTGGAAACTCTCAAGAAGGAGGTCCATCGACCGATCCCGTCTGCTCTTTGAGATCAGACCGAGACCGTGGACCGTGTGTATTTGGTTGAACGCCCCGTCCATCAACTGCGGGGATAGGGTATTGTGCAGACCCGGCAAAGTCCTCCATATCGCATAAATAAACACCTGAAAAAGAGGAGATCTCCGGAGGAGTAAGCGCCCACAGTGGCCCTCTAAGCGGCTTATCACCGGCTCGTACGTTTCCTCGGAACGATCAAGGTTGTAAAAGTATACGTCATCATGGGAAATGATCTCCCTGATAGTATACATGCAGCCGGCCATCTTCAGGGAGTGCGAGAATAGAAAGAAATCAACATGCCTTCGCTATTTATAGCCTCAACAAAAAATCTTCCAACAGCCGAGATTTCCTCGCGCAACGACGCAAATCACTGAATATCGCACTTTTCCCGATATGGCACCGCCATGTGTCACCCGCAATGATCACCATTCCCACCCTTTACAGGCCAAGGAAGATTGAACGACGCCCCAAGGAGATACTAGGGAGATAATAAAGCCCTCTTCGTAAGGCCACCGAGCAGCTTCCTGCTCGGTCCATCCGCAGCGGGTAGCTTCCGGCACATCAACGCTGTGGATCAAAAGCCCTCCTCATGAGGCCACCGAGTAGTTTCCTGCTCGGTCCATCTATAGCGGGTAGCTTCATCCCTATCAACGCTGTGGTCAAAGCCCTCCTCACGAGGCCACCGAGTAGTTTCCTGCTCGGTCCATCCGCAGCGGGTATCTTCCTGCCCAACAATGATGTGGATCAAAAGCCCTCCTCATGAGGCCACCGAGTAGCTTCCTGCTCGGTCCATTTGCAGCGGGTAGCTTCCTCTCCATCAACGATGTAGATCAAAGCCCTACTCATGAGGCCACAGAGTAGCTTCCTGCTCGGTCCATCTGCAGCGGGTAGCTTCCTACCCATCAACGCTATGGATCAAAGCCTTCCTCATGAGGCCACTGAGTAGTTTCCTGCTCGGTCCATCCGCAGCGGGTAGCTTCCTGCCCAACAACGCTGTGGATCAAAGCCCTCACCATGAGGTAGCTGAGTAGAAAGGAAGGTACCGACCTTCCTACACTTAACCATCAATCGACACATACTCGATACGCGATCGCTACCTCGACTCCAGGGAAAAAGAAGGGTACCGACCTTCCTAAACTTGGCTACCATTCAACTTGACGCGCGATCACCGCCTCGACCCCGGGGTCGAGGAGGACACCGACCTTCCTACACTTAGCGTTATCGTTCGTTGCTACTCGATGAACAGTCAGAAAGTGAGGGAAGGGTGGACACCGGCCTAACACTTGCAAGATGAAGATACGTGCGAGCTAAAAGTACTTACAAGATGAAAAGATCTACGAGCTAAAAATACATGCAGAATGCAGATTCGAACAAAAGTATACGAGCTAAAAGTACTTGCGCAGTGAGCAGACATTCGAGCAAGGGAAAAGGGCGCACCTTATTTATAATCAAAAATAAATATAAGGTATTCTGGGCTCCTCAGCCTTACAAAAATGCCCAGAGGCTTACAAAATTGTGGAAAAGGAAAAATGCCTAGAGGCTTACAAAAATTTTGAAAAAGAAAAAAATCCCAAAGGAAAGGAAGCTCAGTCCGCCCACTCGGGAAGGATCTCTCCCTGATCAATGCCATTCTCGGGGACCAAAACTGCGACCTCGGGTCGGCGCTTCCACCAGCAGCCTCGCCCCCAACGGCCGCCTCGGCGACTCCCCCCTGCGGCACCTCCTCGGCCAGGGGATACTTAGAGCGGAGCTCGCTGATATCGAACCTCGGTGAAGACTCCTTTACGGCGTCGAGGGCGCTGTGCCACACGACGGCCGCGGATTCGGCGAGATCGATATAAAATTGATCTGACGCCTTATACGCCTCCACGGCATTCGCCGCCTGGCACTCGGCGAGCTTCACCGCATCCAAAGTCACCCAGACATCCCTCTTGAGGGCGTCCCTCGACTTCTTCACCACGTGGTAGAAGCCGTTCACCTCCTCCAACTTGGCCTGAATAGCCCAGTTGGACTCATCCAGAAGCCGATGAAACTCCTTCAGCTTGAAGTTCGTCAGCCCCTCGGCGACCAGACGAGTGTCAAGGAGAGCTGCCTTCTCCTCCGCTTGCCGCAGTTGGAGGCGGAGTTCCTCCTCCAACTTGGAGGACTCACCTGCCTTTTTCATGGCCGAGGCTACCTCCTCAGATTCCATGGCGGCATGGAGTGCGCAGTGGTGGAGGACCTGTGGAAAGCAGCAAACAGGTTAGAAAGCTCAAACCGAGGAAATAAGACATAAAAAATCTTTTGAGAAAAGTCAGGAACCGACCTGAACCGTCTCTTGTGCTATGGAGGCCACCTGGACCATCATGGTCCCCCGGGGTATTTTAACCCCGGCCTCCTGCTCCATGTCAGAAAGCAGGCTGTCGGCGACTGAGAGCCCTGAGGGCACCTCAATACAGAAGTCGCCCTATTACACTGGGGTCCCAGAAGAAGGTGGACGGGAGACCGTCCGCTTCTGCCTCTTAAGGGGGGCTTTGGCAGGCCCAACCTCCTCCTCCTCCTCCTCTCACGCCCGGGGCGTCGGGTCCCGCGAGTGCTTATGGCTCCCCCCGCGGCGTTCTTCTGGAACTCAGGGAGCAGCAGAAGGCTTGGACGGTGGAGTTGGCCTCGGGGCCGAGCTCGGACAGGGTCGGGACGAGCTTGCGCCCCCGGCCTTCTTTCCTTGAGTCTTGGCGGCCAAGGCGGCTAGGATTTTTGCTCGGTCCATGGGCTCTACAAAGAAAGGGACACACAAACAAAGGGGGTTAGCAACACTAAAACATCAAAGGAAATTTGGTAAAATCTAAACAAATCGTCGAAAGCCCTAACTTACCCAAGAAACGTGTAGGACTGAGCCCAGCCCAGCTCAGTGCCTGCTCAGATAGCAGGACATCCACCCGTTGGATCGGCTCCCACTGGGACACCACCCTCCCTTTGGGGGAAGTCGGCTGCTTTGCCCTCGGGCAGTCAGTCCTGTGCTACTGTGTAGGCACAGGCCAATCCTCGCCCTCAAGCGGCCCAACGAATACAAACTTCTCCTTCCACTTGTGGATGAAAGAAGGAACGACTACTACCCCTGACCGGGCCGCCCCACCCTTATGCTTCTTATATGAAAAATACACCAAACTCGACTCTTCCTTGCTGGTGCCGGGGTGATTTTTATAGCAGAGGAAGGACACAAAGAAGGTCAAGCTGATAGAGATCTGATCAAGTTTTAACTGGACCAGAAACCCGAGGAGGATTCTCCACGAGTTCGGTGCTAGCTGGCCTAAGGCAAGATGGAAGCAACGAAGCACCCACAAACCTCGGTTGGGAAGGGCAGACGTATTTCTGTCCTGAATGCTTCCAAATACAAGGCAATCTTCTTGCCCTACACCAAGTCTGCCCGCTCATCCTCTCTAGATAAATGGATAGAATAGTTAGAGGGGATGTGGAATCGAGTCCGAATTTCAGAAAGCTCGTCCAGACTCTTCAAAACGGAGGGCACGTCACGGGTGTTCCCGATGCGCACCTTAGGGTCCCTTGTTGCCGCCCGACGGCGAGTGATAGGGGCAGCCCTGACTCTGGAGGGGAACCCGATACAGAAGACATAGCTGAAGAGGAACCCTCTTGACTATCTAAAGCCGAAGAGGAAGAAGACCCACTGGACTCGGCCCCAGCAACTGGAGCCTCATCGTCCAACTCTACCTACACTACCTCTACAGACTTCTCAGATGAAGACATCTAACCTGATTCAAAAAAAAAGGGACTCGCCAAGGAAAAATCGATAGAGGATCCAATCTAAAAAGTGGAACGCCGGGTAATCTTCAACAAATGAATGAGAATTGGAGCAAAGTGTTGGCCTTAGAATGGTCCCCTCCTATTTATACACCTCAAAAGAGAACATCCTACGGCCCAGATTGGTTCCCGCCAAAACGAAACGTCGTGCCCAAGCAGCAGTCAAAGCTCCACGTGGCAGTCGACCATTGGGGACGTCTCTTCAGTTGCAAGAGTCAGAGACAGCATGTCTCGCCCGCCAACAGACGTCCGACACGTGGCCCGTATCCCAACTGGTGAATCGACCGAAACGGCGCCCCCTCTTTAAATCGCAATCATTTCAGTGATCCGCTGACGCCATCGAGGATACACGCGAAAATTCAGGCACATGATGAGGCGACACGTAGGCCCAAGGATCGAAGCAACACAACCACCAAACGCCATGTCATTCCTAGGCGACCCACATTATGATTCTTGGTGCTAAACCGAGCAAACAAAAAAACCGAGCAGGATACTCTCGACCTGACCCATGAATAAGTCGGAACGAGAGTAGGGGGCTAATGATGATGCTCATGAGTAGTGTTTCCTCGGATTATGACACGTAGAGGATGACGTGTCCCGAAGGCTACGGGGGTGGAATAAATGAGTTGCATCAGGGACATTCCTCGGGACCTCGCCTCGAGGAAGTATCCGACCTTTTAGGAAACCGCCCTGAGTACTTTCCACCTTCACCAAGCAAACTACCAACAGCTCGTCTCCGAGTTTCCTCAGTCTCTTTGCTCGCCTCCGACCCATCTGACTGTTGGGTTACGGCAGCGCCCCGGCCATCAAATCGTGACCAAATGCGGAACAAAAATTTTCTAAACTGGCGCTACCACAACCCAATACCCGGATCTACCCTAAACCCTATACTAGCAAGCAATATAAAGAGTTGGGAATGGTTATACCGAGTTGATCCGTGTCTTTCAAGCTTCAACCTTCATCCCAAGCTCCTAGTGGTTGCAGATCGAGTTTGGTTGCCGGTCTTCCTCCATCTACGATGATCCACCTGAGCGAAACGGCGCAAGCTCCAGCCTCACTAAGCGAGGCAACCTCCACTCCAAGGTTGCTAGCAATGGAGAGTGGAGGTGTAGGATTATCTCACTATAATTTTTCTCTCATCAAAATACTCCAAGAGCAACCATAGAAGATGAAGAGGGAGGTGAGGAAAACAAGTGACATGAGCAACTAAAGAAAATGCCTAAGTCTCACCAAGTGAGAATGAGAATGTAATGTTGCAAGTCAAGAAAATCATGAGCAAGCCATGTAGAGATGATGGAAGCCCCTCCTTTTGCAATCATATCTCATCTCATTTTTCTAATAAACAAAACCATGACATGCATCTCTACATGCCTTGCATTGTTCATGCCATGTCACCCCCTCCACCTCATTTGCAAAAACAAATGATTTTCTAAAAAAGGAAATCATACAAATGAGGTGTCCTATGTTCTAGAAACAATTCCGTATAAATACGGAATACAACCCGTTACACGTATCGAAATACATATACGCGTATTCGTATAAAAATATGAATAGGCAAGAGAGAAAATGAATGGTGAAAAATAATACTAGAATACATATATATAAATACATATATAAATTATTAAATCAAAACATGATTAAATAATCCGGCTTAATCCTAAACCGCTAGTATTATCAACCGTCTAATTAAAGTCTGTGCAGCCTGTACACATATTTAATCGGACACCTGTATGTACCAACATACGTCATCTACACCATATTGCCTGAACCGTGAAAACCCTCTGTGTGGGACTCTAAAGACTCGTCAATACGCTGGCAGTGGGTTTAACCACAAGCACGTCAGCGGCACTAGCTGTACGTAACGGCTACCCAGGTATTGAGCGAAAGGAAGGCCGACGAGCAAGCTCATCCAAACCCCTACTGAGCCTGACAGTGACAATATCCGTACAGTACGGTCTGTTCATCTAAGAGTATCGCATATCGAGTCTAGGGGGTGGATGAAGTCAGACCCCTAGAAACATGACATTTAGTGTCGGTATGAAACCCATCACCGCCTGAGAAACTATCGATCCTGGATCGGTAATTCTCGTCTACCCCGGCCGAGAATTTCTGGTGATGGCTACCCGTGCACAACGCGATATCAACCCCTAATACCGCGAGAGGCGAATCCCCGACGATCCACTCACTGCCTCCATGTGACTCGGGACTATACCCAACTAAAACCTGTTTGCACGAATCCTTTGAGCCGTGGTAGGGTAGTAATCAAAGCACAGTGGGAACTCACACAAGAAAAATGAAGATCTCAGGTCGACATACTAACATGTACACATGTCACCTGGGAACTGCTGTCTGACAATAGGTATAATACCAACTAGCAGGTTCTCGGCGAGTCCGTCCAGTGTACTCATGTCCTAATGAGCACCCGTATACTATCTTAGATGAACAACTGACACCAATGGCTTGTGAGACCGGCCACCGCCCCTCGTCAGGGTCTGGATAAGTATACACCAGTCTACTCTAGAGTATCGATGCCCGGTCTCGAAACTCCCACGACTAGAGACATTTAAGGATATGCTTATAGACCCCCAGCTCCCACGTATATGATCGCCATCATAATGCTGGTAGTCAAGCAAGAATCCTATGGGCTCTATCAACATGTACATGATGATAAAGACAAACCAAATAGCATACTATCATCTCGAGTAAGACTGTTCCACCGGTGTAGGTCCTCCCTCAATCATCACAATCGCGTTCCTGCGATTCAATAATTGACTTGAGGGCACTATAGCCAACAATCTCCCACTTGCACTTAAGGTTAATTATTGCAGTGTCGCATACTCACAACCTGTGTGATACCGAAGACACAACTCCTCTACTAATCAGTCTCGCAAAACCCGTTTGCGAAACTATTGCGTTCGAGAAATAGCCTTAGTGAGTGGATCCGCTCCAGTGTTTCTATCTTTATCTCTTTATATCTCAACTTCACGGAGAAAGCTATCCCCCGAAATGAGCAATACCTATCTTAGAATTTGTTTGGATATCTGATGGGACCCAGTTCACAAATGAACTCCAAATCCAACAAACTTCTTAGACTGTATCATGCACTGAATTTAATTAGTATCCTGCTCCATGCCTTCCTCGGTATCCTCTTGGACCACCTGTCCAACATACTGCCCTTCAAAAGAGGGAAGAACTATAACTCTGACAGTCACTCTGTCATCCAGGTCACCTTGGAAGCATAAAATGATAACCGCCTCCTGAAGGAGGCTGCTGTTACCATATACCAAGAACATACACTTATGTTCATAACTGCTTCCCACCGTTTCTCCAAGATTGGATTAATATATATATACTTATTGCAGCCAGCGCAAAAGCAATATCTGGTATGGTACTTGGCATTTCATGATTAACTCAATTGCCTAAGCAATTGATATGCTAATCATGCAGATCCTTCTCCTCATCAGTCTGAAAGACATCTTTTTAGAGAGGGTGACTCCATCACCTGCGGGTACACCACCACGCCAGGAGTCGTCCATTCTAAAACACTTTAGAATAGTGTCAAGTATCCAGATTGGGACACTTCCCAAATCTAGATCTAAAACCATAGATCTAGTAACCAGAAACCGTGATATTATATCCATATCTTATATGGAGAAACACCTTTGTGACAACCACAGTATAACCGATCGTAGTATAGAGTTATCACTTCCTATCAAGATCATGTCATCCAAATACCAGGACATCTCTGCCTACTACCTTCTCAAATCTAGACCCATCTGTTGTTCTGATGAAGTCAAACTCTATGACTGTCACATCAAAACTAGATGATCTATCTCTGTTATATCTGCTTTAGTCTATAAATAGACATAAGCTACTTGCCCACTGTGCTTCCGCTGCTCCCACTGACTACAACAACCCTCTGGCAGAGTCATATACACGTGCACTTCTAAAGCTAGTTCAGAACGACGTTATACTCATCCTCCTGCCTGGTCTCATAGTCTAGAACAGTGGTAGTGTCAAGTTTGGATAATCAAGAACCTCCCTGTCACCGTCTCTGAGAAGACCGAAGTACGTCTCGGGTGCCTAAGGTTACCCACCATATCTGCGGAGTGGCTAATGGAATGTCGAATCTAATTGAATCTTTTGGTCCTACTAAATTTTCAGTAATCATTTATAGTTCTGGAATCACTTCCAGCTCTACCATACTCCCACTAATGTTTTCTGAAAAGAATCCATTTTACTAAAACTGGTGGCGAGTCAAGAACAATATAACTATTGATCTTCCTGATGGTAGAAAGTTAACCCTCGTCAAAGCCCGGGATAACCCACAAACTGCCATTACTGAAACATGCCTTGAGTTTGTCCAGATTCTGGTTTTAAGCATCAGCCGGACAACTCCCTATATCATAGTATCGTTAAGATACAAATTGATTCTATATACCATATAAAAACAAAAGCACTAATTTAATTGGAACCAGATTCAAAATCATGTAGCTATCTCCAATATATATCAACCAAATGGAATGAGGCCAATCAGCATTACTCAACTAGGAGTGCATCCAAATATGAGTAACCTGAAAGAAAAGCAAGTTCTCAAAACCATTACTATAAACGGAATACCATATACAAGTATATACATCTTCGATCACCTTAAAGAATCATGATACTTGCAACATATGGTTTTCTACCTATAACTTCTCAATATCTGGACCTTGCATTTCAACGAAATACGTGTCTAGAACTAGATTAGTCATGAGTAAACAGAATATAGTACGAGTACCAACCCCTTTATCCTAATGGACACCGGACAACATACGATACTTTGTATAAGTCCACTGAGTTTAATAACTCAACCCCTGTACGTCGTAGGTTGAAAACTATACTATGGCTAAGAAGAATTGCACCGCTGTTGAATGCACCTTACCTAATCACCAACTGCTATAGGTAAATGTCATAGACATAATTTCAAAAAGTTATAACTCACTTTATAAAATAAACGTACAGATATATCAGTTTGAAATTGGTACATAACAACAGATATTCAAAACCAAATATTTTCCGTCAGGCAAAAACCCAGGTGATTTTCTCAAATATCACCAATTACAACGAATTCCGATATAATGAGGATATAATCACCTAATTCCCAATATCTTACTCCCACTCACCATCTGTAACACTATATAGATGTGAGAAACTAATCTGGTTCATACATACCCTGGAGTTAGAATCCAATTGGGAAAACAGTTTTCAATTAACATTGCACACGAAGGGGTAATCTGGTATTCCTTGTAACGCCTCTTCCACTATCCTGATTCATGACAGTAACCATATACTTACATGCCCTCTCTGCAATCCCTTTATTATATCTTTACTTGTTACCTTCTGTATACCTTCTCTAGACTAATTGATTTTCTTACTTCCCTACCCTTCGGCACCAGCCTAAGGTTTGGAAGAAGACTATCCAATAAGCGTAATAGGTGTACACTCCTTATGCCAGGAGCCGTCGCAACCTGAGAGAAGGTAATGGGAAAAGACATCTGAATAATCCTATTCTATTTCTCCTAAACCGGAAACCATCCTCGAATCTGAAACGAATTCCTTCGAGTTCGTATGTAACTATATAATGGCATGTCCAAGCATTATGGACGTTCGTAGTGATATGAAGTGTTCTAGAGAAATCCAAAGTGGATGTGGGAGTGGCAGGGGTATACACGATTTTGTCGTGAATGATAGCAGTCGCAATTTTCTTTGTCGTTATTCTAATCCATTTATATGTCTTTACTTATTACCTTCTGTACACCACACTTAGGCTTATTGGTTTTCTTCCTTCCCTACCTTTCGGCACCTGCCTATGGTTTGGAGGAAGACTATCCAATAAGCTCAATAGATGTACCCTCTCCTAATCTTAGGAGCCCTCACAACCTGAGAGAAAGTAAAGGGAAAAAACAACTGAATATTCCTATTCAATCTCTCCAGAACCAAAATCCATTCTCGAATCTGGAACAAGTTCCTTCAAGTTCGTATGTAACTATACGATGGATTTATCCAATAGGAGTAGATGTTCGTAGTGATAAGGGGTGTTCTGGAGAAATGCAAAGGTGATATAGAAGTGGAAATGATATATGTAATTCCGTGACATTCCAAAAGCCAAAGTGTTTTAAGAAGGTTCGGTTAATTAGGTTCATGAGTTTTAGTCAATGGTCGGGCCATAGTCGCAGCCAAAGAGAGAGAGAAAAGAAATACTCAGCGTGCACTCTAAGCTAGATCAGAATGGTTAATTATTTATCTAATCAGGATGGCTCTCACTGTTTTCTTGAATTCTCCTCCAAACCTAAAAGGATAATTAGTCGGGATCATCTAAAATCACCCGAGGAGTAATCCTACTCATCAGTGGGAATCGGGATCCAACTATCATCGCATGATAACTTGATGGAATCCAGTCAAGTTATCATACTCCAGAAGGTATGCTCATGCATGGCAAGTTTCCTGTATGTTTGAAACTCCCGATGTGATTTTTACCCCAAGTAGCTTATGACCTTGACTAGGTCAACATATCATAAGTCGCAAGTCAAGTTCAACCCGTCATTATCCTAGATTATTAGACCCACCCATACGAGACCTTAACTAGGTCAACATGACCGTATGACTGTCCTAACCAATCGCATATCCATGCAGCAAAAAAGTACTACAGAGCTACCGAACACTATGCCTTGACTAGGTCAACATACGTAGCACGAATACTAAGCAATACTCGTCTGAAATGACGGAGGGCTACAAATGGGTTTTAGCGAAAAACCTTTAATGTAATGAACTTGATATCGTTGAAGGAACCGGATAGCTTTTTAAATATATAGTGGCGCAAACTTTTGCTAAAGAGGTCACTCCCTGTGAAGGGATCTAGGCTCTTTCCTCGTCAAGTGAGGTGCAGGATATTCCTAATCGAATACCACGATGCAAAGCAAAATAATCGACTATAGTAAAGTCATTACGTTGACATAAAATTTTACTCAAGGGGTCACTCCGGATGAAGGGATCTCGGCCCTTCCCTCGTCGAATGAGGTGCAGGATATTCCCAATCGAATACCACTATGCAAAGCAAAAGAGAACATCTGTAATGTCAGTTTTTAAAAACTTGGTTCCAACAACATCATATATATATATATAGGTTTGTTATCCTTGCATTGATCAAAATCAATGCAGTTCCATCAATTAATCACACCAGAAAAGAACGAAAATATATGATGTACGTATACGCTATCCGCATTCGCCACTGGGTCCCGTCATCATCCGTTAGGTTACTTAACTGACGATAGAGCGGGGACTGGACTAGAGCGGGTGCAAAACATATACAAATCTACTAGTATATATATAAATATATATAACAATCGTCCCAGGCATTATATAAAGCAACATAACAGAATCTCAGCCAACAACACAAAGTGGTGGATAATCCTGGAGCCCGGGACTTCACTTGAGCCACAAATGAGACCTGATGTTCCCCTGTCATGTGGATAGCCTGTGCAATGAAAACCTAGACCCCTACGAGTGCGGCAAGTTACCCGCCAATCCCAGAAACGAGGCATCCCCAATCAACAACGTGAATGGGCCACCCAGCACTTCACGGAATCGGTAACTTAGGCATCCCTCTATGGGTCAACCTATATCCCTTACGAGTGCGGCGAATAGCCCGCCAATTCTAGAGTAAGGTCCCCTCCGTCTCAACGCCATGAGATGCGGACCCATTGCCCTCTAGAACCCGGCTATTCGTGCACTCCACCGCGGGGTAATCCTAGTACAGAAAGGAAAATAATATGTACAAGGGTGACATCGACCTCAACCCGGTCGTGCCCCAAACAAATAATATACAAACTGGCAGAGACGGTAGTCCACATGTCGAACGCTCGCCCCGCAATATCAAATGTATAAATGAAATTAAACTGCACTACCATTTCACCCAAGCTATCCATCATGACGATCCAACCACAACATAGCACAACACAGAACATCAACGTGAATGTCACGTTCGCAAACCCGTCTAAAAGAATATATAGCAATTTGACGAGTTGTACCGCTCGAATGACATTTACAGTCGCAGATAGTAATTCATGTACTATAAACATTTAAACAGTGTTAAATTATCGACTTTGAAACACCCCGAATTGCCCCTGAACAATCGATAACAGAATATCCAAACTAGGCAAAACAAACAATACCACTAAACCAATATTTCAGAGACCAGAGAACCCTACAAAAATCAAGTCCCAAGTTTTCTAAAAAACCGGCCACACCCGTAATTTTGCAAATCTCGCCGGGTCAAATCCTGTGGATGGGGCTCGTTTTTGTAGGGTGTTCCAGTTGTCACAAAAACAGCCTTCTGCAATTGCTTAAAAAAAATTTGAAGACTTCGAAAAATCGACAGAAACTGAAACATTCGTGGTATTGTTTTGGAATTATTTCGGTTTCGATACTTTAACATCGTCTAAACTAGCTAGCTAAGGGTTTAAAGGTTGTCTCTGATACCATGTTGGGTTACGGCAGCGCCCCGGCCATCAAATCGTGACCAAATGCGGAACAAAAATTTTCTAAACTGGCGCTACCACAACCCGATGCCCGGATCTACCCTAAACCCTATACTAGCAAGCAATATAAAGGGTTATGAATGGTTATACCGAGTTGATCCGTGTCCTTCGGTCTTCAATCTTCATCCCAAGCTCCTAGTGGTTGCGGATCGAGTTTGGTTGTCGGTCTTCCTCCATCTACGATGATCCACCTGAAGGAAACGGCACAAGCTCCAGCCTCGCTAAGCGAGGCAACCGACGCTGCAAGGTTGCTAGCAATGGAGAGTGGAGGTGTAGAATTATCTCACTATGGTTTTTCTCTCATCAAAATGCTCCAAGAGCAACCATAGAAGATGAAGAGGGAGGTGAGGAAAACAAGTGGCATGAGCAACTAAAGAAAAATGCCTAAGTCTCACCAAGTGAGAATGAGAATGTAATGTTGCAAGTCAAGAAAATCATGAGCAAGCCATGTAGAGATGATGGCAGACCCCCTTTTGCAATCATATCTCATCTCATTTTTCCAATAAACAAAGCCATGCCATACATCTTTACATGCCTTGCATTGTTCATGCCATGTCACCCCCTCCACCTCATTTGCAAAAACAAATGATTTTCTAAAAAAGGAAATCATACAAATGAGGTGTCCAATCTTTTAGAAACAATTCCGTATAAATACGGAATACAACCCGGTACACGTATCGAAATACATATACACGTATTCGTATAAAAATACGAATAGGCAAGAGAGAAAATGAATGGTGAACAATAATACTAGAATACATATATAAATTATTAAATCAAAACCTGATTTAATAATCCGGCTTAATCCTAAGCCGCTGGTATTATCAACCGTCCGATTAAAGTCTGTGCAGCCTGTACACATATTTAATCGGACACCTGTATGTACCAACATTCGTCATCTACATCATATCGCCTGAACCGTGAAAACCCTCTGTGTGGGACTCTAAAGACTTGTCAATACGCTGGCAGTGGGTTTAACCATAAGCACGTCAGCGGCACTAACTGTACGTAACGGCTACCCAAGTATTGAGCGAAAGGAAGGACGACGAGCAAGCTCATCTAAACCCCTACTGAGCCTGACAGTGACAATATCCGTACTGTCCGGTCTGTTCGTCTAAGAGTATCGCATATCGAGTCTAGGGGGTGGATGAAGTCAAACCCCTAGAAACGCGACATTTAGTGTCGGTATGAAACTCATCACCACCTGAGAAACTATCGATCCTGGATCGGTAATTCTCGTCTACCCCGGCCGAGGATTTCTGGTGATGGCTACCCATGCACAATGCGAAATCAACCCCCAATATCGGGAGAGACGAATCCCTGACGATCCGCTCACTGCCTCCATATGGCTCGGGACTGTACCCAACTAAAATCTGTTTGCACGACTCCTTTGAGCCATGGTAGGGTGTTAATCAAAGCACAGTGGGAACTTACACGAGACAAATGATGATCTCAGGTCGACAGTGTAACACCCTAGTTCATTTATACCAATTCCAGTTCTCGTATTTCTTTATTTATGGTATTTTCTGATTTATCGTACTTTGGGTGCAAGTAGTATATCTGACATCTGTATTAGCATCCGACCTGACCCGCTTGCTTGAAACCTGTCTTGATTCATGTATCCTGACTAGTTACGTAAACTTGTGCACTTTCATGAATACTGCATACTGGAATTTTATCTGGCATTGCATTTTTACAATATAACATTTTAAGTCACGTAAAATATTTTAAAAATACATTGCATGGCCTGCATGATACCCCTAACCCCCCGGTAGCATCCGCGCATCTTGTTCCTGTCATGTTCAATGAAACGAACTTGTTTGGATAGCTACGCGCACGTACGTGCATCCGTTCTTGGGGGTATGCATTTTCGTTACCCGAGCATTCATTTTTAATTTTGGTTGTCGCATATATTTTTCGTATTTTAAAATGGAATTTTTAGACCCGACCCAGGCGTATTTTGGACTAAATTTGTATTTGCCTGAAAATCCAATTTTAATTAATATAATACTTATATTTAAAATTTATTTAACAATTTAAATTTCCTTAACAGCATAAACATTTATAAAACTAACTATTATCTTATTAAATTTTTAAAAAAAATCAAAACCAATTTAACAACTCAGAATCTCTTTCTCTCTCCTCTCGCGCCTCTCTCTCTCCTCTCGCGAACACTGTTCGCTTCTCGGATGTGGTCACCGCCCTCGTGATCTCGTCACCTCCCTCCTTATATTTCTCCTTCCTCTCTCTATTTAAACCCCGAGCACCATAACGAGAACCCATCGATCCCCTCTGCCTTCCTCAAACCCTAACCCTAAAAACTCCATAACCTCATCACCTCCTCACCTTAACCGAGCCTCCTCCTCCTCCTCCTCGCCATCTCCATCTTCTTCCTCCCTCCAGAACATCCCTGCACACCCACTGAAACCCCGAGAACCCTACACACACCCATCACCACCACCTCACCTCATCGCCGACGACCCCTTCACCCGTCACCCTCACACCACCTCTCCTCTCTCTCCTCTGCTCTCCCTCCTACACCAAAACCCTGCACCCAAACCCCAGCATACATCAAAATCGAGCCCAAACCCTAACCTAACCCTAGATCCTCAAGATCCCCTCACCGGCGCACCTCACCACCGTTGATCTCGCCGACACCACCAGCTCTTCTCCCTGACCCTAGTGCACAAACCCAGTAAGCGTCACCCTTCCCTCTTCTTCTTCCTCTTCTTCTTTTCTTTTCTTTATTTTTCTTGAATCTTGTTTTAGCATCGCCGGAAGTCACATCGCTGCCGTTCCAGACGACCCCGTGGACGTACCTTACCTGCGCGATCACCCTCTTGCATTGCTTGGACCCGTCCCGCGTGCCGTGCGTGCGTTGCGACGTTTTACCGACGTCGGACGAGCCGTGCGTATCCGTTTCATGATCCATCGAGGAAAGTTTATCTTGCTACATGCTATGTTACTGTATTTACATCTATTTGAATAAATATAACACTTGTATTTTAAATCATGCATCCCATGTTTAGTTTTACAGTTTTACGACATCCGTATGCATCCGTACGGGTTATTTCACATCTAGTGCATGCAAACCTATCTTGTTACATACTGTATTACAATATACTGCACCCAATGGAATATTTACATCTCATAGTGTTTAGTTATACATCTTTCATTTACCAGTTTATCATTTTACTGTTGTATGACGTCCGTGTGCATCCGTATCATTATTTACATATATAGGCGTATGCTAAATTATCTTGCTACATGCTAGGTATAGTATTATGCATCCATATGAGTAAAATGTTACCCGTTCATCACATTGTACATCCATACTGAAGTTTTACTGTTTTCGAATACCCGTTTGCATCCATATCATTTAAAATATATATAACTGCATCTATAGATCATATTAATTCATGTTATTATTGTAGTGATAACCCATGCTTGAAAATGTGCATCCTACATAGTCATGATGTAACCCCCGATAAATATTTGTGCGTCCATGCTTTTATTTGTGCATCCGTACTTGCTACAGTTTTATTATGAGCACCCGCTTGACACATGTGCACTACCTGTCATGACCTGATATACCACTGCTTGACTTGATACATGATCTTGTTACTAATGCCGACAATCTTGACCTGTTGTCCCTACGGACATATCCTGTTGTCTATTTAGACAAATATATACCTGCTTGATCCTGTGTTGGCATTAGCTCCAGATTTTCAATACCTGACTTGAACACATAACCTTGGGGGTATGGGGAAATCAAGAGTGTAAACTAAAGTGTAGCTTACAAGGGTATTACTTGATCCGTGGTCCCGGGGGGATAACGGGACAGAATCATTCGTGATTCTTACTTGATCCGTGGTCCCGGGGGATAACGGGACAGAGTCATTCATGACTCCCACTACCTGATCCGTGGTCCCGGAGGATAACGGGACATATCCTTTGAGTTACATGGAGGATTACTCTAATTGATTTCAATAACGTTAGAGTAGATAACCCTATAGCACAGTTTAGACTACTCACTGCACTTCACCTATATATATATATATATCATGTTCACTGATCTATATTCATGTTACTATTTATTTCCTGATAACTCGTTACTGTTTATACTTCATGCCTGCATTTTTCATTACATCCTGCTTGCTTAGAATTATTGACGCGCTGACGTCTCAGTTTTGCATGGCCCGGATCCCTTATCCTTATCGCAGGCTATCCAGGAGTATTTTGATCAACAGGCCGAGCAGTGAGGACATGTTATTAGTTTAGTTTAGTTTTCTTTCAATATTTCATTCCTGATGTGAGCCCACATTATGGGACGTACATTCCAGATTATTTTCTTTATTGGATTTATTGCTTCCGCATATTATTTCTTGACTCGTTTATTCTGGCTTATGGACATATACTAGATAGTTTATTTTTATTTCTACTGCTCTTGATATCTCTAGATAGCCGTAATGTGACTGTGGAGGAATGTTTCCTATCCACAGGTAGCATGGTTAGCTCTGCCACGTGCCGATCTTAGCGCACTCTGGAAAGCGGGGCGTGACAGGGTTTGTTTGGTATCAGAGCCATAGGATTTAGGTTAATCGGTTTTGATTCTTTTGTAGTTGGGTATTAGACCCATTACACGAATCAGAATACTCGTAACTAGGAGTATGTCCTGCCTTATTGCTATCTTGCCATCCTTGAATCCATAACTATCTTGCTTCTTGTATCCTGTTTATTGAATCTTGTTTATCTTGCTAATCCTCTTCGGTATTTTAGCTTCAGAATCATGGCAGACAGAAGTCTGCGATCGTACCAGAGGCGTGTTGATGACGCCGCTTTACTTAGAGTAATTCATGGGATGCTGGAGAACTAGAAGCGGCAGACCGAGCTGAACCAGCGGCAAACCGAAGCTTTTCAGGAAGGTCTGCGGACCGTCCAGCAGTCCGTGAACAATGTTGCGGCCAAACCAGTTGAGCGTGTGGGTACCGTGGCAGATTTCAGGAGACTGGGTCCGTCCATCTTCACTGGTTTGGAGGAGCCGTTGCCAGCAGAGCAGTGGCTAGTTGATACGGAGAATTTGCTCGTTGCGGCACAGATTCCAGAGGTCAAGAGAGTGGATGTCGTACGCATCCAATTGGTTGACTATGCCCGTGAATGGTGGCTTGTGGAAGAGACCTGCTTGCCCAAGCCGATCAGTTGGGCAGATTTTTCGAAGAGTTTCTTGGAGAAGTTCTTCCCGCAGACTGCACGGGAGGAAATGGAGGAAAAGTTTATCAGTTTGAAGCAGAACGGCGTACCCGTGGATGTACATGCGGCTGAGTGGACACGGCTAAGTAGATTCGTTGTGCCTTTGGTTGCCAACGATGCTGATAGGGCAAGGAGGTTCATGCGCAGTTTGGACGTGGAAATCCATAGGCACATCATCTCTCTGGGATTGACCACTTTCTCTCAAGTTCTTAAAGCAGCTCGAGAGCAGCAGAGCTTATCGGTGAAGACTGGGGGTACGCAGCAACAGACAGTTGCAGTGCGGAAGCCGGCGTTTGCGTCGAACTGAGCCCCCATACGCAGAGGTATTCCGGTGAACCTACATGGCGTAGTACCGATGAAGAAGCCCGTCATACAAGAGCAGAAGGGAAGGATGTTTTGTGAGTTCTATCACCTACCTGGGCACCTGCAGAAGGATTGCAGGAGGAAGCTTGGACTTTGTTTGGTTTGCGGATCAGCTGATCATACTATCAGTGGTTGCCCGTCGAAGCTTCGTTTGAAGGATGATGTTCAGAGGCCACCGCAGAAGCAGTTTCAGGGGCAGGAGTAGTTGACTCAGGGACCCAATCAAGCTCGAGCATTTACCCTGACGGCTGAAGAGGCCAAGGCTTCAGAGGAAGTTGTTTTAGGTATCCTACTTGTTCATGATTTTTCCGCATTAGCATTATTCGATTCTGGTGCATCCCATTGTTTTATGTCGTCCAATTTTATTGCTGCGCACTCGATTTCTTGCACGACCCTGTCTAGTTGTTGGGACATACACACTGGGAATGGGAAGATCATAGCTAGTAGAGAATATAAGGATTGTTCAGTTATTGTTTGTGGACGGGAGTTATTTGCAGATTTCTTGGTGATCGATACCGGCAGTTATGAAGTTGTCTTAGGAATGGACTTTCTCGGCACTTTCCACGTTCACATTGATTGTAGGGCAAAGAAAGTGATTTTTCAGATTCCTGGACATCCGGAGTTTGTTTTCACCGGAGGAAGCAGTTCTGTCGGGCCAGTCGAGTTTAGAGCTAGGCATACAAGCAATGTTCTTTCGTCGGTGGAAGTTGATAAGGAGGAGGCGCCAGCTGTAGTTTGAGAGTTTATGGACGTGTTCGAGGACATTTCGGGTTTACCGCCAAAACGAGATGTGGAGTTCGCAATCGATCTTTTTCCTGGTACAGCACCAATCTCAAAGGCGTACTATCCAATGGCACCAGTGGAGTTAGAAGAAGTCAAGAAGTAGGTTACTGAATTGCTTGAGAAGGGTTGGATTCGTAGTAGTAATTCACCTTGGAGAGCTCCAGTTCTTCTAGTCAAGAAGAAAGATGGCACAAGGAGGATGTGCATCGATTATCGAGAATTAAACCGGGTGACTATTAAGAATAAGTACCCGATCCCTCGCATTGGCGAACTGTTCGAGCAGCTTAGTGGCGCGAGGGTATTCTTGAAGCTGGATTTGTGATCCGGATATCATCAGGTCCGAGTTAAATCATAGGATATTTGCAAGACTGCGTTCCGAACTCGGTATGGACATTACGAGTATTTAGTGATGCCGTTCGGAGTCACGAATGCACCGGCAATATTTTTGGACTTGATGAACCGAATATTTTCACCGTTCATGGACCAGTTTATTGTGGTGTTCATTGATGATATTCTGGTGTATTCGAGGAGCCTTGAAGAGCATGCGGAATACTTGAAGATCGCACTGCAGACATTGAGGAAAGAAAGATTATATGCAAAGATGAGCAAGTGCGAGTTTTGGCTTGAAGAAGTGAAGTTTTTGGGGCATGTCGTATCCGGAAATGGAATCGCCGTTGATCCCGAGAAGATTGTAGCAGTTCCAGATTGGCCGATTCCGAAGAACGTAGCAGAAATCAGAAGTTTTCTTGGAATTTCCGGATATTACAGAAGGTTCATGGAGAATTTTGCTCATTTGGCTAAGCCTTTGACCAAACTTACGCGAAAGGAAGTACCGTTCGTATGGACGGATAAATGTGTGTCAGCTTTTGAGGCGTTGAAGCAAAGATTGATAACCGCTCCTATTTTGACCGTACCAGACGGTTCCAGAGGATTGGTAATTCACAGCGACGCATCTGGGAAAGGTTTGGGATGTGTTTTGATGCAGCATGGGAAAGTTATAGTTTACGCATCGAGACAGTTGAAGATCCATGAGAAGAATTACCCAACTCATGATTTGGAGCTAGCAGCTGTGATTTTCGCTCTAAAGATTTGGAGACACTACTTGTTGGACGAAAGGGTCGAGGTATTCACCGATCACAAAAGCCTAAAGTATGTGTTCACGCAGAAAGAGCTTAACATGAGGCAGCGAAGATGGTTGGAGCTGATGGCTGACTACGATCTTGATCTTAAGTACCATCCGGGGAAAGTTAATGTTGTGCCGGATGCGCTTAGTCGGTTGCCAGCAATTCGGATGTTGACTACACAGAAGGAGCTTATCGAAAATTTTCGAAGATTCGAATTGGAGATCGTGCTACCGTATTTTTCGGGACAGTTGATGCAACTGCAAGTACAGTCGTCGTTAATCGATAATATTAAAGCAGCGCAGTCACAGGACCCAAGATTGAAAATTTCGAGAACAAGTTGAAGCAGGACTTCGAACGGACTTGTTGATTCATGAAGATGGTTCGTTGTGTTATGGTGGCCGTTTGTGTGTGCCAAAAGGGGATATTCGCGAAGAAGTTATGAAGGAGGCACATAGTTCCGCATATTCCGTACATCCAGGAGGCACGAAGATGTACCGCGATCTAAGACAGCATTTCTGGTGGGAAGGCATGAAAAGGGAGATTGCCCGTTTTGTAGCGAAATGCTTGGTGTGTCAGCAAGTTAAGGCTGAACATCAAAGGGTAGATGGTTTATTGCAATCACTTCCGATTCCTCAATGGAAGTGGCAACATATAACCGTGGATTTCGTGACAGCTTTACCGCGGAGTCCAAAGGGTAACAATGCAGTTAGGGTGATTATCGATCGATTGACCAAGGCAGCTCATTTCATACCATTTCAAGTTGGTCAATCAACGGAAGCGTTGGCGGAACGGTACATGCAGGAGATTGTGAGATTGCATGGAGTACCTATGAGCATCGTGTCCGACCGTGACACCCGATTCTTATCGCACTTCTGGAGGAGTTTACAGGAAAGTTTGGGGACGCGATTGAAGTTTAGCACAGCTTATCATCCTCAGACAGATGGCCAGTCGGAGAGAACAATCCAAACTCTTGAAGACATGTTGAGAGCTTGCATGTTAGACTTCAAGGGATCGTGGGAGGATCATCTACACTTGGTGGAGTTTTCTTACAATAACAACTTTCAGGAGACTATTCAGATGGCTCCATTCGAAACATTGTATGGTCACAATTGTCGCTCACCCGTTTGTTAGGACGATGTTGGAGAACGAAAATTGTTGAGACCGGATTTGATCGTGCAAATCGTAGAGAAGGTTAGTACTATCCAGAATCACACGAAGGCAGCGCAGGATCGACAGAAGAGTTGGGCCAATACATCGAGAAGACCTCTAGAGTCGCTGTTGGTGATCTGGTATTCTTGAAGATATCACCGACTAGAGGAGTGATTCGTTTTGGGAGTCGGGGCAAGCTTAGTCCTCGATTCATGGGGCCTTTCGAGATTATGGAACGTGTTAGAGAAGTGGCTTATCGATTGGCTTTATCATAATCTTTGGCGAATGTTCATGACGTGTTTCATGTATCTCAACTCTGTAAGTATGTTCGAGATGAAACACACGTACTGGATCATTCGGAGCTGACTGTAAGGGAGGATTTGACGTTTGAGGAACGACCGATGTCGATTGTTGATCGAAGAGAAAAGGTCCTTAAAAACAAGGTTATCCCTCTCGTACTTGTTTCTTGGGAAAATCGCTCGCATGGAGAACCGACTTGGGAACGAGAAGATGAAATTCGACAGAAGTTTCCATACTTATTCTTGTAGTTTCTTGATTGTTTATCTTTCCTTGTTCTTGGAATTTCGAGGACGAAATTCTTTTTGTAGTTGGGTATAATGTAACACCCTAGTTCATTTATACCAATTCTAGTTCTCGTATTTCTTTATTTATGGTATTTTCCTGATTTATCGTGCTTTGGGTACAAGCAGAATATCTGACATCTGTATTAGCATCCAACCCGACCCGCTTGCTTGAAACCTGTCTTGATTCATGTATCCTGACTTGTTACGTAGACTTGTGCACTTTCATGAATACTGCATACTGGCATTTTATCTGGCATTGCATTTTTAGAATATAACATTTTAAGTCACGTAAAATATTTTAAAAATATATTGCATGGCCTGCATGATACACCTAACCCCGTGGTAGCATCCGCGCATCTTGTTCCTGTCACGTTCAGTGAAACGGACTTGTTTTGATGGCTACGCGCACGTACGTGCATCTGTTCTTGGGGGTATGCATTTTCGTTACCCGAGCATTCATTTTTAATTTTGGTTGTCGCATATATTTTTCATGTTTTAAAATGGAATTTTTAGACCCGATCCGGGCGTATTTTGGACTAAATTTGTATTTACCTGAAAATCCAATTTTAATTAATATAATACTTATATTTAAAATTTATTTAACAATTTAAATTTCGTTAACAACATAACATTTATTAAACTAACTAAAATCTTATTAAATTTAAAAAAAATCAAAACCAATTTAACAACTCAGAATCTCTTTCTCTCTCCTCTCGCGCCTTTCTCTCCCCTCTCACGAACATTGTTCGCTTCTCGGATGTGGTCACCGCCCTCATGATCTCGTCACCTCCCTCCTTATATTTCTCCAGCCTCTCTCTATTTAAACCCCGAGCACCATGACGAGAACCCATCGATCCCCTCTGCCTTCCTCAAACCCTAACCCTAAAAACTCCATAACCTCATCACCTTCTCACCTCAACCGAGCCTCCTCCTCCTCCTCGCCATCTCCATCCTCTTCCTCCCTCCAGAACATCCCTGCACACCCACTGAAACCCCGAGAACCCTGCACACACCCATCACTACCACCTCACCTCATCGCCGACGACCCCTTCACCTCGTCACCCTCACACCACCTCTCCTCTCACTCCTCTGCTCTCCCTCCTACACCAAAACCCTGCACCCAAACCCCAGCATACATCAAAACCGAGCCCAAACCCTAACCTAACCCTAGCTCCTCAAAATCCCCTCACCGGCGCACCTCACCGCCGTTGATCTTGCCGACACCACCAGCTCTTCTCCCTGACCCCAGTGCACAAACCCAGTAAGCCTCACCCTTCCCTCTTCTTCTTCTTCCTCTTCTTCTTTTCTTTTCTTTATTTTTCTTGAATCTTGTTTTAGCGTCGCCGTAAGTCACATCGTTGTCGTTCCATACGACCCCATGGACGTACCTTACCTGCGCGATCACCCTCTTGCATTGCTTGGACCCGTCCCGCGTGTCGTGCATGCGTTGCGACATTTTACCGACGTCGGACGAGCCGTGCGTATCCGTTTCGTGATCCATCGAGATAAGTTTATCTTGCTACATGCTATGTTACTGTATTTACATCTATTTAAATAAATATAACACTTGTATTTTAAATTATGCATCCCATGTTTAGTTTTACAGTTTTACGGCATCCGTATGCATCCGTACGGGTTATTTCACATCTAGTGCATACAAACCTATCTTGTTACATACTATATTACACTATACTGCACCCAATGGAATATTTACATCTCATAGTGTTTAGTTGTACATCTTTCATTTACCAGTTTATCATTTTACCGTTGTATGACTTCCGTGTGCATCCGTATCATTATTTACATATCTAGTCGTATGCTAAATCATCTTGCTGCATGCTAGGTAAGTATTATGCATCCATATGAGTAAAATGTTACCCGTTCTTCACATTGTACATCCATACTGAAGTTTTACTGTTTTCGGATACCCGTTTGCATCCATATCATTTAAAATATATATAACTGCATCTATAAATCATATTAATTCATGTTATTATTGTAGTGATACCCCATGCTTGAAAATGTGCATCCTACATAGTCATGATGTAACCCCCGATAAATATTTGTGTATCCATGCTTTTATTTGTGCATCCGTACTTGCTACAGTTTTATTATGAGCACCCGCTTAACACATGTGCACTACCTGTCATGACCTGATATACCACTGCTTGACTTGATACCTGATTTTGTTACTAAAGCCGACAATCTTGACCTGTTGTCCCTACGGACATATCCTGTTGTTTATTTAAACAACCTGTACCTGATTGATCCTGTGTTGGCATTAGCTCCAGATTTTCAATACCTGACTTGAACACATAACCTTGGGGGTATAGGGAAATCAAGAGTGCAAACTAAAGTATAGCTTACAAGGGTATTACTTGATCCGTGGTCCCGGGGGATAACGGGACAGAATCATTCGTGATTCTTACTTGATCCGTGGTCCCGGGAGATAACGGGACAGAGTCATTCATGACTCCCACTACCTGATCTGTGGTCCCGGGGGATAACGGGACATATCCTTTGAGTTACATGGAGGATTACTCTAATTGATTTCAATAACTTTAGAGTAGATAACCTTATAGCACAGTTTAGACTACTCACTGCACTTCACCTGTATATATATCATGTTCACTGATCTATATTCATGTTACTATTTATTTCCTAATAACTCGTTACTGTTTATACTTCATGCCTGCATTTTTCATTACATCCTGCTTGCTTAGAATTATTGACGCGATGACGTCTGGGTTTTGCATGGCCCAGATCCCTTATCCTTATCGCAGACTGTCCAGGAGTATTTTGATCAACAGGCCGAGCATTGAGGACCTGTTATTAATTTAGTTTAGTTTTCTTTCAGTATTTCATTTCTGATGTGAGCCCGCATTATGAGATGTACATTCCAGATTGTTTTCTTTATTGGATTTATTGCTTCCGCATATTATTTCTTGACTCGTTTATTCTGGCTTATGGACATGTACTAGATAGTTTATTTTTATTTCTACTGTTCTTGATATCTCTAGACAACCGTAATGTGACTGTGGAGGAATGTTTCCTATCCATAGGTAGTATGGTTGGCTCTGTCACGTGTCGATCTTAGCGCACTCTGGGAAGCGGGGCATGACAGACAGACTAACCTGTACATATGTCACCTGAGAACTGCTATCTGACAATAGCTATAATACCAACTAGCAGGTTCCCGGCGAGTCCGTCCAGTGTACTCATGTCCCAATGAGCACATGTATACTATCTTAGGTGAACAACTGACACCAATGGCTTGTGAGACCGGCCACCGCCCCTCGTCAGGGTCTGGATAAGTATACATTAGTCTACTCTGGAGTATCAATACCCAGTCTCAAAACTCCCACGACTAAGGATATTTAAGGATGTGCTTATAGACCCCCAGCTCCCACGTATATGATCGTCATCGTAATGCTGGCAGTCAAGGAAGAATCCTATGGGCTCTATCAATATGTACATGATGATAAAGACAAACCAGATAGTATACTATCATCTCGAGTAAGAATGTTCCACCGGTATAGGTCATCTCTCAATCATCACAATCGCGTGCCTGGGATTCAATAATTGACTTGAAGGCACTATAGCCAACACTGACAAACCGAGCTTCCTCGGCCTCCCGGCTCATCTCCGAGCTCCTAACATGCCGAGCTTCCTTAGCTTCCCTGCTCGTCTCCGAACTCCTGATGTGCCGAGCTTCCTCGGCCTCCCGATCAACCAAGAGTGCGGATCACATGCGTCCCGCAACGGCTCCGCGATATCGTCAGGGCAAGATATCCGCCTCCCCACGATCCGCGTCCAACGCTAGCGCATCCCACTATTAATGGGCGCATCCCGCCATTCAAGACGAGGACAACGCTGGCGCGTAACTGACGGCGATAATCTCGCGCCTGCTCGCTTCACGCGACCCCTATATAAACCCCTCTCTTAGAAGACTCGGGTAACAAAAAAACTCATTTCCAATACGCCGCTACTCTGCACTTATATATCGGCACTAACTTGATCGTCGGAGGATCCTAAGGTGGTCACCCACTCCGGGACTTCTTTTGCAGATAGCTCGGCGTCAACGCCAACCCATTGAGATCCAACAACTCCCAAACCAATCTCAACCGTCAAAGACCGCCATTACAGCATCGACGGAGGACGACATCTGAAAGAGATCACGGCCTCTATCAGTCCTATTTGACGAGAGCGGATGGCAGGAGCGATGTACTCATTTAAGAATAGTTTTTTTCTTTTCTTTTTCTTTGTTTTTTTTTCTTACTCTTCAAGAACCGTTGATATAATCCGGGTTTGTACCCAAGCTAGCCTTGTCAATTGGTCAGGTTTGTACCCTGAGCCAACACAGAACCGTTGATATAATCCGGGTCTGGTGTTAATGCGTTTGCACTTAATGGCTTAATAAATGAGTCGGGTCTAAGTCTCTTCAATTCTGACCAGGTTAAACCCAACCCATCTATTTATTAAATATGTATAAGTGATTTATATATACCCTAACCCTAATCTAGTTAGTAGCTGCCCTATTTTAGTATGTGTGGGTTTTAGTTTTCAAACTATGTTTTTATATGAGGATTTTAAAGTTGAAAATCTCTTTTTCTACCAAGCCCGTAAATTCCACATAGGCTACCGAATTGGTGATTTTCTACAAAAGAATGACAAACAACTTCCAAGATTGTGATTCTCTGCTCAGTCTCTTTACCCATTCATTAACCTAATAGTGTAAATGGAATCTAACTGGCAGATAAAATATTGCTCTTTTATTGGTAAACGTGGATTATAGATTTGAAGTTATAACAATTGCAAAATTGATGAATGTTTATAATTATTTTTAATCATGTGTTAACCTTTGAAATCTAATTGTAATCTCAGTTATCCTGTTGCACTTATAAAATTGGAAAGTGGATAAATGGGTCTGGGTATATGGATCTGATCCGATTAATTATAGGCCTGAGTTTGGGTCCAGTACGTATAATCCCGTTGGGTAAATAAATGGACATGTATGGATCCAAAAAAAATGAGCGAGTCCGGAAACATATTAGACCTGATCCAATCCGGCCCATCTACATGCCAGAGGAAGCGAGAGATTCTCTCTATATATATAGGGTCATAAACTTAATTTTCTGAATAAAATATCAAGATCGAACAAGATTTTTTAGTTTAACAATATACATTTCTCTAAGAAAAAAATTATTAGATTTGAGAGGTATTAAAGCTAATAGATGCTATGGTGGACCAATATCAGGCCACAAGCCCGATTCTATCTAATTAGCTGTGGCCCAGTTTGGATTGCGCTAGACTGATTCTAATGGCTGGAGCTGACGGTAAAATTATTACGGTAAATTGACAAAAAGAACCCGGCCCAATTCAAAACTGGATAAAAGCCCATTGGGCTTTTTTTTTGGTTAAAAACTCCTGGACCCAATCAAACCTCTTATACTTGTTGCATGTAATATCTAAACCGTTGCTTGTAATATCTAAGCAATTACCTGTAATATCCAAACGGTTGAGTGAATACAATGCCTAAATGAAATAAAACCTAGGGTATTTTCACAAAGATTTTGAAAAATAGGCCCTTCCAACAATTTTGAAAATTATAGGGGTTTGCAAACGACAACTTGAGTGGGCGGGGGACTTTTTGACAATTTACCCAAATTACAATCATATTATAACTAAAATAATTGCAAATGGATAAAATTATCACAATTTTAAACCCTCCGTTGCCGGTCTCAAGTCCGGATAAGAAAGGATAAGAGTTGTGGTAAGCTTGTGACAGCCAACGTAAAACTTTGTCACGTTTTATAATATGAACCATAATAAGAATATCATTGAGGCGTCCCATACTCAGCGACGCGCTATATCGGATTCCGGGTGTAGTGTTAAGCATGCAAGGTTTCTAGGTCGTCGTCCGGAAGCAGCGTGCTACATCGGACCCTGAGTGTAGTGACATATAACCAAGGGTTTCATAGGATCTGTCGAGTTTCTTGGAACATAAGTTCCCTTACAAGTAGACTAACAGGATTAGTGGAGGTGATGATTAAGAAGAAAGTTAGTATTATGTGTTTGGAAAAAACTAAGTGGGTAGGTGAAAAGTATAGAGTCTTAAACCTTTGGGGTTATAAACTTTAGTATACAGTTTGAGATAAAAATCATAATTGGATAGGTGTAATCATAAATAGACGGTTGCTTGAGAATGTATTGAGATTAGGAGAAAGGGTGATATGATTTTACCGGTTAAGCTTATTCTAGATTAGAAGATCCTTAATATTATTAGTGCTTATGCACCACAGATAGGTTTTGATGATGCTAGTAAGCGTCTATTTTGAGAGGATTCAGAAAAGATGGTGCAAACGATGCCTATTGAAAAGAAGTTATTTATTGGTGGTGATCTTAATGGACATGTATGTATTAGTCGTAGCGGGTTTGATACTATCCATGAAAGTTTTGGCTTTGGACAGAGAAATGAAGCAGATAGCTCGATTCTAAATTTTGTCTTGTCTTATGACTTGATCTTAACAAACACTTGGCTTAGGAAATGTGAGTCTCGCCTTATCACCTTTAGGAATGGATCGAGTGTAAATCAAATAGGTTTTTTTCTCACTAGAAATATAGATAGAAGTTGTTGCATCGATTGTAAGCAAATGTCAGGTAAGAGTGTAACCACTCAATATAGACTTTTAGTTCTAAATGTTCGATTCATAAGAAGATCTAGAAAGATTAGACGTAAAGTAAAGTCTAAAATTAAGTAATGTCGACTGAAGAAAAGTAACCAAAAAGCCTTTATAGATCGTGTAGTTCAAGAGGCAGATTGACAACTGGAAGATGATTCAGAACAACATGGAACAAGATGGCTAGTTGTATCAAGTGGGTAGTTAGAGATCTACTTAATGAGTCGAGGGATGGTGCTCCACCATCTAAGGACGCGTCATGGTGGAACATAGAAGTAAAGACTGATATTAAAATTAAGAGAGATTCTTATAGAGATTTGAAAAAAAGTAGAAATACAGAGAGGTTTGAGAAATATAAAATAGCTAAAATGAAAGTTAAGAAAACTGTTCGGAAAATGAAAGCTAAGGTCTATAAGGAGGTGTATGAGAAGTTGAATACTGAGGAGGCTGAAAATGATATACACAGAATTACTCGAATGCGGAAAAGAAAGATCAGAGATTTATGTGTGGTGAAGTGTGTCAAAAATAAAGATTAGAAGATTTTAATTCGAGATGAGGATATTAAGAAAAGGAGGAGAGATTATTTCGATAAATTGTTCAATGAGAGTTTTACTAAGGATTTGGATGGACTTGTCATTCAATTTCAAGATATAAACCATAATTTCATGCGTAGAATAAAAATACCAAGGTTAAAGAGGTCTTGAAGAGAATAAAATCAAGAAAAGCGGTTGGTCCAGACGGGATTCCTATCGAGATTTGGAGATGCTTAGGAGAGATACACATTAGATGACTGACAGATCTGTTTAATAAAATTTGGTAGACCAAAATGATACAAAATGAATGGAGGAAAAGTACCTTTGTACCTACGTATAAAAATAAGAGTGACATTCAAAATTGCTCAAACTACCGTAAAATAAAACTTATGTATCACACTATGAAGTTTTGCGAGAGAATGATTGAATACAGGCTAAGAAAAGATTTTAAGATAACAAAGAACCAATTTGAATTCATGCCTGGACAATTGTAACATTTCAGAAAAATAAAAAATTATTTTTGGGAATTTATATAATTAATTAATAAATATTATGAATATTTTAATGATACGGTATAATTATATACCAATAAATTAGAAAATATTGGAAAATTAAATGGAATAGTGATTTTGGAAGAATTTATGTGATTTAAGCAAATTATAAATTCTTTATGATTAATTATATTCTATTTTAATAGTAATCGCGATTAAATATCATTAATCGTGCATTAAGCTTGATTTGTGCACATGACATGCACCATGTCATATTACACATTGTTACATTTTTCTACCATGGATTTTTCTTTATTTTTCAAGCATGGTTGGTTTTAAAATGAAAAGGCAAAGGAAATAAAAGGAAAAGAAAAGAAAAGAAAAGGGAAAATATTAATGAATGGGTATGGGCAAGAGAAAGAGAGAGAGAGAGATGGTGAGGGGTCAACCTTGGACCATGGCTCATCATTCTCACTTCATCATCTTCATTATTTCTTCTCCTCTTTCCCTATGGCAACCCTCCACCTCCTCCCTCCTCTACCTCCTCACCACAACCTCAATCCCACCTCAAAATATCATTTCCCTTTCACAAAAAATGTACACAAGCTCACTACAGGCATTTTGGACCATGAAAGCTAGGATTTTGAGCACTTTGGGCAACTCAAGAATTTTCTTGAGTTGCCAAATGAGATAATTCTTGCACCATTAGTCTAGTATTTCCTTTTCTTTAGCATCCATACTAGTTTAGAATCCATTTAGTGTAGTTTTGTGAACTTTGAAAATTCCAAGAAGAGCTTAGGGGATTTTATGAGTTGTGAAGTGTAAATTAAGGTTTAGTAGTGATCTTAAACCCGTTTAGTGTTAGAATTCTAAACAAAACCAGAGGATTAAGCCCCAAGACAAGAACTTAGAAACCCCGATATCGGGAATTTGTGGAAATTGTGAGGTTATTTAGAGATCTGCTAACACCCGGAGACCCTAGAAATTATTTAGCAAATACTGTGATACAAGCAGGCATCCTAGAAGCTGCCACTAAAACCCTGGACCCCAATTCCACTGCAGGGCTGCAAATTTAACCCCTTCTGGCCGCAATTTGCGGCTAGGGCATGAGCTCTGGACCTCATGCTTGTTCTGTGGCTCTTATATCAGTTAATTAGACCCTCCACATATGCAAAAATTGGCTAATTTCACCTGGGGTAAAATCTGGAAGTGTTTTTCATGGTTTCTGATTTCGAATTGTGAATTCTGTGAACTTGAATTTTGGTATTTGTGTTTTATCTCGATAATTTGATGTTTGTACATCGACATCGAGAATTTGTTGGTTATTCTTGCATGCCTAGACCATAGGTTTTAACCTATGTACGTTTCGTGTATCGTTTTGATTTTCGTGCGCGGTTCTGTTTACGATGCTATGTGTGTACATATGTAGGTACCTCCGCTTGGATTTCGGACGATGAAGAAGAGGATGGCGACATCGATTTCGGCAAGCGAGGATCAAAGTGAGTAGATATATATCTACGGGAGAAGTCGGGTGGATGGCGTATAGCACCCCCGCATTTCGTAGTGTGGTATACAAATATGTTATATATGATTATAAATATGTGGATTGTGATACGTGGATGATTATCAAGTTAGGTTTTAGGTGTTCATGGGTTAGTTTTAGTGTAATTAGAAGTAACTTAGTTTAGCTTCTTAGTCGCAAAACCCTAGAGTAAAGATTATACCCACACGCGCACACACACGCACATACATTTTATTACTTTTGCGTATATGGGGATATGTGTGTGTGTGTGTATGTGTGTGTGTAAAGGTATACATATACTTGGATATGAGGATAGTATGTGGTACTTGGAAATGAGTTGATGAGATTGGGCATGATGCCATGAGATCGATGATGTGATTTGGTTCGTATTATGAGATACGACATGATTTTATAGCGGGTCCTTAGGCGTTGTGTTTTCATACACACGCATATGTGTGTGTGTGTGTGTGTGTGTGTTGATGGTATCAGTATATACTAGACTTTAGATCAGTACCCCTAATACAGGATATGATGATAAGGATACCAGATAAATGATGAGATAAATGTGATATTCGACCCGTACCCAGATTTGGGATGCCGTACGATAGATTTACCGTACGAGATATAATTGTGATGACAGATCCGCACTCTTGACTCGAGAATGTCATATTATATATTGTATCGTACGTGATACTATTGAGACAGGATCACCGACTATTTTATATATATATATATATATATATATATATATATATCGACTCAGACTTAGGTGGTTTTCCTTACCCTTTTCGACTAGTCTGTTAGTTTAGACCTGTAGTGTACTTAGTGGATGTTAGACTAGGCTCGAGTCATACCTATTTCCAAAACTAACGAATTGTGAGTATTTTAAAGACAGGCCAAAGGATACTACAGATATTTCAAAGGACGTACCTTTTCTTAAAAACACTGTAACTCTATTTTCTAAACACCACGATTCGTGTTATTTCAAATGCCAAAACAGTATGACTCGATTATATAAATGTATATTCTTATTATTCGCATTGCATTGCATGCTTATTTGTGTTTTCGTAATTATTATGAAACCCATGCTGTCATGACACCGGCACCATTACCGATGATGTGTATGCTCCACGTACACCTGCTTGCCGGCTCACACACATCATCATCGGTAATTGCCATGTCACGTACACATTAGAAAACACTATTCATTAGTATAAATTGTTAGCTGATAGTTTCGACATGGTACTAGTGCGCTTGCTTTTATATGATAGCTTAGACATTGCATTTATTACTGTGATTTTCATGCATATTTATATATTCATTTGCCATGACATTATGGGCCAATCCGGATTGTCGGAGCCTAATATTATGGAATTCATTATTTATTTACCCTTGAGATTGGGATTTCGGATTTCCATCAGATTTCTGGATTTGGAGAAACCGCAAGGATTTTATAAACTGATTATCATTTTAAAATGAAAGTTGCGGTTTTCTCATGATATGATTTGAAAGGAGTCCACCATGAGTTTTCTCGTCTCTTGAGCGATATGATACACCCGATTCGAGGAGGAGAAGGAACCGTCTGCGGGTGCATGGTGGACCCGGTGCGGTACCTTCGGACGAGAAGGTCACAGATGATGGCGTTGAGCCCGGTAGGGGAGCACTACCGACCGGTGATTTTATTGTGACTCGACGGATATCCGGAGGATACCGATCGGAGTATGGGCCAGTCCGGATAGCCGGAGCCCTAGATATTGAGATTTGAGGATACGGGCCAGTCCGGATTGCCGGAACCTGAGATATTGAGACAGTGAGATATATATATTTTGTGTCGATGCTAGATACTGATTTCTGTTGATTTCATTGATGATACTGCGATTTTTATACATAAATCTTACTGAGATAAGAAAACAGTTTTCTCATTTAGATGTATTTTGTTTTCATGCATTCATACATCATATATATGATATATTTCTACCTGAGCACTGACACGAGCACTTGGTATTATACTTATGTATAGATGTTTACCCCTGCCATTTTATCATACTTCAGGCCATATTATTTGAGGATATTACTGATCGTATGACCTAGGATTGAGTCATACATGCGATTTCTGCTCTGTGATGTTTTCTACTCACGAGTTGGCAACTCACCCCCGTTGTGCCACAGTTTCTTGCAGATTTTGCTGTACAGGTTTCCTTGGCGGTTTTGCCGACACACTGCTTCTTTCCGGGTGATTGCTTTGGTAGGTGGGTTCACTTGCATCGTAACCACCATTGTACTTTATTTATATTCAGTTGTATCTAGAAACTCCATCAACCAGACTTGTATTATTTATAGACTTAGAAAACCAGTGTATATTCTTTCGACCTTAGAGTCACGCTTGTATTATTACGGTTTTTTTTTTATGATATTGGTTTTCCTTTTGAGTTTTGATCCTCGCCCTTCGGCGTTGTATATTATATTGCTTGCGTGGTTGTGACCGCCAATTGGCGAAGAGCTAGCTCCCACTTAGGGATGCCTTTATTCATATTATTCATGTTTGTACCCGTTTGGGGCCAGTATTTACAAAGGAGACTCTGCCGAAATTTTCGGAAAAGACTTGATGTTTTAAAAAGGTTACTACGACTTTTCAAAATTATATTATGCAAACTTTAAAACAAGTTTTACATTTATTCCTTCTTTTAAATGGTTTAGATTTCTGGGATTTTTGGTTTACTTGAATTAGATGGGGTCCTATAGATTTCATACGATTCAAGTGCCAGTCACGTACCATTTCGGGTTGTGACAAAGTTGGTATCAGAGCGCTAGGTTTAACCTTGGTTCGAGTCTATGCTTGACTATGCGGAGTCTAGGATGTTTATATATATTCGGAACCTAGGCTTGACCTTACGGAACCTAGGCTTGGGTTTTCCCTTCTATGGCTGGTCCATAAGTACTGTGGCATGTACAGGATATTATTAAACTGTACTCAAGATGTTGAGCTCTTGGGGGATTATGGGCCTTTGACGAATCGATCGGAAAGTTCGACGTCGTTCGGATATCATATGATGAGATACATTGCTTGGGAGACTCCAGATACTAGTATAGCCGTTGGAGCGCACCATGCAGCCACGAAGAGACGAGTCTGAATCAGTCGACATTAGAGAAAAGTGGAGTAAGAGGTTCGTACGAGATCTTGATGAGATGACGTTCCACTTCGCTAATATCAGAGATGTGATACGCATGTAGAGGCGTTGTATATGAATATATCTTCCAGAAGGAATCGCGATGACTATGCAGCCATTCCGGAACAAGAAATAGATTTAGTAAAAGGTGATAACTTCCGGGCAGTTCGGCAGAAACGAGATTTGGGGGAGAGTTCGACAGAACCTTTCTGGAATACTATACGAGAAGACTTGGATGCAGGATCAGTCATACTACGCACACCCAGTAGGCCAGAGTTCGGCATCGTCGACGAGACATGTTATGAGTGACCATGACAGTTGGTCAGAGATTTTTAGAGGATGTGCCACAGCGGGACTATTTCCGCCACCTTTAATTTCGGTATTTTGGACGTTTTATTTGCATGATTGAGATTTTGTGCACCATACTTGCACCTGATTTCGATTTGATATCATTCGAGATGTTGATTTTGATTTCATGCCTATGGTATGCATGTGATTTGACTTGTGCTTTCGGCATAGTTTTCATAAACTTTTAGTATTTTGATTCGATTTTGTACACGCTGATGCACATGATTGTAAGATTATATACCACGGTATACCTGATTTGGATTGAGATGTGTTGTATACCGTCCATTTCGATTGTGATACTCGATATTTGTTTTCGTGCACCTTGTGCACTTGACTTGGATTCTTGCGCATACTTGGGCGCTTGATGCTATTTTAGTGCATGCCAGATGCACTAAATCGAGATTCTTCGTGCATATCAGATGCACCTGATATTGTTGTCAGGCACACACCGTTGCCCTTGACAGGTGTTTTCGTGCACACCCGTTGCGCTTAGATTTTGTTTCTGTGCACATGTAGGGCACATTTGTTGATTTAGATTCCCGTGCACACCAGACGCACGTGGCATTCTTATGCACATTTTGGGGTTGATTTCTTTTGGAGCGGTACGTTTTTATGATATTTACTATATGGTATAGTAGCTGAGCAGGACTAGTCCGAGAACAATACCTGACTATATTCTTGCATGCATTGATAGTTATCGACGGGATTTCCAAAAAGGAGCTATAGTCTTAGTATTTACCTACGTGTCCGAAATGACACGAAACATTTTATAAAGAAAACCATTCTAAATTATTTTCAAAACGGCGGGACGTATGTTGAACGAAAGACATATATATGTATATAGAATTATTTTCTTACAAATAAACGTCCGCTACTTATGTTGTGATACGCGCATTACACAGTGATTAGAAAAGAGTTTGGCATGCATTTCTTTCAGATGTTTTAACGATGCGTACATGTATAGTTTGATGTATATCATGTTGATTTTCGTATTGGGCTTTGATATTGGTGTCTTCACCATAATTCCGATGATTGCGGAATGCTTGACGGAGTTTTGATTCTGGTTTATATACTCGTTTTTCATGCGCATGCATTGCGTGATGATGTGTTTTATGTATTTATGATTTCGGAGCCCCGACGACTTGATCATTTTACTAAAATATTTTAGTATTTGAGGGGTTCAAATTTAAATTCGGGGACCGAATTTCTTTAAGAGGGGAAGATTGTAACATTTCAGAAAAATAAAATATTATTTTTGGAAATTTATATAATTAAATAATAAATATTATGAATATTTTAATGACGTGGTATAATTATATACCAATAAATTGGAAAATATTGGAAAATTAAATGGAATGGTGATTTTGGAAGAATTTATGTGATTTAAGCAAATTATAAATTCTTTATGATTAATTATATTCTATTTTAATGCTAATCGAGATTAAATATCACTAATCGTGCATTAAGTTTGATTTGTACACATGACATGTACCATGTCATATTACACATTGTTATATTTTTCTACCATGACTTTTTTTTTATTTTTCATGCATGGTTGGTTTTAAAATGAAAAGGAAAAGGACATAAAAGGAAAAGAAAAGAAAAGGGAAAATATTAAAGAATGGGTATGGACGAGAGAGAGAGAGAGAGAGGGTGAGGGGTCAACCTTGAACCATACCTCATCATTCTCACTTCATCATCTTCATTATTTCTTCTCCTCTTTCCCCATGGCAGCCCTCCAGCTCCTCCCTCCTCTACCTCCTCACCACAACCTTAACCCCACCTCAAAACATCATCTTCCTTTCACAAAAAATGTACACAGGCTCACTACAGGCATTTTGGACCAAGAAAGCTAGGATTTTGAGCGCTTGAGGCAACTTAAGAATTTTCTTGAGTTGCTAAATGAGCTAATTCCTACACCATTAGACTAGTATTTCCTTTTCTTTAGCATCCATACTAGTTTAGAATCCATTTAGTGTAGTTTTGTGAACTTTGAAAATTCCAAGAACAGATTCGGGGATTTTGTGAGTTGTGAAGTGTAAATTAAGATTTAGTAGTGATCTTAACCCCGTTTAGTGTTAGAATTCAGGACAAAACCAGAGGATTAAACCCCAAGACACGAACTTAGAAACCCCGAAATCGGGAATTTATAGAAATTGTGAGGTTATTTAGAGATCTGCTAACACCCGGGGACCCTAGAAATTATTTAGCAAATACTGTGATACAAGCAGGCATCCTAGAAGCTGCCACTAAAACCCTGGACCCCAATTCCATTGCAGGGCCGCAAATTTAACCCTTCTGGCCGCAATTTGCAGCCAGGGCATGAGCTCTGGACCTCGTGCTTGTTCTGTGGCTCTTATATCAGTTAATTAGACCCTCCACATATGCAAAAATTGGCTAATTTCACTTGGGGTAAAATATGGAAGTGTTCTTCATAGTTTCTGATTTCGAATTGTGAATTATGTGAACTTGAATTTTGGTATTTGTGTTTTATCTCGATGGTTTGACGTTTGTACATCGATATCGAGGATTTGTTGGTTATTCTTGCATGCCTAGACCATAGGTTTTAACCTATGTACATTTCGTGTATCGTTTTGATTTTCGTGCGTGATTCTGTTTACGATGCTATGTGTGTACATATGTAGGTACCTCCGCGTGGACTTCGGACGATGAAGAAGAGGATGGCGACATCGACTTCGACAAGCGAGGATCAAAATGAGTAGATATATATCTACGGGAAAAGTCGGGTGGATGGCGTATAGCACCCCCGCATTTCGTAGTGTGGTATACAAATATGTTATTATGATTATAAATATATGGATTGTGATACGTGGATGATTATCAAAATAGGTTTTAGGTGTTCATTGGTTAGTTTTAGTGTAATTAGAAATAAGTTAGTTTAGCTTCTTAGTCGCGAAACCCTAGAGTAAAGATTATACCCACACACGCGCGCACACACGCATACATTTTATTACTTGTGCGTATATGGGTATATATGTGTGTGTGTGTGTGTGTGTGTGTGTGTATGTGAGTATGTATATATATAGAGGTATACATATACTTGGATATGAGGATAGTATGTGGTACTTGGAGATGAGTTGATTAGATTGGGTATGATGCCATGAGATAGGTGATGTGATTTGGTTCGTATTATGAGATACGATATGATATTATAGCGGGTCCTTAGGCATTGTGTTTTCACACACACACACACACACACACACACACACACACACACACACACATATATATATATGTTGATGGTATTAGTATATACTAGACTTTAGATCAGTACCCCTAATACGGGATATGATGATAAGGATACCAGATAAATGATGAGATAAATGTGATATTCGACCCGTACCCAGATTTGGGATGCCGTACGATGGATTTACTGTACGATATATAATTGTGATGATAGATCCGCACTCTTGACTCGAGAATGTTATATTATATATTGTATCGTACGTGATACTATTAAGGCGGGATCACCGACTATTATATATATATCGACTCAGACTTAGGTGGTTTTCCTTACCCTTTTCGACTAGTCTGTTAGTTTAGACCTGTAGTGTACTTAGTGGATGTTAGACTGGGCTCGAGTCATACTTATTTCCAAAACTAACGAATTGTGAGTATTTTAAAGACAGGCCAAGAGATAATACAGATATTTCAAAGGACGTACCTTTTCTTAAAAACACCGTAGCCCTATTTTCTAAACACCACGATTCGTGTTATTTCAAATGCCAAAATAGTATGACCCGATTATATAAATGTATATTCTTTATTGCTGTGTTTACCATTCATTTTCCGCATATTCTTATTATTCGCATTACATGCTTATTTGTGTTTTTGTAATTATTATGAAACCCATACTGTCAGGACACCAGCACCATTACCGATGATGCGTATGCTCTACGTACACCTGCTTTCCGGCTCATACATATCATCATCGGTAATTGCCATGTCATGTGTTCATATCAGATTTTTGCATTTTTATACCGCCCAATTTTTATCACATTGCTTATTGGTAGGTACTCTTGAGCCGTGTTTGCTAGTTAATTGCAGGATACAGGTTCTCAGCTCTAAACGGTGAAATTCATGGAAAAGCATGACAAATTCCGGATTACTGCCAACCACAGATAAAACACGGGTCTCCGCTCTCTATCCGTATGTTGTCGCACACTAATTTAAGGGACAAAATGGCAAATCGATGTCATTTTCATGCACAAAGCACAATGTCAACACAAGATCCAACATGTCTACGCGGAGCTCAAGAAAAATCATGGCAAAAGATCCACATCACATCATCTTTTGATCTGCTGAAATTCTGGAAAAATTGTGAAGAGCTTCTGAGCAAAAACATATACCACACTGAAGAGTACTGAAAACCAGGAAACCCCACCAAATTTTATGACCTAATTCTCCTAAATGGCCGCGGATCCGCGGCATAACCGCGCTTAGGCCGCGGATCCGCGGCCATATGGGCTCCGCAGTTGAATAAATTTCAGGGGAAGTTTGGTCATTGCATGTTGGTCCTGAATGTTGCCCTAGGTTCTCTGTTTCCTGCCTATAAATACCCCAGTTCTGAGCTATTGTAAGGGATGAATTCTTATGCCCTCTTTTTGTTAGTTTTTGGTTTAACTTCTTCTTCTTCTTCATCATCTTTCCTCCATTAAATTGTTGTGAGAGCTTTTGAGTGGATGTTAAATGAAGATGAGGGTTATTTTATATCATTCTTTTGCTTAGCTTCCCCTTGAGATCCTTGCTTTCTCTTGATCTTTCAACCTCTTCATTGAGCTTGAAAGTTTAAGGGTTGGTATTTGATCTCAAGGGTTGTATCATTTTGGAAGGAATAAAGTCTCTTTTGTGCTTCATTTTGCCTTGGGTTTTTAGCTCCCTCTTGATCTTGCAACCTCTTAATTGAGCTTGCAGGTTTAAGTTTGGGTTATTAAACCCATGGTGTGTAACTTGTTCCATGGTTTCTAGTTCTCTTTCTTGCTTATTTCTTTCTTACTTTTTATTACTTGCTTTACATTCATGCTTTACTTTCATGCATTTAAATTCCATGCACTTTTAATTACTTGCTTGTAATCTTTTCTTTTCTTTGTTTATCTTTTCTTTTGCTCTTTTTGGTTCGTTTTGTGAATGGTTGTAATATGTTGTTGTTAAGAATAAATACAATATTGTAAGTTAAGGTTTCATTCCTCATTTCCTTTTCCCGTTATTTTCCTTTGAACTCCGCCCAAACGTTACACAAGCGCTCCGTTAGGCACCCTACCCTACCAAGGTAACGGTGAATCCTAACCGCGACCGATTGCGTTCGGTTTGGCCGGAGGCGAAAGCAAGAGACAAGAACAGAAGGACAAGGGTCAATAAGCCGGATTCCACGAATACCGTGCTTAAATCTCCTAATCCACGTTGTTGCCGATTGCTCTAGCTTCAATTAGTCAAGACTCGGCTCAAAGGTTTTGAGTGCGGATTTCTTTAGCTTACACTTTCGTATCTTTTTCTTAACAACTTTATACTTGCATATAAAATACATAGGTTAGATTTGAACAAACATATATACATTCTTTATTGACTCGTCTAAAACTCGAACGGACATACAACCATCTCCCTGTGGATCGACCCGTGCTCAACCGGCTAGCTGCATAGCGACACCGTCCTGATCGCGGTTATAATTTTAGAACTTTAAACATCTGACACGCCAAAAGCGTGCGATCAAATGGCGCCGTTGCCGGGGAGACGGTAACGTATTTCCTTTCTTGTTATTCGGGTTAATATTCTTTTTGTATATATTTATAAATAATAAAAAATTAAATCTTTTTGTTATTTTTGATAATTTTTGTGTGCAAGTGTGCAGGCTAATCTGGAGCAAGTACAGTAATCCAAAAAGAAAACAGAGGTTTTTATTTTGGAGAAGAGAAGAAGTGGAGTTCGTTGACCAAAGACAAATCCCCAAGTCAACATTTTGACCGCGGAACCGCGGTCAAAAGGTGCCTTTAGCGGCGGTTCCGCGGTCCCATTGAGGCCACTGTGCCCAATTTTTTCTCCACCCCTTTTTCTTTTCTTTTATCTTCTCTGTGAATTCCACTATACTGTATTTTCTGCAGATTTTTGCGGATTTGTGAACGGCTATTATGGGGAGCAAAGTGTACGTTCAAGGCTAAGGTGATTGCAAAGTACAGTGCCAAAGATCCGGGTAGTTTGACCCACGCAAGCGAACATTTCAAGCTTACCGGATTTGATTCAACGGGGGTTTTCTAAACCCGAAAACTTAACGGTACGTACTTTACTAACACTTTCTTCTCAAATCCGACGCATCCACTATAATATCTTTGCAGGATTCTTTGCAAGTCGCTACCAAACGCCAAAAATTAACTAACCCGTATTTGTTGCAGTGCCGAGCTTAAACTAAAAAACAATTGTTTGATTCTTTATTGAATTTTTATTGATTTGCACATTGCATACATTAAAACGAACTTAAGGGCAAGCGAACCCCACAACATATGGTAAAGAATTTCATCACCTTTTTTGTGGCCCACAAATCACGAACTTGAGCATAACGTTTACCCGCACAAGTTTTAAAAGAAACTAGACTTTAAGCCTTAAGGACTTCGCGCTCACTAGGAGAAGTTAACTGTGTTTAGAACCTCGCTTAACGGTATATTATTTACGGGGTGTCTAGGAAAGTGTTAACGGCGAAACCGCCAAAAGTGAAAGGATTATTTAATTAAGGACCTTCGCGAAAGCGTCGGAAAACCTCCCCTTATCTCTGCACTTACTTGGCCTCGTGATCAGTATATCTTGAGCCCGTTTCTCGACACAGTTTTACTTCGACAATCAAGTTCTAGAGCAAGTCTAGTTGACCTAGGTGAACCCTAGAACGATTAGGGGTGTGGTATTTTTGTGTCGTGATTATTTTTGTCCAGATTCTATTTTGTGTGTATATTTCATTCTTTTGTTAATAACTAACTTATAAAAAAGATATATATAAAAAATAATTTCACATTCTTTCCCCTCCTTTTCTCTTCTTCTTCTTCTTCTCTTCATATCATGGGTACCCCATCTCGCAAAACTCTTGCCGAACTTTGGTACCCACAACCAGACATAACTTCCTACGGTTCTTGCTTTGGCCGAATTTCGAACAACCCCTCCATGCCCAAAATTTCATTGAAAGATCGGATAGACGCATCTAGGACTACCAATTGGACTCCGCAATCCACTTTGTATCAACCGTTTCAACCTTCACAATCTTCTTACGTTGATACTCCTTTTTCAAGTACAGTTGTAACTCCAAGACCTATGTCTATCGCTGAACATATTGAACAATCCCGAAGCCGATCTTTCACTCCTTTCACCACTGCCAATTCTTTTGATCAACAATTCCAATCACCTTCATATCCAATGTTGATCCTTCTCCTTTCCAACCATTTAATTCCTACCAATCCTACCCGACTTTTGCACCTTCCCTAGACATTGCTTCTGAACCGTCATTTGGGAGTTTCCAGTATCCAAACAACTTTGAATCTTTTACTGAAACCCCTTCACAACCCATGTCTAGTCTGGAGCAGTCGTTGGAAGACTTTAGGGTAGCGTCATACGAACAGATGATGGATTTGAATGCGTCCATGGCCGCCGTCATACTACCTAGCGACCCGGTAGCTAGTTTCCAACTAGCTCCAAATTTTCCAATGTATGAAGAGGCGGTAGGACAGGTTGAGAATTTGAGTGGAGAGAGTGAATTGTACACCCTTCCAAATCAAACCTACCCATTGCAAACTGAATTCCACAACTCCGGTTTTGAATGTCTATCTAGTATTCCAAACGATTCACCGATTGAAGATAGAATGATTAATGAGTTGTGCGACTTTGTAGTGTTTGATTTGCCCGATTGTGAAGGGTCCCTTTTGAGTGAAACCACACCCAATCCTTTTGATCTCTACACCTTCATCTTAGAACCAGAATCGATTGAAATCCATGCTTTTGACGAGGTGTCTGAGAAAATTGATTTTCACTTGATTGAGGATATTGACACTGGGAATATTTTGGATGATGAACCAGCTACTTTGGATGAGTTTTTCTCTCCAATTCATCATCCCGAGTCATTAAATGTTTTTCCCGAACTCCATATGCGTCTGGATTTTGATGAAATTTGCATGGATAAGCTGAATTTTGAGGAGAATATTGAGGATAGATTTGAGGATGAACCAGTTTTAATTGATGAGTCGGATTTTCCAATTCATCCTATCCCCTTCATTGACTGTGTACACCCTCCGGAACCTTTAACCGATAACCTTCCTCAACCACTTCCCTCCATCCTTTCCATCGTTCCGACCTTGCAAGAAACCGTATCATTTTCATTTTTTATGTCTGGTTTACCAAGTTCGGCTTACCCATGGCTTCTCACGAATCTTGAAGGATTTGACCCTATTTCTCGACGGGTTAATAGATTAGCAAAATCACTTTTTACACACCAGTCATCATAAATTGTGCTAATCTATTCACTCCATTTCCACCCTCAAGTTCGTACTCCATTTCTTTTTCCCTTCCGCCATTCTTTTTCTCATATACCGCGACCGTATCCCGCTTCTATCTCCATACGGTCTCGCATATTCTCCGTTTCTTACCTCTCTGTATTCTTTCACCAACCAACACACTATCACGATAGAATCTTTGAATGGTTGGTGCTCACTTTTGGCCTGTGTAAGGCCTTGTATAGCTTGATATTGTTCTTTTCCTCCCTAATCCTGAACTTCAACGCTTAACAGTGGAAACACTGTTTTACTTAAGTTTGGGGGGGAACCTTTTTGTATATAATTTTTGTTTTCCTTTTTGTTTTGTATATAATTTGTTTTTAGGGAGCGCTGACAATTTTGACCCTCTTGGTGTAGCCTGACAGTGAGGGCACTGTCAAGTTTATGTTTGGGGGTGTGCTCGGTAAGCTTTCTTCCTTCGCATTCATTTGTATATTTTGCATTTGCATACCTTATTAAAAACCCATAAAAATCGAAAATTTTCCAAAAATATAAAAACTTTGTCGTCAAGTTAGCTAATAGGGTAACTCAGATTTTTATTCTGAAAATTTAGTTGATATATTAGAAATAACTAAATTCTAGGCTTAGGAATTGAAAATCCTAAAAATAACCCTCATTCTGTTTAAACTTGGTGATTATACGTCCTTACAGTTTTTTTTAGAAGAAGGTAATCTTGAGTTCAGTTCTTGAGTTAAGTTAAGATGAGAGGAAAGTATTGAAGCTTTACTGATGGATAAGTCTGAAAAATAGTTTCTTTTCTCGAGTTCAAATTTAGAAAGTATATACCCTATAAACTGCACTTACACGCACCTTGAAACTTGGGATAGTAGAGGATACCTAGAAATACTCTTGCCTGAAAACCTAGTATGAAAGAAAAAACGGTATTTAAAACTAAACACCAAAAAAGCATTATTGAAAAATATATCCGGTCTTGAAAAAGAAATAAAAGAAAAAAAAGAGAAAAAGAAAAATAAATAAAGTCAAGACCTGAAAACTGCTATTTACGCTTTAAGCTCACACATTCAGTAATCGGCCGTTAGTGCCTCAAGAAGCATTAATAGTCGCATGAAAGGTGTGTGAGCAAATCCGTCCATCCTTAATAAAAAAAAGGTAGTATTAGGTATTAGGGCAAGGGTATTATAGCTTGAATTGAATTCTTGAGTGTAGGGGTGCAAATATACACACAAGTAGGGGTATACAATCGATGTTTGGATAAAAGATAGGGAAAAAAAAAGATAAGACTTATGTTTTCTGTAAAGTTGATAAAAATCACTGATTTAAGACCACACTTTAGAAGGAAAACTCAGGAGATACCAACATCTTTCTAAACTTTTTTGGAACGTATATGATCTAAGGTTAAATAGATAGGAGGTGTGAAACATAAAGGTTGGATATTTCTAACTTAGGATGATAGAATTTCTAACGTAGATACTAAACTGTAGGAGTAGAATCGATGTTAACTTATGACACTAGCTTGACGGGATTTTGTGGGTAGTATCCACTGAAAACCCTCAGGAGACAACACTCCTCCTACTAGGGACACCTAGAGCTTTAACGGCTTGTTGCAAACGCTCAGTGCAATCGCGTTCCCTGCGAAAGTGCGGTTAGGACTTTTTTGTGAATAAATTGGCTTTGCTCGGGACGAGCAAATGATAAGTTTGAGGGTATTTGTTCATATCAGATTTTTGTATTTTTATACCACCCAATTTTTATCACATTGCTTATCGGTAGGTACTCTTGAGCCGTGTTTGCTAGTTAATTGCAGGATACAGGTTCTCAGCTCTAAACAGTGAAATTCATGGAAAAGCACGATAAATTCCGGATTACTGCCAACCACAGATAAAACACGGGTCTCCGCTCTCTATCCGTATGTTGCCGCACACTAGTTTAAGGGACAAAATGGCAAATCGATGTCATTTTCATGCACAAAGCACAATGTCAACACATGATCCAACATGTCTACGCGGAGCTCAAGAAAAATCATGGCAAAAGATCCACATCACATCACCTTTTGATCTGCTGAAATTCTGGAAAAATTGTGAAGAGCTTCTGAGAAAAAACATATACCACACTGAAGAGTACTGAAAACCAGGAAAACCCACAAAATTTTATGACCTAATTCTTCTAAATGGCCGCGGATCCGCGCATAAGCGCGCTTAGGCCGCGGATCCGCGTCCATATGGGCTCCGCAGTTGAATAAATTTCAGGGGCAGTTTGGTCATTGCATGTTGGTCCTGAATGTTGCCCTAGGTTCTCTGTTTCCTGCCTATAAATACCCCAGTTCTGAGCCATTGTAAGGGATGAATTCTTATGCCCTCTTTTTGTTAGTTTTTGGTTTAACTTCTTCTTCTTCATCATCTTTCCTCCATTAAATTGTTGTGAGAGCTTTTGAGTGGATGTTAAATGAAGATGAGGGTTATTTTTTATCATTCTTTTGCTTAGCTTCCCCTTGAGATCCTTGCTTTCTCTTGATCTTTCAACCTCTTCATTGAGCTTGAAAGTTTAAGGGTTGGTATTTGATCTCAAGGGTTGTATCATTTTGGAAGGAATAAAGTCTCTTTTGTGCTTCATTTTGCCTCGGGTTTTTAGCTCTCTCTTGATCTTGCAACCTCTTAATTGAGCTTGCAAGTTTAAGTTTGGGTTATTAAACCCATGGTGTGTAACTTGTTCCATGGTTTCTAGTTCTCTTTCTTGCTTATTTCTTTCTTACTTTTTATTACTTGCTTTACATTCATGCTTTACTTTCATGCACTTAAATTCCATGCACTTTTAATTACATGCTTGTAATCTTTTCTTTTCTTTGTTTATCTTTTCTTTTGCTCTTTTTGGTTCGTTTTGTGAATGGTTGTAATATGTTGTTGTTAAGAATAAATACAATATTGTAAGTTAAGGTTTCATTCCTCATTTTCTTTTCCCGTTATTTTCCTTTGAACTCCGCCCAAACGTTACGCAAGCGCTCCGTTAGGCACCCTACCCTACCAAGGTAACGGTGATTCCTAACCTCGACCGGTTGCGTTCGGTTTGGCCGAAGGCGAAAGCAAGAGACAAGAACGGAAGGACAAGGGTCAATAAGCCGGATTCCACGAATACCGTGCTTAAATCCCCTAATCCACGTTGTTGCCGATTGCTCTAGCTTCAATTGGTCAAGACTCGGCTCAAAGGTTTTGAGTGCGGATTTCTTTAGCTTACAGTTTCGTATCTTTTTCTTAACAACTTTATACTTGCATATAAAACACATAGGTTAGATTTGAACAAACATATACACATTTTTTATTGACTCGTCTAAAACTCGAACGGACATACAACCATCTCCCTGTGGATCGACCCGTGCTCAACCGGCTAGCTGCATAGCGACACCGTCCCGATCGCGGGTATAACTTTAGAACTTTGAACATCCGACACGCCAAAAGCGTGCGATCATCATGTACACATTAGAAAACACTATTCATTAGTATAAATTGTTGGCTGATAGTTTCGACATGGTACTCGTGCGCTTGCTTTTATATGATAGCTTAGACATTGCATTTATTACTGTGATTTTCATGCATATTTATATATTCATTTGCCATGACATTATGGGCCATTCTGGATTGCCGGAGCCTAATATTATGGAGTTCATTGTTTATTTACCCTTGAGATTGGGATTTCGGATTTCCATCAGATTTCTGGATTTGGAGAAACCGTAAGGATTTTATAAACTGATTATCATTTTAAAATGAAAGTTGCGGTTTTCTCATGATATGATTTGAAAGGAGTCTACCATGAGTTTTCTCGGCTCTTGAGCGATATGATACACCCGATTCGAGGAGGAGGAGGAACCGTCTGCGGGTGCATGGTGGACCCGGTGCGGTACCCCGGGACGAGAAGGTCGCAGATGATGGCGTTGAGCCTGGCAGGAGAGCACTACCGACCGGTGATTTTATTGTGACTCGACGGATATCCAGAGGATATCGATCGGAGTATGGGCCAGTCCGGATAGCCGGAGCCCTAGATATTGAGATTTGAGGATACGGGCCAGTCCGGATTACCGGAGCCTAAAATTTTGAGACAGTGAAATATATAAATATTTTGTGTCGATGCTAGACACTGATTTCTGTTGATTTCATTGATGATACTGTGATTTTTATACATAAATCTCACTGAGATAAGAAAACAATTTTCACATTTAGATGTATTCTGTTTTCATGCATTCATACATCATATATGATATGTTACTACCTGAGGCACTGACACGAGCACTTGGTATTACACTTATGTATAGATGTTTACCCCTGCCATTTTATCATACTTCAGGCCATATTATTTGAGGATATTACTGATCGTATGACCTAGGATTGAGTCATACATACGATTTCTGCTCTGTGATATTTTCTACTCACGAGTTGGCAACTCACCCCCGTTGTGCCACAGTTTCTTGCAGGTTTTGCCGTAAAGGTTTCCTTGGCGGCTTTGCTGGCACACTGCTTCTTTCCGGGTGATTGCTTTGATAGGTGGGTTCACTTACATCGTGACCACCATTATACTTTATTTATATTCAGTTGTATCTAGAAACTCTATCAACCAGACTTGTATTATTTATAGTCTTAGAAAACCAGTGTATATTCTTTCGACCTTAGAGTTGCGCTTGTATTATTATGGTTTTCTTGATGATATTGGTTTTCCTTTTGAGTTTTGATTCTCGTCCTTCGGCGTTGTATATTATATTGCTTGACCGCCAATTGGCAAAGAGCTAGCTCCCATTTGGGGATACCTTTATTCATATTATTCATGTTTGTACCCGTTTGGGACCAGTATTTACAAAAGAGACTTTGCCGAAATTTTCGGAAAGACTTGATGTTTTTAAAAAGGTTACTACGACTTTTCAAAATTATATTATGCAAACTTTAAAACAAGTTTTCCATTTCTTCCTTCTTTTAAATGGTTTAGATTTCTGGGATTTTTGGCTTACTTGAATTAAATGGGGTCGTATAGAGTTCACACGATTCAAGTGTCAGTCACGTGCCATTTCGGGTCGTGACAACAATCGACGACAGAGGCTATTCATTTACTTCGTCAACTTGTCGATCATTTTCAAGAGAGGAGAAGAGATTTGCATATGATATTCATTAACTTAGATAAAGCGCATGATAAAATACCTAGAGAGGTATTATGGAGGACAATAATGAAGAAGAGAGTCTCAGTCAAATACATTGACATAATTAAGGACATGTATGATGGAGTAGTGGCAAATGTCAGAACTTGCGGCGACGAGTGATTTTCCGATTACAATTGGTTTGTATGAAGGATCTGCATTAAATCCATTCATATTTTCTATCGTGATGGATAAGCTTACAAGAACTATCCAGGATGAAATACCTTGATGTATTTTATTCGCTGATGATATTGTTCTGGTAAATGAGACGAAAGCTGGAGTTAATGCCAAATTGAAGTTATGGAGGCAAACGTTGGAATCTCAGGGGTTCAGATTGAGCAGGTCCAAAACAGTATATATGCAATGCAAATTTAGCAAATAGAGAAGTCGAGACCATAATGGTATAACATTGGATGGATAAGAGATGTCACCGAGTGATCAGTTTAGATATCTAGGTTTCATCATCCAAAAAGACGGGGAGATTGATAATAATGTCAACTAAACTATCCAGGATGGTTGGTTGAAATGGAAGAGTGCAACAGGGATTTTGTGCGATCGTAACTTTCCGTTAATGTTGAAAGAGAAGTTTTATCAGAGCGCTATTCGGCATGCCTTATTATATGGTACGGAATACTGGGCTCCTAAGAAGTATCATATACAGAAGATGCACGTAGTGGAGATGTGCATATTTCGTTGGATGTGTGGTAACACTTGAAAAGATAAGGTTCAAAATTAGGATATTCGTCCAAAAGTTGGTGTAGCACATGTGGAGAAGAAAATACGGGAAAATTAGCTAAGATGGTTTAATCATGTGCGACGCAGACCTATTCAAGTACTGGTTCGACGAATGGATACTCTTGATATAGGCAATATCAAAAGGATGAAAGGAAGACCGAAGAAAACGTGGATGGAGGTGATACGAAAAGATATGATTACCAAATGCCTTAATGAAAGTATATTGTGCTGTAGGAGTGAGTGGAGGCGGAGGATTCATATGCTGGACCCGGCATGATTCTCATGTTAGTTCATATAGCCTACCCCCTATATTTGGGATAAAAGTCTCGGTTGTTGTTTGATAAAATGATCACAGTTTTCTATAATAAAAATATTTAAGTAACAATTTTGGACTACCCCTCTTGAAACAACATATTATTCTATTTGGCGGAGGCAGCTACAGTAACAACGAACCTTTATTCAAAAAATTTGGCGTCGGCTATATGAATAATGTACTTCTATTCGGGTCTGTTAAAGACCGATTTCTCTGTCAAATTAATGATTAACATATCGTTCTTAATCGCTTCTGGTTTGTTTAGATCTAGCGCTAAATCTAGCTGTGGCATTAATTACTATGTTGTAACTTATTCTAAAGAGTGCATTAGTTGCCACCATTGCACATGAGCAAAATTTATGGATCTCAGGGATAATACTGACCAGTTGGCAGAGGAAAAAAAACCTCAGGAAATAAAATTGTGTAGCATGCAGGTGTTTGGAACATAAGGAAATAAAATTGTGTAGCATGTAGGTGTTTGGAACAAAAGGGCAGCTCACCTGGGGTCTCAAATGAATTGGACAAGGACCTCAAGGTTTATTTGTAGAGTTTTTTTTTTATATTTTGGCCATCAAATACTTTGATATTTTCAGAAAACACATCAAATACTTGATATTTCTAAAAACAACACTAATCATTTTAAACTTATCTAAATAAACATTTCCGTTAAGTTGCGGTTAATATGATGGGTTAATAGGCAATATAACTGTAGTTAGATTTCAATCACTTAGGAAGGACATGACCCTTATTTTTTCTTCATCTCACTCAAAATTCTCAAATTTCTTGCTCAATATTTTCACTTTCTCAAATTCCCCAAGTTCTCTCGAATCCTGAAATCTCTCACTTCATTTTCCCCATGTTGCTTCTCATGTCTCTCTAACATTTGATGGTGTTGTTGATGAGGACTTCGGCGTACTTCATGAAACATTTCATGGAGGTCGAGAGACCTTAGGGTTAGTGAGGCCTTGGGTGCACAATTTCATGAAAGATTTTATAGAGCTTTAAGGTGTCTTGGGGTCAGGGATGATGGGTTTTTTCTTAAGGAGTCGTAGGGATGATGGTTTCTCAAAGTGTGGATGATAGAGGGATGAGAATGAGACAAGACATGATGAATGGGGAGACAAGAGCTCGGGTAAGGAGAAAGGCAGAGGAGGGAGGGATGCATAATGCATCGATGGAGAAGAAGAAATAAGACTGGTAATTATGTTTTTTTAAGCCCCCAACAGGTACAATTAACGGTAGCTTAATCCGGTTTAGATGAAAAGTTAACGGAACTAGTTATTTTAGATAAGTTTAAATCGGTTGGTGTTGCTTTTAGAAATACTAACTATTGGTGTATTTTTCAAAGATATCAAAGAATTTGTGGTCAAAATAATATAAAAAAAAACCTTGTAAGGGCTTCAATTGCAATACTGAGCTATTAGGGATTGCGTGGTTGTTTCTTGTCTTTAAAGGACATTTGTTCTTTAGTTTTATGGCTTGCCTGCTTTTTGGCAGAAAATGGGTAAATCTGTACCTACCAAATTTTCTTGGGAAAAACACTTCTAAATACATATAAATACATATAGATTTCAAAAGAAATAGGTTTTGTTTCTGGACAAAAAAAAACTTGTGAAAACTCCACAAGCTCAATTTTTTTTTTTGTTTTGGTCATTATAGGACATTAACTAATGTGGTATGCCAATAACACTATTTGAGATAAAGAGCTACATTTATCCTTTTTAAAGTGCTACATTTATCTTTCAAAGTGCTACATATATTCTCTAAAGTGCTACATTTATCTTGAAATGGGTCAAATATAGTAGATGTAGTAACCTTACTAGTAAATGTAACAGTTTCATATCAAATGTAATATTTTAATACAAATATAGTAATTTCAAAATAAATGTAGCACTTTAGAAAATAAATATAGCACTTTATAAGATAAATGCAGCACTTTAAAGAGTAAATGTAGCTCTTTATCTCAAAAGACGTTATCGACATAACATATTAATTAATGTACTATAAGAACTAAAACAAAAGAATCTTTAAACTCATGGAGTTTTTTATAAGTTTTTTTGGCCCAAAACTTAAACTTGTTGCTTTTAAAACGCAGGGATTTAGACATATTTCCCAATTTTCTTTAGAGCAACAAAAAATAAAGATAATGCTATCTTCTTATCAACAAATCAATGTATCTTTACTATTTTATCTAGAAGTCTTTAGTTGATGTCATTAACCAACAAAATAAAAATTAGAAAAAAAGACAAAATTCTATTAGCCAAATTAGAGAATTAGAGATGTCCATCTCATTCACCATAAAAGCACAAAAATAAGAAGGTGAAAACACAACAAATCTCTCTCTCTTATTAATTACCCATTCTCTCACGTCCTCAAAAGCCCAAAAATAAATGAGTATTACTTTTCCTAATGGTGTGGTGGAATCCATATAGGATACATGAATTCCTATTGGATACAAGATGGACCATAAGATATAAGCATCTAGATAGTAGAGAACACGACACACGACCTATCTTGTATCCAATAGGAATCCATATAGCCTACATGAATTCCACCGTATCCGCATGAGAAGTATTAGCCTTTCAAATTTATATATAATCGTTTATATATTTGTTATTTTGTATAACTCATAAATTTCTCAATTCTAATATAACTGCTAACCGCATTCATTTAATCTAAAATTAGAAAAACTATAGTTATCCTTAGAAATTTTCATGTAATGTCCAGGATAGAAAAAAATCTACATATGCCTTCAGTATACGCTGTTCAAAATATACACACGTGAATCGCAAGTGCAAAATACCAGTTCAGTGTAAACACAACTCTAGAGATTACAAGAGGGCTTCATAACCTGCAATTTGCAAATATAGCTCAAAATTCTGAATCCAAGCATTCTTTTTAAAAAAAAACTTTTGTCACAGCCAAATAATAGCTTCCATGTGATATTAATGATGTTAAGTTATCATAGAAACTTTAACAGGCTGGTACCATTCACAATGCATGTGCCTTCTCCACCCAACACATGAAACATTATCTCATGGGACATTTGTACTCCAAAAAGGTTGTGAAAGGTTGGGGGGAAAGGATCATCACAAAAATTCGAGGAAGCCAATGGTTCCTTTCCACAATATATAGTGGGAAAAGAAAAGATTATTTAAATGTGGAAATTAAAAAAAGGATAGCGGGAACCGTTTTTGTTCACAGTTTGATAATATAATACCCAATCCTTATAATCTTCTAAAATCCAAATAACTTTCTCCCCCACTTACAAATGTGGATGAAAAAGACAAGATTATGAAATCATAAACATGAATTCAACCTGTAAAATAATTAACAACAAAAGCATAAACATCAATCCACAGAATTAAGAACACAAATCAAAGCATCAGAATACTCCATTCCTGAAATAATCAACAAAACAAATTGTCAGTTTTTTGAACCACAAGTTAATTTTCATTTCATTTCATTTCTAGAATTAACGAAAGTTAAGGAAAAATTAATTTAGTACCTGAACGAGAATTGTAATATTTTCCTTCTACTTGGTGATGGCATAAACAGCATAGATGATCCCAGGAATGTATCCAAAAATAGTGAGCACCAAGCAGATCCAGAACTCAGCCTGATGTTCACAAATTTTGAGGACTTGCAATGTTTTATTGTGAATTTTAAAAATAAAAGTCGGATACGGATACGGAAATAAAATGAATATTGAAAAAAACTATATCCGTTCAAATCAGACACGGGTTACTATATTTACTTGTCATACCTGTATTTAAAATTCGGATACGGAACAAAACAACTATGGGTAGCTATTGGCGCATACGAGTACTAATACAGACTGCCATCGGAAATAAAAATTATTATCCATATTTGGTCAGATATGGATACAAAGGCGGGTCGGATTATATATCTAGTAGCTCTTGTCAATAGCAGTTCCATCAAGGATATTTTGGAAACAAAATGTTGAAGGAAATTATAAATTTAAAGTTTATCTCTACTATTATAATGCTTAAGGGAGGGATGCAAAACTTTCCAAATTGATTGCTTAGATGGCATCTTCTCCTTTTAAAATAATACAAAGAAAAAATAGAAATTTTCGTGTCATATTCATAACTGCCTCCTGCCATAAATCCTCAAAATGGTAACCGCTCCCTCTCAAATTTCAAAGTCAAAACACTCTTTCTTTTTTTTAAATACATAATCAAAACACAAATTTCTCTCCCACTGTTAATCCTAGAAAAGAATACCTACCTATACTAGTACAGCAAGCGCAAAAACACTAGTAAAGCATAGGCTAAAGAGAGAGAAAAAAGAGAGCAATCAAATTATACCTTGCATCCAAACTTGAGGAAGACACCAAGAGGAGGAAGGATGATAGCCAAGATAATATCTATGCAATTAGCAGTTCCTTCATCAGCCATTTTTGATTAATTTTGTTGAGATTAATATATAATTAAGTGGAGATTAGAAAAGAAAATTAAAGAGTGATTAAGACTTGAAGAGGAGCAGTAAGTGGAGGAGGAGAGATGTAAGCAGCTCTCTTAATTTATAGACTGTTTGTCACGTGGGTAGCACGTGATGCAGGGAGCCAGGATTTCATGTTTGCGGGGACGGTTGAGAAGGTTAAGTAATTCAAGATTGCATAGTGAAATCGATCTAATAGAATTAAAATCCATATTTATAACACATATATGCATGAAGTGCTCGACAACGTGACAAATTTTCAGACAGTGAGTAAATTTCAAACATTAAGAAATTAAATAATATCTAACCGCATCTTTTGTGCTTCTCCTTTGGCCACTAGAACATTATAAATAACTTAGACATCATCATGAAACAGGGAAGGAGAGAAACAAAATCTACTTTAGGAGCTGTAATTGATATAGGGAGGGATAATTATAAACGATTGCAAATTGATTGATTCATGAGGATCTTTTAACCAGTTAGGAAAGTGAGGTCTTTTTTTTAAAAAATAATAATATTGGCCCATCTTGAGAGAACAATAAAATCTGCATAAATTTAAAGAAAATCTTCTATTTTTAAGGGTAATTGGCCTAAAATTTAGGAGATAGGTAAGTTTTTCGCAGTTATTGGCATCAACAAAAATTTTTTTAGGAGAATATTTAGAGGAGATTAATGGAGAAAAGAGGTCATAGGAGTGGTTTCCTTTCTATGGCGTCGAAAAAATACCCCCTTCCTAGTTTTTTCCGACGACCGGCATCCATCATCTTCATCGTCATCATCTAAGATGTGGGTACATCAAATTTCATCTGATTCTACAACCTTTTCACCGTTGATTTAGCGGGTTCAAAATTAACGGTTGGTGACAATAGAACATTTTACATTGCTAAATCAACGGTGGAAATGTTGTAGAATCACATGAAATTTGGTATACCCACGTCTTAGATGATGACGATGAAGCCGGTGGATGTTTGGAAAAAACTAAGGAGAGCGTATTTTTTCCAAGGCATAGGAGGGAATTCCCTTATATGACATCTTTCATCCATTATTCTCTATTTAGAGATGGTTATTAAATTCCATCAATTAGCCCAGGGACTTGGTAGATTTTTAGGAGCTGATATCAGATTTTTTAGGAGGTGTGGAGACCACCGCCCCCGCGCGCGCCCCTCATCATGCATGGATAAATATCTAGTGCAAAGAAAAAAAATGCTGACCAAGAAACTAGATATTTATCCATGAGAACATCACGTGGGCGTCGCTGTTGAAATCATCAAGCCCAAAAAAGAAAGAAAAGAAAAATACAGAAAAAAGAAAAGAAAAGAAAAGAGTTTGGGTTCTGACAGCTAGGATAGCATGCCATCAACTTTTCAATTCTCATCAATGTGCCGAATCAATTCCTTCTTCTTATCGTTTTGCAATTTGAGCATGCGACTTTCGATTTGGGCATCAAAATAGATATAGGTAAATCCAGAAAAGTAGCTGTCTTGCAAATAACTCTTACAGTGAATCGACTCTAGATCTAACGACCCAGATCTATATATCCACTGATTACATCCTGAAAAGGTTGATGATATCTTCATGAGCTTGATCCTATATATGAGATCCCGTCAGTCTCAGGTAAGGATATGCGAACTATATATACCTTTGGTGATGTCGGATTTTGGTAACCACACATTATATTATATTGTCAAAAATTAAATTTGAAATTTGAAAACATGATGAAAGATAAAACTAGCGAATAATGGAGTAGATCTAAAGGGAGGAACCTTGGGTTCTATCTTGAAGTCCTCTTACTCAGGATTTAAAGTACTTGTATTATATTTGTCATTAATCCAAAAATTAAAATAGCATCAAATTTTTTTTTGGGTCCACGCATTAATAAGTTCAAATGCAACGGTCATAAACATGACCATCCTCATCATAAAGGACATAACTTTTTCAATTTTTTTTTTGAAAGATGTTGTCCCCTGCCTGAAACATTGCTATTTTGAAAACACCCCCTAAAACTTCATATTTTTAAATACACACCCTAAATCTTTTAATTAAGCTAAATTGACCCCTATGTTTAATTATCATCCCTAACCCGTTAAGAAGCTAAAACGACAACTTGAAGATGAGAGTATAGAAGAATAACACTAATAGGTTTTGCCAAAGAAAAAAGAAAAAGACGAGGATTTTGATGTTACATAAGACTTTTAATCTCACAACTCATCATATTAATTCTAATCCAATTATTAATTCTAATCAATTTAAGTAAAGAGATGTTTTTAATTAACGAAAAGGTTTTAGAGATGCGTTCAAAAATATGAAGTTTTTTAAAGAACGTTTTTCAAATACCAATATTTTAGAGCACCTATATTAAAAACCTATTTTTTTATAAAAAAATTAATAAAGTCAATAGACAGATGGAGATGCGAGGCATTGCCTGGATGCCCCCCTCAAGATTAAAATTTGAAAAATACCAATATTTTAAATTATATTTTGCCTTTGTGTTTTTTCTTTTTCTTTTTCTAAAATAAATTTTGCATCACATGGGCACGTGGATACTCTTGCGGGTGAAGCATGCATAGCATAATGTTGATTGGTATGGGACGGTCATGCCACCTATGATTCTATTGCGTGACACTCAATGATGATGATGATGATGATGATATTGAGCATTTTCGGTAGTTTTTTTAAAGGTATAGCACATGCATCATATAACATATGTACCCTCAAATGGAAAAAAAATGTGGCGCCGAATACAATGCATATGGACATGGCCCAAAAAAAGATGCAGAGAGTTTACAATTTCCATAGTCTCCATGTATCAAATACAATGCATCAAGAGGGAAACAAAATGGTTGCATTTGCTCGGTTTACAGATAACAATCATACAATGCTATTTATTCTTACACCCGGCTCGAAACATATAGGTTTGCGTTCCTAATCATCCCTAATCATCCGCAAGTACAAAATGTTATCTTAACCACATAGAATTGCTCCAGGAATTGATATTATGATTATAATATAAAAAAACAACTCATAAACTTGAAACTAGAATGTTAGATACTATAAAGATAAAAACAAAACAACTCGACATTTATAAATGGGAGAAAAAAGATATATTAATCACTCATCTAAAAAAGATAATGATCATGACAAAAATTAACAACCACAACCTGATTACTCCCACCCACTCATTTCACATTCAAAATATCATTAATTATAAAATCCCCTGACCTAAACTATAAACCCCCTGACTAAATCCAAACCCTAGTAATTAACAACCACAACCCAATCCAAAAGCCCTAACCAAATCTTCCAACTCCATGCACACCTCATCACCACCAACTCCCTCACCAAACCCACTCATTTTACTACCTGCTCCTCACTCAACTCATCAACCTAGCTATAAGACAAATCCAATCTCACGAACCAATCCCTTCTTGTTTTCAACAGAAACATCCCAAGTTGGAACATCTACACTTGCACTTCACCCATCACTCAACTCACCCACTCAACACCCTTTCAAAGCCCTAACCCTATTCTCCCTCCTCCACAAAAACCCTAATTCTAACCCTAACCTCACTCCGAACCCCCTTAACATTCTCGTCAATTCCCCCGCCCACGCCTCCATAGGCGACAAATGCATGGGCTCGCATGTAAGTTTGAGTTCAAACCCAATATCTTCATTGGGACTGCATTGGCCGACATGTATGTGAAATGTGACGCATGACATCTTCATTAAAGTATCCGATGAAATGCCCATGAGAAATTTGGTAACAAGGAATGCATTGATTGTTGGGTATGTTCGTAATAAAATTTAACAAAATGCCATTGTTGCTTTTCGGGAAATGATATTGGATCAATCTCATACTCCCGATGAATTTATGCTTTCGAGTGTTTCGAGCATGCGAGCGATTTCCAAGGAGTTGGGTTTTGGAAGAAGTGTTCATGTTAAAGTAATAAAGCATGGGGTTGGGTGTTTTGCTTATGTGACGAAGTCGCTCATCGATATGTATGTAAAGTGCTGATGCTTGAATGAGGCTAGGGTTTTGTTTGAGAGTATTAACGACAGGAGATGTTGTGACTTGGAACATTATGATGATGATTTGTGTTCAAAGTGAGCAATTCAAAGACGCTTGTAATTGTTTTAGCTCGATGATAAGGGCATGCATTAGTCCGGATGAACCCTTGTTTTGCATCATGCTCCAAGCTTTGTGGAACATAGCGTCATGGGGTCATGGTACAACAATCCATGCACGTGTCATAAAAATTGTTTGACATACCAAAATATCGGGAGCACTTTGATCACAATGTATGTAAAATGTGGTAGCTTTAGCTTAGAAGCCGCAAATCACATCGAAGAGATTCAATGTCAACTCAATATAGTTTCTTGGACGGCTATAATAGCAGGACTTGCAGCAGCATGGACATGGAGACCGAGAAACCAACACTGACAAAATGATGAAAGAAGGGACGAAACCGGATTATATTATGTTCGTCTGTGTGCTCTTGGCTTGTAGCCATAAAGGGCTCACATATCACGGTTTTAAACATTTCAACTCAATGCTGGAAATTTACAATGTGACCTCGGGAAATGAGCATTACACTTGCATGGTCATTTTGCTCGGACAAGACGGGCGATGAGAACGAGCAAAAAAATGCGTCAACAAATGCCAATAAATCTTGCTGCATCCGTGTGAGGAGCATTAATAGGAGCTTGTAGAAATTGCAGCGAATTGAAGTTAGGCAAGGAAGTTGCTTATATGCTATTCTAGATCGAACCGAAGAATTTGAGGAATTATGTGTTGCTTGCTAATATTTATGCATATCATGGGAAGTTGAATGAAGCCAGAGAAGTTAGAATAATGATGAAATGCAAAGGGGTAAAAGACGAAATTGGGTAAAGTTGGATTGATGTTAAGAACAAAACTTATGTGTTCATGGGGCGCAATCAATATGAGATGTTGCGAAGGAGATTTATGAGATGTTGCGAAAATTGGAGGATTTGGTGAAGGAAAAAGGGTATGTAGCCATACCAGGTTTCAAGTGAGAGATGTTGTTGGGTTAAAGATCAACAATTGCGCTATCATTGCGAAAGATTGGCGCTCGCATTTGGGATGATATGATTACCTTCAAATGTGCCGATTATTATTAAGAAGAACTTGAGGACTTGTGCTAATTGTCATGGAGTAATGAAAATTATTACTAAGCGAGAGATTTGTGATAAGGGATATCAATAGATTTCATCGGTTCATTGATGGTTCTAATTCTTGTGGAGATTACTGGTGAAAGAACTTGTAATGAGGATGTTGCAGTGTATGATTACAGAGAACCTAGCAGAATGCCTTTAACTGAAAGGTTAAACTACACCAAAATTCCCTTAACCATTGTTGTTGTTGTTTTCTCCAGTAAAGTGGCTTAAAACTTTTTTAGTACAACAGCCTCCCTTGAACTTTGGGTCTAAAGGTTTTTTTCCCACTAAAATACCCTTAAGTGTAGCATAAGGGATCTTACTGTAATAAAAAGACTATAGGTAGTTTACTGAAAAAAGGTAGTCAAGGGTATTTTACTGTAATTATCCTCACATTAAAAAACAAACAAAAACAAATAAAACTTGACATTACAGGCTTGTAGGCGAAATTAACTCACAGGGTCAGTGAGTATGGAAGCTCTCTTCCTTTTCTTCAAGCTTTTTCTTCATTCTGCTCAAAACAATGAGCAAATTATCAAACTGAATTAAGTTGCATTCCTAGTTTAATTTTTGTTTTTTGCTAATTTGGATGTTTTTACATTTAAATTCTGCAACAGAAGGGCTTTTTTCCGTAATAAAGTATTCTCACCGAGCAGTTCGTTCTCTCGCATCGATAACTGCAGCTTCTTCTTTTGATAGAATATCAACGAGGGGCTCATACAGGTGCCACTCCTTTCTTTTGCTGATTCAAAAAGCAAGTTCACATAATGCATTTCTTTATTTTCCATACTTTGATATTATGCGATAGATTAATATTATACAAAATCCGCCTATAAATCCCTCTTGCTTCTTATATGGAAAATTTGCTATCTTACAACAAAATTGCTTACAAAACAACACCATGCCAGAAAAGTTTACTTTATATATGGGCTCAATTTCATTAAACTGCTGTTAACTATGAGCATTTTTTTAGTTAATTAAGTTATTTTTTTAATTGCAGAAAGCTCCTTTAAAGTGCTACATTTAAAGATATTTTGGTGATGAATCCCTTTAAAAAACAAATTTAAGAGGGGTTACCATACTAAAAAAAACTTTTAAGGCAGTTTACTGATAGTTAATGGCCGTTAGTGTGTGTGTGTGTGTGTGTGTGTGAACTAGAACTCAAGTAATAGTGTGTGATGTTAAAGCGTGTGTTGATTATAGTCTTTAAAGTTGTACATATATCGTTCTCAGAAACAAAACATTAAAATAGAGAAGTTTTACCGAATCACACTTCCTTTGCTACCGAACAACTTAACCAAGTCTAAGGCACCGTTACTTGATTTACTGTAGAGAAAACAATTGTTTTAATTCTCATTTGCAACATAAAAAAAGATTTAGCTCAGGCCACCAAAAAAATTAACTACCTACCTGTTTGTAAAATTTTCTGCTCCTCTTCGACCTTTTTTGCCCATTCTGTATTCTTTAGCAGAAGCAATATTTTCGACCGCAAGCTACAATGAAAGAGGTTTAACATTCTTAGTCAGTAATAAAGTGACACGTCTCGATCTACATTCGTCTGAATCAATATAATGGAAAGATATCCATCACAATTCCTCATTGATGTAAGAAATTAAACATATACAAAAGATGTAGCGAAAATTCCCGTTTGGAAAAATAAATTGAATATACATTATTAATTTTATAGAACAAAAAGGAAAAGATCTCACCTCATAAAGTTGCTCCCTGATTGAAACGGCAATTGCTGGCTGTAAAAATGTAAGGTAAGATGAAAATCATCATCGAGGATGTTTTATACCAAAAAAAATCTCAATTATGGTATATAACAATAAAAACATGAATTTCTTAAATCAAAACATTATCTATTCACCATCTCAAAATGAGAAAGGAAATGAATCCAAAACTGATTTTTCACATTATAATCGGATTCCGTCATATATTATAATTGATTACCGCGACTTCAGGATCTTCAATATTCAAGTCTTTGCACAAGGTTATTGCAAACTCTTCAGGATCATTCTCAAAATTGCTTATGTCCTGATACAATGATAAAGAAAGGTTTATAAGGAAATGCTCCCCAAAAATTCCAACATTATAATAAACACCATTGGTTCCTAATATGCAAATTTGATGGACAAACTTACCCACAAGAACTGATCTCTTATTGCTGTATTATTTACTCGAAGGTCCAGCTGCATAAATTGGGCAAAAGAGAAAAGGAACCGATGATAGTTATGTCAAAAGGTCCTATCAAAAAAAAATGAAAAAAATGTTAAATTACAGGTATATGTACATATTATTTATGAGCAGTCAACCTTGAGGGGTACAATCTTCTCTTTGGCTTGCATATCTTGCCCCTCATGACTTCGAAATTCAGCAAGTTGTGACTGCACTCCAAAAGGAAAGAAACTATTAGCATGTCAATAATCAACATAAACACAGCTTTGAAATCATTACCCAGATTATGATTTGCTCATGCAATGTTGGTCACATGACTTCATTTGAAACTAAATTAAATAAAAATATTTAAAACCAAAAACATAAATACAACAAATGGTTGCAAAGCTTAACTAAGAAATAAACAAAATCAAACATAAACTACTAAAACATCTTAATTCGAACCAAAGATACGACTATGATGTATTGAGGGGAAAAAAAATAGTCCCAATAACCTGAGAAAGAGATATCATATATTAAAGGGTAAACTTTACTAAACCCACCGTTGCCGGTCCCAAGTCCGGATAAGAAAGGATGAGGGTTGTGGTAGGCTTGTGACAACCAACGTAAAACTTTGTCACATTCTATGACATGAATCATAATAAGAATATCGTTGGGGCGCTCTCTACTCAGTGATGCACTATATCGGCTTCCGAGTGTAGTGTTAAGTATGCAAGGGTTTTTAGATCGTCGTCCGGAAGCAGCGTGCTATATCGGACCCCGGGTGTAGTGACAAATAAACCGGTGTTTCATAGGATCCGTCTAGCTTCTTAGAACATAGGTTTTCTTATGGGTAGACTAAGGGAATTAGTGGAGGTGGTGATTAAGGGAAGAGTTGGTATTATGTGTTTGTAAGAAACTAAGTGGGTAGATGAAAATGGTAGAGTCATAACGTCTTGGGATTATAAGGTTTGGTATACGGGTAGAGATAAAAATAATAATGGGATATGTGTAATCATAGATAGACAATTGTTTGAGGATGTAGTTAAGATTAGGAGAAAAAGTGATAGAATTTTATTGGTTAAGCTTCTTCTAGATGGGAAGGTCCTTAATATTATTAGTATTTATGCACCATAAATAGGTCTTGGTGATACTAGTAAGCGTCTAATCTGGGAGGATTTAGACGAAATGGTGCAAAAGATACCTAGTGGAGAGAAGTTATTTATTGGTGATGATCTAAATGAACATATAGATACTAGTCGTAGTGAGTTTGATACTATCCATGGAGGTTTTGGTTTTGGACAAATGAATAAATCAGGTAGCTCGATTCTAAATTTTGTCTTGTCTTATGACTTGATCTTAGCAAACACTTGATTTAGGAAAAAAGAGTCTCACCTTATCACCTTTAGGAGCGGATCAAGTGCAAGTCAAATAGACTTTTTTTTCTGACGAGAAGGATATATAGAGATTGTTGTATCGACTGTAAGATAGTGCCAGATTAGAGTGTAACCGCTCAACAAATACTTTTAGTTCTACATTTTCGATTTAGAAGAGTATCTAGGAAAATTAGACGTAAGGTGGAACCTAGAATTAAGTGGTGGCGACTAAAAGAAAGTAACCAAAAGGATTTTATAGATCGTGTAGTTCAAGAGGCGGATTGACGGTCTGAAAATGATTCAGACAAAACATGGAATAAGATGGCCAGTCATATCAAATGGGTAGATAGAGATTTACTTGGTGAGTCGACAGGTGGTGCTCCACCATCTAAACACACATCATAGTGGAACGAAGAAGTAAAGACTGCTATTAAAATCAAGCGGAATTTTTATAAATATTTGAAGCAAAGCAGAGATGCGGAGAGACTTGAGAAATATAAAATGGTTAAAAAGGAAATTAAGAAAACTGTTCGGAAAGATAAAACTAAGATCTATAAGGAGGTGTACGAGAAGTTGGACACTAAAAAGCCTGAAAATGATATATACTGGATTACTCGAATGTGGGAAAAGAAGATCGGAGATTTATGTGCAGTGAAGTGTGTCAAAAATGAAGATCATAAGTTTTTAGTTCGAGATGAGGATATCAAGAAAAGATGAAAAGATTATTTTGACAAATTGTTCAATGAGAGCTTTATTAAGAATTTGGATGGACTTATCATTCAATCTAAAGATATAAACCATGATTTCATACGTAAAATAAAAATACCAGAAATTAATGAGGTTTTGAAAAGAATGAGATCAAGAAAATCGGTTGGTCTAGATGGGATTCCAATCGAAATTTGAAGACGCTTAGGAAAAATAGGCGTTAAATGGCTGACAAATCTGTTTAATAAGATTTGACAGACTAAAAAGATGTCAAATGAGTGGAGGAAAAGTACCCTTATACCTATCTACAAGAATAAGGGTGATATTCAAAGTTGCTCAAATTACCGTAGAATAAAACTTATGTGTTACACAATGAAACTTTGGAAAAGGGTGATTGAACACAGGCTAAGTAAGGATGTTAAGATAACATAGAACCAATTTGAGTTCATGTCTGGACGATTGACGATAGAGGCTATTCATTTGCTTCGTCAACTTGTCAAGCGTTTTCGAAAGAGAAGAGATTTGCATATGATATTTATTGATTTAAAGAAAGCATGCGACAAGATATCTAGAAAGATATTATGGAAGATAATGATGAAGGGGTCCCGTCAAATACATTGACATAATCAAGGATAAGTACGATGAAGTAGGGGCAAATGTTAGAACTTGCGGCGGCCTAACGAGTGACTTTCCGATTACAATTGGTTTACATCAAGAATCTGCACTCCATTCATGTTTACCATCGTGATGGATGGGTTTACTGGAACTATCCAAGATGAGCTATCTTGATGTATGCTATTCACTGATAATATTGTTCTAGTAAATGACACGAAAGCAGAGGCTAATACCAAATTAGAGTTATGGAGACAAACGTTGGAATCTCGGAGGTTCAGATTGAGCAGGTCCAAGGCAGCATATACGCATTACAAATTTAGCAAACAAAAAAGTCGAGACCACATTGGTATAATACTGGAAGAACAAGAGATATCACCGAACGATCGGTTTAGATATCTAGGTCCCATCATTCAAAAGAATGGGAAGATCGATAGCGATGTTAATCAAAAGATCCAAGCTGGTTGGTTGAAATTGAAGAGTACAACAAGGATTTTGTGCAATCGTAACTTTCAGTTAAGATTGAAAGGGAAGCTTTATCGGAGCGCTATTTAGCCCGTCTTATTATATAGTACAGAATGCCGGGCTCCTAAAAAGCATCATACACAGAAGATGCACGTAGCGGAGATGCACATGCTGCGTTGGATGTATGGTAACACTAGAAAAGATAAGGTGCGAAATGAGGATAATCATGCAAAATTTTGTGTAGCACTTGTGGAGGAGAAGATACAGGAAAACCGGCTAAAATGGTTTGGTCATGTGTGACGCAGACCTATGGAAGCACCGGTTCGACGAATGGATACTATTGATATAGGCAATGCCAAAAGGACGAAAAGGAGACCGAAGAAAACATGGATGGAGGTGATACGAAAATATATGGTTGCCAAAAGTCTCAATGAAAGTATATTATTCGATAGGAGTGAGTGGAGGCGGAGGATTCATGTGCTGGACCCGGCGTGATTCTCATATTGGTTCATGTAGCCTACCCTATATCCTTGGGATAAAAGGCTCAGTTGTTGTTGTAAAGGGTAAACTTTACTGAACACCATCTACCTATTGAGGTTTTTGAGATAACACCATTGAACTTTAAAAATACTATAAAACCCCATTAAACTACCAATGTAGTTTAAAATCGTTAGTTTGATTAACTCGTACAGGCCACAATTGTACCGAATAACCCCAAAATAACTTATAGACTGATTGAATAGACTCAAAATGAACGGAACATGGCATTTTTTTGACAAAACCAGTTGGAGAAAGGTTAATGGAGTTGGAGTGCCAGATATATAGTTTGAACAGTCCTAATAGTTTCCTTCTCTGCCTTTCTTTCTTTCTTTTACGAAAATGCCCCTCAATAGGGCTTTATAGCAATTTTAAAGTTCAATGGTTCTCAAAAAACCCAAAAGGGGAATGGTGTTTAGTAAAGTTTACCCTACATTAAATTAACATATATATGAAAATTTCCATATGACATCGATATCAGAACCATTTTACCTCGAGGAAAAAGGCCCAACCAACAAATATTCAATTAATATGAACATCAACAAAAAAAAAGTCTTGGGCGAAAATATAGTCTCAAAGCCACTCACATTAATTGACTGTGTAATCTGTGGCATAAAAGTTGGAGGCAGCTTCAGATCTTTAATTGTTCTCCTTGCAAAATTGGCCACTTCGGAATCAGGATCTTCAAAAACAAATATGTATATATATATAATTATATACAAAAAATGCAGCAAAAATATGATTCAAAATTAAGTATGAACTGTGTGTTTAAGAGATTGTAAATGCGTAATAAAAGGGCATGGGCTCGTCCAATGCTCAGTTGCACTATACTGGATCGTTCAATCCTTTACTCCAGATGCTTGACAGAGCAACATAATCGAAAATTCTACTATTAGGTATAGCATTCAATGCAACTAGATTAGATTAAAATTTAATCGAGAAAATTAGAATGAAAAAAGATGTGCTATACTCTGAAAAACTTATCATAAAAACAGTTGTATCAAACATATGAACAATATATGTTATAAATTTTGTTTGGTCCCTCTACCAATAAAATAAAACCTATGATTCGGCAGACAAAAAAAATAACAAATCACTGGAATAAATCCATTTGCATTTAAACTGCATCGGAATGAAGGCAATTCAACCTTGAATGAGAGATTATAACGCAATCAATGTTAAGATAGGAAAACAATGATTAGGTATTGTTGAAGAATTTGTTTCCATATGGTTAATTAACTCAAAATAGGTAGCCAAAAATTGTATTTCCTATATAGTTTAGAACCTCCAAACTGGCCTATCATTTTATAAATAATGATTTAAAACAGTAGATAGGAGCACAAATCACAGGAATACTAACGATCCTAAAATTAGTAAATAGGGTCGCACAAATTAAGCTGATACCAAATAATAATGATGACGGCATACTAGAAATTAGTTCTCTTCTTAGTTTATATCACATATAAAAATTGTACATACCCAAAGCAAACATCAAAGGAGATCGCACTTTAACAGTCAATAATGTCTGAAATTAGTTGTATCTATGAAAATAACTGAATTTTTCCAAATATACCCTTCTTTGAAAATGAATTTACCATTAAGATTCCATGTGAAGGTATCGTTGAAATGTTGCCCATCAACCTCAATATCCAAACGAATAGGAACTAAATTATCTGCAGTAGGCCTGCATTAATCATTATAAAAGTATTAACAACTATCATTATAACTCAATTCAAATTCAAACAATTATCATATAACTAGCGCGTTAAAGTAAAAGAACATACTAGTAAACAAATGAAGCTTGCATGCGGATCAAACAATTACACAAAGAAACCTAAGGTGCCAAAAATAACATTAGCGCAAAATTATAGGAAGGCAACCGAACATGATCTAGCATACAAAACAAGCATGAATAGTGCCCGAAAAGGGACCCGGGCAGGGAGGATGGACATGAACTAAGTCAAGATGGAAAGGATGGAACCCCTGAGCTCTTCTTCTTGATATGACAGAAATTTCAAATTAAAACGCCCCATTTCCCACTAAGCACAAGTTACCCATGCAGAATACAGAAAATTTTACCAGATTCAAAAAATAGAATTAAAAAATAAAATAAACGATTAAGTGCCGAGAAAATGATCTGAGCGGACAATAATCTCAAATGTTTCACAAAACCCAAAAACAAGTACCGACAATTTTACCAAGTTAAATGTCACTACGACTGCATTACAGTAGCATTACAACTCCGAAGTTATGAGGAAGGTCGAGGAAATATATATTATATTAACACGGCCCCACAGGTCAAAGTCCTATGGGCCGAAAACCTAGGATTTTGCCCCGCGGTCTTTTAATTTAAATCATCCGCATTTAATACGTTTTTGGTGAAAATCGGACCCGGGTTCCATGTTAAAAATACCTACCACTCCACGACAACTCCGATGCTGTGACGACTGACGAGGGTTGAGGGAACATATAATCTATTCTAACATTCCCACTGTTACGAAATTTCACTCAATCAAACAGCAACCCATATTTCTGTTAGAGGAATCGGCAAATTGCAATATACAAGCTTATTCAAGAAACGGGTATGCCCAAATTTAGGTAAAGTACCATTAATTTCAGAAACCCAAATGGAGAAACCCACAAAAGATTCCAAATTTTAAGGAAAAGGAAAGATGGGCACTGAAAAATACCATCCCTGCTGCACTAAAATCTCAAAAAATTCAAGAACCCATCAAATAATTTTAACAAAAAAGAAAGGGTTGGGTGGGGGGGGGGGGGGAGGAGAGAGAGACAGAGAGAGAGAGAGAGAGAGAGAACTTACATTCTGAACTTAATGGGAGCTTTGGAGAAGCTTGGCGGGTGAAACTTCATTTTTATATATATACATATATTTGATTAATTTTTATTTTTATTTTTGAGCTGAACAAAACCCTAATTGAGCCCAAAGGTTTTGTTTCCCCAATTCTATTGGGAGCTGATTTTCTCTTTTTCTATCAACGGTGTTGATTTCTTTAAGGGATTATTTGGTGTGAGTCCTCTACAAAGTAAATATTATACATGAGTGGCATGGAATATCTGTTGGCCCATTCATCCAGCTACTTTAATTTTGCCTCATTAGGCCTTGGACACGGAGCTAAAACAACTGCAGTTTATTTTTAGTATAAATTATTATAAAAACCCTATTCCAGAAGTGCGGAGAAAACAGGTATTTCTCAAAATAGAAGAAAAACCCCTACTTTGTTGATTCCTTGCCCCTAAACAATCGGAAAAATCTAATCTGCAAGGTCTTGCAGAGAAAAAACTCTAGAAGGCTGTTGGTTGAAACTCTAGAAGGCTGTTGGTTGTTGGCCACGTGTAAAGCCTAATCATTTGTAAAGCCTCTTGGATGTTTGAGAGAAATATCATCCCTGCTCCACTTCGTTGAGAAAAACCCCAGAGCCCTTTTCCCTTTTCTCTCTCTCTTCAAGGCTCTCCGGTGAAAATTACCCAAACCCTTCCGTGTCCTTTCGTCTTCGATCTCCTCGTCTTTGGGCTCGCCGTCGCCGCTGAACAGCGGAGGAGCACGATGATCACCTCGATCGATCTCAGATCTGCGCAGCGGAGGAGCTCGTCGTGTTCTTTCGTCTTCGATCTCCTCGTCTTTGAGCTCGCCGTCGCCGCTGAACAACAGAGGAGCACGGTGATCACCTCGATCGATCTCGGATCTGCGCAACGGAGGAGCTCGTCGTGTCCTTTCGTCTTCATCTTCGATCTTATAGTCTTTGGGCTCGCCGTTTGGGAGGTGATTCCGCAAAATGTTGGGTTCTACGGTACACATCTTTTGGTAATTCTTTGTCTTGATATTCTATTAATTAAAGTTCTCAACATAAATTATATAAATTCTCTATTAGGTAATTATCCCAATTATAAACAAATAGATGATTATATAAATTCTCAACATAAATTATAAAAATTCTCTGCAAGTTAATTCCTTTTTATTTTGAAAAGTCATATTAACTTAAGTAATTTGAATTATATTAGGAATGACTTCAAGCAATGGATCTGAAGATCAGCACATAGATGATATTTCAGATGAGGTTCAGAACATGTCCCAAATCAATATTACAAATGAATTGATGATCCCAGAACCAACATCTAGATCATTACTGGAGCCGGAAGTAGGCATGGTATTTCATTCTGAAATAGAAGCCTATGAGTTTTATAACAAGTATGCTAAGGTAAAGGGATTTAGTGTTCGAAAGGGTTACCTCGATAGAAGAAAAGATGGAAGTATACAAAGTCGAACTTTGATGTGTAATAGAGAAAGAACTCGTGGAATTCATTCTAGACATATAACAAAGAAGGCACGTCCAATTGAAAGAACAAATTGTTTAGCACGGATAGAGTTTAAAGTGGATCGTGATGGTGTATGGAATGTCAGTAGGGTTATTAATAAGCATAATCATCAATTTACTACACTAGTAAAATAGGGGGTTGCCCCTACGGATGGAGTTATCCGTTGGGGCAAATTTTACTTGGCCCTACGGATTACTCCGTAGGGCTAAATGGTTGCCCCTACGGGCACTGACGTTCAAGAATTAAAAAATTAATTCTTAATTTGGTATTTGCCCCTACGGTGGCGCAAATAAAGGACCTACGGGTATATCCGTAGGGACAAGTAAATATCGGTTTATTAAGATCCCAGACCGATCGTCTACGCTCACTTTCTCTTTCTCTCTCTCTCGATCTGGCGCGAGAAAAATCCCCAAATCGCCACGCCGTCGTCGCCACCGTCGTTCTCCTCGTCGCCACCGCCGGTTTCGTCGCCACCGCAGTCCTCGTCGCCACCGCGGTTCAGGTCGTCGCCCCAGCCCCAGCAGCAGCCGTTCAGGTGAGTAAATCTCGAGGTAAATTAAAGAATTTTTGGATTATTTTGGGCTTAGGGTTCATGGCTGGGTCTGGGGTTGCGCGCGAGTTGGGGTTGGGCAGGGGTCGCGGTCGCGGTCGCGGTCGGGGTCGGGGTCAGGGTAGGGTTAGGGTTGGGGTTCGGCTGCTGCTGGGGTGGGGCTGGGGTTAGGGTTTGCCTTAGGGTTGGTGTTGGGGTTTAGCTGGTCGCGGTCGGGGTCGGGGTCAGGGTAGGGTTAGGGTTGGGGTTCGGCTGCTGCTGGGGTGGGGCTGGGGTTAGGGTTTGCCTTAGGGTTGGTGTTGGGGTTTAGCTGGCCACGCTGGGGTTAGCTAGGGTTGGGCTGGGGCTGGGGGCTGGGGCTGGGGCTGGGGCTGGGGGCTGGGGCTGGGGCTGGGCCAGGCGGGGTTTTGGGATCTTTGTAATTTGCTTGCTCTGTTTGGGGTTTCAGTTGATCCTCATTAAAAAATTGGTGATTGATCTCTTCAATCATATTATTATCTGTATTTAAAATTTTTGTGAAGCCTTCAGAGTTTGGAAAAATCTAGAATTACCGTTGAAATTCTGGCAACATTCAAAAACTGTGTATATGATGTGTGTGTGTGTATGCATGTATATACATTTGAAATTTATCTTTCTTCTATGATATAAAACGGTTAAACCGAAGAAAATTACTGGGGGAATTTTTGCTAAAATGTCTTGAGAGGGGGTTCAAGTGATGGGATAATTTCATTTGGTAATCTTTTACTTAATTTACATCTCTTATTTTTTCATGCAAAAATCTGAATAGGTTTCTTGCAATTTTGCCTATCGATCAATTATTATATTTATTTCTATTTTTTGTGGATGATTTGGCTTCAATTGAATGGAGGCGATGATGGCTTGCCCTCAAGCTTCCACTTTTATGAGCTTTATAGTTATGAGATTGGCGAGGCAAGCTGGTTTGTAGCCTTCTTATTTCTTTTCCTAAATTCAAATCCAAATATAAACTGTCTGATTGAGAGAGAGAGAGTATGGGAGATTATGTATTATTCAATGTGTTTGGAAGCTGGCATGTTCTGAGCGTCATCTCTGCATGAAAGCTATGGTTTTGCAAAGGGTTTGCCCTAACTATTTTCTGTGGGGAAGCTGAAGGCCTGAAGCTTCATCAAACTCAGGATTGGATTCTGGTCGGGTATTGTAAATTCTTGTGAAAGTTCCGTTCAAGATTTGTTCAGAGCTTGCATAACATCCTTTTGCATCTTTATGAGATCTTTATGCAGTCATTTTTTTGGGTTTATATATTTCTCGAGCCCGTTTGACTTTGGACTTAGGATAACCCCAAATCTCTTTCTTATTTTGATTCCTAAGCTGGCATATCTGAGGCTCGTATTCCAGTATCGTTGCTGGAAAAGCTAGGGTTGCGAACATTTTTGCAACGATAATTTCTGTATGACAGCTTAAGCACACATAAAACTTAAACAATCTTGAAGCACTGCAGTTTTTGACTAAACTACCTAAAAGTTTTTATATTGCTGCAAGCTTCCTTAAAGTGCTGCATCTAAGTGTATTTTAGTGGGAAAACCCTTGAAAGCCAAACTTCATGGGGTTTGCTGTTTGCCTTCTCTGTAGCTAGTTTGAGGTTTATTTAGTTTTGGATTTGTTTTGCAACACTCTCTGAGTTCCAAATCAACAAAAAGCTGAATGTTGAATCACAAGCAAGAAGCAGCCAAACTGGCCCTAAAGTAATCCTGAGTGATGATAATTTTCCAGGGAGTTTAAAATTTATAGAAATGGCGAGGCAACATTGGATTGTCTGCAAGTATTCAAGCAACCTGTTTGCAGCCATCATGCTATTTGTGATCCCAGTATAAAACTCAAACATGCCTCTTAGTTAGTTTATTTTAATTTGTTATTTATGTGTGTGTGTCAACATTGGATTGTCCCAAGTATAAAACCAAACCCACAAAACATCAAAACTGTCTCCGACAATCTTATGGTCATTAGACATAAGATTTATGCATATAGGTAACATCTGCCAATATGCCATATCCAGACCGTAATCTATTTTTGGTCGATGAATGCTATTGCAATGTAGGATGATCAGTTCTATCAATCTTGATCTCAATGGTTTAAAATCATGTTACACATACAACACGAATGCACAACAAACGCATAATTAGAGAGCGACTCAAGATATTCAGGTTAAAACCAATATATGATACTCGATGATAATATGAAACCTTCATATTCCCATCGATACCAATATACGCCTCGATATCTTTCCCTCTCGTTCCCAAAATTTTCTCTCGTTCCCGCGTCTCCAATTTTCTCTTCGTCGCCACCGCGCGCCCTCCGTTCTCAGCCCGCCACCGCCCTCGTTCTTCTTCGTCGAGTTCCTCGTCGCCGATATTTGTGCCTACATTGATGCCTCAAACAACGAATCAAATGATGTGGATCACAAACTAATTAAATAAATTTTGAATACCAATCTGGACTGGGATTTGAATACCAATCCTAGTTTGCTATATTTTTTTTTATATATAGTAGATGGTGATACTTCTTTAAGTAAAAACAACCCTACACTTAAGCGAAATCATAAATCGAAACACACATATATAGAATACAACTCATACATGGGTATCCTCAAATCTAACTTTCATTGAATTTGCACGCGCACTTAAAATAACAACTTTTATACTAAAAAAATTATGTATGTCATTACTTAGTAGTTTATGGTTTTAAGACGCAAAAGCCATTTGAGAAATACTTTTCCTACCCACTATTAATCCATATTCTTAATATAGTCATTGAATTTGCACGCGAACATCATAAGAAGGAGAAGACAATAATGTGGCAGAAGGAGAAGACAGTAATGTGGCGGAAGAAGAAAAAAATGACATTTCTCGTTCTCTGTTTCAGCATCAATCTTCTGATATGAACTAATGATGGCTTTCACATAGGCTTTTCCCATTAGAGACTTCTTAGTGTCCAATGGAAAGCATACATCAGATTTGTGCAGGTCGGGTTCTTCTATGACTTTTAAGAGTCTCAACTGATTCTGTAAATTACACCCTAGTTGGGTGATACTTTTACCACTTCTCACTGCAGGTGCGCTCTCTAATATCCATTTTGAATGTAAGTATCGATATTCAAAATGGATATTAGAGCGCACCTGCAGTGAGAAGTGGTAAAAGTATCACCCAACTAGGGTGTAATTTAAGAATCAGTTGAGACTCTTAAAATTCATAGAAGAACCCGACCTGCACAAATCTGATGTATGCTTTCCATTGGACACTAAGAAGTCTCTAATGGGAAAAGCCTATGTGAAAGCCATCATTAATTCATATCAGAAGATTGATGCTGAAACAGAGAACGAGAAATGTCATTTTTTTCTTCTTCCGCCACATTACTGTCTTCTCCTTCTGCCACATTACTGTCTTCTCCTTCTTATGATGTTCGCGTGCAAATTCAATGACTATATTGAGAATATGGATTAATAGTGGGTAGGAAAAGTATTTCTCAAATGGCTTTTGCGTCTTAAAACCATAAACTACTAAGTAATGACATACATAATTTTTTTAGTATAAAGGTTGTTATTTTAAGTTTTCCCTTATAGAGATATGATCTAACTGCATCTATCAACTATAAATGTGCAGAAAATTATGATAAGAAATCATAAGAAAGGGTCGTAGCCATGCATAACTTTGAATCTACATACCAAATCATGCACTTATTGTCACCTTGCCTTAGAATATAAAATATCTTGGAAGACTATAAGCGAGCATTTAAATCTCGATAGCTTTTGACTTCAACATATATTTTTCTCAAGTACCATGAAATATACTTGCTCCGTATAAACCGTTTTCAGGAAGATGGATTAATAATGACAAATTATCCATTGTGGCTCACTAGGTTAGCATTTTCTCTTCTATTGACCATCTTTCTAATCTGCTTGGTAAATTTATTCGGAACCGGCTGCGAATCATTAAAAGACATGCATAAGAAAGAAAACTAAAATACAGATATATAGCATACCGATACATCGAAACTTCATAGTTGCGATGGCAATCCAGAGATATTTATTTCTACACACGAGGTGCGCGTGCGAATGCGTCAGGCATCATGGACAAATATTTCAGAACATGGAAAGTATTATTCGTATAAAGTAATTAAAACTTTTAAACACCTTGGGTAGATATTTTCTTAGTTGATGCAATCATATCATGAGGACTAAATTTAAGCTATTATACATATGCTTATGTATTTTTCTAATCTAATATATCACACACACAGAGAGAGAGAGAGAGGGGGAGAACACCAGGTAGATAGAGAAATCAGGTAGCAGGATCCTGAAGAAATGGAGTCCATAGCATTGCTCATCATCATCATCCGTGATCCCTTTGAAAAAATATTATCAAAGGGATCATGGATGATGATGATGAGCAATGCTATGGACTCTATTTCTTCAGGATCCTGCTACTTGATTTCTTTACCTACCAGGTGTTCTCTCTCTCTCTCTCTGTGTGTGTGTGTGATATTTTAGGTTAGAAAAATACATATGCATATGTATAATAGCTTAAATTTAATCCTCATGATATGATTGCATCACCTAAGAAAATATCTACCCAAGGTGTTTAAAAGTTTAATTACTTTATACGAATAATACTTTCCATGTTCTGAAATATTTGTCCATGATGCCTGACGCATTCGCACGCGCACCACGTGTGTAGAAATAAATATCTCTGGATTGCCATCGCAAATATGAAGTTTCGATGTATCGGTATGCTATATATCTGTATTTTAGTTCTCTTTTTTATGCACGTCTTTTAATGATTCGCAGCCGGTTCCGAATAAATTTACCAAGCTGATTAGAAAGATGGTCAATAGAAGAGAAAATGCTAACCTAGTGAGCCACAATGGATAATTTGTCATTATTAATCCATCTTCCTGAAAACGGTTTATACGGAGCAAGTATATTTCATGGTACTTGAGAAAAATATATGTTGAAGTCAAAAGCTATCGAGATTTAAATGCTCGCTTATAGTCTTCCAAGATATTTTATATTCTAAGGCAAGGTGACAATAAGTGCATGATTTGGTATGTAGATTCAAAGTTATGCATGGCTACGACCCTTTCTTATGATTTCTTATCATAATTTTCTGCACACTTATAGTTGATAGATGCAGTTAGATCATATCTCTATAAGGGAAAACTTAAAATAACAACCTTTATACTAAAAAAATTATGTATGTCATTACTTAGTAGTTTATGGTTTTAAGACGCAAAAGCCATTTGAGAAATACTTTTCCCTTTAGAGACTTCTTAGTGTCCAATGGAAAGCATACATCAGATTTGTGCAGGTCGGGTTCTTCTATGACTTTTAAGAGTCTCAACTGATTCTGTAAATTACACCCTAGTTGGGTGATACTTTTACCACTTCTCACTGCAGGTGCGCTCTCTAATATCCATTTTGAATGTAATATTATAGATATCCATGCATGTTTATGTCAAAATTACTTATATTGTCAATGTTTGATTGTCTAGTTGTTGGTGATGCGTCCATATCAGGGACAGAGGTCACTCCCGTTCCTCCAGGTATGTTTATATATTATATAGGGCATGTATATTGATTTAGAATGCTATATCATAAATATACACACATTTCTTTTGCTCTTAGTCGTCCAACTCATTATCATGGGCTGCTTGATGAGATTAGATTTGCGCCTGATGATCTACAAGAGCTTGTTCACTCCCTGTCATATGTGTAAGCAGCGCTATATGCGAGTTTACCTTGTTAGTATGTATGTACTGAAATTAATTAATATTATTCAAATTTTGATACATGCAGATACCAGAGGAGCACATCTTCTATCTCTGTAGGTAAGGCTTTGAATTTGTTGATTTTGGTATTTCTTGTCAATTTTATAGACCAGTATGTGCTAAATATAATGTTCTGACAGTTGCTAGGGGGAAGGCAACATTCGAGGCTGCTGACCCCAGTCCTGGACGCCGCACACGGACGGCACCACGGAGGTTTGGAGATAGGCCGAGGACTGGGCTCTAGCAGGGCCCATATGAGGTTGGACTCCACCCCGGTGGTTACTTCCTCCGTCTCCAGTCAGCGACGTATCCAGCAGGAACAGGAGAGCTTGAAGGCCACCGTTCAGGAGTTGAATGGGATGCTGGTATGTATACTACTTAATAGTAAAATATAATGTCATATTATAGATATCAACATATCCAATATCAGTACATAGCCTGAGCTTATTTGGTTGTAGACTTATGTTTTATTAATCATACATACATATGTAATTGAAATAAACAACGCTTTTCCAAACTAGATATCCAAACAGGGTTTCGAAATAACTTAATAATGATACGAATTCGAATAATAAACAGTTCTTACACGCTTCTTACACAAGTTATATCCAGACGCGACAGGGTAGATCGGCCGACCTCCACACGCATCTCCTTCGGCTGCGGTTCCGCAGACAGCTCCTGTAGCTCCACCGCCCACTCAGACTCCTGCTCGCGACGAATTGCAGAGTTTATTGACCGAGGAGCAGGACCGAGCTGGACCGAGCTAGGGTAGATTTTTGGTTCTTTTTTTTTGAAACATGTATTTATTTATATCATACACATTGTACTAAATTTTGAAACGATATTCATATTGGTTTGTATTTATATCATATTCAGTTTTTGTGTTTCTTTTGTATATTATATATATGCGTGAGATGTGATTATGAATACTGCAATATATGATTTGATTGATGTATACATTATTGTGCACAGGGCGGGAAAAAATCAAGCAGGACATTTTTTAAAAAAAATTTCAGATAATATGTACCTACGGATTAATCCGTAGGCCTACACGTTACCCCTACGGATATATCCGTAGGGGCTAAATATCAGCAGTAACTGATATTTCCCCCAGATGTCAGTGCCAGGTGTTTGGGAATCCCCCTACGGATATATCCGTAGGGGCCACTGACATTCCCCTACGGGGTTATCCGTAGGGGCACATATCAGAAATCCTGAATTTGTGCCCCTACTGAAAAGTACCTACGAATATATCCGTAGGGGGTAGTACATGCCCCTACGGATATAGCCGTAGGTCCAAGTAATTTATTAAAATAAACTGTAAATAATATAAATTCTTATACCCTACGGCTTAATCCGTAGGGACAACTGGACCTACATATATATCCGTAGGGGCAAGAATTTAACCGTAGGGATAAGTTCAGGGCCTCGACTTGCACCTGCGGCCTTTGCACCTACGGGGTATTTTTTCGCCCCTACGTATATAACCGTAGGGGCAGTGAGTTGCCCCTACGGATAAATCCGTAGGGGCAACCCTTCTTTGTAGTAGTGCTAGTCCAAATAAAGTTTTTATGCTAAAATCACACAGAATGATCGCTCCTGCTCAATGTAATTTGATAGAACAACTTGATAAGGCTGGAATTGGTCCTTCTGAAGGTTTTGAATTTTTAGAAGTCGGGTGCGAAGGTGACGACAAAGTTGGTTTCCTATCAAAAGATTATTCTAACTACCTTTATGCAATAAGAATGAGAGATCTTGCTACTAAAGATGCACAATATTTATTAGAGATATTAAAAGAGAAGCAGAAGGAGGATCCTGCATTCTTTTATGTATTACAGCTTGACAAAGAAGGTCAGATAGCCAACTTCTTTTGGGCAGATGGTCGATCGATTGCTGATTATAATTATTTTGGTGATGTATTATCCTTTGATACTACATTTCAGACAAATAGATATGAATTGCCATTCGCACCGTTTCTTGGTATAAATCACCATAAGCAAACCGTGATATTTGGTGCGGCATTAATATTGGATGAAACTACTGAATCTTTTGTGTGGCTGTTTAAGACATTTTTAATTGCAATGTCGGGAAAGCAACCGAAGACTATCTTTACTGACCAATGTGCTGCAATGTCAAAAACTATTAGTATGGTTCTTCCAGATACATGTCACCGTCTTTGTTTATGGCATATATATCAGAATGCTGCAAAACATTTGTCACACGTCTACAGTAGTCATTCTGATTTTCATCGTGAGTTTAAAAAATGCATATATGAAGGTGGTTCCATTGAAAATTTTGAAAATAGATGGAAACAGATGATTACTCGTTACAGCCTTACCGAGCACCCTTGGTTAAATGATCTGTATGCACTTAAGGAGAAATAGGCATCGGTATTCCGTCGTGAGTCTTTTTGTGCTACAATGACAACGACTCAACGTAGCGAAAGCATGAATAGACACTTCAAGAAATATTTCAATAGACGGTTATTTCTTTCAAAGTTCATTGAACAATATCAAAGAGCGTTAATTCGATTTCGTAAGAAGGAGCTTTACGAAGATTATAAATCCAGACAAACCGAACAAGTTTTATATGTTCGTGACATGCCTATGTTGATTGAAGCAAGTAAGTCATATACAAGACTAATATATGCAGATTTTGAGGAAGAGTTCAAGAGTCAACTTACATGTGTTTGTGAGCTTATCAATGTTGATGGTTCAGTATGCACCTATAAAGTGTCTCCTCCAAAAGCTCGGATTTCTGGAATAGTTGAAATTAACACCGTAGATGTTACAGTCAAGTGTAGTTGTATGAAGTTTGAGTCAATGGGAATTCTATGCATGCATGCACTCAAAGTTCTCAACTATAATAATGTTTTACATCTTCCAACTCAATATATATTGAAGAGGTGGACTAAATTTGCAAGGGATGGACCAATGGAGAATAGTTTACTTGTGGAATTAGATTCCGATGGCGAAGAAAGTCTTCAAACAAAATATAGAAGGCTTTGTCATAAATCAGTAAGTATTGCAATTAAAGGTGCAAATTCCAAAGAGGTAACTGAAATGTTGGACCAAGAGCTTGAAATATTATTTTTGAGAGTAGAGAAAATGTTACATTCATCCAGTAAAAAATTTGCCGAAGGAGCAAATGAAAGTGTAGCTATCGATAAAGAGCAAACTAATTCGTTTGCTCCTGAAATAAGGGAATGTGCTATAAACAATCAAATTACCATAAAGCCTCCTTCTGTTCGAAAGAAAGCCGGTATACGAAATTCTGCTAGAAGAAAGAAGAGTATCCTTGAAAAGAAGCGAAGAAAAAATGGTGGTTCAACAAGGCAAAGAAATCATTGTTCTTCGTGTAACACATTTTCTTCATCACAATCAAGCAACAACACATTTCCTTCATCACAATTATTGCCTTCCCAGGTAAAAGTTTATACATTTTTGTTGAAATATCATAGATGTTTATCATTATATTTTTATTTATTTAAACTTATAATAATATAGGAGGCAACTATGGCATCTTACTCGGTCTTCAACCTGTCAATAGGATCACAATGTTCAAATACTCCAAGTTTATAGAATACTCCTGGTCCTAGTCCAAAGGTTAATAAAAATTACAATCCTTTCATTTATTTTATTATGAAGATACTTTAATGCTAACTAATAGGCTTACGTAATTTTTTGGTATTCAACTTCAGGTTATTCCAAGTATCCATGCCCCACAACTTCCAAATATTCAAGTATCTCAATCTCCTCTATCTCAGATCATAGTATGATACCTAATTATATTTTAATAAGTGCATTGTATACTTTTATTGATCAGTTTGATAATATATTTCTATATTTTTAACAATGTTTCTAGTGGTAGCAACCAATCTTGCTCTTGCACTGGTGATAAGAAAGTCTTGTTGCGTGCAGAAATTCTTAGAGTGTAGGCGCATTCATCAGCAGCCTCATAGATTGGGTGTTAAAGAGTTTAATTTTATCTTTTTTATTTTATTATTGTTATTATGGGAGGCTCTTTTGACTCAACCTGGGATTTCTTTCTTGCCTTTGCTTTGGACTTGATGTAGTTTCATTAATTTATCTCTGAATGGAATGCGGGGATGGTTAGCATTCGTTTATTCACCACCCTCTTCCCCCCCTCCCCACCCAAAAAAAAAAGAAAAACCTGCGACCTCTCACCTGGGAAAGAAAAATATTATAGTTAGCAGTTAGGTTATTACCCTCTGGTTAAAGGGCTCTAAGCTGGACGGGAAGAGGATAGTTTCCCTGTGGGAGGTGATGGCTTCATGAATCTGCTGTATTTTTGCTATGTTTCATCATGATATATAATCATGTTTATGCATGCCTTTTCCAGTTTTTCAAATCATATAATTTGCTTAACTCTTGTTAGAGTGGGAATTAAATATCGGCATGATATATCGTTAACGGACCCTAGCGACACGATAAATTGACATAATATCGTCCGATATGATGATATATCGTGATATGTCGATGATATCCGTTTTATGAAGTATTTCTTCGATCCGTTTCTGATATTCCTTGTTGGGCTTTTGCAGTTTCAAGACATGTTAAATATAAATATGTCAGTGACTCCTATATTCCATGTTAGTTCAGTCTTACCAGAACATCATTCTCCTAATCTAGATTTTGATAATCAGACAGGTGCCGTGTGTACATATATAAGCATTATTTTCTTTTAATTGTAATTATATATTTGTCTTTGCTTATTTGGTTTCATAGTTTTTGTGCCATGTTCGCAGCTAAATGGTGTCCTCAGATGACAAATACTCAAGAAAGCAGGTTCTTCTAAAGAAGTAGTTTGGATTGGAAACCTAGCGCTCGACGACTTCAGGGGCAAAGCCAAATGCATGCCCTTTTTGGATTTGGTTTTATTTCGTTGCTATGCTCCTATGTTTCATGTTAGTTCTTCTAAAGAGGCAGTGTAGATTTGGTTTCGTTTTGTTGCTATATTAGAGTCACTGAGATGTCATGACCTTTTGGGATGCTTTATGTTTATGTATGTGTTGAACTTGTCTTTGATAGCCATGTATGTTTTGAACTTGTCTTTGCTTGTAAGCTTTTGGCCTTAATGGCCATTCTATGTAACCATTAAAAACTGTTTAATGAATTATGGAGGCTAATTATCCACATTTTCTTTCCATCGAAAAGCAAATTAAATAGCTGTTTATTACCATATGAAACTTATAGGCACACCTTGCTCTAATCTTAGCTGCAGCGTTTATGCTTGAAGTGTTGTCGTGGTTGAGAAGGTCAGAATAATCTGCTGCGTATTCGGCTTTTTAAATATGGTTTTTAAAGTTTTTCGTTTTCGGTTTTTGGGTTCAAAGGCAAATCTTGTACTCTTGATAACAGCATAGATATTGAGCTATCTATCATCAAAAAATTCTGTTTACCTCTGATGTAGCAAATACAACAATAGAAGCAAACGGAAAGGCATAGTTTAGAGGTAGCAAATACAACAATAGAAGCAAATGGTAAGGCATAGTTCATCAGTTAATTGCCCATGATTCATATTTTCCTGTAGGTTTTTCACGTGAAAGATACGGTTTATCTGAATACCAAACTAATTTCATAACTTTGAAACAAATATACCGCATGTTTAAATAAATCTGCAAGTTGTGCAACAAGGCTACCTGCAACACAAATCATGAAAGGGATGTACTAAGTGCACTTTCAAACCGAGGCAGTGATACATATTTATAATGAAAAAAGTACACTTCATATTGGTTCAGTCACTCCAATCTCCATATAATTTACATAACGACGAGAAGTTTTAACATTTACATTATAAAGTTGGAAGGGTTGTTGATAAAAGCAATGTTGGCAACCCAATCTCGGTTCTGATGTGCCACTCTGATAGCTAATCAAGATTTGTCAAAGCACCAAACAAGGAAATAAATAGAAGGGCTGTTAGAGCAGTTCGACGAGTAAATTATAAGAAGATAGCAATATAATCACAAGCATGCAATACATATGGTATACAATGTTATTCCCCCGGTGTACTATAGAAGGTAAAGGATAATAAAATACCTGACATTGCTGGTCGAGAAACATCGAAGCCTAACTTATCAACGTCATGCAAAAGATCCTTATATAGATTTGACTCCTCAAGTGTGATATCTCTTTCTACCAATGCTAACTCGAGCTGAACTTTGAGGGCATGATTCTCCTTAGATAAGTTGGAAAAGTCAGGTTCAAAAGCGACTGCTTTACTGCTGCTGCAAGCTTTCTAGAACGCAAAATTGCTCGTTATATAGACATTAACATACGCTTACCATATACTACTAACAATTATATTCTTACATTTCGAAAGTACTCATTATAAGCCTTATGTGCTTCTTCCAGTGAATCATATCTGTGATGCACACAACCACTAAATTTATCAACCTGTTCTTTGCATTCTGACCATGTTGTGTATATTCCCACCTTTAGGCCTTTGAATACTACATAATATTTTGGCATTTTACCTATCAAAAGCAGGAAACAAAGACAAATCAAATTTTTAGTATGTTCAAGCATAAAATTGAAGACATTATTCTAAACTTCGTGCTTAAAGCAGTGGGACTGCACAAAAGCTAAGGTGATGAGCAGCTGATGAGAAGCTTAAAATGTTGAAAGAAGAGAAGCTTGAAATATTTTCTTAATGGTGACCAGTAAAACTAATTCTTCATGGTGAACAACTAGTATAAACATGAAGGGCCATCAACTAACAAACAAATATCTAAAATCAGCCAAGAAATTATTTGAATATATTCTTCAAATCAGGATAAATATATCATGACATACATCCAAAGATGACATCTCCATCATATCTTAATTTAACTCTTCGATGCAAATTTGCACCAAAAACAACAACATCAACAACTCCTACATGTTAGAACTAAATGAGACTCAAATAAAGAATTTATGTTGATTGTTAATAACTGAGATAATTTTCCGACAATAGATAAAAATTAATGGCCATGTAAATAACTTATAAAATTATTATTGTTTAAATAATCATCATCCATGGTCCAAAATACTATAGTCTAATTTACATATTACATGGCCATATTTCACTGATGCAAAAAAAATCAAATCTACATCTTTTATAAAGAATTACCAAAAGATGTGTATTGTAGACCCCAACACCTTGCGGAGGTGAAGAAAGCCTGCCCTAATCACCTCCCAAACGGTGAGCCCAAAGACTATAAGATCGAAGATGAAGACGAAAGGACACGACGAGCTCCTCCGCTGTGCAGATCCGAGATCGATCGAGGTGATCATCGTGCTCCTCCGCTGTTCAGCGACGACGGCGAGCCCAAAGGCGAGGAGATCGAAGACGAAAGGACACGACGAGCTCCTCCGCTGCGCAGATCTGAGATCGATTGAGGTGATCACCGTGCTCCTCCGCTGTTCAGCGGCGACGGCGAGCCCAAAGGCGAGGAGATCGAAGACGAAAGGACACGGAAGGGTTTGGGTATTTTTCACCGGAGAGACTTGAAGAGAGAGAGGAAAGGGAAAAAGGCTCTGGGGTTTTTCTCAACGAAGTGGAGCAGGGATGATATTTCTCTCAAACATCCAACAGGCTTTACTCATGATTAGGATTTACACGTGGCCAACAACCAACAACCTTCTAGAGTTTTTTCTCTGCAAGACCTTGCAGATTAGATTTTTCCAAACAATCTTTTGACTTTCTCTCTCTCCTCCTCCTCTCTCAAAACCCAAAAACTGCCGGTCCTCTCTCTCCTCCGTCGCTTCTCCTCCCTTCTATCCTCCCTCCACCATTCTGAGAAAGCTCTTCCTCCCTCCAATTATCCTCCCTTCACATCCCTCCTCCGCCGCTCCTCCTCCTTCTTTTTCTTCTCCTTCCTACCACTTTGAGATGGTTTTAGCGGCGACGGAGAAATGGTGTGAGATTGGGAGGAAAGGGAGAATGCAATATTAGTGACATGGACGAAATCAGAATTTATCGTCTGGGATGCGGCATTAAAAATGACATATAGTTAATAAAGTTCAAAATTGAATTTAAGAAATAAATATGCACCAACTTCTTAATGACACCTTATACATACATAATAATCAAAAGGAACAAAACCCCAAGTTTATCAATATCTTTCCAAACCATATAATCTAAGAAATTACTAATAAATAATTATTAATTAACAAGCTTAAAGTTTTCATGCAGGCTATTAGTATATAAAGAAGTAAAATTTTGAAAGTGTTTATAACTAATAGAAGCAGAGAAAAAAGCAATTAATTCTTGAGAGGCTGCTCTGAATTTCTCAACAATCTGTTTGTTGCTGGATATTTAAATGAGAGATGGGGAGATTTTATGTTAGATTTCTTTTAAACATAATCATTACCATTATTTATTTCTGCTTAAATTAATTTTTTGTCTAATTTGATGCGTACATGTGTTGCTATTGAAAGCATAATTAGTGAGGAAGCAATTATTTTTGGATACTTAATCATTACTATTTTTAGGACTAGTTTAACAAAATATTTATACTTTGCTAACTAATCTCCTATTTTCGGCAACTTTACCAATCTCCTACATTTTTTGCGACTTAACTAATATACTCCTACATTTTCGAGAGGGGGGGGGGGCATGCCCCTTGGCTCTGTCCTTGTTAGTGAGAGTAGTTTTGTGCAATACGTAACAAGTTGCATGTAATATTAAATCATCTGCTTGTAATATGTTACAAGTTTTTATGCAATATGTAACAGGTTTCATACAAGATCTAACTGCTTTCTTGCAATATCTAGCTATTCGTTTGTAATATTTAATCAGTTAACTAGGTCACATGGGTTGTCAGAAATATAACTGAAGTATTAATTAGTCACATGGGTTGTCATAAGTATACATGGAGGGGTAATAAGATTTTAACAAGGTTTTAATAATGAGCCATTGACCATGGGGTTTTCCTTGAAGAAAAGAAATAGAGGGCTTTTTGACAATTCTGAAGAGTGCATGATGTTTTTTGTTTGGCAATTTACCCTTATTTTTAAGTGGATATAGGAAATATGCAAACTGTAGTTTGCAAGCCTATAATAACGGATAGATGCAATTTACTAGAATCACCTTTTTATGTTCATACCTGATGGAGGTCCTTTTCAGGTCTCCATCAGATGCTGTCTTCCGTTGATCTCCCGGTGGACTTTGATGGTTATCTTCTGTTGCGTGTGGGTCTCAATGGGTTTTGGTGGAAGAGCTAGTATGAGGGGTTTGGTGCCGCGAGTACCTGCAAAGAAGTCCCGGGGTGGTTTGGTATCACCAAGGACCCTCCGACGATCAAGTTAGTGATGAGATCCGAGCAGAGTAACGGCTTAGAAGAGTAAAGACTGGCTTACTTGACCCCTCTGTGATGGGGGTTTATATAACGGTGGTGGCACGCAACAGCAGACGCAAGAATCTTGCCGGCAGTTATGCTCCCGACATCATGCCCGCGTAGAGAGCGAATCGCCCATTAATAGGGATCGTAATGGCGTGGAACATGGGATGTTGCTGGCGTAGAATCTGTGCATGGCGAGATTCGCGGAGCGGCGGTTACGCCTGTGAGTGGTGGAGTTGGTCGGAGGGCCAAGGAAGACGGCCTCGGCCGGGAGCTCGGGGACGAGCGAGTAGGCCGAGGAGTCTTGGTCCTGTGGCAGCTCGGGGCGAGCTGAGTGGCCGAGGAGGCCAATTTGCAGGGGGGCTCGAGGAGGGTCAGCTTGTGCTTGCAGGTCGGGCGTAGGGTGGCCTGGTCGGCCCCAGTGGGCCCTTTCTTCTGAGTCCTGGGACACGTCATCTGCCATGTGTCTTGATCCTGGAGATTGCCAATATTGAGCATCATCATTAGCCCCACACTCTTGTCCCGACCAGCTAGCGGGCCGGGTCAGGAGTGGATTGCCGGGCCTCCCAAAGTGAGCTCCTTTCTAGGGCTTTGTCTGGACGGGTCCTCGGGCCGTCGGTTGTCTTTTCTGCTAGCGAATCAAGGCGAGATCTCTGCATTTAAAGAAGGTGCGCCGGTTCGTGCACTCTGCAACTGAAGCGACGGTCCACATGTCGAGCGTCGATTGGCTGATGCGACATACGCAGGCCTGCGACGTCTGATGGGACGCGGTCCAGCGCAGGACTGACACGTGGAGCGATTGGAGCCGCTGGGTGCGAGGAGACGTTTCGGCGGGAGATGACGGGCACCGTTGGATGAGGCCGTATGCAGCAATAAATATGGGTGGGGTCCGCTCTAGGGCCCTTACTCCTTCATATTTCCCTCTCTTAAGTCTTGGTTGCTCGGTGCTCGTCTCTTTTCTCCCGCTTTCAGCCCCTGAAGATTCTCTTTTCCAAGGTTAGATGTCTTCCTCTGTAGAATCAGTAGACGTTGTAGGAGTAGGTTCTAGGGTCCCTTTAGCTGTGTCTGAGTCTCCTCGGGGAGCAGGGGTTGGATCCTCTCCCCGAGATCGTGAGGCGGGGGCCGCCTCCAGGGAGGAGGCGGCAAATGTGGCCCCTGGCTCCTCGTGCTGGGTGAGGCATGAGGACGAGCTCGCCAATGCTCGGGCTCGCTTCCACATCCCCTCGCGCTATACGCTCCGACTGGCCAAGGAGGGAGAGAGGGCAGATCATGTACAGGCCAGGGAAATCGCCTTGTATTTGGAAGCTTTTTGGGGCGGAATGCGCCTGCCCTTCTCTCCTGAGGTCATCGCCGCGCTGAATTTCTTCGGTTTAGCCTCCGGCCAGTTAGTGTCGAACTCGTGGAGGATCCTTCTTGGGTTCTTGATCCGCCTGAAGTTATAGGCGGTTCCTTTCAGCCTTTCCTTTCTCGATTCCTCTCTCGTCTTCAAGAGTCACCCTGGTGGTCAAGCGGGCGACCCGAGATGGGTTTATCTCACTTTCAGGAAGCGGCTGGGGGGCACTGCCGGGACCAGCGTCGTGGCCTTTCCCTCTTCTATTCATGACTGGAAAAAGAAATTTTTCTTCGTTTCCCCTCCCGAGGGCGAGGACTGGCCCGTGCCTACCAAGTGGTCGAGGGAGAAATGTTTGCCGGGGAACCAGTTTGATGACCCCGCCGCAGTGAGGGTGGCATCGTGGGAGCCCATCCCCCGACCTGACGTGCTGCTGTCTGAGAGGGTTCTGAGCTGGGCTGGACTCAGCCCCGTTGAGTTCGTCGGTAAGTTAGGTTGGCTTTTTGGCTTGTGTTTTGCTCGTGTCGCTGATTTGTTGGGTATTTGTTTCGTGCAGGATCCATGGACTTCGTTTCTCTCAGAGCCTTCATGCGCCAGCCGAGGCAGCCTACGAAGGCTGGGGGCGCCAGTTCTTCCCGTGCGAAGCCCGCTCCGGTGGTGGTGTCCCGGGAGCGCTCGGTGGCGGATCCCGCCCCGGGTCCCAGCAGAGCATCGGGCCGGAAGAGGGCCCTGATTCAGGAGGACCCGACCTCGGAAGAGGAGATCGACTCTCCCTCGGAGCCGCTCAAGTGTAACGTTTTAGAAATCGTTATACGAATTTTTCCGTTTTAGGGTAAAATTGTCGGTATTTTCCGTTTTAACCCGACTGTGTTCAAACGTCCATATAAACTTGCCGGCACCTAATTTAGCTAAAATAAAGCTAGTGCGCAAGCTTTGGGGGTATATGGGACATTTTGGTTCAAAAAGAATTTTTACCTATTTTTAATATTATTTTAATGTGGTATTTACTTTTTGGGTTGGAAAAATTTCTCCTTAATTTTTAAGCAAACTTGAGTTAATTAAACCCTTCTCTTCATATCTAGATATTTGTTTGGGTTTAAGGATTTAAGTTTAAATGAAAAAGAAAAGAATTGGAATGAGGTGCATGAATGTGCACGTGAATGCATTAAAGTGCATTTATTGCAAGGAATTGCTAGGAAACTCCACAAATTCCTCATACTCCTCCCCTTGGCCGAATCCCTCCTCTCTCTTTTGCCTTTGATCTTTTCTACACCATTTTCAACAATTTCAAAGCTCTTAAATCTCCAAAATTCTAAAATAAATCACAATATTACATCAAGTCTTGGTTTTTGCTTCTTGATCACTTGGAGCTAGGAAAGCTTGGATCTTGGGAGCAAGGATTGTTAGGTATAATCCCTAATCTGTTAATTAAGGGTTTTTATGATGGGTAGCTCGTTGGTTATGGTTTAGAACACGTTAGATATCGATTAGTGCAATATCGTATTCTTTAGTGTCTTTTTGAGTTTCTGGGATCTGCTCCGACCTGGAATTTTTACTGGGCAACTAAACAAAATTGTAGTGATGTACTAGTGACCCTGGTGTTCCACCTGAGACCCGAGCACCACCCCACCGGCTTCGGCCGGCGACCCCTTTGACGAATTCCGGCGACGCCGGCTATTGAGGGAGGTGTTAGGGTTTGGTTTTTGTAGGTGGCTATCTGCTGTTGTTTAGGGGTGTTTGATACTGTTTACTTTTTTTTGTAATTTCAGTATGAAAAATCTGGGATCATTTTCCTATAATATAGTGTTTTGAATCCGCGTGTTACGTTATCCGACACGAATCGTGTTCTGGTGAAATTGCTGCACTTGAGTTGGGTTCGTTTTATCGTCACGCACTTTAGCCACTAGATTCACACTCGTGAGTTAGTTTAGTGTTGGTGCGTTGTTTTAAAATGTAGTTTTTCGTTATATTAGTCGATTTCTGAGATTCTTTGCACTATTTGTGTGTTTGTGAAATTATAGCGTCGCAAGCAGGGACTTCGGACGCTGCGAACAAGGAGAAGCAGATGGTCGGATTTTCATAGCTGGAGACCATGTGAGTAGATTTAACATCTACGGGGAAATCGCCCGTATGGCGTTATGCGTCAGGGCTGATATGATAGGATAGCTGTATGTTATTGCATATTAGTAAATTTCATATGAACGTTATTGCATAGTATTATCTGTTGTACCTTGACTTGTACCTTTAGATATAACACATTACTGACGGTTTATGTTGCACGAGTACTAAATTGTATGCTACACCCACACCGTCAGTAATTTCCATGACACGCACAACCCATATACATACGTATTAATGTAGTAGAGAGGGATAATTGAGGCAGTGACCCTTATCCCCTTTGTGCATATGAGATATTGTTGACACCTACATACGTGTTATTGTATTTGACATGGATAGTTAAGATAGTAACTCTTAATCCATTTCACGTATACCTTACTATAGCTACTTGTACATCTTGTATACATATTGACATGCACACCCACATATTCGATTACAGCTACATGTACATCATGCACTCATACTGACGTGTACACCCGCATATTTTCGCTATAGTTGTATATACCCTAAGTGGTATTGTTTTGACATATGATATTGAGTTGTGGATTATTGCGCTTATGAAATGCATCATACATACTTGCTTACATGTAGACACTTAAACCTTGCTACACTTACATGTACACCTCATATGATGCTGCACCTGTTTTTCGGAGGAATTTGGGAACCGCAAGATATATTTTAAAGCTGGATTCATTTAAAAGAGCGGTTTTCCCTTTATATGCTCATATTGATGTTTTATGTTGCATATATCAGTTTTATATGGATTTTACGCATTGAGATATGGGTTTCATATGATTTATGGATTTGAGAACCGTGGGGGTATTTTCAAGAAACTATATATTGTTTGAAAACCCGGTTTCTCTTGATATGATATTTTGATGCGTCCACCATGAGATTTCTCGGTTCTGAGATTTGTAATATATACCCGATGCGAGGAGTGAGTGGGCCGTGTGCGGGTATATGGTGGAGCCCGGTACGGTTCCCCTCGGCAAGATGTTCGTGGTACAGACGATGAGCCTGGAAGGTGGGCAACTACCGGTGATTGTATTTGGACTCGGCGGTTATCGTGGTGATACCGACTGGAGTGATGTACGACATACATCAGGGCCAGTCGTGGTGACAATGCCTGAGTTATGAGGATTTACGTGTCGATGCTAGACACGGGTTTCATGATGTTTTGAGTGTTGGTGTTAGATACTCAGGTTTTCTATGATTTTTATGTATCGTCGGTGGACATACGGGGTTGATATCCTCATACTTATATACATATATATATATACACACACACACACACACATAGGGATATGTTTTCATGATGTTTCGGGTGTCGATGTTTGACACTCAGGTTCCATGAGACTTACATGATGTGAGGGCCGATCTGAGAATGCGGTGCCTGAGGATGGTGGGATTTGACGTGTCAGTGAGGGACACTGGTGTTTTTCCATGCTGATGATTTTGCATAAGATTTTATATTATATCATCCCACATTCAGGATTATGTTTTTATGAATTGCTTCATGTAGTTGTAGTACTCTGATGCTGTACTTTTACATGATTGTTGCATATTCACATTGTCATACTTATGCTATCGGATTACATTGTTAGATTAATCGCTATTCGTGCATACTTGCGATTACAATATGATGTTATTTACTATTCACGAGTTGGCAACTCATACCCATTGTGCCACAGTGTTTTGCAGGACTTATCCTCTGAGTGGTCGCGGCAGGGCGTCTTATCATCTCTACTTTTGCGGATACCGCTAAGTTAGGCAGTAAGGCCTTTGCTTTTAGGTGGGTTGCGGTTATCTGCTTGTACCTTGTATATTTTTTGTTGGATCTAGTATTCTCCATCTACCACTGTTGTATATGACTTAGAGACGACTTGTGAGGATTCAATGTTGTATTATTGTGGTGACTTTGGGTGCCGTGCTCGTGGGAGCCGGTTTTGTTGAAAAGTTTTACTTCTTTATGCAGTCTTTTCTTTGATATTTCTTCGCTTCGGCATCGTATACATGTTATGGTGATTTTCTTCGCTATTGGGCGTGATTTTGCTTCCATTTGGGATGCCTTTTATTTTATCTATGTTGTACCCGTTTTCGGGGCTAGTTTTTACAAAGGAGGTGCTGCCGAAATTTTTAAGAACGAAAACTAAACTTAAAGATTTTTACTTGAAAATTTCCGAATGTTTTAAACTATGTTTTTTTCCGTTGATCCAGTTTTGGGTGGTTTAGATTTCTGGGTTTCGGCTTACTTAAGTTGCTTACGCCTATAGGCGTTACGTAGTTTAAGTACCAGTTACGGGCCAAATATTGGGTCGTGACAAAGTTGGTACTAGGTTTTACCTTTCGGAGTGTAGGATGATCTTGGTATGATGGAGTAGGTAGCTTAAGCAGAGTGACGTAGCATGTGTATGTTCCGCGGCATACTTACGACACGGTACTCCGCCTAAGTGACCTTAGGACTTATTGATTGATATTCCTTCCGTGATTGTTACATCCTTGTGATTCAATTTCTGTGTCCTTATTGAATCTTGTTTCAATTTCCATCTTATATGCCGCCGAAGACTACGAGGGCACAGAGAGCATCCGCGAGGGCTGAGATTAGAGTTGACTCGTCAGAGGCGAGGACTGACCATGGCAGTATGCCTGTTGTACCGGAGTACATTGCTATGATTGGAGCTGGTATGCAGGACCTGCGCCGGATGGTGGGGACTTTAGTAGAGGCCATTTGAGCGCAGGGGCAGGTAGTTGTTCCACCCGTTGCAGGGACTACGATGGTACCTACAGTTCCGGCAGTCGCAGTTACAGCTCCGGAGGTTATTACCGTGTCACTGACCGAGTTTATGAGCCTGAGGCCTCCGGTGTTTACTGGCATAGATGTTACTGAGGATCCGCAGTCGTTCATCGACCGGATGGCCAGGATTTGTCGTTCTCTACGATGCTCGGATGAGAGATGGGTGGAGTTTGCCAGTTTTCGTCTGGAGGGTCTGGCCCAGAAGTGGTGTGAGTCCTTGGAAAGGGGCAGAGCCACGGGTCTTGCTCCTATGACCTGGGCTGAGTTTGTGACGTCGTTTCTCGCCCATTTTCTTCCACCAAGCGTCAGGGATGTGCGAGCGCGCAAATTTGAGTCGTTACGTCAGACTCCGGGGATGACGGTGTCTGAGTATGATGTTCTATTTACTAAGCTGTCTGTGTATGCTCCGTACTTGGTGGCGACTGAGGAGATGAGGGTGAAGAGGTTTGTTCGAGGCCTGCTTACCCAGTTGTTCCTAGCCATCAGCATTCGGCATTGCAACACGTATGCGGCAGCTGTGGATGCAGCCCTATTGGTGGAGGAGCGTCTATCTGAGTCATCGGTTGTTCCGGAACCGAAGAGGGCTCGTACTGGTATATCAGCTAGGAGGCAGAGGTTGAGATCTCGAGACAGAGTTCGATCAAACACTGGGAGTAGCAGAGACGTGGGACGTGGCCAGTTATTCAGTACTTTTTCCCAGGAGGGTCAGCCGTCGACACGAAGGTGTTTTGGATGTGGCAGTTCACCTAGTGAGGGATTGTACCGTGGTGTGTCAGAGAGGGCCAGCAGTACCCCAGGTTACCTTACCACCTTCTCCGCCTCAGAGAGCGTTGCCTCTTATTCCTGTGATTGCGCCACGTCAGAATCCTGCTCAGAGTGGTCGCGGTCGTGGTGGTTTTGTACCGAGAGGTCGAGGTGGCGGAGGCAGAGGACAGCCAGTAGCCGGTAGAGGGCAGGCACGTGTTTTTTCCTTGACTCACCATGACGCTCAGGCGTCCAATGCTGTGGTTTCAGGTACCCTTTCTGTATGTTCTTATGATGCACATGTTCTTTTCGATCCGGGATCTACGCATTCATATGTTTCTACGCACTTCGCGCCGAGGTTAGGCCGGGGGTCGTGTTTGCTAGATCAGCCGCTTGTCGTGACTACTCCTGTGGGAAAGTCGTTTGTTGCACGACACGTGTTCTGGTCTTGTGCTTTCCGTATTGGTGACAGAGATCTGTCCGTCGACTTGATCCTTCTTGAGATGTTGGACTTCGACGTTCTGCTGGGAATGGATTGGCTAGCTACTTGCTACGTGTCCGTGGACTGTCGCGAGAAGACAGTTAGGTTTTGTTTTCCCGGCGAGTCAGTGTTTGTTGTGCAGGGAGACCGTGGTGCCGCCCCTCACAGTTTGATTTCTGTCCTTTGCGCTAATCGGCTTTTGAGGAGGGGATGTCGGGGATTCTTGGCTTTCATTCATGATACTGGATCCACAGTGGAGTCTATAGAACAGGTTCCTACCGTGCGAGAGTTTCCCTACGTCTTTCCCGATGAGTTACCTGGGTTGCCACCAGAGCACGATATTGAGTTCTGCATTGATCTGATTCCTGGCACGGAGCCTATTTCTATACCGCCTTATCGGATGGCTCCGGCAGAGCTTAGAGAGCTTAAAGATCAATTGCAAGAGTTGCTTGATTTGGGACTTGTGCGTCCGAGGGTTTCGCTGTGGGGAGCTCCTGTTCTGTTCGTCAAGAAGAAGGACGGCAGTTTGAGGTTATGTGTGGATTATCGTCAGTTGAACCGAGTTACGGTGCGGAACAAGTATCCTTTACCTTCCATTGACGATTTATTTAATCAGCTCCAGGGTGCGAAACATTTTTCTAAGATTGATTTACGTTCGGGTTATCATCAGTTGCGGGTTCGGAATGATGACATTCCGAAGACTGCTTTTCGTACGCGCTATGGGCATTATGAGTTTTTGGTGATGTCGTTCGGACTCACCAATGCGCCAGCAACGCTCATGGATATGATGAACCGGATTTTCAGGCCGTTCCTCGACCAGTTTATTATAGTTTTTATTGATGACATACTGGTCTACTCTAGGAGTCGTGAGGAGCATGAGCAACACTTGAAGATTACTTTGCAGATATTGAGAGAGCACCAGCTGTATGCTAAATTCTCAAAGTGCGTATTTTGGCTTGATAGTGTTGACTTCTTGGGTCATGTGGTGACTGGTGATGGTATTCTTGTGGACCCGAGGAAGTTCGAGGCTGTACAGCTTTGGCCCAGACCTGTATCGGTGACTGAGGTCCGCAGCTTTTTGGGCTTAGCAGGTTATTATCGCTGTTTTGTGCAGGATTTCTCGAGTATCGCTGCACCGCTGACTGGACTGACCCGGAAGGGAGTTCCTTTTCTTTGGACTGATGCGTGCGAGCAGAGTTTTCAGCACTTGAAGACTCGGTTGACGACAGCACCAGTTCTTTCTTTACCTTCTGGATCAGGCGGCTATGTTGTTTATTGTGATGCTTCTCGAGTGGGGCTTGGCTGTGTATTGATGCAACATGATAGAGTGATTGCTTACGCTTCTAGGCAGCTGAAGAAGCATGAGCAGAATTACCCCACTCACGATCTTGAGATGATAGCGGTGGTCTTTGCGTTGAAGATTTGGAGACACTACTTGTACGGGGAGTCATGTCAGATCTTCACGGATCATAAGAGCTTGAAGTACATATTACAGCAGCGGGATCTGAACCTGAGACAACGCCGATGGATGGAGCTAGTGAAGGATTATGATTGTGAGATCCTTTATCACCCGGGCAAGGAGAATGTGGTAGCTGATGCTTTGAGTCGTAGGCCCGGGGGTACCTTGTCCCAGTTGAGCGCAGTTCAGCATCAGTCTTCTACAGATTGGAAGCTCTTGTGTGATGATAGAGTGCAGTTCGAGTTCACCTCCGCTGGGGGACAGTTTGCTCATGTCCGCGCCCGTCCACTACTACTTGATCGTATCCGTGAGGCGCAACCCAGTGATGCCCGTTTGTCCGAAATTGTTGAGCTTGTTCGACAGGGTACAGTTTCAGAGTTCCTGATTGATGACCAGGGTGTGCTACGATGTGGGACTCACTTGTGTGTACCAGATGCTGATGGGTTGAGACGCGAGATCCTTGAGCAGGCACATCAGTCGGCCTTTAGCGTTCATCCAGGTTCCACCAAGATGTATCGTGATTTGAGAGACTTTTACTGGTGGGAAGGGATGAAACGCGATATTTCGGACTTCGTTTCGAGGTGCCTGACTTGTCAGCAAGTCAAGGCTGAGTATCAGAGACCGGCTGGAGAGTTGCAGCCTTTACCCGTTCCAGAGTGGAAATGGGAGCAGATTTCCATGCACTTCATTGTGGGTCTACCCAGGACCAGTAGAGGGTATGACTCTATTTGGGTGATTGTTGACCGGTTGACGGAAGCGGCTCACTTCCTTCTAGTGAAGGCCACTTTCGGGTATGCTCAGTATGCTCAGTTGTACATAGATGAGATTGTGCATTTGCACTGTGTTCCCACATGCATAGTATCCAACAAAGGCACCCAGTTTACTAGCCGTCTTTGGCAGAAGCTTCAGGAAGCTTTGGGTACCCGGTTGAGTTTTAGCACCGCTTTTCATCCACAGACCGATGGTCAGTCGGAGCGGACTATTCAGACTCTGGAGGATATGCTCCGTTCATGTGTGCTTGATTTTTGTGGCAGTTGGGATCGTCACTTGCCGTTGATTGAGTTCTCCTACAACAACAGCTTTCAGGAGACTATTCAGATGGCACCTTTTGAGGCTTTATATGGTAGGAAGTGTCGATCGCCAGTCTGCTGGACCGAACTCAGCGAGAGTAGAGTTTTGGGACCCCAGCTAGTTCAGGAGACCACGGAGAAGATCCAGCTGATTCAGGACAGGATGAGAGAAGCCCAGTGCAGGCAGAAGTCTTATGCCGACCGTCATCGTCGCAGACTTGAGTTCGCAGTGGGGGATCATGTATTCCTGAGGATTTCTCCGATGAAGGGCGTTATGCGATTTGGGAAGAGGGGGAAGCTCAGTCCCAGATTTATAGGCCCTTTCAAGATCCTTGAGCGAGTGGGTTCTGTTGCTTATCGTTTGGCGCTCCCGCCCAGTTTTCCGGATGTTCACCCTGTTTTCCATGTGTCGATGCTTCGTAGATACCTTCATGATCCTTCTCACATGATTCAGCACGAGACCGTTCAGCTTGACCACGATCTTTCGTTCACCGAGCAGCCGATAGTTATTTTGGATCGGCAGGTGAAGAGATTTCGGTCAAAGGTCTTGCCATCTGTGAAGGTTCTTTGGCGTAGCCCTACTAGTGAGGAGATCACTTGGGAGGCCGAGAGCGAGATGCGGAAGAAATTCCCTCATCACTTTGAAGGTACGCTTAGTATGAAATTTTAATTCGGGGACCGAATTTCTATAGGGGGGAGATTGTAACGTTTTAGAAATCATTATACGAATTTTTCCGTTTTAGGGTAAAATTGTCGGTATTTTCCGTTTTAACCCGACTGTGTTCAAACGTCCATATAAAATTTCCGGCACCTAGTTTAGCTAAAATAAAGCTAGTGCGCAAGCTTTGGGGGTATATGGGACGTTTTGGTTCAAAAAGAATTTTTCCCTATTTTAATATTATTTTAATGTGGTATTTACTTTTTGGGTTGAAAAAATTTCTCCTTAATTTTTAAGCAAACTTGAGTTAATTAAACCCTTCTCTTCATATCTAGATATTTGTTTGGGTTTAAGGATTTAAGTTTAAATGAAAAAGAAAAGAATTGGAATGAGGTGCATGAATGTGCATGTGAATGCATTAAAGTGCATTTATTGCAAGGAATTGCTAGGAAACTCCACAAATTCCTCATACTCCTCCCCTTGGCCGAATCCCTCCTCCCTCTTTTGCCTTTGATCTTTTCTACACCATTTTCAATAATTTCAAAGCTCTTAAATCTCCAAAATTCCAAAATAAATCACAATATTACATCAAGTCTTGGTTTTTGCTTCTTGATCACTTGGAGCTAGAAAAGCTTGGATCTTAGGAGCAAGGATTGTTAGGTATAATCCCTAATCTGTTAATTAAGAGTTTTTATAATGGGTAGCTCGTTGGTTATGGTTTAGAACACGTTAGATATCGATTAGTGCAATATCGTATTCTTTAGTGTCTTTTTGAGTTTCTGGGATCTGCTCCGACCTGGAATTTTTACTGGGCAACTAAACAAAATTGTAGTGATATACTAGTGACCCTGGTGTTCCACCTGAGACCCGAGCACCACCCCACCGGCTTCGACCAGCGACCCCTTTGATGAATTCCGGCGACGCCGGCTATTGAGGGAGGTGTTGGGGTTTGGTTTTTGTAGGTGGCTATCTGCAGTTGTTTAGGGGTGTTTGGTACTGTTTACTTTTTTTGTAATTTCAGTATGAAAAATCTGGGATCATTTTCCTATAATATAGTGTTTTGAATCCGCGTGTTACGTTATCCGACACGAATCGTGTTCTGGTGAAATTGCTGCACTTGAGTTGGGTCGTTTTATCGTCACACACTTTAGCCACTAGATGCACACTCATGAGTTAGTTTAGTGTTGGTGCGTTGTTTTAAAACGTAGTTTTTCGTTATATTAGTCGATTTCTGAGATTCTTCGCACTATTTGTGTGTTTGTGAAATTATAGCGTCGCAAGCGGGGACTTCGGACGCTGCGAACAAGGGGAAGTAGGTGGTCGGATTTTCATAGCTGGAGACCATGTGAGTAGATTTAACATCTACGGGGAAATCGCCCGTATGGCGTTATGCGTCAGGGCTGATATGATAGGATAGCTGTATGTTATTGCATATTAGTAAATTTCATATGAACGTCGTTGCATAGTATTATCTGTTGTACCTTGACTTGTACCTTTAGATATAACACATTACTGACGGTTTATGTTGCACGAGCACTAAATTGTATGCTACACCCACACCGTCAGTAATTGCCATGACACGCACAACCCATACACATACGTATTAATGTAGTAGAGAGGGATAATTGAGGCAGTGACCCTTATCCCCTTTGTGCATATGAGATATTGTTGACACCTACATACGTGTTATTGTATTTGATATGGATAGTTAAGATAGTAACTCTTAATCCATTTCACGTATACCTTACTATAGCTACCTGTAAATCTTGCATACATATTGACATGCACACCCACATATTCGATTACAGCTACATGTACATCATGCACACATACTGACATGTACACACGCATATTTTCGCTATAGTTGTATATACCCTAAGTGGTATTGTTTTGACATGTGATATTGAGTCGTGGATTACTGCGCTTATGAAATGCATCATACATACTTGCTTACATGTAGATACTTAAACCTTGCTACACTTACATGTACACCTCATATGATGCTGCACCTGTTTTTCGGGGGATTTTGGGAACCACAAGATATATTTTAAAGCTGGATTCATTTAAAAGATCGGTTTTCCCTTTATATGCTCATATTGATGTTTTATGTTGCATATATCAGTTTTATATAGATTTTACGCATTGAGATATGGATTTCATATGATTTATGGATTTGAGAACCGTGGGGGTATTTTCAAGAAACTATGTATTGTTTGAAAACCCGGTTTCTCTTGATATGATATTTTGATGCATCCACCATGAGATTTCTCGGTTCTGAGATTTGTAATATATACCCGATGCGAGGAGTGAGTGGGCCGTGTGCGGGGATATGGTGGAGCCCGGTACGGTTCCCCTCGGCAAGATGTTTGTGGTACAGACGATGAGCCTGGAAGGTGGGCAAGTACCTACCGGTGATGGTATTTGGACTCGACGGTTATCGTGGGGATACCGACCGGAGTGATGTACGACATATCGTTAGGGCCAGTCGTGGTGATAGCGCCTGAGTTATGAGGATTTACGTGTCGATGCTAGACACGGGTTTCATGATGTTTCGAGTGTCGTTGTTAGACACTCAGGTTTTCCATGATTTTTATGTATCGTCGGTGGACATACAGGGTTGATATCCTCATACTTATATACATATATATATATATACACACACATAGGGATATGTTTTCATAATGTTTCGGGTGTCGATGTTTGACACTCAGGTTTCATGAGACTTACAGGATGTGAGGGCCGATCTGAGAATGCGGTGCCTGAGGATGGTGGGATTTGATGAGGGACACTGGTGTTTTTCCATGCTGATGATTTTGCATGAGATTTTATATTATATCATTCCACATTCAGGATTATGTTTTTATGCATTGCTTCATGTAGTTGTAGTACTCTGATGCTGTACCTTTACATGATTGTTGCATATTCACATTGTCATACTTATGCTATCGGATTACATTGTTAGATTAATCGCTATTCGTGCATACTTGCGATTACAGTATGATGTTGTTTACTATTCACGAGTTGGAAACTCACCCCCGTTGTACTACAGTGTTTTGCAGGACTTACCTTCTGAGTGGTCGCGGCAGGGCGTCTTATCATCTCTACTTTTGCGGATACCGCTACGTTAGGCAGTGAGGCCTTTACTTTTAGGTGGGTTGCGGTTATCTGCTTGTACCTTGTATATTTTTTGTTGGATCTAGTATCTCCATCTACCACTATTGTATATGACTTAGAGACGACTTGTAAGGATTCAGTGTTGTATTATTGTGGTGACTTTGGGTGCCGTGCTCGTGGGAGCCGGTTTTGTTGAAAAGTTTTACTTCTTTATGCAGTCTTTTCTTTGATATTTCTTCGCTTCGGCGTCGTATACATGTTGTGGTGATTTTCTCCGCCGTTGAGCTTGATTTTGCTTCTATTTGGGATGCCTTTTATTTTCTCTATGTTGTACCCGTTTTCGGGGCTAGTTTTTACAAAAGAGGTGCTGCCGAAATTTTTAAGAACGAAAATTAAACTTTAAGATTTTTACTTGAAAATTTCCAAATGTTTTAAACTATGTTTTTCTCCGTTGATCCAGTTTTGGGTGGTTTAGATTTCTGGGTTTTGGCTTACTTAAGTTACGTACGCCTGTAGACGTTACGTAGTTTAAGTGCCGGTTATGGGCCAAATATTGGGTCGTGACATCAAGAGGAGCTCCCGGAGACCCTCCCGGGGACGGTCCTCGCCGACCATGGTGGAGGAAGGGGGCCTCCAGTTTGCGGTGCCATCGGGGCTGTCCGTGGCGGACAACCTTCTGCATGAGATAGAGACCTCGGCAGGGGGTAGAGTCCCCGAGGGCACCTTCAGGGCTCAGCTGGCGTCCATCGCCCAGCAGTCCGTGCAGGTAAGTTTTTTGGTTCATTGTGAGATTCAGTGCTTCCTTCATCTTTCTGATCCTTTCCATGTTTTCCAGGTTCTCCAGCACGTAGCCCTCGCCCTGCGTATGGAGGCCGAGGTGGTTGCCCCGGCGCTGGAGGCTGCGGGTCGGTTCGCCTCGCTGCAAGAGAGCTCCAAGCGGGAGCTGGAGGCGATGACGGCGAGGGTCGCCACCTTGGAAGGCGAGGTGGAGGCCGGGAAACGGGAGGTGGCCCAGCACCGCGAGGCTGCGGTGATTGCCGAGGTCAAGCTCGAGGACGCCATGTGCTCGTCGGCAACCTGAAGAGGATGGTGAAGGCCCTCCGAAAGGAGCTGGGGGCGGCGGCCGAGGCGGCCAAGTCGGCTGAATAGAAGGCGGTGGAGGTCTATAAGAAGTCGAAGGACTTCTATGATGACTTGGCCGTGGCCACGACCCGTATTTGGCACAACGCCCTCGATGCCGTTAAGGCCCGGATGCCGGAGTTCGCCGACGCAGATCTCCGGGCTGAGTTCCCCCTCGTGGGCGCCGACGAGCAGGGGGAAGAGGTTCCTGGCGAGGAGGTTGCCGAGGACCTCGCGCGCCATGCGGTGGAGGTCGTACCTGGCCCCGAGGTGTAGAGCCCCTGTTTTCCTCATTTTATTTTGTTTTTTGAATTTTGTAAGGCTGGGGAGCCCCGAAAAATACCCTCTGTAAAGTCTTTGTCTTTTGGCAATAAAAGAAAATCCTTGTTTTACTCGGTTTGCATTTCATCTTCTGTGTGTGAAGAATGCCCGTAAGATATCTTTGCTTGTACGTTGTGTTTTCATGTCAGGTTGGCCATCTTTCTGGCGATCGTCCGTCGAGTTGACTTCAATCACTGGCCGACGAGCATGCCAAGCGCTGTCGAGGAGGTATCCCCATGGGCCCCGGAGTCGAGGGGAGATCGTTTAGACTTGGATAGACCTGACGCCCCTCACTGGGGTCTCGGATCTTCCGCGGGCCACAGGGCATCTTTGATTTCGAGCATTGACAACCATACGGGGGTGACTGGGTAGGGTAGATGCTCAGTTACCTCTTGCAAGGGCTTTCTGATCCCTGGCATTATGGTAGGGGAGCTACCCGCCAGGGATGGCCGAGCAGGGTAGCTGCTCAGTCGCCCCTTGCGAGGGCCTCGATCCTTAGCTTTGGGGGGTGCTGTAAGAACCCCACTAAGGATGACCGGGCAGGGTAGCTGCGCATCCGCCTCGTGGCGAGGGCTTTAACCTCTGGCGTCGGGGGTAGGCAAATACCAGCCTGGGATGGACGAGCGGGGTAGCCGCTCTGGTGCCTCTTGCGAGGGCTTTCTGATCCCTGGCATCGTGGGTAGGGAGCTACCAGCCGGAGTTGACCGAGCGAGGAAGCTGCTCGGTTGCCTCTTGCGAGGGCTTCGATCCTTAGTGCTGAAGGGGCTGTAAGAAGCCCGCTAAGGATGGTCGGGCAGTGGAGCTACGCGGTTGCCTCTTGGCGAGGGCTTTGATCTTTGGCGTCACGGGTAGACAACTACCAGCCTTGGACGACCGAGCAGGGTAGCAGCTCGGATGCTTCTTGCGAGGGCTTCGATCCCTGACGTCATGGGTAGGGAGCTACCAGCCGGAGATGACCGAGCAGGGTAGCTGCTCGGTTGCCTCTTACGAGGGCTTTGATCCTTCAGGACGGGGACCGAGCAGGTTACTGCCCAGTGCCTCTTGGCGAGGACTTTGATCCCTGTCGTTTGTGGTAGGAAGCTACCAGCCGGGGATAGCCGAGCAAGGACTCGGCTGCCTCTGGGAGGACTTTGGTCCTTAGCATGGGAGGGGCTGTAGAAGCCTACTAAGGACCCTTGGCCGGTCAGGGTTGCTATCCGGTGCCTCTTAGCGAGCGCTTTGGTCCTGAAGGATAGCCGAGCGAGGGATCCTCGGGCTCGACTGCCTCTGGGAGGGCTTCTTGATCCCCGGCGTTGTGGCAGGGAAGCTGCCCGTTGGGGATAGCCGAGCGAGGGATCCTCGGGCTCGACTGCCTCTGGGAGGGCTTTTTGATCCCTGGCGTTGTGGTATGGAAGCTACCCGCCAGGGGTGACCGAGCAGGGTAGCTGCTGGGTTGAATCTCGATGAGGTGTAGCCCGACCGCCCAGCTGTAGGTGTTGGGAATAGGAACGGTCAAGGCAATTGCGTGCGTAGCGAGTGCATTGAATGCGAGGGGAGGCGAAGTGCTAGGGTGGCGTCGCTTCGATTCCATCAGAGAAGGCTTGATGACCGCCGCGTGGCAGCGACCGTTTGGGTGAAAGCGGGCGACTGTTGAGCGGTGCAGTGGGCTATTTAAGGCTGAAGAAGTACTGGTCCTTCTATCCTTCATAAACAGGTTGTCGAAAATGGAAGACTTCCCGTTTACCATCCCCGACATCATTCACTTCGAAGACGTATATCTTTACGACCAGAACTGCACCGAGGACACGGTGCAGCTGGTCTATGGGAGCATTGAGGACCATTTCGGTCAGCTGCTCCCCTGATACTCCTCCCTGCTGCAGCTGCTGATGTACTTCATCTGGAGGGCGTCGTCGGGGCTTTACAATCCCCTGTCCGAGCAGCTCTATGACAAGGCCGTGGGCAAGCTGCGGTCTTTGAGGCGCTTCGGCCTGATCTCTGTGAACCGGCTGGCCTGCTCAGAGGCGCTCGTTCGCGAATGCTACGAGCTGAGGCTTGGGATCGACGCGCGCGGGGGGAACCGGGGATAAAGGTTGGACCTTGCAAGGCCCCGGCTGGCGGAGATCTTTACCGAGTACCACGAGCAGTGCTCGTTGCACCCCCTTCCCCCGCTGTTGTAATTTCCTTTTCTTTTTGCGTGTATGGCTGAGGAGCCTATAATACCTTTTGAATAAACAAAGCTTTTCTTTCCTTTTAACAATGTTCCATTGATCTTTATTAAATTAACAATAGATCCTAGGAAGAGTTTACATTGCTTTAAAAGAAAAGTACAGGCTAGTAGATGACTTTATTGGCTTCGGCCGAGCTCCCTGAAGGACTGTTGGCCCCCGCACTCGGTATAGGGTACGGGGCTCACTGAGCTCCGGGCTGGCCGTCCGCTGAAACGAGCATGATCTGACCGATGGTCAGGTCGGCGGGAGGGCGATGCTGCTCCTGCTCGCGGTCGGCCTGCTGTTTGTCCCTCAAGTAGGCGGCGAGGTGCCCAGACCGGATGAGCTCTTCGATGTAGTCCCTCAGTTGCTTGCAGTCCTCCATGGCGTAGTCCAGTACCCGGTGGAAAGTGCAGTAGGGGCCCCGGGTTCGCTTTGCGGCCTGACGCGGGATCGGAGGGAACTTTAAGAACCCCTCGTTCAGGGCCTCCTCCAGCAATACTGCGAGGAAGACGTTGAGGGGGCTATACTCCTGGAACTTCGGGTGGTAGGGCTGCTGATGCTCCGGCCTCTCCTCCCGAGCCCTCTTCTTCTGGTCGGACCGTTCTGCCAGGGGGAGGTTAGCATTCACCTCGGATTCCAGCTGAACCTCACGCTCGGTCCACGCCTTGACCTCGGCCATGGTCTTAGGTTGCGCCAACGCGACGGAGCGTAACCGTTCCTTGTGCCTCAGGCCAGATCTGAGCGCCATGATGACGGTTTCGTCCCGGTGCTCGGGCACCTCGAGAAGGGCGTTGTAGAAATGGGTAATGTAGGCCTTGAACGTTTCCTTATCCCTACTCTTAACCATGAAGAGGTAGTCGACCGTGCGCTTCTGTCGACGGTTCTACATGAAATGGCCGAGGAACTGAGTATCTAGCTCGTCGAAGGTCAAAATCGAGCGGGGCTCGAGCCCCCGGAACCAGTCCCGACCTGCGCGGATAAGGGTGGCCGGGAAGGCCCTGCACTGGGCGGCGTCGGAGTGATCTTGGAAGCTCATTCCTATGGTGAAAGCATCCAAATGGTCCTTCGGGTCGGTTTTCCCGTCGAACAGAGAGACCTTTGGGGGCTTGTTGCACGAGGAGACGTGGACGGAGAGCAATTCCTCGGTGAACTGATTTGTGAGCGAGTCGGAGGCGTACTTAGCCCCGTCGCTCGAGAGGTGAGCCTCCCAGCGCATGCCCTCAATTTTCTTCTCGAGGGCGTCGAGCCGACCGTGGTATCCCGAGGAATTGGCGCCTTAGGATCCCTGGCCTCCGCTGCGGGTGACATGCGTCTGGGAGCGGCCTCGGTTCCTCTCGATGAGGTGCCTCAGATCCTGAGGTGAGGTGGCTCTCGAGCCGCCGAGGTGAACCCTTTCTGTGCGGCCCCGCCGAGTGTGGTGGTGTCGACCATTCCTGTGGATAGGCCAGGTGACTGACATCTCCTCAGGGGGATAAGGGTCTCGTGGAGGCTCGGGGCGGGGCATTCTGACGGCGGATCTTGGTATGGAGCCATGGGGCGCCCAGAGGGCCTCAGGGAGCACCGGCTCGAGAGATCGGTGGCCAGGAGTCGTTTCCTACTGGTGGTCAGCCGTCCAGACAGGGGCAGAGCCTTCCGGAGTCGGTGGAGCGGCGATCTGGGGCCCAGGCCCGGCCGTTTGGACGCGGACGAGGGCCTCCATGAGGGATTGTAGCCGATCTATCCAGCCTGCGAGGGCGTTGATGATGGTCATTGGAGGAGGCTCATCCCCGCCTTCGGTGAGTGGAAGGCGGCGGCTGGTACCGGGATCTTGAGGGTGGATGCTTACCATTTGGGCGGAGATCGGAAGGCCAACTTTGTGTTTTGTGGAGTTTTTCCCCCAGATGGCGCCAACTGATGGAGATCCTTTTCGGGTCTCCGTCAGATGTTGTCTTCCGTTGATCTCCCGGTGGACTTTGATGGTTATCTTCTGTTGCGTATAGGTCTCAATGGGTTTTGGTGCAAGAGGTGGTATGAGGGGTTTGGTGCCGAGTACCTGCAAAGAAGTCCCGGGGTGGTTTGGTACTACCAAGGACCCTCCAACGATCAAGTTAGTGATGAGATCCGAGCAAAGTAACGGCTTAGAAGAGTAAAGACTGGCTTACTTGACCCCTCTATGATGGGGGTTTATATAACGGTGGTGGCACGCAGCAGCAGACGCGAGAATCTCGCCGGCAGTTACTCTCCCGACGTCACGCCCGCGTAGAGACCGGATCGCCCATTAATGGGGATCATGATGGCGTGGAACATGGGATGTTGCTGGCGTAGAATTTGCACATGACGAGATTCGCGGAGCGGCGGTTACGCCTGTGAGTGGTGGAGTTGGTCGGAAGGCCGAGGAAGACGGCCTCGGCTTAGAGCTCGGGGACGAGCGAGGAGGCCGAGGAGTCTTTGTCCTGTGGCAGCTCGGGGCGAGCTGAGTGGCCGAGGAGGCCAATTTGCAGGGGGCCCCGAGGAGGGCCAGTTTGTGCTTGCAGGTCGGGCGTCGGGTGGCCTGGTCGGCCCCCGTTGGCCCTTTCTTCTGAGTCCTGGGACACGTCATCTGCCATGTGTCTTGATCCTGGAGATTGCCAATATTGAGCATCATCACCATAATGGCGTTAAATGTTATAACGACATCTTGGTTGTGTTCGTTGTAGTTTTAACGATATTGAAAAGATTCAATTGCTCTTTATGCATTTTACCCTATAGTTTATTTGTGGCCAGCTTCTTCTGCTGAGGTGGAGGTGTAACGAGACGGCTGATATACTCCTTTTCATTGTAACAGTACAAGAAGAACTCTAGTTGATCTCAGCGGAGGTCTTGATAAAATCATTGGCTCTTCCCTGAAGCTCAGGAAGAGGAAAAGCTAGATCATAAACAAAGATATTTTCAATTCGAGGAATCCGGGCTTAAAGTTTCTGCATAGGATGCATTTATAATGGAGCTGACATGTCACTATTTTATTCTGTGTTGCATATAAAATAAATTAAGTGATATAACATGAATCAATTATATTTAATTTAAATTAGATGTCGCATCATTTTAGATAACATGTATCATTGTCACATTAGCAACATTGTATGTGATGATGCTCAATATTGGCGATATCTAAGATCAGGATACGTGGCAGATGACGTGTCCCAGGACTCAGAAGAAAGGGCCCACAGGGGTCGACCAGGCCACCCTATGCCCGACTTGCAAGCACAAGCTAGCCCTCCTCGGAGCCCCCTTGCAAATTAGCCTCCTCGGCCCCTCAGCTCGCCCCGAGCTGCCACAGGACCAAGGCTCCTCGGCCTCCTCGCTCGTCCCCGAGCTCCCGGCCGAGGCCGTCTTCCTCGGCCCTCCGACCAACTCCACCACTCACAGGCGTAACCGCCGCTCCGCAAATCTCGCCATGCGCAGATTATACGCCAGCAACATCCTACGTTCCACGCCATCACGATCCCCATTAATGGGCGATCCGCTCTCGACGCGAGCGTGACGTCGGGAGCATAACTGCCGGCGAGATTCTCGCGCCTGCTGCTGCGAGCCACCACCGCTATATAAACCCCCATCACAGAGGGGTAAAATAAGCCACTCTTTACTCTTCTAAGCAGTTACTCTGCTCGGATCTCATCACTAACTTAATCGTCGGAGGGTCCTTGGTGGTACCAAACCACCCTGGGACTTCTTTGCAGGTACTCGGCACCAAGCTCCTCATACCACCTCTTCCACCAAAACCCATTGAGACCCACACGCAATAAAAGATAACCATCAAAGTCCACCGGGAGATCAACGGAAGACAACATCTGACGGAGATCCGAAAAGGACCTCCATCAGTTGGCACCGTCTGTGGGAAAAAACTCCACAAAACACAAAGTTGGCCTTCCGATCTCCGCCCAAATGAAAAGCAACCACCCTGAAGATCCTGGTACCAGCCGCCGCCCTCCACTCACTGAAGGTGGGGATGAGCCTCCTCCAATGACCATCATCAACGCCCTCGCAGGCCGGATAGATCGACTACAATCCCTCGCGGAGGCCCTCGTCGGTGTCCAAACGACCGGGCCTGTCCCCCAGATCGCCGCTCCACCACCTCCAGAAGGCTCTGCCCCTGTCTGGACGACTGACCACCAGCAGGCAACGACTCCTGGCCACCGATCTCTCGAGCCGGTGATCCCTGAGGCCCTCTGGGCGCCCCACAGCTCCACACCAAGATCCGCCGCTAGAATGCCCCGCCCCGAGCCTCTACGCGACCCTTATCCCCCTGAGGAGATGTCAGTCACCTCGCCTATCCACAGGCATGGTCGACACCACCACACTCGGCGGGGCCGCACAGAAGGGTTTCACCTCGGCGGCTCGAGGGCCGTGCCTTGGGATCTGAGGCACCACATCGAGAGGAACCGAGGCCGCTCCCAGACGCAGGTTACCTGCAGCGGAGGCTAGGGATCCCAAGGCGTCGATCCCTCGGGATACCACGGTCGGCTCGACGCCCTCGAGAAGAAAATCGAGGGCATGCGCCGGGAGGCTCACCTCTCGAGCGACGGGGCTAAGTACGCCTCCGACTCGCTCACAAAGCCGTTCACCGAGGAATTGCTCGCCGTCCACGTCTTCTTGCGCAACCAGCCGCCAAAGGTCTCTCTGTTGGACGGGAAAATCAACCCGAAGGACCACTTGTACGCTTTCACCGCGGGGATGAGCTTCTAGGATCACTCCGACGCCGCCCAGTGCAGGGCCTTCCCGGCCACCCTTATCCGCGCAGGTCGGGACTGGTTCCGGGGGCTCGAGCCCCGCTCGATTTCGACCTTTGACGAGCTAGCTACTCAGTTCCTCGGCCATTTCATGGGGAACCGTCGACAGAAGCGCACGGTCGACTACCTCTTCACGGTTAAGAGTGGGGACAAGGAAACGTTCAAGACCTACATTACCCGTTTCTACAACGCCCTTCTCGAGGTGCCCGAGCATCGGGACGAAACCGTCATCACGACGCTTAGATCTGGTCTGAGGCACAAGGAATGGTTACGCTCCTTCACGTTGGCGCAACCTAAGACCATGGCCGAGGTCAAGGCGTGGACCGAGCGCGAGGTTCAGCTGGAATCCGAGGTGAATGCTAACCTCCCCCGGACAGAATGGTCCGACCAGAAGAAGAGGGCTCGGGAGGAAAGGCCGGAGCGTCAGTAGCCCTACCACCCGAAGTTCCAGAAGTATACCCCCTCAACGTCTCCCTCGCATTATTGCTGGAGGAGGCCCAGAACGAAGGGTTCTTCAAGTTCCCTCCGATCCCGCATCAGCCCGCAAAGCGAACCCGGGGCCCCTACTGCGCTTTCCATCGGGTACTGGGCCACGCCACGGAGGATTGCAAGAAACTGAGGGACAATATCGAAGAGCTCATCCGATCTGGGCACCTCGCCGCATACTTGAGGGACAAACGGTAGGCCGACCGCGAGCAAGAGCAGCATCGCCCTCCCGCCGACCTGACCATCGGTCAGATCATGCTCGTTTCAGCAGACGGCCAGCCCGGAACTCAGGGAACCCCATACCCTATGCCAAGCGCGGGGGCCAACAGTCCTTCAGGGAGCTCGGGCCAAGCCAATAAAGTCATCTACTAGCCTGTACTTTTCTTTTAAAGCAATTTAAACTCTTTCTAGGATCTATTGTTAATTTAATAAAGATCAATGGAACATTGCAAAAAGGAAAGAAAAACCTTGTTTATTCAAAAGGTATTATGAGCTCCTCATCCATACACGCAAAAAGAAAAGGAAATTACAACAGTGGGGGAAGGGGGTGCAGCGAGCACTGCTCGTGGAACTCGGCAAAGATCTCCGCCAGCTGGGGCCTCGCGAGGTCCAATCTCTGCCCTCGGTCCCCCCCGCGCGCGTCGATCCTAAGCCTCAGCTCGTAGCATTCATGGACGAGTGCCTCTGAGCGGGCCAGCCAGTTCGCGGAGATCAGCTCGAAGCGCCTCAAAGACCGCAGCTTGCCCACGGCCTCGTCATAGATCTGCTCGGACAGGGGGTTATAAAGCCCCGGCGATGCCCTCTAGATGGAGTACATCAACAGCTGCAGCAGGGAGGAGCGTCGGGGGAGCAGCCGGCCGCAATGATCCTCAATGCTCCCATAGACCAGCTGCACCGTGTCCTCGGTGCAGTTCTGGTCGTAGAGATACACGTCTTCTAAGTGAATGATGTCGGGGATGGTAAACGGGAAATCTTGCATTTTCGACGACCTGTTTATGAAGGATGGAAGGACCAGTACTTCTTCAGCCTTATATAGCCCACTGCGCAGCTCAACAGTCGCCCGCTTTCACCCGAAAGGTCGCTGCCATGCGGCGGTCATCAAGCCTTCTCTGATGGAGTCGAAGCGACGCGCCCCTAGCACTTCGCCTCCCCCCGCATTCATTGCAAATGCTATGCTCGCTGTTGCTTCGACCGTTCCTATTCCCCATGCCTACAGCTGGACGATCGGGCTACACCCCACCAAGATTCAACCCAGCAGCTATCATGCTCGGTCACCCATAGCGGGTAGCTTCCCTACCGCAACGCCAGGGATCAGAAAGCCCGCCCAGAGGTAGTCGAGCCTGAGGTTCCCTCGCTCGACTATCCCCAGCGGGCAGCTTTCTTGCCGCAACGCCGGGGATCAAAAAGCCCTCCCAGAGGCTGTCGAGCCCGAGGTTCCCTCGCTCGGCTATCCCCAGCGGGCAGCTTCCCTGCCGCAACGCCAGGGATTAAAAAGCCTTCCCAGAGGCAGGCAAGCCCGAGGATCCCTCGCTCGACTATCCTTCAGGACAAAAGCCCTCGCCAAGAGGCACCGGACAGTAACCCTGCCCGGCCAAGGGTCCTTAGTAGGCTTCTACAGCCCCTCTCGTGCTAAGGACCAAAGTCCTCCCAGAGGCAGTCGAGTCCTTGCTCGGCTATCCCCGGCTGGTAGCTTCCAACCACAACCGACAGGGATCAAAGTCCTTGCCAAGAGGAACTGTGCAGTAAACCTGCTCGGTCCCCGTCCTGAAGGATCAAAGCCCTCGTAAGAGGCAACCGAGCAGCTACCCTGCTCGGTCAACTCCGGCTGGTAGCTCCTTACCCACGACGCCAGGGATCAGAAATCCCTCGCGAGAGGCACCAGAGCGGCTACCCCGCTCGTTCGTCCCAAGCTAGTAGTTGCCTACCCCCGACGCCAGAGGTCAAAGCCCTCGCCAAGAGGCAGTCGCGCAACTCCGCTTCCCGATCATCCTTAGTGGTCTTCTTACAGCCCCCAAACGCTAAGGATCGAGCCCCTCGCGAGGGGCGACCGAGCAGCTACCCTGCTCGGCCACCCCTGGCGGGTAGCTTCCCTACCACAACGCCAGGGATCAGAAAGCCCTCGCAAGAGGTAACTGAACAGCTACCCTGCCCAGTCACCCCCGGCTGGTGGTCGATGCTTGAAGTCAAAAGATGCCCTGTGGCCCGCGGAGGATCCGAGACCCCAGTGAGGGGCATCAGGTCTGTCCAAGTCTAAACGATCTCCCCTCGACTCCGGGGCCCATGGGGAGGTACCTCCTCGGCAGCGCTTGGCATGCTCGTCGGCTAGTGATTGAAGTCAACTCGACGGACGATCGCCAGACAGATGGCCAACCTGACATGAAAACACAATGGTGCAAGCAGAGATATCTTACGAGCATTCCTCACAAACAGATGGTAGAGCACAATTCGATGGAGCCAAAGAAATTTTTTATTGCTACCAAAGACAAAAGTTTTACAAAGGGTATTTTTTGAGGCTCCCCAGCCTTATAAAATTCAAAAAACAAAATAAAGGGAGTGAAACGGGGGCTCTATGCCTCGGGGCAAGGCACGACCTCGAGGTCCTCGACCTCCACCACATGACGCGGGGGGTCCTCGGCGGCTTCCTTGCCAGGAACCTCTTCCCCCTGCGCGTCGGTCTCCACGAGGGGGAACTCGGCCTGGAGGTCTCCGTCAGCAAACTCCGGCATCCGGGCCTTAACAACATCGAGAGCGTCGTGCCAAATACGGGTCGTGGCCATGGCCAAGTCATCATAGAAGTCCCTCGACTTCTTATAGCCCTCCACCGCCCTCGATTCGGCTGACTTGGCTGCCTCGGCCGCCGCCCCCAGCTCCTTTCGGAGGGTCTTCACCGTCCTCTTCAGGTTGCCGGCGAGCACCTGGGCATCCTCGAGCTTGACCCCGGCAATCACGGCGGCCTTGCGGTGCCGGGCTACCTCCCGTTTCCCTGCCTCCACCTCGCCTTCCAAGGAGGCGACCTTCGCCGACATCGCCTCCAGCTCCCACCTGGAGCTCTCTTACAGCGAGGTGAGCTGACCCGCAGCCTCCAGTGCCGGGGCTACCACCTCGGCTTCCATGCGCAGGGCGAGGGCTACGTGCTGGAGAACCTGGGAGACATGGAAAAGATCAGAAAGATGAAGGAGGCACTGAATCTCACAATGAACCAAAAAGCTTATCTGCACGGACTCCTGGGCGATGGACGCCAGCTGAGCCCTGAAGGTCCTCTCGGGAACTCTACCCCCGGCCGAGGTCTCTATTTCATGCAGGAGGCTATCCGCAACGGACAGTCCGGATGGCACCGCGAACCGGAGGCCCCCTTCCTCCACCATGGTCGGCGAGGTCCGGCCCAGGGAAGGCCTCCGGGAGCCCCTCTTGAGCGGCTCCGAGGCAGAGCCGATCTCCTCTTCCGAGGCAGGGTCCTCCTGAATCAGGGCCCGCTTCCGGCCCGATACTCTGCTGGGACCCAGGGCGGGATTCGCCCCTGAGCGCTTGCGGGACACCGCCACCGGAACAATAGGAGCCGGGGCGTGCTTCGCGCGAGAAGAACTGGCGCCCCCAGCCTTCGTAGCCTGCCTCAGCTGGCGCATGGAGGCTTTGAGCGAGACGAAGTCCATGGATCCTGCACGAAACAAATACCCAACAAATCAGCGACACGAGCAAAACAAAAGCCAAAAAACAAGCTTAACTTATCGACGAACTTGACGGGGCTAAGCCCGGCCCAGCTCAAGACGCTTTCGGACAGCAGCACGTCAGGTCGGGGGATGGGCTCCCATGACCCCACTCTCACCGCGTCCGGGTCATCGGACTGGTTCCCCGGCTGACATTTCTCCGTCGACCACTTGGTAGGCATGGGCCAGTCCTCGCCCTCGGGAGGGGAAACGAAGAAAAATTTCTTTTTCCAATCATGAATAGAAGAGGGCAAGGCCACGACCCCGGTCCCGGCAGCGCCCCCCGGCCGCTTCCTGAAAGTGAGATAAACCCATCTCAGGTCGTCCGATCAACCACCAGGGTGACTCTTGAATACGAGGGAAGAATCAAGAAGGGAAAGGCTGAAGGGAACCACCTGTAACTTTAGGCGGATCTAGAACCCAAGAAGGATCCTCCACGAGTTCGGCACTAACTGGCCGGGGGCCAAACTGAAGAAATTCAGCGCAGCGACGACCTCGGGAGAGAAGGGCAGGCGCATTCCGCCCCAAAAAGCTTCCAAATATAGGGCGATTTCCCTACCCTGTACCTGATCTACCCTCTCTCCCTCCTTGGCCAGTCGGAGCATGTAGCGCGAGGGGATGTGGAAGCGAGCCCGAGCATTGGCGAGCTCATCCTCATGCCTCACCCAGCACGAGGAGCCATGGGCCACATCTGCCGCCTCCTCCCTGGAGGCGGCCCCCGCCTCACGATCCCGGGGAGAGGATCCAACCCCTGCTCCCCGAGGAGACTCAGACACAGCTAAAGGGACCCTAGATCCTACTCTTACAACGTCTACTGATTCTACAGAGGAAGACATCTTACCTTGGAAAAGAGAATCTTCAGGGGCTGAAACCAGGAGAAGGGAGACGAGCGCTGAGAAACCAAGACTTAAGAGAGGGAAATCTGAAGGAGTAAGGGCCTTAGGGCGGACCCCACCCCTGTTTATTGCTGCATACGGCCTCATCCGATGGCGCCCATCATCTCCCGCCGAAACGACTCCTCGCGTCCAACGGCTCCGATCGCTCCATATGTTAATCCTGCGCTGGACCGCGTCCCATCAGACGCCGCAGGCCTGCATACGTCGCGTCAGCCAATCGACACTTGACATGTGGACCGTCGCTTCAGTTGCAGAGTGCACGAACCGGCGAACCTTCTTTAAATGCAGAGATCTCGCCTTGATTCGCTAGCGGAAAAGACAACCGACGGCCCGAGGACTCGTCCCGACAAAGCCCTAGAAAGGAGCTCACCTCGGGAGACCTGGCGGTCCACTCCTGACCCGACCCGCTAACTGGTCGGGACAAGAGTGGGGGGCTACAGATGATGCTCAATATTGGTGATCTACAAGATCAGGACATGTGGCAGATGACGTGTCCCAGGACTCAGAAGAAAGGGCCCACAGGGGCCGACCAGGCCACCCTATGCCTGACTTGCAAGCATAAGCTAGCCCTCCTCAGGGCCCCCTTGCAAATTAGCCTCCTCGGCCCCTCAGCTCGCCCCGAGCTGCCACAGGACCAAGGCTCCTTGGCTTTCTTGCTCGTCCCCGAGCTCCCGGCCGAGGCCGTCTTCCTCGGCCCTCCGACCAACTCCACCACTCACAGGCGTAACCGCCGCTCCGCAAATCTCGCCATGCGCAGATTCTACGCCAACAACATCCCACATTCCACACCATCACGATCCCCATTAATAGGCGATCCGCTCTCTACGCGAGCATGACGTCGGGAGAATAACTGCCGGCGAGATTCTCGCGCCTGCTGCTGCGAGCCACCACCGCTATATAAACCCCCATCACAGAGGGGTCAAGTAAGCCACTCTTTACTCTTCTAAGCCGTTACTCTGCTCAGATCTCATTACTAACTTGATCGTCGGAGGGTCCTTGGTGGTACCAAACCATCCCGGGACTTCTTTGCAGGTACTCGTCACCAAACTCCTCATACCACCTCTTCCACCAAAACGCATTGAGACCCACACGCAACAGAAGATAACCATCAAAGTCCACTGGGAGATCAATGGAAGACAACATCTGACGGAGATCCGAAAAGGACCTCCATCAGTATGGTACTGATATAAAATGGCACTTCAGGCTTTGTTTCCTGTTGTAAAATCACATCAAAAAAGGTTGTTAATATATTTTGGCACAACCCAGACAGTGTTTTGATGATAAATGCATCATGTGCAATCTCTTATAGAGACAACATTATGAATTTGTCTATCATGAGCTGAACTCTTCTATAAATTCGGTATATGTTAGGAATCTTTCTCTCTGATACCTATCGTCGAGGGACGTTCGAGCACACAAGACAACAATGCATAAGAAGTATCAACAAAGACTTTTAACATGGTTCGACCAGCCGTCCTAATCCATTGAGGATTCCATTAATATAAGAAAGAGATTACACCTGACAGGTTATCTTGTACTTAATTTGATCATCTAAAATATTGTTATCTCTCAAATCTAGATTAGAATCTTACTCTCTCAATGAAGATAAAAGTTACAAAATCTCACACATTTTTATCTCTCTCTCATCTTGATCTCACCTCAAGAGAGAGGAGTTACAACCCTCATAAACCTAAAGACTGCACTTTTCTTGCCTTAGCCTTAGCCTTGGTCTTTGTTGTGCCTGTCTGAGCTTTGCTTTGTTGTGCCCGATTCTCCTTGATGAAAGTCTCTCTCTCTATTTATGGAATAGAATAAATATTCTCCTACTTAGATTAGGATCAATATATATCTCCTTTATCTTTATCTAATAAAATATTTCCTCTCATTTAAATTTAGATCCAAATCTATATTTAAATAAGAGACTTATCTTAATTCTATCAATAATAACAAACAATTTAAATTTAAACTAATATCAACAATCTCTACATTAGTTTAAGTCTAAATACAATCTCTACATTAGTTTAAGTCTAAATAGAAAGCTTGAGTATGCTCTCATCTCCTTATTCATTAGTAGTCCACACCAATAGATTAATTTTGTCAAACTGTCCATGTCCAATCTGCACTCCCCATGATTCACAAACCGCAGATAGGTGATCGATCCACTGGATATGAGACACAACTCTAGCAATCTCCATCTTGACTCAAATATGTTGAGCCTAATGACCTGAGATTCATTGTTGTTCTCATAATCCTCTTCATCGACGTCCTCGCATATGCAGCATGCTCCTTCTTGGAACTGTTGGGGTCAAAAATTACACCCCGGTTGACTGAGTCAAAGTCAAAGTCAACCCCAAGTAAGCGGGCCCAAGCCCAGGTCAAATGAGCTCAAGCCCAAGTCGAGCTCCGCAGCCGGCCTCTCCCATGCCATAATGAAAATCATGTAATAAATAATTTTGATGTAATTTTTATGAATAAATGTAAGAAAAATAGGCATAAAATCAAATATTTGTAAAGCCTATGGCTCACGTGCAAAAGAAATGAGCACATGAGGCATGAGATGGGAAAAATGCCATTTTGTAAAACCCAAGAGGCTATGTGTAAATTTATAAGCCTATAAAAGGCAACATGATAATGAAATGAAAAAAATAATTCATTCTCCTAAAAAAAGCTTGGGTTTCTGTGCCTCTTTCTCCTTCCTCAAGGTTCTAAACCTTCTTCCCTCTTTATTGAATTAAATCAAGAGCTTAACTCTTCTTTTCCCAAAAAGAAATAGTTTTTCACCATAAAACCTTTGAAGGGGAACTCAGATCTCCTATCAAATCCCTAAAATGGAAGATTTTTAAGTCTCACCCTCTTTCCTCCAAGATCCAGCCAACAAAGAGGAGGAAGAAGGAGACCTATCTCCAAAAATCTCACCTTGGGAAAATCCAAAGCTCAAAAGAAAATCCAGGGCTTAAGAGAAGAAGAAAGGGGCCCCCTTTCATCATCTCCGAAAATCTCTCAGAAGTTTAACTCTACAAATATATATAAATAATAATAATAATAATAATAAATCTCTAAGCAGTTTAACTCCATAAAAAAATATATAAAATAATAAATCCTTTTTTTAGGAGTTTAACTCTAAAAGTCAATCGGGAGTACAACTTCCAGTACATGGGCTAAGCCCATTTTTTTGCAGGCACCCACGCGCCGGACGCGCTCAGCGCTCACGTGTCCTTAGAACGCCACTCACCTTTTTTATTATTTATTTTTTATACACACTCCACACTCAAAACACGTCCCATGTTAGAAAAAATTTCTAACGGGGTACTTCCCCCGCATCCAGCAAAGGGGCTGCTAGCCCCCTTGACCCCCAACCCGCTATCCGAGTAGTGGAACCCCCGTAAACTCTGTGTGGCCCCCGATATATCCAAAATCACTCAAGACACACATACACACACTGCACACGCATAACTAGTTGACCCGTCAATCGGAGGTTTTTTCGCTTCAAAGGCGAGGGGTAATTAACAGCAGCTTAGTCCGCGGCTGCCGGAGATTCGGATCCCCACAATCAATAAACTCCGTCCTACCCTAGGTAGGGGGAATCTGTATACGCCTGATAAGTGCCGCGTATTCCCATCTCAATGGGGTGACGAAAAACACCCTACAGATTCTGGCACGCCTGGTGGGACCTTTTCTCTCCTCCCATATTTCGGGTTAAACGTTCATGCGAACTCAATCAACATAGATATCGATATTTATATTAAAATAATGCTCTTTCATGGAGGATTTCAAGCGATCAAGCCTCAACAATGTCTCCAAGGATAAGCTCAGCTCTCGACACTGCTCCTATCTCTTACATGATGAAGATGGATGACAAGACGATCCTCCCGGCCAGTCTCGGGCCACAGTGGGAGGAGCCACCGCTACCATTTGGCTCTATTCTGTTCGTGCTAGCTAATGACATCCCAGCTCCTCAAGCTCCAGTAACAGACAGACCAGCCTCGAAAGGCAGGAGGCCAAATGTGGTGACCTCGAGGGCACCACTACCCAAATGCAAGTCGGTGTTTGAAAGACTTTCCTTACCGACAAAGCAATAAGGCATATCGGGCAAGCTCCAGTAGTGCCCCTGACAACTGCTCAATCAGGTATCTTCTCTAAGCTCCCCGTCAATCGGCTCATGATGGCTTCCTGGATGACGGATGTCCGTCAAGCCCTCAAAATCGAGAATCTAAGACAGAAAAGGTTCACATACAGAGCTAACAAAATGGCTAGGGCTCCTGCTAGGCTGAACTTCATGAGGTTCCAAGAATAGGGTTACCCTGCAATAACAGTTGAACCGGCTGTGAAGCTCGCTAACTCTTTTGAACCGCTGAAATTGATTCAGAAGGATGCCATGACCGCGAGAGTAAAGAAAGCTGCGATCCGGACAGCGCCACTCAAGGACCCAGCCAGACCAACCGTCTTCAGTCGCCCGTCCTTTCCAAAAGAGGAAGGGCCACGACGATGGTCCGAAAAATCAGCCGCCAAAGATAAAGAGATGGATAGATATGTGGTCTATACTGTCTACATGGCGGGCACATGCAGCAAGAGCAAGGATGGGGCCACCACATCTCAAATCCAATCTGGGGTGAATGTGGCTGCCACTTTTCAAGATCAGCCTCCTTTGGAAGGTAATGAAGAACCTTTCAGTGAGGCTGATAAGAAGAGAGATCCCTCAGTTCATAAGGAGTCGGTGTTGGAAAGCGAAGAGAAGCTAATCTTTCGTCCTAAAACCACAGAGCAGCAACTTCTTTAAGAGCTCTAAAAGCAGCTCAGAAACAAAGACAAGGAGATGGCCAAGCTTTACTCCAAAATTGATAACTTGTCAAACGTCGTCTTACAGCTCACAGCCTAAGTTGCTTCTCAGTCGCCCAATCAAGCGCATGGCTCTGCTCATGAACCATAAAATGGTGTCCCGAGACAGCCGACGCCTATTCCCTCAAATCCAAAGGTAGGCGAGCCGCATGAAAGTCGGCTGCATCCTATCTTGGGAAATGTCTTGACTATCGATGACAGCAACCCGTTAATGCAAGATCAAATTATGGATTTGGTCCCCAACAAAGTCAGAACATTGGTAGCCGAAACCGAAGCGCAAAAAGATATCAGTAGTAGTGGAGACCATATCCTGCTCGGTATGATCTGGTAGAGTTTTCTAGTGGCTATGTTATCCCCAAGTTCGGAAGATTCGATGGGATTGGAAATGGGAATCAACACATCGCCCACTTTAAAGCCTTATGCTGGAATACTGGGGGAAATGATGTACTTCTCCTCCGCCAGTTCGTTAATAAATTAACCGATGTCGCTTTCGATTGGTACGCGAGCATACCGGACGGCTCAGTCACAACTTTCGTCCAAATGGAATCTCTGTTTCGACAAAGGTTCATGAGTGTCAGCGATAAGATCACCATCGCCGACCTCATAAGAACCAAGCCAAAGAACAACGAAAGCAGCACGAATTTTATTACCCGATAGCGCAATCTCTCCATCAAATGTGAACCGCCGACAGAGCATGATCAATCTGTCAGCCACCTCGTCGGAAATCTCAACAATTGGATGGCCCCGTTTCTATGCACCGCGGGTCTTAAAACATTCCAAGAGCTGATCAGGAAAGTTCAGATGTTAGAGCGCTCAAAGCAGGAATCCTCCTCTGATTTCCAAAATAATAATAGGTCTTGGAGAAACCGAAAGGACGATAATCGCAAAGGCGGAAATTCCAACGATGCTGAATCTTTTAACACTTCGGCTAACCGAAATAAGTGAGGGATGAGCGGGCCTAATGCCAACTGGCCTCGGAAGCCAGTATTTAGAGAGGGAGGAGAATCTCTATTGAAAGAGAAGCTGGATAAGGTCTATTCTTTCAGAAGGGACAAAGTCCGTAAAATATTCAAGGATGACCTAAGAAACGGTCTACAATTGCCAGAATAAAAAAGACCTCAAGAAGCGAATATGACCGACGACCCCAAAAATTGCCCTTATCACAGAGTGATAGGTCATACCATCGAGGACTGCTTTGTCTTTAAAGATTGGGTCGAAAAGCAATACAGGGCAGGAGAGATAGAACTGTCTAAAAGTGTGTTAGTAAACAGTCAATCCATGACCGCCAATTTCATACAAACGGAGACCGAAATCCTTCGGGAACCTGATTCTTTCAGACATCTGCCTTTATCTGAAAAGAGCGGACCAAGGCAACAAGCTATGAGACAAACGGGCAATATTGCCAATGAAGAAGCGGTAGATGGGTACACAACCCATACGGTTTACATGATGGAGCCCAGAGGAACAGGTCCTCCTATTCCTTATAGCCATGATGATGACGTAGTTGTTGCCATCCAACACCGGCTCGGTCTAAATGACGGAAAGCCCGCTTATGCAATCAAGCCAAAGGAGCCCATGGTTCCTGTAGAATCGAGCCCAAGCTTCAACAGATGACCACCACGTCGTTAAACTGGAAACAGTTGACCACCATGTCATTAAACTGGGAACAATCAATCCCTAAGTCATTAAACTAGGGATGTAAAAAATGTGTAAATAAATAAAAATGAAAAAATAAGCCGAAATGAGGGGGCAACTCGCAATAAAAATCAGCGAGTAAAATAAAAATGAAAATAAACAGCCGAAATGATGGGGTGACCGCGAATGAATAGCTGAAATGATAGGGCAATTGCGACCTTCGTGATAAGAAAAGCTGAAATAATAGAGCAATCACTGTAAAAAAACTCTAAAGGCGAATGATGAGTTTCTCTTGGTACCATATTCCAGTGTAGCGATACAAACGCCGACCAATATCCAAATCCCTAAATGGCGAATGATGAGTCGCTCCTTGATACCATATTCCAGTGCAGTGATGCAGATGCCAACTAAAATTTCAAATTTCTGAATGTCCCAACGGCGAATGATGAGTCACTCCTGGTACCATATTCCAGTGCAGCGATGCAGATGCCAACAAAGTCCCAAAATTCTCCCAGCCCTACGGTTGGTCCCCAAACTGACTACCGTATACAATCCACGGGCTTAAATAATTCTCATCACACCCATGCCCCACCACAATCACCAGCCACGCGGCCGGTCTCCACCCTTGGAATTATGCTCCATTTGGGAATACTGCTCATATGTCCTCACGATACATGAGGAGAACAAAATTTACGGGATCCTCACGACTCGTAAGAAAACGCTTTCATGGGATCCTTATGACTCACAAAGGAAGAACACACTTGGGAGTCCCCACGACTCCTAAGGAGAAAATACACCTATGAGATCCTTTCGACTCGTAGGGAGAAAATGCTTTTATGGGACCCTTACGGCTTATAAAATTGAAAAGCCTTATTGATAAGGACCTAAACCTGTCTTCTAAGACATCGCTCCCCAACAGGGAAAGGAAATTGATGAATTGCTCCTGACACCTGTGCTTCAGTGTTAGAAACGCTGATACCGAACCCAAACTTAAAATTCCAAACTTTCGATCCCATAGACCCCTAAGTCTTTAAGCTGGGAACAGATGATCTCTAAATCATTAAACTAGGACCAGATGACCCCTAAATCGTTAAACTGGGAACGAGAGAAATCTTCTCATGGCAAATGATGATTTGCTCCTGGTACCATATTCCAGTGTAGTGGTGTTAATGCCAAACCAAAACCAAAATCCCCAAATCCTCTCATGGCAAATGATGATTCACTCCTGATACCATATTTCAGTGCAGCGATGCTGATGTCAACCCAAATCACATCAAGTCAGCTAGACAATCAACGACCTCCGTGGCAGAATCAAGCTCCACCTCGGAAACAGGTCAAATCCCGACACCGTAGAAAGCGGAGCAAGTCAATTTCAACACTGACACCGCAGAAAGCAGAGTAAGTCAAATCCAATCCCCGACACCGCAAGAAGTGGAGTAAGTCAAATCAAGCACCGACCGTCCAAGTCGCAAAAAGGGCAGCACCGACCATCCAAATTGCAAAAAGGGCAGCACCGACCGTCTACATCGCTAAAATGGCAGCACCGACCATCCAAGTCACAAAAAGGGCAGCAACGACCTCCCTGTCGGAATTATGCTTCGACTCGGACTCAAGTCAACCAATGACCTCTCCGTCGGAATTATGTTTTGAGTCGGAATCAAGTCAACCAATGAACTCCCCGTCAGAATTATGCTCCATCTCGGAATCAAGTCAACCAATGATCTCCCCGTCGGAATTATGTTTCGACTCAGAATCAAGTGAACCAATGACCTCCCCTTGGAATCATGTTCCGATCGTTAGAATTATACTCCGACCCCTGGGAATCATGCTCCGCTCGTTGGAATCATGCTCCGATCCCCGGAATTATGCTCCGCCCCCGGAATGATGTTCCACCTCGAAGTCCACCTCTAAGATCCATCAATTTCATACACACAACTCATATACGTGGTGTGCATTTATTGATGGGGGGACTTTGTTGGGGTTAAAATCAACCCCAAGTAAGTGGGCCCAAGCCCAGGTCAAGTGGGCCCATGCCCAAGTCGAGCCCCATAGCCAGCCTCTCCCATGCCAAAATGAAAATCATGTAATAAATACTTTTGATGTAATTTTTATGAATAAATGTAAGAAAAATAGGCATAAAACCAAATATTTGTAAAGCCTATGGCTCATGTGCAAAAGAAATGAGCACATGAGGCATGAGATGGGCAAAATGCCATTTTGTAAAGCCCAAAAGGCTATGTGTAAATTTGTAAGCTTATAAAAGGAAACATGATGATGAAATGAAAAAAATAATTCATTCCTCTAAAAAAAGCTAGGGTTTCTGTGCTTCCTTCTCCTTCCTCAAGGTTCTAAACATTCTTCCCTTTTTTTGAATTAAATTAAGAGTTTAACTTTTCTTTTCCCAAAAAGAAATAGTTTTTCACCATAAAATCCTTGAAGAGAAACTCGGATCTCCCATCAAATCTCTAAAATGGGTGATTTTTAAGTATCACCCTTTTCCTCCAAGATCCGACCAACAGAGAGGAGGAAGAAAGAGACCCGTCTCCAAAAATCTCACTTTGGGAAAAATCCAAGGCTCAAGAGAAAATCCAGGGCTCAATGGGAGAAGAAAGGGGTCCCCTTTCATCATCTCCGAAAATCTCTTAGGAGTTTAACTACACACACACACACACACACATATATAAATATAATAAATCTCCTAGAAGTTTAACTCCACAAATATATATATATATATATATATATAATAATAAATCCTTTCTTTTTTTAAGAGTTTAACTCTAAAAGTCAATCGGATGTACAACTCCCAGTACAGGGGCTAAGCCCATTTTTCTGCAGGCGCCCAACGCCCACACGCTGGGCGCGTAAGGCGCTGGCGTCTAGCGCCCGCATGCCAAGCCCGTGAGGCGCTGACGCCTAGCGTTCACACGTCCTTAGGATGCCACTCACCTTTTTTTATTTTATTATTTTTATACACACTCTGCACTCAAAACACGTCCCCCGTTAGAAAATTTTTTTAAAGAGGCATTGCCCTGAACCCCGCAAAGGGGCTGCTAGCCCTTTTACCCCCAACCCGCTATCTGGGTTGCGAGACCCCCATAAACTCTGTGTGGCCCCCGATATATCCAAAACCCCTCAAGAAACACATACGCATACTGCACATTGAGTTCGCATGACTAGTTATCCCGTCAATCGGAGGTTCCTTCACTTCGAAGACGAGGGGTAATTAACGGCAGCTTAGTCCGCAGCTGCCGGAGATTCGGATCCTCACAATCAATAAACCCCGGCCTACCCTATGCAGGAGAATTTGTATACGCCTGACAAGCGCCGCGTATTCCCGTCTTAATGGGGTGACGAAAAACACCCTACAGGAACCCTTGTACCATCTTCCTTATTTCCATCTCAAGCATGCAATAAAATCATTCCTCCCGAGTACTCACGATCATTACACCGTACTTTATCCTCGAGTACTCATGACCACTAGACCATACTCCACCTTGGCCCAAAACATTATAACCCTTTATCCGGAAATACATGAAAAGGTATTTGCAATGTGCCACGTCCGGAAGTAATCCTCTAGCTATTAATATGAAGATACACACCTTACCGTGAATCGTTGTGCAAATCTCGAGCTTTTATTGATGCTTTGACCGCTACCATATACTCAACGTTTGTTTTCGACAACGCCACTATACACCGTAACGTTTTTTCAACTAATAGACTCAACCATTCTAATGAGTATATGTCCTATAGTCGAATATCTCTTGACCATCACAATCATGTGCATAGTCTCATCTATTTGCTTGATCAAAATTGCAGTGTGCTTAATACAGTTCCCGTCACGGCCCGAAAATGGCACGCGACCGGCTCTCGAATCATGTGAAGTCTATAGGACCCCACCGTAACCCAAGTAAACCGAAAACCAGGAATCTAAACCTTTTTAAGTAAATAGTAGAGGTGAAATTTTAGAAAATGGTTATTAATGAAATCAAGTTCCTCTTTTGAAGTATAAATAAAGTTTGGTTGAAAATACAAGTGGTTTAGACCGAGATTCGAAAATATTTTCGTCATTTAAAATTTTGGCAGCACCTCCTTTGTAAATTTTGATGAAACTAGTACATATGCAAATATATAATATCAGCATCCCTAATCGGGAGCTATCTCATCGCCCAATCAGCGGAAATACAACCACGCAGTATGTACGACGCCCAAGGTGAAGATCAACATAAGAAAAAGTAAAAAAAATGCCAAGCATGATCATCTCAACTAAATCCAACTCGACATATAAAACAATAAGATACAAGTCTTGTCTCTAAGTCCAAAAGAATATACAAGTTTGGTCGATAGAATTTTTAACTAGATTACAAATGAATATAAATATACAAGCGGCGGTTACGATCTGAAATGTAACAACCTAACAAAGCAATCACCTAAAAAGAAGAAGTGTGCCAGCAAGCCGCTGCTGATCCGAGCGGTCGATCCTGCAAGAAAACTATTGCACAACGGGGGTGAGTTGCCAGCTCGTGAGTAGAAAATATTATCAGGTAGAAATCGAATGCATAACGATCTACTTAGGTCATACTGTGATATACTATCATACTATGAGGTAACGAAAGTGGCCGTGTGTATACACGCACACACACACAATATCGTGTCAGTATCGATATATGGAAATATTTCATCCATAACATATATATAGTTCATCCAACGAGTGTCCATCAACGATACTCAAAATCCTCATAAAAACAACCGAGTGTCCAGTATCGGCACTCGAAATCCTCATAAATTTCATGTCCAATATCGACACTCGAAATCCTTATATCTCAGGCGCTGTCTCTCTGATCGGCCCTCATATCCATCTGAACCATATGACTCCAGTCGGTATTCTCCGGATATCCGCCGAGTTTCCATACTGTCACCGGTAGGTATCACTCCCAGCTAGGCTTAACGCCTTTCTATACGATCTTCTTTCCCCTATGTACCATACCGGGTCTATCATGTATCCGTAATCGGTTCCTCCCTCTCTCTCGATTCGGATAATACTCATATCTCAGCACCCAGAAAACTCATGGTGGACGCCAAATATCATATCAAGAGAAAACAACATTTTTAAAACACTCACAAGTTTTATAAAATGATATTCGCGGTTCCTCAAATCTCATAAAAACGGAAATCTCATGAAAACACTATCTCATAAGAATATGGAAATAATGGAACAACATGTAAAGGCACAGAACAGTAATATAATGCATGCTGATATGAATTGAGCAGCAATCTAAGGTACTGATAGGAATATAGTATAATGTGAAATAGCATGGTAAATGTGTTCATATAAGCGTGTTCGTATAAATAATGTAAAGAAAGTACAATATCCGAACAGTACGTGGTGCTGGATACTAAACAGTAATCTATAATACTAACAGGGTATAGTGTGATACGGGTGACATAACAAGTTCTATATGTGTACGTGCCATGGCAATTACCGATGAGGTGCAGGTGTAACATAAGAGTATGTGCAAGTGCAACATGAAATCATCGGTAATGGTGCACGTGTCTTAATACATGAAGTTAAGCAAAGTTAAAGGTATAAACGTGGTATATATCATAAGAAATCGAAATGCGAGCGTATACAGAATAATGAAATCGTAACGTAAACAAGTATTAAGATATTCAACTACGTATGAGCCATACAGTTATAGTTTAAAATAGCACGAAACGTTATTTTGGAAATAGATATCATTTGAAAATTCGTAGCGCACCCTGACGTTATCATTTTAAAGTACGTAATGAATCGTTAGTTTTGAAAGTAAGTATGGCTCTAAGCATCTCATGAATTTCCACTTTGAAATATTAACAAGACCCCTCGAGTCGAAATGAATATGGGCCATAATCGACAATCTATCCTCAACATATCATAAACGGAATCTTTCTCGTACGATATCATCCAATCAAGACAGTACGGATTTATAGTCACGTACGCCAACTCATCTCATATCATATCATACCATATCATGCATACTTATATCGTATATATATACTAATGTCATATATATACTTATATCATATAAAGTACTCATATATATATTTACATATGTAGATATATCTCAATGGCTAAGAAATAGAGACTAGGTATAAAATCTACTCAGTATACGAATATCCGCATATGGTGTTCTAGCAACCCTATAGGCCAGGTATACATTTCTAATATATATAATATCCTAATTGCCATAGTTGCGGGGGTGCTATACGCTATCCATCCAACTTCCTCCGTAGATATACATCTACCCACCTATACGCTTTACCCTAGTTGAAGCTGACGAACGTCTTTCCCTTCTTCTTCATCTTGGAAGTCCCCGCGATTGTATCTACAATCGAAACCATATCGAATCGCATAAAAATTCACATCAAAATTGAAATCATGAGCGAAGCACACCTATGTTAGAACCTATGATCAACGCCTACTAAAACAAAAAAATACCCCCCAAAGTCGACGTACGAACGTCGAACGAACAAATCACAACATAGAAATCCGAAAACTAAATTTCAAAAATCAGAAAATATCACCAAAACCAAGTCAAAATGCTCGCAGATTTTTACTTAGGGAATCTGGGGAAAATCAACATATAAAATATGTTTAGTTATCAGTGAGTGAGCTACAAAACAAACCTAAACCTTAACACATCGACAATGCCGCAAATTGCATCTCCAATGAATAAAACCGCGGTTTTGGTGAGGGGTTAGGGGCTTGAGCTTCGAGGGTGGTATAATACTTGTCCTAACATCTCACAGTATTCACTAAATATTTTTTAGAGAACCCAAGTTGCACTAGATTCAATTTGAACATCAAAACTAAATGAAAAGCCATATTTTTAAAACTTGAAACACTTTAAAACCAATAATACTTACACTAAAACACCCTCATCTATCCCTAATAAGGTTGTAATCACTAACTAACTCTCTACTACACCACCACTACAAGTTGTATCCACCAAAACCTCGCTTTTGAATTCTCAAGACTAAGAAAACATACACTTTTAGCTCTAAACTAGTTTGTCATAGCAAGTTTACGAAAAATATGGTTAAAGAGAGAAATTTTAACTCATGATAAGGGTTTAGGAAAGTTCCAAGCTTGTAAATGATCTCAAAGTGATGACTTGATCACTACATCATGTTTAGGATGAGGATATGAACACTTTTAACAAGGTGTTTTGAGAGGATTTATGTGGTGTTTGGGGTGTAAGAGTTGATGGTGGAGGAGGTAGAGAAGGAGAAGGAGAAAGAGAAGAGGAAAAAGAAGAGATGGGGAAAATGATATGAAGAAAGATATGGTGCCAAGCATAACTCCTTACCCTCTCTCTTGCCCATACTCTAATTTTAAAATAACCATACTCTTTGTCTCCTTCTCTCTCATTTTCTTTTCTTTTCCTTTTTTTTTTCAAAATAAAATAAATAAAAATCATCATTAAAACACAATGAAAAAGTTAACATGTCATGGCAACTTAAACATGTTTTAACGAAAATAAAACTTGGTTTAGTGTAGTAACAAGTAAAACACTAATTAATTTCAACATTAAACTTGTATAAATATAATTATATGCTAATTTATGAAAAGCCCATTTAAATAAATGCTTTCATAAATAATAATTCATTTTAAATTCTAATTATTTTCCAAAAATAAAGGTATATAATTATACCAATCTATAAAAACTCAAATCCATACCCAGTATATAGCCGTAAAATCCAAAATATTATTATTTAAATTCCAAAATAATATTTACTGTTTTTCTGAAATGTTACAATATTCCCCCCTTAAATAAATTCGGTCCCCGAATTTAATTTAAACCCCAAGCCTTAAAACATTTTAGTAAACCAAATCAACGGGGCTCTGAAATCACGAACAAGCTAGAAATAACATAGCGCAACGCGTGCACATGATAACAAAGTGCAAAACTCAAATAACCGAAACTCCAACAAGTGTCATGCTAATCATAAAAGTTATGAAAAAACGCAATTTGCGAAATCTACCGTTTAAATCAAGTACACAATCACGCATAAGCATAATAAAGGCTACAATACGCATATAGTATGCATCCGAAAATGTATGTATGAAAAATCCTTTCAAAATAGCCGCATGATGCGTATCACGGCACAAGCAGCGGACGCTCATTTATGAAGGAATATATATACATATCTATATACGTTTCGCTTAAGATATACGTCTCGCCTTTTGAAAATAACTTAGAAGGGTTTTCCTTTTGTAAAATCTTTTGTCGTTCACTAACACGTAGAAAAATAATGAGACTATAACTTCTTTGAAAACCTTTTCTGTATACATCGATATATGCAAAAACATTCGGGTACTGTCTCTCAGACTAGTCCTGCCCGGTTACTATATGCCATAATGTATTTCATAAAAACGCGATGCTCGAGAAAGAAATCAACATCAACAGGTGTGCATGAAAACCAGCCAACGTGCGACTGGTGCGCAGGAAAATCGAAGTCAAAACCAACCGCAACGAATATGCACGAAAACGATAACCGAGTGCAATGGGTGTGCACGAAACAAAAACCGAGTGCAACATGTGTGCACTAAAGCATCTGTCATGTGCAATGGGTGTGCACTACAACAACATCAAGTGCATCTAGAGTGCACGAAAATCTCAATCAAGTGCATAGGTCCGCACAAAAGCATGTAGTGAAATAGGGTGCACGAAAATCAATATCAAGTGCAACTAGGTGCACGAAAACATCTATATGTGCAACCGGAGTGCACGAAAACCATATCAATGCATCAAATGTGCATGTAAACAACATCGAGTGAATTTAGAGTGCACGAATCAAAATCAGGTGCATACAACGTGCACGAAAATATTAATCATGAAACTCAATCATCAAAACATAAGAATCAAAATGAAGAAAGCATGATACTCGGATCACCAAAACATAAATAAAAAACAAATGATATTGAAATACACCTCTTTCAATGTCGAAAGGTGCCTGTGCACCCGGAGCTGGCAGATCAAGAATTCCTACTTGCCTTCTGCCCACGGCCTGGCGTCCTTTGTTTCTTGGTCCTTGTTCTCACCGCGGACCACCAATTTCACGGCCTCTCGGCTCAACAGCCTGGTAAGGAGTAGCGACAGAAACAGTCTCGCTCTGACACCTTTCTGAACATCTCCTGGCCAAGTAACCTAGCCACTCGCAATGTAGCATATCAACGACGGTGGCCTCTGGCCATCTGAGTACGTACCATACAATCGATCCTGGGTCTAAATCTCTATGGCTGTAGTATCCCAGAAAGAACCCATCATGGCTTCTGCCAATCTCATCTCTACTGAACTGCCTGGAACCAACACTCTTAAAACCCGCTTCTGTTTCGGAACAGCTGCAATCTCATCAAGACTTCTTCTGAAAATATGGCCGTATCCAATGTCACTGCATACGTATCGAATCTCTGGCACCAACAGAGAGGAACAACTATTCATCAATATCTCGCACGAATCTTTTAGTCTACATCTCTTCAATATCAACCAAATAGAAATCATATCTCGATAGCTGCGTAAACTACAATTCATACTCGGCTACGGTCATATCTGGAGTCTCATGCAAGGACTCGAAGCTACAAATTCGGTATCTCTAGCACTTTGTGGAAGAAATTTGGCTAGGCACGTCCCCGAGAACTCGTCCAAAGTCATCGGAGGAATACGCACTGCACGGCCTCTCTCGATTGATTCACACCAGATTTGAGTAAGACCCTCTGTTCCCTTATAAAAAATGAATAATAAATAAAAGCAACGGGAAAAAGTCCCCAAATGGAGGATCATGTGCCCACACGTGATAGGCGCTGTGCTTGACAAAACTAAGCTGAAACTGGGCCTCACGTGCAGACACGTGACCTATATATACAAAGTATATAGGCGCCTGAATAAAGAAAACAATTAGCCAGAGCAAAAACTCACGTGATAGCACGCGATGCTCTTTGGTAAGCTTAATTTGGTGGGGTCACGTGCTACACGTGATGGGCTTCTATACCTTCTGAACCGATAGAATTAAATTCTAATTAAGAGGAATCAGAACCTGTAACAACTCCATTTTTAATGTACAAAGAATTGATTTAAATTCAAAGTATACTTGTAGTATTTAATGTTGTTGATATCTCTTTAAGTATTTATTTCACACCATAATTACAAGAAAGAGCTTGTAGCTCATTGGTAATACCTTGCATTGCTGAACCAAGCCACCAGAGTTCAAATTCCCTGCCCCACATTATTTTTAATATTGTTTTGTTTTAAATTTTATAGAAGCCCAACAGTCCAACAGCCATAACTCCAAAATTTTCCACTACACCCCAAAAATTAGAAGTTCCAGTGACTACCTCCGGCGACCCCCCAGCTTCCGGCACCCCTACTCGGCCGGCGGACCGGCCGACTAGGGCCGGCGCCGCAGGCCGGACTTGGCCGGTCGGCCGAGTCATCAATAGGAAAAATCTGTCTTTTGGGCTACCCTACCCCCCTGCATACTATAAATTCTGTAATAATTTCCAGAGAGCACAATAACTCTCATTCAATCCATTTTTAATACATTTTTCCTAATTTTTTTTACATTTTTAATTAAAAACCCTACACCTATCCTAACCCTAGCCTAACCATATAAATACACCCCTACCTCCTACCCTCTCATCCCAAAATTCTGAGCCCGCTCTCTCAAAATCTCAAGAAAACTTTGGTACTTTGGAAACGAGCGAAAGGCGAAGCGCTGACGAAATTGACGACAAACTTCCGGTGATCGTGCTAGGAACTCTCGACGACGAATCGACGCACCGGTGAATCCTCTACTTCCCTCTCATTCTCTAGTGTTGTCCAAACCCGTAATTCCCCCTTTCTATCTTTCTTTTCTCTCATAAAAATACGAATTTACAAAACCCGACGGAATCGGAACAAATCCGATTTCCGATTCGGTTTTCTATAAAATCTCACTTCTCACCAATACATTCATACTTAAACATCTTTATGTTGACTATTAATCACTTAACAAATAATTTGAACAAGTTTCCTCACATGAAATGATAGCTTTTTCAATATATCGTATTTTTTTCACTTAAATATCACAATGTTTCGTTTTCACATTTAACCCCCTTAACTTTGCTATACCTTAAAGTAGATCACGAGGTAATGACCTACCTCTTCACACACTCATATGCAAACATAACACGCTACTTTGAAAACTTAGAATACGATAAAACAAGATTTACATTTAAATACCATTTTCTTAATAAAATCATTTCTAAAAGTTTTAGCTTTGATTCACTTTTAAAACAATTACCTTTTACTAGAATAATACGATAAGTTGTGGACATCAGTTGTTTATCTAAACCTGACTTTGTGGTGTTTAGGCTAGACAAGTGAGAAAGGTAATTTTAAAAGGCCCGTCTCACGATGAATCGTGAGTGGATCCCTCTTTTCTTTACTTGTACTTACCTGACCACAATTGGCGGTGAAGAGGCGATTTGAGGCATCTAACAACATGTTGTTTAGACCATTTAGAAATAGTCTAGTTGAATTAGAAAACCCTAGAATCTAAAATACGGAAAATCGACTTTTGCAAATAAATACCTTTTACTTAATAAAACCGTATTCTAAAGGATTAGTATTTTACAATCTTTGCAAAGTGCCGCTACAACCTATTTTTGGGGAACCCGTTCGGGATAGTATGGTTTATCGTGCACCCTCGGGCTTAGTAGTGCGAGATTCAGACTTCCGCAAGGAGCATTCGGTCTCGAAAGGTTTAAAATACGACATCTTAAGAAAATGAGATTTTTGGAATATAAAATATTTATTAAAATTATTTTTGTATAAATATATGTATATTTATCATTTAAATATCTATTTTGTTATAATATAAATGTTCCACCTTTTCCCTAAAAATCACAAGAATAAATTTACACTAAAATACCATGACTTCAATTAAATCAATATTAAAGATAAATACCTTTATTTATAAGAACTAGGATATTTTCACTAGAAATGTCACAATATAAAATTCACATTCATTACAACTCTAAAGACGAATAATAAATACTTGGGGTGTATCTTGAAAACTATACAAAAGTATTTTTACATAAAACCCCCTCAAGTTTTATAAATTACCCCAAGGACCCTAGTAAATATAGGTCTTCGATTTACATCTCTACTGTCCGACTCGGCTTTGAGTCTGATTACTCTGACTTGAATATGATTCAAGTCAATCTCTAATTCTATAATATTACAATTCAACATGAACACACGAATCCATGAATCCAGTTATCAATCTATTCAACTTGACTGAACCAAACCATGGATATACTTTCCATTTACATGAATCCAGTTTACATCCGTTACTGATATCATGGTTTCGGTCAGTCACCCAACTATACAACTTATATAATACAATATAACAATACAATCAAAACACTACGGGGTTTAACGGGTAGATTGGTACGGAAGGTGTTAAAAGTGGCACGAGACAGTAAGATTAAGACACCTAACATGAATCCTGTTGCTTTTGTACCGTGGCATAACGGTTCCTTGTACTTTCAGTTTGCCCTGGTCTCTAGCATATAGAGACCCCTCTCGTATACACTGGCATCCTTCTGTACCAAGCTACAAACAACAGCGTTAACACAATATTCTACAACATTATACAACTTTAAAAGATACATTCTTATTCTGTCTTTCCTATTTCTCCCTTAACTTTGGGACTTACCGAGCGACCTGTTCGCTGGCAACATTCTATTTCTTTCTTCTTTGAATGTCGTCAGGTGATCTGGACACAGCAGAGATCGAGCCCACCAGTGAATACTTGGATCAGTTCCTCGAAGACCCCGAGCTCTAGACATTGTACATTTCCATTCAGTATTTTCATTTCCTGTTATGCCATTGTTTAGGCATCGTTTTTATTTCAGTTGTATTTCCTTTTCATGCATTGTACAAAAGAATGTTATTAAATAAAGTTGCTGTTATTTATTATATCTCTTGTCTCTTATGATTACTTTTATATTGCTTAGATACGCTTAGCGTATGTACTTCTGAGTATATACTTAGCGGACCTCGTCGCGTCCCCTTCGCCGTATACCGGGAAGCGGGGCGTGACAGAACCCCTAGTTGGAAAATGTTTCCTTAAATCTTTCCAAACAAGAAAGATCACACTCTGTAAAATAGGGCACCATTGGATTAAAAATCCAATGGTGATTAAAAATCACCAATCTAAAGAAAGATTTCCGTATGGGAAAATATCTTCCTAATCTTGTTAAGAACAACAAAAAAGATATCTTCTGTAAAACATAGGTCCTTAGATTAAAAATCCAACGGTGAATAAAATTCACTGATTGATCTAAAAGATCATTTTGGTTGATTATAAAATCAATCAAAATCTCTGATTTTCTAAACAAATTGATTCCCTTCTTCTCCTATAAATAAGAGCAAAGAAGCAAAGGAGAAAAAGATACAGAAAGAGAGAGAAAAAACCCCTTCATAAGCCAAAAGAAAAGAGAATTTAATTCTCCAGAGAGAAGAAGATCTCCAAAAAGAAACCCTAGGTAAGGAAAGGAACCAAACACAGAACCTTTTACCTCTTCTTCACCTTCACAAGAGTTTAAATTTTCTAAAAAGAACTTAGTTCTTCCTCTGGTTGAAGATCCGTAGAAGAAGATCTCCCCATAAGTTGAGAATTTAATTCTCATCCGGGAGATCTGTTATGCAGATTCAAAACTTAGGGGGAGAATTGAGTCCAAAGAATTTAATTCTTACAACAGAACATATAGGAATTTAATTCCTCTAAATAAAACTAAGGTTTAACCCTATAACATAATTTAATTCTTATTAAATAAGGGGCTTGAAAACTTAAGATCCCTATGCACGTAAAAGGAGATTAGCATCCAAACATCACGTGCTCCCACATGACCCATGAACAAACCTTTGTAAAAGGGGAATAAACTTAAGACAGATTCCATTCTTAGGGCGCCTCACGTGACCCCACGCGACCCTTTAATAGTGCTTAGCACTTTTCAAAAGAGAATAAAACAAAGACAACTTTCAGTCTTTGGGGACGCCTCACGTTATCCCACCTGATCCAATAGTGATCAGCACTCAGAAAAGAAAAAAGGGAACAAATCCAAAAAAGCTGTGCCAAATCTCAGGCACCTCATGTGACCCCACATGAGCGCCTCAGACTTTTGGTGTTTAACACCACTTCAAGCGCCTCACGTGACCCCACGTGAGTACTTCAAATCTTCAGTGCTTAAACAATACTTTAAGACCTCACGTGGGAGCACGTGAGCGCCGAACATATGCTAGTGTTTAACACGATGATAGGCCAACCTTAGCCCAAGTTAGCTAAGTCTCCCAAAGCCAAAACCTTTTTTTTAACCGAGCCCTAATTATGCTCAGGTCTTCCAAAATTAATCATCTCAGATGGCATTTACAATAATGTTTATCCCATTGCTTCTCAATCTGGCATTTGGTTCAAAGGTACATCTCTTCACACCTCTGATACATGTTGTTGTAATTCTTCAACGTCTTCAGAGAGATAGTGGGTCCCGACGACCAATAACCATCTGGTGCATTTCCAAACCCATGATTACATCCAAACAATGGACCGCAACGTCCTTAAACTGATGATGGACCGTAATGTCTTTAAACTAACTCTGGACCGTAATGTCCTTAAACTAAATTCCATGACCGTACCTTTGGACCGTAACGTCCATAAACTAAACTCTATAGACTATGATGTCTTTAAACTCTACGGACTATGATGTCCTTAAACTCCACGGAATATGACGTCCTTAAACCATAGACGGTTTGGTTTTCTACTTCACTCTTATACTCTTGGAATTTCTCAAAAGCCTCGGATTTATGTTTCATCAGATAAATGAATCCGTACCTTGAGTAATCATCCGTAAAAGTAATGAAATAGGAAAAATCACCTCTTGCATGTGTAGACATTGGACCACATACATCGCTGTGTATGAGTCCTAAGAGCTCGCTCGCTCTTACTCCATGTCCAGTGAATGGAGTCTTTGCCATCTTTCCTTTGAGACATGATTGACAAGTGGCATAAGTTTGATATTCGAACGAGTCCAAATATCCTTCTCTATGTAACTTAGTCAACCTTGTCTCATTGATGTGACCTAGTCTATAATGCCATAAGAAAGCTTTATTTAAATCTGGAGACTTTCTTTTTAGTGTGTTCTGGACATTGAAAATTTGGAGTTGGTTTAAGACATATATACCGTTATCCAGTATACCGGATCCAATCAAACTATGATTAAGGTGGATGTTAACAACATCACTTACAAACGTGAAATCATAACCTTTATTTGATAACAAGAAAACTGATATGATATTACACGTTAAGCTAGGTACACAAAAACAGTTATGTAAAACCAAAATGTGTCCACTCGTCAATCCCAGGTGATAATCCCCTACGGACACAGCTCCCACGCTAGCTCCGTTAGCAACCATCAGGGTCATATCACCATCCTTCAGCACCCTACAGTTTCTCAGTGCCTACAATGAATTGCATATATGAGATCCTGATCCGGTATCCAATACCCAGGAAGTAGAGTTGATTGACAGACAATTCTCAATTACAAACACACCTGAAGTCGAAGCCACAGCTTGTTTCGGTTCCTGGTTCTTGGCGTTCTACGTCTTGTAATCTTTCTTCCAGTGCCCTTTCCTATGACAATGGAAGCACTTATCCTGGGCCACTACTGGTACCGCAAAATTTTTCTTTCCCTTCGCTCCCACCTTACTAACACCTCAGGTTTGGTGGCGGCCTTCTTCTTCCTTCCTTTGGCCCTAGCCTTGGACCCGGAAGAAAAAGCACCGCTAACAAACATAGCGGGTGTTTCCCTTGCCTTCTGCAAGGTGCCCTCTGCACTCCTCAACATGTTAAGGAGTTCCGGAAGTTCAACTTCTTTTCTTTGAATGTTGAAATTCAGAATAAACTGGGCGTAGGTGGAAGGAAGGGACTGGAGAATAAGGTCTGTATAGAGCTCATTATCCAAAGTCGTCCCAAGGTCTGTGAGCTCTTCTATATAGCCAATCATCTTAGGACATGTTCTCCTACCGATGATTCGACGGCCAACCTCGCTCGAAACAAGTTTTTAGAGGTCTCGTATCTTGCTATACGAGATTGCTCTCCATAAAGTTCCTTTGTATGGAGAAATATGGCATTAAGATCCATATCCTCGTGCCTCCTCTGATGTTCATTGTTCATCGAGGCAAGCATGATGCACTTGGCCTTCGCGCAATCATACTCCCAGGTTTTGCGGATTTCCTTATTCGCATTACTGGATTTGGGACCTGGGACTGCAGGTGCCTTAGCGGTGAGGACGTACCCCAATTTGTCATAGGTCAAAGCCATTTTGACATTCCGCAGCCAATCTTTATAGTTTGGCCCTGTCAGTATATTTTTCTCTAAAAGTAACTTAAGTCCAGTCATTTTCAGGGTCGCTGCAAGTAGGAGAGAGAGAAGAAACACTTTAGCATGATGCTCTTGCAAGTTTAGAGTGTTTTTTAATTTATCTAAACTGGATGGCTCCCACTGTATCTCGAATCCTTCCTCAAACTATAGAAGAAGAATTAGCCAGGACTATTCTCACTGTACAATACTTGCTTAACCGTTCAGCCAGGCTGGTGTCGGTACTTCGAGGGAGGTTTTCCAACGCTTTCGCGAAGTTCCTTAATTAAATAACCTCTTTTCTCTGGGGGCGTAACCCCGCTGACACCTTTCTTGACACCTACTTGGTTTATAGCATTGATCGTTAAGTGACGAATCTCCTGATGAGTAGCATATACTCACAGTAGGATCGGGATCCAAATATCATCGTATGATAATGTTGAAGGAATCCTACCAACATTCATCAAACTCCAAATGGTATGCATCTCTTTGGCAAATTTCAGTTTCTTTAGAAATTCCCGATATAAATTTTTGCCCCATACTCTTATGACCTTGGCGTTGGTCAAAATGTCATAAGTCACATGTCAAGTTCTACCCATTATTATCTTGTTAATTTGAACCCATCCGTACATATCCTTGACGTTGGTCAAAATGATAATACGACTGTCCCAAACTAACTCATCTATCTATGCAATAAATGAATACCCAGTAGCTACCAAACACTATGCCTTGGCGTTGGTCAAAATACATAGCTTGAATACTACTGAATACCCAAATGAAATGACGGAGGGCTACGAATGGTTTTGGCGAAACCGTGAACGTAGTTAACTTGATATGACCGAAGGAACCTGATAGCTTTTAAAAGGAGTGGTTAAAGATCCGCAATTAAAAATATCATCTGTTTTAAAATAACCGAGTGGTTTCTTTTAAATTGTTCCAACGATTCAAATTTTGGTTTATTTTCTTTGCATTAATAATAATGCGTCCCATCATTAACTTATCATTGCAAAAAACAACGAAAATACAACGTCCTCTTATGCCATCCGCATTCGCCACTGGGTCCCGTCATCACCCGTTAGGTTACTTAACTAACGGCAGAGCGGGGGCTGGGCTAGCGCGGGTGTAAAACATAAGTGACGTCTAAATAGCTATCATATATAGATATTGTACATTCGTCAGACGCAATAATAGGCATTCCAGATCACAGATGAACATTATTGGATATGCAAGCAATCCGCGTTTGTTTTGAGCCTGCAACAAAAGACGGATTACACAGTTGTGATGAATAGCCATTACCCCACCCTAGACCCCTACGGGTACGGCAAACTACCCGCCAAGTACCCGAAGTGAAGCGGTCTCCCTCAACAACGTGAGTAGGCCACTAAACACTTCAAAGTACCCGGTAGTTTGTGCACCCCTCCTATCCGTGAAAACACGGAAAAACTTTAGACTGTATAAATCCAATAACCGGATACTAGAAACTGGCTTAAATCAAAGCCGGCTAGTAAAAACTATCCGGATGTCGTACGTGCGTAAACACACGTATGCGTCCGAACCCTTGTCGTAAAACCATACGACCTCTATATCGTTTCGCCTGGAGTAGGGAAACTCTCTGTGTGGGACTCTAAAGACTCGACTACTACGCTGGCAGTGGGTTTAACCACAGACCGCAAGCGGCACTAGCTGTACTTAACGGTCCCCAGGTAGATGTCGATAAGAAGGCCGATGAGGAAACCCATCCGAACTCCTACTTAGCCTGATGTGACAATCTCCGTACAGTCCGGTCTGTTCGTCTAAGACTATCGCATATCGGGCCTAGGGGGGCGGCAAGCGTCAGTCCCCTAATAGCGGTATAAGTCGTGTCGGAGCGTAGCCCATTACACCCTGAGAAGCAACTAGAACCTACCAGTAAATCTCGCTTGCCCTGGCCAGGGACTTTGCGTAATGGCTCTCTGACACAGCGCGATATCAACTCCCAATACCGGGAGAGACGAATCCTGTCTAACCGCCACTGCCTCCAAGTGCTCGGGACTGCACCCAACTGCTACCTGTTTGCATGACTCCTTTGAGCCGTGGTAGGGTAGCAATCTAAGAACAGTGGGACACACTCGAGGCGAAGTAGCAGTGTCAAGTCTGCGGACTATGCTGTACTCATGTCACCTGGGAACTGTTAACTGACGACGGGTATAATACCAACCAGCAGTTCCCCGTGAGTCCTGTCCGGTGTACCCGTAACCCAACGAGCACCTGCATACTATCTCCAGTACGACGTATTGACGGCTGTGGGACAGACCATCTCCCCAACTGGGATGAGAAGCGTACACACTAGTCTACGGAGTATCGATGCCCTGTCTCGATAATCCTACGACTAGGGACCTGAAAAGGATGTGCTTATAGACTATCCAGCCCCCACTAGTGTGACTGCCATCACAACGCTGGTAGTCAAGAAAGATTCTAAGAGCTCTATCAATACGTATACTCACATATTAAGATAGATAAAACCAAGTAGCATACTACCATGTTTAGCAAGACTGTTATATAACTTTGAATATCCCAAGCTTCCATTAAGTAATATATAAGCTAGTATGATACAATAATGGCCCCTAAGGCATATACACTAACAAAAGCAACATCTGGTGTGGTACTTGACATCTCATGATTGACTCAATTGCCTAAGCAAGTGATATGTCAATCATGCACATCCCTCTTCTCTTTAGTCTGTAAGACACCTTTAGAGAGGGTGACTCCATCACCTGCAGGTATGCTACCGTGCCAGGAGTCGTCCATTCTAAAATACCTGTAGAATGCTGTCTACGTATCCAGATTGAGAAACTACCCAAATCTAGATCTAAAATTATAGATCTAGTAACCAGAATGTCTGATATTATATCTATATCCTATGTGGAGAAACCACTGTGTGACAACCAAAGTATAACCGATCGTAGTATAGGAATTTCACTTCCTGCTATGTGTATGTCATCCATATACCAGGACATCACACCCTACTACCTTCTTAACAGATCCATCCCCTATTCTGATGAAGTCAAACCTATGACTGTCACATCAGAAATAGATGATCTATCTCCGCTATATCTGCTTTAGTCTATAAATAGACATAAGCTACTTGCCCACTATTCTTCCGCTGTTCCCATTGACTATGACACCCCTCTGGCAGAGTCATATATATGTGCACTTCTAAAGCTAGTTTAGAATGATGCTATACTCATCCTCCTGCCGGGTCTCATAGCCTGGAACAACAGTAGTGTCAATTCTGGGTAAATAAGAACCTCCCTATCACCGTCCTTGAGGCTACCGGAGTACCTCTCGGGTGCCTGAGGTTACCCACCATATCTGCGGAGTGGCTAATGGAATGTCAAACCAGATTGAATCTTTAGGTTCTTATCAAATTTTCAGTAATCGTTTGCGGTTCTGGAATCACTTCCTGTTCTACCATACTCCCACTACTGTTTTATGAAAAAATCCATTTTTATTAAAACTGTGGCGAGTCAAGAACAATATCACTATTGATCTTCCAGATGGTAGAAAGTCAACCCTCGTCATAGCCCGGGTTAACCCACAAACAGCCATTACAGAAACGCGCCTTGAGTTATCCAGAGTCTGGTTTTAAGTATAAGCCGGACAACTCCCCGTATCTTAATATTGTTAAGATATGAACTATTCTATATCCTAATATAGAAACAGAGGCACTGATTTAATTGGAACCAGATTCAAATCATGCAGCTGTCTCCAGTGCATGTCAACTAAATGGAGAGAGGCCGATCAGCATTATTCAACTTAGGAATACATCCAAATGCGAGTAACCTGAAAGAGAAGCAAGTTCTCATAATCATTACTATCAACTGAATACCATACTCAAGTATCTACATCTTCGATCACCTTGAAGAATCCTGATACTTGCAATACCGGTTCTCTACTTTATTCATATACATATAACTTCTCAAAACTTGGATCTTGTATTTCTATGAAACACATGTCTAAGAACTAGAGAAGTCACAAGTAAACAAAATATAGTATGAGTACCAACCCCTCTGTCCTATTGGACACAGGACAACATAGAATACTCTGTATAAGTCCTCTGAGTCTAATAACTCATTCCCTGTATGTCGTAGGTTGAAACTGTACTTATGGTTAAGAAGAATTACACCGCTGTTTAATGCTCCTTACCTAACCATCTACTGATATAGGTAAATGTCATGGAAATAATTTCAAAAAGTGATATCTCACTTTATAAAAATAAACATACAGATATATCAATTTGAAATTGGTGCATAACAATGGATATTCAAAACCAAATATTTGCCGTCCAGCAAACAACCCAGGAGATTTCCTCAAATATCACTAATTACAACGAATCTCGATATAATGAGGATGATCACCCAATTCCCAATAACTTACTCCCACTCATCATCTGTAAAACCATACAGAAGTGAGAATCAAACCTGGTAAATACATACCCTGGAGCAAGGGCTAATTGGGAAATCAGTTTTCTTTTAACAATACACAGTGAAACTGAAACATGTAAATGTTTCGAAGGGGTATTCGGGTATTCCTAGTAATGTCTCTTCCATTATCCAGATTCATGACTGTAACCGTACATTTCTTTGTCATCTCTCCAAATCCCTTTATTTTTCTTTAGTCTCTACCTTCTGCACACCATCGTTAGGCTAAATGGTTTTCTTCCTTCCCTACCGTTCGGCACCAGCCTATGGTTTGGAAGAAAACTATCCAATAAGCGTAATAGGTGTACTGTCCTAATCTTAGGAGCACTCGCAACGCGAGAGAAGGTAAAGATAAAAAACAACTGAACAAACCTTATTCTATTTCTCCTGAACCAGAATCCATCCCCGAACTGGAACAAGTCCACTCAAGTTCGTATATAACCATACGATGGATTATCCAAATAACCGTGGATCTTCGTAGTAATACGGGGTATTCTGGAGAAATACAAAGGTGAAGCAGGAGTGGCGATGAAATACTTGGTTTGGTCATGAATAGTAGTCGCAATTTTACTTTTCCCTCTTTCTAATCCCTTTATTTTGTCTTTACTTATTACCTTCTGTACACCTCACTTAGGCTGATTGGTTTTCTTCATTCCCTAACTTTTGGCACCTACCTATGGTTTGGAAGAAGACTATCCAATCAGCGTAATAGGTGTACTGTCCCCTAATCCAAGGAGCACTCGCAACCAGAGAGAAGGTAAAAGGAAAAGACAACTGAATAGTCCTATTCATTTTCTCCAGAACCGGAAACCATCCTCGAATCTGGAACAAGTTCCTTCGAGTTCATATATAACCATGCGATGGTTTTATCCAATGGAAGTGGATGTTCGTAGTAATACGGGGTGTTCTGGAGAAAAGGGTAAAAGTAGGAGTGGCAATGAGGTATGCAACTCAGGCAATTCAAAAGCCAGTGTTTTAAGAAGGTTAGGTCAACTTGGTCATAGAGTCATAGTCTAGGGTCGGGCCATGGTCGCTGCCAAAGAGAGAGAGAAAAGAAACACTCTGCGTGCACTCTAACGTAGATCAGAATGGTTATCACTTTATCTAATCAGGAAACCTCCCACTGTAACCTCAAATTCTCCTCCAAACCTGAAAGAAGAATTAGTCGGGATCACCTGAGGAGTAAACCAACTCATCAGTGGGAATCGGGAACCAACTATCATCGCATGATAATGTGATGGAATCCACTCACATTATCACACTCCAGAAGGTATGCGCATGCCTGGCAAGTTTCAGTTTCTTTAGAAACTCCCGATGTGATTTTTACCCCATGCTCTTATGACCTTGACGAAGGTCAACAAATCCTAAGTCACATGTCAAGTTCTATCCGTCATTGTCCAGGTTAATTTGAACCCACCCGTACATCGACCTCAGCCCGGTCGTGTCCCAAAAGAATAATATACAAACAGGCAGTGACGGCAGTCCACATGTAGGACGCTCGCCCCGCAATATCAAATGTACAAATATACCCAAACTGTACTACCATTACATCCAGGCTATCCACCACGACAAATCCGCAACATCAAAGCACAACACAGAACATCAACGTGAATGTCACGTTCGCAAATCCGTCTAAAAGGGCTATAGCAATTAGACAAGATTTACCGATCAAATGACATTCACGGTCGCAGATATAATGTAAGTATTGTAAACTAACGTATTTAAAATATTCGATCGACAAAATTTTCCAAAGTGGGCCCCAAGCACAAATCCAGTACTGTAACAAATCTGGGCCCAAACAAAATATTCCAGAAACCCCAATTCCAAGATTAAGACCACTGTAGAAAAATTGGTGCAGAGAAGACACATAATGGCGGCGGAACCGCGGCCAAAACATGGGTATGGCAGCGGTTCCGCGGCGGCACTGTAGCATCATGCTACCAAATTTTCACAGATGTCTTAAAAAAGCCTGCCTGATTTTATGAAACACTCAAAATAATTTTTCAACGACAAAATTTTTTTGACAGAAACTGCATAAATTGGAATCACGGTTTTGGAAATTTCGTTCGATCGATATTTTAAACACGTTAGAAGAAGCTAGTAAAGGTTAATGGCGTGGCTTTGATACCATGTAAGTCTACGGTAGCGCCCCGGCCGTCAATCCGAGGCCAAAACGTCGGAAACGAAAACTTTTTCTTAAACTTGAAACTGGCGCTATCGTATACTTTCACCCGGATCGAACCATTAAGATTAACTAGCAACTAGAGAAAGGTTAGAAAGGCTATACCGATCGATCCATGTCCTTCAGTCCTTAGCCACCATCTCTTGCTCCTCACGGCATCTCCGATTTCCGGTCTCCTCGTCGGAAGGGCACCACATCAGTGAGTATTTTTACGGTCTCCCACCTCTGGACCGAGGCAATTCGGACACGAAGTTTGCTAGCCGACGTGTCCAAGATTGCTGTAGAATATACGTAGAACACTTTGTCTCAAGGGTTAATCGAAGTTGCCATTTTGGGTGGAGATGGAATGAGCAATGAAAATGGAGCTTAGGAATTTTGTAGTAATGAAAATGAATCACCAATCGAATTTCCTCAAGGATGGGGGCTGCGTAATATGGGCTCGGCCATGGCAAAAAGGAGAGGAGGGGGTGAGCATAAGGCAAGAAAGAATGGGTGATCATAAGGAAAAAATGTCACACTAAATACCTTTTCAATCCATTCACAATTAATGCATCAATAATGCACAAAAAAAGAAGCCAAGCTCATATAGAAACCTCATGAAGTCTCCACAAGCTGCTAGAGAACCAGCCATCACAAAAAGGCCCATCCTTTACAAATTCGAAATTTGCAAGAAACCCCCTCCTCACAAAAATCAACCAAGAAGAATAGAAAAGAAATTTGGCCAAATCAAGAATGCAAACTGGCAACTTCAAAAAGCGATCCCGTAATAAAATCACAGGGTAACTCCGCAACTATATATACATACCCGCATTTGTATTCCAACCGAATACAAATGCAATGAGACAAAATCTACACAGTATAATACTAGGATCCGGCTTAAACCAAAGCGCGCTAGTATTATCCGTCTGAACCATGACACGTGCACAAGTGCATGCGTTTGTTCGTACCCCGCCATAAATCCATACGGCCTCTACAACGTTTCGCCCGAAACTTGAGAAACTGTTTGTGGGGAACTCTAAAGACTCGTCAATACTTTGGCTGTGGATTTAACCACTAGCACGTCAGTGGTACTAGCTGTACGTAACGAGCTACCAGGTATTGAACAAAAGGGAGATCGATGAGCGAACTCATCCGACACCCTATTGAGCCTGTCAGTGATAATATCCGTACAGTCCGGTCCGTTCGTCTATGAGCATCGCATGTCGGGCCTAGGGGGTTGGTAAAAGTCAGACCCCTAAAACCGGTATAAGTCGTGTCGGAGTGTAGCCCAGAACACCCTGAGATACTACTGGAATACCTACCAGTAAATCTCCTGCCTTAGCCAAGGACTTCGTGTAATGGCTCTCCTAGACACAACGCGATCTCACCCCCAAGTCCGGGAGAGACGAAACCCCTGCCGATCCGCTCACCGCCTCCATGTGGCTCGGGACTGTACCCAACTAAAACCTGTTTGCACGACTCTTTTGAGCCGTGGTAGGGTAGTAATCAAAGCACAGTGGGAACTCACACGAGACAAATGACGATCTCAGGTCGATGAACTAACCTGTACACATGTCACCAGGGAAATGCTATCTGACGCTAGGTATAAAAACAACTAGCATGTTCCCGGCGAGTCCTGTCCGGTGTACTCATAACCCAATGGGCACATGTATACGTCTTAGGTGAACCAACTGACACCAATGGCCTGTGAGACCAGCCACCGCCCCTCGTCGGGGTCTCGATCCATATACACTAGTCTACTCTGGAGTATCGATGCCCTGTCTCGAAACTTCCTCGACTAGGGACTTTTTAAGGATATGCTTATAGACCCCAGCTCCCACGTATATGATCGCCATCATACTGCTGGCCGTCAAGCAAAAATCCTAAGGGATCTATCAATGTGTAATAGTGATCTGTAAGGTCATCTAAAGCTGTACACGATGATAAAGATAAACCAGATAGCATACTATCATCTTGAGTAAGACTGTCCTACCGGTATAGGTCCTCCCTCAATCATTGCAATCACGTGCCTGCGATCCAATAATTGACTTTGAGGGCACTATATCCAACAAAAGACTCTGAGGCAGCGCTCACGTGTAAAGCACGAGAGTGCTAGTGCCAAGAGCGCCAGCGCTAAGAGTCAAAGACTCTGAGGCAGCGCTCAAGTGCAAAGCACGAAAGCGCTAGCGCCAAGTGCACCAGCGCTAAGAGTCAAAGACTCTGAAGCAGCGCTCATGTGCAAGGCACAAGAGCGCTAAGCGCTAGAACTAAATGTTCTCCACCGATTGGATCAAAGATCCAACGAAGATGATAAATCATCAAATTACCAGAATTAAATTCTGTTAAGGAAATACTCCTCAGAATCTTTCTAAACAAGAAAGATTGTGCTCTGTAAATCAGAGCACCGTTGGATCAAAGATCCAATAGTGATTAAAAATCACCAAGCTACAGAACAATCTCTGTATGGGAAAATAATTTCCTAATCTTGTCAAGTAACAAGAAAGATGTCTTCTTTAAAACAGAAGCCCTAGGATCAAAGATCCAACGGTGGGAAACATCCCCAAATCAATCAGAGAAAAGATCTCCTTAACTGATCCAACAAATTAGCCTCCACTATATAAAGGCCCCAAGACTTCAAGTCTTGGATAAGGAAGAAAAAAACTCCCCATAAGTTTCATACAGAGGAACCCCTCCCCCCCCCACAAACTTTAAGAAATTTCAAAGAGAAGAGCACGCTCTCGGAAGGAGAAATTTTCTTCAAGGTAAAGAAGAGAGATCATAACATCTCCTGAATTTTTGAGAGTTTAACTCTCACATCATAAGAACTCAGTTCTTTATGTAGATTACAAATCCATAAGACTAGGTTTTTTCATTAAAAAAAACCAAGAGATCATAGCATCTCATCAAATGGAGAAGAACTCAGTTCTTAGATCTATGAGACACAGTCTCTTGTAAAACGAGAATTTAATTCTCAGAGCACAAAGTTAATCAAAACTACCAAAGAAGAGCCTCAACGCTCTAATTTAAAAACAAGAAGTGCCTTAGCGCTCTAAGTCTGGCGCTCAGCGCCCAGCGCTCCAAGCGCTATTTTAAAAGTGGAGCGCCTCAGCACCCCAAGTCTGGCGCTCAGCGCCCAGCGCTCCAAGCGCTATTTAAAAAAAAAAAAGCGCCTCAGCACTCCAGGTTTGGCGCTCAACGCCCAGCGCTCCAAGCTCTATTTTATAAAAAATGCTTTCGCGCTCCAAGTATGGCGATCAGCGCCAAGCGCTCCACGTGCTCCTCACATGGGCGCTATTTTATAAGAGCGCTCTGCATTCATTGACTGGCGCTCAGCGCCAAACGCTCCACGTACTCCTCACATGGGCGCTATTGTAAAAGAAGCGCTTTAGCGCTCCAGCGCTTCAAGTGCTATTTTATAAGAAACGCTTTAGCGCTTCAAATCTGGCGCTCAACACTATGCGCTCCACATGCTCCCCACGTGGGCGCTATTTCAGAGGAAGCGCCTTAGCGCTCCAAATCTAGCGCTTTGTACATAAAGCGCTCTATACATAAAGCGCTCTGCGCTACAAAAAGTGTTCAACACTCAATAAAATATAAAAAGAAAGAGGGATGTCAGAACCCAAACTAATGCTCAACATTATTGAACAAAAAAGGGGCTGAGCCCAAACAAATGTTCAACACCCAATCAAATGTTCAACATTTTATTCAGAATTGAATGGACTGAGCCCAAGTTGGCCACAAGTCCCTAACTCAGACAAACCGAGCCCATATGCTCACGATTTCCCTAATTGGTCTTAGTCCCAAACCTGACTGCAGATCTTCCAACCAACATTGGTTCAAGGGTATATCTTTTCAATCCTCTGATATGTGTCGTTGTGATTCTTCATCGTCTTCAGAGAGGTGATGGGTCCCGACAACCAGACATTCTCTGGACTATGATGTCCTTAAACTTATGGACCGCAACGTCCCTAAACCAAACCTCACAGACTATGATGTCTTTAAACTCCATGGACTATGATGTCCTTAAACTTATGGACCGCAATGTCCCTAAACTAAAACGATAGAGTCTAAACACTCTTTCGTTGGATCTAAATGATCCCAAAATCTTGTTGAGTAGATCTTAGTCTAAAATTAGACTAACGTATTCTCAACAAACGTTTGAGTTAACCTTAGTCTAAAACAAGACTAACGGTCCTTAAACCAACCTAAACCTAAATGTAAGAAAATACGGATTTGGACCGATCCACGCCCTACGGGTGACAACATAAATTAGTCTCCGTATACAATCCACGGGCAACCAAAAATAACACACACACACACGATACGAAGTGACCTTCTGGAGCAGGATAAAGTGGTTACCGTGATGCGGTAACGTAATTAACTGCAGGGGCTTGCGCCTGTAGGGAAGAGCACCCCCATAATCAAAAAACCCTTCACAATGAGGGGGAATCTGACGAAGTCTGCTACAATGGCCGCATCCATCTAAACCTCCGATACACGGTGTTATAAATCAACTTGGCATCTTCGGAGAGGTGGACGGATAAAACCAAATAGCATCTGCCCCCAAATTCAGGCAAGACGTTTGTCTTCCAGGTTTTCGGCGGTAAACAGATTCTGGCACGCCCGGTGGGACCTTTTCCTCTTTCCACTCCACACTTCGTGCATCGTGTTTCGCGAACAAATCGCGGTTTAATATTGTTGCCCATGGATTCGAGGTACTAAGATTTGGTGTATTGTTCCCGAGCAGAGAAAATGGCTTCCAACTGCACCAGCTGCAACAACAACTTCCGCTCCATCCTCGTTGGAGGAGTGGCCTATGGGCCCCAAGCGGCCTCCATCTTCGCCATGCTAGTGGAACAGGTGACTCAGGCCACCACTGGACTATTCTTCGGGACCATGCTCCCACCAATGAGCTTCAACGCCCCAGTTCCATCGCAAGAAGCTTCAAAGAAGTCGGTGTTTGATCGGCTCACCACTACCGCAGCTCCTCTCAACGGGTCGTCCAATTCCAACGCCTCGGTATTTAACAGACTAGGCCTAAGCTCAAATGGGCCCATGAAGAAGCCTGCAATACCCGAAGGGGTTATCCCAAAGCGGATAGCCATTCCAACCCCAATAAACGAAGTCATAAGAGAGGCTTCTCCTGCTAAGAAGTCGGTTTTCGCAAGACTGGCCACTCCTACTCCCGCTTCAGGCGAAGTTACCAAAGCTGCTTCCCCTGCCTAAAAATTAGTCTTCGACAGGCTGGACGTTCCTTCTCAACGGACGTCAGTCTTCGATAGGCTGGCACCGACAACAACCCTCCATCAGAATAGGGGGCATGATGAAGCTACCCCGACAACGGAGGTGATCCCATCTGTAAGACGCGCTCGACGTCGCCACTGGTGCAGAGTGAGGAAAGCTGGGGGCAGTTCCCCTTCTGGACTGACTCCACCAACTCCAATGGTGGAAATTGATGCTGCTGTTCCAACTGGGAACAACTTTGAACCACTTAGGAGGGTGCGCAAAAACTCTCCAACTGCTGTATTGAAAAAATCTCCTCCACCTATGGAGAACGCTACAAAGGAGAAGTTAGAGAAGCCCCCTCAGCGGCTATCCTCCAAAATCCATGAGGTATGGCGAAGGGTCCAAGACTCCGTGATTGATCAAGACTACACCCGCTGAGCGACGAAAATGAAGGTTCGGCAAAAGAAGGATTACCCCCACCATACCACGGAAGGTATCGTCTATATGGGTGCCCGCTGCAGTGGCCTCCTCAAATTCAACCGCTCATGAAAGGAGAATGCCGGAGAAGATCCCTGCGTCTGCGACGAATCACAAGGGCACTAAATCCAAACGCCCCAAGTCTGGCGGTATGGTAGTGCACACCATCTACATGGCTGCTGGAAAAGAGGATAGCCGTACCACCACGGGTCATCGAGCACTTATGCGATCAGTAACTAAGGCTCAGGAGCAATAACAGCAAAAGCTCCAAGAGATGCTAACAAAGATGGTCGTACTCACTGGGCCAAAAGAAAGCCCGGAAATATCATCGGAGCAGAGTCAGGAGCAGGAAACTGATGCCGAGTTCCTCCGCAGAATCCTCGAGAAGAAAGACAAAGAAGCCGCGGAACAAGCGACTAACATAAAACAAATGACGATTTTATTCCAAGATATGGTCGGGATGATGATACAGCCGGATCCCCCAGCCGAAGAGCCTCCGATTATCCTTGAAGACGATAGAGGGGAGACATCAAACCCTCTTCCTGCTTGTTCAATAGCCAAAGAAGAGACGATCTCGAAAGCCACCCTTGACGACTATAAAGCTCAACAGATACGAGCTCATCATGCGAGCGAAGCGGCCGGCCAAATCGTCAAGACGGGACGACCCTATTTGGGTTGGAACGACCAAATAAAGTACCCGCCGGGATACACGATCCCTAAATTCCACGTGTATAAGGGGACAGGTAATCCACACCATCACGTTGCTCAATTCAGGGCCTTGTGAGTTAATACTGGGGGTGACGATAAACTGCTGCTTCGCCAGTTTGTTGGCAGCTTGTCGGAGACAGCATTCGAATGGTACTTCGAGCTCCTGAATGACTCTGTCAAGAAATTCGCAGAAATGGAGCTACTGTTTAAACAAAGGTTTGCAAGTGCCAGCGAACCCACCCCAATCATAGCATTGATCAATGCAAGGGTGAAGCCAGGAGAAACATGGGTTCAGTATGCAATCCGGTGGCGGAACCTATGGTCGAAATGCGAACAACTCATTGAAGAAGCTCCTGCAGTAGTCATGTTTGTGGGTACCCTCGATCCGCAAGCGACCATATCTCAGTTCATGATGTTTTTCAAGCCGACTACCTTCCAGGCCTTGATTGACAAATTGGCCCAAATGGATCAGATGGGCCATAGACCGTCTTCCTCGAAAATGGAGCCTTGTAACACCCGAGCCCAATAATACTATTTATATTACTAGTTGAGGGTTATTTATTGCTCATTCCAATTTTCCTGATTTTCTGGTGTTTATTGCTAAATTTTACCCGGTTAAGTCATTTTGGCACATAACAAATTTTAACTCCTAAAATGAAATTTAAGATGTCCATGTTGGCCTACTCGTCGCCACTAGTCGCGTGGTAGCGTCCGCGTGTCGAGATTCCGTTCCGTTTGGTTACATGGGCCAGTTTGGGCAACTACGCGCGCGTGCAAGTGTCCGACTTGGGGGCATGCATTTTAATCATTAAACACCTATTTTCAAAATTTGGAACCCGCTTAAAATCTTATAATTTGAATTTGGAACATTTGGGCGCAACCCGGGCGCGGTTTGGAAATGTTTCATTTCGCGCCAAAAAGGGCCCATTTTAATTTAATATATAAAACTTTATATCTATATACGAATCTAAATTCCTTAACTTAAATCCCTCACAGATCCTAACGCATTTCATTCTCAAATCCTTTCGTGGCCAATCACAGGCCGCCAACCCACCGCGTGGGCCCCACCTCCTTTTCCCTATCTCTCTCTCTCTCCTCCCTCAATCTCTCTCAAATCTCCCTCTCTCTCTATCTCATCAACCTCTCTCTCTCTTCCCCTATATTTCTAAAATCATGCAGCCGCCTCCTCCCTCATTACCCATCACGAGAGAACCCATCAAACCCTAACCCTAGCTCACCGCAGACCTCACCGCCGACCTCCCCAAGACCTTGCCGTCGCCGCCCTCGCCACCACGAGACCGCCGCACCCTCCTCCTCCTCTTCTCCCGACGATCCCGCACCTGCACCCATTCCCGACCTCGCCTCCAACCCTGCATAGGAGACGTCGACGCCGCCCCTCGCCGCCGACGCCTCCCGCGACACCCTCTCACCCTACTCGACCCGACCTCGTCGTCGTTTCCCTCCTCCCCTCGCCGGAACACCCAACACGAGCCCTAACCCATCGCCTACCCCGCTGTTCGCCGGAGAAACGCGCCGGCGACCTCGTCGACACCACCTCCGACCACCTCCTTCTCTCCCCTGACCACCAGAGCCGACCACACTCTTCCCCACTCACCGCAGCACCCCTTTCCAGCGACCCCGAGCCCTTTCAGCCGTTCCAGCACCCTCGCCGCACCTCCTGTTCACCGCCGGTGGGTCCATCGCCGTCGGGCCCGTCATAGTTACCCCTGTTTCTCCTTTGTAAGCATCACTTTACTCCCTTTGGTGCAAAACCCCGCTGATCTTGTATGTTTATCTTATTGCTAACTTGTTGCCGATAACTTTTGCCGGAATCCGACCGTGCCGTCTGACGAACCCGACGCTCCAGCGAAGTCCCCTGGTCCGTGTGATCCCGTTGACCTCTGTTGGGACTCGATCCGTGGCCCGTGCTATCTTATCGCAGTTTCTGCCGACATCGCATCCGTGTTTCGGTTTGCGGAACCGCCGAGGCAAGTATCCGAATACTTGCTTTAACATGCTACAACTTAATCATCATATTATAACCATACAACTATTATAACATCGATACCTTTTATAACTTAGAATTGCTAGTCACAATTATCCGTAACTTTAAATCAATGAAATCATTGCTCGTATTAACCGGTCTGCTATTAATTCATACTTAACTAATCAAACCAAGTAGATCATCCCCACTTCATTTGTTAAAATCACTCATGAGACAATTATTATGCTTAGTTCAAATTCATGTAACTCCATTACGTATATTATCGATATTGTTTCGTCTTGTGGTTTTTGCACCTCAAAGGTGCGTGAACCGGATTAATAAGAGAATACGAAACATCACTGTGTTTACCTAGATTAATATTGTTATTTACTGTTTCCTACTACTGTTCATTATTGATTGCATACCTGTTGCGAGCACACACCTGATTGCATTACATATTGACCGATCTTGATACACATGACACATGTACTGATACACCGGACATGACACCCTGTGCATATCGACTCGACCTGTTGAAAGTAACCTGACCTGTTACCTTATTTCATGCCTAATGCCGACAAACCTGACCATTCCCGCTGTCTATCCAGACAGACCTACTCTTACTGGATCTTGCGTTGGCATTAGTCCTTGACAACTGAATACCTGACCTGACATACATAGCTTGGGGGTATGGGGAAATCAAAGGTGAAACCGACTTGTAACTCAACAGTTCGATACTTGTTCTGATCAGTCTTACGGGCTTGGCCAGCTCCGGAGTGTTGATGCTGACATCACTCATCTATCCTACTACCTTTTACTGCTTAGCGGCACGTCTCGGATTCAGCCCCGAGGATCATGACCGTGGTCCCGGGCACGCACGGGATACTATTGAGTTACATCGACGATTCATCAATTGGTTTCAAAGACTATAGAGTAGAAAACCTGATAGGACAGTTTAGTCACCACTGCACATTACCCTGTTTATTACTTCTTATTGCTGCTTTATTCATGTTCATGCTTGCATTGTTTATTACCATGTTTTACTGTATACTTGATATCATGACGCGCTGACGTCTGGGTTTTGCATGGCCCAGATTCCGTACCTTTGTCGTCGACCGAGCAGGAGTACTTCAGCCAGCAGGCTGAACAGTGAGTCCTTAGGATTTAGTTTATTTATTGCTTTTCATTTCCAGATGTGAGCCCGCATTATGGGACGTACTGTTATTTTCATTGTATTGGATCATTAGCTTCCGCACTTATTGTTTATTGATTCTTGTTGTTATGGATTTGGACATGTATTAGATTAGCTTTTTATCTTGTTCTTGATATCTTTACAACCGTAATGTGACTGTGGATGGATACTTCCTACCCACAGGTAGCATGGTTGGCTATGTCACGTGCCCAAACTTGCGTACTCTGGGAAGCGGGGCGTGACAAGCCTCGAAACAAAAAGAGAAAAGGGAAAGCGACCTTCGTCGCCAATGCTCAGCAGCATCCCAGTGGTCCAAAACCAGCTGATCGCCAAAACGATAGACTGCGATTCTTCAACGAGAAGCTAAAACGCCCTTATTCGTTTTCCCGGGATAAAACAAGAAGACTATTTGAACTGGCGGAGCGTAACAGGCTCATCAATCTGCCAGATCCAAGATGTCCACTATAGCTGGACGACGCCAACAATCCTAATTACTGCCCCTACCACCGAGCAGTAGGACATCCAATCGAAGATTGCTTCGTTTTCAAAGGCTGGATTGAGGACGAATACCAACAGGGAAAATTCACACTGTCCGAGAATTGGAAAGTAAGCCCGCCACAACCACACGCTCCGAAAAAGATGGACACGCCGGGGGCATCATGCTCATTTATAGAGGAAGCTCAATGGGAAGTTATTATTTCGACAAAAACTAAAAGAATGCTGAAAGATCTCCAAGCATATCTGGCGATTAGGTGGAAGAGCCTGCTGGAGCCCGAGATTATTGAGCGGATGCTGAAGCCGCGCCCAACGCTGAAAGTTAGTGAAGGTGGAAAAAACATTCAGGACAAGCCTCCAAAATCTTTAGAGGAAAAGAAGAAGGCAAAGAAGCTCGTTCAACCCGAAGACAGCCGTACAGGTCTGCAGAAATACATCGATGCACTGGAAGAATATAACCAGAAGGCACGGACCCCAATCACGTTGGACGAATTCTTTAATCATGTTCTTGAAAATGAAGCCGATGACGCTGATGAAGGAGACAATTCTTCAGAAAAGCCCGAGGATTATGTGGCAAGCTGCCACATGATCTCTCACTCATCAATAAATGGCGAAGAAGCTCCTAATGCAGAGAAACTAGGGGCAGATCCAGAACCAGAATCAAAATCCCTAGAGCCATCGGACGAATTGATTGACAGACTGCTGAGCGAAGCTCTTCAGAAAGGCAAATCTGATCGAGAGCGTGAAATGGCCATATATGAAAGGGCCAAGTGTCGGCGTCACGTTAAAGAAGATCCGGTATTGAGAAGCCATATAGTTCCCCAACCGGATACAACCACTTCTGCCGCCAGCAAAAGCAGGTTTAAGACAAGGAAGCAGTTCGCTAAAGCCCTGTCAATGGGAATGAAGTTGCCCCCTTTCAAAGAAGACACTTCAGAAAATGCATTCCCAACGAACTAGATGCACATCCAAACTACTGCTTATACCATCGGAGGATCACACACCCTACCGATGGCCTTTAAAAATTGGTGGCAGGGATACGTCGCTCATCGACAGCATTTCAAGAGGATGAAGCGTAAAACTCGTTGAGAACAGAGAAGCACGATAGATGAGCGCAAAAGAACTGCCGGCGACTGCCACACGGTTGATTCCAGGGGATCGCCAGTTCTGACCTTCGGGAGCGATTCTGATGAAGAAATAGCCCTCGGCCCTCTCTTCCAGGAATCCATCTCCGAAACAGAAGAGATGAAGGCGTGCGAGTACATTCAGCTGCGTAATCGCACGTTACCCGAAAAGAATCTTTGACCCACAAACAAGGGATCGAGCAAAAAAGATAAGGAGAAGGAAAAAGTCCCTGAGGATATCGCCCTTGATGATCGAGTCGTCGAAGAGCTAGCAGTCAAGGACCCGCCAAAGAAAAAAAAGCTGGATTACAACATTCTAGCACACCTGAGAAAGATACCCTCGCAACTAAGCATTCTCGATGCCCTTCTTCTATCTAAAGAGGCAAGAGATTCTTTGATCAGGGCACTACAAGAGCCTGACCAGTTCCAAGCTTTCCTTGCCGAAGAAAAAAATGAAGGACGAGCTGGAAGAAGTGCACACTGCTGAAGTCACTTTCGGTGATGAAGACCTCCTCCTCGGGATGTGCGAGCACAACCGTCCTTTGTATGTCATCGGATACTACCACGACATCAAGATAGGGAAGATCTTAGTTGATAATGGATCCTCTGTCAACCTCCTAAATGTGAGGGTGTTAAAAGAAATCTGCATGAGCGTCCAACACCTCGCTCGAGATAAAATCATCATCTCCGGGTTTGACTCCCAGTCATCACGGATGCTCCGGTCTGTGATACTGACGTTACGCTTTGGGCTGCTCATTACTGACATCAAGTTTCATGTCATTGACGCCAAGACTTGCTACAACGCTTTGCTCGGCAGACCTTGGTTACACGAATACAACATCATCCCTTCTACACAACATCAGTGTATGAAGTACTTCAAAGATGGTCTCGAGTATACCGTGACGGGCGAGCTAAACCCATTCTCCATGAATGAAGTTCGGAAGTACGAAGATGCAAAGTATTTTTTACCAGACTTTGAAGACACGGAAAGATGCCATAAGCCGGAGAATAGGCAGAAAGCTATCACCACTATTCCGGTCTTTGGGAGAGATATCGAGGAGGAGGAAGAGATAGTCTATTCGGGGCCGCTATAATATAATAAGCCCGGACCATCTACCCCTGTGTTGATCTTCGGCTGCGACTATGAAGATGAGATCAATGCAGTATTTTCTGTTCGGCCATCAATACGGGCCTTCACTGGCGATGAACGGAGTTTGCAAATCGCCATGGTTCCGCAAAAGCATTACAAAGAGCTCGATGCACTTGATTCCTATATGCAAGAACTGCAAACGTTCTACGTCCCTCCCAGGCGAAAAGATGAAAATGCGATCCTCTTTTATCAATCCGCGGAAACCAAAGTGGAGAAAGAAATCTGGCATGGTGCCGATTCTACTCTTGACAGGCTCCAGCCCATCCATCTGCCCAGATACTACATAGAAGTATTAAAAAGGTTGTTGAGGCGATAAGGCATACCCTTCAAACAGACTGCTCGACAAGCTCAGTTCTACAACAGGATCTGGAACGTCCCCAGAACTCAGCAAAAATTGCCCAACGGGAGAATGGAAACGATCGGGCTTGGATATGTTCAATCCAAGAAACGGGAGCGATTCCATGGCTGCTACGTTATACATGACTCCGATGAAGAAGGAGATGCTCTGTTAGAAGACACTGCAATTGAACCAAAACGAGATCCTGCCATAAAAATGCCAAGTACGTCGTTTGAAGAACAAATGGACAAGCTAATAAGGGAAGCGGGTCAAAAGGTCCGGGATGACCACAACCGTGAAATGGCCATTTACGAGAAAGCCAGGACGCAGCGCCTCATTCAGCAGGCTATGTAGAATGACGATGCCCTTCGTCGCCAGCCCGTCATACGGAAAACCCGACACGGAGGCAAAAACAAACTGAAGAACGGAAAAAACGTTCGACGGCAGCAAAGCGGGTCCAAGAAGACACGCGATCGAGAATTGAGCAGCCGGGATCCGTCTCTTATAAAGAAGATGGGTCGAGCATATTCTTTTCCCCAAGACAAGACAAGGACGATATTCGATCTTGTCATGAAATATCAAATGATTACGCTCCTGGGGCCCAAACACCCCGAACAAGCAGGTGAGGTCTCTTACCCGTATTATTGCTCCTATTACCAAGCGATAGTACATTCTCTCGAAGACTGACCAGTATCAGCTAGGCAGGTTCACTCTATCCAATAGTTGGAGGGTAACCCCACCACAAAAGCATGTACCGAAAGCCACGTATACAGCGAGAGTAAAACCAGATCAATATCAGTCTTGTAAACGATCTCGTACCTGTCACGCGATAACGTTGTCAGAAGAAGGAGTACGCAGGGATATGGATGACCTCTCCTAGTGCTTCGAAAATGAGGACGAGGTGATCTCAGAATTTCCACCGGCGGTAAAAGAGTTGGAAGATGGAATACATACTACTGCGGACAACCTAAAGAAAATCGACTTGGGGAAGGAAAACGACCCGAGGCCTACGTACGTCAGTGAGCTGCTGTCCGAGGAACAGGTAGCTATGCTAAAAGACGTGCTCATGCAGTATAAAGACTGCTTCGTATGGAACTATTCCGAGATGCCGGGACTAGATCCAGAAATAGCCATCCAAAAATTGGCGATATCTCCGGATATCAAGCCAGTCAAACAAGCGCCGAGAAGAATGCCGCTCGAACTTGAAATGAGCATTAACGCCGAGGTCAAGAAGCTAATCGACTCCGGCTTTATCCAAGAGGTTCAGTACCCTAATTGGATCGCCAACATCGTCCCAGTGATGAAGAAAAATGGGAAATTGCGCATCTGCGTATACTTTCGAGACCTCAACAAAGCTTGCCTGAAGGATGATTTTCCCATACCGGTTACCGAGCTGATGATAGATCATGTTTCAACGCCTTCGGAAATACAACCTGAAGATGAACCCTCTGAAATGCGCGTTTGGAGTTTCCTCGGGCAAATTCCTAGGATTCATCGTACGACACCGGGGCATCGAGATAGACCCGTCGAAGATCAAGGTGATCATGGAAATGCCTCCGCCAAGAAATCTCAAGCAACTGCGGTCTCTCCAAGGAAAGCTCGCATATACCCGACGATTCATAGCCAATCTCTCCGGCAAGTGCCGCCCCTACAGCTATTTAATGAAGAAGGGGACCCCGTTCGTCTGGGATCGTAAATGCCAAAGCGTACTGGACGAAATCAAGCAATACCTGCAGAATCCGCCGGTACTGACCGCTCCAGTCAAAGGAAAGCCCTTCATCCTGTACACAACAACCCTTGAAGGTTCTTTAGACGCGTTATGGGCACAGGAGAATGACCAACGGAAAGAGAGGGCCCTCTACTATTTGAGTCGAGTTCTACTGGGGGCAGAAAACAACTACTCCCCCATCGAAAAACACTTCCTGGCGTTAATCCTCGCGATAACGAAGCTCAGACACTATGCTTTGGCGCATGAGGTCCATCTCATATCAATGGTGGATCCTCTCAAGTATTGATGTCAAGAGCAAAAAAAGAACTAGAGCTACCTTTTTGAAAATTTTGATTCTACAACATCTTTAAGTTTCTTTTCTTTCCATTAATCTCATTAATAAAGTCCCATCATTTATGTTTCCCTAGACATCACAGAAAAGAAACGAAAATAAAATGTACGCTTATGCCATCCGTATTCGCCACAGGGCCCCGTCATACACCGTTAGGTTACTTAACTAACGGCAGAGCGGGGGCTGGACTAGCACGGGTGCGAAACATAAGCAATGTTTATTATATATATCATATATATATAGCATTCGTCTCACGCAGTTATATGCTCACATCACAGAACTTAAGCAGCAGAAGTCAGCATATGAAATATTGTATATACTAGGAGGTCCGTGTTTTAAATCAAGCCGGTAATGAAAAACACAGATTCTACGGTCGTGATGAATAGCCAAACCCACGTCCCTAGAGCCCTACGAGAGCGGCAAGAAACCCTACCAATTCTAGAGTTAGGAGACCCGGTCTCGACTCTTTGAGATGGTCTCCCACTGGACTCTAGAACCCGGTTACTTATGCTCCCCGTCGTGGGTGTATCTTAATGCGAAAAAGTAAATAATATACAATAATGGTGACATCATCCTCAACCCGGAAGTGTCCCAATAAAATAATATTACATAAAAATTTACATGAATAAAAATTTAAAAACTCTCATCTCACACAAAAACCCTGTCTATTCAATCACGACGATCCAATATAACATATCACAACAACACATAATATCACATGTCATCAACGTAAGTAAATGTGCGTATCCCGAATGTCATTGACATATAGCAACGAGATAGAGAATCCCCATATATTACACTTACGGTCGCAGAAAAGAAATGAAAAACTACAATATTTAGAATCAGCAAATACCTTAGACATCATAAATCCGGAATATCTCATAATCCAAATTTCATACCTAACCCTATAAACCTTGCATTTTAGTCTCAAATCGAAAACACTTTTCAATAACTTAGTCGGGCAATTCAACAAGATTCCCGACTACCTGATCGAATGCTCGTCGAGAATTATAGTAGATAGCCGCACCCCCGATGCCGTTGACGAAGTGCACTTAGGCGGAACACCGTGGCCGCGAGCACCCGAGTGGATGATTTTGGCAACGGGGTTCTCCTACAGTCACTTGGTCAGGGTTATGGGGCGTGGCTATCTAGTAGTGTTACCCAGCGAGTGTTCGCGTACTATACGAGATTGCGACGGAGTTTTGATCCGAATCAAAACTCCGTGGCAATCGATCAAACGAGACAAAATGGCCAGATTTACAAAACACTAACTAGTTTTCACAAAACTAATTATTGTGGATTCCAAATATTGTAACACATATCATAATAATCTAGACGATCTTAAATATTTCGATCGATCCATCAAACACCCACAGATCACAGAGATCTTAACAACTTGAGTCTCACTAAAAATACCCAAAAAGTGCCAAATATCACAATGGAGCAGCACAAGAAGTATGATACCACAATCCTTCAAACTTGTGGTGGAACCGCGGCCAAACTAGGTGTTAGGCCGCGGTTCCGCAGCGGTTTAAATTAATTGGGTCCTCACAAACCATAAAATACCCTGCACGATTTTTTTGACTATTTTTAACCTGAAAAATTTCAACTTTTGAAAAATGGACAGAAACTTGATAAAAAATGGGTTTCGAAGTTCGATCGAACACTTTAATGTCGTGTAGACTTCCCCTAATTTTCAAGCTTGGCTCTGATATCATGAAAGTGTATCTTAACACCACCACAAGGTTTTAACCGACATAAAGCATGCAATTTTAAAATTTTCTTGGTGCTAAGCTACACTAACCTAGAATCTAACTAGAGTATTAGGGTTTAAAGCATGATATAACAAAATCTACATTAAGTGAAGAATGCTACAATCTTTGTAGACCAAGTCCTTCACTTCTAAAAGCTCCGGATAGTAGTCCCTACGACTCCTCATAGCTCCACTTGAAGAAGGATCGAGCTTGCTCCTTGATCTTCCACGCCGAAAATGATCCATCCGAAATTCCTCTAGGTCAAGCTACCTCTTCACTAATCTTTCATTAGTGAAGTAAACAACCTAGTCTAAAGTGCTAATCTAGACTAGGATGATGAAGTAGGGTGTTTAGCTCACTAATAATCCTCACAAGCCCTAGGGTTCACAAGTAATATGAGGGTTAGGGCTTGGATGAAGAAGAAGAGAATGGAGAGAGCAAAAAGGAAATGAGCTAAGTCAAAAAACTCAAGTGAGCAAGTGTAGAATGGCTCAGACAAAAACCTTCACTTATTGAAGCATAGAATAAACTCCAATAATAAATCTAACCATGCTTCAATAGTGAATGCAAATGAATAAAATAATGAATGAGCCATACTTTTCACCATGCGACAAATATCTAGCCAATTTCCACCTCATTATCTATTTTCATAAATAGATAATCATGCTTCATAATACATACATACAAATATATATATATATATATATATATCACATATATATTAATATATATAAAAAGAAAAAAATAATTTGTGAGCATAATATTAGTTAATATATAATTATATCAAATATAAATATATATCAAATTATTAAATCAACATTTGATTTAATAATCAGGTTATATCATATATAACCGACTAATATCATTTATCTGTATATCACATTATCAAATCAACACTTGATTCAATATTCCGGTTATATTACATATAACCTAACCGATATCAAATGTCGCCAGATTAGAATACGGTATCACATACTCGTATTTAATCAGGTTCTCGCACATATCAGCATATGCGCCCTACATCGTTTCGCTTGAACTAGGAAACCTCTGTGTGGGACTCTAAAGACTCGTCAATACGCCAGCAGTAGGTAATGATTACATCAGTTACCCACAAGCCGTCAGCGGTACTAGCTGGACGTAACGGCTACCCAGGTATTGAGTGATTAGAAGATCAACAAGCAAGCTTGTCCAAACTCCCATGAAGTCTATTAACACTTACCATACAGTCCGGTCTCTTCATCTGATATGTCGCATATCAAGTCTAGGGGTGGAATCGTCAGACCCCGGTAACTTGATAAGTCATGCTGATGTATGGCTCATAATGGTTTGAGAAACTACCGATAACACTTATCAGTAAATCTCATCAGCCCTGGCCAGGGACTTACTGTTATAGCCAATCGAGCATAGCACAACATTAACTCCCTATACCGGAAGAGACGAAACCCCTCCTATCGCTCACTGCCTCCATGTGACTCGGGACTGTACCCAAAATCCACCTGTTTGCACGACTCCTTTGAGCCGTAGTAGGGAGGAAATCAAAGTACAGTGGGAACCACACAAGACACTATGAAGATCTCGGGTCTACAGACTAACCTGTACCAGTGTCACTAGAGAACTGCTATCTGAAGATACGTATGGTACTATCTAGGAGTTCTCGGCGAGTTCTGTTCAGTGAACCCATTCTCTAACGAGCACATGTGTATAATCTTTGATGTTAAACACCAATGGTTATGGGATCAATCATCGCCCCTTACATGGTGTAGAAACTTACACACTAGTCCACTCTGGAATATCGATACCCTGTCTCGATACTCCCTCGACTAGGAACTGTTAAAGGATGAGCTTGTGGACTATACATGTCCCAGTAATATGATCCACATCATAGTCCTGGTATTCAATCATACATCCTTAGGGCTTTATCAACATGTATCAGAGAGAGTATAATAATACGAGTGTACATGTTAAGATAAAGAGCAACCAGATAGCATACTATCATGTCGAGTAAGAACGTCCTTTATATATATGTCCAAGCATTCACTATATCATACAATAATGGTCTCTAGGGCATACATATTCCTAACAGGAAGTCCCCGCGATTATACCTACAATCGAAACCATATCGAATCGCATAAAAATCCACATCAAAATCAAAATTATGAGCGAAGCGCACCTAGGTTAGGACCTATGGTCAACGCGTGTTAAAACGACAAAATACCCCCCGACGACGCCAAGTCACAACATAGAAATCCAAAAACCAAGTTTCAAAAATCGGAAAATATCGCTAAAACCAAGTCAAAATGCTCCCGGATTTTTACTCAGGGAATCTGGGGCAAATTAGCATATAAAATATGCTTAGTTATCGAGTGAGTGAGATACAGAACAAACCCCAAACCCTAACACATCGACAAGGCCGCAGATTGTGGCTCCAATGAATAAAACTGCGGTTTTAGTGAGGGGTTAGGGGCTCGGGATTCAAGGGTGCCTAATACTAGTCCTAGTATCTCACAGTAATCGCTAAATATTTTTCAAAGAATTCAAGTTGCACCAGATTCAATTTGAACATCAAAACTAAATGAAAAACCATGTTTTTTAACACTTGAAACACTTTAAAACCAATAATACTTCTATTAAAACACTATCATCTATCAGTAATAAGGTTGTAATTACTAACTAATCGTCTATTACACTTGTATCCACCAAAAACTCACTTTTGAATTCTCAAGACCAAGAAAACATACACTTTTAACTCTAAACTAGTTTTTCATGGCAAGTGTACTAAAAATATGGTTAAAGAGAGAAATTTTATCTCATGATAAGGATTTAGGAAAGTTCCAAGCTTGCAAATGATCTTAAAGTTCTTGATCACTACATCATATTTAGGATGAGGATATGAACACTTTTAATGAATGTGTTCTCGCCAAAAATTTTGGCTCAAAACTTGTCGTTCTCTTTATAAAAATAGAGGGCAACCCTCACGTGTTAAACATGTGATCACTCTCATGCAAACCATGTGAGTAGCGGCTTCAAATAGATTTAAATCCTATGACAACCCCTACTTGCAAAGCACATGAGCACTCACATGCAAACCACGCGAGTAACTACTGCAGTTAGGATTAAATTATATAGCAGCACCCATGTATTAAACATGTAAGCACTCATATGCAAAGCATATGAGTATCAGGTTCAAATAGGATTAAATCATTTGATAGTCTCTACGTGTTAAACACATGAGCACCCACATATTAAACACGTGAGTTCCCTTGCCGCATTCTTATGGCAGCGCTCACATGTAAAGCACGTGAGCACCGCTATCATATATGTATATGGCGGCGCTCACATGATTGCATGTGAGCGTCCCAATTTGAAACGATCTTATATGATAAAATTAAATTCATGTGATAGAATTAAATTCTATTTGGGAAATATTTACCCTGATCTTTCTAATATGGAAAGATTTTTCTCTAACAGAAAATGTTTGGATTTAAAATCCAATGGTGATAAAATATCACCAATTAAACCATCTGATAGAATTAAATTCTATGTTAGGAAAATATTTTCCTAATTATGTTAAATAAACAAGATATTCATATGATAGAATTAAATTTTATATGGGAAATATTTTCCTGATCTTTCTAAAATAAGAAAGATATTTTCTGTTAAACAAATTAAATTCTATAGTTAAAAAAATATTTTCCTAATAGGATATTCATATGATAGAATTAAATTCTATATTGGAAATATTTCCCTGATCTTTCTAAAATAAGAAAGATATTCTCTGTTAAACAGAATTAAATTTTATAGTTAGAAAAATATTTTCCTAACAAGATATTCATATGATAGAATTAAATTCTATGTTAGGAAAATATTTTTCTGATTTTGTTAAAATAAACAAGAAATCTTCTCTGTTAAACAGAGAGCCTTTGGATTAAAAATCCAACGATGAATAAAATTTACCGGTTGATTTTTAAGATCAATTTGATTGATTGGAATATTAATCATGGTTTCTCAATAAGAGATTTTCTCAAAACAGATTAATTTTTCTCTTCTCCTATAAATAGGAGCAAAGAGATTAAATCTAAAAAAAGGAGAAGACCCCCGATAAGCTTCTGTAAACATACAGAAGGCTCCCCAAAAGATTCCACAAAAAATAGGGAATTTAATTCTCTTTGAAGAAGAAGATCATTCTCCTCTCAAACCCTAGGTAAAAATAAGGGAGAAATATGTCTACTTTTTACCTATCATGTATATAAAAATAGGGTTTAACCCTTCAAAGAACCTAGTTCTTTATTTGGATATGAAATCCACAAGACAAATCTCACACAAATTGAGAATTTAATTCTCATCGGGAAGATCTTGTTCTTGAGAATTAAGGATTCAGAGGAGAACAAAATTGAAAAGAACAATGATGAAAGAAGAACATGAAGAAGATGGAGTTTATACTCTAGGAACTTAGTTCTCGAATAATTAAGAACTTAATTCTTAAATAATTTGATCACAGATCCTCAAAATATTGATCTTGTTGATCGTTAATGGCAAAAATGCCATTAACAGAAGTTAAACTTCTTTAAAATGATGAACAGAGATTTAATCTCTAAGGAAGATGCATATCACGTGAAAGACACATATGTGCACTTCATTGCCTAAAGGTATTCGCGTCACGTGATATCCACGTGAGCGCAGTTGGTAAATATTACCATTCAAGTGCGCATCTCACGTGATATCCATGTAATCACCAAAGTGCGCATCTCATATGAAAATCACGTGAGCACTCAGAAGACTCAGCCTACGTGCAAATCATGTGAGTATCAAAGAAGTCAAACCACATGCAAATCACGTGAGCATTTAAGATAACATGAGCATTTAAAGACAGCAACCCATGTGATACGCACGTGAGCGACCAATGAAGACATGAAGACCGTCCCTTATGTGAAGATCACGTGAACACACATGAAGACTATACTTCACGTGAGCGCCAGGGCATGATTTGGATATTATTATTGGATATGTATGCCTTAGAGGTCATTATTGTATATGCATATATAGTAGATGCTTGGACATATGTATGTACAAGACAATCTTGCTTGATATGATAGTATCCTATTTGATTTGTTTTTATCTTAACATGTGTATATGTTTTACTTATTATTACGTATCATTAATACATGTTCATAAAGCCTTTAGGATTATTGCTTGACTACCGGCGTTATGATGGCGATCATACATATGGGGCTGGGTAATCCATAGACACATTCTTAAATGTCCCTAGTCATGGGATTATCGAGACTATGCATCGATATTCCGGAGTAGACTGGTGTTTATGTTTCTAGACCCCGACGAGGGGCGATGGTTGGTCCTACATCCATTGGTCTTTCACACCTAAGATCGTATACAGGTGCTCATTGGGGGTGAGTACACTAGACGGACTTGCCGAGAACTTCTAGATGGAACTATACCTATCGTCAGATAGCAGTTATCAGGTGACATGAGTACATGTTAGTCTTCAGACCTGAGATCGTCATTTGTCTCATATGAGTTCCTACTGTACTTAGATTACAACCCTATCATGGCTCTACTAAGTCGTGCAAACAGGTTTTGGTTGGGTACAGTCCTGAGCCACATGAAGGTAGCGAGAAATTGTTGGAGATTCATCTTTTCCGGTATATGGAGTCGATATCGCACTGTGTTCGGTTAGCCAGCACCATAAGACCTTGGCCAAGGCAGTTAGGATATACTGATAGTTAGATCAGTAGTTTCTCGGATTGGTCCTGAGCCACATCGGCACGAATTATCGGTTTATTAGGGTCTGACGTTTACCACCCCCGAGACCCGGTATGCAATACTCTCAGACGAAAAGACTAAACTGTATGAAGATTGTCACAGATAGGCTCAGTAGGAAATCAGATGAGTTTTCTCGTCGGCCTTCTTTTCCGACAGGTATTGTAACGACTCTGAAATCTCTGTACAGATTTATTTGTTTAAACGTATAGAAAAGGGTATTTCAGCATGCGTGGGAGTTATAAGTTATTTTTGTTCATTAAAATCAAGAAGCATCATGTAGCTCACTGGTAAAGCCTCTACACTGCTGTGACGTAGCCTGTGTGTTCGAATCTCATCAGTCCCAATTATTTTTATATTTTTCCTTTTAACTTTTTGGAAGCACAAGAGTTGCACATGCAATCCACGGAGAAACGAAAAGTTTTAGAAAAATAAAACAGAATAAATGAGGAGTAAACAAAGAGTTAAACACATGGCATGAATCTCGAGGCAAATCATCAAAATTCGGCCGCCCATTTCTTCACTTTGGCCGCTACCGACAGTTCACAATGCTCCGTTTCCCTCCGTGCTTTGCACACACGTCTCTTCGGCTCCCCTCTACTCCTCTGCACAGTTTGATTTCCCTGAAATTAAATAGAGACTATTCAATTCATCATTTAATATTAATTTTAATTCTTTTAATTCAATTTTTAATTCCCATACTCTAAATTCTTCACTATAAATACCACCCCATCCCCCTGCTCTCTCCCATTCTGAAATTTCTATTAAAATTCTCTCAAACTGTCTATATACTAAGTGGAGTTAAGAACCTAAGTGGAGTAGCAAGTCGAGCTTGACGACCGAAGCCTTTTCGATGAAACTACGACCCCCGAAGGCTTCCCCTCTCTCTTGTTAACAATCTAAACCAGTAAGTCACATTTCTCTCTATTTCTTTTCATCTAAAACCGCCTTCTAAAAGCACATCGACAAAGTGGAGTTAGCTCCGATATAATTTTCTTTTTAACCTTTGTAATCCACTTGATAAGAAAATTAGGTCAAACTAATATCCTAATACCACTCTTAATCTCATTCACATCATTTAGCTTTTAGTTTAATAAAATGTTCCATGCGAAAAAATCATAAAATGAAGTTTTCAGGAAAATACCATGAATTTTAGTATTACATTATTTCAATAATTATTATATATACCTTTAGGAAAATTTCACAGGGTAACGACCTACCCTACACGCACACTATGGCTTCATAGCACGATATCTAAATATATGGTTAATTCAAGAACATGTTTTACATTAAAATACCACATTTTTTTCCAAAAAAGGTTTTTTTAATCGATATTTTAATTCCATAGCAATTGCGCCTCTACAACTCTCGTTAGGAGACCTGCTAATGGATAGTATGGATTATCACATATTTTGGGGATAGTAGAGCGAGATACAAAACTCCTCACGGAGTATTCGGTCTTGAAAGGAAATAAAAATACGGGTTTTTTAAGAAATACGATTTTTCTAAACAAAACTAAATTTTGAAAAATTATATAAAACTATAAATCCGTATTTTCAATAAAAATAAATTATGAACCCATATTTTAAAAATGAAAGATTGGAATTTTAATAAAATGCCAATAAGTTTCCAAAATTAGTAGTTTTCATAAAAATACCATAAACTTTTAAAAATTAGATTTTATCACTAAAATATCACAACATTTAAAATACATGTTCATGAAAACCCTAAAAATTATAAATCACTATCGAGGTTTATTTTTAAACAATATTAAAGTATTTTTCACAAAATCCTCTTGAGAAATGCAAATAATGTAAATACAAAGTATACAACAATAATAAATATTTAAGGACTCTAGATTAATATAGATTTAAGCAGTATCATTTCTTTTGAGCCCCAGAGAGCCGGAAAAAGTGAGTGCTTGCTTATTCAGGTTAGACAACTTGACAGAGTTATCAATGGTAATTTTTTTGGAAAAAGACATAAATTCTGTCATTCATGTGCAGCAGTTGCTGATTTCTCCCCAATATAAGATTTTTAACAGTTAAATCAATTCATATGAAAAAAACTATAACACGAATCTAAACATGAACTTGAACTTGAACTTAAATCTAAACTTGAAAATGAACTCGAACCCAGTCTACTCGAACTAACTTGACTCGAACCAAGATTGCAATTGACATGACTTGCATTTTAGTCAACTCACTCGACTTCATTCTACACCTTTTGAAATCTATGATTTCGATCAAGACATGTTATAATCAATCAATTAAATTAATTAAGTATATTATACAGTTATATACTATTTATACTCAGGGTACTTAGGATAATTTCTTGTGTGAATCCAACAGAGCATCAGGAGTCCCGTATTAACCTTTTTTTATTTTACTCGAAAATCAGTCGGGTCGACTCCTCCACAGCTTAGAGTCCCAATGCTAACACATGAAATGGGCCTGTGTTTCATTGCTGCTGGGGCCATACTCTTGAGTTCATGAATACTTATACGGTTGCGTTGACATTCACACTTAGAACTTAACGTTAACTTAGTGACCATTTAGAGACCTATAGTATACACACACACATGAATCATATACTTTTACTCATATTATTTATTGTACACTTATCATTTTTTACTCTTGCTACATTCTTGGGACTTACCGAGTGCTGGTTCACTGACGGGTATTCCATCCACTTTTGTTTCCTTGGAATGTTCGTCAGATACAGTCGAGACGGAAGAAGTGAAGGACACAGAGGAGGAATACAATCAGACTGCTACTTAGGATTATCTTAGCTTCATTCATTTATTTTTCTTCTAGCTTATGTATGCCACATATTTAGGCATTTTCTTTTATTGTATTTACTTTCCAGTTGAAATTCATGTACTTGTAAACATTTGAAGTTGAATGTAAATAAAGTTGTTTGTTGAAAATTTTACAGTCTCCATTTATTCTTATATTTTGTATTATTGTTTCAATATGCTTAGTATATTTATTTAGGGAATGACCTTCTCTGGATAAATATGCTGCGGGCTTATCATGTTATCGTTTCCGTCTGCTGGGAAGCGGGGCATGACAGGTTTTTGTTGGTGGCCCATGCAGGTCGGTTCTGTATGAAGTTGTAAACAATATACCATAAGAATTAATGGATTCAATAAAAATTTACATTTCTTGCATTTTAAATTTCTTGAATCTATCCTGACTATCTTTTATATCAAGGTGATGAACTCTTCGAGCAATACCAGCACAAACGTCAACGATAATACTTCACCGCCCGCACCACCACCCCCATCTACCATTGCAACTCCTATCAATGAGCAAACGATACTTCTTGAGGCTATTAAGAGCCTATTGGAGGATTAGCAGCAGCAGACTGCTATACTTATGAATCGCCCCGAGGCCGAGGCAGTTGGAGTAAAGCAGTTCCGGGCCTTACATCCAAAGAACTTCTCGGGTAAGGAGAACTCTCTTGAACCAGAAGAATGGGCTCAAGCGATTGAAGAACCTGACAGGGGCCCAAATTCCAGATATAGCCTGGGTGAGAGTTGTTAAGTTACAACTGACCGATGATGCCAAGGTATGGTGGAAGGGTGAGGAGAGTCGTCTCGCACAACCAATAGAGTGGAAGACTTTCCGAGACCTCTTCGATACTAAGTACTTTCTGGAGACTGCCCGCTTTGACATGGAGCAGCAATTCATCCATCTACAATAAGGCTTTATGTGGGTCAAGTCTGTGGAATATGATGCTGAGTTTACCATGCTCGGCAGGTAAGTTATAGTTTCAAGTTGAATTTTCCTACCTCACTTACTATACTGCTAACACAAGTTCATCACAGGTTCACTGCACACCTTATGTTGGGTTTCGGTGCCCGCACCGCTGAAACCGAGGCCAAGACGGAAGCGAAAACAAAAAATTACGTGAGCACCGAATACCCGTAAAACCGAGGTTACAGTCCAATAATCTAAACTAGCTAACTAAGAGTGCAAGGGTTGAGAAAATACAACTTTTGTCCCGTGTCCACCCAATTGTGGAAGACCCCTCCAAGCTCATAGCCACCGGGATCGTGCTTGAAGATCGACCACCCTTTCCGAATATGATCCACCGGAGGGGAACCGGAGGAGGCTCTAACCGATGATCCAAGATTGCTAGATTTGGATGGTTGGTGATGTAGAAATATTTCACTAAAATTTCTCTCTAAAATTCTCAAGCTCAAGTGAGCAAGAGAAAAAAGAAGGAGAAGAGGTGTGGATGAAACCATGAAGCATGAAGCTCATGTGACGAATGAAGAAAAACATCAAGTGTAGAAAATGAGGATGGATTGCCTTTCTACAACCATGGTGCAATAGTGTATCCAAATGAATTTTCCAATATAAAATCCCCAAGCCATACCTCTCTACATGCAAAGAACCATGCTTCATAACTCCTCACTTTCCACCTCATTTCTATTTAATTTTATAAAAAGAAAATCAAATATGAAGTGTCCTTCTTCTAGAAGTATTTCCGTATAAATACGGAATACTTCACCCGGTATATGTATCGCTACATATACACGTATCCGTATAAAAATACGGATAGCACCGAAGAGAGAAAATGAACAGTGAACAATAATACTAAAATATATGCATCAAAATATATATATAAATTATTAAATCAAATCCTGATTTAATAATCCGGCTTAATCTTAAGCCGGCTAGTATTATCAACTGTCCGATCATATCCATATGGACTTCAGCGTAGATACTGAAGTAAAAGTCACATCACAATCCACAACGGGTATTTGATGAAAAATCTTTACAAAAATTCTAGCCTTATTAGATTAGCACCTTTCCACCTGCACAGATCTTGAAAGATTTACTTGCACCTAATGGGTTTTACCCCTTCAGGAGCACCCAATAAAGTCCAAAATCCATGATTTGCTGAAGTGCGTGGAGTCCATCTTGGGTATGAAATACCTAGTCACTTGGAAGTTACCACTTTCTATGACTTGCTGATAATAAGTAGGGGGAATAGCAGTGCCAAGTCATATCCATATGAAATTCAGGATAGACACTGAAGTAAGAGACTCATTACAATCCACAACCGGTATTTGATGAAAACTCTTTACAATAAGTCTAGCCTTATTAGGCCAGCACCTTTCCACCTACACAAATCTAAAAAAATCTACTTGCTCCTAATGGGTTTTACCCCCTTCAAGAGCATCCAGCAAAATCCAAAATTCATAATTTACTGAAGTACGTGGAGTCTATCTTGGATATGAAGTATCTGGTCACCTTGAAGTTACCACTTCCTATGACCTGTTGACAACTAGTAGGACCATCATCACCATGATGCTGACCTCCCTGTCACCGTCTGTGAAAAAACCGAAGTATCTCTCGGGTGTCTAAGGTCTCCTACTAAAATCTGCAAACTGACTAATGATTTGTCAAGTGCAATTGAATCCTTAGGTCTTACTAAATTTTCGGTAACCGTTTTTGGTTTTGGAATCACTTCCAATTCTACCATACTCCCACTAGTTTCTTTTGGAAAAAGATCCTTTTATAAAATGGTGGTGAGTCAAGAACAATGTAACTATTGATCTTGAAAATGGTAGAAACAAAATCCTATCGAATGATTGGGATAATCCACAAACCGAAGCGTGCCTCGAGTTTGTCCGGACTTTGCTTTTAAACAAAAACCAGATAACTCCATATTTTAACAACCTCAAGATATGCAACAATTCTATAGCCATATAGAATCAAGACACTAATTTAGATGGAACCAAATTCAAAATGTCATGCAGCTGTTTCCAGTGCATATTACTTAATGGAAAATGGCCAATATAGCATTACTTATCATGGAGCGCGTCCATGGATGAGTAACCTATGAGAGAATCAAGTTCTCGATATTACCATGATGGAATACCTAGCATAAGTATCTACATTTTCTATCACCTCGAAGAATATCGATACTTCCAACGTATGGTTCTCTACTTTATTCTTATACCTATAAACTTCTCATGATCTTTGGACCTTGCATTACTACGAATGCTTGTCTAAAACCAAAGAACTCATAGGTAAATCTGAATGAAATAAAAGTACCAATCCCCTTTGTCCCGAAGGACACTGGACAACATACATTTTCATGTATAAGTCCTAAGAGTATACCAACTCAAATTCTGTGTTTTGTAAATTGAAAACTGTATCTTGGTTAAGAATGTCTTACACCGTTATTTAATGCACCTTACCTTATCCTCAACTGATAAAGATAAATGTTTACAACACAATTTTCAAAATGTATATCTCATTTCATAAAAATAAAGGTACAGATATTTCATTTTAAAATTTGATACATAACAACGGTTATTCAAAACCAAATATTTGCCGTCAGGCAAAAGCCAGGCGATTTAATCCAATATGACCAATTACAACGAATTCCGATATTGAGGATCAAATTGCCCATTTCCTAATAATCTACTCCTTCTCAACATCTGTAACACCGTATAGATATAAGATCCAAATCCGGTAAGTACATACCCTGCAATCAGAATCAATTGGGAAAACAGTTCTCTTTTACATGTATACAGAAAAACTGAAACATGAAAATGTTTCATAGGGGATGGTCAGGTATTCCTAATAATGCCTTTTCCATTATCCAGATACATGATAGTAGTCACAATTTACTTTGCCCTCACTTCAGTCTCTTTATATGTCTCTACTTCTTATTTTCTGCACACCGTCCCTACGCTAACTGGTTTTCTTCCTTCCCTACCTTTTGGCACCAGCCTGAGGTTTGGAGGAAGACTATCCAATAAGCGTAATATGTGTACTCTCCTAATATAATGAGCTCTTGCAATCTGAGAGAAGGTAAAGGGAAGGACAACCGAATAATCCTATTCAATTACTCCAGAACCTGTAGCCATCCTCGACTGAAGTAACTTCTTCGAGTTCGTATGTAACTATACGATGGCCGTTCCAAGCGATATGGATCATTGTAGTGATATGACGTGTTCTGAAGAAATGCAAAGGGTAGAGTAGGAGTGGTAAGGATATATAAGACTTTGTCGCGAATCATGACAATTCGAAGCCCAAGGGTGTAAGAAGATTCAGTTAACTTAGTTCATGAGTTTTTAAGGTAAGTCATGGGTCGTTGTATTAGAAAGAGAGAAAAGAAACACTCACCGTGCACTCTATCCAGAGTAGATTGGTTATCACTTTATCCGATCAGGATGGCTCCTACTATTTCCTCGAATTCTCCTTCAAACCATAAAAGAAGAATTAGTCGGGATCATTTACACTTTACAAGTTCGCTAACCATTCGGCCAGGCCAGTGTTGGTACTCCAAGAGAGCTCCCCTATGCTTTCGCATGGACCCAATTAATAACCCCGTTTCCATAGAGGCATAACATCGTTAACACTTTTTAGACACCTAATAAGTTAGCTAATTGTGAAGTGGAAAAATCTCCCGAGGAGTAATACATACTCATCAGTGGGAATTGGCACCCAACTATCATCATGTGATAACTTAACGGAATACACTCAAGTCACCACACTTTAGAAGGTATGCGCATGCCTGGAAAGTTTCCTGTATGTTTGAAACTCTCGATATGGTTTTTGCCCCAAGCGTTTTATGACCTTGACGAAGGCTAACAAATCATATATCACAAGTCAAGTTCTACCCGTCATTGTCCTGATTAATCTAAACCCACCCGTACTCGCCCTTGACGAAGGCCAACAAGGCTGTACGACTGTCCTAGATTAATGCAGATCCATGAACAAAAAAATAACACATAGCTACCATACACTATGCCTTGACGAAGGCCAACAAACATAGCATGAATACTAGGTGCTACCCGTCTGAAATGATGGAGGGCTACGGCTGGTTTTTGGTGAAAACCCTTTAAAGTAATGAACTTGATATCGTTGAAGGACCTCGAGTGGCTTTGAAATGGAGTGGCTTAAGCTCCGCTTTTTAAAACTAGTAACATAAACTTTTGCTTAAGAGCGAACTCCCAGTGAAGGGATCAAGGCTCTTCCTTCATAGAATAAGGTGCGGAATATTCCTAACCGAATACCTCTATGAAAAGAAAAAGAATACGACCATGAGTTTTGAAGAAAACCAAGCGGTTTTAAAATTGGTTCTGACAACATCATTTAGGTTTATTTTCCTTGCATTATACAGAAAAAGCGTTCCCATCATTTTATGTTTCCAGGCAAAAAAAAACAACCAAAATAACATACTTTTTATATGCCATCCACATTCGCCACGGGACCCCGTCATGCACCATTAGGTTACTTAACTAACGGCAGAGCGGGGGCAGGACTAGCACCGATGCAAAATATATAGAACCATCTACTATATATATATACACACAACATCACAGGCAGATAATGGTCATCACAAGAATGCGAACAACAATATGGAATAGCGGATAATGTAGGAGCCACATGTTTCATTTGAGCCATAAATGAGACGTGACGTTCCCCGGTCATGTAGAGAGCTAGTGCAATGAAGATTATAGACCCCTACGAGTGCGGCAAGTTACCCGCCAATCTCCGAAGTGAGGCAACCCCAATCAACAAAGTGAATGGGCCACCCAGTACTTCACGGAATCCGGTAACTTGAGCACCCTCCATGGGTCAATCTATACCCCCTATGAGTGCGGCGAATAGCCCGCCAATTCTAGAGTAAGGCCTCCCGGTCTCAACGTCTTGAGATGCGGGCACGTTGCCCTATAGAACCGGACTATTCGAGCACTCTTCCGCGGGGTAATCCTAATACAGAAAAGAAATTATATACACAACGGTGTTATCGACCTCAACCCGGTCATGCCCCAATAAAAATATATACAAACTGGCAGAAACGGCAGTCCATATATCGGACGCTCCCCCCGCAATAATGAATATACAAATGAGCCTGAACTGTATATCTAACATTACACGCAAGGCTATCTATCATGACAATCCATTCATAACATCAGTGCAACACAAAACATCAACGTGAATATCATATTCGTAAACCGATCTGATTGTACATATAGCAACCAGTTGGATTGTACCACGCTATGAAATTCACGGTCGCAGAAAATAACAAATGCATTGAAAACCGTGAATTCAAAATTTCGATCGATTAAATCTTTCCGCATTGTCCCTAAGTAAAAACCAGTACTCAAACAAATCTGGGCCAAAACCGAATATCCCAAAAATCACATTTCCATGATATAGAGCACCATAAAAATTTTGGGGCACAACGGCCAAAATATGACCGCGGAACCGCGGCCAAATGGCATATTTAGCGGTGGTTCCACAGCCAAATTTTAGGCTCATGTGCCCAAAAATTTTTCTGGTCACTAATTTTGCCTGCACATAATTTTAAGGCAATCTGAATAATTTTTTGAACAACTTTAAAATTCGAACAACAAGCGTGAATTTGGAAATGCGATTCGGAAAAATCCATCGATTGGAACTCTAAATAAGTGCAAACTAGCTAATTAAGGTTTACGGAGTGGCTCAAATACCATGTTAGGTTTCGGTGCCCGCGCCACGGAAACCGCGGCCCAGGCGGAAGCGAAAACAAAAATTTACGTGAGCACCGAACACCCGTAAAACCCAGGATATGGTCCAATAACCTAAACTAGCTAACTAAAAGTGGAAGGGTTGAGAAAATACAACCTTTGTCCCGTGTTCACCCAATTGTGGAAGACCCTTCCAAGCTTGTATCCGCCGGAATCTCGCTTGAAGATCGACCACCTTCGTCGAAGACGATCCACCTGAGGGAAACCGGAGGAGGCTCTAACCGATGATACAAGCTCGCTAGGTTTGGATGGTCGATGATGTAGAAATATTTCATTAAAATTTCTCTCTAAAATTCTCAAGCTCAAGTGAATAAGAGAAAGAAAAAGGAGAAGAGGTGTGGATGAAACCACGAAGCATGAAGCTCATATGAGGAATGAAGAAAAACATCAAATGTAGAAAATGAGGATGGCTTGCCTTTTTACAACCATGGTGCAATAGTGCATCCAAATGAATTTTCCAATATAAAATTTCCAATCCATAGCTTTATACATGCTAAGAACCATGCTTCATAACTCCTCACTTTCCACCTCATTTCTATTTAATTTTCTAAAAAGAAAATCAAATATGAGGTGTCTTTCTTCTAAAATCATTCCCGTATAAATACGGAATACTTCACCGGGTATATATATCGCTACATATACGCGTATCCGTATAAAAATACGGATAGTACCAAAGAGAGAAAATGAATAATGAACAATAATACTAAAATATATGTATCAAAATACATATATAAATTATTAAATCAAATCCTGATTTAATAATCCGGCTTAATCCTAAGCCGGCTAGTATTATCAACTTTTCGATTAAATTCCGTGTATCCCATACACGTATTTAATTGGACCCCTGCATGTACCAACGTACGGCTCCTACATCTGTCGCCTGAATCGGGAAAAACCCTCTGTGTGGGACTCTAAAGACTCGACAATACGCTTGCAGTAGCTTTAACCACAAGCACGTCAGCGACACTAGCTGTACGTAACGGCTACTAAGGAATGTGTCGAAAAGGGGTCGACAATCAAGTGTGTCTTACCCAACTGAACCTGAATGTGACAATCTCCGTATAGTCCGATTTCTTTGTCAAAGAGTATCGTATATCGGGTCTATGGGTGGATAACGTCAGACCCGTACTAACCCGATAAGTCGTGTCTGATTCAAGCTCATCATCAACAGAGATACTACCGATCAACTATCAGTAAATCTCATCCACCATGGCCACGAATTTCATGTGATAGCCAACTGAACACAGCGCTACATTGACTCCTTATATCAGGAGAGCCGAATCCCTGACAGCTGACCACTGCCTCCATGTGTCTCGGGACTGTACCCAACTAAAACCTGTTTGCATGACTCCTTTAAGCCATGGTAGGGTATTAATCAAAGTACAGTGGGAACTCACACGAGACAAATGATGACTTCAGGTCAAAGGACTAACCTTTACTCATGCCATCTGAGAACTTCCATCTGACGATAGATATGATACCATCTAGAAGTTCTCGGCGAGTCCGTCCAATGTACTCACCTCTAGTGAGCACCTGTATATTATCTTAGGTCGCACAACACCAATGGATTGTGAGACTGGCCACCGCCCTTCGATGGGTTCTAGAAGTGTATACACTTGTCTATTCCAGAATATTGATGCCCAGTCTCGATACTTCCATGACTAAGGACATTTAAGGATGTGCTTATGGATTACCCAGCTCCCACATATATGATCTCCATCATAATACTGACTATCAAGCAACAATCTTATGGGCTTCATCAATGATGAAGACAAACCAGATAGCATATTATCATCTCGCGTAAGACCGCTATACCTATATAGGTCATCCCTCAATTATCATAATCGTCTACTTGCGATCACAATAATTGCCTTGAGGGCACTATATCCAACACCTTATTCCCACTGCGAAGATCCAGGCACGATGATTCTAGCAAGAGTTGGACCTTGAAATTCAAGCTGCGCTCGCTACAGGGGATTTCCCAACCCATGAGCTTGCTTTGAAGGCTTCCCGACACTATGAGGCAGTTGTGAAGAAGAAGAGCAGGCCACAGACTGCCTGTGTGAAACGTCCTTTACACCGGATCACAGGAAGGGTCTCTTCCAAGCCAGCCTTCAATGGACCATCTCGGAGGGCAGGAGTTCATTCTCCAACAACAGGCCAGAATTTTGCATATACTGCAAAAGAACAGGGCATCTTATAAAGAACTGCCGTAGGGCGAACAACTTATGCCTGATCTGTGTGTCTTCTACTCACGCCATTGGAGCATGTGTTGGCTATAGCGCCCTCAAGGAAATTATTGTAATCGCAGGCAAGTGATTATGATGATTGAGGGGGGGACCTGTACGGGTAGAACATTCTTACTCGAAATGATAGTATGCTATCTGGTTTGTTTCTATCATCATGTACATGCATTATGTAGTATTACAGATCACTATTACATGTTGATAGAGCACATAAGATTCTTTCTTCACTACCAGTATTATGATGGCGATCATATACGTGGGAGCTGGGTGGTCCATAAGCACATCTTTAAATGTCCCTAGCTGAGGGAGTATCGGGACTGGGCATCGATAATCTGGAGTAGACTAATGTATAGTTTCGAGACCCCGACGAGAGGCAGTGGCCGGTCTCACAAGCTATTGGTGTCAATTAGTCACCTAAGATAGTATACAGGTGCTCATTGGGTTATGAGTTACACCAGACGGACTCGTCGGGAAGATGCTAGATGGTATTATACCTATTGTCAGATAGCAGTTCTCAGGTGACATGGGTACAAGTTAGTCTGTTGACCTGAGATCGTCATTTGTCTCGTGTGAGTTCCTACTGTGCTTTGATTACTACCCTATCACGGCTCAAAGGAGTCGTGCAAACAGGTTTTAGTTGGGTACAGTCCCGAGCCACATGGAGATAGTGAGGGGATCGTCGGGGATTCGTCTCTCCCGGTATTGGGGATTGATGTCACGCTGTGCATGGGTGGCCATCACCAGAAATCCTTGTCCAAGGTGGACGAAAATTACTGATTTGGATCAGTAGTTTCTCAGTGGGTGATGGGCTTCACACCGACACGAAATATCGCGTTATTTGGGGTCTGACTTTATCTACCCCTAGACCCGATATGCAATACTCTTAGATGAACATACCAGACTGTACGGAGATTGTCACAGACAGGCTCAGTAGGGGTACATATGAGTTTTCTCATCGGGCAGCCGTTATATACAGCTAGTGCCGCTGACGTGCTTGTGGTTAAACCCACTGTCAGCGTATTGACGAGTATTTAGAGTCCCACACAGAGGGTTTTTCCAGTTCAGGCGATATGATGAAGATGACGTATGTTGGTACATACAAGTGTCTGATTAAATATGTGTACAGGCTACACGGATTTTAATCGGACGGTTGATAATATTAGCGGCTTAGGATTAAACCAGATTATTAAATCAAATTTTGATTTAATAATTTATATATATATATATTTAGTAATGTATTCTAGTATTATTGTTCAATATTCATTTTCTCTTTTGGCTAATCTTATTTTTATACGAATACGCGTATATGTATTTCAACACGTATATCGGGTTGTATTCCGTATTTATACGGAATATCTTCTAGAAGATGGAAACCTCATCAAATGATGTTCTTTTTAGAAAATCATTTGCAAATGAGGTGGAGGGTAAGGTGGCATGAGCATGGTTGGAGGTATGTAGATAGGAATGGGTTTTAATTGTTTATTGTAAAATTGATATGAGATATTTTTTTTATGGTTCAAAAATGAGGAAGCCATTCTTTTCTACATCTATTCTACTCTCTTGATTCTATTATTCTCTTTTGCCTTCAACACTTGTCCATGCCTTTGTTTTCCTCACCTCCTCCTCCTTCTTCTTTAGTTGCTCACTTGAGCTTAAGAAATAAGAGAAAAAGATGGTGGAAAATTCCTACATCCCTACTCTCCATTGCAAGCTACCTTGGAGCGTCGGTACCTTTGCTAGGCGAATCTGGAGATTGGATCGTTTCCCTCAGGTGGATCATCTTCGGTGAAAGAGGACCGGTTTGCAAGCGCGATCCGGAGCACTTGAAGAAAGTTTGAAGATGTGAGTATTCTACACATAGTAGATTAGTTTTGCTCATTTGGTTTTATATACAAGTCCTAACTCTTTAGTTCGATTCTTGGTTTCAGAACTTTAACAAACTAGAAAATTTTGAAATCCATGTTGCCATCTTCTAAAATTAACTTGCTGGTGTGCCTAAGTTCCTAACAGCATGCCCTCAGAACCGAGGACCTAACAACCCTCCTGCTATACCGGCTATCCAAGCTCCTCCTACCCGGTTAGCTCTACCATCTCTCGCTCCCCACAACCAGACCGCTCAACCTCAACACCGAGTGTTTAACCAGGCACAGAGGAAAGTGCCACGATTCCAAGTATTCACTATGTCGGTCGAAGAGGCCGAAGATACGGATCAGGTTATCACTGGTAAATCTTTTCCGTATTCTCTTTCAAGTCCTTTCAATTCATAGTCATCTTACATTTGTTATACCTAAATATATCCCACGCGACTTAGATACAATCTTAGTGGCCACCTTACCTGCACCCGCTCACTTCAACAATGGGGCATCACATTGCTTTATATCGCAACGGTTTATACGAACTCATGTGATCCTTGTTAAGCCGCTCGTATCCAGCTGGAACGTTAGTTCGGGGAACGACGTTTTAAAAGCAACCTAAGGATACGATCTGTATCCAGTGGTCATCTGCAGTCGAGGATTCTATGCGGACTTCAAGGTACTGGACATACCGAACTTCGACGCAGTCTTGGGAATATACTGACTGAGAACTTTCTTCTCTACCATCGACTATCGCCAAAGGAGGGTAGTATTTGAAATACCAGATCACCCAGTATTCTACTTCAAAAGTGGATACCGGACCTTGGAGCCTAGCATCTACAAAGCAAAACCAAAGAAGGCAGAGGTTGCAGCATTGCAAGCGGAAGGATCGAAGACAGAGCTAGTTCGAGAATTCGAGAATGTATTCCCAGAAGATATATCAGGTTTGCCTCCCGATCGAGCTCTTAAATTCAGCATTGATTTGCAACCCAGCGCATAACCAGTAATAAAAGCTTCATACCGATTAAGTCCAGAGGGATTGAAGGAGATCCGTATTCAGTTGGATGAACTCCTGAAGAAAGATTGGATTCAACCCAGTACTTCAAATTGGGGATCTCCGGTGCTACTAGTCAAGAAGAAGGAAGGTATTTACAGGATGTGCATGGATTATCGAGCTCTGAACGAGGTGCTGATTAAAAAAAAGTATCCGCTATCTCGCATCGATGACCTTTTCGATCAGTTAAGTGAATCTTGTTTCTTTTTAAAGTTAGATCTTCGTTTAGGATATCATCCGGTGAAGGTCAAGGAGTCTGACGTTCCGAAGACGACATTTAGGACTCGTTATGGTCATTATAAATATCTAGTAATGCCATTTGGAGTGACCAATTCACCTGCCATCTTTATGAACTTGATGAACCAAGTTTTCCGAGAGCACTTAGACATTTTTGTTGTTATCTTCATCGACGACATCCTGGTGTATTCAAAGAATCGGAAAGAGCACACCGAACACTTATGGATTGTCCTGGAGATATTATGAAAACACCAGCTCTATGCCAAGTACAACAAGTGTAAATTTTGGTTAGATCAAGTCGGATTTCTCGGACATATCGTTTCAGGCGAAGAAATCTCTGTGGATCTAGCTAAGGTGTCAGCTGTCAGCGAGTGGCCGACACCAAAGACGGTGAAAGATATAAGAAGTTTCTTGGGCTTAGTAAGATACTACAGACGCTTCATCGAAGAATTCTCAAAGATTGCAACACCCCTGACCAAGCTCACCTGTAAAGACGAAGCATTCGTGTGGTCAGAAGCATGTGAGAAGGCTTTTGTAGGACTCAAGTCGAGGTTAACCTCTGCACCTATTCTTGTAATACCGGATCGATCTGGCGGATTCGATGTACATTGTGATGCGTCCGGTAAAGGATTAGGATGTGTTCTACAGCAACATGAAAAAGTTGTGGTTTTTGCATCAAGGCAATTAAAAGTTTATGAACGCAACTATCCAACACAGACCTAGAATTGGCAGCAGTGGTTTTCACACTCAAGATTTGGCATCACTACCTTTTGGGAGAACGAGTGGATATATACACTGACCACAAGAGTCTGAAGTATTTATTTACTTAGAAGGAACTCAACATGCGACAGAGAAGATGGTTAGAACTCATAGCGGACTTTGACATCAACCTACAATATCATCCTGAGAAGGTGAACGTAGTTCCTGATGCATTTAGTCACCAGCCATTATCAATGTACCTCACCGCTCAATGTAAGCTACAGCAAGAATGCACAAATTGGAGATCAAAGTAGTTATGCCAGGTAATGCCTCATATTTGATGAACTTACACGTTCAGTCCACTCTTGTAAATCAGATCAAGGCAGCTCAAGCAAATGATGCCAAGCTACAAAAGATCCGAGAACAAGTACAAAGTGGAGTTCGAATTGACTTCATCATCCACGAAGATGGATTCTTACGATATGAAAGTCGTGTATGTGTGCCAGCCGGTCCTGTTTGAGAAGAGTTGATGAAAAAAGCTCACAGCTCTCTGTATTCGATACACCCCGGTGGTACGAAGATGTACAAGGATCTACGGCAACACTACTGGTGGTAAAAATGAATTGAGAAGTAGCAAGGAGCGTAGAAAAGTGTTTAGTGTGTCAGCAAGTGAAGGCTAAACATCACAGAACTGCTGGTCTACTTCAGCCATTAACAATCCCAGAATGGAAATGGCAGCACGTTACCATAGACTTCGTGACTGCTTTCCCTCGCAGCACGAAAGGTAACGATGCAATATTGGTTATTGTGGATCGACTCACCAAGTCAGCTCACTTTATTCCATTCAGAGTTGACCAGTCAACTGAGATGTTGGTAAGGAAGTATATGGAGGTGAGTAAAAATCTAAAGTAAGATTTATACCTTCAAGATGTACCATACTTGTCTTGATACCCATAAACTCATGCAGGAGATCATGAAATTACATAATGTACCTGTTTGCATCGTCTCCGATCGTGATACGAGTTCCTATCACAGTTCTGGCAGAGTCTGCAAGCTAGCCTGGTAACGAGTATGAATTTCAGCACACCATATCATCCACAAACGGACGAACAGTCTGAGCGAACAATTCAGATATTAGAAGATATGCTGAGATCCTTTATGTTAGACTTTAGAGGTTCATGGGAAGATCGCCTACACACTGTGGAGTTCTCATATAACAACAGCTACCAGGCAAGCATTAGGATGACACCATTCGCAGCACTCTACGGACGGAAGTGTCGTTTCTCGCTAAGTTGGGATGACGTTGGAGATCGTGAACTCCTTGGACCAGAGATGATCATGGCAATTGTAGATGTGGTTTGCACGATTAGGGAAAAGATGTACATAACCTAAGACCGACAGAAGGTTTGGGCAAATGCAAAACATCGACATCTGGAGTTTCAACCTGGAGAGAATGTATTCCTGAAGATCTCTCTAAACAGATGAGAGATACATTTTGGCAAGAGGGGTAAATTAAGTCCAAGATACATATGACCATTCGACATACTCGAACGAGTTGGAGAAATGGTATATCGTTTAGAACTATCACCCTTATTGAAAGGAGTGCACAACATGTTCCATATATCACAGCTACGACGATATGTGAGCGACCCCAGCCATATACTTGATCACTCATACCTCACGGTACAAACTGATCTAACTTGCGAGTAGCAACCAGTTGAGGTCCTGGACTGAAAGGTGAAGACATTGCGGAACAAGGAGGTGAATTTTGTCCGAGTGATGTGGAGAAAGGATTCACCGCGAGAATCAACTTGGGAAAGAGAAGAACATATGCGTGCATAACACCCTTACCTTTTTGAAAATTAGTCTCTATGTAAATGTAAATTTCGAGGATGAAATTTTGATAAGGAGGATAGAATGTAACAACTTTGAAATCCCTGTCTAAAATTATTTGTTTAAATGTATAGAAAAGGTATTTCAGCCTCTGTAGGAGTTATAAGTTATTTTTGTTCAATAAAATCAAGAAGCAACTTGTAGCTCACTGGTAAAACCTCTACACTGCTATGACATAGCCTGTGTGTTCGAATCCCATCAGTCCCAATTATTTTTATATTTTTCCTTTTAATTTTTCGGAAGTCCAAGAGTTGCACGTGCAATACACGTAGAAACGAAAAGTTTCAAAAAGTAAAACGGGATAAACGAGGAGTAAACACAGTATTAAACACGTGGTACGAATCTCGAGGCAAATCATCAAAATCCGACCACCCATTTCTTCACTTTGGCTGCTATCGACAGACTACAATGCTCTGTTTGCCTCCGTGCTTTGCACACTCATCTCTTTTGCTCTCCTTTACTCCCCTGCACTGTTTGATTTCCCTGCAATTAAACAGAGACTATTCAATTCATCATTTAATATCAATTTTAATTCTTTTAATTCAATTTTTAATTCTTATGCCCTAAATTCTTCACTATAAATACCACCCCATCACTAGCCCTCTCTTATTCTTAAATTTCTATCAAAATTCTCTCAAACTCTCTATGTACCAAGCGGAGTTAAGAAAACAAGTGGAGTAGCAAACCATGCTCGACGACGGAAATCTTACCGACGAAACCACGACCCCTGAAGGCTTCCCTTCTCTCTTGTTAACAATCTAAACCAGTAAATCCTTTCCCTCTCTATTTCTTTTCATCTCAAACCGCCTTCTAAAAGCACATCGACAAAGTGGAGTTAGCTCCGAAATAATTTTCTTTTTAACATTTGTAATCCACATGATAAGTAAATTAGGTCAAACTAACATCCTAACACCACTCTTAACCTTATTAACATAATTTAGCTTTTAGTTTAATAAAATGTTCCATGTGAAAAAATCATAAAATGAAGTTTTTAGAAAAATACCATGAACTTCAGTATAACCATTATTTCGATAATTATTATATATAATTTTAGGAAAATTTCATGGGGTAACGAACGACCCTACACGCACACTATGGTTTTATAGCACGATGTCTAAATATATGGTTAATTCAAGAATAGGTTTTACATTAAAATACCACATTTTTTTTTCAAAAAGGGTTTCTTTTAATCGATATTTTGATTCCTTGGTAATTGCGCCTCTACAACCCTCGTTAGGAGACACACTAATTGATGGTGCGGATTATCGCACATCCTGCGGAAGAGCGAGATGCAGAACTCTTCATGGGGTATTCAGTCTCGAAAAGAAATAAAAATACAGGTTTTTTAAGAAACACGAATTTTCTAAACAAAACAAAATTTTGGAAAATTTTATAAAACTATGAATCCATATTTTAATAAAAATAAATTATGAACCTATATTTTTAAAATGAAAGATTAGAATTTTAATAAAATACCAACAAGTTTCCAAAAATAGTAGTTTTCATAAAAGTATCATAAACTTTTAAAAAGTGGGTTTTATCACTAAAATATCATAACAATTAAAATATATGTTCATAAAAACCCTAAATATTATAAATCACTCTCGAGATTTATTCTTAAACAATATTAAAGCAGTTTTCACAAAACCCCCTCGAGAAATGCAAATAATATAAATACAAACTAAACACCAATAATAAATATTTAATGACTCTAGGTTAATATAGTTTAAAGCGGTATCATTTCTCTTGAGCCCCAGAGAGCCAGAGAAACTGAGTGCTTACCTATTCAGGTTAGACAACTTAACGGAGTTATAAATGACAATTGTTTTGAAAAAAGACACAAATTCTGCAGTTCATGTGCAGCAGTTGCCAATTTCTTCCAAACATAAGATCTTTAACAGTTAAATCAATTCATATGAAAAATACTATAACCCGAATCTAAACTTGAACTTGAACTCGAATCCAAATTCGAATCTAAAGTTGAACATGAACTCGAACCCAGTCTACTCGAACTAATTTGACTCGAACTAAAATTGCAATTGACATGACCCAAATTTTACTCGACCCACTTGATTTCATTCTACACCTTTTGTAATCTATGGTTTCGATCAATACATGTTATAATCAATCAATCAAATTAATTAAGCATATTATACAGTTATAGACTATTTATACTGGGGGTGTTTGGGATAGTTTCTTGTGTGGATCCAATGGAGGTTCAGGAGTCTCATATTAACCTTTTTTTATTTTACTCGAATATCAGTCGGGTTGACTCCTCCACAGTCTAGAGTCCCGATGCTAACACATAAAATGGGCCCGTGTTTTCTTGCTCCTGGGGCCCCACTCTTGAGCTTGTGAATACTTCTACGGTTGCATTGACATTCACACTTGGAACTTAACGTTAACATAATGACCATTTAGAGACTCATAGTATATATATACCCATGAATCATATATTTTTATTCGTCACATATATTCTACACTTGTCATTTTTTACTCCTGCTACATCCTTGGGACTTACCGAGAGCTGGTTCGCTGACGAATATTCCTCCCACTTTTGTTTTCTTAGAATGTTCGTCAGATACGGTCGAGACGGAGGAAATGGAGGCCATAGAGAAGCACTACAACTAGAACGCTACTCAAGATTAGCTTAGCTTCATTCATTTATTTTTCTTCCAGTTTATGTATGTCACATATTTAGGCATTTTCTTTTATTGTATTTACTTTCCAATTGAAATTTATGTACTTGTAAATATTTAAAGTTGAATGTAAATAAAAATATTTGTTGAAAATTTTACAGTCTCCATTTATTCTTATATTGTGTATTATTGTTTCAATACGCTTAGTATATTTATTTAGGAAATGACCTTCTCTGGATAAATATGTCGCGGGCTTACCACGTTATCATTTTCGTCTACTGGGAAGAAGGGAGTGACAGGTATACGGGTAGCCGTTACGTAAAGCTAGTGTTACTGCCGTGCTTGTGGTTATGGATTTATCCAGTAATTCACTGCCGGCATATTGTCGAGTCTTTAGAATCCCATACAAAGGGTTTCCCTGGTATAGACGAAATGATGTAGGAGCCGTATTTTGATACGTGCAGGGTTCCGATCGAATGATTGTACTAGCTAACCGGACTTTCGATCGGACGGTTGATAATACTAATCGGCTTAGAATTGAACCGGATTATTAAACCAGGTATTGATTTAATAATTTACATATACATATTCGACATGTATATTCTAGTATTGTGTTCTTTGTATTATTCTATCTCTTTGGGTATTCATATTTTGATACGAATACGGGTATGTATATACGGTAGTGTGTATTCTGTATTTATACGGAAAACGTTCTAGAAAGTGGACACCACATTTTAGTTTACCCATTTATTGATTTAAATGGAAAATGAGGTGTAAAGGTAGTGAGGTGAGAATGGTGAGAACCATGCTTGAATAGTCTTGACAAATGAATTGTATATTCATTTGTGCAAACTATTTATGTATGATTGCTATATTTTTATTGCAAAAACCATTTATAAAAATCCATGCTTCATTATTTCTCTCACTTGATGAAAAAATTCGTTCTTGCTGTTTGCTTCTCTCTTCTCACCAACCTTTCTTAAGCTCCTCCTCCTTCTTCTACATCTTCCTCCATACCATCTCATGAGTTGAGAATCAAGGGTGAAAGTAAGATAGAAATACACTATAACAACTCACTACATCACTAGACACTTTAGATAAGCAACGTATAGCCTTTAGTTGCTCCACTAGATTTTTAGTGTGGAGCTAGAGCCATAAATCACATCTCTCGGGTGGATCATCTTCGACGGAGGAAGACCAGCAATCAAGCTCGATCAAAGAGATCTCAAAGAGTTAAGGAAGAGGATAGAATACCGAAAGACATGGATCTTTTAATATAACGCTCTTTACAGAGCAGTTAGAACTTCTCTAGATTACTAGTTTAATGTTTGGTTAGATTCTAGGTAATTGTTTCTAGCACCAAGTTTTTTAAAAATCAAAGTTTTTCGTTCTACAATGGCCGCACCTAGTGGCTAGGGCGCTAGGAACCACAACAATTATATCTATAGTCCTAAATGACTAATTGGTTAGCACTGCTGGGTGACATAGAAACCCAATCTTTAGCCCCAAATTGGCTAAGTCTATTAAGTGAAAACTTCTTTAAGTTCATATGCTCACATGTTTAAGTTGATCTTAATCTAAAATAAGATTAATGATCATCAATCATATTTCCAAGCTGATCTCAGTCGGATATATGACTAAAGATCTTTCATCCATGATGATCTTAGTCCTATATACGACTAACGATCTCTCATCCATTTGATCCTAATCTCATATATGACTAATGATCGATCATCCAAATTGATTTTAGTCCAATATACGACTAATGATCTCCATCCCATATCTTCGAAGTTAATCTTAGTCTCATATAGATATAATGATCCTTAAATCCACCTTGTTCTCTTCCTTCATATATGGGATTTGTTTTAAGGATATATCTTTCCACACCTTTGATATACGTCGTTGTAATTCCTCAACGTCTTCAGAGAGATGGTGGGTCCTAACAACCAACAACTTCTCGTCCTGACTTGATGAAAGGTATGAAATTTCATCAAGACAGGGTGTCCCAATCATCATATTGATACACTCCATATTTATGCACTTCCATATTGATGTGGACACCTCATATTGACACGCATTCCATATAGATGCGAATCTCATATTGAGCTCCGGCTTTATACATATAAGTATATGTATATCTTTGAGGGAAATATAAATGCCTTCAAATTGGTTTGCACCCCAATATTAGACGCATCATATGTTACCATCGTTCACTTCGCCACATAAAATATACACGTGTGCGCAGGTTGAATGTTGGAAGAAATGTCCTTAAACTAATATTTGTCCCAAACTTGCGAATGTTGGACCGAAATTTCTTTAAACTAATATTTGTCCCAAATACGGGAATGTTGTATCGAAATGTCCCAATATTGGACCGAAATGTCCTTAAACTAATATATGTTTGGCCTACGGCTGATCACCATATTGATTCTCATATACAATCAATGGGCACAAACAAGTCATATTCCATCCATGTCTCCCATGTACCGCGATGTCTTTTAACTAATATGTTTTGCCCTACGGACGGTCTCCATATTGATCATCGTAAACTATTTATTGGTTATTCATATATAATCTATTGATCAGTTGAGTCCATATGTTCATAGTTTCTAAGTCGATCTTGGTCTCATATATAACTAACGATCCTTAGATCAAACCCATTTATCACATGAACTGATGGACCTCATTTATATAAGATCTGCATCCAAAGTTCAAAACCCCAAAATAAAAAACATAACACGACACGAAGTGACCTATTGGAGCAAGTGATAATTGTTATAGCAATACGGTAACATAATTAATTGCCAAGGCTTGCGCCTGCAGGGAAGAACGTCCCCACAATCAAAAACTTCTCAAAGAGGGGAAATCTGATAAAATCACGTTACAAGGGTCGCATCTGTCCAAACCTCCGATATACGGTGCCATAAATCAACCTGACCTCTTCGAAGAAGTGGACGGATATATTCCAAATAGTATCTGCCTCCAAATTCAGGTAAGATGATCTATCCCGGTTCAGTCCATTTCTACGGTAAACAGAAGGCTTCAAGATGTTTTGAGGGGATTTGTGTGAGTGTTTGGGATGTAAGAGTTGATGGTGGAGAAGGTGGAGAAGGAGAAGGAGAAGAGGAAGAAGAAGAGATGAGGAAAACGATATGAAGAAAGATATGGTGCCAAGCATAACCCCCTCACCCTCTCTTTCTCTCTTGCCTAAACTCTCATTTTAAAATAACCATACTCTCATGTCTCCCTCTCCTTCTATCTCATTTCCCCCCCCAAAATAAAGCAAATAAAAACCACCATTAAAACACAATGAAAAAGTTAACATGTCATGAAAACTTAAACATGTTTTAATGAAAATAAAACTTCTTTTAGTGTAATAACTAGTAAAACACTAATTAATTTCAACATTAAACTTATATGGATATAATTATATGCTAATTTATGAAAAGCCCATTTAAATAAATGCTTTCATAAATAATAATTCATTTTAAATTCCAATTATTTTCTAAAAATAGAGGTATATAATTATACCAATATATGTAAACTCAAATCCATACCGAGTATATATCCGTAAAATCCAAAATATTATTATTTAAATTCCAAAATAATATTTACTATTTTTCTGGAATGTAACACTTCCTTTGAATTCGACATTTATCTATCCACGAAGCCCACAACAAATAATCACCTGACTTGGTTCATACTATATCATATACATGTGATCCCACCATTCCCGCATATGGTATTCGGGGCATCCACTTCGCTCGACACATTGTGAAAGAGAGTCAAAGTGGTTAATGATAGGGTTATTCACCAGCCAACTTCTTCATTTTGAATCGCTTCAGAATCATCTCGATACACTTCAAGATAGCCTTAGCCACCAGCTTTCACGTTCTGCTCTATCATGAGAATTTTCCGCAACATCAAGAAATTTCGCGTCGAACCCTAATATGAACCGATGACTTAGTTCCCTGATTTGTAACATACTCTTCATCAGTACCACCATGATGAAAGTATGCTTGACTATATAAGAAAAATATCATTGTATCCATCCCCTCCTTTTGAGCATATTCCTTGGCTACTAGCTTGACCTATATTGCTCACATCCTTTCTATCGAAATATCTACAAGCAATTCATAGCTCTTGTTTTTTGTAGTATATCCATTGATATCCATATCCGTACTGTTGGATATGTATGCCCTAGAGGCCATTATTGTGTGTGTGTGTGTGTGGATAGTGGATACTTAGACATATGTATGTATAGGACATTCTTGCCCAATATGATAGTATGTTATTTGGTTTTTCTTTATTTTGATATGTGTATATATTTTACTTGTTATTACGTGTCGCTAATACATATTGATAAAACCCGTATGATTATTGCTTGACTAGCAGCGTTATGATGGCGATCATACATGTGGGGGCTGGGTAGTCCATAAGCACATCCTTAAATGTCCCTAGTCATGGGAGTATCGAGACTGTGTATCGACATTCCGGAGTAGACTGGTGTATACGTTTCTAGACCCTGACGAGGGACGAGGGTTGGTCCCACAGCTATTGATCTTTGGCACCTAAGATCGTATACAAGTGCTCACTAGGGGTGAGTACACTGGACCGTTCCCTCGTATAAAAAATATTATTGGTTAAATATAATAAGGCAACGCCTTATGTGAAACACACGTGAGCGCAGGCGCCAGTCTTTAATAGGATTAAATCCTATAGCAACGCCTCATATCAAAGGCACGTGAGCGTAGGCGTGCAAAGCACATGGACGGTTGATTGAGTTCTAGGACCAGCACCTCACATGAAAAGCACGTGAGCGCCTGCGTGTAAAGCACGTGGGTGTCTATTGCAATAAAAATTAAATCATTTGGCTACGCCCATGTGTATAGCACGTGAGCGTCAGCGCCCAAATTAGAACTGGTCTGCTTGGGTAGAATTAAATTCTACATGGAAAATATTTCCATAAATATTCCCTGTTAAACAGATCAATTGGATCAAAAATCCAATGGTGATTAAAAATCATCAAAAGATAGAATTAAATTCTATATGGGAAAATATTTCCCTAATCTTTCTAAACAAGAAAGATATACTCTGTTAAACAGAGAACCCTTGGATTAAAAATCGAATGGTGATTAAAAAATCACCATTTGAATTAAAAAATAGAATTAAATTATATATGGGAAAATATTTTCCTAATCTTTCTAAATAAGAAAGATATACTCTGTTAAACAGAGAACTCTTGGATTAAATATCTAATGGTGATTAAAATTCACCGTTTAAATAAAAAATAGAATTAAATTTTACGCATAGGAAAATATTTTCCTAATCTTGTTAAAAAAATATATATTCTGTTAAACAGAAAGCCTTGAATCTAAGATCTAATGGTGATTAAAAATCACTCTCTAATTAAAAAATCAAATTGAGATCACTTGATTGATTCTTAATTCCGATTGTGTCGTGTAACTCGAATAAGTTTCTTTGTATCGGTATTTAGAAAATGAATATAATTCACAATCAAAGAATTATTTTGACCGCAATCAACTACGGTGTCAGATGTAGATCGTTAGCGAGTGCGGATCGTCCACAGGGATTGTGCGATTCGTTTGTAATTTTGATTTGTTTGAATTAAAAAGTTAATAGAAAAGAAAAGAAAATATGATTCAAGATTTTTATCGATGGGTTTCAAGTGTCACTATTCTAATCAAGAATCAAGAAAATGATAAAAAATTGAGAATCGAGTTTCGATAGAATTCCAATCACTTTAGGGTTTCAAGATTTGAAGTAAAGCTCGTAGGAATCGAGTAAATTGTAGATGTGATGAAGATTCAAGATTACGATTTCTTATCTAGTAACAAATTGATGCTAAATCGATGTCGAATTCATCGAGGATCAAGGATCTTGCAAGGAATTAGGGTTCCTCATCCTATCCTTTGTCTTTTCGATGAATAAGATTCACTAGATAGCTTCTTGAAAGTCGAATGATCAATTGTTGATCTCTAGATCATGCGAAAGGAATCAAGAACACATTCGCATCGATCTAGATCATCGATCAATCTATTTTCAAGAATTTATAATTGTTTTAAGACTTAAGAAAACGTTTAACAATTCATCAACATCATCATTTTACAATTGTTTCGATTCCTCCACGAGCGGAGTTTTATCCAAACATCATCACAAAGTACATATTCAAGAATCTAAATGAATCATAATGCTTGAATTGAAATGTAAACAAGTTAAAGAATTTTCACCTTCATTACATCAACAAGTAGTTACAACTCTCAAGATTTATAAGAGGTAGGAACTTCGCTCGTCGAATCTTGCATCGCTCGGCTTCTTGAGTCTTGGATCGCTTCGATCTCGTGCTCCGTTGAATACCGGCTTTGCTTCTAAAGGATGCTTGAAGACTTGCTTTGCTTGAACTCCATGGATCTTGAATTGGGTATTTCTAGATTGGATTAGGGTTAGGGTTTGGAGGTGGCAAGAATGTGGGTAGATGAAGAACTAGGGCTTAGCCAACAATGAGTTGTCTAAGATCTATGATATGAGATGATATATGGTATTCTCCCTTTTACATGTGAGCCTAGGGGTCTATTTATAGGTTTCCCAAACCCTAGGTCTAGGTTTTTGAATTTGCAATTCCCTCCAAAAGTTTGTTGTAAGTTAGTTAGGAGCTTAGCTTAGGCTTTAAGCTAGGAATGTTTAGCTTAGAAACCCTAGTTTGCTGAACTGGCAGAAGCTTCTGGTGTCTTCTGGAACTTGCATAGGTTTTCTGAGGTGTAGGACATGAGGTAAGAGTAATGCACTGAAATTGAGGTGGTGACGTGGACAAGCCGCCGCGGAACCGGGGCTCAAGGCGGCTCCGGCCGTGGTTCCGCGGCCACTTGGCTGCCTTAGGGCTTCAAGCTTCTTCTGTTGGTTTGTGTTGTATTTTGATGTATTTCCTGCTATGTTGAATCTCTGAATTCTTTTTAGATCAATACCAGATTCAAAATCCTTGAGTTGGCGTATTCTTTAGCAGTCTTTGTTTTGTAAATTGACCATTCTTCTGGATTTTCCTGCACAAACTTCGGAACACAAGTTGCGATATATAGGAATGATGCCATGCTATGAAATACAGTCAATTTCCTTTATAGTGCCGGTTTTAGAGTCTAACACATGAAATCTGATATTTAACGACTGATTTGCTAATATGTGCGATATGAATGCCGAACATTTCTAGATTAGTGTAAATGATACGGAAATTGCCGGTTAAAAGATGCAGTATTTTCGACTGATCAAGTTCCCCCAAACTTATTTTCGCTAGTCTCGAGCGAAATTTTTATTAAAACGAAGGAGAAAATAAAGAAAGAGAAAAACTATCTAGCACACTTTCGTAGGCAACACGATTGCACTAGGCACGTGCAACAAGCCTTTAAACCTCTAGGTGTCCCTAGTAGGAGGAGTGTTGTCTCCTGAGGGTTTTCAGCGGATTGCACCCACAAAATCCAATAATAAAAGGAAAATCATGAATATTACATTTAAAGAAAAGAATTGTAAAAGAAAAGCTTAGAAAATTAGGGTTTCCAACTAAGCTAGCTTTTCGGTTGTCATGAGCCCTATCTTAATAGTCAAGAAAAGATGTCGGAAATCACGTCCTCCCTCAATAAAACATCGTCTTATTTTTCATTCCTATCTTTCTTCCAAACATCGATCATATAACCCTGCGTGTGTGTAAAGACATCCCTACACCCTGAGAATTCAATTCAAGCTATCATACTCTTGCCCATCAGCCTCAGTACTTTTTAATTAATGAATATTTAGATGAGATTGCTCACACATTTTCATGCGACCGTTAATATTTCTTGAGGTACTTACCGACCGATTACTCCTGTGCTTACTTACATGGTGTATTTTCCTCGTCTTGCACCACCTAAGGCTTAGCAGTGACTCCCAGACCAGTTGGTCTTAGGGCACTAGATGAAGAGGCACCCTTGCTATATTTTTTTTATTGCTGCTTTGGCGATAACAAAACCAGTGTCCATTTTTCTCACCACTTTATATTTTCTTCATATATTTTTTTTTATTTCCTTCATACTTTTGGCTTTAAGATAAGAGCATTTCAAGGTATCCTCTACTATCCCAGGCTTTAAGACGTGTGTAAGTGCGAATAGCAGGGTATCAACGTTCAAAATGTTTGGCTTTCAGAATAGAAACTATTTTTCAGACTTATTTTTATCCTCAGATTAGTGACGTCTTTCATCTTACTAACCCTTGGGACAACGGCTCATAACTACTTATTACTAGTTCGTATAAAAAAACTTCTAATTTTCTTGGTTTTCTTCAATTTTTCTAATCTCATGGATGTAATTTTTCACTATCTAAACTTTTATCATCTTATTTATGTAAAAAAAATGTTAAATATTAAAATATTTTTATATTTTGAAAATTTTAAATTTTTATGGATTTTGAAAAAAAAAATTTAAATTTTTATAAGTTTTTAAAAGAAATGTTTTGTGCTTATGCAAATGATATGCAAATGATGCAAAAATAAGCACAAACCTCCCCCAAACTTGTTTTCAACAGTGTCCTCACTGTTGCCAACAGCTATATCTACAAAACCTGTAAGTCTGGGAGGAATTATTAGTGGGGGAAACATATATAAGTGAATAACTTCCCCTAAACTTACTCTTTTCACTCACTCACCTCCATTCAAAAGATGATGCAGTGATATGCAGGACATGAAGGTGAGACGGAGGAATTTTAATCCAAATAAAATGGCTCCTGTAAGAACAGGAGCTCCTCCGTGGGGTCAGTGGAAAAATACGGCTTTAGTCTATGTCCATTCACTTTGAAAAATGTGCCGTTTTTAACATTTTCTACTTCTACTGCCCCGTGCGGGTATACAGACCGTACAACAAAAGGTCCCTTCCACCGAGATCGGAGCTTACCCGTGTGAAGGTGTAAACGTGAATCATAAAGAAGGACTTGTTGACCAGGTGAAAATGTTTTCCTCAAAATGTTTTTATCATGAAAAACCTTAGTCCTATTCTTTACGATCACAGCGTTATCATAAGCTTCATCGCGGAGTTCGCTTAGCTCATTTATTTGCAGCTTCCGAAAGTTGCAGGCTTGGTTTAGATCAAAATTTATTTCCTTAATAGCCCACAATGCTTTATGCTCAATCTCGACGGGTAAATGACATGCCTTCCCAAACACTATCCTATATAGAGACATCCCTAGGTCGGTTTTAAATGCAGTTCGGAATGCCCAAAGAGCATCCGTCAGTTTGGTTGACCAGTCTTTTCTATTCTTAGCAACAGTCTTCTCCAGGATTAGTTTGATCTGTCTGTTTGAGATCTCAGCCTGCCTGCTCGTTTGGGGATGATAGGGTGTAGAAAGTCGGTGGTTGATTGAGTATTTCGGCATCAGAGTCTCGAAAGACCTGTTGCAGAAATGTGTCCCATTATCGCTAATGATAGCGCGTGGGTGTCCAAATCGCGAAAAGATATTCTCTTTCAAGAACTTAATGACAACTTTCCTGTCATTAGTGCGACATGGAATGGCTTCAACCCACTTTGAGACATAATCAACCGCCAGCAGTATGTACAAATTCCCAAAAGAGTTGGGAAATGGACCCATAAAATCAATGCCCCAAACATCGAAAATTTCAAAAACCAAGATGGGTTGCTGAGACATTTCATTTCTCCGGGAGATTCTACCCGTGTACTGACATTGTGTACAGGTTTTGCAATAGTCAAATGCGTCTTTAAACAAGGTCGGCCAATAAAATCCACATTGCAAAACCTTCTCCGCCGTCCTTTTAGGACCGAAGTGACCCCTACAAGCCTGATCATGACAAAAAGAAAGAACACTCTTGAACTCTTCTTTCGGGACACACCGGCGAATGATCTGATCAGGACAATACTTAAACAAGTATGGATCATCCCAGTAAAAGTGTTTTACTTGGGATAGAAAATGGTATTTGTCCTGTTTTGACCAATCGCTGGGTATAAGTCCCGTGACAAGATAGTTCATAATATCCCTGAATATGGTTCATTGGATACGCTCAAGAGTTGTTCGTCAGGGAACGAATCATTGATCGGCAGGGTCACAGGGGAAGAAGAGATGCATGAAAGATGGTCGGCTACTACGTTTTCACATCCTTTCTTATCTTTGATAACAAGATCAAATTCTTGTAATAGAAGGATCCAACGTATTAGTCGACCTTTTGCATTTTTCTTCGCCAGAAGATATTTTAAGGCGGAATGGTCAGTGTACACAACTATAGGAGAGCCAATAAGTAAGGCCTGAATATTTCTAATGCAAATACAACCGCTAAGAGTTCCTTTTCGGTGGTTTTATAATTGATTTGTGCATCATTCAGGGTCTTACTCGCATAGTATATCACGTGTGGCATCTTTTCAATGTGCTGTCCTAAGACTGCACCTACTGCTAAGTCGGATACATCACACATCAGCTCAAAGGGGTAGTCCCAATTTGGAGATGATAGAATGGGGGCTGAAGTGAGTGAGTGTTTAAGTGAGTTGAAAGCTGTCTCACAGTCCGAGTCAAAATGGAAGGTCGTATCCTTGGCCAGGAGAAGAGTTAAAGGTCTAGCAATTTTGCTAAAGTCCTTAATGAATCTCCTATAAAAGCCCGCATGGCCAAGGAAAGATCAAATATCTTTGACTCTTTTGGGATGAGGGAGGTTTTGAATGACATCTATCTTAGCTCTGTCAACCTCAATGCCTTTCTGTGAAATGACATGTCCAAGTATAATTCCTTCTTGGACCATGAAATGGCATTTTTCCCAATTCAAAGTTAAGTTCTTCTCTTTGCAACGAGTAAGAACAGCGTCAAGATTCGCTAGACAATCAGAAAAAGAGTCTCCAAAAATCGAGAAATCGTCCATAAAGATCTCCAGAAAATTCTCTACCATATCAGAGAATATCCCCATCATACACCGCTGAAAGATAGCGGGAGCATTGCATAACCCAAAGGGCATGCGACTGTAAGCAAAGGTACCAAAAGGACAAGTAAAAGTGGTTTTGTCTTGATCCTTTTTGGCGATGGGGACTTGATTATAGCCTGAGTATCCGTCCATAAAACAATAATACTCCCGTCCTGCTAAGCGTTCCAGCATTTGATCAATGAAAGGTAGAGGAAAGTGGTCTTTCCTCGTGGCAGCATTGAGTTTTCTATAATCAAAACATACACGCCACCCAGTTTGGGCGCGTGTCTGAATCAACTCATTTGCCTCATTGGTTATAACAGTGATGCCGGATTTCTTAGGAACGACATGTATAAGACTAACCCATTGACTATCGGAGATGGGGTATATAATACCATTATCTAGGCATTTGACGATCTCTTTCATCACTGCTTCCTTCATGACGGGATTCAACCGTCTCTGTGGTTCTCGGGTTGGTCTGGCATCATCCATCACATGTATATGATGTTCAACAATCAAGGGACTAATCTCTTTGATGTCCGCCATAGTCCAACCAAACGCCTCTTTGTTAGATCTCAATACCGATAAAAGTGCATTCTCTTGCTCTGATGCTAGAGAAGCGGATATTATAACCGGTAAAGACTCATTCTCACCTAAATAAGCATATTTCAGATGAGAAGGTAAAATTTTGAGATCTAATTCGGGCGGAGAAATGATAGAAGGTGGGATTATCGAGTGATTTTTGGGGTTGCAAAGAAGCTCAGAGCCTGTGAAAGATACAGACTCGGGTGGAGAAAAATCAGGAGTACAGGACTCAAGTGTAGGAAAAGTGTCCTCACTAAGATCATGTGTAAAGTCAAACAGAGATGTGGTAATGTCGTCGAGATCAGTAAAGCAAAGTTCCTCAGCTCCGCAACTATCGGGAGCGATCTCGTGGACAGAGCACACATCTAGAATATGAGCAGAGGGTTCTGATGGCTGACTTCCAACTTTGTAGATGTTTAATTCAATGGTCATATTTCCAAATGATAAGTTCATTGAACCATTTCTACAGTTAATAACAGCGTTGGAAGTGGCAAGGAAATGACGACCCAGAATCACCTGAATTTGGCCCTGGGGGTTTGCTACAGGCTGTGTGTCGAGTACAATGAAGTCTACAGGGAATACAAATTCCCCGACCTTTATCAACACATCCTCTAGTTCACCCCTTGGTTTGGTGATTGAACGGTCTGCCATTTGGAGAGTGCAGTGAGCAGGTTTCAGCTCTCCAATCCCTAGTTGCTCATATACAGAATATGGAAGTAGGTTAACACTTGCGCCAAGGTCTAAAAGAGCACGATTTATGTTTTTACCCCCAATAGAAATCGATATTGTAGGACATCCTGGGTCCTTTCGTTTCTTTGGTAGCTGGGGAATAAAAGCAGTGCTAATATTATTAGACATAAAGACCTTCTTCGGCACTTGAGTCTTCCTCTTCCTAGTGCACAAGTCCTTAAGAATTTTCGCATAAGCGGGGACTTGTTGAATCGCATCTAGGAGAGGGATGTTGATGTTAACCTGTTTGAACATTTCCATAATTTTCTCCATATGAGGACTCGTTCTATTACCCCTTAACCGATTCGGGTAAGGAGCTTTCGCAATAAGCGTCGGGTCCATCATAGGAGAAGGAAGAAGGGGTAGACGAGATCCCAAAAGAGGAGTGGGGATCGTCTGTGGAGAACTAGAAGGGCTATAATGAGGTGTCGAGCCTAGTGGGAAATGGAGAATAGGCTCGCGAGAAGGCGGTGGGGTAGAAGAACAAGGATCAGAAGTAGAAGTGTGTGCGTAAGGAAAGGTCTCAGCCGGGGTGTTATTGATAGGATTTTCAATATCATCAATTCCTTCCCCGACATGATTGTTCAGCACTCTTCCAGATCTCAACGTTGTGACGGCATTTACATTGTAATGCCCAGGATTCGGTAGGGGTTGAGAAGGAAGTTTCCCTTTTTCTCTCGCACTCATCTCGGCTTTAAGTCGTGCAATTTCAGCTTCCATCGATCTGATACTCTCATCTTGGGACGCTGAGTTTTTCTTTATCTCACTGACGGAAGTTCTAACCTCAGCCGAAACCTCTATGAAATTTGACAAAAGTGATTTCATGGTTTGAGTGAATTGAGAGAGTTCATCATAACCGGTCAACTGCATAGGATTAGACTGTGTAGGAGTGTTGACCTGGTTGTGGAAATTTTGTGACTGGTAGGGGTACTGAGTGAGTTGAAGTGGTTGCTGTTGTGGTGGAAGAGCCCTTTGGAAATTATTTTGGCTTGGAACCGTGTTTTGAGATTGTTGTTGGTTCCAAGCAAAATTCGGGTGATTCTTCTAACCCTGATTGTACGTGGAAGAATATGGATCGTTTCTAGGTCTTTGAAATGCGGCATTTGTATGCTCGTGACCTTGAAACGCAGAGTTTAATGGACATTCTTCCGTTAAATGAGACGGATCAGAACAGCAGTGACATACAGTTTTGGGGAGCGACATTGGGTTTAGGGAGGCTGCAGAAAATTTGTGTTCCATAGCGTCGAGCTTCTTTTGCATTGCTGCCATCTCAGCTCGAACACCTATGGACACATCTATTTGGTGTACGCCACCCCTATTGTCACGACCCGAAATTACGGAACATGACCGGCACTTAGACTACGAACGTCTCAAGGCGTACGTATTCTAAGTAAGCCGAAACCTAGAAATCCAAACCAAGAGAAGTAGTAGAGTGTAGGAAAAACCATATGTGAATCAACCTGTAAGCAATATAATATACAACGCCTAAAGGCGAGGATCACAACAAAAAATGGAACTCCAACCAGCATGAAATCCATAGAAATATAATGCGCGACTCTACGGTCGAAAGAATAAACATCACCGGTCTCTATCTCAAATAAATACATGTTTGGTTGATGGAACTTCTAGATACAACTGAAATATAATATACAATGTATAAGGATGGGTACGATACGAATAAACCCACCTACTAGCAAGTCACCCGGAAATGGAAATAGTGCCAGCAAAGCCGTAATGAAACCTGAACGGCAACACTTGCAAGAAACTGGGGCACAACGGGGGTGAGTTGCCAACTCATGAGTAGAAAAAGATCTACGAACAGAAAATCGCATGTATGACGCAATCCGAGGTCATACGATCATGATATATAATCCTCAAATATATAACCAGCAATCTATAACCATGACTAGGGTAAATATCTAACCCAAGTGTAATCCCATGTGTCCATGTCAGTGCATCAGGTAACAATGTATCATATAGACGATGTATGAATGCATGAAACAGAATGCATATACTGAAGAAAACTGCTTTCAAAATTTGTGAGATTTCTGTATTTTTAAAATGAGGTATCATAAATGAAATCAGTATAAACAGTGCCTAGCATCAGCACAAAACATAAGTCTCAGTATCTCGATATCTCTGTATCACAATCTCTGTACCTCAATATCTCAAATCTCAATGTCTCAGTCATAAAATCCAGGGCGCCGTCAGTTCAGATCGGGTCCTACCATCCATCTCATGACCACGACGGTATCCTCCGGATATCCGACGCGTCGGGTAATATCACCGGTCGGTAGTGCTCCCCTGCCAGGCTCAACGCCATCTCCTGCGATCTTCTTGCCCCGGGGTACTGCACCGGGCCCACCATGTACCCGAAACGGTTCATCCGCCTCCTCGAATCGGGTCTCGAAATCCATCAGCAAAACTCATGTTGGACGACTCAAACATCATGGGAAAACCGCATTTTTATTTAAAAAGAGTGAAAGCAGTTCATATACGTTTTGCGGTTTTCCTCCAAATCCAGAAAATCTCATGGAAACCGAATCCAAATCATCAATAGCATGTAAAATCATGAATATAAGCATGAGCATCCATGAATGCGGCATATAATGGATAACAGTATGCATGGAATGACAAGTAATAACTAAAATGTCAAGCTGGCATATAAAGCAAGTATACAGATGTCATGTCACTGCTAGCTAACAAGCTAAATCAAGTAATAATATTCTCTAAGTGTACGTGACATGGCAATTACCGATGAAGATGTGTGTGCTCCGGCAATAAGTGTACGTGGTACATACGCATCATCGGTAATGGTGCTGGTGTCCTAACAGCATGATATCAAAATGGAATATGAATCACAATAAGTATGTGATGCAGTGTAACAATAATAATATGCGGGAGCTGAATACGAAACACAATGGTAGCTAGACTGAATCTGATGTCATAAGAGTCATATAGCTACACCACTATAAGGCTGAGCTAAAGCTAACAGTAGGTAAGGGAAACCACCTAACCTCTGAGTCGATACATATATATATATATATATATATATATATATAGTCGGTGATCCCGCCTTAATCATATCACATCCGATATAATATCTATGATCAGACATCCCAAATCTAGAGTGCGGATCAAACATCAAATTATAGCTCGTACGTAAAACCGTCGTACGGCATCCCCAAATCTGGGTACGGGTCAATATCACATTCGTCATATCATTCATCTGGTATTCTCTATATCAAATACCATCATCTGGGTACTGACCTATGTCTAGTACAATGCTAACATCATCACTATAGTCGTGATCTGACTACTGATCGACAGTCTCGTATAAATCGATATCATTATCACATATCATCACAAGGAGTGTACATCGCCCAAGGAGGCCGATCATAAATATCTTGTCACATCATATCATATCAGATCCTATCACATATCATAATCACATGTCGATCATTTACATATTTATGTCATTATTCCTATGGCATCATTATCCCAAAATCCGCTAAAGCATCAGGACGTATCTTAAATACAAATTTTATCATATCACCGATATCATAATCTCGTATCAAATATCATCGACTCATCTCAATCCCATGTATCATCCTCAAATCCGTATGTGAACACATAGTCCCATACCCATGTGAACACATATCTATATAGGATCCCATAACCACATATGAAATAAGGATGTATGCAAGTATGAGTGTGTGTACATGTATGTGTAGTGCACCCACTACTTAGGGTTTCGCAACACTAAACTAGTCCAACGCACCAAAATCCACCTAAGCATCAATAATTTCCCAAACAACAATATAATAATTATAGGTGTGTATACGCATCCGTATACATCACCACGGACTGCGGGGGTGCTATACGCCATCCACCCGACTTCTCACCGTAGATATAAATCTACTCACCTGAATCCTTCGTGTCGGTGTCGATGTCACCTCCATCTTCTGCATCGCCTCGGATCATCGCGGGGGTACCTACACATATCACACGTATCGCATCGCATCAAAACTAAATCGTAACTTAAAACGACACGCGAAAACCAACACGGTACGCTAAAATCCTATAGGTTAGAACCTATAGTTAGCCTTCGCAAAACAACCTGAAATCACTCGATATGGACGTACAAACGTCACACGATCGAGATAACGCACAAATACCAAAATATGGAAATCAAAATACGTAAACCCAATACTGAATATAAAGCAGCAACCCAAGAACACGATCCTAGATTTCTTCTCTGGTGAAAACAAAGTGAGCAAACAAGCCTAGAGTGATGTACAGAGTGTGTGTGACCTACTGTAAAAGCCCAGGCCCCTTAGCCAACCAAGTGGCCGAGCCCCTTCATGTGCAAAACTGTCTTGGCCAGCCTGGTGGTGTTCAGATGGGTTCGTCTGCCTAAGGTGGTCTCCTGGTGTTCTAACTAGGCTCCTGGTGTTGTTTATTTTCCCCGTAATGTCCCCGGATCACTCCAGATTCACCTGCACGCCATATACCCTCGCAAACCGACATGAAACTATTCTGTTATGGGTTCCAGGTTGTAATGTGTTGGATCTTGGTTAGATCTAGGGTTAACTGGTCTCAACAGCACCTAATTAGTAGTCTATACTAACATTCAAAACAACACTTGGTCAAGCCTCACTCAATTTTGCCTAAACTAGCACTAATCCACGTAATAACACGAAATTTCAGCTAAACAACTATAATTTGGCAAGAAAAGAGTTGGGTTACGAGATTATACCTCAAGGGGGTCCTAGGAGGAAGGAGAAGGGAAGGAGGATGAGGTGGAAGGGCTGTCGCTGCTGGGGAGCTGCTCCATTTGCTCCAAAAGATGTTGTTTCTGCAGCTGCTGCTTATTGCTGATGTTGTTTCTGCAGCTGCTGCTGCTTGCAACTCTCTCTCTCTCTTTTGCTTTTCTTTCTTTCTTTTTTTTTTCCATGTGTTGCAGTAGCAGTTGCAGCACTTGAAGGGGGGGTATTTGTGGTGAATTATGATGTGGTGTGATGAGGGTGTGGGTTGTTTAAATGATGTTACTGCTGTTGCTGATACAATGGGCTGAAATGTAGCTGTAGGTGTTGGGGGGCTGTTTTGTGGCTGAAGTCAGCTATTGGGGGCTGAAGAGTCATGATGGGGGTGTGTAGGTCAGCTATGGGGGCTAAAAAGTCTTGATGGGGGTGTGTATGTCAGCTATGCGGGCTGAAGTGTGCTGAGGGTAGGCTGATGTTTACATCAGCTGCTGAATTTATGCTGATGTAGCTGCTGTAGCTGCTGTTCTGGTGGCTGAAAATGCGCTGTTGATGTTGGGTGTGGGGCTGATGGTGTTGCAGCTTGTAGCAGCAGCTAGAATGGCTGATGTGTGGGTGTATATGTCTGATGTAGAGAGATTGGTATGTGTGTGTTTGAGAGGCAAACCAAAGTTTTGAAATGAGATGAGTTAACTCCCATCACTAATCACCTTGAACAAAACCAAAATCCTAATTAACCCACTTAACTTAGCCAAATGGTTTAAACCCACCATGGTCATCTAAATATGGTTCAACCCTAGGCCACCATGAGTCCATAACATGAGATAAGTGTGGAAAAAGTTATGTGCACATTTTTGCACAAAAAGCCGAAAATCCAATTAGCGATTTTTAATCGCGATTAACACTAAAGTCGCATATAATTCATCATAAAAACTGTAAAATGACATATTTCCACAAAATACCCTATTTTAGGATTTCCAAAATTTTCCCCGGAATTTTCACCATTTATCGGTATTTAATTATACCGACTAATAAAATATTCATTAAAAATTAATATTAAATTATGAAAATTCCCCTAAAATAATATTTTATTTTTTTGAAATGTTACAGTCTTCCTCCTTAAAAAAATTCGGTCCCCGAATTTAAATTTAAACCTCCCAATTCTAAAACATTTCAAATAAATGTCCAAGTCAACGGGGCTCCGAAATCATTAATGCATAAAAGGCATCATAGCGCAATACATGCGTATGAGTAACGAGGAGATAACTTGAAGTCAAAACTCCGTCAAGCATCCCTCAATCATCGGAGTCAAGGTGAAAACACGAATCCAAATCCAAAGCAAAACCGATATGCTATAAATCGGGACTATACATGTAAATATCGAATCTGTACATGTAAATATCTAGATGAAATGCATGACAAATTCTTTTAAAGTCGTTGTGCAATGCGCATAACACTGCACAGTGGCGGACGTCTCTATAAGAAAATAGCCGTATACGTATATATCTTTTGTTTAATATGCACGATCCGCCGTTTGAAAACAAATTTAGAAGGGTTTCCTCATTTTAAATGTCTTGTGTCATATCAGACACGTATGTAAATAATGAGGCTATAGCTCGTTTTTGGAAATCCCTTTGAAATCTATCAATGCATGAAAAATATACCCAGGCACTGTCCTCTGACTAGTCCTGCTCAGTACGGAAACACATAGCAAATGTCATAAAAACGTACTGCTCCATAGAAACCAATCCAAAGAATGCATATAAAAACCCTGTGCGTCCGGTGCGCACGGAAATCAAAACCCATACCTGTGCCAAGCAGGTGCACAAAAACGACATCAAGGTGCAACGGGTGTGCACGCAACATCGGTCATAGGCAACGCGTGTGCCTGACCGCAAAATCAGGTGCATCTGACATGCCCGAAAAATCTCGATTTAGTGCATCTGGTGTGCACTAAATCTCATCTCATAACATGCGCCCAACATGAGCTAAAAATCCAAATCCGGTGCATAAAGTGCACAAAACAAATATCGAGCATCACCATCGAAATCGAAGTCCAGTGCACCCAAGTGCACAAAATACGAAACACTGCACTGCAAGCATATGTGAACTATACCGAGTGCAAAAACCAAATCGTGTGCGCATATACGCACGAAATCAACTCCAATGTCTAAAACCCATAAAATCACAAACATGTGAAACCAAGGCACGAAAATGATATCAAATGCAACAACTGTGCAAAATCGTAAATACTCAGTAGGTGCAACCATGGTGCATGAAAACAAATATCATGAAACTCAATCATCAAAATCAGTCATGCGAATAGATCGCCCAAAATACCGAAATCAAGTATGGCGGAATAGTCCCGCTCAAGCACATCTTCTAAGAATCTCTGGCCAACTGTCGTGGTCACTCATAGCATGTCTCGTCGACGATCCTGAAATCTGTCCTGCTGGTGTGCATAACATGACCACTCCTGGGTCCAAGTCTTCTCGTAAATTTATTCCAGAAAGGTCCTGTCGAGGTCTCTCCCAAATCTCGTCTCTGCCAACTGTCCAGGAGTTATCGTCCTTTACTAAATCTGTTTCTTGTTCCGGAACGGCTGCATACTCATCGTTACTCTTTCTGGAAGGTATATCCAAGTACAATGCCTCGGCATGCCTACCGCATCACTGATGTCGGCGGAGTGGAACGTCATCTTATCTAGATCTTGTACGAACCTCTTACTCCACTTTTCTCTAATGTCGACTGCTTCGGACTCGTCTCGTCGTGGCTGCATGGACTGAGCTCCAACGGCTATCCTCGTATCTGGAGTCTCCCAAGAAGTGCATCTCACCACCTAGCATCCGAATGAAGTCGAACTATTCGATCGATTCATCAAAACCTCATAATCCCCCAAGATCTCAACATCTTGGGTACAGTATAATAGTATCGAGTACGTACCACAGCATCGGTGGTCTAGCCGTAGAAGGGCAAACCCAAGCCTCACTAATGGCGCCGCAGAACTGCCGCAAACCCTAAGGTTCAAAGGCTTTCACACGGTCATTAAGTCGAGTTAGGGTTTAATTCTTCTAGAGGGACCATAGAATTGCCTGCATGCTCTTCCGAACACTTTAAACTTGGAATAATAGGTTTCTGACATTCGATCATCTCTGTCGACTCTCAACGTCTCTGCGTAAAGTTGTCTCTAGCTGGAATCAATCTATCTAATGACCTCGCATCGGGGTAGCGAACGATCCACATGTCCTAGTCATTAATCCTCGGTGGCTAGTGATCTTCTATCATCTCTTAGTACTACTCGTACTGCAATAGCTCCAACATCTGGGGCAATATCTCGTCGTTCGCAGCAACAACTAGCTCACTCGTCTGCACGCTGAACCGTGCCTCAATCATCATGAGCAAGCAATACGCCAACGGTCATCAAAGTCTGGCTGGCCTCTACCGGTGGCTCAATCCTCTGGTGCTAATCTGCACGTCCGAGTAATCTCATACGGCGATCCATCCCACGCTCGTGGTGCAAAATACAAACAAAGACACACCTCTGCAATCGTGTGTCGCCGGAATCACGCCCCGGTCAGTCCTCGTTCGTGACGAGCTCATGCTGACCGCAACTCTAGCCGTAGCTCTCCCTGCCCGTAATCGTGGCAGCAAAACCGTACTGGTACTGATGAGGCTAGATCAGGAATGAATATGATACTGAACAAAGAAATGTACAACCTAAGGCTCCTTAAGTGGAGTGGCGTATCGTAAATATGCCGCGGAACATACCCACGGTACGTCACTCTACTTTAGTCACCTATTCCATCAACCAATGGTCATCTTACGCTCCGAAGGTAAAACCTAACGCTCTGATACCAACTTTGTCATGACCCAAAATTATGGAACATGACCGGCACTTAGACTACGAACGTCTCAAGGCGTACGTATTCTAAGTAAGCCGAAACCCAGAAATCCAAACCAAAAGAAGTAGTAGAGTGTAGGAAAAACCATATGTGAATCAACCTGTAAGCAACATAATATACAACGCCTAAAGGCGAGGATCACAACAAAAAAGGGAACTCCAACCAGCATGAAATCCATAGAAATATAACGCGTGACTCTACGGTCGAAAGAATAAACATCACCGGTCTCTATCTCAAATAAATACATGTTTGGTTGATGGAACTTCTAGATACAACTGAAATATAATATACAATGTATAAGGATGGGTACGATACCAATAAACCCACCTACTAGCAAGTCACCCGGAAATGGAAATAGTGCCAGCAAAGCCATAATGAAACCTGAACGGCAACACCTGCAAGAAACTGGGGCACAACGGGGGTGAGTTGCCAACTCATGAGTAGAAAAAGATCTACGAACAGAAAATCGCAGGTATGACGCAATCCAAGGTCATACGATCATGATATATAATCCTCAAATATATAACCAGCAATCTATAACCATGGCTAGGGTAAATATCTAACCCAAGTGTAATCCCATGTGTCTATGTCAGTGCATCAGGTAACAATGTATCATATAGACGATGTATGAATGCATGAAACAGAATGCATATACTGAAGAAAACTGCTTTCATAATTTGTGAGATTTCTGTATTTTTAAAATGAGGTATCATAAATGAAAACAGCATAAACAGTGCCCAGCATCGGCATAAAACATAAGTCTCAGTATCTCGATATCTCTGTATCATAATCTCTGTACCTCAATATCTCAAATCTAAATGTCTCAGTCATAAAATCCAGGGCACCGTCAGTCCAGATTGGCCCCTACCATCCATCTCATGACCACGACGGTATCCTCCGGATATCCGACGCGTCGGGTAATATCACCGGTCGGTAGTGCTCCCCTGCCAGGCTCAACGCCATCTCCTGCGATCTTCTTGCCCCGGGGTACCGCACCGGGCCCACCATGTACCCGAAACGGTTCATCCGCCTCCTCGAATCGGGTCTCGAAATCTACCAGCAAAACTCATGGTGGACGACTCAAACATCATGGGAAAACCGCGTTTTTATTTAAAAAGAGTGAAAGCAGTTCATATACGTTTTGCGGTTTTCCTCCAAATCCAGAAAATCTCATGGAAACCGAATCCAAATCATCAATAGCATGTAAAATCATGAATATAAGCATGAGCATCCATGAATGCGGCATATAATGGATAACAGTATGCATGGAATGACAAGTAATAACTAAAATGTCAAGCTGGTATATAAAGCAAGTATACAGATGTCATGTCACTGCTAGCTAACAAGCTAAACCAAGTAATAATATTCTCTAAGTGTACGTGACATGGCAATTACCGATGAAGATGTGTGTGCTCCGGCAATAAGTGTACGTGGTACATACGCATCATCGGTAATGGTGCTGGTGTCCTAACAGCATGATATCAAAATGGAATATGAATCACAATAAGTATGCGATGCAGTGTAACAATAATAATATGCGGGAGCTGAATACGAAACACAATGGTAGCTAGACTGAATCTGATGTCATAAGTGTCATATAGCTACACCACTATAAGGCTGAGCTAAAGCTAACAGTAGGTAAGGGAAACCGCCTAACCTCTGAGTCGATACATATATATATATATAGTCGGTGATCCCGCCTCAATCATATCACATCCGATATAATATCTATGATCAGACATCCCAAATCTAGAGTGCGGATCAAACATCAAATTATAGCTCGTACGTAAATCCGTCGTACGGCATCCCCAAATCTGGGTATGGGTCAATATCACATTCGTCATATCATTCATCTGGTATTCTCTATATCAAATACCATCATCTGGGTACTGACCTATGTCTAGTACAATGCTAACATCATCACTATAGTCGTGATCTGACTACTGATCGACAGTCTCGTATAAATCGATATCATTACCACATATCATCACAAGGAGTGTACATCGCCCAAGGCGGCCGATCATAAATATCTTATCACATCATATCATATCAGATCCTATCACATATCATAATCACATGTCGATCATTTACATATTTATGTTACTATTCCTATGGCATCATTATCCCAAAATCCGCTAAAGCATCAGGACGTATCTTAAATACAAATTTTATCATATCACCGATATCATAATCTCGTATCAAATATCATCGACTCATCTCAATCCCATGTATCATCCTCAAATCCGTATGTGAACACAAAGTCCCATACCCATGTGAACACATATCTATATAGGATCCCATAACCACATATGAAATAAGGATGTATGCAAGTATGAGTGTGTGTACATGTATGTGTAGTGCACCCACTACCTAGGGTTTCGCAACACTAAATAACTACCTCTTCCCAGCCTGACTAGCTGAATACCATGCTTTTCGCCCACTAATGCTAGCCGAGTCAAGGACTTCCTAACGCACCAAAATCCATCCTAAGCATCAATAATTTCCCAAACAACAATATAATAATTGTAGGTGTGTATACGCATCCGTATACATCACCACGGACTGCGGGGGTGCTATACGCCATCCACCCGACTTCTCCCCGTAGACATAAATCTACTCACCTGAATCCTTCGTGTCGGTGTCGATGTCACCTCCATCTTCTGCATCGCCTCGGATCGACGCGGGGGTACCTACACATATCACACGTATCGCATCGCATCAAAACTAAATCATAACTTAAAACGACACGCGAAAACCAACACGGTACGCTAAAATCCTATAGGTTAGAACCTATGGTTAGCCTTCGCAAAACAACCTGAAATCACTCGATATGGAAGTACAAACGTCACACGATCGAGATAACGCACAAATACCAAAATATGGAAATCAAAATATGTAAACCCAATACTGAATATAAAGCAATAACCCAAGAACACGATTCCAGAGTTCTTCTCAGGTGAAAACAAAGGGAGCAAACAAGCCTAGAATGATGCACAGAGTGTATGTGACCTACTGTAAAAGCCCAAGCCCCTTAGCCAACCAAGTGGCCGAGCCCCTTCATGTGCAAAAACGGCCTGGCCAGCCTGGTGGTGTTCAGATGGGTTCGTCTGCCTAAGGTGGTCTCCTGGTGTTCTAACTAGGCTCCTGGTGTTGTTTATTTTCCCCGTAATGACCCCGGATCACTCCAGATTCACCTGCACGCCATATACCCTCGCAAACCGACATGAAACTGTTCTGTTATGGGTTCTAGGTTGTAATGTGTTGGATCTTGGTTAGATCTAGGGTTAACTAGTCTCAACAGCACCTAATTAGTCTATACTAACGTTCAAATCCAACACTTGGTCAAGTCTCACTCAATTTTGCCTAAACTAGCACTAATCCACGTAATAACACGAAATTTCAGCTAAACAACTATAACTTGGCAAGAAAAGAGTTGGGTTGCGAGATTATACCTCAAGGGGGTCCTAGGAGGAAGGAGAAGGGAAGGAGGATGAGGTGGAAGGGCTGTCGCTGCTCCATTTGCTCCAAAAGATGTTGTTTCTGCAGCTGCTGCTTATTGCTGATGTTGTTTCTGCAGCTGCTGCTGCTTGCAACTCTCTCTCTCTCTTTTGCTTTTCTTTCTTTCTTTTTTTTTCCATGTGTTGCAGTAGCAGCTGCAACACTTGAAGGGGGGGTATTTATGGTGAATTGTGATGTGGTGTGATGAGGGTGTGGGTTGTTCAAATGATGTTACTGCTGTTGCTGATACAATGGGCTGAAATGTAGCTGTAGGTGTAGGGGGCTGTTTTGTTGCCGAAGTCAGCTATTGGGGGCTGAAGAGTCATGATGGGGGTGTGTAGGTCAGCTATGGGGGCTCAAAAGTCTTGATGGGGGTGTGTAGGTCAGCTATGGGGGCTGAAGTGTGCTGAGGGTAGGCTGATGTTTACATCAGCTGCTGAATTTGTGCTGATGTAGCTGCTGTAGCTGCTGTTCTGGTGGCTGAAAATGCGCTGTTGATGTTGGGTGTAGGGCTGATGGTGTTGCAGCTTGTAGCAGCAGCTAGGGTGGCTGATGTGTGGGTGTATATGTCTGATGTAGAGAGGTTGGTATGTGTGTGTTTGAGAGGCAAACCAAAGTTTTGAAATGGGATGAGTTAACTCCCATCACTAATCACCTTGAACAAAACTAAAATCCTAATTAATCCACTTAACTTAGCCAAATGGTTTAAACCCACCATGGTCATCTAAACATGGTTCAACCCTAGGCCACCATGAGTCCATAACATGAGATAAGTGTGGAAAAAGTTAAGTGCACATTTTTGCACAAAAAGCCGAAAATCCAATTAGCGATTTTTAATCGCGATTAACACTAAAGTCGCATATAATTTATCATAAAAACTGTAAAATGACATATTTCCACAAAATACCCTATTTTAGGATTTCCAAAATTTTCCCCGGAATTTTCACCATTTATCGGTATTTAATTATACCGACTAATAAAATATTCATTAAAAATTAATATTAAATTATGAAAATTCCCCCAAAATAATATTTTATTTTTTTGAAATCTTACACCTATTCAATGATTGGGTTCCACTCTCCCACTATAGTGATTTTTCAGCGAACTCTTCTAAAAATTTCCAAGCTTCCCCATCCACCTTGGTCATAAAAGTACCTTGACACATGTTTTCAAGGTTCTGTTTAGTGTTTGGGTTAATGCCTTCATAAATGATTCGGTAAAGATCCCATCTCGGGATGCCGTGATGAGCACATTGAACCAAAAGATCCTTGAAACGTTCAAAGTATTTTGAAAATGGTTCAGTAGGGAGCTGGGTAAATTGATTCAGTTCGCTACGGATTCGAGCTGTCTTTTGCATAGGGTAAAATTTCTTAAGGAATGCCGCGATGAATTCTTCCCAATTCGTAATAGAGTGTGCGGTAGTGTTATATAGCCACTTCTCGGCTATATCGCACAAAGTAAATGGATGAAGTCGTAGACGCATAGCATCCACTGAAAGTTGTGACGTACCCATCATTGCGCATACGTTTTCAAATTTAGTAATGAAAACGTAAGCGTCCTCAGTCTCGAGTCCGTGGAATTTGGGTAAAAGGTTGATGTATTGGGGTTTAATTTCAAAATTATCCCCGTTGGCTGGTGGAATGGATAAGCAGGTCGAAAGAGGACCTCGCAGTGGATAGCACCTCTCTTGGAGAGAGATGCGGGGTGGATTCTGCGCACCAACGGACGGCGGCAGATTAGGGTTAAAGAAATTCGATGGAGGTGGATCCATCGATGTGGGTGTGGTAGTGGGTAAAGAAGAAGTAAATGGAGAAATACCGACTTCGGAGTCGATAAAGGGTACGCGGACTAAACGGGCACTAGAATCCCGTGTCCAGCCTATCTTGTACTAAAAAGGGTTAGTACAAGTGGCAGCGTGGCTTTATAATTAGGGGTAATGAATGAATGAATGCGGTGTTTGTTTTGAAAATAGGATGGATTTTTGAAAATATGATGCAACACAACAAATGCAACACACAAAACCCTAATTCTAGGGTCGCCTAGGTCAGATCTCTAGACTGCTCCTAACTGCCAGAAGAAAAGACGCAGGATAAATCCTCCACTGCCTCTTTGTTTCTCCTGTGGCCAGGTAAGTGCCAGGTAAGTGGGAGGTTCTCCACTACGTAAGTAGTGGGCCTAAGTAAGTAACCACTAGCCTTCGACACACTTGCCTAGACACCACAAGAGAAACGCGGATAAGCAATGAATTACCCACGGCCTTCTTCTGTCCTAAGTGAGCTCGACGGTCCTTAGAGTCATCTCTAGATCTTTTTTAGTTAATTGGGGTAAATGCGGATGCAAGTTTTGCGATTTTCGGGGCTTAGGAAGGGTAATGAACTACCCACCTAATCTGGATTTGGTCTTTGCCTCTTAATGTCCGTATTAATTATGCAAACAACCACAAGAATCAAAACAAGCACAATTTAATTTTGCTATTTGCGCGCTGCGATTATTTGCAAAGAAACCTGCAGGAAATTGTTATTTGGAGCAGAGGGGGTAAGAGATAAGAAAGTGTAGATGTCACCTGAGAAAATTGGCACAGAGATCTGCCTGAAACGCCGCGGAAACGCGGTGGATGAAGCCTTATGCCGCGGAAACGCGGTGGGGTAACTTGATCATTGCTCCACAATTTTCCAGTGAGCTTCTGTTCAATTCCTCAACTCTCTGGAAATCTCCAAAAATTATTTCAATTTCGCAGCAAGCTCCAGATTTCCTTGCAATGAACCACAAAAAATCGTTTAGATTTTGCGCGAATTTTGATTACAAAATTACAATGGAATAAATCTTTCAATACAAATTTTAATATAAAACGAATTAGCACACGATCCCCGGCAACGGCACCATTTGATTGATTCTTAATTCCGATTGTGTCGTGTAACTCGAATAAGTTTCTTTGTGTCGGTATTTAGAAAATGAATATAATTCACAATCAAAGAATTATTTTGACCGCAATCAACTACGGTGTCAGATGTAGATCGTTAGCGAGTGCGGATCGTCCACAGGGATTGTGCGATTCGTTTGTGATTTTGATTTGTTTGAGTTGAAAGTTAATAGAAAAGAAAAGAAAACATGATTCAAGATTTTTATCGATGGATTTCAAGTGTCACTATTCTAATCAAGAATTAAGAAAATGATAAAAAATTGAGAATCGAGTTTCGATAGAATTCCAATCACTTTAGGGTTTCAAGATTTGAAGTAAAGCTCGTAGGAATCGAGTAAATTGTAGATGTGATGAAGATTCAAGATTACGATTTCTTATCTAGTAACAAATTGATGCTAAATTGATGTCGAATTCATCGAGGATCAAGGATCTTGCAAGGAATTAGGGTTCCTCATCCTATCCTTTGTCCTTTCGATGAATAACATTCACTAGATAGCTTCTTGAAAGTCGAATGATCAATTGTCGATCTCTAGATCATGCGAAAGGAATCAAGAACACATTCGCATCGATCTAGATCATCGATCAATCGATTTTCAAGAATTTACAATTGTTTTAAGTTTTAAGAAAACGTTTAACAATTCATCAACATCATCATTTTACAATTGTTTCGATTCCTCTACGAGCGGAGTTTTATCCAAACATCATCACAAAGTACATATTCAAGAATCTAAATGAATCATAATGCTTGAATTGAAATGTAAACAAGTTAAAGAATCTTCACCTTCATTATATCAACAAGTAGTTACAACTCTCAAGATTTACAAGAGGTAGGAACTTCGCTCGTCGAATCTTGCATCGCTCGGATTCTTGAGTCTTGGATCGCTTCGATCTCGTACTCCGTTGAATACCGGCTTTGCTTCTAAAGGATGCTTGAAGACTTGCTTTGCTTGAACTCCATGGATCTTGAATTGGGTATTTCTAGATTGGATTAGGGTTAGGGTTTGGAGGTGGCAAGAATGTGGGTAGATGAAGAACTAGGGCTTAGCCAACAATGAGTTGTCTAAGATCTATGATATGAGATGATATATGGTATTCTCCTTTTTACAAGTGAGCCTAGGGGTCTATTTATAGGTTTCCCAAACCCTAGGTCTAGGTTTATGAATTTTCAATTCCCTCCAAAAGTTTGTTGTAAGTTAGTTAGGAGCTTAGCTTAGGCTTTAAGCTAGGAATGTTTAGCTTAGAATCCCTAGTTTGCTGAACTGGCAGAAGCTTCTGGTGTCTTCTGGAACTTGCATAGGTTTTCTGAGGTGTAGGACCTGAGGTAAGAGTAATGCACTGAAATTGAGGTGGTGACGTGGACAAGCCGTCGCGGAACAGCGGCTCCGGCCGCGGTTCCGCGGCCACTTGGCTGCCTTAGGGCTTCAAGCTTCTTCTGTTGGTTTGTGTTGTCTTTTGATGTATTTCCTGCTATGTTGAATCTCTGAATTCTTTTTAGATCAATACCAGATTCAAAATCCTTGAGTTGGCGTATTCTTTAGCAGTCTTTGTTTTGTAAATTGACCATTCTTCTGGATTTTCCTGCACAAACTTCGGAACACAAGTTGCGATATATAGGAATGATGCCATGCTATGAAATACAGTCAATTTCCTTTATAGTGCCGGTTTTAGAGTCTAACACATGAAATCTGATATTCAACGACTGATTTGCTAATATGTGCGATATGAATGCCGAACACTTCTAGATTAGTGCAAATGATAGGGAAATTGCCGGTTAAAAGATGCAGTATTTTCGACTGATCATCACTCAAATAAGGGATTTTCTAAAATATTGATTAACAGTTTGCCTTACCTATATAAAGGACAGGAGACTTCAAGTCTCATATAGAGAGACCTCCAATAAGTTTTGGCAGCTGCAACTGAGAATTTAATTTCTTACCGAAGAAAAGTCTCTTTTCCTCTCAAAACCCTATGTAAAGAAAAAAGCAGAGGTAAAAAATTATATCTCTTTTGCCTAACATATGTAAATATAAGGGTTTAACCCTCCAAAAGAATTAGTTCTTTCTCTGGATTTGAGATCTGAAAGGCAAAACTCTGTTCAAAATTCAAATTTTGAAATGAAGCAACGCTTCAGAGGCAGCGCCAAGTGCGCTGTGCCCTAAGCAACGCACCACGTGCAAAGCACGTGTGCTCTAGCGCCAAGTGTGTTGTGCCTTAAGTAGCGCACCACGTGCAAAGCACGGGTGCGCTAGCGCTAAGTGCGCTGCGCTCTAAGAAGCACACCACGTGCAAAGCATGGGTGCGCTAGCGCTAAGTGCGTTGTCCTTTAAGCAGCGCACCACGTGCAAAGCACGGGTGCTCTAGCGCTGGAACTAAAAGCTCCCCACCGTCAGATCAAAGATCTAATAATAATGATAAATCATTAATTAATCAGAATTAAATTCTGTTAAGAAAAGATTCCTCAAAATCTTTCCAAGCAACAAGATTGTGCTCTGTAAATCAGAGCACCGTTGGATCAATGATCCAATGGTGATTAAAAATCACCAAAAATACAGAATGAATTCTGTTTAGAGGAAATTCCCCAATCTTGTTAAAAACAAGAAGATTGCCTTCTGTAAATCAAAATCCTTTGGATCAAAAGATCCAACAATAGGAAAATCCCCAAATCAATTGGAGAAAAGATCTCCTTAACTGATTGAACAAATCAGCTTGCCCTATATAAAGGCCCCAAGACTTCAAGTCTGAGAGATATACATAAACAAATAGAAGAACCCCCCATAAGCTTTGAAAGATCTCAGAAAGAAGAGCAAGCTCTCAGAAAAAGAAGAGTTTCTTCAAGGTAAAAAATGAACAGAAAGATGAAATCATCTCATAATTAAAAAGAAGAATTCACTTCTTTAAAGATCATAGATCTACAAGACCAAGGTCTTTCACAAAGAGATCAAAGGATCTCATCATAAAATAAAAAGAAGAATATAATTCTTCTCACAGATCATAAGTCTACAAGACGAAGGTCCTTTATGCAAAGAGATCATGAACATCTCATTATAAAAAGGGGGAGAATAATTCAATTCTCTTAAGGATCATAGATCCATAAAGGTAAAGCCTTTCATCAATACAGGAGATTGAAGCATCTCCTACAAAGTAAGAACTTTTGTTCTTAGAATCTTGAGACAAAGTCTCTTATAAAAGAACCTAAATTTATTTCTTGGATCATAAAATTGATCAGTTAGCGCTTTGCGCTCACAACTTAGCACTCTGCGCTCAAGACTGGCGCACAGCGCCAAGCGCACCACGTTCTACTCACGTGTGCGCTACTTAGCAGAAGCGCCTCAGCGCTCATGACTAGTGCAAATCGCTGCAGAGCCTTAGCGCTCCAAATATAGCACACTGCGCTCATAAGACTAGTGCTTGCGCTCATAAGATAGCGCTCATAAACTGGCGCAATGCGCCCATCATCTGGCACTTAGCGCCAAGCGCAACACGTATCCCTCACGTGTGCGCTACTTGGCAGAAGCGCACTGCGCTCTTTGACTGGCGCAAAGCACCAAGTGCACCATGTGCTGCGCTGATAGAACATAAATTGTTCTTTAATAATCCCTAGAGCTATGATGAATGATCAGCATTCAACAAAAGACAGAAATACTGTCAGAATCCAAATCAATGCTCAGTATTGTTAAAAGGGCCAAGCCCAAATAAATGCTCAAAAACCCAAAATAAATGTTAAACATTTTAACTTGATTGGAATCAGCCCAATATTAGCCATAAGTCCTTAATTCAGATTAACTGAGCCCATATGCTCACAAATCTTTTGATCTTAGTCTCAAATTGGACTACAGATCTCTCAACCAAAATTGGTTCAAGGGTACATCTCTTTACTGCTTTGATAGTTGTCGTTGTAATTCTTCAACGTCTTCAGAGAGATGACGGGTCCCGACAACCATACATTCCATAGACTATGACGTTTTTAAACTGGACTGTGGGGTCCTTAAACCCATGGACTATGATGTCTTTAAACTGGACTGTGGGGTCCTTAAACCCATGAACTATGATGTCCTTAACCTCGGACTGTGGGGTCCTTTAAACACATGGACTATGATGTCCTTAACTTCGGACTGTGGGGTCCTTAAGCCTATGGACTATGATGTCATTAACCATGGACCACCATGTCCTTAAACTGGTAATGGACCTCAATGTCCCTAAACTAAACAATAGAGCCCAAATGCTCTTTTGTTGGATCTAAATGATCCTGTTAAGTTGATCTTAGTCTAAAATAGACTAACGTATCCTTAACAAACGTTTAAGTTGATCTTAGTCTAAAATTAGACTAACGTATCCTTAACAAACGTTTAAGTTGATCTTAGTCTAAAATTAGACTAACGTATCCTTAACAAACGTTTATGTTGATCTTAGTCTTAAATGAGACTAACGTATCCTTAAACCCAACTCAAAACCCAAATCTAAGAAAATACGGATTTGGACTAATCCACGCCCTATGGGCGACAACATAAATTAGTCTCCGTATATAATCCACGGGGTACCAAAAACAAAACAAACACCCACGACATGAAGTGACTATCTGGAGAAGGAGAAAGTGGTTACCGTGATGCGGTAGCGTAATTAACTGTATGGGCTTACGCCTGCAGGGAAGAGCGTCCCCACAATTAAAAACCCCTTGTTTACTCCAATCAGAGCAAAACTCTGTTCAAATTCCAAGGCGGGAGATGAAGCAACGCTTCCGATTCCCCCAATCAGAACAAAGTTCTACTTTGAAAATTTAAATTTTAATAAAGGAAGCAACGCTTCAGTTGCGCAAGCGCTGCGCTGCACGACACGTGTCGGCGCAGTTGCCCAAGCGCAGTTGCGCAAGCGCTGCGCTGCGCGATACGTGTCAGCGCAGTTGCGCAAGCACAATTGCCCTGCGATGTGCGCTGCGTGACACGTGTCAAGCGCTGGTGCATCTGCGCCAAACAGAATTAAAATTCCAGTAAGATCCTTCTGTTCTTGTTAAAACAAGAAGATTGTCTTCTGTAAAACAGAAGCCCTTGGATCAAAAATCCAACGGTGGGGAAAATTCCCCAAATCACTCAGGGAATGATCTCTTTAACAAATTTAACAAATTAATGGGCACTATATAAAGGCCCCTAGACCCCAATTCAAAAGGACACGAACACAGAGAAAAGAGAGAAACTCAAGAAACAAAGAGAGAACTCCTCTAAAGAACTCTGAGAAGAAATTCAGAAAAAAAAGAAGGTAAAACCTTTTAAAAAAAAGAAGAACTTCTTCTGAATAGATCATTGATCTAAGAACAAGATCAATGATCTTCAATAAAAATAAATAATAACAGTGCCTTGCACTTTTTTATGAACCATTGGTTCTGAATCTTAAAGATTCCTCTCCTAAATCCAAAATTAGATTAAGTCATTAAAACAGTGCCTTGCACTTGCAAATCTGCACTGTTGCGCTCTTGGGTTGGCGCAAACCACCAGAGAGCGCCACGTGTCAGCTCCAAGACCATTTGCGCTGTGCGCTTTTAAAATAGAGCATCGCTCTATGAAATTGGTGCAATTCACCAGAGCGCGCCACGTGTCAGCAGCGCAGCGCACTGCGCTAACTGCTCTTGCGCTCACCAGAGCGTGACACGTGTCACCTCCACATGCGCTTGCGCTCATTAACTAGCACAAAGCGCCTAACAGGTCACATGACCACTGTCAGACAATTAATGCGCTGCATTATTTACAGAAGGGCTAAGCCCAATTAAAAAAAGCCTAACAGGCCAAATGAAATGCAATGCATTATTTTAAAGAAGGGAGGAGCCCAAACAGATGCTCTGCATCATTTATAAAGGGACAGAGCCCAAATCAGAAAGGCCTAGCAGGCCAAAATAAAATGCAGTGCATTATTAAACAGGGGCAAAGCTCTAGCACAGGCCTAATAGGTCAAAGATAAAAACGTTGAATATTCTCAACTGGACATAGCCCAATCATGGCCGTAAGTCCTCAAATTAAATTGACTGAGCAAGACTGCTCTCCTAAATCAATTTACATCCGGTTCAAGGGTACATCTCCGAACTCCTCTGACACCTATCGTTGTAATCCTTCAACGACGTCAGAGAGGTGACGGGACCCGACAACCACACATCGATACGGACTGCGGGGTCCCTAAACTCGTGGACCGAAACGTCCTTACACTAATATTCGTCCCTAGATGGGAATGTTGGACCGAAACGTCCTTAAACTAATATTCGTCCAAAAATGGGAATGTTTGACCGAAATGTCCTTAAACTAATGCTCGTCCCCAAATGGGAATGATGGACCACCATGTCCCTAAACTGGAGATGGACCACTATGTCCTTAAACTGGTATTGGACCACCATGTCCCTAAACTGGAAATCGACCGCAACGTCATTAAACTAAACAATAGAGCCAACTGCTCTCTTGTCGGATCCAAACGATCCCGTTAAGTTGATCTTAGTCTGGAGATTAGGCTAACGTATCCTTAACAAAAGTTTAAGTTGATCTTAGCCTCAATATGGATAATGTATCCTTAAACTACAACACCAAACCCAAATCTAAGTAAACACGGATTTGGACTAATCCACGTCCTACGGGCGACGGCATCACTTAGTCTCCGTATATAATCCACGGGCAACCACAAACAAAACAAACACACACGACACGAAGTGAACATCTGGAGAAGGAGAAAGTGGCTACCGCGATGCGGTAGCGTAATTAACTGCAGGGGCTTGCGCCTGCAGGGAAGAGCGTCCCCACAATCAACACCCCCACAAGCGAGGGGGAATCTGATGAAGTCTGCTACATCGGCCGCATCCGTCTAAACCTCCGATACACGGTGCCATAAATCAACTTGGCATTTTCGGAGAGGTGGACGGAAAAAACCATATAGCATCTGCCCTGAATTTCAGGCAAGACGTCCACCGCATCTCCGCCGCGTCATTCGGAGGGGAACAGATTCTGGCACGCCCGGTGGGACCTTTTCCTCTTTCCACTCCACACTTCATGTGTCGTCTTTGTTTCCTGATTTAAAATCAGGAAAGTTACGGAAGAGGCATCACGCGTACCACGTGACCAGCAGTCACGTGCTGGCACGTGACTAGCAGTCACGTGTTGGCTCGTGACAATTAAAAGCAGCGGCAAATGTAGATTCAGTTCCTTGATTAAATCAAAGAAAAGGCTCCAGAAAAGAGTCACGTGCTCATACGTGACTAGGGGTCACGTGATGGCTGAACAGCGGCAAGAAGACAAAGCGCAGAAAGCAGAAGAAAGCTCGTTCCAGGGGGTCACGTGCCTACACATGACCAGGGGTCACGTGGCCAACCGGCTTTCAAAGCCTATCTATTTAACAGAATTAAATTCTGAACAGCATTCTAATCTTTCCAATGGGAAATGATTATTTAAAACCGATTGGATTAAAGATTTAAAGGTGATTAAATATCACCTATCTATGGAAAAATCTTGAACTTGGAAAGATTTCCCCTTAAAATCTAACCGAAACAACAGAAGAATATCTTTGGATTTAAAATCCAATGGTGAATAAAATTCACCTAATAATCTAAAGGTCCAAATAAATGATGAATGCAAATCAAATCTCTAATGAACACAAATCAGATCCCTCAATGAATGATTCATCGAAACTAATCGATTCTGCTCCTTCTCCTATAAATAGGAGCCAAGGGAGAAAGGGAGAGAGATCTATAGACAGAGATCGAGAGACAGGGATCCATATACAGAGAGATAGAGACAAAAAGAGAGAGAGCCTTGAGACTTTGGGAGAATTTGATCTTCTGCAAAAAAGAAAACCCTAGGTAAGAAAGGGAAGGCTTTTAAAAGAAAAAGAGAATTTAATTCACAAAAAGAGTTTAACTCTTATATTAAAAAGAAGAACTTAGTTCTCTCTTTAGTGGAGGATCTGCAAAGTGCACATCTCCCCATGAATTGAGAATTTAATTCTCATTGGGTTGAGATCCTGCCATGCCGATCCAAAACATAGGGAGGGAATGGAAGTTTGAGAATTTAATTCTTATATAACTATAGGAATTTAATTCCTTTAAAATAAAATTAGGGTTTAACCCTATGATATAGGAATTTAATTCCTTCAAAATGAACAGAACCAAGGTTTAACCCTAGTTAAGAAATCAAATCCGTCAAAATGACAGGAATTTAGTTCCTCACATGAATGGGAATTCAATTCTCACAGAAGACAAGTTAGAGTTCAACTCTATCTAAGAATATAATCCTTCAGAAGGAAACAGGAATTTAATTCCTCTAAAGTTTATTGCTAGGGTTTAACCCCATGAAGAATTTAATTCTTAAAGAAGATAAACGCATCCTCAAACAGGCAAAGAAACAGGGTCACGTGCTACCACGTGACCCCTGAAAAGGTCTACAGAGAAGGGTTTTGAGACAACTCCCCACGTGCCCCACGTGACCCCTAGCAGAAGCTCTAACAGACGAACACTTAAATGCCCATCACGTGACAGCACGTGACGCTCCAAAATACTCAATACTCTCGGCAGAACAAATAAAGAGAGGGCGCTCTCACGTGCTACCACGTGACCCCTCTTACCTTAGTATTTAACACCAAATCGAAACCTCTGTATCCAGTGTTTAACACTGATTCGCTTTAGTGTTTAACACCAATTAAAAAAAAACTCTCTTTGCAGTGTTTAACACTAAATTTCTTAGTATTTAACACTGAATTAAATTTCAGTTACCATTAATTTGGAATCTCTCTTTCCAGTGTTTAACACTGATCTGCTTTAGTGTTTAAACACTAACTTGAAACCTCTCTGGCCAGTGTTTAACACTGACCTGCTTCAGTATTTAACACTAATTTGAAAGCCCTGTTGCTAGTATGTGACACTGATTATCTTTTGGCGTTTAACATCAGTTTGTCAATCTCATTCCCAGTGTTCAACACTGTTTGTCTCTAGTGTTTAACACTAGCTTTAGCCCAATTGGCTAAGTTTCCAGAGGCAAAGCCTCTCCTTCAATGGACCAACAGAGGGCCCATATCCTAAGCATGATTGGACTTAGCCCAAGCTGGCCATAAGTCCTCAATTCAGACTTAACTGAGCCAATGGGCTCATAATATGATTAATTGGTCTTGGTTCTAAATTGGGCCAAAGACTATTTAATCTACCTCGGTTTAAGGAGACATCTCTTCACTCCTTTGATACTTGGCGTTGTAATTCCTCAACGTCTTCAAAGAGGTGACGGGTCCCGATGACCACACATTGATACGGACTGTGGGGTCCTTAAACTCATGGACTATGAGGTCCTTAACCTTGACTGGGATGTCTTAAAACTAACATCGGACTGTGGGGTCCTTAAACCCACGGACTATGAGGTCCTTAACCTTGACCGTTATGTCTTAAAACTAACATCGGACTGTGGAGTCCTTAAACCCACGGACTATGACGTCCTTAACCTTGACCGTGATGTCTTAAAACTAACATTGGACTGTGGAGTCCTTAAATCCACGGACTACGACGTCCTTAACCTTGACCGCAACGTCTTAAAACTAACATTGGACCGTAATGTCCTTAAACTATCTATGGACCGTAATGTCCTTAAACTATCTATGGACCGTAATGTCCTTAAACTACCTATTGACCGCAATGTCACTAAACTAAACAACAGGGCCTCCCCTTAAACTACTCTCTTGTTGGATCTAAAACGATCCCGTTAAGTTGATCTTAGACTAAATTTAGATTAACGTATCCTTAACAAACGTTTAAGTTGATCTTAGTCTCAAATGAGGCTAACGTATCCTTAAACCCAACCCCCAAACCCAAATCTAAGATAATACGGATTTGGACTAGTCCACGCCCTACGGACGACGACATAACTCAGTCTCCGTATACGATCCACGGGCAACCAAACACAAAACGAACACACACGACACGAAGTGACCATCTGGAGAAGGAGAAAGTGGTTACCGCAATGCGGTAGCGTAATTAACTGCAGGGGCTTGCGCCTGCAGGGAAGAGCATCCCCATAATCAAAAAACCCCTCAAGCGAGGGGGAATCTGACGAAGTCTGCTACATCGGACGCATCCGTTTAAACCTTCGATGCATGGTGCCATAAATCAACTTGGCATCTTCGGAGAGGTAGACGGATAGCACCAATTAGCATCTGCCCCGAATCTCAGGCGAGGCGTCCCTCGCGTCGCAGCCGCCATTCGGAGGGGAACAGATTCTGGCACGCCCAGTGGGACCTTTTTCTCTTTCTACTCCACACTTCGTGTGTCGTGATTCGCGAACCCATCGCGGTTCGCTAATGGCTGCCCTTGGGTTTCGAAGTACTAAGATTTGGCATTTCGTTTACTGCAGAAAGCAAAAGAATCAATGGCTGGCAACTGCTCGAACTGCAAATGCAACCTGCGCTCCGCCTCACCTGGAGGTGTAGCCTATGGACCGCAGGCTGCTTCCCTATTCACTATGCCTGTGGAGCAAGTGACTCAAGCTACCACCGGTCTATTCTTTGGGACCATGCTCCCGCCGGTGAACATTAACATCCCAATGGCCGTACCGGAAGCGTCAAAGAAGTCGGTCTTTGATCGACTTGCTACTCCCACGGCCCCTCTCAGCGGGTCGTCCAGTTCCTCGGTCTTCGCCAGACTAGGCCAAAATTCCTCTGGGCCCACAATGAAGCTTACAATCCAAGAGAAGATTATTCCGAAGAGGATAGCCGTCCTTGCTCCTAAAGTCGTCAAGGCGGCTTCTCCTACCAAAGAGTCGGTCTTTACAAGATTGGCTGTTCCAGCTCCTGCTCCTGCTACCCAAAGGACGTCGGTCTTTAACAGGCTGACACCAGCAGCGACCCCCCACCTACATAGGGGGCAAGACGAGGCTATCACCTTCACCAAGCCGACTCCATCAGCACGACATGCTCGACGTCGTTACTGGCGCCGAGTGAGGAAGGCCGGAGGCAACTCCCCTCCTGGGCTAACTCCTCCAGCCCCGATGACAGAGGTTAATGCTGTTGTTCCAACTGGGAACAGCTTTGAGATGCTAAATAAGGTGCGTAGGAATTCTCCTACCGCGGTGCTAAAAAGGTCTCCCCCTCCGCTAAAAAAGGCCGCGGAAATAAAACTAGAACAGCCCCAATCTCCTCAACGGCTGTCTTCCAAAATCTATAAAGTCTAGCGGCAGACCCGAGACTCGGTGTTCGATCCAAATTTCTCCCGCTAGAACAAGAAACTGAAGGTCCAACAGGAAGTCAGTCACCAGGCTAAGCCACGAAAAGCTGTCTAGGTGCCCACTTCAACGGCCCCCTCAACTTCCACTGCTCATAAAAAGAAGAGGCCAGAGAGGACCCCCGGGCGTGCAACGAAAGCTAAAAGCGCTGAGCCCAGACGCCCTAAGGCTGGGGGCAGGATGGTCCACACTGTATACATGGCGTCGGGGAAAGAAGATAGCCGCGCGTCCACAGGTCATAGACCGCTTACACAGTCGGTGACCAAAGCTCAGGAGCAATATCAAAAGCTCCAGGAAATGATGATCGCAATGGCTGCGCTTACTGGGCCGAAAGAAAGCCCTGAGGCGTCCTCGGATCAGCAACAAGAACAGGAAACCGACGCCGAGTTCCTCCGGAGGATACTGGAAAAGAAAGATAGAGAGGCTGCAGAACAAGCGGACAATATAAAGCAAATAGCCCATTTATTCCAGGACATGGTGGAAATGATGATACAACAAGACCCACCAGCTGAGGATCCTCCGATCATCCTTGAAGACGACAAGGGAGAGACGTCAAATCCGCCACCGGCTCTCTCAACGGCCAAGGATGAGACAATCTCTAAGGCTGACTTGGACGACTATATAGCCCAGCAAATCCGGGTTCATCATGCGACTGAGGCAGCTGGTCAAGTCGTAAAAACGGGACGACCATATCCGAGCTGGTACGACCAAATTAAATATCCGCCGGGTTATACAATACCAAAATTCCACGTGTATAAGGGGACCGGCAATCCCCACCAACATGTTGCCCAGTTCAGGGCCCTTTGCGGTAACACCTGCGGTGACGATAAACTGTTGCTTCGCCAGTTCGTGGGCAGCTTATCAGAGACAGCGTTCAAATGGTATTTGGAACTCCCGAACGGTTCCATCAAGACGTTCGCTGAAATGGAATTGCTATTCACCCAGTGATTCGCAAGCGCCAGTGAACGCACTCCGATAACGGCATTAATTAATGCCAGGGTAAGACCAGGCGAAACGTGGGTCCAGTACGCTATACGCTGGCGAAACTTGTGGTCAAAATGCGAACAACGCATTGAGGAAGCGCCCGCGGTGGGCATGTTTGTGGGAACCCTAGACCCTCATGCAACTATCTCCCAGTTTATGATGTTCTTTAAGCCAACCACGTTCTAGGCTTTAATCGACAAGTTGGCCCAATGGGTCACAGACCATCTCCCCCGAAGCCGGAGCCTCGGAGTTACAAGGGTAAAGGGAAGGCAACCTTCGTTGTGAACGCTCAGCAGCAGCCTAGTGCCCCAAAGCTGGCGGATCAACTGGAAGAAAGACGCTGGTATTATAATGAGAAGATGAAACGCCCCTACTCATTCCCACGGGATAAGACGAAACGGTTATTCGAGCTGGCAGTACGCAACAGACTTATAAACTTGCCAAATCCATGGCGACCGCCACAACCCACTGAGGTGAATAACCCCAATTATTGCCCTTACCATCAAACTGTAAGTCACCCGATTGAGGATTGCTTCGTCTTCAAAGGATGGATTGAGGATCAATACCTCCAGGGAAAGTTTGCGCTGTCCGAAAAGTGGAAGGTAAACCCGCCACAGCCGCATACTCCTAAGAAAGCAGACACACCGGGGGAAACCTGTTCTTTCATTGAGGAAGCTCCATGGGAAGTCGTGCTATCGGCTAAAACCAGAAAAATGCTGAGTGATCTTCATGCGTGCCCAGCAGTCGAATGGAAGAACCCGCTTGAATCTCAAATCATCAAAGAGATACTGAAGCCGCGTCCACCTACGAGGAGCGGTGGTGATGGCCCAAGCACTCACATCCAACCGTCAAAATCTTCGAAGAAAAAAAAGAAGAAATCTAAGAAGCCCGTGAAGCCTGGAGACAAGCGCACGGATTTACAGAAACAGATCGACGTGCTGGAAGAGTACAATCGAAAGGTGCGGACTCCCGTCATGCTACAAGAGTTCTTCAACCACGTCTTTCAAGAGGAAGATGATGGAGAGAGCTCATCGGATGAATCCGAGGGGTATGTGGAGAGTTGTCATCTGATTTCCCACTCGGAAGACGAGAAAACTCCTGGTACCGAGAAACTGGGGGCACAGCCTGAGCCAAAACTTGTATGGCCAACAGAGGGAATGATCGACGTCTTTCTAGACGAGATTCGTTTGAAGAGTAAAGCCGACCAGGAGCGTGAGATGGCTGCATCGGAAGGAGCCAAGCGCAGGAGACTAAACGAAAGAGTCGGAGCACTCCCGCCAGATCAGAAGATATCCGATGCGAATAAAAACGTGTTCAAGACGAGGAAAAGGTTTGCCAAAGCCATATCAATGGGGATGAAGCTACCACCCTCGGAAGAGAACGCGTTCGATGGGGCGGAGAGGCACCCTAATTATTGCTCATATCATCGGAAGATTTCGCACCCCACTGAGGAGTGCGACGCTTTTAAGATGTGGTGGCAAGGATATGTTGCTCACCGGTAACATTTTAAGCGCATGAAACACAGAACTCGTCGGGAGCAGAAAAGTACAACCGACAGGCACAAAAGAACTACCGGCAACTGTTACATGGTCGACGCCAGAGGGTCATAAGTTCTCACCTTTGGGAGCGACTCTGATGAGGAAATGGCTTTGGGCCCTCTCTTTAAAGAGTCCGTCTTAGGGAAAGAGGAAGAACCGGAGCTCTGCGAGAACATTCAGCTGCGCAATCGCACGATCCCGGAAAAGAATCTCGGGCCCGCAAATAGAAAAGATAAGGGAAAGGAAAAGGTCACTGAGGATATCGCCTTAGATGACCAAGTCATGAAAGAGCTGACTGCCAAGGACCCTCCCAGGAAGGGTAAAGTGGACTACAACATCCTAGCGCACCTAAGGAAGCTACCTTCTCAGCTCAGCATTCTTGATGCCCTCTTATTATCCAAAGAAGCGCGAGATTCATTAATCAAGGCGTTATAAGAACCCGAGCAGTTCCAAGCCTGCCTCGCCGTAGAAAGGATGAAGGATGAACTGGAAGAAGTGCACACGGCCGACATCACTTTCGGTGACGAAGACCTTCTCCTCGAGACGAGCGACTACAACCGTTACCTATATATCTCTAGATACTGCCATGATATCAAGATAAGCAAGATCCTGGTGGATAATAGATCCTCCGTCAATCTCCTTAATGTTCGGGTGTTGAAGGAAATCTGCATGAGCGTGCAGCACCTCCCTCGTACATAATTACCATCTCCGGTTTCGACTCCCAGTCATCACGGACTCTCGGATCTGTAATTCTAACATTACGCTTCGGACTGCTCATCAGGGACATCAAGTTTCACGTCATTGACACCAAGACCTGCTGCAACGCCTTGCTCGGTCGCCCTTGGTTACACGAGTACAACATCATCCCTTCTATACGGCATCAGTGTATGAAGTACTTTAAGGATGGTTTTGAGTATACCGTAACAGGTGAGCTGAACCCGTTCTCCGTGAACGAAGTCCGCAAGTACGAAGATGCAAAGTATTTTTTGCCAGACTTCGAGGATACAGAAAAGTGTCGCAAGCCGGAGAACAAAACCGCCGCCGCCATCCCTGTTTTCGGGAGCGATACCGAAGAAGAAGAAGAGATAGTTTACACTGGGCCGTCTCGACGCAACAATCCGGGACCGTCCGCCCCTATGTTGATCTTCGGAAGTGACTCGGAAGATGATGTTAATGCCGTGTTCTCCAGTCGGCCGCCAATACGAGCATCCCCTAGCGATGATCAGAGTTTGCAAATCACCATGGTGCCGCGGAAACACTACAAGGATCTCGACGCACTTCAAGCTTACAATGTGCAGGACCTGCAGACATTTTACGTCCCTCCCGGGAGAAAGGGTGAAAAGGTGATCCTATTCTACCAATCCACAGGAACGAGAGTGGAGAAAGAGGTATGGCATGGCGCGGATGCTACACTCGACAGGCTCCAACCCATTTGTTTGCCCAGATACTACACAAATGTACTAAAGAGGCTATTGAAGCGCCAAGGAGTACCCTTAAAACAGACTGTTCGACAAGCTCAGTTCTACAACAAGATTTGGAATGTCCCTGGGACTCAGCGCAAATTGCCCAACAGGAGAATGGAAACACTTGGACTTGGATATGTGAGATCCGAGAAACGGGAGCGAGTCCACGGCAGCTACACCATATATAACTTCGATGAGGAGGAGGACACCCTGTCGGGAGATACTAACCCCTCGTCAAAACTGGATCTCGCGAGCGAAGTGCCGAGTCCGTCATTTGAAGAACAAGTGGACAAGCTTATCAGGAAAGCAGGTCAAAAAGCTCGGGAAGACCACAACCACGAGATGGCCATCTACGAGAAGGCCAGGACGCAACGTCCGTTTCAACAGGCCGCAAAAGACGAAGATGCTCCTCCCTGTCAACTCGTTGTACAAAAGGCCCAACGCAGAGGCAGAAGTAGGTCAAGAAGCGGAAAGAGGAGCCGACAACAACGACGCAGGATTAGAGAGTCATGTGATCAGGCATTCCGCGGTTCGGATTTGTCCCTCATAAAGAAGATGAGTCGAGCGTATTCCTTCCCCCGTGAAAAGACGAAGAAGTTACTCGAGCTCGCCATAAAACATCAAATGATCGCGCTTCCAGAGTCTAAACACCCTGAGCAAGCTAACAAAGTTTCTCATCCGGGCTATTGCTCTTATCACCGAGCCATAGGACACCCTATCGAAGACTGCCTTACCTTCAAAAACTTGGTCGAAGACCAGTACCAGCAAGGCAGGTTTGCTTTATCCAACAGCTGGAGGGTAACGCCGCCACAAAAGCACGAACCCAAAGCCGCAAGAGCAGAACCAGATCCACATCGATCATGGAAGCAGATTTGCACCTGTCACATGATTACAATATTAAGAGAAGAGCCCGAGAACATAGATGAGTTCCCTTGGTGCTTCGAAAACAATGATGACGAAGTAATCTCAAAATTTCCACCGGCGCCGAGAGAGCTGGAAGATGGAATACACACTACTGCAGATAACCTCAAGAAAATTGATTTAGGAACGGCAAGTGACCCGCGACCTACATTTGTCAGTGGCTGCTATCTGAAGAAAGGATGGCTGCGTTAAAGGACGTGCTTCTACAGCATAGAGATTTCTTCGCGTAGAACTATTTCCGAGATGCCAGGATTAAATCCAGAGATTGCTGTGCATAAATTAGCAATATCCCCGGATATCAAGCCAGTCAAGCAGGCGCCGAGAAGGATGCGGCTCGAGCTTGAGATGCGCATCAACGCCGAGGTCAAGAAGCTGATCGATTCTGGATTTATCCAAGAAGTCCAATATCCTGACTGGATCGCCAATATCGTCCCAGTAATGAAGAAAAATGGGACGGTGCGCATATGCGTGGACTTCAGGGATCTCAATAAAGCTTGCTCGAAGAACGATTTCCCAGTACCGGTAACCGAGCTGATGATAGATAACACGTCCACTCACGAGGTTTTCTCTTTCATGGACGGTTCATCAGGGTACAATCAGATAAAGATGCATCCCGAAGACCAGAAGCATACCGCTTTCCGGACTCCTCTAGGTATATTCTGCTACAAAGTCATGCCCTTCGGATTAAAAAATGCCGGTGCCACCTATCAGAGGGCCATGACAAAGATCTTTGATGATCTCATACATGAAATCGTCGAGTGCTACATCGACGACCTCGTAGTGAAAAGCATGTCATATGAAGAGCATTTAGAGCATCTGAAGACCGTATTTCAATGCCTTCGGCAATATAATTTGAAGATGAATCCCCTCAAATGTACGTTCGGAGTCTCCTCGGGTAAATTCCTGGGATTCATCATCCGACACCGAGGTATCGAAATAGATCCGTCTAAGATCAAGGCTATCATGGAAATGCCACCGCCAAAGACTCTCAAACAGCTGCGGTCCCTCCAAGGGAAGCTCGCGTACATCCGGCGATTTATCGCCAACCTGTCAGGCAAGTGTCGTCCTTACAGTCACCTGATGAAGAAGGGAACTCCGTTCGTCTGGGACCGAAAATGCCAGAGCGCGCTAGATGAAATCAAGCAATACCTGCAGAACCCGCCAGTGATGGCTGCTCCGGTCAAGGGAAAGCCCCTTATCTTATATACAACAGCCCTCGAAGGGTCTTTAGGCGCATTATGGGCGCAAGAAAACGACCAAGGGAAGGAGAGAGCGCTCTACTATTTAAGCCGAGTTCTTCTGGGGGCAGAAAGCAATTACTCCCCTATCGAAAAACACTGCCTGGCGTTAATCTTTGCGATAACAAAACTCCGGCACTATGCATTGGCACAAGAAGTCCGTCTTATATCAAAGGTGGACCCCCTAAAATATCTAATATCAAAGGCCATATTGACAGGGAGACTCGTTAAATGGGCCCTGCTCCTGATGGAGTTTTCAATAACCTATCAGCCTCTTAAGGCAGTGAAAGGACAAGCTATCGCCGACTTCCTTGCTGAGCATCCAGTACCTGCCGGTTCTCCTCTGAATTGCGATTTGCTAGACGAATGTGCGTTTGATGCGATCGACGGTGGTAATACCCGATGTGAGCTTTATTTCGATGGAGCATCTTCCATGAAGAAGCGCAAACAAAGTACCCCTATAATTAAATCGGGAGTAGGACTCGTCTTTGTAACTCCACAGGGAGGGATGATGCGCTTCGCTTTCTCCTTAACAGAACCAAGAATGAACAATGAAGCCGAATACGAAGCTTTGATAGCAGGCCTCGAGATCGCCATCGGCATGGGAATTGAAAACCTCCTCATATACGGGGATTCTCAACTAGTCGTTAGTCAAGTAAACGACGACTACCAAACATGCAAACCGGAGTTGGTGAAGTACGGTGAAAAGGTGCAACAATTGTTGACCCAAATCCCCTCCTATATTCTGGAAAGCATACCATGCGCGGAAAACAGCAAAGCAGACGCGTTGGCCAAGCTCGCTAAAGAACTGGCTGACGAGAACCTTGATGACGTTAAAATCGTGGTGCAAAGCCGTCGGGTGCTTGCCTCAGTAGAAATATCTCCGGAATCGTCCGAAGAGAAGGGAGTGACTGAGCAGACAACCCTACAAATAAAAGACCGCGAGAAGGCTGAGGACTGGAGGGAGGTCTTCATAGACTACTTTAAGTCCCACCGAATGCCCGAGGAAGCGTCTTCAAGACATCAGCTCGTGAAACGAGCTCTGTCTTTCGCCTTCGTCAACGATACTCTGTATAAAAGGTCGTTCGATTCTTTGTGGTTGAGATGCCTGGGACCTGTCGAAGCGAAAAGGGTCGTTCAGGAAGTTCACGACGGACTCTGCGGTTCTCACCAAGCAGGCCCGAAGATGAAATTGAAGATCAAACGAATGGGTTATTATTGGCCCACGATGATCCAGGACTGCCTCGAATATGCGAAGCAATGCCACTCATATCAGATTCATGGGGACTTTATCCACCAACATCCGAATCCACTACATCCGACGGTGTCTAGCTGGCCGTTCGAAATGTGGGGAACTGACATAATCGGCCCCATCGAACCAACGTCATCCAGGGGACATCGTTTTATCCTGGCGACGACTGATTACTTCTCCAAATGGGCAGAAGCAGTACCGTTGAGGGAAGTGAAGACGGAGAATATCCTCCATTTCTTCAAGACGCACGTCATATATCGGTTTGGAACGCCAAGACGGATCATCTCCGATAATGGACCGGCCTACAGAAGCCACAAGATCAGTCGCTTCGCGCAACAACATAATATAGACTCGAGATATTCTTCAGTTTACAATCCACGAGCTAACTTTCTAGCTGAGGCTTTCAACAAAACCTTGACAAAGATCGTAAAGAAGACCGTGTCCCGAAACAAAAGGGACTGGCACGAGAGACTGCAAGAAGCTCTCTGGGCATATCGAACTACGTTCAAAACGGCCACGAACACAACTCCATACGCGTTGGTATTTGGTACAAAAGCAGTACTCCCCCTCGAGATAGAGTTACCCTCTCTACGCACGGCGGTCCACTACGAGCTAACAGACGAAGAAAACGCTCACTTTCGGCTTGAGGAGCTTGATGTCCTTGATGAAACCCGGCTCATAGCGCAACAAAATCTGGAGGCCTACAAAGCAAAGATGACGCGCTCGTACGAAAGATTGACCAGGCCAAGGACATTTCGCCAAGGCGAACTCGTGCTAGTGGTCAAAAGACCTATGATCCCCAATCGTGCCAAGCGGGGAAAATTTGAGCCAAACTATGAAGGCCTGTACATCATAGAAAAGGTCTACCAGGGTGGAGCTTACCTAAATATGGATATGCACGGTGAAAGACCTTTCAGGCCAATAAACGGTCGCTTCCTGAAGAAATACTACGCTTAACGGGTTAAGGCCTAGGTCAATGATAGATGACGACGACTATGTCCGCTCGCTGTCTTCCTAAGCCTGAACTCTGAGTAGTAACCGGCCTTCTTCAAATAACGGACCGAAATGTCCTTAAACTAACAACGGAAATGTCCTTAAACTAACAACGGACCGAAACGTCCTTAAACTAACGACGGACCGAAACGTCCTTAAACTAACAATGGACCACTATGTCCTAAAACTAGCTGTTGACCGAGATGTCGATAAACTACGGTGGATCGCAGCATCCCAAAACTGATACTAAAATAAATAAAAAAAGAAAACGGTATGTCCATAAGCAAAATGGGCACGGATGAAAACCCGAAAGGGCTCCGTGAGTAAAAACAGCAGGGCTACCGGCGAGTCTTGTGAAAACCCGAAAGGGCGCAACCTCGTTAGAAAATAAAAAGAATAAAAAAAAAGAGAAAAAAAAGGTATGTCCATAAGCAAAATGGGCACGGATGAAAACCCGAAAGGGCTCCGTGAGAACAGCAGGGCTACCAGCGAGTGTTTGTGAAAACCCGAAAGGGCGCAACCTCGTTAAAAGACACTTACAGGGCCCTCACGATCTTGTAAGGAGAAACCACCCGCGTGAGTTCCTTATGACTCACAAGGTAGCAACACACTTAGGAGTCCCCACGATTCCTAGGGAGAAAATACGCTTGCGAGATCCTCACGACTCGTAAGGAGAACTCTCTTATGGGACCCTCATAGCTCATAAGATTTGAAAGCCTTAAGTTACAGAGACCTGAAACTGTGCTTAAGAAACCCCCACAACCTTCGATATTGCCCTACAGGCGGCTCAATACTGACCCTTGTATACAATCCACGGGCGCGAATAAACATTTCCCCAACTAAGTCCCATCCATGGCTAGGGATATATTCATACGGCAAACAACCCTTGTAAGTCCTCTCGACTTATAAGGAGAAAACCTTTTTGTAAGATCCTTACGATTTGCAAGAGGACACGCACTTAGGAATCCTCACGATTCCCAAGGAGAAAATACACATACAAGATCCTCACGACTTGTAGGGAGAAATACCTTTGTGAGACCCTTACGGCTCATGAAGTCAAAAGCCTTAGTCGACAGGATCCTTAACCCTGTTTGCTAAGCCACCTTTGTTCAACATCGACAGAGGCAAATGATGATTCGCTCCTGGCAACGTCCCAGTTGTAGCGATGCTGATGCCGAAAGAGGGGTCTAAAACCCAAGCTTGCAGCGAAAAGGTTAGCAAGCCACACATGCATACGAAATAGCCGAAATGATGGGGCAACTTGCAATAAAAAGCAGCAGGTAAAAATGTATGCATGAAAAATAGCCGAAATGATGGGGCAACTCGCAAAAAAAATCAGCGAGTAGAAAATAAATAAATAGTCGAAATGATGGGGCAACTCGCAATAAAAAGCAGCGAGTAGAAAATAAATAAATAGCCGAAATGATTGGGCACCGCGAAAAATAGCCGAAATGATGGGGCAATCGCGACCTTCGCGATATAAAAGCTGAAATGATAGAGCATCGCGGAAAAAGAAATAAAATAAAAATAAAATTTATGCCCTGCAGGCGATGTTCCATCACACCCTGTATACAATCCAAGGGCATAAACAAAGAAGTGAACATACCTCTCCCCCAGGTTTCATCAAAGAAAGAAGCTAAATCTTGACGGGCCACAAGTGACCTAGAGATCATCCCAACACTCGTCTCGTAACGACGGACACAACTTCAGACAAAGCGGAATAGCGGCAACCCCTAGTTCCATGGCTCGGCGATATACATATCACCAACAGTCAAACCTCCATGCGGATACAATCAGCAAAACTCCTGGTTACGTGGAACGCGGATAACGTCACTCTTTGACTCCGTGGAAAACGTCCAGAGCGGATCCTGGTCCTCGCAGAGCACGGCAGTGAACCCGTGTGAAGCATCCAGAGCGGAGCCTAGTCCTCGCCGAGCACGGCAGTGAACCCGTGTGAAGCATCTAGTGCAAAATTCCTGGTTACGTGGAACGCAGATAACGTCACTCTTTGACCCCGTGGAAAACGTCCAGAGCGGATCCTGGTCCTCGCAGAGCACGGTAGTGAACCCGTGCGAAGCATCCAGAGCGGAGCTTAGTCCTCACCGAGCACGGCAGTGAACCCGTGCGAAGCATCTAGTGCAAAATTCCTGGTTACGTGGAACGCGGATAACGTCACTCTTTGACCCCATTGAAAACGTCCAGAGCGGATCCTGGTCCTCGCAGAGCACGGCAGTGAACCCGTGCGAAGCATCCAGAGCGGAGCCTAGTCCTCGCCGAGCATGGCAGTGAACCCGTGTGAAGCATCTAGTGCAAAATTTCTGGTTACGTGGAACGCGGATAACGTCACTCTTTGACCCCGTGGAAAACGTCCAGAGCGGATCCTGGTCCTCGCAGAGCATGGCAGTGAACCCGTGTGAAGCATCCAGAGCGAAGCCTAGTCCTCGCCGAGCACGGCAGAGAACCCGTGTGAAGTATCTAGTGCAAAATTCCTGGTTACGTGGAACGCGGATAACGTCACTCTTTGACCCCGCGGAAAACGCCTAGAGTGGAGCCTGGTCCTCGCCAAGCACGGCAGTGAACCAGTGTGAAGCATCCAGAGCAAACACCGGACTGTGGAGTCCTTAAAATCCATGGACTATGATGTCCTTAACCCCCACCGTAATGTCTTAAAACTAACGATCAACCACCCTGAGTCTATATTGATTCCACCTTGGTTTAGGGGTACATCTCTTCACTCCTTTGATAACTGGCGTTGTAATTCCTCAATGTCTTCAAAGAGGTGACGGGTCCTCGCATCCACACATCGGACTGTGGAGTCCTTAAACCCGCAGACTATGAGGTCCTTAACCTTGACCGTGATGTCTTAAAACTAACATCGGACTGTGGAGTCCTTAAACCCACGGACTATGAGGTCCTTAACCTTGACCGGGATGTCTTAAAACTAACATCGGACTGTGGAGTCCTTAAATCCACGGACTATGAGGTCCTTAACCTTGACCGTGATGTCTTAAAACTAACATCGGACTGTGGAGTTCTTAAATCCACGGACTATGAGGTCCTTAACCTTGACCGGGATGTCTTAAAACTAACATCGGACTGTGGAGTCCTTAAATCCACGGACTATGAGGTCCTTAACCTTAACCGTGATGTCTTAAAACAAACATCGGACTGTGGAGTCCTTAAATCCATGGACTATGAGGTCCTTAACCTTGACCGCGATGCCTTTAAACTACGACACCCTGGAAACCATCCCAAACCAACCCCTGACCCCGCGAAATACGGATAAGGGTGATCGCATCCAGCGCTTGCGGGTCCTCACGACCTGCAAGGAGGAAAACTCTCTCGTGAGATCTTTATGACTCCCAAGGGAGAACCTGCTTAAGAATCCTCACGATTCTTAAGAAGAACTTACACCTAAGGGATCCTCTCGACCCATAGGGAGAAAACTCTTTATGAGACCCTCGCGGATCATAAAGCGCGAAAGTCTTAGGAAGCAGATCTTAACCCTGAATCCTAAGCCATCACTGCCCTGCGAGGAGATCAAGATAAATTTTCCGCAAAACACATTCAATGAAAAGAGACACACCATTGAGAAGAAAAATGTATCTTTTATTCATAAACCAAAATGGATACAAAGTACAATTCATGAAAGAAACAAAAAGAAGATACTCTCATCCATGAGTATGTACAAAAAAGAAAGGAAAAGCTACAAGTCTTTAAGCCGGCGGGCGATGTAGCAATTTGGTCAGCTCATCCTGCTTTTGTTGGGCCACGGCCTCATGATTTAAGATCGCCAAAAGACGGGCCTCCGCCTGAGCCTGTTGGGCCTGATACGAAGCGAGCCGGCCTTCAAGCTCTTTCTCGGTGGCCTTATGAGCCTCGACCCTCTCACGAGTGAACGTGGTAGCTTTGTCAAGAGTCACCACCTCCCTGATAGACTCTTGAAGCACCCGCCAGAGTTCATACGCTTTGTTGGCCTTGGCAGTAAGAATCGCCTGAAGCTCGCTCAGCGCTTTAGAAGCCAGCTCCCTCTCCGAGAATTTACGGCCGAGCCTCTTCTCGCACGATGTCATGTTTGCCGCGCACCGCGCTATCAGCCCCCGCAAGCCCGTTTTTGCAGCCATGACCTCCGAGGAAAGACGGGAACATTCAAGTGCGTGCAAGCAAGCCTCCACCTGCCGACAGAACTCCACCCGGACTCGCACCACCTCTTCACTATGGTAGGTGGCAAGAAAGGGAAGAGAACCGTTAGTCTCGGCAGCAAATGCTTCAGCTGTGGTTGCACTGCCAGCACGAAGCTCCTCGATCAAAGACGACAGAGAGACAAGGCTCAGTTGGGCCAAGCGTTCTGAAGCTCGCAAAGCATAAGGGCCAGGCGGCATGACGACACGCGGTTCCAACGCTATTGGAGCTGGCAAGGCTGTTCAGAATTGAAAAATATTAGTAAGACTCTTAGACAAAGGAACAAGTGAGGCTATACCGAAATGTCACCTACCCACGGTCATGCAAGTAGGAGCTGAGGGTTCCCCTGGCCCTTCGAGAACCTCGATCTCATCATCGGCCTCCAAAGCTGTAGAAAATATCAATGTCAATACGCAAAATAACAATGATGCTATGAGAAATGATGAAACACTCACCTTGTCCAGATGAGAGGACGATGCGTTGAGGAGATATCGCCTGCGGGGCGGCCATTTCCAAAAGACGCTGGAAGGATTGCCGAGGAGACAGATCGACAATGGAGGCCGCCAGTCCACACAATTCTGAGAAGACGAAAAAAGTTCAGGTAACAGAAAGATCACTAGCTCAAAACATGGAAGGTTACCTTCGACACTCCTCCCATTCTGAGCCGGGGGGATAGCAGCTTCAACGGCCTCTGTCGTGACCTCAGGCTCCAACAAAGGGAGGGTAGTCCCGACTACCTCCATCTCAACTTCTGAGCCGCCTTCAGGTAGAGTCGTTAGGACAGCGACCACCGAGGGAACCTCTCCCAAAGGGGCGACTACCCTGGAATCAAGAGCCGCCACCGGAGGTTCTATCGCGAGAGGAATGACATTGTCAGCCCCATCCGCATCGAGTAAGGCTACATCGGGAATGTCAACGGGCTCTAGCTGCAGCAAGCCAGTGGGGATCTCTCCCATCGCCGAAGACTCTACACAAGTCGCACAAAATAAGGATACATATATACAAGCATAAGCAATCTGAAGAACTGCAGAGAAATATAAAAATGTACCAATGCGCAAAGAAGCCTTCAGTATGGCTTCTTCAAGCCGATGCTCCTTCTCAAGAAGGCGTGCTCGCCGGGGTTCGAGGGTAGACTCATGGCCGCCGGTCCACAATGAAAGCGCGTCCGCGGCATCCTCCGAAGCGGCCTGCTTCAGGGCCCTTTCTCCCCATTCCTCCAAAGGGCCAATGAACCGCCGCCGAATCCATGAAGGGTCTTCATAAAAGATTACGGCAGGATAGGGCTTCTTCGGAACCCTGACGTTCTGGGACTCATCTTGGGAACGTCTTATAGCCTCAGCCAATTGTACGGCCTCCTCGGCAGCCGAACCCGGGAAAAGAAGACCTGCGTCCGACTCTTGCACGGCCAACGACTCATCTGGAAGTATGGGCTCCGACTCCGTTAAAGAATCAAGTAGGTTAGTGGTCACCTTCTTCCGCCTCTTAGATCCAGAACCGATCGCCGAAGACGACCATTTCTTTCCTCGCGGAGCTCTGGTGCGGCGGCGACCCACGTCGCCTTCAAGAACATCGTCCCTATTACCCTCGCTTGGTCCCACAGCCGAGGATGACACCGCCATCGTCGATGCCACGGGAGGCAGTGCTGCCGCAGGCGGTGGTGCTGCTACTGGAGCCCGTCTACCTCGTGATCGGGTACCTAGAGGCATACCAGCTGTTGGAGTAAGGTCCACCCCCGATTCCCCCGGAATGAGTGCGGTGCCAATCTCCCTCAGAGGGAAGCGGACCGGAGCTCGCGGCCGCAGCATAGCTCCCATGGCCGAAACCTGAGGAGGGGCATCATGACCAAGAAGCACCCTTCTCTCCTCAAGAATAATCGGGCTGACTCGATGCAGATACCAACCCATAAACGATCCCACGCACCGGGGCATGTGCTCAGCCTCAAGGATCATGAAGTGGGAGCCAGTGTTCAACCTCACGAAATGATGAGCGGCATCACGAACGGCATCAAGTGAAGGGACCGGCGCAACTACGAAAGCCTCAAAGGGAACGCCCTGGTCGTATCCAAGCTGTCGGGCGAAACGATGCGGATTGTACCGCATGAAAAGAGCTGCACTGTCCTGGCGAAAGACCAAATAGCCTGGCCTGATGGTATACAAGTACACGGCCTCCCAAGGCTTCAAAGAGGGTGCATTGTCTTTTGACCCGTCCCAGAGTTGTTGAATTGGACCTGAGGGAATAGACAAGACCCGATCATTAAAAACCAGCCCGCCAGCTGCGGCGTGAGGAGAAATCAGCACCCGAATAGCCCCGAATTGAGTCGGGTCAGCGGCAGAAGCATCCACCAATCGCATAAGTCGCGGGAAGGGGTAGGCGTCATAAAATGCGGGCCTCTGATGCATAGCGAAACCCCCAGCACATGCATTTCGACCCAGGACGTGAAATAATGAAGCAAAAAGTTTACTACATCCACGCCGGGAGTAGAGGTATTAGCTGCGATGCCCAGCCCATGATAAAGGTGCGCCAAAGCCGGGATGCCGATGGCCAACCATGTCCCCTCAGCAATACAATAAGCCGGGTAGATAACCGAAGCTCTCATAAAGTGACGGTGCATGGGGATGACAAACCAACTGAGCCAAACACTAACAAACCCCACGAAAAATTCTCCTCATCCATGCCGGGAGCAGCAATGGATTCAAAAGACGTCGGTGACATAATAGGGATGTAGTACTGTGGTAGATCTGATTCAGTGGTCGGCAGCTTCTTCGGACCAAACCTAAAGGGGTCTCTAATGCTGGCGAACTTTGGAGCTGTCTTCGACAAGACGTCCTCACGGAGGAAACAAGCAATGAAGCTCTTGAAAGTAACACCCTGCTCTTCGGATTCGGTGAACAATCTGTCGAAGATACCTAGCGCCTTGATCAAACTGGGACGCTTGTGGCGGACGGCATTCTCAGCGGACAGGCCGTCAACCGGAGCAGGCTCGGGCTCAAAGATGTACTCGTCAGAGGGCAGCAACTCCTCATACAGACTGCCCCTGATTGGCAACCCCGAGATGTCATAGAATTCTGCCAGAGAGATCGAGACTCCGCGGTCCCCTAAAAGGAAAGTGTTAGTGGGAAGGTTCCACTGGTTCAAGAACGCCTTAACCCACCAAACATGCGGGGATTGGTAGTGAAAGAGCGACGCGTATATCGCCTGGTAAAGCCCGACCTTCTGCAGCCTCGCGCGATGGGCGGACAGGATGTAGCGAGACCAAAGAAGGTACCCCGTAGGATGTCGAGGGGTGAGCCCTATCTTGTAGATTTGTCCCCATGGTTGGGCCTCATCCTGGAAAATGCGCCGCCCCAGAATGTCTATAGCCGGGATCGGATGGTTCGGAATACCGGTCGTCGAAGGCTCGAGCCTTCCCGTTGGAATCCAGTTGGGCATCTCCACAGCAAAGACCGTCCTCGGAGGGTCCATTGGCAAAAACGGGAAAGTAGGCTCTGTTGGTATTGCGCAGAGGAAACTCCGGCGACCCCGGATAATATGGCTGTACCAAGTTCCCCATAGAAGCAAGTTGGTACAGTTCGGGTCATGAGCCCGGATCATCGCCATCGCTTCCTCATCGGAAGGTGATTGAGGAAAAGCGGCCTCCGAACGGGTAAAGGGAAAACACGGAGCAGAAGCCATCGAACCTGAAATCGAATGGAAGAAGACCGTCAAAAGAAAAGTCAGCGATATATATCCATGCATGAACATGAAGACTAGTTAAAGAAAGCAACAGTAGATTTTTTTGGGGACCATTGGCTACAAAACACATGGGCCCCACAGAATCAAGATGACGGCTCATTAATAATGAAACCGAGCAGTTGAAATAAGACAAAAGGGATACCCTCATGAAATAAAAAAGTGGATTGCAGGTGGCCCTACATATCCCCTAGAAGACAAATCTATCTGGGATTCTACAACAAATCAAACAGGATCAAGAGAATTAAATTCCCACAGAAGATATCATTGCAAACTTCTGTTCCATTAATTACAGAAGGACAACCCAAGGCAAAGAGACCTTGGGAAGCCTCCATGTGAAGAAACCGAGTTCTTCATAGGAATTAAATTCCTTATTAAGAAAGGGGAATTAAAATTTCCAGAAGTACTTTTCCTATGAATGGAGTGAAACTCCATGGATTATCATCATCATTCCCTAAAAGATCAACTAAACCCTAAGAGATCTACTGCTGAAGGTCAAAATGGTTTCATACTTTGGTTAAAAAGCTTGAAGAAAAATGGGTTCTTTGTTAAAAAAAAAGGGGTAAAAACCCTTTTTTGGATTTAAAATCCAGAGGAATGTGAAAGTTCATCGTTTGTTCAAGGACATTACCTGAGGAAAAGAGTCTTTTTGAACAGAGTTAAACTCGGAAAAGGTTTCAAGGTAGAGAACTAAGCTCTGGAAGAAGAGAATTAAATTCTCAGAAAAGTTTGCAAGAGAAGAAGATGAGCAAAGTGGAAGCTCTTCTGAAAAGACATGGGTATTTATAGGATGTGATGGAGACGCTTCATCTCCCCAAATCCCTAGAGGAATCCAACGGTCACAAAAGTGACAGCATTACACTCACGTGCAGACACGTGAGAACAACGTTGTGGGGGCATTTGTTTCCTGATTTAAAATCAGGAAAGTTATGGAAGAGGCATCACGTGCTACCACGTGACCAGCAGTCACGTGTTGGCAAGTGACAATTAAAAGCAGCGGCAAAGGTAGATTCAGTTCCTTGATTAAATCAAAGAAAAGGCTCCAGAAAAGGGTCACGTGCTCATACGTGACCAGGGGTCACGTGTTGGCACGTGACGGCTGAACAGCGGCAAGAAGACAAAGTGCAGAAAGCAGAAGAAAGCTCGTTCCAGGGGTCACGTGCCTACACGTGACCAGGGGTCACATGCCTACACGTGACCAAGGGTCACGTGGCCACACGTGACCAGCTTTCAAAGCCTATCTATTTAACATAATTAAATTCTGAACAGCATTCTAATCTTTCCAATGGGGAATGATTATTTGAAACCGATTGGATTAAAGATTTAAAGGTGATTAAACATCACCTATCTATGGAAAAATCTTGAACTTGGAAAGATTTCCCCTTAAAATCTAACCGAAACAACAGAAGAATATCTTTGGATTTAAAATCCAATGGTGAATAAAATTCACCTAATAATCCAAAGGTCCAAATAAATGATGAATGCAAATCAAATCTCTAATGAATATAAATCAGATCCCTCAATGAATGATTCATCGAAACTAATCGATTCTGCTCCTTCTCCTATAAATAGGAGCCAAGGGAGAAAGGGAGAGAGATCTATAGACAGAGATCGAGAGACAGGGATCCATATACAGAGAGATAGAGAAAAAAGAGAGAGAGCCTTGAGACTTTGGGAGAATTTGATCTACTGCAAAAAGAAAACCCTAGGTAAGAAAGGGAAGGCTTTTAAAAGAAAAAGAGAATTTAATTCTCAAAAAGAGTTTAACTCTTATATTAAAAAGAAGAACTTAGTTCTCTCTTTAGTGGAGGATCTGCAAAGTGCACATCTCCCCATGAATTGAGAATTTAATTCTCATTGGGTTGAGATCCTGCCATGCAGATCCAAAACATAGAGAGGGAATGGAAGTTTGAGAATTTAATTCTCATATAACTATAGGAATTTAATTCCTTTAAAATAAAATTAGGGTTTAACCCTATGTTATTGGAATTTAATTCCTTCAAAATGAACAGAACCGGGGTTTAACCCTAGTTAAGAAATCAAATCCGTCAAAATGACAGGAATTTAGTTCCTCACATGAATGGGAATTCAATTCTCACAGAAGACAAGTTAGAGTTCAACTCTATCTAAGAATATAATCCTTCAGAAGAAAACAGGAATTTAATTCCTCTAAAGTTTATTGCTAGGGTTTAACCCCATGAAGAATTTAATTCTTAAAGAAGATAAACGCATCCTCAAACAGGCAAAGAAACAGGGTCACGTGCCACCACGTGACCCCTGAAAAGGTCCACAGAGAAGGGTTTTAAGACAACTCCCCACGTGCCCCACGTGACCCCTAGCAGAAGCTCTAACAGACGAACACTTAAATGCCCATCACGTGACAGCACGTGACGCTCCAAAATACTCAATACTCTCGGCAGAACAAATAAAGAGAGGGCGCTCTCACGTGCTACCACGTGACCCCTCTTACCTTAGTATTTAACACCAAATCGAAACCTCTGTATCCAGTGTTTAACACTGATTCGCTTTAGTGTTTAACACCAATTAAAAAAAACTCTCTTTGCAGTGTTTAACACTAAATTTCTTAGTGTTTAACACTGAATTAAATTTCAGTTACCATTAATTTGGAATCTCTCTTTCCAGTGTTTAACACTGATCTGCTTTAGTGTTTAAACACTAACTTGAAACCTCTCTGGCCAGTGTTTAACACTGACCTACTTCAGTATTTAACACTAATTTGAAAGCCCTGTTGCTAGTATGTGACACTGATTATCTTTAGGCGTTTAACATCAGTTTGTCAATCTCATTCCCAGTGTTCAATATTGTTGGTCTCTAGTGTTTAACATTAGCTTTAGCCCAATTAGCTAAGTTCCAGAGGCAAAGCCTCTCCTTCAATGGACCAACAGAGGGCCCATATCCTAAGCATGATTGGACTTAGCCCAAGCTGGCCATAAGTCCTCAATTCAGACTTAACTGAGCCAATGGGCTCATAATATAAATAATTGGTCTTGGTTCTAAATTGGGCCAAAGACTATTTAATCTACCTCGGTTTAAGGGTACATCTCTTCACTCCTTTGATACTTGGCGTTGTAATTCCTCAATGTCTTCAAAGAGGTGACGGGTCCCGATGACCACATATTGATACGGACTGTGGGTTCCTTAAACTCACGGACTATGAGGTCCTTCACCTTGACCGGGATGTCTTAAAACTAACATCGGACTGTGGGGTCCTTAAACCCATGGACTATGAGGTCCTTAACCTTGACCGTGATGTCTTAAAACTAACATTGGACTATGGAGTCCTTAAACCCACGGACTACGACGTCCTTAACCTTGACCGTGATGTCTTAAAACTAACATTGGACTGTGTTTTCCTTAAATCCACGGACTACGACGTCCTTAACCTTGACCGCAACGTCTTAAAACTAACATTGGACCGTAATGTCCTTAAACTATCTATGGACCGTAATGTCCTTAAACTATCTACGGACCGTAATGTCCTTAAACTACCTATTGACCGCAATGTCACTAAACTAAACAATAGGGCCTCCCCTTAAACTGCTCTCTTGTTGGATCTAAAACGATCCCGTTAAGTTGATCTTAGTCTAAATTTAGATTAACGTATCCTTAACAAACGTTTAAGTTGATCTTAGTCTCAAATGAGGCTAACGTATCCTTAAACCCAACCCCTAAACCCAAATCTAAGATAATACGGATTTGGACTAGTCCACGCTCTATGGGCGACGACATAACTCAGTCTCCGTATACGATCCACGGGCAACCAAACACAAAATGAACACACGACACGAAGTGACCATCTGGAGAAGGAGAAAGTGGTTACCGCAATGCGGTAGCGTAATTAACTGCAGGGGCTTGCGCCTGCAGGGAAGAGCGTCCCCACAATCAAAAAACCCCTCAAGCGAGGGGGAATCTGACGAAGTCTGCTACATCGGACGCATCCGTTTAAACCTTCGATGCATGGTGTCATAAATCAACTTGGCATCTTCGGAGAGGTAGACGGATAGCACCAATTAGCATCTGCCCCGAATCTTAGGCGAGACGTCCCTCGCGTCGCAGCCGCCATTCGGAGGGTAATAGTCTTCGCGAACGAATCGCGGTTTGTTAATGGTTGCCTTTGGATTTTAAGTTACTAAGATTTGGTCTTTTTCCTGGCGTAGAAATCAAGCATCAATGGCCTCCAACTGCTCGAGCTGCTCCAAATGCCAATGCAACCGACGCTCCGCCTCACCTGGAGGTGTAGCCTATGGGCCTCAAGCGGCCTCCATCCTTGGTATGCCGGTGGAACAAGTTACTCAGGCCACCACCGGTCTGTTTTTCGGGACCATGCTCCCGCCATCAAGCTTCACTATTCCAGTGCCCGCACCAGAAGCGAACAAGAAGTCGGTTTTCGATCGGCTCACTGCTACAATGGCCCCTTTCAACGGGTCGTACAATATCAAACCAGCAGCCTCCGTCTTTGCCAGGCTGGATCAGAGCTCTGATGGGCCTGCCAAGAAGCCTATGAACCCTAAAGTGGCTGTCCTAAGGAAGGCAGCAACCCCTACTCCTGAAGTCGTCAAGGCGGCTTCTCCTGTTAAAAAGTCAGTCTTTTCAAGGCTGACTATTCCGACTCCTGCCCCTGCTCGAGGATCTGTCTTTGACAGATTGAATATCGCTACTCAAAGAACAATATCGGTCATTAAGAGGCTGACACCAGCAGCACCTCATTCAGACAGGGGGCAAGAAGAAGCTGTCTATGTCGTCGAGCCAGCCCCAACGGCTCATCATGCTCGACGTCGCCACTGGCGCCGAGTAAGGAAGGCCGGGGGCAACTCCCCATCAGGGCTAACTCCACCTGCTCCAGTGGTAGAAGTTAATGCTGTTGTTCCAACTGGGAACAGCTTTGAACCACTTAGGAGGGTACGTAAGAACTCTCCAACTGCTATGCTAAAAAGATCTCCTCCACCTGCGGAGAGGGTCCTAGAAACGAAGCTGGAGCAGCCCCCTCAGCGGCTATCCTCCAAAATTTATAAAGTCTGGCGGAGGGTTCAAGACTCCGTAATTGACCAAGGTCACTCTCGTCAGCAGAAAAGGGCGAAAGTGCAAGAAATAAAGAACCGTCCCGTCAAACAGCAGAGGACGACAACCGCCAGGGTGCCCACTGCAACGACCCCTTCAACTTCAACGGTCCACAAGAGAAGGAGACCGGAGAAAATTTCCACGCCTGCAGCAAATGTCAAAGGTGGCGAGCCCAAATGCCCTAAGTCCGGGGGCATTATAGTCCATACCGTCTACATGGCGTCAGGGAAGGAGGACAGCCGTGCATCTATAGGACATAGACCGCTTACACGGTCAGTGACCAAAGCTCAGGAGCAATAGAAAAAGCTTCAGGAGATTATGAACGCGATGGCTGCACTCACTGGGCCAAAAGAAAGCCCCGAAGCGTCCTCGGATAAGCGCCAGGAGCAAGAAACTGACGCTGAATTCCTTCGTCAGATACTGGAGAAGAAGGATAAAGAGGCTACTAAACAAGCAGCCAACATAAAGCGAATGGCCCTCCTGTTCCAGGACATGGTGGGAATGATGATCCAACAAGATCCTCCAGCTGAAGATCCCCCGATCGTCCTTGAAGACGATAGAGGAGAAACGTCAAATCCTCCACCGGCTCTGTTAACAGCCAAGGAGGAGACAATCTCCAAAGCTGACTTGGACGAATATATAGCTCAGCAGATCCGGGTTCATCAGGCGACTGAGGCAACCGGCCAGATCGTCAAAACGGGGCGACCATATCCAAGCTGGTATGATCAAATCAAATACCCGCCAGGCTATACGATACCGAAATTTCATGTCTATAAGGGGACGGGTAATCCCCACCAGCATGTTGCCCAGTTCAGGGTGCTTTGCGGCAACACCGGCGGTGATGATAAATTGTTGCTTCGCCAGTTCGTCGGTAGCTTATCGGATACAGCATTCGAGTGGTACTCTGAGCTCCCAAACGACTCTATCAAGACATTTGCGGAGATGGAACTGCTGTTTACTCAGCGTTTCGCAAGCGCCAGCGAACGCACCCCGATAACGGCATTGATTAATGCCAGGGTGAAGCCAAGTGAAACGTGGGTGCAGTACGAAATACGGTGGAGGAACTTATGTTCAAAATGCGAGCAACGCATAGAAGAGGCTCCTGCAGTAGGTATGTTTGTGGGAACCCTCGATCCGCAAGCGACCAGCTCGCAATTCATGATGTTCATTAAGCCGACTACCTTCTAGGCCCTGATCAACAAGCTAGCTCAGATGGATCAGATGGGCCATAGACCTCCCCCTCCAAAGCCGGACTCTCGAAATGAGAAGGGGAAGGGAAAAGCAATTGTTGTCGCTAATGCTCAACAACAGCCGAGCAACTTGAAACTGGCTGTCCGTCAAAATAATATGCGTCCGCATGTACCCCTTGAGGAAAGGCTAGGACATCTTTACTCATTTCCCCGAGATAAAACGAGAAGTTTATTCGAGCTGGCGTTGCGCAACCGACTCATAAACCTGCCGGATCCAAGACGTCTGTCGCAGCCAAACGACGTCCATGATCCTAATTACTGTCCCTATCACCAAGTACTGGGTCATCCGATCGAAGATTGCTACGTCTTCAAAAATTGGATTGAAAACCAGTACCAACAGGGCAAGTTCGCGTTGTCCGACAGATGGAAGGTGAATCCGCCGCAACCTCACACCTCTAAAAGGATGAATACGCTGGGGGCAACGTGCTCTCTCGTTGAAGAAGCTCCATGGGAGGTCGTGCTATCAGCCAAAAAAAAGGATGCTGAACGATCTTCAAACATGCCCAGCGATCAGGTGGAAGAACCCGTTGGAATCTCAATCATTGAAGGGATGTTGAAGCCGTGCCCAACTCCAAAGAGCGATAGTGGTGGCCCAATCACTCTCAGCCAGCCGTCAAAATCTTCAAAGAAGAAGAAGAAGAAATCTAAGAAGCCCGTGAAGCCTGGCGACAAGCGCACGGACTTACAGAAACAAACTGACGCGCTGGAGGAATGCAACCAGAAAGCACGGACTCCCATTACGCTCCAAGAGTTTCTCAACCACTTCTTTCAAAAGGAAGATGAGGGAGACAGTTCGTCGGATGAATCCGAGGAATACGTGGCGAGCTGCCATATGATCTCGCATTCATTTACAGACGATGAAAAAACTCCTTGCACTGAAAAGATGGGCGCAGATCCTGAACCGGAAGTTCTGGGGCCATCGGATGAAACAATTGACGCATTCCTCAACGAAGCTCTGTTGAAAAGTAAAGCTGATAGGGAACGCGAGGCGGTCATATTTGAAAGGGCCAAGCGCCAGCGACTTGACGAAAGAGTTGAGACACTCCCGCTGGAGCAAAATACATCCACCGCGGATAGAAGCAAATTCAAGACGAGAAAAAGGTTTGCTAAGGCCATATCAATGGGCATGAAGCTACCATCCTCTGAAGGAAGCATTACTGGCGAAGTGGAAATGCACCCCTCCTACTGCTTGTATCATCGGAAGATTTCGCACCCCACTGAAGAGTGCAAAGCTTTCAATAGATGGTGGCAAGGATATGTTGCTCATCGACAACATTTTAAGCGGGAGAACCGCAAAACTCACCGGGAGCAGAAAGGTACGACCGAGCGGTTTAACAGAACTACTGGAGATTGTCGCATGGTTAACGCCGGGGGATCGCAAGTGCTCACATTTGGGAGCGATTCTGACGAGGAGCTGGCTCTTAGCCCCCTCTTTAAAGAGTCCATCTCGAGAAAAGGAGAAGAGCAGAAGGTCTGTGAAAATATCCGGCTGTGTAATCGGACGCTGCCCGAAAAGAATCTTGAACCCTCAAACAAAAAAGATAAAGGGAAAGAAAAGGTCTCTGAGGATATCGCCCTGGATGACCAAGTTGTGGAAGAGCTAACTGCCAAAGACCCGCCAAAAAAAAATAAGGTGGATTACAACGTCTTAGCGCATCTGAGAAAACTACCCTCGCAGCTTAGCATTCTTGACGCCCTTTTACTATCAAAAGAGGCGAGAGATTCGTTAATCAAGGCACTAAAGGAGCCAGAACAATTCCAAGCTTTCCTGGCCGAAGAAAATATGAAGGATGAATTGGAGGAAGTGCACACGGTCGATGTCACTTTTGGCGATGAAGACCTTCTCCTTGGGACGTGCGAACATAATTGCCCCCTTTATGTCTCAGGATACTGCCACGATATAAAGATAGGCCAAATCCTGGTCGACAATGGATCCTCCATTAATCTCCTCAATGTGTGGGTGTTAAAAGAAATCTGCATGAGCGTCCAGCACATTGCTCGGGACAAGATCACCATCTCCGGGTTCGACTCCCAATCATCAAGAACTCTTGGGTCTGTGATACTGACGCTACGCTTTGGGATACTTGTCACGGACATTAAGTTCCACGTCATATACGCCAAGACATGCTACAATGCTCTGCTCGGCCGACCATGGTTACACGAGTATAATATCATCCCTTCTATACAGCATCAGTGTATGAAGCATTTTAAAGATGGTCTCGAGTATACCGTGACGGGAGAACTGAACCCGTTCTCTGTGAACGAGGTCCGCAAATATGAAGATGCCAAATACTTTTTACCGGATTTCGAAGAAACAGAAAGGTGTCACAAGCCGGAGAACAAGGCTAACGTCACCATCCCTGTCTTCAGCAGTGATACCGAGGAGGAAGAGGAGATAATTTATTCGGGTCCGCCCCAATACAACAAGCCGGGACCATCTGCTCCTACGTTGATCTTTGGTATCGACTCGGAAGATGAGGTCCATGCTGTATTCTCTGCTCGACCTTCAATACAAACATCCGCTGACAAAGAGCAAAGTCTACAAGTCGCTATGGTTCCACTTAAACATCATAAAGAACTGGATGCGCTCAATATCTACAGCGTAGAGGAGCTGCGAACGTTCTATGTCCCTCCCAGGCGAAGAAGTGAAAAGGAAATTCTATTCTACCGCTCTGAAGAAACCAAAGTGGTGAAAGAAATCTGGCACGGTATGGATCCTACGCTTGACAGACTACATCCCATCCGTCTCCCCAGATATTATACAGAAGGCTTGAAGAGGCTGCTAAAGCGCCAAGGGATATCCTTTAAACAGACCGCTCGAAAAGATAAATTCTATGACAGGGTCTGGAACGTTCCCGGGACTCAGCGCAAGTTGCCAAATGGGAGAATGGAAACAATCGGGCTTGGATACATTCGGTCTAAGAAACGAGAGCTACTCCACGGTTGCTACGTCGTGCATGACTTCGATGAAGAAGCGGATGCTTAATGGGAGGACACTAATCCTGAACCAGTAAAAGTTCCTGATGCAAAAGTGCCCAGTCCGTCGTTCGAAGAGCAAATGGACAAGCTTATAAGGGAAGCTGGTAAAAAAGTCCGAGACGATCATAACTGCGAAATGGCCATCTACGAGAAAGCCAAAACGCAACGCCTCCTCCAACAGGCTGTGAAAGATGAAAATGCCGCTCCCTGTCAACCTGTTATAAAAAAGGTTCGACGCAGAGGCAGAAATAAGTCGAGAGGCGAAAAAGGCGCTCAACAGCAACAAAGCGGGACTGAGAAGCCACGCAAGCGGGAATCGAGCGGTCCAGATCTATCCCTTGTTAGTTATATGTATGCCCTAGAGGCCATTACTGTACATGAGAAGGATATTGTAGTGGATCCTGGGACTTATATAGGTAGGACTTTCTTGCTCGACATGATAGTACGCTATCTGGTTGCTCTTTATCTTAACATGTATACTTGCAGTCTCTCTATTACATGTTGATAAAGCCCTTAGGATGTGTACTCGACTTCCAGGACTATGATGAAGATCATACTAGTGGGGCCTGGGTAGTCAATGAGTACATCCTTCAATGTTCCTAGTCGTGGGAATATCGAGACGGGGCATCGATATTCCAGAGTAGACTAGCGTATATCTTCTCGATCCATGTGATGGGCGATGGATGATCCCATATCCATTGGTGTTTGACATCAGAGATGGTATGCGGGTGCTCAGTGGTGACTGGGTACACTGAACGGACTCGCCGAGAACTCCCAGATGGTATTATACATCACGTCAGATGGCACTTCTCTAGTGACACTGGTACAGCTTAGTCTGTTGACCCGAGATCGTCATAGAGTCTTGTGTGTCTCCCAATGTGCTTTGATTTCCACCATACCACGGCACAACTGAGTCGTGCAAACAGGTGGTTTTTGGGTACAGTCCCGATTCGCATAGAGGCAATGAGCGATAGGAGGGGATTCGTCTCTCCCGGTATTGGGGGTTGATGTTGCGCTATGCTCGACTGGCCATAATTGGAAATCCCTGGCCAGGGTTGCACTGATTTACTGGTAAGTGTTATCAGTAGTTTTATGCTTATTATGGACCTTACATCGGCATGACTTATCGAGCTACTGGGGTCTGACGTTTACCACCCCTAGGCGAGATATGCGACATATCAGACAAACAGACCGGACTGTGCGGTAAGTGTTACTGGTTGGATTCACAGGAGTGTGATCGGGCTTGCTCGTTGATCTTATGATCGCTCAATACCCGGGTGGCCGTTACGTTTAGCAGACCGCTTGCGGCTTGTGGGTGTTTGATATGATCATCACCTACTGCCGGCGTATTGACGAGTCTTTAGAGTCCTACATAGGGGTTTCCTGGCTCAAGCGAAACGAAATAGGAGCGCATATGAGATATGTGCGGGACCGAAAATAATACCAGTATGTGATACTGTATTCTATTCTCGCGATTTGTATCATCGGACGGTTATATGTGATATAGCCGGGTTACCAAATCAAATGTTGATTCGATATATTAATACACTTGATACTAGTCGGTTATATGCAATATGACCGAGTCGTTAAATCAAGTGTTGATTTAATGATTTAATGTATAATTATATATTTGATATATTACTTTATATTAACTAGTATTAGTTCACTTAAGATTGATTTTCTCACTTGGTGTGCACAAGTTGTATATGTGATATATTTTTGTGCACTAGTTTGTATCATGATTGATGATACATGCAAACTTGGGTGTGTGTTTGGATAACACCATGTTTAGGTTAATGGTTAGGGTTTTATTATTTTTATTTATTTTGGTAAAAATAAAATGGTCTTTTTCCTTTGTCTTTGCTAGAAGTTTCATGATACTTTAAGCATCTTTTGACAAAGTCAAAACCATTTTGTTTTTATTGTTTAACCTAACCATTATCTAAACTCTAGTTTATTCTCTACAAAAAGAATACTCACCCATGGTTGCAAGATGATAAGTCTTCACTTGATTTATTATTTTCATACATTAATTCATTTTCTTTCTTCTTCTTCTTCTTCATGAAATGAAGAAGAAAGCTTGCTAGAAAATTCCAAGTGAAGAAATCAAGTGAGAAATCCAATTCTAAAGTGAACACACTTCCTATTTCTTCATCCACTACAACTTGCCATGTAGTAGAGTATGTTATCTTCACAAGTTTCATGACCTAGTGAAGATGGGGCTTGAGTTTGAGTCGCCTCGACGCAGATCATCTTCGGCATCGAAGTCAACGACCTAGCCCGTTTATTTCTCCGACGAAACCATCGCTAGAGTCCGGGATCCCGATGATCGCAGCGGAGGGACGTCAACACGGAGCTAAAGAAGTGGAGGATCGGATCTACAAAGGTTGTAATTCCTTTCACTTGTAGTTAAAGTTGTTAACTTGCATTGCTTTCGCCTTACCTCTAGTAACGATCTCGCATTAGGGTTTCTCGGCACATAGAAAAATTTGATTTTGGCATGGTTGATCAGTTGTAGAACCTCATGAGTGTGCCTAGGAATCCTACAGTGGTATCAGAGCCTAGCTAGAGCTTTAGGCGAAGTGTAGACGAAGTTAGAAACCCGATCGAACCCCGAAACCCTAAACAAAACCCTGCTCTGTACATTTTCTGAAATTGTGGATTTTTGGGAATTAAAAATTGTCAAAAAATTCAGCAGGGTTTTCTAGGAGTTACTGTGAAGCACGTGAACCCAAGTCTACCAATGTGCCGCGGAACCGCGGCCCCACCCTGGCTTGCGCGGCGGTTCCACGGCCATAATGGCGAATCTTGCCACGTGGTTTGCACAGTAATTTCTTTCTGTAAGTGCTATGTTTTCTAGGAATTTTTAACTTCTACTCAACAGTTGAGTTTTCTGGGTTGTATTGGGAGTTCGTTGATTCGATCGAAAATTTAACTTCGTCTATGTGTTTTTCCGGATATTTTAGAACATGTTAAAAAGTTTGACCGGATATAAATACCCACTTTTTCCCCTGCCGGGAAATTTCTAAGTGTTGGATTTTTCCGTAGTTTAAGAACGTTCTAAGTAGTGCAAGTAACTCGATGGACCCTCTAGAAGACAACAAACCTTAACTCGATTATGTGACCATCTTGAACTGCCCTTTGAACCTTAGGGTTTGGGGCAGTACGGCGTGCCACATGTGAGGCGTTGGCTTGACCCTTCCACAGCTGGACCGTTGGTACTGTGACATGAAGTGGATGTTTTTAAACTTATTTCATGTGTTGACCTTTTTGGGAAAACTTGGGTGTTTGATTATTCGATCGGAAAGTTTAACATTGTCTATTTATCTGGAATGTGATACAATATTTGGAATCCACAAATTGTTATGAGATAACTAATTTGAATGTTATAAATCTAGCAGTTTAGTCTCACTTGATCGGTTGCCACGGAATTTTGATGTGATCAAAAGTCCGTCGCAATCACGTTGCGTACGCGGATAATCGCCGGTGAACTTAATAGACAGCCACGCCCCATAACCCCGACCAAGTGACTGTAGGAGAACCCCGTCGCCAAAAGCATCCGTTCGGGTGCTCGCGGTAGCGGTGTTCCGCCTTAGTGCACTTCGTCGACGGCATCCGGGGGTGCGGCCGTTTACTAAAGTTTGCGACGAGCATTCGTTCAGGATGTCGGGAATCTTGTTGAATTGCCCGACTTGATATTGAAAAGATTTTTCGACAATGAGACTAAAATGCGAGGTTTATAATTGTTAGGCATGCGATGTCTAAGGAATTCATTTGATTAGGCATGTGATGTCTAAAGAGGTTGCGGATTCCAACTGTTGTAGTTTTACACTTTCTTTTCTGCGACCGTAAGTGTAATATGTGATATCGCTGGTTTCGTTGCTATATGTCAACGACAATTGGGATGGGCATATTTACTTACGTTGATGACATGTGATGTTATGTGTTGCTGGATATGTTATATTGGATCATCGTGTTTGAATAGCCGGGTTTTTTTATGTGAGATGAGTGTTTTTCTTTTTCATTCATGTAAAAAACTTGTATGTAATATTCTTTTATTGGGGCACTTCCGGGTTGAGGATGATGTCACCATTGTATATTATTTACTTTTCCGCATTAGGATAGACCTAAGACGGGGAGCATAAGTAACCGGGTTCTAGGGTCCAGTGGGAGACCATCTCGAGGAGTCGAGTCCGGGTCTCCTAACTCTAGAATTGGTAGGGTTACTTGCCGCTCTCGTAGGGGTCTAGGGGTGTGGGATTGGCTATTCATCACGACCGTGGAATCCGTGTTTTATACAGGCTCAAAATAAAACATGGACGTCCTAGTATATCCAATATTTCATATGATATTTTCTGCTGCGTTATCTGTGATGTGATCATGTGATTTGTTCAAATGGATAATGTATATACTATATATGATATATTATATAAACGTTGCTTATGTTTTAGACCCGCGCTAGCCCTGCCCCGCTCTGCCGTTAGTTACCTAACCTAAAGGTGCAGACGGGACATCGAGGCGAATGCGGATGGCATAAGCGTACGTTGTATTTATCTGTGATGTTTAGGTGGAATTAAATGATGGGACATTCATTAATGAGATTAATGAAAGAAAATAAACCTAAAAGATGTTGTGGAATCGAATTTCAAAAATAAAACAGGTAGCTACAGTTCTTGCTTTGCATCGCGGTGTTCCTTGTAGAACATCCTGCACCTTATTCGATAAGGAAAGGGCCGAGATCCCTTCACTGGGAGTGACCCCTTTAGCAATAACTGGCAGATGCTACAACCCTCGGTTTGTATTTTGATTGCTTCTATAGTTTTTGCTTTGCACAGCGGTATATATGATATATCCTGCACCTTATTCGATGAGGAAAGGGCCGACGATCCCTTCACCGGGAGTGACCCCTTTAGCAAAACTAGAAAAGCCTAAAAAACACTCCATTTAAAAACCATTTGATTCCGCAACGAGATCAAGTTCAAAGCGTTAAAGGTTTTCATAAAAACCATCCGCAACCCTCCGTCATTTTAGGAAGTAGAGTACTTAGTATTCGTGTTGTATTTGTTGACCATAGTCAAGGCACAGTGTACGGTAGCTAAGTGATGTCTTCCTACACCGCATATGATGCGATTGGTTAGGACAGTCGCGTGACTTTGTTGATCTTAGTTAAGGGTCATGTGGGTGGGTCTAATTAATCACGAAATGACGGGTAGAACTTGACTAGTGCTTATGATTTGTTGACCATAGTTAAGGTCATAAGTGCTACGGGTAAAAACCTTTATCGAGAGTTTCAAGTGTTGAAATTTGCAATGAGATTGCATACCTTCTATATGATAGTTGGATCCCGATACCCACTGCGAGTAATTGTTACTCCTGGGAGAGTTTTGCACTTTACAATTAGTCGATCAAGTAGGTGTCTAGAAAGGTGTCAACGGGGTTATGCCCCTGGGAAAACGAGATTTACTTTAATTAGGTCCGTGCGAAAGCACGGGGAACCTCCCTCAAAGTACCGGCACTGGCCTGGCTGAAAGATTGGCGAACTTGTAGAGTGTAATTAATCCCGGCTAGTCTTTCCTTTTAGGGTTTGAAGGAAGATTTGATAAAAACAGTGGGAGCCATCTTGATTAGATAAAATAAATAACCAATGTAATCTTGCAAGAGCGCACGCAGAGTATTTTCTTCTCTCTCTCTCTCCAGGTAGCGACCATGTCACGTCTTAATCAAGATAATAATATGGATGTATTGACCGAACCCGCTTGTTATACTGAGCTGGGGAACGTTGGTCCTGCTCCAACTTATAATTGTTATAAGACCGAGCAGGAAATTGGGGATTACCAGAATTCCCGTGCCGCCCAAACGAAGAAACCGCATTATAATGCATCTTCTTCGGGTGCGTTCATTACAAAGAACTGTTTCTCAGTATCCTCTGCGTCCTGGGTATTTGATACCGAATCAGGATCCCAGATATGTAATCTCTTACATAGGGCTACAGAAAGGCAGAGAACTGAGAACGGGTGATAAGTTTCATAAGACAGAAAACGGTGCAAGTGTTGCAGCCAAGTCTGTTGGTCACTATCACCCTGTATTACCAAAATACACTGATTCTGAACGAATGTTATTAGATACCGAACCTGATATACAAAATCATATCAGTCTCTTTATTAGTGAAGAAAAGATATAATTTTGTATTGTTGGATAATGTTTTGAACATTTCCTATTTCAAAAGTTGATCGGTTCAGGCACGTTATCTAAAAGCATTGACGTTCTAAATCAAACTACAGTTCCTATTATACATAACACACACAAGAAGAAGAGTTCAGAAATGAACGACTCCTTCTTGAGGTATTGTAGACTAGGTCATATCAATGTGACCCGACTAGCTTAAGTTACATTTTAGATGCATATTTAAATCAGTTTAAATTTACATCTTATGAAACTTGACAGTCATGTCACAAAGATAAAATGACCATAGCTCCGTTTACTGGAAACAGAGAAAGAGTCAGTGAACTCTTGGGACTGATACATAGTGATGTATAAAGGTCCCCAGTCTACATATGCCAAGACTGGTTCTTTGTACTTCCTTCCATTCACTGATGATCTCTCAAGATTCGGACACATGTTCCTGTTGAAACACATGTCTGAAGCTTTTGAGAAATTCAAAGAATATAAGTTAGAAGTAGAGAACCAATATAGGTATAAGTATTATGTCCTATGATGAGATCAGGGAGGAGAATACTTATGCATGGAATTCTTGGACTATTCTAAAGGAGACTGAGATTCTCTCTCGGTGTTACTCCTCTGAATACACCACAGCAAGTAGGTGTATCGAGACGGAGCAATCGCACCATATTGGATATGGTGCGCTCTATGATGAGTACTACTGAGTTACATATTTCCTTTTGGGGTTGTGCACTTGAGAAGCTGCATACCTATTGAATTAAATTCCAATCAAATCAATGCCTACCACTCCATATGAGATATGGTATAGGAAGAGCCTATCTCTTAAGTAATTTAAGATTTGGGGTTGTCCAGCCTATGTCAAAAGCAAAATCCGGACAAGATCGATGCAAGGTCAGTTCTGTAGAACTGGAAGGAGTTCCAGCTATACATACTACAGCTAATGGACCTTAGCCTCTCCGTCGATCTAGCAGGGTTCCTCATCCTCCTGAGAGATACTTTGGTTTCTCGATGACAGTAGGAGCGAGGATTGCATCATGAGATGATGACCCAACTAGTTTCGAGTAGGCCATCGAGAGTAGGGACTCTGTAAGAATGGCTGGATGCTTAGTGATCTGAGATGGAATCCATGTACACCAACAAAGTATGGACTTTGGCTGCTATATCTGAAGGGTTAAATCCCCATCAGGAGCAAGTATATCTTAAGAAGATTACTTGGTGTAGATGGAAAAGTTGAGACTTTCGAAGCTGGACTTGTTAAAGGTTTTCGACATCGGCCAGGCGTGGATAATGATGAAACCTTTTCCAGTGGCTGTGCTTAAGTCCATCCGGATCCTACTTGCCGTTGCTACATACCATGAATACGATATCTGGTGGTTGGGTGTCATGACTACTTTTCTAAATATTGATTTAGAAGAGAGCGTCTATAAGTATACAGCCAGAGGGCTTCGTAGACAGTGGGAGCAACGAAAACGTGTGCAAGTTGCTTTACAGAATAAAGCAGGCATCGCGGAGTTGGAACGTCTGTTTTGATGTGGTAGTCAAAGAGTTTGACCTCATCAAAATGGTAGATGAACCTTGTATATACAAAAGGATAGTGGAGAGTAAGATGGTCGTCCTCGTATTGTACGTGGACAACATACTCTTGATAGGAAAAGAGTTTCCTATGCTACGATCGGTCAATCTCCTCTTATCACATGGATTCTCCATATAGGATCAAAACGATACCTCCTAAATCCTGGGTTTTGGATCTATGAGATAGATCCAAATGGATGTTAGGATTCTCACTAGTTGTAGTGAGATGGTATCAGTTGATCCTGGAGAGAATCACTGGAAAGGTTCCAGGGTGATAAGGACGACTGAATGTCAGTCGCAGGCATTGTCTTTACCCTCAGTGGAGGGACGGTATGTTGTAAGAGTTCCAAGCTAGATACCGTGGCAGACTAGACGATAAAGGCTGGTGACATCGCTATCAAAGATACTACCAAAGAGGAAGTTTGGATGTATATTAGTTCATAAGATGAACTAGGTTCCTACCATTGTGTGACAATGGAAGTGTGGCTTTGGCCCAGGAACCCCGATCCCATCAGTGACCCAGACATATTCTGAGGCAGCATCACCTGATCATGGAGATAGTTGATCTCCAGTGTGATCGAGGTTTGGAGAGTAGACTCAGAGGAAAACACGGCGGATCCACTCACAAAGGCCTTTTCCCAGAGAGAGACTTATATGGGATGGTTGAGTATGTGATACTACAACCACTGCTACAGATGGCCCTAGTGCAAGTGGGAGATTGTTAGTTATATGTATGCCCTAAAGTCCATTACTGTACATGAGATGTATATTGTAGTGGATGCTGGGACATATATAGGTAGGACTTTCTTACTCGACATGATAGTACGCTATCTGGTTGCTCTTTATCTTAACATGTATACTTGCAGTCTGTCTATTACATGTTGATAAAGCCCTTAGGATGTGTACTCGACTTCCAGGACTATGATGTAGATCATACTAGTGGGGCCTGGGTAGTCAATGAGTACATCCTTCAATGTTCCTAGTCGTGGGAATATCGAGACGGGGCATCGATATTCCAGAGTAGACTAGCGTATATCTTCTTGATCCATGTGATGGGCGATGGATGATCCCATATCCATTGGTGTTTGACATCAGAGATGGTATGCGGGTGCTCAGTGGTGACTGGGTACACTGAACGGACTCGCCGAGAACTCTCAGATGGTATTATACCTCATGTCAGATGGCAGTTCTCTGGTGACACTGGTACAGCTTAGTCTGTTGATCCGAGATCGTCATAGAGTCTTGTGTGTCTCCCACTGTGCTTTGATTTCCACACTATCACGGATCTACTGAGTCATGCAAACAGGTGGTTTTTGGGTACAGTCCCGATTCACATGGAGGCAATGAGCGATAGGAGGGGATTCGTCTCTCCCGGTATTGGGGGTTGATGTTGCGCTATGCTCGACTGGCCATAACTGGAAACCCCTGGCCAGGGTTGCACTGATTTGCTGGTAAGTGTTATCAGTAGTTTCATGCTTGTTATGGACCTTACATCGGCATGACTTATCGAGCTACTGGGGTCTGACGTTTCCCACCCCTAGGCGAGATATGCGACATATCAGACAAACAGACCGGACTGTGCGGTAAGTGTTACTGGTTGGATTCACAGGAGTGTGAGCGGGCTTGCTCGTTGATCTTATGATCGCTCAATACCCGGGTGGCCGTTACGTTTAGCAGACCGCTTGCGGCTTGTGGGTGTTTGATATGATCATCACCTACTACCGGCGTATTGATGAGTCTTTAGAGTCCTACACAGGGGTTTCCTGGCTCAAGCGAAAAGAAATAGGAGCGCATATGAGATATGTGCAGGACCGAGAATAATACCAGTATGTGATACTGTATTCTATTCTCGTAATTTGTATCATCGGATGGTTATATGTGATATAGCCGGGTTACCGAATCAAATGTTGATTCGATATATTGATACACTTGATACTCGTCGGTTATATGCAATATGACCGGATCGTTAAATCAAGTGTTGATTTAATGATTTAATGTATAATTATATATTTGATATATTACTTTACATTAACTAGTATTAGTTCACTTAAGATTGATTTTCTCACTTGGTGTGCACAAGTTGTATATGTAATATATTTTTGTGCACTAGTTTGTATCATGATTGATGATACATGCAAACTTGGGTGTGTGTTTGGATAACACCATGTTTAGGTTAATGGTTAGGGTTTTATTCTTTTTATTTATTTTGGTAAAAATAAAATGGTTCTTTTTCCTTTGTCTTTGCTAGAAGTTTCATGATACTTCAAGCATCTTTTGACAAAGTCAAAACCATTTTGTTTTTATTCTTTAACCTAACCATTACCTAAACTCTAGTTTATTCTCTACAAAAAGAATACTCACCCATGGTTGCAAGATGATAAGTCTTCACTTGATTTATTATTTTCATACATTAATTCATTTTCTTTCTTCTTCTTCTTCTTCATGAAATGAAGAAGAAAGCTTGCTAGAAAATTCCAAGTGAAGAAATCAAGTGAGAAATCCAATTCTAAAGTGAACCCACTTCCTATTTATTCATCCTCTTCAACTTGCCATGTAGTTGAGTGTGTTATCTTCACAAGTTTCATGACCTAGTGAAGATGGAGCTTGAGTTTGAGTCGCCTCGACGTAGATCATCTTCGGCATCGAAGTCAACGACCTAGCCCGCTTATTTCTCCGACGAAACCATCGCTAGAGTCCGGGATCCCGATGATTGCAGCGGAGGGACGTCAACACGGAGCTAAAGAAGTGGAGGATCGGATCTACAAAGGTTGTAATTCCTTTCACTTGTAGTTAAAGTTGTTAACTTGCATTGCTTTTGCCTTACCTCTAGTAACGATCTCGCATTAGGGTTTCTCGGCACATAGAAAAATTTGATTTTAGCATGGTTGATCAGTTGTAGAACCTCATGAGTGTGCCTAGGAACCCTACATCCCTCATGAAGAAGATGAGTCGAGCATACTCTTTTCCTCGGGACAAGACGAAGAAGATACTTGACCGAGCTATAAAATATCAGATGCTTACACTGCCGGAGTCCAAGCACCGCGAACAAGCAGGCGAAGTTTCTCACCCAAACAATTGCCCTTATCACCGAGTAATAGGGCATCCTCTCGAAGACTACTTCACCTTCAAGAATTGGGTCGAAGATCAGTATCAGCTTGGCAAGTTCGCTCTGTCTGACAACTGGAGGGTAACGCTGCCACAGAAGCACGAACTCAAAGCCACGAGTGCAGAACCAGCTCCACATTGGTCTTGGAAGCGAATTCGTACTTGTCACATGATAACGATATCAAAGGAAGAGCCCGAGAACATGGATGACCTTCCTTGGTGCTTCGAAAACAGCAACGATGAGGCGATCTCAGAATTTCCACCAGCACCGAAAGAGCTGGAGGATGGAATACATACTACCGCAGATAACCTCAAGAAAATTGAGTTGGGGACGGCGAATGACCCGTGGCCGACATTCGTCAGCGAGCTGCTATCTGAAGAAAGGGTGGCTGCGTTAAAAGACGTGCTCATGCAGCATAGAGATTGCTTCGCATGGAACTATTCCGAAATGCCGGGACTAGATCCAGAAATTGCTGTGCACAAATTGGCGATATCCCCGGACGTCAAGCCAGTCAAACAGGCGCTAAGAAGAATGTGGCTCGAGCTCGAGATGAGTATCAATGCTGAGGTCAAGAAGTTAATCGACTCTGGCTTCATCCAAGAAGTTCAATATCCCGACTGGATCGCCAACATCATCCCGGTGATGAAGAAGAATGGGACAGTGCGCATATGCGTGGACTTCCGGGATCTCAATAAAGCTTGCCCGAAGGACGATTTCCCAGTGCCAGTCACCGAACTGATGATAGATAACACATCCACTCACGAAGTCTTTTCCTTCATGGATGACTCATCAGGATATAATCAGATAAAGATGCATCCCGAAGATCAGAAGCACACCGCCTTCAGGACTCCGCTAGGTATATTCTGCTACAAGGTGATGCCCTTCGGTCTAAAGAACGCCGGTGCCACCTATCAGAGGGCCATGACGAAGATCTTCGATGACCTTATACATGAAATCGTCGAATGCTATATCGACGACCTCGTGGTGAAAAGCAAATCATACGAGGAACATCTCGAGCATCTCAAGACCGTATTTCAACGCCTTCGACGATACAACTAGAAGATGAATCCTCTCAAGTGCGCATTTGGAGTTTCCTCGGGAAAATTCCTGGGATTCGTCGTCCGACACCGAGGTATTGAGATAGATCCGTCGAAGATCAAGGCGATCATGGAAATGCCTCCGCCAAGAACTCTCAAATAGCTGCGGTCTCTCCAAGGGAAACCCGCGTATATACGACGATTTATAGCCAATCTTTCAGGCAAGTGTCGTCCTTACAGCCACCTGATGAAGAAGGGAACCCCGTTCGTCTGGGATCATAAATGCCAAGACGCGCTAAACGAAATCAAGCAGTACCTCAAGAATCCGCCAGTGTTGGCTGCTCCGGTCAAGGGAAAGCCCCTCATTTTTTATACAACCGCCCTTGAAGGTTCTTTAGGCACATTATGGGCGTAAGAGAACGACTAAGGGAAAGAAAGAGCACTCTACTACTTAAGTCGAGTTCTACTGGGGGCAGAAAGCAACTATTCCCCCATTGAAAAACACTGTCTGGCGTTGATCTTTGCGATAACAAAGCTCAGACACTATGCGTTGGCACATGAAGTCCGTCTCATTTCGAAGGTGGACCCCCTTAAATATTTAATGTCGAAGGCTATATTGACAGGAAGACTCGCTAAATGGGCCCTGCTCTTGATGGAGTTTTCGATAACATATCAACCTCTCAAGGCAGTGAAAGGCCAGGCCATCGCCGACTTCTTCGCTGAGCATCCGATACCTGCCGATTCTCCTCTGAATTGCGAATTGCCAGACGAACATGCGTTTGATGCGATCGACGGTAGTGATACCTGATGGGAGCTTTATTTTAATGGAGCGTCTTCCATGAAGAAGCGTAAACAAAATACCCCTATAATCAAATCGGGGGTAGGACTCATCTTTGTAACTCCATAAGGAGGGATAATGCGCTTTGCTTTATCCTTAACAGAACCGAGGACAAACAATGAAGCCGAATACGAAGCTTTAATAGCAGGCCTCGAGATCGCCATTGACATGGGAATTGAAAACCTCCTCATATACGGAGACTCCCAGCTGGTCGTTAGTCAAGTAAACGGCGACTACCAAACGTGCAAACCAGAGCTGGTGAAGTATGGTGAAAAGGTGCAACAATTGTTGACCCAAATTCCCTCCTACACTTTAGAAAACATACCGCGCGCGGAAAACAGCAAAGCGGACGCATTAGCCAAGCTCGCTAAAGAACTGGCTGACGAGAACCTCGATGACGTCAGAATTGTGGTACAAAGCCGTCGGGTGCTCGCCCCAGCGGAAATATCTCCGGAATCACCCGAAGAAAAGGGAGCGACTGAGCAGACGACCCTGCAAATAAAAGATCGGGAAAATACCGAGGATTGGAGAGAAGTCTTTATAGACTACTCAAATACCGTCGAACGCCCGAAGATGCGTCCTCAAGACATCAGCTTATGAAACGAGCTCTGTCTTTCGCCTTCGTCAATGATACTCTGTACAAGAGGTCGTTTGATTCTATGTGGTTGAGATGTCTGGGACCTGAACAAGCAAAAAGAGTCCTTCAGGAAGTTCACGACGGACTTTGCGGTTCTCACCAAGTAGGCCCAAAGATGAAGTTGAAGATCAAACGGATGGGCTACTACTGGCCCATGATGATTCAGGACTGCCTCGAATATGCGAAGCAATGCCACTCATGCCAAATCCATGGTTCATCCACTAGCATCCAAATCCACTCCATCCAACGGTGGCTAGCTGGCCATTCGAAATGTGGGGAACTGACATAGTCGGCCCCATCGAACCAGCATCGTCCAGAGGACATCGTTTCATCCCGACGATGATTGACTACTTCTCCAAATGGGCAGAAGCAGTACCATTAAGAGAGGTGAAGACGGAGAATATCCTCCATTTCTTCAAGACGCACGTCATATATCGGTTTGGAACTCCGCGACGGATCATCTCCGATAACGGGCCAGCTTACAGAAGCCACAAGATCAGTCGCTTCGTGCAGCAGCATAATATAGACTGGAGATATTCCTCAGTTTATAATCTGCGAGCTAATGGTCTATCTGAGGCCTTCAACAAGACCTTGACAAAGATCATGAAGAAGACGGTGTCCCGAAATAAGAAGGACTGGCACGAGAGACTGCAAGAAGCTCTCTGGGCGTATCGAACTACGTTCAAGACGGCCACGAACGCAATGCCATATGCGTTGGTATTCGGTACAGAAGCAGTACTCCCTCTCGAGATAGAGTTACCCTCTCTACGAGTGGCAGTCCACTACGAGCTGACGGACAAAGAAAATGCTCACCTTCGGCTTGAGGAACTTGATGCCCTCGATGAAACACGGCTCATAGCGCAACAAAATCTGGAGGCCTATAAAGCAATGATGACGCGCTCATATGAAAGATTGACCTGGCCGAGGACATTCCGCCAAGGCGAACTCGTGCTAGTGGTCAAAAGGCCTATGATCCCCAATCGCGCCAAGTGGGGAAAATTCGAGCCAAACTATAAAGGCCCGTACATCATAGACAAGGTCTACCAGGGTGGAGCCTATCTACTCATGGATATGCACGGTGAAAGGCCTTTCAGGCCAATAAATGGTCGCTTCCTAAAGAAATATTACGCTTAATGAGCCACAGCTTAGGTCAATGACAGATGACGACGACTATGTCCGCTCAGCGGACCGAAACGTCCTTAAACTAATGACGGACCGAAACGTCCTTAAACTAGTGACGGACCGAAGCGTCCTTAAACTAATGACGGACCGAAGCGTCCTTAAACTAATGATGGACCGAAGCGTCCTTAAACTAACGAAGGACCGAAACGTCCTTAAAAACTACTGCCGCAGCATCCTTAGGCTGACGAGATGAATATTAAAAAAATATAAAGGAAAAAAAACATATAAAAAAAATATAATAAACGGTATGTCCGTAAGCAAAATGGGCACGGATGAAAACCCGAAAGGGCTCCGTGAGTAAAAACAGCAGGGCTACTGGCGAGTGTTCGTGAAAACCCGAAAGGGCGCGACCTCGTAAAAAAATGGTATGTCTGTAAGCAAAATGGGCACGGATGAAAACCCGAAAGGGCTCCGTGAGTAAAAACAGCAGGGCTACCGGCGAGTGTTCGTGAAAATCCGAAAGGACGCAACCTTGTTAAAAGACACTTACAGGGTCCTCTCGACCTTGTAAGGAGAAACCACCCGCGTGAGATCCTTACGACTCACAAGGGAGCAGCACACTTAGGGATCCCCACGATTCCTAAGGAGAAATAACACTTGCGAGATCCTCACGACTCGTAAGGAGAACTCTCTTATGGGACACTCACGGCTCATAAGATTTGAAAGTCTTAAGTTACAGAGACCTAAACCTGTGCTTAAGCAACCCCCACAACCTTTGATATTGCCCTACAAGTGGTTCAATACTGACCCTTGTATACAATCCACGGGCGCGAATAAACATTTCCCTAACCAAGTCCCATCCATGACTGGGGATATGTTCGTATGGTGAACAACCCTTGTAAGTCCTCTCGATTTACAAGGAGAAAACCCTATTGTAGGATCCTTACGACTTACAGAGGAACATACACTTAGGAATCCTCACGATTCCTAAGGAGAAAATACACCAACAAGATCCTCACGACTTGTAGGGAGAAATACCTTTATGGGACCCTTACGGCTCATGAAGTCAAAAGCCTTAGTCGACAGGACCTTAACCCTGTTCGCTAAGCCACCTTTGTTCGACATTGACAGAGGCAAATGATGATTCGCTCCTGGCAATATCCCAGTTGTAGCGGTGCTGATACTGAAATCGGTGTCTAATTCCAGGCTTACGGCGAAAAGCCAGCAAGCCGCACATGCGTACAAAGTAGCCGAAATGATGGGGCAACTTGCAATAAAAAGCAGCAAGTAAAAACGTATGCATATAAAACAGCCGAAATGATTGGGCAACTCGCAATAAAAAGCAGCGAGTAAAAATAAAATAAACAGCCGAAATGATTGGGCACCGCGAAAAATAGCCAAAACGATTGGGCAGTCACGACTTTCGCGATCAAAAGATGAAATGATAGAGCATCGCGGAAATAAAACAATAAAAATGAATGAAACTTTTGCCCTACAGTTGAGATCACATCGATCCCTGTATACAATCCAATGGCACAAACAAAGACGGAACCATACCTTCCCAATAGGCTCCGCCAGAAAGCAAACCTAAATCTCGATGGTTCACCAACAGCCTAGAGACAACCGCGACATTAGTCTTGATGCAACAGACGCAGTCCCAGTAAACGAAGCGAAGATCAAATTCCTAGCTTCACGGTTCTGACGGTAACTTACATAAAACCTGAAAGATCACCACAAATTCTTCGACTCAGGGAAACCAGTGTCCTTGACGAGAACATCCTGATTCATGTCGACCCGCAGAGAAACTAGCGTCTTTGCAGGAATACATCAATTCGTTTCAACCCCAGGGAAACCAGCGTCCTTGGCAAATGACTCAATTCAGGGAAACTAGCGTCCTTGATGAGCGCCTCCTGATTCGCGTCGGCCCTCAGAGAAACCAGTGTCTCCGCAGGAATACTCCGATTCGTTTCAACCCTGAAGAAACCAGTGTTTTCGGCAAGATCCTTCGACTCAGGGAAACCGGTGTCCTTGACGAGAACATCCTGATTCGCGTCGACCCGCAGAGAAACTAGCGTCTTTGCAGGAATACATCGATTCGTTTCAACCCCAGGGAAACCAGCGTCCTTGGCAAATGACTCAATTCAGGGAAACTAGCGTCCTTGATGAGAGCCTCCTGATTTGCGTCGGCCCTCAGAGAAACCAGTGTCTCCGCAGGAATACTCCGATTCGTGTCAACCCCGAAGAAACCAGTGTCTTCGGCAAGATCCTTCGACTTAGGGAAACCAGTGTCCTTGACGAGAACATCCTGATTCGCATCGACCCGCAGAGCAACTAGCGTCTTTGCAGGAATACATCAATTCGTTTCAACCCCAGGGAAACCAGCGTCCTTGGAAAATGACTCAATTCAGGAAAACTAGCGTCCTTGATGAGAGCCTCCTGATTCGCGTCGGCCCTCATAGAAACCAGTGTCTCCGTAGGAATACTCCGATTCGTTTCAACCCCGAAGAAACCAGTGTCTTCGACAAGATCCTTCGACTCAGGGAAACCGGTGTCCTTGACGAGAACATCCTGATTCGCGTCGACCCGCAGAGAAACTAGCGTCTTTGCAGGAATATATCGATTCGTTTCAACCCCAGGGAAACCAGTGTCCCTGGCAAATACCTCAATTCAGGGAAACTAGCGTCCTTGATGAGAGCCTCCTGATTCGCGTCGGCCCGCAGAGAAACCAGTGTCTCCGCAGGAATACACCGATTCGTTTCAACTCCGAAGAAACCAGTGTCTTCGGCAAAATCCTTCAACTCAGGGAAACCAGTGTCCTTGACGAGAACATCCTGATTCGCGTCGACCCGCAGAGAAACTAGCGTCTTTGCAGGAATACATCGATTCGTTTCAACCCCAGGGAAACCAGTGTCCCTGGAAAATACCTCAATTCAGGGAAACTAGCGTCCTTGATGAGAGCCTCCTGATTCGTGTCGGCCCGCAGAGAAACCAGTGTCTCCGCAGGAATACTCCGATTCGTTTCAACTTCTAGGAAACTAACATCCTCGGCAAAATACTTCGACTCAGGGAAACCAGTGTCCTTGACGAGAACACCTCGACTCGCGTCGACCCGCAGAGAAACTAGAGTGTTTGCAGGAACACCTCGACTCGTTTCAACCCCAGGGAAACCAGTGTCCTTGGTAAACTCCTCAACTCAGGGAAACTAGCGTCCTTGATGAGAGCCTCCTGATTCGTGTCGGCCCGCAGAGAAACCAGTGTCTCCGCGAGAACTTCCCGATTCTTCTCAACTTACAAGATGAAGCCTTAAGCAGCAGGAATTAAAAAACTTGTTTCCTAAGCACTGGGACCCTGCAAGTCGGTCTAAAATGGTCTCTTGCATACTATTCATGGGTTTCACTCTCTGAAGTCGAATCTCGACAAGGAGGGGAACAACCGCTTATGTGTCCTCTCGACTCGTAAGAGGGAAAATTCTCTTATAAGATCCTTACGACTTATAAGAGAAAATGCACTTAGGAGTCCTCACTATTCCTAAGGAGAAAATCCACCTACGAGATCCTCTCGATCCGTAGGGAGAAATGTCTCTATGAGACCCTCACGACTCATAGAGTTGAAAAGTCTTAGGCGGCAGATCTGAACCTGCGGCCTAAGCCATCGCTATCTCTCGAAGAAACCAAGATGCTTACTCTATTATCTGTCAACCATGTTTATCAAGACAACATGCCGATAATAAAAGGAAGAAGAAAGCGACAAAAAGAATATCTGAATGGCGTTTGAACAAGTGTTCGAGACACACTCATTCATGCATGGGCAAAAGGCTCAGAACGAGAAATAAGACAAGCTGGAATAAAAAAGTTCCATTCATATTGCCAAAAATTCTTACAATCATGAATGCAATAAACGAAAAACATTATTCAAATTATTACAATGGTATAACCTCAGATCCAGGGCACGGATTGAGGAATTCAAAAGTAAGGCCATCTAAAGTTCTTCTGGCCTTTCTGATTATTCTCGTGCGCAGCCTCTCGCGCTCCTGTGTGTCAAGATCTTCGGCGAGGCCCCCCGGCCTTCGATAAGCAGCGATTATCGTTGTCTGCTGGAAAATTTGATGCAGAATGTCGATGAGGCTATCCCGCTGTTTCTTCGAGATCAGCCCCGACAGGTACACTGAATGCACATTGTCTTCGGCATCATCCAGCGCATTGAGCGGTAGGGCCTTGTGAAACCCCGGAAGTGCTCTCCATATTGCTCCCAGTACGACTTTCAAGAGAGCTGAACGACGAGGAAGCAGCCAACCAACGCTTGCGTTAAGGCGACCAATGACCTCCGCATATTGGGCATCTGTAAACTCTTGGTTTAGTTGACGGCCCTGTACACGGATATCCTCGTAGGTGATGAATTCATGCAGACTGTATAGACGCACCGCCATAATGCCTGAATGAAACATCATTGGAAGATTAACAATGAGGAAAAGGCATAGGGAGTTAAACTCCTCGAGAGCAGAGCTCTATTAATGGAACCCTAATAAGATCCTCCTTAGTTCTCTTTGGACCCCTTTAGAGCAAAGCTCTGCTAAGTGAAACCCTAAAAGGGTTTTCTTTAGATCAGGGATCTATTGAGAGCAAGGCTCTGTCAATGAAAATTAATTTAATTTAATTTAATTTAATTTAAAGTTTTAACCTAAAAGTTTTAAGAGTTTAACTCTTGGAGTTCTTAAAAATAAAGAGCAGGGCTCTGAGATTCTGAAAGTAAAAAACTGTTGAAGATGATAATCATCTGTTGAGGACCAAAGGTCCTATTTATAGGCATCAAATTCTCTTTGAACTTCCAAAAGTTGCCGCAACGGTTGGAATTCTGCCACCGCTGCGCTCGCGTTTGGAACCACGTAAGCGCAACGAAGGGGGAGGCATTTGTTTACCCCAATCAGAGCAAAGATCTTTTCAAATTCCAAGGCGGGAGATGAAGCAACGCTTCCGATTCCCCCAATCAGAACAAAGTTCTACTTTGAAATTTTAAATTTTAATAAAGGAAGCAACGCTTCAGTTGCGCAAGCGCTGCGCTGCGCGACACGTGTGAGCGCAGTTGCGCAAGCGCTGCGCTGCGCGACACGTGTCGGCGCAGTAGCGCAAGCGCTACGCTGCGTGACATGTGTCGGCGCAGTTGCGCAAGCGCGGTTGCGCTGCGCGACACGTGTCAGTGCAGTTGCGCTGCGCTGTGCGCTGCGTGACACGTGTCAAGCGCTGGTGCATCTGCACCAAACAGAATTAAAATTCCAGTAAGATCCTTCTGTTCTTGTTAAAACAAGAAGATTGTCTTCTGTAAAACAGAAGCCCTTGGATCAAAAATCCAACGGTGGGGAAAATTCCCTAAATCACTCAGGGAATGATCTCTTTAACAAATTTAACAAATTAATGGGCACTATATAAAGGCCCCTAGACCCCAATTCAAAAGGACATGAACACAGAGAAAAGAGAGAAACTCAAGAAACAAAGAGAGAACTCCTCTAAAGAACTCTGAGAAGAAATTCAGAAAAAAAAAAAAGGTAAAACCTTTTTAAAAAAAAGAAGAACTTCTTCTGAATAGATCATTGATCTAAGAACAAGATCAATGATCTTCAATAAAAATAAATAATAACAGTGCCTTGCACTTTTTTATGAACCATTGGTTCTGAATCTTAAATATTCCTCTCTTAAATCCAAAATTGGATTAAGTCATTAAAACAGTGCCTTGCACTTGCAAATCTGCACTGTTGCGCTCTTGGGTTGGCGCAAGCCACCAGAGAGCGCCACGTGTCATCTCCAAGACCATTTGCGCTGTGCGCTTTTAAAATAGAGCATTGCTCTATGAAATTGGTGCAATTCACCACAGCACGCCACGTGTCAGCAGCGCAGCGCACTGTGCTAATTGCGCTTGCGCTCACCAGAGCGTGACACGTGTCACCTCCACATGCGCTTGCGCTCATTAATTAGCGCAAAGCGCCTGACAGGCCATATAACCACTGTCAGACAATTAATGCGCTGCATTATTTACAGAAGGGCCAAGCCCAATTAAAAAAGGCCTAACAGGCCAAATTAAATGCAATGCATTATTTTAAAGAAGGGCGGAGCCCAAACAGATGCTCTGCATCATTTATAAAAGGACAGAGCCCAAATCAGAAAGGCCTAGCAGGCCAAAATAAAATGCAGTGCATTATTAAATAGGGGCAAAGCCCTAGCACAGGCCTAATAGGTCAAAGATAAAAACGTTGAATATTCTCAACTGGACTTAGCCCAATCATGGCCGTAAGTCCTCAAATTAAATTGACTAAGCAAGACTGCTCTCCTAAATCAATTTACATCCGGTTCAAGGGTACATCTCCGAACTCCTCTGACACCTATCGTTGTAATCCTTCAACGATGTTAGAGAGGTGATGGGTCCCGACAACCACACATCGATAGGGACTGCGGGGTCCCTAAACTCGTGGACTGAAACATCATTAAACTAATATTCGTCCCTAGATAGGAATGTTGGATCAAAACGTCCTTAAACTAATATTCGTCCCAAAATGGGAATGTTGGACCGAAATGTCCTTAAACTAATGCTCGTCCCCAAATGGGAATGATGGAACACCATGTCCCTAAACTGGAGATGGACCACCATGTCCTTAAACTGGTATTGGACCACCATGTCCCTAAACTGGAACTCGACCGTAACGTCATTAAACTAAACAATAGAGCCAACTGCTCTCTTGTCGGATCCAAACGATCCCGTTAAGTTGATCTTAGTCTGGAAATTAGGCTAATGTATCCTTAACAAAAGTTTAAGTTGATCTTAGCCTCAATATGGCTAACGTATCCTTAAACTAAAACACCAAACCCAAATCTAAGTAAATACGGATTTGGACTAATCCACATCCTACGGGCGACGGCATCACTTAGTCTCCGTATACAATCCACGGGCAACCACAAACAAAACAAACACACACGACACGAAGTGAACATCTGGAGAAGGTGAAAGTGGCTACCGCGATGCGGTACCGTAATTAACTGCAAGGGCTTGCGCCTGCAGAGAAGAGCGTCCCCACAATCAAAAACCCCTCAAGCGAGGGGGAATTTGATGAAGTCTGCTACATCGGCCGTATCCGTCTAAATCTCCGATACACGGTGCCATAAATCAACTTGGCATCTTCGGAGAGGTGGACGGATAAAACCATATAGCATCTGCCCCGGATTTCAGGCAAGACGTCCACCGCGTCTCCGCCGCGTCATTCGGAGGGGAACACCCCTCATCATGAGGGGGAATCTGACGAAGTCTGCTACATCGGCCGCATCCGTTTAAACCTTCGATACACGGTGCCATAAATCAACTTGGTATCTTCGGAGAGGTGGACGGATAGCATCAATTAGCATTTGCCCTCGGAATTCAAGCCCGGACGTCCCAACGTCCCGGTCGCGTCTTTTGGCGGGAAACAGATTCTGGCACGCTCGGTGGGACCTTTTCCTCTTTCCACTCCACACTTTGTGTATCGTGTTCGCGAACGAATCGCGGTTTGATATGATTGCCTTTGGGTTCGAGGTACTAAGATTTGGTTTTTCTCTCGTGCAAAAAAGAGAACATCAATGGCCTCTAGCTGCTCCAGCTGCAACTCCCGTTCCACCTCATCTGGAGGAGTAACCTATGGGCCCCAAGCGGACTCCCTGTTCAAGATGCCAGTGGAGCAGGTAACTCAGGCCACCACTGGGCTATTCTTCGGGACCATGCTCCTAGCTATGAACTTCAATGCCCCAATGCCATTGTAGGAGGCTTCAAAGAAGTCGGTCTTTGATTGGCTTACAACTATTGCGGCCCTTCTCAACGGGTCGCCCAACTCCACTGCTTCAGTTTTCAACAGACTGGGCCAAAGCTCCAATGGACCCATGAAGAAGCCCGCAATACCAGAAAGGGTTATCCCGAAAAGGATGGCTATTCCTGGTTCTGAAGTCGTCAAAGCGGCTTCTCCTGCCAAAGGGTCGGTCTTCACAAGACTGTCCATTACAACTCTTCATCCAAGCGAAGTCGCTAAGGCTGCTTCCCCCGCTCGAAAGTCTGCCTTTGACAGACTGGCCATTCCCTTTCAGCGGACGTCAATCTTCAAGAGGCTCGCACCAGCAATAACCCTTCACCAAGACATGGGGAGTGATGAAACCACCCTCATAGCTGAGCCAGTCCCGGCCACACGACATGCTCGACGTCGCCACTGGCGCCGAGTAAGGAAAGCTGGGGGGCAATTCCCCTTCTGGACTGACTCCGCCAGCTCCAATAGTGGAAGTTGATGTTGCTGTTCCAACTGGGAACAGCTTTGAATTACTTAACAGGGTACGCAAAAACTCTCCGACTGCTGTATTGAAAAGATCTCCTCCACCAATGGAGAATACCACAAAGGCAAAGCTGGAGCAGCCCCCTCAACGGCTGTCCTCTAAAATTTACAAAGTCTGGCATCAAGTCCAGGACTCCGTAGTAGATCAAAACTATCCCCGCCGACAGAAAAAGACGAAGGTTCGGCAAGAAGAGGATCACCTTGTCAAACCACAGAAAGCGACAGCTACTTGGGTGCTCACTGCAACGGCCCCCTCAACTTCAACCACCCATAAGAGGAGAAGGTCGGAGAAAATTCCCATGTCTGCGATAAATTTCAAGGGCACTGAGCCTAAACGCCCTAGGTCTGGGGGCATGGTGGTGCATACCGTCTATATGGCATCCGGAAAAGAGGATAACCGTATCTCCACAGGCCATCGACCACTTACACGATCAGTGACTAAGGCTCAGGAGCAACACCAATAAAAGCTCTAAGAAATGCTAACAGCTATGGCCGCACTTACGGGACCAAAAGCAAGCCCGGAGACATCCTCGGAGCAGCGCCGTGAGCAGGAAACTGATGCAGAATTCCTTCGGAGAATGCTTGAGAAGAAGGACGAAGAGGTCATGGAACAAGCGGCCAATATAAAAAGAATGACGCATCTCTTCCAAAACATGGTCGGGATGATGATACAACCGGATCCTCCGGCTGAAGACCCTCCGATTGTCTTTGAAGATGACAGAGGGGAAACAATGAACCCTCCTCCGGCTCTGTCAATAGCCAAGGAGGAGACGATCTCCAAAGCTGTCATGGATGATTACATCGCTCAGCAGATACGAGTTCACCAGGCGAATGAAGCGGCTGACTAAATTGTTAAAACCGGATGACCATATCCGGGTTGGTACGACCAAATAAAGTACCCGCCGGGATACACGATTCCCAAATTCCACGTATATAAGGGGATGGGAAATCCACATCAGCACGTTGCTCAGTTTAGGGCTTTGTGCGGCAACACTGGAGGGGATGATAAGCTACTGCTTCGCCAATCGTCAGTAGCTTGGCGAAGATGGCGTTCGAGTGGTATTCGGAACTCCCGAATGACTCTGTCAAGACATTTGCAGAGATGGAGCTGCTATTCACCCAGCGTTTCGTGAGTGCTAGCGAACGCACCCCAATCATGGCATTGAACAATGCCAGGGTGAATCCTGGAGAAACTTGGGTCCAGTACGCGATACGATGGCGGAATTTATGGTCGAAGTGTGAGCAGTGCATCGAAGAAGCGCCTGCGGTGGGCATGTTTGTGGGCACTCTTGACCCTTAAGCGACCATCTTCCAATTCATGATGTTTTTCAAGCCGACCACTTTCCAGTCCTTGATTGATAAGCTGGTCCAAATGGACCAGATGGGCCACAGGCCCTCCTCTTCGAAGCCGGAGCCGCGGAATGAAAAAGGGAAAGGAAAAGCGACCTTCGTCGCCAATGATCAATAGCAGCCCAGTGGTCCAAAATTAACTGATCGCCTAGACGAGAGACGACGATTCTTAATGAGAAAATAAAACGCCCTTATTGGTTTCCATAGGACAAAACGAGGAGATTGTTCGAGCCGGCGGTGCGCAACAAGCTCATCAACTTACCGGATCCAAAGCGCCTATTGCAACCCGGTGAGGCTAATAATCCCAATTATTGCCCTTATCACTAAGCGATAGGCCATCCAATCAAAGATTGCTTCGTCTTCAAAGGGTGGATTGAGAGCTAATACCAACAAGGCAAATTCGTACTGTCCGAGAATTGGAAAGTAAACCCGCCCCAGCCGCACGCTCACAAAAAGACGAACACACCGGAGGCATCATGCTCTTTTAAAGAAGAAGCTCCATGGGAGGTCGTTCTTTCAGCCAAGACGAAAAGAATGTTGAAGGATCTCCAAACATGCCCGGCGATCAGGTGGAAAAATCCACTGGAACCCGAGATCATCAAGAGAATGCTGAAACCGCGCCCAACTCCAAAAATTGGCTGTGATAGTCAAAGTGCCCACACCGAGTCGTCAAAGTCTTCGAAGTAGAAGAAGAACACCAAAAAGCCCGTGAAGCCTAGTGACAAGCGCACGGGCCCGCAAAAATATATCGACGCGCTGGAAGAATATAACCAGAAAGAGCGAACTCCGGTCACACTTCAGGAGTTTCTCAACCACATCCTTGAAGACGAAGATAGCGACAACGGTGAGGGAGAAAACTCGTCGGATGAGCCTGAGGATTATGTGGCGAGCTGTCATGTGATCTCTAACTCGTTAATAAACGGTGAAGAAGCTCTGGATGTAGAGAAACTAGGGGCAGAACATGAGCCGGAACTTTTAGGACTATCAGACGAAATGATTGATGCATTCCTGAACGAAGCTCTTCTTAAAAGCAAAGCCGATCGAGAGCGCGAGATGGCCGTATTTGAAAAGGCCAAATGCCGGCGATTGGACGAAAGGGTCGAGACACTCCCGCCAGATCAAAGTACATCTGCCGCAAATAAAAGCAGATTCAAGACGAGGAAAAGGTTCGCCAAAGCCATATCGATGGGAATGAAGCTGCCACCCCTGAAGGAAACACTCCTGATGAAGCGGATATACATCCTAGCTATTGCTTATATCATCGAAAGGTTGCGCACCCCACCAAAGAGTGCAATGCTTTTAAAAACTGGTGCTAAGGATATGTTGCTCACCGACAACATTTCAAACGGATGAAACGCAAAACTCGCAGGGAGCAAAGAAATACGACCGAAGAGTGCAAAAGAACTACCGGCAACTGTCACATGGTCGACGCTCGGGGATCACAAGTTCTCACCTTTGGGAGCGATTCTGATGAAGAAATATCCCTTGGCCCTCTCTTCAAAAAACCCACATCCGAAACGGAAGAAATGAAGACCTGTGAGAACATTCAGCTGCGCAATCGTACGCTGCCCGAAAAGAATCTCGGGGCCGCGATCAGTGGGTCGAATAGAAAAGATAAGGGGAAAGAAAAAAATCCCTGAGGACATCGCCCTAGATGATCAAGTCGTCAAAGAGCTGACAGCAAAGGACCCGCCAAAGAAAAACAAGGTTGATTACAATATTCTGGCACACTTGAGGAAGCTACCTTTGCAGCTAAGTATTCTCGATACCCTCTTGTTATCAAAAGAAGCAAGAGATTCTCTGATCAAGGTGTTACAGGAGCCCGAACAGTTCCAAGATTTCCTCGCCGAAGAAAAGATGAAGGACGAGCTGGAAGAAGTACACATGGCCGATATCACTTTCGGCGATGAAGATCTCCTCCTCGGGACGTGTGAGCATAACCGTCCCCTTTATGTCTCCGGATACTGTCATGATATCAAGATAGGCAAAATCCTGGTTGGCAATGGGTCCTCCGTTAACCTCCTCAATGTAAGAGTGTTGAAGGAAATCTGCATGAGCGTTCAACACCTCGCTCTGGATAAGATCACTATCTCCGGGTTTGACTCCCAGTCATCACGGACGCTCGGGTTTATAATACTGAAGCTGCGCTTTGGGCTGCTAGTCACTGACATCAAGTTTCATGTCATTGACGCTAAGACCTGCTATAACGCTTTGCTCGGACGGTCTTGGTTACACGAGTACAACATTAACCCTTCTACACAGCATCAGTGTATGAAGTACTTCAAAGATGGTCTCGAGTACACTGTGACAGGGGAACAAAACCCATTCTCCGTGAACGAAGTCCGCAAATGTCAAGTACTTCCTGCCAGATTTCGAAAACACGGAAAGATGTCGCAAACCGGAGGACAAGAACAAAGCTATCACTAATATTCCGGTCTTCGGGAGTGATACCGAGGAGGAAGAAGAAATAGTTTATTCAGGGCCGCCCCAATGCAACAAGACGGGACCGTCCACCCCTATTCTGGTCTTCGGCAGCGATTCGGAAGATGAGGTCAATGCCGTATTCTCTGCTCGACCATCGATACAAGCCTTCGCTGATGAAGATCAAAGTTTGCAAGTTGCCATGGTTCGCCAAGAGCATTACAAAGAGCTCGATGCACTTGAAACTTATAGTGTGCAAGAACTGCAGACATTCTATGCCCCCTCCAGGCGAAAAGGTGAAAAGGCGATCCTATTCTACCGATCCGGGGAAACCAAAGTAGAGAAAGAAATTTGGAATGGTGAGGATTCTACACTTGACAGGCTCCAGCCCATCCGTTTGCCCAGATACTACACAGACGGGTTAAAAAGACTGTTGAGGCGCCAAGGCGTACCCTTCAAACAAACTGCTCGACAAGCCTAGTTCTATAACAGGATCTGGAACGTCCCCGGAACTCAACGAAAGTTGCCCAACGGGAGAATGAAAACGATCAGGCTTGGATATGTTCAATCCCAGAAACGGGAGCGATTTCACGGCTGCTACGTCATACATGACTTCGATGAAGAAGGAGATGCTCTGCGGGAAGATGCTAACCATGAACCAAAACGAGCTCCCATCGTGAAAATACCAAGCACGTCGTTCGAAGAACAAATAAACAATCTTATAAGGGAAGCGGGTCAAAAGGTTCGAGACGACCATAATCGCGAAATGGCCATCTACGAGAAAGCCAGAACGCAACGCCTCTTTTAGCAGGCTGCAGAAAGTGACGATGCCCTCCGTCGCCATCCCGTCATACAAAAGACCCGACGTAGAGGCAGAAATAAACCCGACAGCGGCAAAGCAGGACCAAGAAGCCCCGCGATCGAGAATTGGACATCCTGGATTCATCTCTTGTAAAGAAGATGGGTCGAGCGTATTCTTTTTCCCAAGACAAGACAAGGAAGATACTCGATCTTGTCATAAAACATCAGATGATTACCCTCCCGGAGTCCAAACACCCCAAGCAAGCAGGCGATGTCTCTCACCCGGACTATTGCTCCTATCATCGAGCGATAGGACATCCTCTCGAAAACTGCTTCACATTCAAAGACTGGGTAGAAGACCAGTATCGGCAAGGCAGGTTCGCTCTATCCAGCTGTTGGAGGGTAACCCCGCCGCAGAAGCATGAACCCAAAGCTACGAGAGTAGAACCAGATCAACATCGGTCTTGAAAGCGATCTCGTACCTGTCATGTGATAACGATGTTAGGAGAAGGAGTATGTGAAGATATGGCTGATCTCCCCTGATGCTTCGAAAACGATGAAGACGAGGTGATCTCCGAGTTTCCACCGGTGCCAAAAGAGCTGGAAGATGGGATACATACTATGCAGATAACTTCAGAAAAATCGACTTGGGAACGACAAATGACCCGCGGCCGACATTCGTCAGTGAGCTTTTTTCTGAAGAAAGGGCGGCTACGCTAAAAGACGTGCTCATGCAGTATAAAGATTGCTTCGCATGGAACTATTCAGAGATGCCGGGACTCGATCCAGAGATTGTTGTCCACAAATTGGCGATTTCTCCAGACGTCAAGCCGAGCAAACAAGCACCGAGAAGAATGCGGCTCGAGCTTGAGATGAGCATCAACGCCGAAGTCAAGAAACTAATCGACTCCGGCTTCATCCATGTCATGACCCGAAATTTGGCACGTGACGGCCCTTAAACCACGCAACGTCTACAGGCGTAACGCAATTTAAGTAAGACGAAAACCCAGCAATCTAAACCATCAAAAGTAGCAAGTGATAATAGCATTTTCAAAACTTTTGAAATCATCAAACCAAATTCTTTAAAGTCCAACTTTACTTTCTTAAAAATTTCGGCAGCACCTCCTTTGTAAAAACCAACCCCAAAATGGGTACAATATAAATATAAGTCAAGCATCCCTAACGGGAGCGAATCCACGCCTAACGGCGGAAAACAACCACCACAACAGATATACGACGCCGTAGCGAAGAAATAAAAGACGATATAAGTAAAATTTCATAAAAGACATCCAAGTCACCAAAATATACATTATCGTCCTCACATCAAGTCTCTAAGTCATACACATGAAAGTGGTAGATGGAGAGTACAGGATACAACAAATACAATGAACATGAACGGATAACCACAAAACCCACCTAAAGCAAAACTGTACACTGTGAGCCGAAGCGGTATCCGCAGCAAAAGATGATAAGATAGATGAATAGCCTGCCTCGACTGCCCTGAGAGACTACCTGCAAAACACTGTGGCACAACGGGGGTGAGTTGCCAACTCGTGAATAGTAAATAACATATGCAGGTAATCCCAAGTATGCACGTAGAGCACGAATCTAATACATGCAAGCAGATAGCAATAAATGGTCATATGTATGCAACAGTCATGAAAGGTATTCTAGCAGGTACAACTAAAACATGAAGCAATAATATGACAATATGTATATGCAACAGTCATGAAAGGTACTCTATCAGGTACTACTAATACATGAAGCAATGCATATAAAATAAATGAGGAGTATGGAATAAAACATGTCATTCTCACGGAATCCTGACCTCGTGGTAGGACCAAAGTCCATCAAGACAATCTAAATCCCAAATTCCCTCAAATCAGCCCTCAAATTGGCTCTCATATCCTGTAGGTCTCATATATCTTGAATGTACAATATCAAGTAAATCTCATATATCCTGAATGTACAGTATCAAGTAAATATCATATATCTTGAATGTACAATATCAAGTAAACCTCATATATCCAATATCCAGTAACGAGTAAGTTTCATATAAAGTGAGTGTCCAACATCGACACCCAAAAACATCATGAAACAAGTTTCTAGCATCGACACTACGTTCCTCGAATCGTAAGTGTCCGGTATCGACACCCGTGATCCACGTATCGGTCTTTCTCATATTCATACGTTCCTCGAATCGTAAGTGTCCAGTATCGACACCCGTGATCCACGTATCGGTCTTTCTCATATTCATACGTTCCTCGAATCGTAAGTGTCCGGTATCGACACCCGTGAGCTACGTATCGGTTTTCTGATATATATACGTTCCTCGAAACCCAAGTGTCTCACCTCGACACTTGTGTTCCACGTATCGGTATATACGTCCTCAAATCCAGAAAACATCAAGTATTGAATAAGTATAAATACATGAATCAATACATATATATTAGCGTCCCATTCTACTAATATATATTAACTTAACCATTAATAAAAGGTGTTTATTATAATAAGCATATAATATCCATGTAACATTTGGCCCATTTAAATATGCTTACCTTATTAAATACCTTTTCTTAATGGTTAAGTTAATATCTCAATAAAACAAACTCTACTAATATTATTTGTTGAGTTGTTGTGCAGAATTTTCAGGGCTGAAATCAAGGAAATCAAAGTTGTTAGAACAAACCTGCCTAATTAAGAAAGTAAACTAAATAAATCAAGTCTGGCAGTAACGAAGAGAAGATTTTCAGTTTCCAGAGATGTTAAAAGATCACCACGTGTCAGATAGGCAAAGCCCCAGAGAAATGACCCAACAAACTCCCTATAAGGCCGCGGAACCACGGCCAAAACCACCTATTGGTCGCGGTGCAGACTATTTGGGAGTTTAGATTTCGCTGTTAGGATCGTAACCTCTGGTTTCCAAATTAGGAGACTAGGGTTCTGGCTCTGGGACTATAAATAAGGACCGAGTGCCTCTTGGAAAAATCATCAAGCTGAAGAGATCACGAAGTCCAAGACGGCTCACGCATCCAGGCTGATCATCAACGGTTCATCTACCTCCTCAGAAGAGATCGAGAAGCAAACTAGCATTTTGTAATCATTTTCTAAGGGAACAAAGTGTAAATGAATTTTGTTGATTAATAAAGGTAGTTCTTTTTTTTATTCTATTTCTTTGTAGTTTTAATATGATTTCCCTCTCCATCTCTTCTTCTCCTAACATGCGCGAGTAATTCTCCGCTTGTTAGGGTTCATAGGATTAGGGTAGATTAATGGATGATAAAGATCCTTAAACTCTTTTTACGTCCTATAAAGTTTATAAACTTTACCAAAAGAATCATTAACATCCTAATCGGGCGCGCTACCAATTTATTGTTAGTCTCGACCGCGATTATAGATTAGATTAATGATTGTTTTGGTAAAGGCTAGATATAAACGGAGATCCATGTCAAGATAGGGGTTAAAAGTGGGAACCCTTTTCCCTCCAGAAACCCTAATCTACATGCATCACTATCATTCTAGCTTTAAATATATTAAAGGATAAAAAGTGTAATCTTTAATTAATCATCCATGACTACTAAATCTTAATGAACCCTGCAAGCCCCCTTCTACTATAAAACCTACATCCGTAGTTAATCTAGATCTATATTTTGCATCCGTATTTAACGTAGATCTAGATCCTACAACCATTCTTTATTCTTCCTCCTTTCTTTCTCAACACGCCTAAAGTAAGAATAAAATATTCAACGTTTCCCAGAGGACGACCCGTACTCATCTCGGTCTAGCTACACGCGACACCGTTATTGATTGCGGTTACTACAAACACAACTCTAAAATAAATATCAATCAAATAGCACCGCTGCCGGGGATACGTGCGTAATTTTTTATTCTTACTATTTGTGTTGAATTCTTATTCGATCTATATCATAATTAAAACAAAACTGCAAATTGTATATTTAACGAATTGTGTGAATTTTGCAAGGAGATCTGGAGTCACAGACTTGAGGAAACAAAAAGACAGAGACATTCATCGAGATCCAGAGGAGTACACAAGGCCACAGAGAAAAATTTCATAAACTGATCTCTCTTCCTTGCGGCGGAACCGCGGTAAATAAGCCACATTCGCGGCGGAAGCGCGGCGGGATTGAGGATCTAGGGTTCCAAACTTCTCTGGTAAGATTCTCAACTCTTTCTCTCTCCTCTGAAATCCAATAAAATATCTTTTCTGCAGGATTCTTTGCAAAATATCGCCGCTCAAAAAAAAATCTTTTAGCAAAGTTGTAATTGGTTTATTTTGCATATTTTAATACGAACTTTAAGGGGCAAAGACCAAATTTAGATTGGGTGGGGATTTTATCACCCTTCCTAAGCCCCACAAATCACAAACTGAGCATCTGCATCAACCCTACATTAATTTAAAAAATATCTAGACAAGACTCTAAGGACTGTCGCGCTCAATAAGGACAAAGAAAGGTCGTGGGTAATCTATCACTTATCCGCATTACTTTTGTGGTGCCTAGGCAAGTGTGTCTAAGGCAAGTGGTTACTTAATTATGCCCACTACTTATGTAGTGGAGAACCTCCCACTTACCTGGCACTTACCTGGCCACAAGAGTAGTAAAGAGGTGGTAGAGAATTGATCCTGCGGCTTGTCCTTTGGAAGTCTAGGAGCGGTCTAGAGACTTGACCTAGGTAACCTTAATTCTAGGGTTGTTTATGCATTTTTGTGTGATTTGTCTAAGTCCGACACACTTTTCAAAAAAACATTTTTAAAAGTACACACGTTGCCACTTACGCTAAACCCACTTAGTGCATGCTTGGCTGGACACGGGATTCTAGTGCCCGTCTTGTCCGCGTTCCTGCTATCGACTGTGAAGTCGGTGCTTCTTCATCTTCTTTTCCCCCACCACACACCACATCAACCGAGATGGACGGTGCTCCATCACACTTTAACACCACGCTGCCACCGCCCGTAGGTGAGCAAAATCCACCGCGCATCTCTCTCCAAGAAAGATGGTATCCTATCCGTGGTCCACTTCCCACTTGCTTTTCTATTCCACCAGCTAACGGGGATAATTTTGAAATTAAACCCCACTACAGCAATCTGTTGCCCAAATTTCACGGGCTTAAATCTGAAGACGCGTACGTTTTCATCACTAAATTCGAAAATGTATGCGCAATGATGGGTACTTCACAACTGACTGTGGATGCTATGCGCTTGCGTCTTCTCCCATTCACTCTGTGCGACTTAGCAGAAAAATGGATTTATAATACTGCCGCACACTCTATCACTAATTGGGATGAATTCGTAATAGCATTTCTTAAGAAGTTTTACCCAAACCATAAAACCGCCCGTGTTAGGAGCGAGATCAACCAGTTTACCCAGCTTCCCAATGAACCATTTTGGAAGTGCTTTGAACGTTTCAAGGATCTGCTTGTCCAATACCCTCATCATGGAATCAATAGATGGGATTTGTGCCGAATTATATATGAGGGCATTAATCCAGCGACAAAGCAGATGCTTGAAACAATGTGTCAATGCAATTTCATGTCTAAAGATGATGGTGAAGTTTGGAAATATCTTGAAGATCTCGCTGAAAACACTTTGCAGTGAGAAAGCGTAAGACCACCTTCATCTAGGGGAGGTATTCATCAGCTCGATATTTCCATCACAGTAAAAGCCGAAATGGCAGCGATGCAGAAGAAACTCGATGCTATTGAGAATAAATTCTCATCAGTCTCCCTAAATCAGGTAACGCTTCCCAAGACCGTGCGTAGTTGCTGTTCAGATCATTCACACTTGACGGAAGAATGTCCTATGAATGCACCGATTCAAGGTCATGAGCAAACTAATGCTGCTTTTCAGCAGCGACCTAGAAACGATCCTTATTCTTCCACGTACAATCATGGATGGAGGATTCATCCTAAGTTTGCTTGGAACCAAAACCAACCCCAAAATCAAAACCAGTTCTAAAGCAATTATCAAAGACCTCCTCCACAGCAACCACAACCACAAAGTCAGCACCCCTTTCAGTCACAAAATTTTCAAAATCCGTCCAACACTTCTGTACCGCAATTGCCCGGTACTGATAACTCTTCACTCGCACAAACTTTGGATTTGTTTATGAAACATACCATTTAAATGTCGGCTGATATGAAGTCTTCTATTAATACCATAAAGAAAGACTCTGCCTCCTACGGTGAGAGTATTAAATAAATAGAAAACCAAATTGCACAATTGAACGCCACAATGAGTGCAAGAGAGAAAGGAAAACTCCCATCTCAACCCCTACCGAATCCTGGCCACTCACAAAATCATAATGTGAGTGTCGTTACTACGTTGAGATCGGGAAAAGTGCTGCATAACCGAGTGGGTGAGCAATTTGATGATGTTAGTGATACCAATGAAACCCCAGCTTCCACTTCTTCCCTTAATTCGTCTAATCTCCCACCTTCTTCCGAGCCTATTCTCCGTTTTCCCCAAGGCTCGAACCCTCAGCCCACTTCCACAAATCTATCTAAAATGATCCCCACTCCAATTCTGGGATCCATTCCATCCCCACAATCCTCTCCAATTTTGGACCCAAACCTTATTGATAAAGCACCTTATCCAAACAGGTTAAGGGGCAACAGACCAAGTCCACAAATGGAGAAGATTGTGGAAATTTTTAAGCAGGTTGACATAAAAATTCCTCTCCTAGATGCTATTCAACAAGTTCCGTCTTATGCGAAAATCCTAAAGGACTTGTGCACTAAGAAGAGAAAAGTTCAAGTACCTAAAATAGTTTTCCTTGCGAGTAATGTGAGCACTGCTTTTACACAACAACTACCCAAGAAACGAAAGGACCACGGAAGTCCTACAATTTCTATTTCTATTGGGGGTAAGAATATCAATCGTGCTCTATTCGATTTAGGTACTAGTGTTAACTTGCTTCCGTATTCTGTTTATGAGCAATTAGGGATTGGAGAGTTAAAACCGGCGCATTGCACTCTTCAGATGAACGATCGATCTATCACCCAACCTAGGGGTGAGCTAGAGGATATGTTAATAAAAGTCGGGGAATTTATATTTCCTGTGGAATTTATCGTTATTGATACACAACCTGTAGCGAACCCACGAAACCAAATTCTGGTAATTTTAGGTCGACCTTTTCTTGCGACTTCCAACGCTGTAATTAATTGCCGTAACGGCTCTATGAACTTATCCTTCGGGAAGATGTCAGTTGAGCTAAACATTTACAAGTTGGGAAGTGAACCCTCCGAACCCTATGCTCATGTGTATTCTGTCGAAACAATAGATTCCGACAGCAGCGAAATTGAAAAGCTTCACGATACTGATCTCGACTCCGCTATTACGTTGTTGTCTGGGTCAACATCTAAAGCGGAATATGAACTTTTTATGGAGTCCAAGTATCATTATGTTCTTTCCGATGGGATTATTATTCGGGATATCGATGAAAGCTTTGAAGAATTTTTTGCTGAAGAATTCGCATTCTTAGAAAATACGGGTGGTGTGATGAATCAACCTCAACACAAAGAAGTTGAACCATCACCACTTCTTCTTATCGATAACAAGAATGCGAGTAATCCATCATCATTGTTTCGTCTCTACAAACCGAGATGTAAACCTTTTCCATTACACCTCTTATCTCCTCCCCACTTCTTCACATCAATAGGTGACATGTTCTTCCACCAACCTTGGTGCTTCATCGATAAAATTTTTGAATGGTTGGTGTTGACTTTTGGTCTTTGCAAGGCTTTACTTTGACAAATAATTTTAACACCCCAAATAATTTTAAATGCTTAATACGATTTTACTTAAGTTTGGGGGGGGGATATTTTGGCTCTTGAAAGAAATTTTTATAAGATTGTGAGCCAAAAATAAGTTTGGGGGAGGATTTCACTTTCATTATTTCTTGTCCCCTTTTTCCTCCCAAGTCTACAGGTTTTTGAGCTTAACGGATGACATCAGTGAGGACACTGCTGTAAACAGGTTTGGGGGAGGTTTGTGCTTATTTACGCGATACTTTGCATTATACTATATATAAGCACAAAAAAAATTTGATAATGAAAGTTTGAAAGAGAAAATTTACATATGAAAGATAGAAATAGTTTGAGAAAAACAAGAAAGTTAAATGTTTTCTTAAATGAAACTAGTAATAAGTAGTTATGAGCTGTTGTCCCAAGAGTTAGTAAGATGAAAGAAGTTACTAATCTGAGGATAAAAATAAGTCTGAAAAATAGTTTCTATTCTGGAAACCAAACATTTGAACGTTGATACCCTACTATACGCACTTACACACGTCTTGAAACTCGGGATAGTAGAGGATACCTTGAAATGCTCTTGTCTAAAAGCCATAGTATGAAGGAAATAATAAATGAAGAAAATATAAAATGGTGAAGAAAAATGAACACTGGTTTTGTTATCACCAAGACAGCAATAAAAAATATAGCGAGGGTGCTTCATCACCTAGTGCCTTAGACCAACTGGTTTGGGAGTCACTGCTAAGCCTTAGGTTTTGCAAGATGAGGAAAATACTAATACGCCTAATAAGCAAGCACATGAGTAATCGGTCGGTTAGTACCTCAAGAAGTATTAAAAGTCGCATGAAAAATGTGTGAGCAAATCCATCTAAATATTCATCGATTAAAAAGTACTAAGATAGATGGACAAGAGTATGATTGCTTGAATTGAATTCTCCGAGTGTAGGGATGTCCTTTACACACACGTAGGGTTATATGATCGATATTTAGATGAAAGGTAGGAATGAAGAATAAAGATGATATTTTATTGAGGGATGATGTGATTTCTAATATCTTTTCATGACTATTAAGATAGGGCTCATGACAACTGAAAATCTAGTGTAGTTGGAAACTCTAAGTTTTCAAAGTCTTTCTTTTATAGTTCTTATCTTTATATGTAACTTTCACCATCTCTCTTTTATTATAGGATTTTGTAGGTGTAATCCGCTGAAAACCCTCAGGAGACAACACTCCTCCTACTAGGGACACCTAGAGGTTTAACGGCTTGTTGCACGTGCTCAGTGCAATCGTGTTGCCTATGAAAGTGTGCTTAGCTTTCTCCTTTCTTTTTCTCATTCTCTTGAATAAACTAGTTTGCTCGGGACGATCAAAGATAAGTTTGGGGGTATTTGTTCAGTTGATAAAACTGCAAATTTAATATGAGATTTTTCCTACTATTTCTATATAATAAAGGTGTTTAGTATAATATATGATACATATGAGGGTTTATCTGTAAAAATACTATTTTCATGTGTTTATATATTATAATTAACATTTGGTAGGAAAAAATAAGCATATAATATCCATGTAACATTTGGTCCATTTAAATATGCTTACCTTATTAAATACCTTTTCTTAATGGTTAAGTTAATATCTCAATAAAACAAACTCTACTAATATTATTTGTTGAGTTTGTTGTGCAGAATTTTCAGGACTGAAATCAAGGAAATCAAAGGTGTTAGAACAAACCTGCCTAATTAAGAAAGTAAACTAAATAAATCAAGTCTGGCAGTAACGAAGAGAAGATTTTCAGTTTCCAGAGATGTTAAAAGATCACCACGTGTCAGATAGACAAAGCCCCAGAGAAACGACCCAACAAACTCCCTATAAGGCCGCGGAACCGCGGCCAAAACCACCTATTGGCCGTGGTTCCGCCGCGGTTCAGACGATTTGGGAGTTTAGATTTCGCTGTTAGGATCTTAACCTCTGGTTTCCAAATTAGGAGACTTGGGGTTCTGGCTCTGGGACTATAAATAAGGATCGAGAGCCTCTTGGAAAAATTATCAAGCTGAAGAGTTCACGAAGTCCAAGATGGCTCACGCATCCAGGCTGATCATCAACGGTTCATCTACCTCCTTAGAAGAGATCGAGAAGCAAACTAGCATTTTGTAATCATTTTCTAAAGGAACAAAGTGTAAATGAATTTTGTTGATTAATAAAGGTAGTTCTTTTTCTTATTCTATTTTTTTGTAGTTTTAATATGATTTCCCTCTCCATCTCTTCTTCTCCCAACATGCGCGAATAATTCTCCGCTTGTTAGGGTTTATAGGATTAGGGTAGATTAATGGATGATGAAGATCCTTAAACTCTTTTTACGTCCTATAAAGTTTATAAACTTTACCAAAAGAATCATTAACATCATAATCGAGCGCGCTACCAATTTATTGTTAGTCTCGACCGCGATTAAAGATTAGATTAATGATTGTTTTGGTAAAGGCTAGACAAGAACGAAGATCCATGTCAAGATAGGGGTTAAGAGTGGGAACCCTTGTCCCTCCAGAAACCCTAATCTACATGCATCACTGTCATTCTAGTTTTAAATCTATTAAAGGATAAAAAGTGTAATCTTTAATTAATCATCCATGACTATTAAATCTTAATGAACCCTACAAGCCCCCTTCTACTATAAAACCTACATCCGTAGTTAATCTAGATCTATATTTTGCATCTGTGTTTAACGTAGATCTAGATCCTACAACCATTCTTTATTCTTCCTCCTTTCTTTCTCAACACGCCTAAAGTAAGAATAAAATATTCAACGTTTCCCAGAGGAAGACCCATACTCATCTCGGTCTAGCTACATACGACACCGTTATTGATTGCGGTTACTACAAACACAACTCTAAAATACAGATCAATTAACAAGCGTGCCATCCTGGTCAGTCCTCGTCCCACACGATTCGAATCTGACCTTGGCTTTCGCTGCATTACTCTGAGTCCTCATATTCATCAGCGGCAAAGGCTATAAATGGAAAAAGGATTCGATATGAACACGGAAATCGATTCACAAGGATATGTATCATCAAGGAAGGAACTTCAAGCAATTTATACTTAGGTCACTTTAGGCGGAGTACCGTGATCGTGAGTATGCCGCGGACATACCCACACTACATTACTCTGCTTAAGCTACCTACTCCATCATACCAAGGTCATCCTACACTCCGAAAGCTAAAACCTAGCGCTTTGATACCAACTTTGTCACGACCCGAAATTTGGCACGTGACGGCCCTTAAACTACACAACGTCTATAGGCGTAACGCAATTTAAGTAAGCCGAAAACCCAGCAATCTAAACCATCAAAAGTAGCAAGTGATAATAGCATTTTCAAAACTTTTGAAATCATCAAACCAAATTCTTTAAAGTCCAACTTTACTTTCTTAAAAATTTCGGCAGCACCTCCTTTGTAAAAACCAACCCCAAAAATAGGTACAACATAAATATAAGTAAAGCATTCCCAACGGGAGCAAATCCACACCTAACGGCAGAAAACAACTACCACAACAGATATACAACACCGTAGCGAATAAATAAAAGACGATATAAGTAAAACTGCATAAAAGACATCCAAGTCACCAAAATATACATTAGCGTCCTCACATCAAATCTCTAAGTCATACAAATGAAAGTGGTAGATGGAGAGTACAGGATACAATAAATATACAATGAACATGAACGGATAACCACAAAACCCACCTAAAGAAAAACTGCACACTGTGAGCCGAAGCGGTATCCGTAGCAAAAGATGATAAGATAGATGAATAGCCTGCCGCGACAGCCCTGAGGGACTACCTGCAAAACACTGTAGCACAACGGGGGTGAGTTGCCAACTCGTGAATAGTAAATAGCATATGCAAGTAATCGCAAGTATGCACGTACAGCGCGAATCTAATACATGCAAGCGGATAGCAATAAATGGTCATATGTATGCAACAGTCATGAAATGTACTCTAGCAGGTACAACTAATATATGAAGCAATAATATGACAATATGTATATGCAACAGTCATGAAAGGTACTCTATCAGGTACTACTAATACATGAAGCAATGCATATAAAATAAATGAGAAGTATAGAATAAAACATGTCATTCTCACAGAATCCTGATCTCGTAGTAGGACCAAAGTCCATCATGACAATCTAAATCCCAAATTCCCTCAAATAAGCCCCCAAATTGGCTCTCATATCCTGTAGGTCTCATATATCCTGAATGTACAATATCAAGTAAATCTCATATATTCTGAATGTACAGTATCAAGTAAATCTCATATATCCTGAATGTACAGTATCAAGTAAATCTCATATATCCTGAATGTACAGTATCAAGTAAATCTCATATATCCTGAATGTAAGGTATCAAATAAACCTCATATATCCTGAATGTACAGTATCAAGTAAATCTCATATATCCTGAATGTACAGTATCAAGTAAATCTCATATATCCAATATCCGGTATTGAGTAAGTTTCATATAAAGTGAGTGTCCAACATCGACACCCAAAAACATCATGAAACAAGTGTCTAGCATCGACACATAAATACTCATATCCATACGTTCCTCGAATCGTAAGTGTCCGGTAACGACACCCGTGATCCACGTATCGGTCTTTCTCATATTCATACGTTTCTCGAATCATAAGTGTCCGGTATCGACACCCGTGATCCACGTATCGGTCTTTCTCATATTCATACTTTTCTCGAATCGTAAGTGTCCGGTATCGACACCCATGATCCACGTATCGGTTTTCTGATATCTATACGTTCCTCGAAACCCAAGTGTCTCACCTCGACACTTGTGTTCCACGTATCGGTATATACGTCCTCAAATCCAGAAAACATCAAGTAATAAATAAGTATAAATGCATGAATCAATACATATATATTAGCGTCTCATTCCACTAATATATATATATATAGGCATATATAACAGCGTCTCATTCCACTGTTATATATACTTAGGAGTAAAAATATCAGAGAACATCATATGAAATCTATGAATGTAATATATGCAACATAAAACAGTAATATGAGCATATAAAGGAAACCGCCATTTAACTACAACAAGTTAATATATAAATCATGCGGTTCCTAATTTCTCCAAGTCCATACAATATCAAATAAATGTGAACATGTAGCTATAGCCAAGTATGCATAACCATGTTGGCATAGCAAGATATGTGTATCTACCTATCAATAATGATGTAATACCCTCTAGGTATAAGTGTAAGTATGTATGTGAGATGTACATGTAGCTATATCTCATATGTGTATATACCTATCACTAGTGGTACAATACCATATAGGTATATAGGTAACTAGCATGTAAGCATGTCAAGGCATATGTGTAAGCATGTAGGTATACAGGTATGCTATATGTCAGATGCACAAAAGGAAATAGGGATCATGTCTCAATGTCCCTAAACAATACAATATCACATATGTATAGGTGTTGTGCGTGTCATGACAATTATTGACGGTGTGTGTGTAGTATACAACTAGTGCTCGTGAAACATGAACCGTCAATAATGGTGTTGTGTCTCATTAATACTAAGTCCATACACAAGAAAATGAGATAAGCAACAAAGGTATACATGCACAATCAATATCCATATACTTCTAACTAATAGTCATGTCATTTGATCTATCCCAGACACATAACGCCATGCGGGCGATTCCCCTGTAGATGTTAAATCTACTCACCAACCATCCTGGCTAAGTAAAGCCAACAACTCGCTTTTCCTCCTTCGCATCGCCCGAAGTCCCCGCCTGCGATCCGATCGATCCGTGTCCTTCGGTCTTCAATCTCTGCGCCAAGCTCCTCGCGGCATCTCTGATCTCGCTCGATCTCCGGTCTCGTCGTCGAAGTGGCACCACATCAACGAATCTTTATACGGGCTCCCGCCTCAAAACCGAGGCAACTCGGACATGAAGTTTGCTAGCCGACATGTCCAAGATTGAAGTAGAGAGAGTGTAGAATATTTTTCTTAAGGTACCCAAGCAATTGGGTGGAGGTAAATTGAAGTTGCCAAAATGAGAATTGTGAGCATAGGATTTTTTTCTTGGAGAAAAGATAAAATGAGCTTGCACCAAAAATAGTGCTGGCCACTAATGAGCTCGGCCACTCTAGTTGTGCTCGGCCATTCATAGAGAGGAAGAATGGTTCACTGGCCCTGTGTTTTTGGTGGTGAGGGATCAAAGCAATGAAGAGGTGAGGATAGAATAAATTAATGCCATGCATCAAAAAAACATCCTTAGCCACAACCTTACCCACACAAAAATGTCATCCTCCATTAATCCCACCACTTTCCTCACCAATGAAAAATGGCAAACACCTCACAGCAAGAGTCGTTTACCAACAATAAACAATTAGTAAAGACCATGCCTCATAAAATAATTCCACTCCAAGCCATGCCCTTCTAGAATATAACCATGACTCATCAACATGACAAAAGAATACCCCCCACTGGATGAATTCGGCCAGGACAAATAGAATGGAATATTGGCCAAAAAGAAATGCACACATTAACTAATAATCTTTTTACAAAACTAAAATTTACAAACATCACTAATTAGCAAGATTAAACCATCCAAACCATTACTAGAATTTTAATCTCACCTAATTAGGATTTAGTAAAAGTCTAGTTTGTAATTAAGCTAATTTGATAATTAGGAAAATAACATTTAACAAACTAGCAAACTAGGTTAAGTTTTCATCAAGCATAACTTAACAATTAACCCTTTTTACTAATTAAAACCTAACTTGATTAACAAAAACCCTTACTACAAATTCTAAATATGCAATTAAAAAATTAAATTAAATATCTAAATAAGCTAATTAAAGTATTTAAAATAAGAATTAAGTATTAGGGTTAGGGATTTATACCTCACTAGAACACCACTTGAAAGAAGAAAGAAATCCAAATTTTAGCCTCCAAAATCCTCACTAGAATGAAGATCCAAGCTAGTTTCACATTAGTATTAATAACCCAAGCCAAAAAGTAATTACCACTAATAAAGTACACAAATAAAGCATTAAAATAATATTTTAATTAGGAAAAAATTCTATGTGAACCAAAACTTTCCATTGACCCCCAAAGCCCGTGCACTAGCTTCATTCTAGCTAAACTAGGTGCCGACAAGTCTATACAGAAGTTTGGTCACAATCGGGTTAAAACGGAAAACACCGACTATTTTACCCTAAAAACGGAAAATCACCTAAATGATTTCTAAAACGTTACAATCCAAGAGGTTCAATATCCTGACTGGAACGCCAACATCGTCCCAGTGATGAAGAAAAATGGGACGGTGCGCATCTGCATGGACTTTCGGGATCTCAACAAAGCCTGTCCAAAGGACGACTTTCTAGTACCGGTCAATGAGCTTATGATAGATAACACGTCCACTCACGAAGTTTTCTCTTTCATGGACGGCTCATCAGGATACAATCAGATGAAGATGCATCCCGAGGATCAAAAGCATACTGCTTTCCGGACGCCTTTAGGCATATTCTGCTACAAGGTAAAGCCTTTCGGTCTAAAGAACGTCGGTGCCACCTATCAGAGGGCCATGACGAAGATTTTCGATAAAGCTCATACAAGAAATTGTCGAATTCTATATCGACGACCTCGTAGTTAAAAGCTAATCATACGAGAAACATTTAGAGCATCTGAAGATCATGTTTCAGCGCCTTCAGAAATACAACTTGAAGATGAACCCTCTCAAGTGCGCATTCGGAGTTTCCTCAGGCAAATTCCTAGGATTCGTCGTATGACACCGAGGCATTGAGATAGACCCGTCGAAGATCCAGGCGATCATGGAAATACCTCCGCCAAGGACTCTCAAGCAACTGCGGTCTCTCCAAGGAAAGCTCGCATATATCCGGCGATTCATAGCCAATATTTCCGGCAAGTGCCGTCCTTACAGTCACCTAATGAAGAAGGGAACCCTAATCGTTTGGGATCGCAAATGTCAAAGCGCACTGGAAGAAATCAAGCAATACCTACAGAATCCTCCGGTGCTAACCGCTCCAGTTAAGGGAAAACCCCTCATTCTGTATACAACTGTTGGGAAACCACCCGCGCGCGCAAACGCGTATTGTTTTGGAAATGGATGCGTTTTAGTGGAAAAAGGAATGCGCGCATGAGATCGTTGTCGTTTTGAATATTTATAACCGCAAGTGCACGGCGCGTTGTAGCGAGCCGGCAAGTACGGGTCGATCCGCAGGGAATTGAGTATTAGGTATCGTTGTTTAAGGTTAACAAATTAACGAATTGGTTGGTTATTGTCACAAAATATAAAAGAATACGAAAACAAGGAAAAAGCAAGAAAAGGAGTTGAGGAAAGAATGGTTGTGGCTTGGTTCGGAAGCTTGAATCGCGACATTTATCTCTACACTCCCTTGGTTATGAGTTGTCCGGCTTTACCTTGATTCCGGCATGAAGCACGACTTGTCAACGCGGTTGCGGAGCACAAACCGTCAAAGTCCGACATTCGCCGCAAAGCACGAAACGAGTCCGTTTTGGTCACTTACCGTTTGTATGTCCGCGCTTGGGGTATCAACACTAAACACGAGATTTTGCAAGCATACCGCAACAATGAAAACACAAAGAGGTTAGTGAGAGCAAAAGATATTGGTGTTGAATTTGCTAAGGGTTTGTGAAGGTATATAGTATATGAAACAAAGAGTTTGTCAAGCTCTTTATCACAACATACCATATCCTAGCTTAGCAACCTTAACACAAAATGGAATTTAAGCGCATGAAACATGAACAAGAGGTGGAGGAGGCAAAGCCTTTCATCTCACTTCCTCACCCACACCACAACCAAATAAAAGAATTAGCTAAGCATAATAAAAAGAAAGCAAGAAAAGATAGCAAGTATATAAAAGAAAGCAACAATATATTATAAACACTTGAGAGCAAGATACAATGTTTAGTAACTTGTTCAACCTCCTTAATGAAGCTTTCCAAAGAGAGCTTCAAGAGGGAAGAAGAAGAAGAAGAAACCAAGATGAAGCACACTCACCCTCAAGCTAAACCAAAAGCAAAACAACTATGAAAATGAGAAGTGGTATATACATATGTAGCCTCCTTCCCTTGCCCACTTATCTATATTTATAGGCTTAAAGATGAATAAATAAACAATAAAAATAATCCTAAGTGGCAGAAGGGAAGGCCCAGGAGAAAGATGGGGCCCACAGGAGGAAGTGAGGCTGACGTCGCCGGTTTTGAAGGGATGGTTGCCGGGTCAAATCCGAGGAGAGGGGCTCATATTGGGTGTGTGGGTTTGTGTGCACTCCAATAAGCTTCTGATGCTGTTTGCTTGGTCTTATTTCACCTGGTTTGTATGCAGAGAATTGGAGGGAAATGAGATGCTTCAAATCATATCATATCTTTATGCATTCAATGTTCATTAATGCACATCACACCAACACATGCCCACTTGCATAATTCATCATGCCATGGCAGCCCCACTTGGTCCATATCCAAGAGTTCTATGTGTACATGCCTTGTGTTGGACCATTTATACAAAAAGTGTGTACACAACAATTTATTGCAAACGAACTCTTGAGATATCGGTCGGTTTTCAGTTCCGGTTGCAGTGTCGACTTACAGACGATATATCCGTGATTTTGAATGTGTTTCCAGTATTTTATCATGAATACCTGTAAACTGTAATTACAGAGCAGACACTGATTAATAGTACCGATATATGAAAAAAGAGATAACGAATGAGCGGTATTAAAATGTAGTTTTCAGTGATGATCAAATACCCCCAAACTTATTATAGCTCGTCCCGAGCGATGCAAAAAATCCCAGCCTCACTTTCGCAGGGAACGCGATTGCACTGAACATGTGCAACAAGCCGTTAAACCTCTAGGTGTCCCTAGTAGGAGGAGTGTTGTGTCCTGAGGATTTTCAGCGGATTACACCCACAAAATCCAGTCAAGTTAGTTTCATAAGTTAACGTCGATTTTACTCCTACATTTGAGTATCTAAGTCAAAAATTCTATCATCCTAAGTAAGAAATATTCAACCCTTATGTTTCACGCCTCCTATCTATTTATCCCTAAATCATATACGTATTTACAGTTTAGAAAGATGTCGGTAACTCCTAAGTTTTCCTTCTAAAAGTGCGGTCTCAAGTCAGGAATTTTTATCAACTTTACATAAATATAAGTCTTATTCTTCATTTCTATCTTTCATCCAAAAATCGATTACGTGTGTGTAAATTTGCACCCCTACACTTGAGAATTCAATTCAAGCTATAGTACCCTTGCCTTAATACCTAATACTACTTCTTTTCATTAATGGATGGACGGTTTTGCTCATACACTTTTCATGCGATCATTAATGCTTCTTGAGGCACTAACAGCCGATTACTGAATGTATGAGCTTAAAGCGAAAATAGCAGTCTCCAGGTCTTGACTTTATTTTTTTTCTTTTATTTTTCTTTTTCTTTTCAAGACCGGATATATTTTTCAATGATGGTCTTTTTTGGTGTTTAGCTTTAAATACCGATTTTTCTTTCATACTAGGATTTCAGGCAAGAGTATTTCTAGGTATCCTCTACTATCCCAAGTTTCAAGGTGCGTGTATGTGCAATTTGTAGGGTATATACTTTCTAAATTTGGTCTCAAGAACAGAAACTATTTTTCAGACTTATCTTTCTGTAAAGCTTCAATACTCTCCTTTCATCTTGACTTAACTAAAGAACTGAACTCAAGATTACCTATTTCTCAAAAAAAACTGTAAGGATGTATAATTACCAAGTTTAAACAGAATGGGGGTTATTTTTAGGGTTTTCAATTCCTAAGCCTAGGATTTAGTTACCTCTAACGTATCAACTAAGCTTTCGGAATAAAATCAAAGTTACCCTATTAGCTAACTTGACGAATTTTTTTTATATATTTTTGCAATTTTTTTCAATTTTTATGGGTTTTCTTTTAATATGTATGCAATGCAGAATATATAATATACACATGATGCAGATAAACGCAGTGCTCACCCCTAAACCTGAGTTTTACGATGTCCTCATCGTTGCCCCCGCGTCTGGTAGCTAGACTTAGACATCAAGGTGAGAATTTTATTCAAAGAAAAGGAAAAATAAACCTAAGATTAATTACAACATTTACAAGTTAAAAGACTGGGTTAGTGCAGAAATTAATACTAACCACAAAAAGATTTTGTCTATATAATCTAGGGGCTGGTAAAAGAATGTGTATAAAAAGAAGAAGAAGAAAAAGAATAAGTATATGTTAGTTGTTAGTGAAGGGCATGGGCATGAAAAGATAGGGGTCAGAAGATGCTGAAGGTGAAGATAAACTTTTGAGGAAGTCAAAGAATTGTTTTGTGAATGAATTGTATGTTCAATAAGCGTATGTGGGGTTCCACAGTGAAGTTCGTGTAAAAACCGGAGTTCATCCGCAAAAAGTTCAGAAAAGGAAAGGTTCAAAGGATGATCCCAAAATGATCCTGACTCCGACTCACCTAAAATATCAAGTTCATCCGTAAAAATTTCCTCAAAACTCGACATAAAAGAATAATTTTCAATGCTGTCTTTCTCTCTATTATTTTCCGCAATCTTACTCACATTATTCACACTCTCTCCCAAAACAATTTTTCCCTTATCACATTCATCACTGGGTAGGTTCATATCATCTAAAAAAGTAGGTTCCCACCCTAATGTTTCTTCCGAAACAATATCAACTGGTGATACAAAAATTGTGGGTTCCCGATCATTGATCTCTTCTAATCTATCCCAACCATACCTGACAAATTCACAAGGTTCCTCCTCTAAAATTGGAAAGCAGAAATCAGTCGGTTCAAGAATTTCCTCATCAAGTATTATTTCAGTTAAATCAATCTCTAAAGTGACAAGAGGTTCAGTGGATACTTGAAGGCTAGTGGTGGGCTGACTTAGAGGGTTTTCTTGTGTGTCCTGGTAGCACTCAGTCAATTCAATCGTATCATCATCTAAGAAATCATCAAAGTTTGATTGATCATTTACCTCACTTGGGTGACTCCCTAGATGACAGACATTAACATTATCGGGTTCTGATTAACTGTGCTCACTCCCTAGGATCCTCTCAGCTAAATGATTCACTTGTTCCTCTATGTTAGTCAAAGATTGGGCTTGAGCAAGAAATAATTGCTCAGACTGCTGTATGAATATGGCTAACGTAGAAGCTGTTTGATTCTCGACCGCAGTCATTACTTCAATACCTTTTTCTAGAGCGGTCAACCTAACATCCATCTCACTATCATACCCTATAGATGGTTCAATGGTTTCGGGTTGGAGGGGTTATGATGGTGGTGATGCTAAAGCAGTCATTCTGTCGACCTCTTTCTCTAAATTTTCAATCAGTTGGTCAATGGTTGAAGTGGGACTGGGTTCAGGAGTGCTAGGGGGTGACCGTTAAGAATTTGGAACGGTTGGTCACCCCCTAGAAAAGGACAATCATCATGAATGTGGGAAGAATTTTGGCAATTTGAACAAATAATTTGGGATTGAGTATAAACAGAAGAATAGGAATCGTGAAAATTTGAATTGAATTGTGTGTCACCCATTTTAACAAGAATGCACAAATATCACAAAAGAATATTACACCCCTAGCAGTCTACGGTTTTCTAAGTCAACTAGACCTGCTCAAGTACTTGATTAACGAAGTAAAACTGTGTCGAGAAATAGGCTTAAGATATACAGATCACGAAGCCAGGTAAGTGCAAGAGATAAGGGGGGGTTTTCCGACGCTTTCGTAAAGGTCCTTAATTAAATAACCCTTTCCCTTGAACACTTGTCTAGACACCCCGTAAACAATATATCGTTAAGCAAAGTTCTAAACACAGTTAACTTCTCCTAATGAGCGCAAAGTCCTTAAAGTCAAAGTCTAATTGATTTTAAATTACCGGGGGTATGCAAGAATGCAGTTTGTGATTTGTGGGCTACGGAAAAAAGGTGATGAAATTATTTACCGTATCTTGTTCGGTCATTTTACCCTTAAAATCCGTATTAATATGCAATGAGGAATCAAATAAAAGAATTTAAGAAAATCAATCAATTAAAATAATTCTTTTTCAATTTTAGTATTATGCGCTGCAAGAAATACGGTTAGTTCTCTTGTTCATTGGCGGCAAAATTATGCGAAGAATCCTGCAGAAGATAGAAAATTGGATTGCGTCAGATTCGAGCGAAGGTGTTAGGAAATACGTACCAATTGGATTTGGTTTAAGAAAACCCTTTGAAAGTGATACGAGTCGTTGAATGTTCGCTTGTGCGGGTCAAACTACCCGGGTCTTTGGCACTGATATTCCCCAATGTCTTGAAGTTGCATTTGAACCTCGCTCCGCACGATCGCTTGTCATAATTCCGAAAAAAAACCTAAAATGTCGGAAAATACGATATTTAGTGTAAAAAGCGATACAAATGCCCCAATTCCTGCACACTCATAATTAGAAAAATCAAACAAGACCAAAAGAGCCAAAATACAGAACTAGAGATTACCAAAAAAGAAAAAACCACAAACTCCTCAAATAGGCCGGCGACGCCGAATTTTTGCCAATTTTCGCCGGATTTTCCAAAGGATTAGGTGCTGGAATTTTTGGTGGAATCTCTAGACTATGTTATTGTTCAAATGGTCTTACTGGATTTTTTTATTGAATTGCAGAGTGATTACAGGCATAAACAACAGAGAACAAATGAAAGAAGTCCAAAAAAATCGTATTTTGTTAGTTTTTGGAAAAAAAATTGAGTTAGAAAGTTAGTTTAGTTAATAGAACCAGAAATAACAATATCTAATAACTACAACTCCCCGGCAACGGCGCCAAAATCTTGTTGGGAAACCACCCGCTCGCGCAAACGCGTATTGTTTTGGAAATGGATGCGTTTTGGTGGAAAACGGAATGCGCGCACGAGATCGTTCTCGTTTTAAATATTTATAACCGCAAGTGCACGAAGCATTGTAGCGAGCCGGCAAGCACGGGTCGATCCGCAGGGAATTGAGTATTAGGTATTGTTGTTTAAGGTTAACAAATTAACGAATTGGTTAGTTATTGTCACAAAATATAAAAGAATACGAAAACAAGGAAAAAGCAAGAAAAGGAGTTGAAGAAAGAATGGTTGTGGCTTGGTTCGGAAGCTTGAATCGCGACATTTACCTCTACACTCCCTTGGTTATGAGTTGTCCGGCTTTACCTTGATTCCGGCATGAAGCACGACTTGTCAACGCGGTTGCGGAGCACAAACCGTCAAAGTCCGACATTCGCCGCAAAGCACGAAACGAGTCTGTTTTGGTCACTTACCGTTTGTATGTCCGCACTTGGGGTATCAACACTAAACACGAGGTTTTGCAAGCATACCGCAACAATGAAAACACAAAGAGATTAGTGAGTGTTGAGTTTGTTAAGGGTTTGTGAAGGTATATAGTATATGAAACAAAGAGTTTGTCAAGCTCTTTATCACAACATACCATATCCTAACTTAGCAACCTTAACACAAAATGGAATTTAAGCGCATGAAACATGAACAAGAGGTGGAGGAGGCAAAGCCTCTCATCTCACTTCCTCACCCACACCACAACCAAATAAAAGAATTAGCTAAGCATAATAAAAAGAAAGCAAGAAAAGATAGCAAGTATATAAAAGAAAGCAATAATATATTATAAACACTTGAGAGAAAGATACAATGTTTGGTAACTTGTTCAACCTCCTTAATGAAGCTCTCCAAAGAGAGCTTCAAGAGAGAAGAAGAAGAAGAAGAAACTAAGATGAAGCACACTCACCCTCAAGCTAAACCAAAAGCAAAACAACTATGAAAATGAGAAGTGGTATATACATATGTAGCCTCCTTCCCTTGCCCATTCATCTGTATTTATAGGCTTAAAAGAGGAATAAATAAACAATAAAAATAATCCTAAGTGGCAGAAGGGAAGGCCCAGGAGAAAGATGGGGCCCACAGGAGGAAGTAGGGCCGACGTCGCCGGTTTTGAAAGGATGGTTGCCGGGTCAAATCCGAGGAGAGGGGCTCGTATTGGGTGTATGGGTTTGTGTGCACTCCAATAAGCCTCTGATACTGTTTGCTTGGTCTTATTTCATCTGGTTTGTATGCAGAGAATTGGAGGGAAATGAGATGCTTCAAATCACATCATATCTTTATGCATTCAATGCTCATTAATGCACATCACACCAACACATGCCCACTTGCATAATTCATCATGCCATGGCAGCCCCACTTGGTCCATACCCAAGAGTTTTGTGTGTACATGCCTTGTGTTGGACCATTTATACAAAAAGTGTGTACACATCAATTTATTGCAAAGGAACTCTTAGGATATCGGTCGGTTTTCAGTTCCAGTTGCAGTGTCGACTTACAGACGATATATCCATGATTTTGAATGGGTTTCCAGTATTTTATCACGAATACCTGTAAACTGTAATTACAGAGCAGACACTGATTAATAGTACCGATATATGACAAAAAAGATAACGAATGAGCGGTATTAAAATGCAGTTTTCAATGATGATCAACAACTGCCCTCGAAGGTTCTTTAGGCGTGCTGTGGGCACAAGAAAAGGACCAAGAGAAAGAGAGAGCCCTCTACTACTTGAGTCGATTTCTACTGGGGCAGAAAGCAACTACCCCCCCCTCGAAAAACACTGCCTGGCGTTGATCTTCGCAATAACGGAGCTCAGACACTATGTGTTGGCACGTGAGGTCCACCTCATATCGAAGGTGGATCTTCTCAAATATTTGATGTCAAAAGTTATATTAACGGGACGGCTCTCTAAATGGGCCCTGCTCTTGATGGAGTTCTCGATAACATATCGTCCTCTTAAGGTAGTGAAAGGCCAGGCCATCGCCGACTTCCTTGCCAAGCATCTAATACCTGCCGACTCTCCTTTGAACTGAGAATTGCCCAACGAGCACGCGTTTGACACGATTGACGGTGAAAGAAGAGAGAGTGACACCCGATGGGAACTCTACTTCAATGGAGAATCTTCTATGAAGAAGTGCAAACAAAGCACCCCCATAATCAAATCAGGGGTAGGCCTCATCTTCGTGACCCCACAAGGAGGGATAATGTGCTTTGCCTTTTTCTTGACAGAGCCAAAGATAAACAACGAAGCCGAATACGAAGCTTTGATACCAGGTCTTGAGATCGCTGTCGACATGGGAATTGAAAATCTCCTCATATACGGGGACTCCCAGCTGGTCGTTAGTCAAGTAAACGGTGACTATCAGACGTGCAAGCCAGAGTTGGTGAAGTACGGCGAGAGAGTACAGCAACTGCTGATTCAAATTCCTGCCTACACTCTGAAAAGCATACCGTGTGCGGAAAATAGCAAAGCGGATGCATTATCCAAAGTCGCTAAAGAACTGGCTGACGAAAACCTCGATGATGTAAAGATCGTGGTACAAAGCCGTCGGGTTCTCACACTGGCAGAAATATCTCCGGAATCTTCCGAAGAAAAGGAAGCAACCGAGCAAACGGCCCTACAAATAAAAGACCAGAAAAAGGCTAAGGATTGGAGAGAAGTCTTTATAGACTACTTCAAATCCCGTCGAACACCTGAAGATGCATCGTCAATACATCAGCTCATGGAATGAGCTATATCCTTCGCCTTTGTCAATGATACTCTGTATAAGAGATCGTTTGACTCCCTATGGCTAAGATGCCTAAGACCTGAAGAGGCAAGGAGAGTCATCCAAGAAACTCATGACGGACTCTGCGGTTCTCACCAAGCCGGACCGAAGATGAAACTAAAGATCAAAAGGATGGGCTATTATTGGCCCACGATGATCCAAGACTGCCTCGAATATGCGAAGCAATGCAACTCGTGCCAGATTCATAGGGAGTTTATCCACCAACATCCAAATCCGCTACACCCAACGGTGGCTAGCTGGCCATTTGAAATGTGGGGAACTGACATAATCGGGCCCATCGAACCACCATCGTCCAGAGGACATCGATTCATTTTGGCAACAACTGATTACTTCTCCAAATGGGCAAAAGCAATATCGCTAAGGGAAGTGAAGATGGAGAGTATCCTCCATTTCTTCAAAACACACGTCATTTATCGATTCGGCACTCCGCGACGGATTATATCCGATAACGGGCCAGTCTATAGAAGCCACAAGATCAGCCGCTTCGCACAACAACATAATATAAACTGGAGATACTCTTCGGTCTATAATCCCCGAGCTAACGGTCTAGCTGAGGCTTTTAACAAGACCTTGACAAAGATCGTGAAAAAGAAGGTGTCTCGAAATAAGAGGGACTGGCACGAGAGACTGCATGAAGCTCTCTGGGCATATCGAACTACGTTCAAAACAGCCACGAACACAACGCCGTATGCATTGGTATTCGGCACAGAAGCAGTACTCCCCTCGAGATAGAGTTACCCTCTCTACGAGTGGCGGTTCATTACGAGCTAAGGGAAGAAGAGAATGCTCACCTTCGGCTTGAGGAGCTCGACACCCTTAATGAAACCCGGCTCATGGCACAACAAAACTTGGAGGACTATAAAACAAAGATGACGCGCTCATACGAGAGATTGACTAGGCCGAGAACATTCCGTCAAGACGAACTCGTGCTAGTGGTCAAAAGACCTACAATCCCCAATCGTGCCATGCGGGGGAAATTCGAGCCGAACTATGAAGGCCCGTATATCATAGAGAAAGTTTACCTGGGTGGAGCCTATCTACTCATGGACATGCATGGTGAAAGACCTTTCAGGCCAATAAACGGTCGCTTCCTGAAAAAAATACTATGCCTGACAAGTCACGGCCTAGGTCAACGATAGATGACGACGCCTATGTCCGCTCGCTATCTTCCTAAGCCCAAACTCTATAAGTAGTAACTGGCTACGGACCGAAACGTCCTTAAACTAACGATGGACCACTATGTCCTAAAACTGGCTGTTGACCGAAACGTCGATAAACTACTACGGACCGCAGCATCCCAAGGCTGACACAATAAATAAATAAATAAAATAAAAAGAAGAAGAAAACGGTATGTCCATAAGCAAAATGAGTACGGATGAAAACCCGAAAGGGCTCCGTGAGTAAAAACAGTAGGGCTACCGGCGAGTTTTGTGAAAACCCGAAAGGGCGCAATCTCATTAAAAGACACTTGCAAGGCCCTCTCGACCTTGTGAGGAGAAACCACCTGCATGAGATCCTTATGACTCACAAAGGAGAAATACACTTAGGAATCCCCACGATTCCTAAGAAGAAATTACACTTACGAGATCCTCACGACTCGTAAGGAGAATTCCCCTATGAGATCCTCACGGCTCACAGGATTCAAAAGCCTTAAGCTTCAGGGATCTGAACCTGTTCATAAGCCATCACAATCTCCAATGTTTCCTTACAAGCGTTTCAATATTGACCCTTGTATACAATCCACGGACGCGAATAAACATTTCACTACCAAAGTCCCACCCTCGACTAGGGATATGTTTACACAGTGGACAGCCCTTGTAAGTCTTCTCGACTTATAAGGAGAAAATACTCTTGTAAGATCCTTACGACTTATAAGAGAACACACACTTAGAAATCCTCACGATTCCTAAGGAGAAAATGCACCTACGAGATCCTCACGACTCGTAGGAAGAAATACCTTTATGAGACCCTTACGGCTCATGAAGTCAAAAGTATTAGTCGACAGGATCCTAACCCTGTTCGCTAAGCCACCCTTGTTCGATATCGACAGAGAAAAATGATGATTCGCTCCTGGCAATATCCCAGTTGTAGCGATGCTGATGCCGAAATCGGTGTCAAATTCCAAAACTCGCAGCGAAAAGCCAGCGAGCCACAAATGCATATGAAATAGCCGAAATGATGGGAAAACTTGAAACAAAATCAGCAAATAAAAATATATGCATACAAAATAGCCGAAATGGTTGGGCAACTCGCAATAAAAAGCAGCGAGTAAATAAAACAAATAGCCGAAATGATTAGGTACCGCGAAAAATAGCCGAAATGATTGGGCAATCACGACTTTCGCGATATAAAAGCTGAAATGATAGAGCATCGCAGAAAGAAAAATATATAAAATGAAACTTTTTGCCCTACAGGTGAGATCACATCGATCCCTGTATACAATCCAGGGGCACAAACAAAGAAGGAAACATACCTTCCCCCCAGGCTCCATCCGAAAGAGAGCCAAGTCTCGACGGTTCACAAACAGCCTGGAGATCATTTCAACATTCGTCTCAGTACAATAGACGCAACATCAGCAAAGAGAAACCGCGGCAATTCTCAGTTCCATGACTCGGCGGTGCACAGGTAATCGAGAGTCAACCCCCGACTTAGTGAAATGCGGATAAAGTCAACCTCTCCTGATCTCGTGGAACACGTCTAATGTCAATCCTGACCTCGTGGGAAGCATCCAGAGCAAATCCTGGTCTAGTGGAATACGGCTAATGTCAATTCTGACCCCATGGGAAGTGTCCAGAGCGAAGCCTGGTCTTTGCGGAACATGGCTAATGTCAATCCTGACCCCATGGGAAGCATCCAGAGCAAATCCTGGTCTAGTGGAACACGGCTAATGTCAATCCTAACCCCGTGGGAAGAGTCCAGAGCGGATCGTAGTCCTTGCGGAACACGGCTAATGTCAATCCTGAGCCCATGGGAAGCATCCAGAGCAAATCCTGGTCTAGTGGAACACGGCTAATGTCAATCCTGACCCCGTGGGAAGCATCCAGAGCGGATCCTGGTCCTTGCGGAACACGGCTAATGTCAATCCTGACCCCATGGGAAGCATCCAGAGAAAATCCTGGTCTAGTGGAACACGGCTAATGTCAATCCTGACCCTGTGGGAAGCGTCCAGAGCGGATCCCGGTCCTTGCGAAACACGGCTAATGTCAATCCTGACCCCATAGGAAGCATCCTGAGCAAATCCTGGTCTAGTGGAATACGGCTAATGTCAATCCTGACCCTGTGAGAAGCGTCCAGAGCGGATCCTGGTCCTTGCGGAACACGGCTAATGTCAATCCTGACCCCGTAGGAAGCGTCCAGAGCGGATCGTGGTCCTTGCAGAACACGGCTAATGTCAATCCTGACCCCGTGGGAAGCATCCAGAGAAAATCCTGGCCTAGTGGAACACGGCTAATGTCAATCCTGATCTCGTGGGAAGCGTCCAGAGCGGATCCTGGTCCTTGCAGAACACGGCTAATGTCAATCCTAACCCCGTGGGAAGCGTCCAGAGCAAATCCTGGTCTAGTGGAACACGGCTAATGTCAATCCTGACCCCGTAGGAAGCGTCCAGAGCGGATCCTGGTCCTTGCGAAACACGGCTAATGTCAATCCTGACCAATAGGAAGCGTCCAGAGCAGATCCTGGTCCTTGCGGAATATGGCTAATGTCAATCTTAACCCCGTGGGAAGCATCCAGAGCAAATCCTGGTCTAGTGGAACACGGCTAATGTCAATCCTGACCCCGTGGGAAGCGTCCAGAGCGGATTCTGGTTCTTGCAGAACACGGCTAATGTCAATCCTGACCCCGTGGGAAGCGTCCAGAGTAAATCCTGGTCCTTGCGGAACACGACTAATGTCAATCCTGACCCCGTGGAAAGCGTCCAGAGCAAATCCTAGTTCCATAGAACACGGGTAAAGTCAATCCTGACCCCGTGGGAAACGCCCAGAGCAACTTCTGACTCCGTGAAATGCGGATAATGTCAATCTCATCAATCACTTATAGGTCCTCTCGACCCGTAAGGAAGAAAACTCTCTTGTGAGATCCTTATGACTCCCAAGAGAAAACACACTTAGGAATCCTCACGATTCCTAAGGAGAAAATACACCTACGAGATCCTTTCGACTCATAGAGAGAAAAGTCTTTATGAGACCCTCACGACTCATAAAGTTGAAAAGCCTTAAGCAGCAGATCTTAACCTGCTTCCTAAGCCATCACTACCTCTCGAAGAGTTCACGACGGAATGCTCTCTATCATCTACAGGCTACGCTTACTAAGGTAACATGCCGGCAACATAGAAAAGAGAAGAAAGTAAGAGATAACACAAGATAGTACGAAAGAAATGTATCTTTTATTTATAAGTTCAATTGAGTACAAGTTACATCATATGAAAAGGAAAAAATGGATACATTTTATTCAAAAATTACAAATGTTAATTGATACAAAAACAACTATTGGGAGGGAGGCGTTTTCAATAAACCAGTCAGTTGCTCGCGCACTCCCTCTAGCCCCTTTTCACGGTCAGCTGCCACGGCCAACTCCACTTCAACCTGAGCCCGTTGCTGCAAATAAGATGAAAGTTGCTCATCAATAACCCGATGAGCTGCCCCACGACTTTGCGCATCTCGCTCGATGAGGCCAAGCTTCTGCCTCGGTGTTAGCCCATCAGAAATACATCGTAGAAGGCCCTCAAAGATAGCTTTCAACTGTACAGCATTTGCATCAACCTGAGCATGCAGTCGAGCAGATTTACTTGAAGTCTCTTCACACTCCTTACACTTTAAGACCGCTTCTTGTTCAAGATGGCGGAAGTAGGGAGTGCTCTGCTCAACCCACGCAGCCCGTTGGGAGTTCACAGCCAAGACTTCAAGAGCAGGACGTCCGAGCTCAAGCTCATGTAGGCCGGCCTCAATTTTCCTGCAGTGATTAACCCAAGACTCAACGACGCCCTCGCTTAGAAGTTCACAAGCGTCGCCAGCATTGGATTAATCTTGGCAGCAAAATCTGCAGCGAATGTAGGAATCTCCACATCAAGCTCCTCGATGTAATCAATCAACATGCGCAGACTGGTCACAGCGCCTTTTGAAGATGGACGTCTGGAAAAGGGGCCTGCTGGCATTACGATTCGAGACTCGAACGGAGATGAAGTCGGTATCACCGCTGCAAAACAAATCAAAGTCAAATGACGTTTCAAGAAATAGAGAAGGTGCATGAACAATGGAGTTTACTATACCGGCTGCGGCAGATAGCAAGGCCGGGAGTACCGGTGGTGCAACTATTCTTTCATCTCCTCCTTCAATATGTAGTGCTGCAGTCAAAACAAAGAAGAATTAGCAACGATTTGGTTGCCCATAAAAGAAAAGAGAAGATATTAGCTAGAGGCTATACTCACCAACGCCACTAGATGAAGCAATCTCCGACTGAAAGGAGAAATGTGGGTGCAGCACCTGATACAGATGATCAAAAAGAACTCCTGCAAGGGTGTAATAATGCAATGTCAGTACATAAAAGTATATTGCTTACAATGAAACCGATAAGTCACAAACCCATACCTTCCAACATTTGGGAGGACATGGGAGAGGTCAAAGGGGCGGCCATCGTCAAAGCAGCAACTGGTGATGCTTCCTCGGGTGGCACAACCTCAACGCTCGCCACACCTGCAAATCCTGTAGAAACGAGAGTAATACTGTCCGAAGAGATTGAAAGGGATTGCAGAACGAAAAGGAAAGCAATGTCCCAAAATCTACCTGGTGAGTCTCCAGTCGGAACCACGACAAGGGCGTCACTGGATGCAGCGACTGCTTCACCCTCCTCTATCGGAATGGTTTCGTCACCCATAGCTTCATCTCCCGACTCCACGAGAACCGTCATGATACTCGCAGCGCCCGGCAACGTCAAGGAACCGCAAGGGGAAAGAGTAGCAATTGGGGCAGTTCCAGACTCTTGAGAAAGAGTGGCCACTTCAGGCTCGGTGGTTGCCGCCATCTCACACACCACTTCCTCATCAAGACTCGGCCCTACAGGATAGGATGTATGAGAATATGAAGATTAAAACTTTGAAAAAAGGACTCAATGTTATGTTACCTTGAGATAGACTTTCAGCTGCCTCCCGAGCCGCGCGTATCGCCTGTCTATGAGCGATAGACAGGGCAACCGGAGCATCCTCTGAAGAAGCAGGGATAGAAGAAGCAGCGCTCGAGCCTGCACCTACGGCCAAGACGGCATCACGTTCCCTTGCTGCACGCCTCCTGCGCTTCCTTTCCACCTGGGCCGTAAGGGCCGATCTTCTTAAGACCTCCATCAAGGAGACGTCATCGTCCACGCCAGGGGTTACCTCTGGAGCCGTTGTAGCATCCGTCATCGATTGCTTAAGTAAAGCCTCTTTTGGCAGTGCTGAAGAGGCCGAGACTTCGATAGCTGGCCCTGGAAGCATCTCCGCATCACCCTGCGGGATTGGCACTGTACTGGGGATGACCTGAGTCGAGGTAGTCCCTGCGATAAGATGAAAAAGGGGTCAGATTACCCATAAGAAAGGGGAATGAAGGCACAATGAGCCGAAATATACCAACGCCCAGCGAAGCGCGAAGCCTTTCTTCCTCCTCAAAATTCTTGAGGGAAGCCGCAAGGGCCTCTTCAGTGGAGATGCCTGTTAAAGACGAAGAGTTAGTCAAGGCATGATAACAAAAACATAACAGCAAAAAGATGCAACTGAAGATTACCTGACTCGGCAAAGATGATCAGTCCTGCTTTGTAGCTAGCTAGACGCTCGGAAGCTGCGATGGCAGCCTCAAGATCAGTATCATCTGGCGCCATGAATAGACCCTCGTTTGTCCCATATTCTCTCAGGCGCTTGCTATAAGGAGCATGAGGCTCCTGGCCGAATACAACGTCTGCAGAAAGAATCGACTTCTTCTTCTTCTGCGAGCGAGAACCGGTCGCCGCTAGCACAATCTTACACTTGCTATGCACCTTGGGACGACGAGTCCCGATATCTGAACCTACGCCAGACTTGAGAGACGCCACAGTCACCGCTTTCATGGGAGCACGGGATATCAGTAGCTCAGGCCTATCATGCGGGACCTCAACCTCAACAACCTCTCTCAAAGTAGGACGAACGATGGTCCGTTGCTTCAAAGGGATGGATGGATTACCGGCAGGGGGTGCACCCTTACGGTCGAGCAACAACTTCTTTTCCTCCCTGATGATGGCACCCATCGCGTGTTGATACCACACCACGTATACGTTCAGGGCCCTTGGAACACAACTTGGCTCACTAATGAAGAAATTGGACCCTGTGTTTAGGCGCATGAAGTGGTGCAAAGCACTCCGGATACCCTCCTCAATATAAACTGGTTCTGCCAGGAATGCCTCGAGTGGGACGCCCTGATTATAACTTGATTGCTGGGCAAAACGGTGGGGATTATATCTCATGAACAAAGACGAGTCGTTCTGCCTGAACACCAAATATCCCGGCTTGATCGAGTACAAATGGAGAATCTCCCAAGCTTTCAGGATAGAAGCTTCGTCCTTAAAAGTGCCCCGCAGTGGCTGCACCGTATTAGCGGATTTCTTACCGATGGTCATAACCTTATCAACAAAGGTCATGACATCCCCGATGGTACGTGGGCGAAAGATTACACCTTGAGCCTCTCGTTGACTTGGCTCCACAATGGAAGCATTGACCAGCCGCATGATCCGAGGCCGCTTGTGCATTCCAAAGGCATCGAGCACATGCAACTCGAGACATGAAGTAAAATAATGCATCGGGAAGTTCACGGGCTGCACCCCCGGCTGAGTAGTGTCGGCCGCCGAACTAAGGCCGTGATACAAATGAGCCAGCCTGGCAATTCCAACAGCAACTTGTCTCCCTTCAACCATCCGATGAGCTGGGTAGAAGACAGACGGCCTCATGTAGCGAGGGTGCATGGGAAGCGCGAACCAGCTTAACCACAAATGAGGAACCCTAGAAAGAACGCTTCCTCATCGATGCCCGGAGCGGCAATTTCTGAAAAAGGGACGATCGCGACATTTGGAAGAAAGAAACCCTTTTGATCGGCTTCCAATATTGGTCGGCGATCCAAAACAAAGCCGAAAGGATCATCAAGTTTGGCAAACTTTTCACCTTGTCGCGATAAAACTTCTGGGCGAAGAAAACGGGCGATGAAGTCCGCAAAGCTAACCCCATGGCTTCCAGATTCAAGAAATAGGCCCTCGTAAATGTTTAGCACCTTGATCAAGCTGGGGAATCGGTGCTGAATGGCATTCTCTGGGTTTAGACCCGTCATCACCAGTCGGGTAGCGAAAACATACTCATCAAGGGGTAAGATCTCCTCATAATGCTCCCCTCTGACAGGCAGGCCGGAGATATCCGCAAACTCTTCCAAAGAGATGGAAACTTCCCGATCTAGCATAAGGAAGGTATGAGTTGAAACGTTCCATTGTTCCAAGAAGGCTTTGACCCACCATGCTGGAGGTGTGGAATACTGGAACAAAGAAGCATAAATCGCAGGGTACAACCCAAGCTTCAGCAGCTCTGACTTCTTTGCTGATAGGATGTATCGGGCCCACTGCAGATATCCAGCTGAGTGACGGGGAGTCAGGCCTATGTTGTATGGCTGTCCCCAAGGGCACGACTCACCCTGGAATATACGCCGCCCTAGAATGTCCAAAGCCATCGGCGGTTGTACAGGTATTGCAGCCATAGAGGGCTGAAGACAACCCTCTGAAGTCCAATTAACCACCTCCACGGCATAGTTCACCGGCGGTACGTCAGCATAATGAATCGCCGAGATAGCCTCTGAAGGTGTTGAACAAGAGAAGCTGCGTCAACCCATGATGATCTGGTTATACCATGTTCCCCACAAATGAAGATTCTTGTGCGCCGGGTCATGGTTTTTGATCAGCGCAAGAAACTCTCGGTCTACGGGCGCTTCGGGGAATCCGCCTTCTGAGCGGACGAACGGGAAGGAAGTTTCGAAAGACATAGTACCTGTGGGGAAAATAAAAAAAATTCAGCCACCAATGCAACAGTTTAAGTTCTGTCACTAGGTATTTTAAATTTGTACCACACTGCAATGCAGTGAAAAGGGACCAAAGGGGACCCACATAATCTAGATGACAGTTCATCATTAATAAAACGGTCTCATCATTTGATGAGACTGTCATTAAATGAGGAAATTCTCAATTGATTCTCATTCAATGAGAACCCCTCGGGCAGAGGAGTAAATCTCCCTTTGAGAGCAGTGCTCTGTGAAAGAATGACACTTGTCAGATTCTAATGATGAAGGAATAAAATTCCTCAAGAAAATTCTAAGAGCCTTGCTCTGTAAAAATGATGGAATAACCCATCAGAGAACTTAAAGTAAAGTATTAATGGAATAAAATTCCATGATCTTTAAGATCCATGAACAAACTCTTAAGAGTTCTTTATGAAAGATTAATAAATCTATGTGATTTGAAAAGAGCAAAACTCTGTTAATGGGTTAAGAAACCCTGAAAAGGATCTCTTAAGATCTAAGATCTAACAAGAGCAAAGATCCGTTAATGGGTTAAGGAACCCTAAGAAAGATCTTTTTAGATCTATAGGTTCAAGAGAGTAAAGCTCTGTCAACAAAACCCTAAAAAGGTTTTCTTTAGATCGAAGATCTATGAAGAGCAAAGATCTGTTAATGGGTGAAACCCTAGATTATTAAATGATCTACTCAAAGATTTAATCTTTACCTAAGATTTTGACAGAGTTCTTAAGAAATTTCTTAAGCCAAAGAGCTATGCTCTGTAAGAGAATAAAAATTCTCAGAAGGAAGAAAATGAACAGAAATCATCCTAAGGGCCAAGGGTCCTATTTATAGGCACTGAGATGCCGTTCAACTTCTGAGTTGATCAAAGAGCGCAGATGCTGCCACCGCTGCACTCACGTGTAGGCCACGTGAGCGCAACGGTGGAGGGCATTTGTTTCCCCCAATCAGAGCAAAACTCTGTTCAAAATTCAAATTTCGAAATGAAGCAACGCTTCAGAGGCAGCGCCAAGTGTGCTGTGCCCTAAGCAGCGCACCACGTGCAAAGCACGTGTGCGCTAGCGCCAAGTACGCTGCGCCTTAAGTAGAGCACCACGTGCAAAGCACGTGTGCGCTAGCGCTAAGTGTGCTACGCTCTAAGCAGCGCACCACGTGCAAAGCACGGGTGCGCTTGGGCTAAGTGCGCTGTCCTTTAAGAAGCGCACCACGTGCAAAGCACGGGTGCGCTAGCGCTGGAACTAAAAGCTCCCCACCATCAAATCAAAGATCCAATAATAATAATAAATCATTAATTAATCAGAATTAAATTTTGTTAAGGAAAGATTCCTCAAAATCTTTCCAAGCAACAAGATTGTGCTCTGTAAATCAGAGCACTGTTGGATCAATGATCCAATGGTGATTAAAAACACAGAATAAATTATGTTTAGAGAAAATTCCCCATTCTTGTTAAAACAAGAAGATTGCCTTCTGTAAATCAAAAGCCCTTGGATCAAAGATCCAACGATAGGAAAATCCCCAAATCAATTGGAGAAAAGATCTCCTTAACTGATTGAACAAATCAGCTTGCCCTATATAAAGGCCCCAAGACTTCAAGTCTGAGAGATATACAGAAACAAATAGAAGAACCCCCCCCCCCCATAAGCTTTGAGAGATCTCAGAAAGAAGAGCAAGCTCTCAGAAAAAGAAGAGTTTTTTTAAGGTAAAAAATGAACAGAGAGATGAAATCATCTCATAATTAAAAAGAATAATTCACTTCTTTAAAGATCATAGATCTACAAGACCAAGGTCTTTCATAAAGATATCAAAGGATCTCATCATAAAATAAAAAGAAGAACATAATTCTTCTCACAGATCATAGATCTACAAGACGAAGGTCTTTTATGCAAAGAGATCAAGAACATCTCATTATAAAAAAGGGGGAGAATAATTCAATTCTCTTAAGGATCATAGATCCATAAAGGCAAAGCTTTTCATCAATACAAGAGATTGAACCATCTCCTACAAAGTAAGAACTTTTGTTTTTAGAATCTTGAGACAAAATCTCTTATAAAGAACCTAAATTTATTTCTTGGATCATAAAATTGATCAGTTAGCGCTTTGCGCTCACAACTTAGCGCTCTGCGCTCAAAACTGGTGCGTAGCACCAAGCGCACTACCTACTCCTTATATGTGCGCTACTTAGCAGAAGCGTCTCAGCGCTCAAGACTAGCGCAAAGCGCTGCAGAGCCTTAGGGCTCCAAATATAGCACACTGCGCTCATAAGACTAGCGCTTGCGCTCATAAGATAGCGCTCTGCGCTCATAAACTAGCGCAATGCGCCCATCAACTGGCGCTTAGCTCCAAGCGCAACACGTGTCCCTCACGTGTGCGCTACTCGGCAGAAGCGCACTGCGCTCTTTGACTGGCTCAAAACGCCAAGCGCACCATGTGCTGCACTGATAGAACATAAATTGTTCTTTAATAAGCCCCAGAGCTATGATGAATGATCAGCATTCAACAAAAGACAGAAATACTGTCAGAATCCAAATCAATGCTCTGCATTGTTAAAAGGGCCAAGCCCAAATAAATGCTCAACAGCCCAAAATAAATGTTAAATATTTTAACTTGATTGGACTTAGCCCAAGATTGGCCATAAGTCCTTAATTCAGATTAACTGAGCCCATATGCTCACAAATCTTTTGATCTTAGTCTCAAATTGGACTACAGATCTCTCAACCAAAATTGGTTCAAGAGTACATCTCTTCACTCCTCTGATATTTGTCGTTATAATCCTTCAACGTCTTCAGAGAGGTGACGGATCCCGACAACCATACATTCCATAGACCATAACGTCTTTAAACTGGACTGTGGGGTCCTTAAACCCATGGACTATGATATCCTTAAACTGGACTGTAGGGTCCTTAAACCCATGGACTATGATGTCCTTAACTTCGGACTGTGGGGTCCTTTAAACCCATGGACTATGATGTCCTTAATCTCGGACTGTGGGGTCCTTTAAACCCATGGACTATGATGTCCTTAACCTCGGACTGTGGGGTCCTTAAGCCCATGGACTATGATGTCCTTAACCTTGGACCAACATGTCCTTAAACTGGTAATGGACCGCGATGTCTCTAAACTAAACAATAGAGCCCAAATGCTCTTTTGTTGGATCTAAATAATCCTGTTAAGTTGATCTTAGTCTAAAATTAGACTAACGTATCCTTAACAAACGTTTAAGTTGATCTTAGTCTAAAATTAGACTAATGTATCCTTAACAAACGTTTAAATTGATCTTAGTCTAAAATTAGACTAACGTATCCTTAACAAACGTTTAAGTTGATCTTAGTCTCAAATGAGACTAACGTATCCTTAAATCCAACTCAAAACCCAAATCTAAGAAAATACGGATTTGGACCAATCCACGCCCTACGGGTGACAACATAAATTAGTCTCCGTATACAATCCACGGGAAACCAAAAACAAAACAAACACCCACGACACAAAGTGACTATCTGGAGAAGGAGAAAGTGGTTACCGTGATGTGGTAGCGTAATTAACTGCAGGGGCTTGCGCCTGCAGGGAAGAGCGTCCGCACAATCAAAAACCCCTCATCATGAGGGGGAATCTGACGAAATCTGCTACATCGGCCGCATCCGTTTAAACTTTTGATACACGGTGCCATAAATCAACTTGGCATCTTCAGAGAGGTGGACGGATAGCACCAATTAGCATCTTCCCTCGGAATTCAGGCCCGGACGTCCCAACGTCCCGGTCGCGTCTTTCGGCGGGGAACAATATATATATATATATATATATATATATATATATATATATATAAAGGTCAAAGGCGAATCGCGTGCGGAAATGTTATATATATATATATATATATAGTCAAAAGAATAAATGCTTAGCACTACTGATTGAGGGTAAAAGCTCAGGACTAAGCCCAAATTGGCTAAGTCTCTGAAATTTCTTTGCAGCCGAGCCCATATGCTCTGTTGATGGATCTTAATAAAATTTAATGATCCTTAAATATATTTCTAAGTTGATCTTAGTCTTATACAAGACTAACGTATTCTTAGTTAAAATAAATTGAGCCCATATGCTCACATATATATATTTAAGTTGATCTTAATCTAAAACCAAATTAACGGTCCTTAAATAAAATAAAATATTCTTTGAACTGACGGAACATACAACCTAAATTGAAACCCAAATCTAATATATACGGATTTAGATTAATCCGCGCCTTACGGTTGCCGACATAAATTAGTCTTCGTATACAATCCGCAGGTAACCAAAATAAACAAAAATACAACACGACACAAAGTGAAATACTGAAGCCAGAGAAAGTTGTTATCACAACGCGATAACGTAATTAATTGTAGGGCCTTGCACCTATAGGGAAGAGTGTCCCCACAATCCAAAACCCCTCATAAATGAGGGGGAATCTGATGAAGTCTGCTACATCGGTCACATTTATCCAAACCTCCGATATACGGTGCCATAAATCAACTTGGTATTTTCGGAGAGCTGGATGGATATGTCCAAATAGTATTTGCCCAAAAATACAGGATAGACGTCTCAGCGTCTCAGTCTAGTTTTCGACGGTAAATATGGACGGACTCACCGAGAACTTTTAGATGGTACTATACCTATTGTCGGATAGCAGTTCTCAGGTGACATGAGCACAGGTTAGTCTTTAGACCTGAGATTGTTATATTTCTTGTATGAGTTCCCAATGTACTTAGATTACTACCCTACTACGGCTCTACTGAGTCGTGCAAACAGGTTTTAGTTGGGTCCAGTCCCGGGCCACATAAAGGCAGTGAGCGATTGTTGGGATTTATCTCTCTCAGTATAGGAAGTCGATATCGCACTGTGTTCGGTTGGCCAGCACCATAAGACATTGGCCAAAGCAGTTGAGATTTACTGATAGTTAGATTAGTAGTTTCTCGGATTGGTTCTGAGCCATATCGGCATGAATTGTCGGGTTATTAGGGTCTGACGTTTACCATCCCTAAACCCAGTATGAGATACTCTTAGACGAATAGACCGGACTGTACGGAGATTGTCACGGATAGGCTCATTAGGAGTTCGGATGAGCTTGCTCATCAGCCTTCCTTTTCAATAGTGACCTGAGTAGCCGTTACGTATAGCTAGTGCCGCTGACGTGCTTATGGTTAAACCCATTGCCAGCGTACTGTTGTGTCTTTAGAATCCCATACAGAGAGTTTCCTTGGTTCAGACGGGATGAAGTAGTGGTCGTATTTTGATACGTGCAGCGTTCCGATCAAATGAGTGTACTGGCTACATGGATTGTTGATCGGACGGTTGATAATACTAGCCGGTTTAGGAGTAAGCCGGATTATTAAATCAAGTATTGATTTAATAATATATATATATATATATATATATATTGTGATATGTATTTTCTAGTATTATGTTCATTGTATTATTCTATCTCTTTGGGTATTCGTATTTTGATACGAATACAGGTATGTATATATGATAGAGTGTATTCCGTATTTATACGGAAAGATGTTCTAGAAAGATGACACCTCATCATGCATTTTCCATTTATTCATTTAAATGGAAATGAGGTGTAAAGGTGAAGTGAGGTGAGAATAGTGAGAGACATGCTTGAATAGAATTGACAAATGAATTGTAAATTCATTTGTCAAAACTATTAAAGTATGGTTGATATATTTTTATTTGAAAATATCATTTTACAAAACCATGGCTTGGTTTTTCTCTTATAGGGTTTTTGATGATTCTCACCATTTAGTTCTCTCTCCTCACTTTTCTCCTCCTTCTTCTTCATCCCTACACTCTCATGAGTTGAGAATTAAGGGTTGAAAGGAGATAGAAAAATACTAGAACTACAACTACATCTCCGGGTCTCACTTCTTAGCAAGTTATGATTTCTATTTGCTTCACTTGCTTACTTATGTGAAGCTAGAGTTTTGAACCATATCTCTCGTGTGGATCATCTTCGACGGAGGAAGACCGGAAGCCAAGCTCGATCACGGAAACCCCGAAAAGCTAAAGAAGAGGAGGTGAAGACCGAAGGACACGATCTCTTTGGTATAACCTTATTTACAGAGTAGTTAGAACTCCTCTAGTTTACTAGATTAGTGTTTGGTTAGATTCTAGGTCGTTATTTCTAGTGCCAAATTTTTTAAAAATTAAAGTTTTTCGTTCTACAACGGCCGCGGTTAGCGGATAGGACGCTGAGGAACCACAACATGTACAACGTGGTACATGTGATCATCGACGTGCTATATCTTTATCTTTGGTATCATGGGTTTGCTGATGATAATCTTCCTCAGGCTCTCGGTACACCAAAACATCCTCTGGCTTTGTAGATGTATCGGTGTCCCCATAGTGTCTCCGAGAATCATGTTACTCCACCTTAGTTGAAGTCTCCTAGTGCACTTTAACTCCACTATAATTAAAGTCCCTTGCGCTGCTACAACTTTGACTTTAATTTGATCTGCTTAAACACGTGAATAAGCAGGACATCTAAACACTATCCGCAAACCATAAAATACCGACTCTCCAATCTATAACTCATTCGGGATCTGAAAATATATGGCTTTAGACGGCGATCAATCATCAAGTGACACACATGATTAACCGCTCCTATCCAAAACTCTGGCAATCCGGATTGCACTCTATACTATGAGGCTTCTATAGTGTGTCCCTATCATGCGCTTCTACCACTCCCACCTTTCTTTGACCACTAAGGAACCATAACACCATGATCCTTACAGAACTTTGCGTAGAAGAAAAACTCTCTGGCGCTGAAAATCCTGATACATAAAATATAATTTGCCAGATCTTACATCACCATGCTTGCTGCCGACAAATACCATTGCAATCATGCCGCTCTTTTTTGCAACAACTGTGACCTGCTTGCTTTCTTTCATTGTTCTGCTTCACCGCTCGCTACCATAAGCCTTCATGCTTAAATTCGATAGAATCCGAGCACTCTTGGTCGTCTAACATAAGATCTGATCTCCACTGACAACTCCTTGACCGATCTAATTTTGACAACCGCCAATCCGACACTTCGTCGGATCAAAACTCTCTCGTTCATCAAACATAAGATCTGGTCTCCAAACGCTTCCGCTGGTAACTTCTTGACCGATCTTACTTTGCCAACCGCTAATCTGACGCTCCCTCAGATCAAACTCTCTCGTTCGTCAAACACAAGATCATGTCTCCAAATGCTTCCGCTGGTAACTCCTTGACCGATCTAACTTTAACAACCATCAATCCTACACACCGTCGGATCAAACCTTTTTCTTTATGATACCTCTACCGCTTCAACTATACATCACATCGATCATCTAATACAAGATCCAGTCTCCAAACATCTCTGCTGGTATCTCCTTGACAGATCTAATTTTGACAACCGCCAATCCGACACTTCGTTGGATCAAATTTTCTTCTTTAAGATGCCCCCGCCATTCCAACTTGACATCGCATCCATCGCTATCTCACGAACTCGAAGCTCCGAGCGAACACCATGAGCTCTGATACCATTTGTTAGGAATCTTCCCTTCCGATACCTATCATCGAGAGAAAAATCCTGTCTTTAACGTACGAGCATGCAAGCCAGCAATGCATAAGAAGAAGTATCAACACAGACTTTTAACGTGGTTCGACCGACCGGCCTAATCCACAGGGAAAATATGAGAATTCCATTAATATAAGAAAGAGATTACACCCGATAACTTATCATGCCCTTGATTTGATCATCTAAAATATTAATGTCTCAAATCTTAAGTAGAAACATATTCTTTCAATGAAGATAAAAGTTACAAGAACTCACACACACATCTCTCTCTCTCTCTCTCTCCTCTCTCTCTCTCTCATCTTAGCTCATCTTCTCTCTCTTGATCTCATCTTAAGAGAGGGGAGTTACAACCCGTATAAACATAGAGACTACACATTTCTTATCTTAGCATTAGCCTTGGAATTTGTTGAGCCTTTGTTGTGCCCGTCTGAGCTTTGCTTTGTTGTGCCCGATTCTTCTTGATAAAAGCATCACCCTATTTATTGTATAGAATAAATCTTTTCCTACTCAGATTATGATCAATATAAATCTACTTTATCCTTATCTAATAGAATATTTCCACTTATTTAAATTTAAATTTAAATCTATATTTAAATAAAAGACTTATCTTAATTCTATCTATAATAACAAACTATTTAAATTTTAAACTAATATTAACAATATATTTTCCCACTTGTTGGATCGATTAGATCTCATCTCTATATAATGTCGCCGCTAATATGTATTTCTTGCCGCAAAAGTAATAAAGTTAAGAAATAAAGCACTTTATTATCACTAAGAGAAGGTATCTTTTCGTTTTTCTCTTGAAAATATTAATAATAATTCCACAACTAAACCAGGTTTGACATTGATATGGGAGTTGGGATAACTAGGACTATATCAACTTGCAAAACTCCGGTCTCATCTAAGTTTCTTGAACTCCATTAACACATCTTTTATGACATGACCTGAGTTAATTAATTTTTAGTGGAGTCTGGGGTTTCCAAACCTAAAGTTGCATATCCCTATATCCCTGCCTCCACTTGTAAATAAACTCCGGTCATCTTATTGGCCTTTGCACCTAAAGTTTTGATTATTTTGTCCTGAATATGTAAAATTAATTAACTTGCAAAGACCAACATATTAAAAATAAAGGCATATATAATCAGTAGTATATAAAAACAAAACCCCTAGTTTTTGAAGTAAGAACAGATCAATTCAAACCGTCAGCTACAAAAAGCTATCATCTTTTATTTGGCAACACATCAATCATAGGAAAATCCCAAAAGGGTTTAACAAAAACCCTAAGCTGGCCCTGTAACAACTACATATATAGTACATACATCAAGAAAGCATTAATTAATTAGGCTTACTTGCCTGTGCCAAAAAGAAAAACAAGAGAAAAAAGAAAGCAGTAATTAACCAGATGAACCAAGTTATTAACTTGCAAATACACCTGATGATCTCACAAGTGGTATTTCCTCAGATTACGATACGTGGCTGATGACGTATCCCGAAAGCTACAGAGGCAGAATAAATAAGTTGCATTAGGGGCATTCCTCGGGACCTCGTCTCGAGGAAGTATCCGACCTTTCAGGAGACCTTCCTGAGTACTTTTCACCTTCACGCAGCAAACTACCAACAGCTCGTCTCTGAGCTTCCTCAGTCTCCTTTCTCGTCTCCGAGCCATCTGACATGCCGAGCTTCCTCGGCCTCCCGGCTCGTCTCCGAGCTCCTGACATGCCGAGCTTCCTCGGCCTCCCGGCTCATCTCCGAGCTCCTGACAGAACGAGCTTCCTCGGTTTCCCCCGATCAATCAAGAGCGCGGAGTCCATGCACCTCCGCAACGGCTCCGCGTATATCGCCAGGAAAAGATATCCGCCTCCCCACGTTCCACGTCCCACGCTAGCGTATCCCCCCATTAATGGGCACATCCCGCCATTAAATGCGAAGATAACGCTGGGGCGTAACTGACGGCGATGATCTCGCGCCTGCTCGCACCACACGACCACTATATAAACCCCTCTTTCAGACGACTCAGGTAATTCGATCTCATTTCCAATACGCCATTGCTCTGCACCTATTCCTCGACACTAACTTAATCGTCAGAGGGTCCTACGGTGGTCACCTACCCTGGGACTTCCTTTGCAGATAGCTCAACGTCAACGCCAACCCATTGAGATCCACATGCTCAACAACTCCTAAACCAAATCTCAACCGTCAAAGACCTCCATCAAAGGATCGACGGAGGACAACATCTGAAGGAGATCACAACCTCCATCAGTTAGCGCTGTCTGTGGGAAGCGTTTCAGAAGCTTCTCCATCCCTAAAATTGATCTTCCGCCCTCGACCCGATAGCGAGCGACAACCGCAATGATCCGAATACGAACCACCACAACGGAGGAGGGAGCGGCTCGTCTCCCCCTCCTAACGTGATCAATGCTTTATCCGCTTGGATAGACAGGCTCACATCGCTGGTGAACGCCCTCGTCCGTGTAAAAGCGGCGGGCCCTCCCTACCAGACTGCAGTTCCCCTTTTCCGGGATAACGACGTCCGCAGAAGGACGGATGGGCACGCTCAAGCCCTCGATCTCATTCACGCTCACCTCAGCGTCACCGAGTGTCGGCGTGCCGACTCCGTCCACCGTGACCCACATGCGGCAATTGATTCCATGACCCGCTGGGCACCGGACAGCTCCATGCCCCAATCCCAGGGAAGACTAAGCCGTCACTCCGATGCCCGCCGTGCGCTCTCTCCTACTAAGGAGGTGTCGGTCAGCTCGGCTGCTTCCAGGCATGACCGACGCCCCCACTCTCACCGGGGCAGCGCGAACAGCGAATGTCCGGACTACTCGAGAAGGGCCTCGCCTGAGGATTTGAGAAATTTGATAGAGTAGAATCGAAGCCGCACCATTGTGCAGACCCGAAGCGGGGGTAGCCACCACTCCGACTGTGCAGAATCCTCGAAGGACCACCACCAACTTGAAGCCCTCGAAAAGAAAATCGAAGGCATATGACGAGATGGCCATACGTCCGGCGAAAGGGCCAGGTACTCCGCCGACTCACTAACAAAGCCCTTTATAGAAGAGTTGCTGGCCGAGCACGTCTCGTCCAGGAAAAAGTCGCCAAAAGTGGCCCTTTTCGACGGGAATTCCAGCCCGAAGGACCACTTGGACGCTTTTACGACGGGCATGATCTTCCAAGATAACTCGGACACGGCTCAATGCTGAGCTTTTCCCACCACCTAATCCGAGCTGGCCGGGACTAGTTCCGAGGACTTACGCCACGCTCCATCTCGAACTTTGACGAGCTGGCCACCTAATTCCTTGGTCACTTTGTTGGGAACCGACGACAGAAGAGGACGGTCGACTACCTGTTCACTATCAAGAGCGGAGACAAGAAATCCTTCAAAGGGTATGTCACCCGCTTCTACAATACTCTCCTGGAAGTCCCCGAGCACCACAATGAAACAGATATCACCGCACCGAGGTCGGGTCATAGGTACAAAGAGTGGCTCCACTCTTTTGCATTAGCGCAACCTAAGACCATGGTCGAAGTGAAAGTCTGGACCGAGCGAGAAATCTAACTCGAGTCCGAGGTGAACTCAAACCTCCACCGAGCCGACCAGGCGGACAGAAAGAAAAGGGATAGGGAGGAGAAAAAGAAAGTCGATCGTCTGAAGTCTTACTCCCCGAGGTTTCAGGAGTACACACCTCTAAACATCTCTCAGACCGAGCTGTTGGAGGAAGCTAAGGGCGAAAGGTTCTTCAGGCTCCCACCGGCTACCGGAAGCACGGGCAAACGGCTCTGAGGCCCGTATTGTGCCTATTACCGGATGCAAGGACATCCGACCGAGGATTGTAAATAGCTGCGCGATTATATCGAAGAGCTGATCTGCTCCGGTCACTTAGAGAAATACCTGCGAGAAAAACGTCAAGAAGATAGGGGGCAAGCCGGCCAAATTACTGTTAGTTGTATGTATGCCCTAGAGGCCATTATTATACATATGATGTATATTATAGTGGATGCTTGGACATATATAGAGAGAGGACTTTCTTGCTCGACATGATAGTATGCTATCTGGTTGCTCTTTATCTTAACATGTATACTTATCTCTTGATACTGTCTCATGATTATATGTTGGTAAAGCCCTTAGGATGTGTACTTGACTACCAGGATTATGATGCAGATCATACAAGTGGGGCCATGGTAGTCCATAAGTTTATCCTTTAATATTTCTAATCATTGGTGTATCGAGACAGGGCATCGATATACCAGCGTAGACTAGCGCATACGCTTCTCGACCCATGAGATGGGCGATGGATGATCCTATATCCATTGGTGTTTGACATCAAAGATGGTATACGGGTTCTCAGTGGAGACTGGGTACACTGGACGGAATCGCCGAGAATTCCTAGATGGTATTATACCTGACGTCAGACAGCAGTTCTCTGGTGACACTGGTACAGGTTAGTCTATAGACCGGAGATCGTCATAGAGTCTTGTGTGATTCCCACTGTGCTTTAATTTCCACCTTACCACGTTCAAGAGGACGTACAAAACGGTGGTTTTTGGGTACAGTCCCTATTCACATGGAGGCAATGAGCGACAGGAGGGGATTTCGTCTCTCCCGATATTGGGGGTAGATGTCTGTTCCCCTCCGAAAGACGGCGCGACAGACGTCTTGCCTGAGATTCGGGGCAGATGCTAATTGGTGCTATCCGTCTACCTCTCCGAAGATGCCAAGTTGATTTATAGCACCGTGTATCGGAGGTTTAAACGGATGCGTCCGATGTAGCAGACTTCGTCAGATTCCCCCTCGCTTGAGGGGTTTTTGATTGTGGGGACGCTCTTCCCTGCAGGCGCAAGCCCCTGCAGTTAATTACGCTACCGCATCGCGGTAACAACTTTCTCCTTCTCTAGATGGTCACTTCGTGTCGTGTATGTTTGTTTTATTTTTGGTTGCCCGTGGATTGTATACAGAGACTGAGTTATGTCGTCGCCCGTAGGGCGTGGACTAGTCCAAATCCGTATTATCTTAGATTTGGGTTTGGGGGTTTGGGTTTAAGGATACGTTAGCCCCATTTGAGACTAAGATCAACTTAAACGTTTGTTAAGGATACGTTAGTCTAGTTTTAGACTAAGATCGACTTAACGGGATCGTTTAGATCCAACAAGAGAGCAATTAAGGAAGCCCTGTTGTTTAGTTTAGCGACGTTGCGGTCGATAGGTAGTTTAAGGATATTGCGGTCCAATGTTAGTTTTAAGACATTGCGGTCAAGGTTAAGGACATCATAGTCCGTGGATTTATGGACTTCACGGTCCGGCGTTAGTTTTAAGACGTCACGGTCAAGGTTAAGGACCTCATAGTCCGTTGTTAGTTTTAAGACATCCCGGTCAAGGTTAAGGACATCATAGTCCGAGGATTTAAGGACTCCACAGTCCGGCGTTAGTTTTAAGACATTACGGTCAAGGTTAAGGACATCATAGTCCGTTATTAGTTTTAAGATATCCCGGTCAAGGTTAAGGACATCATAGCCCGAGGATTTAAGGACTCCACAGTCCGGCGTTAGTTTTAAGACATTACGGTCAAGGTTAAGGACATCATAGTCCATGAGTTTAAGGACCCCACAGTCCGTATCAATGTGTGGTTGTCGGGACCCGTCACCTCTTTGAAGACGTTGAGAAATTACAACGACAAATATCAAAGAAGTGAAGAGATGTACCCTCGAACCAAAGTAGATTAAGTGATCTGTAGTCCAATTTGGAACCAAGACCAATTTATTAGGTTATGAGCACATTGGCTCAGTTGAGTCTGGATTGAGAACTTATGGCCTTCTTGGGCTAAGTCCAATCATGTTTGGAATATTGGCCCTCTGTTGGTCCATTGAAGGAGAGGCTTTGCCTCTGAAAAATCAGCCAACTTGGCTAAGAGTAGTGTTAAACACTAAAGATCAAAAGTGTTAAACACTAGAGATAGATTTCTTAAACTAGTGTTAGACACTAAGAGTACAATCAGTGTTAAACACTGGAAATATAGTTCTTGATGTAGTGTCAAACATCAGAAGGTAATAGTGTTAAACACTGCAAATAGGGTTCTTCAAATTAGTGTTAATCACTAAGAAAATCAGTGTTAAACACTGGAAACAGGGTTTTCAAATTAGTGTTAAACACTAAGAAAATCAGTGTTAAACACTGGAAACAGAGTTTTCAAATTAGTGTTAAACACTAAGAAAATCAGTGTTAAACACTGGAAACAGAGATCTCAAATTAGTGTTAAACACTAAAAAAAGAGGGGTCACGTGTGGACACGTGAGAGCGCCCTGATTCCCTTTATTTTGTTCTGCCAAAAGTATTGCATACTTTGGAGCATCACGTGCTGTCACGTAATGGGAATTTGGGTGTTTGTCTGTTAGAGCTTTTGCCAAGGGGTCACGTGGTAGCACGTGAGAGCGCCCATAGCTTCTGTTTCTTTTGCTTTTTCTTTGTGTGCTTCAGGGGTCGCGTGGGGCGTGAGGCGTTGCCTCAAAGTTCTTTTCTGTGGATCTTTACAGAGGTCACGTGGTAGCACGTGACTCTGGTTCTTTGCATGTTTGAAGATCTCTTTATCTTTTTAAGAATTAAATTCTTCATAGGGTTAAACCCTAGCAATAACTTTAAAGGAATTAAATTCCTACTTTATTTTGAAGAATTATATTCTATTCTTAGATAGGGTTAAACCCTACTTTCTTTTCTGTAGAAATTAAATTCCCCATATATGTAAAGAATTAAATTCTGGCATAGGGTGAAACCCTAGTTTCTTTTTTAAGGGAATTAAATTCTTGAGAGTTTGAGATAATTAAGTTCTCAATTAGGGTTAAACCCCAGTTCTGTCCATTTTGAAGGAATTAAATTCCTTAATATAGGGTTAAACCCTAACTTTATCTCAAAGGAATTAAATTCCTATAACTCTGTGAGAATTAAATTCTCAAAACTCAATTCCTCCTCTATATTTTAGATCTGCATGGCAGGATCTCAACCCAATGAGAATTAAATTCTCAATTTATGGGGAGATATGCACTTTGCAGATCTTCAACCAGAGAAAGAGCTAAGTTCTTTTCTTTTATAAGAGTTAAACTCTTGGATTGAGAATTAAATTCTCTTTTTGAAGCTTTTACCCCCTTTCTTTTCTTACCTAGGGTTTTTCTTTGTAGATGTAACACCTTAGGATATGTTTAGTGACTAATTATATTTAAATAATGGGTTTTTAATAAAAAGCTTACCAAATTGTGTTTTAAATATTTTTCCTAATTTAATAAATATTTTTCTGAAATTTTCCTAGGCTTGCACACACATGTGCATGTAAACTAGGGTTTTTAAAATGAGTTATTACCATGATGAGTGACCATGGTGGGTTAATCTTGAGGATTAAGCCTTTTGGGTTTTAATTAAGTTTAATTAGTTAATTAAGAGTTGCTTTAATTTGAATTTGTTATGGGTGTTGACTTGTGAGAGAGAGAGGGAGTGTGCATCGTGGCTTTAGGCCATGCTTGCAATTAATGAAGAGAGAGAGGAGGGTTGACATTGGGTGATGATTTTTTTCTCTCAATTCTTTGTTTCTTTCTCTCAACCTCACACACTCACACACACACACACTTACCTCTTCAGCTCCAGCAGAAACAAGCAGCACAGCAGCAGCCAGCAGCACAGCAGCAGCCAGCAGCAGCAGAGATCAGCAGCAACAACAGCACCAGCAGCAGCAGCTAGCAGCAGCAACAGCAACAGCACCAACTACAGCCCCTTCCCTGCACTTCTTCTTCTTCCTCCAGCTCCCTAGGGTCAAGTGTGAGGTATATTTCCTTAACTTACTCCCTAGTTTGCTTGGTTAGAGTAGTTTTTGCTTCGGTTAGTGGTTTTTGATGCATTTTAGTGCGATATGAGGTGTTTAGTGGAAACTTTGAGCAAATGTTGTGTGAATTGGTTTCAGTAGGTTGTTAGAGGGTTGTTGAGACCATATTAACTTAGCTTAACCCCCCAATTGCACTAAAATACCACCAGTTCCCTAATTGATGCAATTCATCATTTTTAAGCTAAAACTGAGTTTTCTGGAACTGCTATTGACCCGGTAGGTTCAGGATGAAATTGAGGATACTGCAGTATAGTGGATAGGTGCTGATACCCTAGATAGAACCCGACCCCCTAACTCCTTCATGTGGCCGCCAATTAATTTATTCTGGCCGCAATTTGCGGCCAGATGGGTAGGGTTTGGTCCTATAGGTGTCTGCTAATATGTAGAGTGTTGTGATATATATATTTTTGAAAGTTTAGTTCTGTATAAAAATCTGGGACTAAATACCTGTTTTGCCGTACTTCTAAACCTTCGCGACACGCGTGATACGTGAGTGGGTTTGGGGTTTAGCGTATCGCGACGCGTCAGGATAGTTTCAGGCGCGTGATCACACGTTTTAGCGTATCGCGCACACGCGCGATTGGTTTACGACACGGGTTTCTAGTTGGACTGTAATATCACGTTTCTGTGAAATTGAGCTTATGTGTGATATATATTATGTGATTCTAGGTTCGCAGGCCAGTGAGACGGACGCTGCAAAGAAGGGCAAGCAAGTCGTCGGCTACACTTAGCGCGAGACTTCTGTGAGTAGATTTCACATCTACGGGGATATCGCCCACATGGCGTTATGCGTCAGGGCTGATAGGACCTTATTATTATATGTTGCATTTACCCCATGGACTGTCATCGCATATTGCATTCCCTGCTACATATATATATGCTTAGAACTGATAGAACACCGCACTATTACTAACGGTTTATGTTGCACGGGCACTAATTTGCATGCTACACACACACCGTTAGTAATTGTCATGACACACTCACTGTAGAGCTGCCATGATTATATTGCTGTAGTTCATCTTACATATGATTGGTTATGATTTCCTAGAAATTGGGAGCCGCATGACATCTTTAAGAACGGAAACTATTTTTAAAAGCGGTTTTCCCCTTATACCTATACCATGGATTGATTTACATTGCACCTCGCATTGGGTTTACTTCTTGGTGTTGGATTTTCATGTGATTTCTGGTTTTGAGGACCGTGGAAGTATTTAAGAAAAGATGCACTATTTTGAAAAACCCGGTACCTCGTGATATGATATTTTGGTGCGTCCACCACGCGTTTTCTCGGTGCTGAGACGTGTTGTAATACCCAGTTTTCTTATACGTCTAAATCCGTATTTTATTATTTTATGATTCTATTTATTTTACCTAAAAAAATTTATTTATTTTATCTATAATTTTATCCCTTCTAAATCCCATTATTTTTTAAAACCCAAAACTAAATCCTTTTTCCATTTGATTTTAACCCTAAGACCCAACACCATTCTAACCCTATATCATCTCATTTTTTTCCCGTAGCCCATTTCTAAGCCCACTGGGAAAAACCATAAAGAAATTACTAAACTAAATTCCAGCCCGACCCACTTCCATTTAATTATAAATCCTTTCTCTTTATTCGCTGGCCCAATCAAGCCCGGCCTTCTTATTCTTTTCCCTTAATTCTTTTATTTTTATTCTTCTTTTTTTTTCAGCCAACTCTCTGGCCCTGCCCACTCGTCACCTTCCCTCACCCGTTTCACCCTCAAACCCTATTACTGTTCCTCTTCTTCAATTCTCCAACGGCTAATTCCTTCTTTCGCGCGCGCTTCTCACGCCGCCTCCTCCGCCTGCGCCCACGTCGCCTGGCCGTTACGCCCACGACGCGCGACCCCATCCACCACTACTCCCTCCTCCTCGCTCGCTCTCTCCCTCGTTCTCATGTTCCCCCTTCTCGCTACACTCCCGACCCGAGCACCCCCTGTCGAGTCCCTACACCCATCCAAGCTTTTCGCACCCCTACCGTCGATCATCCCCGATCATCACCACCGCCTCCACACCGTCATCTCCACCTTTGTCCCCACCCTCGTCGCACCCACCGATCCACCATTAACCACCACCGACCATCCTCTACAGCTCCGATCTCCGGCCACCTTTTCCCGACCGCCCTCATCTCCACCCTCGATCACGAGCACCTCCTTAAGTCTCGTCGACCTTTCCTCCCCCCGCGGCATCATCATCAACACCATCGTCGTCGTCCCTCTGCACTCTCTCCCTCTTCCCTGCGCTTCCCTCTCCCTGTAATCGCCCTTTTCTCTAACTCCCTCTGGCTTTTTCCCTCTCTGTCTCACTTTCACTCTCTCTCTCTCTCTCTCTCTATCAGCCTACTCCCCCTCTCCCACTCTCTCTGCCTCTAACTCAGACTCTCCCTCTCTTTCTCACTCTCTCTCCCTGTCTCTCTCTCTCTCTCTCTTTCTCACTCTGCCCTCTGCCCTTCTCTCTCTAACCCTCATCTTTCTCTCTCTTTCTCTCTCTCTCTCTCTGGTCTCTCTCTCTCTCTCTCTCTCTCTCTCTTTCTCACTCTGCCCCTCTCTTTCTCTCTACATCTCTTTCTCCAACACCTATCTCTCTAAATCGTTTCCCGCTCAATATCTCCCGCCCTCTGCAACCTCTCGCCATCGGACGCACAGCACCGTCACCCTCTGTTCCGGCCAACCAACGCCACAGTTTCAGTCGCCGTCGTTGCCGTCAAGCGAAGCTCGAACCGAGGCCAAGCTTTGTCGTGATCACGTCTTGCCATTACAATAGACCGCATCGCTGCCGTGCATCGCCTAGACGTCTCCAGGAAAGTATTCTACTTGCTTACATGCTATTTATCTAAGTTACAATCGTTAAATACATGAATTATAATGTTACAAGTTTAAAACTATTATGTGCCGTAACTGTTCGATGCTTGTTCCCTTAGGAAAACATTACCAAATTTGACGGAACTCAATGGTGTAGGTTGGCCCGTAGGGCTGTGAACATAGTGTATGAATTTCGTTGGATAATTTGATCGTTAACGACTAAAACAACTGCCCCCAAGTTTAACCGTAAAACTGTAATTCTGTTGCACCTGAAAACCGTTAAATTCACCATAAATCATATACATATTATAATGGTACGTTCGAGGGCTCAAATCGAAGATAACTCGATGAACTTTAACCCTATGCTAGTTTCCTGACATTCCTGTACTGAAATCGTGAAGATAATTGTATCGGAGTGCGACTCTGGACTGCAGTCCAGAGCGACTCCAGTCGTGCTTGCTGTTCCGTATTGAATACCACAGGATTTCCTTAACTTGTACGTTGCGGAACTCCGCTGATTATTGTAGGTAACTCTGTTAGCTAGACAACACATTTGGTTTCGTTCTATTTCGTTACAGTTTGATATTTAATCTGTAATTTAATAGATCGGGACACATAACAGTCCCAGCAGAATCAGATTTGACATGTTAATATTAAACAGATTATAACTCCTAACGTACAGATGCGATTGACGATCGGTCTGTTGTGTTGAAAACTTTACTGAAAACCCTAGAATTCATCCAACTGTAGAGTCACTAAAATCCGATCCCAACTGGGATCAAAATGCGTTGCGAAATGGATTTCTGATTCTGAAACCGGATTTTCAACCGCGTGCGCTTAAAATGAAATAGTTATAACTAATGATCCTAGAACCCGATTGGCTTGAAACAAAATTTTATGGATGGATAACCGAACATATTAATTACTACCTGTTTATCGTTTCGCTAAATTATATACATATGTTTCATGATAAATCGTGCAAGTGATAGACTGTTATTTTTATGACACCTTAATTGTGCTTATATACTGTTCATGCATCATATCATACCTATATCATTATAGTGATAACCTAGTGATATCGTGCATTCACCCAGTGTTAGATTTTAGTGATGATTGTGGCAAGTACGTCAGTGTTCGTGTATCCGTGATTAAGTGAAAGTGATACGTACTTGTACACAATCAGTGACCCTATTGTTCTATTGCATTGTCGACGTCTGTGGGATACGTGTATGTGTGACTATAAGTGGTATGGGACACTTATGGAAGCGCTTGCACGGGTGTCACAGATAAGGCATCCGACACTGCCATTTATCTTAGGTATTGGTCGGGACGTGCTTGATGGAGGTCCTGCCTCCAGTTCTCGCGCAGACTTGTCACGGATCGATTAGTATTTAGGGTGATGGTTAGCGTTTGATGTAGACCACGGGGTGTGGGGTAGTTTAAGTGTGAGTTCAACAGAATCTCGGGAGTCCCATGCCGGCTTATATATTTAGGGAGTTATATGGAGATTTACAGGGTACGTGATATATACACCGTGATATTCTTGTTACATGTTGGGCCCGTGGTCCTTTGCCCTTGGGTGGAGGACACTCGCGAGTGGTTGACTCTCACACTTGGACTGACGATAGGCTTAGTGACCTGTACAGTGAGACTTAGAGACTGATAGGGATACTGGCATTTCATTCCTTATATATATTGTGTGGCATACGTGACATATTGTTATACTGCTTTACTGTTCCGCTGCATCGATTACTGCACATTCATATTCATGCTGTCACTGATTTACTGTTATTCACATATATTACAACTGTTAAAACTGTCACTTGATATTATATATATTATATTGCTATTGTGTCGCTCTGACGACCTGAGTATGCATGCTCAGTGTGAGGAGAAGATTTAGCTTGGATCAGAACTAGACGTACTTCACAGACTTCTTGACCTGCTACTCCGAGTTACTTTCGTTTGTTCCATTTCAGGTCAGTTTATTTTATTGTATCTTTCAGTTACTGCATTTCCCATTACCTGCGCATCGTTTACTGTTTACCATGATAAACTAGAAGCCGAAGTGTGACTACGGTAGGACATTTCCTTGGCCGTAGGAGCATGGCTGGCCTTGTCTATCCATCGTATTCCGTATTTTGGGAAGCGGGGCGTGACACGTGTGCTTGAAGCCCGATTCGAGGAGATGGATGATCCGTTTGCGGGTTTGTGGTGGACCCGGTATGGTACCCCGGGGCGAGAACGGTTTCGCTGTGCAGTAGACGGTGAGCCCGGCGGAGGGACCACTACCTACCGGTGATTGGTTGGACCTGGCAGTTGTCCGGAGGATACTGACCAGAGTCGAGAGATGGATGCGGGATGATCCGTACTGCCGGGACCGAGGGCCGACACCGCAGACGGACCCCATGGGCCGATCTGGACTGACGGAGCCCGATATACGAGGATTTGCGTGTCGATGCTGGACACGAGTATTTTATGATATTTTGGGTGCCGATGTTGGGCACTCGTGATCTCTCAGAGATGTACAGGATTTGAGGGCCGATGGGAGTGCCGGCGCCTGAGTTTATTTGGGATTTGGGTGCAGCCTGAGGCACCGATTATTGTTTTCCATGTTGACATATCCATGTAGATGTTATTTATCCCATGCTCAGTATTGATTACTATGCATCTCATCCTGTAGTACTTACCTGATAGAGCACTTGCATTACTATTGCATCCACTGTTTGTCATGCATTGATATTATCTGCTGGCATTAGTAGAGCAGCGCCGTATGTGCATGCTCGCGATTACCTTTATATGTTATCTCTATTCACGAGTTGGCAACTCATCCCCGTTGTGCCACAGTATTTGCAGGTTGCCCTTGGGAGTAGTCACGGCTGGCTGTTTACCGCATCTTTTGGCACAGATACCATTGCTGAGGCGAATTACCCTTTTTGCTGTTAGGTGGGTTTTTGTACGGTATCTGTTATCTTTCAGTTGTATATTGATGTATATAGTACTCTCCGTCTACCTTTCTGTATTGACTTAGAGACAGTTGTGAGGACGATGTGTATGATTTGTACTCTGGTGTCGAGTTCGCATGTGAGCCGACTGTACTTTATGCAGTCTTACCTTTTGTGATATTTGTCCTTGCTTTACTGTGTATTCTTCGCTACGGCGTCGTATATCATATTGTGATGATTTATTCATTTCAAATGTTATTTCTGCTACACCTTGCTTTTACCCGACTTGCGGAACAAATGTTAAAAATAGAAATGTTGCCAAAATTATAAAAGTTATAACTCCCGAACTTAAAAAGGATTTCTACTAAATAAATGGAAGTTTTTCAGACACGTATGACTGTTTTTACAAAAATGTTTTAATCACTCTTTATTTATTGGTTTTGATTTCTGGGTTCGGCTTACTTAGCCGCGTTATGCCTGTAGACATTGCGTGGTTAAGTGCCGGTCACGAGTCGAAAACTCTCGGGTCGTGACAAAGTTGGTATCAAAGCGTAGGTTTTACCTTCGGAGTGTAGGATGACCCTGGTAAGATGGAGTAGGTAGCTGCAGCAGGGTAGCGTAGCGTGTGTATGTTCCGCGGCATACTCACGACACGGTACTCCGCCTACGCAACCTTAGGACTTATTGATCTAAATTCCTTCTCGAATACATACATTCTTGCGATTCGATTTCTGTATTCTCATCGGATCCTACTTTCCTTTTCAGCCATTATGCCGCCAAAGACTACGAGGGCGCAGAGAGCGGCCGCGAGGGCCGAGATTCGATTTGACTCGTCCGAGACGAGGACTGATCCGGGAAGTGCACCCGTTGTACCTGAGCAGACTGTTCCTCCCATGACAGATTAGATCGCCACGCTAGGGGCTGGTATGCAGGAGATGCGCCAGACGGTGGGATCCAGCATGCAGGAGATGCGCCAGATGATAGGGTCGCTAGTTGAGACGCTTCGGGCACAGCGACCAGAGGTAGCTCCACCTGTTCCAGCGACCGCGATGGTACCTACCGCACAGCCAGATGCCCCTGCAGCCACGGAGGTGATTACAGTATCGCTATCAGAGTTCATGAGGCTGAAGCCTCCGATCTTCACAGGCACTGATATAGCCGAGGACCCACAGTCTTTCATTGATAAGATGGCCCGTATATGCCGTTCCCTCAGATGCGCAGATACGAGATGGGTCGAGTTTGCGAGCTTTCGCCTGGAAGGTCTTGCGCAGAAGTGGTGTGACTCAGTTGAGGAGGGTAGAGCAGCAGGTCTTCCTCCTATGACCTGGACGGAGTTCGTGACGGTATTTCTAGCCCGTTTCCTTCCCCAGAGTGTTAGGGATGCCTGAGCACGCAGATTTGAGGCCTTGCGCCAGACGCCAGGGATGACAGTGGCAGAGTATGACGTGTTGTTTACCGAGCTAGCAGTTTATGCCCCGTATTTAGTGGCTACCGAGGAGTTGCGAGTCAAGAGATTTATTCAAGGCCTGCTTACACCACTGTTCCTTGCGATCAGCGCACAGCACTACGAGACCTATGCAGCAGCTGTAGATGCAGCCTTATTGGTAGAGGAGCGCCTCGCTGAGACTTCGGCAGCCCCAGAGCCGAAGAGAGTACGTGCAGGTACATCGGTGCAGAGACAGCCTTTTCGACGCCGTGACAGACACCTAGCAGGTGGCAGAGATTCGAGGCGAGCCCGATTGTTCAGCTCTTATCCCCAGGAGGGTCAGCGGCCATTATCGGGATGTTTCCGTTGCGGGAGTTCTTATCATCGTGTGCGAGATTGTCCCGAGACACACCGGAGGGAGGCGGCAGCACCGCATGTTACTTTACCACCTTCACCACCCCAGAGGGCGTTACCTGTTGTACCTACCATTGCTCCGCGCCAGACTCATACACAGAGAGGTCGTGGGCGTGGAGGAGTTGCTCAGAGAGGAAGAGATGACCGAGGCAGAGGGCAGTCAGTTACAGGTGGTGGACAGGCACGGGTCTTTGCTTTGACGCATCAGGACGCGCAGGCGTCCAATGCGGTGGTTTCAGGTATCCTTCCTGTATGTTCAGTTGATACACACGTATTGTTCGATCCCGGATCCACGCACTCGTACGTATCCACACACTTTGTGCCGAGTTTGGGTAGAGAGTCCGAATTGCTTGATCAGCCGCTTGTGGTGACCACTCCTGTGGGAGAGTCGTTTGTTGCTAGGCACGTGTTCCGATCCTGTACCGTCTGTATTGGCGAGAGGGAGTTGCCTGTCGACTTGATCCTTCTTGAGATGTTGGACTTCGACGTTCTTTTGGACATGGATTGGTTAGCCACGTGCTATGCTTCTGTGGACTGCCGTGAGAAGACAGTTAGATTCTGTTTTCCCGGCGAGTCGGTTTTTGTTGTGTTGGGGGACCGTGGTGCCGCCCCTCACAGTGTGATTTCTTCTTTTCGCGCTAGACAGCTTTTGAGGAAGGGATGTCAGGGATTTCTCGCCTATGTTTGCGATGCTCGCGCCACAGAAGTTCTATTGGATCAGGTTCCGGTCGTTAGCGGGTTTCCTGATGTGTTCCCTGACGAGCTTCCTGGGTTACCGCCCGAGCGCGACATTTCTTTTTGTATTGATTTGGTTCCTGGCTCGGGGCCTATTTCCATACCGCCTTATCGGATGGCCCCGGCGGAACTTAGAGAATTAAAGGGTCAGTTGCAAGATTTGCTGGATAAGGGACTTATTCGACCCAGTGTTTCTCCTTGGGGTGCTCCAGTCCTGTTCGTCAAGAAGAAGGACGGCAGTTTGCGTCTGTATATCGACTACCGCCAGCTGAACAGGGTGACAGTGCGGAACAGGTATCCTTTGCCGCGCATCGACGATTTGTTCGACCAGCTTCATGGGGCAGGGTACTTTTCGAGGATCGATTTACGATCGGGCTATCATCAGCTGCGGGTTCGACAGGAGGACATTCCCAGGACAGCTTTCCGTACGCGCTACGGCCATCACGAGTTTTTGGTGATGTCGTTCGGACTTACCAATGCGCCAGCAGCATTCATGGACTTGATGAACCGTATTTTCCGGCCATATTTGGATCTGTTCATCATAGTCTTTATTGACGATATCTTGGTGTATTCCCGGAGTAGTGAGGAGCACGAGCAGCACCTGCGGATTACATTGCAGACCTTGAGGGAGCACCAGCTTTATGCGAAATTCTCCAAGTGTGATTTTTGGCTAGACAGCGTAGACTTCTTGGGGCACGTGATTTCACGAGACGGTATATGTGTAGACCCGAAAAAGATCGAGGCCGTTCAGCGTTGGCCCAGACCCACATCGGTGACGGAGATTCGCAGCTTTTTAGGGTTGGCCGGTTACTACAGGCGTTTTGTGCAGGACTTCTCCCGTATTGCTACACCGTTGACCGGGTTGACCCAGAAGGGAGTTCCTTTCGATTAGACGGAGGAGTGCGAGCACAGTTTTCAGCATCTACGGACTCGGCTGACGACGGCACCGGTGTTATCTTTACCTTCCAGATCGGGCGGATTTGTGGTCTTTTGTGATGCTTCTTGAGTGGGGCTGGGGTGCGTACTGATGCAGCATGACAGGGTGATCGTGTATGCCTCGCGACAATTGAAGAAACATGAGCAGAATTACCCCACTCATGATTTGGAGATGGCTGCAGTGGTCTTTGCCCTTAAGATCTGGCGACATTACCTATACGGCGAGTCGTGCCAGATATTCACGGATCACAAGAGTCTAAAATACATATTCCAGCAGCGGGACCTGAACCTTCGACAGCGCCGATGGATGGAGTTAGTGAAGGATTACGACTGCGAGATCTTATATCACCCGGGCAAGGCAAATGTAGTGGCGGATGCTTTGAGCAGGAGGCCCGGGAGTAGTCTATCTTGTTTGAGCGCAGTACAGGGACAGTCGTCAGCAGATTGGAAGATATTATGCGACAGCCGGATACAGTTCGAGTTCACGCCGACTGGAAGGCAGATAGCACATGTCCGTGCATGCCCACAGTTGATCGATCGTATACGTGAGGCACAGCTCAGTGATGACCGATGTTCAGAGATCATGGCACATATTGGACAGGGCAGATTTTCCGAGTTCGTGATCGATGGTCAGGGGATACTACGATTTGGAGTTAGACTGTGCGTACCAGATGCTGAGGGGCTGAGGCGTGAGATTCTTGAGGAGGCACATCGGTCGGTATATAGCGTCCATCCCGGTTCCACCAAGATGTATCATGATATGAGAGGTGTTTACTGGTGGGACGGAATGAAGAGGGACATCGCAGATTTCGTGTCGAGATGCCTGACTTGTCAGCAAGTGAAGGCTGAGCACTAGATGCCCGCGGGAGAGCTACAGCCGTTACCCATTCCGGAGTGGAAATGGGAGCAGATCTCTATGCACTTCATTGTGGGTCTATCCAGGACTAGTCGGGGGTATGACTCCATCTGGGTGATCGTGGATCGTTTGACGAAAGCGGCTCATTTCCTACCAGTGAAGACGACTTTCGGATTTACTCAGTATGCCCAGATCTACATCGACGAGATTGTGCGACTACACGGAGTCCCGACATGTATTTTGTCCGACAGAGGCACCCAGTTTACCAGTCAACTATGGCAGAGGCTTCAGGAGGCATTGGGCACTCGCTTGAGTTTCAGCACAGCATTTCATCCGCAGACCGACGGACAGTCAGAGCGGACCATTCAGACTCTCGAGGACATGCTCAGAGCTTGTGTATTAGATTTAGGAGGTAGCTGGGATCATCATTTTCCCTTAGTAGAGTACTCCTACAATAACAGCTACCAGGAGACCATTCAGATGGCACCATTTGAGGCTCTTTATGGGAGGAGATGCAGGTCGCCCACCTGTTGGACGGAGCTCAGTGAGAGCAGTATCTTAGGGCCACAGATCGTTGAGGAGACGACCGCGAAGATCCAGTTGATTCGCGATAGGATGAGAGCAGCCCAGAGTAGGCAGAGATCTTATGCAGACCGTCGGCGACGCAGACTTGAGTTTTCTGTTGGTGATCATGTTTTCTTGAGGGTCTCCCCGATGAAAGGTGTGATGAGGTTTGGGAAGAAGGGGAAGCTCTGTCCCAGGTATGTGGGCCCCTTCGAGATCCTCGAGCGTGTTGGTGCAGTAGCCTACCGTTTAGCCCTTCCGCCCAGCTTTCCAGATGTGCACCCCGTATTTCATGTCTCGATGCTCCGCAGATATCTTCATGATCCTTCGCATGCGATTCAGCACCCGACGATCCAGCTTGAGCGCGACCTATCCTATGCAGAGCAGCCGGTGATGATTTTGGAAAGACAAGTGAAGAAGTTGAGATCGAAGGACATTCCATCTGTTAAGGTACTTTGGCGTGGCCAGAACCGTGAGGAGGTCACTTGGGAGACCGAAAGCGAGATGATGAAGACGTATCCCCATCTTTTTGAAGGTACGTGTAGTTATATTTTTGAAATTCGGGGACGAATTTCTTTAAGGGGGAGAGATTGTAACACCTTAGGATATGTTTAGTGACTAATTATATTTAAATAATGGGTTTTTAATAAAAAGTTTACCAAATTGTGTTTTAAATATTTTTCCTAATTTAATAAATATTTTTCTGAAATTTTCCTAGGCTTGCACACACATGTGCATGTAAACTAGGGTTTTTAAAATGAGTTATTACCATGATGAGTGACCATGGTGGGTTAATCTTGAGGATTAAGCCTTTTGGGTTTTAATTAAGTTTAATTGGTTAATTAAGAGTTGCTTTAATTTGAATTTGTTATGGGTGTTGACTTGTGAGAGAGAGAGGGAGTGTGCATCGTGGCTTTAGGCCATGCTTGCAATTAATGAAGAGAGAGAGAGGAGGGTTGGCATTGGGTGATGATTTTTTTCTCTCAATTCTTTGTTTCTTTCTCTCAACCTCACACACTCACACACACACACACACACTTACCTCTTCAGCTCCAGCAGAAACAAGCAGCACAGCAGCAGCCAGCAGCACAGCAGCAGCCAGCAGCAGCAGAGATCAGCAGCAGCAACAGCACCAGTAGCAGCAGCTAGCAGCAGCAACAGCAACAGCACCAACTACAGCCCCTTCCCTGCACTTCTTCTTCTTCCTCCAGCTCCCTAGGGTCAAGTGTGAGGTATATTTCCTTAACTTACTCCCTAGTTTGCCTGGTTAGAGTAGTTTTTGCTTCGGTTAGTGGTTTTTGTTGCGTTTTAGTGCGATATGAGGTGTTTAGTGGAAACTTTGAGCAAATGTTGTGTGAATTGGTTTCAGTAGGTTGTTAGAGGGTTGTTGAGATCATATTAACTTAGCTTAACCCCCCAATTGCACTAAAATACCACCAGTTCCCTAATTGATGCAATTCATCGTTTTTAAGCTAAAACTGAGTTTTCTGGAACTGCTATTGACCCGGTGGGTTTATGATGAAATTGAGGATACTGCAGTATAGTGGATAGGTGCTGATACCCTAGATAGAACCCGACCCCCTAACTCCTTCATGTGGCCGCCAATTAATTCATTCTGGCCGCAATTTGCGGCCAGATGGGTAGGGTTTGGGTTAGGGTTTGGTCCTATAGGTGTCTGCTAATATGTAGAGTGTTGTGATATATATATTTTTGTAAGTTTAGTTCTGTATAAAAATCTGGGACTAAATACCTGTTTTGCCGTATTTCTAAACCTTCGCGACACGCGTGATACGTGAGTGGGTTTGAGGTTTAGCGTATCGCGACGCGTCAGGATAGTTTCAGGCGCGTGATCACACGTTTTAGCGTATCGCGCACACGCGCGATTGGTTTACGACACGGGTTTCTAGTTGGACTGTAATATCACATTTCTGTGAAATTGAGCTTATGTGTGATATATATTATGTGATTCTAGGTTCGCAGGCCAGTGAGACGGACGCTGCAAAGAAGGGCAAGCAAGTCGTCGGCTACACTTAGCGCGAGACTTCTGTGAGTAGATTTCACATCTATGAGGATATCTTCGCATGGCGTTATGCATCAGGGCTGATAGGACCTTATTATTATATGTTGCATTTACCCCATAGACTGTCATCGCATATTGCATTCCCTGCTACATATATTTATGCTTAGAACTGATAGAACACCGCACTATTACTAACGGTTTATGTTGCACGGGCACTAATTTGCATGCTACACACACACCGTTAGTAATTGTCATGACACACTCACTGTAGAGCTGCCATGATTATATTGTTGTAGTTCATCTTACATATGATTGGTTATGATTTCCTAGAAATTGGGAGCCGCATGACATCTTTAAGAACGGAAACTATTTTTAAAAGCGGTTTTCCCCTTATACCTATACCATGGATTGATTTACATTGCACCTCGCATTGGGTTTACTTCTTGGTGTTGGATTTTCATGTGATTTCTGGTTTTGAGGACCGTGGAAGTATTTAAGAAAAGATGCACTATTTTGAAAAACCCGGTACCTCGTGATATGATATTTTGGTGCGTCCACCACGCGTTTTCTCGTTGCTAAGACGTGTGCTTGAAGCCCGATTCGAGGAGATGGATGATCCGTTTGCGGGTTCGTGGTGGACCCGGTATGGTACCCTGGGGCGAGAACGGTTTCGCTGTGCAGTAGACGGTGAGCCCGGCGGAGGGACCACTACCTACCGGTGATTGGTTGGACCTGGCAGTTGTCCGGAGGATACTGACCAGAGTCGAGAGATGGATGCGGGATGATCCGTACTGCCGGGGCCGAGGGCCGACACCGCAGACGGACCCCGTGGGCCGATCCGGACTGACGGAGCCCGATATACGAGGATTTGCATGTCGATGCTGGACACGAGTATTTTATGATATTTTGGGTGCCGATGTTGGGCACTCATGATCTCTCAGAGATGTACAGGATTTGAGGGCCGATAGGAGTGCCGGCGCCTGAGTTTATTTGGGATTTGGGTGCAGCCTGAGGCACCGATTATTGTTTTCCATGTTGACATATCCATGTAGATGTTATTTATCCCATGCTCAGTATTGATTACTATGCATCTCATCCTGTAGTACTTACCTGATAGAGCACTTGCATTACTATTGCATCCACTATTTGTCATGCATTGATATTATCTGCTGGCATTAGTAGAGCAGCGCCGTACGTGCATGCTCGCGATTACTTTTATATGTTATCTCTATTCACGAGTTGGCAACTCACCCCCGTTGTGCCACAGTATTTGCAGGTTGCCCTTGGGAGTAGTCACGGCTGGCTGTTTACCGCATCTTTTGGCACAGATACCATTGCTGAGGCGAGTTAGCCTTTTTGCTGTTAGGTGGGTTTTTGTACGGTATCTGTTATCTTTCAGTTGTATATTGATGTATCTAGTACTCTCCGTCTACCTTTCTGTATTGACTTAGAGACAGTTGTGAGGACGATGTGTATGATTTGTACTCTGGTGTCGAGTTCGCATGTGAGCCGACTGTATTTTATGCAGTCTTACCTTTTGTGATATTTGTCCTTGCTTTACTGTGTATTCTTCGCTACGGCGTCGTATATCATATTGTGATGCTTTATTCATTTCAAATGTTATTTCTGCTACACCTTGCTTTTACCCGACTTGCGGAACAAATGTTAAAAATGGAAATGTTGCCAAAATTATAAAAGTTATAACTCCCGAACTTAAAAAGGATTTCTACTAAATAAATGGAAGTTTTTCAGACACGTATGACTGTTTTTACAAAAATGTTTTAATCACTCTTTATTTATTGGTTTTGATTTCTGGGTCCGGCTTACTTAGCCGCGTTACGCCTGTAGACGTTGCGTGGTTAAGTGCCGGTCACGAGTCGAAAACTCTCGGGTCGTGACAGTAGAGAATCAAATTCTTCCTTCTGAATTTTCAAGATCCCAAAGCTCTATATCTCTCCCTCTCCCTTCTCTTCTTTTTTGGCTCCTATTTATAGGAGAAGGAAAAGAATCAATCTGTTTTAGTGAATCTTTCATTGAAAGATCTGATCATTAATCTGGGCCTTTAGATTATTAGGTGAATTTTATTCACCATTGGATTTTAAATCCAAAGATATCTCTTTGTTATTTTTGGTTAGATTTAGGGGGAAATCTTTCCATGTCCAAGATTTTTCCATAAATTGGTGATATTTAATCACCTTCAGATTCTTGATCCAACGGTTTCGGATAAATCTTCTCATTTTGGAAAGATTTGAATGATCTCTCCTCAGAATTTAATTCTGTTAAAGAATAAGGCTGTTAAAGCCGGTCACGTGTGGCCACGTGACCCCTGGTCACGTGGAATGGGCTTCTCTTCTTCTGCGCTCTGTTCTCTGGCCGCTGCTTAACCATCATGTGCCAACACGTGACCACTGGTCACGTGTGAGCACGTGATGCCTCTTCTGGAGCTTTTCCCTGATTTTTAATCAGGGAACAAATGCCCCCACAGCTTTGTTCTCACGTGTCAGCACGTGAGTGCAACGCTGTCACTTTTTTGACCGTCGGATCTGCCTTGGGAGTAGGGTAGATGAAACATTTTCCATCCCATCCTATAAATGCCCATGTCCTTTTAGAAGAGCCTCCACTTTACTTCATCTTCTTCCTTGCACACTTTTTTCTGAGAATTTAATTCTCCTTTTCCAGAGCTTAGTTCTCTACTCCACAATCTTCAAAGTTTAACTCTGTTCGGGGAAAACCCATCTCTTCAGGTAGTGATCTTTGAACGATCGAGGAACCCTTATATATATTTTTTCAAAAACTCTCTGGATTTTAAATCCACACCAAGGGTTTCACCCCTTTTAACATGAACCCATTTTTTCTTCAAGTTCATCAACAAAAATAGAAAACCATTTAATCTTCGAACAGTAGATCTCTTAGGGTTCATATGATCTTTAGGGAGATGATGGTGGCGGTTCAAATCCATGGAATTTAATTCCATCCCCAAAAAAATGTTTCTGGGAGTTTAATTCCCCTTTTCAAAAGGAATTTAATTCCTACGAAGAACTAAGTTCTTCCCATGGGAACTTCATGGGTTTTCTTGCCCTGAGTCGTCTTCTTCACAATTAAGAGGAAGTTTGTAATGAATCTTCATGATCATTATTTCAGGTATTATGGATGCCCATTTGTACGATCTTGACGAAATCATTTCTTACGGAAATATTCGCGCACTGGGCCGCAGCCAGAACCAGGAGTTCACCAACGCTCAGTGTGGTGAGGTCATGAGCCGCTTCGACGAGTACAACGGTCAGTTACTCCCTCGTCGCTCTTCTCTTCTGAAACTCATCGTGCTGGCGATCTAGGAGGCGCTCCCTCTCTTTTGCACCGGCGTACCGCTCAGGGCATTGGATGCCGCTGAGAATAAATTGCATTCGGTGTATCTGATGAGCCTAATCTCGAAGAGGAGGCGAGACAATCTCATTGATCTCTTGCATCAGGCTTTTCAGTAGTCGGCCATACTTGCTGCTTATCGAAGGGTGGAGGACATCCGTGAGGATCCTGACGCTTGTGATCGCGAAAGAAAACATACTAGGACGGTTCGAAATGCCTGGAAGATCTTGGACAAAGTCACTTTTGAGTTTCTTAATCCATGCCCCGAATCTGAGGTCATGCCATTGTAATTGTTTCTTCTTGTTTTTGTATGAACTTTTAAAGTATGAGTGATAAGTTTTTCCTTCCCTTCTGTGTTTGCATGCCTTCATTCTGGGATTTTGTTATACTGTCATTGTTGCTGCTGACGAGTTCGGCGTGTGAGGCACCATTTTACTTTTCAGCGCATATCAAGTTTAGTGCTCACATGCTCTGCACGTGGGGCCCTTTTGATGGGGCTGTTTAATTTTTCATGCCATATTTTTGTGCACAGCATTAGATGCAGAAAAGGAGCCTTGGAAATAGTCCCATCTCCTTGATTTCCAATGCCTTCCCTTTTTTGGGCCTTGGAAATAGTTCCACCATGCAATATTCTCCGGGCGCAGCGTTTAATGCCCCTCTTTATAATCTGAGGTCATGGTCTTCTTTGTTTCTTCACAGATAAATCTATTCTCACTTTAGTGTGATTTATCCTGATAAAACAACTGAGTGCCATGGCCTGCAACCGCCCCCATGCTCGTCGACAGCCATGGGAAGTACCTATCGAGGAGATGATTCCTCGCTTTGCTGCACGACTGGTGGATCCCCTTCTTACCGACGACGAATGTGATTCAGCAATATGATCTCTTGATCCGCAGGGGGTCCTCCCTCCCAATGGGGTCCCTTTGGCTTCGGATGGTTCTTGCTACTATGCTTGCTGACATCCCTCCTCACCCAGCGGAGATGACCCTGGCGACGCTTGACGCGGCTGAAGACAAGCTCGAGTGTTTTCACGAAGCGTGCCTGATTACTCAGGCTTTGAAGGATTGCTCGGTTCACCAGTTGGGCCAGATAAGAGCCCGGCGGGCTATTATGTCTGCTTTTGCGGACGAACATGGCGCCAATCGGTGGGGAGCGACTCCTCATGAGAACCGTCGTTTCGATGTGTTGGAGAAGGCAGAAAGAGAGATGGAGAATTTTGCTCTTTGTTTTGTTAACCCGTGTGCCACTGATCATTTGTTTGGTGACCTTTTTCCGCTAGCATAGTCTATTCAAATTAGTGTACCCCTTTTTTATTAGTTGTTGCATGCTTTACATTGAATTTTCATGTTTGTTGTGCCCTCGTCCGTGTGTTTTGCCTGCGTAAATAAGCTTCATATTCCTCCCATGAGAACTTTCTTTAATTGCGAGTACTATCATTATGTTGCATGCACATCAGAGCTTTGGGTATCAGTTCTTTTTGAATATCATATAGTCGCAAATGCATGCTTGATAGGGTCCGTATCGGAAATTTCCCTTTTTTCCTCCCATATCAGGTGATGTGTGCATGTTTCAGATCGACTATTGCCGTCGGATGGAGGTTCGTTTATACAGTCTTGAGCGTACATGTCCTACTCCAGAGGCTGTGGCTGCGAAGGTGAGCTTACGGGGCTTGATCGAGCGGTGCGCGGCGAATATGGTATCATGCGAGAAGAGGCTCGGCCGCAAATTCTCGGAAAGGGAGCTGGCCTCTAAGGTATTGAGCGAGCTTCAAACCAGCCTCACAGCCAAAGCCAATAAAGCGTATGAACTCTGGCGGGTACTTCAAGAGTCTATCAGAGAGGTGGTGGCTCTTGATAAAGCTGCCGTGTTCACTCGCGAAAGGGTCGAGGCTCACAAGGCTACTGAGAAAGAGCTTGAAGGCCGGCTCGCCTCGTATCAGGCCCAGCAGGCTCAGGCGGAGGCCCGTCTTCTGGCGATCCTGAATCATGAAGCTATGGCCCAGCAACAGAAGGATGAGCTAGCAAAATTGCTAAATCGCCCGCCGGCTTGAAAACTTGTATCTTTTCCTTTCTTTTTGTACATATTCCTGAATGAGAGTATTTTCTTTTTGTTCTTTCATGAATTGTACTTTGTATCCATTTTGGTTTATGAATAAAGACATATTTTTCTTCTCCATGGTGTGTCTCCTTTTTATTGAATGTGTTCTGCGGACAACTTATCTTGGTATCTTTGCAGGGCAGCTGTTCCACTCCGAATGGCGGCCTAGACTTGAACGTCTTGCCTGAGATTCGGGGCAGATGCTATGTGGTTTCATCCGTCCACCTCTCCGAAGATGCCAAGTTAATTTATGGCACCGTGTATCGGAGGTTTAGACGGATGCGGCCGATGTAGCAGACTTCGTCAGTTTCCCCCTCGTTTGAGGGGTTTTTGATTGTGGGGACGCTCTTCCCTGCAGGCGCAAGCCCCTGCAGTTAATTACGCTACCGCATCGCGGTAACAACTTTCTCCTTCTCCAGAATTTCACTTCGTGTCATATGTGTTTGTTTTGTTTGTGGTTGCCCGTGGATTGTATACGGAGACTGAGTAATGCCGTCGCCCGTAGGACGTGGATTAGTCCAAATCCGTATTTACTTAGATTTGGGTTTAGTGTTTTTAGTTTAAGGATGCATTAGTCGCGTTACGGCTAAGATCAACTTAAACGGTCGTTAAGGATACGTTAGTCCTGTTTGGGACTAAGATCAACTTAACGTGATAATCCATTTAATATCTGGCTATCAGGACTCGTCACCTCTCTAACGTCGTTGAAGGATTACAACGGCAGATGTCAGAGGAGTTCAGAGATGTACCCTTGAACCAAAGTCGATTTGGAGTTTTATAATCCATTTAAATGTTTAAGGATACGTTAGCCATGTTTGGGGCTAAGATCAACTTAAACGGGACCGTTTAGATCCGGCAAAAGAGCATTTGGAGGCTCTATTGTTCCAGTTTGTAGACGTGGCGGTCCATATTCCAGTTTGTGGACGTGGTGGTCCATCGCCAGTTTAGGGACGTGGTGGTCCATCGCCAGTGGTGGTCCATCGCCAGTTTAGGGACATGGTGGTCCAATATTAGTTTAGGGACGTGGTGGTCCGATATTAGTTTAGGGACGTCTCGGTCCGACATTAGTTTAGGGACGTTTCGGTCCGACATTAGTTTAAGGACGTTTCGGTCCAACATTAGTTTAAGGACGTTTCAGTCCACGAGTTTAAGGACCCCGCAGTCCATATCCATGTGTGGTCGTTGGGACCCGTCACCTCTCTGACGTCGTTGAAGGATTACAACGATGGGTGTCAGAGGAGTTCAGAGATGTACCCTTGGACCGGAGGTAAATTGATCTGAGAGAGAGAGCATTTGTGCTCAGTTCAATTTAATTTAAGGACTTACGGCCAGAATTGGGCTAAGTCCAGTTGAAAATGTTCAACATTTTATTTGCATTTGGCCTGTTAGGACTTTACTGGGGCTCTGCTCCTGTTTAATAATGCATGGCATTTTTGTTTGGTCTATTAGACCTTTATTTGGGCTCTGCCCTTTTATAAATGATGCGCAGCATCTGTTTTTTATTTGGGCTCTGCCCTTTCTAAAGTAATGCATTGCATTTAATTTGGCCTGTTAGGCCCTTTTTAATTGGGCTTGGCCCTTTTAGGAAATGCATTGCATTTATCAGGCGTTTTGCGCCAATCAGAGAGCGCATAGCGCAATTGGTTCAGATGCTGACACGTGGCGCTCTCTGGTGGCTTGCGCCAATCCAAGAGCGCAACAGTGCAGTATTGCAAGTGCAAAGCACTATTAATTTGAGAATCTTTTAGATTCAAGAACCGATGGTTCATAAAAGAAGTGCAAAGCACTATTTGATTTAGATCTAAGAAAAAAACAAGTTTTTTCTTGTTTTTCTTATCTCAGAGAACCAAAGGTTCATAAAAGTGTAAAGCACTATTAATTTAAGAACCTTTTAGATTCAAGAACCGATAGTTTATAAAAGAAGTGCAAAGCACTGTTTGATTTAGATCTAAGAAAAAAAAAGTTTTTTCTTGTTTTTCTTATCTCAGAGAACCAAAGGTTCATAAAAGTGCAAAACACTATTTTTTATTTATTTTTATTTTTTCCTGTTTTAAAGAACCAGTGGTTCATAAGAAGTGCAAAGCACTATTTATTATGTGAAGATCATTGATCTTGTTTTTAGATCAATGATCTATTAGAGGAAATTTCTTCTCTCTTATAAAGGTTTTTACCTTTTTCTTGAAATTTTTCTCAGAGTTCTCTCTGTTTAAAGCTCTTGATTTTTTTTTTCAAGAAAATATTGTTGCCTTTGAATTGAGGTCTAGGGTCCTTTTTATAGTGCACATAAATTAGTTAAAATTTGTTAAAGAGATCATTCTCTGAGTGATTTGGGGAATTTTCCCCATCGTTGGATCTTTGATCCGAAGGCCTCTGTTTTTCAGAAGAAACTTTTCTTGTTTTAACAAGAACAGAAAAGATTTCTCAGAATTTTAATTCTGCTTGGCGCAAATGCTCCAGAGCGTGACACGTGTCGCACTGCGCTTGCGCATCTGCGCTGACACGTGTCGCGCAGCTGAATTTTTTTTTTTTTGCGCTTCTGCGCTGACACGTGTCGCGCAGCGCACAGCGCAGCTGTGCTGACACGTGTCGCGCAGCGCAGGTGCGCTGAATTTTTTTTTTGTGTGCGCTGCTGCGCTGACACGTGTCGCGCAGCGCACAGCGCAGCGCAGTTGCACTTGTGCAACTTTTTTTTTTTTAGAGCTTTGCTCTGATGGAGTACGCTACCTTGGGCGCTGCGCTCCTTATGCTAACGTGTCTGATTTTGACACGTGGCGCTCTGCGTGCAGCGCAGGGGATCTGAAGCGTTACTTCATTTATTTTAACTTTAATTTTCACTTTAATTTTCAAGATAGAGCTTTGCTCTGATTGGAGAAAAACAGAAGCATTGCTTCTTTTTCCACCTTGGAATTTGAACAGAGCTTTGCTCTGATTGGAGTAAACAAATGCCCCCCCACCGTTGCGCTTACGTGGCCTCCTAACGTGAGCGCAACGGTGGCAGACTCCGAACCGTCGCGCCATCCCTTGGAAGCTGAAAGGGCACTTGATGCCTATAAATAGGACCTTTAGTCTCTTAGATGATTCTCATCTCTAAAATTTTACTTTCAGAACTCAGAGCCCTGCTCTTTATTTTCAAGAACTTTAAGAGTTAAACTCTTAAAACTTTTAGGTGAAAATTTTAATTTGGATTAAATTAAATTAAATTTAATTTCATTGATAGAGCCTCGCTCTCAATAGATCCCTGATCTAAAGGAAACCTATTTAGGGTTTCACTTAGCAGAGCTTTGCTCTACAGGTCTTAAAGGGATCTAAAGAGAACTAAAGGGGACCCTACTAGGGTTCCATAGAGCTCTGCTCTCTGAAAGATTTTCCTTGGATTTTCTTAATTCATTAATGGAGCTTTGCTCCTCCCAAATCATATAGAAGAACTCTTAAGAATTCTTCATGGATCTTGGAACTTAAAGATGGCATTTTATTCCTCAGTGCATTATATCGTTTTGCTTAATCAGTCTTTCTGATAATTCTGTTGATCCTCTTTCACAGGAACAATGAACGCCCACATGTATGCTCTTAACGAGATCATCTCTCATGAGGACATCCGCCGACTTGGCCGCTCTCAAAATTGGGAGTTCACAAACGAGGAGTGTGCTGAAATAATGAGTCGCTTCGACGCATACAATGGTCCACTGCTTCCCCGACGTTCCTCTCTTTTTAAACTTATCGTGGGAGCTATCTGGGAAGCGCTTCCCCTATTCTGTTCCGGCATGCCGCTTAGGGCGTTGGATGCCTCTGAAGACAAGGTGCACTCTGTGTACCTATTGAACTTTATCTCGAAAAGACGGCGAGACAGTCTTATTGACCTCTTGCACGAGATCTTTCAACAGTCTGCCATACTCACTGCTTATCGGAGGGTGGAAGACATCGGGAGGGACCCCGACGCTTGTGCTCGCGAAAGGAAGCATACTAGGATGGTCCGCGAGGCTTGGAAAGTCATAGATAGGGTCGCTTTTGAATTCCTCAATTCATGCCCTGGATCTGACATTATTCCATTGTAACTTTCGTTTATTGTTTTTATGACTGTAAGAACTTCGGGCAATATTAATGGAATTTTTTTTTATCCCAGCTTGTCTTTATTATATATCTTTTGTCCTGAGTCTTTTTGCCCATGTATGAATGAATGTGTCTTGAACGCTTGATCAAATGTAAATCGGATGCTCTTTCTGTTGCTTTTCCTCTTTCTCAGCATGTCGTCACAATTAGCAGGTATTAGAGTAAGCTTCTTGATTTCTTCACGAGATAGCGAGGGCTTAGGCCGCAGGTTCAGATCTGCTGCCTAAGACTTTTCAACTCTATGAGCCGTGAGGGTCTCATAGAGACTTTTCTCCCTACGGATCGAGAGGATCTCCTAGGTGGGTTTTTCTCCTTAGGAATATGAGGATTCCTAAGTGTGGTTTTCTCTTGTAAGTCGTAAGGATCCTACAAGAGAATTTTTCCCTCTTACGAGTCGAGAGGACTTGTAAGCGGTTGTTTCCCTCCTTGTCGAAGTTCGATGTTGGAGAGTGAGACCCGTGGATGGTATGCAAGAGACCGTTTTGGGCCAACTTGCAGGGTCCCAGTGCTTAGGAAACAGGCTTCTTTTATGCCCACTGCCTAAGGCTTTATCTCACGAGTCAAGCCGCCTCAACAATTTTTTCGCAAGTCGAGACGAATCGAGCGTTTCTCGCAAGAACATCTTAACGTCGCATTTAACCTCTGCTCTTTACGACAGAAGCCCGTTAAGGTTGGTGGTACTTAGGGTTTTGGCCATCGTACCGTCGCATAAGCTGATATAGTCCTCGATAGGCAATCGTGCTGTTCGAGTAGCCCTGCGACCGCCGTGTCTCTGATCCCTTCGGGGGCTGGACAAGACGTCTTCAAGCAATCCTCCTTGGCAGTTTGACCGTCGGAAGAGCAAGCGTTAGGAATTTGCCATGTCGCTTTTTACTTGAGGTTAGGCTTATTTTGGTGAGCCCTGATGAGTCATAATCACTCCGCGCTGGTGTGGGGATGATCTCCGATAGTCTTTCGGGCTTTATATGAGTTGCCGTCAAGACCCTGAAGCTAGGAATTTGGCCTTTGCTTCGTTTGCTGGCATTGCGTCTGCTGTATCAAGACGAATGTTGCGGTGGGAACTAGGGATTTTGCCGTGGCTCCGTTCGTTTGATAACGTTGCGTCTGCTGTGTCGAGACGAACATTGGGGTGACATCTCGTCTGCTGTATCGAGACGGACGTCGAGGTTGTCTCTAGGTTGCTGGTGAACCGTCGAGGTTTGGAGCTAGGGATTTTGCCGTGGCTCCATTTGTTTAATGACGTTGCGTATGCTGTGTCGAGACGAACATTGGGGTGACATCTCGTCTGCTGTATTGAGACGGATGTCGAGGTGGTGACCATTCTGTGCTGGTGCGAGATGATCTCCGATTGTCTTTCCGGTTTTATATGAGTTACCGTCAAGACGTCGAAGATAGGAATGTGGCCTTCGCTTCGTTTGCTTTGGTGTGTCTAAATCCTGTTGGAGGAAGAACGCTGGGGTTAACATTTCGTCTGCTGTATCGAGACGAACGTCAAGGTGGTGACCACTCTGTGCTGGTGCGAGATGATCTCCGATTGTCTTTCCGGTTTTATGTGAGTTACCATAAAGACGTTGAAGCTAGGAATGTGGCCTTCGCTTCATTTGCTTTGTCACGTCCGAATCCCTGCTGGACTGTGAAGGAACACCGTTGTTGACATTGCGTCTGCTGTAACGAGACGAATGCTAAGGTGGAGTTGGGATTTTGCCGTTACTCCGCTTTGTTTCGACCGTGAGGTCTTTTGTTGACGTTGCATCTGCCTCCAGCTGGACTGCAGAGGAACGCTGCTGTTGACATTGCGTCTACTGTATCGAGACGAATGCTGAGGTGAAGCTGGGATTTTGCCATCGCTCCGCTTGATGGTGTAATATCTGTGTCCTGCTGGAATGAGAAGGCACACCGTTGTTGGTCTCCAGGCTGCAGATGTGGCCATTGAGATTTGGAACTAGAGACTTTGCCATGGTTCCGTTTCGTTGCGATTCTGAGGCCGGTTGTTGATGGCATATCTGCATCTAGTTGGAGTGAGGAGAAACGCCGTTGGTGATCTCTAAGTTGTCGATGTTGACGTCGAGACCCTGAAGCTCGGGATCTTCGTTTGCTTCATTTGTTGACATCGTGTCTGTAATATTGCGACAAATGTCGAGATTGTCTCTAGGTTGTCTATGAACCGTCGAGATTTGGCTTCGCTTTCTGATGGAGCCTGTTAGGAAGGTACGGTTCCCTCTTTATCTGTGCCCCTGGATTGTATACAGGGATCGATGTGATTTCACATGTAGGGCAAAAAGTTTCATTCTTTCATTTTTTTATTCTTTCCGCGATGCTTTATCATTTCAGCTTTTTATATCACGAAAATCGCATTACCCAATCATTTCGGCTATTTTTCGCGGTGCCCAATCATTTCGGCTATTTTTTCTTTTTACTCGCTGCTTTTTATTGCGAGTTGCCTAATCATTTTGGCTATTTATTTTATTTTTACTCGCTGCTTTTTATTGCGGGTTGCCCAATCATTTCGGCTGTTTATTTTATTTTTACTCGCTGTTTTTTATTGCGAGTTGCCCAATCATTTCGGCTATATATATATTTTTTTACTCGCTGTTTTTTTATTGCGAGTTGCCCCATCATTTCGGCTATTTAATATGCATTTTCAACTCGCTGATTTTTATCGCGAGCGTAGAACTTGGAATCTGGTGCCAATCTCAACATCAGCATCGCTACAACCGGAATATTGCCAGGAGCGAATCATCATCTGCCATGAAAGGACTTGGAATTTGATACCGATTTAGGCATCAGTATCGCTACAACTGGGATATTGCCAGGAGCGAATCATCATCTGCCTCCGTCGATGTCGAACAAAGGTGGCTTAGCAAACAGGGTTAAGGTCCTGTTGACTAAGGCTTTTGACTTCATGAGCCGTAAGGGTTTCACAAAGGTATTTCTCCCTACAAGTCGTGAGGATCTTGTAGGTGTATTTTCTCCTTAGGAGTCGTGAGGATTCCTAAGTGTATGTTCCTCGGTAAGTCGTAAGGATCCTACAAGAGGGTTTTCTCCTTGTAAATCGAGAGGACTTACAAGTGTTGTTTGCTGTACGAGCATATCCCTAGTCACGGATAAGACTTTGTTAGGGAAATGTTTATTCACGCCCATGGATTGTATACAAGAGCCAGTATTGGACCACTTGTAGGGCCATAACGAAAGTTGTGGGGGTTGCTTAAGCACAGGTTTAGGTCTCTGTAACTTAAGACTTTCAAATCTTATGAGCCGTGAGAGTCCCATAAGAGAGTTCTCCTTACGAGTCGTGAGGATCTCGCAAGTGTATTTTCTCCTTAGGAATCGTGGGGATCCCTAAGTGTGCTGCTCCCTTTGTGAGTCGTAAGGATCTCACGCGGGCGGTTTCTCCTTACAAGGTCGAGGGGACCTTATAAGTGTCTTTTAACGAGGTTGTGCCCTTTCGGGTTTTCACGAACACTCGCCGGTAGCCCTGCTGTTTTTACTCACGGAGCCCTTTTGGGTTTTCATCCATGCCCGTTTCGCTTATGGACATACCGTCTCTTTCTCTTTTTTTTTATTTACGAGGTCGCGCCCTTTCGGGTTTTCACGAACACTCGCCGGTAGTCCTGCTGTTTTTACTCACGGAGCCCTTTCGGGTTTTCATCCGTGCCCGTTTTGCTTATGGACATACCGTCTCTTTTTTTTTAATATATATATATATTTACGAGGTCGCGCCCTTTCGGGTTTTCACGAACACTCGCCGGTAGTCCTGCTGTTTTTACTCACGGAGCCCTTTCGGGTTTTCATCCGTGCCCGTTTCGCTTATGGACATACCGTCTCTTTTTTTTGTGTTTACGAGGTCGCGCCCTTTCGGGTTTACACGAACACTCGCCGGTAGTCCTGCTGTTTTTACTCACGGAGCCCTTTCGGGTTTTCATCTGTGCCCGTTTTGCTTATGGACATACCATTTTTTTACCCTTTTTTTATTTTTTTTAGTTTATTCTTTATATATATATTTTTTATATTTTTTTTGTCAGCCTAAGGATGCTGCGGTAGTAGTTTAAAGACATTTCGGTCATTTGCAAGTTTTAGGACATTGCGGTCCATCATTAGTTTAAGGACATCTCGGTCCGTCGCCGCCGTATTTGAGGCGAATATCTAGTTTATTGACTTTTCGGTCTATGGGTCTTTCTCTATGACTGACCATGATGCCCCCAGCGTATCCATCTTTCTCGGAGCATGCGGTTGTGGCGGGTTCACCTTCCAGTTTTCAGACAGCGCAAACTCGCCATGTTGGTATTGGTCTTCGACCCATTTTTGAAGACGTAGCAGTCCTCGATCAGGTGACCTACTGTTTGGTGGTAAGGGCAATAATTGGGATTATTAAGATCGCCTGGCTGCAACGGACGTTTTGGACCCAGCAGATTGATGAGTCTGTTGCACACCGCCAGCTCGAACAGTCCCCTTGTTTTATCTTGCGGAAACGAGTAAGGACGTTTCAACTTTTATTGGAGGGGTTGCCGCTTGTTGCTTTGGCGAGCAACCGGTCTAGGGTCATCTGATTGTTGTTGAGCGCTGGCGACGAGGGCCGTTTTTCCTTTTCCTTTATTCTTTTTGTTCGGTCCCTTGTTTACGGGGCCGAGATTTTTTTCGAATAGCGTGCGATTACATGGCTGAACGTTCTCGCAGCTTCTCAATTCCTTTATTGTCGAAATAGATTCCCCGAGGGAAAAGTTGGGGATAGCTTCTTCATCAGAGTCGCTTCCAAAGGTGATAATTTGTGATCCCTTGAAGTCGGTTATATGACAGTTTTCGGCGGCTCCTTTGCGCTCATATATCGCATTTTTCCGATGTCCACAAGCTTCACACTTTGTCCTGTCGAAGTGTTGCTTTTGAGCGACATACCCTTGCCACTAACAGTTAAAGGACTCGCAGTCTTCGGTAGGATGTATGATCTTCTGATGATATAAACAGAAGTTAGGGTGCATCTCTACCTCAGAGAAAGAATTTTCTTCAGAGGGCGGTAGCTTCATTCCTACTGATAGAGCTTTGGCGAACCATTTCCTCGTCTTGAATTTGATTTTACCCGCAGTGTATGGCTTTTGATTTGACGGGAATACCTTGGTTCTTTCTAGTATGTCCATTTCACGCTCTTGATTGGCTTTTGCTTTCAGACGAATTTCACTTAGGAAGACATCGATCAACTCGTCTGATGGCTGTAAAATCTCCGGCTCAGGATTCGCCATTGGTTTCTCAGCGCAAGGAGCTTCTTTATCATCCGTCAGTGAATGAGAAATCATATGACAAGTCGCTACGTAGTCTTCGGATTCATCCGATGAGTTTTCTCCATTGTTTTCATTCTTGACTAAAGAACAAGCTGCCCCCGGCGTGTCCGTCTTCTTTGGAGAGTGCGGCTGTGGTGGGTTTACCTTCCAGCTTTCAGACAGCGCGAACTTGCCTTGCAGGTATTGATCCTCGATCCATCCCTTAAAGACGAAACAATCCTCAATCGGGTGACTTACCGTTTGGTGGTAAGGGCAATAATTGGGATTATTAAGATCGCCTGGCTGCGACAGACGCTTTGGACTCGGCAGATTGATGAGTCTGTTACGCACTGCCAGCTCAAACAGTCTTCTCGTTTTATTCTGAGAAAACGAGTAAGGACGTCCTAGACTCTCTTCGAGGGATGGGCGTGGACGCACGTTGTTTTGGCGAACGACCGGCTTTGAGTTGCTCGACTGTTGTTGAGCATTGGCGACGACGATCGCTTTCCCTTTTCCTTTCTCATCTCGGGAATCTGATTTTGGAGGAGACGGTCTATGGCCCATCTGGTCCATTTGGGCTAATTTGTCAATCAAGGCCTGGAAGGTGGTCGGCCTGAAGAACATCATGAATTGTGAGATGGTCGCCTGCGGATCGAGAGTGCCCACAAACATGCCTACCGCAGGTGCCTTTTCTATGCGTTGTTCGCATTTCGACCATAGGTTCCGCCATCGTGTTGCGTATTGGACCCACGTTTTGCTTGGCCTTATCCTGGCATTTATCAGTGCTGTTATCGGGGTGCGTTCACTAGCACTCGCGAATCTTTATGTAAACAGCAGCTCCATCTCCGCAAATATTTCGACAGAGTCGTTAGGTAGCTCCGAATACCATTCAAATGCTGTTTCTGCTAAGCTGCCGACGAATTGGCGAAGCAACAGTTTGTCATTACCTCCAGTGTTGCCGCATAAGGCCCTGAATTGCGCGACATGTTGATGTGGATTTCCTGTCCCTTTATATACGTGGAATTTAGGGATCGTGTATCCCGGCGGGTAACTGATTTGGTCATACCAGCTTGGATAGGGTCGTCCCGTTCTAACAGTTTGCCCAGCCGCTTCACTCACCTGATGAGCTCGTATTTGCTGAGCTATATAGTCGTCAAGCGCGGCCTTGGAAATGGTTTCTTCCTTGGCTGCTGAAAGAGCCGGAGGAGGATCAGATATTTCCCCTCCATCATTTCCGACAATGACTGGAGGGTCTTCAGCTGGAGGGTCCGGCTGTAACATCATCCCTACCATGTCTTGGAAGAGGAGTGTCATTTGTTTTATGTTAGCCGCTTGCTCTGCAGCTTCTTTGTCCTTCTTTTCCAATATCCGGCGAAGAAACTCAGCGTCAATTTCTTGTTCTTGACGCTCATCCGAGGACGTTTCAGAGCTTTCTTTTGGCCCAGTGAGTGCGGCCATTGCAGTCATCATTTCCTGGAGTTTTTGCTGTTGCTCCTGGGCTTTCGTTACTGATCGGGTGAGCGGTCGGTGACCCGTCAAAGCGCAGCTTTCCTCCTTTCCGGAAGCCATATAAACAGTGTGCACCACCATGTCCCCAGATTTGGGGCGTTTGTGTTCAGCGCTTTTATGCTTCGCCATGTTCACAGGGGCTTTTCGCGGCCTCCTTTTCTTTTGAGTGATTGGAGTTAAGGGGGCCGTTGTATTGGGCACTTGAGTAGCTATTGTTTTTTGTGGCTTGACGGAGTAATCCTTCTCCTGCCTTACCTTCATCTTTTCTTGTCGGCGGAGATAGTTTTTATCAATTACCGACTCTTGGACCTGTCGCCAGACCTTGTAAATTTTAGAGGACAGCCGTTGAGGGGGCTGCTCTAGCTTCTTCTCTGGAGTATTCTCTATAGGTGAAGGAGTTCGTTTCAACATCGCAGTAGGAGAGTTTCTGCACACCGTATTCAGCAATTCAAAGCTGTTCCCGGTTGGAACAGCAGCATCGATCCCCACCACTGGAGCCGGTGGCGTAAATCCAGAAGGGGAGTTGCCCCCAGCCTTTCTTACTCGACGTCAGTGGCGACGTCGAGCGTGTCTTGTGGATGGAGTCACCTCCGTTGTTGGATAAGCTTCTTCATGCCCCCTGCTCTGGGTAGGGGAAGCAGCTTTGAGGACCTCGCCTGGAGCAGTAACCGGAATGGCCAGCCTCGTAAAAACTGACTTCTCGGAAGAAGGAACCCTTCCAATGATTTCGTCCGTTTGCGTCGGGATGGCTATCCGCTTTGGGATGGCAGCTTCGGGTATCGCAGGTTTGCGGACGTTTTGGCCCAGTCTGTTGAAAACTGAGGTATTGAAACTGGGCGACCTGTTGAGAGGGGTCGCGGCAGTGGTAAGTCGATCAAAGACCGGCTTCTTCGGAGCTTCTTGCGATGTCATTGGGACATTGAAGCTCATCGGTGGGAGCATGGTCCCGAAGAATAATCCAGTGGTGGCTTGAGTTACTTGCTCCACTGGCATCTCGAAAAGGGAGGCCGCTTGGGGCCCATAAGTTACTCCTCCAGCAAGGACCGAGCGAGAATTGCAGTTGTAGGCAGTGCAGTTTGAAGCCATTGATCTTCTGTTTTCTGCACGGAGCAAGACACCAAATCTTAGTACCTTGAATCCACAGGAAACCACAGTAAACCGCGATTCGTTCACGAACACGACACACGAAGTGTGGAGTGGAAAGAGGAAGAGGTCCCACCGGGCGTGCCAGAATCTGTTCCCCTCCGAATGGCGGCCTAGACTTGAACGTCTTGCCTGAGATTCGGGGCAGATGCTATGTGGTTTCATCCGTCCACCTCTCCGAAGATGCCAAGTTGATTTATGGCACCGTGTATCGGAGGTTTAGACGGATGCGGCCGATGTAGCAGACTTCGTCAGTTTCCCCCTCGTTTGAGGGGTTTTTGATTGTGGGGACGCTCTTCCCTGCAGGCGCAAGCCCCTGCAGTTAATTACGCTACCGCATCGCGGTAACAACTTTCTCCTTCTCCAGAATTTCACTTCGTGTCATATGTGTTTGTTTTGTTTGTGGTTGCCCGTGGATTGTATACGGAGACTGAGTAATGCCGTCGCCCGTAGGACGTGGATTAGTCCAAATCCGTATTTACTTAGATTTGGGTTTAGTGTTTTTAGTTTAAGGATGCATTAGTCGCGTTACGGCTAAGATCAACTTAAACGGTCGTTAAGGATACGTTAGTCCTGTTTGGGACTAAGATCAACTTAACGTGATAATCCATTTAATATCTGGCTATCAGGACTCGTCACCTCTCTAACGTCGTTGAAGGATTACAACGGCAGATGTCAGAGGAGTTCAGAGATGTACCCTTGAACCAAAGTCGATTTGGAGTTTTATAATCCATTTAAATGTTTAAGGATACGTTAGCCATGTTTGGGGCTAAGACCAACTTAAACGGGACCGTTTAGATCCGGCAAAAGAGCATTTGGAGGCTCTATTGTTCCAGTTTGTAGACGTGGCGGTCCATATTCCAGTTTGTGGACGTGGTGGTCCATCGCCAGTTTAGGGACGTGGTGGTCCATCGCCAGTGGTGGTCCATCGCCAGTTTAGGGACATGGTGGTCCAATATTAGTTTAGGGACGTGGTGGTCCGATATTAGTTTAGGGACGTCTCGGTCCGACATTAGTTTAGGGACGTTTCGGTCCGACATTAGTTTAAGGACGTTTCGGTCCATGAGTTTAAGGATCCCGCAGTCCATATCCATGTGTGGTCGTTGGGACCCGTCACCTCTCTGACGTCGTTGAAGGATTACAACGATGGGTGTCAGAGGAGTTCAGAGATGTACCCTTGGACCGGAGGTAAATTGATCTGAGAGAGAGAGCATTTATGCTTAGTTCAATTTAATTTAAGGACTTACGGCCAGAATTGGGCTAAGTCCAGTTGAAAATGTTCAACATTTTATTTGCATTTGGCCTGTTAGGCCTTTACTGGGGCTCTGCTCCTGTTTAATAATGCATGGCATTTTTGTTTGGTCTATTAGACCTTTATTTGGGCTCTGCCCTTTTATAAATGATGCGCAGCATCTGTTTTTTATTTGGGCTCTGCCCTTTCTAAAGTAATGCATTGCATTTAATTTGGCCTATTAGGCCCTTTTTAATTGGGCTTGGCCCTTTTAGGAAATGCATTGCATTTATCAGGCGCTTTGCGCCAATCAGAGAGCGCATAGCGCAATTGGTTCAGATGCTGACACGTGGCGCTCTCTGGTGGCTTGCGCCAATCCAAGAGCGCAACAGTACAGTATTGCAAGTGCAAAGCACTATTAATTTGAGAATCTTTTAGATTCAAGAACCGATGGTTCATAAAAGAAGTGTAAAGCACTATTTGATTTAGATCTAATAAAAAAACAAGTTTTTTCTTGTTTTTCTTATCTCAGAGAACCAAAGGTTCATAAAAGTGCAAAGCACTATTAATTTAAGAACCTTTTAGATTCAAGAACCGATAGTTCATAAAAGAAGTGCAAAGCACTGTTTGATTTAGATCTAAGAAAAAAAAAGTTTTTTCTTGTTTTTCTTATCTCAGAGAACCAAAGGTTCATAAAAGTGCAAAGCACTATTTTTTATTTATTTTTATTTTTTCCTGTTTTAAAGAACCAGTGGTTCATAAGAAGTGCAAAGCACTATTTATTATGTGAAGATCATTGATCTTGTTTTTAGATCAATGATCTATTAGAGGAAATTTCTTCTCTCTTATAAAGGTTTTTACCTTTTTCTTGAAATTTTTCTCAGAGTTCTCTCTATTTAAAGCTCTTGATTTTTTTTTCAAGAAAATGTTGTTGCCTTTGAATTGAGGTCTAGGGTCCTTTTTATAGTGCCCATAAATTAGTTAAAATTTGTTAAAGAGATCATTCTCTGAGTGATTTGGGGAATTTTCCCCACCGTTGGATCTTTGATCCGAAGGCCTCTGTTTTACAGAAGAAAATTTTCTTGTTTTAATAAGAACAGAAAAGATTTCTCAGAATTTTAATTCTGCTTGGCGCAAATGCTCCAGAGCGTGACACGTGTCGCACTGCGCTTGCGCATCTGCGCTGACACGTGTCGCGCAGCTGAAATTTTTTTTTTTTTTTTATTTTTTGCTTCTGCGCTGACACGTGTCGCGCAGCGCACAGCGCAGCTGCGCTGACACGTGTCACGCAGCGCAGTTCCGCTGCGCAACTGAATTTTTTTTTGTGCGCTGGTGCGCTGACACGTGTCGCGCAGCGCACAGCGCAGCGCAGCTGCGCTGACACGTGTCGCGCAGCGCACAGCGCAGCGCAGGTGCGCTGCGCAACTGAAATTTTTTTTTTTTTTGTGCGCTGCTGCGCTGACCCGTGTCGCGCAGCGCAGTTGCGCTTGCGCAACTTTTTTTTTGTGTGTGCTGCTGCGCTGACACGTGTCGCGCAGCGCACAGCGCAGCGCACAGCGCAGCGCAGGTGCGCTGCGCAACTAATTTTTTTTTTTTTTTGTGCGCTGCTGCGCTTACACGTGTCGCGCAGCACACAGCGCAGCTGTGCTGACACGTGTCGCGCAGCGCACAGACACGTGTCGCGCAGCGTACAGCGCAGCGCAGTTTCGCTTGCGCAGCTTTTTTTTTTAGAGCTTTGCTCTGATGGAGTACGCTACCTTGGGCGCTGCGCTCCTTACGCTAACGTGTCTGATTTTGACACGTGGCGCTCTGCGTGTAGCGCAGGGGATCTGAAGCGTTACTTCATTTATTTTAACTTTAATTTTCAAGATAGAGTTTTGCTCTGATTGGAGAAAAACAGAAGCATTGCTTCTTTTCCCACCTTGGAATTTGAACAGAGCTTTGCTCTGATTAGAGTAAACAGCAGCGATGGCTTAGGATTCAGGGTTAAGATCTGCCTCCTAAGACTTTTGAGCTTTATGAGCCGTGAAGGTCTCATAAAGTGTTTTTCTCCCTACAGGTCGAAAGGATCCCGTAGGTGTAAGTTCTTCTTAAGAATCGTGAGGATTCTTAAGCGGGTTTTCCCTTGAGAGTCGTAAGGATCTCACAAGAAAGTTTTCTTCCTTACCGATCATGAGGACCCGCAAGTGCTGGGTGCGGTCGCCCTTATCTGTATTTCACGGGGTCAGGGGTTACTTTGGGATGTTTTCCAGGGTATCGCGGTCGAGGTTAAGGACCTCATAGTCCGTGGGTTTAAGAACTCCACAGTCCAATGTTAGTTTTAAGACATCACGGTCAAGATTAAGGACATCATAGTCCGTGGGTCTAAGGACTCCACAGTCCAATGTTAGTTTTAAGACATCACGGTCAAGGTTAAGGACATCATAGTCCGTGGGTCTAAGGACTCCACAGTACAATGTTAGTTTTAAGACATCACGGTCGAGGTTAAGGACATCATAGTCCGTGGGTTTAAGGACCCCACAGTCCGTTGTTAGTTTTAAGACATCACGGTCGAGGTTAAGGACATCATAGTCCGTGGGTTTAAGGAACCCGCAGTCCGTTGTTAGTTTTAAGACATTACGGTCAAGGCTAAGGACATCATAGTCCGTGGATTTAAGGACTCCACAGTCCAATGTTAGTTTTAAGACATCACGGTCAAGGTTAAGAACATCATAGTCCGTGGATTTAAGGACTCCACAGTCCGACGCGTGGTTACCGGGACCCGTCACCTCTTTGAAGACGTTGAGGAATTACAACGACGAATATCAAAGGAGTGAAGAGATGTACCCTCGAACCAAGGTAAATTCAGTCTAGCATCATGGTGGTTGATCGTTAGTTTTAAGACATTACGGTCGAGGTTAAGGACATCATAGTTCGTGGATTTTAAGGACTTCCACAGTCCGATGTTTGCTCTGGATGCTTCACACGGGTTCACTGCCGTGTTCGGCGAGGACCAGGCTCTGCTCTGGGCGTTTTCCGCGGGGTCAAAGAGTGACGTTATCCGCGTTCCACGTAACCAGGAAATTTGCTCTAGATACTTCACACGGGTTCACTACCGTGTTCGGCGAGGACTAGGCTCCGCTCTGGATGCTTCACACGGGTTCACTGTTGTGCTCTGCGAGGACCAGGATCCTCTCTGGACGTTTTCCACGGGGTCAAAGAGTGACGTTATCCGCGTTCCACGTGACCAGGAATTTTGCACTAGATGCTTCACACGGGTTCACTGCCGTGTTCGGCAAGGACTAGGCTCCGCTCTGGATACTTCATACGGGTTCACTGCCGTGCTCTGCGAGGACCAGGATCCGCTCTGGACGTTTTCCACGGGGTCAAAGAGTGACGTTATCCGCGTTCCACGTGACCAGGAATTTTTCTCTGGATGCTTCCCACGGATTCACTGCCGTGTTCTGCGAGGACCAGGCTCCGCTCTGGACGTTTTCCACGGGGTCAAAGAGTGACATTATCCGCGTTCCATGTGACCAGGAATTTTGCACTAGATGCTTCACACGGGTTCACTGTCGTGTTCGGCGAGGACTAGGCTCCTCTCTGGATGCTTCACACGGGTTCTCTGCCGTGCTCTGTGAGGACCAGGATCTGCTCTGGACGTTTTCCACGGGGTCAAAGAGTGACGTTATCCGCGTTCCATGTGACCAGGAATTTTGCTGCTTCCCACGGGTTCATTGCCGTGTTCGGTGAGGACCAGGCTCCGCTCTGGACATTTTCCACGGGGTCAAAGAGTGACGTTGTCCGCGTTCTACGTGACCAGGAATTTTGCTCTGGATGCTTCCCACGGGTTCACTGCCGTGTTCTGTGAGGACCAGGCTCCGCTCTGGACGTTTTCCACGGGGTCAAAGAGTGACGTTATCCGCGTTCCACGTGTTCAGGAATTTTGCTCTGGATGCTTCCTACGGGTTCACTGCCGTGTTCTGCGAGGACCAGGCTCCGCTCTGGACATTTTCTACGGGTCAAAGAGTGACGTTATCCGCGTTCCACATGACCAGGAATTTTGCACTAGATACTTCCCACGGGTTCACTGCCGTGTTCTGCGAGGACTAGGCTCCGCTCTGGATGCTTCACACGGGTTCACTGCCGTGCTCTGCGAGGACCAGGATCCGCTCTGGGCGTTTTCCACGGGGTCAAAGAGTGACGTTATCCGCGTTCCACGTGACCAGGAATTTTGCACTAGATTGCATCTGCATTTCACGGAGTTGGGATTTGACTTTCGGTGATCTGTACACCGCCGAGTCATGGAACTGGGAATCGCCGTTGTTCCACTTTGCTCGATGTCGTATTTGCCGCAACAAGACGAATGTTGAGAAGATCTCTAGGCTACTTGTGGCTCTTCAAGACTTGGCCTCTTCTTTTGATGAAACCTGGTGAGGAAGAGTGTGATTCATTCTTTGTTTGCACCCCTGGATTGTATACAGGGATTGATGTAACATCACCTGCAGGGCATAAATTTAATTTTTATTTTATCTCTTTTTCCGCGATACTCTATCATTTCAGCTTTTATATCGTGAAGTTCGCGATTGCCCCATCATTTCGGATATTTTTCGCGGTGCCCAATCATTTCGGCTATTTATTTTATTTTCTACTCGCTGCTTTTTATTGCGAGTTGCCCAATCATTTCGGCTATTTTTCATGCATACATTTTTACTTGCTGATTTTTTTGCAAGTTGCCCCATCATTTCGGCTATTTCGTATGCATGTGTGGCTTGTTGGCTTTTCGCTGCAAGTTTGGATTTATACACCGATTTCGGCATCAGCACCGCTACAACTGGGATGTTGCCAGGAGCGAATCATCATTTGCCTCTGTCGATGTTGAACAAAGGTGGCTTTGTAAACAGGGTTAAGGGTCCTGTCGACTAAGGCTTTTGACTTCATGAGCCGTAAGGGTCTCACAAAGGTATTTCTCCCTACAAGTCGTGAGGATCTTATAGGTGTGTTTTCTTCTTGGGAATCGTGAGGATTCCTAAGTGCATGTTCTCTTGTAAGTCGTAAGGATCTTACAAAAGGGTTTTCTCCTTATAAGTCGAGAGGACTTACAAGGGTTGTTCACTATATGAACATGTCCCTAGTCACGGATGAGACTTGGTTAGGGAAATGTTTATTCGCGCCCGTGGAATGTATACAAGGGTCAATATTGAGCCGCTTGTAGGGCAATATCGAAGGTTGGGGGGTTGCTTAAGAACAGGTTCGGGTCTCTGTAACTTAAGACTTTCAAATCTTATGAGCCGTGAGGGTCCCATAAGAGAGTTCTCCTTACGATTCGTGAGGATCTCACAAGTGTAATTTCTCCTTAGGAATCGTGAGGATTCCTAAGTGTGTTGCTCCCTTGTGAGTCGTAAGGATCCCACGCGGGTGGTTTCTCTTTACAAGGTCGTGAGGACCCTGCAAGTGTCCTTTAAAGAGGTTGCACCCTTTCGGGTTTTCACAAACACTCGCCGGCAGCCCTGCTGTTTTTACTCACGGAGCCCTTTCGGGTTTTCATCCGTGCTCATTTCGCTTATGGACGTACCATCTTTATTTTTATTATATATATTTTTTTATATTATTTTTTTTTGTATCGGCTTTGAGACGCTGCAATCCACCGCAGTTTATTGACATCTCGGTCAACGGCTAGTTTTAGGACATAGTGGTCCGTTGTTAGTTTAAGGACGTTTCGGTCCGTTGTTAGTTTAAGGACATTTCGGTCCGCTGTTAGTTTAAGGACTTTTCGGTCCGCTGTTAGTTTAAGGACGTTTCGGTCCGTTTAGGAGAAAGCCGGCTACCGCTTATAGAGTTTGAGCTTAGGAAGATAGCGATCGGACATAGTCGTCGTCATCTATCATTGACCTAGGCAGCGGCTCATTAAGCGTATTATTTCTTTAGGAAGCGACCGTTTATTGGCCTGAAAGTCCTTTCACCGTGCATATCCATGAGTAGATAGGCTCCACCCTGGTAGACCTTGTCTATTATGTACGGGCCTTCATAGTCCTGTAGGCCTACGGTAGCGCCCCGGCCGTCTAACAGACGCCAAATGCGGAACAAAAACTTTTAACTGGCGCTATCGTATACTATAACCCGGATCTGCCATTATTGCTAAACTAACAAACTACAAAGAGGGTAGGAAGGTTATACCGAACGATCCGAGTCCTTCGTTCTTTAACCATCATCCCACGCTCCGTTGCGGCTGCTCCGATCTCGTCGATCTCCGATCTGCTCGTCCAGGTGGCACCACGTCAACGGATCTTTAAACGGGCTCCCGCCTCTGACCCGAGGCAACTCGGTCATCAAGTTTTCTAAAAGAGATGACCAAGATTGATGTAGAGAATGAGTAGAACACTTTGTCTCGTTACATCCAAAGCCATGGACGAACGGTTAATGAAGTTGCCTTTTGGATCGATATGAAATGAGAAACTTTTCTATTCTAATTTCCATGAACCAAATAAGTATCATAATTTCCAAAAAAAATCCATCATTTCTCACTCATGAAGGGCCGGCCAATATATAGGAGGAGGGAGGTGAGAACAATAAATGCAAAAGCATGATTCACAAACCTAGTCACCTTAACACATCAACTCTCATTTAAAGCACAAATGACTCATTAGCCACCTCATCATCCTAGTCACCATTTCTAGAAACTTCTAGAACCATGACTCACCCAAGAAAAGATAAATCCGCATTTAACCGAATGTCAAATACGGGTGATAGGAAACTGGAAACTGGCAACTTCCAAAAGCGATCCCGAAACGAATTTCAGGATAACCCCGTAACAGCATAAACATACCCGCATTTGTATTACGACCGAATACAAATGCAACTGAGACAAAGATATTATATCTACACAGTATAATACTCGGATTCGGCTTAAACCAAAGCCCACAAGTATTATCTGCCCGAAATATGACACGTGCGTAAACGCACGTGCATTTTCCGAACCTTGCCATAAAACCATACGGTCTCTACAACGTTTCGCCCGATCTTGGGAAACTGTCTGTGGGGAACTCTAATGACTCGTCAGTACCCTGGCAGTGGGTTTAACCACAAGCCGTCAGCGGCACTAGCTGTGCGTAGCGGCTGCCCATGTACTGACCTCAAGGGAGGCCGATGAGCGAACTCATCCGGAAACCCTACTAAGCCTAACAGGGACAATGTATATACAGTCCGGTCCGTTCGTCTATGAGTATCGCATATCGGCCTAGGGGGCTGGTAACGTCAGACCCCCAATAGCAGTATAAGTCGTGTCGGAGTGTAGCCTAAAAACACCTTGAGATACTACTGGAGTACCTACCAGTAAATCTCCTGCCACGGCCGTGGGCTTTGTGTAATGGTTCTCCTAGACACAGCGCAATCTCACCCTCAATACCGGGAGAGACGAATCCCCTGCCGATCCGCTCACTTGCCTCCATGTGGCTCGGGACTGTACCCAAAAAATACCTGTTTGCATGACTCCTTTGAGCCGTGGTAGGGTAGAAATCAAAGCACAGTGGGAACTCACACGAGACAAATGACGACCTCAGGTCGATGAACTAACCTGTACACATGTCACCAGGGAACTGCTATCTGACGATAAGTATAATACCAACTAGCAGATTCCCGGCGAGTCCTGTCCGGTGTACTCATAACCCAATGAGCACCTGTATACATCTTAGGTGATCCAACTGACACCAGTGGCTTGTGAGACCGGCCACCGCCCCTCATCGGGGTCTCGACTGTACACACTAGTCTACTCCGGAGTATCGATGCCCTGTCTCGAAACTCCCACGACTAGGGACCATAATTAAGGAAATGCGTATAAACCACCCAACTCTCACGTATATGATTGCCATCATACTGTTGGTAGTAATGCAAGATCCTAAGGGCTCTATCAAAGTGTAACAGTGATCAGTCACCTGAACCTGTACACGACTGATAAAGGCAAACCAGATAGCATACTATCATCTCGAGTAAGACTGTCCTACCGGTATAGGTCCTCCGCAATCATTGCAATCACGTGCCTACGATCCAATAATTGACTCTGAGGGCACTATATCCAACAATCTCCCACTTGCACTTAAGGCTAATTATTGCGATGTCGACTACTCACAGCCCGTATGAAACCAAACATCCAACTCCTCTACTAATCAGTTTCACAAAGCCCGTTTGTAAAACTAATGTGTTCGAGAAATAGCCTCAGTGAGTGGATCCGCCTTGATGTTTCTTTCTATGTCTCTCTTAATCTCAAGTTCGCGGAGAGAGCCATCTCCCGAATTGAGTAATACCTGTCTTAGAATATGTCTGGATATCTGATGGGACCTAGTTCATAAATGAACTCCAAATCCAAACTTCTTAGACTGTATCGATCAGTATCCTGCACCATGCCTCCCACAGTATCCTCTTGGACCAACTGTCCATAATACTGTCCCTCGTCAAAGGGAAAACTATAACTCTGACAATCACTCTGTCATCCATGTCACCTTTGAAGCCTGGAATGATAACCGTCTCCCGATGGAGGCTGCCGTCATCAAATCCGTAGAACATGCACTTATGTTCTAAAACTGCTTCCTTATGTTTCTCCAGGATTGGATTAATACAAATTTATCGTATCTAGTGCAAAAAACAACATCTGGCGTGGTACTTGACATCCCATAATTGACTCAATTGCCTAAGCAAGTGATCTGCCAATCATGCACATCCCTCTTCCCTTTAGTCTGTAAGACACCTTTAGAGAGGGTGACTCCATCACCTGCAGGTGCACCACCATGTCAGGAGTCATCTATTCTAAATACCATTAGAATACTGTCAAAGTACCCACATTGGGAAATTACCCAAATCTAGATCTAAAAACCAGAATGTCAGATATTATATCCATATCCTGTCTGGAGAAACAACTGTGTGACGACCACAGTACAACCGATCGTAGTATAGGAATTTTACTTCCTACTCTGTGTATGTCATCCAAATACCATGACATCACACCCTACTACCTTCTTAACAGATCCATCCCCTATTCTGATGAAGTCAAATCTATGACCGTTACATCAAAAATTAGATGATCTATCTCCGCTATAACTGCTCTAGTCTATAAATAGACATAAGCAACTTGCCCACTATACTTCCGCTGCTCCCACTGACCACAACAACTCTATGGCAGAATAATATATATGTGCACTTCTAAAGCTAGTTTAGAACGACGCTATACTTAACCTCCTGCCGGGTCTCATAGTCTGGAACAACAGTAGTGTCAAGTTTGGGTAAACAAGAATCTCCCTTTCACCGTCCTTAAGGCTACCGGAGTACCTCTCGGGTGTCTGAGGTTACCCACCATGTCTACGGAGTGGCTAATGGAATGTCAAACCTGATTGAATCTTTAGGTCCTATTAAATTTTCCGTAATCGTTTGCGGTTCTGGAATCACTTCCAGTTCTACCATACTCCCACTACTATTCTCTGAAAAAATCCATTTTACTAAAACTGTGGCGAGTCAAGAACAATATCACTATTGATCTTCCAGATGGTAGAAAATTAACCCTCGTCAAAGCCAGGGTCAACCCACAAACTGTCATTACAGAAACGTGCCCTGAGTTATCCAGAGTCTGGTTTTAAGCATAAGCTGGACAACTCCCCATACCTTAACATCGTTAAGATATGAACCATTCTATATCCAATATAGAAACTTAGGCACTTATTTAATTGGAACCAGATTCAATCATGCAGCTGTCTCCAGTGCATATCAACTTAATGGAAAGAGGCTAATCAGCATTACTCAACTTAGGAATACATCCAATTATGAGTAACCTGAAAGAGAAACAAGTTTCTCAAAACCATTACTATCAACTGAATACCAATCACAAGAATCTACATCTTCGATCTCTTTGAAGAATCCCGATACTTGTGACACCTGGTTCTTTACTTTATTCTTATACCCACAACTTCTCAAAACTTAGACATTGTATTTATACGAAACACTTGTCTAAAAACTAGAGAAGTCACTAGTAAGCAGAACATAGTACGATGACCTACCCCTTTGTCCTGATGGACACTGGACAGCATACAATACTCTGTATAAGTCCGCTGAGTTGAACAACTCAAAACCTGTGCGTCGTAAGTTGAAAACTGTACCTAGACGATTTCCTCAAATATCACCAATTACAATGAATTCCGATATAATGAGGATAATTACCTAATTCCCAATAACTTACTCCCACTCATCATCTGTAAAACCATACAGATATGAGAATGAAACCTGGTAAATACATACCCTTGGAGTAAGTATCTAATCGGGAAAACAGTTTTCCTTTAACAATGCACTTAAAACATGAAAATATTTCGTAGGGGTATCCTGGTATTCCTAGTAACGCCTCTTCCATAATCCAATTCATGACTATAACCGTATATTTCTTTGTCATCTCTCCAAATCCCTTTATTTGTCTTTAGTCGTTACCTTCTGTACACCATCATTAGGCTAAATGGTTTTCTTCCTTCCCTACCGTTCGGCACCAGCCTATGGTTTGGAAGAAGACTATCCAGTAAGCATAATAGGTGTACCCTCCTAAACCAAGGAGTACTCGTAACTTGAGAGAAGGTGATGATAAAAGACAACTGAATAATACCTTATTCTATTTCTCCCGAACTGGGGAAAAAAGCAAAGGTGAAATAGGAGTGGCGATGAAGTACGCGGTTTGGTCGTGAATGATAGCAGTCGCAATTTACTTTGCCCTCTTTCCAATCCCTTTATTTTGTCTTTAGTTATTACCTTCTGTACACCCTACTTAGGCTAATTGGTTTTCTTCATTCCCTACCTTTCGGCACCTGCCTATGGTTTGGAAGAAGACTATCCAATAAGCGTAATAGGTGTACTCTCCTAAACCAAGGAGCCCTCGCAACCTGAGAGAAGGTGATAATAAAAGACAACTGAATAAACCAATTCTATTTCTCCTGAACCTGGATCCATCCTCGAAGAAGTCCCTTCGAGTTCGTATATAACCATACGATGGATCTATCCAATGGAAGTGGATGTCCGTAGTAATACGGGTGTTCTGAGAAATGCAAAGGGTAAAAGAAGGAGTGGCAATGACTTACGCAACTCAGACAATCCAAAAGCCAGAATTTTAAGAAGGTTCGGTCAACTTGGTCATTGAGTCATAGTCTAGGGTCGGTCAATGGTCGCTGCCAGAGAGAGAGAGAAAAGAAACACTCTGCGTGCACTCTAACCTAGATCAAAATGGTTATCACTTTATCTAATCAGGAAACCTCCCACTGTACTGTCAAATTCTCCTCCAAACCTAAAAGAAGAATCAATCGGGATCACCCGAAGAGTAAACCAACTCATCAGTGGGAATCGGGATCCAACTCTCATCGCATGATAACGTGACGGAATCCACTCACGTTACTCACACTCCAGAAGGTATACGCATACTTGGCAAGTTTCAGTTTCTTTAGAAACTCCCGATATGAATTTTGCCCCATGCTCTTATGACCTTGGCGTTAGGTCAAAATGTCATAAGTCACATGCCAAGTTCTACCCATCATTATCTTGTCAATTTGAACCCACCCGCACATGCCCTTGGCGTTAGGTCAAAATGGCAGAACGGCTGTCCCAAACCAACTCATCTATCTATGCAACAAATGAATACCCAGCAGCTACAAATACTATGCCTTGGCGTTAGGTCAAAATACATAGCTTGAATACTACTGAATACCCAAAAGAAATGACGGAGGGCTACGGCTGGTTTTTGGCGAAAAACCTTTAACGTAGTGAACTTGATATCGCTGAAGGAACCTGATAGCTTTTTATAAAAATATAGTGGCGAAAACCTTTTGCTAAAGAGGTCACTCCCGGTGAAGAGATCTCAGCTCTTTCCTCGTGGAATGAGGTGCAGGATATTCCAACTGAATACCGCGATGCAAAGCAACTTGTAATCGACTATAGTGAAATTATTACCCTGACGCAAACTTCTGCCCAAGGGGTCATTCCCGGTGAAGGGATGTCGGCCCTTGCCTCGTCGAATGAGGTGCAGGATATCCCAACCGAATACCGCTATGCAAAACAAAAGGAAACATCTTTGTAATAACACTTTTTAAAATTGTTCCAACAACTGCCAAATAGGTTTGTTTTCCTTTGCATTGATCAGAATCAACGCAGTCCCATCAATTAATCACACCAGAAAAGAACGAAAATAAAATGTACGTATATACCATCCGCATTCGTCACTGGGTCCCGTCATCACCCGTTAGGTTACTTAACTAACGACAGAGCGAGGACTGGACTAGCGCGGGTGTAAAACATATACAACATCTACTAGTATATATACCAATATACAATAATCGCTCCAGGCGTGATAATATGCAATATTACAGAAAAGTAATAAGCATCACAGAACAATACAGATAATCTGGGATCCCCGGGTTTCACAGAGCCGCTACTGAAACCCGACATTCCCCTGGTCGTGTGGATAGCCTGTGCAATGAAACCTAGACCCCTACGGGTGCGGCAAGTTACCCGCCAAAACCTGAAGCGAGGCAGCCCCTACAGCAAAATGAATGGACCACCCTGTACTTCACGGAATCCGGTAACTTGAGCACCCCTCCTTGGGTCAACCTATACCCCCTACGAGTGCGGCGAATAGTTTGCCAATTCTAGAGTGAAGCCCCTCTGCCTCTCAAAGCCATGAGATGCGGACCCGTTGCCCTCCAGAACCCGGCTATCCGTGCACTCCATCGCGGGGTAAAACCTAGTACAGAAATGAAAAATATGTACAACGGGTACATCGATCTCAGCCCGGTCGTGCCCCAAAAGAATATTATACAAACAGGCAGAGACGGCAGTCCACATGTTGGACGCTCGCCACGCAATATCAAATATACAAATAAATCCAAACAGCACTACCATTGCACACTGCTATCCACCACGACAAATCCGCAACATCACAGCAAAACACAGAACATCAATGCGAATGTCACGTTCGCAAACCCGTCTAAAAGAACTATAGCAATCAGACGCGGTTTACCGCTCGAATGACATTCACGGTCGGAGATATAATGTAAGTACTGTAAACTAACATGTTTAAATTTCGATCGACTAAATTTCCCGAAGTGGGCCCCACGTACATCTGCTGTACAGTAACAAAATCTGGGCCCAAATGAACAGTTCCAGAAACCACAATTTATCATGTAGAAACTCCAGAAGAAAAATTACCCATTGATTCACCAAGACGGCAGCGGTTCCGCGGTCAAAGCATGGAGTTGACAGCATTACCGCAGCCGTATGGTCGAAACAGTGGGTCGTTTTTCTGCAGTGTTCTATAAAAAGCTTGCTTAATTTTCTGGTATGGTCAAAATGATTTTTAGACCAGATTTAAAATCAACAGAAACTTTAACACTGAAAAATTGTAGTTTTTGAAATTCGGTCCGATCGATGTTTTAAACGCGTTAGCACAAGTTAGTAAAACATAATGGTGAGGCTCTGATACCACTGTAAGTCTACGGTAGCGCCCCGGCAGTCTAACAGACGCCAAATGCGGAACAAAAACTTTTAACTGGCGCTATCGTATACTATAACCCGGATCTGCCATTATTGCTAAACTAACAAACTACAAAGAGGGTAGGAAAGTTATACCGAACGATCCGAGTCCTTCGTTCTTTAACCATCATCCCACGCTCCGTTGCGGCTGCTCCGATCTCGTCGATCTCCGATCTGCTCGTCCAGGTGGCACCACGTCAATGGATCTTTAAACGGGCTCCCGCCTCTGATCCGAGGCAACTCGGTCATCAAGTTTGCTAAAAGAGATGACCAAGATTGATGTAGAGAATGAGTAGAACACTTTGTCTCGTTACGTCCAAAACCATGGACGAACGGTTAATGAAGTTGCCTTTTGGATTGATATGAAATGAGAAACTTTTCTATTCTAATTTTCATGAACCAAATAACTATCATAATTTCCAAAAAAAATCCATCATTTCTCACTTATGAACGGCCGGCCAATATATAGGAGGAGGGAGGTGAGGGTAGGAGCAAAGTGGTGACCATAACCATGAAGCTTATCATAACAATGACTCACTAAAACAATAAATACAAAAGCATGATTCACAAACCTAGTCACCTTAACACATCAACTCTCATTTAAAGCACAAATGACTCATTAGCCACTTCATCATCCTAGTCACCATTTCTAGAAACTTCTAAACCATAACTCACCCAAGAAAAGATAAATCCGCATTTAACCGAATGACAAATACGGATGATAGGAAACTGGAAACTTCCAAAAGCGACCCCGAAACGAATTTCAGGATAACCCCGTAACAGCATAAACATACCCGCATTTGTATTACGACCGAATACAAATGCAACTGAGACAAAGATATTATATCTACACAGTATAATACTCGGATCCGGCTTAAACCAAAGCCAACCAGTATTATCTGCCCGAAATATGATACGTGCGTAAACGCACGTGCATTTTCCGAACCTTGCCATAAAACCATACGGCCTCTACAACGTTTCGCTCGATCTTGGGAAACTATCTGTGGGGAACTCTAATGACTCGTCAGTACCCTGGCAGTGGGTTTAACCATAAGCCGTCAGCGGCACTAGCTGTGCGTAACGGCTGCCTACTGACCTCAAGGGAGGACGATGAGCGAACTCATCCGGAAACACTACTGAGCCTAACGGTGACAATGTATATACAGTCCGGTCCGGTCGTCTATGAGTATCATATATCGGCCTAGGGGCTGGTAACGTCAGACCCCCAATAGCAGTATAAGTCATGTCGGAGTGTAGCCTAAAAACACCCTGAGATACTACTGGAGTACCTACCAGTAAATCTCCTGCCATGGCCGTAGGCTTTGTGTATTGGCTCTCCTAGACACAGCGCGATCTCACCCCCAATACCGGGAGAGACGAATCCCCTGCCGATCCGCTCACTTGCCTCCATGTGGCTCGGGACTGTACCCAAAAAATACCTGTTTGCACGACTCCTTTGAGCCGTGGTAGGGTAGAAATCAAAGCACAGTGGGAACTCACACGAGACAAATGACGACCTCAGGTCGATGAACTAACCTGTACACATGTCACCAGGGAACTGCTATCTGACGATAAGTATAATACCAACTAGCAGATTCCTGGCGAGTCCTGTCCGGTGTACTCATAACCCAATGAGCACCTGTATACATCTTAGGTGATCCAACTGACACCAGTGGCTTGTGAGACCAGCCACCGCCCCTCATCGGGGTCTCGACTGTACACACTAGTCTACTCCGGAGTATCGATGCCCTGTCTCAAAACTCCCACGACTAGGGACTACAATTAAGGATATGCGTATAAACCACCCAACTCTCACGTATATGATCGCTATCATATTGTTGGTAGTAAAGAAAGATCCTAAGGGCTCTATCAAAGTGTAACAGTGATCAGTCACCTGAACCTGTACACGACTGATAAAGGCAAACCAGATAGCATACTATCATCTCGAGTAAGACTGTCCTACCGGTATAGGTCCTCCGCAATCATCGCAATCACGTGCCTGCGATCCAATAATTGACTCTGAGGGCACTATATCCAACAAGTTCGGCTCGAATTTTCCCCGCTTAGCGCGATTGGGGATCATAGGTCTTTTGACCACTAGCACGAGTTCGCCCTGGCGGAATGTCCTCGGCTGGTCAATCTTTCATATGAGCGCGTCATCTTTGCTTTATAAGCCTCTAGATTTTGTTGCGCTATGAGCCGGGTTTCATCAAGGGCGTCAAGCTCCTCAAGCTGAAGGTGAGCATTTTCTTCGTCCGTCAGCTCGTAGTGGACTGCCACTCGTAGAGAAGATAGCTCTATCTCGAGGGGAAGTACCACTTCTGTACCGAATACCAACGCGTACGGCGTCGTGTTTGTGGCCGTCTTGAACGTAATTCGATACGCCCAGAGAGCTTCTTGTAATCTCTCGTGCCAGTCCTTCTTATTTCGGGACACCGTCTTCTTACGATCTTCATCAAGGTCTTGTTGAAAGCCTCAGCTAGACCGTTAGCTCGCGGATTATAAACTGAGGAATATCTTCAGTCTATGTTGTGTTGCTGCACAAAGCGGCCGATCTTGTGGCTTCTGTAGGCTGGCCCGTTATCGGAGATGATCCGTCGCGGAGTTCCAAACCGATAAATGACGTGTGTCTTGAAGAAATGGAGGATATTCTCCGTCTTCACTTCTCTCAGCGGTACTACTTCTGCCCATTTGGAGAAGTAGCCAGTCGTCACCAGGATGAAACGATGTCCCCTGGACGAGGCTGGTTCGATAGGGCCAACTATGTCAGTTCCCCACATTTCGAACGGCCAGCTAGCTACTGTTGGATGTAGTGGATTTGGATGCTGGTGGATGACGTCCCCATGGATTTGGCATGAGTGGCACCGCTTCGCATATTCGAGGCAGTCCTGAATCATCGTAGGCCAATAGTAGCCCATCCGTTTAATCTTCAACTTCATCTTCGGGCCTGCTTGGTGAGAACCGCAGAGTCCATCGTGAACTTCTTGGACGACTCTTTCTGCTTCTTTGGGTCCCAGGCATCTCAACCACAGGGAATCAAATGACCTCTTGTACAGAGTGTCATTGACGAAGGCAAAAGATAAGGCTCGCTTCATGAGCTGGTGTCTTGAGGACACATCTTCATGTGTTCGACGGGATTTGAGGTAGTCTATGAAGACTTCTCTCCAATCTTCAACCTTTTCTTGGTCATTTATTTGCAGGGCCGTCTGCTCAGTTGCTTCCTTTTCCTCGGATGATTCCGGCGATATTTCTACCGGAGCAGGAACCCGGCGGCTTTGTACCACGATTCTTACGTCATCGAGGTTTTCATTGGCCAGCTCTTTAGCGAGCTTGGCTAACTTGTCCGCCTTGCTATTTTCCGCACGCGGTATGCTTTCCAGCATGTAGTAGGGAATTTGAGTCAGCAATCGCTGTACTCTGTCGCCATACTTCACCGGCTCTGGCTTGTATAGTCGCCGTTCACTTGACTAACGACCAGTTGGGAGTCTCCGTATATGAGGAGGTTTTCAATTCCCATGTCGATGGCGATCTCGAGGCCTGCTATCAGAGCTTCGTATTCGGCTTCATTGTTCGTCCTTGGCTCCGTTAAGGAGAAAGCAAAGCGCATTATCCCTCCTTGGGGAGTTACGAAGATGAGGCCTACCCCGATTCGATTATAGGGGTACTTTGTTTGCGCTTCTTCATGGAGGATGCTCCATCAAAATAAAGCTCCCACCGGGTATCACCACCGTCGATCGCGTCAAACGCATGTTTGTCTGGCAGTTTGCAATTCAGAGGAGAATCGGCGGGTATCGGATGGTCAGCGAGGAAGTCGGCGATGGCCTGGCCTTTCACCGCCTTGAGAGGCTGATAGGTTATCGAGAACTCCATCAAGAGCAAGGCCCATTTAGCGAGCCGACCTGTCAAGATGGCCTTTGACATCAAATATTTAAGAGGGTCCACCTTCGATATAATACGGACTTCATGTGCCAATGCATAGTATCGGAGCTTTGTTATCGCAAAGATCAGCGCCAGGCAGTGTTTTTCAATGGGGGAATAGTTGCCTTCTGTCCCCAGTAGAACCCGACTCAAGTAATAGAGAGCCCTTTCTTTTCCTTGGTCGTTCTCTTATGCCCATAATGCACCTAAGGAACCTTCGAGGGCGGTTGTGTAAAGAATAAGGGGCTTTCCCTTAACCGGAGCAGCCAGCACTGGTAGATTCTGCAGATATTACTTGATTTCGTCCAACGCATCTTGGCATTTATGATCCCAGACGACGGGGTTCCCTTCTTCATCAGGTGACTGTAAGGGCGGCACTTGCCTGAAAGATTGGCTATAAATCGCCGAATGTACGCAAGCTTCCCTTGGAGAGACCGCAGTTGCTTGAGAGTTCTTGGCGGAGGCATTTCCATGATTGCCTTGATCTTTGACGGATCTATCTCGATACCTCGGTGTCGGACGATGAATCCTAGGAATTTGCCTGAGGAAACTCCGAATGCACACTTAAGAGGGTTCGTCTTCAAGTTGTATTGTCGAAGGCGTTGAAATACGGTCTTCAGATGCTCGAGATGTTCCTCATATGATTTGCTCTTAACCACGAGGTCGTCGATATAGACTTCAACGACTTCATGTATAAGGTCATCGAAGATCTTCGTCATGGCCCTCTGATAGGTGGCACCGGCGTTCTTTAAACCGAAGGGCATCACCTTGTAGTAGAATATACCCAAAGGGGTCCGGAAAGCGGTGTGCTTCTGGTCTTCGGGATGCATCTTTATCTGATTATACCCTGATGAGCCGTCCATGAAGGAGAAAATCTCATGAGTGGACGTGTTATCTATCATCAGCTCAGTGACTGGCACTGGGAAATCATCCTTCGGGCAGGCTTTATTAAGATCCCGGAAGTCCATGCATATGCGCACTGTCCCATTTTTCTTCATCACTGGGACAATGTTGGCGATCCAATCGGGATATTGAACCTCCTGGATGAAGCCAGAGTCGATTAGCTTCTTAACCTCAGCGTTGATACTCATCTCGAGCTCAAGCTGCATTCTTCTCAGCGTCTGTTTGACTGGCTTGATGTCCGGGGATATCGCCAATTTATGTACAGCAATTTCTGGATCTAGTCCTGGCATTTCAGAATAGTTCCATGCGAAGCAATCTCTATGCTGCATAAGCACGTCTTTTAACGCAGCCACCCTTTCTTCAGATAGCAGCTCGCTGACGAATGTCGGTCGCGGGTCGTTCGCCGTTCCCAACTCAATTTTCTTGAGGTTATTTGCAGTAGTATGTATGCCATCTTCCAGCTCTTTCGGCGCTGGTGGAAATTCTGAGATTACCTCGTCGTCATTGTTTTCGAAACACTAAGGAAGGTCATCCATATTCTCGGGCTCTCCTTTTGATATTGTTATCATATGACAAGTACGAACTCGCTTCCAAGACCGATGTAGATCTGGTTCTGCTCTTGTGGCTTTGGGTTCGTGCTTTTGTGGCGGCGTTACCCTCCAGCTGCTGGATAGAGCAAACCTGCCTTGCTGGTACTGGTCTTCGACCTAGTTCTTGAAGGTGAAGCAGTCTTCGATAGGGTATCCTATGGCTCGGTGATAAGAGCAATAGCCCAGATGAAAGACCTCGTTAGCTCGCTCAGGGTGCTTAGACTCCGGAAGTGTGATCATTCGATGTTTTAAAGCGAGATCAAGTATCTTCTTCGTCTTGTCTTGAGGGAAAGAATACGCTCGACTCATCTTCTTTATGAGGGATAAATCCGAACCGTGCAATTCCCGATCACATGACTCTTTGATCCCGCGTTGTCGTTGTCGAATCCCTTTTCCGCTCTTTGACTTATTTCTGCCTCTGCGTCGAGCCTTTTCTACAGCAGGTTGACAGGGAGGAGCATTTTCTTCTTTTGCATCCTGTTGAAGAAGACGTTGCGTCCAAGCTTTCTCGTAGATGGACATTTCACGATTATGGTCGTCTCGAGCTTTTTGACCCGCTTTCCTGATAAGCTTGTCCATTCGTTCTTCAAATAACGGACTCGGTGTTCACACCATAATATTGCATTATTATATTCCACATTCTTATTCTTTTTATAAATAAACAGGTACTTTTGACGCATGTCTGCTACATGTTACAGGTTACAGGTTCTTAGACAGAAAACAGTGAAAACGATATAAAGACGACGAAAAAGTGGACTTTAACCAATGAACAGAAGATCTTGATCAAGCCTACATAAGAAACAGTTCACAAAGCAAGATTCAAGATATCGACTCAAAGCGAAGGTTTAAAGTTCACTACAAATTGTTCACTGGAGATCTGGAACCAACCTAGAAGCCCAATGAGAGAAGTACCAAAGAATTAAGAAGACCACAGATCCAGAGATCAGTACCCAAAAAGCCCACAGCCCAAATCCATAGTTTGGCCGCGGAACCGCGGCCAAACCAAGGCTGGGACCGCAGTTCCGCGGCCATATAGGGCCCAAATGCAAAATTGTTTTTACCATAATTCCATGGCGGCGTTGACTGGTCTTTATAGGGCTATTCTTGTAATTGTAGACATGCGGGTCAAATGTAACCCTAGGGTTTCCTATTCTTTATAAATAGGAACTCTAATCATTGTAACTCTTTATGCCTCCTTTTAATAAAAAATTCAGAAATCCTTTTTGGAGAGCATCGGTGTTTCCTTTCCATTCAGAAATTCAGATCTGACAACCCTGCATGGATGATTGGAGAGATGCATCTGTAAGTAGATTTAATTTCTCGCCCTAGTGTAGATTTTAATTATTTGCCCTAGGTAGATTTAATTTTATGCCCTAGGAACTTGTTTAGGGTTTAGCTTTGGGGAAGGATTTTGAGAGATGAGATCTCTCATCCCTTTCTTACCCATCAATTATTTACAATAGGACTCCATGCATACACGCACACACCGCGCCCTACGGCATCCTACCCCTCGAGGTAACGATGACACCGTAGTGTAAAGGCCCGGTTGCACGCGTTTTCCATGGAGGTTAGGGTAAGGATCTCTAAAGGAAGGACAAGAACCTAGAGGAAGGAACACCTTCCCGAATGGATCTAATCTCCTTTATTGATAATTACCATAACTCCTCACAGATCTTCATTCGGGTATGAAAGCGTTGAGATTTAATTGCATTTCCAAACCATCCCTAAACCTAACCCTAGCAAGAATAGATCTAGATAATTGCCCTAGGTTAATTAGATTTTTAGATTTAATAACAACTCCGAACACCCTTCGGAATTAACTCGTTAGCGCGACTAGGAGATTCACAACATCCCTGTGGACCGACCCGTACTCACCGGCTAGCTTCATGCGACGCCGTTCTTGATTGCGGTTACAAATATTTTTGATCTATCTTTTAGAAAGCGCAAGCACGCTAAATCACTCAATCACTCGGCACCTTGATTGCGGGATCTAGTTTTGATACGGAGTCGGCGTTTTCTGACAGGGCATCCTCTTCTTCATCGAAGTTATATATGGCGTAGCTACCGTGGACTCGTTCCCGCTTCCCGGATCTCACATATCCAAGCCCAAGCGTTTCCATTCTCCCGTTGGGCAATTTGCGCTGCGTCCCAGGGATATCCCAAATCCTGTTGTAGAACCGAGCTTGTCGAATAGTCTGTTTTAAGGGTACCCCTTGGAACTTCAATAGCCTTTTTAGTCCGTTCGTATAATATCTGTGCAAACGGATGGGTTGGAGCCTGTTGAGTGTAGAATCTGCGCCATGCCAGATTTCTTTCTCCACTCTTGTTTCCGTGGATCGGTAAAATAGGATCGCCTTTTCACCTTTTCACCTGGGAGGGACGTAAAATGTCTGTAGGTCTTGCACATTGTAAGCTCCAAGTGCGTCAAGATCTTTGTAGTGCTCCCGCGGAATCATGGTAATTTGCAGACTCTGATCACCACCACGGAATGCTTGTATTGACGGCCGACTGGAGAACACAGCGTTAACCTCATCTTCCGAGTCACTTCCGAAGATCAATATAGGGGCGGACGGTCCCGGGTTGTTGCGTCGAGACGGCCCAGCGTAAACTATCTCTTCTTCGTCTTCGGTATCACTCCCGAAAACAGGAATGGCGGCGGCGGCTTTGTTCTCCGGTTTGTGACATCTCTCTATGTCCTCGAACTCTGGCAAAAAGTATTTTGCATCTTCGTATTTGCGGACTTCGTTCACGGAGAACGGGTTCAGCTCACCTGTTACGGTATACTCGAGACCATCCTTGAAATACTTCATACACTGATGTTGCGTAGAAGGGATGATGTTGTACTCGTGTAACCAAAGACGACCGAGCAAGGCGTTGTAGCATGTCTTGGCGTCAATGACGTGAAACTTAATATCTGTGACGAGTAGTCCGAAGCGTAATGTTAATATTACAGATCCGAGAGTCCGTGACGACTGGGAGTCAAAACCGGAGATGGTAATTTTGTCGCGAGCGAGGTGCTGAACGCTCATGCAGATTTCCTTCAACACCCGAACATTAAGGAGATTGACGGAGGATCCATTATCGACCAGGATTTTGCCTATCTTAATATCATGACAGTATCCAGAGACGTACACGGGACGGTTGTGGTCGCACGTACCAAGGAGAAGGTCTTCATCACCAAACGTGACATCAGCTATGTGCACTTCTTCCAGTTCATCCTTCATCCTTTCTTCGGTGAGGAAGGCTTGGAATTGCTCGGGCTCCTGCAGCGCTTTGATTAATCAATCTCTCGCTTCTTTTGATAATAGGAGGGCGTCAAGAATGCTGAGCCGCGAGGGTAGCTTCCTCAGGTGCGTTAGGATGTTATAGTCCACCTTACTCCTCTTGGGGGGGTCCTTGGCAGTTAGCTCTTTCATGACTTGGTCATCTAAGGCGATATCCTCAGCGATCTTTTCTTTTCCCTTATCTTTTCTAGTTGCGGGTCCAAGATTCTTTTCCGGGAGCGTGCGATTGCGCAGCTGAATGTTTTCGCAGGCCTCTGGTTCTTCCTCTTTCCCTAAGATGGATTCTTTAAAGAGAGGGCCCAGAGCCATTTCCTCATCAGAGTCGCTCCCAAAGGTGAGAACTTGTGATCCTCCGGCGTTGACCGTGTAACAGTTACCGGTAGTTCTTTTGTGCCCTTCGGTCGTACTTCTCTGCTCCCGATGAGTTCTGCGTTTCATTCGCTTAAAATGTTGCTGGTGAGCAACATATCCCTGCCACCATATCTTAAAAGAGTCGCACTCCTCGGTAGGGTGTGAAATCTTCCGATGATATGAGCAGTAATTAGGGTGCCTCTCCGCCCCGTTGAGCGTGTTTTCTTCCGAGGGTGGTTGCTTCATTCCCATTGACATGGCTTTGGCAAACCTTTTCCTCATCTTGAATATGTTTTTATCCGCATCGGATGTCTTTTGATCTGGCGGGAGTGCTTCGACTCTCTCTTTTAGTCGCCTGCGTTTGGCTCCTTCTGATGCGGCCATCTCACGCTCCCGATCGGCTTTACTTTTCAAACGAATCTCGTCTAGAAAGGCGTCGATCATTTCGTCTGTCGGCCACACAAGTTCTGGTTCAGGCTGTGCCCCCAGTTTCTCAGTGCCAGGAGTTTTTTCATCGTCCGTAAACAAGTGGGAGATCACATGACAACTCGCCACATATCCCTCGGATTCATCCGACGAGCTTTCTCCATTATCTTCCTCCTGAAAGACGTGGCTGAGAAACTCTTGGAGTGTGATGGGAGTCCGCGTCTTTTGATTGTACTCCTCCAGCGTGTTAATCTGTTTCTGCAAGTCCGTGCGCCTGTCTCCAGGCTTCACGGGCTTCTTGGATTTCTTCTTCTTTTTCTTTGAATATTTTGACAGCTGGTTGTGAGTGCTCGGGCCATCACCACCGATCTTTGGAGTTGGGCGCGGCTTCAGCATCCCTTCAATGATCTGGGGTTCCAGCAGGTTCTTCCACCTGATCGCCGGGCACGTTTGGAGCTCATTCAGCATTCTTTTGGTTTTTGCTGAAAGCACGATTTCCCATGGAGCTTCTTCAATGAAAGAACAAGTTGCCCCCGGTGTGTCCGTCTTCTTGGGAGTGTGCGGTTGTGGCGGGTTCACCTTCCACTTTTCGGACAGCACAAACTTGCCCTGTAGGTATTGATCTTCAATCCATCCTTTGAAGACGAAGCAATTCTCGATCGGGTGGCTTACCATTTGATGGTAAGGGCAATAATTGGGGTTATTCACCTCACTGGGTTGCGGCGGTCGCCTTGGATTTGGTAAGTTGATGAGCCTGTTGCGTACTGCCAGCTCGAATAGCCTCTTCGTCTTATCCCGTGGGAATGAGTAAGGGCGCTTCATTTTCTCATTATAATACCGCCGTCTTTCTTCCAGTTGATCCGCTAGCTTTGGGGTACTGGGTTGCTGCTGAGCGTTCGCGACGAAAGTTGCCTTCCTTTTACCCTTGTCATTCTGAGGTTCCGGCTTCGGGGGAGACGGTCTGTGACCTATCTGGTCCATCTGGGCCAGCTTGTCGATCAAAGCCTGGAACGTGGTTGGCTTAAAGAACATCATGAACTGTGAGATAGTTGCATGAGGATCTAGGGTGCCCACGAACATGCCCACCGCGGGCGCTTCCTCAATGCGTTGTTCGCATTTCGACCACAAGTTTCGCCAGCGTATAGCGTACTGGACCCACATCTCGCCTGGTTTCACCCTAGCATTAATCAATGCCGTTATCGGGGTGCGTTCGCTGGCGCTCGCGAATCGCTGAGTGAATAGAAACTCCATCTCCGCAAATGTTTTGACGGAGTCGTTCGGGAGCTCAGAGTACCACTCGAACGTCGTTTCTGACAAGCTGCCGACAAACTGGCGAAGTACCAGTTTGTCATCGCCTCCAGTGTTGCCATAAAGCGCCCTGAACTGGGCAACATGCTGGTGGGGATTGCCCGTCCCCTTGTAGACATGGAATTTCGGTATTGTATAGCCCGGCGGGTACTTGATCTGATCATACCAGCTCGGATATGGTCGCCTTGTTCTGACAACTTGACCGGCTTCCTCAGTCGCCTGGTGAACCCGTATCTGCTGAGCTATATATTCGTCCAAGTCAGCTTTGGAAATTGTCTCCTCCTTGGCTGTTGACAGAGCCGGTGGAGGATTTGACGTTTCTCCCTTGTCATCTTCAAAGACGATCGGGGGATCTTCAGCAGGAGGATCTTGTTGGATCATCATACCCACCATGTCCTGGAACAGAAGGGCCATTTGCTTTATATTGGCTGCTTGTTCCGCAGCCTCTTTATCCTTCTTTTCCAGTATCCTGCGAAGGAACTCAGCGTCAGTTTCCTGCTCCTGGCGTTGATCCAAGGATGCTTCGGGGCTTTCTTTTAGCCCAGTGAGTGCGGCCATCGCGTTCATCATTTCTTGGAGCTTTTGCTGCTGCTCCTGAGCTTTAGCCACCGATCGCGTGAGCGGTCTATGACCCGTGGATGTACGGCTTTCCTCTTTCCCAGACGCCATGTAAAAGGTGTGCACCATCATGCCCCCAGACTTAGGGCGTTTAGGCTTACTGTATTTGACATTAGCTGTAGGCTTGGGGACCTTCTCCGGCCTTCCTCTCTTTTGAGTAGTCGATGTGGAGGGAGTCGTGGCAGCAGGCACCCAAGTGGTTGTCATCCTTTGTGATTTGACATGACGGTTCTTCTTTTCCCGAACCTTCACCCTCTTCTGCCGGCGAGAGTGATCTTGGTCGATTACTGAGTCCTGGACCCGTCGCCAGACCTTGTAAATCTTGGGGGACAGCCGTTGAGGAGGCTGCTCCGGCTTCGTTTCTGTAACGCTCTCCGCAGGTGGAGGAGATCTTTTTAGCGTGGCAGTCGGAGAGTTCTTGCGTACCCTCCTTAGCGGTTCAAAGTTGTTCCCAGTTGGGACAGCAGCATTAACTTCCACCATTGGAGCCGGTGGAGTTAGCCCTGAGGGAGAGTTGCCCCCGGCCTTCCTTACTCGGCGTCAGTGGCGACGTCGAGCGTGTCGAGCTGTTGGGGCTGGCTCGGCGATAGGGATGGTTTTGTCTTGCCCTCTGTCTGGATGAGACGCCGCTGGTGCTAGCCTCTTGAAGACTGATGTCTTTTGAGTGGCGGTGTCCAATCTGTCAAAGACAGACCTTTGAGCCGGAACGGGAGCCGGGATAGTCAGTCTTGTAAAGACCGACTCTTTAACAGGAGAAGCCGCCTTGACGACTTCAGGAGCAGATATGGCTATCTTCCTCGGGATGGCCACGTTAGGGGTCATGGGCTTCTTGGCAGGCCCATCGAATTTCAGGCTCAGTCTGGTGAAGACCGAGGAGTTGGCATTGGACGACCCGTTGAGAGGGGCCGTTGTTGTAGTGAGCCGATCGAAGACCGACTTCTTTCGTTCTTCCTTTGGCAGCGGGATATTAATGTTGACGGGCGGGAGCATGGTCCCAAAGAACAGACCGGTAGTGGCTTGAGTCACTTGTTCCACAGGCATAGTGAACAGGGAAGTAGCCTGCGGTCCACAGGCTACACCTCTAGGTGAGGCGGAGCGTCGGTTGCATTTGCAGTTGGAGCAGTTCGAGCAGTTGCCAGGCATTGATCCTTTTGCTTTCTGCAGCAAAAGAAATGCCAAATCTTAGTACTTCGAAACCCAAGGGCAACCATTAGCAAACCGCGATTGGTTCGCGAATCACGACAAACGAAGTGTGGAGTGGAAAGAGGAAAAGGTCCCACCGGGCGTGCCAGAATCTGTTCCCCTCCGAAAGACGGCGCGACTGACGTCTTGCCTGAGATTCGGGGCAGATGCTAATTGGTGCTATCCGTCCACCTCTCCGAAGATGCCAAGTTGATTTATGGCACCGTGTATCGGAGGTTTAAACGGATGCGTCCGATGTAGCAGACTTCGTCAGATTCCCCCTCGCTTGAGAGGTTTTTGATTATGGGGACGCTCTTCCCTGCAGACGCAATCCCCTGCAGTTAATTACGCTACCGTATCGCGGTAACAACTTTCTCCTTCTCCAGATGGTCACTTCGTGTCGTGTGTGTTTGTTTTATGTTTGGTTTCCCGTGGATTGTATATGGAGACTGAGTTATGTCGTCGCCCGTAGGGCGTGGACTAGTCCAAATCCGTATTATCTTAGATTTGGGTTTGGGGGTTTGGGTTTAAGGATACGTTATCCCCATTTGAGACTAAGATCAACTTAAACGTTTGTTAAGGATACGTTAGTCTAGTTTTAGACTAAGATCGACTTAACGGGATCGTTTAGATCCAACAAGAGAGCAATTATGGGAGCCCTGTTGTTTAGTTTAGCGACGTTGCGGTCGATAGGTAGTTCAAGGACATTGCGGTCCAATGTTAGTTTTAAGACATTGCGGTCAAGGTTAAGGACATCATAGTCCGTGAATCTAAGGACTCCACAGTCCGGCGTTAGTTTTAAGACGTCATGGTCAAGCTTAAGGACCTCATAGTCCGTTGTTAGTTTTAAGACATCCCGGTCAAGGTTAAAGACATCATAGTCCGAGGATTTAAGGACTCCACAGTCCGGCGTTAGTTTTAAGACATTACGGTCAAGGTTAAGGACATCATAGTCCGTTGTTAGTTTTAAGACATCCCGGTCAAGGTTAAGGACATCATAGTCCGAGAATTTAAGGACTCCACAGTCCGGCGTTAGTTTTAAGACATTACGGTCAAGGTTAAGGACATCATAGTCCATGAGTTTAAGGACTCCACAGTCTGTATCAATGTGTGGTTGTCGGGACCCGTCACCTCTTTGAAGAAGTTGAGGAATTACAACGACAAGTATCAAAGGAGTGAAGAGATGTACCCTCGAACCAAAGTAGATTAAGTGATCTGTAGTCCAATTTGGAACCAAGACCAATTTATTAGGTTATGAGCACATTGGCTCAGTTGAGTCTGGATTGAGGACTTATGGCCTTCTTGGGCTAAGTCCAATCATGTTTGGAATATTGGCCTTCTGTTGGACCATTGAAGGAGAGGCTTTGCCTCTGAAAAATCAGCCAACTTGACTAAAAGTAGTGTTAAACACTAGAGATAGATTTCTTAAACTAGTGTTAGACGCTAAGAGTACAATCAGTGTTAAAACACTGGAAATATAGTTCTTGATGTAGTGTCAAACATCATAAGGTAATCGTGTTAAACACTGCAAATAGGGTTCTTCAAATTAGTGTTAATCACTAAGAAAATCAGTGTTAAACACTGGAAACAGGGTTTTCAAATTAGTGTTAAACACTAAGAAAATCAGTGTTATACACTGGAAACAGAGTTTTCAAATTAGTGTTAAACACTAAGAAAATCAGTGTTAAACACTGGAAACAGAGATCTCAAATTAGTGTTAAATACTAAAGAAAGAGGGGTCACGTGTGGACACGTGAGAGCGCCCTGATTCCCTTTATTTTGTTCTGCCAAAAGTATTGCATACTTTGGAGCATCATGTGCTGTCACGTGATGGGAATTTGGGTGTTTGTCTGTTAGAGATTTTGCCAAAGGGTCGCGTGGTAGCACGTGAGAGCGCCCATAGCTTCTGTTTCTTTTGCTTTTTCTTTGTGTGCTTCAGGGGTCGCGTGGGGCACGTGAGGCATTGCCTCAAAGTTCTTTTCTGTGGATCTTTACAGGGGTCACGTGGTAGCACGTGACTCTGGTTCTTTGCATGTTTGAAGATCTCTTTATCTTTTTGAAAATTAAATTCTTCATAGGGTTAAACCCTAGCAATAACTTTAAAGGAATTAAATTTCTACTTTCTTTTGAAGAATTATATTCTATTCTTAGATAGGGTTAAACCCTACTTTCTTTTCTGTAGGAATTAAATTCCCCATATATGTAAAGAATTAAATTCTGGCATAGGGTGAAACCCTAGTTTCTTTTTGAAGGGAATTAAATTCTTGAGAGTTTGAGATAATTAAGTTCTCAATTAGGGTTAAACCCTAGTTCTGTCCATTTTGAAGGAATTAAATTCCTATAATATAGGGTTAAACCCTAATTTTATCTCAAAGGAATTAAATTCCTATAACTCTGTGAGAATTAAATTCTCAAAACTCAATTCCTCCTCTATATTTTAGATCTGCATGGCAGGATCTCAACCCAATGAAAATTAAATTCTCAATTTATGGGGAGATGTGCACTTTGCAGATCTTCAACCAGAGAAAGAACTAAGTTCTTTTCTTCTATAAGAGTTAAACTCTTGGATTGAAAATTAAATTCTCTTTTTGAAGCTTTTACCCCCTTTCTTTTCTTACCTAGGGTTTTTCTTTGTAGAGGATCAAATTCTTCCTTCTGAATTTTCAAGATCCTAAGGCTCTATTTCTCTCCCTCTCCCTTCTTTTCTTTTTTGGCTCCTATTTATAGGAGAAGGAAAATAATCAATCTGTTTTAGTGAATCTTTCATTGAAAGATTTGATCATTAATCTGGGCCTTTAGATTATTAGGTGAATTTTATTCACCATTGGATTTTAAATTCAAAGATATCTCTTTGTTATTTCGGTAGGGAAATCTTTGCATGTCCAAGATTTTTCCATAAATTGGTGATATTTAATCACTTTCAGATTCTTGATCCAACGGTTTCGGATAAATCTTCTCCATTTTGGAAAGATTTGAATGATCTCTCCTCAGAATTTAATTCTGTTAAAGAATAAGGCTTTTAAAGCCGGTCACGTGTGGCCACGTGACCCCTGGTCACGTGTGAGCACGTGACCCTTGGAATGGGCTTCTCTTCTTCTGCACTATGTTCTCTGGCCGCTGCTTAACCATCACGTGCCAACACGTGACCACTGGTCACGTGTGAGCACGTGATGCCTCTTCTGGAGCTTTTCCCTGATTTTTAATCAGGGAACAATATCGTGTTGTGCTCGATTGGCTATAACTGGTGGTCCTTGGCCAGGGCTGATTTAGAGATTTATTGGTAAGTGTTATCAGTAGTTTCTTGACCCGTTAAGAGCCTCGTATCGGCATGACTTATCGAGTTATTGGGGTCTGACGTTTACCACCCCTAGACTTGATATGCGACATCTCATACGAAGAGACCGGACTGTATGGTAGTGTTACTGACAGGCTTTACAGGAGCTAGAGCGGGCTTGCTTGTTGATCTTCTGATCGATCAATACCCGGGTAGCTGTTACGTCCAGCTATTACCGCTAACGGCTTGTGGGTGCTTGATATGAACATCACCTACTGCCGGCGTATTGACGAGTCTTTAGAGTCTTACACAGAGGTTTTACTAGCTCAGGCAAAAAGAAGCAGGAGCACATATGTGATATGTGCGGGACTGAGATTAATATGAGTATGTGATACCGTATTCTATTCTCACGATATTTGTATCGGTCAGTTATATGTGATATAGCCTGGTTATCGAATCAAGTGTTGATTCAATGAGTTGGTACATATAATAGTAGTCAGTTATATGTGATATAGATGGATTATTAAATCAAGTGTTTGTTCCCCTCCGAACGGCGGCCTGGACTTTAGGGCGTCCAATGCCTGATGTTCGGGGCAGATGCTATTTGGTTTTATCCGTTTATCTCTCCGAAGATACCAAGTTGATTTATGGCACCGTGTATCGGAGGTTTAGACGGATGCGGCCGATGTAGCAGACTTCGTCAAATTCCCCCTCAGGATGAGGGGTTTTTGATTATGGGGACGCTCTTCCCTGCAGGCGCAAGCCCCTGCAGTTAATTACGCTACCGCCTCGCGGTAACAACTTTCTCCTTCTCCAGAATTTCACTTCGTGTCGCGTGTGTTCATTTTGTTTGTGGTTGCCCGTGGATTGTATACGGAGACTGAGTAATGCCGTCGCCCGTAGGACGTGGATTAGTCCAAATCCGTATTTACTTAGATTTGGGTTTGGTGTTTTCAGTTTAAGGATGCATTAGTCGCGTTGCGGCTAAGATCAACTTAAACTTTCGTCAAGGATACGTTAGTCCTGTTTTAGACTAAGATCAACTCAACGTAGTGATTAATTTAATGTATGGCCATCGGGACTCGTCACCTCTCTGACGTCGTTGAAGGATTACAACGACATGTATCAAAGGAGCTCGGAGATGTACCCTCGAACCAGAGTTGATTGGGAGTTTTATAATCCATTTGAATATTTAAGGATACGTTAGCCGTGTTTGGGGCTAAGATCAACTTAAACGTTCGTTAAGGATACGTTAGTCCAGTTTGAGACTAAGATCAACTTAACGGGACCGTTTAGATCCGATAAAAGAGCATTTAGGCTCTATTGTGCCAGTTTAGGGACGTGGTGGTCCGATATTAGTTTAGGGACGTTTCGGTCCGTTATTAGTTTAGGGACGTTTCGGTCCATTATTAGTTTAGGGACGTTTCGGTTCGACGCCAGTTTAGGGACGTAGTGGTCCGTTATTAGTTTAGGGACGTTTCGGTCTGACGCCAGTTTAGGGACGTAGTGGTCCGTTATTAGTTTAGGGACGTTTCGGTCCGATGTTAGTTTAGGGACGTTTCGGTCCAATGTTGGGTGTGTGGCCGTTGGGACTCGTCACCTCTTTGACGTCATTGAAGAATTACAACGATGGATGTCAAAGGAGTTCGGAGATGTACCCTCGAACCGGTTGTGAATTGATTCAGGAGAACCATTTTGCTCAATCAATTTGATTTAAGGACTTATGGCCACGATTGGGTTAAGTCCAATTTTTATTTATTTTGGGCTTTGCTCAAATAGAATATTAATTCAAATAGGGCTCTGCCCTTTTATTGCTTTGCAATTTGATTTGGGCCAGGCCCTTTAAATAATGCATTGCATTTGTGCAGAGCATCAAGAATCTTTTAGATTCAAGAACAAAAGTGCAGAGCACTTTTGATCTAAATTTAGATCAAAGGAAAACAAGTTTCTCTCTTGTTTTTCCTTTTCTCAGAGAACCAAGGGTTCATAACAAGTGCAAGGCACTATTTTTATTTATTTATTTTTATTTTATTTATTTGTTCATTGAAGATTAATGATTTTTAGATCAATGATCTGTACTTCAGAGATTTTTCTCTTTTAAAAGGTTTTACCTTTTTTTTCTTCCAAAGTTCTTCAAGAATTCTCTCTGTTTTCTTTCTGATGTTCCTCCTCATCAAATGAGGTCTGGGGTCCTTTTTATAGTACTCATAGATTAGTTGAATTTGTTAAACAGATCTTTTTCTGAGTGATTTGGGGAATTTTCCCCACCGTTGGATCTTTAATCCAAAGGCCCCTGTCTTATACAAGAAAATCTTCTTGTTTTAACAAGAACAGAAAAATATCCTTAAATCTTCAATCTGTTGTTGCGCAACTCACCAGCGTGTGACACGTGTCGCGCAGTGAAGCACTTGCGCAACTGCGCAGACACGTGTCGCGCAGCGGTGCGCTTGCGCAACAGCCCTTGCGCAACTGCGCAGACACGTGTCGCGCAGCGGTGCGCTTGCGCCGTTGTGCTTGCACAACCGCGCAGACACGTGTCGCGCAGCGGTGCGCTTGCGCAACCGCGCAGACACGTGTCGCGCAGCGGTGCGCTTGCGCAGTTGAACGTTGCTTATGCTTTTTAAAGAGCCTTGCTCTGATTGGACGTACTGTCTTGGGCGTTGTGCTGCCGTGTCAACTTCTGACACGTGGCGCGTTGCGCGCAGCGCACGGGAACTGAAGCGTTGCTTCAAAATTTGAATTTTCAAAATTTAAGCAGAGCCTTGCTCTGATTGGGGGAACAAATGCCCCCCCACCGTTGCGCTCACGTGGCGCGCACGTGAGTGCAGCGGTGGCAAGACCCCAACCGTTGGATCATGGGGGTCATTTGAAGAGACGCAGGCGTCTATAAATAGGACCCTTGGTCCTTGGTAATTCTTTACCAATTTCAAGAATTTGAATTTCAGAGCCTTGCTCTTGCTTAAAAACTCTTAGAGCCTTGCTCTTGCTTTTTCCCAAGAACTTTGAAGTTCAGAACTTAGAATCACTCTTAGGTAAAAATTTAAATTAATTTAAATTAATTTTAATTAACAGAGCCTTGCTCTTGTAGATCTTTGATCTAAAGAAAACCCCTTTGGGGTTTCTTCAACAGAGCCTTGCTCTCATAGATCTTTGATCTAAAGAAAACCCCTTTGGGGTTTCATCCACAGAGCCTTGCTCTCAAAAATTTACAGAGATCTGGTTCCTGGGTTTTAACCCATGAACAGAGCCATGCTCATAGATCAAATAGAGAACTCCTAAAAGTTTTCATGGATCTTTAAGATCCCAAAAATTTTAATTCCTAGGAGTTATAATTTTTCATTACTACTACAGAGCTAGGCTCTTTTTAAGAAGTTTTATTCCTTTGAGACCAGAGTTTGACAAATGTCACTCTGTGATAGAGCTTTGCTCTAAAAAGAGGAGATCTTCTCCTTGTCTCTAGGGATCCCCCCAATAAGGGTATTCTTTTGGGGGTCTTTTTCATTGACTGACAGTCTCATCCAATGATGGGACTGTCTTTTCAAATGATGTGCCGTCATCTAGATTTTGTGGGTCCCCCTTTGGTCCCCTACTCACTGCACTGTAGTGTGATGTAGGACTTTGACATGTGAAGCATTGGAACGCTAACGGTTATATTTATTTTTTTTTGTCTACAGGGAACATGTCTGAAGATTTGTCTTTCCCTTTTGTTCGCTCAGAAGGAGGGTTCCCACACGCACCAGTGGACCGGGTGGCGTTCGCCTTGATTAAAGATCATGATCCAGAGTACAAGAGACTCCATTTGTGGGGAAGGTGGTACAGTCAAATCATCTAAGGCCGTCGCAGCTTCAGCTCCGCTTCGCCTTCTGAGCCCATAGTTACGATCCCTTATGCGGACAAGCCCCCGGTGGAGTATGCCGTGGAGGTTAAAAATTGGAATGCTGACGACCTCCTTCAGCCTGCAATCGGTGCCATTCCGGTGCAGCCGCCGCCGGCTATAGATATCTTGGGGAGGCGAATCTGTCAGGGTGAAGCACGCCCTTAGGGACAGGCTTATAATATTGGACTGATCCCGCGACCGCTTGCGGGATACCTGCAATGGGCCCGGTACATCTTATCGGCGAAAAGGACTCATCTAATGAAGATTGGTTTATATTCGGCCGTCTACGTTTCGCTTTTCGAGTATCCCTCTCCTCCGACGTGGTGGATAAAGGCCTTTATTGAACAATGGAATATCCCCACCCACACCTTCTTGACAGCGGATAGGGAAGTCTCCATCTCTTTGGAAGAATTTGTTTAGATTTCAGGTCTACCAGTGAGGGGGGAGCACTACGAAGAGCTGCTTCCTCCTGATGAGTACGTCTTTGCCACCAAGCAGGTTGTATTTGACTTAACTCCGGCAAATGCCATTCAGCATCAGCACCCGGGCTTGGTGAAGGTGTTGGAGATTTATGAGGAACTCCATTTGGAATCGGGCGACCGGGGCGTCAGTTTCGCGGATTTCATCGCTCGTTTTATCCGCCCGGAGTTCCTATTAGAGCAGGGCAAGAAGTTTGCTCAGCTTGCTGACTCCTTTGGTTTCGGCTTGGACCGCCGACCTTCATCGGAAAATGAGCAGCGGGATTTTTATCTCCCCGGCACTGCCAGTGTCCCTTTCTCAGAGATCGTCGTTCCTGGCATGGACGAGGAGACTTTTTTCATAGGGTTCTTGGGTCTATGGCTATGCAGCTTCGCGCTTCCCATGCATCCACGCCTTATGCGGTCCTCCGTCTTTTACCCGGCGCATCGAATGGCGGCTGGTTTGCAGCTATCGGTAGGGATTGCCGGGCTGGCTTACCTTTATAATGGACTTAGCATAGCGGCGGACGCTAATGAGCCTGGGGTACAGCCTGCTAACTTTCCGATGCATTACTTCACTTCTTGGATGGAGCTGCATGTGCGAGGGGTGTTTGGTGCCCATAAGACTCCTCCATTCTTTGAGAAATACGGACTCCCAAGAATCATGCGGTTGGTCGGGGCTTCAATTGTGGTTGCACCTCCGTGGGAGTCTAGGGGACTGCTCCTGCGTTCACATCTAGTCGGAGCGAAGACCTCTTTTGTGGATAAGGTCATCACCATAGGCTCCGAGACCGCTAAGTCAGTGGTGTCGCTGCGTGACGACTTTAAGGGCGGGGTTTCTGTACTGAAGGCTCGGGAAATCCTTCACCTTTACTCCATTCGGCCGGGCTACCTAGTATTTAGGCAGAACAAGACGGCTCTCTTTATGAGGTATAACCCACATCGATTTGCCCGACAATCGAGTTACAATCAAGGGATCCCGATGGAGGCCTTTCTGGAAACACCCGCGGTCGGCCCAGAGGGGATAAGGAATGCGATGCATCATTTCGTCCGGCTTAATACGGGATCCTATTTTTTTATCAGTGAGCCTAGCTGTGTTCCTAAAATAATCCATCCGTATGTAGCCTGGTATGCGCATGCTATGGGCCCAATCATTTTAATGGAGAAACGCCTGCTGGTTGACCGTAGGGGTGCGCCTCCTGGTGGTGATCGCAAGGCTCCCTTGCAGCCAAGGATCCAGGTCATCCCCCCAATAAAAGATGCCAGGGCTGACCGACCGCGCGTGCTGAGCCCCCCGCGGGGATTGCCATTGCCTACTACGGTGGATGCACCGCCGGCGCCCCGTGCTCCCACGAAGACGGTTAATGTGGTATCACCAGGGTCTAGCGGAGGGGCAGAGATCGGGACTCGCCGCCCTAAAGTGGCTGCCAAGCGCAAATCCGCTCCGGGTGGATCTAAAGCTGGTGGACAGCAGAAAAAGAAGAAGTCTGCCCTTTCCCTCGATGCGATCCTCAGCTCAAAGCCTGGGGCTCCTCCTGCCGAGGCCATATGTGAGTATGGAAACAATGAGGGCTTTGTGGTGGACCCTGAGGACACCAATTTAGCTGCCGCCATTGCAGCTTCGGAGCGATCGGCGAGGCTTGAAGCGATGTTAAGCAAACTCGCTGAGTCCGGTAATCATCAGACGCTTTATTTGTCATTTTACTGCATTTTTATTATTATCTTTAGCTAATATTTGCTTCGTTCTTAACAGGCATTTCTACTGAAGAGGCCATTGCTGCCTCTTTGAAGACCTTCCAGGAGGAGGAGAAGAAGCGTGTCCCAGCAGGCGTTGGTATGTCCTACCCTTTTCCCTTTCATAATGAAAGTTTGTCATCTTCTCTGATGGTCAACCTAACCTTCTTTTGTTTCTTTGCAGAGGTTATATCAGTTGGCGCGGGGATCCTTCCTGAGCCTGTTACTGAAGTCCCAGCTTCATCGAAGTTGCCACAAGAGCCCCGGCTTGACAAGACGAAGAGGGATGCCCTGAAGAATCTAGAGGCATCCCTATATACGGACGAGGGAGCCTCACTCAAGGAAGCCCTAATGGCATCCGTCTCAACGGCTCGAGAGGAGCGGAAGCGGTTGAGACGCGAAGCAAGGGCACGCAGAGCTGCTTTGGCCGCGGGAGCGGGCCCTAGCACTCTTCCTCGCGCTGACACTCCTTCTGGAGAGGCCCCTGTCGCCCTGTCTACTGCTTATAGGCAAATGGCGCGCGCGGCCCGAAGTGCAAACAATAAATCCCCTTCAGGTAGCATCTCTTTCAGAACCTTGTTGTAAGAATTATTATAAAGTCATTGGCTCATATGCATTCCATCTTGCAGGACCAAGTCCAACTGAGGGGGAGGCGGAGACCGTCGGACCCCATGAAACGGCGGAAGCGGCGCCCGCCGAACCTGAGCCGACGGTGGGCACCGTCGTCGGGGCCACGGTGCCTGAAGCAGAAGTTGAAGGATCCGCCGCCGAGAAGGTCATTGATGCCGAACCTGAAGCGGTGGCAGATGATATGATCATTATAACTGAGTCTAGGGTGGTGGCGGCTGAGGCGCTCGAGGTCGGCGGTCCCTTGGTGACGATAGACGATACAACCACAGCTACTGAACCCGAGAGGGTAGTGGGTGAGGTGGCCATGATTCCCGAGGACGAGCCAACCGCTCCCTCTCTGGAATCTGGCAATACTCCAATCATAGCCCTTCCCGCCTATGGCCCTCCGCTGTCCCCAGGTCTTGCTAGCACGACGACGGTCCCCATCGAGTCGGGTGACGAGTCCACGGGCGGTGGTCTCATGTCGGTAGAGGAGGGAGTCGCCTCCGTTTCAGCCGGGATCTCCTCAGGTAAACTCCAAGTGACTGCCTTTCTTAACTTTACAATCTTTTCTGACAAGTTCAGTTTTTCGTAATGCAGGTGCAGCTAGTGCTGATGCCCCACTGCTTGAAGGAGCGCCTTCAACGACTGCCTTGGCGGTGGTCACCTCTCAACCTTCTCTTACTCCTTCGAAGATGTTGGAAGGTATGGGTTTATAACTTATTAATCCTATCTTTCAGATATACAGTTTATGTACTGAAGTCACACTGTTGTATCTTTCAGGGGTGCTTTTTGATCATCTCTATCAAGTGTTGCTCCCACACTTCTCCTTCCCATCTGAATTCGCCTCCCCGTCTGGTGGCGCTGGTGAGTACTGTTCCCGATTGGTAGCTTTGTCTTTTTAGCGGTAGAATTATTTCCAACTCTCTCTTGTTCTGACTGCAGCGTTGCAAATCGAAGGGGGAGCAGAAAGATCGGCTGCGCCACCAGCCCTTCCGGCCTTGCCACCTGTTTCCACCGGTATAATAAATTTCCTTTTTTGGTAACCCTTCAACATTTTCTGAACCATCGTTTAACCATGTTTTGTTTTGCAGCTATTGTTCCGGCTCCGGTCCCCTTTGAGGCTCGCGTCCTTTCACCAGCAGGCCCTTTCTTGAGACGTCCATCTTCCAAGGGTGCTGCGATGAGTTTGGACATGCTGAGCGGGTACATTGAAGAGCTCAATATGGACGCTCTCCCTTCTGCCGTAGATTTCGCTGTGGAGGTTAATCCAATGTTGGAGGCGCTCGTAAATTTTCATAACGAAGGCGTCGTCGGATCTTGGGTTAATCATTGCAGGGAGATCGAGGCCTGTCTAAACCGGCTGGAGTCGACGCGCCCTTCTCCCGAAGTTTTAGCCCTGAGCACCCAACGCACAACTTGGCTCGAGCAAAGCACTTCGCACTCCCGCCACTTGGAGCAAGAAGCAGCTTTAAGACTAAGGGAATGCCAAAAGACCTCGAACGAAACGGCCCATCTGCGCGCCGAGGTTGAGGCAAATGCTGCCCAAGTGAAGACTATCTTTGAGGGTCTCTTGGAGCGCATCTCCCATGGTTAAACTTGAAGCGGAAGCTTGACGTAGCTGAGCGCAATATCCCAAGTCGGAAAGCTGCCTATCAGGTCGTCAGGGAGCAGCTTGCGTCGGTCTTGCAGCAACGAGCCCAAGTGGAGGCAGAGCTGGCGATGGTAGCTGACCAAGAGAAGGCATGGAAGGACATATGCGAGCAATTGCTACACCTATGCAAGACGCTTCCTTCCCAATAATTCTCCTTGTATCATTTGTCTTTGTAAAGTATATGTATATATTTTTTTATTCTTTAGCACAATGTATCCTGTACTCGATCAATATTTCTGAATAAAAGATGCACATTTTTGTAATGTCTTGTGTCATTTCTCCGTCTTTTCTTTCTTTTCAGTATGACATATTTAATACACCTTATTGACAGATAACTTCATTTCTCCCAGAGATAACGATGGCCTAGACTGCAGGTTCAGATCTGCCGCCTAGGACTTTTCAACTCTATGAGCCGTGAGGGTCTCATAGAGACTTTTCTTCCTACGGATCGAGAGGATCTCGTAGGCGGGCTTTCTCCTTAGGAATCGTAAGGATTCCTAAGTGTGGTTTTCTCTTATAAGTCGTAGGGATCTTATAAGAGAATTTTCCCCCTTACGAATCGAGAGAATTCGTAAGCGGTTGTTTCCCTCCTTGTCGAGATTCGACTTCGGAGAGTGAGACCCGTGAATAGTATGCAAGAGACCATTTTGGATTGACTTGCAGGGCCCCATTGCTTAAAAAGCAAGCTTTTCAGTCCTTGCTGTCTGAGACTTCATCTTGTAGATTAAGAAGCAAGTTCAATTTGTTGAAGAAATCCCTTTTCTGAAAGATTTGGCGGGATTTCCCCCCACCATCGGATCTTTGGTCTAGGGGCTTCTGTTTTACAGAAGATAATAACCGAAAAGATTTCTTCAGAACCTTTTTGTTTAGCGCGAATGCTCCAGGATATGACGCGTGTCGCACAGCACACAGTGCAGCGCAACTGCGCTAGCACATCTATGCCGACACGTGTCATGCAGCGCACGACGCATACGCCGCTGAAGCGTTGCTTCCCTTGGTTTTGCTTGAAACAGAGCTTTGCTTTGGCTGGGTGCGCTGCTTTGGGGTGCTGCGCTGACGCGTTTGCGCTGGACACGTGGTGTGTAGCGCGCAGCGCAACGCGACTGCGCTAGCGCTTCCGTGCTGAAACGTCGCTTCTTCAAGACAGAGCTTTGCTCTAATCGGGGAAGGATGAAGCGTTGCTTCATCTCCTGTCTCGGAAATCGAACGGACATTCGCTCCAATTAGGGTAAACCGCCGTGACGACTCTTGGGAATCGAAGAGGCACTTAAGGCCTATAAATAGGACCCTTGGTCTCCTCCAGATACTTATCATCTTCCAGATTTCCATTTTGAAGACTTCAGAGCTTTGTCCTTGCCTTTAAGAACTCCGGTGCCTTGCTCCCCCTTTTTTTTAAAGTTTTTTTAGAAGAACTTCAGGTAAAATCGATTCTTAGATCAATCTTAAATAGCAGAGCTCTCGTCTAGTGGGTTTCATCTTTGAACACAGTTTTTCTCTCTAGGAATTTAGTCATCCATGTATATTATTGCTTTTCTATTGTTGATCTTCCTGTAATATTTTCTCCAGGCGTAATGGCGGCGGTGCATCTGTACAGTCTGCACGAGTTCATTACCTACGATGATATCCGCGCTCAGGGTCGTCAACAAAACCAGGAGTTTACAGACGCCGAATGTGCAGAAGTTATGGGTCGTCTGAACGCAAGCGGTGGTTGGCTGTTGCCTCGGCGTTCGGCTCTTTTGAAAGTCGTACTGGGAGCAATATGGAGGGCACTTCCGGGTCTTCACGAGGCCCTACCACTCAATGCGCTGGATGATGCCGAGGACAAGGTGCATTCAGTGCACCTGACAGGGCTGATCTCAAAGAAGCGACGGAACGACCTCGTTGACATCCTGCATCAAGTGTTTCAGCAGACGACGATCGTTGCTGCTTATCAAAGGCCGGAAGGGCTTGCCGATGATATCGACACCGAGGAGCGCGAAAGACTGCGCATAAGAATAATTAGAAAGGCCAGAAGAACTCTGGATGGCCTTACTTTTGATTTCCTCAATCCGTGCCCCGGATCCGAGGTTATACCGTTGTAATATTTTGAACAATGTTTCTTATGCATTATTCTTATGCCTGTAAAAACTTTTGGCGGTATGAATGAAAACCCTCCCCTTTTCTATTTCAGCTTGTCTTATTTCTCGTCCTGAGTCTTCTGTCCATGCATAAATGAATGCGTCACGCATGCCAGATCAAATGTAGAACGGATATTCTTTCTGTCATCTTCTTTCTTTTAATGTCAGTAGGCTGTCTTGATAATCATGGTTGATGGATGTCTAAAACGAGTATTCCGACTTCCTCAGGAAATAGCGATGGCTTAGGCCGCAGGTTCAGGTTTACCGCCTAAGACTTTTCAATTCTATGAGCCGTGAGGGTCTCATAGAGGCTTTTCTCCCTACGGATCAAGAGGATCTCATAGGTGGATTTTCTCCTTAGGAATCGTGAGGATTCCTAAGTGTGGTTTTCTCTTATAAGTTGTAAGGATCCTATAAGAGAATTTTTCCCTCTTACGAGTCGAGAGGATTCGTAAGTGGTTGTTTCCCTCCTCGTCGAAATTCGACTTCGGAGAGTGAGACCCGTGAATAGTATACAAGAGACTATTTTGGATTGACTTGCAGGGCCCCATTGCTCAAGAAGCAAGTTTTTCAATCCTTGCTGTCTGAGACTTCTTCTTACAAATTGGGACGAATCGGGAATTTGCTCGCGGAGAGAGTGATGGCTCTGCGAGTTGACATGAGTTAGGAGGCTCTCATCACGGAGTGTTTGTATCCGTGAGTCGAGGAGTTTGCTAGGGATTATTTATTTCCCGAGCACCAAGGATTATTTGTTTCCTTGGGGTTTGAAACGAGTCGAGGATTCCCACGGAGGCGCTGGTGGCTCTGCAGGTCGACGCGGATCAGGAGTCTCTCGTCAAGGAGTGTTTGTATCCGTGAGTCGAGGGATTTGCTAGGGATTATTTGTTTCCCGAGCGCCAAGGATTATTTGTTTCCTTGGGGTTTGAAACGAGTCGAGGATTCCCACGGAGGCGCTGGTGGCTCTGCAGGTCGACGCGGATCAGGAGTCTCTCGTCAAGGAGTGTTTGTATCCGTGAGTCGAGGGATTTGCTAGGGATTATTTGTTTCCCGAGCGCCAAGGATTATTTGTTTCCTTGGGGTTTGAAACGAGTCGAGGATTCCCACGGAGGTGCTGGTGGCTCTGCAGGTCAACGCGGATCAGGAGTCTCTCGTCAAGGAGTGTTTGTATCCGTGAGTCGAGGGATTTGCTAGGGATTATTTGTTTCCCGAGCGCCAAGGATTATTTGTTTCCTTGGGGTTTGAAACGAGTCGAGGATTCCCACGGAGGCGCTGGTGGCTCTGCAGGTCGACGCGGATCAGGAGTCTCTCATCAAGGAGTGTTTGTATCCGTGAGTCGAGGGATTTGTTGGGAGAGTATGGCTCCCTCTTTGTTTACGCCCTTGGATTGTATACAGGGATCGATGTGATCCTAACTGTAGGGCCAAAGTTATTTTATCATCATTATTTATTTTTTTTTATTTCCGCGATGCTCTATCATTTCAGCTTTTATATCGCGAAGGTCGCGATCACCCAATCATTTCGGCTATTTTTCGCGGTGCCCAATCATTTCGGCTTTTTCTTCATGCATATATTTTTACTTGCTGCTTTTTTTTTATTGCAAGTTGCCCCATCATTTCGGCTATTTTGTATGCATGTACGGTTTACTGGCTTTTCGCCGTGAACCTGAAACTGGACACCGATTTCGGCATCAGCACCGCTACAACTGGGATATTGCCAGGAGCGAATCATCATCTGCCTCTGTCGCTGTCGAACAAAGGTGGCTTAGCGACCAGAGTTAGGGTCCTGTCGACTAAGGCTTTGACTTCATGAGCCATAAGGGTCTCATAAAGGTATTTCTCCCTACAAGTCGTGAGGATCTCGTAGGTGTGTTTTCTACTTAGGAATCGTGAGGGTTCCTAAGTGTTTTGTTCCTCTGTAAGTCGCAAGGATCCTACAGGAGGGTTTTCTCCTTGTAAGTCGAGAGGATTTACAAGGGTTGTTTACCATGCAAACATATCCCTAGTTTCAGATGGGACTTAGTTAGGGAAATGTTTATTCGCGCCCGTGGATTGTATACAAGGGTCAGTATTGAGCCACTTATAGGGCAATATCGGAAATTGTGGGGATTGCTTAAGCACAGGTTTAGGTCTCTGTAGCTTAAGACTTTCAAATCTTATGAGCCGTGAGGGTCTCATAAGAGCGTTCTCCTTACGAGTCGTGAGGATCTCGCAAGTGTATTTTCTCCTTAGGAACCGTGGGGATCCCTAAGTGTGTTGCTCCCTTGTGAGTCGTAAGGATCTCACGCGGGTGGTTTCTCCTTACAAGATCGAGAGGATCTTGTAAGTGTTCTTTAACGAGGTTGCGCCCTTTCAGGTTTTCACAAACACTCGCCGGTAGTCCTGCTGTTTTTACTCACGGAGCCCTTTCGGGTTTTCATCCGTGCCCCTTTTTGCTCATGGACATACCGTCTTCTTTTTTTTTATTCTTTTTATTTCTTTTTTCTCTTTTTTTTTTTACGAGGTCGCGCCCTTTTGGGTTTTCACGAACACTCGCCGGTAGCCCTGCTGTTTTTACTCACGGAGCCCTTTTGGGTTTTCATCCGTGCCCCTTTTTGCTTATGGACATACCGTTTTTATTTTATTTTATTTTCATATTTTATTTTTATTTATTTTTTTTTTATCTTGTCAGCCTAAGGATGCTGCGGTAGTAGTTTAAAGACGTTTCGGTCTGCTATTAGTTTTAGGACATTTCGGTCCGCTGTTAGTTTAAGGACATTTCGGTCCGCTGTTAGTTTAAGGACATTTCGGTCCGGTATTGAGAAGTTGGCTACTGCTTATAGAACTTGAGCTTAGGAAGATAGCGAGCGGACATAGTCGTCGTCATCTATCGTTGACCTAGGCTGTGGCTCATTAAGCGTAGTATTTCTTTAGGAAGCGACCGTTTATCAGCCTGAAAGGCCTTTCACCATGCATGTCCATAAGTAGATAGGCCCCACCCTGGTAAACTTTATCTATGATGTACGGGCCTTCATAGTTCGGCTCGAATTTTCCCCGCTTGGCGCGATTGGGGATCATAGGCCTTTTAACCACTAGCACGAGTTCGCCTTGGTGGAATGCCCTCGGTCGGGTCAATCTTTCGTATGAGCGCATCATCTTTGCTTTATAAGCTTCCAGATTTTGTTGCGCTATGAGCCTAGTTTCATCAAGGGCGTCAAGCTCCTCAAGCCGAAGGTGAGCATTTTCTTTGTCCGTTAGCTCGTGGTGAACTGCCACTCGTAGAGAGAGTAACTCTATCTCGAGAGGGAGTACTGCTTCCGTACCGAACACCAACGCGTATGGCGTTGTGTTTGTGGCTGTCTTGAACGTAGTTCGATACGCCCAAAGAGCTTCTTGCAGTCTCTCATGCCAGTCTTTCTTATTTCGGGACACTGTTTTCTTTATAATTTTCGTCAAGGTCTTGTTGAAGGCCTCGGCGAGACCGTTAGCTCGTGGATTATAGACTGAGGAATATCTCCAGTCTATGTTATGCTGCTGTGCGAAGCGGCTGATTTTATGACTTCGGTAAGCTGGCCCGTTATCGGAGATGATCCGCCTCGGAGTTCCAAACCGATATATGACGTGCGTTTTGAAGAAATGGAGGATATTCTCCGTCTTCACTTCTCTCAATGGTACTGCTTCTGCCCACTTAGAGAAGTAGTCAGTCGTCGCTAGGATGAAACGATGTCCTTTAGACGATGCTGGCTCGATGGGGCCGACTATATCAGTCCCCCACATTTCGAATGGCCAGCTAGCTACCGTTGGATGCAACGGATTTGGGTGCTGGTGGATGAAGTCCCCATGAATCTGGCATGAGTGACATTGCTTCGCATATTCAATGCAGTCTTGAATCATCGTGGGCCAGTAATAGCCCATCCGTTTGATCTTCAACTTCATCTTTGGACCTGCTTGGTGAGAACCGCAGATTCCGTCATGAATTTCCTGAACGACTCTTTCCGATTCGTTCGGTCCTAAGCATCTCAGCCACAGAGAATCGAATGACCTCTTGTAGAGAGTATCATTGACGAAGGCGAAGGACAGAGCTCGTTTTATGAGTTGATGTCTTGCGGCCGCATCTTCGGGCATTTGGTGGGACTTGAAGTAGTCTATGAAGACTTCCCTCCAATCCTCAACTTTCTCATGTTCTTTTATTTGCAAGGTTGCTTGTTCAGTCACTCCCTTCTCTTCGGGTGATTCCGAAGGTATTTCTGCGGGGGCGAGGACCTGACAACTTTGTACCATGATTCTAACGTCATCGAGGTTCTCGTCAGCCATTTCTTTAGCGAGTTTGGCCAACGCGTCTGCTTTGCTGTTATCCGCGCGTGGTATGCTCTCCAAAGTATAAGAGGGAATTTGGGTTAGCAGTTGTTGCACCTTTTCACCGTATTTTACTAACTCCGGTTTGCATGTTTGGTAATCGCCATTTACTTGACTAACGACCAGTTGCGAATCTACGTATATGAGGAGGTTTTCAATTCCCATGTCAATGGCGATCTCGAGGCCTGCTATCAGAGCTTCGTATTCGGCTTCGTTGTTTGTCCTCGGTTCCGTCAGGGAGAACGCGTAGCGCATTATCCCTCCTTGTGGAGTTATAAAGATGAGTCCTACCCCCGATTTGATTATAAGGGTACTTTGTTTGCGTTTCTTCACGGAAGATGCTCCGTCAAAATAAAGCTCCCATCGGGTATTATCACCATCGATCGCATCAAACGCATGTTCGTCTGGAAGATCGCAGTTTAAAGGAGAGTCAGCTGGTATTGGGTGCTCAGCAAGGAAGTCGGCTATAGCCTGACCCTTCACTGCCTTGAGGGGTCGATATGTTATCGAGAACTCCATTAAGAGCAGAGCCCATTTAGCGAGTCGTCCTGTCAAGATGGCTTTTGACATTAAATATTTGAGAGGGTCCACTTTTGAAATGAGATGGACTTCATGCGCTAATGCGTAATGTCTAAGCTTTGTTATTGCGAAGATCAATGCCAGGCAGTGTTTTTCAATGGGGGAGTAATTGCTTTCTGCCCCCAGCAGAACTCGACTTAAGTAGTAGAGTGCTCTTTCTTTCCCCTGGTCATTCTTCTGTGCCCATAATGCACCTAAAGAACCCTCAAGGGCAGTTGTATAAAGAATGAGAGGCTTCCCCTTAACCGGAGCAACCAACACCGGCGGGTTCTGCAGGTATTGCTTGATCTCATCCAGTGTGCCTTGGCATTTTTGATCCCAAACGGATGGGGTTCCCTTCTTCATCAGGTGACTATAAGGACGGCACTTTCCTGAAAGGTTGGCTATAAATCGCCGTATGTATGCGAGTTTCCCTTGGAGAGACCGCAGCTGTTTGAGAGTCCTCGGCGGAGGCATTTCCATGATCGCTTTAATCTTTGACGGATCTATTTCAATACCTCGGTGTCGAACAACGAATCCCAGGAATTTGCCCGAGGAAACCCCGAACGCACATTTAAGAGGATTCATCTTCAAGTTGTATTGCCGAAGGCGTTGAAATACAGTCTTCAGATGCTCGAGATGTTCCTCGTATGATTTGCTTTTAACCACGAGATCGTCGATATAGCATTCGACGATTTCATGAATAAGGTCGTCGAAGATCTTTGTCATGGCCCTCTGATAAGTAGCACCGGCGTTCTTTAAACCGAAGGGCATCACTTTATAACAGAATATACCTAGAGGGGTCCTGAAGGCCGTATGCTTCTGATCTTCAGGATGCATTTTTATCTGGTTATACCCCGATGAGCCGTCCATGAAGGAGAAAACTTCATGAGTGGATGTGTTGTCTATCATCAGTTCGGTGACTGGCACTGGGAAATCATCTTTTGGGTAGGCTTTATTAAGATCCCGAAAATCCACGCATATGCGCACCGTCCCATTTTTCTTCATCACCGGGACGATGTTAGCGATCCATTCAGGGTATTGAACTTCATGGATAAAGCCGGAGTCTATCAGCTTTTTGACTTCGGCGTTGATGCTCATTTCAAGTTCGAGCCGCATTCTTCTCGGCGCCTGTTTGACTGGTTTGACGTTTGGGGATATTGCTAGTCTATGTACAGCGACTTCTGGATCTAGTCCTGGCATCTCGGAATAGTTCCATGCGAAGCAATCTTTATGCTGCACGAGGACGTCTTTTAACGCGGCCACCCTCTCTTCAGACAGCAGCTCGCTGACGAATGTCGGTCGCGGATCATTTACCGTCCCCAACTCGATTTTCCTGAGGTTATCTGCAGTAGTATGTATTCCATCCTCTAGTTCTTTTGGAGCTGGGGGAAATTCTGAGATTACCTCATCGCTGCTGTTTTCAAAGCACCGAGGAAGGCTGTTCATGTCCTCGGACTCTTCTTTTAATATTGTTATCACGTGGCAAGTGCGAATTTTCTGCCAATCCCAATGCGGAGTTGGTTCTTCTTTCGTGGCCTTGGGCTCGTGCTTTTGTGGTGGTGCTACCCTCCAGTTGTCAGACAACGCGAATTTGCCAAGCTGATATTGGTCCTCAACCCAATTCTTAAAGGTGAAGCAATCTTCAAGCGGATGCCCTACTACTCGATGGTAAGAGCAATAATTTAGGTTGGAGACTTCGCCCGCTTGCTCAGGGTGTTTAGACTCTAGCAGTGTAAGCATTTGATGTTTTAGAGCAAGATCAAGTATTTTCCTTGTTTTGTTCCGAGGAAATGAGTATGCTCGACCCATTTTCTTCATGAGGGCTAAGTCAATAACGCTCGACTCTCGGATGCGTGGCTTCTTAGCTCTGCTTTGTGGTTGTCGAGCGCCTTTCTTGCCTTTCGACTTGTTTTTGCTTTCGCGTCGAACCTCTTTTGTAGCAGGTTGACAAGGAGCGGCATTTTCATCCTTCACCGCCTGTTGAAGGAGGCGCCGTGTCTTGGCTTTCTCATAGATTGCCATTTCACGATTGTGATCATCTCGGGCTTTTTGACCCGCATTCCTTATAAGTTTGCCCATCTGGTCTTCAAATGATGGACTGGGCGGTTTTGCATCAGGAACTTTTGCTGGCTCAGGATTAGCGTCCTCCCATTGAGCGTCTGCCTCTTCATCGAAGTCATACATGACATAACAGCTGTTTACTAGCTCCCGTTTCTTTGACCGGATGTACCCAAGCCCTTTTGTTTCTATTCTCCCGTTAGGCAGTTTGCATTGAGTCCCGGGAATGTTCCAGACCTTGTCATAGAATTTGGCTTTTCTAACGGTCTGTGTGAAGGATATCCCCTGGCGTTTCAGCAGTTTCTTCAAACCTTCGGTATAATATCTGGGAAGACGGATAGGCTGAAGCCTGTCGAGCGTGGGATCCGCGCCATGCCAAATTTCTTTTTCCACCTTGTTTTCTTCAGAACGGTAGAATAGGATTGCCTTCTCGCCTTTTCGTCCGGGAGGGATATAGAATGTCTGCAATTCTTCTACGCTGTTGGTGTCGAGTGCATCCAGTTCTTTGTAATGTTTAAGCGGCACCATGGTTATCTGCAGACTTCGCTCTTCATCAGCGGAAACCCGTATTGAAGGCCGAGCAGGGAATACAGCATGAACTTCATCCTCTGAATCACTACCGAAGATCAATGAAGGAACGGATGGTCCTGGCCTGGTGGACTGGGATGGACCTGAATAAATTATATCCTCCTCCTCCTCGGTGTCACTGCCGAAGACAGGGATGGTGGCGTTAGTTTTGTTCTCCGGTTTGTGACGCCTTTCCGTGTCTTCGAAACTCGGTAAGAAGTATTTGGCATCTTCATACTTGCGAACTTCATTTACGGAAAACGGATTCAACTCTCCCGCCACTGTGTACTCGAGGCCATCCCTAGAATACTTCATGCACTGATGCTGTGTAGAAGGGATGATATTGTACTCGTGTAACCATGGTCGGCCGAGCAGAGCATTGTAGCACGTCTTGGTGTCTATAACATGGAATTTGATGTCTGTGACGAGCAACCCGAAGCGTAGCGTCAATATCACAGATCCAAGAGTCTTTGAGGATTGAGAGTCGAAACCGGAGATAGTGATCTTGTCCCGGGCGAGGTGTTGGACACTCATGCAAATCTCCTTTAACACTCGCACATTGAGTAAATTGACAGACGATCCGTTATCGACCAAGATTTTGCCTATCTTTATGTCATGGCAGTATCCTGAGACATAAAGGGGGCGATTGTGTTCACACGTCCCGAGGAGAAGGTCTTCATCACCAAAAGCAATGTCTGCTGTGTGCACTTCCTCTAATTCGTCTTTCATCTTTTCTTCGGCTAGGAAGGCTTGGAACTGGTCCGGCTCTTGTAGGGCCTTAATTAAAGAATCCCTCGCCTCTTTTGATAGTAATAGGGCATCGAGAATGCTGAGTTGTGAGGGTAGCTTCCTCAGATGCGCTAAGACATTGTAATCTACTCTATTCCTCTTTGGGAGATTCTTGGCGGTTAACTCTTCCGCGACTCGGTCATCCAAGGAGATATCTTCAGAGACCTTCTCTTTCCTTTTGTCTTTTCTGTTCAAGGGTCCGAGGTTCTTTTCGGGTAATGTTCGATTGCGCAGCTGTATATTCTCGCAGGCCTTCGGTTCTTCTTCTTTTCCCGAAGTGGATTCTTTGAAGAGGGGGCCAAGTTCTAGTTCCTCATCAGAGTCGCTCCCAAATGTAGGCACTTGTGACCCGGCAGTGTTAACCATGTGACAATTGCCGGCAGTTCTTTCAAGTTCTTCAGTCGTATTTCTTTGCTCTCGGCGAATTTTACGTTTTTCCCGTTTAAAGCGTTGTCGATTAGCGACGTATCCTTGCCACCATCCATTGAAAGCCTTGCACTCTTGGGTAGGATGCGAGACCTTCTGATGATATAAGCAATAAGAGGGGTGCATTTCTACCACACCAGTAATTTTTCCTTCAGAGGATGGTAGCTTCATGCCCATTGATATGGCCTTAGCAAACCTCTTTTTTATCTTGAATTGGCCTTTGTCAACGGTGGAGGCATCTTGCTCCAGCGGGATCGTCTCAGCTCTTTCATCAAGTCGCTGGCGCTTGGCCCTTTCGAATATAGCCGTCTCGCGTTCTCGATCATCTTTACTTTTCAATCGAGCTTCATTAAGAAACGCGTCAATCCTTTCGATTGATAACTCCGGAACCCTTGACCCAGTATTTGCCCCCAGCATTTTAGTGCCAGAAGTCCCTTCATCGTTCGTGGTTGAATGGGAGATCATATGACAGCTCGCCACATATTCCTCGGATTCATCCGATGAACTTTCTCCCTCATCTTATTTTTGAAAGACGTGATCAAGGAAATCTTGGAGCGTAATGGGAGTCCGCGCCTTTTGGTTGTATTCATCCAGTGCGTCGATTTGCTTTTGTAAGTCCGTGCGCTTGTCGCCAGGCTTCACGGGCTTCTTAGATTTCTTCTTCTTCTTTTTCGAAGATTTTGACGGCCGGCTATGAACACTTGAACTACCACCATCGGTCTTCGGAGTCGGTTGTGGCTTCAACATCCCCTCAATAACCTGCGGTTCCAAGGGGTTCTTCCACTTGACCGCTGGACAGGTCTGAAGATCATTTAGCATTCTCCTCGTTTTGGCTGATAATACAACCTCCCAGGGAGCTTCTTCAATGACGGAGCATGTTGCCCCCGGCGTATTCGTCCCCTTAGAGGTGTGGGGCTGCGGGGGATTCACCTTCCATTTGTCAGATAGCGCAAATTTGCCCTGACGGTACTGATTCTCAAGCCAATTCTTGAAAACGTAGCAATCCTCGATGGGATGGCCTAGCACTCGATGGTAAGGGCAGTAGTTGGGCTCGTTGACGTCGTTCGGTTGCAACGGACGTTTTGGATCTGGCAAACTTATGAGTCTGTTGCGCAACGCCAGCTCGAATAGCCTCCTTGTTTTATCGCGGGGGAAGGAGTAAGGACGTCCCATCCTGTCCTCAAGGGGTACGTATGGGCGTGTATTGTTTGGACGAGCAACCGGCTTCGAGTCGCTCGGTTGTTGTTGGGCATTAGCGACAATGATCGCTTTTCCCTTTCCTTTATCGTTTCGGGAGTCCGGCTTCGGGAGAGGGGGTTTATGGTCCATCTGCGCTAGTTTGTCAATCAAAGCCTGGAAGGAAGTCGGCTTGAAAAACATCATAAACTGTGATATGGTTGCTTGTGGATCAAGAGTTCCAACAAACATTCCCACCGCAGGGGCTTCTTCTATGCGCTGCTCACACTTTGACCATAGATTACGCCACCGTATAGCGTACTGAACCCATGTCTCGCCGGGTTTTACCCTAGCGTTGATCAGTGCCGTCATCGGGGTACGCTCACTGGCACTTGCAAAACATTGGGTGAAGAGCAGCTCCATCTCCGCAAAGGTTTTAATAGAGTCGTTGGGAAGCTCAGAATACCATTCAAACGCCGTGTCTGATAAGCTTCCAACAAACTGGCGAAGCAACAACTTGTCGTCGCCGCCGGTATTACCGCAAAGCGCCCTGAACTGGGCAACATGTTGATGGGGATTGCCGGTCCCTTTGTAAACATGAAACTTGGGAATCGTGTAACCCGGCGGGTACTTGATTTGGTCATACCAGCCTGGATACGGTCGCCCCGTTTTTACGACGTGGCCGGCTGCTTCGGCCGCGTGATGAACCTTTATTTGCTGGGCTATATATTCGTCCAGATCAGTTTTCGAGATTGTATCCTCTTTAGCCGTTGATAGAACGGGCTGAGGGTTTGATGTCTCTCCCCTATCATCCCCAAGGACAATCGGGGGTTCTTCAGTCGGGGGATCTTGTTGTATCATCATCCCTATCATGTCCTGGAAGAGGAGGCCCATACGCTGTATATTGGCTGCTTGTTCAGCAGCCTCTTTATCTCTCTTTTCCAGTACTCGGCGGAGGAACTCAGCGTCGGTCTCTTCCTCTTGGCGTTCATCTAAGGACGTCCCAGGATTCTCTTTTGGCTCCGTGAGTGCAGCCATTGTAGTCATCATCTCCTGGAGCTTTTGTTGCTGCTCCTGAGCCTTGGTCACTGATCGGGTAAGTGGTCGGTGACCCGTAGAAGTATGACTTTCTTCCTTTCCAGAAGCCATATAAACCGTATGAACTGTTATGCCCCCTGACTTGGGGCGTTTAGGTTCACCGCTCTTAAACTTTGTCAGTGTCACAGGAGCTTTCTCTGGCCTTTTTCTTTTGTGGACCATTGAGGTTGAAGGAGCCGTTGAAGTGGGCATCCTAGCATTTGTTGCCCCCTGCTGTTTAATGGGGCGGTTTTTGTTCTTTTCCACCTTTGCCTTTTTCTGGCGACGAAAGTGGTCTGAGTCAATCACGGAGTCTTGAACCCTCCGCCAAACTTTATAAATTTTTGACGACAGCCGTTGAGAGGGCTGTTCCTGCTTTGTCTCCAGAGCCTTTTCCATAGGCGGAGGAGATCTTTTCAATGTAGCAATTGGAGAGTTCTTTCTCACCTTCCTCAGCAATTCAAAGCTGTTCCCAGTTGGAACAGCAGCGTTGACCTCCACCACTGGAGCAGGTGGGGTTAGCCCTGAGGGGGAGTTGCCCCCTGTTTTCCTTATTCGTTGCCAATGGCGACGTCGCGCACGACGAGCCGTTGGGACTGGCTCGGAAATCGAGATGGTTTCTTGTTGTCCCCTGTTTGAGTGTGGGGTAACTGCCGATGTCAGCCTATCGAAGACTGATGCCTTTTGACCAGCTGGGGGAGGAGTGGGAACCGTCAATCTTGTGAAGACCGACTCTCTGATAGGAGAAGCCGCTTTAACGACCTCCAAAGCAGCGGCCGTTGCCCTCTTTGGGACGGCCACTTTATAGTTCTGACCTAGCCTGGTGAAAACGGAGGCTGTCGGTTTAGTAGCAGGCGACCTGTCGACAGAGGTTGTCGAAACAGTGAGCCGGTTGAAGACCGACTTTTTACCCACTTCCGGCGCAGGTATTGGTGCAGAAAAGCTTGCAGGTGGGATCATAGTCCCGAAGAACAAGCCGGTGGTGGCTTGGGTTACCTGATCTACCGGCAGAGTAAGGAAGGAAGCCGCTTGGGGCCCATATGCTACACCTCCTGGTGAGGTGGAGCGTCCGTTGCAGCGGCATTTCGAGCAGTTGGTACAGCTAGAGGCCATTGAATCTTGAATTCTGCGCCAGGTAAAAGACCAAATCTTAGTAACTTGAAATCCGAAGTGAACCATTTAATGAACCGCGATTGGTTCGCGAAGACGACACACGAAGTGTGGAGTGGAAAGAGGAAGAGGTCCCACCGGGCGTGCCAGAATCTGTTCCCCTCCGAACGGTGGCCTGGACTTTAGGGCGTCCAATGCCTGATGTTCGGGGCAGATGCTATTTGGTTTTATCCGTTTATCTCTCCGAAGATACCAAGTTGATTTATGGCACCGTGTATCGGAGGTTTAGACGGATGCGGCCGATGTAGCAGACTTCGTCAGATTCCCCCTTAGGATGAGGGGTTTTTGATTATGGGGACGCTCTTCCCTGCAGGCGCAAGCCCCTGCAGTTAATTACGCTACCGCCTCGCGGTAACAACTTTCTCCTTCTCCAGAATTTCACTTCGTGTCGCGTGTGTTCATTTTGTTTGTGGTTGCCCGTGGATTGTATACGGAGACTGAGTAATGCCGTGGCCCGTAGAACGTGGATTAGTCCAAATCCGTATTTACTTAGATTTGGGTTTGGTGTTTTCAGTTTAAGGATGCATTAGTCGCGTTGCGGCTAAGATCAACTTAAACTTTCGTCAAGGATACGTTAGTCCTGTTTTAGACTAAGATCAACTCAACGTAGTGATTAATTTAATGTATGGCCATCGGGACTCGTCACCTCTCTGACGTCGTTGAAGGATTACAACGACATGTATCAAAGGAGCTCGGAGATGTACCCTCGAACCAGAGTTGATTGGGAGTTTTATAATCCATTTGAATATTTAAGGATACGTTAGCCGTGTTTGGGGCTAAGATCAACTTAAACGTTCGTTAAGGATACGTTAGTCCAGTTTGAGACTAAGATCAACTTAACGGGACCGTTTAGATCCGATAAAAGAGCATTTGGGCTCTATTGTGCCAGTTTAGGGACGTGGTGGTCCGATATTAGTTTAGGGACGTTTCGGTCCGTTATTAGTTTAGGGACGTTTCGGTCCATTATTAGTTTAGGGACGTTTCAGTCCGACGCCAGTTTAGGGACGTAGTGGTCCGTTATTAGTTTAGGGACGTTTCGGTCCGACGCCAGTTTAGGGACGTTTCGGTCCGATATTAGTTTAGGGACGTTTCGGTCCGATATTAGTTTAGGGACGTTTCGGTCCAATGTTGGGTGTGTGGCCGTTGGGACTCGTCACCTCTTTGACGTCGTTGAGGAATTACAACGATGGATGTCTGATTGGAAGAATTAAAGTTAACCGCAATCAAGACGGTGTCGCTATGCAGCTAGCCGGTTGAGCACGGGTCGATCCACAGGGAGATGGTTGTATGTCCTTTCTTGTCTTAGACGAGTCAATAAAGAATTTGTGTATGTTTGTTTCTAACCTATGTGTTTATTTGCAAATATAAAGTTGTTAAGAAAAGATACGAGATTGTAAGCTAAGGAAATCCGTACTCAAAACCTTTGAGCCGAGTCTTGACCAATTGAAGCTAGAGCAATCGGCAACAACGTGGATTAGGGGATTTAAGCGCGGTATTCGTGGAATACGGCTTATTTACCCTTGTCCTTCCGTTCTGGTCTTTTGCTTTCGCCTCCGGCCAAACCGAACGCAACCGGTCGCGGTTAGGAATCACCGTTACCTTGTCAGGGTACGCTGCCTAACGGAGCGCTTGCGTATGGTTTGGGCAGAGTTCAATGGAAAATACGGGAAAAGGAAATGGGCAAAGAAACGTTAACTTATAATACCGTATTTCTTCTTAACAATAATAATTACATTCATTCACAAAAAGAACCAAAAAGAGAGAACAAAAAGAAAAGAACAAAGAAAAGAAAAGATTACAAGTAATTAAGTGCATGAATTAAATTGCAAGAAAGTAAAGCAAGGTAATAAAAAGCAAGTAATAAAAAGCGATAAAAAGAACAAGAAAGTAGAACTCAAGACAAGCATGGGATCAATAGCCAAACCTTAAACTTGCAAGCTCAATCAAGAGGTTGCAAGATCAAGAGAAGGGTAGAGAACGCATGTGAATTGAAGCGCTAATTCCGTAAGAAAATACGACCCTTGAGATCAATAACTAACCCTTAACCATTCAAGCTCAATGAAGAGGTTGAATGATCAAGGGAAAGCAAGAATCTCAAGGGGAAGAAGAAACACAAGAGAAAGATACAAAAAGCCCTCATCTTCATTGATCTCCCACTCAAAAAGCTCTCACTACAATTTTCATGGAAAAAGAATGAAGAAGAAGAAGAAAAAGACTAAATCCTAAAAGAAAGAAGAACAAAAGAATGACCCTTGGCTTTGGCAAGTTCTGCTGTATTTATAGGCAGGGAAATGAAACCCTAGGGGCAAATTCTGACACTATATGAAGTCCCTAAAATACCCCCAAAACACGACAACCAGAGGACACTACATGGCCGCGGATCCGCGGCCAATACCCCCTATTGGCCGTGGATCCGCGGCCCTATGATGGAGTCAGGGCATCGTACTTGGTGGATTTCCCTGGTTCTGTGTGTCCTTCAGTGTGGCATATGTGTTTTCTGAAAATACCTCCACATTTCTTCCAGAATTTCTGTTGAGGAAAGGTGGACTTTTGTGGATGCTTTTGTCATGATTGCCTCGAGCTCCGCGTAGATTTCTTGGAACTTGTTGTTGCCATTGAGCCTTGTGCATGAAGGTGACATTGATTTGACATTTTGTCTTCCTAAACTGGTATCTGGCAACATACGGATGACGAGCGGAGACCGTGTTTTCTCAGTGGTTGGCAGGAACCCGGATTTTGTCGTGTTTTCCATGAATTTCACCGTTTTAGAACCGAGAACCTGTATCCTGCAAATATGTAACAAACACGGATTAAAAGCACCTACCTATAAACAACCGAGCGTAAGAATGGGCGGTATAAAATGCAGTATTCTGTGATGAACAAATACCCCCAAACTTAACTTTTGCTCGTCCCGAGCAAAACCAATTATTCACAAAAATAAAATCCTAACCGCACTTTCGCAGGGAACGCGATTGCACTGAGCGCGTGCAACAAGCCGTTAAACCTCTAGGTGTCCCTAGTAGGAGGAGTGTTGTCTCCTGAGGGTTTTCAGCGGATACTACCCACAAAATCTGGTCAAGTTGGTTTTGTACAATAACTAAGATTCAAACCCTAAAGTTTTTGTTTTAGAAAATAACAATTCTATAATCCTAAGTCTAGACTATCGAACCTTTATTTTTCACACCTCGCTTCTTATTTAACTACAGATTTTATATGTCTTTACGTGCAGTGCAATTAGTGTCGTTAAGTTCCAGAAGGATCGATTAAAGTCATCATGTCGCACAATAAAGCCCAGATAACAATTTTAAAAGGATCACATAAGTTTTATAAAGAGTTAAGCATTTTTCAAGTTTCTTTTTCCAGTAAGGTTTCAACTTCAGAATTTCTATCTTCCATAACAGGAAACTAAGTCGTATTTTTCACTCCACCTTTTTCTTGTTTTCATTTCATACACACCTCTGTGAACGTGCAATAGTCTTTATCATAGAATAAAACCTTCATATCTCCGCTAAATTTTTTTTATAAAAGTCTGTCTTTTATCAAGATTATTCTCACACAAAGAACCGTTAGGAATTTTAACTCGAAGAGAACACTTGCTTGACTTTGTTTTAAAACTGGACTTTCTAGGCTTCTTAGCGAGCTTTGGGCCAATGCACCCAAACCAGTTGGTTTTAGGGCATTAGGTGTAGAAACACCCCAGCGGACTTAATTACTCAATTTACCTAGGTCCAAAAACAAAAGACAGTTTGACGTGAAAATCAGATGATTTAATACGAACGGAGATATAACCAGCAGTTCAATTATTTTTTTGGATAAAAGACGTGTTTAGTGGGTTTGGTGTGTAATCATTCCAATCAAGTTTCCGATGGGTTATTTTTCAGACTTAGCTCCAATTACGGCATCAATAACATTCCTTCATATTCGCTTTACTTCATAAACTATTCTTGACATTACTTATTTCAGAACAAACCTATTTGATCCTCAGAAAATCATTTATCTGTTTAAAAATTTAAACATGAAAGACTTGTCATCTAATTCCCAAAATTCACGACACGTGTAGTGTGATGTAAAGACGTATATCATCTATAGTTAACTTCAAAGGAGAGTTATCTTTCAGGTTTTCAAAATCCAAACATAAGATTTAGTTATTCCTATTTTTTCAAACAAAAACCGTCGAATGTTGAATCAGAGTTCTTCCACAATCTAACTTGACAAAAAAGTTTTTATATTTTTAGAAAATTTTTGATTTTTGTGGGTTTTTAATAAGGTATGCAAATGCAAAATATACAAATGAATGCGAAGGAAGAAAGCTTACCGAGCACACCCCCAAACTTAAACTTGACAGTGCCCTCACTGTCAGGCTATACCAAGAGGGTTAAAATTGCCGGCGCTTCCTAGAAACAAATTACAAAAAAAAAGGAAAACAAAAATATATACAAAAAAGTGTCCCCCCCAAACTTAAGTAAAACAGTGTTTCCACTGTTAAGCGTTGAAATTCAGGATTAGGGGGGAAAGAACAGTATCAATCTATACAAGGCCTTACACAGGCCAAAAGTTAATACCAACCATTCAAAGATTTTATCATGGTAAAGCAGTGGTTGGTGAAAGAAGGTGAAGAGGAAAGAGATGGAAAATACGCGAGACCGTACGGAGATAGAAGCGGGATACGGTCTCGGTATATCAGAAGAAGAATGGCGGAAGGGAAAAAGAAGTGGAGTACGAACTTGAGGGTGCAAATGGAGTGAATAGATTAGCACAATTTATGATGAGCGATGTGTAAAAAGTGATTGTGCTAATCTATTAACCCGTCGAGAAATGGGGTCAAATCCCTCAAGATTCGTGAGAAACCATGGGTATGCCGAACTTGGTAAACCAGACATATGAAATGTAAGTGAGACGGGTTCTTGCAAGGTCGGAACGATGGAAAGAATGGAGGAAAGTGATCGAGGAGGGGTATCGGTTAAGGTTTCGGGAGGGTGCACACAGTCAATGAAAGGAACAGGATGAATTGGAAAATCCGACTCATCAATTAAAACTGTTTCATCCTCAGTGCTATCCTCAATATTCTCCTCAAAATTTAGCTCATCCATGCATATTTCATCAAAATCTAGACGCATATAGGGTTCGGGAAAAACATTTAATGACTCGGGATGATGATTTGAAGAGACAAACTCAGCCAAATTTACGGGTTCATCATCCAAAATATCCCCAGCGTCAATATCCTCAATCAAGTGAAAATCAATATTCTCAGACACCTCATCAAAAGCATGGATTTCAATCAATTCAGGTTCTAAGATGGAGGTGTAGAGGTTAGAAGGATTGTGTGTGGTTTCACTTGGCAAGGTCCCTTCACAATCTGGCAAATCAAACACTACAAAGTCGCACAACTCATTAATCATTCTATCTTCAATTGCTAAATCATGTGGGATACTCGATAGACTTTCAAAACAGGAGTTGTGGGTTTCAATTTGGAATGGGTAGGTTTGATTTGGAAGAGGGTACATCTCACTCTCTCCACTCAAATTCTCAGCCTGTCCTGCCGCCTCATCATACATTGGAAAATTAGAAGCTAGTTGGAAACTAGCTACCGGGTCAGTAGGTTGTATGAGAGCGGCCATGGACGCATTCAAATCCATCATCTGTTGGCTTGACGCTACCCTAAAGTCTTCCAACGACTGTTCCAGACTAGACATAGGTTGTGAAGGGGTTTCAGTAAAAGATTCAAAGTTGTTTGGATACTGAAAACTCCCAAATGGCGGTTCTGAAGCAATGTCTAGGGAAGGTGCAAAGGTAGGGTAGGATTGGTAGGAATTGAATGGTTGGATAGGGGTAGGATCAACATTTGGATAAGAAGGTGAATGAAATTGTTGATCCCAAGAATTTGAAGTGGTGAAAGGAGTGAAAGATCGGCTACGAGATTGTTCAATACGTTCAGCGATGGACAAAGGACGACTTGCAAAAGGGGTATCAACATAAGAGGGTGGGGGAGGTTGAAAAGGTTGATACAAAGTGGATTGCGGAGGGCAAGTGTTTGTCCTAGACGCTGCTATCCGATCTTTCAAAGAGATTTTGGGCATGGAGGGATCGTTCGACGTTCGGCCAAAGCAAGAACCGTAAGAAGTAATGTCTGGTTGTGGGTACCAAAGTTCGGCAAGAGTTTTTCGAGGTGGGGTACCCATGATATGAAGAGAGAGAAAGAAAGGTAGAGAAAAGGAGGGGAAAAAGAATGTGATATATTTTTTTTTTTAATATATTAACAAAAGAATAAAAAACAATATGGACAAAAACAATCACGACGCAAAAATACCACACACCTAATCGTTCTAGGGTTCACCTAGGTCAACTAGACCTGCTCCAGAACTTGATTGTCGAAGTAAAACTGTGTCGAGAAATAGGCTCAAGATACACTGATCACGAGGCCAGGTAAGTGCAGAGATAAGGGGAGGTTTTCCAACGCTTTCGCGAAGTTCCTTAATTAAATAACCCTTTCTCTTTTGGCGGTTTCGCCGTTAACACTTTCCTAGACACCCCGTAAACAATATACCGTTAAGCAAGGTTCTAAACACAGTTAACTTCTCCTAATGAGCGCGAAGTCCTTAAGGCTTAAAGTCTAGTTTCTTTTAAAATTTGTGCGGGTAATCGTTATGCTCAAGTTCGTGATTTGTGGGCCACGAAAAAGGTGATGAAATCCTTTACCGTATGTTGTGGGGTTCGTTTGCCCTTAAGTCCGTATTAATGTATGCAATGCGCAATTCAAAAATTCTATAAAGAATCAAACAATCGTTTTTTAGTTTAAGCGCGGCGCTGCAACAAATACGGGTTAGTCAATTTTTTTAGCGTTTGCTAGCGAACTTGCAAAGAATCCTGCAAAGAATAGTATATTGGAAGCGTCGGATTTGAGAAGAAGGTGTTAGAAAAATACGTACCGTTAAGATTTTGGGTTAGGAAACCCCCGTTGAATCAAATCCGGTAAGCTTGAAAGGTTCGCTTGCGCGGGTCAAACTACCCGAATCTTTGGCACTGTACTTTGCAATCACCTTAGCCTTGAATGTACACTTTGCTCCCCACAATCGCAGTTTGCAAATCTGCAAAAATCTGCACTCTTGCCCACAAAAATGATCAAAAACAACAAAAAGATTTTTTTTTTTTTTATATACAAAAAGAATATTAACCCGAATAACAAGAAAGAAAATACGCTACCGTCTCCCCGGCAACGGCGCCATTTGGTTGGAAGAATTAAAGTTAACCGCAATCAAGACGGTGTCGCTATGCAGCTAGCCGGTTGAGCACGGGTCGGTCCACAGGGAGATGGTGGTATTTTACCTTCTTGTCTTAGACGAGTCAATAAAGAATCTGTATATGTTTGTTTCTAACCTATGTGTTTATTTGCAAATATAAAGTTGTTAAGAAAAGATACGAGATTGTAAGCTAAGGAAATCCGTACTCAAAACCTTTGAGCCGAGTCTTGACCAATTGAAGCTAGAGCAATCGGCAACAACGTGGATTAGGGGATTTAAGCGCGGTATTCGTGGAATACGGCTTATTTACCCTTGTCCTTCCGTTCTTGTCTTTTGCTTTCGCCTCCGGCCAAACCGAACGCAACCGGTCGCGGTTAGGAATCACCGTTACCTTGTCAGGGTACGCTGCCTAACGGAGCGCTTGCGTATGGTTTGGGCAGAGTTCAATGGAAAATACGGGAAAAGGAAATGGGCAAAGAAACGTTAACTTATAATACCGTATTTCTTCTTAACAATAATAATTACATTCATTCACAAAAAGAACCAAAAAGAGAGAACAAAAAGAAAAGAACAAAGAAAAGAAAAGATTACAAGTAATTAAGTGCATGAATTAAATTGCAAGAAAGTAAAGCAAGGTAATAAAAAGCAAGTAATAAAAAGCGATAAAAAGAACAAGAAAGTAGAACTCAAGACAAGCATGGGATCAATAGCCAACCCTTAAACTTGCAGGCTCAATCAAGAGGTTGCAAGATCAAGAGAAGGGTAGAGAACGCATGTGAATTGAAGCGCTAATTCCGTAAGAAAATACGACCCTTGAGATCAATAACTAACCCTTAACCATTCAAGCTCAATGAAGAGGTTGAATGATCAAGGGAAAGCAAGAATCTCAAGGGGAAGAAGAAACACAAGAGAAAGATACAAAAAGCCATCATCTTCATTGATCTCCCACTCAAAAAGCTCTCACTACAATTTTCATGGAAAAAGAATGAAGAAGAAGAAGAAAAAGACTAAATCCTAAAAGAAAGAAGAACAAAAGAATGACCCTTGGCTTTGGCAAGTTCTGCTGTATTTATAGGCAGGGAAATGAAACCCTAGGGGTAAATTCTGACACTATATGAAGTCCCTAAAATACCCCCAAAACACGACAACCAGAGGACACTACATGGCCGCGGATCCGCGGCCAATACCCCCTATTGGCCGCGGATCCACGGCCCTATGATGGAGTCAGGGCATCGTACTTGGTGGCTTTCCCTGGTTCTGTGTGTCCTTCAGTGTGGCATATGTGTTTTCTGAAAATACCTCCACATTTCTTCCAGAATTTCTGTTGAGGAAAGGTGGACTTTTGTGGATGCTTTTGTCATGATTGCCTCGAGCTCCGCGTAGATTTCTTGGAACTTGTTGTTGCCATTGAGCCTTGTGCATGAAGGTGACATTGATTTGACATTTTGTCTTCCTAAACTGGTATCTGGCAACATACGGATGACGAGCGGAGACCGTGTTTTCTCAGTGGTTGGCAGGAACCCGGATTTTGTCGTGTTTTCCATGAATTTCACCGTTTTAGAACCGAGAACCTGTATCCTGCAAATATGTAACAAACACGGATTAAAAGCACCTACCTATAAACAACCGAGCGTAAGAATGGGCGGTATAAAATGCAGTATTCTGTGATGAACAATGTCAAAGGAGTTCGGAGATGTACCCTCGAACCGGTTGTGAATTGATTCAGGAGAACCATTTTGCTCAATCAATTTGATTTAAGGACTTATGGCCACGATTGGGTTAAGTCCAATTTTTATTTATTTTGGGCTTTGCTCAAATAGAATATTAATTCAAATAGGGCTCTGCCCTTTTATTGCTTTGCAATTTGATTTGGTCCAGGCCCTTTAAATAATGCATTGGATTTGTGCAGAGCATCAAGAATCTTTTAGATTCAAGAACAAAAGTGCAGAGCACTTTTGATCTAAATTTAGATCAAAGGAAAACAAGTTTCTCTCTTGTTTTTCCTTTTCTCAGAGAACCAAGGGTTCATAACAAGTGCAAGGCACTATTTTTATTTATTTATTTTTATTTTATTTATTTGTTCATCGAAGATTAATGATTTTTAGATCAATGATCTGTACTTCAGAGATTTTTCTCTTTTAAAAGGTTTTACCTTTTTTTTTTCTTCCAAAGTTCTTCAAGAATTCTCTCTGTTTTTTTTCTGATGTTCCTCCTCATCAAATGAGGTCTGGGGTCCTTTTTATAGTACTCATAGATTAGTTGAATTTGTTAAACAGATATTTTTCTGAGTGATTTGGGGAATTTTCCCCACCGTTGGATCTTTGATCCAAAGGCCCCTGTCTTATACAAGAAAATCTTCTTGTTTTAACAAGAACAGAAAAATATCCTTAAATCTTCAATCTGTTGTTGCGCAACTCACCAGCGTGTGACACGTGTCGCGCAGTGAAGCACTTGCGCAACAGCGCTTGCGCAACTGCGCAGACACGTGTCCCGCAGTGAAGCATTTGCGCAACAGCCCTTGCGCAACTGCGCAGACACGTGTCGCGCAGCGGTGCGCTTGCGCAACAGCCCTTGCGCAACTGCGCAGACACGTGTCGCGCTGCCGTGCGCTTGCGCAGTTGTGCTTGCGCAACCGCGCAGACACGTGTCGCGCTGCCGTGCGCTTGCGCAGTTGAACGTTGCTTATGCTTTTTAAAGAGCCTTGCTCTGATTGGACGTACTGTCTTGGGCGTTGTGCTGCCGTGTCAACTTCTGACACGTGGCGCGTTGCGCGCAGCGCACGGGAACTGAAGCGTTGCTTCAAAATTTGAATTTTCAAAATTTAAGCAGAGCCTTGCTCTGATTGGGGGAACAGTGTTGATTTGATAATTTAGTGTATAATTGTATATTTGATATACTAGTTTATATTAACTAATATTAGCTCACTTAAGCATTTATTTTTCTCATATGTGCACACTTAATATAAATGTGATATATATTAGTTGTGCTTTATTTTATGTGTCATGGTTGATAATACATGCAACATGGGTGTATGAGATTTACACCATGATAAAGATAATGTAGGGTTTATTTATTTATGGTAATTCAATTATTAGTTAGAAATTAGTCATATGGCATGAAGCTTCATGAAGCTTTGAGATCTATTGACTTAGTCCACTAGTTTTGTCTTACACTAAATATTTGTTAACCCGACCATTATCTAAACTCATGGTTATATCTCTACATGAGTAATATTAGATATTTTCTCACCCATGGTTGCCATTTACTCTCTCATCCATTATTATCTTCTTCTTCCTCAAGCTCAAGAGAAAGCTCACTAGGTTTTGTGAGAGAGCTTAAAAATAGTGAGAAAATCAATTCTAAAGTGAGCAAAAATCCTACTTCATCATCCTCTACTAGATTAGCATTTTAGTATAGGGTGTTAGCTTCACTAATCACACATTAGTCAAGAGGTAGGTTGGGTTAGTGTCTCCTCGACGTAGATCATCTTCGGCCTCGAAGACTTCAAGCAGGTTTGTTTTTTCTCCTTGTAAAGCCATGCTAGAGACCGGAAGATCACTACTTAGAGCGAAGGGACTACTACAAGGAGCTAAAGAAGTGAAGGACCGGACTACAAAGGTTGTATTCCTAGTTCACTTAGAAGTAAAGATGTTTACTTGTCGTTTATAACCCTAATTCTCTAGTAAAGATCCTTGCTTAGGTTGTTTGGCACTTGAAAATTTTAAGTACGACATGTTTGATTCCTTGTAGAACCTTGTTTTAGTGCCTAAGAACCTTACAATTACAGCCGAAGAGCAGATAATAGGGCAGATCATGGTCGTCACCAACTGACCCTAGCCCGAGCAATGAGGACACCCGCTGAATCCGTTCATTTAATACGAGAGAGTTTAAATTAAATCATTGAATATGTATTTTCTTTAATCATAAAGATTCTTGCTGTTAGTTGTATGTATGCCCTAGAGGCCAGTATTGTACAGATGATGTATATTATATTGGATGCTTGGACATATATAGAGATGACTTTCTTGCTCGATATGATAGTATGCTATCTGGTTACTCTTTATCTTAACATGTACACTAGTCTCTTTATACTGTCTTATAGTTACATGTTGGTAAAGCCCTTAGGATATGTACTTGACTACCTGGACTGTGATGTAGATCATACTAGTGGGGACATGGTAGTCCATAAGTACATCCTTCAAGGTCCCTAGTCGTGGGTGTATCGAGACGGGGCATCGATATACCAGAGTAGACTAGCGTATACGCTTCTCGACGCATGTGATGGGCGATGGATGATCCCATATCCATTGGTGTTTGACATCAGAGATGGTATACGGGTGCTCAGTGGAGACTGGGTACACTGGACGGACTCGCCGAGAACTCCCAGATGGTATTATACCTCACGTCAGATGGCAGTTCTCAGGTGACACTTGTGCAGGTTAGTCTGTAGACCCGAGATCGTCATAGAGTCTTGTGTGATTCCCACTGTGCTTTGATCTCCACCTTACCACGTCCATGAGGGCGTGCAAAACGGTGGTCTTTGGGTACAGTCCCGAGTCACATGGAGGCAATGAGCAATAGGAGGGGTTTCGTCTCTCCCGGTATTGGGGGTTGATGTTGCGCTGTGCTCGATTGGCCGTAACAGGGAAGTCCCTGGCCAGGGCTGATCAGAGATTTGCTGGTAAGTGTTACCAGTAGTTTCTCGACCCGTTATGAGCCTCCCATCGGCACGACTTATCGGTTATTAGGGTCTGACGTTTACCACCCCTAGACTTGATATGCGACGTATCAGACGAACAGACCGGACTGTACGGTAAGTGTTACTGGTTGGATTCACAGGAGTGTGAGCGGGCTAGCTCGTCGATCTTATGATCGCTCAATACCCGGATGGCCGTTACGTTTAGCAGACCGCTTGCGGCTTGTGGGTGCTTGATATGATCATCATCTGTTACCGGCGTATTGACGAGTCTTTAGAGTCCTACACAGATGTTTCCTGGCTCAAGCGAAACGAAATAGGAGCGCATATGAGATGTGTGCAGGACCAAGAATAATGCGTGTATGTGATACCGCATTTCATTCTCGCGATATATGTTTCGATTGGTTATATTCGATATGACCTAGTTATCGAATCATTGATTCGATAAATCGATACATTCGATTCTAGTCGGTTATGTGCGACATGACCGGATCATTGAATCAAATGCTGATTTAATGATTTAATGCATAATTATATATTTGATATATTACTTTGCATTAGCTAGTATTGGTTCACTTTATATGGATTTTCTCACTTGTTGTGCATGATGTATATGTGATATACTTTTGTGCACTTGTTTGTATCATGTTTGATGATGCATGTTTAAATGGTTAAGTGTAAAGAATAAAACCATGGTTAAGTAGATAATTAGGGTTTTGTTTTTACTCTCTCATTTATTTATCCATTCTTATTTATTTAAATAATTTTATGAAAACAAAATGGTTTTCCTTTTTGTCATGAAGCTTGATGAAGCTTCATGAAGGTTTGACTCAAAGACCATTTTGTCTTCATGCTAAACCCTAACTATTCCCACTTACCATGGTTTGCTCTCTACACTTAACCTTAGTTATATTATGATAAGTATTAATTTTATTTCATTATTAAAAGAGACTTATCATAATTCTAGCTCATCTTCTTCTTCATCTTCAAGTTTGAAACCTTGAGGCCATCAATGGAAACTTGAGCTTGAGAGTGAGAAATCCAATTCTAAAGAGAACCCACCTCCTATTTCTTCATCCTCTACCTCTTGCCAAGTAGTAGAGTGTGTTTTCTTCACAAGTTTCATCACTTTGTGAAGTGGGAGCTTGATCTAGCGATGCCTCGACGTAGATCATCTTCGGCATCGTCGTCGATGACCAAGCCCGTTCATTCTCCGATGAAGCCGACGCTAGAGCCCGGAGTTCGACTTGGACAGCGAGGAGACTTCGTTGCGGAGCCGTGGAGGTGGATATCCGGATCTACAAAGGTTGTAATTTCCATATTCTAGTAGTTAAGTGTTAACTAGTTTACTTTTCGCCTAGATTTCTAGCATCGATCCGTTAACTAGGGTTTCTCGGCACCATATTTTTGTAAAATGGCATGGTTGATGCCTTGTGAGACCTCTACTGTGTGCCTAGGAACCCTACAGTGGTATCAGAGCCTAGCTAGAGCCTTAGGCGAAGTCTAGATGGCGTTTGAAGCCCGAACGAACCCGAAACCCCAAACCAAACATGCTCTCTGTCCTTTTTATAAAATCGGGGATTTTTCCACATTAAAAATATGCAGAAAAATCAGCAGGCTAATCTAAGAGTTACTGTGAATTTCGATGGACTAATTCCATCAAAGAGCCGCGGATCCGCGGCACGAGCATGGCTCGTGCGGCGGATGCGCGACGCTTTTGTCGTTTTGTGCATTTTAATTTTCACAGTAATTCTCATTTTTCTGTGGTGGTTTTCCTGGGAATTTTTAATATTCATTCAAGAGTTGAATTTTCCAGGGTTGTTTTGGGGATTCGGTATTTCGATCGGATTATCAAATTTCGTCTTTTGTGTATTTCCGGATAATTTTCAGAATATGTTAAAAAGTTCGACCGGATATAAATACCCAATTTTTCCCCTGTCGGGAAATTTCCAAGTGTTGGATTTTTCCGTAGTTTAACGACGTGCTAAGTAGTGCAAGTAACGCGATGGACCCTCTAGAAGACAACAAACCTTAACTCGATTATGTGACCGTCTTGAACTGCCCTTTGAACCTTCGGGTTTGGGGCAGTACGGCGTGCCACATGTGAGGCGTTGGCTTGACCCTTCTACGGCTGGACCGTCGGTACTGAGGCACGAACTGAATGTTGTTAGACTTATTTCATGTGTTGAGCTGTATCGGGAAAACTTGGGTATTCGAATGTTCGATCGGAAAGTTTAACATTTTCTGTTTATCTGGAATGTGATACAATAATTGGAATTCACAAACAGTTATGAGATAACTGAATGAATGTTATAAATCTAGCGGTTTAGTTTCACTTGATATCGAAAAGAGTTTTCGATAATGGGACTAAAATGCGGGGTTTATAACTGTAAGGCATATGATGTCTAAAGAGGTTGCGGATTCCAATTGTTGTAGTTTTACACTTTCTATTCTGTGACCGTAAGTGTAGTATGTTCATATCGCCGGTTTCGTTGCTATACGTCAACGACAATTGGGGTATGCATACTTACTTACGTTGATGACATGTGATGTTATGTGTTGCTGGATATGTTATATTGGATCGTCGTGTTCGAATAGCCGGGGGTTTTTATGTGAGATGAGTGTCTTTCATTTTCATTCATGTAAAAACTTGTATGTAATATTCTTTTTATTTGGGGCACTTCCAGGTAGCGGAAGTTGTCACCTTTTGTATATTATTTACTTTTCCGCATTAGGATAGACCCAAGGAGGGGAGCACAAGTAACCGGGTTCTGGGGTCCAGTGGGAGACCAACTCGAGGAGTCGAGTCCGGGTCTCCTAACCCTAGAATTGGCAGGGTTGCTTGCCGCTCTCGTAGGGTCTAGGGGTGTGGGATTGGCTATTCATCATGACCGTGGAATCCGTGTTTTATACTGGCTCGTATTGAAAACACGGACGTCCTAGTATATCCAATGTTTCATATGTTTCTTCTGCTGCGATATCTGTGATGTGATCATGTGATGTTCTGTGATAGATACAGTATATAGTATATATGATATATTATATAGACGTTACTTATGTTTTGCATCCGCGCTAGCCCTGCCCTGCTCTGTCGTTAGTTACCTAACCTAACGGTGCACGAGGGGACATCGAGGCGAATGCGGATGGCATAAGTGTACGTCGTATTTATCTGTGATGTTTAGGTATTTAAATGATGGGACTTCATTAATGTGATTAATGAAAGAAAAGAAACCTAAGATGTTGTAGAATCAAATTTTAAACTAAACAGGTAGCTACAGTTCTTGCTTTGCATAGCGGTATATATGATATACCCTGCACCTTATTCGATGAGGAAAGGACCGAGATCCCTTCACCGGGAGTGACTCCTTTAGAAATAACTGGCAGATGCTACACACTCGGTTTGTTTTTGATTGCTTCTATAGTTTCTGCTTTGCACAGCGATATATATGATATATCCCGCACCTCATTCGACGAGGAAAGGGCCGACGATCCCTTCACCGGGAGTGACCCCTTTAGCAAAACTAGAAAAGCCTCAAAATCACTCCATTTCAAAACTTCATTTGATTCTATAACGATATCAAGTTCATTACGCAATAGGTTTTCAGAAAAACCTGTCGTAGCCCTCCGTCATTTCAGATAAGAACTGTTTAGTATTCGTGCTGCGTTTGTTGGCCTTTGTCAAGGCGTAGTGTGCGGTAGCTAAATAGTGATTATCTGCTTATGCATATGATGTAGATTGTTTCAGGGTAGTCGTACGACCTTGTTGGCCTTTGTCAAGGGTCGTGCGGGTGGGTTTGATTCAATCAAGAAATGACGGGTTGAACTTGACTAGCATCCTGTGATTTGTTGGCCTTTGTCAAGGTCATAAGACACTAGGGGCAAAATATTATCGGGAATTTCAAGTGTTGAAATTTGCAATGAGATTGCATACCTTCTATGAGATAGTTGGATCCCGATACCCACTGCGAGTAAGAGTTACTCCTGGGAGAGTTTTACACATTGCAATTAGCTGATCAAGTAGGTGTCTAGAAAGGTGTCAACGGGGTTACGCCTCTGGGAAAACGAGGTTTACATTAATTAGGTTCATGCGAAAGCACGGGGGACCTCCCTCAAAGTACCGACACTGGCCTGGCTGAAAGATTGGCGAACTTGTAGTGTGTAATTAATCCCGGCTAGTCTTTCCTTTTAGGGTTTGAAGGAAGATTTGATAAAAACAGTGGGAGCCATCCTGATTAGATAAGATAATAACCAATCTGATCTTGCACGAGCTTACGCTAAAGTGTTTTCTTCTCTCTCTCTCCAGGTAGCGACCATTTCATGCCTTAATAAAGATAATAATATGGATGTATTGACCGAACCCGCATGTTATACTGTGCTGGGGAACGTTGGTTCCGTTCTTACCTATAAGAGTTATAGGACTGAACAGGATATAGGGGAATACCAGGATTCCCATGCCACCCGAATGAAGAAAGTACATGTTGATGCATTTTCTTCGGGTGTGTTCGTTACAGAGAACTGTTTCTCCATTTGCTCCACGTCCTGGGTATTAGATACCGGGTCAGGATCCCATATATGTAATCAGTTACATGGGCTTAGGAAAGGTAGAGAACTTGGAGAAGGTGATAAAGACATTAGAGTTGGAAATGGTGCAATTGTTGCAGTTAAGACTGTCGGGGAATATCACCTTGTATTACCAACTGGTAATACATTGGTTCTGAACGAATGCTATTACATGCCGAACCTGATATGCAACATTATATCGGTTTCTTTATTAAGTAAAGAGGGATATAATTTTGTATTACAGGATAATGTTATGAACATTTTCCATAACCAAAAGTTGGTTGGATCAGGCACGTTGTGCAATGGCATTTATGTTCTAAATCAATCAACAGTTCTGAGCATAACAAACACACACAAGAGGAAGAGTTCTGAACTCAACGAATCCTTCTTGTGGCATTGTAGACTGGGCCACATCAATGCGACACGACTAGCTAAGTTGCATAAAGATGGATATTTAAACCCGTTTGAATTTTCATCTTATGACACTTGCCAGTCATGTCTCAAAGGCAAGATGACCAAAACTCCGTTTACGGGACACGGAGAAAGAGTTACCGAACTCTTGGGACTTATACATAGTGATGTATGCGGTCCCATGTCTACATATGCCAGGGATGGTTCTTCATACTTCATTACATTCACTGACGATCTCTCTAGGTTCGGGTATGTGTTCCTGATGAAACACAAATCAGAAGCTTTTGAGGAATTTAGGGAATATAAACAAGAAGTTGAGAACCAAACCGGAAAAAGTATTAAAATCCTACGATCTGATCGAGGAGGAGAATACTTAAGCAATGAATTCCTGGACTTCCTAAAAGAGAATGGGATTCTCTCTCAGCTGACTCCTCCATATACACCACAGCACAACGGTGTATCAGAACGGAGAAATCGCACCCTATTAGATATGGTGCGCTCTATGATGAGTACAGCTGAGTTACCTATTTCCTTCTGGGGTTATGCGCTGGAGACAGCAGCATACCTATTGAATCAAGTTCCATCTAAATCTGTACCTACCACACCATATGAGATATGGAGTGGGAAGAGACCATGTCTTAAACGAGTTAAGATATGGGGTTGCCCGGCCTATGTCAAAAGGCAAAATCCGGACAAACTCGAGGCACGGTCAGTTCTATGTAAGTTTGTGGGATATCCCAAACATTCACATGGATATCTTTTCTACCATACAGAGGAACAAAAAGTGTTTGTTTCTCGACATGCCACCTTTTTAGAAAAGGAATTTCTTGCAAAAGAAATTAGTGGGGATATGGTAGAACTGGAAGAAATTCCGGCTACACAAACTCAAACTGAAGATTTAGTGGAACCAGAGGATTCAGTAGTACCCGACGAACCCCAGCCTCTCCGCCGATCTAGTAGGGTTCCTCGCCAACCTGAGAAATACTACGGTTTTCTCATGGATGGTGGAAGCGAGGATTTCATCATGGAGGATGATGACCCAACTAGCTTCGAGCAGGCCATCACGAGTGGGGACTCAGTGAAATGGCTGGATGCTATGCGGTCCGAGATGGAATCCATGTACACCAACAAAGTATGGACTTTGGACGTTGCTCCTGAAGGGGTAAAACCCATTGGGAGCAAGTGGATCTTCAAGAAGAAACTTGGTGTAGATGGGAAAGTGGAGACTTTCAAAGCTAGACTTGTAGCAAAGGGTTTTCGTCAAAGACCAGGTGTGGACTATGACGAGACCTTTTCTCCAGTGGCTATGCTTAAATCCATCCGGATCATGCTTGCCATCGCTGCTTATCATGATTACGAAATCTGGCAAATGGATGTTAAGACCGCCTTTCTAAATGGTGATTTAGAAGAGTGCGTATACATGACTCAGCCAGAGGGCTTCGTAGACAGTGTGAGCAGCGGGAAGGTATGCAAGCTGCTTAAATCCATTTATGGATTAAAGCAAGCATCGCGGAGTTGGAACATCTGCTTTGACGTCGTTATCAAAGAGTTTGATTTCGTCAAAAATCCAGATGAACCTTGTATCTACAAGAAGGTGGCAAAGAGTAAGGTTGTCTTCCTCGTATTGTACGTGGACGACATACTCTTGATAGGAAATGATATTCCTATGCTGCAATCGGTCAAGCTCTTCTTATCACAAAGATTCTCAATGAAAGATCTTGGTGATGCCTCCTGCATATTGGGAATTAGGATCTATAGAGATAGATCCAAACGGATTTTGGGATTGTCCCAATCCAGGTACATTGACACCATACTAAAGAGGTTTAGTATGGATGAGTCCAAGCGTGGGAACTTGCCCACGATCTCTGGAGTCACTCTCTCCAAAGAGATGTCTCCCAAGACTGATTTGGAGAGAGCTCGCATGCAAGGGATACCCTATGCTTCGGCAGTAGGCTCTATCATGTATGCGATGCTATGTACCAGACCCGATGTAGCATACTCACTAAGTATAGTGAGCAGGTATCAAGCTGATCCTGGAGAGAGTCACTGGACAGCTGTGAAGAGCATTCTCAAGTACTTGTGAAGGACTAGAGATATGTTCTTGGTGTATGGTAACGGAGAACTCCAAGTGGAGTCCTTTACCGATTCGAGCTTCCAGAGTGATAAGGACGACTCTAAGTCGCAGTCGGGCTTTGTCTTTACCCTTTACGGAGGGGCGGTTAGCTGGAAGAGTTCCAAGCAGGAAACCGTGGCAGACTCGACGATGGAGGCTGAATACATCGCTGCCAACGATGCTGCCAAAGAGGCTGTCTGGATCAAGAAGTTCATTACTGAACTTGGAGTGGTTCCATCCATTGAGCATCCAATACCTTTGTATTGTGATAACAATGGAGCGGTGGCTTTGGCCAAGGAACCCAGGTCCCATCAGCGATCCAGGCATATTCTGAGGCGGTATCACCTGATCCGGGAGATAGTTGATCGCCGGGAGATCGAGGTCAGGAGGGTTGACACGAAGAACAACACCGCGGATCCACTCACGAAGGCCATTCCCCAGATACAGTTTGAGAGACTCTTCGGGATGCTCGGTATGCGATACTACAGCAGCTGGCCCTAGTGCAAGTGGGAGATTGTTAGTTGTATGTATGCCCTAGAGGCCAGTATTGTACAGATGATGTATATTATATTGGATGCTTGGACATATATAGAGATGACTTTCTTGCTCGATATGATAGTATGCTATCTGGTTACTCTTTATCTTAACATGTACACTAGTCTCTTTATACTGTCTTATAGTTACATGTTGGTAAAGCCCTTAGGATATGTACTTGACTACCTGGACTGTGATGTAGATCATACTAGTGGGGACATGGTAGTCCATAAGTACATCCTTCAAGGTCCCTAGTCGTGGGTGTATCGAGACGGGGCATCGATATACCAGAGTAGACTAGCGTATACGCTTCTCGACCCATGTGATGGGCGATGGATGATCCCATATCCATTGGTGTTTGACATCAGAGATGGTATACGGGTGCTCAGTGGAGACTGGGTACACTGGACGGACTCGCCGAGAACTCCCAGATGGTATTATACCTCACGTCAGATGGCAGTTCTCAGGTGACACTTGTGCAGGTTAGTCTGTAGACCCGAGATCGTCATAGAGTCTTGTGTGATTCCCACTGTGCTTTGATCTCCACCTTACCACGTCCATGAGGGCGTGCAAAACGGTGGTCTTTGGGTACAGTCCCGAGTCACATGGAGGCAATGAGCAATAGGAGGGGTTTCGTCTCTCCCGGTATTGGGGGTTGATGTTGCGCTGTGCTCGATTGGCCGTAACAGGGAAGTCCCTGGCCAGGGCTGATCAGAGATTTGCTGGTAAGTGTTACCAGTAGTTTCTCGACCCGTTATGAGCCTCCCATCGGCACGACTTATCGGTTATTAGGGTCTGACGTTTACCACCCCTAGACTTGATATGCGACGTATCAGACGAACAGACCGGACTGTACGGTAAGTGTTACTGGTTGGATTCACAGGAGTGTGAGCGGGCTAGCTCGTCGATCTTATGATCGCTCAATACCCGGATGGCCGTTACGTTTAGCAGACCGCTTGCGGCTTGTGGGTGCTTGATATGATCATCATCTGCTACCGGCGTATTGACGAGTCTTTAGAGTCCTACACAGATGTTTCCTGGCTCAAGCGAAACGAAATAGGAGCGCATATGAGATGTGTGCAGGACCGAGAATAATGCGTGTATGTGATACCGCATTTCATTCTCGCGATATATGTTTCGATTGGTTATATTCGATATGACCTAGTTATCGAATCATTGATTCGATAAATCGATACATTCGATTCTAGTCGGTTATGTGCGACATGACCGGATCATTGAATCAAATGCTGATTTAATGATTTAATGCATAATTATATATTTGATATATTACTTTGCATTAGCTAGTATTGGTTCACTTTATATGGATTTTCTCACTTGTTGTGCATGATGTATATGTGATATACTTTTGTGCACTTGTTTGTATCATGTTTGATGATGCATGTTTAAATGGTTAAGTGTAAAGAATAAAACCATGGTTAAGTAGATAATTAGGGTTTTGTTTTTACTCTCTCATTTATTTATCCATTCTTATTTATTTAAATAATTTTATGAAAACAAAATGGTTTTCCTTTTTGTCATGAAGCTTGATGAAGCTTCATGAAGGTTTGACTCAAAGACCATTTTGTCTTCATGCTAAACCCTAACTATTCCCACTTACCATGGTTTGCTCTCTACACTTAACCTTAGTTATATTATGATAAGTATTAATTTTATTTCATTATTAAAAGAGACTTATCATAATTCTAGCTCATCTTCTTCTTCATCTTCAAGTTTGAAACCTTGAGGCCATCAATGGAAACTTGAGCTTGAGAGTGAGAAATCCAATTCTAAAGAGAACCCACCTCCTATTTCTTCATCCTCTACCTCTTGCCAAGTAGTAGAGTGTGTTTTCTTCACAAGTTTCATCACTTTGTGAAGTGGGAGCTTGATCTAGCGATGCCTCGACGTAGATCATCTTCGGCATCGTCGTCGATGACCAAGCCCGTTCATTCTCCGATGAAGCCGACGCTAGAGCCCGGAGTTCGACTTGGACAGCGAGGAGACTTCGTTGCGGAGCCGTGGAGGTGGATATCCGGATCTACAAAGGTTGTAATTTCCATATTCTAGTAGTTAAGTGTTAACTAGTTTACTTTTCGCCTAGATTTCTAGCATCGATCCGTTAACTAGGGTTTCTCGGCACCATATTTTTGTAAAATGGCATGGTTGATGCCTTGTGAGACCTCTACTGTGTGCCTAGGAACCCTACACTTGCTTCCCTGCAATCTGAACTGCTTCTCTCTCTTTCCATGCTATAACTTATTTTAGGGCCACCGGCTCGGTCCATCCGCAAACCTCGGTTGGGAAGGGCTCAGCTTCAGCCTTTTGAGGGGGATTCACCCTACAAACCTCGGTTGGGAAGGGCAGACGCATTCCTGCCCGGAACACTTCCAAATACATGGCAATCTCCTTGCCCCGTACCTGGTCTGCCCGCTCACCCTCTCTAGCTAAACGGATAGAATAGTTAGAGGGGATGTGGAATCGAGTCCGAATTTCGGAAAGCTCGTCCAGACTCTTCAAAATGGAGGGCGCATCGCGGGTGTTCCCGATTCGCACCTTGGGAGCCCTTTTCGCCGCCCGACGGCGAGTGACAAGGGCGACCCTGACTCTAGGGGGCGAACTTGACACAAAAGACGTAGCAGAAGAGGAACTCTCTTGGCTATCTGAAGACGAAGAGGAGGAAGACCCATTAGACTCGGACCCAGCAACTGGAGCCTCATCGTCCGACTCTACCCTTACTACCTCTACAGACTCATCGAATGAAGACATCTAACCTGATTCAAAGGAAGGGACTCACCGAGGAAAAATCAAAGAGAGGATCCAATCTAAGAAGTGGAGCGCCGGGCAATCTTCAACAATGAAAGAGAATTAGAGCAAAGTGTCGACCCTAGGACGTTCCCCTACTATTTATACACCCTAGAAGAGAACATCCTACGGCCCAGATTGATTCCCGCCAAAACGAAACGTCGCGCCTAGCGGTCGGCGGGGCTCCACGTGGCGATCGGCCATTGGGGACGTTTCTTCAACTGCAGGAGTCAGAGACAGCCTGTCACTTCCGCCAACCAACGTCCGATACGTGGCCCGTACCCCAACTAAAGAATCAACTAAAACGATGCCCCCTCTTTGAAGCGCAATCATTTCACTGACCCGCTGACGCCATCGGAGATACGCGCGAAAATTCAGGCGTCCGACGAGACAACACGTGGGCCCAAAGATCAAAACGACACAACCGCCAAATGCCATGTCGTTCCCAGGCGATCCACATTATGATTCTCGGCGCCAAACTGTGCAGAAGAAAAACCGAGCAGGCCACTCTCGACCCGACCCGTGAATAGGTCGGAACGAGAGTGGGGGGCTAATGATGATGCTCACAAGTGGTATTTCCTCAGATTACGACACGTGGGGGATGACGTGTCCTGAAGGTTACAGAGGTGGAATAAATGAGTTGTATTAGGGACATTCCTCGGGACCTCGTCTCGAGGAAGTATTCGACCTTTAAGGAGACCTCCCTGAATACTTTCCACCTTCACGTAGCAAACTACCAACGGCTCGTCTCCGAACTTCCTCGGTCTCCTTGCTCGTCTCTGAGCCATCTGACAGGCCTAGCTTCCTGGGCCTCCCGGCTCGTCTCCGAGCTCCTGACATACCGAGCTTCCTCGGCCTCTCGGCTTGTCTCCGAGCTCCTGACGGACCGAGCTTCCTCGGTTTCCCCCGATCAATCAAGAGCGTGGAGCCCATGCACCCCCGTAACGGCTCCGCATATATCGCCAGGACGAGATATCTGCCTCCCCACGTTCCACGTCCCACGCTAGCGTATCCCCTCATTAATGGACGCATCCCGCTATTAAATACGAGAATAACGCTGGGGCGTAACTGACGGCGATGATCTCGCGCCTGCTCGCTCCACGCGACCACTATATAAACCCCTCTCTCAGATGATTCAGATAATTCGAACTCAGTTCCAATACGCCGTTGCTCTGCATCTATTCCTCGGCACTAACTTGATCGTCGGAGGGTCCTACGGTGGTCACCCACCACGGGATTTCCTTTGCGGATAGCTCGGCGTCAACGCCAACCCATTGAGATCCACACGCTCAATAACTCCCAAACCAAATCTCAACCGTCAATGACCGCCATCAGAGGATCGACAGAGGACAAGATCTGAAGAAGATCACAGCCTCCATCAACATGGTTTAATTAAGGGGTTATTTTAACAGTCATATGACATATTACGAAGAGTGATTAATTGCAGGACTAATTCTGAGGAGGTTAAAGGGATTAATTAAATAAAATCTTCTAGAAACATAAAATTCCATTTTATAAGAAGTATATATAATCAATCTCTTATATTGAATTCATCATTTTTCTTAAAGCGACAGACATATCCTGTAAAAATATGGGTTTCACTTTTTCTTTTTGTTTTGGTCTCAGACTAAACAATTGAGGTTTTTATATTGTATTTATCAATGGTGCTGAAGAAACATATTGAACCATCTTGTCCCATAACTAATGTTCAAAAAGAAAAGCAAAAGAATGCTAAATCGATTTTATAATGAAAAAAACTAATAGATAAGGGAATTTTAGTGAAAACTGCTTGAACTTAAAAAGGATAAGATAGTGCAATATTCTGCTCATTTCTCTTTAATTTGTAAGTAGTAATATTTCCTTTTTTTCCCTCTGACCTACTAACAAGAACATGTGATAGAAATAGTTCACAAAACGTATGATATTCTCCATACAAACAATTTCCTTAAAAAAATATTAAGAACTTAATGTTATATGTTTATAATATAAAAAAATTACATGTAAAAAAATTAATATAATTTATTTCACATGTAATAAATATAAAAGTTTATTTCACTGAAAATGCTTATAGCTGGGGACTTTACCTTATCTACAATTAGACTAGAATTTAATTTTGGATATATTAGATAACATTTCTTGTCAACTTCTCTGGTCCCTGTGAGCTTTTACATTTCCACGCAACCTCCAGCTTCTTTCTTCTTGCTTTCATCATTTCATCACCCATGATGTCACTTGTACAAGTCCATTTGCCCTTGAGACATGAAGCAACCCATTTCTTATTATTTTCTGCTAATAGCACACTTCCTTCACCCTTTAAATAATACCCAACCATCCTTAGAAAATTTTCAAGAGGCAAAAAAAAAGGATATAAGAAAAAATGAATTGTTTTGGTTTGATTTTTGGAGCTTTAGTTGTGATATTGGCAACAAGCATATGGAGAATTGTAGTGTCTGTAGCATGGAGACCTTATGTTGTCACAAGGAAGATGAGGGAGCAAGGGGTGGTGGGGCCCAAGCACAAGTTTTGGACAGGGAGTCTTGAAGAAATCAGGAGCTTGAAGAAGGACGCATGGGGGATTGAATTGGATATACATTCTCATGACATCACTCCTAAAGTTCTTCCTCATTATTTCAAGTGGATGAAACAATATGGTATGTTTCTATGATCAATACACTAATTTTGTTTTCTTTTTGCCCCCTTTTGCCAAGTTGAAGGACATAATCCTAATCCCAATTGCATGAGTTTTGCCTTATTTTCAACAATTTATTTCATTTTCTATTTTTATAAAAGAAAAATATTCCACGATTATGGATATCTTTTATTTTTAATTATGTAACAGGGTAGTTCATTGATATTTTTTATTTTGTATTAGAACTTTTGCGTTTTATTGTTTTTCTTTAATGAATGTGTGTGTGATTAACACCGTTATTATAAATAAATAAATAATCAGAGTAGTTCATTTATGAAGCTTCTAGGGTTACTCTAGATTAAACATATGAGTGGTCTTCTGCTATTAATTCAGCCAAAAGATAATTTTAAAAAAAAGGGGTTTCATGCAATTTATAGCATTGTCTTGAATCTCTTAACTATTATTTTGATGTTTCTTTCATTCCATAGGAAGAACATTTTTGTATTGGATTGGATCAAATCCAAGGTTGTGCATCACTGATGCGGAGCTAGCAAAACAAGTCCTATCAAACAAGTTTGGTTTCTACACCAAGACTAAAGCAAGTAGGTTTGCTTTGGCTCTCTTGGGCAGAGGTTTGGTTCTCACCGAAGGGTCCGAGTGGGCGAGGCACCGACGGGTCGTTAGCCCTGCCTTCACCATGGACAAACTCAAGGTATAAAACTCCATCATATATCCTTCAACTCATCAAACTCTCTAGGGTGAGTTTCACCAAATAATCCTCAACAATCATTGTTTGTCCCTAAACTCTCTATTAAAGTTTTCATTATTGCGCTTAATCTCTCCTTATATATAGTGCTACATATTTAATGGTATTTTGATGGAACAACCTTCTTAAAACCAATTGTAAGGGAGTTAATTTGTTAGATCAGCTTTAAGATAGTTTAGTGAAAAATAGCTTTAGCGGGTTTTTTAATAATACATAGATTAAGAAAAGAAATGTCTAAATACGAAAATCAATTTGGTTTCATGTAAGAAAATTCTAACATGAAAGTGATTTATTTATTATATTTTGATGGAGAATTATATAAATAAGAAAAAAGACCCACATATGTTTTTGTTATGGATCTAGAAAAGGCTTATCACAAGCTCATGGAAATAATTTGATGGGCTCTTGAAAAGAAATTAGTGTGTGGCCAAGTATATTGATGTGATTAAGCATTTGTATGATAGATTCACTAGGAGAGCAATTGTGTGATAGATTTACCAGTAGATTGAGTAGAATTGGAGAAGAGACAGTCATTTACTATCATTACTATCACCATAGTCTTACTCCAAGTATCTATATTAAGTCCTTATCTTTTTACAATTCATGGATGAATTTAGTAGACATATTCAAGATAGCGTCCCATGGTATTTGTTATTGTTGATAATATTGTTTTAGTAGAAGAATCAAAATTTATAAAATAGAACTGTAGAAGAAATGTAGTGGTTCTTTGATATTTAATTGATTCAGAATTAGTAGAACAAACACAAATTATATAAAAGGGTTTTTTTTTGAAATAGGGTAATTTTAAATTTTTATTATTAAAATAGGATAGTTAAAATTTATTTTATGAAAATAGGACGGTTTGGTGGACCCCATCCCAATCCCCGGTTTAGAGGGCGGGTTCTAAAAACCCGCCCTCTACCTATTATAGGGGAGGGCGGGTTCCAAAAACCCGCCCTCCCCTCATTTTTGAAGAGGGCGGGTTTTGAGAACCCGCCCTCTCCTTTATAAAGGAGAGGGCGGGTTTTGAGAACCCGTCCTCTTCTTTGTAAAGGAGAGGGCGGGCCCGCCCTCTTTAAAAAAAATTTTATTTTAATTCCGTGGGGCCCACAAACTATCCTATTTTCATAAAAAAAATATTTACTACCCTATTTTTATAATAAAAATTTAAAATCACCCTATTTCAAAAAAAAACCCTATATAAAATGCAACTTCAGCAAAAAGTATGAAAAGATGGACGCACGGTGCAAGTTGATGGCTAGAAATTATCTAAAAATATTCGTTACGTAGACTCTATAATTAATCATGACGGGAAGATATGAGAGGATAAAGAACATAGGATCAAAAAAGGATGGTTGAAAGTAGAAGGGCTTCTGGAATGTTGTATGAACGTAAGGACCTTTGAAATTGAAAGGAAAATCATATAAGACGGATATAAGGTCAACAATTCTTTATATATCAGATTGTTGAACCATTAAGAAACAACATGCCATTAAGTAAGTGTGGCTGAAATGATAATGTTAAAATAGATTAATGGTAATATACTAAAGAGCAAAGTGTTGCTGCGCAAAAGCTACGCAACACACCCAGCTCTTGGGTGTGGGGACCATGTGGAGCCCATGCAAGTAATTGTGGAGCCCATGTTGCGTAGTGTTTCGCACAGTAATTGTTGCATGGTAACACTATGCTTTATACTAAAAGATGGGATAAGGAATAATTATATTTATAACTAGTTGGAGTTCGTTCCCATAAAAGATAGTATAAGAGAGAACTAATTGAGATGATTTAAACATGTATAATGAGACCGATAATCGTCTCAGTTACAATAAGTAACAAAACTAAGTTAATGACGTAATTTAGGATAGTGGTAGACTTAAACGAATATGGGTGGAGATAATTAAGAACAATATGTTAATTGTTAATTTAACCGAAAAGACAGTATTTAATAAAGCAGAATAAAAGAAACGAAATTCATATATGAGTTAAGGCTTTTCCCCCTCGTTTCTCTCTCTTTCTGTTGTTGGGAGCGCATGCAGTGGATGAACGACAACCAACCCTTATAGATCTAAACTAAGATCACTTTAATACGAATAACAAAATTAGAACAAACACAAATTAAATAACATAAGAGATTTAGGGTTAAAAGGGGAGAACTTTATTAGAACTTTCGAGAAAAAGAAAAAAAACCTTATAGAGAATTACAATAACCTTCTCTTTTATGATCTCCAACGAGATCGTCTCCTCTCTTTTAAAGTTCTCTTTATAATTGTCTTGATCCTTTATGGAACCGTCTCTTATTTCTCTTAAATTTTATGATCAAAACGAAACTTTAAAACTTAAACCTAAGGTCCTATATATAGCCCATACAAATCCGATTTACAATAAAATCCCAAAAATTATGAAACTGCCACCCAGAAACTGATTTTGCGGGATAAATCTTGAACTGGAATTTGCTTATCTGTAAAATAGACGTCTGAACCTATAGGGGCAGATATCTGCGCTTCATCTGCTTGAGAAGCAGAGCATTGCCAGACATCTGACCTTGATGGTTCAAACGTCTGTGCCTTGTAGCGCGTCTGGCTAGAGCGTGGCAAAACGTCTGACGCTCATAACTCGGACGTTTGGGCTTCCTCTGGAAATCTGGACTTTATTGCCAAACATATGAAGCTCATTACTCCAGACGTCTGTCCCTTCTCTGGATTTCAAAATAGTCTTAATATACAAGACATCCTTTAACAATCTTACATTGGTTTGTATATCTTTATAGCCATCTTAAAAACTTGTTGCTCTCGTCTTGTATCTTTTAGGGTTGTCTGATTTCTTCTCCCCGTTTCCTTTGCCGGCACAGCTTCAAATCTTGAAACCGCCAACTTTCACAATCTTTCCCCAGAACCGCGAAACTGGTATTGTCACAGTTTTTAACTAGAACTCCGAAACTGGTGCTGTCACGGTTTTTAACCAGAATTTGAGTACTTGAAATTGGTTCGACCCTCCTACTGAGGCCGTCCTTCCTCAAATTTGAGTATTTGAATAGAAACCAAGACTGACTTGAACTTTTCCGTAGAAATAACCTTCGTCGGTATGTCCGGATTCATCTTAGTATCGATTTTGATCAAATCGATTTTCTTTTCAGCCCACTCTCTTATCTTGTGCTACCGCACGTCGATATGCTTAGTTCGACTATAGTATACCTGATTCTTTGCCCAGTGAATGACACTTTGACTGTCACAAACCAAAGGAACTGACCTCTTATCGAATCAGAACTCGCCAACTAAGCCCTTTAACCACAAGACTTCCTTAGATATTTCCACTACCGCCATGTATTCTGCCTCCATTGTTGATAGTGTCACGGTATCCTAAAGTGTCGGCTTCCAACTGATTGAAAATTCTGAAACTGTATATAAATAGCCTGTAAGAGATTTTCTCTTGTCCAAATCACCAGTGTAATCCACATCTACGTATCTTTGCAACTGCTCGATTTATCTTCTGACTTGTGAAAGAATAAATCGAGGTCTTTAGTACCCTTTAGATACCGAAGTATCTACTTTACATCTTCCCAATGGAGCTTTCCTGGACTTGATATGTACCGGCTAACCAGACTTATCGCATAGGATATGTCTGGATGTGTACATACTATAGCGTACATCAACGATCTCACTGCACTTGCATATGGTACTCGAGACATCTTTTTCTTCTCCTCCGCTGATTTCGGACACTCCTTGGAGAATAGCTTGAAATGATCGACGATCGGGATACTCACCTATCTTATGTACTTCATGTTCAATCTCTCCAACACTTTCTCAATATACCTTTTTAGGTATAGCTATAGCTTTTCAGCCTTCCTGTCTCGAATAATCTCCATCCCAAGAATCTTTTTTGTTTCACCTAAATCTTTCATGTCAAATCCTATACTTAATGAAGCTTTGAGCACCTTTATTTCTGTCATACTCTTCATGACGATCAACATGTTATTGACATATACGAGTAGATATATCGACGAATCATCCTTAAACCGTTTCAAGAGCACGCAACTTTCATACTCACATCGAGAGTAGTTGGTCTTCCTCATAAAGTAATCGAAGTGTTTGTTCCACTGTCTGGGAGTCTATTTCAACTCATATAGACACCGCTTGAGTTCACATACATGATCCTTCTTGCCTGGCTCTATAAATCGTTTAGGTTGCCTCATGAAAATTGTCTCTTCCAACTCACCATACAGAAATGTCGTTTTCATGTCCATTTTCTCCAACTCTAAATTCTGAGTAGTTACCTTTGCCAACAAAACTCGATTATAAGTATGCTTGACTACAGGCGAGAAAATCTCGTTGTAGTCAATCGCTCTTTTTGAGCAAAACCCTTTGCAACTAATCATGCCTTATATTTCTCATTATCCTTTTTTTTTCTGAATACCCACTTGCAGCCAATAACTATTTTCCTTTCGGTAGCTCAATTAGATTCCACATACCATTCTTTCGAAACTACTCCATCTTCTCTGTCATCGCAACAATCCATTGATCCCTATCCTTTTTCCCAATAGCCTCCTGATAAGAGCTTAGATCTCTGCGTTCAATGACTAAAAAATATACGAGCATATCTTCGAAACCGTACCTGGTTGGTGCTTTATGTGTACATGATAATTTCCTTAACGCTGTTGTCTATGGGTCCTATTGGGGTTGGTTCTCACCATCTGTCTCTGTATTCTGCTCGTCCACATCGACATCAATAGGCTGACATTGTGCTTCAGTGTCCGTATTCTTATGAGCGCCAGAAAACTCTATATTCACCGGATCATTGTCACCTTATACTCCACATATCTCCTTATTATCTCTAACCACATCCTTCAACATGGATTTCTCATCGAAAATCACATTTCAGCTGGCGAACGCCTTTCTTTTTTCTGGATCGCATAACTTGTAACTTTTAACTCTATGTTTGAATTCTCAGAAAACGCACCTTTTGACTTTGAATCCAGATTGGTTCTATCCTTCTGATTCACAAGCGAGTAAACATGGCATCCAAACATTCGTAGAGAATCATAACTGTCCTGCTCTCCCTTCCATGCTTTTTCTGGGATCTGAAGATTTATGGCCGTAAATGGAGACATTAACCAAATAGCATGCATGACTCACTGCCTCTGCTCAGAAGTCCTCTGAAAGACCAGATTGCAATTGCATACTTCTGGCTCTCTCTAGTAGTGTCCTATTCATGCGCTTCGCTATCCCGTTCTACTTTGGACGTTCTGAAACTGACCATTGCCTCTGTATGTCCTGTTCTTTACAGTAATGTATAAACTCCTTCGAGGTGTATTTACCTCCATTATCTGTCCACAAATACTTAACAGATTTCCTCTTTTGCTTCTCCACGGCCGCTTTCCACTCCTTAAAATTGGCAAACACCTCTTACTTGTGTTTGAGGAAGGAGACCCTCACCTTTCATGGGAAATCGTCAATGAAGGTGACATAATATATGGAACCTCCCTTTGACGGAACCGATAATGGCCTCTATGCATCTGAGTGAATATAATCGAGAAGTCTTTCAGTCTTGTACACGGCTTATTTGAAGCCGATCTTATGTTGCTTCCCCATCGTGCAATATTTGCAAAAATCTAGTTTGCATGTGGTAATACCTTTCAGCAACTTCCTTCTGTGCAACTCACGAAGTCTCCTTTCACTCATGTGGCCAAGACGTATATGCCACAGTTTTACGCATCCTTCACCTATTTCTCCGTAGCCACGGATGCACCATCAGTCACCTGCTACCGTCCAAACGATACAAAATTTTCAGTCGTTGTTCATTCATGACCACTATGGCACAATTGACAACCTTTAGTACTCAATCTTGACTGACGAACCTGCATTCTACCGCATCCAACACTCCTAAAGAAATCAGGTTTTTCTTTAGTTCTGGAACGTGACGCGCGTTCATAAGTGTTCGTACCACACCATCAAACATGTGGACTTTGATATTTCCTATGCTAATGGTCTTGCACGCCACATTGTTTCCCATAAGAACATTGCTGCCATTGAACTCCTTATAGGTGTCGAACAACTCTTTTTTCGGACACGTATGATATGGACATCAAGAATCAAGGATCCAAGTATCAGAATCTTTCTTTCCGGTGTGTATGGAGAGTACATCATACGGGTTTTCTTTTGCTTCGGTCACAACACTGGCTTGATCCGAACTCTTTAAACCGGCACCTTTACCCTTCTTCCAACCACTGTTTATACCTTTGACATTGCTTCTTCATATGCCCTGGCTGTTTGCAAAAGAAGCACGGTTTGCTCTCTTGTCCGGATGATTTGGATTTCCCCCTTATGCTCTTGCTTCCATCTCTAGTTTTCAACCTTCCCCTTTCGCCGGCAAACAACCCTGATAACTTCTCTGATGGATTTGATTTCTTCATGATTTCATTGTTGAGAAGTGTCGATATAACCTCTTTCATCTCGAGAGTGTCCTTCCCATAGAGAATCGTTGTTACCAAGTGTTCATACGAGTTTAGAAGCGAAGAAAGGAGCAAGAGTCTTGGTCCTCATCCTCTAACTTTACTTCAAGACATAGAAGATCGCCGCCCATCTTGTTGAAGCTATTTAAGTCGTCATGAATTGGAGCCATTTCCTTCATGCGTAAATCGTAGAGTTGCTTCTTTAAGTACGACTTATTTGACAACGACTTTGTCGTGTAAAAGCTCTCTAACTTCAACCATAAACTTGCCACGGAAGCCTCCTTCATGAAGTTGTACATCATGTTATTTGCCAAATAAAATTCTATCATACATTGTGCCTTCAGATCCATCTATGTCCATGCATCATCTGTCATTTCGGTAGGTCTATTACCGCTAAGTACTTTAAACAACCTTTCCTTTACCAGAAATTCCTTAATTTTTCTCTGCCACATCGAGTTCTTTTTCCCAATGAATTTCTCCATCTCAAATTTTATGCTATTTATTTTATTATCCGTTATCTTTAATTTTGAAGTAAAAATCTTTCTCTCGGATCCTGATGAATTACTATCAATAGAATCACAATCTAAGAAAATGGGTAGCGGACACAAGCGTCGTTATCCGCCGTAAACTTAAATTGCAAAACTACAGAACGCAGTTCTGATACCAGTTGTTGGGAGTGCGCGCAGCGGATGAGCGACAACCAATCCTTACGGATCTCAACTAATACCTCTTTAAATTGAGTAACAAAACTAGAACAAACGCATATTAAATAACACAAGATATTTGGGGGGAAAGAGAAGAATTTTATTAGAACTTTCGAGAAAAAGAAAAAACCTTACAGAGAATTACAATAACTCTCTCCTTTATAATCTCCAACGAGATCTTCTTTCTCTCTCTTGCAAACTTCTTCTTATGATTGTCTTAATTCTTTATGAAGCCATCTTTTGCCTCCCTTAAACTTTATGATCAAAATAATACTTTAAAACTTTAACCTTAAGATCCTATATAAAATCCATGCAAATCTGAGTTACAATAAGATCCCATAAATTATGAAACTGCTACCCAGAAACTGATTTTTCGAGATAAATTTTAAACTGGAATTTGCGCTTATCTGTAAGGCAAACGTCTGAACCTATAGGGGTAGACATCTGTGCTTCTACTTGAGAAGCAGAGCGTTGCCAGACGTCTGATCTTGATGGTTTAGATGTCTGTGCCTTTTAGCGCGTCTGTCCAGTGCGTGGCCAGACGTCTGACGCTAATAGCTCAGACGTGTGGGCCTCCTCTGGAAATCTGGACTTCATTGCCAGACATCTGAAGCTCATTGCTTCAGATGTTTCGCCCATCTCTGGATTTCAAAACAGTCTCGATATACAAGACATCCTTCACAACATCTCTCTCTCTATCGATTTTTCGAAAAAGGCTTCTTGTTGTTATAGTTGTTACCAAAATCATTCTTCAAACAACCCATGGTAAATTTCTTTACAATGTTACATCTTCATCCTTTAACTCATACTTCTCTCTAGGGTAAATTAATGCCCTTAACTATAGTGTTTTTAGTAAACCGCCTTGATGGTTTTTTAAGTATAGCAAGATCCAATCCAAAAAACCAAACAAAAAAAAAGTAGTCAAGCTCCCTTAAAGTGCTACATTAAGTGTATTTTAGTAAAAGGCTTCCTTAAAACCAATGTAATATAAAAACTTAATGTAGTTTAGTGAAAAACAACTATAGTTTCAGGGTAAATTTAGTGAAATTTACATCTCTCTATATACTACTTATCATTACACAATTAGGACATTAACTAGCAAGGTGCCCCCCACACTGAAATGCAGGAGTTGAGTAAAAATTTGTTCATAATTGTCATAACTGAGATAGGCCAAGAAAATGTCAGATGTAAATTGATATGGAAGCCAGGGGACAGAGCTGAATTTGCTAGGGATTTTTATCTGAGTGCATTCTAAGTTTTTGGAGGCCAAATACGAAGTACAATAGAAACCTAGGGGTTGGGGATAATTTTCCACACTAAATAAAAGCCAAAAAATGGCTTGATTCAGCCCCTAATAGGGCTTTCTATATAATATATAATAGTTTATTCTAAATACTATAAGTTATGGTTTGGGTAAGCAGAATTGATCTTGTGCAAACTGGCATGCACACAAACTAAACCATAGATGTGATCAAAAATATTCTTCTGAAAGTGAAAAGATAAAAATGACACATTTCTTCTTGTCACTTCATGCTAAACAATCCTTAGAGAAATTTATATAGCACCATCTATATATACCAATCAACGGCTCACTTCCACAATCAATTTCAACTGAAAATTATATTCTTAAAACATATAACAACCCAAGAGCTGATAGCTGCAGGTGTAATTTGCAGCTAATGACGAAGAAAATGGCAGAATGCACAGAATCAATGCTAGATACTTGGCAAGCTAAGATGGTTGAAGCTAATGCAATAATAGAAGTGAACAGACAATTTCAGGAGCTCACAGCAGATGTAATCTCTCATGCTGCTTTTGGTAGCAGCTACAATGAGGGTAAAGAGGTTTTCTTAGCACAAAAAGAGCTCCAAGCTCTCGTCTTCGCTACTATCCTCAATGTGCCGATTCCTGGAATGAGGTAAAAATTTCATTATTAGTACGTACACATTAAAGAGTTTTGTAAGATGCATATTACACTGACGCTCATGATGTGATGAAATTCTATTACCTAAATACTGGTTGGAGGGTGGTTGGGGGGGGGGGATGAGAGAGACGGGGAGGAGGGATGGGCGTGGTTGGAGGGAGGAGGGGGAGTGGGGATTAGGATGCCGGGGTCGACTGAGGGGGTGAGGGGGAGGCAGTTTTCAAGAGGAGAGAGGGATTTGGAGGTGGAGGTGGAGGTGGAGGAGGAAGAAGATGAAAGCTGGGTTTAGGATTAGAGATTTAATTGTAGGAAGGAGGATGAAGAGCGCTGCGGCGGCCGTGACTAAAGATGGAAGGCCGACGCCGTGCTGGTAGCAGACACAGGAGGATAGTTAGGATTAGGATAGAGGAAAGCAGGAATTTTGGGTTTTCTTTTTAAATTTTAGGCCGATATGGCAACTTAAATAAAGTGGTGGTGATGTTGCACTCTATCCATGACAGTTTCTTTAGTTTTAAAAAGTATTGATAATTAATTGTCAAAGGTGTTGGCAGTTTTTGATAAATAAACCATCATTTTATTTAAATGCAACACCTAATTATGTATTGACATTTCAACCACACCTTTAAGTCCTCCCCAAAGAAACAAAAAAAACACCCACCCGTCGACACTTAAGTCCGTTTTCCCTTCATTTGTGTACTATTTTTACAATATGAAAAAAAATCTCTACTTTTGCAGCTATCTTCCTACTAAGCAAAATATAAGGAGATGGAAGCTAGAACGAAAAATGAAGAACACGCTAGTCGGCATCATCAAAAGTCGATTAAATTCAAAGGATTCAAACTATGGTAATGATCTATTAGGGTTGATGATGGAATCGACTCAGAAGCAAGAGGGTATGAGGCTGAACACAAACGAGATCATCGATGAGTGCAAGACTTTCTTTTTCGCCGGACACGAGACGACGTCGCACTTGCTGACATGGACTATGTTCCTGTTGAGCACAAACCCAGAATGGCAAGAGAAGCTTAGAGAGGAGGTTGTGAGAGAATGTGGCAAGGCGATACCTACCGCTGATAACTTGAGCAAGTTCAAACTGGTGATTCTAATGAACAATATTATACTTGCATATTTAATTTAAGAGAGGACTTGTTTTATCCCAGTCTTAAAATTCTTGAATCTCCGTGCCCGAATCAAATTAGTTTTTCCAAAGCTACGCCCACTCCTCTAATTCTGAGTTAAAACAATAAAAATATCTTTCTTATTCTAACCAAACATTATCTCCAGGTGACTATGGTTCTTCTCGAAGCTCTACGGCTCTACTGTCCTATAATCATGATCCTAAGAGAAGCTGCGAAGGACATGAACCTCGGAGACTTGATGATACCTAACGGAATAGCCGTAACTATTCCATTCGCGATCATTCATCGAAACAAAGAGCTTTGGGGCGAAAATGCAAACGAATTTGATCCACTAAGGTTCGAGAATGGCATCACAAATGCCGCTAAGAATCCAAATGCATTTCTTGCATTCTCGACGGGGCCCAGAGCTTGTGTCGGTCAAAACTTTGCTATGCTAGAAGCTAAGACGGCCATCGCCATGATTCTTCAAAGGTTTTCATTTTCTCTCACCAAAGATTACAAGCATAAGCCCGCGGATTTGCTTACTTTACAACCTCGGGATGGTCTTCCGGTTGTTCTTAAAACCTTTGGTTGCTTGAGCAGATATATTGTGTGTTAGATTATGAGATATTTAAATATATTTGTATTAGATATCATGGTTATCGTAAATTAGATAAGTTCTGATTTATGTCGTTGAGATTATGATTAGTGTGTTAGATTGTTAAGATTATTAGTTATCAATTTGTTGTGTTATGAGATATATAAATTAAGATGATTTATATCCTAGTAAAATTTATGGAGTTTATTGTTTTCTAATCATGGTATCAGAGCCAATGGCTCGATCAAAAATTTATCTTCATTTATATTTTTAATTTATTTTTCCAAAACAAACAAAGTTGCCTCAATAATATCTAATTTTGAAATAGGTTCTCTCAGTTTGATCAGATGAGTCCATCAATATCAAGTCCAATCAACTATTTTTTTTATGATGTCTCCCAGTTGCATGATTTTCTTCCGTCCAAGCAATTATTATTTTCTTGTAACATTTTCTAGTAGCACGATTTTTTCTTTTAGCATTTCCAACAAAAGAAACTGCAGGTTATTCGGTCCAGCTTGCAATCCGTGAAAGAGACCAAAGGGTATTAATCCGCCATGCATGATATTTTTGATCTGTTGTTCTTCTCCGTCGTTCTATAAGTATCATATTTTGGTCAAGATATTATCCAAACTCTCGGTTATCCACCGTTAGTTTGAGTGAGACTGTTAAATTATGAGATACTTGGTTCAAGATATTATCCAAACTCTCGATTATTCACCGTGAGTTTGAGGGTGCCTATTAGATTATGAGATATTTGAATATAACTGTATTAGATATTATGGTTATCATAATTAGATAAGTTATGATTTATTTTGGTAAGATTATAATTAATGTGTTAGATTGTTAGGATTATTAGTTATCAGTTTGTTATGTTATGAGGTGTATAAATTGAAATGATTTATCTCTTAATAAAATTGATCGAGTTTATTACTTTCTTATCATTGTGGATTCCCGCACTTGAATTTATATTTATGTATTTAGATTAAATTACTTTCTTAACAACCAAAATGGTCCAAGTTATTAATTAACATACAAATATACAAGGGATTATTTTAAGAGTTATATGACATTTTCGAAGAGTGATTAATTGCAGGGCTAATTCTGAGGAGGTTAAAGGGATTAATTAAATAAAATCTTCTAGAAACATTAAATTCCATTTTATAATAACTTTAGATAAAATATACTCAGCTTTCATTTCTTTTGTCTCAGACTAAATAATTAAGTTTTTATATACGTTGTATTCATCAATGCTGCTAAGGGCATGTTTGGTTGCAGGATTATGGGTTTGGATTTGGATTTTGGATTGTGGAATCCTAGGATTCCACAATTTTGTGTTTGGTTGCAAGATTAGGATTTCTATGATTTCTTTGTTTTATATGGGGGGCCACCACAAAAGAAGGATTCATGAATCCTAAAAATTTTCAAGAATTCTCAAAAATTTGGCACTATTCATTGTACTTTTAGAAGGGGCCCATGCACTTTATTTATTTAACAATCCTCTCTCTCTATCTCTCTCTAAAATCCTCAAATCCAAATCCCATTTTTTTCCACCAACCAAACAAAGATTATAAGGATCTACAAATCCAATACTAGGAATCCAAAACCAACCAAACAACAAATTACCAAATCCAGAAATTTCAACCGTACTATTTTTGGAATCCAAATTCCATAATCCTGCAACCAAACAGCCCCTAAAAGAAGCATATTGTACCATTATGTACTCCAATAATAACTAAAAGTTAAAAAAGAAAAGCAAAAGAATCCTAAATCGATTTTATAATGAAAGAATCCAATAAACAAAGGTCATTTAATGAAAATTATCGATATAATAACTAAAGAATCCAATAATCGAGGGAAATTTAGTGAAAATTGCATGCGTATTTTTGCACAAGGAGGGAAATTTAGTGAAAACCGCATGCTCTTAAAAAAAACTAGTATTTTTACGCATGGAAGGAACGTCACATCTGATTTTTTCTCTTCTCCATTCATATCTACTTTTGTTAGACACCATATCTTTTTTTTAATTAAATATTTGCTCCATAAATATTTTTATTGGGGTGTAGAAAACTCCAAACTCTATAATAAAGACTTTGGCTTCATATGTTTGAATTTAAAATTTAAAAGTTAATCAGAATGGAGAGGTTGTCATTATTATTACGATATGCTGTGTATAGCCCGTATATTCGAGACTTTTCCTCCTTATATTCTAGAACCTTCCATTGACTTGTGTGTGTGTGTGCGTCTCAATTATATTGAGATCAATCAATAAATGAAACTTTTCTCCAAAAGTAATATGGTATCAGAGCCATAATTACAAAACCCTAACCCTAATTTTCCAACGTCCTGCTCATCCAAACCAGCGCCGCATCTTCACCCATGCGGCGCCTACCTCCTCTACGAGCTCCGCATCGTCAGTACCTTTCAGCGCCCCGCCGCTGCCGTCACCTCGTCGAGGCCAACCTCGACTTCAAGGCTGCTTAGGCGCCTTGCCGAAGCCACTTGCATCCGCCTGGCCTTTGTCGCTTCCCGATAGCCCTCGTCACCGCCCTCTGATCGATCCCCTAGTCATCCAGTCCCTCCGCCGCGAACCCGACATGTCACGCCCCGCTTCCCATAATACGGAATACGGGAGGCGAATAGCCCAGCCATGCTCCTACGGTCAGGGAATAATCCCGCCGTAGCTACACTTCGGTTTCTAGCATTACATGGTAATCAGTAAATATAACACAGAAGTAAAGGAAACACATCACTAGTTTATTACATCAACATTCACTACTACAAATAGGGGTTGCCCCTACGGATAAAGGAATCCGTAGGGGCAACTTTTTATTGCCCCTACGGATTAATCCGTAGGTCCCCATTCTTGTCCCTACGGTTTTCTACGTTTTAATTTAAAAATATTTAATCGTAATTTGTTGTTTGGCCCTACGGAACCGCAAACAATGGACCTACGGGTAAGTCCGTAGGGGCATGTATACGGGTTAATAATAAAAAAAAGGTACAGAAAATCCCTCACCGTTCCCAAAAATTCCTTCTCTTATTCTCCCACGCCTCGCGACGATCGTTCCCGCGCCTCGATCCCGACCTCGTCGCCGATTGCATCCTCATCCGCCCGCCACCGCAACCGCGCTTGACTCGTCGACTTCCTCGTCGCAACCGCGCTTGACTCGTCGCCGATTGCGTCGTCGACTACTGGCCTCCTCCATCGTCTCCTCCACCGCCCTACAGGTTAGTAAATCTCCAATTTTTACTTCTAATTTAATGCTTTTATTTCCCTCTTTTGATGATGTTAGGGGTAGGGTTCAGGGATCAGGGTGAGGGTTAGGTGAGGCATCGGGTCAGTTAGGATTAGGGTTAGGGTTCGGTTGGGGTTGGGGTTGGGGTTAGGGTTAGGGTTCGGTTGGGGTTAGGGTAAGGGTTCGGTTGGGGTTGGGGTTAGGGTTAGGGTTCGGTTGGGGTTGGGGTTCGGTTGGGATTAGGGTTAGGGTTAATTAGTTGGGCTTAGGGTTACGGTAATTAGGGTTAGGGTGTTGATTAGAGTTAATTTGGTTAATCTGGGTAAATTTGGTTAAGTTTGGGTTGATTAGGGTTAATTTGGGTAAATTAGGTTAAGTTTAGGTTAATTAGTGATAATTTGTGTTAGGGTAACAATTATGGTTAATTGTGGTTAATTAGGTTAATTTGGGTTATTTAGGTTTATGGTGCACTAGTTTATTTAGTAGGATACACTAGTTCATTGCAATAGGATACTCGATGATAATGTAAACGTACAACTTTACCGTAAACGCAAGAAAAATTTACCCTAAACATGATATTTCGAACCCTTAATAACGAAACGTAAATGTAAAACCTATTCACATTAAATGTTCAAGTTAAAACCAATATATGATACTCGATGATAATATGAAACTTTCATATTCTCATCGATACTCATATATGAAACTCAAAGCGCCACTTAGTCCCCGTCTATCGGTTAACATACGTTCGATGTTCGTCGTGACATAGAACTATACGAAGGTTGTTAAATATCGGACGGTATAGCTTGATACTAACAACCGTCATGTTGTCTATGTGATGAGAAGATTCAATCGTATGATAACCGATAGATTTGTCCCGTGTGGATGATTGGTTCGAAAGATCGTGTTTTTAGTTTAACCGCAATCAATAACGGTGTCGCACGTAGCTAGACCGAGATGAGTACGGGTCGTCCTCTGGGAAACGTGGAACCTTTTAATTTTACTTTAGATGTGTTGAAAAGGAGAAAGAAATAAGAATGGTTGTAGGATGGTTTCTAGATCTACGTTTAATAAGAATGTAAATATAGATCTAGAATAGTTTAAAGATGTGATTAATTATAATAAGAAGGGCTTGTAGGGTTCGTTAGGATTTAGTAGTTATGAATGATTAATTAAAGTTACCCTTTTTATCCATTAATAGATTTAGAACTAGAACGACGGCGATGCGTGTAGATTAGGGTTTCTGGAGGGAAAAGGAATCCCACTCTTAACCCTTATCTCGACACGGAACTCCGTTCATATCTAGCCTTTACCAAAACAATCATTAATCTAATCTCTAATCGCGGTCGGAACTAGTAAAGAATTGCTAGCGCGCCCGATTAGGATGTTAATGATTATTTTGATAAAGTTCCTAAACTTTATAGGACTTAAAAAGGGTTTAGATATTTTTCATCGTTCATTAGCCTACCCTAATCCTACGAACCCTAACAAGCGGAGAATTACTCGCGCATGTTGGGAGAAGAATATGAAAAGAAAGAGATGGAAAACATAATGTAAAAGAAAACAAACAATTAAATAAAAACTACCTTTATTAATCAACTCCTTCAACTACACTTTTAATCCATAGAAAATGATTACAAAACTTGATTTGCTTCTCGATCTTTCCTAGGGAGGTAGTCGAACAGTCGATGATCAGCCTGGATGCGTGAGCGTCGGGAGCTTCGTGATCTCTTCGGCTTGATAGCTTTTCCAAGATGCCCTCGGTGCCTTTATATAGTGAAAACCCAGAATCTTTTTGTTGCGAAGTTGGTAAAATTCAGCACTTGAAAATCTCCCAAAATATTGCATTCTGACCTCATCAAACCGCGGCGGATCTGCGGCCCCAGGGTGGATTTGGCCGCGGATCCGCGCTCCATGGTGTGGATCATTTTGTCGTTTTTCTTGGGCTCTCTGATGGTGACATTTGGCATTCCTAGGCTTCTTCAGAATCTGAAAATATTTTCTCGGTTGCTTCCAGACTTAGTCTCCAAGTTTGCTCTTTAATTTGGAAAGTATTCTTCAACAAATTGATTTGTTTGTTAAATCCTTCATAACAACTTGGAAATAATCTGCACAACAACTCATATAAGATTTTAGTAGACTTTGTTCTACTAGGATTAGACCAATAATATTATTTGCATACATTTTCCTACCAAATGATAATTAAATATATTAACACATGGAAAATAATGTTTTTACACATAAACCCTCATATGTATAATATATTATAATAAAGTCCTTTTTTAATATAAAAATGGTAGGAAAAATGTACTACAAATGTGCAGTTTTATCGACTGAACAAATACCCCCAAACTTATCTTTGATCGTCCCGAGCAAATTAGTTTATTTAAGAGAAGAAAAAGAAAGGAGAAAACTAGGCACACTTTCGTAGGCAGACACGATTGCACTGAGCACGTGCAACAAGCCGTTAAACCTCTAGGTGTCCCTAGTAGGAGGAGTGTTGTCTCCTGAGGGTTTTCAGCGGATTACACCCACAAAATCCTATAACAAAAGAAAGATGGTGAAATTTACATATAAAGATAAGAACCATAAAAGAAATACTTTGAAAAGAAGAGTTTCCAACTATACTAGCTTTTCAGTTGTCATGAGCCCTATCTTAATAGTCATGAAAAAATGTTAGAAATCACATCATCCCTCAATAAAACATCGTCTTTATTCTTCATTCCTACCTTTTGTCCAAATATTGATCATATAACCCCACGTGTGTGTAAAGAACATCCCTACACTCAGAGAATTCAATTCAAGCTATCATATTCTTGTCCATCTACCTTAGTACTTTTTCTTTGATGAATACTTAGAATTGCTTACACATTTTCATGCGACCGTTAATACTTCTTGAGGTACTAACCGACCGATTACTCATGTGCTTGCTGATTTGGTGATAATATTTTCCTTGTCTTGCACCACCTAAGGCTTAGCAGTGACTCCCAGACCAGTTGGCCTTAGGGCACTAGGTGAAGAGGCACCCTCGCTATATTTTTTTATTGCTGCCTTGGTGATACAAAACCAGTGTTCATTTTTTTCTTTTCACCATTTTATATTTTCTTCATCATTTCCTTCATACTTTGGCTTTTAGACAAGAGCATTTCAAGGTATCCTCTACTATCCCGAGTTTCAAGACGTGTGTAAGTGCATATAGTAGGGTATCAACATTCAAATGTTTGGCTTCCAGAATAGAAACTATTTTTCAGACTTATTTTTATCCTCAGATTAGTGACTTCCTCTATCTTACTAACCCTTGGGACAACAGCTCATAACTACTTATTACTAGTTCGTATAAGAAAACTTCTAATTTTCTTGGTTTTCTTAAACTATTCCTATCTTTTGGATGTAATGTTTCACTTTCTATTCTTTTGTTATAATTTTTTTTTATTATTATTATTATTTTTTTTTAATGCCCGGTGTCAAAGATAATTCAGTGAATACAAACCTCCCCCCCCAAACCTGTTTTTAGCAGTGTCCTCACTGATGCAGCCTTTTGAGAACATGGACCTGTATACTAAGGGAGAGATACAAGGGATAAAATAATAGTTAAATGATAAATTCCCCCAAACTTATTCTTTGACACGCACAGATATTCAATCAAATCATTTTTTACTCACCTCCATTTTTAAAATGAGAAAATGTTTTTTAAAAAACATGGAGGTGAGGCGGAGGAAATTTAGTTTTGATAAAGCGGCTCCTGTAAAAACAGGAGCTCCTCCGCGGGGTCAGCAGAAAAATACGGTTTTAATCTATGCCCATTTACTTTAAAAATCGAACCGTTTTTCAAATTTTCGACTTCAACCGCCCCGTGCGGGTGTACATACCGCACCACAAAAGGTCCTTTCCAACGAGATTTAAGCTTACCCGGATGAAGATGGAGACGTGAATCATAAAGAAGGACTTGTTGCCCCGATGTGAAGGTTTTTCTAGAAAGATTTTTATCGTGAAACACTTTAGTCCTATTCTTTACTATCACCGCATTATCGTAAGCTTCATTGCGGAGTTCGCTTAGCTCATTTAATTGCAGCTTCCGAAAGCCGCCAGCATGATCAAGATCAAAATTAAGCTCTTTAATAGCCCACATTGCCTTATGTTCAATCTCAACAGGGAGGTGACATGCCTTCCCAAACACAAGGCGGTAAGGAGACATACCAAGATCGGTCTTATAAGCGGTGCGGAATGCCCAAAGAGCATCCGTCAATTTGGTTGACCAATCCTTACGGCTTTTCGAAACCGTCTTCTCCAATATCTGTTTGATCTGCCTATTTGAGATCTCAGCCTGCCCGCTTGTTTGGGGGTGATAGGGCGTAGAAAGCTTGTGAGTGATTGAATATTTCCGCATCAAGGCCTCGAAAGACCTATTGCAGAAATGTGTCCCGTTGTCGCTAATGATAGCGCGAGGGTGTCCGAATCGCGAGAAGATGTTTTCTTTAAGGAACTTAATGACAACTTTGTTGTCATTAGTGCGACACGGTATAGCTTCCACCCACTTCGAGACATAATCAACTGCTAACAAGATATATAGATTCCCAAAGGAGTTGGGAAAAGGGCCCATAAAATCAATACCCCAAACATCAAATATTTCCACAACCAAGATAGGTTGGAGCGGCATCTCATTCCTACGTGAAATCCGACCCAAATGCTGACATCGCGGACAAGTTTTGCAATGCTCAAATGCATCTTTAAATAATGTTGGCCAATAAAAGCCACATTGCAAAACTTTCTCCGCCGTTTTTCGAGGTCCAAAGTGACCGCCGCATGCCTGATCATGACAAAATGATAACACGCTCTTGAATTCATCGTTAGGGACACACCTGCGAATGATTTGATCGGAACAATACTTGAATAGATATGGTTCATCCCAGTAAAAATATTTTACTTGGGATAAAAACCGAAGTTTGTCTTGTTTCGACCAATCGCTAGGTATAAGTCCCGTCGCAAGATAGTTCACGATATCTCCGAACCAAGGTTCGTAGGATACATTCAAGAGCTGTTCGTCGGGAAATGAGTCATTTATCGGCACGGTCACAGTTGGCGAAGAAGTGATGCGTGAAAGATGGTCTGCTACTACGTTTTCACATCCACTCTTGTCTTTGATAACAAGATCAAATTCTTGTAACAATAGGATCCAACGTATTAGCCTGGCTTTTGCATCCTTCTTCGTTAAAAGATGTCGGAGGGCGGAGTGATCTGTGTAAACCACAATAGGCGAGCCAATCAAGTAGGGCCTGAATTTCTCTAATGCAAATACAACTGCTAAGAGTTCTTTCTTGGTAGTTGTGTAATTTATTTGTGCATCATTCAGGGTCCTACTTGCATAGTAAATTACATGTGGCATCTTATCAATATGCTGTCCCAAGACAGCACCAATAGCAAAATCTGATGCGTCACACATAAGCTCGAACGGGTGGTTCCAATCCGGAGTTGATAGAACGGGGGCTGTAGTGAGTGATTCTTTAAGTGATTCAAAAGCAGCCTCACAATCCGAATCGAAGTGAAATGTAGTGTCCTTGGCCAATAGAAGGGTTAAGGGTCTAGCAATTTTGCTAAAGTCCTTAATAAATCTCCTATAAAATCCTGCATGACCAAGGAAGGATCGTATATCTTTGACGCAATTGGGACGAGGGAGGTTTTGAATGACATCTATTTTAGCTCTGTCTACCTCAATGCCTTTATGTGAAATTATATGTCCAAGTACAATACCTTCTTGAACCATAAAATGACATTTTTCCCAATTCAAAGTCAAGTTCTTATCCTTACAGCGGGTAAGAACAGCGTCAAGATTACGAAGGCAGTCCTCAAAGGAGTCCCCAAAAATGGAGAAATCGTCCATAAAAATTTCTAGAAAATTTTCCACCATATCTGAAAATATCCCCATCATGCACCGCTGAAATGTAGCGGGAGCGTTGCATAACCCAAAGGGCATGCGTCTATAAGCAAAAGTTCCGAAAGGACAAGTAAAAGTGGTTTTATCTTGATCCTTTTCGGCGATGGGGACCTGGTTGTAACCAGAGTATCCGTCCAAGAAACAATAGTATTCGTGTCCCGCTAATCGTTCTAACATCTGGTCAATGAAAGGTAGAGGGAAGTGATCTTTCCTCGTCGCGGCATTGAGTTTCCTGTAATCGATACATACGCGCCACCCAGTTTGGGTGCGTGTTTGGATTAACTCGTTAGCCTCGTTAGTGATTACCGTGATGCCAGACTTTTTAGGGACCACATGAATTGGACTTACCCATTGACTATCAGATATGGGGTAAATTATTCCACTATCAAGACACTTGACGATTTCTTTCTTTACCGCCTCCTTCATAACGGGATTTAACCGTCTTTGTGGGTCTCGGGTTGGTTTGGCTTCATCCATCAGATGTATGTGATGTTCAACAATTAAGGGACTAATCCCTTTGATGTCGGCCATTGTCCAACCAAATGCTTCCCGATTCGATCTCAACACTGCCAAAAGTGCATTCTCTTGCTCTAAGGCTAGAGAAGCGGAAATAATCACGGGCAAAGTCTCATTCTCTCCTAAATATGCATATTTAAGATGAGAAGGTAGCGGTTTGAGATCAAGAATTGGCGGAGAGACAATAGAAGGAGGGGTAACGGAATGATACTCGGACTCCTTAAGAGGTTCAAAACTTGCATAAGATATTGACTCGGAAAGTGCTGCTGACTTTTGCAACGAGTCAAAGGGTTCAATCTCAAGGTCGGACTCATTGAACATATCCTCACTGTGAAGTGGTGCAAGATCAAACGATGTCTCATTAGTGTTGTCGAGAACATCAAAGCAAAGTTCCTCATCCATGCAGCTTTCGGGAGCTATCTCGTGGATGGAACAAACGTCCAGTAAATGAGCAGAAGGTTCTGATGGCTGACTTCCTAGCTTGTAAATATTAAGCTCAATTGTCATTTTCCCGAAGGATAAGTTCATAGAACCGTTACGACAATTAATCACAGCGTTAGAAGTTGCTAGGAAGGGTCGACCAAGTATCACCGGGATTTGATTGCGTGGGTTTGCCACAGGCTGTGTATCTAAAACAATAAAGTCCACGGGAAATATGAATTCCCCGACTTTAATTAACACATCCTCTAGTTCGCCCCGAGGTTTGGTGATAGATCGATCAGCCATTTGAAGAGTACAATGGGCGGGTTTTAACTCTCCAATTCCTAACTGCTCGTATACCGAATAAGGAAGTAAGTTGACGCTAGCGCCTAGATCGAGTAAAGCACGATTTATATTTTTACCCCCAATAGAAATAGAGATTGTAGGACAGCCGGGGTCCTTACGTTTCTTTGGTATTTGTTGGGTAAAAGCTGTGCTAACATTACTCGTCATGAAAACCTTTTTAGGCACTTGAGTTTTTCTCTTCCTAGTGCACAAGTCTTTAAGGATTCTTGCATAAGATGGGACTTGTTGAATAGCATCTAGAAGAGGAATATTCATGCTAACTTGCTTAAACATTTCCACAATCTTCTCCATTTGCGGGTTAGGTCGGTTGGCCCTTAATCGGTTTGGAAATGGAGCACGATCAATAAGTTTTGGGTCCAACGTTTGTGGAGAAGACTGTGGCGACTGATTCGATCCCAAAATTGGAGTGAGCATCGACTTAGATAGATTTGGCGAAATGTTTGAGCCTTGGGGAAAACGGAGAATAGGCTCGGATGAAGGTGGGAGACTAGACGAGTTAGGGGAAGAAGAAGAAGAAGGGGTATCAAATGTGTCACTATCATCAACCTGCTCGCCCACTTGGTTATTCAGCACTCTCCCCGATCTCAACGTAGTGACGGCATTCACATTATGACTTTGTGAATGGCCAGGATTCGGTAGGGGTTGAGATGGGAGTTTCCCTTTCTCTCTCGCACTCAATGCGGCGTTTAACTGTGCGATTTGGTTTTCTATTGATTTAATACTCTCACCATGGGAGGAGGAGTTTTTCGTTAGGGCATCAATAGAAGACCTCATATCAGCCGAATTTTGCATGGATTGTTTCATGAACATATCCAAAGTTTGTGCGAGTGAGTTGTCAGTACCGGCCACTTGTGGTGTAGAAATGTTGGCCGGATTTTGGAAATTTTGTGACTGAAAGGGGGGCTGATTCTGTGGTTGTGGTTGCTGTGGAGGAGGTCTTTGATAATTGCTTTGTTGGTTTTGATTCCAAGCAAAGTTAGGATGATTCCTCCATCCTTGATTGTACGTAGAAGAATAAGGGTCGTTTCTAGGTCGCTGCTGAAAAGCAGCATTAGCTTGAAACGATGCATTCATAGGACATTCTTCCGTTAAGTGTGAAGGATCCGAACAGCAACCACAGACAGTCTTGGGAAGCGTAACCTGATTTAGGGAGAATGATGAAAATTTGTTCTCCATAGCATCGAGTTTCTTCTGCATCGCTGCCATTTCGGCTTTTACTGCGATGGAAACATCAAGTTGGTGAATACCTCCCTTAGTTGAAGGTGGTCTTACGCTTTCCCACTGCAAAGTGCTTTCTGCGAGATCTTCCAGATATTTCCATGCTTCACCGTCATCTTTAGACATGAAATTGCATTGACACATTGTTTCAAGCATCTGCTTTGTCGCTGGATTAATGCCCTCATATATAATCCGACATAAATCCCATCTTTGTATTCCGTGATGGGGGCATTGGACAAGCAGATCTTTGAAACGTTCAAAGCACTTCCAAAATGGTTCGTTGGGAAGCTGGGTGAACTGATTGATCTCGCTCCTAACATGTGCAGTCTTATGATTTGGGTAAAACTTCTTAAGAAATGCTACGACGAATTCATCCCAATTAGCGATAGAGTGTGCGGCAGTATTATAAAGCCATTTTTCTGCCAAGTCGCATAGTGTGAATGGGAGAAGACGTAAGCGCATAGCATCTAAAGTCAATTGTGAAGTACCCATCATTGCGCATACGTTTTCGAATTTGGTGATGAAAACGTACGCGTCTTCCGATTCAAGCCCGTGAAATTTAGGCAGCAGATTGATGTAGTGGGGTTTAATTTCGAAATTATCCCCGTTAGGTGGTGGAAGAGATAGACAAGTAGGAAGAGGACCACGAATAGGATAGCATCTTTCTTGGAGAGAGATGCGCGGTGGATTCTGCGCACCTGCGGGTGGTGGCAGCGTGGTGTTATAATTAGATGGAGTGTCGTCCATAACGATCGATGTGGTGTGTGGTGGGGGAAAAGAAGATGAAGAAGTACCGACTTCGGTGTCGATAGCAGGAACGCGGACAAGACGGGCACTAGGATCCCGTGTCCAGCCGAGCATGCACTAAGCGGGTTTAGTGCAAGTGGCAGCGTGTGTGTGGTTTAAAAATTGGCTTGTTTTGAAAAAGTGGGACTCAAGACAAATCACCCCCAAGATGCACAAGCAACCCTAGAATTAAGGTCACCTAGGTCTGCTAGACAGCTCCTAACTATGGCTAGAAATAGACCTCAAACCGCCTCTTCACGGACAAGTACGACCAGGTAAGTGGGAAGGAACCACCACTACAGTGGGCCTAATTAAAAACCACTAGCCTAGACACCGCAATGTCAGTTAGGATAAACGGCCGATGCCTATACTAGTCTTCTTCCTATTGAGCTCGACAGTCCTTAGAGTCTGGTCTAGATATTTTTTAAATTAATGAAGGGTTGTTCTATATGCTCGGTTTGTGATTTGTGGGGCTTAGGAAGGGTGATGAAATCCCCACCTAATCTTGATTTGGTCTTTGCCCCTTAAAATCCGTATTAAATATGCAAAACAAAACCAAACACAAAACTTTTTGCAAAAATATTTTTGAGCGGCGCAATTTTGCAAAGAATCCTGCAGAAGATAGATTTTATTGGATTTGAGAGGAGAGAGAAGGAGTTAAGAAAGCTACCAGAGAAGACAGAAGCCCTAATTCCTCCACCCTGCCGCGCTTCCGCCGCCAAAGAGGCCTTTATGCCGCTCTTCCGCCGCGAGGTGGTTGGATCATTTGATGAAAATTTTTCTGTGTCCCTCTGTGCTCCTTTGGATCTCTAAAAAGGTCTCTGTTTCCTGTTTCCCTCAATTCTGTGACTCCAGATCTCCTTGCAAAAAATCCACGCACAAATCGTTAAATATACAATTTGCAGTTTTGTGTTAATAATGATATGACTCGTCTAAGAAATCAACACAAATAGTAAAAATAAAAAATTACGCACGTATCCCCGGCAACGGCGCCATTTGATTGGTTCGAAAGATCGTGTTTTTAGTTTAACCGCAATCAATAACGGTGTCGCACGTAGCTAGACCGAGATGAGTACGGGTCGTCCTCTGGGAAACGTGGAACCTTTTAATTTTACTTTAGATGTGTTGAAAAGGAGAAAGAAATAAGAATGGTTGTAGGATGGTTTCTAGATCTACGTTTAATAAGAATGTAAATATAGATCTAGAATAGTTTAAAGATGTGATTAATTATAATAAGAAGGGCTTGTAGGGTTCGTTAGGATTTAGTAGTTATGAATGATTAATTAAAGTTACCCTTTTTATCCATTAATAGATTTAGAACTAGAACGACGGCGATGCGTGTAGATTAGGGTTTCTGGAGGGAAAAGGAATCCCACTCTTAACCCTTATCTCGACACGGAACTCCGTTCATATCTAGCCTTTACCAAAACAATCATTAATCTAATCTCTAATCGCGGTCGGAACTAGTAAAGAATTGCTAGCGCGCCCGATTAGGATGTTAATGATTATTTTGATAAAGTTCCTAAACTTTATAGGACTTAAAAAGGGTTTAGATATTTTTCATCGTTCATTAGCCTACCCTAATCCTACGAACCCTAACAAGCGGAGAATTACTCGCGCATGTTGGGAGAAGAATATGAAAAGAAAGAGATGGAAAACATAATGTAAAAGAAAACAAACAATTAAATAAAAACTACCTTTATTAATCAACTCCTTCAACTACACTTTTAATCCATAGAAAATGATTACAAAACTTGATTTGCTTCTCGATCTTTCCTAGGGAGGTAGTCGAACAGTCGATGATCAGCCTGGATGCGTGAGCGTCGGGAGCTTCGTGATCTCTTCGGCTTGATAGCTTTTCCAAGATGCCCTCGGTGCCTTTATATAGTGAAAACCCAGAATCTTTTTGTTGCGAAGTTGGTAAAATTCAGCACTTGAAAATCTCCCAAAATATTGCATTCTGACCTCATCAAACCGCGGCGGATCCGCGGCCCCAGGGTGGATTTGGCCGCGGATCCGCGCTCCATGGTGTGGATCATTTTGTCGTTTTTCTTGGGCTCTCTGATGGTGACATTTGGCATTCCTAGGCTTCTTCAGAATCTGAAAATATTTTCTCGGTTGCTTCCAGACTTAGTCTCCAAGTTTGCTCTTTAATTTGGAAAGTATTCTTCAACAAATTGATTTGTTTGTTAAATCCTTCATAACAACTTGGAAATAATCTGCACAACAACTCATATAAGATTTTAGTAGACTTTGTTCTACTAGGATTAGACCAATAATATTATTTGCATACATTTTCCTACCAAATGATAATTAAATATATTAACACATGGAAAATAATGTTTTTACACATAAACCCTCATATGTATAATATATTATAATAAAGTCCTTTTTTAATATAAAAATGGTAGGAAAAATGTACTACAAATGTGCAGTTTTATCGACTGAACAGTGGACAAGTTAGGAATGTATAAAGCAAACACCTTCATTCACTTGTGTTTTCATCTGTTTCGAGATATTTTGTCGGTACTTTTCCGCTGGTTCTCTGTGTACAATGATAGATTAGATGTTCATTTCAACGTTGTTTCACAACTTTGAAATGATTATCTATTTTATTACAGTATACTCGGAGAACAGCGGGGAGGTGTTGCCGAAATTTACTCGAAACGGTTGAAAGCACAAGCGAATGGGTGTTCGCTCTATACATTCTTAATGGGATTGAAGCCTTACCCCCGACAGCCGAAACACACACATACAACAAGAATACACAACAAACATATCATTAGAGAGTGATTCAAGATGTTCAAGTTAAAATCAATATATGATACTCGATGATAATATGAAACTTTCATATTCTCATACATGGGTATCCTCAAATCTAACTTTGATTATCGATAATTTATTCTTTTCAACGACAAACGCACACACAAAGCATATACACGGATTTTCTCCTTTGTCAGTAACCATATCGTTCTTAGATTTCTCAATATATTCATCATAACTTCCAATTTATATGTTATACAGTCTAACATGGCCCATGAGTACGTCAGAGTTAAGGACTGGATGTATGTGGATTGGCAACAACGTATGCAACCTAAGTTTGTCGCAGGAGTTGCTGCTTTTATTGAATTTGCACACTCACATAATAAGATCGTGATAGAGAAGATTCTCTGCCCGTGCGATATATGTGGGAATAAGTACTGGCAGAAGGTAGAATTGGCAGAGCTTCATATCGTAAAATATGGTTTTACTAGACTTTATACAACCTGGCGTTATCACGGGGAAGGAGAAGAACGCAGTAATGCGGCAGAAGAAGAAGGAGAAGACGATAATGCGGGAGGAGAAGAAGGAGAAGACGGTAATGTGGCAGAAGAAGAAGACGGTAATTTCTTTCCATCAGAAAAAATGGAGGATATGGTAGAGGATGCCCTAGGTGAATCTATTCGTACCGAAAATGACATTCCTTCCGGTTAAGGACCGCGTGCGGATAAATATGAAAATTTCATGAATAATGCTAGAAAACCAATTTATGAGAATGCAAAGTATTTCACCATCTCATGGTTCGTCCAACTTTTCCAGATTAAGTGCCTAAATGGATGGAGCAACAAGTCATTCACAATGCTTCTTTCATTCTTGAAAGATTCTATGCCCCCGTGAAATAACGTGCCCGGCAGCTGGTACGGAGCCCAGAAGATGATGTCTGATTTGGGTCTGAAGTGTGAGAAGATTCAAGCATGTCCTAAAAATTGCGTCCGGAAAGAGAATTCAGATTTGAAAGAGTGTCTAACATGCGGAGAGGCCAGGTATAAGCCGAAAGATTCTGATAAGAAGCTCGATATACCTGTCAGGATAGCACGATATTTTCCCATAACACAGAGGCTGCAGAGGCTATTCAGGTGCAAGAAAACAGCCGAGGCAATGATTTGGCATCACCGTGCTCCTCCAAGTGAAGATGGAAAAATGAGCCATCCAAGAGATTCACTGGCATGGAAGGATTTCGATAGGAGGCACGCAATATTCAGTAGCGATCCTCGCAATGTCAGGCTCGGACTGGCTAGTGATGGCTTCTGCCCATTCAACTATATGGCTGGAAGCCACAGCACATGGCCCGTTGTAATGATAATTTATAATCTGTCGCTTTGGTTGGTTATGAACCAATCATACTTTATGATGCCTCTTCTTATCGACGGACCAAACTCACCGGTAAACAATATCAACGTCTATCTCCGACCTCTGATTGAGGAATTAAAATCTTTGTTCATTGATGGTGTAGAGACTTACGATGCAAACACAAATACAACCTTCATACTGCGTGCGGCTTTAATATGGACAATTAATGACTTTCCTGCGTATGGAATGCTATCAGGTTGGTCCGTACGTGGTCACAAAGCATGTCCTCATTGCCATCAACATATAACATCGAAATTCTTGAATTTTAGCAGGAAGGTTTGTTATTGCGGCCATCGACGTTTCCTGCCTCTAGACCATCCTTACAGGTTAGACGCTGTTCACTTTGATGGTCATCAGGAGCTTCTTGGACCTCCAGCCCCATTTTCCGGAGAGGACGTGACTGCTCAGTGGGATGGTTACAATAATGTGACCTTCGGGATGGATCCGGCAAAACAGGTCAAACCACCATTCTGGAATAAGTTAAGCATTTTCTTCGAGCTTCCGTACTGATCAACAAATTTAGTGCGTCATTGTCCGGACCTCATGCATATAGAGAAGGGAGTATCCGAGCACATACTCAACTTGCTTCTTTGTAAAGACGGGAAATCGAAAGACAACCTCAATACTCGGATGGATCTACAGGACTGGGAAATAAGAAGTGAATTGCATCCTAAACCGGTAGCAGGTAAACCAGGCAAGTTTGTACTTCCCAATGCCGCTTATCATATGTCACAATCGGAGAAAAAAAGATTCTTGCAGGTGTTGCATGATTTGAAAGTTCCCACAGGTTTCTCAGGATCATTCAGCAAAAAGATAAAAATTGTGAAAGGCAAGATCGATGGGCTGAAAAGTCATGATCACCATGTTATCGTGAAGCACCTTCTCCCATTAGTCCTCAGGACTTCTCTCCCCGAATCGTTTGGTCTAGTAATCAACGACCTATGTTGTTTTTTCAGAGAGTTATGCGCTAAAACACTAGATGTTGTGACGCTGGATAAACTAGAAAATTCTATTGCGTTGATACTTTGCAAGTTTGTGCGTATTTTCCCACCGTCATTTTTCGATATCATAGTATACCTGACATTTCATCTTGCAACTGAGGCTAAGTTAGTCGGACCGGTACAATATCGATGGATGTATCCCGTTGAGAGGTATATGGAATTTTTCGTTTCGCGCAATTTTAAAAATTATTGTTGTCATGTATGCCCGTATTTATTTATTCAACATATTTTCTTTAGGTATCTCTACACTCTTAAAAAGTATATACGCAATAGAAATCGACCAGAGGGTTCTATCATGCAAGATTATCTTCTTGATGAAGCAACCACATTTTGTTCCCGCTATTTGGACGAGAACATTGAAACGAGACTTAACCGGCCTCGAAAAGACGGGCCATATGGTAAAGCCGATTATAAGAGGGTAGACACTATGTTTATCAACAAGATATACCGATTTATCTTGCTTAATTGCGCATGTCCTAAAAAAATTAGAGAGTAAGTTTTTTTGGATTAATTGTTATATTTGTGTTTGTGTGTGTATGAAATGATATAATATTAATGTCATAATTTATTGTCGAAAACAGAATTCATTTTAACGAGGTACGTGAGGGGTATCCTGATTGGAACGATGAACGATTGGAAAAATATCATCAGGATAATTTTTGCGATTGGGCTGCAGATCATGTAAGTTATTCGAATAATATGTTATTGCTATCAGTTTTAATCTAAACTTATATCGTTATGTATTTGTCGTAAAATTTATTTTGTTAGATCCACGATCCGAACTTGTCTGCATCATTAGAGAGTGATTCAAGATGTTTAGCTCAATTTTCTAGTATGGAGGTTGCATATTATAAAGGATTCGGTGTCCTTGGATACAAATTTGAAGTTAAGCACATAGAAACATCTAGAACCACTCAGAATAGTGGGATTGCGACGGTAGGATCGGATGGTGTGATTTATTATGGATACTTAAATTGTATACTCGGCATCCACTATCCCGGACGATCAGAACCCTTTTATATATTTCAGTGTACTTGGTACGATACGCGAACCGATACAGATAAATGGAGAAGCAATCTTGGGACTTGGAAAGATGAATATGGATTGAACAGTGTGAACATACTTCGATTTTACAGGATGGAAGATCCGTTTATCTTTCCGAACCAAGCGTTCCAAGTATACTACTCACAGTGTTTGAAGCATCCGGGATGGAGTGTCGTATGTCGTTGGAAACCCAGGGATGTATACGATATCTCAGAATTCGAGGACAGCGATGAGGATGAAGAAGAGAGAAGACTTAGAGTACTCCGACCGTATGTTTCGAAAGACGGGTTGTCTTTGGCAGATCAGGAAGTTACATGGGTTAGAAATGATATCGTTGATGAAATCCAAGTAGATATGTCTAATGCGTCCATGAAACAAAAAAGGTTATCAGTAATGTTATATTAAGAGTTATTTTCTAATATATCTAATATTAAGAGTTATTTTCTAATATTGCAAAGAGCTCAGACCCTGGCGCAGGGTGGTACACCGAGCGTGCTGTCCGCGTATCTTGCCGTCCACGGCACCTCGACAGATCCCGCCACGGGCGAGCTTCGATACCCCGACACCGCTACCCAGAAGTATTGCGTAAGTGCTAATATTTATTCAACCCCTATTTGAAATTTTTGTTATGAAAGGTTCAAATTTAAATGATATACTTATATTTTACTGGTTAATGTGGGTGTAGGAGCGGGCGGTTGAGCAGGAGGAGGCATTGGGGGTTGATTTTACTGGATAGAACGATCCGATGCTGCTTACCCCAGTCCTAGACGCCGCACACGGAGGGCACCACGGAGGTTGGGAGAGGGGCCGGGGACTGGGTCCTAGCAGGGTCCATATGAGGTTGGACTCCACTCCGGTGGTTACTTCCTCCGTGTGGGTGATGTTTCCAGCAAGAACTGGACACCTTGAAGGCCACCGTTCAGGAGTTGAAGGAGATGTTGGTATGTATACTATTTAATAGTAAAATATTATGTCATATTATAGATAGCAACATATCCCAACCTAACTAAAGTTGCAAGTAGCTTATTGGTGATGGTCTAAGAGTTTGTTGTAGGTCGTTTTAGGTTTGATTTCATTGTCTAGCATTTTCCCCTTGGAACTAAACTGTGGTGCTCATAAGATCTGAAATTATCATATTTCCATTATATGCCTTTTGCTCAAGATTAGAAATCACCTTATTATCATTATATGCTTTTGCACAATTCTATATATTTTTGTACAATGCAAAAGATTTTTAGATGAAATTTATAAATGTAACTTTCTCTAAAATATCTATTTGGATTGCCAACTTATGATTTGAAAATTGTTATTTGATACAAAAAGTTTAGAAGGTTTATTGTCTCTTATACATGAGGTTCTTCAAATGGCTGTTTGCAATCCAAGTTAAAAGAATCAATAGATAAAACACTATATAATTATATATTTGCAAAGGTTTTTTCAGAATGAAACTTTTAAGTCAAGTAGCTTTTTTCAAAATCAATATAGAGAATAAGCTGATATTCGAAACAAGAGTTGAAGTTACTGTAATGATATGATGCTTATATTAACTAAGGTTTAAATTCTGTCTTTAACAATTTCTATTTAAAAATTCGGTTCCACTTGAAATTATTTACCGGCTTCATTGTTGTTAAAGTATAAACTTCTTCTCCCTACATTAAAAAAGGTTTAGGATCCGCCACTTGAGTGTTGGTGGTGCATTTTAAAATTTTCTTTGTAACATAACATGCACTAGATGCTTATAATTATTGATAGCGTTGAAGAGAACCATTCGCAAGAAGTAAAATTGCAGAATAATTATTTTAAGTACCTACCACTGCACTATATCTACCGTCCAATAAAGCCTCATCTGTCTTTTTAGTAAATAAGCCTTTGCCACCTATATCAGCTAATGGTTGGTTGAGTATTTTATCGCCAGTGGTTTTTATTATTATGATCTCCATCACTCCATTGTCAGCTAGTTCTGAATACGTCGCTATTAGTTTTTCTCGAGTTTCGTGTGCTTGGGCAAGTGCTAATGGACTGTCCTACACATCAGAAAGAATAGTATAAAAATTGTTATATAGTCCAGGCTTAATTTCACTAAACTACCATAAATTATAACCGTCTCACTAAACTACCAAAACTTTAGAAATTACAACCAGCAAAGACTTCCTTATTAATAATATACCGTTCTTTCACTACACCATAATAGCGTTTTACAAACTTTATCAGCGTAATTTTTAGTAAAATACGGATATAATTCACTAAAATATGGGTTCTGTTAACTTTTGTTAGTATGAAATTTTGCTGGTAATTTCTTGGAATTTACAAAGTTTTGGTAGTTTGGTGAAATCAAGCCTAGAATCAAAAGTAAAAATTCACTAAAGGAGTGAATATATCTAGCATAAGAACATAAAAGTGTTTTAAAGTAACAATTTAGTCTTTGTAATTTTAATGTAAAATTAGATATAAGAATTATCGCAGATAGTCCGACGTTCCAGATATCTCACTTGCTCTAATCACCTAACGTGGCATTTTAAGCTTAAACAAATATGTTATCATTCACTTCTTTAGGTTTAGCTTACAATTTATAAGTGATGATCCTAAAGATATTGGATAAAGTATTCATGCGTAATGGTGTATCACTTGCAACTTACAAGTGTCAATCCCAAAGATATATTGAAGATCAACGGTTGTAAAACAACCCAAATACCAAAAGAGCATATTAAGGACCCTTAATGGAAGCGAACTATAACTATGCCTTGCACAGTGAAGAAGTCCCAAAAATTTAGCAATAACTTGATAATGATACGAATTCGACTAATACACAGTTCTTACTCGTTTATTACACACGTAGGTCCAGACGCGACAGGGTATATCGTCCGAGCCTCCACATGCATCTCCTTCGGCTGCGGCTCCGCAAGCCACTACCTCAGCTGCGGTTCCGCAGACAACTCCTATAGCTCCACTGCCCGCTCAGACTCCCGCAGCTGCGGCTCCGCAAGCCACTACCTCGGCGGCAATTGCGCAGACCACTCCTATAGCTCCACTGCCCGCTCAGACTCCCGCACACTCCGCATTGCATGATTTATTGACTCAGGGTATATCCGAGGAGCAGGCGCGCCAGATTGCGACGCTTATCAGAGGTGGAGCTGGACCGAGCTAGGGTAGCTTTTTGATTCTTATATTTTAAACATGTATTTATTTATATGATACATATTGTATATATTTTGGACGATATTGATATTGGTGGTGTTTGCGTGTTTTTATTGATATCGTATTCTGCTTGTTGATTTCTTTTGTATATTATGCGTGAGATGTGATTATGAATACTGCGGTATATATTCTTCGTGTTGATTAATTTTATTTATGATGTTTATATTATTGTGCACAGGGCGAGAAAAAAACAGGCAGCCCTTTTTTAAAAAAAACCTGATAATATGTCCCTATGGATTAATCCGTAGGGCCCAACCTTGCCCCTACGGACAAATCCGTAGGGTCCAACCATATCCCTACTGATTTATCCGTAGGGGCAAAATATCAGGATACCTGATATTTTGCCCCTATGATCTCAGTAAGAGGGGGTCATACTTGTCCCTACGGAGTTGTTCGTAGGGGATTAAATATGCCCCTACACAGGTATCCGTAGGGACAAAATATCAGGATACCTGATATTTTTCCCCTACACATCGGGACCTATGCATGTATCCGTAGGGGCAGACATTTAGCCCTACAGATTTATCTGTAGGGACAACTATTTTATTTTTTAAAATGATAAATTAAATAACTTTTTTGTCCCTACAGTCTAATCCGTAGGGACATATGGACCTACACATTATGCCGTAGGGGCAAGTTTTTGACCGTAGGTGCATGTTCAAGGCTAAGACTTGCACCTACGGCGTTTGCACCTACAGGGTAATTTTCTGCCCCTACGGATATATCCACAGGGGCAGTGGTTTGCTCTTACGGATAAATCCGTAGGGGCAACCCCTATTTGTAGTAGTGATTCATTGTTCACAATTTACAATGGTTCAACAGAAAAGAAAACTACTAACCAAGTGCGAATACAAAGTTGCTTTTAGGAAAAGCGGTAAAAAGCTGAAAGTAAGAACCGTCTAGATCTCTGCAAGTTTGAATGGTAGATCTGACTCCTGAGTGGCGTTTTCTCCAAGCTCCGAGCATGCATACTCAGGTCGTCAGGGCGATGCAACAACAATAATATAATAGCAATATAATAAAGTATGCAACCGAATGTAATAACAGTGGAGACAGTGTATGCAGGTAATCAGTGTATCAGCAATCAATGCAGTATATGATCCATATCCCTATTGGTCGCTAGTTTAATTTGAAATCGAACTGCGAAAAAGAATGATCATGTCTAGCATGGGTCTCATGCGTACCCGAGACTATGGCCGCCCACTGATGCCCGGGACATAACCCTGTTAGCCGGACCGCTAAGTCTAAACCTAAAATATATATACGAGTCGCTGTTCGAATGATCATCCTCTAAATCGCTAATCTCGCTAAATACAAGTTCCTTGCCACTTTGATTTCCCTCTTTTCCCTAGGTTTTAATAACTATAAGTTTGGGGCTAGTTGTGTACAAGTACGCACCAATAACATTATTTTATTCACTTTTCACTGTACCGTTCACTATCACAAATCGTTCATTTTTCACTGGCGCACTCGACACAACTAATCCGATACCACTCACGTTTGACAATGCAATGGCCGCGGCACGGTGGATGATTGGCGAAGTGGGTCACGGTGCCTGGAGAAGGTCGCGGTGGCCGTAGGTGGTCGCGGGGAGCTTGGGGGTTCGGGGGCAGTGGTTGTAGTGGAGAGGTAAAAGGATATGATTTCCGGTGAGGTGAGGGTTATGAGGTTGTGGTCACGGTGGTGGGAGTTACCAGGTGATGGAGGAATCCGTCGGTGATCGAGTGGGTTGTCGGGGCGTTGGAGTCGGCGGTGGTGATGCTGCTGCTTGGGTGTTTGCTAGCGATGGTGAGTTGGTGGTCAAATGTATGGGTTTGGTCGTCGATGAGGAGACGTTGGTGAACGGGGATGGTGCAGGCGACGGTAAGGCTGCGGCTAGGGGTCGAAGGTGATGGAGGAGGAAGGTGGCGACGGGTGCTTCGACGGCGTAGGGTTGTCGGCCTGCGGATCGGCGGTGGCCACGGTTGGGTAAAATTTTGAGAAGGAAGAGAGAGGGAGAGAGAACAAGATGAGAGAGAGAGAGTGAACGAGAGGGGGAGGAAGAGGGGGAAAAATGAGAGGAGAAAGAAAGAGAGGTACGTGGGTTTCAATAAGGTTTTATTTTGAAATTAGTTTTTTAAAAAACCTCCCAATCAAATACATTTAAAGACAATTAATATAAATTTATTACCATAAATACCAAATTAATAACATCATTAATAAAGATTCAAACAGAAGGCTTTTGGGCCGGCTCATGGGTTTTAAATAGAAAAATTAATGGGAAATATATATAAGTAAACTATATGGAGAAAAATAGAAAATAGAGAGACAGAGAGATGTAGAGATTTAAATAGAGATTGGGTTTTAGTTTAGGTAAAATTAAGAGATAGGAATTAGGAGAAAAGTGTAGGAAAAACGTTTGAGGAAAAATATTTTAAAATAAATTATTTGGGAACAAAATTAGGGAATTAAATTTATTAAAATACAGAATTGCGTACAAACGGAACCGGGTATTACACGTCACCCACCATTGTCGTCCAGATCCCACCGTTGTCATCTAGATCCCCGCCGCCACCGTTGCTGTCCAGGCCCTCCGCTGCGACCCCAGTGCCCAGCGGCCCTCCTTCTTAGAGGTGGGAGACCCTCCCTCGGACCTCCTACGATCGACGTCGATCATTCCTTCTTCTCTGGAGTGTTTGACCCTAACTCCACCTTCTGCATAGTGGAACCCAGCAGCCCAAGATCAGGTTATCATTATTTGATCAGATTATCAGGCTATTTTTTATTCCAATTTTAGATTTTTTGTGAAAAAATGAACAAGCAGGGATTATATAACTTTCCGGCAGTTGATATTCAACTCACCGGAGTTGAAAATTATATGGCTTGGACATTAACCATGTAGTATAATCTTCACACTTTTGCACAATGGAGATATGTTGATGGCTCTCTTCCGTGCCCTACTCAGCCCGCTACGCCTTCATTTACCACTACACCGACGTCTGATACATCGTCCATCAACTCAGTTGATTCATCACCTATATATCAGCAGTGGATTCATACAGATCAGCAAATCATGGCTTATATCATGCGATCAGTCTCAGTCTCCATTCGTCTCTCCATTGGTAGACTTTCTACCTCATGTGAACAGTGGGCAGCCTTCTCTCGGTTATTTGTGCAGACAGGAGCCACACGAGAGTATCAGCTATATCAGGCTCTTCACGATTCACGTTAAGATGATCGATCTATTCAAGATTTTTTCAACCTTTCCAACTATTGGGAAGAGCTACAGACTATAGAGGCTCATATCCCTTTAACTCAGTCTTAGTTTGGTTGAGACTTTGAAACACAACACGATCGACAACGTATTTATCACTTTGTGATGCATTTATGTCCCGAGTTCGATCCTCTTCGAGCTCACATTATTCATTGCTTTCCACTTCCACGACTCACCGATGTCGTTGCGGAGTTTACATTAGAAGAGACACGCCTGTAACTTATTAATACGACTGCAACATCTTCCACATCTACTCCTGCTACAGTACTTGCTGCACAATCTCGTCCATTTGCATTTAATCGAGGCAATAATAATCATGGACAATCTCATGGACAATCTCAGCCTCATCCTAGTCCCTGTCCTAACTGAAAACTCGAAGGACATTGGTTACGGGACTGTTCAACTCGGTCGTTATACTATGCCCGCTCTACAGTAGCTGCCTCTGTCACTTCTGCAGATGCTCAACTCACAACCGTCTCATCATCTCCTGCACCACAGCCTCCACAGAGTTTAAGCTCTCTTTCTCCTTCTCAACTATCGGAGATTGCAAATCTCGTTTCTCAGAACCTTGGATTTACTAGTGCTTCCTCTAGTTCTACTCCTGCTGCACCATCTGCCACTTCAGGTAACTCAAATCATTAGATATTTGACTTAGGTGCTTCTCATTATATGACTTCTGATTCTTCTGTACTTCAAAAATGCACCCTGATCAAATCTTCCTTCATTTATACTGCTAATGGTGCCCCTCTTACAGTCACCAAGTATGGCGACATTACACCAACTTCTGGGTCGTCCATTTCTCTTACTTTATCATCTGTTTTATGTGTTCAACAACTTACTATGAATCTCATTTCCATCAGTCAATTAGCTGATTTGGGTTATACTATCTCGTTTAATTCCATATCTTGTGATGTGCAGGAAGCCCGCAGCGGCCAGAGGATTAGGACTGGTTGTAGAGTGGATGACTTGTATCAGTTGGAGCAGCTTCATCTTCCATCCTCATCACCTATTGGTTTTAGTTATTCCTCCCCCACAATTTGGTATAAACGGTTATACCATCTCTCTAAACCACTTCTCAAAACACTAGTTCATTCAGGAGTCTTATGGTCTTTTCCTTTTTATGCTCAAAATAATTATACTGGTTGTCGTCTTGCAAAACAGTATGCACCGCCTTTTTCATTGCATAATAATATTCTAAACCTTTTGATTTAGTGCATTCTGATATTTGGGGTTTTGCACCCATTGCATCTCTATCAGGTTATAAATACTATATGAGCTTTATAGATGATTTATCACGTTACACTTGGGTATATTTCATGCGTTCTCGTGCTGACTTGTTCGATATATACAAAGATTTACAAACATGATTCATACTCAGTTCTATAAAAGAATTAAACTATTTAGATCTGATAATGCATGTGAATATGTCTCTCATTCGATGCAAAATCTCCTTAAATCTCATGGAACCTTATCCTAACAATCTTGCCCTCATACCCCTGAGCAAAATGGTGTTGCCGATTGCAAACATCATTATATTCTTGAAAATATACGTGCTCTAATGTTAATAACCTCCACTCTACGAACCCTTTGGGCATAAGCCCTTCTTATAGCAGTAATATTCATTAATGTCACACCTTCTTCTCTTTTTCCTAAACCTTGTCCATACTCTCGCCTTCACTCAACCATCTTTGACTATTCCAAACTTTGAGTTTTTGGTTGTGTATGCTTTGTTCTCCCACTACCTCATGAGAGGGACAAGTTATCTGCTTGTTCCGCACATTGTGTTATGTTAGAATATAGTGCAAGTCATAAAGGATATCGTTGTTATGATCCCGTTAGTCGTAGGCTTCACATATCTCATTATGCTACTTTCTTTGAAAACATATACTACTATTTCTCAACTAGCGAGTCCGACTTGTCCTTTTTCGATACATATAGAACAATGTCTAACAATTAGAACTTTATTGCACAATTCAATAAACGCTGCAGAAATATAATATGAATAAAAACAAACACGCAAACAATAGAAATAAACAGAGTTAAGAAAAGCAAATTTAGTAGCGACACCGACGATTGGTAACGAAGTTCGATTCCGCAGTATCTAGTCTTCGCTTAGGTCTTTCCCTAGTAACTTTCCACTAAACAACTTCTTAAGGTGAAAAAACCTTTACAGCTTTATGGACACCTCTACCGGGCTTACAATTGATGAACCACTTCACTGGGTAATCTTTTCAATCTCAAATCAAACTTTTACAACTTGATGGAACACCTCCACCGGGCAATCTTTTCTTAGGCTCAGATCAAACCTTTACAACTCACATTTTGATATTAACCAAAATAAAAACAAAAAGACTCCTAATCTCGTATTTGGATCAACATAATTTTAAATTAAGAGAATTAAGGTTTAAGATAGATTCAAGCTAAACCCCTTTTTATCTCAAAGAAAATGATAAATAATTTTAAAATAAGAGATCAAGATTTTGCAAAGGTAAGCGATTAAAATCAGTTCAGAAAAATACTTTGCAAAATTAAAATACAAAAGCTTTCAAAACCCAAAGGAAAAAATTAACCTGGTGACGATCTAGGGTTTCGAAAAGCTTGAGAGATGATGAACTTGAGAGCAAGAGAGCAAGAGTTGAATCAAGATGATAATCTCAGTAATCGTTATGATTTAATTCGACCAAGGCAGTATATAATGAGTTGGGAAAGAATCCCATGTTCCCGCCTAAAATTTAGGCGTAAAAGGGCTCAAAGCGTCAAATAGCAGCAATACGTTTAAAAAAATGCAAACCGGTTTTTTCTGGGCCGTGTTTTTCCAAACTCTCGAATGAGAATCAGAAAAATTCTGATGGCATCGAAAACATCTTGAAAAGAACTTCGATTTGATATATTAGGATCTTCATAACTCTCCCGGAAAAAAAAGTTATGAGCAAACGTGCTATGCACGTATGGTCTGAACAAAGCTCTACCACATGAAGGGATATAACTTTAGTCCCACATCGGATCCGATGCTAGCCTCCTTTTTACCATCCCCTTATAAATAAGAGGGGATACCTTTCTCACAAAAAAAGAAAAAAGAAAAGAAGGAGAGAGGTCTCGCGCTTCATCCGAATATTCTTAAGCTTCACCATGTGATACTTAAGTATCATTGAAAGGTTAACATTTCCCCCATAGTGTGCAAATGCGGAAAAAAAAATTCATGCACACAACATGCAGCGCACGTGCGCTGGTGCCATGCGCACCACGTGCAGCACACGTGCGTTTGCACCAAGAAGCCTTTTCGGCAACCAGGAGCTTAAGCTCCAAAATGTTCCTTCTTATGAAAGGGTCATGGCCTAGCGTTCATCCTTCCACACCTCCGATCTACGTCGTTGTAATCTCTCAGCGTCTTCAGAAAGGTGGTGGGTCTCAACGACCAACGATCTCTCTTTCCATATAGAGAATCCTCCTCATAAGGTGAAAAAAAAGAGACTTAAGTCTCTGCAAAATTCTTCTCCTTCCTCAAAGTTTCGGTAATGAAATTAATCTCTATCTGTAACACCCGAGTTCATTTATACCAATTCCAGTTTCCGTTGAGAAGACCTCTAGATTTCGCCGTGGGTGATTTGGTATTCTTGAAGATATCACCGACTAGAGGGGTGATCCATTACGGAAGTCGAGGAAAGTTTAGTCCTCGATTCGTTGGACCTTTTAAGATTTTGAAGCGTATTGGAGAAGTGGTGTATCGTTTGGTGTTACCGCAATCTTTGGAGAATGTTCATGACGTGTTTCTTGTATATCAACTCCGTAAGTATGTTCGAGATGAAGCATACGTGCTGGATCATTCAGAGCTGACTGTACGAGAAGATTTAGCTTTTGAGGAACGACTGATGTCGATTGTGGATCGAAAGGAAAAGGTTCTTAAGAACAAAGTTGTCCTTCTTGCGCTTGTTTCTTGGAGTAATCGCTCGCATGGAGAACCAGTTTGGGAACGAGAAGAAGAAATCCGGCAGAAGTTTCCACATCTATTCTTGAAATTTCTTGTTTGTTTATCCTATCTTGTTCTTGGAATTTCGAGGACGAAATTCTTTTGTAGTTGGGTATAATATAACACCCGAGTTCATTTATACCAATTCCAGTTTCCGTATTTACTTATCCTTGGTCTATTCTTGATTTATCGTGTTTGGGTGCGAATGGTATTTTACATTTTACATTGCATTCGACCCGACCCGCTTGCTTGAACTTGTTTGATTTATAGTTATAGGTTACCCTGACTCGTTGCTTTGACATGTGCATCTAGTATAAACCGCATATTGGCATTTCATCTGACATCGCATGTTTTATCATATAATATTTTAAATCACGTAAAATAGATTAAAATTGCATTTCATGGCTTGCATGATACCCCTAACCCTGTGGTAGCGTCCTTGTATCGTGTTCTCGTCCCGTTCAGTGAAACAAGCGTGTTTGGATGGCTACGTGCACATACGTGCATCCGTTCTTGGGGGTATACTTTTTCTTTAACTGAGCATTCATTTTGAAATTTGGAAGTCGCATATATTTTTCATATTTTAAATCTGAATTTTTGGACCCGACCCGGGCATGTTTTGGAGTAAGTTTGTATTTTGCCAAATCTCAAAATGGACTAATATTTTATGCTAATATTTTCAAAACAAACCATATATATTTTTATATATTAATCCAAATTGATTCTCTCTCTCTCTACCTCTCTTTCTGTTACTCTCTCTCTCTCTCTTCTCAAATTGTAACAGACTCGATTCTCTCTCTCTTTCTATCTCTTGTGGCTCTATCTCTCTCTAACTGATCATATTTATATATATATATATATTATATTTTTTACCTATTAATAAAAACCACTTACTGTTTCTCTCTCCTCTCAAAATTATTTCTTTCTCACGAGATTTCCCGCGTCCATGAAACCCAAACCCACGCCTCACCTCGCCTACGCCTCTCGCCGCCGACACCCTCGCCATCCCCGTCATCACCTTCATCTCCTCACCTTCTGCCACACCACCACCCCCGGCGCCTTCACCCATACCCATCTCCGACGACCTCATCCCAAGGACCCATAGCCTACACCTCACCCTCTGCCCCCGTCGTGTCGCCGTTTCCAGCACCCTCACCGCCGACCACCCTCGTCGGCATTCCCTGGCTACCTCCTCTCCACTCCCCTGCACTAAGAGCATTCCCTGTACACCCCCGACGTGAACCCTGCACTCCAGCGAACCCTGCAACCCACTGCGGCCATCTCTCTGTCCCATCGCCGGAGCCCGACCACCTTGCCGACCTTCCCAACCTCATCGACACCCTCGCCTCCATCCCCTCTTCCTCTCCTCTTCTCCTCCTTCATTTCACCGAGCCCAACTACAAGGCCGGAGCACACGATCGTCGTCGACAGAGCAGCCATCGTCGTTGCCATCGCTTCGTCGTCCTGGCGACTTGATCCTAACCGAGACCATAGTCGAGCCTCTTTACCAACTGAGATCATCTCCCCGCTTGGTCGATTGACGACACCAAACCCTTGACATTCGACAACCCTTTCGACGCGACTCCGAGACGGGAACCGAGGCTCCAGGGATTGACCCGAGTTCGCATGAGCGAGACGGTCGTTTCTATATCTCCGGATCTTCGTTCCAACAGTGTTCGATTTTTGCGCGCAAAGTGTTCGACGAAATGCCCCAGTGGAGATTTTCCGTTGTTTCTCGCATTCTTGCTGTGTGCCGTGCATCTGTGGATCCCCGAGGCAAGTGAAACTTGCTATATGCTATTCATACTATTCCTATATTAATTTATCTATTTTCTTATTAAATCTATGGATAGAATCTAAAGCCATGAGTTCCAAGTTAACAGCACGATGTTCCGTGTACATATTTCAGATCTAGAACTTAAAACCTAACTGTTGCATTTAGTTTACTAAACTTAGTAACCACACTTATATGTTAGATCACATAATCACAATTGCTTGCATAGCCATAATACCTTTGTAGTTTATACCTTATCGGACGACCGGTTGCATACATTTAGCCTTATTCATATTCAATTGCATCTCTAGATTGTTTTAATACATATTAATATGATTTTATCATCCACATTTGTTATACTGCATTCCTGAAATGTTAAAACTATTCCTTAAACCTAAACTGATAACCGTGCATCTAAGTAGTTTAATCCGTACCTATTTGCATATCATATTACATGTTTCAGTTTGTTGTTTTATTAGTACACATGCTTGTTTATTTATAGCCATACTTATGCTAGTTGATTTGTGAGCACCCATATATTATTTGTGCTTCCTGACATGACCTGTGCACTTCCTATCTGATATGACATGGTATCGTACACTCTTGACGTGACACGACATCTAAATACACTACTCGACTTGACCTGATGTACCATGGCTTTACCTGTTATCTGATCTTATGTCTAATGCCAACAAACCTGACATGTAGTCCTTACGGACCGTTCCTCTTGTCTATCCAGACAAACCTGCACCTACCTGATCCTGTGTTGGCATCAGTTCTTGATTACGGAATACCTGACTTGACATATATAACTTGAGGGTATGGGGGAAATCAATGATGAAACCTGACTTGTAACTCGACAGTTGCTTGCTTTTACTGATCAGTTTTGAGGCTAGGCCCGCCTCGTGACGATGCTGTTGACATCGTTGGTCTGTTCCTTTTTTTTCCTTTTGTGCCTAGCGGCACGTCTCGGTTTCAGCCCGAGAGTCTTAGACCGTGGTCCCGGGCATGCACGGGATACTATTGAGTTACATCGATAATTCATCAAATTGATTTCAAAGACTTGAGAGTAGTTAACCCAATAGACTAGTTTAGATATCTCATTACACATTACCCTACTGTCCTGACTTATATCACTGTTATGCTTGTTTACCATTTTTATACTCATACTTGCATGTATTGCTACCCCTGTTTATTTATTGCTTGATATTATGACGCGCTGACGTCTGGGTTTTGCATGGCCCGGATTCTTCTATCTTGTTGCAGACTGATCAGGAGTATTGCCGCTGTTAGACCGAGTGGTGAAGTTCCTGTCTGTATGTAGTTTTACTTTCCAGGTGTTTCATTTATTGTATCCTTTGCTTCCACATATCATTATTTCTTGACTCATTCATTCTGGCTCATGGACATGTATTAGATAGTTTAGTTTACTTTCATGTTCTTGATATCTCTACAGCCGTAATATGACTGTGGAGGGATTTTTCCTATCCACAAGTAGCATGGTTGGCTATGTCACGTGCCCATCTTAGCGTACTCTGGGAAGCGGGGCGTGATATGGTTCTTTTGGTATCAGAGCCATGAGATATAGGTTAATCGGGTTGATTCTTTTGTAGTTGGGTATTGGACCCAATACACGAATCAGAATACTCGTGATTAGGAACATGTCCTGCCACCTTGATATCGTGATTATTTTTTTTGAATCATATCTTTCTCTTGATCCCTTGTTTGAACGATATGCAAACCACTTTGCATTTCGACCTGAAACCTTTTTGGTTCTCTATTGGTCCTCCTTGTTTCTTGATTCTGATACTAGGATTTGGGCAACTTGGGTGAAGTTATATAATTGTACCCATGAACTGCAGCATGGTTACAATGCGGCACTCTATTTAAGTAACTTGAAGTCCTGGTCTTGATTCACTTCCTTATTCCATGATCGTTATACTACCTTGCTTCTCTCGGTTTCATTGCTTACCAGTTATTGTTTCATCGCCAGCTTGAATCATGTTTACCGTGGTTAACCCTCTTCAGTATCTTGACTTCGGATGAAGTCATCTCGGTATCTTACTCGTTCTTGTTTTTCCCCGCGTTAGGATTATTCAATCCTGGTGCATTCCTTTGTTTGTTGTTGTCTTGGGAATGGATTTTCGCGGCACTTTTCACACTCATATTGATTATAAGGAAGGTAAAGTGTTTCTCCAGATTCCCGGATATCCGGAGTTTGTTTTGCTGGAGGAAGCAGTTCTGTCGGGCCAGTCGAGTTTAGGGCTAGGCCGACAAACAATGTTCTTTCGTCGATGGCAGTGGATAAGGAAGAAGCGCCGGCTATATTTGAGAGTTTCATGGACATGTTTGAAGACATATCAGGTTTACCACTGAAGCGAGATGTGGAGTTCGCAGTTGAACTTGTTCCTGGTGCAGCGCCAATCTCAAAGGCATTATCCAATGGCATCAGTGGAGTTGGAAGAAGTCTAAAAGCAGGTTACTGAATTACTTGAGAAGGATTGTATTCGCAGCAGTAACTCGCCTTGGGGAGCTCCAGTTCTTCTAGTAAAGGAGATGATGTCACAAGGAGGATGTGAATCGACAATCGAGAATTAAACCGGGTGACTATTAAGAACAAGTACCCGATCCCTCGCATTGGCGAATTATTTGGGCAGCTTAGTGACGCGAGGGTATTCTCGAAGTTGGATTTACGATTTGGATATTATCAGGTCCGAGTTAAGTCAGAGGAAATTTGCAAGACAGCGTTCAGAACTCGGTATGGACATTACGGGTAATTGGTGATGCCCTTCGGAGCAACGAATGCGCCGGAAATATTTATGGACTTGATAAACCGAATCTTTCACCGTTTTTGGACAGTTTATTGTGGTGTTCATTGACGATATTCTGGTCGACTCAGGGAGTAAAGAAGATCGTGCAAAACATTGAAGATCGCATTGCAAACATTGAGGCAAGAAATTTGTATGCAAAGATGAGCAAGTGCGAGTTTTGGCTTGAAGAAGTGAAGTTTTGGGGCACGTGTGGCTAGAGATGAAATCGCAGTTGATCCTGAAAGATCACTGCAGTTCGAGAATGGACGATTCCGAAGAATGTTGCGGAGATAAGAAGTTTCTTGGACTTGCCAGGTATTATAGAAGGATCGTGGAGAATTTTTCTCGTTTGGCCGAGCCTTTGACCAAGCTTACGTGCAAGGAGGTACCATTTGTGTGGAAAAATAGGTGTGCGTCAACTTTTGAGACGTTGAAGCGAAGATTGATAACCGCTCTTGTTTTAACCGTGCCAGACAGTTCCGGAAGATTGGTGTTTCGCAGCAACGCATCGGGGAAAGGATTGGGATGTGTTTGATGCTGCGTGGGAAGGTTGTAGCTTACGCGTCAAGACAGTTGAAGACCCATGAGAAGAATTTCCCAACTCATGACTTGGAGCTAGCAGCAGTAATTCTTTTGCTATGAAGATTTGAAGACACTACTTATTTTGCGAAAAAGGGGTCGAAGTATCCACCAATCATAAATGCCTAAAAGTACGTGTTCACTCAGAAGGAGCTATTTACGAGACAGCATAGATGGTTGGAGCTGATGGCTGACTATGATCTGGATCTCAAGTACCATCCGGGAAAGTTAGTGTAGTGCCAGATGCGCTTAGTCAGTTTCCAGCAATTCAGAGGCTGACTGCACAAAAGGGAACTTATTGAAGATTTTCAGAGATCCGAGTTGGAGATTGTGCTACCGCATTCTTCGGGACAGTCGATGCAGCTGCAAGTACAGTCATCATTGATCGAGGATATTAAAGCAGCACAGTTGCAGCACCCAAGATTGCAGAAGTTTCGAGAACAGGTTGAAGCCGAACTTCGAACAGATTTACTGACCCATGAAGATGGTTCGTTGAGATATGGAAGCCGTTGGCGTGTGCCAAAGGGAGATATTCGCGAAGAACTTATGAAGGAGGCACACAGTTTAGCATATTCCGTACGTCTAGAAGGCATGAAGTTGTACCGAGATATACGACAACATTTCTGATGGGAAAGCATGTGACGGGAGATTGGCCGCGTGGAGAAAAGTGCTTGGTGTGTCAGCAAGTTAAGGTTGAACATCAAAGGGTTACTGGTTTATTGCAACCACTTCCGATTCCTCAATGGAAGTGGGAACATATAACCATGGATTTTCATGACAGCTTTACTGTGAAGTACAGAGGGCAACAGTGCAGTTTGGGTGATAGTTGATCGATTGACCGAGGCAGCTCATTTCATACCATTTCGAGTTGGTCGATCAACAGAAACTTCGGCAGAACGGTACATGCAGGAGATTGTAAGATTGCATGGAGTACCGGTGAGCATCGTGTCCGACCGTGACACTCGGTTCTTATCACATTTCTGGAGGAGCTTACAGGAAAGTTTGAGGACTCGATTGAAGTTTAACACAGCTTATCATCCTCAAACAGATGACCAGTCGGAGAGAACGATCCAAACTCTTGAAGATATGTTGAGAGCTTGCATGTTGGACTTCAAGGGTTCATGGGAGGATCAGCTACATTTAGTGGAGTTTTTTTTTCAACAACAGTTTTCTGGCGACCATTCAGATGGCTCCATTCGAGGCTTTATATGGTCGCAAGCGTCGTTCACCATTTGTTGGGACGGTGTTGGTGAACGAAGCTTATTGGGACCAGACTTGGTTATGTAGACAGTTGAGAAAGTTAATGCTATCCGAAATCATATGAAAGCAGCACAAGACAGACAGAAGAGTTGGGCAGATACGTTGAGAAGACCTCTAGATTTCGCCGTGGGTGATTTGGTATTCTTGAAGATATCACCGACTAGAGGGGTGATCCATTACGGAAGTCGAGAAAAGTTTAGTCCTCGATTCGTTGGACCTTTTAAGATTTTGAAGCGTATTGGAGAAGTGGTGTATCGTTTGGTGTTACCTTAATCATTGGAGAATGTTCATGACGTGTTTCTTGTATATCAACTCCGTAAGTATGTTCGAGATGAAGTATACGTGCTGGATCATTCAGAGCTGACTGTACGAGAAGATTTAGCTTTTGAGGAACGACTGATGTCGATTGTGGATCGAAAGGAAAAGGTTCTTAAGAACAAAGTTGTCCTTCTTGCGCTTGTTTCTTGGAGTAATCGCTCGCATGGAGAACCAGTTTAGGAACGAGAAGAAGAAATCCGGCAGAAGTTTCCACATCTATTCTTGAAATTTCTTGTTTGTTTATCCTATCTTGTTCTTGGAATTTCGAGGACGAAATTCTTTTGTAGTTGGGTATAATATAACACCCGAGTTCATTTATACCAATTCCAGTTTCCGTATTTACTTATCCTTGGTCTATTCTTGATTTATCGTGTTTGGGTGCGAATGGTATTTTACATTTTACATTGCATTCGACCCGACCCGCTTGCTTGAACTTGTTTGATTTATAGTTATAGGTTACCCTGACTCGTTGCTTTGACATGTGCATCTAGTATAAACCGCATATTGGCATTTCATCTGACATCGCATGTTTTATCATATAATATTTTAAATCACGTAAAATAGATTAAAATTGCATTTCATGGCCTGCATGATACCCCTAACCCTGTGGTAGCGTCTTTGTATCGTGTTCTCGTCCCGTTCAGTGAAACAAGCGTGTTTGGATGGCTACGCGCACATACGTGCATCCGTTCTTGGGGGTATACTTTTTCTTTAACTGAGCATTCATTTTAAAATTTGGAAGTCGCATATATTTTTCATATTTTAAATCTGAATTTTTGGACCCGACCCGGGCATGTTTTGGAGTAAGTTTGTATTTTGCCAAATCTCAAAATGGACTAATCTTTTATGCTAATATTTTCAAAACAAACCATATATATTTTTATATATTAATCCAAATTGATTCTCTCTCTCTACCTCTCTTTCTGTTACTCTCTCTCTCTCTCTTCTCAAATTGTAACAGACTCGATTCTCTCTCTCTTTCTATCTCTTGTGACTCTATCTCTCTCTAACTGAACATATATATATATATATATAATATTTTTTACCAATTAATAAAACCACTTACTGTTTCTCTCTCCTCTCAAAATTATTTCTTTCTCACGATATTTCCCGCCTCCATGAAACCCAAACCCATGCCTCACCTCGCCTACGCCTCTCGCCGCCGACACCCTCGCCATCCCCGTCATCACCTTCATCTCCTCACCTTCTGCCACACCACCAACCTGGCGCCTTCACCCATACCCATCTCCGACGACCTCATCCCAAGGACTCATAGCCTACACCTCACCCTTTGCCCCCGTCGTGTCGCCGTTTCCGGCACCCTCACCGCCGACCACCCTCGTCGGCATTCCCTGGCCACCTCCTCTCCACTCCCCTGCACCAAGAGCATTCCATGTACACCCCCGACGTGAACCCTGCACTCCAGCGAACCCTGCAACCCACTGCGGCCATCTCTCTGTCCCATCGCCGGAGCCCGACCACCTTGCCGACCTTCCCAACCTCATCGACACCCTCGCCTCCATCTTCTCTTCCTCTCCTCTTCTCCTCCTTCATTTCACCGAGCCCAACTACAAGGCCGGAGCACACGATCGCCATCGACAGAGCAGCCATCTTCGTTGCCATTGCTTCGTCATCCTGGCGACTTGATCCTAACCGAGACCATAGTCGAGCCTCTCTACCAACTGAGATCATCTTCCCGCTTGGCCGATTGACGACACCAAACCCTTGACATTCGACAGCCCTTTCGACGCGACTCCGAGACGGGAACCGAGGCTCCAGGGATTGGCCCGAGTTCGCATGAGCGAGACGGTCATTTCTATATCTCCGGATCTCCGTTCCAACAGTGTTCGATTTTTGCGCGCAAAGTGTTCGACGAAATGCCCCAGTGGAGATTTTCCGTTGTTTCTCGCATTCTTGCTGTGTGCCGTGCATCTGTGGATCCCCGAGGTAAGTGAAACTTACTACATGCTATTCATACTATTCCTATATTAATTTATCTATTTTCTTATTAAATCTATGGATAAAATCTAAAGCCATGAGTTCCAAGTTAACAGCACGATGTTCCGTGTACATATTTCAGATCTAGAACTTAAAACCTAACTATTGCATTTAGTTTACTAAACCTAGTAACCACACTTATATATTAGATCACATAATCACAATTGTTTGCATAGCCATAATACCTTTGTAGTTTATACCTTATCGGACGACCGGTTGTATACATTTAGCCTTATTCATATTCAATTGCATCTCTAGATTGTTTTAATACATATTAATATGATTTTATTATCCACATTTGTTATACTGCATTTCTGAAATGTTAAAACTATTCCTTAAACCTAAACTGATAACCGTGCATCCAAGTAGTTTAATCCGTACCTATTTGCATATCATATTACATGTTTCAGTTTGTTGTTTTATTAGTACACATGCTTGTTTATTTATACCCATGCTTATGCTAGTTGATTTGTGAGCACCCACATATTATTTGTGCTTCCTGACATGACATGTGCACTTCCTATCTGATATGACATGGTACCGTACACTCTTGACGTGACACGACATCTAAATACACTACTCGACTTGACCTGATGTACCATGGCTTTACTTGTTACCTGATCTTGTGTCTAATGCCAACAAACCTGACATATAGTCCTTACGGACCGTTCCTGTTGTCTATCCAGACAAACCTGCACCTACCTGATCCTGTGTTGGCATCAGTTCTTGATTACGGAATACCTGACTTGACACATATAACTTGGGGGTATGGGGGAAATCAATGATGAAAGCTGACTTGTAACTCGACAGTTGCTTGCTTTTACTGATCAGTTTTGAGGCTAGGCCCGCCTCGTGACGATGCTGCTGACATCGTTAGTCTGTTCCTTTTTTTTCCTTTTGTGCCTAGCGGCACGTCTCGGTTTCATCCCGAGAGTCTTAGACCGTGGTCCCGGGCATGCATGGGATACCGGGATACTATTGAGTTATATCGATGATTCATCAAATTGATTTCAAAGACTTGAGAGTAGTTAACCCAATAGACTAGTTTAGATAACTCACTACACATTACCCCCCTGTCCTGACTTATATCACTGTTATGCTTGTTTACCATTTTTATACTCATACTTGCATGTATTGCTACCCCTGTTTATTTATTGCTTGATGTTATGACGCGCTGACGTCTGGGTTTTGCATGGCCCGGATTCTTCTATCTTGTTGCAGACTGATCAGGAGTATTGCCGCTGTTAGACCGAGTGGTGAAGTTCCTGTCGGTATGTAGTTTTACTTTCCAGGTGTTTCATTTATTGTATCCTTTGCTTTCGCATATCATTATTTCTTGACTCATTCATTCTGGCTCATGGACATGTATTAGATAGTTTAGTTTACTTTCATGTTCTTGATATCTCTACAGCCGTAATGTGACTGTGGAGGGATTTTTCCTATCCACTGGTAGCATGGTTGGCTATGTCACGTGCCCATCTTAGCGTACTCTGGGAAGCGGGGCGTGACACTATTAAACAGAAACTTAAACTTCATGAAACTTAAGTTTCTAAAATATAAAGATTAATCTATGGAAAAATCTAAGTGATGTGCCCTGCATGTGGCGCCAGTGCCAGAAAGGAGACATTTTGGAGCCAAACATGCTACCGCCAAAATCCTTTATGCGCCACATGAAAGACATGTGACCAAGCGCCAAATATGTCGAGCATCAACACCCCCTATGCGCCACGTGCTATGCACATGGGTTGCACCAGCGCTAATATGCTATGCACCAAGCCATGTTATACAGATCCCAAACTCTTAGCCCAAATTAGCCAAGTCCTTGAAACTTAAGTTTCTTTGATCTTAAGATCAATTGAGCCCATATGCTCAAAATTTCTAAGTGGATGTTAATCCAAAATACAACTAACGATCCTTGGATAAAATCCAAGTATCCCGTGAATGACGGACCTTATCAATATGAGAAATGCGACCTAAGTTTACCCCCATTGGCAAACCAAGATACGAACATGGACATCGTCAAGCAAATGCTTGGCTCAAACCCCAAATCTAAAATATATACGGATTTGGACTAATCTGTGCCCTACGGGCCTGACGTTTCGAGTGCGTCATATACAATCCATGGGCACAAACATTATGGATCCCAACTATGTGTTGCCCTACGGTCTGCATGTAACGCCCCACGTCCCAGTACAGATGGTATTGTCCGCTCTGGCCGAAGCTGCACGGTTTTGCCCTTTAGAGTGAACCGGACCCGACCAGGCGCCACTTCCCATGAGATCACCCATCCCAAGACTTCCCTGGCCCGAGCACACTTAACTACGGAGTTCTCAAGCTCCTGTAGTGCCGATCCACTTAAAAGGCGTTTCTGTAATTGAGGGTGGTATCATTACATTTATAATGCAATTCGGTCCTATTTCGGAATGTATTCCGAAAATTCCCCATTGTTCTACAGTGGGTCCCACGGACTCTAGAGGTGGCCCCCGCCCCCTTGGCATGACAATTGGCGTGGCACTTTGCTCCGTGAGAAAGAACCGGGTCCCGACATTCTCCTCACTTTTGAACAATAGTTCATCCTCGAACCAAAGACCTGCTACTGAGTGACCTGCATTGGCCACCAGAAATGTAACTCCCCATGCCCCAGTAAAGATGGTATTTTCCGCTCTGGCCGAAGCCGCACGGTTTTGCCCTTTAGAGTGAACCGGACCCCTGGACCAGAGGCCACTTCCCAGGAGGTCACCCATCCCAAGACTTCCCTGGCCCAAGCACGCTTAACTATGGAGTTCACAAGCTCTTGTAGTGCCGATTCACTTAAAAGGCGCCTCTGTAATTGTTGGTGGTATCATTACATTTATAATGCAGTTTGGTCCTCTTTCGGAATGTGTTTCGAAAATTCCCCATTGTTCTACAGTGGGTCCTACGGACTCTAGAGGTGGCCCCCATGGATTCAAAAGGTGGCCCCCGCCCCTTTGGCATGACAATTGGCATGGCACTTTGGTCTATGTGGCACTTTGCTTCGTGAGCAAGAACCGGGTCCCGACACTGCATCATACAACCAACCGTATACCATCCATGGGCGCGAAAAGTATAAAAGCATACAAAGTTGTTGGCCATATCAATAGTCAAACACATTGACACATAGAACAGAAGACCAGGAGTGTAGAAAGTTGTTATCGTTCGTGATAACGTAATTAACTGCAGGGACTTGCTCCTGCAGGAAAAAGCGTCCCCACAATCAATAAACCTCTTATCCGTGAGAGGGAATCTGATGTCACTTACATCGATTGCATCTGTCCAAACTTTTGATATACGACGCTATAAATCAACTTATCGTCTTCGGAGAGATGGATGGATCAAACCTATGCATCTGCCCTCAGATTCAGGCTAAACGTCTCCTCGTCGTCTAAGTCCGGTTTCCGGCGTTGATTAAATGCTGGCATGCCCTGTGGGACCCTTTTTCTCTTTCCACACCACACTTCATGTGTCGTGTGTTTGACTCGTCGTATCAAAAAAAATTTCGATTACGACCTCGTTGTCATGGTAATTTTAAAAAATTACATGACTTCAAAGTGATAAAGATGCCACCAAGACTTTCATCTTTCACGTGGCTTACATATAGTCGATGTCCAAAACCGCTCACTGTCATGCCCCGCTTCCTAAAATACGAAAATTTAGGAACGTAACAAAACCAACCATGCTATCTACGGTAAGGAAATATCCTTCTATAGTCACATTAATGCTATCAATCAGTAATCAAGAACAATAAAGTACTAAATCTATCTATCACATGTCCAATAGCAATAAAAACAATAACTTGAAAAGATAGCGGAAGTAATAAAGATCCAAGGAATAACCAACCATCAATAAGAGCTATATTAGTGAGATGGTCCTCACTGATCGGTGATCCTGTTGAAGTACTCACATGCTAAGTCAAGTATCAGGGCCATGCAAAATCCAGACGTCATTACGTCATAAATATCATAATAATAATAGTAATGACCAGAATAGGATGCTATAAAGGAGACACGAGTATAAATAATAATCGCAGGTGTAAAACAGTAGGCTATAGGTATGTCACGAATATCCTAAAATCTGTGTTTCTAGATTATCTATCCTAACGGTATTTGAAATCAATTAATGGGATCGTCGATGTAACTCAATAGTATCTCGTGCGTGCCCGGAACCACGGTCAAGACCTTCGGGGCTGAATCCGAGACGTGCCGCTAAGCAGTAAAAAACGATATCATGTGCAGATGAATGATGCTGGCATCATCATTCTGGGGCCCGAAGCCCGTATTGTCTGACCAGTCTCTTAAAAGTATCAAACTGTTGAGTTACAAATCAGGTTTCATTATTGATTTCCTCTTTTCCCCAGGTTTCGTGTTCAAGTCAGGTATTAAGGATATCTACCTAATGCCAATATAGGATCAAGCAGGTACATGTCTTGTCTATCTAGACAACAAGTCATGTCCATCAGGACAACAAGTCAGTATTGTCGGCATAGTAATAATCCAAGTAACAGGTCTGGTAATGTGTCGTGAACATATCAAGTAGTGTCTATTAAACAGGATAAATACTTAACAGAAAACAGTAACCAATTTATTTAAACACGGTAGAAATAACTAATGTATATCATCTATTTTGTAAGGTATAATTAATCTATTCATATATATATATATGTATACCTATTTGTAATCACGTTTTACGTTTGCTACTTGGTATACGGTAGTCTAGGTAAAGGATAATGAAACTGCAATGGAAATTATAATAAATTATAATGAACTAGCCTGCAACGAGATAAAGTTGTTACTGATATAAATACGGATCAATACTGTAAAATTTTATATTGAAAAATAACTTGCTAAATATTAAAATATGTATACTAATAAATAACTATATGATGGAATATGTAATATAGCATGTCACAAGTTTAGAAAACTTGCTTTATATATGACGATGATCAAGACATAGGGAAGGACGAAATGATGACTGGAATAGTGGAGATTGCGACGTTTATAAATGCTCAACGAAATACCAGGGATCAATTTAGCATCGATTGATACCGTAAAGGGTGCGATGGTGGCGGAACCTGGTCGCATTGAGCAGATGAAAGCTCGTTCATCACGGATACGGTATACATAGTTGATGGAAGAACAATGATGTCCATACTGATGAAAGTGTGTAGTGGCTTGGCGCGACATGACACGATGCTAGGCATTGCGGTGACACGGGGCTTATGCGAAGGTGACACGCAAGTGGGCATGAAGCGGGCATGGTGTGGCATAGGAGCAGGACACAAGGCGTGACACGGTCTAGGTACGGAGATGGTATAGTCTGGACATGGTCTGGGTACGGTGATGACATGGTCGGTGCATGGTGGTGACACGGTGGTGTGGCATGCTATAAGCACAGAGATGGTACAGTAATGACATAGTAATGGTACAGTGGTGACATGGTGATGACACGGTGGTATGGCACGCTATGAGCATAGAGATGGCACGGTGATAACATGGTGATGGCACGGTGGTGACATGGTGATGGCACGGTGGTGGCACGGGATCTCGGTTAGTGTCTACGGGTTGCAGGCAAGGTTTGTGGTGAGTGACCGACGGCGGCTAGAGGGCTGAAGGGTGTGCCGGCAATGGACGATGTGATGGATAGGTGATCGAGTTGGCTGGGGTGGTGATGGGTTCTCGGTGAAGAGGTGTATGCGACGGTGAATAAGAGGGAGAAGGAGTTGGGTGACGAGGTGCTCTGTGCTGGAGAAGAAAATGATGGTGAGGTTGAGGAGGTGACGATGACGAGGAGGTGGGGACGGCGACGAGACGACGAGAGAGGAAGACGAAGAAAGTGGGTTTCTCGATTGTGGAGGTCGGGGCTCGGGTGAGGTCTCGAGGTTGAGGGAGTTGACGACGAGGAAGAAGAGGTGGAGACGAGGAGGAGAGGACGACGACTAGGTTAGGGCCGGGGGACGTGAAAGTAAGAACGAGAGGATAGAGAAAGAGAGACGGGGGAGAGAAAGAGAGTTTAAAAAATATATATAAATATATATACTGTTATATAGTTATATATATATATAGAGTGTATAAAGAATATATTATATATATTATATAGGATTTTACAGATAATACCAGATCACTCCAAATATTACCCGAATCTAGTTAAAAAATATAGTTTCAAAAATAAAATACATACGTAAATATTTTGGCCATAATGCGATAATTTAGTATTAAATACATATACCCCTAAATAAAATTTAAATAAATATACATAAAGATTTACTAAATATTTTGTTGTCTATATTTTAGAATATGAAAATAATAGATAAGAGCAACAATAAGATATGGGGTGATATGCCTTGCAAAGTTAGGTAGAAAAATATTATTTACTTATATCTTGTACTATAAATTGATATGTAAAGATTTAAACATATATAAAGTATATATAGTATTCGATGCACATAGATACATTATACTAGTAAATATTAGATATAACCTTGCACCATATTGGGTTCTAAATATGCGGGTCGGGTCGGATAACGACTACTATTATATGAATCATTCGCAACCCAATAGCTAAAAATAAAAGAATTATAAAGCAAGATTTAAATACCAAGTTATACTGTATAAATGTATTAGGGTATTGCATTATACTCAACTACAAAAGAATTTCGTCCTCGAAATTCACAGAACAGGAAAAGAGAAGAAGATACAGATCTAAGGAAATAGATGTGGAAACTTTTGTCGAATCTCGTTTTCACATTCCCAAGTGTATTCTCCATACGAACGATTCCTACACGAAACGAGTGCTAGAGGGATTACTTTATTCTTGAGAACCTTTTCTCGTCGATCCACAATAACCATTGGTCGCTCTTCATAACTTAAATCTTCTTTTACTGTGAGTTCCGAGTGATTTAGGACGTGCGCCCCATCTCGAACATACTTGCGGAGTTGAGATACATGAAACATGTCATGAACATCCGCCAAGGATGGTGGTAAAAACAATCGATAAGCTACCTCTCCTACACGCTCGATGATATCGAAAGGCCCCACGAATCGAGAACTAAACTTGCCTCGACTACCAAATCGGATTACTCCTCTAGTCGGTGATATCTTCAAGAACACAAGATCACCAACAACGAACTCCAAAGGTCTTCTTCCAGAATCAGCCCAATTTTTCTGTCGATCTTGTGCCACCTTCATATGATTACGGATCAAGTTAACTTTCTCTACAGTTTGCACAATAAGATCTGGTCCCAAAAATCTTCTTTCTCCAACATCGTCCTAACAGACAGGCGTGCAACACTTACGACCGTACAATACTTCGAATGGAGCCATCTTTATAGTCACCTGAAAACTGTTATTGTATGAAAACTCCACTAAGTGCAAATGATCCTCCGATGAACCCTTGAAATCTAACATGCATGCTCTCAACATATCTTCAAGAGTTTGGATCGTTTTTTCAGACTGACCATCTGTTTGAGGATGATAGGCCGTGGTAAAATTCAAGCGAGTTCCCAAACTTTCCTATAGACTCCTCCAAAAGTGTGATATAAACCGAATATCTAGATCAGAAATGATACTCACGAGTACTCCATGCAATCTCACAATCTCCTGCATGTACTGCTCTGCTAAAGCCTCCGTCGACTGACCAACTCGAAATGGTATGAAATGAGCTGTCTTGGTCAATCGATCGACAATCACCCAAACCGCGTTATTGCCTTTCGGACTCCGCGGTAAGGCTGTTATGAAATCCATAGTTATATATTCCCACTTCCATTGAGGAATCGGAAGTGGTTGCAACAAACAAGCTACCTTTTGATGTTCAGTCTTGACTTGCTGACACACCAAGCACCTCGACACGTAGCGAGCAATCTCTCTTTTCATACCTGTCTCAAATCTCTATATATCTTTGTGCCTCCCGGATGTACTGAATATGTGGAACTATGAGCCTCCTTCATGACTTCTTCATGAACACCTTCATTAGGCACACATAAACGACTTCCATATCTTAACGAGCCATCTTCATGAATCAATAGATCTGTTCGAAGTCCTGATTTCACTTTTCCTCGAAACTTCCAAAATCTTGGATCGTGCGACTGTGCTGCCTTAATGTTATCGATCAAGGATGACTGTACTTTCAACCGCATCAACTGTCCCGAAGAATCTGGCAGTACAATCTCCAACTTGAACCTATGAAAATATGTTATAATCTCCTTCTGTGCAGTCAACATCCGTATCGCTGGCAGCTAACTTAAAACATCCGGCACTACATTAACTTTTCCTGGATGGTATTTTAGATCAAGATCATAGTCATCCATCAGATCTAACCATCTATGCTGCCTCATGTTGAGCTCTTTCTGAGTGAACACATACTTTAGGCTCTTGTGATCAGTAAATACTTCTACCCTCTCGCCCAATAAGTTGTGTCTCCAAATCTTCAGCGCAAAGATTACTGCTGCTAGCTCCAAGTCATGAGTTGGATAGTTCTTCTCATGAATCTTCAATTACCTCGACGCGTAAGCTATAACCTTCTAATGCTGCATCAAAACACATCCCAAGCCTTTCCCAGACGCGTCACTATGAATAAATAATCCTCCGGAACTATTTGGCACTATTAAAATAGGAGCGTTTGTCAATCATTGATTTAGCACCTTAAAAGCTAACGCACATCTCTCGGGCCAAACAAACGGTACCTCTTTTCATGTTAGCTTGGTTAAAGGTTCTGCTATTTGAGAGAAGTTCTCCACAAACTTTCTATAGTATCCAGCAAGCCCAAGAAAACTTCTGATCTCCCATACATTCTTTGGAGTCGGTCAATTGTGAACAACTGCAATCTTTTTAGGGTTAACTACAATTTCATCTCTGAATACGACATGACCCAAGAACTTCACTTTTTTGAGCCAAAATTCGCGCTTGTTCATCTTAGCATATAGCTTTTCTTGTCTCAACGTCTGTAGTGCGATTTTAAGTGTTGTTCATGCTCTTCTTTGCTCCTTAAATAGACCAAAATATCATCAATGAAAACAACCATGAACTGATCTAGAAATGGCAAAAAGATCTGGTTCATCAAGTCATGATTGTTCGTATAAAAAAAGTATAGTTCATAAAGTAACCGCAATCAAGACGTTGTCGCCAGTAGCTATCCGCGATAAGTACGGGTCATCCGCAGGGAAACGTGAACCCTTTTCTTGCTTTAGACTAGTTGACAGAAGATGGGTGATTGGTTGTAGATCTATTTTAATATGTATGTAAAGTTTATAAAAAAAAGGCTTGTAGGGTTCATAAGACTTGGTAGTAATGGATGAATAATTAAAAATGATGACTTTATCTTTTAATAGTTTAAAACTAGATCGATAGTGATGAATGTAGATTAGGGTACTTGAAAGAAATTAGGGTTTCCCCCACTATTAACCCTTGTCCTTGCATTGATCTTTATTCATGTCTAGCCCTTAACAAAACAAGTGTTAAACAGATCTCAAATCATGGTCGCGACTATCAATAAATTGGTAGCGTGCCCGATAAGAATGTTAACATTTATTTTGCTAAAGTTTATAGACTTTAAAATGTATAAAAAAAATTAAATGATTTTCCCATCCATTGTTCTACCCTATCCTACGAACCCTTGCAAGCTCGGAATTACTCACTCATGGCTGGAGATTTAGAAAAAAATGTTGAAGAATGAAAACATGATTAAAATGCAGAAATTAAATGCAGAAAGTAAATGCGAAAAGAAATAAACTAAAATCTACTTTTATTAAGCAACTATTTCATACAACTCTCCTTTTTGAAAGCAGATTACAAAGAACCCTAGTTTCTCTAGATCTTCTCTCTTGTTGGAGGTAGATGACTAGCTGATGATCATTCGGATGCATGGATCGCTTGGACCTCTTTATCTCTTCGATTGATAATTTTTAATGTGCAGTTCTCGGTCCCTTATATATTCCCTAAAACAAGAAACCTTAGATTCCATAAGTGAGGATATGCAGTTAAGATTCAAACCACAAAATCTCAAATCCTACGGCCATCAATGCGCCGCAGTTTCGCCGCATATCCCTCTATTTGGCCGCGGTTCAGCTGCATCTTGGTGGAACTAGGTTTTGGGATTTCTTCTGGTCTCTTGTGTTGACATGTGGAGATCCTCTTGATATCTAGATTCTGAAAATAATGCTCTGAGTCTCTGCCGTTGTTAGATCTCTCGATTTGCTTCTAAATTTTGGAAGATTCGGTTTAGATATCCTGATTTGACTCGGATCTCTTGCTTGGATTCCAGACCTGAGCTAATATCTGCACCATATCTCAATTCATAGTGTTAGTAGCATTTGGTATTTTTGAGATATTATCCCAACCATTTATATGATATAATATCTAAAGATATTGATTAGAATTATTTGATATGATATGCATATTTTAATTACTAAGATTTCATATAAATATTATATGCATATATTTTCCCTCATTATGTTAATTATAATGTAGAAATATATGAAAATAAATCTTTTACAAATAAACCCTCATATGTTCTATATTTACCATTAACGCCTTTTATTTATTAATAATAGTAGGCAAACTGTTCATTCAAATGTGTAATATTTTAGACTAATCAAATACCCCCAAACTTATCTTTGATCGCCCCGAGCAAACTAGTTATTAAAGAGAAGAAGGAGAAAAAGAAAAACGTAGCACACTTTCGTAGGCAACACGATTGCACTTAGCTCGTGCAACAAGCCTTTAAATCTCTAGGTGTCCCTAGTAGGGGGAGTGTTGTCTTCTGAGGGTTCTTAGCGGATTACACTCACAAAATCCCATAATAAAAGAAAGAAGATGAAAATTACATACAAAGATAAAAATATATAAAAGAAAGAACTTGAAAATAAGCGTTTCAAACTACACTAGATTTTGAGTTGCCATGAGCCCTATCTTAATGGTCTTGAAAAAAATGTCAAAAATCACATCACCCCTCAATAAAACATCGCCTTTAGTCTTCCTCTCTACCTTTCTTCCAAACATCAATCGTATACCCCTACGTGTATGTAAAAGACATCTCTACACTTAGAAAATTCAATTCAAGTTATCATACTCTTGTCCATCTTCCTTAGTACTTTTTAGTCGGTGAATGTTTTATAGATGGAATTGCTCACACATTCTTCATGTGACCGTTAATAATTCTTGAGATACTAACCAACAGATTACCAAATGTGCTCACTCATTTAGGCGTAATTAGCAATATCCTAGTTTTGCAACACTTAAGGCTTAGCAGTGGCTCCCAAACCAGTTGGTCTAAGGCACTCGGTGATAAGGCACTCTCGCTATATTTTTTTATGCTGCCTTAAGTAATTACAAAACCAGCGTTCATTTTTCTTCACTATTTTTATTTTTGTTTATATCTATATATATATATATTTTCTTCTTCATACTAAGGCTTTTAGACAAGAGCATTTCAAGGTATCTTCTACTATCCCAAGTTTCAAGACGTGTGCAAGTGCGTATAGTAGGGTATCAACGTTCAGATGTTTGGACTCAAGAATAAGGACTATTTTTCAGATTATTTCTATCCTCAGATTAGTGATTCGCTTCATCTTACTAACCCTTAGGACAACAGCTCATAACTACCTATTACTATCTTCGTTTTAAAAATATCTAATTTTCTTGCATTTCTTAAATCTCTTCCTATCTTTCATATGTATTTTTCACATCCTAACTTTTATTATCAAAATAATTTTGTGTTTTTATTTAGTATAATGCAAAATGATGCGTGAATAAGCACAAACCTTTCCCAAATCTATTTGCAGCAGTGTCCTCACTAATATCATCTTTTAATATCAAGACCTGTAGACTTGGGAGGAAAAATTCTTAATTATTAGCAAAAGGGGACAAAAGTCAATGACAGTGAAATCCTCCCCCAAACTTATTTCTGGCTCATAATTTTGTAAAAATTTGTTTTTCTTTCAAATATTTTTCTCCCCCCAAACTTGAGTAAAACAGTTTTAAGCATTATAAAGAGGGGGGGTAAGGTTATTGGTCTATGCAAAGCTTTACAAAGACCAAAAGTCAACACCAACCATTCAAATATTTTATCGATGTAACAACATAGTTGGTAGAAGATCATAGATGTGAAGAAGTGGGGAGATAAGAGGCGTAATCAATCGGGTTTTCGTCTCGGTTGGTAGAGACGAAACAATGACGGCGCACTACTCGCATTCTCGTTCTTGATAAGAAGAAGGGGTGGCGGTTCAACTTCTTTGTGTGGGGGTTGATTCATAACAACTCCCATGTCTTCTAAGAATGCGAGTTCTTCGGCAAAAATGTCTTCAAAACTTTCATCGATATTCCGAATGATAATCTCATCAGACAGAAAGTTATGATACTCGAATAGCTCGACTAAATCATTCAACAAGTCAAAGGGTTCAGACTTAGGTGTGGACTTGTCGACAGAAGGGTCTTCACGTGTATAATAAATAACCAGATTAAACAATAACGCACTAGTGGCGTTGAGATCAGTATCGTGAAGCTTTTCAATTTCGCAACTGTCGGAATCTATCTTTTCGACAGAGCATACATCAACGACATGAGCATAAGGTTCGGAGGGTTGACTTCCTAACTTGTAGATATTAAGCTCAATTGTCATCTTCCCAAAGGACAGGTTCATTGAACCGTTACGACAATTGATTATAGCGTTGGAAGTTGCTTGAAAAGGCCGACTAAGAATCACCTGAATTTAGTTTCGTGGGTTCGCCACAGGCTATGTATCTAAAACAATAAAGTCTGCAGGGAATATAAATTCCCCGACTTTGATTAACATGTCCTCTAGCTCACCCATAGGTTGGGTGATAAATCGATCGGCTATCTGGAGAGTGCAATGTGCAGGTTTCAACTCTCCTATGCCTAATTGCTTATAAACCAAATACGGAAGCAAGTTAACAGTAGCACCTAAATCGAGTAGAGTACGATTGGTATTTTTACCCCTAATAGTTATAGATATTGTAGGACAACCGGGGTCCTTACGTTTTGTGGGCACCAATTGGGTAAGAGAATTTCTCATATTACTCACTAAGAAAACTTTTTTAGGCACTTTAGTTTTCCTCTTCCTAGTGCACAAGTCCTTTAAAATTTTTGCATAGGAAGGAACTTGTTTGATAGTATCTAGGAGAGGAATATTTATGTTAACTTATTAAAAAATGTCCACAATCTTCTCCATTTGGGGACTTGGTCTGTTAGCCCTCAACCTATTTGGAAAGGGAGCTTTATCAATAAGGGTTGGGTCCAACATTTGAGGAGAAGTTTGTGGGGATGGAATGGATCCCAAAATTGGATCTGGGATGGTCGTAGATGGTAATTCTTTCAAGGAAATGGGCTGAGGGTTCGAGCCTAGTGGGAAACAGAGAATATGCTTGGAAGTAGATGGTGGACTAGACAAAGTAGGATTAGAAGTAGTAGGTGGGGTTTCGTCTGATTCTTCATCATCTTGTTTACCAACATTATTATTCAGCACTCTTCCCAATCTCAACGTAGTTACGGCACTCACGTTATGATTTTGAAGGATGAGATTTTCGCTTTGTGAGTGGCCGAGATTTAGTAGAGGTTGAGATGGAAGTCTCCCTTTCTCTCTCTCACTCATCGCGGTATTTAACTGTACAAGTTGTGCTTCTATCGATTTTATGCTTTCACCGTGGAAAGCAGTGTATTGCACTAACGTGTGGATAGAAGACGTTAAATTAGCCATCATTTTCGTGGATTGTTTAATGAACGTTTCTAAGTTTCGTTCAAGTGTAGAGGTTTTATCGGTATCGGTCGTTGAAATATTATTATAAGGAGCAAAGTTGTTGGCCGGATTTTGAAGAGATTGCGGTTGAAAGGGGTGCTGAATTTGGTGTGGTGGTTGTTGCTGTGGAGGAAGCCTTTGATAGTTATTTTGGTTTGGGAATGGATTTTGATTTTGAGATTGGTTTTGGTTCCAAGAAAAATTAGGATGATTCCTCCATCCTTGATTGTATGTGGAGGAATAAGGATCATTTCTAGCTCGTTGCTGAAAAGCAGCATTGGTTTGTTCTTGACCTTGAGACAGAGAATTCAAAGGACATTCCTGCGTTAAATGTAATGGGTCAAAATAGCAACCACACACGGTTTTAGGGAGCGTAACTTGGTTTAGGGAGATTGACGAGACTTTGTTTTCGAAAGCTTCGAGTTTCTTTTGCATCGCGGCCATTTCGGCTTTCACTACAATGGAAACATCGAGTTGATGGATACCTGCCCTAGATGAAGATGATGTTGGTCTAGTGCTCTCCCATTGTGGGGTTTTTTCGGCGAGATCTTCCAGAAATTGCCAAGCTTCGCCATCGTATTTTGACATGAAATGGCATTGACAAATGGTTTCAAGCATTTGTTTCGTTGCTGGATTAACACCTTTATATATGATTCGACAAAGTTGCCATCTGTCGATTCCGTGATGGGGGCATTATGTTGGGATCCGGCGCCCGCGCCACGGAGGCCGCGGACGAGGTGGAAGTGAAAACAAAAGCTTTTTACGGGCACCAGACGCTTACACCCGAGGATTCGATTCAAACACCCTAAACTAGAAATCTAAAAAATGCAAGGTTTGAGGAAATACAACCTTTGTCGCGTGTCCACCCAATTGTGGAAGACCCCTCCAAGCTCGTAGCTGCCGGGATCGCACTTGAGAATTGACCACCCTTGTCGAAGACGATCCACCCGAGGGAACGCGGAGGAGGCTCGAACCGACGACCCAAATTTGCTTGGTTTGGATGGCCGGTGATGTAGGAATAATCCACTAAATTTTTCTCTCTATAATCTTGCTCAAATATGGGAGCAAGAAGAAGAAGGAGAAGGAGAAGAGGAAGCATGGAGCAAGAGCTCAACTCAAGAAAATAATCATCTAACCAAAACCCAAGTAAAAAGGAATGGCTTCATCAATATCAACCATGCACCAATAGTGCAACCAAATGAAAAATCATTTTAAAAATAAAGCCATGCTTTTCTACCATGTTTGGACCATGCCTCATTGTCTCTAACTTCACACTTCATTTCTTTATTTGATTTTCCAAAAAGGAAAATCAAATATGAGGTGTCCTTCTTCTAGAAGTATTGCTGTATAAATACAGAATACTTCACCTGGTATATGTATCGCTACATGTACGCATATTCGTATAAAAAACGGATAGCACCAAAGAGTGAAAATAAATAGTGAATAATAATACTAAAATACATGTATCGAAATACATATATAAATTATTAAATCAAAACCTGATTTAATAATCTGGCTTAATCCTAAGCCGGATAGTATTATCAGCTGTCCGATTAAAATCCGTATACGTATTTAATCGGACCCCTGCATGTACCACCGTACGGCTCCTACATCGGTTGCCTGAACCGGGAAAATCCTCTTTGTGGGACTCTAAAGACTCGACAATACGCCGGCAATGGGTTTAACCACAAGCACGTCAGCGGCACTAGCTGTACGTAACGGCTACCTAGGTAGTTGCCGAAAGGGGGGTCGACAATAAAGTGCGTCCTTACCCTACTGAGCCTGAATGTGACAATCTTCGTACAGTCCGGTCTCTTTGTCAAGCATATCGGGTCTAGGGGATGGATAACGTCAGACCCCTACTAACCCGATAAGTCATGTCCGAGTCAAGCTCATCACTAACTGAGATACTACTTATCAACTATCAGTAAATCTTCCATACCGTGGCCACGGATTTCTAGTGATAGCTAACCGAACACAGCGCGACATCGACTCCTAATACCAGGAGAGACGAATCCCTGACAGTTGACCACTGCCTCCATGTGGCTTGGGACTGTATCCAACTAAAACCTGTTTGCACGACTCCTTTGAGCCGTGGTAGGGTAGTAATCAAGATACAGTGGGAACTCACATGAGACAAATGACAACTTCAGGTCAAAGGACTAACCTGTACTCATGCCACTTGAGAACTTCCATCTGACGATAGGTATAATACCATCTAGAAGTTCTTGGTATGTCCGTCCAGTGTACCCACCTCTAGTGAGCACCTGTATACTATCTTAGGTGTCACAACACCAATGGCTTGTGAGACCGTCCATCGCCCCTCGTCGGGTTCTCGAAACGTATACACTAGTCTACCCCGTAATATCGATGCCCAGTCTCGATACTCCCGCGACTAGGGACATTTAAGGATGTGCTTATAGGCTACCCAGCTCTCACGTATATGATCGCCATCATAATGCTGGTAGTCAAGCAAGAATCCTATGGGCTTCATCATTATGTATTAGCGACACACAATAACAAGTAAAACATGTACACATCAATGATAAAGACAAAGCAGATAGCATACTATCATTTCGAGTAAGATTGTTATACCTGTATAGGTCCTCCCTCAATCATCATAATCGCGTGCCTGCAATTACAATAATTGCCTTGAGAGCACTATATCCAACAATCTCCCACTTGCACTTAAAGCTAATTATTGCGGCATCGCATACCCATATCCCGTGTGCTATCGAATACCCAACTTCTCTACTAATCAGTTTCTCAAATCTCGTTTGAGAAACATCCGTGTGAGAGAAATAGCCTTAGTGAGTGGATCCGCTATAATTTTTCAACTTCATCTCTCTATATCTCAACTTTGCGGAGCTGAACAATCTCCCAATATGAGCGATACCTTGCCTCAAGAATTTGTCTGGATACCTGATGGGACCAAGTTCATCAATGAACAACTCCTATCCAACAAACTTCTTGGGTTGTATCCTCTATTGAGTTATAACCGGCTTCCTGCACCATGATTACCTCAGTATCCTTATTGGAACACTATCCAATACACTGATCCTCAGAAGAGGATAAACTCATAACTCTGACAGTATCTCTGTCATCTAAGTCAGCTTGGAAGCCTGAACTGATAACTACCTCCCAAAGGAGGTTGCCATTATCCTTACCAAGAACATCCTCTTATGTTCTTTACTTCTTCCTTTTTTTCTCGAGATTTGCTGAAGTGCGTGGAGTCCATCTTGGGTATGAAATACCTGGTCACCTGGAAGTTACCACTTCCTATGACCTGTTGATAACAAGTAGGGGTAATAGAAGTGTCAAATTATATCCATATGGACTTCGGCATAGACACTGAAGTAAACGTCACATCACAATCCACAACGGGTATTTGATGAAAACTCTTTACAACAAGTCTAGACTTATTAGGTTAGTACCTTTCCACCTGCATAGATCTTGTAAGATCTACCTTCTCCTAATGGGTTTTACCTCGTTCATGAGCACCCAGCAAAATCCAAAATCCATAATTTGCTGAAGTGCATGGAGTCCATCTTGGATATGAAGCATCTGGTCATCTGGAAGTTTCCACTTCCTATGACCTACTGATAACTAGTAGGACCATCATCTCCATGATGCTGAACTCCCTGTCACCGTCTATGAGAATACCGAAGTGTCTCTCGGGTGTCTGAGGTCACCTACTAAAATCTGCGGAGTGTCTAACGGTTTGTCAAGTCCAATTGAATCCTTAGGTTCTACTAAATTTTCGGTAACCGTTTGTGGTTCTGGAATCACTTCCAATTATACCATACTTCCACTAGTTTCTTTTGCAAAAAGATCCTTTTATAAAATGGCGGCGAGTCAAGAACAATGTAACTATTGATCTTGAAAATTGTAGAAATAATATCCTAGTGAATGCTTGGGATAATCCACAAATCGCCATTACCGAAGCGTGCCTCAAGTTTGTCCGGATTCTGCTTTTAAACAGAAACCAGATAACTCCATATCTTAACAACCTGAAGATATGTAACCATTCTATGTCCATATAGAATTAAGGCACTAATTTAGATGGAACCAGATTCAAAAGTCATGCATCTGTTTCTAGTGCATATTACCTAATGGAAAAGGGCCAATACAATATTACTTATCATGGAGCACTTCCACTAATGTGTAATCTGTAAGAGAATCAAGTTCTCGATATTACTATGATGGAATACCCAGAATTAGTATCTACATCTTCAATCACCTCGAAGAATCCCGACACTTCTAACGTATGGTTCTCTACTTTATTTTTATACCTACAAACTTCTCAAAATCTTTGGACCTTACATTACTACGAATGCGTGTCTAAAAACAGAGAACTCATAGGTAATTCTGAATGAAGTAAGAGTACCAACCCCTTTGTCCTAAAGAACACTGAACAACATACATTTTCATGTATAAGTCCCAAGAGTATACCAACTCAAATTCTGTGTTTTGTAAATTGAAAATTGTATCTTGGTTAAGAATGTCTTACACCGTTATTTAATGCACTTTACCTTATCCTCAAATGATAAAGGTAAATGTTCACAACACATTTTTCAAAATGTATATCTGACTTTATAAAAATAAAGGTACAGATATTTCATTTTAAAATCTGGTGCATAACAACGGTTATTCGAAACCAAATATTTGCCGTTAAGCAAAAACTAGGCGATTTAATCCAATATCATTAATTACAACGAATTCCAATATTGAGGATCAATTGCCCATTTTCCAATATTCTGCTCCTACTTATCATCTGTATCACCGTATAGATGTGAGATCCAAATCTGGTAAATACATATCTTGGAGTCAGAATTAATTGGGAAAACAGTTCTCTTTTACATGTACACAGAAATACTGAAACATGAAAAATGTTTCATAGGGGATGGTCAGGAATTTCTAGTAACGCCTTTTCCATTATCCAGATTCATGACAGTAGTCGCAATTTTCTTTGCCTTCACTTCAATCCCTTTATATGTCTCTACATCTTACCTTCTGCACACCTCCCTTAGGCTAATTAGTTTTCTTCTTTCCCTACCTTTCGGCACCAGCCTGAGGTTTGGAAGAAGACTATCCAATAAGTATAACAGGTGTACTCTCCTAATCAAGGAGCTCTCGCAACCTGAGAGAAGGTAAAGGGAAGAGACAACTGAATAATCCAATCCAATTTCTTCAGAACCTGTGGCCATTCTCGACTGAAGTAACTTCTTCGAGTTTGTATGTAACTATACGATGGCCGTTCCAAGCAATATGGATCATCATAGTGATACGACGTGTTCTGAAGAAATGCAAAGGGTAAAGTAGGAGTGGCAGGGATATATGTGACTTTGTCGCGAATCAATACAAGCCAAAGCTAAGGGTGTAAAAAGGTTCGGTCAAATTGGTTCATGAGTTTTTAAGGTAAGTCATGGGTCGCTGTACCAGATAGAGAGAAAATAAACACTCAGCGTGCACTCTTTCAAGATCAAATTGGTTATCACTTTATCTAATCAGGATGGCTCCCACTGTTTCCTCGAATTCTCCTTCAAACCCTAAAAGGAGAACTAGTCGGGATCATTTACACTTTACAAGTTCGCTAACCATTCAGCCAGGCCAGTGTTGGTTCTCCGAGGGAGGTCCCCCGTGCTTTCGCATGGACCCAATTAATAATCTCGTTTCTGCAGAGATGTAATCTTGTTAACACTTTCTAGACACCTAATAGGTTAGCTAATTGTGAAGTGAAAAATCTTCCGAGAAGTAATATATACTCATCAGCAGGAATCGGGACCCAACTATCATCATGTGATAACTTGACGGAATCCACTCAAGTCACCACACTTCAGAAGGTATGCGCATGCCTGGCAAGTTTCCCGTATGTTTGAAACTCCCGATATAGTTTTTTTCCCAAACGCTTATGATCTTGACGTAGGCCAACATATCATAAGTCGTTAGTCAAGTTCAACCCATTATTATCCTGGATTAATTTAGACCCACCCGCACAATTCCTTGACGTAGGCTAAAATAACTGTACGACTGTCCTAAATAATCGCATATCCATGCAGCGAACAAGCATTACCCAGCTACCATTCACTATGCCTTGACGTAGGCCAACATACATAGCATGAATACTTGGTGATACTTGTAAGAAATGACGGAGGGCTACGGTTGGTTTTTGGCGAAAAACCTTTAACGTAATGAACTTGATATCATTGAAGGAATTCGAGTGGCTTTGAAATGGAGTGGTTTAATCTCCACATTTTAAAACCAGTAACATAAACTTTTGCTTAAGAGCGAACTCCTAATGAAGGGATCAAGGCTCTTCCTTCGTAGAATGAGGTGCGGGATATTCCTAACCGAATACCTCTATGCAAAGCAAAAGAATACGACCATGAGTTTTAAAGAAAACCGAGTAGTTTTAAAATTGGTTTCGACAACATAATTTAGGTTTATTTTTCCTTGCATTATTTTGATAATGCGTTCCCATCATTTTATGTTTCCACGCCACAAAGAAACAACCAAAATAACATGCTTTTTATATGCCATCCGCATTCGCCACGGGGCCCCGTCATGAACCGTTAGATTACTTAACTAACGGCAGAGTGGGTGCTGGACTAGCGCGGATGCAAAACATATAGAAGCATTTACTAAATATATATAATATATATATCAACATCGCAGGCAGATAATAGTCATCACAGGCAGATAAAATCATTACAACCATGCGAACAACAATATGGAATAGCAGATAATCTAGGAGCCCCATGTTTTATTTGAGCCATAAATGAAACGCGACGTTCCCCGGTTGTGTGGATAGCCAGTGCAATGAAGATCCTAGACCCCTACGAGTGCGGCAAGTTACCCGCTAATCCCCGAAGTGAGGCAACCTCGATCAACAAAGTGATTGGGCCGCCCAGCACTTCACGAAATCTGGTGACTTGAGCACCCTTCCGTGGGTCAACCTATACCCTCTTCGAGTGTGGCGAATAGCCCGCCAATTCTAGAGTAAGACCCCCCGGTCTCAACGCCATGAGATGCGGGCCTGTTGCCCTCTAGAACCTGGCTATTCGAGCACTCCTCCGCGGGGTAATCCTAGTACAGAAAAGAAAATATATATACAACGAAGACATTGACCTCAACCCGGTCGTGCCCCAATAAAAGAATATACAAACTGGCAGTGACGACAGTTCACATGTCGGACGCTCGCCCTGCAATAAAGAATATACAAATGAATCTGAACTGTACATCTAACATTGCACACAAGGCTATCTTTCACGACAATCCGCCCATACCATAACCAGATATATAAATAAATATATATATATATATATATATATATATATATATATATATATATATATATAACCGCAGAAGCAAGCAACACCAGAATGTGTGCAACCCCATCTAAATGAACATATAGCAATTAGACGACGTTCAGCAATACATATACAACATCACAGTTACCGACGATGCAAAAGTTTCGAGTTTTTAAAACTCCCGAGTTGTCCCAAAGCTAAGATGACACAAATAGAAATCTGGGACAAATCAAACAACACCAAAAATACCAATTTACAAAACCCAAGACACAACATGAAAACGAGGTTCATAGGTGAATAGTGAAAAGGTGAGGCCGGCCAAAATGAGATTCTTGCCGGTCCAATGATGATCAAATCTGCTCGTTTTCATTGTGTGTCACTATCTAGTCTAGACTAAGCTTCTGCACTTGTTTAAAAATTTTTAGAGACCAAAAATATTTCAGACAGAAACTGGGTTTTGAAAATGGAGTTTTCGGTTTTGAAACTTGAAGCATCGTCAAACACTACTTTATAGTGTTTGGGTGGCTCTGATACCATGTTGGGATCCGGCGCCCGCTCTGCGGAGGCCGCGGGCGAGGCAGAAGCGAAAACAAAAACTTTTTGCGGGCACCGAACGCTCACACCCGAGGATTCGATCTAAACACCATAAACTAGAAATCTAAAACATGCAAGGTTTGAGGAAATACAACCTTTGTCGCGTGTCCACCCAATTGTGGAAGACCCCTCGAAGCTCGTAGATGCCGGGATCGCGCTTGAGAATTGACCATCCTTGTCGAAGACGATCCACCCAAGGGAACGCGGAGGAGGCACGAACCGACGACCCAAATTCGCTAGGTTTGGATGGATGGTGATATAGGAATACTCTACTAAATTTCTCTCTCTATAATCTTGCTCAAATATGGGAGCAAGAAGAAGAAGGAGAAGGAGAAGAGGAAGCATGGAGCAAGAGCTCAACTCAAGAAAATAATCATCCAACCAAAACCCAAGTAAAAAGGAATGGCTTCATCAATATCAACCATGCACCTATATTGCAACCAAATGAAAAATCATTTTAAAAGTAAAGCCATGCTTTTCTACCATGTTTGGACCATGCCTCATTGTCTCTAACTTCACACTTCATTTCTTTATTTGATTTTCTAAAAAGGAAAATCAAATATGAGGTGTCTTTCTTCTAGAAGCATTGCCGTATAAATTCAGAATACTTCACCTGGTATATTTATCGCTATATATACGCGGATCCGTATAAAAATACGGATAGCACCAAATAGAGAAAATAAATAGTGAACAATAATACTAAAATACATGTATCGAAATACATATATAAATTATTAAATCAAAACCTGAGTTAATAATCCGGCTTAATCCTAAGCCTGCTAGTATTATCAACTGTCCGATAAAAATCCGTATACGTATTTAATCGGACCCTTGCACGTACCACCGTACGGCTCCTATATCGGGCGCCTGAACCGGGAAAGCCCTCTGTGTGGGACTCTAAAGACTCGACAATACGCCGGCAGTGGGTTTAACCACAAGCACGTCAGCGGCACTAGTTGTACGTAATGGCTACCTAGGTAGTTGCCGAAAGGGAGGTCGATAATCAAGTGCGTCCTTACCTTACTGAGCCTGAATGTGACAATCTCCATACAGTCCGGTCTCTTTGTCAAAGAGTATCGCATATGGGTCTAGGGGGTGGATAACGTCAGACCCCTACTAACCCGATAAGTCGTTTCTGAGTCAAGCTCATCACCAACTGAGATACTACTGATCAACTATCAGTAAATCTCCCGTACCGTGGCCATGGATTTCTAGTGATAGCTAACCGAACACAGCGCGATATCGACTCCTAATACCAAGAGAGACGAATCCTTGACAGTTGACCACTGCCTCTGTTCGCCGTCGAAAACCGGGAAGACATACGTCTTGCCTGAATTTGGGGGCAGATACTATTTGGGTTTATCCGTACACCTCTCCGAAGATGCCAAGTTGATTTATGGCATCGTGTATCGGAGGTTTGGACAGATGCGGCCGATGTAGCAGACTTCATCAGATTCCCCCTCATTGTGAGGGGTTTTTGATTGTCGGGACGCTCTTCCCTGCAGGCGTAAGCCCCTGCAGTTAATTATGCTACCGCATCGCGGTAACCACTTTCTCCTTCTCCCGATGGTCATTTCGTGTCGTGTGTGTTTGTTTTGTTTTTTGGTTGTCCGTGGATTGTATATGGAGACTAATTTATGTTGTCTCCCGTAGGGCGTGGATTAGTCCAAATCCGTATTTTCTTGGGCTGGGTTTAAGGATCGTTAATCTCATTGAGATTAAGATCGACTTAAACGTCTGTTGAAGATACGTTAGTCTAATTTTAGACTAAGATCTACTCAATAGGGTTTTGGGATCATTTAGATCCAACGAAAGAGTATTTGGCCTCTATCGTTTTAGTTTAAGGACATTGCAGTCCACAAGTTTAAGGACATCATAGTCCATGGTAGTTTAGAGACATCATAGTCTATAAGTTTAAGGACCTCATAGTCCATAAAGTTTAAAGATGTCATAGTTTGTGGGGTTCTAGTTTAACCAGTTTGGGGGATGCGCCAAAAGTTATTGGTTTATTGAGACCCTCCATCTCTTTGAAGACGTTGAAGGATTACAATGACATATATCAGAGGTATGGAGAGATGTACCCTTGAACCAATGTCCTGATTTGGGGAAAATGGGATGAATATTAGTTTAGACGTCATCCGTTGAGAGCTTATTAGTTGTTTTTGGAATTGAGCCTGGTTTTGGAGAGCCCGAGCATGAGGGGCTCAATTTGGTCTGAATCTGGCTAATGTTAGCCTTTCGTAGTGTTCAACACTAACATATTATTCAGCGCTCACATGCTCCCACGTGAGGTGTTTGAAATAGTGTTAAACACTGAAAATCTGAGGCGCTCACGTGGGGTCACGTGAGGCGCTTGAAATATTATTAAATTTCAAGAATCTGAAGCGCTGCTTCTTTTGAATTTATTCTTTATTCTTTTCTGAGTGCCAAGCGCTGTTAGGTCACGTGGGATCATGTGAGGCGCTTCCTTTGGTTTATTCTCTTTTTGTTTTGTAAGTGCTAAGTACTGCTATGGGATCACGTGTGATCACGTGAGCAGATCTCGGCTATTCTCTTTTGTTCATCAAAAGCGCTCATGTGGGAGCACGTGATCGGCTGTTTATTATGTTGGGTGCCAATCCCTCTACGTGCATGGAGATTTTGAGTTTCAAGACTTTCAAGCTCATTGTTTTATAAGAATTAAATTCTTAGTTTTTCCCTCAGGTTCAGGATCTGTATGACAGAATATCCCCGATGAGAATTAAATTCTCAACTTGTGGGGAGATCTACTTCTGCAGATCTTTTACCATAAGGGAGAACTAAGTTCTCATATGAAGGGTTAAACCCTTGTTTTATCAGAGGAATTAAATTACTAGGAATTAAATTCCTGCATACTTTTATAGGAGAATTAAATTCTCTAAACTTAGATCTCCCTCTAGGTTTTGGATCTGCATGGCAAAATCTTCCCGATGAGAATTAATTTCTTAACTTGTGGGGAGATCTGCTTCTGCTGATCTTAACCAGAGGAAGAACTAAGTTATTTGAGAATTGTTAAACTGTTGTGTAGGCGAAGAAAGGATGAGGTATTCTCCGTGTTTTGTTCCTTCTCTTACCTCGGATATTTCTTTTGTTTTCTCTTTTTTGACTTCAAGTTTTTATCTCTCTCTTTTTTTCTCTTTTTCTCAGAACTTTGAAAGCTTCCTTTTTCTCCTTTTTTTTCTTGTTTCTTTTGGGCTCCTATTTATAGGAGAAAGAAAAGAATCGGTTTGTTTGGCCAAATCTCTTATTAAGAGATTTTGATTGATTTTATAATCAACCAAAATGATCTTTTAGATCAATCGGTGAATTTTATTCACCGTTGGATTTTAATCCAAGGATTCCTGTTTTACAGAAGTTATTTCTTTTGTTGTTCTTAACAAGTTTAGGAAGATTTTCCTTGCACAGAATTTTTCTGTTGATGGTGATTTTTTGATCGCCATTGGATCTTTAATCCAACGGTGATCTGTTTTACAGAGCGTAATCTTTCTTGTTTAGAAAGATTCAAGGAAATATTTTCCAAATAAAACTTTTGGTCTTTAATTAGAGTTTACTTCTATCGGTTCAGAAGGCATAGGAGTCTATCACGTGTAGCACGTGACCCCACCAAATTAAGCCCACCAAAAGGTGTAACGTGCTACCACGTGAGTTTCTTTTATGGTCAACTTTTTTGCTTTATTCAGGCGCCTGTATGCTTTGTTTATAGAAATCACGTGTCTGCACGTGAGGCCCGGTTTTAGCTTAGTTTTGTCAAGCGCAGTGCCTATCACGTGTGGGCACGTGATGCTCCACTTGGGGACTTTTTTCCCGTTGCTCTATTTATTTATTTATTTTCCGTAAGGGAATAAATGCCCCCACCGCGTTGTTCTCACGTGGTTTACACGTGAGTGCAACGCTGTCACTTTTACAGCCGTTGGATTTTCTAGGGGAACGGGAAGATGAACCGCCCTTGTCACGTCTTATAAATGCAGGGGTTTGGTGCCTTACGCAGCCACTGTTTCCTTCATCTTCTTCCTTCTTCATTTTCTTTGAGAACTTAATTCTCTTCCTCAGAGCTTAGTTCTCTGCCTTTGCAAATTTTCAGAGTTTAACTCTGCCCAAAGAAAACCCTTTTTAGGTAACGCTTTTGTACATCAGAAAACTTTTCTTTTTTAAAGAGAGCCACTGGATTTTAAATCCGCCATGAGATCTTTGCTCTCCTCTAAAAATCGTCTTTTTAGAGATCCAAAGACGTGATCTTTGAGCAGTAAACCTCCACATATCAAGCATTTTCTTCTGAGTTTAAGGATTCATGGGATTTTTGTTTCTCATATATATATATATATTTTTGTGAGTTTCTGGAATTTAATTCCATCATATAAAAGGAATTTAATTCCTAAAGCGAAGAGCTTAGCTCTGAAGATCAGGAGGACCCTTCGGGAATTTTATTCCCTGGTTTTCTTGATGGTCTCTTCATAGGGTTTTACCCTTATTTGCACAGATTTGAATTTGTTGGTACTTAACAGGACCTGTCTTCCCAAGAATTTGTTTGAATCCCAATGCTTGTTTAATGAGGGTCTTCTTTTATTCTCGTAATGATTCTATTGTCTCATCATTGGTGAGCCGCCATATTGATTTTGTGGGGTCCATGTGTCTTGTAGGCAGTGGTCCCGCAAAACAGACATTTTGTTGTCTTCTTTTGTTACTATATATATATGGGGTACCTGGTATGAGCATATCATTCGGGGCCGCCGCATCTTTCTTTGCGAAGTGCCAACAGAGCCTCTTCGCCCAGTCTTGCCGATGGAGCGTTCGCAGATTGCCTTTGCAGTGGAGGTGATGGATTGGACTCCTACAGGTTGGCTTGAGCCGTCGACAGCCGGGATACCAAACCAGCCTTTGCCAGCCATAGACATCTTAGGGCGTCGTATTTGCCAAGGTGAAGCCCATCCCTGAGGACAAGTCTATAAGATAGGGCTTACCCCTCGCCATCCAACGGGCTATCTTCTCTGGGCTCGCTATATCTTGTCCGCTCATTGTGCGCGATTGCAGAAGGTCGGGCTTTATCAGGCGGTGTACGCGTCTCTGTTTCATTATTATCAGTCTCCCCATGTCTGGTGGGTTAAAGCTTTCCTAAATCAATGGAATCTTCCCACCAACACTTTCTTGCTAGGGGATCGCGAGGTCTCGATTTCCCTGGAAGAGTTCCGCGAGGTTTCCGGATTGCCGATCAAGAGAGAACACTATGAGGAGTTGCTGCCTCCTGATGAGTGTGTATTTGTGACCGTGCCTGCTGGGCTTGACGGCTTGATGAGTGAAAACGCCGTCCGGCATCAGTACCCTAGTCTAATCAAGACTCTGGGTATTTTCGAAAAGTTGTTCGTGGAGTCAGAGGGACATGGCGTCACTTTCACGAGCTTTATTGCCTGCTTCCTCTGTGAAGATGCCTTATCAAAGGAGGCTCCGAAATTTGCGAACATTAGCGGCCCCTTTGGGTTTGGGTTGGATAAGTTGCCCGCCAAAGAAGAAGATTTACCGCAGTTCTACATCCCGATCTTGCTTGCCGTGTCCTTCAATTCAATTGCAGCTCCCAGCATGGATGAGGAGACCTTCTTTGTTGGTTTTATTAGCCTTTGGCTTAGCTGGTTTGCCATTCCAACGCATCGTCGCTTCATGAGAGCTTCGGTCATTTATCCTGCTCATCGCGTTGCCGAAGGGACACGACTGGCTGTGAGCATTGCGGGGTTATCACACTTGTACCATGGGCTGAGCACTACGGCCAATACCTCGACCCCGGGTGTGGATGTGGTGAGTTTCTCCCTTCATTATTTTATGTCGTGGATTGAGATGCACGTGTTAGGGGCATTCGCAGCGCACCAGAGACCGAATTTCTATGATGCTTACACCTTCCCGCGGTTCATGAGGTTGGTGGACGCTTCTGCTCCTGATCCGACTCAGTTAGGGGCTCGTCGTGTGCTGCTTAACCCTTATGCCAATGAAGGCGGGATGATCTTCAATGACCGAGTCCTCTCTGCTCCTTCGGGTCCTACTCAACAGCTATTCGATTTATCAAAAGGGGAGCACCATCCTTGAAGCCTAAGGAAGCCATGCACTTGTATTCGATTAGGCCGGGTTATTTGGTGTTCCGTCGAAATGATACGGTTCTTTTTATGCGGTATAATCCGCACCGCTTTGCCCGACGATTGGGTTATAACCAGGGTGTTTCCTTCGAGGCATTCATGGTGGAGCCTAGCTCGTCTTTGGGAGTTGTTCGTGATGCCACCCATCACTTCATGCGGCTGAACACCGGCTCTCGCTTCATGATCCCCGAGGCCGACTATATTCCAAGGTGTATGGGGGCTTTTACGGGTTAGTACCGCCACCGAGTTGGTCCCATTATTGCCGAAGAGAGGCGGATACTTTTTGGAAATAGAGCTCCCACCCCAACCCAGGCCATGGGAGTCCCGCCGCGACCGTGGACAGTGGTTCGCCCTTCCATGAGGGGTACTGGTGTCTTACTTATCCCTGAGGCAGCGGATGCAGAATTGATTCCTCCCACGGTTGGTATGCCGATGCGCACTAGAGCTCAAGCAAGGGCCTCTGATAAAGCGACAGCAGTAGTTTCATCAGTTGCGGCATCATCAATGGCAGTGTCATCATCGGTAACACCGCCAAAAGAGGATACTGGGGGCGAGGTTGGTCAGCGCCGTATCAAAGCATCAAAGGGGAAGAAGCGATCCTCCTCTAGTGTCAGCCCCGGCTCGAAAAGGAGGAAGAAAACGGTTACCGGTCTGATCGACCTCTTGCTCGAACCTGACGTTGTCGCTCATGACGAACCTATATCTATGCTAAAGCCGGATGATGGTCTTATCTTTCCGTGTTCGTTTGCCGAGGAAGCCGCACAATTGGCTGAGGCTATAAGGTGCTCACAGGACAAAACTGAGAATGTGAGCGTCCCGAAGAATCCTTATCCCCCCGTTATATTCTACGAAGATCCCCTATCAATACGGCGAATATTTATAGGTTCCCTGGAACAGGGAGGCGAGATAGCCCTCAAGAAGCCTATCTTAGCCGCTTCCAAAGATGAGCTGTCTTTGAAGACCGGTGGCCACGAATCCACATTTGAACCCCGACGAGCACACGTTCTCATGAACGAAAAATAGCTCGAAAAAGCCATATTAGAAGCATCCTGGTGCATCGGTATGTGTGCTTTACGTATCTTTATATATTACTTATATCGCTTCTTATATATCCTTATCTTTGCGAAAACCTTGCCGGGACTTCAGCACTGGCAGAGAATTTGAGCTCAAGTCGCGTCTTGATTGTGGACCCTTTAAATATCCCCGATGAGACACCAGTAGGTGTGGAGGAGGTCGTCACAGCTGCTATTCTTACTGCGGAGCTTCCTTTGGAGGCCTCTGTTCTCCTGGTGTTCGTTCTTCCGGAAGAGGTACCTTTACCGGTCGTAGATTTAATGGACCTTTCTGATGACGGCTTGGAGATTGTGGAATGGTTAATTGGGACCGCCGTCCCTTCATTGGAGCCTAAAGTGGCGGCCGTTTTCCCTCAACTGGAAGCTGTCATGCCAGCGAATGTCTCTGGTGATGTTCCTGAGGGCATGGAGGAGGCTGCCAAAGCTGCTATCCCTCCGGTTCAAGGCGGGAAGAGTATCGAAGGTAGTCTTCTTATTTTTCTTTAATGATCTCTCTATTATCTGACTCTTTCTGTCTTTTCAGAATTGCGAAGATTGGCGGCGGCCATCGTGAATTTATCTCCTAGAAAGTCCTTTCAGCGTCTGCTCGAGATGTCCGCCCCACAGGCTATTTCCCGGCAAAGTACCGTCCTCTCTTCTGGGCAAGGTTGGTGTTATTTGACCCCTTCATTGTATCATCATTATTTCGTATAACGAGGTTGATATATCTTCTGCAGTCCTGGAAGCTGATGACGAAGTTGAGATCCTCGAGGGGCCTGGGATCTATCCAATCCTCCTTGCATGACTGTGGGTAAGTAAGATTCTGACGTTACTTTATATATTCTCTGAGCGTAAATCTCATAGATTGTTCATGGATTTTGACAGCCTTGCCCGCTCTTATCCCGCTGGAGTCTCGCATCATTATGCCACCAGGCCCTTATACTTTGCGCGCATCTGAACGGATGGCGAAGCAAAGCCTTCACTCCTTGTCGGCTCTTATCGAAGATCTCCGTGCAGGTAACTTGATCACGGCCGAAGAGTTTGCTGCTGAAGCCAACATTTCTTTGCCCTTTCTTGCCGCTTACCATGATGAAACATTGGTGCATGTCTGGGTCGAGTTTTGTCGTCGAGTGGAGGCTTGTTTACATGATCTCGAGTGCACACGCCTTCCCTCAGAGGTCGTGGCTGCAAAGACGAGCTTGCGGGGGCTGATTGAACGGTGCTTCACAAATCTACAATCATGTGAGAAGAGGTTTAACCGGAAATTCTCGGAGAGGGAACTGGCCTCGAATGCTTTGGGGGAACTTCAAGTTGAGCTCACTACCAAGACCACTCATGCATATGAACTTTGGCGGGTGCTTTAAGAAGTTATCAGGGAGGTGGTCGCTCTCGACAAAGCCATCATTTTTACCCGTAAGATGGTTGAAGCACACAAAGTTGCTGAAAAGAAGCTTGAAAGTCGGCTCGCCTCCTATCAGGCTCAACAGTTTTAGGCGGAGACCTATCTCGTGGCGATAACAAGCTTAAAGCCGAGGCCCAGCGGAAAAGCGATCAATTGAGGAGCTTATTGTGCCGTCCGCCGGCTTAAAGAATTTTTTGTAAATTTTCTTTCTCTTTTATCCACTCCTGAATGAGAGGGTATTTTGTATTCATTTTGATTCTTTTTATGACGTGTATCTTATATTCATTTTGAATTCATAAATAAAAGGCAATTTTTTTTATCTCGTACTTGCATGTAGCTCTGATGGATGTGGTCCATATGTAGTTTATTTTGATCTTCTTGCTGGGCAGCAATGGCTTAGGCGACAGGGTTAGGATTTTCCACCTAAGACTTTTCAATTTTATGAGCCGTGAGGGTCTTATAAAGATTTTTCTGTCTGCGAGTCGAGAGGATCTCGTAGGCGTAATTTCTACTTGGGGGTCATGAGGACTCCTAAGTGCATTTTCTTGTGAGAATCGTAAGGATCTCACAAGAGAGCTTTTCTCTCCTTTTTTTTTATGGGTTAATAGGTTTGTGTGTTGACTTATTTCCGAGCCGAAGCATTGCTTTACGACAGGGAGATCATGGGTTGATGTATTCCCGAGATGGAGCATTGCACCGGCAAAGGGGTTTGACATATGTCCGAGTCGAAGTGTTGCTTTAGGACAAGGAGGTCAGGGGTTGACATGTATCCGAGTCGAAGCGTTGCTTTATGACAGGGAGGTCAGGAGTTGACATGTATCTGAGTCGAAGCATTGCTTTACGATAAGGAGGTCAAGGGTTGGCATGTATCCGAGTCGAAGCATTGCTTTACAACAAGGAGGTCAAGGGTTGACATGTATCCGAGTCGAAGCATTGCTTTACGACAAGGAGGTCAAGGGTTTGACATGTATCCGCGTCGAAGCATTGCTTTACGACAAGGAGGTCAAGGGTTGATATGTATCCGCGTCGAAGCGTTGCTTTACGACAAGGAGGTCAGGAGTTGACATGTATCCGAGTCAAAGCATTGCTTTACGACAAGGAGCTCAAGGGTTGATATGTATCCGTGTTGAAGCGTTTGCTTTACGACAGGGAGGTCAAGGGTTGACCTGTATCCGAGTCGAAGCATTGCTTTAGGACAAGGAGGTCAAGGGTTTAACATGTATCCGCGTCGAAGCATTGCTTTACGACAAGGAGGTAAAGGGTTGACATGTATCCGCGTCGAAGCGTTGCTTTACGACAGGGAGGTCAGGAGTTGACATGTATCCGAGTCAAAGCATTGCTTTACGACAAGGAGGTCAAGGGTTGACATATATCCGTGTTGAAACGTTTTCTTTACGACAGGGAGGTCAGGGTTTGACATGTATCTGAGTCGAAGCATTGCTTTACGACAAGGAGGTCAAGGATTGACATGTATCCATGTCGAAGCGTTGGTTTACGACAGGGAGGTCAGGGTTTGACATGTATCCATATCGAAGCATTGCTTTACGACAAGGAGGTCAAGAGTTGACATGTATCCGTGTCGAAGCATTGCTTTACGATAAGGAGGTCAGGAGTTGACATGTATCCGTGTCGAAGCATTGCTTTACGACAGGGAGGTCAGGAGTTGACATCGGGTTGACTCTAGGTTGCCCATGAACCGTAGTGTCTTGGAACTGAGGACTTTGTCATGGCTCCGATTGGTGGCGTCGCGTCCGTGCACTGCTGGCGTAAGGAGGAACACCAGTGTTGGTCTCTAAGCTGTAAATGTGGCCGTCGAGATTTGGAGCTAGGGGCTTTGCCATGGCTCCGCTTCGTTGCAACTCTGAGGTCGGCTGTTGGCGTCACGTTTGCATCCGGTTGGAGTGAGAGGAAACGCCGTTGTTGATCTTTAGGCTGTAGATGTGGCCGTCGAGATCTGATTTTCTGTTGGGACATGTGGTTCCCTTTTTGTTTTATGCCCATGGATTGTATACAGGGGTCACTATGGACTTACCCACAGGGCAAGAAGTTTCATTCTTCATTCATTTTTTTTCCGCGATGCTCTATCATTTCAGCTTTTATATCGCGAAGTTCGCGATTGCCCAACCATTTCGGTTATTTTTCGCGGTGCCCAATCATTTCGGCTATTTTTCTTTTTGCTCGCTGCTTTTTATTGCGAGTTGCCCAATCATTTCGGCTATTTTTTATTTTTACTCGCTGCTTTTTATTGCGAGTTGCCTAATCATTTCGGCTGTTTTTGTATGCATATATTTTACTTGCTGATTTTGTTGCAAGTTGCCCTATCATTTCGGCTATTTCGTATGCATTTATGGCTCGCTGACTTTTTGCCGTGAGTAAGGGACTTGGAATCTGATACCGATTTTAGGCATCAGCATCGCTACAACTGGGATATTGCCAGGAGCGAATCATCATTTGCCTTTGTCGGTTCGAACAAAGGTGGCTTAGCAAACAGGGTTAAGGTCCTGTCGATTAAGGCTTTTGACTTCATGAGCCGTAAGGGTCTCATAAAGGTATTTTTCCCTACGAGTCATGAGGATCTCGTAGGCGCGTTTTCTCCTTAGGAATCTTGAGGATTCTTAAGCGTGTGTTCTCTTATAAGTTGTAAGGATCTTATAAGAGTGTTTTCTCCTTATAAGTCGAGGGGACTTGCAAGTGTTGTTCACCATATAAGGATATCCCTTGTTGCTGGTGGGACTCTCTTGGGGAAATGTTTATTCGTGCCCATGGATTGTATACAAGGGCTAGAATTGGACTGCTTGTAGGGCAGTTTGGAAAATGTGATGGGTTAAGAACAGGTTCAGATCCCTGTAGCTTAAGGCTTTTGAATCTTATGAGCCGTGAGGATCTCATAAGGGGAATTCTCTTTATGAGTCGTGAGGATCTCGTAAGTGTTTTTTCTCCTTAGGAATCGTGAGGATTTTTAAGTGTATTGCTTCCCTTTGTGAGTCGTAAGGATCTCACACCGGTATTTTCTCCTTACAAGGTCGAGAGGACTTTGCAAATGTCTTTTAACGAGATTCGCCCTTTCGGGTTTTCACAAACTTGCCGGTAGCCCTGCTGTTTTTACTCACGGAGCCCTTTCGAGTTTTAATCCGTGTCCATTTCGCTTATGGACGTACCTTTTTTTTACCGCGTTAGCCTAAGAATGCTGCGGTTTGTAGTAGTTTACAGACGTTTCGGTCCGTAGTTAGTTTTAGGACATCTCCATCCATAGTTAGTTGTAGGACATCTCGGTCCGTTGTTAGTTTAAGGACGTTTTGGTCCGCTGTTAGTTTAGGGACGTTTCGGTCCATAGTTAGTTTTAGGACATTGCGGTCCCTTGTTAGTTTAAGGACGTTTCGGTCCGTACACCGGCTACTACTTATAGAGTTTGGGCTTAGGAAGATAGAGAGCGGACATAGGCGTCATCATCTATCGTTGACCTAGGCCGTGATTCGTTAGGCGTAGTATTTTTTTAGAAACCGACCGTTTATTAGCCTGAATGGTCTTTCGCCATGCATATCAATGAGCAAGTAAGCCCCACCTTGGTAGCCCTTGTCTATGATGTATGGGCCTTCGTAGTTGGGCTCGAATTTCCCCCGTTTGGCATGATTGGGGATCATAGGTCTTTTGACAATTACCACGAGTTCGCCTTGGCGGAATGTTCTCGGCCCAGTCAATCTTTTGTATGAGCGCGTCATCTTTGGTTTGTAAGCCTCCAAGTTTTGCTGCGCCATGAGCCGAGTTTCATCAAGGGCATCGAGCTCCTCAAGGCGAAGATGAGTATTCTCCTCGTCTGTTATCTCGTTGTGAACCACCACTCGTATAGAGGGTAGCTCTATCTCGAGGGGGAGTACCACTTCTGTGCCGAATACCAATGCATATGGTGTTGTGTTTGTGGCCGTTTTGAATGTGGTCCGGTATGCCTAGAGAGCTTCATGCAGTCTCTCGTGCCAGTCCTTCTTATTTTTGGACACTGTCTTCTTTATGATCTTCGTCAAGGTTTTGTTGAAAGCCTCAGCCAGACCGTTAGCTCGAGGATTATAGACCGAAGAGTATTTCCAGTCTATATTATGCTGCTGTGCGAAGCGGCTGATTTTATGACTTCTGTAGGCTGGCCCGTTATCGGAGATGATCCGTCGTGGAGTGCCGAACCGATAGATGACGTGTGTCTTGAAGAAATGGAGGATATTCTCCGTCTTCACTTCTCTTAGCGGTATGGCTTCTGCCTATTTAGAGAAGTAATTGGTCGTCGCCAATATGAACCGATGTTCTCTAGACGATGCGGGTTCGATGGGCCCGATTTTGTCGGTTCCCCACATTTCGAACGTCCAGCTAGCCACCGTTGGGTGTAACGGATTTGGATGCTGATGGCTGAAATCCCTGTGAATCTGGAATGAGTGGTACTGCTTCGCATATTTGAGGCAGTCCTGATTCATCGTGGGCCAATAGTAGCCCATCCTTTTGATCTTCAGCTTCATCTTTAGCCTGGCTTGATGAAAACCGCAGAGTCCATCGTGAGTTTCTTGGACGACTTTATTTGCCTCTTCCGGTCCTAGGCATCTCAGCCATAAAGAGTCGAACGATCTCTTATACAGAGTATCATTGACGAAGGCGAAAGACAGAGCTCGTTTCATGAGCTGATGTCTTGAGGATGCGTCTTCAGGTGTTCGACGGGATTTGAAGTAGTCTATAAAGACTTCTCTCCAATCCTTTGCTTTTCCCTGGTCCTCTATTTGTAGGGCCGTTTGCTTGGTCGCTTCCTTTTCTTCAAACGACTTTGGAGATATTTCTGCCGGTGCAAGAACCCGACGGCGCTGCACAACGATCCTCACATCATCGAGGTCTTCGTCAGCCAGTTCTTTAGCGAGTTTGGCTAATGCGTCCGCCTTGCTATTTTTCGCACGCGGTATGCTTTCCAGAATGTTGGAGGGAATTTGAGTCAGCAGTTCCTGCACTCTCTCGCCGTACTTTACCAACTCTGGTTTGCATGTTTGATAGTCGCCATTTATTTGACTAACGACCAGCTGGGAGTCTCCGTATATGAGGAGGTTCTCGATTCCCATGTCGACAGCGATCTCAAGACCTGCTATCAAAGCTTCATATTCGGCTTCATTGTTTGTCATCGGCTTTGTTAAGGAAAAGGCAAAGCGCATTATCCCTCCTTATGGAGTCACGAAGATGAGGCCTATCCCGGATTTGATTATGGAGGAGTTGTGCTGCCGCTTCTTCATGGAAGATGCTCCGTCGAAGTAGAGTTCCCATCAGGTATCACTCTCTTTTTCCCCACTGATCGTGTCAAATGCATGTTCATCCGGCAATTCGCAATTCAGGGGTGAATCGGCAGGTATCGGATGCTCAGCGAGGAAGTCGGCGATGGCCTGGCCTTTCACTGCCTTGAGTGGTTGATATGTTATCGAGAATTCCATCAAGAGTAGGGCCCATTTAGCGAGCCGTCCTGTTATTATGGCTCTTGACATCAAGTATTTGAGAGGATCCACTTTTGATATGAGGTGGACCTCATGTGCCAAATCATAGTGTCTGAGCTTCGTTATCGCGAAGATTAACGCCAGGCAGTGTTTTTCGATGGGGGAGTAGTTGTTTTCTGCCCCTAGAAGAACTCGACTCAAATAGTAGAGGGCTCTCTCTGTCCCTTGGTCGTTCTCTTATGCCTATAGCGTGCCTAAAGAACCTTCAAGGGTAGTTGTGTATAGGATGAGGGGTTTTCCCCTGACCGGAGCGGTCAGTACCGGCGGGTTCTGTAGATATTGCTTGATTTCATCCAGTACGCTTTGGCATTTGCGATCCCAGACGAACGGGGTCCCCTTCTTCATCAGGTGACTGTAGGGGCGGCATTTGCCGGAAAGGTTAGCTATGAACCGTCGGATGTATGCGAGCTTTCCTTGGAGAGACCGCGGTTGCTTGAGAGTTCTTGGCGGAGGCATCTCCATGATCGCCTTGATCTTTGACGGGTCTATTTTGATGCCTCGGTGTCGGATGACGAATCCTAGAATTTGCCCGAGGAAACTCCGAACGCGCATTTGAGAGGGTTCATCTTCAGGTTGTATTTCCGAAGATGTTGGAACACTATTTTCAGATGCTCCCAATGCTCCTCGTGCGATTTGCTTTTCACCACGAGGTCATCGATATAGCATTCGGCGATTTCATGTATGAGGTCGTCGAAAATCTTCGTCATGGCCCTCTGATAAGTAGCGCCGGCGTTCTTCAGACCGAAAGACATCACTTTGTAGAAGAATATGCCCAGAGGATTCCGGAAAGCGGTATGCTTCTGGTCATCGGGATGCATCTTTATCTGATTGTATCCTGATGAGCCGTCCATGAAAGAGAAGACTTCGTGAGTGGACGTGTTGTCTATCATCAGCTTGGTAACCGGTACGGAAAAGTCATCCTTCGGACAGGCCTTGTTGAGGTCTCGAAAGTCCACGCAGATGCGCACCGTCCCATTTTTCTTCATTACTGGGACGATGTTGGCGATCCAGTCAGGGTACTGAACTTCTTGGACGAAGCCGGAGTCGATTAGCTTCTTGACCTCGGCGTTGATGCTCATCTCAAGTTCAAGCCGCATCCTTCTTGGTGCTTGTTTGACTGGCTTGATGTCCGAAAATATCTCCAATTTGTGCACCGCTATCTCTGGATCTAGCCCCGGCATCTCGGAATAGTTTCATGCGAAGCAGTCCTTATACTGCATGAGCACATCCTTTAGCGTAGCCACCTGTTCTTCAGACAGCAGCTCACTGACAAACGTTGGCCGCGGGTCATTTGCCGTCCCCAAGTCGATCTTTTTCAGGTTATCTGCAGTAGTATGTATCCTATCCTCCAACTCTTTTGGCGCTGGTGGAAATTCTGAGATTAGCTCCTCTTCATCTTCATTTTCGAAGCACCAGGAAAGGTCATCCATATCCTCGGGCACTCCTTCTTCTGACAGCATTATCATATGACAGGTACAAGATCGTTTCCAAGACTGATGTTGATCTGGTTCTACTCTTGCCATATGCGTTACTTTTGATACATGCCTTTGCGGTAGGGCTACCTTCCAACCGCTGGATAGAGCGAATTTGCCGAGTTGGTATTGGTCTTCGACCCAGTTCTTGAAGGTGAAGCAGTCTTCAAGAGGATGTCCTATCGCTCTGTGATAGGAGCAATAATCTGGGTGATGAACCCCGTTTGCTTGTTCGCGGTACCGAGACTCTGGGAGTGTCATCATCTGGTGTTTCATGACAAGGTCAAAGATTCTCTTTGTCTTGTCCTGAGGGAAAGAGTATGCTCGACCCATCTTTTTCCTAAGAGACGTACTCCGGCTGACCTTTTCTTGATCGAGTGGCTTCTTGGACCCGCTTTGCTGCTGTCGAGCATTTTTTCCGTTCTTTAGTTTGTTTTTGCCTCTGCATCGGGTCTTCTGTATGACGGGATGGCGACAAAAGCCATCGTCATTCTCCATAGCTGCTTAAAGAGGCGCTGTGTCCTGGCTTTCTCGTAAATAGCATTTCAAGGCTGTGGTCGTTCCGAAATTTTTGATTCGCTTCCCGTATTAGCTTGTTCATCTGTTCTTCAAACAATGGACTCGACATCTTTATGGCGGGACCACATTCTGGTTCAGCGTCAGAGTCTTTCAGAAGGGCATCTTCTTCTTCATCGGGGTCATTTATGACATGGCAGCCGTGGAACTGCTCCCGTTTCTTGGATTGGACATATCCAAGCCCGATCGCTTCTATTTTTCCGTTGGGCAACTTTTGCTGAGTTCCGGGGACGTTCCAGATCTTGTTGTAGAATTAGGCCTATTGCGCAGTTTGTTTGAAAGGTACGCCTTGGTGTCTTAATAACCTTTTCAATCCATCTGTGTAGTATCTGGGCAGACGGATGGGCTGGAGCTTGTCGAGCACAAAATCGGCACCATGCCATACTTCTCTTTCAACTTTAGTTTCCGTGGATCGATAAATAAGATCGCCCTTTCATCTATTCGCCTGGGAGGGACGTAGAATGTCCGCAGCTCTTGCACATTATATGTCTCGAGCGCATCAAGCTCTCTGTGGTGATACCGCGGAACCATGGTGATTTGCAAGCTCTGATCATCTCTAGTGAAGGCCTGCATTGATGGACGGACCGAGAATACTGCGTTGACCTCGTCTTCAGAATCACTGCCAAAGACCAGAATAGGGGTAGATGGTCCCAACTTGTTGCATTGGGGCATCCCTGAATATACTATCTCTTCTTCCTCTTCGGTATCGCTCCAGAAGACCGGAACAGTGGTGATAGCTTTCTGCTTGTTCTCCGGGTTAAGGAATCTTTCCATGTCTTCAAAGTCTGGTAGGAAGTACTTAGCGTCTTCATACATTCGGACTTCATTTACGGAGAATAGATTTAGCTCCCCCGTAATGGTGTACTCGAGACCATCTTTGAAATACTTCATACACTGATGTTGCGTAGAAGGGATGATGTTGTACTCGTGCAACTAAGGCCTGCCGAGCAAAGCGTTGTAGCAAGTTTTGGCGTCGATGACATGAAATTTGATGTCAGTGACGAGCAGCCCAAAGCGTAACTTCGGTATCACAGATCCGAGCGTCCTTGATGACTGGGAGTCGAACCCGAAGATAGTGATCTTATCTCGAGCGAGGTGTTGAACGCTTATACAAATTTCTTTCAGCACCCTCACATTTAGGAGGTTGACAGAGGACCCGTTGTTAACTAAGATCTTCCCTATCTTGATGTCATGGCAGTACCCGGTGACATATAGGGGACGATTGTGTTCGCACGTTCCAAGGAGGATATCTTCATCGCCGAAAGTGATGTCATCCGTGTGCACTTCTTCCAGTTCGTCCTTCATCTTTTCTTCGGCAAGAAAGGCTTGAAACTAGTCGGGCTCTTGTAATGCCTTGATCAGAGAATCTCTCGCTTCTTTAGATAGCAGAAGGGCATCGAGAATGCTTAGCTGCGAGGGTATCTTCCTCAGATGTGCCAGGACATTGTAATCCACCTTGTTTTTCTTGGACGGGTCCTTGGCTGTCAGCTCTTTGACGACTTGACATCGAGGGCGATATCCTCAGGGACTTTTTCCTTCCCTTTATCTTTCTTATTCGATCCGTTGTTCGCAGGTCCGAGATTTTTTTCGGGCAACGTACGATTACGCAGCTGAATGTTCTCACATGTCTTCATTTCTTCCGTCTCGGAGGTGGGTTCCTTGAAGAGAGGGCCGAGGGCTATTTCTTCGTCAGAGTCGCTTCCAAAGTTGAGAACTTATGATCCCTTGCTATCAACCATGTGACAGTTGCTGGCAGTTCTTTTGTGCTCCTCGGTCGTATTTCTCTGTTCCCGACGAGTTTTGCGCTTCATCCGCTTGAAATGTTGTCGGTGAGCAATGTATCCTTGCCACCAGCTTCTAAAGACCATGCATTCCTCGGTTGGGTGTGCAATCTTTTGATGGTATAAGCAGTAGTTGGGATGCATATTCGTTTCGTCAAAGCGTATGCCGCCAGGAGTATTTCTTTTGGGAGATGGCAGCCTCATTCCTATTGTAAGGGCTTTAGCAAACCGTTTCCTCGCCTTAAGCTTGCTTTTATCTGCCGCGGATGTGCTTTGATCTGGTCGGAGTATTTCGTAACACATGACTTCTTCGAATTGACGCCGACTCCTGGCCTTTTCGAATATGGCCATTTCACGTTCTTGATCATTCTTGCTCTTCTGATGGGCTTCGTTCAGCAGCAGGTCAATCATCTCATCAGATGGTTCCAAGGGTTTTGGCTTTGACCCTGACCCCAGCTCCTTTATGCTGTCCTCTAAAGCTGAGTGGGCTTCTTCGTCAATTAACGCCGAATGAGAAATCATGTGGCAACTTGCCACATAATCCCCAGATTCCTCTGACGAGTCGTCTCCGTCGTTATTGTCGTCATCTCCGCTCTCAAGGATATTGTTGAGAAATTCTTGGAGTGTGACCGGGATTCGTGCCTTTTGGTTGTATTCCTCCAGCGCGTCAATATGTTTTTGCAGGTCGCTGCGCTTGTCATCAGGCTTCACGGGCTTTTTGGTCTTCTTCTTCTTCTTTGAAGACTTTGACGGCTGGGTATGGGCGTTTTGACTATCACTACCAATTCTTGGCGTCGGGTGCGCTTTCAGTATTCCCTCAATGACTTCGGGTTCCAGCGGACTTTTCCATCTGATCGCCGGGCATGTTTAGAGATCCTTCAGCATTCGTTTTGTTTTGGACGAAAGAGCGACCTCCTATGGAGTTTGTTCTATAAAAGAGCACGATGCCCCTGGCGTGTCTATCTTTTTAGGAGCATGTGGTTGGGGTGGGCTTACCTTCCAATTTTCAGACAGTGCTAATTTGCCCTGTTGGTATTGGTCCTCAATTTAGCCTTTGAAGATGAAGCAATCTTCGATTAGATGGCCTATTACCTGGTGATAGGGGCAGTAATTAGGATTGTTGGCGTCGCCCGGCTGCAGTGGACATCTTAGATCCGGCAGATTGATGTGCCTGTTGCGCACCGCCAGCTCGAACAGTCTCTTTGTTTTAGACCGGGGAAACGAATATGGACGTTTTAGCTTCTCGTTGAAGAATTGCTGTCTATTGTTTTGGCGATCAGCTGATTTTGGACCACAGGGCTGCTGCTGAGCATTGGCGACGAAGGTCACCTTCCCTTCCCTTTTTTGTTTCAAGGATCCATTTTTGAAGAGGACGGCCTATGGCTCATCTGATCCATCTGGGCTAGCTTGTCAATCAGGGCCTGGAAGATGGTCGGCTTGAAAAACATCATGAATTGGGATATGGTCGCCTGCGGATCGAGGGTACCCACGAACATGCCTACTGCAGGAGCTTTTTCGATGCATTGTTCGCATTTCGACCATAGGTTCCGCCACCGGATTACATACCGAACCCATGTTTCTCCTGGCTTTACCCTGGCATTGATCAATGATGTGATTGGGGTGCATTCGCTAGCGCTTGCAAAACGCTGGGTGAATAACAGCTCCATTTCCGTAAACATTTTGACGGAGTCGTTGGGAAGCTCCGAATACCATCCGAATGCCGTCTCCGCCAAGCTGCCGACGAATTGGCGAAGAAGTAGCTTATCGTTACCTCCAGTGTTGCCGCATAGAGCCCTGAACTGAGCGACGTGTTGATAGGGATTGCCTTTCCCCTTGTATACGTGGAACTTAGGATTCGTGTATCCTGGCGGGTACTTAATCTGATCGTACCAACCTGGATAGGGTCGTCCAGTTCTGACGACTTGGCCAGTTGATTCATTCGCTTGATGACCTCGTATCTGTTGAGCTATATAATTATCGAGCGCAGCTTTCGAGATTGTTTCCTCCTTTGCCGCTGAAGAGGCCGGAAGGGGGTTTGATATCTCCCCTCTGTCGTCTTCAATTATTACTGGAGGATTCTCGGCTGGAGGATCCGACTGGATCATCATGCCCACCATATCTTGGAATAACAGCGCTATTTGTTTTATGTTGGCCGCTTGTTCCGTGGCCTCCTTGTCCTTCTTCTCAAGTATTCTTCGAAGGAACTCGGCATCGGTTTCCTGCTCTTGGCACTGCTCTGACGATGTCTCCGAGCTTTCTTTTGGCCCAGTGAGTGCGACCATGGTAGTTAGCATCTCCTGGAGCTTTTGCTGTTGCTGCTCCTGAGCCTTAGTCACTGATCGCGTAAGCGGTCGATGACCCATGAAGATACGTCTATCCTCTCTTCTGGAAGCCATGTAAACGGTGTGCACCACCATGCCCCCAGACTTGGGGCGCTTGGATTCAGTGCCCTTGCGATTCGTCGCAGACACAGGGATTTTCTCCGCCCTTCTCATTTTTTGGGCGGTCGAAGTTGAGGGGGCCGTTGCAGCGGGCACCCAAGTAGATGACACCTTCTGTGGCTCGACAGGGTGATCCTTCTCTTGCTGAACCTTCATTTTCTTTAGTCGGCGGGGGTAACCTTGATCAATCACGGAGTCTTGGACCTGTCGCCAGACCTTGTGAATCTTAGAGGACAGCCGCTGAGGGGGTTGCTCTGGCTTTGCCTCTGTAATGTTCTCCAGAGGGTGGAGGAGATCTTTTCAACACGGCAGTTGGAGAGTTCTTGCGCACCCTCCTAAGCTGCTCAAAGCTGTTCTCAGTTGGAACAACAGCATCAATTTCCACGGTTGGAGCTGGCGGAGTCAGTCCAGAAAGAGAGCTACCCTCAGCTTTCCTCACTCGGCGCCAGTGGCGACGTCGAGCATGTCGTGCAGATAGGATCACCTCCGTTGTCGGGGTAGCTTTGTCATGCCCCCGGTTCTGGTGAAGGGTTGCTGCTGGTGCCAGCCTATCAAAGACTGACGTCCGCTGAGAAGAAACGTCCAACCTATCGAAGATTGACTTTTGAACAGGGAAAGCAGCCTTGGTGACTTCGCCCGAAGCGGGAGTCCGAACGTCCAGTCTTGTGAAGACCGACCCCTTAGCAGGAGAAGTATCTCCGATGACTGGAGCAGGGATGGCTATCCGCTTTGGGATAACTCCCTCTGGTATTGCAGGCCTTTTCACGGGCCCACTTGAGCTTTGGCCCAATCTGTCAAAGACTGAGGCGCTGGATTTGGTTGACCCGTTGAGAGGGGCCGCGGTAGTGGTGAGCCGATCAAAGATCGACTTCTTCGGAGCTTCCTGTGATGGCAATAGGGCGTTGAAGCTTATTGGTTGGAGCATGGTCCCAAAGAACAACCCAGTGGTGGCTTGCGCCACCTGTTCCACTGGCATTGAGAAAATGGAGGCCGCTTGAGGCCTATAGGTCACTCCTCCGGCGAAGACGGAGTGAGAGTTGTTGCAGTTGGAAGCCATTAATCTGCACGGGAGCAAGACACCAAATCTTAGTACCTCGAATCCAGGGGCAACCACATTAAACCGCGATTCGTTCGCGAACACGAAACACTAAGTGTGGAGTAGAAAGAGGAAAAGAAGTCCCACTGGGAGTGCCAGAATCTGTTCGCCGCCGAAAACCGGGAAGACAGACGTCTTGCCTGAATTTGGGGGCAGATGCTATTTGGGTTTATCCGTCCACCTCTCCGAAGATGCCAAGTTGATTTATGGCACCGTGTATCAGAGGTTTGGACAGATGCAGCCGATGTAGCAGACTTCGTCAGATTCCCCCTCATTGTGAGGGGTTTTTGATTGTGGGGACGCTCTTCCCTGCAAGCGCAAGCCCCTGCAGTTAATTACGTTACCGCATCGCGGTAACCACTTTCTCCTTCTCTAGATGGTCACTTTGTGTCGTGTGTGTTTGTTTTGTTTTTTGGTCGCCTGTGGATTTGTATACGGAGACTAATTTATGTTGTCGCCCGTAACGCGTGGATTAGTCCAAATCCGTATTTTCTTAGATTTGGGTTTGGGTTGGGTTTAAGGATCGTTAATCTCATTGAGATTAAGATCGACTTAAACGTCTGTTGAGGATACGTTAGTCTAATTTTAGACTAAGATCTACTCAACAGGGTTTCGGGATTATTTAGATCCAATGAAAGAGTATTTGGCCTCTATCGTTTTAGTTTAAGGACATTGCGGTGTAAGGTTCTTAGGCACTAGAACGAGGTTCTACAAGGCATCAAACATGCCGTTTTTAAAATTTCAAGTGCCAAACAACCTAAGCAAGGATCTTTACTAGAGAATTAGGGTTAGAAACATAAAGTAAACTACTTTACTTCTAAGTGATAGGGATTACAACCTTTGTAGTCCGTTCCTTCGCTTCATAAGCTCCGAGTTGAGGCCCCTTCGCTGCGATCATCAAGCTCCCAGACTCTATAGAGGCTTCATGAGGTGAATGAGACATTCTTGCTTGAAAACTTCACAATCCAAGATGATCTACCTTGAGGAATCACAAACCCAAGCTCTCACTTCACTGATGAGGTATTAGTGGAGCAAACACCCTAATCTAAGTGGCTAGATTAGATGAGGATGATGTAGGAATTTTGCCCTCTTTAGTTTTCTTTTTCTCTTAATCATTCATCACAAAAATAAAAGGCTAGAAAGCTTTTGTGAGGAGGAAGAAGAAGATCAAGTGTGATGAATGAAAAATGAATTATTGTGTGAGGTTAGAAATGCAACCAAGAGTTAAGCATGGCATGCTTAACCCTTGTAGAGACTTAACCACGAGTTAGGGTTAGGGTTGGGTTAATAAATATCTTAGAAATATCCAAAGGGCTGGACTTAGTCAAAGCATCATGAAGCTTCTTCAAAACTCATCCATGACTTAATCCATACAATTTGAATTACCAAAATAAATATAAATCCAACCATAAATCCAAGCATGGTTTAATCTCACAAATCCCAGTTGCATTTGTAACCTAGCATGTTACAATATTAGATATCACATATATAATATTTAATGTAACAAAAGAAAATAATACAATTAACATATATCACATATATATCAATGTATCATCAAGTGAGAAAAAGAATCATTTAAGTGAGCTTATATTAGTTAATGTAATGTAATATATCACATATATAATTATACATTAAATTATTAAATCAACACTTGATTTAATAACCCGGCTATATTACATATAACCGACTAATATAATATGTATCTTTTTATCGAATCAACACTTGATCCGATAACCCGGCTATATCACATATACCCGGCCGATATCACATATCGCGAGAATAGAATACGGTATCTCATATCGTATTAATCTCGGTCCCGCACATATCACATATGTGCTTCTACTCCATTTCGCCTAAGCCCGGAAACCTCTGTGTAGGACTCTAAAGACTCGTCAATACGCCGGCAGTAGGTGATGATCAAATCAAACACCCACAAGTTGCAAGCAGTCATCTAAACATAATAGCCACCCGGGTATTGAGCGATCAGAAGATCAACAAGCAAGCCTGCACATACTCCTGTGAATCCAATCAGTAACACTACCGTACAGTCCGGTCTCTTCGTCTGATATGTCGCATATCTAGTTTAGGGGTGGTAAACGTCACACCCTAGTAATTAATAAGTCGTGTCGATGTGAGGCTCATAACGGGTTGAGAAACTACTGATAACACATACCAGTAGATCTCCATATCAGCCCTGGCCAGGGACTTCCAGTTATAGCCAATCGAACACAGCGCGACATCAACCCCCAATACCGGGGGAGACGAAACCCCTCCTATCGCTCATTACCTCCATGTGATTCGGGACTGTACCCAAAAGCCACCGTTTTGCACGTTCTCATGAACGTGGTAAGGTGGAAATCAAAGCACAATGGGAATCACACAAGACTCTATGACGATCTCGGGTCTACAGTCTAACCTGCACCAGTGTCACCAGAGAACTGCTATCTGAAGATAGGTAAATACCATCTAGGAGTTCTCGGTGAGTTCGTTCAGTATACCCAGTCTCCACTGAGCACCCGTATACCATCTTTGATGTCAAACACCAATGGATGTGGGATCATCCATCACCCATGCGTATACGCTAGTCTACTCTGGAGTATCGATGCCCTGTCTCGATACACCCTCGAATAGTAACAATTATAGGATGTACTCTTGGACTACCCTGGCCCCACTAGTATGATCTGCATCATAGTCCCAGCAGTCAAGTACATATCCTAAGGGCTTTATCAACATGTGAGAGCAAGACAGTAAACCAATACAAGTCAACATGTTAAGACATAGTGAAACCAGATAGCATACTATCATATCGAGCAAGAAAGTACCCTCTATATATATCCAAGCATCCAATATAATATATATCATATGTACAATAATGGCCTCTAGGGCATATACATAACTAACAATCTCCCACTTGCACTAAGGCCAGCTGTTGTAGTATCTCATACCCAACATCCCGAAGAGTCTCTCAAATTGTATCTGGGGTATGGCTTTCGTGAGTGGATCTGCAGTGTTGTTCTTCGTGTAAACTCTCCTGACCTCGATCTCGCGGCAATCAACTATCTCCCGGATCAGGTGATACCGCCTCAGAATGTGCCTGGATCTCTGATGGGACCTGGGTTCCTTGGCCAAAGCCACAGATCCATTGTTATCACAATACAAAGGTATTGGATGCTTAATGGACAGAACCGCACCAAGTTCAGTGATGAACTTCTTGATCCAGACAGCCTCTTTGGCAGCATCGTTGGCAGCGATGTATTCTGCCTCCATCGTCGAGTCTGCCACGGTTTCCTGTTTGGAACTCTTCCAACACATCGCCCCTCCATTGAGGGTAAAGACAAATCCTGAGTGCGACTTAGAGTCGTCCTTCTCACTTTGGAAGCTCGAATCGGTAAAGGACTCCACCTGGAGTTCACCGTTACCATACACCAAAAACATCTCTTTAGTCCTTCTCAAGTACTTGAGAATGTTCTTCACAGCTGTCCAGTGAATCTCTCCTGGATCTGCTTGATACCTACTCACTACACTTAGTGAGTATGCTATATCGGGTCTGGTACATAGCATCGCGTACATGATAGAGCCTACTGCCGAAGCATAGGGTATCCCTTGCATGCGAGTTCTCTCCAAATCAGTCTTAGGAGACATCTCTTTGGAGAGAGTGAGTCCAGAGATCGTGGGTAAATTCCCACGCTTGGATTATTCCATACTAAACCTCTTTAGTATGGTGTCAATGTACTTAGATTGGGACAATCCTAGTATCCGTTTAGATCTATCTCTATAGATCTTAATCCCCAAAATGCAGGAGGCATCACCTAGATCTTTCATTGAGAATCTATGTGATAAGAAGAGCTTGATCGAGTGCAGCATAAGAACATCATTTCTTATCAAGAGTATGTCATCCACATACAATACGAGGAAAACAACCTTACTCTCTATAACCTTCTTGTATATACAAGGTTCATCTACGTTCTTGATGAAGTCAAACTCTTTGACTACCACATCAAAACAGATGTTCCAGCTCCGCGATGCCTGCTTCAACCCGTAGATGGATTTAAGAAGCTTGCAAACCTTTCCGCTGCTCCCACTGTCTACGAAGCCCTCTGGCTGAGTCATGTACACGCACTTCTCTAAATCACCATTTAGAAAGCCGGTCTTAACATCCATTTGCCAGATTTCTTAGTCATGGTATGCAGCAATGGAAAGTAGGATCCGGATGGACTTAAGCATAGCCACTGGAGAAAATGTTTCATCATAATCCACACCTGGTCGTTGACGAAAACCCATTGCAACATGTTTAGCTTTGAAAGTCTCAACTTTTCCATCTGCACCAAGTTTCTTCTTAAAGATCCATTTCTTCCAATGGGTTTTACCCCTTCAGGAGCAACTTCCAAAGTCCATACTTTGTTGATGTACATGGATTCCATCTCAGATCGCATTGCATCCAGCCATTTCACAGAGTCCCCACTCGTGATGGCCTGCTCGAAGCTAGTCGGGTCATCATCTTCCATGATGCAGTCCTTGCTCCCACCATCAATGAGAAAACCGTAGTATCTCTCAGGTGGATGAGGAACCCTACTAGATCGGCGAAGAGGCCGAGGTTCGTTGGGAACTACTGAATCCTCTGGTTCTACCAAATCTTCTGTTGCAGTTTCTGTAGCTGGAACTTCTTCCAGTTCTGCCTCCTCGCCACTAATCTCCTTTGCGAGAAATTCCTTTTCTAAAAAGGTGGCATGTTGAGCAACAAATACCTTTTGTTCCTCAGGGTGGTAGAAGATATGCCCTCGTGAATGCTTGGGATATCGTACAAACTTGCACAGAACTGATCTTATCTCAAGCTTGTCTGAATTTTGCATTTTAACATAGGCCGGGCAACCCAATATCTTAACAAAATTAAGACACGGTCTCTTCCCCCCCCATATCTCATATGGAGTGGTAGGCAATGATTTGGTTGGAACTCTATTCAATAGGTATATAGCTGTCTCAAGCGCATACCCCCAAAAGGAAATAGGCAACTCAGCAGTGCTCATCATAGAGCACACCATATCTAATAGGGTGCGATTCCTCCGCTCCGATACACCGTTGTGCTGTGGTGTATATGGAGGAGTAAGCTGAGAGAGAATCCCATTCTCTTTTAGATAGTCCAGGAACTCATTGCACAAGTAATCTCCTCCTCGATCAGATCGAAGAATTTTAATACTTTTAACCGTTTGGTTCTCTACTTCGTGCTTATATTCATTGAATTTCTCAAAAGATTCAGACTTGTGTTTCAACAAGAACACATGTCCGTATCTTGAGAGATTGTTGTAGGGTGTTTTTCGTCACCCCATTGAGATGGGAATACGCACGCGCTGTCAGGCACAGTACAGATTCCCCCTGCCTAGGGTAGGCAGGGGTTTATTGATTGTGGGGATTCGAATCTCCGGCAGCTGCGGACTATGCTGCCGTTAATTACCCCTCGCCCTTGGAGCGAGAGAACCTCCGATTAACGGGTCAAACAGGTCATGCGAACTCAATGTGCAGAATGCGTGTGTTGTGTTTTGAAAGGGGTTTTGGATATATCGGGGTCCCCGCAGAGTTTTATGGGGGTCCCGCTACCCGGATAGCGGGCTGGGGGTCAAGGGGGCTAGCAGCCCCCTTGCGGGGTGCGGGGCAGTGTCATGTTAGGAATTTTTTCTAACAGGAGACAGTGTTGTAGAGTGTGTGTGTGTGTGTGTGTGTGTATAAGGGAAAAGGGGCATCCAAAGGATACGTAGGAGAAAGCGCTCGGACGCTAGCGCTTTGGGCACTAGGGCGAGCGCAAGAGCGCTGGCGCTTTGAGCGCGAGCGCCCTACATTTCAAGCATGTGGGCACTCGAGCGCTAGCGCCCCACGTTTCAGGCATGTGGGCACTCGAGCGCTAGCGCTCTGAGCGCAAGAGCGTTGGCGCTTTGAGCGCGAGCGCCCCACGTGCCAGGCACGTGGGCGCTCGAGCACTCGCGCTTTAGGCGCCAACGTTTTGAGCGCAAGAGCGCTAGCGCTCCACGTGCCAGGCACGTGGGCGCTCGGACGCTAGGGCTTTGGGCGCTAGCTCTCTGAGCGCAAGAGCGCTGGCGCTTTGAGCGCAGGAGCGCTTGCGCTTTGGGAGGCAAAAGGGACTCAGTCCCTGTAATGGGAGTTGTACTCCCTAGAAAGGAACACTTATTATTTTGTGTGTATATATATATGAGGAGTTAAACTCCTAAGATATATATTTTTTTTGAAGCTGATGAAGGGGCTTCTCCCCTTGAGCCGTGGATCTTCCCCAAAGTAGGGTTCTTGGAGGTGGGTCTCCTTCTTTCTCCCCTGTTGGCAAGATCTTGAAGAACAAGAAGTATGAGATTTTAAAAATCTCTACTTTTTGAGATCTGGTGGGAGATCTGAGTTCCCCTTTGTGTGTTTCGTGGTAAAAAACTATTTAGTTTTGGAAAAGGAAGAGTAAAACTCTTGATTTAATTCAAAAGGAGAAGAAGGTTTTTAGAACCTTGAGGAAGGAGAAGATCACAGATCTTGATTCTTTTGGAGAGAGAAAAAGTTGTTGAGATATTTTCATTATCTTGGCCTTTATAGGCTATACACTTTACATATAGCCCTTTGGGCTTTACAAAAATGGCATTCTGCCCATCCCATGGCTCATGTGCCATTTCTTTTTGCACATAAGCCATGGGCTTTACAAAAATTTGGTTGTATGCCCATTCATGCATAAAAAATTACATAAAAATTATTTATTACATGATTTTACTGTTGGCATGGGGGGCCGCTTCATGTTCGGACTCGACCTGGGCATGGGCCCACTTGATCCGAGCTTGGGCCCACTTGGCTTGGGGGTTGACCTTGACTTTAACTTGGTCAACCGGGTTGCAATTTTTGACCCCAACAAAGTGCCCCCCATCAATAAATGCACACCACATATATGGGTCATGTGCATGAAATTGATGGATCTTCTTTCGTGTGGAGGCGACTTGCTTTGGTTCCCACTTTCAGGATGCGCTGCCCTTTTAACGACATGGACGGTCGACGCTTGACCCGTCTCCGAGGTGGAGTGTCTGTGGTAGACGTTTCTCTGGTCCGGAATGATTTGGTAGACATGCCCCCGGCACGGAGTATCGCTGGTCGACGTTTCCCCGAGGCGGAGTGTCTGTAGTCGACGTGTCCCCGGCACGGAGTGTCTGATTGACGTTTCCCCGAGGCGGACTGTCGGATAGTCGACGTTTCCCCGAGGCGGAGTGTCTGTAGTCGACGTGTCCCCGACACGGAGTGTCTTCTTGACGTTTCCCCGAGGCGGAGTGTCGTTGTTGGACGTTTCCCAGGTACGGAGTGTCTTCTTGACGTTTCCCCGTTACGGAGTGTCGTTGGTCGACGTTTCCCCGAGGCGGAGTGTCGCTGGTTGACGTATCCCCGAGACGGAATGTCTGCTTGACGTTTCCCCGTTACGGAGTGTTTGCTTGACGTTTCCCCATTACGGAGTGTCGTTGTTGGATGTTTCCCCGGTACGGAGTGTCGCTAGTCGACGTTTCCCTGAGGCGGAGTGTCGGCTAGTTGACATATCCCTGTGACGGAGTGTCTACTTGACGTTTCCCCGTTACGGAGTGTCGCTGGTCGACGTTTCCCCGAGGCGGAGTGTCGGCTAGTTGACGTATCGCCAAGACGGAGTGTCTGCTTGACGTTTCCCTATTACGGAGTGTCGTTAGTCGACGTTTCCCCGAGGCGGAGTGTCTGTTGTTTGACGCAGAGGTCGATGTTGGAATTGGTTGGTTTGATTTGTTTGATTTGAGTTGACATCAGCATCTCTACACTGGAATATGGTACCGGGAGCGAATCATCATCTGTCATGAGAGGATTTGGGAATTGGTTTTCTGTCGGCATCTGCATTGCTGCACTGGAATAATGCCAGGAGCAACTCATCATTTGCCCTGGGAGGATTTTGGAATTGATGGCTTAGGAGACAGGTTTAGATCCCTATCACCTAAGGCTTTTCAATTTTATGGGCCGTAAGGGTCCCACAAAAGCATTTTCTCCCTACGAGTCGAAAGGATCTCGTAGGTGTATTTTCTCCTTATGAGCTGTAGGGACTCCTAAGTGTGTTGCTCCTTTGTGAGTCGTAAGGATCTCACACGGGAATTTTCTCCTCACAAAGTCGAGAGGACTTTGCGAGTGCATTTCATCTATTTTTTACGAGTTTGCGCCCTTTCGGGTTTTCACAAACTCGCCGGCAGTCCTGCTGTTTTTACTCACGGAGCCCTTTCGGGTTTTCATCCGTGCCCATTTTGCTTGTGGACATACCATTTTTTTTGTCTTTGAATGTGGTCTCACCGGTAGGACTTGGGAGAGATTGAGATCGTTTTACGCCCGTGGATTGTATACGGTTTTGCAGGATGTATGATCCAGACCGTAGGGCCGGAAAATTTTGGGGCTTTGTTGGCGTCTGCATCGCTGCACTGGAATATAGTACCAGGAGCGACTCATCATTCGCCGTTGGGGCATGGGATTTGGAGTTTGGTTGGCTTCTGCATCGCTGCATTGGAATATGGTACCAGGAGCGACTCATCATTCGCCACTTAGGGATTTGGATTTTGGCCGGCGTCTACATCGCTGCACTGGAATATGGTACCAGGAGCGACTCATCATTCGCCATTGCCTATTGGGAAGCGATGGCTTAGGAGACAGGTTTAGATCCCTATCACCTAAGGCTTTTCAATTTTATGGGCCGTAAGGGTCCCATAAAAGCATTTTCTCCCTACGAGTCGTAAGGATCTCGTAGGTGTACTTTCTCCTTAGAAGTCTTGGGGACTCCCAAGTGTGTTTTTCCTTTGTGAGTCGTAAGGATCCCACGAAGGTTTGTTCTCCTCATGTATCGTGAGGACACATGAGTGGGTCTTCCCAATGGAGCATAATTCCAAGGGCGGAGACCGACCGCTGGACTGGTGATTGCGATTAGGCATGGGTATGATGAGAATTATTTGAGCCCGTGGATTGTATACGGTAATCAGTTTGGGGACCAACCGTAGGGCCATGAGAATTTTGGAAAATCGGATTTTGGTTGGCGTCTGCATTGCTGCACTGGAATATGGTACCAGGAGCGACTCGTCATTCGCCGTTTTTTTTACCGCGATTGCTCTATCATTTCAGCTTTTCTTATCGCGAAGGTTGCGATTGCCCTATCATTTTGGCTTTTATTCGCTATTGCCTTATCATTTCGGCTTTATTTTCTCATCTTTATTTTACTTGCTGATTTTTATTGTGACTTTCCCCATCATTTCGGCTTTTCTTTTTATTTATTTATTTACACATTTTTTTTACATTCCCAGTTTAACGACTTAGAGGTCGATTATTCCCAGTTTAACGACGTGGTGGTCGTTTGTTTCTAGTTTAAAGACTTATAGGTCATCTTTGCTTATCCCAGCTCCTTGAACTTTGATCTTGGCGGGGCTGTGTTGATGATCATAACTCTGTGGCTTGTCGGTTCATCTGACGACTATGAGGCTTTCCCAAGTTTGTATTGGTTCTCCACCCAATCTTTAAAAACATAGCAGTCTTCAATGGTATGACTCACCATTCTATGATATGGGCAGTATATGACATTGCCGGTCATGTTCATCTCATGTGGCCTCTTTGGAATAGGCAGTTGAAGACCGTTGTTCAAGGCGTCCACGAATATTTCGAGGACGTTATCCCTCCTGAAGGAGTATACTTTCTTCTTTCTCTCCATTGGAGTATGTTCCCTTACTGATACTAGACCCTGAGGACGATCAGTCTTTGGTTCGCTTACTGTCCGCTTACCACGTTCAGTGTACGTATCGGAGAGACTGGAGGCTGATCGCGTCCGTTTTTTACAAAGGTGTTCCGCTCTCGGGCTGGAGGGAGCATCGATTGGCTGCTTCCGGATATCAATCCCCAGCTCACGAACCAAAATTTGATTTTGCTGTATTTGCAATCGGGCGACTTGGGTCGTGAGATCCGCCACGACATTTGCTAGCTCGTCGACTTTAGAATGGACCTTGGCCATCTTCTTGTCCCTGTCCTGAAGCTGCTTTTGAAGCCATTTGAATAATGCTTGTTCTATAGTCCCGGGTACGACAACGGGATCATCCTTACCGCCTGAACTTGATTCAGCATGAACCACGGGTTCCTTTGGCTTAATGGCCTGCGCGAGCTCTTCATCATTTGGATCGAGCCGATGTTGGATGGCAACAACTGCGTCATTGTTATGGTTATAAGGCGTAGGAGGACTTGTTCCTCTGAGCTCCATCATGTAGACCGTATGGGTTGTGTACCCGTCTATTGCTTCTTCAGTGACAATATTGCTCGCTTGGCTCTTAGCTTGTTGCCTTGGTCCGCTCTTTTTAGAGAAAGGCATATGTTTGAAAGAATCAGGTCCCTGAAGGACTTCAGTCTTCATTTGTATGAAATTGGCAGTCGCAGCTTGATTGTTTGTTAACACGCCAGGGGACAATGATATTTCTCCCGCCTTGTATTGTTTCTCGACCCAATCCTTGAAGATGCAACAGTCTTCGATAGTGTGTCCCGGCACTCGGTGGTATGGGCAAAAGTTGGGATGATCAGTCATGTTCGCTTCACTTAGCCTTTTTTGTTCTGGTAGCCGCTGGCCATTCTTCAGAGCATCTTTAAAAATTTTGTGGACCTTGACCCTTCGGAAAGAGTAGACCTTATTTCTTCTTTCCTCCAAAGTTGGCTCTCGAGATTTGTTAGTCTTTACTCCGCCCGCTCTCTGCTTATCCAGAGAATTGGTGCTGTTGGAACTTTCACTTTTCCGATTGTCGTCCCTCCAATGTCTCGGTCTGTTTGTGAATTGGAGATTCTGAGTGGACTCGGGCTTTGAGCGTTCTAACATTTGAACTTTCTTGGTCAGCTCTTGGAATGTTTTGAAGCCTGCGGTGCACAGGAAAGGTTTCATCCAGTCGTTCAGTTTTTCTATAAGAAGACTGACGGATTGGTCTTGCTCCAACGGCAGTTCACATTTGATAGAGAGATTGCGCCATCGGACTATAAAATCCATTTTTCTTTCGCTGTTCTTTGGCTCGGTCCTTACGAGGTCGGCAATGGTGATTTTATTGCTGACACTCATGAACCTTTACTTGAACATGGATTCTATTTGAGCGAACGTCGTGATCGAGTCATCCGGTATGCTTGCATACCAATCAAAAGCAACATTGGTCAAGCTATTGACAAACTGGCGGAGAAGGAGCGCATCGTTGCCCCCAGTATTCACGCATGATGCTTTAAATTGGGCAATGTGTCGGTTCACATTTCCCGTCCCATCGAACCTTTCAAATTTAGGGACGATATAGCCAGTGGGAAACTCCACAAGATCGTACCGAGCAGGATACGGTCTCCAGCTACCGCTGACATCTTTTTGCTCTCCGGCTTCGGCTACCAACGTTTTGACTTTGTTGGCAACCAAATCCATGATTTGATCTTGAGTTAGCGGGTTGCTGTCATCGGTAGCCAAGACATTTCCCGAGATAGGATGTGACTGACTTTCATGCGGTCCGCCCACCTTTGGATTTGAGGGAATGGGCGTCGGATGTCTCGGGACACCGTTTCCCGGTTCATGAGTAGAACCATGTGCTTGATTGGGCGGCTGAGAGGCAAGTTGGGCCGTAAGCTATAAGACGACGTTTGTCAAGTCGTTAATTTTTGAGTAGAGCTTGGCCATCTCCTTGTCTTTGCTTCTGAGCTGCTTTCGGAGCTCCTGGATAAGTTGCTGCTCTGCGGTCTTAGGATGGAAAGTTGGCTCATCTTCGCTTTCCGAGCCCGACTCCTCGTGATCTGAGGGCTCTCTCTGCTTATCAGCCTCACTGGGAGGGTCTTCATTACCTTTAGGAGTATGCTGGTCTTGGGAAGTGACAGCCGCATTCAAACCAGATTGGATTTGAGATGTGGTGGCCCCATCCTTGCTGCGAAGGTTGTCATTGGGACGCGCGCCTACCATGTAGACTGTGTGGATAACACATTCAGCCATCCTTTCATCACTGGCAGCTGGTTTCGCGGAGCGATCCGGGCTTTGGAAATTCACAAATTTTAACATGGCCGGGGCCCTAGCCCTTTTGTTGGCTCTGTATCTGAACCGCTTCTGCCTCAGCTTCTCTGCCTTGAGCGCTTGGCAGACTTCTGCTCTTCCGAAAGCCGCCATAGGCCGAGTGATGGGGAGGCTTGAGAAGACATCCGCCCGCGTGTCCGTTGAAGGCATCGCCTGGGCTTGCCCATGACGTCTGGCAACCTCTTTTGTTCTGACGGCTTTGCCTCCAGATGGGGCCATGGAAAGCCGTTCAGACACCGATTTGCATTTGGATTGGGGCGCCTTCGAGACCACCACATTTGGCCTCTTGCCTTTCGAGACCGGTTTGTCGGTTACCGGAGCTTGAGGTGCCGGAATGGCGTTAGCTGGCACGAACAGAATTGAGTTGAACTGTAGCAGCGGCTCCTCCCACTGTCGCCCAAGACTGGCCGGGAGGACCGTCCTGGAGTCCATCTTCATCGTGTAGGAGATGGGAGCTGAGTTCATCTTTGGAGACATCGTTGAGAAGTGGTTGCTTGAAAACCTGCATGAAAGAGTATTATTTTAGTTCAAATATAGATATGTATATTGATTGAGTTCGCATGAACGTTTAACCCGGAATATGGGAGGAGAGATTGGTCCTACCAGGCGTGCCAGAATCTATAGGATGTTTTTCGTCACCCCATTGAGATGGGAATACGCGCGCGTTTTTCAGGCGTAGTACAGATTCCACCTACCTAGGGTAGGCAGGGTTTTATTGATTGTGGGGATTCGAATCTCCGGCAGCCGCAGACTAAGCTGCCGTTAATTACCCCTCGCCCTTGGAGCGAGAGAACCTCCGATTAACGGGTCAAACAGGTCATGCGAACTCAATGTGCAGAATGCATGTGTTGTGTTTTGAAAGGGGTTTTGGATATATCGGGGGCCCCGCAGAGTTTTATAGGGGTCCCGCTACCCGGATAGGGGGCTGGGGGTCAAGGGGGCTAGCAGCCCCCTTACGGGGTGCGGGGCAGGCCCCGTTAGAAATTTTTTCTAAGGGGACAGTGTTGTAGAGTATGTGTGTGTGTGAATATGTGTGTGTGTGTGTGTGTGTGTAAGGGAAAAGGGGCATCCAAAGGATGCGTGGAAGAAAGCGCTCGGGCGTTAGCGCTTTGGGCACTAGGGCGAGCGCAAGAGCGCTGGCGCCCCACGTGCCAGGCATGTGGGCGCTCGAGCGCTAGCACTTTGGGCGCTAGTGCTTTGAGCGCAAGAGCGCTAGCGCTCTGAGAGCAAGAGCGCTAGCGCTTTGAGCGCTAGCGCCCCACGTGCCAGGCACGAGGCGCTTGAGCGCTAGCGTTCTGAGCGCAAGAGCGCTAGTGCTTTGAGCACTAGCGCTCCACGTGCCAGGCACGTGGGCGCTCGGGCGCTAGAGCTTTGGGCGCTAGCGCTCGGGCGCTAGCGCTTTGGATGCTAGCGCTCTGAGCGCAAGAGCGCTGGCGCTTTGAGCGCAGGGGTGCTCACGCTTTGGGAGGCAAAAGGGACTCGGTCCCTGCAATGGGAGTTGTACTCCCCAGAAAGGAACACTTATTATTTTGTATGTATATATATATGAGGAGTTAAACTCCTAAGATATATATATTTTTTGAAGCTGATGAAGGGGCTTCTCCCCTTCAGCCCTGGATTTTCCCCAAAGTAGGGTTCTTGGAGGTGGGTCTCCTTCTTCCTCCTCTGTTGGCAGGATCTTGAAGAACAAGAAGTATGAGATTTTAAAAATCTCTACTTTTTAAGATCTGGTGGGAGACCTGAGTTCCCCTTTGTGGGTTTCGTGGTAAAAAACTATTTAATTTTGGAAAAGGAAGAGTAAAACTCTTGATTTAATTCAAAAGGAGAAGAAGGTTTTTAGAATCTTGTGGAAGGAGAAGATCACAGATCTTGATTCTTATGGAGAGAGAAAAAGTTGTTGAGATATTTTCATTATCTTGGCCTTTATAGGCTATACACTTTACATATAGCCCCTTGGGCTTTACAAAAATATCATTTTGCCCATCCCATAGCTCATGTGCCATTTCTTTTTGCACATAAGCCATGAGCTTTACAAAAATTTGGCTTTATGCCCATTCATGCATAAAAAATTACATAAAAATTATTTATTACATGATTTTACTGTTGGCATGGGCGGCCGCTTCATGTTCGGACTCGACCAGGGCATGGGCCCACTTGATCCGGGCTTGGGCCCACTTGGCATGGGGGTTGATCTTGACTTTGACTTGGTCAACCGGGGTGCAATTTTCGATCCCAACAATCGTCAGTGAATGTAATGAAGTACGAGAAACCATTCCTGGCATGTGTAGATATGGGACCACATACATCACTATGTATCAGCCCCAAGAGTTCCGTAACTCTTTCTCCATGTCCACTAAACGGAGTTTTAGTCATTTTGCCTTTGAGACATGAATGACAAGTTTCATAAGATGATAATTGGAACGGATTAAAATATCCATCCTTAAGTAACTTAGCTAGTTGTGTCGCATTGATATGACCTAGTCTACAATTCCATAAGAAGAATTCGTTCATTTCTGAACTCTTCCTCTTATGTGTGTTTTGTACATTAAGAACCGTGGTTTGATCTAGAATGTATATGCTATTATTTAACGAGCCTGATCCAATCAACTTTTGATTCAGGAAGATGTTCATAACATTGTCCTGTACTACAAAATTATATCCTTCTTTACTCAATAAAGAAACTGTTATAAGATTGCATATCAGGGTCGGAATGTTATAGCATTCGTTCAGAATCAATGTATTACCATTTGGTAATACAAGGTGATATTCGCCAACTGCTTTGGCTGAAACATTTGCACCATTCTCTACTCTTATAGAATGATCACCCTCTCCTAGTTCTCTACCTTTTTGTAGCCCATGTAACATGTTACATATGTGGGATCCCGATCCGGTATCTAATACCCAGGACGTAGAGTGAACTGAGAAACCGTTCTCGATAACTAACACACCCGAAGAAGATGCATCATCATGCTTATTCTTCATTTGGGCGGCGTGGGAATCCGGATATTTCCCTATTTCCTGTTCTGTCTTGTAACAATTATAAGAAAGAACGGAACCAACGTTCACCTGCTCAGCATAATAAGCAGATTCGGTGAATACATCGATATTATTATCTTGATTAAGGCCTGACATGGTCGCTACCCGGAGAGAGAGAGAGAAGAAAACACTTTAGCATTTGTTCTTGCAAGATTAGATTGGTTATTATCCTATCTAATCAGGATGGCTCCCACTGTTTTCATCAAATCTTCTTTTAAACCCTAAAACGTAAGACTAGCTGGGATTAATTACACTTTACAAGTTCGCCAATCTTTCGGCCAGGCCATTGTTGGTACTTTGAGGGAGGTTCCCCGTGTTTTCGCACGGACCTAATTAAAATAAATCTCATTTTCCCAGAGGCATAACCCCGTTAACACCTTTCTAGACACCTACTTGATCGGCTAATTGTCATGTGTAAAACTCTCCCAGGAGTAACTCTTACTCACAGTGGGTATCGGGATCCAACTATCTCATAGAAGGTATACAATCTCATTGCAAATTTCAACACTTGAAATTCCCGATAATATTCTGCCCCTAGCGTCCTATGACCTTGACGGAGGTCAACAAACCATAGGCTACTAGTCAAGTTCAACCTGTCATTTCCTAATTGAATTAAACCCATCCGCACGACCCTTGATGGAGGTCTACAAGGTCGTACGACTACCCTAAAACAATCGCATCTTATGCAACAGATAAATACTAGTCAACTACCGCACACTACGCCTTGATGGAGATCAACAAACGCAGCACGAATACTAAGTAGGACTCATCTGAAATGACGGAGGGCTACGACAGGTTTTTCAGAAAACCTTTTGCGTAATGAACTTGATATTCTTGTAGAAATAAGTGATTTTGAAAAGGAGTGTTTTTGAGGCTTTTGCTAGTTTCGCTAAAGAGGTCACTCCTGGTGAAGGGATCTCGGCTCTTTCTTTATCGAATAAGGTGCAGGATATTTCTCAAACACCTCTATGCAAAGCAAGAACTACAGAAGCAGTCAAAAACAAAACCGAGTGAGTTGTAGCATCTGCTAGTTTCGCTAAATAGGTCACTCCCAGTGAAGGGATCTCGGCTCTTTCCTTATCGAATAAGGTGCTGGATATTCTACAAGGAATACCGCTATGCAAACCAAAAACTAGAGCTACTCTTTTTGAAAATATGATTCTATAACATTTTTAGGTTTTTTTTTCTTTCATTAATCTCATTAATGAATTCCCATCATTTATACTTCCTAAGCATCACAGAAGAAACGAAAATACAACGTACGCTTATGCCATCCGCATTCGCCTCAGTTCCCGTTATGCACCGTTAGGTTACTTAACTAACGGCATACTGGGACGGGACTAGCGCAGGTGCAAAATATAAGCAACGTTTATTATATATCATATATACAATAATAAAGCATTCGTCTCACGCATATAATATGACCACATCACATAATATCAGCAGTAGAAGATAACATATGAAATATTGGATATACTAGGAGATCCGTGTTTTATTTTAAGCCTGTATAAAACACGGATTCCACGGTCGCGATGAATAGCCAAACCCACATCCCTAGACCTCTATGAGAGCGGCAAGTAACCCTCCCAATTCTAGGGTTAGGAGACCCGGTCTCGACTCCTCGAGATGGCCTCCTACTGGACCCTAGAACCCGGTTACTTGTGCTCCCATCCTTGGGTCTATCCTAATGCGGAAAAGTAAATAATATACAATGGTGACATCATCCTCAACCCGGAAGTGCCCCAATAAAAGAATATTACATACAATCAATTTTACATGAATGAAAATAAAAACCCTCATCTCACATAAAACCCCCGGCTATTCAAAACACGACGATCTAATATAACATATCACAGCAACACATAACATCACATGTCATCAACGTAAGTAAATATGCGTATCCCAATTGTCGTTGATGTATAGCAACGAAACCGGCGATACTCCGCATACTACACTTACGGTCGCAGAAAAGAAAAAATGAAAAAATACAACAATTGGAATCGTAACTGCTCTTAGACAACACAAACCGGGGATAACATATATCCAAGATTTCATGCCTAACAATGTAAAGCTTGCATTTAGGTCTCACCCATGAAAACACTTTTTCAAAATAAGTCGGATAATTCAATAAGATTTCCGATTACATCCGAGACCGAAATGTTTGATTTACACGCAACAAACAAATTTGTAGATTCCAATTATTGTATCAAATTTCAGAAAGCTAGACGACGTTAAACAATTCGATCGAATTAACGAATTCCCAAAATTCCCAGAGAGCTCAACACTTAAGAACTTTTAAAAATTCCCAGAATCATGCTCCAGTACAAATGGACCAACCGTTGAAGTGACGTCCCTTGCCTCCTCAGTGGTGCCGCGGAACCGCCGCCAAAACCATGTTTTGGCCACGGTTCCACGGTCACTAAAGCGAGTTAGGGACTCATTCTTCAAGAGGGTCCATAGAATTACCTGCATGATTTTCTGAATATTTTTAATATGAAAAATTTCAACTTTTGAAAATTTTTCCAGAAAGTGGGAAAATTTGGTTATTCGGAGTTCATTCGGACTTTTAATTTCGCCTACGCAATGCCTAATGCTCTAGCTAGGCTCTGATACCACTGTAAGATTCTTAGGCACTAAAACGAGGTTCTACAAGGCATCAAACATGCCATATTTAAAATTTCAAGTGCCAAACAACCTAAGCAAGGATCTTTACTAGAGAATTAGGGTTAGAAACATAAAGTAAAATACTTTACTTCTAAGTGATAGGGATTACAACCTTTGTAGTCCGTTCCTTCGCTTCATAAGCTCCGAGTTGAGGTCCCTTCGCTGCGATCATCAAGCTCCCAGACTCTATAGAGGCTCCATGAGGTGAATGAGACATCCTTGCTTGAAGACTTCACAATCCAAGATGATCTACCTTGAGGAATCACAAACCCAAGCTCTCACTTCACTAATGAGGTATTAGTGAAGCAAACACCCTAATCTAAGTGGATAGAATAGATGAGGATGATGAAGTAGGAATTTTGCTCTCTTTAGTTTTCTTTTTCTCTTAATCATTCATCACAAAAATAAAAGGCTAGAAAGCTTTTGTGAGGAGGAAGAAGAAGATCAAGTGTGATGAATGAAAAATGAATTATTGTGTGAGGTTAGAAATGCAAACAAGGGTTAAGCATGGCATGCTTAACACTTGTAGAGACTTAACCATGAGTTAGGGTTAGGGTTGGGTTAATAAATATCTTAGAAATATCCAAAGCGGTGGACTTAGTCAAAGCATCATGACGCTTCTTCAAAACTCATCCATGACTTAATCCATACAATTTGAATTACCAAAATAAATATAAATCCAACCATAAACCCAAGCATGGTTTAATCTACAAACCCTAGTTGCATTTGTAACCTAGCATGTTACAATATTAGGTATCACATATATAATATTTAATGTAACAAAAAAAAATAATACAATTAACATATATTACATATATATCAATGTATCATCAAGTGAGAAAAAGAATCATTTAAGTGAGCTTATATTAGTTAATGTAATGCAATATATCACATATATAATTATACATTAAATTATTAAATCAACACTTGATTTAATAACCCGGCTATATTACATATAACCGACTAATATAATATGTATCTTTTTATCGAATCAACACATGATCCGATAACCCGGCTATATCACATATACACGGCCGATATCACATATCGCAAGAATAGAATACGGTATCTCATATCGTATTAATCTCGGTCCCGCACATATCACATATGTGCTCCTACTCCGTTTCGCCTGTGCCCGGAAACCTCTGTGTAGGACTCTAAAGACTCGTCAATACGCCGGCAGTAGGTGATGATCATATCAAACAACTGCAAGCTGCAAGCGGTCAGCTAAACGTAACAATCACTCGGGTATTGAGCGATCAGAAGATCAACAAGCAAGCCTGCACACACTCCTGTGATTCCAATCAGTAACACTACCGTACAGTCTGGTCTTTTCGTCTGATATGTCGCATATCTCGTCTAGGGGTGGTAAACGTCAGACCCCAATAACCGATAAGTCGTGTCGATGTGGGTTAAGAAACTACTAATAACACTTACCAGTAGATCTCCATATCAGCCCTGGCCAGGGACTTCCAGTTATAGCCAATCGAACACAGCACAAAATCAACCCCCAATACTGGGAGAGACGAAACCCCTCCTATCACTCATTGCCTCCATGTGATTCGGGACTGTACCCAAAAGCCACCATTTTGTACGTTCTCATGAACGTGGTAAGGTGGAAATCAAAGCATAGTGGGAATCACACAAGACTCTATGACGATCTCGGGTCTACAGATTAACCTGCACCAGTGTCACCAGAGAACTGCTATCTGATGATAGGTATAATACCATCTAGGAGTTCTTGGTGAGTCCGTTCAGTGTACCCAGTCTCCACCGAGCACCCATATACCATCTTTGATGTCAAACACCAATGGATGTGGGATCATCCATCGCCCATCATATGGGTCAAGATGCGTATACGTTAGTCTACTTTGGAGTATCGATGCCCTGTCTCGATACACCCTCGACTAGGAACAATTATATGATGTACTCTTGGACTACTCTGGCCCCACTAGTATGATCCGCATCATAGTCCTAGTAGTCAAGTACATATTCTAAGAGCTTTATCAACATGTGAGAGCAAGACACTAAACCAATACAAGTCAACATGTTAAGACAAAGTGAAACCAGATAGCATACTATCATATCGAGCAAGAAAGTCCTCTCTATATATATCTAAGCATCCACTATAATATACATCATATGTACAACAATGGCCTCTAGGGCATATACATAACTAACATGCGGTCTACAAGTTTAAGGACATCATAGTGCATGGTAGTTTAGAGACATCATAGTCTATGAGTTTAAGGACCTTATAGTCCATAAACTTTAAAGACATCATAGTCTGTGGGGTTCTGGCTTAATCAGTTTGGAGGATGCGCCAAAAGTTATTGGTTTATTGGGACCCTCCATCTCTCTGAAGACGTTGAAGGATTACAACGACATATATCAGTGGTATGAAGAGATGTACCCTTGAACCAATGTCCCGATTTGGGGAAAATGGGATGAACATCAGTTTAGACGTCATCCGTTGAGAGCTTATTAGCTGTTTTTTGGAATTGAGCTTGGTTTTGGAGATCCCGAGCATGAGGGGCTCAATTTGGTCTGAATCTGGCTAATGTTAGCCTTTCGTAGTGTTCAACACTAACATATTTATTCAGCGCTTACATGCTCCCACGTGAGGTGTTTGAAATAGTGTTAAACATTAAAGTTCTGAGGCGCTCACGTGGGGTCACGTGAGGCGCTTGAAATATTGTTAAAATTCAAGAATCTGAAGCGCTGCTTCTTTTGGGTTTATTCTTTATTCTTTTCTAAGGGCCAAGTGATGTTAGGTCACGTGGGATCATGTGAGGCGCTTCCTTTGGTTTATTCTCTTTTTGTTTTGTAAGTGCCAAGTACTGCTATAGGATCACGTGTGATCACGTGAGCAGATCTCGGCTATTCTCTTTTGTTCATCAAAAGCGCTCACGTGGGAGCACGTGATCGGTTGTTTATTATGTTGGGTGCCAATCCCTCTACGTGTATGGAGATTCTGAGTTTCAAGACTTTCAAGCTCATTGTTTTATAAGAATTAAATTCTTATTTTTTCCCTCGGGTTCAGGTTCTGTATGACAGAATCTCCCCGATGAGAATTAAATTCTCAACTTATGGGGAGATCTGCTTCTGCAGATCTTTTACCATAAGGGAGAACTAAGTTCTCATATGAAGAGTTAAACTCTTGTTTTATAAGAGAAATTAAATTCCTGCATACTTTTATAGGAGAATTAAATTCTCTAGACTTAGATCTCCCTCTAGGTTTTGGATCTGCATGGCAAAATCTCCCCGATGAGAATTAAATTCTCAACTTGTGGGGAGATCTTCTTCTGCAGATCTTAACCAGAGGAATAACTAAGTTCTTTGAGAAGAGTTAAACTCTTATGTAGGCGAAGAAGGGATGAGGTATTCTCTGTGTTTTGTTCCTTCTCTTACCTCGGATTTTTCTTTTGTTTTCTCTTTTTTGACTTCAAGTTTTTATCTCTCTCTTTTTTTTCTCTTTTTCTCAGAACTTGGAAAGCTTCCTTCTTTTTCTCCTTTTTTTTCTTGTTTCTTTTGTGCTCCTATTTATAGGAGAAAGAAAAGAATCAGTTTGTTTGGCCAAATCTCTTATTGAGAGATTTTCATTGATTTTATAATCAACCAAAATGATCTTTTGGATCAATCGGTGAATTTTATTCACCGTTGAATTTTAATCCAAGGACTCCTGTTTTACAGAAGTTATTTTTTTTGTTGTTCTTAACAAGTTTAGGAAGATTTTCCTTGCACAGAATTTTTCTGTTGATTGGTGAGTTTTTGATCGCCATTGGATCTTTAATCTAACGGCGCTCTGTTTTACAGAGCGTAATCTTTCTTATTTAGAAAGATTCAAGGAAATATTTTCTAAATAAAGCTTTTGGTCTTTAATTAGAGTTTACTTCTATCGGTTCAGAAGGCATAGGAGTCTATCACGTGTAGCACGTGACCCCACCAAATTAAGCCCACCAAAAGGTGTCACGTGCTACCACGTGAGTTTCTTTTATGTTCAACTTTTTTGCTTTATTCAGGCGCCTGTATGCTTTGTTTATAGAAGTCACGTGTCTGCACGTGAGGTCCGGTTTTAGCTTAATTTTGTCAAGCGCAGCGCCTATCACGTGTGGGCACGTGATGCTCCACTTGAGGACTTTTTTCCCGTTGCTCTATTTATTTATTTATTTTCCGTAAGGGAACAACCTCCATGTGGCTCGGGACTGTACCCAACTATAACCTATTTGCAAGACTCCTTTGAGTCATGGTAGGGTAGTAATCAAAATACAATGGGAACTCACACAAGACAAATGATGACTTCAGGTCAAAGGAATAACCTGTACTCATGCCACTTGAGAACTTCCATCTGACGATAGGTATAATACCATCTAGAAGTTCTCGGCGAGTCCGTCCAGTGTACTCACCTCCAGTGAGCACTGATTTGTATTATTTTTTGTATGCGTTGTGATCAAAAGATGAATCAAAGAATATTTATAACCACAATCAAGAACGGCGTCGCTTGGTAGCTAGCCGGTGAGTACGGGTCGGTCTACAGGGATTTTGTGAATTTCCTAATTGTTATTACGAGTTAATTCCGATTGGTGTCGGATTGATTAAATCTAAAAACTAAATTTATCTAAACTAAAATCTTTCTAGGGTTAGGTTTAGATTAAGCTTGGAAAGTCAATAAATCTCACCGCTTTCTATACCCAAATTAAGATCTCTTTAGGAGTTATGGTAATTATTAATAAAGGAGATTAGTACCATCGGGAAGAAACGGTGTTTCTTCCTCTAGGTTCTTGTCCTTCCTTTCTTAATCCTTACCCTAACCTTCATGGAAAACACGCTCAACCGGGCCTTTATACTATGGTATCACCGCTATCTCGTGGGATAGGGTGCCATATGGAGCGGTGCGTGCATGTAAGCATGGAGTCCTATAAAAACGTGTGATGGGCAAGAAAGGGGTGAGAGATCTTCATCTCTCAAGCCTTCCCCAAAGCTAACTCTAACAAGCGAGGAGACTACTCGCTCATTAGGGAATTGAATGATATTCTAACTATTCTAACTAGGGCAAGGAATTAAAAATCTATACTAAGGCAGATAAGAAATTATACTAGGGCAATGAAAAGAAAACTTACTAATTTTATTGATGGCTCTCTCCAACCATTTACACAGGAATTTTAAAATTCTGAATAGATGAAAAAAAAGAGGTATGACCTAATACAAGATTTAGGGTTCCTATTTATAGAGGATAGAAATCCTAGGGTAATAATCGACTCGCACATCTGAAATTACAAGTTTACCCCCTAAGAAAAGACTAGTCAACGCTCCGCGCACCGTCAAAGATTTTGCACCGACACGGGCACAACCTGGCTGCGGTTCCGTGGCCAATAGCATGCTTTGGCCGCGGTTCCGCGGCCAAGTTAGGAGCTTGATGCTTCATTTTTTCTGGGGGTTTTTCTGCTGCATTTGAGTACTTGTTTCTTCAGGTTTTTCTTCAGAATATCTTCTAGTTCTCTTCCAGATCTTTCCAGTGAACATTGTAGTGGACTTTTGCCGTTGCTTCATGACTAAGTCTTGAACCTTGCGCTGCCTTTGTTCTTTGTGAACTTGTTAATTGATCTTCAATGTTCCTCAAGATGTGGGCACAATCAAGATTCTTTCATCAATTTCATCGTTTTTATTCCGAAAACCTGTAACCTGCAACTATGTAGCAGACATGGGTCAAAAGCACCTGTTTATTTATAAAATGAATAAGAATGGGGAATATAATAATGCAATATTATGATATGAACAAATACCCCCAAACTTATCTTTTGCTTGTCCTCGAGCAAACCTAGTTTTATTCTCAACAAAAACCTAACCTCACTTTCGCAGGGAAACGCGATTGCACTGAGCTCGTGCAATAAGTCGTTAAACCTCTAGGTGTCCCTAGTAGGAGGAGTGTTATATCCTGAGGGTTTTCAGTGGATACTACCCACAAAATCCTATCAATTTGGCCTATTAACTTTTGTTCTCCAATTAGGTTTTCCAACAAGGAATTCTATTAACTTCGACTCATAAATTATCCACCCGTATTCTTCACACTTCCTTATCACTTAACTTAAGATTATATATGTTCTTGTGAATTTACTTAGCTTTTGGCATCTCTTAAGTTTTCCTTCTAGGGTTCTATCTCAACTTAGGATTTTTTATCATCACTATTAAAGATATAAGTTCTATTCTTCATTCCTATCTCTTATCTAAACCCCAATCACATACCCCTACGTGTGTGTATATATCACCCCTACACTTGGAAATTCAAATCAAGCAATCACACTCTTGTCCGTCGTCCAAAACACTTCTTAATTGGTGAATTTTTAGATGAAATTTGCTCACACATCCTTCATGCGACCGTTAATACTTCTTGAGGTACCAACAACCGATTACAAAATGTGTTTACACATTAAAGCGTAATTTCTAGTCTTGTAACACCTAAGGCTTTAGCAGTGACTCCCAAACCAGTTGGTCTAAGGCACTAGGTGATGAAGCACCCTCGCTAAATATTTTTTCTATTAATGCAGTCTTAAGTAATTACAAAAACCAGTGTTCATTTTTTTTATTATCTCTTTATTCACACTTGTATTTTTATTTTATTTTCCTTCATACTATGGACTTTAGACAAGAGCATTTCAAGGTCTCTTCTACTATTCCAAGTTTCAAGGTGCGTGTTTGTGCAATTTGTAGGGTATATATTTTCAGAATTTAGACTTAAGCTTAGGAATTATTCTTCAAACTTATACTTTAATAAAAATATCAATACTTTTCCCTTGTTTTAACTTAGCCCAAGAAGTGAACTCAAAATTTGCCTATTTCTAAATAAACTACAAAGACATATAATTTCTACCGTTAAATTTTAAGAAAGATTATTTTTAGAGTTTTTAATTTATTAAGTTTAGGATCTAGTTGTTCCTAGCTAGTTAACCTTCTTGTCAAACTCAAGTCAATTATGGCCAAAATTGAATGTTTTAATTTTTTATAATTTTTAAATTTTTTAAATTTTTATGGGTTTTATGCAAATGCAAAAATGTACAAATGAATGCGAAGTAAGAAGACTTACCGAGCATACCCCCAAACTTAAACTTGACAGTGTCCTCACTGTCATGCCACACCAAGAGGGTCAAAATGTCGGCACTCCCCTATTTATTTATTTATAGATTTTTTTTATTGTTAAAAGAAAAACAAAATATATATACAACAAGGTCCCCCAAACTTAAGTGAGACGGTGTTACCACTGTTTTAAGCGTTTAAGTTTAGAGTTAGGGAGGAGAAAAATCAAACTATACATGGCCTTACACAGGCCAAAAGTTAGCACCAACCATTCAAAATTTTTATCGTGATAATGGTAGGGTTGGTGGAAGAATGGAGTGTAGAGAAATGAGATGAGAAACACATGAGACCGTATGGGAAGAAGAGTTGAATATGGTCTCGGTGGAGGAGAAGAATGGCGGAAGGGAAAAAGAAATGGTGATGGTGGTTCGACTTCTTCAAGTGGAGGTTGATGAAACACAAAATCCGTGTCGTTTAAGAATGCGAGTTCGTCGGCGAAAATATCTTCGAAACTTTCATCGAAGGTTTGATTGAACGTTTCAATGTCAATAAGTGTCACGCCAGAATTCAACACACTTGATTGTTTAAAAATTACGGAGGTAGGAGACTCGTAAAGCTCATCTACCTTATTCTCAAAAGATTCTAAATCAAGTGGTATTTCTAAAATTATCGAACTCAAAATATCGGATTGTGATTCATCAATACTCGGTATCATTAAAGGAAGATTAGAAGAACCAAAGAAAGTGGGAATACGAATTTGAGGGTGGGGATGGAGTGTATAAATTAGTACAATTTGTAATGACCGATGTGTAAAAAGCGATTGTGCTAATCTATCAACCCACGGAGAAATGAGATCAAATCCCTCAAGATTCGTGGGTACGTCGAACTTGGTAAACCAGACATTGGAGATGAAGTCGTAACGGTCTCTTGTGTGGTCGCAACGATGATGGAGGGAAGTGAGTGAGGAAGGGTATCTGTTAAAAATTCAGAAGGGTGTACACAATCAGTGGAAGGGATATGATGAATTGGGAAATCCGACTCATCAAACAAAACTGGTTCATCCTCAATAATTTCCTCAATATTCTCCTCAAAATTTAGCTTATCCATGCCATTATCATCAAAATCTGTCACGCCCCGCTTCCCAGAGTACGCTAAAATGGGCACGTGACATAGCCAACCATGCTACCTGTGGGTAGGAAGTATCTATCCACAGTCACATTACGGCTGTAGAGATATCAAGAACAAGACAAAACTATCTAAAACATGTCCATAATCCAGAATAACAAGAGTCAATAATAAATAAGTGCGGAAGCAAATGATCCAATACAAATAACTGAAAGGTATGTCCCATAATGCGGGCTCACATCAGAAAATAAATGCAGAAAATAAAACTAACCACTACAGAACTCACAACTCAGCCTGCTGGCTGAAGTACTCCTGCTCGGACTGCGACAGTGGTACAGAATCTGGGCCATGCAAAACCCAGACGTCAGCGCGTCATGTCAACCAGTAATATAATATGAACAGTGTAACAGGCAATGCAAAATAAAACATGAATACAGCAATAATGTGAAACAAGCAGTGCAGGGTAGTGTGCAGTGGGTAACTAAACTGTTCTATCAAGTTTTCTAGTCTAAAGTCTTTGAAACCAAATTGATGAATCATCGATGTAACTCAATAGTATCCCGTACATACCCGGGACCACGGCCACAATATTCTCGGCTGCAGCCCAGACATGCCGCTAGGTACAAAACAGGAATGTGTACACTTGATAGTATCCCGTACATACCCGAGACCACGGCCATAATATTCTCGGCTGAAACCGAGACATGCCGCTAGGCACAAAACAGGAATGTGTACACTCAATACAGGTAGTGAACTGTCGAGTCACAAGTCATATTTCACCTTTGATTTCCCCATACCCCCAAATTATATGTGTCGAGTCAGGTATTCAGTAATCAAGAACTAATGCCAACACAGGATCAGGTAAAAGCAGGTTTTTCTGGATAGACAACAGGAACGGTCCATGAGGACTACATGTCAGGTTTGTTGGCATTAGGCACGAGATCAGGTAACAGGTCGAGTCATGGTACATCAGGTCAAGTCAATAGTATACGGTACCATGTCAGGTGTATCGATATATACATGTGTAGCAATGTCAGGTCAAGATGTACGCAAAATCGTGAGTGTGCTCCCAATCAGATGTATAAAAAAACATGGGTATTAACAACATGAAATAAGCATTGCAATAAATAATAAGCATGTTTCATTCAATCATAAGAGTGCAGTAATACAATGTAGCCATTTAGTCATGTTAACAGGTTTGAGCACCCTTAGCGGTGCAATAGTTTAGATATTGATGCAATACAGTTATATCAAGCCTTTGAATACGAATGTCCGAATGTAATATAACTACATGGGTAAGTGCTACCATCTATTAAACAGTAAAATGTGATTAAACAGGTAAACTTGGTTATTAGGTTTAAATTGGCAAACTGTAAATTCTATGTTATCTGTAGAATGACATAATGCAATATTGCAACCAAAAATGGGAAAACGACTATACCAAGTTAAGTTTTACAGGTTTAGTGTGTCAAAACATTTATAAATATATAGTATAGCACATAGCAAGGGATACTTGCCTCGACGGGTCGCGAACCGGAAAAAACGGAACGTAACGTCGGCGGGGAAACACGCGACGGACGCACGGTTCACGGATTGAACCCAAACAATGAACCAAGGGACCTCACGGGTCAGAGTACTCCGCTGGATCGTCGGGACACGTCACCGGCATGGCCAGATTCCGGCGAACAGCGACTACAAAATTCCAGAATTTTGTGCACAGCCAAAGGAGAAACAGGAAGATGGAATGGAAGGATGAAGAGAAGAGATAGCTTACTGGTGTTGCAGAGGGTGTGACGGCGATGAGATCGACGGCGGTGAGGCGCCGGCGAGGAGGTTGCAGCGGTTAGGGTTAGGGCTCGGGTAAGGAACTTCGGTGCAGGGAAAGGAAAACGGAGAGGGAGAGGAGATGGTCGGGATACTGGAGTGCGCAGGTGGTGAGGAGGTGCTGGTGGTGGCGCGGATGGCGACGACGAGGGCCGCCGGCGGGCAGGCAGCTGCAGCGAATTCTGCAGGGGTTGCGGCTGCGCAGGGTGCGCGGGGTGGAAGGAAGAAGGTGTTGAGGTTGAGAGGAGGAGGCGGAGGCGAGGGTGACGGTGACGCTGGCGCCGGCGTCGGGGCTGCGGCGGCGACGATGAAGGCGGCTAGGGTTTAGGCTCTCGGTGGGTTTTCTCGCGTTCTGGAAAATAATATGGAGGAGATATGAATATATAGGGAAGAGAGAGAGAGAGAGAGTTAGAGAGAGAGAGAGAGATAGGGAAAGATAGAGAGAGAGAGAGAGAGACGTTAGAGACAGAGAGAGAGGTTATGGACGAGGGGCCCACGGGGGTTAAGAACCTCGTGATTGGCCAGGGGAAAGATTGCAGAGGTTAAAAAGAATATTTAAAGGATTTTTAGAAGATTAAATTAACAGTAAAGATTATAAATTAACGAAATATTATATGGTTTTGAATATTATATTAATTTGGGATTTTGGCGCTAAACAAAACATTTCCAAATCGCGCCCGGGTTGGGTCCAAAAATTTGAAATTTAAATAATAGGATTTTAAGCGGGTTCCAAATTTTAAAATGAGGTGTTTTATGATTAAAAAAGCATACCCCCAAGACGGACACTTGTACGCGCGCGTAGCCGTCCAAACTCGCCCGTTTCACTGAACGGGACGAGAACACAAAACACGGACGCTACCACAAGATTAGGGGTGTCGAGTAGGCCAAGATGGATATTTTTAATTTCATTTTTAGATGCTGAAAATTGTTATATGCAGAAATGAGTTTGCCAGATAAAATTTTACAGTAAGTGACAAACAGGCAAGCTAAATGAAATGAGTATCACATTAATGCTCAAACAGTAACAGAAAATAGTAGTATTGGGCTCGGGTGTTACAAAATCAAAACGCATATGAAGTTTGGGAGAAACATTTAATGATTCGGTATGATGAATTGGAGATAAAATTTCAGTTAAATCAACCGGTTCATCATCCAAAATATTCCCGGTGTCGATATCCTCAATCAAGTGAAAATCAACTTTTTTAGACACCTCATCAAAAGCATAGAGATTTATCAATTCAGGTTCAAGATTGGAGGTGTAAAGATCGAAAGGATTAGTGATTGTTTCACTCGAAAGGGGCTCTTCACAATCAGGTAAATCAAACACTACAAAGTCGCACAACTCATTAAATGTTTTATTTTTAACTGGTGAATCATTTTGGACACTTGTTTGAAAACTGGAGTTGTGGAAATCAATTGATATGGGTAGGTTTGATTTGGAAGGGTGCACAGCTTACTCTCTCCTCTCAAATTATCACTCTGTCCAACCGCCTCCTCATACATTGGAATATTTGGAGTTAGTTGGAAACTAGCTACCGGTTCACTAGGTTGTATAAGGGCGGCCATGGATGCATCCACATTCCTCATCATTTTGTTTGTTGCTAAAATATAAGCTTCCAACGACTGTTCTAAACTAGACATGGGTTGTGAAGGGGTTTCAGTAAAAGATTCAAAATTGTTTGGATACGAGAAACTCCCAACTGGTTATGTAGAAGCAATGTCTAGGGAAGGTGGGAAAGTAGGGTAGGACTGGTAGGAATTGGATGGTTGGACATGATTAAGATCAACATTTGGATAAAAAGGTGAATGAAACTGTTGATCCCTAGAACTGGATATGTTGAGAGGAGTGAAAGATCGGCTACGAGATTGTTCAATGTGTTCAGCTATAGACATGGGTTTAGGAGTTACAACAGGACTCGAAAAAGTAGTATCAACGTAAGAAGGTGGTGAAGGTTGAAATGGTTGATACAAAGTGGATTGCAGAGTCGAATTGTTTCTCCTAGACGCTTCTATTCGATCTTTCAAAGAAATTTTGGGCATGGAGGAGTCGTCCGTAATTCGACCAAAACAATTCGCGTAGCAAGCAAAGTTTGGTTCAGGATACCAAAGTTCGGCAAGAGTTTTATGAGGTGGGGTACCCATGATGTAAAAAGGAGAAGAAAAAGAATGTGGGTGTAAGTGGGGTGGTGCACGGATTTCTTAGCGACAAGTTGCAAGTTGTAAAAAAATTTCTTTTTTTTTATCTTTTTTTTATGTGGAGCGTTTTGCAAAAAGATTTTTGATAAGAGGCAATGACACACTTTCAATCAACTACAAATGCACAATCAGGCCTAGATCTAGGGTCACCTAGGTCAGCTAGACAGCTCCTAACTGTTCCAAAGGGCTAGAAATAGGACTTCAAACCGCCTCTTCACCGCCAATTGCGGCCAGGTAAGTGCCAGGTGAGTAGGAGGCTCTCCACTACAAGTAGTGGCCCTAATTAAGTAACCACTCGCCTTAGACACACTTGTCTAGACACCGCAAAGTCAGGTTAGGATCAACGGTCGATACCTACAACTAATCCTCTGTCCTATTGAGCGCGACATCCTTAGGGCTGAGTCTAGTATTTTTTAATTAAACAATGGTCAATGCATATGCCTTATGTGATTTCTGGGGTCCTAGGAAGGGTTATGAAATCCCCACCCAATCTGGATTGGTGTAAAAATCCCCTTAAAGTCCGATTAAAAATATGCAAAGTAGTAACAATCACTTGCAATCAAATTTTTATTTTTCAGCGCGGCGCAAAGAATCCTGCACAAGATCAATTATTGGAAAGGGGAGAGATTTTTTTAGCGCAAAGAATCCTGCAGGAGATTTTTCAGAAAAGATATTTGGATTTGTAGAGGAGAGAGAAAATAAGCTCACAGAGGCAAATTGGACAGGTGACGTCACCAAAGCACCGCGGAAGCGCGGTCGGAGCATGCATCTCGCGGCGGAAGCGCAGTCGTCATGTTGACTGGGCCCTCCAAATTTCTTCTGTTGTTCTGTTGTGGAAATCCTCTGTTGTTCAGATCTTCAGTTTTCTGTTTTGATCTCTGGATTTTTCCAGATCCGAACTCGATTGTAGATCCTGCAAAATTCAAACAAAAATACCCTTCACAAAATAAAAGATGATAAATTTTAATTATTTTTTATTTTTATTTTTCAGTGTTTATAATTTTTCAATTTTATATTAACCCGAAATTGCAAAAAGAAAATAACACGCCATCCCCGGCAACGGCGCCATTTGATTTGTATTATTTTTTGTATGCATTGTGATCAAAAGATAAATCAAAGAATATTTATAACCGCAATCAAGAACGGCGTCGCTTGGTAGCTAGCCGGTGAGTATGGGTTGGTCCACAGGGATTTTATGAATTTCCTAATTGTTATTACGAGTTAATTCCGATTGGTGTCGGATTGATTAAATCTAAAAACTAGATTTATCTAAACTAAAATCTTGCTAGGGTTAGGTTTAGGTTAAGTTTGGAAAGTCAATAAATCTCACCGCTTTCTATACCCAAATTAAGATCTCTTTAGGAGTTATGGTAATTATTAATAAAGGGGATTAGTACCATCGGGAAGAAACAGTGTTTCTTCCTCTAGGTTCTTGTCCTTCCTTTCTTAATCCTTACCTTAACCTCCATGGAAAACACGCTCAACCGGGCCTTTATACTACGGTATCACCGCTATCTCGTGGGATAGGGTGCCGTAGAGAGCGGTGTGTGCACATATGCATGGAGTTCTATAAAAACGTGTGATGGGTAAGAAAGGGGTGAGAGATGTTCATCTCTCAAGCCTTCCCCAAAGCTAACCCTAACAAGCGAGGAGACTACTCGCTCATTAGGGAATTGAATGACATTCTAACTATTCTAACTAGGGCAAGGAATTAAAGATCTATACTAAGGCAGATAAGAAATTATACTAGGGCAATGAAAAAAAACTTACTAATTTTATTGATGGCTCTCTCCAAACATTTACACAGGAATTTTACAATTCCGAATAGATGAATAAAAAGAGGCATGACCTGATACAAGATTTAGGGTTCCTATTTATAGAGGATAGAAACCCTAGGGTTACAATTGACTCACACATATGAAATTACAAGTTTACCCCCTAAGAAAAGACTAGTCAACGCTCCGCGCACCGTCAAAGATTTTGCACCGACACGGGCACAACCCGGCCGCGGTTCCGTGGCCAATAGCATGCTTTGGCCGCGGTTCCGCGGCCAAGTTAGGAGCTTGATGCTTCGTTTTTTCTGGGGGTTTTTCTGCTGCATTTGGGTACTTGTTTCTTCAGAATATCTTCTAGTTCTCTTCCAGATCTTTCCAGTGACCATTGTAGTGGACTTTTGCCGTTGCTTCATGACTAAGTCTTGAAACTTGCGCTGCCTTTGTTCTTTGTGAACTTGTTAATTGATCTTCAATGTTCCTCAAGATGTGGGCACGATCAAGATTCTTTCATCAATTTCACCGTTTTTATTCCGAGAACCTGTAACCTGCAACTATGTAGCAGACATGGGTCAAAAACACCTGTTTATTTGTAAAATGAATAAGAATGGGGAATATAATAATGCAATATTATGATATGAACAAGCACCTGTATACTATCTTAGGTGTCACAACACCAATGGCTTGTGGGACCGGCCACCGCCCCTCGTCGGGGTCTCGGAACGTATACACTAGTCTACTCCGGAATATCGAAGCCCAGTTTTGATACTCCCACGACTAGGGACATTTAAGGATGTGCTTATAGGCTATCCAGCTCTCATGTATATGATCGCCATCATAATGCTGGTAGTCAAGTAAGAATCCTATGGGCGTCATCATTATGTATTAGCGACATGCAATAACAAGTAAAACATGTATACATCAATGATAAAGACAAACCAGATAGTATACTATCATTTCGAGTAAGATTGTTATAGCTGTATAGGTCCTCCCTCAATTATCATAATCGCGTGCCTGCAATTACAATAATTGCCTTGAGGGCACTATATCCAACACATTGTATAAGAAGATTTTTAAACCGTTCAAATCATTTCAAGAATGGTTCGTTGGGAAGTTGGGTAAACTGGTTAATCTCACTCGAACACGGGTAGTTTTGTGATTAGGATAACATTTCTTAAGGAATGCTATAACGAATTCATCGAATTTGGCGATAGAATGTGCGACAGTGCTATAAAACCATTTTTCTGCTAGATCACACAAGGTAAAAGGGAGAAGACGTAATCGCATAGCATCCCCTAAAAGTTGGGTAGTGCCCATCATTGCATATACGTTCTCGAATTTGGTTATGAAAATGTATGCGTCTTCAGATTCAAGTTCGTGAAATTTGGGCAACAGGTTGTTGAAGTGGGGTTTAATTTCGAAATTATCCCTATTGGCGGGTGGAAGAGACAGACAAGTAGGAAGGGGTCCACATATGGGGTAGCATCTTTCTTGGAGAGAGATGCGTGGTGGATTCTGCACACCTACGGGTGGTGGCAGGATGGTATCGTTAAATCCTGATGGAGATCCATCCATTTCGGGAGATGTGGTAGGTGAAGGGGAAATAGAAGATGAAGAAGTACCGATTTCGGAGTCGATAGCAAAAACGCGGACTAGACAGGCACTAGAATCCCGTGTCCAGCCGATCATGCACTAAGCGGGTTTAGCGCACATGGCAGCGTGTGTGAGAATGATTTTTAGAAGGTTTCTTTTGAAAAAGTGTCGAACGTGAGACTTGACTCAACAAATACAAAATGCACAATCAATCCTTAGAACTAGGGTCACCTAGGTCAAATCACTAGACCGCTCATAGAATTCTAAAGAACAAGTCGCAGGATCAATTCTCTACCACTTCTTTATCACTCTTGTGGCCAGGTAAGTGCCAGTTAAGTGGAAGGTATCCTCTATACGAATCACCGAAATAGCGGGCCTAATTAAGTAACCACTTTCCTTAGTCACACTTGCCTAGACACCATGAGAGAAATGCGGATCAGCGATAGATTACCCACGACCTTTCTCTGTCCTAATTGAGCGCGACGGTCCTTAAAGGCTTGGTATAGATATTTTTTAATTAATATAGGGTGAAAGTATGCTCGTTTTGTGATTTGTAGGGTTTAGGAAGGGTGATGAAATCCCCACCTAATCTGGATTTGGGTTTTTGCCTCTTAATGTCCGGTTTAGATATGCACAAACAAACCGATATCAAAACACGCAAAAAGATTTTTGAGCGGTGATATTTGCAAAGAATCCTGCAAGCAAAATCAGATTATTGGAGTTTTAGAGGAGATAGAGAGATAATAAGAAAATACCTGAGAATTTTGGGGGGCCAACTCCACTAAGCCGCCGTGGTTCCGCCGCCAAACGCCTCCTTCCGTTGTGGTTCCGCCTTAATATGGAGTGTTCTTCTGCTAAATTTCTTCAGGGACCTCCTATACTCCTCTGGTCCAAGTTGAAATCTCTGAATCTCTATTTCCTTGCTCCAGGTAATCCAGATTTTCTTGCAAAACTCGCACAATAATCGTTAAATACACAAGATGCGGTTTTTTTATGGTTGTCGGATTTTATAAGAAATCAACCCGAATAACAAGAAAAAAAATTACGACCGTTTCCCCAGAACAACGTCATTTGATTGATCGTATAAAAAGGGATGTTTCGAAAATAACCAATCACACTTCTTTTATCAACTCGTATAAAGAAATAATAGAGTTCACATTTCCTTGCGGACGACCCGTACTCATCGCGGCTAGCTACTAGCGATATAAGGAAAACACGATCAAGTATCAGGTCAAGTAGGGTTCTTGGGCAACGTTTTAGCAGAGTTTCTTGGAGAAGTTCTTTTCGCAAACTGCTCGAGAAGAAATGGAAGAAAAGTTTATCAGCTTGAAGCAGTACGACGGATCTGTTGATACGCATACGGCTGAGTGGACACGGCTCAGTCGATTCGCGGGTCCTTTGGTTGCCAACGATGCTGATAGGGCATGAAGGTTCATGCGCAGCTTGGACGTGGAAATCCAGAGACACATTATATCTCTGGGATTGACCACTTTCTTACAAGTTCTCAAGGAAGCCAGGGAGCAGCAGAACCTATTGGTGAAAGCGACGAGTACACAGCAACAGGCCGTCGTAGTACGGAAGTCAGCGTTTAAACCAAAATGAGCTCCTATACGCAGAGGCATCCCAGTGAATAGACGTGGCATTGTACCTATGAAGAAGCCCGTCATAGCAGATCAGAAAATGAGCATGGTTTGTGACTTCTGCCATCTACCCGGACACCTGCAAAAGGATTGTCGAAGGAAGCTTTGACTCTATCTGGTTTGCGGATCGGCTAACCATACTGTCAGTGCTTTCCTGTCAAAGCTGCGATTGAGGGACGATACTCAGAGGCTACCGTAGAAGCAGATTACTCAGGGGCCTAATCAAGCACGGGCCTTTACTTTGACGGCTGAGGAGGCCAAGGCTTCAGATGAAGTCGTTTCAGGTATCCTACTTGTTCATGATTTTCCCGCTATAGAATTATTCGATTCAGGTGTTGGGATACCTACAACGGCAGCAAGGTTTCGGGTGGCATCTCACATGCCAATTTCAAAATTTTCCATTATAGATAACCCTAAACAAAGGAACTTTAACTAGAGAATCAAACAATACTAGCATGTTAACACTTTAACATCTAAGAGTTAGGGATTACAACCTTTTTAGTCCATTCCTTTACTTCATAAGCTCCGTGTTGAGGTCCCTTCGCTGAGGTCATCAAGTACCCGGACTCTAGAGAGGCTCCATGAAGAGAATGATGCACCCTTGCTTGAAGTCTTCACTATTCTAAGATGATCTACCTTGAAGAATCTCAAACCCAAGCTCTTGCTTCACTAATCAAGTATTAGTAAAGCAAACACCCTAATCTAAGTATCTAGAATAGATAAGGATGATGAAGTAGGAATTTTGCTCTCTTTTGTTTTCTTTATCTCACTTTATTTCATCACAAAATAAAAATCAAGCAAGCTTTTGTGAGCTTGAAAAAGATGAAGAAGAAGTGATGAATGAATTATTGTTGAGGTTAAAAATGCAACCATGGTTTAATATGTGTCATGGCTAACTCATGTAGAGAATAAACCATAGGCTAGGGTTAAACTTGAGTTAACTAATATCAAGGATAAAACAAAGAGGGTGGACAAAGTCAAAGGATCATGAAGCTTCCTCAAAGCTCATCCAAAAGAAAAGAATTATCCATCCAAAATGAATTAATCCATATAGAAAAAGTTAACCCTAATTTAAACCTAGTATGGTTTAATCTCATAACCTTAGTTGCATGTTTAGCCCTAACTTGTTACAATATTATATATCACATATACAATATTTAGTAACAAAAGAAACTAATACAATTAACATATATCACATATATATCAATGTATCATCAAGTGAGAAAAAGAATCTTTAAGTGAGCTTATATTAGTTAATGTAATGTAATATATCAAATATATAATTATACATTAAATTATCGAATCAACACTTGATCCGATAATCCGGCTATTTCACAAATAACCGACTAATATAAAATGTATCAATTCATCGAATCAACACTTGATCCGATGACCCGGCCATATCACATATACCTGGCCGATATCACATATCGTGAAAATCTAGTACGGTATCACATACACATATTATTCTCGGTCCCGCACATATCATATATGTGCTCCTACTCCGTTTTTCCTGAGCCAGGAAAGCTCTGTGTAGGACTCTAAGGAATCGTCAATACGCCGGCAGTAGGTGACGATCATATCAAACACCCACAAGCTGCAAGCGGTTAGCAAAACATAACAGCTACCCAGGTATTGAGCGATCAGAAAATCAACAAGCAAGCCTGTACATTCTCCTGCGAATCCAACCAGTAACACTCCCGTACAGTCCGGTCTCTTCGTCTGATATGTCGCATATCTAGTCTAGGGGTGGTAAACGTCAGACCCCAGTAACCGATAAGTCGTGTCGATATGAGGTCCATAACAGTTCGAGAAACTACTGATAACACTTACCAGTAAATCTCAGCAACCCTAGCCAGGGATTTCCAGTTATAGCCAATCGAACACAGCGCAACATCAACTCCCAATACCGGGAGAGAAGAAACCCCTCCTATCGCTCATTGCTTCCATGTGATTCGGGACTGTACCCAAAGGCCACCGTTTTGCATATTCTCTTGAACGTGGTAAGGTGGAAATCAAAGCACAGTAGGAATCACACAAGACCCTATGACGATCTCGGGTCTATAGACTAACCTGTACCAGTGTCACCAGAGAAATGCCATCTGACGATAGGTATAATACCATCTGGGAGTTCTCGGTGAGTCCGTTCAGTGTACCCAGTCTCCACTGAGCACCCGTATACTATCTCTGATGTCAAACACCAATGGATATGGGATCTTCCATCGTCTATCTACATGGGTCGAGAAGCATACGCTAGTCTACTCTGGTATATCGATGCCCTGTCTCGATACACCTACGACTAGCAACATTTGAAGGATGTACTTAGCGACTACACTGTCCTTACCAGTATGATCTACATCATAATCCTGGTAGTCAAGTACTCATCCTAAGGGATTTATCAACATGTAATATAGAGACAATCAGAGTACATGTTAAGATAAAGAGAAACCAGATAGCATGCTATCATGTCGAGCAAGAAAGTCCTCCATATATATGTCCAAGCATCCACTACAATATAGATCGTATGTACAGTAATGGCCTCTAGGGCATACATATCACTAACATCAGGTGCATCCTATTGTTTTATGTCGTCCAAGTTTATTACTGCACACTCGATTTCATGCATGGTCCTGTCTAGTTGTTGGGACATACACACTAGGAACGAGAAGATTATATCTAGTAGCGAGTGCAAGGATTGTTCGGTGGTTGTCTGCGGATGTGAGTTACTCATGGATTTCTTGGTGATCGATACTGGCAGCTACGATGTCGTCTTAGGAATGGATTTCCTCGGCACTTTTCACGTTCACATCGATTGTAGGGCAAAAAAAGTGATTTTCCAGATTCCCGGACATCCGGAGTTTATATTTGCAGGAGGTAGCAGATTTATCGGGCCAGTCGAATTTAGGGCTAGGCCGATAAGCACCGTTCTTGCATCGTTGGAAGTTGTTAAGGAAGAAGCGCTAACAGTAGTTCGAGAGTTTATGGACATGTTCAAAGATATCTCGGGTTTATCTCCAAAACGAGATGTGGAGTTTGCGATTGATCTTGTTCCTGGAGCAGCGCCAATCTCAAAGGCGTATTATCCGATGGCACCAATGGAGTTAGAAGAAATCAAGAAACAGGTTTCCGAATTATTAGAGAAGGGTTAGATTCACAGCAGAAATTCACCCTAGGGTGCTCCAATTCTTCTAGTTAAGAAGAAAGATGGCACGTGGAGAATGTGCATCGATTATCGAGAATTAAATCGGGTGACTATTAAGAACAAGTACCCAATCCCTCGCATCGGCGAATTATTCGATCAACTCAGTAGCGTGAGGGTATTCTCGAAGCTAGATTTGCGATCCGGATATCATCAAGTTCGAGTAAAATCAGAAGATATTTGCAAGACAGCGTTCCGAACTTGATATGGGCATTACGAGTATTAAGTGATGCCATTCGGAGTCACGAACGCACCGACGATATTTATGGACTTGATGAACCGAATCTTTTCACTGTTTTTGGACCAGTTCTTAGTAGTGTTTATCGATGATATTCTGGTCTATTCAAGGAGCCAAGAAGAGCATGCAGAACACTTGAAGATCGTACTGCAAACGTTGAGGTAAGAAAGATTATATGCGAAGATGAGCAAGTGCGAGTTTTGGCTCGAAGAAGTAAAGTTTTTGGGGCATGTCGTATCCGGAGATGGAATCGATGTTGATCCTGAAAAGATTGCAGCAGTTTATGATTGGCCGATTCCGAAGAACGTAGTGGAGATCAGAAGCTTTCTTGGGCTTGCTTGATATTATAGAAAGTTCATGGAGAATTTCGCTCGATTAGCTGAACCATTGACAAAGCTTACGTGAAAAGAGGTACCATTCGTATGGATGAATAGATATGCGTCCGCTTTTAAAGCGTTGAAGCAAAGATTGACCACCGCTCCTATTTTGACCGTGCCAGGAGATTTCGGAGGGTTAGTTATTCACAGTGACACATCTGGGAAAGGCTTTGGGTGTGTTCTTATGCAGCATGGGAAGGTTATAGCCTACGCATCGAGACAGTTGAAGACTCATGAGAAGAACTACCTAACTCATGATTTGGAGCTAGCAGTAGTGATTTTCGCTTTGAAGATTTGAAGACACTGCTTATTGGGCGAAAGGGTCGAAGTATTCACCGATCACAAAAGCCTAAAGTACGTGTTTACGCAGAAAGAGCTCAATATGAGGCAGCGCAGATGGTTATAGCTAATGGCTGACTATGATCTTGATCTCAAGTACCATCCGGGGAAAGTTAATGTAGTGCCGGATGCGCTAAGTTGGTTGCCAGCAATACGAATGTTGACTGCAAAGAAGGAGCTTATAGATGATTTCCAGAGATTCGAGTTGGAGATCGTGTTACCGCATTCGTTAGGACAGTTGATGTAGATGCAAGTACAGTCGTCCGTGATCGATAATATTAAAGCAGCGCAGTCGCACGATCCAAGGCTGCAGAAGTTTCGAGAACAGGTAGAAGCGGGATTTCGAACAGACTTGTTGGTTCATGAAGATGGTTCGTTACGATATGAGAGCCGTTTATGTGTGCCTAAAGGAGATATTCATGAAGAAGTTATGAAGGTGGCACATGGTTCCGCATATTCCGTACATCCGGGAGGCACGAAGATGTACCATGGTCTACGACATCATTTCTGGTGGGAATGCATGAAAAGGGAGATTGCTCGCTTTGTATCGAAATGCTTGGTGTGTCAGCAAGTCAAGACTGAATATCAAAAGGTAGCTGGTTTATTGCAACCACTTCCGATTCCTCAATGGAAGTGGGAACACATAACCATGGATTTCGTGACAACTTTACCGCGGAGTCCAAAGGGTAAAAATGCAGTTTGGATGATTGTTGATCGATTAACCAAGGCAGCTCATTTCATACTGTTTAGAGTTAGTCAGTCGACAGAAGCGTTACCAGAGCGGTACATGCAGGAGATTATGAGATTGCATAGAGTATCTGTGAGGATCGTTTCCGATCGTGATACCCGATTCTTGTCACACTTTTGGAGGAGCTTACAAGAAAGTTTGGGGACTCGATTAAAGTTTAGCACCGCTTATCATCCTCAGACAGACGGCCAGTCAGAAAGAACGATCCAAACTCTTGAAGATATGTTAAGAGCTTGCATGTTGGACTTCAAGGGTTCATGGGAGGATCATCTACACTTGGTGGAGTTTTCGTATAATAACAGCTTTCAGGCGACTATTCAGATGGCTCTATTCGAAGCGTTATATGGTCGTAAGTGTCGCTCACCCGTCTATTGGGATGATATTAGAGAAAGAAGATTATTGGGACCTGATCTTATCGTGCAAACCATGGAGAAAGTTAATACGATCCGAAACCATATGAAGGCAGCACAAGATCGACAGAAAAGTTGGGCTGATACAGCAAGAAGACCTATGGAGTTGGCAGTTGGTGATCTTGTGTTCTTGAAGATATCACCGACCAGAAGAGTGATTTGATTCGGTAGTCAAGGCAAGCTTAGTCCTCGATTCGTGGGGCCTTTCGGTATTATCGAGTGCGTAGGAGAAGTAGCTTATTGATTGGCTTTACCACCATCCTTGGCGAGTGTTCATGACGTGTTTCATGTATCTCAACTCCGTAAGTATGTTCGAGATGAGACACACGTCCTAGATCATTCAGAACTGACAGTAAGGGAGAACTTGACATATGAAGAACGACGGATGGCGATTGTAGATCGAAGAGAGAAGGTCCTCAAGAACAAGGTTATCCCTCTAGTACTTGTTTTATGGGGGGATCGCTCGCAAAGAGAATCAACTTGGGAATGAGAAGACGAGATCTGACAGAAGTTTCCACACCTCTTTTCTTAGATTCATGTTTTCTTGTCTTTTCTTGTTTCGGGAATTTCGAGGAAGAAATTATTTTGTAGTTGGGTATAATGTAACACCCTAGTTCAGTTATACCATGTTCTATTTGATTATTTTCTTTATCTTGTGGCTATTTCTTGGTTTTATTTGTTTTTAGGTGCGGATAGTGTTAGTACCAAACAAAACCTGTCACGCCCCGCTTTCGAGAGTGTATGTCCCAACAACTAGACAGGGCCGTGCATGAAATCGAGTGTGCAGTAATAAACTTGGACGACATAAAACAATGGGATGCACCTGAATCGAATAATACTAAAGCGGGAAAATCATGAACAAGTAGGATACCTGAAACGACTTCATCTGAAGCCTTGGCCTCCTCGGCCAAGTATCAGGTCAAGTATCAATATACCTGATACTTGTCGTTTACGGATATAAGATTTTATAAAGAAAAGGCTTGTAGGGTTCATGGGACTTGGTAGTAATGGATGAATAATTAAAAATGATGACTTTATATTTTAATAGTTTAAAACTAGAACGATAGTGATGAATGTAGATTAGGGTTATTGGAAGAAACTAGGGTTTCCCCACTATTAACCCTTGTCCTTGCATTGATCTCTATTCATGTCCAGCCCTTAACTAAACAAGTGTTAAACAGATCTCAAATCGTGGTCGTGACTATCAATAAATTGGTAGTGCGCTCGATAAGGATGTTAATATTTATTTTGCTAAAGTTTATAGACTTTAAAATGTATAAAAGAAATTAAATTATTTTCTCATCCATTGTTCTACCCTATCCTACGAATCCTAGCAAACTAGGAATTACTCACTCATGGTTGGAGATTTAGAAGAAATGTTGAAGAATGAAAACAAGATTAAAATGCTGAAATTAAATGCACAAAGTAAATGCGAAAAGAAATAAACTAAAATCTACCTTTATTAATTAACTATTTCATACAACTCTCCTTTTTGAAAGTAGATTACAAAGAACACTAGTTGCTTTAGATCTTTTCTCTTGTTGGAGGTAGATGACTAGCTGATGATCATTCGGATCCGTGGATCGCTTGGACCTATTGATCTCTTCGATTGATAATTTTTAATGTGCAACTCTCGGTCCCTTATATAGTCTCTGAAATCAGAAACCCTAGATTCCATAAGTGAGGATATGTAGTTAAGATTCAAACCTCAAAATCTCAAATCCTACGGCCATCAATACGCCGAGGTTCCACCGCATATCCCTTTATTTGGCCACGGTTCAGCTGCATTGGTGGAACTAGGTTTTGGGATTTCTTCTTGTCTCATGTGTTGACATGTGGAGATCGTTTTGATGTCTAGATTCTGAAAATAATGCTCTGAGTCTCTGCCGTTGCTAGATCTCTCGATTTGCTTCTAAATTTAAACAGATTTGGTTTCGATATCCCGATTTGACTCAGATCTCTTGTTTGGATTCTAGACCTGAGCTAATATCTGCACAATATTTCAATTCATAGTGTTGGTACCATTTGGTATTTTTGAGATATTATCCTAACCATTTATATGATATAGTATCTAAAGAATATTGATTAGAATTATTTGATATGATATGCATATTTTAATTACTAGGATTTCATATAAATATTATATGCATATATTTTCCGTCATTATGTTAATTATAATGTAGAAATATATGATAATAAACATTTTACAAATAAACCCTCATATGTTCTATATTTACCATTAACACCTTTTATTTATTAATAATAGTAGGGAAAATGTTCATTCAAATGTGCAATATTTTAGACTAATCAAGTTCATAAATATTGTCGGTGCGTTAGTAACTCCAAAAGGCATCATTAAGTACTCATAATGCCCATATCGAGTTCGGAACGCCGTCTTGAAAATGTCTTCTGCTTTCACCCGAACTTGATGATACCCTGATCGCAAATCCAACTTCGAGAATACTCTCACGCCACTGAGTTGATCGAATAGTTCGCTGATGCGAGGGATTGTTTACTTATTCTTAATAGTCACCCGATTTAGCTCTCGATAATCGATGCACATCCTCCGCGTGCCATCTTTCTTCTTGACTAGAAGAACTGGAGCTCCCTATGGTGAACCGCTGATGCGAATCCAATCCTAACTCAGAAACTTTTCTTTTTACCTTCTTCTAGTTTTACTGGCGCCATCGGATAATAAGCTTTTGAAATTGGCGCTTCTCCTGAAATAAGATCAATCGCTGACTCCACATCTTTTTTAGACGTTACACTTGTGATTTCTTGGAATACCTCCATGAATTCCTGAACAACTATTGGTGCTTCATCTGCAAATTGTTTACGAACTTCACCTTTAGTAAACGGTTCCCCTCATCAAGAATTTGCATGTTTGTTCTATGACTTGTGGGTTATCAGCCCACCATTCTTCCGCTGTGCTACTCTGATAATTTGAGGCGGGTCTGTCAAAACTTCTTCAATCAAATATCTTACTTCTGATCGTCCTTGAAGCGGTCTGTACCAGCTCCCGCTAGGGTTAATCTCGAACTATTGCAATCATTATAAGCTCTCCTGTGTTTCTCCTTGTTTTTCGAAACACGGACGGGCTGGTTAATACGGGACAAGATGAAAGATATAACATGGTTGTTAGATTCAAGTTCGCGATAAGACATAAACTCGTAAGCAAGAAACTGAGGGAAACAAAGTAGTACAACGAGCCTAAGTCAAGAAAAATGAATCGAGATAGGACTCTAGGTTACCTAAATATAGTACCGCATTATAACCATACCGCGGTACATAGTTACAATCACATAACTCCATCCAAGTCGCCTAGATCCTTCTATTAGAATTGAAGGAATAAAGTGGAGAAATAATAAGGAATCATGAGGATTCCAAGATGAGATGCAATGTCATATCCATATCATCGAGATAAAAGAGTTTATGGAATGAATAAGATTCAAGAATTTAAATGACATGACAATAATGTGGCAGGACATGTTCCTAAAATTCTGGGTCTTAAGCACAATTTATTGGGTATCATACCCAACTACAAATTGAACCAAGCCCTATCTAACCTAAAACCTGTGGCTCTAATACTAACAAAACATTGTCACACCCCGCTTCCCAAAATACAAAAATTTAGGGACGTAACAAAGTCAACCATGCTACCTACAGTAAGGAAATATCCCTCCATAGTCACATTAAGGCTGTCAATCAGTAATCAAGAACAATAAAATACTAAATCTATCTATCACATGTCCAATAGACACAAAAATAATAACTGGAAAAGATAGCGGAAGCAATAAAGATCCAAGGAATAACTTACCATCAATAAGAGTTATATCAGTGAGATGGTCCTTACTGATCGGTGATCCTGTCGAAGTACTTATGTGCTAAGTCAAGTATCTGGGCAATGCAAAACCCAGACGTCAGTGCGTTATAAATATCATAATAATAATAGTAATGACTAGAATATGATGCTACAAAGGAGACACGAGTATAAATAATAATCGTATGTGTAAAACAGTAGGCTATAGATATGTCACAAATATCCTAAAGTCTGTATTTCTAGGTTATCTATCCTAACGGTATTTGAAATCAATTAATGAAATCGTAGATGTAACTCAATAGTATCCCGTGCGTGCCCAGGACTATGGTCAAGACCCTCAGGGCTGAATCCGAGACGTGCCGCTAAGCAATAAAATACGATATCATGTACAGATGAATGATGTCAGCATCATCATTCTGGGGCTCGAAGCCCGTATCGACTGATCAGTCTCTGAAAAGTATCGAACTGTTGAGTTACAAATCAGGTTTCATTATTGATTTCCCCTTTCCCCCCAGGTTTCGTGTTCAAGTCAGGTATTAACGATATCTACCTAATGCCAACACAGGATCAAGCCGGTACACGTCTTGTCTATCTATACAACAAGTTACATCCATCGGGACAACAAGTCAGCATTGTCGGCATTAGTAATAATCCAAGTAACAGGTCTGGTAATGTGTCGTGAATATGTAAGGCAGTGTGTATTAAACAGGATAAATACTTAACAGAAAACAGTAACCTGTTTATTTAAACACCGTAGAAATAACTAATGTATATCATCTATTTTGTAAGGTATAATTAATCTATTCATATATATGTATATCTATTTGTAATCACGTTTTACGTTTGCTACTAGGTATACGGTAGTCCAGGTAAAGGATAATGAAACTGCAGTGGAAATTAAACAAAATTATAATGAACTAGCCTGCAACGAGATAAACCTGTTACTGATATAAATACGGATTAATACTGTAAAATTGTATATTGAAAAATAACTTGCTAAATATTAAAATATGTATACTAATAAATAACTATATAATGGAATATGTAATGTAGCATGTCGTAAGTTTAGAAAACTTGCCTCATATATGACGATGAATAAGACAGAGAGAAGGAAGAAACGATGACTGGAACAGTGGAGATTGTGATATTTATAAATGCTCAACGAAATACCAGGGCTCAATTTAGCGTTGATTGATACTGTGGAGGGTGCGATGGTGGCGAAACCTGGTCGTAATGAGCAGATGAAAGCTCGTTCATCACGGATACGGTATACATAGGTGATGGAAGAACAATGGCGTACATACTGATGAAAGTGTGCAGCGGCTCGGCGCAACATGATACGACACGGTGCTGGGAATTATGGTGATACGGGGATGATGCAAAGGTGACACGTAAGTGGGCATAAGTTAGGCTTGAAGCGGGCATGGCGTGGCACAGGAGTAGGACACAAGGCGTGACACGGTCTGGGTATAGAGATGGCATGGTCTGGGTATGGCGATGGCATGGTTTGGGTACGGTGATGACACGGTAGTGTAGCACGCTATGAGCACAGAGATGGCATGATGATGACATGGTGATGGCAAAGTGGTGACATGGTGATGGCACGGTGGTGGCATGGGATTTCGGTTGGTGTCTACGAGTTGCAGGCAAGGTTCGTGGTGAGTGACCGTCGGCAGCTAGAGGGCTGAAGGGTGCGCCAGCAGTGGACAAAGTGAAGGATAAGTGATCGAGTTGGCTGGGGTGGTGATGGGTTCTCGGTGAAGAGGTGTAGGCGATGGTGAAGAAGAAGAAGGAGTTGGGTGACAGGGTGCTCTGTGTTGGAGACGAAAATGATGGTGAGGTTAAGGAGATGACGATGACGAAGAGGTGGGGACGGCGATGAGACGGCAAGGGAGGAAGACGAAGGAAGTGGGTTTCTCGGTTGTGGAGGTTGGGGCTCGGGTGAGGTCTCGAGGTTGATGGAGTTGACGACGAGGAAAACGAGGTGGAGATGAGGAGGTGATGACGACGAAGAGGAGGAAAGGACGACGATGAGGTTAGGGCTCGAGGACATGAAAGAAAGAACGAGAGGAGAGAGAAAGAGAAGAGAAAGAGAGACAGGGAGAGAGAGAAAGAGAGAAAGAGATTTTAAAAATAATAATAATATATAAATATATATACTGTTATATAGTTATATATACATAGAGTGTATAAAGAATATATTATATATATTATGTTGGAGTTTACAGATAATACAAGACCACTCTAAATATTAACCAAATCTAGTAAAAAAATATAGTTTAAAAAATAAAATAAATACGTAAATTTTTTTTCCATGTTGCGATAATTTAGTATTAAATACATATACCCCCAAATAAAATTTAAATAAATATACATAAAGATTTGCTAAATATTTTGTTATTTATATTTTAGAATATGAACATAATAGATAAGAGCAATAATAAGATATGGGGTGATATGCCACGCAAAGTTAGGTAGAAAAATATTATTTACTTATATCTTGTACTATAAATAGATATGTAAAGATTTAAACATATATAAAGTATATATAGTACTCGATTCATATAGATACACTATACTAGTAAATATTAGATATAACCTTGTACTATATTAGGTTCTAAACATACGGGTCGGGTCGGATAATGACTACTACTATATGAATCATTCGCAACCCAATAGCTAAAAATAAAAGAATTATAAAGCAAGATTTAAATACCAAGTTATACTGTATAAACGTATTAGGGTGTTACACTCACTGAGGCCTAAGAGGCCTAGTTGTTGAAGGAATTGAGCGGACTACAGTTTAGACAAATTCTCCGGGTCAAAGGATTATGACGTTTTACCAAATGAAGAAGCTCCTCAAAGGTCAAATTTTGTGAGATTGGCCCCTAAGATGGCAGATCTCTTAAAGGGTCCCATGCCACCAAGAAGCATAGTCACATTGTCACGACCCGAATTTGGCACATGACCGGCACTTAGATTGTGTGACGTCTAAAGATGCCGACACAATCCAGGTAAGCCAGAAACCAAGATCTAAACCCTGTTTGCGGAAATAAGGAGGTACAGTTTTTAAAAGTAATGAAAATGAGACCACATTTTTAATTCAAAGAATGCTTAGTTTAAAGCATAATCCGAATAGTTTTTGAAATGAGGTTAATGTTGGGTTATGGCAGCGCCCTGGCCATCAAACCATGGCTGAATGCGGAACAAATTTTTTCTAAACCGGCACTACCACAACCCCTGAATATAGATCAACCATTAACCCTATATCTAGCAAGCAATAAAAAAAGGAGTTTGGAATGTTATATCGAATGATCCGTGTCCTTCGGTCTTTAACCTCTTCCCAAGCTCCTAGTGGCCACAATGATCAAGTTTGGTCGCCGGTCTCCCTCCATCGAAGATGATCCACTCGAGAGTCTATGAATCGAGCTCCTACTTCATAACCGAAGTAAGTAGGGTATCTAGTTTGCTAAACTAGATAGCCAAGATGATGTAGAGTCTAATGAGGGATTAATTTTTCTCTAAACACCCTAGATTTCTCAACACATGAGAGGGTTAGGGTGGAGAAAGAAGAAGAAGCCATGAGAGATGAGAGTGTGAAGCTTAGAACAACTCAAGAAAGAAGATGGCTTAGTGTTGTGAGCATGTGAGAGTGGAATTATCAACTCTAGGAAAATATCTCAAGTCAACTAAAATATCTCAATTCAAGTAAAATATCTCACAATACAAACAAAACATCAAGCATGATTCAATAGTGTTTCTATGGGTCACACCCATGAGTCACCCCATAAGTCACCACCATGAGTCACTAAATAAAGCATGCTTGAATTAAGCTAAGCACACCTATCTCTCACCTCAATTAACCATTTAACCTAAAATGGTTAATAAACAAAATGAGGTGTAATCATCTAGAAAACAATCTTGTAATAAATTACAAGAATTCCCCTCATCTGTATATACATACCCGCATCCGTATTACGAAAAATACGAATACAATGAGAAGAAAATAATCCAACAATATAATACGAGGATCTGGCTTAAACCAAAGCCCACTAGTATTATCCGTCCGAATCATGATACGTGCATAAGTGCACGTATATGATCGAACCCTACCGTAAAACCATACGGCCTCTACATCATTCCGCCCGAAGCAGGGAAACCCTCTGTATGGGACTCTAAAGACTCGTCAATACGCCGGCAGTGGGTTTAACCATAAGCACGTCAGCGGAACTAGCTGTGCGTAACAGCTATCCAGGTATCGAGCGAAAGGAAGGCCGACGAGCAAACTCATCCTGACCCCTACTGAGCCTGACCGTGACAATATCAGTACAATACGGTCTATTTGTTTAAGAGTATCACATATCGAGTCTAGGGGGTGGGTAATGTCAGGCCCCTAAAAACGCGACATTTCATGTCGGTATGAAGCCCATCAAAAACTGAGAAACTGCTGATCCAAATCAGCAATTCTCGACTACCTTGATCAAGGATTTCTGGTGATCGCCACCCGTGCACTGCACGACATCAACCTCCAATATCGGGAGAGATGAATCCCCGACAATCCGCTCACTACCTCCATATGGCTCGGGACTGTATCCAACTAAAACCTGTTTGCACGACTTCTTTGAGCCATGGTATGGTAGGAATCAAAGCACAGTGGGAACTCACACGAGACAAATGATGATCTCTTGTCGATAGACTAATCGTACACATGTCACCTGGAAACTGCTATCTGATAATAGGTATAATACCAACTAGCAGGTTCCCGGCGAGTCCGTCCAGTGTACTCATAACCCAATGAGCACCTGTATACTATCTTAGGTGAACAAACTAACACCAATGGCTTATGAGACCGACCACCGCCCCTCGTCGGGGTCTCGATTAGTATACACTAGTCTACTCTGGTGTATCAATGCCCAGTCTCGATACACCCATGACTAGGGACATTTAAGGATGTGCTTATAGACCACCCAGCTCCCACGTATATGATCGCCATCATAAAGCTGGTAGTCAAGCAAGAATCTTATGGGCTCTATCAACATGTAATAGTGAACTGTAATGCCACCTAAAGCATGTATATGATGATAAAAATAAACCAGATATCATACTATTATCTTGAGTAAGACTGTTCTATCCATATAGGTCCTCCTTCAATCATCTAATCGTGTGCCTGCGATTACAATAATTGACTTGAGGGCACTATAGCCAATAGTTAAAACAATTAGTTTTAATATTGGAAATTTTGATAGCACCCCCTTTGAATTTTTTTAGAAAAACAAGTATATAATCATAATAATAGTGGCATCCTCTACTTGGGAGAAAAATCAAAACCAATCGGCGCAAGCAACCCATGAAAATAATATACGACGCTCAAAAGAGAAAAATCACATACATAAAAGAAAGCACAATCAAACATAACTAGTCGATTCTACTCAATCGACCCAAAATACATACAAAACTATACCCTCGTTCTAAGTCAAATAATATACAGGGTCTGATAGAGTGTCACTAGATACAAAATACAACTGCCCAAAAGAGTCGGTTACTAAACATGTAACCTACCTAGCAAGATAAGCGACGAAAACTGATATGTGTGTCTGCAATGCCGCTATGCGTCCATATGTCTCCTGCAAGGAACTAAGACACAACGGGGGTGAGTTGCCAACTCAGTGAATAAAATAACATCCAACAGTTGAAATTGTATGTATAACGAAATAGTGACTAAACATATGCATCAGGCAGACATGATATATGATAGCATATGAAACATGAATATATAACTATAGTGCCTGTATAAAAGAAAACAGAAATCTCATTAAGTGTTCCAAAATCTTGGTCCTTTTCATAAACGATCCTCAAATCCAGTGTCAAATATCGACACAAATCTTCAGTTTTAGCAAGCATCGTTCCCCGAACGATCCTGACTACCAACAACATCGGTCGGTATCCTCCAGATATGCACCGTGTTTCTCAAACTATCTCCCGCATCAAGTGTCCTCGCTAGGCTCCCCTCCTCTAATGCGGCTTTCCTGCCCTTTGGTCTCGACCGGGTCCACCATGTATCCGACTGTATACTTTCCAACTCAGTCTGAATAACGTAAAAAGCCGCAACCGTATAGCTCCCCCACTCAGTTCAGAATAAAACCAAATCAGAAAACAACAACTCATGGTGAACGTATCATATAATCATGATGACCCCAAAAAATTATAACATGTAGTGAATAAAACTCAAATCAAAGAAAATCTCAAAATTTCCATATTTCATGATACAAGTAATAATAATGAAAATGAGATATGATATGTGTCAAAACAATAGCAATGCTGCGTGACAACGTTATTAATGATACTATTAGTGCGTAATGGATTATAGGTGACATGACAAGTTCTAAGTGTGTACGTGACATGTTAATTACCGATGGGGTGTAGTGTAGCATGTAAGTATGTGCAAGTGCAACATAACTCATCGGTAATAGTGCAAGTGTCCTAGTACGTGTTAAGCAATAGCGATTAATAGGTATAAATGCATACAATACAATACTAGGTCTAATTATGCAAACAATATGAATGGAAAACAAGTATAACAAAATTTCTGGTTTCGGGTGCTATACGCCATCCATACAATATCCCCCGGTAGATGTTTAGTCTACTCACCGGAACAAGTCATGATCTACTCGGATCCCATCACTCCTTTTCCCTTCATCGCTGCCTCCGATGTCCCCACGGTCAAACCTAACATCGAAAAGAAACTTTCGTATATAAACGGCTAAATTTCGATACGGCGAAAACGTAAATTCTAAGTGAACTTACATACGTAACGTGATACATTAGAATATCGTGTGCTACATAGACCCAAGGCTAACTAGAGCTACCCCGACTTGTCGTATATTAAGAAAACACAAAAACGTGATACGAAATGTCCGTATCATACGTTAAAATATTATAAATAGCAAAGCAATTAGCTTCCAGATTTTATTTACAGACTATCTAGGAAAATCAAAGTGTACCAAAGACCTTATATAAGCTACAGAGAGCTACCCACAAAAATTCAAAACTCAACTCCTCAGGAAAACCGGCGGTAGTGGAAAATTTAAGGATTCCGCCGGTCGAACTGTGAAGGAATGGGTCTGGGTTTCTAGGGTGCACTCTAGGTTCTGTTAGTGATACATGCCCTAGAAGCCATTGTTGTATCATACTGGATTGTATATTACTTAATGGGAGCTTAGGATATACACGGATATAGTAACAGTCTTGCTCGAAAGGGTAGTATGCTACCTGGTTTGTTTCTACCTCAATATGTGCATGTGTTTTCTTAGCATATTGCTTATACATATTGGTAGAGCCCTTAGGAACTTTTCTTGATTACCAAAGTTGTGATGGCAGTCACACTAGTGGGGGCTGGGAAGTCTATAAGCACATCCTATACAGATCCCTTGACGTAGGATTATCGAGACGGGGAATCGATACTCCACAGTAGACTAGTGTATACGCTTCTCATCCCAGCAGGGGAGATGGTCTGTCCCACAGCCATCAGTACGTCGTACTGGAGATAGTATGCAGGTGCTCATTAGGTTATGAGTACACTGGACATGACTCGTCGGGAACTGTTGGTGGGTATTGTACCTGTCGTCGGGTAGCAGTTCCCAGGTGACATGAGTACATATTAGTCCGTCGACTTGACACTGCTGCTTCGCCTCAAGTGTGTTCCCACTATACTTTGATTACTACTCTACCATGGCTCAAAGGAGTCGTGCAAACAAGTAGTAGTTGGGTGCAGTCCCGAAGCACTTGGAGGCGGTGGCGTTTAGATAGGATTCGTCTCTCCCGGTATTGGGGGTTGATATCGCACTGTGTTCGGAAGGCCATTACACAAAGTCCTTAGTCAAGGAGAGCGAGATTTATTGGTAGGTACTTCAGTAGTTTCTCAGGGTGTTTTGGGCTATTCTCCGGCACGACTTATTGCACTATTAGAGGTCTGACGATTACTGCCCCCTAGGCCCGATATGCGATACTCTTAGACGAACAGACTGGACTGTACAGAGATTGTCACATTCAGGCTCAGTAGGAGTTCAGATGAGTTAGCTCATCGGCCTTCTTATCAACATCTACCTGTGGACCGTTACGTGCAGCTAGTACCGCTTGCGGCCTGTGGTTAAATCCACTGCCAGCTGTTCATATCATAATATTGCATTATTATATTCCCCATTCTTATTCTCTTTACAAATAAACAGGTGCTTTTGACCCATGTCTGCTACATAATTACAGGTTACAGGTTCTTGGAGCAAAAACAGTGAAAAAGATAAAAGACGATACAAAAATGAGACTTCGACCAACAAACAGAGAATCTTGATAAAGCCTACACGAAGATCAGTTCACAAAGTACGAGGCAGCGCAAGATTCAAGACTTCGTCTCGAAGTAACAGTAAAAGTCCACTACAATTATTCACTGGGAGATCTGGAAGAAACCTAGAAACCAATCTGAGAAAAGAACTAAAGAAGTAGGAAGAAGCAGTCAACCAGAGCCAGCACAGGAAAAATGAAGACCCAAGTCCTCTCTTTAGCCGTGGAACCGTGGCCAAACCAGGGCTGCAACCGCGGTTCCGCGGCCGTGTTGCGCACGTAGAAGTTGAAAATTTTACCAAAAGTTGAGGCGGCGCTGACTAGTCTTCCTAGGGGTATTTTTGTAAAAGCACACATGCGGAAATTGTAAACCTAGGGTTTTCTATGTCCTATAAATAGAGATCCAAACTCTTGTATTAGGTCATTCCTCCTTTCATTAATAAAACTCAGAATTCTTTTTGAGAGCATCAATTTGTAAGTTCTTAATTTATTTTCTCGCCCTAGGTAATTTCTTATCTGCCCTAGTTAAATTTAATTCTTTGCCCTAGTTAGATAGTTAGATCTTTTATTTTCTGCCCTAGATAAATGTTCTTCAATTCCCTAATGAGCGAGTAGTCTCCTCGCTTGTTAGGGTTAGATTTGGGGAAGGTTTGAGAGATGAAGATCTCTCACCCCTTTCTTGCCCATCACATATAATTAATAGGACTCTATGCAAACATGCACACACCGCTCCCTACGGCACCCTATCCCTCGAGGTAGCGGTGATACCGTAGTATAAAGGCCCGGTTGAGCGTGTTTTCCATGGAGGTTAAGGTAATGATTGATAAAGGAAGGACAAGAACCTAGAGGAAGAAACATCTTCCCAAATGGTTCTAATCCCCTTTATTAATAATTACCATAACTCCTAATAGATCTTAATATGGGTATAGAAAGCGGTAAGATTTATTGACTTTCCAAACTTAACCTAAACCTAACCCTAGCAAGATTTAGATCTAGATTAATTTAGTTTTTAGATTTAATCAATCTGGCACCCATCGGAATTAACTCGTTTGAGCGATTAGGAAATTCACAACATCCCTGTGGACCGACCCGTACTCACCGGCTAGCTACCAAGCGACGCCGTTCTTGATTGCGGTTATATAAATTCTTTGATCTATCTTTTGAAAGCGCAAGCACGCTGAATCTCATACAATCAATTGGCGCCGTTGCCGGGGATGGCGTGTTATTTCCTTTTTATAATTTCGGGTTAATATAAAATATAAAAACCATAAAAACTAAAAAAAATTAAAAAATATATAAAAATTTATCATCTTTGTATTTTGTGAAGGGTATTTTTGTTTGAATTTTGCAGGATTTACAAAAGAAGTTCGGATCTGGAAAAATCTAGAGATCAAAACAAAAAACGGCAGATCTGAACAGAGGAGAAAAGTCAAACCAGAGGAGAACAATTTTTTTTGGGAACTGAGCCTCTTTGTTCACCGCGGATCCGCGTCATTACTTTGTTTTGGCCGCGGAAGGGCGGCGGTTAGGTGACATCATCATCTTAGATTTTTTTTGGGAACCGTGCAGGCTAGAAGACCGCGGAACCGCGGTAGGAGGCGTGCTTTGGCCGCGGAAGAGCGGCGCCGTGGTGACGTCAGCAAGTTAAAGTTGCACTGTAATCTCCCTTTCTCTCTCCTCTGCAACCTAAAATATATCTTCTGTAAAATCTCTTGCAGTATTCTTTGCGCTTAAAAAATCTTTCCCCTTCCAAATAATTGATTTTCAGCAGGATTCTTTGCGCGGCGTTTAAAATAGAAAATTGATTGCAAGTGATTTTTTCTGTTTTGCATATCTTTAATCGGATTTTAAGGGGTTTGAGACCAATTCAGATTGGATGGGGATTTCATCACCCTTCCCAGGACCCCAGAAATCACATAAGACATTTTGCATTGACCTTCATTTAATTAAAAAAAATACTAGACTCAGCCCTAAGGACGTCGCGCTTAATAGGACAGAGGACTAGTTGTAGGCATCGGCCGTTGATTCTAACCTGACTTTGTGGTGTCTAGGCAAGTGTGTCTAAGGCGAGTGGTTACTTAATTAGGCCCGCTATTTTTGGTGATTCGTATAGCGGATACCTCCCACTCACCTGGCACTTACCTGGCCGCAATTGGCGGTGAAGAGGCGGTTTGAGGTCCTATTTCTAGCCCTTTGGAACAGTTAGGAGCTGTCTAGCTGACCTAGGTAACCCTAGATCTAGGCCTGATTGGGCATTTGTGGTTGATTGCATTTGTGTCTAAGCCTTTTATCAAAAATCTTTTTTCAAAACATTTCCAAATAAAAAAAAAGGAAAAAAGGAAAAAATTTATAAAAACTTGCAACTTGTCGCTAAGAAATCCGTGCACCCCACATTCTTTTTCTTCTCCTTTCTTCCATCATGGGTACCCCACCTCACAAATCTCTTGCCGAACTTTGGTATCCTGAACCTAATTTTGCCTCGTACGTCAATTGTTTCGGTTGATTTAAGGACGATCCCTCCATGCCCAATTTTTTTTTGAAAGATCAAATAGAAGGTCTAGGAGAAACAGTTCGACTTTGCAATCCACTTTGTATCAACCATGTCAACCTTCACCACCTTCTTACGTTGATACCACTTTTTCGAATCCTGTTGTAACTCCTAAACCGATGTCTATTGCTGAGCATATTGCACAATCTCGTAGCCGATCTTTCACTCCTCTCCACACATCCAGTTCTAGGGATCAACAAGTCCATTCACCTTTTTATCCAAATGTTGATCCTCCTCCTGTCCAATCATCCAATTCCTACCAGTCCTACCCGACTTTCCCACCTTCATTAGACATTGCTTCTCCACAGCCAATTGGGAGTTTCACGTATCCAAACAATTTCGAATTTTTTACCGAACCCCCTTCAAAACCCATGTCTAGTTTTGAACAGTCGTTGGAAGCTTATATTTTAGCAACAAACAAAATGGTGAGGAATGTGGATGCATCCATTGCCGCCCTTAGACAACCTCGTGAACCGGTAGCTAGTTTCCAACTAGCTCCAAAAATTCCAATGTATGAGGAGGCGGTTGGACAGAGTGAGACTTTGAGAGGATTTCCAAATCAAACCTATCCATTATCAATTGAATCTAACAACTCCAGTTTTCAAACAAGTGTCCCAAATGATAAAACGATTAATGAGTTGTGCGACTTTGTAGTGCTTGATTTGCCAGATTGTGAAGAATCCCTTTTGAGTGATACCACACATAATCCTTTTGAACTTTACACCTCCACTCTAGAGCCTAAATTAATTGATATCCATGCTTTTGATGAGGTGTCTAAAAAAATTGATTTTCACTTGATTGAGGATATAGACGCCGGGAATATTTTGGATGATGAACCTGTAGATTTGATTGAAATTTTATGTCCAATTCATCATCCCGAGTCATTAAATGTTTCTCTCGAATTTCATATGCGTCTTGATTTTGATGATAATGGCATGGATAAGCTAAATTTTGAGGAGAATATAGAGGAAATTATTGAGGATGAATCAGTTTTGTTTGATGAGTCGGACTTCCCAATTCATCTTGTCCCTTCCACTGATTGTGTACACCCTCCTAAATCTTTAACTGATACCCTTCCTCACTCACTTCCCTCCGTCCTAGTTCTGACCTTTCATGAGACCGTTACGCTTTCATCTCCAATACCAAGTTCGACGTACCCATGTTTGCTCACGAAGCTTGAGGGATTTGTTCTTATTTTCCGTGGGTTGATAGATTAGCACAATCGCTTTTTACACATCGGTTATTACAAATTGTGCTAATTTATACACTCCATCCCCACCCTCAAATTCGTATTTCCACTTTCTGTGGTTCTTCTTCTAATCTTCCTTTAATGATACCGAGTGTTGATGAATCACAATCCGATCTTTTACGTTCGATAATTTTCAATTGGACCTTCGATAAAAGTTTCGAAGATATTTTCGCCGACGAACTCACATTCTTAAACGATACAGATTTTGTGATTAATCAACCTCCACTTGAAGAAGTCGAACCACCATCACCATTTCTTTTTCCCTTCCACCATTCTTCTCCTCCACCGAGACCTTATTCCACTCTTCTTCCCATACGGTCTCGTGTGCTTCTTATCTCTTTTCTTTACACCCCATTCTTTCACCAACCCCACCATTATCACGATAGAATTTTTGAATGGTTGGTGCTAACCTTTGGCCTGTGTAAGGCCTTGTTTAGTTTGGGGGTACCTTTTTGTAATATATTTTTGTTTTTCTTTTATGAATAAATTTTTTTTAAATAAACAGGGGAGTGCCAACATTTTGACCCTCTTGGTGTGGCATGACAGTGAGAACACTGTTAAGTTTAAGTTTGGGGGTATGCTCGATAAGTCTTCTTCCGTCGCATTCATATGTACATTTTTGCATTTGCATACTTATTTTAAAACCCATAAAAATTGAAAATTTTGAAAAATTATAAAAATTAAAGTATTCAATTTTGGCCATAATTGACTTGAGTTTGACAAAAAGGTTGACTAGCTAGGAACAACTAGATATAGACTTAATAAATTAAAAACTCTAAAAATAATATTTCTTAAAGTTTAACGGTAGAAAGTATATGTCTTTGTAGTTCATTTGGAAATAGGAAAATTTTGAGTTCACTTCTTGGGCTAAGTTAAAACAAGGGAAAAGTATTGATATCTTTATTAAAGTATAAGTTTGAAAAATAATTCCTATGCTTAAGTCTAGATTCTGAAAATGTATACCCTACAAATTGCACAAACACGAACCTTGAAACTTGGAATTGTAGGGTTGCTAGGCACGCTCACAAGGTTCTATGAGACATCAACCATGCCCGATTTAAAAATTAGCCGTGCCGAATAACCCGAAGCCGGATCTTTAAACTAGAGATTAGGCGAAAACTAACTTGCTAAACACTTTAACACTAAGTGAGAGGGATTACAACCTTTGTAGATCCGGTCCTTCACTTCTTAAGCTCCGTGTTGAGGTCCCTTCGCTGCGATCATCGTGTTCCGGACTCTCGAGAAGTTCCACGAAGAGAAAGATGCAGTCTTGCTTCCGATCTTCGATACAAAGATGATCTACCTTGAAGTTTCGTTAACACAAGATAACACTCACTAAAATTGAGTGAACACTCTCATCTAAAGGGCAAGGGAAGACGAGGATGATGAAGTAGGATTTTTGCTCTCTTTATTTATCTTTTTCTCACATTTATTCATCACTTGGAAAAAAGCTAGTAAGCTTTTTCCATGAAGATAGAAGAAGGAAGAAGATGAAGAATGATGATCCATTTCATTTGTGATGAATAATGAAAGGATTAATATGATAAATAATGCAACCGTGGTTGACTTAACCATTGTAGAGAATTAACCAAGGGCTAGGGTTTGGGTTGAGTTAAGAATGAGTCACTTGTAAATATCTTTTCCAAAACAAAAAGAAAACCTTCTAGAATCTACTAGAAGTCATTAACCCAAATCAAACCCTAATCTTGATTAATCTTTACTAAACTTGTTGCATTAGTTATCATATCATGTTACAATATTATATATCACATATATAATATTTATTGTAACCAAATAAAATAATACAATTAATATATATCGCATATATATCAATGTATTACCCGAGTGAGAAAAAGAATCTTTTAGTGAGCTAATATTAGTTAATGTAATTTAACATATCATATATATTATTATACATTAAATTATCGAATCAACACTTGATCCGACAATCCGGCTATATCGCATATAACCGACTAATATTTATCCGTACCGATTCATCGAATCAACACTTGATCCGATGACCCGGCTGATATCATATATCGCGAGAATAGAATACGGTATCTCATATCGCATTATCCTCGGTCCCGCACATATCACATATGTACCCCTACTCCGTTTCGCCTGAGCCAAGAAAGCTCTGTGTAGGACTCTAAAGAATCGTCAATACGCCGGCAGTAGGTGATGATCATATCAAACACCCACAAGCTGCAAGCGGTCAGCTAAACGTAACAGCTACCCAGGTATTGAGCGCTCAGAAGATCAACAAGCAAGCATGTACATTCTCCTGTGAATCCAAACAGTAACACTCTCGTACAGTCCGGTCTCGTCGTCTGATATGTCGCATATCTCGCCTAGGGGTGGTAAACGTCAGACCCCAGTAGCTCGATAAGTCATGTCGATATGAGGTCTATAACAGTTCGAGAAACTACTGATAACACTTACCAGTAAATCCCAGCAACCTTGGCCAGGGATTTCCGGTTATAGCCAATCGAACACAGCACAACATCAACTCCCTATACCGGGAGAGACGAATCCCCTCCTATCACTCATTGCCTCCATGTGATTCGGGACTGCCACCTTTTTGCACGCCATCTTGGACGTGGTATAATGGAAATCAAAGCACAGTGGGAATCACACAAGACTCTATGACGATCTCGGGTCAACAGACTACTCTGTACCAGTGTCACCGGAGAACTGCCATCTGACGTGTGGTATAATACCATCTGGGAGTTCTCGGCGAGTCCGTCCAGTGTACCCAGTCTCCACTGAGCACCCGTACACCATCCTTGATGTCAAACACCGATGGATATGGGATCATCCATCGCCCATCATATGGGTCAAGATGCGTATACGCTAGTCTACTCCGGTGCATCGATGCCCTGTCTCGATATACCCTCGACTAGGAACAGTTATAGGATGACTCGTCGACTACCGTGGCCCCACTAGTATGATCTCATCATAGTCCCAGTAGTCGAGTACATATCCTAAGGGCTTTATCAACATGTAACATAGAGACAATTAGAGTACATGTTAAGATAAAGGGTAACCAGATAGCGTACTATCATGTTGCGCAAGAAAGTCCTCCCTATATATGTCCAAGCATCCACTACAATATACATCGTATGTACAGTAATGGCCTCTAGGGCATACATATAACTAACAATCTCCCACTTGCACTAGGGCCATCTGTTGTAGTATCACATACCCAACAATTAGCTGTGGTTGAAGTATCTCATACTCAACCATCCCATAAAAGTCTCTACTGGGAAAAAGGCCTTTTTGAATGGATCCGCGCTGTCGTCCTCTGTGTCTACTCTCCTAACCTCGATCTCCCTGGAGATCAACCATCTCCATGATCAGGTGATACTGCCTAAGAATTACATCTGGATTTCTGATGGGACGGTAGTTCCTTGGCTAAAGCCACAACTCCATTGTCACACAATGGTAGGAACGAAGTTCATCTCATGAACTTATATATATCCAGACTGTCTCTTTGGTAGCATCCTTGGTAACGATGTATCTTGCCTTTAATCGTCTAGTAAGTCACGGTATCTAGCTTGAAACTCTTCCAACATACCGTTCCTCCACTGAGGGTAAAGACAATGCCTATGACTGACTTTCAGTCATCCTTATCACCCTGGAACCTTTCCAGTGATTCTCCCCAGGATCGATTGACACCATCTCACTACAACTAGTGAGTATCCTAACATCCAATTAGATCTATCTCATAGATCCAAATCCCAGGATTTTAGTAGGTATCACTTTGATCCTATAGGAGAATCCTTGTGATAAGCGGAGATTGACCGATCGTAGTATAGGAAACTCCTTCCCTATCAAGTGTATGTCATCCACGTACTCTACAAGGATCACCACCATACTCCCTACTACCTTTTTGTATATACAAGGTTCATCTACCATTTTGATGAAGTCAAACTCTTTGACTACCACATCAAAACAGATGTTCCAACTCCGCGATGCCTGTTTTATCATATAAAACATTTTGCACACGTTTCCGCTGCTCCCACTGTCTACGAAGCCCTCTGGCTGTGTACTTATAGACGCTCTTTTCTAAAACATCATTTAGAAAAGCAGTCATGACACCCAACCACCAGATATCATAATCATGGTATGTAGCAGTGGCAAGTAGGATCTGGATGGACTTAAGCATAGCTTTGAAAGTCTCAACTTTTCCATGTACACCAAGTAATCTTCTCAAGATATACTTGCTCCTGATGGGGATTTAACCCTTCAGATAAAGCAACCAAAGTCTATACTTTGTTGGTGTATAAGGATTCCATCTCAGATCAATAAGCATCCAGCCATTCTTACAGAGTCTCATTCCTGATGGCCAGCTCGAAAACTAGTAGGGTCATCATCTCATGATGCAATCCTCGCTCCCACTGTCATAGAGAAAACGAAGTATCTCTCAGGTGGGTGAGGAACCCTACTAAATCGGTGGAGAGGCTTTGGTTCATTGGAAACTATTGAATCCTTTGGTTCTACCAAATCATCAGCTGCGGTTTGTATAGCTGGAACCTTTCCTGTTCTACATAACAGACCTTGCCTCGAGCTTGTCCGGATTTTGCTTTTAGACATAGGCCGGACAACCCCAAATCTTAACAAACTTAAGATATGGGGTCTTTCCTTTCCATATCACATATGAAGTGGTAGGCAACTGATTTGATTTGAACCCTATTCAATAGGTATGCAGCTTCACAAGTGCATAATTCCCAATAGGAAATAGGAAACTCAGTAGTACTCATCATAGAGCGCACCATATCTAATAGGGTGTGATTTCTCCGCCCCGATACACCGACGTGCTGTGGTGTATACGGAGGAGTAATGCTGAGAGAGAATCTCATTCTCCTTTAGAATAGTCCAGAAATTCCATGCTCTAGTATTCTCCTCCTTGATCACATCAAAGGACATAATACTTTTACCCGTATTTTGGTTCTCTACTTCTAACTTATATTCTGTGAATATCTCAAAAGGTTCGGACTTGTGTTTCAACAGGAATATATGTCTGAATCTTGAGAGATCATCAGAGAATGTAATGAAGTACAAAGAACCGGTCTTGGCATGTGTAGACAGGGGACTTTCATACATCAGCATGTATCAATCTCAAGAGTATACTAACTCTTTCTCTGTTTCCAATAAACAGAGCCGTGGTCATTTTATCTTTGTGACATGACTGGAAAGTTTCACAAGATGTAAATTCAAACAAATTTAAATATGCATCTAAATGTAACTTTGCTAGTCGGGTCGCATTGATATGACCTAGTCTACAATGCCTCAAGAAGGATCCGATTATTTCTGAACTCTTCCTCTTGTGTGTGTTCTGTATACTAAGAACTGTAGTTTGATTTAGAACGTCAATGCTTTTAGATAACGTGCCTGAACCGATCAACTCTTGGTATAGGAAATGTTCAAAACATTATCCATAAATACAAAATTATATCCTTCTTTACTAATAAAGAGACTGATATGATGTTGTATATCAGGTCCGGTATCTAATAACATTTGTTCAGAATCAATGTATTCTGGTAATATAGGGTGATAGTGACCAACAGACTTGGCTGCAACACTTGCACCGTTTTCTGTCTCATGAAACTTATCACCCGTTCTCAGTTCTCTACCTATCTGTAGCCCATGTAACAGATTATATATGCGGGATCCTGATCCGGTATCTCATACCCAGGACGTAAAGGATACTGAGAAACAGTTCTATGTAATGAACACACCCGAAGATGATGCATCAGCATGCACTTTCTTCGTTTGGGCGGCACGGGAAATCTGGTATTCCCCAATTTCCTGCTCTGTCTTATAACAATTATAAGTTGGAGCGGGACCAACGTTCCCGAGCTCAGTATAACAAGCGGGTTCGGTCAATTCATCCATTTTATTATCTTGATTAAGGCGTGATATGGTTGCTACCTGGAGAGAGAGAGAGAAGAAAACACTCAGCATGCGCTTTTACAAGATTAGATTGGTTATCAATTTATCTAATCAGGATGTCTCCCACTGTTTTAATCAAATCTTCCTTCAAACCCTAAAAGGAAAGACTAGCCGGGATTAATTACACGCTACAAGTTCGCCAATCTTTCAGCCAGGCCAGTGTCGGTACTTTAAGGGAGGTCCCCCGTGCTTTCGCACGAACCTAATTAAAGTAAACCTCGTTTTCCCAGAGGCGTAACCCCGTTAACACCTTTCTAGACACCTACTTGATCGGCTAATTGTAATGTGTAAAACTCTCCCAGGAGTAACTCTTACTCGCAGCGCGTAGCGGGATCCAACTATATCATAGAAGGTATGCAATCTCATTGCAAATTTCAACACTTGAAATTCCCGATAATATTTTGCCCCTAGCGTCCTATGACCTTGACGAATGCCAAACCACCCATAGTCCGCTAGCCAAGTTCAACCCGTACATTTCTTGATTGAATTAAACCCACCCGCACGACCCTTGACGAATGCCAAACAACGCCGTACGAATACCCTAATCCAATCGCATCGTATGCTAGCAGATAAGCACTAGTTAACTACCGTACACTACGCCTTGACGAATGCCAAACTACCGCAGCACGAATACTAAGTAGTACTTATCTGAAATGACGGAGGGCTACGACGGGTTTTTAAGAAAACCCTTTGCGTAATGAACTTGATATCGTTGTAGAATCGAGTGATTTTAAATGGAGTGTTTTTGAGGCTTTTCTAGTTTTGCTAAAGGGGTCACTCCCGGTGAAGGGATCGTCGGCCCTTTCCTCATCGAATAAGGTGCATGATATTTCACAAATATCACTATGCAAAGCAAGAACTATAGAAGCAATCAAAAGACAAACCGAGTTTGTAGCATCTTCTAGTTTCACTCAAGAGGTCACTCCCGGTGAAGGGATCTCGGCTCTTTCCTTATCGAATAAGGTGCTGGATGTTCTACAAGGAACACCGCTATGCAAAGCAAGAACTAGAGCTACTCGTTTTTTTAAATAAGTTTCTACAACATCTTAGGTTTTATTTATTTTCATTAATCTCATTAATGAAGTCCCATTTTATTATGCTTCGCAAGCATCACATTTGAAAACGAAATCTGCAATATAATATATAACTCATATATATAATATAAACATTCGTCTCAAGCAGTAATATGATCTCATCACAGAACATTGCAGCAGAAGAACATATATGAAATATTGGATATACTAGGACGTCCGTGTTTTAGTACGAGCCTGTATAAAACACGGATTCCACGGTCGCGATGAATAGCCAAACCCACATCCCTAGACCCCTACGAGAGCGGCAAGCAACACAGCCAATTCTAGGGTTAGGAGGCCCAGTCTCGACTTCTCGAGATGGTCTCCCACTGGACCCTAGAATCCGGTTACTTGTGCTCCCCGCCTTGGGTCTACCTAATGCGGAAAAGTAAATAATATACAACGGTGACATCTTCCGCAACCTGGAAGTGCCCCAATAAAAGAATATTATATACAAAGGAATTTTACATGAATGAAAAAGAAAAACTCTCATCTCACATAAAATCCCCGGCTATTCAAAATGCGACGATCCAATATAACATATCACAGAAACACATAATATCCCATATCATCAACGTAAGCAAGTATGCGTATCCCGATTGTCGTTGATGTATAGCAAGGAAGCCGGCGATACACCACATACTACGCTTACGGTTACAGAAAAGAAAGTGTAAAACTACAACAGTTGGAATCCGCAACCTCCTTAGACATCGCATGCCTAACCAAATGAATTCCTTACACATCGCTTGCCTAACAATTATAAACCCCGCATTTTAGTCTCATTATCGAAAACTCTTTTCAATATCAAGTCGGGCAATTCAACAAGATTCCCGACATCCTGATCGAATGCTCGTCGCAATCTTTACTAGACGGCCGCACCCCCAGATGCCGTCGACGAAGTGCACTACGGCGGAACACTACTACCGCGAGCACCCGAACGGATGCTTTCGGCGACGGGGTTCTCCTATAGTCACTTGGTCGGGCTTTGGGGCGTGGCTGTCTGTTAAGTTTACCCGGCGAGTATCCGCGTACGCTACGTGATTGCGACGGACTTTTGATCACATCAAAATTCCGTGGCAACTTATCATCTGAGACTAAACTGCTAGATTTACAACATTCAAATTAGCTATCTCATAACTACCTGTGGATTCCAAATATTGTATCACATTCCAGATAAATAGACAATGTTAAACTTTCCGATCGAATAATCAAACACTCAAGATTTCCCCAATTTATTTCAACACATGAAATCAGTTTAAAAACATCCATCACATGCCACAGTACCAATGGTCCAGCCGTAGAAGGGTCAAGCCAACGCCTCACATGTGGCACGCCGTACTGCCCCAAACCCTAAGGTTCAAAAGGCAGTTCAAGACGGTCACATAATCGAGTTAAGGTTTGTTGTCTTCTAGAGGGTCCACCGCGTTACTTGCACGACTTAGAACGTTTTTAAACACGAGAAAAAAATCCAACTTTTGAAAAATTTTCCGACAGGGGAAAAAGTGAGTTATTGATATCCGTTCGAACTTTTTAACAGTTTCTAAAAATTATCCGGACAAAACTAAACAAAGTTAAATTATCTGATCGAATCAACGATTCCCCAATACAACCCTAGAAAACTCAACACTTGAGTGGAATTAAAATATTCCCAGAAAAAATTAACAAGAAAGGACCTAAGAATAATTAAGTGAAATTTCAGGGACTAAGTCCAAATTTTGGCCGCGAAACCCATGGTTTCGCCGCGGTTCCGCGGTCAAATAGTTGACTTAGGGAACCATACTTCACAGTAATTCTTAGTTTTTCCTGCTTGTTTTTCTGAGCATTTTTAATTAAGAAAAAACCACATTTTTGAAAAATGTATAGAGAAGGGGTTTTATCGGGTTTTCCGGGTTTGATCGGACTTTAAACTTCGTTTAGACTTTGCCTAAAGCTCTAGCTTGGCTCTGATACCACTGTAGGGTTGCTAGGCACGCTCACAAGGTTCTATGAGGCATCAACCATGCCCGATTTAAAAATTAGCCGTGCCGAACAACCCGAAGCCGGATCTTTAAACTAGAGATTAGGCGAAAACTAACTTGCTAAACACTTTAACACTAAGTGAGAGGGATTACAACCTTTGTAGATCCGGTCCTTCACTTCTTAAGCTCCGTGTTGAGGTCCCTTCGCTGCGATCATCGTGTTCCGGACTCTCGAGAAGTTCCACGAAGAGAAACATGCAGTCTTGCTTCCGATCTTCGATACAAAGATGATCTACTTTGAAGTTTCGTTAACACAAGCTAACACTCACTAAAATTGAGTGAACACTCTCATCTAAAGGGCAAGGGAAGATGAGGATGATGAAGTAGGATTTTTGCTCTCTTTATTTATCTTTTTCTCACATTTATTCATCACTTGGAAAAAAGCTAGTAAGCTTTTTCCATGAAGAAAGAAGAAGGAAGAAGATGAAGAATGATGATCCATTTCATTTGTGATGAATAATGAAAGGATTAATATGATAAATAATGCAACCATGGTTGACTTAACCATTGTAGAGAATTAACCAAGGGCTAGGGTTTGGGTTGAGTTAAGAATGAGTCACTTGTAAATATCTTTTCCAAAACAAAAAGAAAACCTTCTAGAATCTACTAGAAGTCATTAACCCAAATCAAACCCTAATCTTGATTAATCTTTACTAAACTTGTTGCATTAGTTATCATATCATGTTACAATATTATATATCACATATATAATATTTATTGTAACCAAATAAAATAATACAATTAACATATATCGCATATATATCAATGTATTACCGGAGTGAGAAAAAGAATCTTTTAGTGAGCTAATATTAGTTAATGTAATTTAACATATCATATATATTATTATACATTAAATTATCGAATCAACACTTGATCCGACAATCCGGTTATATCGCATATAACCAACTAATATTTATCCGTACCGATTCATCGAATCAACACTTGATCCGATGACCCGGCTGATATCATATATCGCGAGAATAGAATACGGTATCTCATATCGCATTATCCTCGGTCCCGCACATATCACATATGTACCCCTACTCCGTTTCGCCTGAGCCAAGAAACCTCTGTGTAGGACTCTAAAGAATCGTCAATACGCCGGCAGTAGGTGATGATCATATCAAACACCCACAAGCTGCAAGCGGTCAGCTAAACGTAACAGCTACCCAGGTATTGAGCGCTCAGAAGATCAACAAGCAAGCATGTACATTCTCCTGTGAATCCAAACAGTAACACTCTCGTACAGTCCGGTCTCGTCGTCTGATATGTCGCATATCTCGCCTAGGGGTGGTAAACGTCAGACCCCAGTAGCTCGATAAGTCGTGTCGATATGAGGTCTATAACAGTTCGAGAAACTACTGATAACACTTACCAGTAAATCTCAGCAACCCTGGCCAGGGATTTCCAGTTATAGCTAATCGAACACAGCTCAACATCAACTCCCTATACCGGGAGAAACGAATCCCCTCCTATCGCTCATTGCCTCCATGTGATTCGGGACTGTACCCAAAAGCTACCTTTTTGCACGCCCTCTTGGACGTGGTATGATGGAAATCAAAGCACAGTGGGAATCACACAAGACTCTATGACGATCTCGTGTCAACAGACTACTCTGTACCAGTGTCACCGGAGAACTGCCATCTGACGTGTGGTATAATACCATCTTGGAGTTCTCGGCGAGTCCGTCCAGTGTACCCAGTCTCCACTGAGCACCCGTACACCATCCTTGATGTCAAACACCGATGGATATGGGATCATCCATCGCTCATCATATGGGTCAAGATGCGTATACGCTAGTCTACTCCGGTGCATCGATGCCCTGTCTCGATATACCCTCGACTAGAAACAGTTATAGGATGTACTCGTCGACTACCGTGGCCCCACTAGTATGATCTCATCATAGTCCCAGTAGTCGAGTACACATCCTAAGGGCTTTATCAACATGTAATATAGAGACAATCAGAGTACATGTTAAGATAGAGTACAACTAGATAGCTTACTATCATGTCGAGCAAGAAAGTCCTCCCTATATATGTCCAAGCATCCATTACAATATACATCGTATGTACAGTAATGGCCTCTAGGGCATACATATAACTAACAGGAATAGTATAAGAGACCTTGAAATGCTCTTGTCTAAAGTCCTTAGTACGAAGAAAATTAAAAAATACAAATGTGAATAAAGAGATAATAAAAAATGAACACTGGTTTTTGTGATTACTTAAGGCTGCAAAAATAGAAAAATATTTAGCGAGGGTGCTTCATCACATAGTGCCTTAGACCAACTGGTTTGGGAGTCACTGCTAAAGCCTTAGGTGTTGCAAGACTAGGAATTACGCTTTAATGTGCAAACACATCTTGTAATCGGTTGTTGGTACCTCGAGAAGTATTAACGGTTGCATGAAGGATGTGTGAGCGAAATTCAACTAAAAATTCACTAATTAAGAAGTGTTTTGGACAACGGACAAGAGTATGATTGCTTGATTTGAATTTCCAAGTGTAGGGGTGATTTATACACACACGTAGGGGTATGTGATTGGGATTTAGGTAAGAGATAGGAATGAAGAATAGTGCTCATATCTTTAGTAGAGATGATAAAAATTCCTAAGATGAGATGGAACCGTAGAAGGAAAACTTAAGTGATGCAGAAAGCTAAGTAAGTCTACAGGATATATATAATCTTAAGTTAAATGATGAGGAAGCGTGAAGAATATGGGTGGATAATTTATAATTCGAAGATAATAGAATTCCTTGTTGGAAAACCTAATTGGAGAATAAAAGTCAATGGGCCTAATTGATAGGATTTTGTGGGTAGTATCCGCTGAAAACCCTCAGGAGACAACACTTCTCCTACTAGGGACACCTAGAGGATTAATGGCTTGTTGCACGTGTTCAGTGCAATCGTGATTCCCTGCGAAAGTGAGGTTAGGATTTTGTCGAGAATAAAAACTAGGTTTGCTCGAGGACGAGCAAAAGATAAGTTTGGGGGTATTTGTTCATATCATAATATTGCATTATTATATTCCCCATTCTTATTCTCTTTACAAATAAACATGTGCTTTTGACCCATGTCTGCTACATAATTACAGGTTACAGGTTCTTGGAGCAAAAACAGTGAAAAAGATAAAAGACGATACAAAAGTGAGACTTCGACCAACAAACAGAGAATCTTGATAAAGCCTACACGAAGATCAGTTCACAAAGTACGAGGCGGCGCAAGATTCAAGACTTCGTCTCGAAGCAACGGTAAAAGTCCACTACAATTATTCACTGGGAGATCTGGAAGAAACCTAGAAACCAATCTGAGAAAAGAACTAAAGAAGTAGGAAGAAGCAGTCAACCAGAGCCAGCACAGGAAAAATGAAGACCCAAGTCCTCTCTTTAGCCGCGGAACCGCGGGAAAACCAGGGCTGCGGCCGTGGTTTCGCGGCCGTGTTGCGCACGTAGAAGTTGAAAATTTTACCAAAAGTTGAGGCGGCGCCGACTAGTCTTCCTAGGGGTATTTTTGTAAAAGCACACATGTGGAAATTGTAAACCTAGGGTTTTCTATGTCCTATAAATAGAGACCCAAACTCTTGTATTAGGTCATTCCTCCTTTCATTAATAAAACTCAGAATTCTTTTGGAGAGCATCAATTTGTAAGTTCTTAATTTATTTTCTCGCCCTAGGTAATTTCTTATCTGCCTTAGTTAAATTTAATTCTTTGCCCTAGTTAGATAGTTAGATCTTTTATTCTCTGCCCTAGATAAATATTCTTCAATTCCCTAATGAGCGAGTAGTCTCCTCGCTTGTTAGGGTTAGATTTGGGGAAGGTTTGAGAGATGAAGATCTCTCATCCTTTTCTTGCCCATCACATATAATTAATAGGACTCTATGCATACATGTACACACCGCTCCCTACGGCACCCTATCCCTCGAGGTAGCGGTGATACCGTAGTATAAAGGCCCGGTTGAGCGTGTTTTCCATGGAGGTTAGGGTAAGGATTGATAAAGGAAGGACAAGAACCTAGAGGAAGAAACATCTTCCCGAATGGTTCTAATCCCCTTTATTAATAATTACCATAACTCCTAATAGATCTTAATATGGGTATAGAAAGCGGTGAGATTTATTGACTTTCCAAACTTAACCTAAACCTAACCCTAGCAAGATTTAGATCTAGATTAATTTAGTTTTTAGATTTAATCAATCCGACACCCATCGGAATTAACTCATTTCAGCGATTAGGAAATTCACAACATCTCTGTGGACCGACCCGTACTCACCGGCTAGCTACCAAGCGACGCCGTTCTTGATTGCGGTTATATAAATTCTTTGACCTATCTTTTGAAAGCGCAAGCACGCTGAATCTCATACAATCACCAGCGTAGTGTCGAGTCTTTAGAGTCCCACATAGAGAGTTTCCCTGCACCGGGCAAAAGGTGTAGAGGCCGTATTGTTTTACAGCAGGGCTTCTATCACTTACGTCTACTTGTGCACGTATGATGATCGGGCGGATAATACTAGTAGGCTTTGGTTTAAGCCGGATCCTGGTATTATACTGATGGATCAGTTTCGTCTCTTTGTATTCGTGCTTCTCGGAACACGGATGCGGGTATGTATATACGGATGAGAGGGGCATAGAAGGAGACACGTCATTAGGGTTTTGACCATTGACTTGATTAAAACAATTATGAGATGGAGGAAAGTATTTGTTATTTTTGTAAATGATAATTGAGGCATGGCTACTTGGTTTGACCACTTGACTTGGTTTGACACTTTGAATTAGATATTTCTTGTGAGATATTTTTGTGGCACTAGATATTTCTTTGGTGAGATATTTTCTTGCCATACTTGTAGTCAAATCAAGTGAGCCATCTCATTTTTGATCATTATCAAAAACCATTTCTCTTTCCTCAAGTGAGCTATCTTCTTCTTCCTCTCAACTAAAAACCCTAAAAGCTCTCATGTGTTGAGAATCATAGGGTTCCAAGAGACAAAGCACTCTATCTTCACACTCTACACCCTCTAGGACTTCTAGTTTAGCGAACTAGAAGCCGTAGTTACCTCGGATTTGAGGTAGGATCTCGGACTATAGACTCTCGGGTGGATCGTCTTTGACTCAAGGAGGCCGTCGAGGTTGCGACGATCCGTTACGATCCTAGGAGCCGACGACGAGTGGAGGACAGTGATGAAGACCCGAAAGACTTGTATCGTGAGGTATAACTTCGTATCCGAGTAGTTAAACCTCAAGTAGTTTGCTAGCTATGGTTTATGTTCGATCCTTGATTATAGTCGGTGTTGCGAAACCCGTAAAAATCATTTTTTGCAATTTCCGCCTCCCCGCGAACACGTGGGGTGCGCGACATCAACTTACAGTTTCTAACACTATTCTACTGTACTGTTAAATTTATTTAAAGATTAATATAATTATAGCAGATACTAACAGAGCTAAAACTCTAAACTAAAACACGCTTTTCCGATATCGTAAACACTAATCTGTATAGAACTCTTAATAAAATCTGAAAGATTAAGGGTTATACCTATTTGAAGAATTCTACAGAGCTCAATCTTCAAAATGTGCACAAAGAGGTGAGGAGTCCTAACTTGAGTGATTTGAACCAAGGAACATGAAAACTCTATTCATTTTTCATGAGCTAGTGAAGAACTTTGAAGAAAAAGATGAGGATTTTGGTGTGAGATGTTTTTGTTCAGTTGGAACTGCTGGAAAATAGTTTAAGTATGGAGTTTTATTGGAAGGATGAGGTGCCACGAGAGAAGGGTGAGGTGTTGGCTTGAGTTGCACCTCATGGTGTGTTGTGGGTGAGGTATAAGGTAAGCTTAACCTTACATGCTTACCCTTTTTGCATAAAGACTCTCACACAAAATAACTTCCCATCTAAAAACCATCTTTACAATCTAAATGTTAGCTAAACTAATTACCATAATACTTAAATATCCTAATCATTTATAAAAAGTCTTTTTATCAAAATTATAAAATTTAAAATAACATTTTTAAAATAAAATAATTAACTATCTTAAAATTTTCTGAAATGTTACACACATAATTCGCGAATTATTCGGCGAATTCACGAATAATTCGTGAATTTTTGATCGGCCGATTAAATTTCCGATTTAATCGCCATTGCCGAACGCTTCGAATGATCCATGAATTATTCATGAATAATTTATGAATTATTCATGAATTATTCGAAAAAACAGCGAATAATTCACAAAATCAAAACTTAGACCCTCATATATTAATTTCTTGTTCGAAATCCTTCCCGAACATTTCCCGAATCTTTCCCGAATACCTTCTGATTTTTTCTGAATAGTTCTCCCAATTCGAATTTTCGACATCGCTGAATTATTCCTGAATCGTGAGTTCATGACTATGCCAAGAAGTTCAGTTTATAAAAGGATGACTCCTAATGACGCAAATACACCCAAAGACCCTTCACATCCAAGTAGATCGGTCTTTAGAAGCTTGGCACCCGCTACCAACGCTCAGTCAAAGATGGTTGTCACTGATCTTTGCAGGGGCGAAATGCTTAATCTTTGACCCCAAATAGGGGCAAGCTATTTAATCCCAGACTCTAGGAAGAGCGCATCTCAGTAGAGCTCCTTTGGTTGACATGGTCCCTAGGGCAATGAATGCTCAATAAGATACAAGCGTAATCTGAAGAAGGAAGGAAACGCCACTTAAGTTGAACAGAAATCTCTGAAATCTCCGTCTAAGATGACGTTAAACTCCAAAAATTCCAAAATCTCCATCTAAGATGACGTTATACTCTCAAAATTCCAAAATCTCCAATGTTCTCCCGTCTATGCAAATGTTAAACAAAATCCTCGTCTATGATGACGTTAAATCCTCTGCCTATGCAGACGTCAAACAATGAGGGCATTGGAATACTTATTAGTTGCAAGTAATGGATGACAGCTAGGGTCCGCTCGCCGTTCTTTGCTTCTACCTTGTTTTTGATGACAACAAAAGAACTGCTTTACATAAGCCCTTCTATCTAAGCAGACGTTAAACTAAATTCCTCCTTCAAAGTAGAAGTTAATCAAAATACGTCATCTATGATGAACTTAAACCCTCTCCGTCCATGATGACGTTAAACATTCCGTCTAAGTAGACGTTAAACTGATTTTCTCCGTCTAAGTGGAAGCTACACAAAATCTTCCGTCCAAGCTGACGTTAAATCCTCCCATCAAGGACGACGTTAAAACATTCCGTTGAACCACATCGAGTGGTAGACGAATAAATATGACAAATCTGTTCCCGAAACAGAGCACAAGTCGGTGTTTGAGCGGCTTTCTATCACCCCATCTGGGGGCAAAGCCGTTAACTCCTCAGGGGAAAACTCACCAATCTTCTTCTTCAACAGGTGTCACGCCCTACTTCCAAGTAGACGGAAACGATAACGTGGGAAGCCCGCGGCATATTTATCCAGAGAAGGTCATCCCCTAAATAAATATACTAAGCGTATTGAAACAATAATACACAATACAAGAATAAATGAAAACTGTAAAAATTTTCAACAAACATCTTTATTGACATTCAACTTCAAATATTTACAAGTACATGAATTTCAGCTGGAAACTAAATACAATAAAAGAAAATGCCTAAACATGTGGCATACATAAATTGAAGAAAAATGAAGCTAAGGTAGTCCTGAGTAGCGATCCGGTTGTAGTACTTCTCTGTGGCCTCCACTTCCTCCGTCTCAACTGTATTTGACGAACATTCCAAGAGAAGAAAAATGGATGGAATGCCCGTTAGCGAACTAGCGCTCGGTAAGTTCTAAGATAGAGTAAGAGTGAAAAGTGACAAGTGCATAATAACCATGAAATAATGTTATCGACGAGTAAAAGTATATGTAAATTGAACAAGATTATATATACTATAGGTCTCTATATGGTCACTATGTTAACGTTAAGTTCCAAGTGTGAATGTCAACGCAACCGTAGAAGTATTCACGAGCTCAAGAGTGAGGCCCCAGGAGCAAGGAAACATAGGCCCATTTCATATGTTAGCATAAGGGCTCTAGGCTGTGGATGAGTCAACCCGATTGATATTTGAGTAAAATAAAAAAAGAGGTTAATACGGGACTGCTGAAGCTCCGTTGGATTCACACAAGAAACTATCCCAAACACCCGAGTATAATATATATAAATTATAATTGTAAGTCAGCCTTAGTTGATTTGATTGGTTGATTATGACATATGAAATATCGAAACCATAGATTGCAAAGGGTGTAGAATGAAGTCGAGTAATATGCGAGTCATGACAATTGCAATCTTGGCTTGAGTCAAGTTAGTTCGAGTAGATTGGGTTTCGAGTTCATGTTTGAGTTTAGATTTGAGTTCAAGTTCAAGTTTAGATTCGAATTTCGAGTTTGGGGTTTGAGTTCGAGTTAGATTCAAGTTTAGATCTGAGTTTGGATTCGAGTTCAGGTTTTTTTTCATATAGATTGATTTAACCGTTGAAAATCTTATGTTCGGGAGAAATCAGACAACTGCTGCACATAAACAACAGGATTTGTGTCTTTTTCCAAGACAATTGTCATTGCTAATTTTATTAAGTTGTCTAATCTGAATAGGCAAGCACTCAATTTCTCCTGCTCCCTGGGGCTCAAGAAAATTGATCCCGCTTAAACCTATATTAATGTAGAGTCCTTAAATATTGTTTTCATATCTCGAGGGGGTTTTATGAAAAAATACTTTAATATTGTTAAAAAAATAAACCTCGAGGGTAATTTATAATATTTAGAGTTTTCATGAAACATGTATTTTAATTGTTGTGGTATTTTGGTAATAAAACCTAGCCTTTTAAAGTTTATGGTATTTTAATGAAAATTCCTTCTTTTGGATACTTGGTAGTATTTTATTAAAATTTTAAATCTTCATTTTAAAAATATAGTTTCATAATATGTTTTTTATTGAAAATACGAATTCATAGTTTTATATAATTTTTCCAAAGTTTAGTTTAGTTTAGAAAAGTCGTATTTCTTAAAAACCGTATTTTTATTTCGTTTCAAGACCGAATACTCCGTGAAGAGTTCTGCATCTCGCTCTACTATCCTAAGGATATGCGATAATCCACACCATCCATTAGCGGGTCCCTTAACGAGGGTGGTAGAGGCGTAATTGCCAAGGCTTTTAAAATATCGATTAAAAGAAAGCCGTTTTGAAAAAATGTGGTATTTTAATGTAAGACCTATTCTTTAAATAAACCATATATTTGGAATACCGTGCTTTGAAACCGTAGTGTGCGTGTGGAGAAGGCCGTTACCCCATGAAGTTTTCCTAAATGTATATTTAACAATTATTTAAATAAGGGTTATACTAAAGTTCATTTTATTTTTCTGAAAACTTCGTTTCATGATTATTTCACATGGAATTTTTTTGTTAAACTACAAGCTAAATGATGTAGGTAAGGTTAAGAGTAGTTTTATAGTGTTGGTGTGGCTTAATTTACTCATCAAGTGGATTAAAAGATTTAAAAGAACTATTATCGGAGCTAACTCCACTTTGTCGATGAGTTATAAGAATGCGGTTTGAGTATGTAAGGTTCCGTAGGGCGACAACAAGGTTTCGGGAGACATCATCCTTGCCGTTTTCAAATTTTTGCCGTACTAAAGAACCCTAACCCTAGAATCTTAACTAGAGATTTAGACGAACAACGATGTAAACAACTTTACATCTAAGTGAATGAGAAATACAGCCTTTGTAGATCGGTTCTTCACTTCTAAAGCTCCGTATAGTAGTCCCTTCGCTCCAAGTAGTGAACACCCGAACTCTAGTAAGGGTTCATATGAAGAAATGAACAAACTTGCTTGAAGTCTTCGAGGCCGAAGATGATCTATGTCGAGGAGAATCAAGCTCATGCTACCTCTTCACTAATGGTAGATTAGTGAAGCAAACACCCTAAACTAAATGGCTAATATAGTAGAGGTTGATGAATTAGGAAATGGTCTCATTTTAGATTTATTTTTCTCATATTATTTTTCACCAATTGAAAAGCTAGTGAGCTTTTTTCATGAGGAAGAAGAAGATGAAGTGGAGATGAGAATGAAACTCATGAGGTGAGAATAGCAACCATGGATGAATTAGTGTCATACACTAACTCATGTAGAGAATCAACCACGGGTGAGTATAATGGTTAGATTAATAAATATCTACAAGTGAAACAAAATGAGTGGACTTGGTCAATGATTCCACAAGCATCTACAAGCTTGTAGCCATGACAATTTCCATTCAATTTTTGAATTACTTAGATAAATATAAACCCCTCATTATATCAAGCAGAGTGTGAGTCTCTGTTCAGTCGAAAATACTGCACTTTCAACACGACAATTTCCTTACTCTTTCTAATCATCTAAAGGTGTTTGGTATAAATATAGCACATATTAGAAATTCGTCTGCAAAATATCAAATAACATGTGTTATACATTATAGCCGGCATTATGAAGGAAATTGTGTGTAAATATTTCATGCATAATATTTTGTATCTCTCACACTCTTTACTGAGATCTTGTGCCAGATTATTCAGGTCAAATAACAGGAATCAAAAATCTGCCGATATAATACAGGAAACCAAAGAATCAAATACTGGCAGCAACCAAGAAAGAATTATAAGATTCCAGACATCAAAAGAATACCTCAAGCCTAACACCAGAACACCCCAGAAAACCCACACTGTGATATGATCAAATGGCCGCGGAACCGCGGCCGATTCAGCCCGATCCGCTGCGGATCCACGGCCGAGTTAGGTCGTCGGTGGTCGATACTTTTCCAGAGGCTCCCTTATAACTTCCTAGCTTGTTGAAGACGCTTCGAACTTCCTAGCTTACTCCAGAAGCTTTCCTACAACAGCCAAGCTTCTTACGCAACCTTGATAACTACCTAGCTTCTTTGAGAAGATTAACCTAGCTTCTAGTGGAAGATTGAAAGAGCTATAAAAAGGGACCTAGGGCTTCATTGAAAGGGTTGTTCGGTATTCATCAAGTTACAAAGCACAAACCAAAACCAAATCCAATTCAATTCAAGATCCAAATCAAGATTCGTTGAGATCAACATCAAGCGAAGACATCAAAGATCCTTTATGCGAAGCTGATCATCATCAAGAGCGCGAAATCCTCGAAAGGTCCAAGTCTCACGAAGATCGAGCGAAGCGAATTTCGACGGAATTAGTTACCTCTTCAAGGGAGCGATCGAGAGCAATTCTTGTAAGCTCGGATTGAGGGAAAGTGTAATTAGACGTCGATTTAATAAAGGTGATCAATTGTTAATTCTCGGTTTCTTTAAATTCTCGTATTATGAAATTATTAATTCTTGATTCTTTTATTTTCATGATGCGTGAGTGAAATCTCCGCTTGTTAAGGATTCGATTGAATTCGGAAGATCAAATGGTGATGAAATCCTAAACTAATATTAAGTCTTATGAGAATTATGAACTTTAGAAAAAAGAATCGTCAATGACCAAATTTGTAGCGAGATCACCATTCTTGATAATTTCGTTACAATTTGGAAATTAAATGATTGATGATTTTCTTTGCTAAAGGCTAGATTTGAATGATGATCAATGAAAAGACAAGAGATAGTGAAGGAGAAACCCTAGTTTCTTCAATAGATCCCTAATCTTCATTCATCGCCATCGTTCTAGCTATGATTCATCAATAGATAAGATTACTCATTTTTAGTATTCATCATTGCTACGATTTCTTATCGAAACTACAAGCTATTCTACATTTTCTTGATAACTAAAATTGAGTTTGGACATTTTCTTGATTTCTAATTCTAGAACATTTTCTTGATTTTCTTGAAATGACAACTCAATTAAATCTTGAATTACTTTCTTGAATTTTCATTACTATTTTCTTTCGACTCATCTAAAGCAAGATCGAATAAATACACGAATCTCAGTGGACGATCTGGTCTCATTAACGAGCTATATCGACACCGTTATTGATTGCGGTTATAAATTATTTGATTGCGATTAAACTTTTCATTTCATACAAAATCACATTTTCAAACCAATCAAATGGCGTCGTTGCCGGGGACGCGTGCGTAATTTTTTCGTTCTTGCTATTTGAGTTGAAACATTATTATTCCATCAAATTTTAATTCAAGAATCGTATCGTGTGCTTAGCGATTAGTGTTTGAATTTTGCGAGGGAATCTAGCATCACTGTAGGCGGGAGATCAAGATTCAGTGACTTTCCAAAGAATCCAGAGGAGCACAGAAAGCTTCAGAGAAAATTTCATCACCTATCTCCTCTATTCCACCGCGGATCCGCGGCGTATTGCTGGTTTTTGTGGCAGTTCCGTCGCCGTTTAGGTGGTTCATTGCTTTAGATTTCTCTGGTATATTCTATACTTTCTTATCTCCTCTCTGATCTTGTCCAATAACAAATTTTCTGCAGGATTCTTTGCAAAATTTTGCCGCTTAAAAAAATCTTGTTGCGTTTCTTGAACTTGGTTGTTTGTGCATATTTTAATACGGAAATTAAGGGACAAAGACAAAATTCAGATTAAGTGAGGATTTCATTACCCTTCCTAAGCCCCGCAAAACACAAAACTAGCATCCGCATCACCCCCATTAACTAAAAAATATCTAGACAAGACTCTAAGGACCGTCGCGCTCAATTAGGACAGAAGTAGATCGTCGGTAATCTATTGCTTATCCGCATTTCTTTTGTGGTGTCTAAGGCAAGTGGTTACTTAATTAGGCCTGCTACTTACGTAGCGGAGAACCTCCCACTTACCTGGCACTTACCTAGCCACAGGAGAGATAAAGAGGCAGTAGAGAATTTATCCCACGATTTGTCTTCTGGAAGTCTAGGAGCGGTCTAGTGATTTGACCTAGGTGACCGTAGATCTAGGGTTGATTGTGCATTTTATTTTGTGATTTTTTCTAAATCCGACTTTTTCAAAACAAACCATTTTTTTTTCTTTTTTAGTCTTTCCCCTCTTTCTTTCTTATAATGGGTAACCCAAACAGACAAACTCTTGCCGAGCTTTACTATCCATAACCAGATATTTCTTGTCTTCGTAATCGCTTCGGTATACGATCCGACTCTTCCATGTCTTTAAGAGATCGGATAGAACAAGCGGATAGAAACAGTTGGCCACCTCAGTCCAGGTCTTATCAACCGTATCCTAATTCTATATCTGTTTCATTTGATACTATGAGTGAGGATACCATTAGACACATGTCCATTGCTGAGCATATAGCAAGGGCTAAGGCCAATGTTTCAATCCGGACCAATATCAACCATCACCACCAATTTCTAAAGAAGAATTTCATAATCGGTTTGTGGCATATATGATGTCTATTGAAAATAACCAACCAACCAACCCATATCAATATTTTTCTTATCATAATGTTGATCCTACTCCTGTCCAATTTTCCCAACCACTCTATTCCTATCAATCTTATCCGACCTTTACACCTTCTCTAGACAGTCTTTCTAATCAGTCATTTGGGAGTTTTAATTATCCACAAGAATTTCAATCTTATACCGAAATCCCTTATCGACCCAAGTCTAGTTTTGAGCGGAAATTAGAAGAAGGTGTGGAATCGATGCACCGCTTCAGAAAGGAATTGGCAGAAAGCATGGCTGTGTATAAACGAGCAACTAGTTCTGAACCAGCTTAAAAAATTTCGGTATATAATACGGCCATAAGTCAAAGTGAGAATTTGGGTAGTGAGACATGACTGTACACCCTTCCTAATCAAACCTTCCCATTCCAAACTGAAATCCACAACTCCAGTTTCACAGATTCATCGAGTACACCAAATGATTCACCAGTTGAAGATAGAATGTCTGATAAGTTGTGTGACTTTGTAGTGTTTCATTTACCCGAATGTGAAGGGTCCATTTCAAGTGAAACCACACCCAATCCTTTTGATCTCTACATCTCCACTCTAGAGCCGACATTGATTGAAAACCATACTTTAGATGAGATGTCTGAGACTTCTAATATTCACTTGAATGAGATTGACGTTGGGGATATATTGGATGACGAACCCAAAATTTTGGATGAGTTTTTCCCACCTATTCATCAGGTCCTTTCACTTCCTTGTGGTCATCATCTCGAGCCTTTAATTATTCTTCCCGAACCCCAAATGCGTCTTGAAGTTGATGATAATTGTATAACCAAACAGCAGACCGATATTCAGCCTTCCTCTCTCACATCTGGTTCAGCGATATTCGATACACCAATTTGTTTATCCATTTCATCTTCTACTTCTTCAGGTTCTTCTTCTATTCTTCCTATAAATTTCAGTGAGTATTGATAAATCACAATCCGATAATTCAAGTTCGATAGTTCCAGAAAGCCAACTTGATTTAGATACTTTTGAAAATGAGGTAAATGAGTTTCTTGAGTCTCCTACCTCCATAATTTTTGACAAATCAAGTATAATAAATTCTGGTACAAAACTTATTGACAGCAAAATATTCAATCACACCATCGATGAAAGTTTTGAAGAACTTTTTGCTGACGAACTTGCATTCCTAAACAACATGGATTTTGTGATTAATCAACCTCCACCTATAGAAGTTGATCCGCCACCATTCCTTCTTATAAGCTACGAGAATGCGAATGTTCCACTCATTCCTAATCATTCACATTCTCGCGTTCATTCATCCTCATTCTTTCATTTCTATAATTTAAGACTCAAACCCTTTCTACACCACCACTTATCTCTTCCCCACTTCTTCCTGGCTCTAGACAACATGTTCTTCCACCAACCGGTTCGTTACATTGATAAAATCTTTGAATGGTTGGTGTTGGCTTTTGGTCTTTGTAAAGCTTGATATTGACCAATAACTTTACCCCCTCTTTAAAATGCTTAACATTGTTTAACTCAAGTTTGGGGGGGGGGTATATTTTTGGCTCTTGAAAATAAAAGTTGTCCTCAAAATTGAGAGCCAAAAATAAGTTTGGGGTATTTTTTAACTTTCACTCATTCTTGCCCCCGTTAATTAATTTTCCTCCCCAGCCTACAGGTTTTTGAGATTTAACAGATAACAACAGTGAGGACACTGTTGTAAACTGGTTTGGGGGTGGTTTGTGCTTATTTACGCATCACTTTGCATTACACTTTGCATAAGCACAAAACATAAAAAAAATAAACTTGATAATGAAAGATTAGAAAGTGAAAATTTACATCTAAAAGATTGGAAGAATTTAAGAAAACCAAGAAAGTTAGATGTTTTCTTAAACGAAACTAGTAATAAGTAGTTATGAGCCGTTGTCCCAAGGGTTACTAAGATGAAGGAAGTCACTAATCTGAGGATAAAAATAAGTCTGAAAAATAGTTCCTATTCTGGAAGCCAAACATCTGAATATTCATACCCTACTATACGCACTTACACACGTCTTGAAACTCGGGATAGTAGAGGATACCTTGAAATGCTCATGTCTAAAAGCCAAAGTATGAAATAAAGAATAAATGAAGTATAAAAGATAAAATGGTGAAGAAAAATGAACATTGGTTTTGTAATCGCCAAGGCAGCATAAAAAAATATAGCGTGGGTGCTTCATCACCTAGTGCCTTAGACCAACTGGTTTGGGAGTCACTGCTAAGCCTTAGGTGTTGCAAGACGAGGAAATTGCTACTTATGCTTAATCTGCAAGCACATAAGTAATCGGTCTGTTGGTACTTCAAGAAGTATTAACGGTCGCATGAAAAATGTGTAAGCAATTCCATCCAAAATATTCACCGACTAAAAAATACTGAGGTAGATGGACAAGAGTATGATAGCTTGAATTGAATTCTCCGAGTGTAGGGATGTCCTTTACACACACGTAGGGGTATATGATCGGTGTTTGGAAGAAAGGTAGGAATGAAGAATAAAGATGATGTTTTATTGAGAGATGATGTGATTTCTAATATCTTTTCATGACTATTAAGATAGGGCTCATGACAACTGAAAAGCTAGTGTAGTTGAAAAAACTGATTTTCAAGTTATTTCTTTTATAATTCTTATCTTTATATGTAACTTTCACAGTCTTCCTTTTATTATGGGATTTTGTAGGTGCAATCCGCTGAAAACCCTCAGGAGACAACACTCCTCCTACAAGGGACACCTAGAGGTTTAAATGCTTGTTGCACGTGCTCAGTGCAATCGTGTTTGCTGGTTAGTTTTTCTTTTTCTTTCTCTTTTTTCTTTTCTCCTTCACCTGAATAAAAGAAGTTTGCTCGAGACGATCAAAATTAAGTTTGGGGGAATTTGTTCAGTCGAAAATACTGCACTTTCAACATGACAATTTCCTTACTCTTTCTAATCATCTAAAGTTGTTTGGTATAAATATAACACATATTAGCAATTCGTCTGTAAAATATCAAATAAAATGTGTTATACATTATAACCGGCATTATGAAGGAAATTGTGTATAAATATTTCATGCATAATATTTTGTATCTCTCACACTCTTTACTGAGATCTTGTGCCAGATTATTCAGGTCAAATAACAGGAATCAGAAATCTGCCGATATAATGCAGGAAACCAAAGAATCAAATACTGGCAGCAACCATGAAAGAATTATAAGATTCCAGACATCAAAAGAATACCTCAAGCCCAACACCAGAACACCCCAGAAAACCCATACTGTGATCTGATCAAATGGCCGCGGAACCGCGGCCGATTCAGCCCGATCCGCCGCGGATCCGCGGCCGAGTTCGGTCGTCGGCGGTTGATACTTTTCCAGAGGCTCCCTTATAACTTCATAACTTGTTGAAGACGCTTCGAACTTCCTAGCTTACTCCAGAACCTTTCCTACAACAGCCAAGCTTCTTATGCAATCTTGATAACTACCTAGCTTCTTTGAGAAGATTAACCTAGCTTATAGTGGAAGATTGAAAGAGCTATAAAAAGGGACCTAGGGCTTCATTGAAAAGGTTGTTCGTTATTGATCAAGTTACAAAGTACAAACCAAAACCAAATCCAATTCAATTCAAGATCCAAATCAAGATTCGTTGAGATCAACATCAAGCGAAGACATCAAAGATCCTTTACGCGAAGTCGATCATCATCAAGAGAGCGAGATCCTCGACAGTTCCAAGTCTCATGAAGATCGAGCGAAGCGAATTTCGACAGAATTAGTTCCCTCTTCAAGGGAGCGATCGAGAGCAATTCTTGTAATCTCGGATTGATGGAAAGTGTAATTAGACGTCGATTTAATAAAGGTGATCAATTGTTAATTCTCGGTTTCTTTAAATTCTCGTATTATGAAATTCATAATTCTTGATTCTTTTATTTTCATGATGCGTGAGTGAAATCTCCGCTTGTTAAGGATTCGATTGAATTCGGAAGATCAAATGGTGATGAAATCCTAAAATAATCTTAAGTCTTATGTGAATTATGAAATTTAGGAAAAAGAATCGTCAATGACCGAATTTGTAGCGAGATCACCATTCTTGATAATTTCGTTACAATTTAGGAATTAAATGATTGATGATTTTCTTTGCTAAAAGCTAGATTTGAATGATGATCAATGAAAAGACAAGGGATAGTAAATGAGAAACCCTAGTTTTTTCAATAGATCCCTAATCTTCATTCATCGCCATCGTTCTAGTTATGATTCATCAATAGATAAGATTAGTCATTTTTAGTATTCATCATTGCTACGATTTCTTATCAAAAGTATAAGCTATTCTATATTTTCTTGATAACTAAAATTGAATTTGGACATTTTCTTGATTTCTAATTCTAGAACATTTTCTTGATTTTCTTGAAATGACAACTCAATTAAATCTTGAATAACTTTCTTGAATTTTCATTACTATTTTCTTTCGACTCATCTAAAGCAAGATCGAATAAATACACGAATCTAAGTGGACGATCCGTTCTCATTAACGAGCTACATCGACACCGTTATTGATTGCGGTTATAAATTATTTGATTGTGATTAATCTTTTCATTTCATACAACATCACGTTTTCAAACCAATCAAATGGCGTCGTTGCCGGGGATGCGTGTCTAATTTGTTCGTTCTTGCTATTTGAGTTGAAACATTATTATTCCATCAAATTTTAATTCAAGAATCGCATCGTGTGCTTAACGATTAGTGTTTGAATTTTGCGAGGGAATCTGGCATCACTGTAGGCGGGAGATCAAGATTCAGTGACTTTCCAAAGAATCCAGAGGAGCACAGAAAGCTTCAGAGAAAATTTCATCACCTATCTCCTCTATTCCACCGCGGATCCGCGGCGTATTGCTGGTTTTTGCGGTGGATCCTCCGTCGTTTAGGTGGTTCATTGCTTTAGATTCCTCTGGTATATTCTCTACTTTCTTATCTCCTCTGTGATCTTGTCCAATAACAAATTTTCTGCAGGATTCTTTGCAAAATTTCGCTGCTTAAAAAAATCTTGTTGCGTTTCTTGAAATTGGTTGTTTGTGCATATTTTAATACGGAAATTAAAGGACAAAGAAAAAATTCAGATTAGGTGAGGATTTCATTACCCTTCCTAAACCCCGCAAAACACAAAACTAGCATCCGCATCACCCCCATTAACTAAAAAATATCTAGACAAGACTCTAAGGACCGTCGCGCTCAATTAGGACAGAAGAAGATCGTCGGTAATCTATTGCTTATCCGCATTTCTTTTGTGGTGTCTAAGGCAAGTGTGTCTAAGGTAAGTGGTTACTCAATTAGGCCCGCTACTTACGTAGCGGAGAACCTCCCACTTACCTGGCACTTACCTAGCCACATAAGGGATAAAGAGGCAGTAGAAGATTTATCCTGCGATTTGTCTTCTGAAAGTTTAGGAGCGGTCTAGTGACTTGACCTAGGTGACGGTAGATCTAAGCTTGATTGTGCATTTTATTTTGTGATTTTTTCTAAATCTATCGTTTTCAAAACAAACCATTTTTTTTTTCCTTTTTACTCTTTCCCCTCTTTCTTTTTTATAATGGGTAACCCAAACAGACAAACTCTTGCCGAGCTTTGCTATCTACAACCAGATATTTCTTGTCTTCGTAATCGCTTCGGTATACCATCCGACTCTCCCATGTATTTAAGAGATCGGATAGAACAAGCGGATAGAAACAGTTGGCCACCTCAGTCCAGGTCTTATCAACCGTATCCTAATTCTATATCTGTTTCAGTTGATACTACGAGTGAGGATACCCGTAGACATATGTCCATTGCTGAGCATATAGTAAGGGCTAATGGCCAAAGTTTCAATCCGGACCAATATCAACCATCACCACCACTTTCTAAAGAAGAATTTCATAATCGGTTTGTGGCATATATGATGTCTATTGAAAATAGCCAACCAACCAACCCATATCAATATTCTTCTTATCATAATGTTGATCCTACTCCTGCCCCATTTTCGCAACCACTCTATTCCTATCAATCCTATCCGACCTTTACACCTTCTCTAGACAGTCTTTCTAATCAGTCATTTAGGAGTTTTAATTATCCACAATAATTTCAATCTTATACTGAAATATCTTATCGACCTAAGTCTAGTTTTGAGCGGAAATTAGAAGAAGGTGTGGAATCGATGCACCGCTTCAGAAAGGAATTGGCAGAAAGCATGGCTGTGTATAAACGAGCAACTAGTTCTGAACCAGCTCAAAAAATTTCGTTATATAATACGGCCATAAGTCAAAGTGAGAATTTGGGTAGTGAGACATGACTGTACACCCTTCATAATCAAACATTCCCATTCCAAACTGAAATCCACAACTCCAGTTTCACAGATTCATCGAGTACACCAAATGATTCACCAATTAAAGATAGAATGTCTGATAAGTTGTGTGACTTTGTAGTGTTTCATTTACCCGATTGTGAAGGGTCCATTTCAAGTGAAACCATACCTAATCTTTTTGATCAACATATCTCCACTCTAGAGCCGACATTGATTGAAAACCATACTTTAGATGAGATGTGTGAGACTTCTAATATTCACTTGAATGAGATTGACGTTGGGGATATATTGGATGACGAACCCGAAATTTTGGATGAGTTTGTCCCACCTATTCATCAGGTCCTTTCACTTCCTTGTGGTCATCATCTCGAGCCTTTAATTATTCTTCCCGAACCCCAAATGCGTCTTGAAATTGATGATAATTGTATAACCCAACAGCAGACCGATATTCAGCCTTCCTCTCTCACATCTGGTTCAGCGATATTCGATACACCAATTTGTTTACCCATTTCACCTTCTACTTCTTCAGGTTCTTCTTCTATTCTTCCTATAATTTCAGTGAGTATTGATGAATCACAATCCGATAATTCAAGTTCTATGATTCCAGAATGCCAACTTGATTTAGATACTTTTGAAAATGAGGTACATGAGTTTCTCGAGTCTCCTACCTCCATATTTTTTGATAAATCAAGTATGATAAATTCTGGCACAAAACTTATTGACAGCAAAATATTCAATCACACCATCGATGAAAGTTTTGAATAACTTTTTGCTGACGAACTTGCATTCCTAAACAACACGGATTTTGTGATTAATCAACCTCCCCCTATAGAAGTTGATCTGCCACCATTCCTTCTTATAAGCTACGAGAATGCGAATGTTCCACTCATTCCTAATCATTCACATTCTCGCGTTCGTCCATACTTATTCTTTCATTTCTATAATTTAAGACTCAAACCCTTTCTACACCACCACTTATCTCTTCCCCACTTCTTCCTGGCTCTAGACAACATGTTCTTCCACCAACCGGTTCGTTACATTGATAAAATCTTTGAATGGTTGGTGTTGATTTTTGGTCTTTATAAAGCTTGGCATTGACCAATAACTTTACCCCCTCTTTAAAATGCTTAACATTGTTTAACTCAAGTTTGGGGGGGGGGATATTTTTGGCTCTTGAAAATAAAAGTTGTCCTCAAAATTCTGAGTCAAAAATAAGTTTGGGGGATATTTTAACTTTCACTTATTCTTGCCCCCGTTAATAAATTTTCCTTTCCAGCCTACAGGTTTTTGAGATTTAACAGATAACAACAGTGAGGACACTGCTGTAAACTGGTTTGGGGGTGGTTTGTGCTTATTTACACATCACTTTGCATTACACTTTGCATAAGCACAAAACATAAAAAAAATAAATTTGATAATGAAAGATTAGAAAGTGAAAATTTACATCTAAAAGATGGGAAGAATTTAAGAAAACCAAGAAAGTTAGATGTTTTCTTAAACGAAACTAGTATTAAGTAGTTATGAGCCGTTGTCCTAAGGGTTAGTAAGATGAAGGAAGTCACTAATCTGAGGATAAAAATAAGTCTGAAAAATAGTTCCTATTCTGGAAGCCAAACATCTGAATGTTCATACCCTACTATACGCACTTACACACGTCTTGAAACTCGGGATAGTAGAGGATACCTTGAAATGCTCTTGTCTAAAAGCCAAAGTATGAAATAAAGAATAAATGAAGTATAAAAGATAAAATGGTGAAGAAAAATGAACATTGGTTTTGTAATCGCCAAGGCAGCATAAAAAAATATAGCGTGGGTGCTTCATCACCTAGTGCCTTAGACCAACTGGTTTGGGAGTCACTGCTAAGCCTTAGGTGTTGCAAGACGAGGAAATTGCTACTTACGCTTAATCTGCAAGCATATAAGTAATCAGTCTGTTGGTACCTCAAGAAGTATTAACGGTCGCATGAAAAATGTGTAAGCAATTCCATCCAAAATATTCACCAACTAAAAAATACTGAGGTAGATAGACAAGAGTATGATAGCTTGAATTGAATTCTCTGAGTGTAGGGATGTCCTTTACACACACGTAGGGGTATATGATCGGTGTTTGGAAGAAATGTAGGAATGAAGAATAAAGATGATGTTTTATTGAGGGATGATGTGATTTCTAACATCTTTTCATAACTATTAAGATAGGGCTCATGACAACTGAAAAGCTAGTGTAGTTGAAAACACTGATTTTCAAGTTATTTCTTTTATAATTCTTATTTTTATATGTAACTTTCACAGTCTTCCTTTTATTATGGGATTTTGTAGGTGCAATCCGCTGAAAACCCTCAGGAGACAACACTCCTCCTATTAGGGACACCTAGAGGTTTAAATGCTTGTTGCACGTGCTCAGTGCAATCGTGTTTGCCTACGAAAGTGTGCTGGTTAGTTTTTCTTTTTCTTTCTCTTTTTTCTTTTCTCCTTCACCTGAATAAAAGAAGTTTGCTCGAGACGATCAAAATTATGTTTGGGGGAATTTGTTCAGTCGAAAATACTGCACTTTCAACACGACAATTTCCTTACTCTTTCTAATCATCTAAAGTTGTTTGGTATAAATATAACAGATATTAGCGATTCATCTGCAAAATATCAAATAAAATGTGTTATACATTATAACCGGTATTATGAAGGAAATTGTGTGTAAATATTTCACGCATAGTATTTTGTATCTCTATCACTCTATACTGAGATCTTATGCCAGATTATTCAGGTCAAATAACAGGAATCAGAAATCTGCCGATATAATATAGGAAACCAAAGAATCAAATAATGGCAGCAACCAAGAAAGAATTATAAGATTCCAGACATCAAAAGAATAACTCAAGCCCAACACCAGAACACCCCAGAAAACCCACACTGTGATCTGATCAAATGGCCGCGGAACAGCGGCCGGTTCAGCCCGATCCGCCGCGGATCCACGGCCGAGTTAGGTCGTCGGCGGTCGATACTTTTCCCGAGGCTCCTTTATAACTTTCTAGCTTGTTGAAGACGCTTCGAATTTCCTAGCTTACTCCAGAAGCTTCCCTACAACAGCTAAGCTTCTTATGCAAGCTTGATAACTACCTAGCTTCTTTGAGAAGATTAACCTAGCTTCTAGTGGAAGATTGAAAGAGCTATAAAAAGGGACCTAGGGCTTCATTGAAAGGGTTGTTCGGTATTCATCAAGTTATAAAGCACAAACCAAAACCAAATCCAATTCAATTCAAGATTCGTTGAGATCAACATCAAGCGAAGAAATCAAAGATCCTTTACGCGAAGCCGATTATCATCAAGAGCGCGAGATCCTCGACAGGTCCAAGTCTCAAGAAGATCGAGCGAAGCGAATTTCGACAGAATTAGTTACCTCTTCAAGGGAGCAATCGAGAGCAATTCTTGTAACCTCGGATTGAAAGAAAGTGTAATTAGACGTCGATTTAATAAAGGTGATCAATTGATAATTCTCGGTTTCTTTAAATTCTCGTATTATGAAATTCCTAATTCTTGATTCTTCTATTTGCATGATGCGTGAGTGAAATCTCCGCTTGTTAAGGATTCGATTGAATTCGGAAGATCAAATGGTGATGAAATCCTAAACTAATCTTAAGTCTTATGAGAATTATGAAATTTAGGAAAAAGAATCGTCAATGACCGAATTTGTAGCGAGATCACCATTCTTGATAATTTCGTTACAATTTAGGAATTAAATGATTGATGATTTTCTTTGCTAAAAGCTAGATTTGAATGATGATCAATGAAAAGACAAGGTATAGTAAAGAAGAAATCCTAGTTTTTTCAATCGATCCCTAATCTTCATTCATCGCCATTGTTCTAACTATGATTCATCAATAGATAAGATTAGTCATTTTTAGTATTCATCATTGCTACGATTTCCTATCGAATCTTACAAACTATTTTACATTTTCTTGATAACTAAAATTGAATTTGGACATTTTCTTGATTTCTAATTCTTGAACATTTTCTTGATTTTCTTGAAATGACAACTCAATTAAATCTTGAATTACTTTCTTGAATTTTCTTTACTATTTTCTTTCGACTCATCTAAAGCAAGATCGAATAAATACACGAATCTCAATGGACGATCCGTTCTCATTAAAGAGCTACATCGACACCGTTATTGATTGCGGTTATAAATTATATGATTGTGATTAAACTTTTTATTTCATACAACATCACGATTTCAAACCAGTCAAATGGCGCCGTTGCCGGGGATGTGTGCGTAATTTGTTCGTTCTTGCTATTTGAGTTGAAACATTATTATTCCATCAAATTTTAATTCAAGAATCGCATCGTGTGCTTAATGATTAGTGTTTGAATTTTGCGAGGGAATCCGGCATCACTGTAGACGGGAGATCAAGATTCAGTGACTTTCTGAAGAATCCAGAGGAGCACAGAAAGCTTCAGAGAAAATTTCATCACCTATCTCCTCCATTCCAACGCGGATCCGCGGTGTATTGCTGGTTTTTGCGGCGGTTCCGCCGCCGTTTAGATGGTTCATTTCTTCAGATTTCTCTGGTATATTCTCTACTTTCTTATCACCTCTCTGATCTTGTCCAATAACAAATTTTCTGCAGGATTATTTGCAAAAATTCACCGCTTAAAAAAATCTTATTGCGTTTCTTGAAATTGGTTGTTTGTGCATATTTTAATACGGAAATTAAGGGAGAAAGAACAAATTCAGATTAGGTGGGGATTTCATTACCCTTCCTTAGCCCCACAAAACACAAAACTAGCATCCGCATCACCCCCATTAACTAAAATATATCTAGATAAGACTCTAAGGACCGTCGCACTCAATTAGGATAGAAAAAGATCGTGGGTAATCTAATGCTTATCCGCATTTCTTTTGTGGTGTCTAAGGCAAGTGTGTCTGAGTCAAGTGGTTACTTAACTAGGCCCGCTACTTACGTAGCGGAGAACCTCCCACTTACCTGGCCACAGGAGGGATAAAGAGACAGTAGAGGATTTATCCTCCGATTTGTCTTCTGGAAGTCTAGGAGCGGTCTAATGACTTGACCTAGGTGACCGTACATCAAGGGTTGATTGTGCATTTTGTTTTGTGATTTTTTATAAATCCGACTTTTTCAAAACAAACCAATTATTTTTTTCCTTTTTACTCTTTCCCCTCTTTCTTTCTTATAATGGGTAACCCAAACAGACAAACTCTTGCCGAGCTTTGCTATCCACAACCAGATATTTCTTGTCTTCGTAATCGCTTCGGTATACCATCCGACTCTCCCATGTCTGTAAGAGATCGGATAGAACAAGCGGATAGAAACAGTTGGCCACCTCAGTCCAGGTCTTATCAACCGTATCCTAATTCTATATCTATTTCAGTTGATACTATGAGTGAGGATACCATTAGACACATGTCCATTGCTGAGCATATAGCAAGGGCTAACGGCCAATGTTTCAATCCGGACCAATATCAACCATCACCACCACTTTCTAAAGAAGAATTTCATAATCGGTTTGTGGCATATATGATGTCTATTGAAAATAACCAACCAACCAACCCATATCAATATTTTTCTTATCATAATGTTGTTCCTACTCCTGTCCAATTTTCCCAACCACTCTATTCCTATCAATCTTATCCGACCTTTACACCTTCTCTAGACAGTCTTTCTAATCAGTCATTTGGGAGTTTTAATTATCCACAAGAATTTCAATCTTATATCGAAATCCCTTATCGACCCAAGTCTAGTTTTGAGCGGAAATTAGAAGAAGGTGTGGAATCGATGCACCGCTTCAGAAAGGAATTGGCAGAAAGCATGGCTGAGTATAAACGAGCAACTAGTTTTGAACCAGCTCAAAAATTTTCGGTATATAATACAGCCATAATACAAAGTGAGAATTTGGGTAGTGAGACAGGACTGTACACCCTTCCTAATCAAACCTTCCCATTCCAAACTGAAATCCACAACTCCAGTTTCATAGATTCATCGAGGACACCAAATGATTCACCAATTGAAGATAGAATGTCTGATAAGTTGTGTGACTTTGTAGTGTTTGATTTACCCGATTGTGAAGGGTCCATTACAAGTGAAACCACACCCAATCCTTGTGATCTCCACATCTCCACTCTAGAGCTGACATTGATTGAAAACCATACTTTATATGAGATGTCTGAGACTTCTAACCTTCACTTGAATGAGATTGACGTTGTGGATATATTGGATGATGAACCTGAAATTTTGGATGAGTTTGTCCCACCTATTCATCAGGTTCTTTCACTTCCTTGTGGTCATCATCTCGAGCCTTTAATTATTCTTCCTGAACCCCAAATGCGTCTTGAAGTTGATGATAATTGTATAACCAAACAGCAGACCGATATTCAGCCTTCCTCTCTCACATCTGGTTCAGCGATACTCGATACACCAATTTGTTTACCCATTTCACCTTCTACTTCTTCAGGTTCTTCTTCTATTCTTCCTATAATTTCAGTGAGTATTGATGAATCACAATCCGATAATTCAAGTTCAATAATTCCAGAAAGCCAACTTGATTTAAATACTTTTGAAAATGAGGTAGATGAGTTCTCGAGTCTCCTACCTCCATAATTTTTGACAAATCAAGTATGATAAATTCTGGCACAAAACTTATTGACAGCAAAACATTCAATCACACCATCGATGAAAGTTTTGAAGAACTTTTTGTTGACGAACTTGCATTCCTAAACAACACGGATTTTGTGATTAATCAACCTCCACCTATAGAAGTTGATCCGGCACCATTCCTTCTTATAAGATACGAGAATGCGAATGTTCCACTCATTCCAAATCATTCACATTCTCGCGTTCATTCATCCTCATTCTTTCATTTCTATAATTTAAGACTCAAACCTTTTCTACACTACCACTTATCTCTTCCACACTTCTTCCTGGCTCTAGACAACATGTTCTTCCACCAACCGGTTCCTTACATTGATAAAATCTTTGCATAGTTGTTGTTGACTTTTGGTCTTTGTAAAGCTTGGCATTGACCAATAACTTTACCCCCTCTTAAAAATGCTTAACATTGTTTAACTCAAGTTTGGTGGGGGTTATATTTTTGGCTCTTGAAAATAAAAGTTGTCCTCAAAATTGTGAGCCAAAAATAAGTTTAGGGGAGATTTTCACTTTCACTTATTCTTTCCCCTATTAATAACTTTTCCTCCCCAGCCTACGTGTTTTTGAGATTTAACAGATAACAACAGTGAGGACACTGCTGTAAACAGGTTTGGGGGAGATTTGTGTTTATTTACGCATCACTTTGCATTACACTTTGCATAAACACAAAAAATTAAAAAAATTTGATAATGAAAGATTAGAAAGTGAAAATTTACATCTAAAAGATTGGAAAAATTTAAGAAAACCAAGAAAGTTAGATGTTTTCTTAAACGAAACTAGTAATAAGTAGTTATGAGCCGTTGTCCCAAGGGTTAGTAAGATGAAGGAAGTCACTAATCTGAGGATAAAAATAAGTCTGAAAAATTGTTCCTATTCTGGAGGCCAAATATTTGAATGTTCGTACCCTACTATACGCTCTTACACATGTCTTGAAACTCAGGATAGTAGATGATACCTTGAAATGCTCTTGTCTAAAAGCCAAAGTATGAAATAAAGAATAAATGAAGTATAAAAGATAAAATGGTGAAGAAAAATGAACACTGGTTTTGTAATAACCACCGCAGCATAAAAAAAATATAGCGAGGGTGCTTCATCACCTAGTGCCTTAGACCAACTGGTTTGAGAGTCACTGCTAAGCCTTAGGTGTTGCAAGACGAGAAAACTGCTACTTACGCTTAATCTGCAAACATATAAGTAATCGGTCGGTTAGTACCTCAAGAAGTATTAACGGTCACATGAAAAATGTGTAAGCAATTCCATCCAAAATATTCACCGAATAAAAAATACTGAGGTAGATGGACAAGAGTATGATAGCTTCAATTGAATTCTCCGAGTGTAGGGATATCATTTACACACACGTAGGGGTATTTGATCGGTTTTTGGAAGAAAGTTAGGAATGAAGAATAAAGATGATGTTTTATTGAGAGATGATGTGATTTATAACATCTTTTCATGACTATTAAGATAGGGCTCATGACAACTGAAAAGCTAGTGTAGTTGAAAACTCTGATTTTCAAGTTCTTTGTTTTATAATTCTTATCTTTATATGTAAATTTCACAGTCTTCTTTTTATTATGGGATTTTTTCGGTGCAATCCATTGAAAACCATCAGGAGACAACACTCCTCCTACTAGGGACATCTAGAGGTTTAAAGGCTTGTTGCACGTGCTCAGTGCAATCGTGTTTGCCTACGAAAGTGTGCTAGTTAGTTTTTCGTTTTCTTTCACTTTTTTCTTTTCTCCTTCACCTGAATAAAAGAAGTTTGCTCGAGACGATCAAATTTAAGTTTGGGGGAATTTGTTCATTCGAAAATACTGCACTTTCAACATGACAATTTCCTTACTCTTTCTAATCATCTAAAGTTGTTTGGTATAAATATAACAGATATTAGCAATTCGTCTGCAAAATATCAAATAAAATGTGTTATACATTATAACCGGCATTATGAAAGAAATTGTGTGTAAATATTTCACGCATAATATTTTGTATCTCTCACAATCTTTACCGAGATCTTGTGCCAGATTATTCAGGTCAAATGACAGGAATCAGAAATCTTTCGATATAATACAGGAAACCAAAGAATCAAATACTGGCGGCAACCAAGAAAGAATTATAAGATTCCAGACATCAAAAGAACACCCAAGAACACCCACACTGTGATATGATCAAATGGCCGCGGAACCGCGGCCGATTCAGCCCGATCCGCCGTGGATCCGCGGTCGAGTTAGGTCGTCGGCGGTCGATACTTTTCCAGAGGCTCCCTTATAACTTCCTACCTTGTTGAAGACGCTTCGAACTTCCTAGCTTACTCCAGAAGCTTCCCTACAACAGCCAAGCTTCTTATGCAAGCTTGATAACTGCCTAGCTTCTTTGAGAAGATTAACCTAGCTTATAGTGGAAGATTGAAAGAGCTATAAAAAGGCTTCATTGAAAGGGTTGTTCGGTATTCATCAAGTTACAAAGCACAAACCAAAACCAAATCCAATTCAATTCAAGATCCAAATCAAGATTCGTTGAAATCAACATCAAGCGAAGACATCAAAGATCATTTACGTGAAGCCGATCATCATCAAGAGCGCGAGATCCTCGACAGGTCCATGTCTCATGAAGATCGAGCAAAGTGAATTTCGACGGAATTAGTTACTTCTTTAAGGGAGCGATCGAGAGCAATTCTTGTAACCTCGGATTGAGGGAAAGTGTAATTAGACGCCGATTTAATAAAGGCGATCAATTGTTAATTCTCGATTTCTTTAAATTCTCATATTATGAAATTCCTAATTCTTGATTCTTTTATTTTCATGATGCGTGAGTGAAATCTCCGCTTGTTAAGGATTCGATTGAATTCGGAAGATCAAATGGTGATGAAATCCTAAACTAATCTTATGTCTTATGAGAATTATGAACTTTAGGAAAAAGAATCGTCAATGACCAAATTTGTAGCGAGATCACCATTCTTGATAATTTCGTTACAATTTGGGAATTAAATGATTGATGATTTTCTTTGATAAAGGATAGAGTTGAATGATGATCAATGAAAAGACAAGGGATAGTGAAGGAGAAACCCTAGTTTCTCCAGTAGATCCCTAATCTTCATTCATCGCCATCGTTCTATCTATGATTCATCAATAGATAAGATTAGCCATTTTTAGTATTCATCATTGCTACGATTTTCTATCGAATCCTACAAGCTATTCTATATTTTCTTGATAACTAAAATTGAATTTGGACATTTTCTTGATTTCTAATTCTTGAACATTTTCTTGATTTTCTTGAAATGACAACTCAATTAAATCTTGAATTACTTTCTTGAATTTTCTTTACTATTTTCTTTCGACTCATCTAAAGCAAGATCGAATAAATACACGAATCTCAGTGGACGATCCGTTCTCATTAACGAGCTACATCGACACCGTTATAGATTGCGATTATAAATTATTTGATTGTGATTAAACTTTTCATTTCATTCAACATCACGATTTAAAACCAATCAGTCTCATACACGCTTGAAGCATGTGGCATCAAGTATGACAAAAATAAAATGTACATTAATATATATCACATATATACTATCTGCACACAAGTGAGAAAAAGAATACTTTGTGAGCAAATATTAGTTAATGTAAGTTAATATATCATATATATAATTATGCATTAAATTATCAAATCAACACTTGATTTAATAATCCGTCTATATCACATACAACCGACTAATATCATATGAATCATTATATCGAATCAACACTTGATCCGATAACCCGGCTATATCTCATGTAACCGACCGATATCACATATCGCGAGAATAGAATGCGGTATCACATACGCGCATTAATCTCGGTCCCGCACATATCACATATATGCTCCTACTTCGTTTCGCATGAACCAGGAAACCTCTGTGTAGGACTCTAAAGACTCGTCAATATGCCGGCAGTAGGTGGTGATCATATCAGTCAACCACAAGCCGCAAGCGGTCTGCTAAACGTAAAGGCCACCTGGGTATTGAGCGATCAGAAGATCAACAAGCAAGCCTGCTCATACTCCTGCGAATCCAATCAGTAACACTACCGTACAGTCTGGTCTCTTCATCAGATATGTCGCATATCGCATCCTGGGGGTGGAATAACGTCAGACCCCAATAGCCTGATAAGTCATGTCGATGCAAGGTCCATAACGGTTCGAGAAACTACTGATAACACTTCCCAGTAGATCTCAGCAACCCTGGCCAGGGATTTCCTGTTATGGCCAATCAAGCATAGCGCAACATCAACTCCCAATACCGGGAGAGATGAATCGCCTCCTATCGCTCATTGCCTCCATGTGACTCGGGACTGTACCCAAAAACCACCTTTTTGCATGATCTCTTGAACGTGGTATGGTGGAAATCAAAGCACAGTGGGAATCACATAAGTCTCTATGACGATCTCGGGTCGACAGAATAACCTGTACTAGTGTCACCAGAGAACTGCTATCTGACGATAGGTATAATACCATCTAGGAGTTCTCAGCGAGTCCGTTCAGTGTACCCAGTCTCCACTGAGCACCTGTATACCTTCTCTGATGTCAAACACCAATGGATGTTGGATCATCCATCGCCCATCATATGGGTCAAGAAACGCATACGCTAGTCTACTCTAGAGTATCGATGCCATATCTCGATACTCCCACGACTAGGAACATTTGAAGGATGTACTTACCGACTACCCTGTCCCCACTGGTATGATCTGCATCATAATCCTGGTAGTCAAGTACTCATCCTAAGGGCTTTATCAATATGTAATAGAGAGACAATAAGTGTACATGTTTAGATAAAGAGCAACCAGATAGCATACTATCACGTCGAGCAAGAAAGTCCTCCCTTTATATGTCCAAGCATCCACTACAATATACATCGCATGTACAGTAATAGCCTCTAGGGCATACATATAACTAACAATCTCCCACTTGCACTAAGGCCATTTGTTGCAGTATCTCATACTCAATGTCCTATAGAAGTCTCTCTAGGGAAAGGCCTTTATGAGTGGATCCGCCGTGTTATCCTTCGTGTCAACTCTCCTGACCTCGATCTCTTGGAGATCAAACATCTCCCTGATTAGGTGATACTTGCCTCAGAATATGTCTGGATCGCTGATGGGACCGGTATTCCTAGGCTAAAGCCACAACTCCTTTGTTGTCACAATAACAGTTATTGGACGCTCAATGGTAGGAACCATGTTCATCCCATGAACAAGAAATGCCCAGACAGCCACTTTGGCAACATCATTGGTAGCAATGTATTCAGCCTTTATCGTCTAGTATGTCACAGTATCTAGCTTGGAACTCTTCCAACATACCGTCCCTCCACTGAGGGTAAAGACAATGCCTATGACTGACTCTCAGTCGACCTTATCACTCTGGAAGCTCGAACCAAGAATATTCATTTAGTGCTTCTCAAGTACTTAAGAATGTCCTCCACAGCTGTCCAATGATCTTCCCAAGATCCGATTGATTCCTGATCACTACACCTAGTGAGTTAGCTACATCTGGTCTGCTACATAACATCGCACACATGATAGAGCCTAATGCCGAAACATAGGATATCCCTTGCACGCGAGCTCTCTCCAAATCAGTCTCGGAAGACATCTTTTTGGAGTGAGTGATTCCTGAGTATGTGGGCGAACCACCACACTTAGAACCTTCCATACTAAACCCTTTTAGTACGGTGTTTATGTACCTGGATTTGGGACACTCCCAACATCCACTTAGATCTATCAACATAGATCATTATCCACAAGATATAGTATGTATCATCCAGATCTTCTATGGAGAATCCTCGTGATAAGACGAGCTTGACCGAGTGTAGCATAGGAAACCATTTCCTATCAAGAGTATGTTATCTACGTACAATACGTGTAAGACAACCTCACTCTTTACAACCTTCTTGTATATACAAGGTTCATCTAACTTTTTGATTAAGTCAAACTCTTTGACTGCCACATCAAAACAGATGTTCCAACTCCGCGATGTATGCTCTAATCCTGATGGACTTAAGCATAGCTTTGAAAGTTTCAACTTTTCCATCTACACCAAGAATCATCTCAAGATCCATTTGCTCCTGATGGGTTTTACCCCTTCAGGTGCAACATTCAAAGTCACACTTTGTTAGTGTACATGGATTCCATCTTTGATTGCATAGCATCCAGCCATTTCACAAAGTCTCCACTTATGAAGGCCTACCTGAACCCAGTTGGGTCATCATCATCCATGATGCAATCCTCGCTCCCACCATCACCGAGAAGACCGTAGTATCTCTCAAGTGGATGAGGAACCCTACCAAATTCACGGAGAGGCTGAGGTTCGTTGGAGACTATTGAATCCTTTGGTTTCACCAAATCATCAGCTGTTAGTTTATCTAGCTGGAACTCCTTCTAGTTCTACCTCATGACCACAAATTTCTTCATAAGAAATTCATTTTCTAAAAAGGTGGCATGCTGAGAAACAAAACACCTTTTGCTCCTCAGTGTGGTAGAAGATATTCCCTCGCGAATGTTTGGGATATCCGAAAAACTTACAGAACTGACCTTGCCTCGAGCTTGTCCGGATTTTACTTTTCAACATAGGCTGGACAACCCCTTGTCTTAACTCGTTTAAGACATGATCTATTCCCATTCCACATTTCATATGGAGTGGTAGGCTCTGATTTGGATGGAACCCCATTCAATAGGTATGCAGCTTCTCAAGTGCATAACTCCAAAAAAAAATAGGCAACTCAGCAGTACTCATCATAGAGCGCACCTTATCTCATAGGGCGTGATACGTCCGCCCCGATACACCGTAGTGCTGTGGTGTATACGAAGGAGTATGCTGAGTGAGAATCTCATTCTCCTTTTAGAAACTCCAGGAACTCCATGCCAAAGTATTCGCCTCCCCGATCTCATCGAAGGACTTAATACTTCTATCCGTTTGGTTTCTCAACTTCATGCTTATATTTCTTGAATTTCTCAAAAGTTTCAGACTCGTGTTTCAACAGGAACATATGTCCGAATCTTGAGAGACTATAGATGAATATAATGAAGTACGAGGAACCAACCCTGGCATTAGTAGACTTAGGACCGTATAAATCATCATGTATCTGTCCCAAGAGTTCAGTAACGCTTTCTCTGTTTCCAGTAAACGGAGTATTGGTCATTTTATCTTTGAGACAAGACTGGCAAGTATCATAAGATGAAAATTTGAACAGATTCTCATATTCATCTTTATATAACTTAGCTAGTCGTGTCGCATTGATATGACCTAGTCTACAATGCCACAAGAAGGATTCATTCATTTCTGAACTACTCCTCTTGTGTGTGTTCTAGATACTTTGAACTGTGGTTTGATTTAGAACGTATATTCTATTACATAACGTGCCTGACTCAATCAACTCTTGATTAAGGAAAATGTTCACAACATTATCCACCAATATAAAATTATATCCTTCTTTAACTTATTAAAGAAACCGATGTAATGTTGTATATTAGGTTCGGTATTTAATAACATTCGTTCAAAATCAATATATTTACCATTTGGTAATACAAGGTGATATCTGCCAACTGACTTGGCTGCAACAATTGCACCATTCTCTAACACTTAGAGATATATCATCCAATCTCAGTTCTCTATCTTTCTGTAGCCCATGTAACAGATTACATATGCGGGATCCTAATCCGGTATCTCATACCTAGGACGTAGAGAATACTGAGAAACAGTTCTTGGTAATGAACACACCCGAAGAATATGCATCAATATGCTCATTCCTCGAGTGGGTCGCATGGAATCCGGATATTCCTTTATTTCCTGCTCGGACTTATAACAATTATAAGATATAGCGGAGCCAACGTTTCCCAGCTCAGTATAATAAGTAGGTTCGGTCAATGCATCCATATTATTATCTTGATTAAGGCGTGACATGGTCGCTACCAGGAGAGAGAGAGAAGAAAACACTCTGCGTATGCTCTTGCAAGATCAGATTGGTTATTATTTTATTTAATCAGGATGGCTCCCACTGTTTTTATCAAATCTTCCTTCAAACCCTAAAAGGTAAGCCTAGCCGGGATTAATTACACCCTACAAGTTCGCCAATCTTTCGGCCAGATCAGTGTTGGTATTTTGAGGGAGGTTCCCCGTGCTTTCGCACAGACCTAATTAAATTAAACTTCGTTTTCCCAGGGGCGTAACCCCGTTAACACCTTTTTAGACACCTACTTGATCGGCTAATTGTAATGTGTAAAACTCTCCCAGGAGTAACACTTACTCGCAGTGGGTATCGGGATCCAACTATCTCATAGAAGGTATGCAATCTCATTGCAAATTTCAACACTTGAAAATCCTGATAATATTTTACCCCGAGCGATCTATGACCTTGACAAGGTCAACAAATCATAAACCGCAAGTCAAGTTCAACCCGTCATTTCCTGATTGAATTAAACCCACCCGCACGACCCTTGACAAGGTCAACAAGGCCGCACGACTACCCTAATCCAATCGCATCATATGCTTTGCAGATAAGCACTAATCAGCTACCGCACACTACGCCTTGACAAGGTCAACAAACGTAGCACGAATACTAAATACTACTTATCTGAAATGACGAAGGGCTACAACAGGTTTTTAAGAAAACCCTTTGTGTAATGAACTTGATATCGTTGTAGAATCGAGTGAATTTTAAAAGGAGTGTTTTTTAGGCTTTTACTAATTTAGCTAAAGAGGTCACTCCCGGTGAAGGGATCTCGACTCTTTCCTCATCGAATGAGATGCAGGATATTTCACAAATACCACTATGCAAAGCAAAAGCTATAGAAACAATCAAAAGACAAATCGAGTGGGTTGTAGCATCTGCCAGTTTCGCTAAAGAGGTCACTCCCGGTGAAGGGATCTCGGCTCTTTCCTTATCGAATAAGGTGCTGGATATTCTACAAGGAATACCGCTATGCAAAACAAGAACTAGAGCTACCAGTTTTTAAACAAGTTTCTAGAACATCTTTAGGTTTCTTTTTATTTCATTAATCTCATTAATGAAGTCCCATCATATATGCTTCCCAAGCATCACATAAGAAACGAAAGCATCAATAGTTATTATATATCATATATATAATATAAGCAATCGTCTCAACATATCAAGTGATCACATCACAGAATATCAGCAGCAGAAGAACACATATGAAATATTGGATATACTAGGAATTCCGTGTTTTAATTAAGCCAATAAAAAACACGGATTCCACGGTCGCGATGAATAGCCAAACCCACATCCCTAGACCCGTACGAGAGCGGCAAGCAACCCTACCAATTCTAGAGTTAGAAGACCCGGTCTCGACTCCTCGAGATGGTCTCCTACTGTACCCTAGAACCCGGTTACTTGTGCTCCCCTCCTTGGGTCTATCCTAATACGGAAAAGTAAATAATATACATCAATGGTGACACCATCCTCAACCCGGAAGTGCCCCAATAAAAGAATATTACATACAAGCTTTTACATGAATGAAAATGAAAAACTCTCATCTCACATAAAAAAAACCCGTCTATTCAAAACACAACGATCCAATATAACATATCACGGCAACATATAACATCACATGTCATCAACATAAGTAAATATGTGTATCCTAATTGTCGTTGATATATAGCAACGAAACCGGCGATACACCACATATTACACTTACGGTCGCAGAAAAGAAAGTGAAAAACTACAACAATTGGAATCCGCAACCACCTTAGACATCATAAACCCAATGTATCACATACTTTGGATTTCATGCCTAACCAAATGAATTCCTTAGACATCACATGCCTAACAATTATAAACCCCACATTTTAGTCTTGATATTGAAAACACTTTCCAATAACCATTCGGGTAATTCAACAAGATTTCTAATAACCTGATCGAATACTCGTTGGAAACTTTAGTAGACGGCCGCACCCCCGATACCGTCGACGAAGTGCACTCAGGCGGAACACCGAGCACCCGAACGGATGCTTTTGGCGATGGGGTTCTCCTATAGTCACTTGGTCGGGGCTTTGGGGCGTGGCTATCTAGTAAGGTTAGCCGGCGAGTATCCGCGTACACTACGTAATTGCAACGGAATTTTGATCCACATCAAAATTCCGTGGCAACCGATCAAATGAGACTAAACTGCTAGATTTATAAAATTCAAACTAGTTATCACTTAACTAATTGTGTGGATTCCAAATATTGTATCACAATCACAGATAGCTAGACAATGTTAAACTTTTCGATCGAATAAACAAACACCCAAAATTTCCCAAAGAGCTCAACACTTGAGCGGAGTTCAAAAAGTACCCAGAACATGCCACAGCTCCTATGAACCATCCGTAGAAGGGCCGACCAATGCCTCACTCATGTCGCCATAGAACTGCCGTAACCCCTAGGGTATGACCGCGGTTCTGCGATCCAAAAGTCGAGTTTAGGTATCGTTCTTCTAGAGGATCCACAGAATCGCTTGCATAATTTTCTGATTATTTTAAACTTGGAAAAAATCCAACTCTTGGAAAATTTCCAGCGAAAGAAAATATGAGTTATTGATATCCGTTCGAACTTTTTAACGCCGTCTATATAACCCGAATAGATGTTAGAATTACGACTACGAAACATTCTGAATTGCCTTTGCAGAAAGTTAACATCAAATGCAAATTTAGCAAAAACAAGCAACACCTGAAACACCAAAACCCAGAGACTGGAACACCCAAAAAATTTGAAGCCAAAAACCCACCAAAAAATCGGTGAGCTCGGATTTTGTGCCTATGTGGCCGACCATCTTCAGATCAAATTGCTTCAAATTTCTATGGTGTTCATGTTATATCACATACAACATTCTGCAGTTGCTAAAGAAATTTTTAGAGGCCATTTAAAATTCAACAGAAACTAGGAATGTGTATCGGGTGTTTCAGAGTTGTTTCGGTTTCGTAATCTAACAAACATCATCTAAATATCTAGCTTGGCTCTGATACCATTGTAGGGTTCCATAGGGTGACAGAAAGGTTTCGGGAAGCATCGCCCATGCCGCTTTTAAATTTTTGCTGTACTAAAGAACCCTAACCCTAGAATCTTAACAAGAGACGAACAACAATGTAAACAACTTTACATCTAAGTGAATGAGGAATACAACCTTTGTAGACCGGTCCTTCACTTCTAAAGCTCCGTGTAGTAGTCCCTTCGCTGCGAGTTGTGATCTCCCGAACTTTAGAAAGGGTTCTCCCGGAGAAATGAATAAGCTTGCTCGAAGTCTTCGAGGCCGAAGACGATCTACGTCGAGGAGACTCAAGCTCATGCTACCTCTTCACTAATGGTAGATTAGTGAAGCAAACACCCTAAACTAAATGGCTAATATAGTAGGGATGATGAAGTAGGAAATGAGCTCAATTTAGATTTATTTTTCTCACATTATTTCTTCACCATTTGAAAAGCTAGTGAGCTTTTTTCATGAGGAAGAAGAAGATGAAGTGGAGATGAGAACGAAACTCATGAGGTGAGAATAGCAACCATGGGTGAGTTAGTGTCATACACTAACTCGTGTAGAGAATCAACCATGGGTGAGTATAATGGTTAGGTTAATAAATATCTACAAGTGAAACAAAATGAGTGGACTTCGTCAATGGTTCCACAAGCTTCTAGAAGCTTGTAGCCATGACAATTTCCATCCAATTTTTGAATTACTTAGATAAATATAAACCCCTCATTATATCAAGCATGGTGTGAGTCTCATACACCCATGAAGCATGTGGCATCAAGCATGACACAAATAAAATATACATTAATATATATCACATATATACTATATGCTCACAAGTGAGAAAAAGAATACTTAGTGAGCAAATATTAGTTAATATAAGTTAATATATCAAATATATAATTATACATTAAATTATAAAAACAACACTTGATTTAATAATCCGGCTATATCACATACAACCGGCTAATATCATATGAATCATTTTATCGAATCAACACTTGATCCGATAACCCGGCTATATCTTATATAACCGACCGATATCACAAATCGCGAGAATAGAATGCGGTATCATATACGCGCAATAATCTCGGTCCCGTACATATCACATATGTGCTCCTACTTCATTTCTCATGAACCAGGAAACCTCTGTGTAGGACTCTAAAGACTCGTCAATACGCCGGCAGTAGGTGGTGATCATATCAGTCACACACAAGCCGCAAGCGGTCTGCTAAACGTAACGGCCACTTGGGTATTGAGCGATCAGAAGATCAACAAGCAAGCCTGCTCATACTCCTGCAAATCCAATCAGTAACACTACTGTACAATCCGGTCTCTTCGTCATATATGTCGCATATCGCAGCCTAGGGGTGGTATAACGTCAGATCCCAATAGCCTGATAAGCCATGCTGATGTAAGGTCCATAACGGTTCGAGAAACTACTGATAACACTTAGCAGTAGATCTCAGCAACCCTGGCCAGGGATTTCCTGTTATGGCCAATCAAGCATAGCGCAACATCAACCCCCAATATCGGGAGAGACAAATCCCCTCCTATCGCTCATTGCCTCCATGTGATTCGGGACTGTACCCAAAAACCACCTTTTTGCACGATCTCTTAAACGTGGTATGGTAGAAATCAAAGCACAATAGGAATCGTACAAGACTCTATGACGATCTCGGATCGACAGACTAACCTGTACCAGTGTCACCAGAGAACTGCTATCTGACGATACGTATAATATCATCTAGGAGTTCTCAGCAAGTCCGTTCAGTGTACCCAGTCTCTACTGAGCACCCGTATACCTTCTCTGATGTCAAACACCAATGGATGTGGGATCATCTATCACCCATCATATGGGTCAAGAAGCGCATACGCTAGTCTACTCTGGAGTATCGATGCCCTGTCTCGATACTCCCACGACTAGGAACAATTGAAGGATGTAATTACCGACTACCCTGTCCCCACTAGTATGATCTGCATCATAATCCTGGTAGTTAAGTACTCATCCTAAGAGCTTTATCAACATGTAATAGAGAGAGAATAAGTGTACATGTTTAGATAAAGAGCAACCAGATAGCATACTATCATGTCGAGCAAGAAAGTCCTCCCTATATATGTCCAAGTATCCACTATAATATACCTCGCATGTACAGTAATGGCCTCTACGGCATACATATAACTAACAGAGTCAAAACGAAAGGAAAGAAGAGGGACTTACTCGTTGTGTAGTGTTAGTAAGAGGTTAAAAAAGAGAAAGGGGGTCTTGGTCTCGTCGGCGATACTCCGGTCGTTAGAATTTGATCGCTACTCCCTTTGGCTTGCTTAACGCCACTTGAATGGCCTTAACCTTTCTTGAACTTAGAGAATTTTGAGGAAATTTTCAGAATAGAAGAGAGCTAGGGCATGATGTGGTATTTATAGGGTAAAAATGAGAGTATGTGTGAAATAAAGTGAATTAAAATAGGTTTAATGGTGTTAATTAGAGAATTGAAGAGTCTCTGTTTGATTGAAGGAAAATCAAACAGTGCAGGGGAGTAGAGGGGAGTCGAAGGGACTTGTGTGTAAAGAACGGAGTCAATTGGAGCCAATCGGACCGTCGGCGGCGGGTGGATTGGGAATTTGGGCGGTCGGATCTTGAGGGTTTACCTCGAATTTCGTGTCGCATGTCTAGTTTGGTGTTTACTCCTCTTTGCGCCTGTTTGATTTTTCTGAAACTTTTTATTTCTCCGTGTATTGCACGTGCAACTCTTGGGCTTCCGAAAAATTTAAAAAGAAAAATCTTAAAAATAATTAGGATTGATGGGAATCGAACACACATGCTATGTCACAGCAGTGTAGAGGTTTTACTAGTGGGCTACAAGTTGCTTCTTGTTTTTATTAAACAAAAATAACTTATAACTCCTATACAGGCTGAAATGCCCTATTCTATTAAAAAAATAATTCTATACATGGATTTTAGAGTCGTTACATTCTACCCTCCTTATAAAATTTTCGTCCTCGAAATTTACATTTACATAGAGGCTAATTTTCAAAAAGATAAGAGTATCGTGCACGCATATCTTCTTCTCTTTCCCAAGTTGATTCTCTTGGTGAATCTTTTTTACACATTATTCGGACCAAGTTCACCTCCTTGTTCCGCAATGTCTTCAGCTTTCGATCCGGGATCTCAACTGGTTGCTGCCCGTAGGTTAGAATAGTCTATACCGTGACCTCTAAGTGATCAAGTATATAGTTGGGGTTGCTCACGTATCGTCGTAGTTAGGATATGTGGAACATGTTGTGCACTCCTTCCAATGAGGTTGGTAGTGCTAAACGGTATGCCACTTCTCCAACTCGTTCGAGTATGTCGAATGGTCCTATATACCTTGGACTTTTACCCTTCTTGCCAAAAAGCATCACTCCTCTGTTTGGAGAGATCATCAGGAATACATGTTCTTCGGGTTGAAACTCCAGATGTCGACGCTTTGCATCTGCCCAATACTTTTGTCGGTCCTGGGCTATACGCATCTTTTCCCTGATCATGCGAACCACATCTACAGTTGCTACGATCATCTCTGGTCCAAGGAGTTCATGATCTCCAACGTCGTCCCAACTCAGCGGGGAACGACACTTCCGTCCGTAGAGTGCTGCGAAAGGTGCCATCCTAATGCTTGCCTGATAGCTGTTGTTGTATGAAAACTCCACAAGGTATAAGTGATCTTCCTACGAACCTTCGAAGTCTAACATATAGGATCTTAGCATATCTTCTAATATCTGAATTGTTCACTCGGACTTTCCATCTGTTTGTGGATGATACGCCGTGCTGAAATTCAGACCCATTCCCAAGCTAGCCTACAGACTCTATCAAAATTGTGATCGGAATCTTGTATCACGATCGGAGACGATGCAGATAGGCACCCATATAGTCTCACGATCTCCTCTACGTACTTCATTGCCAACGTCTCGGTTGACTGGCCAATTCGGAATGGAATAAAGTGAGCCGACTTGTGAGTCGATCTACGATAACCCAAATTGCATCATTATCCTTCGTGCTACGTGGGAGAGTAGTTATGAAGTCCATGGTAATGTGCTGCCATTTCCATTCTGGGATTGGTAACGGTTGAAGTAGACCAGCAGTTCTGTGATGTTCAGCCTTCACTTGCTGATGCACCAAACACTTTGCTAGGCTTCTAGCTACTTCGCACTTCATTCCATGCAACCAGGAGTGTTGCCGTAGATCCTTATACATTTTCGTGCCACCGGGGTGTACAGAATAAGGAGAGCTGTGAGATTCTTTCATCAACTCTTATCGAACAGGGCCGACTGCACTCATAAACGGCTCCCATACCGTAAGGATCCATCTTCATGGATGATTAAGTCAGTTCGAAGTCCACTTTTTACTTGTTCTCGGATCTTTTGTAGTTTGGCATCATTTGCTTGAGCTTCTCTGATCTGATTTACAAGAGTGGACTGGACGCGTAAGTTCATCAAATATGAAGCGTTACTTGGCATAACTACTTCGATCTCCAATCTTTGCAATTCTTTCTGTAGCTTCCACTGAGCGGTGAGGTTCATTGCTAAGGACTGGCGACTAAGCGCATCAGGAATTACGTTCACCTTCCTAGGATGATATTGTAGGTTGATATCAAAGTCCGCCATGAGTTCTAGTCATCTTCTCTGCTGCATGTTGAGTTCCTTCTAAGCAAATACATACTTTAAACTCTTGTGGCCAGTGTATATATCCATTCGTTCTCCCAAAAGATAGCGGCGCCAAATCTTGAGTGTGAAGATGACGGCTGCCAATTCCAGATCATGTGTTGGATAGTTGGGCTCATGAACCTTTAGTTGTCTTGATGCAAAAGCTATAACCTTTCCATAATGGTATAGAACACATCCTAATCCTATAACGGACGCATCACAATTTACATCGAATCTGCCAGATTAATCCAGTATTACGAGGATATGAGCAGAGGTTAATCCCAACTTGAGCTCTACAAAAGCCTTCTCACATACTTCTGACCACACGAATGCTTCGTCTTTGCGTGTGATCTTGGTTAGGGGTTCATCAGGTTCATAAAGATGACAGGTACATTGGTCACTCCAAATAGCATTACGAGATATTCATAATGACCATAATGAGTCCTAAATGTCGTCTTCGGAATGTCGGACTCCTTGACCTTCACCTGATGGTAACCCGAACGAAGATCTAACTTTGAAAAGACAAAAGATCCACTTAACAGATCGAAAAGGTTTTCGATGCGAGGTAGCGGATACTTGTTTTTAATTGTCACCTCGTTCAGAGCTCGATAATCCAAGCACATCCGGTAGGTACCTTCCTTATTCTTTACCAGAAGCATTGGAGATCCCTAACTTGAAGTACTGGGTCGGATCCAACCTTTCTTCAGAAGTTCGTCCAACTGAATACGGATCTCCATCAATCCCTCCAGACTTAATCGGTACGGATCTTTTATTACTGGTTGTGCGCCGAGTTTCAAATCACTGCCGAATTCAAGAGCTCGATCGGGAGGCAAACCTGCTATATCTTTCGGGAATACATCCTCAACCTCTCGAACTACCTCTAGCTTCGATCCTTCCACTTGCAATGCTGCAATCTCCGCCTTCTTTGGTTTTTCTCGGTAGGTGCTAGGCTCTAAGGTCCGGTCTCCACTTTTGAACTAGAACACTGGGTGATCTGGTATTTCAAACACTACCCTTCTTTGGCGACAGTCGATGGTAGCGAAGAAAGTTCCCAGCCAGTCCATTCCCAAGACTACGTTGAAGTTCAGTATGTCCAGCACCTTGAAGTCCGCATAGAATTCTTGACTGCAGACGACCACTGGACAAAGATTGTATCCCAAAGTTGATTTTAGAACACCATTCCCTGAACTAACGTTCCAGCTATATACGATCGGCTTAACTGGGATCGCAAGAGTTCTTACGAACCGCTGCGACATGAAGCAATGCGATGCCCCAGTGTCGAAGTGCAAGAGTGCAGGTAGGGAAGTTACTAAGATTGTACCTAAGTCATGTGGGATATGTTTAGTTATTATAAATATAAGATGGCTATGAATTGAAAGGACTTGAAAAAGAATAGGGAAGAGATTTACCGATGATAACCTGACTCGTAGCTTCAGCCTCTTCGACCGACATAGTGAATGCTTGGCGTTGCAGCACTTTGCTCTGTGCCTGGTTAAACACTCGGCGTTAGGGTTGAGCCGCCTGGGTGCGGAGAGTTGGAGCTGGAAGAGCTAACCGAGTAGGAGGAGCTTGGATCGCCGGTCTAGCTGGAGGGTTGTTAGGTCCTCGGTTCTGGGGGCATGTTCCAATGGCATGAGTAGAAGACCCACAGATCAGTCACAAGTTGTTTGCCCTGCGAAAGTTCTTCATAAGGTGCCCGGTTTTTTGGTAGTAGATTCAAAAGTCTGGCCTGCTGTTGGCAAATGAACCTACTGGCCTCTGAGATGGTCCGTTAAAAGCTGGCCTGGAAGAGGCCCCTCCTGTGATCTGGTGCATAGAGCGTTTCATACCGGCAGTCTGCGACCAGCTCTTCTTCTTCACAACTGCTTCATACCGTCAGGCAACGTTCAAAGCAAGCTCATGAGTTAGGAAATCCCCTGTAGCGAGTGCAGCTTGGATTTCAGGGTCCAACCCTTGCTGAAATCATCATGCCTAGATCTCAGCAGTGGGAATAAGATGTGCAGCGAATCTGTTACGACCTCGTGTTAGCAGTGTTGTAAGCGAGATAAGAAAATTCAACTCGGGAACATAATTTACCTGCTGAGCATGGAAAACTCAGCATCATATTCATCCACAGACTTGACCCACATTGATCCTTGTTGTAACTGGATAAATTGTTGCTCCATGTCAAAGCGGGCAGTCTCTGGGAAGTACTTGGTATCGAAGAGGTCTCAGAATGTTCTCCATTCTATCGGTTGCACGAGACGGCTCTCCTCAGCCTTCCACCATACCCTGGCATTATCGGTCAGTTACAACTTAACAACTCTCAACCAAGCAATATCTGGCACTTGAGCCGCTTCCAGATCATCCTCGAGCGCTTAAGCCCATTCTTCTGCCTCAAGAGGGCTTTCCTTACCCGAGAAGTTCTTTAGGTGTAGTGTCCAAAACTGCTTAACCCCGGGTGCTTCGGCTTCGGAGCGGTGCATAAGGATAGTAGTCTGCTGCTGCTGACCCATCAATAGGCTCTTGATAGCCTCATGCAGTACCGTTTGCTCATTGATAGGAGCTGCAATGGTAGATGATGGTGGTAGTGTAGGAGGTGGAGTATTGTCGTTGACGTTGGTGCTGGTTTTGTTCGGAGAGTCCATCACCTGATATAAAAGATAGGTTAGGATAGATTCAAGAAATTTGAAATGCAAGAAATGTAAATGTTTGTTAAACTCATTAATTCTTGTGGTATATTTTTTACGACTTCATACAGAACGGACCTGCATGGGCCACCAATAAAACCTGCCCGTCCCGCTTCTCAGTAGACGGAAGCGATAGCGTGGCAAGCCCGCGACATATTTATCCAGAGAAGGTCATTCCCTAAATAAATATACTAAGTGTATTGAAACAATAATACACAATGCAAGAATAAATGAAGACTGTAAAATTTTTCAACAAACATCTTTATTTACATTCAACTTCAAATATTTACAAGTACATGAGTTTCAACTGGAATGTAAATACAATAAAAGAAAATGCCTAAACATGCAGTATACATAAACTGAAGAAAAGTGAAGCTGAGCAAGTCCTGAGTAGCGATCCGGTTGTAGTCCTCATCTGTGGCCTCCACTTCCTCTGTCTCAACTGTATCTGATGAACATTCCAAGCGAAGAAAAGTGGGTGGAATGCCAGTTAGCGAACTAGCGCTCGGTAAGTCCCAAGATAGAGTTGAGTGAAAAGTGACAAGTACTAATAACCATGAAATAATGTTTGCGACGAGTAAAAACATATGTAAATTGAACAAGGTTATATATACTATATGTCGCTATATGGTCACTATGTTAACGTTAAGTTCCAAGTGTGAATGGTAATGCAACCGTAGAAGTATTCACGAGCTCAAGAGTGAGGTGCCAGGTGTAAGGAAACATGGGTCCATTTCATGTCTTAGCATCATGGCTCTAGGCTGTGGATGAGTCGACCCGACTGATATTCGAGTAAAATAAAAAAGAGGTTAATACGGGACTCCTGAAGCTCCGTTGGATTCACACAAGAAACTATTCCAAACACCCCGAGTATAATATATATATATATATATATATATATTATAATTGTAAGACAACCTTACTTGATTTGATTGGTTGATTATGATATGTCTTGATCAAAACCATAGATTGCAAAAGGAGTAGAATGAAGTCGAGTGAGTCGAGTAATATGTGAGTCATGACAATTGCAATCTTGGTTCGAGTCAAGTTAGTTCGAGTAGATTAGGTTTCGAGTTCATGTTCGAGTTAAGATTTGAGTTCAAGTTCAAGTTTAGATTCGAATTTCGAGTTTGGGGTTTGAGTTCGAGTTTAGATTCAAGTTTAGATCTGAGTTTGGATTTGAGTTCAGGTCTTTTTCATATGGATTGATTTAACTATTGAAGATTTTATGTTCGGGAGAAATCAGACAACTGCTGCACATGAACGGCAGAATTTGTGTCTTTTTCCAAGACAATTATCATTGCTAACTCCATTAAGTTGTCTAACCAGAATAGGCAAGCACTCACTTTCTCCGGCTCTCCAGGGCTCAAGAGAATTGATCCCGTTTAAATCTATTTTAATCTAGAGTTCTTAAATATTGTTTGCATATCTCGATGGGGTTTTATTGTAGGGTTGCTATGCACTGCCACAAGGGTCTACGAGGCATCAACCATGCCTGATTAAAAAATTAGCCGTGCCGAACAACCCGAAGCCGGATCTTTAAACTAGGGTTTAGGCGAAAACATGCATGTTAAACTCTTTAACACTAAGTGAGAGGGATTACAACCTTTGTAGATCCGGTCCTTCACTTCTTAAGCTCCGTTTTGAGGTCCCTTCGCTGCGATCATCGTGTTCTGGACTCTCGAGAGGCTTCACGAAGAGAATGATGCAACCTTTGCTTCCGATCTTCGATACAAAGATGATCTACCTTGAAGTTTCATTAACACAAGCTAACACTTACTAAATGAAGTGAACACTCTCATCTAAAAGGCAAGGATAGATGAGAATGATGAAGTAGGATTTTTGCACTCATTTATAATCTTTTTCTCACATATTTTCATCACTTGGAAAAAGCTAGTAAGCTTTTTCCATGAAGGAACTAAGAAGGAAGCAGAAGATGAATATCATTTTGTGATGAATAATAAAAATTTATCATAATAATTTATGCAACCATGGTTGTAGTAACCAATGTAGAGAGTTTACTAGGGTTAGGGTTTGGGTTGGGTTAAAAGGTGAGTCACAAAGAAATATCTATCATAATATCTTAGCAAATGACAAAGTAAAACCATCTAGAAACATCTAGAAAACATTAACCCAAATCAAACCCTAATCTTGTTTAAACTCCTCTAAACTTGTTGCATTAATAATTATAACATGTTACAATATTATATATCACATATACAATATTTATTGTAACAAAATAAAATAATACAATTAACATATATCGCATATATATCAATGTATTACCCGAGTGAGAAAAAGAATCTTTTAGTGAGCTAATATTAGATAATGTAATTTAATATATCATATATATTATTATACATTAAATTATCGAATCAACACTTGATCCGACAATCCGGCTATATCATATATAACCGACTAATATTTATCCGTACCGATTCATCGAATCAACACTTGATCCGATGACGCGGCTGATATCAAATATCGCGAGAATAGAATACGGTATCTCATATCGTAATATCCTCGGTCCCGCACATATCACATACGTGCCCCTACTCTGTTTTTCCTGAGCCAAGAAACCTCTGTGTAGGACTCTAAAGAATCGTCAATACGCCGGCAGTAGGTGATGATCATATCAAACACCCACAAGCTACAAGCGTTCAGCTAAACGTAACAGCTACCCAGGTATTGAGCGCTCAGAAGATCAACAAGCAAGCCTGTACATTCTCCTGTGAATCCAATCAGGAACACTCCCATACAGTCCGGTCTCGTCGTCTGATATGTCGCATATCTCACCTAGGGGTGGTAAACGTCAGACCCCAGTAGCTTGATAAGTCGTGTCGATTTGAGGTCTATAACAGTTCGAGAAACTACTGATAACACTTACCAGTAAATCTCAGCAACCCTGGCCAGGGATTTCCGGTTATAGCCAATCGAACACAGCGCAACATCAACTCCCTATACCGGGAGAGACGAATCCCCTCCTATCGCTCATTGCCTCCATGTGATTCGGGACTGTACCCAAAAGCCACCTTTTTTCACGCCCTCTTGGACGTGGTATGATGGAAATCAAAGCACAGTGGGAATCATACAAGACTCTATGACGATCTCGGGTCAACAGACTACTCTGTACCAGTGTCACCGGAGAACTGCCATCTGACGTGAGGTATAATACCATCTGGGAGTTCCCGGCGAGTCCGTCCAGTGTACCCAGTCTCCACTGAGCACCCGTACACCATCCTTGATGTCAAACACCGATGGATATGGGATCATCCATCGCCCATCATATAGGTCAAGATGCGTATACGCTAGTCTACTCTGGTGAATCGATGCCCTGTCTCGATACACCCTCGACTAGGAACAGTTATAGGATGTACTCGTCGACTACCATGGCTCCACTAGTATGATCTCATCATAGTCCCAGTAGTCGAGTACATATCCTAAGGGCTTTATCAACATGTAACATAGAGACAATCAGAGTACATGTTAAGATAAAGGGTAACCAGATAGCGTACTATCATGTCGAGCAAGAAAGTCCTCCCTATATATGTCCAAGCATCCACTACAATATACATCGTATGTACAGTAATGGCCTCTAGGGCATACATATAACTAACAATCTCGCACTTGCACTAGGGCCATCTGTTGTGGTATCACATACCCAACAATTAGCTACGGTTGAAGTATCTCATACTCAACCATCCCATAAAAGTCTCTACTAAGAAAAATGCCTTTGTGAGTGGATCCGCGCTGTCGTCCTCTGTGTCTTCTCTCCTAACCTTGATCTTCTTGGAGATCAACCATCTCCATGATCAGGTGATACTGCCTAAGAATTATATCTGGATTTCAGATGGGACGGTAGTTCCTTGGCTAAAGCCATAACTCTATTGTCACACAATGGTAGGAATAAAGTTCATCTCATGAACTTATATATATCCAGACTGCCTCTTTGGTAGCATCCTTGGTAACGATGTATCTTTCCTTTAATCATCTAGTATGTCACGGTATCTAGCTTGGAACTCTTCCAACATACCGTCCCTCCACTGAGGGTAAAGACAATGCCTGCGACTGACATTCAGTCATCCTTATCACCCTGGAACTTTTCCAGTGATTCTCCCCAGGATCGATTGATACCATCTCACTACAACTAGTGAGTATCCTAACTTCCAATTAGATCTATCTCATAGATAAAAAAACCCAGGATTTAGGAGGTATCACTTTGATCCTATATGGTGAATCCTTGTGATAAGCGGAGATTGACCGAGCGTAGCATAGGAAACTCCTTCCCTATCAAGAGTGTGTCATCCACGTACTCTACGAGGATCATCGCCATACTCCTACTACCTTTTTGTATATACAAGGTTCATCTACCATTTTGATGAAGTCAAACTCTTTGACTACCACATCAAAATAGATGTTCCAACTCCGCGATGCCTGTTTTATCATATTTTAACATCTTACACACGTTTCCGCTGCTCCCACTGTCTACGAAGCCCTCTGGCTGTGTACTTATAGACGCTCTTTTCTAAAACATCATTTAGAAAATCAGTCATGACACCCAACCGCCAGATATCGTAGTCATGGTATGTAGTCGTGGCAAGTAGGATCTGGATGGACTTAAGCATAGCTTTGAAAGTCTCAACTTTTCCATGTACACAAAGTAATCTTCTCAAGATATACTCGCTCCTGATGGGGATTTAACCCTTCAGATAAAGCAACCAAAGTCCATACTTTGTTGGTGTATAAGGATTCCATCTCAGATCGATAAGCATCCAGCCATTCTTACAGAGTCCCACTCCTGATGGCCAGCTCGAAACTAGTTGGGTCATCATCTCATGATGCAATCCTCGCTCCCACTGTCATAGAGAAACCGAAGTATCTCTCAGGTGGGTGAGGAACCCTGCTAGATCGGCGGAGAGGCTGTGGTTCGTTGGAAACTATTGAATCCTTTGGTTCTACCAAATCATTAGTAGCAGTTTGTATAGCTGGAACTACTTCCAGTTTTACAGAGCTGACCTTGCCTCGAGCTTGTCCGGATTTTGCTTTTAGACATAGGCCGGGCAACCCCAAATCTTAACAAACTTAAGATATGGGCTCTTCCCTTTCCATATCACATATGAAGTGGTAGGCAACTAATTTGATTTGAACCCTATTCAATAGGTATGTAGCTTCTCAAGTGCATAACTCCCAAAAGGAAATAGGCAACTCAGTAGTACTCATCATAGAGCACACCATATCACATAGGGTGTTTCTTGCTCCGCCCCGATACACCGACGTGCTGTGGGGTATACGGAGGAGTAGTGCTGAGAGAGAATCTCATTCGCTTTTAGAATAATCCAGGAATTCCGTGCTCAAGTATTCTCCTCCCTGATCACATCAAAGGACATAATACTTATACCCGTATTTGGTTCTCTACTTCTAACTTATATTCTGTGATTATCTCAAAAGTTTCGGACTTGTGTTTCAACATGAACATATGTCTGAATCTTGAGAGATCATCAGTGAATGTAATGAAGTACAAAGAACCGGTCTTGGCATGTGTAGACAGGGGACCTTCATACATCAGCATGTATCAATCCCAAGAGTTCACTAAATCTTTCTCTGTTTCCAATAAACAGAGCTATGGTCATCTTATCTTTGTGGTATGACCGGCAAGTTTCACAAGATGTAAATTCAAACTAATTTAAATATGCATCTTTATGTAACTTAGCTGGTCGGGTCACATTGATATGACCTAGTCTACAATGCCTCAAGAAGGATTCGTTCATTTCTGAACTCTTCCTCTTGTGTGTGTTTCGTACGCTAAGAACTGTAGTTTGATTTAGAATGTCAATGCTTTTAGATAACGTGCCTGAACCGATCAACTCTTGATATAGGAAATGTTCAAAACATTATCTAACAATACAAAATTATATCCTTTCTTTACTAATAAAGAGACAGATATGATTTTGTATATCAGGTTTGGTATCTAATAACATTCGTTCAGAATTAATGTATTCTGGTAATACAGGGTGATAGTGACCAACAGACTTGGCTGCAACACTTGCACCGTTTTCTGTCTCATGAAACTTATCACCCGTTCTCAGTTCTCTACCTTTCTGCAGCCCATGTAACAGATTACATATGTGGGATCCTGATCTGGTATCTCATACCCAGGACGTAAAGGATACTGAGAAACAGTTCTCTGTAATGAACACACCCGAAGAAGATGCATCAGTATGCACTTTCTTCGTTTGGGCGGTACGGGAAATCTGGTATTCCCCAATTTCCTGCTCTGTCTTATAACAATTATAAGTTGGAGCGGGACCAACGTTCCCCAGCTCAGTATAACAAGCGGGTTCGGTCAATACATCCGTATTATTATCTTGATTATGGCGTGATATGGTCTCTACCTGGAGAGAGAGAGAAGAAAACACTCAGCGTATGCTCTTGCAAGATTAGATTGGTTATCTAATATATCTAATCAAAATGTCTCCCACTGTTTTAATCAAATCTTCCTTCAAACCCTAAAAGGAAAGACTAGCCAGGATTAATTACACGCTACAAGTTCGCCAATCTTTCAGCCAGGCCAGTGTCGGTACTTTGAGGGAGGTCCCCTGTGCTTTCGCACGAACCTAATTAATGTAAACCTCGTTTTCCCAGAGGCGTAACCCCATTGACACCTTTCTAGACACCTACTTGATCGGCTAATTGTAATGTGTAAAACTCTCCCAGGAGTAACTCTTACTCGCAGCGGGTATCGGGATCCAACTATCTCATAGAAGTTATGCAATCTCATTGCAAATTTCAACACTTGAAATTCCCAATAATATTTTACCCCTAGCGTCCCATGACCTTGACGCAGGCCAACAAACCACAGTGCGCTAGTCAAGTTCAACCCGTCATTTCTTGATTGAATTAAACCCCCCTGCACGACCCTTGACGCAGGCCAACAAAGTCGCACGACTACCCTAATCCAATCTGCATCATATGCATAAACATATAAATACTAGTTAGCTACCGCACACTACGCCTTGACGCAGGCCAACAAACGTAGCACGAATACTAAGTAGGACTTATCTGAAATGACGGAGGGCTACGACAGGTTTTTATGAAAACCTTTTGCGTAATGAACTTGATATTGTTGCAGAATCGAGTGATTTTAAATGGAGTGTTTTTTAGGTTTTTCTAGTTTTGCTAAAGGGGTCACTCCCGGTGAAGGGATCGTCGGCCCTTTCCTCATCGAATAAGATGCAGGATATTTCACAAATACCACTATGCAAAGCAAGAACTATAGAAGCAATCAAAATACAAACTGAGTTTGTAGCATCTGCTAGTTTCACTAAAGAGGTCACTCCCGGTGAAGGGATCTCGGCTCTTTCCTTATCGAATAAGGTGCTGAATGTTCTATAAGGAACACCGCTATGCAAAGCAAGAACTAGAGCTACCAGTTTATTTTTTAAACAAGTTTCTACAATATCTTAGGTTTCTTTTATTTCATTAATCTCATTAATGAAGTCCCATTTTAATATGATTCACAAGCATCACATTTGAAACGAAATCTGCAATATAACATATATCTCATATATATAATATAAACATTCGTCTCAGGCAGTAATATGATCTCATCACAGAACATTGCAGCAGAAGAATATATATGAAATATTGGATATACTAGGACGTCCATGTTTTCAATACGAGCCTGTATAAAACACGGATTCCACGGTCGCGATGAATAGCCAAACCCACATCCCTAGACCCCTACGAGAGCGGCAAGTAACACTGCCAATTCTAGGGTTAGGAGACCCGGTCTCAACTCCTCGAGATGGTCTCCTACTGGACCCTAGAACCCGGTTACCCGTGCTCCCCTCCTTGGGTCTATCCTAATGCGGAAAAGTAAATAATATACACCAACGGTGACTTCTTCCGCAACATGGAAGTGCCCCAATAAAAGAATATTACATACAAATGAATTTTACATGAATGAAAAAGAAAAAACTCTCATCTCACATAAAACCCCCGGCTATTCAAACGCGACGATCCAATACAATATATCACAGCAACACATAATATCTCATATCATCAACGTAAGCAAGTATGCGTATCCCGATTGTCGTTGATGTATAGCAACGAAGCCGGCGATACACCACATACTACGCTCACGGTCACAGAAAAGAAAGTGTAAAACTACAACAGTTGGAATCCGCAACCTTCTTAGACAGCGCATGCCTAACCAAATGAATTCCTTAGACATCGCATGCCTAACAATTATAAACCCCGCATTTTAGTCTCATTTATCAAAAACTCTTTTCAATATCAAGTCGGGCAATTCAACAAGATTTCCGACATCCTGATCGAATGCTCGTCGCAAACTTTACTAGACGGCCGCACCCCCAGATGCCGTCGACGAAGTGCACTAAGGCGGAACACCGCTGCCGCGAGCACCCGAACGGATGCTTTTGGTGACAGTGTTCTCCTACAGTCACTTGGTCGGGGCTATGGGGCGTCGCTGTCTATTAAGTTTACCCGGCGAGTATCCGCGTACGCTACGTGATTGCGACGGACGTTTGATCACATCAAAATTCCGTGGCAACCGATCATCTGAGACTAAATTGCTAGATTATAACATTCAAATTAGTTATCTCATAACTACATGTGGATTCCAATTATTGTATCACATTCCAGATAAATAGACAGTGTTAAACATTCCGATCGAATAATCAAACACCCAAGTTTTCCCTAATATATCTCAACACTTGAAATCAGTTTAAAAACATCCATCACATGCCACAGTACCGATGGTCCAGCCGTAGAAGGGTCAAGCCAACGCCTCACATGTGGCACGCCGTACTGCCCCAAACCCTAAGGTTTGGAGGTAGTTCAAGACGGTCACATAATCGAGTTAAGGTTTGTTATCTTCTAGAGGGTCCACCGCATTACTTGCACGACTTAGAACGTTATTAAACCCGAGAAAAAATTCAACTTTTGAAAAATTTTCCGACAGGGGAAAAAGTGAGTTATTGATATCCGTTCGAACTTTTTAACAGTTTCTAAAAATTATCCGGAAAAAAAAACAAAGTTATAATATCCGATCGAAACAACTAGTCCCCAATACAACCCAGAAAACTGAACACTTGAGTAAATTAGAAATTCCCAGAAGACTGCAAAAGAACCCAGAATTATTACTGTGAAGTTGCGGGCCCCAACGACACTGTTCCGCCGCGGATCCGCGGCGACGTGCTTGGTTTGTCCACGGTTCCGCGGTCACGTGATCGATTCAAGGGTCCGTACTTCACAGTAATTTCTATATTTCCCTGCTTATATTTCTGAGCATTTTTAATTCACAAAAATCACATTTTTGAAAAATTTCCAGAGAATGGGTTTTATCGGGGTTTTCGGGTTTGATCGGACTTTAAACTTCGTCTAGACTTCGCCTAAAACTCTGACTTGGCTCTGATACCACAGTAGGGTTGCTATGCACTGCCACAAGGGTCTACGAGGCATCAACCATGCCCGATTAAAAAATTAGCCGTGCCGAACAACCCGAAGCCGGATCTTTAAACTAGGGTTTAGGCGAAAACATGCATGTTAAACTCTTTAACACTAAGTGAGAGGGATTACAACCTTTGTAGATCCGGTCCTTCACTTCTTAAGCTCCGTTTTGAGGTCCCTTCGCTGCGATCATCGTGTTCTGGACTCTCGAGAGGCTTCACGAAGAGAATGATGCAACTTTTGCTTCCGATCTTCGATACAAAGATGATCTACCTTGAAGTTTCATTAACATAAGCTAACACTTACTAAATGAAGTGAACACTCTCATCTAAAGGGCAAGAATAGATGAAAATGATGAAGTAGGATTTTTGCTCTCATTTATAATCTTTTTCTCACATATTTTCATCACTTGGAAAAAGCTAATAAGCTTTTTCCATGAAGGAACTAAGAAGGAAGCAGAAGATGAATATCATTTTGTGATGAATAATAAAAATTTATCATAATCATTTATGCAACCATGGTTGTAGTAACCAATGTAGAGAGTTTACCAGGGTTAGGGTTTGGGTTGGGTTAAAAGGTGAGTCACAAAGAAATATCTATCATAATATCTTGTTACAATATTATATCGCATTAACCCAAATCAAACCCTAATCTTGTTTAAACTCCTCTAAACTTGTTGCATTAATAATTATAACATGTTACAATATTATATATCACATATACAATATTTATTGTAATAAAATAAAATAATACAATTAACATATATCGCATATATATCAATGTATTACCCGAGTGAGAAAAAGAATCTTTTAGTGAGCTAATATTAGATAATATAATTTAATATATCATATATATTATTATACATTAAATTATCGAATCAACACTTGATCCGACAATCCGGCTATATCGCATATAATCGACTAATATTTATCCGTACCGATTCATCGAATCAACACTTGATCCGATGACGCGGCTGATATCAAATATCGCGAGAATAGAATACGGTATCTCATATCGTAATATCCTCGGTCCCGCACATATCACATACGTGCCCCTACTCCGTTTTCCCTGAGCCAAGAAACCTCTGTGTAGGACTCTAAACAATCGTCAATATGCCGGCAGTAGGTGATGATCATATCAAACACCCACAAGCTGCAAGCGGTCAGCTAAACGTAACAGCTACCCAGGTATTGAGCGCTCAGAAGATCAACAAGAAACCTGTACATTCTCCTGTGAATCCAATCAGTAACACTCCCGTACAGTCCGGTCTCGTCATCAGATATGTCGTATATCTCGCCTAGCGGTGGTAAACGTCAGACCCCAATAGCTTGATAAGTCGTGTCGATTTGAGGTCTATAACAGTTCGAGAAACTACTGATAACACTTACCAGTAAATCTCAGCAACCCTGGCCAGGGATTTCCGGTTATAGCCAATCGAACACAGCGCAACATCAACTCCCTATACCGGGAGAGACGAATCCCCTCCTATCGCTTATTGCCTCCATGTGATTCGGGACTGTACCCAAAAGCCACCTTTTTGCACGCCCTCTTGGACGTGGTAAGATGGAAATAAAAGCACAGTGGGAATCACACAAGACTCTATGACGATCCCGGGTCAACAGACTACTCTGTACCAGTATCACCGGAGAACTGCCATCTGACGTGAGGTATAATACCATCTGGGAGTTCTCGGCGAGTCCGTCCAGTATACCCAGTATCCACTAAGCACCCGTACACCATCCTTGATGTCAAACACCGATGGATATGGGATCATCCATCGCCCATCATATGGGTCAAGATGCGTATACGCTAGTCTACTCTGGTGTATCGATGCCCTGTCTCGATACACCCTCGACTAGGAACAGTTATAAGATGTACTCGTCGACTACCGTGGCCCCACTAGTATGATCTCATCATAGTCCCAGTAGTCGAGTACAAATCCTAAGGGCTTTATCAACATGTAACATAGAGACAATCAAAGTACATGTTAAGATAAAGGGTAACCAGATAGAGTACTATCATGTCGAGCAAAAAAGCCATCCCTATATATGTCCAAGCATCCACTACAATATACATCGTATGTACAGTAATGGCCTCTAGGGCATACATATAACTAACATTTATGAAAAAAAATACTTTAATATGGTTAAAAAAATAAATCTCAGGGGTGATTTATAATATTTAGAGTTTTTATGAAACATTTATTTTAATTGTTATGGTATTTTGGTAATAAAACCTAGCCTTTAAAAGTTTATGGCATTTTAATGAAAACTACTTTTATTGGATACTTGGTGGTATTTTATTAAAATTTTAAATTTTCATTTTAAAAATATAGTTTCATGATATGTTCTTATTGAAAATACGAATTCATAGTTTTATATAATTTTTCCAAAATTTAGTTTTGTTTAGAAAAGATGTATTTCTTAAAAACCGTATTTTTATTTCCTTTCGCGACCGAATACTCCTTGAAGAATTCTGTATCCCGCTCTACTATCTCAAGGATATGCGATAATCCGAACCATCCATTAGTGGGTCCCCTAACGAGGGTTGTAGAGGCGTAATTGCCGAGGCTTATAAAATATCAATTAAAAGAAACCCGTTTTGAAAAAATGTGGTATTTTAATGTAAAACCTATTCTTTAAATAAACCATATATTTGAAATATCGTGCTTTGAAACCATAATGTGTGTGGGGGGTAAGTCGTTACCCTGTGAAGTTTTTCTAAATGTATTTTTAACAATTATTGAAATAAGGGTCATACTAAAGTTCATGGTATTTTTCTGAAAACTTCGTTTTATGATTATTTCACATGGAAATTTTTTCTTAAACTATAAAATAAATGATGTAGGTAAGGTTAAGAGTAGTTTTATAGTGTTGGTGCGGCTTAATTTACTCATCAAGTGGATTAAAAGATTTAAAAGAAACTATTATCGGAGCTAACTCCACTATGTGTTATAAGAATGTGGTTTGAGTCAAAACGAAAGGAAAGAAGAGGGACTTACTCATTGTGTAGTGTTAGTAAGAGGTTAAAGAAGAGAGGGGGGTCGTTGGCGATGCTCCGGTCGTCGGAATTTGATCGCTGCTCCCTTTGGCTTGCTTAACTCTACTTGAATGGCCTTAACCATTCTTGAACTTAGAGAATTTTGAGGAAATTTTCAGAGTAAAAAAGAGTTAGGGTATGGGGTGGTATTTATAGGGTAAAAATGAGAGAGGGTGTGAATTAAAGTGAATTAAAATAGGTTTAATGGTGTTAATTAGATAATTGAAGAGTCTCTGTTTGCTTACAGGAAAATCTAATAGTGCTGGGGAGTAGAGGGGAGTCGAAAGGACTTATGTGCAAAGCACGGAGTCAATTGGAGCCAATCGGACCGTCGGCGGTGGGTGGATTGGGAGTTTGGGCGGTCGGATCTTGATGGTTTGCCTCGAGATTCGTGCCACGTGTCTAGTTTGGTGTTTACTCCTCATTGTGCCTGTTTGATTTTTCTAAAACTTTTCATTTCTCTGTGTATTGCAAGTGCAATTCTTGGGCTTCCTAAAAATTTAAAAAGAAAAATCTTAAAAATAATTGGGACTGATAGTAATCGAACACACAGGCTATGTCATAGTAGTGCAGAGAATTTACCCATGGGTTACAAGTTGCTTCTTGCTTTTATTAAACAAAAATGACTTATAACTCCTATACAGGATGAAATACCCTTTTCTATACACTTAAACAAATAATTCTATACAGAGATTTCAGAGTCGTTACATTCTACTCTCCTTATAAAAATTTCGTCCTCGAAATTAGCATTTACCTATAGACTAATTTTCAAAAAAGTAAGAGTATCATATGTTCGTAGTATATGCCTTAGAGGCTATTGTTTTATAGTACTGAATTGTATATTACATTTTGAAAGCTTGGGATATACACAGATATATTAACATTCTTGCACAATATGATAGTATGCTATCTGATTTGATTCTATCTAAATATGTGTATATGTTTCTTTTAGTATATCACTAATACATATTGATAGAGCCCTTAAGATCTTTGCTTGACTACTAGTATTGTGATGGCAGTCACACTAGTGGGGGCTGAGTGGTCTATAAGAACATCCTTATACTTATCCCCAGTCATAGGATTATTGAGACAGGGCATCGATACTCCAGAGTAGAGTAATGTATACGCTTCTCATCCCAATCAGGGAGATACCTATTCCGCAGCCATTGGTATGCGATTCCGGAGATAGTATACAGGTGCTCATTAGGTTATGAGTTACACTGGATGGACTCGATAAGAACTGCTGGTTGGTATTATACCTATCGTTAGTTAGCAGTTCCCAGGTGACATGAATACAGGTTAGTCCGTTGACATCATTATTCGTCTCGAGTGTGTTCCCACTGTACTTAGATTACTACCCTACCACGGCTCAAATGAGTCGTGCAAACAGGTAGTATTTGGGCGCAGTCTCGAAGCACTTGGAGGCAGTAGTGGATAGATAGGATTCGTCTCTCCCGGTATTGGGAGTTGCTATCGCGCTGTGTTTGGATAGCCAATACACAAAGTCCCTGGCCAGGGCAAGCGAGCCTTACTGGTAGGTACACCAGTAGTTTCTCAGGATGTATTGGGCTCTACACAGACATGACTTATTGCGCTATTAGAGGTCTGACGTTTACCACCCCCTAGAACCGATATGCGATACTCTTAGACGAACAGACCGGGCTGTATGGAGATTGTCACAGATAGGCTCAGTAGGAGTTCAGATGAGTTTGCTCATCGGCCTTCTTATCGACATGTACCTAGGTAGCCGTTACGTACAGCTAGTGCCACTGACGGACTTGTGGTTAAACCCACTGCTAGCGTACTTTCGAGTCTTTAGAGTCCCACACAGAGGGTTTCTCTGGTTCAGGCGAAACGATTTAAAGGCCATATGTTTTACGTGCAGGGTTCCGATCATATATGTGTACTAGCTGCACGGATGTTGTTCGGACGGATAATACTGGTAGGCTTTGGTTTAAGCCGGATTCTAGTATTATATTATTGGATTATTATTATCTCATCGTATTCGTATTTTTTCAGTACAAATACATGTATGTATATACGGTGAGGGCATTCTTGTAATTTCACAAGAGATGTTTCTAGAAGGGGAGACCTCATTATTGGATTTATCTATTTTTGGAAATAGATTAATGATGTGGAAAATGGAGATATTTGTGACATGGTGAAGCATGGGTTATTCCATTGTTTATTGGTTTGGGTTTACTATTAAAGCATGGTTTTTATTTTCTATTGAAAATAATCTATGCTTCATGTGAGATAGATTATGAGCCATTCTTCACAAGGCTCAAGACTAACTCATTTGCATTTTTCCTTTCTCTCTATATTTTTCCCCTCCTTCTTCCTCAAGACCCTAAACCCTCACATGTGTTGTGAACCATATGGTCACTTGAGATTACATAGTCCAATTAACACTCTATATTTCTTAAGCTACCTAGATTAGTGAACTAGGTACTTTAATTGCCTCGGTTTAGAGGATGGAGCTAGAACCATAGACTCTCGGGTAGATCGTATTCGACACGAGGAGGCTGACGACCGAGCTAGATCCACACTTTCTAGGAGCTCAAGCAAAGAAGAAGAAGACCCAAAGGACTAGAATCAAGGAGGTAAAAAACTTTAACAGAGTAGTTAGAACCTCCAAGTAGTATAGCTAGTTAAGGTTTCCGTAAAGATCCTGGAGTTTTAGTCGATGTTGCAAGTCAAGAAAATCATTTTTTGTTAATTCCGCCTCCCCGAAAGTACGTGGGGTGTGCGACATCGACTTACAGTGGTATCAGAGCCTACTCAAACCTTAACTAGCAGATTAAACGAAGTTTAAAGTTACGAAACCGAAATAAATCCGAAACGATTAAAACGAAATCCAAGTTTCTGTTGTTTTTAAAAGAGCTTCTAAATTTTTTTTAAACAAGTGCAGAATGCTCCTCATAAAGTAACTAGAACACCATAAAAAAACGAGACACAAATTCCAAAGTTTGACCGGCGGAATTGCTCATTTTCCTGGCCTCGCCGGTTTTTTTGAAGGAGTTGGGTCTTGGGTTTTTTGTGGTGTTCTGCACTCTTGGATTTAGGTTTTTAGGTATTGTTTGATTTTTCCCAGACTTCATATTCTGTTATCTTTGTGTTGGGGAAATATAGAGTATTTCAAAGTCGGAATTTTAGTATCGTTTATTCGTTTCTGTTTGTATATGTGTTGCTAAACGTCTACTAATTGCAATATGTCGATTAGTGGGGGTTGCACATATCTTGTATCTTGTTGATGGTTTGTGGATATGAAGTATTGGATCGTCGTGAATGAATAGCCGGGGGGATGTGAGAAGAGTGTTCCTTTCTTTCCTTTATGTATATTTATAAATTGATGTAATATTCTTTTGCGGGGCACATCCGGGTTGAGCTTATAGCCACCGTTGTATTATTTCATTTACTTTTCTTTCACCTAGGATAGACCCAAGGAGGAGTGCACAAACTACCAGGTTCATGAAGTGCTGAGTGGCCTACTAATTTCATTGAGGGAGGTTGCTTCACTTCGGAAATTCGGCGGGTAGTTTGCTGCACCCGTAGGGGTCTAGGGTGGGATTTGGCTATTCATCACGACCGTGGAATCCTTTTTTCGTTCTAGGCTAAAACGAAACACGAAAATCCTAGTATATCTAATATATTCATCTGTGTTGCTGTGATCTGTGATCTGGAATGCCTATTATTGCGTGAGACGAATATATATATATATATATATATATATATATATTGTATATAATAATCGTTGCTTATGTTTTGCACCCGTGCTAGTCCAGCCCCTGCTCTGCCGTTAATTAAGTAACCTAACGGTGCATGACGGGAATCTATGGCGAATGCGGATGGCATAAGCGTACGTTCTATTTTCGTTTCTTTCAGCAATGATAAGGTTAGATGATGGGACAACATTAATATTGATTAATGCAAAGAAAAAAAACCAAAGTTAAATCGTTGGAACAATTTCAAAACCACCCCGTTTTCTTGAAAAACAACTTTTAAATGCGGTTCCTAAACCGCTCCTTTTAAATGCTATCATGGTTTCTTTGACTATATCAAGTTCATTACGTTCACGGTTTTTGCCAAAAACCAGCCGTAGCCCTTCGTCATTTCAGATGGGTATTCAGTAGTATTCAAGCTATGTATTTTGACTTTCGCCAAGGCATAGTGATTGGTAGCTGCTGAATGTTCATCTGTAGCATAGACAGATGCGTTAATTTAGGATAGGCATACAGTTATTTTGCCCTTTGTCAAGGGTTTGTACGAATGGGTTCAAATTAACCTCGATAATGACGGGTAGAACATGACTTGCGTCTTATGATATGTTGGTCTTCGTCAAGGTCATAAGAGCCGGACAAAAATCAACATCGGGAGTTTCAAAAGAAAAGGAAACTTGCTAGTTTTGCATACCATCTGGAGTGTGATGATTTTGGTAGAATTCCTTCAAAGTTGTCATGCAATGATCGTTGGATCCCGATCCCTCCGTGAGTTTTATTACTCTTCGGGAGAGATTTTCACTTTACAATCAATACTAAAAACCAAGTAGGTTCCTAGAACGGTGTTAGCGGGGCTACGTCTCCAGGGAAAATAGGTTATGTAATTAAGAAACTTCGTGAAAGCGTTGGAAAACCTCTCTCGAAGTACCGACACTAGCCTGGCCGAAAGCTTAAGCAAGAATTGTATAGTGCGATTAATCCCGACTGATTCTTCTTTTATGGTTTGGAGGAGGATTTGAGAAACAGTGGGAGCCATCCTGTTTAGATAAACTAATAACCAATCTAAACTTGCAAGTGCATCATACTGAGTGTTTCTTCTCTCTCTCCTAATGGCAGCGACCAAAATTACTGGGCTTAAGTTACTGCTAGATAAAAATATATTGACGGGGCCAAACTATAAAGATTGGCTAAGAAATGTCCAGATGGCCATAATTCATAACAAGCTGGGCTACCTCCTTACTACCAAAGCCCCCGCCGTCCCAGGCCCAGATTCTATCGTCGCGGATATTAAGATCCGTAAGACATAGGAAATAGACTGTGTGAAAACCAAGTGCCTCGTGCTGGCCTCAATAGATAATAAGCACCAGAGGCGGCACAAGAAGATGGACTTAGCTTTCATTTTCCTCGATACCAAAGATTTATATGGAGAGCAATGTCGTATCGCAAGATATGAGACCTCGAAGAAATTGTTTCAGGCGAGGTTGATTATCGGGTCATCTGTAGGGGACCACGTCCTTAAGATGATTAGCTATATTGAAGAGCTCGCGGACCTTGGGACCACGTTGGAGAATGAGTTATACACAGACTTGATTCTACAGTCCCTCCCCTCTGCCTATGCCCAGTTTATCTTGAATTTCAATATTCAAGAGAAGAAAGTTACACGTCCAAAACTTCTCAACATGTTGAGGAGTGCAGAGGGCATCCTAAAAAAAACTAGGGAGACACCCGCTCTGCTTATTGGGAAACCTTCCTCCTCTAGATCCAAGGCGAAAGCCAAGGGGAAGAAGAAGAAGGCCCCCACAAAGTCGAAAGGAGGTGTCAATAAGGTACAGGGGAAGGGTAAGGCAAAAGTTGGGGGGCCGACGGTTGGGAAGGAGGAATGCTTCTATTGTCACAAGAAAGGTCATTGGAAGAAGGACTGTAGGGCTTAGAAAGTTCAGAACCAGGATTCGAAGCCAGTTGTGGCTTTGGCTTTAGGTGTGTTCATAGAGTTATGAAAGCAAGTGATATGACCCTCAGGGTTTCTAACGAGCAAGCATGGATGCTGTGTCTGTAGGGGAATATCACCTAGGATTGACAACTGGGCATATTTTGGTTTTGCGTAATTGTTTTTGTGTACCGAGTTTGACATATAATATCATCTCTGTATCTTTACTATCTAAAAAGGTTATGATTTTACATTTATAAGCAATGTTGTAAACATCCACCTTAATCATGGTTTGATTGGGTCCGGTACATTAGACAACGGTATATACGTATTAAATCAACACCAGGTTTTCAATGTCCAGAACACACTTAAAAGAAAATCTTCAGAATTAAATCAAGATTCCTTATGGCATTGTAGACAAGGTCACATCAATGAAACACGGTTGACGAAGTTACACAAAGAGGGGTATTGGGATCCGTTTGAATATCTGGCTTATGCAACTTGTCAATCATGTCTCAAAGGAAAGATGACAAAGACTCCGTTCACTGGACACGGAGTAAGAGCCACCGAGCTCTTGGGACTCATTCACAGCGACGTATGTGGTCCAATATCTACACATGCAAGAAGTGGTTATTCCTACTTCATTACTTTTACGGATGATTTCTCAAGGTATGGACATGTATTCTTGATGAAACATAAATCCGAGGCCTTTGAAAAATTCCAAGAATACAAGAATGAAGTGGAAAAACAAACAGTTAAAAGTATCAAGACACTTCGATATGATCGAGGTGGTGAATACTTAAGTTCCGAGTTCCTGGATTATTTAAAAGAGAATGGAATTCTCTCTCAGTTTACTCCTCCATACACACCTCAACACAACGGTGTATCGGAAAGGCGGAACCACACCTTATTGGATATGGTACGTTCCATGATGAGTAACGCTGAGTTATCGCGATCCTTCTAGGGTTATGCACTGGAATCTGCTGCATATCTTTTGAACAAGGTTCCTACTAAGTCTGTGCCTACCACACCATATGAAATGTGGAGTGGGAAGAAACCTTATCTTAAGTATCTAAAGATATGGGGATGTCCAGCTTTTGTCAAAAAGCAGCATGCGGATAAGCTCGAGGCACGATCAATACTGTGTAAGTTTGTGGGATACCCAAGGAACTCCAGGGGGTATCTTTTCTATTACGCAAAGGAACAAAAGGTCTTTGTTTCTCGGCATGCCCACTTTCTGGAGACTCAATTTCTTGAAAAAGAAATAAGTGGGAGCACAATAGAACTGGAAGAAATTCCAGAATCATAAACTATTACTGAAAGTATGGTGGAACCAGAAGTTTCAGAAGAACCAGATATCCCTATGCCACTCCGCAGATTTAGTAGGCAGTCTCATCCGCCTGAGAGATACTACGGTTTTCTTATAGACGGGGATAGAGAGGATTGCATCATCGATGATGATAAGCCAACTAGTTTCCAGCAGGCCATTAGGAGCAGAGACTCGGTAAAATGGCTGGATGCAATGCGGACCGAAATGGAATCCATGTACACTAATAAAGTATGGACTTTGGACATTGCACCTCAAGGGGTAAAACCCATAGGCTGCAAATGGATATTCAGAAAGAAGATTGGTGTAGATGGACAGATTGAAACCTATAAGGCTAGACTTGTAGCAAAAGATTTTCGTCAAAGATCTCATTTGGACTATGATGAAATCTTTTCTCCAGTGGCTATGCTTAAATCCATTCGGATCCTTCTTTCCATTTCTGCCTTCCATGATTATGAAATTTGGTATATGGACGTAAAGAACGCTTTTCTGAATGGAAATATGGAAGAGTGTGTTTATATGGATCAGCCAGAGGGTTTCATAGAGAGTGGGAGCAGCGGAAGAGTGTATAAGTTGCTTAAATCCATTTATGGATTAAAGCAGGCATCGTAGAGTTGGAACATGTGCTTTGATGAGACGGTCAAAAAATTTGACTTTATCAAAAATCAAGATGAACCATATATTTATAGTAAGATTGTAGCAAGAACTGTAGTATTTCTCGTATTGTACGTGGATGACATTCTTCTGATAGGAAATGACATTCCTATGCTACAATCAGTCAAAAGATTCTTATCACAGAAATTCTCCATGAAAGACCTAGGTGATGCTTCCTACATTCTAGGGATCCAGATCTATCATGATAGATCTAAGAGAATGTTGGGACTTTTACAGTCCAGGTGCATCAACACCATACTGAAAAGATTTAGTATGGAAGATTCCATGAGCGGTAATCTACCGGCTTGTCACGGGATCACTCTCTCCAAAGAGATGTCTTCCAAGACTGATTTGGAAAGAGATCACATGAGTATTATACCCTACGCTTCTGCGGTAGGCTCTATAATGTATGCGATGTTGTGTACCAGTCTAGATGTTGCTTATGCACTGAGCGTGGTAAGCAGGAATTAGTCAAACCCTGGAGAGAAGCACTGGATGGCGGTTAAGAACATTCTCAAGTACACGAGAAGGACTAAGGAGATGTTCTTGGTGTACGACAGTAAAGACCTCCAGATCGAGGCCTTCGCTGACTCCAGCTTCCAGAGTGACAAGGATGACTCCAAGTCCATGTCGGGTTCTATCTTTAACCTCAATGGAGGGACGGTCTGTTGGAAAAGCTCCAAGTAGGACACCGTTGCTAACTCGAAAATGGAAGCGGAGTATATCTCTGCATGTGACGCCGTGAAAGAAGCAGTATGGATGAAGAAGTTTGTTACAGAACTTCAGGTGGTTCTGATTAGTTGAAAATATTGCACATTTGAATGATTATTTTCCCCACTATTGTTAAGTTCTAAAAAGGTGTTTTTGTAATTATGGAACATATGAGGGTTTATGTGTAAATAATAGTTCATTATCATATGTGTTGGCTATAGTGCCCTCAAGTCAATTATTGTAATTGCAGGCACGCGATTGTGATGATTGAGGGAGGACCTATACGGGTAGAACAGTCTTACTCGAGATGATAGTATGCTATCTAGTTTGTCTTTATCATCATGTAAATGCATTATGTGGTATTACAGATCACTATTACATGTTGATAAAGCCCATAGGATTCTTTCTTGACTACCAGCATTATGATGGCGTCATATACGTGGGAGCTGGGTGGTCTATAAGCACATCCTTAAATGTCCCTAGTCGAGGGAGTATCGAGACTGGGCATCGATACTCCGGAGTAGACTAGTGTATACTTATTGAGACCCTAACGAGGGGCGGTGGCCAGTCTCACAAGCCATTGGTGTCAGTTAGTGACCTAAGATAGTATACAGGTGCTCATTGGGTTATGAGTACACTGGACGGACTCACAGGGAACATGCTAGATGGTATTATACCTATTGTCTGATAGCAATTTCCAGATGACATGTGTACAAGTTAGTCTGTCGACCTGAGATCTTCATTTGTCTCGTGTGAGTTCCCACTGTGCTTTGATTACTACATTACCATGGCTCAAAGGAATCGTGCAAACAGGTTTTAGTTGGGTACAGTCCCGAGTTATATGGAGGCAGTGAATGGATCGTCGGGGATTTGTAGGGGATCTTCTAAAAATGACATCTTTTTTTATGTTTAATGTGTTTTGTTTAGACCAAAAATTATTACTTACTTACTTCAGATTAAAAGGAGCTACACTAAGTTAACTAAGGCAAGTGATAAAATTACTCTACTGCAAGAATGATACTAGATAGCTAGGGCAAGAATTAAATTAGAACTAAGGCAGGAATTAAAAGAATAAAAACTTACAAAAGTGATGCTCTAGATCTCCCAACAATTCTGAATTTTATTGATTGAAAAGAGGCATCCTTTTTACAGATTGTGAGTAAATTTATAAGTAAACGGGGAACCTAGGGTTACAGATTCTCGAACACATGATTTTACAGATATGCCCACTGAAAATCCCAACACCCGCACTGACGCACCGACACACAAAATTTGCACCGATCCGTGCAACAAACGGCCGCGGAACCGCGGCAGATGAGGGGTTTGGGCCGCGGTTCCGCGGCCCTTTGGTGAGTTCAGCTCACCAATTTTTCTGGGCTTGTTTGTCTTTGTCTTGGCTTGTTATTTATTCATCTTTTTTCTCTGTTTGGCTTCTTATGTCTCTCCAGATCTTTCAGTGAAAAACGTGTAGCGATCTTTCAACCGTTTTGCTTCGACATTTTGGACCTTGCACTGTTCTTCGTTTAGGCTTGATTAGGATCCGTCAAAAATCCCTTTTCTATATCAATTTTCGTCTTTTTCACTGTATTTGCTCCAAGAGCCTGTATCCTGTAGCATGCAACAAACGTGCGTCAAGAGTACCTGTTTACTTATAAAATGAATAAAAATGGGGCGTATGAATTGCAATATTATGATATGAACAAATACCCCCAAACTTATCTTTTGCTCGTCCTCGAGCAAACTTATTATTTTATTCTTAATAAAAACCTTAACCTAGCAGCACTTTCGCAGGGAAACGCGATTGCACTGAGCACGTGCAACAAGCCGTTAAACCTCTAGGTGTCCCTAGTAGGAGGAGTGTTGTCTCCTGAGGGTTTTCAGCGGATTACACCCACAAAATCCTATCAATTTGGTTTTTCAACTTTTGCTTTCTAATTAGGTTTTCTAACAAGGAATTCTATTATCGTCGACCCGCAAATTACCCACCCATATTCTTCACACTTCACCATTATTTAACTTAAGATTATATATGTTTTATAGAATTACTTAGCTTTTGGCATTTCTTAAGTTTTCTTTCTAGGGTTTCATCTCCGCTTAGGAATTTCTATCAAATCTACTAAACATACAAGTTCTATTCTTCATTCATTTCTCTTATCTAAATTCTAATCACATATCCCCACGTGTGTGTAAATATCACCCCTACACTTGGAAATTCAAATCAAGCAATCGTACTCTCGTCCATTGTCCAAAGCACTTATTAATTGGTGAATTTCGCTTACACATCCTTCATGCGACCGTTAATACTTCTTGAGCTACCAACAACCGATTACAAGATGTGTTAGCACTTTAAAGCGTACTTCCTAGTTTTGCAACACCCAAGGCTTTTAGCAGTGACTCCCAAACCAGTTGGTCTAAGGCACTAGGTGATGAGCACCCTCGCTAAATATTTTTTCTATGTTTTAGCTTTAAGTAATCACAAAACCAGTGTCCATTTTTTTTTCTTTCACTTTTTTTTCTTCTTTTATTTTCTTCGTACTAAGGACTTTAGACAAGAGCATTTCAAGGTCTCTTCTACTATTCCAAGTTTGAAGGTGCGTGATTGTGCAAATTGTATGGTATATATTTTCAGAATCTAGACTTAAGCTAGGATTTATTTTTCAAACTTATACTCTAATAAAAGTTTCAATACTCTTCCCTCGTTTCGACTTAGCCCAAGAAGTGAACCCAAAATTTGCCTATTTCCAAAATCTACAAAGACATGTACTTTCTACCGTTAAACTCTAAGGAAGGTTATTTTTAGGGTTTTTAATTTGCTAAGTCTAAGATCTAGTTTTTCCTAGCCGGTTAACCTATTTATCAAACTCAAGTCAATTAACCGGAATTGAATACATTAGTTTTTATAATTTTTTTGAAATTTTTCAATTTTTTATGGGTTTTTCTTTTTCTAATGATTTTTTTTTATTTTTCAGATTTTTCAATTTTTATGATTTTTTTATATAAAGATGCAATGCAGAAATTAAATATGCAAAAGGAAAAGAAAAATATATACAATTTGCAATGCAAAAGATACTATATACATTACCCTCTCCCCCAAACTTGAGCAAAGCAGTGCCCTCACTGCCCGGCCCCACGTCGCGCTCGTGAGCGTGAACGTGATCATTCCCCTCTAGCCAAAAGTGTTTGAATTCCCCTCTCAATTCCCGTCAACCGACGGTCGTGATCTCGTGCTGTCGCCCGAAACTCATCCCTCAAAGAATCGATTCTTCTCACTGTTCTCCGCATCAATCGTGCATGCTCCTGAGAGGTTAGTTCTTCCCCGCTCGATGTCGAGCTCGAGCTAGGGGTGTGTGCGGGAATATTTTCTGCCGGTTTCGTTCGTGTCCAAATATCAGTAAGTCTAGAGTAGGGCGACGTAGTGCCCTCTACGAGTGGTTGAACCGGAACACCGTCTAGCATGTATGAGTCAAATTCCTCGACGGGGAGAAAATAATGGCAGAGTTGGGTGACAAGCATGGGACATGGGTAGACGGTACCTCGTTTCCCCGTACCTATAGACTAGAGCAATACAGTGCACATGTCGAACCGTGGATTTTTTGTCATAAGTGTATGTACGACATGTAATGAAGGGGTGAAAAATGTCATGTTGTGCGAACTACCAAAGATATTGTTTTGTGCCCACCGGCACATAGTAAAAACGTTCGCGAAAAGGGTCCGTGCTTGGATACCCTTACGCGGCTCTCGTGCGCAGTCATTCCCCATCAAGGGCATATAATCCTCAAAGTGCAATGGGTGTTCATGTGCGGGTACACGTGGTGTGAGTGTAACCTCGTGGATCATATCCCTATCAATGTGAATTACACGATCTCCCCAATTTATTTTAATGTAGCCTAAGTTATCTAAACTATTATCCTCCATTGATTCATAAAATAGGGCAACTAGGTTAGGTAGAGAAAACGCAGAGGAGTGATTATAGAGCAGGAAATTCCAGCCCCTTTGCTCGATTTCATGTGCAAAATATCTACCGTATACTTCGTGTGTGAAAACCGGGGAAAAATCCCTTTCAAACTGCATTTTATATGCCATATAGATTTTCCAGAAAAATAATATGCAGGAACAGAGAGGAAATCTACAGCGTTACCTCCCCTGAAAATTTCAGGGGGTGACGACACCAGACGGCGGCGGAAGCGCGGCGGGAGGCAGCAATGGCGGCGGAAGCGCGGCGGTTTGGCGGGGGCACGGCGAGATTTTTCTGGAGCAGGTTGGGGGCGGCGGCTAGGGTTTTATGAAGAGAAAAAATTTAGGGTAAGAGAACAGGGGTGGGCTCGGGGCATATAAATAGGGGATGGGAGGGTTATTTGTAGAAAACACCCTCTCAATGAGGGTTTTATAAAAAAAATCAGCTCTTAAATCTGCAAATTTGCAATTAGGTCCAAAATTATTATTATTTTTAATTATTTTTTTTATTTTTTTATTTTTTATGATATTTTGGAAATACATATATACATAATATACACACCCCCAAACTTATTTGAAATAATGTTTTGGGAAAAAGAAATTTGGGGGTGAAAGTGGAGGAATATCACTCAGTGTAGATCGGCTCCTGCAAGAACAGGAGCTCCTCCGAAGGGTCCGCTGTGAAGAACGGTTTCAGTCGATGCCCATTCATTTTGAATAAGGTACCGTCTTCAGGATTTTCAAGATCAACTGCACCGTGCGGATAAACGGTGCGGACTACAAAAGGTCCTCTCCATCTGGAACGGAGCTTGCCGGGATGATAATGTAACCGAGTGTCATAAAGTAAAACATGTTGACCAGGTTCAAAAGTTTTTCGCAAAAGGTGTTTATCGTGGAACACCTTAGCTCGGTTTTTAGTAATTAGGGCATTATCATATACCTCATCCCTCAGCTCTTCTAGTTCATTCAACTGCAGCTTTCGATTGCTGCCCGCATCTCCTAAAGATAAATTTAGCTCTTTGATAGCCCAAAAAGCTTTATGCTCAATCTCCACTGGGAGGTGGCAAGCCTTCCCGTAAACAAGCCGGTATGGAGACATACCAAGATCGGTCTTATATGCAGTACGGAAAGCCCATAGTGCATCAATCAGTTTAAGTGACCAATCTTTACGGTTTTTAAAAACCGTTTTCTCCAAGATTTGCTTTATTTGCCGATTTGAAACCTTGGCTTGCCCACATGTTTGGGGGTGATATGGCGTTGACAGGTTGTGGGTGATAGAGTATTTGCGCATTAAGGACTCGAAAGTCCTATTGCAAAAGTGAGAACCATTATCACTTATTATCGCCCGAGGGTGCCCAAATCGAGAAAATATGTGTTCTTTAAGAAACCGAATGACAACCTTATTATTGTTCGTTCGGCTGGGCACAGCCTCGACCCACTTTGAAACATAGTCAACCGCCAAAAGAATATACACATTTCCAAAAGAGTTAGGAAATGGTCCCATGAAATCTATACCCCAAACATCAAAAATGTCCACAACCAAAATTGGTTGGAGCGGCATTTCGTTTCTCCGCGATATCCGGCCCAAGTGTTGGCACCGGGAGCATGTTTTGCAGTATTCGTAAGCATCTTTGAAGAGTCGTGGCCAATAGAAACCACACTGCAAAACTTTTTCGGCTGTCTTCTTTGGGCCAAAGTGCCCGCCACATGCTTGATCGTGGCAAAAAGACAGCACGCTCTTGACCTCATTTTCAGGTACACACCGACGAATGATTTGGTCGGAACAGTATTTAAAAAGATAGGGTTCATCCCAGTAAAAGTGCTTTACTTGGGATAAAAATCGAAGTTTATCCTGTTTCGATCAATCATTAGGTATCAGGCCGGTGGCTAAGTAGTTTACAATATCGGCGAACCATGGTTCGGAAGAAACGGTCAAGAGTTGCTCGTCGGGAAAAACATCAGTGATTGGAAGATCGAGCGTGGGCAAAGAAGGAAGTCGTGATAGGTGATCAGCTACTACGTTTTCACATCCTTTTTTGTCCTTAATGACAAGATCAAACTCTTGTAATAAAAGGATCCAACGTATTAGCCTTGACTTAGCATCCTTCTTCGCAAAAAGGTGGCGAAGAGCTGAATGGTCAGTATATACAACGACTGGAGAGCCAATTAAATAAGGCCGAAATTTTTCGAGTGCAAACACAACAGCTAAAAACTCTTTCTCTGTTGTTGTGTAGTTTAGTTGGGCCTCATTTAGTGTTCGGATAGCATAATAAATCACGTGTGGCATCTTATTAATGTGCTGTCCAAGAACAGCGCCAATTGCAAAATCTGATGCGTCGCACATGATTTCGAAAGGGTGCGTCCAGTCGGGAGATGAGAGGATGGGCGCAGAGATGAGGGAATGTTTCAAAGACTCGAATGCTTCAACGCAAGTGGAGTCGAAATCAAAAGTTGTGTCCTTGGCCGGTAAGAGAGTCAAGGGTCTAGCGATCTTGCTAAAGTCCTTGATGAACCGTCTGTAAAAACCGGCGTGGCCAAGGAAGACTCTGATATCTTTGACGCATTTCGGGGGAGGGAGGTTAGAAATCACTTCGATTTTAGCTCTATCAACCTCGATGCCGTTTTGCGAGATGATATGTCCTAGGAAAATGCCCTCTTGCACCATGAAATGGCACTTCTCCCAATTCAATGTTAGGTTCTTATCCCTGCAGCGGGTAAGAACAACGTCAAGATGCCGTAAACACTCGTCGAAGGAGTCGCCAAAGATGGAGAAATCATCCATAAAGATCTCCAAGAACTTTTCAACCATGTCTGAAAAGATCCCCATCATACACCGCTGAAATGTCGCGGGTGCATTGCATAACCCAAAGGGCATGCGACGATAAGCAAAAGTACCAAAGGGACAAGTGAATGTTGTCTTGTCTTGATCCTCTTTAGCGATGGGGACTTGGTTGTAACCGGAATAGCCATCCAGAAAGTAATAGAACTCGTGCCCTGCCAATCGCTCGAGCATTTGGTCAATGAAAGGTAAAGAAAAGTGGTCTTTCCTTGTCGCAGCATTGAGTTTCCTATAGTCTATGCAGACTCGCCACCCAGTTTGGGTGCGAGTGGGAATTAACTCATTTGCCTCATTAGTAATGACCGTAATGCCCGATTTCTTTGGCACGACGTGGATTGGGCTAACCCATTGGCTATCCGAGATAGGGTAAACGATACCACTATCCAGACACTTGACAATCTCCTTCTTAACAGCCTCTTTCATGATGGGGTTGAGGCATCTTTGTGGATCTCGTGCCGGCTTGGCATCATCCATTAAGTGTATATGATGTTCGACTATGAGGGGACTAATCCCCTTAATGTCCGCCATAGACCAGCCGAAAGCTTGCCGATTATTATGTAAGACCATCAAAAGAGCCTTCTCTTGCTCAAGAGCTAGAGAGGCCGATATAATGACGGGTAAGGTCTCATTATCACCTAGATAAGCATATTTTAGGTGCGACGGCAAAAGCTTCAATTCGAGTTTAGGAGGTGAAACAATAGATGGTAATAATGGGGTAACTGTTTCAAACTCGAAGGATTCCATCAAAGGTTCGAACCGAGTGTACGCAACAGAGTCGGATGGTTCAATTAACTCATCCGAAAAAGCAAAAGACTCCAATTCAGGTGATGAGTCTTCAAAGTCGTCAACGAAAGTAAAACACTCAAAATCGTTATCCGCCGTGAAAGCTGTGTCGGATTCTAGGAGGAACGCACTAGTGGCGTTAACATTGCTGTGATCGAACAAAAAATTCTCGAACTCACAGTCCTCCTCCGCGATCTCATTGATCGAGCAAACATCGAGTACGCTAGCATTAGGCTCAGCAGGCTGACTTCCCAACTTGAAAATATTGAGCTCAATTGTCATATTGCCAAAAGATAGGTTCATTGAACCGTTACGACAATTTATTACTGCGTTGGAAGTAGCCAGAAATGGTCGACCAAGTATTACCGGAATTTGATTCCGGGGGTTAGCGACAGGTTGTGTATCCATCACAATAAAGTCAACGGGGAAAATGAAATCCCCTACTCTAATTAACACATCCTCCAGCTCTCCCCTAGGATGGGTGATTGACCGGTCGGCCATTTGGAGCGTACAGTGAGTGGGCTTAAGCTCTCCAACGCCCAATTGCTCGTACACAGAATAAGGTAGCAAATTGACACTCGCACCAAGATCTAATAGTGCTCTATTGATGTTCTTGTCCCCAATTGTTATCGAAATGGTCGGACACCCGGGGTCTTTTTGCTTTGGGGGTAAGGAATTTACAAGAGCATCACTAATAGCACTAGCCACAAAAACTTTCTTTGGCACTTGCGACTTCCTCTTTTTGGTGCATAAGTCCTTTAAAATTTTTGCATATGAAGGAACTTGTTGGATTGCATCCAAAAGAGGGATATTTATGCTAACATGTTTGAACAACTCAAAAATCTTTTCCATCTATGGAGTTGGTTTATTGGATCTCAACCGATTAGGAAAAGGAACATTTTGAAAGGTGGTTGAGTCCAATTTTTGCGGATCAGATTGTCGAGTTGGAACGGCACCCCGTGTAGATATGTTCGTGTTGTGAGAATATGGTCCGTTCGAGCTAGAAGAAGTAGAGCCGTGTGAAGGGTGGAGAATAGGCTCTGAAGAAGAAGTAAATGGTGAAGAAGATGAAGAAGGGCCACCGGCAGGGGTGTCATTGTCAATACCCACATTGTTTTGCAACACTTTTCCCGATCTCAACATGGTCACCGCATTTACATTATGATTCTGCTGTTGATTTGCAGCTGATTTGCAGCATGTGCGTGACCGGGGTTGGGCAGTGATTGAGAAAGGAGTTTTCCTTTTTCGCGCTCGCTCAAAGCTGCATTGAGTTGTGCAATTTGTGCCTCAATAGATTTGATGCTTTGATCGTGTGAGGCACTATTTTGCACCAAAGATTGAATAGAAGTCTCAAGTCTTGCTGTAGACTGTGTAGATTGCTTAAGGAATGCATCTAGACTTCTTTAGAGCGAGCTAACCTTATCATTATTAGGTTGAACATAATTGTTTGGCTGGTAAGCATTGTTAGGCACAAAATTGTTCACCTGATTAGGGTAAGGTTGCTGTTGAAATTGTTGCGGTTGAAATTGAGTTTGTGAAGGTGCTTGTTGTTGTTGTGGAGGAGGAGGTCTTTGAAAATTGTGATTTCCTTGGAATTGTTGATTTTGGTTCCAAGCGAAATTTGGGTGACTCCTCCACCCCGGATTGTATGTCGAAGAGTACGGATCGTTTCTTTGTCGTTGCTAAAATGCAGCATTGACTTGATCCTGTCCTTGAGTAGATGCATTATAAGGACACTCTTCGGTTAGGTGCGATGGATCCGCACAACAAGCACAGACAGTTCGTGGGGGCATAACAGGGGCAGGAGAAGGCGATGAGATTTTGGTCTCGATCGCTTCTAGCTTTTTCGTAAGAGCGGCCATCTCGGCCTTCATGGCAATCGACATCTCTACTTGATGTATGTCTGCCCTAGATTGACCACTAGAAGAAGATGATGTGGTCTTGGTACTCTCCTACTGAATTGTTTGCTCACTAAGATCCTCAAGAAACTGCCACACTTCGTCACTAGACTTCGAGAGAAAATGACCTTGACATAAGGTTTCTAGCAACTGCTTAGTTGCCGAGTTCAATCCCTCGTATAATATTTGGCAAAGTTGCCAACTTTCGATCCCATGATGAGGGCATTAAACGAGTAGGTCCTTAAATCTCTCGAAGCACTTCCAAAATGGTTCGGAAGGAAGTTGTGAGAATTGAATTATTTCATTGCGGATTCTGGCAGTTTTGTGATGAGGATAGAACTTTTTTAGAAAAGCTTTCACAAACTCGTCCCAATTTCTAATGGAATGTGATGCGGTGCTGTATAGCCTCTTCTCGGCTAGGTCATATAAGGTGAAAGGAATGACCCTTAGCCTTATAGCGTCATCACTTAATTGGGTTGTTTTCATCATAGCGCACACATTTTGGAATTTATTGATAAATATATATGCATCTTCAGATTCCAAACCATGAAATTTTGGCAACATATTGATGAAATGTGGTTTTATTTCAAAATTGTCCCCATTTGCCGGTGGGGGTGAAAGACAGGTAGGTAAGGAAGTGCGGACGGGGTAAAAGAGATCCTGGAGCGCAACTCGTGCGGGCGCTTCAACAGGCGGTTGGTTCGGGTTATTCGCACCTAACGGAGGTGGAATCCTTCCCGTCGGTAAGGTATTGTTGGGGTTGAATCCCGACATGCCCTCGGTGAAAGAATTTGAAGGTGAGGGTAAGAAAGTGGACGGAATGTCGACTTCGGTGTCGAAGAGTTTGTCGGTCGGTACCAACGAAACACGGACCAATCGGGCGTTAGTATCCCTAGTCCAAAGTGACATACACTAAAGGAGTAGTGTAGTCAGAAAAAATAGAAAAAACAGAATGTGGGGGTAAGATAACGTCAATAGAGGGAAGTGGTGGAAGTGAGTTTCAAGTTTTCTTAGCGACAAGTTGCAAGTTTTGAAAAGATTTTTTTTTTTTATGTGAGAGTTTTGCAAAGAAGTTTTGAAAAGAGACTCGTGACACAAATGTATCAACCACACATGCACAATCAGGCCTAGATCTAGGGTCACCTAGGTCTGCTAGACAGCTCCTAACTAGGGCTAGAAATAGGACCTCAAACCGCCTCTTCACGGACAAGTACGGCCAGGTAAGTGGGAAGGAACCACCACTACAGTGGGCCTAATTAATAACCACTAGCCTAGACACCGCAAGGTCAGTTAGGATAAACGGTCGATGCCTATACTAGTCCTTTTCCTATTGAGCTCGATGTCCTTAGGTCTGAGTCTAATATTTTTTTTAATTAATTGTGGTCAATGCGCATGCTTTAGGTGTTTTCTGGGGTCCTGGGAAGGGTGATGAAATCCCCACCCAATCTGAGTTTGGTCAATTAGCCCCTTAAAGTCCGATTAAATTATGCAAAACAATAAAAATTCACTTGCAATCAATTTTTAGCGCGGCGCAAAGAAACCTGCAGAAAATCTGTTATTTAGAAGGGGGAGAGAGAATTTTTAGCGCAAAGAATTCCTGCAGAAAATTTTTACAGAGATATATGGAGGTTGACAGAGGGGAGAAGGAGAAAACAAACGATGCTAATTTGAGGTGCTGATGTGGCTAAATAGCCGCGGTTCCGCGGTCTGGGGCGCTCCTTGGCCGCGGTTCCGCGGTCTGGTGAAGAGATCAGGTTCTGAAAAAAATTTTGTAGCTCCTGTTCACCAATTCTCCTCTGTTCTGATGTTCACTTTTCTGATTTGACCTCTGTAAATTTCCAGATCCACGATTCTTTGCTGTTCCTGCAAGATTCAAATAATAAACCCTTCAAACAGATAAAAATGGATAAAAATTTTTGTACTTTTTTTATATTTTCAGATTTTTATAATTTTAGAATTTATATCAACCCGAATTTACACAAAAAAAATATTACGCCATCCCCGGCAACGGCGCCATTTGATTAACTCCAAAAATTATAAGTTTAACCGTAATCAGAAACGGCGTCGCTTTGCAGCTAGCCGGTAAGTACGGGTCGATCCACAGAGATGTGTAATTTTCTGATTTGTGTTTTTACGAGTTGATTCCGATGGTGGTTTGGTTTTTGTTGATTGATTTAAAACTAATTAATACGATATTAAAGAACTTGTTAGAATTAGGTCTAAAGTAGGGTTGAGTAGATAAAGATTAACACCTCTTTCAATGCTTTTTGATTCAAACCTGTTTTAGAAGTTATAACAATTATTAGCAAAAGGGATTAGGATGATTGGGAAGAAACGAAGTTTCTTCCTCTTGATCCTTGTCCGTCCTTTCCTACTAATGGCTATAACCTTCATGGGCATAACGCATGTCCGGTCCTTTAAACTACGGTGTCACCATTACCTCGTGGGTAGGGTGCCGTAGGGAGCGGATCATGCATGCGTGCATGAAGTTCTATTTAAAAATATTCGGCATTGAAAGAGATGAGAGATAATCATCTCTCATTCCCTCCTTTATTCCTAACCCTAACAAGTGAGGATTTTCTCGCTCATTAGGGGATCTTCTAAAAATGACATCTTTTTTATGTTTAATGTGTTTTGTTTAGACCTAAAATTATTACTTACTTACTTTAGATTAAAAGGAGCTACACTAAGTTAACTAAGGCAAGTGATAAAATTACTCTACTGCAAGAATGATACTAGATAGCTAGGGCAAGAATTAAATTAGAACTAAGGCAGGAATTAAAAGAATAAAAACTTACAAAAGTGATGCTCTAGATCTTCCAACAATTCTGAATTTTATTGATTGAAAAGAGGCATCCTTTTTACAGATTGTGAGTACAATTTATAAGTAAACAGGGAACCTAGGGTTACAGATTCTCGAACACATGATTTTACAGATATGCCCACTGAAAATCCCAACACCCGCACCGACGCACCGACACACAAAATTTGCACCGACACGGGCAATAAACGGCCGCGGAACCGCGGCAGATGAGGGGTTTGGGCCGCGGTTCCGCGGCCCTTTGGTGAGTTCAGCTCACCAATTTTTCTGGGCTTGTTTTTCTTTGTCTTAGCTTGTTATTTATTCATCCTTTTTCTCTGTTTGGCTTCTTATGTCTCTCCAGATCTTTCAGTGAAAAACGTGTAGCGATCTTTCAACCGTTTTGCTTCGACATTTTGGACCTTGCACTGTTCTTCGTTTAGGCTTGATTAGGATCCGTCAAAAGTCCCTTTTCTATATCAATTTTCGTCTTTTTCATTGTATTTGCTCCAAGAGCCTGTATCCTGTAACATGCAACAAACGTGCGTCAAGAGTACCTGTTTACTTATAAAATGAATAAAAATGGGGCGTATGAATTGCAATATTATGATATGAACATGCTCCTGAGCCTTTGTCACAGACCGTGTGAGAGGTCGATGACCCATAGAAGCACGGCTTTCCTCTTTTCCGGAAACCATATAAACAGTATGCACTACCATGCCCCCATACTTTGGGCGTTTGGACTCAGTGCCTTTGAGCTCTGTCGTGGACACGGGGATTTTCTCCGGCCTTCTTCTTTTGTGAACAATCGAAGTTGAGGGGGCCGTTGTAGTGGGCACCCAAGTAGATGACACCTTCTGTGGTACGACAGGATGGTCCTTCTCTTGCCGAACTTTCATCTTCTTCGGTCGGCGGGAGTAGTCTTGGTTGATCACCGAGTCTTGGACCTGTCGCCAGACCCTATGAATTTTAGAGGACAACTGCTGAGGGGGTTGTTCTGGCATTGCCTTTGTGGCGCTCTTCATAGGTGGAGGAGATTTTTTTAGCACGGCCGTCGGAGAGTTCTTGCTCACCTTCCTGAGTGGTTCGAAGCTATTCGCAGTCGGAACAGTAGCATCGACTTCTACCGTTGGAGCTGGCGGAGTCAGTCCAGAAAGGGAACAGCCCCCAGCTTTCCTCACTCGGCGCCAATGACGACGTCGAGCATGCCTTGCAGACGGTATTGATTCAGCTATGGGGGTGGCTCCCTCATGCCCCCTAATCTGGTGAAAGGTTGTTGTTGGTGCCAGCCTATCAAAGACTGACATCCGCTGGGAAGAAATAGTCAACCTATCGAAGGCTGACTTTCGAGTAGGGGAAGCAGTTTGGACGGCTTCAGCTGCAGCAGGAGCTAGGATAGCCTTCTCTGGTATTGCGAGCCTCTTCGTGGGCCCCTTTTAGCTTAGGCTCAGCTTGTCGAAGACTGAAGTATTAGACTTGGACGACCCGTTGAGAGGGGCCGCAGTAGTGGTGAGCCATCAAAGACCGACTTCTTCGGAGCTTTTTGTAATGGCAGTGGGGCGTTGAAGCTCATTGGTGGGAGCATGGTCCTAAAGAACAGTCCAGTGGTGGCTTGAGTCACCTGTTCCACTGGCATCATAAAAACGGAGGCCGCTTGAGGTCCATAGGTCACTCCTCCAGCAAGAACGGAGTGAGAGTTATTGCCGTTGTTACAGTTGGTGCAGTAGAAAGCCATTTTCTCTGCACGGGAGCAAGACACCAAATCTTAGTACCTCGAATCCAGAGGCAACCATATTAAACCGCGATTCGTTCGCGAACACAACACATGAAGTGTGGAGTGGAAAGAGGAAAAGGTCTCACCGGGCGTGCCAGAATCTATTCGCCGCCGAAAACAGAGAAGGAACCGCGTAGGTTCGTCTTGCCTGAATTTGGGGGCAGATGCAATTTGATTTTATCCGTCCACCTCTCCGAAGATACCAAGTTGATTTATGGTGCCATGTATCGAAGGTTTAGACAGATGCGGCCGATGTAGCAGACTTCGTCAAATTCCCCCTCATTGTGAGGGGTTTCTTTTATTGTGGGGACGCTCTTCCCTGCAGGCGCAAGCCCCTGCAGTTAATTACGCTACCGCATCGCGGTAACCACTTTTTCCTTCTCCAGATGGTCACTTCGTGTCATGTGTGTTTGTTTTGTTTTTGGTTGCCCGTGGATTGTATACGGAGACTAATTTATGTTTTCGCCCGTAGGGCGTGGATTAGTCCAGATCCGTATTTTCTTAGATTTGGTTTTGGATTGAGTTTAAAGATCGTTAATCTCATTTGGGACTAAGATCAACTTAAACGTTTGTTAAGAATACGTTAGTCTAATTTTAGACTAAGATCTACTTAACAGGATCATTTAGATCTAACAAAAGAGCATTTGGACTCTATTATTTTAATTTAGGGACATTGCGGTCCATAAGTTTAAGGACATCATAGTCTGTGACAGTTTAAAGATGTCATAGTCTGTAAAGTTTAAAGACATCATAGTCTATAAGTTTAAGGACCTCACAGTCCATAAAGTTTAAGGACATCATAGTCCATGAGTTTAAAGACCCCACAGTCCGTAAAGTTTAAGAACATCATAGTCTGTGTGGTTTTGGTTCAACTGTTTGGGGATGCACCAAAAATTATTAGTTATTGGGACCCTACATCTCTCTGAAGACGTTGAAAAATTACAACGATATATATCAGAGGTATGAAGAGATGTACCCTTGAACCAATGTCGGTTGGGAGATCTGTAGTCAAGTTTGGGACTAAAATCAAAGATTTATGAACATATGAACTCAATTAAGGATCTGTGGCCAACTTGGGCTCGGCCCATTCAGTTAAAATGTTGGACATTTAATTAGGCTCGGTCCTTTTTCATTTAACAATGTTAAGCATTGGTTTGGATTCTGACAACATTTTTGTCTTTTATTGAATGTTGAGCACTCATTATAGCTCTGGGGCCTTTATTTAAAGAACAGTTTATGTTCCCTCAGCGCACTTGTGAGGAGTACGTGGTGCGCTTGGCGCTGAGCGCCAGTTAATGAGTGCAGAGCGCTCCTTGTGAAATAGCGCACACGTGAGGATCACGTGGCGCGCTTGGCGCTGAGCGCTAGTTAATGAGTGCAGAGTGCTCCTTGTGAAATAGCGCACACGTGAGGAGCACGTGGCGCGCTTTGCGCTGAGTGCTAGTTAATGAATGCAGAGCGCTCCTTATGAAATAGCGCACACGTAAGGAGCATGCGGTGCGCTTGGCGCTGAGCGCCAACCTTGAAGCGCTGGGCGCTTCTTTGAATTGGAGCGCTAAGAGCGTTGTGGCGCTGTGCGCCAGTTTTAGAGTGCTAAGGCGCTTCTTTGAATTGGAGTGCTAGGAGCGCTGCGGCGCTGTGCGCCATTCTTGGAGCGCTAAAGCGCTTCTTTTTAATTTGGAGCGCTAAGGCTCTTGTTTAGGCAACTTTGATCAGTTCTGCGCTTTGAGAATTAAATTCTCGTTTATATGAGACCTTGTCTCACGGGTCTAAGAACAAAGTTCTTATTTTTATAGGAGATATTACAATCTCTTATTTTTTTGTGAAAGGCTTTGCCTTTATGGATCTGTGATCTTAAAAGAATTGAATTCTTCTTCCCCCCTTTTATGATGAGATATTATGATCTCTTTTGTGAAAGACGTCTGTCTCATAGATATATGATCTAGAAAAAGAAACTAAGTTCCTCTTCATTTGATGAGATGCTTTGATCTCTCTATTTTATTTACCTTCAAGAATTTTTTCTTCTTCCGAGAGCTTGCTCTTCTCTCTGAAATTTCTCCAAGTTTGGGGGAGGGGTCCTCTCTCCAAGACTTGAAGTCTTCGGTCCTTTATATAGGGGAGGCTGATTTGTTGAATCGGTTAAGGAAATCTTTCCTCTGATTGATTTGGGGATATTTCCAACCATTGGATCTTTGATCTAATGGTTTCTGTTTTACAGAAGGCAATTTTTTTGTTTTTTTAACAAAATTGGGAAAATATCTTCCCGTACAGAATTTGTTCTGTACCTTGGTATTTTTAATCACCATTGGATCATTGATCCAACGGTGCTCTGATTTACAAAGCACAATCTTTCCTGTTTGGAAAGATTGTGAGGAGTATTTTCTTAACAGAATTTTATTATGAATTTTGATGATTTATCATTTTCGTTGGATCTTTGATCCAGCGGTGGAGAACATTTAGTTCTGGCGCTTGGCGCTCTCGTGCTTTGCACGTGAGCGCTGCCTCAGAGTCTTTGACTCATGGCGCTGGCGCTCAGCGCTCTCATGCTTTGCACGTGAGGCGCTGTCTCAGAATCTTTGACTCTTTAGCGCCGGTGCTCAGCGCTCTCGTGCTTTGCACGTGAGGCGCTGCCTCATTACTGAAGGTATCTTTTCACCTTCCTTCTCCACGTTTCCTGAGTCATGCTTCTCTTTCCCAGAGCTTGGAAATAGTTCCATCATGCACAGCATTTTCTGTGCCTAGACTTAAATGTCTCCCTTCATGATTTGAAGCAATGCTTCTTTTCCCTCTCATTTTTAGAGAATCATTTTAACAGAGAAGAGCTATGGCATGTAATCGCCCACATGCTCGCCGTTAGCCATGGAGGCGTCCATTGAGGAAATTTTTCCTCATTTTGCTGCGCGCTTGGTGAACCCTACTCTTATGGATGACCAATGCGACACGGTGCTGCACGAGCTCTTGACTCGTATAAGATCTCCTCTCCCCATCGGCTCCATTTGGCTCCAGATGGTTTTCTTGTCTGTGATCAATGATATTCCCCTTCCTCCGGCAGAGATGACTCCAGTAATGCTCGACGCCGCGGAAGACAAGATCGAGTTATTCCACGAGGCACTTTTGATCACCACAGCTCTAAGGGATCGCTCTGTCCGGCTGCTAAGCCAGATACGGGCTCAGCGGGTCATCATTTCTACCTTTGCTGATGGGTGCGGTGCTGACCGATGGGTAGATACTCTTCGTAAAGATCGCCGCTTTGTCATGGTGGAGAAGGCAGAGAATGATTTAGATAATTTTATCCATAGTTTTGTGAATCCCTGTACTTTCAATCCCATGTTTGGTTATCTGTTTCCTGTAGAATAAAATGTTCAATTAAATACTTTGTTTTTGTCGTTGAACACCTGTTCTTCCTCTGATGTGTGCATGTGCGTATATGAATGAGCCTGGTTTCACACATACCTGTAAACGAAACTTAAGCAGGCATAAACAGGAACTAATAGCTCTTGGCCGAAGATTTTGGCGGGAACAGTCAAGTCTTTATAGTCCCATACAGAGGGTTTCCCTGATTCAGGAGAAATGATGTAGTAGCCGCATTGGATACGTGCAGGGTTCCGATCGATTGTTGTACTTTGTACCCGGACTTTCGATCGGACCGTTGATAATACTAGCCGTCTCGGGATTGAGCCGGATTATTTAATCAGGTATTGATTTAATAATTTGCATATATGTATTTCGATATGTATATTCTAGTATTATGTTGTTCGTGTTATTCTATCTCTTTGGGCATTCGTGTTTTTATCCGAATGCATATATGCATATACAGTAGACTGTAATCCGTATTTTATTACGGATAACATTCTACAAGGTGGACACCTCATTATGTTTTTTCCATTTATCTTTAAATGGAAATGAGGTGTAATATGTGATGTGAGGGGGTATGGTGAGAACCATAGCTTCAATAGTTGACAAATGAATTATTAATTCATTTGTGGCAACTATTGAAGCATGGTTGATGTATTTTATTGATGGATATTGTTATACAAAACTAATGTGAGCTATTTTCTCTCACATGGTTTCTCATTATTTTTCTTGCTTTCACCATTTTGCTTCACCCTCCTCTCCTTCTCTTGAGCTTCACCACCTTCATCATCTTCCTCCTCTCTACACTCTCATGTGTTGAGAAACAAAAGAGGGGGTAAGATAGAGATAGTAAAACACTTAGAACCTCACACTACGTACTAGAGTTCTTGGATTAGCATCTTAAGTTCTCTAGTTGCACTTTTTGATACTTAGTTAGGAGCTAGAGCCATGGATTAAATCCCTCGGATGGATCATCTACGATAAAGGAGGACCGACGAGCAAAGTCGATCTCGGAGAACCGAAAGAGCAAGCAAAGAAGATCAAGCGCGATCATGGTGGCCACTTGGAGCGTATGATGAGGAAATAAGACCGAAGGACACGGATCTTTTGGTGAGGCTTTCTTATCATAGTAGATAGCTCTTTTAGTTTATCGAGTTAGGTCTATGGTAAGATCCGGTTTATTGGGTTATTCTAGCGCCGTTTTTAAACTCGTAGAAAAAATTTGTTCCGCAAACCGCCAAAGTTGATGGCTAAGGCGTTAGTGTATCCCAACAGACGGTTCATATACAACCTAGAGACTATTCTGGCATTCCTTCTCACTCCAGTAGGATGTAGACGCAACGTCAACAAAAGATCCAAGGGTCAAAACAAAAATGGAGCAATGGCATATTCCTAGCTCCAGACTTCAGCTGCGATACATACAGTATGGAGGTCTTACAGATATCTACTCTACTTCAGCAAAGAATCGGTGCAACATCGTCAAAGAAAAAATGAAGTGACAACCTATTCCTAGCTTCGGGTCTTGATGGCAACTCATATACAACCCGAAAGACCATTGGAGATCATCCAACCCCAGAAGGGTGTGGTTATGACTCATCGGGGATCCAAATTGAGCCTAACCTCAAGTAAAAAGTGACATGGCAAATTCCTAACACTTGCTCTTCTAACGGTAATATAACCTAAGGAGATTAATTGAAGTCGTCTTGTCCAGCCTCCGAAGGGATCAAAGACATGACAGTCGCGGGGCGATGGCATATTCCTAGCTCCGACTTCAATTGCAATACATACAGCATAGAGGTCCTACAGATGTCTACCCTACTTCAGCAAGGAATCGGCACGACATCGTTAAAAAAATGAAGCAACGGCATATTCCCGGCTTTGGGTCTTGAAGGCAACTCATATAAAGCCTAAAAGACCATCGGAGATCATCCCGCACCAGAGCAGAGTGGTTATGACTCATCGGGGCTCCAAATTGAGCCTAACATCAAGTAAAAAGCGTCATGTCAAATTCCTAATGTTTTCTCTTCTGACGGTAATATGACCTAAGGAGATTACTTGATTACTTCTTGTCCAGCATCAAAAGGGATCAGAGACACGACAGTCACGGGGCTACTCGAACAACGACTTAAAGACTGCATATCGAGGAATACATCAGTCAATGCGATGGTACCACGGACTAAAACCCTAGTACCACAAAACTAACAGACCCCTGTCGTAAAGAATATGGGTCATCTACATTTCACGTTAGGATACACCTGCGAGATCCTCTCGACTCATCTCGAATCGTAAGGAAAAACATTTTTATGAAACCCTCACGGCTCATGAAGGTGAAAAGCCTAAGGTGAAGGGGATATTAACATGTTTCCTAAGCACCGTGGCCCTGCAAGTAGGTCCAAAATGACTCTTGTTTACTATCCACGGGCCACATTCTCCGAAGTCGCACACCGACGAGGAGGAGAAATCACTTACGAGTTCTCTCGGCTCATAAGGGAAAAATTCTCGTGTGAGATCCTTACGACTCTCAAGAGAAAATGCACTTAGGAGTCCTCATGACTTCTAAGGAGAAAATACACATACGAGATCCTCTCGACTTGTAGGAAGAAAAGTATTTATGAGACCCTCACGGATCATAAAGTTGAAAAGTCTTAGGCGACAGATCTAAACCTGTTTCTTAAACCATCGCTGCCCTACAAGGAGGTCAAGATAGACTCTTGTATACTATCTACGGGCCACATTCACGAAAGCCACATTTACCAATAAAATGAAGAAGCTACTTACGGGACCTCACGACTCGTAAGGAAAACAATACCCGAGTGGGATCCTTATGACTCACGGAGGTCATGAACACTTAGAAATCCTCACGATTTCTAGGGAGAATACACACCTAAAAGATCCTCAAGACTCATAGGGAGAAAAATCTTATTGAGACCCTAACGACTCATGAAGATAAAAAAACCCTTAGGCTACAAGGATGCTAAACTTGTCTCCTAAGCCATCAATTCTATGGACATGCATAACTTTGCACTATTTCACCCACACACATACTTATGAGGGCAAATTAGTAGGGGGAATTTGTTCCTGCCAAAATTTTGGCTAAGAGCTACTTGTTCCTGTTAGTTATATGTATGCCCTAGAGGCCATTACTGTACATAGGATGTATATTGTAGTGGATGCTAGGATATATATAGGGAGGACTTTCTTGCTCGACATGATAGTATGCTATCTGGTTGAACTTTACCTTAACGTGTATACTGATTGTCTCTCTGTTACATGTTGGTAAAGCCCTTAGGATGTGTGCTTGACTACTTGGACTATGATGCGGATCATACTAGTGGGGACATGGTAGTCCATAAGTACATCCTTCAAAGTCCCTAGTCGTGGGTGTATCGAGACGGGGCATCGATATACCAGAGTAGACTAGCGTATACCTTCTCGACCCATACAGATGGGCGATGGATGATCCTATATCCATTGGTGTTTGACATCAGAGATGATATACGGGTGCTCAGCAAAGACTGGGTACACTGGACGGACTCGCCGAGAACTCCCAGATGGTATTATACCTCACGTCAGATGGCAGTTCTCTGGTGACACTGGTACAGAGTAGTCTGTTGACCCGAGATCATCATAGAGTCTTGTGTGGTTCCCACTGTACTTTGATTTCCATCTTACCACGTCCAAGAGGGCGTGCAAAACGGTGGTTTTTGGGTACAGTCCCGAGTCACATGGAGGCAATGAGCGATAGGAGGGGATTCGTCTCTCCCGGTATAGGGGGTTGATGTTGCGCTGTGTTCGATTGGCTATAACAGGAAATCCCTGGCCAGGGTTGCTGAGATTTACTGGTAAGTGTTACCAGTAGTTTCTCGAATTGTTATAGACCTCATATCGACACGACTTATCGAGCTATTGGGGTCTGACGTTTACCACCCCTAGGCGAGATATGCGACATATCAGACGATCAGACCGGACTGTACGGTAGTGTTACTGGTTGGATTCACTGGAGTGTGAGCGGGCTTGCTCGTCGATCTTCAAATCGCTCAATACCCGGGTGGCCGTTACGTTTAGCAGACCGCTTGCGGCTTGTGGGTGTTTGATATGATCATCATCTACTGCCGGCGTATTGACGAGTCTTTAGAGTCCTACACAGAGGTTTCCTGGCTCAAGCGAAACGAAATAGGAGCGCATATGAGATATGTGCGGGACCGAGAATAATACCAGTATCTGATACTGTATTCGATTCTCGCGATGTGACATTGATCGGTTATATGCGATATAGCCGGGTTATCGGATCAAGTGTTGATTCGATAAGTTGTTACTAATGATACCTGTCGGTTTTGTGCGACATGACCGGATCATTGAATCAAGTGTTGATTTAATGATTTAATGCATAATTATATATTTGATATATTACTTTGCATTAACTAGTATCGGTTCACTTTAAGATAGATTTTCTCACTCGGATGTGTGCATTACATATGCGATATGATTTTGTGCACTAGATTGTATCATGTTTGATAATACATACATTTTGGTTAAGTGTAAAGAATTAAACCATGATTAAGTGGATAATTAGGGTTTTGTTTTTCTTATTAATTTATATATACATTTATTCTTTTTGGAAAAGAAAATGAGCATGAGAAAATGGTGGCTTTCTTTAAATGCTTCATGAAGCTTCATGAAGTCTTTGACTTTGTAACCATTTTTGTCTCATGCTTAACCTAACCATTCCACTAAACCATGATTGATTCTCTACACCTAACTATGGTTCAATTATGATAAGAATGAATTTCTTTTCTCATTTTAATTTATTCTTATCATAATAACATTCTTCTTCTTCTTCTTCAAGAAGAGAAACTAAGCTCCATCAATGGTGATTGTTGGAAATGAGTGAGAAATCCAATTCTAAAGTCTACCCACTTCCTATTTCTTCATCCTCTACCTCTTGCCAAGTAGTAGAGTGTGTTTCCTTCACAAGTTTCTTGACTTGGTGAAGTCGGAGCTTGATTTAGCGATGCCTCGACGTAGATCATCTTCGGCATGGACATCGATGACCTAGCCCGTCCATTTTCCGATGAAACCGACGCTAGAGCCCGGGACTTGTTATGGACAGCGAGGAGACTTCATTGCGGAGCTATGGAGGTGGAGAACCGGATCTACAAAGGTTGTATTTCCGTATCTCTTAGTTAAGTGTTAACTAGTTTGCTTTTCGCCTAGATTTCTAGCCAACGATCCGTAGTCGGGTTTCTCGGCACCTAGATTTTTTGAAATTGGCATGGTTGATGCCTTGTGAGACCTCATTAGGATGCCTAGGAACCCTACAGTGGTATCAGAGCCTAGCTAGAGCCTTAGGCGAAGTCCAGACGAAGTTTGAAACCCGAACGAACCCGAAACCCCAACTCAAATGTGCTCTCTGTACTTTTTCTAAAAACAGGGATTTTTCAGTATTAAAAATATGCAGAAAACTCAGCAGGGAATTCTAAGAATTACGGAGGAAATTTTTTTTCATGAACAGTGATTTTGGCGGCGGAACCGCGGCATAAGCCTAGCTTATGCGGCGGTTCCGCGGCGGATGTATGACGTCAGCCCTAACATGTTACACAGTAATTCATTGTTTCTGGTTCTGAGTTCTCTGGGTATTTTTAAAATTTATTCAAGAGTTGAATTTTCTGGAGTTGTTTTGGGGATTCGGTGTTTCGATCGGAGTATCAAATTTTGTCTGTGTGGCTTTTCGGATAAATTTTAGAATATGTTAAAAAGTTCGACCGGATATAAATACCCAATTTTTCCCCTGTCGGGAAATTTCCAAGTGTTGGATTTTTCCGTAGTTTAACGACGTTCTAAGTAGTGCAAGTAACTCGATGGACCCTCTAGAAGACAACAAACCTTAACTCGATTATGTGACCGTCTTGAACTGCCCTTTGAACCTTCGGGTTTGGGGCAGTACGGCGTGCCACATGTGAGGCGTTGGCTTAACCCTTCTACGGCTGGACCGTTGGAACTGAGGCACGAACTGAATGTTGTTAGACTTATTTCATGTGTTGGATTGTATCGGGAAAACATGGGTGTTCGATTGTTCGATCGAAAAGTTTAACATTTTCTATTTATCTGGAATGGGATACAATAATTGGAATTCACAATGAGTTACGAGATAACTGAATGAATGTTATAAACATAGCAGTTTAGTCTCAATTGATCGGTTGCCACGGAATTTTGATGTGATCAAAAGTCCGTCGCAATCACGTAGCGTATGCGGATACTCGCCGGACAAACTTAATAGACAGCTACATCCCATAGCCCTGACCAAGTGACTGTAGGAGAACCCCGTCGCCGAAAGCATCCGTCCGGGTGCTCGCGGTAGCGGTGTTCCGCCTTGGTGCACTTCATCGACGGTATCGGGGGTGCGGCCGTCTACTGAAGTTTGCGACGAGCATTCGATCAGGATGTCGGGAATCCTGTTGAATTCCCCGACTTGATATTGAAAAGTGTTTTCGATAATGAGACTAAAATGCGGGGTTTATAATTGTTAGGCATGCGATGTCTAAGGAATTCATTTGGTCAGGCATGCGATGTCTGAGGTGGTTGCGGATTCCAACTGTTGTAGTTTTACACTTTCTTTTCTGTGACAGTAAGTGTAATATGTGATATCGCCGGTTTCGTTGCTATATGTCAACGACGATTGGGATGGACATATTTACTTGCGTTGATGACATGTGATGTTATGTGTTGCTGGATATGTTATATTGGATCGTCGTGTTTGAATAGCCGGGGGTTTTATGTGAGATGAGTGTTTTTCATTTTTCATTCATGTAAAAACTTGTATGTAATATTCTTTTTTTGGGGCACTTCCAGGTTGCGGAAGTTGTCACCCTTTGTATATTATTTACTTTTCCGCACTAGGATAGACCCAAGGAGGAGGGCACAAGTAACCGGGTTCTGGAGTCCAGTGGGAGACCAACTCGAGGAGTCGGGTCCGGGTATCCTAACTCCAGAATTGATAGGGTTGCTTGCCGCTCTCGTAGGGGTCTAGGGGTGTGGGTTTGGCTATTCATCGCGACCGTGGAATCCGTGTTTTATACTGGCTCGTATTGAAAACACGGACGTCCTAGTATATCCAATATTTCATATGTTTCTTCTGCTGCGATATCTGTGATATGATCATGTGATGTTCTGTGATAGATACAGTATATAGTATATATGATATATTATATAGACGTTACTTATGTTTTACACCCGTGCTAGCCCTGCCCTGCCCTGCTGTTAGTTACCTAACCTAACGGTGCACGAGGGGACATCGAGGCGAATGCGGATGGCATAAGTGTACGTCGTATTTATCTGTGATGTTTAGGTACTTAAATGATGGGACTTCATTAATGTGATTAATGAAAGTAAAAGAAACTTAAGATGTTGTAGAATCGAATTTCAAAATTAAAACAGGTAGCTACAGTTCTTGCTTTGCACAGCGGTATATATGATATATCCTGCACCTTATTCGATGAGGAAAGGACCGAGATCCCTTCACCGGGAGTGACTCCTTTAGCAATAATTGGCAGATGCTACAACCCTCGGTTTGTCTTTTGATTGCTTTTAAAGAATTTTTGCTTTGCACAGTGATATATGTGATATATCCCGCACCTCATTCGACGAGGAAAGGACCGACGATCCCTTCACCGGGAGTGACTCCTTTAGCAAAACTAGAAAAGCCTCAAAAACACTCCATTTCAAAATTCATTCGATCCTACAACGATATCAAGTTCATTACGCAATAGGTTTTCAGAAAAACCTGTCGTAGCCCTCCGTCATTTCAGATACGTACTAGTTAGTATTCGTGCTGCGGTTGTTTGGCCTCCGTCAAGGCGTAGTGTACGGTAGCTAACTAGTGCTTATCTGCTAGCATATGATGCGATTGGATTAGGGTATTCGTACGGCGTTGTTTGGCCTCCGTCAAGGGTCGTGCGGGTGGGTTTAATTCAATCAGGAAATGACGGGTTGAACTTGACTAGCGGACTATGGGTTGTTTGGCCTCCGTCAAGGTCATAGCGAGCTAGGGGCAAAATATTATCGGGAATTTCAAGTGTTGAAATTTGCAATGAGATTGCATACCTTCTATGAGATAGTTGGATCCCGATACCCGCTGCGAGTAAGTGTTACTCCTGGGAGAGTTTTATACATTACAATTAGCCGATCAAGTAGGTGTCTAGAAAGGTGTCAACGGGGTTACGCATCTGGGAAAACGAGGTTTACATTAATTAGGTTCGTGCGAAAGCACGGGGGACCTCCCTCAAAGTACCGACACTGGCCTGGCTGAAAGATTGGCGAACTTGTAGTGTGTAATTAATCCCGGCTAGTCTTTCCTTTTAGGGTTTGAAGGAAGATTTGATAAAAAGCAGTGGGAGCCATCCTGATTAGATAAAATAATAACCAATCTATTCTTGACAGAGCGCACGCTGAGTGTTTTCTTCTCTCTCTCTCCAGGTAGCGACCATATCACGCCTTAATCAAGATAATAAAACGGATTATTGACCGAACCCGCTTGTTATACTGAGCTGGGGAACGTTGGTCCCGCTCCAACTTATAATTGTTATAAGACAGAGCAGGAAATTGGGGATTACCAGAATTCCCGTGCTGCCCAAACGAAGAGAGTGCATGCTGATGCATCATCTTCGAGTGTGTTCATTACAAAGAACTGTTTCTCTGTATCCTTTACGTCCTGGGTATGTGATACCAGATCAGGATCCCAGATATGTAATCCGTTACATAGGGCTACAGATAGGTAGAGAACTGAGAACGGGTGATAAGTTTCATGAGGCAGAAAACGGGGCAAGTGTTGCAGCCAAGTCTGTTGGTCACTGTCACCCTGTATTACCAATACATTGATTCTGAACGAATGTTATTAGATACCGAACCTGATATACAAAATCATATCAGTCTCTTTATTAGTAAAGAAATGATAAAATTTTGTATTGTTGGATAATGTTTTGAACATTTCCTATATCAAAAGTTGATCGGTTCAGGCACGTTATCTAAAAGCGTTAACGTTCTAAATCAAACTACAGTTCTTTAGTATACAGAACACACACAAGAGGAAGAGTTCAGAAATGAACGAATCCTTCTTGAGGCATTGTAGACTAGGTCATATCAATGTGACCCGACTAGCTGAAGTTACATGTAGATGCATATTTAAATTAGTTTGAATTTATATCTTGTGAAACTTGCCAGTCATGTCACAGAGATAAGATGACCACAGCTCTGTTTACTGGAAACAGAGAAAGAAAGAGTTAGTAAACTCTTGGGACTGATACATGATGATGTATGTAAGGTCTCCTGTCTACACATGCCAGGACTGGTTCTTTATACTTCATTACATTCTCTGATGATCTTTCGAGATTCAGACCTATGTTCCTGTTGAAACACAAGTCCGAACCTTTTGAGATATTCACAGAATATAAGTTAGAAGTAGAGAACCAAAAATACGGGTATAAGTATTATGTCCTATGATGAGATCAGGGAGGGGAATACTTGTGCATGGCATTCCTGGACTATTCTAAAAAGAAAATGAGATTCTCTCTCAGCATTACTCCTCCGTATAAACCATAGCACGATGGTATATCGGGGCGGAGCAATAACACCCTATATGATATGGTGTGCTCTATGATGAGTACTACTGAGTCACCTATTTCCTTTAGGGAGTTATGCGCTTGAGAAGCTGCATACCTATTGAATAGGGTTTGAATCAAATCAGTTGCCTACCACTTCATATATGATATGGAAAGGGAAGAGCCCATATCTTAAGTTAGTTAAGATTTGGGGTTGTCCATCCTATGTCTGAAAAGCAAAATCTGGACAAACTCGAGGCAAGGTCTGTAATGTAGAACTGGAAAGGTTCCAGCTATACAAACAGCAGCTGATGATTTGGTAGAACCGAAGGATTCAGTAGTAACCAACGAACCTCAGCCTCTCCGCCGATCTAGCAGGGTTCCTCACCCACCTGAGAGATACTTCTGTTTCTCTATGACAGTGGGAGCGAGGATTGCATCATGAGATGATGACCCAACTAGTTTCGAGCTGGCCATCAGGAGTAAGACTCTGTAAGAATGGCTAGATGCTTAGTGATCTGAGATGGAATCCTTATACACCAGCAAAGTATGGACTTTAGCTGCTATAACTGAAGGGTTAAATCCCCATCAGGAGCAAGTATATCTTGAGAAGATTACTTGGTGTACATGGAAAAGTTGAGACTTTCAAAGCTAGACTTGTTAAAAGTTTGCATCATTGACCAGGTACGGATAATGATAAAACATTTTCAAGTAGCTATGCTTAAGTCCATCCAGATCCTACTTGTCACGGCTACATACCATGACTACGATATCTGGTGGTTGGGTGTCATGACTGCTTTTCTATATGATGTTTTAGAAGAGTGAGTCTATAAGTACACAGCCAGAGGGCTTCGTAGACAGTGGGAGCAGCGGAAACGTGTGCAAGATGCTTTATAGGATAAAGCAGGCATCGCGGAGTTGGAACGTCTGTTTTGATGTGTTAGTCAAAGAGTTTGACATCATCAAAATGGTAGATGAACCTTGTATAAACAAAAAGATAGTAGGGAGTATGGTGACGATCCTCGTAGAGTACGTGGATGACATACTCTTGATAGGGAAGGAGTTTCCTATGCTACGCTCGATCAATCTCCGATTATCACAAAGATTCTTGAAAAAGGATTAAAGTGATACCTACTAAATCCTGGATTTTGGATCTATAAGATAGATCTAAATGGATGTTAGGCTACTCACTAGCTGTAGTGAGATGGTATCAATCGACCCTGGGGAGAATCACTGGAAGGGTTCCAGGGTGATAAAGACGACTGAATGTCAGTCGCAGGCATTGTCTTTACCCTCAGTAAAGGGACGGTATGTTGGAAGAGTTCCAAGCTAGATACCGTGACATACTAGACGATAAAGGCAGGATACATCGCTACTTATGATGCTACCAAAGAGGCAGTCTGGGTATATATTGGTTCATGAGATGAACTATGTTCCTCCCATTGTGTGACAATGGAGTTGTGGCTTATGCCAAGGAACGCCGGTCCCATCAGTGATCCAGACATATTCTAAGGCAGTATCACTTGATCATGGAGATGGTTGATCTCCAGGGAGATCGAGGTTAGGAGAGAAGACTCAGAGGACAACACAGCGGATCCACTCACAAAGGCCTGTTCCCAGAGAGAGACTTTTATGGGATGGTTGAGTATGAGATACTACAACCACTGCTATCAGATGGCCCTAGTGCAAGTGGGAGATTGTTAGTTATATGTATGCCCTAGAGGCCATTACTGTACATAGGATGTATATTGTAGTGGATGCTAGGACATATATACGGAGAACTTTCTTGCTCGACATGATAGTATGCTATCTGGTTGAACTTTACCTTAACATGTATACTGATTGTCTCTCTGTTACATGTTGGTAAAGCCCTTAGGATGTGTGCTTGACTACCTGGACTATGATGCGGATCATACTAGTGGGGACATGGTAGTCCATAAGTACATCCTTCAAAGTCCCTAGTCGTGGGTGTATCGAGACGGGGCATCGATATACCAGAGTAGACTAGCGTATACCTTCTCGACCCATACAGATGGGCGATGGATGATCCCATATCCATTGGTGTTTGACATCAGAGATGATATACGGGTGCTCAGCAAAGACTGGGTACAATGGACGGACTCGCCGAGAACTCCCAGATGGTATTATACCTCACGTCAGATGGCAGTTCTCTGGTGACACTGGTACAGAGTAGTCTGTTGACCCGAGATCGTCATAGAGTCTTGTGTGGTTCCCACTGTGCTTTGATTTCCATCTTACCACGTCCAAGAGGGCGTGAAAAACGGTGGTTTTTGGGTACAGTCCCGAGTCACATGGAGGCAATGAGCGATAGGAGGGGATTCGTCTCTCCCGGTATAGGGGGTTGATGTTGCGCTGTGTTCGATTGGCTATAACAGGAAATCCCTGGCCAGGGTTGCTGAGATTTACTGGTAAGTGTTACCAGTAGTTTCTCGAATTGTTATAGACCTCATATCGACACGAATTATCGAGCTATTGGGGTCTGACGTTTACCACCCCTAGGCGAGATATGCGACATATCAGACGATCAGACCGGACTGTACGGTAGTGTTACTGGTTGGATTCACTGGAGTGTGAGCGGGCTTGCTCGTCGATCTTCAGATCGCTTAATACCCGAGTGGCCGTTACGTTTAGCAGACCGCTTGCGGCTTGTGGGTGTTTGATATGATCATCATCTGCTGCCGGCGTATTGACGAGTCTTTAGAGTCCTACACAGAGGTTTCCTGGCTCAAGCGAAACGAAATAGGAGCGCATATGAGATATGTGCGGGACCGAGAATAATACCAGTATCTGATACTGTATTCGATTCTCGCGATGTGACATTGATCGGTTATATGCGATATAGCCGGGTTATCGGATCAAGTGTTGATTCGATAAGTTGTTACTAATGATACCTGTCGGTTTTGTGCGAAATGACCGGATCATTGAATCAAGTGTTGATTTAATGATTTAATGCATAATTATATATTTGATATATTACTTTGCATTAACTAGTATCGGTTCACTTTAAGATGGATTTTCTCACTCGGATGTGTGCATTACATATGCGATATGATTTTGTGCACTAGATTGTACATGTTTGATGATACATACATTTTGGTTAAGTGTAAAGAATTAAACCATGATTAAGTGGATAATTAGGGTTTTGTTTTTCTTATTAATTTATATATACATTTATTCTTTTTGGAAAAGAAAATGAGCATGAGAAAATGGTGGCTTTCTTTAAATGCTTCATGAAGCTTTATGAAGTCTTTGACTTTGTAACCATTTTTGTCTCATGCTTAACCTAACCATTCCACTAAACCATGATTGATTCTCTACACCTAACTATGGTTCAATTATGATAAGAATGAATTTCTTTTCTCATTTTAATTTATTCTTATCATAATAACATTCTTCTTCTTCTTCTTCTTCTTCAAGAAGAGAAACTAAGCTCCATCAATGGTGATTGTTGGAAATGAGTGAGAAATCCAATTCTAAAGTCTACCCACTTCCTATTTCTTCATCCTCTACCTCTTGCCAAGTAGTAGAGTGTGTTTCCTTCACAAGTTTCTTGACTTGGTGAAGTCGGAGCTTGATTTAGCGATGCCTCGACGTAGATCATCTTCGGCATGGACATCGATGACCTAGCCCGTCCATTTTCCGATGAAACCGACGCTAGAGCCCGGGACTTGTTATGGACAGCGAGGAGACTTCATTGCGGAGCTATAGAGGTGGAGAACCGGATCTACAAAGGTTGTATTTCCGTATCTCTTAGTTAAGTGTTAACTAGTTTGCTTTTCGCCTAGATTTCTAGCCAACGATCCGTAGTCGGGTTTCTCGGCACCTAGATTTTTTGAAATTGGCATGGTTGATGCCTTGTGAGACCTTATTAAGATGCCTAGGAACCCTACAGTTCCCTTATAAAAAAAAGAGAGAAAAAAGAAAGAGGAAAATAATTCTCACAGTTTGGCATCACATGTTAAACACGTGAGCGCTCATACGCAAAGCATATAAGCGCTGAAAACAAATAACAAAAAAGGCCAAACTGACCTCACGTATTAAACACGTGAGCGCTCATATGAAAATGTTGGAGATATTGCCCTCAGAGTCAATTATTGGATCACAGGTACGTGATTGCAATGATTGAGGGAGGACCTATCCTGGTAGGACAGTCTTACTCGAGATGATAGTATGCATTTATCATCGTGTACTGTTTTAAGTGACCTGACACGTCGCTATTACACGTTGATAGAGCCCCTAGGATTCTTGCTTGACCACCAGCAGTATGAGGGCGATCATATAAGTGGGAGCTGGGGGTCTATAAGCTTATCCTTAAAAGGTCCCTAGTCGTGGGAGTTTCGAGACTGGGCATCGATACTCCATTAGTAGACTAGTGTATACAGTCGAGACCCCGACGAGGGGCGGTGGCCGGTCTCACAAGCCACTGGTGTCAGTTGGATCACCTAAGATGTATACAGGTGCTCATTGGGTTATGAGTACACCGGACAGGACTCGCCGGGAACATGCTAGTTGGTCATATACCAGACGTCAGATGGCAGTTCCCTGGTGACATGTGTGCAGGTTAGTTCATCGACCTGGGGATCGTCATTTGTCTCGTGTGAGTTCCCACTGTACTTTGATTACTACCCTACCACGGCTCAAAGGAGTCGTGCAAACAGGTTTTAGTTGGGTACAGTCCCAAGCCACATGGAGGCAGTGAGCGTATCTTCAGGGGTTCGTCTCTCCCGGTATTGGGGGTGAGGTCGTGCTGTGTCTAGGAGAGCCATTACACAAAGTCCTTGGCCAAGGCAAGGAGATTTACTGGTAGGTATTCCAGTAGTATCTCAGGGTGTTCTGGGCTACACTCCGACACGACTTGTACCGCTTTTGGGGGTCTGACTTTTACCAACCCCCTAGGCCCGCCATGCGATACTCATAGACGAACGGACCGGACTGCACGGATATTGTCACTGACAGGCTCAGTAGGGTTGTCAGGCTGAGTTCACTCACAGACGTCCCTTTTAGTCAATACTTGGTAGCCCGTTACGTATTGGCTTATACCTCTGACGTGCTAGTGGTTAAATCCACAACCGAGGTGTTGACGAGTCTTTAGAGTCCCCCACATTCAGTTACTCAGCTTTCGGGCGAAAGGTTGTAGAGGCCGTATGGAGATATGGCAAGGTCCGATCAGATACGTGCGGTATTGCACGCATCAGGATCGGACAGTTTGTACTATAGGCCGTATGGTTATACGGCAGGGTTCGATCAGATACGTGCGGTATTGCACGGATCAGGATCGAACGGATATTACTAGCCGGCTTTGGTTTAAGCCGGATCCTAGTATAGTACAGTGTAGACTTTGTCTCATTGCATTTGTATTTCGGTCGGAATACAAATGCGGGTGTGTATGCACAGTATCGGGGTTTTCCTGTAATTTATTACGGGACCAGTTTTCTGGAGTTGCCAATTTGCTTTCCGTTTCGGCCAATTTCCATTGTTCCGTTCATTGGCCGAAGATTGGTGGAGGAGGGTTTATTTGCATTGTTGCAAATAGGCATTAGTGGAGGGGGTTCTTTGCATCTTGTTACATCATGATGGTTTTCATGATGAGCACCTTACCTTGACTTCTTCTTCTCATGATGGCTTGACTTTTTGAAGCCATCATGCTTGAGATGATGGTTGCCTTGGAGTGTTGGATTTGTTGATAATCATTTCCTTTTGCATGATAGACTCCTCTCTCTCTCTCTCTTGTATCATATGAGTGAGGCTCCCATTTTTTGATAGAACTCTCTCATTCTCTCCATTCCTCTTGAGATGGCCGGCCATGTATAGGAGGGGGCTGTCCAAATATTTTGGTGAGGGTATATGGTTCATTTCATGCTCCAAAAATGTCCCCAAGTTCCTCCACATAGTTCTTGTTTCATCCCTCCACCAAAAGGCAATTCCGGTAACCCCAAAATGAGATAAATAGTTCACTACATATTCTACAGCGAACCTTGGGCACGTCGAGTAGCCGGCTTCGTGCCCGAGTTGCCTCGGCATTGAGGTGGGAGCCCGTAAAAGAAGTAGGCGATGTGGTGCGCTTCCGGCGACGGGGAGGAGACGGGACATTCCGCAGGAGATCGGGACGATGATGAGAAGACCGGAGACTTGGATCGTCGGTATATCTCTTTCCCATCTTATAGTTAGCTTAGACTAGTTAATGGTTTCGATCCGGGTGTTTAGTGCGCGGTGGTGCCGGTTTGCTAAGTCCGCAAAATTTAAGTTTTCACCGCTTCCGCATTCCGGCATCGGATTGACGGCCGGGGCGCCGCCGTGCACCAACAGTGGTATCAGAGCCTCGCCATTAACTTACTCTAGCTTGGTGTAATGTGTTTTTTGAGTTCCGATCGATCGAAATGTCCAAAAACCCGTATTTGCTCACGACAGTTTTCTGTTGGAAATTTTTAGTCTCGAAAAATTTTTCAGGTTGTAAAATATTGATGTACTGGAAAATCTAAGAGCTCTGTAAAAATTCGACGAAGTAACTCCACAGTGGGAGCGCGGAACCGCCGCGAAAACCACCTTCCCGCCGCCCTTCCGCCGCGCACTGTGGAGATCACTTCACCAATTTTTTACAGAGGCCTTCTGGGCTTAAAATATGGGTTTTGGAATATTAAAATTGGGCCCAGGTTTTCTGTGAGTGCTACAGTTTTGATTGGGGGCCCACTTGTTAATTTTTGATCGATCGGATATTTTAAACACATTTTTCACAGTATTTGAATTATATCTGCGACCGTGAATGTCACTTGATCGGTAAATCCGGTCTAACTGCTATAGCCCGGTTAGACGGATTTGCGAACGTGACTTTTACGTTGATGTTTTGTTTTTGCTGTGATGTTGCGGATCGGTCGTGGGGGGTAGCCTGGATGCAATGCTAGTACAGTTTTGTTGTATTATGTACATTTGATATTGCGGGGCGAGCGTCCGACATGTGGACTGCCGTCACTGCCTGTTTGTATTATTATTTTGGGGCACGACCTGGTTGCGGTCGATGTACCCGTTGTATGTATATTTTATTTTCTGTACTAGGATTGCCCCGCGGAGGGGTGCACGGATAGCCGGGTTCTGGAGGGCAACAAGCCCGCATCTCATGGCATTGGGATGGAGGGGGCTTCACTCTAGGATTGGCGGGCTATTCGCCGCACTCGTAGGGGGTACAGGTTGACCCAGGAGGGGTGCCCAAGTTACCGGATTCCGTGAAGTGCTGGGTGGTCCATTCACGTTGCTGAAGGGGGCTGCCTCGCTTCATGTTTTGGCGGGTAACTTGCCGCGCCCGTAGGGGTCTAGGATTTCATTGCACAGGCTATCCACACGACCAGGGGAACGTCGGGTTTCAGCGGCTCTGTGAAACCCGGGGATCCCAGATATCTGTGTTGTTTCTGTGATGCTGTTCATTCTCTGTGATGTTGCATTTTATTCACGCCTTGAGCGAAATACTATATATTGGTATATATATTAGTAGATGTCGTATATGTTTTGCATCCGCGCTAGTCCAGTCCCCGCTCTGTCGTTAGTAAGCTAACCTAACGGGTAATGACGGGACCCAGTGGCAAATGCGGATGGCATATACGTACATCAGTATATTTTCGTTCTTTTTGGTGTGATCAATTGATGGGACTGCATTGATTCGGATCAATGCAAGTTAAAACAAACCTAATCTGATGTTGTTGGAAAACTTTTCAAAAAGCTGTTATTGCAAGGACGTTTACTTTTGTTTTGCATCGTGGTATTCATTGGAATATCCTGCTCCTCAGTCGACGAGGCAAGGGCCGAGATCCCTTCACCGGGAGTGACCCCTTGGACAAAAGTTTGCGTCAGGGCAATGACTTCACTATAGCCGATTACTTTTGCTTTGCACCGTGGTATTCATTTGGAATATCCTGCACCCCAATCTACGGGGAAAGAGCCGAGATCCCTTCACCGGGAGTGACCTCTTTAGCAACGGTTTTCGTCACTATATTTTCAAAAAGCTATCAGTTCCTTCAACGATATCAAGTTCATTACGTTAAAGGTTTTCGCCAGAAACCATTCGTAGCCCTCCGTCATTTCAGTTAAATATTCGGTAGTATTCAAGCTATGTATTTTGACCTCACGCCAAGGCATAGTGTTTGGTAGCTGCCGGTTATTTATCTGTTGCATAGATAGATGCGTTGGTTTGGGACAGTCGTACTACTATTTTGGCCTACGTCAAGGGTATGTACGGGTGGGTTCAAATTAACCTGGATAATGACGGGCAGAACTTGACATGTGACTTATGATATTTTGACCTCACGCCAAGGTCATAAGAGCATGGGGTAGAAATCACATCGGGAGTTTCAAAAGAACTAAAACTTGCCAGATATGCGCATACCTTCTGGAGTGTGATAGCGTGAGCGGATTCCGTCACGTTATCATGCGATGATAGTTGGATCCCGATTCCCACTGATGAGTTAGTTTACTCCTCGGGTGACCCCGACTAATTCTTCTTTCAGGTTTGGAGGAGAATTTGAGGTACAGTGGGAGGATTCCAGATTAGATAAATTGGTAACCATTCTGATCTAGGTTAGAGTGCACGCTGAGTATTTCTTTTCTCTCTCTCTCTGGCAGCGACCATTTGACCCGACCCTAAGACTATGACTCAGTGACCAAGTTGACCGAACCTTCTTAAACACTGGCTTTTGGATTGTCAGAGTTGCAAACATCATTGCCACTCCTACTTTTACCCTTTTCTCCAGGACACCCCGTATTACTACGAACGTCCACTTCCATTGGACAAAACCATCGTATGGTTAGATACGAACTCGAAAGAATTTATTCGAGGATGGTTTCCGGTTCTGGAGAAAACGGATGGGATTATTCAGTTGTCTTTTCCTTTTACCCTCTCTCAGGTTACGAGTACTCCTTGGTTTAGGGGTAGTACACCTATTGCGCAAATTGGATTGTCTTCTTCCAAACCTTAGGCTGGTGCCGACCGGTAGGGAATGAAGAAAACCAATTAGCCTAACGATGGTGTGCAGAAGGTATTAAGTTAAGACAAAGCAAGGGATTAGTAAGAGGGCAAAGTAAATTGCAACAGATATTCACGACCAAACCAGGTATTTCTTCGCCAATCCTAAAATCACCTTTGTATTTCTCCAGGACACTCCGTATCACTACGAAGATCCACAGTTTATTGGATACTCCATCGTATGGTTATATACGAACTCGAATGGAACTTGTTCCAGTTCGGGGATGGATTCTGGTTCAGGAGAAATAGGAATAAGGTTTATTCGGTTGTCTTTTATCTTCACCCTCTCTCATTGCGAGTGTTCCTAGGATTGGGACAGTACACCCATTATGCTTATTGGATAGTCTTCTTCCAAACCATAGGCTGGTGCCGAACGGTAGGGAATGAAGAAAACCATTTGGCCTAAAGGGGTGTACAGAAGGTAAAGACTAAAGACATATGAAGGGATTTGGAGAGGTGGCAAAGAACTATACGGTTACAGTCGTGAATCTGGAAGAGGCATTACTAGGAATACCAGGATACCCCAATGAAACATTTCAATGTTTCAGTTTCACTGTGTACTATTAAAAGAAAACTGATTTCCCGATTAGACACTTACTCCAGGGTATGTATTTACCAGGTACGATTCTCACATCTGTATGGTTTTACAGATGATGAGTGGGAGTAGGTTATTGGGAATTGGGTGATCATCCTCATTGTATCGGGATTCGTTGTAATCGGTGATATTTGAGGAAATCACCTGGGCTGTTTGCCGGGTGGCAAATATTTGGTTTTGAATATCCGCTGTTATGCACCAATTTCAAATTGATGTATCTGTACGTCTATTTTCATAGAGTGAGATATACCTTTTTGAAATTATGTCTACGACATTTACCTATATCAGTGGATGGTTAGGTAAGGAGCATTGAACAGCGGTGTAATTCTTCTTAACCATAAGTACAGTTTTCAACCTACGACACACAGTGAATGAGTTATCAGACTCAAGGGACTTATACAGAGTATTGTATGTTGTCCAGGGTCCATCAGGACAGAGGGGTGGTCCTCATACTATATTCGGTTTACTTATGACTTCTCTAGTTTTTAGACAGGTGTGTTTCCCCCAATTAGAGCAAGGCTCTACTGAATTTTGAAAATTCGAAATTTGAAGCAACGCTTCGGTTTCCGTGCGCAGTGCGCAATCTGCCACGTGGCAGAAGCCAATTCGGCAGCGTAACGCCCGAGACGGTGCGTCCCATCAGAGCAAGGCTCTTCAGAAAACGTAATTAAAGACTTAACTGCGCAAATGCATGGCAGCGCGACACGTGTCTGCGCAACTGCGCAAGCGCAGTGATGCACGACACGTGTCTGCGCAGTTGCGCAATCGCAACTGCGCAAGCGCACGGGAGCGCGACACGTGTCTGCGCAGTTGCGCAATCGCAACTGCGCAAGCGCACGGATGCGCGACACGTGTCTGCGCAGTTGCGCAACCACAACTGCGCAAGCGCACGGATGCGTGACACGTGTCACACGCTGGTGAGTTGCGCCGCAACTGAATGAAGATTTAGACAAATCTTTTCTGTTCTCCTGTAAAACAGGAACCCTTGGATCAGAGATCCAATGGTGGGAAAATTCCCAAAATTATTCAGGAAAGATTTTGTTAACAAATCCAACAAATTGGTGGGCACTATAAATAAGACCCCAGGCCTCATTCAAAGGGCATCAGATAATCAATCATCATCGAGAGAGGGAAAAAGCTTCTGAAAAAAGAGAGCTCTTGAAGATTAATCAAGAACAAAAAAAAAAGAAGGTAAAATTTCTGAAGAACAGAAAATAAAAAGATAAATAGTGCCTTGCACTTGATATGAACCCTTGGTTCTAAAAAATAAAAGAATAATAAATAGTGCCTTGCACTTGATATGAACCCTTGGTTCTGTGAAAAGAAAACAAGAAGAAAAACTTGTTTTCTTTTGATCTAAATGTAGATCAAAAGTGCTATGCACTTTTGTTTCTTCAATCAGAAGATTCTTGAGTTCCTGCAACTCATTATTTAAAAGGGCCTGGCCCAAATCAGAAATAAAAGGGTAGAGCCCTATTTAAAAAAAAAAATCTTGAGGGCCTGGCCCAAATCAGATCACAAAAATAAAAGGGCAGAGCCCTATTTGGAAAATTCTTGAGGGCCTGGCCCAAATCAAATCATACAAAGGGCAGAGCCCTGTTTGGAAATGCTTGAGGGCTTGGCCCAAATCAAACTGCAAGAATAAAAAGAGGCAGAGCCCTGTTTAGATTGATTCTTTTAATCGGGCAGAGCCTAAAATAAAAATTGGACTTAACCCAATCCTGGCTGTAAGTCCTTAAATTAAATGCCTCTCACAAACTAAGTCATGACCGGTTCGAGGGTACATCTCCGAACTCCTTTGACATCTGTCGTTGTAATTCCTCAACGACGTCAAAGAGGCGACGAGTCCCAACGACCACTCATCTAAAATCGGACCGAAACGTCCCTAAACTAATATCGGACCGAAACGTCCCTAAACTAATATCGGACCGAAACGTCCCTAAACTAATGACGGACCGAAACGTCCCTAAACTAATGACGGACCACTACGTCCCTAAACTGGCGACGGACCGAAACGTCCCTAAACTAAAATCGGACCGAAACGTCCCTAAACTAATGACGGACCACTACGTCCCTAAACTGGCGACGGACCGAAACGTCCCTAAACTAAAATCGGACCGAAACGTCCCTAAACTAATGACGGACCACTACGTCCCTAAACTGGCGACGGACCGAAACGTCCCTAAACTAATAATGGGCCACCACGTCCCTAAATTGGAACATGGACCACTACGTCCCTAAACTGGCGACGGACCGAAACGTCCCTAAACTAAAATCGGACCGAAACGTCCCTAAACTAATGACGGACCACTACGTCCCTAAACTGGCGACGGACCGAAACGTCCCTAAACTAAAATCGGACCGAAACGTCCCTAAACTAATGACGGACCACTACGTCCCTAAACTGGCGACGGACCGAAACGTCCCTAAACTAATAATGGGCCACCACGTCCCTAAATTGGAACATGGACCGCTACGTCCCTAAACTGACACCATAGGGCCCAAACGCTCTTTTGTCGGATCTAAACGGTCCCGTCTAAGTTGATCTTAACCCCAAATACGGTTAACGTGTCCTTAGATCTTTAAATAAAACCCCAAGTCAACTTTGGTTCAAGGGTACATCTCTGAACTCCTCAGACGCCTGTCGTTGTAATCCCTCAACGACGTCGGAGAGGTGACGAGTCCCGACGCCCAGATAATTAAATCAGTCACTATGTTAAGTCGATCTTAGTCTAGAACATGACTAATGTATCCTTAACGAAGGTTTAAGTTGATCTTAGCCGCAATGCGACTAATGCATCCTTAAACTAAAAAACACCAAACTCAAATCTAAGCAAACACGGATTTGGACTAATCCACGTCCTACGGGCGACGACATCACTAAGTCTCCGTATACAATCCACGGGCAACCACAAACAAAATAAACATACACGACACGAAGTGAAATTCTGGAGAAGGAGAAAGTTGTTATCGCAACGCGATAGCGTAATTAACTGCAGGGGCTTGCGCCTGCAGGGAAGAGCGTCCCCACAATCAAAAACCCCTCACCCTGAGGGGGAATCTGACAAAGTCTGCTACATCGGCCGCATCCGTCTAAACCTCCGATACTCGGTGCCATAAATCAACTTGGCATCTTCGGAGAGATAGACGGATAAAAACCAAATAGCATCTGCCCCGAACCCCAGGCTACGTGACGTCCTGACGTCGCAGGCCGCCGTTCGGAGGGGAACAGATTCTGGCACGCCCGGTGGGACCTTTTCCTCTTTCCACTCCACACTTCGTGTGTCGTCTTCGTGAACCAATCGCGGTTTGTTAAATGGTTGTCCTCGGATTTCAAGTTGCTAAGATTTGGTCTTTTGTCTGGCGCAGAACTCAAGATCCAATGGCCACCAGCTGCACCAACTGCTCGAAGTGCCAGGGCAGCGGACGTTCCACCTCACCGAGAGGTGTAGCATATGGACCCCAAGCGGCTTCCTTCCTGACTCTGCCGGTAGACCAGGTGACTCAAGCCACCACCGGCTTGTTCTTCGGGACCATGGTCCCGCCTACAAGCTTCTCCATGCCGATATCCGCACCAGAAGCGAAAAAGAAGTCGGTGTTCGACCGGCTCACTGCTACCATGACCCCTGTCAACGGGTCGCCCGCTACTAAGATGACAGCCTCTGTTTTCACCAGGCTAGGTCAGGATCATAAAGTGGCTGTCCCAAAGAGGGCAACGGCCACAGCTTCGGAAGTCGTTGGAGCGGCTTCTCCTGTCAGAAAGTCAGTCTTCACAAGATTGACGGTTCCTACTCCTCCTTCGGCTGGTCAAAAAGCATCAGTCTTTGATAGGCTGACACCGGCAGTTACCCCACACCTAAACAGGGGGCAACAAGAAACTATCCCGATTTCCGAGCCAGTCCCAATGGCTCGTCGTGCGCGACGTCGTCACTGGCAACGAATAAGGAAAGCAGGGGGCAACTCCCCTTCAGGGCTAACCCCGCCTGCTCCAGTGGCGGAGGTCAATGCTGCTGTTCCAACTGGGAACAGCTTTGAATTACTGAGAAAAGTGAGAAAGAACTCCCCAACCGCCGTATTGAAAAGATCTCCTCCGCCGGTGGAAAAAGCTCCGGAGGCAAAACAAGAACAGCCCTCTCAACGGCTGTCGTCCAAAATTTATAAAGTCTGGCGGAGAGTTCAAGACTCCGTGATTGACTCAGACCACTTCCGTCGCCAGAAAAGGGCGAAGGTGGAAAAAGACAAGAACCACCCCATTAAACGGAAGGGGGCAACAAATGCTAGGATGCCCACTTCAGCGGCTCCTTCAACCTCAAAGGTCCATAAAAGGAAAAGACCAGAGAAAGCTCCCGCGACGATGACAAAATCTAAAAGCGGCGAACCCAAACGCCCCAAGTCAGGGGGCATGATAGTACATACGGTCTATATGGCTTCGGGAAAAGAAGAAAGTCGTACTTCTACGGGCTACCGACCGCTTACCCGGTCAGTGACCAAGTCTCAGGAGCAGCAACAAAAGCTCCAGGAGATGATGACTACAATGGCTGCACTCACGGGGCCAAAAGAGAATCCTGAGACGTCCTTAGATGAACGCCAAGAGGAAGAGACCGACGCTGAGTTCCTCCGCCGAACACTGGAAAAGAGAGACAAAGAGGCTGCGGAACAGGCAGCCAACATAAAGAAAATGGCCCTCCTGTTCCAGGATGTGGTGGGTATGATGATTCAACCAGATCCACCTGTTGGAGATCCCCCGATCATTCTGGAAGATGATAGAGGAGAGACATCGAATCCTCCACCGGCTCTATCCGCAGCTAAAGAGGATACCATATCAAAAGCTGATTTGGATGAATATATTGCTCAACAAATACGGGTGCATCAGGCGGTTGAAGCAGCCGGTCAGATCGTGAAAACGGGGCGGCCATATCCGGGCTGGTACGACCAAATCAAGTACCCGCCAGGTTACACAATTCCTAAGTTTCATGTCTACAAAGGGACCGGCAATCCCCATCAACATGTGGCCCAATTCAGGGCTCTTTGCGGTAATACCGGCGGCGACGACAAGCTTTTGCTTCGCCAGTTTGTTGGAAGTTTATCTGATACGGCGTTTGAATGGTATTCTGAGCTTCCCAACGACTCTATAAAAACCTTTGCGGAGATGGAGCTACTCTTCACCCAACGCTTTGCAAGTGCCAGTGAGCGTACCCCGATGACGGCACTGATCAATGCCAGGGTAAAACCCGGCGAGACATGGGTTCAGTACGCTATACGGTGGCGTAATCTATGGTCTAAGTGTGAACAGCGCATAGAAGAAGCCCCTGCGGTGGGAATGTTTGTTGGAACACTCGATCCACAAGCAACCATTTCACAATTTATGATGTTCTTCAAGCCGACTTCCTTCCAGGCTTTGATCGACAAATTGGCGCAGATGGACCAGATGGGCCATAAACCTCCTCTCCCGAAGCCGGATTCCCGAAACGACAAAGGAAAGGGAAAAGCGATCGTCGTCGCTAATGCCCAACAACAACCGAACGATTCGAAGCCGGTTGCTCGTCCAAATAATACACGCCCGTACGTACCCCTTGAGGACAGGATGGGACGGACCTACTCCTTCCCCCGTGATAAAACAAGGAGGTTATTCGAGCTGGCATTGCGCAACAGGCTCATAAATCTGCCAGATCCAAAACGTCCGTCACAACCGAGTGACGTCAACGATCCTAATTACTGCCCTTATCATAGAGTGTTGGGACATCCAATCGAAGACTGTTACGTTTTCAAAAATTGGCTTGAGAATCAATACCGTCAGGGAAAATTTGCGCTGTCTGACAAATGGAAGGTGAACCCTCCGCAGCCCCACACCTATAAGGGGACGAATACGCCGGGGGCAACATGCTCCGTTATTGAAGAGGCTCCCTGGGAGGTTGTATTATCGGCCAAAACGAGGAGAATGCTAAATGATCTTCAAACCTGCCCAGCGGTCAAGTGGAAGAACCCCTTGGAACCGCAGGTTATTGAGGGGATGTTGAAGCCACGACCGACTCCGAAGACCGATGGTGGTAGTTCAAGCGTTCATAGCCAGCCGTCAAAATCTTCGAAAAAGAAGAAGAAGAAATCTAAGAAGCCCGTGAAGCCTGATGACAAGCGCACGGACTTACAAAAGCGAATCGACGCGCTGGATGAATATAACCAAAAGGCGCGAACTCCCATTACGCTCCAAGATTTCCTTGATCACGTCTTCCAAAAAGAAGATGAAGGAGAAAGTTCATCGGATGAATCTGACGAATATGTGGCAAGTTGTCATATGATCTCCCATTCGACCACGAACGATGAAGGAACTTCTGGCACTGAAACGCTGGGGGCAAATGCCGAATCAGGAACCCCAGGGTTACCGGTTGAAATGATTAGCGCGTTTCTTAATGAAGCTCGGTTGAAAAGCAAGGCTGATCGAGAACGCGAGACGGCTATATTCGAAAGGGCTAAGCGTCAGCGACTTGAGAAAGGAGCTGAAATGATCCCGTTGGAGCAAAATGCCTCCACCACTGACAAAAGCCAATTCAAGATAAAAAAGAAATTTGCTAAGGCCATATCGATGGGCATGAAGCTACCACCCTCTGAAGAAAAAATTACTGGCACGGTAGAAATGCACCCCTCTTATTGCTTATACCATCAGAAGGTCTCGCATTCCACCCAAGATTGCAAAGCTTTCAATGGATGGTGGCAAGGATACGTCGCTAATCGACAACGATTTAAACGGGAAAAACGTAAAATTCGCCGAGAGCGAAGAAATACGACTAAAGAACTTGAAAGAACTGCCGGCAATTGTTACATGGTTAACACTACCGGGTCACAAGTGCCTACATTTGGGAGCGACTCCGATGAAGAGCTAGAGCTTGGTCCCCTCTTCGAAGAATCCACTTCGGGAAAAGAAAAAGAACCAAAGGCCTGCGAGAATATACAGCTGCGCAATCGAACATTACCCGAAAAGAACCTCGGACCCTTGAATAAGAAAAACAAAGGGAAAGAGAAGGTCTCTGAAGACATCGCTTTGGATGACCAAGTTGCGGAAGAGTTAACCGCCAAGAATCCCCCAAAAAGGAGTAAAGTAGATTACAATGTCTTGGCGCATCTGAGAAAGCTACCCTCACAACTCAGCATTCTCGATGCCCTATTGCTATCAAAAGAGGCGAGGGATTCTTTGGTTAAGGCCCTACAAGATCCGGACCAGTTCCAAGCTTTCCTAGCCGAACAAAAGATGAAGGGTGAATTGGAAGAGGTGCACACAGCCGACGTTGCTTTTGGTGATGAAGACCTTCTCCTCGGGACATGTGAACACAATCGCCCCCTTTATGTCTTGGGATACTGCCATGACATAAAGATAGGAAAAATCTTGGTCGATAACGGATCGTCTGTCAATTTACTCAATGTGCGAGTGTTAAAGGAGATTTGCATGAGTGTCCAACACCTCGCCCGGGACAAAATCACCATCTCCGGTTTCGACTCTCAATCCTCAAAGACTCTTGGATCTGTGATTTTGACGCTACGCTTCGGGGTGCTCGTCACAGACATCAAATTCCATGTTATAGACGCCAAGACGTGCTACAATGCTCTGCTCGGCCGACCATGGCTACACGAATACAATATCATCCCTTCTACACAGCATCAGTGCATGAAGTATTCTAGGGACGGCCTCGAGTACACAGTGGCAGGAGAGTTGAATCCATTTTCCGTGAACGAAGTTCGCAGGTATGAAGATGCTAAATACTTCCTACCGAGTTTCGAAGACACGGAAAGGTGTCACAAACCGGAGAACAAAACTAACGCAACCATCCCTGTCTTCGGCAGTGACACCGAGGAGGAGGAGGATATAATCTATTCAGGTCCGTCCCAATCCACCAGACCAGGACCATCCGTTCCTTCATTGATCTTCGGCAGTGATTCAGAGGATGAAGTTCGCGCTGTATTCCCTGCTCGGCCTTCGATACGGGCTTCTGCCGATGAAGAGCGAAGTCTACAGATAACCATGGTGCCGCTTGAACATTACAAAGAACTGGATGCACTCGACACCAACAGCGTAGAAGAATTGCAGACATTCTATATCCCTCCCGGACGAAAAGGCGAGAAAGCAATCCTATTCTACCGTTCTGAAGAAAACAAGGTGGAAAAAGAAATTTGGCACGGCGCGGATCCCACGCTCGACAGGCTCCAACCTATCCGTCTTCCCAGATATTACACCCAAGGTTTAAAGAAACTGCTGAAACGCCAAGGGATGTCCTTCACACAGACCGCTAGAAAAGCCAAATTCTATGACAAGGTCTGGAACGTTCCCGGGACTCAGTGCAAACTGCCTAACGGGAGAACAGAGACGAAAGGACTCGGGTATATTCGCTCAAAGAAACGTGAGCTAATAAACAGCTGTTATGCCATGTATGACTTTGATGAAGAAGCAGACGCTCACTGGGAAGACGCTAATCCTGAATCAGTAAAAGTTCCCGATGCGAGACCTCCTAACCCATCGTCTGAAGGCCAAATGAGCAAACCTACAAGGGATGCCAGTCGAGAAGCCCGAGATGATCACGATCGTGAAATGGCAATCTATGAGAAGGCCAAGACACGGCGCCTCCTTCAGCGGGCGATGAAAGACGAAAACGCCGCCCCTTGTCAACCTGCTATGAAGAAGGTTCGACTCGAAAGCAGAAATAAGTTGAAAGGCAAGAGAAGCGCTCGACAACCACAAAGCAAAGCTAAGAAGCCACGCATCCGAGAGTCGAGCGTTGTTGACCAAGCCATCATGAAGAAAATGGGTCGAGCATACTCATTTCCTCAGAACAAAACAAGGAAAATACTTGAGCTTGCTCTGAAACATCAAATGCTTACTCTGCCAGAGTCTAAACACCCTGAGCAAGCAGGCGAAGTCTCCAACCCAAAGTATTGCTTTTACCATCGAGTAATAGGGCATCCGCTCGAAGATTGCTTCACCTTCAAGAATTGGGTCGAAGATCAATATCAGCTTGGAAAGTTCGCGTTGTCTGATAACTGGAGGTAGCACCACCACAGAAGCACGAGCCCGAAACCGCGAAAGAAAAACCAGTTCCACATCGGAGTGGGCAGAAAATTCACACCTGTCATGTGATAACAATATTAAAAGAAGGGTCCGACGATATGAACAACCTCCCTTGGTGCTTTGAAAACAGCAGCGATGAGGTGATCTCAGAATTTCCCCCAGCTCCGAAAGAACTGGAGGACGGAATCCATACCACCGCAGATAACCTCAGGAAAATCGAGTTGGGGAAAGTAGATGATCCGCGACCGACATTCGTCAGCGAGCTGCTGTCTGAAGAGAGGGTGGCTGCGTTAAAAGACGTCCTTGTGCAGCATAAAGATTGCTTCGCATGGAACTATTCCGAGATGCCGGGACTAGATCCAGAAGTTGCTGTACATAGACTAGCAATATCCCCAGACGTCAAGCCGATCAAACAGGCGCCGAGAAGAATGCGACTCGAGCTTGAGATGAGCATAAACACCGAAGTCAAAAAGTTAATCGACTCTGGCTTCATTCAGGAAGTTCAGTACCCTGAATGGATTGCCAACATCGTCCCAGTAATGAAGAAAAATGGGACAGTGCGCATATGCGTAGACTTTCGGGATCTTAATAAAGCCTGCCCGAAAGATGATTTCCCAGTGCCAGTCACTGAACTTATGATAGACAATACATCCACTCATGAGGTTTTCTCCTTCATGGACGGCTCGTCGGGGTATAACCAGATAAAAATGCATCCCGAAGACCAGAAGCACACAGCCTTCAGGACTCCTCTTGGTATATTTTGTTACAAAGTGATGCCCTTCGGTTTGAAGAACGCCGGTGCTACTTATCAGAGGGCCATGACAAAGATCTTCGACGACCTCATACATGAAATCGTTGAATGCTATATCGACGATCTCGTAGTTAAAAGCAAATCATACGAGGAACATCTCGAGCATTTGAAGATCGTGTTTCAACGCCTTCGGCAATACAACTTGAAGATGAATCCTCTTAAATGTGCGTTCGGGGTTTCCTCGGGCAAATTCCTAGGATTCGTCGTTCGACACCGAGGTATTGAAATAGATCCGTCAAAGATCAAAGCGATCATGGAGATGCCTCCGCCGAGGACTCTCAAACAGTTGCGGTCTCTCCAAGGGATACTCGCATACATACGGCGATTTATAGCCAACCTTTCAGGAAAGTGCCGTCCTTATAGTCACCTGATGAAGAAAGGAACCCCATTCGTTTGGGATCAAAAATGCCAAGGCGCACTGGATGAGATCAAACAATACCTGCAGAACCCGCCGGTGTTGGCTGCTCCGGTTAAGGGAAAGCCTCTTATTCTTTATACAACCGTCCTTGAAGGTTCCTTAGGCGCACTATGGGCACAAGAGAACGATCAAGGGAAAGAAAGGGCACTCTATTACTTAAGTCGAGTGCTGCTGGGGGCAGAAAGCAACTATTCTCCCATTGAAAAACACTGCCTGGCATTGATCTTCGCAATAACAAAGCTTAGGCACTATGCGTTGGCCCACGAGGTCCGTCTGATTTCAAAAGTGGACCCTCTCAAATATCTAATGTCAAAAGCCATATTGACGGGACGACTCGCTAAATGGGCCCTGCTCTTGATGGAATTTTCGATAACATATCAACCTCTCAAGGAGGTAAAAGGCCAGGCCATCGCCGACTTCCTTGCTGAGCATCCCATACCTGCCGACTCTCCTTTAAATTGCGATTTGCCAGACAGACACGCGTTTGACACAATCGACAGTGGTGATAGCCGTTGGGAGCTTTATTTCGATGGAGCATCTTCTATGAAAAAGCACAAACAAAGTACGCCAATGATCAAATCGGGAGTGGGACTCATCTTCGTGACTCCACAAGGAGGGATAATGCGCTTCGCCTTCTCCTTGACGGAGCCGAGAACGAATAATGAGGCTGAATATGAGGCTTTGATAGCAGGCCTCGAGATCGCCATCGATATGGGGATTGAAAGACTCCTCATATATGGGGACTCCCAACTAGTCGTCAGTCAAGTGAACGGCGATTACCAAACATGCAAACCGGAATTGGTAAAATACGGTGAAAAAGTGCAGCAACTGCTAACCCAAATTCCCTCCTACATATTGGAAAGTATACCGCGCGCGGAAAACAGCAAAGCAGACGCACTAGCCAAACTTGCTAAAGAACTGGCTGACGAGAACCTCGACGACGTTAGAATCGTAGTACAAAGCCGTCGAGTGCTCGCCCCAACAGAAATATCTCCGGAATCGTCCGAAGAAAAAGGAACGACTGAGCAGTCGACCTTACAAATAAAAGACCATGAGAAGGTTGAGGATTGGAGGGAAGTCTTTATAGACTACTTCAAGTCCCACCGAATGCCCGAAGATGCGTCCGCAAGACATCAGCTCATGAAACGAGCTCTGTCTTTCGCCTTCGTCAATGATACTCTGTACAAGAGGTCATTCGATTCTCTGTGGTTGAGATGCTTAGGACCTGACGAAGCGAGAAGGGTCGTCCAAGAAGTTCACGACGGACTCTGCGGTTCCCACCAAGCAGGCCCTAAGATGAAGTTAAAGATAAAGCGGACGGGCTACTACTGGCCCACGATGATGCAGGATTGCCTAGAATACGCGAGGCAATGTCATTCATGCCAAATTCATGGAGACTTCATCCATCAGCATCCCAACCCACTGCATCCAACAGTGGCTAGTTGGCCATTTGAAATGTGGGGAACTGACATAGTCGGTCCCATCGAACCAGCATCGTCAAAGGGACATCGTTTCATCTTGGCGACGACTGATTACTTCTCCAAATGGGCAGAAGCGGTACCGTTGAGGGAAGTGAAAACGGAAAACATCCTCCATTTCTTCAAAACGCATGTCATATACCGGTTTGGAACCCCAAGAAGGATCATCTCTGACAATGGGCCAGCCTACCGAAGTCATAAGATTAGCCGCTTCGCACAGCAGCACAATATAGACTGGAGATATTCCTCAGTTTATAACCCCCGAGCTAACGGTCTAGCTGAGGCCTTCAACAAGACCTTGACGAAAATCATGAAGAAAACGGTGTCACGAAATAAGAGAGATTGGCACGAAAGATTGCAAGAAGCTCTTTGGGCGTATCGAACTACATTTAAAACGGCCACAAACACAACGCCGTACGCGTTGGTATTTGGGACGGAAGCAGTACTCCCCCTCGAGATAGAATTACCCTCTCTACGAGTGGCAGTCCATTACGAGTTGACGGACGAAGAAAATGCTCACCTTCGGTTTGAAGAGCTTGACGCCCTTGATGAAATCCGGCTTCTAGCACAGCAAAATTTGGAAGCTTATAAAGTAAAGATGACGCGCTCATATGAAAGATTGAGTCGCCCGAGGACATTCCACCAAGGCGAACTCGTGCTAGTCGTCAAAAGGCCCATGGTCCCCAATCGCGCCAAGCGGGGAAAGTTTGAGCCAAACTATGAAGGACCGTACATCATTGATAAGGTCTACCAGGGCGGGGCCTATCTACTCATGGACATGCACGGTGAAAGGCCTTTCAGGCCAATAAACGGTCGCTTCTTAAAGAAATACTACGCTTAATGAGCCACAGCCTAGGTCAATGGTAGATGACGACGACTATGTCCGCTCACTATCTTCCTAAGCTCAAGCTTTATAAGCAGTAGCCGACCCTCTCAACGGTGGACCGAAATGTCCTTAAACTAATATCAGACCGAAATGTTTTTAAACTACTACCGCTGCATCTTTAGACTAACGAGATAAAAAAAAAAATAAATAAATAAAAAAATAATATAAAAAAAAACAAAAAAAAACGGTATGTCCATAAGCAAGAAGGGCACGGATGAAAACCCGAAAGGGCTCCGTGAGTAAAAACAGCAGGGCTACCGGCGAGTGTTCGTGAAAACCCGAAAGGGCGCGACCTCGTAAAAAAAAAAGAGAAAAAAGAAAATAAAAAGAATAAAAAAAAAACGGTATGTCCATAAGCAAGATGGGCATGGATGAAAACCCGAAAGGGCTCCGTGAGTAAAAACAGCAGGACTACCGGCGAATGTTTGAGAAAACCCGAAAGGGCGCCACTTCGTTAAAGAACCCTTACAGAGTCCTCTCGACCCTGTAAGGAGAAACCACCCGCGTGAGATCCTTACGACTCACAAAGGAACAACACACTTAGGAATCCCCACGATTCCTAAGGAGAAAACACGCTTGCGAGATCCTCACGACTCGTAAGGAGAACTCTCTTATGGGACCCTCACGGCTCATAGGATTTGAAAGTCTTAAGTCACAGAGACCTAAACCTGTGCTTAAGCAAACCCCCACAAACTTCCAATGTTGCCCTACAAGTGGTTCAATATTGACCCTTGTATACAATCCACGGGCGCGAATAAACGTTTCCCTAATCAAGGTCCATCCGTGACTGGGAATATGTTTGCATAACCCTTGTAAGTCCTCTCGATTTATGAGAAGAAAACCCTCCTGTAGGATCCTTACGACTTACAGAAGAACAAAACACTTAGGAACCCTCACGGTTCCTAAGGGAAAAATACACCTACAAGATCCTCACGACTTGTAGGGAGAAATACCTTCACGAGACCCTTACGGCTCATGGAGTCCAAAGCCTTAGCCGACAAGATCTTAACCCTGGTCGCTAAGCCTCCTTTGTTCGACAACGACAGAGGCAAATGATGATTCGCTCCTGGTAGTATCCCAGTTGCAGCGCTGCTGATGCCGAAATCGGTGTCCAATCTTAGGTCTACGGAGAAAGCCAATAGACCGCACATGCATACAAAATAGCCGAAATGATAGGGCAACTTGCAATAAAAAATAGCAAGTATAAAAAATGTACGCATGGAAAATAGCCGAAATGATTGGGCAACTCGTAATGAAAAGCAACGGGTAAAGATAAAGTAAAAAGCCGAAATGATTGGGCACCGCGAAAAATAGCTGAAATGATTGGGCAATCGCGACCTTCGCGATATAAAAGCTGAAATGATAGAGCATCGCGGAAATAAAATAAAACAAAAATAAGAAATGATGAAACTTCGGCCCTACAGTTAAGATCACATCGATCCCTGTATACAATCCGAGGGCGCAAACAAAGAGGAAACCATACTTCCCCAGCGGATTCCGTCGAATGACGAAGCCAAACCTCAACGGTTCATTTCAACCGAAGAAGCCAGCAAATTCCTCGACTCACGGATACAAACACTCCTTGACGAGAGCTTCCTGATCCGCGTCGACCCGCAGAGCCACCAGTGCCTCCGTAGGAACCATCGACTCGTTTCAAACCCCAGGGACACAAATAATCCTTGGCGCTTGGGAAACAAATAATCCCTCGCAAAACTTCTCAACTCACGGATACAAACACTCTTTGACGAGAGCCTCCTGATCCGCGTCGACTCGCAGAGCCACCAGCGCCCTTGTGGGAACCATCGACTCGTTTCAAACCCCAGGGACACAAATAATCCTTGGCGCTTGGGAAACAAATAATCCCAGCAATTTCCTCGACTCACGGATACAAACACTCCTTGACGAGAGCTTCCTGATCCGCGTCGACCCGCAGAGCCACCAGTGCCTCCGTAGGAACCCTTGACTCGTTTCAAACCCCAAGGACACAAATAATCCTTGGCGCTTGGGAAACAAATAATCCCTCGCAAAACTTCTCAACTCACAGATACAAACACTCCTTGACGAGAGCCTCCTGATCCGCGTCGACTCGCAGAGCCACCAGCGCCTCCGTGGGAACCATCGACTCGTTTCAAACCCCAAGGACACAAATAATCCTTGGCGCTTGGGAAACAAATAATCCCAGCAAATTCCTTGACTCACGGATACAAACACTCCTTGACGAGAGCCTTCTGATCCGCGTCGACTCGCAGAGCCACCAGCGCCTCCGTGGGAACCATCGACTCGTTTCAAACCCCAAGGACACAAATAATCCTTGGCGCTTGGGAAACAAATAATCCCTCGCAAAACTTCTCAACTCACGGATACAAACACTCCGTGACGAGAGCTTCTCTGACTCATATCTCAGGCAGTAAAGATTCAAAAAAAAACTTGCTTCCTGAACAATGGGACCCTGCAAGTCAATCCTAAATGGTCTCTTGCATACTATTCACGGGTCTCACTCTTTGAAGTCGATTCTCGACAAAAAGGGAAACAACCGCTTACGAGCCCTCTCGACTCGTAAGAAGGGCAATGGGACCCTGCAAGTCAATCCTAAATGGTCTCTTGCATACTATTCACGGGTCTCACTCTCTGAAGTCGATTCTCGACAAAGAGGGAAACAACCGCTCACGAGCCCTCTCGACTCGTAAGAGGGAGAAATTCTCTCATAAGATCCTTTCGACCTATGAGAGAAAGCTACACTTGGGAATCCTCACGATTCCTAAGGAGAAAATCCACTTACGAGATCATCTCGATCCGTAGGGAGAAAAGTCTCTATGAGACCCTCACGGCTCATAGAGTTGAAAAGTCTTAGGCAGCAGATCCGAACCTGCGGCCTAAGCCATCGTTATATCTTGAAGAAACCAAAATGCTTACTCTGTTACCTGTCAATCATGTTTATCAAGACAGCATGCTGATAATAAGAGAAGGGAGAAAGCAAAGAAATAATACAAGACATTGCAAAAAAATGTGTATCTTTATTTATTAACTCAATCAAGTACATGGCGAATCGTATAAAAGAATAAAGAATGTATACATCTTATTCAAAAAAGAAAATTACAAGTATATTGATACAATGGCAGTTATTGGGAAGGAAGCGTCTTGCATAGGTGTATCAATCGCTCGCAGATGTCCTTCCATGCCTTCTCTTGATCGGCTACCACCGCCAGCTCTGCCTCCACTTGGGCTCGTTGTCGCAAGACCACTGCAAGCTGCTCCCTCACGCCCTGATAAGCAGCCTCCCGACTTGGGATATGGCGCTCAGCCACGTCAAGCTTCCTCTTTAAGTTTAGCCCATGGGAGATGCGCTCCAAGAGACCCTCAAAGATAGTCTTCACTTGGGCAGCATTTGCCTCAACCTCAGCGCGCAGATGGGCCGTTTCGTTTGAGGTCTTTTGGCATTCCCTTAGTCTCCGAGCTGCTTCTTGCTCCAAGTGGCGGGAGTGCGAAGTGCTTTGCTCGAGCCAAGTTGTGCGTTGGGCGCTCAGAGCTAAAGCTTCGGGAGCAGGGCGCGTCAACTCCAGCCGATACAAGCAGGCCTCGATCTCCCTGCAGTGGTTAACCCAAGATTCAACGACGCCCTCGTCATGAAAAGTTACGAGCGCCGCTAACATTGGGTTAACATCCGCAGCGAAATCGACAGCAGAAGGGAGAGCGTCCATGCTGAGCTCTTCAATATACCCGCTCAGCATGCCTAGACTCATCACCGCACCCTTTGAAGACGGACGTCTCAGAAAGGGGCCTGCCGGTAAAAGGACGCGAGCCTCGAAGGGGACCGGAACCGGAACAATAGCTGCAAAACAAAACAGGGTTAAACGATGGTTCAAAAGATGTTAAAGGATTACCAAAAAGGAGATCTACTATACCAGCAGCAACGGACGGCAGAGCCGGGAGGGCCGGTAGCGCGACAGGGCTTGCATCCCCTCCTTCGATTTGTGGCACTGCAATAAAGAAAAGGAAAAGTCAGAAATCGTCCCATTGCTAGAAAAAAGGAGTAAATAAAGATATTACCGGCGCCACTAGAAGGAGAAGCGAGTTCGGATGGGAAAGAAAAGTGCGGGAGCAACACTTGATACAAGTGATCAAAAAGCACTCCTGCAAAGGCACAACGGTGTAACGTTAGTACAAAAGCCGCATTTTTGAAAGATTAATGCATGAGTCGTAAATCCATACCTTCCAACATCCGTGACGGTACAAGGGAAGACGGGGAGGTGACTACTGCCAAAGCAGTAGTTGACGGCGCCCCCTCGAGCAGTGGAGCATCAGTACTGGCGGCACCTGCAAGAACAAGTTTGTTAGAAGAGATCACAAGATATATACAAAAAAAAACGGAGAAATGCTGGTGAAAAAAAAAAAAAAAAAATTTTACCCGACGAGCTGCCAGCAGAAACTGAGGCGGTCCCTTCCTCCACTGACGGAAGACCACCGCCTGTAGCTTCATCACCCGACTCAAGGGGAACCGTTGTTATGCTCTCAAGCTCTGCAGGCGGCGGGGAACCATGACAGGGAAGGCCAAGATAGGAACATTGCCAGATTCCTGAGAAGGAGCGCCTAGCTCGTCCTCAGGAATCATGGCCGCCTCACCTGCTGCTCCCTCAGGATCAGCGATTACAGCTGCCCCGTCCATCGGCACTACGAGGTCCCCAGCCTCAAGTACCTCACCCTCTACCGCCTTCGGCTCGGTCGAGACAATCATCTCATCTGCCGCCACTTCGGGTACGGCATCAATGACTTTCTCCGCGATAGGTTCCTCAATCTCGGCTCCAGGCCCCATGGCCTCGACAAAGTTGCCCACTGTCGGTTCGGGTTCGGCGAATACCGCTTCTTCCGCTCCCTTGGGTTCGACGGTCGTCTCCGCCTCCCCCTCAGTTGGACTTGACCCTGCAAGATGAGATATGTATAAGCCAATAGTTTTACAAGTCATACAACAAGGCTATGAAAGGAGTACTACCTGAAGCGGATTTATCATTAGCGTTCCGAACCGCGCGTGCAACTTGCCGATGAGCGGTAGACAGAGCCACAGGGGGCTCTTCAGAAGGAGTACTAGCGTGAGGAACAGTGCTAGGGCCCGCTCCTGCGGCCAGAGCAGCTCTGCGCGCCTTAGCTTCGCGTCTGGACCGCTTCCGCTCCTCTTGAGCCGATGAGACAGATGCCATCAGAGCTTCCTTGAGCGAAGCCTCCTCATCCGTGTAGAGGGATGCCTCCAGATTTTTCAGAGCATCCCTCGTTGTTGCATCAAGCCGAGGCTCTTGCGGCAGCTTCGACGGAGCTGGGACTTCGATGACGGGCTTGGGAAGGGTCCTGGCGCCGATTAATACCACCCCTGTAAAGAAACAAGAGAAGGTCAGGTCGGCTATCATAAAAAGACAACAAACTTTCCTTATAAAAGAGAAAGGGATAGAACATACAGACGCTTGCCAGGGCACGTTTCTTCTCCTCCTCTTGGAAGGTCTTCAAGGATGCAGCGATAGCATCTTCAGTGGAGATACCTGTTAAAAAAGGGAGCAAAAGTTAGTTAAATGTAACAATATAGAGTGCAATGAGATAACAAATAAGGCGTCTGATGATTACCGGACTCGGCGAGTTTACTCAGCATCGCTTCGAGCCTCGCTGATCGCTCTGATTCTGCAATGGCGGCGGCTAGGTTGGTGTCCTCAGGATCCACCACGAAACCCTCGTTGCTGCCGTACTCACATATAGTCTCGGCAGGATGAGCCGCGGGCTCCAAGTTAAGAATCGCATCGAGGGATAAGGTGGACTTCTTCTTCTTTTGTTCACCAGCCTTGGATCCACCCGGAGCAGCTTTGCGCTTGCCAGTTTTGGCAGTCACTTTCGGGCGGCGAGTCCCGATGTCCGCTCCTGCACCCGACTCCGGCGATGCCGCTTTAACCGTCTCTGTCGGAGCACGGGGTGCCGTTGGGGCATCCACCGTAGTAGGCAGTGGCAGTCCACGCGGAGGGGCCAACACGCGTGGTCGATCTGCTCCGGCCTCTTTCGTCGGAGGGATAACCTGGACCCTAGGCTGCAATGGAGCCTTGCGATTGCCGCCGGGAGGCGCAGCCCTACGATCGACCAGTAGACGTTTCTCCATCAAGATAATTGGGCCCATCGCGTGCGCATACCAGGCTACATACGAATTGAGTATCTTAGGGGTACAGCTGGGCTCACTGATGAAAAAGTAGGAGCCGGTGTTCAGCCGGATGAAGTGATGCATTGCATTCCGTACCCCCTCTAAGCCGACTGCAGGTGTTCCCAAGAAGGCTTCCAACGGGACCCCTTGGTTATAACTCGATTGCCGAGCAAATCGATGCGGATTATACCTCATGAAGAGGGCCGTTTCATTTTGCCTAAATACCAAGTAGCCCGGCCGAATGGAATAAAGATGGAGGATTTCCCGAGCCTTCAACACGGAGACACCGCCCTTAAAGTCATCACGCAGCGGCACCACCGACTTAGTGGTCTCGGAACCTATGGTGATGACCTTATCCACAAAAGAGGTCTTCGCCCCGACTAGATGCGAACGCAGAAGCAGTCCCCTAGACTCCCGCGGAGGCGCAAACACGATGGAAGCCCCGACCAATCGCATGATTCTTGGAAGTGTGAATCTCTCAAAGAAGGGAGGAGTTTTGTAGGCACCAAACACTCCTCGAACATGCAGCTCCATCCAAGCAGTGAAGTAGTGCATCGGGAAGTTAGCAGGCTGTACCCCAGGTTCGTTAGCGTCCGCCGCTACGCTAAGTCCATTATAGAGGTAAGCCAACCCGGCGATCCCCACTGATAACTGCAGACCGGCCACCATTTGATGCGCCGGGTAGAAGACAGAAGACCGCATGAGGCGTGGGTGCATGGGAAGCGCGAAGCTGCACAGCCACAGACCTAAGAACCCGATGAAGAAGGTCTCCTCATCCATGCCAGGAACGGCGATCTCTGAGAAAGGGACGCTAGCAGTGCCGGGAAGGTAAAAACTTCGCTGATCAATTTCCGATGAAGGTCGGCGGTCCAGGCCGAAACCAAAAGGATCAGCAAGTTGGGCAAACTTCTCACCCTGCTCTGATAAAAATTCCGGGCGAATAAAACGAGCAATGAAGTCCGCAAAACTAACTCCTCGGTCGCCCAATTCCAAATGAAGCTCCTCGTAAATCTCCAACACCTTCACCAGGCCCGGATGCTGATGCTGGATGGCATTTTCCGGAGTCAAGTCGAGTACCACTTGCTTGGTGGCAAAGACGTACTCATCAGGAGGAAGCAGCTCTTCGTAGTGCTCCCCCCTCGCCGGTAAACCTGAAAGCTCAACGAATTCCTCTAGAGAAATTGAAACTTCCCTATCCGCTGCCAGGAAAGTATGCGTGGGGATATTCCATTGTTCGATGAAGGCCTTTGTCCACCACGTTGGAGGAGTAGGATACTCGAAAAGCGAGACGTAGACGGCGGAATATAAACCTATCTTCGTCAGGTGAGCTCTTTTCGCCGCTAAAATGTACCGGGCCCATGGCAGGTATCCAGCAAGCGGTCGCGGATTCAATCCAATATTGTAAGCCTGTCCCCAAGGGCGTGCTTCACCCTGACAGATTCGCCTTCCCAAGATATCTATGGCCGGCGGCGGCTGTACCGGAATAGCGCCGATTGCAGGCTGGAGAAGGTCGTCTGAATTCCAATTTTTTACCTCCACGGCATACTCCACCGGGGGTTTGTCCGCATAGGGGATCGTAACTATGGGTTCGGAAGGCGAGGCGGAACTAAAACTGCGGCGGCCTTGGATAATCTGGCTGTACCACCTTCCCCATAGGTGGAGTCTCTTGCACTCAGGATCGTGATCTTTAATCAAGGCGAACACTACCCGGTCCACTGGTGCATGTGGGAACCCTCCTTCTGAGCGAACAAAGGGGAAAGACAAATCTTCAGACATGTTTCCTGTAGATAAAAAAAAAAAATAACAACTGTTAGTGTTCCAATGCTTCACATATCAAAGGCATACATCACACTGCAATGCAGTGGGTTGGGGACCAAAGGGGGACCCACAAAATCAAGATGACGGCGCATCATTTGATAAGACAGTCCCATCATTGGATGAGACTGTCAGTTAATAAAAAGGACCCCCAAGAGAATATCCTCACTGGGGGATCTCTAGAGACAAGGAGAAAATCTCCTCTTTTCAGAGCAAAGCTCTGTCACAGAGTGACACTTGTCAAACTCCTGTTTCAAAAGAATAAAACTTCTTAAAAAAAAAGAGAGCCTAGCTCTGTAGCAGTAATAAAAATTTATAACCAAGGATTAAAATTTTGGGATCTTAAAAATCCTTGGAAACTTTTAAAAAGTTTTTTAATTGACCTATGAGCAGGGCTCTGTTCATGGGTTAAAACCTAAGAACAGAGTCTCTGCAAATTTTTGAGAGCAAGGCTCTGTGAATAAAAACCCCAAAGGGGTTTCCTTTAGATCAAAGATCTATAAGAGCAAGGCTCTGTTGAAGAAACCCCAAAGGGGTTTCCTTTAGATCAGAGATCTATAAGAGCAAGGCTCTGATTATTTAAATTTGATTTAAATTAAATTAATTTACCTAAAATGGTTCTGAAGTTAGAACTTAGAAGTTCTTAAGGAAATCACAAGAGCAAGGCTCTGAAGTTTTAAACAAGAGCAAGGCTCTGGGTAAAAATTCTTGAGAATGGTAAAAATTACCAAGGACCAAGGGTCCAATTTATAGGCGCCTGCGCCTGTTCACCTGACCCGTCGATCCGATGGTCAGGATCTTGCCACCGCTGCACTCACGTACGCGCCACGTGAGCGCAACGGTGGGGGGCATCTGTTTCCCCCAATCAGAGCAAGGCTCTACTGAATTTTGAAAATTCGAAATTTGAAGCAACGCTTCGGTTTCCGTGCGCAGTGCGCAATCTGCCACGTGGCAGAAGCCAATTCGGCAGCGTAACGCCCGAGACGGTGCGTCCCATCAGAGCAAGGCTCTTCAGAAAACGTAATTAAAGACTTAACTGCGCAAATGCATGGCAGCGCGACACGTGTCTGCGCAGTTGCGCAATCGCAACTGCGCAAGCGCACGGATGCACGACACGTGTCTGCGCAACTGCGCAAGCGCACGGGAGCGCGACACGTGTCTGCGCAGTTGCGCAATCGCAACTGCGCAAGCGCACGGATGCGCGACACGTGTCTGCGCAGTTGCGCAACCACAACTGCGCAAGCGCACGGATGCGTGACACGTGTCACACGCTGGTGAGTTGCGCCGCAACTGAATGAAGATTTAGACAAATCTTTTCTGTTCTCCTGTAAAACAGGAACCCTTGGATCAGAGATCCAATGGTGGGAAAATTCCCAAAATTATTCAGGAAAGATTTTGTTAACAAATCCAACAAATTGGTGGGCACTATAAATAAGACCCCAGGCCTCATTCAAAGGGCATCAGATAATCAATCATCATCGAGAGAGGGAAAAAGCTTCTGAAAAAAGAGAGCTCTTGAAGATTAATCAAGAACAAAAAAAAAAAGAAGGTAAAATTTCTGAAGAACAGAAAATAAAAAGATAAATAGTGCCTTGCACTTGATATGAACCCTTGGTTCTAAAAAATAAAAGAATAATAAATAGTGCCTTGCACTTGATATGAACCCTTGGTTCTGTGAAAAGAAAACAAGAAGAAAAACTTGTTTTCTTTTGATCTAAATGTAGATCAAAAGTGCTATGCACTTTTGTTTCTTCAATCAGAAGATTCTTGAGTTCCTGCAACTCATTATTTAAAAGGGCCTGGCCCAAATCAGAAATAAAAGGGTAGAGCCCTATTTAAAAAAAAAAATCTTGAGGGCCTGGCCCAAAGCAGATCACAAAAATAAAAGGGCAGAGCCCTATTTGGAAAATTCTTGAGGGCCTGGCCCAAATCAAATCATACAAAGGGCAGAGCCCTGTTTGGAAATGCTTGAGGGCTTGGCCCAAATCAAACTGCAAGAATAAAAAGAGGCAGAGCCCTGTTTAGATTGATTCTTTTAATCGGGCAGAGCCTAAAATAAAAATTGGACTTAACCCAATCCTGGCTGTAAGTCCTTAAATTAAATGCCTCTCACAAACTAAGTCATGACCGGTTCGAGGGTACATCTCCGAACTCCTTTGACATCTGTCGTTGTAATTCCTCAACGACGTCAAAGAGGCGACGAGTCCCAACGACCACTCATCTAAAATCGGACCGAAACGTCCCTAAACTAATATCGGACCGAAACGTCCCTAAACTAATATCGGACCGAAACGTCCTTAAACTAATATCGGACCGAAACGTCCCTAAACTAATGACGGACCACTACGTCCCTAAACTGGCGACGGACCGAAACGTCCCTAAACTAAAATCGGACCGAAACGTCCCTAAACTAATGACGGACCACTACGTCCCTAAACTGGCGACGGACCGAAACGTCCCTAAACTAAAATCGGACCGAAACGTCCCTAAACTAATGACGGACCACTACGTCCCTAAACTGGCGACGGACCGAAACGTCCCTAAACTAATAATGGGCCACCACGTCCCTAAATTGGAACATGGACCACTACGTCCCTAAACTGGAGACGGACCGAAACGTCCCTAAACTAAAATCGGACCGAAACGTCCCTAAACTAATGACGGACCACTACGTCCCTAAACTGGCGACGGACCGAAACGTCCCTAAACTAAAATCGGACCGAAACGTCCCTAAACTAATGACGGACCACTACGTCCCTAAACTGGCGACGGACCGAAACGTCCCTAAACTAATAATGGGCCACCACGTCCCTAAATTGGAACATGGACCGCTACGTCCCTAAACTGACACCATAGGGCCCAAACGCTCTTTTGTCGGATCTAAACGGTCCCGTCTAAGTTGATCTTAACCCCAAATACGGTTAACGTGTCCTTAGATCTTTAAATAAAACCCCAAGTCAACTTTGGTTCAAGGGTACATCTCTGAACTCCTCAGACGCCTGTCGTTGTAATCCCTCAACGACGTCGGAGAGGTGACGAGTCCCGACGCCCAGATAATTAAATCAGTCACTATGTTAAGTCGATCTTAGTCTAGAACATGACTAATGTATCCTTAACGAAGGTTTAAGTTGATCTTAGCCGCAATGCGACTAATGCATCCTTAAACTAAAAAACACCAAACTCAAATCTAAGCAAACACGGATTTGGACTAATCCACGTCCTACGGGCGACGACATCACTAAGTCTCCGTATACAATCCACGGGCAACCACAAACAAAATAAACATACACGACACGAAGTGAAATTCTGGAGAAGGAGAAAGTTGTTATCGCAACGCGATAGCGTAACTAACTGCAGGGGCTTGCGCCTGCAGGGAAGAGCGTCCCCACAATCAAAAACCCCTCACCCTGAGGGGGAATCTGACAAAGTCTGCTACATCGGCCGCATCCGTCTAAACCTCCGATACTCGGTGCCATAAATCAACTTGGCATCTTCGGAGAGATAGACGGATAAAAACCAAATAGCATCTGCCCCGAACCCCAGGCTACGTGACGTCCTGACGTCGCAGGCCGCCGTTCGGAGGGGAACAAGGTGTTTCGTGGAAACACAGGGTCCGAATTTGGAGAAGTTATAGGTATTTGAATAGAGTAGAGAACCAGGTATAGCAAGTATCGGGATTCTTCAAAGAGATCGAAGATGTAGATACTTGTGTATGGTATTCAGTTGATAGTAATGATAAAGAGATCTTGCTTCTCTTTCAGGTTACTCATAATTGGAAGCATTCCTAAGTTGAGTAATGCTGATCAGGCCTCCTTCCATTTAGTTGACATGCACTGGAGACAGTTGCATGATTTAGATCTGGTTCAGTTAAATCAGTGCCTCTGGTCCTATATAGGATATAGAACAGTTCATATCTTAACGATGTTAAGGTACGGGGAGTTGTCCGGCTTATGATTAAAACCAGACACTGGACGACTCCAGGCACGTTTCTGTAATGGCTGTTTGTGGGTTGACCCAGGCTATGACGAGGGTTGACTTTCTACCATCTGGATGAACAATAGCGATATTGTTCTAGACTCGCCACAGTTTTATTAAAGATGGATTTTTTCAGAAAACAGTAGTGGGAGTATGGTAGAACTGGAAGTGATTCCAGAACCACAAACGATTACTGAAGATTTGATAAGGAACCTAAAGATTCAATCTGGATTGACATTCCATTGGCCACTCCGCAGATAAGGTGGGTAACTTCAGGCACCCGAGAGGCACTACGGTAGCCTCAAGGACGGTGACAAGGAAGTTCTTGTTTACCCACAATTGCCATTGCTGTTGTTCCAGGTTACGAGACCCGGCGGGAGGATGAGTATAGCGTCGTTCTAAACCAGTTTTAGAAGTGTACGTCTATATGACTCTGCCAGAGGGTTGTCGTACTCAGTGGGAGCAGCGGAAGCATTGGTGGACAGGTAGCTTATGTCTATTTATAGACTAAAGCAGATGTAGCGGAGATAGATCATCTGTTTCTGACGTGACAGACATGGGTTTGACTTCATCAGAATAGGGGATGGATCTGTTGAGAAGGTAGTAGGGTGTGATGTCCTGGTATTTGGATGACATGCACAAAGTAGGAAAAGAAACTCCTACACTACGATCGGTTATACTTTGGTCGTCACACAGTTGTTTCTCCACAAAGGAAATGGATTTTATATCAGACATACTGGTTACTAGATCTATGGTTTTAGGTCTAGATTTGGGTGGTTTCCCAATTAGGGTACTTGACAGCATTCTAAGAGTATTTAGGATGGACGACTCCTGGCACGGTAGTGTACCTGCAGGTAATGGAGTCACCCTCTCTAAAGGTGTCTTATAAACTAAAGTAGAGAGGGATGTGCATGATTGGCAGATCACTTGCTTAGGCAATTGAGTCAATCGTGAGATGTCAAGTACCACACCAGATGTTGTTCTTGCACTAGATGCAATAAGTTGACATTAATCCAATCCTGGAGAAACAGTCGGAAGCAGTTTTAGAACATAAGTGGATGTTCTAGGGAGATGATAACGACAACCTCATTCAGGAGACAGTTATCATTCCAGGCTTCCAAGGTGACATGGACGACAAGGAGGTTGTCAGAGTTATAGTTTTCCTTCTGATGAGGGGCAGTATTTTGGACAGGTGGTCCAAGGCAATACTGAGGGAGGCATGGCGCGCAGGATACTGATTAAGTTCAGTTGACGATACAGTCTAAGAAGTTTGGATTTGGAGTTCATTTATGAGCTAGGTCCCATCAGACATCCAGACATATTCTGAGACAGGTATTGCTCATTTCGGGAGATGGGTTTCTCCGCGAACTTGAGAAATAGAGAGACATGGAATGAAACAACTATGCGGATCCACTCACTGAGGCTATTCCTCGAACGCAATAGTTTCGCAAACGAGCTTTGTGAGACTGACTAGTAGAGGAGTTGGATGTTCGGTATCACACGGGCTGTGAGTATGCGACATCGCAATAATTAGCCTTGAGTGTAAGTGGGAGATTGTTGGAGATAGTGCCCTCAGAGTCAATTATTGGATCACAGGTACGTGATTGCAATGATTGAGGGAGGACCTATCCTGGTAGGACAGTCTTACTCGAGATGATAGTATGCTATCTGGTTTACCTTTATCATCGTGTACTGTTTTAAGTGACCTGACACGTCGCTATTACACGTTGATAGAGCCCCTAGGATTCTTGCTTGATCACCAGCAGTATGAGGGCGATCATATAAGTGGGAGCTGGGGGTCTATAAGCTTATCCTTAAAAGGTCCCTAGTCGAGGGAGTTTCGAGACTGGGCATCGATACTCCATTAGTAGACTAGTGTATACAGTCGAGACCCCGACGAGGGGCGGTGGCCGGTCTCACAAGCCACTGGTGTCAGTTGGATCACCTAAGATGTATACAGGTGCTCATTGGGTTATGAGTACACCGGACAGGACTCGCCGGGAACATGCTAGTTGGTCATATACCAGACGTCAGATGGCAGTTCCCTGGTGACATGTGTGCAGGTTAGTTCATCGACCTGGGGATCGTCATTTGTCTCGTGTGAGTTCCCACTGTACTTTGATTACTACCCTACCACGGCTCAAAGGAGTCGTGCAAACAGGTTTTAGTTGGGTACAGTCCCAAGCCACATGGAGGCAGTGAGCGTATCTTCAGGGGTTCGTCTCTCCCGGTATTGGGGGTGAGGTCGTGCTGTGTCTAGGAGAGCCATTACACAAAGTCCTTGGCCAAGGCAAGGAGATTTACTGGTAGGTATTCCAGTAGTATCTCAGGGTGTTCTGGGCTACACTCCGACACGACTTGTACCGCTTTTGGGGGTCTGACTTTTACCAACCCCCTAGGCCCGCCATGCGATACTCATAGACGAACGGACCGGACTGCACGGATATTGTCACTGACAGGCTCAGTAGGGTTATCAGGCTGAGTTCACTCACAGACGTCCCTTTTAGTCAATACTTGGTAGCCCGTTACGTATTGGCTTATACCTCTGACGTGCTAGTGGTTAAATCAACAACCGAGGTGTTGACGAGTCTTTAGAGTCCCCCACATTCAGTTACTCAGCTTTCGGGCGAAAGGTTGTAGAGGCCGTATGGAGATATGGCAAGGTCCGATCAGATACGTGCGGTATTGCACGCATCAGGATCGGACAGTTTGTACTATAGGCCGTATGGTTATATGGCAGGGTTCGATCAGATACGTGCGGTATTGCACGGATCAGGATCGAACGGATATTACTAGCCGGCTTTGGTTTAAGCCGGATCCTAGTATAGTACAGTGTAGACTTTGTCTCATTGCATTTGTATTTCGGTCGGAATACAAATGCGGGTGTGTATGCACAGTATCGGGGTTTTCCTGTAATTTATTACGGGACCAGTTTTCTGGAGTTGCCAATTTGCTTTCCGTTTCGGCCAATTTCCATTGTTCCGTTCATTGGCCGAAGATTGGTGGAGGAGGGTTTATTTGCATTGTTGCAAATAGGCATTAGTGGAGGGGGTTCTTTGCATCTTGTTACATCATGATGGTTTTCATGATGAGCACCTTACCTTGACTTCTTCTTCTCATGATGGCTTGACTTTTTGAAGCCATCATGCTTGAGATGATGGTTGCCTTGGAGTGTTGGATTTGTTGATAATCATTTCCTTTTGCATGATAGACTCCTCTCTCTCTCTCTCTTGTATCATATGAGTGAGGCTCCCATTTTTTGATAGAACTCTCTCATTCTCTCCATTCCTCTTGAGATGGCCGGCCATGTATAGGAGGGGGCTGTCCAAATATTTTGGTGAGGGTATATGGTTCATTTCATGCTCCAAAAATGTCCCCAAATTCCTCCACATAGTTCTTGTTTCATCCCTCCACCAAAAGGCAATTCCGGTAACCCCAAAATGAGATAAATAGTTCACTACATATTCTACAGCGAACCTTGGGCACGTCGAGTAGCCGGCTTCGTGCCCGAGTTGCCTCGGCATTGAGGTGGGAGCCCGTAAAAGAAGTAGGCGATGTGGTGCGCTTCCGGCGACGGGGAGGAGACGGGACATTCCGCAGGAGATCGGGACGATGATGAGAAGACCGGAGGACTTGGATCGTCGGTATATCTCTTTCCCATCTTATAGTTAGCTTAGACTAGTTAATGGTTTCGATCCGGGTGTTTAGTGCGCGGTGGTGCCGGTTTGCTAAGTCCGCAAAATTTAAGTTTTCACCGCTTCCGCATTCCGGCGTCGGATTGACGGCCGGGGCGCCGCCGTGCACCAACAGAAAATTATATGAGCGCTGAACATAAATAACCAAAGGCCAAACTGGCCCACGTAAGTGCTCATATGCAAAGCATATACGTGCTGAAAACAAATAACTAAGGGCCAAACTGGTCTCACGTGTTAATCATGTGGGCGCTCATATGCAAAGCATATGAGCGCTGAATAAAATAAACTTAAAGACCAAATTGGCACATGAGCGCTCATATGCAAAGCATATGAGTGCTGAACATAAATAACCAATGGCCAAACAAGCCTCACGTGTTAAACACGTGAGCGCTCGTATGCAAAGCATATGGGCACTGAAAATAAACAGGCTAAAACCCACACTATGGGTCACGTGTTAAACACGTGAGTTCTCTTACCACATTCTTTGGCAGCGCTCACATGCAAAGCATGTGAGCGCCCCAATTTAAAATGATCCCATCTGATAGAATTAAATTCTATTTGGGAAATATTTTCCCTGATCTTTCTAATATGGAAATTTTTTTCTCTAACAGAGAATCTTGAATTTAAAATCCAATTGTGATAAAATATCACCAAATGAACCATCTGATAGAATAAAATTCTATATGGGAAATATTTCTTTGATCTTTCTCAAACTAGAAAAATATTCTCTGTTAAACAGAGGACCCTTGGATCAAGGATCCAACAATGATTATAAAATCACCCACCGATCATCTGATATAATAAAATTCTATCTTAGGAAAAAAAATTCCTAATCTTGTTAAATAAACAAGAAAACTTTTCAGTTAAATAGAGAGCCTTTGGATTAAAAATCCAATGGTGAATAAAATTCACCAAGTGATCTAAGAGATCATTTTGGATTGATTATGAAATCAATCACGATCTCTCAATCATAGATTTTGTTAACAAGTTAATCTTTTCTCTTCTCCTATAAATAGATAGGGAATGAAGAAGGGAGGACAGAGAAAAAAAAGAGAGAATATACAGAGAGAACTTCCCACAAGCTTTTTAAGAATACAGTGAGCCATTGATAGAAAAGAGAATTTAATTCTCAAAGAAGACCTGTCTAGTTGAAACCCTAGGTAAAGAAACACAGAGATCATATTATCTCTCCTTTGCCTCTCTAAGGGTTTAACCCTTCATATAAGAACTCAGTTCTTTTTCTGGTTGAGATTTGCAGAAACAGATCTCCCCACAAGTTGAGAATTTAATTCTTATCAGAGAGATTCTGTTTTGCAGATTCAAAACTTAGAGGAAAAGAACTAAGTTAAAAAAGAAAGAACAGGAATATATGGGAATTTAATTCCTCCAAAAATTAGGGTCTAACCCTACATAAAGAACTCGGTTCTTAGAAAAGTGAAAAAGAACTTGGTTCTTCAATACAAACGATAATGATGGTCCAAGACCTTCAAAACTGAAATCTTGATGATTATCAGTGACTAAAAATGTCATTAACAGAGATCAATATCTCTGAGAAAACACAAGAACAACTTGGTAACTCGATTAGTGCTTAGCACTATTTTGAAGCCTCACGGTTTTCCCACGAGAAGCGCTTAAAAACAAACATTAAGAACAACCAAATCTGGCTCACGTGTTTCTCACGTGAGCGCCTAAAGAGCAAAGAAAAACTTCATTGTCAATTAGGCAGCCGCCCCAAAAGGAAGAAGTCATGTGAAATGCATGTGAGCTCTATCCAAGTGCTTAGCACTTCTGTAAAAAGAGGGAAATGAACAAATAAAGCCCAAAGCCCAGCACTCACGTACTTCCCACGTGAGTATTATGCAGAGTGCTCAGCACTCCATGATTAGTCAAAAATGACTAAAAATGCTCACATCTGAGCGCCTCACGTGTTTCACACGTGTGTATCACAAGACTCTAATTCTTAGCTATAATCCAGTACCCCACGCGTTTCACACGTGAGCGCTGCTCAGCATTGTTAGGTAATTATGGAAACTCAAACTCAGCCCAAAATTGGTTAAGTTTCCTGAGATCAAACCTCTTTGTTTTTAAATCAATCGAGCCCATATGCTCTTGATTTCCAAGGTCTCAAATATGACCATAAATTCTTAACTCCACAACAACCCCTTTTCCCTCAAATAAGGGATTTGGTTTAAGGGTACATCTCTTCACGCCTCCGATACATGTCGTTGTAATTTCTCAACGTCTTCAGAGAGGTAGCGGGTCCCGAAGACCAACAACTTCTTTCGTTGATGCACTTCTAAATTGACGTGCACGCCTCAAATTGGATCGTGCCACAAATTGGGCACATGCCATATCACCATTGTTCACTTTGTCACGTAACAAATACATACGCGCGCAAGATGGATAATGGACCGAAATGTCCTTAAACTAATATTCACCCCTAAATACGGCAATAAAAGACCGAAACGTTCTTAAACTAACAGCTCGCCTCAAACATAGCGATAATGGACTGCGATGTCCTTAAACTAAAATAATTGAGCCCGAACGCTCATACGTTTTGAGTCGATCTTAATCTCAAACCAGATTAACGATCCTTAAATCAACCCAAACCAAAATCTAAAAATATACGGATTTGGATTAATTTACGACCTATGGGCGATGACATAAATTAGTCTCCGTATACAATCTACGGGCAACCAAAACCAAAATAAACAAAAAAACACACGACACGAAGAGAACTTCCAGAGCAGGAGAAAGTGGTTATTGCAATATGGTAACGTAATTAACTGTAGGGGCTTGCGCCTGAAGGGAAGAGCGTCCCCACAATCAAAAACCCTTCACTAACGAGGGGGAATCTGATAAAGTCACGCAACAACGGCCGCATCCGTCCAAACCTCCGATATATGGTGTCATTAATCAACTTGGCATCTTCGGAGAGGTGGATGGATAAATTCAAATAGTATCTGCCCCCAGATTCAGGCAAGACGACCCATCCCGGTCCGTTTCCGTATCCGGCGATGAACAGGAGACATTCCGGAAGAAATTTTTTCAGGTAAACCGGTTAATTACGCACACCTAAAAGTATTTGGTTGTATTGCATATTCATTGGTTGATAAGGCAGAAAGGAGTAAGCTCGACTCCAAATCTAAGAAGTATGCTTTCATCGGGTATGGTGGAGACGAGTTCGGATATAAGATGTGAGATTACACACATAAGAAAGTAATACGAAGTCGGAACGTTATTTTTGATGAGTAGCACTTGTACAAAGAAGAAAAGCAGCCCAAGGATGGTGCGGTATTGGAGTTCGTCGTGTTGGACGTAACTCAAGAGAGCATTCAGGTACCTACAGATGGAGATCAGAATATGGAGGAAGTTATAGTGCAGGATCAGGTTCAAGAATAAGATGGTGAGCATGTTCAGCAACCAGATGTATCAATTCTAAGGAGATAGGCAGCTACCTGAAAGACTTGTGACCAACTTCGTATTGTACACAGATTCAGGGGAGCCCAAATCCTTTGAAGAAGCCACAAGAAATGATGCAAGCAATTAGTGGGAGCGAGATATGGATGAGGAGATGGATTCTTTGAAGAAGAATAGTATGTGGGACCTAGTGAAACTATCCAAGGGTCAGAAGAAATTGCTAAATAGATGGGTGTACAGGATTAAAGATGAGGCTGATGGTGTGAAGCGGTACAAGGCTCGCTTGGCAGTCAAGGGATACTTGCAAAAGCAAATATGTGGTGAAGATGATATCAATTCGGATGATTTTTAGTATCGTGGCGATGGAGAACTTTCACTTAGAACAGCTTGATGTGAGGACCATGTTCCTTCATAGAGATTTAGTGGAGGAGATTTATATAATGCAGCCACAGGGATACGAGGTGAAAGGGAAAGCAGATATGGTGTACAAACTGCGAAATAGTTTGTATCACACCCCGCTTCCCAGTAGACGGAAATGGTGACGTGGCCCACGGCATATTTATCCAGAGAAGGTCATTCCCTAAATAAATATACTACGCGTATTGAAACAAATATACACAAAGCAAGAATAAATGGAGACTGTAAAAATTTTCAACGAACATCTTTATATATAGTCAACATTCAATATTTACAAATACATAAGTTTATGCTGGAAAGTAAATACAATAAGGAAAATGCCTAAATAAGTGGCATACATAAACTGAAGAAAAAGTGAAGCTGAGCTAGCCCTAAGTAGCGATCTGGTTGTAGTCCTTCTCTGTGCCTTCAACTTCCTCCGTCTCGACCGTATCTGATGAACATTCCAAGAGAAGAAAAATGGGTGGAATGTCTGTTAGTGAACTAGCGCTCGGTAAGTCCCAAAGATAGGTAGGAGTAAAGAAAATGATAAGTGTAGAATATATATAACGAGTAAGAGTATATGTTCATGGGTAAGTATATTCTATAGGTTTCTATATGGTCATTATGTTAATGCTAAGTTCCAAATGCAAATGTCAACGCAGCCGTAGAAGTATTCACGAGCTCAAGAGTGGGGCCCGGGAGCAAGAAAACACGGGCCTGTTTCATGTGTTAACAACGGGGCTCTAGGCTGTGGATGAGTCAACCCGACTGATATTCGAGTAAAATAAAAAAGAGCTTAATACGGGACTCCTGAAGCTCCGTTGAATTCACACAAGAAACTATCCCAAACACCCAGAGTATAATATATATAATTGGTTAATATACTTAATTGATTTGATTGATTGATTAATATGTCTTGACCGAAACCATAGATTGCAAAATGGTTAGTATATATTCGAGTGAGTCGATTAATATGCGAGTCATGACAATTGCAATCTTAGTTCAAGTCATGTTGGTTCAAGTAATTGAGTTCGAGTATATATTCGAGTTTAGAGTCGAGTTAGATTAGAGTTCGAGTTTGTGTTCAAGTTGGGTTCGAGTATATATTCAAGTTTAGATTCAAGTTAGATTAGAGTTCGAGTTTGTGTTCAAGTTTAGATTCGAATTTGGATTCGAGTCATGTCTTTTCATGTGAATTGATATAAATTGTTAAATATCTTATGTTCGGGAGAAATCGACAACTGCTGCACATGGACGGCAGGATTTGTATCTTTTTCCAAGACAATTGCCATTTGATAACTCTGTTAAGTTGTCTAACCTGAATAGACAAGCACTCACTTTCTCCCACTCCCTGAGGCTCAAGAGAAATGATACCGCTTAAATCTATATTAATTCTAGAGTCCTTAAAATATCATTTGCATATCTTGAGGGGTTTTTATGAAAAATATATATTAATATTATTTTAAAAATAACCTCGAGGGTGATTTGTAATATTTAGGGTTTTCATGAACATGTATTTTAATTGTTGTGGTGTTTTGGTAATAAAACCTAGCCTTTTTGAAAACTTATGGTATTTTTGTGAAAACTACTATTTTTAGAAACTTGGTGGTATTTTATTTAAAAAAAATAATCTTTCATTTTAAAAATATAGTTTATTAATTTGTTTTTATTGAAAATACGGATTAATATTTTTTATATAATTTTTCAAAAATTAGTTTTGTTTAGAAAAGTCGCATTTCTTAAAAACCGTATTTTATTTGCTATCAAGATCAAATACTCCGTGAGTAGTTCTGCATCTCGCTCTACTTTCCTAAGAATGTGCGATAATCCTCACCATCCATTAGCGGGTTCCCTAACGAGAGTTGTAGAGGCGTAATTGCCAAGTACTACAAAATACCGATTAAAAGAAACCCGTTTTGTAAAGGTGTGGTATTTTAATGTAAACCTATTCTTTAACTTAGTCATTTGTTTAGATCATCGTGCTATGTAACCATAATGTGCGTGTGGGATAGGTCGTTACCCCATGAAGTTTTCTTAAAAGTATTTAACAATTATTGAAAAGGGTTATACTAAAGTTCATGGTATTTTAATGAAAAAGTTCGTTATATGTTTGTTTCCTATGAAATTTTTGTTAAACTAAAAACTAAATGATATGAAATAAGGTTAAGATTAATATAGGATGTTAGTTTGATCTAATTTGTTTATCAAGTGGATTACAAAAATTAAAAAAAGATTGAATCGGAAATAACTCCACTTTTGTCGAGTTGTTTTAAAAAGTTGTTTTGAGATGGAAAAAGATAGAGATGAAGGGAATTACGGTTTTAGGTGGTTAGAAAGAGAGAAAGGAAGCTTTCGAGTGTCGTAGCGTCGTCGGAAATGTTCCGGTCGTCGGGTTTAGCTTGATACTCCACTTGGGGTGCTTAAGTCCACTTGGTACTTAGAGAATTTGAGAGAATTTTTGCTAGAAATTTCAGAATAGAGAAGAGCTAGCGCATGGGGTGGTATTTATAGTGAAAAATTAGGGTTTGGGAATTAAAAATGTGAATTAAAAAGATTTAAATGGTGTTAAATAGTGAATTGAAGAGTCTTTGTTTGATTACAGGAAAATCAAACAATGCAGGGGAGTTGAAAGGAGTTGAAGAGTCAAGTGTGCAAAGCACGGAGAGATTTGGGCTCCATCGAACCGTCGGTGCCGGCCCTTTGGAGAGTTTGGGCGGTCGTATCTTGGTGATCCGTCTCGATATTTGTGGCACGTGTAAATTTGGGTGTGTACACCTCATTACGCCTGTTTGATTTTTCTGAAACTTTTTGTTCTTTCGTGTATTGCACGTGAAACTCTTGGGCTTCCGAAAAATTAAAAAGAAAAATCTGAAAAAATAATTGGGTCTAATGGGAATCGAACATACAGGCTATGTCGCAGTAGCGTAGTGGTTTTACCGGTGAGCTATAAGTTATTTCTTGCTTTTATTTAACAAAAATAACTTTTAACTCTTACACATGCTGAAACACCCTTTTCTATATAATAACAAGAAATTTCTGTACAGGAATTTCAGAGTCATTACAGTTTGTAGGCCTCAAGAAAGCTCCAAGACAGTGGTATCTTAAGTTCGATCAGTTTATGTTGGAGACGGGATTTGTGCGTTGTTAATCAGATCACTTCATGTACGTTTAAACTTTCAAAGATGGAGACTACATTATTTTGTCACTATACATGAATGGTATGTTGGCAGCAGGTTCAAATTTTGAGAAAATTCAAAGTTTGAAAAAGATGATGGCTGAGAAATTCTCTATGAAGGATTTGTGAGCGGCAAAGCAAATGTTGGGCATGAAAATCGTGAGAAATAGGAAGTAGCGGAAGCTGTGGTTATAGCAAAGGGATACATCGCGAAAGTTTTGAAGCGGTTCAATACGGACAAGTCAAAACCAGTGAATACGCCCTTAGCGAAGCATTTCAATCTCAGCAAAGAGTTTTGCCCGACAACTCAAGAGCAGAAAGATGAGATGGCAAGCATGCCTTATGTATCTGCGGTGGGGATTTTGATGTAAGCGATGGTGAGTACGAGGCCAGATATTGCACATGAAGTGGGAGTTGTTAGCAGGCATGTGCAAAACCCGGGGAATGAGCATTGGAATGTAATGAAGTGGATGTTGAGCTATCTTAAGGATACGTCAAGTCACTGTTTATATTTTGGGGGTGACTCTCTAAAGAAGCAAGGTTATGTTGATGCGGACTACCCGGAAGATCGAGATAGTTGGAAGAGCACAATAGAGTACGTATTCACGATTGAGAGAACAATGGTAAGTTGGGTCCCTCAATTGCAAAAGGTGGTGGCATTGTCGATTACAGAGGCTGAATACGTGGCGATTACGGAATCCAACAAGAAGATAATATGATTGCAAGTGCTACTTGAAGAATTGGGAAAAAAGGTAGACTTCAATACCTTGTAGAGAGACAGCCAAAATGCGATACATTTGGCAAATAATGTGGCATCTCTCTCTCGGACGAAGCACATCAAGGTGCGGTACCACTTCAGATGCATAGTGGTAGAAGAAGACGGGTTGACACTGTGGAAGATCGCGGGAGAAAAGAATCTAGCGGATATGTTCACCAAGGACGTAAACAGAGTTAAGCTAGATTTCTGTTGCAGGTTGGTGAAGCTCTCCATGAAAATCGGATGAGAAGAGAGTAGAGCGGAGTCATGTGAAATCTACCAGCGTTGGAAATCAAGGTTGAAATATCTCCAAGTGGGAGATTGCTGAAATTATTGAGAAACTTCCGGCAGATGTCTGGACGTGCACAAAAGCCATATCAGGTTTTACCAAAACCACAATTTCTTAATTATGAATTTTCTTATTGCAGTTTTATAATTATGGCAGTTTCTTAATTAAGAAATGCCTTATGACAGCATCTTAATTATGGTAGTTTTTTAATTAAGGAATTGATTCATGTATAAATAGAGACCTCTTATATGTTTTAAGTACAGCCAAATAGAAGAGAGAGCATTGTATGAGAGAGTGGCGGTTTAGATCTAGAAAGATTTGAGAGAAATCTCCTATGGTTTACTCGTTGTGTACTTGATTCAAGGTTATAGCAGACATTGCAGATTCCGCTCTTCCGGAGACGAGCCATACGGTGGGTGAAACTCGTTAACAAAAATCTCTCTTGTTTGGTTTTTTATTCTTATTTATTTATTTTCGTATCATTATTAATTTGTCTTTTCGTTGTTAATTCATGATTGGTTTATCGCGAGTATTGTTCGGTGCCCCGGCTTCTCCATCCCAACAATCGTCTCTTGGGTTGCTGTAAGTTTTAAGAATATAATTTTCAGTTGAAATTGAATGTGGAAGTGAGCCATTAATCGGTATATATACATGGTGCTATATAAATTTCTCTAAGGATTGTTTACCATGACGTGACAAGAAGAAATGTGTCACTTTTATCTTCACTTTCAGAAGAATATTTTTTTTATCACATCTATGGTTTAGTTTGTGTGCATGCCAGTTTGCACAAGATCAATTGTGCTTACCCAAACCATAACCTTACAGTATTTAGAATAAACTATTATATTATATATATTATATAGAAAGTGGGCTGAATCAAGCCATTTTATGGCTTTTATTTAGTGTGGAAACTTATCCCCAACCCCCAGATTTCTATGGCAATTCGTATTGGCCCCAAAAAACTTAGAATGCACTCAGATAAAATTCCCCAGCAAATTCAACTTCTTCCCCTGGCTTCCCTATAAATTTACATTTAGCTTTTTCTTGGCCTATCTCAATTCTGACAATTCTGAACAAATTTTTACTCAGCCTCCTACATTTCAGTGAATTTTCAATCGCCCCACGAAATGTGTGTGGGACACCTTGCTAGTTAATGTCCTTATTGTATAATAAAAAGTAGTATATAGAGTGATGTAAATTTCACTAAATTTACCTTGAAAAATATAGTTGTTTTTTGCTAAACCACATTAAGTTTTTATATTACATTGGTTTTAAGAAAGCCTTTTACTAAATACACTTAATGTCGCACTTTAAGGGAGCTCGACTTCTTTTCTTTCTTTTTTTGTTTTTGTTTCTTGGATCGGATCTTACTATGCTTAAAAAACATCAAGGTGGTTTACTAAAAACACTAGAGTTATGGGCATTAATTTACACTAGAGAGAAGGATGAGTTAAAGGATGAAGATGTAACATTGTAAAGAAATTTACCAAGGGTTGTTTGAAGAATGATTTTGGTAACACTATAACAACAACAAACCTTTTTCGAAAATAGAGAGGGGGAGGGGAAGCCTTAACCCATATATGAATTCATTTCTTTTATTCTGCTTTATTAAATACTGTCTTTTCGGTTAAATTAACAATTAACACGTTGTTCTTAATTATCTCCACTCATATTCGATTAAGTCTACCACTATCCTAAATTACGTCATTAACTTAGTTTTGTTACTTATTCTAACTAAGACGATTATCGGTCCCACTATACATGTTTAAATCGTCTCAATTAGTTCTCTTTTATATTATCTTTTATGGAAACGACTCCAACTAGTTATAAATATAATTATTTCTCATCCCATCTTTTAGTATAAACCATAGTGTTACCATGCAACTATAACAGCACCAAACACTGCACAACATGACCCAACCCCTGTGGGCCCCACAATTAATTGCAGGGGCTCACGTGGTCCCCATACCCAAGAGCTGGGTGTGTTGCATAGCAACACTTTACTCTTTAGTATATTAATATTAAAATATCTTAGCATTGACATTTCAACCACACTAACTTAATGGACATGTTGTTTCTTAATTCTACAACAATCTGATATATAAAGAATTGCTGACTTTATACCTGTCTTATATGACTTTCTTTTCAATTTCAAAGGTCACACAACATTCTAGAAGCACTTCTACTTTCTCCTTTTTTGATCCTATATTCTTTGTCCTCTCATATCTCCCTGTCATAATTAATTATAGAGTCTAAAAATCGAAAAATTTTAGATAATTTCTAGCCATTGAACCTGCATCGTTCGTCCATCTTTTCATACTTTTTTTCCTGAAGTTACATTTTATATAATTTATGTTTGTTCTGCTAATTCTGAATCTATTAAATATCAAACAACCCCTTCATTTCTTCTAAAGTTCTATTTTATAAATTATATTTTTCTTTGGATTCATCTACTAAAACAATATTATCAACAATAACAAATACCATGTGGTGCTATCTTGAATATGTCTACAAAATTCATCCATGAATTGTAAAGAGATAAGTACTTAATGTAGAGGACTATGTCACTTCTCCAATTCTACTCAATCTAATAGTTAATCTATCATACAAATGCTCTACTAGTTAATCTATCGTACGAATGCTTAATCACATCAATATACGTCGGACACACTAATTTCTTTTCAAGAGCCCATCAAATTATTTCCATGACCTTGTTATAAGCCTTTTCTAGATCCATAACAAAAACATATGTGGATCTTTTTTCTTATTTATATAATTCTCCATCAAAATTTAATAAATAAATCACTTTCTTGTAAGAATTTTCTTACATGAAACCAAATTGATTTTCGCAGACATTTCTTTTCTTAATCTATGAATTATAAAAAAAAACACTAAAGCTATTTTTCACTAAACTACCTTAAAGCTAGTCTAATACAACAAACTCCTTCACGATAGGTTTTAAGAATCACTACTATAAATAGGGGATGCCCCTGCGGATGGGAAAATCCTTAGGGGCAATTTATGTTTGTCACCGTAGGGGCAAACAATGTCCCTATGGTGCAAACTGTAGGGGAAGTTATAAATAAAAAATAAATAAAACATAAAATTAATAATTGCCCCTACGATACCGGAAGAGAAACCCTGCAGTTGGTACCGTAGGGACAATGTTGGTGTATTAAATTAAAAAAAAGAGCAGAGATAATGTTTCCTATGCCAAAATCTATTTCCCCAAAGTCAGAATGTAATTGGAGAAGTAGTTTTCAATAACTACTGCACAGGAAAACTGAAATATGGGAATGTTTCGAGAGGGTGGCTGGATATTCTGAGTAATGCCCCTTCCATTATCCAGATCCATGACACTAGTTGCAATTTTCATTGCCCTCACTTCAATCCCTTCATTTGTCTTTACTTGTTATCTTCTGTACATCGTACGTAGGCTAATTGGCTTTCTTTCTTCCCTACATTTTGGAAAATGCCTAAGATTTAGAAGAAGACTATCCAATAAAAATAATAGATGTACTTTCCTAATACGAGAAGCTCTCACAACCTGAGAGAAGGTAAAGCGTAGAGATAACTGAATAATCATATTCAATTTCTCTAGAACCGGAATCCATTCTCGAACAGAAATAAATTTCTACGGGTTCGTATGTAATTATACGAGATGGTTTTATCCATTCTATCAGGATCTTCGTAGTGATACGGAATGTTCTGGAGAAAGCTAAGGGTAAAGTATGAGGGGCATAGATATACGTGACTTTGTCGTAAATCTAGACGATCCAAAATCCTGATGGTAAAAGATTCGGTTTAACTTGATAATGAGTTTTAGTTTAAGACGAGTCAAGGTCGCAGCCAGAGGGAAAGAAAAGAAACATTCTTTGTGCACACAAATCTAGATTAGATTAGTTAATCACTTTATCTAATTAGGATGGCTCCCATTGTTTCCTCGAATTCTCCTTCAAACACTAAAAGGACTAACTAGTGCATAAATATGGATCCAGGTCTTCTCCAGAAGAAACCAAAATAACCATGCATAAATATGCCATCGGCATTCGCCACATGGATCCAGGTCTTCACCGTAAGGTTACTTAACTTACGGCAGGGCGGGGTCAAGACTAGCACCGATGCAAAACATATATAGCTTCTGCTAGATATATATATATTATATCATCATTCGTCTCAGAGGCATGATATAACACAAGTATCATAGCAGAAGCAATCCCAATATGGAAATGCGGATAAACTAGAAAAAATACATTTTAATAGAGCCTTGTATGAAATGTAATTTTCCCAATCGTGTTGACAGACCGTAATATCAGAACCAAGACCCTTACGAGTGCAGCAATCCACCCGCCAATCCCATAAGCGAAGCAATCTCAATCAACGAAGTGAGTGGGCCACCCAGCACTTCTAAAATCTGATGACTTGGGCACCCCTTTGTGGGTCAATTCTATACCCCCTACAAGTGCGACGAGCAGCCCTACCAATTCTAGAATGGGATGACCCAGTCTCAACACCTTTGAGATAGCCACCTGTTGCCTCCTAGAACCCGGTTGCTCGAGCACTTCACCATGGGGAAAATCTAGTGCATGTAATGAAAATAAATATACAAGGTGACTACGTTCGCAACCAGGATGCTTCCTAAAGAATATAGTACAAGTCGCAATGACGGTAGTCCATATATCGGACGCTCGCCGCGCAATATGAATAAATATTATATCATCACAGAACTACTAATACTACATACACCAGACTATCTATCACGATAATCTAACACAACCATAATCAAGAAACATCACAGAATATCAATGCGAGTATCAATTTCGTAACCCCGTTTAATTAATACATATAGCAATTAGATGACGTTTTACTAAACACTATGATACACACAGTCGTAGAAGAAACCAAAACAATGATAGCTAGAATCACAAAACCCGTGAGACGGTCACTCGAAATTTCCAAATATTGAAATTCAAGCATCCCTGGCAACGAAACCCCCCTCATTTTGCAAGAAATTGAACCCGGTTAACCCACCCAAAACCCCACACTATTTGAGCAGAATCACGGGTCGAATCGGCCCCACATCGAGGCTGAATAAGCCCCAATAGCTGATTCAGCCCCCGATATAGGGCTGAATCAGCCTCGGTTCTGCCCCATTTCGAGGCCGAACCAAGCACAAAAGGGGTGGGTTTGGATGCGCATTAGACTATTAGAAATCTTGGTCCAAACCAATAATCCGGTGGTTCTGGCACAAGCAAAAATTAGAGCGTTTCACACAAATTTTCAAAACAAGTTTTTACTAAAATGGGTTTTGATAATTCTAAAGTCATCCAAACAAGTTCAAATCTTTAGTTAGGTTCTGTACCACTTGAAAGAACTAGTGCACTCTAAATAGTAATTTTAAAAGAAGAAGACATCGGGTTTTAAAAAATCAAGAGAGCAATTATTCCAACCATGAAGATCTAGTCTAAAGATAATAACTTATAACCAACAAAAAGGAGCAAATTAGCTGCTAGGTAGAAGCTACAATTTTTGTAGTATCTTCAAGTGCTCTTAAATTGTGTTAGACTTCATTGTAGGCTCCTTGATGCTCCATGGAACATACTTGCAAGCCCACCTCCTCCATCAAAGATGATCCATCTTGAAAGCTCAAGTGCAATGGCTCCAAACTCAAACTAGAGTTAACCTAAATAGTAAGGTTGCTAATCTAACTAGGTAGGAGTTGTACTTTCTTCTTCACTATAATTTTCTCTCCTTTTATTTTTCTTTTCTAATTTGTTTTCTCAAGTGCAAAGAAAGGAGGAAGAAGGAGATGGGAGTTCTCATGGGAAAAAAAAAGAGTGTGAATGAAGAAAAATCCTTAACCATTTCTAAAGAAATGGTTACAAATATATTTCCTCAAAAACAATCCAAGCCCTTGGATTAAACCAACTATCCAAGTGTCCACAATCTCCTCTTGATTATACATGTCACCATACTACAATATGGTGAGGATATATTATGCTCAAGGAATAACATAAACTAAAGAAAACAAAAGAAAAAAGAATGAACAAAAACAATATATATATATATATATATATATATAATATACTAAATACATATACTTGTAATTGTTATTCAAGGTATTTAAAATACATAAAGGAGAGATTAATTAATAGTGATTTAATACTAGTAAATACATATACAATATATATGTATAAAACATTAAATCATCACTCAATTTAATATCCGTCTTTCTAAAAAGATCGGCTAGTATTACAACCATCTGATTACCGTCAATATATAAAATACACTAGTTTTAATCAAACCCAAGCGTGTACCATTGTTCCGCAACTACAACATTTCGCCAAAGCCAGAAACTCTCTGTGTGGGACTTTAAAGACTCGACAATACGCTGGCAGTAGGTTTAATTACAAGCACGTCAGCGGCACCAGTAGTACGTAATGGCTACCCAGGTATTGACGAAAAGAAGACCGACAAGCAAGCTCGTCTGAAACCGTACTAAGCCATCAGCGACATGTACCATACAGTTCGGTCTGTTCGTCTGAGAGTATCTCATATTCGATCTAGAGGGTGGATAACGTCACACCCCTAATAACCTAATAAGTCATGCCGGAGTCAAACCCTATCACCAATCGAGAAACTACTGATTGCAATCAGTAAATTCCATCCGCCTAGGCCTAGGTCTTATGGTGATGGCCAACCGTACAGTGCGCGACATCAACTCCCAATACCGGGAGAGACGAATCCCCTAAATCACTCACTGCCTCCAAGTGATTCGAGACTGCACTCAAAAACTGTAGGGTTCCTAGGCACTCCCATGAGGTTCTACAACTGATCAAACATGGCCAATTCAAAATTTTCTATGTGCCGAGAAACCCTAATGCGATCGTTAACTAGAGGATAGGCGAAACTACAAGCAAGTTAACAACTTAACTACTAAGTGAATGGAAATACAACCTTTGTAGATCCGGTCCACCACTTCTCTAGCTCCGTGTTGATGTCCCTCCTCGGCGATTATCGGAATCCCGGACTCTAGCGTCGGTTTCATCGGAGAAATGGGCGGGCTAGGTCGTTGACTTCGATGCCGAAGATGATCTACGTCGAGGCAACTCAAACTCAAGCTCCACCTTCATTAAGTCATGAAACTTGTGAAGAAAACACCTTATACTACATGGCAAGTGATAGAGGATGAAGAAATAAGAAGTGGGTTCACTTTAGAATTGGATTTCTCACTTGATTTCAACACTTGATAATATTCAAGCAAGCTTTCTTCTTCTTCATCAAGAAGAAGAAGAAGAAGAAGAAAAGAATGAATAATCAATAATAGAAAAAGAATAATCAAGTGAAGTTATCATAATGCAACCATGGGTGAAGTAAACTAATGTAGAGAATAAACTAGGGTTTAGGCAAATGGTTAGGTTAAGCAAAAAACAAAATGGTTGAACTTTTCAAAGCTTCATGAAGCTTCAAATAAAATCCAAAGAAAGCCACCATTTTATTTCTTGCCAAAATGAATAAATAAATAAATGAATAAATGAATTAAAACCCTAACCATTTACCTAAACATGGTTCAAAGCATACACACACCCAAGTTTGCATGTATCATCAAACATGATACAATCAAGTGCACAAAAATATATCATATATACAATGTGCACATCAAGTGAGAAAATAATCTTAAGTGAACCAATACTAGTTAATGTAAAGTAATATATCGAATATATAATTATACATTAAATCATTAAATCGATACTTGATTTAATGATCCGGTCATATCGCATATAACCGACTAATATCAATAATAACAACTTATCGAATCAACACTTGATTCGATAACCCGGCTATATCGCATACAACCGATCAATGTCACAAATCGCGAGAATAGAATACTGTATCACATACTGGTATTATTCTCGGTCCCGTACATATCTCATATGCGCACCTATTTCGTTTCGCTTGAGCCAGGAAACCTCTGTGTAGGACTCTAAAGACTCGTCAATACGCCGGCAGCAGGTGATGATCATATCAAACACCCACAAGCCGCAAGCGGTCTGCTAAATGTAACGGCCACCCAGGTATTGAGCGATTAGAAGATCAACGAGCAAGCCCACTTGTTCATCACAGAATACTGCATTTTATACCGCCCATTCTTATGCTCGTGTGTTTATAGGTAGGTACTTTTAATCCGTGTTTGTTACATATTTACAGAATACAGGTTTCCAGTACAAATATTGCAATTCAAGACAAAATCTCCACAGTTACACCAAATACAGAACATCTGTTGACAACAGATAAAAGCCGGGTTCCGGTCATCCATATCCGTCCGGTGCTGCGTACCGGTTCCAGGGACAAGGCATATGACAGCGGTCATTCGTGTCTCGGACAAGCACAGAGCACGAGAGGGGCTGCACAAGAATCAATGGGTGCACGGAGCTCGAGGGAGATAGAAGTCAAAAGTGAAAAAGATAATGCAATCTTGGACTAAGAATCTGAAGATATTCTGGATGAAATTATCAGAAAATACATGTACCAGACAACAGGGGACAGCAGACCAGGGAAGTACCAAGTTGCCCACACCCTAACCCTACTGTAGGGGCGCGGATCCGCGGCCAATAGGGGGAATAGGCGGCGGATCCGCGGCCGTACACAGGGTTCAGGGCACGGGCTTTGGGGGGTAGGATGGTCTTTTCATGTGGGTCCAGTTTGTTGCCCTAGATTTCATTTTCCCTGCCTATAAATACAGCAGATTTGAGCTAAGCCAAGGGTCCAAATTCATGTCCACTCTTTTGTAGTCTTTTGTATAGTTCTTCTTCTTCTTCTTCATTCTTTCTCCATTAAAATTGTAGTGAGAGCTTTTTGAGTGGAAGATTAATGAAGATGAGGCTTTTGTATCATTCTCTTTTGTTCTTTCTTCCCCTTGAGATTCTTGCTTTCTCTTGATCATTCAACCTCTTCATTGAGCTTGAATGGTTAAGGGTTAGTTATTGATCTCAAGGGTCGTATTTTCTTATGGAATTAGCACTTCAATTCACATGCGTTCTCTACCCTTCTCTTGATCTTGCAACCTCTTGATTGAGCTTGCAAGTTTAAGGGTTGGCTATTGATCTCATGCTTGTTTTGAGTTCTACTTTCTTGTTCTTTTTATTGCTTTTTATTACTTGCAATTTATTTCCATGCACTTTAATTACTTGCAATTTATATTCATGCACTTAATTACTTGTATTCTTTTCTTTGTTCTTTTCTTTTTGTTCTCTTTTGTTCATTTTATGAATGTTATAATTATTATTGTTAAGAAGAAATACGATATTATAAGTTAAAGATTTTCTTTTCTCTTTTCCTTTTCCCGTTATTTTCCATTGAACTCCGCCCAAACCATACGCAAGCGCTCCGTTAGGCACCCTACCCTGACAAGGTAACGGTGATTCCTAACCGCGACCGGTTGCGTTCGGTTTGGCCGGAGGCGAAAGCAAGAGACAAGAACGGAAGGACAAGGGTAAATAAGCCGGATTCCACGAATACCGCGCTTAAATCCCCTAATCCACGTTGTTGCCGATTGCTCTAGCTTCAATTGGTCAAGACTCGGCTCAAAGGTTTTGAGTACGGATTTCTTTAGCTTACAATTTCGTATCTTTTCTTAACAACTTTATACTTGCAAATAAACACATAGGTTAGATTGAACAAACTCATACTCATTCTTTATTGACTCGTCTAAAACAAGAAAGGACATGCAACCATCTCCCTGTGGATCGACCCGTGCTCAACCGGCTAGCTGCATAGCGACACCGTCTTGATTGTAGTTAACTTTAATTCTTCCAATCAAATGGCGCCGTTGCCGGGGAGACGGTAGCGTATTTTCTTTCTTGTTATTCGGGTTAATATTCTTTTTGTATATATAAAAAAAAAATATCTTTTTGTTTTTTTTTTTGATCATTTTTGTGGGCAAGAGTGCAGATTTTTGCAGATTTGCAAACTGCGATTGTGGGAGCAAAGTGTACGTTCAAAGTCAAGGTGATTGCAAAGTACAGTGCCAAAGATCCGGGTAGTTTGACCCGCGCAAGCGAACTTTTCAAGCTTACCGGATTTGATTCAACGGGGGTTTCCTAACCCAAAACTTAACGGTACGTATTTTACTAACACCTTCTTCTCAAATCCGACGCTTCCAATATACTATTCTTTGCAGGATTCTTTGCAAGTTCGCTAGCAAACGCTAAAAAAATTGACTAACCCGTATTTGTTGCAGCGCCGCGCTTAAACTAAAAAACGATTGTTTGATTCTTTATAGAATTTTTGAATTGCGCATTGCATACATTAATACGGACTTAAGGGCAAGCGAACCCCACAACATACGGTAAAGGATTTCATCACCTTTTCCGTGGCCCACAAATCACGAACTTAAGCATAACGTTTACCCGCACAAAATTTAAAAGAAACTAGACTTTAAGTCTTAAGGACTTCGCGCTCACTAGGAGAAGTTAACTGTGTTTAGAACCTTGCTTAACGGTATATTGTTTACGGGGTGTCTAGGAAAGTGTTAACGGCGAAACCGCCAAAAGAGAAAGGGTTATTTAATTAAGGAACTTCGCGAAAGCGTTGGAAAACCTCCCCTTATCTCTGCACTTACCTGGCCTCGTGATCAGTGTATCTTGAGCCTGTTTCTCGACACAGTTTTACTTCGACAATCAAGTTCTGGAGCAGGTCTAGTTGACCTAGGTTAACCCTAGAACGATTAGGTGTGTGGTATTTTTTGTGTCGTGATTATTTTTGTCCATATTGTTTTTTATTCTTTTGTTAATATATAAAAAAAATAAAAAATATCACATTCTTTTCCCCCTCCTTTTCTCTACCTTTCTTTCTCTCTCTTCATATCATGGGTACCCCACCTCAAAAAAGTCTTGCCGAACTCTGGTACCCCCAGCCAGACATTACTTCTTACGGTTCTTGTTTTGGTCGAACTTCAAACGACCCCTCCATGCCCAAAGTTTCACTGAAAGATCGCATAGCAGCGTCTAGGACAAACACTTGCACTCCTCATTCCACTTCGTATCAACCTTTTCAACCTCCCGCACCCGCTTATGTTGATACCCTTGTTGCAAGTCGTCCTTTGTCCATCGCTGAACGTATTGAACAATCCCGTAGCCGATCTTTCACTCCTTTCACCACTTCAAATTCTTGGGATCAACAATTCCATTCACCTTCTTATCCAAATGTTGATTCTGCTCCTGTCCAGCTATTCAATTCCTACCAATCCTACCCTACTTTTGCACCTTCCCTAGACATAGCATCAGAACCGCCATTTGGGAGTTTTCAGTATCCAAACAACTTTGAATCTTTTACTGAAACCCCTTCACAACCAATGTCTAGTTTAGAACAGTCCTTGGAAGACTTTAGGGTAGCGTCAAGCCAACAGATGATGGAATTGAATGCGTCCATGGCTGCTCTCATACAACCAACTGACCCGGTAGGTAGTTTCCAGCTAGCTCCAAATTTTCCAATGTATGATGAGGCGGTAGGACAGGCTGTGAATTTGAGTGGAGAGAGTGAGCTGTACCCCCGTCCAAATCAAACCTACCCGTCTCAAATTGAATCCCACAACTCCTGTGATGAAAGTCTATCAAGTGTCCCAAATGAATTATCAGTTGAAGATAGAATGTTTAATGAGTTGTGCGACTTTGTAGTGTTTGATTTGCCCGATTGTGAAGGGACCTTGCCAAGTGAAACCACACCCAATCCTTTTGACCTCTACACCTCCATCTTAGAACCTGAATTGATAAATATCCATGCTTTGGTTGAGGTGTCAGAGAATTTTGATTTTCACTTGATTAAAGATATTGACGCTGGGAATATTTTGGATGATGAACCCGTAGATTTGGCTGAGTTTGTCTCTTCAAATCATCATCCCGAGTCATTAAATGTTTTTCCCGAACAACATATGCGTCTGGACTTTGATGAAATATGCATGGATGAGCTTAACCTTGAGGAGAATTTTGAGGATATTTTTGAGGATGAAACAGTTCTAGATGATGAGTCGGATTTTCCAATTCATCCTATTCCTTTCACTGACTGTGTACACCCTCCAGAACCCTTAATCGATGCCCTTCCTCAATCACTTCCCTCCATCCTTTCCATCGTTCCGACCTTGCAAGGACCCGTCTCACTTTCATTTCCTGTGTCTGGTTTACCAAGTTCGGCGTACCCATGGTTTCTTACGAATCTTGAGGGATTTGACCCAATTTCTCGACGAGTAAATATATTGGCACAATCACTTTTCATACATCGGTCATCACAAATTGTGCTAATCTATTTACTCCAATTGCACCCTCAAGCTCGTATTCCACTTCTTTTTCCCTTCCGCCATTCTTCTTCCTCTCATATACCGAGACCATATTCCGCTTCTCTCCGCATATGGTCTCGCGTATTCTCCATCTCTTTTCTCTACGCCTTCTTCCACCGACCGGTACATTATAGCGATAAGATCTTTGAATGGTTGGTGTTAACTTTTGGCCTGTGTAAGGCCTTGTATAGCTTGATACTGTTCTCTTTCCCCCCTAACCCTGAATTTCAACGCTTAACAGTGGAAACACTGTTTTACTTAAGTTTGGGGGGGACACTCTTTTTTGTATATATTTTTTGTTTTCTTTGTTGTATATAATTTGTTTTTAGGGAGCGCCGGCAATTTTGACCCTCTTGGTATAGCCTGACAGTGAGGGCACTGTCAAGTTTAAGTTTGGGGGTGTGCTCGGTAAGCTTTCTTCCTTCGCATTCATATGTATATTTTGCATTTGCATATTAAATCCATAAAATCCATAAAAATCTGAAAATTTTCTAAAAATATAAAAACTTTTTTGTCAAGTTAGATTGTGGAAGAACTCTGATTCAACATTCGACGGTTTTTGTTTGAAAAAAATAGGAATAACTAGATCTTATGTTTGGATTTTGAAAACCTGAAAGATAACTCTCTTTTGAAGTTAACTATAGCTGATATACGTCTTTACATCACACTACACGTGTCGTAAGATTTTGGGAATTAGATGACAAGTCTTTCATGTTTAAACTTTTAAACAGATAAATGATTTTCTGAGGATCAAATAGGTTTGTTCTGAAATAAGTAATATCAAGAATAGTTTATGAAGTAAAGCGAATATGAAGGAATGTTATTGATGCCGTAATTGGAGCTAAGTCTGAAAAATAACCCATCTAAAACTGGATTGGAATGATTACACACCAAACCCACTAAACACGTCTTTTATCTAAAAAAATATTTGAACTGCCGGTTATATCTCCGTTCGTATTAAATCATCTGATTTTCACGACAAACTGTCTTTTGTTTTTGGACCTAGGTAACTTGAGTAATTAAGTCCGCTGGGGTGTTTCTACACCTAATGCCCTAAAACCAACTGGTTTGGGTGCATTGGCCCAAAGCTCGCTAAGAAGCCTAGAAAGTCCAGTTTAAAACAAAGTCAAGCAAGTGTTCTCTCCGAGTTAAAATTCCTAACGGTTCTTTGTGTGAGAATAATCTTGATAAAAGACAGGCTTTTATAAAAAAAATTTAACGGAGATATGAAGGTTTTATTCTATGATAAAGACTATTGCACGTTCACAGAGGTGTGTATGAAATGAAAACAAGAAAAAGGTGGAGTGGAAAATACGACTTAGTTTTCTGTTAAGGAAGATAGAAATTCTGAAGTTGAAACCTTACTGGAAAACGAAACTTGAAAAATGATTAACTCTTTATAAAACTTATGTGATCCTTTTAAAATTGTTATCTGGGCTTTTTTGTGCGACATGATGACTTTAATCGATCCTTCTGGAACTTAACGACACTATTTGCACTACACGTAAAGACATATAAAATCTGTAGTTAAATAAGAAGCGAGGTGTGAAAAATAAAGGTTCGATGGTCTAGACTTAGGATTATAGAATTGCTATTTTCTAAAACAAAACTTTAGGGTTTGAATCTTAGTTATTTTACAAAACCAACTTGACCGGATTTTATGGGTAGTATCCGCTGAAAACCCTCAGGAGACAACACTCCTCCTACTAGGGACACCTAGAGGTTTAACGGCTTGTTGCACGTGCTCAGTGCAATCGCGTTCCCTGCGAAAGTGCGGTTAGGATCTTATACTTTTTTGTGAATAATTGGTTTTGCTCGGGACGAGCAAAAGTTAAGTTTGGGGGTATTTGTTCATCACAGAATACTGCATTTTATACCGCCCATTCTTATGCTCGTGTGTTTATAGGTAGGTACTTTTAATCCGTGTTTGTTACATATTTACAGAATACAGGTTTCCAGTACAAATATTGCAATTCAAGACAAAATCTCCACAGTTACACCAAATACAGAACATCTGTTGACAACAGATAAAAGCCGGGTTCCGGTCATCCATATCCGTCCGGTGCTGCGTACCGGTTCCAGGGACAAGGCATATGACAGCGGTCATTCGTGTCTCGGACAAGCACAGAGCACGAGAGGGGCTGCACAAGAATCAATGGATGCACGGAGCTCGAGGGAGATAGAAGTCAAAAGTGAAAAAGATAATGCAATCTTGGACTAAGAATCTGAAGATATTCTGGATGAAATTATCAGAAAATACATGTACCAGAAAACAGGGGACAGCAGACCAGGGAAGTACCAAGTTGCCCACACCCTAACCCTACTGTAGGGGCATGGATCCGCGGCCAATAAGGGGAATAGGCGGCGGATCCGCGGCAGTACACAGGGTTCAGGGCACGGGCTTTGGGGGGTAGGATGGTCTTTTCATGTGGGTCCAGTTTGTTGCCCTAGATTTCATTTTCCCTGCCTATAAATACAGCAGATTTGAGCTAAGCCAAGGGTCCAAATTCATGTCCACTCTTTTGTAGTCTTTTGTATAGTTCTTCTTCTTCTTCTTCATTCTTTCTCCATTAAAATTGTAGTGAGAGCTTTTTGAGTGGAAGATTAATGAAGATGAGGCTTTTGTATCATTCTCTTTTGTTCTTTCTTCCCCTTGAGATTCTTGCTTTCTCTTGATCATTCAACCTCTTCATTGAGCTTGAATGGTTAAGGGTTAGTTATTGATCTCAAGGGTCGTATTTTCTTATGGAATTAGCACTTCAATTCACATGCGTTCTCTACCCTTCTCTTGATCTTGCAACCTCTTGATTGAGCTTGCAAGTTTAAGGGTTGGCTATTGATCTCATGCTTGTTTTGAGTTCTACTTTCTTGTTCTTTTTATTTCTTTTTATTACTTGCAATTTATTTCCATGCACTTTAATTACTTGCAATTTATATTCATGCACTTAATTACTTGTATTCTTTTCTTTGTTCTTTTCTTTTTGTTCTCTTTTGTTCATTTTGTGAATGTTGTAATTATTATTGTTAAGAAGAAATACGATATTATAAGTTAAAGATTTTCTTTTCTCTTTTCCTTTTCCCGTTATTTTCCATTGAACTCCGCCCAAACCATACGCAAGCGCTCCGTTAGGCACCCTACCCTGACAAGGTAACGGTGATTCCTAACCGCGACCGGTTGCGTTCGGTTTGGCCGGAGGCGAAAGCAAGAGACAAGAACGGAAGGACAAGGGTAAATAAGCCGGATTCCACGAATACCGCGCTTAAATCCCCTAATCCACGTTGTTGCCGATTGCTCTAGCTTCAATTGGTCAAGACTCGGCTCAAAGGTTTTGAGTACGGATTTCTTTAGCTTACAATTTCATATCTTTTCTTAACAACTTTATACTTGCAAATAAACACATAGGTTAGATTGAACAAACTCATACTCATTCTTTATTGACTCGTCTAAAACAAGAAAGGACATACAACCATCTCCCTGTGGATCGACCCGTGCTCAACCGGCTAGCTGCATAGCGACACCGTCTTGATTGCGGTTAACTTTAATTCTTCCAATCACCACTCACATTCCTGTGAATCCAACCAGTAACACTTACCGTACAGTCCGGTCTGTTCGTCTGATATGTCGCATATCTCGCCTAGGGGTGGTAAACGTCAGACCCTAGTAGCTCGATAAGTCGTGTCGATATGAGGTCTATAACAGTTCAAGAAACTACTGGTAATACTTACCAGTAAATCTCAGCAACCCTGGCCAGGGATTTCCGGTTATAGCCAATCGAACACAGCACAACATCAACTCCCTATACCGGGAGAGACGAATCCCCTCCTATCGCTCATTGCCTCCATGTGATTTGGGACTGTACCCAAAAACCACCGTTTTGCACGCCCTCTTGGACGTGGTAAGGTGGAAATCAAAGCACAGTGGGAATCACACAAGACTCTATGACGATCTCGGGTCTACAGACTAACCTGTACCAGTGTCACCAGAGAACTGTCATCTGACGTAAGGTATAATACCATCTGGGAGTTCTCGGCGAGTCCGTCCAGTGTACCCGGTCTCCACTGAGCACCCGTATATCATCTCTGATGTCAAACACCAATGGATATGGGATCATCCATCGCCCATCTGTATGGGTCGAGAGGGTATACGCTAGTCTACTCTGGTATATCGATGCCCCGTCTCGATACACCCACGACTAGGGAACTTGAAGGATGTACTTATGGACTACCATGTCCCTACTAATATGATCCGCATCATAGTCCAGGTAGTCAAGTACACATCCTAAGGGCTTTACCAATATGTATCAGAGAGACAATGAGTATACACGTTAAGGTAAAGAGTAACCAGATAGCATACTATCATGTCGAGCAAGAAAGTCCTCCCTATATATGTCCCAGCATCCACTACAATATACATCCTATGTACAGTAATGGCCTTTAGGGCATACATATAACTAACAATCTCCCACTTGCACTAGGGCCATCTGTAGCAGTGGTTGCGGTATCTCATACTCAACCATCCCATAATCATCTCTCTCTGGGAAAAGGCCTTTGTGAGTGGATCCGCTGTGTTGTCCTCTGAGTCTGCTCTCCTAACCTTGATCCTCTGGAGATCAACCATCTCCATGATCAAGTGACACTGCCTTAGAATATGTCTGGATCATTGATGGGACAGGCGTTCCTTGGCATAAGCCACAACTCCATTGTCACACAATGGGAGGAACGAAGTTCATCTCATGAACAAATATACATCCAGACTGCCTCTTTGGTAGCATCTTAAGTAGCGATGTATCCAACCTTTATCGTCTAGTATGCCACGGTATCTAGCTTGGAACTCTTCCAACATACCGTCCCTTTACTGAAGGTAAAGACAATGCCTGTGACTGACATTCAGTCGTCCTTATCACCCTGGAAACTTTCCAGTGATTCTCCCCAGGATCGATTGATACCATCTCACTACAACTAGTGAGAATCCTAACATCCAATTACTTCTATCTCATAGATCAAAACTCAGGATTTAGGAGGTATCACTTTGATCCTTTATGGAGAATCCTTATGATAAGCGGAGATTGATCGAGCGTAGCAGAGGAAACTCCTTCCCTATCAAGAGTATGTCATCCACGTACTCTACGAGAATCACCACCATACTTCCTACTACCTTTTTGTTTATACTAGGTTCATCTACCATTTTGATGAAGTCAAACTCTTTGACTACCACATCAAAACAGATGTTCCAACTCCGCGATACTTGCTTTATCACATAAAACATCTTTCTCACGTTTCCGCTGCTCCCACTGTCTACGAAGCCCTCTGGCTATGTACTTATAGACGCTCTTTTCTAAAATATCATTTAGAAAAGCAGTCATGACACCCAACCGCCAGATATCGTAGTCATGGTATGTAGCCGTGGCAAGTAGGATCTGGATGGACTTAAGCATAGCTATTTGAAAAGGTTTCATCATTATCCACGCCTGGTTGATGACGAAAACCTTTATCAAGTCTAGCTTTGAAAGTCTCAACCTTTCCATCTACACCAAGTAATCTTCTTAAGATATACTTGCTCCTGATGGGGATTTAACCCTTCAGATATCATAATCAAAGTCCATACTTTGTTGGTGTACATGGATTCCATCTCAGATCGCTAAGCATCCAGCCATTCTTACAGAGTCCCTACTCTCGATGGCCTGCTCGAAACTAGTTGGGTCATCATCTCATGATGCATTCCTCGCTCCCACTGTCATCGAGAAACCGAAGTGTCTCTCAGGTGGATGAGGAACCCTACCAGATCGGCGGAGAGGCTGAGGTTCGTTGGTAACTATTGAATCCTTTGGTTCTACCAAATCATCAGCTGCAGTTTGTATAGCTGAAACATTTCCAGTTCTACATAACAGATCTTGCCTCGAGCTTGTCCGGATTTTGCTTTTAGACATAGGCCGGACAACCCCAAATCTTAACAAACTTAAGATATGGGCTCTTCCCTTTCCATATCTCATATGAAGTGGTAGGCAACTGATTTGATTTGAACCTTATTCAATAGGTATGCAGCTTCTCAAGTGCATAACTCCCAAAAGGAAATAGATAACTCAGTAGTACTCATCATAGAGCACACCATATCATATAGGGTGTGACTGCTCCGTCCCGATACACCGACGTGCTGTGGTGTATACAGAGGAGTAATGCTGAGAGAGAATCTCATTCTCCTTTAGAAAAGTCCAAGAATTCCATCCTCAAGTATTCTCCTCCTTGATCACATCAAAGGACATAATACTTATACCCGTTTTGGTTCTCTACTTCTAACTTATATTCTGTGAATATCTCAAGAGGTTCGGACTTGTGTTTCAACAGGAACATATGTCTGAATCTAAAGAGATCATCAGAGAATGTAATGAAGTACAAAGAACCGGTCTTGGCATGTGTAGACAGGGGACCTTTCATACATCAACATGTATCATCTTAAGAGTACACTAACTCTTTCTCTGCTTCGAATAAACATAGCTGTGGTCATCTAATCTTTGGGACATGACTGGCAAGTTTCACAAGATGTAAATTCAAACTAATTAGATATACATCTAAATGTAACTTCATCCAGTCGGATCGCATTGATATGACCTAGTCTACAATGCCTCAAGAAGGATCCGTTCATTTCTGAACTCTTCCTCTTGTGTGTGTTCCGTATACTAAGAACTGTAGTTTGATTTAGAATATCAATGCTTTTAGATAACGTGCCTGAACCGATCAACTTTTGATATAGAAAATGTTCAAAAATCATCCAACAATACAAAATTTTATCATTTCTTTACTAATAAAGAGACTGATATGATTTTGTATATCAGGTTCGGTATCTAATAACATTCGTTCAGAATCAATGTACTGGTCATACAGTGTGACACTGACTAACAGACTTGGCTGCAACACTTGCACCGTTTTCTGTCTCATAAAACTTATCACCCGTTCTCAGTTCTTTACCTATCTGTAGCCCAAGTAACAGATTACATATGCGGGATCCTGATCCGGTATCACATACCCAGGACGTAAAGGATACTGAGAAACAGTTCTATGTAACGAACACACCCGAAGATGATGCATCATATGCACTTTCTTCGTTTGGGCGGCACGGGAAATCTGGTATTCCCCAATTTCCCGCTCTGTCTTATAACAATTATAAGTTGGAGCGGGACCAACGTTCCCCAGCTCAGTATAACAAGCGGGTTCGGTCAATACATCCATATTTTTTTATCTTGATTAAGGCGTGATATGGTCGCTACCTGGAGAGAGAGAGAAGAAAACACTCTGCGTGCGCTCTTGCAAGATCAGATTGGTTATTATTTTATCTAATCAGGATGGCTCCCACTGTTTTTATCAAATCTTCCTTCAAACCCTAAAAGGAAAGACTAGCCGGGATTAATTACACGCTACAAGTTCGCCAATCTTTCAGCCAGGCCAGTGTCGGTACTTTGAGGGAGGTTCCCCATGCTTTCGCACGGACCTAATTACAGTAAACCTCGTTTTTCCAGAGGCGTAACCCCGTTTTCCCAGAGGCGTAACCCCGTTAACACCTTTCTAGACACCTACTTGATCGGCTAATTGTAATGTGTAAAACTCTCCCAGGAGTAACAATTACTCACAGCGGGTATCGGGATCCAACTATCTCATAGAAGGTATGCAATCTCATTGCAAATTTCAACACTTGAAATTCCCGATAATTTTTCCCCTAACGTGCTATGACCTTGACGAAAGCCAACAAACCATAGCCCGCTAGTCAAGTTCAATCCGTCATTTCTTGATTGAATTAAACCCACCCGCACGACCCTTGACGAAAGCCAACAAAGCCGCACGACTACCCTAATCCAATCGCATCATATGCAGCAGATAAGCAGCATATAGCAACCGCACACTACACCTTGACGAAAGCCAACAAATATAGCACGAATACTATATACAACTTATCTGAAATGACGGAGGGCTACGACAGGTTTTTAAGAAAACCTATCGCGTAATGAACTTGATATCGTTGTAGAATCAAATGATTTTAAAATGGAGTGTTTTTGAGGCTTTTCTAGTTTTGTTAAAGGGGTCACTCCCGGTGAAGGGATCGTCGGCCCTTTCCTCATTGAATAAGGTGCAGGATATATTATATATACCACTATGCAAAGCAAAAACTCCAAAAGCAATCAAAAGACAAACCGAGGGTTGTAGCATCTGCCAGTTATTGCTAAATGGGTCACTCCCGGTGAAGGGATCTCGGCCCTTTCCTTATCGAATAAGGTGCAGGATGTTTTACAAGGAACACCGCGATGTAAAGCAAGAACTGTAGCTACCTGTTTTTGAAAATTCGATTCCACAACATCTTAGGTTTCTTTTCTTTCATTAATCACATTAATGAAGTCCCATCATTTAAATCACCTAAACATCACAGATAAATACGACGTACACTTATGCCATCCGCATTCGCCTCGATGTCCTCTCGTGCACCGTTAGGTTAGGTAACTAACGGCAGAGCGGGGCAGGGCTAGCGCGGGTGTAAAACATAAGTAACGTCTATATAATATATCATATATACTATATACAGTATCTATCACAACATATCAAATGATCACATCACAGATATCGCAGCAGAAGAATCATATGAAACATTGGATATACTAGGACGTCCGTGTTTTCAATACGAGCCAGTATAAAACACGGATTCCACGGTCGCGATGAATAGCCAAACCCACACCCCTAGATCCCTACGAGAGCGGCAAGCAACCCTACCAATTCTAGAGTTAGGAGACCCGGACTCGACTCCTCGAGTTGGTCTCCCACCGGACTCCAGAACCCGGTTACTTGTGCCCTCCTCCTTGGGTCTATCCTAGTGCGGAAAAGTAAATAATATACAAATGGTGACATCTTCCGCAACCTGGAAGTGCCCCAATAAAAGAATATTACATACAAGTTTTTACATGAATGAAAATGAAAAACACTCATCTCACATAAAAACCACCGGCTATTCAAATACGACGATCCAATATAACATATCCAGCAACACATAACATCACATGTCATCAACGTAAGTAAACATGCGTATCCCAATTGTCGTTAACATATAGCAACGAAACCGGCGATATCACATATTACACTTATGGTCGCAGAAAAGAAAGTGTAAAACTACAACAATTGGAATCCGCAACCTCCTTAGACATCGCATGCCTAATCAAATGAATTACTTAGACATCGCATGCCTAACAATTATAAACCCCGCATTTTAGTCTCAAAATCGAAAATTGTTTTTCAATATCAAGTCAGGCAATTCAACAAGATTCCCGATATCCTGATCGAATGCTCGTCGTAAACTTTAGTAGATGGCCGCACCCCCGATGCCGTCGACGAAGTGCATTAAGGCGGAACACCGCTGCCGCGAGCACCCGAACGGATGCTTTCGGCGACGGGGTTCTCCTACAGTCACTTGGTCGGGGCTATGGGGTGTGGCTGTCTATTAAGTTTACCGGGCGAGTATCCGCGTACGCTACATGATTGCGACGGACTTTTGATCACATCAAAATTCCGTGGCAACCGATCAAGTGAGACTAAAGTGCTAGATTTATAACATCCAAATCAGTTATCTCATAACTACTTGTGGATTCCAAATATTGTATCACATTCCAGATAAATAGAAAATGTTAAACTTTCCGATCGAACAATCAAACACCCAAGTTTTCCCAAAACAGCTCAACACATGAAATAAGTTTAAAAACATTCACTTCATGCCAGAGTACCAACGGTCCAGCCGTAGAAGGGTCAAGCCAACGCCTCACATCTGGCACGCCGTACTGCCCCAAACCCTAAGGTTCAAAGGGCAGTTCAAGACGGTCACATAATCGAGTTAAGGTTTGTTGTCTTCTAGAGGGACCATCGCGTTACTTGCACTACTTAGAACGTTCTCAAACTACGGAAAAATCCAACACTTGGAAATTTTCCGGCAGGGGAAAAATCGGGTATTTATATCCGGTCGAACTTTTTAACATATTCAAAAATTATCCGGAAAAACACGTAGACGAAGTTAAACTTTCCGATCGAAACATCAAGTCCACAATACACCCCAGAAAACTCAACTGTTGAGTATAAATTAAAAATATCCAGAAGAATCAGGAATGACAGAAGAATATTACTGTGCAAACAGAAATGAATTAAGCGACTACATGGCCGCGGAACCGCCGCATGAGCCATGCTCGTGCCGCGGTTCCACGGTGCTTTAATCGACTTATGCCCACGTGCTGCACAGTAACTCTTAGAAAACCCTGCTTATTTTTCTGCATATTTTTAATTCACAAAAATCCCAGTTTTGAAAAATTGTACAGAGAAGGGTTTTGGATTAGGGTTTCAGGTTCGATCGGACTTCTAACATCGTCTACACTTCGCCTAAACCTCTAGCTAGGCTCTGATACCACTGTAGGGTTCCTAGGCACTCCCATGAGGTTCTATAACTGATCAAACATGGCCAATTCAAAATTTTCTATGTGCCGAGAAACCCTAATGCGATCGTTAACTAGAGGATAGGCGAAACTACAAGCAAGTTAACAACTTAACTACTAAGTGAATGGAAATACAACCTTTGTAGATCCGGTCCACCACTTCTCTAGCTCCGTGTTGACGTCCCTCCGCTGCGATCATCGGAATCCCGGACTCTAGCGTCGGTTTCATCGGAGAAATGGGCGGGCTAGGTCGTTGACTTCGATGCCGAAGATAATCTACGTCGAGGCAACTCAAACTCAAGCTCCACCTTCACTAAGTCATGAAACTTGTGAAGAAAACACCCTATACTACATGGCAAGTGGTAGAGGATGAAGAAATAGGAAGTGGGTTCACTTTAGAATTGGATTTCTCACTTGATTTCAACACTTGATAATATTCAAGCAAGCTTTCTTCTTCTTCATCAAGAAGAAGAAGAAGAAGAAAAGAATGAATAATTAATAATAGAAAAATAATAATCAAGTGAAGTTATCATAATGCAACCATGGGTGAAGTAAACTAATGTAGAGAATAAACTAGGGTTTAGGCAAATGGTTAAGTTAAGCAAAAAACAAAATGGTTGAACTTTTCAAAGCTTCATGAAGCTTCAAATAAAATCCAAAGAAAGCCACCATTTTATTTCATGCCAAAATGAATAAATGAATTAAAACCCTAACCATTTACCTAAACATGGTTCAAAGCATACACACACCCAAGTTTGCATGTATCATCAAACATGATACAATCAAGTGCACAAAAATATATCATATATACAATGTGCACATCAAGTGAGAAAATAATCTTAAGTGAACCAATACTAGTTAATGTAAAGTAATATATCAAATATATAATTATACATTAAATCATTAAATCGATACTTGATTTAATGATCCGGTCATATCGCATATAACCGACTAATATCAACAGTAACAACTTATCGAATCAACACTTGATTCGATAACCCGGCTATATCGCATACAACCGATCAATGTCATAAATCGCGAGAATAGAATACAGTATCACATACTGGTATTATTCTCGGTCCCGCACATATCTCATATGCGCTCCTATTTCGTTTCGCTTGAGCCAGGAAACCTCTGTGTAGGACTCTAAAGACTCGTCAATACGCCGGCAGCAGGTGATGATCATATCAAACACCCACAAGCCGCAAGCGGTCTGCTAAACGTAACGGCCACCCGGGTATTGAGCGATCAGAAGATCAACGAGCAAGCCCGCTCATACTCCTGTGAATCCAACCAATAACACTTACCGTACAGTCCAGTGTTCGTTTGCTATGTCGCATATCTCTCCTAGGGGTGGTAAACGTCAGACCCCAGTAGCTCGATAAGTCGTGTCGATATGAGGTCTATAACAGTTCGAGAAACTACTGGTAACACTTACCAGTAAATCTCAGCAATCCTGACCAGGGATTTCCGGTTATAGCCAATCGAATACAGCACAACATCAACTCCCTATACCGGGAGAGATGAATCCCCTCCTATCGCTCATTGCCTTCATGTGATTCGGGACTGTACCCAAAAACCACCGTTTTGCACGCCCTCTTGGACGTGGTAAGGTGGAAATCAAAGCACAGTGGGAATTACACAAGACTCTATGACGATCTCGGGTCTACAGACTAACCTGTACCAGTGTCACCAGAGAACTGCCATCTGACGTAAGGTATAATACCATCTGGGAGTTCTCGGCGAGTCCGTCCAGTGTACCCAGTCTCCACTGAGCACCCGTATATCATCTTTGATGTCAAACACCAATGGATATGGGATCATCCATCGCCCATCTGTATGGGTCGAGAGGGTATACGCTAGTCTACTCTGGAATATCGATGCCCCGTCTCGATACAGCCACGACTAGGGACCTTGAAGGATGTACTTATGGACTACCATGTCCCCACTAGTATGATCCGCATCATAGTCCAGGTAGTCAAGTACACATCCTTAGGGCTTTACCAACATGTAACAGAGAGACAATGAGTATACACGTTAAGGTAAAGAGTAACCAGATAGCATACTATCATGTCGAGCAAGAAAGTCCTCCCTATATATGTCCCAGCATCCACTATAATATACATCCTATGTACAGTAATGGCCTCTAGGGCATACATATAACTAACAAAAACTACCTGTTTGCACGACTCTTTAAATCTGTAGTAGGGTAGCAATCAAAGTATAGTGGGAACACACTCGAGAAAAATGATGATTTCGGATCGACAGACTACGCTGTACTAATGTCACCTGAGAATTGCTATCTGACAATAGGTATAATACCATCTAGCATGTTCTCGGTGAGTCTGTCTAGTGTAATTCAAAACCAAATGAACACCGGTATACAATCTTTGGTGACTTACTGACACCAATTGCTATGTGACCGGCAATCACCCCTCGTTGGGGTCAAGAAATGTATACACTAGTCTACTCTGGAATATCGATGCCTAGTCTTGATATTCCCACGACTAGGGACATTTAAGAATGTGCTTCTAGTCTACCCGGTTCTTACAAGTGTGATCGCCATCATAACTCTGGTAGTCAAGCATGAATCATATGGGCTCTATCAACATGTAATAGTGATATGCTATACCACACAAGACATATACATGAAGATAAAGTAAAACCAGATAACATATTACCATTTCGAGTAAGACTGTCCTACCGGTATAGGTAATCCTTCAATCATCATAATCGCCTCTCTGCGATTATAATAATTTTCTTGAGGGCACTGTATCCAACACAGAGGCACCGGCAAAGGCAAGGGCACCGGCCGAGGGATTCTGGCACTCAGGGATCAACGTAGGAAGCAGATCCTACAGCAAAGGAATATCATTGCACCCCTGTCCGTACCCCCTCCAGATCTCCCCAGACGTGTGGATGCAGCCACTCCATCTGTACCCTCCCCAGACGAGTCATTCCGTGTGTACTTTGCCACACCTACAGGTATATTGCACCCATATAAATTCATTTTGAATGTTATATCATAGATATACAAGCATATTCATTTTTAAGTTATTTATATATTCATTTTTTACTCTTTATTGTTGGTGGTGCCTCCACATCGAGGCACAAGACGCTCCCACACGATCCATACCCTCCGCGCAGTCGACAGGTTAGTATTATTTTAATATGTCAATTTGATTATCTATTATTTTATTCAAAAGTTACTTATATCTTCATTGTTTATTATCTAGTTGGAGGGGATGCATCTATATCCAGGTCACCGGCTGTTCCTCACCAGATGAACTATCGACCCGCTCGTGCTGATGTCCGGGCTCAAGCTCGTGGTGATATCGCCGCAGGCATATATTGAAATTCACTTTTCACTAATACTCTTAGTCTAAATATTGTTTTGTCTTAATATTGCTTGTATCTATATATTTTTAAGATGTTGAATAGCCACGACCTGAGAGGGGGACTCGAGAGCCCAATCAGTCTCATAGGTTTAAACCCGATACAGCTAGGGGCCAGGGACCATTCCCCCTCTTCTTTACCTCCGATCATCGCTATATTGGAAATCATGCCGAGAGGTTCGACCGATATATGGGGATGAGAGCCACATCCAAAAGAAGTATTTTCTGCACATTGACTGAGGCAAGCAACACACCCGCTCCTTTGCCTTGTTCTAGGAGTAGGCCTATGTATTATTATATATTTTAATTTGATTTTTCAAATAAATTTACTATCATTTGGCACTTATAATTTAAAAACATTAATTTCTTGTATTTGCAGTCGGATTACGTCTTTCAGCCCGTACCTGTTCTTGATCGAGCGCTCGATCTTCATGCTCTTTACCGGGGCCTCATGAATAACATGTAGGAAAAGCTCTGATATCATAGGAATGAGCTGAAGAATGATTGCTACGAGCTGTGACGAGCAACCCTAAAGGAGGATAGAGCGGCTGTTACGACCCAAATCAGGAACGTGACCGGCACTTGAATCATGCAGCGTCTAAAGGCGTAATAATTCAAGTAAGTCGAAACCCAGAATCTAAACCGTGAAATAAAGTGGAGTGGTAAAATATTTGTTTCAAAGTATCAATTTTAAAAGTAGAAGTGTTATTTCAAAGCCTTTTAAATCTCAAATTGTTGTTAAAATTTTCGGCAGCATTTCCTTTGTAAAAACTGATCCAAACCGATACGTAACATAATATATATAAAAGTATCCCCACTTGGTAGCAATCTCCATGCCATCCGGTAGAACACAATCACATAGCAAGATATACGACGCCATAGGTGAAGGAATAAGCAAATGCGAAGTGCAAACAATAACCACAACATAAAAGCAAAAGTCGACTCACACGAGCACGACATCCAAAGTCAAATATAATACAATCTCTTAGTCTTGTCTTTAAGTCAATATATACATGTGGTAGATGGAGTATGCTGGATACAATGAAAAAGGGTACAAAGTAGAAGGCACATGAATACTCGCAACCCACCTACAAAATATATCACGCCTAAAAGTAACGGTAGCAGCAGTAGTAGCAAAAGTAGTGTGTCCCGCCGCGATTACGCCGAGGATCGGCCCTGCAAGACATTTTCGCACAGTAGGGGTGAGTTGCCAACTTGTGAGTAGTAAATATCACCATGCGTGTAATCGCAAGCATGAACGTAGCAGCGACAAATCCTAAGTATGAGATTATGATGGCATATATAACAGTATGGATGCAGCATAAATAATGAGCAAAGTATAGCATTAGGGTGTAACAACTATATGAAATAGAGCATGTCATAATAAGTTCCGAATGTGAATTAAAACAGAGGCACCATCGATAAATCATCATAAAACCGATGTCAAGCATCGACACTCAAAATCCCAATATCTCAGGCGCCGTCACTCTGATCGGCCCTCATATCCATCTGATCATATAATTCCAGTCGGTACCTCCGGATATCCGCCGAGTTTCCATATAATCACCGGTAGATAGTGTTCCCCTGCCGGGTTCAACATCTTTCTATATGATCTTCTTGCCCCGGGTACTATACCGGGTCCACCATGTACCTACAGACGGTGCCTCCTCACTCTTTGAATCATGTATACTCATCACTCAAAACCAAGAAAACCCATGGTGGACACCGAATATCATATCAAGGGAAAACCGCGTTTTAAATAATCTAAGTTTTGAAAATGTACTTTACGGTTTCCCAAATCCACGAAAATCGAAATCTCACGAAACATTATATGAGAATATGGTATTAATGGTAATGAGCATGATATGGACATGATGCATGTTAGTACAAATGAACAAAAATATAACTACCAATAAAGATGTAGTGCAAATGTCGGATAATTGTGGCAAGTTCTATAGTGTACGTAGTATGACAATTACCAATGGTTTATGTGTACATATGAGTTAGTTCACGTGCGACATGAACCATTGGTAATGGTGCAAGTGTCCTAATGAGGATATGTCAATGCGTAATAAGTAATAGGATGCACATTATGATACTCATGCACAAATCATAAACGTATATGCATATAGTATAAAGGTTTTATAACTAGAATCTAGCCATTGGCGCTTAATGTCATCCAGGAGATTCCCCCGTAGATATTAAATCTACTCACTGGAACGGTCTCGAGCTACTCGAATCCGACCACCTCTTTCCCTTTCCTAGCTGTATCCGAAGTCTCTGCAACCGATCCTAGCATTGTACAAAACTATAACACATGAGGTTAATAAATTCCTGATATGACGCGTACACATACGCTACACGAACAAACCAACTCCCACAAGCTATCGCGTGTAAACTTAGCGTGTTAAATGCGTGCAACAACATATAAGACTACCCCTAAGGGCTGTTAACCACACAAAATGCATAAAACGAGAATCGGAATATCCGTATTGCACGTTAACAAAACGCCTAAAATAAGATAAAATGGTCTCAGATTTTTATATAGGTACAATTAGAAAAATTTACACATTTTAGAGGCCTAATTGGAGTTCCAGAGAGCCCACGACAAAAACCTAAGACCAAACTCACCAACTGGGCCACAATTTGCGGCCAAAAACAATATTTTGGCGGCCAGAAAATGGAGTTAGGGGCTCAAGTTTTGAGGGTATATTCCTAGTCCTATAACTAACTTCTATTAATTGCAACTTTCCTCTGTGATCACAGGTTTGATAGCAGATTACGTTTGAAACCCTAATCTCTAACTAAAACTAGGTTTGATACTAAATTGAATATTAAGGTAGTTTAGTGAAACTTAGTGTTTAAACAAGGATGATTAGCTACCAAAACCCTCTATCTAACCTAGATTAGGTCATAGCTAACCTAAGAACTCTCATAACCCCAAAAACCTATCTTAAGTCTAAATATCACAAAACATAAACTTTAATTAGGACTAGGAGTTGTTTAAGCAAAAACTTGTAAAAACAAAAGTTTTCTAGAGCATAATTAAGGGTTTAATCCTTACCTTACCAAGACCTGAAAGAAACCCTAACCATGCAACGCTCCAAGCCTCATAAAGAGCCTAAACCATGATTAAGATGAGGGTTAGTGATGGTTTGTTGTGATAAAGAGCCCACTAGTTGTGTGATAATTTTCCAAGAGAGGAGTGAAAGGGAAAAAGAAGAAGAAAAGACGGGAGAAAGGATTAGGATGAGAAGAAGTGAGAAATGATAGGGATGGGAGAGATGGCTTATGAGAGCCAAGCCCATTTCTTCTCTCCTCATTAAATGCCCATCACCTCCACATCTCTTTCATCATTTTCTTTTCTTTTTTTAAAAAAAACATTTAATTACTTAAAATAGTTAAGAAACAAAATGAATGGGGTCAAGTTGTCATGGTTACAAAAATATGTTTTAACTCAAATTAACATGTTGTTAAAACTAGATTAGTATAGACATATGTGTGTGCATATAGAACCAAGTAAATAATTAAATAAATAAATAAATAATAAATAATTGACTAAAACTATGTGAAAATAATTATTAACTAAGCTTTATAGAAAACCCATTTTATAATGCTTAATTTACGTATAATTAGCTTTAATCACGTTTTTAGGACGTTATAATCTTTCCCCTTAAAGAAATTTGGTCCCCGAATTTAAAATCTAATTATGCATACCTTCGAAAAGATGGGGAAATTTCTTCTGGATCTCGCTCTCGGCTTCTCATGTGATCTCTTCGTTGTTCGGTCCATGCCATAGAACCTTCATGGATGGTAATACCTTTGACCGTAGTTTCTTCACCTGCAGGTCCAGGATAACTACCGGCTGCTCGGTGAAGGAAAGATCGTGCTCCAGCTAGATCGTCTGGTGCTGAATCGTATGAGAAGGGTCATGAAGGTACCTGCAAAATATCGATACATGAAATACGGGGTGTACATCGGAAAAACTGGGCGGAAGTGTTAAAAGATAGGCAACGGTGCCGACTCGCTCAAGGATCTCAAAAGGACCCACATATCTGGGACTATGCTTCCCCTTCCTTCTGAACCTCATCACACCCTTCATCGGCGAGTCCCGTAGGAAAACATGATCACGTATTGTGAACTCAAGTCTGTGACGATAGAGATTGGCATAAGACTTCTGCCTGCTCTGGGCTGCTCTCATCCTATTCTGGATCAACTGGATCTTCTCTGTAGTCTCCCGAACAAGCTGCGGTCCCAAAATTATGCTCTCACTGAACTTGGTCCAACATACTGGCGATCGACACTTTCTCCCATACAAGGCCTCGAAAGGTGCTATCTAAATCGTCTCCTGAAAATTGTTATTGTAAGAGAACTCTATCAAGAGCAAGTGACGATCCCAACTGCCACCAAAATCTAGTACGCATGCTCGGAGCATATCCTCAAGAGTCTGTATAGTCCGCCCATCGGTCTGCGGATAGAAAGCGGTGTTGAAACTCAAACGGGTACCCAAAGCCTCCTGAAGTTTCTGCCAAAGATGGCTAGTAAACTGAGTGCCTCTGTCGGAAACAATGCATGTCGAAACTCCGTGTAGACGCACAATCTCCTCAATGTAGAACTGAGCATATTAAGCAAACCCGAAAGTGGACGAAGAAAGTGAGCCGCTTTCGTCAACCGATCTACAATCACCCAAATGGAGTCATACCCACGACTGGACCTAGGTAGACTCATAACAAAGTCCATGGAGATCTGCTTCCATTTCCACTCTGGAATAGGCAAAGGCCGTAACTCTCCCGCCGGTCTCTGGTGCTCGGTTTTGGCTTGCTGGCAAGTCAGGCATCTCGAAACGAAATCTGAAACATCTCTCTTCATTCCTTCCCATCAGTATATAACTCTTAAATTACGATACATCTTGGTAGAACCCGGATGAACGCTGTATGCTGACTGTAGGGTTCCTAGGCACACTAATGAGGTCTCACAAGTGATCAAACATGCCCAATTCAAATTTTTTATGTGCCTACAAACGCTAATACGGATCGTTAACTAGATGTATAGGCGGTGCAATGCAACTTAGCTACTTTATTGCTAAAGGAAAGTGACTACAACCTTTGTAGATCTGGTTCTCCACCTCCATAGCTCCGTGTTGATGACCCTCCACTGTACCCTTCGGATCCCGGACTCTCGAGGTGGTTTCATCGAAGAATTGATCAGGCTAGGTCGTCGACTTCGATGCCGAAGATGATCTACGTCGAGGCAACTCAAGATCAAGCTCCAACTTCACCAAGTCATGAAACTTGTGAAGATAACACCCTATACTACTTGGCAAGTGGTAGAGGATGAAGAAATAAGAAGTGGGTTCACTTTAGAATTGGATTTCTCACTCTTTTTCTCAAGTTGCCATTAATGGAGGCAAGGTTTCTTCTTTGTTGATGATGAAGAAGAAGAAGAAAAAGAATTATGATAAGTCTTTTAAAATAGGAAATAATATGATACTTATCATAATGGCAACCATAGTTAGGTGTAGAGAATAAACCATGTTTGGTTGAATGGTTAGGTTTAGGGCTAAGAGACAAAATGGTCAAAGCTTCAAAGCTTCATGAACTTTCAAGAAAGAAACAAACTAAGCCACCATTTCATTCTTGCCCCAAAAAAGAATTAATGAATAAATAAATAAATAAATAAGTAAATAAACAAAACCCTAACCATTAACATAACCATGGTTTAAACTAAACATACACCCAAACATTCATGTATCATCAAACATGATACAATCTTGTGCACAAAAAATATATCACATATACAATGTGCATTTCAAGTGAGAAAATCCATTTAAAGTGAACAAATACTAGTTAATGCAAAGTAATATATCAAATATATAATTATGCATTAAATCATTAAATCAACACTTGATTCAATGATCCGGTCATGTCGCATATAACCGACTAGTATCCAATGTATCGACTTATCGAATCAATCTTCGATTCGATAACTAGGTTATATCGCATACAACCAATCGATACATTCATCGCGAGATTAGAATACGGTATCACATACATGCATTATTCTCGGTCCCGCACATATCTCATATGCGCTCCTATTTCGTTTCGCTTGAGCCAGGAAACCTCTGTGTAGGATTCTAAAGACTCGTCAATACGCCGGCAGCAGGTGATGATCATATCAAATACCCACAAGCCGCAAGCGGTCTGCTAAACGTAACGGCCACCCGGGTATTGAGTGATCAGAAGATCGACGAGCAAGCCCGCTCACACTCCTGTGAATCCAACCAGTAACACTTACCGTACAGTCCGGTCTGTTCGTCTGATATGTCGCATATCTCGCCTAAGGGTGGTAAACGTCAGACCCCAATAGCTCGACAAGTCATGCCGACATGAGTTCCATAACATTCGTGAAACTACCGATAACTCTTACCAGTATATCACTGCAACCCTGGCCAGGGATTTCCTGTTATGGCCAGTCATGCATAGCGCAACATCAACCCCCAATACCGGGAGAGACGAATCCCCTCCTATTGCTCATTGCCTCCATGTGAATCGGGACTGTACCCAAAAACCACCTGTTTGCACGACTCAGTAGAGCCGTGGTAGGGTGGAAATCAAAGCACAGTGGGAGACACACAAGACTCTATGACGATCTCGGGTCAACAGACTAAGCTGTACCAGTGTCACCAGAGAACTGCCATCTGACGTGAGGTATAATACCATCTGGGAGTCCTCGGCGAGTCCGCTCAGTGTACCTAGTCTCCACCGAGCACCCGCATATCATCTCTGATGTCAAACACCAATGGATATGGGATCATCCATCGCCCATCACATGGGTCGAGAAGATATACGCTAGTCTACTCTGGAATATCGATGCCCCGTATCGATATTCCCACGACTAGGAACATTGAAGGATGTACTCATGGACTACCCAGGCCCCACTAGTATGATCTACATCATAGTCCTGGAAGTCGAGTACACATCCTAAGGGCTTTATCAACATGTAATCAGAGAGACAAAAAATATACATGTTAAGATAAAGAGCAACCAGATAGCGTACTATCATGTCGAGTAAGAAAGTCCTACCTATATATGTCCCATAATCCACTACAATATATATCCAATGTACAGTAATGACCTCTAGGGCATACATATAACTAACAATCTCCCACTTGCACTAGGGCCATCTGTAGCAGCAGTTGTAGTATCTAATACTCAACCATCCCCTAAAAGTCTCTCTCTAGGAAAAGGCCTTCGTGAGTGGATCCGCCGTGTTGTCCTCTAAGTCTACTCTCCTAACCTCGATCACCCTGGAGATCAAATATCTCCATGATCAGGTGATACTGCCTCAGAATATGTCTGGGTCACTGATGGGATCAGGGTTCCTTGGCCAAAGCCACACTTCCATTGTCATACAATGGTAGGAACTTAGTTCATCTTATGAACCAATATACACCCAAACTGCCTCTTTGGTAGTATCTTTAATAGCGATGTTACCAGCCTTTATTGTCTAGTTTGCCTCGATATCTAGCTTGGAACTCTTCCAACATACCGTCCCTTTACTGAGGGTAAAGACAATGCCTGTGACTGACATTCAGTCGTCTTTATCACCCTGGAACACTTCCAGTGATTCTCCCCAGGATCGATTGATACTATCTTACTATAGCTAGTGAGAATCCTAACATCCATTTAGATCTATCTCATAGACCCAAATTCCAGGATTTAGAAGGTATTACTTTGGTCCTATTGGAGAATCCATGTGATAAGCGGAGATTGAACGTGCGTAGCATAGAAAACTCTTTTCTTATCAAGAGTATGTTGTTCACGTACAATACGAGGATGACCACCTTACTCTCTATTATCTTTTTGTATATACAAGGTTCATCTACCATTTTGATGAAGTCAAACTCTTTGACTACCACATCAAAACAGATGTTCCAACTCCGCGATGCCTGCTTTATCCTGTAAAGCAACTTGCACATGTTTCCGCTGCTCCCACTGTTTACGAAGCCCTCTGGCTGTGTACTTATAGACATTCTCTTCTAAATCATTATTTAGAAAAGTAGTCATGGCACCTAACCGCCAGATATCGTAGTCATGGTATGTAGCCGTGGCAAGTAGGATCCGGATGGACTTAAGCATAGCCACTGGAAAAGGTATCATCATTATCCACGCCTGGTCGATGACGAAAACCTTTAACAAGTCTAGCTTTGAAAGTCTCAACTTTTCCATCTACACCAAGTAATCTTCTCAAGATATACTTGCTCCTGATGGGGATTTAACCCTTCAGATATAGAAACCAAAGTCCATACTTTGTTGGTGTACATGGATTCCATCTCAGATCGCTAAGCATCCAGCCATCCTTACAGAGTCTCTACTCGAAACTAGTTAGGTCATCATCTCATGATGCATTCCTCGCTCCCACTGTCATCGAGAAACCGAAGTATCTCTCAGGTGGATGAGAAACCCTACCAGATCGGCGGAGAGGCTGAGGTTCGTCGGGAACTATTGAATCCTTTGGTTCTATCAAATCATCAGCTGCAGTTTTGTATAGTTGGAACCTTTCCAGTTCTACAGAACTGACCTTGCCTCGATCTTGTCCGGATTTTTCTTTTGACATAGGCCGGACAATCCCAAATCTTAACTTACTTAAGAGATGGGCTCTTCCCATACCATATCTTATATGGAGTGGTAGGCACTGATTTGATTCGAACCTAATTCAATAGGTATGCAGCTTCTCAAGTGCACAACCCCTAAAAGGAAATAGGTAACTCAGTAATACTCATCATAGAGCACACCATATCTAATATTGTGCGATTGCTCCGCCCCGATACACCGTTGTGCTGTGGTGTATTCAGAGGAGTAATACTGAGAGAGAATCTCATTTTCCTTTAGAATAGTCCAAGGATTCCATGCACAAGTATTCTCCTCCCTGATCTTATCATAGGACATAATACTTATACCCGTATTTTGGTTCTCTACTTCCAACTTATATTCTGTGAATACCTCAAAAGCTTCGGACTTATGTTTCAACAGGAACATATGACTGAATCTTGAGAGATTATCAGAGAATATAATGAAGTACAAAGAACCGGTCCTGGCATATGTAGACAGGAGACCTTACATACATCATCATGTATCAGTCCCAAGAGTTTTACTAACTATTTCTCTGTTTCCAATAAATAGAGCTATGGTCATCTAATCTTTATGACGTGACTGGCAAGTTTCACAAGATGTAAATTCAAACTGATTTAAATATGCATCTAAAATGTAACTTCATCCAGTCAGGTCGCATTGATATGACCTAGTCTACAATGCCTCAAGAAGGATTCGCTCATTTCTGAACTCTTCCTCTTGTGTATGTTCTGTATACTAGGAACTGTAGTTTGATTTAGAACGTCAATACTTTTAGATAATGTGCCTGAACCTGATCAACTTTTGATATAGGAAATGTTCAAAACATTATCCAACAATACAAAATTTTATCATTTCTTTACTAATAAAGAGACTGATATGATTTTGTATATCAGGTTCGGTATCTAATAGTATTTGTTCAAAATCAATGTATTGGTAATACAGGGTGACAGTGACCAACAGACTTGGCTGCAACACTTGCCCCGTTTTCTGTCTCATGAAACTTATCACCCGTTCTCAGTTTTCTACCTTTTTGTAGCCCTATGTAACAGATTACATATCTGGGATCCTGATCCGGTATCAAATACCCAGGATGCAGAGGATACTGAGAAACAGTTCTTTGTAATGAACACACCCGAAGGAGATGCATCATATGCACTTTCTTCGTTTGGGCGGCATGGGAATTCTGGTATTCCCCTATTTCCTGCTCTGTCTTATAATAATTATAAGTTGGAGCGGGACCAACGTTCCCCGGCTCAGTATAACAAGCGGGTTCGGTCAATACATCCATATTATTATCTTGATTAAGGCGTGATATGGTCGCTACCTGGAGAGAGAGAGAAGAAAACACTCTGCGTGCGCTCTTTCAAGATTAGATTGGTTATTTATTTTATCTAATCAGGATGGCTCCCACTGTTTTTATCAAATCTTCCTTCAAACCTTAAAAGGAAACACTAGTCGGGATTAATTACACTCTACAAGTTCGCCAATCTTTCAGCCAGGCCAGTGTCGGTACTTTGAGGGAGGTTCCCCGTACTTTCGCACGGACCTAATTACAGTAAACCTCGTTTTCCCAGAGGCGTAACCCCGTTGACACCTTTCTAGACACCTACTTGATCGGCTAATTGTAAAGTGCAAAACTCTCCCAGGAGTAACAATTACTCGCAGTGGGTATCGGGATCCAACTATCACATAGAAGGTATGAAATCTCATTGCAAATTTCAACACTTGAAACTCCCGATAAAGATTTTCACCCCTAGCACCTATGACCTTAACTATGGTCAACAAATCATAAGTACTAGTTAAGTTCTACCCGTCATTTCGTGATTAATTAGACCCACCCACATGACCCTTAACTAAGGTCAACAAAGTCAAGCGACTGTCCTAACTAATCGCATCATATGCGGTGTAGGAAGACATCACTTAGCTACCGTACACTGTGCCTTGGCTATGGTCAACAAACACAGCACGAATACTAAGTACTCTACTTCCTAAAATTACGGAGGGTTGCGAATGGTTTTTATGAAAACCTTTAACGCTTTGAACTTGATCTCGTTGCGGAATCAAATGTTTTTTAAATGGAATGTTTTGGAAGCTTTTCTATATTTGCTAAAGGGGTCACTCCCGGTGAAGGGATCGTCGACCCTTTCCTCGTCGAATGAGGTGCGGGATATATCATATATATCACTGTGCAAAGCAGAAACTATAGAAGCGATCAAAAGACAAACCGAGTGTGTATCATCTGCCAGTTATTGCTAAAGAAGTCACTCCCGGTGAAGGGATCTCGGTCCTTTCCTCATCGAATAAGGTGCAGGATGTTCTACAAGGAACACCGCGATGCAAAGCAAGAACTGTAGCTACCTGTTTTATTTTGAAATTCGATTCCACAACATCAATTAGGTTTATTTTCTTTCATTAATCTCATTAATGAATGTCCCATCATTTAAGTCCACCTAAACACCGCAGATAAATATAACGTACGCTTATGCCATCCGCATTCGCCTCGATGTCCCGTCTGCACCGTTAGGTTAGGTAACTAACGCCAGAGTGAGGCAGGGCTAGCGCGGGTGTAAAATATAAGCAACGTCTATATAATATATCATATATACTATATATAATATCTATCTGAACAAATCACATGATCACATCACAGATAACGCAGCAGAAAATATCATATGAAATATTGGATATACTAGGACATCCGTGTTTTTAATACGAGCCAGTATAAAACATGGATTCCATGGTCGTGATGAATAGCCAATCCCACACCCCTAGACCCCTACGAGAGCGGTAAGCAACCCTACCAATTCTAGGGTTAGGAGACCCGGACTCGACTCCTCGAGATAGTCTCCCACTGGACCCCAGAACCCGGTTACTTGTGCTCCCCTCATTGGGTCTATCCTAATGCGGAAAAGTAAATAATATACAAATGGTGACAACATCCGCAACCTGGAAGTGCCCCAATAAAAGAATATTACATACAAGTTTTTACATGAATGAAAATGAAAAACACTCATCTCACATAAAAAACCCCCCGGCTATTCAAACACGACGATCCAATATAACATATCCAGCAACACATAACATCACATGTCATCAACATAAGTAAACATGCGTATCCCAATTGTCGTTGACATATAGCAACGAAACCGGCGATATCACATATTACACTTACGGCCACAGAAAAGAAAGTGTAAAACTACAACAATTGGAATCCGCAACCGCTTTAGACATCGCATGCCTAATCAAATGAATTCCTTAGACATTGCATGCGTAACAATTATAAACCCCGCATTTTAGTCTCATTATCGAAAACACTTTTCAATATCATGTCGGGCAATTCAACAGGATTCCCGACATTCTGATCGAATGCTCGTCACAAACTTTAGTAGGCGGCTGCACCCCCGATACCGTCGACGAAGTGCACGAAGGCGGAACATCGCTGCCGCGAGCACCCGGACGGATGCTTTCGGCGACGGGGTTCTCCTACAGTCACTTGGTCAGGGCTATGGGGTGAGGCTGTCTATTAAGTTTACCCGGCGAGTATCCACGTACGCTACCCAATTGCGACGGACTTTGATCACATCAAAATTCCGTGGCAACCGATCAAGTGAGACTAAACCGCTAGATTTATAACATTCATTCAGTTATCTCATAACTACTTGTGAATTCCAATTATTGTATCACATTCCGGATAAGATAGAAAATGTTAAACTTTCCGATCGAACAATCGAACACCCAAGTTTTCCCGACACAGCTCAACACATGAAATAAGTTTAAAAACATTCACTTCGTGCCTCAGTACCAACGGTCCAGCCGTAGAAGGGTTAAGCCAACGCCTCACATGTGGCACGCCGTACTGCCCCAAACTCTAAGGTTCAAAGGGCAGTTCAAGACGGTCACATAATCGAGTTAAGGTTTGTTGTCTTCTAGAGGGACCATCGCGTTACTTGCACTACTTAGAACGTGATTAAACTACAGAAATATCCAACAATTGGAAATTTCCCGGCAGGGGAAAAATTGGGTATTTATATCCGGCCGAACTTTTTAACATATTCTAAAATTACCCAGAAAAAACACACAGACAAAATTAGACAATCCGATCGAAACACCGAGTCCCCAATACAACCCAGAAAATTCAACTCTTGAATACAGATTAAAAATTCCCAGGAAAACCAGCACTGCAAAATAGGAATTACTGTACAAAATTGAATGCAAGAAGAGACTAAACGGCCGCGGAACCGCCACATTAGCCATGCTAATGTCGCGGTTCCGCCGCGCTTTTATGGAATCAGGAGTACGGGCTTCACAGTAGTTCTTAGAATCTTCTGATGATTTTTCTGCATATTTTTAATTCTCAAAAATCCCCGATTTCAAAAAATGTACAGAGAGTATTTTTGAGTTAGGGTTTCGGTTCGATCGGACTTCTAACTCCGTCTACGCATCGCCTAAGGCTCTAGCTAGGCTTTGATACCACTGTAGGTCAGGCAGCCACCCCATCCAATGGGGTCGCCATGGCACCAACAGGTCTCTCAGCAGCTACTTTTTACGCATGCCCCTTCGTGAGGACTACAACCCGCCGGAACACCTTCCGGTCTCGGGACACCCTGGGGGTAAGAGCCTATGCTTTGCCACACTGTCACACTGTGAGAACCCCCCATAGGTCGACATCCAATGCCTAGTAGCTCTGATACCACTGTAGGGGTCCTAGGCACACTAATGAGGTCTCACAAGTGATCAAACATGCCCAATTCAAATTTTTTATGTGCCTACAAACCCTAATACGGATCGTTAACTAGATGTATAGGCGGTGCAATGCAAGTTAGCTACTTTATTGCTAAAGGAAAGTGACTACAACCTTTGTAGATCCGGTTCTCTACCTCCATAGCTCTGTGTTGATGACCCTCCGCTGTACCCTTCGGATCCCGGACTCTCGAGGTGGTTTCATTGAAGAATTGATCGGGCTAGGTCGTCGACTTCGATGCCGAAGATGATCTACGTCGAGGCAACTCAAGATCAAGCTCCAACTTCACCAAGTCATGAAACTTGTGAAGATAACACCCTATACTACTTGGCAAGTGGTAGAGGATGAAGAAATAGGAAGTGGGTTCACTTTAGAATTTGATTTCTCACTCTTTTTCTCAAGTTGCCATTAATGGAGGCAAGGTTTCTTCTTTGTTGATGATGAATAAGAAGAAGAAAAAGAATTATGATAAGTCTTTTAAAATAGGAAATAATATGATACTTATCATAATGGCAACCATAGTTAGGTGTAGAGAATAAACCATGGTTTGGTTGAATGGTTAGGTTTAGGGCTAAGAGACAAAATGGTCAAAGCTTCATGAACTTTCAAGAAAGAAACAAACTAAGCCACCATTTCATTCTTGCCCCAAAAAAGAATTAATGAATAAATAAGTAAATAAACAAAACCCTAACCATTAACATAACCATGGTTTAAACTAAACATACACCCAAACATTCATGTATCATCAAACATGATACAATCTTGTGCACAAAAAATATATCACATATACAATGTGCATTTCAAGTGAGAAAATCCATTTAAAGTGAACAAATACTAGTTAATGCAAAGTAATATATCAAATATATAATTATGCATTAAATCATTAAATCAACACTTGATTCAATGATCCGGTCATGTCGCATATAACCGACTAGTATCCAATGTATCGACTTATCGAATCAATCTTCGATTCGATAACTAGGTTATATCGCATACAACCAATCGATACATTCATCGCGAGAATAGAATACGGTATCACATACACGCATTATTCTCGGTCCCGCACATATCTCATATGCGCTCCTATTTCGTTTCTCTTGAGCCAGGAAACCTCTGTGTAGGACTCTAAAGACTCGTCAATACGCCGGCAGCAGGTGATGATCATATCAAACACCCACAAGCCGCAAGCGGTCTGCTAAACGTAACGGCCACCCGGGTATTGAGCGATCAGAAGATCGATGAGCAAGCCCACTCACACTCCTGTGAATCCAACCAATAACACTTACCGTACAGTCCGGTCTGTTCGTCTGATATGTCGCATATGTCGCCTAAGGGTGGTAAACGTCAGACCCCAATAGCTCGACAAGTCATGCCGACGTGAGGTCCATAACATTCGTGAAACTACCGATAACTCTTACCAGTATATCACTGCAATCCTGGCCAGGGATTTCCTGTTATGGCCAGTCGTGCATAGCGCAACATCAATCCCCAATACCGGGAGAGACGAATCCCCTCCTATCGCTCATTGCCTCCATGTGAATCGGGACTGTACCTAAAAACCACCTGTTTGCACGACTCAGTAGAGCCGTGGTAGGGTGGAAATCAAAGCACAGTGGGAGACACACAAGACTCTATGACGATCTCGGGTCAACAGACTAAGCTGTACCAGTGTCACCAAAGAACCGCCATCTGACGTGAGGTATAATACCATCTGGGAGTTCTCGGCGAGTCCGTTCAGTGTACCCAGTCTCCACTGAGCACCCGCATATCATCTCTGATGTCAAACACCAATGGATATGGGATCATCCATCGCCCATCACATTGGTCGAGAAGATATACGCTAGTCTACTCTGGAATATCGATGCCCCGTCTCGATATTCCCACTACTAGGAACATTGAAGGATGTACTCATGGACTACCCAGGCCCCACTAGTATGATCTACATCATAGTCCTGGAAGTCGAGTACACATCCTAAGGGCTTTATCAACATGTAATCAGAGAGACAGAAAGTATACATGTTAAGATAAAGAGCAACCAGATAGCGTACTATCATATCGAGCAAGAAAGTCCTACCTATATATGTCCCAGCATCCACTACAATATACATCCAATGTACAGTAATGGCTTTTAGGGCATACATATAACTAACACTGAACGATGTGCCTACTCTAGGATCTCACGTCTCAGCCCCTCAGAATCTGGTACATATATATGATTCCCAAATCGTAGCACTCTCTGGCCATCAATCACGAACTCCGAATCTCTTCCTTGCTGAACCTGCTCCATAATCTCAGATAAACGAGCATCATCGCACTGTGCCTCCCGGATGCAATCAAGTAAAAGTGGACGGGCGTGAACATGAGTAAGCTGTCCTCCTGTGGAAGTGAACTCAAACTGTACTCCGTTTTTGCATAAGATCTGCTAATCTGTAGAAAACTATCTTTGAACTGTGCTCAAGTGGAACAAACTACCTCCGGGCCTTCGACTCAAAGCATTAGCTACAACATTCGCCTTTCCCGAGTGATAAAGGATTTCACAGTCATAGTCCTTTATGAGCTCCATCCAACGGCGCTACCTCAAATTCATATCTCGCTGCTGGAAAATTTACTTCAGGCTTTTATGGTCCGTAAAGATCTGACAAAACTCACCGTATAAGTAATATCTCCAAAACTTGAGCGCAAAAACTGTTGGATATATGTATGCCCCAGAGGCCATTATTTGATAGTGGATGTATGTATATATATATATATATATATATATATATATATATATATATATATTCAGGGAACTTTCTTACTCGACATGATATTATGCTATCTGGTTACTCTTTATCTGGACATGTTCACTTGATCATGCTTTTATTCATTTGGTACATGTTGATAAAGCCCTGAGGATATTTGCTTGACAACTGTGTTTATGATGCAGATCATACTAGTATGACGTGTCTAGTTTATAAGGATATCCTGAAATGTCCCTAGTCGTGGGTGTATAGAGACGGGGCATCGATATTCCAGAGTAAACTAGCATATACGATTCTTGACCTGGTGTTTGACACCAAGATTGTATATGTGTGCTCAGTAGGGACTGGGTACACTGGACGGACTCGCCGAGAACTCCTATGTGGTATTATATCTATCATCGGATAGCAGTTCTCAGGTGACACTGGTACAGGTTAGTCTGTAGATCCGAGATCGTCATAGAGTCTTGTGTGTTCTCCCACTGTGCTTTGATTTCCACCCTACCATGGCTCTACTGAGTCGTGCAAGCAGGTGGCTTTTGGGTACAGTCCCAAGACACATGGAGGCAATGAGCGATAAGAGGGGTTTCGTATCTCCCGGTATTGGGGTTGATGTTGCGCTGTGCTCGATTAGCTATATTATAGCAAGTCCTTAACCAGGGCTGATGAGATTTACTGATAAGTGTTATCAGTAGTTTCTTGATCTGTTATAGGCCATACATCGGCATGACTTATTGAGTTATTGGGGTCGACGATGCCATCCCTAGACTCAATATGCAGCATATCCGACGAAGAAACCGGATTGTACGGTATGTGTTGCCGGTTGGCTCGAAAAGAGTTTTGACAGGTTCACTTGTTTTTCTTCTGCTCGCTCAATACCCGGGTGGCCGTTACGTTTAGCTTACTGCTTATGGCTTGTGGGTATTTGATATGATCATCACCTACTTCCGGCATATTGACGAGTCTTAGAGTTCCACAAAGGGGTTACCTAACTCAGGAAAAACGATGTGGGGTGTATATGGTGATATGCGCGGGTGCTTGATTAAATGTGTGTATATGATACCGCATTATAATCTGTCCATTTCTATTGGTCGGGTCGTATGAGATATGACCGGTTTATTAAATCAGTTGTTGATTTAATATTAACGACCATTAGCCTTTTTACTTAAAGCCTATTTCTTTATGATGCATGCATGAGTGTATGTATATGTTGATATGGATGCACACTTGCAAGCATACATGTGTCATGGTAGATGATACATTGGTGGTGGCAATACAAGACTCACATGGTTACATATATTTATTATTTTGTTTATTTGAGAAAAGAAAAATGAGAACAAAATCATGGTTGACTAGTCAATTCTTTTCTCTTGTGTTGACCAAAGTCAATACCATGTTTTTGTTGCCCATGGTTTTGTAGCCCATGGTTTTTGCTTAAGCTCAAGTCACAAAATATCTAAATATTTTGTAACCATAATTAAGCATGAGGATTATTATTCTCATTTGGGATTATGTCTCATTATTCTTTTTACTTGAGTCAAGTTTAACTCACATCTCCTTCTTCCTCTCTTTCCTCAAAGCTCTCTAGGTTTTGAAAAGAAAGAGAAAGAATTAAAAAGAAAAGGCTTTTGAGTGAGATTAAAAACCCACATCACCATTCTACTTTAGTTTAGCCCACTAGTGTGGAGTGTTTGCTTCATCTTCATCCTTGATCAAGTGGAGCTTGGAGCTTGAGCAAAGGAACTCCGGGTGGATCGTCATGGACAACGAAGGATTCAAGCAGACCGGTTCAAACTCTTGTTGTTCTAAGGAGTCTAGCAAGGAGGTCTACAAAGATTGTATTATTCCCCACTTAGTGTTAGACACTAGTTATAGTATGTGATACTATTTAGTTACCCTAAATTTCTAGTTTTGATTCTAGGTTAGTTTACTTAATACTCCAAAATTTTAATTGTAGCATGTTTGATATAAGAAAAACCCCTGTGTGGTGCTAAGAAAACCCAACAACAACCACCGCGGCCATCTCCAGATCGTGAGTAGGATAGTTCTGCTCGTACTTCTTCAACTGACGAGAAGCATAAGTGATGACTCTGCCATGTTGCATCAACATACAACCTAGACCCACTCGAGAAGCATCACAATAAACAACATAGCCGCCTGATCCTGAAGACAAAGATAAAACTGGTGCAGTCATCAAACGAGTCTTCAATTGCTGAAAACTCTGCTCACATGCCTCAGTCTAAAGAAATGGGACTCCCATTCAGGTCAGCCCGATCAGCGGTGCAGCGATACAAGAGAAATTTTGCATGAAACGGCGGTAATAACCGGCTATGCCCAAGAAGCTGTGAACCTCTGTCACTGCAACGGGTCTGGGCCAATGCTGTACCGTCTCTATCTTCTTTGGGTCCACTCAGATACCATCTCTCATAACTACGTGACCCAAGAAGTCAACACTGTCGAGCCAGAGAGTGCACTTCGAGAACTTAGTAAACAGTTGCTGCTCTCTCAATGTCTGCAATTTAATCCTCAAGTGCTGCTCATACACCTCTCGACTCCTAGAGTAGACCAGAATGTCTTCTATGAATACAATGATAAACTGGTCGAGGAACGGCCTGAACATTCAGTTCATCAAATACATGAATGCTGACGGGGCATTGGTGAGCCCGAACGACATCACCAAGAACTCGTAATGCCCATAGCGCGTCCGAAAAGCAGTCTTTGGAATGTCATCATTCCGGATCTGCAACTGATGATAACCTGATCGCAAATCAATCTTTGAAAAGTATCCCGCTCCCTGGGCTGTCGAATAAATCGTCAATACGGGGTAAAGGATATCTATTTCTCACCGTGACTCAGTTCAGTTGACGATAGTCGATACACAACCTCATACTGTTGTCCTTCTTCTTAACGAACAGGACAGGAGCTCCCCAAGGCGACACTCGGTCGAATAAGTCCCTTATCAAGAAAATCTTGCAACTGCTCCTTAAGCTCTTTAAGCTACGCCGGAGCCATCCGATAAGACGATATAGAAATAGGCTCCGTGCTGGGAATCAAGTCGATGCAAAACTCAACATCGCGCTCTCGCGGCAACCCAGGTAACGCATCAGGAAATATATCGGGAAACTCTCTCACAATCGGAACCTGTTCCAATGGGACCGCTATTGCTCCAGTATCATGAATATAAGCTAAGAATCCCCGACATCCTTTCCTCAAGAGCCGACTAGCGCAAAGTGCAGAGATCAGACCCTGAAGGGCGGCACTGCGGCCCCCTGTACAATAAGAACTAGCTCTCCCGGAAAAAAAAATCTGACCACCTTCTTACGGCATTCCACAGACGCATAGAAAGTGGTTAACCATTCCATGCCAAGTAGGACGTCGAAGTCTAACATATCAAGTAGGATCAAATTGACGGAAGAATCTTTATCTCCAATACGAACTGAACATGACCGAAACACATGTCAAGCGATAAAAGACTCTCCTATGGGAGTAAGCACAACGAGTGGATGATCTAATAAGGACGAATCTCAACCCAATCTCAGTATGAAGTGTGTGGATACATAAGAGTGCGTGGAACCAGGGTCGAACAATATGCGCGCATTGAAAGAACACACAGAAAGAGTACTTGTCACAAAAGCATTCGATGCCTAACTATCCTTGTTTCCTTAATATATTTAACTTAATAAAAGAGCAAAGCTCTGTTGTATTTAATAAGATATCGCCTCACATGCTCTCCATGAGGGCGCCGGCGCCAAAGCCAATCTTATAGGATTAAATCTTATGGTGGCTCCGCACGTGCTCCTCACACGGGCGCCAGTGTGCAAAGAACAAGAATACCCATCTTAGGAATTAAATTCTTAAGTGGCGGCCACGTGCATGACACGTGAGCGCCAGTGCACAGGTAGAATTAAATTCTACAATACTCTTTATTAAATAGAGCCGTTGGATTAAAAATCCAACGGAGATGATAAATCATCAAAATACAGAATTAAATTCTGTTAGGAGAAAACATTTCCCAAATCTTTCTAAAATAAGAAAGATACTTTCGGTTGGATCAAGGATCTAATTATATAATAAAATTCTATTTTGGAATATATTCTCTCAATCTTTCTAAATAAGAAAGATTGCTCTCTGTAAAACAAGAACCATTGAATTAAAAAAGTACAATGGTGATTAAAAATCACAGTTTTATAGAATAAATTCTGTATTGGGGAAAATATTTCCCCAATCTCGTTAAAAACAAAAATCATATTCTGCAAAAACAGAAGTCCTTGGATCAAAGATCCAATGGTGGGTAAAATTCACCAAATCAATTTTGAGACCAATTAATTCAATTGGAATCTCTCAATGAGAGATTTTCTCAAAACTGATTAACAATCTGCCTCCACTATATAAAGGACCCGAGACTTCAAGTCTCACGGAAGAGACGGAGAGAGAGAGAACAGACAGATAGAGGGACCCCCTATAAGCTTTTGAAAATATACAGAAAGCTTCCAAAACAACAGAGAACTCAATTCTCAAGAAAAGAAGAAGAGCTTCATTCTCGAAACTCTAGGTAAAGAAAAGAGATCAAAATATCTCTGCAACATCACATTTAAGTGTTTAACCCTTTTTTTAAAAAAGAGAACTTAGTTCTTTCCCTATATCTGAGATTCACAAGACAAGTCTCCCACAAGTTGAGAATTTAATTCTCATCGGGAAGATCTTGTTCTTGAGAATCAAAGATTTAGGGAAGAACAAATTTAAAGAGAAAGAATATGGAGTCCATAGTACTCTAGGAACTCAGTTCCTTCAAATCAAGAACTTAGTTCTTAATGAACATGATCTCATATCCTCAAAATAATGAACTTGGTGATCGTTAATGGTCAAAAATGGTTAAAATACCATTAATAGATAAACATCAACAGAGATTAAATCCCCATATAAAAGAAAACTAGCGCCTCATGTGCTCTTTAGGTGGGCGCCACATAAGAGTGCTTAGCCCTTCACAAACAGCCAAAAGGGCTGAGTGCTTAGCACTGATTGGGCAGGGCCTCACATGCTCCCCATGTGGACGCCACATAAGAGTGTTTAGCAATTCACAAACGGCAGAGTGGTTAGCACCGATTGGGCAGCGCGCCTCACGTGCTCCTCACGTGAGCGCCACATAAAAGTGCATAGCACTTCACATATAGCAAAATAGCTGAGTGCTTAGCACTGATTGGGCAGCACCCAGCACCTCACGTGATCCTCACTTGGACGCCATATAAGAGTGCTTAGCACATCATAAACCGCCAAAAACGGCTGAGTGCTTAGCATTGATTGAGCAGCGCTCAGCGCCTCTCGTGCTCCTCATGTGGGCGCCACATAAAAAGTGCTAAGCACTTCACAAACACCCAAAACGGATGAGTGCTTAGCATTGATTGGACAGTGCCCAGCGCTTCACGTGCTCCTCACGTGGGCGCCACAAAAATAATAAGAGTGCTTAGCACTCCATAAAAAGCCAAAACAACTGAGTGCTTAGCACTGATTGGGCAACGCTCAGCGCCTCACGTGTTCCTCATGTAGACGTCACCAAAAAAGAAAAGAAGAGAGAAAAGTGCCTAGCACTCCATAAACAGCCAAAGTGGCAGAGTGCTCAGCCCTCATTAGACGGCTCCTATAATTAAATGCTTCACATGACACCCATGTGACTGTCAGAGCGTCAAATAAGTTCTTAGCACTTTTTCATAAAAAGAAAATGGCTGAACAAATAGAGCCCAGATGAGTGCTTATCACTTTTTGAATAAAAAAGAAAAAGAGTAGGCAGACTAAACTCAAATTGGCTAAGTCTCTGTAGTTTTTTGCAGCTGAGCCCAAATGCTCTTTTGATAGATCTTAGGTAAAAATGATCCTTAAAAACATTATTAAACTTATCTTAGCCTCAAACATGATTAATGATCTCTCATTGATGATATCAAAAATGATATTCATCATATATCACCTAGGGCAATCTTAGCCTTAATTATGGCTAACGATTCTTAGGTCCATCACAACCCCTTTTTCCTTCAAAAAAGGGATTTGGTTCGAGGGTAGATCTTTACACACCTATGATATATGTCGTTGTAATTTTTCAACGTCTTCATAGAGGTGGCAGGTCCCGACGACCAACAACTCCTCTCGTCATAAATTGATGCACTTCCAAATTGACGTGCACACCTCAAATACTCGCCTCAAACATGGCGATAATGGATCCAAACGTCCTTAAACTAGCATTCGTTCCAAATAGGGAATGTTGGACCATGATGTTCTTAAACTAAAATAATTAAGCCTATATGCTCATTTGTTTGCTAAGTTTATCTTAGTCTCAAATATGGCTAACGTGTCCTTAGCTAAAAATAAATTGAGCCCAAATGCTCATATATTAATGTCGAACTTAATCTCAAATTAGATTAACGATCCTTAAATAACTCAAACCTAAATCTAAAATATGCAGATTTGGACTAATCCGTGCCCTACGGGCGACGGCATAAACTAGTCTCCGTTTACAATCCATGGGAAACCAAAACAAAAAAAAACACGAATGACACGAAGTGAACTGCTGGAGAAAGAGAAAGTGGTTATCGCAATGTGGTAACGTAATTAACTACAGGGGCTTGCACCTGCAGGGTAAAGCGTCCCCACAATCAAAAACCCCTTATAAAATGAGGGGGAATCTGATGAAGTTTGCTACAACGGCCGCATCTGTCCAAAACTCCGATATATGGTGCCATAAATCAACTTGGTATCTTCGGAGAAGTGGATGGATAAATCCAAATAACATATGCCCCCAAAATTCAGGCCAGATGTCCCAACGTCCCGGTCCGTCTTTTAGAGGTGAACAGATTCTGGCACGCCCGGTGAGACCTTTTCCTCTTTCCACTCCACACTTCATATGTCGTGTTTCGCGAACAAAATCGTAGTTCGCTATGGTTGCCCTTGGATTTGAGGTACTAAAATTTGTTGTCTTGCTCCTGTGCAAAAAAATTCGACGGCTTCCAACTGCATAACATGCAACAGCAACACTCGCTCCACCCCAGCTGGAGGAGTAAACTACGGGCCCAACGCGGCCTCTATCTTTTCAATGCCTGTGGAGAAAGTTACACAAGCCACTACTGGACTGTTCTTTAGGACCAAGCTCCCACCAATGAGTTTCGGTGCCTCAGCGCTGCAAGAGGAAGCTCCTAAGAGGTCGGTCTTCGATCGACTTGCAACCACAACAGCCCCTCTCAACAGGCCGTCCAAATCTGATGTCTCAGTCTTCAACAAGCTGGGAAAGAACCCAAACAGGCCCTCAAAGAGGCTCATGATACCTGAAGGGGTTGCCCCAAAATGGATAGCCCTCCCAACTCCTGCTACGGGTGAAGCGGTCAAAAGCTCTTCCCCCATCAGAAGATCGGTCTTTGAAAGATTGGTCGTTCCTCCCCAAACTCCAATCAGGACGTCATTTTTCAACAGGCTGACACCAACAGCAGCCCCTCAGCAAAGCCGGGGGCATGAAGAAGCCTCTTCTAAATCTAAGGCGGTCCTGTCTGCAAGACACGCTCGACGTCGCCACTGGCGCCGAGTGAGAAAAGCTGGGGGCAACTCCCCCTCTGGACTTACCCCACCAGCTCTAATGGTGGAAGTTAATGCTGTTGTTCTAACAGGGAACAACTTTGATCTGCTCAGGAGGGTGTGCATGAACTCTCCAACGGTGGTGCTAAAGAAATTGCCCCCACCTACAGAAGCCACAGTGCAGGCAAAGACAGAGCAGTGCCATCAACAGCTCTCCTCGCAAATTCACAGGGTCTGGCGGAAAGTCCAAGACTCTTTGATCAAGAAAGATCATTCTCCTCGGCCGAAGAAATCAAAGACTCGACAAGAGAAAGACCATCCCTCCGTCATACAGCGAGGGACTTCTTCTATACAGGTGCATGTCATAACGGCTCCTTCAACTTCAACCTTCCACAAAAGGATAAGACTGGAGAAAATCCAACTGCCTGTAGCAAATTACAAAGGCAATAGATCCAAACACCCCAAGTCTGGGGCATGATCATGCATTCGGTTTATATGGCTTCCGGAAAAGAAGAAAGTTGTGCCTCCGTAGGTCATCGACAGCAAACTCGGTCGCTGAAAAAATCTCAGGAGCAACAACAAAAGCTCCAGGAAATGCTGACAAAATGGCAGCGCTTACCGGGTAGAAAAAAAGCCCGGACACAACAACCGAACAGCGCCAAGAGCAGGAGACCGATATAGAGTTCCTGCAAAGGGTGCTTGAAAGAAAGGGCAAGAAAGTTGCTGAGCAGGCTGCTAACATAAAGCAGATGGTTTTTTTTGTTCCAAGACATGGTTGGGATGACGATCCATCCAGAACCCCTAGCCGAGGATCCGCCGATAATCATCGAGGATGACAGAGGGGAAACATCAAACCCTCTTTCGGCTTTATCAACGGATAAGGAGGAAACGATCTCCAAGGATGCTCTTGATGATTATATAGCTCAAAAAATAAGAGCTCATCAAGCTAGTGAAGCGGCTGGCCAAATCGTCAGAACCGGACGACCGTATCCAGGCTGGTATGATCAAATCAAGCACCCGCCGGGATATACGATCCCCAAGTTCCATGTGTACAAGGGGACAGGCAACCCACACCAGCACGTAGAGCAGTTCAGAGCTTTGTGTGGCAACACTGGAAACAACGACAAACTGTTGCTTCGCCGGTTCGTTGGCAGCCTTTCAGAGACAGCCTTTGAATGGTACTTGGAGCTCCCAAATGACTCCGTGAGAACATTAACGAAGATGGAACTGCTGTTCACACAGCGGTTCGCCAGCGCAAGCGAGCGCACCCTGATCATGGCATTAATCAATGCCAGAGTAAGGCCAGGAGAAACTTGGGTCCAATATGCGATCCGGTGGCGGAACCTATGGTCAAAGTGCGAATAGAGCATCGAAGAAACACCCACCGTGGGCATGTTCATCAGGACCCTAGATCCTCAAATGACTGTGTCCCAGTTCATGATATTCTTCAAGACAACCACCTTCCAGGCTCTGATAGATAAACTGGCCCAAATGGACCAGATGGGCCACGGGCCTTCCTCCTCAAGTAAGGACCCTCGAAATGCAAAGCGTAAAGGGAAAGCGGCCTTCGTTGCCAATAATCAACAACAACCGAGTGGTCCAAAACCGGCTATTCACCAAAACAACGCACGTCCACGCTTATCCCTAGAAGAAAGGCTAGGAAGCGCTTACTCGTTTCCCCGCGACAAGACGAGGAGATTATTTGAATTGGTAGTGCATAACAAACTCATCACATTGCCAGACCTACGGCATCCACCGCAACCCGGCAACGTTAACAACCTCAACTACTGCGCCTATCACAGAATGGTGAGCCACCTAATTGAGGATTGCTACGTATTCAATAACTGAGTCAAGGACCAGTATCAACAGGGGAAGTTCGCACTGTCTAAAAACTGGAAGGTAAACCCGCCCCAGAAGCACACTCCTAAAAAGGTGGATGCGCCAGGGGCATCATTCTCGCTCGTGGAAGAAACTCTATGGGAAGTCCTTCTTTCAGCTAAAACCAAAAGAATACTGAAGGATTTACAGGCATGTCTGGGAGTCAGGTGGAAAAGCCCACTTGAACCCGAAATCATCAAAGGGATGTTGAAACCGTGCCCCATACCGAAGATTGTTAACAAAGGATAAAATCCCAAAGTCAAGCCTTCAAAGGCTTTAAAGAAAAAGAAGAAGACCGAGAAGCCTGTGCAGCCTGCCGAGTATGACGATAAGCGCACAGACCTACAAAAATACATTGACACGCTAGAGGAGTACAACCAGAAGGAGCGGACACCGGTCACCCTCGAAGAATTCCTCAAGCATATTCTTGAGAACGAAGATAGTGACGACGATGAGGAAAATGACTCATCAGAAGAAACCGAAGACTATGTAGCAAGTTGCCACATGGTCTTCCATTCGTTGTTAAATTACGAAGAAACTCTCTCAGCATCGGAAAACAACGCAGAGAAGCTAGGGGCAGGATCGGCGCTAAAATCCCTGGAACTGCTAGAAGACCCGATCGATAGGCTGTTAAATGAAGTCTTTCGAAAAAGAAAAGCTGACCGAGAACGCGAAACAGCCATATATGAAAAGGATAAGTGTCAGCGTCAGGATGATGAAGCCGCGGCGAGAATGAGTCGTAAAGTACTCCAATCAAACGAAAGCACACCTGCCACAAATAAGAGTAGGATCAAGACAGAGAAGCGGCTCGCCAAAGCCCTGTCCATGGGAATGGAGCTGCCACCTCTCGTAAGAAACACTCCCAGGGTCATATGCCTCGACGGAGAGGATTCACATCCAAACTACTGCCTATATCATCTGAGGATTACCTACCCTACCGAGGAATGCAGTACCTTCAAGAAGTGGTAGCAAGGATATGTTGCCCATCAAAAACACTTCAAGAGGATGAAGCGTGAGGCTCATTGACGGCAAAAAGTATGACAGATGCGCATGACAAAACAACTGGCAACTGTCATATGGTTGAAACTTGCCCAGAAGGGGGAAACCCCAAGTTCTTACCTTCGGGAGAGATTCTTAGGACAAAATACCCCTCAGCCCTCTGTTCAAAGACTCCACCTCCGAAAAAGAGAGGAGGAGAAGAACTGTGAGAACATTCAGCTGCATAACTGCACGCTGCCTGAGAAGAAACTCGGATCTACAAACAAAGGTTCGAGCAAAAAGGACAAAGGGAAAGAAAAAATCCCTGAGGAAATTGCTCTTGATGATGGAGTTGTCAAAGAACTCACAGCCAGGGACCCGCCTAAGAAAAACAAGGTGGATTACAATGTCCTAGCACATTTGAGGAAAATACCCGCACAACTGAGCATATTGTATTCTCTCCTCCTTTCCAAAGAGGCACAAGATTCTATGATCAAGGCATTACAAGAGCCTGATCAGTTCTAAGCTTTTGTCGCAGAAGAGAAGATGAAGGATGAGCTGGCAGAAGTTCACACAGTTGACATTACATTTAGCGATGAAGACCTCCTCCTCAGTACGTGCGAACATAATCGTCCATTATACGTCACCGGGTACTGCCACGACATCAAGATAGGGAAAATCCTTATCGACAATGGATCCTCCGCCAACCTTCTCAGCGTAAGAATACTGAAGGAGATTTGCATGAACGTTCAGTACCTGGCCCGAAACAAAATTACCATCTCCAGATTCGACTCGCAGTCATCACGGACGCTTGGGTCCGTACTACTGATGTTGTGCTTCGGTTTGCTCGTCACTGACATCAAATTTCATGTCATTGATGCCAAGACTTGTTATAACGCTTTGCTCGGTAGGCCCTGGTTACATGAGTACAACGTCATCCCTTCTACACAAAATCAGTGTATGAAGTATTTCAAAGACGGCCTGGAGTACACCGTCAGAAGGGAGCTAAATCCGTTCTCCATAAACGAGGTCCGAAAATATGAAGACGCAAAATACTTCCTACCAGACTTCGAAGATACGGAAAGGTGTCATAAGCCGGAGGATAAAAAAAAAGTCTGCCTCCACTATCTCGATCTTTAGGATTGATTTCGAGGAAGATGAAGAAATAGTCTACTCGGGGCAACCATAAAAAGAAAACAATAGGCCCGGACCATCTACTCCTGTCCTGGTCTTTAGCTGCAACTCTGAAGATGAGGCCAACGCAGTGTTCTCTATCCGCCCGTCAATGCAAAGCTTCGTCGGAGCAGATCAGAGTCTGCAAATCACAATGGCTCCGCCTCGGCATTACAAAGAACTTGATTTGGTTGATACATACAGCATACAAGAACTATATACTTTCTACGTCCCTCCCAGGCGAAGAGGTGAAAAGGCAATCCTCTTCTACCAATTTACAGAGACTAAAGTAGAAAAAGAAGTCTGGCATGGTGCTGATTTTTCACTTGAAAGGCTTCAACCAATCCGTTTGCCAAGATACTAAATGGAGGGGTTGAAAACACCGTTGAGATGCTAAGGTGTACCCTTCGAACAAACTGTTCGGCAAGCCCAATTCTACAAAAAGATTTGGGATATTCCCGGGACTCAGCGAAAAATGCCCAACGGAAAGATGGAGACAACCAGGTTCGGATACCTTCAGTCTCAGAAACGGGAGCAGTTCCACAGCTGCCGCGTCATAAATAGCTCCAGCGAAGAGGAAAACGTTCTTCCAAATGGCCGTGATGTTGGAACAGAGCGAAATCCCGCTCTAATAACGTTAAGTCCGTTGCTCGAAGAATAAATAGACAAGCTAATAAAAGAAGCTTGTCAAAAGAGCCGAGACAACCATAGCCGTGAAATGGTCATTTATGAAAAGGCCAGGACACAGCGTCTCAATCAACAATCTGCAGAGAAAGAAAACTACAATGCTCTTTATCCCTAGCCCGTTGTACGTTCTCGCGACAGAGGAAAAGCCCGAAATAACGGCACAAACAGGGAAAAGAACACAAATAACGTTTGAAAAGAACAAAGTGGATCCAACGAGCCGTGCAATCGAGAAAAAGTCGATTGGAACCCATCCTTTATAAAGAAGATGGGTCGAGAATACTCTTTCCCCCAAGACCATACAAGGAAAATATTCAACCTTGTCATGAAGCATCAAAAGGTGACGCTCCCGGAGTCTTGGCACCTCGAACAAATAAACGAGGTCCATCACCCGGATTATTGCTTCTACCACCGAGCAATAGGTCATCCCCTCGAAGACTGCTTCACCTTCGAAGACTGGGTGGAAGACCAATATCAACAGGGCAGGTTCTCTTTATCCAACAGCTGGAGGGTAACCTAGCCGCAAAAGCATGAGCCAAAAAGAACCTATACCATGAGGGCAGGACCAGCTCAACATCAAGGATGGAAGCGAACTCGTACCTTCCATATGATAACACTCTTAAAAGAGGGACGGCACAAGACTATGGATAACCCCCGCATGTTCTTCGCAAATGAAGACGAGGAGGAGGTAATCTCTGAGTTTCTACCAGCACCAAAGGAGCTGGAAGATGGGTAAACACCATGGCAGACAATCTAAGAAAAATTGACTTAGGAACGGAAGACGATCCGAGGCTAACGTTCGTCAGTGAGATACTATCTGAAAAATAGGTAGCCACGGTAAAAGACGTGCTTATGCAATATAAAGACTGCTTCGCGTGGAACTATTCTGAGATGCCGGGTCTAGATCCAAAGGTAGCAGTACATAAACTGGCCATATCGCCGGATATAAAGCCATTCAAACAAGCACCAAGAAGAATGCGACTCGAGCTTGAGATGAGTATCAACGCTGAGGTCAAGAAACTAATTGAATCCAGCTTCATCTAAGAAATTCAATATCCTGACTGGATCGCCAACATTGTCCCGGTGATGAAGAAAAATAGGACGGTGCCTGTTTACCACCGAAAGACGCGACCGAGACATTGGGACGCCCGACCTAAATTTTGGGGGTATATGCTATTTGGATTTATCCGTCCACCTCTCTGAAGATACCAAGTTGATTTATGGCACCGCGTATCGGAGGTTTGGACAGATGCGGCCGATGTAGCAGACTTCGTCAGATCCCCCTCGTTTGCGAGGGGTTATTGATTGTAGGGACGCTTTTCCCTGCAGGCGCAATTCCTGTAGTTAATTACGTTACCGCGTAGCGATAACCACTTTCTCCTGCTCCAGAAGGCCACTTCGTGTCGTGTGTGTTTGTTTTATTTTTGGTTGCCCGTGGATTGTATACGGAGACTAATTTGTGTTGTCGCCCGTAAGACGGGAATTAATCCAAATCCATATTTTCTTAGATTTGGGTTTGGTTTAATTTAAGGATCGTTAACCTCATATGAGATCAAGATCAAATTAAATGTTTGTTAAGGACACGTTGGTCTAAGTTTTAAACTAAGATCTACTTAACGGGGGTTCAGGATCATTTTTTATCCAACAAAAGAGCATTTGGGCTCTATCGTTTTAGTTTAGAAACATTATGGTCCATTGGGATTAAAGACATCATAGTCGATTTTCATGACCCGAAGGTATGGAACGTGACCGGCACTTAAATTACGAAGCGTCTAGAGGCGCAACGTAATCTAAGTAAGCCGAAGCCCAGAAATCTAAACCACTTAAAAGAAGAAGTAAAGGAAAACGTAATCTAAGCTCAAAAATTTCGGCAGAGTCTCCTTCGTAAAAACTGGCCCCAAACGGGTATAAATAATGCTATATACATAAGCAAAAATAAAAAGGCATCTCCAAGCGGGAGCTAGCTCTACGCCAAAAGACGGAAACAACCACACAATGTACTATAACATACAATGCCGAAGGGCGAGGCTCAAAACTCAAAAGAAAACCAAACCACCAGGAAACCATAATAGTACAAGCGCGACTTTAAGGTCGAAAGAATAAGCAACTGGTCTACTAAATCTAACAAGTAATACAAGTCTGGTTGATGGAGCTTACTAGATACAAATGAAATAATAAAAGTACAACGACGGTCCTGATACAAGTGAACCAACCTACCAAGCAAATCATCCTAAATGAAATGATGTGCCAGCAAGCTGTCACGGAAACCTGTACATCTGAACATGTAAGAAAAATTTGGCACAACGGGGGTGAGTAGAAGACATTTGCGAGTAGAAATTGAATGCACGACACTCTCCCACGCCATAATAATATACTTAATATATCACTAGTCATCTAGTAGTGGCAGGGTAATAAACTATGCGCAAGTGCCATGCTCAGTGCTCGTGTCGGTACATCAAGTAGTAACATGTCATGTGTATGAGTATGCATGCACCATGAATGTAAAACAATCAACCATGAAATCTGGATATATCTGTATAAGAAATCTTTAACTTTTATCATACTAAAATTTGTATGGTAATCTGAAACAACAATGAAATCCATGGAAATCCGTGTCAAGTATCGACACAAAACATGTAAAACTCAAAATCTCAATAGCTCATAGTCTCAATATCTAATAGTCTCAATCCCTCGGGCTCCGTCAGTCCGGATCGGCCTACATCATCAAATCTCATGACAACGGTCGATATCCTCCGGATATCCGCCGCGCCAGACATCATCGGTAGGTAGTCTTCCCCTACCAGACTCATCATCTACAACTTGATCTTCTTGCCCCGGGGTACCATACCGGGCCCACCATGTACCCAAGACGGTTCATCCACTCCTCGAATCGAGTCTCGAAATCCAACAGAAAACATGAAATCTCATGGTGGACGACACATACATCACGAGAAAACCGCAACTTGTATTTTAAAAAGAGAGGGAGAGAGAGAAGTTTTTATATATATTCTTGCGGTTTTCCCCAAAATCCAGAAATCTCATAGAAATCCAAAATCCCAAATTCATGAGTGTGTAATAATGAGTATCAGCATAAGCCCCATAATACTGCATGATAACATGAAAATGTGAATGCATGAAGTGTCTAAGTAATAAATGCAATGTCTAAACTAGCACATGAGAGTAATCACAAAATATCATATTGATCTAGCCTTTAGCTGATTCTATCAATAAAAGATAATATGTTCTAAAGTGTGATGTGTCTGAGCCGGCAAATAAGTGTACGTGGAACATGCGCATCATCGGTAATGGTGCCGGTGTCCTAACAAGCAGAGTTTCATATTGGCTAAAGAAACATATATATGAACATGCGATGCGATGATTACCATCTGAATATAAAGGTGAATGTGTATTAACCGCTCATTTAGAATGTACATATCTAACTACAAACTATATGCCTCGAGCCTAAACTAGTATCTATCTAACCCACTAAGGAACTAAACTAAAGAAACCAGTCGATAGGAAATAAGAATCCACCTAAAGTTTGAGTTGATATCTCTAATAGTCGGCGATCCAGCCTCAATAGAGTCACGTACATAGTACGACTTCCTCGAAACAAGAGTGTGGATCAATCATCACATCTATGCCTCGTAAGGTAAAATCCATCATACGGCATCCCAAAATCGGGGTACGGGTCAACTATCACCTATGTACATCATCATTCGTATAATATCATCATCAAATAATATCATGATCAAGGGTACTGTGCTATAATCGTATATATCCCAATATCATCAAACATATATCATTGTCTGTGTAAATATACATCGTCAAATGGTCCTCAGAAATATCATGTCACATATATCATATCGTGATTAAGTCATATATTACAATCCGGGTTCTATTTTAGAGTCTCGTACATCTCAATGTCATCATCACCTACTATCGTTTATGTATAAATATCCATTTTCTCATTTCCCAACGATCCGCTAATATCATAGTACATCTCATATCATACTCGATCGTATATCTTTAACTCACGGCATCACGCCCAATCATACTGACTCCTCCCCAGGTATCATATAACCTCCCCATATCACGTGTATATGTTATATATGTACACACACACACACACATATAGAAACATACACACATTCATATACACACACACACCCCCCTATACACCAAGTCAAATGTATGTGTGTGCGTGTGTGTGTCTACCTGAAACCTACGAATTCCCTCCAAGGCATTCATTCTCTGGTTAAGTCTTTCTAAATCAGTCTAGTCCAACCTAAAGTCTTTAATAGGACCCTACTCGCCAAGAATCTAAGGTCACGTCCGACTTCCTAATAACAGTAAGTAATATCCCTATTCTACGTTTGCCAGGGTGCTAAACGCCATCCACCCGACTTCCCCCGTAGATATACATCTACTCACCTGGTCTGCCGAAGTCGATACCGCCATCCTCTTCTTCATCATCCAAATTCCACGTGAGAGGTACCTATATGCAAACATATATGTACATCGTAAACCGAATCGCGGATAAAACCAAAATGACGCACGAAACGCGCATAGGTTAAAACCTATGACCCGCTTATGCAAAATAACCAAATAGCCCTCGACATCGGCATACAAACGCCGATTGTACGAGATAACCCAAACATACAAATCGTAGTTCCAAAACTTATTAATTATAATATACAATAGATTGCAACTCATCGAAAATTCAAAATAAATCAAATCGGTTTATTTCCGAAAACCTAGAAAGCGTCAATTAACCGTTTCACTTCAAAACTTGATGTTTAAACGAAACTAATGGCCATAATATTCACTAAATATCATAACTAGAATATATAGACCATTCCTATAATTTATCCTCATCAATTTGTATTGAACTGAAAATTCTAGTTTGCAAAAATATCAAATTTTAAAACTTTTTAAGCAAAAATTCACCAATCATCGACTAAACTAAGTTTGCATGATCTATGTTGCTAAACAACAAGCTAAAATGTTAATCATATCATGAAAACCATAATTATATTTTAATCCCCATTATTTAGTCCATTTCCAAAAACCTAGTTTGCAAAAACTAGCATAATTAGCATATTTAACACATTTTATTAACTAACAATTTGAAACTAATAACTAGATTAGGTTTTGCATTCCATTAACATGTTAATATCCTCATTAAAACTATAATTTAATGATAAAAACCTTAATTAGAATTTATCTCACCAATATACATACATATATATATATATATATATATATATATTGTAAAAACATAGTTTGCAAAATCTTCTAATTTTAACAATTTTAAAGTAACACTTTACAAATTAACAATTAGACTAGAATTTGTATGACTCAAGATATTAAACCACATATTAAAACCATTAGCAAGTTATAAAAACCCTAATTTTAGTTTTAAACCCCTTCTTGAATATTAAATCTTGCAATTAGAATCAATTAAGAATAATATAAATAAGCTAGATTAAAGCATTTAACCATAATTAATCATTGGGATAAGAATTATACCTCACAAATCAAGAGATCTAGCATGCTCACATAGCCTCCCAAATGGCTCTCTTGCCTCAAGAATCCAAGCTAGAGTGAGCAAAGAATGGTGGGTATAGGTTAAATTAGGAATTTGTGATGTTTTTGTGGATTTTTCATGAATTTTGATGAATTTTTGAAGGGAAAAGAAGTGGAGAAATGGGTGGGGCTGCCCATAGTGAGGCCGGCCAAGGCATGGGGAGAAAGAGAGAAAGAAAAAGATGTGAGGAGTTGTGTAGAAACTTCTCCAAATGATACATCTTTTAAGTCTTTTCATCATTTTCTTTATTTATTAAATTTTCTTTTCCAAAAATAATCCTAGAAAAATCTAGAACCATGAAGATATTTTGAGAAAGAATTTTGCATATTACACACTTGTTTTAAATTGTCATGGTCCACTTTTGTAAAATTAACCCACTCCAATTTGTAATTTGCGCTATTTTAATGTATAATTAAAAGCTTATGTAAATATTTGAAATAATTAATTTAGGAAAAATATATAAGTAAACTAATAATTTATAATTGACTAAATAAATACCAAATACTTGCAATTATATAGTTAAAATAGGTCTTTTTAAATTATGATGAAAAATAATTATAGTTAAGTTTTACGGAAAAATACGGTTTATTTTACCGATTATCAGAAAATTCACCTAAAGGGTTTTATTTATCTATTTATTTATTTATTTATTTTTAAAACATTACATCCATGTTTAAGGACATCATAGTCCATGGAGTTTAGTTTAGGGACGTTGCGGTCCATTAGCTTTAAGAACATCATAGTCCATCATTAGTTTAAGGAAATTGTGGTCCATTGTTAATTTAGGGATGTTTCGGTCCACAGTAGTTTAAGGACGTTGCGGTCCACAGTTTAAGGACATCATAATCCATGGAATTTAAGGACATCATAGTCCATGTTTAAGGACATCATAGTAAGGACATCATAGTCCATAGATTTTGGCTCATCAGTTTGAGGGTGCGCCAATAGTTATTGGTTGTTGGGACCCTCCACCTCTCTAAAAACGTTGAAGAATTACAACAACATGTATCAGAGGTATGGAAAGATATACCCTTGAATCAATATTCAAATCGAGAGAAGATGTGAGATGAACATCATTTTATATGCCATGTATTAGGAGATCATTAGTCATCTTTTAGAACTAAGAACTATCTAGGGAGACCTGAGTATAGGAGGGCTTGATTGGTCGATGGTCAAAAGGTTTTTGGCCTCGGGAGACTTAGCTAATTTAGGGTAAGGTTAGCCTCTGACAGTGTTAAACACTAGTGTATGCTCGTCGCTCACGTGTTCCCATGTGAGGTCTTAAAGTAGTGTTAAACACTAAAAATTTGAGACGCTCACGTGGGGTCACGTGAGACGCTTGAAGTAGTGTTAAACACTGAAAATTTAAGGCGCATAAATGGGGTCACGTGAGGCGCTTGAAAGCTGGCTCTGCTCCTCTGGGTTTATTCCCTTGTTTTTTCAGACTGCTAAGCACTACTGGGTCACGTGGGATCACGTGAGGTGCCCCAAAAAAATGGAAATTGCCTTTGATTTATTCTTTTTTTGCTTTATAAGTGCTAAGCACTATTTGAGGGTCACGTGGGATCATGTGAGCCGATCTCAGTTGCCATTGTAATTTTCAAGCACTAATCTTTTCTTTACGAGCATGGAAGTCTTGAGTTTTGGGACGTTCGAGCCTCTTTGTTTTATAAGAATTAAATTCTTTTTTACGGTTAAACACTAGTTTTATTAGAGGAATTAAATTTCTATATGTTCTTGTAAGAATTAAATTCTTTGAACTTAGTTCTTTCCTCTAGGTTTGAATCTACATAACAAAATTTCCTCGATGAGAATTAAATTCTCAACTTGTGGGGAGATCTGTTTCTGTAGATCTCAACTAGAGGAAGAACTAAGTTCTTTTTTGAAGAGTTAAACTCTTATGGAGGCGAAGAAGATGTAAGATATTCTCTGTGTTTTGTTCCTTCTCTTACCTAGGGTTTCTTTTTCTTTTTGAGGAGATCTTCTTCTCTCTGGAGAATTAAATTCTCTTTTCTTTTTAGCTTACGAGGGGTTTTTTTCTCTCTATCTATGTATATCCTTTTTCTGTCTCTTGGCTCTTATTTATAGGAGAGAGAAAAGAATCAATTTGTTCAGAAAATCTCTCATTGAGAGATTTTGATTGATTTTATAATAAACCAAAATGATATTTTAGATCAATCGGTGGTGAATTTTATTCACCGTTGGAATTTTAATCCAAGGACTTCTGTTTTACAGAATATATTTCTTTTGTTTTTTTTAACAAGATTTAGAAAATATTTCCCCGTACAGAATTTTCATCTGTTGATTGGTGATTTTTAATCACCATTGGATTTTTAATCCAACGGTGCTCTGTTTTACGGAGTATAATCTTTCTTGTTTAGAAAGATCTAAGAAAATATTTTCCAAATAGGGCTTTTGATCCCTTTTATTTAGAATTTAATTCTATCGGCTTAGAAGGCATAGGAGCCCTTACGTGTAGCACGTGACCTCCCAAAATTAAGCCCACCAAAGAGCGTCACGTGCTGTCACGTGAGTTTTTCTGGCCAATTGTTTGTTTTTTAAGAAGGCACCCATATACTTTGTATATAAATGCTCACCTGGCTGCATGTGAGGCTCAGTTCCAGCCTTATTTTGTTAAGCGCAATGCCTATCACATGTGGGCACGTGATGCTCCATTTGGGGACTTTTCCCATTGCTTTTTATTTATTATTCATTTTTCATAAAGGAACAAATGCCCCCACAGTGTTGTTCTTACGTGGCTTTCACGTGAGTGCAACGCTATCATTGCAATTCCAGAGTTAAACTCTGTTGGAAAAAGAAACCCTTTCTAGGTAAAGATCTTGCACATCAGAGAAACCTTTTTGAACAAAAAAATTTTGGATTTTAAATCTACCATAAGTGCTATGCTCTCTTCTGAAACCCATCTGCTTAGGGATTTAAAAACGTGATCTTTGAATAGTAGACCTTAATGTCATGGGGTTTCTGGGATTTAATTTCATCACATAAAAGGAATTTAATTCCTCACCGAAGAGCTTAGCTCTGAAAGATTAAGAGGGCCCTTCGGAAATTTGATTCCCAGTGTTCTTGAAAATCTTTTCATGGGATTTTTCCTTTATTTTCACCCATTTGACAGAGTTGTAATGGGTGTTCTTTTGTGAGGATGTCCCAAGTTGTTTAAACTCCAATGTGCATTTATTGAGAATCTTTTTTTTATTCTCGCAATGATTACCATGCCTCATGATTGGTGAACCGTCATACTGATTTGTTGGGGTCCATTATTTTTGTAATCAATGGTCCCATGGAATAAGCTTCTTGTCATTTTCTTCTGCTGTTTATATATATATATATATATATATATATATATATATATTGCCTAGGACGGCAGCATGGTTTCGGGAGGTATCGTCCATGCCAAATTCAAAAATTTGTCGTTCTAGATAACCCTAACTAAGAATCGTTAACTAGAAATCCGATGGAATGTAAATGCAAACACTTTGCAATTAATAGAGAACAAAGAATACAACCTTTGTAGACCAGTCTTTCATTTCATTAGCTCCGTGTAGTCGTCGATTCGCTGCGATCATGAACTCCGGGCTCTAGAGAGGCTCCACAAGAAGAATAGAACAATCTTGCTTCGAAGTCTTCGAGGCCGAAGATGTTCTACGTCGAGAAGACACTAACCCAAGCTATCTCTTCACTAATCATGGAATTAGTGAAGCAAACACCCTATACTAAATGGCAAGTAGTAGAGAATGATGAAGTAGGAATTTTGCTCACTTTTGTATTTTAATTCTCACTCTTTTTTCATCACATGAAGAAATCAAGAGAGCAAAATCAATGGAGAAGAAGAAGAAGCTCAAAGCTTAAGTGAGAATGAATTGTGATGGAGGTTAGAAATGTAACCAAGGGTTAAAAGTATCATGGCTAACTCATGTAGAGAATAAACCATAGGCTAGGGTTAGGGTTAGCTTAACAAATATCTTTATAAATATCTAAAGAGTGGACCAAGTCAACCATGACAAAATATCATAACTTTAATCCACAATTTAGAACTAATTAAGATCATTAACCTAAACATAAACCTAGCCATGGTGTTAATCTCATAAACCCTAGTTGTATGTATAACCTAGCATGTCACAATATCATATATCACATATATAATATTTTGTAACAAAATAAAATAATACAAATAACATATATCACATATATATCAATGTATCATCAAGTGAGAAAAAAATTCATTTAAGTGAGCTTATATTAGTTAATATAATGTAATATATCACATATATAATTATATATTAAATTATTAAATCAACACTTGATTTAATAATCCGGCTATGTTACAAATAACCGACTAATATAATATGTAACAACTTATCGAATCAACACTTGATCCGATAACCCGGCTATATCGCATATAACCGACCAATGTCACAAATCGCGAGAATAGAATACGGTATCACATATCGTACTAATCTTGGTCCCACACATATCACATATGCACTCCTACTCCGTTTCGCTTGAGTTAGAAAACCTTTGTGTAGGACTCTAAAGACTCGTCAATACACCGGCAGTAGGTGATGATCATATCAAACACCTACAAGCCACAAGCGGTCTGCTAAATGTAACGGCTACCCGGGTATTGAGCGATCAGAAGATCAACAATAAATCCTGCCCATACTCTTGCGAATCCAATCAGTAACACTACTGTACAGTCCGGTCTCTTCACTTGATATGTCGTATATCTCCTCTAGGGGTGGTAAACGTCACACCCCAGTAACTTTATAAGTCGTGTCGATATGAGGCTCATAACGGGTCGAGAAAGTACTGATAACCAGTATATCTCTGAAGCAGCCCTGGTCAGGGACTTCCTGTTATAGCCCATAGAGCACAGCGTAACATCCACTCCCAATAACGGGAGAGACGAAACCCCTCCTATCGCTCATTGCTTCCATGAGATTCGGGACTGTACCCAAAAGCAACCATTTTGCACGTTCTCTTGAAAGTGGTAAGGTGGAAATCAAAGTACAATGGGAATCACACAAGAATCTATGATGATCTCGGGTCTACAGACTAACCTGTACCAGTGTCACCAGAGAACTGCCATCTGACGTGAGGTATAATACCATCTGGGAGTTCTCGGCGAGTCCGTCCGGTGTACCCAGTCTCCACTGAGCACCCGTATACTGTCTCTGATGTCAAACACCAATGGATATGGGATCATCCATCGCCCATCTATATGAGTCGAGAAGCTATACGCTAGTCTACTCTGGTATATCGATGCCCTGTCTCGATACGCCCACGACTAGGAACATTTGAAGGATGTATTTAACGACTACTCTGTCCCCACTAGTATGATCTGCATCATAATCCTGGTAGTCAAGTACTCATCCTAAATGCTTTATCAATATGTAATATTGAGACAATCAGTGTACATGTTAAGATAAAGAGCAACCAGATAGCATACTATCATGTCGAGCAAGAAAGTCCTCCCTATATATGTCCAAGCATCCACTACAATATACATCGTATGTACAGTAATGGCCTCTACGATACAAATATAACTAAAAATCTCCCACTTGCACTAGGGCCATCTGTTGTAGTATCCCATACCCAACAATCATCAGTGGTTGTAGTATCCCATAATCAACCATCCCATAGAAGTCTCTTTTAGGAAAATGCCTTTGTGAATGGATCCGCCTTGTTCTCCTCTGTATCTACTCTCCTAACCTCGATCTCCCTGGAGATCAACCATCTCCATGATCAAGTGATACTGCCTAAGAATATGTCTGGATCACTGTTGGAACGGGGGTTCTTAGGCATAAGCCACAACTCCTTTGTCACACAATGGTAGGAACGAAGTTCATCTCATGAACAAATATATATCTAGACTTGCCTCTTTGGTAGCATCCTTGGTAGCGATATATCCAGCCTTTATCATCTAGTTTGCCACGGTATCTAGCTTGGAACTCTTCCAACATACCGTTCCTCCACTGAGGGTAAAGACAATACATGTGCCTGACATTCAGTCGACCTTATCACCCTGGAAGCTATCCAGTGATTCTCCCCAGGATCGATTGATACTATATCACTACACCTAGTGTGAATCCTAACATCCATTTAGATCTATCCCATAGATCCAAAACCCAAAATTTAGGAGGTATCACCTTGATCCTGTATGAAGAATCCTTGTGATAAGAGGAGATTGACCGAGTGTAGCATAGGAAACTCCTTTCCTATCAAGAGTATGTCATCCACGTACAATACAAGAACCACCACCATACTCCCTACTACCTTTTTGTATATACAAGGTTCATCTACCATTTCGATGAAGTCAAACGCTTTGACTACCACATCAAAACAGATGTTCCAACTCCACGATGTCTGTTTTATCCCATAAAGCAACTTGCACACATTTCCGCTGCTCCCACTGTCTATGAAGCCCTCTGGCTGTGTACTTATAGACGCTCTCTTCTAAATCACTATTTAGAAAAGTAGTCATGACACCCAACCGCCAGATATTGTAGTCATGGTATGTAGCAATGGCAAGTAGGATCCGGATGGACTTAAGTATAAGCACTAGAAAAGGTTTCATCATTATCCACACCTGGTGGATGACGAGAACCTTTTGCAACAAGTCTTAGCTTTGAAAGTGTTAACTTTTCCATGTAACCATGTAATCTTCTCAAGATATACTTACTCCTGATGTGGATTTAACCCTTCAGATAAAGCAACCAAAGTCCATTCTTTGTTGGTGTATATGGATTCCATCTCAGATCGCTTAGCATTCAGCCATTCTTACAGAGTCCCCACTCTTGATGGCCTGCTCGAAACTAGTTGGGTCATCATCTCATAATGCAATCCTCGCTCCCACTGTCACCGAGAATACCACAGTATCTCTCAAGTGGATGAAAAACCCTACCAGATTGGCAGAGAGGCTGAGGTTCGTCGGGAACTATTGAATCCTCCGGTCTACCAAATCATCAGCTGCAGTTTGTATAGCTGGAACTCCTTCCAGTTCTACCTCATGACCACTAATTTCTTCACAAGAAATTCCCTTTCCAAAAGGTGGCATGCTGAGAAACAATACACTTTTTGCTCCCCAGTGCGGTAGAAGATATTCCCTTACTAATACTTGGGATATCCAACAAACTTCCACAGAACAGACCTTGCCTCGAGCTTGTCCGGATCTTGCTTTTAGACATAGGACGGACAACCCCAAATCTTAACTTTCTTAAGAGATGGGCTCTTCCCATACCATATCGCATATGGAGTGGTTGGCACCTGATTTGGTTGAAACCCTATTCAATAGTATGGAGCTTCACAAGTGCATAACCCCCAAAAGAAAATAGGCAACTTAGTAGTACTTATCATAGAGTACACCATATCACATAGGGTGCGATTGCTCCGCCCCAATACACCGACGTGTTATGGTGTATACGGAGGAGTAATACTGAGAGAGAATCTGATTCTCCTTTAGAATAGTCCAGGAATTCCGTGCTCAAGTATTCTCCTCCCTGATCACATCAAAGGACACAATACTTATACCCATTTTGGTTCTCTACTTCTATCATATATTCTTTGAATTTCTCAAAAGTTTCAAACTTGTGTTTCAACAGGAACACATGTGCGAATCTCAAGAGATCATCGGTGAATATAATGAAGTACAAAGAACCAATCCTGGCATGTGTAGACAGGGGATCTACATACATCATCATGTATCAATCCCAAGAGTTCACTAACTCTTTCTCTGTTTCCAATAAATGGAGCTATGGTCATCTTATCTTTGTGACATGACTGACAAGTTTCTGTTAGTTATATGTATGCCCTAGAGGCCATTACTATAAATAGGATGTATATTGTAGTGGATGCTGGGACATATATAGGGAGGACTTTCTTGCTCGACATGATAGTATGCTATCTGGTTGCTCTTTACCTTAACATGTATACTGATTGTCTCTCTGTTACATGTTGGTAAAGCCCTTAGGATGTGTACTTGACTACCTGGACTATGATGCGGATCATACTAGTGGGGACAGGTAGTCCATAAGTACATCCTTCAAAGTCCCTAGTCGAGGGTGTATCGAGACGGGGCATCGATATACCAGAGTAGACTAGCGTATACCTTCTCGACCCATACAGATGGGCGATGGATGATCCCATATCCATTGGTGTTTGACATCAGAGATGATATACGGGTGCTCAGTAAAGACTGGGTACACTGGACGGACTCGCCGAGAACTCCCAGATGGTATTATACTTCACGTCAGATGGCAGTTCTCTGGTGACACTGGTACAGAGTAGTCTGTTGACCCGAGATCGTCATAGAGTCTTGTGTGGTTCCCACTGTGCTTTGATTTCCATCTTACCACGTCCAAGAGGGCGTGCAAAACGGTGGTTTTTGGGTACAGTCCCGAGTCACATGGAGGCAATGAGCGATAGGAGGGGATTCGTCTCTCCCGGTATAGGGGGTTGATGTTGCGCTGTGTTCAATTGGCTATAACAGGAAATCCCTGGCCAGTGTTGCTGAGATTTACTGGTAAGTGTTACCAGTAGTTTCTCGAAGTGTTATAGACCTCATATCGACACGACTTATCAAGCTATTGGGGTCTGACGTTTACCACCCCCAGGCGAGATATGCGACATATCAGACGATCAGACCGGACTGTACGGTAGTGTTACTGGTCGGATTCACTGGAGTGTGAGCGGGCTTGCTCGTCGATCTTCAGATCGCTCAATACCCGGGTGGCCGTTACGTTTAGTAGACCGCTTGCGGCTTGTGGATGTTTGATATGATCATCATCCGCTGCCGGCGTATTGACGAGTCTTTAGAGTCCTACACAGAGGCTTCCTGGCTCAAGCGAAACGAAATAGGAGCGCATATGAGATATGTGCGGGACCGAGAATAATGCGTGTATGTGATACAGTATTCTATTCTCGCGATGAATGTGTCGAATGGTTGTATGCGATATAACCTAGTTATCGAATCAAGGATTGATTCGATAAATCGACACATTGGATATTAGCCGGTTATATGCGATATGACCGGATCGTTAAATCAAGTGTTGATTTAATGATTTAATGTATAATTATATATTTGATATATTACTTTGCATTAACTAATATTGGTTTACTTTAGATGGATTTTCTCACTCGGGTGTGCGCATTATATATGTGATATGATTTTGTGCACTTGCTTGTATCATGTTTGATGATACATGCTTTTTGGTTAAGTGTAAAGTATTAAACCTTGGTTAATGAAATGGTTAGGGTTTATTATTTGTTATTCATTTATCTTATTTAATTATCCTTTTTATTTTTGATAAATGAATAAAAGAAAAGAGAAAAGAATGGTGGCTAATTTTGTTCTTTAGTTGAAGCTTCATGAAGCTTTGATCAAGTCAACCATTCTTATCTCATCCTTAACCCTAACCATTCCCACTAACCCTAGTTTAGTCTCTACACTTGACCATGGTTAATTTAATGATAAGAATTCATTTTCTTTTCTTTTTTAAGATAACTTATCATATCATTTTTTCCTTCTTCTTCTTCCTTGAACTCAAGAAGAAACCTTCACTTCATCAATGGTGGATTGATGAAATGAGTGAGAAATCCAATTCTAAAGTCTACCCACTTCCTATTTCTTCATCCTCTACCTCTTGCCAAGTAGTAGAGTGTGTTTCCTTCACAAGTTTTCAAGACTTGATGAAGGTGGAGCTTGATTTAGCGATGCCTCGACGTAGATCATCTTCGGCATGGACATCGACGACCTAGCTTGCCCATTCTCCGATGAAGCCGACGCTAGAGCCCGGATTTGATTTGGACAGCGGAAATGACCTCATCTCGGAGCCGTGGAGGTGGAGGACCAGATCTACAAAGGTTGTATTTCCGTATCTCTTAGTTAAGTGTTAACTAGTTATGTTTTCGCCTAGTTTTCTAGCCAACGATCCGTAGTCGGGTCTCTCGGCACCTAGAATTTTTTAAATTGGCATGGTTGATGTCTTGTGAGACCTCACTAGAGTGCCTAGGAACCCTACAGTTTCACAAGATGTAAATTCAAACTGATTTAATTATGCATCTAAATGTAACTTCGCTAGTCGGGTCGCATTGATATGACCTAGTCTACAATACCTCAAGAAGGATTCGTTCATTTCTGAACTCTTCCTCTTATGTGTGTTCTGTACGTTAAGAACTGTGGTTTGATTTAGAACGTATACGCTTTTAGATAATGTGCCTGAACCGATCAACTCTTGATATAGGAAATATTCAAAAAATTATCCAACAATACAAAATTATATCCTTCTTTATTAAATAAAAAGACTAATATGATGTTGTATATCAGCTTCAGTATCTAATAACATTCGCTCAGAATCAATGTATTTAGTAATACAAGGTGATAATCGCCAACAAACTTGGCTGCAACACTTGCACCGTTTTCAACTCTTGAAACTTATCATCCATTCTCAGTTCTCTACCTTTCTATAGCCCATGTAACATATTACATATGCGGGATCCTGATCCGGTATCACATACCCAGGACATAGAAGACACTGAGAAACAGTTCTCGGTATTGAACACACCCGAAGAAGATGCATTATCATGTACTTTCTTCGTTTGGGTGGCACGGAAATCCTAGTAATCCCCTATTTCCTGCTCGGTCTTATAAAAATTATAAGTTAGAGTGGGACCAACGTTCCCCAGCTCAGTATAACAAGTGGGTTCGGTCAATACATCCATATTATTATCTTAATTAAGGCGTGATATGATCGCTACCTGGAGAGATAGAGAAGAAACACTCAGCGTATGCTCTTGCAAGATTAGATTGGTTATTAATTTATCTAATCAGGATGGCTCCCACTGTTTTTATCAAATTTTCCTTCAAACCCTAAAAGGAAAGACTAGCCGGGATTAATTACACCCTACAATTTCGCCAATCTTTCAGCCAGGCCAGTGCTGGTACTTTGGGGGAGGTTCCTGTGCTTTCACACGGACCTAATTAAACTAAACCTCATTTTCCCAAGGGCCTAACCCCATTAACGCCTTTCTAGACACCTACTTGATCGGCTAATTGTAATGTGTAAAACTCTCCCGGGAGTAACTCTTACTCCAAGTGGGTATCGGGATCCAACTATCTCATAGGAGGTATGCAATCTCATTGCAAATTTCAACACTTGAAATTGCCGATAATGTTTTGCCCCGAACGATCTATGACCTTAACAAGGTTAACAAACCATAGACCGCAAGTCAAGTTCAACCCGTCATTTCCTGATTGAATTAAACCCACCTGCATGACCCTTGACAAGGTCAACAAGGTCGCACGACTACCTTAATCCAATCGCATCATATACTTATGCAGATAGGCACTAATCAGCTACCGCACACTATGCCTTGACAATATCAACAAACGCAGCATAAATACTAACTATTACTTATCTGAAATGATGGAGGGCTACGACAGGTTTTTAAGAAAACCTTTTGCGTAATGAATTTGATATCGTCGTAGAATCGAGTGATTTTGTTAAGGAGTGTTTTTGAGGCTTTTACTAGTTTTGCTAAAAAGGTCACTCCCGGTGAAGGGATCTCGGCTCTTTCCTTATCGAATAAAGTGCAGGATATTTCACAAATACCACTATGCAAAGCAAGAACTAGAGCTACCAGTTTTTAAACAAGTTTCTACAACATCTTTAGGTTTATTTCTTTCATTAATCTCATTAATGAAGTCCCATCAAATTATGCTTCCCAAGCATCACATATGAAACGAAACCAACAATATATAATATATATCATATATATATATATATAATATAAGCATTCGTCTCAGAATATAATCAATGATCACATCACAGAATATCGCAGCAGAATAAAACATATGAAATATTGGATATACTAGGATTTTCGTGTTTTAGATTAAGCCTGTATAAAACACGGATTCCACGGTCGTGATGAATAGCCAATCCCACATCCCTAAACCCTTATGAGAGCGGCAAGCAACCCTACCAATTCTAGAGTTAGGAGACCCGGTCTCGACTCCTCGAGATGGTCTCCCACTGGACTCTAGAACCCGGTTACTTATGCTCCCCGCCTTGAGTCTATCTTAATGCGGAAAAGTAAATAATTTACAATGGTGACATCATCCTCAACCCGGAAGTGCCCCAATAAAAGAATATTACATACAATGAATTTTACATGAATGAAAATGAAAAACTCTCATCTTACATAAAATCCCCGGCTATTCAAAACACGACGATCCAATATAACATATCACAGCAACACATAACATCATATGTCATCAACGTAAGTAAATATGCGTATCCCAATTTCCGTTGACAAATAGCACCGAAACCGGCGATACACCACATAATACACTTACGGTCACAGAAAAGAAAGTGTAAAACTACAACAGTTGGAATCCACAACCACCTTATACATCGCATGCCTAACCAAATGAATTTCTTAGACATCGCATGCCTAACAATTATAAACCCCGCATTTTAGTAACGATATTGAAAACACTTTCCAATCACAAGTCGGGCAATTCAACAAGATTCCCGACATCTTGATCAAATGCTCATCGGAAACTTTAGTAGACGGCCGCAACCCCCGATGCCATCGACGAAGTGCACTAAGGCGGAACACCACTGCCGCGAGCACCCGAACGGATGCTTTTAGCTACGGGGTTCTCCTACAGTCACTTGATCGGGGTTATGGGGTGTGTCTATTTAATAAGGTTACCCGGCGAGTATCCGCGTACGCTACGTGATTGTGACGGACTTTTGATCACATCAAAATCTCGTGGCAACCGATCAAATAAGACTAAACTACTAGATTTATAAAACTCAAACTAGTTATCTCATAACTACATTTGTGGATTCCAAATATTATATCCCATCACATAATATCCGGACGACGTTAAACTTTTCGATCGAGTCATCAAAGTCCCACAATTTCCCGACGGCTCAACACTTGAGCATAGTTCAACAATACCCAGAATATGCCACAGTACCTATGCACCAGCCGTAGAAGGGCAAACCCAAGCCTCACTCATGTCGCTATGGAACTGCGGCAAACCCTAGGGTATGACCGCGGTTTCGCGATCCAAAAAGTCAAGTTAGGGTTTCATTCTTCTAGAGGGTTCATAGAATTACTTGCATGTTTTTTCGAATACGTTAAACTTGGAAAAATGTGTTTTTGACATTCGATCGAACTTTTTAACTTCGCCTAGACAACATGCGAATAACCCGAAACAATGTTAAAACTACAAATACGAAACACTCCGAATTGCTTATAATGTAAGATCAAATCACATACAAAATTAGTAAAAACAAACACCTGAAATATCAAAACCAAGTCAATGGAACACACAAAAATTTCCGGGGGGGAGCTCGGTGTTCCCCTCCGAATGGCGGCGGAGACGACGTAAGGCCGTCTTGCCTGAGATTCGAGGCAGATGCTAATTGGTTTTATCCGTCTAACTCTCCGAAGATACCAAGTTGATTTATGACACCGTGTATCGGAGGTTTAAACGGATGCGGCCGATGTAGCAGACTTCGTCAGATTCCCCCTCGCTTGAGGGGTTTTTGATTGTGGGGATGCTCTTCCCTGCAGGCGCAAGCCCCTGCAGTTAATTACGCTACCGCATCGCGGTAACCACTTTCTCCTTCTTCAGAATTTCACTTCGTGTCGTGTGTATTTGTTTTGTTTGTGGATGCCCATGGATTGTATACGGAGACTAAGTGATGCCGTCGCCCGTAGGACGTGGATTAGTCCAAATCCGTATTTACTTAGATTTGGGTTTGGTGTTTTAGTTTAAGGATACGTTAGCCGTGCTGTGGCTAAGATCAACTTAAACGTTCATTAAGGATGCGTTAGTCCTATTTGAGACTAAGATCAACTTTACGTGGTGATCCATTTAATATATGCCCGTCAGGACTCGTCACCTCTCTGATGTCGTTGAAGGAATACAACGATAGGTGTCAGAGGAGTTCAGAGATGTACCCTTGAACCAAAGTTGATTAGGGAATATGTAGTCTTTTTGAATGCTTAAGGATACGTTATCCATGTTTGGGGCTAAGATCTACTTAAGCGGGATCGTTTAGATCTGACAGAAGAGCGTTAGGGGGGGCTCTATTGTTCCGGTTTAGGGACATAGTGGTCCATAAGTAGTTTAAGGACATTGCGGTCCATTGCCAGTTTAGGGACATGGGGGTCCATATTCCAGTTTAGGGACATGGTGGTCCATAGGTAGTTTAAGGACGTTGCGGTGCATTGGTTTAAGGACGCATTAGTCCATGGGCTTAAGGACCCCACACTCCATATGAATGTGTTTAAGGACGCATTAGTTCATTAGTTTAAGGACGCGTAAGTCCATAAGTTTAAGGACCCCACAGTCCGTATGGGTGTGTTTAAGGACGCATTAGTCCATGAGTTTAAGGACCCCACAATCCATATTAATGTGTGGTTGTCGGGACCCGTCGCCTCTCTGACGTCGTTGAAGGATTACAACGATAGGTGTCAGAGGAGTTCGGAGATGTACCCTTGAACCGGATGTAAATTGATTTAGGAGAGCAGTCTTGCTTAGTCAATTTAATTTGAGGACTTACGGCCATGATTGGGCTAAGTCCAGTTGAGAATATTCAATGTTTTCATTTGTCTTTGGCCTATTAGGCCTGTGCTAGGGTTTGCCCCTTTTTAAATAATGCACTGCATTTCTTATTTTGTTTAGGCTCTGCCCTTTTATAAATGATGCAGAGCATCAATTTTGCTTGGGCTCTGCCCTTTTATAAACGATGCAGAGCATCAATTTTGTTTGGGCTCTGCCCTTTTATTGCATTGCAATTTATTTTGGCCTACTAGGCCTTTTTGATTTGGGCTTGGCCCTTCAGTGAATAATGCAGTGCATTTGTCAGGCGTTTTGCGCCAATTATTGAGCGCAAGCGCTTATGGTGGCGACACATATCACGCAAGCGCAGTGCGCTGCGCCGGTGCACTGCGCTTGCGCTGCCGACACATGTCGCGGAGGCGCAACAACGCAGTGCGCTGTGTCAGTGCGCTGCGCTGCTGCGCTGCCGACACGTGACGCTTCCTGGTGGCTTGCACCAACGTAAGAGCGCAACAATGCAGTCTTTGCAAGTGCAGGGCACTGTTTTATCTTTGGATCAATTTTAGATAAAAAAAAACAAGTTTTTCTTGTTTTCAAAGAACCAGTGGTTCATAAAAAGTGCAAGGCACTGCTCTTATTTCTTTTTCTTTTTAATTGAAGATCATTGATCTTGTTCTTAGATCAATGATCTGTTCATAAGAGAATCTTCTCTTTTTCTAAAGGTTTTTACCTTTTCTTTTTGTTCTTGAAGAGTTCTGTCAAATTCTTCAGAGTTCTTTTCTTCTCGATCTTGATGATGATGATTGATTGATTGATTGCTTGATGCCCTCTGAATTAGGGTCTAGGGTCCTTTATATAGTGCCCATTAATTAGTTAAATTTGTTAAAGAGATCTTTCTCTGAGTGATTTGGGGAATTTTCCCCACCGTTGGATCTTTGATACAAGGGCTTCTGTTTTACAGAAGAAAATCTTCTTGTTATAACAAGAACAGAAAGATTTCTCTAAAATTTTAATTTTGTTTGGTGCAAATGCATCAGCGCTTGACACGTGTCACGCAGCGCAGAGCACAGCGCAGCTGCGCCTGCACAACTGCTCTGACACGTGTCGCGCAGCGCACAGCGCCTGCGCAGCTGCGCCTGCGCAACTACGCTGACACGTGTCGTGCAGCACACAGCGTTTGCGCAAAAGCGACTGCGCTGACACGTGTCGCGCAGCGCAGTGCTTGCGCAACTGAAGCTTTGCTTCCTTTAATTTTGTTTGTTAATAGAGCCTTGCTCTGATTGGGCGCATTGCCTCGGGCGCTGCGCTGACGTATCAGCTTCTGACACGTGGCGCGTTGCGCGCAGCGCACGGGATTTGAAGTATTGCTTCAAAATTTGAATTTTTGAAATTCAAGACAGAGCTTTGCTCTGATTGGGGAAACAAATGCCCCTCCCACTGTTGCGCTCACGTGGCGCACACGTGAGTGCAGCGGTGGCAAAATCTTGGCCGTTGGATCAAAGGGGTAAGGTGAAAGGGCGCAGGCGCCTATAAATAGGACCCTTGGTCCTTGAAAAATCCTTTACCATTTTCAAGAACTTGAATTTCAGAGCTTTGCTCTTGCTTAAGAATTTTAGAGCCTTGCTCTCGTTTCTTCCCAAGAACTTCAAAGTTCAGAACTTTGAATAAACTTAGGTAAAATTAAATTAAATTAAATTAAATTAAATTTGATTAACAGAGCCTTGTTCTCATAGATCTTTGATCTAAAGAAAACCCCTTTGGGGTTTTATTAACAGAGCCTTGCTCTCAAAAAATTTATAGATCTACAGAGATCTTTTTTGATCTGAAAAATGGAGAACTCCTAAAAGTTTTCATGGGGAATCTTTAAGATCCCAAATTTTTAATCTTTAGGAGTTAAAGTTTTCTTATGATGGATTTTCCCATTATTATTATAGAGCTAAGCTCTTTTTAAGGAAATTTTATTCCCTTGAGACCAGAGTTTGACAAATGTCACTCTGTGACAGAGCTTTACTCTAAAAGAGGAGATTTTTTCCTTATCTCTAGGGATTTCCCCTCAATGTGGATATTCTCTTGGGGATCTTTTTATTAATTGACAGTCTCATTCAATAATGGGGCTGTCTTATTCAATGATGCACTGTCATCCAGATTTTGTGGGTCCCCATTTGGTCCTCTACCTACTGCATTGCAGCGTGGTATAAATTTTAAAATTTCAAGCGTTGGAATTACAACACTGACGGTTAATTTTTGTCTCTCTGCAGGAAATATGTCTTTCGATACCTCATTCCCGTTTATTCGTTCGGAAGGAGGATTCCCCGGAGAACCCGTGGACCGGGAAGTCTTGGCCATGATCAGGGACTACGATCCGGACTGTAAGAATCTTCACCTTTGGGGGTCGTGGTACAACCAAATCATCATGGGTCGACAGAGCTTCTCGTGCGCAGTACCCTCAGAGCCTATTACGGCGATTCACTATGCCAGCCCACCCTCGGTGAAGTATGCCGTAGAGATGGCCGACTGGACTTCAAAGGGTTTTCTTCATCCCGCCATAGACGCAATTCCGGTTCAGCGTCCTATGGTTTTAGATATCCTGGGACGCCGTATTTGTCAAGGCGAGGCGCGACCTTGGGGGCAATCATATAACATAGGTCTGATTCCCCGCCCTCAGATCGGCTATCTGCCATGGGCTCGCTACATTTCTGTCGGCGAAGAAGTCGCAGTTGATAAGGCTAGGGTTGTACACTGCAGTTTATGTTTCCCTTTTCCAGTATCCCACGCTTCCCACCTGGTGGCTTAAGGCCTTTTTGGAGCAATGGAACATCCCTACTCACACTTTCCTCGCAATGGACCGGGAAGTTTCGATTTCTTTGGAAGAATTCACAAAGGTCTCCGGCTTACCGGTTATAGGGGAGCACTATGAGGAACTGCTCCCTACAGACGAGTATGTCTTCGGTGCCAAGTTGGCAATAAGGGGCCTCACTTCGGAGAATGCTGTTCAACATCAATTCCCGAGTTTGATCAAAGTGTTGAACATCTATGAGGCCCTTTTTATCGAACGTGGGAGTCGCGGAGTTAGCTTCAAGGATTTCATCGCTCGGTTCCTTCACCCAAATGTCCTCTCGGCAGAAGCTGCCAAGTTTGCGACACTTGATGACCCTTTCGGTCTAGGTTTGGATAACCTGCCGGCGAAGGAAATAAACCAAAAGGGTTTTTTCCTTCCTAACTCCCCGACTGTGTCTTTTGCGGAAGTTGCAGCCCCCGGGATGGACGAAGAGGCCTTCTTCTTAGGATTTCTTGGGCTATGGTTGAGTTGGTCTGCATTCCCGATGCATTCTCGCCATATGAGGCCTTCTGTCTTTTACCCAGCTCATCGGATGACCATTAGGGTGAAAGTGGCCGTTGGGATCGCTGGTTTAGCACACCTGTATCACGGCCTTAGCCAAGCAGCGGATGCTAATGAGCCTGGAGTACTGCATGTGATCTTCCCGATGTATTACTTCTTATCATGGCTTGAGCTACACACATTGGGCGTCTTTGGTATGCACAAAAGGCCATCGTTTTATGACAGGTGCAGCTTCCCCCGAATTCTACGACTGATCGGCGCTTCAATCGTAACTCCATCACCACGGAATGCCAGGGGTTTGCTCCTCCGTCCCCACACAGTCGGAGACGGGATGTCTTTTACCGACAAGGTGCTGACCATTGGAAATGCGTCTACCACCACGGTGCGGCCATTGCAGGATACTTTTAAAGATGGAGCCTCATTTCTAACGGCCCGGGAGACCCTTCATCTATATTCCATCAGACCGGGTTTCCTGGTGTTTAGGCAAAATGGTGCGGCGCTTTTCATGAGATACAATTCGCATCGTTTTGCCCAACAACTGAGCTACGATCAAGGGGTGCCGTTGGAGGCTTTCTTGCTAGAACCTATCGCTACTGAAGAAGGGATGCGGAGCGCGCCTCACCACTTCATGCGTATTAATACGGGTTCTCATTTCTTCATTAGCGAACAGGCTTGCAAACCACGCATCCTTAACACATATACGGCGTGGTATACTCATTCGATGGGTGCTGTTATAAAGGAAGAGAAACGGTTGTTGGTCGACCGTAAGGGTGCCCCTCCCGCCAGCGACCGCAAAGCTCCCTTGGTGCCCAGGACCCCCGTAGTCGCTCCGTTGAGAGATGCTGGAGCCGAACCTCCGCGTGTGCTAAGCCCTCCACGTGGATTGCTGCCTTCTGATACTGTGGAGTTGCCATCAGCGCCCCATGCTCCAGTGGAGACGGTAAATGTGGCTTCACCGGAGTCCGGTGTGGGCGCGGATATCGGGACCCACCGCCCGAAGGTTCCGGCAAAGCGCAAGTCAATCTCATGTGTGCCCAGGGCTGGTGGGCAGAAGAGGAAGAAGAAGTCGCTCCTCTCCCTTGACGCGATCCTCGGTTTAGAGCCTGAGGCCCCTCTTACCGAAGGAATAAGCGAGTATGGCAGTAATGAAGGCTTCTCGGTAGACCCCGCAGACACTGACCTGGCGGCCGCCATTGCGGCTTCTGAGCGATCAGCCAGACTTGAAGCGTGGTTGGATAAACTTGCTCGAGCAGGTAATCATTAGTTGCATCCTTCGTCATTTTGTCGCATTTTTTATCATTAACTTTGACTAATATTTTCCCCATTCTTTACTGGTGTCACTACCGAAGAAGCCATCGCTGCTTCTTTGAAAACCTTCCAGGAGGAAGAAAATAAGCGCGTTTTAATGGGTATTGGTACGTATCTCCTTATCAGAAATTTTTGTCTTCTTTTCTGATGGCCAATCTAACCTTCTTCCTTTGTTTCTTTATAGGGGTGGCGCCAGCTGATGTGGGGACTCTCCCCGGACCCTCTACTGAAGTCCCAACTTCTTCGGGGCTGCCGCGAGAGCCTCAACTTGACAAATCGACGAGGGATGCCTTGAAGGATTTAGAGGCATCCCTATTCACGAATGAGGATGTCTCAATGAGGGAAGCCTTGGAGAGCTCCGTCTTAACAGCTCGGGAAGAGAGAAAGCAGCTAAGGCGCGAGGAGAAGGCACGCAGGGCTGCTTTGGCTGTTGGAGCGGGCCCAAGCACCGTCCCTCGTGCTGATACTCCCTCAGAAGAGGCCCCCGTCGCCCTATCCACTGCTTGCTGGCAGGTGGCGCGTGCAGTTCGGAGCACTAACGATAAATCGACTTCAGGTAATGTATCTTTCGAGATTTGTTTGTAAAAATTGTCAACTCGTCGGTTCTTATATATTTTGCCTTACAGGGCCAAGTCCAACCGAGGGGGAGGTGGAGACCGTCGAACCCAAGGAGACAGAGGAGGAGGCATCGGCTGAACCTGAGTTGACGGTAGGCAACGTCGCTGGGGCTGCGGAGCCTGAGTTGGGGGCCGAGGGAGCTGCACCTGAGAAAGACGTTGATGCCGAGCCTGAGGTGGCGGCAAATGAGACGACCGCTACAACTGAGCCCGGGGCAGCGGCGGATGAGGCGCTTGAGACCGGCGACCTCATGGTGACGGCGGATGAGACGATGGAGACCGCTGAGCCCGAGGTAGCGGCGGACGAGGCGCTTGAGGCCGACGACCCCACTGTGATAGCGGATGAGACAACAGAGACCGCTGAGCTCGAAGAAGTAGCGGGTGAGATGGGCACGACTCTTGGGGAGGAGCCAGCCGCTCTTTCTCAAGAGTCTGGCAATGCTCCGATTATTGCCCTCCCCGTCTACGATTTTCCGCCGTCTCCTGGCCGCGTGAGCACGATGACAGCCCCTATTGAGTTGGGTGATGAGGCCATGGGCGGTGGCCTCATGTCGATGGAGGAGGGAGTCGCCTCCGTTTCGGCCGGCAGCTCATCAGGTAAATCCCAAGTTACTATCTTTTTTATCTTACAATCATTTCTGACAAGTTCACCTTTGTTCGTAACGCAGGTGCAGCCAGTGCCGATGCCCCATTGCTCGAGAGAGCACCTTCAACTACTGCCTTGGCGGTGGTCACCTCTCAGCCCTCTCTCATACCATCGAAGATATTGGAAGGTACGGGTTTGCAACTTATTAATCTTATCTTTCAGACGTATAATTTGTGTACTAAAGTCGTACTGTTGTGTCTTTCAGGAGTGCTTTTTGACCATCTCTATCAGGTGTTGCTCCCACACTTCTCCTTTCCATCTGAACTCGTTTCTCCCTCTAGTGGCGCTGGTGAGTATAGTTTCCGAATGATATCTTTCTTTTTCAGTGATGGAATTATTTCTAACTTTTTCTCGTCCTGACTGCAGTGGTACAAATCGAAGAGGGAGACGAAAGATCGATCGCGCCACCGACCCTTCCGGCCTTGCCACCTGCTTCAACTGGTATAGTAGACTATCTCATCAATGAATTTTTCCATATTTCTTGAATCTTCATCTAATCGCATTTTGTCTTTTCAGCTGTCGTTCCGGTCTCGGCGCCTTTTCAGTCTCACATTACAATGCCGGCGGGCCCTTCCCTGAGACGTCCGTCCTCGAAAGGCGCCGCGAATAGTCTGCGCATGTTGAGCGACTACATCGAGGAACTCGACGTCGAGACTCCTACGTCTGCTGCAGATTTCGCTGCGACAGTTAACCCGATGCTGGTGATACTCGTAAATTTCCATGACGAGGGCATCGTTGCGTCTTGGGTTAATCATTGCAGGGAGATCGAGGCTCGCTTGCATCAGCTGGAGTCGATACGTCCTGCCCCTGAGGTATTGGCCGTGAGTACTCAACAGGAAGCATGGCAGGCAAAGCACTTCTCATTTCCACCATTTAGAACAAGAAGCAGCTTTAAGGCTGAAGGAGTGTCAGGAGTCTTTAAGCGAAACTGCTCGCCTACGTGCTGAAGTTGAGGCGAACGCTGCTGAGATAAAGGCTGTCTTTGAGGGCCTTCTGGAGCGTATCTCAAATAGGCTGAACTTGAAGCAGAAACTTGACGCTGCCGAGCGTAATGCCCAAGGCCGCGAAGCCACTCAACATGCCGTCGGGGAGCAGCTTGCATCTCTCTTGCAGCAAAGGGCTCAGGTGGAGGCCGAAATGGCAGTGGTGGCAGATCAGGAAAAGGCGTGGAAGGAAGTGCACGAATAATTAATAGGGCTATGCAAGACGCTTCCTTCCCAATAGCTGCCTTTGTACCGATAAACTTGTAAAAAAAAAAATTTTTCTTTTTCGAATAACATGTATCCATTCTTTATTCTTTTATACGATTCACCTTGTACTTCTTTAAATTAATGAATAAAGATACACATTTTTTCTCTGCAATGTCTTTTATGCTCTTTTGCTTTCTCCCTTTCTCTTATTATCAGCATGTTGTCTTGATAAACATAATTGGCCGATAACTTAGTTTTTTACAAGAGATAGCGATGGCTTAGGCTGCAGGTTCAGATCTGCCGCCTAAGACTTTTCAACTCTATGAGCTGTGAGGGTCTCATAGAGACTTTTCTCCCTACGGATCGAGAGGATCTCGTAGGTGTATTTTCTCCTTAGGAATCGTGAGGATTCCTAAGCGTGTTTTCTCTTATAAGTCGTAAGGATCTTATAAGAGAATTTTTCCCTCTTACGAGCCAAGAGGACCCGTAAGCGGTTGTTTCCCTCCTTGTCGAAATTCGACTTTGGAGAGTGAGACCCGTGAATAGTATGCAAGAGACCGTTTTAGACCGACTTGCAGGGTCCCATTGCTCAGGAAACAAGTTTTTTTTATCCCTGCTGCCTGAGGCTTCATCTTGCAATTTGAGACGAATCGGGAATTTCCCGTAGAGACACTGATTTCTCTGCGAGCCAACGGGAGTTAGGAGGCTCTCATCAAGGATGCAAGTTTCCCTGAATTGAGGTATCTGCCAAGGACACTTGTTTCCCTAGGGTTGAAACGAATCGAGAATTTCTCGCGGAGACGCTGGTTTCTCTGCGAGTCGATGCGAATCCGGATTTTCTTCGTCAAGGACACTTGTTTCCTTGAGTCGAAGGATTTTGTCGAAGACACTAGTTTCTTCGGAGTTGAGACGGATCGGGAATTTCCCGCGGAGACACTGGTTTCTCTGCGAGCCGATGCGGATCAGGAGGCTCTCATCAAGGACGCTAGTTTCCCTGAGTTGAGGAGTTTACCAAGGACACTTGTTTCCCTGGTGTTGACACGAATCGAGAATTTCCCGCGGAGACACTGGTTTCTCTGCGAGTCGACACGAATCAGGATTTTCTTCGTCAAGAACACTTGTTTCCTTGAGTCGAAGGATTTTGCCGAAGACACTGGTTTCTTCGGGGTTGAAACGAACCGGGAATTTCCTGCGGAGACACTGGTTTCTCTGCGAGCCGATGCGGATCAGGAGGCTCTCATCAAGGACGCTAGTTTCCCTGAATTGAGATATTTGCCAAGGACACTTGTTTCCCTGGTGTTGAAACGAATCGAGAATTTCCTGCGGAGACACTGGTTTCTCTGCGAGTCGACACGAATCAGGATTTTCTTCGCTAAGGAAACTTGTTTCCTTGGGTCGAAGGATTTTGCCGAAGACACTGGTTTCTTCGGGGTTGAAACGAACCGGGAATTTCCCGCGGAGACATTGGTTTCTCTGCGAGCCGATGTGGATCAGGAGGCTCTCATCAAGGACGCTAGTTTCCCTGAGTTGAGGAATTTGCCAAGGACACTTGTTTCCCTGGTGTTGAAACGAATCGAGAATTTCCCGCGGAGATACTGGTTTCTCTGCGAGTCGACGCGAATCAGGATTTTCTTCGTCAAGGACACTTGTTTCCTCGAGTCGAAGGATTTGCCGAAGACACTGGTTTCTTCGGGGTTGAGACGGATCGGGAATTTCCCACGTAGATACCGGTTTCTATGCGATTTGACGCGAATCAAGATTTTCTTTGTCAAGGACACTTGTTTCCATGAGTCAAAGGATTTGCCGAAGACACTGGTTTCTTCGGGGTTGAAACGAATCGAGAATTTCCCGCAGAGACACTGGTTTCTCTGCGAGTCGACGCGAATCAGGATTTTCTTCGTCAAGGATACTTGTTTCCTTGAGTCGAAGGATTTCGCAGAAGACACTGGTTTCTTCGGAGTTGAAACGAACCAGGAATTTCCCGCGGAGACACTGGTTTCTCTGCGAGCCGATGCGGATAAGGAGGCTCTCATCAAGGATGCTAGTTTCCCTGAGTTAAGGAATTTGCTAAGGACACTTGTTTCCCTGGTGTTGAAACGAATCGAGAATTTCCCGCGGAGATACTGGTTTCTCTGCGAGTCGACGCGAATCAGGATTTTCTTCGTCAAGGACACTTGTTTCCTCGAGTCGAAGGATTTGCCGAAGACACTGGTTTCTTCGGGGTTGAGACGGATCGGGAATTTCCCGCGGAGACACTGGTTTCTCTGCGAGCCGATGCGGATCAGGATTTTCTTCGTCAAGGACACTTGTTTTCTCGAGTCAAAGGATTTGCCGAAGACACTGGTTTCTTCAGGGTTGAAACGAACCGGGAATTTCCCGCGGAGACACTGGTTTCTCTGCGAGCCGACGCGAATCAGGAGGCTCTCATCAAGGACGCTATTTTCCCTGAATTGAGGAGTTTACCAAGGACACTTGTTTCCCTGGTGTTGAAACGAATCGAGAATTTCCCGCGGAGACACTGGTTTCTCTGCGAGTCGACGCGAATCAGGATTTTCTTCGTCAAGGACACTTGTTTCCCTGAGTCGAAGGATTTTGCCGAAGACACTGGTTTCTTCGGGATTGGGATGAACCGTCGAGATTTGGTTTCGTTTTCTGGCGGAGCCTGTTGGGAAAGTATGGTTCCCTCTTTGTTTGCGCCCTTGGATTTTATACAGGGATCGATGTGATCTCAACTATAGGGCCAAAGTTTTATCATTTCTTTTTTTTTATTTCTGCAATGCTCTATCATTTCAGCTTTTATATTGCGAAGGTCGCGATTGCCCAATCATTTCGGCTATTTTTCGCGGTGCCCAATTATTTCGGCTATTTATTTTGTTTTCACTCGCTGCTTTTTATTGCGAGTTGCCCAATCATTTTGGCTATTTGTGTGCATACGTTTTTACTTGCTGCTTTTTATTGCAAGTTACCCCATCATTTCGGCTATTTCGTATGCATGTGCGGCTTACTGGCTTTTCGCCGTAAACCTTAAATTAGACACCGATTTCGGCATCAGCACCGCTACAACTGGGATATTGCCAGGAGCGAATCATCATCTACCTCTGTCGATGTCGAACAAAGGTGGCTTAGCGACCAGGGTTAGGGTCCTGTCGACTAAGGCTTTTGACTTCATGAGCCGTAAGGGTCTCACAAAGGTATTTCTCCCTACAAGTCGTGAGGATCTTGTAGGTGTATTTTCTCCTTAGAAATCATGAGGATTCCTAAGTGTATGTTCCTCTGTAAGTCGTAAGGATCCTACAGGAGGGTTTTCTCCTCATAAATCGAGAGGATTTATAAGGGTTGTTCACCATGAGAACATATCCCCGGTCTCGGATGGGACTTGGTTAGGGAAATGTTTATTCGCGCCCATGGATTGTATACAAGGGCCAGTATTGGACCGCTTGTAGGGAAATATTAAAGGTTGTGGGGGTTGCTTAAGCACAGGTTTAGGTCTCTGTAACTTAAGACTTTCAAATCTTATGAGCCGTGAGGGTCCCATAAGAGAGTTCTTCTTACGAGTCGTGAGGATCTCGCAAGTGTATTTTCTCCTTAGAAATCGTGGGGATCCCTAAGTGTGTTGCTCCCTTGTGAGTCGTAAGGATCCCACGCGGGTGGTTTCTCCTTACAAGGTCGAGAGGATCCTGTAAGTGTCTTTTAACGAGGTTGCGCCCTTTCGGGTTTTCACAAACACTCGCCGGTAGTCCTGCTGTTTTTACTCACGAAGCCCTTTCGGGTTTTCATCCGTGCCCATTTTGCTTATGGACATACCGTTTTTTTTATTCTTTTTATTTTCTTCTTTTTTTTTACGAGGTCGCGCCCTTTCGGGTTTTCACGAACACTCGCCGGTAGCCCTGCTGTTTTTACTCACGGAGCCCTTTCGGGTTTTCATCCATGCCCTTTTTGCTTATGGACATACCGTTTTTATTTTTATTTATTATCATTTTTTTATATCTCGTCAGCCTACGGATGATGCGGTAGTATTTTTAAGGACGTTTCGGTCCGTTATTAGTTTAAGGACGTTTCGGTCCGTCATTAGTTTAAGGACGTTTCGGTTCGTCATGGAGAAGGCTGGCTACTGCTTATAAAGCTTGAGCTTAGGAAGATAGAGAGCAAGCATAGTCGTCGTCATCTATCATTGACCTAGACTGTGGCTCATTAAGCGTAGTATTTTTTTAGGAAGCGGACGTTTATTGGCCTGAAAGGCCTTTCACCGTGCATATCCATGAGTACATAAGCTCCACCCTGGTAGACCTTGTTTATGATGTACGGGCCTTCATAGTTCGGCTCGAATTTTCCCCGCTTGGCACGATTGGGGATCATAGGCCTTTTGACCACTAGCATGAGTTCGCCTTGGCGGAATGTCCTCGGCCGGGTCAATCTTTCATATGGGCGCGTCATCTTTGCTTTATAAGCTTCCAGATTTTGCTGCGCTATGAGCCGTGTTTCTTCAAGGGCATCAAGCTCCTTAAGCCGAAGGTGAGCGTTTCCTTCATCTGTTAGCTCGTAGTGGACTGCCACTCGTAGAGAGGGTAACTCTATCTCGAGGGGAAGTACTGCTTCTGTACCAAATACGAACGCATATGGCGCTGCGTTCATGGCTGTCTTGAATGTAGTTCGATATGCCCAGAGAGCTTCTTGCAGTCTCTCGTGCCAGTCTTTCTTATTTCGGGACACCGTCTTCTTCATGATCTTTGTCAGGGTCTTGTTGAAGGCCTCGGCTAGACCATTAGCTCGCGGATTATAAACTGAGGAATATCTCCAGTCTATATTATGTAGCTGTGCAAAGCGGCTGATCTTGTAGCTCCTGTAGGCAGGCCCGTTATCGGAGATGATCCGTCGCGGAGTCCCAAACCGGTATATGATGTGCGTCTTGAAGAAATGGAGGATATTCTCCGTCTTCACTTCTCTCAGCGGTACTGCTTCTGCCCATTTGGAGAAGTAATCAGTCGTCGCTAGGATGAAACGATGTCCTCTAGACGATGCTGGTTCGATGGGGCCGACTATGTCAGTTCCCCACATCTCGAATGGCCAGCTAGCCATCGTTGGATGTAATGGGTTCGGATGCTGGTGGATAAAGTCCCCATGGATTTGGCATGAGTGGCATTGCTTCGCATATTCGAGGCAGTCCTGAATCATCGTGGGCCAGTAGTAGTCCATCCGTTTGATCTTCAACTTCATCTTCGGGCCCGCTTGGTAAGAACCACAAAGTCTGTCATGAACTTCCTGAACGACTCTTTCCACTTCTTCAGGTCCCAGACATCTCAACCACAAAGAATCAAACGACCTCTTGTACATATTATCATTGACGAAGGCGAAAGACAGAGCTCGTTTCATAAGCTGATGTCTTGAGGACGCATCTTCGGGTGTTCGACGATATTTGAAGTAGTCTATAAAGACTTCTCTCCAATCCTCAGCCTTTTCCCGGTCTTTTATTTGCAGGGTCATTTGCTCAGTCGCTTCCTTCTCTTCGGGTGATTCCGGAGATATTTCTGCTGGGGCGAGCACCCGACGGCTTTGTACCACGATTCTTACGTCATCGAGGTTATCATCAGCCAGTTCCTTAGCGAGCTTGGCCAACGCGTCTGCTTTGTTGTTTTCCGCTCGCGGTATGCTTTCCAAAGTATAGGAGGGAATTTGGTTCAACAGCTGTTGCACCTTTTCGCCATACTTCACCAACTCTGGCTTGCACGTCTGGTAGTCGCCGTTTACTTGGCTAACGACCAGCTGGGAGTCTCCGTATATGAGGAGGTTTTCAATTCCCATGACGATGGCGATCTCGAGGCCTGCTATCAAAGCTTCGTATTCGGCTTCATTGTTTGTCCTCGGCTCTGTTAGGGAGAAAGCAAAGTGCATTATCCCTCCTTGTGGAGTTACAAAGGTGGGTCCTACCCCCGATTTGATTATAGGGGTACTTTGTTTGCGCTTCTTCACGGAAGATGCTCCATCGAAATAAAGCTCCCATCGGGTATCACCACCGTCGATCGCATCAAACGCATGTTCGTCTGGAAGATCTCAATTCAAAGGAGAATCGGCGGGTATCGGATGCTCAGCGAGGAAGTCGGTGATGGCCTGGCCTTTCACTGCCTTGAGAGGTTGATACGTTATCGAGAACTCCATCAAGAGCAGGGCCCATTTAGCGAGTTGCCCCATCAATATGGCCTTTGACATAAAATATTTAAGAGGGTCCACCTTCGAAATGAGACGGACCTCATGCGCCAACGCATAGTGCCTGAGCTTTGTTATCGCGAAGATCAACGCCAGGCAGTGTTTTTCAATGGGAGAGTAGTTGCTTTCTGCCCCCAGAAGAACTCGACTTAAGTAGTAGAGTGCTCTTTCTTTCCCTTGATCGTTCTCTTGTGCCCATAATGCACCTAAGGAACCTTCGAGGGCGGTTGTATAAAGGATGAGGGGCTTTCCCTTGACCGGAGCAGCCAGTACTAGCGGGTTCTTCAGGTATTGCTTGATCTCATCTAGCGCGCTTTGGCATTTTTGGTCCCAGACGAACGGGGTTCCTTTCTTCATCAGGTGGCTGTAAGGACGGCACTTGCCTGAAAGGTTGGCTATAAATCGTCGTATATACGCGAGCTTTCCTTGGAGAGACCGCAGCTGTTTGAGAGTCCTTGGCGGAGGCATTTCAATGATCGCCTTGATTTTTGACGGATCTATCTCAATACCTCGGTGTCGGACGATAAATCCCAAGAATTTGCCCGAGGAAACTCCGAATGCATACTTGAGAGGGTTCATCTTCAAGTTGTATTGTCGAAGGCGTTGAATACGGTCTTTAGATGCTCGAGATGTTCTTCATATGATTTGCTCTTAACCACGAGGTCGTCTATACAGCACTCGACGATTTCATGTATAAGGTCATCGAAGATCTTCGTCATGGCCCTCTGATAGGTGGCACCGGCGTTCTTTAGACCGAAGGGCATCACCCTGTAACAGAATATTCCCAAAAGAGTCCGGAAAGCGGTGTGCTTCTGGTCTTCGGGATGCATCCTTATCTGATTATACCCTGATGAGCCGTCCATGAAGAAGAAAACCTCATGAGTGGACGTATTGTCTATCATCAGTTCGGTGACTGGCACCGGAAAATCATCCTTCGGGCAGGCTTTATTGAGATCCCGGAAGTCCACGCATATGCGCACTGTCCCATTTTTCTTCATCACCGGGATGATGTTAGCGATCCACTCAGGATATTGAACCTCCTGGATAAAGCCAGAGTCGATTAGCTTCTTGACCTCGGCATTGATACTCATCTTAAGCTCGAGCCGCATTCTTCTCGGCGCCTGTTTGACCGGCTTGATGTCCGGGGATATCGCCAATTTGTGCATAGCAATTTCTGGATCTAGTCCCGGCATTTCGGAATAGTTCCATGCGAAGCAATCTCTATGCCGTACAAGGACGTCTTTTAACGCAGCCACACTTTCTTCAGATAGCAGCTCGCTGACAAATGTCGGTCACGGATCATTCGCCGTCCCTAACTCAATTTTCTTGAGGTTATCTGCAGTGGTATGTATTCCATCCTCCAGTTCTTTCGAAGCTGGTGGAAATTCTGAGATCACCTCATAATTGCTGTTTTCGAAGCACCAGGGAAGGTTATCCATGTTCTCAGGCTCTTCTTTTAATATTGTTATCATGTGACAAGTGCGAATCTGCTTCCAATCCCAATGTGGAGTTGGTTCTGTTCTTGTGGCTTTGGGTTCGTACTTCTGTGGCGGCGTTACCCTCCAGTTGTCAGACAGAGCGAACTTGCCAAGCTGATACTGATCTTCGACCCAATTCTTGAAGGTGAAGCAGTCTTCGAGAGGATGCCCTATTACTCGATGGTAAGAGCAATAGTTTGGGTGAGAGACTTCGCCTGCTTGTTTGGGGGGTTTTGGACTCCGGCAGTGTAAGCATTTGATGTTTTAGAGCAAGATCAAGTATCTTCTTCGTCTTGTCCCGAGAAAACGAGTACGCTCGACCCATTTTCTTCATGACGGATAGATCATGACCGCTCGATTCCCGCTTGTGTGGCTTCTTAGCCCCGCTTTGTTGCTGTTGAGCGCTTTTTTGGCCTTTCGACTTGTTTCTACCTCTGCGTCGAGCCTTTTTTATAACAGGTTGACAATGGCGGCACTTTCATCTTTGACGGCCTGTTGAAGGAGGCGTTGCGTTTTAGCTTTCTTGTAGATGGCCATTTCGCGGTTGTGATTGTCTCGGACTTTTTGACCAGCTTCCCTTATAAGCCTGTCCATTTGTTCCTCGAACGACGGACTGGGCACATTTGCATCAGAAACTTTTACTGGTTCAAGGTTAGCGTCCTCCCGTTGAGCATCTGCTTCTTCCTTGAAGTCATGTACGACGTAACAATCACGAAGTAGCTCTCGTTTCTTGGACCGAATGTATCCAAGTCCGATTGTTTCCATCCTCCCACTAGGCAGCTTGTGCTGAATTCCGGGTACGTTCCAGACCCTGTCATAGAATTTGGCCTTTCTAGCGGTCTGTTTGAAGGGTATCCCTTGGCGCTTCAACAGCCTCTTCAAGCCTTCTGTATAATATCTGGGTAGACGGATGGGTTGAAGCCTGTCCAGCGTAGGATCCGCACCATGCCAGATTTCTTTCTCCACTTTGTTTTCTTCAGAGCGGTAGAATAGAATTGCCTTTTAGCCTTCTCTCCTAGGAGGGACATAGAACGTCTGCAGCTCCTCTACACTGTCGGTATCGAGCGCATCCAGTTCTTTATAATGTCTAAGCAGCACCATGGCGACTTGCAGACTTTGCTCTTCGTCAGCGGAAGCTCGTATTGAAGGTCGAGTAGAGAATACAGCATGGACCTCATCCTCCGAATCACTACCAAAGATCAACGTAGGAGCGGATGGTCCCGGCTTGGTGTATTGGGGCGGACCGGAATAAACTATCTCCTCTTCCTCCTCAGTATCACTGCCGAAGACAGGGATGGTAGCGTTGGTTTTGTTCTCCGGCTTGTGACACCTTTTCGTGTCTTCGAAATTCGGTAAGAAGTATTTGGCATCTTCATATTTGCGAACTTCGTTCACGGAAAACGGATTCAGTTCTCCCGTCACGGTATACTTAAGACCATCCCTAAAATATTTCATACACTGATGCTGTGTAGAAGGGATGATGTTGTACTCGTGTAACCATGGTCGGCCGAGCAGAGCATTGTAGCACGTCTTGGAATCTATGACGTGGAATTTAATGTCCGTGACGAGCAACGCAAAGCGTAGCGTCAGTATCACAGATCCAAGAGTTTTTGACGATTGGGAGTCGAACCCGGAGATGGTGATCTTGTCCCGAGCAAGGTGCCGGACGCTCATGCAGATTTCCTTTAACACCCGCACGTTAAGTAGATTAACAGACGATCCATTGTCGACCAGGATTTTGCCTATTTTTATATCGTGGCAGTATCCTGAGACATAGAGGGGGCGATTGTGTTCGCACGTCCTAAGGAGAAGGTCTTCATCGCCAAAAGTCATATCGGCCGTGTGTACTTCCTCCAATTCATCCTTCATCTTTTCTTCGGCCAGGAAAGCTTGGAACTGCTCTGGGTCCTGTAGTGCCTTAATTAACGAATCTCTCGCCTCCTTTGATAGTAAAAGGGCATCAAGAATGCTGAGCTGCGAGGGTATCTTCCTCAGATGCGCTAAGACGTTGTAATCCACCTTATTTTCTTCGGCGGGTCTTTGGCAGTTAGCTCTTCCATGACTTGGTCATCTAGGGCGATGTCCTCAGAGACCTTTTCTTTCCCTTTATCTTTTTTGTTTGAGGGTCCGAGATTCTTTTTGGGCAGCGTGCGATTACGCAGCCGGATATTTTCACAAATCTTCGGCTCTTCTTCTTTTCCCGAAGTGGATCTTTACAGAGGGGGCTAAGAGCCAGCTCCTCGTCGGAATCGCTCCCGAATGTGAGCACTTGTGATCCCCCGGCGTTAACCATGCGACAATTGCCGGTAGTTCTGTTAAGCCCTTCGGTCGTACCATTCTGCTCTCGGCGAGTCTTGCGCTTTTCCCGCTTAAAATGCTGCCGGTGAGCAACATATCCTTGCCACCATCTATCGAAAGCTTTGCACTCTTCAGTGGGGTGCGAAATCTTCCGATGATATAAGCAGTAGGAGGGGTGCATTTCCGCTTCACCAGTAACACTTCCCTCAGAGGATGGTAGCTTCATACCCATTGACACGGCTTTAGCAAACCTTTTCCTCATCTTGAATTTGATTTTATCCGCAGTGGGTGTATTTTGCTTCAGCAGAAGTGTCTCAGCTCCTTCGTTGAGGCGCTGGAGTTTGGCCCTTTCGAATATGACCGCCTCACGCTCCCGATCAGCTTTACTTTTCAAGAGAGCTTCATTAAGTAATGCGTCAATTACTTCATCCGATAGCCCCAGAATTTTTGGTTCAGGATCTGCCCCCAGCGTTTCAGTACAAGGAGTCTCCTCATCGTCCATGAACGAATGGGAAATCACATGACAGCTCGCCATGTATTCTTCAGATTCATCAGATGAACTTTCTCCCTCATCTTCCTCTTGAAAGACGTGGTTGAGAAACTCTTAGAATGTAATGGGAGTCCATGCCTTCTGGTTGTATTCCTCCAGCGCGTCAATTTGTTTTTGCAAGTCCGTGCGCTTGTCGCCAGGCTTCACAGGCTTCTTTGATTTCTTTTTCTTCTTCTTTGAAGATTTCGACGGCTGGTTGTGAATGCTTGGGCCACCTCCATCGATCATTTGAGTTGGATGCGGCTTCAACATTCCTTCAATGATTTGAGGTTCCAACGGGTTCTTCCACCTAATCGCCGGGTATTTTTGAAGATCGTTTAGCATCCTCTTTGTCTTGGCTGATAATACAACCTCCTAAGGAGCTTCTTCAACGACAGAGCATGTTGCCCCCGGCGTATTCATCCTCTTAGAGGTGTGGGGCTGCGGGGATTCACCTTCCATCTGTCAGATAATGCGAACTTGCCCTGTTGGTACTGGTCTTCAAGCCAATTTTTGAAGACGTAGCAATCTTCGATCGGATGACCCAGTACTCGATGATAAAAACAGTAGTTGGGCTCATTGACATCACTTAGTTACGACGGACGTTTTGGATCCGGCAGATTTATGAGTCGGTTTCTCAACGCCAGCTCGAATAATCTTCTCGTTTTATCTCGGGGAAACGAGTAAGGACGTCCTAGCCTCTCCTCAAGGGCTACGTGCGGGCGCATATTATTTTGACGAACGACCGGCTTCGAGTTGCTCGGCTGTTGTTGAGCATTAGCGACAACGTTCGCTTTCCCCTTTCCCTTCTCATTTCGGGAGTCCGGCTTTGGAAGAGGAGGTCTATGGCCCATCTGATCCATTTGCGCCAGCTTGTCGATTAGTGCCTGGAAGGTGGTCGGCTTGAAGAATATCATAAATTGCGAGATGGTTGCCTGCGGATCAAGGGTTCCCACAAACATACCCACTGCAGGAGCTTCTTCAATGCGTTGCTCGCATTTTGACCATAAGTTCCGCCACCGTATAGCATATTGGACCCATGTCTCGTTCGGCTTCACCCTAGCATTAATCAATGCCGTTATCGGGGTACGCACGCTGGCACTCGTGAAACGTTGTGTAAATAACAACTCCATCTCCGCAAAGGTCTTGATAGAGTCGTTCGGGAGCTCGGAATACCATTCGAATGTTGTATCCGATAAGCTACCGACGAACTGGCGAAGCAACAATTTGTCATCACCTCCAGTGTTGCCACAAAGCGCCCTGAACTGGGCAACATGCTGGTAGGGGTTGCCAGTTCTCTTATACACATGGAACTTTGGTATTGTATAACCTGGTGGGTACTTGATTTGATCGTACCAGCTCGGATACGGTCGCCCCGTTTTTACGACCTGACCGACGGCTTCAGTCGTTCATCCAGGTCAGCTTTAGAGATTGCCTTCTCCTTGGCTGCTGACAGAGCCGGTGGAGGATTTGTCGTTTCTTCCCTATCGTCTTCAAGGACGATCGAGGGATCTTCAGCTGGAGTGTTTTGTTGAATCATCATACCCACCATATCTTGGAACAGGAGGGCCATTTTCTTTATGCTGGCTGCTTGTTCCGCAGTCTCTTTATCCTTCTTCTCCAATATCCGGCGAAGGAACTCAGCGTCAGTTTCCTGTTCCTGACGTTCATCCGAGGACGTTTCAGGGGTTTCTTTTGGCCCAGTCAGTGCGGCCATCGCGTTCATCATCTCTCGGAGCTTTTGCTATTGCTCCTGAGCTTTGGTCACTGACCGTGTAAGCGGTCTATGACCTGTGGATGCACGGCTGTCCTCCTTTCCCAACGCCATGTATACTGTATGAACTATTATGCCCCCGGACTTAGGGCGTTTAGGCTCACGGCCTTTAGCATTTGCCGCGGGTGCGGGGATTTTCTCTGGCCTTCTTCTTTTGTGGGCCGTTGAAGTTGAAGGGGCCGTTGTAGTAGGCACCCAGGTGGTGGTCGTCCTTTGCTGTTTGTCCGGACGTTTCTTTTCTTCTTGCACCTTCGCCTTTTTCTGTTGACGAGAATGATTTGGGTCAATTACGGAGTCTTGAACTCTCCGCCAAACCTTGTATATTTTTTAGGACAGCCGTTGAGGGGGCTGCTCCTGCTTCATTTCCGAAACTCTCTCCGCAGGTGGAAGAGATCTTTTCAGTGTAGCGGTTGGAGAGTTCTTACATACCCTCCTCAGCAGTTCAAAGTTGTTCCCAGTTGGAACAGCAGCATTGACTTCCACCACTGGAGCAGGTGGAGTTAGCCCTGATGGGGAGTTGCCCCCTGCCTTCCTCACTCGTCGCCAATGGCGACGTCGAGCATGACGAGCCGTTGGGACTGGCTCGGTGATAGAGACGGCTTCTTCTTGCCTCCTGTCTGAATGAGGTGCTGCCGGTGTCAGCCTCTTAAAGACTAATGTTGTCTTTTGAGTGGAGATATTTAATCTGTAAAAGACAGATCCTCGAGCAGGGGCAGGAGCCGGAATAGTCAGCCTTGAAAAGACTGACTCTTTGACAGGTGAAGCTGCCTTGACGACTTGTGGAGCAGCGGTTGTTGCCTTCCTTGGGGCAGCCATTTTAGAGTTCATGGGCTTCCTGGTGGGCCCCTCAGAGTTCTGATCTAGCCTGGCGAAGACAAAGGCTGTTGGTTTTGTAGTGGACGACCCGTTGAAAGGAGCCGTCCTAGCAGTGAGCCGGTCGAAGACCGATTTCTTGTTCGCTTCTGGTGCGGGTATTGGCATAGTGAAGCTTGCAGGCGGGATCATGGTCCCGAAAAACAGGCCGGTGGTGGCCTGGGTCACCTGTTCTACCGACAGGGCGAGGATGGAGGCCGCTTGAGGTCCATAAGCTACACCTCCAGGTGAGGTGGAGCGTCGGTTGTATTGACACTTCGAGCAGTTCGAGCAGTTAGAGGCCATTGATACTTGATTTCTGCGCCAGGCAAAAGACCAAATATTAGTAACTTGAAACCCAAAGGCAACCATTAACAAATCGCGATTCGTTGGCGAAGACGACACACGAAGTGTGGAGTGGAAAGAGGAAAATTTCCCACCGGGCGTACCAGAATCTATTCCCCTCCGAATGGCGGCGGAGACGACGTGAGGCTGTCTTGCCTGAGATTCGGGGCAGATGCTAATTAGTTTTATCCGTCTACCTTTCCGAAGATACTAAGTTGATTTATGACACCGTGTAACGGAGGTTTAGACGGATGCGGCCGATGTAGCAGACTTCGTCAGATTCCCCCTCGCTTGAGGGGTTTTTGATTGTGGGGACGCTCTTCCCTGCAGGCGCAAGCCCCTGCAGTTAATTACGCTACCACATCGCGGTAACCACTTTCTCCTTCTCCAGAATTTTACTTCGTGTCGTGTGTGTTTGTTTTGTTTGTGGATGCCCGTGGATTATATACGGAGACTAAGTGATGCCGTCTCCCGTAGGACGTGGATTAGTCCAAATCCGTATTTACTTAGATTTGGGTTTGGTGTTTTAGTTTAAAGATACGTTAGCTGTGCTGAGGCTAAGATCAACTTAAACGTTCGTTAAGGATACGTTAGTCCTGTTTGAGAGTAAGATCAACTTAACGTGGTGATCCATTTAATATATGGCCGTCGGGACTCGTCACCTCTCTCACGTCGTTGAAGGATTACAACGATAGGTGTCAGAGGAGTTCAGAGATGTACCCTTGAACCAAAGTTGATTAGGGAATATGTAGTCTGTTTGAATGCTTAAAGATACGTTAGCCGTGTTTGGGGCTAAGATCTACTTAAGTGGGATCGTTTAGATCCGACAGAAGAGTGTTTAGGGGGGGCTCTACTATTCCAGTTTAGGGACGTAGTGGTCCATAAGTAGTTTAAGGACATTGTGGTCCATTGCCAGTTTAGGAACATGGGGTCCATATTCCAGTTTAGGGACATGGTGGTCCATAGGTAGTTTAAGGACGTTGCGGTCCATTGGTTTAAGGACGCATTAGTCCATGGGCTTAAGGACCCTATAGTCCATATGAATGTGTTTAAGGACGCATTAGTTCATTAGTTTAAGCATGCGTAAGTCCATGAGTTTAAGGACCCCACAGTCCGTATGGGTGTGTTTAAGGACGCATTAGTCCATGAGTTTAAGGACCCCACAGTCCGTATTAATGTGTGGTTGTCGGGACCCGTCGCCTCTCTGATGTCGTTGAAGGATTACAACGATAGGTGTCAGAGGAGTTCGGAGATGTACCCTTGAACTGGATGTAAATTGATTTAGGAGAGCAGTCTTGCTCAGTCAATTTAATTTGAGGACTTACGGCCATGATTGGGCTAAGTCCAGTTGAGAATATTCAACGTTTTTATTTGTCTTTGGCTAATTAGGCCTGTGCTAGGGTTTGCCTCTTTTTAAATAATGCACTGCATTTCTTATTTTGTTTGGGATCTGCCCTTTTATAAATGATGCTGAGCATCAATTTTGCTTGGGCTCTGCCCTTTTATAAACGATGTAGAGCATCAATTTTATTTGGGCTCTGCCCTTTTATTGCATTGCAATTTATTTTGGCCTACTAGGCCTTTTTGATTTGGGCTTGGCCCTTCAGTGAATAATGCAGTGCATTTGTCAGGCGCTTTGCGCCAATTATTGAGCGCAAACGCTTATGGTGGCGACACGTGTCACGCAAGCGCAGTGCGCTGCGCTTGCGCTGCTCACACGTGTCGCGGAGGCGCAACAGCGCAGTGCACTGTGTCAGTGTGATGCGCTGCTGCGCTGCCGACACGTGGCACTTCCTGGTGGCTTGCGCCAACGCAGGAGCGCAACAATGCAGTCTTTGCAAGTGTAGGGCATTGTTTTATCTTTGGATCAATTTTAGATCAAAGAAAACAAGTTTTTCTTATTTTCAAAGAACCAGTGGTTCATAAAAAGTGCAAGGCACTGCTCTTATTTCTTTTTCTTTTTTATTGAAGATCATTGATCTTGTTCTTAGATCAATGATCTGTTCATAAGAGAATCTTCTCTTTTTCTAAAGGTTTTTACCTTTTCTTTTTGTTCTTAAAGAGTTCTCTCAAATTCTTCAGAGTTCTTTTCTTCTTGATCTTGATGAGGATGATTGATTGATTGATTGCTTGATGCCCTCTGAATTGGGGTCTAGGGGCCTTTATATAGTACCCATTAATTAGTTAAATTTGTTAAAGAGATCTTTTTCTGAGTGATTTGGGGAATTTTCCCCACCGTTGGATCTTTGATCCAAGGGCTTCTGTTTTACAGAAGAAAATCTTCTTGTTTTAAGAAGAACAGAAAGATTTCTCTAAAATTTTAATTCTATTTGGCGCAAATGCATCAGCGCTTGACACGTGTCACGCAGCGCAGAGCGCAGCGCAGCTGCGCTTGCACAACTGCGCTGACACGTGTCGCGCAGCGCACACCGCAGCGCAGCTGCGCCTGCGCAGCTGCGCCTGCGCAGCTGCGCTGATACGTGTCGCGCAGCGCAGCGTAGCTGCGCCAGCACAGCTGCGCTGACACATGTCGCGCAGCATACAGCGCAGTGCAAAAGCGACTGCACTGACACGTGTCGCGCAGCGCAGCGCTTGCGCAACTGAAGCTTTGCTTACTTTAATTTTGTTTGTTAATAGAGCCTTGCTCTGATTGGGCGCACTGTCTCGGGCGCTGCGCGGACGTATCAGCTTCTGACACGTGGCGCGTTGCGCGCAGCACACGGGATTTGATGCGTTGCTTCAAAATTTGAATTTTTGAAATTCAAGACAGAGCCTTGCTCTGATTGGGGAAACACTCGGATTTTGGCCGAGATCAACTAGTTGGTGGCCGGCCAAAAAATCTTGTTTTTTCCTGAAATTTTCATAGTGTTCTTGATATATCTCATATATCATTCTGTACTTGTTTAAAAAAAATTTGAACAACTTTTAAAAACGACAGAAACTTCATTTTCGCGTTTCAAGTTTCAGAGTATTTCGGTTTCATAATCCTAACAAAATCCGTATAAATTTCTAGCATGGCTCTGATACCACTGTAGGGTCGCCTAAGACGGCAGCAAGGTTTCAGGAGGTATCGTCCATGTCAAATTCAAAAATTTGCCATTCTAGCTAACCCTAACTAAGAATCGTTAACTAGAAATCTGACGGAATGTAAATGCAAACACTTTGCAATTAAAAGAGAACAAGGAATACAACCTTTGTAGACCGGTCCTTCACTTTATTAGCTCCGTGTAGTCATCCCTTCGCTGCGATCATGAACTCCAGGCTCTAGAGAGGCTCCAGAAGAAGAATAGAACGAGCTTACTTCAAAGTCTTCGAGGCTAAAAATGATCTACGTCGAGGAGACACTAACCCAAGCTATCTCTTCACTAATCATAAAATTAGTGAAGCACACACCCTATACTAAATGGAAAGTAGTAAAGGATGATGAAGTAGGAATTTTTCTCACTTTTTTATTTTAATTCTCACTCTTTTTTCATCACATGAAGAAATCAAGGGAGCAAAATCAATGGAGAAGAAGAAGAAGCTCAAAGCTCAAGTGAGAATGAATTGTGATGGAGGTTAGAAATGTAACCAAGGATTAAAAGTATCATGGCTAACTCATGTAGAGAATAAACCATAGGCTAGGGTTAGGGTTAGCTTAACAAATATCTTTATAAATATCTAAAGAGTGGACCAAGTCAACCATGACAAAATATCATAACTTTAATCCACAATTTAAAACTAATTAAGATAATTAACCTAAACATAAACCTAACCATGGTGTTAATCTCATAAACCCTGCTTGCATATATAACCTAGCATTTCACAATATCATATATCACATATATAATATTTTGTAACAAAAGAAAATAATACAATTAACATATATCACATATATATCAATGTATCATCAAGTGAGAAAAAGAATCATTTAAGTGAGCTTATATTAGTTAATGTAATTTAATATATCACATATATAATTATACATTAAATTATTAAATCAACACTTGATTTAATAATCCGGCTATGTTACAAATAACCGACTAATATAATATGTAACAACTTATCGAATCAACACTTGATCCGATAACCCGGCTATATCGAATATAACCGACCAATGTCACAAATCGCGAGAATAGACTACGGTATCACATATCGTACTAATCTCGGTCCCGCACATATCACATATGCGCTCCTATTCCGTTTCGCTTGAGCCAGGAAAGCTCTGTGTAGGACTCTAAAGACTCGTCAATACGCCAGCAGTAGGTGATGATCAAATCAAACACCCACAAACCGCAAGCGGTCTGCTAAACATAACAACCTTCCGGGTATTGAGCGATCAGAAGATCAATAAGAAAGCCTGCCCATACTCTTTCGAATCCGATCAGTAGCACTACCGTACAGTCCGGTCTCTTCGCTTGATATGTCGCACATCTCGTCTAGGGGTGGTAAACGTCAGACCCAGTAACTCGATAAGTCGTGTCGATATGAGACTCATAACGAGTCAAGAAACTACTGATAACACTTACCAGTATATCTCTGAAGCAGCCCTGGCCAGGGACTTCCTGTTATAGCCAATCGAGCACAGCGCAACATCCACTCCCAATACCGGGAGAGACAAAACCTCTCCTATCGCTCATTGCCTCCATGTGATTCGGGACTATACCCAAAAGCCACAGTTTTGCACGTTCTCTTGAACGTGGTAAGGTGAAAATCATAGCACAGTGGGAATCACATAAGACTCTATGACGATCTCGGGTCTACAGACAAACCTATACCAGTGTCATAAGAGAACTGCCATTTGACGTGAGCTATAATACCATCTGGGAGTTCTCGGCGAGTCCGTCTGGTGTACCCAGTCTCCACTGAGCACCCGTATACCGTCTCTGATGTCAAACATCAATGGATATGGGATCATCCATCGCCCATCTACATGGGTCGAGAAGCTATACGCTAGTCTACTCTGGTATATCGATGCCCTGTCTCGATACACCCACGACTAGGAACATTTGAGGGATGTACTTAATGACTACTTTGTCCCAACTAGTATGATCTGCATCATAATCTTAGCAGTCAAGCACTCATCCTAAGGGCTTTATCAACATGTAATATATTGACAATCATTGTACATGTTAAGATAAAGAGCAACCAGATAGCATACTATCATGTCGAGCAAGAAAGTCCTCCCTGTTGGAGATAGTGCCCTCAGAGTCAATTATTGGATCACAGGCGCATGATTGCAATGATTGAGGGAGGACCTGTCCCAGTAGGACAGTCTTACTCAAGATGATAGTATGCTATCTGGTTTATCTTTATCATCGTGTACTGGTTTAGGTGACCTTACGAGTCGCTATTACACGTTGATAAAGCCCCTAAGATTCTTGCTTGACTGCCAGCAGTATGAGGGCGATCATATACGTGAGAGCTGGAGTCTATAAGCACATCCTTAAAAGGTCCCTAGTCGTGGGAGTTTCGAGACAGGGCATCGATACTCCATTAGTAGACTAGTGTATACAGTCGAGACCCCGACGAGGGGCGGTGGCCGGTCTCACAAGCCACTGGTGTCAGTTGGTTCACCTAAGATGTATACAGGTGCTCATTGGGTTATGAGTACACCAGACAGGACTCGCCGGGAACCTGCTAGTTGGGATTATACCAGATGTCAGATAGCAGTTCCCTGGTGACATGTGTACAGGTTAGTTCATCGACCTGAGATCGTCATTTGTCTCGTGTGAGTTCCCACTGTGCTTTGATTACTACCCTACCACGGCTCAAAGGAGTCGTGCAAACAGGTTTTAGTTGGGTACAGTCCCGAGCCACATGGAGGCAGTGAACGGATCTGCAGGGGTTCGTCTCTCCCGGTATTGGGGGTGAGGTCGTGCTGTGTCTAGGAGAGCCATTACACAAAGCCCTCAGCCGAGGCAGGAGATTTGCTGGAGGTATTCCAGTAGTATCTCAGGGTGTTCTGGGCTACACTCCGACACGACTTGTACCGCTTTTGGGGGTCTGACTTTTACCAACCCCCTAGGCCCGCCATGCGATACTCATAGACGAACGGACCGGACTGTACGGATATTGTCACTGACAGGCTCAGTAGGGTGTCAGGATGAGTTCGCTCATCGACGTCCCTTTTGGTCAATAGCTGGTAGCCCGTCACGTATGGCTAATACCTCTGATGTGCTAGTGGTTAAATCCACAACCATAGTATTGACGAGTCTTTAGAGTCCACCACACACAGTTACTCAGGTTTCGGGCGAAACGCTGTAGAGGCCGTATGGAGATATGGCAGGATTCGATCAGATACGTACGGTATTGCACGGATCGTGATCGGACGGTTTTTACTAGCCGGCTTTGGCTTAAGCCGGATCCTAGTATTAGACAGTGTAGATTTTGTCTCTTTGCATTTGTGTTCAGTGGGAATACAAATGCGGGCATGTATATGCAGTCGCGGGGTTTTCCTGTAATTTATTACGGGATCAGTTTTCTGAAGTTGCTAGTTTGCATTCCGTTCCGGCCGATTTTCCTTTGTTCCTTCACGGCCGGACTTTCCGATGGAGGGGGTTATTTGCAAGTTTGCAAATAACTTATTGTGGAGGGGTTTCTTGCTTTTGTGGCATTATGAAAGGTTAAGCATCTTTGCTTTTTCATGATGGCTTGCTTTATTGAGATTAGAAAGGATTAGGATGGATTTGATGTTGATATGATATTGTTATCATAACCTTTTGCTTATGGCCACCCATTCTCTTTTCCTACACTCACCTTCCTTCTTGTTTTGAGATTCCCTCCACCATTTTGAGATATGGGGGGCCGGCCACATATTGGGGAGAATGAGAGAGGTTCTTTTTGAGGTGTAGCATATTTCCTTGATGAGCTTCCTGGGCTACCGCCCGAGCGTGATATTTCTTTCTGTATTGATTTGGTTCCTGGCGCGGGGCCTATTTCAGTACCGCCTTATCGGATGGCCCCGGCGGAACTTAGAGAGTTGAAGGGTGAGCTGCAGGACTTGCTGGATAAGGGACTTATTCGACCCAGTGTTTCTCCTTGGGGTGCTCCAGTCCTGTTCGTCAAGAAGAAGGACGGCAGTTTGCGTTTGTGTATCGACTACCGCCAGCTGAACAGGGTGACAGTGCGGAACAGATATCCTTTGCCACGTATCGACGATTTGTTCGACCAGCTTCAGGGGGCAGGATACTTTTCGAGGATCGATTTGCGATCAGGCTACCACCAGCTGCGGGTTCGACGGGAGGACATTCCTAGGACAGCCTTCCGCACACGTTACGGCCATTATGAGTTTTTGGTGATGTCGTTCGGACTCACCAACGCGCCAGCAGCATTTATGGACATGATGAACCATATTTTCCGGCCGTATCTTGATCTGTTCATTATAGTGTTTATTGACGATATCTTGGTGTATTCTCGGAGTAGAGAGGAGCACGAGCAGCACCTGCGGATTACACTGCAGACCTTGAGGGAGCATCAGCTTTTCGCCAAATTCTCCAAGTGTGCCTTCTGGCTAGACAGCGTAGACTTCTTGGGGCACGTGATTACACGAGATGGTATATGTGTCGACCCGAGAAAGATAGAGGCAGTTCGGAGTTGGCCTAGACCCACGTCAGTGACGGAGGTTCGCAGCTTTTTAGGGCTGGCCGGTTATTACAGGCGATTTGTGCAGGATTTCTCTCGCATTGCTACACCTTTGACCGGGTTAACCCGGAAGGGAGTTCGCTTCGATTGGACAGAGGAGTGCGAGCACAGTTTCCAGCAGCTACGGGCTCTACTGACTACGACACCAGTGCTATCGTTGCCTTCAGGATCGGGCGGATTCGTGGTCTACTGTGATGCTTCACGAGTGGGATTAGGGTGTGTTTTGATGCAGCATGATAAGGTGATTGCGTATGCTTCGCAGCAATTAAAGAAACATGAACAGAATTACCCCACTCATGATCTGGAGATGGCTGCGGTGGTTTTTGCACTCAAGATCTAGCGACATTATCTGTATGGGGAGTCGTGCCAGATATTCACCGACCACAAGAGCTTAAAGTACATATTTCAGCAGCGAGACCTGAACCTTAGACAGCGCCGATGGATGGAGTTAGTGAAGGACTATGATTGTGAGATCTTGTATCACCCGGGCAGGGCGAATGTAGTGGCGGATGCTTTGAGCAGGAGGCCCGGGGGTAGTCTATCCTGTTTGAGCGCAGTGCAGAGGCAGTCGGCGGCGGATTGGCAGACCTTATGCGACAGCCGGGTACAGTTCGAGTTTACGCCGATCGGAGTACAGATTGCGCATGTTCGTGCCCGCCCACAGTTGCTCGACCGTTTACTTGAGGCACAGCACCGTGATGACCGCTGTTCAGAGATCAGGACACAGATGGGACATGGCAGATTTTCCGAGTTCGTGATCGATGATCAGGGGATACTACGATTTGGAGCTAGACTGTGCGTACCAGATGCTGAGGGATTGCGGCGCGAGATTCTTGAGGAGGCACATCGGTCGTTATATAGTGTTCATCCCGGTTCCACCAAGATGTACCACGATATGAGAGAAGTTTACTGGTGGGACGGTATGAAAAGGGATATTGCAGATTTTGTGTCGAGATGCCTGACTTGTCAGCAAGTCAAGGCTGAGCACCAGAGGCCCGCGGGAGAGCTACAGCCGTTACCCATTCCGGAGTGGAAATGGGAACAGATATCTATGGATTTCATTGTGGGTCTACCCAGGACTAGTCGAGGGTATGACTCCATCTGGGTGATCGTGGATCGTTTGACGAAAGCGGCTCACTTCCTACCGATGAAGACGACTTTCGGATTTGCTCAGTTTGCCCAGATTTACGTTGATGAGATTGTACGACTGCACGGAGTTCCGACATGCATCGTGTCCGATAGAGGCACCCAGTTTACCAGCCGGCTATGGCAAAGGCTTCAGGAGGCTTTGGGCACTCGCTTGAGTTTCAGCACAGCATTCCATCCGCAGACCGACGGACAGTCAGAGCGGACTATTCAGACTCTCGAGGACATGCTCAGAGCATGCGTATTAGACTTCGGAGGTAGCTGGGATCATTATTTGCCCTTAGTAGAGTTCTCCTACAACAACAGCTACCAGGAGACCATTCAGATGGCACCGTTTGAGGCTCTTTATGGGAGGAGATGCAGATCGCCCACCTGTTGGACGGAGCTCAGTGAGAGCATTATCTTAGGGCCGCTGATTGTGGAGGAGACGACCGCGAAGATCCAGTTGATTCGCGATAGGTTGAGAGCAGCCCAGAGTAGGCAGAGATCTTATGCGGACCGTCATCGGCGCAAACTTGAGTTTTCTGTTGGTGATCATGTTTTCTTGAGGGTCTCCCCAATGAAAGGCGTGATGAGGTTTGGGAAGAAGGGGAAACTTAGTCCCAGATACGTGGGCCCCTTCGAGATCCTTGAGCATGTTGGTGCGGTTGCGTATCGATTAGCCCTTCCGCCCAGTTTTCCAGACGTGCACCCCGTATTTCACGTTTCGATGCTCCGCAGATATCTTCATGATCCTTCGCATGCGATTCAGCACCCGATGATCCAGCTTGAGCGCGACCTTTCCTATGCAGAGCAGCCAGTGATGATCTTGGATTGGCAAGTGAAGAAACTGAGGTCGAAGGAGATACCGTCCGTCAAAGTACTTTGGCATGGCCAGAACGGCGAGGAAGTCACTTGGGAGACCGAGAGCGAGATGAGGAAGAGGTATCCCCATCTTTTTGAAGGTGCGTATAGTTAGATTTTTTTAAATTCGGGGACCGAATTTCTTTAGGGGGGGTAGATTGTAACACTTTGGATTTCCGTTTGAATGTCTTTTGTGATAATTAGTGATTGCACGTGTTATTATATATGTTCCTAGGATTATTAGTTATTTAGTAGTGTTAGCATATTGGGAATTTTCTTGTGTTGTGCACACTTGCATATTTAGACTTTTTGTGACTTGTTAACCATTCTTTTGTGCATGGTTGCAAATCTATTTTTTCCCCACCATTTAATCCTTTCATAAACCATTTTTGTAAATTCAAAATCCTAATAAAACAAATGAGCATGGTGTTAGGTGAGAAATTTGACTTTCTTTGACCTTTTCTTTCTCTCTTCTCTCTCTTTCTATCATTTTCTGCACCTCCTGCAGAATAACAGCAGCAACAACACCTCTTTCTTCCTCTTTTCTTCTCTTTTCAATTTCCATTTTGGATCTACACAAATCCTACACAAAAACTACTCTTTTTCTTCACTAAACCTTAGTAAAAGTGAGCTTTTTGAGGTGTTTTGAAGCAATCTGCTCACTAGAGGGGGAAAGCTGAAACTTTTGGTGTTTTTAAGATCATTTGAAGGTATAAATCTCAATCCTAGCACCCAATCTTCATAACTTGCATGTTTAGTTTAAAATATCATCTTTTTGTGCAATTTTAGTGCTATTGAAGGGGGTTAGTGTTAATATGTTAAAATTTATGTTGTTGTGGCTTGATTAGCTTGTTAATGAGTTATTAGTGTGGGATTAGACCAAGGTTTGTTTCAGATTTCAGCAAAATACCATAAAGTTCCATTTTTGTTGGATATGTGTGATTTTAACTAGAAATAAGGCCTTGTAGGATCTGCTGTTACCCGAGACTTTTCAGTGTAAATCTAGATGTTACTGTAGCATACACAGGGGGTGTAGAGTGCACACACCAAACCTGGGAGCCCAATTCCCAAGTCTGGCCGCCAAAATGTGCATTCTGGCCGCCAATTGCGGCCAGATGGGAGAGTTTGGGGTTGGGGTTTGGGGTGTAGGTGTCTGCTACTATGTGGGTTGTTTTGGTATATATATTTTTGCTATATCTTTCTTGTATCAAAATCTGGAGGTGATTACCTATTTTCCCGTATTTTCAATCTTTCGCGACACGCGTGATACGTGTGTGTGGGTTTAGGGTTTCTGCGTATCGCGACGCGTCGGAGTGGGTTCAGGCGCGTAACCGCACGTTTTAACGTATCGCGCACACGCGCGCTTGGTTCACGACACGAGTTACTAGTTCGGCTTTAATGTCGCGTTTGTGTGACTTCAAGCTTACGTTTGATATATTGTGTAATTCTAGGTTCACAGGCGAGTACGGCGGACGCCGCGCAGAAAGGGAAACAAGTTGTTGGCTACACCTAGCGAGAGACTACGGTGAGTAGATTTCACATCTATGGGGATATCGCCCGCATGGCGTTCTACGTCAGGGCTGATAGGACCTTATAGTTTCCTTAGTATACTTTGACTGTTCATGGCTACTATTTAGTGCATATTGCATTCCCTACTACACGGATATAAACTAGAATTGATAGAACACCGCACCATTACTAACGGTCCATGTGCACGAGCACTATCTTGTATGTTACACACACACCGTTAGTAATTGACTTGATATTCATACTTGATGCCTATATCACATCGGATCATTGCATTGTTGCTCATCTATATATGACATGACTTGATATTCATACTTGATGCCTATATCACATCGGATCATTGCATTGTAGCTCATCTATATATGACATGACTTGATATTCATACTTGATGCCTATATCACATCGGATCATTGCATTGTAGCTCATCTATATATGACATGACTTGATATTCATACTTGATGCCTATATCACATCGGATCATTGCATTGTAGCTCATCTATATATGACATGACTTGATATTCATATTTGATACCTATATCACATCGGATCATTGCATTGTAGCTCATCTATATATGACATGACTTGATATTCATACTTGATGCCTATATCACATCGGATCATTGCATTGTAGCTCATCTATATATGACATGACTTGATATTCATACTTGATGCCTATATCACATCGGATCATTGCATTGTAGCTCATCTATATATGACATGACTTGATATTCATACTTGATGCCTATATCACATCGGATCATTGCATTGTAGCTCATCTATATATGACATGACTTGATATTCATACTTGATGCCTATATCACATCGGATCATTGCATTGTAGCTCATCTATATGTGACTTGACATGCTATTTATATTTGACGCACATATCATATCGGATCATTGGCTTGTATTTTGGTTTGGATTACACGTGATTTCTGGATTTGGGAACCGTGGCTATTGCAAATATATAATCATTTAAAAACCCGGTTCCCTTGATATGATATTTCGGTGCGTCCACCATGTGTTTTCTCGGTGCTAGAGTGGTATATGTGAACCCGAATCGAGGAGCTGGTTGAGGCCGATTACGGGTACATGGTGGACCCGGTATGGTACCCCGGGGCGAGAACGGTTTCGCTGTGCAGTAGACGGTGAGCCTGGCAGAGGGACTACTACCTACCGGTGATTGGTTGGACCTGACAGTCATCCGGAGGATACTGATCAGACTCGATAGATGGATGTGGAGCGATCCGTACTGCCGGGGCCGAGGGCCGATACCGCAGACGGAGCCCGTGGGCTGACCCGGACTGACGGGGCCCGGTGGATGAGGATTTGCGTGTCGATGCTGGACACGAGTATTTATGATATTTGGGTGCCGATGTTGGGCACTCGGGATTCACAGAGATGTACAGGATTTGAGGGCCGATGAGAGGGCCGGCGCCTGAGCTATTTAGGAGGTCTGGGTGCATTGAGGGACACCGATTGTATATTCCACGTTGACATTCCGTGTAGATATTATATTACCCCTGCTCAGCATTTACTAATATACCTCATCCTGTAGATGCATTACCTGATAGAGCATTTGTACCTCATCCTGTAGATACATTACCTGATAGAGCATTTGTACCTCATCCGGTAGTACAGTACCTGATAGAGCACTTGCATGATTATTGCACATACTGCTTATCACATATTGATATCATCTGTTGGCATATGATAGAGTAGCGTAGTACGTGCATGCTCGCGATTACCTTTATATGTTATCTCTATTCACGAGTTGGCAACTCACCCCCGTTGTGCCACAGTGTTTGCAGGTTGCCCTTCGGAGTAGTCGCGGCAGGCTGCGGTTGCATCTTTTGACACAGATACCCCCATAGTTGGTGTACTAGCTCTTTTGCTGATAGGTGGGTTTTGTGCGGTATCTGTTTATCTTTCTGTATGTACATTGTTGTATCTAGTATTCTCCATCTACTATGTATGTATTTGACTTAGAGGCAGTGTGAGGACGATGATGTATTTTATTTGTATTCTGGTGTCGAGCTCGTTGTGAGCCGACTGTACTTGCAGTTTATCCTTTCTGTGATGTTCCCACTCGTGGATTTGGATCTTCGCTACGGCGTCATATATTGTTATCTTGGTGATTGTTTACTTAGATTTCTTATCATGTTAGTAAGTGCTTTCATTTAAAACTTATAACACTCTATACTTAATCTGGTTTGTTTTCTGGGTTTTCGGTTCACTTAGTCGCGTTACGCCTATAGACGTTACGTGGTTAAGTGCCGGTCACGGGCCAAACTTTGGGTCGTGACATAACCATTCTGGTCTAGGTTAGAGTGCACGCTGAGTGTTTCTTTTCTCTCTCTTTGGCAGAGACCATTGACCCGACCCTAGACTATAACTCAGTGACCAAGTTGACCGAACCTTCTTAACACTGGCTTTTGGATTGTCAGAGTTGCAGACCTCATTGCCACTCCTACTTTTACCCTTTTCTCCGGGACACCCCGTATTGCTACGAACGTCCACTTCCATTGGACAAAACCATTGTATAGTTATATACGAACTCGAAGGAATTCGAGGATGGTTTCCGGTTCTGGAGAAAACGGATAGGACTATTCAGTTGTCTTTTCCTTTTACCTTCTCTCAGGTTGCGAGTACTCCTTGGTTTAGGAGTAGTACACCTGTTACGAAAATTGGATAGTCTTCTTCCAAACCATAGGCAGGTGCCGACCGGTAGGGAATGAAGAAAACCAATTAGCCTAAACGGTGTACAGAAGGTATTAAGTTAAGACAAAGAAAGGGATTAGTAAGAGGGCAAAGTAAATTGCGACTGCTATTCACGACCAAACCAAGTATTTCTTCGCCAATCCTAAATCACCTTTGTATTTCTCAAGGACACTCCGTATCACTACGAAGATCCACTATTTATTTGGATATTCCATCATATGGTTATATACGAACTCGAAAGGAACTTGTTCCAGTTCGGGGATGGATTCTGGTTCAGGAGGAATAGGAATAAGGTTTATTCGGTTGTCTTTTATCTTCACCTTCTCTCGCATTGTGAGTGCTCCTAGGATTAGGACAGTACACCCATTATGCTTATTGGACAGTCTTCTTCCAAACCATAGGCTGGTGCCGAACGGTAGGGAAGGAAGAAAACCATTTGGCCTAAAGGGGTGTACAGAAGGTAATGACTAAAGACATATAAAGGGATTTGGAGAGGTGGCAAAGAATTATACGGTTATAGTTGTGAATCTGGATAATGGAAGAGGCATTACTATGAATACCCGGATACCCTATCGAAACATTTTAATGTTTCATTTCACTGTGTACTGTTAAAAGAAAACTGATTTCCTAATTAGACACTTGCTCCAGGGTATGTATTTACCAGGTATGATTCTTACATCTGTATGGTTTTTCAGATGATGAGTGGGAGTAAGTTATTGGGAATTAGGTGATCATCCTCATTATATCGGAATTCGTTGTAATTGGTGATATTTAAGGAAGTCACCTGGGTTGTTTGCCGGGCGGCAAATATTTGGTTTTGAATATCCGTTGTTATGCACCAATTTCAAATTGATATATCTGTACGTCTATTTTCATAGAGTGAAATATAACTTTTTGAAATTATTTCCATGACATTTACCTATATCAGTGGATGGTTAGGTAAGAAGCATTGAACAGCGGTGTAATTCTTCATAACCATAGTACAGTTTTCAACCTATGACACACAGTGAATGAGTTATTAGACTCAAGGGACTTATACAGAGTATTGTATATTGTCCAGTGTCCATTATGACAGAGGGGTTGGTCCTCGTACTATATTCTGTTTACTTGTGACTTCTCTAGTTCTTAGACAGGTGTTTCGTAGAAACACAGGGTCTGAGTTTTGAGAAGTTATTGGTATATGAGTAAAGTAGAGAACCAGGTATTTCAAGTATCGGGATTCTTCAAGGTGATCAAAGATGTAGATACTTGTGAATGGTATTCAGTTGATAGTAATGATTAAGAGAACTTGCTTCTCTTTCAGGTTACTCATAATTGGAAGCATTCCTAAGTTGAGTAACGCTGATCGGCCTCCTTCCATTTAGTTGACATGCACTGGAGACAGCTGCATGATTTGAATCTGGTTCCAATTAAATCAGTGCCTCTGTTTCTGTATTGGATACAGAACAGTTCATATCTTGACATTGTTAAGGTACGGGGAGTTGTCCGGCTTATGCTTAAAACCAGACTCCGGATAACTCAAGGCACGTTTCTGTAATGGCTGTTTGTGGGTTGACCCAGGCTATGACGAGGGTTGACTTTTTACCACCTGGAAGATCAATAGTGATATTGTTCTTAACTCGCCACAGTTTTAATTAAAAATGGATTTTTTTTTCAGAAAACAGTAGTGGGAGTATGGTAGAACTGGAAGTGATTCCAGAACCGCAAACGATTACTGAAGATTTGATAAGAACCTAAAAATTCAATCTGGTTTGACATTCCATTGGCCACTCCGCAGATATGGTGGGTAACCTCAGGCACCCAAGAGGTACTTCGGTATGCTCAAGGACGGTGGCAGGGAGGTTCTTGTTTACCCAGACTTGCCATTGCTGTTGTTCCAGAGTATGAGACCCGGCAGGAGGATGAGTATAGCGTCGTTCTAAACTAGCTTTAGAAGTGTACGTCTATATGACTCTGCCAGAGGGTTGTCGTAGTCAGTGGGAGCAGCGGAAGCATTGGTGGATAGGTGGCTTATGTCTATTTATAGACTAAAGCAGATACAGTGGAGATAGATCATCTATTTCTGATGTGACAGTCATAGGTTTGACTTCATCAGAATAGGGGATGGATCTGTTAAGAAGGTAGTAGGGTGTGATGTCCTGTTATTTGGATGACATACACAGAGTAGGAAGTGATATTCCTATACTACGATCGGTTATACTTTGGTTGCCACACAGTAGTTTCTCCACATGGGACTTGGATATTATATCAGACATTCTGGTTACTAGATCTATGGTTTTAGATCTAGATTTGGGTGGTTTCCCAATCAGGGTACTTAGACAGCATTCTATGAGTATTTAGAATGGACGACTCCTGGCATGGTGGTGTACCTGCAGGTAATGGAGTCACCCTCTCTAAAGGTGTCTTACAGACTAAAAGGGAGAGGGATGTGCATGATTGGCAGATCACTTGCTTAGGCAATTGAGTCAATCATGAGATGTCAAGTACCACACCAGATGTTGTTCTTGCAGTAGGTGCTATAAGTTGATATTCATCCAATCTTGGAGAAACAATCGGAAGCAGTTTTAGAACATAAGTTGATGTTCTAGGGAATTGATAACGGCAGCCTCCTTTAGGAGACAGTTATCATTCTAGGCTTCCAAGGTGACCTAGATGACAGAGTGACTGTCAGAGTTATAGTTTTCCCTCTGACGAGGGGCAGTATTTTGGACAGGTGATCCAGGTGGATACTGAAGGAAGGCATAGCGCAGGATACTGATTAAGTTCAGTTGACGATACAGTCTAAGAAGTTTGGATTTAGAGTTCATTTATGAGCTAAGTCCCATCAGATATCCAGACACATTCTAAGACAGGTATTACTCATTTCGGGAGATGGCTTTCTCCGCGAACTTGAGATAAAGAGAGACAAAGAAAGAAACATCAGAGCGGATCCACTCACTGAGGCTATTCCTCAAACGCAATAGTTTCGCAAACGAGCTTTGTGAGACTGACTAGTAGAGGAGTTGGGTGTTCGGTATCACACGGGGTGTGAGTATGCGACATCGCAATAATTAGCCTTGAGTGCAAGTGGGAGATTGTTGGAGATAGTGCCCTCAGAGTCAATTATTGGATCACAGGCGCGTGATTGCAATGATTGAGGGAGGACCTGTCCCAGTAGGACAGTCTTACTCAAGATGATAGTATGCTATCTGGTTTATCTTTATCATCGTGTACTGGTTTAGGTGACCTTACGAGTCGCTATTACACGTTGATAAAGCCCCTAGGATTCTTGCTTGACTGCCAGCAGTATGAGGCGATCATATATGTGAGAGCTGGAGTCTATAAGCACATCCTTAAAAGGTCCCTAGTCGTGGGAGTTTCGAGACAGGGCATCGATACTCCATTAGTAGACTAGTGTATACAGTCGAGACCCCGACGAGGGGCTGTGGCCGGTCTCACAAGCCACTGGTGTCAATTGGTTCACCTAAGATGTATACAGGTGCTCATTGGGTTATGAGTACACCAGACAGGACTTGCCGGGAACCTGCTAGTTGGGATTATACCAGATGTCAGATAGCAGTTCCCTGGTGACATGTGTACAGGTTAGTTCATCGACCAGAGATCGTCATTTGTCTCGTGTGAGTTCCCACTGTGCTTTGATTACTACCCTACCACGGCTCAAAGGAGTCGTGCAAACAGGTTTTAGTTGGGTACAGTCCCGAGCCACATGGAGGCAGTGAGCGGATCTGCAGGGGTTCGTCTCTCCCGGTATTGGGGGTGAGGTCGCGCTGTGTCTAGGAGAGCCATTACACAAAGCCCTCGGCCGAGGCAGGGGATTTGCTGGTAGGTATTCCAGTAGTATCTCAGGGTGTTCTGGGCTACACTCCGACACGACTTGTACCGATTTTGGGGGTCTGACTTTTACCAACCCCCTAGGCCCGCCATGCGATACTCATAGAAGAACGAACCGGACTGTACGGATATTGTCACTGACAGGCTCAGTAGGGTGTCAGGATGAGTTCGCTCATCGACGTCCCTTTTGGTCAATAGCTGGTAGCCCGTCACGTATGGCTAATACCTCTGATGTGCTAGTGGTTAAATCCACAACCATAGTATTGACGAGTCTTTAGAGTCCACCACACACAGTTACTCAGGTTTCGGGCGAAATGCTGTAGAGGCCATATGGAGATATGGCAGGGTTCGATCAGATACGTGCGGTATTGCACGGATCGTGATCGGACGGTTTTTACTAGCCGGCTTTGGCTTAAGCCTGATCCTAGTATTAGACAGTGTAGATTTTTCTCTTTGCATTTGTGTTCAGTGGGAATACAAATGCGGGCATGTATATGCAGTCGCGGGGTTTTCCTGTAATTTATTACGGGATCAGTTTTCTGAAGTTACCAGTTTGCATTCCGTTCCGGCCGATTTTCCTTTGTTCCTTCACGGCCGGACTTTCCGATGGAGGGGGTTATTTGCAAGTTTGCAAATAACTTATTGTGGAGGGGTTTCTTGCTTTTGTGGCATTATGAAAGGTTAAGCATCTTTGCTTTTTCATGATGGCTTGCTTTATTGAGATTAGAAAGGATTAGGATGGATTTGATGTTGATATGATATTGTTATCATAACCTTTTGCTTATGGCCACCCATTCTCTTTTCCTACACTCACCTTCCTTCTTGTTTTGAGATTCCCTCCACCATTTTAAGATATGGGGGGCCGGCCACATATTGGGTAGAATGAGAGAGGTTCTTTTTGAGGTGTAGCATATTTCCTCATCTCATTCCAAGCAAGAAAAGATAGCTCCATTTTTTCCAAAGTTTATTTTCTTCCTACACCTCCACATCTATGGCAACTTCACAAACCCCAAAGAGAAAAGCCACTACACTACACCTACAGTACCCTTGGACGCGTCGGATAGCCAACTTCGCGCCCGAATTGCTTCGATCCAGAGGTGGGAGCCCATAAAAGAATCCGGCTACGTGGTGCCCTTTCCGACGAGGAAGTGACGGACGGAGACTCCGCGGGAGATTGGAGTGGAGACGAAGACCGAAGGACACGGATCGCTCGGTATAGCATTCTACCCTCTCTCTTGTTAGCTAGGATTAGGTTAATGGTTACGATCCGGGTTTATTGTCCGCGGTAGCACCGGTTCTAAAGTTAAGAAAATTTTTGATTCCGCTTTTTGGCCTCGAGTAGAAGGCCGGGGCGCTGCCATGGCGCAACACTCCCTATATATGTCCAAGCATCCACTACAATATACATCGTATATACAATAATAGCCTCTATGGCACACATATAACTAACACGCGCGCGCGCGCGCGCGTATAGGTTGCATAAATAGTTTTTCCTCCCTATATTTTAGGAACAATGCCTTCTCTTCCCTAATTTTCTTTTACTTGCTCAGACGCTGCTTTTCCACAATCGCCGTTGGACGAAGAAGTAATGGCGATAATCAGCGCCCATGATAGGGACTGTACCAGTTTGCTCTTTTGGGGAACTTTGTATGGACATATCATCCGGGGCTGCCGCAGCTTTATTTGCGAAGTGCCAGCAGAGCCTTTTCGCTCAATTTCGCCGATGGAGCGTCCGCAGACTGCTTTTGCGGTGGAGGTGGCTGATTGGACTCCTATAGGGCGGCTTGAGCCGTCGACAACTGGGATACCCAACCAGCTTTTGCCGGCCATAGACATTTTGGGGCATCACATTTGTCAGGGTGAAGCCCAACCCTAGGGACAAATTTATATGATAGGGCTTACCGCTCGCCACCCAACGGGCTATCTTCCCCGGGCTCGATATGTTCTGTCCGCCCATCATGCGTGATTGCAGAAAGTTGGGCTCTATCGGCGGTGTATGCGTCCCTTTTTCATTATCAGTTCCCTCATGTCTGGTAGGTTAAGGATTTTGTGAACCAGTGGAATCTTCCCACCAACACCTTCTTTCAAGGGGATCGCGAGGTCTCTATTTCATTAGAAGAGTTTTGCGAGGTTTTGGGACTACCAATCAGGGGAGAGCATTATGAAGAGTTGCTGCCTCCCGATGAGTATGTGTTTGAGACGATGTCAGCTTCGCTTGACGGCTTGATGACTGAAAACGCCGTCCGCCATAAGTACCCTAGTTTAATCAAGGTTTTGGTTATTTTTGATAAACTGTTCGCAGCGTCGGAAGGGCATGGCATCACTTTTGAGAGCTTCATTGCGTGCTTTATCCGTGAAGATGCTTTGTCCAAGATGGCTCCAAAGTTTGCGAACATCGACAACCTTTTTGGGTTTGGGCTAGACAAACTGCCGGCCAAAGCAGAAGATTTACCGCAGTTTTATATCCCGATCTTGTCGGTCGTGTCCTTTGATTCGATTGCGGCTCCCGGCATGGACTAAGAGACCTTCTTTGTCGGCTTTATCAGCCTTTGGCTCAGTTGGTTCGCCATTCCAACGCATCATCGCTTCATGAGAGCTTCGGTCATCTATCTTGCTCATCGCGTGGCTGAAGGGATGCGACTAGCCGCGGGCATCACGGTGCTATCACACTTATACCATGGGCTGAGCGCTGCAGCTAATACTTCAACCCCGGGTGTAGATGTTGTAAGTTTCTCCCTCCACTACTTTACGTCGTGGATCGAGATGCATGTATTGGGGGCATTCGCAGTGCATTGGAGGCCAGATTTCTATGACGCTTATACCTTCCCGTGTCTCATGAGGTTGGTGGATACTTCTGCTCCTGATCCAACTCAGCTAGGGGCCCTTCGTGTGTTTCTTAACCCGTATGCTAACGAAGGTGGGATGGTATTCAACGACCGAGTCCTCTCTGCTCCTTCGGGACCTGTTCAGCAACTATTCGATTTATCGAAAGAGGGAGCACCATCCATAAAGCCTAAGGAGATTATGCATTTATACTCGATTAGGCCGGGTTTCTTGGTATTTCATCAGAGTAATGTGGTTCTTTTTATGCGGTATAATCCGCACCGCTTTGCCCTGCAGTTGGGTTATAACCAAGGTGTTCCTTTTGAGGCATTCTTAATCGAGCCTACTTCATCACTGATGGGTATTCGCGATGCTATCCAGCATTTTATACGGCTGAACACTGGTTCCCGTTTCATGATGCCTAAGGCTGACCATCTTCCAAGGTGTGCGGGGTCTTTTACGGGTTGGTACCGTCATCAAGTTGGTCCCGTAATTACCGAGGAGAAACGGATACTCTTTGGATATAGAGCTCCCGCCCCGACCCAAGCCACGGGCATTCCGCCACGACAGTGGATCGTGGTTCGCCCTCCATTGAGGGGTAACGGTGCCTTACTTATCCTTGAGGTGGCGGATGCGGAATCGACTCCTCCCACAGTTGGTATACCAATGCGCACTAGAGCCCAGGCAAAGGCTTCCGATAAGGCGCCAGCAGTAGTTTCATCAGTTTCGGCATCATCAATAACGGTGTCATCACTGGTAGTACCGCCAAAAGAGGATATTGAAGGCGAGGTTGGGCAGCGCCGTAACACAGCACCAAAGGGGAGGAAGCGATCCTCTTTCAGTGTTGGCTCCAGTACGAAAAGGAGGAAGAAAACAGTTGCTGGCTTGCTTGACCTTTTGCTGGAATCTGAGCCTACTGTTCAAGACGAGCCATTATAGATGCAAGAGCCAGATGATGGTCTTAATTACCCTGGCTCGTCTGCTGAGGAAGCCGCGCAATTGGCTGAAGCTTTAAGGCGTTCACAGGATGAGACTGAGAATGTGCACATCCCGAAGAAGTCCTACCCTCCGGTTATCTTTTACGAAGATCCCCCATTGCTACGGAGAGTACATATGGGTCCTTTGCAAAGGGAAGACGAAAGAGCCTTCAAGCAACCCATTTCGGCTGCTTCTGAAAATGAGCTGGCATTGAAGACCGGTGGGCATGAATCCGCATTTGAAGCCCGGCGAGCATATTTCCTGAGGAAGCAACGACGGCTTGAAAAAGCTATACTAGAAGCACCCTAGCGTATCGGTATGCATGTTTTCCGTATTTTCCTTTGGCAAGTAATTTGTATCACTTTTTTATGTCTTCTTATCATTGTGAACACTTTGCATGGACTTCGGAAATGATAGAGGATTTGAGCCCAAGTCGTGTCTCGACTGAGGATTCTATAAATGTCTCCGATGAGACACCAGCAGGTGCGGGGGAGATCGTTATAGCTGTTATTCCTGCGTGGAGCTTCCGATGATAGCCTATGTTCCTTCGGTGTCAATTCCTTCAGCGGATGTAGCCCCATTGGCCGTGGATCCTATGGATGTCTCTAATGGCGCACCGAAAGGTATAGAAGAGATTGTCAAAGCGGTTGGTTCTATCTTGGAGCTCCCAATGATGAACTCCACTTCATCATCATCTGCACTTTCCACGGAGGAGACCTTGCCGGTCATAGACCTAGTGGATCTTTCCGGTGGCGTGTTGAAGATTGTAGGAAATACCGCCAAGACCATTGTTCCCTCTTTAGATCCTGAAGTGGCGGCTATCGTTTCGCAACTGGGAGCTGCTATACCAGCACACGTCCCTGGTGATATTCCTGAGGGCGCGGAGGAGGCTGCCGAAGCTGCTATCCTTCCAGTTTAAGGCGAAGGGAGCATCGAAGGTAATCTTTTACATTTCATTTTAATGATCTCCTCGTTATCTGAACTCTTTTTCTTTCCAGAATTATGAGGGTTAGCGGTGTCCATCGTGAATCTATCTCCCAGAAAATCCTTTCGGCGTCTGCTCGAGATGGCCGCCCCACAGGCAATATCTCCGCAACGCATAGTTCTTTCTTCCGGGCAAGGTTTGTGTTATCTGACCCCTTCATTGTATTATCATTACTTTGTATAACAATGCTAATATGTCTTCTGCAGTTCTGGAAGTCGGTGATGAAGTTGAGATCCTCGACGGGCCTGAAGATCTTTCCAACCCTCCTTGCATGACTGCGGGTAAGTAAGGTTTTGACGTTGTTTTATCCATTCTTTGTTTGCAGATCTCACTGATTGTACATGAATCTTGACAGCTTTACCAGTCCTGACCCCGTTAGAATCTCGAATCGCCATCCCACTGGGCCCTTATGCTCGACGTGCGTCTGAAAGGATGGCGAGACAAAGCATTCATTCCTTGTCGGCATTTATTGAAGATCTTCGCACTGGTAGTTCTGTTATGGCCGAAGAATTTGCTGCTGAAGCCAACATTTCTTTGCCTTTTCTCACCACCTATCACGACGAAACATTGTTCCATGTCTGGGTCGAGTATTGCCGCCGAGTAGAGGCTTGCTTACATGGCCTTGAGTGAAAACACCTTTCCTCTGAGCTCTTAATTGCAAAGGCGAGCCTGTGTGGGTGGATCGAACAGTGCGCCGCCAATATACAATCATGTGAGAAAAGGCTCAACCGGAAATTTTCGGAGAGGGAAGTAGTCTCGAATTCCTTAGGGTAACTTCAAGCTCAGCTCACAACCAAGACCACTCGTGCGTATGAAATTTGGCGAGTGCTTCAAGAAGCTATCACTGAGGTGGTCGCTCTTGATAAAGCTGTCGCCTTTACCCGCGAGATGATTGAGGCTCATAAAGTTGCTGAAAAGGAGCTAAAAGGTCGGTTTGCTTCATATCAGACCCAACAGTCTCAGGCGGAGACCCGTCTTGTGGAAATAACAAAGCTTGAAGCCGAGGCCTAGTGGAAGAGCGATGAATTGATGAGCTTATTGCACCACCCGCCTGTAGGGTTCCTAGGCACCCTAATGAGGTCTCACAAGGCATCGATCATGCCAAATTAAAATTTTAACGGTGCCGAGAAACCCGACTACGGATCGTTGGCTAGAATTCTAGGCGAAAAAGCTAACTAGTTAACAATTAACTAAGAGATACGGAAATACAACCTTTGTAGATCCGGTGCTCCACCTCCATAGCTCCGCAACGAAGTCATCTCCGCTGTCCAAAAGGAATCCGGGCTCTAGAGTCGGCTTCGTCGGAGAATGGACGGGCTAGGTCGTCGATGTCCATGCCGAAGATGATCTACGTCGAGGCATCGCTAAATCAAGCTCCGACTTCACCAAGTCAAGAAACTTGTGAAGTAAACACATTCTACTACTTGGCAAGAGGTAGAGGATGAAGAAATAGGAAGTGGGTAGACTTTAGTTTTGGATTTCTCACTCTTTTTCATCACTTGCCATTAATGGAGCAAGCTTTCTTCATGTGAAGAAATGAAGAAGAAGAAGAAGCTAATTATGATAAGTTAATTCAAAAAGAAAAGAAATAACAATACTTATCATAATATTAACTCTAGTCAAGTGTAGAGAATGAATCATGGTTAGTGGGAATGGTTAGGGTTAAGGATGAGATAAGAATGGTTGACTTGATTAAAGTTTCATGAAGCTTCAACTAAACTCCAAAATAAGCCACCATTCTTATCTCCTTTCCATTTATTTTCCAAAAGAATAAACAAATAAATGAATAAATAAATAATAGGAGAAGAAACAAAACCCTAACCACTCTCACAACCATGGTTTAATCTTCACACAAATCCAAGTTAACATGTATCATCAAACATGATACAATCATGTGCACAAAACTATATCAAATATACAATATGCACATCCGAGCGAGAAAATCCGTTTAAAGTGAACCGATACTAGTTAATGCAAAGTAATATATCAAATATATAATTATGCATTAAATCATTAAATCAACACTTGATTTAATGATCCGGTCATATCGCATATAACCGACTAATATCAACAGTAACAACTTATCGTATCAACACTTGATCCGATAACCCGGCTATATCGCATATAACCGATCAATGTCACATATCGCGAGAATCGAATACAGTATCACATACTGGTATCATTCTCGGTCCCGCACATATCTCATATGCACTCCTATTTCGTTTCGCTTGAGCCAGGAAACCTCTGTGTAGGACTCTAAAGACTCGTCAATACGCCGGCAGCAGATGATGATCATATCAAGCATCCACAAGCCACAAGCGGTCTGCTAAACGTAACGGCCACCCGGGTATTGAGCGATCTGAATATCGACGAGCAAGCCCGCTCACACTCCAGTGAATCCGACCAGTAACACTACCGTACAGTCCGGTCTGATCGTCTGATATGTCGCATATCTCGCCTAGGGGTGGTAAACGTCAGACCCCAATAGCTCGATAAGTCGTGTCGATATGAGGTCTATAACAATTCGAGAAACTACTGGTAACACTTACCAGTAAATCTCAGCAACCCTGGCCAGGGATTTCCTGTTATAGCCAATCGAACACAGCGCAACATCAACCCCCTATACCGGGAGAGACGAATCCCCTCCTATCGCTCATTGCCTCCATGTGACTCGGGACTGTACCCAAAAACCACCGTTTTGCACGCCCTCTTGGACGTGGTAAGATGGAAATCAAAGCACAGTGGGAACCACACAAGACTCTATGACGATCTCGGGTCAACATACTACTCTGTACCAGTGTCACCAGAGAACTGCCATCTGACGTGAGGTATAATACCATCTGGGAGTTCTCGGCGAGTCCGTCCAGTGTACCCAGTCTGTACTGAGCACCCGTATATCATCTCTGATGTCAAACACCGATGGATATAGGATCATCCATCGCCCATCTGTATGGGTCGAGAAGGTATACGCTAGTCTACTCTGGTATATCGATGCCCCGTCTCGATATACCCACGACTAGGGACTGTGAAGGATGTACTTATGGACTACCATGTCCCCACTAGTATGATCCGCATCATAGTCCAGGTAGTCAAGTACACATCCTAAGGGCTTTACCAACATGTAACAGAGAGACAATCAGTATACACGTTAAGGTAAAGATCAACCAGATAGCATACTATCATGTCGAGCAAGAAAGTCCTCCCTATATATGTCCCAGCATCCACTACAATATACATCCTATGTATAGTAATGGCCTCTAGGGCATACAAATAACTAACAATCTCCCACTTGCACTAGGGCCATCTGTAGCAGTGGTTGTAGTATCTCATACTCAACCATCCCATAAAAGTCTCTCTCTGGGAACAGGCCTTTGTGAGTGGATCCGCTGTGTTGTCCTCTGAGTCTACTCTATTAACCTCGATCTCCCTGGAGATCAACCATCTCCATGATCAAGTGATACTGCCTTAGAATATGTCTGGATCACTGATGGGACCGGCGTTCCTTGGCATTAGCCACAACTCCATTGTCACACAATGGGAGGAACATAGTTCATCTCATGAACCAATATACACCCAAACAGCCTCTTTGGTAGCATCTTAAGTAGCGATGTATCCAGCCTTTATCGTCTAGTATGTCACGGTATCTAGTTTGGAACTCTTCCAACATACCGTCCCTTTACTGAGGGTAAAGACAATGCCTGCGACTGACATTCAGTCGTCTTTATCACCCTGAAACCCTTCCAGTGATTCTCCCTAGGATCGATTGATACCATCTCACTACAACTAGTGAGAATCCTAACATCCAATTAAATCTATCTCATAGATCCAAAACTCAGGATTTAGGAGGTATCATTTTGATCCTATATGGAGAATCATAGTGATAAGCGGAGATTGATCGAGCGTAGCATAGGAAACTCCTTCCCTATCAAGAGTATGTCATCCACGTACTCTACGAGGATCGTCACCATACTCCCTACTACCTTCTTGTTTATACAAGGTTCATCTACCATTTTGATGATGTCAACTTCTTTGACCACTTCATCAAAACAGATGTTCCAACTCCGCGATGCCTGCTTTATCCTATAAAGCATCTTGCACACGTTTCCGTTGCTCCCACTGTCTACGAAGCCCTCTGGCTGTGTACTTATAGACACTCTCTTCTAAACATCATTTAGAAAAGCTGTCATGACACCCAACCACCAGATATCGTAGTCATGGTATGTAGCTGTGGCAAGTAGGATCTGGATGGACTTAAGCACAGCCACTGGAAAAGGTTTCATCATTATCCACGCCTGGTTGATGACGAAAACCTTTAACAAGTCTAGCTTTGAAAGTCTCAACTTTTCCATCTACACCAAGTAATCTTCTCAAGATATACTTGCTCCTGATGGGGATTTAACCCTTCAGATATAGCAACTAAAGTCCATACTTTGTTGGTGTACATGGATTCTATCTCAGATCGCTAAGCATCCAGCCATTCTTACAGAGTCTTACTCTTGATGGCCAGCTCGAAACTAGTTGGGTCATCATCTCAAGATGCATTCCTCGCTCCCACTGTCATAGAGAAACCGAAGTATCTCTCAGGTGGGTGAGGAACCCTACTAGATCGGCGGAGAGGCTGAGGTTCGTTGGTATCTACTGAATCCTTTGGTTCTATCAAATCATCAGCTGTAGTTTGTATAGCTGGAACATTTCCAGTTCTACATAACAGATCTTGCCTCGAGCTTGTCCGGATTTTGCTTTTAGACATAGGCCGGACAACCCCAAATCTTAACTGGCTTAAGACATTGGCTCTTCCCATACCATATCACATATGAAGCGGTAGGCAGCTGATTTGATTTGAACCCTATTCAATAGGTATGCAGCTTCTTAAGTGCATAACTCCTAAAAGGAAAGAGGTAACTCAGTAGTACTCATCATAGAGCACACGATATCTAATATTGTGTGATTGCTCCGCCCCGATACACCGTTGTGCTGTGGTGTATTCAGAGGAGTAATACTGAGAGAGAATCTCATTTTCCTATAGAATAATCCAGGAATTCCGTGCTCAAGTATTCTCCTCCTTGATCTCATTATAGGACATAATACTTATACCCGTATTTTGGTTCTCTACTTCTAACTTATATTCTGTGAATATCTCAAAATGTTCGGACTTATGTTTCAACAGGAACATAGGTCTGAAACACGAAAGATCATCAGAGAACGTAATGAAGTACAAAGAACCGTTCTTGGTATGTGTAGACAGGGGACCTACATACATCAACATGTATCATCCCAAGAGTTTACATAACTCTTTCTCTGTTTCCAATAAACAGAGCTGAGGTCATTTTATCTTTGTGACATGACTCGCAAGTTTCATAAGATGTAAATTCAAACTCATTTAAATATGCATCTTTATGTAACTTCAGCTAGTCGGGTCACATTGATATGACCTAGTCTACAATGCCTCAAGAAGGATTCGTTCATTTCTGAACTCTTCCTCTTGTGTGTGTTCTGTATATTAAGAACTGTAGTTTGATTTAGAACATCAATGCTTTTAGATAACGTGCCTGATCCGATCAACTTTTGATATAGGAAATGTTCAAAACATTATCCAACAATACAAAATTTTATCGTTTCTTTACTAATAAAGAGACAGATATGATTTTTCATAACAGGTTCGGTATCTAATAACATTCGTTCAGAATCAATGTATTGTAATACAGGGTGACAGTGACCAACAGACTTGGCTGCAACTCTTGCCCCGTTTTCTGCCTCATGAAACTTATCACCCGTTCTCAGTTCTCTACCTTTCTGTAGCCCTATGTAACAGATTACATATATGGGATCCTGATCTGGTATCACATACCCAGGACGTAGAGAATACAGAGAAACAGTTCTGTGTAGTGAACACACCCGAAGATGATGCATCAGCATGCACTCTCTTCGTTTGGGCGGCACGGGAAATCTGGTATTCCCCAATTTCCTGCTCTGTCTTATAACAATTATAAGTTGGAGCGGGACCAACGTTCCCCAGCTCAGTATAACAAGCGGGTTCGGTCAATAATCCGTATTATTATCTTGATTAAGGCGTGATATGGTCGCTACCAGGAGAGAGAGAGAAGAAAACACTCAGCGTGCGCTCTTGCAAGAATAGATTGGTTATAATTTTATCTAATCAGGATGGCTCCCACTGCTTTTTATCAAATCTTCCTTCAAACCCTAAAAGGAAAGACTAGCCGGGATTAATTACACACTACAAGTTCGCCAATCTTTCAGCCAGGCCAGTGTCGGTACTTTGAGGGAGGTCCCCCGTGCTTTCGCACGAACCTAATTACAGTAAACCTCGTTTTCCCAGAGGCGTAACCTTGTTGACACCTTTCTAGACACCTACTTGATCGGCTAATTGTAATGTATAAAACTCTCCCAGGAGTAACTCTTACTCGCAGCGGGTATCGGGATCCAACTATCTCATAGAAGGTATGCAATCTCATTGCAAATTTCAACACTTGAAATTCCCGATAATATTTTGCCCCTAGCTCGCTATGACCTTGACGGAGGCCAAACAACCCATAGTCCGCTAGTCAAGTTCAACCCGTCATTTCCTGATTGAATTAAACCCACCCGCACGACCCTTGACGGAGGCCAAACAACGCCGTACGAATACCCTAATCCAATCGCATCATATGCTAGCAGATAAGCACTAGTTAGCTACCGTACACTACGCCTTGACGGAGGCCAAACAACCGCAGCACGAATACTAACTAGTACGTATCTGAAATGACGGAGGGCTACGACAGGTTTTTCTGAAAACCTATTGCGTAATGAACTTGATATCGTTGTAGAATCAAATGATTTTAAAATGGAGTGCTTTTGAGGCTTTTCCAGTTTTGCTAAAGGAGTCACTCCCGGTGAAGGGATCGTCGGTCCTTTCCTCGTCGAATGAGGTGCGGGATATATCATATATATCACTGTGCAAAGCAAAAACACTTAAAAGCAATCAAAAGACAAACCGAGTGTGTAGCATCTGCCAGTTATTGCTAAAGGAGTCACTCCCGGTGAAGGGATCTCGGTCCTTTCCTCATCGAATAAGGTGCAGGATATATCACATATACCGCTGTGCAAAGCAAGAACTGTAGCTACCTGTTTTATTTTGAAATTCGATTCTAGAACATCTTAGGTTTCTTTTATTTCATTAATCACATTAATGAAGTCCCATCATTTAAGTACCTAAACATCACAGATAAATACGACGTACACTTATGCCATCCGCACTCGCCTCGATGTCCCCTCATGCACCGTTAGGTTAGGTAACTAACGGCAGAGCGGGGCAGGGCTAGCGCGGGTGTAAAACATAAGTAACGTCTATATAATATATCATATATACTATATACTGTATCTATCACAGTACATATCATGATCACATCACAGATATCGCAGCAGAAGAATCATATGAAATATTGGATATACTAGGACGTCCGTGTTTTTAATACGAGCCAGTATAAAACACGGATTCCACGGTCGTGATGAATAGCCAAACCCACACCCCTAGACCCCTGCGAGAGCGGCAAGCAACCCTACCAATTCTAGAGTTAGGAGACCCGGACTCGACTCCTCGAGTTGGTCTCCCACTGGACTCCAGAACCCGGTTACTTGTGCTCCCCTCCTTGGGTCTATCCTAGTGCGGAAAAGTAAATAATATACAAACGGTGACAACTTCCGCAACCTGGAAGCGCCCCAATAAAAGAATATTACATACAAGTTTTTACATGAATGAAAATGAAAAACACTCATCTCACATAAAAACCCCCGGCTATTCAAACACGACAATCCAATATAACATATCCAGCAACACATAACATCACATGTCATCAACGTAAGTAAATATGTCCATCCCAATTGTCGTTGACATATAGCAACGAAACCGGCGATATCACATATTACACTTACGGTCACAGAAAAAAAAGTGTAAAACTACAACAGTTGGAATCCGCAACCACCTCAGACATCGCATGCCTGACCAAATGAATTCCTTAGACATCGCATGCCTAACAATTATAAACCCCGCATTTTAGTCTCAAAATCGAAAACACTTTTCAATATCAAGTCGGGCAATTCAACAGGATTCCCGACATCCTGATCGAATGCTCGTCGCAAACTTCAGTAGACGGCCGCACCCCTGATACCGTCGACGAAGTGCACCAAGGCGGAACACCGCTACCGCGAGCACCCGAACGGATGCTTTCGGCGACGGGGTTCTCCTACAGTCACTTGGTCGGGGCTATGGAGTGAGGATGTCTATTAAGTTTACCCGGCGAGTATCCGCGTACGCTACGTGATTGCGACGGACTTTTGATCGCATCAAAATTCCGTGGCAACCGATCAAGTGAGACTAAACTGCTATGTTTATAACATTCATTCAGTTATCTCATAACTTTTTGTGAATTCCAATTATTGTATCCCATTCAAGATAAATAGAAAATGTTAAACTTTCCGATCGAACAATCGAACACCCAAGTTTTCCCGGTACAGATCAACACATGAAACAAGTCTAACAACATTCAGTTCGTGCCTCAGTACCAACGGTCCAGCCGTAGAAGGGTCAAGCCAACGCCTCACATGTGGCACGCCGTACTGCCCCAAACCCGAAGGTTCAAAGGTCAGTTCAAGACGGTCACATAATCGAGTTAAGGTTTGTTGTCTTCTAGAGGGACCATCGCGTTACTTGCACTACTTAGAACGTCGTTAAACTACGGAAAAATCCAACACTTGGAAATTTCCCGACAGGGGAAAAATTGGGTATTTATATCCGGTCGAACTTTTTAACATATTCTAAAATTTATCCGGAAAGCCACACAGACAAAATTTGAAACCCCGATCGAATCTTTGATTCCCAATACAACCCAAAAATGCTCAACTGTTTATTTCAGATTAAAAATTCCCAGGAAAACCAGCACTGAAAAATAGGAGTTACTGTGCAAAATTCAATGGCAGATAAGACAAAAGTGCGGCGGAAGGGCCGCATTAGCACGCTAATGCCGCTGTTCCACCGCACTTTAGAAAGATCATTAGGTAATTTTTGCATCGTAATTCTTAGATTTACCTGCTTGTTTTTCTGCATATTTTTAATTTGCAAAAATCCACATTTTACAAAAAAGTCCAGAGAGCATTTCAAAGTCGGGGTTTCGGGTCGATCGGACTTCTAACTCCGTCTACGCATCGCCTAAGGCTCTAGCTAGGATCTGATACCACTGTAGGGTTCCTAGGCACCCTAATGAGGTCTCACAAGGCATCGATCATGCCAAATTAAAATTTTAACGGTGCCGAGAAACCCGACTACGGATCGTTGGCTAGAATTCTAGGCGAAAAAGCTAACTAGTTAACAATTAACTAAGAGATACGGAAATACAACCTTTGTAGATCCGGTGCTCCACCTCCATAGCTCCGCAACGAAGTCATCTCCGCTGTCCAAAAGGAATCCGGGCTCTAGAGTCGGCTTCGTCGGAGAATGGACGGGCTAGGTCGTCGATGTCCATGCCGAAGATGATCTACGTCGAGACATCGCTAAATCAAGCTCCGACTTCACCAAGTCAAGAAACTTGTGAAGTAAACACACTCTACTACTTGGCAAGAGGTAGAGGATGAAGAAATAGGAAGTGGGTAGACTTTAGTTTTGGATTTCTCACTCTTTTTCATCACTTGCCATTAATGGAGCAAGCTTTCTTCATGTGAAGAAATGAAGAAGAAGAAGAAGCTAATTATGATAAGTTAATTCAAAAAGAAAAGAAATAACAATACTTATCATAATATTAACTCTAGTCAAGTGTAGAGAATGAATCATGGTTAGTGGGAATGGTTAGGGTTAAGGATGAGATAAGAATGGTTGACTTGATTAAAGTTTCATGAAGCTTCAACTAAACTCCAAAATAAGCCACCATTCTTATCTCCTTTCCATTTATTTTCCAAAAGAATAAACAAATAAATGAATAAATAAATAATGGGAGAAGAAACAAAACCCTAACCACTCTCACAACCATGGTTTAATCTTCACACAAATCCAAGTTAACATGTATCATCAAACATGATACAATCATGTGCACAAAACTATATCAAATATACAATATGCACATCCGAGCGAGAAAATCCGTTTAAAGTGAACCGATACTAGTTAATGCAAAGTAATATATCAAATATATAATTATGCATTAAATCATTAAATCAACACTTGATTTAATGATCCGGTCATATCGCATATAACCGACTAATATCAACAGTAACAACTTATCGTATCAACACTTGATCCGATAACCCGGCTATATCGCATATAACCGATCAATGTCACATATCGCGAGAATCGAATACAGTATCACATACTGGTATCATTCTCGGTCCCGCACATATCTCATATGCACTCCTATTTCGTTTCGCTTGAGCCAGGAAACCTCTGTGTAGGACTCTAAAGACTCGTCAATACGCCGGCAGCAGATGATGATCATATCAAGCATCCACAAGCCGCAAGCGGTCTGCTAAACGTAACGGCCACCCGGGTATTGAGCGATCTGAAGATCGACGAGCAAGCCCGCTCACACTCCAGTGAATCCGACCAGTAACACTACCGTACAGTCCGGTCTGATCGTCTGATATGTCGCATATCTCGCCTAGGGGTGGTAAACGTCAGACCCCAATAGCTCGATAAGTCGTGTCGATATGAGGTCTATAACAATTCGAGAAACTACTGGTAACACTTACCAGTAAATCTCAGCAACCCTGGCCAGGGATTTCCTGTTATAGCCAATCGAACACAGCGCAACATTAACCCCCTATACCGGGAGAGACGAATCCCCTCCTATCGCTCATTGCCTCCATGTGACTCGGGACTGTACCCAAAAACCACCGTTTTGCACGCCCTCTTGGACGTGGTAAGATGGAAATCAAAGCACAGTGGGAACCATACAAGACTCTATGACGATCTCGGGTCAACAGACTACTCTGTACCAGTGTCACCAGAGAACTGCCATCTGACGTGAGGTATAATACCATCTGGGAGTTCTCGGCGAGTCCGTCCAGTGTACCCAGTCTGTACTGAGCACCCGTATATCATCTCTGATGTCAAACACCGATGGATATGGGATCATCCATCGCCCATCTGTATGGGTCGAGAAGGTATACGCTAGTCTACTCTGGTATATCGATGCCCCGTCTCGATATACCCACGACTAGGGACTGTGAAGGATGTACTTATGGACTACCATGTCCCCACTAGTATGATCCGCATCATAGTCCAGGTAGTCAAGTACACATCCTAAGGGCTTTACCAACATGTAACAGAGAGACAATCAGTATACACGTTAAGGTAAAGATCAACCATATAGCATATTATCATGTCGAGCAAGAAAGTCCTCCCTATATATGTCCCAGCATCCACTACAATATACATCCTATGTATAGTAATGGCCTCTAGGGCATACAAATAACTAACACCGCCGGCTTAAAGATTTTTTTTGTTTGTTGTATATTTTTTTGTATTCATTTATGAAGAGGAATATCTTGTATTCATTTTGATTCTTTTTATGAGATTACTTTGTATTCATTTGGATTCATGAATAAAGAACCATATTTTATCTCATATTAGCGCTTCCTATTCTTTGTCGTGTCGTTGGCATGTTACTTTAGTAAATGCGGCCCATAAATGGTAGACAACGGTCCATCTTGACTTCTTTGTTAGGTAGCGATGGCTTAGGAAGCAGGTTCAGGTCTGCTGCCCAAGACTTTTCAACTTTATGAGCCGTGAGGGTCTCATAAAGACTTTCTTCCTAGGAGTCGAGAGGATCTCTGTTCCCTGATTAAAAATCAAAAAAAAACTTCAAAAGAGGCATCACGTGCTCACACGTGACCAATGGTCATGTGTTGACACGTGATGGTTAAAGCAGCAGCGCAAAATAGCGCAGAGAAGAGAAGCCATTCGGGGGGACGTGCTTACACGTGACAGGGGGTCACGTGCTCACACGTGACCGGGGGTCACGTATCAACACGTGACTGGCTTTAAAAGCCTCACGGTTTAATAGAATTAAATTCTAAAAAGTTCATTTAAATCTTTCCAAAATGGAAAAGAATTAAGGAGAACCGTTGGATTAAGAATCCAAGGGTGATTAAATATCACCAATTTATGGAAAAATCTTGGACAAGGAAAGATTTCTCCTAAATCTCACCGAAATAACAAATAGAATATCTTTGGATTAAAACATCCAACGGTGAATAAAATTCACCTAATAATCTTAAGGCTCAGATTAATGCTAAAAACAAAACAAATCTTTCAATGAGAGATTTACTAAAGAAATTGATTCTTTTCCTCCTCCTATAAATAGGAGTCGAGAAGGGAGAATTGAAAAGAGAGAGAGAACTTTGGAGAGAAAACGTGACAGAGAATTTTGGCATCTTGAAAATTCAGAAAGAAAACCCTAGGTAAGGAAAAGAAAGGGGATAAAAACTTCTGAGAAAGAGAATTTAATTCTCAAAGAATCTAAGGGTTTAACTCTTTTGCAAAGAACTTAGTTCTTCCCCTTGTTGAAGATCTGTACAGAGCACATCTCCCCATAAGTTGAGAATTTAATTCTCATCGGGTCGAGATCCTGCCATGCAGATCTAAAGCTTAGAGGGGGAATTGAGTTTAGAGAATTTAATTCTCCCAAAACAAAATTAGGGTTTAACCCTATATGGGAATTTAATTCTCCCAAGTTTACAGGAATTTAATTCCTTCAAGGTGGACAAAACTAAGGTTTAACCCTAATCGGGAATTTAATTCTCTAAATTCACAGGAATTTAATTCCTCTTAAAAATAGGGTTTTCACCTTCTATAAGAATATAATTCTTTTGCATATATAGGAATTTAATTCCTCTAAAAGAAAATTAGGGTTTAACCCTAAATAAGGATAAAATTCTTCTAAAGAAAATAGGAATTTAATTCCTCTGAAATTATAGCTGAGATTAAACCCACAGAGAATTTAATTCTCAAAAGATGAAGGGATCCTCAAGCATGCAAAGAACCCAGGTCACTTGTCTCCACGTGACCTCTGAAAAGAACCCCACAAATGAAGATGAAAGAGCTCTGAGGCAACGCCTCATGTGCTCCACGTGACCCCTGAAGCACAGAAAGAAAAAGCAACAGAAATAGAAGCTCTGGGTGCTCTCACGTGTTACCACGTGACCCTTTGGCAAAAGCTTTAACAATCAGTACACAAATCCCCGTCATGTGTCGGCACGTGATGCTCCAAAATAAAATATAAAAAGTATTCAATACTTTTTGCAAAGCAAAATAAGGGGAATCTGGGCGCTCTCACGTGACCCCTCTTTCATTAGTGTTTGACACTAATTCGAGATCTTTATTCCTATTGTTTAACACTGATTTTCTTAGTGTTTAACACTAATTTGAAAACCCTATTTGCAGTGTTTAACACTGTTATTTTCTAATGTTTGACACTAAATCGAGAACTATATTTCCAGTGTTTAACACTGATTGTACTCTTAGAGTTTAACACTAGTTTGAGAATTATATCTTTAGTGTTTAACACTTTTGATCTTTAGTGTTTAACACTACTTTTAGCCGATTTGGCTGATTTTTCAGAGGCAAAGCCTCCCCTTCAACTGAATCTCAAAATTGAATATTATCCAGAGCTATAGTGCTCGGTCGAAGATGGAAAGGTTATCAAAGCCCTTAAAACTTTTGTTTGGCATTGCTAAATAATGTGGGCTGAAACCAGACAAATGTCAAATAGTCCAACAAAAGGTCAAACTCAATTGGACTTAGCCCAAGCTGGTCATAAGTGCTCAATCCAGACTTAACTGAGCCAATGGGCTCATAATATAATTAATTGGTCTTGGTTCCAAATTGGGCTACAGATCATTTAATCCACCTTGGTTCAAGGGTACATCTCTTCACTCCTTTGATATTTGTCGTTGTAATTCCTCAACGTCTTCAAAAAGGTGACAGGTCCCAACGACCATACATTTCACGGACTGTGGGGTCCTTAAATTCATGGACTATGATGTCCTTAACCTTGACCTTGATGTCTTAAAACTAACAATGGACTGTGGGGTCCTTAAACTCATGGACTATGATGTTCTTAACCTCGACCGTGATGTCTTAAAACTAACATTGGACTGTGGAGTCCTTAAATCCATGGACTATGATGTCCTTAACCTTAACCGCAATGTCTTAAAACTAACATTGGACCGCAACGTCCTTAAACTACTTATCGACTGCAATGTCATTAAACTAAACAACAGAGCCCAATTGCTCTCTTGTCGGATCTAAACGATCCCGTTAAGTTGATCTTAGTCTAAAATTAGACTAACATATCCTTAACTAACATTTAAGTTGATCTTAGCCTCAAATAAGGCTAATGTATCCTTAAACACAAACCCCCCCAAACCCACATCTAAGAAAGATACGGATTTGGACTAGTCCACGCCCTACGGGCGACAACATAACTTAGTCTCCGTATACAATCCACGGGCAACCAAACACAAAACAAATACCTACGACACGAAGTGACCATCTGGAGAAGGAGAAAGTTGTTACCGCGATGCGGTAGCGTAATTAACTGCAGGGGCTTGCGCCAGCAGGGAAGAGTGTCCCCACAATCAAAAACCCCTCAGACGAGGGGGAATCTGGCGAAGTCTGCTACATCGGCCGCATCCGTTTAAACCTTCGATACACGGTGTCATAAATCAACTTGGCATCTTCGGAGAGGTGGACGGATAGCACCTATTAGTATCTGCCCCGAATCTCAGGCAAGACGTCTGTCGCGCCGTCTTTCGGAGGGGAACAGATTCTGGCACGCCCGGTGGGACCTTTTCCTCTTTCCACTCCACACTTCGTATGTCGTGTTCGCGAACTAATCGCGGTTTGCCAATGGTTGCCCTTGGGTTTCGAGGAACTAAGATTTGGTGTTTTGCTTGCTGCAGAAAGCAAAGGATCAATGGCTGGCACCTGCTCAAAGTGTTCCACATACAACTGCAACCTACGCTCCGCCTCGACTGGGGGCATAACCTAGGGCCCCAAGCGGCCTCTTTGTTCAGGATGCCCGTGGAGCAGAGTACTCAAGCCACCACAGAGCTGTTTTTCTGGACCATGCTCCCGCCAACGAGCTTCACTGCTCCTGTGCTAACACCGGAAGCTCCCAAGAAGTCATTCTTTGATCGTCTTACACCTACTGCGGCCCCTCTCAACGGGTCATCCAATACCAGCGCCTCGGTCTTCTCCAGATTGGGCCAAAATTCCCGCGGGTCCACAATGAAACTTGCAGTCCCAGAAAAGGTTATTCCGAAGAGAGTGACCAAACCTGATCCTGAAGTCGTCAAGGCGGCTTCTCCTGCTAAGGGGTCTGTCTTTACAAGACTGACCATCCCAACTCCCATTCCCGCTCCTGCTACTGAAAAGACATCAGTCTTTAATAGGATGACACCGGCAACAGCCCCTCCCCTGAACAGGGGGCAAGACAAGGCCATCCCCGTTACCGAGCCAATTCCATCAGCACGGCTCACTCGACGTCGCCACTGGCGCCGGGTAAGAAAGGCTGGGGGCAACTCCCCCTCGGGGCTAACTCCACCGGCGGAAATTAATGTTGTTCCAACCGGGAACAGCTTTGAGCTGCTGAACAGGGCACGCAGGAATTCACCAACTGCTGTGCTCAAAAGATCTCCTCCACTGGTAGAGACCGTCGTAGAAACAAAGCCGGAGCAGTCCTCTCAACGGCTGTCTTCCAAGGTCTACAAAATTTGGCGACGAGTCCGAGAATCGGTGATTGATCCGAATTTCTCCCACCAGCATAAGAAGTCGAAAGTTCGACAGGAAGAAAACCGTCCTGTTAAGCCACGGAAGACGACGGCTACCTGGGTGCCCACTGCAACGGCCCCCTTAACTTCGATCGCCCACAAGAGAAGAAGGCCGGAGAAATTCCCCACGCCTGCTACAAATGTCAAAGGCAGTGAGCCTAAACGCCCAAAGTCCGGGGGCATGGTGGTAAATACCGTCTACATAGCGTCCGGGAAAGAGGATAGCCGTATATCCACAGGTCATCGACCGCTTATGCGATCAATGACTAAGGCTCAAGAGTAGCACCAGAAGCTCTAAGGGATGATGAACGCGATGGCCGCACTCACCGGGCCAAAAAAAAGCCCAGAAGCATCCTCGGATCAACGCCAGGAGCAAGAAACCGATGCCGAATTACTTCGGAGAATACTTGAAAAGAAGGACAGAGAGGCTGCGGAACAAGCAGCCAATATAAAAAGAATAGCCCTTCTGTTCCAAGACATGGTAGGTATGATGATCCAGCCGGATCCTCCAGCCGAAGATCTTCTGATTGTCCTCGAAGAAGACAAAGGAGAAACGTCAAATCCACCTCCGGCTCTGTCAACAGCCAAAGAGGAAATAATCTCTAAGGCCGCCCTGGATAACTATATTGCTCAGCAAATAAGAGTTCACCAGGCAAATGAGGCAGCCGGCCAAGTTATCAAAACAGGGCGACCATATCCGTGCTGGTATAATCAGATAAAATACCCGCCGGGCTACACGATCCCGAAATTCCATATCTACAAGCGGACAGGCAATCCCCATCAACATGTCGCCCAGTTCAGGGCTCTTTATGGTAACACCGGCGGCGATGATAAGCTCTTGCTTCGCCAATTCGTCGGCAGTTTATCGGAGACGGCATTTGAGTGGTATTCTGAACTTCTAAATGACTCCATCAAAACTTTCGCTGAAATGGGATTGTTGTTTACCTAGCGTTTCGCAAGCGCCATCGAACGTACTCCAATCACGGTGTTGATCAATGCCAGGGTGAAACCAGGCGAGACATGGGTTCAGTAAGCAATCCGATGGCGGAATTTGTGGTCGAAGTGCGAACAACGCATCGAAGAAGCCCCAGCGGTGGGCATGTTCGTGGGCAACCTAGACCCTCATGGAACTATTTCACAGTGTAAGTGCACGGCGGCGCCCCGACCGTCAATCCGACGCCGGAATGCGGAAGCGATGCTTTTCTTTAACTTTTCAAACCGGCACCACCGCGCACTATAAACCCGGATCGGGCCATTATTCTACTCCTAGCTATCTAGAGAACGGGTAGAGAGATATACCGAGCGATCCGTGTCCTTCGGTCTTCTCGTCATCGTCCCGATCTCCCCGCGGAATCTCCGGTCTGCACCAAGTCGCCGGAAGGGCACCACGTCGCCGGCTTCTTTTACGGGCTCCCGCCTCTGGTCCGAGGCAACTCGGGCACGAAATTGGCGAGTCAACGTACCCAAGGTTTGTTGTAAAATATAGTGTAGTGCTATATGTGTCTCTAGGGGTTGAGGGAGTTGCCAAATGGTGGAGGAAATGATATGGACTTTTGGAGGAGGAGCTATATCATTTTGCAAAGCCAAATGAGAGGATTCTCCCACACCACAAATTTGGACAGCCCCATCCCTTGGCCGGCCTTGGCAAGGAGAGAGTGAGTGAAGAGAGTGAGTGGATCAAAAATATGAGTGAGGAAAAAGCTAAAGGGGGTATCTCATCATGCAAGAAAGAGAGAGAAAGGTAATGATGTGAAGAAATGATCACAAGTAAATCCAACACTCAAACCCATCATCATGACCCTCCATCATCACACGCAAAAGTCAAGCCATGATGAAGTCAAGAAGTCAATGGAGGCTAAACCATCATGAACAACAATATGCAAAAACAACCCTCCAAAATACTTATTTGCACAAATGCAAATAAGCCCTCCTCCACCAATCTTCGGCCAATGAAAGATACAAAGAAATATGGCCGAAACGGAAAACAAACTGGCAACTCCAAAAAACTGATCCCGTAATAAATTACAGGAAAACCCCGCTGCTGTGTAAACACACCCGCATTTGTATTCCGACTGAATACAAATGCAATGAGACAAAATCTACACTATACAATACTAGGATCCGGCTTAAACCAAAGCCGGCTAGTATTATCCGTCCGATCATGATCCGTGCAATACCGCACGTATCTGATCGAACCCTGCCATATCTCCATACGGCCTCTACAACGTTTCGCCCGAAACTTGAGCAACTGTCTATGGGGGACTCTAAAGACTCGTCAACACCTTAGTTGTGGATTTAACCACTAGCACGTCAGAGGTGTTAGCCTATACGTAACGGGCTACCAGGTATTGACCAAAAGGGACGTCTGTGAGCGAACTCAGCCTGACACCCTACTGAGCCTGTCAGTGACAATATCCGTACAGTCCGGTCCGTTCGTCTATGAGCATCGCATGGCGGGCCTAGGGGGTTGGTAAAAGTCAGACCCCCAAAAGCGGAACAAGTCGTGTCAGAGATCAGACCAGAACACCCTGAGATACTACTGGAATACCTACCAGTAAATCTCCTGCCTTGGCCAAGGACTTTTCATGTTCTGGCTCTCCTAGACACAGCGCGAACTCACCCCCAATACCGGGAGAGACGAACCCCTGCAGATCCGCTCACTGCCTCCATATGGCTCGGGACTGTACCCAACTAAAACCTGTTTGCACGTCTCCTTTGAGCGTGGTAGGGTAGTAATCAAAGTACAGTGGGAACTCACACGAGACAAATGACGATCCTCAGGTCGATGAACTAACCTGTACACATGTCACCAGGGAACTGCTATCTGACATCAGGTATAAGACCAACTAGCATGTTCCCGGCGAGTCCTGTCCGGTGTACTCATAACCCAATGAGCACCTGTATACATCTTAGGTGATCCAACTGACACCAGTGGCTTGTGAGACCGGCCACCGCCCCTCGTCGGGGTCTCGACTGTATACACTAGTCTACTCTGTAGTATCGATGCCCTATCTCGAAACTCCCACGACTAGGGATCTTTTAAGGATGTGCTTATAGACTACCAGCTCCCACGTATATGATCGCCCTCATACTGCTGGCAGTCAAGCAAGAATCCTAGGGGCTCTATCAACGTGTAATAGCGACCTGTCTGGTCACCTAAAGCAATACACGATGATAAAGATAAACCAGATAGCATACTATCATCTTGAGTAAGACTGTCCTACCGGGATAGGTCCTCTCTCAATCATTGCAATCACGTGCCTGTGATCCAATAATTGACTCTGAGGGCACTATCTCCAACAATCTCCCACTTGCACTCAAGGCTAATTATTGCGATGTCGCATACTCACAGCCCGTGTGATACCGAACACCCAACTCCTCTACTAGTCAGTCTCACAAATCCCGTTTGCGAAACTATTGCGTTCGAGGAATAGCCTCAGTGAGTGGATCCGCCTTGATGTTTCTTTCTTTGTCTCTCTATATCTCAAGTTCGCGGAGAATGCCATCTCCCGAAATGAGCAATACCTGTCTTAGAATGTGTCTGGATGTCTGATGGGACCTAGCTCATAAATGAACTCCAAATCCAAACTTCTTAGACTGTATCGTCAACTGAACTTAATCAGTATCCTGCACCATGCCTCCCTCAGTATTGCCTTGGACCACCTGTCCAAAATACTGCCCCTCGTCATAAGGAAAACTATAACTCTGACAACCTCCTTGTCATCCAGGTCACCTTGGAAGCCTGGAATGATAACTGTCTCCCGAATGAGGCTGTCGTTATCATATCCGTAGAACATCCATTTATGTTCTAAAACTGCTTCCGACTGTTTCTCCAGGATTGGATCAATATCAACTCATTGCACCTACTGCAAAAACAACATCTGGTGTGGTACTTGACATCTCATGATTGACTCAATTGCCTACGCAAGTGATCTGCCAATCATGCACATCCCTCTTCCCTTTAGTCTGTAAGACACCTTTAGAGAGGGTGACTCCATCACCTGCAGGTACACTACCGTGCCAGGAGTCGTCCATTCTAAATACTCTTAGAATGCTGTCTAAGTACCCAGATTGGGAAACTACCCAAATCTAGATCTAAAACCATAAATCCAGTAACCAGAATGTTTGATATGAAATCCATTTCCTTTATGGAGAAAACACTGTGTGACGACCAAAATGTAACCGATCGTAGTATAGGAGTATCACTTCCTACTCTGTGTATGTCATCCAAATACTATGACATCACACCCTACTACCTTCTTAACAGATCCATCTCTTATTCTGATGAAGTCAAACCTATGACTGTCACATCAGAAATAGATGATCTATCTCCGCTACATCTGCTTCAGTCTATAAATAGACATAAGCCACCTGTCCACCAATGCTTCCGCTGCTCCCACTGACTACAACAACCCTCTGGCAGAGTCATATAGACATACACTTCTAAAGCCAGTTTAGAATGACGCTATACTCATCCTCCTGCCGGGTCTCACAGTCTGGAACAACAGCAATGGCAAGTCTGGGTAAACAAGAACTTCCCTGTCACCATCCTTGAGGCTACCGGAGTACCTCTCGGTTGCCTGAAGTTACCCATCGTATCTGCGGAGTGGCCAATGGAATGTCAAATCAGATTGAATCTTTAGGTTCTTATCAAATCTTCAGTAATCGTTTGCGGTTCTGGAATCACTTCCAGTTCTACCATACTCCCACTACTGTTTTCTGAAAAAATCCACTTTTGTTAAAGCTGTGGCGAGTCTAGAACAATAGCACTATTGATCTTCCAGATGGTAGAAAGTCAACCCTCGTCATAGCCTGGGTCAACCTATAAACAGCCATTACAGAAACGTGCCTTGAGTTATCCAGAGTCTGGTTTTAAGCATAGTCCGGACAACTCCCCGTACCTTAACATCATTAAGATATGAACTGTTCTATATCCAATATAGAACCAGAGGCACTGATTTAATTGAACCAGATTCAAATCATGCAGTTATCTCCAGTGCATGTCAACTAAATGGAAAAAGGCCGATCAGCGTTACTCAACTTAGGAGTGCTACCAATTATGAGTAACCTGAAAAGAGAAGCAAGTTCTCTTAATCATTACTATCAACTGAACACCATACACAAGTATCTACATCTTCGATCACCTTGAAGAATCCCGATACTTGCAACACCTGGTTCTCTACTTTATTCATATACCTATAACTTCTCAAAATTCGGACCCTGTGTTTTCGTGAAACACCTGTCTAAAAACTAGAGAAGTCATAAGTAAACCGAATATAGTACGAGAACCAACCCCTTTGTCCTCATGGACGCTGGACAGCATACAATACTCTGTATAAGTCCCTTGAGTCTAATAACTCATTCCATGTATGTCGTAGGTTGAAAACTGTATTTATGGTTAAGAAGAATTACACCGCTGTTTAATGCTCCTTACCTAACCATCTACTGATATAGGTAAATGTCGTAGAGATAATTTCATAAAGGTATATCTCACTCTATGAAAATAGACGTACAAATATATCAATTTGAAATTGGTGCACAACAACGGATATTCAAAACCAAATATTTGCCGTCCGGCAAACAACCCAGGTGACTTCCTCAAATATCACCGATTACAACGAATCCCGATATAATGAGGATAATCACCCAATTCCCAATAACTTACTCCCACTCATCATCTGTAAAACCATACAGATGTGAGAATCATACCTGCTAAATACATACCCTGGAGCAAGTGCTAATTGGCAAATCAGTTTTCTTTTAACAGTACACAGTGAAACTGAAACATTGAAATGTTTCGTAGGGGTATCCTGGTATTCCTAGTAATGCCTCTTCCATTATCCAGATTCACAACTGTAACCGTATAATTCTTTGCCATCTCTCCAAATCCCTTTATATGTCTTTAGTCATTACCTTCTGCATACCCCTTTAGACCAAATGGTTTTCTTCCTTCCCTACCGTTCGGCACCAGCCTATGGTTTGGAAGAAGACTATCCAATAAGCATAATGGGTGTACTGTCCTAATCCTAGGAACACTCGCAATGAGAGAAGGTGAAAATAAAAGACAACCGAATAAACCTTATTCCTATTTCTCCTGAACCAGAATCCATCCCCGAACTGGAACAAGTTCCTTTCGAGTTCGTATATAACCATACTATGGAGTATCCAATAAACTATGGATCTTCGTAGTGATACGGAGTGTTCTGGAGAAATACAAAGGTGATTTAGGATTGGAGAATAAATACTTGGTTTGGTCGTGAATAGCAGTCGCAATTTACTTTTCCCTCTTACTAATCCCTTGTTATGTCTTTACTTAATACCTTCTGTACACCATCGTTATGCTAATTGGTTTTCTTCATTCCCCACCGTTCGGCACCAGCCTAAGATTTGGAAGAAGACTATCCAATTTGCGTAATAGGTGTACTATCTCCTAAACCAAGGAGTACTCGCAACCTGAGAGATGGTAAAATGAAATGACAACTGAATAGTCCTATCCGTTTTCTCTAGAACCGGAAACCATCCTCGAATAAATTCCTTCGAGTTTGTATATAACCATACGATGGTTTTGTCCAATTGAAGTGGACGTTCGTAGTAATACGGGGTGTCCTGGAGAAAAGGGTAAAAGTAGGAGTGGCAATGAGGTTTGCAACTCTGACAATCCGAAAGCCAGTGTTTAGAAGGTTCGGTCAACTTGGTCACTGAGTCATAGTCTTAGGGTCGGGTCAATGGTCGCTGCTAAAGAGAGAGAGAAAAGAAACACTCAGCGTGCACTCTAACCTAGATCAGCATGGTTACCAATTTATCTAATCTGGAAACCTCCCACTGTACCGTCAAATTCTCCTCCAAACCTGAAAGAAGAATTAGTCGGGATCACCCGAGGAGTAAACCAACTCATCAGTGGGAATCGGATCCAACTATCATCACATGATAACGTGACGGAATCTGCTCACATCATCACACTCCAGAAGGTATGTGCATATCTAGCAAGTTTCAGTTTCTTTAGAAACTCCCAATGTGATTTCTGCCCTATGCTCTTATGACCTTGACTTTGGCCAACATATCATAAGTCACATGTCAAGTTCTACCCGTCATTCTCCAGGTTAATTTGAGCCCATCCGTACATACCCTTGACTTTGGCCAAAATAGTAGTACGACTGCCCCAAACCAACGCATCTATCTATGCTGCATATGAATACCCAATAGCTACCAATCACTGTGCCTTGACTTTGGCCAACATACGCAGCTTGAATACTATTGACCACCCATATGAAACGACGGAGGGCTATGAATGGTTTCTGGCGAAAACCTTTAACGTAATGAACTTGATATCGTTGAAGGAACCGGATAGCTTTTTGAAAATATAGTGACGAAAACCTTTGCTAAAGAGGTCACTCCCGGTGAAGGGATCTCGGCTCTTTCCCCGTAGAATGAGGTGCAGGATATTCCAACTGAATACCACGATGCAAAGCAAAAGTAATCGGCTATAGTGAAGTTATTGCCCTGACGCAAACTTTTGTCCAAGGGGTCACTCCCGGTGAAGGGATCTCGGCCCTTGCCTCGTCGACTGAGGAGCAGGATATTCCAACTGAATACCACTGTGCAAAATAAAAGAGAACGCCCTTGCAATAACAGCTTTTTGAAAAATGTTCCAACAACATCAGAATAGGTTTGTTTTTAACTTGCATTGATCTGAATCAACGCAGTCCCATCAATTGATCACACCACAAAGAACGAAAATAATAACGTACGTATATGTCATCCGCATTCGCCACTGTGTCCCGTCATTACCCGTTAGGTTAGCTAACTAACGACAGAGCGAGGACTGGACTAGCGCGGATGCAAAACATATACAACATCTACTAGTATATATATCAATATATAATATTTCGCTCAAGGCGTGATAAAATGCAACATCACAGAAATGTACAGCATCACAGAACAATACAGATATCTGGGATCCCCGGGTTTCACAGAGCCGCTACTGAAACCCGACGTTCCCCTGGTCGTGTGGATAGCCTGTGCAATGAAATCCTAGACCCCTACGGGCGCGGCAAGTTACCCGCCAAAACCTGAAGCGAGACAGCCCCCTTCAGCAACGTGAATGGACCACTCAGCACTTCACGGAATCCGGTAACTTGAGCACCCCTCCTGGGTCAACCTGTACCCCCTATGAGTGCGGCGAATAGCCCGCCAATTCTAGAGTGAAGCCCCATCCCCGTCTCAATGCCATGAGATGCGGGCTTGTTGCCCTCTAGAACCCGGCTATCCGTGCACCCCACCTTGGGGTAATCCTAGTACAGAAAGTAAAATATACATACAACGGGTACATCGACCTCGACCTGGTTGTGCCCTAAAAGAATAATACAAACAGGCAGTGACGGCAGTCCACATGTCGGACGCTCGCCCCGCAATATCAAATGTACATAATACAACAAAAACTGTACTAGCATTGCATCCAGGCTATCCCCCATGACCAATCCGCAACATCATAGCACAATCACAGAACATCAACGTGAATGTTACGTTCGCAAATCCGTCTAACCGGGCTATAGCAGTGAGACAGGATTTACCGATCAAGTGACATTCACGGTCGCAGATATAATGTTAATACTGTGAACTAATGTGTTTAAAGTTTTCAATCGATCAAATTTTACTAAGTGGGCCCCAAACTTTACTGTAGCACTTAAAGAAATCTGGGCCCAAAAAATAACATTCCAAAAACCCCATTTTCCACTCAGGAGCTCTCTGTGAAATTTTGGTACCATGAACAGTGAAAAGAGCGGCTGAACCGCGGCCCAAGCATGGGTTTGGCCACGGTTCCGCGGTGGTGTAGACTGTTCACGAGACCAAATTTTCCCAGAACTCTTAAAATTCCCTGCACATCATTCTGCAACATACTGAAAAATTTTTGGAGCCAAAAATAAATCGACAGAAAACTGATGTGCATGATATCGGGTTTTCGGAAAATCCGTTCGATCGAAATGTAAACACATTAGACAAAGCTAGACTAGGTTAATGGCGAGGCTCTGATACCACTGTAAGTGCACGGCGGCGCTCCGGCCGTCAATCTGACGCCGGAATGGGGAAGCGATGCTTTTCTTTAACTTTTCAAACCGGCACCACCGCGCACTATAAACCCGGATCGGGCCATTAATCTAGTCCTAGCTATCTAGAGAACGAGTAGAGAGATATACCGAGCGATCCGTGTCCTTCGGTCGTCTCGTCGTCATCCCGATCTCCCCGCGGAATCTCCGGTCTCCACCAACTCGCCGGAAGGGCACCACGTCACCGGCTTCTTTTACGGACTCCCGCCTCTGGTCCGAGGCAACTCTGGCACGAAGTTGGCGAGTCGACGTGCCTAAGGTTTGCTGTAAAATATAGTGTAGTGCTATATGTGTCTCTAGGGGTTGAGGGAGTTGCCATATGGTGGAGGAAATGATATGGACTTTTGGAGGAGGAGCTATATCATTTTGCAAATCCAAATGAGAGGATTTTCCCACACCACAAATTTGGACAGCCCCATCCCTTGGCCGGCCTTGGCAAGGAGAGAGTGAGTGAAGAGAGTGAGTGGATCAAAAATATGAGTGAGGAAAAATTCCAAGGGGGGTATCTCATCATGCAAGAAAGAGAGAGAAAGGTAATGATGTGAAGAAATGATCACAAGTAAATCCAACACTCAAACCCATCATCATGACCCTCCATCATCACACACAAAAGTCAAGCCATGATGAAGTCAAGAAGTCAATGGAGGCTAAACCATCATGAACAACAATATGCAAAAACAACCCTCCAAAATGCTTATTTGCACAAATGCAAATAAGCCCTCCTCCACCAATTTTCGGCCAATGAAAGATACAAAGAAATATGGCCGAAACGGAAAACAAACTGGCAACTCCAAAAAACTGATCCCGTAATAAATTACAGGAAAACCCCGCTGCTGTGTAAACACACCCGCATTTGTATTCCGACTGAATACAAATGCAATGAGACAAAATCTACACTATACAATACTAGGATCCGGCTTAAACCAAAGCCGGCTAGTATTATCCGTCCGATCATGATCCGTGCAATACCGCACGTATCTGATCGAACCCTGCCATATCTCCATACGGCCTCTACAACGTTTCGCCCGAAACTTGAGCAACTGTCTGTAGGGGACTCTAAAGACTCGTCAACACCTTGGTTGTGGATTTAACCACTAGCACGTCAGAAGTATTAGCCTATACGTAACGGGCTACCAGGTATTGACCAAAAGGGACGTCTGTGAGCGAACTCAGCCTGACACCCTACTGAGCCTGTCAGTGACAATATCCGTACAGTCGGTCCGTTTGTCTATGAGCATCGCATGGCGGGCCTAGGGGGTTGGTAAAAGTCAGACCCCCAAAAGCGGTACAAGTCGTGTCAGAGATCAGCCCAGAACACCCTGAGATACTATTGGAATACCTACCAGTAAATCTCCTGCCTTGGCCAAGGACTTTTCATGTTCTGGCTCTCCTAGACACAGCGCGACCTCACCCCCAATACCGGGAGAGACGAACCCCTGCAGATCCGCTCACTGCCTCCATGTGGCTCGGGACTGTACCCAATTAAAACCTGTTTGCACGTCTCCTTTGAGCGTGGTAGGGTAGTAATCAAAGTACAGTGGGAACTCACACGAGACAAATGACGATCCTCAGGTCGATGAACTAACATGTACACATGTCACCAGGGAACTGCTATCTGACATCAGGTATAAGACCAACTAGCATGTTCCCGGCGAGTCCTGTCCGGTGTACTCATAACCCAATGAGCACCTGTATACATCTTAGGTGATCCAACTGACACCAGTGGCTTGTGAGACCGGCCACCGCCCCTCGTCGGGGTCTCGACTGTATACACTAGTCTACTCTGGAGTATCGATGCCCTATCTCGAAACTCCCACGACTAGGGACCTTTTAAGGATGTGCTTATAGACTACCAGCTCCCACGTATATGATCGCCCTCATACTGCTGGCAGTCAAGCAAGAATCCTAGGGGCTCTATCAACGTGTAATAGCGACCTGTCTGGTCACCTAAAGCAGTACATGATGATAAAGATAAACCAGATAGCATACTATCATCTTGAGTAAGACTGTCCTACCGGGATAGGTCCTCCCTCAATTATTGCAATCACGTGCCTGTGATTCAATAATTGACTCTGAGGGCACTATCTCCAACACACAGTTCTTGATGTTCTTCAAACCGACCACCTTCCAGGCTTTAATCGATAAGCTAGCCCATATGGATCAGATGGGTCACAAACCGTCTCCCCCAAAGCCGGAACCGCGGAACGATAAGGGTAAAGGGAAGGCAACCTTCGTTGCAAACACCCAACAGCAGCCCAGTGCTCCATGACTAGCGGATCAATTGGAAGAGAGACGGCGCTATTACAATGAGAAAATGAAGCGCCCCTACTCATTCCCACAGGATAAAACGAAGAGGCTGTTCGAGCTGGCAGTGCGCAACAAGCTTATTAACTTACCAAATCTAAGGCGACCGCCGCAACCCAGCGAGGTGAATAATCCCAATTATTGCCCTTACCACCAAACGGTAAGCCATCCGATTGAGGATTGCTTCGTCTTTAAGGGATGGATTGAGGATCAGTACCTACAAGGCAAGTTTGCGCTGTCTGAGAAGTGGAAAGTAAACCCACCATAACCACACACTCTTAAGAAGACGGACACATCGGGAGCAACGTGCTCTTTTGTTGAAGAAGCTCCATGGGAGGTCGTACTTTCAGCCAAAACCAAAAGGATGATGAATGATCTCCAGACATACCCAGCGATCAGGTGGAAGAACCCGTTGGAACCCCAGATCATCGAAGGGATGCTGAAGCCGCGCCCAACTCCAAAGATTGGTGGTGATAGCCAAAGTGCTCACACCGAGCCGTCAAAATCTTCGAAAAAGAAAAAGAAATCCAAGAAGCCCGTGAAGCCTGGCGACGAGCGCACGGACCTACAGAAACAGATTGATGCGCTGGAAGAATACAACCAGAAGGAGCGGACTCCAATCATGCTCCAAGAGTTCCTCAGCCACGTCCTTGAGACGAAAATGATGGAGAAGACTCGTTGTATGGATCTAAGGAGTACGTGGAAAGTTGCCACGTGATCCCTCACTCATCGATAAATGATGAAGAAACTCCTGGCACTGGGACGCTGGGGGCAGATCCTAAGCCGGAACTTCTGGGGCTATCGGATGAAATAATTGATGCATTCCTGAACACGGCTCTTTTGAAAAGTAAAGCTGATAGGAAACGCGAGATGGCCATATTGGAAAGAGCCAAACGCCGATGGCTAGACGAAAGAGTCGAGACACTTCCGCCAAATCAAGGAACATCCGTCACGGATAAAATCAAGTTCAAGATGAGGAAATGGTTTGCTAAACCCATATCAATGGGAATGAAGCTACCACCCTCTGAAGGAAACTCTCCCAATGAAGCAAAGATGCATCCTAGCTACTTCTTATATCACCAAAAGATTGCGCACCCTATTGAAGAGTGCAATACTTTTAAAAGATGGTGGCAGGGATATGTTGCTCACCGGCAACATTTTAAGCGGATGAAACGCAGAACTCGTCGAGAGCAAAGAAGTATGACTGAGGAGTACAAAAGAACTACCGGTAACTGTCCCACGGTCAGCACCGGAGGATCGTAGGTTCTCACTTTCGGGAGCGACTCTGACGAGGAAATGGCTCTGGGCCCTCTCTTTAAAGAATCCATCTTGGGGAAAGAGGAAGAACCGAAGGCGTACGAAAACATTCAGCTGCGCAATCGCACGCTTCCAGAAAAGAATCTCGGACCTACAAGTAGAAAAGATAAGGAAAAAGAAAAGGTCTCTGAGGATATCGCCTTAGATGACCAAGTCATGAAAGAGCTGACTACCAAGGACTCGCCAAAGAAAAGTAAGGTGGACTACAACTTCCTAGCGCACCTGAGGAAGCTACCCTCTCAGCTCAGGATTCTCGACGCCCTTTTATTATCAAAAGAAGCAAGAGATTCATTAATCAAGGCACTGCAAGAGCCCGAGCAATTCCAAGCTTTCCTCGCCGAAGAAAAGATGAAGAATGAGCTGGAAGAAGTGCACACAGCCGATGTCACTTTCGGTGATGAAGACCTTCTCCTCAGGACGTGTAATTGAAAGATTTTAATTAGCTTATGCGCTTTTAAAAGATGAATCAAAGAATTTAGTAACCGCAATCAAGAACGGCGTCGCTTGGTAGCTAACCGGTGAGTACGGGTCGGTCCACAGGGATTTTGTGAATTTCCTAATTGGTCTAACGAGTTAATTCCGAACGGTGTGAACGGATTGATTTAATCTAAAATCTAAATTAATCTAGATCTAAATCTTTCTAGGATTAGGTTTAGGGTAAGTTTGGAAATGAAATAAATCCCACCGCTTTCTATACCCAAATTAAGATCTATGAGGCGTTATGGTAATTATTAATAAAGGGGATTAGAACCATCGGGAAGATATTTATTCCTCTAGGTTCTTTTCCTTCCTTTATCGATCCTTACCCTAACCTCCATGGAAAATACACTCAACCGGTCCTTTATACTACGGTATCACCGCTACCTCATGGGATAGGATGCCGTAGGGAGCGATGTGTGCATGTTTTGCATGGAGCCCTATAAAAACGTGTGATGGGCAAGAAAGGGGTGAGAGATCTCCATCTCTCAAGCCTTCCCCAAAGCTAACCCTAACAAGCGAGGAGACTACTCGCTCATTAGGGAATTGAAGAATATATCTAACTATCTGACTAGGGCAAGGAATTAAAGATCTATACTAAGGCAATTAAATAAACTACTTACTTTATTGATGGCTCTCTCCAAACATTTACACAGGACTTTTCAGATTTGAATAGCTGAAATGAAAAGAGGCATAGATGCTCTCCAAAAGAAATCTGAATTTTATTAATGAAAGGAGCCATAACCTAATACAAGATTTAGGGTTCCTATTTATAGAGGATAGAAACCCTAGGGTTACAATTGACTCGCACATCTGCTATTACAAAAATACCCTTAGGAAAAAGACCTAGTCAACGCCCGCCAGCCATTTCCAGAAGTTCGCACCGACACGGGTATCACCCGGCCGCGAATCCGTGGCCAAAGCCCATGTTTGGCCGTGGTTCCGCGGCCTTATGTGGGCCTTGTGGGCTAATTTCCTTTGGGAATCTCCTGGTTGGCTTTGTCTTCTTCTTTCCATAGTTTGTTCTTCAGAATGTCTTTTGTTTCTCTTCCAGATCTCCACAGTGAATAATTGTATTGGACTATTACCGTTGCTTCGTGACGAAGTCTTGATTCTTGCGCTGCTTTTGTTCTTTTTGAACTTGTTAATTGATCTTCAATGTTCCTCAAGATGTGGGCACGATCAAGATTCCACCATTTATCGGTCGTAGTCTCACTTTTGTATCGTCTTATGTCTTTTTCACTATTTTTGTCTTGAGAATCTGTAACCTGCAACTATGTAGCAGACATGGGTCAAAAGCACCTGTTTATTTGTAAAATGTCTAGGAATGGGGAAAATAATAATGCAATATTATGATATGAACAAATACCCCCGAACTTATCTTTTGCTCGTCCTCGAGCAAACCTAGTTTTATTCTCAACAAAAACCTAACCTCACTTTTGCAGGGAAACACAATTGCACTGAGCTCGTGCAAAAAGCCGTTAAACCTCTAGGTGTCCCTGGTAGGAGGAGTGTTGTCTCCTGAGGGTTTTCAGCGGATACTACCCACAAAATCCTATCAATTTAGCCCATTAACTTTTATTCTCCAATTAGGTTTTCCAACAAGAACTCTATTATCTTCGACTCGTAAATTATCCACCCATATTCTTCACGCTTCCTTATCATTTAACTTAAGATTATATATATTCTTGTGAATTTACTTAGCTTTCGACATCTCTTAAGTTTTCCTTCTAGGGTTCTACCTCAACTTAGGAATTTTTATCATCTCTATTAAAGATACAAGTCCTATTCTTCATTCCTATCTCTTATTTAAATCCCAATCACATACCCCTACGTGTGTGTGTATATCACCCCTACACTTGGAAATTCAAATCAAGCAATCATACTCTTGTCCTATGTCCAAAGCACTTCTTAATTGGTGAATTTTTAAATGAATTTTGCTCACACATCCTTCATGTGATCGTTAATACTTCTTGAGGTACCAACAACCGATTACAAAATGTGTATGCACAATAAGGCATAATTCCTAGTCTTGTAATACCTAAGGCTTTGGCAGTGACTCCCAAACCAGTTGGTCTAAGGCACTAGGTGATGAAGCACCATCGCTAAAATATTGTTTTCTATTTTTGCAGCCTTAAGTAATCAAAAAAACCAGTGTTCATTTTTTTATCTCTTTATTCACACTTGAATTTTTATTTTATTTTCTTCGTACTAAGGACTTTAGACAAGAGCATTTCAAGGTCTCCTCTACTATTCCAAATTTCAAGGTGCGTGTTTGTGCAATTTGTAGGGTATATCTTTTCAGAATCTAGACTTAAGCTTAGGAATTATTTTTCAAACTTATACTTTAATAAAAATATCAATACTCTTCCCTTGTTTTAACTTAGCCCAAGAAGTCAACTCGAAATTTGCCTATTTCTAAATAAACTATAAAGACATATACTTTCTACCATTAAATTTTAAAAAAGGTTATTTTTAGGGTTTTTAATTTACTAAGTTTAGAATCTAGTTGTTCTTAGCTAGTTAACCTTTTTGTCAAACTCAAGTCAATTATGGCCAAAATTGAATACTTTAATTTTTATAATTTTTAAAATTTTCAATTTTTTTATGGGTTTTAAAATAAGTATGCAAATGCAAAAATATGTACACATGAATGCGAAGGAAGAAGGCTTACCGAGCATACCCCCAAACTTAAACTTGACAGTGTCCTCACTGTCATGCTACACCAAGAGAGTCAAAATGTCGGCACTCCCCTGTTTATTTATTTATAAATTTTTTTTATTTTTTATTTTTTATTTAAAAGAAAAACAAAATATATATACAACAAGGTTCCCCCCAAACTTAAGCGAAATAATGTTTCCACTGTTTAAGCGTTAAAGTTTAGAGTTAGGGAGGAGAAAAATCAAACTATATAAGGCCTTATACAGACCAAAAGTTAGCACCAACCATTCAAAAATTCTATCATGATAATGGTGGGGTTGGTGGAAGAATGGAGTGAGAGAAAGGAAATGATAAGCACACGAGACCGTGTGGGAAGAAGAGTGGAATATGGTCTCGGTGGAGAAGAAGAATGGCGGAAAAGAGAAAGAAGTCTAGTACGATCTTGAGGGTGTAAATCGAGTGAATAAATTAGCGCAATTTGTGATGACCGATGTGTTAAAACTGATTGTGCTAATCTATCAACCCGTCGAGAAATGGGGTCAAATTCCGCAAGAATCGCAAGAAAACATGGGTACGTCGAACTTGGTAAACCCTACATTGAAAATGGAAACGCGACGGAGTCGTGCGTGGTCGAAACGATAGGAAGGACAAAAGGGAGTGATTTAGGGATAGTCTTAATCTCACCTAAGTAATCTGTCTCGAACTTGAAAGATTCCATCAATGGTTCAAAATGACTGTAAGCAACCGAGTCTGATAGTTCAACTAACTCATCTGAAAATGTAAAGGACTCAAACTCGGGAGGTGAGTTTTCAACATCGTCCGAAAAAATGAAGCACTCATAATCGTTATTAGCTGTGAGAACTGTGTCAGATTCAAAGAGAAATTTTTCAAGCTCACGGTCTTCAAGCATGATCTTTTGCGTGGTCGGAACGATGGAAAGGAAGGAGGGTGATTTAGGAAGTATAACAGTTAAATGTTCAGGAGGATGAATTGGAAAATCCGACACATCAAACAAAAATGGTTCATCCTCAATATTATCCTCAATATTCTCCTCAATACTATCCTCATAATTCTCCTCAAAATTTAGCCTATCCATGCCATTATCATCAAAATCAAGACACATATGAGGTTCGGGAGAAACAATTAATGACTCGGGATGATGAATTGGAGATAAAATTTCAGTCAAATTTATGGGTTCATCATCCAAAATATTCCCGGCGTCTATATCCTCAATCAAGTGGAAATCAATTTTTTCTGACACCTCATCAAAAGCATGGATATTTATCAATTCAGGTTCTAGAGTGGAGGTGTAAGGTTCAAAAGAATTAGGTGTGGTTTCACTCGAAAGGGATTCTTCACAATCTAGCAAATCAAGCACTACAAAGTTGCACAACTTATTGAATGATTTGTCTTTAACTGGTGAATCATTTGGGACACTTATTTGAAAACCGGAGTTGTGGGATTCTATTGGGTATGGGTAGGTTTGATTTGGAAGTGTGTAGAACTCACTCTCTCCTCTCAAATTCTCACTCTGTCCAACCGCCTCCTCATACATTGGAATTTTTGGAGCTAGTTGGAAACTAGCTACCGGTTCAATAGGTTGTATAAGGGCGGCCATGGACGCATCCACATTCCTCATCATTTTGTTTGTTACTAAAATATAATCTTCCAACGACTGTTCCAAACAAGACATGGGTTGTGAAGGGGTTTCGGTAAAAGATTCAAAATTGTTTGGATACGTGAAACTCCCAAATGGCTGTGTAGAAGCAATGTCTAGTGAAGGTGGGAAAGTCGGGTAGGACTGGTAGGAATTTGATGGTTGGACAGGAGTAGGATCAACATTTGGATAAAAAGGTTAATGGACTTGTTGATCCCTAGAACTAGATGTGTTGAGAGGAGTGAAAGATCGGCTACGAGATTGTTCAATATACTCGGCAATAGACATGGGTTTAGGAGTTACAATAGGACTCAAAAAAGTGTTATCAACGTACGAAGGTGGTGAAGTTTGAGATGGTTGATACAAAGTGGATTGCAAAGTCGAACCGTTTCTCCTAGACGCTTCTATTCGATCTTTCGAAGAAATTTTGGGCATGGAGGGGTCGTCCTTAAATCGACCGAAACAATTCGCGTAAGAGGCAAAGTTTAGTTTAGGGTACCAAAGATCGGCGAGAGATTTGTGAGGTGGGGTACCCATGATGTAAGAAGGAGAAGAGAAAGAAGGTGGGTGTAAGTGGGGTGGAAGGTGGGTGGTGCAAGGAGTTCTTAGCGACAAAATTTGCAAGTCTTTTTAAAAAAAAATTCCTCTTTTTTCTTTTATTTGGAACTTTTTTGCAAAAAATATTTTCGATAAAGGGCTTAAACACACTTTCAATCAACCACAAATGCACAATCAGGCCTAGATCTAGGGTCACCTAGATCAGCTAAACAGCTCCTAACTGTTCCAAAGGGCTAGAAATAGGACCTCAAACCGCCTCTTCACCGCCAATTGCGGCCAGGTAAGTGCCAGGTGAGTGGGAGGCTCTCCACTACAAGTAGTGGCCCTAATTAAGTAACCACTCGCCTTAGACACACTTGCCTAGACACCGCAAAGTCAGGTTAGGATCAACGGCCGATTCCTAAAACTAGTCCTCTGTCTTATTGAGCGCGAAGTACTTAGGGCTGAGTCTAGTATTTTTTAATTAAAAATGGTCAATGCATATGCCTTATGTGATTTCTGGGGTCCTGGGAAGGGTGATGAAATCCCCACCCAATCTGGATTGGTCTCAAGCCCCTTAAAGTCCGATTAAAAATATGCAAAACAATAACAACCACTTAGAATAAAAATTTTATTTTTTTGGCGCGGCGCAAAGAATCCTGCGCAAGATTAATTATTGGAAGGGGAGAGATTTTTAAGCGCAAAGAATCCTGCAGGAGATTTTTCAGAGGAGATATCAGAGATTTGCAGAGGAGGAGAGAGAAAACTTACGGTGATTTTTTTTAACCGCGCTTCCGCCGCCAAAGTAGTGCTACGGTCGCGGTTCCGCGGCCGTTTTTTTTTCTTTTTCTGATGATGTCACCAAATCGCCGCGGTTCCGCCGCCGAAACGCACCTTTGACTGCGGTTCCGCGGTTAACTTGTTGACTCGGTCCTCTCAATTTCTTCTGTTGTTCTGTTATGGAAATCCTCTGTTGTTCAGATCTTCCCGATGGTTCTAATCCCCTTTATTAATAATTACCATAACACCTCATAGATCTTAATTTGGGTATAGAAAGCGGTGGGATTTATTACATTGCCAAACTTACCCTAAACCTAATCCTAGCAAGATTTAGATCTAGAATAATTTAGTTTTTAGATTAAATCAATCCGTTCACACCGTTCGGAATTAACTCGTTAAACCAATTAGGAAATTCACAAAATCCCTATGGACCGACCCGTACTCACCGGCTAACTACCAAGCGACGCTGTTCTTGATTGCGGTTACTAAATTCTTTGATTCATCTTTTAAAACCGCATAAGCTAATTAAAATCTTTCAATCAAATAGCACCGTTGCCGGGGATGGCGTGTTATTTTCTTTTTGCAATTTCGGGTTAATATAAAATTTAAAAAATTATAAAAAACTGAAAAATTAAATAAAAAATATTAAATTTATCATTTTGTTATTTTGTGAAGGGTATTTTTGTTTGAATTTTGCAGGATCTACAATCGAGTTCGGATCTGGAAAAATCCAGAAAGCGAAACAGAAAACCGAAATGTTTCTTCCTCTAGGTTCTTGTCCTTCCTTTATCGATCCTTACCCTAACCTCCATGGAAAACACACTCAACCGGGCCTTTATACTACGGTATCATCGCTACCTCATGGGATAGGGTGCCGTAGGGAGCGGAGTGTGCATGTTTTGCATGGATTCCTATAAAAACGTGTGATGGGCAAGAAAGGGGTGAGAGATCTTCATCTCTCAAGCCTTCCCCAAAGCTAACCCTAACAAGCGAGGAGACTACTCGCTCATTAGGGAATTGAAGAACATATCTAACTATCTAACTAGGGCAAGGAATTAAAGATCTATACTAAGGCAATTAAATAAACTACTTACTTTATTGATGGCTCTCTCCAAACATTTACACAGGACTTTTCAGATCTGAATAGATGAAATGAAAAGAGGCATCGATGCTCTCCAAAAGAAATCTGAATTTTATTAATGAAAGGAGGCATAACCTAATATAAGATTTAGGGTTCTTATTTATAGAGGATAGAAACCCTAGGGTTACAGTTGACTCGCACATCTGCTATTATAAAAATACCCCTAAGAAAAAGACCTAGTCAACGCCCGCCAGCCGTTTCCAGAAGTTCGCACCGACACGGGTATCACCCGGCCGCGGATCCACGGCCAAAGCCCACGTTTGGCCATTGTTCCGCGGCCTTATATTGGCCTTGTGGGATAATTTCCTTTGGGAATCTCCTGGTTGGCTTTGTCTTCTTCTTTCCATAGTTTGTTCTTCAGAATGTCTTTTGGTTCTCTTCCAGATCTCCATAGTGAATAATTGTAGTGGACTTTTACCGTTGCTTCGTGACGAAGTCTTGACCCTTGCGCTGCTTTTGTTCTTTGTGAACTTGTTAATTGATCTTCAATGTTCCTCAAGATGTGGGCACGATCAAGATTCCACCATTTATCGGTCGTAGTCTCACTTTTGTATCGTCTTATGTCTTTTTCACTTTTTTGTCTTGAGAATCTGTAATCTGCAACTATGTAGCAGACATTGGTCAAAAGCACCTGTTTATTTGTAAAATGTCTAGGAATGGGGAATAAAATAATGCAATATTATGATATGAACAACGTGCGATCACAACCGTCCCCTATATTCTCTGGATACTGCCACGATATCAAGATAGGAAAAAACCTGGACGATAATGGATCCTCCGTCAATCTCCTTAATGTACGGGTGTTGAAGGAAATCTGCATGAGCGTTCAGCATCTCGCTCGTGATAAAATTACCATCTCCGGTTTCGACTCCCAGTCATCACGAACTCTCGGATCTGTAATACTAACATTACGCTTCGGACTACTCGTCACGGATATTAAGTTTCACGTCATTGACGCCAAGCCCTGCTATAATGCTTTGCTCGGTCGTCCCTGGTTACACGAGTACAACATCATCCCTTCTATGCAACATCAGTGTATGAAGTATTTCAAGGATGGTCTCGAGTATACCGTAACAGGAGAGCTGAACCCATTCTCCGTGAACGAAGTCCGTAAGTACGAAGATGCAAAATACTTTTTGCCAGATTTCGAGGACACGGGCAGATGTCACAAACCGGAGAACAAAGCTGTCGCCACCATTCCTGTCTTCGGGAGTGATACCGAGGAAGAAAAAGAGATAGTTTATTTTGGGCCGTCTCGACGCAACAACCCGGGACCGTCCGCCCCTATGTTGTTCTTCGGAAGCGACTCGGAAGATGAGGTTAATACTGTGTTCCCCGTTCGGCCGTCAATACAAGCATTCGCTGGTGATAATCAGGGTTTGCAAATTACCATGATTCCGCGAGAGCACTACAAAGATCTCGACGCACTTGAAGCTTATAGTGTGCAAGACCTGCAGACATTTTACGTCCCTCCCAGGCGAAAGGATGAAAAGGCGATCCTATTCTACCGGTCCACAGAAACAAGAGTGGAGAAAGAAATCTGGCACGGCGCGGATTCTACACTTGACAGGCTCCAACCCATCCGTTTGCCCAGATATTACACGAACGGACTAAAAAGGCTCTTGAAGCGCCAAGGGGTGCCCTTCAAACAGACCATTCGACAAGCTCGGTTCTACAACAGGATTTGGGATATCCCTGGAACTCAGCGCAAGCTACCCAACGGGAGAATGGAAACGCTCGGGCTCGGATATGTGAAATCCGGGAAACGGGAACGAGTTCATGGTAGCTACGCCATATATAACTTCGATGAAGAAGAGGACGCCCTGTCAGAAAACGCCGACCCCGTACCAAAACAAGATTCTGCAATCAAAATGTCGAGTCCGTCATTTGAAGAACGAATGGACAAGCTTACCAGGAAAGCGGGTCAAAAAGTTCGAGACGACCATAATCGCGAAATGGCCATCTATGAGAAAGCCAGGACGCAACGCCTTCTTCAACAGGCTGCGAAAGATGAAAATTCTCCTCCCTGCCAACCTGTTGTGTAAAATGCCCAACGCAGAGGAAGAAACAGGTCAAAGAGCGGAAAAGGCACTCGACAGCAACAAAGCGGGACCAAGAAGCCACGCTGTCAGGAATCAAGCGGTCCGGATTTGTCTCTTATGTAGAAGATGAGTCGAGCATATTCTTTTCCTCAGGAAAAGACAAAGAAGATGCTTGATCTTGCCATAAAACATCGAATGATTACACTTCCGGAGTCCAAACACCCTGAGCAAGCTAACGAGATCTCTCATCCAGACTATTGCTCTTATCACCGAGCAATAGGACACCCTCTCGAAGACTGCTTCACCTTCAAGAACTGGGTCGAAGATCAATATCAGCAAGGCAGGTTTGCTCTATCCAGCAGCTGGAGGATAAATCCGCCACAGAAGCTTGAACCAAAAGCCGCGCGCACAGCGAGAGTAGAACCAGATCAACATCGGTCTTGGAAGCGGGCTCGTACTTGTCATATGATAACACTATCAAAAGAAGAACCTGAGAATATGGATGAACTCCCCTAGTGCATCAAAAATGATGATGACGAGGTGATCTTAGGATTTCCACCGGCGCCAAAAGAGCTGGAAGATGGAATACATACCACTGCAGATAACCTCAAAGAAATTGATTTGGGGACGGCGAATGACCCGTGGCCGACATTCGTTAGTGAGCTGCTGTCTGAAGAAAGGGTAGCTGCACTAAAAGACGTGCTTATGCAACATAAAGATTGCTTCACCTGGAACTATTCCGAGATGCCAGGACTAGACCCAGAGATTGCTGTCCACAAACTGGCCATATCCCCGGATGTCAAGCCGATCAAACAAGCACCGAGAAGAATGCGGCTCGAGCTTGAGATGAGCATTAACGCCGAGGTTAAAAAGCTAATCGACTCTGGCTTCATCCAAGAGGTTCAGTACCCTAATTGGATCGCCAACATCGTCCTGGTGATGAAGAAAAATAGGACAGTACGCATATGCGTGGACTTCCGGGATCTCAATAAAGCTTGCACAAAGGACGACTTCCCAGTACCGGTCACCGAGGTGATGATAGACAATATGTCCACTCACGAAGTCTTCTCCTTCATGGACGGATCATCAGGATACAATCAGATAAAAATGCATCCCGAGGACCAGAAGCATACTGCGTTCCGGACCCCTTTGGGTATATTTTGCTACAAGGTGATGCCCTTTGGTCTGAAAAACGCCGGCGCCACCTATCAGAGAGCCATGACAAAGATCTTCGATGACCTCATATATGAAATAGTCGAATGCTATATCGACGACCTCGGGGTAAAAAGCAAATCATACGAGGAACATCTCGAGCATCTGAAGATCGTGTTTCAACGCCTTCGGCAATACAACTTGAAGATGAACCCTTTCAAATGCGCATTCGGAGTTTCCTCAGGCAAATTCCTAGGATTCATTTTCCGGCATCGAGGCATCGAGATAGACCCATCGAAGATCAAGGCGATCATGGAGATGCCCCCGCCAAGGACTCTCAAACAGTTGCGGTCTCTCCAAGGAAAGCTCGCGTACATCCGGCGATTTATAGTCAATCTCTCTGGCAAGTGCCGCCCCTACAGTCACTTGATGAAAAAGGGGACCCCGTTCGTCTGGGATCACAAATGCCAAGGCGCGCTAGACGAAATCAAGCAGTATCTGCAGAACCCACCAGTGTTGGCCGCTCCGGTCAAGGGAAAACCCCTTATTCTTTATACAACAGCCCTCGAAGTTTCCTTCGGCGCATTATGGGCACAAGAGAACGACCAAGGGAAGGAGAGAGCTCTCTACTACTTGAGTCAAGTCCTAAGGGCAGAAAGTAATTACTCTCCCATCGAAAAACACTGCCTGGCGTTAATCTTCACGATAACGAAACTCCGGCATTATACTTTGGCGCATTAAGTCCATCTCATATCAAAGGTGGACCCTCTCAAATATTTGATGTCAAAGTCCATATTGACAGGTCGGCTCGCTAAATGGGCCTTGCTCTTGATGGAGTTCTCGATAACTTATCAACCTCTTAAAGCAGTGAAAGGCCAGGCCATCGCCGACTTCCTCACTGAACATCCGATACCGGCCGATTCCCCTTTGAATTGCGAACTGCCAGACGAACACGCGTTTGATGCGATCGACGGTGGTGGTAACCGGTGGGAACTTTATTTTGATTGAGCGTCTTCCGTGAAAAAGCGCAAACGAAGCACCCCTATAATCAAATCAGGGGTAGGCCTTATCTTCGTAACCCCACAAAGAGGGATAATGCGATTCGCCTTCTCCTTGACAGAGCTGAGGACGAACAATGAAGCCGAATACGAAGCTTTGATAGTACGTCTCGAGATCTCCATCGACATGGGGATTGAAAACCTCCTCATATACGGAGATTCCCAACTGGTCGTCAGTCAAGTAAATGGCGACTACCAAACATGCAAACCAGAGTTGGTGAAATACAGCGAAAAGGTGCAGCAACTGTTGACCCAAATTCCTTCCTACACTCTGGAAAGCATACCGCGTGCGAAAAATAGCAAAGCGAACGCATTAGCTAAGCTCGCTAAAGAGCTAGCCGACGAGAACCTCAATGACGTAAGAATCGTGGTACAAGGCCGTCGAGTTCTTGCTCCGGCAGAAAAATCTTCGGAATCATCCAAGGAAAAGGAAGCAACCGAGCAGACGACCCTGCAAATAAAAGACCAAGAAACGGTTGAGGATTGGAGAGAATTTTTTATAGACTACTTCAAATCCCGTCGAACGCCTGAAGATGCGTCCTCAAGATATCAGCTCATGAAGCGAGCTCTATCTTTCGCCTTCGTCAATGATACTCTATACAAGAGGTCATTTGATTCTTTGTGGTTAAGATGTTTGGGACCTGAAGAGGCAAAGAGAGTCATCCAGGAAGTTCATGACGGACTCTGCGGTTCTCATCAAGCTGGCCCTAAGATGAAGTTGAAGATTAAACGGATGGGCTACTACTGGCCCACGATGATCCAGGACTGCCTCGAATATGCGAAGCAATGCCACTCGTGCCAGATCCATGGGGACTTTGTCCATTAGCATCAAACCCACTACATCCGACGGTAGCTAGCTAGCCGTTCAAAATGTGGGGGACTGACATAATCGGCCCCATCGAACCGGCATCATCCCGAGGACATCGATTCATTTTGGCGATAACTGATTACTTCTCCAAATGGGCAAAAGCAGTACCGCTGAGGGAAGTGAAGACGGAGAATATCCTCTATTTCTTCAAGACGCACGTCATTTATCGGTTTGGAACTCCCCGACGGATCATATCTGATAACGGGCCAGCCTACAGAAGCCACAAGATCAGCCGCTTCGTACAATAGCACAACATAGACTGGAGATATTCATCGGTCTATAATCCCCGAGCTAACGGTCTAGCTGAGGCTTTCAACAAAACCTTAACAAAGATCGTGAAGAAGACGGTGTCTCGAAACAAGAAAGACTGGCACGAGAGGCTGCAAGAAGCTCTCTGGGCATATCGAACTACGTTCAAGACGGCCACGAACACAACATCATACGCGTTGGTATTCAGTACAGAAGCAGTACTCCCCCTCGAGATAGAGTTACCCTCTCTACGAGTGGCAGTCCATTACGAGCTGACGGACGAAGAAAACGCTTACCTTCGGCTTGAGGAGCTTGATGCCCTTGATGAAACCCGACTCATAGCGTAACAAAATCTGGAGGCTTATAAAGCAAAGATGGCGCGCTCATATGAAAGGTTGACCAGGCCGAGGACATTCCGCCAAGGCGAACTCGTGCTAGTGGTCAAAAGACCCATGATCCCCAATCGCGCCAAGCGGGGAAAATTTGAGCCAAATTATGAAGGCCCATACATTATAGACAAGGTCTACCAGGGTGGAGCCTATCTACTCATGGACATGCATGGCTAAAGACCTTTCAGACCGATAAACGGCCGCTTCCTGAAGAAATACTACGCCTAACGAGTTACAGCCTAGGTCAATGATAGATGACGACGACTATGTCCGCTCGCTATCTTCCTAAGCCCAAAACTCTATAAGTAGTAGCTGGTTAACGAACCGAAACGTCCTTACACTAACAGAGGACCGAAACGTTCTTAAACTAACAGCGGACCGAAACGTCCTTAAACTAATAACGGACCACTATGTCCTAAAACTAGATATTGACCGAGATATCGAGAAACTACGGCGGATTGCAGCATCCCAAAGCTGATATAAAAAAAAGAGTAAAAATAAAAATAAAAACGGTATGTCCGTAAGCAAAATGGGCACGGATGAAAACCCGAAAGGGCTCCGTGAGTAAAAACAGCAGGGCTACCGGCGAGTGTTTGTGAAAACCCGAAAGGGCGCAACCTCGTTAAAAGACACTTACAAGGTCTTCTCGACCTTGTGAGGAGAAACCACCTGCGTGAGATCCTTACAATTCACAAGGGGGCAACACACTTAAGGATCCCCATGATTCCTAAGGAGAAATTACACTTGCGAGACCCTCACGACTCGTAAGGAGAACTCTCTTATGGGACCCTCACGGCTCATAAAATTTGAAAGTCTTAAGTTACAGAGACCTGAACCTGTTCTTAAGCAACCCCCACAACCTTCGATATTGCCCTACAAGTGGCTCGATACTGACCCTTGTATACAATCCACGGGCACGAATAAACATTTCCCTAACCAAATCCCACCCTTGACTAGTGATATGTCCATACGGTGAACAGCACTTGTAAGTCCTCTCGACTTATAAGGAGAAAACTCTCTTGTAAGATCCTTACAACTTACAAGGAGCCATACACTTAGGAATCCTCACGATTCCTAAGGAGAAAACACACCTACGAGATCCTCACGACTTGTAGGGAGAAATACCTTTGTAAGACCCTTACGGCTCATGAAGTCAAAAGCCTTAGTCGACAGGACCCTAACCCTGTTTACTAAACAACCTTTGTTCGACATCGACAAAGGCAAATGATGATTCGTTCCTGGCAATATCCCAGTTGTAGCGGTGCTGATGCCGAAATCAATGTCTAATCCAAAGCTTGCGGCGAAAAGCCAGCAAGTCACACATGTATACGAAATAGCCAAAATGATGGGGCAACTTGCAGACAAAATCAGCAAGTAAAAATGTATGCATGAAAAATAGCCGAAATGATTGGGCAACTCGCAATAAAAAGCAACGAGTAAAAATAAAATGAATAGCCGAAATGATTGGGCAACTCGCAATAAAAAGCAGCGAGTAAAAATAAAATGAATAACCAAAATGAGTGGGCACCCAAAAAATAGCTGAAATGATGGGGCAATCGCGACCTTCGCGATATAAAAGCTGAAATGATAGAGCATCGCGGAAAAAGAAATAAAATAAAAATGAAATTTATGCCCTACAGGTGATATCATTTCAATACTTCTATACAATCCAGGAGCGCAAACAAAGAAGGAATCATATTCCTCCCCCACCCCCGGGTTTCATCCAAAGAAGAAGCCGAATCTTGACGGGTCACAGACGGCCTAAAGATCATCTCAACACTTATCTCATTACAGCAGACACAACATCAAGCAAACCGGAACAGCGGCAACTCCCAGCTCCATGACTCGGCGGCGTACAGCCGACAGAGAGTCAAATTCCGACTTCGTGAAGTACAGACAAAGTAAAAAATTCCTGGTCATGTGGAACACGGATAACGTCACTTCTGACCCCGTGTGAAGCATCCAGAGCGGAGCCTAGTCATCACCGAACACGGCAATGAACCCGTGGGAAGCATCTAGAGCAAAATTCCTGGTCACGTGGAACACGGATAACGTCACTTCTGACCCCGTGTGAAGCATCTAGAGCGAAGCCTAGTCCTTGCCGAACACGGAAATGAACCCGTGTGAAACATCTAGAGCAAAATTCCTGGTCATGTGGAACACGGATAACGTCACTTCTGACCCCGTGTGAAGCATCCAGAGCGGAGCCTAGTCCTCGCCGAACACGGCAATGAACCCATGGGAAGCATCTAGAGCAAAATTCCTAGCTACGTGGAGCGCGGATAACGTCACTTCTGACCCCATGTGAAGCATCCAGAGCGAAACCTGGTCCTCGCCGAACACGGCAGTGAACCCATGGGAAGCATCCAGAGCAAAATTCCTGGTCACGTGGAACACGGATAATGTCACTCCTGACCCCATGCGAAGCATCCAGAGCGGAGCCTGGTCCTCGCCGAACACGGCAGTGAACCCGTAGGAAGCATCCAGAGCAAAATTCATGTTTACGTGGAACGCGGATAACGTCACTTCTGACCCCGTGGGAAGCATCTAGAGCAAAATTCCTGGTCATGTGGAACACGGATAACGTCACTTCTGACCCTGTAGAAAACGTCCAGAGTGGAGCCTAGTCCTCGCCGAACACGGCAATGAACCCGTGGGAAGAATCTAGTGCAAATTCCTGGTCACGTGGAACACGGATAACGTCACATCTGACCCTGTGGAAAACGTCTAGAGCGGATCCTGGTCCTCGCAGAGCACGGTAGTGAACCCGTGTGAAGCATCCAGAGTGGAGCCTAGTCTTCGCCAAACACGGCAGTGAACCCATGGGAAGCATCTAGTTCAAATTCCTGGTCACGTGGAACACGGATAACGTCACTTCTGACCCCGTGGAAAACGTCCAGAGCGGATCCTGGTCCTCGCAGAGCACGGATGTGAACCCGTGTGAAGCATCCAGAGCGGAGCCTGGTCCTCGCAGAGCACGGCAGTGAACCCATGTGAAGCATCCAGAGCATACATCGAACTGTAGAGTCTTTAAAATCCACGGACTATGATGTCCTTAACCTCGACCGTGATGTCTTAAAACTAACAATCAACCATAATGATTCTAAACTGATTTTACCTTGGTTCAAGGGTACATCTCTTCACTCCTTTAATATTTGTCGTTGTAATTCCTCAACGTTTTCAAAGAGGTGACGGGTCCCAGTAACCACATATTTCGTGGATTGTGGAGTCCTTAAATCCTCGGACTATGATGTCCTTAACCTCGACCGTAATGTCTTAAAACTAATATTGGACTGTGGAGTCCTTAAATCCACGGACTATGATGTCCTTAACCTCGACCATAATGTCTTAAAACTAGCAACGAACGGTGGAGTCCTTAAATCCACGGACTATGATGTCCTTAACCTCGACTGCGATGTCTTTAAACTATGATACCCTGGAAAACATCCAGAGCAACCCCTACCCCCATGAAATACGGATAAGGGCAACTGCACACTTACGGGTCCTCATGACCCGTAAGGAAGCAAATTCTCTTGTGAGATCCTTACGACTTTCAAGGGAAAACACGCTTAAGAATCCTCACGATTCTTAAGGAGAAATTACACCTATAGGATCCTCTCGACCTGTAGGGAGAAAAACTCTTTATGAGATCCTCACGGCTCATAAAGCCCAAAAGTCTTAGGAGGCAAATCTTAACCCTGAATCCTAAGCCATCGTTGCCCTGCAAGGAGATCAAGATAGACTATCCGCAAAATACATTCAATAAAAAGGGACACGCCATCGAAAAGAAAAATATGCCTTTTATTCATGAACCAAAATGGATACAAAGTACAATTTGTGAAAGAACAAAAAAATATATACTCTCATTCAAGACTATGTATAAAAAAAAAGATATACAAATCTTCAGGACGGCGGGCGATTCAGCAGAGTGGTCAGCTCATCCCTTTTCCGCTGGGCCTCGCATTCGTGGTTCAATATCGCCAGAAGACGGGCTTCCGCCTGAGCCTGCTGAGCCTGATACGAGGCAAGCTGGCCTTCAAGCTCTTTCTCGGTAGCCTTGTGAGCCTCAACCCTTTCGCGAGTGAACACGGAAGCTTTACCGAGGGCCACACCTCTTTGATAGACTCTTGAAGTACTCGCCAGAGTTCATACGCTTTGTTGGCTTTAGCAGTAAGGCTGGCCTGGAGCTTGTTCAGTGCCTTAGAGACCAGCTCCCTCTCCGAGAATTTACGGCCGAGCCTCTTCTCGTACGACACCATGTTCACCGCGCACCGCTCTATCAGCTCCCGCAAGCCCGCCTTTGCAGCCACAGCCTTCGAAGAAAGGTGGGAACACTCAAGTGCGTGCAAGCAAGCCTCCACCTGCCGACAGAACTCAACCCAGACTCGCACCACCGCTTCGCTATGGTAGGTGGCAAGAAAAGGAAGAGAACCATTAGCTTCGGTAGCAAATGCTTCAGCTGTGATTGCGCTGCCAGCGTGAAGCTCCTCGATCAAAGACGACAGGGAGACAAGGCTTAACTTGGCCAAGCGTTCTGAGGCTCGCAAAGCATAAGGGCCGGGCGGCATGGTGATGCGCGACTCCAGCGCTGTGAGAGCTGGCAGGGCTGTTCAGATTTATAAAAGATCAGTGAAACTCTTAAGGAACGGAACAAGTGGGACCATATTGAGACTTCACTTACCCACATTCATGCAAGAAGGAGCTGAAGGTTCCCATGGCCCTTTGAGGACCTCAACCTCGTCATCAGCCTCCAGAACTGTAAAAGACATCAATGTCATTCCGCAAAATAACAATGATGCTATGAAAAGATGGTGAACAATACTAACCTTGCCCAGAAGAGAGGACGATGTGTTGAGGAGATATCGCCTGCGGAGCGGTCATCTCCAGCAGAGGCTGAAAGGATTGCCGGGGAGACAGATCGGCAATAGAAGCCGCCAGTCCACGCAATTCTGAAAAAAGACAAAAGAGTTTAGATAACAGAAAGATTACTAGTTTAAAATGTAGAAGGTTACCTTCGACGCTCCTTCCATTCTGAGCTGGGGGATAGCAGCTTCAACGGCCTCCGCCGTGACCTCGGGCTCCAACAAAGGGAGGGTGGTCCTGACTACCTCCATCCCAGTCCCTGGGCCACCCGCAAGAAGAGCCGTTGGGACGGAGACCACCAAGGGTGCTTCTCCCAAAGGAGCGAGTGCTGCGAGATCAAGAACCGCCACAGGAGGCTCTATCGTGAGAGGGACAGTGCCGTCAACCCCCTCCACATCGAGCAATGTTTCATTGGGGGTGTCAACAGGCTCTATCTTCAGCAAGCCCGTAGGAACCTCCCCCATCGCCGAACCTGAGTAGGAGCACCATGTCCAAGGAGTACCCTTCTCTCCTCAACAATAATCGGGTTGACCCGATGAAGGTACCAACCCGTAAACGACCCCACGCACCGGGAAAGATGGTCAGCTTCAGGGATCATGAAGTGGGAGCTGGTGTTCAACCTCATAAAATGATAAGCGACATCGCGAACGGCGTCGAGTGAAGGGACCGGAGCGACTATGAAAGCCTCGAAAGGGACGCCCTGGTCGTATCCAAGCTTCCGGGCGAAGCGATGCGGGTTGTACCACATGAAAAGGGCCGCATTATCTTGGCGAAATACCAGATAGCCTGGTCTAATTGCATACAAGTGCGTGGCCTCCCGGGGCCTCAAAGAAGACACATTGTCCTTTGACTGGTCCCAGAATTGATGAGCTGGACGTGAAGGAGAAGATAAAACCCGGTCGGTAAATACTAATTCGCCAGCAGTAGCATAAGGAGCAATCAACGCCCGAATGGCCCCAAATTGAGTCGGGTCAGAGGCAGAAGCATTCACCAATCGCATAAGTCGCGGGAAGGTGTAGGTGTCGTAAAATGCAGGCCTCTGATGCATAGCAAAAGCCCCCAACACGTGAATTTCGATCCAAGACGTGAAGTAATGGAGAGAAAAGTTTACTACATCTACGCCAGGAGTAGAAGTATTGGCCGCAGCGCCCAACCCGTGATAGAGATGTGCCAATGCTGGGATACCGACGGCCTGCCGTGTCCCTCAGCAATACGATGAGCCGGATAGATAACCGAGACTCTCATGAAGCGGCGATGCATGGGGATGACGAACCAGTTGAGCCAGACACTGACGAAGCCTATGAAGAATGTCTCCTCATCCATGCCGGGAGCTGCAATGGATTCGAAAGACACCGGCGACATTATAAGAATGTAATACTGTGGTAAATCCGATTCCTTGGCCGACAGCTTCTTCGGACTGAACCCAAAGGGGTCATTGATATTGGCAAACTTCGGAGACGTCTTCGACAAGACATCCTCACGAAGGAAGCGAGCAATGAAGCTCTTAAAAGTAACGCCTTGCTCCTCAGATTCTGTGAACAGCCGGTCGAAGATACCCAACGCCTTGATCAGAGTTGGACGGTTGTAGCGAACGACATTCTCGCTTGACAAGCCGTCGAAGATTGCAGGCTCGGTCTCAAAGACGTACTCATCGGGAGGCAACAATTCCTCATAAAGTGTCCCCCGAATTGGCAGTCCCGAGATTTCATAAAATTCTTCCAAAGAGATCGAAACTTCGTGGTCCCCTAGAAGAAAAGTGTTGGTGGGGAGATTCCATTGGTTTAAGAATGCCTTAACCCACTAGACATGTGGAGATTGGTAGTGGAAGAGCGACGCATACATCGCCTGGTAAAGCCCGACCTTCTGCAGCCGCTCGCGATTGGCAGAAAGGATGTAACGAGCCCAGAGGAGATAGCCCGTTGGGTGTCGAGGGGTGAGCCCTATCATGTAGATTTGTCCCCATGGTTGGGCCTCACCCTGGCAAATACGCCGTCCTAGAATATCTATAGCTGGGATCGGATGGTTCGGGATACCAGTCGTCGAAGGCTCGAGCCGCCCCATCGGAGTCAATTCGGCATCTCCCCGGCAAAGACTGTCTTTGGAGGGTCCATTGGCAGAAACGGAAAGGTGGGCTCCGTTGGTACTTCGCAAAGGAAGCTTCGGTGACCCCGGATAATATGACCATACCAGGTCCCCCACAAAAGCAAGTTGGTGCAGGTCGGGTCATGAGCCTTGATCATCGCCATCACTTCCTCATCAGATGGTGACTGAGGAAAGGCGGCCTCCGAGCGAGTGAAAGGAAAGTACGGAACAGAAGTCATTGTACCTGAAATAAAATAGGGGGAAAACTGTTAAAAGTGAACCCAACAGTATATATATATGATTATAAATATATATGTATAAAAAGACAGTTGAAGAAACTGACAGCGGATTCCTTTTTTATGGGACCATTGGTTACAAAACACATGGGTCCCACAGAATCAAGATGACGGCTCGTTAATAATGAGGCTAAGCAATTATAATGAGACAAAAGGAAGATTCTCATTAAATAAGCAGTGGATTTCAAGTGACCCTACACATTCCCCTGAAAAGAAATCCATTTTGGACTCTGTGACAAATCAAACAGAATCAAGGGAATTAAATTCCCAGGAAGGGACATCGCAAAATTCTTCTTCTCGGATGTGAAAGAGACAACTCAGGGCAAGAAAACCCCAAGAAGTCCCCATGGGAAGAAACTTAGTTCTTCATAGGAATTAAATTCCTTGTTAAAAGAGGAGAATTAAATTCCTAGAGACACTCTTCAGAACCAAAGTATTTTTTTGGGATGGGATTAAATTCCATGGAAAAGACAACCGACACCATCATCTCCCTAAAGATTAGAGAAACCCTAAGAGATCTACTGTTTGAAGATTAAATAGTTTTCTGTTTGAAGAAAAATGGGTTCTTGTTGAAAAGGGGAAAAACCCCTTGGTATGGATTTAAAATCCAGAGAGTTGTATGTGTATGAAAGTGCCTCGATCGTTCAAAGATCACTACCTGAAGAGATGGGTCTTCCCTGAACAGAGTTAAACTCTAAAGATTTTGGAGCAGAGAACTAAGCTCTGGAAAAGGAGAATTAAATTCTCAAAGGAAGAAAGTTAGCAAAGGAGGAAGATGAAAAGTGGAGGCTTTTCTGAAGAGACCCCTGCATTTATAGGATGTGATGGAAAACGTTTCATCTACCCTACTCCCTAGACAGATCCAACGGTCACAAAAATGACAGCGTTGCACTGACATGCAGACACGTGAGAGCAGCACTGTGGGGGCATTTGTTCCCTGATTAAAAATAAAAAAAACTTCAAAAGAGGCATCACGTGCTCACACGTGACCAATGGTCGCGTGTTGACACGTGATGGTTAAAGCAGCAGTGCAATAGCGCAGAGAAGAGAAGCCATTCGGGGGTCACGTGCTTACACATGACCGAGGGTCATGTGCTCACACGTGACCAAAGGTCACATGTCAACACGTGACTGGCTTTAAAAGCCTCACGGTTTAATAGAATTAAATTCTAAAAAGATCATTTAAATCTTTCCAAAATGGAAAAAAATTAAGGAGAACCGTTGGATTAAGAATCCAAAGGTGATTAAATACCACCAATTTATGGAAAAATCGTGGACAAGGAAAGAGTTTCCCTAAATCTCACCGAAATAACAAATAGAATATCTTTGGATTAAACTATCCAACGGTGAATAAAATTCACCTAATAATCTAAAGGCTCAGATTAATGATGAAAACAAATCAAATCTTTCAATGAGAGATTTACTAAAGAAATTAATTCTTTTCCTCCTCCTATAAATAGGAGTCGAGAAGGGAGAATTGAAAAGAGAGTGAGAACTTTGGAGAGAAAACGTGATAGAGAATTTTGGCATCTTGAAAATTCAGAAAGAAAACCCTAGGTAAGGAAAAGAAAGGGGATAAAAACTTCAGAGAAAGAGAATTTAATTCTCAAAGAATCTAAGAGTTTAACTCTTTTGCAAAGAACTTAGTTTTTCCCCTTATTGAAGATCTGCACAGAGCACATCTCCCCATAAGTTGAGAATTTAATTCTCATCGGGTCGAGATCCTGCCATGCAGATCTAAAACTTAGAGGGGGAATTGAGTATAGAGAATTTAATTCTCCCAAAAAAAATTAGGGTTTAACCCTATATGAGAATTTAATTCTCCCAAGTTTACAGGAATTGAATTCCTTCAAGGTGGACAAAACTAGGGTTTAACCCTAATCGAGAATTTAATTCTCTAAATTCATAGGAATTTAATTCCTCTTAAAATTAGGGTTTTCACCCTCTATAAGAATTTAATTCTTTTGCATATATGGGAATTTAATTCTTCTAAAAGAAAATTAGGGTTTAACTATACATAAGGATAAAATTCTTCCAAAGAAAATAGGAATTTAATTCCTCTGAAGTTATAGTTGAGATTAAACCCACAGAGAATTTAATTCTCAAAGGATGAAGGGATCCTCAAGCATGCAAAGAATCCGGGTCACGTGTCCCCACGTGACCCCTGAAAAGAACCCCACAAATGAAAAGGAAAGAGCTCTGAGGCAACGCCTCACGTGCTCCACGTGACCCCTGAAGCACAGAAAGAAAAAGCAACAGAAATAGAAGCTCTGGCGCTCTCATGTGTTACCACATGACCCCTTGGCAAAAGCTTTAACAATCAGTACACAAATCCCCGTCACGTGTCGGCACGTGATACTCCAAAATAAAATATAAAAAGTATTCAATACTTTTTGCAGAGCAAAATAAGGTGAATCCGGGCGCTCTCACGTGTCCACACGTGACCCCTCTTTCTTTAGTGTTTGACACTAATTCGAGATCTTTATTCCCAGTGTTTAACACTGATTTTCTTAGTGTTTAACACTAATTTGAAAACCCTATTTGCAATGTTTAACACTGTTATTTTCTAATGTTTGACACTAAATCGAGAACTATATTTCCAGTTTTTAACACTGATTGTACTCTTAGTGTTTAACACTAGTTTGAGAATTCTATCTTTAGTGTTTAACACTTTTGATCTTTAGTGTTTAACACTACTTTTAACCGATTTGGCTGATTTTTCAGAGGCAAAGCCTCCCCTTCAACTGAATCTCAAAATTGAATAATATACAGAGCTATAATGCTCGGTCAAATATGGAAAGGTTATCAAAGCCCTTAAAACTTTTGTTTGGCATTGCTAAATAATGTGGACTGAAATCAGAAAAATGTCAAATAGTCCAACAAAGGGTCAAACTCAATTGGATTTAGCCCAAGTTGGCCATAAGTCTTCAATCCAGACTTAACTGAGCCAATGGTCTCATAATATAATTAATTGGTCTTGGTTCCAAATTGGGCTACAGATCATTTAATCCACCTTGATTCAAGGGTACATCTCTTCACTCCTTTGATATTTTTCGTTGTAATTCCTCAACGTCTTCAAAGAGGTGACAAGTCCCAACGACCATACATTTCACGGACTGTGGGGTCCTTAAACTCATGGACTACGATGTCCTTAACCTTGACCATGATGTCTTAAATCTAACAATGGACTGTGGGGTCCATAAACTCATGGACTATGATGTCCTTAACCTCGACCGTGATGTCTTAAAACTAACATTGGACTGTGCAGTCCTTAAATCCACGGACTATGATGTCCTTAACCTTGACCGCAATTTCTTAAAACTAACATTGGACCGCAACGTCCTTAAACTACTTATTGACCGCAATGTCATTAAACTAAACAACAGAGCCCAATTGCTCTCTTCTCGGATCTAAACGATCCCGTTAAGTTGATCTTAGTCTAAAATTTGACTAACATATCCTTAACTAACGTTTAAGTTGATCTTAGCCTCAAATAAGGCTAACGTATCCTTAAACACAAACCCCCCCCAAACCCAAATCTAAGAAAGATACGGATTTGGACTAGTCCACGCCCTACGGGTGACAACATAACTTAGTCTCCGTATACAATCCACGAGCAACCAAACACAAAACAAACACCCACGACATGAAGTGGCCATCTGGAGAAGGAGAAAGTTGTTACCGTGATGCGGTAGCGTAATTAACGCACAATCAAAAACCCCTCAAACGTGGGGGAATCTGACGAAGTCTGCTACATCGGCCGCATCCGTTTAAACCTTCGATACACGGTGCCATAAATCAACTTGGCATCTTCGGAGAGGTGGACGGATAGAACCTATTAGCATCTGCCCCGAATCTCAGGCAAGACGTCTGTCGTGCCGTCTTTCAGAGGGGAACAATCTCCTAGATGTAATTTCTCCTTAGGGGTCGTGAGGACTCCTATGTGCGTTTCTCTTAAGATTCGTAAGGATTTCTCAAGAGAATTTTCTTTATGTGCAGGGACACTAATTTCCCTGCCGGTCGAGACGAATCGAGAGATTCTCGCAAAGACACCGATTTCCTCGCGGGTCGAAACGAATCGAGAGGTTCTCGCCAAGAACGTTGATTTCCCTTAATCGGGAGGTTTTTTCCAAGGACACTGATTTCCCTGGGGTCGAGACGAATCGAGAGATTCCTGCAAAGACACTGATTTCCTTGCGGGTCGACGCGAATCGAAAGGTTCTCGCCAAGGACACCGATTTCCCTGATTCAAGAGGTTTTGCTAAGGACACTGATTTCCTTGGGATCGAGACGAATCGAGAGATTCCTGCAAAGACACTGATTTCCTTGCGGGTCGACGCGAATAGAGAGGTTCTCGCCAAGGACGTTGATTTCCTTAAATTGAGAGGTTTTTTCCAAGGACACTGATTTCCCTGGGGTCGAGACGAATCGAGAGATTCCTGCAAAGACACTGATTTCCTTGAGGGTCGACGTGAATCGAAAGATTCTCTCCAAGGAAGATGATTTCCCTGAATCGAGAGGTTTTTGCTAAGGACGCTGATTTCCATGGGGTCGAAACGAATCGAGAGATTCCCGCAAAGACACTGATTTCCTTGCGGGTCGACGCGAATCAAAAGGTTCTCGCCAAGGACGCTGATTTCCCTGAATCGAGAGGTTTTTGCCAAGGACACTGATTTCCCTGGGGTCGAGACGAATCGAGAGATTCCTACAAAGACACTGATTTCCTTGCGGGTCGACGCAAATCGAGAGGTTCTCACTAAGGACGTTGATTTCCCTGAATCGAGAGGTTTTTGCCAAGGACATTGATTCCCTTAGGGTTAAGGCGAATCGAGAGATTCCTGTAAAGACACTAATTTCCTTGCGGGTCGACGCGAACCTAAAGGTTCTCGCCAAGGACGCTGATTTCCCTGAATCGAGAGGTTTTTGCCAAGGACACTGATTCCCTGGGGTCGAGACAAATCGAGAGATTCCTGCAAAGACACCGATTTCCTTGCGGGTCGATGCAAATCGAAAGGTTCTCACCAAGGACGCTGCTTTTCCTGAATCGAGAGGTTTTTGCCAAGGACACTGATTTCCCTGGGGTCGAGACGAATCGAGATATTTCTGCAAAGACACTGATTTCCTTACGGGTCGACGCGAATCGAAATGTTCTCGCCACGAACACTGATTTCCCTGAATCGAGATGTTTTGCCAAGGACACTGATTTCCCTGGGGTCGAAACGAATCGAAAGATTCCTGCAAAGACACTGATTTCCTTGCGGGTCGACGCGAATCGAGAGGTTCTCTCCAAGGATACTGATTTCCTTAAATCGAGAGGTTTTTGCCAAGGACACTGATTTCCCTGGGGTCGAGACAAATTAAGAGATTCCTGCAAAGACATTGATTTCCTTGCGGGTCGACGCGAATCGAAAGATTCTCTCCAAGGACGCTGATTTCCCTGAATCGAGAGGTTTTTACCAAGGACACTGATTTCCCTAGGATCGAGGTGAATCGAGAGATTCCTGCAAAGACACTGATTTCCTTGCGGGTCAACGCGAATCGAAAGGTTCTCGCTAAGGACTCTGATTTCCCTAAATCAAGAGGTTTTTGCCAAGGACACTCATTTCCCTGGGGCCGAGTCGAATCGAGAGATTCCTGCAAAGAAACTGATTTCCTTACGGGTTGACGTGAATCGAGAGGTTCTCGCCAAGGACGCTGATTTCCCTGAATCGAGAGGTTTTTGCCAAGGACACTGATTTCCCTAGGGTCGAGACGAGTTGAGAGATTCCTGCAAAGACACTATTTCCTTGTGGGTCGACGCGAACCGAAAGGTTCTCGCCAAGGCCGCTGATTTCCCTGAATCGAGAGGTTTTTGCCAAGAACACTGATTTCCCTGGGGTCGAGACGAATCGAGAGATTCATGCAAAGATACTGATTTCCTTACGGGTCGACGCGAATCGAATGGTTCTCGCCAAGGACGATGATTTCCCTGAATCGAGAGGTTTTTTCCAAGGACGCTGATTTCCTTGGGGTCAACACGAATCGAGAGATTCCTGCAAAGATACTGATTTCCTTGCGGGTCGACGCGAATCAAAAGGTTCTCGCCAAGGACACTGATTTCCTTGGGGTCGAAATGAATCAAGAGATTCCTGCAAAGACACTGATTTCCTTACGGGTCGACACAAATCGAAAGGTTCTTGCCAAGGACGCTGATTTCCCTGAACCCAGAGGTTTTTGCCAAGGACACCGATTTCCCTGGGGTCGAGACGAATCGAGAGATTCCTACAAAGACACTGATTTCCTTACGGATCAACACAAATCGAGAGGTTCTTGCCAAGGACACTGATTTCCCTGAATCGAGAAGTTTGTGAGTTGACTTGATTCTGAGATGGAGCATTGATCCGGCAGGGAGGTCATTGGTTGACTTTTTTCGAGACGGAGCATTGATCCGGTGGGGAGGTCAGTGGTTAACTTGTTTCCGAAATGGAGCATTGATCCGGCGAGAAGGTCATTGGTTGACTTGCTTCACTTTCTGCGGTGTCGGGGTTGACTTGCTCTGCTTTCTGCGGTGTCTGGACTGACTTGCTCCGCTTTCTGCGGTGTCAGGGTTGACTCTAAGTTGTCTGTGAACCGTGGAGTCTTAGAACTAGGGACTTTGCCGTGGTTCCGATTGGTAGTGTCGCGTCTGTATCTTGCTGGATTGAGGAGAAACGCCGTTGCTGATCTCTAGGCTATAAATGTGGCCTTTGAGATCTGACTTTCCGTTTGAAAGAGCTCGATGGGGAAATGTAGTTCCTTTTTCGTTTATATCCATGGATTATATACAGGGGTCACTATGTATTTACCTGCAGGGAAAAAGTTTCATTTTATTATTACTTTTTTATTTTCTTTCTGCGATGCTCTATCATTTGAGCTTTTCATATCACGAAAGTCGCGATTGCCCAATCATTTCGGCTGTTTTTTGCGGTGCCCAATCATTTCGGCTATTTTTCTTTTTTACTCGCTGCTTTTTATTGCGAGCTGCCCAATCATTTCGGCTATATATATTTTTTCGTATTTTTGGCTCGCTGATTTTATTGCAAGTATGGATGTGAGATCTGATACCAATCTTAGCATCAACATCGCTGCGACTGGAATATTGGCAGAAGCGAATCATCATTTGCCTGTGTCGATTCGAACAAAGGTGGCTTAGTAAACAGGATTAGGATTCTGTCAACTAAGTCTTTTGACTTCATGAGCCGTAAGGGTCTCATAAAGGTGTTTTTCCCTACGAGTCGAGAGGATCTCGTAGGTGTGTTTTCTCCTTAGGGGTCATAAGGACTCCTAAGTGCGTTTTCTCTTGAGAGTCGTAAGGATCGCACAGGAGCGTTTTCTCCTTGCAAGTCGAGAGGACCTACAAGTGTGTTCACCGAATAGGGGAATTTCACACCATTGGTGGAACTGGGCGAAGGAACACTATTTTATGCCCGTGGATTGTATACAACGGTCAATATTGACCGCCTGTAGAGCAATTTGGGGAATACGATGGCTTAAGAACGGGTTCAGGTCCCTATATCTTAAGGATTTTGAATCCTGTGAGCCGTGAGGGTCTCATAGGGGGGACATTCTCCTTACAAGTCGTGAAGATCTCGTAAGTGCAATTTCTCCTTAGGGATCGTGAGGATGCCTAAGTGTTTTGCTCCCTTATGAGTTGCAAGTATCTCACGCGGGTATTTTCTCCTTGCAAGGTCAAGAGGACCCTACAAGTGTACAGGAAATTTTTTACGAGTCTGCGCCCTTTCGGGTTTTCACAAACTCGCCGGTAGCCCTACTGTTTTTACTCACGGAGTCCTTTCGGGTTTTCATCCGTGCCAGTTTTGCTTATGGACATACCTATTTTTTTAATGAGTCTGCGTCCTTTCGGGTTTTCACAAACTCGCCGGTAGCCCTTCTGTTTTTACTCACAGAGCCCTTTCGGGTTTTCATCCATGCCCGTTTCGCTTATGGACATACCTTTTTTTAAACCGCGCTAGTCTAAGGATGGTGCAGTTCGCAGTAGTTTAAGGACGTTACGATCCGTAGTTAGTTTAAGGACATTTCGGTCCATAGTTAGTTTAAGGACGTTACGGTCCGTAGTTAGTTTAAGGACGTTTCGGTCCGTAGTTAGCTTAAGGACGTTTCGGTCCATAGTTTATTCTACATGCACGTGTATTTGTTACATGACGGGATACACAACAATGACGTGGAATACACACAGTTAGGGTGTGATTTGACGGGCTTCGTTCAGCGACGTGTCAATCCCCTCATCTGACGGTTTCAAGTATTTTGGTACCAATCCTGCCCCCAGCTCCCCTTTGAGAGATCATGCGACAACTTGCCACATAATCCTCGGGTTCTTCTGACGAGTCATCCCCGTCATCATTTTCATTATCTCCGCTCTCAAGGATATGGTTGAGAAACTCTTGGATCATGACTGGGATTCGCGTCTTCTGATTGTATTCCTCCAGCGCATCAATATGCCTTTGCAAGTCCGTGCGTTTTCCATCAGGCTGTGCGGGCTTATTAATCTTCTTCATTTCCTTCGAAGATTTTGATTGGCTGGGCCTAGGTATTTTGCCCATCTCTACCAACTCTCGGTGTTGGGCGCGGTTTCAACATCTCTTCAATAACCTCTGGCTCTATCGGGCTTTTCCAGCTGATCGCGGGGCATGCTTGAAGATCCTTCAGCATTCTTTTCATTTTTGCTGAAAGGACAATTTCCCACGGAGCTACTTCTACAAATGAGCATGATGCCCCCAGCGTGTCTACCCTTTTAGGAGTGTGATGTTGTGGTAGATTTACCTTCCAGTTTTCGGACAGCGCGAACTTGCCCTGTTGGTACTGGTCTTCAACCCAGTTTTTGAAGATATAGCAATCTTCGATTGTGTGGACCATTATTCGGTGGTAGGGGCAGTAATTGGGATTGTTGACGTTGTCCGGTTGCAATGGGCATCTCGGATCCAGCAGAGTGATGAGCCCGTTGCACACCGCCAGTTCGAACAGTCTCCTCGTTTGATCCCGGGGAAACGAGTAAGAATGTCTTAACTTCTCATCGAGGGATCGTGGCTTGTTTCTTTGGCGAACAATCGATCTTGGGCCATTTGGCTGTTGCTGCGCGTTGGCGACGAAGGTCACTTTCCCTTTGCCCTTTTCACTTCGAGGCTCCATCTTTGAAGAGGACGGTCTATGGCCTATCTGATCCATTTCGGCCAGCTTGTCAATCAAGGCCTGGAAAGTGGTCGGCTTGAAAAACATCATGAATTGGGATATAGTCGCCTGCGGATCGAGGGTTCCCACAAACGTGCCTACGGCAGGAGATTCTTCTATGCGTTGTTCATATTTTGACCATAGGTTCCGCCACCGGATTGCATATTGAACCCATGTCTCTCATGGCTTCACCCTGGCATTGATCAATGCCGTGATCGGGGTGCGTTCGCTAGCGCTTGCGAAACGCTGGGTGAATAGAAACTCCATTTCTGTGAACATCTTGATGGAGTCATTCGGAAGCTCCGAGTACCATTCAAAGGCCGTCTCCGCTAAGCTACCTATGAATTGGCGAAGCAGCAGTTTGTCGTCACCTCCAGTATTGCCGCAGAGAACCCTGAACTGAGCGACATGCTGATGGGGGTTGCCTGTCCCCTTAGACACATGAAATTTAGGAATCGTGTATCCTGGCGGGTACTTAATTTGATCGTACCAGCTTGGATAGGGTCGCCCAGTTCTGACGACTTGAACAGCGGCTTCGCTTGCCTAATGAGCTCGTATTTGTTAAGCTATGTAGTCATCAAGCATAGCTTTCGAGATCATCTCCTCCCTGGCTGCTGATAAAGCAGGAAGAGGGTTTGATGTCTCCTCTCTATCTTCTTCAATGATTATTGGGGGGATCTTTGGCTGGAGGGTCCGGCTGGATCATCATCCCCACCATATCTTGGAACAGGAGAACCATTTGTTTTATGTTAGCCACTTGTTCCACGGCTTCTTTATCTTTCTTTTTGAGCATTCTTTGGAGGAACTCGACGTCAGTTTCCTGGTCCTGGCATTGATCCGACGATACTTCCGGACTTTCTTTCTGCCCAGTAAGTGCGGCTATCTTTGTCCGCATCTCTTGGAGTTTCTGTTGTTGCTCCTAAGCCTTTGTTATGGACAGCGTAAGTGGTCGATGACCCCCAGAAGATGGCTCTCCCCTTTTTCGGAAGCCATGTAAATGGTGTGCACTACCATGCCCCCAGACTTGGGGCGTTTGGATTCAGTGCCCTTGAGAGTTGTCGCAGACATGGAGATCTTCTCTGGCCTTCTCCTTTTACGGGCGGTCGAAGTTGAGGGGGCTATCGCAAACGATACTTTCCGTGGTACGACGGCGGGATGATTCTCCTCTTGCCGGACCTTCATTTTCTTAGATCGGCGGGAGTAATCTTTATCGATTACAGATTCTTGGACTCTTCGCCAGACCCTGTGGATTTTGAAGGACAGCTGCTGAGAGGGCCGTTCTGGGTTTGCCTTTGTAACATTTTCAGCAGGTGGAGGAGACTTTTTCATCATGGCAGTTGGAGAGTTCTTGCGCACCCTATTGGGCGGCTAAAAGATGTTCCCAATTGGAACAGCAGCATCAACTTTCACTATCGGAGCTGGTGGGGTAATTCCAGAAGTGGAACTGCCCCAGCTTTCCTCACTCGGCGCCAGTGACGACGTCGAGCATGTCATATACTCGGGATCACCTATATCGTTGGAGTAGCTTCATCATTCCCCCTACTTTGAGGAGAGGCTGTTATTGGCGCCAGCCTGTTAAAGACTGACATCCGCTGGGAAGGAATGGTCAACCTGTCGAAGGCCGACTTTCGAGTAAGGGAAATAGTTTGGATGACTTCACCTGCAGCAGGAGTTGGGATAGCCTTCTCCGGTATTGCGAGCCTCTTCGCGGGCCCATTTGAGCTTAGGCTCAGCCTGTCGAAAACTGAGGCAGTAGACTTGGACGACCCGTTGAGAGGAGTCGTGATAGTTGCAAGCCAATCGAAGACCGACTTCTTCGGAGCTTCCTGTGATGGCACTGGGGAAATCCTTGCAGTTAATTACGTTGCCGCGTAGCGATAACCACTTTCTCCTGCTCCAGAAGGTCACTTCGTGTCGTGTGTTTATTTTATTTTTGGTTGCTCGTGGATTGTATATGGAGACTAATTTGTGTTGTCGCCCGTAGGATGGGGATTAGTCCAAATCCGTATTTTCTTAGATTTAGGTTTGGTTTAATTTAAGGATCGTTAACCTCGTTTGAGATCAAGATCAACTTAAATGTTTGTTAAGGATACGTTAGTCTATGTTTTAGACTAAGATCTACTTAACGGGGGTTCAGGATCATTTTTGATCCAACGAAAGAGCATTTGGGCTCTATCGTTTTAGTTTAGGGACATTACGGTCCATTGGGTTTAAAGACATCATAGTCCATGTTTAAGGACATCATAGTCCATGGGGTTTAGTTTAAGGACGTTACGGTCATTAGGTGTAAGGACATCATAGTCCATCATTAGTTTAAGAACATTGCGGTCCATTGTTAGTTTAGGGACGTTTCAGTCTACAGTAGTTTTAAGGACGTTGCGGTCCATTGTTAGTTTAAGGACGTTGCGGTCCACAGTTTAAGGACATCATAGTCCATGAAATTTAAAGACATCATAGTCCATATTTAAGGACATCATAGTCCATAGATTTTGGCCCATCAGTTTGAGGGTCCGCCAAGAGTTATTGGTTGTTGGGACCCTCCACCTCTCTGAAGACGCTGAAGAATTGCAACGACATGTATTAGAGGTGTGGAGAGATGTACCCTTGAACCAATTTCCAGATCAAGGGAAGATGTGGGATGAACATCATTTTATATGCCATATATTATGAGATCATTAGTCATCTTTTAGAACTAAGACCTATCTGGGGGAGACCTGAGTATAGGAGGGCTTGATTGGTCGATGGTCAAAAGGTTTTTGGCCTCGGGAGACTTGGCTAATTTAGGCTAAGGTTAGCATCTGACAGTGTTAAACACTATTGTATGCTCGTCGCTCACGTGTTCCCACGTGAGGTCTTAAAGTAGTGTTAAACACTAAAAATTTGAGGCGCTCACGTGGGGTCACGTGAGGCGCTTGAAGTAGTGTTAAACACTAAAAATTTTAAGGCGCTCACGTCGGGTCACATGAGGAGCCTGAAGTAGTGTTAAACACTGAAAATTTAAGGCGCTCACGTAGGGTCACATGAGGTACTTGAAAGCTGGCGCTGCTCCTTTGGGTTTATTCCATTATTTTTTCTGAGTGCTAAGCACAACTGGGTCACGTGGGATCACGTGAGGTGCCCCAAAAATATGGAAACTGCCTTTGATTTATTCCCTTTTTGCTTTATAAGTGCTAAGCATTATTTGAGGGTCACGTGGGATCACGTGAACCAATCTCAGTTGTCATTGTAATGTTCAAGCACTAATCTTTACTTTACGAGCATGGAAGTCTTGAGTTTTAGGACGTTCGAGCCCCTTTGTTATATAAGAATTAAATTATTTTATAAGGTTAAACCCTAGTTTTTGTAAGTCCATGCTACCTCTCCCGGTACTTTCAGGCAAGCGGAATTTGATAAAAAACGAATTTCTTAGAGGTGGTAACATGGACTTAAAACCCGGATCTTTGTTAAACATCTAACTAACAACCTAACTACGAGTTGCTAACTACTCGGTTAGGGGGTTATACCTTTCTTTTTCTCGAACTCCTTCGTCTTCAAGCTTCGATGGTCGTCCGAATCGGCTTCTCCCCGTCGTCTCCTTGCGCCGAAGATAGATCCACCTGAAAGCTTCAACCTTTGGCTCCTTCTTCGAACTTTGAAGAAACTAGTTCACTCGGTTTGCTAAACCTTGTGAACTAGAGTGAGTAGAGAAGAGTTTGTATGGGATTTTATCTATGGTTCTTGGTTCTCAACTCATGAGACAAGTGAACCATAGAGTCAAGAGAGGGAGAGCAAGAGGAGGAAATGAGAGCTCAAGAACAAGAGAGAGAAATGAGCATGAAAGAATGAGAGAAGACTTTTTCTCATTTGGCTCTCATAATCCAAAACAATCATAACACCTCATATCAATCAAGTATTATATGATGGTTTAAGCAACCATAGCCATATCATTTCATGCACTCATTTTGCACAAAAGAGCAAGCAAGCAAAAGTCTTTGCCATGAAATGATAGCTATAGTTATCATGATGGTCAACTAGTCAAGCCTAGTCAACCGGTCAACAAAGTCAACAAGTCAACAAAAGTCAACAAGTCAACAAAGTCAATCCCTCAACAACCATGTCACCATAATACTTAATTAATATAATTGTTAATCACATATCATATTCTCATTAGGGTTGAGCAAAAAGTCAATAGTCAACTGTCAACGGTCAACAACCCTAATGAGAATCCTCTGCCTCTGTCTCTCCGTCAACTGTGCATACACACCCGCATCCGCGTTCCGAGGAACACGAATGCATACTGGATAAAACCAATCCCAAAAGGTACACTAGGATCTGGCTTAAACCAAAGCCCGCTAGTGTGAACTGTCCGGATACTGTACGTGCACAAGTGCACGGATGTGACCGAACCCTGTCGCAAAACCATGCGACCTGTCGCAAAACCATGCGACCTCTACTCTTTTGCCTAAAGGCGAATAACTTTCTGTGTGGGACTCTAAAGACTCGACACTACGCTGGCAGTGGGTTTAACCACGGACCGCAAGCGGCACTAGCTGTGCGTAACGGTCCCCAGGTAGATGCCGACAAGATGACTGACGAGGCGAAACCCATCTGAACTCCTACTGAGCCTGAATGTGACATTCTCCGTACAGTCCGGTCTGTTCGTCTGATACATCGCATGGCGGGCCTAGGGGGCGGTAAATGTCAGTCCCCCAATAGCGGTACAAGTCGTGTCGGAGTGAAGCCCAAAACACTCTGAGATAACACTGGAAGCCTACCAGTATATCTCGTTTGCCCTGGCCAGGGACTACTCGTGTAATGGCTCTCCTAGACACAGCGCGATGTCAACCCCCAATACCGGGAGAGACGAATCCTGTCTAACCGTCACTGCCTCCAAGTGCTTCGGGACTGCACCCAACTACCACCTGTTTGCACGACTCCTTTGAGCCGTGGTAGGATAGTAATCAAAGTACAGTAGGAACACACTCGAGGCGAAGTGACAGTGTCAAGTCAGCGGACTAAGCTGTACTCATGTCACCTGGGAACTGATAACTGACGATAGGCATAATACCAACTAGTCAGTTCCCGATGAGTCCTGTCCAGTGTACTCGTAACCCAACGAGCACCCGCATACTATCTCAAGTACGACGTACCGACGGCTGTGGGACAGACCGTCTCCCACACTGGGATGAGAAGCGCATGCGCTAGTCTACTCCGGAGTATCGATGCCCTGTCTCGATAGTCCTGCGACCAGGGACCTGCATAAGGATGTGCTTATAGATTACCCAGCCCCACTAGTGTGGCTGCCATCACAACGCTGGTAATCAAGGAAAGATCCTAAGGGCTCCACTAATGTGTATAGGCGATATACTAAAATAAACACATATACACATTGAAGTAGAAACAAACCAAGTAGCATACTACTATTTTGAGCAAGATTGTATATACAAGGTGAATATCCCAAGCTTCCATTAAGTAATATACAAACTAGTATGATACAGTAATGGCCTCTAGGGCATATACACTAACAATCTCCCACTTGCACTAAGGCCATGTACTGGCGTATCGAAGACCTATCATCTCGATCAGCCGCTCGAACTGAGTCTGGGGCAAGGCCTTGGTGAATGGATCTGCAGTGTTATCTTCTGATGCGACTCTCCGAACCTCGATCTCCTGGCGATCCACGATCTCCCTGATCAGGTGATACCGCCTCAAGATGTGTCTGGATCTCTGATGGGACCTGGGTTCCTTCGCTAAAGCTATAGCCCCGTTGTTGTCGCAATACAGAGGTATTGGATCAACAATGGATGGAACCACCTGAAGCTCTTTCAAGAACTTCCTCATCCAGACAGCTTCTTTTGCGGCATCAGATGCAGCGATGTATTCCGCTTCCATCGTCGAGTCTGCAACGGTTTCCTGTTTGGAACTCTTCCAACACACCGCCCCTCCATTGAGGGTAAAGACAAAACCCGACATGGACTTGGAATCATCCTTGTCACTCTGGAAGCTGGAGTCAGCAAAGGCCTCGATCTGGAGGTCTTTTCCGCCATACACCAAGAACATCTCCTTAGTCCTTCTCAGGTACTTGAGAATGTTCTTTACTGCTATCCAGTGTTTCTCCCCAGGGTTTGACTGATACCGGCTTACCACACTCAGTGCATAAGCTACATCCGGTCTGGTACACAACATCGCATACATTATAGAGCCGACCGCAGAAGCGTAGGGTATAATAGACATGCGATCCCTCTCCAAATCAGTCTTGGGAGACATCTCTTTAGAGAGGGTGATCCCGTGAGAAGCCGGTAGGTTACCGCGCTTGGAATCTTCCATACTAAATCTCTTCAGTATGGTGTCGATGTACCTGGACTGTGAAAGTCCTAATATCCTCTTGGATCTATCACGATGGATCCAGATCCCCAGGATGTATGAGGCATCACCCAGGTCTTTCATGGAGAACCTGTGCGACAAGAACCCCTTGACAGATTGTAGCATAGGAATGTCATTTCCTATTAAGAGAATGTCATCCACGTATAAAACGAGGAATACTACAGTTCTCGCTACAAATCTACTGTAGATGCATGGTTCATCTGGATTTTTGATAAAGCCAAATTCCTTGACCGTCTCATCAAAACAGATGTTCCAACTCCGCGATGCCTGCTTTAGTCCATAGATGGACTTAAGCAACTTGCACACCTTTCCGCTGCTCCCACTCTGAATGAAACCTTCTGGCTGGTCCATATAGACACACTCCTCTAAATTTCCATATATAAAAGCTGTCTTTACGTCCATCTACCAAATCTCATAATCGTGGAAGGCAGCAATGGCAAGAAGGATCCGAATGGATTTCAGCATAGCCACTGGAGAAAAGGATTCGTCATAGTCCAAACCAGGTCTTTGATGAAAACCCTTTGCCACAAGTCTAGCTTTATAGGTCTCAACCTGTCCATCTACACCAATCTTCCTTTTGAAGATCCACTTGCATCCTACGGGTTTTACCCCGTCTGGAGCAATGTCCAACGTCCATACTTTGTTGGTGTACATGGACTCCATTTCGGTCCGCATTGCATCCAGCCATTTTACTGAGTCAACGCTCTGAACGGCCTGCTGGAAGCTAGTAGGCTCATCATAATCTATGATGCAATCCTCTCTATCCCCGTTTATGAGAAAACCGTAGTATCTCTCGGGAGGATGAGACTGCCTACTACTCCTGCGGAGCGACGTAGGAATGTCCTATTCTTTTGAACCCTCTGGTTCCACTAAACTTTCAGTAATAGTCTGTGGTTCTGGAATTTCTTCCAGTTCTACTGCGCTCCCACTAATTTCCTTTTCTAAGAACTGGTGTTCTAGAAAGTGGGCATGACGAGAAACAATAACTTTTTGTTCCTCTTCGCAGTAGAAGAAATATCTCTTGGAGTTCTTTGGATATCCCACAAACTTGCACTGTACTGAGCGTGCCTCGAGCTTGTCCGCATGCTGCTTTTTGACAAAATCTGGACTTCCCCATGTCTTAATGTGATTAAGATGGGGCCTCTTCCCACACCATATCTCATATGGTGTGGTAGGCACAGTCTTAGTGGGAACTCGGTTCAAAAGGTACGCAGCTGATTCTAGCGCATACCCCCAGAATGATCGCGGTAACTTAGCGTTACTCATCATGGACCGTACCGTATCCAATAGGGTGCGGTTCCGTCTCTCCGATACACCGTTATGTTGCGGAGTGTATGGAGGAGTAAGCTGAGAGAGAATTCCATTCTCTTTTAAATAGTCCAGGAACTCGGCACTCAAGTATTCACCACCTCGATCCGATCTTAGAATCTTAATACTTTTGCCGGTTTGTTTTTCTACTTCATTCTTATATTCCTGGAATTTTCCAAAGGCTTCGGACTTATGTTTCATTAAGAAGACATAACCGTACCTTGAAAAGTCATCCGTAAAAGTAATGAAGTAAGAAAAACCGCTTCGCGCATGTGTAGACATTGGACCGCACACGTCACTGTGTACGAGTCCTAAGAGCTTGCTCGCTCTTACTCCGTGTCCAGTGAACAGAGACTTTGTCATCTTTCCTTTGAGACAGGATTGACAAGTGGCATACGATTGATATTCGAACGGATTCAAATATCCGTCTGTATGTAACTTTGTCAACCTTCTCTCATTAATGTGACCCAGTCTACAATGCCATAAGAAATTCTGATTTATTTCCGGAGACTTTCTTTTGTGTGTATTCTGGACATTGAAAATCTGTGGTTGGTTTAATACGTATATACCATTGCTCAATGTACCTGACCCAATCAGAACTTGATTAAGGTGAATGTTTACAACATTGCTTACAAACGCAAATTCATAACCTTCTTTAGAAACCAAAGATACAGAAATGATATTACAAGTTGCGTTGGGTACAAAAAAGCAATTACACAAAACCAAAACATGTCCATCTGACATTCCCAGGTGATAGTCCCCCACGGCTTTAGCATCCATGCTAGCTCCATTCGCAACTCTGAGGGTCATGTCACCTGCTTTCAAAACACTACGGTTTCTCAACGCCTGCAAAGAATTACAGATATGAGATCCTGATCCGGTATCCAATACCCAGGAAGTAGAGTTTATTGAAAGACAGTTTTCAATAACATACACACCTGAAGCTGAAGCTGCAACCTGCTTCAATTCCTGTGTTCTGGCCTTCCAGGCCCTGCAATCATTCTTCCAGTGTCCTTTCTTATGACAATAGAAGCATTCTTCCTTATCCACAAGCTTCCCCGCTTTCTTTGTTGCTTTAGCTTTTCCCTTCGTATCCACTTTACTAACACCGCCCCTTGGTTTGGCGGGAGCTTTCTTCTTCTTTCCCTTGGCTTTCGCCTTGGACCTAGAAGAAGATGATCCTCCTACAAACAAAGTGGATGTTTCCCTACCTTTCTGTAGGGTGCCCTCTGCGCTCCTCAGCATGTTGAGGAGCTCTGAAAGTTCAACTTCTTTTTCTTGTAAGTTGAAGTTCAGTATAAACTGGGCGTAAGTGGAAGGAAGGGACTGGAGAACTAAGTCCGTATAGAGCTCACTCTCCAATGTGGTCCCTAGGTCCGCGAGCTCCTCAATGTAGCCGATCATCTTAAGCACGTGTTCTGCTACTGATGATCTGACGGCCATCCTTTCCGAAAATAACTTTTTCGACGCTTCGTATCTTGCGATACGAGATTGCTCTCCATACAGTTCTTTTGTATGAAGAAATATGGATTCTAAGTCCATATTCTCGTGCCTCCTCTGATGTTCATTGTCCATAGAGGCAAGTACGAGGCACTTGGCCTTCGCGCTATCAATCTCCCAAGTCTTACGGATTTCCTTATCCGCGACGCTGGAAGTGGGACCAGGGACAGGGGGAGCTTTGGTGGTAAGAAGATACCCCAGCTTGTCGTAAGTGATTGCCATCTTGACATTCCTGAGCCAATCTTTGTAGTTTGGCCCTGTCAGTATGTTTTTATCTAGAAGTAACTTAAGTCCAGTCATGTCGATTGGTCGCTGCAATTAGGAGAGAGAGAAGAAACACTCAGCATGATGCTCTTGCAAGTTTAGAGTGGTTTTTAGTTTGTCTAAACAGGATGGCTCCCACTGTTTCTCGAATCCCTCCTCAAACCATAAAGGAAGAATTAGTCGGGATCAATCCCACCGCACAATACTTGCTTAACTGTTCAGCCAGGCCAGTGTCGGTACTTCGAAGGAGGTTTTCCAACGTTTTCGCGAAGTTCCTTAATTCAAGAACCTCTTTTCCCTGGGGGCGTAGCCCCGCTAACACCTTTCTAGGCACCTACTAGGTTTATAGCATTGATCGTTTAGTGAGAAATTTCCCGAGGAGTAGCATATACTCACAGTAGGATCAGGATCCAAATATCATCGCGTGACGAAACTGAAGGAATCCTACCAGAATCATCACACTCCAAGTGGTATGCAAATCTAGCAAGTTTCAGTACTTATGAAACTCCCGATGTGGATTTTTGCCCCATGCTCTTATGACCTTGACTTTGGCCAAAATATCATAAGTCACATGTCAAGTTCTACCCGTCATTATCCAGGTTAATTTGGATCCATTCGCACCTACCCTTGACTTTGGCCAAAATGGCAGTACGACTGTCCCAAACCAACGCATCTATCTATGCTCCACATGAACACCCAATAGCTACCAATCATTATGCCTTGACTTTGGCCAACATACATAGCTTAAATACTATTGACTATTCATGTGAAACGACGGAGGGCTACGAATGGTTTTGGTGAAACCGTGAACGTAGTGAACTTGATATAGTCGATGGAACGAGATAGCTTTTAAAAGGAGTGGCTCAAGCTCCGCATTTAAAAGTTGGTTTTGAAAAGAACCGAGTGGTTTTTCGAAAGTGTTCCAACGACTTTTGCTTGGTTTATTATCTTGCATTAGTTCTTTTAATGCGTGATATTCTTGCATTAGTTCTTTTAATGCGTCCCATCATTTAATCCTACCATTGCAGAAAACAACCAAAATATGACGTACGCTTATGCCATTCGCATTCGCCACTGGGCCCCGTCATTACCCGTTAGGTTACTTAACTAACGACAGAGCGGGGGCTGGGCTAGCGCGGCTGTAAAACATAAGCAACGCCTAAATAATATCATATATAGATATATTGCAATGATAGACATTTCAGATCACAGATGAATACATTGGATATACTAGGAATCCGTAATTCGTACGAGCCTGTAACGAAAAGTAGATTACACGGTCGCGGTGAATAGCCAATACCCCACCCAAGACCCCTACGGGTGCGGCAAACTACCCGCCAAGTACCCGAAGTGGAGTAACCTCCCTCAACACCGTGAGTAGGCCACTCGGCACTTCGAGATATCCGGTAGTTTGTGCACCGCACCCCCTCCATGGGTCTATCCTAGGAGCAAAAACAGTAAAAAAAAATTATACAATGACGGCTACAACCCCGACCCGGTTGTGCGGTCATACAAATAATATTACATCAATTTACAAATTTACATGAATTGAAAGAAAAGAAAAAAAACTCTCGTCTCACAACCCCCCGGCTATTCACCCGCGACAATCCAACATATTCATATACACATTCCAGCAACATTACAGATCACAGATTTGTATAACCCCCACTAATCGACATATAGCGATTAGCAGACGTTCAATACAAATATCACATTACAGAAAAACCCGTCAGCTAAAGTCTTTTAGAAGTTCGATCAAAAATACAGATTTTCAGGACCCCAAAAATAAAATTTTCGTTCTGGAAAATCTGGGCAGAAAATATATATTCCAAAAATCCCAAAATACCCCTATAAGCATACTGTAGCAAAGAAGACCCAGAGAGGAGCCAAGACGGCCGCGGAACCGCGGCAATAGCAAGCTAATGCGACGTTTCCGCGGCTCTTTGATGTGATCAGGGGACCGTCTTTCTACAGTATGCTCTAAAAACCCTGAGTCGATTTTTGGTGTATGATTTATCATTTTTACAGAACATAAAAAATCGACAGCAAGTTTGAAAACGGGGTTCATTTCGGGACTTTTTCTTTGATCGATCTTCTAGCTACTTTGCTAACATGTTAAATAGAGTTTAACTATGCTCTGATACCACTGTAAGTCCATGCTACCTCTTCCGGTACTTTCGGGCAAGCGGAATTTGATAAAAAACGATTTTCTTAGAGGTGGTAACATGGACTTAAAACCCGGATCTTTGTTAAACATCTAACTAACAACCTAACTACGAGTTGCTAACTACTCGGTTAGGGGGTTATACCTTTCTTTTTCTCGAACTCCTTCGTCTTCAAGCTTCGATGGTCGTCCGAATCGGCTTCTCCCCGTCGTCTCCTTGCGCCGAAGATAGATCCACCTGAAAGCTTCAACCTTTGGCTCCTTCTTCGAACTTTGAAGAAACTAGTTCACTCGGTTTGCTAAACCTTGTGAACTAGAGTAGAGAAGAGTTTGTATGGGATTTTATCTATGGTTCTTGGTTCTCAACTCATGAGACAAGTGAACCATAGAGTCAAGAGAGGGAGAGCAAGAGGAGGAGATGAGAGCTCAAGAACAAGAGAGAGAAATGAGCATGAAAGAATGAGAGAAGACTTTTTCTCATTTGGCTCTCATAATCCAAAACAATCATAACACCTCATATCAATCAAGTATTATGTGATGGTTTAAGCAACCATAGCCATATCATTTCATGCACTCATTTTGCACAAAAGAGCAAGCAAGCAAAAGTCTTTGCCATGAAATGATAGCTATAGTTATCATGATGGTCAACTAGTCAACCCTAGTCAACCGGTCAACAAAGTCAACAAGTTAACAAGTCAACAAAGTCAATCCCTCAACAACCATGTCACCTTAATACTTAATTAATATAATTGTTAATCACATATCATATTCTCATTAGGGTTGAGCAAAAAGTCAATAGTCAACTGTCAACGGTCAACAACCCTAATGAGAATTCTCTGCCTCTGTCTCTCCGTCAACTGTGCATACACACCCGCATCCGCGTTCCGAGGAACACAAATGCATACTGGATAAAACCAATCCCAAAAGATACACTAGGATCTGGCTTAAACCAAAGCCCGCTAGTGTGAACTGTCCGGACACTGTACGTGCACAAGTGCACGGATGTGACCGAACCCTGTCGCAAAACCATGCGACCTGTCGCAAAACCATGCGACCTCTACTCTTTTTCCTAAAGGCGAATAGCTTTCTGTATGGGACTCTAAAGACTCGACACTACGCTGGCAGTGGGTTTAACCACAGACCGCAAGCGGCACTAGCTGTGCGTAACGGTCCCCATGTAGATGCCGACAAGAAGACTGACGAGGCGAAACCCATCTGAACTCCTACTGAGCCTGAATGTGACATTCTCCGTACAGTCCGGTCTGTTCGTCTGATACATCGCATGGCGGGCCTAGGGGGCGGTAAACGTCAGTCCCCCAATAGCGGTACAAGTCGTGTCGGAGTGAAGCCCAAAACACCCTGAGATAACACTGGAAGCCTACCAGTATATCTCGTTTGCCCTGGCCAGGGACTACTCGTGTAATGGCTCTCCTAGACACAGCGTGATGTCAACCCCCAATACTGGGAGAGACGAATCCTGTCTAACCGCCACTGCCTCCAAGTGCTTCGGGACTGCACCCAACTACCACATGTTTGCACGACTCCTTTGAGCCGTGGTAGGGTAGTAATCAAAGTACAGTGGGAACACACTCGAGGCGAAGTGACAGTGTCAAGTCAGCGGACTAAGCTGTACTCATGTCACCTGGGAACTGATAACTGACGATAGGCATAATACCAACTAGTCAGTTCCCGACGAGTCCTGTCCAGTGTACTCGTAACCCAACGAGCACCCGCATACTATCTCAAGTACGACGTACCGACGGCTGTGGGACAGACCGTCTCCCATACTGGGATGAGAAGCGCATGCGCTAGTCTACTCCGGAGTATCGATGCCCTGTCTCGATAGTCCTGCGACCAGGGACTTGCATAAGGATGTGCTTATAGATTACCCAGCCCCACTAGTGTGACTGCCATCACAACGCTGGTAATCAAGCAAAGATCCTAAGGGCTCCACTAATGTGTATAGGCGATATACTAAAATAAACACATGTACACATTGAAGTAGAAACAAACCAAGTAGCATACTACTATTTTGAGCAAGATTGTATATACAAGGTGAATATCCCAAGCTTCCATTAAGTAATATACAAACTAGTATGATACAGTAATGGCCTCTAGGGCATATACACTAACAGTTTTATTAGAGCAATTAAATTCCTATATGTTCTTGTAAGAATTAAATTCTTTAAACTTAGTTCTTTCCCCTCGGTTTGAATCTACATAACAGAATCTCTCCGATGAGAATTAAATTCTCAACTTGTGGGGAGATCTACTTCTGCATATCTCAACCAGAGAAAGAACTAAGTACTTTTTTGAAGAGTTAAACTCTTGTGGAGGCGAAGAAGAGTTAATATATTCTCTGTGTTTTGTTTCTTCTCTTACCTAGGGTTTATTTTTCTCTTTGAGGAGATCTTCTTCTCTCAGGAGAATTAAATTCTCTTTTCTTTTTAGCTTACGAGGGCGTTTTTCTCTCTATCTCTGTATATCCTTTTTTCTGTTTCTTGGCTCTTATTTATAGGAGAAAGAAAAGAATCAATTTGTTCAGAAAATCTCTCATTGAGAGATTTTGATTGATTTTATAATCAACCAAAATGATCTTTTAGATCAATCGGTGAATTTTATTCACCGTTGGATTTTTAATCCAAGGACTTCTGCTTTACAGAAGATATTTCTTTTGTTTTTTTAACAATATTTAGGAAAATATTTCCCCGTACAGAATTTTCTTCTGTGGATTGGTGATTTTTAATCACCATTGGATTTTTAATCCAACGGTGCTCTGTTTTACGGAGTGTAATCTTTCTTGTTTACAAAGATCTAAGTAAATATTTTCCCAATAGTGCTTTTGATCCCTTTTATTTAGAATTTAATTCTATCGGCTTAGAATGTATAGGAGCCCTCACGTGTAGCATTTGACCTCCTAAAGTTAAGCCCACCAAAGAGCGTCACATGCTGTCACGTGTGTTTTTCTGGCCAATTGTTTGTCTTTTAGGAAGGCGCCTATATACTTTGTATATAGATGCTCACGCCTGCACGTGAGCCTCAGTTTCAGTCTTATTTTGTTAAGCGCAATGCCTATTATGTGTAGGCACGTGATGCTCCATTTGGGGACTTTTCCTATTGCTTTTTATTTATTATTCATTTTTCATAAAGGAACAGTGCGCATCTGCGTGGACTTTCGGGACCTCAACAAAGCTTGCCTAAAGGATGAATTCCCAGTACCTGTTACCGAGCTGATGATCAATAACACGTCTACCCATGAGGTGTTCTTCTTCATGGATGGATCTTCAGGATACAATCAAATAAAAATGCATCTACAGGATCAAAAGCATACCACCTTCCGGATTCCGCTGGGCATATTCTGCTATAAAGTAATGCCCTTCGGTCTGAAGAACGCTGGCACTACCTATCAGAGGACCTTGACAAAGATCTTCGATGCCCTCATCTATGAGATCTTCGAATGCTACATCGACGACCTTGTAGTTAAAAGCAGATCTCATGAGGAATATTGGGAACACCTAAAAATAATGTCCCGACATCTTCGGAAGTATAATCTGAAGATGAATCTTCTAAAATGCGCGTTTGGAGTCTCCACAGGAAAATTCCTAGGATTCATCATACGGCACCGGGGTATCGAAATCGATCCCTCAAAGATCAAGGCGATTATGGAAATGCCCACGCCAAGAACTCTCAAATAATTACGATCTCTTCAAGGAAATCTCACGTATATCCGGCGGTTCATAACCAACCTCTCCGGAAAATTCCGTCCCTACGGTCATCTAATGAAGAAGGGGACCCCGTTCATCTGGGATCAAAAGTGCCAAAATGAACTAGACGAAATCAAGCAATACCTGCAAAATTCGCCGGTATTGACCGCTCTGGTTAAGGGAAATCCCCTTATCCCATATACAACAACCCTTGAGGGTTCTCTACGCGCGCTATAGGCACAAGAGAATAATCAAGAAAAGGAGAGAGCTCTGTACTATTTGAGTCGAGTTCTTTTGGGGGCAAAAAACAACTACCCCCCATCGAAAAGCATTGCCTGGCACTGATCTTCGCGATAACGAAGCTCAGACATTACGCCTTGGCACATGAGGTCCATCTCATATCAAAAGTGGATCCTCTCAAATATCTGACGTCAAGGGAAATACTAACAGGGAGGCTTGACAAATAGGCCCTCCTCCTGATGGAGTTTTCGATAATGTAACGACCCCTCAAAGAAATGAAAGGCCGGGTCATTGCCGACTTTCTCGCGGAACATCCGATACAAGCCGACTCCCCCTTAAATTGTGAGTTGCCGGATGAACATGCGTTCGACACAATCAAAAGAGAGAGAGAAGAAAATGATTCCCAATGGGAACTCTACTTCGATGGAGCATCTTCCATGAAAAGACAAAAGCAAAACACCCTTATAATTAAAGCCGGGGTGGGCCTTATCTTCATGACTCCGCAAGGAGGGATATTACGTTACACTCTCTCCTTAACGGAGCCAAGGATTAATAACGAAGCTGAATATGAAGCTTTGATAGTAGGTCTCAAGATCGCTGTCGACATAGGAATCAAAGACCTCCTCATATATGGAGACTCCCAGCTGATCGTTAGTCAAGTAAATGGTGACTATCAGACATGCAAGCCGGAGCTGATAAAGTACGGCGAAAGAGTGCAGCAACTGCTGACACAAATCCCCTTCTACACCTTGGAGAGTATACCGCGTGCAGAAAATAGCAAGGCAGATGCATTGGCCAAATTAGCTAAGGAATTGGTAGACGAAGACCTCGACGACGTAAGGATCATTGTGCAAACCCGCAAGGTTCTCACGCTAACAGAAATATCTTCGAGGGACTTAACAGAGCCATCCGAAGGAAAAGAAACGACTGAATAAGTAACCCTTCAAATAAGGGACAAAGAAAAGGTTAAGGATTGGAGAGAATTCTTCATAGACTACTTCAAATCCCAATGAACGCCCAAAAATGTGTCGTCTAGACATCAGCTCATGAAACGAGCTTTGTCCTTCGACTTCGTCAATGAGACTCTATATAAGAGATCGTTCGACTGTCTGTGGCTAAGATGCCTGGGTCCAAAGGAAGCAAAGAAAGTCGTCCAAGAAACTCACGACGGACTCTGCGGTTCTCATAAAGCCGGACCAAAGATGAAGCTGAAGATCAAAAGAATGGGTTATTACCGGCCCACAATGATTTAGGACTGCCTCGAGTATGCGAAGCAGTGTCACTTATGCCAAATTCATGGGAACTTCATCCACCAGCATCCAAATCTGCTACACCCAACAGTGGCTAGCCGGCCGTTCGAAATGTGGGGAACTGATATAATTGGCCCCATTGAACCGGAGTCGTTCAAAGGACATCGGTTCATACTGGCAACGACCAACTACTTTTCTAAGTGGGTAGAAGCAGTACCACTAAAGGAGGTGAAGACGGAGAATATCTTCCTTTTCTTCAGGATACATGTCATTTATCGGTTCGGCACTCCGTGACAAATTATCTCGGATAATGGATATAGAAACCATAAAATCAGCCGCTTCGCACAACAGCATAAGATAGATTAGAGATACTCTTCAGTCTATAATCCTCGTGCCAACGATTTAGCTGAAGCTATCAACGAGACCTTGACAAAAATTATAAAGAAAACAGTGTCCAGAAACAAAAGAGACTGGCACGAAAGGCTGCATAAAGCTCTCTGGGCATACCGAACAACGTTCAAAACGGCCATGAATACAACACCATACACGTTGGTATTCGACATGGAAGCAGTACTTTCCCTAGAAATAGAACTCCCTTCTCTATGAGTAGCGGGTCGATACGAGCTGACCGATGAAGAAAATGCTCATCTTCTGCTTGAGGAGCTCGATGCCCTCGACGAAACTCGTCTTATAGCACAGCAAAATCTGGAGGCTTATAAGGCAAGGATGACACGGTCATATGAAAGACTAACCAGGTCGAGAAAATTCCGCCAAGGCGAAATCGTGCGAGTCGTCAAAAGACCAATGATCCCCAATCGTGCAAAACGGGGGAAATTCGAGCCAAACATGAAGGCCTGTACATCATAGACAAAGTCTACCAAGGTGGAGCCTACCTGCTCATGGATATGTATGGCGAAAGACCCTTCCGACCAATAAACGGCTGATTCCTCAAAAAACATTACGCTTGACGAGTCACGACTTAAGTCAATGGTAGATGACGACGCTCGTGCCCGCTCAGTATCTTCCTGAGTCAAAACTTTAAGGGCAGTATGCAGAGAAGAACCTCGCATCAAACATGGCGATATCGGACCGAGAAGTCCATAAACTAATTATACGCCTCAAAAACGGCGATAACGGACCGAGAAGTCCTTAAACTAATTATACGCCTCAAAAACGGCGATAACGGACCGAGAAGTCCTTAAACTAATTATACGCCTCAAAAACAGCGACAACGGACCGGGAAGTTCTTAAACTAATTATTCGCCTCAAACATGGCGATAATCGACCGAGAAGTCCTTAAACTAATTATCCACCTCAAACATGGCGACATCGGACCGAGATGTCCCTAAACTAACAACAGACTGAGATGTCCCTAAACTAACAATGGACCAAAAAGTCCTTAAACTAGAAATTCGCCTCAAACATAGCGATAATGGACCGAAACGTCCCTAAACTAGTGCGTCACCTCAAACATGGCGCATCTCCCCGAATATGGTGATATGCTCCCTTGAGATATATATTGTGATCCAAGTCTCGAAGGTGAGGATTGCAACTCAAGTCTTACCGGCTACACAGCTACTCCGGCAATGAAGACACTCTCAAATCCCACTGACAAACAGATGGGTCATTTACGATGATACTACTTTCGAGAGTTTCGTTAAAAAAATAATAATAAAAAAAACGGTATGTCCAAAAGAAAAATAGGCACGGATGAAAACCCGAAGGGGCGCCGTGAGTAAAAACAGCAGGACTACCGGCGAGTTGGTGAAAATCCGAAAAGGGCGCAAACTCGTAAAATAAAAAAATTCATGTGTACTTAAAAGGTCCTCTCAACCTTGTGAGGAGAAAATACCTGTGTGAGATCCTTACGACTCACAAAGGAGCAACACACTTAGGAATTCTCACGATTCCTAAGGAGAAATTACACTTACGAGATCATCAAGACTCGTAAGGAGAACTCCTCTTATGAGACCCTCATGGCTCATAAGATTTAAAATCCTTAAACTACAGGGATATAAACATGTTCTTAAGCCGTCATATCCCCGTTGCCCTACAGGCGGTCCAATATTGACCCTTGTATACAATCCACGAGTATAAATAAATATTCTCCCACCAAGGTCCACCAATGACAAGAAATGTCCTCATATGGTGAACGACACTTGTAAGTCCTCTTGACTTATAAGGAGAAAATACACTTGTAAGATCTTTACGACTTACAAGAGAAAATATCACTTAGGAATCCCCACAATTTCTGAGTTGAAAATACACTTACGAGATCCTCTCGACTCGTAGGGAGAAATACCTTTGCAAGACCCTTATGGCTCATAAAGTTAAAAAGCTTTAGTCGACAGGTTCCTAACTCTGTTTGCTAAGCCACCTTTGTTCAAATAAACAAAAGCAAATGATGATTCAATCCTGGAAATATCCCAGTTGCAGCGATGTTGATGCCTAAATAAGTGTCAAACTCCAAGTCCTTTCACGGCAAATGATGATTCTCTCTTGGCAATATTCCAGTCGTAGCGATGCTGATGCCAGGGTTGGTATCAGATTCCAAACTCGCAATAAAAACAGCAGTGAGTAGCAAAAAGTATGCATATAAAAATAGCCGAAATGTTTGGGCAGCTCGCAATAAAAAGCGGCGAGTAAAAATATATAAAAATAGCCGAAATGTTTGCGCAGCTCGCAATAAAAAGCAGCGAGTAAAAATATATAAAAAAATAGCCGAAATGATTGGGCATCACGGATAAAAAGCCGAAATGATTGGGCAATCGCAACTTTCGCGACATAAAAGCTGAAAAGATAGAGCATCGCAGAAAAAAAAATATATAAAATGAAATTTTCTCTGCCCTACAGGTGAGTCCACACTGACCCTTGTATACAATTCATGGGCACAAATGAAAAGGGAACCATATTTTCCACCAGGCTCCGTCAAAGGGAGAGCCGGATCTCGATGGCAATATCTACAGCCTAGAATCAACTCGGCGTTCCTTCTCATTCCAGCAGGATGCAGACACAACATCAAAAAAGACCTAAGGGTCGAAACAAAAAGGGAGCCATGGCAAAATCTTAGATCCAAATCTTGACGGTTCATATACAACCCAGAGACTATCTCGATGTTCTTCTCATTCCAACAGAGTGTAGAAACGACGTCAACAAAGACCCAAGGGTCAAATAGAAATGGAGTCACAACAAAATCCTAGCTCCAAGTCTTAGCAGTTCATATACAACCTAGAGACTATTCCGGCGTTCCTTCTCACTCCAGCAGGATGTAGACGCAACGTCAACAAAAGACCCAAGGGTCGAAACAAAAATGGAGCAATGGCATATTCCTAGCTCCGGACTTCAACTGCGATACATATAGCATGGAGGTCCTACCAGATGTCCGCCCTACTTCAGCAAAGAATCGGCACGACATCGTCAGAAAAAATGAAGCAACGGCATATTCCCAGCTTCGGGTCTTGAAGGCAACTCATATAAAGCCTAAAAGACTATTGGAGATCATCCCACACCAGAGCAGAGTGATTACGACTCATCGGGGCTCCAAATTGTGCCTAACCTCAAGTAAAAAGTATCATGGCAAATTCCTAACGTTTGCTCTTCCAACGGTAATATGACCTAAGAAGATTACTTGAAGACGTCTTGTCCAGCCTCAGAAAGGATCAGAGATATGACAGTCGCGGGGATACTCGAACAGCAGCTTAAAGACTGCATATCAAGGAATACATAAGTCAATGCGACGGTACCATGGACTAAAACCCTAGTACCACAAACCTAATGGACCTCTATCATAAAAGAATGGGGGTTATCTAAATTTCACGTTAGGATACACCTGCAAGATCCTCTCGACTCGTCTCAACTCGTAGGGAAAAACATCTTTAGAAAACCCTCACGGCTCATGAAGGTGAAAAGTCTTAGGCGACGGGGATATCAACTTGTTTCCTAAACACTGTGGCCCTACAAGTAGATCTAAATTGACTCTTATACACTAACCATGGGCCACATTCTCCAAAGTCGCATACCGACGAGAAGGAGAAACCACTTACGAGTCCTCTCGACTCGTAAGAGGAAAATTCTCTTGTGAGATCCTTACGACTCTTAAGAGAAAACGCACTTTGGAGTCCTCACGACTTCTAAGGAGAAAATATACCTACGAGATCCTCTCGACTCGTAGGCAGAAAAGTCTTTATAAGACCCTCATGGCTCATAAAGTTCAAAAGTCTTAGGAAACAGATCTAAACATGTTTCCTAAGCCATGCTGCCCTGCAAGAAGGTCCAAACTGACTCTTATACACTATTCACGGGCCACATTCGCTAATAAAGTGAAGAAACCACTTGCGGGTCCCCTCAACTCGTAAGGAGAAAATACTTGCGTGAGATCCTTACGACTCACGAAAATGAAAGACACTTAGGAATCCTCACGATTTCTAGGGAGAATACACACCTATGAGATCATCACGACTCATATGGAGAAAAAACCTTCTTGAGACCCTTACGACTCATGAAGATGATAAATTCTTAGACGACAGAGACCTAAACCTGTCTTCTGAGCCATCAATTCTATGGAGATGAATAACTTTGCACTACTTATCCCACGTACATACCTACATGGGCAAAATAGGGGCATTTGTTTCCCAAATATATTTAACCTAATAAAATAGCAAAGCACTGTTGAATTTAATAAGGCAGCGCCTCACGTGCTCTCCATGAGGGCGCCAGCGCCAGAGCCAATCTTATAGAATTAAATCTTATGGTGGCACCGCACGTGCTCTTCACGTGGGTGCCAGTGTGCAAAGCAAAGGAATACCTATCTTAGGAATTAAATTCTTAAGTGGCGCCCACGTGCACGAAACGTGAGCGCCAACGCTCAGGTAGAATTAAATTCTACAATACACTCTGTTAAACAGAGCCGTTGGATCAAAAATCCAACGGAGATGATAAATCATCAAAATACAGAATTAAATTCTGTTGGGAGAAAACATTTCCCAAATCTTTCTAAAATAAGAATGATATTTTCGGTTGGATCAAGGATCTAATTATAAAATAAAATTCTATTTTGGAATATATTCTCTCAATCTTTCTAAATAAGAAAGATTGCTCTCTATAAATCAAAGAACAATTGGATTAAAATAATCCAATGGTGATTAAAAATCACCGTTTTACAGAATAAATTCTGTATAGGGGAAAATATTTCCCCAAAAATCATATTCTTTAAAAACAGAAGTCTTTGGATCAAAGATCCAATGGTGGGTAAAATTCACCAAATCAATTTTGAGACCAATTAAATCAATTGAAATTTCTTAATGAGAGATTTTCACAAAACTAATTAACAATCTGCCTCCACTATATAATGGACCCGAGACTTCAACTCTCACAGAAAAGACAGAGAGAGAGAGAGAGAGAACAGACGGATAGAGGGAACCCCCCCCCCATAAGCTTTTGAAAATATACAGAAAGCTTCCAAAATAACAGAGAACTCAATTCTCAAGAAAAGAAGAAGAGCTTCATTCTCGAAACTCTAGGTAAAGAAAAGATATCGAAATATCTCTGCAACATCACATCCAAGGGTTTAACCTTTTTTTTAAAAATCGAGAACTTAGCTCTTTCTCTAGATCCGAGATCCACAAGACAAGCCTCCCACAAGTTGAGAATTTAATTCTCATCGGGAAGATCTTGTTCTTAAGAATCAAAGATTCAGGGAAGAACAAATTTAAAAAGAAAGAATATGGAGTCCATAATACTCTAGGAACTCAGTTCCTTCAAATCAAGAACTTAGTTCTTAAAAAACATGATCCCAGATCCTCAAAATAATGATCTTAGTGGTCGTTAATGGTCAAAATACCATTAACAGAAACATCAACAGAGATTAAATCTCCATATAAAAGAAACTAGCTCCTCACGTGCTTCTCACGTGGACTCCACATAAGAGTGCTTAGCCCTTCATAAACAGCTAAAATGGCTGAGTGCTTAGCACTGATTGGATAGTGCCCAGCGCCTCACGTGCTCCTTATGTGGATGCCACATAAGAGTGCTTAGCACTTCACAAACAGCCAAAACAACTGAGTGCTTAGCACTGATTGGGCAGCGCCTTACGTGCTCCTCACGTGAGCGCCACAAAAATAGTAAGAGTGCTTAGCACTCCATAAAAAGCCAAAACAGCTAAGTGCTTAGCACTGATTGGGCAGCGCGCAGCGCCTCACGTGCTGCTTACGTCGGCGCCACAAAAGAGTGCTTATCACTTCATAAACAACCAAAACGGCTGAGTGCTTAGCACTAATTGGCAGCCCTCAGCGCCTCACGTGCTCCTCACATGGACGCCACATAAAAAGTGCTTAGCACTTCACAAACAGCCAAAATGACTGAGTGCTTAGCACTGATTGGGCAGCGTCCAGCGCCTCACGTGCTCCTCACATGGGCCCTGTTTTAGCCAAAAAAAAATTGCGCAAAAGAGCCCAAGATATCAAATGGCAGCGATACGTTTAAGAAAATGTGAACCAGTATTTTCCGGGCTATATTTTGACAAACTCCCGAATGTGAAACATCTAAATTCTGATGGTATCGAAAGAGTCTCGAAAACTCCTTCGATTTGATATATTATGGGCTTCATAATTCATCCGGGATCAAAAGTTATGAGCAAATATTCTATGCACGTGTAATCTAAGGAAGAAAATGCGAACCAGTATTTTTTGGGCTACATTTTGACAAACTCACGAATGAGAAACGGCTAAATTATAATGGTATCAAAAGTTTCTCAAAAAATCTTTCGATTTGATATATTATGGACCTCATAATTCATCCGGGATCAAAAGTTATAAGGCATCACGTGCGCACACGTGACCGGGCATCACGTGCAGACACGTGACCATTTACAGGCAAAGCCTGTAGGCACTGATTAAAATAAATATTTAGAAATAATTAATCAGTGGGGTCACGTGCCAACACATGATGGGCCTTTAAACCCACTGAAAAGAATTAAAGGTATAATAAAATAACAAGGAAAAACCCCATTGGGGCATCACGTGCCAACACGTGACCATGGGTCACGTGCTGACACGTGATGATTTCTGAGTTCTTTAAAACAACAGAATTAAGTTCTTGTCAAATGCTTAATTAGGGGGTCACGTGCCAACACGTGATGGGTTCCTAAAGATCTATGAATTAATAGAATTAAATTCTAATTAAGAGGGAATCAAAAACCCTAACTGGAAAATATTTCTCTAAATCTTTCCAAACAAAAAGATGGTGCTCTGTAAAATGGAGCACCGTTGGATTAAAAATCCAATGGTAATTAAAATCATCAATTTATGGAAAGATTTTATACAAGGAAAGATTTCCCTGAAATTTTCCAGGAATAACAGATAAAAGATCTTTTGGATTAAAAATCCAATGGTGAATAAAATTTACCGAGTGATCTAAAAGATCATGTTGGTTACAAAATCAATTAAAAATTTTCAATAAAACATTGACAAAACAAATTGATTCTTTTCTTTCTCCTATAAAAAGGAGCCAAGAAGAGAAGAGAAGGGATCTACTTTTTTGGGGAGATAACAACAACAGAGAGAAAAAAAGTAAGGAGGATTTAATTCTCAAGAGAAAAAAAAGATCTCTTCAGAGAAAAGAAAGCCTAGGTGAGAAAGGGGAAAGAGATCTAAGTTCCATAAAAAAAAGAGAATTTAATTCTCAATTTAAGAGTTTAACTCTTCTGAATAAGAACTTAGTTCTTCCTTTGGTTGAAGATCTGCAGAAGCAGATCTCCCCACAAGTTGAGAATTTAATTCTCATCGGGGAGATTCTGCCATACGGATCCAAAACTTAGAGGGAGAATTGAGTTTAAGGAATTTAATTCCCCCAAATTCATAGAAATTTAATTCCTCCAAGACAGACAGAACTAGGGTTTAACCCTATATGAGAATTCAATTCTCCCAAATTCATAAAGAATTCAATTCCTCTAAATGAAATTAGGGTTTAACCCTGCATAAGAATTTAATTCTTCCACATACATAAGAATTCAATTCCTCTAAAAACAAAATTAGGGTTCAACCCTACAGAGAATTTAATTCTTAAAAAAATAAAGAGACTTGTAAGATCTCCATGCATGTAAAGAACGAGGTCACGTGTCCCCACGTGACCCCTAAACAGATCCCCCAAAAATAAGAAGAAAAAGCTTTGAGGCAATGCGTCACGTGCTCCCACGTGACCTCCAAAACAAAAAGAATAAAAGCAAAGGCAATACTGGCTTTGGGCGCTCTCACGTGCTCCCACGTGACCCCTAATAAACATTCTAACAAACCAGGGCATGAGTACCCATCACATGCCCATACGTGATGTCTATGGAAATTAGAAATGTTTAACACTTATTTGCAGTTCTAAAAACAAAGTAAGGGAGATTTGGCCCCACCTTTGGGTGCCCTCACGTGTCCCCACGTGACTCCTTCCTCCCTGGTGTTTAACACTAATTTGAGCATTTCATTTTCAGTGTTTAACACTGTTGTCCTCTAGTGTTTAACACTATTTTAAAGCCAATCTTAACCAAATTGGCTAAGTTTCCAAAGGCAAGAACCTCTTCTTTAACTAAATCTCAAAGTTGAGTAAAACTCAGAGCCACAATGTTTAATACTCGGTCTAAGACAAAAATGTATCGGATCCCTCAAAACTCTTGTTTAGCATTGTTAAATGATGAGGGGCTGAACCCAGACAAATGTCTAGTGGTCCAACAAAGGGCCAATATTTCAAACTTAATTGGACTAAGCCCAAGTTGGCCATAAGTCCTCAATTCAGACTTAACTGAGCCAATGTGCTCATAATCTAATTTATTGATTTTAGTTCCAAATTAGACTACAAATCACTTAATCTACTTTGGTTCAAGGGTACATCTCTTCACTCCTTTGATATTTGTCGTTGTAATCCTTCAACATCTTCAGAGAGGTGACGGGTCCCAACAACCACACATTTCACGGACTATGACGTCCTTAACCTTGACTGTGAGGTCTTTAAACTCACGGACTATGATGTCCTTAACCTTGACTGTGAGGTCTTTAAACTCACGGACTATGATGTCCTTAACCTCGACCGTGATGTCTTTAAACTAACAATTGACCGCAATGTCTTTAAACTAACATTGGACCGAGATGTCCTTAAACTAACATTGGACCACCATGTCCTTAAACTGGTAATTGACCGCAAAGTCCCTAAACTAAAACATTAGAGCCCAAATGCTCTTTTGTCGGATCTAAATGATCCTGTTAAGTAGATCTTAGTCTAAAATTAGACTAACATATCCTTAACAAATGGTTAAGTTAACCTTAGTCTAAAATTAGACTAAGGTGTCCTTATCAAACTGTTAAGTTGATTTTAGTCTAAAATTAGACTAACGTGTCCTTAAGAAACGTTTAAGTTGATCTTAGTCTCAAATGAGACTAACGTATCCTTAAACCCAACCCCCAGACCCAAATCTAAGAAAATACGAATTTGGACTAATCCACGCCTTACGGACGACAACATAAATTAGTCTCTGTATACAATCCACGGGCAACCAAAACCAAAACAAACATACACGACACAAAGTGACCATCTGGAGAAGGAGAAAGTGATTACCGCGATGCGGTAGCGTGATTAACTGCAAGGGCTTGCGCCTGCAGGGAAGAGCGTCCCCACAATCAAAAACCCCTCAAAATGAGGAGGAATCTGATGAAGTCTGCTACATCGGTCGCATCTGTCTAAACCTCCGATATATGGTACCATAAATCAACTTGGCATTATCGGAGAGGTAGACGGATAAAACCATATAGTATCTGCCCCCAAATTCAGGCAAGACGTTTGTCTTCCCATTGATTAATTCAAAAATATTAAGTTAACCGTAATCAGAAACGGCGTCGCTTTGCAGCTAGCCGGTGAATACGGGTCGATCCACAGAGATGTGTAATTTTCTGATTTGTGTTTTTACGAGTTGATTCCGATGGTGGTTTGGTTTTTGTTGAATGATTTTAAGAACTAAGTTGTATGCTGGTTAAGGAACTTGTTAGGGTTAGGTTTAAAGTAGGGTTTGATAAGATGGGTATTTACACCTCTTTCAATGCTTTAGATTAAAACCTTTTTTAAAAGCTATAACAATTATTAGCAAAGGGGATTAGGATGATTGGGAAGAAACGAAGTTTCTTCCTTTTGATCCTTGTCCGTCCTTTCCTACTAATTGCTACAACCTTCATGGACGTCATGCATGTCCGGTCCTTTATACTACGGTGTCACCGTTACCTCGTGAGTAGGGTGCCGTAGGGAGAGGATCATGCATGCGTGCATGAAGTTCTACTTATGAAAATTATTCGCATTGAAAGAGCTGAGAGATATTCATCTCTCAATCCCTCCCTTTATTCCTAACCCTAACAAGCGAGGAAACTACTCGCTCATTAGGGGATTTATCAGCAATATCAATTTGAGGTTCATTATTAAATCTAAATTGGATTAATTTCCTACTGCAGTTTTAAAAGATTCTGTACTATAATTAACTAAGGCAAGCAATGACTTATCTATGGCAAGAATAAAATTATAGATCTATGGCAAATAATGAAATTATAACTAAGGCAGGAAAAAAAAGACTTACGAAATGATGCTCTTGATCTCCCAACAATTCTGAATTTTATTGATTGAAAAGAGGCATAGGTTTTACAGATCTGTGATTACAATTTGTAAGTAAACAGGGAAAATTAGGGTTACAGAGTCTCGCGCATGTGCAATTACAGATATGCCCACGAAAAATCAAAACCCCCGCACCGACGCACCGACACCAAAAGTTTCCACCGACACGGGCTTTAAATAGCCGCGGAACCGCGGCATTATTGGGCTTGGGCCGCGGTTCCGCGGCCCTTTGGTGAGCTCAGCTCACCAAACTTCTTGGGCTGAATCTTGGGTATTAGGGCTTCTTTATTATTCACTCCTTTTCTCTGTTTGGCTCATTATTCTTCTCCAGATCTTCAGTGAAAATTCGTATTGTTCTTTTAACCGTTTCACTTTGACATGTTTGGACCTTGCGTCACCTTGTACCTATGTGAACTGTTATTAGCCTGGCTAGACTAGGATCCGTCTACTTGTTGGTCAAAAGTCCCTTTTCTGTATCAACTTTCGTCTTTTTCACTGTATTCGCTCCAAGAGCCTGTATCCTGTAATATGCAACAAACGTGCGTCAAGAGTACCTGTTTATTTATAAAATGAATGAAAATGGGGAGTACATTAATGCAATATTATAGTATGAACAAATACCCCCAAACTTATCTTTTGCTCGTCCTCGAGCAAACTTATTTTTTATTCACTAAAATCCTAACCTAACCGCACTTTCGCAGAGAAACGCGATTGCACTGAGCACGTGCAACAAGCCGTTAAACCTCTAGGTGTCCCTAATAGGAGGAGTGTTGTCTCCTGAGGGTTTTCAGCGGATTACACCCACAAAATCCTATCAACTAAGCCCATTGACTTTTGTTCTCCCATTAGGTTTTCTAACAAGGAATTCTATTATCTTTTGACTCGCAAATTATCCACCCACATTCTTCACACTTCCTCATTATTTAACTTAAGATTATATATGTTATGTAAACCTACTTAGCTTTCGGCATCTCTTAAGTCTTCCTTCTAGGGTTTCATCTTCACTTAAGAATTTCTATCAACTCCATTAAAGATACAAGTTCTATCTTTCATTCCTCTCTCTTATCTAAATTCTAATCACATATCCCCACATGTGTATATAGATCACCCCTACACTTAGAAATTCAAATCAAGCAATCATGTTCTTGTCCGTTGTCCAAAGTACTTATCAGTAGGTGAATTTTTAATTGAATTTCGCTTACACATTCTTCATGCGACCGTTAATACTTCTTGAGGTACCAACGACCGATTACAAGATGTGTTAGCACTTTAAAGCGTACTTCCTAGTTTTACAACACCCAAGGCTTTAGCAGTGACTCCCAAACCAGTTGGTCTAAGGCACTGGGTGATGAAGCACCCTCGCTAAATATTTTTTTCTATTTTTGCAGCCTTAAGTAATCACAAAAACCAGTGTCCATTTTTTTATTCTTGTATTTTTTTCTTTTATTTTCTTCGTACTAAGGACTTTAGACAAGAGCATTTCAAGGTTTCTTCTACTATTCCAAGTTTCAAGGTGCGTGAGTGTGCAAATTGTGGGGTATACATTTTCAGAATCTAGACTTAAGCTAGGAACTATTTTTCAAACTTATACTCTAATAAGAACATCAATACTCTTCCCTCATTTTGACTTAGCCCAAGAAGTGAACCCAAAATTTGCCTATTTCTAAATAAACTACAAGGCATATACTTTCTACGTTAAACTTTAAGGAAGGTTATTTTTAGGGTTTTTAATTTACTAAGTCTAAGATCTAGTTGTTCCTAGCCAGTTAACCTATTTGTCAAACTCAAATCAAATATGGCCAAAATTGAATACAATATTTTTATAATTTTTTGAAAATTTTCAAATTTTTATGGGTTTTCAAATAAATATGCAAATGCAAAAATATGTACAAATGAATGCGAAGGAAGAAAACGTACCGAGCATACCCCCAAACTTAAACTTGACAGTGTTCTCACTGTCATGCTAAACCAAGAGGGTCAAAATACTGGCACTTCCATGTTTATTTATTTATAATTTTTTTTATTGTTAAGGTAAACAAAAATATATACAGAAAGCCCCCCCCCCAAACTTCATTTAAACTATGTTAGACATTACTGCCAAACCTTGCATAGACCAAACGTTAACACCAACCAGTTGAAAAATTTATCAGTAAAGAGTATCAGTTGGTGGAAGAATAAGTCGTAGCGATCCATAAGAAATTAGGGAAGATAGAAGTGGTGGTATGGAAGGTGTGGAGGTGAATATACAGGAGGTGGTGATGCATCAAAACGAGAATGCGAATGATCAGTAATCAGTGGAATGTTGGCATTCTCGTAGCTTCTTAAAAGAAATGGGGGTGGTTCAACTTCTAAAGGAGGAGGTTGACTAACCACAATACCCCCAAAATGTTCCCGTGGGTCCTCTATTGACGTGGCATCATCCATCAATTTCATATGATATTCAATTATAAGGGAACTGGTCTCCTCGATGTCCGCCATAGTCCAACCGAAAACTTGCCGCCTATCTTGTAAGACTTTAAAAATAGCGTTCTCTTGCTTGAAGGCTAGAGAGGCTGATATTATAATGGGAAAAGTCTCATTCTCACCTATGTAAGCATATTTAAGGTGAGGCGGTAAGGACATGAGTTCGAGTTTCCGAGGCGAAAGAATCATTGCGGAATCTACCTCGAACTCAAAGGACTCCAACACAGGTTCGAAATCACTGCAAACAACCGATTCGGATGGTTCAACTAACTCATCCACAAATTCAAAAGACTCATATTCGGGCTGTGAGTCGTCATCATCCGAAAAAGTAAAACATTCATAATCCATATCGGTTGTGTCAACGGTGGTAGGCTCAAGGAGGGACGCACTAGTGGCGTCAAAACTGTTTTCATCAAACAAGAATCTTTCAAGCTCGCTGTCCTCCTGCGTGATTTCGTGAACAGAGCAAACTTCTCGTGTACTAGTTTTAGGCATGGGGGGCAGACTTCCCATCTTATAAATATTGAACTCACTAGACATCTTCCCAAAGGATAGAGTCATGGAGCCATTGCGACAGTTTATTACAGTATTGGAAGTGGCCAAAAATGGTCGACCGAGGATCACCGGAATTTGGTTCCGTGGGTTAGCAACAGGTTGTGTATCCATAACAATAAAATCAACGGGGAATATGAACTCCCCAACTTTGATCAACACATCCTCTAGCTCACCCCTTGGATGGGTGATTGATCGATCAGCCATTTGGAGAGTACAACGAGCGGGTTTCAACTCTCCAACCCCTAATTGTTTGTACACAGAGTAGGGAAGCAGGTTAACACTAAACCCAAGATCTAAAAGTGCTCGATTAATTTTCTTATCCCCAATTGTGATTGAAATCGTAGGACAGCCGGGGTCCTTTCGTTTTTGGGGTAAGGTTTGAGGGTGGTTAATAGCATTGCTCACTGCACTAGCCACTAGCACTTTCTTGGGTACTTGAGATGCCTTTCTCTTCGAGGTGCATAAGCCCTTTAAGATTTTCGCGTATGAAGGGACTTGTTGGATTGCATCCAAGAGAGGTATATTTATGCTAACCTGCTTAAATAACTCCACAATCTTCTCCACTTGTGCAGTTGGTTTATTGGGACTCAACCTGTTTGGAAATGGAGCATTTTGAAAATTTGTTGAGTCAAATGTCTGTGGAGTAGAATGTGGAGTAGGAAAGACACCCCGTGTAGATGTGTTCGTGTTGTGAGAAATGGGTCCGTTCGAGTTAGAAGAAGTTGAGCCGTGTGAAGGGTGGAGAATAGGCTCTAAAGAAAAAGGTGAAGAAGAAGGTGAAGAAAATGAAGAAGGGGAAGATGACGATGGAGAAGAAGAAGAACCACCGGCGGGGATGTCATCACTAATACCCACATTATTCTGCAACACTCTTCCGGATCTCAACGTGGTCACCGCATTAACATTGTGATTGTGATATGCGTTTTGTGTGTGACCGGGATTTGGTAATGGTTGAGATGGAAGCTTTCCCTTTTCTCTCTCGCTCAACGCAGCAGTTAATTGTGCAATTTGTGCCTCAATAGATTTGATACTTTGATCGTGTGAGGCATTGTTATGCATCAAAGACTGAACATAATTTTCAAATCTTGCTGCGGATTCTGTAGATTGCTTGAGAAATGCATCTAGACTTTTTTCGAGCGAGATAACCTTATCATCATTTGGTTGAACCAAATTGTTCGTTTGATTTGTATAAGGTTGTTGTTGGAAAGGTTGTTGGTTTTGAGTTTGTGAAGGTGCTTGTTGTTGTTGTGGAGGAGGAGGTCTTTGAAAATTGTTATTTCCTTGGACTTGTTGATTTTGGTTCCAAGCGAAATTTGGGTGACTCCTCCACCCCGGATTGTATGTCGAAGAGTACGGATCATTTCTTTGTCGTTGCTGAAATGCAGCATTGACTTGATCCTGTCCTTGAGTAGATGCATTATAAGGACACTCTTCGGTTAGATGCGATGGATCCGTACAACAAGCACAAACAGTTCGTGGAGGCATAACAGGGGCAGGAGAAGACGATGAGATTTTGGTCTCAATGGTTTCTAGCTTTTTCATAAGTGCGGCCATCTCGGCCTTTATAGCAATCGACATATCTACTTGATGTATGCCTACCCTAGATTGACCAAAAGAAGAAGATGATGTGGTCTTGGTACTCTCCCACCGAATTGTTTGCTCACTAAGATCCTCAAGAAACTACCAAGTTTCGTCGCTAGACATGGAGAGAAAATGACATTGACATATGGTTTCTAGCAACTGCTTCGTTGCTGAGTTCAATCCCTCGTATAATGTTTGGCAAAGTTGCCAACTTTCGATCCCATGATGAGGGCATTGAACGAGTAGGTCTTTAAATCTCTCGAAGCACTTCCAAAATGGTTCGGAAGGAAGCTGTGAAAATTGTATAATCTCGTTACGGATTCTAGCAGTTTTGTGATGAGGATAGAACTTTTTCAGAAAAGCTTTCACAAACTCGTCCCAATTTCTAATGGAATGTGAAGCGGTGTTGTATAGCCACTTCTCGGCTAGGTCACATAAGGTAAAAGGAATGACCCTTAGCCTTATAGCGTCATCACTTAATTGGGACGTTTTCATCATAGCGCACACATTTTGGAATTTATTGATAAAAATATACGCATCTTCAGATTCCAAACCATGAAATTTTGGCAGCATATTGATGAAATGTGGTTTTATTTCAAAGTTGTCCCCATTTGCCGGTGGGGGTGAAAGACAGGTAGGTAAAGAAGTGCGGACGGGGTAGAAGAGATCCTGGAGCGCGATTCGTTGGGGCGCTACAACAGGCGGAAGATTCGGGTTATTCGCACCTAACGGAGGTGGAATCATTCCCGTCGGTAAGGTATCGTTGGGGTCGTGTCCCGACATACCTTCGAAAGAAGAATTTGAAGGTGGAGGTAAGGAAATGGAGGGAATTTCGACTTCGGTGTCGAAAGGTTCGTCGGTCGGTACCAATGAAACATGGACTAATCAGGCGTTAGTATCCCTAGTCCAAAGTGACATACACTAAAGGGGTAGTGCAGTCAGAGAAAAAAAATGAAAGACAGAATGTGGAGGTAAGATAACGTCAGTGAAGGAAAGTGGTGGAAGTGAGTTGCAAGTTTTCTTAGCGACAAGTTGCAAGTTTTGAAAAGATTTTTCTCTTTTTTTCTTTTTTTATATGTGAGAATGTTTACAAAAAGGTTTTTGAAAAGAGACTCGTGACACAAATGTATCAACCACACATGCACAATCAGGCCTAGATCTAGGGTCACCTAGGTCTGCTAGACAGCTCCTAACTAGGGCTAGAAATAGGACCTCAAACCGCCTCTTCACCGACACTGCGGTCAGGTAAGTGCCAGGTAAGTGGGAAGGAACCACAGTAGTGGGCCTAATTAATAACCACTAGCCTAGACACACTTGCCTAGACACCGCAAGGTCAGGTTAGGATAAACGGCCGATGCCTATACTAGTCCTTTTCCTATTGAGCTCGATGTCCTTAGGGCTGAGTCTAGTATTTTTTAATTAATTGTGGTCAATGCAAATACTTTAAATGTTTTCTGGGTCCTGGGAAGGGTGATGAAATCCCCACCCAATCTGAGTTTGGTCAATTAGCCCCTTAAAGTCCGATTAAATTATGCAAAACAATAAAATTCACTTGCAATCAAATTTTTAGCGCGGCGCAAAGAAACCTGCAGAAAATCTGTTATTTAGAAGGGGAGAGAAGATTTTTAGCGCAAAGAATTTCTGCAGAAATTTTTTACAGACAGATATATGGAGGTTGCAGAGGGGAGAACAAGAGATCAAACCATGCAATTTCCACGCAGAGATCCGGTTAAACCACCGCGGTTACGCGGCTTTATGCCCCAATTGGCCGCGGTTTCGCGCTCTGTTGATGGGATCGGCTCCTGAAAAAAATTTGTACTACTCTTTTCACCAATTCTTCTCTGTTCTGATGTGAATTTTCCTGGTTTGCCCTCTGTAAATTTTCAGATCCGCGATTCTTCGCTGTTCCTGCAAGATTCAAACAATAAAACCCTTCAAACAGATAAAAATTGATAATAATTTTTTTTTATTTTTTTATTTTCAGATTTTTATAATTTTAAAAATTTATATCAACCCGAAATCACATAAAAGAAATTTTACGCCATCCCCGGCAGCGGCGCCATTTGATTAATTAAAAAATATTAAGTTAACCGTAATCAGAAACGGCGTCGCTTTGCAGCTAGCCAGTGAATACGGGTCGATCCACAGAGATGTGTAATTTTCTGATTTGTGTTTTTACGAGTTGATTCCGATGGTGGTTTCGTTTTTGTTGAATGATTTTAAGAACTAAGTTGTATGCTGGTTAAGGAACTTGTTAGGGTTAGGTTTAAAGTAGGGTTTGATAAGATGGGTATTTACACCTCTTTCAATGCTTTAGATTAAAACCTTTTTTAGAAGCTATAACAATTATTAGTAAAGGGGATTAGGATGATTGGGAAGAAACGAAGTTTCTTTCTCTTGATCCTTGTCCGTCCTTTCCTACTAATTGCTACAACTTTCATGGACGTCATGCATGTCCGGTCCTTTATACTACGGTGTCACCGTTACCTCGTAGGTAGGATGCCCTAGGGAGCGGATCATGCATGCGTGCATGAAGTTCTACTTATGAAAATTATTCGCATTGAAAGAGCTGAGAGATATTCATCTCTCAATCACTCCCTTTATTCCTAACCCTAACAAGCGAGGAAACTACTCGCTCATTAGGGGATTTATCAGCAATATCAATTTGAGGTTCATTATTAAATCTAAATTGGATTAATTTCCTACTGCAGTTTTAAAAGATTCTGTACTATAATTAACTAAGGCAAGCAATGACTTATCTATGGCAAGAATAAAATTATAGATCTAGGGCAAATAATGAAATTATAACTAAGGCAGGAAAAAAAAGACATACGAAATGATGATCTTGATCTCCCAACAATTCTGAATTTTATTGATTGAAAAGAGGCATAGGTTTTACAGATCTGTGATTACAATTTATAAGTAAACAGGGAAAATTAGGGTTACAGAGTCTCGCACATGTGCAATTACAGATATGCCCACGAAAAATCAAAACCCCCGCACCGACGCACCGACACCAGAAGTTTCCACCAACACGGGCTTTAAATGGCCGCGAAACCGCGGCATTAGTGGGCTTGGGCCGCGGTTCCGCGGCCCTTTGGTGAGCTCAGCTCACCAAACTTCTTGGGCTGAATCTTGGGTATTAGGGCTTCTTTATTATTCACTCCTTTTCTCTGTTTGGCTCATTATTCTTCTCCAGATATTCGGTGAAAATTCGTATTGGTCTTTTAACCGTTTCACTTTGACATGTTTGGACCTTGCGTCACCTTGTACCTATGTGAACTGTTATTAGCCTGGCTTGACTAGGATCCGTCTACTTGTTGGTCAAAAGTCCCTTTTCTGTATCAATTTTCGTCTTTTTCACTGTATTCGCTCCAAGAGCCTGTATCCTGTAATATGCAACAAACGTGCGTCAAGAGTACCTGTAAATTAATGCAATATTATAGTATGAACACCCATCTTTCGGCGGAGAACAGATTCTGGCATGCCCGGTGGGACCTCTTCCAGTTTTCACTCCACACTTCGTGTGTCGTGTTCGCGAACGAATCGCGGTTTGCTATGGTTGCCTGTGGATTCGAGGTACTAAGATTCGGTATCTTGCTTCGTGCAGAAAACAGAAGATCAATGGGTTCAAACTGCACTAACTGCAACTCTCACTCCGTCCCGTCCGGAGGAGTGACTTACGGGCCATAAGCGGCCTCCATCTTCGCTATGCCGCTGAAACAGGTGACTCAGACAACCACTGGATTGTTCTTCGGGACAAATGATCCCGCCAACAAGCTTCAACACCCCTGTACCATTGCAAGAGGCTTCAAAGAAGTCGGTCTTTGATCGGCTTATAACTACTGCGGCCCTTCTTAACGGGTTGCCCAAACCAAGCGCCTCAGTCTTTGACAGATTGGGCCAAAACTCATAAGGGCCCATGAAGAAGCTTGCAATACTAGAAAGAATTATCCCGAAAAGGATAGCCATTCCTGCTCCCGAAGTCGTCAAAGCGGCTTCTCCTGCCAAAGGGTCGGTCTTCACAAGACTGACTGTTTCAGCTCCCGTTCCAGGCGAAATCTTCAAGGCTGCTTCCCCTGCTCGGAAGCCTGCCTTCGATAGGTTGGTCATCCCCACTCAGCGGACATCAGTCTTCAATAGGCTGACAACGACAATTCCTGAACAAGACAGGGGGCATGATAAAGCCATCCCCATAGCTGAGCCAGTACCGTTGGCTCGACACGCTCGACGTCGCCACTGGCTCCGAGTAAGGAAGGCTGGGGGCAACTCTCCTTCTGGACTGACTCCGCCAGCTCCAACGGTGGAAATCGATACTGCTGTTCCAACCGGGAACAGCTTTGAATTACTTAACACGGTGTGCAGGAATTTGCCAACTGCCGTGCTAAAAATGTCTCCTCCGCCCGTTGAAAAGATCACATAGGCAAAGCTGAAGCAGCCCCCTCAGCGGCTGTCCTCTAAAATTTACAAAATTTGGCGACAGGTCCAAAACTCCGTGATAGATCAAGACTATTTCCTCCGACAGAAAAAAGATGAAGGTTCGGTAAGAAGATGATCACCCTGTCAAACCACAGAAAACGACAGCTACTTGGGTGCCCACTGCAACGGCCCCCTCAACCTCGACTGCTCACAAGAGGAGAAGGCCGGAGAAAATCCCCATGTCTGCGACAAATGTCAAGGGCACTGAGCCTAAACGCCCTAAGTCTTGGGGCATGGTGGTACATACCGTCTATATGGCATCCGAAAAAGAGGATAGCCGTATCTACACAGGTCATCGACCGCTTACGCGACCCGTGACAAAAGCCCAAGAGCAGCAACAGAGGCTTCAAGAAATGCAAACAGCTATGGCTGCACTTACGGGACTGAAAACAAGCCCGGAAACATTCTCGGAGCAGCACCGTGAGCAGGAAACTGATGCCGAATTCCTTTGGAGAATGCTTGAGAAGAAGGAAAAAGAGGCCGCGGAACAAGCGGCCAATATAAAAAAATGTCCCTTCTATTCCAAGAGATGGTGGGCATGATGATCCACCCGGATCCCCTAACCGAAGATCCTCCAGTAATAATTGAAGATGATAGATGAGAGACATCAAATCCTCTGCCGACTCTGTCAACAGCCAAGGAGGAGACAATCTCCAAAGCTGCCCTGGATGATTACATCGCTCAGTAGATACGAGTTCACCAGGCGAATGAAGCGACTGGGTAAATTGTTAAAACTGGACGACCCTATCCAGGTTGGTATGACCAAATAAAGTACCCGCCGGGATACACGATCCCCAAATTCCACGTATATAAGGGGACTAGAAATCCGCATCAACATGTCTCTCAATTTAGGGCTCTGTACGGCAACACCGGAGGTGACAATAAGCTACTGCTTCGCCAATTCATTGGCAGTTTGGCAGAGACGGCCTTCGAATGGTATTCGGAGCTTCCAAATGACTCCGTCAAAACATTCACGGAGATGGAGCTGTTATTCACCCAGCATTTCGCAAGCGCCAGCGAACGCACCCCAATCACGGCATTGAGAAATGCCAGGGTGAAACCAGGCGAAACATGGGTTCAGTATGCGATACGGTGGCGCAACCTATGGTCGAAGTGCGAACAGCGTATAGAAGAAGCGCCTGCGGTGGGCATGTTTGTGGGAACTCTCGATCCGCAGGCGACCATATCCCAATTCATGATGTTTTTCAAGCCGACTACCTTCCAGGACTTGATTGACAAGCTAGCCCAAATGGACCAGATGGGCCATAGGCCTTCCTCTTCAAAGTCGGAGACTTGAAATGAAAAAGGGTGAAGGGAAAGCTATCTTTGTCGCCAACGCTCAACAACAACCGAGTGGCCCGAGACCGGTTGTTCGCCAAAGCAACAAGCGGAAATCCCTCGATGAGAAGTTGAGACGTCCTTACTCTTTTCCCCGGGATAAACAAGGAAACTGTTTGAACTAGCAGTGCGCAATGGGCTCATTACTCTACCGGAGTCGAGACACCCATCGCGACCGAACAACGTCAATGATCCCAATTACTGCCCCTACCATCGAGTAGTAGGCCATCCACTCGAAGATTCCTACGTCTTCAAAAATTGGGTTGAAGACCAATACCAGCAAGGAAAATTCGCGTTGTCTGAAAATTGGAAAGTGAACCCGCCACAACCACATGCTCCGAAAAAGATGGACATGCAGGGGGCATCGTGCTCTTTTATAGAAGAAGCTCCGTGGGAGGTCGCTCTTTCAGCCAAGACGAAAAGAATGCTGAAGGATCTTCAAACATGTCTGGCGATCAGGTGGAAAAGCCTGCAGGAGCCGGAGATCATCGACAGGATGCTGAAACCACGCCCAATATCGGGAATTAATAGCAATGGGCAAAACACCCAGGCACAGCCGTCACAGTCTTCGAAGAAAAAGAAGAAAACCAAAAAGCCCGCGCAGTTTGATGACAACCGCACGGATCTGCAAAAGCATATTGACACACTGGAGGAATATAACCAGAAGGCGCGAACCCCGGTCACACTCCAAGAATTTCTCAACAATATCCTTGAGAGCGGAGATAACGACAATAACGACGGGGATGACTCGTCAGAAAAATCTGAAGACTATGTGGCAAGTTGCCACATGATCTCTCATTCGACGTTAACTACGAAGAAGATCACTCGGCGATAGAAGACGGCATAAAAGAGCATGGGGCAGGATCGAAGCCAAAACCTATGGAACCGTCTGACGAGATGATTGACTTGCTACTGAACGAAGCCTGTCAGAAAACCAAAGCCAATCGAGAGCGTGAACTGGCTATATTCGAAAAAGCCAAACGCCGACGACTGGATGAAAAGGTCGAGGCACCCCAACCGGATTGAAGCATCCCTATCGCCAGCAAAAGCAAGCTTAAAGTAAGGAAACGATTCGCTAGGGCCCTGTCAATAGGAATGAAGTTGCCCTCTTTCAGAGGAAATTCTCCTGGCGGTATACATCTTGATGAAACGGACATACATCCTAACTTCTGTTTATACCATCAGAGGATTACACACCCTACCGACGAGTGCATAGCCTTTAAAAACTGGTGGTAGGAATATGTTGCCCCCCAACAACACGTTCAACGAGTGAAGAGCAAGGCTCGTCGGGAACAGAAAAGCACGACAGATGAGCGCAAAAGAGCTGCTGGCAACTGTCATATAGTCAACACCAAGGGATCGCAAGTTATCACCTTTGGAAGCGACTCTAACGAAGAAATCGCTCTCAGCCCTCTCTTCAAGGAATCCACCTCCAACACAAAAGATGCGAAGATTTGCGAGAAAATCTAGCTTCGTAATCGTACGTTGCCCAAAAAATCTTGGACCTATGACCGAAATGTCGTTAAACTACTACCAACCCGCGCCGTCCCCAGGCTGACGCGGTGTTAAAAAAACAAAAACAAAACAAAAAAATGGTATGTCCATAAGCAAGATGGGCACGGATGAAAACCCGAAAGGGCTCCGTGAGTAAAAACAGCGGGACTACCGGCGAGTTTTGTGAAACCCCGAAAAGGCGCAATCTCGTCAAAAGACACTTGCAAGGTCCTCTCGACCCTGTAAGGCGAAAATACCTGCGTGAGATCCTTACGACTCACAAGGGAGCAACACACTTAGGAATCCTCACGATTCCTAAGGAGAAAATACACTTACGAGATCCTCTCGACTCGTAAGGAAAATTCCCCTTTGAGACCCACACAGATCATAGGATTCAAAAGCCTTAAGTTATAGGGATCTGAAACTATTCTTAAGCCTTCATACACCCCGCTTTTGCCCTACAAGCGGTTCAATGCTGACCCTTGTATACAATCCACGGGCACGAATAAACATTTCCCTGACAGAGCCCACCAGCGACTAGGGATATGCTCATACGGTGAACAAACACTTGTAGGTCCTCTCGACTTGTGTTCATTTGATAAAACTGCACAGTTGTATTACATTTTTCCTACAATTTTCATATTAAAAAAGGACTTTATTATAATATATCATACATATGAGGGTTTATGTGTAAAACTACTATTTTCCATGTGTTGATATATTATAATTAGCATTTGGTAGAAAAATGTATGCAAATAAATTCATTGACCTAATCCTAGTAGAACTAAGTCTACTAAATATTATTTGAGTTGTTGTGCAAAAGATTTCCAAGTGTGCAGAATTTTTCAAAGACTATAATCAAGCAAATCAAGTTGTTGAAGAAGACTTGCCTAATTAAGAAGCAAAACTTAGAGACCAAGTCTGGCAGCAACCACGAGAAGATTTCAAAGATACAAAGGTTCCAGAGAAGTACACATGTTACAAAGACAGAACTCCTGAAATTTGATGAAGGGAGGAGATCGAATGGCCGCGGATCCGCGGCCATACCACCCTTGGGCCGCGGATCCGCGGTAGGATATTGGAGATAGAGTCTGCGCTTTTCTGGGGTGAATCTATGATGAATTTTACCTAATTTTGAAGCAAATGATTCTGGCTTTGCACTATAAAAAGGCACCGAGAGCCTCTTGGAAAATTTATCAAGCCGACGAGATCACGAAGTCCAAGACGGCTCACGCATCCAGGCTGATCATCAACTGTTCGTCTACCTCCTTAGAAGAGATCGAGAAGCAACTAGAAATTGTAATCAATTTCTAAGGATTCAAGTGTAATGAATATTGTTGATTAATAAAGATAGATTTTTTTTCTTATTCTATTTCTTCGTAGTTTAATTATGCAATTTCTTTCCATCTCTTTTTCTCCCAACATGCGTGAGTAATTCTCCGCTTGTTAGGGTTCGTAGGATTAGGGTAGGCTAATGGATAATGAACATCCCTAAACCCTTTTTAAGTCCTATAAAGTTTATGAACTTTATCAAAAGAATCATTAACATCCTAATCGGGCGCGCTAAAAATTCTTTGTTAGTCCCGACCGCGATTAGAGATTAGATTAATGATTATTTTGGTAAAGGCTAGACATGAACGGAGTTCCGTGTCGAGATAAGGGTTAAGAGTGGGATTCCTTTTCCCTCCAGAAACCCTAATCTACACACATCACCGTCGTTCTAGTTTTAAATCTATTAAAGGATTAAAAGGATAACTTTTAATTAATCGTCCATAACTACTAAATCCTAACGAACCCTACAAGCCCCTTATTATATTAACTACATCATTAAACAATCTAGATCTATATTTTGCAATAGTGCTTAACATAGATCTAGAAACAAATCCACAAAATTCTTTATCCCTCATCTCTTTCAACACATCTAAAGTAAGAGTATAAGATTCAACGTTTCCCTGAGGACGACCCGTACTCATCTCGGTCTAGCTACGCGCGACACCGTTATTGATTGCGGTTAACTACTACACACTAAATTATAAACCAATCAAATGGCGTCGTTGCTGGGGATACGTGCATAATTTTTTATTTTTACTATTTGTGTTGAATTCTTAGACGATTTATATCATTATTAACACAAAACTGCAAATTGCATATTTAACGATTTGTGCGTGAATTTTTGCAAGGAGATCTGGAGTCACAGAATTAAGGAAAATAGGAAACAGAGACATTTTTAGAGATCCAGAGGAGCACAGAAGGGTTATACAAAAATTTCATCAAGCAATACCTCTGCCACGCGGCGGAACCGCGGCAAAAGTACCCTTGGTGCGGCGGAATCGCAGCAGTTTAGAGGGATTAGGGCTACAGAACTCTCTGGCAAGACTCTCAACTCCTTCTCTCTCTTCTCAAATCCAATAAAATCTATTTTCTGCAGGATTCTTTGCAAAATAGCGCCGCTCAAAAAAAAATCTTTTTGCAAAAGTTTTGTGATTGGTTTTGTTTTGCATATTTTAATACGGACTTTAAGGGGCAAAGACCAAATCAAGATTTGGTGGGGATTTCATCACCCTTCCTAAGCCCCACAAATCACAAACCGAGCATATAGATCAACCCTTCATTAATTTCAAAAATATCTAGACCAGACTCTAAGGACTGTCGCGCTCATTAAGGACAAAGGAAGGTAGTGGGTAATCTATCGTTTATCCGCATTACTTTTGTAGTGCCTAGGCAAATGTGTCAAAGGCTAGTGGTTTTTAATTAGGCCCACTACCGTGGTTCCTTCCCACTTACCTGGCACTTACCTGGCTACAAGAGTAGTACGGAGGCGGTAGAGGATTGATCCTGCGGCTTGTCCTTTGGAAGTCTAGGAGCGGTCTAGAGACTGAACCTAGGTGACCTTAGTTCTAGGGTTGCTTGTGCATCTTAGGGTGATTTGTCTTGAGTCTCACTTTTTCAAAACAAGCCAATTTTAAATCACACACACCTGCCACTTGCACTAAACCCGCTTAGTGCATGCTCGGCTGGACACGGGATCCTAGTGCCCGTCTTGTCCGCGTTCCTGCTATCGACGCCGAAGTCGGTACTTCTTCATCTTCTTTTCCCCCACCACACACAACCGAGATGGACAGCACTCCATCAAATTATAACACCACGCTGCCACCGCCCGAAGGTGCGCAGAATCCACCGCGCATCTCTCTCCAAGAGAGATGCTATCCTATCCGTGGTCCCCTTCCTACTTGTCTATCTCTTCCACCACCTAACGGGGATAATTTCGAAATTAAACCCCACTACATCAATCTGCTGCCCAAATTTCACGGGCTTGAGTCGGAAGACGCGTACGTTTTCATCACCAAATTCGAAAACGTATGCGCAATGATGGGTACTTCACAATTGACTTTAGATGCTATGCGCTTACGTCTTCTCCCATTCACACTGTGCAACTTGGCAGAAAAATGGCTTTACAATACTGCCGCATACTCTATCACTAATTGGGATGAATTTGTTATAGCATTTCTTAAGAAGTTTTACCCAAACCATAACACTGCCCATATTAGGAGCGAGATCAACCAGTTCACCCAGCTTCCCAATGAACCATTTTGGAAGTGCTTTGAACGTTTCAAAGATCTGCTTGTCCAATGCCCCCATCACGGAATACAAAGATGGGATTTATGTCGGATTATATATGAGGGCATTAATCCAGCGACAAAGCAGATGCTTGAAACAAATTGTCAATGCAATTTCATGTCTAAAGATGACGGTGAAGCTTGGAAGTATCTGGAAGACCTCGCTGAACAAACTTTGCAGTGGGAAAGCGTAAGACCACCATCATCTAGGGGAGGTGTTCACCAGCTCGATGTTTCTATCGCAGTAAAAACCGAAATGGCAGCGATACAGAAGAAACTCGACGCTATTGAAAACAAGTTCTCATCATTCTCCCTAAATCAGGTCACGCTTCCTAAGACCGTCTATGGTTGCTGTTCGGATCCTTCACACTTAACGGAAGAATGTCCTATGAATGCTTCATTTCAAGCTATGCTGCTTTTCAGCAGTGACCTAGAAACGACCCTTATTCTTCCACGTACAATCAAGGATGGAGGAATCATCCTAACTTTGCTTGGAACCAAAACCAACAAAGCAATTATCAAAGACCTCCTCCACAGCAACCACAACCACAGAATCAGCCCCCCTTTCAGTCACAGAATTTCCAAAATCCGGCCAACACTTCTACACCACAAGTGGCTGGTACTGACAACTTCTACACCCAAATTTCACTTGCACAAACTTTGGATATGTTCATGAAACAATCCATGCAATTTTTGGCTGAGATGAGGTCTTCTATTGATACCCTAACGAAAAACTCCGCCTCCCATGGTGAGAGTATTAAATCCATAGAAAACCAAATCGTACAGTTAAACGCCGCAATGAGTGCGGGAGAGAAAGGGAAACTCCCATCTCAACCCATACCTAATCCTGTCCACTCACAAAGTTATAATGTGAGTGCCGTTACCACGTTGAGATCGGGAAAAGTGCTGAATGACCGAGTGGGTGAGCAGTGTGATGATAGTGACACCAATGATACCCCAGCTTCTTCTTCTTCCCCTAATTCGTCTATTCTCCCACCTTCACCCGAGCCTATTCTCCGTTTTCCCCAAGGCTCGAACCCTTCTCCCATTTCGCCAAATCTATCTAAGTCGATTCCCACTACAGTCTTGGGATCGAATCCGTCCCCACAGTCTTCTCCACAAATGTTGGACCCAAAACTTATTGATCAAGCACCTTATCCAAACAGGTTAAGGGGCAACAGACCAAGTCCACAAATGGAGAAGATTGTAGAAATTTTTAAGAAAGTTAACATAAACATTCCCCTCCTAGATGCTATTCAACAAGTTCCGTCATATGCGAAAATCCTAAAGGACTTGTGCACTAGGAAGAGAAAAGTTCAAGTACCTAAAAAAGTTTTCCTTGCGAGTAATGTGAGCACAGCTTTTACACAACAACTTCCCAAGAAACGAAAGGACCCCGGAAGTCCTACAATTTCAATTTCTATTGGGGGTAAAAATATCAATCGTGCTCTACTCGATTTAGGTGCTAGTGTTAACTTGCTTCCGTATTCTGTTTATGAGCAATTAGGGATCGGAGAGTTAAAGCCGGCACATTGCACTCTTCAGATGGCCGATCGATCTATCACCCAACCTAGGAGTGAGCTAGAGGATGTGTTAATCAAAGTCGGGGAATTCATATTTCCTGTGGACTTTATCGTTATTGATACACAACCTGTGGCAAACCCATGCAATCAAATCCCGGTGATACTCGGTCGACCCTTTTTGGCCACTTCCAACGCAGTAATCAATTGTAGAAACGGCTCTATGACCCTATCCTTTGGAAAGAATTCAATTGAGCTTAACATTTATAAGTTGGGAAGTGAACCCTCCGAACCCTATGCTCATGTGTGTTCTTTCGAATTAATGGATGTCGACAGCAGCGAATTTGATCAACCTCATAATTCTGACTCTTTTCATATGTTGTTGCTTGACACGGACTCTTCCACCGAGTTGTCCGGGTCAACACCTAACGCTGATGAGGAACTTTTTATAGAGTCTGACGATCACCCTGTTTTTCCTGATGACATTATTCTTCGGGGTATCGATGAAAGCTTTGAGGAAATTTTCGCTGATGAACTCGCATATTTAAAAGACACGGGTGTTGAGATGAATCAACTCCAAGATAAAGAAATTGAACCTCCACCCCTTCTTCTTGACAGTCACGATAATGCGAGTAATCCATCATCACTTTCATTGTGTCGTCTCTCCAAATTGAGACGCAATCCTTTTCCATTACACCTCTTATCACCTCCCCACTTCTTCTTGTCGAAAGGTGACATGTTCTTCCACCAACCTTGATGCTTCATCGATAAAATTTTTGAATGGTTGGTGTTGACTTTCGGTCTTTGCAAAGCTTGGCATTGACCAATAACCTCGATCCCCTCGTGTGATTTTAAAAGATTAAAATTGTTTAACTCAAGTTTGGGGGGTGGTATATTTTGGCTCTTGAAAGAAAATGATTTTTACAAAATTGTGAGCCAAGAAATAAGTTTGGGGGAGGAGTTCACTTGCATTATTTCTTGTCCCCTTTTTCCTCCCAAGTCTACAGGTTTTTGAGCTTAACGGATGACATCAGTGAGGACACTGCTGTAAACACGAGAAGATTTCAAAGATACAAAGGTTCCAGAGAAGTACACATGTCACAAAGACAGAACTCCTGAAATTTGATGAAGGGAGGAGATCGAATGGCCGTGGATCCGTGGCCATACCCCCCTTGGGCCGCGGATCCGCGGCAGGATATTGGAGATAGAGTCTGCGCTTTTCTGGGGTGAATCTATGATGAATTTTACCTAATTTTGAAGCAAATGATTCTGGCTTTGCACTATAAAAAGGCACCGAGAGCCTCTTGGAAAATTTATCAAGCCGACGAGATCACGAAGTCCAAGACGGCTCACGCATCCAGGCTGATCATCAACTGTTCGTCTACCTCCTTAGAAGAGATCGAGAAGCAACTAGAAATTGTAATCAATTTCTAAGGATTCAAGTGTAATGAATATTGTTGATTAATAAAAGTAGCTTTCTTTTTCTTATTCTATTTCTTCGTACTTTAATTATGCAATTTCTTTCCATCTCTTTTTCTCCCAACATGCGTGAGTAATTCTCCGCTTGTTAGGGTTCGTAGGATTAGGATAGGCTAATGGATGATGAACATCCCTAAACCCTTTTTAAGTCCTATAAAGTTTATGAACTTTATCAAAAGAATCATTAACATTCTAATCGGGCGCGCTAACAATTCTTTGTTAGTTCCGACCGCGATTAGAGATTAGATTAATGATTGTTTTGGTAAAGGCTGGACATGAACGGAGTTCCGTGTCGAAATAAGGGTTAAGAGTGGGATTCCTTTTCTCTCCAGAAACCCTAATCTACACGCATCACCGTCGTTCTAGTTTTAAATCTATTAAAGGATAAAAGGATAACTTTTAATTAATCATCCATAACTACTAAATCCTAACGAACCCTACAAGCCCCCTTATTATATTAACTACATCATTAAATAATCTAGATCTATATTTTGCAATAGTGCTTAACGTAGATCTAGAAACAAATCCACAAAATTCTTTATCCCTCATCTCTTTCAACACATCTAAAGTAAGAGTATAAGATTCAACGTTTCCCTGAGGACCATCCGTACTCATCTCGGTCTAGCTACGCGCGACACCTTTATTGATTGCGGTTAACTACAACACACTAAATTATAGATCAATCAACTTGCAAGGAGAAAACACTCTTGTAAGATCCTTACGATTTATAAGAGAACACACTTAGGAATCCTCACAATTCCTAAGGAGAAAACACACCTACGAGATCCTCACGACTTGTAGGGAGAAACACCTTTATGAGACCCTTACGGCTCATGAAGTCAAAAGCCTTAATCGATGGGATCCTAACCCTATTTGCTAAGCCACCTTTGTTCGACATCGACAGAGGTAAATGATAATTCGCTCCTGGCAATATCCCAGTTGTAGCGATGCCGATGCCTAAATCGGTATCAAATTCCAAGTTCTTTCATGACAAATGATGATTCGCTCCTGGAAATATTCCAGTTGTAGCGATATTGATGCTAAGATTGGCACCAGATTCCAAGTTCCACACTCGCGATAAAAAATCAATGAGCCAAAAATGCATATGAAATAGCCGAAATGATGGGGCAACTTGCAACAAAATCAGCAAGTAAAAATGTATGCATACAAAATAGCCGAAATGATTGGGCAACTCGCAATAAAAAGCAGCGAGTAAAAATTAAAAAAAATAGCCGAAATGATTGGGCACTACGAAAATAACCGAAATGATTAGGCAATCGCGATTTTCGCGATATAAAAAGCTGAAATGATAGAGTATCGCGGAAAGAATTAAAAAAGATGAATGAAATGAAAGAATGAAACATTTTGCCCTGCAGGTGAGGTCACAGTGACCCCTGTATACAATCCATGGGCATAAACAAGAAGGGAACCATATCGTCCCACCGGGCTTCGTCGAAGAGAAGCCAAATCTCGATAGTTCATAGACAACCTAAAGACAATCTCGACATTCGTCGCAATATTGCAGACACAATGTCAACAAACGAAGTGAAGGAAGATCCCTAGCTTCAGGGTCTTGACGTCAACATCGACAACTTAGAGATCAACACGGGCGTTCTTCCTCCCTCTAATCGGATGGAGACGCAACATCAACAAACGGAGCCACGACAAAGTCCCCCAGTTCTAAATCTCGACGGTTCACAGACAGCCTAGAGATCACCAACGGCGTTTCTCCTTACTCCAGCAGGATGCAGATGCGACGTCAACAAACGACCCCAGGGTCAAAACAACGAAACCATGGCAAAGTCCCCTAGTTCCAAATCTCGATGGTTCACAGACAACCTAGAGATCACCAACGGCGTTTCTCCTCACTCCAACCAGATGCAGACGTGACGTCAACAACCGATCTCAGAGTCGCAACGAAGCGGAGCGATGGCAAAGTCCCTAGTTCCAAATCTCAATGGCCACATCTATGGCCCGAAGAACAACAACAGTGTGCCTCCTCATTCCAGCAGGACACAGATGCTACACCATCAATCGGAGCCATGACAAAGTCCTATAATTGCAAATATCGACGGTTCATAGACAGCCTAGGAATCACCAACGGCGTTTCTCCTTACTCCAGCAGGATGCAGATGCGACGTCAACAAACGACCCCAGGGTCAAAACAACGGAACCATGGAAAAGTCCTCTAGTTCCAAATCTCGACGGTTCACAGACAGCCTAGAGATCACCAATGGCGTTTCTCCTCACTCCAACCAGATGCAGACATGATGTCAACAACCGATCTCAGAGTCGCAACGAAGCGGAGCCATGGCAAAGTCCCTAGTTCCAAACCTTAACGGCAACATCTACAGCCTAAAAATCAGCAACGGCGATCCTCCTCATTCCAACAGGATTCGGACACAGCATCACCAAACGGAGCCACGGCAAATTCCCTAGTTCCTAGACTCTACGGTCCACAGACAACCTAGAGTCAACCAATGACCACCCTGCCGGATCAACGCTCCGTCTCGGAAACAAGTCAACCAACCCCCAGGGAAATCAGTATCCTTGGCAAAAATCTCGATTCAGGAAAATCAGCGTCCTTGACGAGAGCACCTCGATTCGCGTCGACCCGCAAAGAAATCGGTGTCTTTGCAGGAATACCTCGATTCGTTTCAACTCCAAGAAAATCAGTGTCTTTGGCAACCTCCTCGATTCAGGGAAATCAGCGTCCTTGACGAGAGCATCTCGATTCGCATCGACCCACAGAGAAATCAACGTCTTTGCAGGAATACCTCGATTCTTCTCAACCACAGGGAAATCAGTGTCCTTGGCAAAAACCTCGATTCAGGGAAATCAGCATCCTTGACGAAAGCATCTCGATTCGCGTCAACCCGCAGAGAAATCAGCGTCTTTGCAGGAATACCTCGATTCCTTTCAACTCCGAGGAAATCAGTGTCCTTTTCAAAAAACCTCGAGTCAGGGAAATCAGCGTCCTTGGCGAGAGCATCTTGATTCACGTCGACCCGCAGAGAAATCAGCGTCTTTGCAGGAATATCTCGATTCTTCTTAACCCCAGGGAATCAGTGTCCTTGGCAACCTCCTCGATTCAGGGAAATCAACGTCCTTAACGAGAGCATCTCGATTCGCGTTGACCCGCAGAGAAATCAGCGTCTTTGCAAGAATACCTCGATTCGTCTAACCCCTAGGGAAATCACTGTCCTAGGCAACCTCCTCGATTCAGGGAAATCAGCGTCCTTGACGAGAGCATCTCGATTCGTGTCGACCCGCAGAGAAATTAGCATCTTTGCAGGAATACCTCGCTTCGTCTCACCCCCAGGGAAATCGGTATCCTTGGAAACCTCCTCGATTCAGTGAAATCAGCATCCTTAACGAGAGCATCTCGATTCGCGTCGATCCGCAGAGAAATCAGCGTCTTTGCAGGAATACCTCGATTCGTCTTACCCCTAGGGATATCAGTGTCCTTAGCAACCTCCTCGATTCAGGAAAATCAGCGTCCTTGACGAGAGCATCTTGATTCGCGTCGACCCGCAGAGAAATCAGCGTCTTTGCAGGAATACCTCGATTCGTGTCACCCTCAGGGAAATCAGTGTCCTTGGAAACCTCCTCGATTCAGGGAAATCAGCGTCTTTTGACGAGAGCATCTCGATTCGCGTCGACCCGCAGAGAAATTAGCGTCTTTGCAGGAATACCTCGATTCGTCTCAACCCTAGGGAAATCAGTGTCCTTGGCAAAAACCTCGATTCAGGGAAATCAGTGTCCTTGAGAGCATCTCGATTCGTGTCGGCCCGCAGAGAAATCAGTGTCTTTACAGGAATATCTCGATTCGTTTCAACTCCAGGGAAATCAGTGTCCTTGGCAAAACCTCGATTCAGGGAAATCGGCGTCCTTGACGAGAGCACCTCGATTCGCGTCGGCCCGTAGAGAAATCGGTGTCTTTGCAGGAATACCTCGATTCGTTTCGACTCCAGGGAAATCAGTGTCCTTGGCAAAAACTTCGATTCAGGGAAATCAGCATCCTTGACGAGAACATCTCGATTCGCGCCGACCCATAGAGAAATCAGTGTCTCTGCAGGAATATACGACGTCAGCAAAGCGGAGCCGCGGCAAATTTCCCAGTTCCATGACTCGGCGGTGTACAGACAAACCAAAATCAACCCTCGACCTCCCTATTGAAGCAATGCTTTAACTCGAGAGTAGGTCAACTCATCAATCAGTTATGATTCCTCTCGACTTGTAAGGAAAAAAATTCTCCTATGAGATCCTTACGACTCTCAAGAGAAAACACACTTAGGAATCCTCACGATTCCTAAGGAGAAAATACACCTACGAGATCCTCTCGACTCGTAAGGAGAAAAAATCTTTATGAGACCCTCACGGCTCATAAAGTTGAAAAGTCTTAGGCAGCAGATCTGAACCTGTTTCCTAAGCCATCGCTTCTTATCTCTATTTAGGGAAAATCAGCGTCCTTGGAGAGAACCTCTCGATTCGTTTCGACCGGCAAAGAAATCAGTGTCTTTGCGAGAATCTCTCGATTCATTTCAACTTGCGGGGAAATTAGTGTCCCTAGGCATAAAGAAAATTCTCTTGTGGGATCCTTACAATTCTCAAGAGAAAACACACTTAGGATTCCTCACAACTCCTAAGGAGAAAAAAACACCTACAAGATCCTCACAACTCGTAGGGAGAAAAGCCTTTATGAGACCCTCACGGCTCATAAAGTTGGAAACACTTAGGCAACAGATCCTAACCCTATTTCCTAAACCATCGCTATCTTATAAAGAGTTCAAGATGAATTGTTATCTACTATCTATGGGCCACACTTGCCAAAGCTACATGCCACTGAAATGGAGAGTTACTCATGAGCATATAAACTACTTCATGCCAGAGTAAGATATAAAGAAACATAAGGGTGCAGCTCATGGACCTCAGGGTTTGGAACTATATCCCTTAAGAGTTGAGATTTGAGTCAATGATAAATGACGACGCTTGTGTCCGCTCGTTATCTTCTCAGATTAAGATCCTGAAAATTATATACCAACCCAAAACTGGTCATACGCTATGAATTACTCTGCACTACTTCACTCACGTATATACTTACATGGGAAAAGTAGTGGGGGGCATTTGTTCCAGCCAAAAAAAAATTTGCGCAAAAGAGCCCAAGATATCAAATGGCAGCGATACGTTTAAGAAAATGTGAACCAGTATTTTCTGGGCTGTATTTTGACAAACTCCCAAATGAAAAACAGCTAAATTCTGATGATATCGAAAGAGTCTCAAAAAATCCTTCGATTTGATATATTATGGGCTTCATAATTCATCCGGGATCAAAAGTTATGAGCAAATATTCTATGCACGTGTAATCTAAGGAAGAAAATGCGAACCAGTATTTTCCGGGATGCAATTTGACAAACTCCCGAATTAGAAACAGCTAAATTCTAATGGTATCGAAAGTTTCTCAAAAAATCCTTCGATTTGATAAATTATGGGGCTCATAATTCATCCGGGATCAAAAATTATGAGGCATCACGTGCGCACATGTGACTGGGTATCACGTGCCCACACGTGACCGGACATCACGTGCCCACACGTGACCAGGCATCACATGCAGACACGTGACCATTTACAGGCAAAGCCTGTAGGCACTGAATAAAATAAATAATTGGAAATAATTAATCAGTGGGGTCACGAGCCAACACGTGATGGGCCTTTAAACCCACTGAAAAGAATTAAAGGTATAATAAAATAACAAGGAAAAACTCCAATGGGGCATCACGTGCCAACACGTGACCATGGGTCACGTGCTGACATGTGATGATTCCTGAGTTCTTTAAAACAACAGAATTAAGTTCTGGTCAAATGCTTAATCAGGGGGTCACGTGCCAACACGTGATGGGTTCCTAAAGATCTATGAATTAATAGAATTAAATTCTAATTAAGAGAGAATCAAAAACCCTAACTGGAAAAATATTTCTTTAAATCTTTCCAAACAAAAATGATGGTGCTTTGTAAAATGGAGCACCGTTGGATTAAAAATCCAATGGTGATTAAAAATCACCAATTTATGGAAAGATTTTATACAAGGAAAGATTTCCCTAAAATTTGCCAGGAATAACAGATAAAAGATCTTTTGGATTAAAAATCCAATGGTGAATAAAATTCACCGAGTGATCTAAAAGATCATGTTGGTTACAAAATCAATTAAAATTTTTTAATGAAAGATTGACAAAACAAATTGATTATTTTCTTTCTCCTATAAATAGGAACCAAGAAGAGAAAAGAAAGGATCTACTTTTTTGGGGCGATAACAACACCAGAGAGAAAAAAAGAGAGGAGAATTTAATTCTCAAGAGAAAAAAAGATCTTTTCAGAGAAAAGAACCCCTGGGTGAGAAGGGGAAAAGAGATCTAAATTCCATAAAACAAAGAGAATTTAATTCTCAATTTAAGAGTTTAACTCTTCTGAATAAGAACTTAGTTCTTCCTTTGGTTGAAGATCTGCAGAAGCAGATCTCCCCACAAGTTGAGAATTTAATTCTCATCGGGGAGATTCTGTCATACAGATCCAAAACTTAGAGGGAGAATTGAGTTTAAGGAATTTAATTCCCCCAAATTCATAGAAATTTAATTCCTCCAAGACAGATAGAACTAAGGTTTAACCCTATATGAGAATTCAATTCTCCCAAATTCATAAAGAATTCAATTCCTCTAAATGAAATTAGGGTTTAACCTTGCATAAGAATTTAATTCTTCCACATACATAGGAATTTAATTCTTCTAAAAACAAAATTAGGGTTTAACCATACAGAGAATTTAATTCTTAAAAAAATAAAAAGATTTGAAAGATCTCCATGTATGTAAAGAACTAGATCACGTGTCCCCACGTGACCCCTAAACAGATCCCCCAAAAATAAGAAGAAAAAGTTTTGAAGCAATGCCTCACGTGCTCCCACGTGACCTCCAAAAAAAAAGAATAAAAGCGAAGGCAATACTGGCTTTGGGCGCTCTCACGTGCTCCCACGTGACCCCTAATAAACATTCTAACAAACCAGGGCATGAGTACCCATCACATGCCCACACGTGATAACTATGGAAATTAGAAGTGTTTAACACTTATTTGCAGTTCTAAGAACAATGTAAGAGAGATTTGGCCCCACCTTTAGGTGCCCTCACGTGTCCCCACGTGACCCCTTCCTCCCTAGTGTTTAACACTAATTTGAGCATTTCATTTTCAGTGTTTAACACTGTTGTCCTCTAGTGTTTAACACTATTTTAAAGCCAATCTTAGCCAAATTGGATAAGTTTCCAGAGGCAAAAACCTCTTCTTTAACTAAATCTAAAAGTTGAGTAAAACTCAGAGCCACAATGTTTAATGCTCAGTCTAAGACAAAAATGTATCGGAGCCCTCAAAACTCTTGTTCAGCATTGCTAAATGATGAGGGGCTGAACCGAGACAAAAGTCTAGTGGTCCAACAAAGGGCCAATATTTCAAACTTAATTGGACTAAGCCCAAGTTGGCCATAAGTTCTCAATTCAGACTTAACTGAGCCAATGTGCTCATAATCTAATTAATTGATCTTAGTTCCAAATTGGACTACAGATCACTTAATCCACTTTGGTTCAAGGGTACATCTCTTCACTCCTTTGATATTTGTCGTTGTAATCCTTCAACGTCTTCAGAGAGGTGACGGGTCCCGACAACCACACATTTCACGGACTATGATGTCTTTAACCTTGACTGTGAGGTCTTTAAACTCACGGACTATGATGTCCTTAACCTTGACTGTGAGGTCTTTAAACTCACGGACTATGATGTCCTTAACCTCAACCTTGATGTCTTTAAACTAACAATTGACCGCAATGTCTTTAAACTAACAATGGACCGAGATATCCTTAAACTAACATTGGACCACCATGTTCTTAAACTGGTAATTGACCGTAAAGTCCCTAAACTAAAACAATAGAGCCCAAATGCTCTTTTGTCGGATCTAAATGATCCTGTTAAGTAGATCTTAGTCTAAAATTAAATTAACGTATCCTTAACAAATGGTTAAATTGACCTTAGTCTAAAATTAGACTAACGTGTCCTTAACAAATTGTTAAGTTGATCTTAGTCTAAAATTAGACTAACGTATTCTTAAGAAACGGTTAAGTTGATCTTAGTCTAAAATTAGACTAACGTATCCTTAAGAAACGTTTAAGTTGATCTTAGTCTCAAATGAGACTAAAGTATCCGTAAACCCAACCCCCAAACCCAAATCTAAGAAAATACGGATTTTGACTGATCCACGCCCTACGGGCGACAACATAAATTAGTCTCCATATACAATCCACGGGCAACCAAAAACAAAGCAAACATACACGACACGAAGTGACCATCTGGAGAAGGAGAAAGTGGTTACCGCGATGCGGTAGCGTAATTAATTGCACGGGCTTGCGCCTGCAGGGAAGAGCGTCCCCACAATCAAAAACCCCTCAAAATGAGGGGAAATCTGACGAAGTCTGCTATATCGGTCGCATCTGTCTAAACCTCTGATACATGGTGCCATAAATCAACTTGGTATTATCGGAGAGGTGGACGGATAAAACCAAATAGCATCTGCCCCCAAATTCAGGCAAGACGTTTGTCTTCCCAGCTTTCGGCGGAAAACAGGCGCCACAAAAATAATAAGAGTGCTTAGCATTTCATAGAACACCAAAACGGCTGAGTACTTAGCACTGATTGGGCAGCGCCCAGCGCCTCACGTGTTCCTCACGTAGGCGTCCCCAAGAAAGAAAAGAAGAGAGAAAAGTTCCTAGCACTCCATAAACAGCCAAAGTGACAGAGTGATCAGCGCTCATTGGGCGGCGCCCATAATTAAATGCTTCACATAACACCCATACAAGTGTCAAAGTGTCAAATAAGTGCTTAGCACTTTTTCATAAAAAGAAAATGGCTGAACAAACAGAGCCCAAATGAGTGCTTAGCACTTTTTGAATAAAAAAGAAAAAGAGTAGGAAGACTAAGCCCAAATTGGCTAAGTCTCTGAAGTTTCTTGTAGCTGAGACCAAATGCTTTTTTGATGCATCTTAAGTAAAAATGATCCTTAAAAACATTTTTAAACTGATCTTAGTCTCAAATATGATTAATGATCTCTCATTGATGATATCAAAAATGATATTCATCCTATATCTCCTAAGATAATCTTAGTCTCAAATATGACTAACGATTCTTAGGTCCATCATAACCCCTTTTCCTCTCAAATATGGGATTTGGTTCGAGGGTACATCTTTACACACCTCTGATATATGTCGTTGTAATTCCTCAACATCTTCAGAGAGATGGCAGGTCCCGACGACCAACAACTCCTCTCGCCATACATTAATGCCCTTCCAAATTGACATACACACCTCAAATACTCGTCTAAAACATGGCGATAATGGACCGAAACGTCCTTAAACTAGCATTCATCCCAAATAGGGAATGTTGGACCGTGTGAAAAGTACCGCTAGCACCCCAGCCAATTACCGTGGACAAATGTGGAACAAAATTTTTTTTAATGATTAGAACATGGCGCTAGAATGACCTTTAACCCAGATCTTTCAATAAACCTATCTAGAAAAACTTGTAGTGCTATCTACTATGAAAGAAGTCTCACCAAACGATTCAAGTCCTTCGGTCTTCTTTCCTCTTCGTTAGCTCCAAGTGGCCACATTGAACATGCATGATCTTCTTTGTTGGCTCCTTTGGTTCTCCGCGATCGATCTTGCTCTTCGGTCCTCCTTTGTCGTAGATGATCCATCTGAGGGATATGATCCATGGCTCTAGCTCCTCACAATATGTCAAGTGGAGCAACTAGAGAACTTAGGTTGCTAAACTAAGTAGTCTAGAATGTAGTGTGAAGATCTAAGTGTTTGCTATATCTTTCTTGCATCTTCACTTGTTTCTCAACTCATGAGAAGGGAAGTGAAGAGGAAGATGATGAAGGTGGAGGAAACTCAAGAGGAGGGAGTAGATGAAGAAAAATGGGAGCTCAAGAATTATGAAGCATGCATGAGAGAGAAAATCAATACAAAGGTTTTGCGTATGAATTCTCATGAATAAACAAGTATAGTCATGCTTCAATAGTAACCACAAATGAATAAAGTATTCCTTTTTGAACTATTAAAGCCATGCCACTCACCATGTCTCCCTCTCCTTAATTTCCACCTCATTTCCATTTATCAATAAATGGAAAAGTCCATGATCAGGTGTCTAACTTCTAGAAGGTAATCTGTAATAAAATACGGATTACAGTCTGTTGTATATACATACCTGCATTCGGATAAAAACATGAATGCCCAAAGAGATAGAATAACACGAAGAACGTACTACTAGAATATACATATCGAAATACATATATGTAAACTATTAAATCAATACCTAATTTAATAATCCGGCTCAAACCCGAGCCAGCTAGTATTACCAACTGTCCGATCGAAAGTCCAAGTACAAAGTACATCAATCGATCGAGACCCTGCACGTATCCAATACGGCTACTACATCATTTCATCTGAACCAGTGAAACCCTCTGTGGGGGACTCTAAAGACTCGACAGTACGTCGGCAGTGAGTTACTGGATAAATCTATAGCCACAAGCGCATCAGCGGCACTAGCTGTACGTAACGGCTACCCGGGTACCTGTCGAAAAGGAAGGCCGATGAACAAACTCATCCGGATCCCTACTGAGCCTATCTGTGACAATCTCCGTACAGTCTGGTCTCTTCGTCTGAGAGTATCGCATACCGAGTCCAGGGGGTGGTAAACGTCAGACCCTAATAACCTGGTAATTCGTGCTGATGCGGCTCAGGACCAATCCGGGAAACTACTGATCAGTCTATCGGTAAATCCCAGCTGCCTTGGCCAAGGTCTTATGGTCCTGACCAATCGAACACAGTGCGATATCGACTCCCAATACCGGGAGAGATGAATCCCTGACAATCACTCACTGCCTCCATGTGGCTCGGGACTATACCCAACCAAAACCTGTTTGCATGACTCAGTAAAGCCGTGGTAGGGTAGTGATCAAAGCACAGTGGGAACTCACACGAGACAAATGACAATCTGAGGTCTAAAGACTAACATGTACTCATGTCACCTGAGAACTTCCATCTGACGATAGGTATAGTACCATCTGGAAGTTCTCGGTGAGTCCGTCCGGTGTACTCACCCATAATGAGCACCTGTATACGATCTTAGGTCTAAAGACCAATGGTTGCGGGACCAAAACATCGCCCCTCGTCGGGGTCTAGAAACGTATACACTAGTCTACTCCGGAATATCGCTCAGTCTCGATACTCCCACGACTAGGGACCATTTAAGGATGTGCGTACCGACTACCCAGCTCCCACAAGTATGATCGCTATCACAACGCAGGTAGTCTAGCAATGATCCTATGGGCTTTATCAACATGTATAAAAGATATGTAATAGTAAGTAAAACATGCACATGTTAAGATAAAGACAAACCAGATAGCATACTATCATATCGAGCAAGACTGTCATGTATATATATATGTCCAAGCATCCATATGTATACATATACAATAATGGCCTCTAGGGCATACATATCCAACAATCTCCCACTTGCACTAAAGCCATATATTGGCGTACCGAGTATCCAACGTCTGCTCTAAGGCCAGCTGTTGGCGTACCGCATACCCAACATCTCAAAAAATCTCTCGAACTGTGCTTGAGGAAGGGCCTTGGTGAATGGATCCGCAGTGTTGTCTTTTGTATCCACTCTCCGGACCTCGATCTCCTGGCGATCTATGATCTCCCTGATCAGGTGATACTGCCTTAAGATGTGCCTGGATTTCTGATGAGACCGTGGTTCCTTCGCTAAAGCTATAGCCCCATTGTTATCGTAATACAAAGGTATTGGGTCAGTAATGGACGGAACTACCTGAAGTTCACTAATGAACTTCTTCATATAGACTGCCTCTTTTGCGGCATCGCTTGCAGCAATATATTTAGCCTCCATCGTCGAGTCTGCGACAGTATCCTGTTTGAAGCTCTTCCAACATACCGCCCCTCCGTTGAGGGTAAATACAAAACCCGAGATAGACTTGTTGTCATCCTTATCACTCTGGAAGCTTGAATCGGTAAAGGACTCAACTTTTAGGTCTCCATTACCGTAAACCAAGAACATCTCCTTAGTCCTTCTCAGGTATTTGAGAATGTTCTTTACTGCTGTCCAGTAGTCCTCGCCTGGGTTCGATTGATACCGGCTCACCACGCTTAGCGCATAAGCTACATCTGGCCTTGTATATAGCATCGCATACATTATAGATCCTACCGCCGAATCGTAGGGTATAGTGCTCATGCGGACTCTCTCCTCTTCAGTCTTGGGAGACATCTCCTTGGAGAGGGTGATTCCGTGCAATGCGGATATGTTACCGCGCTTGGAATCTTCCATACTAAATCTCTTTAGTACGGTCTCTATGTACCTGGACTGCGAGAGTTCGAGTAATCTCTTAGATGTATCTCTGTAGATCTTAATCCCCGGAATGTACGAGGCATCTCCCAGGTCCTTCATGGAGAACCTTTGTGATAAGAATAGCTTGACCGATTGTAGCATAGGAATGTCATTTCCTATCAAAAGAATGTCGTCCACGTACAAGACTAGGAACAAGACAGTTCATCCTACAATCTTCTTATAAATACTAGGCCCATCCTCGTTCTTGATGAAGTCAAATTCCTTGACTTGTTTCATCAAAACAGATGTTCCAGCTCCGCGATGCCTGCTTTAATCCATAAATGGATTTAAGCAACTTGCACACCTTCCCGCTGCTCCCACTGTCTACGAAACCTTCCGGCTGATCCATATAAATGCACTCTTCTAAACTTACGTTTAGAAAAGCCGTTTTTATGTGCATCTGCCAGATCTCATAGTCATGGAAAGCAGCAATGGCAAGTAGGATTCGAATGGATTTGAGCATAGCCACTGGAGAAAAGGTTTCGCCATAGTCCACGCCTAGTCTTTGACGAAAACCTTTTGCAATGAGTCTAGCCTTATAGGTTCCCACCTGCCCATCTACACCAAATTTCTTTTTGTAGATCCATTTGCATCCAACGGATTTTACCCCAGGTGGAGCAATATCCAAGGTCCACACTTTATTTGTGTACATAGACTCCATTTCGGAACGCATAGCATCCAGCCATTTATCAGATTCCCTACTGATAATGGCCTGCCTGAAACTAGTAGGATCATCTTTTTCCAAGATACAATCTTCTCGATCCCCGTCTATGAGAAAACCGTAGTATCTCTCGGGCGGATGAGAAATCCTACCAGATCTGCGGAATGGCTGAGGTTTGTCTGGGATCACTGAATCTAGTGGTTCCACCAAATCTTCAGTTACATTTTGTTGTTCAGAAGTTTCTTCCAGTTCTACCGTACATCCATTGGCTTCTTTTGCAACAAACTCCCTTTCCAAAAAGGTAGCGTGGCGAGATACAAACACCTTCTGTTTCTCAGTGTGGTAGAACAGATATCCATAACCATTCTTTAGATATCCCACAAATTTACATAGAACTGACCGTGCCTCAAGTTTGTCCAGATTATTCTTTTTAAAGTAAACCGGAAAACCCCATGTCTTAAATTTTATATGATATGGTTTCTTACCATTCCACATCCCAAATGGTGTTTTAGGCACGGACTTGGATGGAACATGATTCAACAGATGTGCCGCTATTTGAAGCGCATGTCCCCAAAATGAAAGAGGTAACTCGGCGTTACTCATCATGGAGCAAACCATATCCAATAGGGTATGGTTCTTCCTCTCTGATACACCGTTGTGCTGTGGTGTATACTGAGGAGTAAGCTGAGAGAGAATTCCATTCTCTTTCAGGTATTCTAGGAATTCCGTGCTTAAGTACTCCCCTCCTCTATCAGATCGGAGGATCTTGATACTTTTTCCAGTCTGGTTCTCTACTTCGTTTCTGATTTCTTTGAATTTCTCAAAAGCTTCAAATTTGTGTTTCATAAGATACACATATCCGAACCTAGAGAGATCGTCAGTGAATGTGATGAAGTACGAGAACCCACCCCTTGCATGTATAGAAATTAGACCATATACATCACTGTGTATGAGTCCCAAGAGCTCTGTTGTTCTTTCCCCGTGTCCGGTGAATGGAGATTTGGTCATTTTTCCTTTGAGACAAGACTGACAAGTTTCATAAGATGAAAATTCAAACGAATTCAAAAGTCCATCTTTATGCAACTTACTTAGTCTTTTCTCTCCGATATGAACAAGTCTACAATACCACAAGTAGGATTCGTTCACTTCTGAATTCCTCCTCTTGCATGTGTTTTATATACTGAGAACCGTGTTTTGATTAAAAACATAGATACCATTATATGGTGTACCTTCTGCAACCAATACCTGATTAAGGTAAATGTACGTGATATTTCTATCAAGAACAAACTTATATCCATCTTTATCACGTAAAGAAACTAATATGATATTGCAAACCATGGAAGGTACATAGTAGCAATTGTTCAAAATAATAGAATTGCCATTTGGCAATGCTAGTGATATTCACCGACGGCAAAAGCATCAACCTGTGCTCCGTTCCCTACTCTGAGGGACATATCACCAGTTCCAATCATCCTACTTTTTCTCAATCCCCGTAATAAATTACAGATATGAGATCCCGATCCGGTATCGAGTACCCAGGAGGTAGGACTGACCGAAAAACAGTTCTCAATAACAAGAACACCTGAAGAAGACACAATAGTATATTTCTTCTTCGATGTGGTCATCAAGAAATTCAAACAATCCTCTTTCCCTTGCTCATACTTATGACTGTTGTCATAAGTTAGAGCCAAACCGACGTTCCCCAGCCCCGAATAAGAATTAGGATCGGTCAACCGATACATTTTATTATCTTGATTAGAGTGTGAAATGGTTGCTACCTTGAGAGAGAGAAAAGAAACACTCAACGTGCGCTCTTGCAAGATTAGATTGGTTATTAGTTTATCTAATCAGGATGGCTCCCACTGTTTCCACATATTCTTCTTCAAACCTTAAAAGAAGAATCGGTTGGGATTAATCACATGTCACAATACTTGCTTAACCTTTCAGCCAGGCTAGTGTCAGTACTTCGAGGGAGGTATTCCAACGCTTTCGTGAAGTTCCTTAATTACATAACCTCTTTTCCCTGGAGATTTGGCCCCGCTAACACCGTTCTAGACACCTACTTGATTTATAGCATTGATTGTTAAGTGAGAAAATTTCCCAAGAGTAATCCTACTCATCAGTGGGATCGGGATCCAACTATCATCGCATAATAACCTAGATGAAAGCCACTCTAGTCACCACACTGCAGAAGGTATGCAACATTAGCAAGTTTCTTGTATATTTGAAACTCCCGATGTGGTTTTTGCCCCTAACAACCTATGATCTTGACAAGGTCAACAAATCATAAATTGCTAGTCAAGTTCAACCTGTCATTATCTTGATTACCCTAGACCCACCCGTATAAGCCCTTGAAAAGGTCAACAAAGCTATGTGACTGTCCTAGTTAATCGCATCATGTGCTACAAACAAACACCACCCAGCTACTGTTCACTATGCCTTGACAAGGTCAACAAACGCAGCACGAATATTGAGTAATACTCATAGGAAATGACAGAGGGCTACTGCTGGGTTTTTAGCGAAAAACCCGTTAACGTAATGAACTTGATATTGTTGAAGGAACCTGAGCAGTTTTGAAAAAGAGTGGTTTAGGCTCCGCTTTTTGAAAAACTTCTGTTTTTGAAAGAACCAAGTAATCTACAGTATAGAATTTCGCTCAAGAGGTCACTCCCCGTGAAGGGATCTTAGCTCTTCTCTCCTGAAATAAGGTGCCGGATATTCATGACCGAATACCACTGTGCAAAGCGAAAGAATATAACTACAATTTTTCAAAATTTGTTCCAACAACATCTTGTAGGTTTACTTTCTTGCATTAATAAAAATTAATGTGGTCCCATCAGTTTAATCCTATCACACCAGAAAAGAACGAAAATATGATGTACGTATATGCCATCCGCATTCGCCACGTGGCCTTATCATCACCCATTAGGTTACTTAACTAATGACAGAGCGGGGGCTGGACTAGCGCTGGTGCAAAACATATGCAACATCTACTAGTATATATATAAGTATATATAACATTCGTCCCAGGCATGATAATAAGCAACATCACAGAATCTCAGCCAACAATACAGAAAGGTGGATAATCTTGGAACCCCGGGATTTATTAGAGCCGCAAATAAAACCCGACGTTCCCGGTCGTGTGGATAGCCTGTGCAATGAGAACCTGGACCCCTACGAGCGCGGCAAGTTACCCACCAATCACAGAAGTGGGGCAATACCCTTCAACAAAGTGAATGAACCACCCAGCATTTCACGGGATCCGGTAACTTGGGCACCCCTCCGTGGGTCATCCTATACCCCCTACGAGTGTGGCGAATAGCCCTCCAATTCTAGAATGAAGCCCCCTCCATTTCAATGCCATGAGATGCGGGCTTGTTGCCTTCTAGAACCCGGCTATTCGTGCACTCCACCGCGGGGTAATCCTAGTACAGAAAAGGAAAATAATATGTACAAATGGTGAAATCAACCTCAACTCGATCGTGCCCCAAACAAATAATATACAATCCGGCAAAGACGGCAGTCCACATGTCGGACGCTCGCCCCGCAATACTAATATACAAATGAATCTTTAACTATACCACTAACATTGCAACACATGTTATCCACCACGACTATCCAACCACAATCACAGCACAAGCACAAAACATCAACACGAATGTCATGTTCGCAAACCCGTCTGAAAGAACATATAGCAATCAGACGAGTTGTACCGATCGAATGACATTCACGGTCGCTGATAAAAGTGAATGTACTGAAAACTATTAAATAGTGTCAAACATAACGACTTCGAAACACTCCAAATTGCCCCAAACTGAAAAACAACAGAACATCAAACTTGAGTAAAAACAAATAACACCTGAAACCCAAACTCCACGAGATAAGAACACAGACCAAAACACGAGGCAATCCACCATAAGAAAACCGGTGAGGCCAGATTTTTTAAGGGTATGGCCGGACAAAACTTGGTAGAATTGATTCGTTTTTGTTCAGGGTTCATCTCACAGTCAAAGGATCACTCTGCATTCTCTTAAAAAAAATTTGAAGCCTTTAAAAAATTGACAGAAACTGGAAGTTTGGTTTCAATATTATGGAGTTGTTTCGGTTTCGTTGTTTTAACATTATTTAAACTTGCTAGTGTAGGGTTTATGGGCTGTCTCTGATACCATGAAAGGTTACGCTAGCGCCCCAGCCAACTACTGTGGCCAAATGCGGAACAAAATTTTTTCTAACGATTAGAACATGGCGCTAGAATGACCTTTAACCCGGATCTTTCAATAAACCTATCTAGAAAAACTTGCAGTGCTATCTACTATGAAAGAAGTCTCACCAAACGATCCAAGTCCTTCGGTCTTCTTTCCTCTTCGTTAGCTCCAAGTGGCCACCTTGAACATGCTTGATCTTCTTTGTTGGCTCCTTTGGTTCTCCGCGATCGATCTTGCTCTCCGGTCCACCTTTGTCGTAGATGATCCATCTGAGGGATATGATCCACGGCTCTAGCTCCTCACAATATGTCAAGTGGAGCAACTAGAGAACTTGGGTTGCTAAACCAAGTAGTTTAGGATGTGGTGTGAAGATCTAAGTGTTTTCTATCTCTTTCTTGCCTCTTCACTTGTTTCTCAACTCATGAGAAGGGTAGTGAAGTGGAAGATGATGAAGGTGGAGGAAACTCAAGAGGAGGGAGGAGATCAAGAAAAATGGGAGCTCAAGAATTATGAAGCATGCATGAGAGAGAAAATCAACACAAAGGTTTTGCGTATGAATTCTCATTAATAAACAAGTGTAGCCATGCTTCAATAGTAACCACAAATGAATAAAGAATTCATTTGTGAACTATTGAAGCCATGCCACTCACCATGCCCCCTCTCCTTAATTTCCACCTCATTTCCATTTATCAATAAATGGAAAAGTCCATGATGAGGTGTCCACCTTTTAGAAGGTAATCTATAATAAAATACGGATTACAGTCTGCTGTATATACATACCTGCATTCGGATAAAAACACGAATGCTCAAAGGATAGAATAACACAAAGAGCGTAATACTAGAATATACATATCGAAATACATATATGTAAACTATTAAATCAATACATGATTTCATAATCTGGCCCAAACCCGAGCCGGCTAGTATTACCAACTGTCCAATCGAAAGTCTGAGTACAAAGTACATCAATCGATCGAGACCCTGTACGTATCCAATATGGCTACTATATCATTTCGCCTAAACCAGGGAAACCCTCTCTGTGGGACTTTAAAGACTCGACAGTACGCCGGCAGTGAGTTACTGGATAAATCTATAACCACAAGGACGTCAGCGGCACTAGCTGTAAGTAACAGCTACCCGGGTACATGTCGAAAAGGAAGGCCGACGAGCAAACTCATCCGGATCCCTACTGAGCCTATCTGTGACAATCTCCGTACAGTCCGGTCTCTTCGTCTGAGAGTATCGCATACCGGGTCCAGGGGGTGATAAACGTTAGACCCTAATAACCTGGTAATTCGTGCTGATGCGGCCCAAGACCAATCCGGGAAACTACTGATCAGTCTATCAGTAAATCCCACCTGCCTTGGCCAAGGTCTTATGGTCCTAACCAATCGAACACAGTGCGATATCGACTCCCAATACCAGGAGAGACGAATCCCCGACAATCGCTCGCTGCCTCCATGTGGCTCGGGATTGTACCCAATGAAAACATGTTTGCATAACTCAGTAGAGCCGTGGTAGGGTAGTGATCAAAGCACAGTGGGAACTCACACGAGACAAATGACAATCTGAGGTCTAAAGACTAACATGTACTCATGTCACCTAAAAACTTCCATCTGACGATAGGTATAGTACCATCTGGAAGTTCTCGGCAAGTCCGTCCGGTGTACTCACCCATAATGAGCACATGTATACGATCTTAGGTTTAAAGACCAATGGTTGAGGGACCAAACCATCGCCCCTCGTCGGGGTCTAGAAACGTATACACTATTCTACTCCGGAATATCGATGCCCAGTCTGGATACTCCCACGACTAGGACTATTTAAGGATGTGCATACCGACTACCCAGCTCCCATAAGTATGATCGCCATCACAATGCAGGTAGTCTATCAATGATCCTATGGGCTTTATCAACATGTATAAAAGATATGTAATAGTAAGTAAAACATGCACATGTTAAGATAAAAACAAACCAGATAGCATACTATCATATCGAGCAAAACTGTCCTGTATATATATATATGTCCAAGCATCCATATGTATACATATACAATAATGGCCTCTAGAACATACATATCCAACATCGTGATGTCCTTAAACTAAAATAATGGAGCACATATGCTCATTTGTTTGATAAGTTGATCTTAGTCTCAAATATGGCTAATGTATCCTTGGATAAAAATAAATTGAGCCCAAATGCTCGTATATTGAAGTCGACCTTAATCTCAAACTAGATTAACGGTTCTTAAATAACTCAAATCCAAATCTAAAATATACGGATTTAGACTAATCCGCGCCCTACGGGCGATGACATAAACTTATCTCCATATACAATCCACGGGCAACCAAAACAAACAAACAAAAACACGCACGACATGAAGTGAACTACTGGTGAAGGAGAAAGTGGTTGTCGCAATGCGGTAACGTAATTAACTGCAGGGGCTTACGCCTGCACAGAAGAGCGTCTCCACAATCAAAAACCCATCATAAAATAAGGGGGGATCTGATGAAGTCTGTTACAACGGCCGCATCCGTCCAAAACTCCGATATATGGTGCCATAAATCAACTTAGTATCTTCGGAGTGGTGGATGGATAAATCCAAACAGAATCTGCCCCTAAAATTCAAGCCAGACGTCCCAACGTCCCGGTCCGTCTTTCGGCGGTGAATAATCTTAAGGAGTCAAAGCGAAAACTCTGGCCTGTCCCCAACCGGTATCCTGCTGTCCTTTGTCTATGCCGCCTCATCCCCTCTGAACAGGACTGCCATGACCATGGCTCCTCTAAACATCTGTCTGGTGCGGAGTGGTGATAGGCAGAGGAGGCAATGCTCGCGAAGGAAAGGGTGAAGGAGATAAAGTGGCCTGTGGAACTGTTGCCCTGCCCTGGCATCTCATAGTACAATGCCTAATGCGGTGATGCGGACTCCCACACCAAAAACATCCTGGCGACGGCTGCTGACCCAGTAAGTAAGAGCTAAATAACTAGCCGCGTATCAAGCCTCTTCCGTTGCCACGGCCTAGAAAGAATCTGCCGCGGCCTCTGCCATACCTCTGCCAAACTTCCCAGGAGCTGATACACCGGTGTGAATCCGCTTCGGTCCCGGAACAGACGTAGTCTCAGCAATACGATCCTCTACTAGCGTGGCTGAGTCCATCGACGCTGCATACCTATCAATGTGCTGGGCACCAATAGAGAGAAACAACTGTGTATCAAGACCTCGCATGAACCTCTTGACGCGCTTCTCTTCGGTGTCCACCAAATAAGGAGCATATATAGATAGTTGGGTGAACTAGATATCATACTCAGCCATTGTCATACTGGGAGTCTTGCGCAAAGACTCGAAACTGCGAGCTCGGGCATCTCTGACGCTCTGCAAAAGGAAACGAGCAAGAAAACCCGTCATGAACTCATCCCAAGTCATAGGAGGAATACCTGTGGCTCGGCCTCTCTTAATGGACTCACACCAAGTCTGGGCAAGACCCTCCAGACGGAAACTAGCAAGCTCGACCGATCTCGCATCAGAACACCTCAGGGAACGACAAATCCTGGCCATCCTGTCGAGGAATGACTGTGGATCCTGCGTTGTGTCTGTGCCAGTGAAAACCGGAGGCTTCGGCCTCATAAACTCCGATAATGATACGGCGATAGTCTAAGTAGCGACAAGTGCAACTGTCTGAGCAGTAGGTACTATCACGGTCTCCGCAGTAGGCAGAACATCATCTGATCTCTGTGCTCGGATAGCCTCGACCAAAGATCCAACCATCTGGCGTAAATCCTGAATACTCACCTCCAGCCTAGCAATCCGGCCTAGAGAAGGTGGATCGGGCTGCTCCGAGGGGTAGGCGTACTGCCCTGGTCGGCCCTCATCTCGGACGAGCCCGTCCTGACCTCACCTCTAGCGGCATCCCTCTAAGCCCTCATAGTCATTAGCGGTATGGTGACTAGAACAAGAAACATGATTCTGTAAGAATATAGCAACCAGAACAAAAGGATGCATGGAATCAAGGAAAGAATCACAAGACATATGTTCTAAGGTCACTTAGGCAGAGTATCGTATCGTAAGTATGCCGCGGAACATACACACACACTCTTCTTAAGTTAGCTGCTCCATCATACCAAGGGTCATCCTACACTCCGAAAGGTAAAACTTAACGCTCCGATACTAACTTTGTCGCAACCCAAATCAAGAACATGACCGGCACTTGAATCACGCAGCGTCTAAAGGCGTAACATAATTCAAGTAAGCTGAAACCCAGAATCTAAACCGTGAAATAAACTGGAGTAGTAAAATATTTGTTTCAAAGTATCAATTTTAAAAATAGAAGTGTTATTTCAAAGCTTTTTAAATCTCAAATTGTTGTTAAAATTTTCGGCAACATTTTCTTTGTAAAAACTGATCCAAATCGATACATAACATAATATATATAAAAGCATCCCCACTTAGGAGCAATCTCCATGCCATCCGGCGGAACATAATCACATAGCTAAATATACGACGCCATGGGCAAAGGAATAAGAAAATTTGAAATGCAAAGAATAACCACAACATAAAAGCAAAAGTCGGCTCACACGAGCACGACACCCAGAGTCAAATATAATACAATCTCCCAGTCTCATCTCTAAGTCAATGTATGCATGTGGTAGATGGAGTATACTAGATACAATGAAAAGGGTACAAAGTAGAAGGCACATGAATACTCGCAACCCACCTACAAAATATATCACGCCCAAAAGTAACAGTAGCAGCAGTAGTAGCAAAAGTAGTGTGCCCCGCCACGACTACACCGAGGATCGGCCCTGCAAGACACTGTGGCACAACGAGGGTGAGTTGCCAACTCGTGAGTAGTAAATAACATCATGCGTGGTAATCGCAAGCATGAACATAGCAGCGATAAATCCTAAGTATGAGATTATGACTGCACATATAACAGTATGGATGCAACATAAATAATGAGCAAAATAAAACATCAGGGTGTAACAACTATATGAAATAGAGCATGTCATAATAAGTTCCGAATGTGAATTAAAACAGAGGCACCATCGATAAATCATCATAAAACCGGTGTCAAGCATCGACACTCAAAATCCCAATATCTCAGGCACAGTCACTCTAATCGGCCTTCATATCCATCTGATCGTATAATTCCGGTCGGTATCCTCCGGATATCCGCTGAGTTTCCATATAATTACCGGTAGGTAGTATTCCCCTGCCGGGTTCAACACCTTTCTATATGATCTTCTTGCCCTGGGGTAGCGTACCTGGTCCATCATGTACCCACAGACGGTGCCTCCTCACTCCTCGAATCGGGTATACTCATCACTCAAAACCAAGAAAACCCATGGTGGACACCAAATATCATATCAAGGGAAACCCGCGTTTTAAATAATCCAAGTTTTGAAAATGTGCTTTACGGTTTCTCAAATCCACGAAAATTGAAATCTCACGAAACATTATATGAGAATATGGTAATAATGGCAATGAGCATGATATGGACATGATGCATGCTAGTACAAATGAACAAAAATCTAACTACCAATAAAGATGTAGTGCAAATGTCGGATATCTTGGCAAGTTCTATAGTGTACGTAGCATGGCAATTACCAATGGTGTGTGTGTACATATGAGTTAGTGCACGTGCGACATGAACCATTGGTAATGGTGCAAGTGTCCTAATGAGGATATGTCAATGCGTAACAAGTAATATGATGCACATTATGATACTCTTGCGCAAATCATAAATGTATATGCATATAACATAAAGGTTTTATAACTAGAATCTAGCCATCGACGCTTAACGCCATCCAGGAGATTCCCCTGTAGATATTAAATCTACTCACCAGAACAGTCTCGAGCTACTCGAATCTGACCACCTCATTCCCATTCCTAGCCACGTCCGAAGTCTCTGCAACCGATCCTAGCATCGCACAAAACCATAACACATGAGGCTAATAAATTTCTAATATGACACGTACACATACGCTACACGAATGAACCAACTCCTACAAGTTATCGCGTGTGAACTTTGTGAGTTAAACGCGTGCAACAATGTCTAAGACTATGTAACCCTTCGAAAATCGTTTAGGCAGTTTTTCGGTAATCGGCTAATTTTTCGGCTTTTTCCGTAAAAAGTCGAAATTGATATTTTTCATTGTAGACCTAATTATAAAAAATTTAAATAAGATATTACTATAATTTTGTCACTAAAATGTCATTTATAATTTTCTAGTTAAATAAAAAAAAATTCGTAATTAATTATTTTTTTATTATTTTAAGCCTTTTTAAAATACATTAAATTAGGGATAAATACAAATTTAATTAGGTAAATTTCATAATTAGGAATCTTTATAAGCTAAAATATGGTGTTAATAAAATTATAACATGGCTTGCAAACTTTTAGCTTTTTGGTGAGAAAATTATGAAAAAAATGATGAAAAAAGGGTTTTTTTGTAAAAAGGTTGATATGAAAGCATGAAATGATATCATATGATGTTGTAATGACCTAGAAACTTCTCAAAAATTCCCACACCCCTCTCCCCACCTGCTGGCCGACCCCTCACCTGCAGTTTTTCCCCACTTCCTCACTTGATTTTGCTTCATTTTCTTGCAAAAAATTCATAAAAATTCATAAATTTCTTTCTCCATTCAAACCAAAACCCTAATCCTTTCTCTCTCAACCCAAATTAGTTCAAAAACATGATAAAAGGAGGCTTCTTGGTGACTTGATCAAGTTAGGGTTCAAGCTTGAGAGGTGAAAATTCTAAACTAGTTGCTAACTTGTAGTTTATATATGCTAGAATCTAATTTTGAAGTATTGATTTAGTGTAAATCCTTGTTCATGAAAAATCAAGAATGGGTTTTGATGTTGAGTTAGGGTTTGAAACATGGTTATCAAAATTAAGTTAGGGTTTTGGTTGTCTAATTGATTAGAATGGTAAATTGTGAAATGATATGCTTGCTAAATCGACAAATTACGATGTTTGTATCGAATCGGCTAGAAAATCGCTTACTAGATTTTTGTAGAAATTAGAATGCGACCGTAATGCGTTATGTTAGCAATATAATTAGCTTCGTATAGGACTATTAGAGTGCGCGAACGCGGGGTTTCGTCTAGTCGGGTTGTAGTTTTGCCGATTTTCCCGAAATGACAATTCTAGTTTAACGATTAGCGATTTTCGTGCGTTTTTCCGCGTACCGAGTGCATGCTATGATTAATACGAGAGCGTGGATAATTGTATGTTGTGACTTGCATTGTGTTAGGTTTTGTAATCTTATGCTTGGTATTGTGCAAATATAGGATCAGTCGGGGAAACTTCGGACACGGCGCGAAAAGGCAAGGCGGTGGCCGGATCGGATTAGCGGAGATTTCAGATGAGTAGATGTATTCATCTATGGGGGAATCGTCCGAATGGCGCGATGCGCCCCCCTAGTTAGGATTTCCTTATCCCTTGCAAGATTCATATTGTTAGTTAGCTTATCCATTCATGTACACTGCATACCCTAATAGCGAACAGTATATTAGATTGCATGGACATTCATCCATACTTATGCGATATCACTTTGTAGGACACGAACACCATTACCATTGGCATCTGTAGCACGCGCACTATTCATGTGACACACACGCCTTTGGTAATTGCCATGCCACGTGCACGATAGAACCTGTTTATCTTAATATCGTCACCTGCATTCATACTTGATATATGAAACTGCATCGCATGCACATATCTCGCATCATCATCATATTTACATAGAACTCTAGCCAAAATTCACATCATACACATTGATATCATAGACATTTATCATATATATAACATGTGGACATTATGATTTTCTTGAGGATTTCAGTTTTGCTGCGATTTCTGGATTTTTGGGGAAAACCGCAAGAATTTAACAAAACCTTATATTTATCATTTTTAAAACAAAGTTGCGGTTTTCTCGTGACGTATGTGTCGTCCACCATGATTTTTCATGTTTTCTGTTGGATTTCGAGACCCGATTCGAGGAGTGGATGAACCGTCTCGGGTACATGGTGGGCCCGGTATGGTACCCCGGGGCAAGAAGATCGAGATATAGACGATGAGCCTGGCAGGGGAAGACTACCTACCGGTGATGTCTGGCGCGGCGGATATCCGGAGGATACCGACCGTTGTCGTGAGATTTATGATATGGGCCGATCCGGACTGACGGAGCCCGATATTGAGACAGATATGATTCCTATTTGGTGTCGATGCTTGACACGGGTTTTCAGATGATTTCTTGATGGTACTTAGCTATTATACAGATATTCATGTTTTAAAAAGTTAAGAATTCAATACCCTTAGCAATTAAAACACTAAAGACTTAATAATGATATTGCATACCTGTGCATGCATACTAGAGATAGTATATCACATATGGATATACATGTTGTGGTGCATTGCGTGCATTCTTACGATTGCCTTATTAGATGTTATATTTACTCACGAGCTGGCAACTCACCCCCGTTGTGCCACAGTGTCTTGCAGGTCGGACCCGTCACCCTTGTAGCGGCGGGCTATCTTATCATCAGCTTCTTTTGCTCAGACTCGCGACATCGCCCGTAGGTGGGTTGCGAGTATACTTTATTTATTTTTGCTTTATCATTGTATCTAGTATTCTCCATCTACCACTTTATATTGTATATGCGACCTGGTGATGAGACTGAGAGATTTGTATATTTGTGGTTTCTTTTGGGTCGAGCTCACTTGAGCCGACGTGTGTTTTCTGGTATTTTGCACTTCTTTTATGCTCTTTTTCTTGATATTACTATTATATTGCATGTGGTTGTGATCCGCCTTGGGCGAAGAGCTAGCTCCCGCTTGGGGATGCCATTTTTATGATTACAGGTTTATTATCTTGTTGTACCCATTTTGGGGGATAGAAAATACAGGGGAGACTCTGCCGAAATTTTCGGAAATTTTTGACGTTTTAAAAAGGGATTCTTTGCAACTTAATTGATTTGAAAATCGTTTTCATTAAAGGTTTTCCTTCACTCTCTTTTGATTTTGGGTTAGATTTCTGGGCTTTGGCTGACTTAGGTTACGGTACGCCTTTAGACGTCTCGTAATCTAAGTGCCAGTCACGTTCCGTACTTTCGGGTCGTGACAAAGTTGGTATCAGAGCGTAGGTTTTACCTTTCTGAGTGTAGGACGACCTTGGTAGATGGAGTAGGTGACTTAAGCAGAGTGGCGTAGCGTGGGTATGATCCGCGGCATACTTACGATACGGTACTCCGCCTAAGTGACCTTAGGACATAATTGCTTGTATTTCCTTTCTTGATTCCTTGCATTCCTTGATTCAATTGCAATGTCCTTATCAGTCCTGTTTCTTATTCCAGCTTCGATGCTGCCAAAGACTACGAGAGCTCAGCGGGCTGCCGCTAGGGATGAGATTCGGGCGGGCCCGTCTGAGGCGAGGATCGAGCGGGATGATACGCCTGTCCCTCAGGGTCCTACTGATCCGCCTTATCCTGACCGTATTGCCAGACTAGAGGCCGGTATGCAAGAGTTGCGGCAGATGATGGGATCTTTAGTTGAGTCCAGCCGGGCACAGAGATCCGAGGACGTTCCTTCCACCGCACAGACCACGATCGTACCTGCTGCACAGATGGTCACTCCTGCTGCTACTACGGAGACTATCCCTGTTTCACTACAGGAGTTCATGAGATTGAGACCTCCAGCTTTTACCGGTACTGATGCGACAGAGGACCCACAAGCATTTCTTGATAGGATGGCTCGGATTTGCCGTTCGTTGAGGTGTTCTGATGATAGATTGGTGGAGTTTGCGAGTTTTCGTCTGGAGGGTCTTGCCCAGACATGGTACGACTCAGTAGAGAGAGGCCGAGCTGCAGGTCTGCCTTCTATGACCTGGGATGAGTTTACAGCTGCATTTCTTGCCCGTTTTCTTCCGGAGGGTGTCCGAGATGCTCGAGCCCGCAGTTTTGAGTCTTTGCGCAAGACTCCTGGGATGACAGTGTCGGAGTATGATATACAGTTTACCCAGTTGGCTCGATATGCTCCGTACCTAGTCGACACAGAAGAGAAGAGAATAAAGAGGTTTGTACGAGGGCTTGATACACAGCTATTCTTTGCCATCGGCACCCAGCACTTTGATACATACGCTGCCGCGATGGATGCAGCCTTACTTTTGGAGGAGCGTATTTCTGAGACTCCGGTCGTTTCTGGGCCGAAGAGGATCCGTACTGATACGCCAGCTCAGTGGCAGATGGGCAGACATCGTGATAGATTATTTCCGGGAGATGTCGGAGGCAGAGGATTGAGACGAGGTCAGTTATTTGGCTCATATCCACAGACCCAGCAGTCGTCTCCAGGATGTTTTCGGTGTGGGAGTCAGTACCACCGTATCAGAGAATGTACCATGGGACGTCAGGGCGCGGCGACAGTCCCGCATGTGACTTTACCACCCTCACCACCTTCTCAGAGAGCTTTACTCCTTACTCCTGATGATGTTCCACGCCAGCCAGATGCTTCTAGAGGCCGTGGGCGTGGCGGTCCGGTTCAGAGAGGACGGGGCGACAGAGGCAGAAGCAAAGGCCGAGGTAGAGGCAGAGCACAGCCAGCTATTAGTGGTGGACAGGCCCGAGTGTTCGCGTTGACTCCTCAGGATGCACAGGCATCCAATGCCGTCGTGACAGGTACTCTACCAGTATGTTCTTTTGATGCACGGGTATTATTTGATCCAGGCTCCACACATTCCTATGTTTCCACGTATTTTGCACCGAGGTTGGGCCGAGAGTCTTCTCCGTTAGATCAGCCGCTCGTCGTTATTACCCTGGTAGGCGAGTCTTTTGTTGCCCGTTTTGTGTACCGATCGTGTTCCGTTCGTATCGGGGAGAGAGATTCTTCAGTTGATTTGATTCTCCTCGATATGCTAGACTTTGACGTTCTTCTTGGTATGGACTGGCTAGCCACCTGTTATGCATCCGTGGACTGCCGTGAGAAAGCAGTCAAATTCAGTTTTCCTGGTGAGCCGGTTCTTATTATTCAGGGAGATCGTAGCGCTACCCTTCCCAGCTTGATTTCATCTCTTCGCGCTGGTCAGCTCTTAAGGAAAGGGTGTCAGGGATTCTTAGCCTATATTTGTGATACTAGCTCCACAGAAGTTCCGTTGGACCAGGTCCCTGTTGTGAGAGAGTTTCCTGATGTATTCCCTGACGAGCTGCCTGGCCTGCCACCAGAGCGCGAGATTGAGTTCTGTATTGACTTGATCCCTGGCACGGGGCCTATCTCTATACCGCCTTATCGGATGGCCCCGGCGGAGCTGAGAGAGTTAAAGGATCAGTTACAGGACTTGCTGGACAAAGGGCTTATCCGACCGAGTGTGTCACCTTGGGGTGCTCCCATCCTGTTTGTTAAGAAGAAGGACGGAAGTATGCGTTTATGCATTGATTACCGTCAGCTGAACCGGGTTACTGTGCGGAACAGGTATCCCCTACCCCGCATTGATGACTTATTTGATCAGCTCCAGGATGCAGGGTTCTTCTCGAAGGTTGATTTACGGTCAGGTTATCACCAGTTGCGAGTTCGGAAGGAGGATATTCCGAAGACCGCCTTCCGTACTCGATATGGTCATTACGAGTTCTTGGTGATGTCGTTCGGGCTCACCAATGCCCCGGCAGCATTTATGGATTTGATGAACCGCGTATTCAGGCCGTATCTCGATCAGTTCATCATTGTGTTCATTGACGACATCTTGGTTTATTCTCGGAGCCGGGAGGAGCATGAGCAGCACTTACGTATCACATTGCAGACTTTAAGGGAGCATCAGCTGTTCGCCAAATTCTCCAAGTGCGCATTCTGGTTAGACAGTGTCGACTTCTTGGGTCATGTGGTGACGAGAGATGGTATTTGCGTGGACCCGAAGAAGATTGAGACAGTTCAGCGTTGGCCTAGACCGGTATCAGTTACAGAGGTTCGTAGCTTTCTAGGTCTGGCCGGCTATTATCGACGTTTTGTCCAGGATTTCTCCCGCATTGCTGCACCGTTGACCGGGTTGACCCGGAAGGGGGTTCCTTTTGATTGGACCCAGGCATGTGAGGATAGCTTCCAGCAGTTGAAGACTCGTCTGACTACTGCTCCAGTGTTAGCATTGCCTTCAGGATCAGGCGGGTTCGTGGTTTATTGTGATGCTTCTCGAGTGGGGCTGGGATGTGTATTGATGCAGCACGACAGAGTTATCGCGTATGCTTCTCGGCAGCTGAGGAAACACGAGCAGAACTACCCCACCCATGATTTAGAGATGGCTGCAGTGGTATTTGCACTTAAGATCTGGAGACATTACCTATACGGTGAGTCGTGCCAGATATTCACTGACCACAAGAGTTTGAAATATATCTTCCAGCAGCGAGATTTGAACCTGAGACAGCGCCGTTGGATGGAGCTGGTGAAGGATTATGACTGCGAGATTTTATACCATCTGGGCAAGGCAAATGTGGTGGCAGATGCTTTGAGTAGAAGGCCTGGAGGTAGCTTATCTTGTTTGAGCGCAGTGCAGATGCAGTCGTCGGCGGATTGGCAGGTGTTATGTGATAGCAGAGTGCAGTTCGAGTTTACTCCTACAGGGGGACAGCTGGCCCATTTCAGAGCACGCCCACAGTTACTTGACCGTATCCGCGAGGAACAGTCCGGCGATGCCCGTATATTAGAGATTATTGAGCAGATTCGGCAGGGCAGAGTTTCCGAGTTCGTGATTGATGATCAGGGGATACTTCGATTTGGGACTCGACTGTGCGTGCCAGATTCAGAGGGACTGAAGCGTGATATTCTCGAGGAGGCACATAGATCAGTATACAGTGTTCACCCAGGTTCCACCAAGATGTACCATGATTTGAGAGAGGTTTACTGGTGGGACGGGATGAAGAAGGATGTTACAGACTTTGTGTCGAGATGCCTGACTTGTCAGCAAGTCAAGGCCGAGCACCAGAGACCAGCCGGCGAGTTACAGCCTTTGCCCATCCCTGAGTGGAAGTGGGAGCAGGTCTCCATGGACTTCGTTGTGGGTCTACCCAGGACCAGTCGAGGGTATGACTCTATTTGGGTGATTGTGGATCGACTGACGAAAGCGGCTCACTTTCTGCCTGCCAGTAAAGACCACTTTTGGATTTTCTCAGTACGCCCAGGTTTATATTGATAAGATAGTGCGACTGCATGGTGTTCCGACTTGCATCGTGTCCGACCGTGGCACCCAGTTTACCAGCCGATTGTGGCAGAAACTACAGGAAGCTTTGGGCACCCGATTGAGTTTTAGCACAGCCTTTCATCCTCAGACTGACGGTCAGTCGGAGCGTACGATTCAGACTCTTGAGGACATGCTCAGAGCTTGTGTTTTAGATTTCGGTGGTAGCTGGGATCGTCATTTGCCTTTGATCGAGTTCTCCTACAATAATAGCTTCCAAGAGACGATTCAGATGGCACCTTTCGAGGCTTTATATGGGAGGAGATGTCGATCGCCGGTATGTTGGACAGAGCTCAGGGAGAGCAGTATTTTGGGGCCGCAGATCATACAGGAGACGACCGAGAAGATACAGCTGATTCGGGACAGAATGAGAGCGGCACAGAGCAGGCAGAAATCATATGCTGACAAGCGTCGTCGCCGACTCGAGTTCGCTGTTGGCGATCATGTTTTCCTGAAGGTCTCTCCGATGAAGGGTGTGATGAGATTTGGGCGGAAAGGGAAACTGAGTCCTAGATATGTTGGTCCTTTCGAGATCCTAGAGCGTGTTGGTCCAGTCGCTTATCGGTTAGCTCTTCCGCCCAGCTTCCCCGATGTTCACCCCGTATTCCATGTCTCGATGCTCCGCAAGTACCTTCATAATCCTTCCCAGGCGATTCAGCACCAGACGATCCAGTTAGAGCGTGATCTTTCTTTCACCGAGCAGCCGGTTGTCATCTTGGATCGGCAGGTGAAGAAATTGAGGTCGAAGGTCATACCGTCTGTCAAGGTTCTTTGGCGTGGCCTGAACAGCGAGGAGGTCACCTGGGAGACCGAGGTCGAGATGAGGAAGAGATATCCCCATCTTTTTGAAGGTACACGTAGTTAAATTTTAAATTCGGGGACCGAATTTCTTTAAGGGGGGAAGATTGTAACCCTTCGAAAATCGTTTAGGCAGTTTTTCGGTAATCGGCTAATTTTTCGGCTTTTTCCGTAAAAAGTCAAAATTGATATTTTTCATTGTAGACCTAATTATACAAAATTTAAATAAGATATTACTATAATTTTGTCACTAAAATGTTATTTATAATTTTCTAGTTAAATAAAAAAAAATCGTAATTAATTATTTTTTTATTATTTTAAGCCTTTTTAAAATACATTAAATTAGGGATAAATACAAATTTAATTAGGTAAATTTCATAATTAGGAATCTTTATAAGCTAAAATATGGTGTTAATAAAATTATAACATGGCTTGCAAACTTTTAGCTTTTTGGTGAGAAAATTATGAAAAAAATGATGAAAAAAGGGTTTTTTTGTAAAAAGGTTGATATGAAAGCATGAAATGATATCATATGATGTTGTAATGACCTAGAAACTTCTCAAAAATTCCCACACCCCTCTCCCCACCTGCTGGCCGACCCCTCACCTGCAGTTTTTCCCCACTTCCTCACTTGATTTTGCTTCATTTTCTTGCAAAAAATTCATAAAAATTCACAAATTTCTTTCTCCATTCAAACCAAAACCCTAATCCTTTCTCTCTCAACCCAAATTAGTTCAAAAACATGATGAAAGGGGGCTTCTTGGTGACTTGATCAAGCTAGGGTTCAAGCTTGAGAGGTGAAAATTCTAAACTAGTTGCTAACTTGTAGTTTATATATGCTAGAATCTAATTTTGAAGTATTGATTTAGTGTAAATCCTTGTTCATGAAAAATCAAGAATGGGTTTTGATGTTGAGTTTGGGTTTGAAACATGGTTATCAAAATTAAGTTAGGGTTTTGGTTGTCTAATTGATTAGAATGGTAAATTGTGAAATGATATGCTTGCTAAATCGACAAATTACGATGTTTGTATCGAATCGGCTAGAAAATCGCTTACTAGATTTTTGTAGAAATTAGAATGCGACCGTAATGCGTTATGTTAGCGATATAATTAGCTTCGTATAGGACTATTAGAGTGCACGAACGCGGGGTTTCGTCTAGTCGGGTTGTAGTTTTGCCGATTTTCCTGAAATGACAATTCTAGTTTAACGATTAGCGATTTTCGTGCGTTTTTCCGCGCACCGAGTGCATGCTATGATTAATACGAGAGCGTGGATAATTGTATGTTGTGACTTGCATTGTGTTAGGTTTTGTAATCTTATGCTTGGTATTGTGCAAATATAGGATCAGTCGGGGAAACTTCGGACACGGCGCGAAAAGGCAAGGCGGTGGCCGGATCGGATTAGCGGAGATTTCAGATGAGTAGATGTATTCATCTATGGGGGAATCGTTCGAATGGCGCGATGCGCCCCCCCTAGTTAGGATTTCCTTATCCCTTGCAAGATTCATATTGTTAGTTAGCTTATCCATTCATGTACACTGCATACCCTAATAGCGAACAGTATATTAGATTGTATGGACATTCATCCATACTTATGCGATATCACTTTGTAGGACACGAACACCATTACCATTGGCATCTGTAGCACGCGCACTATTCATGTGACACACACGCCTTTGGTAATTGCCATGCCACGTGCACGATAGAACCTGTTTATCTTAATATCGTCACCTGCATTCATACTTGATATATGAAACTGCATTGCATGCACATATCTCGCATCATCATCATATTTACATAGAACTCTAGCCAAAATTCACATCATACACATTGATATCATAGACATTTATCATATATATAATATGTGGACATTATGATTTTCTTGAGGATTTCAGTTTTGCTGCGATTTCTGGATTTTTGGGGAAAACCGCAAGAATTTAACAAAACCTTATATTTATCATTTTTAAAACAAAGTTGCGGTTTTCTCGTGACGTATGTGTCGTCCACCATGAGTTTTCATGTTTTCTGTTGGATTTCGAGACCCGATTCGAGGAGTGGATGAACCGTCTCGGGTACATGGTGGGCCCGGTATGGTACCCCGGGGCAAGAAGATCGAGATATAGACGATGAGCCTGGCAGGGGAAGACTACCTACCGGTGATGTCTGGCGCGGCGGATATCCGGAGGATACCGACCGTTGTCGTGAGATTTATGATATGGGCCGATCCGGACTGACGGAGCCCGATATTGAGACAGATATGATTCCTATTTGGTGTCGATGCTTGACACGGGTTTTCAGATGATTTCTTGATGGTACTTAGCTATTATACAGATATTCATGTTTTAAAAAGTTAAGAATTCAATACCCTTAGCAATTAAAACACTAAAGACTTAATAATGATATTGCATACCTGTGCATGCATACTAAAGATAGTATATCACATATGGATATACATGTTGTGGTGCATTGCGTGCATTCTTACGATTGCCTTATTAGATGTTATATTTACTCACGAGCTGGCAACTCACCCCCGTTGTGCCACAGTGTCTTGCAGGTCGGACCCGTCACCCTTGTAGCGGCGGGCTATCTTATCATCAGCTTCTTTTGCTCAGACTCGCGACATCGCCCGTAGGTGGGTTGCGAGTATACTTTATTTATTTTTGCTTTATCATTGTATCTAGTATTCTCCATCTACCACTTTATATTGTATATGCGACCTAGTGATGAGACTGAGAGATTTGTATATTTGTGGTTTCTTTTGGGTCGAGCTCACTTGAGCCGACGTGTGTTTTCTGGTATTTTGCACTTCTTTTATGCTCTTTTTCTTGATATTACTATTATATTGCATGTGGTTGTGATCCGCCTTGGGCGAAGAGCTAGCTCCCGCTTGGGGATGCCATTTTTATGATTACAGGTTTATTATCTTGTTGTACCCATTTTGGGGGATAGAAAATACAGGGGAGACTCTGCCGAAATTTTCGGAAATTTTTGACGTTTTAAAAAGGGATTCTTTGCAACTTAATTGATTTGAAAATCGTTTTCATTAAAGGTTTTCCTTCACTCTCTTTTGATTTTGGGTTAGATTTCTGGGCTTTGGCTGACTTAGGTTACGGTACGCCTTTAGACGTCTCGTAATCTAAGTGCCAGTCACGTTCCGTACTTTCGGGTCGTGACAGACTACCCCTAAGGGTAGTTAACCACACAAAACGCATAAAACGGGAATCGGAATATTTGTATCGCACGTTAACAAAATGCCTAAAATAAGATAAAATGGTCCCAGATTTTTACATAGATACAATTAAAAAAAGTTGCACATTTTAGAGGCCTAATTGGAGTTCCAAAAAGCCCACGACAAAATCCTAAGACCAAACTCCCCAACTGGGCCACAATTTGCGCCCAAAAACAATATTTTAGCGGCCAAAAACAATATTTTGGCGGCCAGAAAATGGAGTTAGGGGCTAAGGTTTGAGAGTGTATTCCTAGTCCTATAACTAGCTTCCAGTAATTGCAACTTTCTTCTGTAATCACAGGTTTGATAGCAGGTTACGTTTGAAACCGTAATCTCTAACTAAAACTAGTTTTGACACTAAATTGAATATTAAGGTAGTTTAGTGAAAACTTAGTGTTTAAATAAGGATGATTAGCTACCAAAACTCTCTATCTAATCTAGATTAGGTCATAGCTAACCTAAGAACTCTCATAACCCCAAAAACCTATGTTAAGTCTAAATATCACAAAACATAAACTTTAATTAGGACTAGGAGTTGTTTAAGCAAAAATTTGTTAAAACAAAAATTTTTTAAAGCATACTTAAGGTTTTGATCCTTACCTCACCAAGACTTGAAGGATACCCTAACCATGCAAAGCTCCAAGACTCATAAAGAGACTAAACCATGATTAAGGTGATGGTTAGTGATGGTTTGTGGTGATTAAGAGCTCACTAGTTGTGGGATAATTTTCCAAGAGAGAAAGTGAAAAGGAAAAAGAAGAAAAGAAGAGAGGAGAAAGGATTAGGATGAGGAGTGAGAAATGAAAGGGAGGGGGAGAGATGGCTTATGAGAGCCATGCCTATATATCTTCTCTCCTCACTAAATGCCCATCACCTCCATGTTTCCTTCATCATTTTCTTTTCTCTTTTTTTAAACATTTAATTACTTAAAATAGTTAAGAAACAAAATGAATGGGGTCAAGTTGTTATGGTTACAAAAATATGTTTTAACTTAAATTAATATGTTATTAAAACTAGATTAGCATAGACATATGTGTGTGGATATAGAACCAAGTAAATAATTAATTAATTAATTAAATAAATAAATAATAAATAATTGACTAAAAATATGTGAAAATAATTACTAACTAAGCTTTATAGAAAACCCATGTCATAACGCTTAATTTACGTATAATTATTTTTAATCACGTTTTTAGGACGTTACAGCGGCTATGCTGCAGTCTCCGGCCTTTAGCAGGATCGATGTAGATACATGGCCTCTTTTGTGCCAGTTTTTTGCTTCTGAGCGCAAGCAGGTGTGTAATTTAAATGTAATTCAGTGTTTTGCATATAATTTATTTTTTTGTTAATTAATTAGAAAATTAAATCTAATTGTGTTGTGTAGAAACAGGGCATTCAAAATAAAGATAACAGGAAGTCAGCGAAAAGGGGTCGACCTACCTACACGGGTGGCTAGAGGAACATCACTCGTGCCATGGAGGCAGCGGTAAATTACAATAAATCTATTTTCATATAATGCAATGTGAAAAGTTATGTTATATATGTAAGTTTTTGGTGAATTGCAGAGAGCTCGGACCGTAGCGGAGGGTTGTACACCGAGCGTGTTGACGGATTACTTGTCCTTCCACACCACATCGACAGAGCCGGCCACGGGCGAGCTTCAATATCCCGACACTGCTACCCAGGAGTACTGCGTAAGTGTTAAAATTTCTTCTAATTCGAATGAAATTTTGTTCAGAATAGTTTAAATTTAAATGGTTTACTTACATTTCAATGCTTTACATGGTGTAGAAGCAGGTGGTACCGCAGGCGAAGTCATCAGGGATTGATTTCACCGCGGAGACTGATCCGGCCGTGCTGATCCCTATCCTAGACATCGTACATGGAGGGCACCATGGTGGTTAGGAAAGAGGCCGGGGACTTGGTACCAGTAGGGCTTATCTGAAGTTGTCCTCCTTTCCGGCGGTTACTACTCTTACCCCTCCCCCTCCCCCACCCCTCCCCCACCCCACGAGTGACGTCTGGAGCAGCATTAGACGTGCTTAACTCCAAATTTGAAGCGTTGCAAGAAATGATGGTACATATATTACAGACACACACACATACACACACAAGCGCGTGCACACTCAGAGACATACACACATAGACCGAGAGACACGCATACATACATATACACACAAAAGCAAGCGCGTGCGCACACAACAACAGCAATTACGATAACAATAAGAATCACAAAAACAAACCTGAGCGACGAGCCTATAGATCAATTACACATCATTTCAATTCGCAAGACTTGATTTCTAGACTTAGAATTTCACAACTATACATATAGACTAAATCTAGTACACCGTTCCTTACTCGTTTATACTTATAAATCAATATTTATATCTATATCCTTATAGTTATAATCTACATAGCACAAATTAAAATACGGATACGACTAGGATTGCGTGGATTCGCAAGAATCAGATATTGATACAAATCTGACATGAATCCTATAGATCAATAACACATCATTTCAATCCGATATTGATACAAATCCAACACAAATCCTATAGATCAATATTTATAGCTATATGTTTAATTTATAGACTTAGAATTTCACAATAAGACATATAAACTGAATCTACTACACCATTCTATATTCTTTTATTTCACAAACTTAAAATCATTACAGATTCGGCAGACCACTCCTTCTGCTGCAGTTGCACAGGCCACTCCTTCAGATGCAGCTGTGCAACCCACTCCTTCGGCTGCGGCTCCGCAGGCCATTCCTTCGGCTGCGGCTCTACAGGCCACTCATCCAGCTTCTTCTGCACAAGCCATTCCTTCGGCTTCGGTTCTGCATGCCACTCCTACTCCTGCAGCTTCAGTACTCGAGATTTTTTCGACATAGGGCTGCAGCGAGGAGCAGATGCGCTACATTTTGTACATACTTGGAGGTGAAGCATCTGGACGGAGCTAGCATAGATTTATTTATATTTTTTGAATTTATGGAGGATGTATGTACTTTTTTGATACATATTGTATATTTTGGATATCGGTTATTGTATATCCGATCGATTTAGTTTTGTTTTTGTTTATTTCGTTATATGTTATACGTGGAATGTTGTTTATAAATATTTAAATATTTGGTTATATGATATACTGTACGATATATATATTATTGTGCACAGGACGGAGAAAAAATGGGAAAAACTTTTTTTTTAAATGCAAAGTTGCTCCTACGGTTGCCACCGTAGGGCAATGCATTAACCTGGAGCTGCAACTGTAAGGGCAAAATATCAGGAAAAAATGATATTTTGTCCCTACGATAAATTTCGTAGGGCTAAATATATGCCCCTACAGTGTGAGCCGTAGAGACGTAAATTAAAAAAAAATTTATTAAAATGAAAGTATGGCCCTGCGGTGTAATCCGTAGGGCCAAAGTTCTGCCCCTACGGTTTTAACCGTAGGGGAATAAATTACCATTTTTTAAAAAAATATTTTATTAAAATGAAAGTATGTCCCTACAGATAATTTTAATTTGGTCATACGGTCTCAACCGTAGGGGAAAGAAATTGCTATTTTTTAACGTAAATTAAAAAAACAACTGTCCTTACGTATGAAACCGTAGAGACAGTTTCCCCTACTGTTATAACCGTAGGGAAAACTTTAGCGTGTAAATTCTGCAAGGCTAAATATATGCCCTTACGGAGTAAGCCATAGAGACGTAAATTATAAAAAAAAATATTTTATTAAAATGAAAGTATGGCCCTGCGGTGTAATCCGTAGGGCCAAAATTCTGCCCCTACGGTTTTAACCGTAGGGGAATAAATTACCATTTTTTTTAAAAAGACATTTTATTAAAATGAAAGTTTGTCCCTACAGATAATTTTAATTTGGTCATACGGTCTCAACCGTAGGGGAAAGAAATTGCTATTTTTTAATGTAAATTTAAAAAAAAAATGTCCTTACGTATGAAACCGTAGAGACGGTTTCCCCTACTGTTATAACCATAAATTAAAAAAACAACTGTCCTAACGGGACGCTAACGTTTGATGGAAAACTGATGAGGGGGCTTTTTAGTGCAATTTAAATGTATGATGTGTCTTTTAAGTAAATATGAAGTATGTGGGCTTATTAGTAATTAGCTAAATAAATAGCCCAAATAAAGTTAAGAGAATCTTGACAATGCTATAATTAAATTGCATGAAACCTTTTTTTTTTCACAAACATTTTTTGGCTGAATAGCAGAAGACCACACATATGTTTAATCTAGAAATGAACTACTATCTTACATAATTAAAATAATAGATATATATCGATAATCCTCGAATATTTAAAAAAAAAGGGAAAATAAATAAATTGTTGAAAATATGGAAAACTAAAGAATTGGGGTAAATCAAGACCGTTTCCTTCAATTAATTTGGCAAAATGGATTTAAAAATGAAAATTAGTGTATTGATCGTAGAAACATACCATATTGTTTCATCCACTTGAAATAACAGGGGGAAGAACTTTTGGAGTGATGTCATGAGAATGTGTATCCAATTCAATCCCCCATGCATCCTTCTTCAAGCTCCTGATTTCTTCAGGACTCCCTGACTAAAACTTGTGCTGGGGACTGTCACGACCTGAAGCACATGACCGGCATAAGGATCACGTAAAGTCCAGTGGATCCCACCGTAACCCAAATAAGCCTAAGTCAAGATCAAAACTTATAAATTGAAAGTAATAGAGATGAAGTTTTAATAAAAGAGTTATAAAATGAAGTAAAACTTGTAGTAAAAACAAAAGAAGTTTTGTTTGAAAGCATTAGTAAATTTTGAATAAATTTCAGTACAATAATAAAATATAAAAGTATCTCCACACGGGAGATAGTTCGACACCCACACGGGGGAGGCACAATCCACGCAATAACATACGGCGTTCAAGACGAAGAATAACACAAGCAAATATGAGTAATTATATAAATAAAAGCTTATAGCCGACTTTACCCAAGTTTGACTCAAAAGAATGTCTATCTAAGTCTCATCGCATCTCTCTAAGTCAAACGAATATACAAGTGGTAGATATAGTTTTATCTAGATACAAAGATAAGTATAAAAGAGACGGTTATGATGCAACTTCATAACCCACCTTGCAAAAACGATCACACCCCCAAAAGAAAGAAGTGTGCTAACGAAGTCGTTACTAATCCAGGAGGACGATCTTGCAAGAAGCTATAACATAACAAGGGTGAGTTGCCAACTCTTGAGTAGAAAAACATCACAAAATAGATTTCGCCTGCATAGATGAACCATCAGCCAATCATAAGATATGAGACTAACATGTATGTGATAACATGTATGTAACATAAGTAAATGTAAGCACATCATAACGAATTGAGCACAACAGAAAACATCATTAATAAAATCATCATCAAATCTCATGTGTCAATTATCGACATTCAAATACCTCAATCTCGTAAGGTGTTGTCTCGGACCAGCCCTCATTTCATTATCCATATATCCGTAACCGGCAACTATCCCTATCTCGGTATTGGATATCACTAAATCAGCCCACCGTGTATCCATAATCGGCTATTATCCCCACCTCAATATCGGATACTATCAAACCAGTCCATCATGTATCCGTAATCGACTACTATCCCCACCTCGATATCGGATATCATCAAACAATAAATACATAGAAAACTTATGGTGGACACATCATCATCATTTCAAGAGTAAACCATAATTTGCAAATATAACCAAGTTTTATAAAATAAAACTACGTGGTTTCTCAATCTCATGGAAAACATAAAATTCATAGAAACAAAAATGCATAATTAACTTTGCAACAACGGAAACTAAAATATAAGAATGTATGGAGTAATTGTACCAACATAACGAAAACATGATAAGCAGTATACGATATTAGCATGGATGTAATACAACGTGAATAAACATGGCAATATCTATATATGTTATGGGAAGTCACTAATAATGTGTATGTGTAGCATGTGAGTCTATGATGATGTCGCATGGTAATCATTAGTAATTGTGCAAATATTCTAATAAGTGTGTTCGCAAAATATATTCGAATAAATATGAAAAATTCTATACATGTTATGGTAGTTACAACGATGTATACGTATAGTATGTGAGTCTGTGATGATCCCTCATGGTAATCATTAGTAATTGTGCAAGTGTTCTATCAAGTATGTTCGTACAAGCATAACAAGGGAAATGAAATATATAATTATAAACTGAGCATATGAGACATGAATTTTAATGAATATGAAGTGTTCAAAAGAATTTTATTTTTGGGGGTGCTATACGCCATCCACCCGATTTTCCCTATGTAGATGTTAATCTACTCACCGAAATACGGCTCGATCTAATCTAAGCCTTACGACCGCCTTACCCTTCCTTGTCAACTCGGGAGTCTCCCCAATCAACCCTATTTATGTGGATTCACAAAATAAATACCGATATCGAAGCTAAAAACTATAATAAAAATGCATATCTAGTTCCCTAAATCGATGTATACTCATGTAGAGATTAGTCGAGAAGGATAGAGAGTAAAACACTAAGTAGAAAAGCAAAACGATATCAAAAGTGAACTTTAGACGTCTGATGAACAAGTGTCAAGCTTCTGAAGCACCAAAAATACAAAAAGTCCCAGAGCGTGGGCAAACGTTTGAATAACAAGGTGTAGATGTCCGACGTCTCTCTGGATGTCAGCCCAAAAACACAAAGGAACCCAAAAGAAAGAGCAGGCGTCTGAAGCTTTAATCTCAGACGTCTGACAACCAAAATGAATTTAAAACAGAAGCAATGCAGACGTCTGAAGCTCAAGTCTTGAACGTCTAAAGAAGAAAACCGCTGACCGAAAAACTGAAATTTGTAAAACACTTGAAAACTAAAACTTTTTCTTAAAACTACACTCTGCAATCCAAAACAAGTTGTAACAACAAGAAAATTTGCACTAACACACTACAACTATGAGTAACCATTTAAAACTCCTTTGGTGCAAGATTTATGAATTAAAAACGTGAGTTTTATTCATAAGTTATAGTTTTTCGTGTAAGAACTCTGAAAACTAAGTTTTACCCCAAAATTCTAACTCTTTCAAGCCAACACAAGTGGAAATAACCAAGATAGCTAAACTAACACTACTACAACTAAACATAAACATTAAAACCTCATTAGCACAAGATTTAATAGTTAAAGAAGTAGTTTTCATATAAAACTAGGTTTTTTATGTTATCAAAACTTAAAACTTGAAATTAATGGGGTTTACCTTGGAAGAATTAGAGCAATGGAGGAGATCCAAGACTTAGATGAGGCTATTTGAAGGAGTTAAGTATTTGAGAAAGAGTGCGAGAGAGGTAAGGTTTTGTGTGAGAGAATGAGAAAGATAATTTTGGAGAAGAAGTCCAAAAGAAAAGGAAATGGTGCAATATAGACATGGTGAGGTGAGCTCATGCCTCCCTCTCCCACACCTCTCCCATTATTTTATTTCACATGCCTTCCTATCCAGATTGCCATCAACCATGAAGAAAATCACCGAATTTTATTTTGAGAAAATAATGGAAACATTAATATTAACACAAGCGTCATGCTTAGTAAGTGTTAATTAGAAAAAGAAAATATTGGTTTTATTATCACAAATTATATAGATATATTTATATATACCCATTTACGAAAATCCAATTCAATAAATATTATCATTTTAATAAAACTCATAATATCGTTATTTGAAATCTAACATAAACTTTAAAAAATTTGAAATGGGCCACCCTTTGCTCCCTCATCTTCGTCGTGACAACATAAGGTCTCCATGCTACAAACACTACAAATCTCCATATGCTTGTTGCTAATGTCACAACCAAAGCTCCAACAATCAAACCATAATAACCCTTTTTTTATTTCTTCTTTTTATTATTTTTTTGTGTGAGAAATTTCTAAGGATGGTTGGATATTTAAAGGGTTATCAGTGTGATGTTTGAAGTTGAAATTCCAAATATTTCCAATCTTATCTTTATATTTACTATCATGTTTATTTACCAAAAACTATCCTAAAATTTTAGGGTTTCTTCAAATAACTACCCTAAACTTTCAAAATGACGGATAACCCCCATTTTTAACGGTCAAATTTAATACTATTTGTGCCATGTCAGCGCCACATCAACATGCTCGCCATGTCGGCAAAAAAATCAAAAATCCAGAAATACCCTCATCTAACCCTAAAACAATTTCTAAAAAAGTTAAAAATTATTATTTTAAAAAAGCTCATTGCCGGCAACGGCGCCTCATCCGGCGCCACCACGTTCGACCTCCTCCCTCTAACGGCACCACCACCTGCTTCCGACAACGCAACCACCTCCTCCATCCTCGCCCCTTCCTTCATAATCATCACCATACCATCACCATCACCATCACCATCATCTTCTTCATCCTCACCCTCTTTCCCAATCGCCATCGACATCTCCATAACGCCACCCCACCACCCCTACCCTCTTCTCTCACCCCTTCACCTTCACCCTTTCACCGCCGTCACACACCCCTCGGATCACCACCACCTCATCAATCAAATCCAATCATAACAATCACCATCATCATCACCACCACCATCATCTTCTTTATCCCCACATGCCTTCCACCCCATCCTCCCTTGTCACCACCCCCATCACCACCACCATTATCAGAATCATCACCACCGCTACCGTCATCTTCTTTATCAACCCCCACCCCTCCCTCCATCACCATCATCTTACCCCACCCTACCATCCCTCCCCTCTTCTACACCACCACCACCATCATCTTTCACCATCACCATCATCATCATCTTTCTTCTTCTTATTCCTTCCCCGTGCCCTCCTCCCGACCTCTCCTTCCCCCACACTCCGCCACCTCACCCTCACCTCCTCCCTCCCCGGCTCCAATACCGCCTCCTCCTCCCTCCGCCGCCCCCAGCCCCTTATCTCATCCCCAAACTAATAATCTTTTATTTAATAAATATTTAATAATTTAAAATTGTTAATAATGTATTATGAGAGGGGCAAAATAGTCCTTTGATATGGAATTTAATGATATTAAATTTGGCCGTTAAAAATGAGGATTATTCTCGATTTTGAAATTTTAGGGTAGTTATTTGAAAAATGTGGAAACTTTAAGGTAGTTTTTGGTAAATAGGCCTTACTATTACAACTAGAAGCCCCTAGATGATGTCATTAATAAACAAAATAAAAACTAAAAAAATGATAAAATTCCATTGGCCAAAGTAGAGAATTGCTGATGTTCACATCATCTATCACAAAAGACAAAAATAAGAAAATTAAAAATTCAACAACCATATTTCTCTCTCTCATTCATTACACGTTCTTTCTCATACTCAAAACCCCTAAAAAGATAGATGCATTACAAATTTATTCATAAGTCCTTGTATGTTTATTATTTGGGGAAAATGGGTCAAACTCCCTATGACCAAAAAAGAAAAGGACTAGATCTCTTGTCTTTTAAAAATTGCTAAAAACTCCTTAATACCCAAATTTCATGTATGTAAATCAATATAATACAATCAATCACTTCTTATATTTTAATATTCTAATATTATCCTTATTAACTTCTGGCAGATAACTGCTACATTTAACACGTAAACTTCTATATTTAACATGTACACTGCTACATTCGATAAATATATCAGTTATCTACTAAGTGTAGCGGTTATGTAAAATGCTACATCTGATAAATATAGCAGTACTTATCTGCTAAGTGTATCTGTTTATCTGCAAAATATAGCAGCTATCTGCCAGTAGTTGATAAGGGTAATATAGAAACATTAAAATGTAAAAAGTGGTTTATTAAACTACAGGAACTTAAACTAATAACTTTTTAGATCTAAGGAGTTTTTCACTATATCTTTTTGCCTAGAGAGTTTTTCCTATTGCTTTTCAAGTGTAGGAAGTTAGACCCATTTTTCCCTTATTATTTTGTATATCTCATAAATTTCTCAATCATAATATTACCATTAACCAAATTTATTTAATATAAATTTAGAAAAACTAAAGATGTCTGTAGAAATTTTCATGTAATGTCTAGGGTAAAAATAATTTACTCACGCCTTAGCACAAGTTCAAAATATACCCACGTGCATCAAACGTGCAAAATCTTTACTATTACAACCAGAAGTCTCTTGTATAATGTCATTAATTTGCAAAATAAAAAATAGAAAAAATGACAAAATTCATATAGCCAAAGTTGAGAATAGAAGATGTCCACCTCATCTACCCTTTTTATTTCTTCCGGATAAACAAAAGACAAAAAGAGGTAAATGAAAAGTCAACAATGCTCTTTCTTTCACTCTCTCTCATGCTTCAAAACCTAAGAAGACATGCCTTATAAATTTATACGTAAACTTTTATATCTTTATTATTTTATATGACTCATAAATTTCTCAATTCTAATATTACCACTAACCGTATTCATTTAATTAAAATCATATATGCATCTTTAGAAATTTATATGTGATATTTATGGGTAAAAAATATTACAAAAGTCTTCACTGTATTGTATATATATTGTTCAAAATATGCACACATGCATCGCACGTGCAAAATACTAGTCCTTACTATTATAACCCAAAGTCGTTGGGTGGTGATGTAATTATAACATCAATTTACAAGATAAATAATTAGAAGAAAAGGAAAAATTCCGACAAGTAAAGATGATCAACTAGGCTATACACATCATCTTAATAAAAATTAAAAATAAAATATATTCTATCATTCAAGCTGTCAACATCATCACACTTGGAATTTTTAGATGTTCTTTTGAATTCAAAATTCACACCTCACTCCCTCCCCTCCCCCTCACACACATGCACTCTCATTATTATTAATAAAAAGATTTTAAAAAATATATCAAATATATGCATCATGAATTAAACAATTTATAGATAACCCCTTAAATATTTTTTCGTTGTTTTAAAAATTTGCAAATCTTTGTCCACGACATCTAATATATACACATACGTGCGTCGCACATACAAAATACGTGTACCAGTAACTAGAACCCATGGGCCATATATGATGTCATAATATCTTTTGTCAAAAAAATTTTCCAAAAAAACTAGAAAATTTCTTTACCTTATACTCCATCTAAAGAATGCCACCTCACTCCTCTTACCGCTCTATTTTTCTCTCTTTCTCTCTATTTACACAAACCCCTATGTGATCTCTCTCTCTCTCTCTGTGTAATATCCATGTCCGTTATACGGTTTTATTTATAATTAAATAAATTATTTATACTGTTAGTTGTTTCTATATTATGATTCATATATTTTGGACATTACTTAATATGTTCATGTTTGTAAATTTTGTGAAGGGGGTTTAATGCAAACTTGATTTTGGTGAGGGGATTTGTGGAAAGGTCCCATACCATATATATATTCACTCATGTTATTGATATTTATTAATGATGATTAATTTGGTTTTTATGGTTACTAATTTGTATTGATTGTTTTAATTTTAATAATTGTTATTGGTTTGTGTTAATTACCATTAATTGATATTAACTGTGAATTACTATCATTAATTGTCATTGATTGATATTAATTTGTATTTTAATTTAAAGATATCTATATACCTAAAACCCTAACCCTAGCTAATTTGATATCCTAACCCTAAACCCCAAGCCCTCGCCAACGCCTCTCATCTTCTTACAACCGCTCCTCATGACCCGCTCACCCACACCACTGCCCCCTCAAGATCCCCTCCTCGAGCTCTTCAACAACTTCTCCCCTCTCTATCTCCAACTCTCTCTCTCTTAAAATATTTATCTCTCCATCTCTCAAACTCATCGTCGGCGCTGCCCCAGATCCCAACACCACCACCAGCACCCTTGACTCACTGCCTACACCCTCAACCCTTCATCGAAGACCTCACCATAGCCGATGCGTGCACATCATCGCTGCCACATGCATCACCACCAACACCCTTAGCTCACCATTTCCACCTTACCTCTACACACCCACTGTCGTCATTACCCATCATGACGAGACTCCGGCGCCACCTGCAACCTTCTTTACCGCCGTCGAACACTCCTTCACCCAAGCACCAGTCGAAGGATCACCACCTCGCACCACTGCCTGCACCACTTCCTCTCACCGTCGTCCGCCTGCTGCACCCCCTCACTCCTCCACCTCCTTCATCTCCTTGACACTACACCCCAACTCCTCACAAACCCTGAGCTCTACCGCCTGAGCACCATGCCGACACCCTCCTCCGTCAACCTCCACTAGAGCCCTGCTACCTTCAGCGACAGCTCCTCCTACCATAGCATACTAGCTCCCCACCTCCATCAGCAAGTGGCTGCAACCACTTCCTCCAATGACCACCAACCAAACCTTCCATGCTCCATCGCCGGCGATCCCCGATAGCGCTGGACGATCTCTTCACCTCAACCGACGAGACTGATCCACTCCTTCACTCCACATTACAAGCAACACCGACCCGTCTCCTCCCTCGAAAACACCACACCACAACACCTCCTTCATTGCCAGCTACTGCAAGAGCCAAGCCCCATGACCGCCAAGACCCACCGCCGCCTCTTAGTGCCCACCTCCAGACTAGTCATGCCCACCAAGTTTTGCGACCATCGCACCCTCTACAACATCAATCGACGCAAAAATCGAGCCCCTGCATTTCTTCGAGCACTTATAAATGTCGCAATCGCCACTATTCCAGTCGCCGTCGTCGCCGTCCTAGCCGTGGCCTCGGTCTCCGTAGAAATCACCATCGTTATCACGGTTTCCGTCGCAACACCGGCACACGTCTGTCGTAGGACACGTCTTGTTCGAGCCTCACTCGCTCAGCGTCGCGTATACGTCATCTCGTATGTAGAGACGAATACTCGTCACGTGGTATCGCTTTTATATCAGCGACCAAGGCAAGTGAACCCACCTCCAGACTAGTCGTGCCCACCATGTTTTGCCACAATCGCACCCTCTACAACATCAATCGACGCCAAAATCGAGCCTCTGCATTTCTTCGAGCACTTATAGATGTCGTAATCGCCGTTGTTCCAGTCATCGTCATCGCTGTCCTATCCGTGGCCTCGGTCTCCGTAGAAATCACCATCGTTAACACGGTTTCCGTCGCAACACCGGCACACGTCCGCCGTAGCCCACGTCTTGTTCGAGCCTCACTCGCTCCGCGTCGCGTATACGTCACCTCATATGTCGAGACGGATACTCGTCACGTGGTGTCACTTTTATATCAGCGACCAAGGCAAGTGAACCCCCTAACTTGATTATCATTCTAAATTTATACATATAATATATATGTGTTTGTGTATATATACACGTGGGTTAATTGTTATTAAATCTCTTATCGACATAATTATGGTTTATTAACATTCAGTAAAAATTATTACAATATATAAATTTTCCTTTGATTTAGAACTCCCAATACATGATGAATAGTTCATGTTAATGATAATCAACAACATGTAGAAAATTGGGATATGAACGTTAGTGATTCGATCATGAAATTATGCCCTAAAAGGCGTCATCAAACTTGAAATTCACTGTACCAGCTAACATATTAAATTCATTGTAAATTAAATAAAGATCGGAGTGTAATATTCTAGGGCCCGTATCGAAGCCAAATAGATAACCTAGAACCCTATGAAATTTTTTATTTATTATCGACATTTTACAATAATGAAAACTGAAGGGAAATACGGCTCTGGACTGCAGTCCGGAGTAGTATTTTCTGTTGTTACCTGTATTTAAACCCTTGTATATCTCAGTATATAATTTTTATTGTGTGGAGACCTATATCGTTGTTTAGATAATTGAATTAGCTTTCATATGCCACTGGTTTCACCAAATTCCATCATATTTTGATATTTATAACATAATGTATACTGTCGACATGTCTGGTTGTTTACTACAGTAACATTTTATATGTGGTGACACTAAACAGACCGTAACTCCTAGCATACGATAGATATTACTGATCTGTATCTTGTATTAGAATCTTAACTGGTAAGTCTATATTTAATTGAACTGTAGCAACGCTTAATTCTTAACATAACTAATGGCAAAATGCGTTCTAAGTTAGACTTTCAGTTCAGAAATTGAAATTCCAGCCGTGAATATCTGTTTTAAAACGACCGTATCTCACTAAAGAACCCCAATCGATGTGAAACCAATTTTATTATCTATATAATTGGGTCTACTGTTTATGAATTTTATATTGTTTCGCTTGATTCTACACTTATAAATTACTGTGAATTTTCTAACCTGAATGACACTGGCTACCCATATTTTACTCATAATATATTTTAATGCATTTCTATCATATTGCGTGACTGTTATACCCTCAGTAATTAGTGATCATTTGCATTGATACTTTAGTGACCGTTTTAGATTACCGAATGATAAGTGTTAATGATTGGATTGTTGCAAGTACATTAGTGTAAATGTGTGATTGAATAGTGGAAGTGACTCGTACTTATACACAATCAGCAGAACCATTTAGTTATTGTATTGTCGACGTTTATGAAGTATATATAAGTGTAACTATAACTGGAATGGGGTGGGAATGGAAGCACTTATATTAGTTTCATAGGTAAGATATCGAGAACTATCCACTTATCTTCAATACCAGTCGAGACATACTTGATGGAGACCCTATCCCCAATTCTCGCATAGACTTGTTATGGAACGACTAGTATTTAAATTCATGGTCGGTGCTTGATGTAGACTGCGGAGTGTGGGGTAGTTTGCGTGTGAGTTCGATTAACGGAATCTCATGAGTCTCTTTATCGATATATTTCGTGATTTCATGATATTGTTATTTATCGTGTTATTGACTCTTACTGATTGTGATTCGGATCCGTGTTTGCAAGCCGTGGGATAGGTGTTTAGTGCCTTGAGTTTGAGAATACTCTTGCAGTGGTTGACACTCACACTCGAACTGATGATAAGTTTAGTGACATGAATTTTGAGACTTAGAGACTGATAGATTTAGTGACATAGACATTGCATTGATTACCAAACTGATACGCATGCGTTACTGTTACCTATACCTGTTATTTCTTGCTCATGTTATTACCCTGTGCTTGCTACTCCATATTTATCATTAATGCACATATTATATATATTGCTATATTGTGTCGTCCTGACGATCTGAGTATGCATGCTTAGAGTGAGAAGTGAACTAAGCTCAGATCAGGACCTACCTTACTTCGAGAATATTACAAAGATCTAGATCGGCGACGTCAGTACTATCTTTTCTTTATCACTATCTGATTAGCTATCTCTTTTGTTTGTATCCGTTGCACTTTGATTCGTTTAAATATGATAGACTTAGTGACCGTATATCTCATTATCTGTGTTAGATTACTACTTATCATATACTGCTAGAAACTGAAGTGTGACTATGATAGGATCTTTTTTTAACCGTAAGAGTATGACCAGCCTAGTCACCCCTCGTATTCCGTATTTTGGAAAGCTGGATGTGACCCTCTCTTCTCTCCCCCCCCCCCATCATTAAAATAAAACTTATGCAGCTTCTTAGGAACAAAATTACAAATAGCACCTTTATTTTATCCTTTTACATATTTTGCATATTCCTCGTATATTTATTTAAATATCTCATAATCTAACACACAATACGTGTGCTCAAGCAATCAAAGGTTTTAAGAACAACAGGAAGACCATCCAGAGGTTGTAAAGTAAGCAAATTCGCAGGCTTATGCTTGTAATCTTCGGTGAGAGAAAATGAAAACCTCTGAAGAATCATGGCGATGGCCGTCTTGGCTTCTAGCATCGCAAAGTTTTGACCGACACAAGCTCTGGGCCCCGTTGAGAACGCGAGAAATGCATTTGGATTCTTAGCGGCATTTGTGATGCCATTCTCGAACCTTAGTGGATCAAATTCGTTTGCATTTTCGCCCCAAAGCTCTTTGTTTCGGTGAATGATCGTGAATGGAATAGTTATGGTTATTCCGTTAGGTATCATTAAGTCTCCGAGGTTCATGTCCTTTGTTGTCTCTCTTAGGATCATGATTATAGGACAGTAGAGCCGTAGAGCTTCAAGGAGAACCATAGTCATCTGCAGATAATGTTTGGTTAGAATAAGAAAGCTATTTTTATTGTTTTAACTCAGAATTAGAGGAGTGGGCGTCGCTTTGGAAAAACTAATTTGATTCAGATACGGAGATTCAAGAATTTTAAGGCTAGGATTAAACAAGTCCAATCTTAAATTAGATATGCAAGTATAATATTGTTCATTAGGATTACCAATTTGAACTTGCTCAAGTTATCAGTGGTGGGTATCTCCTTGCCGCATTCTCTCACAACCTCCTCTCTAAGCTTCTCTTGCCATTCTGGGTTTGTGCTCAACAGGAACATAGTCCATGTCAGCAACTGCGACGTCGTCTCGTGTCCTGCGGAAAAGAAAGTCTTGCACTCATCGATGATCTCGTTCATGTTCAGCCTCATACCCTCTTGCTTCTGAGTCGATTCCATCATTAACCCCAATAGATCATTACCATAGTTCGAATCCTTTGAATTTAATCGACTTTTGATGATGCCAAGGAGCGTGTCCTTCATTTTTCGTTCTAGCTTCCATATCCTTATATTCTGCTTAGTAGGAAGATAGCTGCAAAAGTAAAGATTTTTTTTATATTGTCAAAACAATGAGGAAAAATGGACTAAAGTGTCGCCGGCCGGGTGTTTTTTTTGTTTCTTTTAGGGGACCTTAAGGTGTAGTTGAGATGTCAAATACCTGGTTGGGTGTTGCATTTAAATAAAATCAAGATTTATTTATCAAAAGCTACCAACACTTTTGACAGTAAATTATCAATACATTTTAAAACTAAAGAAAGTTGTCATGGATACAGTGCAACATCACCACCGCGTTATTTAAGTTGCCATATCGGCGTAAGATTTAAAAAGAAAACCTAAACTTCGTCCTTTCCTCTATCCTAATCCTAAATATCCTTCTCTGTCTACTCATTGCACGGTATCGGCCTCCATCTTTGGTCACCGCAGCCGCCGCGCTTTTCCACCTCCTTTTGACAATTAAATCCCTAATCCTAAACACAGTTTTCGTCTTCTTCCTCCTCAACCCCCAAATCCCTCCCTCCTCTAGAAAACCACCTCCCCCTCACCCCTGCAGTCGACCCCGGCATCCTAACACCCACTCCCCCTCCTCCCTCCAACCACACCCTTCCTTCCTCCCCGTCTCTCTCTCTCTCTCTCTCTCTCTCTCACACACACACACACACACACCCCGAACACCCACCCACCCTCCAACCAGTATTTAGCTTATAGAATTTTATCACATTAGCGTCAGTGTAGTATGCATCTTACAAAACTCTTTAATGTGTACGTACTAATAATGAAATTTTTACCTCATTCCAGGAACCGGCACATTGTGGATGGTAGCGAAGACATGATCTAGGAGCTCTTTTTGTGCTAAGAAAACTTCTTTTCCCTCATTGTAGCTGCTACCAAAAGCAGCATGAGATATCACATCTGCTGTGAGATCCTGAAATTGTCTGTTCACTTCTATTGCATTAGATTCAACCATCTTATCTTGCCAAGTATCTAGCATTGATTCTGTGCATTTTGCCATTTTCTCAGTCATTAGCTGCAAATTACACCTGCAGCTATCAGCTCTTGGGTTGAATTGTATGTTTTAAGAATATAATTTTCAGTTGAAATTGAATGTGGAAGTGAGCCATTAATTGGCATATACACATGGTGCTATATAAATTTCTATAAGGATTGTTTAGCATGAAGTGACGAGAAGTGAAGATGCTCACAAGTGGTGTCTTCTCGGATTACGACATATGGGGGATGACGTGTCCCGAACGCTACGGAGGTGGAATAAATGAGTTGCATTCTAAGGATTCTTCGGGACGAAGTCCCGAGAAACGTGACCGGCCTTTCAGGAGACCTCCCTGAATACATTCCAGCTTCACTGGGGAATCTACTAACAGCTCGCCTCCGAGCTATCTCAGTCTCTTGCTCGTCTCCGAGCCTCCGACGTGCCGAGCTTCCTCGGCCTCCAAGCTCGTCTCCGAGCCTCCGACATTCCGAGCTTCCTCAACCTCCCCCGATCTATCGGGAGCACAGATCCCATGCGCCCCGCAACGGCTCCGCGTATATTGCCAGGACGAGATATCCGCCTCCTCACGATCCGCGTCCCACGCTAGCGCATCCCTTCATTAATGGACATATCCCGCTATTCAAGGCGAAGATAACGCTGGGGCATAACCGGCGGCGATGATCCGCGCCCGCTCGCTCCACGTGACCCCTATATAAACCCTTTCTCAGACGACTTGGATAACTCGAATTATCTCAATACGCCGCTACTCTGCTTCTATTACTCGGTTCTAACTTGATCGTCGGAGGGTCCTACGGTGGTCACCCATCTCGGGACTTCTTTGCAGATAGCTCGGAGTCCAACTCCAACCCATTGAGATCCACACCCAACAACACCAAAATCAAATCTCAGCCGTCCAAGACCGCCATCACAAGATCGACGGAGGACAGCATTTGAAGGAGATCCCGAGGCTCCATCAAGGAGAAATGTGTCATTTTTCTCTTTTCACTTTCAGAAGAATATTTTTGATCACATTAGTTTGTGTGCATGCCAGTTTGCACAAGATCAATGGTGCTTACCCAAACCATAACCTTACAGTATTTAGAATAAACTATTATATTATATAGAAAGCTCTATTAGGGGCTGAATCAAGCCATTTTTTGTCTTTTGTTTACTGTGGAAAATTATCCCCAACCCCCAGGTTTCTATGGTAATTTGTAATTGGCCCCCAAAATACTTAGAATGCATTCAGATAAAAATCTCCGGCAAAGTCAGCTCCGTCCCCCGACTTCCCTATAAATTTACATTTGGCCTTTTCTTGGCCTATATCTATCCTGACAATCCCGAACAAATTTTTGCCCAGCGCCCAACTTTTCAATGAATTTCCAATCACCCCACGCATGTGTGTGGGGGCACCTTGCTAGTTAATGCCCTAATTGTATAATAACATGTAGTATATAGTGGGATGTAAATTTCACTAAATTTACCCTGAAAATATAGTTGTTTTCCACTAAACCACATTAAGTTTTTATATTACATTTGTTTTAAGAAAGCCTTTTACTAAAATATACTTTATGTCGCACTTTAAGGGAGCTTGACTTCTCCTTCTTCTTTTTTGGATTGGATCTTACTATAATTAAAAAACGTCAAGGCTATTTACTAAAAAACACTATAGTTAAGGGCATTAATTTACCCTAGAGAGAAGGATGAGTTAAAGGATGAAAATGTAACATTGTAAAGAAATTTACCATGGGTTGTTTGAAAAAGATTTTGGTAACAACTATAACAACAAGAAGCCTTTTTCGAAAAATCGAGAGAGAGAGAGAGAGAGAGAGGGAGAGAGGAAGGGGAAAAAAAGCCTTAACCCTTATATGAATTCGTTTCTTTTATTCTGCTTTATTAAATACTGTCTTTTCGGTTAAATTAACAATTAACATATTGTTCTTAATTATCTCTACTCATATTCGCTTAAGTCTACCACTATCCTAAATTACGTCACTAACTTAGTTTTGTTACTTATTCTAACTAAGACGATTATCGGTCTCATTGTACATGTTTAAATCATCTCAATTAGTTCACTCTTATACTATCTTCTATGGAAACGACTCCAGCTAGTTATAAATATAATTATTCTTTATCCCATCTTTTAGTATAAAGCATAGTGTTACCACGCCACAATTACTCCGCATAAGCAACATGACCCAACCTAAGTGGACCCCACAATTAATTGCATCGGCTCATGTGGACCCCACACCGAAGAGCAGGGTGTGTTGTGTAGCTTTTGCACAGCAACACTTTGCTCTTTAGTATATTACCATTAATCTATCTTAATATTCTCATTTCAGTCATACTTAATGCACCTATTATTTCTTAATTATCCAACAATCTGATATATAAAAAATTGCTAACCTTACACAGTTCTTATATGACTTTCCTTTCAATTTCAAAGTTCCCTAAGTTCATACAGCATACCAGTCAATCTATCATACAAATGCTTAATCACATCAATACATTTTGGACACACTAATTTCTTTTCAAGAGCCCATCAAATTATTTCACCTTGTCATAAGCCTTTTCAAGATCCATGACAAAAACATATGTGGATCTTTTTTCTTATTTATATAATTCTCCATCAAAATATAATAAATAAATCACTTTCATGTTAGAATTATCTTACATGAAACCAAATTGATTTTTGTATTTAGACATTTCTTCTCTTAATCTATGTATTAGTAAAAAATTTCACTAAACTACCTTAAAGCTGGTCTAATACAACAAACTCCCTTACAATTGGTTTTAAGAAGGTTGTTCCATCAAAATACCATTAAATATGTAGCACTATATATAAGGAGAGATTAAGCGCAATAATGAAAACTTCAATAGAGAGTTTAGGGACAAACAATGATTGTTGAGGATTATTTGGTGAAACTCACCCTAGAGAGTTTGATGAGTTGAAGGATAAATGATGGAGTTTTCTATATACCTTGAGTTTGTCCATGGTGAAGGCAGGGCTAACGACCCGTCGGTGCCTCGCCCACTCGGACCCTTCGGTGAGAATTAAACCTCTACCCAAGATGGCTAAAACAGGCCCACTTACTCTGCCCTTTGTGTAGTAACCTGACTTGTCTGATAAAACTTGCTTTGCTAGCGCTGCATCAGTGATGCACACCCTTGGATCTGATCCATTCCAATACAAAAATGTTCTTCCTATATATGGAAAGGAAAGAGAGAAACATCAAAATAAAAAGGGCTTTTTATTGAAAAGCCCACTCATATATCACTAATTACAAAAAAAAAATCCCTTCATGCTTTATATTTACTTAAAAAACTCTCCATACATTTAAATTGCATCCGAACAGGCGAAAAAAAGAAATTTTTGGCATCTTCCCATCACTTTGTTAAAAGGCTAACGATGAGTATTGGTTAGTGTTTTAAAATCTTCCCAATCATTCTTCTTTTCTTAAAATTTATAAATTTTTCCTCAAATTGGCTTTAGCCTTAGGGTTTCGATTAAAGATCTCTTAACCGGCTTGTTTTTCTCAATCTTCTCTATCAACAACTTTATCGAGTGCCGTTGTCCCTTCAAAAGCAAGTTTTGAGTTTATGAACAAGCACATTTGAAAGGAAAGCGATTATTTAGTTGCACCAAAATCCCAATTGTCAATTAAATGAGAATGTGAGTTCTTTTTTTTATGCGAGAAACACCTGACTACAATACTTAGAAGGTAAGAGAATAGCTCAAACATAAACTCCAGTTCCATCTTTCTAAAAGGACACTAACGTTTGATGGAAAACTAGTGCGGGAGATTTTTTTGGTGCAATTTAAATGTACGAGGGATCTTTTAAGTAAATGAAGTATGAGGGCTTTTCAGTAATTAGCTAAGTATAAGGGCTTTAAGTAAAATGCCCAAATAAAAATTAAGAGAATAATGACAATGCTATAATTAAATTGCATGAAGCCTTTTTTTTTTCATAAACATTTTTTGGCAAAAAGTATTTAAAAAATGAAAAATAGTGTATTGATCATAGAAACATACCATATTGTTTCATCCACTTGAAATAATGGGGAAGAACTTTAGGAGTGATGTCATGAGAATGTATACCCAATTCAATCCCCCATGCATCCTTCTTCAAGCTCCTGATTTCTTCAAGATTCCCTGTCCAAAACTTGTGCTTGGGCCCCACCACCCCTTGCGCCCTCATCTTCCTTGTGACAGCATAAGGTCTCCATGCTACAAACACTACAAATCTCCATATGCATGTTGCCAATATCACAACCAAAGCTCCAAGAATCAAACCATAATAACCCATTTTTTTTTTCTTATTGTTTTTTTTTTTTTGGCGTTTTGAGAAATTTCCAAGAAAGGTTGGATATTTAAAGGGTTAAGCAGTGTGAAAGTTTTAAAATGGCCAATAACATCTATTTTTAACGGTCAAATTTAGCACCGTGGTTGTGGCACGATTAGCGCCACATCAAGATGGCAAATGGGCCAGGCCAAATTTAAAAAGATATGGTATCTAACAAAAATGGATATGTGAATGGAAAAGGGAAAAAATCAAATATGACGTTTCATCTTCTCACGTGCAAAAAATACTAGTTTTTTTTAAGAGCATGCGCCTTTTCACTAAATTTCCCTTGTTTATTGGATTCTTTAATTATTATATTGATAATTTGTTTATTGGATTCTTTCACTCAATGTCCTATGTTTGCTGGATTCTTTCATTATAAAATCGATCTAGGATTCTTCTTCTTTTCTTTTTAAATTTTTAGTTATTATTCGAGTACATAATGGTATAATATGCTTCTTTTAGTACCATTAATAAATATACAATGTATATGACGCGGGATGGATCGCGTCAAGATGTTACCTTCCGTTGATCTGCTGTTGGCGATGATGGACGGCCGAGATTCGAGTTGGAGGATAGCGGTTGAAGTGTGTGGATCTCAATGGGTTTGAGGTTGTTGGGGCCGAGCTACCTGCAAGGAAGTCCCGGGGTGGTTGTACCACCGAGGACCCTCCGACGATCAAGTTAGACAGGAATCCGAGCAGAGTAACGGCCTAGTGAGTGGAAAATGACTTACTTGAACCGTCTGAAAGAGGGGTTTATGTAGCGGTGGCAACAGGCAGGCAGGTGTGAGAATCACACCGGTCGTTACGCCCCCGCCGTCACGCCCGCGTGATAGGCGGGATCTCCCATTAATGGCGAGACAGGCTCGTTAATGTGGATCGTGAAGGCGTGGAACGCGGGATCGTGGGCAGCGGATATCTCGCGCATGACGAGATTCGCGGAGGCGAGGCGGAAGCACCTGCGAATGATACCGTTGGTCGGTCGAAGAGACCGAGGAAGATGAGCTCGACGGGGGTTCGGGACCGAGCGGGAAGCCGAGCTGCCTCGGTTTTGTGGTAGCCCGGAGGCGAACTGAGAGGGCCGAGGAGGACAAATGTGCAGGAGGCGAGCCAACGGCTGTTTGCAAGGAGGGCATAGGAGTGGTCTGGATGGCCCAGAAGTGTAAGTCCATGCTACCTCTCCCGGTACTTACGGACATGCGGAATTTGATGAAAAACAATTTTCTAGAGGCGGTAACATGGACTCAAAATGGATCTTTGTTAAACTATCTATCTAACAACCTAACTAGGAGTTGTTAACTACTCGGTTAGGGGGTTATACCTTTCTTTCTTGAACTCCTTCGTCTTCGACTCTCGATGGTGTACGGATTGGCTTCACCCCGTCGTCTCCTTGCGCCGAAGATCGATCCACCCGAAAGCTTCTACCTTTGGCTTCTTCTTCGAGCTTTGAAGAAACTAGTTCACTCGGTTTGCTAAACCTTATGAACTAGAGTGAGTAGAGGAGAGTGTGTTGGGATTTTTCTCTATGGTTCTTGCTTCTCAACTCATGAGACAAGTGAACCATATACTAGAGAAAGAGAGAGAGCAAGAGGAAGAGGGTGGGAGCACAAGCAAGAGAGAGGTGGAAATGATAGAATGAGCAAGACTTTTTCTCTCTTGGCTCTCATAATCCAAAGCCATCATAACCAATAATAGCAATCAAGTATTATGTAATGGTTTAAGTCAAAATAGCCATATCATTTCATGCACTCATTTTGCACAAGATAAACAAGCAAGCAAAAGTCCTTGCCATGAAATGATAGCTATTGTCATGATGATGGTCAACTAGTCCAACCTAGTCAACCGGTCAACAAGTCAACAAAGTCAACCCCCCACCAACCATGTCACCATAATACTTAATTAATATTATTGTTAATTATATTTCATATTCTCATTAGGGTTTAGCAAAAAGTCAATAGTCAACAGTCAACAGTCAACAACTCTAATGAGAATCCTCTGCCTCTGTCTCTCCGTCAACTGTGCATACACACCCGCATCCGCGTTCCGAGGAACACGAATACATACGAGATAAAAACCAATCCCAAAACGTACACTAGGATCTGGCTTAAACCAAAGCCCGTTAGTGTTAACTGTCCGGACACTAAACGTGCACAAGTGCACGGATGTGACCGAACCCTGTCGCAAAACCATGCGACCTGTCGCAAAACCATGCGACCTCTACTCTTTTGCCTAAAGGCGAATAGCTTTCTGTGTAGGACTCTAAAGACTCGACACTACGCTGGCAGTGGGTTTAACCACAGACCGCAAGCGGCACTAGCTGTGCGTAACGGCCCCCAGGTAGATGCCGACAAGAAGACTGACGAGGTGAAACCCATCTGAACTCCTACTGAGCCTGAATGTGACAGTCTCCATACAGTCCGGTCTGTTCGTCTGATACATCGCATGGCAGGTCTATGGGGCGGTAAACGTCAGTCCCCTAATAGCGGTACAAGTCATGTCGGAGTGAAGCCCAGAACACCCTGAGATAACACTGGAAACCTACCAGTATATCTCGCTTGCCCTGGCCAGGGACTACTCGTGTAATGGCTCCCCTAGACACAGCGCGATGTCAACCCCCAATACCGGGAGAGACGAATCCTGTCTAACCGTCACTGCCTCCAAGTGCTTCGGGACTGCACCCAAAAACTACCTGTTTGCACGACTTCTTTGAGCCGTGGTAGGGTAGTAATCAAAGTACAGTGGGAACACACTCGAGGCGAAATGACAATGTCAAGTCAGCGGACTAAGCTGTACTCATATCACCTGGGAACTGATAACTGATGATAGGTATAATACCAACCAACAGTTCCCGATGAGTCCTGTCCAGTGTGCTCGTAACCTAATGAGCACCCGCATACTATCTCAAGTACGACGTACTGACGACTGTGGGACAGACCATCTCCCGAGCTGGGATAAGAAGCGCATACGCTAGTCTACTCCGGAGTATCGATGCCCTGTCTCGATAGTCCTGTGACTAGGGACCTGCATAAGGATATGCTTATAGATTACCCAGCCCCCATGAGTATGACTGTCATCACAACACTGGTAATCAAGCAAAGATCCTAAGGGCTCTACTAATATGTATAAGCGATATGCTAAAAGAAACACATGCACATATTAAAGTAGAAACAAACCAAGTAGCATACTACCATTTTGAGCAAGATTGTCAATACAAGGTGAATATCCCAAGCTTCCATTAAGTAATATACATACTAGTATGATACAGTAATGGCCTCTAGGGCATATACACTAACAATCTCCCACTTGCACTAAGGCCATGTACTGGCGTATCGAAGACCTATCATCTCGATCAGCCGCTCCAACTGAGTCTGGGGCAAGGCCTTGGTGAATGGATTTGCAGTGTTATCTTCTGAAGCAACCCTCCGAACCTCGATCTTCTGGCGATCCACGATCTCCCTGATCAGGTGATACCGCCTCAAGATGTGTCTGGATTTCTGATGGGACCTGGGTTCCTTCGCTAAAGCTATAGCCCCGTTGTTGTCGCAATACAGAGGTATTGGATCAACAATGGACGGAACCAGCTGAAGTTCTTTCAAGAACTTCCTCATCCAGACGGCTTTTTTTGCGACATCAGATGCAACGATGTATTCCGCTTCCATAGTCGAGTCAGCAACGGTTTCCTGTTTGGAACTCTTCCAACACACCGCCCCTCCATTGAGGGTAAAGACAAAACCCGACATGGACTTGGAATCATCCTTGTCACTCTGGAAGCTGGAGTCAGCAAAGGCCTCGATCTGGAGGTCTTTTCCGCCATACACCAAGAACATCTCCTTAGTCCTTCTCAGGTACTTGAGAATGTTCTTTACCGCTATCCAGTGTTTCTCCCCAGGGTTTGACTGATACCTGCTTACTACACTAAGTGCATAAGCTACATCTGGTCTGGTACACAACATCACATACATTATAGAGCCTACCGCAAAAGCGTAGGGTATAATAGACATGCGATCCCTCTCCAAATCAGTCTTGGGAGATATCTCTTTGGAGAGGGTGATCCCGTGACAAGCCGGTAGGTTACCGCGCTTGGAATCTTCCATACTGAATCTTTTCAGTATGGTGTCGATGTACCTGGACTGTGAGAGTCTTAATATCCTCTTGGATCTATCACGATGGATCCGGATCCCCAGGATGTATGAGGCATCACCCAGGTCTTTCATGGAGAACCTGTGTGACAAGAACCCCTTGACAGATTGTAGCATAGGAATGTCATTTCCTATCAGAAGAATGTCATCCACGTATAAAACGAGGAATACAACAGTTCTTGCTACAAATCTACTATAGATGCATGGTTCATCTGGATTTTTGATAAAGCCAAATTCTTTGACCGTCTCATCAAAACAGATGTTCCAATTCCGCGATGCCTGCTTTAGTCCATAAATAGATTTAAGCAACTTGCACACCTTTCCGCTGCTCCCACTCTGAATGAAACCCTCTGGCTGGTCCATATAGACACACTCCTCTAAATTTCCATTTAGAAAAGCGGTCTTTACGTCCATCTGCCAAATCTCATAATCGTGGAAGGCAGCAATGGCAAGAAGGATCCGAATGGATTTCAGCATAGCCACTGGAGAAAAGGTTTCGTCATAGTCCAAACCAGGTCTTTGATGAAAACCCTTTGCAACAAGTCTAGCTTTATAGGTCTCAACCTGTCCATCTACACCAATCTTCCTTTTGAAGATCCACTTGCATCCTACGGGTTTTACCCCGTCTGGAGCAATGTCCAACGTCCATACTTTGTTGGTGTACATGGACTCCATTTCGGTCCGCATTGCATCCAGCCATTTTACCGAGTCAACGCTCTGAACGGCCTGCTGGAAGCTAGTAGGCTCATCATAATCTATGATGCAATCCTCTCTATCCCCGTATATGAGAAAACCGTAGTATCTCTCGGGCGGATGAGACTGCCTACTAGTCCTGCAGAGCGGCGTAGGAATGTCCTGTTCTTTTGAACCCTCTGGTTCCACTAAGCTTTCAGTAATAGCTCGTGGTTCTGGAATTTCTTCCAGTTCTACTGTGCTCCCACTTATCTGGTTTTCCAAAAACTCAGTTTCCAAGAAGTAGGCATGACGAGAAACAAAAACCTTTTGTTCCTCTTCGCAGTAGAAGAAATATCCTTTGGAGTTCTTTGGATATCCCACGAACTTACACTGTACTGAGCGTGCATCGAGTTTGTCCGCATGCTGCTTTTTAACAAAAGCTGGACATCCCCATGTCTTAATGTGCTTAAGATAAGGTTTCTTCCCACACCACATCTCATATAGTGTGGTAGGCACAGTCTTAGTGGGAACTCGGTTCAAAAGGTATGCAGCTGATTCTAGAGCATACCTCCAGAATGATCGCGGTAACTCAGCGTTACTCATCATGGACCGTACCATATCCAATAGGGTTCGGTTCCGTCTCTCCGATACACCGTTATGTTGCGGAGTGTATGGAGGAGTAAGCTGAGAGAGAATTCCATTCTGTTTTAAGTAATCCAGGAACTCGTCACTTAAGTATTCTCCACCTCTATCAGATCTTAGTGTTTTGATACTTTTGCCGGTTTGTTTTTCTACTTCATTCTTATATTCCTGGAACTTTCCAAAGGCTTCGGATTTATGTTTCATTAAGAAGACATATCCGTACCTTGAAAAGTCATCCGTAAAAGTAATGAAGTAAGAAAAACCACTTCGCGCATGTGTAGACATTGGACCGCACACGTCGCTGTGTACGAGTCCCAAGAGCTCGCTCGCTCTTACTCCGTGTCTAGTGAACGGAGTTTTTGTCATCTTTCCTTTGAGACAGGATTGACAAGTGGCATACGATTGATATTCGAACGGATCCAAATATCCTTCTGTATGTAACTTAGTCAACCTTCTCTCATTGATGTGACCCAGTCTACAATGCCATAAAAAGTCTGATTGATTTCTGGAGACTTTCTTTTGTGTGTATTCTGGACATTGAAAATCTGTGGTTGGTTTAATACGTATATATCATTGCTCAATGTACCTGACCCAATCAGAACTTGATTAAGGTGAATGTTTACAATATTGCTTACAAACACAAATTCATAAGCTTCTTTAGAAACCAAAGATACAGAAATGATATTACAAGTTGCGTTGGGTACAAAAAAGCAATTACGCAAAACCAAATCATGTCCATCTGACATTCCCAGGTGATAGTCCCCCACGGCCTTAGCATCCATGCTAGCTCCGTTTGCAACTTTGAGGGTCATGTCACCTGCCTTCAAAAACCTACGGTTTCTCAACGCCTGCAAAGAATTACAGATATGAGATCCTGATCCGGTATCCGGTATCCAATACCCAGGAAGTAGAGTTTATTGAAAGACAGTTATCAATAACATACACACCTGAAGCTGAAGCCGCAACTTGCTTCAGATCATGTGTTCTGGCCTTCCAAGCCCTGCAATCTTTCTTCCAGTGTCCACTCTTATGACAATAGAAGCATTCTTCTTTTCCCACAAGCTTCCCCGCTATCTTTATTGCTTTTGCCTTTCCCTTCGTATCCACTTTACTAACATCGCCCATTGGTTTGGCGGGGGCTTTCTTCTTCTTTCCCTTGGCTTTCGCCTTGGACCTAGAAGAGGAAGATCCTCCTACAAATAAAGTGGATGTTTCCCTACCTTTCTGTAGGGTGCCCTCTGCGCTTCTCAGCATGTTGAGGAGTTCTGAAAGTTCAACTTCCTTTTCTTGTAAGTTGAAGTTCAGGATAAACTGGCGTAAGTGGAAAGAAGGGACTGGAGAATTAAGTCTGTATAGAGCTCATTCTCCAACGTGGTCCCAAGGTCCGCGAGCTCCTCAATGTAGCCAATCATCTTAAGCACGTGTTCCGCTACCGATGATCCGACGGCCAATCTTGCCGAAAACAACTTCTTCGACACTTCGTATCTTGTGATACGAGATTGCTCTCCATACAGTTCTTTTGTATGGAGAAATATGGATTCGAGGTCCATATTCTCGTGCCTCCTCTGATGTTCATTGTCCATAGAGGCAAGCACGAGGCACTTGGCCTTCGCGCAGTCTAGTTTCCAGGTCTTACGGATTTCCTTATCCGCGACGCTGGTTTTGGGACCTGGGACAGGGGGAGCTTTAGTGGTAAGAAGATACCCCAGCTTGTCGTAAGTGATTGCCATCTTGACATTCCTGAGCCAATCTTTGTAGTTTGGCCCTGTCAGTATATTTTTATCTAGTAATAACTTAAGTCCAGTCATGTCGATTGGTCGCTGCAATTAGGAGAGAGAGAAGAAACACTCAGCATGATGCTCTTGCAAGTTTAGAGTGGTTTTTAGTTTGTCTAAACAGGATGGCTCCCACTGTCTCTCGAATCCCTCCTCAAACCAAAAAAGAAGAATTAGTCAGGATCAATCTCACCGTACAATTCTTGCTTAACCGTTCGGCCAGGCTAGTGTCGGTACTTCGAGGGAGATTTTCCAACGCTTTCGCGAAGTTCCTTAATTAAATAACCTCTTTTCCCTATGGGCGTAGCCCCGCTAACACCTTTCTAGACACCTACTTGGTTTATAGCATTGATCGTTAAGTGAGAAATTTTCCGAGGAGTAGCATATACTCACAGTAGGATCGGGATCCAAATATCATTGCATGATGAAACTGAAGGAATCCTACCAGAATCATCACACTCCAAATGGTATGCAACTCTAGCAAGTTTCAGTACTTATGAAACTCCCGATGTGGATTTTTGCCCCATGCTCTTATGACCTTGACTTTGGCCAACAAATCATAAGTCACATGTCAAGTTCTACCCGTCGTTCTCCAGGTTAATTTGAATCCACCCGTACCTACCCTTGACTTTGACCAACAAGGCAGTACGACTGTTCCAAACCAACGCATCTATCTATGCTGCACATGAATACCCAATAGCTACCAATCACTATGCCTTGACTTTGGCCAACAAACATAGCTTGAATACTATTGACTATTCATGTGAAACGACGGAGGGCTACGAATGGTTTTGGCGAAACCGTGAATGTAGTGAACTTGATATAATCGATGGAACGATATAGCTTTTAAAAGGAGTGGCTCAAGCTCCGCATTTAAAAGTTGGTTTTAAAAAGAACCGAGTGGTTTTTCGAAAGTGTTCCAACGACTTTTACTTGGTTTATTTTCTTGCATTAGTTATTTTAATGCGTCCCATCATTTAATCCTACCATTGCAGAAAACAACCAAAATATGACGTACGCTTATGCCATTCGCATTCGCCACGGGGCCCCGTCATTACCCGTTAGGTTACTTAACTAACGACAGAGCGGGGGCTGGGCTAGCGCGGCTGTAAAACATAAGCAACGCCTAAATAATATCATATATAGATATATTGCAATGATAGCCATTTCAGATCACAGATGAACACATTGGATATACTAGGAACCCGCAATTCGTACGAGCCTGTAACGAAAAGCAGATTACACGGTCGCGGTGAATAGCCAATACCCCACCCAAGACCCCTACGGGTGCGGCTAACTACCCGCCAAGTACCCGAAGCGAAGCAACCTCCCTCAACTCCGTGAGTAGGCCACTCGGCACTTCGGGATACCCGGTAGTTTTTGCACCCCCTCCATGGGTCTATCCTAGGAGCAAAAACAGTAAAAAGAAATTATACAATGACGGCTACAACCCTGACCCGGTTCTGCGGCCATACAAATAATTATTAGATCAATTTACAAATTTACATGAATTGAAAGAAAAGAAAACTCTCATCTCACAACCCCGGGCTATTCACCCGCGACAATCCAATGAATTCATATACACATACCATCAACATTACAGATCACAGATTTGTATAACCCCCACTAATCGACATATAAGGATTAGCAGACGTTCAATACAAATATCACATCACAGATAAATACCCGTCAGCTTAAGTCTTTAGAAACTCGATCAAAATACGGTTTTTAAAGCCCCAAAAACAAATTTTTCTCTCTGGAAAAACTGGGCTGAAAAAACATATAACAAAAATCCCAAAATACCCCATAGAACAAACTGCAATGAAGACGATCCACAGAGGAGCTAAATCGGCCGCGGAACCGCGGCAATTGCAAGCTATTGCCGCGTTTCCGCGGCGGTTTGGTGGGATCTTTGGACCGTTTTTCTATAGTAGACTATAAAAACCCTGAGTCGATTTTTAAACCATGATTTATTACTTTTACAGCACTTTGAAAATCGACAGCAAGTTTGATATCCGGGTATATTTCGCGACTTTTTCTCCGATCGAATTTCTAGTTACTATGCTAACATGTTAGGTAGTGTTTAACTAGGCTCTGATACCACTGTAAGTCCATGCTACCTCTCCCGGTACTTACGGGCATGCGGAATTTGATGAAAAACAATTTTCTAGAGGCGGTAACATGGACTCAAAACGGATCTTTGTTAAACTATCTACCTAACAACCTAACTAGGAGTTGTTATCTACTTGGTTAGGGGGTTATACCTTTCTTTCTTGAACTCCTTCATCTTCGACTCTCGATGGTGTACGGATCGGCTTCACCCCGTCGTCTCCTTGCGCCGAAGATCGATCCACCCGAAAGCTTCTACCTTTGACTTCTTCTTCGAGCTTTGAAGAAACTAGTTCACTCGGTTTGCTAAACCTTGTGAACTAAAGTGAGTAGAGGAGAGTGTGTTGGGATTTTTCTCTATGGTTCTTTCTTCTCAACTCATGAGACAAGTGAACCATAGACTAGAGAAAGAGAGAGAGCAAGAGGAAGAGGGTGAGAGCTCAAGAAAGAGAGGTGGAAATGATAGAATGAGCAAGACTTTTTCTCTCTTGGCTCTCATAATCCAAAGCCATCATAATCAATAATAGCAATCAAGTATTATGTGATGGTTTAAGTCAAAATAGCCATATCATTTCATGCACTCATTTTGCACAAGATAAACAAGCAAGCAAAAGTCTTTGCCATGAAATGATAGCTATTGTCATGATGATGGTCAACTAGTCCAACCTAATCAACCGGTCAACAAAGTCAACAAGTCAACCAAGTCAACCCCTCACCAACCATGTCACCATAATACTTAATTAATATTATTGTTAATTATATTTCATATTCTCATTAGGGTTTAGCAAAAAGTCAATAGTCAACAGTCAACAGTCAACAACCCTAATGAGAATCCTCTGCCTCTGTCTCTCCGTCAACTGTGTATACACACCCGCATCCGCGTTCCGAGGAACACGAATACATACGAGATAAAACCAATCCCAAAACGTACACTAGGATCTGGTTTAAACCAAAGCCCGCTAGTGTTAACTGTCCGGACACTAAATGTGCACAAGTGCACGGATGTGACCGAACCCTGTCGCAAAACCATGCGACCTGTCGCAAAACCATGCGACCTCTACTCTTTTGCCTAAAGGCGAATAGCTTTCTGTGTGGGACTCTAAAGACTCGACACTACGCTGGCAGTGGGTTTAACCACAGACCGCAAGCGGCACTAGCTGTGCGTAACGGCCCCCAGGTAGATGCCGACAAGAAGACTGACGAGGTGAAACCCATCTGAACTCCTACTGAGCCTGAATGTGACAGTCTCCGTACAGTCCGGTCTGTTCGTCTGATATATCGCATGGCGGGCCTAGGGGCGGTAAACGTCAGTCCCCTAATAGCGGTACAAGTCGTGTCGGAGTGAAGCCCAGAACACCCTGAGATAACACTGGAAACCTACCAGTATATCTCGCTTGCCCTGGCCAGGGACTACTCGTGTAATGGCTCCCCTAGACACAGCGCGATGTCAACTCCCAATACCGGGAGAGACGAATCCTGTCTAACCGTCACTGCCTCCAAGTGCTTCGGGACTGCACCCAAAAACTACCTGTTTGCACGACTCCTTTGAGCCGTGGTAGGGTAGTAATCAAAGTACAGTGGGAACTGTTCAGAACATAATATTGCATTTTTCATTCCCCTATTCTTATCCGTTTTATAAATAAACAGGTACTCTTGACGCACGTTTGTTGCATGTTATAGGATACAGGCTCTTGGAGCAAATACAGTGAAAAAGACGAAAGTTGATACAGAAAAGGGACTTTTGACCAACAAGCAGACGGATCTTACTCAAGCCGAGACGAAGAACAGTGCAAGGTCCAAAAAGACGAAAGTGAAACGGTCAAAAGATCCTTACAAGTTTTCACTGAAGATCCGGAGAAGACTAAGAAGCCTAATAGAGAAAAGAAGTATAAAAAAAGGAAGCCCAAGAAATCCTGAACCAAGCCCAGAAGTTGGGTGAGCTAAGCTCACCAAAGGGCCGCGGAACCGCGGCCCAAGCGCCCTATTGCCGCGGTTCCGCGGCCGTCTAGTACGCACGTCGGTGCAAATTTCGGGTGTCGGTGCGTCGGTACGGGGGTTTGGATTTTCAGTGGGCAAATCTGTATTTTCACATGTGCGAGAGTCTGTAACCCTAATTCTCCTGTTTGCTTATAAATTGTAATCAAAAAAATTGTAAAACCCTATGCCTCTTTTCAATCAATAAAATTCAGAATTGCTGGGATTATTATTCAGATCTGTTCTATATTTCTTGGGGGGAGCCGTAACACTAGTAAGTAGTTTTATGCTTTTTAATTCTCTTTTAATTGATATGTTTTATCATCCCCTAATGAGCGAGTAATCTCCTCGCTTGTTAGGGTTAGCCTTAGGGAAAGGGTTGAGAGATGAGATCTCTCACCCCTTTCAATGCCACATTCACCTGATGAATTAGAACTCTATGCATACGCGCACAACCGCTCCCTACGGCACCCTACCCCTCGAAGTAACGGTGAACCGTAGTATAAAGGGCCGGTTGCGCGCGTTTTCCATGGAGGTTAAGGTAATTATCGATAAAGGAAGGACAAGGATCTAGAGGAAGAAACATCTTCCCAAAAGATTCTTATCCACTTTATTGATAATTACTATAACATCTAATAGAGCTAAAAGAAGGCATTGAAAGCGGTGAGGAAAACGTTAATCTCCAAAACTTCCCCTAAGCCTAACACTAGCAAGACTTTAAATCAGATTAATTTAGATCTAGGTTTTTTTAGATTTAATCAATCCAAACAACATTTGGAATCAACTCGTAAAAACACATTAAGATAATTACACATCTCTGTGGATCGACCCGTACTCACCGGCTAGCTGCAAAGCGACACCGTTTCTGATTACGGTAAATACAAGTTTTCATACTAATCAAATGGCGCCGTTGCCGGGGATGGCGTAAAAATTCTTTTGTGTAATTTCGGGTTGATATAAATTTTAAAAATTATAAAAATCTGAAAATAAAAAAAATTAAAAAATTATCAATTTTGATCTGTTTGAAGGGTGTATCTTTTGAATCTTGCAGGAATAGCGAGGATTTTAGGATCTGGAAATTTACAGAGAGGAAAACAGAAAGTTGTATATCAGAACAGAGAGCAATTATCATAATAGAGCAGTACCAATTTTTCCAGAGCCTGACTCCCTCAACCGACTGCCCTTCCGCGGCAAAACCGCCCCCCAGACCGCAGTTCCGCGGCGGCCACGTGGCCTCGTTGCGCAAAAACTGCTCTGTTTGTTTTCTAAACCCTTTCTCTTCCTACCTCAATATATCTTTTGTGAAATTTTCTGCAGGAATGCTTTGCGCTAAAAATCTTCTCTCCCCTTCTAAATAACAGATTTTCTGCAGCTTTCTTTGCGCCGCGCTAAAAATTGATTGCAAGTGAATTTTATTGTTTTGCATAATTTAATCGGACTTTAAGGGGGCTAATTGACCAAACTCAGATTGGGTGGGGATTTCATCACCCTTCCCAGGACCCCAGAAAACACTTAAAGCATTTTGCATCGACCACAATTAATTAAAAAATACTAGACTCAGCCCTAAGAACATCGAGTTCAATAGAAAAAGGACTAGTATAGGCATCGACCGTTTATCCTAACTGACTTTGCGGTGTCTAGGCTAGTGGTTTTTAATTAGGCCCACTACTGTGGTTCCTTCCCACTTACCTGGCCGTACTTGTCGGTGAAGAGGCGGTTTGAGATCCTATTTCTAGCCCTAGTTAGGAGCTGTCTAGCAGACCTAGGCGACCCTAGATCTAGGCCTGATTGTGCATGTGTGGTTGATACATTTGTGTCACGAGTCTCTTTTCAAAACTTCTTTGCAAAACTCTCACATAAATAAAAAAAAAGAGGGAAAAATCTTTTCAAAACTTGCAACTTGTCGCTATGAAACCTTGCAACTCACTTCCACTACTTCCATCCATTGACGTTATCTTACCCCCACATTCTGTTTTTTCTATTTTTCTGACTACACTACTCCTTTAGTGTATGTTACTATGGACTAGGGATATTAACGCCCGATTAGTCCGTGTTTCGTTGGTACCGACCGACGAACCTTTCGACACCGAAGTCGAAATTCCCTCCATTTCCTTACCTCCACCTTCAAATTCTTCTTTCGAAGGTATGTCGGGACACGACCCCAACGATACCTTACCGACGGGAATGATTCCACCTCCGTTAGGTGCGAATAACCCGAATCTTCCGCCTGTTGTAGCGCCCGCACGAGTTGCGCTCCAGGATCTCTTTTATCCCGTCCGCACTTCTTTACCTACTTGTCTTTCACCCCCACCGGCAAATGGGGACAATTTTGAAATAAAACCACACTTCATCAATATGCTTCCAAAATTTCATGGTTTGGAATCCGAAGATGCATAAATCTTTATCAATAAATTCCAAAACGTTTGCGCTATGATGAAAACGACCCAATTAAGTGACGACGCTATAAGGCTAAGGGTCATTCCTTTCACCTTATGTGACCTAGCCGAGAAGTGGCTATATAGCACTGCATCACATTCCATTAGAAATTGGGACGAGTTTGTGAGAGCTTTTCTGAAAAAGTTCTATCCTCATCACAAAACTGCTAGAATCCGCAACGAGATTATACAATTTTCACAGCTTCCTTCCGAACCATTTTGGAAGTGCTTCGAGAGATTTAAAGACCTACTCGTTCAATGCCCTCATCATGGGATCGAAAGTTGGCAACTTTTCCAAACATTATACGAGGGATTGAACTCGGCAACGAAGCAGTTGCTAGAAACCATATGTCAAGGTCATTTTCTTTCCAAATCTAGCGACGAAGCTTGGTAGTTTCTTGAGGATCTTAGTGAGCAAACAATTTAGTGGGAGAGTACCAAGACCACATCATCTTCTTCTGTTGGTCAATCTAGGGCAGGCATACATCAAGTAGATATGTCAATCGCTATGAAGGCCGAGATGGCCGCACTTATGAAAAAGCTAGAAGCCATTGAAACCAAAATCTCATCGTCTTCTCCTGCCCCTGCTTTACCCACACGAACTGTTTGTGCTTGTTGTTCGAATCCATCGCATCTAACCGAAGAGTGTCCTTATAATGCACCTATTCAAGGACAGGATCAAGTCAATGCTGCATTTCAGCAACAACAAAGAAACGATCCATACTCTTCGACATACAATCAGGGGTGGAGGAGTCACCCAAATCAACAGTTCCAAGGGAATAACAATTTTCAAAGACTTCCTCCACAACAACAACAAGCACCTTCACAAACTCAAAACCAGCAACCTTTCTAACAACAACCTTATACAAATCAAACGAACAATTTTGTTCAACCAAATGATGATAAGGTTATCTCGCTAGAAAAAAGTCTAGATGCATTTCTCAAGCAATCTACTGAATCAGCAGCAAGATTTGAAAATTATGTTCAGTCTTTGATGAATAACAATGCTTCACACGATCAAAGTATCAAATCTATTGAGGCACAAATTGCACAATTAACTGCTGCGTTGAGCGAGAGAGAAAAGGGAAAGCTTCCATCTCAACCATTGCCAGATCCCGGTCACACACAAAACGCATATCACAATCACAATGTAAATGCGGTGACCACGTTGAGATCCGGAAGAGTGTTGCAAAATAATGTGGGAACTAGTGATGACATCCCCGCCGGTGGTTCTTCTTCTTCTTTTTCTCCATCGTCATCCTCCCCTTCTTCATTTTCTTCACTTTCTTCTTCATTTTTTTCTTTAGAGCCTATTCTCCACCATTCACATGGCTCTACTTCTTCTAGCTCGAACGGACCCATTTCTCACAATATGAACACATCTACACCGGGATCCGTTCCTACTCCACATTCTACTCCACAGACATTTGACTTAACGAATTTTCAAAATGCTCCATTCCCAAACAGGTTGAGTCCTAATAAACCAACTGCACAAGTGGAGAAGATTGTGGAGATATTTAAGCAGGTTAGCATAAATTTACCTCTCTTGGATGCAATCCAACAAGTCCCTTCATATGCGAAAATTTTAAAGGGATTATGCACCTCAAAGAGAAAGGCATCTCAAGTACCCAAGAAAGTGCTAGTGGCTAGTGCAGTGAGCAATGCTATTAACCACCATCAAACCTTACCCCAAAAACGAAAGGACCCCGGCTGTCCTACGATCTCAATCACAATTGGGGATAAGAAAATTAATCGAGCACTTTTATATCTTGGGTCTAGTGTTAACCTGATTCCTTACTCCGTGTACGAACAATTAGGGGTTGGAGAGTTGAAACCCACTCGTTGTACTCTCCAAATGGCTGATCGATCAATCACCCATCCAAGGGGTCAGCTAGAGGATGTGTTGATCAAAGTTGGGGAGTTCATATTCCCCGTTGATTTTATTGTTATGGATACACAACCTATTGCTAACCTACGGAACCAAATTCCGGTGATTCTTGGTCGACCATTTTTGGCCACTTCCAATGCTGTAATAAATTGTCGCAATGGCTCCATGACTCTATCCTTTAGGAAAATGTCTAGTGAGTTCAATATTTATAAGATGGGAAGTCTGCCCCCCGTGCCTAAAACTAGTACACGAGAAGTTTGCTCTATTCACGAAATCACGCAGGAGGACCGCGAGCTTGAAAGATTTCTATTTGATGAAAACAGTCTTGACGCCACTAGTGCGTCCCTCCTTGAGCCTACCACCATTGACACAACCGATATTGATTATGAATGTTTCACTTTTTCGGATGATGATGTTCATATCAGATTTTTGCATTTTCATACCGTCCAATTTTTATCACATTGCATATCCGTAGATACTCTTGAGCCGTGTTTGCTAGTCAATTGCAGGATACAGGTTCTCGGTTCCAAAACGATGAAATTCATGGAAAAGACGAAAAAAAATCCGGGTTCTTTCCGACCACAGATAAAACACGGTCTCCGTCCCTCATCCGTATGTTGCCAGATACCAGTAGGAAGACAAAATGTCAAATCTATGCACAAGGCTCAATGGTGGCACAAGATCCAAGAGATCTACGCGGAGCTCGAGGCAATCATGACAAAATCTTGACAAAAAGTCCACCTTTCCCTCAACAGAAATTCTGGAAAATTCGTGAAGAAATTATGAGAAAATACATATACCAGAATGCATTACACACCAAACCAGGCCAGCACCAAAAAGATATGGGCCCAACTCCTCTAAACGGCCGCGGAAGCGCGGCCAAAGGGGGGTTTTGGCCGCCCTTCCGCGGCCATCTTGGCGCCAAACGGTTAGAGTTTTCAGGGGCTCTTTGGTCTTTTCATGAGGGCCCGTATTGTTGCCCTAGTTTCTCATCTTTCAGCCTATAAATACCCCAGAAGTTTGTGAAGGAAGGGGCCCAATTCTTGTATTTCTGTTGGCTAGGTTTTAGTTACATGTTCTTCTTCCTCTTCTCACCTCTTCTCCATTAAACTTGTAAGTGAGCTTTTGAGTGAAGAGTGATGAATAAAGAAGACCATTTTATATCATGCTTGTCTCTTTCTTTTACTTGTTGTAATGTGTTGTAATTTCAATTGTTAAGTAGTTGTTGTTATTTCCTTGTTATTTCTTTCTTCTCTTTTTTCTTTATCCTTACATACGACAATGATACTTACGCTTGATCCTCGCCAAGGTGAAGTCGCAAACAGTTAGTCGTATTCTTCTAATCTTCTTCTTTCTATCTTCCTCTTTTGTGTTGTTTTATTTTTCCGTATTATGATGTGTGAGTAGTTCATTCTTGTTAGGGTAGGATAAGGGAAGTTTGAGAGAAGGAAATCTCTCTCACTCTTTCCTTGCCCAACAGCTTAAATCGACTCCCGTTAACCCAACCACAATCCGCTCCTTACGGCACCCTATCCTACATGATAGCGGTGATTCCGTAGTGAGACCGGTTGTGGTTGGATTAACCGGAGGTTATGGCTAAGAGCCAAGAACGGATGGACAAGCACCAAAGGGAAGACTTATGCGTTGGAAAGCCTAGCTTATACTCGCAAAGTCCTTCCTAGTCGTGCTAATCCCCGTTGTTGCCGATTACCGTAACACGATATTAAGAAGGGCAACGAAAGATGTGGAGACTCCTAACTCAAACTAACCTAATCCTAACCCTAACATGCTCTCTTTAAATATCAACTCAACACTTAGATAACTACAAACAAAATCTGAACAACCGGACTTAACTCGTCGAAAAACACATAGAAAAAGATTCCCATCTCCCTGCGGACGACCCGTACTCAACCGGCTAGCTACGTGCGAAACCGTCTTGATTGCGGTATTTAAACTAGAACTTGAACACGCTCGTATCCTAACAATCAAATGGTGCCGTTGCCGGGGAGACGGTAGTTTATTTCCTTGTGTAATTTCGGGTTAATTTGTGAATATAAAAACAACCAAAAACCAAAAAAATATATACTTTGTAAAAATCATCTTGTTATTCTTGATTAGTTTTTGTGCAAGTGTGCAGGAAATACGAAGCTCAAGATCGACGCCTAAGACATTGGAAATACGGAGTTCAAGTACAGTGCCAAAGACGTGGGAAGATAGACCCACATTTCGCGGCTACACCGCGACGGACAAAAACGAAGCATCCGGTCTACTGTACAAATCTGGAGCTGTTCCAGTGAGCAAATCCAAATTCAGGACATCCAGACAACCAGAGGAGACACACACCAGCATCTCCACAAAAATTCAAAGCCCAATACCACCATCTTGCCGCGGAACCGCGGCCTTAGCACATGTTTGGCCGCGGAACCGCGGCCATTTAGTGGCTTCAGGGTCCCATTTTTTTTTCTGGTGAGTCTTTCTCTTCTCTCCACTCCTCTGGACTCCAATAAACTGTGTCTTCTGCAGCCTTCTTTGCGCAAATTCTTCTCCCCCTTCCAATAAACTGTTCTTATGCAGGATTCTTTGCGCCACAAATAAAAATTGTTTGCTGTTGATATTGTTACTGTTTTGCATTCTTTAATACGGACTTAAGGGGCTTGAAACCAATCCAGATTGGGTGGGGATTTCATCACCCTTCCCAGGACCCCGGAAATCACTAAAGCATATGCATTGTCCATTGTAAATTAAAAAAAAATACTAGACTTCAGCCCTAAGGACTTCGCGCTCATTAGGAGAAGATAAACCTTGTTTAGAACCTTGCTTAACCGTATATTGTTTACGGGGTGTCTAGGAAAGTGTTAAAGGCGCAACCGCCGAAAGAGAAAGGGTTATTTAATTAAGGAACTTGGCGAAAGCGTTGGACAACCTCCCCTTATCTCTGCACTTACCTGGCCTCGTGATCAGTGTATTTTTAAGCCCGTTTCTCGACATTGTTTAACTTCGACAATCAAGTTCAGGAGCAGGTCTAGTAGACCTAGGTTACCCTAGATCTAGGTGTGATTGTGCATATCTTGTTTGTGATTGCTTAAGCCGTATTCCCGTACATACTTCTGTAAATCTTTTTCTAAAAAAAAAAAAAGAAAAAATCAAAAACTTTTATAAAAACTTGCCCTTTTGTCGCCAAATCCATTTTCACCCAACACCCATCGCCTTTCTTCATTGACGTTTTCTTACCCTCACCTTCTTCGCTTTGACTATACTAAACTCGTTTAGTGTATGTCCGCTTGGACTCGGGACACTAGCGCCCGTCTAGTCCGCGTTACGTTAGTCGCGACCGACTACGCGATCGACTCCGAAGTCGATACTCCGTCCACTCCTCTTTCACCCCTTCCTTTGCCGGCCAACTCCGACGTTGACCGGAATTCTGTTCATACATCTTCACCTTCACCTTCACCTTCACCAACCTCTTCTTCCGCGATGTCGGGATTTAATCCGAACATCTCTTTGACCACCCCTGGATTGGCTCCACCTCCTACGGAGACCAATCTTCCACCACCTCCGCCTGTTGTAGCGCCGCAGCGAATTGCGCTCCAGGATCGTTTCTACCCTACCCGTTCTGCACTTCCAACCTGCCTTTCTCTTCCTCCGGCCAATGGGGACAACTTTGAAATTAAGCCCCATTTCATCAACATGCTTCCACGTTTTCATGGGCTTGAATCTGAAGATGCCTATATCTTCATTAACAAATTTCAAAACGTCTGTGCCATGATGAAAACAACCCAGCTGTCGGACGATGCTATACGTCTACGGGTCATTCCGTTCACTTTATGCGATCTCGCAGAAAAATGGCTGTATAGCACCGCTTCCCACTCAATCACCAGCTGGGACGAGTTTGTTAAAGCGTTTCTGAAAAAATTCTACCCAAATCATAAGACCGCAAGAATTCGAAATGAGATCAACCAATTCTCCCAGCTTCCTTCTGAACCCTTCTGGAAGTGCTTTGACCGATACAAAGACCTTCTTGTTCAGTGTCCTCACCATGGTATAGAGAAATGGCAACTCTGCCAAACCTTATACGAGGGGCTGAACCCAGCAACGAAGCAGTTGCTGGAAACCATCTGTCAAGGCCACTTCCTATCCAAATCTGACGAGGAAGCGTGGCGGTTCTTTGACGATCTTGCGGAGCAAACGCTACAGTGGGAGAGCACCAGAACGACTTCTTCTTCTTCTACCTCCACTTCTACCGGTCAGTCTAGGGTAGGAATCCACCAACTCGATGTCTCTATTGCAATGAAAGCTGAAATGGCTGCAATAACACGAAAGCTTGAAGCAATAGAGAGCAAATTTTCTGCTCCTGCCCCCACACCTGTTCTCCCCCTTCGTACCATCTGCGCTTGTTGTTCCAATCCGTCCCACTTGACTGAAGAGTGTACTTACAATCCACCCTCGCAAGGACAAGATCAGGTTAATGCATTCCAGCAAAGACCGAGGAATGATCCATACTCTTCCACCTACAATCCCGGTTGGAGGAACCACCCCAATTTCGCCTGGAATCAGAATCAGAATCAATTCCAGGGCAACAATTTCCAAAGGGCCCCTCCACCGCAACAACAAGCGCAACAACAAACTCAGTATCAGCAGCCCTTCCAACCCCAACCTTACCAAAACCAGACGAACAACTTTGCACCGAACAATTCCTTTCCACCAAACAACTTTGTTCCGTCGAACAACGATAAGGTTTCCTCGCTCGAGCGAAGTCTGGATGCGTTTGTTAAACAATCGACTCAATCCACCGCCAACATCCAGTCTTCGATCCAATCTTTAGTGCAACACACCGCCGCACACGGGCAGAGCATCAAGACCATCGAGGCCCAGATTGCACAACTGAACGCGGCCTTGAGCGAGCGAGAGAAGGGGAAGCTCCCGTCCCAGCCACTTCCAAATCCCGGCCACCCACATAATGCACATGTTGCTCTTGAACAATAAAACCATAATGTGAGTGCCGTGACCACACTGAGATCAGGGAGGGTGCTGCAAAACAACATTGGCAAGCAAATCAACGATGACACCCCGGCCGCTTCTTCTTCTGCTTCTTCTCCTTCTTCTTCTTCGTCTTCCGAGCCTATTCTCCGTTCTTCACAAGGCTCTCCCTCTTCTTCTTCTGCCCTGAACAGACCCGCTTCTCACTCCACGAAAACACCTATTCTGGGATCTGTTCCAACTCCAAAATCTCCTCCTCCAGCTTTAGACTCAACCAATTTTCAAAATGTTCCATTTCCAAACCGATTGAGGTCTAACAAACAAAATCCACAAATGGAGAAGATTTTGGAGTTATTCAAGCAAGTTAACATTAACATTCCTCTTTTAGATGCTGTCCAACAAGTCCCGTCTTACGCAAAAATCTTAAAGGACTTGTGCACGAAAAAGAGGAAGTCTCAGGTACCCAAGAAAGTTTTCTTGGCTAGTGCTGTGAGTGATGCCCTTACCCAATCTTTACCACAAAAACGGAAGGACCCTGGCTGTCCTACGATTTCAATTACTATTGGGGATAAGAACATCAACCGCGCACTATTAGATCTTGGTGCCAGTGTTAACTTGCTTCCGTATTCAGTATACGAGCAATTAGGCGTCGGAGAGCTGAAACCCACACACTGCACTCTCCAGATGGCCGACCGATCGATCACCCATCCTAGGGGTGAGCTAGAGGATGTGTTAATCAAAGTCGGGGACTTCATATTCCCCGTCGACTTCATTGTCTTAGATACACAGCCTGTAGCTAACCCCCGGAATCAAATTCCGGTGATACTCGGTCGCCCATTTCTCGCAACCTCAAATGCTGTGATCAATTGTCGCAATGGTTCAATGAACCTCTCTTTTGGAAATATGACAATTGAACTCAACATTTTTAGGTTGGGGAATCAGCCCGCCGAACCTAATGCTCATATACTGGATGTCTGCTCGATCCAGGAGATCACCCCCGAAGAGTGTGAATTCGAGGAGTTTCTGTTTGAACACGATAATCTTGACGCCACTAGTGCGTTTCTCCTCGAACCTGCTGCTGCTTCTGCGCCCGATAACGAATACGAGTGTTTCACGTTCGTGAACGATCTTAGCCGCGCACAACCCGAGTTTGAATCTTTCGACTTTTCGGATGAGTTACCTGAACCATCCGACTCGGTTGCCTACACTCGTTTTGAACCTTTGCTGGAGTCCTTTGAGTTCGAGACCTTTGCACCAGTCTTGCCTTCCATCATTTCACCTCCAACGCTCGAACTCAAGCCGTTGCCGTATCACCTTAAGTATGCTTACTTAGGTGAGAACGAGACCCTTCCTGTCATTATCTCGGCTTCTCTAGCTCCCGAGCAAGAGAAAGCCCTTCTCGCGGTCTTGCACAGCAACAGGCAAGCTTTTGGCTGGTCCATGGCGGACATCAAGGGGATTAGTCCCCTGATCGTTGAGCATCACATTCATCTGATGGATGATGCCAAACCAGCCCGGGATCCACAAAGACGTCTTAATCCAGTCATGAAGGAGGCTGTGAAAAAGGAGATCGTCAAATGTCTAGATAGTGGTATCATTTACCCTATCTCTGATAGCCAGTGGGTTAGCCCCATTCATGTTGTCCCCAAGAAGTCGGGCATTACGGTCATCACCAATGAGGCAAACGAGTTAATCCCTACTCGCACCCAAACTGGGTGGCGAGTTTGCATTGATTACAGAAAACTCAACGCCGCAACGCGGAAAGACCACTTTCCGCTACCTTTCATTGACCAGATGCTGGAACGATTGGCCGGACATGAGTACTATTGTTTTCTTGATGGCTACTCTGGCTATAATCAAATTCCCATCGCCGAAAAAGACCAGGACAAGACCACTTTCACTTGTCCTTTCGGCACGTTTGCATATCGACGCATGCCCTTTGGGTTATGCAATGCGCCCGCTACCTTCCAGCGGTGTATGATGGGAATTTTCTCAGACATGGTGGAGAAATTTCTGGAGATCTTCATGGACGACTTCTCCATTTTTGGCGATTCTTTTGACGAGTGTCTGCTGCATCTCGACGCTGTCCTTACCAGATGTAAGGACAAGAATCTCACTTTGAACTGGGAGAAATGCCACTTCATGGTGCGCGAAGGTATTGTCTTAGGACATATCATCTCGCAAAATGGCATAGAGGTTGACAAAGCAAAGATTGAGGTTATTTCCAATCTGCCTCCTCCCCGATGCGTCAGAGATATCCGAGCCTTCCTTGGCCATGCCGGTTTCTATAGACGGTTTATCAAGGACTTTAGCAAGATTGCTAGGCCCTTGACGCTTTTGCTGGCCAAGGACACGCCTTTTGACTTCAACTCGAGCTGTGTGACTGCATTCGAGTCACTGAAACGCTCACTCACTTCTGCTCCCGTTCTTTCTTCTCCTGACTGGACGCATCCATTCGAGATCATGTGCGATGCATCCGACTTTGCCATCGGTGCTGTCCTTGGACAGCATATCAACAAGATGCCGCACGTAATCTATTACGCAAGCCGAACCCTGAACGACGCCCAACTTAACTATACGACAACTGAGAAAGAATTCTTAGCTGTTGTATTTGCTTTAGAAAAGTTCAGGCCCTACCTCATCGGCTCTCCAGTCATTGTCTACACTGACCATTCAGCTCTGCGCCATCTTTTTGCGAAGAAAGATGCCAAATCTCGGTTAATCCGTTGGATCCTCTTGCTTCAAGAGTTTGACCTTGTCATTAAGGACAAACGAGGATGTGAAAACGTGGTTGCCGACCATCTCTCGCGACTTCCTTCTTCGCCTTCGCTTCCAATTCCGATAAACGACGTTTTCCCGGATGAACAACTCTTGACAGTATCTTGCAAACCCTGGTTCACAGATATTGTGAACTATTTGGCCACGGGATTGCTACCGACCGAATGGTCACGTCAGGACAGACTTCGCTTCTTATCCCAAGTAAAACACTTTTACTGGGACGAACCCTACTTGTTCAAGTACTGTCCCGACCAGATTATTCGTCGGTGTGTCCCAGATGAGGAATTCAAGAGTGTGCTGTCATTTTGCCACGACCAAGCATGTGGCGGGCATTTTGGGCCCAGAAAGACAGCCGAGAAGATCTTGCAATGTGGTTTCTACTGGCCACAACTTTTCAAAGACGCTCACGACTATTGCAAGACTTGTTCCCGGTGCCAACACATGGGCCGGATATCCCGGAGGAATGAGATGCCGCTCCAACCGATCTTGGTTGTGGAGATTTTCGATGTTTGGGGGATAGACTTCATGGGGCCGTTTCCCAGCTCTTTTGGGAACTTGTACATCCTTCTAGCTGTTGATTACGTCTCTAAATGGGTCGAGGCTGTGCCTAGCCGGACTAACGACAACAAGGTTGTCGTTAGGTTCCTTAAAGAAAACATTTTCTCCCGGTTTAGGCACCCCCGAGCGATCATTAGCGATAATGGAAGTCATTTCTGCAATAGGACTTTCGAGGCCTTGATGCGGAAATACTCCATTAATCATAAGCTTTCTACGCCCTACCACCCCCAAACCTGTGGGCAGGCCGAAGTTTCAAATCGGCAAATCAAGCAGATACTGGAGAAAACGGTTTCCAAGAACCGTAAGGATTGGTCTCTGAAACTCACTGATGCCCTTTGGGCATTTAGAACCGCTTATAAGACCGACCTTGGCATGTCTCCCTATCGGCTTGTGTACGGAAAAGCCTGCCACCTTCCGGTCGAAATCGAGCATCGCGCGTTTTGGGCGATAAAGGAGCTGAATCTGTCTCTGGAGGACGCGGGCAGCCATCGGAAGCTGCAGCTGAGCGAACTGAGTGAGCTTAGGGATGAGGCTTACGACAACGCGGTTGTCGTTAAGAATCGAACGAAGGTGTTTCATGATAAACACCTTTTGCGCAAAACCTTCGTACCTGGTCAGCAGGTACTTCTTTACGACACCCGACTTCACTTCCATCCTGGAAAGCTCCGATCTCGCTGGAAAGGGCCGTATTTTGTGCGGAATGTGTATCCGCAGGGCGCTGTGGATTTGGAGAATCCAAAGGACGGTTCTATTTTCAAAGTGAACGGGCACCGATGCAAACCGTACCTTAGCGTCGAACCAACAGAGGAGCTCCTGTTCTTACAGGAGCCGGTTTACCTTGCTTGATCTTCCTCTGCCTACCTCCAAACTTCGGTTATCCAGCCAAGAACAGTGGACACTGTTCCAAATAAGTTTGGGGGTATGTACAAACCATTTTGTTTATATTTGTGTATATTCTTTTTCTTTTCTTTAAAAACAAAAAAACAAATAAAAATTTGTGTATCACTAACCGACAATTTTGAACCTTCCAACTGCTCTCTTCATGCTACGACAGTGAGGACACTGTCCAGTTTAAGTTTGGGGGTACGCTCGGTACGCATTTCTTACCTTCGCATTCATATGTATATTTTGCATCTGCATATTAAATCCATAAAAACCATAAAAATTTGAAAATTTTCCAAAAATATAAAAACTTTTTTGTCAAGTTAGCTTGTGGATGAACTCTGATTCAACATTCGACGGTTTTTTTGAAAAAATAGGAATAACTAGATCTTATGTTTGGATTTTGAAAACCTGAAAGATAACTCTCCTTTGAAGTTAACTATAGCTGATATACGTCTTTACATCACACTACACGTGTCGTGAGTTTTGGGAATTAGATGACAAGTCTTTCATGTTCAAACTTTTAAACAGATAAATGATTTTCTGAGAATCAAATAGGTTTGTTCTGAAATAAGTAATGTCAAGAATAGTTTATGAAGTAAAGCGAATATGAAGGAATGTTATTGATGCCATAATTGGAGCTAAGTCTGAAAAATAACCCATCTGAAACTTGATTGGAATGATTACACATCAAACTCACTAAACACGTCTTTTATCCAAAAAAATAATTGAACTGACCGGTTATATCTCCGTTCGTATTAAATCATCTGATTTTCACGCCAAACTGTCTTTTGTTTTTGGACCTAGGTAACTTGAGTAATTAAGTCCGCTGGGGTGTTTCTACACCTAATGCCCTAAAACCAACTGGTTTGGGTGCATTGGCCCAAAGCTCGCTAAGAAGCCTAGAAAGTCCAGTTTAAAACAAAGTCAAGCAAGTGTTCTCTCCGAGTTAAAATTCCTAACGGTTCTTTGTGTGAGAATAATCTTGATAAAAGACAGGCTTTTAAAAAAAAATTTTAACGGAGATGTGAAGGTTTTATTCTATGATAAAGACTATTGCACGTTCACAGTGGTGTGTATGAAATGAAAACAAGAAAAAGGTGGAGTGAAAAATACGACTTAGTTTCCTGTTAAGGAAGATAGAAATTCTGAAGTTGAAACCTTACTGGAAAACGAAACTTGAAAAATGCTTAACTCGTTATAAAACTTATGTGATCCTTTTAAAATTGTTATCTGGGCTTTATTGTGCGACATGATGACTCTAATCGATCCTTCTGGAACTTAACGACACTATCCACACTGCACGTAAAGACATATAAAATCTGTAGTTAAATAAGATGCGAGGTGTGAAAAATAAAGGTTCGATAGTCTAGACTTAGGATTATAGAATTGTTATTTTCTAAAACAAAACTTTAGGGTTTGAAACTTAGTCATTTTTACAAACCAACTTGACCGGATTTTGTGGGTAGTATCCGCTGAAAACCCTCAGGAGACAACACTCCTCCTACTAGGGACACCTAGAGGTTTAATGGCTTGTTGCACATGCTCAGTGCAATCGCGTTCCTGCGAAAGTGAGGTTAGGAAATTTTTTTGAGAATAAATGGACTTTGCTCGGGACGAGCAAATGATAAGTTTGGGGGTATTTGTTCATATCAGATTTTTGCATTTTCATACCGCCCAATTTTTATCACATTGCATATCCGTAGATACTCTTGAGCCGTGTTTGCTAGTCAATTGCAGGATACAGGTTCTCGGTTCCAAAACGATGAAATTCATGGAAAAGACGAAAAAAAATCCGGGTTCTTTCCGACCACAGATAAAACACGGTCTCCGTCCCTCATCCGTATGTTGCCAGATACCAGTAGGAAGACAAAATGTCAAATCTATGCACAAGGCTCAATGGTGGCACAAGATCCAAGAGATCTACGCGGAGCTCGAGGCAATCATGACAAAATCTTGACAAAAAGTCCACCTTTCCCTCAACAGAAATTCTGGAAAATTCGTGAAGAAATTATGAGAAAATACATATACCAGAATGCATTACACACCAAACCAGGCCAGCACCAAAAAGATATGGGCCCAACTCCTCTAAACGGCCGCGGAAGCGCGGCCAAAGGGGGGTTTTGGCCGCCCTTCCGCGGCCATCTTGGCGCCAAACGGTTAGGGTTTTCAGGGGCTCTTTGGTCTTTTCATGAGGGCCCGTATTGTTGCCCTAGTTTCTCATCTTTCAGCCTATAAATACCCCAGAAGTTTGTGAAGGAAGGGGCCCAATTCTTGTATTTCTTTTGGCTAGGTTTTAGTTACATGTTCTTCTTCCTCTTCTCACCTCTTCTCCATTAAACTTGTAAGTGAGCTTTTGAGTGAAGAGTGATGAATAAAGAAGACCATTTTATATCATGCTTGTCTCTTTCTTTTACTTGTTGTAATGTGTTGTAATTTCAATTGTTAAGTAGTTGTTGTTATTTCCTTGTTATTTCTTTCTTCTCTTTTTTCTTTATCCTTACATACGACAATGATACTTACGCTTGATCCTCGCCAAGGTGAGGTCGCAAACAGTTAGTCGTATTCTTCTAATCTTCTTCTTTCTATCTTCCTCTTTTGTGTTGTTTTATTTTTCCGTATTATGATGTGTGAGTAGTTCATTCTTGTTAGGGTAGGATAAGGGAAGTTTGAGAGAAGGAAATCTCTCTCACTCTTTCCTTGCCCAACAGCTTAAATCGACTCCCGTTAACCCAACCACAATCCGCTCCTTACGGCACCCTATCCTACATGATAGCGGTGATTCCGTAGTGAGACCGGTTGTGGTTGGATTAACCGGAGGTTATGGCTAAGAGCCAAGAACGGACGGACAAGCACCAAAGGGAAGACTTATGCGTTGGAAAGCCTAGCTTATACTCGCAAAGTCCTTCCTAGTCGTGCTAATCCCCGTTGTTGCCGATTACCGTAACACGATATTAAGAAGGGCAACGAAAGATGTGGAGACTCCTAACTCAAACTAACCTAATCCTAACCCTAACATGCTCTCTTTAAATATCAACTCAACACTTAGATAACTACAAACAAAATCTGAACAACCGGACTTAACTCGTCGAAAAACACATAGAAAAAGATTCCCATCTCCCTGCGGACGACCCGTACTCAACCGGCTAGCTACGTGCGAAACCGTCTTGATTGCGGTATTTAAACTAGAACTTGAACACGCTCGTATCCTAACAATCAGATGACGACTCACAACCTGAATATGAGTCTTTTGAATTTGTGGATGAGTTAGTTGAACCATCCGAATCGGTTGTTTGCAGTGATTTCGAACCTGTGTTGGAGTCCTTTGAGTTCGAGGTAGATTCCGCAATGATCCTTTCACCTCCGAAACTCGAACTCATGTCCTTACCGCCTCACCTTAAATATGCCTACATAGGTGAGAATGAGACCCTTCCCATTATAATATCAGCTTCTCTAGCTTTCGAGCAAGAGAATGCTATTTTAAAAGTCTTACAAGTTAGGCGGCAAGTTTTCGATTGGACTATGGCGGACATCGAGGAGAGCAGTTCCCTTATAATTGAATATCATATGAAATTGATGGATGATGCCAAGTCAATAGAGGACCCACAGGAACATTTTGGGGATATTGTGGTTAGTCAACCTCCTCTTTTAGAAGTTGAACCACCCCCATTTCTTTTAAGGAGCTACGAGAATGCCAATATTCCACTGATTGCTGATCAATCGCATTCTCGTTTTGATTCATCACCACCTCCTGTCTATTCACCTCCATACCTTCCATACCACCACTTCTATCTTCCCCAATTCTTTTTGCACCGCCACAACTTATTCTTCCACCAACCAATACTCTTTACTGATAAATTTTTCAACTGTTGGTATTGACTTTTGGTCTATGCAAAGTTTGGCAGTAATGTCTAACATAGTTTAAATGAAGTTTGGGGGAGGGCCTTTCTGTATATATTTTTGTTTTCCTTAACAATAAAAAATTATAAATAAATAAACAGGTAAGTGCCGGTATTTTGACCCTCTTGGTTTAGTATGACAGTGAGGACACTGTCAAGTTCAAGTTTGGGGGTATGCTCGGTACGTTTTCTTCCTTCGCATTCATTTGTACATATTTTTGCATTTGCATATTTATTTGAAAACCCATAAAAATTTGAAAAATCTCAAAAATCATAAAAATAGTGTATTCAATTTTGGCCATATTTGATTTGAGTTTGACAGATAGGTTAACTAGCTAGGAACAACTAGATCTTAGACTTAGTAAATTAAAAACCCTGAAAATAACCTTTCTTAAAGTTTAACGGTAGAAAGTATATGCCTTGTAGTTTATTTAGAAATAGGCAAATTTTGGGTTCACTTCTTAGGCTAAGTCGAAACAAGGGAAGAGTATTGACATTCTTATTAGAATATAAGTTTGAAAAATAGTTCCTAGCTTAAGTCTAAATTCTGAAAATGTATACCCTACACAATCACGCACCTTGAAACTTGGAATAGTAGAAGAGACCTTGAAATGCTCTTGTCTAAAGTCCTTAGTACAATGAAAATAAAAGAAAAAAAAAGTGAATATAGGAAAAATGGACACTGGGTTTTTGTGATTACTTAAGGCTGTAAAAATAGAAAAATCTTTAGCGAGGGTGCTTCATCACCTAGTGCCTTAGACCAATTGGTTTGGGAGTCACTGCTAAAAGCCTTGGGTGTTGCAAAAACTAGGAAGTACGCTTTAAAGTGCTAACGCATCTTGTAATCGGTTGTTGGTACCTCAAGAAGTATTAACAGTCGCATGAAGGATGTGTAAGCGAAATTCAAAATTCACGAATTAATAAGTGCTTTGGACAATGGACGAGAGTACGATTGCTTGATTTGAATTTCTAAGTGTGGGGGTGATCTATACACACACGTGGGGATATGTGATTAGAGTTTAGATAAGAGAAAGGAATGAAAGATAGAACTTGTATCTTTAGTAGAGTTGATAGAAATTCCTAAGTAGAGATGAAACCCTAGAAGGAAGACTCAAGAGATGCCGAAAGCTAAGTAGGTCTACATAACATATATAATCTTAAGTTAAATAATGAGGAAGTGTGAAAATTGTGGGTGGATGATTTGCAAGTCAAAAGATAGTAGAATTCCTTGTTAGAAAACCTAATTGGAGAACAAAAGTAAATGGGCCAAGTTGATAGGATTTTATGGGTAGTATCCGCTGAAAACCCTCAGGAGACAACACTCCTCCTACTAGGGATACCTAGAGGTTTAACGGCTTGTTGCACGTGCTCAGTGCAATCGCGTTTCCCTGCGAAAGTGTGGTTAGGATTTTAGTGAATAAAAAAATAAGTTTGCTCGAGGACGAGCAAAAGATAAGTTTGGGGGTATTTGTTCAGACCATAATATTACATTTTTCATTCCCCTATTCTTATCCGTTTTATAAATAAACAGGTACTCTTAACGCACGTTTGTTGCATGTTACAGGATACAGGCTCTTGGAGCAAATACAGTGAAAAAGACGAAAGTTGATACAGAAAAGGGACTTTTGACCAACAAGCAGACGGATCTTACTCAAGCCGAGACGAAGAACAGTGCAAGGTCCAAAAAGACGAAAGTGAAACGGTCAAAAGATCCTTACAAGTTTTCACTGAAGATCTGGAGAAGACTAAGAAGCCTAACAGAGAAAAGAAGTATAAAAAAAGGAAGCCCAAGAAGTCCTGAACCAAGCCCAGAAGTTGGGTGAGCTAAGCTCACCAAAGGGCCGCAGAACCGCGGCCCAAGCGCCCTATTGCCGCGGTTCCGCGGCCGTCTAGTACGCACGTCGGTGTAAATTTCGGGTGTCGGTGCGTCGGTGCGGGGGTTTGGATTTTCAGTGGGCAAATCTGTATTTTCACATGTGCGAGAGTCTGTAACCCTAATTCTCCTGTTTGCTTATAAATTGTAATCAAAAAAATTGTAAAACCCTATGCCTCTTTTCAATCAATAAAATTCAGAATCGCTGGGATTATTATTCAGATCTGTTCTATATTGCTTGGGGGGAGCCGTCACACTAGTAAATAGTTTTATGCTTTTTAATTCTCTTTTAATTGATATGTTTTATCATCCCCTAATAAGCGAGTAATCTCCTCGCTTGTTAGGGTTAGCCTTAGGGAAAGGGTTGAGAGATGAGATCTCTCACCCCTTTCAATGCCACATTCACCTAATGAATTAGAACTCCATGCATACGCGCACAACCGCTCCCTACGGCACCCTACCCCTCGAGGTAACGGTGAACCGTAGTATAAAGGGCCGGTTGCGCGCATTTTCCATGGAGGTTAAGGTAATTATCGATAAAGGAAGGACAAGGATCTAGAGGAAGAAACATCTTCCCAAAAGATTCTTATCCACTTTATTGATAATTACTATAACATCTAATAGAGCTAAAAGAAGGCATTGAAAGCGGTGAGGAAAACGTTAATCTCCAAAACTTCCCCTAAGCCTAACACTAGCAAGACTTTAAATCAGATTAATTTAGATATAGGTTTTTTTAGATTTAATCAATCCAAACAACATTTGGAATCAACTCGTAAAAACACATTAAGATAATTACCCATCTCTGTGGATCGACCCGTACTCACCGGCTAGCTGCAAAGCGACGCCGTTTCTGTTTACGGTAAATACAAGTTTTCATACTAATCAGGAACACACTCGAGGCGAAGTGACAATGTCAAGTCAGCGGACTAAGCTGTACTTATGTCACCTGGGAACTGATAACTGACGATAGGTATAATACCAACCAACAGTTCCCGATGAGTCCTGTCCAGTGTACTCGTAACCTAACGAGCACCCGCATACTATCTCAAGTACGACGTACTGACGGCTGTGGGACAGACCGTCTCCCGAGCTAGGATAAGAAGCGCATACGCTAGTCTACTCCGGAGTATCGATGCCCTGTTTCGATAGTCCTGCGCTAGGGACCTGCATAAGGATGTGCTTATAGATTACCCAGCCCCCACGAGTATGACTGCCATCACAACGCTGGTAATCAAGCAAAGATCCTAAGGGCTCTACTAATATGTATAAGCGATATGCTAAAAGAAACACATGCACATATTAAAGTAGAAACAAACCAAGTAGCATACTACCATTTTGAGCAAGATTGTCAATACAAGGTGAATATCCCAAGCTTTCATTAAGTAATATACATACTAGTATGATACAGTAATGGCCTCTAGGGCATATACACTAACAAGAAGGTCGGCCACGTCCATGGGTCGCAGACCCGGGTGTTCCTTCGATGTTCTGTCCTTAGTCCTTCCTTGTGGGCTTCGGGACACATCCTTAGCTACGTGTCACGATCTGGGAGATCACCAATATCGAGCATCATCATTAGCCCCCCACTCTCGTCCTGACCTGTTCAAGGGTCAGGTCAAGGGTGGTCTGCCGGGTCACCCGAGGTGAGCTCCTCGTCGTAGATATCGTGAGCGTGTGTTCCCGGGAAATCAACTGTATTTTCTTGGTGATGTCAGGGGATCAGGGGCCAGATCTCGCATTAAAGAGGATGCGCCGGATCGTGCATACGTTCATCGAAGCGATAGCCTATGTGTCGGGCGCTGGTTAGCTGACGCGACGGGCCACAGGCTTCTGGCGTCTAATGGGATATGGCCAATGCGCGTGCGACAGGTGGGGCGATCGTGGCCGTCGAATGCACTGAGTCGTTTCGGCGGGAGATGACTGTCGCCGTAGGATGTGTACGTGGGCAGCTATAAATAGAGGTGGGATCCCCATCAAGGCCCATACCTCTATAAATTTTCCTCATCCTGGGTCTCGTTAGCTCGGCGCTCTGCTTTTTAGGTCGGATTTCTACATTTCCCCTTTCGAGGACCCATCCTCTTAATCAGGTTAGATGTCTTCTTCTGAAGAGTTTGTAGAAATAGATCGGGTACGGTCTAGGGATCCCCCTGTAGATTCTTCTTCTTCTTCTTCCTCTGCTTCTTCTTCCACTGAGTCGGAGTCTTCCCGGGAAGTTAAGGTCAGATCTTCTTGTCGGGGTCGTGAGATGGGGGCAGTTCCCAGAGCGGAGGTCGTGGACGCCCCTGGCGTGTCATCCTCGGTGAGGTATGAGGATGAGCTTGCCACCGCTCAGGCTCATTTCCATATTCCTTCCGGCTATACGCTACGTATGGCAGAGGAAGGAGAGAGGGCAGATCAGGTACGGGGTAAAGAGATTGCCTTGTACCTGGAAGTATTTTAGGCCGGAATGCGCCTGCCTTTCTCTCCCGAGGTTGTTAAAGCACTGAACCATTTCGGGATAGCCCCGGGCCAGCTAGTGCCGAACTCCTGGAGGATTCTCCTTGGGTTCTTGGTCTGCCTGAAGTTGCAGTCAATCCCTTTCAGACTGTCCACCCTTGCCTCTTCTCTCATTTACAAAATCCACCCTGGCACTCGTGCGGGCGAGCCGAGATGGGTATACCTCTTGTTTAGGAAGCAGCGGGTAAGTGCTCCCGGATCGGGGGTCGTCGTCGTGCCTTCTTCCATCCACAATTGGAAGAAGAAGTTTTTCTTTGTTGGGCCGCCCGAAGGTGAGGACTGGCCCGTGCTCACCCAGTGGTCTAGGGATAGGTATCGGCGAGAGGGCCAGTCGAGCGATCCCGACGCGCTGAAAGTGGCGGAGTGGGAGCCCATTCCTCGAGCCGACGTGCTGCTTTCTGAGCAGGCCCTGAGTTAGGCTGGGCTCAGCCCCGCCCAGTTCGCGGGTAAGTTAGGAGTTTGCAGGCGACCTGTTAAACTTGCATTTATTTTACTTGTACTTGTATTGCTGACTCTATTGTATCTTGTCTTGTGCAGAACCCATGGACGCCAGCAAACTTCGAGCAGCCATGCGCGAGCCGAAGAAGAGATCGAAGGCTGGAGGTGCCAACTCTTCCCGTCCGACGTCGGCCCCGGCTCCCCCGGCAGCCGCCCCGCCCCGGCGTTCGAGTGCTGGCCGTGCCCTGGAGCCCAACCAGGTGCCGAGCCGAAAGCGGGTTCGGGAACAGGAGGCCGAGGCTTCGGAGATGGAGACCAGCTCCCCGGCGTCGTCTCTCAAGAGGTTCCCCCGGACGGTTCCATGGACTCCGGCCTCCCCGATCTTGGTGGACGAGGGGAACCTCTGCTTTGAGGTGCCCTCAGAGCTCTCCGTTGGTGACACCTTGCTGACGGACATGGAGAGGTCGGACGGAGGCAAGGTTCCTCGGGGGACCCTAAGGGCGCAGATGGCGGCGATCGCCCAAGAGGCCGTGCAGGTTAGTGCTCGCACCTTACTTGATTTTTCTCTCAGCGTCTTACTATTCGTGAAATTTGGTGTCTCCCTTTTCTTTCTGACCCCCCTATGATTTCTTCAGGTCCTCCAGCACGTTACCCTAGTCGTCCAGATGGAGGACGGGGAAATTGCCCCGGCGAGGCGGGCCACGGGCGATCTTTCCTCGCTGGAGGAGAGCTCGAAGTTGGAGCTGGAGGCGGCGATGGCGAGGGTCGCCGTCTTAGAGGGTGAGGTGGCGGCCGGGAAGCAGGAGGTTGCGGCCGGGAAGCAGGAGGTCGCCAGGTACCGCGAGGCCACCCAGGTCGCCGAGGCCAAGCTTCAGGACTCCAAGTTGCTCGTCGGCATCCGAAGAAGTCGGCGGGCGCCCTTCGGAAGGAGCTGGAGGCGGAAGTAGAGGGGACGAAGCGGGTCGAGCTCAGGGCGGCGAAGGCGGTGGAGAACTACAAAAAGTCGGACTATTTTTACGCCGACCTAGCCTAAGCCATTACCCTCATTTGGCACGAGGCCCTCGACGCCGTTAAGGCTCGGATGCCGGAGTTCCCCGATGAAGAGCTCCGGAATGAATATCCTCGCGGGGACGACGCGCAGGGGGATGCCTCCGGGAGCACTGCAGGGGAAGGGACTCCCGTCGAGGGCAACGCCGAGGCTCCTGTGATGGGCGCAGCCCCAGTCACGGTGGACGTTGAGCTTCCTGGGGTTGCGCCCGGCCCTGAGGCCTGAAGCCCTTCGACTTCTTATTTCTTTTCTTTTGTTGCATTGGAAATTTCGTAGGCTTCCGGGCAATTTGTAAGGCTGGGGAGCCCACAATACCCTTGTAAAGACTTTTGGCTTTGTGAATAAAAACTTTTTGCAGTAGTATTTGCGCACATATTTTTCTTTGTCGGTAAACACTTTTATTTGCACAGTACTGCCTTCACGTCGAGTCGGTTCTTCATCTGGAGATCGCACGTCGAGTTGAATTCGACTATTTGCCAGGTGTGCAAAGACCGGTGAAGGGTTGGTATCTCCATGGCCCCGAAGTCGAGGTTGGGATCGTTTAGACGTGGATGGCCTCATGGCGAGGGCTTGGACCGTGGTGTCGGCGGTTAGTAACACCAGCTACGGATGACCGAGCATGGTAGATGCTCGGTTGCCTCTTGTCAAGGTCTTAGGTATCTGGCTTCGTGGGGGTAGTGAACGACATCCATCATAACCGAGCATGGTAGCTGCTCGGTTGCCTCTTGGTGACGGCTTCAATCCTTAGCGCTGGAAGGGCCGTAAGAGGTGGCTAAGGATGGACCAAGCAGGGTTGTTTCCCGGTGCCTCTTGGCGAGGGCTTTGATCCCTGGCGTCGTGGGGTAGGGAACTACTAGCCAGGGATAGCCGAGCAGGGTAGCCGCTCGGCTGCCGCTCGGTGAGGGCTTCGATCCCTGGCATCGTGCGATAGGGAGCTACCAGCCAGGGATAACCGAGCAAGGGGGCCCGGTTGCCTCTTGATGAGGGCTTTTGATCCTTAGCGCGGGAGGGGACGTGAGAGGCCTACTAAGGACGAGTTGAGCAGGGTTACTTCCCGGTGCCTCTTGGCAAGGGCTTTGATCCTTAAGGACGGGCCGAGCAGGGTTACTGCCTGGTGCCTCTTGGCGAGGGCTTTGATCTCTGGCGTCGTGGGGTAAGAAACTACCAGCTAGGGATAACCGAGCAAGGGCGGGCCCGGTTGCCTCTTGATGAGGGCTTTTGTAATACCCAGTCCCTATAAATAATAGCGTATTTTAATAAATAACGTCTTCAGATACTTTCCCAAATTTCCTACAAATTTCCCGTATATTTTTCCAAAATTTAATCTAGATTTATTCCGATCTAAATATATATATGTGTGTATAATTTTTAGTTAAATTAATTTATTAGACTCCTAACCTAAAACTAATCCTATTACTTAAATCCCTTTTATTTTTCCTTTTTATTTTCCTTTCCTACCCAGCCCAAGCCCAAACCCTCACTCCCCTTTTCTTTTATTATTTCCCTTTTCCTTTTCTCATTTTCCCCGAGCCCAGCCACTCTCCCCTCTCTTCTCAGCCCAGCCCACTCCCAAATCACCAACCCAACCCGCTTCCTACCCTTCTTCCTCCTTCGTTCTCTTTTCCCGCCCGCGTATCTCCAACGGCTCCCGCTCGCCACGACCCCGCCGTGCTCCCACGTCGTCGCAACCGCCGCAATCCCCCTCGCCTGCTCTCTCTCTTTCTCCTCCTCGCCCCGCTTCTCTCGCAATCATGGCCCCTCGCCCACGTCTCGCCTTACCTCGCAACTTCCACCAATGTTTCCCCGCGTTCCCCTCTCCTCGTACTCACGCCCCGAGACCCGCTCCTCGCTACAGCTATCCCATGATCCCCATCGCATTCTCACCACGCCTACACCGACACCAGTTCACCATCACCACCTCTCGATCTCACCCACTGCCTCCTCTCTCCCAACTCTCAATCTCACCCACTTCCTCCTCTCCCCCCCCTCGTCACCATCACTTTGCAGCCCTGCTCACCACGAGATCCTCACCGCCGACCACCCCCGATGCCGAGCCCTCGTCTGCGCCCCTCCAAGCTGCAGACCCGAGCGCACCCCCTCACCTGCACGCAGGAAACCACGCCTGCAGGCCACCTCACCGGCGCCTCCGTCAACCTCGCATTGTCACCACCAAGCTCTCTCTCTCTCTCCCCCTCAGCAACCTCAGCAGCATCTCTCTCTTTCTTTCCGTCAGCAACATCTCCCTCTCTCTCTACCACAGCAACATCTCTCTCTCTCTCTCACTCTCACAGCAGCATATCTCTCTCTCTGCTCTTCTTCAAAAAGAACCTTAGACCAAACCTAACCCAATCTCACAGTCGAGCCCCCGACATTTCGTCGAACACCTACATCGATCGCTATTGCCGCTATTCTGGTTACCAACGTCGCCATCAAATTTGTAGCCTCGATCCCCTAAGCCGTCATCGTCATCAACACGCTATTCATCGCAATGCCAGCGCACGCCCGTTGCACCCACCGAGCCATCGAGTCTAAGTTGCAAGATCCGACAAGGCTAAACCTGTGCTGCGGTCATGACGCGATCGTGCCGTTGCCGCTGCCGTACCGTCGTTGACACGTCTTCAGGCAAGTTTAATACTTGCTTCATGCTAATTTTATATTACAATTCAAATTACCAAAAATTCCCGCATATACTTTTCGTGTGAATCGTTATGGTTCAAGTGTTCAATGCAAAACCCGAGTGGAAGACCCCGTTAAATTGACGACAACAAATAACATGTGATGGACCGAGTTATAATAAATGTCCCTTAAGACTTTGGTTACAATACGACGCCGTTTGCTCACGTAAAACGATGTCCCGATCTCTGTCGTAAAACCTGAAAACTTTCGTACATGATAAACTGTAAAATTTATATTAAATTATGTACAAATCAAATTTTAACGTTCCATGGCTCGTATCTAAGATAACTGATTAACCTACAGTATTCTATAGTTGGTCACTGGATTTTAACAAACTATGTTAGAGATAATTGCGGAGGATTAAGATTCTGGACTGCAGTCTAGGACGGAAATCCCAGTTAACCCCTGTTTCTAAACCCCTGTATATTCCTGTTCAAATATGAGAATGCACGAAACCCTATATCGTTGCGTAGTAATTTGAGTTAGCTTTCTCACTCTACTGGTCTCACTGGATTCCTCAACTGTTTGATATTTTTAACTCATTTTACAATGTCGATACATTTTGTTGAATTCTGCAGAGGCAGATTTTATACCTCGAACATAACCTGTCCATAAATCCCTGTAGACATAGTATATTACTTATCCTCAAATTGCGGTGGAAACCTAACTGATAACCCTAAACATTGTTCAACTATAGCATTTTGGGATTAAAGTGTGTTACGAAACGGACTTCCAGTTCTGAAACCGGATTTCCAGCAGTGAACACTTAAATTGGAATAGCCATATCTAGCGAACCTGAAACCCGATTGATGCGAAACAAATTTTTGTGGATATATAACTAAACATACTGCTTATCCCTTTTACATTGTTTCGTTTAATTCTGCATGTATGATTTATAGTAAATTATGCAAGTGGTAGGACACTGGCTGATGATATTCTATTCATATTATAATTATTGTACTCTCACCATATCATGTAGATGTCATTGCATTGGTAACCTAGTGATCGTGTGCATTACCTAATGTTAGGTATTAGTGGTCTGATTGTGGCAAGTACGTAGTGTTTAAGCGTGAATGAATAAGTGAAAGTGACACGTACTTATACACAATCAGCGGACCCGATTGATTTATTGCATTGTCGACATCTATGAGACATGTATAAGCGTAATTATAATTGGTATGGGACGATTATGGAAGCACTTATATAGGTGTCATAGGTAAGGCACCAAACACTGTCCATTTATCTTGGGTATCAGTCGAGACATGCTTGATGGAGATCCTGTCTCCAGTTCTCGCGTAGACTTGTCATGGACCGATTAGTATTTGAGTTTATGGTTAGTGTTTGATGTAGACCACGGAGTGTGGGGTAGTTTGAGTGTGAGTTCAACAGAATATCGGGAGTCCCATTGCCTGCACATACAACAATTCTGGAGATATATGGGTGATATTACTGATTATTAGCGAGCGACTCGGGCCCGTGTTCCCTTGCCCTTGGGTCCTACCCTTGGGTGGGGGATACTTATGAGTGGTTGACTCTCACACTTGGACTGACGATTGGCTTAGTGACCTGTACAGTGAGACTTAGAGACAGATAGGGTTAGTGACTGTTCCCCTCCGAATCACGGAGACGCGACCTCGTATGTCCGTCTTGCCTGAAATTCGGGGCAGATACTAATTGGTGCTATCCGTCCACCTCTCCGAAGATGCCAAGTTGATTCATGGCACCATGTATCGAAGGTTTAAACGGATGCGGCTGATGTAGCAGACTTCGTCAGATTCCCCCTCGTTTGAGGGGTTTTTGATTGTGGGGACGCTCTTCCCTGCAGGCGCAAGCCCCTGCAGTTAATTACGCTACCGCATTATGGTAACAACTTTCTCTTTTTCCAGATGGTCACTTCGTGTCGTTGGTGTTTGTTTTGTGTTTGGTTGCCCGTGGATTGTATACGGAGACTAAGTAATGCTGTCGTCCGTAGGGCGTGGGCTAGTCCAAATCCGTATCTTTCTTAGATTTGGGTTTGGAGGGTTTGGGTTTAAGGATACGTTAGTCTTATTTAAGACTAAGATCAACTTAAACTTTTGTTAAGGATACGTTAGTCTAATTTTTAGACTAAGATCAACTTAACGGGATCGTTTAGATCCAACAAAAGAGCAATTTGGCTCTATTGTTTAGTTTAGGGACATTGCGGTTGATTACCAGTTTAAGGACATGGTGGTCCATTGTTAGTTTAAGGACATCTTGGTCCAATGTTAGTTTAAAGACATCACGGTCAAGGTTAAGGACATCATAGTCCATGGGTTTAGAGACCCCACAGTCCAATGTTAGTTTAAAGACATCACGGTCAAGGTTAAGGACATCATAGTCTATGGGTTTAAGGACCCCCTAGTCCGATGTTAGTTTAAAGACATCACGGTCGAGGTTAAGGACATCATAGTCTATGGGTTTAAGGACCCCACAGTCCGATGTTAGTTTAAAGACATCACGGTCGAGATTAAGGACATCATAATCCATGAGTTTAAGGACCCCACAGTCCGATGTTTAGAGACGTCATAGTCTGTGAAATGTGTGGTTGTCAGGACCCGTCACCTCTCTGAAGACGTTGAAGAATTACAATGATAAATATCAGAGGAGTGAAGAGATGTACCTTCAAACCAAAGTGGATTAAGTGATCTGTAGTCCAAATTGGAACTAAGATCAATTAATTATATTATGAGCACATTGGCTCAGTTAAGTCTGAATTGAGGACTTATGGCCAACTTGGGCTAAGTCCAATTAAGTTTGAAATATTGGCCCTTTGCTGGACCATTAGACATTTGTCTGGGTTCAGCCCCTCACCACTTAGCAATGCTAAACAAGAGTTTGAGGGCTCTAATAACATTTTTATCTTTGACTGGGCATCAAACATTATAGCTCTGAATTTTACTCAATTTTGAGATTCAGTTGAAGGGGAGGTTTTTGCCTCTGGAAAATTAGCCAATTTGGTTAAAACTAGTGTTAAACACTAGAGAACAGCAGTGTTAAACACTGGAAATAAAGCTCTCAAATTAGTGTTAAATACTAGAAGATAACAGTGTTAATCACTAGAAATAAGATTCTCAAAGTAGTGTTAAACACTAGAAATAAGATTCTCAAATTAGTGTTGAACACTAGAAGACAATCAGTGTTAAACACAGGAAATAAAGCTCTCGAATTAATGTTAAACACTAAAGTAAAAGGGGTCACGTGGGGACACGTGAGGGCGCCCAAAGGTGGGGCCAGATCCCTTTTCTTCGTTCTGCAATTAAATGTTAAACACTTTTTATATTTTTATTTTGAGCATCACGTGTTGACACGTGATGGGGATTTATGCGCTGACTGTTAAAGCGTTTGCCAAGGGGTCACGTGGTAACACGTGAGAGTGCCCAAAGCCTTCATTTCCTTTGCTTTTTCTTTCTGCGTTTTGGGAGTCACGTGGGAGCACGTGAGGCATTGCCTCAAAGCTTCTTTTCTTCAGGGATCTTTTCAAAGGTCACATGGGGACACGTGACCTTGGTTCTTTGCATGCATGGAGATCTTTTAAGTCTCTTTATTTTATTTTGAGAATTAAATTCTCTGTAGGGTTAAACCCTAATTATGATTTTGGAGGAATTAAATTCCCATTTTGAAAGAATTAAATTCTTATGTAGGGTTAAACCCTAGTTTCATTTTAGAGGAACTAAATTCCATACATGTTAAAGAATTAAATTCTTATATATGGTGAAACCCTAGTTCTGTCTTGGAGGAATTAAATTCCTATAAATCTGGGAGAATTAAATTCTCAATTAGGGTTAAACCCTGGTTTTTGTCCATCTTGAAGGAATTAAATTCCTATAATTGTAGGAGAATTAAATTCACATATAGGGTTAAACCCTAATTTCATCTTGGAGGAATTAAATTCCTATAAATTTGGGAGAATTAAATTCTCCGAACTCAATCCTCCCTCTAAGTCTTGGATCTGCATGGCAAAATCTCAACCCGATGAGAATTAAATTCTCAACCTATGAGGAGATTTGCTTCTGCAGATCTTCAACCAGAGGAAGAACTAAGTTCTTTTGCAGAAGAGTTAAACTCTTAGATCTTGAGAATTAAATTCTCTTTTTGAAGTTTTAATCCCCTTTCTTTTCTCACCTAGGGTTTTCTTTACTGAGAATTAAATTCTCCTTTCTTTTCTCTCTAAATTTTCAAGATATCCAAATTCTATATCTCCAAGAAAAAAAACTCCCTTTTTTCCTCCTCTTGGCTCCTATTTATAGGCGAAGGAAAAGAATCAATTTGTTTAATAAATCTTTCATTGAAAGATTTTGTTTGTTTTCATAATTAATATGATCCTTTAGATCATTCGGTGAATTTTATTCACCGTTGGATTTTCAATCCGAAGATATTCTGTTTGTTACTTTCGGTGAGATTTAGGGAATTTTTTCCTTGTCTAAGATTTTTCCATCAATTGGTGGTATTTAATCACTCCTGGATTTTTAATCCAACGGTTCTCCATAATCCTTTTTCATTTGGAAAGATTTTAGAGAAATTTAGAATTTTAATTCTATTAAACTGTAAGGCTTTCAAAGCTTGTCACGTACTGGCACGTGACCCTTGGTCACGTGGGAGCACGTGACCCTTGGTTCCTCCTTCAGCCGTTTGTTTTTTATTTCTGCCACGTGTCAACACGTGACCATTGGTCACGTGTGAGCACGTGACCCCCAATTGGGTTTTCCTTCAGCCGTTTGTTTTTAATTTCTGTCACGTGTCAACATGTGACCATTGGTTACGTGTGAGCACGTGACCCCCAATTGGGTCCTCCTTCAGCTGTTTTTTTTATTTTTGTTTTAACTATCACGTGTCAACACGTGACCATTGGTCACGTGTGAGCACGTGACCCCCAATTGGGTCCTCTTTCAGCCGCTTGATTGTCTTTTTCTTGACAGATTTTAATTTTGTAAAAACGTCACGTGTCAACACATGACCTTTGGTCACGTGTGAACACGTGATACCTCATTGATGTAACTCCTGATTTTTAATCAGGGAATAATGACATTGACATGCATTGCTTAATTATTCAACATACCTGCCATACTGTTTACTGCTTTACTGCTTACCTGCTCTACTAGCTACCTACACTGGCTATGTCATGTTCACGTTATTATTCCATGATTACTGTTTCATATTCATTATTATTGCACGAGTTCACATTTGTATCTATATATATATATATATATATATTGCTATCGTGTCGCTCTGACGACCTGAGTATGCATGCTCTGAGTGAGAAGTGGATCTAACTTGGACCAGGACCTGACGTGCCTCGAGGACATCGCGGACATCTTGATCAGCGACCCAGAGCTATACTTCCTTGATCTCCATCTGGTTAGTTCTTTTGATTTAAATACTGCATTTCTCATTACCTGTGCATTGATTACTGATTACCACGTAGTGCTAGAAGCCGAAGTGTGACTACGGAGGGATATTTTCTCGACCGTAGGAGCATGGCTGGCCTTATCAACCCCTCGTATTCCGTATTTTGGGAAGCGGGGCGTGATAACTTTTGATCCTTAGCGTGGGAGGGGACGTAAGAGGTCTACTAAGGACGGGCTGAGCAGGTTTACTGCCCGGTGCCTCTTGGCGAGGGCTTTGATCCTTAAGGACGGGCCGAGCAGGGTTTCTGCCCAGTGCCTCTTGGCGAGGGCTTTGATCTCTGGCGTTGTGGGGTAGGAAACTACCAGCCAGGGATAGCCGAGCAGAGGAACCGCTCGGCTGCCTCTTGGTGAGGGCTTTGATCCCTGGCATCGTGGAGGTAGGGAACTACCAGCTAGGGATAGCCGAGCAGGGTAGACGTTCGGCTGCCTTTTGGTGAGGGCTTTGATCCCTGGTATCGTGGGGTAGGGAACTACCAGCCAGGGATAGCCGAGCAGGGTAGCCGCTCGGCTACCTCTTGGTGAGGGCTTTGATCCCCGGCGTCGTGGGGTAGGGAACTGCCAGCCAGGGATAGCCGAGCAGGGTAGCCGCTCGGCTGCCTCTTGGTGAGGGCTTTGATCTCTGGCGCTGTGGGTAAGGAGTTACCAGCCAGGGATAGCTGAGCAGGGTAGCCGCTCGGCTGCTTCTTGGTGAGGGCTTTGATCCCTGGCGTCGTGGGGGTAGGGAACTGCCAGCCAGGGATAACCGAGCAGGGTAGCCGCTCGACTTCCTCTTGGTGAGGGCTTTGATCTCTGACGCTGTGGGTAAGGAGTTACCAGCCAGGGATAACCGAGCAGGGTAGCCGCTCGGCTGCCTCTTGACGATGGCTTCGATCCTTAGCGCTGTGTGGCAGTGAACTACCAGCCGGGGATAGCCAAGCAGGGTAGCCGCTCGGCTGCCTCTTGATGAGGGCTTCGATCATTGGTGCTGTGTGGCAGTGAACTACCAGTCGAGGTTAGCCGAGCAGGGTAGCCGCTCGGCTGCCTCTTGATGAGGGCTTCGATCCTTGGTGCTGTGTGGCAGTAAACTACCGGCCAGGGATAGCCGAGCGGAGTAGCTTCTCGGTTGCCTCTTGATGAGGGCTTCGATCCTTAGCGCGGGAGGGCTCGTAAGAGGCTTGGTAAGGATGGACCGAGCAGGGTTGTTGCCCGGTCGCGCAAGGGTTCGCCCGACCCTCCTGACATGTGTGCATCGGAAAGGTTAATAGTCACGGGAAACACGTGTATCGAACGCATAGGGGAGGTGAAAGCGCCGGAGCCGCATCATTTCGATTTTGCCAAGAGAGGCTCGAGGTCTGTCGTGTTGCGGCACAACTGTGGGTGAAATGGGAGACTGTTGGATTTTCGAGGGCGTAGCGGGCTATAAAGCGGAGGGAGCGTTGATCACTCCTTTCTTCACACCCAAAACGTAAGAATGGAGGACTTCCCTTTTACAATCCCCGACATCGTGAATTTTGAGGACGTGTACCTCTATGACCAGTACTGCACCGAGGACATGGTGCAGCTAGTGGTTGGCCGCATTGAGGATCATTTCAGCCGACTGCTCCCGGAGCTCCCCCTGCTCCAGCTGCTGATGTACTCCATTTGGAGGGCATCGCTGGGGCTCTACAACCCCTTGTCCGAACAGTTAAGGGACGAGGCGGTTGGTAAGCTAAGGTCCTTGCGGCGTTTCGGCCTGATCTCTGCGGGTCGGCGGGATCGCTCGGTGGTGCTCATCCTTGAGTGCTATCAATTGAGGCACTATGCCGAAATTCGTGAGCGGCATCATAGGAAAAAGGGCTGAAGCGGAGAGGGCTCGGCTGGCGGAAATAGGCTCGGAGTACCACGAGCAGTGTTCCTGGACCCCCTTCCCCTGCTATTGTAATTTTTCCTTTTCAGTGTACGGCTGAGGAGCCTATAGTACCCTTTGAATAAACAAACTCTTCTTTTTGCAATGTTTTATTGATCTCTTCTTATTATATAAACAGAAAGATCCTGAGAAAGTTTATATTGCCTTAGTAAAAGAAGTACAAGCTAGTAGTTATTCTTTTTATTTGCGCAGCTTGAGCCCCTCGGATGTCTGTTGGCCTTCGCGACCGGCGCGGGTTGTTGAGCCTCGTAGGTATCCGACGTACCCTCCACTGACACGACCATGATTTGGCCGATTGTCAACTCGCCGGGAGAGGGACGCTGCTCCTGCTCGCGGTCATCTTGCCGCTTGTCCTGCAAGTACGCTATAAGGTGCCCCGAACGGATGATCTCCTCGATGTAGTCTCGGAGCTTCTAACATCTCTCTGTGGAGTGGCCTAGCGATCTGTGAAAACCGCAGTAGGGGCACCGAGTACGCTTTGCCGCCATGCGCGAGATCGGGGGGAGCTTGAAGAACCCCTCGCCCTTAGCCTCCTCAAGCAGTACCATCTTGGAGACATTGAGTGGGGTGTATTCCTGAAACCTCGGGGAGTAGAGCTTTGGCCGTTCAAGTCTTTTTCTCTCTTCCCTCACCCTTTTCTTCTGGTCAGTTTGCTCTGCCCCGGGGAGATTTGCGATCACCTCGGACTCGAGCTGGATTTCGCGCTCGGTCCAGGCCTTTACCTTGGCCATGGTCTTAGGTTGCGCTAATACAAAGGAGCGCAACCACTCCTTGTGCCTACGACCAGACCTCAGGGCTGTGATGACTGTCTCGTCCCGATGTTCAGAGACCTCGAGAAGGGCATTGTAGAAGCGGGTGACGTGCGCTTTGAACATTTCTTTGTCCCCGCTCTTGATCGTGAAGAGATGGCCGACGGTCCGTTTCTGCCGTCTGTTCTCGACGAAATTGCTAAGGAATTGGGTGGCCGGCTCATCGAAGGTTGAGATCGAGCATGGCACGGGTCCTCAGAACCAGTCTCGTCCGGAGCGGACGAGAGTGGTCGGAAAAGCTCGGCATTGGGCGGCGTCAGAGTTGTCTTGGAAGCTCATCCCGGCCGTGAACGCGTCCAGATGGTCCTTCGGGTCTGACTTCCCGTCAAAGAGCGAGACCTTGGGGGGCTTGTTCCGGGAGGAGACATGAACGATGAGAAGCTCCTCGGTGAAAGGCTTTGTGAGCGAGTCGGCGGCGTATTTAGCCCCATCGCTCGAGTGGCGACCTTCTCGATGCATGCCCTTGAACTTCTTTTCGAGGGCGTCGAGCCGACCATGATACCCCGAAGATTCGACACATTCCGATCTTCGGCCCCTGCCGTTAGAGACTTACGTTTGGCCGCGGCCTCGGGTCCTTTCAATGAGGTTTCTTAGGTCGCCCGGCGAGGTAGTCTTCAAGCTGCTGTGATGAGTCCCGTCCATGCGTCCCCGTCGAGGGAGGGGGTGTCGGTCATGCCTGGGAGCAAGTGAGCTGACCGACATCTCCTCGGGAGGGTCAGGAGCGCGTAGGGACTCGGGGCGAGGCACTCGGGCGACAGACCTCTGTGTTGAACTGCCGGGTGCCCATCGGGTCATAGAATATGTTGGCCCGGTAGATTGGCGGCCGTGGGAGGTAGTGAGGCGGTGGTCGGCAGTGCCGACGCGGGCATAGTCTTCTCTCCCTCTGTAGGGGTCCCGGTCCCGAAGCGGGACGGCGACCCGGGGAGCTTGCCCCTCCGTTTGGACACGGATGAGCGCGTCCACGACGGACGCGAGTCGATCTATCCGGACGGCTAGGGCGTTGATGGCATTCGGGGGAGGAGATTCGTCCGCGCCTCCGTTGTAGGGGAGGCGACGGCTAGTGCTTGGATCGTCATGATGACCGCTCTCCATTAGGTTGAGATCGGAAGATGAATTTTGTTGAGTGGAATCAAGAGTTCCCACAGACGGCGCCAGCTGACGCGGGGTGGATCGCGTCAAGATGTTACCTTCCGTTGATCTGCTGCTGGCGATGATGGACGGCCGAGATTCAAGTTGGAGGATAGCTGTTGAAGTGTGTGGATCTCAATGGGTTTGAGGTTGTTGGGGCCGAGCTACCTGCAAAGAAGTCCCGGGGTGGTTGTACCGCCGAGGACCCTCCGATGATCAAGTTAGACAGGAAATCCGAGCAGAGTAACGTCCTAGTGAGTGGAAAATGACTTACTTGAACCGTCTGAAAGAGGGGTTTATATAGCGGTGGCAACAGGCAGGCAGGTGCGAGAATCACGCTGGCCGTTACGTCCCCGACGTCACGCCTGTGTGATAGGCGGGATCTCTCATTAATGGTGAGACATGCTTGTTAATGGGGATCGTGATGGCGTGGAACGCGGGATCGTGGGCAGCGGATATCTCGCGCATGGCGGATTCGCGGAGGTGAGGCGGAAGCACCTGCGAATGATGTCGTTGGTTGGTCGAAGGGACTGAGGAAGATGAGCTCGGCGGGGGCTCGGGATAGAGCGGGGGGCCAAGCTGCCTTAGTTTTGTGGTAGCCCGGAGACGAGCTGAGAGGGCCGAGGAGGCCAAATGTACAGGAGGCTCAGAGGCAAGCCAACGGTTGTTTGCAAGGCGGGCATAGGAGTGGTGTGGACGGCTCAGAAGGTCGGCCACGTCCATGGGTCGCAGACCCGGGTGTTCCTCCGACGTGCTGTCCTTGGTCCTTCATTATGGGATTCGGGACACGTCATTAGCCACGTGTCACGATCTGGGAGATTACCGATATTGAGCATCATCAGTATATAAAAACTTAATTATTTAGTCTGAGACAAAAGAAATGAAAGCTGAGCATATTTTATCTAAAGTTCTTATAAAATGGAATTTTATGTTTCTAGAAGATTTTATTTAATTAATCCCTTTAACCTCCTCAGAAATAGTTCTGCAATTAACACAACAAGAAAAAAACTCCTATTTCATATCCAACGAAATAAAACCCCAGGAAACCAAAACCGTCTAAGAAATCATTTTAAAATATAATTGGGTTATTTTGTCGGGTATTAGCCAACCGAATAACCCAATTAAATATAAATCTCAGGTTTGAGATCAGATCCCCTTTTCACAAACAAAAAAACGTTCATCTCCCAAAATCCGTCCCCCTCCTCTCCCAGAGCTCCGATCTCCTCCTCCTCCTATCGCCGGCGATGATCGGCCCCCTCCTCCTCGAAGCATACCCCCTCCTCTTCATCCAAACGCAGTCCCCCTTCCTGTCCCCCTCCAAGCCGCCGACCCCCTCCTCCTGCAAGCGTAAGCCTCCCCCCTCTCTCACTCACTCACACACTCTCACAGCCGCCACCACCTCCTCTCTTCAACACCAAGCCCCTAACGGCCACTCCCTTCTTCTCGACGCCGCCGCCACTGCCTCTTCTCGACGACGACGCCACTGTCTCTTCTGAATCTTAAGCAACCTGCATCGTCTTAACTGAATTTTTTTCAAATGGAAAATTAAATTTTCTTTAATTAAAATTTTCTTTAATTAAATTTTTTGGGTGATGATGAATTGTTTATTTGTTTGCTTTTGTGTGAAGGGTGAGTGTGGTTTTTTCTTTGATTGATAATGAATTGGTTGATTGTGGTTAGAATGTTAATAGTGGATGTGGTTATTTGCTTGGTTGATTGTGGTGGGAGGGCTATGGTAAGAATTTTTGATGAAGGGGTGGAACGTGATGAGAATTGTTGATGTTGTTGGATTGTTATTGGTTTATAGTGATACACTAGTACAGAGATGGTTTGACCCTACGGTTTCTAACATAGAGGCATACAATGCCTCTATGGTGGGAACCGTCGGGACAAGTTTAGAGAAAAAATTAACTTTTTTGGTTAACCTTACCGAAATGGCAGTGAAAAACCGAGCTAACCGGAGGCAATGTTAGGTTTTTTTTTATTTTTATTTTTTATAGAAGGAGATAAAACAGAAATTCTTTTCCTCTTTTTCAAATATTCCGAGGCTTCTCTCTCTTTTATCTCTCGTTCCTCAATTCTCAACCTCCGTCGCCATTGCCGATATTCTCACGCCTATACAACCCTAGCTCGATCTCCATCACCGATCGCCTCACGCCAGAAAAACCCAAAATCCTAGCTCGAGCATCATCGCCGCCTCGCGGTAAACTCCGCCATCGCCGATAGAATCGAGCTCCGCCACGCGATCGCCTCGAGATCCGCCATCGCCGATCGCCTCAGGCCTCGATCCCGTCCATCGCCGATCGTTTCATTCCTCGAGAACCGTCGCCCCTTTCTGTTTTATCTCCTCACAAAAGGGCACCATTTCTTTCTCTTCTCCAAACCCTAACCCTAATCTCTTCTAAAAAGTTCCGTAATTTCTTTCGATTTAAGGTTCATCTTTCTATGTTTTCGTTCAAATTTGCATGATTTATTGCTTTTTCTAGGGTTTTATTGGTCGATTGCAAGTTCATTACGCTTGATTAAGAGATTGTTTAGTGGATAAAAAACCTGTATTATTTTGATTTATAATTGTAATCCTTGATTTGGGGGAAAAACAAATTTTTGTTGGATCGTGTACTTTAGTTTTTAATTAGACATCAATGATTTCTCCAAGACAAGTAGCTGAGATCAGCATCGTCTATTGACTTCGTATTGCTGTCATTGATTGGTTACTGAAACTTAAAGAAAGTGAAGGAGCAGTAGTAGTTCCTCTAACAGTAGACTTAAAGAAAGGGATCAATGGCCACTAGATTTGCCGCCAGTTTCTTTCGGAAGAGCAACAGGTTGCGCTTCTTTCAGCGATCGAATGAGGTAATTCTTGTGAAAGTTGTCATTTTTATCAGTAGATCTTGGGAATGGAATTTCTATGAAAATTGCAAAACTTTGTGATATCAATTGAAAGTAAAGATGGAAAAAATCATAAGTTATTGTGAATGTGCCTGACGATTTGATTTTTTGGTGCAAACAGAATAAATGTGTGAGTAAATACAGGAAGAAGCCTTCTGGAAAAATAATATTTTGATAACTTCAACCTTTGTGAGCTACCTATGTTTCGAAGAATAGCCACACAAGTCTTGAAGTCATGAAACATAGGTTTTACTAAAGTTATAGCTATACCTGTAATATTTTCAAAACAAATTGGCCGACTATTTCAAATTACTAAGCTTATACTTTCCTACCATAGAAAAGAATATGTCAAGTCAATAACACTATCTTGTTATTTCCCCATCCTTCGATTTATACGTCCTTAATCCTTGCTCTGACTCTATCTTGTTATTTCTCATAATTTAACTTGCATGTAGCAGCTTACCTTCATACTTGATAATTCATAATCCATGTCTAGAATTTCCTTTCATTTAGTTTGATGACTTATCTACTTGAATCTTAACAAGCATTAAATCTGACTCGGTCCTTTATTGACTATCTAGCCAAAAAGCAAAATACCATGTTTAAACATGCAAACACCTAAGAGTGAGGACTGAAGGTTTAAGGTTTTCATTTTATTTGGAAATTGGTTGAATTTTTGTTTCACCTACCCATGCTAAATTATACTCCATCTAGTTGATTGAATATTCCTTTCTTGCTCTCAAAACACATAATTTTTCTGCTGATCTCCTTTTGCAGACAGAGGCATGCTCAAGATCATGGAAGAAGAGTTCTCAGGCCCTCCCCTCTATGTAATCGGATAAAAACCATATCCTTTGTTACTATTTTTGGGGAATTTTTACATTTAGAAGGAAAATTTTGGGGATTTTGTTTATGCAGGTTGCAATGGAGTTGCTTTTGGGGTTGGGTATGGGTGGGGCTGGCTTTTCCTGGCAAATTCCACTCCATACTTCCCAATTCCAAAGGGAATAGGTAATTTAGTTATTCAAAATTTATGTTTATGTTGATGGATTGTTGTCATTTATTCTTCGAAAACTTGCAAGCTTTTAGTTGGCCATTCCAAATTGAAATCTCGACTAAAAGCATAAAATTTTGATATATAGGAATTGGGGCCAGCGAACTACATAATTTATGCCATCTATTATAACCATTTACTTAGTCTAGAAAACTCTCAGGTGGTAGATGTGAGATTTGTACATTATACCATATTAGTTATTTCCCTTTCTTAAGTACGACTTATTGTCGTTAGGATGACGTTTAAGCTCTGATGGATTGAGATGAGATTCTATTATAGGACATATCTTATCATCTGCATGCATTGCATCACTTACAAGATTTTCGTGCAACTGTTTAAGTAGATCAACAAAGAGGATTTCTTTTATTAAAGAGAAAATGATGCAATTAAATGTGGGAATCAAAATGGTCTTGCAAGTATGTAATTAGGAATAGCTGGTATATAACCGATCTTCAAGTTTTTCTGGCGGAGGCTATTCCAAATACTAATACTATTAGAAAAGGGATTGCTTTGAAAAGTGAACACCTCCTTACCATACACAATTCTAAGGCTTCACATTAGGTATATTGAAGCATGTTCTAGTGTTGCACCCACAGTCCTCCGCAATGCTTAGAGCCACTTCAAGTAGCAAGAATTTACAACGCAAGAACGTAAGGTTTTATCAGTAAATTTCAACATGACAAACACAGACATGGGTATTTACCTATAGGTAAAAAATTTGTTGTCTCCTTACTCCTTAGGACTCGAGAAACTGAAATTCGTAAAAGCATTAAAAATAACGCAAATAAGACCCTGGTGAACATAAATATGAGTTGACATTTGAGCATCTAGGACTCAAGAAACTACTGAGAAGCGTTGCTACAAGTAATAATTCAAATAAGGCTTCAATTCAACTTTTAGGCCTGAGTTGTCACATGAATGTTTCACTGGGCGATCATTCTTGTACACAATGAAGCAAACAATTTATCAATCTAGTGTTAAGGAAGATTCGGAATAGTAAGGAAATTTTTATTCGAATGCATTCATGTAGTGTTATGACATATAATGACAAGTCATCACAGGTAAAAACCTCATCCAACATAGATCCAACATAGATAGAAAGCTGGTTGGATTCTCAAAGGTTTCCAAATCCATTGACAAATCCTAGATGACATTAGGATTGTAGATGTCACATCTAAACCGCATTTATAAGCCTTCCGGTTTAATTTAAATATTTTCCTGGTTTCGGTTAACCATCAGATTTAGGGGTTTTGTGTGCAAAGTGAAAACGAGCCCTACTGATTGATTATATGTATTGGATCAGTCCAATGTTGGTTTCATCGGAAAATAGAATGTGATAAATATTTTTAAAGCAATATTTAGAAAAATATTTGCACTTCACTTTTTTTTTAATCTTTATAAGAACACGCTTTTTCTTAAATTCTATGTTGAATGAAACTATTATAAATTTACATATTGTATCACTCTTAATAGGTATATCAAGATCGAAGTTCGAAAATCCTTCTTTAGCTGTCAAATCAGTGAAGTTAAAAAGGTTAGGGCATTCTTGTCAAATGATAGGTTGTTATTAGTGTTCCTTGTATGCTGAGCACATTAAAAGCTTATTCTAATTTTCAGCTCCACTTGGTACTCTAGCATCAGTTATGGAGCATTTGAGGCGTATGGGCTACAGCGCAGATCGGCTTCACCAGATACGCTAGATACTCAGAGATGGAGCATCTGGATCGCCAACAGTGATTTTTATTTTTTTTAAAAATATTTTTGAGATTTTTGTAGGATGCCTGAATTCTATTTGCAACATGTTGTATATTTTGGATATCGGTTGTATATGATGATCATGATCATGATTTTAGAGTGATTTTGTATTGTGTTTGCTTATTGTGTTTTTGCATTTATGTATTTCGTTATATATTCCGTGTGGGATGTTATTGATATATATTTTTGTAAATGGGTATATAATATAGTGTGAGATATATTATTGTATAAAGGGCGCACAAAAAACAGCCGGCAGTATTTATTTTTAAAAAAATTTAAAGTTGGTACCTATGGCTTCCACCGTTGGGGCATACTTAGCCCCTACGGGTTCCACCATAGGGGCAAAGTATCAGAAAAAACTATTACTATGCTCCTACGGTTACGGTGGAAACTGTAGGGACAAGATAATATTATTTTCTTTTAAAAAACAAAACAAAAACAATTGTACCTACGGTTAGAACCGTATGTACAATTACCCCAGCGGGTATAACCGTAGGGGAAAATTTATAACGATAGGGCCATTTATCAGGCCTTATGGATTGTGCCGTTTAAAATTTTGTACCTACGGTTCAACCGTAGGTTCTATGGTTTGCTTCTATGGTTCTAACCATTGGGACTAGCCATATTTGTAGAGGTGAGTATTGTTGGTTAGTTTTAGTATTTAAAAAGAGAAAAAGAGAAAAAGGAGAAAGGGGAGACAAAAGTAGATGAAGGAGTTGGGATGGAGAGAGAAGAGAGGAAGGTTTTAGAAAGTTGAGACTTTTTTCTTCTGAAATAGAAAAAGTTAAAAGTTATGTAAGGAGCAGGATACTTAACATAATTAGGTATTTGTCCATTTCTTACAAATGACCTATGAAAGCCATTTCTCCTTTCTTGCAAGTTATGATGGGGTCGCGGACCGGTTCGTCCAGTCGGGGTCCTAGGAAAAGAGGCCCCACACAGGCTCATGATATATGGGGTCGCGGGCCAGACGATCTAAAGGTTGAGGTGCATATATCGGCGACTTAGGGATTTTGTTGAGCCCGGGGAAAACAGCTAAAAAAATTCGGTGCCTGTATCTGCAACAATAAAAAAAAGAATGCAACATTACGTGAATGTCGGTACCAGTTATGCACCGGTGGATTTGTCAGCGAAAGCTCTGAAGGCCAAGAAGCAAACAAACTTTTAGATAAGATTTTGGTAAGATTATTTAATTAAGCATTTGTTTATTAATTGTTGCATATATATATATATATATATATATAATGCTACATTTTCGGTGTTTCTTTGTAGGTGCGCTTTACCATTTTCTGGTGGAATAACAGCTCTCATGTACCTCTGCATGTCATCTGAGACCGATTGTTTATATACATGTCGGGGGGTTGGCGTTGTCATAAACACCAGGGCCACAGGAAATGGAAGGACGCTGCTACCGATGAGGCAAAATGGACGGAGAGACCCATGGCCTGGACACACGAGTGCTAGGCCACCATGATTCAACACTTCAGTTCGGATGAATTTAAGGCACGTATATGGCTTAAACTGTAAAAATATTAGACATTAATCTGTCATTTAGTATGAGATATTATATCATATCTAAATGGCAGGCGAGGAGCGAGCGCGGATCGGTGGTGTAGAGTGCAAATACTGATCATTGGGTAGGCGGAGGAATGAACTCCCAATATGGAATTGTTCATGTAAGAGCAAATCAAATATTCTGAATTTTGTTTATTTCGTAAACTTGATCTAAATCGAATTTTTGTCTAAATAGCAGGCGAGAAAAACGGGAGAAATGCTTAGTCGTGTGGACATTTATGGTATGGGGTTTGCGCTTCACTTCAGTTTCCCCAGCTCACATGAGGCGACCGAGCATTACGTAAGTATGCTCCTATACTGGTTTTTTTTAGTTATTTAAATTACTTAATTTCGTGCAGTAAGAGATGAGCAGAGAGATGGATCGCTGGTAGCGGATTTTGTCGAGGATCATGGCCGAGATCCTACTTCCGTTAAGCTTCATGAGATTAACGAGAATGTCATTCAGCGATACAACCCGGATCGTCATGGGAGAGTTCATCTAGATGGTCAGGGCATTTCGTCTACGGTATATCACGCCTATCAGGGTCCGGACCTGCATCTTACTTAGGTATGTTCAGGGATATTCGCTTAGGAGCCCGCGCCCGCATCCCTACGGCCCAATCTGCATCTCCGTCCACTCCGGTATTCCATGGAGAAGGTTCATCTCCTCATACCCCTCCGGGTTCTTCGGCACGTGACTTCTCATCTCCTCATGCATCTAGACTCTTGTCGACTTCGGGTTCACAAAGGAGGATGTCGGAACAAGAAGTCTATGGCGCTCTTGAGATGAAGATAGAGATCATCCGGAATTTGAGATCTTACGGAAAGAAGGTTTCAGATGTAAGTTTGATAATTCTTGGTTTCATACAATTTTCATATAATTATCGAGAATATTGTATACTAATACTTGTCTATTGATAACACTATGGTACCTGCTCGATTTCCATGACTTTTCAGACGACGACGGCGCCGAATGAGCTTGAGATGGAGTGGAAAAGGGCAAAACGCGCGCATCGACGAATCACTCCATTTCATACGTTGAATTTGTAATTAAAATTGTAATTGAATTGAATTGAATTGAGTTGTGGTTGTTTGTATATCAGTCGTTGAATTTGTAATTGAATTGAATTGAATTGAATTGAGTTGTGGTTATTTGTATATCAGTAATTGAATTGAATTTATATCGAATGCTCGAAAACCATGCAAAACATGCTCTCTCTTTTTTCTCTGTAGCCAGCTTATTTCGTCGGGCATTATCTGACGAAATAAGCTGGTTACAGGGAAATTTTGCCCAGAATGCTCGAACTTATTCCGTCGGATAAAGTCCAATGAAATAAGGTGCCCGACGAAATAAATTAGTTACCTGACAAAATAATTTTATTTCTTCATAATTTATTACGTCGGACATCAGCCGACGAAATAAGCTTATTTCATCGGGTGTCAATTTATTTGGTCGGGTGACACCCAAACGAAATAAGGGTGTAATTCTTGTAGTGTAATCACTGTTTGAAAATTTCATATTACTGTTAGAATAACCCCTTATATTATATTTGCATGTTAATTAATAGCTTGGATCATTTTGGTTGTTAAGAAAAGTAATTTAATCTAAATACATGAATATAAATTCAAGTGCTGGAATCCACAATGATAATAATGTAATAAACTCAATCAATTTTATTAAGAGATAAATCATTTCAATTTATACATCTCATAACATAAGAAACTGATAACTTATAATCCTAACAATCTAAGACACTAATCATAATCTCAAAAGAATAAATCAAAACTTATTTAATTTATAATAACCATAATATCTAATACAGTTGTATTTTAATGTCTCACAATCTAACAACCTTCCTCAAACACATAGTGGATAACCAAGAGTTTGGATAATATCTTGAACCAAATATCTCATAATCTAACAGGCTCCCTCAGACTCACGGTGGATAACCGAATATTTGGATAATATCTTGAACCAAAATATAATACTTGTAGAACGACGGAGAAAAACAACAGATCTAAAGCATAAAGCATGGTGGATTAATACTCTTTGGTTTTTTTCGTGGATTGCAAGGAGGACCGAATAACCTGCAGCCTCTTTCGCCGGAAATACAAAAAGAAGAAGATCGTGCTGCTAGAAAATGTTATAAGAAAATAATAGCTGCTTGGAAGGAAGAAGATCGTATTGCTAGAAAACGTCATAAAAAAATAACTGCTTGAACTTGATATTGATAGACTCAATTGCTTATGATCAAACTGAGAGAAACTATTTCTGAATTAGATATTATTGACGCAACTTTATTTATTTTGGAATAATAAATTAAAAATATAAATGAAGACAAATTTTTGATCGAGCCATTGCCGCCGATATCATGATTAGAAAACAATAAACTCGATAAATTTTACTAGGATATAAATCATCTTAATTTAAACATCTCATAACATAACAAACCTGTCACGTTCCGCTTCCTAAAATACAGGAACAAACACGCGACGTATTTATTCTAAGAAGGTCTTTTTTCGAAACAAATACGCTAAGCGTTTTATAAGCAATATAAAATAGAACAAGAATGAACATGATAATGAAAAATCCAACTATGATATATTTACATTCTACATTCCAATAACATTTTGGAAAATTATAAATATTAATTTATAATTTTAATAAGGGTATTATGAGTTTACAAAATAATATTGTGTATGTATTTTTAGTTTCGGATTGGTATCCGTAAAAATGTAATTATTTTAGGAAAAATGAAAATATGTGATACCCTAAAAATGATACGTATTTTGCTTTTAACAAGATATAAGATTTTGGTGTAAGGTGGGGGTATTTTTGTGTAAAAGTATTTATTGGTAAAAAGGGTTTTTGTTGTGAGTGAGGGTAATGGTATATGTTAGGTTAGAAATTTCCTTCATACACAACTTAACAAACCAAACACTCTCATCCCTCCACCTTCTCCTTTCTATACACAAAATCTTTACACCTCCTCCCATTCTATTAGAACACTTATGATAATTTTGCAAGTCTCAAACTGAACAAAACATTTCTTTTTCAAGCTCCATCACTTTAGTTACAAGTTCTTCACCGAACCAAGGAAGTTGATGGTCCCTTTATGGAAATTGTTCATATCATCAAGTTAGAGCCACTACCACCTCAAGAAATCTCAAGCAATCACTTCATGAGCTGGAAATCCCTTGTGCACATTCTCTAGTGGTAAATACCCTCTTTCTTGCAAGTTTCTTTTTGTTAAATATCAGTTTTCCTAGTTCAATTATCAGAAAATAGGTTTTGTGTGATATTTGTGATGATCAAATTGAATTTGGAACTATTAGATTTATCTATAAGAAAAACTAACAATACTGGGATATGGTGAGATTAGTAGGAGACTACCCTTAAAGCCCAAGCCCCTAACTCCTCATGAAAACAGCCGGAATATTGGTAAAAACCGCCATTGGCGGGTGTTTTGATGAGTTGACTTTTGAATTTAGGTCAGTAGCTTCTTTTGGTAGTAATTAGGCTACTGTATTATTTGTTTTGTCCTAAATTATATATAGAGAAATATAGGAGTGTTTTAGTATGGTTTTGGTGATGTTTCCAACATTTAAAACTTGGTTTTTCGTATTTCTATACCTCGACTGGATTGTTCGACGTTCGTACTTGATGTCGGGGGTATATGGTCGTATTTAGAGTAAGTGAGCTATAGGTCCTAATATATGTGCGCTTAGCTCATTGTATCGCTATTGATTTGATATTTACGCCGTCATATCGTGATTACGATTGTAAGAACGATCGAGGAGATTTCAGAGATGGTAAGGACGGGCAAAACGATTATGGATTTCAACTAGCTCGATATGTTGGTGAGTAGATTTATATCTATGGGCGAAGTCGGGTGGATGGAATATAACACACCGGCAACCGATTAACTAGTATACTTATGATATATAGCTAGTCTATAGTGATATGTTAGATAACTTAGCCTACAACTAAATTAGTGTATAGTGGGTATCTATTAGATTACATATGGGTATGATTATATCTTGATATATGAGTATGGTGACATATGTATGCGACTATAGATCCGTACGATATGGATATGATATTGGATGGATATTGTATGAGAAATCTTACCGTACTTGTGATGACGAGATAGTGTTCCTGTAACAACCCTAACTTTCTGTACGATTTTTTTTCAAAATACAGAAAGGTACACCTAAACCTGAGCACGAGTTATAAGTTTGTTTTACTTTTGAACAGCAAGAAGGAGCTTATAGCTCATTAGTAAGACTTTGCACTTCTGAGATATAACACCTGAGTTCAAATCCCATCAGCTACATTATCTTTTTATTAAAATTTCTTTTAATCTTTTAGAAGCCCAGGGGTTTACACGTGCACTACACGTAAACTGAAAAGACACAGAATAAACAAACACGTGCATTAGGTTATACCAAGTGACAGGGACACGTGGCGAGAATCCGAGCCCCCACCCCAAAGTTTGGGCCGGCGTTATTGCTTGAAAACCGGCACCATCGGTTCAATCCGATGGTAATGCCCCCAATTTTCCCCCTGCAACTCTTGGCCTACCCCACTTCCCCCATATTGTTTGTTTACTCTAAATTTATCCAGAGAACAATAAACTGCCCCTTTAATCCAATTTTAATGCAAATTTTAATGCATTCTTCATCACCTCTAAACCCTAATTTTCCTTATAAATACCACACTCCATTTCACTCATCCTCATTCAGAATTTCCCTGCCAAAACTCTCAAAAACTTTTAAGTCCAATTGTGTACAAGTGGAGTTAGCAAAGGGCGAAGTTCCGAGGAGTTTTCGGCGATGAAACGACGCCCCGAAGCCTTCATTAGTTTCCTCTCTTCCTCCTCTTGTTCCCTATCTTGTAAGTCCCCTCTCCCCTCTTTTCTTCTACTTTAAAAACATTCATTTCTAAAACCCGATGGAAGCGGAGTTAATCCGACTTCCGATTCGGTTTTTCTTTAAAACGTTACTTTTCTTAATCAATAAAATTTCATACTCTCACATATTGTATAAAAAACATAAATAAATCTATTAAAACAAGTTTCATATCAAAATATTCTTTATTGAAATTTTTATTGTAGCTGTACAGTAAAATACCACATACTTCATTTTCCAATATAAAACAATATAAATTTGTATTACCTTTAGATAACTCACGAGGTAACGATCAACGTCATCACAATACACATCTTTGATATAGCACGATGAAGTTTTAAGAATTTATTCTTGGGATAAAACGACTTTACAAATAAATACCATTAACTTACAAAACCATTTCTATAAAAAAAAAATATTAAACAATTCCTTGCAATTGCGCTTCTATAACCAACTTTTGGGGTCCCCGTTCAGGATGGTGCGGATTATCGCACGTCCTCGGGCCTAGTAGAGTGAGATGTAGACCTCCGAAAGGAGCATTCGATCTCAATGGAATTTTTATGCATTTTTCTTTAGAAAATGAGATTTGTACAAGAAAATAAATAAATTATTTTCATTATATATATATATATATATTATCGAAATATCTATTTTAATTATATAAATATTCTAAGTTTTCTAAAAGAATCACTATTACATGAAAATACCATCCAAATATAACATAATTCCAATATTTCAAGAAAATACCATATATTATGAAATTAGGTTCTACTCACTAGAAATTTTACATTTATAAAATATACATCTATGAAAACCCTAAAGACGATAATTAAATTCTTGAGATATATTTTTAAATTATACCAAAACTATTTTTACAGAAACCCCCCCTCAAGTTATACTAAATTACAATAAGGACCCTAGTAAATATAGGTTTAAGCGGGACCAGTCTCTTGAGCCTCAAAGAGCCGGAAATATGGGTGCTTGCCTATTTAAGGTATATAATCTAACAAACGGTATTATCAACACGGTAATTGTCTTGGAAAAAGACACAAATCCTGTCGTCCATGTGCAGCAATTACTGATAACATCAAAACTAATTCAGGATTTCAAGTTCTTTTCAAAGTGTCTGACTCAGACTGAGTCTCAATCTAATCAATCTGATTTGAATGTGATTCAAGTATAATCTACAATCCAACATGAATCCGTCTATACAATCTATATCAATCTGTGTTAACCGAACCGAACCATGGATATACTCCGTCTGCATGACTCTCCATTTACATCCATTCTAATTACTGATATCATGGTTTCGGAAGGTCTTCCATTTACTACAAGACAATATAGACAATACAATACAATCAATACAATAAAACACTACGAGGTTTATAAAGGGATAGACCGGTACGGAATATGTTAAAGGTGGCACGAGGTGGTCACTTAAGACGTAATTACATCCATGCCATTGTTCCGTGGTATTTTCAACGGAGCCTTGTACAACGGGTTACCAAAGTCCACGGTGTAAGTTAGACTCCTCTCGTATACACTGGCATCTTCTGTACCAAGCTACAAACAACTACGCTAACATTATAATAAAACATTAAATAATTATACTCTCCTTCTGTCTATTCTATCTCTTTTCACCTTTGGGACTTACCGATCGATTGTTCGCTGACGACATTCCTATTTCTCTTCTTCTTTAGAATGTTGTCAGGTGGATCAGACGCACTTGAGCTCGAGACCAACCAGGAGCATTTGGAGCAGTATACTGAAGACCCAGAGCATTAGACTTTACTTTTACATATTTTCATTTCAGTTCATGACATTGTTTAGGCATTGCTTTCCATCTATGTATTTACAATTCCAGTTGTACCTGTAAAAGAATGTTAATAAATAAAGTTGCTGTTCATTTTCATTCCTGTCTCTTGTGTATTCTACTTTACATTGCTGAGATACGCTTAGCGTGTTTACTTCTGAGTAAATACGTAGCGGGCCTCGTCGCGTCCTCTGCCCGTACACTGGGAAGCGGGGCGTAACAGTGCCCAATATGGCCGAGATTCATTTGGACTCGCGGAGTCATGCGTTTATCCCGACTTGGGACATTAAGATTTCTTGAACTATACTCTTTTAAAACCAACGATTTGTTTCGACTTTTAAATGATAAATAATAAGGATGCGCTGCTATTTCCAAAACGGATATATATTTAAATACACCACAGCTTCCTTATTTACAAAATAACGTTTCGTTCCATTTTCACTTATAACGGTATAGCTCATAATAATTAGTTATGTTTAAATAATTATACATGTTACGATTCGATTACCTTTATATGCCCGCAATACGATTGCTTGTTATATACATTAGTTGCGTTATTATTCTTATACGAACACACTGATAGAACACTGCACAACTACCAATGAGTATTATGCTGCACAAATCACAAACGCACATATTACACTACACCTCATTGGTACAACCATGATACTGTAGGATTTCCACGCTTGGTAACGATAATGTTATTATATGAATGTGATGATTGACATAACCATGTGATAGTGATGTATGAACACCTTTGATAGAACACTTGCTCAAATACTAATAATTGCCATGATGCACGAGCATAGACGTGTATGCTATACTACACATCATTAGTATTGCCATGACATAGTAGAACCGTCGCATCTGTTTACATGATTGACTATATTTACGTACGACACATTTTGTTACATGTTGATTAAGTTGCGAATACCATTACCATGGGTATTCGTATGTAATTGTTATGAGTTTTATGATGTTTTTATCTATGATGATATATCGCAGTGGTATGGAACGTTGCTATATATATATATATATTATATCATCAGAATGAAGTATGCAATTATTGTTCTTCTTCAATTGATGTTTTATCTGGATACGATGATTTGACGTCCACCATGAGCTTGATATTTTCTGATTTGATTTTATTTCGAACCGAGTGGGGGAGCTATACAGTAGCGGACATGCTACATATTCGGACTGAGTGGGGGAGTATACAGTCGGATACATGGTGGACCCGGTTGAGACAGAGGGGCAGGAAAGCCGCATTTTAGGCGGGAAGCTTGGTGATAACACTCAATATCGAAGATAGTTTAGGGCACGGCGGATATCCGAGAGATACCGACCGGGGCTATTGATATCAAGGGAGGACTAGTCTGACGAGACGGTGCCTATGATATTTGGAGTTACGTGTCGGTGATAGACATGAAATTTATGATGATTTTAAGTATCGGTGATGGACACTCGGTAGATGTTGATTTTGAGTGTTGATGATGGACACTCGGTAGATGATGAGTTGAGTGTCGATGATGGACACTTGTGAGATTTAGAGTGTCGATACTGGACACTCATATGTTGATGTTGCGCGATCCGTTGAGATGAGTTGTTATAGTTATGCTATGTAGTAGCCGAAAAAAACTGATCCAGGGGACAGTATCTGAATACTATTTTCACATGTTGATACACATAAAGAAGTTTCTAAATGAGCTATAGTCTCATTATTTTTGACGTGTCTGGGATGACACAAGGATCTTTTAAACGGAAACCCTCATAAAACTCATTTCTAAAAATGCGTTGGCCCACTTCTTTCTACGGTGATTGCTTTGGTAGGTGGGTTACATGCTGTATTGTAACCACACATTATATATGTATATATTCTTTTGTATCTAGTTAAAAACTCCATCGACCAAAACTTGTACATTTATAGACTTAGAAGCGTGACTTAGAAGTTTTGTGTTTGTGGGCGTCGCACTTGTTGGAGTCGGCTTTATATTGTTGTTGATTATGTTTCGTTTTATTTTTCTTCGCCTTAGGCGTCATATATTATCTGCGTGGTTTCTCCGTCATTTGGGTGTGGAAGCTAGCTCCCGTTGGGAATGGTTTATATTTATTTTGTTTTGTACTTGGTTTTATTCAAAATTTACAAAGGAGGTGCTGCCCGATTTTCAAACGTTATAGATGTTTTTTCAAACCAACTTATTTAAACTTTAAGGGAAACTTGATTCCATCTAATGACTCTTTTTAAACTTCACCTCCACTATTTTCATAAATAGGTTTAGATTCCGGGGTTTTGGCTTACTTGGATTGCGTTGACATCTTTAGACGTCACGTGATCTAAGTGCCGGTCACGTGCCGCTTTCGGGTCGTGACAAAGTTAGTATCAAAGCGTTAGGTTTAATCTTTGTCCGAGTCTAGGTTTGACTATGTGGAGTCTGGGGCATACACTTTCGTTACCTAGGCTTGACCTTACGGAACTTAGACTTGACTTTGGGGGTCTTATACCCGAACTTCGTTATGTAGGTTGACTTTGGTTGATGGAGTAGCTACTAACTAGAGTGACGTACCGTACGTATATTCCGCAGCATATTTATGATACGATACTCCGTTTAAGTAACCTTAGGATATATATCTTGAGATCTTTTCTTTCTATTCGTTAAGTTGATTTATCCTCATCGATATGTGTTGGTTGTTCCGTTCACATGTCTACGCGAGCCGAGAGGGCTGCGGTTAGAGACGCGTTAAAGCAGGCTTGTCTGGGACGAGGACTGACCAGGGTGATATTCCGGTGACATAGGAACATGTAGTTTATCCTTATATAATAGGATTTCTAGTTTTGAGACGAGTTTTCTTTGGGATCCGTACCAGAGGGTCGGGTCATTTCTTGAGACCAGCCCGAGTTGGAGGCCTGATGTTATTCAGCTTACTCCGGAGTTTGTTGTGTTTCCTACTATTCAGATAGTGGTACCAGCCATTGCTGAGAGTATCGAGGTGTCGCTCCCAGAGTTCATGAAGCTAAAGTCTCCGGTGTTTACGAGTATAGATGTGACAGAGGATCCTTAGTCATTTCAGGATATGACGGCTAGGATAATTAGTATGTTGTGATGCTCCAATGTGAGATCGGTGAAGTTGACTAGCTTCTTTATGAGGGGTCTTGCTCAGACCTTGTTTGAGTCGCTCGAGAGAGATCGAGTAGTAGGTCTTCCTCCGATGGCTTGGGACGAGTTCTCGATGGTGTACTTAGCCAGATTTCTCCCATAGAGTTTCAAAGATACCGACTTCGTATTGTTGAGTCTTTGTATAAGATTCCGGGCATGATCGTAGCCGAGTATGACTTATAGTTCACGTAGCTATCGCGATACGCTTCCTATTTGATCGATACTGAAAAGAAATGGATTATGAGATTTGTTTGAAGTCCCGATGCGTAGTTGTTTCTCTCCATCGATACTGGGGGTTTGATATGTATGCATAGGCGTTGTAAACGGCCATACTTTCAGAGGAAAGTCTTAATGAGATTGTAGTTGTTCCGGAATGGAAGTGGATTCATTAAGGAGTGCTAGTTTCCAGTCAGTTCGGTAAGGATGATATCGACAGAAGCTATGATGGGTTCTTTCCGGAATGCTATAGTGATAGAGATTGGACCCAGGGCTAGTGGTATGACGTATATTCAGGGGTCTAGAGGTCACTTTCCTTGACGTGTACATTGCGAGAGGCCAGGCTACTTGGCCAGGAAATGTTTTGAGAGACGTCAACGTGGGACGGTTTCATTGCTATTCCTCAGCAGGCGATTGTATTGAGAGGCCGTGGTATAAGTGATCCACCGAGTCAACAAGAATCCAGAGACAGAGAACGTTAGACCATGGGCAGAAGGCAAGTGGGAATCCTTGCTCTGTCAGTTCCTGGTGTACAGACACCTTTCGACATTGAAGAAGGTGTTCTTCAATGTCATTTGTTTTTTATTTACGTTTTGGAGATCCGAATATCACGTTTTCGACGTTGAAGAAAAGATGATTCGATATCCGTTATTTTAACTTATGTGTTTTGATGATTTGAGGGTCACACATATGATTTTGTGCACACCAGGTGCACTTGTATGAGATTTTCCGTGCATGGTAGCTGCACTTGATCAACATTTTGTGCACACCAGATGCACTAGATTGATTTTCATGCACATTAGTTGCACTTGATTGAGATACCCTAGACGCATTTGATATTATTTGTGCACACCAATTGCACATGTTGATGTTGATGTTTTGTGCACCCTGATGTACTCGATATTGATTTTGTGCACCCTGATGTACTCGATGTTGATTTCGTGCACTCTAAATGCACTTGATATTGGTTCCATGCTCATTCGATGCAGTGGATGTTGTTGTCATGCACACCTGTTGCACTTAACACTGTTTTTGTTTTCATGCACACCCGTGGCATGTGATTTGGTTTTCGTGCAAACCCGTTAGGGTTGATTCCGTTTTCGTGCATTGCACTTTAGGAGATATATTATAACTTTGATTATATATTTTCGCTTGGTCGTGTGCTATAGATTTTCCACTACGGCTATGGTAATGATTGTGTATTTGATATACACAGTTGATTTCGCGTTTTGTATTTTCAACATAACTGGTGTAATTCTCATAGCATCTGCTAGAGTTACAGTTATGGGGGTATATGCTTTTGAGTTTCCATACGCATGAGTTGCGTTAGTGCAGTCTTAGCTCGTGTGAGACTTCGGAGTTCCATTGATTGGAGCAGACTATATGTTTTCAAGATTTAGGCCCCAGTGAGTTGATTTGAGTAGGCAAAATATTTTAAGAATGGGGTTAAATTTAAATTCGGGGACCGAATTTTTTTAAGGGAGATATTGTAACATTTTGGAAAATTATAAATATTAATCTATAATTTTAATAAGGGTATTATGAGTTTACGAAATAATATCGTGTATGTATTTTTGGTTTTGGATTGGTGCTCGTAAAAATGTAATTATTTTAGGAAAAATGAAAATATATGATATCCTAAAAATGATAAGTATTTTGCTTTTAACAAGATATGTGAATTTGGTGTAAGGTGGGGGTATTTTTGTGTAAAAGTATTTATTGGTAAAAAGGGTTTTGGTTGTGAGTGAGGGTATGGTATATGTTAGGTTAGAAATTTCCTTCATACACAACTTAACAAACCAAACACTCTCATCCCTCCACCTCCTCCTTTCTCTACACAAAATCTTTACACCTCCTCCTTCCATTCTATTACAACCCTTATGATAATTTTATAAGTCTCAAACTGAACAAAACATTTCTCTTTCATGCTCCATCACCTTAGTTACAAGTTCTTCACCAAACCAAAGAAGTTGATGTTCCCTTCATGGAAATTGTTCATATCATCAAGTTAGAGCCACTATCACCTCAAGAAATCTCAAGCAACCACTTCATGAGATGGAAATCCCTTATGCACATTCTCTAGTGGTTAATATCCTTTTTCTTGTAAGTTTCCTTTTGTTAAATATCAGTTTTCCTAGTTCAAATATTAGAAAACAGGTTTTGTGTGATATTTGTGATGATTAAATTGAATCTGGAACTAGTAGGTTTTTTTATAAGGAAAACTAAGAATACTGAGATATAGTGAGATCAGTAGGAGACTACCCTTAAAACCTGAGCCTCTAACTCCTCACAAAAACCGCCGGAATATTGGTATGAGTTGGCTTTTGAATTTTGGTCAGTAGCTTCTTTTAGTAGTAATTAGGCTACTGTATTGTTTGTTTTGTTCCAGATTACATATAGTGAAATCTGGGAGTGCTTTAGTATGCTTTTGATGATGTTTCCGACATTTAAAGCTTGGTTTTTTGTATTTCTATATCTCGACTGAATTGTTCGACGTTCGTACGTTGATGCCGGGGATATTTGGTCGTATTTGGAGTAAGTGAGCTATAACTTCTAACCTATGTGCGCTTAGCTCATTGTATCACTTTTGATTTGATATTTACGCTGTTATATCATGATTATGATTGTAGGAACGATCGAGGAGATTTCCGAGACGGCAAGGACGGGCAAAGCGATTGTGGATTTTAACTAGCTCGATATGTCGGTGAGTAAATTTATATCTACGGGGGAAGTGGGGTAGATGGCATATAACACCCCCACAACCGATGAACTAGGATATTATATATAACTAGTCTATAGTGATATGTTAGATAACTTAGCCTACAACTAAATTGGTGTATAGTAGGTATTTAGTAGATTATATATGGGTATGGTTATATCTTTATATATGAGTATGGTGACATATGTACGCGACTATAGATCCGTACGATATGGATGTGACATTGGATGGATATTGTACGATGAATCATATCGTACATGTAATGACGAGGATAGTGTGCCCAATACGACCGAGATTCATTTGGATTCACGGAGTCATGCATTTATCCTGACTTGGGACATTAAGATTTCTTGAGCTATGCTCTTTTAAAACCAACGATTAGTTTCGACTTTTAAATGATAAATAAAAAGGACGTGCTGCTATTTCCAAAACTGATATATTTTTAAATATACTGCAACTTCCTTATTTACAAAATAATGTTTCGTTCTATTTTCACTGGTAACGGTATAGCTTATAATAATTAGTTAAGTTTAAATAATTATACACGTTATGATTCGATTATCTTTATACGCTCATGATATGATTTCCTGTTATATACGTTAGTTGCGTTATATATGTTGCATTATTATTCTTATACGAACACACTGATAGAACACTGCACAACTACCAATGAGTATTATGCTGCACAAATCACAAACGCATATGTTACACTACACTTCATTGGTACTACCATGACACTGTAGGATTTCCACGCTTGGTAACGATAATGTTATTATATGAATGTGATGATTGACATAACCATGTGATAGTGATGTATGAACACCTTTGATAGAACACTTGCACAAATACTAATGATTGTCATGATGCACGAGCACAGACGTGTATACTACACTACAGATCATTAGTATTGCCATGACATAGTAGAACTGTCACATCTGTTTGCATGATTAACTATATTTACGGTACGACACATTTTGTTACATGTTGATTAAGTTGTGAATAACATTACCATGGGTATTTGTATGTGATTGTTATGAGTTTTATGATGTTTTTATTTGTGATGATATATCGTAGTGGTATGGGACGTTGCTATATATATATTATATCATCAGAATGAATTACGCAATTTTGTTCTTCTTCACTTGATGTTTTATCTAGATACGATGATTTGACATCCACCATGAGCTTGATATTTTCTGATTTGATTTTATTCCGAACCGAGTGAGGAAGCTCTACGGTAGTGGACATGCTACATATCCGGACTGAGTGGGAAAGTATACAGTCGGATACATAGTAGACCCAGTCGAGACCGAGTGGCATAAAAGTCGCATTTGAGGTGGGGAGCCTAGCGAGGACACTCAATACCGGATATAGTTTAGAGCACGGCAGATATCTGGAGGATATCGACCGGGATTATTGATATCGAGGGAGGATTGGTCTGACAAGACAATGCCTACGATATCTGGAGTTACGTGTTGGTGATAGGCACGGGATTTATGATGATTTTGAGTGTCGGTGATGGATACTCGGTAGATGTTGATTTTGAGTGTCAATGATGGACACTCGGTAGATGATGAGTTGAGTGCTGATGATGGACACTCGTGAGATTTAGAGTGTCAATACTGGACACTTATATGTTGATGTTGCGTGATCCGTTGACATGCGCTGTTATAGTTATGCTATATAGTAGTCGAACAGGACTGATCCAGGAGATAGTACCTGAATACTATTTTCACATGTTGATACATATTAAGAGGTATCCAAATGATCTATGGTCTCACTATTTTTGATGTGTCTGGGATGACACATGGATCTTTTAAACGGAAACCTTCTTAAAACTCATTTCTAAAAAGCGAGACGTATATTTTAAACAAAACACATATAATACTTCATAAACTACGTCTGCTACTTGTGCCGTGACATACGTACCATGCGGCTATTTTGAAAGGGTTTTACATATATTTTTCGGCTACTTTATAGGCTTATACATGGATGCATGTTATATACATATAAGATAGTGATATATTTTCAGGTTTACGCGATCGTTATTGATGCGTTCATAGTACTTGTGCATTATACATTTATTAGTACAAGATATGATAGTACTATACTTTATGAGTTAGGCAGATCGTTATACATTTCGATTTCTACCTGGCGATATAATTTTATTTATTGAGTTGGAAACTCACCCCCTTTGTGCCCCAGTTTCTTGCAGGATTTACCGATCGGATCAGTAGCGGCTTGCCGGTACACTTCTTTCTATGGTGATTGCTTTGGTTGGTGGGTTACATGTCTTATTATAACCACACATTGTATATGTAAATATTCTTTTGTATCTAGTTAAAAACTCCATTGACCAAACTTGTATATTTGTAGACTTAGAAGCGAGACTTAGAGGTTTTGTATTTATAGGCATCGCACTGTTGGAGTCGACTTTATATTATTGTTGATTATGTTTCGCTTTCTTTTTCTTCGCTTTGGACATAGTATATTATCTGCGTGGTTGCTTCGCCGTTTGGGTATGGAAGCTAGCTCCTATTGGGAATGCTTTATATTTATTATGTTTTGTACTTGGTTTTGTTTAAAATTTACAAAGGAGGTGCTGCACGATTTTCAAACGTTATAGATGTTTTTTCAAACCAACTTATTTAAACTTTAAGGGAAACTTGATTCCATCTAATGACTCTTTTTAAACTTCACCTCCACTATTTTAATAAAAAAATTTAGATTCCGGGGTTTTGGCTTACTTGGATTGCGTTGACATCTTTAGACGTCACGTGATCTAAGTGCCAGTCACGTGCTGCTTTCGGGTCATGACAAAGTTGGTATCAAAGCGTAAGGTTTAACCTTTGTTCGAGTCTAGCTTTGACTATGTGGAGTCTAGGGCATACACTTTCGTTACCTAGGCTTGACCTTACGGAATTTAGACTTGAGTTTGGGGGTCTTATACCCGAACTTCATTATGTAGGTTGACCTTGATTGATGGAGTAGGTACTAAGTAGAGTGACATACCGTACGTATGTTCCATGGAATATTTACGATATGATACTCCGCTTAAGTACCCTTAGGATATATATCTTGAGATCTTTTCTTTCTATTCGTTTAGTTAATCTATCCTCATCGATACGTGTTGGTTGTTCCGGTCACCATGTCTACACGAGTCGAGAGGGTTGCGGTTAGAGACGCGTCAAGGTAGGCTTATCTGGGATGAGGACTAACCGGGGTGATATTCTGATGACATAGGAACATATTGTTTATCCTTATATGATAGGATTTCTAGTTTTGAGGCGAGTTTTCTTTGGGATCCGTATCAGAGGGTCGGGTCATTGCTTGAGACCAGCCCGAGTTGGAGGCCTTATGTTATTCAGCTTACTCTAGAGATCGTTGTATTTCTTACCATTCAGACAGTGGTACCAGCCATTAATGAGGGTATCGAGGTGTCTCTCCCAGAGTTCATGAAGCTAAAGCCTCCGTTGTTTATGAGTATAGATATGACAGAGGATCTTTAGTCATTTCAGGATATGATGGCTAGGATAATTAGTATGTTGTGATGCTCTGATGCGTGATCGGTGAAGTTGACTAGCTTCTTTTTGAGGTCTTGCTCAGACCTTGTTTGAGTCGCTCAAGAAAGACCGAGTAGTAGGTCTTCCTCCGATGTCTTAGGACGAGTTCTCGATGGTGTACTTAGCCAGATTTCTCCCGCAGAGTGTCAGAGATTCCGAATTTGTATTGTTGAGTCTTTGTGTAAGACTCCGGGTATGATCGTAGCCGAGTATGACTTGCAGTTCGCATAGCTGTCGCGATGCGCTTCCTATTTGATTGATACTGAAAAGAATGGATTATGAGATTTGTTTGAAGTCCCGATGCGTAGTTGTTTCTCACCATCGATACTGGGGATTTGATACATATGCAGAGGCAATGAATACGGCCATACTTTCAGAGGAAAGTCTTGATGAGATTGTAGTTGTTCCGGAACGGAAGTGGGTTCATTAAGGAGTGCTAGTTTTCGGCCAGTTCTGTAAGGATGATATCGGCAGAAGCCGTGACGGGTTCTTTCCGGAATGCTATAGTGACAAAAATTGGACCCAGGGTGTAACAATCCTAAACTTTCTGTACAATTTTTTCAAAAATACAGAAAGGGGTACTTGAGCCTGAGCACAAGTTATAACTTTGATTTGCTTTTGAACAGCAAGAAGGAGCTTGTAGCTCGTTGGTAAGACCTTACACTGCTGAACCAAAGCACCAGAGTTCAAATCCCATCAACCACACATTTTTTTTATTTAAAATTCTTTTAATCTTTTAGAAGCCCAAGAGCCTACACGTGCACAACATATAAACTGAAGAGTCACGCATAAAACAAACGAGTCCACTGCAGTAGACTAAGCGTCGGGGACACGTGGCAAGGAGACGCGGCCCAACTCGGCCAACTCGGGGCAGCGACTCGATCGACTCGGCCGGCGCTGCCGGTCTGACTTGGTCGAAACTCCGATTTTTTTCTTTCCTCTGCACCCTTTGGACTACCCCACTCCCCCTGCACTATTTAAATTCTCTGCAATTAAACAGATAATTAAAATATCCCATTTTAATTTTTTAATTCAAAATTAAATACAATTTTTATCACACCTTTTCATTACCCTAAACCTTAATTTTTCTTATAAATACCACACCTAAAACCACCCCTCCTCACTTCCAAATCACCGCCCAAACTCAAGAAAATTCTCAAGAATTTTTGTGTGCAAGTGGAGTTGGCAAAAGGCGAAACTCCGACGAACTTCCGAAGACAATCCGAGGAGTTTCCGGCGACGAAACGGCGCACCGGTGTTTCCCCAATCTTCCTCCTCCTCTTCTATTGACCCTAATCCGGTAAGTCCCCCTTCTCTCTCTCTTTTGCCATTCTCAAATTCTTAATTCTTAAAACGTGTCGGAAGCGGAGTTATCCGGCTTCCGATTCCTTTTTCTTTCAAAAATACAATATTTTCTGAATAACAAACATACAAATTTTTCTATCTTGTTTAATACTCATTAACTAAGACAATAGAACAAGTTTGACATTAAAATGATAACCATAGCCAGTTTTATTTCAATTTTACATTAAAACCTTTATGTTTCATATCGACATGTTTATACCTTTAAACCATGCTAGTTTTAGAAAACTCACGCTGTAATGACCTACCTCCTCACAACACTCATATGTAACATAGCACGATGAAATTTGGAAACATAGATTTGGGAAAAATACGACTTTACACATAACTACTTCCGACTTATAAAAAACCCTTTTCTTCAAGATGTGTATTTTAACAAATCTTTGCAAATGCGTCTTTACAACACATTTTTGGGAATCCGTTCGGGATGGTGCAGATTATCGCACATCTCGGGCTTAGTAGAGTGAGATGCGGACCTCCGCAAGGAGCATACGATCTCGAAAGATTTAAAATACAATTTTCTTTAGAAATTGTGAATTCTATTATAATTAAAACTTATATTTTTAATAAATAAATATATATGTAATTAATATCAAAATATCTATTTTTAATATTTATAAAATTCCACATTTCCGAAATTCAAGAAAAGTATCTCATTTACACGAAAATACCATACAATTCCAATATTACAAATAAATACCATATATTATGAAATTAGGCTTTATTCACTAGAAATGTCATATTGATAAAATATACATCCATGAAAACTCTAAAGACGATAATAAAATACTTGAGGTGTATTTTGAAAATTATACAAAATTATTTTTATATAAAACCCCTTCAAGTTATACTAAATTATAATAAGGACCCTAATAAGCATAGGTTTAAACGGGACCAATCTCTTGAGCCTCAGGGAGCCGGAGATATGGGTGTTTTCCTATTTAAGGTAGACAACTTAACAAACGGTGTTATCAACACGGTAATCGTCTTTGAAAAAGACATAAATCCCGCCGTCCATGTGCAGCGGTTACCAATAGCACCAAAACATAATTCAGGATTCAATTTCTTTTCAAATTGTCTGACTCAGACTGAGTCTCAATATAATTAATCTGACTTGAATATGATTCAAGTATCAAACTTCAATACAACATAGATCTATGAATCCGTCTATTCAATCTAATCAATCTATATTGACTGAACTGAACCATGGATATACATCCATCTACACGATTCTCCTGTTACATCCATTTACTGATATCATAGTTTCGGCAAGTCATCCACGTATATACAATATACAATTCAAACAATACATCAATATAATCAAGACATCGTGGGGTTTATAAGGGATAGACTGGTACGGAAGCTGTTATAAGTGGGCACGAGACTTTAACCATAATACACCTAACCTAAATTCAATTGCTGTTGTACCGTGGCTGAACGGTTCCTTGTGCTCCGTATACCTTAGTCTCCGGAATAGTGGGACTCCTCTTGTATACACTGGCATTCTTCTGTACCAAGCTACAAACAACAGCGTTAATACTAAATACAACATTATAATAATAAATACTCTATCTGTCTATTCCATTCTTGTCTATTTATGGGACTTACCGAGTGATTGGTTCGCTGACGACATTCTCTTTTTTCTTCTTTGGAATGTCGTCAGGTGATTCAGACTCACTAGAGATCGAGCCCACCAGCGAGGATTTGGACCAGTTAGCTTTCGACCCGGAGCTCTAGTTACTTGTACATTTCATTTCAGTACTTTCCATTTATGTTATGCCACTGTTTAGGCATTGCTTTTCATTCCATGTATTTACTTTTCAGATGTATTGTAAAAAGAATGTTAATAAATAAAGTTGCTGCTCAATTATATCTATTGTCACTGTCTCTTGTGCATTTTACTTATATTGCTTAGATACGCTTAGCATGTTTACTTCAGAGTAAATACGTAGCGGCCTCATCGCGTCCTTTGCCCGTATACTGGAGAGTGGGGCGTGACAGGTTTTGTTGGTGGCCTATGCAGGTCAGAGCTGTATGGAACCCTACCATACAGTTTAGCTCTGCTTGGACAACCTAAGCAATATAACACAAGAACCAGCAACTGAAAACATTCTTTACAATTCATATTCCTTGAATCTTATCATTTCATATACTTTGAATATATCCTAAACCAAAATTTTCTTTCAAGGTCATGGATTCCCCAAACAACACCAGCACGAATGTCAAAAACACTCCCCTACCACTACCACTCACACCTACCGTCGCTTTTCCGATCAACGAGCAGACGGTTCTGCTTGAGGCAATCCGCAGCCTCCTAGAATGACTGCAGCAGTAGACTGCTATATTATTGAACCGACCATAAGTAGAAGCAACCGGTATAAAGCGCTCTGCCACCCAGATGGCAGGAGGAGCCTACCCTATACAACCTTCAAAACCCAAGAGACAGAAAGCAACAATTAACCAGTCAAGTCCAGGTTTTTGTTTCTACTGCAAGAAGGAAGGACACTTGTGGAAGGACTGTAGGTGCGCAAAAAGCCTATGCTTAGTTTGTAGCGTATCCAATTACGGAATTGGAAACTGTCCTTATAGACGCAACTCAGCTCACACACCCACCAACTACCCGTAGCGGCCAGCTATCCAGGTTCCTACACCTCGTCTTGCACTCCCAACTCCACCACCTGCACAACCTACTCGCCAATTCCATCAGGCACCGAGAAACATGCCTCGAGGGCAGAGAAACATGCTCCAAGGACAGAGAAATGTGCCTCCAGTTTGAAGGAATGTACCACGGCGTCAGGCTTTCCTTTTAGCGGCCAAAGAAGCAGAGGCCGTAGATCAAGGTAATCCTGGTAATTTCCTCAACTCTTTTCAAATCTTTCACAAATTTTTCATACACTACCAATATTTCTATCACCAAACTTTCCTTGAATCTGTTACACTTTCCTTTTTACAAATTTCGAGGATGAAATTTTTATAAGTAGGGTAGAATGTAACAACCCTAAACTTTCTGTACAATTTTTTCAAAATTACAGAAAGGGGTACTTAAGCCTGAGCACAAGTTATAAGTTTGATTTGCTTTTGAACAGCAAGAAGGAGCTTGTAACTCATTGGTAAGACCTTGCACTGCTGAACCAAAGCACCAGAGTTCAAATCCCATCAACCACACATTTTTTATTTAAAATTCTTTTAGAAGCCTAAGAGTCTACACGTGCTCAACACGTAAACTGAAGAGTCACACATAAAACAAACGAGTCCACTGCAGTAGACTAAGCGTCGGGGACACGTGGAAAAGAGACGCGGCGACTCGGTCGACTCGGCCGGCGCCGCCGGTCTGACTTGGTCGAAACTCCAATTTTCTTCTTTCCTCTGCACCCTTTGGACTACCCCACTCCTCCTACACTATTTAAATTCTCTGCAATTAAACAGATAATTAAAATACCCCATTTTAATTTTTTTAATGCAAAATTAAATACAATTTTTATCACACCCTTTCATTGCCCTAAACCCTAATTTTTCCTATAAATACCACATCTAAAATCACCCCTCCTCACTTCCAAATCGCTGCCCAAACTCTCAAGAAAATTCTCAAGAATTTTTGTGTGCAAGTGGAGTTGGCAAAGGGCGAAGCTCCGACGAACTTCCGACGACAATCCGAGGAGTTTCCGGCGACGAAACGACGCACCGGTGTTTTCCCAATCTTCCTCTTCCTCTTCTCTTGACCCTAATCCGGTAAGTCTCCCTTCTCTCTCTCTTTTGCCATTCTCAAATTCTTAATTCTTAAAACGTGTCAGAAGCGGAGTTATCCGGCTTCCAATTCCCTTTTCTTTCAAAAATACAGTATTTTCTTAATAACAAACATACAGATTTTTCTATCTTGTTTAATACTCATTAACTAAGACAATTGAACAAGTTTGACATTAAAATGATAACCATAGCTAGTTTTATTTCAATTTTACATTAAAATACCTTTATGTTTCATATCGATATGTTTATACCTTTAAACCATGCTAGTTTTAGAAAACTCATGAGGGAATGACCTACCTCCTCACAACACTCATATGTAATATAGTACGATGAAATTTGGGAACATAGATTTGGGAACAATACGATATTGCACATAACTACCTCCAACTTATAAAAAACCCTTTTATTCAAGATGTGTATTTTAACAAATCTTTGCAAATACGCCTTTACAACCCATTTTAGGGAACCCGTTCTGAATGGTGCGGATTATCGCACATTCTTGGGCTTAGTAGAGCGAGATGCAGACCTCCGCAAGGAGCATATGATCTCGAAAGATTTAAAATACAATTTTCTTTAGAAATTATGAATTCTATTATAATTAAAAGTTATATTTTTAATAAATAAATGTATATGTAATTAATATCAAAATATCTATTTTTAATATTTATAAAATTCCACATTTCCAAAATTCAAGAAAAATGTCTCATTTACAAGAAAATACCATACAATTCCAATATTACAAATAAATACCATATATTATGAAATTAGGTTTCATTCACTAGAAATGTCATATTGATAAAATATATATCCATGAAAACTCTAAAGACAATAATAAAATACTTGAGGTGTATTTTGAAAATTATACAAAATTATTTTTATATAAAACCCTCTCAAGTTATACTAAATTATAATAAGGGGACCAGTCTCTTGAGCCTCACGGAGCCAGAGATATGGGTTCTTGCCTATTTAAGATAGACAACTGTTCACCGCCGAATACAGAGACGGAACCGCGTAGGTTCATCTTGCCTGAATTTGGGGGCAGATGCTTTTTGGTTTTAGCTGTCCACCTCTCCGAAGATGCCAAGTTGATTTATGGCACCGTGTATCGGAGGTTTAAACGGATGCGATGTAGCAGACTTCGTCAGATTCCCTCTCGTTTGAGGGGTTTTTGATTGTGGGGATGCTCTTCCCTGCATGCGCAAGCCCCTGCAGTTAATTACGCTACCGCATCGCGGTAGCAACTTTCTCCTTCTCCAGATGGACACTTCGTGTCGTGTGTGTTTGTTTTGTTTTTGGTTGCCCATGGATTGTATACGGAGACTAATGTATGTTGTCGCCCGTAGGGCGTGGATTAGTCCAAATCCGTATTTTCTTAGATTTGGGTTTGGGTTGGGTTTAAGGATCGTTAATCTCATTTGAGACTAAGATCAACTTGAACGTTTGTTAATGATACGTTAGTTTAATTTTAGACTAAGATCTACTTAACAGGATTATTTAGATCCAACAAAAGAGCATTTGAGCTCTATTGTTTTAGTTTAGGGACATTGCGGTCCAGTTTAAAGACATCGTAGTTTGTAAAGTTTAAGGACATCATGGTCCATGAGTTTAAGGACCCCACAGTCCGTAGCAGTTTAGAGACGTCATAGTTTATAAAGTTTAAGGGCATCATAGTCCATGATTTTAAGGACCCCACAGTCCGTGGAATGTCTGGTTGTCGGGATCCATCACCTTTCTGAAGACGTTGAAGGATTACAACGACAAATATCAGAGGAGTGAAGAGATGTGCTCTTGAACCGATATTGGTTGGGAGATCTGTAGTCCAATTTAGGACTAAGATTAGAGATCTGTGGCCAACTTGGGCTCGGCCCATTCATTCAAAATGTTAGACATTTAATTAGGCTCAGTCTTTTAACAATGCTGAGCATTGGTCCTGACAACTTTTTGTCTTTTATTGAACGCTGAGCACTATTATGGCTCTGGGATTTATTATTTAAAGAACAATTTATGTTCTCTCAGTGTGGGCACGTGGCGCGCTTGGCGCTGAGCGCCAGTTAAAGAGCGCAGAGCGCTTATTGTGATGTAGCGCACACGTGAGGAGCACGTGGTGCGCTTGGCGCTGAGCGCCAGTCAATGAGCGCAGAGCGCTCCTAGTGAAGTAGCGCACACGTGAGAAGCACATGGCGTGTTTGGCGCTGTGCGCCAGTCAATGAGCGCAGAGCGCTTCTTTTAATTTGGAGCGCTAAGGCTCTGCAGCGCTGTGCGCTATATTTGGAGCGCTGAGGCGCTTCTTTTAATTTAGAGCGCTAAGGCTCTTTTAAATTAAGATCGCTAAGGCTCTGCAGCGCTGTGCGCTAGATTTGGAGCGTTGAAGCGCTTCTTTAAATTGGAGCGCTAGGGCTCTTTTTAGGCAACTCTGTTCTCTGAGAATTAAATTTTCTCTTATAAGAGACTTTGTCTCATGGATCTAAGAACACAGTTCTTATTTTATAGGAGATGTTTCAATCTCTTATATTTTTGGTGAAAGACTTTGCCTATATGGATCTATGATCATAAGAGAATTGAATTATTCTCTCCCCTTTTTATAATGAGATATTATGATCTCTTTTGTGAAAGAAAATTTGTCTTATAGATCTATGATCTGGCAAAAGAACTAAGTTCTTTTTCTGATGAGATTCTTTGATCTCTTTATTTTTACCTTGAAGAAATTCTTCTTCTGCTGAGAGCTTGCTCTTTTCTCTGAAATTTCTCAAAGTTTATGGGGGGGGGGTTTCCTCTATATGAGACTTGAAGTCTTGGGTCCTTTATATAGTAGAGGCTGATTTGTTGAATTGATTGAAGGGATCTTTTCTCTAATTGATTTGGGGATTTCCCCACCGTTGGATCTTTGATCCTAAGGCTTCTGTTCTACAGAAGGCAATTTTCTTGTTTTTAACAAGATTGGAAAATCTTTTCCCCTACAAAATTTATTCTGTATTTTGGTGAATTTTAATCACCATTGGATCATTGATCCAACGGTGCTCTGATTTTCAGAGCACAATCTTTCCTGTTTGGAAAGATTCTGAGGAATATTTCCGTAACAGAATTTTATTCTGGTCAATTGATGATTTTTAATCATGTTCGTTGGATCTTTGATCCAAAGGCCAAGAACATTTTATTCTATCGCTAGCGCTTATGTGCTTTGCACGTGGTGCGCTGCTTAGGGTGCAGCGCTCTTAGCGTTAATGCTCACGTGCTTTGCACATGGTGCACTGTTTAGAGTGCAGCGCTCTTAGCGCTAGCGCTCACATGCTTTGCATGTGGTGTGCTGCCTAAAGTCCAACGCTCTTAGCGCTCGCGCTCACGTGCTTTGCGTGTGGGGCGCTGCTTAAGGTGCAGCGCTTTTAGCGCCAACGCTCACGTGCTTTGCACGTGGTGCGCTGCTTCAGAGTCTTTGAATTTTAGCACTGGCACTCTTGGCGCGAGCGCTTTTATGAAGCGCAGTTTTATTTTAAATTTCAAAATTTGAACAGAGCTTTGCTCTGATTGGGGGAAACAAATGCCCCCACCGTTGCGCTCATGTGGCCTACACGTGAGTGCAGCGGTGGCAGCATCTATGCCATTGGATCAATTCAAAAGTTGAAACGGCTCTCAGTGCCTATGGCATAGATGCTATGCTCATCTCCAAGATATACATAGATGAACAGAGATCATACAAATGAGAGCCGTTTTCTGAGAATTAATTCTCCTTGACCCTTGGCCCTTGAGATGATCTCTGTTCATCTTCTTTCTTGTTTTCTGAGAATTAATTCTCCTTCAGAGCATAGCTCTTTCCCTTAAGAAATTTCTTAAGAGTCAAAACTCTGTCCAACTTAGGTAAAAATTGAACTTTTTAACAGAGCTTTTCTCTCCTTAGATCATAGATCCAAAAATATATCTTTAGGGTTTTACCCATTAACAGAGCTATGCTCATCTCCAAGATATAATCTTTTTAGGGTGATTTAAACCCATGAACTGGAATATTGTTCATGAAGAACTTAAGGGTTTATTCACAGATCTTGAAGATCTTGGAGTTTTTACTCTGTAGAAGCTTTACTTTTTAGGGTTTCTTGATGGATTGTTTCATCTTCCTTACAGAGCATTGCTCTTTAAAAATTTTGGGGGGAATTTTATTCCCCTCATGATTAATTATGACAGATGTCTGTTTGTTGCAGAGCACTGCTCTCAAGGAGTTTAACTCCTTGACTTGAGGAGTCTCTTATTAAATGAGAATCCTTTTTAGGATCCCCTCTTAATTGCACAAATTTGAATCTGTTGGGTGTTTTAATCAACACTTGTTTTCTTCATGCGGATATCAAGAGTTGTTTGAATCCCCGTGTTTCAGTCTGTCCGCTAAACTCTCATTGATTTTCATTTTCAGGTGCTATGGCCACTCATTTGTATGACCTTGACGAAATTATTTCTTATGGGGACATTCGCGCATTAGGCCACTGCCAAAATCAGGAGTTCACCAACGCTCAGTGCGCTGAAATCATGCGTCGCTTTGATGAATACAATGGTCGACTGCTTCCTCGTCGTTCCGCTCTTTTGAAGCTCAATGTGAGAGCGATTTGGGAAGCACTTCCTTTATTCTATGTAGGCATGCCGCTTAAGGCATTGAATGATGCCGAAGATAAGGTACACTCAGTGTATCTGATGGGCCTAATCTCAAAGAAAAGGCGAGACAAACTTGTTGATATTCTGCATCAAACTTTTCAACAGGCGACGATAATCGCTGCTTATCGAAGGTCGGAGGACATCAGTGAAGATCCTGACGCTTGCGAGCATGAGAGGAAGCATGCGAGAATGGTCAGAGAGGCCAGAAACATTTTAGATGGCCTTACTTTCGAATTTCTTAATCCATGTCCTTGGTTTGATGTCTTGCCATTGTAAACATTTTAATGATGCTTTTGTTTACTGTTTCCATCAATGTAAGAATTTTCTGAAGTATGAATGGCAAATTTTTCGTTTCCGTTCTTTTACTTTCTGCGTTAAACCTTTTCATATATACATGAACGAGCGCGCTCCGAATGCTTAACTGAATACGAATCAAATGTTCTCTTTATTGTCTTGCATGGTATGTGGTTGATGCCTGTAGGTTATGCCTTTGTTTTGACTTGGCGCGAAGCAGTTTTACGCGTTCTTGAGTAGCACCTCTGTTCCCCGCCGAATGGCGGCCAAGACATGGGCGTCTTTGCCTGAGATTTGGGGCAGATGCTATATGGTTTTATCCGTCTACCTCTCCGAAGATGCCAAGTTGATTTATGACACCGTGTATCGGAGGTTTAGACGTTTGCGGTTGATGTAGCAGACTTCGTCAGATTCCCCCTCGCTTGAGGGGTTTTTGATAATGGGGACGCTTTTCCCTGCAGGCGTAAGCCCTTGCAGTTAATTACGCTACCGCATCGCGGTAACAACTTTCTCCTTCTCCAGAATTTCACTTCGTGTCGTGGGTGTTTGTTTTGTTTGTGGTTGCCCATGGATTGTATACGAAGACTGAGTAATGCCGTCGCCCGTAGGACGTGGATTAGTCCAAATCCATATTCACTTAAGATTTGGGTTTGGTGTTTTTAGTTTAAGGATACGTTAGCCGCATTTGAAACTAAGATCAACTTAAACATTCGTTAAGGATACGTTAGTCTGATTTGAGGCTAAGATCAACTTAACGGGATCGTCTAGATCCATTTCCAGTTTAAGGACGTAGTGGTCCATTTAATATATGGCCGTCGGGACCCGTCACCTCTCTGACGACGTTGAAGGATTACAACGACATGTGTCAAAGGAGTTCGGAGATGTACCCTTGAACCTAAGTTGATTGGGGGTCTTATAGTCCAATTTGGGACTAAAGTCTGTTTGAATGTTTAAGGATACGTTAGCCATATTTGAGGCTAAGATCAACTTAAACGGGATCGTTTAGATCCGACAAAAGAGCATTTAGGAGCTCTATTGTTCCTGTTTAGGGACGTGGTGGGCCAGAGGATGTATGGCCGTCGGGACTCATCACCTCTCTGACGTCGTTGAAGGATTACAACGACAGGTGTCAGAGGAGTTCGGAGATGTACCCTTGACCCAAAGTTGATTGATTTAAAAGAGCAGCCGTGCTCAATCAATTTAATTTGAGGACTTACGGCCATGATTGGGCTAAGTCCAGTTGAAGATGTTCAAAATTTTTATTTGCATTTGACCTGTTAAGCCTGTTTAATAATGCAGTGCATTTGTTTTGGTCCATTGGACCTCTCAATTAGGCTCTGCCCTTTAAATAATGCATAGCATTATTTACTCTAACAGTGCCTCACATGGCTTGTCAGGCGCTTTGCGCCAATTGAGGAGCGCAAGGCGCAAACTCATATGGTGGTGACACGTGTCAAGATTTGAGGAGCGCAAGCGCAACAACGCAGTGCGCTGCGCTGTTGCGCTGCTGACACGTGGCGTGCCCTGGTGGCTTGCGCCAACACAGGAGCGCAACAGCGCAATTTTTCAAGTGCAAAGCACTGTTTTATGTTTTGATCGATTTTAAATCAAAGAAAACAAGTTTTTCTTGTTTTCAAAGAACCAATGGTTCATAAGAAAGTGCAAAGCACTATTATCATTATTTTTTTTATTGGAGATCATTGATCTTCTTCTCAGATCAATGATCTGTTTTTAAGAGAATTTTCTCTTCTTTCTAAAGGTTTTTACCTTTTTTGTTCTTGAGAAATTCTCTCCAATTCTTCAGAGTTCTCAATGATGATCTTTTTTTTGAGGTCTAGGGTCCTTTATATAGTGCCCATAAATTTGTTAAAGAGATCTTTCTCTGAGTGATTTGGGGAATTTTCCCCATCATTGGATCTTTGATCCAAGGGCTTCTGTTTTACAGAAGGCAATCTTCTTGTTTTAATAAGAACAGAAAGATTTCTTTAAAATCTTAATTCTGTTTGGCGCAAATGCTCCAGCGTGTGACACGTGTCAAGCAGCGCACAGCGCAGCGCAACCGCGCTAGCGCATCTGCGCTGACACGTGTCGCGCAGCGCAAAGCGCAGCGCAACCGCGCTGACACGTGTCGCGCAGCGCAACTGCGCTAGCGCATCTGCGCTGACACGTGTCGCGCAGCGCAGTGCTTGCGCAGCTGAAGCGTTGCTTCTTTTAATTTTGTTTTAAATAGAGCTTTGCTCTGATTGGGCGCGCTGCCTCGGGCGCTGCGCTGATGTATCAGCGCCTGACACATGGCGTGTTGCGCCCAGGATTTGAAGTGTTGCTTCAGAATTTGAATTTTGAATTTCAACAGAGCTTTGCTCTGATTGGGGGAAACAAATGCCCCCCACCGTTGCGCTCACGTGGCGCGCACGTGAGTGCAGCAGTGGCAAGCTCCTGACCGTTGGATCAACGGGTGAGCTGAAGGGGCGCAAGCGTCTTATAAATAGGACCTCTGGCCCTCAGAAAATCTTCACCATTTTTCAAGATTTTGATTTTCCAGAGCTTTGCTCTTGCTTAAGAACTTCAGAGCTTTGCTCATTTCCAAAGTTAGAAACTTTAGGTAAAATTAATTTAAATTAAATTAAATTAATTCAATATTAATTCATATCAATCTTAACTAAAAGAGCTTTGCTCTCACAGATCTTTTGATCTAAAGAAATCCCCATCGGGGTTTCATAAATAGAGTTTTGCTCTCAAAAACTGATAGATCTACAGAGATCTTGTTTATGGGTTCTCACCTATGAATAGAGCTTTGCTCTTGGATCAAATGTAGACTTTTTAGATCTGAAAAATGAAGCACTTATTATAAGTTTTCATGGATTTTTCAAGATTCCAAAATTTTTAATTCTTTTAAGTGTTAAAAATTTCTGATGGATCTTTCCATTATTACCACAGAGCTATGCTCTTTTAAGGAATCCTATTCTCCTGAGACCAGAGTTTGACAAGTGTCACTCTGTGACAGAGCTTTGCTCTGAAAGAGAAGATTTTCTCCTTGTCTCTAGGGATCTCCCATTGATGAGAATATTCTCTTGGGGATCTTTTCATTAATTGACAGCCCTACCCAATGATGGGACTGTCTTATTAAAATGAGGCACTTTTATCCAGATTTTGTGGGTCCCCATTTGGTCCCCTACCCATTGCACTGCATTGTGGTGTGATTAATTTTAATTTAATTAATTTTTAAATTCAGTTAATTAAAAGTTTTTTAAACGCCATGCGTTGGAATTGCAGCACTAACGGCTATTTTTTGTTCCCTTGCAGTGACCATGTCTCCCGATACTTCATTCCCGTTCGCCCGCTCGGAGGAAGGGTTTCTTGAAGCGCCCTTGGACCGCGAAGTTCTAGCCATGCTTAAGGACCACGATCCGGAATATAAGAGTCTCCACCTTTGGGGGTCGTGGTACAATCAGATTATTGTGGGTCGACGGAGCTTCACGTGCGCCGTACCGTCAGAACCGATTACGACAATTCATTATGCCACCCCACCCTCGGTGTAGTATGCCATGGAGATGGTTGATTGGACCTCGAAGGGCTTTCTTCATCCCGCTATAGATGCGATTCCGGTTCAGCATCCTATGGTTTTGGATATCCTAGGACGCCGCATCTGTCAAGGCGAGGCACGACCTTGGGGGCAATCATATAACATTGGTCTGATCCCCCGCCACCCGATCGGCTATCTGCCGTGGGCCCGGTATATCCTGTTGACGAAGAAGTCGCAGTTGATAAGGTTAGGATTGTACACTGCGGTTTACGTCTCTCTCTTCCAGTATCCCACGCTCCCCACCTGGTGGTTCAAGGCTTTCTTGGAGCAGTGGAACATTCCTACCCACACTTTCCTCGCCATGGATCGGGAAGTGTCAATTTCTCTGGAGGAGTTCACGGAGGTATCCGGTTTACCGGTTATAGGGGAACACTATGAGGAGTTGCTCCCGATAGACGAGTATGTCTTCGGTGCTAAGCTGGTGGTAAGAGGGCTCACGCCGGAGAAAGCTGTTCAACACCAATTCCCAAGCTTGATTAAAGTGTTGAACATCTATGAGGCCCTTTTCATCGAACATGGGAGTCGCGAAGTTAGCTTTGAGGATTTCATCGCTCGGTTCCTTCGCCCAAGCGTCCTCTCATTAGAAGCTGCCAAGTTTGCTACCCTGGATGACCCTTTCGGTCTAGGTTTGGATAACCTGTCAGCGAAGGAAATAGACCAAAAGGGTTTTTTCCTTCCGGACTTCCCGACCATGTCTTTTGCAGAAATTGCAGCCCCTGGGATGGACGAGGAGGCCTTTTTCTTAGGATTTCTCGGGTTGTGGCTGAGTTGGTTTGCGGTCCCAATGAACTCTCGCCATATGCGGCCTTCTGTCTTTTACCCAGCCCACCGGATGACCATCGGGGTAAAAGTGGCCGTTGGGATCGCTGGCTTGGCACACTTATATCATGGCCTCAGTAGAGCGGCGGATGCTAATAAGCCTGGGGTGCTGCATGTGATCTTCCTGATGCACTATTTCATATCGTGGCTCGAGCTACATACATCGGGTGTCTTCGGCATGCACAAAAGGACGTCGTTTTATGACAGGTGCAGCTTCCCTCGCATCATACAGTTGATTGGCGCATCAATTGTGAGTCCATCGCCACGAAATGCCAGGGGTTTACTCCTTCGCCCCCACACTGTTGGAGCCGGTGTGTCTTTCGTCGACAAGGTGTTGACTATTGGAAATGCATCTACCATTGCGGTGCGGCCATTGCAAGACACTTTCAAGGATGGAGCTTCAGTTTTAACGGCCCGGGAGATCCTCCACCTATATTCTATCAGACCGGGCTTCTTGTTGTTTAGGCAGAACGGTGTGGCGATTTTCATGAGATATAACCCGCATCGTTTCGCCCAACAGCTGAGCTACAATCAAGGGGTACTGCTGGAGGCCTTCTTATCGGAACCTGCTGCGACCGAAGAAGGGATAGAGAGCGCGCTGCATCATTTCATGCGTCTAAACACAGGCTCCCACTTCATTATCAGTGAGCCGGCTTGCGCCCCACGACTCCTCAGGGTATATATAGAATGGTACAGTCATTCGACGGGAGCCGTTATAAAGGAGGAAAGGCGATTGCTGGTCGACCGTAAGGGTGCGCCTCCAGGTAGCGACCGCAATGCTCCTTTAGTGCCAAGGACCCCAGTAGTTGCCCCTTTAAAAGATGCTAGAGCCGGGCCACCGCATGCGCAAAGTCCTCTGCACGGATTGCCACTCCTCGACATTGCGGATGCACCTCCAGCGCCCTGTGCTCCAGTGGAGACAGTGGTTGTAGCCCCGCCGGAGTCTGGCGTGGGTGCGGACATCGGGACCCGCCGCCTCAAGGTGGCTGCCAAGCGTAAGTCGATCCCGGGTGCACCTAGGGTTGGTGGGCAGAAGAGGAAAAAGAAGTCGCTCTTTGCCGCTGACGTCGCGTTCGGTCAGGAACCCCACGCTCCCTATGCTGAGGTCCTGAGTGAATACGGAACTAACGAGGGATTAGTCATGCCGGATGACACGGATTTAGAGGCCGCCCTCGAAGCTTCGGAGCGGTTGGCGAGGCGTGACGCATGGCTGGCTAAGCTTGCGGCATCAGGTAACCACTGGTCGCATTTTCCCTTGCATCATATCTTTATTATTGCCTTTGATTAACATTTTTCCTTCTTTTCTTCCAACAGGCATCACAACTGAAGAAGCCATCGCCGCTTTCCTGAAGACTTTCCAAGAGAAGGAACGTCTTAGAGCGTCCATGGGCCTTAGTAAGTTTTAATTCATCAATTTTTTATTTCCCTTGTATTATGGTCGATCTAACCTCTCCCTTTTTATTGCAGGAACCTCAATGCCGTTCCCGCCAAGCGACGCGGACATTCTGCCAGCTGCCGATGTTCCTGCTTCCTCGCGGCTACCGCGGGAGGTCCGTCTTGAAGAGCCGATGAGAGATGCCTTAAAGGCTCTGGAGGAATCTCTGAACGAGGACGACGACGCCTTGATGAAGGAAGCGTCGAGGAGGTCCATCGCGACAGCCCGGGAGGAAAAGAAGCGGTCGAGGCGCGAAGCAAAGGCACGTAGAGCTGCCTTGGCCATTGGAGCGGGCCCAAGCACCATTCCTCGTGCCGATACCCCGTCAGAAGAGGCACCTGTCTGCCTATCCACTGCTCACAGACAGGTGGCGCGTGCAGTTCGGAGTGCTAACGATAAATCTACTTCAGGTAATGAATCTTTCAAGATTTGTTTGTAAAAATTGTAAACTCGCCGGTTTTTATGTGTCTTATCTTGCAGGGCCAAGTCTGACTGAGGGGGAGGCGGAGACCGTTGAACCCAAGGAAACAGAGGAGGCGGCACCTGCCGAACCCGAGCCGACGGTGGGCAACGTTGCTGGGGTTGCAGAGCCTGAGATGGAGGTTGAGGGATCTGCAGCCGAGAAGGTCATTAATGCCGAGCCTGAAGTGGCGGCAAATGAAATGATCGTTATAACTGAGCCCAGGGTAGTGGCGGACGAGGCGCTTGAGGCCGGCGACCTCGTGGTGACGGCGGATGAGCCGATGGAGATCGCGGAGCTCGAAGGAGTAAAGGGTGAGATGGGGACGACTCTTGGGGAAGAGTCAGCCGCTCTCTCTCAAGAGTCCGGCAATGCTCCGATCATTGCCCTCCCCGCCTACGCTCTTCTTCCATCTCCTGGCTGCGCGAGCACGACGACGGCCTCCATTGAGTCGGGTGATGAGGCCATGGGCGGTGGCCTCATGTCGATGGAGGAGGGAGTTGCTTCCGTTTCAGCCGGCAGCTCATCAGGTAAATCCCAAGTTGCTATCTTTCTTTACCTTACAATCCTTTCTGACAAGTTCACTTTTGTTCGTAACGCAGGTGCAGCCAGCGCCGATACCCCACTGCTCGAGGGAGCGCCTTCAACGACTGCCTTGGCCGTGGTCACCTCTCAACCCTCTCTCATACCATCGAAGATGTTGAAAGGTATGGGTTTGCAACTTATTAATCTTATCTTTCAGACATATAATTCGTGTACTAAAATCGTACTGTTATGTCTTTTCAGGAGTGCTCTTTGACCATCTTTATCAAGTGTTGCTCCCACACTTCTCCTTCCAACCTGAACTCGCTTCTCCCTTTGGTGGCGCTGGTGAGTATAGTTCCCAACCGATATCTTTCTTTTCCAGTGATGGGATTATTTCTAACTTTTTCTCGTCCCGGTTGCAGTGCTACAAATCGAAGGGGGAGACGAAAGATCGGTCGCGCCACCGGCCCTTCCGGCCTTGCCATCTGCTGGTATAGTCGACTATCTCACCAATGACTTTTTCCATATTTCTCAAACCGTCATCTAATCGCATTTTGTCTTTTCAGCTATCGCTCCGGTCTCGGCGCCTTTTGAGTCTCACATTACAATGCCGGCAGGCCCTTCCCAGAGACGTCCGTCCTTGAAAGGTGCCGCGAATAGTCTGCGCATGTTGAACGACTACATCGAGGAACTCGATGTCGAGACTCCCACGTCTGCTGCAGACTTTGCCATGACGGTTAACCCAATGCTGGTGATATTTGCTAATTTCCATGACGAGGGCATTGTCGCATCTTGGGTTAATCACTGCCGGGAGATTGAGGCTTTCCTTCATCAGCTGGAGTCGACGCGTCCTGCCCCCGAGGTTTTGGCCGTGAGTACTCAACGGGCAGTGTGGCTCGAGCAAAGCACTTCTCATTTCCACCATTTGGAACAAGAAGCAGCTTTGAGGCTGAAGGAGTGCCAGGAGTCTTCAAGCGAAACTGCTCGCCTACGTGCTGAAGTTGAGGCGAACTCTGCTGAGGTGAAGGCTATCTTCGAAGGTCTTCTGGAGCCCATCAACATGGGCTGAATCTGAAGCAGAAGCTTGATGCTGCCGAGCGTAATGCCCAAGGCCGCGAAGCCACTCAGCAGGCCGTTGGAGAGCAGCTTGCATCTCTCTTGCAGCAAAGGGCTCAGGTGGAAGCAGAAATGGCGGTGGTGGCAGATCAAGAAAAGGCATGGAAGGAAGTGCGCGAACAATTGCTAAAATTATGCAAGGCGCTTCCTTCCCAATAGCTGCTTTTGTACCAATAAACTTGTAAAAATTTTCTTTTTCGAATAACATGTATCCATTCTTTATTCTTTTATACTGTTCACCTTGTACTTCTTTGAGTTAATGAATAAAGATACACATTTTTCTCTGCAATGTCTTGTATGCTCTTTCGCTTTCTCCCTTTCTCTTATTATCAGCGTATTGACTCGATAAACATAATTGGCAGATAACTTAGTTTTTTTTTAAAGAGATATCGATGGCTTAGGCCACAGGTTCAGATCTGCTTCCTAAGACTTTTCAACTCTATGAGCCGTGAGGGTCTCATAGAGACTTTTCTCCCTACGGATCGAGAGGATCTTGTAGGTGGGTTTTCTCCTTAGGAATCGTGAGGATTCCTAAGTGTGTTTTCTCTTATAAGTCGTACGGATCTTATAAGAGAATTTTTTCCTCTTACGAGTCGAGAGGACCCGTAAGCGGTTGTTTCCCTCATCGTCGAGATTCGAGTTTGGAGAGTGAGACCCGTGGATAGTATGCAAGAGACCGTTTTGGGCCAACTTGCAGGGTCCCAGTGCTTAGGAAACAGGCTTCTTTTATGTCTACTGCCTAAGGCTTTATCTCACGAGTCGAGCCGCATCGAGAATTTCTCGCAAAGACATCAATTTCTTCACAAGTCGAGACGAAACGAGAATTTCTCGCAAGAATATCCTAACATCGCAGTTAACCTCTGCTCTTTACGACAGAAGTCCGTTAGGGTCTGTGGTACTCAGGGTTTTGGCCGTTGTACCGTCGCATAAGCTGATATATTCCTCGATAGGCAATCGTGCTGTTCGAGTAGCCCTGCGACTGCCGTGTCTCCGATCCCTTCGGGGGCTGGACAAGGCGTCTTCAAGCAATCCTCCTTGGCAGTTTGACCGTCGGAAGAGCAAGCGTTAGGTATTTTGCCATGCCGCTTTTTACTTGAGGTTAGGCTCATTTTGGTGAGCCCCGATGAGTCATATCCACTCCGCGCTGGTGTGGGATGATCTCCGATAGTCTTTCAGGTTTTATGTGAGTTGCCGTCAAGACCCTGAAGCTAGGAATTTGGCCTTTGCTTCGTTTTTTGGCATCGCGTCTGCTGTATCGAGACGAATGTCGCGGTGGGAACTAGGGATTTTGTCGTGGCTCCGTTTGTTTGATTGTCGCGTCCGAACCCTGCTGGAGGAAGAACGCTGGGGTGGCATCTCATCTGCTGTATTGAGATGGATGTCATAGTTGTCTCTAGGTTGCTTGTGAACCGTCGAGGTTTGGAACTAGGGATTTTGCCGTGGCTCCGTTGTTTGATTGTCGCGTCCGAACCCTGCTGGAGGAAGAACGCTGGGGTGACATCTCGTCTGCTGTATCGAGACGGACGTCGTAGTTGTCTCTAGGTTGCTTGTGAACCGTCGAGGTTTGGAACTAGGGATTTTGCCGTGGTTCCGTTTGTTTGATGATGTTGCGTCTGCTGTGTCGAGACGAACGTCGAAGTGGTGACCATCCCGCACTGGTGCGAGATGATCTCCAGTTGTCTTCCAGGCTTTATATGACTTGCCGTTAAGACCTTGAGGCTAGGAATTTGACCTTTGCTTCGTTAGTTTTGTCATGCCCAAATCTTGTTGGGGGAAGGACACTGTTGTTGACATTGCGTCTGCTGTAACGAGACGAATGCTGAGGTGGAGCTGGGATTTTGCCGTCGCTCCGCTTTATTGACCATGGGGTCTTTTGTTGACGTCGCATCCACATCTTGATGGACTGCGAAGGAACGCCGTTGGTGATCTCTAAGTTGTCGATATCGACGTCGAGACCTTGAAGCTAGGGATCTTCCTTTGCTTTGTTTGTTGACATTGTGTCTGCAATATTGCAACAAAATCTCGAGGTTGTCTCTAGGTTGCTTGTGAACCGTCGAGATTTGGCTTCGATTTTTGATGGAGCCTGTTGGGAAGGTATGGTTCCCTCTTTGTTTGTGCCCCTGGATTGTATACAGGGATCGATGTGATCTCACCTGTAGGGATATCGACGTCGAGACCCTGAAGCTAGGGATCTTCCTTTGCTTTGTTTGTTGACATTGTGTCTGCAATATTGCGACAAAATCTCGAGGTTGTCTCTAGGTTGCTTGTGAACCGTCGAGATTTGGCTTCACTTTTTGATGGAGCCTGTTGGGAAGGTATGGTTCCCTCTTTGTTTGTGCCCTTGGATTGTATACAGGGATCGATGTGATCTCACCTGTAGGGCATAAATTTCGTTATATATATATATATTATTTCTTTCTGCGATGCTCTGTCATTTCAGCTTTTATATCGCGAAGGTCGCGATTGCCTAATCATTTCGGCTATTTTTTGCGGTGCCCAATCATTTCGGCTATTTAATTTATTTTCACTCGCTGCTTTTTATTGCGAGTTGCCCAATCATTTCGGCTATTTATTTTATTTTCACTCGCTGCTTCTTATTGCGAGTTGCCCAATCATTTCGGCTATTTTGCATGCATATATTTTTACTTGCTGATTTTTATTGCAAGTTGCCCCATCATTTCGGCTGTTTCGTGTGCATGTGCGGCCTACTGGCTTTTCGCTGTAAACCTGAAATTAGACACCGATTTCGGCATCAGCACCGCTACAACTGGGATATTGCCAGGAGAGAATCATCATTTGCCTCTGTCGATGTCGAACAAAGGTGGCTTAGCGAACAGAGTTAAGGTCCTGTCGGCTAAGGCTTTTGACTTCATGAGCCGTAAGGGTCTCACAAAGGTATTTTTCCTACAAGTCGTGAGGATCTCGTAGGTGTATTTTCTCCTTAGGAATCGTGAGGATTCCTAAGTGTATGTTCCTCTGTAAGTCGTAAGGATCCTACAAGAGGGTTTTCTCCTTGTAAGTCGAGAGGACTTATAAGGGTTGTTCATCATGCGCACATATCTCCAATCACGGATGAAACTTGGTTAGGGAAATATTTATTCGCGCCCGTGGATTGTATACAAGGGTCAGTATTGAGCCACTTGTAGGGCAATATCAAAGGTTGTGGGGGTTGCTTAAGCACAGGTTTAGGTCTCTATAACTTAAGACTTTCAAATCTTATGAGCCGTGAGGGTCCCATAAGAAAGTTCTCCTTACAAGTCGTGAGGATCTTGCAAGTGTATTTTCTCCTTAGGAATCGTGGGGATCCCTAAGTGTGTCGCTCCCTTGTGAGTCGTAAGGATCTCACGTGGGTGGTTTCTCCTTACAAGGTCGAGAGGACCCTGTAACTGTCCTTTAACGAGGTTGCGCCCTTTCGGGTTTTCATAAACACTCGTCGGTAGTCCTGCTATTTTTACTCACGGAGCCCTTTCGGGTTTTCATCCATGCCCTTTTTGCTTATGTACATACCTCTTTTTTATTCTTTTTATTTTTATTTACTTTTTTTTACGAGGTCGCGCCCTTTCGAGTTTTCACGAACACTCGTCGGTAGCCCTGCTGTTTTTACTCACGGAGCCCTTTCGGGTTTTCATCCGTGCCCATTTTGCTTATGGACATACCGTTTTTATCATATTTTTTTTATTTTCTTTTTCTTCTTTTTTTTTATTCATCTCGTTAGCCTAAGAATGCTGCGGTAGTAGTTTAAAGACGTTTCGGCCCTTCATTAGTTTAAGGACGTTTCGGTCGGCTGTCGCCGTATTTGAGGCGAATCTCTATTTTACTGACTTTTCGGTCTATGGGGCTTTCTCTATAACTGAGCATGATGCCCCCGGCGTATCCTTCTTTCTCAGAGCGTGCGGTTGTGGCGGGTTCACCTCCCAGTTTTCGGAGATGACGAACTTGCCTTGTTGGTATTGGTCTTCAACCCAGTTTTTGAAGACGTAACAGTATTCGATCGGATGGCCCAATACTTGGTGATAGGGCAATAATTAGAACTGTTGACATCATCCAGTTGTAGTTGGTGTTTCGGCTCCGGTAGAGTGATAAGCCTGTTATGCACTGCCATTTCGAACAGCCTCCTTGTTTCATCCTGATAAAATGAGTAAGGACGTCTTAGCCTCTCTTCGAGGGATATGCGTGGACGCATATTGTTTTGACGAACAACCGGTCTAGGGCCACTCGACTGTTGTTGAGTGTTGGCGACGAAGGTCATTTCCCCCTTTCCTTTATCCTTTTTGCTCGATCCTTTGTTTGTGGGGCCGAGATTTTTTTCGAGTAGCGGGCGATTGCACGGCTAAATGTTCTCGCAACTCCTTAATTCTTTCATTTTTGAAATGGATTCCTTGAGGAGAGGGTTGAGGGTAACTTCTTCGTCAGAGTCGCTTCCAAAGGTGATAATTTGCGATCCCTTGGAGTCGGCTATGTGACAGTCGTCGTCGGCTCTTTTGCTCTCATCTATCGCATTTTTCCGATATCTACGAGCTCCACATTTTGTCCTGTTGAAGTATTGCTTTTGAGCGACATACCCTTGCCACCAACACTTAAAGGAGTCGCAGTCTTCGGTAGGATGTATGATCTCCTGATGATATAAGCAGAAGTTAGGATGCATCTCTACTCCACCGAGAGTATTTTCTTCAGAGGGTGGTAGCTTCATTCCCGCTGACAGGGCTTTAGCAAACCTTTTCCTCATCTTGAATTTGTTTTTATCCGCAGTGGATGGCTTTTGATTTGACGGGAGCGCCTCGACTCTTTCGTCTAGTCGGCGGTGTTTGGCTCCTTCCAGTATGGCCATCTCACGCTCTTGATTTCAAACGGATCTCATTCAGGAAAACATCGATCAACTCGTCTGAGGGCCACGGAATTTCTGGTTCAGGGTCCGCCCTCAGTTGCTCGGCGCAAGGAGCCTCTTCATCATCCACCAATGAGTGAGAGATCACATGACAACTCGCTACGTAGTCTTCGGATTCATCTGATGAGTCTTCTCCATCGTTTTTGTTCTTGACAAAAGAACAAGCTGCCCCCATCGTGTCCGTCTTCTTTGGAGTGTGTGGCTGTTGTGGGTTTACCTTCTAGTTTTCAGACAGCGCAAACTTGCCTTGTAGGTACTGATCCTCGATCCATCCCTTAAAGACGAAACAATCCTCGATCGGGTGACTTACCGTTTGGTGGTAAGGGCAATAATTGGGATTATTGAGATCGCCTGGCTGCGACAGACGTTTTGGACTCGGCAGATTGATGAGTCTGTTGCGCACTGCCAGCTCAAACAGTCTTCTCGTTTTATTCTGAAGAAACGAGTAAGGACGTCCTAGTCTCTCTTCGAGGGATAGGCGTGGACACATGTTGTTTTGGCGAAAAATCGGCTTTGAATTATTCCGCTGTTGTTGAGTATTATCAATAACGATTGCTTTTCCTTTCTTCTCATTTCGAGAGTCGAGTTTCGGAGGAGACGGTCCATGGCCCATCTGGTCCATTTGGGCTAACTTGTCAATCAACGCTTGAAAGGTGGTCGGCCTGAAGAACATCATGAATTGCGAGATGGTCGCTTGAGGGTCAAGGGTACCCATGAACATGCCTACTGCAGGTGCCTCTTCTATGCGTTGTTCGCATTTCGACCATAGGTTCCGCCATCGTGTTGCGTATTGGACCCACGTTTCACCTGGCCTTATCCTGGCATTTATCAGTGCTGTCATCGGGGCGCGTTCACTAGCACTCGTGAATCTTTGTGTAAACAGTAGCTCCATCTCTGCAAATGTTTTGACAGAGTCGTTAGGTAGCTTCGAATACCATTCAAAGGCTGTTTCTGCTAAGCTGCCGATGTTAGTTATATGTATGCCCTGGAGGCCATTAATATGCTTGGACATATATAGGGAGGACTTTCTTGCTCGACATGATAGTATGCTATCCGGTTGATCTTTACCTTAACGTGTACACTGATTGTCTCTCTGTTACATGTTGGTAAAGCCCTTAGGATGTGTACTTGACTACCTGGACTATGATGCGGATCATACTAGTGAGGACATGGTAGTCCATAAGTACATCCTTCAAAGTCCCTAGTCGTGGGTGTATCGAGACGGGGTATCGATATACCAGAGTAGACTAGCGTATACCTTTTCGACCCATACAGATGGGCGATGGATGATCCCATATCCATTGGTGTTTGACATCAGAGATGATATACGGGTGCTCAGTGGAGACTGGGTACACTGGACGGACTCGCCGAGAACTCCCAGATGGTATTATACCTTACGTCAGATGGCAGTTCTCTAGTGACACTGGTACAGAGTAGTCTGTTGACCCGAGATCGTCATAGAGTCTTGTGTGGTTCCCACTGTACTTTGATTTCCACCTTACCACGTCCAAGAGGGCGTGCAAAACGGTGGTTTTTGGGTACAGTCCCGAGTCACATGGAGGCAATGAGCAATAGGAGGGGATTCGTCTCTTCCGGTATAGGGGGTTGATGTTGCGCTGTGTTCGATTGGCTATAACCGGAAATCCCTGGCTAGGGTTGCTGAGATTTACTGGTAAGTGTTACCAGCAGTTTCTCGAACTGTTATAGACCTCATATCGACACGACTTATCGAGCTGTTGGGGTCTGACGTTTACCACCCCTAGGCGAGATATGCGACATATCAGACGAACAGACCAGACTGTACGGTAAGTGTTACTGGTTGGATTCACAGGAGTGTGAGCGGGCTTGCTCGTCAATCTTCTGATCGCTCAATACCCGGGTGGCCATTACGTTTAGCAGACCGCTTGCGGCTTGTGGGTGTTTGATATGATCATCACCTGCTGCCGGCGTATTGACGAGTCTTTAGAGTCCTACACAGAGGTTTCCTGGCTCAAGCGAAACGAAATAGGAGCGCATATGAGATATGTGCGGGACCGAGAATAATGCGTGTGTGTGATACCGTATTCTATTCTCGCGATGAAAGTATCGAACGGTTGTATGCGATATAACCTAGTTATCGAATCAAGTATTGATTCGATAAGCCGATACATTGAATATTAGTCGGTTATATGCGATATGACCGGATCGTTAAATCAAGTGTTGATTTAATGATTTAATGCATAATTATATATTTGATATATTACTTTGCATTAACTAGTATCGGTTCACTTTAAATGGATTTTCTCACTCGGTTGTGCACATTGTATATGTGATATACTTTTGTGCATTTGTTTGTATCATGTTTGATGATACATGCAAAATTGGGTTTGTGTAAAGACTTATACCATGGTTATGATAATGGTTAGGGTTTTGATTTAATTCACTTATTTTTTTATCTATTTATTTTTGAGAAATAGATAAAAGAAAAACAAAATGGTTTCTTTCTTTCTTTCATGAAGCTTGTTGAAGCTTCATGAAGCTTTGACCAAGTGACCATTTTGTCTTCTTCTTTTAACCCTAACCATTCATCTAAACTCAAGTTAGTTCTCTACACAAAACCATGGTTAAAATTATGATAAGATTTATTATTCTTTTCTATTCAAAAACTTATCATAATATTCATTTTCTTCTTCTTCTTCTTCAAGAAGAAAACCTTGCTTCCATCAATGGTGATTTGATGAAAAGAGTGAGAAATCCAATTCTAAAGTGAACCCACTTCCTATTTCTTCATCCTCTACCTCTTGCCAAGTAGTATAGGGTGTTTTCTTCACAAGTTTCATGACTTGGTGAAGTTGGAGCTTGATCTTGTGATGCCTCGACGTAGATCATCTTCGGCATCGTAGTCGATGACCTAGCCCGCCTATTTCTCCGATGAAGCCGACACCAGAGTCCAAGATCCGATTTGTACAGCGGAGGGACGTCTACACGGAGCTATGGAGGTAGAGGACCGGATCTAGAAAGGTTGTATTTCCGTTCTTTTAGTTAAGTTGTTAACTAGTTGCATGTTTCGCCTAAATATCTAGTTAACGATCCGTATTAGGGTTTCTCGGCACTTGTAAAATTTGAAATTGGCATGGTTGATGCCTTGTGAGACTTCATTAGCGTGCCTAGGAACCCTACAGTGGTACCAGAGCCTAGCTAGAGCCTTAGGCGATGCTTAGACGATGTTAGAAACCCGATCGAACCGAAACCCTAAACCCAAAATTGCTCTCTGTACATTTTTGAAAATTGTGGATTTTTGAGAATTAAAAATATGCAGAAAAATCAGCAGGAATATCTAAGAGTTACTGTAAAATTCGATGCCCTAATTCCATCAATCCGTCGCGGTTCCGCGGCACGAGCCATGCTCGTGCGGCGGTTCCGCGGCCAATTTGTCTTATTATGCATTAAATTTAGCACAGTAACTCCTACTTTGCAGTGCTGGTTTTCCTGGGAATTTTTAATATTTATTAACGAGTTGAAATTTCTGGGTTGTATTGGGAGTTCGTAGATTTGATCGGATTGTCTAAACTTGTCTATGTGTTTTCCGGATAATTTTTGAATATGTTAAAAAGTTCGACCGGATATAAATACCCACTTTTTCCCCTGTCGGGAAATTTCCAATTGTTGGATTTTTCCGTAGTTTAATTACGTTCTAAGTAGTGCAAGTAACGTGATGGTCCCTCTAGAAGACAACAAACCTTAACTCGATTATGTGACCGTCTTGAACTGCCCTTTGAACCTTAGGGTTTGGGGCAGTACGGCGTGCCACATGTGAGGCGTTGGCTTCTACGGCTGGACCGTTGGTACTGAGGCACGAACTGAATGTTTTTAGACTTATTTCATGTGTTGAGCTGTATCGGGAAAACTTGGGTGTTTGAATGTTCGATCGGAAAGTCTAACATTTTCTATTTTATCTGGAATGTGATACAATAATTGGAATTCACAAGTAGTTATGTGATAACTGAATGAATGTTATAAACATAGCAGTTTAGTCTCACTTGATTGGTTGCCACAGAATTTTGATGTGATCAAAAGTCCGTCGCAATCACGTAGCGTACGCGGATACTCGCCGGGTAAACTTAATAGACAGCCTCACTCCATAGCCCCGACCAAGTGACTGTAGGAGAACCCCGTCGCTGAAAGCGTCCGTTCGGGTGCTCGTGGCAGCGGTGTTTCGCCTTGGTGCACTTCGTCGACGGTATCGGGGGTGCGGCCGCCTACTAAAGTTTGCGACTAGCATTCGATCAGTATGTCGGGAATCCTGTTGAATTGCCTGACTTGATATTGAAAAGTGTTTTCGATTTTGAGACTAAAATGCGGGGTTTATAATTGTTAGGCATGTGATGTCTAAGGTATTCATTTGATTAGGCATGCGATGTCTATGCAGATTGCGGATTCCAACTGTTGTAGTTTTACACTTTCTTTTCTGTGACCGTAAGTGTAATATGTGTTATCGCCGGTTTCGTTGCTATATGTCAACGACAGTTAGGATGCTCATATTTACTTACGTTGATGACATGTGATGTTATGTGTTGCTGGATATGTTATATTGGATCGTCGTGTTTGAATAGCCGGGGGTTTTATGTGAGATGAGTGTTTTTCATTTTCATTCATGTAAAAACTTGTATGTAATATTCTTTTATTGGGGCACTTCCAGGTTGCGGAAGATGTCCCCTTTTGTATATTATTTACTTTTCCGCACTAGGATAGACCCAAGGAGAGGGCACAAGTAACCGGGTTCTGGAGTCCAGTGGGAGACCAACTCGAGGAGTCGAGTCCGGGTCTCCTAACTCTAGAATTGGTAGGGTTGCTTGCCGCTCTCGTAGGGGTCTAGGGGTGTGGGTTTGGCTATTCATTGCGACCGTGGAATCTGTGTTTTATACTGGCTCGTATTGAAAACACGGACGTCCTAGTATATCCAATATTTCATATGATTCTTCTGCTGCGATATCTGTGATGTGATCATGTGATATGTTCTGTGATGGATACAGTATATAGTATATATGATATATTATATAGACGTTGCTTATGTTTTACACCCGCGCTAGCCCTGCCCCGCTCTGCCGTTAGTCACCTAACCTAACGGTGCACGAGGGGACATCGAGGCGAATGCGGATGGCATAAGTGTACGTCGTATTTATCTGTGATGTTTGGGTGATTTAAATGATGGGACCTCATTAATGAGATTAATGAAATAAAAGAAACCTAAAGATGTTGTAGAATCGAATTTCAAAATAAAACAGGTAGCTACAGTTCTTGCTTTGCACAGCGGTATATGTGATATATCCTGCACCTTATTCGATGAGGAAAAGACCGAGATCCCTTTACCGGGAGTGACTCCTTTAGCAATAATTGGCAGATGCTACACACTCGGTTTGTCTTCTGATTGCTTTTAAGTTTTTGCTTTGCACAGTGATATATATGATATACACCGCACCTCATTCGACGAGGAAAGGACCGACGATCCCTTCACCGGGAGTGACTCCTTTAGCAAAACTAGAAAAGCCTCAATAACACTCCATTTTTTTAAAACCATTTGATTCTACAACGATATCAAGTTCATTACGCAATAGGTTTTCAGAAAAACCTGTCGTAGCCCTCCGTCATTTCAGATAAGTCCTATTTAGTATTTGTGCTACGTTTGTTGACCTCCGTCAAGGCGTAGTGTGCAGTAGCTAACTAGTATTTATCTGCTTATGCATATGATGCAGATTGGATTAGGGTAGTCGTGCGGCCTTGTTGACCTCCGTCAAGGGTCGTGCGGGTGGGTTTAATTCGATCAAGAAATGATGGGTTGAACTTGACTAGTAGCCTATGGTTTGTTGACCTCCGTCAAGGTCATAGAGTGCTAGGGGCAAAATATTATCGGGAATTTCAAGTGTTGAAATTTGCAATGAGATTGCATACCTTCTATGAGATAGTTGGATCCCGATACCCGCTGCGAGTAAGAGTTACTCCTGGGAGAGTTTTACACATTACAATTAGCCGATCAAGTAGGTGTCTAGAAAGGTGTTAACGAGGTTACGCCTATGGGAAAACGAGGTTTACATTAATTAGGTTCGTGCGAAAGCACGGGGGACCTCCCTCAAAGTACCGACACTGGCCTGGCCGAAAGATTGGCGAACTTGTAGTTTGTAATTAATCCCGGCTAGTCTTTCCTTTTAGGGTTTGAAGGAAGATTTGATTAAAACAGTGGGAGCCATTCTGATTAGATAAAATAATAACCAATCTATTCTTGAAAGAGCACACGCTGAGTGTTTTCTTTTCTCTCTCTCCAGGTAGCGACCATATCACGCCTTAATCAAGATAATAAAACGGATATATTGACCGAACCCGCTTGTTATACTGAGCTGGGGAACGTTGGTCCTGCTCCAACTTATAATTGTTATAAGACATAGCAGGAAATTGGGGAATACCAGATTTCCCGTGCCGCCCAAACGAAGAAAGTGCATATGATGCATCTCCTTCGGGTGTGTTCGTTACACAGAACTGTTTCTTTGTATCCTCTACGTTCTGGGTATGTGATACCAGATCAGGATCCCAGATATGTAATCTGTTACATAGGGCTACAGCTAGGTAGAGAACTGAAAACGGGTGATAAGTTTCATGAGGCAGAAAACGGGGCAAGTGTTGCAGCCAAGTCTGTTGGTCACTGTCACCCTATATTCCAAATACATTGATTCTGAACGAATGTTATTAGATACCGAACCTGATATACAAAATCATATCAGTCTCTTTATAAGTAAAGAAATGATAAAATTTTGTATACTTGGATAATGTTTTGAACATTTCCTATATCAAAAGTTGATCGGTTCAGGCACGTTATCTAAAAATATTGATGTTCTAAATCAAACTACAGTTCTTTAGTATACGGAACACACACAAGAGGAAGAGTTCAGAAATGAACGAATCCTTCTTGAGGTATTGTAGACTAGGTCATATCAATGCGACCCGACTAGCTGAAGTTAAATATAGATGCATATTTAAATTAGTTTGAATTTACATCTTATAAAACTTGCCAGTCATGTCACAGAGATAAGATGACCATAGCTCTGTTTACTGGAAACAGAGAAAGAGTTAGTAAACTCTTGGGATTGATACATGTTGATGTATGTAAAGTCCCCTGTCTACAAATGCCAAGACCGGTTCTTTGTACTTCATTAAATTCTCTGATGATCTCTTTTGATTCAGACATATGTTCCTGTTGAAACACAAGTCCGAACCTTTTGAGATATTCACAGAATATAAGTTAGAAGTAGAGAACCAAAATACGGGTATAAGTATTATGTCCTTTGATGAGATCAAGGAGGAGAATACTTGAGCATGAAATTCTTGGACTTTTCTAAAGGAGAATGAGATTCTCTCTTAGCATTACTCCTCCGTATACACCATAGCACGATGGTATATCGGGGCGGAGCGATAACACCCTATGTGATTAGGTGTGCTCTATGATGAGTACTACTGAGTTACCTATTTCCTTTTTGGGAGTTATGCACTTGAGAAGCTGCATACCTATTGAATAGGGTTCAAATCAAATCAGTTGCCTACCACTTCATATTTGATATGATAAGGGAAGAGCCCATCTCTTAAGTTGGTTAAGATTTAGGGTTATCCGGGCTATGTATAAAAGCAAAATCCGGACAAGCTCGAGGCAAGGTCTGTGATGTAGAACTGGAAATGTTCCAGCTATACAAACTACGGCTGATGATTTGAAAGAACCAAAGGATTCAATAGTTACCAACGAACCTCAGCCTCTCCGCCGATCTAGTAAGGTTCCTCACCCACCTGAGAGATACTTCGGTTACTCTATGACAGTGGGAGCGAGGATTGCATCATGAGATGATGACCCAACTAGTTTTGAGCTGGCCATCAGGAGTGGGACTCTGTAAGAATGGTTGGATGCTTAGCGATCTTAGATGGAATCCATGTACACCAACAAAGTATGGACTTTGGATGCTATATCTGAAGGGTTAAATCCCCATCAGGAGCAAGTATATCTTGAGAAGATTACTTGGTGTAGATGGAAAAGTTGAGACTTTCAAAGCTAGACTTGTTAAAGCTTTTTCGTCATCAACCAGGCGTAGATAATGATGAAACCTTTTCAAGTGGCTATGCTTAAGTCCATCCAGATCCTACTTGCCACGGCTACATACCATGACTACGATATCTGGCGGTTGGGTGTCATGACTGCTTTTCTAAATGATGTTTTAGAAGAGAGAGTCTATAAGTACACAGCCAGAGGGCTTCGTAGACAGTGGGAGCAGCAGAAACGTGCATAAGATGCTTTATAAGATAAAGCAGGTATCGCGGAGTTGGAACATCTGTTTTGATGTAGTAGTCAAACAGTTTGACATCATCAAAATGGTAGATGAACCTTGTATAAACAAAAAGGGTAGTAGGGAGTATGGTGATGATCCTCGTAGAGTAAATGGATGACATACTCTTGATAGGGAAGGAGTTTCCTATGCTACGCTCGGTCAATCTCCGCTTATCACAATGATTCTCCATATAGGATCAAAGTGATACCTCCTAAATCCTGGGTTTTGGATCTATGAGATAGATCTAATTGGATGTTAGGATTCTCACTAGTTGTAGTGAGATGGTATCAATCGATCCTGGGGAGAATCACTGGAAGGGTTCCAGAGTGATAAGGACGACTGAAAGTCAGTCACAGGCATTGTCTTTACCCTCAGTAAAGGGACGGTATGTTGGAAGAGTTCCAAGCTAGATACCGTGGCATACTAGACGATAAAGGCTCGATACATCGCTACTTAAGATGCTACCAAAGAGGCAGTCTGGGTGTATATTTGTTCATGAGATGAACTTAGTTCCTCCCATTGTATGACAATGGAGTTGTGGCTTATGCCAAGGAACGTCCGTCCCATCAGTGATCCAGACATATTCTAAGGCAGTATCACCTGATCATGGAGATAGTTGATCTCCAGGGTGATCGAGGTTAGGAGAGTAGACTCAGAGGATAAACACGGCGGATCCACTCACAAAGGCCTATTCCCAGAGAGAGACTTTTATGGGATGGTTGAGTATGAGATACTACAACCACTGCTATCAGATGGCCCTAGTGCAAGTGGGAGATTGTTAGTTATATGTATGCCCTAGAGGCCATTACTATACATAATGTATATTGTAGTGGATGCTTGGACATATATAGGGAGGACTTTCTTGCTCGACATGATCGTATGCTATCTGGTTGATCTTTACCTTAACGTGTACACTGATTGTCTCTCTGTTACATGTTGGTAAAGCCCTTAGGATGTGTACTTGACTACCTGGACTATGATGCGGATCATACTAGTGAGGACATGGTAGTCCATAAGTACATCCTTCAAAGTCCCTAGTCATGGGTGTATCGAGACGGGGCATCGATATACCAGAGTAGACTAGCGTATACCTTCTCGACCCATACAGATGGGCGATGGATGATCCCATATCCATCGGTGTTTGACATCAGAGATGATATACGGGTGCTCAGTGGAGACTGGGTACACTGGACGGACTCGCCGAGAACTCCCAGATGGTATTATACCTTACGTTAGATGGCAGTTCTCTGGTGACACTGGTACAGAGTAGTCTGTTGACCCGAGATCGTCATAGAGTCTTGTGTGGTTCCCACTGTACTTTGATTTCCACCTTACCACGTCCAAGAGGGCGTGCAAAACGGTGGTTTTTGGGTACAGTCCCGAGTCACATGGAGGCAATGAGCGATAGGAGGGGATTCGTCTCTCCCGGTATAGGGGGTTGATGTTGCGCTGTGTTCGATTGGCTATAACCGGAAATCCCTGGCCAGGGTTGCTGAGATTTACTGGTAAGTGTTACCAGTAGTTTCTCGAACTGTTATAGACCTCATATCGACACGACTTATCGAGCTGTTGGGGTCTGACGTTTACCACCCCTAGGCGAGATATGCGACATATCAGACGAACAGACCGGACTGTACGGTAAGTGTTACTGGTTGGATTCACAGGAGTGTGAGCAGGCTTGCTCGTCGATCTTCTGATCGCTCAATACCTGGGTGGCCGTTACGTTTAGCAGACCGCTTGCGGCTTGTGGGTGTTTGATATGATCATCACCTGCTGCCGGCGTATTGACTAGTCTTTAGAGTCCTACACAGAGGTTTCCTGGCTCAAGCGAAACGAAATAGGAGCGCATATGAGATATGTGCGGGACCGAGAATAATGCATGTATGTGATACCGTATTCTATTCTCGCGATGAAAGTATCGAATGGTTGTATGCGATATAACCTAGTTATCGAATCAAGTATTGATTCGATAAGCCGATACATTGAATATTAGTCGGTTATATGCGATATGACCGGATCGTTAAATCAAGTGTTGATTTAATGATTTAATGCATAATTATATATTTGATATATTACTTTGCATTAAATAGTATCGGTTCACTTTAAATGGATTTTCTCACTCGGTTGTGCACATTGTATATGTGATATACTTTTGTGCACTTGTTTGTATCATGTTTGATGATACATGCAAAATTGGGTTTGTGTAAAGACTTATACCATGGTTATGATAATGGTTAGGGTTTTGATTTAAATCACTTATTTTTTTATCTATTTATTTTTGAGAAATAGATAAAAGAAAAACAAAATGGTTTCTTTCTTTCTTTCATGAAGCTTGTTGAAGCTTCATGAAGGTTTGACCAAGTGACCATTTTGTCTTCTTCTTTTAACCCTAACCATTCATCTAAACTCAAGTTAGTTCTCTACACAAAACCATGGTTAAAATTATGATAAGATTTATTATTCTTTTCTATTCAAAAACTTATCATAATATTCATTTTCTTCTTCTTCTTCTTCAAGAAGAAAACCTTGCTTCCATCAATGGTGATTTGATGAAAAGAGTGAGAAATCCAATTCTAAAGTGAACCCACTTCCTATTTCTTCATCCTCTACCTCTTGCCAAGTAGAATAGGGTGTTTTCTTCACAAGTTTCATGACTTGGTGAAGTGGGAGCTTGATCTTGTGATGCCTCGACGTAGATCATCTTCGGCATCGTAGTCGATGACCTAGCCTGCCTATTTCTCCGATGAAGCCGACACCAGAGTCCAAGATCCGATTTGTACAGCGGAGGGACGTCTACACGGAGCTATGGAGGTGGAGGACCGGATCTACAAAGGTTGTATTTCTGTTCTTTTAGTTAAGTTGTTAACTAGTTGCATGTTTCGCCTAAATATCTAGTTAACGATCTGTATTAGGGTTTCTCGGCACTTGTAAAATTTGAAATTGGCATGGTTGATGCCTTGTGAGACTTCATTAGTGTGCCTAGGAACCCTACAGCCGACAAACTGTCGAAGCAACAATTTGTCATCGCCTTCAGTATTGCCGCATAAGGCCCTGAATTGAGCGACATGCTGATGTGGATTCCCTGTCCCTTTATATATGTGGAATTTAGGGATCGTATATCCCGGCAGGTAACTGATTTGGTCATACCAGCCAGGATAGGGTCGTCCAGTTCTAACAATTTGCCCAGCCGCTTCACTCGCCTGATGAGCTCGTATTTGCTGAGCTATATAGTCCTCCAGTGCAGCTTTGGAAATGGTTTCTTCCTTGGCTGCTGCAAGAGCTGGAGGAGGACTAGATGTTTCCCCTCCGTCGTTTCCGACAATGATCGGAAGGTCTTTAGCTGGAGGGTCCGGCTGTAACATCATCCCTACCATATCTTAGAAGAGGAGTGCCATTTGTTTTATGTTAGCCGCTTGTTCTGCGGCTTCTTTTTACTTCTTTTCGAGGACTCTACGTAGGAAGTCAGCGTCAGTTTCTTGCTCATGATGCTGCTCTGATGATGCCTCCGAGCTTTCTTTTGGCCCGGTAAGTGCAGCCATTGTAGTCATCATTTCCTGAAGCTTCTGTTGCTGCTCCTGGGCTTTTGTCACGGATCAGGTGAGCGGTCGGTGACCCGTCGAAGCACGGCTTTCCTCCTTTCCGGAAGCCATATAAACAGTGTGCACCACCATGCCCCCAGACTTAGGGTGTTTATGTTCAGCGCTTTTACGGTTTGCCATGTTCACGGGGGCTTTTTGCGGCCTCCTTTTCTTCTGAGTGATTGACGTTGAGGGAGCCGTTGCAGTGGGCACCCGGCCAGCTGTTGCTTTTTCCGGCTTGACAGAGTAGTCCCTTTCCTGCCGAACCTTCATCTTTTTCTGTCGGCAGAGGTAGTCTTGATCAACAACTGAGTCTTGGACTTGACGCCAGACTTTGTGAATCTTAGAGGACAACCGCTGAGGGGGCTGCTCCAGCTTCTTTTCTATGTCATTCCTCACAGGTGAAGGAGTTCGTTTCAACACCACAGTAGGAGAGTTTCTGCGCACCATGTTCAGCAATTCAAAGCTGTTCCCGGTTGGAACAACAGCCTCGATCCCCACCATCGGAGCTGGTGGCGTAAATCCAGAGGGGGAGTTGCCCCCAGCTTTCCTTACTCGACGCCAGTGGCGACGTCGGGCGTGTCTTGCGGATGGAGCTGTTTCAGCTATAAGGGTGACTTCGTCGTGCCCCCTGCTCTGGGCAGAGGAAGTAGCTTTGAGGACCTCGCCTGGAGCAGCAACCGGAATGGCCAGCCTTGTAAAAACTGACTTCTTGGAAGGAGAAGCCTTTCCAATAATTTCATCCGCTTGAGCCGGGATGGCTATCCGCTTTGGGATGGCAACTTCGGGTATCGCGGGCTTGTAGGCACTCTGGCCTAGTCTGTTTAACACTGAGGTCTTGGAGTTGGGCGACCCGTTGAGAGGGGCTGCAGCAGTGGTAAGTCGATCAAAGACCGACTTCTTTGGGGCTTCTTGTACCGACATTGGGACATTGAAGCTCATCGGTGGAAACATGGTCCTGAAGAATAGTCCAGTGGTGGCTTGAGTTACTTGCTCCACCGGCATTTTGAAAAGGGAGGCCGCTTGGGGCCCATAGGTCACTCCTCCAGCGAGGACAGAGCAAGAGTTGCAGTTGCAGTTGTAGGCAGTGCAGTTTGAAGCCATTGATCTCCTGTTTTTTGCACGGAGCAAGACACCAAATCTAAGTACCTCGAATTCATAGGCAACCACAGCAAACCACGATTTGTTCACGAACACGACACACGGAGTGTGGAGTGGAAAGAGGAAAAGGTCCCACTGGGCATGCCAGAATCTGTTCCCCGCCGAATGGCGGCCAAGACATGGGCGTCTTTGCCTGAGATTCGGGGCAGATGCTATATGGTTTTATCCGTCTACCTCTCCGAAGATGCCAAGTTGATTTATGACACCGTGTATCGGAGGTTTAGACGGATGCGGCCGATGTAGCAGACTTCGTCAGATTCCCCCTCGCTTGAGGGGTTTATGATTGTGGGGACGCTCTTCCCTGCAGGCGCAAGCCCCTGCAGTTAATTACGCTACCGCATCGCGGTAACAACTTTCTCCTTCTCCAGAATTTCACTCCGTGTCGTGGGTGTTTGTTTTGTTTGTGGTTGCCCGTGGATTGTATACAGAGACTGAGTAATGCCGTCGCCCGTAGGACGTGGATTAGTCCAAATCCGTATTCACTTAGATTTGGGTTTGGTGTTTTTAGTTTAAGGATACGTTAGCCGCATTTGAAACTAAGATCAACTTAAACGTTCGTTAAGGATACGTTAGTCTGATTTGAGGCTAAGATCAACTTAACGGGATCGTCTAGATCCATTTCCAGTTTAAGGACGTAGTGGTCCATTTGATATATGGCCGTCGGGACCCGTCACCTCTCTGACGACGTTGAAGGATTACAACGACATGTGTCAGAGGAGTTTGGAGATGTACCCTTGAACCTAAGTTGATTGGGGGTCTTATAGTCCAATTTGGAACTAAAGTCTGTTTGAATGTTTAAGGATACGTTAGCCATATTTGAGGCTAAGATCAACTTAAACGGGATCGTTTAGATCCGACAAAAGAGCATTTGGGAGCTCTATTGTTCCAGTTTAGGGACGTAGTGGTCCATTGCCAGTTTAGGGACGTGGTGGTCCAGAGGATGTATGGCCGTCGGGACCCATCACCTCTCTGACGTCATGAAGGATTACAACTACAGGTGTCAGAGGAGTTCGGAGATGTACCCTTGAACCAAAGTTGATTGATTTAAAAGAGCAGCCGTGCTCAATCAATTTAATTTGAGGACTTACGGCCATGATTGGGCTAAGTCCAGTTGAAGATGTTCAACATTTTTATTTGCATTTGGCCTGTTAAGCCTGTTTAATAATGCAGTGCATTTGTTTTGGTCCATTGGACCTCTCAATTAGGCTCTGCCCTTTAAATAATGCATAGCATTATTTACTCTGACAGTGCCCCATGTGGCTTGTCAGGCGCTTTGCGCCAATTGAGGAGCGCAAGACGCAAACTCATATGGTGGTGACACGTGTCAAGATTTGAGGAGCACAAGCGCAACAGCGCAGTGCGCTGTGTCAGTGCGCTGTGTCAGTGCGCTGCGCTGTTGCGCTGCTGACACGTGGCGTGCCCTGGTGGCTTGCGCCAACACAGGAGTGCAACAGCGCAGATTTTCAAGTGCAAAGCACTGTTTTTATGTTTTGATCGATTTTAAATCAAAGAAAACAAGTTTTTCTTGTTTTCAAAGAACCAATGGTTCATGAGAAAGTGCAAAGCACTATTATCATTATTTTTTTATTGGAGATCATTGATCTTCTTCTCTGATCAATGATATGTTTTTAAGAGAATTTTCTCTTCTTTCTAAAGGTTTTTACCTTTTTTGCTCTTGAGCAATTCTCTCCAATTCTTCAGAGTTTTCAATGATGATCTTTTTTTTGAGGTCTAGGGTCCTTTATATAGTGCCCATAAATTTGTTAAAGAGATCTTTCTCTGAGTGATTTGGGGAATTTTCCCCACCATTGGATCTTTGATCCAAGGGCTTCTATTTTACAGAAGGCAATCTTCTTGTTTTAATAAGAACAGAAAGATTTCTTTAAAATCTTAATTCTGTTTGGCGCAAATGCCCCAGCGTGTGACACGTGTCAAGCAGCGCACAGCGCAACTGCGCTAGCACATCTGCGCTGACACGTGTCGCGCAGCGCAAAGCGCAGCGCAACTGCGCTAGCGCATCTGCGCTGACACGTGTCGCGCAGCGCAAAGCGCAGCGCAACCGAGCTTTGCTCTGATGGGGGGAAACAACCTCCATTTTGCATATAATTTAGGCAAATGTGGTCTGTAGATAGTAGATAACAGTCCATCTTAACCTCTTTGTAGGGCAGCGATGGCTTAGGAAACAGGTTCAGGTCTGCTGCCTAAGACTTTTCAATTTTATAAGCCGTGAGGGTCTCATAAAGATTTTTCTCCCTACGAGTCGAGAGGATCTCGTAGGTGTATTTTCTCCTTAGGAATCATGAGGACTCCTAAGTGTGCTTTCCCTTGAGAGTCGTAAGGATCTCCCAAGAGAATTTTCTTCCTTACAAGTCGAGAGGACTCGTAAGTGATTGATGAGTTGACCTGCTCCCGAATCAAAGCATTGCTTCGATGGGGGAGGTCGAGGGTTGAATTTGGTCGTGTTCTACGGGATCAGGATTGACGTATTTCCGCGACGGAGTCATTAGCTGACGTATTTCCGCAACGCGGTCATTGGCTGTCGTATTTCCGCGACGGGGTCATTGAATGACGTATTTCCAAGACGGGGCCATTGGCTAACATATTTCCGAGACGGAGGTCATTTGCTGACGTGTTTCCGCGACGGGGTCATTGGATAACGTATTTCCGCGACGGTGTCATGTGCTTTGTATTTCCAAGACGGGGTCATTGGCTGACGTATTTCCGCGACGGGGTCATTGAATGACGTATTTCCGCAACGGGGTCATTGGCTGACGTATTTCCGAGACGGAAGTAATTTGCTGACGTGTTTCCGCGACGGGGTCATTGGCTGACGTATTTCCGAGACGGAGGTCATTTGCTAACGTGTTTCCGCGACGGGGTCATTGGATGACGTGTTTCCGCGACGGGGTCATTGGCTGACGTATTTCCGCAACAGGGTCATTGGCTGACGTATTTCTGAGATGGAGGTCATGTGCTGACGTATTTCCACGATGGGGTCATTGGATGATTTTACGTCTGCCGTAACGAGACGATTGCCGAGGTGGTCTCTAGGTTGTCTGTGAACCGTCGAGATTTAGAACTAGGGACTTTGCCGTGGCTCTGCTTTGCCGATGTTGCGTCTGCTGTAACGAGACGAATGTCGAGGTGGTCTCTAGGTTGTCTGTGAACCGTTGAGATTTGGAACTAGGGACTTTGCCATGGCTCCGATTGGTGGTGTCGCTTTCGTGCCCTGCTGGCATGAGGAGGAACGCCGTTGTTGGTCTTCTGGGATGCAGATGTTGCTGTCAAGATCTGACTTTCCCTTTGACAGAGTTTGTTGGGACGTGTGGTTCCCTTTTCGTTTATGCCCCTGGATTGTATACAGGGATCGATGTGATCTCATCTGTAGGGCAAAAAAGTTTCATTTCATTTTTTTTATTTGTTTCCGTGATGCTCTATCATTTCAGCTTTTTATATCGCAAAAGTCGTGATTGCCCAATCATTTCGGCTATTTTTCGCGGTGCCCAATCATTTCGGCTATTTTTTCTTTTTTACTCGCTCTTTTTGTTGCGAGTTGCCCAACCATTTCGGCTATTTTGTATGCATATATTTTACTTGCTGATTTTGTTGTAAGTTGCTCCATCATTTCGGCTATTTTGTATGTATTTTTGACTCGCTGATTTTTATCGCGAGTGTGGAACTTGGACTCTGGTGCCAATCTCAGCATCAGCATCGTTGCGATTGGATTATTGCCAGGAGTGAATCATCATTTGCCGTGAAAAAACTTAGAACTTGATTCCGATTCAGGCATCAACATCGCTACAGCTGGGATATTGCCAGGAGAGAATCATCATCTGCCTCTGTCGATGTCGAATAAAGATAGCTTAGCAAACATGGTTAGGATCCTGTTGACTAAGGCCTTTTTGACTTTACGAGCCGTAAGGGTCTCATAAATTTACTTCTCCCTACGAGTCGTGAGGATCTTGTAGGTGCATTTTCTCCTTAGGAACCGTGAGGATTCCTAAGTGTGTGTTCTCTTATAAGTCGTAAGGATCTTACAAGAGTGTTTCTCCTTATAAGTCGAGGGGACTTATAAGGGTTGTTCATCGTGTGAGCATATCCCTAGTCGCTGGTGGGATTCTGTTAGGGAAATATTTATTCGTGCCCGTGGATTGTATATAAGAGTCAACATTGAACCGCTTGTAGGGCAGTCTGGGAAAGATGATGGCTTAAGAACAGGTTCAGATCCCTGTAACTTAAGGCTTTTGAATCCAATGAGCCGTGAAGGTCTCAAAGGGGAATTCTCCCTACGAGTCCTGAGGATCTCGTAAGTGCGTTTTCTCCTTAGGAATCATGGGGATCCCTAAGTATATTGCTCCTTTGTGAGTCGTAAGGATCTCACTCAGGTATTTTCTCCTTAAATGGTCAAGAGGACCTTGCAAGTGTCTTTTAACGAGATTGCGCCCTTTTGGGTTTTCACAAACTCGCCAGTAGCCATGCTGTTTTTACTCACGGAGCCCTTTCGGGTTTTCATCTATGCCCATCTCGCTTATGGACGTACCGTTTTTTTTTGCGTCAGCCTTGGGGTGCTGCGGTCCGTAGCATTTTATAGACGTCTCGGTCAAGCGTAGTATTTTTTCAAGAAATGGCAGTTTATTGGCCCGAAGGGTCTTTCACCATGCATATCCATGAGCAAGTAATCCTCACCCTGGTAGACTTTGTCTATGATGTACGGGCCTTCATAGTTCGGCTCGAATTTCCACCCTTTGGCACGATTGGGGATCATTGGTCTCTTGACCACTAGCATGAGTTCGCCTTGGCGAAATATTCTGTAAGTCCATGCTACCTCTCCTGGTACTTTCGGGCAGGCGGAATTTGGTGAAAAACAATTTTCTAGAGGCGGTAACATGGACTCAAAACCGGATCTTTGCTAAACATCTATCTAACAACCTAACTAGGAGTTGTTAACTACTCGGTTAGGGGGTTATACCTTTCTTTCTTGAACTCCTTCGTCTTCAAGCCTCGATGGTTGTCCGGATCGGCTTCACCCCGTCGTCTCCTTGCGCCGAAGATCGATCCACCTGAAAGCTTCTACCTTTGGCTTCTTCTTCGAGCTTTGAAGAAACTAGTTCACTCGGTTTGCCAAACCTTGTGAACTAGAGTGAGTAGAGAAGAGTGTGTTGGGATTTTCTCTATGGTTCTTGGTTCTCAACACATGAGACAAGTGAACCATAGACTAAAGAGAGGGAGAGCAAGAGGAAGAAGATGAGAGCTCAAGAACACAAGAGAGAGAAAGGAAATGAAAGAAAATGAGCAAGACTTTTCTCATTTGGCTCTCATAATCCAAAAACATCATAACCAATAATAGCAATCAAGTATTAGTGATGGTTTAAGCTACAATAGCCATATCATTTCATGCACTCATTTTGCACAAGAGAACAAGCAAGCAAAAGTCTTTGCCATGAAATGATAGCCATTGTCATCATGATGGTCAACTAGTCCAACCTAGTCAACCGGTCAACAAAGTCAACAAGTCAACAAAGTCAACCCCTCAACAACCATGTCACTATAATACTTAATTAATATTATTGTTAATTACATATCATATTCTCATTAGGGTTGAGCAAAAAGTCAATAGTCAACAGTCAACGGTCAACAACCCTAATGAGAATCCTCTGCCTCTGTCTCTCCGTCAACTGTGCATACACACCCGCATCCGCGTTCCGAGGAATACGAATACATACTGGATAAAACCAATCCCAAAACATACACTAGGATCTAGCTTAAACCAAATCCCGCTAGTGTTAACTGTCCGGACACTGTACGTGCATAAGTGCATGGATGTGACCGAACCCTGTCGCAAAACCATGCGACCTGTCGCAAAACCATGCGACCTCTACTCTTTTGCCTAAAGGCGAATAGCTTTCTGTGTGGGACTCTAAAGACTCGACACTACGCTGGCAGTAGGTTTAACTACAGACCGCAAGCGGCACTAGCTGTGCGTAATGGTCCCCAGGTAGATGCCGACAAGAAGACTGACGAGGTGAAACCCATTTGAACTCCTACTGAGCCTGAATATGACAATCTCCGTACAGTCCGGTCTGTTTGTCTGATACATCGCATGGCGGGCCTAGGGGGCGGTAAACGTCAGTCCCCTAATAGCGGTACAAGTCGTGTCGGAGTGAAGCCCAATACACCCTGAGATAACACTGGAAGCCAACCAGTATATCTCGCTTGCCCTGGCCAGGGACTACTCGTGTAATGGCTCTCTTAGACACAGTGCGATGTCAACCCCCAATACCGGGAGAGACGAATCCTGTCTAACCATCACTGCCTCCAAGTGCTTCGGGACTGCACCCAACTACTACCTGTTTGCATGACTCCTTTGAGCCGTGGTAGGGTAGTAATCAAAGTACAGTGGGAACACACTCGAGACGAAGTGACAGTGTCAAGTCAGCGGACTAAGCTGTACTCATGTCACCTGGGAACTGATGACTGACGATAGGTATAATACCAACTGGTCAGTTCCCGACGAGTCCTATCCAGTGTACTCGTAACCCAACGAGCACCCGCATACTATCTCCAGTACGATGTACTGATGGCTGTGGGACAGACCATCTCCCACTCTGGGATGAGAAGCGCATGCGCTAGTCTACTCCGGAGTATCGATGCCCTGTCTCGATAGTCCTGCGACTAGGGACCTGCATAAGGATGTGCTTATAGATTACCCAGCCCCCACTAGTGTGACTGCCATCACAACGCTGGTAATCAAGCAAAGATCCTAAGGGCTCCACTAATGTGTATAGGCGATATACTAAAATAAACACATGTACACATTGAAGTAGAAACAAACCAAGTAGCATACTACTATTTTGAGCAAGATTGTATATACAAGGTGAATATCCCAAGCTACCATTAAGTATATACAAACTAGTATGATACAGTAATGGCCTCTAGGGTATATACACTAACAATCTTCCACTTGCACTAAGGCCATGTACTGGCGTATCGAAGACCTATCTTCTCGATCAGCCGCTCGAACTGAGTCTGGGGCAAGGCCTTGGTGAATGGATCTGCAGTGTTATCTTCTGAAGCAACCTTCCGAACCTCGATCTCCTGGCGATCCACGATCTCCCTGATCAGGTGATACCGCCTCAAGATGTGTCTGGATCTCTGATGGGACCTGGGTTCCTTCGCTAAAGCTATAGCCCCGTTGTTGTCGCAATACAGTGGTATTGGATCAACAATGGACGGAACCACCTGAAGTTCTTTCAAGAACTTCCTCATCCAGACAGCTTCTTTTGCGGCATCAGATGCAACGATGTATTCCGCTTCCATCGTCGAGTCTGCAACGGTTTCCTGTTTGGAACTCTTCCAACACACCGCCCCTCCATTGAGGGTAAAGACAAAACCCGACATGGACTTGGAATCGTCCTTGTCACTCTGGAAGCTGGAGTCAGCAAAGGCCTCGATCTGGAGGTCTTTTCCGCCATACACCAAGAACATCTCCTTAGTCCTTCTTAGGTACTTGAGAATGTTCTTTACCGCTATCCAGTGTTTCTCCCCAGGGTTTGACTGATACTGGCTTACCACACTCAGTGCATAAGCTACATCTGGTCTGGTACATAACATCGCATACATTATAGAGCCTACCGCAGAAGCGTAGGGTATAATAGACATGCGATCCCTTTCCAAATCAGTTTTGGGAGACATCTCTTTGGAGAGGGTGATCCCGTGACAAGCCGGTAGATTACCGCGCTTGGAATCTTCCATACTGAATCTTTTCAGTATGGTGTCGATGTACCTGGACTGTGAAAGTCCTAATATCCTCTTGGATCTATCACGATGGATCCGGATCCCCAGGATGTATGAGGCATCACCCAGGTCTTTCATGGAGAACCTGTGTGACAAGAACCCCTTGACAGATTGTAGCATAGGAATGTCATTTTCTATTAAGAGAATGTCATCCACGTATAAAATGAGGAATACTACAGTTCTCGCTACAAATCTACTATAGATGCATGGTTCATCTGTATTTTTGATAAAGCTAAATTCCTTGACCGTCTCATCAAAACAGATGTTCCAACTCCGTGATGCCTGCTTTAGTCCATAGATGGATTTAAGCAACTTGCACACCTTTCCGCTGCTCCCACTCTGAATGAAACCCTCTGGCTGGTCCATATAGACACACTCCTCTAAATTTCCATTTAGAAAAGCGGTCTTTACGTCCATCTGCCAAATCTCATAATCTTGGAAGGCAGCAATGGCAAGAAGGATCCGAATGGATTTTAGCATAGCTACTGGAGAAAAGGTCTCGTCATAGTCCAAACCAGGTCTTTGACGAAAACCCTTTGCAACCAGTCTAGCTTTATAGGTCTCAACCTGTCCATTTACACCAATCTTCCTTTTGAAGATCCACTTGCATCCTACGGGTTTTACCCCGTCTGGAGCAATGTCCAACGTCCATACTTTGTTGGTGTACATGGACTCCATTTCGGTCCGCATTGCATCCAGCCATTTTACCGAGTCAATGCTCTGAACGGCCTGCTGGAAGCTAGTAGGCTCATCATAATCTATGATGCAATCCTCTCTATCCCCGTCTATGAGAAAACCGTAGTATCTCTCAGGCGGATGAGACTGCCTACTACTCCTGCGGAGCGGCGTAGGAATGTCCTGTTCTTTTGAACCCTCTGGTTCCACTAAGCTTTCAGTAATAGCTCGTGGTTCTGGAATTTCTTCCAGTTCTACTGTGCTCCCACTTATCTGGGTTTCCAAAAACTCAGTTTCCAAGAAGTAGACATGACAAGAAACAAAAACCTTTTGTTCCTCTTCGCAGTAGAAGAAATATCCCTTGGAGTTCTTTGGATATCCCACGAACTTGCACTGTACTGAGCGTGCCTCGAGCTTGTCCGCATACTGCTTTTTAACAAAAGCTGGACATCCCCATGTCTTAATGTGCTTAAGATAGGGTTTCTTCCCACACCACATCTCATATGGTGTGGTAGGCACAGTCTTAGTGGGAACTCGGTTCAAAAGGTATGCAGCTGATTCTAGCGCATACCCCCAGAATGATCGCGGCAACTCAGCGTTACTCATCATGGACTGTACCATATCCAATAGGGTTCGGTTCCGTCTCTCCGATACACCGTTATGTTGCGGAGTGTATGGAGGAGTAAGCTGAGAGAGAATTCCATTCTCTTTTAAATAGTTCAGGAACTCGGCACTCAAGTATTCACCACCTCGATCCGATCTTAGAATCTTGATACTTTTGCCGGTTTGTTTTTCTACTTCATTCTTATATTCCTGGAATTTTCCAAAGGCTTATGACTTATGTTTCATTAAGAAGACATAACCGTACCTTGAAAAGTCATCCGTAAAAGTAATGAAGTAAGAATAACCGCTTCGCGCATGTGTAGACATTGGACCGCACACGTCGCTGTGTACTGGTCCCAAGAGCTCGCTCGCTCTTACTCCGTGTCCAGTGAACGGAGTCTTTGTCATCTTTCCTTTGAGACAGGATTGACAAGTGGCATACGATTGATATTTGAACGGATTCAAATATCCTTCTGTATGTAACTTCGTCAACCTTCTCTCATTGATGTGACCCAGTCTACAATGCCACAAGAAAGTCTGATTGATTTCTGGAGACATTCTTTTGTGTGTATTCTGGACATTGAAAATCTGTGGTTGGTTTAATACGTATATACCATTGCTCAATGTACCTGACCCAATCATAACTTGATTAAGGTGAATGTTTACAACATTGCTTACAAACGCAAATTCATAACCTTCTTTAGAAACCAAAGATACAGAAATGATATTACAAGTTGCGTTGGGTACAAAAAAGCAATTACGCAAATCCAAAACATGTCCATCTGACATTCCCAGGTGATAGTCCCCCACGGCCTTAGCATCCATGCTAGCTCCGTTCGCAACTTTGAGGGTCATGTCACCTGCCTTCAAAAACCTACGGTTTCTCAACGCCTGCAAAGAATTACAGATATGAGATCCTGATCCGGTATCCAATACCCAGGAAGTAGAGTTTATTGAAAGACAGTTATCAATAACATACACACCTGAAGCTGAAGCCGCAACCTGCTTCAGTTCCCGTGTTCTGGCTTTCCAAGTCCTGCAATCATTCTTCCAGTGTCCCTTCTTATGACAATAGAAGCATTCTTCTTTATCCACAAGCTTTCCCACTTTCTTTGTTGCTTTTGCCTTTCCCTTCGTATCCACTTTACTAACACCGCCCCTTGGTTTGGCGGGGGCTTTCTTCTTCTTTCCCTTGGCTTTCGCCTTGGACCTAGAAGAGGAAGATCCTCCTACAAATAAAGTGGATGTTTTCCTACCTTTCTGTAGGGTGCCCTCTGCGCTCCTCAGCATGTTGAGGAGTTCTGAAAGTTCAACTTCCTTTTCTTGTAAGTTGAAGTTCAGGATAAACTGGGCGTAAGTGGAAGGAAGGGACTGGAGAATCAAGTCAGTATAGAGCTCATTCTCCAACGTGGTCCCAAGGTCCGCGAGCTCTTCTATGTAGCCAATCATCTTAAGCACGTGTTCCGCTACCGATGATCCGACGGCCAACCTTGCCGAAAATAACTTCTTCGACACTTCGTATCTTGCGATACGAGACTGCTCTCCATACAGTCCTTTCGTATGGAGAAATATGGATTCGAGGTCCATATTCTCGTGCCTCCTCTGATGTTCGTTGTCCATAGAGGCAAGCACGAGGCACTTGGCCTTCATGCAATCGATTTCCCAGGTCTTACGGATTTCCTTATCCGCGATGCTGGTTTTGGGACCTGGGACAGGGGGAGCTTTGGTGGTAAGAAGATACCCCAGCTTGTCGTAAGTGATTGCCATCTTGACATTCCTGAGCCAATCTTTGTAGTTTGGCCCTGTCAGTATGTTTTTATCTAGAAGTAACTTAAGTCCAGTCATGTCGATTGGTCGCTGCAATTAGGAGAGAGAGAAGAAACACTCAGCATGATGCTCTTGCAAGTTTAGAATGGTTTTTAGTTTGTCTAAACATGATGGCTCCCACTGTTTCTCGAATCCCTCCTCAAACCAAAAAGGAAGAATTAGTCAGGATCAATCTCACCGTAAAATACTTGCTTAACCGTTCAGCCAGGCCAGTGTCGGTACTTCGAGGGAGGTTTTCCAACGCTTTCGCGAAGTTCCTTAATTAAATAACCTCTTTTCCCTATGGGCGTAGCCCCGCTAACACCTTTCTAGACACCTACTTGGTTTATAGCATTGATCGTTAAGTGAGAAATTTCCCGAGGAGTAGCATATACTCACAGTAGGATCGGGATCCAAATATCATCACGTGACGAAACTGAAGGAATCCTACCAGAATCATCACACTCCAAATGGTATGCAACACTAGCAAGTTTCAGTTCTTTTGAAACTCCCGATGTGGATTTTTGCCCCATGCTCTTATGACCTTGAGTTTGGCCAACAAATCATAAGTCACATGTTAAGTTCTATCCGTCGTTCTCCAGGTTAATTTGAATCCACCCGCACCTACCCTTGACTTTGGCCAACAAGGCAATACGACTGTTCCAAACCAACGCATCTATCTATGCTGCACATGAATACCCAATAGCTACCAATCACTATGCCTTGACTTTGGCCAACAAACATAGCTTGAATACTATTGACTATTCATGTGAAACGACGGAGGGCTACGAATGGTTTTGGCGAAACCGTGAACGTAGTGAACTTGATATAATCGATGGAACGAGATAGCTTTTAAAAGGAGTGGCTCAAGCTCCGTATTTAAAAGTTGGTTTTGAAAAGAACCGAGTGGTTTTTCGAAAGTGTTCCAACGACTTTTACTTGGTTTATTTTTCTTGCATTAGTTCTTTTAATGCGTGATATTCTTGCATTAGTTCTTTTAATGCGTCCCATTATTTAATCCTACCATTGCAGAAAACAACCAAAATATGACGTACGCTTATGCCATTCACATTCGCCACGGGGCCCCGTCATTACCCGTTAGGTTACTTAACTAACGACAGAGCGGGGGCTGGGCTAGCGCGGCTGTAAAACATAAGCAACGCCTAAATAATATCATATATAGATATATTGCAATGATAGCCATTTCAGATCACAGATGAACACACTGGATATACTAGGAATCCGCAATCGTACGAGCCTGTAACGAAAAGCAGATTACACGGTCGCGGTGAATAGCCAATACCCCACCCAAGACCCCTACGGGTGCGGCAAACTACCCGCCAAGTACCCGAAGCGAAGCAACCTCCCTCAACTCCGTGCGTAGGCCACTCGGCACTTCGGCATACCCGGTAGTTTGTGCACCCCCTCCATGGGTCTATCCTAGGAGAAAAAACAGTAAAAAGAAATTATACAATGACGGCTACAACCCCGACCCGGTTGTGCGGCCATACAAATAATTATTACATCAATTTACAAATTTACATGAATTGAAAGAAAAGAAAACTCTCGTCTCACAACCCCCGGCTATTCACCCACGACAATCCAATGAATTCATATACACATTCCAGCAACATTACAGATCACAGATTTGTATAACCCCCACTAATCGACATATAGCGATTAGCAGACGTTCAATACAAATATCACATCACAGATAAAAACCCGTCAGCTTAAGTCATAAGAAACTCGATTAAAATACGGTTTTTAAAGCCCCAAAAACAAAATTTTCTTTCTAGAAAATCTGGGCTGAAAAAACATATACCAAAATTCCCAAAATACCCCATATAACAAACTGCAGTGAAGACGATCCAGAGAGGAGCTCAATCGGCCGCGGAACCGCGGCAATAGCAAGCTATTGCCGCGTTTCCGCGGTGGTTTGGTGAGATCTCTGGACCGTTTTTCTACAGTAGACTATAAAAACCCTGAGTCGATTTTTAAAGCATGATTTATTACTTTTACAGTACTTTGAAAATCGACAGCAAGCATGAATTTCGGGTTCATTTCGGGACTTTTTCTCCGATCGAATTTCTAGCTACTATGCTAACATGTTAGATATAGTTTAACTAGGCTCTGATACCACTGTAAGTCCATGCTACCTCTCCCGGTACTTTCGGGCATGCGGAATTTGGTGAAAAACAATTTTCTAGAGGCGGTAACATGGACTCAAAACCGGATCTTTGCTAAATATCTAACTAACAACCTAACTAGGAGTTGTTAACTACTCGGTTAGGGGGTTATACCTTTCTTTCTTGAACTCCTTCGTCTCCAAGCCTCGATGGTTGTCCGGATCGGCTTCACCCCGTCGTCTCCTTGCGCCGAAGATCGATCTACCTGAAAGCTTCTACCTTTGGCTTCTTCTTCGAGCTTTGAAGAAACTAGTTCACTCGGTTTGCCAAACCTTGTGAACTAGAGTGAGTAGAGGAGAGTGTGTTGGGATTTTCTCTATGGTTCTTGGTTCTCAACACATGAGACAAGTGAACCATAGACTAAACAGAGGGAAAGCAAGAGGAAGAAGATGAGATCTCAAGAACACAAGAGAGAGAAAGGAAATTAAAGAAAATGAGCAAGACTTTTCTCATTTGGCTCTCATAATCCAAAAACATCATAACCAATAATAGCAATCAAGTATTAGTGATGGTTTAAGCTACAATAGCCATATCATTTCATGCACTCATTTTGCACAAGAGAATAAGCAAGCAAAAGTCTTTGCCATGAAATGATAGCCATTGTCATCATGATGGTCAACTGGTCCAACCTAGTCAACCGGTCAACAAAGTCAACAAGTCAACAAAGTCAACCCCTCAACAACCATGTCACTATAATACTTAATTAATATTATTGTTAATTACATATCATATTCTCATTAGGGTTGAGCAAAAAGTCAATAGTCAACAGTCAACGGTCAACAACCCTAATGAGAATCCTCTGCCTCTGTCTCTCCGTCAACTGTGCATACACACCCGCATCCGCGTTCCGAGGAACACGAATACATACTGGATAAAACCAATCCCAAAACGTACACTAGGATCTGGCTTAAACCAAAGCCCGCTAGTGTTAACTGTCCGGACACTGTACGTGCATAAGTGCACGGATGTGACCGAACCCTGTCGCAAAACCATGCGATCTGTCGTAAAACCATGCGACCTCTACTCTTTTGCCTAAAGGCGAATAGCTTTCTGTGTGGGACTCTAAAGACTCGACACTACGCTGGCAGTGGGTTTAACCACAGACCGCAAGCGGCACTAGCTGTGCGTAACGGTCCCCAGGTAGATGCCGACAAGAAGACTGGCGAGGTGAAACCATCTGAACTCCTACTGAGCCTGAATGTGACAATCTCTGTACAGTCCAGTCTGTTCGTCTGATACATCGCATGGCGGGCCTAGGGGGCGGTAAACTTCAGTCCCCTAATAGCGGTACAAGTCGTGTCGGAGTGAAGCCCAATACACCCTGAGATAACACTGGAAGCCTACCAGTATATCTCGCTTGCCCTGGCCAGGGACTACTTGTGTAATGGCTCTCCTAGACACAGCGCGATGTCAACCCCCAATACCGGGAGAGACGAATCCTGTCTAACCGTCACTGCCTCCAAGTGCTTCGGGACTGCACCCAACTACTACCTGTTTGCACGACTCCTTTGAGCCGTGGTAGGGTAGTAATCAAAGTACAGTGGGAACACACTCGAGACGAAGTGACAGTGTCAAGTCAGCGGACTAAGCTGTACTCATGTCACCTGGGAACTGATAACTGACGATAGGTATAATACCAACCAGTCAGTTCCCGACGAGTCCTGTCCAGTGTACTCGTAACCCAACGAGCACCCGCATACCATCTTCAGTATGACGTACTGATGGTTGTGGGACAGACCATCTCCCACTCTGGGATGAGAAGCGCATGCGCTAGTCTACTCCGGAGTATCGATGCCCTGTCTCGATAGTCCTGCGACTAGGGACCTGCATAAGGATGTGCTTATAGATTAACCAGCCCCCACTAGTGTGACTGCCATCACAACGCTGGTAATCAAGCAAAGATCCTAAGGGCTCCACTAATGTGTATAGGCGATATACTAAAATAAACACATGTACACATTGAAGTAGAAACAAACCAAGTAGCCTTCTACTATTTTGAGCAAGATTGTATATACAAGGTGAATATCCCAAGCTTCCATTAAGTAATATACAAACTAGTATAATACAGTAATGGCCTCTAGGGCATATACACTAACATATTCTTGGCCTAATCAATCTCTCGTATGAGCGCGTCATCTTTGCTTTGTAAGCTTCCGAGTTTTGTTGCGCTATGAGCCGGGTTTCTTCAAGGGTGTTGAGCACCTCAAGACAAAGATGAGCATTCTCTTTGTCCGTTAGCTCGTAATGAACTACCACTCGTAAGGAGGGCAGATCTATCTCCAAGGGGAGTACTGCTTCAGCACCGAATACCAATGCATGCGGCGTTGTGTTTGTGGCAGTTTTGAACGCAGTTCGATATGCCCAGAGAGCTTCATGCAGTCTCTCATGCCAGTCCTTCTTATTTTTGGACATCGTCTTTTTCACGATCTTCGTCAAGGTCTTCTTGAAGGCCTCAGCTAGACTATTAGCTCGAGAATTATAGACCGAAGAGTATCTCCATTCTATATTATGTTGCTGTGCGAAGCGGCAGATTTTATGGCTTCTGTAGGCCGGCCCGTTATCGGAGATAATCCGTCGCGGAGTGCCGAACCGACAGATGACGTGTGTCTTGAAGAAATGGAGGATATTATCCGTCTTCACTTCTCTTGGCGGTACTGCTTCTGCCCACTTAGAGAAGTAATCAGTTGTCGCCAGTATAAACCGATGTCCTCTGGAGGATGCTGGTTCAATGGGTCCGATTATGTCGGTTCCCCACATTTCGAATGGCCAGCTAGCCACCGTCGGGTGTAGCGGATTTGGATGTTGATGGATAAAGTCCCCGTGAATCTGGCACGAGTGGCACTGGTTCGCGTATTCGAGGCAGTCTTGGATCATTGTGGGCCAATAGTAGCCCATCCTTTTGATCTTCAGCATCATCTTCGGCCCAGCTTGATGAGAACCGCAGAGTTCGTCGTGAATTTCTTGGATGACTTTCCTCGCTTCTTTTGGTCCCAGGCATCTTAACCATAGAGAATCAAATGATCTCTTATATAGAGTATCATTGACGAAGGTGAAAGACAGAGCATGTTTCATGAACTGATGTCTTGAGGACGCATCTTCAGGTGTTCGAAGGGATTTAAAGTAGTCTATAAAGATTTCTCTCCAATCCTCAGCCTTTTCTTGGTCTTTTATTTGTAGGGCCATTTGCTCGGTCGCTCCCTTTTCTTCGGACGACTCCGGAGATATTTCTACCGGTGCAAAAACCCGACGGCTTTGCACAACGATCCTTACGTCATCGAGGTTTTCGTCAGCCAGTTCTTTAGCGAGTTTAGCTAACGCATCCGCTTTGCTATTTTCCGTACGTGGTATGCTTTCCAAAACGTAGGAAGGAATTTGAGTCAGCAATTGTTGTACTCTCTCGCCGTACTTTACCAACTAGGGCTTGCACGTTTGATAGTCGCCGTTTACTTGACTAACGACCAGCTGGGAGTCTCCGTATATGAAGAGGTTTTCGATTCCCATGTCAACGGCGATCTCAAGACCTTCTATCAGAGCTTCATATTCGGCTTCATTGTTTGTCCTCAGCTCTGTTAAGAAAAATGCAAAGCGCATTATCCCTCCTTGTGGAGTCACAAAGATAAGGCCTACCCCAGATTTGATTATGGGGGTGCTGTGCTTTCACTTCTTCATGGAAGATGCTCCGTCGAAGTAGAGTTCCCACCGGGTGTTACTCTCTCCCTTCTCCCCTTCGATTTGTCAAACGCGTGCTCGTCTGGCAATTCGCAATTTAGGGGTGAATCGGCAGGTATAGGATGCTCAGCGAGGAAGTCGGTGATGGCCGGGCCTTTCACTGCCTTGAGCGGTCGATATGTTATCGAGAAATCCATCAAGAGTAAGGTCTATTTAGAGAGCCATTCTGTTAGTATGGCTCTCGACATCAAATATTTGGGAGGATCCACTTTTGATATGAGGTGGACCTCATGCGCCAACGCATAGTGTCTGAGCTTCGTTATCGCGAAGATTAACGCCAGGCAGTGTTTTTCGATGGGGGAGTAGTTGTTTTCTGGCCCTAGGGGAACTCGACTCAAAAAGTAGAGGGCTATTTCCTTCCCTTGATCATTCTCTTGTGCCCATAGCGTGCCTAAGGAACCCTCCAGGGCGGTTGTGTACAGAATGAGGGGTTTTCCTTTGACTGGAGCGGTAGTACTGGCGGATTCTGCAGATATTGCTTGATTTCGTCCAGTGCATTTTGGCATTTGTGATCCCAAATGAACGGGGTTCCCTTCTTCATCAAGTGACTATAGGGACGGCATTTGCCGGAAAGATTGGCTATGAACCGCCGAATATACGCGAGCTTCCCTTGGAGAGACCACAGTTGCTTAAGAGTTCTTGGCGAGGGCATTTCCATGATCTCCTTGATCTTCGACGGGTCTATTTCGATGCCTCGAGGTCGTACGATGAATCCTAGGAATTTTCCCGAGGAAACTTCGAATGCGCATTTGAGAGGGTTCATCTTCAGGTTGTATTTCCGAAGTCGTTGGAACACTATCTTTAGATGCTCCCAATGTTCTTCGTGCGATTTGCTTTTCACCACAAGGTCGTCGATATAACATTTGACAATCTCGTGTATAAGGTCATCGAAAATCTTCGTCCTGGCCTTCTGATAGGTAGCGCCGGCGTTCTTCAAGCCGAATGGCATCACTTTGTAGCAGAATATGCCCAGAGGAGTCCGGAAAGCGGTATGCTTCTGGTCTTCGGGATGCATTTTTATTTGATTATATCCTGATGAACCGTACATGAAGGAGAAGACTTCGTGAGTGGACATGTTTTCTATCATCATCTCGGTGACCGGTACGGGAAAATCATCATTTGGGCATGCTTTGTTGAGATCCCGAAAGTCTACGCAAATGCGCACCGTCCCATTTTTCTTCATCACTGGGATAATGTTGGCAATCCATTCAGCGTACTGAACCTCTTGGATGAAGCCGGAATTGATTAGCTTCTTGACTTCGGCTTTGATGCTCATTTCAAGTTCGAGCCGCATTCTTCTTGGTGCTTGCTTGATTGGCTTGACGTCCGGAGATATCGCCAATTTATGCACAACTATCTCTGGATCTAGCCCCGGCATCTCAGAGTAGTTCCATGCGAAGCAGTCTTTATACCGCGTGAGCACGTCTTTGAGTGTAGCCACCCGTTCTTTAGACAGCAGCTCACTGACGAACGTAGGCCGTGGGTCATTTTCCGTTCCCAAGTCGATTTTTCTGAGGTTATCTGCAGTAGTATGTATCCCATCTTCCAGATCTTTTGGTGCCGGTGGAAACTCTGAGATCACTTCATTATCATCATTTTCGAAGCACCGGGAAAGGTCGTCCATATTTTCAGGTACTCCCTCTTCTGTCAACGTTATTATGTGACAGGTACGAGATCGTTTCTAAGACTGATATTGATCTGGTTCTACTCTCGCTGCATACGTGGCTTTCGGTTCATGCTTCTGCGGTGGGGCTATCCTCCAACTGTTGGATAGAGTGAACCTGCTGAGTTGTTGGTCTTCGACCCAGTTTTTGAAGGTGAAGCAGTCTTCAAGAGGATGTCCTATCGTTCAGTGATAGGCGCAGTAATCCGGATGAGAAACCTCGTCTGCTTGTTCGGGGTGCTTGGACTCTGGGAGGGTAATCATCTGATGTTTCATGACAAGACCGAATATCTTCCTTGTCTTGTCTTGAGGAAAAGAATATGCTCGACTCATCTTCTTTATAAGCTACGGGTCTCGGCTACTCGATTTTCGATCACGTGACTTCTTGGATCCGCTTTGCTGCTGTTCTATTCTTCAGTTTGTTTTTGCTTCCGTGTCGGGTTTTTTGTACGACAGGCTGGCGACGAAGAGCATCGTCATTTTCTGTAGCCTGTTGAAGGAGGCGCTGCATCCTGGCTTTCTCATAGATGGCTATTTCGCGGCTATGATCATCCCGGACCTTTTGACCCGCTTCTCTTATTAGCTTGACTGTTTGTTCTTCGAACGTCGGACTTGGCATTTTCATGGCGAGATCTCATTTTGGTTCAGGGTTAGCGTCTTCTAACAGAGCATCTCCTTCTTCATCGAAGTCATGTATAACGTAGCAACCCTGGAATCGTTCCCGTTTTTTGGATTGAACATATCCAAGCCCGATCGTTTCCATTCTCCCGTTGTGCAATTTTCGCTGAGTTCCGGGGACGTTCCAGATCCTATTATAGAATTGAGCTTGTCGTGCGGTCTGCTTGAAGGGTACACCTTGGCGCCTTAACAGCCTTTTTAATCCTTCTGTATAGTATCTGGGCAGACGGATGGGCTGGATCCTGTCAAGTGAAAAAATGGCGCTATGCCAAATTTCTTTCTCCACTTTGGTTTCCGTGGATCGATAAAAAAGGATCGTCATTTTATCTTTTCTCCTGGGAAGGACGTAGAATGTCTACAGTTCTTGCACACTATAGGTATCGAGTGCGTCGAGCTCTTTGTAATGCCGCCGTGGAACCATGGCGATCTGCAAACTCTGATCATCTCCAATGAAGGCTTGTACTGATGGACGAGCCGAGAATACTGCGTTGACCTCGTCTTCAGAGTCGCTGCCGAAGACCAACATAGGGATAGACTGTCCAGGCTTGTTTCATTAGGGCGGTCCCGAATAGACTATCTCTTCTTCCTCCTCGGTATCACTCCTGAAGACCGGAATAGTGGTGATAGCTTTCTGCTTATTCTCGGGCTTATGACACCTTTCTGTGTCTTCGAAGTCTGGTAAGAAGTATTTTGCACTTCATATTTTCGGACTTCATTTACGGAGAATGGGTTCAGCTCCGCTGTCACAGTGTACTCGAGACCATCCTTGAAATACTTCATACACTAATGTTGTGTAGAAGGGACGATGCTATACTCGTGCAACCAAGGCAAAGTGTTGTAGCATGTCTTGATGTCAATGACATGAAATTTAATGTCAGTGACGAGCATCCCAAAGTGTAATGTCAGAATTATAGACCCGAGCGTCCGTGATGACCGGGAGTCGAATCCGGAGATAGTGATTTTATCTCGAGCGAGGTGTTGAACGCTCATGCAGATTTCCTTCAACACTTTCACATTGAGAAGGTTGACGGAGGATTCGTTGTCGACCAGGATTTTTCCTATCTTGATATCATGACAGTATCCAGTGATATACAGGAGACGGTTGTGCTCGCACGTCCCGAGGAGGAGATCTTCAACGCCGAAAATGATGTCAGCTGTGTGTACTTCTTCCAGCTTGTCCTTCATCTTTTCTTTGGCAAGGAAAGTTTGGAACTGCTCGGGCTCTTGTAGTGCCTTGATAAAAGAATCTCTCGCCTCCTTAGACAGCAGGAGGACATCGAGAATGCTTAGTTGCGAGGGTATTTTCCTCAGGTGTGCCAAAACGTTGTAATCCACATTGTTTTTCTTAGGCGGGTCCTTAGCTGCCAGCTCTTCGATGAGTCGATCATTGAGGGAGATATCCTTAGGGACTTTTTCCTTCCCCTTATCTTTTCTATTCGATCCTCTGATTGTGGGTCTGGGATTCTTTTCGGGTTGCGTGCGATTGCCCAGCTGAATGTTCTCGTAGGCTTTTGTCTCTTCTGTTTCGGAGATGGATTCCTTAAAGAAAGGGCCGAGGGCTAGTTTTTCATCGGAATCGCTCCTAAAGGTGATAACTTGCGATCCCTCGAAATCGACCACGTGACAGTTGCTGGTAGTTCTTTTGCACTCATCTGTCGTGCTCTTCTTGTTAGTTGTATGTATGCCCTAGAGGCTAGTATTGTACAGATGATGTATTTTATATTGGATGCTTGGACATATATAGAGATGACTTTCTTGCTCGATATGATAGTATGCTATCTGGTTGCTCTTTATCTTAACATGTACACTAGTCTCTTTAAACTGTCTTATAGTTACATGTTGGTAAAGCCCTTAGGATGTGTACTTGACTACCTGGACTATGACGCAGATCATACTAGTGGGGACATGGTAGTCCATAGGTACATCTTTCAAGGTCCCTGATCGTGGGTGTATCGAGACGGGGCATCGATATACCAGTATAGACTAGCGTATATGCTTCTCGACCCATGAGATGGGCGATGGATGATCCCATATCCATTGGTGTTTGACATCAGAGATGGTATACGGGTGCTCAGTGGAGACTGGGTACACTGGACGGACTCGCCGAGAACTCCCAGATGGCATTATACCTCACGTCAGATGGCAGTTCTCAGGTGACACTTGTGCAGGTTAGTCTGTAGACCCGAGATCGTCATAGAGTCTTGTGTGATTCCTACTGTGCTTTGATCTCCACCTTACCACGTCTATGAGGGCGTGCAAAACGGTGGTTTTTGGGTACAGTCCCGAGTCACATGGAGGCAATGAGCGATAGGAGGGGTTTCGTCTCTCCCGGTATTGGGGGTTGATGTTGCGCTGTGCTCGATTGGCCGTAACAGGGAAGTCCCTGGCCAGGGCTGATCAGAGTTTTGCTGGTAAGTGTTACCAGTAGTTTCTCGACCCGTTATGAGCCTCACATCGGCACGACTTATCGGCCATTGGGGTCTGACGTTTACCACCCGTAGACTTGATATGCGACATATCAGACGAACAGACCGGACTGTACGGTAAGTGTTACTGGTTGGATTCACAGGAGTGTGAGCAGGCTTGCTCGTCGATCTTCTGATCGCTCAATACCCGGGTGGCCGTTACGTTTAGCAGACCGCTTGCGGCTTGTGGGTGCTTGATATGATCATCATCTGCTACCGGCGTATTGACGAGTCTTTAGAGTCCTACACAGGTTTCCTGGCTCAAGCGAAACGAAATAGGAGCGCATATGAGATATGTGCAGGACCGAGAATAATGCGTGTATGTGATACCGTATTTCATTTTCGCGATGAATGTTTTGATTGGTTGTATGCGATATAACCTAGTTATCGAATCATTGATTCGATAAATCGATACATTAGATACTAGTCGGTTATGTGCGACATGACCGGATCATTGAATCAAATGTTGATTTAATGATTTAATGTATAATTATATATTTGATATATTACTTTGCATTAACTAGTATTGGTTCACTTTAAAAGGTTTTTCTCACTTGATGTGCACATTGTATATGTGATATATTTTTATGTACACTTGATTGTATCATGTTTGATGATACATGTTTACTTGAGTATGTGTAAGGATTAAACCATGGTTATGTAATGGTTAGGGTTTTTCTTTTCCTTACTTATTTATTTATTTATTTATTTTGGAAAAGATAAAAGAGAAAATGGTGGCTTTCTTTGTTTGTTGTTGAAGCTTCATGAAGCTTTGACTAAAGTGACCATTTTGTCTTCATGCTTAACCCTAACCATTCAAACTAACCATGGTCTTTTCTCTACACCTAACCAAGGTTAGGATATGATAAGTATTGATATTATTTTCATTTTAAAGCAACACTTATCATATTCTTTCTTCTTCTTCATCATCTTTGACAAGAAGAAAAGCTTACTAGCTTTAATGGCATCTTGAGAAAAAGAGTGAGAAATCCAATTCTAAAGTGAACCCACCTCCTATTTCTTCACCCTCTACCTCTTGCCAAGTAGTATAGGGTGTTTTCTTCACAAGTTTCACAACTTGGTGAAGTTGGAGCTTGATCTTGAGTTCCCTCGACGTAGATCTTCTTCGGCATCGAAGTCGACAAGCTAGTCCGCACATTTCTCCGATGAAGCCGATGCCAGAGTCCAAGATCCGATATGGACAGCGAGGGGACGTCTACGTAGAGCTAAGGAAGTGGAGAACCAGATCTACAAAGATTGTAGCCTCTTTCTTTTAGTTAAATTGTTAACTAGTTTCACTTTTCGCTTAAACTCTAGTCAACGAATCCGTATTAGGGTTTCTCGGCACTTGTAAAATTTGAAATTGGTATGGTTAATGCCTTGTGAGACCTCTTTAGCATGCCTAGGAACCCTACAGTGGTATCAGAGCCTAGCTAGAGCCTTAGGTGAAGTGTAGACGACGTTTGAAGTCCGATCGAACCGAAACCCTAATTCCAAAATGCTCTCTGGACTTTTTTCAAAAACTGGGTTTTTTCCAGATTAAAAATGCTTAAAAAATTCAACAGGAAGTTCTAAGAATTACGGTGCAAAATTGGCCAAAAGATAACTCTAAACCGCGGCGGAACCGCGGCATAAGCCTAGCTTCTGCGGCGGTTCCGCGGCCACTTTGTCTCTTCTCCTGTTGATTTCTACACAGTAATTCTTATATTTAAATGCTATATTTTCTGGGTATTTTTATTATGACTCAAGAGTTGAGTATTCTGGGGTTGTATTGGGAATCGAAGATTCGATCGGATTATCAAATTTTGTCTATGTGTTTTTCCGGATAATTTTAGAATATGTTAAAAAGTTCGACCGGATGTAAATACCCAATCTTTCCCCTGCCGGGAAATTTTCAATTGTTGGACTTTTCCGTAGTTTAATGACGTTCTAAGTAGTGCAAGTGACGCGATGGTCCCTCTAGAAGACAACAAATCTTAACTCGATTATGTGACCGTCTTGAACTGCCCTTTGAACCTTAGGGTTTGGGGCAGTACGGCGTGCCACATGTGAGGCGTTGGCTTGACCCTTCTACGGCTGGACCGTTGGTACTGAGGCATGAAGTGAATGTCTTTGAACTTATTTCATGTGTTGAACGGTTTCGGGAAAACTTGGGTGTTCGAATGTTCGATCGGAAAGTTTAATATTTTCTATTTATCCGGAATGTGATACAATAATTGGAATTCACAAACAGTTATGAGATAACTGAATGAATGTTATAAATCTAGCAGTTTAGTCTCACTTGATATTGAAAAGAGTTTTCGATAATGGGACTAAAATACGGGGTTTATAATTGTTAGGCATGTGATGTCTAAGTATTTCATTTGATTAGGCATGCGATGTCTAAAGAGGTTGCGGATTCCAACTGTTGTAGTTTTACACTTTCTTTTCTGTGACCGTAAGTGTAATATGTGATATCGCCGGTTTCGTTGCTATATGTCAACGACAATTGGGATGCGCATATTTACTTACGTTGATGACATATGATGTTATGTGTTGCTGGATATGTTATATTGGATCGTCATGTTTGAATAGCCGGGGTTTTTTATGTAAGATGAGTGTTTTTCATTTTCATTCATGTAAAAACTTGTATGTAATATTCTTTCATTTGGGGCACTTCCAGGTTGCGGAAGATGTCACCTTTTGTATATTATTTACTTTTCCGCATTAGGATAGAACCAAGGAGGGGAGCACAAGTAACCGGGTTCTAGGGTCCAGTAGGAGACCATCTCGAGGAGTCGAGTCCGGGTCTTCTAACCCTAGAATTGATAGGGTTGCTTGCCGCTCTCGTAGGGGTCTAGGGGTGTGGGATTGGCTATTCGTCACGACCGTGGAATCCGTGTTTTATACTGGCTCGTATTAAAAACACGGACGTCCTAGTATATCCAATATTTCATATGATATTTTCTGCTGCGATATCTGTGATGTGATCATTTGATATGTTCTGATGGATATGGTATATAGTATATATGATATATTATATAGACGTTACTTATGTTTTGCACCCGCACTAGCCCTGCCCTGCTCTGTCGTTAGTTACCTAACCTAACGGTGCATGAGGGGACATCGAGGCGAATGCGGATGGCATAAGTGCACGTCGTATTTATCTGTGATGTTTAGGTGACATAAATGATGGGACTTCATTAATGTGTTTAATGAAAGAAAAGAAACCTAAAAGATGTTGTAGAATCAAATTTTAAATAAAATAGGTAGCTACAGTTCTTGCGATGCACAGAGGTATATGTGATATATCCCGCACCTTATTTGATAAGGAAAGGGCCGACGATCTCTTCACCGGGAGTGACCCCTTTAGCAAAACTAGAAAAAGCCTCAAAAACACTCCATTTCAAAATCATTCGATTCTACAACGATATCAAGTTCATTACGCAATAGGTTTTCAGAAAAACCTGTCGTAGCCCTCCGTCATTTCAGATAAGAACTGTTTAGTATTCGTGCTGCGTTTGTTGACCTTGTCAAGGCGCAGTGTGCGGTAGCTGACCAGTATTTATCTGTTTATGCATATGATGCAGATTGGATTAGGGTAGTCGTACGGCCTTGTTGACCTTGTCAAGGGTCGTGCGGGTGGGTTTGATTCAATCAAGAAATGACGGGTTGAACTTGACTTACGGTCTATGGTTTGTTGACCTTGTCAAGGTCATAGATCGTTTGGGGCAAAAGCATTATCGGGAATTTCAAGTGTTGAAATTTGCAATGAGATTGCATACTTTCTATGAGATAGTTGGATCCCGATACCCACTGCGAGTAAGAGTTACTCCTGGGAGAGTTTTGCACATTACAATTAGCCAATCAAGTAGGTGTCTAGAAAGGTGTCAACGGGGTTACGCCTCTGAGAAAACGAGGTTTACTTTAATTAGGTCCGTGCGAAAGCACGGGGAACCTCCCTCAAAGTACCGACACTGGCCTGGCTGAAAGATTGGCGAAGTTGTAGGGTGTAATTAATCCCGGCTAGTCTTTCCTTTTAGGGTTTGAAGGAAGATTTGATAAAAACCAGTGGGAGCCATCCTGATTAGATAAGATAATAACCAATCTGATCTTGCAAGAGCATACGCTAAACTGTTTTCTTCTCTCTCTCTCTCCAGGTAGCGACCATGTCATGCCCTAATAAAGATAATAATATGGATGTATTGACTGAACCCGCATGTTATACTGTGCTGGGGAACGTTGGTTCCGTTCTTTCTTATAAGAGTTATAGGAATGAACAGGACATAGCGGAATACCAGGATTCCCAAGCCATCCGAATGAAGAAAGTACATGATGATGCATTTTCTTCGGGTGTGTTCGTTACAGAGAACTGTTTCTCCATTTGCTCTACATCCTGGGTATTAGATACCGGGTCAGGATCCCATATATGTAATCAGTTACATGGGCTCAGGAAAGGTAGAGAACTTGGAGAAGGTGATAAAGACATTAGAGTTGGAAATGGTGCAATTGTTGCAGCTAAAACTGTCGGGGAATATCACCTTGCATTACCAACTGGTAATACATTGGTTCTGAACGAATGCTATTACATGCCGAACCTGATATGCAACATTATATCGGTTTCTTTGTTGAGTAAAGAGGGATATAATTTTGTATTACAGGATAATGTTATGAACATTTTCCGTAACCAAAAGTTGGTTGGATCAGGCACGTTGTGCAATGGCATTTATGTTCTAAATCAATCAACAGTTCTGAGCATAACAAACACACACAAGAGGAAGAGTTCTGAACTGAACGAATCTTTCTTGTGGCATTGTAGACTGGGTCACATCAATGCGACACGACTGGCTAAGTTACATAAGGATGGATATTTGAAACCGTTCAAATTTTCATCTTATGACACTTGCCAGTCATGTCTCAAAGGCAAGATGACCAAAACTCCTTTTACGGGACACGGAGAAAGAGTTACCGAACTCTTGGGACTGATACATAGTGATGTATGCGGTCCCATGTCTACACATGCCAGGGATGGTTCTTCATACTTCATTACATTCACTGACGATCTCTCTAGATTCGGATATGTGTTCCTGATGAAACACAAATCAGAAGCTTTTGAGAAATTTAGAGAATATAAACAAGAAGTTGAAAACCAAACTGGAAAAAGTATTAAAATCCTTCGATCTGATCGAGGAAGTGAATACTTGAGCAATGAATTCCTGGACTTCTTAAAAGAGAATGGGATTCTCTCTCAGCTGACTCCTCCATATACACCACAGCACAACGGTGTATCAGAACGGAGGAACCGCACCCTATTAGATATGGTGCGCTCTATGATGAGCACAGCTGAGTTACCTATTTCCTTCTGGGGATATGCGCTGGAGACAGCAGCATACCTATTGAATCAAGTTCCAACTAAATCTGTACCTACCACACCATATGAGATATGAAGTGGGAAGAGGCCATATCTTAAACGAGTTAAGATATGGGGTTGTCCAGCCTATGTCAAAAGACAAAATCCGGACAAGCTCGAGGCACGGTCAGTTCTTTGCAAGTTTGTGGGATATCCAAAGAACTCATATGGGTATTTTTTCTACCACAGTGAGGAACAAAAAGTGTTTGTTGCTCAACATGCCACCTTTTTGAAAAGGAATTCCTTGAAAAAGAAATTAGTGGCAAAGTGGTAGAGCTGGAAGAGGTTCCAGATACACAAACCATAACTGAAGATTTAGTGGAACCAGAAGATTCAGTGGCTCCAAATGAACCTCAGCCTCTCCGCCGATCTAGTAGGGTTCCTCGCCCACCTGAGAGATACTACGGTTTTCTCATGGATGGTGGGAGCGAGGATTGCATCATGGAGGATGATGACCCAACTAGCTTCGAGCAGGCCATCACGAGTAGTGACTCAGTGAAATGGTTGGATGCTATGCGGTCCGAGATGGAATCCATGTACACCAACAAAGTATGGACTTTGGATGTTGCTCCTGAAGGGGTAAAACCCATCGGGAGCAAGTGGATCTTCAAGAAAAAACTTGGTGTAGATGGGAAAGTGGAGACTTTCAAAGCTAGACTTGTTGCAAAAGGTTTTCGTCAAAGACCAGGTGTGGACTATGACGAAACCTTTTCTCCAGTGGCTATGCTTAAATCCATCCGGATCATGCTTGCCATCGCTGCATATCATGACTACGAAATCTGGCAAATGGATGTTAAGACCGCCTTTCTAAATGGTGATTTAGAAGAGTACGTATACATGACTCAGCCAGAGGGCTTCATAAACGGTGGGAGCAGCGGGAAGGTGTGCAAGCTGCTTAAATCCATTTATGGATTAAAGCAAGCATCGCGGAGTTGGAACATCTGCTTTGACGTCGTTATCAAAGAGTTTGATTTCGTCAAAAACCCAGATGAACCTTGTATCTACAAGAAGGTGGCAGAGAGTAAGGTTGTCTTCCTCGTATTGTACGTGGACGACATACTCTTGATAGGAAATGATATTCCTATGCTGCAATCGGTCAAGCTCTTCTTATCACAAAGATTCTCAATGAAAGATCTTGGTGATGCCTCCTGCATATTGGGAATTAGGATCTATAGGGATAGATCCAAACGGATATTAGGATTGTCCCAATCCAGGTACATTGACACCATACTAAAGAGGTTTAGTATAGAAGAATCCAAGCGTGGGAACTTGCCCACGATCTCTGGAGTCACTCTCTCCAAAGAGATGTCTCCCAAGACTGATTTGGAGAGAGCTCGCATGCAAGGGATACCCTATGCTTCGGCTGTAGGCTCTATCATGTACGCGATGCTATGTACCAGACCTGATGTAGCATACTCACTAAGTGTAGTGAGCAGGTATCAAGCTGATCCTGGAGAGAGTCACTGGACAGCTGTGAAGAACATTCTCAAGTACTTGCGAAGGACTAAAGAGATGCTCTTGGTGTATGGTAACGGAGAACTCCAAGTGGAGTCCTTTACCGATTCAAGCTTCCAGAGTGATAAGGACGACTCTAAGTCGCAGTCGGGATTTGTCTTTACCCTTTACGGAGGGGTGGTTAACTGGAAGAGTTCCAAGCAGGAAACCGTGGCAGACTCGACGATGGAGGCTGAATACATCGCTGCCAACGATGCTGCTAAAGAGGCTGTCTGGATCAAGAAGTTCTTTACTGAACTTGGTGTGGTTCCATCCATTGAGCATCCAATACCTTTGTATTGCGATAACAATGGAGCGGTGGCTTTAGCCAAGGAACCCAGGTCCCATCAGCGATCCAGGCATATTCTGAGGCGGTATCACCTGATCCGGGAGATAGTTGATCGCCGGGAGATCGAGGTCAGGAGGGTTGACACGAAGAACAACACGGCGGATCCACTCACGAAGGCCATTCCCCAGATACAGTTTGAGAGACTCTTCGGGATGCTCGGTATGCGATACTACAGCAGCTGGCCCTAGTGCAAGTGGGAGATTGGTAGTTGTATGTATGCCCTAGAGGCCAGTATTGTACAGATGATGTATTTTATATTGGATGCTTGGACATATATAGAGATGACTTTCTTGCTCGATATGATAGTATGCTATCTGGTTGCTCTTTATCTTAACATGTACACTAGTCTCTTTAAACTGTCTTATAGTTACATGTTGGTAAAACCCTTAGGATGTGTACTTGACTACCTGGACTATGATGCAGATCATACTAGTGGGGACATGGTAGTCCATAGGTACATCCTTCAAGGTCCCTAGTCGTGGGTGTATCGAGACGGGGCATCGATATACCAGTATAGACTAGCGTATATGCTTCTCGACCCATGAGATGGGCGATGGATGATCCCATATCCATTGGTGTTTGACATCAGAGATGGTATACGGGTGCTCAGTGGAGACTGGGTACACTGGACGGACTCGCCGAGAACTCCCAGATGGCATTATACCTCACGTCAGATGGCAGTTCTCAGGTGACACTTGTGCAGTTTAGTCTGTAGACCCGAGATCGTCATAGAGTCTTGTGTGATTCCCACTGTGCTTTGATCTCCACCTTACCACGTCCATGAGGGCGTGCAAAACGGTGGTTTTTGGGTACAGTCCCGAGTCACATGGAGGCAATGAGCGATAGGAGGGGTTTCGTCTCTCCCGGTATTGGGGGTTGATGTTGCGCTATGCTCGATTGGCCGTAACAGGGAAGTCCCTGGCCAGGGCTGGTCAGAGTTTTGCTGGTAAGTGTTACCAGTAGTTTCTCGACCCGTTATGAGCCTCACATCGGCATGACTTATCGGTCATTGGGGTCTGACGTTTACCACCCGTAGACTTGATATGCGACATATCAGACGAACAGACCGGACTGTACGGTAAGTGTTACTGGTTGGATTCACAGGAGTGTGAGCGGGCTTGCTCGTCGATCTTCTGATCGCTCAATACCCGGGTGGCCGTTACGTTTAGTAGACCGCTTGCGGCTTGTGGGTGCTTGATATGATCATCATCTGCTACCGGCGTATTGACGAGTCTTTAGAGTCCTACACAGAGGTTTCCTGCTCAAGCGAAACGAAATAGGAGCGCATATGAGATATGTGCGGGACCGAGAATAATGCGTGTATGTGATACCGTATTTCATTCTCGCGATGAATGTTTCGCTTGGTTGTATGCGATATAACCTAGTTATCGAATCATTGATTCGATAAATCGATACATTAGATACTAGTCGGTTATGTGCGACATGACCGGATCATTGAATCAAGTGTTGATTTAATGATTTAATGTATAATTATATATTTGATATATTACTTTGCATTAACTAGTATTGGTTCACTTTAAAAGGTTTTTCTCACTTGATGTGCACATTGTATATGTGATATATTTTTATGTACACTTGATTGTATCATGTTTGATGATATATGTTTACTTGAGTATGTGTAAGGATTAAACCATGGTTATATAATGGTTAGGGTTTTTCTTTTCCTTACTTACTTATTTATTTTTTTATTTTGGAAAAGATAAAAGAGAAAATGGTGGCTTTCTTTGTTTGTTGTTGAAGCTTCATGAAGCTTTGACTAAAGTGACCATTTTGTCTTCATGCTTAACCCTAACCATTCAAACTAACCATGGTCTTTTCTCTACACCTAACCAAGGTTAGGATATAATAAGTATTGATATTATTTTCATTTTAAAGCAACACTTATCATATTCTTTCTTCTTCTTCATCATCTTTGACAAGAAGAAAAGCTTACTAGCTTTAATGGCATCTTGAGAAAAAGAGTGAGAAATTCAATTCTAAAGTGAACCCACCTCCTATTTCTTCACCCTCTACCTCTTGCCAAGTAGTATAGGGTGTTTTCTTCACAAGTTTCACAACTTGGTGAAGTTGGAGCTTGATCTTGAGTTCCCTCGACGTAGATCTTCTTTGGCATCGAAGTCGACAAGCTAGTCCGCACATTTCTCCGATGAAGCCGATGCCAGAGTCCAAGATCCGATATGGACAGCGAGGGGACGTCTACATGGAGCTAAGGAAGTGGAGAACCGGATCTACAAAGGTTGTAGCCTCTTTCTTTTAGTTAAATTGTTAACTAGTTTCACTTTTCGCCTAAACTCTAGTCAACGAATCCGTATTAGGGTTTCTCGGCACTTGTAAAATTTGAAATTGGCATGGTTGATGTCTTGTGAGACCTCTTTAGCGTGCCTAGGAACCCTACACTTCTACTCTCAACGAGCCTTGCGCCTCATTCGCTGAACGTGTTGTCGGTGAGCAACATATCCCTGCCACCAGTTTTTAAAGACCATGCACTCTTTGGTAGGGTGTGCAATCCTCTGATGGTATAAACAGAAGTTAGGATGCATGTCCGCTTCATCAAAATGTATACTACTAAGAGAATTTCCTCTGAAAGAGGGCAACTTCATTCCCATTGATAGGGCTCTAGCGAATCGTTTCCTCGTCTTAAGCCTGCTTTTGTCTACCGCAGGCGTGCTTCGATCTGGTTGGAGTGCTTCAACCTTTTCATTCAGTCGTCGACGTTTAGCATTTTCAAATATGGCCGTTTCACGCTCTCGATCAGCTTTGCTCTTCTGAAGAGCTTCGTTCAGGAATACGTCAATCATCTCGTCTGACAGTCCTAGGAGTTCCGGTTTAGGATCTGCCCCCAGTTTCTCTGCATCAGGAGCTTCTTCGGTATCTATTGACGAATGAGAGATCACGTGACAGCTTGCCACATAATCCTCAGGTTCATCTGACAAGTCTTCTCCCTCATCTTCAAAAATGTGGTTGAGAAACTCTTAGAGTGTGTCCAGGGTTCGTGCCTTTTGGTTATATTCTTCTAGCGCGTCAATATGTTTTTGCACGTTCGTGCGCTTGTCATTAGGCTTCACGGGCTTTTTGGTCTTCTTCTTCTTTTTTGAAGACTTTGACGGCTGAGCCTGAGCATTTTGATTATCGCTACCAATTCTTGGAGTTAGGCGCGGCTTCAGCATTCCCTCATTGATCTCGGGTTCCAGCGGACTTTTCCACCTGATTGCTGGGCATCTTTGGAGATCCTTCAGCATCCTTTTCATCTTGGCTGAAAGAGCGACCTCCCATGGAACTTCTTCTATAAATGAGCATGATGTCCCCGGCGTGTCCACCTTTTTAGGAGCATGTAGTTGTGGCGGATTCACCTTCCAGTTTTCGGATAACACGAACTTGCCCTGCTGGTATTGGTCCTCAATCCAGCTTTTGAAGATATAATAATCTTCGATTGGATGACCCAATATTCAGTGATAAGGGCAGTAATTAGGATTGTTAACGTCGCCTGGTTGCATTGGGTGTCTTGGCTCCGGCAGAGTGATGAGCCTGTTGTGCAGCGCTAGCTCGAATAACCACTTTGTCTTATCCCGAGGGAATGAGTAAGGGCGTCTCATCTTTTCTTCAAGGGATCGTTGTCTATCACTTTGGAGATAAGCTGGTTTTGGACCACTAGGCTGCTGTTGAGCATTGGCGATGAAGGTCGCTTTCCCCTTCCCCTTTTCGTTTCGAGATTCCAACTTCGAAGAAGATGGTCTATGACCCATCTGATCCATTTGGGCCAGCTTGTCAATCAAGGCCTGGAAAGTAGTTGGCTTGAAGAACATCATGAACTGGGATATGGTTGCTTGCGGATCAAGAGTACCCACGAACATGCCTACCGCAGGCGCTTCTTCGATGCGCTGCTCGCCCTTCGACCATAGATTCCGCCACCGTATCGCGTACTGCACCCATGTTTCGCCTGGCTTCACTCTGGCGTTAATTAATGCGGTGATCGGGGTGCGCTTGCTAGCACTTGCGAACCTTTGTATGAACAGTAAATCCATTTCTGCAACGTCTTAACAGAGTCGTTCGGGAGCTCGGAGTACTATTCAAACGCTGTCTCCGACAAGCTGCCAACAAACTGGCGATGCAGCAGTTTATTGTCACCTCCGGTATTGCCGCACAGAGCCTTGAATTGAGCCATGTATTGGTGTGGATTTCCCGTCCCCTTATATACGTGGAATTTAGGGATCGTATATCCTGGCGGGTACCTTATTTGATTGTACCAACCCGGATAGGGTCGTCCGGTCTTAACAATTTGGCCAGCCGCTTCGCTCGCTTGATGAGCTCGTATCTGTTGAGCTATATAGTTATCCAGGACGACTTTGGAAATGGTCTCTTCCTTGGCTGCTGAACAAGATGGAAGAGGGTTCGATATTTCTCCCCTATCGTCTTCAAGGACAATCGGGGGGTCTTCAGCTGGAGGATCCGGCTGTAACATCATTCCGACCATGTCTTGGAACAAAAGCGCCATTTGTTTTATGTTGGTAGCTTGTTCCGCTGCCTCTTTGTCCTTCTTCTCAAGGAACCTGCGGAGGAACTCAGCATCGGTTTCTTGTTCTTGACGCTGCTCTGACGATGTCTCCGGGCTCTCTTTTGGCCCAGTGAGTGCGGCCATTTGTGTTAACATTTCCTGGAGCTTATGTTGTTGCTCCTGGGCCTTTGTTACAGATCTGGTGAGTGGTCAGTGACCCGTAGAGATACGGCTATCCTCTTTTCCGGATGCCATATAAACAGTGTGCACCACCATGCCCCCAGATTTGGGGCGTTTAGATTCAGTGCCCTTGAGATTTGTCGCAGACACGGGAATTTTCTCTGGCCTTCTCCTTTTGTGAGCGGTCGAAGTTGAGGGAGCCGTTGCAGCGGACACCCAAGTAGACGACACCTTCTATGGTATAACAGGGTGGTCCTTCTCTTGCCGAACTTTCATCTTTTTCGGTTGGTGTGAGTAGTCTTGGTTGATTACCGAGTCTTGGACCTGTCGCCAAACATTATGGATTTTAGAGGACAGCCGCTGAGGGGGCTGCTCGGGCTTCGCCTTTGTGATCTTTTCAACAGGCGGAAGAGACTTTTTGAGCACGGCAGTTGGCAAATTCCGGTGCACCCTGTTAAGTAGTTCAAAGCTGTTCCCAGTTGGAACAGCAGCATCAACTTCCACCGTTGGAGTTGGCGGAATCAGTCCAGAAGGGGAACTGCCCCCAGCCTTCCTCACTCGGCGCCAGTGGCGACGTCGAGCGTGTCGAGCAGACGGGACTGGCTCAGCTATGGGGTGGCTTCTTCATGCCCCCTGCTCTGATAAGAAGATGTTGTCGTCGTTAGCCTGTCGAAAACCCCGCTGAGAAGGGATGGCCAACTTGTTAAAGGCAGACTTTCGGACAGGGGTAGCAGCCTTGGTGACTTCGTCCGGAACGGGAGTTGGAGCAGTCAGTCTTGCAAAGACTGATCTTTTAGCAGGAGAAGCCGCTTTGACGACTTCTTCCACTGGAGCAGGGATGGTTATCCATTTTTGGATGGCCGCTTCAGGTATCGCGGGCTTCTTTATAGGCTCACTTGAGCTTTGGCCCAGTCTGTTGAAAATCGAGGTGCTGGATTTGGGCGACCCGTTGAGAAGGCCCGCGGTGGTGGTAAGACGATCAAAGACCGACTTCTTTGGAGACTCCTGCGCCGACAATGGGGTGTTGAAGCTCATGGGTGGGAGCATGGTCCTAAAGAACAGCCCAGTGGTGGCTTGCGTCACCTGTTCCTATGGCATCTTGAAAACGAAGGTCGGCTGAGGCCCGTAAGTCACTCCTCCAGCGAGGACAGAGTGAGAGTTGTTGCAGCTGTTGTAGTTGGAAGCCATTGATCTTCTGTTTTCTGTACGGAGAAAGACATCAAATCTTAGTACCTCGAATCTAGGGGCAACCATAGCAAATCGCGATTCGTTCGCGAAATACGACACACGAAGTGTGGAGTGGAAAAAGGAAAAGGTCCCACCGGGCGTGCCAGAATCTGTTCACCATCGAATACAGAGACGGAACCGTGTAGGTTCGTCTTGCCTGAATTTGGGGGCAAATGCTATTTGGTTTTATCCGTCCACCTCTCCGAAGATGCCAAGTTGATTTATGGCACCGTGTATCGGAGGTTTAGACGGATGCGGCCGATGTAGCAGACTTCGTCAGATTCCCCCTTATTTGAGGGTTTTTTGATTGTGGGGATGCTCTTCCCTGCAAGCGCAAGCCCCTGCAGTTAATTACGCCTCCGCATGGTGGTAACAACTTTCTCCTTCTCCAGATGGTCACTTCGTGTCGTGTGTGTTTGTTTTGTTTTTGGTTGCCCGTGGATTGTATACGGAGACTAATATATGTTGTCGCCCGTAGGGCGTGGATTAGTCCAAATCCGTAATTTCTTAGATTTGGATTTTGGGTTGGGTTTAAGGATCGTTAATCTTATTTGAGACTAAGATCAACTTAAACGTTTGTTAAGGATATGTTAGTCTAATTTTAGACTAAGATCAACTTAACCATTTGTTAAGGATACGTCAGTCGTATTTTAGACTAAGATTTACTTAACAGGATTATTTAGATCCAACAAAAGAGCATTTGGGCTATATTTTTTTAGTTTAGGGACATTGCGGTCCAATTTAAAGACATCGTAGTCTGTAAAGTTTAAGGACATCATAGTCCATGAGTTTAGGGACCCCACAGTCCGTAGAAGTTTAGAGACGTCATAGTCTATAAAGTTTAAGGACATCATAGTCCATGAGTTTAAGGACCCTACAGTCCGTGGAATGTCTGGTTGTCGGGACCCTTCACCTCTTTGAAGATGTTGAAGGATTACAACGACAAATATCAGAGGAGTGAAGAGATGTACCCTTGAACCGATATTGGTTGGGAGATCTATAGTCCAATTTAGGACTAAGATTAGAGATCTGTGGCCAGCTTTGGCTCAGCCCATTCATTCAAAATGTTAGACATTTAATTAGGCTCAGTCTTTTAACAATGCTGAGCATTGGTCCTGACAACTTTTTATCTTTTATTGAATACTGAGCACTCATTACGGCTCTGGGCTTTATTATTTAAAGAACAATTTATGTTCTCTCAGCGTACACGTGAGGAGCACGTGGCGCGCTTGGCGCTGAGCGCCAGTTAAAGAGTGCAGAGTGCTTATTGTGATGTAGCGCACATGTGAGGAGCACGTGGCGCGCTTGGCGCTGAGCGCCAGTCAATGAGCGCAGAACGCTCCTGGTGTAGCGCACACGTGAGGAGCATGTGGCGCGCTTGGCGCTGTATTCCAGTCAATGAGCGCAGAGCGCTTCTTTTAATTTGGAGCGCTAAGACTCTGCAGCGCTGTGCGCTATATTTGGAGCGCTAAGGCGTTTATTTTAATTTAGAGCGCTAAGGCTCTTTTAAATTAGAAGTGCTAAGGCTCTGCAGCGCTGTGTGCTAGATTTGGAGCGCTGAAGCACTTCTTTAAATTGAAGCGCTAGGGCTTTTTTTAGGCAATTCTGTTCTCTGAGAATTAAATTTTCTCTTATAAGAGGCTTTGTCTCATGGATCTAAGAACAAAGTTCTTATTTTATAGGAGATGTTTCAATCTCTTATGTTTTTGGTGAAAGGCTTTGCCTTTATGGATCTGTGATCCTAAGAGAATTGAATTATTCTCCCCCCTTTTTATAATGAGATGTTATGATCTCTTTTGTAAAAGACAATTTGTCTTATAGATCTATGATCTGGCAAAAAAACTAAGTTCTTTTTCTAATGAGATACTTTGATCTCTTTATTTTTACCTTGAAGAAATTCTTCTTCTGCTGAGAGCTTGCTCTTCTCTCTGAAATTTCTCAAAGTTTATGGGGGGGGGGGGGTTCTTCTATATGAGACTTGAAGTGTTGGGTCCTTTATATAGTAGAGGCTGATTTGTTGAATCGGTTGAAGGGATCTTTTCTTTAATTGATTTGGGGATTTCTCCATCGTTTGATCTTTGATCCTCGGGCTTCTGTTCTACAGAAGGCAATCTTCTTGTTTTTAACAAGATTGGGAAATCTTTTTCCCTACAGAATTTATTCTGTATTTTGGTGAATTTTAATCACCATTGGATCATTGATCCAACGGTGCTCTGATTTTCAGAGCACAATCTTTCCTGTTAAGAAAGATTCTGAGGAATGTTTCCTTAACAGAATTTTATTCTGGCCAATTGATGATTTTTAATCATGTTCATTGGATCTTTGATCCAAAGGCCGAGAACATTTTATTCTATCGCTAGCGCTTATGTGCTTTGCACATGGTGCGCTGCTTAGGGTGTAGCGCTCTTAGCGCTAGCGCTCACGTGCTTTGCATGTGGTGCGCTGTTTAGAATGCAGCGCTCTTAGCGCTAGCGCTCACATGCTTTGTACGTGGTGCGCTGCCTAAAGTCCAACGCTCTTAGCGCTATAGCTTACATGCTTTGCGCGTGGTGCGCTGCTTAAGGTGCAGCGCTTTTAGCGCCAGCGCTCACGTGCTTTGCACGTGGTGCGCTGCTTTAGAGTCTTTGACTCTTAGCGCTGGCACTCTTGGCGCGAGCGCTTTTATTAAGCGCAGCTTTATTTTAAATTTGAAAATTTGAACAGAGCTTTGCTCTGATTGGGGGAAACAACAACTTAGCAAACGGTGTTATCAACACGGTAATCGTCTTTGAAAAAACACAAATCCTACCGTTCATGTGCAGCGGTTACCGATAACACCAAAACATAATTCAGGATTCAATTTCTTTTAAAATTTTCCGACTCAGACTGAGTCTCAATATAATTAATCTGACTTGAATATGATTCAAGTATCAAACTTCAATACAACATGGATTTATGAATCTGACTTGAATATGAACCGAACCATGGATATACATCCATCAACATGATTCTCCAGTTATATCCATTTACTGATATCATGATTTTGGCAAGTCACCCATCTCTATACAATATACAATTCAAACAATACATCAATACAATCAAGATATCGCGGGGTTTATAAGGGGTAGACTGGTACGGAAGGTGTTAGAAGTAGCACGAGACTGTAACCATAATACACCTAACCTGAATTCATGTGCTGTTGTACCTTGGTTGAACGGTTCCTTGTGCTCCGTATACCTTAGTCTCCGGAATAGTGGGACTCCTCTTGTATACACTGGCATTCTTCTGTACCAAGCTACAAACAACAATGTTAACACTAAATACAACATTATAATATTAAATACTCTATTATGTCTATTCCATTCTTGTCTATTTACGGGACTTACCGAGCGATTTTTTCGCTGACGACATTCTCTTTCTTCCTCTTTGTAATGTCGTCAGGTGATTCGGACTCACTAGAGATCGAGCCCACCAGCGAGGATTTGGACCAGTTAGCTTTCGACCCGGAGCTCTAGTTACTTGTACATTTCATTTCAGTACTTTCCATTTCTGTTATGCCACTGTTTAGGCATTACTTTTCATTCCATGTATTTACTTTTAAGATGTATTGTAAAAAGAATGTTAATAAATAAAGTTGCTGCTCAATTATATCTATTGTCACTATCTCTTGTGCATTTTACATATATTGCTTAGATACGCTTAGCGTGTTTACTTCAGAGTAAATACGTAGCAGCCTCGTCGCGTCCTCTGCCCATATACTGGAGAGCGGGGCATGACACAGGGCCAGTGGTATGATGTGTACTCTGAGGTCTAGAGGCCGCCATCGTTCATAGATACATTGCGAGAGGCCAGGCTACTTGGTCAGGAAATGTTCTAAGAGACGTTAGCGTGGGACGGTTTTTATTGCTACTCCTCAGCATGCGATTGTATTGAGAGGTCGTGGTATAAGTGATCCACCGAAAGAACAATAATCCAGAGACAGAGAACGTTAGACCATGGGCAGAAGGAAAGTAAGAATCCTTACTCTGCCAGTTCCGGGTGTACAGACACCTTTCGACATTGAAGAAGGTGTACTTCAATGTCATTTGTTTTTTATTTGCGTTTTGGTGATCCGAATATCACGTTTTTGATGTTGAAGAAAAGATGATTCGATATCCGTTATTTTAACTTATGTGTTTTGATGATTTGAGGGCCACACATATGATTTTGTGCACACCAGGTGCACTTGTATGAGATTTTTCGTGTATGGTAGCAGCACTTGATTGACATTTTGTGCACACCAGATGCACTAGATTGATGTTTTCGTGCACATCGGTTGCACTTGATTGAGATTTTTGTACACTCTACACTCATTTGATATTATTTGTACACACCAGTTGCACGTGTTGATATTTATGTTTTGTGCACCTTGATGTACTCGGTGTTGATTTTGTGCACCCTAATGCACTCGGAATTGATTTCGTGCACCCCAATGCATTTGATGTTGATTTCGTGGACTCAAAATGCACTTGATATTGGTTCCATACACATTCGATGCAGTGGATGTTGTTGTCATGCACACCTATTGCACTTGACACTGTTTTCATTTTCAAGCACACCCGTGGGCATGTGATTTGGTTTTCATGCAAACCTGTTAAGGTTGATTCCATTTTCGTGCATTGCACTTGAGGAGATATATTATAGCTTTGATTATATATTTTCGTTTGGTCGTGTGCTATAGATATTGCACTACGGATATGGCAATGATTGTGTACTCGATGTACACAATTGATTTTGCGTTTTGTATTTTGTATCATAATTGGTGTAATTCTCATAGCATCTGCTAGAGTTACGGTTATGGGAGTATATGCTTTTGAGTTTTCATACGCATGAGTTGCGTTAGTGTAGTCTTAGCTTGTGCGGGACTTCTGAGTTCCGTTGATTGGAACGGACTATATGTTTTCAGGATTTGGGCCTCGGTGAGTTGATTTGAGTAGGTAAAATGTTTTAAGATTGAGGTTAAATTTAAATTCAGGGACCGAATTTCTTTAAGGGGGATATTGTAACATTTTGGAAAATTATAAATATTAATTTATAATTTTAATAAGGGTATTATGAGTTTACGAAATAATATCGTGTATGTATTTTTGGTTTCGGATTGGTATCCATAAAAATATAATTATTTTAGGAAAAATGAAAATATGTGATATCCTAAAAATGATAAGTATTTTGTTTTTAACAAGATATGAGATTTTGGTGTAAGATGGGGTTGTGTAAAAGTATTTATTGGTAAAAAGGGTTTTTGTTGTGAGTGAGGGTATGATATATGTTAGGTTAGAAATTTCCTTCATACATAACTTAACAAACCAAACACTCTCATTCCTCCACCTCCTCCTTTCTCTAAACAAAATCTTTACACCTTCACCTTCCATTCTATTACAACACTTATGATAATCTTGCAAGTCTCAAACTAAACAAAACATTTCTCTTTCAACCTCCATCACCTTAGTTACAAGTTCTTCACCAAACCAAGGAAGTTGATAACCCCTTCATGGAAATTGTTCATATCCTCAAGCTAGAGTCACTATCACCTCAAGAAACCTCAAGCAACCACTTCATGAGCTGGAAATCCCTTGTGCACATTCTTTAGTGGTAAATACCCTCTTTCTTGCAAGTTTCTTTTTGTTAAATATCGGTTTTCCTAGTTCAAATATCAAAAAATAGGTTTTGTATGATATTTGTGATGATCAAATTGAATTTGGAACTAGTAGGCTTATCTATAAGAAAAACTAACAATACTGGGATATGGTAAGACCAGTAGGAGACCACCTTCAAAGCCCGAGCCCCTAACTTCTCACAAAAATCACCGGAATATTGGTAAAAAACGCAACCAGCGGGTTTTAATGAGTTGGCTTTTGAATTTTGGTCAGTAGCTTCTTTTGGTAGTAATTAGGCTACAGAATTGTTTGTTTTGTCCCAGATTACATATAGAGAAATCTGGGAGTGTTTTAGTATGGTTTTGGTGATGTTTCCGACATTTAAAACTTGTTTTTTCGTATTTCTATCTCTTGACCGTATTGTTCGACGATCGTACGTTGATGTTGGGGAAATTTGGTCGTATTTGGAGTAATTGAGCTATAGGTTCTAAACTATGCACGCTTAGCTCGTTGTATCACTTTTTATTTGATATTTACGACGTTATATCATGATTATGATTTTAGGAATGATCAAGAAGATTTATTAGACGACAAGGATGGGAAAAGCGATTGTAGATTTCAACTAGCTCGATACGTAAGTGAGTAGATTTATATCTATAGGTGAAGTCGGGTGGATGGCGTATAGAACCCCCGCAACTGATTAACTAGTATACTTATGATATATAGCTAGTCTATAGTGATATGTTAGATAACTTAGCCTATAACTAAATTAATGTATAGTTGGTATCTAGTAGATTACATATGGGTATGGTTATATCTTGATATATGAGTGTGGAGACATATGTATGCGACTATAGATTCATACAACATGGATGTGACATTGGATGGATATTGTATGAGGAATTATACCGTACTTGTGATGACGAGGATGGTGTGGCCAACACGGCCGAGATTCATTTAGACTCGCGGATTCATGCGTTTATCCTGACTTAGGACATTAAGATTTCTTGAGCTATACTCTTAAAACCAACAGTTCGTTTCAACTTTTAAATGATAAATAACAAGGATGTGCCGATATTTCCAAAATGGATATATATTTAAATACACTGCAGCTTCCTTATTTACAAAATAACGTTTCGTTCCATTTTCACTGGTAACGGTATATCTCATAATAATTATTTGCGTTTAAATAATTATACACGTTACGATTCGATTACCTTTATACACTCGTGATACGATTTCCTGTTATATACGTTAGTTGTGTTATATATGTTGCGTTATTATTCTTATACGAACACACTAATAGAATACTGCATAACTATCAATGAGTATTATGCACAAATCACAAACGCACATGTTACACTACACCTCATTGGTACTACCATGACACTGTAGGATTTTCATGCTTGGTAGCGATAATGTTATTATATGAATATGATGATTGACATAACCATATAATAGTGATGTATGAACACCTTTGATAGAACACTTGTACAAATACTAATGATTGCCATGATGCATGAACACAGAAGCATATGCTACACTACAAATTATTAGTATTGACATTACACAATAAAACTGTCGCATCTGTTTGCATGATTGATTATATTTACGTACGACGCATTTTGTTACATGTTGATTAAGTTGCGAATACCATTACCATGGGTATTCGTATGTGATTGTTATGAGTTTTATGATGTTTTTATCTGCGATGATATATCGTAGTGGTATAGGACGCTGCTATATATATATTATATCATCAGAATGAATTATGCAATTATTGTTCTTCTTCACTTGATATTTTATCTGGATACGATGATTTGACGTCCACCATAAGCTTGATATTTTTGGATTTGATTTTATTCTGAATCGAGTGGGTGAGCTATATGGTAGCAGACATGCTATATATTCGGACTGATTAGGGTAGTATATAATCGGATATATGGTGGACCCGGTCGAGGCTGAGGGGCAGGAAAGCCGCATTTGAGGCAGAGAGCCTAGCGAGGATACTCGATACCAGAGATAGTTTAGAGCACGGCGGATATCCAAGAGATATCGACCGGGGATATTGATATGGAGGGAGGACTGGTCTGACGAGACAGTGCCTAAGATATCTGGAGTTACTTGTCAGTGATAAACACGAGCTTTATGATGATTTTGAGTGTCGGTGATGGACACTCGGTAGATGTTGATTTTGAGTGTCGATGATGGACACTCGGTAGATGATGAGTTGAGTGCCAGTGATGGACACTTGTGAGATTTAGAGTGTCGATACTGGACACTCGGTAGATGATAAGTTGAGTTCCCATGATGGACACTCGTAAGATTTAGAGTGTCGATGCTGGACACACATATGTTGATATTGCGCGATCCATCGTGATGTGGTGTTATAGTTATGCTATATAGGAGCCGAACATGACTGATCCAGGGGATAGTACCTAAATACTATTTTCACATGTTGATAGACATAAAGTGGTTTCCAAATGAGCTATAGTCTCATTATTTTTGACGTGTTTGGGATGACACAAGGATCTTTTAAACGGAATGAAAGTATGTATTAGCACCTCTACTAGGTTTCAACAAGTATCAAGTATGCAATTTTAAAAAATCTAGAGGTCTAAGTATACTAACTTAGAATCGAACTAGAGAATTAGGGTTTTAGTGTAACCAAACAAGTTCTAAACTAAGTGATGGAAGTTTACAACCTTTGTAGACCGGTCTTTCACTTCTAAAGCTCCAAGTAGTAGTCCCTAGAACTCTTCTTTGAATTAACTTGAGAAAGAATCGAGCTTACTTGTTGTCTTCGATGCCGAAGATGATCCACCTTGAAGTCTCTCTCACTCAAGCTCACTCTTTACTAATCAAGGTATTAGTGAAGCAAACAACCTAAACTAATAGGCTAGAAAAGTGTAGGTTGATGAAGTAAGAATTTAGCTCGCTTATTTTTCTTCTTTTCTTTTTCTCTTCTCACCTCAAGAAAAACAAGAGAGGAAAGGAAGAAGGAGATGAGGATGAACTTGGATGAGAAATAATCAACCATGAGGTGAGTGATGAGATGAGATGAGATAGTGATCAATATCAATGAATAATTCCAAGAGAGAAGTGATGAGTCATGGCTTCTCAAGGTTTCTACAAGCATATTTAGAAAATGACTCATTTCCTTTTCTTTTTAATTCATCAATTAAATCAATATCTACTCATCTCACTTCAAGTGTGATTCTCATACATCCTAGTTCTATGTATCATCAACCATGATACAATAATTACTACATATATTTATATATCACATATATATAAATATATATAAAGAGAAGAAAATCTTAAGTGAGCTTGATATTAGTTAATATATGTATATATCAAATATATAAATATATATCAAATTATTAAATCAACACTTGATTCAATAATCCGGTTATATCATATATAACCGACTAATATCAATTATACATATGTATATCAAACTATTAAATCAACACTTGATTCAATAATCTGGTTATATCACATACAACTGACTTATATTCAATATTAGTATATAACACACACACACACATATCAAATTATTAAATCAACACTTGATTCAATAATCTGGCTATATCAAATATAATCCGGCTAATATCAAATATAAACAACATATACATATATCATTGAATCAACACTTGATTCAATAATCCGGTTATATCACATATAACCCGACTGATATCAAATATCGCTAGATTAGAATACGGTATCACATACTCATATTCAATCAAGCTCCCGTACATATCTCCATATGTGCCCTACTTCATTTTGCTTGAGCTAGGAAACCTTTGTGTGGGACTCTAAAGACTCGTCAATAGGCCAGCAGTAGGTAATGATCACATCAGATATCCACAAGCCGTCAGCGGTACTAGCTGGACGTAACGGCTACCCAGGTATTGAACGAATAGAAGATCAACAAGTAAACTTATCTAAACTCCCGTAGAGCCTATAAACAACACTTACCGTACAGTCCGGTCTTTTCGTCTGATATGTCGCATATCGAGTCTGACGGTGGAATCGTCGGACCCCAATAACTTGATAAGTCATGCCAATGTGTGGCCTATAACCTTTCGAGAAACTACTAGTAACACTTACCAGTAAATCTCATCACCCTGGCCAGGGACTTGCTGTTATAGCTAATCTAGCATAGCGCAACATTAACTCCCAATACCGAGAAAGACGAAACCCCTCCTATCGCTCACTGCCTCCATGTGATTCGGGACTGTACCCAAAATCCATCTGTTTGCACGACTCCTTTGAGCCGTGGTAAAGAGGAAATCAAAGTACAGTGGGAACCACACAAGACACTATAACGATCTCAGGTCTACAGACTAACCTGTATAAGTGTCACCATAGAACTGCTATATGACGATATGTATAGTACCATCTAGGAGTTCTCGGCGAGTCCTAATCGGTGTACCTATTCTCTAATGAGCACTTGTATACAATCTTTGATGTCAAACACCAATGGTTGTGGGATCAACCATCGCCCCATACAGGATCAAGAAACGTACACACTAGTCTACTCTGGAATATCGATACCCTGTCTCGATACTCTCTCGACTAGGAACTGTTAAATGATGTGCTTGCAGACTACACAAGCCCCACTAGTATGATCTGCATCATAGTCCTGGTAGTCAAGCCAACATCCTAAGGGCTTTATCAACATATATCAGAGAGACAGTATACTAATACAAGTGTACATGTTAAGATAAAGAGCAACCAGACAGCATACTATCATGTCGAGCAAGAAAGTTCTATATATATATATATATATATGTCCAAGCATCCACTATATCATACAATAATGTCCTCTAGGGTATACATATTCCTAACAATCTCCCACTTGCACTAATGTCAGTTGTTGTAGTATCTCATGCTCAACATCCCAAAAAGTCTCTCAAACTGCATTTGGAGGAGGGCCTTCGTGAGTGGATCCACTGTATTGTCCTTCGTATCTACTCTCCTGACCTCGATATCGCGGTGATCAACTATCTCCTGGATCAGGTGATACCGCCTCAGAATATGTCTGGATCGCTGATGGGACCGAGGTTCTTTGGCCAAAACCACAACTCCATTGTTATCATAATACAAGGGTATTGGATCCTCAATGGATGGAACCATACAAAGTTCAATAATGAACTTCTTCATACAGACAGCCTCTTTGGCAGCATCGTTAGCAGCTATGTATTCAGCCTCCATCGTCAAGTCTGCTACAGTATCTTGCTTGAAACTCTTCCAACATACCGCCCCTCCATTAAGGGTGAAGAAGAAACCCGAGACAGACTTTACTGTCGTCCTTATCACTCTGGAAGCTCAAATCGGTAAAAGGACTCCACCTGAAGTTTTCCGTTACCATACACCAAGAACATCTCTTTAGTCCTTCTCAAATACTTAAGAATGTTCCTCACAGCTGTCCAGTGCTTCTCCACTGGGTATGATTGATACCTACTTAAAACACTGAGTGCGTAAGCTACATCCAGTATGGTGCACAGCATCGCGTACATGATAGACCCAACTGCAGAAGTATAGGGTATCACGTGCCTGCGAGCCCTCTCCAAATCAGTCTTGGGAGATATCTCTTTGGAGAGAGTGATTCCTGAACAAGCGGGTAAATTACCACGTTTAGAATTTTCCATACTAAATCTCTTTAGTATGGTGTCTATGTATTTGGATTGGGACAATCCCAACATCCTTTTAGATCTATCTCTATAGATCTTTATCCCCAGGATGTATGAGGCATCACCCAGATCTTTCATAGAGAACTTTTGTGATAGGAAGAGTTTGACCGAGTGCAGTATAGGAATATCATTTTCTATCAAGAGTATGTCATCCATGTACAATACGAGAAAGACAACCTTATCCCCGGCTTCTCGAGACTCAAGAGATAAGATGCCACATAAACTTACCAACTATTCTAATTAATTGAGAATACTAGTCTTAGAAATTCTAGGGGATTTATATCAAAATATGGCAATTAAATTCTCGAGGGGACTTTAGTAAAAATATACTATTTAAAATATCGAGGATGTTTTGATAAAATCCTAATCATTAGAGTTTGATGGTGTTTCAATAAAAACTTAACTTTTTGAAGTTAAAGGTATTTTAGTGAAAATTAATTATGGTAAAATAGTGGTGTTTGTTTGAAAATCTAATCTTGGATTAATTATTGATATTTTATTTTAAAATGTAATTTTGGAAAAGTTGGGGGATTTTATAAAAAAATTAACTTTTGAAAGATACGGGTTTTTAATATAAAACCGGTTCAAAGGAAACTCCATGGTATTTTTGTGCAAGGCTACTCTTACGAAATTGCTATAGAATTTTAGTGAATTAGGATTCGAACGTGAGTGTGGGGTAGGTTGTTACTCCATGTGATATCCACGACTAGAGTTTAAAAAATAAATGTTTGTAGATTTAAGTGCTAAACATTATCCTAACAATTCACATATAAAAACTTGGATAACAGTGTAGTTTTGTTCATGTTCATCTAGAATTGTCATTTATCTAGTTCCACAGCATGCAAGTGTTATCATTATCATAGAAAACAACATGTGATCATAATTTTAAAACAAAACAACTAATATGTTAAATATTCCATAGAAACTAAATTATTTGCATAGAAAAATGTATATTTTGGGGATTATGACAAAATAAGACAGCATTTTAGGGTATGTTTGTTTACCATGATGTAGTATGGAAGTACCAGAAGGAGGCTTACTTCCAGTACTTCAAGTGTTTGTTTTGACAAGATATAGCATTTGAAGTTACTTCCATATGTTGACGTGGATCATATGTGGAGTCTCTACTTCAAGATTTCTCTTTATAACCTTTTGGGCTTGGAAGTGGCATGGAGTATAAGGAAAGAGAAAGAAAAATAATAATTTATTCCAAACATTAATTACTTCTAAGTTTTTTCCTTTTCTCTCATCCATTTTTACATAAAGGTGTGCATAAAATAATTGCATTCATCACTTCATTAGGACTAATTTCACAAACAAAACAAACCAAAACGTGCAAGAAGTTACTACTTCCATGAACTTCTTTCAGAAGTAATTTCAAGGTTACTTCCGACACTTCCAATACTTCTGTGCAAACAAACAGGCTCTTAGTGGAGTCATAACAAGAGGCAAGGAGAGCGAGGCGGAGGGAAGAGTGGGCAGGGACTTACTCTCGGTGTGAATCGGTTTAACAATCGATTCACCGATTCAAGGGAAGGAGGGTTCTTGAGCGGAGCTTCGACGTCTGAGAGCTTGGAAGTGATCATCAAGGTATTTTGGAGGATTTTTAAGAATAATTTCATAGGGGGAGGAAGATTTGGACAGAATTGGGTATATATAGGAGAAGGAAAAGAAGATGTGATGAATAAAAAAGAAATTTAAATACATCAATAGGAATTTAATTAAGAATTGAAGGTGTGGCAGTTCTCAGGTTGAAGTGAGGGAGTTTGGGTAGTCAAAACGAACAGTCAAGAAGCCAAAGGTCGCATACTCACGGGCGGAGCACGTGTCGTGCAAGTCTGACCGCCCGAAGAACTGGTTCGGCAACCCAGGGCAGGGCTTTCACGGAAGATGGATTCGATCTTCGCATGCTAGGCTCGGGTCATCGTGGTCGGTCCAAAAACATATATCATTTTTTATTTAAGTAACTAGTAATGTTGTTGTAAAGGCTGGGGTAGGGACTGCTAGTATCATATCTAAGTTGCGTTGGAAAGTTCAGGTAAAAGGAGGAACAAAAGAATGCAAGAATTTAAAATGGCTGAAAAAGATGGAAGGACATTTACCAGTGTTATCCTGACCCATGGCTTCGGTCTCTACGGCCGACATAATGAAAGCCTGAAGTCTTGGCAGGTTTCTCTGTGCCTGCTGGTACACTGATGGCTGACGAGGTAAGGGCGGTCCGCACTGTAGTGGTGCAGGGAGGGCTAAACGATGAGTAAGAGCTTGTATAGTTGGTCTTGGTGCACGAGTTGCGTGTACTGTGGGCATGCTCTTAAAGAGTGCGTACGTAATCCACAAATCATACAAAGACCGTTAGTTCGTCTGTAATCCTTTACCAGGTGTCCCGAGCTCTTGCAGTAATTGTAGACGTTTGATCCATAGTTGGAAAATGACCTTTTTAGTCTCATAGGTGGCACTGTAACAGTTGGCTTCGAGGAAGCTCCTCCAGAAATTTGGCTAACAGGGCGTTTCTCTCCAGCCGACTGTGAACTTCCTTTTTTCTTGATAACGACAGGCTACTTTCAAAGCTGCCTCATTGGTCAAATAATCTCCCGTCTTCAGAGAAGCCTAGATCTCAAGGTCTAAGCCCTGCTGGAAGTGTCTGGCGAGGATCTCGGCAGTAGGAATCAGGTGGACAGCGAACCTGTCGATCAAAGTGAAATCGGTATTGTATTCTTCTACCAATTTGTCCTACATGGATTTTTGTTGTAGGTGGAAAAACCGTTGCTCCATTTCAAAACGAGCAGTCTTAAGAAATTACTTGGCGTCGAAGAGTTCACAAAACGTCTTCCACTCGATAGGCTGGGTAATTTGACTCTCTTCGGCCTTCCATCAGACCCTGGCATTATCTGTAAGATGGGGTTTTGTCACTCAAACCCAAGCTGCTTCTTGAATTTGAACTGCTGCTAGATCATCTTCAATACTTTGATCTCATTCTCCAGCCTTTAGAAGGCTCTCCTTTACAGAGAAATTCTTTAGGTTTAGCGCTTAGAATTGCTTCAATCTCGGTGCTTTTGCTTCAGGGTGGACAATACCCTATGGAAGGAGAGTGGTCCGCTCTTACTGAATTTTGCCTTAAGTCTGCTGACCTTCGAGTAGGCTCTTGATAGCCTTTAGAAGTACTATCTGTTCAGTGAGTAGAGTTGAAACAGTTGGTGGTGGTGGTGGCATTTCGCCGTTGATGTTGGAGTGGTCAGAAGAAGCTATCACCTTAGATAGAGGAAAATGGATTGGATTAAATTCAAAAATGCAACGAATGTAAAATTTATCAGATTCTTATAATTCTTGTAATACATTGCTTATGATATTCATGAGAACTGATTTGCATGAGCCACCAACAAAACCTATCATGCATCGCTTCCTAAAAGATGGGAGCAGGCACGTGATGAGGACCGCGAAGTATTTATTCCAAGAAGGTCCTTTATTGAAATAAATTCGCTAAGTGTTTTATAATCAATATAGAATAGAACAAGAATGAACATTGTAGAGTGTTTTTTTTCACCTTATTTTGATAGAAATGCGCTTGCTTGTCAGGCGTTGTACAGATTCCCCTACCTAGAATAGGCCAGGGTTTATTGATTGTGGGGATCCTAGTCTCCGGCAGCTACAGACTAAGCTGCTGTTAATTATACCCCGCTTTGAAATGAGGGAATCTCTGATTAAAGGGTTGTGTGAATCATGCAACTCAATATGGAATATTTGTATTTGAAAATAAATATGAAGGCGTGTTCATTTTATTATTTTTATTCTCATCATTTTATTTTTATTTTTACGTTTGTGTGATTTTGATTTACCTATGTATATATAATTTTTTTAGTTTCATTTATTTTTATGTTTATGTGATTTTTTTATAAAAAAATTATTAGTGGGAGGGAAGTTCCCACTCACGTGGGGGGAGGTCCCCACAAGTGGGGACCTTCCCGCATGTTGGGCAGGAGCCTCCCTCTCTTGCGCGAGGCTCCAAAGAATCTATTTTATACATATATTTTTTTATTCTTATTTATTTTTCCTTTTGTTTATTTGTTTATTTGTTTGGTTTTCTTTTAAGAGTAGGAACTTCTCTGCTTGCGGGGTCCCCGACAATTCATGTCAAAATTTGATAGCATGTATTTTATTTAAAACACATGTACGCTTTTATTATCTGTTTTCTTTTTATATTTTGTTTAACTTTGTAAACGGAGTTAAACGTATGCATTTCAATGAAATTTTGGCAGCATGATTGCTGCACCCGTCGAAATATTGTATGGAGATGTGAAATACGGAAAACTCCATACCCACCAAAAAGGAATATGGATCGAGATCCATATTCTAAAGGGAAATACGAACCGAAATACACATCCCAGATTTACCGAAAGGAAAATACTGATTAAACTCCGCATTCCCAAACCACCGAAAGGGAAATACGGATCGAAATCCATATTTTTGAGGGTTTCCCTAAGGGAAAAGCCTGATGACTTTCCATTTGATGGGATCACCCACCACCGCATTCGATGTGGGTCTCAAAAAAAATAATTCTTTTGAATCTTCAAGATTCTGTATTGGATCCTGTTTTTGAATAAGAGAAAGCTCTATCTTTTTCATCTCTGGATCTTGATGAGAGAAAAAAAGAATACAACGAAAATACTCTTTCAAGATTAAATAAAACCATGATTCTCTCTCTTTTTTTCTATTGGTTTAGATCTATTTTGTATTAAGAAGAAAGAAGACTTTATCCAAACAAAAAAAAATTGAGAAAGAGAAGAACGTGAGGAGGCATAGAGGAAAAGCAAGGACAACACAAAAACCCTAGAAATTGAGAAGAGACCTGTTTATTTCATCACAGGGTTGGCTTTATATAGCATTTACACTTTCATTTGGGCTTTACAATTTTGACTTTTTACCCATTCTTTTATGTTTATTCGTATAGTAAAAAACATTAAACTTATTTATTGCAAAAATCCCTTGATTCTCTTAAAAAGGGGCTGGTTCTGCTAGGGCTCGAACTTGACTTGGGCCTGGGCCTAATTGTCCGGGCGTTGACTTGCCGACTTTCTAATTTTGGCTTTTTGGGTAAAAGGGTGTAAATTTTGACCCCAACAAACATGATAATGAAAAATACAACTATTATATACTTACATTCCACATTTCACAGAGTTTTAAACGGATATAAGATGTCTTAAACAAAAATACAATAACAAGATGCTTTAAACAATAGGCATATAGGAAAGGTAAAATGCTAAAAGAAATTTAGTAGTTGACCTGTGAAGTTAGCTGTGAATACTTCTCTTTCGTTGCCTCGATTTTCTCTGTCCCTAAGTCACCTGACGAATATTCTAAGGAAAGAAAGAAATATGGTGGAATGCCCGTCAGCGAACTTGCGCTCGGTAAGTCTACAATAAGGATGAGAATTATATGTATAAAGTGCTAGGTGATATTTGATATAACGTGAATAGAAATCATGAATATATGAACAAGTATGACATGATAGTGTTCATGTCAACTGTATAAACATGGTAAGATAACATGAGTATGGCAATAAGGTATAGCATGTGTTGGTCGAATGAGTATGTATTACGTGTGTATTGGTGATCATGAAGTGAATGTCAATATGTCCTAAAAGAACTCTACAAGGAGAAACTAATCTAACGTCAATTCAAGAGTGAGGGTCAACCAAATCTCAAGAGTATTTTCGAACCCAACAGGATATAATACAGGGGTAAAGAACCACAGACCCGATTCAAGATTTAGTAATGTACCGTTTCAGTCCGGTACCACAGTAACGTGATTTGTACTGTTTCAGCCCGGCACCATAGCAACGTGACTTGTACCGTTTCAGCCTAGTATGACAGTAACATGATTTGTAGTAATGGGACTCATGAGATTATATTAAACTCATGACTCAAACTACCTGAACACCTCGCGTATTCTAGATTATAGTTAAAGTTACAAGTCTTGTTCGAATCCATGAATACATAAGAAGAGCACAAGTTCAACTATCAAGTCGAGTTCAGTATTCATGTCAAGTCGAAGTATTCGTGTCAGGTTGTATTCATGATTTAGGTCAAGTTAAGTCTAGCATTTAATAGATTTATTCGTGTAAATCATGTAGATACATTACACAAGGGGTGCATAGCATGAGACGGGACATGTATAGTATAGTAAAATAAGCATGTAGATGTATATCGGATTAAATGTCAGATATTGATTCAGTTGGGATATCAGTTTGAGATGGCTCAAGTACTCTTAAGCCGACTCGACACGACTTGAGACGGCTCGATCTGATTTGTTCCGACTCACTTCATTCTAAGAAAGTAGGTTTCCCTAAAAGTTCATGATATTTTAGTGATTCCTTAGCTCCGGCTCCCTGAGGTTCAAAAGGTAAGATACCACATAAACTTACCAACTATTCTTATTAATTGAGAATACCGGTCTTAGAAATCCTAGGGGATTTATGTGAAAATATGGCAATTAAAGTCTCAAGGGGATTTTGGTAAAAAAAATATGTGTTTTCATAAAATTCTAACCTTTAGAAGTTGAGGGTGTTTTAATAAAAACTTAACCTTTTGAAGTTAAGGGTATTTTAATTATTGTAAAATAGTGGTGTTTGTTTGAAAATCTAATCTTAGATTAATTATTGATATTTATTTTAAAATGTAGTTTTGGAAAAGTTGGGGGATTTTATATAAAAATTCAACTTTTGAAAAATACGGGGTTTTAATGTAAAACTAGTTCAAAGGAAACTCGATGGTATTTTTGTGCAAGGCAGTTTCAAAATTGCTATAGAATTTTAGTGGATTAGGTTTCAAATGTGAGTGCGGGGTAGGTCATTACCCCGTGCGATATCTACAACTAGAGTTTAACAAATAAAAGTTTGTAGATTTAAGTGCTAAACATTATCCTAACAATTCACATATAAAAACTTGGGTAAAGATATAGTTTTCGTTCATGTTCATTTAGCATTGTCATTCATCTAGTTCCATGGCATGCAAGTGTTATCATTATCATGGAAAATAACATGTGATCATAATTTTAAAACAATGTGTAACGACCTTGAAATCCATGTACAATTGTAACACAGTCAATGTATAGAAAGGTGTATTTCAGTCTGGTTAAGAGTTATCAGTTAAATTTGTCCCAAAAAAGCAAGAAGCAACTTATAGCTCACTAGTTAAGCCTCTACACTGCTGTTCTTGAGCCTGCGTGTTTAAATCCCATCAGCACCAATTAATTTTAATATTTTTCTTTTTGACTTTTAGAAACTCAAGAGTTTGCACGGGCTTTATGCGGGATTACGAAAAGTTATCAGATAAAAGATATATAAAAATAGAACCCAGACCCCAACCCGAACCCAAACCCCAAGACCCAGCCCCTGGGGCTGACTTAAGGCCGAGTTTTGCTAGGTTTCGGCGACCAGGAAGTTGGTGCATGGGCCCTGCCCGTGCACATCTCTGAACTCTTCATTTTTGTATATCGAAACTCCCCATTTAATCTAGAGACTCTGCAACCTCTTCATCTATCCCATTAACCTCACTTTTAATTCACCATACACCTATATTCCTTCTCTATAAATACCCAGCTATCTTAGCCTCATCTCGTTTCTAAAATTAATCTAAAATTCCTCTCAAAAGTTCATTCTCAAGTCCATGTTCCAAGCCAAGTTCCTTTGAGCCAAGAAGTCCCAAGCTCGCGTCCTTCCTCTCGCGTCGTCGATTTCTTATCCATCTTCTTCTATCTAGATCAAGCACAAAAATCCGTAAGTCCTCCAACGACTACTCTCTCTTTTTGTTTCTCCTTTCACATCGACGCGAAAGGAAATATGTTTTTTTAAAAACAAAGTTTAATTTAAAAAATATATTCATTGTAATTTGACATGTTCATCATAAATTTTTATGCCATGATATCAATTTACAACCCTAGGATCTTACAATCCATGTCTCACAAAATTTTATATGATGTTTGTTATGTCAAACAATATGTAGATTACAAATAATGAATAAATACCATGAATGAACTTTAAAAGTATCTTTTTATCGATATCTTGATATATATACCTATATAAAATTCACAGGGAAACAACCTACCCCACTAACATACACTATGGTTCATAGCACGTTATTTTATATACATGTTTATTTGTAAAAGAAACAATTTTCAAGAAAATACCCTCACTTTATAAAAATACGTTTTAATCGCTATTTTTAACACCTTTGCAATTACGCCTCTACAACCCTCGTTAGGGAACCCATTTGTGGATGATACGGATTATCGCATGTTCTTAGGATAGTAGAGCGAGATGCAGAACTCCTCACGGAGAATTCGGTTTCCAAAGGAATAAAATACGATTTAAAAAAATACTACTTTTAAAACAAATTAAATCATCGGAAAATTATATAAATTACAAATCCATACTTTTCTATGAAAAAAGTGTGAAAACTATATTTTTAAAATGAAAAATTAAAATTACACCAAAATACCATCAAGTTTCCAAAAGTGGTAGTTTTCATTAAAATACCATAAACTTTAAAAGTTATATTTTTACAATAAAATACCACAAAATATAAAATATGTTTTTATACAAAAATCTTGACCTTTAAACAACATATTTTTATTAAAAACTTATTCGAGGTTTTAGGAAGAATTAAAAACCCTCGAGAATTTCTAAATGACATTTTTACTCAAATACCCTAGAAATCAAAATACTAGTCTAGATTACGTATTTTAGGTTGCAGATTGGTTTGAGTGGCATCTTCTCTTGTCAGCTTCCTCGGAGTTGTCGGAGACAATGATGCACCACTTGCTTCTCCCTTAATATAAATCGTAACCTTATGGTTATCATCTTTGAAAAAGACACAAATCTTGCCGTTCATGTGCAGTGGTTATCGATATTTTCCAAACTCAAGAAATTCACAAGATTAAATCTAGTAATATGATTTGACTATAACCTAAATACCAAATTCGAACTTGTTTGAACTCGAACTTGAATCCAAACCTGAACATAATCTTGAACTTGAACTTGAACACCTAACTTGATGCGACTCAGGATTGCAACTGACTTGACCCACATTCTACTTGACTTACTCGACTTAATTCTTTATCTTTTGCAATCTATGGTTTCGATCAAGACATGCTATAATCAACCAATCGAATCAACCAAATCTATCTAACAATTATAATCTATTATACTCGGGGTGTTTGGGGTAGTTACAAGTGTGAATCCAACGGAACTTCAGCAGTCCCATATTAATCTACTCGAATTCTATTTACTCGAATCTCAGTTGGGTTGACTCCTCTATAACTTTGAGTCCCGATGCTAATACATGAAATAAGCCCATGTTTCTTTACACCTGGGGCCACACTCTTGAGCTCGTGAATACTTCTACGGCTGCGTTGATATTCATACTTGGAACTTAACGTTAACATGGTTACTATATAGAGACCAATAGGAAATATACCTATGTTCACTTCCACACACTTTTACTTGTCATATACATTACTTCATTTTATGCTATACCAGTCACTTTTCACATTTACCTTACCTTGGGACTTACCGAGTGCTTGTTCGCTGACGGGCATTCCACCCACCTTTGTTTTCTTGAAATGTTCATTAGATACTGTTAAGACGGAAGAAGTGCACTCCACGGAGGAGGATTACGACCATATTACTACACTGACTTAGCTTAGCTTATGTATGCCACCTGTTTAGGCATTTCTATTCTTTTATTTTCTTTTTAGTTGAACTCATGTATTGTAACTGTTTCAAGTTTGAATGTAAATAAAGAAGTTTGTTGAAAAAAATTCGGTCTCTATTTATTCTTACATTGTGTATTTTTGTTTCAATATGCTTATCATATTTATTTACGGAATGACCTTTTCTGAAGAAATATGTCGTGGGCTTGCCACGTCACCGTTTCCGTCTACTGGGAAGTGGGGCATGACAGGTTTTATTGGTGGCCTATGCAGGTCTGTTCTGCATGAAGTCTAAAACAAAATACCACAAAAATTAATGAATTCAACAGACATTTACATTCCTTAAATTTCAAATTTCTGGAATCTATCATAATCCTTCTTTTCTATCAAGGTGATGAATTCTCCCAACAATACCAGCACCAACATCAATGGCAACACACAACTGCCTACACTACCACCTCCACCTACCGTTACAACACCTATCAACAAACAGACGGTGCTTCTTGAAGCTATCAAAAGCCTATTGGAGGGACAGCGGGAGCAGACAACTCTCATGCATCAAGGACTTGCTCGCCCTGAGGCGGAAGCACACAGAGTCAAGTAGTTCCGGGCACTGCACCCAAAGAAATTCCCGGGTAAAGAGAGCCTGTTTGAAGCAAAGGAATGTGCTCAAGAGATTGAGAATGACCTGATAGCGGCTCAAGTGCTAGATATAGTTAGGTAAGAGTTGCTAAGTTGCAACTAACAGATAACGCCAGGGTATGGTAGAAGACAGAAGAGAGCCATCTCGAACAATCAATAGAGTGGAAAATAATTCGAGATCTCTTCGATGCAAAGTACTTTTCGAAGACTGCCCGTTTTGACATAGAGCAGCAATTCATCTATCTACAGTAGTGCTCGATGTGGGTTAAGTCTATGGATGAATATAATGCTGAATTTACCATGCTCGGCAGGTACATTATAGTCTCAAGTTAAATTTTCCTATCTCACTTAAATACTATTAACACAAGGTCGTAACAGCTTCGCTGCCTACCTCATTCCCACTGCCGACGTCGGCGCATGGAGATTCCAGCAGGGGTTGGACCCTGAAATCTAACCTGCACTGGTAACAGAGGATTTCCCAACCTACAAACTCGCTTTGAAAGCTGCCTAACATTATGAGGTAGTTGTGAAGAAGAAGGGCATGCCACAGTTGACCGGTGTGAAATGCCCTGTGCACCAAATCACAAGAGGGGCCTCTTCCAGGCCAGCGTTAAACGGACCATCTCGGAGGCCCGGATGTTCATTCGCTACCAATAAGCCAGACTTTTGCAACTACTTCAAAAGAATAAGGAATTTAGTGAAGAACTGTCGTAGGGTGAACAACTTGTGCTTAATTTATGGGTCTTCGACTCACACTATTGAAGCATGCCTCTAGAACCGAGGAACTACTAACCTCCCAGCTAGACCGGTGGTCCAAGATCCTTTTACCCGGTTAGCTCTACCAGCTCCAACTCCCACCACCCAGACCGTTGAACCTCAATGTTGCGTGTTTAACCAGGAACAGAGGAACGTGTCGCGACACCAAGCATTCACTATGTCGGTCGAAGAGGCTGAAGCCACGGGTCAGGTTATCACTGGTAAATCACTTCCTTCTTTTCTTTTCAAGTCATTTCAATTCCTAACTATCTATATTTTTACTTGTTATACCTAAACCCATCCCACGCGACTTAGGTACAATCTTAGTAGCCACCCTACCTGTACTCGTGCTCTTCGATACTGGGTCATCACATTGTTTCATGTCGCAACGGTTCATAAGAACTCACGCGATCCCAGGTAAGCCGCTCGTATCCAGCTGGAATGTCGGTTCAAGGAACGACGGTCTAAAAGCAACCTTGGGATATGATCTGTGTCCAGTGGTCTTCTGCAGTCGAGAATTCTATCCAGACTTCAAGGCACTGGACATACTGAATTTCGACGTGGTCTTGGGAATGGACTGGCTAGGAACTTTCTTCACTACTATCGCCTGTTGCCTAAAGAAGGTAGTGATTGAAATACTAGATCACCCGGTATTCTATTTCAAAAGGGGAGACCGGACTTTGGAGCCTAGTATCTATGGATAAAAACCAAAGAAAGCAGAGATTACAACGTTGCAAGCGGAAGGATTGAAGCTAGAGGTTGTCATAAAGTTCGAGAATGTATTCCCTGAAGACATAGCAGGTTTGCCTCTCGACCGAGCTCTAGAGTTTGGCATTGATTTAGAACCTGGTGCACAACATGTAATAAAAGCTTTATATTGACTAAGTATGGAAGGATTAAAAGAACTTCATATCCAGTTAGATGAACTCCTAAAGAATGGATGGATCAGATTCAGTACCCCAAGTTGGGAATCTCCGATGCTGCTAATGAAGAAGAAAGAAGGTACTTACCGGATGTGTGTGGATTATCGGGCACTGAACGAAGTGACAATTAAGAATAAGTATCCGCTACCTCGTATCGACGACCTTTTCGATCTACTAAGTGGATCTTGTGTCTTCTCTAAGTTAGATCTTCATTCAGGATATCATCAAGTGAATGTCAGGGAGTCCGACATTTAGACGGTGTTTAGGAATCGTTATGGCCATTTTGAATATCTCGTAATGTCATTTAGAGTGATCAATGCACCAACTATTTTTATGAACCTGATGAACCAAGTTTTCCGTGAGTACTTAGATAGGTTTGTTTTTATCTTCATCAATGACATCCTGGTGTATTCCAAGAATCGGAAAGAACATGCCGAGCACTTACGCATTGTTCTGGAGACACTATGACAGCATTAGCTCTATGCCAAGTACAACAAGTGTGAATTTTGGCTTGACCAGGTCGGATTTCTCGGACACATCATTTCAGGCGGAGGAATCTTTATGGATCCAGCTAAAATGTCAATTGTCAGTGAGTGGCTGACACCAAATTCAGTCAAAAATATAAGTAACTTCTTGGGCTTAGCAGGATATTATAGACGCTTCATCGAAGGATTTTCAAAGATCGCAGCACTCCTGACCAAGCTTACATCTAAATACAAAGTATTCGTGTGGTCAAAAACATATGAGAAGGCTTTCGTAGAACTCAAATCGAGGTTAACCTCCGCACCTATTCTCATAATACCGGATCGATCTGGCTGATTCGATGTACATTGTGATGCATCCGGTAAGGGATTAGGATGTGTTCTGCATCAACATGGAAAAGTTATGGTTTTTGCATCAAGATAGTTAAAGATTCATGAGCACAACTATCCAACACATGATCTGGAATTAGCGGCCGTTATCTTCGCACTCAAAATTTGGCGTCACTATCTTTTGGGAGAGCGAATCGATATATATACCAACTACAAGAATCTGAAGCATGCATTTACTCAGAAAGAACTCAACATGCGGCAGAGAAGATGGCTAGAACTCTTGGCGGACTTCGGCATCAATCTACAATATCATCCTGGAAAGATGGACATAGTTCCCGATGCACTTAGTCGCCGGCCCTTAGCAATGAACCTCACCACTCAGTAGAAGCTCCAGCAAGAACTGCATGGACTCAAGATTGAAGTAGTTATGCCAGGTAACGCATCATCCTTAATGAACTTATAAGTCCAGTCCACTCTTGTTAATCAGATCAAGGCAGCTCAAGCAAATGATGCTAAGCCACAAAAGATCCGAGAACAAGTAGAAAGTGGTCTTCGAACCAACTTCATCATTCATGAAGATGGATCATTGCGGTATGAGAGCCGTTTATGTGTGCCAATCAGCCCTGTTCAAGAAGAGTTGATGAAAGAAGCTTACAGCCCTCCGTATTCTGTACACCCCGGCGGTACGAAGATGTACAAGGATCTAAAGCAGCATTACTGGTGACATGAAATAAAGCGAGAAATAGCAAGGAGCGTAACTAAGTGCTTAATCTGTCAGTAAGTGAAGACTGAACATCACATAACTGCTAGCCTACATCAACAGTTACCGATCCCAGAATGGAAATGACGGCACATTACCATGGACTTCATAACTGCACTCGCTCGCAACATGAAGATTAATGACACAGTTTGGGTTATTGTGGATCGAATCACTAAGTTAGCTCACTTTATTCCTTTCAGAGTTGGCCAATCGACCGAAACGATGGCAAGAAAATACATGGAGGTGAGTAAAAATCTAAAGTAAGGATTTCAACATCCAAGATATATTATACTTGTCTTGATACACATAAACTCATGCAGGATATCGTGAGATTACATGGGGTACCTGTCTGTATCTGATGTGAATTTTATTATTCCTTCAATTTTAACCGCAAGTATACAGTTTATCGCAGTTGTACTTGAGGATCGTTTCCACATAGAGTTGTGTTAACTACTTTTAAATTAAGTTAAAGTTGAGTTTTTTTTTAAATCTAAAGATTTAAATGCAAAATAAAATGAAAGTTGGTTTTCAAGAGAAAGAAAAATCTAGGGTTTTTATTTGCTTTATTTCTATGGTTAGTTTAAACGATTCATCTTCTTTTCTAATCTAGTTCTAATATGTTTCTGTTCTTCGCCGAAAACAGAGACGAGACCGGGTAGGTTCGTCTTGCCTGAATTTCGAGGGCAGATGCTATTTGGTGCTATCCATCCACCTCTCCGAAGATGCCAAGTTGATTTATGATACCGTGTATCGGAGGTTTAGACAGATGCGGCCGATATAGCAGACTTCGTCAGATTCCCCCTCATTTGAGGGGTTTTTGATTGTGGGGACGCTCTTCCCTTCAGGCGCAAGCCCCTGCAGTTAATTACGCTACCGCATCGCGGTAACCACTTTCTCCTTCTCCATATGGTCACTTCGTGTCGTGGGTGTTTGTTTTGTTTTTGGTTGCCCGTGGATTGTATACGGAGACTAATTTATGTTGTTTCCCGTAGGGTGTGGATTAGTCCAAATCCGTATCTTCTTAGATTTGGGTTTGGGGTTGGGTTTAAGGATACGTTAGTTTCATTTGAGACTAAGATCAACTTAAACGTTTGTTAAGGATACGTTAGTCAAATTTTAGACTAAGATCAACTTAACAAGATCATTTAGATCCAACAAAAGAGCATTTGGGCTCTATTGTTTAGTTTAGGAACTTTGCGGTCCATAATTAGTTTAGCGACATTACGGTCCAAGGTTAAGGATATCATAGTCCATGGGCTTAAGGACCCCACAATCCAAGGTTAAGGACATCATAGTCCATGGATTTAAGGACCCCACAGTCCAAGGTTAAGGACATCATAGTCCATGGGTTTAAGGACCCCACAGTCCAAGATTAAGGACATCATAGACCATGGGTTTAAGGACCCTACAGTCCAGTTTAAAGACGTCATAGTCTATGGAATGTATGGTTGTCAGGACCCGTCACTTCTCTGAAGACGTTGAAGGATTACAATGACAAATATTAGAGGAGTGAAGAGATGTACCCTTGAACCAATTTTGGTTGGGAGATCTATAGTCCAATTGGGACTGAGATCTGTTAAAAGATTTATGAGCATATGGGATCAATTAATCTGAATGAGGGGTTTATAGCCAACTTGGGCTCGGCCCACTCAGTTAAAATGTTAAACATTTGACAATGCTGGGCATTGATTTGAATTCTGACAATATTTTTGTCTTTTATTGAATGCTGAGCATTCATCATAGCTCTAGGGCTTTATTTTAGAGAACAGTTTATGTTCTATCAGCGCACACGTGAAAGACACGTGGCGCGCTTGGCGCTAGCGCCAGTCAATGAGCGCAGTGCGCTATATTTGGAGTGTTGAGGCGCTGCAGCGCTTTGCGCTAGATTTGGAGCGCTGAGGCGCTTCTGTTAAGTAGCGCACACGTGAGGAGCACGTGGTGCGCTTGGCGCTGTGCGCCAGTCTTGAGCGCAGAGCGCTTCTTTAAATTTAGAGCGCTAAAGCTTTGCAGCACTTTGCGCTAAATGTGGAGCGCTGAAGCTCTTTTGAATTAGGAGCGCCAAGGCTCTTCTTTTATACAACTTAAATCAATTTTGCGCTCTGAGATTTAAATTCTCTTTTTATAAGAGACTTTGTCTCTAGGTTCTAAGAACAAAGTTCTTATTTTTATAGGAGATGTTTCAATCTCTTATTTTGATGAAAGGCTTTGCCTTTATGGATCTATGATCCTAAGAGAATTGAATTATTATCCCCCTTCTTTTTATAATGAGATGTTCATGATCTCTTTTTTATAAAAGACCTTAGTCTTATAGATCTTTGATCTGTGAGAAGAATTATGTTCTTCTTATTCTTTGTGATGAGATACTTTGATCTCTTTGTGAAAGACCTTGGTCTTATAGATCTATGATCTTAGAAAACAGAAGTAAATTCTTCTTTTATACGAGACGATTTCGTCTTTCTGTTCTTTTTACCTTAAAGAAAATCTTCTTCTTCCGAGGACTTGCACTTCTTTCTGAGACTTCTCCAAGTTTATAGGGGGGTTCCTCTATTTGAGACTTGAAGTCTTGAAGCCTTTATATAGGGCAAGGCTGATTTGTTCAATCAGTTGAAGAGATCTTTTCTCTAATTGATTTGGGGATGTCTCCCCCGTTGGATGTTTGATCCAAGGGCTTCTGATTTACAGAAGGCGACTTGTTTTTAACAAGATTGGGAAATCTTTCCCCACACAGAATTTATTCTGTATTTTAGTAATTTTTAATCACCACTGGATCATTGATCCGACGATGCTCTGATTTACAGAGCACAATCTTTTTGTTTGGAAAGATTTTGAGGAATCTCTCCTTAACAGAATTTTATTCTGGTTAATTGATGATTTTTAATCATGTTTGTTGGATTTTTGATCCGCTGTTTAGAGTGCAGCGCTCTTAGCGCTAGCGCTTACGTGCTTTGCACGTAGTGCGCTTGTAACGTTTTAAAAATAATTAAATAAATAATTAAATGAATAAAATTGTTTAGGTGAATTTTATGAATTTCGGTAAAGTAAAATGTATTTTTCGTAAAATTAAACCGTGATTGTTTTTCATTATAATTTCAAAAATACCTATTTTAATTATGTAATTACTAGTAAATGGTGTTTATTTAGCCACTTATAAATTTTTAGTTTAATTAAATATTTATCCTAAATTAATTATTTTAAATATTAACATAAGCTTTATTTTTACACTAAATTAGTGTAAATTACAAATTTGAATGATTTTAATTTGTAAAAATGAACCATGGCATATTAGAATTTAGTGTGTATCATGCAAAATTTATTTGCAAATTTTTCCATTTTTCTAGAGCTTTCTTGAGTTGCTATAATAAAGAAATAAAATAAAATAAAGAAATGCATGAAAAGACATAATGAAGTGATATTTTGGTGGAGGCTTCCACACATTTTCTCACCCTCTTCATTCTCTCCCTCACCTCCAAAAAAATGGCCGGACTCACCCCCCATGGTGGCCCCCATTTTCCTCATTTTATTTTTCTCCAAAATTCATCAAAAATCCTTTAAAAATTCAATTAAAAATCCACAAAATCCTATTTATTTCATACCCTTTATTCCTTGCTCATTTTTATATGGAATTTGGAGATGGAAAGCATGCATTTTGGAGGCTCATTTTCTTGTTTGGATTTCATATTTTGGAGGTATAAATTTCCTTCTTTTGTTTATTTGTTATTAGATGTTTCTTTTAAGCATGTTTAGATTTAATGAATTAATTCTATGTTCAATTTTTAAAATACAAGTTAGGGTTTGTAAATTCAAGTTAAGATTTTTATTAATTAATTAGGGTTATAATAGTTAGTTTAACACTTTTAGAATTGGAAAATCTTGCATGGTTGTTGAATTGTAAATTTTTCATTTAAAATTGTTTAAATTAGGAATTTTGCTAACTAGGTTTCTATAAAACATAATTTTTGGTGAAATAAAATTTCAATTAATATTTTTAACACTAGATTGTGGTCTTAATAATGGTATTAACTTGTTGGTGCAATGGAAACTTAAATTGATTGCTAGTTTCTATTGATAATTGATAAATTGTGATAAAAATTGTTATTTTGTAAACTAGATTTAGAAATTCCTAAATAAATGAGATTAAAAATATAATTTATGGTTTCATTAAATCATTATCATCATGAATTGTGGTTTAATACATTAATTCATGCAAAATCACGTTTTGTGGTAGAATTGTGGTATTTTGCTTGAAAAATGTTAAAAATTGTTAAAGGTTGCAAAATAGAAAATTCAAATTAATACAAATTTGTGTAATAAAAATATAGTAATGGTTTGTATAGTCTAGTTATGCTATTTAATGAGTTTTATGACCATTGGTTTCATTTAAATGTCAAGTTTTGATGAAAAACGGTAAATTGGCATTTTCGGGTTTTACGAAATTGGACGGTTTGATGGATTTTAGGGTTTCGATGGATTTAATCATGTTTTATAATATAAGTAATGTGTTTTAAAACTACGAGTTATTTGTTGATGTTATCTCGATCCATCGGAGTCTGTACGCTGATATCGAGCGATATTTGGTTGTTTTGCGTGGACGGGACATAGGTTTTAACCTATGCTGGTTCCTTGCATCGTTTTGACTTTTGTATGTGATTCAGTTTACGATACTATTTATATGTTTGCGTTTAGGTACCCTCACATGGACTACGGGCGATGAAGAGGAGGATGGCGACACCGTCTTCGGCAGACATGGACCAGGTGAGTAGATGTATATCTACGGGGGGAAGTCGGGTGGATGGCATTTAGCACCCCCACAACGTAGAATAGGAATAGTACTTATTGACATTAGAAAACAAGATGTGACCCTAGATTCTTAATGAGTAGGACCCTAGTAATGACCCTAGGCTGGACTAGACTGATTTAGGAAGACATATCAGAAGATGAATACCTTGGAAGAGGTTCGTAGGTTTCAGGTAGAAACACACACACGCACACACTGAAACACGACATGGTGTATACGTGCATGTGTATATATATATATATATATAGGACGAGGTATAGGTATATATATATATATACAACACGTATATAGGATACATTGATGTGATATGATATCCGAGGTATGATGAAACAGTATAACTGGGCTTGATGCCGTGATTCTTGGCTATACAGTCGTATTAAGTATTAGCGGATCATTAGAGAATGAGATAATGAACATATATACATAAATTATAATGGGTGGTGATGATATTGAGGTACATAGGACTCTAAAATAGTACCCGGACTGTAACTTGTGACTGATCATGATATGATATATGTATGACTTGATTACGACATCATATAGGTGTGACCAGATGTCGATATCATATAAGTGTGACTTGATGACGATATGATATCAGTATGACTTAATCACAATATGATACATATGACATGATATTTCTGAGGATAAACTAATGATGCATATTATGATGGCAATGATATATAATCGATGTAGACGGTTACAGTTTAGCACCTTGATCATGAGATGTGTTGATGATGACATTTTACGAATGATGAGACACCTAGGAGATACTTGACCCGTACCCCGATATTAGGATGACGTACGAAGGATTTTACCGTACGAGGCATAGATATGATGATTGATCCGCACTCTTGTTTTGAGGAAGTCGTACTATGTACATGACGCTATTGAGGCAGGATCGCCGACTATTAGAGATATGGACTCAGGCGTTAGGTGTACTTCTATCGACCAGTTCTTAGGTTTAGTTTTCCTTAGGAGGGTTAGATGAACACTAGGTTAGGTTCGAGTCATATAGTGCTAGTGATAATTGTATATCAAATGAGTGGATAACACACATCCTTCTTTACTTTTTCACTGTAATCATAATGTTGCATGTTCATACATATGTTGCTATAATCAGTATAAACTTTACCTGTTAGGACACCAGCACCATTACCGATGATGCGCATATTCCACGCACACTTATTTGTCGGCTCACACACATCATCATCGGTAATTGCTATGTCACGTACACTTTAGATCTTATTATCTTTTATTGATAGAATCAGCTAGCAACTAGATCGATATATAATATTGTGATTACTCTATGATGTTAGTATAGACATGATATTTATTACTTAGACATTCATGCATTCATATTTTCATGTTATCATGCAGTATCATGGGCATATGCCGACACTTATCATATACTCACTCATGATTTTAAGATTTGGATTTCTATGAGATTTCTGGATTTTTAGGGAAAACCGCAAGAATATATAAAAACTTCTCTCTCTCTCCTCTTCTCTTTTAAAATAAGATGCGGTTTTCTCGTGATGTATGTGTCGTCCACCATGAGATCTCATGTTTTCTGATGGATTTCGAGACCCGATTCGAGGAGTGGATGAACCGTCTCGGGTATATGGTGGGCCCGGTATGGTACCCCGGGGCAAGAAGATCGAGTTGTAGACGATGAGCCTGGCAGGGGAAGGCTACCTACCGGTGATGTCTGGCGCGGCGGATATCCGGAGGATACCGACCGTTGTCGTGAGATTTGATGATATGGGCCGATCCGGACTGACGGAGCCCGAGATATTGAGACTATGAGACTTGAGATTTACATGTTTGTGTCGATGCTTGACACGGATTTCCATGGATTTCATTGATGATATTTCAGGTTTCTATACCCGTTTTACTATTATAACAGCTAAATATTTCTTATACAGATATACCTGGATTTCAGAATTGGTTATTTTACATTCATGGTGCATGCATATCCATTCATATGACATAGTACTATATGAGGCACTGACACGAGCACGGAGTATCTGCATTTACACGTAGTTTTACCCTGCTATTACTAGATGATTGGGATATAATAGTGTATTATTATGACCTAGGATAGCGTCGTGCATTCGATTTCTTTTCGTAGATGTCTTCTACTCACGAGTTGGCAACTCACCCCTGTTATGCCAAATTTTCTTACAGGTTCGATGTACAGGTTTCCCTGGCAGCTTGCTGGCACATCTTTTCTTCAGAGTGATTTGCACGGTAGGTTGGTTCACTTGTATCTAAACCACCATTGTATTTTTATTCTTTCATTTGTATCTAGTAAGCTCCATCAACCATACTTGTATTACTTGATAAGTTTATTGGACCAGTATTTTTTTTTTATTTCGAGCTTAGAGTCGCGCATGTATTATTCTGATCTGGTAGTTTGTTTTCTTTTGAGTTTTGAGCCTCGCCCTTTGGCGTTGTATATTATTGTGCTTGTTGTGGTTGTTTCTGCCTGTTGGCGTTGAGCTTGCACCCGTTCGGGGATGCTTTTTATTGTTTATGTATATTATACTTGTTGTACCCGTTTGGGGGCCAGTTTTTGTAGAGGAGACTCTGCCGAAATTTTTGGGAAAATTTGCTGATGTTTTAAACTTGTTCCTTCATGTTTTCTTTTACTGCTTCTTCTTCTTTTTTCATGGTTTAGATTTCTGGGCTTCGGCTTACTTAGGTTACGTTGCGCCTCTAGACGTTTCGTAATCTAAGTGCCGGTCACGTTCCGTACTTTCGGGTCACGACAAAGTTGGTATCAGAGCGCTAGGTTTAACCTTGTATAAGTCTAGGTGGCCCTTGGTTGATGGAGTAGGCGATTTAGGTAGAGTAACGTACCGTGGGTATGGTCCGCGGCATACTTACGATACGCTACTCTGCTTAAGGAGCCTTAAGATGTACAATTGTTTGCACCGTATTCCATTCGTTCTTTTGATCTATCTTCGTCAATGTTGGAGGGTGGTTTCTGTTACCACGGGCACACTGGCAGATGGAGCTGCGGCTCGAATGCGATTACCATTAGAGTATTGGTTATTCTTGAGGATTGAAGCATTGCATAGCGTGCGGACGAAGGGTATTCACATGCCGTCCGGATGAAGTTAAAGGGTTCGAACGATTATCAGAAAACCATTTTCCTAAGTTTAAAGTATTCGGAAGAACATGCAGGTATTTCGATGGACCCTCTAGAAGAATGAAACCCTAACTCGACATAATGACCATGAGAACGCCCTTGAACCTTAGGGTTTACGGCAGTTCCGCGGTGCCATTAGTGAGGCTTGGGTTTACCCTTCTACGGCTGGATCATCGATGCTGGGGTATGTACCGGATATTTTTAAGCTGTACTTGAGTGTTGAGCTCTCGGCGAATTTTGGGATTTTGATGGATCGATCGAAAAGTTTAATGTAGTCCGGATATCAGATGAAGGGATCGACTACGTGGGAGACTCTAGATGTGAGTATTGCCGTTGGTAGCGCAGTCAGCACACTTATGAAGAGACAAGTTTGAAGCAATCGACATCAGAGGAATGAGGCGTGCATTGACGGCAGTGTTTACGATTGTGATTTAGTGATTTGAATTTCATATTTTCGTTGATTGGATTTTGGTATTTTGAGGACTTTTTTCTACGATTGGTATTTCATGTGTGTACCTTCATTACATTCTATTTGTGTTTCATATATCAGTTGTATTGATATTGTTTAGTACACACCCATTACACTTGATTTGGTTTTATATATTTTGAGATTTTTGATTTGATTTCGTGCATAGGGGTTACCTATGATTTTGACATATGTTTCGACCTAGTTTTCATGCATTTTTGTGCTGTGATTTCGATTTTGATATTCGATGTATGTTTTCGTGCACCATGTGCACCTGATTAGGATTCTTGCGCATACTTGGCGCACTTGATGCGATTTTGTGCACACCAGATGCACTAAATCGGGGTTGTGCGCAGATTAGATGCACCTGATAGTGAGTCGAGCACGCCCGTTGCACTTGACAGATGTTTTGGTGCACACCTGTTGCACTTATTTTGTTTTTGTGTGTATTCATGGTATCTGTATTTGGTTTCGATTTCAGTGCGCACCGGACGCACATGATATTTTATTGATGTGATTGGGATTGATTTCAGTTTGAGCAGTATGTTTTCATAATCATTATTATTTGATTTTGTAACCAGGCGGGACGTGTATGTTAAATAAAAGATATATATATATATAGCTATTTTTTTTAAAAATAAATAAATAAACGTCCGCTACTTATGCCGTGACACGTGCATTGCACGGCGATTTTCAAGAGGGGTTTTTGTATGCTTCTTTATTATGATGTTTATGCGATTTTACTATGATGCGAACTATATATAAGTTATAGATTGATGTATATTATGATGGTCTTCATATTGTGTTTTGATATTTTATTCTCGCCATAACTTCGATGATTGCGTTATGCATGATGGAGTTGATTTTTGTTATGTATTGATAATTTCGGAGCCCCGACGATCTGAGTGTTTTGCTAAATGTTTTAGTATTTGGAGGGGGAGTTTTAATTTAAATTCGAGGACCGAATTTCTTTAAGGGGGGAAGATTGTAACGTTTTAAAAATAATTAAATAAATAATTAAATGAATAAAATTGTTTAGGTGAATTTTATGAATTTCGGTAAAGTAAAATGTATTTTTCGTAAAATTAAACCGTGATTGTTTTTCATTATAATTTCAAAAATACCTATTTTAATTATGTAATTACTAGTAAATGGTGTTTATTTAGCCACTTATAAATTTTTTGTTTAATTAAATATTTTTCCTAAATTAATTATTTTAAATATTAACATAAGCTTTATTTTTACACTAAATTAGTGTAAATTACAAATTTGAATGATTTTAATTTGTAAAAATGAACCATGGCATATTATAATTTAGTGTGTATCATGCAAAATTTATTTGCAAATTTTTCCATTTTTCTAGAGCTTTCTTGAGTTGCTATAATAAAGAAATAAAATAAAATAAAGAAATGCATGAAAAGACATAATGAAGTGATATTTTGGTGGAGGCTTTTACACATTTTCTCACCCTCTTCATTCTCTCCCTCACCTCCAAAAAAGTGGCCGGCCTCACCCCCCATGGTGGCCCCCATTTTCCTCATTTTATTTTTCTCCAAAATTCATCAAAAATCCTTTAAAAATTCAATTAAAAATCCACAAAATCCTATTTATTTCATACCCTTTATTCCTTGCTCATTTTTATATGGAATTTGGAGATGGAAAGCATGCATTTTGGTGGCTCATTTTCTTGTTTGGATTTCATATTTTGGAGGTATAAATTTCCTTCTTTTGTTTATTTGTTATTAGATGTTTCTTTTAAGCATGTTTAGATTTAATGAATTAATTCTATGTTCAATTTTTAAAATACAAGTTAGGGTTTGTAAATTCAAGTTATGATTTTTATTAATTAATTAGGGTTATAATAGTTAGTTTAACACTTTTAGAATTGGAAAATCTTGCATGGTTGTTGAATTGTAAATTTTTCATTTAAAATTGTTTAAATTAGGAATTTTGCTAACTAGGTTTCTATAAAACATAATTTTTGGTGAAATAAAATTTCAATTAATATTTGTAACACTAGATTGTGGTCTTAATAATGGTATTAACTTGTTGGTGCAATGGAAACTTAAATTGATTGCTAGTTTCTATTGATAATTGATAAATTGTGATAAAAATTGCTATTTTGTAAACTAGATTTTAGAAATTCCTAAATAAATGAGATTAAAAATATAATTTATGGTTTCATTAAATCATTATCATGAATTATGGTTTAATATATTAATTCATGCAAAATCATGTTTTGTGGTGGAATTGTGGTATTTTGCTTGAAAAATGTTAAAAATTGTTAAAGGTTGCAAACTAGAAAATTCAAATTAATACAAATTTGTGTAATAAAAATATAGTAATGGTTTGTATAGTCTAGTTATGCTATTTAATGAGTTTTATGACCATTGGTTTCATTTAAATGTCAATTTTTGATGAAAAACGGTAAATTGGCATTTTCGGGTTTTACGAAATTGGACGGTTTGATGGATTTTAGGGTTTCGATGGATTTAATCATGTTTTATAATATAAGTAATGTGTTTTAAAACTACGAGTTATTTGTTGATGTTATCTCGATCCATCGGAGTCTGTACGCCGATATCGAGCGATATTTGGTTGTTTTGCGTGGACGGGACATAGGTTTTAACCTATGCTGGTTCCTTGCATCGTTTTGACTTTTGTATGTGATTCAGTTTACGATACTATTTATATGTTTGCGTTTAGGTACCCTCACGTGGACTGCGGGCGATGAAGAGGAGGATGGCGACACCGTCTTCGGCAGACATGGACCAGGTGAGTAGATATATATCTACGGGGGGAAGTCGGGTGGATGGCGTTTAGCACCCCCGCAACGTAGAATAGGAATAGTACTTATTGACATTAGGAAACAAGATGTGACCCTAGATTCTTAATGAGTAGGACCCTAGTAATGACCCTAGGCTGGACTAGACTGATTTAGGAAGACATATCAGAAGATGAATACCTTGGAAGAGGTTCGTAGGTTTCAGGTAGAAACACACACACGCACACACTGAAACACGACATGGTGTATACGTGCATGTGTATATATATATATAGGACGAGTTATAGGTATATATATATATACAACACGTATATGGGATACATTGATGTGATATGATATCCGAGGTATGATGAAACAGTATAACAGGGCTTGATGCCGTGATTCTTGGCTATACAGTCGTATTAAGTATTAGCGGATCATTAGAAAATGAGATAATGAACATATATAGATAAATTATAATGGGTGGTGATGATATTGAGGTACATAGGACTCTAAAATAGTACCCGGACTGTAACTTGTGACTGATCACGATATGATATATGTATGACTTGATTACGACATCATATAGGTGTGACCAGATGTCGATATCATATAAGTGTGACTTGATGACGATATGATATCGGTATGACTTAATCACAATATGATACATATGACATGATATTTCTGAGGATAAACTAATGATGCATATTATGATGGCAATGATATATAATTGATGTAGGCGGTTACAGTTTAGCACCTTGATCATGAGATGTGTTGATGATGACATTTTATGAATGATGAGACACCTAGGAGATACTTGACCCGTACCCCGATATTGGGATGACGTACGATGGATTTTACCGTACGAAGCATAGATATGATGATTGATCCGCACTCTTGTTTTGAGGAAGTCGTACTATGTACATGACGCTATTGAGGCAGGATCGCCGACTATTAGAGATATGGACTCAGGCGTTAGGTGTACTTCTATCGACCAGTTCTTAGGTTTAGTTTTCCTTAGGAGGGTTAGATGAACACTAGGTTAGGTTCGAGTCATATAGTGCTAGTGATAATTGTATATCAAATGAGTGGATAACACACATCCTTCTTTACTTTTTCACTGTAATCATAATGTTGCATGTTCATACATATGTTGCTATAATCAGTATAAACTTTACCTGTTAGGACACCAGCACCATTACCGATGATGCGCATATTCCACGCACACTTATTTGCCGGTTCACACACATCATCATCGGTAATTGCTATGTCACGTACACTTTAGATCTTATTATCTTTTATTGATAGAATCAGCTAGAAACTAGATCGATATATAATATTGTGATTACTCTATGATGTTAGTATAGACATGATATTTATTACTTAGACATTCATGCATTCATATTTTCATGTTATCATGCAGTATCATGGGCATATGCCGACACTTATCATATACTCACTCATGATTTTAAGATTTGGATTTCTATGAGATTTCTGGATTTTTAGGGAAAACCGCAAGAATATATAAAAACTTCTCTCTCTCTCCTCTTCTCTTTTTAAAATAAGATGCGGTTTTCTCGTGATGTATGTGTCGTCCACCATGAGATCTCATGTTTTCTGATGGATTTCGAGACCCGATTCGAGGAGTGGATGAACCGTCTCGGGTACATGGTGAGCCCGGTATAGTACCCCGGGGCAAGAAGATCGAGTTGTAGACGATGAGCCTGGCAGGGGAAGGCTACCTACCGGTGATGTCTGGCGCGGCGGATATCCGGAGGATACCGACCGTTGTCGTGAGATTTGATGATATGGGCCGATCCGGACTGACGGAGCCCGAGATATTGAGACTATGAGACTTGAGATTTACATGTTTGTGTCGATGCTTGACACGGATTTCCATGGATTTCATTGATGATATTTCAGGTTTCTATACCCGTTTTACTATGATAACAGCTAAAGATTTCTTATACAGATATACCTGGATTTCAGAATTGGTTATTTTACATTCGTGGTGCATGCATATCCATTCATATGACATAGTACTATATGAGGCACTGACACGAGCACGGAGTATCTGCATTTACACGTAGTTTTACCCTGCTATTACTAGATGATTGGGATATAATAGTGTATTATTATGACTTAGTATAGCGTCGTGCATTCGATTTCTTTTCGTAGAAGTCTTCTACTCACGAGTTGGCAACTTACCCCCGTTGTGCCAAATTTTCTTACAGGTTCGATGTACAGGTTTCCCTGGCAGCTTGCTGGCACATCTTTTCTTCAGGGTGATTTGCACGGTAGGTTGGTTCACTTGTATCTGAACCACCATTGTATTTTTATTCTTTCATTTGTATCTAGTAAACTCCATCAACCATACTTGTATTACTTGATAAGTTTATTGGACCAGTATTTTTTTTATTTCGAGCTTAGAGTCGCGCATGTATTATTCTGATCTGGTAGTTTGTTTTCTTTTGAGTTTTGAGCCTCGCCCTTTGGCGTTGTATATTATTGTGCTTGTTATGGTTGTTTCCGCCTGTTGGCGTTGAGCTTGCACCCGTTCGGGGATGCTTTTTATTGTTTATGTATATTATACTTGTTGTACCCGTTTGGGGGCCAGTTTTTGTAGAGGAGACTCTGCCGAAATTTTTGGGAAAATTTGCTGATGTTTTAAACTTGTTCCTTCATGTTTTCTTTTACTGCTTCTTCTTCTTTTTTCATGGTTTAGATTTCTGGGCTTTGGCTTACTTAGGTTACGTTGCGCCTCTAGACGTTTCGTAATCTAAGTGCCGGTCACATTCCGTACTTTCGGGTCGCGACAGCGCTGCTTAGAGTGCAGCGCTCTTAGCGCTAGCGCTCATGTGCTTTGCACGTGAGCGCTGCCACAGAGTCTTTGGCTCTTTCTCAGCGCTAGCGCTGCTATGAAGCGCTGCTTCATTTCAAAATTTGAAATTTTGAAATGAGCTTTGCTCTGATTGGGGGAAACAGTTTCCATTAATTATAACTAAGCATAGGTTATATTTAAATTATAAATATAGCTTATCAAAATTATAATATCATCTAGATCATATTAAAACCCTAGTTTTAGTTAATTAGAAGTAACCTAGTTTTAATCTTCCACAAAACTATGTAGGTCATGAGTCTACAAATAATGTCTTATCGATTAATCTAGATCCCTTTTAACTACCTAAATTGAATATCTTGTGATTAAATTATTTTCTTACCTTCCCTAATTAAGTTTCTAGTTTTGCAAATTTTCCTTAACCTAATTAGATTATTGGTGTTATCACCCTTCCTTAATCTTATTTTAGACGTCAACTTTCATTATGAGATTAGTTTATTAGATGAAATACTATAAAGAGAATAATTAAATCATAAGACATTCATCATAAAAGTATACAAAAGAAGAGATAAAAGATTACCCAACCACAAAATAAATACAAAGAAAACCCTAGAAAAGAATTAGTTACTCATGTTTATAAAAGAAAAATAAATCTTATTCATAATCAAGAGTACTTACAATAGACTCGATCTCTTCTCCTTGAAAACCCTAATGAGAAGCCTATGAGAGAGATGAGAGAGATATGAGAGAGATGAAACACTAAGACTATATAAGTATTTATATAGGGATAAGGAAGTTTGGAGAACAAGTAATAAAATATAGAAGAGAATCTACTTGCTAACTATGATAATCTAATCTAATTGCTCTATTGAATGCTGTTACGAGCCTTTAGAATCTTCGAAAAATAATAAGATATATCTCAAAACAATGTATGTGCTAAGACGATTGTAACCATAAAAATTGAAGATGAACGGCCCAGATTGCACCGCGGATCCGCCGCGGTATCTTGGCGTCGTGGCTCTAGATTTTTTCTGTGGTTTTATCTTCAATTTAGATGATTTTTGAGCTCATAAAATCATGAATATCTCTCTGTATTTCTATAGTTGCGTGGATCTCCGAATTGTTCCTAAATTTGGTATATAATTAGGAAGATTGATTTGTTGCTTTTGATTTGATTTGGTTTCTCCAACTGATTTGTTGTTGTAATGATTGATTCACCTCTATTTATTGCAACCTTTGCTGATATATAATGATATTCCCAAATTCATTCAAAATTTGCAAATTGTTTTTTGATTTTCTTAATAATTCCCTTAAGTCTCCATTATACACACATAATCATTCTTTTAGGACAATTTTTCGTCCTTTTGCATCCAAGCCCTGTTATCTGTAATAATTCATAAAAAATACCCGAAACAACATAATATATGACAATAACATGATAAATAGGTTAGAAAAATGTACAATAAATTACACCTGTCAAATACCCCAACACTTATATTTTGCTAGTTCTCGAGCAAATCTTGGGTTTCAAACTCTAAACTAAACTAAACTACTATCTAACTAAATTCTACTCCTACTCCTATTCTTATAAAAGAAAATAAAGAAAACAAAAATGAGAAAATAAAAACTATATACAAAGATAGGAATAGATAAGAAAAATACGAAAAACAAGAGTTTAAATTTTACTAGATTTTCAGTCGTCATGAATCATGCCTTAATTGACTTTGATCTATGCTGAAAATTACTTCCTCATCATTCTTCTAATCTTTCCTACCTTTTTTTTCTTCCAAACATGATCATATACCCCTACGTGTGTGAAAAAATCATCCTTACACTCGAAAATTCAATTCAAGCTCCCATACTCTTTCCCTTAGCTCCCTATTATTTTTTTAATCGATGATCAAATTGATGGATTTTTTCCTACATTTTTCACATGACCGTTAATATTTAATGAGCCACTAACCAACCGATTACCGAATGTGATCACTTATTGGGCGTAAATAACAGTATCCTAATCTTGTAACACCTGAGGCACGACAAATAATTCCAAACCAGTTGGTCTAAGTCACTAGGTAATGAAGCACCCTCACTGAATTTTTTCATGCTACCTTGATAATTGGAAGCCAGAGTTCATTTTTTTTATTATATCAAATTTTTTTCGTATTTGGGTATTACAGATAAGAGCATTCCAGGTCTCTTCTACTATCTCAAGTTTCAAGAAGTGTGCATGTGTGTATAGTAAGGTATCCACATTCAAATATTTGGATTCAAAAGTAGGCTCTACTTATATCTTCTCAAACCTAATAACTCCTTCATGATACTAGCCTTTTGGGAACAGACTCATGAAACTTATTACTAGATCCATTTAACCATCTCTTTTTCTTATTTTTCTTAAAATCTCTTTCCCTCTTTTTTCATTTTTTAATTTTAATTTTCAAAATTTTCTAATTTTTTTAAAGAACCTAAAAATAAAAGAAAATTTTTGTACCAAACCACCCCCACATTTATATCAAATTTTTTTCGTATTAGGGCATTACAGACGAGCATGCCAGGTCTCTTCTACTATCTTAAGTTTCAAGATGTGTGTATATGCGTATAGTAGGGTATCCACATTCAAATGTTTGGACTCAAAAATAGGCTCCACTTGTATCTTCTTAAACCTAGTAGCTACTTCATGATACTAGTCTTTATGCTCATGACAACTTATTACTAGATCCATTTAACCATCTCTTTTTCTTATTTTTCTTAAAATCTCTTTCTCTCTTTTTTTTTTTAATTTTTTAATTTTCCTTTTCAAAATTTTCTAATTTTTATAAAGAACCTAAAAATAAAAGAAATTTTTTGTACAAAACCACCCCCACACTTAAATCAAACAATATTCTCATTGTGTTAGAGTACATACCTTGTTACACCCATATAGTTATGCTTACCTTTGTTGAATTCTCTTTGGTTTCAAATTCTCAATACCTACAAAAGAAAATGTGGGTGTGCATTTTGGTACCCAAACTAACTTGGGTTTATGGGGGTAAATTTTAGGGACCCATTTCAAATTGGTATATAAAAATATATTTCTTTTCAATTCACAAGAATATGTAAAGTGACCATGTGCACCACAATAGTGACGACTGTGATTAGATGTACCCATGGGACTAAATTTATATTTAGAATAGTGGTTGAAAATTTTAGATGAAAAGGAGTTTTGAATTTCGAAGTTTTAAGATTAACATCTCCTTTATTTAAAAATTTCTTCTCTTTACTTGGTAAAGGATCAATCGTTTCTTGTCTTTTTAAAAACTTAGCAAAAGAAACTGTTAAATTATTATTTTGTTTCTTGAAGGAAGTAATTTCCTCGATCAACATTCTTTGAGAAATACAGGACAATTTTAAAGAATCAATCTCTCTTTTAAAAGATGAAACCAAATTTTCATGATCATTTCTTAAAATATCACATGATAAAATCAAATTCTCATTTTCATCGTTTAAAGCATCAATAGTTTTTTTTATTGAATATCAATTTGTGAAAGAAACTCAATATTCTCCTTCTCAAATTTATCGATTTGTGCCAGAAAATCATTTTTGTCCTTTTCTAATCTATCAATAAAAACAACATTTTTCAAAATTTCTTATGAACTAGTGGAAAATTTTAAAATATCAATTTCACTTGTAAAAATTTCAATCAAACCATCATTTTCTCCCCTCAAAGAATTTCGATACAAAATCAAATTTTGTTTTTCGCTTTTCAAAAATTCATTCAACGAAACCAATTCCTTTTTCTCCTTTTCTAACAACAAAATTTTATTTTCAAGGAAACTATTTTGAGACATTACCGTATTAAGTTGATGATGAAGATTAGGAGAAGTATCATTAAGTAGGTCATGTGTATCAACAACAAAAGAACCGCTCTCATCATCATCACTATTAAATGCATCCACTCTAGATGTTTCTTTTAGCTCTTTCAACTCAACATCCTCAAAGTTAAACCACCTTATCGTGAGAAACTCCTTGAGTCATATTGACTTCGCGATTTTGATCATATATGTCGCTATATTGGCTTCCTAGGTTAAAAATATCCAATTCCATTTTTAGATTCCTAAAGGTAAGCTGCATAGAACCATTACGACAGTTGATCAACGCATTTGAGGTGGTTAAAAATGGTCGACCCAAGATCACAAGAATTTAGTTCTTAGGGTTAGATACAGGCTGTGTTTCTAGAATAATGAAGTCTACAGGGAATATAAATTCCTCTATCTTAAGTAACACATCCTTAATTTCATCCTTCAGTTTCTTAATGGATCGGTCGGCCAATTGTAAAGTAATTTTCGTGGGTTGAAGATCATCTAATTCTAGCTGTTTATAGACCGAAAAAGGTAGAAGATTCACACTAGCTCCTAAAACAAGTAAAGCTCGATTTATGACTTTGACACCTATAAAGCAAGAAATGGTAGGACAACTGGGGTCCTTATATTTTATGGGTATTGCATTACGGATGACGTCACTAACATTGCCGGCTAGAAAAACCTTCTTTGGCACTTGTGCTTGTCTTTTTTTAGTGCATACGTCTTTAAGAAATTTAGCATAGGAAGGAACTTGGTCAATCATGTCCAAAAGAGAGACGTTGATCTTGACTTGTTTAAATGTCTCCATCATCTTCGCCACGTTAGAATCTTACTTCTTGGCCTTTAAACGTTTTGGATATGGTACTCTAGGCTTAAGAAGGGTATCCATAAAAGATGGATGGAATGTGGGTGTATCAATAGATGTATGCAGTGTAAGTAGGGTAGGAGACTGTTGCTCCACATTAGCCGGTATCTCTTCCGAATCTTCGGGTATCCTAACCTGATTATCAACCTGTTTTCTCGATCGCAAAGTAATTATAGAATTTGCTTGCGTGAGATTTGCACATGGATCTTTTGGATTTTTTATAGGTTGACTAGGTAAGGTGCCCATTTCTCGTCCTCCTAATACTACAACTAGCTGACGAATTTGCTTTTCAATATTTTCCAGCAGCTTTTCAACCCTATTAAGTCTAGTATTCTCGTTCCCATACTTTTGTTGTGTGTTGGGTTAGGATGGGTTGGGTGGAGGACCTTGTCTTATGTTTCGCAATTATTGGCTGGTGTTATCTTGATTCCATTATAAATAATGGTGGTTCCTCCAACCTTGGTTATAAGTTTGAGAATAAGCCAGTGCAAACTCTTGAGCCTGCGTGTTCGAATCTCATCAGCACCAATTATTTATAATATTTTTCTTTTTGACTTTTGGAAGATTAAGAGTTTGCACGGGCTTCACGTGGGGTTACAAAAAGTCATCAAATAAAAGATATATAAAAATAGAACCCAGACCCAGACCCAACCCCAAATCCCAAGACCCAACCCCTGGGGCCGAGATTTGCTAGGTTTTGGCGGCCAGGAAGTTGGTGCACAGGCCCCACTCGTGCAACTCTTGGTCTCTGGACTCTTCATTTTCATATATCAAAACTCCCCATTTAATCCAGAGATTTTGCAACTTCTTCATCTACCATATTAACCACACTTTTAATTCATTTGAATTAATTTTTTAATTCAACATACATCTATATTCCTTCTTTATAAATACTAAGCTATCTTAGTCTCCTCTCATTTATGAAATTAATCTAAAATTCCTCTCAAAAGTTCATTCTCAAGTCTAAGTTCCAAGCCAAGTTCCTTTTGAAGCCAAGAAATCCCAAGCTCGCGTCCTTCCTCTTGCGTCGTCAGTATCTCCTCCTTCATCTTCTTCCACCTAGATCAAGCACAAAAACCCGTAAGTCCTCCATAGACTTCTTTCTCTTTTTGTTTCTCCTCTCACATCGACGCGAAAGGAAATACGGTTTTTTAAAACAAAGTTTAATTTAAAAATATATTCATTGTACTTCAACATGTTCATCATAAATTTTCATGCCATGATATCAATTTACAACCCTAGGATTTTACAATCCTTGTCTCACAAAATTTTATATGATGTTTGTTATGTCAAACAATATGTAGATTACAAATAACGAATAAATACCATGAACAATAAAAGTATCTTTTTATCGATATCTTGATATATATACCTATAGAAAATTCACGGGGTAATGACCTACCCCACTCAAATATACTATGGTTCATTGCACAATATTTTAGATACATGTTTAATTCTAAAGGAAACAATTTTCAAGAAAATACTCTCCTTTTATAAAAATACGTTTTAATTGCTATTTTTAACATCTTTGCGATTACGCTTTTTCGACCCTCGTTAGGGGACCCATTTGTGGATGGTGTGGATTATTGCACGTCCTTGGAATAGTAGAGCGAGACAGAACTCCTCACAGAGAATTCAGTCTCGAAGGAATAAAAATACGATTTTAAAGAAATACGACTTTTAAAACAAATTAAATTATTGGAAAATTATATAAATTATAAATCTGTACTTTTCTATGAAAACAAAGTGTTAAAAATATATTTTTAAAATGGAAGATTAAAGTTCCACCAAAATACTATCAAGTTTCCAAAAGTGGTAGTTTTCATTAAAATACCATAAAGTTTAAGAGTTAGATTTTTATACTAAAATACCACAAAATATAAAATACGTTTTTATACAAAAATCTTGACCTTTAAACAACATATTTTTATTTAAAACTTATTCGAGACTTTAGGATGAATTAAAAACCCTCAAGAAGACATTTTTACTAAAATACCGTGGAAATCAAAATATTAATCTAGGTTACGTATTTTAGGTTGCATGTTGGTTTGAGTGACATCTTCTCTTGTCTGTTGCATCAGGGTTGCCGGAGACAATGATGCACCAGTTATCTCTCCCTAAATATAGATCACAACCTTATGGTGGAAATTATCAAAAGAAAATCGTCTTTAAAAAAGACACAAATCATGCCGTCCATATACAGCGGTTATAGATATTTTCCAAACTCAATAAATTCACAAGATTAAATATAGTAATATGATATGACTATAACCTGAATACCAAATTCGAACTTGTTTTGAACGTGAACTTGAATCCAAACTCGAACCTAATCTTGAACACCTAACTTGACTCGACTCAGGATTGCAACTGATATGACTCGCATTCTACTTGACTTACTGGACTTCATTCTTCACCTCTTGCAATTTATGGTTTTGATCAAGACATGTTATAATCAACTAATCAAATCAACTAAATCAATCTAACAGTTATAATCTATTATACTCAGGGTGTTTAGGGTAGTTACAAGTGTGAATCCAACGGAACTTCAGGAGTCCTATATTAACCTACTCGAATTCTATTTACTCGAATCTCAGTCAAGTCGACTCCTCCACTGCTTGGAGTCCCGATGATAACTCATGAAATGAGCCTGTGTTTCTTTGCTCCTGGGGCCCCACTCTTGAGATTGTGAATACTTCTAGGGTTGCATTGACATTCACACTTGGAACTTAACGTTAACATAATTACCATATAGACACCTATAAGACATATACCCATGTTCACTTCCACACACTTTTACTCGTCATATACTATTAGTGATATATGCCCTAGAGGTCATTATTGTATAGTACAGGATTGCATATTACATTTTGGAAGTTTGGGATATATACAGATATATAACAGTCTTGCTCAATATGATAGTATGCTATCTGGTTTGTATCTATCTTAACATGTGTATATGTTTATTTTAACGTATCGCTGATACATGTTGATAGAGCCTGTATGATCTTTGCTTGACTACCAGCATTGTGATGGCAGTCACACTAATGGGGGTTGGGTAGTCTATAAACATATCCTTAAACTTGTCCCTAGTTATAGGATTATCGAAACATGGTATCGATACTTCAGAGTAGACTAGTGTATATGTTTCTTATTCTTGTCAGGGGAGATAGCCAGTCCTGCAGCCATTGGTATACAGTACCAAAGATGGTATACGGGTGCTCATTAGGTTATGAGTTATAATGGACGGACTCGCTGGGAACTACTGGTTGGTATTATACCTATCGTCGGATAGCAGTTCTCCAGTGACATGAGTACAGGTTAGTCCGATGACTTGACATCACTATTCGTTTCGAGTGTGTTCCTACTGTACTTAGACTACTACCCTACCACGGCTTTAAAGAGTCATGCAAACAGGTAGTAATTGGGTGTAGTCCCGAAGCACTTAGAGGCAGTAGGTGATAGAAGGGATTCGTCTCTCCCGGTATTGGAAGTTGATATCGTGCTGTGTATGGTTGGCCGATACTACAGGTTCCCGGCCAGGGTAAGTGAGATTTATTGGTAAGTACACCAGTAATTTCTCAGGTTATATTGGGTTCCACATCGACACGACTTGTCGCGCTATTAAGGGTTTGACTTTTACCACCCCTAGGCCCGATATGCGATACTCTTAGACGAACAGACCGGACTGTATGGAGAATGTTACCTATAGGCTCAGTAGGGATTCAGATGGGTTTTCTTGTTGATCTTCCTTTCGACAGATACATGGATAGCCGTTACGTATAGCTAGTGCCACTAACGTTCTTGTCGTTAACCCCATTGCCAACGTATTGTCGAGTCTTTAGGGTCCCACACAGAGGGTTTCCTGGTTCAAGTGAAACAGTGTAGTTTGTGTATTCGATACGCTCGGGTGTTCAATTGAACATGTGTATTTATACCCGTGTTTTAATTGGACTATTTTTTAGTATTAACAGGTTTGAAAGACAGCCAATTTTGATGCTGGTATTATATTGCTCTCTTTTGAGTATTTGTATTTTAACATGAATACAGTATTTATACGAATACGAGTATTTGTATGAATACGGGTGTTTGTGTCTTAATACAAATACATGTATTTCTTTCTAAATATGAATACGCGTATTTTGTATTTTCGGTACAAATACAGTATTCGTATTTTGGTAGAAATATGGTATACGTATTTATTATAAATATGGATTTGGTATACTTGATTATATACATATATACAAGTATTTGTATGTGTATGTATACCATGGTGAGGTGGCCTCTCACACTCTCACTTGTTCTCATCTCTTCTATGGTATTGTGGGCTTATGACTCACACTAGTGAGTCACAACCCACTCACCCTCCTTTTTTGTTTATAGCATATGAAGAGATAAGAATGGTAAGAGTGTAGGAAATTATCTAAGTATTGATTTTTCTTGAGTTGCCATCTTCATCTCCTCTTCTTCTTCTTCCTCGCTCACTAGAGATTTGAAGGATAAAAGAGAGCATCTTGATTATAAACCACACTTCTAAGCATCTTGTCGTAGCCAGACTCGAGCTTTAGTTGTTTCGTGGAAGCTATCACTTAAATCAGCATTCTCAGGTGGACCGTCTTTTACGCAGGAAGTTCGACTTCGAGAGCTTGATTAGAGTACCCTAGGAGCTTGAGGAGTGAACTTTTCAAGGTTAGAAGGACCGTCTACAAAGATTGTTACACTAACCTAGTAGTTAAAACTCTGGTTAGTGTTGTTTAGTTTAGTACTTGGGCTTGTATTCTAGGGTTTCAAGTGTATAGTGTTGATTTTTAAAGTTTTTGATTCCGCAAAACTGTAGTAGTCACGGTAAAAAGCACCATGCACTTACATATATATTACTTCATTTTATGCTATATCTGTCACTTTTCACATTTACCTTACCTTGGGACTTACCGAGCACTAGTTCGCTGACGGGCATTCCATCCGCCTTTATTTTCTTGGAATGTTCGTCAGATACTGTTGAGACGGAGGAAGTGGACGTCACGGAGGAGGATTACAACCAGATTGCTACACCAACTTAGCTTAGCTTATTTTTTCTTTCAGTTTATATATACCACATGTTTAGTCATTTCTGTTTTTGTATTTTCTTTTCAGTTGAACTCATGTATTGTAAATGTTTCAAATATGAATTTAAATAAAAAAGTTTGTTGAAAAATTTTCGGTCTCCATTTATTCTTGCATTGTGTATTTTTGTTTCAATACGCTTAGCATATTTGTTTAGAGAATGAATTTTTTTAAATAAATATATCGCAGGCTTGCCACGTCACCGTTTTCATCTACTGGGAAGCGGGGCATGACACAAAGCAATCAATATGTTAAATATTTCATAGAAACTAAATTATTTGCATATAAAAAGGTATATTTTAGGGATTACGACGAGATAAGACGGCGTTTTAATGGAGTCATAACAAGGCAAGGAGAGCGAGAAGGAAGGAAGAGTGGGAAGGGACTTACTCTTGGTGTGAATCGGTTTAACAACCGATTCACCGATTCAAAGGAAGGAAGGTTCTTGAGCGGAGCTTCGATGTTCGAGAGCTTGGAAAAGATCTTTAAGGCATTTTCGAGGATTTTTCAGAATAATTTCAGAGGGGGAGGAAGCTTTGGACAGAATTGGGTTTATATACGAGAAGGAAAAGAAGATATGATGGATAAAAAAGAATTTAAATACATTAATAGGAATTTAATTGAGAATTGAAGGGGTGGCAGTTCTCGAGTTGGAGTGTGGCAGTTTGGGTAGTCGAAATGAATATTCAAGAGGCCAAAGGTCGCATGCTCATGGGCAGAGCACGTGTCATGCAAGTCTGGTCGCCTAAAGCACTGGTTCGGCCACCCGGTGCGGGTCCGTCACGGGCAACGGATTCGATCTTCGCATCTAGGCTCGGGTCATCAGGGTTGGTCTAAAAACATATATCGTTTTTCGTTTAATTAACTAGAACTCCGTGTAACGCTTGTGAAACTTTCAGGATTTGAAAATGACCAAAGAGAAATTAAAATAAAAAAATTGTGCTATATAGATTCAAACACACGGATTATGGAACATCAATGTAGAAACTTAACCAATGGGCTACAAGTTGTTCTTGTTCTTAAGTTATCAAGAATTACTTATAACTCAATACCAGAACAGAAAATACGACCTTATATTAATAAAAACAAAAGTGATGGTACTCGAAATTTAGGGTCGTTACAAAACTTATAACTAATAATCTTAACAATCTAACACGCTAATCATAATCTCAATGACATAAATCAGAACTTATCTAATTTATGATAACCATAATATCTAATACAATTATATTTAAATATCTCATAATCGAACACATAATATATTTGCTCAAGCAACTAAAGGTTTTAAAAACAACATGAAGAACATCCTGAGGTTGTAAAGTAAGCAAATCCACGGTCTTATGCTTGTAATCTTCGTTGAGAGAAAATGAAAACCTTTGAAGAATCATAGCGATGGTCGTCTTAGCTTCTAGCATTGCAAAGTTTTGAACGACGCAAGCTCTGGGCCCGTCGAGAACGTGAGAAATGCATTTGGATTCTTAGCGGCATTTGTGATGCCATTCTCAAACCTTAGTGGATCAAATTTGTTTGCATTTTTTCCCCAAAGCTCTTTGTTTCGGTGAATGATCATGAATGGAATAGTTATGGCTATTCTATTAGGTATCATTAAGTCTCTGAGGTTCATGTCCTTTGCCGCTTCTCTTAGAATCATGATTATAAGACAACAGAGTCGTAGAGCTTCGAGGAGAACCATAGTCACCTGCAGATAATGTTTGGTTAGAATAAGAAAGCTATTTTTTATTGTTTTAACTCAGAATTGGAGGAGTGGGCGCCGCTTTGGAAAAAATAATTTGATTCAGGCATGGAATTCAAGAATTTTAAGACTAGGATTAAACAAGTCCTCACTTAAACTAGATATGCAAGTATAATATTGTTCATTAGGATTACCAGTTTGAACTTGCCCAAGTTATCAGCGGTAGGTATCTCCTTGCTACATTCTCCCCCAACAACAGGAACATAGTCCATGTCAGCTAGTGCGACATGGTCTCGTGTCTGGCGGAAAAGAAATTCTTTCACTCATCGATGGTTATGAGCGGTAGGTATCTCCTTGCCACAATCCGCCATAACCTCCTCTCTAAGCTTCTCTTGTCATTCTGGGTTTGTGCTCAACAAGAACATAGTCCATGTCAGCAAGTGCGACGTCGTCTCGTGTCCGGCGGAAAAGAAATTCTTGCACTCATCGATGATCTCATTCGTGTTCAGCCTCATACCCTCTTGCTTCTGAGTCGATTCCATCATTAAACCTAATAGATCATTACCATATAACGAATCCTTTGAATTTAATCGTCTTTTGATGATGCCGACTAGTGTGTCTTTCATTTTTCATTCTATCTTCCATATCCGCAACGACCCTGAAATCCCTGTACAAATGTAACTTGTTCAATGGATAGAAAGGGTATTTCAGCATGACTAGGAGTTATAAGTTAAAATTGTTCAATAAAATAAAGAAACAACAGGTAGCACATTAGTTAATACTCTTCATTGTTATGCCATAGCCCACGTGTTCGAATCCCACCGATTCGAAATATTTTTAATATTTTTTTCTTTATAACTTTTTGGAAGCTCAAGAGTTGCACGTACAATTCACGGAGAAACGAAAAGTTTCAAAGAAAACTAATTGGAGAAATGAGCAGTTAAGAGGAAATATAATACATGACCAAAGCCTCGGGACACGCGGTCGTGATTTGACCGCTAAAAAGCCCCAAAACTGCAATTTGCGGTTGGAGTTTGCTCGTTCGCCTCTATGCTTCGCCCGTGCACTCCTTCAGCTCCCCTCTACTCCTTTTTCCACTTTATTTCCTCTGATTTAAACCAGAGACTTCACAACCCTTCAATTCCTCCATTAACACCATTTAAATCTATTTTTAAGTCAATTTTTAATTTCCCATATTCTCATATTTTACCCTATAAATACCACCCCATCCTCTTACTCTCCCCTATTATGAAAATCCACAGAAAAAATTCTCTAAAAATTTTCAAGTTCAAGAGGAGTTAAGCTAGTCAAGTGGAGTTAGTTCAAGCCAAGTTCATTCTTTTGAAGACTGGAGCCATCCTCGACGCTAGCATGATCCAAGAAGACCCCCTCTCTCTTTTTCCTCTCTTTGCAATGCTCAAAACCCCGTAAGTCCCTTTTTCTCTCTTTTGTTTCGTCTCAAACCGCTTTCTTATAAACAACATCGCCTAAAGTGGAGTTAGTCTAAATAAATCTTCTTTTAAATAACTTTTATCGTTTTGCTATGCTAATTAAATTACCATAACCTTGTTAACAACAACCTTAACGTTGACCATCTAATTACTCTTTGAATTGTTAGAATTTCATATAAATAAAATAAGAATTGAACTTTTACAAAAAAAATACCATGAAATTTGCTTATACCTTTTTAACATCATCATCAACTATAACTATAGAAAAGTCACGTGGTAATGACCTACCCCATCACATATACTATGGTTTTATAGCACGATATTTTAGATACAATATTTTATCCTAAATGAAACAATTTATATTAAAATACCCTCTCTTTTAAAAATACTTTCTAATCGCTATTTTTAAATCTTTTGCAATTAGATCTCTACAACCCTTTTAGGGGAACCCATTTACAGACGGTGCGGGTTATCGCACGTCCTTAGAATAGTAGAGTGAGATACAGAACTTCTCACGCAGAATTCGGTCTCAAAAGGAAATAAAAATACGATCTTAAAGAATACGACTTTTTCAACAAATTAAATCATTTGAAAATTTTCATAAATCATAAATCCGTATTTTTCTATGAAAACCAATTTTTGAAAACTATCTTTTTAATATGAAAAATTTAAGTTACACAAAAATACCATCAAGTTTCTAAATGTATAGTTTTCATAAAAATACCATAAACTTTTAAAAATCTAGGTTTCATCACTAAAATAACACTAAAACTAAAATATATTTTTATAAAAACTCTTAATATTCTAAAACACTCTTGAGGTTTGTTTTTTAAAACAATATTAAAATATTTTACATAAAACCCTCTTGAGAAATGCAAACAATGAAAATACATATTAAACAACTTGAATAAATTTTTAAGGACCCTAAATTAATATAGGTTTAAGTGGTATCATTTCTTTTGAGCCTTAGGGAGGTGGAGAAAGCGAGTGATTGCCTATTCAGGTTAGATAACACTGCAAATTAAAGGAGTTATCAATGGCAATCGTCTTAGAAAAAGACACAAATTCTGCCGTTCATGTGCAGCGGTTGTCCGATTATTCTCGAACTGAAGATCTAGTAATATGAAATGACTACAACTCGAATCCAACTTGAATTTAAACTCAAACTCGAATCCAAACTTGCATCTAAAGTTGAACATAAACTCGAACTCAACACGAACTAACTTGACTCGACTAGGATTGCAATTGAAATGATTTGCACTCTACCTGACTTACTCGACTATATTATCCACTTTTGCAATTTATGGTTTCGATTAAGACATATTATAATCAACCAATCAAATCAACAAGTCAATACAATAGTTATAATCTATTATACTCGGGGTGTTTGGGATAGTTTCAAATGTGAATCCAACGGAACTTCAGGAGTCCCGTATTAATCTACTCGAATTCTATTTACTCGAATATTAGTCGGATCGACTTCTCCACAGCTTGGAGTCCCGATACTAATACATGAAATGGGCCCATGTTTCCTTGCTCCTGGGCCCCCACTCTTGAGCTCGTGAATACTTCTACGGTTGCGTTGATATTCACATTTGGAATTTAACGTTAACATAATGACCATATAGAGACATATAGTGTATATACCCATAGTCATTCCTACATACTTTTACTTGTCATTTACTTACTTCATTTTATACTATACCTGCTACTCTTCATTTTTACCCTATCTTTGGGACTTACCGAGCGCTATTTCGCTGACAGACATTCCACCCACCCTTGTTTTCTTGGAATGTTCATCAGATGCGGTTGAGACTGAGGAGGTGGACGCCACAGAGGAGGAGTATGACCAGATCGCTGCTCAGGCTTAGATTAGCTTACTTTTTCTTTCAGCTTTTGTATACCAACTGTTTAGGCATTTCTATTATTGTATTTACTTTTTAGTTGAACTCTTGTATTGTAAATATTTCAAGTTTAAATGTAATTAAAGATGTTTGTTGAATAATTTACAGTCTCCATTTATTCTTATATTGTGTATTATTGTTTTCAATACGTTTAGCATATTTATTTAGGGAACGACCTTCATTGGATAAATATGCCGTGGGCTTGCCATGTCACCATTTTGTCTACTGGGAAGCGGGGCGTGACAATATCTTATATTCTGCATAGTAGGAAGATAGCTGCAAATGTAGAGATTTTTATATTGTAGAAACAATACACAAATGAACGAAAAACAGACTAAAGTATCGTTGGGTGGGTGTTTTTTATTTCTTTTGGTGGGACCATAAGGTGTAGTTGAGATGTCAATACCTCATTTGGTGTTGCATTTAAATAAAATGAAGGCTAATTTATCAAAAACTACCAACACCTTTGACAGTAAATTATCAATACTTCTTAAAACTAAAGAAAGCTGTCATGGATACGGTGCAACATCACCACCGCATTATTTAAGTTACCATTCGGCCTAAGATTTAAAAAGAAAACACAACATTCCTCCTTTACTCTATCCTAATCCTAGCTATCCTTCTATGTCTGCTACCAGCCCGGCGTCGGCCTTTCATATTTGGTCACTGCTGTAACACCCTAATTCATTTATGCCAATTCTGTTGTGCGTATTTTTTATTTATGGCTATTTCTTGATTTATTGTGTTTTGGGTGCTTATAGTATAGTTGGTATATGTATTTGCATCCGACCTGACCCGCTTACTGAAAACCCGTCTTGATTCCTGTTTATGATTTATCTCGGCTATTTTTGAGGATCCGTGCACTTTCATGTTGTATAACTGCATTATATCTTGCATCTGTATTTTTTAATATAACATTTAAAGTCAAATAAAATATTTTAAAAATATCTAGCATGGCCTGTATCATACCCCTAACCCTATTGTAGTATCCGTACATCATGTTCTTGTCCCGTTCAATGAAACTGACACGTTTAGATAGCTACGTGCACGCTACGTATATCCGTTCTTGGGGGTATGCATTTTCGTTACCCGGATATCCTATTTTGGTATTAGTTGAGACGTATATTATCTGTATTTTCAAACCATAATTTTAGACCCGACCCGGGCGTATTTTGGAGTAATTTTTTATTAACCAAAATTTCAAATTTACCTAATATTATATTCTTTAAATATTATATTTTTTAATATATAAATTATATACGTTTAAAATTTTCTTTAACCAAAAAAATATTTTAGAAATATTTTCCTAACATCGTAAATCTCACCAATCCATTTCAGCACTCTCTCTCTCTCTCTCTCTCTCTTCTATTACTATTACTACATATTCTCTTTTTAAAAATTTAAAACCTATTTATTGAAAACCCCATATTAACCCACCCCATGTTCCTTTCTCTCTCCTCACCTTCTCTTCTTCCCCACTTATTTTTCCCGCCTCCGAGAGCTCGAACCCACGCCTTGCCTCACCTCACCGCTCGTCGCCTCCTCTCGTCGCTGACCTCACTTCCTCTCTCCCCACTCATCTCTCTCCCCCCTGCAACCTTTTCTCGATGAGAACCCACTGAAACCCAAACCCATGACCCCTTGCAACCCCCGCCTGCACCCACGTCGCCGCGATCGCCCCTCGCCGCCGACCTCCCTCGTCGGTCTCATCACCATCCCCATCATCACGACCTCCTCTCCTCCTCCCTGCACCCTGACCAGAACCCTGCACACCAAGAACCCTAGAACCGCAGCCTCTGCCAATCGCCGGAAACCCGCTGCCTGCAAGGGACCTCGTCGTCGATGACCTATCGTCGTCATCACCCCCTTGCCTCTGACCCCAGAGCACCCAACCCAAAGAACCACAACCCTTCCTTTTCTTTTTCTTCTTCTTCTTCTTCTTTTCTTCTCTCGCTTTCTTGGATTCGCGTTTCCGGTCGATCGCCTGAGCCGTGACCGTAGACGATGATCCGGGCGACCCAGTGGACATCCCCAGCCAGCATGGTCTTGTTCTTGCTTTGCCTGGTCCTGTTATGTACGCTCGTGTGTGCATCGGGACAGTTACCGATATCGTACGCGACGTACGCACCCCGTCGTGAGATCCGATCAGGCAAGTTTACCTTGCTATTTTGCATCCATATGAATAAAAATATCACATGTTTACTGCATTGTACGTCCATGTTACTGTTTTACTGTTTTCGGATAGCCGTTCGTATCCGTATCATTTATTACCTATATAGTCGCATGCAAGTTTATCTTGCTACATGCTATGATATATATTTTTCATCCATATGAATAAAAATATTACATGTTTATTGTATCGTGTATCCATGTTACCGTTTTACTGTTTTACGATACCCGTTCGCATCCGTATCATTTATTGCATCTCTAATCACATGCCATATCATACAATTTCATGTTACTGTTATGTTAGTACTCCATACTTGATAATGTGCATCATACGTAGTCATGGAGTTGTAGATGTGATCCCTGATAAACACTTGTGCATCCGTGTTTTACCGTGATTGATACTTGCTACATTTTACTGTTGAGCATCCATTTGATACACTGTGCACCACCTGACATGACCCAATACACCACTGCTTGACTTGATACCTAATCCTGTTACTAATGTCGACAACCCTGACCTATTGTCCCGATGGACGTTACTGTTGTCTGTATAGACAAAACCTGTACTTGCTTGATCCTGTGTTGGCATTAGATATCGATTGGTAATACCTGATTTGAACACATAACCTTGGGGGTAAGGGGAAATCAAGAATGTAACCGAACGTAACTCAAAAGGCTATAATATATTAGTTTCCATTTTTCCGGGGGTTACGGAATATATTGTTTGCCGTTTTTCCGGGCGTTACGGAATAATCCTGTTACCGTGGTCCCGTAGGGAATGAACGGGGCATAGACTGATGAGTTACGATGAGAATTACATTAATTGATTTCGAAGAATTTAGAATAGATAACCCAGTAGTATAGTTTAGATTACTCACTGCACTTCACCTGCACATATACACATCACTGTTGCATATCCATGTCTACTGGTTATATTCATGTTATCGTTTATATTCATGCCTGCATATGTTGTGTATCCTGGTTATTTATTATTGTTGATATTATGACGCATTGACATCTGGGTTTTGCATGGCCTAGTTCCTTTATCTCTTTCGCAGGCTGACCAGGAGTATTTCTGCCGTCAGGCCGAGCAGTGAGGATCGTGTTAGTAGTTAGTTTAGTTAGTTTCCTTTCCGCAGTTTTATTCCCTAATGTGAGCCCGTATTTGGGACGTGTTTCCATATATTATTGTTTATTGGATTTTATTTCTTCTGCATGTATATTTCTTGACTCGTTTATTTTGGCAGATGAACATGTACTAGAAAGTTTATTTTATTTTACTGTTCTTGATATCTTATAGACAGCCGTAATGTGACTGTGGAGGGATGTTTCCTAGCCATAGGTAGCATGGTTGGCTCTGTCACGTGCCGATCTTACCGCATTCTGGGAAGCGGGGCGTGATAGGGTTTGTTTGGTATCAGAGCCATAGGAATTAGGTTAATCGGGTTTGATTTTTTATAGTTGGGTATTGGACCCAATACACAAATCAGAAAACCCGTAATTATGAACATGTCCTGCCACTTTACTATCTTTCCATTCTTGAATCTTATCTTTCTCTTGACCCTTTATCTTGACGAGATGAATGACTTTGCATCTCAACCTGGAATCCGCCTGATTCTTCATTGTTTCTCCTGTCCTATTCCTTTGATTCTGATAGTAGGATTTGGGCGAATTGAACGGAGTTATGTGATTGTAACAATGAACTGCAGCATGGTTACAATTCGGTACTCTATTTAAGTAACTTGGAGTCTTAGTCTTGATTCACTTCCTTGTTTTATGGTCATTATATTACCTGCTCCTCACGGTTTCATTGCTTACCAGTTTATGTTTTATCGCAAGTTTGAATCTTGTTTATCAATGCTGATCCTCTTCGGTGTCTTGGTTTCAGGATCATAGCGGATAGAGAACTGCGATCGTACCATAGGCGTGTTGATGACGCCGCATTGCTTTGAGTAATTCGTGGGATGCTGGAGAACCAGACGCGGCAAACCGAGCTGAAACAGCGGCAAGCCGAAGCTTTTCAGGAAGGTTTGAGGATCGTCCAGCAGTCCGTAAACACTGTTGCAGCCAAACCAGTACAGCGTGTGGGTTCCGTGGCGGATTTCATGAGACTTGGTCTATCCACTTTCACTGGTTTGGAGGAGCCGTTGCTAGCGGAGCAGTGGCTAGTCGATACGGAGAATCTGCTCATTGCAGCACAAATTCCGAAGGACCAGAGAGTGGATGTTGTATGCATCCAATTGGTGGACTATGCCCGTGAGTGGTGGCTTATGGAAGAGACCCGTTTGCCCAAGCCGATCAGTTGGGCAACTTTCTCCCAGAGTTTCTTGGAGAAGTTCTTTCCGCAGACTGTTCGGGAAGAAATGGAAGAAAGATTTATCAGTCTGAAGCAGAATGGCAGATCCGTGGACGCGCCTGCGGCTGAGTGGACACGGCTCAGCCGATTCACGGGACCTTTGGTTGCCAACGATGCTGATAGGGCACAAAAGTTCATGCGCAGTTTGGACGTGGAAATCCAGAGGCACGTTATATCTCTGGGATTAACCACTTTCTCGCATGTTCTTAAAGCAGCCAGAGAGCAGCAGAGCTTATCAATGAAGACAAGGGGTACGCAGCAGCAGGCAGTTGCGGTACGGAAACCGGCATTTACGCTAAATCGAGCTCCTTTACGCAGAGGTATTCCAGTGAATCGACATGGTGTTGTACCTATGAAGAGGCCCGTCACACCCGAGCAGAAAGAAAGGGTGTTTTGCGACTACTGCCAGCGATCGGGTCACTTTCGGAGAGATTGTCGAAAGAGGCTTGGACTTTATCTTATTTGCGGATCAGCTGATCATACCATTGATACTTTTCCGTCGAAGCTACATTTGAAGGAAGATACTCAGAGGCCACCGCAGAAGCAAATTCAGGGGCAGAAGCAGATAACTTAGGGGCCCAATCAAGCTCGAGCCTTTACTCTGACGGCCGAAGAGGCCAAGGCTTCAGGGGAAGTCGTTTCAGGTATCCTACTTGTTCATGATTTTCCCGCATTAGCATTATTCGATTCGATTCTGGTGCATCCCATTGTTTTATGTCATCCAAGTTTATTGCTGCACATTCGATTTATTGCACGACCCTGTTTAGTTGTTGGGACATACACACTGGGAGCGGGAGGATCGTATCTAGTAGTGAGTGTAAGGATTGTTCTGTTGTTATTTGAGGACGAGAGTTATTTGCAGATTTCTCGGTGATCGATACCGGCAGTTATGATGTTGTCTTAGGAATGGATTTTTTGGCACTTTCCACGCCCACATTGATTGTAGGGCAAAGAAAGTGATTTTCCAGATTCCCGGACATCCGGAGTTTGTTTTTGCTGGAGGTAGCAGTTCTGTCAGGCCAATCGAGTTTAAGTCTAGGCCGACAAACATTGTTCTTTCATCGATGGAAGTTGATAAGGAGAAAGCACCAGCTGTAGTTCGAGAGTTCATGGACGTGTTCGAGGACATCTCGGGTTTACCGCCAAAACGAGATGTGGAGTTCGCGATCGATCATGTTCCTGGTGCAGCGCCAATCTCAAAGGCGTACTATCCGATGGCACCAGTAGAGTTGGAAGAAGTAAAGAAGCAGGTTACTGAATTGTTAGAGAAGGGTTGGATTCGCAGCAGTAATTCACTTGGGGAGCTCCAATTCTTCTAGTCAAGAAGAAAGATGGCACAAGAAGGATGTGCATTGATTATCGAGAATTAAACCGGGTGACTATTAAGAACAAGTACCCGATCCTTCGCATTGGCGAATTATTCGAGCAACTCAGTGGCGCAAGGGTATTCTCGAAGCTAGATTTGCGATCCGGATATCATCAAGTTCGAGTTAAATCAGAGGATATTTGCAAGACTGCGTTCCGAACTCGATATGGACATTACGAGTATTTAGTGATACCATTCGGAGTCACGAATGCACCGGCGATATTTATGGACTTGATGAAATGAATCTTTTCACCGTTCTTGGACCAGTTTATAGTGGTGTTCATCGATGATATTCCGGTCTACTCGAAGAGCCTAGAAGAGCATGCAGAACACTTGAAGATCGCACTGCAGACGTTGAGGCAAGAAAGATTATATGCAAAGATGAGCAAGTGCGAGTTTTGTCTTGAAGAAGTGAAGTTTTTGGGGCATGTCGTATCCGGAGATGGAATCGCCGTTGACCCTAAGAAGATTGCAGCAGTTCAAGATTGACCGATTCCGAAGTACGTAGCAGAGATCAGAAGTTTTCTTGGACTTGCCGGATATTACAGAAGGTTCATGGAGAATTTTGCTCATTTAGCTGAGCCTTTGACCAAGCTTACGTGAAAGGAGGTACCGTTCGTATGGACGGATAGATATGCGTCAGCTTTTGAGGCGTTGAAGCAAAGATTGATAACCGCTCCTATTTTGACCGTACAGGACGGTTCCGGAGGATTGGTGATTCACAGCGATGCGTCTGGGAAAGGTTTGGGATGTGTTTTGATGAAGCATGGGAAGATTATAGCCTACGCATCGAGACAGTTGAAGACCCATGAGAAGAATTACCCAACTAATGATTTGGAGTTTGCAGCAGTGATTTTCGCTTTGAAGATTTGGAGACACTACTTCTTAAAACTAAAGAAAGTTGTCATGGATACGGTGCAACGTCACCACCGCATTATTTAAGTTACCATTCGGCCTAAGATTTAAAAAGAAAACCCAACATTCCTCCTTTACTCTATCCTAATTCTAGCTATCCTCCTCTGTCTGCTACCAGCACGGCGTCGGCCTTCCATATTTGGTCACTGCTGTAACACCCTAGTTCATTTATGCCAATTCTGTTGTGGGTATTTTTTATTTATGGCTATTTCTTGATTTATTGTGTTTTGGGTGCTTATAGTATAGTTGGTATCTGTATTTGCATCCGACCCAACCCGCTTGCTGGAACCCGTCTTGATTCCTTTTTATGATTTATCCCGGCTAGTTTTAAGGATCCGTGCACTTTCATGTTGTATAAATGCATTATATCTAGCATATGCATTTTTCAATATAACATTTAAAGTCAAATAAAATATTTTAAAAATATCTAGCATGGCCTGTATCATACCCCTAACCCTGTTGTAGCATCCGTACATCATGTTCTTGTCCCGTTCAATGAAACTGACTCGTTTGGATAGCTACGTGCACGCTACGTGTATCCGTTCTTAGGGGTATGCATTTTCATTACCCGGATATCCTATTTTGATTTTGGTTGACACGTATATTATCCATATTTTCAAACCATAATTTTAGACCCGACCCGGGAGTGTTTTGGAGTAATTTTGTATTAACCAAAATCTCAAATTTACCTAATATTATATTCTTTAAATATTATACTGTTTAACATATAAATTATATACATTAAAATTTTCTTTAACCAAAAAAATATTTTAAAAATATTTTCCTAACATCCTAAATCTCACCAATCCATCTCAGCACACACACTCTCTTCTATTATTATTACTACATATTCTCTTTTCAAAAATTTTAAACCTATTTATTGAAAACCCCATATTAAGCCACCCCACGTTCTTTTCTCTCTCCTCACCTTCTCTTCTTCCCCACTTCTTTTTCCCTCCTCCGAGAGCTCGAACCCACGCCTCGCCTCGTCTCTCCTCACCGCTCGTCGCCGACCTCACTTCCTCTCTCCCCGCTCATCTCTTTCTCCCCTGCAACCTTTTCCCGACGAGAACCCACTAAAACCCAAACCCACGACCCCTTGCAACCCCCGCCTGCACCCGCGTCGCCGCGATCTCCCCTCGCCGCCGACCTCCCTCGTCGGCCTTATCACCATCCCCATCACCACGACCTCCTCTCCTCCTCCCTGCACCTCGACCAGAACCCTGCACACCAAGAACCCTAGCACCGTAGCCTCTGCACATCGCCAAAAACCCACTGCCTATAGGGGGCCTCATCGTCGATGACCCATCATCGTCATCACCCCCTTGCCTCTGACCCCAGAGCACCTAACCCGGAGAACCACGGCCCTTCCTTTTCTTCTTCTTCTTCTTTTCTTCTCTTGCTTTCTTGGATTCGCGTTTCTGGTCGATCGCCTGAGCCATGACCGTAGACGACGATCCGGGCGACCCAGTGGACGTCCCCAGCCAGTGTGGTCGTGTTCTTGCTTTGTCTGGTCCTGTTCTGTATGCCCGTGTGTGCATCGGGACAGTTATCGATATCGTACGCGACGTACGCACCCTGTCGTAAGATCCGATCAGGAAAGTTTGCCTTACTACATGCTATGATACATATTTTTCATCCATATGAATAAAAATATCACATGTTTACTGCATTGTACGTTCATGTTTCTGTTTTACTATTTTCGGATATGCGTTTGTATCCGTATCATTTATTACCTATATAGTCGCATGCACGTTTATCTTGCTACATGCTATGATATATATTTTGCATCCATATGAATAAAAATATTACATGTTTATTGTATCGTGTATCCATGTTATCGTTTTACTGTTTTGCGATACCCGTTCGCATCCGTATCATTTATTGCATCTCTAGTTACATGCCATATCATATAATTTCATGTTACTGTTATGTTAGTACCCCATACTTGATAATGTGCATCATACGTAGTCATGGAGTTGTAGATGTGATCCCTGATAAACACTTGTGCATCCGTGTTTTACCGTGATTGATACTTGCTACATTTTACTGTTGAGCATCCATTTGATACACTGTGCACCACCTGACATGACCCAATACACCACTGCTTGACTTGATACCTAATCCTGTTACTAATGTCGACAACCCTGACCTATTGTCCCGATGGACGTTACTGTTGTCTGTATAGACAAAACCTGTACTTGCTTGATCCTGTGTTGGCATTAGATATCGATTGGTAATACCTGATTTGAACACATAACCTTGGGGGTAAGGGGAAATCAAGAATGTAACCGAACGTAACTCAAAAGGCTATAATATATTGTTTGCCGTTTTTCTGGGCATTACGGAATATATTGTTCGCCGTTTTTCCGGGCGTTACGGAATAATCCTGTTACCGTGGTCCCCTGGGGAATGAATGGGGCATAGAATGATGAGTTACGATGAGAATTACATTAATTGATTTCGAAGACTTTAGAATAGATAACCCAGTAGTATAGTTTAGATTACTCACTGCACTTCACCTGCACGTATACACTTCACTATTGCATATCCATGTTTACTGGTTATATTCATGTTATCGTTTATATTCATGCCTGCATATCTTTTGTATCCTGGTTATTTATTATTGTTCATATTTTGACGCACTGACGTCTGGGTTTTGCATGGCCCAGTTCCTTTATCTCTTTCACAGGCTGACCAGGAGTATTTCAGCCGTCAGGCTGAGCAGTGAGGATCGTGTTAGTATTTAGTTTAGTTAGTTTCCTTTCCGCAGTTTTATTCCCTGATGTGAGCCCGTATTTGGGACGTGTTTCCATATGTTATTGTTTATTAGATTTTATTGCTTCTGCATTTATATTTCTTGACTCGTTTATTCTGGCAGATGGACATGTACTAGATAGTTTATTTTATTTTACTGTTCTTAATATCTTATAGACAGCCGTAATGTGACTATGGAGGGATGTTTCCTAGCTACAGGTAGCATGATTGGCTCTGTCACGTGCCGCTCTTAGCGCACTCTAGGAAGCGGGGCGTGACAACTGCCGCCGCCGCACTCTTCTTCCTCCTTCCTAGACTTAAATCCCTAATCCTAAACCCAGTTTTCATCTTCTTCCTCCTCCACCTCCACCTCCACCTCCACCTCCAAATCGCTCCCTCATCTTGAATGTCGCCACCCCCCTCATCCCCGCAGTCGACCCCGGCATCCTAACCCCCACTCCCCTTCCTCCCTCCAACCACGCCATTCCCTCCACTACTGCAAATATGGACAATAGTAACGGGATATTGATAGCGGTTTGAACCGTTACCAATATATCATAACGGTTGCAATGGTATTGGTAACGGTTCCAAACGCTACCAAATCCAATATGTGGTACGGCCCAGAACCCTATGGAGATAAAACCCAAAATTCCTCCAAAAATTCTTCGAGCCTTTTATTTCCCTCCTTAGAAAAAAATTGGGGCCAAATCTCCCGCCTCCTCTTCTCGCTTCCTCGGCCGCCGCGTGTCGCCTACACAGTCGAGCCCGCCGTCGTTGCTCCCCCGTCGAAGCTCTTGCCGCCTTGCCTCCATGGTTGAGCTCGGTCTCGTTGATCGAAGCCCTAGCCCTCGATCGAGCTCGCCGCCGCCGTCGATCGAGCTCGCCGCCGCCGTCGATCGAAGACCTAGCCCCGATCTTGGGAGATTATTGCTCTGTAGTCATCAAGAGGTAAGTATAATTGGTTTAATTTTAATTTTAATTTTTTTTGTTTAATTTTAAATTTTTTGCTCCGGCCAAAAATTGTGTTGCTGCTGCTGCGCTGTTTATGATGTTGTTATTATTGATGGATTAGGGAGGGTTTGGGTTTGGGGTCAGGGCCAGTTTAGGTTTACGGTTAGGGATAGGGTTAAGTGTTAGGGTTAGGGTTCAGGTAATTTAGCTAATTTTTCTGGGTAGTTAGGTGACAAGCAACGGTAGTTAAGGGTATTTTAGTGAAATTGCAATAATAATTAAGGGTATTTTAGTGTAGAAAAGTAAAATTGAGCAAAAGGAGGTTTTTTACTAAAATTTTTAATGATAGTTAAGTGAGAAAACAACAATAGTTAAGGGTATTTTGGTGAGTTTTTAGTAATTTAGTTAATTTAAGATGATGAATTGTTTATTTAAATTTTTAAGCTAGTTTAGTGAAAAACCAACAATAGTTAAGGGTATTTTAGTGTAATTTAGTAAAATTGAAGAAATAGATTACTTAGGAAATGTTACACTTGTATGTAAGTTCATATATTACAACCAATCACATTTTACATTTTAATATTCTCATATTATCTTTATCAACTTCTGACAGATAACTGCTATATTTAGCACGTAAACTGCTATGTTTAATATGTACACTGCTACATTAGATAAATATAGCAGTTATCTACTAAATTTAGCAATTATGTAAGCTGCAATATCTGATAAATATAGTAGTTTACCTACTAAATGTGGCAGTTATCTGCTAGTAGTTTATAAGGGTAATATAGAAATATTAAAATGTAAAAAGTTCTTGGTTGTACCATAAGAACTTAAACCAATAATATTTTGGATCCATGAAGTTTTTCACTAGATCTTTTTGCCTAGAGAGTTTTTCCTATTGCTTTTCAAGTTTAGAGAGTTAGACCCATTTTTCCTTATTATTTTCTTTAACTCATAAATTTCTCAATCATAATATTACTACCAACCGTATTTATTTAATATAAATTTAGAAAAACTAAAGATGTCTATAGAAATTTTGATGTGATCTCAAAAAATGTTCAAAATGTTCTTATTTTATCAATATCATCACGCTTAGCATTTTTAAATGTTCAAAATGTCAAAAAATGTTCAAAATGTTCTTATTTTATCAAGATGTCTATATTACTACTAACCGTATTTTTTTAATATCAATATCACCACACTTAGCATTTTTAAATGTTCTTTTGAATTCAAAATTCAAACCTCACTCCCTCCTCCCCCTCTCTATCTCACACACACGCATGCACTCTCATTTATTATTAATAAAAAGATTTTAAAAAATTCAAATATATGCATCATGAATTTAAACAATTTATAGATAACCCCTTAAATATTTTTTTCGTTTTTTAAAAAAAAATTCTTGTCTTCGTCCACGACATTTAATATACACACATATGTATCGCACATGCAAAATGCTAGTACTAGTAACTAGAACTCGTGGGCCGGATATGATATCATAATGTCTATTGTCAAAAAAATAAATTCCAAAAAACCTAGATATTTTCTTTACCATATACTCCATCTAGAGAATGCAACCTCATTCCTCCTCCCGATCTCTTTCTCTCTCTCTCTCTTTCTCTCTACACAAACCCCTGTATGATCGATCTCTCTCTCTCTCTCTCTCTCTCTCACCATTAAAAAACTAATGCAGCTTCTTAGGAAAAGAATTACAAATAGCATCCTTATTTTATGATTTTACATATTTTACATATTCATCGTATAATTATTTTAGCCTATTCATTTTATAACAATTTTTTTCGAATATATAATCTTTGACATTTAAGCTACAGATAGCCACATCTTTATCAATCTTTTCTCTAACTCTTTTTTGTTTTAAAAGAATTTTTTATGACTATTTGTAAGTTTTCCAAGGTTTTAAGTATCGAAAATGTATAGGAGAGATGCTTCATATAGCTGAGATCATCGAAATATCTGGTGATATAATCATATCGGTCGATATATCTGTCACAACGCAAATGCGGAACGCGACCGACACTTAAATCACGCAACGTCTAAAAGCGTAACGTAAATCAAGTAAGCCAAAAACCCAGAATCTAAACAGTAATTAAGGTAAAAAGGTGAAATTCTTTTGAAAAAGTGATGTTAATTTAAAACATAAAGAGTTGTTGCAAACCATTTTAGAAAATAAGGCATCGTTAAAATTTTCAGCAGCATCTCCTTTGTAAAATTTGGTCCAAACCGATACATAAGCAATAATATAAAAGCATCCCCACTTGAGAGTAATCTCAACGCCTACTTGGCGGAACACAACCACACAGTAAAATATACGACGCCATAGGCGAAGAAATAAGTAAATAAGGAAAGAAAACAATAACCACAATATAATCACAAAAGTCGGCTCACACGAGCACGACACCCAGAGTCACATAATACAATCTTTCAGCCTCGTTTCTATGTCAAATATACATATGGTAGATGGAGTAGACTAGATACAATGAACAAATATATAAGGTAGCGGACAAAAGAATACTCGCAGCCCAACTAACAAAATATCACTCCCGAAATTAGCGGTAGTAGTACTAGTAGTATGCCTCCGCCGCGACAATACTAGAGGATCGGCCCTACAAGAAACTGTAGCACAACGGGGGTGAGTTGCCAGCTCATGAGTAGTAAATAACATCGTAAATGGCAATCATATGCATGAACGTAATAGTGATAATCCTAAGTATCAAGTTATAACGATGTATAATAGTATGGATACAACATAAATAAATGAACGAAGTATAATATCAGGGATGTAACAGGTATATGAAACTGAACATGTCATAACAATTCTAATGAAGTAAAAACATAGGTACCATTAATAAATCATCATAAAACCTGTGTCCAGTATCGACACTCGAAATCCCAATATCTCAGGCGCTGTCACTCGGATCGTCCCTCCATCTGATCATATAACTCCGTTCGGTATCCTCTGGATATTCGCCGATTTTCCATATTATCACCAGCAGATAATGTTCCCCTGTCAGGCTTAACACCTTTCTATACGATTTTCTTATCCCGGGGTAGCGTACTGGGTCCACCATGTACCCACAGACGGTGACTCCTTACTCCTCGAGTCGGGTAGTATACCGATAAATCTCATGGTGGACGTCAAAATATTATATCAAGAGAAACCGTGTTTTAAAACAATCATAAGTTTTTAAATAATATCAATGGTTTCTTAAATCCAGAAATCTCATGAAAAACAGAAATCCCATGAAACAACATCATATAAGAATATGGTGATAATGGCAAATGTACATGATATCGGCATGATGCATGCTAGTATGAAATAACTTAAGATCTAACTACTAACAATAATATAGTACAATGCAAGATAACATGGCAAATTCTACAGTGTGAGTGGCATGGCAATTACCAATGGTGTGTATTTACATATGTGTTTGTGCATGTACGGCATAAAACCCATTGGTAATGGTGCAAGTGTCCTATCGAGAATGTATTAATGCGTAGCAAGAAATCAAATACGTATGATAATGATTATGCAACATATGAATGTGTGTGAGTGTGTGTGTATAAGATTGTATAACTTGAATCTAGACATCGGGTGCTTAACGCCATCCAAACGATTCCCCTATAGTTATTAAATTTACTCACCAGAATGGCCTTGAGCTACTCCAATATGATCACCCCTTCCCTTTCCTTGCCGCATCCGAAATACCCGCAACCGATCCTAGCATCGAATAAAACCTTAGCACGTGAGGGCTAGAATCCCAATACGACACATATATACAATAAACTAACGAACTAAACTCTCACAAGTTAACACGTGTGAATTTAGTGTGCTATACGTATGCAAAAAACAGCTAGGACTACCCCGAAGGGCCGTTAACCAATTAAAACACTAAAACGAGAGTCGGGATATCCATATTGTATGTTAAAATATCACCAAAAGTAAGGTAAAACGCTCCAAGATTTTTGTATATGCAAAATTGGAAAATTTGCATATATCAGAGGTCTAATTAGAGTATTAGAGAGGCCCCGACAAAAACCTAAATCCTAACTCCCTAGACAACCCGCAATTTGCGGTCATTTCCAATAAATTGGAAGTTAGAAGATGGAGGGAGGGGCTCGGGTTACCAGGGTGCACTCAGGCCCTAATAACTATCTCCCAGTAATCACAAAAATAATTCTGAGGTTACTGGTTTAATAGCATATTTAATTTGAAACCCTAACCTTAACTAAAAACTAGTTTTTGACACTAATTCAAATATTAAGGTAGATTAGTGAAGTCTTAGGTTTAAACAAAGGATAATTAACACTAAAATATCCTCATCTAGCCTAGATTAAGTTATGGTCAACCCAAGCATTTTCATAACCCCGAAACTCACTCCAAACCTCACTTCAAGTTTTAAAACAACATGAACACACTCTTTAACTTAATTAAGGGGTGTTAAGGCAAGTAGTTTGCTTAAATATGAGATGGTTGGCTCATTATCTCTAGATTAACTTGATGGCGATCCTAAACTTGCAAGGTGGTCTCTAGATTAAGGGTTTGGGCTTCCACCATAGTCTTCAAGAGAGAAAAGATGTGATAATTGTGATGAATTTTAGGTGCGTGTGAGGATTGAGTTGGGAGGTAGAGAAGGATTTGTGAAGGGGAGTTGAAGAAAGAAGAAGAGAGAATGAAGAAGAAGGAAGAGAAAATAAATGAGATGAGGAAAAACAATGGCTAATATTAGCCATGGAGTCATTTCTTCTCATTAATTGCACCATGCTCTCATGTCCCCCCATTTATTGTTATTTTTCTTTTTCTTTTCTTTTGTTTTCTATTCTTAAACAATTAATTAGCTAAAAGTTTAAGTGTCATGGCTACTAATTTTTGTTTTGGTCTAAACTAATATATTATCAATTCTAGGTTAACTATGTGTGTATGTTTATATATATATTAACTAAGTTTCATAGAAAAACCCATGTAATATCTCTAATTAAATTATAATTAATTCTAATAAATTTTAAGACGTTACAATCTTCCTCCTTAAAGAAATTCGGTCCCCGAATTTAAAATCTAATTACGCGTACCTTCGAAGAGATGGGAAAATTTCTTCCATATCCCACTCTCGGCGTTCTATATGACCTCTTCGCTGTTCGGGCCACACCACAGAACTTTCATGGACGGTAATACCTTTGATCGTAATTTCTTCACCTGCCGGTCCAGGATGACTACAGGCTGCTCGGTGAAAAAAGATCGCGCTCCTGCTAGATCATCTGATGCTAAATCGTGTAAGAAGGGTCATGAAGGTATTTGTGAAGTATAGATATATGAAATAAAGGATATACATCTGGGAAACTAGACGGAAGTTCTTAACAATAGGCAATGGTACCGACTCGCTTAAGAATCTCGAAGGGATCTACATATCTGGGACTATGCTTTCCCTTCCTTCCAAACCTCATCACACCCTTCATCGAAAAGACCCATAAGAAAACATAGTCACCCACAGCGAACTCAAGTCTGCGGCGACGACGATCAGCATATGACTTCTTCCTGCTCTCATCCTATCATGGATCAACTGGATCTTCTCCGTAGTCTTCTGGACCAATCGCAGTCCTGAATCCTGCTCTCGCTGAGCTCGGTCCAACAGACCGGCGATTGACATTTTCTCCAATATAAAGCCTCGAAAGGTGCTATCTGAATCGTCTCCTGAAAACTGTTATTGTTAGAGAACTCGAACAAGGGCAAGTGACGATCTTAACTGCCACCTAAATCTAGTGCACATGCTCGGAGCATATCCTCGAGAGTCTGAATAGTCCGCTCCGACTGACCATCGGTTTGTGGGTGAAAAGCGGTACTGAAATTCAAACGTGTACACAAAGCATCCTGAAATTTTTGCCAGAGACGTCTGGTAAACTGAGTGCCTCTATCGGAAACAATACATGTCGGAATGCCGTGCAATCACATAATCTCATCAATGTAAAGCTGAGAATACTATGCATATCCAAAAGTGGTCTTCACTGGGAGGAAGTGAGCTTTTTTCGTCAACCGATTTACGATCAGCCAATTGGAGTCATACTTTCGACTGGACCTAGGTAGACCCACAACGAAGTCTATGGAGATCTTTTCCCATTTCCACTCCTAAATGGGTAAAGGCTGTAACTCTCCCGCCGGCCTCTGATGCTCAGCCTTGACTTGCTGGCAAGTTAGGCATCTCGAAACAAAATCAAAAACATCTCTTTTCATCCCTTCCCACCAGTAGACATCTCTCAAATCATGATATATCTTGGTGGAACCTGGATGAACGCTGTATGCTGACTGATGTGCCTCCTCTAAGATCTCGTGTCTCAGCCCTTCAGTATCTGGTACACATAAACGAGTCCCAAACCATAGCACTCCTTCGCTATCGATCGCAAACTCCGAATCTCTCCCATGACGAACTTTCTCCATAATCTCAAATAAACGGGCATCGTCAGACTGTGCTTCTCTGATGCGATCAAGCAAAAGTGGATGAGAACGGACATGAGCAAGCTGTCCTCCTATGGAAGTGAACTTAAATTGTACTCCGCTGTCGCATAAATTTGCCAATCCACAGAATACTGTCTCTGAACTGCACTCAAATGAGATAAACTACCTCCGGGCTTCCGATTCAAAGCATCTGCTACAACGTTTGCCTTGCCCGGATGATAAAGGATCTCACAATCATAGTCCTTTATGAGCTCCATCCAATGGCGTTGCCTCAAATTCAAATCCCGCCGTTGGAAGATATATTTCAAGCTCTTGTGGTATGTAAAGATCTAACACGACTCACCATACAGGTAATGTCTCTAAATTTTAAGCGCAAAGACCACGCGGCCATCTTTAAATCGTGAGTGGGATAGTTTTGCTCGTGCTTCTTCAACTGCAAAGAAGTATAAGCGATGACTCTACCATGATGCATCACCGCACAACCTAGACCCACTCGAGAAGCATCACAATAAACAACATAACCGCCTGAGCCTGAAGGAAAGGATAAAACCGGTGCAGTCGTCAATGAGTCTTCAACTGCTAGAAACTCTACTCACATGCCTCAGTCCATAGAAATGGAACTCCCTTCCAGGTTAGCCCGGTCATCGGTGCAGCGATACGAGAGAAATCCTTTAAAAAACGATGGTAGTAACCGGATAAGCCCAAGAAGCTGCGAACATCTGTCACCGAAATGGGTCTGGGCCAATGCTGTATTGCCTCGATCTTTTTCGGATCCACTCGTATACCATATCTCATAACCACGTGACCTAAGAAGTCCACACTATTAAGCCAAAAAGCGCACTTCGAAAATTTAGCGAACAGCTGGTGCTCCCTCAGTGTCTGCAATGTAATCCTCAAGTGTTGCTTGTGCTCCTCTCGACTCCTGAATTAGACCAGAATGTCGTTTATGAATACTGTTAGGAATATGTATGCCCTAGAGGCCATTATTGTATATTATAGTGTATGCTTGGACATATATATAGAGGACTTTCTTGCTCGAAATGATAGTATGCTATCTGGTTGCTCTTTATCTTAACATGTGCACTTATTTTGGTTTACTATCTCATTGTCACATGTTGATAAAGCCCTTAGGATGTTGGCTTGACTACTCGGACTATGATGCAGATCATACTGGTGGGGCTTGTGTAGTCCACAAGTACATCCTTGAGTTACTAACCGACCAATTACTAAACGTGCTCACCCAATTAGGCGTAATTAGCAATATCCTAGTCTTGCGACACCGAAGGCTTAGCAGTGGCTCCCAAACCAGTTGGTCTAAGGCACTAGAGGATAAATCACTCTCGCTATATTTTTTTATGTTGCCTTAAGTAATTACAAAACCTGTGTTCATTTTTTTCTCACCATTTATATTTTCTTTATTTTTCATACTAAGGTTTTTAGACAAGAGCATTTCACTGTATCCTCTACTATCCCAAGTTTTAAGATGTGTGCAAGTGTGTATAGTAGGGTATCAACATTCAAATATTTAGATTCCAGAACAGGGACTATTTTTCGGACTAATTTTTATTCTCAGATTAGTAATTTCCTTCATCTTACGAACCCTTGGAACAACAGCTCATAACTACCTATTACTAGCATCGTTATAAAATATCTAATTTTCTTACTTTTCTCAAACTTTTCTTATCTTTCATATGTAATTTTTTCACTTTCTAATCTTTTATTATCAAAGAATTTTTTTTGTGCTTTTATGTAGTATAATGCAAAAGTTGATGCATGAATAAGCAAAAAGCTTCCCCAAACCTATTTGCAGCAGTGTCCTCAATGATGTCATCTGTTGAACTTAAAAAACCTATAGACTTGGGAGGAAAAGTTAGTGCGGGGACATGAATTAATGACAGTGAAAACCGCCCCCAAACTTATTTTTGGCTCATAATTTGTAAAAAAATTATTTTCTTTCAAGAGCCAAAATATTTTTCTCCCCCCAAACTTGAGTAAAATAAAAAGTATTAAGCATTTTAAAATCATAAGAGGGGGGTAAAGTTATTGGTCTATGCAAAGCTTTACAAAGACCAAAAGTCAACACCAACCATTCGAAATTTTATCAATATAATGCACTGGTTGGTGGAAGATTATAGATGTGAAGAAGTGGGGAGATAGGAGGCGGAATCGATCGGGTTTATGTCTCGGATGGTAGAGATGAAACAGTGATGGTGCACTACTCGCATTCTCGTTCTTGATAAGAAGAAGGGATGGAGGCTCAACTTCTTTAGGTGGGAGTTGATTCATCATAACTCACAAGTCTTCTAGGAATGCGAGTTCATCAGCAAAAATGTCTTCAAAACTTCCATCTATATTCCGAATGATAGTCTCATCGGAAAGGAAGTCATGATACTCGGATAGCTTGACTAAATCATTCGAAAAGTCAAAGTGTTCAGACTTAGGTATGGACTTGTCGACAGAAGGGTCTTCACGTGTATAATAAATAGTAGGTCGGTATCGTGAAGGTCCTCGAATTCGCAACTGTCGGAAGCTACCTTTTTGACAGAGCACACATGAGCATAGGGTTCGGATGGTTGACTTCCTAGCTTGTATATGTTAAGCTCAATCGTCATCTTCCCGAAGGATAGGTTCATTGAACGGTTACAACAATTGATTATCGCGTTTGAAGTAGCTAGGAAAGGTCGACCTACGATCACCGGAATTTGGTTTCGTGGGTTCGCTACAGGCTGTGTACCTATAACTACAAAGTCCACAGGAAATATAAATTCCCCGACTTTGATTAACACATCCTCTAGCTCACTCCGAGATTGGGTGATAGATCGATCGGCCATCTGGAGAGTGCAATGCGTAGGTTTTAACTCTCATATCCCTAATTGCTCATAAACAGAATATGGAAGCAAGTTAACACTAGCATCTAAGTCGAGTAGAGCACGATTGATATTTTTATCACCAATGGTTATAGATATTGTAGGGCAATCGGGGTCCTTACGTTTCGTGGGCACCAATTGGGTAAGAGAATTGCTCATATTATTCGCTAAGAAGACCTTTACTTGAGTTTTCCTCTTCCTAGCGCACAAGTCCTTTAAAATTTTCGCATAGGACGGAACTTGTTTGATAGCATCTAGGAGAGGGATATTTACGTTAACTTGCTTTAAAATGTCCACAATCTTCTCCATTTGGGGACTTGGTTTTTTGGCCCTCAACCTAAGTGGAAAAAGAGCTTTATCAATAAGGGTTAGGTCCAACTTTTTAGGAGAAGTTTGTAGGGATGGAATGGATCCCAAAATTGGATTTGGAATCATTTTAGGTTGATTAAAAGGAGTGGGCGGAGGGTTTGAGCCTAATGGAAAATGGATAATAGGCTCAGAAGAAGTTGTTGGATTAGACGAAGGAGGAGAAGAATTAGAAGCCAGGGTATCATTAATATCATCAACATTAACATGTTCACCCACTTGGTTATTCAGCACTCTTCCCGATCTCAACGTGGTTATGGCACTCACATTATGACTTTGTGAATGGCCAGAATTCGGTAGAGTTTGAGATGGAAGTTTCCCTTTCTCTCTCTAACTCGCGGCATTTAACTGTGCAAGTTGTGCTTCTATCGATTTTATGTTTTCACCGTGAGAGGCGGTGTGCTGCACTAACGTTTGGATAGAAGACATTAAATTAGCCGTCGTTTGCGTGGAATGTTTTATAAACGTTTCCAAGCTTCGTTCGAGTGCAGAGGATTTTTCGGTACCGACCGTTGGGAAAGAATTATTATAAGGTGCAAAATTGTTGGCCGGATTTTGAAAAGTTTGCGGTTAAAAGGGATGCTGACTAGGTTGTGGTGGTTTCTGTTGCTGTAGAGGAGGTCTTTTATAGTTATTTTGGCTTGGGAACACGTTTTGAGTTTGAGTTTGGTTTTGGTTCCAAGCAAAATTAGGATGATTCCTCCATCCCTGATTGTTTGTAGAAGAATAAGAATCGTTTCTAGGTCGTTGCTGAAAAGCGGTATTAGTTTGTTCTTGACCTTGAACGGAGGATTCAAAGGACATTCTTTTGTTAAATGTGATGGGTCAGAACAGCAACCACACACGGTTTTAGGTAGCGTAACTTGGTTTAGGGATGCAGACGAGAATTTGTTTTCGATAGCGTCGAGTTTCTTTTGTATCGCTTCCATTTCGGCTTTCACTGCGATGGAAATATCGAGCTGATGAATACCTGCCCTAGATGAAGATGAAGTTGGTCTAACGCTTTCCCACTATAAGGTTTGTTCGGCGAGATCTTCCAGAAATTGCTAAGCTTTACCATCGTCTTTAGACATGAAATGGCATCGACAAATGGTTTCAAGCATCTGTTTTGTCGCTGGATTAACACCCCCATATATAATTCGGCAAAGTTGTCATTTATCAATTCCGTGATGGGGGCATTGTAAAAGAAGATCCTTGTACCGCTCAAAGCATTTCCAAAATGGTTTATTGGGAAGTTGGGTAAACTGGTTAATCTCACTTCGAACACGGGCGGTCTTATGATTGGGATAAATTTTTTAAGGAATGCTATAACAAATTCGTCCCATTTGATGATAGAATGTGCGTCTGTGCTATAAAGCCATTTTTCTGCTAGATTGCACAAGGTAAAAGGGAGAAGACGTAATCTCATAGCATCCACAGAAAGTTGTGTAGTGCCCATCATTGCGCATACGTTTTCGAATTTGGTGATAAAAATGTATGCGTCTTCGGATTCAAGCCCGTGAAATTTGGGCAACAAGTTGATGTGATGGGGTTTAATTTCAAAATTATCCCCATTGGCCGGTGGAATAGAAAGACAAGTAGGAAGGGGTCCACGCACGGGGTAGCATCTTTCTTGGAGAGAGATGCGCGGTGGATTCTGCACACCTACGGGTGGTGGCAGGGGTGTGTTGGTAAAATCTGATGGAAAACCGTCCATCTCGGTCAATGTGGTGGGTGGAGGGGAAAAAGAAGATGAAGAAGTACCGACTTCGGAATCGATAGAAGAAACACGGACAAGACGGGCACTAGAATCCCATGTCCAGCCGATCATACACTAAGCGGGTTTAGTGTACGTGGCAGCGTGTGTGAGAACGATTTAAAAAGGATTGTTTTAACAAAAGTCGGACTTGAGGTTTGACTCAACAAATCACAAAATGCACAATCAACCCTAGAACTAAGGTCACCTAGGTCAAGCACTAGACCGCTCCTAGACTTCCAAAGGACAAGTCGCAGGATCTATCCTCTACCACCTCTTTATCACTCTTGTGGCCAGGTAAGTAGAAGGTATCCTCTATACGAATCACCGAAATAGCGAACCTAATTAAGTAACCACTTTCCTTAGTCACACTTGCCTAGACACCATAAAAGAGATGCGGATAAGCGATAGATTACCCACGACCCTCCTCTGTCCTAATTGAGCGTAACGGTCCTTAGAGTCTTGGTCTAGATATTTTTTTAATTAATGTAAAGTTATACGGATGCTTGTTTGTGATTTGTGGGGCCTAGGAAGGGTGATGAAATCCCACCTAATCTGAATTTTGGTTTTGCCCCTTAAAATCCGTTTTTAAAATATGCACAAACAACCCAATATCACAACACGCAAAAAGATTTTTGAGCAGCGCTTTTTGCAAAGAATCCTACAGAAAATTCAAAATATTGGATTTGCGAAGAGAGATAAAGATCAGAGAAAGATACCTGAAGATTTTGGGGGCACAAATCCACAGAGCCGCTGCCCAACCGCGGCCAATTGCTTGCAAATACCGCGGTTTCGCCGCAGGGTGGAGGGTTCTCTTAACAATTTTTCCACAGTGCTTCCCTATGGTCCTCTGGACTATGTTGAATGTCTCTGAATCTCTTTTTCCTTGCTCCAGTGACTCCATATTCCCTCGTAAAATCCGCACACTAATCATTAAATACACAAGATGCGGTTTTGATTATTTTAGTATGGATTAATAAGATTTTAACCTGAATAGCAAGAAAAAAAATTACTGCCGTTTTCCCGGCAACGACGCCATTTGATTGATTCTGGTTTTTAGAAAGAGTTTTAGTAAAGTTAACCGCAATCAATAACGGTGTCGCTCATAGCTAGACGAGATGAGTACGGTTCGTTCTTAGGGAAACGTCGGACGTTTTACTTGCTTCAGACGAGTTGATTGAAAATAGAAAGAATAGTTTTTAGATATGTTGAACACGGATGTAGAATTTATGAAGAAGAGGCTTGTAGGGTTCATAGAATTTGGTAGTAATGGATGATTAATTAAAGATGATTTCTTTTATCTTTTAATAGATTTAAAACTAGATCGGTAGTGGTGAATAAAAATTAGGGTTCTTTGGAGGGAATATGGTTCCCACTCTTAACCCTTATCTTTTCATTGACCTCTATTCATGTTTATCCTTTATCAAAACAATTGTTAATCTAATCTCAAATCGCGGTCGAGACTATCAATAAATTAGTAGCGCACCTGATAAGGACGTTAACAATTGTTTTGCTAAAGTTTATAAACTTTAAAAGATGTAAAAGGAGTTCAGTGATTTTATCATCCATTGATCTACCATAATTCTACGAACCCTATCAAGCGTAGAATTACTCATGCATGGTTGAGATAGAAGGGAAGATGAAGAAGGAGATCATAATGTAAATGCAGAAAGTAAAATGCAAAGAAAAAACTAAAGATCTACCTTTTTATTAATCAATTATCATTTACAAATTCGTCGAATTTAGAGTACAAGAACCTTAGTTTATGCTCCCGATCTGTTCTTGTTGGAAGTAGATGATGCGTCGATTGATCTCCTGGATTCGTGGATCGCTGTGGACCTCTTGATCGCTTTCGATAGATCTATTAGGTGATGCTTTTAGTGATCTATTTTCGAGATTAGATAGATTAGATAGATGAGTTCCAAGTTTTAGCTCTCTGTCCTTTTTATAGCCCTAGAAGAAAAAAAACCTAGATTCCATATAATATTATTTTTTGTTAGAATCCAAGCCAGAAAATATCATTTCCTACTTCCACTATACAGCCGCGGATCCGCCGCGTATGTAGGGTATTAGCCGCGGTTGGGCGGCAGTTTGGTGGGGCCAGGTGTCCAAAATTCTGGTGCTGCCTCATGTTGATACGTGGAGATTGTTGTGATGTCTGGATTCTTTATATTTTCTCTGAGTCTCTGCCATTATTGATTTTACGATTTGATTCAACTTTATCGGCATATTTCATTCCCGACATCTTGGATATCTCGATCTTCTGACTTGAGCTAAATCTGCATAATATCTCTATTCATAGTATAAGTAATATTTGTTATATTTGAGATATTCTTAAAATATTATATATGATACAATATTTTAAGAATATCGATTAGGAATATTTGATATGATATGCATATTTAAATTATCAAAATACCATATAAATATTATATGCATATATTTTCCTTCATAATATTAAGTATAGTGTATAAACATATGATAAAAAGTAGTTTGTAGATAAACCCACATATGTTCCATATTTACGATAAACACCTTTAAGTACTTAACAAAAGTAAGGAAAAATGTTCCATCAAATGTGCAATATTTTCGACTGAACATTGCACTATGCTCGATTGGATATAACAGCAAGTCCCTGACCAAGGCTGATGAGATTTACAGATAAGTGTTATCAGTAGTTTCTCGAAAGGTTATAGGCCACACATCAGCATGACTTATTGAGTTATTAGGGTCTGACGATTCAACCCCCCAGACTCAATATGCAACATATCAAACGAAAAGACCGGTCTGTACGGTAAGTGTTGCTTATAGGCTCTACTGGAGTCTGGACAAGTTTTCTTGTTGATCTTCTATTCATTCAATACCTAGGTAGTCGTTACGTTCAGCTAGTACTGCTGATCATTACCTACTGCTAGCGTATTGGTGAGTCTTTAGAGTCCAACATAGAGATTTTCTAGCTCAAACGAAACGAAGTAGGGCACGTATGAAGATATGTGCGGGGGCTTGATTAAATATGAGTTTATGATACCGTATACTAATATAGTGTTATATGATATCAGTCGGGTTATATTTGATATAACCGGATTATTGAATCAAGTGTTGATTCAATGATTATATATATATATATATATATATAAACTAATATTAAATATTAACCGGTTATATATGATATAACTGGATTATTGAATCAAGTGTTGATTTAATGATTTGATACACACACACACACATACACATATATTTGATATTAGCCGGGTTATATATGATATAACCAGATTATTGAATCAAGTGTTGATTTAATAATTATATATATATATATATATATATATATATATATTTAAGCTCACTTAAGATTTTCTTCTCTTTATATATATATATATATATAAGCTCACTTAAGATTTTCTTCTCTTTATATATATATATATATATATATATATATATATATATATATATCCGAGTGCGCGCGCGCGCATTGTACTATGGTTGATGATACATAGAACTAGGATGTGTGAGAATCACATTAAAGGAAAGATGAGAAGATAATGACTAAGATATATGAATTAAAGAAAAGAAAAATGAGTCATTATTCCTTGGATGCTTTGAGAAGCATAGAAAAGCCATGACTCACCCCTTCTCTTTATTTTATTCATATATATTAATCATTATTCTAAGCTCTCATCTTATCCTCAATGGTTTACTCTCTCACTTCCAAGTTCATCTTTATCTCCTTACTAGTTTTTCTAAGATGAGAAAAAGAAAAAGAAAAGAAATATTTTATGTGAGAAAAATTTCTACTTCATCAACCTATACTATTCTAGCAAATTAGTATAGTTTGTTCTCTTCACTAATAGCTTGATTAGTGAAGTGTGAGCTTGAGTGTGAGTTGCCTCAAGGTGGATCATCTTCGACGACGAAGATTACAAGCAAGCAAGTTCCATCCTTCAAGTGGATTCAAAGAAAAGTTCTAGGACTATTACTCGGAGCATTTGAAGTGAAGGACTAGACTGCAAAGGTTGTAGTTTCTCTTCATTTAGTTTAGAACCTAGTTTGCTAATTTTGAAACCCTAATTCTTTAATTCGATTCTTGTTTGGTATAATTAGCCCTCTAGAATTTTTTTAATTGCATACTTGATTCTCATAGAACCCTAGTAGAGGTGCTAAGACATACTTCATACGATGATAAAATGGTCAAGGAACAACGTGAAGATCCGGTTCATCAAATCTATGAACGTTGTTGGGGCATTTGTGAGCCCGAACGACATCACCAAGAACTTGTAATGCCCGTAGCGCGTCCGAAAGGCTGTCTTCGGAATGTCATCATTCCGGACCTGCAACTGATGATAACCCGACCGCAAATCAATCTTTGAAAAGTATCCCGCTCCATGGAGCTGATCGAACAAATCGTCAATGTGAGATAAATGATACCTATTCCGCACCGTAACTCGGTTCAGTTGATGATAATCGATACACAATCTCATACTACCGTCCTTCTTCTTAACAAACAGGACAGGGGCTTCCCAAGGTGACACACTCGGTCGTACAAGTCCTTTATCAAGCAAATCTTGCAATTGATTCTTGAGCTCTTTAAGCTCTGCCGGGGCCATCCGATAAGACGGTATAGAAATAGGCCCCATGCCGGGGATCAAATCGATACAAAACTCAATATCGTGCTCTGGCGGTAATCCAGATAACTCATCAGAAAATACATTAGGAAACTCTCTTACAATCGGAACCTGGTCCAACTGGACCTATGTGGCTCTAGCATCACGAATATAAACTAAGAATTCCCAACATCCTTTCCTCAAGAGCCGACTAGCGTAAAGGGAAGAAATCAGACTATGAAGGGAGACACTACGGTCCCCTTGCATAACAAGAACTGGATCTCTCGGAAAACAAAATCTGACCGTCTTCTCACGGCAGTCCACAGATGCATAACAAGTGGCTAACCAATCCATACCGAGAAGAACGTCGAAGTCTAACATATCGAGAAGGATAAAATCAACAGAAGTGTCCCTATCCCCAATCCAAATGGAACATGACCGGAACATGTGCTAGGCGATAAAAGACTTTCCTACGGAAGTAAGCACAACGAGAGGCTGATCTAACAAGGAAGAATCTCGATCCAATTTCGGTACGAAGTGCATGGATACATATGAGTGTGTGGAACCAGGGTCGAACAATATACGCGCGTCGAAAGAACACACGGAAAGATTACTTGTCACAAAAACATTCGATGCCTACGCATCCTAAGGAGTCAAAGAAAAAACTCTGGCATGTCCCCTACCAGCACCCTAATGCCCTCTGCCTCTGCCGCCTCATCCCCTCTAAACAGGACCTCCATGACCACAGCCCCTCTGAGCATCTGTCTGGCATGAAGTAGCGACGGGAAGAGGAGGCAATGCTCATGAAGGAGGAGGTGCAGGGGGTAAGGCGACCTGTGGAACTGCTGCCCCACCCTGATGTCTTACGGTACAATGCATGACGATATGGTACGGGCTCCCACACTGATAACATCCAGGCGACAGCTGCTGACCCAGTAGGTAAGAGCTAAATAACTGGCGCCGTATCAGGCCTCTGCCACCTCCACGGCTTAGAAAGAATCCGTCGCGGCTTTTGCCTGCCATACCTCTACCAAACTGGCCGAAAAATGATACACCAGTACGAACCCGCTTCAGTTCCAGAACAGTCATAGTCTTGGTAATACTCTCCTCCTTTAGCGTAGCTGCGTCCATCGCCACTGCATAAGTGTCAAAATGCTGGGTGCCAATAAAGAGGAATAGCTGTGTATCAAGGCCCCGCACAAAGCTCTTGACACGCTTCTCCTCAGTTTCCACCAAATAAGGAGCATATCTGGACTGCTGAGTGAATTGGAGATCATACTCGGCCACGGTCATGCAAGGAGTCTTGCGCAAAGACTCAAAACTGCAAGCTTGAGCATCCCTGAGGCTTTCTGGAAGGAAACAAGCAAGAAAAACCGTTGAAAAATCATCCAATGTCATAGGAGGAAAACCTGCAGCTCAGCTTCTCTCAACAGACTCACACCAAGTATGGGCAAGACTCTCCAGATAGAAACTAGCAAGCTCAGCCGATTTCACATCAGAACACTTCAAAGAACGACTAATCCTGGCCATCCTGTCGTGGAACGACTGAGGATCCTCTGCTGCGTCTGTCCCAGTGAACACTGGAGGCTTCAATCTCATGAATTCCGGAAGTGGTACCACAATAGTCCCGGTAGCGGCAGGTACAGCTGTCTGAGCAGTAGATAGTACCACGGTCCCCGTAGTAGACGGAACAATATTTGACCTCTGTGCCCGGCTGGCCTCAACCAACGATCCTACCATCTGGTGTAAATCCTGAATACTCGCCCCCAGCCTAGATATCCTGCATAGAGAAGGACGATCAATCTGCTCCTGAGGGGTAGGCGTACCGTCCTGGTCGGTCCTCGTCTCGGATGAGCCCCCTGATCTCGTCTCTGGCGGCAGCCCTCTTGACCCTCGTAGTCTTTGGCGGCATGGTGGCTGGAACAAGAAACAAGAATTGTTAAGAACATAATAACCGAAACAAAAGGATGCGTGGAATCAAGAAAGAAATCACAAGACATATACCCTAAGGTCACTTAGGCGGAGTATCATATCATGAATATGCCGCGGAACATACACATGTTACGTTACTCTGCTTAAGCTACCTCCTCCATTTACCAAGGTCATCTTAGACTCAGAAAGGTAAAACCTAACGCTCTGATACCAACTTTGTCATGACCCAAATATGGAACGTGACCGGTACTTAAATCACGCAACGTCTAAAGATGTAACGTAATTCAAGTAAATCAAAAACCCAGAATCTAAACAGTAATTAAGGTAAAGAGGTGAAATTCTTTTGAAAAAGAGAAGTTAATTTAAAGCGTAAAGAGTTGTTGCAAACCAATTTAGAAAATAAGTTATCGTTAAAATTTTTGGCAGTATCTGCTTTGTAAAATTTGGTCCAAACCGATACATAAGAAATAATATAAAAGCATCCCCACTTGGGAGCAATCTCAACGCCTACTTGGTGGAACACAACCACACAGTAAAATAGGCAAAGAAATAAGCAAATAAGAAAAGAAAACAATAACCACAACATAATCACAAAAGTCGGCTCGTACGAGCACGACACTCAGAGTCACGTATAATACAATCTCTCAGTCTCATATCTAAGTCAAATATACATGTGGTAGATGGACACTACTACAATAAGGGTTGCCCTATGGAGATGGGAATCCGTAGGGGCAAGTTTATATTGCCCCTACGGATTAATCCATAGGACCACCGTTTTGCCCTTACGGTGCCCAGCGGATTAATTAAAAAAATATTAAAATGTAATCTTTTAGTTAGCCTTATGGAGCCGCAAAAGAATGCCCCTACGGATTAATCCGTAGGGGCATAAAAGGGTTATTCATAAAAAAATAAAACTCGGTAATTTCCCCACCGTCCCCAAAATATTTCCTCTCACCAACACTTCCCGCGCGCATAATTGCTAGTCACCCGCGCCTCCTCCACCTCTCGTCAGCCGCCTCCGGAGCCTCTCATCGCCAAAATTTCCCGTTAACCGCTGCCTCGACCTCTGTCTCGTCGCCGGAATTGCTCGTCGCGAAAATTTTCGATCTCGTCGAGTTCCAGGACCAGCCTCCTCCACCTCGTCAAGTTCCAACCGCCGGCAAAACTACAAGTAAGGTGAGTTAATTCCATTTTGAACTATTAATTATTCTTAATTTTTATGTTATTGTTGATTTTTGTGTTAGGGTTAGGGTTAGTTCTGTGTTAATTGGGGGTTAGGGTTAGGGTTAGGGTTAGGGATAGGGTTAAGGTTAAGTTTCGGTTTAGGGTTAGGGTTAATAACAAATTTCAGCAATATATAGGAGGTTAGTTGTTCTTATGAGAACTAAGATTTTCGTGTTACAGTGGAAAATTAATAACAAATTTCATCAAAAGTAAAGAAAATCACATTTTCAATACAAGATTCATATTAAAAAATCTTTAATATATATGCTTGCAAAGCTCACTGCTCTCCATATCAAACTTATATTTTTAAGTGATTATTGTATGGCACTAAGTATCCATTTGGACTTTCAGCAATTATCTTTTATGTCCAAGGACAAGATAAGGTTAACATAGAAAAATCCCTGTCTACGATTCTCGTGTTATCTAATCTCAAGTCATTAATCAATTCTTTTTCACTAAGCATCATATTCCACTGCCACCCACAACCCTACCTGTAGGTAATACTTTTATCCCTATCAAAAATAGTACATTAGGATGACTGGACTTTTTTGTCAAAATCTCTATGAAGGTCAAGTTATAATAATACTGAACTGGAAACAACTTAATTACAATTCGTCAATTGCATACTTGTACAGGTATTTACCAGATTGATTGCGAATTTATTGTCCATGTTTTCATAAAGACTCTGAAAGTTCAAACTAGCAAGTCATTTTAACATGAAATAACAGCACAAACAACCACTCGAAAAATGGGACTAACGGAGTCCGCTATCATTTCCTATGCTCTGATGATCTTGGCCCCTCATCAAGGATTTCCCTTGAGCCTACTTGTTATACACTAATTGCAGCTGTTGATTGCTAATAGCTTTTGTACCATTCTTTCATTATAGTAGAGATCCCGAATCCTATCAACGACTAGGTGGGGTTAGTCAATTTGAGCTAAAATTTTATATCCAACTACATCATTCAATATCTGACTCTTGATACTATTGATTGGAGATGAACAAGCTTACAAACCTATCACAAAATCAACAACATTCATCTCTCAATTGGTTTAGTGCGGATACCATAATGGCAAAATTCTTCTTCTACTTTTTGCAGTTATAAACATGCTATCTTTACATATTCCACTAAAAAAGAATTTATTATAAACAGTATATTGAGACATCAAATACTATGCAAATGCTGCTAAAAAAATGTGCCCTCCAAAAATTAGGATTAGGGTTCAGGGTGCACTAGTTCCTTCATTAGGATTCTTGATGATAACGTAAACGTACAACTTTACCGTAAACTTAACCCTTCACATAAGAACTTAGTTCTTTCTCTGGATGAGATTTACAAAAGCAAATCTTCCCACAAGTTGAGAATTTAATTCTCATCGGGGAGATTTTGTTCTGCAGATTCAAAACTTAAGGGAAAAGAACTAAGTTAAAAAAAAATAACAGGAACAAATGGGAATTTAATTCCTCCAAAAATTAGGGTTACGGTTTAGGGTGCACTAATTCCTTCATTAGGATACTCGATGATAACGTAAATGTACAACTCTACCGTAAACTTAACCCTTCATATAAGAACTTAGTTTTTTCTCTGGTTGAGATTTGCAGAAGAAAATCTCCCCACAAGTTGAGAATTTAATTCTCATCGGGGAGATTTTTTCTGCTGATTCAAAACTTAGGGGAAAAGAACTAAGTTAAAAAAAATAACAGGAACATATGGGAATTTAATTCCTCCAAAAATTAAGGTTAGGGTTTAGGGTGCACTAGTTCCTTCATTAGGATACTCGATGATAACGTTAACGTACAACTTTACCGTAAACTTAACCCTTCATATAAGAATTTAGTTCTTCCTCTGATTGAGATTTGCAGAAGCAAATCTTCCCACAAGTTGAGAATTTAATTCTCATCGGGAAGATTTTGCTTTGCAGATTCAAAACTTAGAGGAATAGAACTAAGTTAAAAAGAAATAACAGGAACATATGGGAATTTAATTCCTCCAAAAATTAGGATTAGGGTTTAGGGTGCACTAATTCCTTTAGTAGGATACTCGATAATAACATAAACGTATAACTTTACTGTAAATTTAACCCTTCATATAAGAACTTAGTTGTTCCTCTCGTTGAGATTTGCAGAAGCAAATCTCCCCACAAGTTGAGAATTTAATTCTCATTAGGGAGATTTTATTCTGCAGATTCAAAACTTAGGGGAAAAGAACTAAGTTAAAAAAAATAACAGGAACATATGGGAATTTAATTCCTCCAAAAATTAGGGTTGGGTTTAGGGTGCACTGGTTCTTTCAGTAGGATACTCGATGATAACGTAAACGTACAATTTTACCGTATACTTAACCCTTCATATAAGAACTTAGTTCTTCTTTTGGTTGAGATTTGCAGAAACAAATCTCCCCATAAGTTGAGAATTTAATTCTCAACGGAGAGATTTTGTTCTGCAGATTCAAAACTTAGGGGAAAAGAACTAAGTTAAAAAGAAATAACAGGAACATATGGAAATTTAATTCCTCTAAAAATTAGGGTTAGGGTTTAGGGTGCACTAGTTTATTCAGTAGGATACTCAATGATAACGTAAACGTACAACTTTACTGTAAACTTAACCCTTCATATAAGAACTTAGTTCTTCCTCTGGTTGAGATTTGTAGAAGCAAATCTCCCCACAAGTTGAGAATTTAATTTTTATCGGGGAGATTTTGTTCCGCGGATTCAAAACTTAAGGGGAAAAAACTAAGTTAAAAAGAAATAACAGGAACATATGGGAATGTAATTCCTCCAAAAATTAGGTTGCAGATTGGTTGCAGACCATGTAAGTTCGAATAATATGTTATTGCTCTTAATCTAAACATATATCGTTATGTATTTTTCGTTATATTTGTTTTGTCAGATCCATGATCCGAACTTGTCTGCATCATTAGAGAGTGATTCAAGATGTTTAGCTCGGTTTCCTCATATGGAGGTTGCATATTATAAAAGATTCGGTATCCTTGGATACAAATTTGAAGTTAAGGACATAGAAATATCTCGAACCATTCAGAATAGTGGGATTGTGACGGTAGAATCGGATGGTGTGATTTATTATGGATACTTAAATTGCATACTTAGCATCCAATATCCGGGACGATCAAAACCGTTTTATTTCAATGTACTTGGTACAATACATGAACCGATATGGATAAGTGGAGAAACAATCTCGGGACTTGAAAGATAAATATGGATTGACTAGTGTGAACACATTTCGATTTTACAGTCAGGACGATCCATTTATCTTTCCGGACCAAGCGTTCCAAGTATACCACTCACAGTGCTTAAAGCATCCGGGATGGAGTGTCGTATGCCGTTGGAAAATCAAGGATGTTTACGATGTCCCAGAATTCGATGACCGTATGGAGGACATCGATGAGGATGAAGAAGAGAGAAGACTTAGAGTGCTCCGATAGTCTGTTTCAAAATAAGGGTTGTCTTCGGCTGATCGTGAAGTTACGTGGGTTAGAAATGATATCTAGGATGAAATCCAAGTAGATATGTCTAACGCGTCCACGAAACGAAAAAGGTTATCAGTAATGTTATACTTCACATTTTTACGATATATATATATATAGCATGCATATGTAATGATTATACTCTTGTCTAAATTTGATGACGACGACCGGAGCAACGAGGGGCAGCAGGAGCACCAGCTGCGGCAGAGGAAGAGCAGTTCTGCCGCCTGGAGAAAGCGTAGGGAGCTTCAGAGGGCCGGTCTTGCACCTCGATCGGAGACTCCTTCGGATGACTCCTTCCGTGTGGACTTTGCCACACCTCCAGGTATATTGCATGCATATTCATTTTGAATGTAATATTATAGATATACACGCATATTTTTTTCAAAATTGCTTATATAGTCAATGTTTGATTGTCTAGCTGTTGGTGGTGCGTCCACATCAGAGGCAGAGGCCATTCCCGCACCTCCTGGTATGTTTATATATCCTATAGTTCATGCATATTGATTTAGAATGTTATATCATAAATATACACACATTCTTTTTGCTTTTACTTAAATAATCATTTTTTATTGTCCAGTTGTAGGTGGTGCCTCCACATCTCGGGCAGAGGCCACCACCGCACCTGCGAGTATGTTTATATATCCTATAGTACATGCATATTGATTTAGAATGTTATATTATTGATCTGCATATTCTTTTTGAAATTACTTATATAATCTATTTTTAATTGTCTAATTATAGGTGGTGCGTCCACATCTGGCGCAGGGGCCACTCCCGCCATTTCCGTACCCTCGGCTCAGTCTGCAGGTTAGTATGAATAAATATAAAATATTTATTCATTTTACATATCCTTTAAGAATAAACACGAACTTCATGTAATTTTATCGTCAATATTTAATTTCTAGTTGGAGGGGATGCGTCCACGTCTGGGTCACCGGCTGTTCCTTACCAGAGGAACTATCTTCCCGCTCGTGCTACTGCCCGGGCCCAGGCTCGTGCTGCTGTCGCCGGAGGTATATATTGCACTTTAATTTTTGTTAAACCTTAAATTTCTTAATACCACTTTGTCTTAATATTGATTGTCTTGATATTTCTTGTAGATGCAGGGCATCCCTATCCCGAGAGGGGGACTCGAGGGTCGAATCAGTCCCACATCCTGAGGCCCGACAGAGTTGGGGGGAGGCAGCATTCCCCCAATTATCGCTATACCAGCGATTATTCCGAGAGGTTCGGCCGGTATATGAGGGATGAGAGCCGCCTCGTGAAGAAGTATCCACTTCACGTTGAGTGGGGCGATCAGCACCGACGCTCATTTGCCCTCTTCTGGGATCAGGCTCGGGTATTAATATATATTTTCATTTGAATTATCCAATATATTTATTATTATTTAACACTTGCAATTTAAATACATTGTTTTTTGTATTTGCATTTAGATTACGACTTTCTGGCTGTACCCGACCCTGATCACCCTAAGAGAGTGCTCGACCTTCACGCTCTGTACAATGGACTGATGAAGAACATGCAATCAAAGGTCCAATACAATAGAAACGAGCTAAAGATCGACTGCTATTCTTTGTAGATGGCGACCCCCAAGGCAGAGAGAGCGTCTTTCCTACATACTCCGGCCTTTGCAAGAGTCGACGTAGATATATGGCCTCTCTTGTGCCAATATTTTGACTCTCAGTGTAAACAAGTTTGTAATTTAAATGTAATTCATTGTTTAGTATATAATTTATTTTTTGTTGCTTAATTAGAAAACTAAATCTTAATGTATTGTGCAGAAACATGCCGATCAAAATAAAGAGAATAGGAAGTCGGCGAAGAAGGGTCGCCCCACTTATACAGGTGGCTCGAGAAACATTACTCGTGTCATGGAGGCATCGGTAAATTACAATAGATCTATTTTGATATAATGTAATATTAAGAGTTATTTTATAATATATGTAAATTTTTTGTGAATTGCAGAGAGCTCAGACCCTGGCGCAGGGTGGTACACCGAGCGTGCTGAACGCGTATCTTGCCGTCCACGGCACCTCGACAGATCCCGTCACGGACGAGCTTCAATTCCCCGACACCGCTACCTAGGAGTATTGCGTAAGTGTTATTATTTATTCCAACAAGTTTGAAATTTTTGTTTTGAAAAGTTCAAATTTAAAAGACATACTTATATTTTAATGGTTAATGTGGGTGTAGGAACGGGTGGTGGAGCAGGCGGAAGCATCGGGGATCAATTTTACTGCACAGACCGATCCGATGCTGCTGATCCCAGTCCTAGACGCCGCACACGGAGAGCACCACGGAGGTTGGGAGAGAGGCTAGTGATTGGTAAAGTTTTTGCGTGCTTAGTTTATTACCGCAATCAAGACGGTTTCGGTTGTAGCTAGCCGGTTGAGTACGGGTCGTCCGCAGGGAGATGGGAATCTTTTTCTATGTGCTTTAACGAGTTAAGTCCAAATATCCAGGTTTGTTTTGAGATTAACTATGTGCTAAAATGATATATAAAGAGAGCTTTTTAGGGTTAGGATTAGGTTAGTTTGAGTTAGGAGTCGCTCACTTCTTTCGTTGCCACTCTTAATATCGGTATTACGGTAATCGGCAACAACGGGGATTAGCACGACTAGGAAGGAACTTGCGAGTATAAGCTAGGCTTTCCTACGCTTAAGTTTTTCCTTTTGGTGCTTGTCCTTCCGTTCTTTGCTCTTAGCCTTAACCTCCGGTTAATTCAACCACAACCGGTCTCACTAAGGAATCACCGCTATCATGTAGGATAGGGTGCCGTAGGGAGCGGATTGTGGTTCAATTAACGGGAGTCCGAATTAAGATGTTGGGCAAGAAAAGAGTGAGAGAGATTTCCTTCCCTCAAACTTTCCTTATCCTACCCTAACAAGTATGAAAACTACTCACCCATTATAAGAAAAAGAAAATAAAACAAAAGGAGAAAGATAGAAAGAAAGAGGTTAGAAGATTACAACTAGCTATTTGAGACCCCACCTTGGCAAGGATCAAGCTTAAGCATCATTGTTGTTTAAGGATAAAGAAAAAGAGAACAAGAAAGAAACAAACAAAAAATAACAATAACTAGATTAGCAAATGAAAAATACAAGCAATTATAATTAACAAAATAACAAGACAAGCATGGTAACAAAAAGAACTCTTTTCTTCATCCTTCACTCACAAAAGCTCACTACAAGTTTTTAATGGAGAAGAGATGAGAAGAGGAAGAAGAACAGTAACATGTATTCTAAAATCTAAATACAAGGATAAGCACCCTTGGCTTTGGCAAGTTCTGGACTATTTATAGGCAGGGAACTGGAAACCTAGGGCAACAATCTGTCCATATATGAAATTACCAATCTGCCCCCAAAATATAAACTTCTGCAGAGGCCGTACGACCGCGGTTCCGCGGCCTAAGCATGCTTATGCCGCGGTTCCGCGGCCATGTAGAGGAGTTGGCTCCTCGGATTTTGTGGGGTCCCCTGGTTTGCAGTGCCCTTCAGTCTGGTTTATGTTTTTTCTCAGAATTTCTTCACGATTTTTCCAGAATTTCTGCTAATCAAAAGGTGATGTGATGTGGATCTTTTGCCATGATTTTTCTTGAGCTCCGCGTAGATATGTTGGATCTTATGTTGACATTGAGCTTTGTGCACGAAAATGACATCGATTTGCCATTTTGTCCCTTAGACTGGTGTGCGGCAACATACGGATAGAGAGCGGAGACCCGTGTTTTATCTATGGTTGGCAGTAATCCGGAATTTGTCGTGCTTTTCCATGAATTCCACCGTTTAGAGACGAGAACCTGTATCCTGCAATTGACTACCAAATACGGCTCAAGAGTACCTACCGATAAGCAATATGATAAAAATTGGGCGGTATAAAAATGCAAAAAACTGATATGAACAAATACCCCCAAACATATCATTTGCTCGTCCCGAGCAAAGCCAATTTGTTCACAAAAAATTCTAACCTCACTTTCGCAGAGAACGCGATTGCACTAAGCATGTGCAACAAGCCGTTAAACCTCTAGGTGTCCCCAGTAGGAGGAGTGTTATCTCCTGAGGGTTTTCAGTAGATACTACCCACAAAATCCGGTCAAGCTAGTTTTGCAAAATAACTATGATTCAAACCCTAAAGTTTTGTTTCAGAAAATAACAATTCTATTATCCTAAGTCTAGACTATCGAACCTTTATTTTTCACACCTCGCTTCTTATTTAACTTAAGATTTTATATGTCTTTACGTGCAGTGCAAATAGTGTCGTTAAGTTCCAGAAGGATCGATTAAAGTCATCATGTCACACAATAAAGCCCAGATAAATTTTTTTAAAAGGATCACATAAGTTTTATAAAGAGTTAAGCATTTTTCAAGTTTCGTTTTCAGTAAGGTTTCAATTTCAGAATTTCTATCTTTCTTAACAGGAAACTAGGTCTTATCCTTCACTCCACCCTTTTCTTGTTTTCAGTTCATACACACCTCCAGTGCTATCAGAGTTCCAGAAACTTGTCTGTGAACGTGCAATAGTCTTTATCATAGAATAAAACCTTCATATCTCAGCTAGAAATATTTTTTTATAAAAACCTGTCTTTGGTCAAGATTATTCTCACACAAAGAACCGTTAGGAATTTTAACTCGGAGAGAACACTTGCTTGACTTTGTTTTAATCTGGACTTTCTAGGCTTCTTAACGAGCTTTGGGCCAATGCACCCAAACCAGTTGGCTTTAGGGCATTAGGTGTAGAGACACCCCAGCGGACTTAATTATTCAAGTTACCTAGGCCCAAAAACAAAAGACAATTAGCTTGAAAATCATGATGATTCAATGCGAACGGAGATATAACCGGCAGTTCAATTATTTTTTTGGTTAAAAGACGTGTTTTAGTGGGTTAGGTGTGTAATCATTCCAATCAAGTTTCAGATGGGTTATTTTTCAAAATTAGTTCTAATTAAGGCATCAATAACATTCCTTCATATTCGCTTCACTTCATAAACTATTCTTGATATTACTTATTTCAGAACAAACCTATTAGATCCTCAGAAAATCATTTATCCATTTAAAAGTTTTTTTTTTTGACATAAAAGACTTGTCATCTAATTTCCCAAACTCACGACACGTGTAGTGTGATGTAAAGACGTATATCAGCTATAGTTAATTTCAAAGGAGAGTTATCTTTCAGGTTTTCAAAATCTAAAAATAAGATTTAGTTATTCTTATCTTATCAAACAAAACCGTCGAAATGTTGAATCAGAGTTCTCCCACTAGCTAACTTGACAGAAAAGTTTTTATGTTTTTAGAAAATTTTCTGATTTTTATGGATTTTATGGATGTTAATATGCAGATGCAAAATATACATATGAATGCGAAGGTTAGAAATGCGTACCGAGTGTACCCCCAAACTTAAACTGGACAGTGTCCTCACTGTCATTGCATGAAGAGATCATTTGAAGGGTCAAAATTTTCGGTTAGATATACACAATTTTTTTTTGTTTATGTTTTTGTTTTTAAAGAAAAGAAGAATAGTAAAAATGGAAAAGAATATCCACAAATATATACAAAATGTTAGATACATACCCCCAAACTTATTTGGAACAGTGTCCACTGTTCTTGGCTGGTTAACCGAAGTTTGGTGGTAGGCAGAGGAAGATTATGCAGGGTAAACCGGCTCCTGTAAGATCAGGAGCTCCTCTGTTGGTTCGGCACTAAGGTACGGTTTAAGTCGGTGTCCGTTTACTTTGAAAAATGAACCGTCCTTTGGATTCTCCAAATCCACAGTGCCATGCGGATACACATTCCGCACAAAATACAGCCCTTTCCAGCGAGATCTGAGCTTTACTGGATGGAAGTGTAGCCGGGTGTCGTAAAGCAGTACCTATTGACCAGGTACGAAAGTTTTGTGCAAAAGGTGTTTATCGTGAAACACCTTCGTTCGGTTCTTAACGACAGCCGCGTTATCGTAAGCCTCATTCTTAAGCTCGTTCAATTCGTTCAACTGCAGTTTCCGATGGCTGCCCGCATCTTCGAGAGACAGATTCAGTTCTTTTATCGCCCAAAATGCACGATGCTCTATTTCGACAGGGAGGTGGCAAGCCTTTCCGTACACAAGCCGATAGGGAGACATGCCAAGATCGGTCTTATAAGCTGTTCGAAATGCCCAAAGGGCATCCATGAGTTTCAACGACCAATCCTTACGGTTCTTGGAAACCGTCTTCTCCAGTATCTGCTTGATTTGCCGATTTGAAACTTCGGCCTGCCCAAAGGTTTGGGGGTGGTAGGGCGTAGATAGCTTATGATTAATGGAATATTTCTGCATCAAGGCCTCGAAAGTCTTATTGCAGAAATGAGTTCCATTGTCGCTAATGATCGCTCGGGGGTGCCCAAACCGGGAGAAAATGTTTTCCTTAAGAAATCTAACGACAACCTTGTTGTCGTTAGTCCGGCTGGGCACAGCCTCGACCCACTTAGAGACGTAATCAACAGCGAGAAGGATGTATAAGTTCCCGAAAGAGCTGGGAAACGGCCCCATGAAATCTATCCCCCAAACGTCGAAAATCTCCACAACCAAGATTGGTTGGAGCGGCATCTCGTTCCTCCGGGATATACGGCCCAAGTGTTGGCACCGGGAGCAAGTCTTGCAATAGTCATGAGCGTCTTTGAAGAGTTGTGGCCAGTAGAAACCACATTGCAAGATCTTCTCAGCTGTCTTTCTGGGGCCAAAATGCCCGCCACATGCTTGATCGTGGCAAAATGACAGCACACTCTTGAATTCATCGTCAGGGACACACCGACGAATAATCTGGTCGGGACAGTACTTGAACAGATAGGGTTCGTCCCAGTAAAAGTATTTTACTTAGGATAAGAATCGAAGTCTGTCCTGACTCGACCATTCAGTCGGTAGTAGCCCTGTGGCCAAATAGTTCACAATATTTGCGAACCAGGGTTCGCGAGATACTGTCAAGAGCTGTTCATCCGGAAAAACGTCGTTGATTGGAAGTTGAGGCGACGGAGAAGAAGGAAGTCGTGAGAGATGGTCGGCGACTACGTTTTCACATCCTCTTTTGTCCTTAATGACAAGGTCAAACTCTTGAAGCAAGAGGATCCAACGTATTAGCCGAAATTTTGCATCTTTCTTCGCAAAAAGATGGCGCAGAGCAGAATGGTCTGTGTAGACAATGATTGGAGAGCCGATGAGGTAGGGCCTGAACTTTTCTAAAGCAAATACAACAGCCAAGAATTCCTTCTCAGTTGTTGTATAATTAAGTTGGGCGTTGTTCAGGGTTCGGCTAGCATAATAGATCACGTGTGGCATCTTGTTGATGTGTTGTCCAAGGACAGCACCAATGGCAAAGTCGGATGCATCGCACATAATCTCAAATGGGTGCATCCAGTCAGGTGAAGAAAGAACGGGAGCAGAAGTGAGTGAGCTTTTTAATGACTCTAACGCAGTCACACAGCTCGAGTTGAAGTCGAATGGCGTGTCCTTGGCCAGCAAAAGAGTCAAGGGCCTAGCAATCTTGCTAAAGTCCTTGATGAACCGTCTATAGAAACCGTCATGGCCAAGGAAGGCTCGGATGTCTCTGACGCATCTGGGAGGAGGGAGATTGGAAATGACCTCAATCTTCGCTTTGTCAACTTCTATGCCATTTTGCGAAATGATATGTCCTAAGACAATACCTTCGCGCACCATGAAGTGGCACTTCTCCCAATTCAAAGTGAGGTTCTTGTCCTTACATCGGGTAAGGACAGCGTCAAGATGCAGCAAACACTCGTTAAAGGAATCGCCGAAGATGGAGAAATCGTCCATGAAGATCTCCAGGAATTTTTCCACCATGTCTGAAAAGATTCCCATCATACACCGGTGGAAGGTAGCGGGCGCATTGCATAACCCAAAGGGCATGCGACGATATGCAAACGTGCCGAAAGGAAAAGTGAATGTGGTCTTGTCCTGGTCTTTTTCGGCGATGGGAATCTGATTATAGCCGGAGTAGCCATCAAGAAAGCAGTAGTACTCGTGTCCGGCCAATCGTTCAAACATTTGGTCAATGAAAGGTAGCGGAAAGTGGTCCTTTCGCGTTGCGGCGTTGAGTTTTCTGTAATCGATGCATACTCGCCACCCAGTTTGGGTGCGAGTAGGGATTAACTCGTTCGCCTCTTTAGTGATGACCGTTATGCCTGATTTCTTGGGGACAACGTGAATGGGGCTAACCCACTGGCTATCAGAGATAGGGTAAATGATACCACTATCTAGACACTTTACGATTTCCTTTTTCATAGCCTCCTTCATGACTGGGTTGAGTCGCCTTTGTGGATCCCTGACTGGTTTGGCATCATCCATCAGATGAATGCGATGTTCAACGATCAGGGGACTAATCCCCTTGATGTCCGCCATGGACCAGCCAAAAGCTTGCCTATTGCTGTGCAAGACCGCAAGAAGGGCTTTCTTTTGCTCTGGAGCTAGAGAAGCCGAGATGATAACATGGAGGGTCTCGTTCTCACCCAAGTAAGCGTACTTAAGGTGAGATGGCAAAGGCTTAAGTTCGAGCGTTGGAGGTGAAACGATTGAAGGCAAGATTGGTGAAAAGGTCTCGAACTCAAAGGATTCTAGCAAAGGTTCAAAACGAGTGTAAGCGACCGAGTTAGATGGTTCAGGTAACTCATCCGGAAATTCGAAGGATTCAAACTCGGGTGGTGAGTGGCTAAGATCGTTCGAGAAAGTGAAACACTCGTAGTCATTGTCGAGCGCAGAAACAGCAGCAGGTTCGAAGAGGAACGCACTAGTGGTGTTAAGGTTATCGTGATCGAACAAAAACTCCTCGAATTCACACTCTTCTGGGACGATCTCTTGAATTGAGCAAACGTCTAGTATATGAGCACGTATATGAGCATTAGGTTCGGTGGGCTGATTCCCCAACCTAAAAATATTGAGTTCAATTGTCATGTTTCCAAAAGATAGGTTCATCGAACCATTGCGAAAATTGATCACAGCATTTGAGGTTGCAAGGAATGGGCGACCGAGTATCACCGGAATTTGATTCCGGGGGTTAGCTACAGGCTGTGTATCTAATACAATGAAGTCAACGGGGAATATGAAGTCCCCAACCTTGATTAACACATCCTCTAGCTCACCCCTAGGATGGGTGATTGATCGGTCGGCCATTTGGAGAGTGCAATGTGTGGGTTTTAGCTCTCCTACACCTAGTTGCTCATATACTGAGTACGGAAGCAGGTTAACACTGGCACCAAGATCTAATAGTGCGCGGTTGATGTTCTTATCCCCAATGGTAATAGAAATCGTAGGACAGCCAGGGTCCTTCCGTTTTGAGGTAAAGATTGGGTAAGAGCATCACTCACAACACTAGCCAAGAAAACTTTCTTAGGTACCTAAGATTTCCTCTTTTTCGTGCACAAGTCCTTTAAGATTTTCGCGTAGGACGGGACTTGTTGGAAAGCATCTAAAAGGGGAATGTTGATGTTAACCTGCTTAAACAACTCCAGAATCTTCTCCATTTGTGGATTTTGTTTATTGGACCTCAACCGGTTTGGAAATGGAACATTTTTAAAATTGGTTGAGTCCAATGCTTGTGGAGGAGATTGTGGAGTTGGAACGGATCCCAGAGCTGGTGTTTTCGTGGAGTGAGAAGTGGGTCTGTTCAGAGCAGAAGAAGAAGAAGAAGAGCCTTTTGAAGAATGAAGAATAGGCTCAGAAGACGAGGAAGGAGAAGAAGAAGAAGCGGCCGGGGTATCATTATCCTCAATTGCTGTGCCGATGTTGTTGTGCAGCATCCTTCCCGATCTCAATGTAGTCACGACGCTCACATTATGGTTCTGTTGTTCAAGAGCAACATGTACATTATGTGGGTGACCGGGATTTGGGAGTGGTTGAGATAGAAGCTTCCCCTTTTCTCGCTCGCTTAACGCCGCATTCAGCTGTGCAATCTGGGCTTCGATGGTCTTGATGCTTTGCCCATGTGCAGCAGTGTGTTGCACCAAAGATTGAATAGATGACTGGATGTTGGCGGTGGATTGTGTCGATTGTTTAACGAACGCCTCCAGACTTCGTTCTAGCGAGGAAACCTTATCGTTGTTTGAGGGAACAACGTCGTTTTGTGGAAAAGAATTGTTGGGTGCAAAGTTGTTCGTCTGATTTTGAAAATGTTGGGGTTGGAAGGGCTGCTGAAACTGATGTTGAGTTTGTTGTTGCGCTTGTTGTTGCGGAGGAGGGGGCCTCTGGAAATTGTTGCCTTGGAATTGATGCTGATTCTGATTCCAGGCGAAATTGGTGTGGTTCCTCCAACCGGGATTGTAGGTGGAAAAGTATGGATCATTTCTCGGTCTTTGCTGAAATGGAGCATTAACCTGATCCTGTCCTTGAGATGGTGGATTGTAAGGACACTCTTCGGTTAAGTGAGAAGGATCGGAACAACACGTACAAATGGTACGAAGGGGAAGAACGGGAGCAGGAGATGAAAATTTGCTCTCTATCGCTTCAAGTTTTCTCATTATTGCAGCCATTTCAGCTTTCATCGCAATAGAGACATCAAGTTGGTGAATTCCTACCCTAGACTGACCAGTAGAAGTGGAGGAGGAAGAAGAAGAAGTTGGTCTGGTGCTCTCCCATTGAAGTGTTTGTTCCGCAAGGTCGTCGAAGAATTGCCATGTTTCCTCGTCAGATTTCGATAGGAAGTGGCCCTGACAAATGGTTTCCAACAACTGCTTGGTTGCTGGGTTCAGGCCCTCATATAAGGTTTGGCAAAGTTGCCATTTCTCGATACCATAGTGAGGGCACTGAACAAGAAGGTCTTTATACTGGTCAAAGCACTTACAGAAGGGTTCAGTAGGAAGCTGAGAGAATTGGTTGATTTCGTTACGGATCCTTGCGGTTTTATGATTCGGATAGAATTTCTTGAGAAACGCTTTCACAAACTCGTCCCAACTGGTTATGGAGTGGGAAGCGGTGCTATACAGCCATTTTTCAGCAAGATCGCAGAAAGTGAACGGAATGACCCGTGGCCGTATAGCATCGTCCGACAGCTGGGTAGTTTTTATCATGGCACAAATATTTTGGAACTTGTTGATGAAGATATAGGCATCTTCAGATTCAAGCCCATGAAATTTCGGAAGCATGTTAATGAAGTGGGGCTTAATTTCAAAATTATCCCCATTGGCCGGTGGAAGGGAAAGACAGGTGGGAAGTGCAGAACGGGTGGGATAGAAATGATCCTGGAGCGCGATTCGCTGCGGCGCTACAACAGGCTGTGGTGGTGGGTTATTCGCATCCATAGGAGGTGGAATCAATCCCGGGGGAGTCAAAGAGATGTTCGGATTAAATCCTGACATCACGGAAGAAGAGATTGGTGATGGTGAAGGTGAGGATGTATGAACAGAATTCCGGTCAACGTCGGAGTTAGCCGGCAAAGGTAAGGGTGAAAGAGGCGTGGACGGAGTTTCGACGTCTGAGTCGATCGCGTAGTCGGTAGCGACTAACGTAACGCGGACTAGGCGGGCGCTAGTGTCCCGAGTCCAAATGGACATACACTAAACGAGTTTAGTATAGTCAAAGCGGAGAAGGTGAGGGTAAGAAAACGTCAATGGAGAAATACGATGGGTGGTGGGTGAAAAAATGGATTCTGGCGACAAAGGGCAAGTTTTTATAAAAGTTTTGGTTTTGTGTTTTTTTTAGAAAGAGCTTTACAGAAATATGTACGGAATTACGGCTTCAAGCAATCACAAACAAGATATGCACAATCACACCTAGATCTAGGGTCACCTAGGTCAACTAGACAGCTCCTAACTGTTCCAAAGGGCTAGAAATAGGACCTCAAACCGCCTCTTCTCTGCCAATTGCGGCTAGGTAAGTACCAGGTAAGTGGGAGGCTCCCCACTACGTAAGTAGTGGTCCTAATTAAGTAACCACTTGCCTTGGACACACTTGCCTAGACACCGCAAAGTCAGGATAGCATAAACGGCCGATGCCTGTAACTAGTCCTCTGTCCTATTGAGCGCGAAGTCCTTAGGGCTGAGTCTAGTATTTTTTAATTAAACAATGGTCAATGCATATGCTTTTTATGATTTCTGGGGTCCTGGGAAGGGTGATGAAATCCCCACCCAATCTGGATTGGTTTCAAGCCCCTTAAAGTCCGTATTAATAAATGCAAAGCAGTAACAATCAACTGCAATCAATTTTTATTTTTTAGCGCGGCGTAAAGAATCCTGCACAAAAACAATTTATTGGAAGGGGAAGGAGAATTTGCGCAAAGAATGCTGCAGAAAACACAGTTAAGTGGAGTTCAGAGGAGTGGGGAGGAGATAAGGAACACTCACAGGGAATTTGGCACCCTGAAGGCACCAAACGGCCACGGTTCCGCGACCTAAGCCTGCTTATGCCGCGGTTCCGCGGCAATAAGGTGGAATTGGGCTTCTGAAATTTTTGTGTGTGCTGCCTTGGCTGTCCTATTCTTGTATGGAGCTCCTGAATCTTGATTTGCTCACTGAATATGCTTCAGAATTTTGCAGTAGACCGTTGGCTCCGTCTTGATCCGTCGCGGTGTAGCCGCGAGATATGGGTCTAACTTCCCACGTCTTTGGAACTGAACTCGACCGTCATTTTTTCCTGCACACTTGCACAAAAACTAATCAAAAATAACAAGATGGTTTTTTACAATGTAGATTTTTTGTTTTGTTTTTCGGTTATATTTATATTCACAAATTAACCCGAAATTACACAAAGAAATAAACTACCGTCTCCCCGGCAATGGCGCCATTTGATTGGTAAAGTTTTTGCGTGCTTAGTTTATTACCGTAATCAAGACGATTTCGCTTGTAGCTAGCTGGTTGAGTACGGGTCGTCCGCAGGGAGATGGGAATCTTTTTCTATGTGCTTTAACGAGTTAAGTCCAAATGTCCAGGTTTGTTTTGAGATTAACTATGTGCTAAAATGATATATAAAGAGAGCTTGTTAAGGTTAGGATTAGGTTAGTTTGAGTTAGGAGTCGCTCACTTCTTTCGTTGCCACTCTTAATATCGGTTTTACGGTAATCGGCAACAACGGGGATTAGCACGACTAGGAAGGAACTTGTGAGTATAAGCTAGGCTTTCCAACGCTTAAGTTCTTCCTTTTGGTGCTTGTCCGTCCGTTCTTGGCTCTTAGCCTTAACCTCCGGTTAATTCAACCACAACCGGTCTCACTAAGGAATCACCGCTATCATGTAGGATAGGGTGTCGTAGGGAGCGGATTGTGGTTCAATTAACGGGAGTCCGAATTAAGATGTTGGGCAAGAAAAGAGTGAGAGAGATTTCCTTCTCTCAAACTTTCCTTATCCTACCCTAACAAGTATGAAAACTACTCATCCATTATAAGAAAAAGAAAATAAAACAAAAGGAGGAAGATAGAAAGAAAGAGGTTAGAAGATTACAACTAGCTATTTGAGACCCCACCTTGGCAAGGATCAAGCTTAAGCATCATTGTTGTTTAAGGATAAAGAAAAAGAGAATAAGAAAGAAACAAACAACAAATAACAACAACTAGATTAGCAAATGAAAAATACAAGCAATTATAATTAACAAAATAACAAGACAAGCATGGTAACAAAAAGAACTCCTTTATTCATCCTTCACTCACAAAAGCTCACTACAAGTTTTTAATGGAGAAGAGATGAGAAGAGAATGAAGAACAACAACATGTATTCTAAAATCTAAATACAAGAATAAGCACCCTTGGCTTTGGCAAGTTCTGGACTATTTATAGACAGGGAACTGGAAACCTAGGGCAACAATCTGTCCATATATGAAATTACCAATCCGCCCCTAAAATATGAACTTCTGCAAAGGCCGTACAGCCGCGGTTCCGCGGCCTAAGCATGCTTATGCCGCGGTTCCGCGGCCATGTAGAGGAGTTGGCTCCTCGGATTTTGTGGGGTCCACTGGTTTGCAGTGCCCTTCAGTCTGGTTTATGTTTTTTCTCAGAATTTCTTCACGATTTTTCCAGAATTTCTGCTGATCGAAAGGTGATGTGATGTGGATCTTTTGCCATGATTTTTCTTGAGCTCCGCGTAGATATGTTGGATCTTGTGTTGACATTGAGCTTTGTGCACGAAAATGAAATCGATTTGCCATTTTGTCCTTTAGACTGGTGTGCGGCAACATACGGATAGAGAGCGGAGACCCGTGTTTTATCTGTGGTTGGCAGTAATCCGGAATTTGTCGTGCTTTTACATGAATTCCACCGTTTAGAGCCGAGAACCTGTGTCCTGCAATTGACTAGAAAACACGGCTCAAGAGTACCTACCGATAAGCAATATGATAAAAATTGGGCGGTATAAAAATGCAAAAAAACTGATATGAACAGCCGGGGACTGGGTCCTAGCAGGGCCCATATGAGGTTGGACTCCACTCCGGCGGTTATTTCCCCTACCCCCTATGAGCGACGTCTGGAGCATGATGTTGCCGCCTTGATGACCACCGTCGAGGAGTTGAAGGAGATGGTACGTATACTACTTAATAGTAAAATTTTATATCACATTATAGATAGTAACATATGCAATATTAGTAGCCTGAACTTATTTGATTGTAGACTTAGCTTTGATTAATCATACGTACATAAAACTATCTAATTAAAATAAACTACAACTTTCCAAACTAGATACCCAAACGAGGCATAAGTCCCTATGTATTCTTAGATTGGGCTTTCGCAATAACCTGATGTTATGCCCAATCAGAGCAAAACTCTGTTGAAATTCAAAATTCAAAACTTTGAAGCAACGTTTCAAATCTCAGGCGCAACGCGCCACATGTCAGGCGCTAATACGTCAGTGCAGCGCCCAAGAAGGCGCGCCCAATCAGAGCAAAGCTCTATTTTAATGAAGCAACGCTTCAGCTGCGCAAGCACTGCGCTGCGCGACACGTGTCAGCGCAGATGCGCTAGCGCAGTTGCGCTGCGCTGTGCGCTGCGCGACACGTGTCACGCGCTGCGGCATCTGCGCCAAACAGAATTAAATTTCTAAGAAATCTTTTCTTTTTTTGTTAAAACAAGAAGATTTTCTTCTGCAAAGCAGAAGCCCTTGGATCAAAGATCCAACGATGGGGAAAATTCCCCAAATCACTCAGAGAAGGATCTCTTTAACAAATTTAACTAATTTATGGGCACTATAAAAAGGACCTTAGGCCTCAATTCAAAGGCATGAACATTTCTTTAAAAAAAAGGTCAAGAGCTTCAAACAGAGAGAACTTTGAGAAAATTTCAAGAAAAAGGTAAAGACCTTCATGAAATAGAAGAAATTTCTTCTAAAAACAAGATCAATGAGCTTTACATAATAAACAGTGCTTTGCACTTCTTATGAACCTCTGGTTCTTTAAAACAAGAAAACAATAAAATAAAAAATAGTGCTTTGCACTTTTATGAACCTCTGGTTCTTCAAACAAAAGAAAAATTTATTTTTCTTAAATTAGATCAAGAAATTAAATAGTGCTTTGCACTTCTGTTCTTGAATCTAAAAGATTCTTAGTGCTCTGCACTTACAAACTGCGCTGTTGCGCTCTTAAGAGAGCGCCACGTGTCAGCTATAGAACCACTTGCACTACGCGCTCTTGAAATAGAGCTTTGCTCTCTGGAATTGGCGCAACTCACCAGAGCACGCCACGTGTCAGCAGCGCAACAGCGCAGCGCACTGGCGCAGCGCACTGCGCTAGTGCGCTTGCGCTCACCAGAGCGTGACACGTGTCACCACCATATGAGTTTGCGCTCAATACTTAGCACAAAGCGCCTGACAAGCCACGTGGGGCACTGTCAGAGTATTTAATGCTCTGCATTATTAAAGAAAAGGGACAGAGCCCAATTAAAAGGCCTAACAGGCCTAATAAAAAATGCTATGCATTTTAAAAAGGGGGGGCAAAGCCCAAACAAAAAAAAATAGATGCTCTGTATCATTTATAAAAGGGCAAAGCCCAATCAAAACAAGAATAATGCAGTGCATTACTAAAAAGGGGTAAAGCCCTAGCACAGGCCGAAGACAAAAAATGTTGAAACTGGACTTAGCCCAATTTTGGGCATAAGTCCTTAAATTAAATTGACTGAGCAAGATTGCTCTCCTAAATCAATTTACTACGGGTTCAAGGGTACATCTCTGAACTCCTCTGACACATGTCGTTGTAATCCTTCAACGACGTCAGAGAGGTGACGGGCCCGGACAATCACATATCAATGTCGGACCGAAACGTCCCTAAACTAATATCGGACCGAAACGTCCCTAAACTAATGTCGGACCGAAACGTCCCTAAACTAATATCAGACCACTACGTCCCTAAACTGGAACAATAGAGCCTCCAAATGCTCTTTTGCTGGATCTAAACGATCCCGTTTAAGTTGATCTTAGCCCCCAAACACGGCTAACGTATCCTTAAACATTCAAACGGACTATAAGACTCCAAATCAACCTTGGTTCAAGGGTACATCTCTGAACTCCTCTGACATCTGCCGTTGTAATCCTTCAACGACGTTAGAGAGGTGACGAGTCCCGATGGCCAGATATTAAATGAATTATCACGTTAAGTTGATCTTAGTCTCAAACAGGACTATCGTATCCTTAACGAACGTTTAAGTTGATCTTAGCCGCAACGCGGCTAACGTATCCTTAAACTAAAAACACCAAACCCAAATCTAAGTAAATACGGATTTGGACTAATCCACGTCCTACGGGCGACGGCATTACTCAGTCTCCGTATACAATCCACGGGCAACCACAAACAAAACAAACACCCACGACACGAAGTGAAATTCTGGAGAAGGAGAAAGTTGTTACCGCGATGCGGTAGCGTAATTAACTGCAGGGGCTTGCGCCTGCAGGGAAGAGCGTCCCCACAATCAAAAACCCCTCGAACGAGGGGGAATCTGACGAAGTCTGCTACATCGGCCGCATCCGTCCAAACCTCCGATACACGGTGCCATAAATCAACTTGGCATCTTCGGAGAGGTGGACGGATAAAACCAAATAGCATCTGCCCCGAATCTCAGGCAAGACGTTCAGTCTCGGCCGTCTTTCGGAGGGGAATACCTGATAATGATACGAACTCGATTAAAATCTAATACAGCGTTCTTACTCGTTTATTACACACAAAATTTAACAGGTGCGACAGGTTACTTCGCCTACGGCTCCACATGCATCTCCTTCGGCTGCGGCTCCGCAAGCCACTACCTCGGCTGCGGTTACTCAGACCACTCCTGCAGCTCCACAGCCTGCTCAGACTCCCGCACAGTCTGCTCCTTCATTAGTCGAGTTTTTGACGACTCAGGGCTGCACCGAAGAGCAGATGCCCCAGATTACGGCGATTATCAGAGCTGGAGGAGCTGGACCGAGCTAGGGTAGTTTTATTTATATTTTTTAGGATGTATATACTTATCTGATACATACTGTATAAATTTTGGATGATATTGGTGGTTGCTTGCTTGTTCACGATAATTTAGTTTGATATCGTATTTTGTTTGTCTATTTCTTTAATATATTATGCGTGAAATGTTGATTATGAATATTTCTGCATTTGGTTATATGATGTATATATTATTGTATACAGGACGGGGAAAAAAAGGAAGCCATTTTAAAAAAAAAACCCTGATATTTTGTCCCTATAGATTAATCCGTAGGTCCATCTGTTGCACCTACGGATTAATCCGTAGGTCCAATGTTTGCCCCTACACAGTTAGCCGTAGGGACAAAATATCAGGATACCTGCTATTTTGTCCCTATGGACTCAGTAAAACTTTCCCCTACGAATTTATCCGTAGAGGTATTTATCTGGACCTACGAATGTATCCGTAGGGACACCAATAAGGCCCTACGGATATATCCGTAGGGGCAAGTATTTTATTTTATAAACTAATAAATTAAAATATTTATCATGCTCTACGGATTACTCCGTAGGGATAAGTGTCCCTACGGATTAAGACATAGGGGCAATTATTACTCTTTAGGGGCATATTCAGGGTGAAGACTTACACCTACGGCCTTTGCACCTACGGGGTTTTTTTTGCCCCTATGGTCCGTAGGGGAAGTGCTTTGCTCCTACAGATAAATCCGTAGGGGCAACCCCTTATTGTAGCAGTGGGAGTATACTAGATACAATGAACAAATGCATAAGATGGCGGACAAAAGAATACTCACAACCCACCTAACAAAAGATCACGCCCAAAAGTAGTGGTAGTAGTGGTAGATCCCCCCGCCGCAACTACACTGGAGGATCGGCCCTGCAAGAAACTGTATCACAACGGGGGTGAGTTGCCAGCTCGTGAGTAGTAAATAATATCGTAAATGGCAATCGTATGCATGAACGTAACAGCGACAATCCTAAGTATGAGGTTATAACGATGTATAATAGTAAGGATGCAATATAAATAAATGAGTGAAGTATAATATCAGGGATGTAGTAACTATATGAAACTGAATATGTCATAACAATTCTAATAAGGTAAAAACAGAAGTTCCATCAATAAATCATATGCCCCTACGGCTTAAGGCGTAGGTACAGATGTGTAGGGGCAAAATATCAGGTATCCTGATATTTTGTCCCTACGGGTAAATTTATAGGGGTAAAGCTATGCCCCTACAGATTACTCCGTAGGGACAAGCCTAACCTCTGTTATTGAGTCCATAAGGTTAAAATATCAGGTATCCTGATATATTGTCCCTACGGATAAATGTGTAGGGGCAAAGCTGGACCCTACGGATTAAACGGTAGGTGCAATATTTGTACCTACGGATTAATCCGTAGGGACATATTAGCAGGGTTTTTTTTTAAAAAAGTGCTGCCTGTTTTTTCCTCGCCCTGTACACAATAACATATACATCATATATGAAAGTAATCAACAAGAAGAATATATACAGCAGTATTCATAATCAACATCTCACGCATAATATATAAAAGAAATCAACAAGCAGAATACGATATCAATCTAAATCAATATGAACACCACCAATATCGTCCAAAATATATACAATATGTATCATATAAGTAAATACATGTTTAAAATATAAAAATCAAAAAGCTACCCTAGCTCGGTCCAGCTCCACCTCTGATAATCGTTGTAATCTGGCGCATCTGCTCCTCGGATAAACCCTGAGTCAACAACTCGAGCAATGCGGACGGTGCGGGAGTCTGAGCGGGCTGTGGAGCTGTGGAGCAGGTGTGCACAACCGCAGCCGAGATAGTGGCTTGCGGAGCCGCAGCTGCAGGAGTCTGAGCGGGCTGTGGAGCTGTTGGAGCCGAAGGAGATGCATGTGGAACCTCAGCCGAAGTACCCTGTCGCGTCTGTTCAGTTTTGCGTGTAATAAACGAGTAAGAACTGTGTATTAGTCGAATTCGTATCATTATCAGGTTATTACAAAACCCCAATCTATGAATATCTAGTTTGGAAAACCGTAGTTTATTTTAATTACACAGTTCTATGTATGTATGATTAATCAAAGCTAAGTCAACAACCAAATAAGCTCAGGCTACGTACTAATATTGGATATGTTGCTATCTATAATATGACATAATATTTTACTATTAAGTAGTATACATACCATCATCTCCTTCAACTCCTGGACGGTGGCCTTCAAGGTGTCAAGTTCTTGCTCTAGACGTCGCTTACGGGATATAAAGGAAGTAACCGCCGGAGTGGAGTCCAACCTCATATGGGCCCTGCTAGGACCCAGTCCCCGGCCTCTCTCCCAACCTCCGTGGTGCCCTCCGTGTATGATGTCTATGACTGGGGTCAGCAGTATCGGATCGTTCTATCCAGTAAAATCGATCCCCGATGTCTCGGCCTGCTCAACCACCCGTTCCTACACCCACATTAACCAGTAAAATATAAGTATATCATTTAAATTTGAACTTTTCAAAACAAAACTTGAAATAGGGGTTGAATAAATATTAACACTTACGCAATACTCCTGGGTAGCGGTGTCGGGGTATTGAAGCTCGCCCGTGGCTTGTTCTGTCGAGGTACCATGGACAGCACGCTCGGTGTACCACCCTGCGCCAGGGTCTGAGCTCTCTGCAATTCGCCAAAAATTTATATTTATTATAAAATAACACTTAAGTTCACATTATATTAAAATAGATCTATTGTAATTTACCGATGCCTCCATGGCACGAGTAATATTCCTTGAGCCACCTGTATAAATGGGGCGACCCCTCTTCGCCGACTTTCTATTCTCTTTATTTTGATCCGCATGTTTCTGCACAACACATTCAGATTTAGTTTTCTAATTAAGCAACACAAAAAAATAAATTATATACTAAACAATAAATTACATTTAAAATACATACCTGTTTGTGCTGAGAGACGAAATATTGGCACAATAGAGGCCATGTATCTACGTCAACTCTCGCAAAGGCCGGAGTATGTAGGAGGGCTGCTCTCGCTGCCTCGGGGGTCGCCATCCACAGGGAATAGCAGTCGATCTTCAGCTCGTTCCTATTGTATCAGACCTTCGATTGCATGTTCTTCATCAGGCCATGGTACAGAGCGTGAAGATCGAGCACCCTCCCAAGGTGATCAGGGTCGGGTACAGGCTGAAAATCGTAATCCAACTGCAAATACAAAAAAACAATGTTATTAAATTGCAAGTGTTAATAATAAATATATTGGATAAATCAAATGAAAATATATATTAATACCCGAGCCTGATCCCAGAAGAGGGCGAATGAGCACCGGTGCTAGTCGCCCCACTCAACGTGAAATGGATACTTATTCACGGGGTGGCTCTCATCCCCCATATACCGACCGAACCTCTCGGTATAATCATTGGTATAGCGATAATCAGGGGTAAAGAAGAGGGAGAATGCTGCCTCCCCCTTGGCTCTGTCGGGCCTCAACCTGTGAGATTGATTCGGGCCTCGAGTCCCCCTCTCGGGATGGGGATACCCTGCGTCTACAAGAGATATCAAGACAATCAATATTAAGACAAAGTGGTATTAAGAAATCAAGGTTTAACGAAAACTGAAGTGTGATATATACTTCCGGCGACAGAAGCACGAGCCTGGGCCCCGGCAGCAGCACGAGCGGGGCGATAGTTCCTCCGGTGAGGAATAGCCGGTGACCCGGACGTGGACGCATCCCCTCCAACTAGAAAATAAATATCGATAAAATTACATGAATATTTAAAGGATATGTAAAATGAATAAATATTTTATATTTATTCATACAAACCTGTAGACTGAGCGGAGGGTATGGAAGTGACGGGAGTGGCCCCTGCACCGGGAGTGCCTCCTGCACCAGACGTGGACGCACCACCTATAATTAGACAATCAAACATTGACTATATAAGTAATTGCAAAAAGAATGCGTATATCAATAATATAACATTCTAAATCAACATGTATATACTATAGGATATATAAACATACCTGCTGGTGCGGTGGTGGGCTCTGTCCCTGATGTAAGTACGTAAGAGCAAAAAGAATGTATGTATATTTATGATATAGCATTCTAAATCAATATACATGCACTATATGATATATAAACATACCTGGAGGTGCGGGAGTGGCCTCTGTCCCTGATGTGGAGGCATCAACAGCTAGACAATCAAACATTGACTATGTAAGTAATTTTGACATGAATATGCATGTATATTTATAATATTACATTCAAAATGAATAGGGTGTAACATATCTGGAGGTGCGGGAGTGGCCTTTGTCCCTGATGTGGACGCACCGCCAACAACTAGACAATCAAACATTGACTATGTAAGTAATTTTGACATGAATATGCATGTATATCTATAATAGGTATTACATTCAAAATGAATATGCATGCAATATACTTGGAGGTGTGGCAAAGTCCACACGGAAGGAGGCATCCGAAGGGGTCTCCGATCAGGGTGCAAGAACTACCCTCTGAAGCTCCCTACGCAGCTCTCCGGGCGGCAGAACCACTCTGCCTCTGCCTCTGCCTATGCCTCTATCGGTTCCGTGGCTGGAGCTCCTTCCGCCCCTCGCTGCTCCTGTCGTCGTCATCAAATCTAGATAAAACGGTTCGTGTACGCATTAGACAATCATTACATATGCATGCTATATATGTATAGATCGTAAAATATGAAGTAATAATATAACATTACTGATAACCTTTGTTCCCCTCCGAACGGCGGCCGGGACGCGGGGACGTCCATGCCTGAGGTTCGGGGCAGATGCTAATTGGTGCTATCCGTCCACCTCTCCGAAGATGCCAAGTTGATTTATGGCACCATGTATCGAAGGTTTAAACGGATGCGTCCGATGTAGCAGACTTCGTCAGATTCCCCCTCACACGAAGGGTTTTTGATTGTGGAGACGCTCTTCCCTGCAGGCGCAAGCCCCTGCAGTTAATTACGCTACCGCGCTGCGGTAACAACTTTCTCCTTCTCCAGATGGTCACTTCGTGTCGTGTGTTTTTGTTTTATTTGTGGTTGCCCGTGGATTGTATACGGAGACTGAGTTATGTCGTCGCCCGTAGGGCGTGGACTAGTCCAAATCTGTATTTATCTTAGATTTGGGTTTAGGGGTTTGGTTTGAGTATACGTTAGCCATATTTGAGGCTAAGATCAACTCAAACGTTTGTTAAGGATACATTAGTCTAACTTGAGACTAAGATCAACTTAACGGGATCGTTTAGATCCGACAAAAGAGCATTTGGGCTCTATTGTTCCAGTTTAGGGACATAGTGGTCCATTGAATGTGTGGCCGTCGGGACCCGTCACCTCTCTGACGACGTTGAAGGATTACAACGACAGATGTCAGAGGAGTTCAGAGATGTACCCTTGAACCGAAGTTGAATGGGGGGATTCATAGTCCAGTCTGTTTGAAGGTTTAAGGATACGTTAGCCATATTTGAGGCTAAGATCAACTTAAACGGGATCGTTTAGATCCGACAAAAGAGCGTTTAGGCTCTATTGTTCCAGTTTAAGGACATAGTGGTCCATTGCTAGTTTAAGGACATTGCGGTCCATGGGTAGTTTAAGGACATTGCGGTCGAGGTTAAGGACGTCGTAGTCCATGGGTTTAAGGACCCCACAGTCCATTGTTAGTTTTAAGACATCTCGGTCGAGGTTAAGGACGTCGTAGTCCATGGGTTTAAGGACCCCACGGTCCATTGTTAGTTTTAAGACATCTCGGTCGAAGTTAAGGACGTCGTAGTCCATGGGTTTAAGGACCCCACAGTCCGTATCAATGTGTGGTCATCGGGACCCGTCGCCTCTTTGAAGACGTTGAGGGATTACAACGCCAAGTATCAAAGGAGTGAAGAGATGTACCCAGGAACCGGAGTGGATTAAATAGTCCTTGGCCCAATTTGGGATCAAGACTAATTAATTATGTTATGAGCCCATTAGCCCAGTTAATTACGAATTGAGGACTTATGGCCAGCTTGGGCTAAGTTCAATCATGTCTGGAATATTGACTTCCTGCTGGTCCCTTGAAGGAGAGGCTTTGCCTCTATCCATTTAGCCAATTGGGCCAAAGCCTAGTGTTAAACACTACAGACCAATCAGTGTTGAACACTGGGAATGAAATTGACAGGTTAGTGTTTAACACTAAAAGATAATTGGTGTTAAACACCAGCAACAAGGCTTTCAAATTAGCATTAAACACTAAAACAGATCAGTGTTAAACACTGGCAACGGAGATCTCAAATTAGTGTTAAACACTAAGGTAATCAGTGTCGAACACTGCAAATAAAGTTCTTTGATTAGTGTTGAACACTAAGGCCCAACAATGTTTTAACACTGGATTCGGGAGTTCCAATTTAGTGTTAAACACTAAGGCAAGATGGGTCACGTGGCAACACGTGAGAGCGCCCTCCCCTCGTTTGTTCTGCTGAAAAGATCACATCTTTTGGAGCATCACGTGTCATCACGTGACGGGTGTTTAAATGAGGTATGTTAAAGCTTCTGTCAAGGATCACGTGGGTCACGTGAGGCACTGCCTCAAAGGGCTTTCTGTAGATCTTTTGGGGGGGGTCACGTGGTGACACGTGACCCTTCTTTTCTGTAGTTGTTTAGAAGATCTATTAATCCCTTTCAGGAATTAAATTCCTCGTAGGGTTGAACCCTGACAATAATTCCAGAGGAATTAAATTCCTAGTTCCTTTTGAAGAGTTGAACCCTGGATTTTCTGTAGGAATTAAATTCCTCATATATATGAAGAACTGAATAGGGTTAAACCCTAATAAAAGCTTTAAGGAATTAAACTCCCACTCTCTGTTAGAGAATTATTCTGGGGAATAAGATTAAGGGAATTACGTTCTTGTTGTTTTAACAGAACTAAGTTCTTAATTAGGGTTAAACCCTGTTTCTTTTTATTCTGAAGGAATTAAATTCCTATGACACAGGGTCAAACCCTAATTTTATTTTAAAGGAATTAAATTCCTATAGTTCTGTGAGAATTAAATTCTCGTGCTTCCATTCCCTCTCTATGCTTTGGATCTGCATGGCAGGATCTCAACCCATTGAGAATTAAATTCTCAACTTCAAGGGGAGATGTGCGCTTTACAGATCCTCCATCTAAGAGAGAAGAAATATGTTCTTCTGTTTTACATCAGAGTTGAACTCTGTTGAGGATTAAATTCTCTTTCTTTCAAAAAGCCTTCCCTTTCTTACCTAGGGTTTTCTTTTACAGAAGATCCAGATTCCTCAAAGTATCAAGGCTCTCTCCCTTTTCTTCCCTCTGCGTGTATATTCCTTCTTTTTTTTTATCTCGGCTCCTATTTATCGGAGAAGCAGCCGAGTCAATTAGTTTTTTGACGTATCTTCATTGAGAGATTTGATTTGCATCCATCATTCGTTCTGGACCTTTGGATTATTAGGTGAATTTTATTCACCATTGGATTTCAAATCCAGCGATTCTCCTTTGTGATTTCTGTTAGATTTAAAAGGGAAATCTTCCCAAATTCGAGATTTTCCCATAGATAGATGATATTTAATCACTCTAAATCTTTAATTCAATCGGTTGCTTTTGGAAAGACTTGAGAGGTCTTTTCTCAAAATTTAATTCTGTTTAACAAATGGGCTTTGAAAGCTGGTCACGTGCGGCCACGTGACCCTTGGTCACGTGTGGGCACGTGACCCCCTTGTAACGAGCCCTTTTCTTCTTTTGCACTCTGCCTTCTTCTGCTGCTTAGCCGTCACGTGCCACCACGTGACCCCTGGTCACGTGTGAGCACGTGACCCTCGTCTGGAGTCTTTTTCTTGATTTAACCGGAGAATGAGTCTGATGTTTTGAGCGTCACGTGCCAACACGTGACCCTGGTCACGTGGGAGCACGTGACCTCTTCTGAAGCCTTTTCCTTGATTTGATCAGGGAACCAATGTGCCTATGCCGCTTGCTTTTAAATGTCACGTGCCGACACGTGACCCTGGTCACGTGGGAGCACGTGACTCTTTCTGAAGCCCTTTTCTTCGATGTAGTTGGGAAACTGAACTTGTCTTGCTGATGCTTTTAGGTGTCACGTGCCAACACGTGACTGCTGGTCACGTGTAAGCACGTGACCCTTTTCTGAAGCTTTTTCCATAAACTTTTCTGATTTTAAATCAGGAAACAAATGCCCCCACAGCGTTGTTCTCACGTGTCAGCACGTGAGTGCAACGCTGTCACCTTTTGTGACCGTTGGATTCCTTTAGGGATTTGGGGAGATGAAGCGTTTCCATCGCCTTCTATAAATACCACTGTCTTTTCAGAAGAGCCTTCACTTTGCTCATCTTTCTTCCCTCGAGAGCTTTTTCCTTTGAGAATTTAATTCTCGTTTCCAGAGCTTAGTTCTCTGCCTCAGACATTTTCCAGAGTTTAACTCTGTTGAAGGATCCATTTTCCTCAGGTAATAATGTTGAACGGCTGAAGCACCTTCGTTTTAAAAGAACTCTCTGGATTTTAAATCCACATTAAGGATTTCACAAAGAACCCATTTTTTCTTCAATTTCTTTAACCTCCATCAGTAGATCTCTTAGGGTCGGATGATCCTTGGGGAGATGATGATGGCGGTTCAACTCCATGGAATTTAATTCCATCCAAAAATGTTTCTGGAAATTTAATTCCCTTTTCTTAATAAGTCATTCTGTGATTAGTGAAGAAGAAGAGGGTTTGTAATAAATCGTCCTGATTTTTTATTTCAGGTATCATGGACGCTCATTTGTATGATCTCACCGAAATCATTTCCTACGGGAATTTTCGTGCCCTGGGCCGTAGTCAGAATCAGGAGTTCACCAATGCTCAGTGTGCTGAGATTATGAGCCGCTTTGACGAGTACGACCATCGGCTACTCCCCCGTCGCTCTTCTCTTCTGAGGCTCATCGTGCTGGCGATTTGGGAGGCGCTTCCTCTCTTCTGCGCCGGTGTGCCACTCAGGGCATTGGACGTTGCCGAGGATAAGATACATTCGGTGTATCTAATGAGTTTGATCTCGAAGAGAAGGCGTGACAACCTCATTGATCTTTTGCACCAGGCGTTTCAGCAGTCGGCCATACTTGCTGCCTACCGGAGGGTGGAGAACATCCGCGAGGACCCAGACGCTTGCGATCGCGAGAGAAAACATACTCGGGCGGTTCGAAATGCCTGGAGGATCTTGGACAAGGTCAAGCTTGAGTTTCTCAACCCATGCCCCGCGTCTGAAGTCTTACCATTGTAAATGTGTCCTCTTTATTTTGTATGAACTTCTTGAAGTATGAGTGACAAGTTTTATTATGTCTTTCCATGTTTGCATGCCTTTCTCTGGGATTTTATCATTTTGCCACTGTTGTTGGTGGTGCTTTCAATATGCAGGGTGTTACTCCATTTTTCTTTTGTTTTAATGTACATCAGGTTTAGGCCTCACGTATTCTGCACGTGGGGTCCCTTGACGGGGCTATTCACAAAATCTTCCCATGCCCTATTTTCAGTGCACAATATCAGACGCAGAAAAAAGGGCCTTGGAAATAGTTCCATCTCCTTGATTTTCGATGCCTTTCCTTTTTTGGGCCTTGGAAATAGCTTCACCATGCAAGATCTTCCACGCACAGCACTTAATGCACTTCTTTATATTCTCGAGGCCATAGCCTATTTTCTTCTCACAGAGAAATTCATTCCCATATTGACGTGATTTAATTTGAGGAGTATCTGAGTGCTATGGCCTGCAACCGTCCATACGCTCGTCGACAGCCATGGGAAGTGCCTATCGAGGAGATGATCCCCCGCTTTGCTGCTCGGTTAGTGGATCCACTTCTTACCGACGACGAATGCGACTCAGCTATGCATGAACTCTCGATCCGTAGGGGGTCCCCCCTCCCGATGGGTTCCTTCTGGCTCCGGATGATTCTCACGGCCGTGCTTGCCGACATCCCTCCTCACCCGGCGGAGATGACCTTGGCGATGCTCGACGCGGCGGAAGAAAAGCTCGAGGGCTTTCATGAAGCGTGCCTGATTACTCAGGCTTTGAAGGATTGCTCAATTCATCTGCTGAGCCAAATCAAGGCCCGGCGAGCTATTATGTCTGCTTTCGCGGACGAACACGGCACCAATCGATGGGGAGCGACTCCTCGTGAGAACCGTCGCTTTGATGTGCTGGAGAAAGCAGAGAGAGAGATGGAGAATTTTGTCCTCTGCTTCGTTAACCCCTGTGCCGTTGATCCCATGTTTGGTGACCTTTTCCGTTAGCGTAGAACATTTTTAAATTAGTCCCTCCTTTTTTTTTTACGCTTTATGCCGAACTTCCATATAGGCTTGGCACTAGTATGTATGTTTCCGCTTGCATAAATAAACTTCATATTCTTCTCATGAGAATTTTCTTTAGTTGCAAATGCTATCATTACTTTCCTGCGCATCAGACCTTTTTGGGTATTATGAACGTTCATGCGATTGCAAATGCTATTATTATTATTATTATTTTCTTTTTGAATACTCATATGATTGCGAACGCATGCTTAAAATATGTCGGAAATCTTTCTTGTTGCCTTTCACGTCAGGTGATGTGAGCGCGTTTTAGATCGATTATTCCCGTCGACTGGAAGCCCATTTATACGGTCTTGTAAATGTCTTGTTTCCAAGGCTGTGGTCACAAAAGCGAGCTTACGTGGCCTGATAGAGCGACACGTAGCGAACATATTGTTGTGCGAGAAAAGGGTTCGGCCGTAAATTTTCGGAGAGAGAGCTAGCTGCTAAGGCGCTGAGCGAGCTTCATGCCAGCCTCACAGCCAAAGCCAACAAGGCATACGAACTCTGGCGGATGCTTCGGGAGTCCATAAAAGAGGTAGTGGCTCTCGATAAAGCTGCCACGTTCACTCGTGAAAGGGTCGAGGCTCATAAAGCCACCAAGAAAGAGCTCGAAGCTCGGCTTGCTTCGTATCAGGCTCAGCAAGCTCAGGCGGAGGCTCGTCTTCTGGAGATCTTGCGTCATGAAGCCGTGATCAGCAACAGAACGATGAGCTGGTAAAATTACTGCACCGCCCGCCGGCTAGAGGACTTGTATCTTTTCTCCCCCTTTTTGTACTTACTCATGAATGAGAGTATCTCCTTTTTTCTTTCATTTCTTTCGTAAGTTGTACTTTGTATCTATTTTGGTTTATGAATAAAAGATACATTTTTCTTCTTAATGGTGTGTCCCCTTTCACTGAATGCGTTTGCGGACAATTTATCTTGACCTCCTCGCGGGGCAGCGATAGCTTAGGACTCAGGGTTAAGATCCGCTTCCTAAGACTTTTGCACTTTATGAGCCACAAGGGTCTCATAAAGAGGTTTTCTCCCTACGGGTCGAGAGGATCCCATAGGTGTAAGTCTTTCTTAAGAACCGTGAAGGTTCTTAAGTTCCCTTGAAAGTCGTAAGGATCTCACAAGAGAGTTTTTCTTCCTCGCAGGTCATGAGGACCTGCAAGTGTTGGATGTGGTCGCCCTTATCCGTGTTTCACGGGGTCAGGGGTCGCTCAAGGTATCGTAGTTTAAAGACATCACGGTCAAGGTTAAGGACCTCATAGTCCGTGGATTTAAGGACTCCACAGTCCGATGTTAGTTTTAAGATATCACGGTCAAGGTTAAGGACCTCATAGTCCGTGGATTTAGGGACTCCACAGTCCGATGTTAGTTTTAAGACATCACGGTCAAGGTTAAGGACCTCATAGTCCGTGGATTTAGGGACTCCACAGTCCGATGTTTGGTCGCAGGGACCCGTCACCTCTTTGAAGACGTTGAGGAATTACAACGCCGAGTATCAAAGGAGTGAAGAGATGTACCCTTTAACCAAGGAAGAATCCGTAGGGAATCGAGGTGGTTGATCGTTAGTTTTAAGACGTTGCGGTCGAGGTTAAGGACGTCATAGTCCGTGGATTTTAAGGACTCCACAGTCCGGTATTTGCTCTGGATGCTTCACACGGGTTCACTGCCGTGCTCGGCGAGGACCAGGCTCCACTCTGGGCGTTTTCCGCGGGGTCAAAGAGTGACGTTATCCGCGTTCCACGTAACCAGGAATTTTTGCACTAGATGCTTCACACGGGTTCACTGCCGTGCTCGGCGAGGACTAGGCTCCGCTCTGGATGCTTCACACGGGTTCACTGCCGTGCTCTGCGAGGACCAGGATCCGCTCTGGGCGTTTTCCACGGGGTCAAAGAGTGACGTTATCCGCGTTCCACGTAACCAGGAATTTTGCACTAGATGCTTCACACGGGTTCACTGCCGTGCTCGGCGAGGACTAGGCTCCGCTCTGGACGTTTTCCACGGGGTCAAAGAGTGACGTTATCCGCGTTCCACGTAACCAGGAATTTTGCACTAGATGCTTCACACGGGTTCACTGCCGTGCTCGGCGAGGACTAGGCTCCGCTCTGGACGTTTTCCACGGGGTCAGAGAGTGACGTTATCCGCGTTCCACGTAACCAGGAATTTTGCACTAGATGCTTCACACGGGTTCACTGCCGTGCTCGGCGAGGACTAGGCTCCGCTCTGGATGTTTTCCACGGGGTCAAAGAGTGACGTTATCCGCGTTCCACGTAACCAGGAATTTTGCACTAGATGCTTCACACGGGTTCACTGCCGTGCTCGGCGAGGACTAGGCTCCGCTCTGGACGTTTTCCACGGGGTCAGAGAGTGACGTTATCCGCGTTCCACGTAACCAGGAATTTTGCACTAGATGCTTCACACGGGTTCACTGTCGTGCTCGACGAGGACTAGGCTCCGCTCTGGACATTTTCTACGGGGTCAGAGAGTGATGTTATCCGCGTTCCACGTAACCAGGAATTTTGCACTAGATGCTTCACACGGGTTCACTGCCGTGCTCGGCGAGGACTAGGCTCCGCTCTGGATGCTTCACACGGGTTCACTGCCGTGCTCTGCGAGGACCAGGATCCGCTCTGGACGTTTTCCACGGGGTCAAAGAGTGACGTTATCCGCGTTCCACGTAACCAGGAATTTTGCTGATTGTATCCGCATTTCATGGGATGGAGGTTTGACTGTTGGCGATATGTATACCACCGAGCCATGGAACTGGGAGTTGCCGCTGTTCCGCTTAGCTTGAAGTTGTGTCCGTTGTTACGAGACGAGTATTGGGATGATCTCTAGGTCGCTTGTGGCCTGTCGAGATTTAGCTTCTTTCTTTGGTGAAACTTGGGGGAGAGAGGTATGTTCCCTTTTTGTTTATGCCATTGGATTGTATACAGGGTGTGATGGAACATCACCTGCAAGGCATACATTTTATTTTTATTTTATTTCTTTTTCCGCGATGCTCTATCGTTTCAGCTTTTATATCGCGAAGGTCGCGATTGCCCCATCATTTTGGCTATTTTTCGCGGTGCCCAATCATTTCGGCTATTTATTTATTTTCTACTCGCTGCTTTTTATTGCGAGTTTCCCCATCGTTTCGGCTATTTTTCATGCATACATTTTTACTTGCTGCTTTTTATTGCAAGTTGCCCCATCATTTCGGCTATTTCGTATGCATGTATGGCTTGCTAGCTTTTTCGCCGCGAGCTTGGATTTTAGACACCGATTTCGGCATCAGCACCGCTACAACTGGAATGTTGCCAGGAGCGAATCATCATTTGCCTCTGTCGATATTGAACAAAGGTGGCTTAGTAAACAGGGTTAAGGGTCCTGTCGACCAAGGCTTTTGACTTCATGAGCCGTAAGGGTCTCACAAAGGTATTTCTCCCTACAAGTCGTGAGGATCTTGCAGGTGTATTTTCTCCTTAGGGATCGTGAGGATTCCTAAGTGTATGTTCCTCTGTAAGTCGTAAGGATCCTACAAGAGGGTTTTCTCCTTATAAGTCGAGAGGAATTATAAGGGTTGTTCACCATATGGACATGTCCCTAGTCACGGGTGTGACTTTGCTGGGGAAATGTTTATTCGCGCCCGTGGATTGTATACAAGGGTCAGTATTGAGCCGCTTGTAGGGCAGTATCGAAGGTTATGGGGGATCTGCTTAAGAACAGGTTTAGGTTTCTGTAACTTAAGACATTCAAATCTCATGAGCCGTGAGGGTCCCATAAGAGAATTCTCCTTACGAGTCGTGAGGATCTCGCAAGTGTATTTTCTCCTTAGGAATCGTGAGGATTCCTAAGTGTGTTGCTCCTTTGTAAGTCGTAAGGATCTCACGCGGGTGGTTTCTCCTTACAAGGTCGAGAGGACCCTATAAGTGTCTTTTAACGAGGTTGCGCCCTTTCGGGTTTTCACAAACACTCGCCGGTAGTCCTGCTGTTTTTACTCACGGAGCCCTTTCGGGTTTTCATCCGTGCCCATTTTGCTTATGGACATACCGTTTTTTTTTTATTCTTTTCATTTTCTTTTTCTCCTTTTTTTTTATGAGGCCGCGCCCTTTCGGGTTTTCACGAACACTCGCCGGTAGCCCCGCTGTTTTTACTCATGGAGCCTTTTCGGGTTTTCATCCGTGCCCTTTTTGCTTATGGACATACCGTTTTTATTTATTATATTTTTTTTATCTCGTCAGCCTAAGGATGCTGCGGTATTAGTTTAAGGACGTTTTGATCCGCTATTAGTTTAAGAACGTTTCGGTCCGTCGTTAGTTTAAGGACGTTTCGGTCCATCGTTAGTTTAAAGACGTTTCGGTCCGTTCGAAAAGAGAGCCAGCTACTACTCTTTGAGCTTTAGGAAGATAGCGAGCGGACATAGTCGTCGTCATCTATCATTGACCTAGGCTGTGGCTCATTAAGCGTAGTATTTCTTTAGGAAGCGGCCGTTTATTGGCCTGAAAGGCCTTTCACCATGCATGTCCATGAGTAGATAGGCTCCTCCCTGGTAGACCTTATCTATGATGTACGGGCCTTCATAGTTCGGCTCGAATTTTCCCCGCTTGGCACGATTGGGGATCATAGGTCTTTTGACCACTAGTACGAGTTCGCCTTGGCGGAATGTCCTCGGCCTGGTCAATCTTTCATACGAGCGTGTCATCTTTGCTTTGTAGGCCTCTAGATTTTGTTGCGCTATGAGCCGAGTTTCATCGAGGGCATCAAGCTCCTCAAGCCGAAGGTGAGCATTTTCTTCGTCCGTCAGCTCGTAGTGGACTGCCACTCATAGAGAGCGTATCTCTATCTCGAGGGGGAGCACTGCTTCCGTCCCAAATACCAACGCGTACGGCGTTGTGTTCGTGGCCGTCTTGAACGTAGTTCGATAGGCCCATAGGGCTTCTTGTAGCCTCTCGTGCCAGTCTCTCTTATTCCGGGAAACGGTCTTTTTCATGATTTTTGTCAAGGTCTTATTGAAGGCCTCGGCTAGACCATTAGCTCGCGGATTGTAAACTGAAGAATATCTCCAGTCTATATTGTGCTGCTGCGCGAAGCGGCTAATCTTATGGCTTCTGTAGGCTGGCCCATTATCGGAGATAATCCGCCGTGGAGTTCCAAACCGATAGATGACGTGCATCTTGAAGAAGTGGAGGATATTCTCCGTCTTCACTTCCCTCAGCGGTACTGCTTCTGCCCATTTGGAGAAGTAATCAGTTGTCGCCAGGATAAAACGATGTCCTCGGGACGATGCTGGCTCGATGGGGCCGACTATGTCAGTCCCCCACATTTCGAATGGCCAGCTAGCCACCGTTGGGTGTAGTGGATTCGGATGTTGGTGGATAAAGTCTCCATGAATCTGGCACGAGTGGCATTGCTTCGCATACTCGAGGCAGTCTTGGACCATCGTAGGCCAATAGTAACCCATCCGTTTAATTTTTAACTTCATCTTCGGGCCTGCTTGATGAGAACCATAGATTCCGTCATGAACCTCTTGAACGACTCTTTCTGCTTCGTCCGGTCCTAAACATCTTAGCCATAGAGAATCAAACGATCTCTTGTATAGAGTGTCGTTGACGAAAGCGAAAGACAGAGCTCGTTTCATGAGCTGATGCCTTGAGGATACTTCTTCGGGCATTCGGTAGGACTTAAAGTAGTCTATGAAGACTTCCCTCAAGTCCTCAGCCTTCTTACGGTCTTTTATTTGTAGGGTCGTCTGCTCAGTCGCCCCCTTTTCTTTATACAATTCCGGAGATATTTCTGCTGGGACGAGCACTCGACGGCTTTGTACCACGATTCTGACGTCATCAAGGTTCTCGTCAGCCAGTTCTTTAGCAAGTTTGGCCAGCGCGTCTGCTTTGCTGTTTTCCGCACGCGGTATGTTCTCCAGAGTATAGGAGGGAATTTGGGTCAATAGTTGTTGCACCTTTTCGCCGTACTTCACCAACTCCGGTTTGCACGTTTGGTAGTCACCATTTACTTGACTAACGACCAGTTGAGAATCCCCGTATATAAGGGGACTTCAATTACCATGTCGATGGCGATCTCGAGGCCTGCTATCAGAGCTTCATATTCAGCTTCATTGTTTGTCCTCGGTTCTGTTAATGAGAAGGCGAAGCGCATTATCCCTCCCTGTGGAGTTACAAAGATGAGGCCTATCCCTGATTTGATCATTGGGATACCTTGTTTCCGTTTCTTTACGGAGGACGCTCCATCGAAATAGAGTTCCCATCGGGTACTACTGCCGCCAATCGCATCAAATGCATGCTCGTCTGGCAACTCGCAGTTCAGAGGAGAACCAGCAGGTACTGGATGCTCAGCGAGGAAGTCGGCAATGGCCTGGCCTTTCACTGCCTTAAGAGGTCGATACGTTATTGAGAACTCCATCAGGAGTAAAGCCCATTTAGCGAGTCGACCTGTCAATATAGCCTTTGACATCAGATATTTAAGAGGGTCCGCCTTCGAGATGAGACGGACTTCATGTGCCAACGCATAGTGCTTGAGCTTTGTTATCGCGAAGATTAACGCCAAGCAATGTTTTTCAATGGGAGAGTAATTGCTTTCTGCCCCCAGTAGAACCCGACTTAAGTAGTAGAGTGCTCTCTCTTTCCCTTGGTCGTTCTCTTGTGCCTATAATGCGCCTAAGGAACCTTCAAGGGCGGTTGTATAAAGAATGAGGGGTTTTCCCTTGACCAGCGCAGCCAATACCGGAGGGTTCTGCAGGTACTGCTTGATCTCGTCTAGTGCACCTTGGCATTTATGATCCCAAACGAATGGAGTTCCCTTTTTCATCAGGTGGATGTAGGGACGGCACTTGCCTGAAAGATTAGCGATAAACCGCCGGATGTATGCGAGTTTCCCTTGGAGAGACCGCAACTGTTTGAGGGTTCTTGGCGGAGGCATTTCCATGATCGCTTTAATCTTTGACGGATCTATTTCAATACCTCGGTGTCGAATGATGAATCCCAGGAATTTGCCCGAGGAGACTCCAAACGCGCATTTGAGGGGATTCATTTTCAAATTATATTGCCGAAGGCGTTGAAATACAGTCTCCAGATGCTTTAAATGTTCTCCATATGACATGCTCTTTACTACGAGGTCATCGATATAGCACTCGACGATGTCATGTATGAGGTCGTCGAAGATCTTTGTCATGGCCCTTTGATAGGTGGCGCCAGCATTCTTTAGACCAAAGGGCATAACCCTGTAGCAGAATATACCCAAAGGGGTCCGGAAAGTGGTGTGCTTCTGGTCTTCGGGATGCATCTTTATCTGGTTGTATCCTGACGAACCGTCCATAAAGGAGAAAACCTCATGAGTGGACGTGTTATCGATCATTAGCTCGGTTACTGGTATTGGGAAATCGTCTTTTGGACAGGCTTTATTGAGATCCCTGAAATCCACGCATATGCGTACCGTCCCATTCTTCTTCATTACCGGGACGATATTGGCGATCCAGTCGGGATATTGGACCTCTTGGATAAATCCAGAATCGATCAGCTTCTTGACTTCGGCGTTGATGCTCATTTCAAGCTCGAGTCGCATCCTTCTTGGCGCTTGCTTGACTGGCTTGATATCCGGGGATATTGCTAATTTATGCACAGCAATCTCTGGATCTAGTCCTGGCATCTCGGAGTAGTTCCATGCGAAGCAGTCTTTATACCGTAGAAGCACGTTCTTTAATGCAGCCACCCTTTCTTCAGATAGCAGCTCGCTGACAAATGTCGGTCGCGGGTCATCTGCCGATCCCAACTCAATCTTCTTTAGGTTATCTGCAGTAGTATGTATACCATCTTCCAGTTCTTTCGGAGCTGGCGGAAATTCTGAGATCACCTCATCATCGCCGTTTTCAAAGCACCGGGGAAGGTCATCCATGTTCTCGGGCTCTTCTTTTAATATCATAATCGTGTAACAGGTGCGAATCCGCTTCCAGGACTGAGGTGGATCTGGTTTTGCTTTTGCGGCTTTGGGTTCGTGCTTTTGTGGCGGCGTTACCCTCCAGCCGTCGGATAAGGCGAATCTGCCAAGCTGATACTGATCCTCGACCCAATTCTTGAAGGCGAAGCAGTCTTCGGTAGGATGTCCTATGGCTCGGTGATAAGAGCAATAGCTTAGATGAGCAGCCTTGTTAGCTTGCTCAGGGTGTCTAGATCCTGGAAGCGTGATCATTTGATGTTTTAGAGCTAGCTTGAGTAACCTCTCCGTCTTGTCTCGGGGGAAGGAGTACGCTTGACTCATCTTCTTCATGAGGGACAAATCCGAGCCGTGCAATACCCGATCACGCAACCCCCTAATCCTGTGTTGTTGTTGTCGGCTCCTTTTTCCGCTTCTTGATTTATTTCTGTCTCCGCATCGGGCCTTTCGTACAACGGGTTGACAAAGGCGAACATCATTGTCTTTTGCAGCCTGTTGAAATAGGCGTTGCGTCCTAGCCTTCTCGTAGATGGCCATTTCGCGGTCGTGGTCTTCCCGAGCTTTCTGACCCACTTTTCTGATCGATTTGTCCATTCGTTCTTCAAACGACGGACTCGGCGCTTCAATCGCGGGGTCTAGTTTTGATGAGGGGTTGGCATCTCCTGACAGGGCGTCCTCTTCCTCATCAAAGGTATATATAGCGTAGCTGCTGCGGGCCCGTCCTCTTTTTCCGGTTCTCGCATATCCAAGCCCAAGTGTTTCCATTTTCCCGTTGGGCAATTTGTGTTGAGTCCCAGGGACGTCCCAAATCTTGTTGTAGAACCGGGCCTGCCGAACAGTCTGTTTTAAGGGTACCCCTTGGCGTTTCAATAGCTTCTTTAATCCCTTTGTATAGTATCTAGGCAGACGGATGGGTTGGAGCCTGTCGAGTGTCGCATCCGCACCATGCCAGATTTCTTTCTCTACTTTCGACTCTGAGGATCGGTAGAATAGGATCACCTTCTTACCCCTTTGCCTGGGAGGGACGTAAAATGTTCGCAGGTCCTGCACATTGTGGGCTTGAAGTGCGTCGAGATCTTTGTAGTGTTCTCGCGGTGCCATGGTGATTTGCAAACTATGGTCATCGCCAGGGGGTGCTTGTACCGACAGCCGATTGGAGAACACGGCATTAACTTCATCTTCTGAATCACTTCCGAAGACCAAGATGGGGGCAGACGTCCCTAGGTTGTTGCGTTGAGATGGCCCTGCATAAACTATCTCTTCCTCTTCTTCGGTATCGCTCCCGAAAACAGGGATGGTGGCGGCGGCTTTGTTCTCCGGGTTGCGACACCTTTCTGTATCCTCGAAATCTGGCAAAAAGTACTTCGCATCTTCGTATTTGCGGACTTCGTTGACGGAAAACGGGTTCAACTCACCTGTTACAGTATACTCGAAACCATCCTTAAAGTACTTCATACACTGATGTTGTGTAGAAGGGATGATGTTGTACTCGTGTAGCCAAGGACAACCGAGCAAGGCGTTGTAGCAGGTCTTGGCTTCAATGACATGGAATTTGATGTCTGTGACGAGAAGTCCAAAGCGTAATGTTAGTATCACAGATCCGAGAGTCCGTGACGATTGTGAATCGAAACCGGAGATAGTAATCTTGTCACGAGCGAGGTGTTGCACACTCATGCAGATTTCTTTTAACACCCGAACATTGAGGAGATTGACGGAGGATCCATTATCCACCAGGATTTTGCCTATCTTGATATCATGGCAGTATCCAGAGACATATAAGGGACGGTTGTGGTCGCACGTCCCGAGAAGGAGGTCTTCGTCACCGAAAGTGATGTCGGCCGTGTGCACTTCCTCTAGTTCATCCTTCATCTTTTCAGTAGCGAGGAAGGCTTGAAATTGCTCAGGTTCTTGTAACGCCTTAATTAGTGAGTCTCGCGCCTCTTTTGATAATAGGAGGGCATCGAGAATGCTAAGCTGAGAAGGTAGCTTCCTTAGGTGCGCTAGGATGTTATAGTCCACTTTACCCTTTCTAGGAGGGTCTTTGGCAGCCAGCTCTCTCATGACTTGGTCATCTAAAGTGATATCTTCAATGACCTTTTCCTTTCCCTTATCTTTCCTACTCGCGGGCCCGAGATTCTTTTCTGGGATTGTGCGATTGCGCAGCTGAATGTTCTCGCAGGCCTCCGATTTCTCCTTTTTTCCTAAAACAGATTCTTTAAAAAGAGGGCCCGGAGCCATTTCTTCATCAGAGTCGCTCCCAAAGGTGAGAATTTGTAACCCTCCGGCGTTAACCATGTAACAGTTGCCAGTAGTTCTATTGTGCCCGTCGACAGTACTTCTTCGTTCCCGACGAATCTTGCGTTTCATGCGCTTAAAATGTTGCCGATGAGCAACATATCCTTGCCACCATATCCTAAAGGCGTCGCACTCCTCCGTGGGGTGTGAAATTTTCCGATGATATGCGCAATAATCAGGGTGCTTCTCTACCCCATCGAGCGTGTTTCCTTCCGAGGGTGGTAGCTTCATTCCCATTGACATGGCTTTGGCAAACCATTTCCTCGTCTTGAATATCTTCTTGTCTACTTTGGATGCCTTTCGCACTGGCAGGGGTAGTTCAACTCTTTCATTCAGTCGCCTGCGTTTGGCTCCTTCTGAAGCGGCCATCTCACGCTCCTGATCCGCTTTACTTTTTAGGCAAATCTCGTCTAGAAAAGCGTCGATCATTTCGTCTGTTGGCCATGCACGCTCTGGTACAGGCTCTGCCTCCAGCTTCTTAGTGCCAGGAGTTTTCCCATCATCGGTAAACGAGTGGGAGATTACGTTACAACTCGCCACATATCCTTCGGATTCATCCGACGAGCTCTCTCCATCATCTTCCTCTTGAAAGATGTGGTTGAGGAACTCTTGCAGTGTGACAGGAGTTCGCACCTTTTGATCGTACTCTTCCAGCGCGTCGATTTGCTTCTGCAAGTTCGTGTGCTCGTCTCCAAGCTTCACGGGCTTCTTAGATTTCTTCTTCTTTTTCTTCGAAGATTTTGACGGTTGGGCGTGAGTATTTGGGCTCTCATCGCGAGTCTTCGTAGTTGGGCGGGGCTTCAACATCCCTTTGATAATTTGAGGTTCAAGAGGGTCCTTCCATTCGATCGCAGGGCACGCATGAAGGTCTCTCAGCATTCTTTTGGTTTTAGTTGATAGCACGACCTCCCATGGAGCTTCTTCAATAAAAGAACAGGTTGCCCCCGGTGTATCTGCTTTCTTAAGAGTATGCGGCTGTGGTGGGTTCACCTTCCACTTTTCGGACAGTATAAACTTCCCCTGGAGGTACTGATCTTCAATCCATCCTTTGAAGACGAAGCAATCTTCGATCGGATGACTTACCGTTTGATGGTAAGAGCAATAATTAGGGTTATTCACCTCCGTGGGTTGCGGCGGTCGCCTTGGATTTGGTAGGTTTATAAGTCTGTTGCGTATTGCCAGCTCGAATAACCATTTCGTCTTGTCTCGTGGGAACGAGTATGGACGCTTCATCTTCTCGTTATAATACCGGCGTCTTTCTTCCAATTGATCTCCCAGCTTCGGGGCGTTAGGTTGCTGTTGGGCATTTGCGACAAAGGTTGCCCTTCCTTTACCCTTGTCATTCCGAGGTTCCGACTTCGGGGGAGGTGGTCTATGACCCATCTGGTCCATCTGAGCCAACTTGTCGATTAAAGCCTGGAATGTGGTTGGCTTAAAGAACATCATAAACTGGGAGATAGTTGCATGGGGGTCTAGGGTTCCCACGAACATGCCCACTGCAGGTGCTTCCTCAATGCGTTGCTCGCATCTTGACCACAAATTCTGCCAGCGTATAGCATACTGGACCCAGGTTTCGCCTGGTTTTACCCTGGCGTTAATCAGTGCTGTTATTGGAGTGCGTTCGCTGGCACTTGCGAATCGCTGAGTGAATAACAACTCCATTTCAGCGAACGTCTTGATAGAATCGTTCGGGAGTTCCGAATACCATTCGAACGCTGTTTCTGATAAGCTGCCCACGAATTGGCGAAGCAACAGTTTATCATCACCGCCGGTGTTACCGCAAAGGGCCCTGAACTGGGCGACATGTTGATGGGGATTGCCGATCCCCTTATACACGTGGAATTTTGGTATCGTATAACCTGGCGGGTATTTGATTTGGTCGTACCAGCTTGGATACGGCCGCCCCGTTTTTACGACTTGACCAGCTGCCTCAGTCGCATGATGAACCCGGATTTGCTGGGCTATATAGTCAACCAAGTCAGCCTTAGAGATTGCCTCCTCCTTGGCCGTTGAGAGGGTTGGTGGTGGATTTGACGTTTCTCCTCGGTCGTCTTCAGGAACGATTGGGGAATCCTCGGCGGGTAGGTCCTGCTGGATCATCATTCCTATCATATCTTGGAAGAGAAGGCCCATACGCTGTATGTTGGCTGCTTGTTCAGCAGCCTCTTTGTCCTTTCTCTCCAGTATCCGGCGAAGGAATTCAGCGTCGGTTTCTTCCTCCTGGCGTGCGTCTGAGGACGTTTCTGGGCTTTCTTTTGGCGCGGTAAGTGCGGCCATAGCATTCATCATTTCTTGGAGCTTTTGCTGTTGCTCCTGAGCTTTGGTCACCGACCGTGTAAGCGGTCTATGACCCGTGGACGCACGGCTGTCTTCTTTTCCTGACGCCATGTATACGGTGTGGACCATCATGCCCCTAGACTTAGGGCGTCTGGGCTCAGTGCTATTAGCTGTCGTTGCAGGCTGGGGGATCTTCTCTGGCTTCCTACTTTTATGAGCCATGGAGGTTGAAGGGGCCATTGAGGTGGGTGCCCAGACATCCTTTCGGGGTTTAGCCTGGTGACCAGCTTCCGGTTGGATTTTCAGCTTCTTGTGCTGGCGGGAGAAGCTTGGATCGATGATTGAGTATCGGGCCTGCCGCCAAACCTTATAGATTTTGGAAGACAGCCGTTGAGGGGATCGGGGCTGTTCTGACTTTATTTCCGCAACCTTTCTTAGTGGAGGAGGAGACCTCTTTAGCACCGCAGTAGGAGAATTCCTTCGCACCTTGTTTAGTATCTCGAAGCTGTTCCCAGTTGGAACAGCAGCATTAACTTCTGCCATCGGGGCTGATGGAGTTAACCCGGAGGGGGAGTTGCCCCCAGCCTTCCTTACTCGGCGCCAATGGCGACGTCGAGTGTGTCGAGCGGACGGCGTTGGGTCAGTGGTAAGAATGGTTTCGTCTTGCCCCCTGTGTAGGTGGGGGGTCGCTGTTGGTGTTAGCCTGTCAAAGACCGACGTCTTTTGGGTAGCAAGGGCGGGAGCTGAAGCCGTCAATCTTGTAAAGACCGACTTTTTGGCCAGAGAAGCCGCCTTGGCGATTTCGGGAGCAGGAGCAGCCACTTTCTTAGGAGCAGCCTTCTCTGGGATTGTAGACCTCATGATGGGTCAACCGGATTTCTGGCCCAATCTAGAGAAGACCGAGGCGCTGATGTTGGGCGACCCGTTGAGATGAGCCGCGGCAGGGGTGAGACGATCAAAGACCGACTTCTTGAGAGCTTCCTTTGTCAGCACCAGCGCCGCGAAGCTTGTTGGTGGGAGTATAGTCCTGAAGAACAATCCGGTAGTGGCCTGAGTCACCTGGTCCACCGGCATTGTGAATAACGAAGCAGCTTGGGGTCCGTAGGCTATACCTCCTGGCGAGGCAAAGCGTTGGTCGCAATTGCAGTCTGAGCAGTTGGAGAATTTCACGGAAGTAGAAGCCATCGATCCTTTGCTTTCTGCAATAAGCGAGACGCCAATTCTTAGTATCTTGAAACCCAAGGGCAACCATTAGCGAACCGCGATTGGTTCGCGAATCACGACACACGAAGTGTGGAGTGGAAAGAGGAAAAGGTCCCACCGGACGTGCCAGAATCTGTTCCCCTCCAAACGGCGGCCGGGACGCGGGGACGTCCATGCCTGAGGTTCGGGGCAGATGCTAATTGGTGCTATCCGTCCACCTCTCCGAAGATGCCAAGTTGATTTATGGCACCATGTATCGAAGGTTTAAACGGATGCGTCCAATGTAGCAGACTTCGTCAGATTCCCCCTCACACGAAGGGTTTTTGATTGTGGAGACGCTCTTCCCTGCAGGCGCAAGCCCCTGCAGTTAATTACGCTACCGCGCTGCGGTAACAACTTTCTCCTTCTCCAGATGGTCACTTCGTGTCGTGTGTTTTTGTTTTATTTGTGGTTGCCTGTGGATTGTATACGGAGACTGAGTTATGTCGTCGCCCGTAGGGCGTGGACTAGTCCAAATCTGTATTTATCTTAGATTTGGGTTTGGGGGTTTGGTTTGAGTATACGTTAGCCATATTTGAGGCTAAGATCAACTCAAACGTTTGTTAAGGATACATTAGTCTAACTTGAGACTAAGATCAACTTAACGGGATCGTTTAGATCCGACAAAAGAGCATTTGGGCTCTATTGTTCCAGTTTAGGGACATAGTGGTCCATTGAATGTGTGGCCGTCGGGACCCGTCACCTCTCTGACGACGTTGAAGGATTACAACGACAGATGTCAGAGGAGTTCAGAGATGTACCCTTGAACCGAAGTTGAATGGGGGGATTCATAGTCCAGTCTGTTTGAAGGTTTAAGGATACGTTAGCCATATTTGAGGCTAAGATCAACTTAAACGGGATCGTTTAGATCCGACAAAAGAGCATTTGGGCTCTATTGTTCCAGTTTAAGGACATAGTGGTCCATTGCTAGTTTAAGGACATTGCGGTCCGTGGGTAGTTTAAGGACATTGCGGTCGAGGTTAAGGACGTCGTAGTCCATGGGTTTAAGGACCCCACAGTCCATTGTTAGTTTTAAGACATCTCGGTCGAGGTTAAGGACGTCGTAGTCCATGGGTTTAAGGACCCCACAGTCCGTATCAATGTGTGGTCATCGGGACCCGTCACCTCTTTGAAGACATTGAGGGATTACAACGCCAAGTATCAAAGGAGTGAAGAGATGTACCCTGGAACCGGAGTGGATTAAATAGTCCTTGGCCCAATTTGGGATCAAGACCAATTAATTATGTTATGAGCCCATTAGCCCAGTTAATTACGAATTGAGGACTTATGGCCAGCTTGGGCTAAGTCCAATCATGTCTGGAATATTGACTTCCTGTTGGTCCCTTGAAGGAGAGGCTTTGCCTCTATCCATTTAGCCAATTGGGCCAAAGCCTAGTGTTAAACACTACAGACCAATCAGTGTTGAACACTGGGAATGAAATTGACAGGTTAGTGTTTAACACTAAAAGATAATTGGTGTTAAACACCAGCAATAAGGCTTTCAAATTAGCATTAAACACTAAAACAGATCAGTGTTAAACACTGGCAACGGAGATCTCAAATTAGTGTTAAACACTAAGGTAATCAGTGTCGAACACTGCAAATAAAGTTCTTTGATTAGTGTTGAACACTAAGGCCCAACAATATTTTAACACTGGATTCGGGAGTTCCAATTTAGTGTTAAACACTAAGGCAAGAGGGGTCACGTGGCAACACGTGAGAGCGCCCTCCCCTCGTTTGTTCTGCTGAAAAGATCACATCTTTTGGCGCATCACGTGTCATCACGTGACGGGTGTTTAAATGAGGTATGTTAAAGCTTCTGTCAAGGGTCACATGGGTCACGTGAGGCACTGCCTCAAAGGACTTTCTGTAGATCTTTTGGGGGGGTCACGTGGTGACACGTGACCCTTCTTTTCTGTAGTTGTTTAGAAGATCTGTTAATCCCTTTCAGGAATTAAATTCCTCGTAGGGTTGAACCCTGACAATAATTCCAGAGGAATTAAATTCCTAGTTCCTTTTGAAGAGTCGAACCCTGGATTTTCTGTAGGAATTAAATTCCTCATATATATGAAGAACTGAATAGGGTTAAACCCTAATAAAAGCTTTAAGGAATTAAACTCCCACTCTCTGTTAGAGAATTATTCTGGGGAATAAGATTAAGGGAATTACGTTCTTGTTGTTTTAACAGAACTAAGTTATTAATTAGAGTTAAACCCTGTTTCTTTTTATTCTGAAGGAATTAAATTCCCATGACACAGGGTCAAACCCTAATTTTATTTTAAAGGAATTAAATTCCTATAGTTCTGTGAGAATTAAATTCTCGTGCTTCCATTCCCTCTCTATGCTTTGGATCTGCATGGCAGGATCTCAACCCATTGAGAATTAAATTCTCAACTTCAAGGGGAGATGTGCGCTTTACAGATCCTCCATCTAAGAGAGAAGAAATATGTTCTTCTGTTTTATATCAGAGTTGAACTCTGTTGAGGATTAAATTCTCTTTCTTTCAAAAAGCCTTCCCTTTCTTACCTAGGGTTTTCTTTTGCAGAAGATCCAGATTCCTCAAAGTATCAAGGCTCTCTCCCTTTTCTTCCCTCTGCGTGTATATTCCTTTTTTTTTGTGTCTCGGCTCCTATTTATAGGAGAAGCAGCCGAGTCAATTAGTTTTTTGACGTATCTTCACTGAGAGATTTGATTTGCATCCATCATTCGTTCTGGACCTTTGGATTATTAGGTGAATTTTATTCACCATTGGATTTCAAATCCAGCGATTCTCCTTTGTGATTTCTGTTAGATTTAAAAGGGAAATCTTCCCAAATTCAAGATTTTCCCATAGATAGATGATATTTAATCACTCTAAATCTTTAATTTAATCGGTTGCTTTTGGAAAGACTTGAGAGGTCTTTTCTCAGAATTTAATTCTGTTTAACAAATGGGCTTTGAAAGCTGGTCACGTGCGGCCACGTGACCCTTGGTCACATGTGGGCACGTGACCCCCTTGTAACGAGCCCTTTTCTTCTTTTGCACTCTGCCTTCTTCTGCTGCTTAGCCGTCACGTGCCACCACGTGACCCCTGGTCACGTGTGAGCACGTGACCCTCGTCTGGAGTCTTTTTCTTGATTTAACTGGAGAATGAGTCTGATGTTTTGAGCGTCACGTGCCAACAAGTGACCCTGGTCACGTGGGAGCACGTGACCTCTTCTGAATCCTTTTCCTTGATTTGATCAGGGAACCAATGTGCCTATGCCGCTTGCTTTTAAATGTCACATGCCGACACGTGACCCTGGTCACGTGGGAGCACGTGACTCTTTCTGAAGCCCTTTTCTTCGATGTAGTTGGGAAACTGAACTTGTCTTGCTGATGCTTTTAGGTGTCACGTGCCAACACGTGACTGCTGATCACGTGTAAGCACGTGACCCTTTTCTGAAGCTTTTTCCATAAGCTTTTCTGATTTTAAATCAGGAAACAACCTTTTTCGTTTCGTGGACGCATTAAACATATCTACTTGGATTTCATCATCGATATCATTTCTAACCTACGTAACTTCATGATCAGCCGAAGACAACCCGTCTTTCGAAATAGACGGTCGGAACACTCTAAGTCTTTTCTCTTCTTCATCCTCATCGTTGTCCTCGAATTCTGGGATATCGTAAACATCCCTTGGTTTCCAATGGCATACGATGCTCCATCCTGGATGCTTCAAACACTGTGAGTAGTATACTTGGAACGCTTGGTTCGGAAAGATAAACGGATCTTCCTGACCGTAAAATCAAAGTGTGTTCACATTGGTCAATCCATATTCATCTTTCCAAGTCCTAAGATTGCTTCTCCACTTATCCGTATCAGTTCGTGTATCGTACCAAGTACACTGAAATATATAAAAGGGTTCTGATCGTCCGGGATATTGGATGCCGAGTATACAATTTAAGTATCCATAATAAATCACACTATCCGATCCTACCGTCGCAATCCCACTATTCTAAGTGGTTCTAAATGTTTCTATGTCCTTAACTTCGAATTTGTATCCAAGGACACCGAATCCTTTATAATTTGCAACCTCCATACTGGGAAACTGAGCTAAATATCTTGAGTCACTCTCTAATGATGCAGACAAGTTCGGATCATGAATCTAACAAACCAAATTTTACGACAAATACATAACGATATAAGTTTAGATTAAAACTGATAGCAATAACATGTGATTCGAATAACTTACATGATCTGCAATCCAATCGCAAAAATTATCCTGATGATATTTTTCCAATAGTTCATCGTTTCAATCAGGATGCCCCTCACGTACCTCATTAAAATGAATTCTATTCTCGACAATAAATTATGACATTAATATTATATCATTTCATACACACAAACACAAATATAACAATTAATACAAAAAACATACTCTCTAATTTTTTCGAGACATGCGCTATTGAGGAGGATAAACCGGTATATCTTGTTGATAAATATAGCGTCTACCCTCTTATAATCGGCTTTACCATATGGCTCGTCCTGAATTCTTCGAGGCCGGTTAAGTCTCGTCTCAATGTTCTCGTCCAGATAGCGAGAACAAAATATGGTTGCTTTATCTAGAAGATAACCTTGCATGATAGAACCCTCTGATCGATTTCTATTGTGTATATACTTTTTAAGAGTGTAGAGGTACCTAAAGAAAAATATGTTAAAAAAATAAATACGGGCATACAGGACAATAATAATTTTAAAAATTGCGCGAGACAAAAAATTCCACGTACCTCTCAACGGGATACATCCATCGATATTGTACCGATCCGGCTAACTTAGCCTCAGTTGCAAGATGAATCGTCAGGTGTATTATAATATCGAAGAATGACGGTGAGAAAATACGCTCAAACTTGCAAAGTATCAACGCAATAGAATATTCTAGTTTCTCCAGCGTCACAACATCCAGTGTTTTAGCGCATAATTCTCTGAAAAAACAATATAGGTCATTGATTACTAGAACAACCGATTCGGGGAGGGAAGTCCTGAGGGCTAATGGGAGAAGGTGCTCCATAATAATATGGTGATCATGACTTTTCAGCCCATCGATTTTGCCTTTCACAATTTTTATCTTCTTGCTAAATGATCCTGAGAAACCTGTAGAAACTTTCAAATCATGCAACACCTGCAGGAATCTTTTCTTCTCCGTTTGTGACATATGATAAGCGGCATTGGGAAGTACAAACTTGCCTGGTTTACCCGCTACCGATTTAGGATGCAATTCACTTCTATTTCTCCAGTCCTATAGATCCATCCGAGCATTACGGTTGTCTTTCGATTTCCCGTCTTTACAAAGAAGCAAGTTGAGTACGTGCTCGGATACTCCCTTCTCTATGTGCATGACGTCCAGACAATGACACACTAAATTTGTTGACCAGTATGGAAGCTCAAAGAAAATGCTTAACTTGTTCCAGAATGGTGGTTTGACCTGTTTTATCAAATCCATCCCGAAGGTCACATTATTGTAACCATCCCACTGAGCAGTCACGTCCTCTCCGGACAATGGGGTTGGAGGTCCACGAAACTCCTGATGACCATCAAAGTGAACATCGTCTAACCTGTAGGGGCGGTCTAAAGGCAGGAAATGTCGATGGCCGCAATAACAAACCTTCCTGCTAAAATTCAAGAATTTCAATGTTGTATGTTGATGGCAATGAGGACATGCTTTGTGACCATGTACGGACCAACCTGATAGCATTCCATACGCAAGAAAGTCATTAATTGTCCACATTAAAGCCGCACGTAGTATGAAGGTTCTATTTGTGTTTGCATCGTAAGTCTCTACACCATCAATGAACAAAGATTTATCTCCTCGATCAGAGGTCGGAGATAGACATCGATATTGTTTCCCGGTGAGTTTGGTCCGTCGATATGAAGAGGCATCATAAAGTATGATTGGTCCATAACCAACTAAGGCGACAGATTATAAACTATTATTACAACGGGCCATGTGCTGTGGCTTCCAGCCATATAGTTGAATGGGCAGAAGCCCCAGTCCGAGCCTGATATTGCGAGGATCGCTACTGAATATTGCGTGCCTCCTATAGAAATCCTTCCATACCGGTGAATCTCTTGGATGACTCATTTTTCCATCTTCACTTGGAGGAGCACGGTGATGCCAAATCATTGCCTCGGCTGTTTTCTTGCACCTGAATAGCCTCTGCAGCCTCTGTGTTATGGGAAAGTATCGTGCTATCTTAACAAGTATATCGGGCTTCTTATCAGAATCTTTTGGCTTATACCTGGCCTCTCCGCATGTTGGACACTCTTTCAAATCTGAATTCTCTTTCCGGTACAACACGCAATTTTTAGGTCATGCTTGAATCTTCCCACACTTCAGACCCAAATCATACATCATCTTCTGGGCTCCGTACCAGCTGTCGAGCATGTTATTTCCTGGGGGTATAGAATCTTTCAAGAACGAAAGAAGTATTATGAATGACTTGTTCCTCCATCCATTTATGCACTTATTCTGGAAAAGTTGGACGAACCATGAGAGGGTGGAATACTTTGTATTCTCATAAATTGGTTTTCTAGCATCATTCATGAAATTTTCATATTTATCCGCCCGCGGTCCTTGACCGGAAGGAATGTCATCTTCGGTACGAATAGATTCACCTAGGGCGGCCTCTACCATATCCTCCATTTCTTCAGATGGAAAGAAATTACCGTCTTCTTCTTCTGCCGCATTACCGTCTTCTCCTGCCGCATTATCGTCTTCTCCTTCTTCTTCTGCCGCATTACTGTGTTCTTCTCCTTCCCCATGATATAGCCAAGTTGTATAAAGTCTAGTAAAACCATGTTTTACGATATGAAGCTCTGCCAATTCTACCTTCTGCCAGTACTTATTCCCACATCTATCGCATGGACAGAGAATCTTCTCTATCACGATCTTATTATGTGCGCGTGAAAATTCAATAAAATCAGCAACTCCTGCGACAAACATAGGTTGCATACGTTGTTGACAATCCACATACATCCAGTCCTTAACTCTTAAGTACTCATGGGCCATGTTAGACTGTATAACATATAAATTGTAGGTTATGATGACTATATTGAGAAATCTAAAAACGGGATGGTTGCTGACAAAGGAGAAAATCCGTGTATATGCTTTGTGTGTGTGTTTGTCGTTGAAAAGAATAAATTATCGATAATCAAAGTTAGATTTGAGGATACCCATGTATGGGTTGTATTCTATATATGTGTATTTCAATTTATGATTTCGCTTAAGTGTAGAGTTGTTAGTGTGTATGTGCTCTGTGTGCATTTATTGTGTATTCGTGTTGTATGTGTGTGTTTCGGCTGTTGGGGGTAAGGCTTCTATCCCATTAAGAATTTATAGAGAGGACACCCATTCGCTTGTGCTTTCAACCATTTCAAGTAAATTTTGGCAGTATCCCCCCGCCGTTCTTCGAGTACACTATAACAGAATAGATAATCATTTCAAAGCTGTGAAACAACGTTGAAATGAACATCTAATCTATTTTTGTACACGGAGAACCAGCGGAAAAGTACCGACGAAATATTTCGAAATGGATGAAAACATAAGTGAATGTAGGTGTTTGCTTTATACATTCCTAACTTGTCCACACGGGACAAATCTATCGGTTATCATACGATTGAATCTTCTCGTCATATAGACTATACGACGGTTGTTAGTACCGAGCTATACCATCCGATATTTAACAACCTTCGTATAGTTCTATGTCACGACGAACATCGAACGTATGTTAACCGATAGACGGGGACTAAGTGGCACTTTGAATTTCATATATGAGTATCGATGAGAATATGAAAGTTTCATATTATTATCGAGTATCATATATTGGTTTTAACTTGAACATCTTGAATCACTCTCTAATGATGCGTTTGTTGTGTATTCGTGTTATATGTATGTGTTTCAGCTGTCGGGGGTAAGGCTTCTATCCCATTAAAAATGTATAGAGCGGACACTCATTCGCTTGTGCTTTCAATCATTTCGAGTAAATTTCGGCAGCACCTCCCCGCTGTTCTCTGGGTACACTGTAATAGAATAGATAATCATTTCAAAGCTATGAAACAACGTTGAAATGAATATCTAATTTATCTTTGTACATGGAGAACCAGCGGAACAGTACCGACAAAATATCTCGAAATGGACAAAAACACAAGTGAATACAGGTGTTTGCTTTATACATTCCTAACTTGTCCACACGGGACAAATCTATCGGTTATCATACGATTGAATCTTCTCATCACATAGACTATACGACAGTTGTTAGTACCGATCTATACCGTCCGATATTTAACAACTTTCGTATAGTTCTATGTCACAACGAACATCAAATGTATGTTAACCGATAGACGGGGACTAAGTGGCGCTTTGAGTTTCATATATGAGTATCGATGAGAATATGAAAGTTTCATATTATCATCGAGTATCATATATTGGTTTTAACTTGAACATCTTGAATCACTCTCTAATGATGCGTTTATTGTGGTTTTACGTTTACGTTTCGTTATTAAGGGTTCGAAATTTCAAGTTTATGGTAAATTGTTCTTGCGTTTACGGTAAAGTTGTACGTTTACGTTATTATCGAGTATCCTACTGCAATGAACTAGTGCACCCTAAACCCTAACACTAAATAACCCAAATTAACCTAATTAATCACAATTAACCATAATCGTTACCCTAATACAAATTATCCTTAATTAACCCAAACTTAACCCAATTTACCCAAATTAACCTAATTAACCCTAATCAACCTAAACTTAACCAAATTTACCCAAATTAACCTAATTAACCCTAATCAACACCCTAACCCTTTCAAATTATCACTAATTAATCCAAATTAACCCTACCCTCTAATCAACCCTAGCCTCTAACCCTAAACCTGAACCAAACCCTAACCCTAAGCCTAACTAATTAACCCTAACCCTAGCCCCAACCCCAACCGAACCCTAACCCCAACCCCAACACCAACCCCAACCCCAATCCCAATCCCAATCCCAACCCCAACCGAACCCAAACCCTAACCCTAACCCTAACCCCAACTGAACTCTAACCCTAACCCCAACCCCAACCGAACCCTGACCCCAACCCCAACTCCAACCCCAACCGAACCCTAACCCTAACCCTAACCTAAACTTAACCCGAAGCCTAACCCTAACCCTCAGGCCCCCACCCGAACCCTACAGAACCAAGAACCCTAGCCCTAACATCATCGAAATTAAAAGTAATTGGAGATTTACTAACCTATAGCGGGCGGTGGAGGAGACGACGGAGGAGACCAGTGGTCGACGACGCAATCGGCGACGACTCGCGGGTGGTGGCGACGAGGAAGTCGACGAGGAAATTTTGGGAACGAGGGCGGTGGCGGGCCGAGGGAGGATGGCGGTGGCGACGAGGAAAAAATTGGAGGCGCGGGAACGAGATCGAGACGCGGGAGAGATTGAGAGAGAGAATTTTGGGAACGAGATCGAGGCGTAGGGCTTTTCTGCGTCTTTTTTTATTAAATACCCATTTATATGCCCCTACAGACTTCACCGTAGGTCATTTGTTTGCAGCTCCGTAGGGCCAAATAACAAATTACGATTTAATATTTTTAAATTAAAACGTAGGTACCGTAGGGACAACCATGGGGACCTACGGATTAGTCCGTAAGGGAAATAAAAAGTTGCCCCTACAGATTCCTGTAGCCGTACGGGCAACCCTATATTATAGTAGTGTTTATACTATCACCGGTAGGTAATGTTCCTCTGCCAGGCTTAACGCCTTTTTATACGATCTTCTTGCCCCGGTGTACCATACCGAGTCCACCATATACCCACAGATGGTGACTCCTCACTCCTTAAATCGGGTAATATCATAGCTCAGAACTGAGAAAGCTCATGGTGGACGTCGAAATATCATATAAAAAAAACCGCGTTTTTAAAACAATCACAAGTTTGTAAATAATATCAGCGGTTTCTCAAATCCAAAAATCTTATGAAAAACAGAAATCCCACGAAACAACATCATATAAGAATATGGTGATAATAGCAAATGTACATGATATTGGCATGATGCATGCTAGTATGAAATAAGCGAAGATCTAACTACCAACAAGGATATTGTACAATGCAAGATAACATGGAAAATTCTATAGTGTGCGTGGCATGGAAATTACCAATGGTGTGTGGGTGTGTGTGTAGGTGTGGTATAAAACCCATTAGTAATGGTGCAAGTGTCCTATCGAGGATGTATCAAAGTGTAGCAAGAAATAAAATGCGCATGATAATGATTATACAGCATATGAATGTAAAAATATATAAGATTGTATAACTTGAATCTAGACATCGGGCGCTTAACGCCATCCAAACGATTCCCCCGTAGATATTAAATCTACTCACTGGAACGGTCTCGAGCTACTCGAATCCAATTACCTCCTTACCTTTCCTTACCGCATCCGAAGTCCCCGCAACCAATCCTAGCATCGAACAAAATCTTAGCACGTGAGGGCTAGAATCCTGATACAACACATATATACAATACACTAACAAACTAAACTCTCACAAATTAATACGTATGAACTTAGTGTACTATACATGTGCAACAAACACCTAGGACTACCCCGAAGGGCTGTTAACCAACTAAAAGACTAAAACGAGAGTCGGCATATCCGTATCGTATGTTAAAATATCGCCAAAAGTAAGGTAAAAAGCTCTCAGATTTTTGTATACACAAAATTTGAAAAAGTTGCATATACCAGAGATCTAATTAAAGTCTTAATGAGCCCCCGATAAAAGTCTACACCCTAACTTCTTAGACGACTCGCAATTTGCGGTCATTTCTAATAAATTAGCGGCCAGAAGATGGAGGAAGGGGCCCGAGTTTCTATGGTGCACTCAGGGCCTAATAACTATCTCCCAGTAATCGCAAAATAATTCTGAGGTTACTGGTTTAATAACAGATTTAATTTGAAACCCTAACCTTAACTAAAAACTAGTTTTTGGCACTAATTCAAATATTAAAGTAGATTAATGAAGTCTTGGGTTTAAACGAAGGATAATTAACACTAAAGTACCCTCATCTAGCCTAGATTAAGTTTTGGTCAACCCAAGAATTTTCATAAACCCGAAACTCACTCCAAACCTCACTTCAAGTTTTAAAACAACATAAACATACTCTTTAACTTAATTAAGGGGTGTTAAGGCAAGTAATTTGCTTAAATGTGAGATGGTTGGCTCATTACCTCTAAATTAACTTGATGGTGGTCCTAAGCTTATAAGGTGACCTCTATATTAAGGATTTGGGCTTCCACCATAGTCTTCAAGAGAGAAAATATATGATAATTGTGATGTATTTTAGGGGTGTGTGAGGATTGATTTGAAAGGTAGAGAAGGATTTGTGAAGAGGAGTTGAAGAAAGAAGAAGAGAGAATGAAGAAGAAGGAAGAGAAAATGAATGAGACGAGGAAAAACCTAATATTAGCCATGCAATCATTTCCTCTCATTAAATGCACCATGCTCTCATGTCCTCCCATTTATTGTTATTTTTCTTTTTCTTTTCTTTTGTTTTGTATTCTGAAACAATTAATTAGTTAAAAGTTTAAGTGTCATGGATACTAATTTGTGTTTTGTCCTAAACTAACATATTATCAATTCTAGGTTTTATATATATATATATATATATATATATATATATATATAAAAGGATGATTATTAAGTAAGTTTCATAGAAAAACCCATGTTATATTGCTAATTAAGTTATAATTAACTTTAATAAATTTTAAGACATTACAATATCAGACGATATTATATCAGTTTTATTGTATCGCTAGCAGTCCTAAAACGACATATCGCGACTGGTTCATCGGCCGATATGACCGATATTTGATTTTGTTAGTTTTCTATTATATTTTTATTTATTAAGGTTTTATTTTTTATAGAGGTTATTGTTTAGCGTGTTTAAAAAATGCAAAAAAAATAAAATTCTAAAGAGTTGTTACTCCTGTATTATGGTTTCTTTGTTGAAAAAACTATAACCACATCCAATATATAAACTATTTTAATTTAATTCTTATCTTACATTTTATTTTGGTTTTAAGCAGAAAATTACTAATATACATAATCACCGATAATTTGGTGATAATTTGGTATTAAGTTTTCATACCTACATTTTTAATTTACACAGGTGCATCGCAATTAAAAGATATTTTAAATCTCAACTATTATAACTATAATTCTTAGGGTGGTTGGAATTAGAATTTCAAATTAGACTAATAGACAACATATGGATGCCATGTGAAATTTTAATAAAATTTGAAAACAAAAAAAAATTAAGAATAAAATACAAACAAAAAATTAAAATAGAATAACACTAGTATAAAGATGGTTTGTCATAAATTTAAAAAGATTAATAAAGATTTTTAAAGATATTTAGTTAAAATAACAGATTATAGACTTTTAGTTAGGATAATATGAATATCCATTAAAAAACTTAATTTACTATACACTTGTAGCATGGGCATCATACTAGTTAATAATAATTACAACCCCCATCTATTCTGAATAACTTTTAAAATTTAAATTCAAACATATGGAGCTAAAGTCTTTATTAAAGAGTTTGGAGTTTTCTACACGCCAATAAAAGTATTTATGGAGCAAATATTTGATTAAAAAAAATAAGGTGTCTAACAAAAATAGATATGAGAATGGAGAAGGAAAAAATCAGATATATGACCTTCATCACACATGCAAAAATATTAATTTTTTTTAAGAGCATGCAGGTTTCACTAAATTTCCATTTGTTGTGCAAAAATACTAGTTTTTTTAAGAGCATGCAGTTTTCACTAAATTTACCTTGTTTAATGGATTCTTTCATTATTATATCGATAATTTTCACTAAATGTCCTTTGTTTATTGGATTAATTCTTTCATTATAAAATCGATTTAATTAGGATTCTTCTGCTTTACCTTTTTAACTCTTAGTTATTATTGGAGTACATAATGATACAATATGCTTCTTTTAATCAACACCATTGATAAATACAATGTATATGAAAACTTAATTATTTAGTCTGAGACAAAAGAAATGAAAGCTGAGTATGTTTTATCTAAAGTTCTTATAAAAATGGAATTTTATGTTTTTAGAAAATTTTATTTAATTAATCCCTTTAACCTTCTCAGAATTTGTCCTGCAATTTATCACTCTTCGAAAATGTTATATAACTGTTAAAATAATCCCTTATATATTTGCATGTTAATTAATAACTTGGATATTTTGGTTGTTAAGAAAGTAATTTAATCTAAATACATGAATATAAATTCAAGTGATAAGAAAGTAATAAACTCGATCAATTGTATTAAGAGATAAATCATTTCAATTTATACACCTCATAACATAAGAAATCAATAATTAATAATCATAACAATTTCACACGCTAATCATGATCTCAACCACATAATATACAAGAAAATTAACTACAAAAAAGCAAAAAATCTAAGCTATTGGAATACAATAGCTCAAGACCAATATCTTATAAAGGGGGTAGCATGTTGCAGCAACAAACAATTGATTCAGTACTAAGATCTTTATCATCTAAAGTACTTTGCTTCCTTAGTGAAAGACTTGGAGATAATATCACAAAAAAAACAATCGATCCCTGAAAACCTACAGTTGAAGTCTTAAACCTTTAGAGTTTATTGTTTCATTCTTTTCAAGTACTCCAAACAATATTTTTGCAACCACCGTATATACGAAGTAGTCTTCCTGCTGGGTTCTTCGTCGATAGGAAGGTTATCTACGATGTCAGAGGATTAGAAGATGGATTGTGAAACCCATAATGTGTTGTCTGGAATGTGTCTAGAACCAGAACATGGCTGTGGAATATAGCTAGAACTAGGTTCAAGTGCATGGTAAGATGTCAATCGGAAAGTGTGAGGTTAAAGGGATTAATTAAATAAAATTTTCTAGAAACATAAAATTCCATTTTATAACAACTTTAGATAAAACAGACTCAGCTTTCATTTCTTTTGTCTCAGACTAAATAATTAAGTTTTCATATACATTGTATTTGTCAATGGTGCTAATTAAAAGAAGCATATTGTATCATTATTGTACTCCAATAATAACTAAATGTTAAAAAAGTAAAGCAGAAGAATCCTAAATCGATTTTATAATGAAAGAATTAATCCAATAAACAAAGGACATTTAGTGAAAATTATCGATATAATAATGAAAGAATCCATTAAACAAGGGAAATTTAGTGAAAACTGCATGCTCTTAAAAAAGCTAGTATTTTTGCACAAGGGAAATTTAGTGAATAATCCATTATATATTTGCATGTTAATTAATAACTTGGATCATTTTGGTTGTTAAGAAAGAAATTTAATCTAAGTATATGAATATAAATTCAAGTGATAAAAAAGTAATAAACTCGATCGATTTTATTAAGTGATAAATCATTTCAATTGATATATCTCATAACATAAGAAACTGATAATTAATAATTCTAACAATCTAACACACTAATCATAATCTCAACAACATAAATCAGAATTTATCTAATTTATGATAACCATAATATCTAATACAGTTATATTTTAATATCTCATAATCTAACAGTCTCTCTCAAAGTCACAGTAGATAATCGAGAGTTTGGATAATACCTTGAACCAAATATTTCATAATTTAATATTTTCTCTCAAACTCACGGTATATAACCGAGAGTTTGGATAATATCTTGAACCAAAATATAATACTTGTTGAACGACGGAGAAGAATAACAGATCTAAACCTTTAAGCATGGCGGATTAATACCCCTTGGTCTCTTTCGCGGATTGCAAGATGAACTGAATAACTTGCAATTTGCAAGGTGGACCTAATAACCACAGTCTCTGTCGCTGGATATGCTAAAAAAAAGAAAATCATGCTGCTAAAAAATGTTATAAGAAAATAATAGCTGCTTGGATGGAAGGAAATTATGCTGCTAGAAAACGTCATAAAAATAGCTGTTTGGAATTGATATTGATGGAGTAAACTGCTTATGATCAAACTGAGAGAACATATTTCTGAATTAGATATTATTGACGCAACTTTATTTATTTTGGAATAATAAATTAAAAATATAAATAAAGATAAATTTTGGGTTGAACCACAGGCTCTGATACCATAATTAGAAAACAATAAAATCGATAAATTGTACTAGGATATAAATCATCTCAATTTATACATCTCATAATATAACAAACTGATAATTAATAATCTTAACAATCTAACACACTAATCATAATCTCAACGGCATAAATGAGAACTTATTTAATTTAGGATAACCATAATATCTAATACAATTATATTTATATATCTCATAATCTAACACACAATATGGGTTCTCAAGCGATCAAAGGTTTTAAGAACAACAGGAAGACCAGCCTGAGGTTGTAAAGTAATCAAATTCGCAGGCTTATGCTCGTAATCTTTGGTGAGAGAAAATGAAAACCTTTGAAGAATCATGGCGATGGCCATCTTGGCTTCTAGCATCGCAAAGTTTTGACCGACACAAGCTCTGGGCCCCGTCGAGAACGCGAGAAATGCATTTGGATTCTTAGCGGCATTTGTGATGCCATTCTCGAACCGTAGTGGATCAAATTCGTTTGCATTTTCACCCCAAAGCTCTTTGTTTCGGTGAATGATTGTGAATGGAATAGTTATGGCTATTCCGTTAGGTATCATCAAGTCTCCGAGGTTCATGTCCTTTGTTGCCTTTCTTAGGATCATGATTATAGGACAATAGAGCCGTAGAGCTTCAAAGAGAACCATAGTCATCTGCAGATAATGTTTGGTTAGAATAAGAAAGCTATTTTTATTGTTTTAACTCAGAATTAGAGGAGTGGGCTTCGCTTTGGAAACACTAATTTGATTCAGATACGGAGATTCAAGAATTTTGAGGCTAGGATTAAACAAGTCCAATCTTAAATTAGATATGCAAGTATAATATTGTTCATTAGGATTACCAATTTGAACTTGCTCAAGTTATCAGTGGTGGGTATCTCCTTGCCGCATTCTCTCACAACCTCCTCTCTAAGCTTCTCTTGCCATTCTGGGTTTGTGCTCAACAGGAACATAGTCCATGTCAGCAACTGCGACGTCGTCTCGTGTCCTGCGGAAAAGAAAGTCTTGCACTCATCGATGATCTCGTTCATGTTCAGCCTCATACCCTCTTGCTTCTGAGTCGATTCCATCATTAACCCCAATAGATCATTACCATAGTTCGAATCCTTTGAATTTAATCGACTTTTGAGGATGCCAAGGAGCGTGTCCTTCATTTTTCGTTCTAGCTTCCATATCCTTATATTCTGCTTAGTAGGAAGATAGCTGCAAAAGTAAAGATTTTTTTTATATTGTCAAAACAATGAGGAAAAATGGACTAAAGTGTCGCCGGCCGGGTGTTTTTTTTGTTTCTTTTAGGGGACCTTAAGGTGTAGTTGAGATGTCAAATACCTGGTTGGGTGTTGCATTTAAATAAAATCAAGATTTATTTATCAAAAGCTACCAACACTTTTGACAGTAAATTATCAATACATTTTAAAACTAAAGAAAGTTGTCATGGATACAGTGCAACATCACCACCGCGTTATTTAAGTTGCCATATCGGCGTAAGATTTAAAAAGAAAACCTAAACTTCCTCCTTTCCTCTATCCTAATCCTAACTATCCTTCTCTGTCTACTCCTAGAACGGTATCGGCCTCCATCTTTGGTCACCGCAGCCGCCGCGCTTTTCCACCTCCTTTTGACAATTAAATCCCTAATCCTAAACACAGTTTTCGTCTTCTTCCTCCTCAACCTCCAAATCCCTCCCTCCTCTAGAAAACCACCTCCCCCTCACCCCTGCAGTCGACCCCGGCATCCTAACACCCACTCCCCCTCCTCCCTCCAACCACACCCTTCCCTCCTCCCCGTCTCTCTCTCTCTCTCTCTCTCTCTCATACACACACCCCGAACACCCACCCACCCTCCAACCAGTATTTAACTTATAGAATTTTATCACATTAGCGTCAGTGTAGTATGCATCTTACAAAACTCTTTAATGTGTACTTACTAATAATGAAATTTTTACCTCATTCCAGGAATCCGCACGTTGTGGATAGTAGCGAAGACATGAGCTAGGAGCTCTTTTTGTGCTAAGAAAACTTCTTTTCCCTCATTGTAGCTGCTACCAAAAGCAGCATGAGAGATCACATCTGCTGTGAGATCCTGAAATTGACTGTTCACTTCTATTGCATTAGATTCAACCATCTTAGCTTGCCAGGTATCTAGCATTGATTCTGTGCATTCTGCCATTTTCTCAGTCATTAGCTGCAAATTACACCTGCAGCTATCAGCTCTTGGGTTGAATTGTATGTTTTAAGAATATAATTTTCAGTTGAAATTGAATGTGGAAGTGAGCCATTAATTGGTATATATACATGGTGCTATATAAATTTCTATAAGGATTGTTTAGCATGAAGTGCCGAGAAGTGAAGATGCTCACAAGTGGTGTCTCCTTGGATTACAACACATGGCGGATGACGTGTCCCGAAGGCTACGGAGGTGAAATAAATGAGTTGCATTCTGAGGATTCCTCGGGACGAAGTCCCGAGGAACGTGCCCGGCCTTTCAGGAGACCTCCCTGAATACATTCCAGCTTCACCGGGGAATCTACTAACAGCTTGCCTCCGAGCTATCTCAGTCTCAAGCTTCCTCGGCCTCCAAGCTCGTCTCCGAGCCTCCGACGTGCCGAGCTTCCTCGGCCTCCAAGCTCGTCTCCGAGCCTCCGACGTGCCGAGCTTCCTCGGCCTCCAAGCTCGTCTCCGAGCCTCCGACATTCCGAGCTTCCTCGGCCTCCCCAGATCTACAGGGAGCACAGATCCCATACGTCCCGCAACGACTCCGCGTATATTGCCCGCCTCCTCACGATCCACGTCCCACGCTAGTGCATCCCTTCATTAATGGACATATCCCGCTATTCAAGACGAAGATAACGCTGGGGCATAACTGGCGGCGGTGATCCCGCGCCCGCTCGCTCCACGTGACCCCTATATAAACCCTTTCTCAGACGACTTAGGTAACTCGAATTATCTTAATACGCCGCTACTCTGCGCCTATTACTCGGTTCTAACTTGATCGTCAGAGGGTCCTACGGTGCTCACCCATCCCGGGACTTTTTTGCAGGTAGCTCGGAGTCCAACTCCAACCCATTGAGATCCACACCCAACAACACCAAAACCAAATCTCAGCCGTCCAAGACCGCCATCGCAGGATCGACGGAGGACAGCATCTGAAGGAGATCCCGAGGCTCCATCAAGAAGAAATGTGTCATATTTATCTTTTCACTTTCAGAAGAATAATTTTGATCACATCTATGGTTCAGTTTGTGTGCATGCCAGTTTGCACAAGATCAATTCTGCTTACCCAAACCATAACCTTACAGTATTTAGAATAAACTATTATATTATATAGAAAGCTCTATTAGGGGCTGAATCAAGCCATTTTTTGTCTTTTGTTTACTGTGGAAAATTATCCCCAACCCCCAGGTTTCTATGGTAATTCGTATTTGGCCCCCAAAAAACTTAGAATGCATTCAGATAAAAATCACCGGCAAAGTCAGCTCCGTCCCCTGGCTTCCCTATAAATTTACATTGGCCTTTTCTTGGCCTATCTCAATTCTGACAATTCCGAACAAATTTTTGCTCAGCGCCCAACTTTTCAATGAATTTCCAATCACCACGCATGTGAGTGGTGGCACCTTGCTAGTTAATGCCCTAATTGTATAATAACAAGTAGTATATAGAGGGATGTAAATTTTACTAAATTTACCCTGAAAATATAGTTGTTTTTCACTAAACCACATTAAGTTTTTATATTACATTTGTTTTAAGAAAGCCTTTTACTAAAATTTACTTAATGTCGCACTTTAAGGGAGCTTGACTTCTTCTTCTTCTTTTTTGGATTGGATCTTACTATAATTAAAAAACATCAAGGCTATTTACTAAAAAACACAATATTTAAGGGCATTAATTTACCCTAAGAGAGAAGGATGAGTTAAAGGATGAAAATGTAACATTGTAAAGAAATTTACCATGGGTTGTTTGAAAAAGATTTTGGTAACAACTATAACAACAAGAAGCCTTTTTCGAAAAATCGAGAGAGGGAGAGAGAGGACGGGAAAAAAGCCTTAACCCGTATATGAACTCGTTTCTTTTATTCTGCTTTATTAAATACCGTCTTTTCGGTTAAATTAACAATTAACATATTGTTCTTAATTATCTCTACCCATATTGGCTTAAGTCTACCGCTATCCTAAATTACGTCATTAACTTAGTTTTGTTACTTGTTCTAACTAAGATGATTATCAGTCTCATTGTACATGTTTAAATCATCTCAATTAGTTCACTCTTATGCTATCTTATATGGATACGACTCCAACTAGTTATAAATATAATTATTCTTTATCCCATCTTTTAGTATAAAGCATAGTGTTACCAGGCCACAATTATTCCGCATAAGCAACAGGACCCAACCCAAGTGGACCCCACAATTAATTGCATCGGCTCATGTGGACCCAACACCCAAGAGCAGGGTGTGTTGCGTAGCTTTTGCACAGCAATACTTTGCTCTTTAGTATATTATCATTAATCTATCTTAATATTCTCATTTCAGTCATACTTAATGCACATGTTGTTTCTTAATTGTCCAACAATCTGATATATAAAAAATTGCTAACCTTACACAGTTATTATATGACTTTCCTTTCAATTTCAAAGTTCCCTAAGTTCATACAGCATACCAGTCAATCTATCATACAAATGCTTAATCACATCAATACATTTTGGACACACTAATTTCTTTTCAAGAGCCCATCAAAATATAATAAATAAATCACTTTCATGTTAGAATTATCTTACATGAAACCAAATTGATTTTTGTATTTAGACATTTCTATTCTTAATCTATGTATTAGTAAAAAATTTCACTAAACTACCTTAAAGCTGGTCTAATACAACAAACTCCCTTACAATTGGTTTTAAGAAGGTTGTTCCATCAAAATACCATTAAATATGTAGCACTATATATAAGGAGAGATTAAGCGCAATAATGAAAACTTCAATAGAGAGTTTAGGGACAAACAATGATTGTTGAGGATTATTTGGTGAAACTCACCCTAGAGAGTTTGATGAGTTGAAGGATAAATGATGGAGTTTTATATATACCTTGAGTTTGTCCATGGTGAAGGCAGGGCTAACGACCCGTCGGTGCCTCGCCCACTCGGAACCTTCGGTGAGAATTAAACCTCTACCCAAGATGGCTAAAACAGGCCCACTTACTCTGCCCTTTGTGTAGTAACCTGACTTGTCTGATAAAACTTGCTTTGCTAGCGCTGCATCAGTGATGCACACCCTTGGATCTGATCCATTCCAATACAAAAATGTTCTTCCTATATATGGAAAGGAAAGAGAGAAACGTCAAAATAAAAAGGGCTTTTTATTGAAAAGCCCACTCATATATCGCTAATTACTAAAAAAAATCCCTTCATACTTTATATTTACTTAAAAAACTCTCCATACATTTAAATTGCATCCGAACAGGCGAAAAAAAGAAATTTTTGGCATCTTCCCATCACTTTGTTAAAAGGCTAACGATGAGTATTGGTTAGTGTTTTAAAATCTTCCCAATCATTCTTCTTTTCTTAAAATTTATAAATTTTTCCCCAAATTGGCTTTAGCCTTAGGGTTTCGATCAAAGATCTCTTAACCGGCTTGTTTTTCTCAATCTTCTCTATCAACAACCTTATCGAGTGCCGTTGTCCCTTCAAAAGCAAGTTTTGAGTTTATGAACAAGCACATTTGAAAGGAGAGCGATTATTTAGTTGCACCAAAATCCCAATTGTCAACTAAATGAGAATGTGAGTTCTTTTTTTTATGCAAGAAACACCTGACTACAATACTTAGAAGGTAAGAGAATAGCTCAAACATAAACTCCAGTTCTATCTTTCTAAAGGGAAACTAACGTTTGATGGAAAACTAGTGCGGGAGGTTTTTTTGGTGCAATTTAAATGTATGAGCGATCTTTTAAGTAAATGAAGTATGAGGGCTTTTCAGTAATTAGCTAAGTATAACGGCTTTAAGTAAAATGCCCAAATAAAAATTAAGAGAATAATGACAATGCTATAATTAAATTGCATGAAGCCCTTTTTTTTTCATAAACATTTTTTGGCAAAAAGTATTTAAAAAATGAAAAATAGTGTATTGATCATAGAAACATACCATATTGTTTCATCCACTTGAAATAATGGGGAAGAACTTTAGGAGTGATGTCATGAGAATGTATACCCAATTCAATCCCCCATGCATCCTTCTTCAAGCTCCTGATTTCTTCAAGACTCCCTGTCCAAAACTTGTGCTTGGGCCCCACCACCCCTTGCTCCCTCATCTTCCTTGTGACAGCATAAGGTCTCCATGCTACAACCACTACAAATCTCCATATGCTTGTTGCCAATATCACAACCAAAGCTCCAAGAATCAAACCATAATAACCCATTTTTTACTTTTATTGCTTTTTTTTTTTGCGTTTTGAGAAATTTCCAAGGACCGTTGGATATTTAAAGGGTTAAGCAGTGTGCTGTTTGAAGTTGACAAGAAATTTTAAATATTTCCGATCTAATCTTTATCAATACTATCAGGCTTATTCACCAAAAGCTGTCCTGAAAAATCAAATAACTACCCTAAAGTTTTAAAATGGCCGAGAACCTATATTTTTAACTGTCAAATTTAGCACCGTTTGGTTGTGCCACGTTAGCGTCACGTCAAGATGGCAAATGGGTCAGGCCAGATTTAAAAAGATATGGTATCTAACAAAAATGGATAGGAGAATAGAGAAGGGAAAAAATCAGATATGACGTTCATCGCACGTGCAGAAGTACTAGTGTTTTTTAAGAGCATGTGGTTTTCACTAAATTTCCCTTGTTTATTAGATTCTTTCATTATTATATCGATAATTTGTTTATTGGATTCTTTCACTAAATGTCCTTTGTTTACTGGATTCTTTCATTATAAAATCGATCTAGGATTCTTCTTCTTTTCTTTTTTAATTTTTAGTTATTATTTGAGTACATAATGGTATAATATGCTTCTTTTAGTACCATTAATAAATACAATGTATATAAAAAATTAATTATTTAGTCTGAGACAAAAGAAATGAAAGCTGAGCATATTTTATCTAAAGTTCTTATAAAATGGAATTTTATGTTTCTAGAAGATTTAATTTAATTAATCCCTTTAACCTCCTCAGAAATAGTCGTGCAATTAACACTGCAAGAAAAAAAAAACACCTATTTCATCAGAGGTTTATTTTGTCGGCTATCCGACGAAATAAACCCCCGGTAAACCAAACCCGCCTAAGAAATCATTTTAAAATATAATTGGGTTATTTTGTCGGGTATTAGTCAACCGAATAATCCAATTAAATATAATGTCTCGGGTTTGAGATCAGATCCCCTTTTCACAAACAAAAAAACGTTCATCTCCCAAATCCCTCACCCTCCTCTCACAGAGCTCCGACCTCCTCCTCCTCCTCCTATCGCCGGCGACGATCGGCCCCCTCCTCCTCGAAGCATACCCCCTCCTCTTCCCCCAAACGCATTCCCCCTTCCCGTCCCCCTCCAAGCCGTCGACCCCCTCCTCCTCCAAGCGTAAGCCTCCTCTCTCTCTCTCTCTCTCTCTCTCTCTCTCTCTCACTCACACACTCTCTCGCAGCCGCCACCACCTCCTCTCTTCAACACCAAGCCCTAACGGCCACTCTCTTCTTCTCGACGATCCCGCCACTGCCTCTTTTGAAGCTTAAGCAACCCGCGTCGTTTTAACTGAATTTTTTTCAAATGGAAAATTAAATTTTCTTTAATTAAAATTTTCTTTAATTAAATTCTTTGGGTGATGTTGAATTGTTTATTTGTTTGCTTCTGAGGCAAGGGTGAGTGGTTTTTTCTTTGATTGATAATGAATTGGTTGATTGTGGTTAGAATGTTAATAATGGATGTAGTTATTTGCTTGGTTGATTGTGATGGGAGGGTTGTGGTGAGAATTTTTGATAAAGGAATGGATTGGGATGAGAATTGTTGATGTTGTTGGATTGTTATTTGTTTATAGTGATACACTAGTATAAAGATGGCTTGACCCTACGGTTTCCACCATGGGGGAAAACAGTGTCCCTATGGTGGGAACCGTCCGGAAAAGTTTAGAGAAAAAATTAACTTTTTCGGTTGACCTTACGGAAATGGCAGAGAAAAACCGAGCTCCGCCACGCGATCGCCTTGTGATCCGCCATCGCCGATCACCTCAAGCCTTGATCCCGTCCATCGTTGATTGTTTCATTCCTCGAGAACCGTCGCCCCTTTCTGTTTCATCTCCTCACAAAAGGCTACCATTTCTCTCTTCTCCAAACCCTAACCCTAATCTCTTCTAAAAAGTTCCATGATTTCTTTCGATTTAAGGTTCATCTTTCTATGCTTTCGTTCAAATTTGCATGATTTATTGCTTTTTGTAGGGTTTTATTGGTCGATTGCGAGTTCATTACGCTTGATTAAGAGATTGTTTAGTGGATAAAAAACCAGCATTATTTTGATTTATAATTGTAATCCTTGATTTCGGGGAAAAACAAATTTTTGTTGGATCTGCAACCGTGGCCGGTGCGGAACAAAAATTGGCGTTTAAAAAACCGGCGCTTAAAAAACTGGCGCTAACAAAACCGACTAGAATCGAAACCATAAACCTTTACTAGCTAACAATAAACGCTAAACTACAAGGTAAAAATGGTTATACCGAATGAACCAAATCTTTCAGTCTTCAACCATCTTCCCAAGCTCCTTGAGGCGTCCTCGGCTGAACTTGGTCGCCGGTCTTCCTTCGTCGATGATGATCCACCTGAGGGATGTAGCTCTTGGCTCTAGCTTCACACCATAAGCAAGTGAAGCAATTAGGGACTCAAGATGGCTAGTCTAGAGTGCTTAGGATCTAGTGAATGGATCCATGTGTTTATCTATCTCACCTCCTCTCTTGATTCTCAACCCATGAGATTGTAATGAGGAGGTTAAACTTGAAGGTGGACTTGAAGGTGGAGGAACTCATGAAAACTCAAGAGAGGGAAGTGAAGCATGATGGTGAGGTGAAGAAAATCCCATCTCTAAAAAATAATGAGCCAACCATGTGAGAGAAAATGAGCATATTGGGTTTTGTAAAACATATTTTTTTTTATTTTAAAATCAAGCCCATGCTTGAATAGTTTGCACAAATGAATTAATAATTAATTTGTGCACACTATGCAAGCATGGTTCTCACCATACTCCCCTCTCTCAATAATCCACCTCATTATCCACTAAAAATAAATGATCAAATCCAAAATGAGGTGTCCACCTTCTAGAATGTTAACTGTAAAAAATACGGATTACATTCTACTGTATATACATATCTGTATTTGTACCGAAATACAAATACCCGTAGAGATAGAATAACACAAAGAACATAATATTAGAATATACATATCGAAATATATATACGTAAATTATTAAATCAATACCTGATTTAATAATCCGGTTTAAACCCGAGCCGGCTAGTATTATCAACCGTCCGATCGAAAGTCCGAGTACATAGCATACTCATTCGATCGGAACCCTGCACGTATCCAATACGGCTACTACATCATTTTTCCAGAACCAGGGAAACCCTCTGTGTGGGACTCTAAAGACTCGTCAATACGCTGGCAGTGGGTTAAACCACAAGCATGTCAGCGACACTAGTTGTACGTAACGGCTACCTAGGTATTGAGCGAAAGGAAAGCCGACGAGCAAGCTCATCCGAACCCCTACTGAGCCTATCCATGAAAATCTCCGTACAGTCTGGTCTATTCGTCTAAGAGTATCGCATAACGAGTCTAGGGGGGTGGATAAAGTCAGACCCTTAATAACGCGATATTTCGTATCGGTATGAAGCCCATCACCTTCTGAGAAACTAATGATCCAAATTAGTAATTCTCGTCTACCTTGGCCAAGGATTTCTGGTGATGGCCACCCGTGCACCGTGCGACATCAACCCCCAATACCGGAAGAGACGAATCCCTGACGGTCCGCTCACTGCCTCCATGTGGCTCGGGACTGTATCTAACTACAACATGTTTGCACGACTCCTTTGAGCCGTGGTAGGGTAGTAATCAAAGCACAGTGGGAACTCACACGAGACAATTGACGATCTTAGGTCAACAGACTAACCTGTACACATGTCACCTAGGAACTGCTTTTTGACAATAGGTATAATACCATCTAGCATGTTCCCAGCGAGTCCGTCCAGTGTACTTATAACCCAATGAGCACATGTATACTATCTTAGGTGACTAACTGACGCCAATGGCTCGTGAGATCGGCCACCGTCCCTCGTCAGGGTCTCGATAAGTATACACTAGTCTACTCCGGAGTATCGATACCCAGTCTCGATACTCCCTCAATTAGGGAAATTTAAGGATGTGCTTATAGAGCACCCAGCTCCCATGTATATGATCGCCATCATAATGCTGGTAGTCAAGAAAGAATTCTATAGGCTCTATCAACATGTAATTGTGATCTGTAATACCACATAATGTAAGTACATGATGATAAAGACAAACCAGATAGCATACTATCATCTCGAATAAGACTGTTCTAACCGTATAGGTCCTCTCTCAATCATCACAATCACGTGCCTGTGATTACAATAATTGACTTGAGGGCACTATAGCCAACAATCTCCCACTTGTACTTAAGGCTAATTATTGCGGTGTCGCATACTTACAGCTTGTGTGATATCGAACACCCAACTTCTCTACTAATCAGTCTCACAAAGCCCGTTTGTGAAACTATTGCGTTTGATAAATAGCCTCAGTGAGTGGATCCGCTCTAGTGTTTATATCTTTATCTCTCTATATCTCAACTTCGCGGAGAAAGACTATCTCCCGAAATGAGCAATACCTGTCTTAGAATTTGTCTGAATATCTGATGGGACCAGTTCACAAATGAACTCCAAATCTAACAAACTTCTTAGACTGTATCGTGCACTGAATTTAATCAGTATCCTGCACCATGCCTTCTACAGTATCCTCTTGGATCATCTGTCCAACATACTTCCCCTCAAAAGAGGGAAAACTATAACTCTGATAGTCACTCTGTCATCCATGTCACCTTGGAAGCCTAAAATGATAACCGCCTTCCAAAGGAGGCTGCCGTTACCATATACCAAGAACATCTACTTATGTTCATAACTGCTTCCCAATGTTTCTCCAGGATTGGATTAATATATGTTTATTGCAGCCAGTGCAAAAACAATATCTGGTGTTGTACTTGACATCTAATGATTGACTCAATTGCCTAAGCAAGTGATATGCCAATCATGCAAACTCATCTCCTCATCAGTCTAGAAGACATATCTTTAGAGAGGGTGACTCCATCACCTGCGGGTATACCACCACGCCAGGAGTCATCCATTCTAAAACACTTTATAATAGTGTCAAGTACTCGAATTGGGACACTTCCCAAATCTAGATCTTGTCACCAGAATCCCTGATATTTTATTCAGATCCTATGTGAAGAAACACATTATGACAACCACAGTATAACCGATCGTAGTATAGGAATATCACTTCCTATCAAGAGCATATCATCCAAATACCATGACATCTCTCCCTACTACCTTCTTACCAGGTCCATCTGTTATTCTGATGAAGTCAAACTCTATGACTGTTATATCAAAACTAGATGATCTATCTTCGCTATACCTACTTTAGCCTATAAATAGACATAAGATACTTGCCCACTATACTTCCGCTGCTCCCATTGACTACAACAACTCTCTGGCAGAGTCATATACACGTGCACTTCTAAAGCTAATTTAGAACGACGTTATACTCATCCTCCTGCCAGATCCGATAGTCTAGAACAACAGTAGTGTCAAGTATGGGTAATCAAAAACCTCCATGTCACCGTTTTTGAGGAGACCGAAGTACCTCTCGGGTGCCTGAGGTTACCCACTGTAACGTTTTAGAAATAGTTTAGGCGAATTTTTCGTTAATCGATAAAATAATTTGTGTTTTTCGTGAAAACCAAGATATAATCATTTTTCAATATAGACTTAAATGCACCTAGTTTAACTATGAAATTGTTAGTATGTGGTATTTATCTAGTCACTTACAATTATTAGTTCACTTAAATATTTTTTTTCCTTAATTAATTATTTCAAATATTATTATAAGCTTTGACTAAACATTTATTAGTGGTAATTACAAATTGGAATGCGTTAAATATATAAATGTGAACCATGTCAACTTAAATACAAGTTTACAAATTGTTTTTCTTTTTCTCCAATTATCTCTATGGTTCTAGACTTTTCTATGATTAAGGAAAATAGAAAAGAAAATGAATTAGAGATAAGATTGAAGTGAGGTGCATTAATAGAGGCTTAAGGGTTAACTTGATCTAGAATTTTCCATACACACACACAACACTCTCCTCTCTTCTCACTTGGCCGAGCCCCCCTTCAACCGCCCCAAATTTTCCCCACCTCATTTCCAACTCAAAAAGCTCCAAAAATCCATCAAAAATCAATACAAAATCCCACAAACTTTAAATCAAATCTTTACCTATTATTCCTTAGCCGAATCTAGCTTGGATCAAGGAGCAAGTTAGCATTTTGGAGGCCATTTTGGGAGTCAAATTTGCAAGTTTGATATCAAGTTTGTGAGGTATAAATCCTAACCCTAAGGTTTAATTGTTAGTTAATTACTTTAATCTAGCTTATTAGGTGTTTAAATATGGTGTTAATTGAAAGTTAGAAATTTCAAGAAGAGGGTTTGAGATCAAATTAGGGTTTTTATTAATTGAATATGGTTATGTGTGTAGTTTAACATGTTTAGACATGCAAAATCTAGCCTATTTGTTAAATTGTAAATTGTCATTTTCCAAATTGTCCAAACTAAGCTTTTTGCAAACTAACTTTTACTAAATCTAAAATGGGTGAGATTAAAATTTTAGTAAGGGTTTGTGTGGCTTAATTAAGCTATTATGTGATTATTGTGGCCACTAGTTTTGTTGAAATATCTAGTTTTGGACTAAAATGGTAAATCGATACTTACTAGGTTTTGGAATAAATAGATTTTGATTAAGTTTTAAGTTTTGATGATATACAACCTATTTCTTATAATATTTAGTGTGTTGTGAATGCGCGATCGGTACGATCGGGTTCTAGGCTTGGTGGTTGTGTCGTTTAGAGATCGTAGTTGAGGTTGTGGCGATATCGTACGCGTTTTGTGCACTAAGTGCACAATGTGTCTATCTTGTGGGCGTATATTCTTGGTTTTTATATTAGTTATGAAATTTGGTCGTTTGATATTTGTACGTCAACGACGAGGGTTGTTTGGTCGTTTTTGCATACGTAGGCTATAGGTTCTAACCTATGAGCGCACCGTGTGCCGTATCGGTTTTCCGGATTTGGTTTTCATAACGTGGCGATATGTGTTGATTTGTAGGTACCTTCGTGTGGATTCCGAGACGACGAAGCGCATCGACTACGGCTGAACAAGGAGTTCCACAGGTGAGTAGATTTATATTTACGGGGGAAGTCGGGTGGATGGCGTATAGCACCCCCGCAAATTTTGATAGAAACCGATATATAGAATATGGTTAAGGAAACCTATATTAGAAAACTATGCATATAGTTAAAAATGTAGTTAGAGATGATATGAATGATTGAATATATATATCGAGATATGAGATGAAAACTATAGGGATATGACTTCTTGACATGATATGATAGAAATGATGTCTCGAATTGATACATAAGGATGTGAAACGTGAATGCGAATCACGATATATAGATATGCAGTTGCAAAGAGAATCAATAGGAGATTATAGTGGCATGTTATGAAGTCGATAAATACAACATGAGATTAATAAGATGAGTTGATGTGAGGTATTGATGTGATGAAAAGAGTATACGATGTGATATGATGACTTGGTTTGATATGTCGTTATATGGATGCGAGTCGATATGAGATTGATACGGATGTGACCTTAGAGATAGGTATATATATATTATATGGACAATGTTGTAGATCATTAGTGATATACCGTACGAGAAGTTAGGTCCGTACCCTCGTTGTCATATCTGTTGATAGAATCCCTAATTGTTTAATTTCGCCGTACGATGGATTACCGTACGTGATGAGTGTATCTGATGATCGATCCATACCCTTGACTAGAGGATGTCGTACGATGGATTATACCGTACATGATGTTGTGAGGCTGGATGCCGATTGATAGATTCATTGACTTGGATATGTTATATATAGTATACCTTTTAGCATTTAGCTTACGATGTACCTTATGCTACGTTCATGTCATTCTCATTGTATTACATATACCTGTGCTAGTACACCTACACCATTATCGATGATGCGTATGTTACACTTACACAGATTGGCCGGCTCACACACTTTATCATCGATAATTGCTATATCACTTACACAGTAGAATTGCAGCATCATGCTACTACTCTTGATTGTTCAGTATTGTCACTTGACTCATTGCATGATATACTTGCTATGCTCACATCACTATACGTGGTTGCATGATATACTTGCTATGCTCACATCACTATACCTGGTTGCATGATATACTTGATATGCTCACATTTCGGTTATATGTTTGCATACATCATGCTTTATGATATTGCGCATTGAGATGCTGTTTTCATGAGATTCTGGATTTGAGAACCGTGGTTATATTTCAAAGGAAATTATGTATTGTTTTAGAAACCTGGTTTCTCTTGATATAATATTTCGAGAAGTCCACCATGTGTTTTCTCGGTTCTGAGATTGATATGTGAAACCCGATTTGAGGAGCGGTAGGCACCATCTGCGGGTACATGGTGGACCCGGTAAGGTACCCCGGGGCAAGAAATGATTTTCGGAGAGTATCCGATGAGCCTGGTGGAGGGAACACTACCTACCGGTGATAGTATTTGGACTCGGCGGTTATTCGGAGGATATCGACCGGAGTCGTGAGATGGATATGAGGGCCGACCAGAGTATGCGGTGCCTGAGGGTCGATCTGAGGTGCGGCGCCTGAGATATGAGGATTTACGTGTCGATGCTGGACACGGGTTTCATGATGTTTCGAGTGTCGATGTTGGATACTCTTGTTCCATGATTTTGATGTGTCGTTGATGGACACACGTTAATTGATATCGTCATATTTACATGCATATGCTTTTATGATATTTACATGCATGATGTTGTGGTGTCATTGATGGACACGTAGATGTTATCCACATGCATACATGTATTGATTATATTGTTGGACGAGATCCACATGCATACAGGCATTGATTATATTGTTGGATGTTATCCACATGCATACAGGCATTGATTATATTGTTGGATGTTATCCACAAGCATACATCCATTGATTATTGTTGGCATTTATGCAGACACGGTCACCTTAGATATCATAGTATTACCTTTATGATATAGTTGACCTAGGAAATCGTTGTTTTATTCGATTTCTACCTGATGATGTTTTCTACTCACGAGTTGGCAACTCACCCCCGTTGTGCCACAGTTCTTGCAGGTTGACCACATGGATCAGTAGCGGCATCACTGGCACCCAGCTGGCATTCGGGTGATTTGCTTTGGTAGGTGGTACATGTTGGATCGTATCACTCTTGTATTTACTATTCCGTTGTATCTAGTTAACTCCATCAATCAGAAACTAGTATTTGTACAAGTAGTAAGACTTAGAAGAGACTTGTGGTTGCGAGACTTAGAGCGAAGGGTTATATGTTCGCTTGGTGGGTTTGATATCTTGCTTTACATTATCCTTTTGTGTTGATCTTCATCGTTGGGCGTCGTATACATATATTTCTGTCTTGCGTGGTTTTGATTCCTCCGATTGGCGAAGAGCTAGCTCCCGCTTGGGGATGCCTTTTATATTATCATGTATATGTGGTTTTGATCAAAATATACAAGGGAGGTGCTGCCCAAATTTTAAAAGACGAAACATGTTTTTCAACTAGTAAAATCCACTTGCAATTTTCATATCCCCTTTATCTATGCATTTATGAAAACATTTGATTTCATCATACCTTTATTTCAAACTTCACCTCTTTTATTTTCTTTTAAAAGGTTTAGATTTCTGCGCTTCGGCTTACTTAATTTACGTTACGCTTTTAGACGTGGCGTGATTTAAGTGCCGGTCACGAACTAAATTTCGGGTCGTGACAAAGTTGGTATCAGACCGCTAGGTTTAACCTTGGTTCGAGTCTAGGTTTGACTATGTGGAGTCTGGGGCGTAATCTATTTCGGAACCTAGGCTTGACCTTACGGAACTTAGATTTGAATATGGGGGTATTAGACCCGAACTTTCGTTATATAGGTTGACCTTGATTGATGGAGTAGGTAACTCAAGTAGAGTGACGTACCGTGCGTATATTCCGCGCTTACGATACGATACTCCGCTTAAGTGACCTTAGGATGTATATATCTTGAGACTTGTGATTCTCTTCGTTCCCTTGATCATACCTCCATTTGAGACCCTTGATTCTATTCGTTCCAATGATCATATTCTCAGTGATTCCGTTCCTCCTTATGATCATGTATCCATTTTGGGATCCGTTGATTCTTTTCATCCCTTTGATCTATCTTCATTAATACATGCTCGAGGTTCCTGTCACCATGGTTTGAGCCCAAATTGAGCTGCTGCTAGTGATGCGGTCAGGGTGAGCTCGTCATGGATGAGGACTGACCATCGTGTTTTCTGGTGACATGGGAACGTATCGATTTAGTGTTTGTGTTGTGACCTCTCGTTTGAGGCGAGTATTCGATTTTGCACCGGATGATCGGGCCACTGATAGAGGCTGCCTGTTGTGAAAGGACTGTTGATGTACATCCTACCTCAGAGATCGTGATATTGTCTATCGTACAGACGGATGACCCAGCTGTTGCTGAGATTGATGGGATGTCGCTTCCAGAGCTTATGAGTTGAGATCGCTGGAGCTTCCAGGCAGAGATGCGACAGATGATAGCTAGTCTATCTTGAGTTGAGTTGAGCGACTGAGATGATTTGTCTGATTTGATGCGCCGACGCAGGCAAAGTCGAGTTGAAGATTTCCAGTATGGAGAATCTTACTCAGATCTAGAGTAGATCGACCCAGAGATGACATTGTTCATTGGATGATCTGATAAGAGATCAGTAAGTTGACCGGCATCGGATAAAGGACCTCACTCAGATGCATTATGAGTTGATCGAGAGCGGACGAATATGGAGTATTCCTTCGATGATTTGGACGAGTTCCCGAGGATGTGTTCGGCTAGATATCTTCTACAGAGTGATGAAGATACCGAGTTCGTAACTTCGAGTCCGTGTGAGAGACTCCAGATTGACTGTAGCCGAGAACAATTGCAGTACGCAGATAGCAAGACGTGACGTCGAAGTGGACAAAAATAAAGACGAGTGGAACAAGAGCTTCGTGCGAGATGTTAACGAGCTGTTGTTACTCCCCGTTGAGATTAGAGATCTGATATGTATACAGAGGCATTGGGATATGGACAGTTCCCGAAGAAATGTTGTGCTGAGAATGCAGATGTCCAGAAAATGAGAAAAGATTATGCAAGAGTACCAGCCTCCGTACAGTTCGACATAGGCGAGATCGGAAGAGACCTTGAGCAGGTGACTTCCAGGATACTGCTGCGATAAGAGTTGCACCGAGGATCAGATGTGTCACGTGTATTCAGAGGGCCAGAGGCCGACGCCAGTGACGTGCTGCTTTACGAGTGGTCATGCTAATTGGCCGAGAGATGACTAGAGGAGTGCCAGAGCGGAATCGTTTCCGTTAGCACACCTGACCGGATCGACGAGCTGATGGATTGCGAGATTGGTAATCCACAGAGAAAATGAGGACCCGGATACAAAGGACGCCAGACCGTGAGCAGGAGGCAAGCGGATGTTCTTGCTCCGCCAGTTTTGGGCGCACCGACATATTTTTCGACATTGTAGGAGGTGTAGCTCAATGTCATTTATTGCGATTTGTGTTTTCTGATCCGAGTATCATGTTTATATCGCTGGGTTTGAGTTTTGATGGTTGAATTTCATGGTATTGTTTTTGTGCACCATGGCTGCACCTATTGGATAATTCTTTTGTGTACAGTTATTGCACTTGATTTATGTTTATACACCGCTACATCGGTTTGCGATTTGTGCATATCTATTGCACTTGATATTGATTTTGTGCCTTGGCTGCACGTACTTAGGATTATGGATTTCGATACTATCGATTTGATTTTGTGCATGTGATACGCGATCGATTTGGTTTTTGCACTCGGTATAGCTTATATGTGCTTGCAGTGCATTGATACGTGTTTTGTGCACGCTGTTGCACATGCTTATGATTTTTATACACCTTGTAACACTCGGTGTTGTTTTTATACGCATTTGAGTTATTGATGAGTTTCCATGCACTTGTTGCACCCGATTTGTATTTCGTGCATTTGTTGCACTGGATTTATATTTTGTGCAATAGTTGCACTAGATCTATACCCCGTACATTGGTTGCACCCGATTTATGTCTTGAGCAATTGTTTTACCAGATTTATATTTTTGTGCGCGTTTTCACTTGACGTTTGTTTCGTGCATGCGACTGCACTAGATGATTTATACAGACTTGGCGCGCTTGGGTTGGATTTTTGCGCATAATAGGCGCACAGTGCGGGATTTTGGGCGCACCGGGCGCACTTGATTTATATTTTATTCATGCATGTTGGATGCACTTGATTTAGATTTCATTCGTGTATGACAGATGCACTTGATTTGGATTTTCGCGCATGTTGGGCGCATGATATGAGATGTGATTTTGTGCACACCGGATGCACTCGATTGGGATTTTCATTCGTGCAGGTTAGTTGTACTGGATTAAGGTTTTCGTGCACTCTAGGTGCACTTGATGTTGTTGTCATGTACACCCGTTGCAGTTGATAGATGCTTTTGTGCACACCTGCTACACTTAGTTTGGTTTTGTACACATTCGTAGCACTTGTATTTGGTTTTGATTTCCATGTGCACCAGACGCACGTGATTGTTGGATACGCCTTTTGAGGCTGATTTTGCTCTTGAGCACTTTGATTTCATGATGGGCACTATAGTATATAGTGGACGAACAGGACTGATCTGAGGACAGTACCTGAGTACTTTGAATGCATTAAAAGTTTAACAAGAGCTTTTCAAAAAAAAGGAGCTATAGTCTCGCTATTTCCTACATGTCCGCGAGCGACACGAATGTTTATAAAGGAAAACCTTTTGGGATATTTCAAAACGGCGGAACGTATATTTGAGCAAAACACATATGAACGTATATTTATTACTTTACAAATGAGCGTCTGTCACTTGTGCCATGAGTTACGCATCACACGGCGATTCAGAAAAGATTTTTCATGTGTTTTATTCAGTTTTAGGAGATTTTTCTAAGGATGCGTAATATATACGTATTACAGTATTCGACTAGTGTATATTGGATTTCAATAGTGGATTTCGAGATCTGTATCTCCATTGTAACTCCGATGATTGCATTACGCTTGACGGAGTTCGATTTAGAGTTTCATACCCGTTTTCAGGCGCACACGATGCGCTGTGGTATTTCTGTATCTTCCGTGATTTCGGAGCCCCGTGATTTGAGCTGATTACTAATGTGTTAGTATTTGGGGGTTTAAATTTAAATTCGGGGATATAATTTCTTTAAGGGGGGAAGATTGTAACGTTTTAGAAATCGTTTAGGCGAATTTTCCGTTAATCGGTAAAATAATTTGTGTTTTCCATGAAAACCAAGATATAATCATTTTTCAATATAGACTTAAATGCACATAGTTTAACTATGAAATTGCTAGTATGTGGTATTTATTTAGTCACTTACAATTATTAGTTCACTTAAATATTTTTTTCCGTAATTAATTATTTCAAATATTATTATAAGCTTTGACTAAACATTTAATTAGTGGTAATTACAAATTAGAATGTGTTAAATATACAAATGTGAACCATGTCAACTTAAATATAAGTTTACAAATTGTTTTTCTTTTTCTCCAATTATCTCTATGCTTCTAGACTTTTCTAAGATTAAGGAAAATTGAAAAGAAAATGAATTAGAGATAAGATTGAAGTGAGGTGCATTAATGGAGGCTTAAGGGTTAACTTAATCTAGAATTTTCCACACACACACACAACACTCTCCTCACTTGGCCGAGCCCCCCTTCAACAGCCCTAAATTTTCCCCACCTCCATTTCCAACTCAAAGCTCCAAAAATCCATAAAAAATCAATACAAAATCCCACAAACTCTAAATCAAATCCTTACCCATTATTCCTTAGCCGAATCTAGCTTGGATCAAGGAGCAAGTTAGCATTTTGGAGGCCATTTTGGGAGTCAAATTTGCAAGTTTGATATCAAGTTTGTGAGGTATAAATCCTAACCCTAAGGTTTAATTGTTAGTTAATTACTTTAATCTAGCTTATTAGGTGTTTAAATATGGTGTTAATTGGATGTTAGAAATTTTAAGAAGAGAGTTTGAGATCAAGTTAGGGTTTTTATTACATGGATATGGTTATGTGTGTAGTTTAATATCTTTAGACATGCAAAATCTAGCCTAGTTGTTAAATTGTAAATTGTTATTTTCCAAATTGTCCAAACTAAGCTTTTTGCAAACTAACTTTTAGTAAATCTAAAATGGGTGAGATTAAAATTTTAGTAAGGGTTTGTGTGGCTTAATTAAGCTATTATGTGATTATTGTGGCCACTAGTTTTGTTGAAATATCTAGTTTTGGACTAAAATGGTAAATCGATGCTTACTAGGTTTTGGAATAAATCGATTTTGATTAAGTTTTAGGTATTGATGATATACAACCTATTTCTTATAATATTTAGTGTGTTGTGAATGCGCGATCGGTACGATCGGGTTCTAGGCTTGGAGGTTGTGTCGTTTAGAGATCGTGGTTGAGGTTGTGGCGATGTCGTACGCGTTTTGTGCACTAAGTGCACAATGTGTCTATCTTGTGGACGTATATTCTTGGTTTTGATATTAGTTATGAGATTTGGTCGTTTGATGTTTGTATGTCAACGACGAGAGTTGTTTGGTCGTTTTTGCATGCGTAGGCTATAGGTTCTAACCTATGAGCGCACCGTGTGCCGTATCGGTTTTCCGGATTTGGTTTTCATAATGTGGCGATATGTGTTGATTTGTAGGTACCTTCGCGTGGATTCCGAGACGACGAAGCACATCGACTACGGCTGAACAAGGAGTTCCACAGGTGAGTAGATTTATATCTACGGGGGAAGTCGGGTGGATGGCATATAGCACTCCCGCAAATTTTGATGGAAACCGATATATAGAATATGGTTAAGGAAACCTATATTAGAAAACTATGGATATGGTTAAAAAGATAGTTAGAGATGATATGAATGATTGAATATATATATCGAGATATGAGATGAAAGCTATAGGGATATGACTCCTTGACAAGATATGATAGAAATGATGTCTCGAATTAATACATAAGGATATGAAACGTAAATGTGAATCATGATATATAGATATGTAGTTGCAAAGAGAATCAATAGGAGATTATAGTAACATGTTATGAGGTCGATAAATACGACATGAGATTAATAAGATGAGTTGATGTGAGATATTGATGTGATAAAAAGAGTATAAGATGTGATATGATGACTTGGTTTGATATGTCGTTATATGGATGCGAGTCGATATGAAATTGATACGGATGTGACATGAGAGATAGGTATATATATATGGATAATGTTGTGGATCATGAGTGATATGCCGTACGAGACGTTAGGTCCGTACCCTCATTGTCATATAGGTTGATAAAATCCCTAATTGTTTAATGCCGCCGTATGATGGATTACCGTACGTGATGAGTGTATATGATGATTGATCCATACCCTTGACTAAAGGATACCGTACGATGGATTATGCCATACATGATGTTGTGAGGCTGGATGCCGATTGATAGATTCATCGACTCGGATATGTTATAGATACATATACCTTACGATGTACCTTATGCTACGTTCATGTCATTCTCATTGCATTATATATACCTGTGCTAGTACACCTACACCATTATCGATAATGCGTATGTTACACTTACAAAGATTGACCGACTCACACATTTTATCATCGATAATTGCTATGTCATTTACACAGTAGAATTGCAGCATCATGCTACTAATCTTGATTGTTCAGTATTGTCACATGACTCGTTTCATGATATACTTGCTATGCTCACATCACTATACCTGGTTGCATGATATACTTGATATGCTCACATTTCGGTTATATGTTTGCATACATCATAATTTATGATATTACGCATTGAGATGTTGTTTTCATGAGATTCTGGATTTGAGAACCGTGGTTATATTTCAAAGGAAATTATGTATTGTTTTAAAAACCCGGTTTCTCTTGATATGATATTTCGAGACGTCCACCATGTGTTTTCTCGGTTCTGAGATTGATATGTGAAACCCGATTCGAGGAGCGGTAGGCACCGTCTGCGGGTACATGGTGGACACGGTAAGGTACTCCGGGGCAAGAAATGATTTTCGTGGGGTAGCCGATGAGCCTGGCGGAGGGAACACTACCTACCGGTGATAGTATTTAGACTTGGCGGTTATCCGGAGGATATCGACCAGAGTCGTGAGATGGATATGAGGGCCGACCAGAGTATGCGGCGCCTGAGGGCCGATCTAAGGATGCGGTGTCTAAGATATGAGGATTTACGTGTCGATATTGGACACGGGTTTCATGATGTTTCGAGTGTCGATGTTGGACACTCAAGTTCCATGATTTTGATGTGTCGTTGATGGACACACATTGATGGATATCCTCATATTTACATGCATATGCTTTTATGATATTTACATGCATGATGTTGTGGTGTCATTGATGGACACGTAGATGTTATCCATATGCATACATGCATTGATTATATTGTTGGACGAGATCCACATGCATGCAGGCATTGATTATATTGTTGGATGTTATCTACAGGCATACAGGCATTGATTATTGTTGGCATTTATGCAGACACGGTCACCCTAGATATCATAGTATTACCTTTATGATATAGTTGACCTAGGAAATCGTTGATTTCTACCTGATGATGTTTTCTACCCACGAGTTGGCAACTCACCCCTGTTGTGCCACAGCTCTTGCAGGTTGACCGCATGGATCAGTAGCGGCATCGCTGACACCCAGCTGGCATTCGGGTGATTTGCTTTGGTATTCGTACCACTCTTATATTTACTATTCCGTTGTATCTAATTAACTCCATCAATCAGAAACCAGTATTTTTACAAGTAGTAAGACTTAGAAGAGACTTGTGGTTGCGATACTTAGAGCGAGGGGTTATATGTTCTCTTGGTGGGTTTGATGTCTTGCTTTACATTATCCTTTTGTGTTGATTTTCGCCATCGGGCGTCGTATACATATATTTCTGTCTTGCGTGGTTGTGATTCCGCCGATTGGCGAAGAGCTAGCTCCCGTTTAGGGATGCCTTTTATATTATCATGTATATGTGGTTTTGGATCAAAATATACAAGGGAGGTGCTGCCCAAATTTTTAAAAGACGAAATATGTTTTTCAACTAGTAAAATCCACCTGCAATTTTCATGTCCCCTGTATCTATGCATTTAAGAAAACATTTGATTTCATCATACCTCTATTTCAAACTTCACCTCTTTTATTTTTTAAAAAAAGGTTTAGATTTCTGGGCTTCGGCTTACTTAATTTATGTTACGCCTTTAGACGTGGCGTGATTTAAGTGCCGGTCACGAACTAAATTTCGGGTCGTGACACCCACCAAATCTGCGGAGTGGCTAATGGATCGTCGAAACCATTTGAATCTTTAGGTTCTATTAAATTTTCAGTAATCGTTTATGGTTCTGGAATCACTTCTAGTTCTACCATACTCCCACTAATGGTTTTTGAAAAAGAATCCATTTTACTAAAACTGTGGCGAGTCAAGAACAACATAACTATTGATCTTCCAAATGGTAGAATGTTAACCCTCATCAAAACCCGTGATAACCCACAAACTGCTATTACTGAAACGTGCCTTGAGATTGTCCAGATTCTGGTTTTAAGCATCAACCAGACTACTCATATATCTTAACATCATTAAGATATGAATCCATTCTATATCTAATATAGAAACAAATGCACTAATTTAATTGGAACCGGATTCAATAATCATACAGCTGTTTCCAGTGCATATCAACCAAATGGAAGAAAGACAAGCGACATTACACATCAAGGAATGCATCCACACATGAGTAACTGTTTCCCCCAATCAGAGCAAGGCTCTGTTAGAATTTCGAAAATTCAAATTTTGAAGCAACGCTTCAAATTTTGTGCGCTGCGCGCAACGCGCCATATGTCAGAAGCTGATACATCAGCGCAGCGCCCGAGGCAGTGCGCCCAATCAGAGCAAGGCTCTATTAAAAAACAAAATTAAAGAAGCAAAGTTTCAGTTGCGCAAGCGCTGCGCTGCGCGACACTTGTCAGCGCAGTTGCTTCTGCGCAAGCGCTGCACTGCGCGACACGTGTCAGCGCAGTCAGCGCAAACGCAGTTGCGCTGCGCTGTGCGCTGCGCAACACGTGTCAGCGCAGTTGCGCTGCGCTCTGCGCAGCGCGACACGTGTCACGCGCTGGGGCGTTTGCGCCAAACATAATTAAAATTCTAGTAAGATCTTTCTGTTCTTGTTAAAACAAGAAGATTGTCTTCTGTAAAACAGAAGCCCTTGGATCAAAGATCCAATGGTAGGGAAAATTCCCCAAATCACTCAGAGAATGATCTCCTTAACAAACTTAACAAGTCTACGGGCACTATATAAAGACCCCTAGACCCCAACTCAAAAGATCATCAATATTGTGAGAGATCAAGAACTTCAAAACAGAGAGAATTCTGAAGAAAATTCAAGAAAAAGGTAAAAAAACCTTTATAAAATAGAAGAATTTTTTCTGAATAGATCATTGATCTAAGAACAAGATCAATGATCTTCAATAAAAAAACAAATAATAATAGTGCCTTGCACTTTTTATGAACCATTGGTTCTGGAATCTTAAAGATTCTTTTCTTGAATCCAAAATTGGATCAAGTTATTGAAACAGTGCCTTGCACTTGTAAAACTGCACTGTTGCGCTCCTGGGTTAGCGCAAGCCACCAGAGAGTGCCATGTGTCAGCACCAGAACCACTTGCGCTATGCGCTTTTAAGATAGAGCATTGCTCTCTGAAATTGGCGCAACTCACCGGAGCGCGCCACGTGTCAGCAGCGCAAGCGCAGCGCACTACGCTTGCGTGACACGTGTCACTACCACAAGCGCTTGTGCTTAATGATTGGCGCAATGCGCCTGACAAATGCACTGCATTGTTTACTGAAGGGCTAGGCCCAAATCAAAAAGGTCTAGTAGGCCAAAATAAAAATGCAATGTATTAAAAGGGCAGAGCCCAAACAAAATAAAAATGCAATGCATTAAAAGGGCATAGCCCAAACAAAGTAGATGCTCTGCATCATTTATAAAAAGGGTAGAGCCCAAACAAAATAGATGCCCTGCATCATTTATAAAAGGGCAGAGCCCAAACAAAACAAAAAAATGCAGTGCATTGTTAAACAAGGGCAAAGCCCTAGCACAGGCCTAATAGGCCAAAGACAAATAAAAATGTTGAACATTTTTCAACTGGACTTAGCCCAATCATGGCCGTAAGCCCTCAAATTAAATTGACTGAGCAAGACCGCTCTCCTAAATAAATTTACATCCGGTTCAAGGGTACATCTCCGAACTTCTCTGACACCTATTGTTGTAATCTTTCAACGACGTCAGAGAGGCGAAGGGTCCCGACAACCACACATCAACATGGACTATGGGGTCCTTAAACCCACGAACTTATGCGTCCTTAAACCAAGATATAGACTGTGGGGTCCTTAAACCCACGGACTTATGCGTCCTTAAACGAAGATATGGACTGTGGGGTTCTTAAACACACGGACTTATGCGTCCTTAAACCAAGATAAGGACTATGGGGTCCTTAAACCCACGGACTTATGCGTTCTTAAACCAAGATACGGACTGTGGGGTCTTTAAACCCACGGACTTATGTGTCCTTAAACTACAATGGACCGCAATGTCCTTAAACTACCTATGGACCACTATGTCCCTAAACTGGAACAATAGAGTCCCCAAATGCTCTTTTGTCGGATCCAAACGATCCCGTTAAGTTGATCTTAGTCTCAAATCAGACTAACGTATCCTTAACGAACGTTTAAGTTGATCTTAGCCTCAATATGGCTAACGTGTCCTTAAACTAAAACACCAAACCCAAATCTAAGTAAATACAGATTTGGACTAATCCACGTCCTACGGGCGACGGCATAACTTAGTCTCCGTATACAATCCACGGGCAACCACAAACAAAAAAAACACACACGACACGAAGTGAAATTCTGGAGAAGGAGAAAGTTGTTACCACGATGCGGTAGCGTAATTAACTGCAGGGGATTGCGCCTGCAGGGAAGAGCGTCCCTACAATCAAAAACCCCTAAAGCAAGGGGGAATCTGATGAAGTCTGCTATATCGGCCGCATCCGTCTAAATCTCCGATACACGGTGCCATAAATCAACTTGGCATCTTCGGAGAGGTGGACGGATAAAACCAAATAGCATCTGCCCTGAATCTCAGGCAAGACGTTCAGTCTTGGCCGTCTTTCGGAGGGGAACAGATTCTGGCACGCCTGGTGGGACCTTTTCCTCTTTCCACTCCACACTTCATGTGTCGTCTTTGCGAACGAATTGCAGTTTGTTAATGGTTTCCTTTGGGTTGCAAGTTACAAAAATTTGGTCTTTTGCCTGGCGTAGAAATCAAGCATCAATGGCCTCCAATTGCTCGAACTGCTCGAAGTGCCAATGCAACCGACGCTCCGCCTCACCTGGAGGCGTAGCATATGGGCCTCAAGTGGCCTCCTTCCTTGCTATGCCTGTGGAGTAAGTGACTCAGGCTACCACTGGCCCGTTCTTCGGGACCATGCTCCCGCCAGCAAGCTTCACCATCTCTGTGCCCGTAGCGAAAGCCTCAAAGAAGTCGGTCTTCGATCGACTTGCTACTCCCACGGCCCCTCTCAACGGGTCGTCCAACTTCTCGGTCTTCACCAGACTGAGCCTCAACTCCAAAGGGCCTACCAAAAAGCCCATGATACCTGAGAAGGCCATCCCAAAGAAGACGTCTGCTCCCGAAGTCTCCAAAGCGGCTTCTCCTGTCAAGGAGTCAGTCTTTTCGAGGCTGACTATTCCAACTCCTGCCCTAGCTCGAGGATCTATCTTTGACAGATTAAATATTGCCACTCAAAGGACGACCTCAGTCTTTAAGAGGCTGGCACCAGCGGCGCCTCATTCCGACAGGGGGCAAGAAGAAGCTGTCTCTGTCGCTGAACCAATACCGACAACTCGTCACGCCCGACGGTGCCACTGGCACCGGATAAGGAAGACCGGGGGCAACTCCCCCTCTGGGATAACTCCAACAACTCCAACGGTGGAAGTTAATGCTGCTGTTCCAACTGGGAACAATTTTGAGCTGCTAAACAGGGTACACAGAAATTCGCCAACTGCGGTGCTCAAAAGATCTCCCCCACCGGTAGAGACCGCCGTAGAAGCAGAACCAGAAAAGCCGGAGCAGTCTCCTCAATGGCTGTCCTCCAGGATCTACAAAACGTAGCGACGAGTCCGAGAATCGGTGATTGATCCGAATTTCTCTCATCAGCATAAGAAGTCGAAAGGTCGGCAGGAAGAAAATCCTCCTGTCAAGCAACGAAAGACGACGACCACTTGGGTGCCCAAAGCAACGGCCCCCTCAACTTCAATGGCCCATAAGAGAAGGAGGCCAGAGAAAATTCCCACGCCCGCGGCCAATGCCAAGGGCGGCGAGCCCAAATGCCCTAAATCTGGGGGCATGGTGGTTCATACCGTCTACATGGCGTCTGGTAAAGAGGACAGCCGTGCATCTACAGGTCATCGACCGCTTACACGGTCAGTGACCAAAGCTCAGGAGCAGCAGCAGAAGCTCCAATAAATGATGACCGCGATGGCTGCACTCACTGGGCCAAAAGAAATCCCTGAAGCGTCCTCGGATGAACGCCAGGAACAAGAAACCGACGCTGAATTCCTTCGCCGGATATTGGAGAAGAAGGATAAAGAGGCTGCGGAACAAGCAGCCAGCATAAAGAAAATAGCCCTCTTATTCCAGGACATGGTGGGTATGATGATTCAACAAGATCCTCCTGCTGAAGATCCTCCGATCGTCCTTGAAGACGATAGGGGAGAAACGTCAAATCCTCCACCGGCTCTGTCAACAACCAAGGAGGAGGCAATCTCCAAAGTTGACCTGGACGAATACATAGCTCAGCAGATCCGGGTTCATCAGGCGACTGAAGCAGCCGGTCGGGTCGTAAAAACAGGTTGACTGTATCCGAGCTGGTACGATCAGATCAAGTACCCGCCAGGCTATACAATACCAAAATTCCATGTGTATAAGGGGACTGGCAATCCCCACCAGCATGTTGCCCAGTTCAGGGTGCTTTACGGCAACACTAGCGGTGATGATAAATTGTTGCTTCGCCAGTTCGTTGGTAGCTTATCGGATACAGCATTCGAGTGGTATTCCGAGCTCCCGAACGACTCTATCAAGACCTTTGCGGAGATGGAACTGCTGTTTACGCAACGTTTCACGAGTGCCAGCGAGCGTACCCCGATAACGGCATTGATTAATGCCAGGGTGAAGCCGGGCGAGACATGGGTCCAATATGCTATAAGGTGGCGGAACTTATGGTCAAAATGCGAGCAACGCATTGAAGAAGCGCCAGCAGTGGGTATGTTTGTGGGAACCCTCGATCTGCAGGCGACCATATCCTAATTTATGATGTTCTTCAAGCCGACTACCTTCCAAGCCCTGATCGACAAACTGGCCCAAATGGACCAGATGGGTCATAGACCACCCCTCCAAAGCCGGACTCCCGAAATGAAAAGGGGAAGGGAAAAGTGATCGTTGTCGCTAATGCTCAACAACAGCCGAGCAACTCGAAGCCGGTTGTTCGTCAAAATAATATGCGTCCGCACGTACCCCTTGAGGAGAGGCTAGGACGTCCTTACTCGTTTCCCCGAGATAAAAAGAGAAGATTATTCGAGCTGGCGTTGCGCAACCGACTCATAAATCTGCCGGATCCAAAACGTCCGTCGCAGCCAAATGATGTCAATGAGCCCAACTACTGTCCCTATCACCGAGTACTGGGTCATCCGATCGAAGATTGCTACGTCTTCAAAAATTGGATTGAAGATCAGTACCAACATGGCAAGTTCGCGTTGTTCGACAGATGGAAGGTGAGTCCGGCGCAACCTCACGCCTCTAAAAGGATGAATACGCCGGGGGCAACGTGCTCTCTCGTCGAAGAAGCCCTATGGGAGGTTGTGAGCCAAGACAAAGAGGATGCTGAACGATCTTCAAACGTGCCCAGCGATCAAGTGGAGGAACCCGTTGGAACCTCAGATCATTGAAGGGATGTTGAAGCCGCGTCCAACTCCAAATACCGATGGTGGTGGCCCAAGCACTCGCAACCAGCCATCAAAATCTTCAAAGAAGAAGAAAAAGAAATCCAAGAAGCCCGTGAAGCCAGGCGACAAGCGCACGGACTTACAAAAACAAATTGACGCGCTGGAGGAATACAACCAGAAAGCACGGACTCCCATTACACTCCAAGAGTTCCTCAACCACGTCTTTCAAGAGGAAGATGAAGGAGAAAGTTCGTCGGATGAATCTGAAGAATACGTGGCGAGCTGTCATGTGATTTCCCTTTCGTTCACGGACGATGAAGAGACTCCTTGCACTGAAAAGCTGGGGGCAGATCCTGAACCAAAAATTCTGAGGCTATCAGATGAAGTAATTGGCGCATTCCTCAATGAAGCTTTTTTAAAAAGTAAAGCTGACCGGGAACGCGAGGTGGTCATATTTGAAAGGGCTAAACGCCAGCGACTTGACGAAAAAGTTGGGATACTCCCGCTGGAGCAAAGTATGTCCACTGCAGATAAAACCAAATTCAAGACGAGGAAAAAGTTCGCTAAAGCCATGTCAATAGGAATGAAACTACCGTCCTCTCAAGGAAGCATTACTGGTGAAGCGAAAATGCACCCTTCCTACTGCTTGTATCATCGGAAGATTTCGCACCCTACTGAAGAGTGCAAAGCATTCGATAGATGGTGGCAAGGATATGTTGCTCACCGACAACATTTTAAGCGGGATAAGCGCAAAACTCGTCGGGAGCGGAAAAATACGACCGAAGGGCTTAACAGAACTACCGGTAATTATCGCATGGTTAACACCAGAGGATCACAAGTGCTTACATTCGGGAGCGATTCCGACGAAGAGCTGGCTCTTAGCCCCCTCTTTAAAGAGTCCACCTCGGGAAAAGAAGAAGAACCGAGGGCCTGCGAAAATATCCCGTTGCGCAATCACACGTTACCCGAAAAGAATCTCGGACCCTCAAATAAAAAAGATAAAGGGAAGGAAAAGGTCTCTGAGGATATCGCCCTAGATGACCAAGTCATGGAAGAGCTAGCCGCCAAGGACCCGCCGAAGAGAAATAAGGTGGATTACAACGTCTTAGCGCATCTGAGAAAGCTACCCTCGCAGCTCAGCATTCTTGACGCCCTTTTACTATCAAAAGAGGCGAGAGATTCGTTAATCAAGGCACTACAGGAGCCGGAACAATTCCAATCTTTCCTGGCTGAAGAAAAGATGAAGGATGAATTGGAGGAAGTGCACACGGTCGATGTCACTTTTGGCGATGAAGACCTTCTCCTTGGGATGTGCGAACACAATCGCCCCCTTTATGTCTCAGGATACTGCCACGATATAAAGATAGGCAAAATCCTGGTCGACAATGGATCCTCCGTTAATCTCCTCAATGTGCGGGTGTTAAAAGAAATCTGCATGAGCGCCCAGCACCTTGCTCGGGACAAGATCACCATCTCCGGGTTCGACTCCTAATCATCAAGAACTCTTGGGTCTGTGATACTGACGCTACGCTTTGGGCTACTCGTCACGGACATTAAGTTCCACGTCATAGACCCCAAGACGTGCTACAATGCTCTGCTCGGCCGACCATGGTTACACGAGTACAACATCATCCCTTCTACACAATATCAGTGTATGAAGTATTTTAAGGATGGTCTCGAGTATTCCGTGACGGGCGAACTGAACCCGTTCTCCATGAACGAGGTCCGCAAATATGAAGATGCCAAATACTTCTTACCGGATTTTGAAGACACGGAGAGGTGTCACAAGCCGGAGAACAAAGCTAATGCCACCATCCTGTCTTCGGCAGTGATACCGAGGAGGAAGAGGAGATGATTTATTCGGTTCCACCCCAACACAACAAGCCGGGACCATCTGCTCCTACGTTGATATTTGGTAGTGACTTGGAAGATGAGGTCCATACCGTATTCTCTGCTCGACCTTTAATACAAACGTTCGCTGATGAAGAGCAAAGTCTGCAAGTCGCCATGGTGCTGCTTAAACACCGTAAAGAACTAGATGCACTTGATATCTACAGTGTAGAGGAGCTGCGGACGTTCTACGTCCCTCTCAGGAGAAAAGGCGAAAAAGCAATTCTATTCTACCGCTCTAAAGAAACCAAAGTGGAGAAAGAAATCTGGCACGGCGCGGATCCTACGCTTGACAGACTTCAGCACATTCGTCTCCCCATGTATTATACAGAAGGCTTGAAAAGGCTATTGAAGCGCCGGGGGATATCTTTTAAACAGACCGCTCGAAAGCCAAATTCTATGACAGGGTCTGGAATGTTCCTGGGACTCAGCGCAAATTGCCTAATGGGAGAATGGAAACAATTGGGCTTGGATACATTCGGTCCAAGAAACGAGAGCTACTCCATGATTGCTACGTCGTGCATGACTTCGATGAAGAAGCAGATGCTCAATGGGAGGACGCTAATCCTGAACCAGTAAAAGTTCCTGATGCAGAAGTGTCCAGTCCGTCGTTCAAAGAGCAAATGGACAAGCTTATAAGGGAAGCTGGTCAAAAAGTCCGAGACGATCATAACCGCGAAATGGCCCTCTACGAGAAAGCCAAAACGCAACGCCTCCTCCAACAGGCTGTGAAAGATGAAAATGCCGCTCCCTGTCAACCTGTTATAAAAAAGGCAAAGCGCAAAGACAGAAATAAGTTGAAACGCGAAAATGACGCTCAACAGCAACAAAGCGGGACTAAGAGGCCACGCAAGCGGGAATCGAGCCGTTCCGATCTATCCCTCATAAGAAAAATGGGTCGAGCGTACTCTTTTCCTCGAGACAAGCGAAGAAAATACTTGACCTCGCTCTAAGACATCAGATGCTTACACTGCCGGAGTCTAAACACCCCGAACAAGCAAGCAAAGTCTCTCATCCGGACTATTGCCCTTATCACCGAGTGATAGGGCACCCTCTCGAGGACTGCTTCACCTTCAAGAATTGGGTCGAAGATCAGTATCAGCTCGGCAAGTTCACTCTGTCTGACAACTGGAGGGTAACGCCGCCACAGAAGCACGAACCCAAAGCTATGAGAGCAGAACCAGTTCCACATTGGGCTTGGAAGCGAATTCGTACTTGTCACATGATAACAATATCAAAAGAAAATCCCGAGAACATGGATGACCTTCCCTGGTGCTTTAAAAACAGCAACGACGAGGTGATCACAGAATTCCCACCAGCGCCAAAAGAGCTGGAAGATGGAATACATACCACTGCGGATAACCTCAAGAAAATTGAGTTGGGGACGGTGAACGACCCGCGACCGACATTCGTCAGCGAGCTGCTATCTGAAGAAAGGGTGACCGCGTTAAAAGACTTGCTTGTACAACATAGAGATTGCTTCGCATGGAACTATTCCGAAATGCCGGGACTAGATCCAGAAATTGCTGTGCACAGATTAGCGATATCTCCGGACGTCAAGCCGGTCAAACAAGCGCCAAGGAGAATGCGGCTCGAGCTTAAGATGAGTATCAATGCTGAGGTCAAGAAGCTGATCGACTCTGGCTTCGTCCAGGAGGTCCAGTATCCCGAGTGGATCGCCAACATCGTCCCCGTGATGAAGAAAAATGGGGCAGTGCGCATACGCGTAGATTTTCGGGATCTCAATAAAGCTTGCCCGAAAGACGATTTCCCAATGCCATTCACCGAGCTGATGATAGATAATACGCCCACTCACGAGGTTTTCTCCTTCATGGATGGCTCATCATGGTATAATCAGATAAAGATGCACCCCGAAGACCAGAAGCACACCGCCTTTAGGACCCCTTTGGGTATATTCTGCTACAAGGTGATGCCCTTCGGTCTAAAGAACGCCGGTGCCACCTATCAGAGGGCCATGACGAAAATCTTTGATGACCTTATACACGAAATCGTCGAATGCTATATCGACGATCTCGTGGTTAAAAGCAAATCATACGAGGAACATCTCGAGCATTTGAAGACCGTATTTCAACGCCTTCGACAATACAACTTGAAGATGAACCCTCTCAAGTGTGCATTCGGAGTTTCCTCGGGCAAATTCCTGGGATTCATCGTCCGACACCGAGGTATTGAGATAGATCCGTCAAAGATCAAGGCGATCATGGAAATGCAGCCGCCAAGGACTCTCAAACAGCTGCGGTCTCTCTAAGGGAAGCTCGCGTATATACGGCGATTTATAGCCAACCTTTCAGGAAAGTGCCGTCCTTACAGCCACCTGATGAAGAAGGGAACCCCGTTCGTCTGGGACTAAAAATGCCAAAGCGCGCTAGACGGGATCAAGCAATACCTGTAAACCCGCCAGTATTGGCTGCTCCGGTCAAAGGAAAGCCCCTCATTCTTTATACAACCGCCCTCGAAGGTTCCTTAGGCGCATTATGGGCGCAAGAGAACGATCAACGGAAAGAAAGAGCACTCTACTATTTGAGCCGAGTTCTACTGGGGGCAGAAAGCAACTATTCCCCTATTGAAAAACACTTCCTGGCGTTGATCTTCGCGATAACAAAGCTTAGGCACTATGCGTTGGCACATGAAGTCCGTCTCATTTCGAAGGTGGACCCCCTTAAGTATTTAATGTCGAAGGCCATATTGACGGGGCGACTCGCTAAATGGGCCCTACTCTTGATGGAGTTCTCGATAGCGTATCAACCTCTTAAGGCAGTGAAAGGCCAGGCCATCGCCGACTTCCTCGCTGAGCATCCGATACCCGCCGATTCTCCTTTGAATTGCGATCTTCCAGAAGAACATGCGTTTGATGCAGTCGACGGTGGTGATACCCGATGGGAGCTTTATTTCGATGGAGCATCTTCAATGAAGAAGCGCAAACAAAGTACCCCTATAATCAAATCGGGGGTATGACTCATCTTTGTAACTCCACAAGGAGGGATAATGCGCTTTGCTTTCTCCCTAACAGAGACGAGGACAAACAATGAAGACGAATACGAAGCTTTGATACCAGTCCTCGAGATCGCCATCGACATGAGAATTGAAAACCTCCTCATATACGGAGATTCTCAACTGGTCGTTAGTCAAGTAAACGGTGACTACCAGACATTCAAACCAGAGCTGGTGAAGTACGGCGAAAAGGTGCAACAATTGTTGACCCAAATTCCCTCCTACACTTTGGAAAACATACCGCGCGTGGAAAACATCAAAGCGGACGCATTAGTCAAGCTTGCTAAAGAACTGGCTGACAAGAACCTTGATGACGTCAGAATTGTGGTACAAAGCCGTCGGGCGCTTGCCCCAGCGGAAATATCTCCGGAATCGCCCGAAGAGAAGGAAGCGACTGAGCAAATGGCTATGCAAATAAAAGACCGGGAAAAGGCCGAGGATTGGAGGGAAGTCTTTATAGACTGCTTCAAATACCATCGAACGCCCGAAGATGCGTCCTCAAGACATCAGCTTATGAAACGAGCTTTGTCTTTCGCCTTCGTCAATGATACTCTGTACAAGAGGTCATTTGATTCTCTGTGGTTGAGATGTCTGGGATCTGAAGAGGCAAAAAGAGTCGTTCAGGAAATTCACGACGGACTCTGCGGTTCTCACCAAGCAGGCCCAAAGATGAAGTTGAAGATCAAACGGATGGGCTATTACTGGCCCACGATGATTCAGGACTGCCTCGAGTATGCGAAGCAGTGCCACTCATGCCAAATTCATGGGGACTTTCATCCACCAGCATCCAAATCCACTCCATCCAACGGTGGATAGCTGGCCATTCGAAATGTGGGGAACTGACATAGTCGGCCCCATCGAACCAGCATCGTCCAGGGGACATCGTTTCATCCTGACAACGACTGACTACTTCTCCAAATGGGCAGAAGCAGTACCGTTGAGAGAAGTGAAGACGGAGAATATTCTCCATTTCTTCAAGACGCACGTCATCTATCGGTTTGGAACTCCGAGACCGATTATCTCCGACAACGGGCCAGCTTACAGAAGCCACAAAATCAGTCGTTTCGTGCAACAACACAATATAGAATGGAGATATTCCTCGGTTTATAATCCGCGAGCTAACGGTCTGGCCGAGGCCATTAACAAGACCTTGACAAAGATCATGAAGAAGACGGTGTCCCGAAATAAGAAGGACTGGCATGAGAGACTGCAAGAAGCTCTCTGGGTGTATCGAACTACGTTCAAGACAGCCACTAACACAACGCCATATGCGTTGGTATTCGGTACAGAAGCAGTACCCCCCCTCGAGATAGAGTTACCCTCTCTACGAGTGGTAGTCCATTATGAGCTAACAAACGAGGAAAATGCTCACCTTCGGCTTGAGGAACTTGATACCCTTGATGAAACCCGGCTCATAGCGCAACAAAATCTGGAGGCCTATAAAGCAAAGATGACGCGCTCATACGAAAGATTGACCCGGCCGAGGACATTCCGCCAAGGCGAACTCGTGCTAGTGGTCAAAAGGCCTATGATCCCCAATCGCGCCAAGCGGGGAAAATTTGAGCCAAACTATGAAGGCCTGTACATCATAGACAAGGTCTACCAGGGTGGAGCCTATCTACTCATGGATATGCACGGTGAAAGGCCTTACAGGCCAATAAATGGTCGATTCCTAAAGAAATACTACGCTTAGCGAGTTACTGTCTAGGTCAATGATAGATGACGACGACTATGTCCGCTCGCTATCTTCTTAAGCTCAAACTTTATAAGCAGTAGCCAGCCTTCTCCTGGACGGACTGAAACATTCTTAAACTAACAAAGGACCGAAACGTCCTTAAACTACTACCGCAGCATCCTTAGGCTGACGAGATGAATTAAAAAAAAGAAAAAGAAAAAAATATAAAAAAATAATAAAAACGGTATGTCCATAAGCAAAAAGGGCACGGATGAAAACCCGAAAGGGCTCCGTGAGTAAAAACAGCAGGGCTACCGGCGAGTGTTCGTGAAAACCCGAAAGGGCGAGACCTCGTAAAAAAAAATATAAAAATAAAAAGAATAAAAAAAAGGTATGTCTATAAGCAAAATGGGCACGTGTGAAAACCCGAAAGGGCTCCGTGAGTAAAAACAGCAGGACTACCGGCGAGTGTTTGTGAAAACCTGAAAGGGCGCAATCTCGTTAAAGGACACTTACAGGGTCCTCTCGACCTTGTAAGGAGAAACCACCCGCATGAGATCCTTACGACTCACAAGGGAGCAACACACTTAGAGATCCTCACGATTTCTAAGGAGAAAATACACTTGTGAGATCCTCACGACTCGTAAGGAGAACTCTCTTATGAGACCCTCACGGCTTATAAGATTTGAAAGTCTTAAGTTACAGAGGCCTAAACCTGTGCTTAAGCAAACCCCCCACAACCTTCGATATTGCCCTACAAGTGGTTCAATACTGACCCTTGTATACAATCCATGGACGCAAATAAACATTTCCCTAACCAAGTCTCATCCGTGACTGGGGATATGTACGCATGATGAACAACCCTTGTAAGTCCTCTCGACTTACAAGGAGAAAACCCTCCTGTAGGATCCTTACGACTTACAGAGGAACATACACTTAGGAATCCTCACGATTCTTAAGGAGAAAATACACCTACAAGATCCTCATGACTGGTAGGGAGAAATACCTTTGTGAGACCCTTACGGCTCACGAAGTTAAAAGCCTTAGTCGACAGAACCTTAACCCTGTTCGCTAAGCCACCTTTGTTCGCATCGACAGAGGAAAATGATGATTTGCTCCTGGCAATATCCCAGTTGTAGCGGTGCTGATGCCGAAATCGGTATCTAATTTCAGGTTTACGGTGAAAAGCCAATAAGCCGCACATGCATACGAAATAGCCGAAATGATGGGGCAGCTTGCAATAAAAAGCAGCAAGTAAAGAAAATGCATGCATACAAAACAGCCGAAATGATTGGGCAACTCGCAATGAAAAGCAGCGAGTAAAAATAAAATAAATAGCCGAAATGATTGGGCACCGCGAAAAAATAGCCAAAATTATTGGGCAATCGCGACCTTTGCGATATAAAAGCTGAAATGATAGAGCATCGCGGAAATAAAACAATAAAAAATATATGATGAAACTTTCGCGTTACAGGTGAGATCACATCGATCTCTGTATACAATCCAAGGGCACAAACAAAGAAGGAACCACACCTTCCCAACAGGCTCCGCCAGAAAGCTAAGCCAAATCTCGACGGTTCGCAAACAGCCTAGAGACAACCGCGACATTCGTCTCGATACAGCAGACGCAGTGCCAGCAAACGAAGCGAAGATCAAATTCCTAGCTTCACGGTTTTGATGGTAACTTATATAAAACCTGAAAGACCACCACAGATCAGTTCAACTCAGGGAAACTAGCGTTCTTGATTAGAGCCTCCTGATTCGCATCGACTCGCAGAGAAACTAGCGTCTCCACGAGAAATTCCCGATTCGTCTCAACCCCGAAGAAACCAGTGTCTTCGGAAAAATCCTTCGACTCAGGGAAACCAGTGTCCTTGACGAAGAAAATCCTGATTCGCGTCGACCCGCAGAGAAACTAGCGTCTCCGCGAGAAATTCTCGATTCGTTTCAACCCCAGGGAAACAAGTGTCCTTGGCAAACTCCTCAACTCAGGGAAACTAGTGTCCTTGATGAGAGCCTCCTGATTCACATCGGCTCGCAGAGAAACCAGTGTCTCCGTGAGAAATTCCCAATTCGTTCAACCCCGAAGAAACCAGTGTCTTCGACAAAATCCTTCGACTCAGGGAAACCAGTGTCCTTGACGAAGAAAATCCTGATTCGTGTCGACCCGCAGAGAAACTAGCGTCTCCGCGAGAAATTCTCGATTCGTTTCAACCCCAGGGAAACAAGTGTCCTTGACAAAGAAAATCCTGATTCGCGTCGACCCGCAGAAAAACTAGCGTCTCCGCGAGAAATTCCCGATTCGTCTCAACCCCGAAGAAACCAGTGTCTTCGGAAAAATCCTTCGACTCAGGGAAACCAGTGTCCTTGACGAAGAAAATCCTGATTCGCGTCGACCCGCAGAGAAACTAGCGTCTCCGCGAGAAATTCTCGATTCGTTTCAACCCCAGAGAAACAAGTGTCCTTGGCAAACTCCTCAACTCAGGGAAACTAGCATCCTTGATAAGAGCCTCCTGATTTGCATCGGCTCGCAGAGAAACCAGTGTCTCTGCGAGAAATTCCCGATTCGTCTCAACCCCAAAGAAACCAGTGTCTTTGGCAAAATCCTTCGACTCAGGGAAACCAGTGTCCTTGACGATAAAATCCTGATTCGCGCCAACCCACAGAGAAACTAGCGTCTCCGCGAGAAATTCTCGATTCGTTTCAACCCCAGGGAAATAAGTGTCCTCGGCAAACTCCTCAACTCAGGGAAACTAGAGTCCTTGATGAGAGCCTCCTGATTCGTATCGGCTCGCAGAGAAACCAGTGTCTCCGCGAGAAATTCCCGATTTGTCTCAACCCCGAAGAAACCAGTGTCATCGGCAAAATCCTTCGACTCAGGGAAACCAGTGTCCTTGACGAAGAAAATCCTGATTCGCGTAGACCCGTAGAGAAACTAGCGTCTCCGCGAGAAATTCTCGATTTGTTTCAACCCCAGGGAAACAAGTGTCCTTGGCAAACTCCTCAACTCAGGGAAACTAGCGTCCTTGATGAGAGCCTCCTGATTCGCATCGGCTCGCAGAGAAACCAGTGTCTCAGTGAGAAATTCCAGATTCGTCTCAACCTCGAAGAAACCAGTGTCTTCGGCAAAATCCTTCGACTCAGGGAAACCAGTGTCCTTGACGAGAAAATCCTGATTCGCGTCGACCCGTAGAGAAACCAGTGTCTCCGCGAGAAATTCTCGATTCGTTTCAACCCCAGGGAAACAAGTGTCCTTGGCAAATACCTCAACTCAGGGAAACTAGCGTCCTTGATGAGAGCCTCCTGATTCGCGTCGGCTCGCAGAGAAACCAGTGTCTCCGCGGGAAATTCCCGATTCGTCTCAAATTGCAAGATAAAGCCTCAGGCAGCAGGGATTAAAAAACTTGTTTCCTGAGCACCGGGACCCTGCAAGTCGGTCTAAAATGGTCTCTTGCATACTATTCATGGGTCTCACTCTCCAAAGTCGAATCTCTACAAGGAGGGAAACAACCGCTTACGGGTCCTCTCGACTCATAAGAGGGAAAATTCTCTTATAAAATCCTTACGACTTATAAGAGAAAACACACTTAGGAATCCTCACGATTCCTAAGGAGAAAATACACCTACGAGATCCTCTCGATCCGTAGGGAGAAAAGTCTCCATGAGACCATCACGGATCATAGTGTTGAAAAGTCTTAGGCGGCAGATCTGAACCTGCTGCCTAAGCCCTCACTATTTCTCAAAAAAAAAAACTAAGATGTTCACTCTTTTATTTGTCGACCGTGTTTGTTGAGACAGCATGCTTATAATGTGAGAAAGGGAGAAAGCAAAAGAGCATACAAGACATTGCAAAGAAAAAATGTGTATCTTTATTTATTAATACAATCAAATATATGGTGAATCATACAAAAGAATAAAGAATGGATACATCTTATTCGAATTTTTTTTTTTTTTTACAAATATATTGATACAAGGGCAGCTACTGGGAAGGAAGCGTCTTGCATAGCTCTATCAATTGTTCGCGCACATCCTTCCACAATTTCTCCTGATCGGCCACCACCGCCAGTTCCGCCTCCACTTGAGCCCGCTGCTGCAAGAAAGAGGCAAGCTGCTCCCCCATGGCCTGATAAGCTGCATCGCGGCCTGGGGTGTCACGCTCGGCAACATCAAGCTTCCGCTTCAAGTTTAGCCCATGAGAGATGCGTTCCAGGAGGCCCTCAAAGATAGCCTTCACTTGGGCAGCATTCGCCTCAACCTCAGCACGCAGCCGAGCCGTTTCCCTCGAGGTCTCTTGGTATTCCCTCAGCCTCGAAGCTGCTTCTTGTTCCAAGTGGTAGACGTAAGAAGCGCTTTGCTCAATCCACGCAGCTCTTTGAGTGCTTGCGGCTAAGATCTCGGGAGCAGGCGCATAAGCTCCAGTTGATGCAGGCGGGCCTCGATCTCCTTGCAGTGGTTAACCCAAGACGCGACGATGTCCTCGTTATGGAAGTTCACGAGTATCACCAGCATTGGGATAACCTCCGTAGCAAAATCTGCGGAAGACGTAGGAGTTTCGATGTCGAGCTCCTCAATGTAGTCGCTCACTATGCGCAGACTATTCGCGGTGCCTTTCGAGGATGGACGTCTCAAGAAAGGGCCCCCTGGCATCGTAACGCGAGATTCAAAAGGTGCCGAGATCGGAACGACAGCTGAAACGATAAAATGTGATTAGATGACGGTTTAAGAAATATGAAAAAGTCATTAATAAGATAGTCTACTATACCAGCTGCAGCAGGTGGCAAGGCCGGAAGGGCCGGTGGCGTGACCGATCTTTCATTTCCTCCTTCGATTTGTAGCACTGCAATCAGGACGAGAGAAAGTTAGAAATAATTCCATTACTGAAAAAGAAAGACATCAATTGGAAACTACACTCACCAACGCCACTGGAGGAAGAAGCGAGTTCAGATGGGAAGGAGAAGTGTGGGAGCAACACTTGATAAAGATGGTCAAAAAGCACTCCTGAAAAGACACAACAGCACGACTTTAGTACATAAGTTATGCGTCTGAAAGATAAAACTGGTAAGTTGCAAACCCATACCTCCCAACATCTTTGATGGTACAAGGGAGGGCTGAGAGGTGACCACCGCCAAGGCAGTAGTTGGCGGCGCTCCCTCGAGCAATGGGGCAGCGGCACTGGCCGCACCTGCATTAAAAACAAGGATAAACTTGTCAGAAGCGGTTGCAAGATAAAAAAAGGGGGACTGTAACTCGAGATTTACCTGATAAGCTGCCGGCCGAAACGGAGGCGTCTCCCTCCTCCATCGATATGAGGCCACCCCCCGTGGCCTCATCACCCGACTCAATGGGGGCTGTTGTCGTGCTCGCGCGGCCAGGAGACGGCGGAGGACCGTAGACGGGGAGGGCAATAATCGGAGTATTGCCGGACTCTTGAGAAAGAGCGGCTGGCTCTTCCCAAGAGTTATGCCTATCTCACCCGCTACTTCTTCGGGCTTAGCGGTCTCCATCGTCTCATCCGCCATCACCGCAGGTTCGCCAGTCTCAAGCACCTCGTCCGCCGCTGCCCCGAGCTCAGTTGTAGCGGTCGTCTCATTTGCCGCCACCTTAGGCTCAGCATCAACGACCTTCTCGGGTGCAGCTCCCTTATCCCCCAGCTCAGGCTCGGCAACCCTGGCGATGTTGCCCACCGTCGGCTCGGATTCGACCGGTGCCTCCTCTTCTATTTCCTTAGGTTCGACGGTCTCCGTCTCCCCCTCGGTTGGACTTGGCCCTGCAAGACAAGATATATAAGAACCGGTAAGTTTACAATTCTTACAAATAAATCTTGAAAGATGCGTCACCTGAGGTAGACTTATCGTTGGCACTCCGAGCAGCATGCGCCACCTGTCTGCGAGCGGTGGATAGGGCGACGGGGGCCTCTTCTGAGGGAGTATCAGCACGAGGGACGGTGCTTGGGCCTGCTCCCACGGCCAAAGCAGCCCTGTGTGCCTTCGCCTCGCGCCTTAGCCGCTTTCTCTCCTCTCGAGCCGTCAGGACGGAGCTCTCCAAGGCTTCCCTCATTGAGGCATCCTCGTCCGTGAACAGGGATGCCTCCAAATCCTTCAAGGCATCCCTCATCGATTTATCAAGTCGAGATTCTTGCGGCAGCCCCGAAGAGGCTGGGACTTCAGTAGAGGGTCCGGGGAGAGTTCCCACATCAGCTGGCGCAGCCCCTGCAAAGAAACAAAGGAAGAAGGTTAGATTGGCCATCAGAAAGGAGGATAAAAACTCAATAAGACGAAACGTACCAACACCCGTTAAAGCGCGCTTATTTTCCTCCTCCTGGAAGGTTTTCAAAGAAGCAGCGATGGCTTCTTCGGTAGTGACACCTGTTAAAAAAGGGGGAAACGCATTAGTCGAGGATAATGATAAAAATGATATAAAATGATGGAGAGTACAGCTAATGATTACCTGCTCGAGCGAGTTTATCCAACCACGCTTCAAGTCTGGCTGATCGCTCAGAGGCCACAATGGCGGCCGCTAGATCGGTGTCTGCTGGGTCTACCGAGAAGCCCTTATTGTTGCCATATTCGCTTATACCTTCGGTAAGAGAGGCCTGAGGCTCCTCTAAACCGAGGATAGCATTGAGAGAGAGGAGCGACTTCTTCTTCCTCTTCTGCCCACTAGCCTTGGGTGCACCCGAGATTGACTTGCGCTTGGCAGGCATCCTAGGGCGGCGGGTCCCGATATCCGCGCCTACGCCGGACTCTGGCAAAACCACATCTACCGTATCCACTGGAGCACGGGGCGCTGGTGGTGCATCCGCAGTACTACGGAGCGGCAGTCCGCGTGGAAGGCTCAACACACGCGGTGGCATGGCTCTGGCATCTTTTAGCGAAGGAATGGCCGGGGTTCTTGGCTTCAAGGGAGCCTTGCGATCGCCGCCGGGAGGCGCACCCTTGCGGTCAACCAGCATGCGCTTCTCCACAAGAATAACAGGACCCATTGCATGTGCGTACCAGGCCACGTACACGTTGAGGACTTTGGGGACGCAGCTCGGCTCGCTGATGAAGAAATAGGAACCCGTGTTAAGCCACATAAAGTGGTGCATTGCATTCTTTATCCCCTCTCGGCTAACCATGGGCTTTTCCAAGAAAGCTTCCATCGGGATCCCCTGGTGATAGCTCGATTGCTGAGCAAACCGGTGAGGGTTATACCTCATGAAGAGTGCCGTCTTATTCTGCCTAAAGACCAAGTAGCCCGGCCGAATGGAATAGAGGTGGGGGATCTCCCGAGCTTTCAATATGGAGGCCCGTCCTTAAAAACATCGTGCAGCGGCACTACCGACTTAGTGTTTTCTGAGCCTACGGTTACGACCTTGTCCAAAAAAGAAACCTTCGCTTCGACCAGGTGTGGACGAAAGAGTAGCCCCCTATCCTCTCGCGGAGACGCAACCACGATCGAGGCGCTGACCAGCCGCATGACTCTCGGGAGTCTGCACTTTTCAAAAAACGGAGGGACCTTGTGGACGCCGAACACCCTGTGCACGTGCATTTCCATCCAAGAGGTGAAGTAGTGCATCGGGAAATTAGCAGGTTGCACCCCGGGTTCATTAGCGTCCTCCGCCACGCTAAGTCCATTATAGAGGTGAGCCAACCCGGCAATTCCTATTGTTAACTGCAGGCCAGCCACCATCCGATGCGCTGGGTAGAAAACGGATGGCCGCATGAGGCGCGGGTGCATGGGGAGCGCAAAGCTGCACAACCACAATCCCAGGAACCCTATAAAAAAGGTTTCTTCATCCATGCCCGAGACGGCGATCTCCGATAACGGCGTGACGGTGGCGCTGTGGAGATAAAAATCCTTTTGATCGCCCTCCGATGTTGGTCGACGGTCCAGGCCGAAGCCGAAAGGGTCGTCAAGCTTGGCGAACTTCTCACACTGTTCCGATAGAAACTCCGGTCGGATGAAGCGGGCAATGAAGTCCGCGAAACTGACTCCCCGGGTGCCCGATTCCAGATAGAGCCCTTCATCGATCTCCAGCACCTTCACCAGGCCCGGAAACTGGTGCTGAATAGCGTTCTCCGGCGTCAGGTTGAACACCAACGGCTTGGTGGCAAAGAAATATTCGTCAGGAGGAAGCAGCTCCTCATAATGCTCCCCCCTCATCGGCAGACCCGAGATTTCGGCGAACTCCTCCAAGGAGATAGAGACCTCCTTATCCTCCATCAGGAAGGTGTGGGTGGGGATATTCCATTGTTCGATAAAAGCCTTAACCCACCACGTTGGAGGAGAGGGATACTCGAAGAGCGAAACGTAGATAACCGAATTCAAGCCAATCTTCGTCAAATGGATCCTTTTCGCCGATAAGATATACCGGGCCCACTGCAAATATCCGGCGGGCGGTCGCGGGACCAATCTAATATTATAGGCCTGTCCCCAAGGGCGTGCTTCACCCTGACAGATTCTCCTCCCTAAAATGTCTATTGCCGGCGGCTGCTGCACGGGAATAGCACCAATTGCAGGCTGGAGGAGGTCATCTGAATTCCAATTTTTAACCTCCACGGCATACTTCACTGGGGGTTCATCCGCATAAGGGATAGAAAATATCGGCTCAGACGGCGTAGCAAAACCAAAGATTCGGCGACCCTGGACGATATCCTTATACCACCTACCCCACAAGTGAAGGTTCTTATGCTTGGGGTCATGATCCTTGATGAGAGTGAGCACCTCTCGGTCCATTGGTTCCTGGGGAAATCCTCCCTCCGAGCGAACGAACGGGAACGACAAGTCAGCAGGCATGTTTCCTGTAAAGAGACAAAAGTCAGCCGACGGTGTTGTAACTCCAACGCTTGGCGTTTTTTTTAAAAATTTTACACCACACTGCAATGCAGTGGGTAGGGGAACAAATGGGGACCCACAAAATCTGGATGACAGTGCATCATTTAACAAGACAGCCCCATCATTGGGTGAGACTGTCAATTAATGAAAAGATCCCCAAGAGAATATCCTCATTGATAGGAAATCCCTAGAGACAAGGAGAAAATCTCCTCTTTTAGAGCAAAGCTCTGTTACAGAGTGACATTTGTCAAACTCTGGTCTCAAGGGAATAAAATTTCCTAAAAAAGATCCTAGCTCTATAATAATGATGGAAAAATCCATCAAAAAGAAAACTTTAACTCCTAAAGATTAAAAATTTGGGATCTTACAGATCCATGAAAACTTTTAGGAATTCTCCATTTTCAGATCAAAAAAGATCTACATTTGATCCATGAGCAAAGCTCTGTTCATGGGTTAAAACCCATGAACAAGATCTCTGTAGATCTATGAACTTTTGAGAGCAAGGCTCTGTTGATGAAACTCCAAAAGGGTTTTCTTTAGATCAAAGATCTATGAGAGCAAGGCTCTGTTAATTAAATTAAATTTAATATAATTTAATTTTACCTAAAATGATTCTAAGTTCTGATCTCTGGAGCTCATGGAAAGAAACGAGAGTAAGGCTCTAAAAATTCTTAAACAAGAGCAAGGCTCTGAAATTCAAGTTCTTGAAAATGGTAAAAAATTACCAAGGACCAAGGGTCCTATTTATAGGCACCTGCGCCCCCTCAACTTACCCCTTTGATCCAACGGCCAGGATCTTGCCACCGTTGCTCTCACGTGCGCGCCACGTGAGCGCAATGGTGGGGGGGGCATTTGTTTCCCCCAATCAGAGCAAGGCTCTGTTTGAATTTCGAAAATTCAAAATTTGAAGCAACACTTCAAATTCCGTGCGCTGCGCGCAACGCGCCACGTGTCAGAAACTGATACGTCAGCGCAGCGCCCGAGGCAGTGCGCCCAATCAGAGCAAGGCTCTATTAAAAAACAAAATTAAAGAAGCAAAGCTTCAGTTGCGCAAGCGCTGCGCTGCGCGACACGTGTCAGCGCAGTTGCTTCTGCGCAAGCGCTGCGCTGCGCGACACGTGTCAGCGCAAACGCAGTTGCACTGCGCTATGCGCTATGTGACACGTGTCAGCGCAGGTGCGCAAGCGCAGCTGCGCAAGCGCAGCTGCGCGACACGTGTCAGCGCAGTTGAGCAAGCGCAGCTGCGCTGCGCTCTGCGCTGCGTGACACGTGTCACGCGCTGGGGCGTTTGCGCCAAACAGAATTAAACTTCTAGTAAGATCCATCTGTTCTTGTTAAAACAAGAAGATTGTCTTCTGTAAAACAGAAGCCCTTGGATCAAAGATCCAATGGTGGGGAAAATTCCCTAAATCACTCAGAGAATGATCTCCTTAACAAACTTAACAAGTCTACGGGCACTATATAAAGACCCCTAGACCCCAACTCAAAAGATCATCAACATTGTGAGAGATCAAGAACTTCAAAACAGAGAGAATTCTGAAGAAAATTCAAGAAAGAGGTAAAAAACCTTTATAAAATAGAAGAATTTCTTCTGAATAGATCATTGATCTAAGAACAAGATCAATGATCTTCAATAAAAAAAACAAATAATAATAGTGCCTTGCACTTTTTATGAACCATTAGTTCTGGAATCTTAAAGATTCTTTTCTTGAATCCAAAATTAGATCAAGTTATTGAAACAGTGCCTTACACTTGGAAAACTGCACTGTTGCGCTCCTGGGTTAGCGCAAGCCACTAGAGAGTGCCACGTGTCAGCACCAGAACCACTTGCGCTATGCGCTTTTAAGATAGAGCATTGCTCTCTGAAATTGGCGCAACTCACCAGAGCGCGCCACGTGTCAGCAACGTAAGCGCAGCGCACTGGCGCAGCGCACTGCGCTTGCGTGACACGTGTCACTACCACAAGCGCTTGCGCTTAATGATTGGCGCAAAGCGCCTGACAAATGCACTGCATTATTTACTGAAGGGCCAGGCCCAAATCAAAAAGGTCTAGCAGGCCAAAATAAAAATGCAATGCATTAAAAAGGCAGAGCCCAAACAAAATAAAAATGCAATGCATTAAAAGGGCAGAGCCCAAACAAAGTAGATGCTCTGCATCATTTATAAAAAGGGCAGAGCCCAAACAAAATAGATGCTCTGCATCATTTATAAAAGGGTAGAGCCCATACAAAACAAAAAAATGCAGTGCATTATTAAACAAGGGCAAAGCCCTAGCACAGGCCTAATAGGCCAAACACAAATAAAAATATTGAACATTTTTCAACTGGACTTAGCCCAATCGTAGCCGTAAGTCCTCAAATTAAATTGACTGAGCAAGACTGCTCTCCTAAATCAATTTACATCGGGTTCAAGGGTACATCTCCGAACTTCTCTGACATCTATCGTTGTAATCCTTCAACGATATCAGAGAGGCGACGGGTCCCGACAACCACACATCAACATGGACTATGGGGTCCTTAAACCCACGGACTTATGCGTCCTTAAACCAAGATATGGACTGTGGGGTCCTTAAACCCACGGACTTATGCGTCCTTAAACGAAGATATGGACTGTGGGGTCCTTAAACCCACGGACTTATGCGTCCTTAAACTAAGATATGGACTATGGGGTCCTTAAACCCACGGACTTATGCATCCTTAAACCAAGATACGGACTGTGGGGTCTTTAAACCCACGGACTTATGTGTCCTTAAACTACAATGGACCGCAATGTCCTTAAACTACCTATGGACCACTATGTCCCTAAACTGGAACAATAGAGCCCCCAAATGCTCTTTTGTCGGATCCAAATGATCCCGTTAAGTTGATCTTAGTCTCAAATCATACTAACGTATCCTTAACGAATGTTTATGTTGATCTTAGCCTCAATATGGCTAAAGTGTCCTTAAACCAAAACACCAAACCCAAATCTAAGTAAATACGGATTTGGACTAATCCACGTCTTACGGGCGACGACATAACTTAGTCTCCGTATACAATCCACGGGCAACCACAAACAAAACAAACACACACGACACGAAGTGAAATTCTGGAGAAGGAGAAAGTTTTTACCGCGATGCGGTAGCGTAATTAACTGCAAGGGCTTGCGCCTGTAGGGAAGAACGTCCCCACAATCAAAAACCCCTCAAGCGAGGGGGAATCTGACGAAGTCTGCTACATCGGCCGCATCCGTCTAAACCTCCGATACACGGTGCCATAAATCAACTTGGCATCTTCGGAGAGGTGGACGGATAAAACCAAATAGCATCTGCCCCGAATCTCAGGCAAGGCGTTCAGTCTTGGCCGTCTTTCGGAGGGGAACAGTAACTTGAAAGAGAAGCAAGTTCTCAAAATTATTACTTACAACGGAATACCTAACATAAGTATATACATCTTCGATCAACTTGAAGAATCCTGATACTTGCAACATATGGTTCTCTACTTTATTCTTATACTTATATCTTCTCAATATCTGGACCTTGTATTTCAACGAAATACTTGTCTAGAACTGGAGAAATCATGAGTAAACAGAATATAGTACGAGTACCAACCCTTTTGTCCTAACGGACATCGGACAACATACAACACTTTGTCTAAGTCCACTGAGTTTAAAAACTCAAACCCTGTGCGTTGTAGGTTGAAAAATTGTACTATAGTTAAGAAGAATTACACCGTTGTTGAATGCTCCTTACGTAACCATCAACTGATAAAGGTAAATGCCATAGACATAATTTCAAAAGGTTATATCTCACTTTATAAAATAAACGTATAGATATATCAATTTGAAATTGGTGCATAACAACGGATATTCAAAACCAAATATTTGCCGTCAGGTAAAACCCAGGTGATTTCCTCAAATATCACCAATTACAAAGAATTCTGATATATAGAGGATCTAATCACCCAATTCCCGATATCTAACTCCCACTCACCATCTGTAACGCCATACAGATGTGAGAATCAAATCTGGTAAATACATACCCTGGAGATAGAATCTAACTGGGAAAACAATTTTCAATTAACACCGCACTGAAACATTAAAATGTTTCAAAGGGGTAGCCTGGTATTCCTAGTTGTTAGTGTATATGCCCTAGAGGCCATTACTGTATCATACTAGTTTGTATATTACTTGATGGAAACTTGGGATATTCACAGTTGTATAGACAATCTTGCTCAAAATGGTAGTATGCTAGTTGGTTTGTTTCTACTTCAATATGTGCATGTGTTTCTTTTAGCATATCGCTTATGCATATTAGTAGAGCCCTTAGGATCTTTGATAGATTACCAGCGTTGTGATGGCAGTCACACTAGTGGAGGCTGGGTAATCTACAAGCACATCCTTATACAGGTCCTTAGTCGTAGGATTATCGAGACGAGGCATCGATACTCCGGAGTAGACAAGAGTATACGCTTCTCATCCCAGCACGGGAGGTGGTTTGTCCCATAGCCATCAGTATGTCGTACTAGAGATAGTATGCGGGTGCTCGTTAGGTTACGAGTACACTGGACAGGACTCGTCGGGAACTGATGGTTGGTATTATACCTATCGTCAGTTATCAGTTCCCAGGTGACATGAGTACAGCTTAGTCCGCTGACTTGACACTGTCACTTCGCCTCGAGTGTATTCCCACTGTACTTAGATTACTACCTTACCACGGCTCAAAGGAGTCATGCAAACAGGTAGTAGTTGGGTGCAGTCCCGAAGCACTTGGAGGCAGTGACGGTTAGACAGGATTCGTCTCTCCTGGTATTGGGGGTTGACATCGCGCTGTGTCTAGGAGAGCCATTACACGAGTAGTCCCTGGCCAGGGCAAGTGAGATATACTGGCAGGTTTCCAGTGTTATCTCAGGGTGTTCTGGGCCACACTCCGACACGACTTGTACCGCTATTAGGGGACTGACGTTCACCACCCCCTTAGGCCCGCCATGCGATGTATCAGACGAACAGACCGGACTGTATGGAGACTGTCACATTCAGGCTCAGTAGGAGTTCAGATGGGTTTACCTCGTCAGTCTTCTTATCGGCATTTACCTGGGGACCGTTACGTACAGCTAGTGCCGCTTGCGGTCTGTGGTTAAACCCACTGCCAGCGTAGTGTCGAGTCTTTAGAGTCCCACACAGAGGGTTATTCGCCTTTAGGCAAAATGAGTAGAGGTCGTATGGTTTTGCGATGGGGTTCGTTCACATCCGCGCACTTGTGCACGTTTGGTGTCCGGACAGCTTATACTAGCGGTCTTTGGTTTAAGCCGGATCCTAGTATATGATTTGAGATTGGTTTTATCTCATTGTATTCGTGTTCCTCGGAACACGGATACGGGTGTGTATGCACAGTTGACTGAGGCAGAGGCAGAGGACTTTTATTAGGGTTGATGACCATTGTCATTTTCTTAACCCTAATGTTTATATGTGAAATATTTTTTATTAATATTAGTTAATTATAATTGTGCATGGTTAGGGTTGTTGACCATTTGACCATACTTCTTGTTGACCTAGGTTGACAAGTTGACCATCATCATTCCATATGAAAGATGCTCTTTGATCCTTGCAAAAGCATTTAATGTGAAATGATAATGGTCATTTCTTGATTAACCATCACAATTATTTTTAGCTAATTATCTATTTTTCTTAATTCACATATATGTGACAAGGTTGGATTATTCTTCTCACTTTATCATTCTCATTCTCTCTCATCCTCTTCCTCTCTCTCTCTAGCTCTCCCCTCTCATGAGTTGAGAACCATTTGAGCTTGAGATAATCCCTTCAAAAATACTCTCTACTCCTTCTAAGGTCCTAGGTTTAGCATACCAAGCACCTTAGTTACTTCTAGTTTGAGGTTGGAGCCAAAGGTAGAGGCCCTCGGGTGGATCTTTCTTCGGCAAAAGAAGGCGACAAGGAGAACCCGTTCTTTTACTCCAAGGAGCAAGAAGAGAAGGACTTGAAGACCTAGGTATAACCCCTTTTCCAAGTAGCTAACTCTTTTAGCTTTGGTAGTTAGTTTTGTTTAGCAAAGATCCCTCCTTTAGCTAGTCCATGTTGCCTAGTGTTGTAAAAATCCGATTTTTCATAACGTTTCTGCCTCCCCGCAAGCACCGGGGTGAGCAACGTGGACTTACAGTGGTATCAGAGCCTAACTAAACACAAACTAACTAGTTAGCAAAGTATCTAGAACTTCGATCGGAAAAAATCGCAAAACACTTTTCAAAAACCCTAAGTTTCTGCCGAATTTTAAACCTGCTTTAAAATTAATAAATCATACCTTAAAAATCGGCTCAGGGTTTTTACAGAACAAACAAAGAAAACGATCCACTGACTCGGCCGAGTCACCGCGGATCCTCGGCAGAAGCTTGCTCCTGCCGCGGATCCGTGGCCGAGTTGACTCGGCCGTGGGTCATTTTCCTTGCAGAGTTCTTCTGTTGCTGTTTTGTGATTTTTGTGATTGTTTGTTTCTGCCCAGATTTTCCAGAGAACAAGTTAGTTTTTGGGGTGGTCACAAATCCGTATTTTGATCGAACTTATTTACACTTTGGCTAATGGGTTGTATCTGTGATGTGATATATGTATTGAACGTCTGCTAATCGCTATACGTCGATTAGTGGGGGTTATACATATCTGTGATCTGTAATGTTGATCGTTTGTGTATATGAATTCGTTGGATTGTCGCCGATGAATAGCCGGGGGGTTGTGAGATGAGAGTTTTCTTATTCTTTCAATTCTTGTAATATGTAAATTGATGTAATATTATTTGTTTGGCCGCACATCCGGGTTGAGCTTGTAGCCGCCATTGTATAATTTCTTTTTACTGTTTTTGCTCCTAGGATAGACCCAAGATGGGGTGCACAAACTACCGGGTATCTCGAAGTGCCGAGTGGCCTACTCACGGGTTGAGGGAGGTTGCTTCGCTTCGGGTACTTGGCGGGTAGTTTGCCGCACCCGTAGGGGTCTAGGGTGGGGTATTGGCTATTCATCGCGACCGTGTAATCCGCTTTTCGTTGCAGGCTCGAACGAATCGCGGATTCCTAGTATATCCAAAGTGTTCATCTATGATTTGGATTGACTATCATTGCTATATATCTATATATGATATCTATTTAGGTGTTGCTTATGTTTTGCATCCGCGCTAGTCCAGCCCCCGTTCTGTCGTTAGTTAAGTAACCTAACGGGTGATGACGGGGCCCCGTGGCGAATGCGGATGGCATAAGCGTACGCCATATTTTGGTTGTTTTCTGCAATGGTAGGATTAAATGATGGGACGCATTAAATTTAATGCAAGAAAATAAACCAAGTAAAAGTCGTTGGAACACTTTCAAAACTACTCAGTTCTTTTCAAAAACCAGTTTTTTAAACGCGGAGCTTGAACCACTCCTTTTAAAAGCTATCTCGTTCCATTGATTATATCAAGTTCACTACGTTCACGGTTTCGCCAAAACCATTCGTAGCCCTCCGTCATTTCAGTTAAATATTCAGTAGTATTCAAGCTATGTATTTTGACCTTCGCCAAGGCATAGTGATTGGTAGCTGCTAAATATTTATCTGTAGCATAGATAGATGCGTTGGTTTGGGACAGTCGTACTACTATTTTGGCCTTCGTCAAGGGTATGTACGGGTGGGTTCAAATTAACCTGGACAATGACTGGTAGAACTTAACATGTGACTTATGATATGTTGGCCTTCGTCAAGGTCATAAGAGCATGGGGCAAAAATCCACATCGGGAGTTTCAAAAGAACTGAAACTTGCTAGCGCTGCATACCATTTGTAGTATGATGATTCTGGTAGGATTCCTTCAGTTTTGTCACGCGATGATATTTGGATCCCGATCCTACTGTGAGTATATGCTACTCCTCGGGAAATTTCTCACTTAACGATTAATGCTATAAACCAAGTAGGTGTCTAAAAAGGTGTTAGCGGGGCTACGCCCACAGGGAAAAGAGGTTACTTAATTAAGGAACTTCGCGAAAGCGTTGGAAAACCTCCCTCGAAGTACTGACACTGGCCTGGCTGAACGGTTAAGCAAGTATTGTACGGTGAGATTGATCCTGACTAATTCTTCCTTTATGGTTTGAGGAGGGATTCGAGAGACAGTGGGAGCCATCCTGTTTAGATAAATTAAAAACCAATCTAAACTTGCAAGAGTATCATGCTGAGTGTTTTCTTCTCTCTCTCTTAATTGCAGCGACCCAGTGACCACGCCTAGGTTACATCTAGATAATAAAATGACTGAATCTGACTGTTGTGACTGGCAAAGGTCTGTCCAGATGTCCATTGCCCATGACAAGCTGGGACACCTCTTAACTGATCCAACCCCTGCCGTCTCAGGTCCAGTTTCCCCTGTCACGGATATTGATATCCGCAAGACATCGGAAAAAGACTGTGCGAAAGCCAAGTGCCTCGTGTTAGCCTCAGTTGATGGTGCATACCAGAGGCAGCACGAGAAGATGGACTTAGTTTCTATCTTCCTCCATAACAAAGATTTATATGGAGAGCAATCTCGTATCGCAAGATATGAGACCTCGAACGAATTGCTTCCAGCGAGGTTGGCTATCGGGTCATCTGTAGGGGGCAACGTCCTTATAGAGACCAGCTCTTTTGAGCTCACGGACCTTAAGACCACGTTGAAGAACGGGTCAGATGCTGACTTAGTTCAACAGTCTCTACCTACTACCCTGAAGGAAACCAGGGAAGTAGAAAGAAAAGGAAGGGCAGAAGTTTCGGGACTGGATGTAGTAAAAGAGGGATGTTCCTATTGTTACAGGAATGAACATTGGCAGAAGGATTGCAGGGCTAGCAAAGCCGGTAGCCAGAATTCGAAGCATGTTGTGGGTTCGGCTTTGGGTGTGTTTGTAATAGAGAACTGTATGTCAGTTAACGCTACTTCCTGGATATTGGATACCGGATCAGGATCTCATATCTGTAATTCGTTACAGGCTCTAAGAAACCGTAGGGTTATCAAGAAAGGTGATATGACTCTCAGGGTTGCTAACGGAATGAGCATGTATGCTGAATCCGTAGGGGAATATCATCTTGGACTGACAACTGGGCAGATATTGATTCTGCGTGACTGTTTTTATGTACCAGGTGCGACTTGTAATATCATATCTGTATCCTTACTTTCTAAGGAAGGATATGATTTTACTTTTGTAAGCGATGTAGTAAACATCCACCTAAATCAAGTTCTGATTGGGTCAGTTACATTGAAAAACAGAATATACGTACTGAATCAAGCTCAGGTTTTCAGTGTCTAGAACACACTTAAAAGAAAGTCTCCGGAATTAAATCAGGCTTTCTTATGGCATTGTAGACTGGGTCACATTAATGAGACACGGTTGACAAAGTTACATAAAGAAGGATACTTGGATCCGTTCGAGTACCAGTCTTATGCCACTTGTGAATCTTGTCTCATGGGAAAGATGACAAAGACTCAGTTCACTGGACACGGAGAAAGAGCAAGCGAGCTCTTGGGACTCATACACAGTGATGTGTGTGGTCCATTGTCTACACATGCGCGAAGTGGTTATTCATACTTCATTACTTTCACAGATGATTTCTCTAGGTATGGACATGTCTTCTTAATGAAGCATAAATCCGAGACCTTTGAGAAATTTCGGGAATACAAGAATGAAGTTGAAAAACAAACAGGCAAAAGTATCAAGACACTAAGATCTGATCGAGGTGGTGAATACTTGAGTGCCGAGTTTCCGGGCTACTTAAAAGAGAATGGTATTCTCTCTCAGCTTACTCCTCCATACACACCACAACACAACGGTGTATCGGAAATGCAGAATCGAACCCTATTGGATATAGTTCGTTCCATGATGAGTAAGGCTGAGTTGCCATGATCTTTCTGGGGTTATGCACTAGAAACAGCTGCATATCTCTTGAACAAGGCTCCAACCAAGACTGTGCCTACCACCCCATATCAGATATGGTGTGGGAAGAAACCCTGTCTTAAGTATCTTAAGACATGGGGATGTCCAGCTTTTGTAAAGAAGCAGCATGCGGACAAGCTCGAGGCACGCTCAGTACTGTGTAAGTTTGTGGGATACCCAAAGAACTCCGGGTTTTTTTTTCTATTACGCAGAGGAACAAAAGGTTTTTGTTTCTCGTCATGCCCACTTTCTGGAACATCAGTTTTTAGAAAAAGAAACAAGTGGGAGCGTAGTAGAACTGGAAGAAATTCCAGAACCACAAGCTATTACTGAAAGCTTGGAAGAACCAGAAGGTTCAGGAGAATCGGACATCCCAGCGCCACTCCGCAGGAGTAGTAGGCAGTCTCATCCGCCCGAAAGATACTACGGTTTTCTCATAGACGGGGATAGAGAGGATTGCACCATCGACTATGGTGAGCCTACTAGCTTCCAGCAAGCCATTCAGAGTGGTGACTCGATAAAATGGCTGGATGCAATGCGGACCGAAATGGAGTCCATGTACACCAACAAAGTTTGGACTTTGGACTTTGCTCCAGAAAGGGTAAAACCCGTAGGCTGCAAATGGATCTTCAGAAAGAAGATTGGTATAGATGGCAAGTTGAAACCTATAAAGCTAGACTTGTTGCAAAGGGTTTTCGTCAAAGACCTGGTTTGGACTATGACGAGACCTTTTCTCCAGTGGCTATGCTCAAATCCATTCGGATCCTTCTTGTCATTGCTGCCTTCCACGATTATGAAATCTGGAAGATGGACGTAAAGACAACTTTTCTAAATGAAAATTTAGAAGAGTGCGTCTATATGGATCAGCCAGAGGGATTCATTCAGAGTGGGAGCAGCGGTAAAGTGTGCAAGTTGCTCAAGTCCATCTATGGACTGAAGCAGGCATCGCGGAGTTGGAACATCTGCTTTGATGATACTGTCAAAGAATTCGACTTTATCAAAAACCCAGATGAACCATGCATTTACAGTAAGATTGTAGGGAGAACTGTGGTATTCCTCATCTTGTACGTGGATGACATTCTCCTAATAGAAAATGATATTCCTATGCTACAGTCAGTCAAAGGATTCTTGTCACAGAGGTTCTCCATGAAGGACCTGGGCGATGCCAACTACATTCTGGGGATCCAGATCTATCGTGATAGATCTAAGAGGATGTTAGGACTTTCACAGTCCAGGTACATCGACACCATACTGAAAAGATTCAGTATGGAAGATTCCAAGTACGGTAATTTACCGGCTTGTCACGGGATCACCCTCTCCAAAGAGATGTCTCCCAAGACTGATTTGGAAAGGGATCGCATGTCTATTATACCCTACGCTTCTGCGGTAGGCTCTATAATGTATGTGATGTTATGTACCAGACCAGATGTAGCATATGCATTGAGCGTTGTAAGCCGGTATCAGTCAGACCCAGGGGAGAAACACTGGATAGCGGTAAAGAACATTCTCAAGTACCTGAGAAGGACTAAGGAGATGTTCTTGGTGTATGGCGGAAAAGACCTCCAGATCGAGGCCTTTGCTGACTCCAGCTTCCAAAGTGACAAGGATGACTCCAAGTCCATATCGGATTATGTCTTTACCCTCAATGGAGGGACGGTTTGCTGGAAGAGTTCCAAGCAGGAGACCGTTGCTGACTCAACTATGGAAGCGGAGTACATAGCTGCTTGCGATGCCGCAAAGGAAGCTGTCTGGATGAAGAAGTTCCTCACAGAGCTTCAGGTGGTTCCTACCATTGTTGATCCAATACCGCTGTATTGCGACAACAACGGCGCTATAGCTCTAGCGAAGGAACCCAGGTCCCGTCAGAAGTCCAGGCACATTTTGAGGCGGTACCACCTGATCAGGGAGATCGTAGATCGCCAGGAGATCGAGGTGAAGAGAGTAGATTCGGAGAATAACACTGCAGATCCACTCATGAAGGCCCTACCCCAGACTCAGTTCGAGCGGCTGATCGAGATGATAGGTCTTCGATACGCCAGTGCATGGCCTTAGTGCAAGTGGGAGATTGTTAGTGTATATGCCCTAGAGGCCATTACTGTATCATACTAGTTTGTATATTACTTGATGGAAGCTGGATATTCACAGTTGTATAGACAATCTTGCTCAAAATAGTAGTATGCTACTTGGTTTGTTTCTACTTCAATATGTGCATGTGTTTCTTTTAGCATATCGCTTATGCATATTAGTAGAACCTTTAGGATCTTTGCTTGATTACCAGCGTTGTGATGGCAGTCACACTAGTGGGGGCTGGGTAATCTACAAGCACATCCTTATACAGGTCCCTAGTTGTAGGATTATCGAGACGGGGCATCAATACTCCGGAGTAGACTAGCGTATACGCTTCTCATCCCAGCACGGGAGGTGGTCTGTCCCACAACCATCAGTACGTCGTACTGGAGATAGTATGCGGGTGCTCGTTAGGTTACGAGTATACTGGACAGGACTCGTCGGGAACTGATGGTTGGTATTATACCTATCGTCAGTTATCAGTTCCCAGGTGACATGAGTACAGCTTAGCCCGCTGACTTGACACTGTCACTTCGCCTCGAGTGTGTTCTCACTGTACTTAGATTACTACCCTACCATGGCTCAAAGGAGTGGGCAAACAGGTAGTAGTTGGGTGCAGTCCCGAAGCACTTGGAGGCAGTGACGGTTAGACAGGATTCGTCTCTCTCGGTATTGGGGGTTGACATCGCGCTGTGTCTAGGAGAGCCATTACACGAGTAGTCCCTGGTTAGGGCAAGCAAGATATACTGGCAGGTTTCCAGTGTTATCTCAGGGTGTTCTGGGCCACACTTCGACATGACTTGTACCGCTATTAGGGGACTGACGTTCACCACCCCCTAGGCCCTCCATGCGATGTATCAGACGAACAGACCGGACTGTACGGAGACTGTCACATTCAGGCTCAGTAGGAGTTCAGATGGGTTTACCTCGTCAGTCTTCTTATCGGCATCTACCTGAGGACCGTTACGTACAGCTAGTGCCGCTTGCGGTCTGTGGTTAAACCCACTGCCAGCGTAGTGTCGAGTCTTTAGAGTCCCACACAGAGGGTTATTCGCCTTTAGGCAAAATGAGTAGAGGTCGTATGGTTTTGCGACGGGGTTCGTTCACATCGGCGCACTTGTGCACGTTTGGTGTCCGGACAGCTTATACTAGCGGTCTTTGGTTTAAGCCGGATCCTAGTATATGATTTGGGATTGGTTTTATCTCATTGTATTCGTGTTCCTCGGAACACGGATATGGGTGTGTATTCACAGTTGACTGAGGCAGAGGCATAGGACTTTCATTAGGGTTGATGACCATTGTCATTTTCTTAACCCTAATGTTTATGTGTGAAATATGATTTATTAATATTAGTTAATTATAATTGTGCATGGTTAGGGTTGTTAACCATTTGACTATACTTGACTTGTTGACCTAGGTTGACAAGTTGACCATCATCATTCCATATGAAAGATGCTCTTTGATCCTTGCAAAAGCATTTAATGTGAAATGATAATGGTCATTTCTTGATTAACCATCACAATTATCTTTAGCTAATTATTTATTTTTCATAATTCACATATATGTGAGAAGGTTGGATTATTCTTCTCACTTTATCATTCTCATTCTCTCTCATCCTCTTCCTCTCTCTCTCTAGCTCTCCCCTCTCATGAGTTGAAAACCATTTGAGCTTGAGATAATCCCTTCAAAAATACTCTCTACTCCTTCTATGGTCCTAGATTTAGCACACCAAGCACCTTAGTTACTTCTAGTTTGAGGTTGGAGCCAAAGGTAGAGGCCCTTGGGTAGATCTTTCTTTGGTAACAGAAAGCGACAAGGAGAACCTGTTCTTTCACTCCAAGGAGCAAGAAGAGAAGGACTTGAAGACCTAGGTATAACCCCTTTTCCGAGTAGCTAACTCTTTTAGCTTTGGTAGTTAGTTTTGTTTAGCAAAGATCCCTCCTTTAGCTAGTCCATGTTGCCTAGTGTTGTAAAAATCCAATTTTTCATAACGTTTCCGCCTCCCCGCATGCACTGGGGTGGGCAACGTGGACTTACACTAGTAATTCCTTTTCCACTATCCAAATTCATGAAAGTAACCGTATATTTCCTTGCCCTCACTCCAATCCCTTTATATGTCTTTACTTATTACCTTCTGTACACCATACTTAGGCGAATTGGTTTTCTTCCTTCCCTACCTTTCGGCACCTGTCTATAGTTTGGAAGAAGACTATCCAATAAGTACAATAGGTGTACTTTCCTAATACCAGGAGCCCTAGAACCTGAGAGAAGATAAAGATAAAAGACAACCGAATAATCCTATTCAATTTCTCCAGAACCGGAATCCATTCTAGATCTGGAACAAGTTCCTTCGAGTTTGTATGTAACTATACGATGGCATATCCAATAAATGTGGATCTTCGTAGTGATACGGAGTGTTCTGGAGAAATGCAAAAGGGGAAGTAGGAGTGGCAGGGGTATACGCGGTTTCGTCGTGAATGATAGTAGTCGCAATTTCCTTTGCCCTCAATCTAATCCCTTTATATGTCTTTACTTATTACCTTCTGTACACCACAATTAGGCAAATTGGCTTTCTTCCTTCCCTACCCTTCGGCACCAGCCTAAGGTTTGGAAGAAGACTATCCAATAAGCGCAATAGGTGTACTCTCCTAATACCAGGAGCTCTCGCAACCTGAGAGAAAGTAAAGAGAAAAGACAACCGAATAATCCTATTCAATTTCTTCAGAACCAGAATCCATCCTCGAACTGGAACAAATTCCTTCGAGTTCATATATAACTATACGATGGAATATCCTAGCAATATGGATCTTCGTAGTGATATGGAGTGTTCTGGAGAAATACAAAGGGGATGTAGGATTGGCAATGATATATGCGACTAAATGACAATCCAATAGCCAAAGTGTTTTAAGAAGGTTCGGTTAACTTGGTTCATGAGTTTTTAAGGTCAGGCCATGGCCACTGCCAAAAAGAGAGAGAAAAGAAACACTCAGCGTGCACTCTAACCTAGATTAGATTAGTTAATCACTTTATCTAATCAGGATGGGTCCCACTGTTTCCTCGAATTCTCTTTCAAACCCTAAAAGGAGAATTAGTCGGGATCATCTCAAAACCACCCAAGAAGTAACACCTACTCATCAGTGGGAATCGGGATCCAACTATCATCGCTTGATAATTTGATGGAAGCCACTCAAGTCACCACACTCCAGAAGGTATGCACATGCCCGGCAAGTTTCCTGTATGTTTGAAACTCCCGATGTAGTTTTTACCCCTAGGACCCTAGTGACCTTGACGGAGTCAGCAAATCATAGAGTCCTAGTCAAGTTCAACCCGTCATTATCTTGATTGCATTAAACCCACCAGCACGAGTCCTTGACGGAGTCAACAAGGCCGCATGACTGTCCTAACCAATCGCATCGTATGCTACAAACAAGCACCACTTAGCTACCATACACTACACCTTGACGGAGTCAACAAATGCAGCATGAATACTAAGCACTACTCATAGGAAATGACGGAGGGCTACGACTTGTTTTTGGGGAAAAACCTTTAACGTAATGAACTTGATATCGTTGAAGGAACCTGAGCATTTTTACAAATATATAGTGATGTAAACACTTGCTAAAGAGGTCACTCCCTGTGAAGGGATCTTAGCTCTTTCCTCATCAAATGAGGTGCAGGATATTCCTAACCGAATACCATGATGCAAAGCAAAAGAATCGACTATAGTGAAGTTATTACAATGAAGTAAACTTTTGCTCAAGAGGTCACTTCCTGAGAAGGGATCTCGGCTCTTGCCTCGTCGAATGAGGTGCTGGATATTCATAACCGAATACCACTGTGCAAAACAAAAGGAAACGTCTGTAATGTCAGGTTTTAAAAATTGGCCCCAATAACATCATATAAGTTTGTTTTCCTTGCATTAATCAGAATTAATGCAGTCACATCAATTAAACCATATCACACCAGAAAAAAATGAAAATACAATGTACGTATATGCCATCTGCATTCACCACGGGGCCCGGTCATGCACCGTTAGGTTACTTAACTAACGACAGAGCGGGGGATGGACTAGCGTGGATGCAAAACTTATACAACATCTACTAGTATATATAAATATATATATAACATTTGTCCCAGGCATGATATAAGCAACATCACAGAACATCAACAAGCAACACAGAATGGTGGATAATCTTAGAGCCTCGGGTTTCATTTGAGCCGCAAATGAGACCCGACGTTCCCGGTCGTGTGGATAGCCCGTGCAATGAAAACGTGGACCCCTACGAGTACGGCAAGTTACCCGCCAATCCCAGAAGTGAGGCAACCCCAATCAACAAAGTGAATAGGCCACCCAGCACTTCACCGAATCCAGTATCTTGAGCATCCTATCTTGGGTCATCCTATACCCCCTACAAGGGCGGCGAATAGCCCGCCAATTCTAGAGTGAGGCCCCCTCCGTCTCAACGCCATGAGATGCAGGCCTGTTTCCCTCTAAAACCCGGCTATTCGAGCACTCCACCGCGGGGTAACCCTAGTGCAGAAAAGAAATATATATACAATGGCGACATCGACCTCAACCCGGTCGTGACCCAATAAAAGAATGTACAATTTGGAAGAGACGGCAGTCCACATGTCGGACGCTCGCCCCTCAATAACAAATATATAAATGAATCTCAACTGTACTACTACCATTACACCGCAAGGTATCCATCACGACAATCCAACCACAAAATCAGCACAACACAGAACATCAACGTGAATATCACGATCGCAAACCCGTCTAGTCGAACATATAGCAACTAGTCGGGTTGTACCGCTAAATGATATTCATGGTCGCAGATATATTCACATGCACTGATAAACACGCACTTAAAATTTCGATCGGCTAAAACTTTTCAAATTGGCCCCAAATGCAAATCAGCACTCAAACAAATCTGGGCCAAAACCATACATCAAAAAAATCATATTTCCATGAACTAAAGCCCCAGAAAAAATTTGGGGCACTGTAGCCCAAAAGACGCAGCGGTTCAGCGGCAAAATGTGCCATTTTACTTCGGTTCCGCGGCTGAATTTTGGAGTTAGGTGTCCAAATTTTTTTTCTTAGCTCTAGTTATGCCTGAAAATAATTTTAAGACCCTCTAAAAGATTTTTTGAACAACTTTTAAAATCGACAGCAAGCATGTTAAAATGGAAATACGATTCGGAAAAAATGGTCGATTGATATTTTAACTGTGTGCAAACTAGCTAGTAATGGTTTATAGGATGGCTCTGATACCATGTTGGGTTACGATAGTGCCCTTGTAGGGTGTTTTTCGTCACCTCATTAAGATGGGAATATGCACGCTTGTCAGGCGTACTACAGATTCCCCCTACCTAGGGTAGGCTGGGGTTTATTGATTGTGGGGATCTGAATCTCTGGCAGCCGTGGACTAAGCTACCGTTAATTACCCCTCTCTTTTGGAGCGAGGGAACCTCCGATTGACGGGTAAAACAAGTCATACGGACTCAAAAAAAGAAGAATAGCGTCCAAAGGACGCGTGGGTGCCAGCGCCACACGTACCTAGCATGCGGGTGCTGGGTGCTGGCGTCTCATGCGCTTGGCACATGGGTGCTAGGCACTGCGCGCCGACGCCCCACATGCTTGGCACCCGGCCGTTGGGCGTCAGCAGGAAAAAGAACTTTGTCCCTGCACTGGGAGCTGTGCTCCCGATTTGACTTCTGGAGTTAAACTCCTAAAAAGAGATTAATTTATGGAGTTGAACTCCAACAGATCTTGAATGGAGTTAAACTCCTAGAAATTTTTAGAAATGATCAAAGGGGCCCCTTTGTTTCTTTCCCCTTTGTAACATTTCAAAAAAATAAAATATTATTTTTAGGAAATTATATAATTAAAATAATAAATATTAGGAATATTTTAAAGGCGTGGTATAATTAAATACCGATAATTTGGGAATTATTGGGAAGTTAAATTGAATGGTGATTTTTGGAAGAATTTATGTGATTTAAGAAAATTATAAATTCTTTATGATTAATTATATTCTATTTTAATGCCAATCTCGATTAAATTTCACTAATCTTGCATTAATCCGGTTTTGTGCATGACATGCACCATTGCATGTTACAAACCTTATTAAATTTTTATTTATGTGACCATAGTTTCAATTGCAAAGAAATGGGGTTTGAATTTTGTTTTAAGGAAAAGAAAAATAAAGAGAAATTGAATAAAGAAATGTGTAAGGGCAAGAGAGAGAAGAGAGAGAGAGGTGAGGGGTCATTTGTGTTAGTTATATGTATGCCCTAGAGGCCATTACTGTGTTAATTATATGTATGCCCTAGAGGCCATTACTATACATAGGATGTATATTGTAGTGGATGCTGGGACATATATAGGGAGGACTTTCTTGCTCGACATGATAGTATGCTATCTGGTTGCTCTTTACCTTAACGTGTACACTGATTGTCTCTCTGTTACATATTGGTAAAGCCCTTAGGATGTGTACTTGACTACCTGGACTATGATGCGGATCATACTAGTGGGGACATGGTAGTCCATAAGTACATCCTTCAAAGTCCCTAGTCGTGGGTATATCGAGACGGGGCATCGATATACCAGAGTAGACTAGCGTATACCTTCTCGACCCATGCAGATGGGCGATGGATGATCCCATATCCATTGGTGTTTGACATCAGAGATGATATACGGGTGCTCAGTGGAGACTGGGTACACTGGACGGACTCGCCGAGAACTCCCAGATGGTATTATACCTTACGTCAGATGGCAGTTCTCTGGTGACACTGGTATAGAGTAGTCTGTTGACCCGAGATCGTCATAGAGTCTTGTGTGATTCCCACTGTGCTTTGATTTCCACCTTACCACGTCCAAGAGGGCGTGCAAAACGGTGGTTTTTGGGTACAGTCCCGAATCACATGGAGGCAATGAGCGATAGGAGGGGATTCGTCTCTCCCGGTATAGGGAGTTGATGTTGCGCTGTGTTCGATTTGCTATAACCGGAAATCCCTGGCCAGGGTTGCTGAGATTTACTAGTAAGTGTTACCAGTAGTTTCTCGAACTGTTATAGACCTCATATCGACACGACTTATCGAGCTATTGGGGTCTGACGTTTACCACCCCTAGGCGAGATATACGACATATCAGACGATCAGACCGGACTGTACGGTAAGTGTTACTGGTTGGATTCACAGGAGTGTGAGCGGGCTTGCTCGTCGATCTTCTGATCGCTCAATACCCGGGTGGCCGTTACGTTTAGCAGACCGCTTGCGGCTTGTGGGTTCTTGATATGATCATCACCTGCTGCCGGCGTATTGACGAGTCTTTAGAGTCCTACACAGAGGTTTCCTGACTCAAGCGAAACGAAATAGGAGCGCATATGAGATATGTGCGGGACCGAGAATAATGCGTGTATGTGATACCGTATTCTATTCTCGCGATGAATGTATCGATATGGTTGTATGCGATATAACCTAGTTATCGAATCAAGGATTGATTCGATAAGTCGATACATTGGATATTAGTCGGTTATATGCGATGTGACCGGATCGTTAAATCAAGTGTTGATTTAATGATTTAATGCATAATTATATATTTGATATATTACTTTGCATTAACTAGTATTGGTTCACTTTAAATGGATTTTCTCGCATGCTTTGCACAAGTTGTATATGTGATATACTTTTGTGCACTTGTTTGTATCATATTTGATGATACATGTTAACTTGGTTAAGTGTAAAGATTAAACCATGGTTAAGTTAATGATTAGGGTTTTGTTTTTATTTCTTATTTATTTATTTATTTATTTTGGAAAGAATAAAGAGAAAATGGTGGCTTTCTTTGTTTGTAGTTGAATCTTCATGAAGGTTTGACTTTGTAACCATTTTGTCTTCATGCTTAACCCTAACCATTTAAACAAACCATGGTCTATTCTCTACACTTAACTAGGGTTAGGATATGATAAGTATTCATATTATTTTACTTTTTAAAACACTTATCATATTCTTTGCATCTTCTTCTTCTTCTTCTTCAAGATGAAGAACCTTGATTCCATCAATGGTGATTGATGAAAATGAGTGAGAAATCCAATTCTAAAGTGAACACACTTCCTATTTCTTCATCCTCTACCTCTTGCCAAGTAGTATAGGGTGTTTTCTTCACAAGTTTCATGACTTGGTGAAGTGGGAGCTTGATCTTGCGATGCCTCGACGTAGATCATCTTCGGCATCGTCGTCGATGACCTAGCCCGCTTTTTCTCCGATGAAGCCGACGCTAGAGCCCAAGATCCGATTTGTACAGCGAGGAGACTTCATCGCGGAGCCATGGAGGTGGAGAACCGGATCTACAAAGGTTGTATTTCCGTTTACCATTTAGTTAAGTTGTTAACTAGTTTCTTTTTCGCCTAAACTTCTAGCCAACGATCCGTATTAGGGTTTCTCGGCACCGTAATTTTAGAAATTGGCATGGTTGATGCCTTGTGAGACCTCTTGAGAGTGCCTAGGAACCCTACAGTGGTATCAGAGCCTAGCTAGAGCCTTAGGCGATGCGTAGACGGAATTAGAAGTCCGATCGGACCGAAACCCAAACCCTAAAATGCTCTCTGTACATTTTTGAAATTCGTGGATTTTTGTGAATTAAAAATATGCAGAAAAGTAAGCAGGAAAAACTAAGAATTACTGTGAAGTTTGGGCCCCTAATTCCATAATTCGACCGCGGAACCGCGGCCATACCAGGGGTTTGGCGGCGCTTCCGCGGCCAAAATTTGGACTTAGTCCCTCAAATTTCATATATTTATTCTTAGGTCCTTTATTGGCAATTTTTTATGTGAATTTTTTTAATTCCACTCAAGTGTTGAGTTTTCTAGGGTTTTATTGGGGATTCGTTAATTTGATCGGATAATTTAACTTCGTTTATGTTTTTCCGGATATTTTAGAAACTGTTAAAAAGTTCGACCGGATATAAATACCCACTTTTTCCCCTGCCGGGAAATTTCCAAGTGTTGGATTTTTCCATGGTTTAAAGACGTTCTAAGTAGTGCAAGTAACGCGATGGACCCTCTAGAAGACAACAAAGCTTAACTCGATTATGTGACCGTCTTGAACTGCCCTTTGAACCTTAGGGTTTGGGGCAGTACGGCGTGCCACATGTGAGGCGTTGGCTTGACCCTTCTACGGCTGGACCGTTGGTACTGAGGCACGAACTGAATGTTGTTAGACTTATTTCATGTGTTGAGCTGTATCGGGAAAACTTGGGTGTTCGATTGTTCGATCGGAAAGTTTAACATTTTCTATTTATCTGGAATGTGATACAATAATTGGAATTCACAAGTAGTTATGAGATAACTGAATGAATGTTATAAATCAAGCACTTTAGTCTCACTTGATCGGTTGCCACGGAATTTTGATGTGATCAAAAGTCCGTCGCAATCACGTAGCGTACGCGGATACTCGCCGGGTAAACTTAATAGATAGCTACACCCCATAGCCCCGACCAAGTGACTGTAGGAGAACCCCATCGCCGAAAGCATCCGTTCGGGTGCTCGCGGTAGCGGTGTTCCGCCTTGGTGCACTTCGTTGACGGTATCAGGGGTGCGGCCGCCTACTAAAGTTTGCGACGAGTATTCGATCAGGATGTCGGGAATCTTGTTGAATTACCCGACTTAATATTGAAAAGTGTTTTCGATTTTGAGACTAAAATGCGGGGTTTATAATTGTTAGGCATGCGATGTCTAAGGAATTCATTTGATTAAGAATGCGATGTCTATGCAGGTTGCTGATTCCAACTGTTGTAGTTTTACACTTTCTTTTCTGTGACCGTAAGTGTAATATGTGATATCGCCGGTTTCGTTGCTATATATCAACGACAATTGGGATGCGCATATTTACTTACGTTGATGACATGTGATGTTATGTGTTGCTGGATATGTTATATTGGATCGTCGTGTTTGAATAGCCGGGGTTTTTTTTATGTGAGATGAGTGTTTTTCATTTTCATTCATGTAAAAACTTGTATGTAATATTCTTTTATTTGGGGCACTTCCAGGTTGCGGAAGTTGTCACCCTTTGTATATTATTTACTTTTCCGCACTAGGATAGACCCAAGGAGGGGAGCACAAGTAACCGGGTTCTGGGGTCCAGTGGGAGACCAACTCGAGGAGTCGAGTCTGGGTCTCCTAACTCCAGAATTGGTAGGGTTGCTTGCCGCTCTCGTAGGGGTCTAGGGGTGTGGGTTTGGCTATTCATCGCGACCGTGGAATCCGTGTTTTATACTGGCTCGTATTGAAAACACGGACGTCCTAGTATATCCAATATTTCATATGTTTCTTCTGCTGTGATATCTGTGATGTGATCATGTGATGTTCTGTGATAGATACAGTATATAGTATATATGATATATTATATAGGCGTTACTTATGTTTTACACCCGCGCTAGCCCTGCCCCGCTCTGCCGTTAGTTACCTAACCTAACGGTGCACGAGGGGACATCGAGGCGAATGCGGATGGCATAAGTGTACGTCGTATTTATCTGTGATGTTTAGGTAATTTAAATGATGGGACTTCATTAATGAGATTAATGAAATAAAAGAAACCTAATGATGTTGTAGAATCGAATTTCAAAATAAAACAGGTAGCTACAGTTCTTGCTTTGCACAGCGGTGTATATGATATATCCTGCACCTTATTCGATAAGGAAAGGACCGAGATCCCTTCACCGGGAGTGACTCCTTTAGCAATAACTGGCAGATGCTACACACTCGGTTTGTCTTTTGATTGCTTTTAAGAGTTTTTGCTTTGCACAGTGATATATATGATATATCCCGCACCTCATTCGACGAGGAAAGGACCGACGATCCCTTCACCGGGAGTGACTCCTTTAGCAAAACTAGAAAAGCCTAAAAAACACTCCATTTCAAAATTCATTCGATCCTACAACGATATCAAGTTCATTACGCAATAGGTTTTCAGAAAAACCTGTCGTAGCCCTCCGTCATTTCAGATAAGTACTAGTTAGTATTCGTGCTGCGGTTGTTTGGCATGCGTCAAGGCGTAGTGTACGGTATCAAACTAGTGCTTATCTGCTAGCATACGATGCGATTGGATTAGGGTATTCGCACGGCGTTGTTTGGCATGCGTCAAGGGTCGTGCGGGTGGGTTTAATTCAATCAAGAAATGTACGGGTTGAACTTGACTAGCGGACTATGGGTTGTTTGGCATGCGTCAAGGTCATAGCACGCTAGGGGCAAAATATTATCGGGAATTTCAAGTGTTGAAATTTGCAATGAGATTGCATACCTTCTATGAGATAGTTGGATCCCGATACCCGCTGCGAGTAAGAGTTACTCCTGGGAGAGTTTTACACATTACAATTAGCCAATCAAGTAGGTGTCTAGAAAGGTGTTAACGAGGTTACGCCTCTGGGAAAACGAGGTTTACATTAATTAGGTTCGTGCGAAAGCACGGGGGACCTCCCTCAAAGTACCGACACTGGCCTGGCTGAAAGATTGGCGAACTTGTAGTGTGTAATTAATCCCGGCTAGTCTTTCCTTTTAGGGTTTGAAGGAAGATTTGATAAAAAGCAGTGGGAGCCATCCTGATTAGATAAAATAATAACCAATCTATTCTTGCAAGAGCGCACGCTGAGTGTTTTCTTCTCTCTCTCTCCAGGTAGCGACCATATCACGCCTTAATCAAGATAATAATATGGATGTATTGACCGAACCCGCTTGTTATACTGAGCTGGGGAACGTTGGTCCCGCTCCAACTTATAATTGTTATAAGACAGAGCAGGAAATTGGGGATTACCAGAATTCCCGTGCCGCCCAAATGAAGAGAGTGCATGCTGATGCATCATCTTCGGGTGTGTTCGTTATAAAAAACTGTTTCTCAGTATCCTCCGCATCCTGGGTATATGATACCGGATCAGGATCGCATATATGTAATTTGTTACATAGGGCTACAGATAGGTAGAGAACTGAGAACAGGTGATAAGTTTCATGAGGCAGAAAACGGGGCAAGTGTTGCAGCCAAGTCTGTTGGTCACTGTCCCCCTGTATTCCAAATACATTGATTCTGAACGAATGTTATTAGATACCGAACCTGATATACAAAATCATATCACTCTCTTTAATAGTAAAGAAATGATAAAATTTTGTATTGTTGGATAATGTTTTGAACATTTCCTATATCAAAAGTTGATCGGTTCAGGCACGTTATCTAAAAGTATTAATGTTCTAAATCAAACTACAGTTCTTAGTATACGGAACACACAAAAGAGGAAGAGTTCAGAAATGAACGAATCCTTCTTGAGGCATTGTAGACTAGGTCATATCAATGCGACCCGACTAGCTAAAGTTACATGTAGATGCATATTTAAATCAGTTTGAATTTACATCTTGTGAAACTTGCCAGTCATGTCACAAAGATATAATGACACCAGCTCTGTTTATTGGAAACAGAGAAAGAGTTAGTGAACTCTTGGGATGATGCATGTTGATGTATAAAGGTCCCCTGTCTACACATACCAAGACCGGTTCTTTGTACTTCATTACATTCTCTGATAATCTCTCAAGATTCAGACATATGTTCCTGTTGAAACACAAGTCCGAACCTTTTGAGATATTCACAGAATATGATTTAGAAGTAGAGAACCAAAACGGGTATAAGTATTATGTCCTTTGATGAGATCAAGGAGGAGAATACTTGAGCACGGAAATCCTGGACTATTCTAAAGGAGAATGAGATTCTCTCTCAGCATTACTCCTCCGTATACACCATAGCACGATGGTATATTGGGGTGGAGCAATCACACCCTTTATGATAAGGTGTGCTCTATGATGAGTACTACTGAGTTTCCTATTTTCCTTTTGGGAGTTATGCACTTGAGAAGATGCATACCTATTGAATTAGGTTCGAATCAAATCAATGCCTACCACTTCATATGTGATATGGAAAGGGAAGAGCCCATATCTTAAGTTAGTTAAGATTTGGGGTTGTCCGGCCTATGTATAAAAGCAAAATCCGGACAAACTCGAGGCAAGGTCAGTTATGTAGAACTGGAAAGGTTCCAGCTATACAAACTACAGCAGATGATTTGATAAAACCAAAGGATTCAATAGTTACCAACGAACCTCAGCCTCTCCGCCGATCTAGTAGGGTTCCTCACCCACCTGAGAGATACTTCGGTTACTCTATGACAGTGGGAGCGAGGATTGCATCATGAGATGATGACCTAACTAGTTTCGACCTGGCCATCAGGAGTGGGACTCTGTAAGAATGGATGGATGCTTAGTGATCTGAGATGGAATCCTTATACACCAACAAAGTATGGACTTTAGTTGCTTTATCTGAAGGGTTAAATCCCCATCAGGAGCAAGTATATCTTGAGAAGATTACTTGGTGTACATGGTAAAGTTGAGACTTTCAAAGCTAGACTTATTAAAGGGTTTGCATTATTGACCAGGTATGGATTATGTTAAAACCTTTTCTAAGGATCTATGCTTAAGTCCATCCAGATCCTACTTGCCACGGCTACATACCATGACTACGATATCTGGTGGTTGGGTGTCATGACTGCTTTTCTAAATGATGTTTTAGATGAGAACGTCTGTAAGTACACAGCCAGAGGGCTTCGTAGACAGTGGGAGCAGCGGAAACGTGTACAAGATACTTTATAGGATAAAGCAGGTATCGCGGAGTTGGAACATCTGTTTTGATGTCTTAGTCAAAGAGTTTGACATCATCAAAATGGTAGATGAACCTTGTATAAACAAAAAGGTAGTAGGGAGTATAGAGACGATCCTCGTAGAGTACGTGGATGACATGCTCTTGATAGGGAAGAAATTTCCTATGCTACGCTCGGTCAATCTCCGCTTATCACAATGATTCTCCATATAGGAACAAAGTGATACCTCCTAAATCCTGGGTTTTGGATCTATGAGATAGATCTAATTGGATGTTAGGATTCTCACTAGTTGTAGTGAGATGGCATCAATCGATCCTGGGGAGAATCACTGGAAGGGTTCCAGGGTGATAAGAACGACTGAAAGTCAGTCACAGGCATTGTCTTTACCCTCAGTAAAGGGACGGTATGTTGGAAGGGTTCCAAGCTAGATACCGTGGCATACTAGACGATAAAGGCTCGATACATCGCTACTTAAGATGCTACCAAAGAGGCAGTCTGGATGTATATTAGTTCATGAGATGAACTTAGTTCTACCCATTGTGTGACAATGGAGTTGTGGCTTAAGCCAAGGAACGTTCGTCCCATCAGTGATCCAGACATATTCTAAGGCAGTACCACCTGATCATGGAGATGGTTGATCTCCAAGGAGATCGAGGTTAGGAGAGTAGACTCAGAGGACAACACGGCGGATCCACTCACGAAGGCCTATTCCCAGAGAGAGACTTTTTTGGGATGGTTGAGTATGAGATACTACAACCACTGCTACAGATGGCCCTAGTGCAAGTGGGAGATTGTTAATTATATGTATGCCCTAGAGGCCATTACTATACATAGGATGTATATTGTAGTGGATGCTGGGACATATATAGGGAGGACTTTCTTGCTCGACATGATAGTATGCTATCTGGTTGCTCTTTACCTTAACGTGTACACTGATTGTCTCTCTGTTACATATTGGTAAAGCCCTTAGGATGTGTACTTGACTACCTGGACTATGATGCGGATCATACTAGTGGGGACATGGTAGTCCATAAGTACATCCTTCAAAGTCCCTAGTCGTAGGTATATCGAGACGGGGCATCGATATACCAGAGTAGACTAGCGTATACCTTCTCGACCCATGCAGATGGGCGATGGATGATCCTATATCCATTGGTGTTTGACATCAGAGATGATATACGGGTGCTCAGTGGAGACTGGGTACACTGGACGGATTCGCCGAGAACTCCCAGATGGTATTATACCTTACGTCAGATGGCAGTTCTCTGGTGACACTGGTACAGAGTAGTCTGTTGACCCGAGATCGTCATAGAGTCTTGTGTGATTTCCACTGTGCTTTGATTTCCACCTTACCACGTCCAAGAGGGCGTGCAAAACGGTGGTTTTTGGGTACAGTCCCGAATCATATGGAGGCAATGAGCGATAGGAGGGGATTCGTCTCTCCCGGTATAGGGAGTTGATGTTGCGCTGTGTTCGATTTGCTATAACCGGAAATCCCTGGCCAGGGTTGCTGAGATTTACTAGTAAGTGTTACCAGTAGTTTCTCGAACTGTTATAGACCTCATATCGACACGACTTATCGAGCTATTGGGCTCTGACGTTTACCACCCCTAGACGAGATATGCGACATATCAGACGATCAGACCGGACTGTACGGTAAGTGTTACTGGTTGGATTCACAGGAGTGTGAGTGGGCTTGCTCGTCGATCTTCTGATCGCTCAATACCCGGGTGGCCGTTACGTTTAGCAGACCGCTTGCGGCTTGTGGGTGCTTGATATGATCATCACCTGCTGCCGGCGTATTGACGAGTCTTTAGAGTCCTACACAGAGGTTTCCTGACTCAAGCGAAACGAAATAGGAGCGCATATGAGATATGTGCGGGACCGAGAATAATGCGTGTATGTGATACCGTATTCTATTCTCGCGATGAATGTATCGATATGGTTGTATGCGATATAACCTAGTTATCGAATCAAGGATTGATTCGATAAGTCGATACATTGGATATTAGTCGGTTATATGCGATGTGACCGGATCGTTAAATCAAGTGTTGATTTAATGATTTAATGCATAATTATATATTTGATATATTACTTTGCATTAACTAGTATTGGTTCACTTTAAATGGATTTTCTCGCATGCTTTGCACAAGTTGTATATGTGATATACTTTTGTGCACTTGTTTGTATCATGTTTGATGATACATGTTAACTTGGTTAAGTGTAAAGATTAAACCATGGTTAAGTTAATGATTAGGGTTTTGTTTTTCTTTCTTATTTATTTATTTATTTATTTATTTTGGAAAGAATAAAGAGAAAATGGTGGCTTTCTTTGTTTGTAGTTGAATCTTCATGAAGGTTTGACTTTGTAACCATTTTGTCTTCATGCTTAACCCTAACCATTTAAACAAACCATGGTCTATTCTCTACACTTAACTAGGATTAGGATATGATAAGTATTCATATTATTTTACTTTTTAAAACACTTATCATATTCTTTGCATCTTCTTCTTCTTCTTCTTCAAGATGAAGAACCTTGATTCCATCAATGGTGATTGATGAAAATGAGTGAGAAATCCAATTCTAAAGTGAACCCACTTCCTATTTCTTCATCCTCTACCTCTTGCCAAGTAGTATAGGGTGTTTTCTTCACAAGTTTCATGACTTGGTGAAGTGGGAGCTTGATCTTGCGATGCCTCGACGTAGATCATCTTCGGCATCGTCGTCGATGACCTAGCCCGCTTTTTCTCCGATGAAGCCGACGCTAGAGCCCAAGATCCGATTTGTACAGCGAGGAGACTTCATCGCGGAGCCATGGAGGTGGAGAACCGGATCTACAAAGGTTGTATTTCCGTTTACCATTTAGTTAAGTTGTTAACTAGTTTCTTTTTCGCCTAAACTTCTAGCCAACGATCCGTATTAGGGTTTCTCGGCACCGTAATTTTAGAAATTGGCATGGTTGATGCCTTGTGAGACCTCTTGAGAGTGCCTAGGAACCCTTCATACTGTACATGAGATGTACATTTTAGTGGATGCTTGGACATACATGGGGAGGACTTTCTTGCACGACATGATAGTATGCTATCTGGTTGCTCTTTATCTTAATATGTACACTGATTATCTCTCTGTTACATGTTGGTAAAGCCCATAGGATGCGTACTTGACTCCTAGATTATGATGGAGATCACACTAGTGGGACAAAGATAGTCGGTAAGTACATCCTTTAAAGTCTCTAGTCGTGGGTGTATCGAGACGGGGCATCGATATACCATAGTAGACTAGCGTATAGCTTCTCGATCCATGTAGATGGGCGATGGATGATCCCATATCCATTGGTGTTTGACATCAGAGATGGTATACGGGTGCTCAGTGGAGACTGGGTACACTGGACAGACTCGCCGAGAACTCCCAGATGGTATTATATCTCACGTCAGATGGCAGTTCTCTAGTGACATTGGTACAGGTCAGTCTGTTGACCCGAGATCGTCATAGAGTCTTGTGTGATTCCCACTGTGCTTTGATTTTCACCTTACCACGTTCATGAGAATGTGCAAAACGGTGGTTTTTGGGTACAGTCCCGAGTCACATGGAGGCAATGAGTGATAGGAGGGGATTCGTCTCTCCCGGTATTGGGGGTTGATGTTGCGCTGTGCTCGATTGGCTGTAACAGGAAGTCCCTGGCCAGGGCTGTTTCAGAGATTTACTGGTAAGTGTTACCAGTAGATTCTCGACCCGTTATGAGCCTCATATCGGCATGACTTATCGAGTTACTGGGGTCTGATGTTTACCACCCCTGGACGAGATATGCGACATAACAGATGAAGAGACCGGACTGTACGATAGTGTTACTGATTGGATTCGCAGGAGTATGAGCAGGCTTGCTTGTTGATCTTCTAATCGCTCAATACCCGGGTGGCCGTTACATTTAGCTGACCGCTTGCGGCTTATGGGTGTTTGATATGATCATCACCTACTGCCGGCGTATTGACGAGTCTTTAGAGTCCTATACAGAGGTTTCCTGGTTCATGCGAAACGGAGTAAGAGCACATATGTGATATGTGCGGGACCGAGATTAATGCGCGTATGTGATACCGCATTCTATTCTCGTGATTTGTGACATCGGTCGATTATATGAGATATAGCCGGGTTATCGGATCAAGTATTGATTCGATAAGTTGTTGCATTTGATATTAGTCGGTTATATGAGATATAGCCGGATTATTAAATCAAGTGTTGATTTAATAATTTAATGTATGATTGTATATTTGATATACTAGATTACATTAACTAATATTAGCTCACTTATGATTTCTTTTCTCACTTGTGTGCATTAGTGTATATGTGATATATATTAATGTACAACTTTTGTGTCATGCTAGATGCCACATGTGACATGGGTGTATGAGACTTGCACCATGCTTAATAATGTGATGGGTTTATATTTATCTAAGTTAATCAAAATTAGTAGGATTAATTCACACGGTTGAAGCTTGTAGAAGCTTGTAGAACCATTGACCAAGTCCACTAAGTTTGTTTTACTTGTAGATATTTATTAACCTAACCATTATTAACTAGCCATGGTAAACTCTCTACATGGGTTAGTGTATGACACTAACTCACCCATGGTTCACATTCTCACTTCAATGAGTTCATTCTCTCATCTCTTCACTTGTACTTCTTCTTCCTCATGAGAAAAGCTTACTAGCTTTTCTCAAGGTGAGAAAATATTGTGAGAAAAATAAAACTAAAGAGAGCCCATTTCCTACTTCATCATCCTCTACTACTTTCCATTCAGTTTATGGTGTTTGCTTCACTAATTTCACAATTAGTGAAGAGGTAGCATGAGCTTGAGTCTCCTCGACGTAGATCATCTTTGGCCTCGAAGACTTCGAGCAAGCTTGTTCATTTCTCCGGGAGAACCCTTTCTAGAGTTCGGGAGATCACAACTCGCAGTGAAGGGACTACTACACGGAGCTTTAGAAGTGAAGGACCGGTCTACAAAGGTTGTATTCCTCATTCACTTAGTGTAATGGCAGATTACATGCTTTATTGTCTAATTACTTTAGCTTGATCCTAGCTTAGGATTGATTAGCACCTTAGAATTTTTGAAATTGGCATGCTTGATGTCTTGAAAACCCAGTAGGGTGCTAAGGAATCCCAACAATTTGACCAAGGCTCTCATTTGTTTCTTCCTTCATTCTTCATCATTTTCTCCTCCCTCTTCACACCATGGCTGCTCTCTCTCTCCACCACCTCTACCATCTCACTTCACCCCCAAAACTATATCAAAACCATGTATCCCTTTCACAGAAAACATGCACAAGCTCACTACAAGTATGGGGAACCAAGAAAGTTTGGATTTTGAGCACTTGGGGCAACTCAAGAAAATTCTTGAGTTTCCAAATGAGGTAATTCTTTAACCATTAGTGTAGTAATCCACTTCCTTTAGCATATATACATGTTTAGAGTTTGTTTAGTGAGGTTTTATGATGTTTGAAAATTCCTAGAAAAGGTTAGGGGATTTTATGAGTTGTGAAGTGTAAATTGAGATTAGTAGAGGCCATACAACCCTTGTGGTGATAGTATATTGAACTAAATCAGAGACTAAAACCCCGAGACATGAACTTAGAAATCCCCGACATCGGATTTGTGTAGGAATAGTGATGAATTTAGAAATCTGCTATGACTCGGGGACCTGGAAAATTATTTAGCGATTACTGTGAGGCGTGCAGGCAACCTGGAAGCTACCATAGAGACCCGAGCCCTAACCCCTTCATCTTGGCTGCAAATATATCTCTTATGGCCGCAATTTGCGGCCTGGGTACTTCCATTTTGGTTCGTTCTTAGTCCATGGCTTTATCTTCAGTAAACTAGACCCTCCACATATGCAAAATTGGCTAATTTCATCTGGGGTAAAATCTGGAAGTGTTTTTCATAGTTTCTGATTTCAGTTTGTGAATTCTGTGAACTTGAACTTTGGTATTTATGTTTTATCTCGATCACTTGACGTTTGTACGTCGATATCGAGGGTTGTTTGGTTCTTTTGGGTGCATAGATCATAGGTTTTAACCTATGTACGATTCGTGCGCCGTTTTGGTTTTTATCCGCGATTCCGGTTTACGATATTATAAGTTTATGTGTAGACACCCTCAAGTGGACTTCGGACGATGAGGAAGAGAATGGCGACATCGACTTCGGCAAGCAAGGATCAAGGTGAGTAGATATATATCTACGGGGGAAGTCGGGTGGATGGCGTATAGCACCCCCGCAAGTTCGTAGCATTTGATGCGTTATGATATTTATATATATATATATACGTGTTGTTATGAGATGTGCATACTTAGCAAGTAATGCTCTAGGTGACTTTGGGTTAGTGTTAGCGTTTTCGGAAGATAGTATTTTAGTTAGTTCTTATTTGCGAACCCTAGAATAAGGTATACACGCACACACATGCACACATGGGTTATGTTTTGGTGTATGTGATATATGTATATGTGTGTGTGTGTGTGTGTGTGTGTGTGTTGCTATATATATATATATACATATACGTATACACGTACGATGAGGATAGTATATGATACTTGGAGATGGGTCGATGTGATTGGGCATGATGCCGTAAGATCGGTGATGTGATTGGGTCGTGTTATGAGATACGACATATTATATTAGCGGATTGATAGGCGATGTGTTTTCATACACACGCGGATATATATTGATGGTATCGGTATGTACTAGACTTAGATCAGTACCCTGTTCATGATATTATGATAATGATACCATATGGATATTGAGATATATGTGATAGGCGACCCGTACCCCGATTTTGGGATGCCGTATGATGGATTTACCGTTCGAGATATAATTATGATAATAGATCCGCACTCTTGATTCAAGGATGTCGTATTATATATTTTATCGTATGTGACGCTATTGAGGCGGGATCACCGACTACTAGATATATATATATCGACTCAGAATTAGGTGAATTTTCTTACCCTTTGTTTAGTCGTTTAGCTTGTCCTGTAGTTTACTTAGTAGATGTTAGAGTTGGGCGCGAGTCATACTTATTTCTAAAACTAACGAATCGTGAGTTTTTTAAAGACAGGCCAAGAGATACTACGGATATTTCAAAGGATGTACCTTTTCTTAAAAGCACCGTAGCCCCTATTTTCTAAACGCCACGATTCATGCGATTTCAGACAACAAAAACTGTATGACTCGTATATAAAAATGTATATTCTTTATTGTTGCGTTTACTATTCATTCTCCGTTTATTCATGTTATATTCATCGCATTGTATGCTTATACCTGCGTTTCCGTAGTCATTATAAACCCATGTTGTCAGGACACCAGCACCATTACCGATGATGCATATGTCTACGAACACTTGCTTTCCGGCTCACACACATCATCATCGGTAATTGCCATGACACGTACACTTTAGAAGTATTACTTTATTGATATAACTTGCTAGCTGGTAGTTCCAACATGTTATTGCTTTTATATGCTAGTTTACTTATTGCATTCTTTGCTTGATATCCGATGCATTCATATATTTATTTTTCATGCAATATTATGGAGCTTTATGCCGGTAATTCATTGTTTATTTACTCTTGAGATTGGGATTTCGGATTTCCATGAGATTTCTGGATTTGGAGAAACCGCAAAGATTTTATAAATTTATTATCATTTTAAAGATAGAAAATTGCGGTTTTCTCGTGATATGATTTGAGAGGTGTCCACCATGAGTTTTCTCGGCTTTTGAGCGGTATCATACTCCCGATTCGAGGAGGAGGAGGAACCGCCTGCGGGTGCATGGTGGACCCGGTGCGGTACCCCGAGGCAAGATGGTCGCAGATGATGGCGTTGAGCCCGGCAGGGAAGCACTACCGACCGGTTATTTGTGACGCGGCGGATATCCGGAGGATACCGACGTAGTCGTGAGATTTGATAATTTGGGCCAGTCCGGATTGCCGGAGCCCGGGGCCAGTCCGGATTGCCGGAGCCTGAGATATTGAGACACAGAGATATTGATATTTTATGATATGGGCCAGTCCGGATTGCCGGAGCCCGAGATATTGAGATATTAAGATATTGGGATTTATATTTTGTGTCGATGCTTAACACGGATTCTCTGTTGATTTCATTGATGATACTTCGATTTTTATACAGAAATCTCACTGAGATATGAAAACAGTTTTTCTCATTCAAGATGTATTCTGTTTTCATTCATAATGCATTGGTTCATCATAGTTGTGATATGTTATTACCTGAGGCACAAACACGAGCACTTGGTATTACACCGATGTTAGATGATTACCTCGTAATTTTTAGATGCTTCAGATTATATATATTATTTTGAGGATATTATTATCGTATGACCTAGGATTGAGTCATACATGAGATTTCTGCTCGGTGATGTTTTCTACTCACGAGTTGGCAACTCACCCCCGTTGTGCCGCAGTTTCTTGTAGGTTTTGCCGTATAGGTTCCGTTGCTGCTTGCTGGCACACTGCTTCCTTCCGGGTGATTGCCTTAGTTGGTGGGTTCACTCGCATCATGACCACTATTGTACCTTATTTATATTCAGTTGTATCTAGTAACTCCATCAACCATACTTGTATTAATTTATTGAGTTAGAAGACCAGTATGTATATTCTTTCGGCCATAGAGTCGCGCACTGTATTATTATAGTTTTTCTCCGGTTTTTTTTCTTGATGATGATGGTTTTCATTCTGAGTTTTGATCCTCGCCCTTCGGCGTTGTATATTATATTGCTTGCATGGTTGTATCCGCCAATTGGCGAAGAGTTAGCTCCCGCTTGGGGATGCCTTTATTCATTACTGATATTTGTTCCTGTTGTACCCGTTTGGGGCCAGTATTTACAAAGGAAACTCTGCCGAAATTTTCGGGAAAATATGACATTTCTTTTAAATGTTTAATGCCACTTATGTTATTTAAACCACTTGCTTTTAAACAAGTTTTCCTTCACTTCTTACTTAAAATGGTTTAGATTTCTGGGCTTTTGGCTTACTTGAATTAGATGGGGCCCTATAGGCTTCACATAATTCAAGTGCCAGTCACGTGCTATTTCGGATCGTGACACCCTTTGGCCCTGGATCTTCCCAAGATGAGATTTTTGCAGATGGGTCTCCTTCTTCTTCCTCTCGGTTGGCCGGATCTTGGAGAAAGGGGGTGAGATTTAAAAATCTCCCCCTTTTGAGATCTGATATAAAATCTAACCTCCCCTTTGTGGGTTTTGTGGTGAAAAACTATTTAATTTTGGAAAATGAAGAGTAAAACTCTTAATTTAATTGAAAATGGGAAGAAGGTTTAGAACCTTGAGAAAGGAGAAGGAGGCACAAAATCCCTAGATTTTGAGGGGAATGAAATGCTTTCCCCTTTTATTTCATTGTCATGATACCTTATATAAGCTTACACATTTACATATAGCCCCTTGGGCTTTACAAAATGGCATTTTGCCCATCCCATGTCTCATGTGCTCATTTCTTTTGCACATGTGCCATGGGCTTTACAAAAATTTGGTTTTATGCCCATAAAGATTACATCAAAATTATTTATTACATGATTTTTATTTTGGCATGGGGAAGGCTGGCCGTGGGGCTCAACTTGGGCATATGCCCACTTGAGCTGGGCTTGGACCGGCTTATTTAGGGTTGACTTTGATTTTGACTTGGTCAACCGGGATGCAATTTTTAACCCAAACAAAGTGCCTCCCATCAATAAATGCACACCACATATGTGAGTCGTGTGCATGAAATTGATGGATCTTCTTTCGCGTGGAGGCGAATTGCTTTGGTTCCCGCTTTTTGGGAAGTTGGCACTGCCCTTTTTACGACATGGACGGTCGATGCTTGACATGTCCCCGAGACAGAGTGTCCGTGGTAGACGTTTCCCCGGCATGGAATGATTTGGTTCCCGCTTTCTTGGGAAGCTGGCACTGCCCTTTTTATGACATGGACGGTCGACGCTTGACGCGTCTCCGAGACGGAGTGTTCGTGGTAGACGTTTCCCTGGCACAGAGTAATTTGGTTCCCGCTTTATGGGAAGTTGGCACTGCCCTTTTTGCGACATGGACGGTCGACGCTTGACGCGTCTCCGAGACGGAGTGTCCGTGGTAGACGTTTCCCCGGCACAGAGTGATTTGGTTCCCGCTTTGTAGGAAGCCGGCACTGCCCTTTTTACGACATGGACGGTCGACGCTTGACGCATCTCTGAGACGGAGTGTCTATGGTAGACGTTTCCCTGGCACGGAGTGATTTGGTTCCCGCTTTGTGGGAAGATGGCACTGCCCTTTTTACGACATGGACGATCGATGCTTGACATGTCCCCGAGACCGAGTGTCCGTGGTAGACGTTTCCCCGGCACGGAGTGTCGCTGGCTGTTCGACTTATCCCCGGCACGGAGTTTCGCTGGTCGACTTGTCCCCGGCACGGAGTGTCGCTGGTTGACCTGATTCCGAGGCGGAGCATGACTTCGACAGGGAGGTCATTGGTCGACTTGTCCCCGGCGCGGAGTGTCGCTGGTCGACTTGTCCTCGGCGCGGAGTGTCGCTGGCTGTTCGACTTGTCCCCGACATGGAGTGTCACTGGTCGACTTGTCCACGGCACGGAGTGTCGCTGGTTGACCTGATTCCGAGGCGGAGCATGATTCCGACAGGGAGATTGCTGGTCGACTTGTCCCCGGCGCGGAGTGTCGCTGGCTATTCGACTTGTCCCTGGCAAGGAGTGTCGCTGGCTGTTCGACATGTCTTCGGCACTGAGTGTTGCTGGATGTTCGACTTATCCCCGGCACGGAGTGTCGCTGGTTGACTTGATTCCTAGGCGGAGCATGATTCCGAGGAGGAGCATGATTTCGATACGGGGTACATTCTGGGATGAAGCATGATTCCGTCGCAGAGATTGTTGGTTTGATTTGGGTTGACATCAGCATCGCTACACTGGAATATAGTACCAGGAGCGAATCATCATTTGCCATGAGTGGATTTGGGGATTTTGGTTTTGGTTTGGCATTAGCACCGCTTACACTGGAATATGCTTCGAGGAGCGAATCATCATGAGGGGATCTCCCTCGTTTCCAGTTTAACGACTTAGGGGTCATATGTTCCCAGTTTAACGACTTAGAGGTCATATGTTCCCATTTTAAAGACTTAGGGGTCTATTGGATTGGAGTTTGGAATTTTAGGGTTAGGGTAGGCATCAGCGTTGCTAACACTGAAGCACATGTACCAGGAGCAATTCATCACTTGCCTTTGCCTGTTGAGGAGCAATGGCTTAGAGGACAGGTTTAGGTCCCTATCACCTAAGGCTTTTCAATTTTATGAGCCGTAAGGGTCTCATAAAATCATTTTCTCCCTACGAGTCGAAAGGATCCCGCAGGTGTATTTTCTCCTTAGGAGTCGTGAGGACTCCCAAGTGTGTTTTTCCTTTGTGAGTCGTAAGGATCCCACGAAGGTTTGTTCTCCTCATGTATCGTGAGGACACATGAGTGGGTATTCCCAATGGAGCATAATTCCAAGGGTAGAGACTGGCCGCTGGACTTGTGATTGCGGTGGGGTATGGGCACGATGAGAATTATTTGAGCCCGTGGATTATATACAGTAGTCAATTTGGGGACTAACCGTAGGGCAGGGAGAATTTTGGGATTTTGTTGGCGTCTGCATCGCTGCACTGGAATATGGTATCAGGAGCGACTCATCATTCGTCGTTGGGACATTCAGAGATTTGAAATTTTGATTGGCGTCTGCATCACTGCACTGGAATATGGTACAAGGAGCGACTCATCATTCGCCATTTGGAACTTAGATTTTGGTTGGCGTTTGCATCGCTACACTGGAATATGGTACCAGAAGCGACTCATCATTTGCCATTTTTTTTACCGCGATTGCTCTATCATTTCAGCTTTTCTTATCGCGAAGATCGTGATTGCCCTATCATTTCGGCTATTCATTCGCGGCTACCCCATCATTTCGGCTGTTTATTTTCATTTTTATTTTACTCGCTGATTTTTATTGCAAGTTGCCCCATTATTTCGGCTTTATTTTTACTCGCTGATTTTTATTGCGAGTTGCCCTATCATTTCGGCTTTTTGTTTTGTTTTTTTTGTTTTATTTACACATTTTTACATCCCCGGTTTAACGACTTAGAGGTCGACTGTTCCTAGTTTAACGACGTGGTGGTCAACTCCTTTTAGAGAAAGGTAGAGGTCTGAGAGAATCAGGTTCCCGAAGGACTTCGGTCTCCATTTGTATGAAATTGGCGGTCGCAGCTTGACTGTTTGTTAACACACTTTTAGACAGTTCTATCTCTCCTGCCTTGTATTGCTTTTCGACCCAATCTTTGAAGATGAAGCAGTCCTCAATGGCATGACCTGTCACTCTATGATAGGGACAGTATTTGGGGTCGTCGGTCATATTCGCTTCATGCGGTCTTTTTTATTCTGGCAATTGTAGACCGTTTCTTAGGGCATCTTTGAATATTTTACGGATTTTGTCCCATCTGAAAGAATAAACCTTATCCAGTTTCTCTTTCGGTGGAGCTTCTCCTCCCTCTCTGAACACTGGCTTCCGAGGCTGATTGGCATTAGGCCTGCTCATCCATCGCTTATTTCGGTTAGCCGAAGTGCTAAAAGATTCAGCATCGTCTGAATTTCCGCCTTTGCGATTATCGTCCTTTCGGTTTCTCCAGGACCTATTGTTATTTTGGGAATCAGAGGCAGACTCCTGCTTTGAGCGCTCCAATATCTGGACTTTCCTGGTCAGCTCTTGAAATATTTTTAGACCCGCGGTGCATAGAAACGAGGCCATCCAATTGTTGAGATTTCCGACGAGGAGGCTGACAGATTGGTCCTGCTCTATCGGCGGTTCACATTTGACGGAGAGATTGCGCCATCGGGTTATAAAATCCATGCCGCTTTCGTTGTTCTTTGGCTTGGTCTTTACAAGGTCGGCGATGGTAATCTTATCGCTGACACTCATGAACCTTTGTCAAAATAAAGATTCTATTTGGACGAAAGTTGTAACGGATCCATCCGGTATGTTCGCATACTAGTCGAAAGCGACATCGGTCAGGCTATTAACGAACTGGCGGAGGAGAAGCACATCATTTCCCCCAGTTTTCCCGCATGAGGCTTTAAAATGGGCGATGTGCTGATTCGCATTTCCTGTCCCATCAAATCTTCCGAATTTGGGGATGACATAGCCGCTAAGAAATTCTACCAGATCATACTGAGCAGGATATGGTCTCCCACTACTGCTGATATCTTTTTGCGCTTCGGCTTCGGCTACTAATGTTTTGACTTTGTTGGCAACCAAATCCATGATTTGATCTTGAGTTAGCGGGCTACTGTCATCGGTAGCCAAGACATTTCCCGAGATAGGATGCGATTGACTTTCATGTGGTCCGTCTACCTTTGGATTTGAGGGAATAGGCGTCGGCTGTCTCGGGACACCGTTTCCCGGTTCATGAGCATAACCCTACGCTTGATTGGACGGCTGAGAGGCAACTTCGGCTATGAGCTGCATCACGACATTCGTCAAGTCGTCAATTTTGGAGTAAAGTTTGGCCATCTCCTTGTCTTTACTTCTGAGCTATTTTCGGAGCTCTTGTAGAAGTTGCTGCTCTGCATTCTTGGGATGGAAGATTGGCTCATTTTCGCTTTCCGAGCCCGACTCTTCATGAACCGAGGGATCTCTCTGCCTATCAGCCTCACTGGGAGGATTTTCATCACCTTCCGGAGGATGCTGATCATGGGAAGTGACAGCGACATTCACACCAGATTGGATTTGAGATGTGGTGGCCCCGTCCTTGCTCTTGCTGCGCGTGCCCACCATGTAAACAATATGGACCACATATCCAGCTATTTCCTCATCTTTGGCGGGGTAACCCTGTTCTTCGAACCTCCTGAAGTTCAGCCTAGAAGGAGCCCTAGCCCTTTTGTTGGCTCTGTATCTGAGCCTTTTCTGTCTTAGCTTCTCGATTTTGAGGGCTTGGCGGGCATCCGTTATCCAGGAAGTTATTGTGAGTTGATTAGCGCGGAGCTTAGAGAATACACCTGATCGAGCGGTTGTCAGGGGAACCACCAGAGCTTGCTCGAGACGCCTTGTTGCTTTGTTGGTATTGATGGCCTTGCCCCCAGCTGGGGCCAAGGAAAGTCGTTCAAACACCGACTTGCGTTTGGGTAGTGGTGCCCTCGAAATCACCACATTTGGACTCTTGCCTTTCGAGTTCGGTCTGTCTGTTTCTGGAGCTTGAGAAGCTGGGATGGCGCTAGTAGGCATGAACAGAATAGAGCCAAATGTAGCAACGGTTCCTCCCACTGTCGCCTGAGACTGGTCGGGAGGACCGTCCTGGCATCCATTTTCATCGTGTAGGAGACGGAAGCTGCATCGAGAGCTGAAATTGTCCTTGGAGACATTTTGTTGCGTCCGAAGATTGCAGTCAAAAGTCGTTAACCTGCAAATAGAAGCATGATTTCAGTACAGGCAATCAATGTATATGTTGATTGAGTTCGCATGATCGTTTAACCCGAAATATGGGAGGAGAGAAAAGGTCCCACCGGGCGTGCCAGAATCTGTAGGGTGTTTTTCGTCACTCCATTGAGATGGGAATACCACGCTTGTCAGGCGTACTACAGATTCCCCTGCCTAGGGTAGGCTGGGGTTTATTGATTGTGGGGATCCGAATCTCCGGCAGCTGCGAACTAAGCTGCCGTTAATTACCCCTCGCCTTTGGAGCGAGGGAACCTCCAATTGATGGGTCAAACAAGTCATATGAACTCAATGTGCAGTGTTTGTATGTGTGTCTTAAGGGGTTTTGGATATATCGGGGTCCCCGCAGAGTTTTACGGGGGTCCCGCTAAAAAAAGGGAAGAATAGCGTCCAAAGGACGCGTGGGTGCCAGTGCCTCACGCGCCTAGCACGCGGGCGCAAGGCATGGGCGTCTCACGCGCTTGGCACGTGGGCGCTGGGCGCGGGTGTCTCACGTGATTGGCACGTGGGCGCTGGGCGCCAGCGTCCCACGTGCTTGGCACGCAGGTGCTGGGCGTCAGCAGGAAAAGGGACTTTGTCCCTGTATTAGGATCTGTGCTCCTGATTTTACTTCTGGAGTTAAACTCCTAAAAAGAGATTAATTTATGGAGTTGAACTCCAACAGATCTTGAATGGAGTTAAACTCCTAGAAATCTTTAGAAATGATCAAAGGGGACCCTTTGTTTCTTTCCCCTTTCGTCCTGGATCTTCTCAAGATGGGATTTTTGGAGATGGGTCTCCTTCTTCTTCCTCTCGATTGGCCGGATCTTGGAGAAATGAGGTAAGATTTAAAAATCTGCCTTTTTTGAGATCTGATGGAAGATCTGAGCTCTCCGTTGTGGGTTTTGTGGTGAAAAACTATTTAATTTTGGAAAAGGAAGAGTAAAACTCTTGATTTAATTGAAAAGGGGAAGAAGCTTTAGAACCTTGAGGAAGGAGAAGGAGGCACAAAAACTCTTGATTTTGAGGGGAATGAAAAGTTCTCCCCTTTTATTTCATTGTCATGATGTCTTATATAGGCTTACACATTTACATATAGCCCCTTGGGCTTTAGAAAATGGCATTTTGCCCATCCCATGTCTCATGTGCTCATTTCTTTTGCAGATGAGCCATGGGCTTTACAAAAATTTAGCTTTATGCCCATAAAGATTACATCAAAATTATTTATTACATGATTTTTATTTTGGCATGGGGGAGGCTGGCCATGGGGCTCGACTTGGGCATGGGCCCACTTGAGCTGGGCTTGGGCCCGCTTACTTGGGATTGATTTTGATTTTGACCTGGTCAACCCGGGTGCAATTTTTGACCCCAGCAGCCCTGGCCATCAACCGTGGCCGGTGCAGAACAAAAACTGGCGTTTAAAAAACTGGCACTAACGAAACCGACTAGAATCGAAACCATAAACCTTTACTAGGTAACAATAAATGCTAAACTACAAGGTAAAAATGGTTATACCGAATGAACTAAGTCCTGCGGTCTTCTACCATCTTCCCAAGCTCCTTGAGGCATCCTCGAATGAACTTGGTCGCTGGTCTTCCTTCGTCGATGATGATCCACCTGAGGGATGTAGCTCTTGGCTCTAGCTCCACACCATAATCAAGTGAAGCAACTAGGGACTCAATATGGCTAGTCTAGAGTGCCTAGGATTCAGTGAATGGATCCATGTGTTTATCTATCTCACCTCCTCTCTTGATTCTCAACTCATGAGATTGTAGTGAGGAGGTTAAACTTGAAGGTGGAGGAACTCATGAAAACTCAAGAGAGGGAAGTGAAGCATGATGGTGAGGTGAAGAAAATCCCATCTCTCAAAAATAATGAGCCAACCATGTGAGAGAAAATGAGCATGCTAGGTTTTGTAAAACATATTTTTTTCATTTTAAAATCAAGCCTATGCTTGAATAGTTTGCACAAATGAATTAATAATTCATTTGTGCACACTATGCAAGCATGGTTCTCACCATACTCCCCTCTCTCAATAATCCACCTCATTATCCATTTAAAATAAATGATCAAATCCAAAATGAGGTGTCCACATTTTATAATGTTATCTGTAAAAAATACGGATTACATTCTACTGTATATACATATCTGTATTCGTACCGAAATACAAATACCCGTAAAGATAGAATAACACAAAGAACATAATACTAGAATATACATATCGGAATACATATACGTAAATTATTAAATCAATACCTGATTTAATAATCCGGCTCAAACCCGAGCTAGATAGTATTATCAACCGTCCGATCGAAAGTCCGAGTACATAGCACACTCATTCGATCGGAACCCTGCACGTATCCAATACGGCTACTACATCATTTTTCCAGAACTAGGGACACCCTCTGTATGGGACTCTAAAGACTCGTCAATACGCTGGCAGTGAGTTAAACCATAAGCACGTCAGCGACACTAGCTGTACGTAACGGCTACCCAGGTATTGAGCGAAAGGAAGGCCGACGAGCAAGCTCATCTGAACCCCTACTGAGCCTGTCCGTGACAATCTCCATTCAGTATGGTCTATTTGTCTAAGAGTATCGCATATCGAGTCTAGGGAGTGAATAAAATCAGACCCCTAATAACGCGATATTTCGTGTCGGTATGAAGCCCATCACCTTCTGAGAAACTACTGATCCAAATTAGTAATTCTCGTCTACCTTGGCTAAGGATTTCTTTGAAAGTATTCCTTAGCACCACTACTAGGTTTTAACAAGCATCAAGTATACAACTTTAAAAAATCTAGTGTGCTAAAGCATGCTAACCTAGAAACGAACTAGAGAATTAGGGTTTATAAACAAGTAAAGACATTCTATACTAAGTGAAAAGGGAATACAACCTTTGTAGACTAGTCCTTCACTTCTAAAGCTCCAAGTAGTAGTCCCTAGAACTCTTCTTAGGCTCCACTTGGCGAAAGGAACGAGCTTGCTTAGTCGTCTTCGAAGCCGAAGATGATCCACCTTGAACAATCTCTAACTCAAGCCAGCTCTTCACTAATTAAGGAATTAGTGAAGTAAACAACCTACACTAAAGGGCTAGATGAGAATAGGTTGATAAAGTAGGAATTTTTCTCACTTTAGAATTTCTTTTCTCCTTTTCTTTTTCACTCAAGGAAATATCAAGAGGAGGAAGAAGATGAAGCTTGTGAAGAACTAGGATGAAAAAAATATCACAAGTGATATTTGTAGAGAGTTAACCATGGCTAAGGATAAATGTTAGGTTATAAAATATCTAAAGTAAAACAAAATTAGTGGGATGAGTTATGGCTTCTACATGCTTCATGAAGCATCTTAAGCCATGCTCATTTTCCACTAATTTCCTTTTACTTTAAATATAAATCACCCAATATTATCCTTGGCTTGGTGTGAGTCCCATACACCCATGTTCTATGTATCATCTAGCATGACACAATTGTGAATAATGTATATATATATATATATATATATATATATATATATATCACACACACACACACACACATATATATCATTATATATATATATATATCTCACATATATATATATCATTATATATATACAAGAGAAGAAATTCTTTTTAGTGAGCTAATATTAGTTAATATATATTAATATATCAAATATATAAATATATATCAAATTATTAAATCAACACTTGATTCAATAATCCAGTTATATCAAATATGACCGACTAATATCACTTATATGTATATCAATTTATCGAATCAACACTTGATTCAATAACTCGGTTATATCACATATAACCTTATCGATATCATATATTGCGAGATTAGAATACGACATCACATACACGTATTTAATCAAGCATCTGCACACATCACATATGTGCCCTACTTCGTTACACTTGAGCTAGGAAAGCTCTGTGTGGGACTCTAAAGACTCGTCAATATGCCAGCAGTAGGTAATGATCACATCAGTCACCCACAAGCCGTCAGCGGTACTAGCTGGACGTAACGGCTACCCAGGTATTGAGCGAATAGAATATCAACAAGCAAGCTTGTCCAAACTCCCGCAAAGCCTATAAGCAACACTTACCATAAAGTCCGGTCTCTTCGTCTGATATGTCTCATATCGAGTCTGGAGGTGGAAACTTCATACCCCAGTAACTTGATAAGTCATGTCGATGTATGGCCTATAACTGTTCGAGAAACTACTTATAACACTTACTAGTAAATCTCATCAGCCCTGGCCAAGAAATTGCTGTTATAGCCAATCAAGTATAGCGCAACATCAACTCCCTATATCGGGAGAGACGAAACCCCTCCTATCGCTCATTGCCTCCATGTGACTCGAGACTGTACCCAAAATCCATCTGTTTGCATGCCTCCTTTGAGCCGTGGTAGGGAGGAAATCAAAGCACAGTGGGAACCACACAAGACTCTATGACGATCTTGGGTCTACAGACTAACCTGTACCAGTGTCACCAGAGAACTGCTATCTGACGAAGGGTATGGTACCATCTAGGAATTCTCGGCGAGTCCTGTTCGGTGTACCCATTCTCTAATGAGCACCTGTGTACAATCTATGATGTTAAACACCAATGGTTGTGGGATCAACCATCACTCCATACAGGGTCAAGAAACGTACACACTAGTCTACTCTGGAATATCGATGCCCTGTCTTGATATCCTCTCGACTAGGAACTGTTTAAAGGATGTGCTTATTGACTACACAAGCCCCACTAGTATGATCTGCGCCCTAGAGGCCATTATTGTATATTATAGTGGATGCTTGGACATATATATATATAGAGGACTTTCTTGCTCGACATGATAGTATGCTATCAAGTTGCACTTTATCTTAACATTCTGGTGATGGCTACCCATGCACTGAGCGACATCAACCCCCAATACAATGCCGAATATTTTTAAATAGAACTTCATGCACGCATGCATGATCCGCTCCCTACGGCACCCTACCCATGAGGTAACGGTGACACCGTAGTATAAAGGACCGGACATGCGTTACGTCCATGAAGGTTATAGCCATTAGTAGGAAAGGACGGACAAGGATCAAGAGGAAGAAACTTTGTTTCTTCCCAATCATCCTAATCCCCTTTGCTAATAATTGTTATAACTTCTAAAACAGGTTTGAATCAAAAAGCATTGAAAGAGGTGTTAATCTTTATCTACTCAACCCTACTTTAGACCTAATCCTAACAAGTTCTTTAATATCGTATTAATTAGTTTTAAATCAATCAACAAAAACCAAAACACCATCCGAATCAACTCGTAAAAACACAAATCAGAAAATTACACATCTCTGTGGATCGACCCGTACTCACCGGCTAGCTGCAAAGCGACGCCGTTTCTGATTACGGTTAAACTTATAATTTTTGGAGTTAATCAGAGCAACAACAGCAAAAGCTCCAGGAGATGCTAACGAAGATGACCGCACTCACTAGGCCAAAAGAATGCCCGAAAACATCGTCGGAGCAGCGTTATGAGCAAGAAACCAATGCCGAGTTTCTCTGCAGAATCCTCGAGAGAAAAGACAAATAGGTCGCGGAACAAGTGGCTAATATATAACAAATGGCGCTTTTATTCCAAAACATGGTCGGCATGATGGTCCAGCCGGACCCTTCAGTCGAAGAGCATCCAATAATAATTGAAGACGATAGAGGGGAGACATCAAATCCTCTTCCGGACTCGTCATCTGCAAAGGAGGAAACAATCTCAAAAGCGGCGCTCGATAATTATATAGCTCAACAAATACGAGTTCACCAAGCGAACGAAACCGCTGGCCAAGTCTTCAGAACTGGGCGACCATATCCAGGCTGGTACGATCAGATTAAGTACCCGCCAGGATACATGATTCCTAAGTTCCACGTATACAAGTGGACAGGCAACCCCCACCAGCATGTCGCCCAGTTCAGGGCAATATGCGGCAACACTGGAGGTGACGATAAGCTACTGCTTCGCCAATTCGTTGGCAGCTTGTCGGAGACGGCGTTCGAATGGTATTCAGAGCTTCCCAACGACTCCATCAAAACTTTTACGGAAATGGATTGCTATTTACCCAGCGTTTCGTGAGCGCTAGTGAGCGCTCTCCGATCACCGCACTAATTAACGCTAGAGTGAAGCAGGGAGAAACCTGGGTTCAGTATGCGATACGGTGGCCGAACCTATGGTCAAGTGAGAACAGCACATAGAAGAGGCTTCTGCAGTAGGCATGTTTGTGGGAACCATCGATCCACAGGCGACCATATCCCAGTTTATGATGTTCTTCAAGCGGACCACTTTCCAGGCCTTGATCGATAAGCTAGCCTAAAAGGACCAGATGGGCCATAGGCCACCCTCTTAAAAGACGGAGCTTCGAAATGAAAAAGGCAAAAGGAAAGCGACATTTGTCGCCAACGCTCAACAACAACCAAGTGGCCTGAAACCGGTTGTTCGCCAAAGCAACAAGCGGCAATCCTTTGATGAGAAGTCGAGACGTCCCTACTCATTTCCCTGAGATAAAACAGGGAGACTGTTCGGACTAGCAGTGCGCAACGGGCTCATTACTCTACCGGAACCGAGACACCCACTACAATCGAACAATGTCAACGATCTCAATTACTGGCCTACCACCGAGTATTGGGTAAGACTGCTACGACTTCAAAAATTGGGTTGAAGACCAGTATCAACAGGGCAAGTTCGCGCTGTCTGAAAAATAGAAAGTAAATCCGCCACAACAGCACACTCCTAAAAGGGTGGACACGCCGGGGGCATCATGCTCATTCATAGAGGAAGCTCCATCGGAAGTAGTTCTTTCGGCAAAAACGAAAAAATGCTGAAGGATCTTCAAGCATGCCCGACAATCAGGTGGAAAAGCCCGCTAGAGCCCGAGATCATTAAGGGGATGCTAAAACCACGCCCAACACTGGGAGTTAATAGCGATGGACAAAACACCCAGGCCCAGCCGTCAAAGTCTTCGAAGAAAAAGAAGAAGACCAAAAAGCCTGCGCTGTTTGACGACAGGCGCATGGATCTGCAAAAGCATATTGACGCGCTGGAGGAATATAACCAGAAGGCGCAGACCCCAGTCACACTCCAGGAATTTCTCGACCATATCCTTGAGAACAGAGGCAATGATAATGACGAGGTAGACGGCGCGTCAGAAGAATCCAAAGATTACGTGGCAGGTTGTCACATGATCTCTCACTCATCAATAGATGATAAAGAAGCTTCCGATACGGAGAAGCTAGGAGCAGAATCAGCACCAAAATCCTTGGAACCACCCGATGAGTTGATTGACATGCTGCTAAACGAAGCTCTTCAGAAAAGCAAAGCTGACAAAGAGCGGGAAACGGCCATGTACAAAAGGGACAAGAGTCGGTGTCAAGTTGAAGAAGCTCCGGTATTGAGAAACCGTGGAGTACCCCAACTAGATCGAAGCACGCTTACAACAGACAAAAGCAGGTTTAAAACAAGGAAGCAATTCGCCAAAGCCCTGTCAATGGGAATGAAGTTGCCGCCTTTTAAAAGGAAATACTCCTGGCAGCATACACCTTGACGAAGCAGATGCACATCCAAATTACTGCTTATACCATTGGAGGATCACGCACCCTACCGAAGAGTGCATGTCCTTTAAAAACTGGTGGCAGGGATATATTTCCCACTGACAACACGTCCAGCGAGTGAAGCCCAAGACTCGTCGGAAACAGAGAAGCACGACAGATGAGTGTAAAAGAACTGCAGGCAACTGTCACATGGTTGACACCAAGGGATCGCAAGTTCTCACCATTGAAAGCGACTCTGATGAAGAAATAGCCATCAGCCCTCTCTTCAAGGAATCCACCTCCGACACAAAAGATACGAAGACTTGCAAGAACATCTAGCTGCGTAATCGTATGTTTCCCGGGAAAAATCTTGGACCTACGAACAACCGACCGAAACTTCTTTACACTAGTACAAACCCGCAGCATCCTTAGGCTGACTCGTAAAAAAACGGTACGTCCATAAGCAAGATAGGCACGGATGAAAACCCGAAAGGGTTCCGTGAGTAAAAACAGCAAGGCTACCGGCGATATTTGTGAAAACCCGAAAATGCGCAGACTCATAAAAAAATGATACGTCCATAAGCAAGATGGGCACGGATGAAAACCCGAAAGGGCGCCGTGAGTAAAAACAGCAGAGCTACCGGCAAGTTTGTGAAAACCTGAAGGGGCTCAATCTCGTTAAAAGACACTTGCAAGGTCCTCTCGACCTTATAAGGAGAAAGCTACCTGCATGAGATCCTTACCACTCACAAAGGAGCGACACACTTAGGGATCCCCACGATTCCTAAGGAGAATTACACTTACGAGATCCTTACGACTCGTAAGGAGAACCCTCATATGAGACCCTCACGGCTCATAAGATTCAAAAGCCTTAAGCTACAGGGATCTGAACCTGTTCTTAAGCCATCACCTTTCCCAAACTGCCCTACAAGCGGTCTAATACTGACCCTTGGATACAATCCACGGACGCAAATAATCATTTCCTTTCCGAGTCCCACCAACGACAAGGAATGCCCTCATTTGATGAACAAACACTTGTAAGTCCTCTCGACTTATAAGAAGAAAACACTCTTGTAAGATCCTTATGACTCATAAGAGAATACACACTTAGGAATCCTCACGATTCCTAAGGAGAAAATGCACTTACGAGATCCTCACGACTCGTAAGGAGAAACACCTTTATGAGACCTTTATAGCTTATGAAGTTAAAAGCCTTAGTCGACAGGATTCTAACCCTGTTTGCTAAGCCATCTTTGTCTAAATCGACAAAGGAAAATGATGATTCGCTCCTGGCAATGTCCCAGTTGTAGCGATACTGATGCCTACATCGGTATCAAGTTCCAAGTCCTTTCACGGCAAATGATGATTCGCTCCTGGAAATATTCCAGTCGCAGCGATGCCGATGCTAATATTGGTATCAGACCTTGAGTTCCGTACTCGAAAAAAATGCATGTAAAATAGCTGAAATAATGGGGCAACTTGCAACAAAATTAGCAAGTAAAATATATGCATACAAAAATAGCCGAAATGATTGGGCAACTCGCAATAGAAAGCAGCGAGTAAAAAAAACAGCCGAAATGATTGGGCACCGCGAAAAATAGCCAAAATGATTGGGCAATCGCGACTTTCGCGATACAATAAGCTGAAATAATAGAGCATCGCGGAAAGAAAACAAAAAATATATATGAAATGAAACTTTTGCCCTACAGGCGAGTCCATACCGATCCCTGTATACAATCCATGGGCATAAACAAAAAGGGAACCACATTTCCCCACCAGGCTCTTTCAAATGGAGAGTCAAATCTCAACGGCGACATCTACAGCCTGCAGACTTACAACGACGTTCCTCCTCATTCCAGCAGGATACGGACGTGACACTACCAATCGGAGCCACGGCAAAGTCCCTAGTTCCAAGACTCTGCGGTTAACAGACAACCGAAAGTCGACCCCGACACCGTAGAAAATGGAGAAAGTCAACCCCTGATACCGTAGAAAACGGAGAAAGTCAACCCATGATACCGTAGAAAACGGAGAAAGTCGATCTTGACATCGTAGAAAACGGAGAAAGTCAACCCATGATACCGTAGAAAACGGAGAAAGTCGATCTTGACATCATAGAAAACGGAGAAAGTCGATCCCCGACACTGTAGAAAATGGAGAAAGTCAATCCCCGACACCGTAGAAAACGGAGAAAGTCGATCCTGACACCGTAGAAAACGGAGAATATCCCCGACACCGTAGAAAACGGAGAAAGTCGATCCCGACACCGTAGGAAACGGAGAAAGTCGATCCCCGACACCGTAGAAAACAGAGAAATTCTATCCCCGACACTGTAGAAAACAGAGAAATTCGATCCCCGACACCGTAGAAAATGGAGAAAGTCGACTTCCGACACCGTAGAAAACGGAGAAAGTCGACCCCCGACACCGTAGAAAACAAAGAAAGTCCACCCTCGACACCGTAGAAAACGGAGAAAGTCGATCTCGACACTGTAGAAAATGGAGAAAGTCGATCCCGACACCGTAGAAAACGGAGAAAGTCAACCCCCCGACACTGTAGAAAACGGAGAAAGTCGATCCCGACACCGTAGAAAACGGAGAAAGTCAACCCTCAAACTCCCCGTCGAAGCAGCACTTCGACTCGGAAACAAGTCAACCAACCCGAGGGAAATCAGTGTCCTTGGCAAATATCTTGATTCAGGGAAATCAACGTCCTTGACGAAAGCATCTTGATTCGCGTCGACCCGCAGAGAAATTAGTGTCTTTGCAGGAATACCTCGATTCATCTCGACCCCCAGGGAAATCAGTGTCTTTGGCAAAATATCTCGATTCAGGGAAATCAGCGTCCTTGACGAGAACATCTCGATTCGCATCGACACGCAGAGAAATCAGTGTCTTTGCAGGAATACCTCGATTCGTCTCGACCCCCAGGGAAATCAGTGTCCTTGGCAAAAATATCGATTTAGGGAAATCAGCGTTCTTGACGAGAGCATCTTGATTAGCGTCAACCCACAAGTAAATCAATGTCTTTGCCGGAATCTCTCGATTCGTCTCAACTCCGAGGAAATCAGTGTCCTTGGCAAAAACCTCGATTCACGGAAATCAGCATCCTTGACGAGAGCATCTCGATTCACGTCGACCCACAGAGAAATCAGTGTCTTTGCAGGAATACCTCGACTCGTCTCGACCTCCAGGGAAATCAGTGTCCTTGGCAAAACCTCTCGATTCAGGAAAATCAATGTCCTTGGCGAGAATCTCTCGATCTGTTTCTATCCGCAAGAAAATCAGTGTCTTTGCGAGAATCTCTCTATTCGTCTCGACCGGCAGGGAAATTAGTGTCCTCGCACATGAAAAGAAAATTCTCTTGTTAGATCCATATGATTCTCAAAAGACAACGCACTTAGGAGTCCTCACGACCCCTAAGGAGAAAATACACCTACGAGATCCTCTCGACTCGTAGGGAGAAAAGTCTTTATGAGACCCCCGCGGCTCATAAAGTTGAAAATTCTTAGACGGCAAATCCTAACCCTGTTTCCTAAGCTATCGCTGCCCTAAAGTAGGTCCAAATTGACTCTTGTACATTATTCACGGGCCACACTCTCCCAAGTCGAATATCGACAAGGGAGGAAACAACCACTTACGAGTCCTCTCGACTTGTAAGGAAGAAAATTCTCTTGTGAGATCCTTACGACTCTCAAGAGAAAACGCACATTGGAATCCTTATGATTCCTAAGGAGAAAATGCACCTACGAGATCCTCACGACTTGTAGGGAGAAAAGTCTTTATGAGACCCTCACGGCTCATAAAGTTGGAAAGTCTTAGGCAACAGATCCTAACCCTGTTTCCTAAGCTATCGCTACCCTACAAAGAGTTCAAGATGAATTGTTATTTACCATCTATGGGCCACACTTGCCAAAGCTACATGCCACTGAAATGGAGAAGTTACTCATAAGCATATAAACTACTTCACGCCAGAGTAAGACATAAAGAAATAGAAGGGTGCGGCTCATGGGGCAGAGGGTTTGGAACTATATCCATTAAGAGTCGAGATTTCAGTCAATGATAAATGACGACGCTTATGTCCTCTCGTTATCTTCTCAGATCAAGATTCTGAAAGTTCTATACCAACCCGAAAATGGTCATACGTTATGAATTACTCTGCACTACTTCACCCATGTATATACTTACGTGGGCAAAATAGTGGGGGGAATTTGTTCCCGCCAAAATCTTCGGCCAAGAGCTATTAGTTCCTGTTTATGACGGATTAAGTTTCATTTACAGATATGTGTGAAACCAAGCTCATTCATATACGCACATGCATACATCAAAGGAAGAACAGGTGTTCAACGACAAAAACAAAGCATTTAATTGAACATTTTATTCTACAGGAAATAGATCACCAAACATGGAATCGAAAGTACAAGGATTCACAAAACTATGGATAAAATTATCTAACTCCCTCTCTGCCTTCTCCACCATGACAAAGCGGCGATCTTCATAAAGCGTAGCTACCCATCGTCAGCATCGTACCCATCAGCAAAGGCAGACATGACGACTCGCTGAGCCCGTATCTGTCTTAGCAGCCGGACAAAGCGATCCCTCAGAGGTGTAGTGATCAAAAGTGCCTCGTGGAAGCACTCGATCTTGTCTTCCGCGGCGTCGAACATTGCCGGAGTCATCTCCGCTGGAAGAGGGGGAATATCATTGATCACAGACAAGAAAACCATCCGGAGCCAAATGGAGCCGATGGAGAGAGGAGATCCTATATGAGTCAAGAGCTCGTGCAGCACCGTGTCGCATTGGTCATCCGTAAGAGTAGGGTTCACCAAGCGCGCAGCAACACGAGAAACAATTTCCTCAATGGGCACCTCCCATGGATGACGGTGAGCATGTGGGCGATTACAAGCCATAGCTCTTCTCTGTTAAAATGATTCTCTGAAAATGAGAGGGAAAAGAAGCATTGCTTCAGATTATGAAGGGAGACATTTAAGTCTAGGCACAGAAAATGCTGTGCATGATGGAACTATTTCCAAGCTCTGGGAAAGAGAAGCTTGACTCAGAAAAAGTGGAGAAGGAAGGTGAAAAGACACCTTCAGTAATGAGGCATCGCCTCACATGCAAAGCATGAGAGCGCTGAGCACCAGCGCTAAAGAGTCAAAGACTCTGAAGCAGCGCCTCACGTGCAAAGTACGAGAGTGCTGAGCGCCAGTACTATGAGTCAAAGACTCTAAGGCAGCGCCTCACGTGCAAAGCACGAGAGCGCTAAGCGCCAGCGCCATGAGTCAAAGACTCTGAGGCAGCACTCACGTGCAAAGCACGAGAGCGCCAAGTGCTAGAACTAAATGTTCTCCACCATTGGATGAAAGATCCAACGAAGATGATAAATCATCAAAATTCATAATAAAATTCTGTTAAGGAAATACTCCTCAGAATCTTTCCAAAAAGGAAATATTGTGCTCTGTAAATCAGAGCACCGTTAGATCAATGATCCGATGGTGATTAAAAATCACCAAGGTACAGAACAAATTCTGTATGGAAAGATATTTTCCCAATCATGTTAAAAAAATAAGAATATTGCCTTCTGTAAAACAGAAGCCCTTGGATCAAAGATCCAATGGTGGGAAACATCCCCAAATCAATCAGAGGAAAGATTTCCTTAACTGATTCAACAAATCAGCCTCCCCTATATAAAGGACCGAAGCCTTCAAGTCTTGGAGAGAGGAACCCCCCCACAAACTTAGAGAAATTTCATAGAGAAGAGCAAGCTCTTGGAAGAAGAAAATTTTCTTCAAAGTAAATAAAATAGAGAGATCAAAGCATCTCATCAAATGAAGAGGAACTTAGTTTCTTTTTCCAGATCATAGATCTATAAGACAGATGTTTTTCCCAAAAGAGATCATAACATCTCATCATAAAAAGGGGAGAAGAAGAATTCAATTCTCTTAAGATCACAGATCCATAAAGGTAAAGCCTTTCACAAAAAAATAAAAGATTGTAATATCTCTTATAAAAATAAGAACTTTGTTCTTAGACCCATAAGACAAGGTCTCTTATAAACGAGAATTTAATTCTCAGAGCGCAGAACTGATCAAAGTTGTCTAAAAAAGAGCCTTAGCGCTCCAAATTAAAAAGAAGCGCCTTAGCGCTCCAAGACTGGCACACAGCGCTGCAACGCTCCTAGCACTCCAATTCAAAGAAGTGCCTTAGCACTCTAAAACTGGCGCATAGCGCCACAGCGCTCCAATTCAAAGAAGCGCCCCGCGCTTCAAGGTTGGCGCTCAGCGCCAAGCGCACCACGTGCTCCTCACGTGTGCGCTATTTCACAAGAAGCGCTATGCAATCATTAACTGGCGCTTAGAGTCAAGCGTGCCACGTGCTCCTCATGTGTGCGCTATTTTACAATGAGCACTCTACACTCATTAACTTGCGCTCAGCGCTAAGCGCGCCACGTGCTCCTCACATGTGCGCTATTTCATAAGGAGTGCTCTGCACTCATTAATTGGGGCTCAGCGCCAAGCGCACCACGTGCTCCTCATGAGTGCGCTGAGAGAACATAAACTGTTCTTTAAATAAAAGCCCAGAGCTATAATGAGTGCTCAACATTCAATAAAAGACAAAAATGTTGTCTGAACCCAAACCAATGCTTAGAATTGTTAAATGAAAAAGGACCGAGCCTAATTAAATGTCCAACATTTTAACTGAATGAGTCGAGCCCAAGTTGGCCACAGATCCTTAATTAAGCTCATATGCTCATAAATCTTTGATCTTAGTCCCAAACTTGACTACATATCTCCCAATCGACATTGGTTCAAGGGTACATGTCTTCATACCTCTGATATATGTCGTTATAATTCTTCAACGTTTTCAGAGAGATAGAGGGTTCCAATAACCAATAACTTTTGGTGCATCCCCAAACGGTTGAACCAAAACCACACAGACTATGATGTCTTTAAACTGGACTATGATATTCTTAAACTTTACGGACTGTGTGGTCCTTAAACTCATGGACTATGATGTCCTTAAACTTTATGGACTGTGAGGTCCTTAAACTCATAGACTATGATGTCTTTAAACTTTACAGTCTATGACATCTTTAAACTGTCACGGAATATGATGTCCTTAAACTTATGGACCGCAATGTCCCTAAACTAAAACAATAGATTCCAAATGTTTTTTTATTGGATCTAAATAATCCTGTTAAGTAGATCTTAGTCTAAAATTAGACTAACTATCCTTAACAAACGTTTAAATTGATCTTAGTCTCAAATGAGATTAACAATCTTTAAACCTAACCCAAAACCAAATCTAATAAAATACGGATCTGGACTAATCCACGCCCTACAGGCGACAACATAAATTATTCTCCGTATACAATCCACGGGCAACCAAAAACAAAACAAGCACAAACGACACGAAGTGACCATCTGGAGAAGGAGAAAATGGTTACCACGATGCGGTAGCGTAATTAACTACAGGGGCTTGCGCCTGCAAGGAAGAGGGTCCCCATAATAAAAAAAACCCTCATAATGAGGGGGAATCTGACGAAGTCTGCTACATCGGCCGCATTCGTCTAAACCTTCGATACATGGTGTCATAAATCAACTTGGTATTTTCGGAGAGGTGGACGGATAAAACCAAATAGCATCTTCCCCAAAATCAGGCAAGACGAACCTACGCTGTCTCGTCTCTGTTTTCGGCGGCGAACATTGACAGTACGCCGGCAGTGAGTTACTAGATAAATCCATAACCATAAGCACGTCAGCGGCACTAGCTCTACGTAACGGCTATCCGGGTACCTGTCGAAAAGGAATGCCGACGAGCAAACTCATCTGGATCCCTACTGAGCATATCCGTGTCAATCTCCGTAAAATCTGGTCTCTTCGTCTGAGAGTATCGCATACTGGGTCTAAGGGGTGGTAAAAGTCAGACACTAATAACCCAATAATTCGGGCTGATACAGCTCAGGACCAATCCGGGAAACTACTGATCAACCTATCAAGAAATCCCAACTGCCTTGGCCAAGGTCTTATGGTCCTGACCAATCGAACACAGTGCGATATCGACTCCCTATACCGGGAGAGACAAATCCCCTACAATCGGTCACTGCCTCCATGTGGCTCGGGACTGTACCCAACCAAAACCTGTTTGCATGACTCAGTAAAGCCGTGGTAGGATAGTGATCAAAACACAGTGAGAACTGACACGAGACAAATGACGATCTCAAGTCTAAAGACTAACATGTACTCATGTCACCTGAGAACTTCCATCTGACGATAGGTATAGTCCCATCTGAAAGTTCTCAGTGAGTCTGTCCGGTGTACTCACACCCAGTGAGCACCTGTATACGATCTTAGGTGCAAAGGACCATACTATCGCCCTTCATCGGGGTCTAGAAACGTATACACTAGTCTACTCCAGAATATCGATGCCTAATTTCGATACTCCAACGACTGGGGACCATTTAAGGATGTGCGTACCGACTACCCAGCCCCCACAAGTATGATCGCCATCATAACACAGGCAGTCTAGCAATGATCCTACGGGCTTTATCAACATGTATGAATGATACGTAATAGCAAGTAAAACATATGCACATGTTATGATAAAAACAAACCAAATAACATACTATCATATCGAGCAAGACTGTCCTGTACATATATATGTTCAAGCATCCACATGTATACATATATAATAATGGCCTTTAGGGCATACATATCCAACAATCTCCTACTTGAACTAAGGCCATATATATTGGCATACCGAATACCTAACTTCTGCTCTAAGGCCAGCTGTTGGCATACCACATACCCAACATGTCAAAAAGTCTCTCGGACTATGCTTGAGGAAGGCACTTGATGAATGGATCCGCCGTGTTGTCTTTCGTGTCCACTCTCCGTACCTCGATCTCCAGGTGATCAACGATCTCCCTGATCAGGTAATACCGCCTCAAGATGTGTCTGGATTTCTGATGGGACCGTGGTTCCTTTGCTAAAGCCATAGCTCCATTATTGTCGCAATACTAAGGTATTGGGTTACCAATGGATGGAACCACCTGAACTTCAGTAATGAACTTCTTAATCCAGACAGTTTCTTTTGCGGCATCGTTGGCAACAATGTATTCAGCCTCCATCATCGAGTCTGCGACGGTGTCCTGCTTGGAACTCTTCTAACAGACCGCCCCTCCGTTGAGGGTAAACATAAAACCCAAGACATAGTTATTGTCATCCTTGTCACTCTGGAAGCTTGAATCGGTAAAAGACTCCACCTGGAGGTTCCCATTACCGAATACCAGGAACAGTTCTTTAGACCTTCTCAGGTACTTAAGAATGTTCTTAACAGCTGTCCAGTAGTTCTCACCTGGGTTAGACTGATACCGGCTCACCACGCTAAGCGCGTATGCTACATCTGGTCGGGTATATAGCATCGCATATATTATAGATCCTACAGCCGAAGTGTAGGGTATAGTGCTCATGCGAACCCTTTCCTTATCAGTCTTGGGAGACATTTCTTTGGAAAGGGTGATTCCATGCAATGCAAGTATGTTACCGCGCTTGGAATCTTCCATGCTAAATCTCTTTAGTACGGTCTCTATGTACCTGGACTGTGAAAGTCCCAGTAATCTCTTGGATTTATCTCTGTAGATCTTAATCCCCAGAATGTACGAGGCATCACCCAGGTCCTTCATGGAGAACCTTTGTGACAAGAACAACTTGATCGATTGTAGCATAAAAATTTTATTTCCTATCAAAAGAATGCCGTCCACGTACAAGACTAGGAATATGACAGTTTGTCCTACAATCTTCTTATATATACAAGGCTCATCCTCGTTCTTGATGAAGTCAAATTCCTTGACTATTTCATCAAAATAGATGTTCCAGCTTCGTGATACCTACTTTAATCTATAAATGGATTTAAGCAACTTGTACACCTTCCCGCTGCTCCCACTGGCTACAAAACCTTTCGGCCGATCCATATAAACACACTCTTCTAAACTTTCATTCAAAAAAGCCGTTTTTATGTCCATCTGCCAGATCTCATAGTCATAGAAGGCAGCAATGGCAAGTAGGATCCGAATGGATTTGAGCATAGCCACTGGAGAAAAGGTTTCGTCATAGTCCACAGCTGGTCTTTGACAAAACCTTTTGCAACAAGTCTAACTTTATAGGTTTCCACCCGCCCATCTACACCAAATTTCATTTTGTAGATCCATTTGCATCCGACGAGTTTTACCCCAGGTGGAGTAATATCTAAGGTCCACACTTTATAGGTGTACATAGACTCCATTTCGGATCGCATAGTATCCAACCATTTATCAGAGTCCCTATTGATAATGGCCTGCCTGAAATTAGTAGGATCAACTTCTTCCAAGATGCAATCCTCTCGATCGCCATCTATAAGAAAACCGTAGTATCTCTCGGGCGGATGAGAAATCCTACTAGTTCTGCGAAGTGGCTGAGGTTCGTCTCGGATTACTGAATCTTGTGGTTCTACCAAATCTTCAGTTACATTTTGTGGTTCAAAATTTTCTTCCAGTTCTACCATGCTCTCACTTTTTTTCTTTTGCAAGAAATTGCAACTCTAAAAAAGTGGCATACTGAGCAACAAACACCTTCTGTTCCTTGGTATGATAGAACAGATATCCATTTGAATGCTTTGGATATCCCATAAATTTACATAGAACTAATCGTGCCTGAAGTTTTTTCGGATTCTGTTTTTTAACATAGACCGGACAATCCCATATCTTAACACATTTAAGACATGGCCTTTTACCACTCCATATTTCATATGGAGTCTTAGGCACTAATTTAGACGGAACCTGATTCAATAGATATGATGTTCCTTCGAGCGCAAAACCCTAAAATGAAAAGGCAACTCGGCGTTACTTATCATGGAGCGAACCATGTCCAATAGGGTACGATTCCTCCGCTCCGATACACCGTTGTGCTGTGGTGTATACGGAGGAGTAAGCTGAGAGAGAATTCCATTCTCTCTTAGGTATTCTAGGAATTCTGTACTTAAATATTCCCCTCCTCTATCAGATCGGAGGATCTTGATATTTTTTTCAGTTTGGTTCTCTACTTCATTTCTGTAATTTTTGAATTTCTCAAAAGCATCAGATTTTTGTTTCATAAGATACACATATCCGAAGCTAGAGAGATCGTCAGTGAATGTGATGAAGTACGAGAACCCACCTTTTGCAGGTATAGACACCAAAACTACCCTAAGATTTAACATATGATCACACTACCATCCTAAGGTTTTTCCCCATCACAGCACCCCCTTAACGTTACCTTCTGTTAACCCCAACCCCCCTGCGACCTCCTCCCGTTAAGTTGCTTATTAAATGACCAAAATATCCTTTCTCCTTTCTTTTCTTCCATTTTCACTTTTTATGCCTCCATTTTCTCAACACATACTCCTCTCTTCTATCTCTCTTTACGAAGAAAGAAGCAGAGAAGACTATGAACATGGGTTGAGGCCATCCTCTCCTCCATCTCTCTCTCTATGAATAAAGAAGAGGAGTTATGACTAAGCGGCAATGAAGGAGAGCAGATGGGATAGGGAGAAGGCGATAGTAGTGGAGTCCTAGTGGAAAACTCATGTGTTTCATCTCGTGGAGCCCGAGTGTGATGAGGCTTCAGAGCTTATACAAAAATTGGTTGTCTTCTTTACAAAGAGTATGGTAAGTCCGAATTGATGATCTTTTTTAATTATATTTTGATGTAATGAAGGTTATATATCAAAGAATATGAGCTTGATGTGTGATAATTGTTCTTGAGTTAATGGGAAAATATTAATTTGTTGTGTCCTTTTTTATGAGTTTAGTAGTGAAGACTGAAGGGATTTACTACTAAATTTTATAAGACTTGTTATCTATAATATTTTTTCTTGTATTCTTTAAATACTTGATTTGGATCACTAAATGAGCTGAATTTGAATAAATTTATCTTGGTATATAAATGTTAATAGAATCCAATGATACCTAACTGTACAACCTTTTCAAGTACGATACACTCAATATCTTCATAATCCAATGATACATCGATGTACATATGATGCCTTATTGTAATCATTCAATTGGTGAGACTATTACCATGGGGTTGAGAAGGAGTGCTAAAGTCGGAGGCAAGAGTGTTGTCAAGATGTCTTCTTTGGTTAAAAAGTAAGAAGCAGAGAAAGAGAAGAGAGGTGGGTTAATTGCTTCTCTTTTTATTAATTGAAATTTCTTTTAACATAAATTTTCATTTGTTCATGTTTTCTAAATAGATTTGATTATGGCACAAGTTAGGGATGTTGTTGATCTGAAAAATGATCTTTGTTGTGAAGCGGTGGTTGTTAAGAACAAAGAAGAACAACAAGAAGAAGAGAATGGTGAGTTATGCTACAACATTATCCTCCACTGGCTCTTGACCTGCTCGACGAAATGCCGCAGAGAGATATCATCCCTAACATCTTCACCTACACCATCCTCATCGAGGTCACCTACAAGTCTTCCTTCATCTCCTCCGCCATCATCCTCTTTCACAAGATGCTCTTCAATGGGTTGAAAAAGTGTGAAAGGGGAATGATACTTTGAAAGTGTTTGTGTAAATTCTTGAGAGAGTTTTTCTTAAGTTATCTAATGTTTGGAATATGTTTGTATAGATCTTGGAGATAATGGTGTTTGGAATGTATTTATATAAATACTTGAGAGTTCTTTGTTTGTATATAAAGATTGCGTTTGTATAAATTTTGGAGATTTGAGAATGTGAGAAGCTTTTTTTTGCTGCATATATGCACCCCAAGTGTTTGGTAGAAAGAAATGAAATTTACATTTTCCGAATGGTAGTAGCCGATGTAGGTTACTCGCTTTCAACACAAAAAGAATTTTAAATTTTTGTTTTATTCATTCATTCATTCATCAACTACATTTCGGATAGACAGGGGTACACAGGTTTATTGTCAAGCTCGACCAACTGAGAATCTGCTTCAGCTACCATCTCGAAATGTCGTTCCTCTCTAAACAAATGATTCCACATATTCACACCACATCCGCTAGCGAAGGCCGACATGATAGCTCACTAAGTATAGATGTGGCTCAGGAGATTAAGAGAGCGGTCATGTACCCGTCGGCTAATCAAGCCCGCCACATAGCCGGACGTGACCTTATCCTCTGCTTGCTGCAAAAAGCTATCCTTTGGATGATTTTGATGTTCCAGTTCAGTGCTTTCAATCAAAACTTCCTCTTCTATATTAAGATCCGTAGAAATCAGAACATTTTGAATCGATTCATCGCGAGGATATACATCACTACTTCTAAGGAGTCAATTTCCTTAATTTGTGCCAATAAAAATATTATGGCATTAGATTAAACAACCCAAAATACAAAAAAATAATACACACACAAAAAATACATGCTAAAGAACTCACCTTCGTCATCAATTTTCTCTTCTTTTTTGGTTTCTATTGTCACCTTTTCAATGCAAAGATAATTATTTTGATCACAAAATCTCTAGCTCCTCCAATTGTTAAATCATAGTAAGATTTTGAGAACAAGAACTCATAATTTCAATCAACCCTAATTGGAAGAAGAAAAAACATAAGAATTTGCATTTCTCTTCTTCTTGTTCTCAACAACCGCCACTTCACAACAAATATCATTATTCTGATCAACAAAAATCCATTCCAATCATTTTAATATTAAATTTGATATAACAGAAGGTCTGATTGGTATTGTTCTGCCGACTATAATCTCTCCTTGTAATATTAACTTATTTAATGAGCAAGTTTGCAGTGCTTCAGATCAAAGTGATGTTGCCTCTTGAACACTTGTATTGTGCTTTCTTTCAGTTCAAAAATTAAAAAAGCGCTAATAGATGTCCTGTAATTTCAATATTTTCAAATTTTCATCCATCCCCGTGTTGTTTCTTCTCGACTTCAATGTATAAAATTTAAAAACATACTTGAGGATAAGCTTATTACTATGAGAAAAGAAATATTGAAAAAGGACATTATAAGGGTTTTCCATGGCAGCAACCAAATGAACTCCTCAACCCCATGCTAATAGTATCCTTAGCTTCTTTCTTCATCGTTTGTCTCGTTTTCCGCTTATCGCAGAGCCTACCTTTCTCCTCATATTCGATACTTTCGGGGCCTCGTCCACATCAATATCAGGAGTTTTGGCCATCACCCGTCTCGTCGAGACAGCGGGTTCGCCCTTGGGTTCCTTAGTCGTGAGGATTGTGCCATCTTCGTCGTCAATCTCCAACACAAGCGAACTCTACAAATGAAAATAAACTGAGTTGAGAGAAGAAGAGGCTGTAAAAATAGAAAAAAGGGTAGTTTGGGAATTAAAAGAGAAGTCAGATTTAACAGAAGGTAACGTTATGGGGGTTCTGTGAGGGGAAAAAACCTTACGGGATTGTGAGAACATATGCTAAAGCTCATGGTGGTTTTGATGAAATTTCCCTTTTTAATTTTGTTGTAACATCTCTTCTATATCTATTATGGATCGATTCTTTAATTGTTGTTCAGTTAAATGTGTTTTAGCATTTGGATTTCTTTTTCTAAACCAATATTCATAATCATCAATCATGGATATCGAATGTCCGTTCCATATCTCAAATGGACTGCTTACATTGGAGTGCATGAGCATAATTGCAAATAAATATCGTCGCAATTGTTTTAAAGTTTCCCAATTCGAAGCTTCAGCTAAGGCTAAGTCCCATTCCGTGTCATCTTCTAATAAGCCAAGTGCAATACATGCTTCCTTAAAGATCGCATACTTGAGACCATTAACTGTTCGTAAGTCGTCAAATGAACAAATGAAGTTGCACCTCTTACCACTGTGAGTAGCATTCTCAAGTGAAAAAGATCTCCTGATGCATGTTGGGCATATGGAAGACGACCAATAGTTAAACATTGTTTACGCTTAGTCCGTTGCAATGATTGTTTATTCCATACATAATGTAATGGATACTCGGTGTATAAAAATTTTCTAGACTCTTTACAATTACTATTCATTTCAAACCATGCCCCCCGCATCGTTCGTTTGCTTCGTGGATAATTCAAAACTTTTCTTAGATCGGCACTCTCATAAAAATAGACTAGTTGTTCATTTGGGAGACGGTATGTTAAACGCTCTACAGCAATGGAGCATGTGCATTCGAAAAATAAATAATTTCCATGCCGTCTCTGATGCACCAATGTGTATCTAGAGTCTAAGTAGCGTTTGATCTCATTGTTATCTTCAGAATTTGAGGATGTAATCATCAAAGTAGCGGAATCAGGTCCTTAATTTATGAACATATTTAAACAACTATTTAATCATTTTTCTATGATTACATTTTTTACATTGAGATGGCATTGAAAATGTATCGGAAGGCTTGGATTATACACTACCACCCATCGATCATCAACTTTAGCTAATTTAATCTTTGTTGTGATTCCAGTAGTGTGTCTTCTGTAGATAGTGAAACCTTTGTCATCTACGTATGTTAGCTCGACATATGAATTTGGATATCCTTTACTACATTTTCCGTCCACCATGCATGGTGCACTTGGATTATAGTTTCCACATGGTCCACGAATCATATAATTTGTTATCAACAAATATAGTTCAGGTTCGAATGTTGGATTTGTAAGTTCAGCTTTAATAATGTTATCAATTTCTCTGCAGTCCTTTAAATATTTAGACTCTTGCAAAAATATCTGATCTTTCAGCTGGTTTTTACCGTTTTATCAACTTCAGAAAATCATGAACTTCGATCCATTTGGGTTTACATGTGAATGTAATGAAAAAATTTGGTAGACTGGCCTAAGCGCATATTGACATTGCATCTTGATAATTTTGCATCATATATCTTGGGCCGCCTGTAAACAAAGATGGAAGGACCACCTTTTTTCCAATTTCAATAGGATTATAGTCTTTATCATCAACAGCATCTTTAACACCTAAAAAAAATATCAGAACGTATTTGTTGTTGGTTGGTATCCATCTTAGATTATTTTGTTCTACTGCAGCATATGCATCAACTTAATTAATGTTGCTGAAAGAGTTTTCCTCCTAAAAACAATGTTTTTCCTTCATTGATTCGTTGATGAAATCTAAATGCGCAGTAATCTCTCATTGAAACTCTACTCCTACCATTTTCACTTGGAATAACACGGAAGTTTCGTAAATGTTTATGCCAACCATGCTCTCCATATGGAAAACCAAGCTCTCCATATGGAAATAGTAATGGATATTGTAAAGGCATTTATGCAGGATAAATCTCACTGATATTTTGAAAACATTTTTTCTGGTGTAGAATGGTTACATTTCGTTCAGTTGCGATTTCCAGTGTATCACCGATCATAAGAGCTGCTATTTCATCGCTTGATGGTCTGTCGTAAGATTGACACGGTTACGTTAAGTGTTAAGTGTAGATACATTCAGGCAATGTACCGAAACCACAAATAAAGGAAAAAAACATTTATTCTCGTTAATTAAGCACTTATTACATCCCAGGGATACGAAATAAAACATATTGTTTATTACATCCAATAAAAGAAGACAGGCCCTAAACAGGTGGGCAACTGAAAAAGGAAAAGAAACCAATCCTAATAGTAGGTGGAAAATTCCGCGTAGTCTTCTTCGGTAGGTTCCACTCCTGCACCTACATCGTGTGCTCCGTTCTCATCTAATGGACGTTCCAGGAAGAGATAGGAGGAAAGAAAGTCCTTCGGCGAGTTATACTCAGATAGGATATTGCATAAAGGACAAGTAAGGTAACATGTGTGTGCGATGCATGATGCTATATGTGTGTAATGGTAAGGAATGTTAAGTAGCTACTAAGTATTATGGACATATCAGTTTGGTAGGCAAGAGTATCGGTCTTTCACGATTATTCCGTTGGGGCCACTGAACAACAGCAATCGGGAGTGAACAACACTTGTTTCACTCCCCGAACCATGGTTAATCTAAGGGGAAATCCGAGACCCTTAATACAGTCTTGCCTAATTAAACTACCCCACCCCAATCCTATACAGTGATATAGGAGTACATGTCGGTATTAGCATGCGGAACAACTAGGCGGTGTCACAAAGAGGGGTTCCCTTCTGATCATCTGTAAAGACGGAATCTTCTGGTCATCCGTGAAGACGGAATCCACTGGTCATCCGTGAAGACGGAATCTACAAGGACCCCCATGCTTAGATGCTCGCATCTAACCCTAACTTTATAAGGTGACATGTCATATGGTATATCATGAGTTGGGTTAAGTATAAGGTATACTCAAGTAACTAGTTTATGGTATGTTAGCAAAAATATAATTTAAGGAAGTTTATGGAATTTTTGTGAAATAATAGTTTTAGAAAGGTTTATGTTATTAGCGATAAAGAGTTTTCCAGTTCAAGGCATTATTTTAGAAAAAATACGACTTTAGGAAGTCGAAGTATTATTTTAGAAAATATGACTTTAGGAAGTCGAAGTATTATTTTAGAAAAAGAGAACTATGAAATACAGGTTTTAGGAACTTTAGGGTATTTTAGTAGAACAAAATAGTTTAAGGTATTTTAATAAAACAAAGTTATAATTTCGAATAAATATTTAATAAAATATGAATTATTTAATTATAGGATATTTTAGCGACAAAAATTCACTTTCAAATTGAGCAGCACTTCGGCCTATAGCAAGGTGTTTTCTTAGTTTCAATGTGGGCGGCATAACGGCTTAAAAAATAGTGTTTTCTTAGTTTCAATTTGAGCAGCACAACGGCGTGGTAGAGTTCATGAGACTAAGATTAAAAAGGATTAGGATAGGTCATTATCCTAACTTTAACAAATGAAGGGTTCTAGTATAAGAGTACATCGAAAGTTATTAAAGGTATTAAGGTTTTCGGTTGTTTATGTAACATAAGTAGAACGAGAGTCAAACTAACACCCGTGTTAAACTTAGGAGATCAAGAGATTACTGTAATTAACATACTTAGAGAACCGCGTCGAGATCAAGAGAGAAGGAACGGAGAATCTTACATTGAGACGGTTAACGAATGGATGTCAGAAACGTCGCTTGATATGGAAACGTGAATAGCTTTGCGCTCAGATTGTTTCCGGCAAAACGGGAAGCACCACTGTGTCGGCGTTGAAAAATCGATAAGTCATGTATCTTTACTTGATTTTTTTTCGAGTTGAAATCAGGAAGAAAACAAAAGGTAGTGAGGGGTTTTATATAGGGTTCAAAAACCCTAACTCCGAGCCAGATTCGGAGTGGACCCATGTCCCAAATCGCGCCCAGCTGTCCCCCGGCCCGTTTCGGCCATTGGATACGAGAGGTGGACACTCGAGATGCATCCATGTCTCGCCACGTGCCTGCTCGTACACGTGGACGTAGCACCCACGTGCCAGCGGCAGCGGCAGCTGCCGAGTCGGGTCGGATCGAGTCGAATTCAACCCGAACTCAACATCTTTTTTTTTTCTTTTTAAAAATAATTTTTCAAACTATTTTAATTTTTGAAAAAATCATTAAAAATACATTTTAAAATCAAAAGAACTATTAGAAAATTCTTGAAAATTTTATTTTAAAGTGCTCTTCATCTTGGGGAAATGTTTGGGTTAAAAGCAATTATATGTTCCTAATATTAAAATATTCCCCTAAGTCTTATTCTCTTCTTAAGATTAAAAATAAATGCTTTAAAAATTCTTAAAAATCATACTAATTAATTTTAAAGTTAGAGCAACAAATTTAAAGTGTTTGAAAATCGCAGACATTACAATCTACTCTCCTTGAATTAATTTCGTCCTCGGAATTACAGGTGATGGCAAGAAGGAAAAGTTTATATAGAGGGGGTTGCAAAAAGAAGGAATATCGTTAACTGTTCCCGCCAAATTTTTTTGGGCTAAGAGCTATTTGTTCTCTTATAAAAAAAAGAGAGAGAAGAAAGAGGAAAAGAATTCCCACAGTTTGGCATCACGTGTTAAACACGTGAGCGTTTATATCAAAGTATATAAGCGTTGAAAGCAAATAACAAAAATGTCAAATAGGCCTCACGTGAGCGCTCATATGTAAACCATATGAGCGCTGAAAAATAAACAGGCTAAAACCCACACTAGGGGTCACGTGTTAAACACGTGAGTTCCCTTTCCGCATTCTTTTAGCAGCGCTCATATGCAAAGCACGTGAGCGCTGCAATTTAAAATACCCTCTAAGGATAGAATTGAAATTTATATAGAATTAAATTCTATTTTTGGGAAATATTTTTCCTGATCTTTCTAATATGAAAAGATTTTTCTCTAACAGTGAATCTTGGATTTAAAATCCAATTATGATAAAAAAAATATCACCAATTAAACCATAAAATAGAATTAAATTTTATGTAGGAAATATTTCCCGATCTTTCTAAAATAAGAAAGATCTTCTCTGTTAAACAGAATTAAATTTTATGGTTAGAAAAATATTTTCCTAATCTTGTTAAATTAACAAGATATTCATATGATAAAATAAAATTCTATATTAGGAAAATATCTTCCTAAACTAACAAAATATTCATATAATAGAATAAAATTTTATATTAGGAAAATATCTTTCTAATCTTGTTAAACCAACAATATATTCATCTAATAGAATAAAATTCTATCTTAAGAAAATATTTTCCTAATCTTATTAAAGGAAATAAGAAATCTTTTCTGTTAAACAGAGAGCCCTTGGATTAAAAATCCAATGGTGAATAAAATTCATCGATTGATTTAAAAGATCATTTTGATTGATTTTGAAATCAATCATGATCTTTCAATAAGAGATTTTCTCAACAAATTGATTTTTCTCTTCTCCTATAAATAGGAGCAAAGATATTAAATCTAGGGAGAGAGGAAAAAAAACCCTATAAGCTTCTGTAAAAATAAAGAAGGCTCTCCAAAAAGTTCCACAAAACAACAGAGAATTTAATTCTTATTGATTGTCTTCCTCGTAAAATCCCTAGGTAAAGAAAAAAGCAGAGATCAAAATATCTCCTTTACCTATATAAGGGTTTAACCATTATCAAGAACTTAGTTTTTTCTCTGGATCTGAGATCCACAACACAAGTTTTCCACAAGTTGAGAATTTAATTCTTATCGGGAAGATCTTAATCTTAAGAATCAAAGATTCAGGATAGAACAAAATTGAAAAAAAAGAAGACGGAGTTCATAATACTCCAGGAACTTAGTTCCTTCAAATCAAGAACTTAGTTCTTTAAAAATCCGATCAAAGATCCTTAAAATAGTAATCTTGGTGATCGTTAATGGTCAAAATACCATTAACAGAGGTTTAATCTTTTTGAAAGCATGAACATGAAGAATATGGAGTCCACAATACTTTAGGAACTTAGTTCCTTCACAAAACAAGAATATAGTTCTTAAAGAACCCGACCCCAGATCATCAAAATAGTGATCTTGATAATCGTTAATGGTCAAAATACTATTAATAGAGATTTAAGTTCTCTAAAAATATCGACAAAGATTAAATCTCCAAAAAAACTCAGCGCCTTACGTAAAAAACACCTGAGCACCCAAAACCAAGTTACATAGCGCCTCACGTAAAACACATGTGAGCACCAGAAAACAGAAAAGTTTAGTGTTTAGCATTAGTGCAGCGCCTCCGTGAAAGTGAAACACACGTGAGCGCCAAAACTCAATGCCTCACGTGAAATACACGTGAGCGCTCAAAAGAATCCAAAAGCTCAGCGCCTCATGTGAAAAATACGTGAGTGCCACAAAAGATTAGTGCTTAGCACTATTATAGAGCCTCACGTGATATACACGTGAGCGCTAACTGAGTGCTTAGCACCACTGGGTGTTACAAAAAACCAATCTTAGCCTAAATTGGCTAAACTTATGTTCGTGATATCCAAACCGATCTTCATCCTATACCTTTTAAATTAATCTTAGTCTCAAACAAGATATATGATCCTTAGATGATCCAACATGATCTTTTTCCTCAAATATGGGATTTGGTTCAAGGGTACATCTCTTCACACCTCTGATATATGTCGTTATAATTCCTTAACATTTTCAGAAAGATGGCAGGTCCCGACAACCAACAATTCCTTTTTCGTCCCATCTTGATATAAAATTTCATCAAGATAGGAAATGATACATCCCACATTGATGTGCTTCCAAATTGACGTGCACACCTCAAATCAGATCGCACACCAAATTGGGCGCATTCCATGTCACCATCGTTCACTCCGCCACGTAACAAATACAAGTGCGCGCAAGATGAATGTTGGACCGAAATGTCCCTAAAATAATATTCGCCTCAAACATGGCAATAATAGACCAAAATATTCTTAAACTAATATTCGTTCCAAACAGAGAACGTTGGACCGAAATGTTCTTAAACTAACATTTGTACCAAACAGGAAATAATGGACCGAAATGTCTCTAAACTAATATTCGTTTCAAACATGGAAATAATGGACCAAAATGTCCTTAAACTAACATGTTGGCTATAGTGCCTTCAAGTGAATTATTGGATCGCGGGCACGCGATTGCGATGATTGAAGGAGTACCTATACCGGTAGAACAGTCTTACTCGAGATGATAGTATGCTATCTGGTTTGTCTTTATCATCATGTATCTGTTTTAGATGGCTTTACTGATCACTATTACATGTTGATAGAGCCCATAGGATTCCTTCTTGACTACCAACATTATGATGGAGATCATATACGTCAGAGCTGGGTGATCTATAGGCACATCCTTAAATGTCCCTAGTCATGGGAGTTTCGAGACTGGGCATCGATACTCCAGAGTAGACTAGTGTATACTGATCGAGACTCCGACGAGGGGCAGTGGCCGGTCTCACAAGCCATTGGTGTTAGTTTGTTCACTTAAGATGTATACATGTGCTCATTGGGTTATGAGTACACTGGATGGACTCGCCGGGAACATGCTAGTTGGTATTATACCTATTGTCAGATAGTAGTTCCCTGGTGACATGTATACAGGTTAGTCTATCGATCTGAGATCGTCATTTTTCTCGTGTAAGTTCCCACCGTGCTTTTATTACTACCCTACCACGGCTCAAAGGAGTCGTGCAAACAGGTTTTAGTTGGGTACAGTCCCGAGCCATTTGAAGGCAGTGAGCGGATCGTTGAGGGATTCGTCTCTCCCGGTATTGGGGGTTGATGTCGCGGTTGTTCACGGGTGGCCATCACCAGAAATTCTTCGCCAAGGTAGTCGAGAATTACTCATCTAGGATCGGTAGTTTCTCAGGTAGTGATGGGCTTCATACCGACACTAAATGTCGCGTTATTAGGGGTCTGACTTTATCCACCCCTATACTCGATATACGATACTCATAGAAAAACGGACAATACTGTACGGATATTGTCACTGTCAGGCTCAGTAAGAGTTTCAGGATGAGTTTGCTCGTCGGCATCCCTTTCGCTCAATAGCTGGGTAGGCGTTACGTACAGCTAGTACCGCTGGCGTGCTTATGGTTAAATCAAATGCCAACGTATTGACAAGTCTTTAGAGTCTCACACATAGGGTTTCCCTGCTTCGGGCGAAACGATGTAGAAGCTGTATGGTTTTACGGCAGGGTTCAATTACATACGTGTACTTGTGCATGCATGATGTTCGGACGGATAATATTAGTGGGCTTTGGTTTAAGCCGGGTCCTAGTATTATATTGTTGGATTATTTTTGTCTCATTATATTTGTATTCTTCAGAATACGGATGCGGGTATGTATATACGGTTGAGGGGTATTCTTGTAATTTATTACAAGATTACTTTTAGAAGAGTACACCTCATCATGGTTTAGACCTTTTTGGATTAAAAGGTTATTGAGGTGTAGGATGAGGTGTTTATTGCATTTTTGTGGCATGACTAATTAGTGACCCATGGTTACTATTCTAGCATGCTTAGGGTTTTTGTTTGTTTTGAGATTATGTTGACTTGAGATATTTTTTGTTGGCTCTAGATATTTTGGAGACTTGACATATTTATTGTGATGGCTCCATTATTTCTTATCAACACTCACAACACACAAAACAACAAGCCATTATTCATTTTCTCTCTCTCTCTCTCTCTTGAGTTGCTCTCAACACCTCATTCTCATGGCATCTTCTTCTTCCTCTAGGTCTACCCAAACCCTCTCATGAGTTGAGAATTCTTTGGTGTCTTGAGATAAATTAATCCTTCATCACTCTCTACTTCATCTACGGTATCGAAGTAGCGATCTAGGTGCCCTAGTTGCCTTGGATATGAGGTTAGAGCTTGTTGCATAGACTCTCAGGTGGATCATCTTCGATAGAGGGAGACCGGAGATCAAGCTTGATCAAGGAAGCCCTTCAGATCTTGGGATGATGGTTGAAGACCGAAAGACACGGATCTATTCGGTATAACCAATCTAACTCCTTTGCATGTTTTGTTATCTAGGGCTTATGGGTAGATCCGGATAATTGGTTGTGGTAGCACCGGTTTTTGAAAATTTTTGTTCCGCAATGGCCACAGTTTGATGGACGAGGCGCTTGCATAACCCAACATGGTATTAGAGCCACTCCATAACCCTTAGTTAACTCATTGCGACATTAGAAACCCGTCATTTTTGTCATGCAAAAACTGCTAACAAAAACAGTTCTGAAAACTGAATGTTTGGGATGTTTACACACCCCGCGGGCTCACGGTTTGAACTGAGAAGCCGCAGGGTGATGCATGGGCACCCCGAGGAACCCTGGGGGGACTGAATAGCTGGGCCCACTCCCCAAGACCACCACAAGGTGGTCTTCGCAGTGGGGACCCGAAACTGCCGCACCTTGGGCAATTTCGGGTCTGCCTCACCCCGTGGCCACCTCGTGGGGGACTCAGGGGGTGAGGTACCCCTCTAGGCCCCCCGACTCGAAGTTAATTTCTTTCTCTAACTCCCTGTGAAGGTTCAGCCGTGTTTCGTTTTGATTCGGACTTCCGAATCGACTTTAAACGGCCGGTTTTTGGAATTTTAGCTCACTGTTTTTTCATGGTTTTGGAGATTTTTTTAGTTTGCTAATTGCATGCGGAATTCTAATATCGTAGTTTTCAGTACATACATTACTATCTGCGACCGTGAATGTCATTAGAGAGGTACAACTCTTCTAATTGCTATATGACTTTTAAACGGGTTTGCGAACGTGACATTCTCGTTGATGTTCTGTGTTGTGCTGCGGTTGTGGTTGGATCGTCGTGGTGGATAGCTTGGGTGCAATGGTAGTACAGTTTGGGTTTATTTGTACATTTGATATTGCGGGGCGAGCGTCCTACATGTGGACTGCCGTCACTACCAGTTTGTATATTATTTGTTTGGGGCACAACCGGGTTGAGGTCGATGTCACCGTTATACATATTCTTTTATTTTCTGTACTAGCATTACCCCATAGTGGAGTGCAAAAATAGCTGGGTTCTAGAGGGCAATGGGCCCGCATCTCATGGCGGTGATATGGAGGGGGCCTCACTCTAGAATTGGCGGGATACTCGCCGCGCTCGTTGGGGGTACATGTTGACCCAAGGAGGGGTGCTCAAGTTACCGGATTCTGTGAAGTGCCAGGTGGGCCATTCACGTTGTTGATTGGGGTTGCCTCACTTCTGAGATTGGCAGGTAACTTGCCGTGCTCGTAGGGGCCTAGGTTTTCATTCCATTGGCTATCCACATTGTTAGTTATATGTATGCCCTAGAGGCCATTACTATACATAGGATGCATATTGTAGTGGATGCTGGGACATATATAGGGAGGACTTTCTTGCTCGACATGATAGTATGCTATCTGGTTGAACTTTACCTTAACGTGTATACTGATTGTCTCTCTGTTACATGTTGGTAAAGCCCTTAGGATCTGTACTTGACTACCTGGACTATGATGCGGATCATACTAGTGGGGACATGGTAGTCCATAAGTACATCCTTCAAAATCCCTAGTCGTGGGTGTATCGAGACGGGGCATCGATATACCAGAGTAGACTAGCGTATACCTTCTCGACCCATACAGATGGGCGATGGATGATCCCATATCCATTGGTGTTTGACATCAGAGATGATATACGGGTGCTCAGTAGAGACTGGGTACACTGGACGGACTCGCCGAGAACTCCCAGATGGTATTATACCTCACGTCAGATGGCAGTTCTCTGGTGACACTGGTACAGAGTAGTCTGTTGACCCGAGATCGTCATAGAGTCTTGTGTGGTTCCCACTGTACTTTGATTTCCATCTTACCACGTCCAAGAGGGCGTGCAAAACGGTGGTTTTTGGGTACAGTCCCGAGTCACATGGAGGCAATGAGCGATAGGAGGGGATTCGTCTCTCCCGGTATAGGGAGTTGATGTTGCGCTGTGTTCGATTGGCTATAACAGGAAATCCCTGGCCAGGGTTGCTGAGATTTACTGGTAAGTGTTACCAGTAGTTTCTCGAATTGTTATAGACCTCATATCGACACGACTTATTGAGCTATTGGGGTCTGACGTTTACCACCCCTAGGCAAGATATGCGACATATCAGACGATCAGACCGGACTGTACGGTAGTGTTACTGGTCGGATTCACTGGAGTGTGAGCGGGCTTGCTCGTCGATCTTCAGATCGCTCAATACCCGGGTGGCCGTTACGTTTAGCAGACCGCTTGCGGCTTGTGGGTGTTTGATATGATCATCATCTGCTGCCGGCGTATTGACGAGTCTTTAGAGTCCTACACAGAGGTCCTGGCTCAAGCGAAACGAAATAGGAGTGCATATGAGATATGTGCGGGACCGAGAATGATACCAGTACGTGATACTGTATTCGATTCTCGCGATATGTGACATTGATCGGTTATATGCGATATAGCCGGGTTATCGGATCAAGTGTTGATTCGATAAGTTGTTACTGTTGAGATTAGTCGGTTATATGCGATATGACCGGATCGTTAAATCAAGTGTTGATTTAATGATTTAATGCATAATTATATATTTGATATATTACTTTGCATTTAACTAGTATCGGTTCACTTTAAATGGATTTTCTCGCTCGGGTGTGCACATTGTATATTCGATATAGTTTTGTGCACTTGCTTGTATCATGTTTGATGATACATGCCTTATGGTTAAGTGTAAAGAATTAAACTATAGTTAAGTGGGTGATTAGGGTTTTTGATTTCATTTTATTCATTTATCTTTTTGGAAAAAGAAAAGGCAAAAAGAGGAAAATGGTTGCTTTCTTTTGTTCATTCATGAACATTCATGAAGACTTTGACTTTATGACCATTTTGTCTCATGCTTAACCCTAACCACTCACTTAAACCTTAGTTAGCTCTCTACATCTAACCATGGTTCATAATATGATAAGGATGGATTTTTCTTTTCTATTCTAATATACTTATCATATATTTTAGCTTCTTCTTCTTCTTCCTTCAAGTGAAGAAAAGCTTGACCATCAATGGCAACTTGATGAAATGAGTGAGAAATCCAATTCTAAAGTCTACCCACTTCCTATTTCTTCATCCTCTACCTCTTGCCAAGTAGTAGAGTGTGTTTTCTTCACAAGTTTCATGACTTGGTGAAGTGAGAGCTTGATCTTACGATGCTTCGACGTAGATCATCTTCGGCATGGACATCGACGACCTAGCTTGCCCATTCTCCGACGAAGCCGACGCTAGAGCCCGGATTTGATTTGGACAGCGGAGAGGACCTCGTCTCGGAGCCGTGGAGGTGGAGGACCGGATCTACAAAGGTTGTATTTCCGTATTCCCTTAGTTAAGTGTTAACTAGTTAGCTTTTTCGCCTAAACTTCTAGCCGACGATCCGTAGTCGGGTTTCTCGGCACCGTTAAAATTTTAATTTGGCATGTTCGATGCCTTGTGAGACCTCACTAGTGTGCCTAGGAACCCTACAGTGGTATCAGAGACTAGCTAGAGCCTTAGGCGAAGTCTAGACGGAATTTGAAGTCCGAACGACCCGAAACCCATCTCAAAATATGCTCTCTGTACATTTTCTAATTTCGAGGATTTTTCAACATTAAAAATATGCAGAAAAATCAGCAGGCAATTCTAAGGGAAACTGTAAAATTCGTGTGCGTAATTCCTTCAATGAGCCGCGGTTCCGCGGCACGAGCTTGGCTCGTGCGGCGGATCCGCGGCTGTTTTGTCCTTTGTGGCATACAAATTTGCACAGTAACTCTTATTAAATTATGCTGGATTTTCTGGGAATTTTTAATATTAATTCAAGAGTTGAATTTTCTGGGATTGATTTGGGGTTCGGTGTTTCGATCGGAGTATCAAATTTTGTCTGTGTGGCTTTCCGGATAATTTTTAGAATATGTTAAAAAGTTCGACCGGATATAAATACCCAATTTTTCCCCTGTCGGGAAATTTCCAAGTGTTGGATTTTTCCGTAGTTTAACGACGTTCTAAGTAGTGCAAGTAACGCGATGGTCCCTCTAGAAGACAACAAACCTTAACTCGATTATGTGACCGTCTTGAACTGCCCTTTGAACCTTCGGGTTTGGGGCAGTATGGCGTGCCACATGTGAGGCGTTGGCTTGACCCTTCTACGGCTGGACCGTTGGTACTGAGGCACGAACTGAATGTTGTTAGACTCATATTTCATGTGTTGATCTGTATCGGGAAAACTTGGGTGTTCGATTGTTCGATCGGAAAGTTTGACATTTTCTATTTATCCGGAATGGGATACAATAATTGGAATTCACAAGAAGTTATGAGATAACTGAATGAATGTTATAAACATAGCAGTTTAGTCTCACTTGATCGGTTGCCACGGAATTTTGATGTGATCAAAAGTCCATCGCAATCACGTAGCGTACGCGGATACTCGCCGGGTAAACTTACTAGACAGCCTCACTCCATAGCCCCGACCAAGTGACTGTAGGAGAACCCCGTCGCCGAAAGCATCCGTCAGGGTGTTCGCGGTAGCGGTGTTCCGCCTTGGTGCACTTCGTCGACGGTATCGGGGGTGCGGCCGCCTACTGAAGTTTGCGACGAGCATTCGATCAGGATGTCGGGAATTTTGTTGAATTGCCCGACTTGAATATTGAAAAGTGTTTTCGATAATGAGACTAAAATGCGGGGTTTATAATTGTTAGGCATGCGATGTCTAAGTAATTCATTTGGTCAGGCATGCGATATCTGAGGTGATTGCGGATTCCAACTGTTGTAGTTTTACACTTTCTTTTCTGTGACCGTAAGTGTAATATGTGATATCGCCGGTTTCGTTGCTATATGTCAACGACAATTGGGATGCGCGTATTTACTTACGTTGATGACATGTGATGTTATGTGTTGCTGGATATGTTATATTGGATCGTCGTGTTTGAATAGCCGGGGGTTTTTATATGAGATGAGTGTTTTTCATTTTCATTCATGTAAAAACTTGTATGTAATATTCTTTTATTGGGGCACTTCCAGGTTGCGGAAGTTGTCACCGTTGATGTATATTATTTACTTTTCCGCACTAGGATAGACCCAAGGAGGAGACTACAAGTAACCGGGTTTTGGAGTCCAGTGGGAGACCAACTCGAGGAGTCGAGTCCGGGTCTCCTAACTCCAGAATTGGTAGGGTTTCTTGCCGCTCTCGTAGGGGTCTAGGGGTATGGGTTTGGCTATTTATCGCGACCGTGGAATCCGTGTTTTATATTGGCTCGTATTGAAAACACGGACGTCCCAGTATATCCAATATTTCATATGATTTTTCTGCTGCGATATCTGTGATGTGATCATGTGATGTTCTGTGATAGATACAGTATATAGTATATATGATATATTATATAGACGTTACTTATGTTTTACACCCACGCTAGCCCTGCCCCGCTCTGCCGTTAGTTACCTAACCTAACGGTGCACGAGGGGACATCGAGGCGAATGCGGGTGGCATAAGTGTACGTCGTATTTATCTGTGATGTTTAGGTACTTTAATGATGGGACTTCATTAATGTGATTAATGAAATAAAAGAAACCTAAGATGTTGTAGAATCGAATTTCAAAATAAAACAGGTAGCTACAGTTCTTGCTTTGCACAGCGGTATATGTGATATATCCTGCACCTTATTCGATGAGGAAAGGACCGAGATCCCTTCACCGGGAGTGACTCCTTTAGCAATAACTGGCAAATGCTACACACTCGGTTTGTCTTTTGATTGCTTTTAAGTGTTTTTGCTTTGCACAGTGATATATATGATATATCCCGCACCTCATTCGACGAGGAAAGGACCGACGATCCCTTCACCGGGAGTGACTCCTTTAGCAAAACTAGAAAAGCCTCAAAAGCACTCTATTTCAAAATCATTTGATTCTACAACGATATCAAGTTCATTACGCAATAGGTTTTCAGAAAAACCTGTCGTAGCCCTCCGTCATTTCAGATAAGTAGTAGTTAGTATTCGTGCTACGTTTGTTGGCCTGCGTCAAGGCGTAGTGTGCGGTAGCTAACTGGTATTTATCTGCTTATACATATGATGCAGATTGGATTAGGGTAGTCGTGCGACTTTGTTGGCCTGCGTCAAGGGTCGTGCGGGTGGGTTTAATTCAATCAGGAAATGACGGGTTGAACTTGACTAGCGGACTATGGTTTGTTGGCCTGCGTCAAGGTCATAGGACGCTAGGGGCAAAATATTATCGGGAATTTCAAGTGTTGAGATTTGCAATGAGATTGCATACCTTCTATGAGATAGTTGGATCCCGATACCCGCTGCGAGTAAGTGTTACTCCTGGGAGAGTTTTATACATTACAATTAGCCGATCAAGTAGGTGTCTAAAAAGGTGTCAACGAGGTTACGCCTCTGGGAAAACGAGGTTTACATTAATTAGGTTCGTGCGAAAGCACGGGGGACCTCCCTCAAAGTACCGACACTGGCCTGGCTGAAAGATTGGCGAACTTGTAGTGTGTAATTAATCCCGGCTAGTCTTTCCTTTTAGGGTTTGAAGGAAGATTTGATAAAAAGCAGTGGGAGCCATCCTGATTAGATAAAATAATAACCAATCTATTCTTGCAAGAGCGCACGCTGAGTGTTTTCTTCTCTCTCTCTCCAGGTAGCGACCGTATCACGCCTTAATCAAGATAATAATACGGATTATTGACTGAACCCGCTTATTATACTGAGCTGGGAACGTTGGTCCCGTTCCAACTTATAATTGTTATAAGACAGAGCAGGAAATTGGGGAATACCAGATTTCCCGTGTCGCCCAAACGAAGAGAGTGCATGCTGATGCATCATCTTCGGGTGTGTTCATTACAGAGAACTGTTTCTCAGTATCCTTTACGTCCTGGGTATGTGATACCAGATCAGGATCCCAGATATGTAATATGTTACATAGGGCTACAGATAGGTGGAGAACTGAGAACGGGTGATGAGTTTCATGAGACAGAAAACGGGGCAAGAATTGCAGCCAAGTCTGTTGGTCACTGTCACCCTGTATTACCAGAATACATTGATTCTGAACAAATGTTATTAGATACCGAACCTGATATACAAAATCATATCTGTCTCTTTATTAGTAAAGAAACGATATAATTTTGTATAGTTGGATAATGTTTTGAACATTTCCTATATCAAAAGTTGATCGGTTCAGGCACGTTATCTAAAAGCATTGATGTTCTAAATCAAACTACAGTTCTTTAGTATACAGAACACACACAAGAGGAAGAGTTCAGAAATGAACGGATTCTTCTTGAGGTATTGTAGACTAGGTCAGATCAATGTGACCCGACTAGCTGAAGTTACATTTAGATGTATATTTAAATTAGTTTGAATTTACATCTTGTGAAACTTGCCTGTCATGTCACAGAGATAAGATGACCATGGCTCCGTTTACTGGAAACAGAGAAAGAGTTAGTGAACTCTTGGGATGATACATGTTGATGTATGTAGGTCCCCTGTCTACACATGCCAAGACCGGTTCTTTGTACTTCGTTACGTTCTCTGATAATCTCTCAAGATTCAGTCATATATTCCTGCTGAAACATGAGTCCGAACCTTTTGAGATATTCACAGAATATAAGCGAGAAGTAGAGAACCAAAATACGGGTAAAAGTATTATGTCCTTTGATGAGATCAAGGAGGAGAATACTTGAGCACGGAAATTCCTGAACTATTCTAAAGGAGAATGAGATTCTCTCTCAACATTACTTCTCCGTATACAACATAGCACGATGGTATATCGGGACGGAGCAGATTCACCCTATTTGATACGGTGTGCTCTATGATGAGTACTGCTGAGTTACCTATTTCCTTTTGGGAGTTATGCACTTGAGAAGCTGCATACCTATTGAATAGGTTCGAATCAAATCAGTTGCCTACCACTCCATATGAGATATGGAAAGGGAAGAGCCCATATCTTAAGTTAGTTAAGATTTGGGGTTGTCCGGCCTATGTCTAAAAGCAAAATCCGGAAAAGCTCGAGGCAAGGTCTGTTATGTAGAACTGGAAATGTTCCAGCTATACAAACTGCAGCTGATGATTTGAAAGAACCAAAGGATTCAATAGTTACCAATGAACCTCAGCCTCTCCGCCGATCTAGTAGGGTTCCTCACCCACCTGAGAGATACTTCGGTTTCTCTATGACAGTGGGAGCGAGGATTGCGTCATGAGATAATGACCCAACTAGCTTCGAGCAGGCCATCGAGAGTAAGACTCTGTAAGAATGGCTGGATGTTTTTCGATCTGAGATGGAGTCCTTATACACCAACAAAGTATGGACTTTGGTTGCTATATCTGAAGGGTTAAATCCCCATCAGGAGCAAGTATATCTTGAGAAGATTACTTGGTGTAGATGGAAAAGTTGAGACTTTCAAAGCTAGACTTGTTAAAGGTTTTCTTCATTGACCAGGCGTGGATAATGATGAAACCTTTTCAAGTAGCTATGCTTAAGTCCATCCAGATCCTACTTGCCACGGCTACATACCATGACTACGATATCTGGTGGTTGGGTGTCATGATGCTTTTCTAAATGATGTTTTAGAAGAGTGCGTCTATAAGTACACAGCCAGAGGGCTTCGTAGACAGTGGGAGCAGCGGAAACGTGTGCAAGATGCTTTATAGGATAAAGCAGGCATCGCGGAGTTGGAACATCTGTTTTGATGAATTAGTCAAAGAGTTTGACATCATCAAAATGTTAGATGAACCTTGTATAAACAAAAAGGTAGTAGGGAGTATGGTGGTGATCCTCGTAGAGTACGTGGATGACATACTCTTGATAAGAAAGGAGTTTCTTATGCTACGCTCGATCAATCTCCGTTTATCACAAAGATTCTCCGTGTAGGATCAAAATGATACTTCATAAATCCTGAGTTTTGGATCTATGAGATAGATTTAATTGGATGTTGGGATTCTCACTAGTAGTAGTGAGATGATATCAATCGATCCTGGGGAGAATCACTGGAAGAGTTCCAGGGTGATAAAGACGACTGAATGTCAGTCGCAGGCATTGTCTTTACCCTCAGTAAAGGGACGGTATGTTGGAAGAGTTCCAAGCTAGATACCGTGACATACTAGACGATAAAGGCACGATACATCGCTACTTAAGATGCTACCAAAGAGGCTGTTTGGGTGTATATTGGTTCATAAGATGAACTATGTTCCTGCCATTGTGTGACAATGGAGTTGTGGCTTATGCCAAGGAACGTCCGTCCCATCAGTGATCCAGACATATTCTAAGGCAGTATCACTTGATCATGGAGATGGTTGATCTCCAGGGAGATCGAGGTTAGGAGAGTAGACTCAGAGGACAACACAGCGGATCCACTCACAAAGCCTGTTCCCAGAGAGAGACTTTTATGGGATGGTTGAGTATGAGATACTACAACCACTGCTACAGATGGCCCTAGTGCAAGTGGGAGATTGTTAGCTATATGTATGCCCTAGAGGCCATTACTATACATAGGATGCATATTGTAGTGGATGCTGGGACATATATAGGGAGGACTTTCTTGCTCGACATGATAGTATGCTATCTGGTTGAACTTTACCTTAACGTGTATACTGATTGTCTCTCTGTTACATGTTGGTAAAGCCCTTAGGATCTGTACTTGACTACCTAGACTATGATGCGGATCATACTAGTGGGGACATGGTAGTCCATAAGTACATCCTTCAAAGTCCCTAGTCGTGGGTGTATCGAGACGGGGCATCGATATACCAGAGTAAACTAGCGTATACCTTCTCGACCCATACAGATGGGCGATGGATGATCCCATATCCATTGGTGTTTGACATCAGAGATGATATACGGGTGCTCAGTAGAGACTGGGTACACTGGACGGACTCGCCGAGAACTCCCAGATGGTATTATACCTCACGTCAGATGGCAGTTCTCTGGTGACACTGGTACAGAGTAGTCTGTTGACCCGAGATCGTCATAGAGTCTTGTGTGGTTCCCACTGTGCTTTGATTTCCATCTTACCACGTCCAAGAGGGCATGCAAAATGGTGGTTTTTGGGTACAGTCCTGAGTCACATGGAGGCAATGAGCGATAGGAGGGGATTCGTCTCTCCCGGTATAGGGAGTTGATGTTGCGCTGTGTTCGATTGGCTATAACAGGAAATCCCTGGCCAGGGTTGCTGAGATTTACTGGTAAGTGTTACCAGTAGTTTCTCGAATTGTTATAGACCTCATATCGACACAACTTATTGAGCTATTGGGGTCTGACGTTTACCACCCCTAGGCAAGATATGCGACATATCAGACGATCAGACCGGACTGTACGGTAGTGTTACTGGTCGGATTCACTGGAGTGTGAGCGGGCTTGCTCGTCGATCTTTAGATCGCTCAATACCCGGGTGGCCGTTACGTTTAGCAGACCGCTTGCGGATTGTGGGTGTTTGATATGATCATCATCTGCTGCCGACGTATTGACGAGTCTTTAGAGTCCTACACAGAGGTTTCCTGGCTCAAGCGAAACGAAATAGGAGTGCATATGAGATATGTGCGGGACCGAGAATGATACCAGTATGTGATACTGTATTCGATTCTCGCGATATGTGACATTGATCGGTTATATGCGATATAGCCGGGTTATCGGATCAAGTGTTGATTCGATAAGTTGTTACTGTTGAGATTAGTCGGTTATATGCGATATGACCAGATCGTTAAATCAAGTGTTGATTTAATGATTTAATGCATAATTATATATTTGATATATTACTTTGTATTTAACTAGTATCGGTTCACTTTAAATGGATTTTCTCGCTCGGGTGTGCACATTGTATATTCGATATAGTTTTGTGCACTTGCTTGTATCATGTTTGATGATACATGCCTTATGGTTAAGTGTAAAGAATTAAACTATAGTTAAGTGGGTGATTAGGGTTTTTGATTTCATTTTATTCATTTATCTTTTTGGAAAAAGAAAAGGCAAAATGAGGAAAATGGTTGCTTTCTTTTGTTCATTCATGAACATTCATGAAGACTTTGACTTTATGACCATTTTGTCTCATGCTTAACCCTAACCACTCACTTAAACCTTAGTTAGCTCTCTACATCTAACCATGGTTCATAATATGATAAGGATGGATTTTTCTTTTCTATTCTAATATACTTATCATATATTTTAGCTTCTTCTTCTTTTTCCTTCAAGTGAAGAAAAGCTTGACCATCAATGGCAACTTGATGAAATGAGTGAGAAATCCAATTCTAAAGTCTACCCACTTCCTATTTCTTCATCGTCTACCTCTTGCCAAGTAGTAGAGTGTGTTTTCTTCACAAGTTTCATGACTTGGTGAAGTGAGAGCTTGATCTTGCGATGCTTCAACGTAGATCATCTTCGGCATGGACATCGACGACCTAGCTTGCCCATTCTCCGACGAAGCCGACGCTAGAGCCCGGATTTGATTTGGACAGCGGAGAGGACCTCGTCTCGGAGCCGTGGAGGTGGAGGACCGGATCTACAAAGGTTGTATTTCCGTATTCCCTTAGTTAAGTGTTAACTAGTTAGCTTTTTCGCCTAAACTTCTAGCCGACGATCCGTAGTCGGGTTTCTCGGCACCGTTAAAATTTTAATTTGGCATGTTCGATGCCTTGTGAGACCTCACTAGTGTGCCTAGGAACCCTACACACATGATCAGGGGAACGTCGGGTTTCACTTGTGGCTCAAAGGAAACCCGTGGCTCCCAGATTATCGGTATTGTTCTGTGATACTTATCGCTTATCTGTGATGTTGCATATATGATGCCTAGAATGATTATTATATATTGGTATATATATACTACTAGATGTTGTATATGTTTTGCACCCACGCTAGTTCAGCCCCCGCTTTATCGTTAGTTAAGTAACCTAACGGGTGATGACGGGGCCCAATGGCGAATGCGGATGGAATATACGTACATCATATTTTTGTTCTTTTATGGTGTGATTAATTGATGGGACTGCGTTGATTCTGATCAATACAAGGAAAAAAAACTTATGATGTTTTTGGAACAATTTTCAAAAGCTGTTATTACAAGGACGTTTACTTTTGTTTTGCACAGTGGTATTCGGTTATGAATATCCAGCACCTCATTCGACGAGGCAAGAGCCGAGATCCCTTCACCGGGAGTGACTCTTGGGCAGAAGTTTACGTCAGGGGAATAACTTCACTATAGTCGATTACTTTTTTGCTTTGCATCGAGGTATTTAGTTGGGAATATCCTGCACCTCATTCGACGAGAAAAAAGCCGAGATCCCTTCATCGGGAGTGACCTCTTTAGCAAAATTTTTCGCCACTATATATTTATAAAGCCATCTGGTTCCTTCAACGATATCAAGTTCATTACGTTAAAGGTTTTTCACCAAAAACCATTCGTAGCTCTTCGTCATTTCAGACGGGTAGTACTTAGTATTCATGCTATGTTTGTTGGCCTTCGTCAAGGCATAGTGCATGGTAGCTATTTGTTACTTTTCTGTTGCATAAATAGATGTGTTGGTTTGGGATAGTCGTACTACTATGTTGGCTTTCGTCAAGAGTATGTACGGGTGGGTTCAAATTAAGCTGGACAATGATGGGTGGAACTTGACATGTGACTTATGATATGTTGGCCTTCGTCAAGGTCATAAGAGCATGTGGCAGAAATCAAATTGGGAGTTTCAAACATACAGGAAACTTGCCAAGCATGCACATACCTTCTGGAGTATGATAACTTGAGTAGATTCCATCAGGTTATCATGCGATGATAGTTGGATCCCGATTCCCACTGATGAGTTAGTTTACTCCTCGGGTGATTTTAGATGATCCCGACTAATTCTTCTTTTGGGTTTGGAGGAGAATTTGAGGATACAGTGGGAGACATTCTGATTAGATAAAGTGATTAATCATTCCGATCTAGGTTAGAGTGCGCGCTGAGTATTTCTTTTCTTTCTCTCTCTTTGGAAGCGATCATGGCCCGCCCCTAGACTAGAACTCATAAACCAAGTTAACCGAACCTTCTTAAAACACACTGGATTTTGGATTGTCAGAGTTGCATATTTCATTGCCACTCCTACTTTTACCCTTTTCTTTTCTCCGGAACATTCTGTATCACTACGAAGATCCACATTGATTGGATATAACCATTGTATAGTTACATACGAACTCGAAGAAACTTTTTTCAGATTCGAGAATAGTTTCCGGTTCTGAAGAAATTGAATAGGACTATTCGGTTGCTTTTTCCTTTTATCTTCTCTCAGTTTGTGAGGGCTTCTAGGTGTTGGGGTCAAAAATTACACCCCGGTTGACCAAGTCAAAGTCAAAATCAACCCCAAACCAAGTAGGCCCAAGCCCAGTTCAAGTGGGCCTATGTCCAAGTCGAGCCTCATAGCCGGCCTCCTCTATGCCATAATAAAAATCATGTAATATATAATCTTGATGTAATTTTTAATGGGTATAAAGCCAAATTTTTGTAAAGCCCATGGCTTATGTGCAAAAGAAGTGCGCATATGAGGCATGGGATGGGCAAAATGCCATTTTGTAAAGCCCAAGAGGCTATATGTAAATTTGTAAGCCTATAAAATGCAATATGATAATGAAATAAAGGATACAATTCATTTTCCCAAAAAACTAGGGTTTGTGCCTCCATCATCTCTTTCCTAAGTTCTTCCTCTTCCTTTTCTTTTTCCAATTGAATTAAGAGCTTAGCTCTCATTTTTTTAAATACTAAATAAAGTTTCACCATAAACCCACCTCCCAAGGCTCCATCAAGAGAAGAAAAAATTGTCTCTTTTTTTTTATCATCAAAGATCTAAATCTTGGAGTTTCAAGAGAGAACCCATTTTGGATTTCTTCTCAAAAGAGAAAAGAGAAAATCTTTTAGACTTTAACTCCACAAATAAAATTCTTTTGGAGTTTAACTCTATAATAATTTTTTTTTTGAGTTTAACTACGAATAAAATTGTTTTGGGGTTTTAACTCCAAATAAAATTTTTTGGAGTTTAACTCCATCACAAAAAAAAAAGATCTTTTGGGATCCCCTGCTCCCTCTCACGTGAGGAAGAGGGAACTCCCACCAAGTGGGAGCTTTCTCCCTCTCACGTGAGGGGGAGGCTCCCCATTTAGTGGAGTTTAACTCCACACCACATACAAATCTTTTTGGAGTTTAACTCCACATTTAAAATTCTTTTGGAGTTTAACTTCACAATAAAATTCTTTTTGGGGAGTTTAACTCCACATTAGATCTTTTTAGGAGTTCAACTCCATTTAAATTTCTTTTGGAGTTTAACTCTATAATAAAAATCTTTTTGGAGTTGAACTCCATTTAAAACCCCTTTTGGAGTTTAACTCCACAATAAAAATTGTTTGGAGCTTACTCAGCAATAAAAATCTTTCTGGGGAGTTTAACTCCACATGAAATCATTTTAGGAGTTTAACTCCATTTAAAATTCTTTCGGAGTTTAACTTCATTTAAATTCTTTTGGAGTTTAACTCCACAAATAAAAAATTCTTTTGGAGTTTAACTCTATACAAATGTTCTTGGAGTCTTACTCCTTAAAAAATAAAATAAAATAAAATAAAATAAAAAATTCTTTTGGAGCCCATTTCTTCCTCTCATGTGAGGGGGGGCTCGCTCTCATGTGAGTGGGAGGCTTCCATTTTAGGAGCCCTCTTTACTCCCTCTCATATGAGCGGGAGGCTCCCATTTTAGGAGCCCCTTTCTTCTTCTCATGTGAGGGGGAGGCCCCTCTCATGTGAGTGGGAGGCTCCCATTTGGAAGCCTCTTTATTCTCTCTCATGTGAGTGGGAGGCTCTCATTTTTGGGAGCCCTCTTTATTCTTCCTCTCATGTGAGAGAGGGAAGCTCCTACTCTATGGGAGCTTCCTTTTAAAAAAAAGGGTGGGGGAGGGGGAAGAGGCGGTTGTCTTTGGAGTTCAACTCCACAATAAAAAAAAACTCTTTTGGAGTTTAACTCCATTATAAAAAAAATTCCGGAGTTTAACACTATATAAAATTCTTTCGGAGTTCAACTCCATAATAAAAATTCTTTCGGAGATCAACTCCACAATAAAAATTCTTTTAGAGTTTAACACCATTTAAAATTCTTTTGGATTTTAACTCCATATTTAAAATTCTTTTGCAGTTCAACTCCATAATAAAAACTCTTTTGGATTTTAACTCTATTTAAAATTCGTTTGGAGTTTAACTCCATGATAAAAATCTTTTTGGATTTGAACTCCATTTAAAATTATTTTGGTGTTTAACTCCACATTTAAAATTATTTTGGAGTTTAACTCTACAAAAATAATCTTTTGGAGTTGAACTCCATGTTAAAAAAATTAATAATAAAAAAATTAATTTGGAGCACCCCATGTGAGGGGGAGGCTCCCCCCCGGAGTGGGAGCCTCCCCTCCCCTCCGGAGGGGGAGGCTCCCACTAAATGTGAGCCTCTTTCCTCCCCTCACGTGAGTGGGGGGAGCCCCTTTTTCTCTCTTTTTTTTATCTTTTTATTTAAAAATAAATAAATAAATTATAAATAATATTTTTTTAAAAAAAATATTTATTTATTAAAAATTCTTTTGGAGTTTAACTCCGGAATAACTTTTTTGGAGTTGAACTCCATTTAAAATTCTTTTGGAGTTTAACTCCACATTTAAAATTCTTTTGGAGTTTAACTCCACAAAAATATTCTTTTGGAGTTGAACTCCATGTAAAAAAAACGTATATACCAATGTATCGCATTGAGTTCGCATGACCAGTTTTTCCCGTCAATTGGAGGTTCTCTCGCACCAAAAGCGAGGGTTAATTAACGGCAACTTAGTCCGTGGCTGCCGGAGATTCGGATCCTTACAATCAATAAACCCCTGCATGCCCTAGGTAGGGGGAATCTGTAATGCGCCTGTCAAGCGCGCGCGTATTCCCATCTCAATGGGGTGACGAAAAACGCCCTACAGATTCTGGTACGCCCGGTGAGACCCAATTTCTCCCCTCCCAGATTTCGGGTTAAACGTTCATGCGAACTCAATCAATATACATATCGATTGCCTATACTGAAATCATGTTTCTATTTACAGGGTTAACAATTTCCAATTGCAATTTTCGAACACAGCAAAATGTCTCCAAGGACGATCTCAGCTCTCAGCATAACTCCCATCTTCTACACGATGAAGATGGACACCTGGACGGTCCTTCCGGCCAATCTCGGGCGACAGTGGGAGGAGCCACCGCTGCCATTTGGCTGTATTCTGTTCGTGCCAGCTAACGCCGTCCCTGCTCTTCAAGCTCCGGTAACCGACAAACCGGCCTCGAAAGGCAAGAGGCCAAATGTGGTGGTCTCGAGAGCACCCCAACCTAAACGCGAGTCGGTGTTCAAACGGCTCTCTATGGTCCCAGTTAGGGGAAAAGCCATCAGAACAAAAGAAGTTGCTAGACGTCGCGGGCAAGCCCAGGAGATACCTTCAACTAATACGCGAGCGGATGTCTTCTCAAGACTCCCCATCACTCGGCCTATGGCGACTTCTCGAAAAGCAGAAGCCTGCCAAGTGCTCAAAACAGAGAAGCTGAGGCAGAAGCGGCTCAGATACAGAGCCAACAAAAGGGCTAGGGCTCTGGCCATGTTAAAATTTGTGAATTTCCAAAGCCCAGACCGCTCTACAGAATCAGCCACCAAAGATAAAGAGATGGCTGGATATGTGTTCCACACTGTCTATATAGTCGGACATGAAGATACGAACCCTCCTATGCTTCATAGCCATGGTGATGATATGGTTGACGCTACCCAACGTCGACTCGGTCTAAATAATAAAAAGCCCGCTCAGGCCGATAAGCCAAAGGAGCCCGTGGTTCTCGCCGGATCAAGCTCAGGCGGTAATGATGACCCCATTATTACATCCGGAACTATAGAACAAGTGTTATTCAAATGGCTTCAAAAATAGCTTCAGGATAGGGACGAGAAGTTGGCCAAGGTCCATTCCAAAGTCGACGAGCTGGCAAACGCCGTGGCAGATCTCATGACTCAAATTGCCCGATAGCAATTATATGAAAATCAAATTTTGGTTCATGAGACAGGGATTGATACCTTGAGGCAGCCAACTGATACCCCATTCTACCTAAGAGTAGAGCGCCTTCGCGAAAAACGGCCGCGATCAGCCTCCAGTCCCTTCGATACGTACACCGAACGTCGTAAGCGGATAGCAGACGAACTAATACCAACCAACTTTGAAAACCGGTGTTGGGAGGGGGAGGGGAATCGCCTTTGAAAGAGAAACTGGATAAGGTCTATTCCTTCAAAAGGGACAAAGTCCACAGGATATTCAAGGGCGTCGTAAGAAACGGTCTATAACTGCCAGAATCAAAGAGACCGCAAGAAGCGAATATGACCGACGACCCCAAATATTTCCCCTATCACGGTGTGATAGGTCATGCCATTGAGGATTGCTTCGTCTTTAAAGATTGAGTCGAAAAGCAATACAAGGCAGGAGAGATAGAACTGTCTAAAGGCGTGTTAATAAACAGTCAAGCTGTGACCACCAATTTCATACAAATGGAAATCGAAGCCCTTTGGGAATCTGTTGCTCCTAATCGACAACTACGTCGATAAACTGGGGGACAACCGACCACCACATCGTTAAACTGGGAACCGATGACCACCACGTCGTTAAACTAGGAACAGCCGACCTCTAAGTCGTTAAACTAGGGATGTAAAAATGTGTAAATAAAACAAAAATAAAGAAAAAAAAGAAGCCGAAATGATGGGGCAACTCGTAATAAAAATCAGCGAGTAAAAAAGAAGATGAAAATAAAGCCGAAATGATGGGGCAACCGTGAATAAGTAGCCGAAATGATAGGGCAATCGCGACCTTCACGATAAGAAAGCTGAAATGATAGAGCAATCGCGATAAAAAAATGGTGAATGATGAGTCGCTCCTGGTACCATATTCCAGTGCAGCGATGCAGATGCAGACGCCGTCCAAAACTCAAATCCCCAACGGCGAATGATGAGTCTCTCTTGGTACCTGTATTTCCGGTGCAGCGATACAGACGCCAACCAAACTTTGAATGTCCCAACGACGAATGATAAGTCGCTCTTGGTACCATATTCCAGTGCAGCGATGCAGACGCCAACCAAATTCCAAATCCCCAAACGGCGAATGATGAGTCGCTTCTGGTACTATATTCCAGTGCAGTGATGTAGATGCTAACCAAATTCCTAATCCCCAAACGACGAATGATGAGTCGCTCCTGGTACCATATTCCAGTGCAGCGATGCAGACGCCAACCAAAATTAAATTTCCCAAAATTCTCCCAGCCCTGCGGTTGGTCCCCAAGTTGGCTACCGTATACAATCCACGGGCTCAAATAATTCTCATCAAACCTATACCCCACCGCAATCACCAGTCCAGCGGCCGGTCTCCGCCCTTGGAATTATGCTCCATCCGGAAAGACCCATTCATGTGTCCTCACGATACATGAGGAGAACAAAACTTGCGAGATCCTTATGACTCGTAAGAAAACACCTTCGTGGGATCCTTACGACTAAAAAAAAACTTGGGGGTCCTCACGACTCCTAAGGAGAAAACACACTTGGGGGTCCTCACGACTCCTAAGGAGAAAATGCACTTATGGGATCCTTACGACTCGTAGGGAGAAAATTCTTTTATGGGACCCTTACGGCCTATAAAATTGAAAAGCCTTATGTGATAGGGATCTAAACCTGTCTCCTAAGCTATCGCTTCCCAATAGGATGGTGAGTTGCTCCTGGCATTATTCCAGTGCAGCAATGCAGATACCGACCCCTACCCCAAAATTCCAAGCTTCCGATACAATAGACCCCTAAGTCTTTAAACTGGGAATAGATGATCTCTAAGTCATTAAAATGGGAACAGATGACCCATAAGTCATTAAACTGGAAACAAGGGAGATCCCTCATGGCAAATGATGATTCGCTCCTGGTACCATATTCCAGTGTAAGCGGTGCTGATGCCAAACCAAAACCAAAATCCCCAAATCCACTCATGGCAAATGATGATTCGCTCCTGGTACCATATTCCAGTGTAGCGATGCTGATGTCAACCCAAATCAAACCAACAACCTCTGCGGCGGAATCATGCTTCATCCCAGAATGTGCCCCATGTCGAAATCATGCTTCACCCTGGGATATCTACCTTCCCTGCCAGAATTATGCTTCACCTCGGAATCAAGTCGATCAGCGACAAGTCGACCAGCTACACTCCATGCCGGGGACAAGTCGAACAACGAAACTTCGTGCTGGGGACAAGTCGACCAGCGACACTCCGTGCCGGGGACAAGTCGAACATCCAGCGACACTCCACGCCGGGGACAAGTCGAACATCCAGCGACACTCCACGCCGGGGACAAGTCTACCAGTGACACTCCATGCTAGGGACAAGTCGACCAACGACACTCCGTGCCAGGGATAAGTCGAACAGCCAGAGACACTCCGTGTCGGGGAAAAGTCGACCAACGACACTCCGTGCTGGAGACAAGTCGAACAACCAGCGACACTCCGTGTCATAGACAAGTCGACCAGCGACACTCCGTGCCGGGGACAAGTCGAACATCCAGCGACACTCCACGCCGGGGACAAGTCGAACAGTGACACTCCGTGCTGGGGACAAGTCGACCAACGACACTCCGTTCCGGGGACAAGTTGAATGGCCAGTGACACTCCGCGCCGAGAACAAGTCGACCAGCGACCTCCCTATCGGAATCATGCTCCGCTTCAGAATCAGGTCAACCAGTGACACTCCATGCCGGAGACAAGTCAACCAGCGACAATCCATGCCGGGGACAAGTCGAACATCCAGCGGCACTTCGTGCAGGGGAGACGTCAACTAGAGACACTCCGTCTCAGGGAAACGTCGACCAACGACACTCTGAGACGGGGAAACATCGACTGGCGACACTCCGTGCCGGGGACAAGTCGAACAAAGACACTCCATGCCGGGGACATATCAAAAAGACACTCCGCCTGGGGACACGTCAACCACCGACACTCCGTCTCGGAGACACGTTAAGCGTCGACCGTTCATGTCGTAAAAAGGGCAGTGTCGGCTTCCCATAAAGCGGGAACCAAATCAAGTCGCCTTAACACGAAAGAAAATCCATCAATTTCATGCACACGACCGACATATGTGGTGTGCATTTATTGATCGGGGCACTTTGTTGGGGTCAAAAATTACACCCAGGTTGACCAAGTCAAAGTCAAAGTCAATCCCAAACCAAGTGGGCCTAAGTATAGTTCAAGTGGGCCCATGCCCAAGTCGAGCCCCATGGTCGGCCTCCTTTATGCCAAAATAAAAATCATGTAATAAATAATTTTGATGTAATTTTTAATGGGCATAAAACCAAATTTTTGTAAATCCCATGGCTCATGTGCAAAAGAAGTGAGCACGTGAGGCATGGGATGAGCAAAATGCCATTTTGTAAAGCTCAATGGGGCTATACGTAAATTTGTAAGTCTATAAAAGGCAACATGATAATGAAATAAAGAATACAATTCGTTCTCCCCAAAAACTAGGGTTTATGCCTCCACCCTCTCCCCCCAAGTTTTTCTTCTTCTTTTTCATTTTCCAATTGAATCAAGAGCTTAGCTATCCTTTTTTTTAAAACTAAATAAAATTTCACCATAAACCCACCTCCCAAGACTCCATCAAGAAAAGAAAAATGGTCTCTTTTTTTATCATCCAAGATCTAAATCTTGGAGTTTCAAGAGAACTCATTTTGGGTTTCTTCTCAAAAGAGAAAGGAGAAAATATTTTGGAATTTAACTCCACAAATAAAATTCTTTTAGAGTTTAACTCTATAATAAATTTTTTTTGGAGTTTAACTCCGAATAAAATTGTTTTGGGAGTTTAACTCCAAATAAATTTTTTTGGAGTTTAACTCCATCACAAAATAAAAGATCTTTTGGGAGCCCCTGCTCTCTCTCACGTGAGGAAGAGGGAACTCCCACCAAGTGGGAGCTTTCTCCCTCTCACGTGAGAGGGAGGCTCCCCATTTAGTGGATTTTAACACAACACCACATAAAAATCTTTTTGGAGTTAAACTCCATTTAAAATCTTTTGGAGTTTAAACTCCACATTTAAAATTCTTTTAGAGTTTAGCTCCACAATAAAATTCTTTTTTGGGAGTTTAATTCCACATTAAATCTTTTTGGGAGTTCAACTCCATTTAAAATTCTTTTGGAGTTTAACTCCACAATAAAAATCTTTTTGGAGTTGAACTTCATTTTAAACCCCTTTCAGAGTTTAACTCTGCAATAAAAGTTCTTTTGGACCTTAACTCTGCAATAAAAATCTTCTGTAGAGTTTAACTCCACATTAAATCATTTTAGGAGTTTAACTCCATTTAAAATTCTTTCGGAGTTTAACTCCATTTAAATTCTTTTAGAGTTTAACTCCACAAATAAAAAATTCTTTTGGTGTTTAACTCCATACAAATGTTCTTGGAGTCTAACTCCTTAAAAAAGAAAATTAAAAAAAAATCTTTTGGTGCCCATTTCTTCTTCTCATGTGAGGGGACGGCTTCCTCTCATGCGAGTGGGAGGCTCCCATTTTGGGAGCCCCCTTTATTCCCTCTCATGTGAGGGGGAGGCTCCCATTTTGGGAGCATCTTTTTTTCCTCTCATGTGAGGGGGAGGCCCCCTTTCTGTGAGTGGGAGGCTCCCATTTTGGGAGCCCCTTTATTCCCTCTCATGTGAGTGGGAGGTTCTCATTTTTAAGAGCCCGTTTTATTCTCCCCTCATGTGAAAGAGGGAAGCTCCCACTCTGTGGGAGCTTCCTTTTAAAAAAAAGGGGGAGGGGTTTTTGACTTTGGAGTTTAACTCTACAATAAAAAAAATTCTTTTGGAGTTTAACTCCATTATAAAAAAAAATTCCGGAGTTTAACTCCATTTAAAATTCTTTCGGAGTTCAACTCCATAATAAAAATTCTTTCGGAGATCAACTCCACAATAAAAATTCTTTTGGAGCTTAATTCCATTTAAAATTCTTTTGGAGTTTAACTCCACATTTAAAATTCTTTCGGAGTTCAACTCAAATTAAAATTCTTTTTGAGTTTAACTCCGTGATAAAAATCGTTTTGAAGTTGAACTCCATTTAAAATTATTTTGGAGTTTAACTCCACATTTAAAATTATTTTAGAGTTTAACTCCATAAAAATATTCTTTTGGAGTTGAACTTCATGTTAAAAAAATTAATAATTAAAAAAATTTAATTTAGAGCACCCCAATGTGAGGGTGAGGCTCCCATTTAGTGGGAGCCTTTTTTCCCCTCACGTGAGGGGGAGGCTCCCACTAAATGGGAGCCTCTTTCCTCCCCTCACGTGAGTGGGGGGAACCCCTTTTTTCTCTTTTGTTTTATTTTTAATCTTTTTATTTAAAAAATAATAGATAAACAAATATAAATTATAAATAATAATTTTTTTAAAACATTTCTCTAAATATTTATTTATTTAAAATTCTTATGAAGTTTAACTCCGTAATAAAAATCTTTTAGGAGTTGAACTCCATTTAAAATTCTTTTGGCGTTTAACTCCACATTAAAAATTCTTTTGGAGTATAACTCCACAAAAATATTTTTTTGGAGTTGAACTCCATGTAAAAAAACGTACACACCATTGTATCGCATTGAGTTCGTATGACCAGTTTTACTCGTCAATCGGAGGTTCTCTCGCTCCAAAAGCGAGGGTTAATTAACGACAGCTTAGTCCACGGCTACCGGAGATTCGGATCTCCACAATTAATAAACCCCGTCCTGCCCTAGGCAGGGGGAATTTGTAATGCGCTTGACAAGCGCGTCTGTATTCTCATCTCAATGGGGTGAAGAAAAATACCGTACACTAGGAATAGGAGAGGTTACACCTATTATGCTTATTAGATAATCTTCTTCTAAACTATAGGCTTGTGCCGAAAGGTAGGGAAGGAAGAAAACCGATTAGCCTAAGTGTGGTGTACAGAAGATAATAAGTAAAGATAAATAAAGGGATTAGAAAGAGGGCAAAGTAAAATACGACTGCTACCATTCACGACGAAACCACGTATATCATCGCCACTCCTACTTCACCTTTGCATTTCTCCTGAATATTCTGTATCATTATGAAGATCCATATTTATTGGATAAGCCATCATATAGTTACATACAAACTCGAAGGAACTTGTTCCATTTCGACGATGGTTTCTGGTTCAGGAAAAATAGAATAAGGATTATTCAGTTGTCTTTTCCTTTTACATTCTCTCAGGTTGCGAGGGCTCTTAGGATTAGGAGGGTACACCTATTACGCTTATTGGATAGTCTTCTTCCAAAGCTTAGGCTGGTGCCAAAAGGTAGGGAAGGAAGAAAACCATTTAGCCTAAGTACGATGTATAGAAGGTAATAAATAAAGACAAATAAAGGGATTGGAGAGATGGCAAGGGAATATACGGTTACAGTCATGAATCAAGAGAGTGGAAGAGGCATTACTAGGAAGATCTGGATACCCCTTCGAAACATTTTCATGTTTTAGTTTTCCTGTGCAGTGTTGATTGAAAACTGATTTCCCAATTAGATTTAGACTCCACGGTATATATTTACCAGGTTTGATTCTCACATCTGTATGGATCACAGATGATGAGTGGGAGTAAGATATTGGAAATTAGGTGATTATATCCTCATTATATCGGAATTCGTTGTAATTGGTGATATTTGAGGAAATCAACCGGGTTTTTGCCGGACGGCAAATATTTGGTTTTGAATGTCCGTAGTTATGCACCGGTTTCAAACTGATATATTTGTACGTTTATTTTATAAAGTGAGATATAACCTTTTGAAATTATGTCTATGACACTTACCTATATCAGCTGATGGTTAGGTAAGGAGTATTCAACAACGGTGTGATTCTTCTTAACCATAGTACAGTTTTCAACCTACGACGCATAGGGTTTAAGTTATCGAACTCAGAGGACTTATACAAAGTATTGTATGTTGTCCAGTGTCCATTAGGACAAAAGGGTTGGTACTCGTACTATATTCTATTTACTTGTGACTTCTCTAGTTTTTAGACAAGTATTTCCTAGAAATACAAGGTCCAAATTTTGAGAAGTTATAGGTACAAGAATAAAGTAGAGAACCATGTGTTGCAAGTATCGGGATCCTTCAAGGTGATCGAAGATATAGATACTTGTGTTTGGTATTCCATTGATAGTAATGGTTTTGAGAACTTGCTTCTCTTTCAGGTTACTCATATTTGGATGCACTCCTAATTGAGTAATGCTGATCGACCTCTCTCCATTTAGTTGACATGCACTGGAGACAGTTACATGATTTGAATCTGGTTCCAATTAAATTAGCGCCTCTGTTTCTATATAGTATATAATCTTAACGATATTAAGGTATATGGAGTTGTCCGGCTTATGCTTGAAACCAGACTCTGGATAAACTCAAGGCACGTTTCAGTAATGGCTGTTTATGGGTTATCCTGGGCTATGTCAAAGGATAACTTTCTACCATCTGGAAGATCAATAGTGATATTGTTCTTCACTCGCCACAGTTTTAGCAAAATGGAATTTTTTCAGAAAACATTAGTGGGAGTATTGTAGAACTGGAAGTGATTCCAGAACCACAAACGATTACTGAAAATTTAATAGAACCCAATGATTCAATCGGGTTTGATATTCCATTAGCCACTCCGCAGATATGGTGGGAAACCTCAGGCGCCCGAGAGGAACTTCGGTATCCTCAAAGACCGTGACAGGGAGGTTCTTGTTTACCCAGACTTTCCATTACTGCTGTTCTAGACTATGAGACCCGAAAGGAGGATGAGTATAGCATCATTCTAAACTAGCTTTAGAAGTGCACGTGTATATGACTTTGCCAGAGGGTTGTTGTAGTCAGAGGGGCAGCGGAAGTATAGTGGACAAGAAGCTTGTGTCTATTTATAGACTAAACAAGGTATAACGGAGATAGATCATCTATTTTTGATGTGACAGTTGTTCAGATCAGAATATTGCATTTTAATACCGCTCATTCATTATCTATATTTTGTATATATCGGTACTATTAACTGGTTATTGTTCAGTAATACAGATTACAGGTATCCATGACAAAATAATAGAAATACATCCAGATCACGGATATTACATTTGCGAGCTGACACTGCAACCAGAACTGCAAACCGATCAAGAATCAAAGAGTTTTTGTAAATAAACTAGTGTACACACATTTTGGTCCAATACATAACAAGTTGTGTGCTAGCTCTTTGATGGCTTTGACCTAGTGGGGGGGCTGCCTAATGCAAGGCACAAGTGGGCATGAAGTGATGTGCATTCAATGCAAAAGATTGTGTGTTGACTTAAAGATCCATGTTCCCTCCAAGCCCTGAGTGTATCCAGAGCCTTTACTGAGAAAAAAAATTTCACCAGAGTGATGTGGGATACAACAATTGACCACACACCAAATCCGATCCAGAGAGCTCCGATTTGGGCCGAGCACACCACCATTGTGTCCTACCACTTTTTCCCCAAAGGCTCCCAGACTTCTGTGGGCCCCCCATTGCTACCACGACAACTCATTTTTATTATTTTCTTATTTAGTTTTTGAGCCTATAAAAGCAGGCAGTGGGCAAAGGGTCAAGGGTCATTCTTTTGATTCATTTTTGTTGTTCTTTTGTTTTCTTTTTGGTTCTCTTGTACATAGCTCCCCCTTGAGTTCTTAACCTTCTCTTGATCTTGCAACCTCTTCATTGAGCTTGTAAGTTTAAGGGTTGGTTATTGATTTCAAGGGTTGTATCATTTTTGAAGATTAATAAAGTTCTCTTTTTATGCCTTCATTCACCATAAGTTCTTTGCCTCTTCTTGATCTTGCAACCTTTTAATTGAGCTTGCAAGTTTAAGATTAGGTTATTGAACCCATGTATTGTATTTTGCTCTTTGGTTCCTAGTTCTTTCTTTCTTGCTCTTTTAATTCTTGCTTTACTTACCTTGCAATTTATTACCATGCCCTTTACTTACTTGTAATGCCTTTTTCCTTGCTTTTCTTTTCTATTTTCTTTTGCTCTTTTTGTTGTTGTTTTCTAATGGTTGTAAATATGTGTTGTTAGTAAAAGAATACGATATTGTAAGTTAAGGATTTCGTTTCCCATTCATTTTCCCGTTATTTTCCATTGAACTCCGCCCAAACCTTACGCAAGCGCTCCGTTAGGCACCTTACCCTACCAAGGTATTGGCGATCTTTAACTGTGACCAGTTTCGATCGGTTTCGCCGGAGGTGAAAGTAAGAGATAAGAACGGAAGGACAAGAGTCAATAAACTGGATTCCACAAATACCGTGCTTAGGTACCCTTTTCCACATTGTTGCCAATTGCTCTAGCTTCAATTGGTCAAGACTCGGCTCAAAGGAATTGAATATGGATTTCCTTAACTTACACTATCCTATCTTATCCTAACAAGCGTTTACTTTGCATATATACACTTAGGATAGATACGAACTTTCCACCCACGCGCATTAACTCATTACGACAAGAACATAAAATGCTCCGTCTCCCTGTGGATCGACCCGTGCTCATCGTGGTTAGCTGCAAAGCGACACCGTCTTGATCGCGGTTAAAGTTTAGAACTCTTAAAGTTCGACACGCCAAAAGCGTGCGATCAAATGGCGTCGTTGCCGAGGAGACGATAACGTTTTAATTCTTGTAATTTCGGGTTAATCTCTGTACATCTCATTTATACAACTAACTCTATTTTCAAAATAAACTAAAAATTTCAAAAAACCAAAACCAAAACAAAAACTAACACATCTAACTTTTTTGTTCTCTGGATTTTGACCTGCTTGCACTCTGTAAGTAAACATAAAAGATAAACAATACCGGTGAGATATTACTTGAACAGTGTGATCGCAGAAGAAGTTTGGAGCCCAATCTCCAAAGTTGGACCGGCGATATACCCTCAGGATCCGAGCTCGCCAGCCTATTCATCTCCATCTGCCTCCAATTTTTCCTCTGTGCTCCATTGTTCTGGTTTTGTCCCATTTTTATTGTTTTTTTTGTAATTTTTAGTGTGCAGGTATTTGGGCATTCGTATCGCTTTTTTGCACTAAAAATCCGTTTTTTCCGACATTTCATATTTTTGCGGAGTTGCGAACTACGAACGTGTGGAGCAAAGTGTACATTCCAGTCTAAGATGATTGTGAAGTACAGTGCCAAAGATCCGGGTAGTTTGACCCGCGCAAACGAACTTTTCAAGCTTACCGGATTTGATACAACGGGGGTTTCCTAACCTAAAACTTAACGATACTTACTAACACCTTCTTCTCAAATCCGACACATCCAATATAATATCTTTGTAGGATTCTTTGCAAGTTCGCTAGCAAACGCTAAACTTGACTAACCCGTATTTGTTGTAGGGCCGTGCTTAACGTAAAAAAGATTGTTTGATGTTTTGAACAATTTTTTTTATTGAATTACGCATTGCATACATTAATACGGACTTAAGGGCAAGTGAACCCCACAACATACGGTAAAGGATTTGATCCCCTTTTCCGTAGACCACAAATCATGAACTTGAACATAACGATTACCCGCACAAATTTTAAAAGAATCTAGACTTTAAGCCTTAAGGACTTCGCGCTCACTAGGAGAAGTTAATTGTGTTTAGAACACCGCTTAACGGTATATCGTTTACGGGGTGTCCAGGAAAGTGTTAACGCGCAACCGCCAAAAGAGAAAAGGGTTATTTAATTAAGGACTATCACGAAAGCGTCGGAAAACCTCCCCTTATCTCTGCACTTACCTGGCCTCGTGATCAGTATATCTTGAGCCCGCTTCTCGACTCAGTTTTACGTTAACAGTCAAGTTCTGGAGCAGGTCTAGTTGACCTAGGTGAACCCTAGACCGATTAGGTGTGTGGTATTTTTGTGTCATGATTGTTTTTGTCCAGATTTCTTTTTTGTATATTTCATTCTTTTGTTAATAACTAACTAAAAAAATTTGCATTCTTTTTCCCTTCCTTTCCTCTCTTCTTATTCTCTTCATATCATTGGTACCCCACATCATAAAACTCTTGCCGAACTTTGGTACCCACAACCAGACATCACTTCTTACGGTTCTTGCTTTAGCCGAACGTTGAACGATCCATCCATGCCAAAAATTTCTTTGAAAGATCGGATAGACGCGTCTAGGACAACCAATTGGACTCTGCAATCTACCTTGTAACAACCATTTCAACCTTCACCACCTTCTTACGTTGATACCCCTTTTGAGAGTCCAGTTGTAACCCCAAGACCTATGTCTCTTACTGAATGTATTGAACAATCTCATAACCGATCTTTCATTCCTTTCACCACTGCGAATTCTTTGGATCAACAATTCTATTCACCTTCTTATCCGTATGTTGATCCTACCCCTGTCCAACTATTCAATTCCTATCCATCCTACCCAACTTTTGCACCTTCCCTAGACATTGCTTCTGAACAACCTTTTGGGGGTTTCCAGTATCCAAACAACTTCAAATCTTTTAATGAAACCCCGTCACAATCTATATCTCGTTTGGAACAGTCGTTGGAAGACTTTAGGATAGCGTCATGCCAACAGATGATGAATTTGAATGCGTCCATGGCCGCCCTCATACAACCTACTGACTCGGTAGCTAGTTTCCAACTAGCTCCACATTTTCCAATGTATGATGAGGCGGTAGGACAGGCTGAGAATTTGAGTGGAGAGAATAAGCTGTACACCCTTCCAAATCAAACCTACCCATTGCAAATTGAATCCCACAACTCCAGTTTTGAATGTCTATCTAGTGTTCCAAACGATTCGCCGATTGAAGATAGAAGAATTAATGAGTTGTGCGACATTGTAGTATTTGATTTACCTGATTGTGAAGGGACCCTTTCGAGTGAAACCGCACCCAATCCTTTTTACCTCTACACCTCCATCTTAGAACCTGAATTGATTGAAATCCATGCTTTTGATGAGGTGTCTGAGAATATTGATTTTCACTTGATTAAGGATATCGACGCTGGGGATATTTTGGATGATGAATCCGCAGATTTGGCTGAGTTTTTCTCTCCAATTTATCATCCCGAGTCATTAAATATTTTTCCCGAACTTCATATGCATCTTGATATTGATGATAAATGCATGGATGAAATAATTTTTGAGGAGACTTTTGAGAATAGTATTGAGGATGAACCAGTTTTGCTTGATGAGTCAGATTTTCCAATTCATCCTATCTCTTTCATTGACTGTGTACACCCTCCTGAACCTTTACCTGATACCCTTCCTCAATCACTTCCCTCCATCCTTTCCATCATTCCGACCTTGCAAGACACCATATCACTTTCATTTACTATGTCTGGTTTACTAAGTTCGGCGTACCCATGTTTTCTTACGAATCTTGAGGGATTTGACCCAATTTCTCGACGAATTGATAAATTAGCACAATCGCTTTTTACACATCGTTCATTACAAATTGTGCTAATTTATTCACTCCATTTTCACCCTCAAGTTCGTACTCCATTTATTTTTCCCTTCCGACATTCTTCCTCTCATATACCAGGACCGTATACCACTTCTGTTCTCATACAGTCTCGCGTATTCTCCATTTCTTTCCTCACCGTATTCTTTCACCAGCCCAGGCCTTACCCTGATAAAATTTTTGAATGGCTGGTGCTCACTTTTGGCCTGTGTAAGGCCTTGTATAGATGAATATTGTTCTCTCCCCCTAATCCCGAACATCAACGCTTAACAGTGGAAACACTGTTTCATTTAAGTTTGGGGGGGATCTTTTTGGGGTGTGGGGGTGTGTGTGTGTGTGTGTGTGTGTGTGTATTGGTTTGCTTTTTTGCTTTGTATATATTTTCTTTAGGGGAGCGCCGACAATTTTGACCCTCTTGGTGTAGCCTGACAGTGAGGGTACTGTCAAGTTTAAGTTTGGGGGTGTGCTCGGTAAGCTTTCTACTTTCGCATTCATATGCATATTCTGCATTTGCATTCTTATTAAAAAAACTTATAAAAATCGAAAAGTTTTCCAAAATATAAAAACTTTGTCGTCAAGTTAGCTAATATGGTAACTTAGATTTTTATTCCGAAAGCTTAGTTAATACATTAGAAATAACTAAATCCTAGGCTTAAGAATTAAAAAATCTAAAAATAATCCTCATTCTTTTTAACCTTGGTAATTATACGTCCTTACAGTTTTTTTAGAAGTAGGTAATCTTGAGTTCAGTTCTTGAGTTAAGTCAAGATGAAGGGAAAGTATTGAAACTTTACTGAAGGATAAAGTCTGAAAAATAGTTTCAATTCTTAATTCCAAATTTAGAAAGTATATGCCCAACAAACTGCACTTACACGCACCTTGAAACTTGGGATAGTAGAGGATACCTAGAAACACTCTTTCCTGAAAACCTAGTATGAAAGAAAAAACGGTATTTAAAGCTAACCACCTAAATAGCATATTGAAAAATATATCCGGTCTTGAAAAAGAAAAAGAAAAAGAAAAGAAAAAGGAAAATAAATAAGGTCAAGACCTGGAAACTGCTATTTACGCTTTAAAGCTCACACATTCAGTAATCGGCCGTTAGTGCCTCAAGAACTATTAATAGTCGCATGAAAGGTGTATGAGCAATACCGACCATTATTAATGAAAAGAAGTAGTATTAGGTATTAAGGTAAGGGTACTATAGATTGAATTGAATTCTCATGTGTAGGGGTGAAAAAATACACACACGTAGGAGTATACAATCGATGTTTGGAGGAAAGATAGAAATAAAGAATAAGACTTATGTTTTCTATAAAGTTGATAAAAATCCATGATTTAAGACCGCACTTTAGAAGGAAAACTCAAGAGATACCAATATCTTTCTAAACTTTTTTGAAACGTATAGGATCTAAGGTTAAATAGACAGGAGGTGTGAAACATAAGGGTTGGATATTTCTAACTTAGGATAATATAATTTCTAACTTAGAGCTAAACTGTAGGAGTAGAATCGACGTTAACTTACGAAACTTACTTGACGTGATTTTGTGGGTAGTATCCGCTGAAAACCCCTAGGAGACAACACTCCTCCTACTAGGGACACCTAGAGGTTTAATGTCTTGTTACACGCGCTCAGTGCAATCGCGTTCCCTGCGAAAGTAAGGCTAGGATTTTGTTTTGCTCGGGACGAGCAAAAGATAAGTTTAGGGGTATTTGTTCAGACCAGAATATTGCATTTTAATGCCGCTCATTCATTATCTATTTTTTGTATATATCGGTACTATTAACCGGTTTTTGTTCAGTAATACAGATTACAGGTATCCATGACAAAATACTAGAAATACATCCAGAATCACGGATATTACATTTTTGAGCTGACACTGCAACCAGAACTGCAAACCGATCAAGAATCAAAGAGTTTTTGTAAATAAACTAGTGTACACACATTTTGGTCCAACACATAAAAAGTTGTACACTAGCTCTTTGATGGCTTTGACCTAGTGGAGGGCTGCCTAATGCAAGGCACAAGTGGGCATGAAGTGATGTGCATTCAATGCAAAAGATTGTGTGTTGACTTAAAGATCCATGTTCCCTCCAAGCCCTGAGTACATCCAGAGCCTTTACTGAGAAAAAAAAACCGCACCAGAGTGATGTGGGATATAACAATTGACCACACACCAAATTCGAGCCAGAGAGCTCGGATTTGGGCCGAGCACACCACCATTGTGGCCGGCCAATTTTTCCCTAAAGGCTCCCAGACTTCTGTAGGCCCCCCATTCCCACCACGACAGCTTATTTTTATTGTTTGCTTATTTAGTTTCTGAGTCTACAAAAGCAGGCAGTGGGCAAGGGGTCAAGGGTCATTCTTTTGCTTCATTTTTGTTACTCTTTTGTTTTCTTTTTAGTTCTCTTGTATATAGCTCCTCCTTGAGTTCTTAACCTTCTCTTGATCTTGCAACCTCTTCATTGAGCTTGCAAGTTTAAGGGTTGGTTATTGATTTCAAAGGTTATATCATTCTTGAAGATTAATAAAGTTCTCTTTTTATGCCTTCATTCACCATGAGTTCTTTATCTCTTCTTGATCTTGCAAGCTCTTAATTGAGCTTGCAAGTTTAAGATTAGGTTATTGAACCCATGTCTTGTATTTTGCTTTTTGGTTCCTAGTTCTTTCTTTCTTTCTCTTTTAATTCTTGCTTTACTTACCTTGCAATTTATTACCATGCCCTTTACTTACTTGTAATGCCTTTTTCTTTTCTTTTCTTTTCTCTTTTCTTTTGCTCTTTTTGTTGTTGTTTTGTAATGGTTATAAATATGTGTTGTTAGTAAAAGAATACGATATTGTAAGTTAAGGATTTCGTTTCCCATTCCTTTTCCCGTTATTTTCCATTGAACTCCGCCCAAACCTTACGCAAGCGCTCCGTTAGGCACCCTACCCTACCAAGGTATCGGTGATCCCTAACCGCGATTGGTTGCGTTCGGTTTCGCCGGAAGCGAAAGCAAGAGACAAGAACGGAAGGACAAGGGTCAATAAGTCGGATTCCACAAATACCGTGCTTAAGTACCCTAATCCACGTTGTTGCCGATTGCTCTAGCTTCAATTGGTCAAGACTCGGCTCAAAGGACTTGAATACAGATTTCGTTAACTTACACTATCCTATCTTATCCTAACAAGCATTTACTTTGCATATATACACTTAGGATAGATACGAACTTTCCGCCCACGCGCATTAACTCGTTATGACATGAACATAAAACGCTCCGTCTCCCTGTGGATCGACCCGTGCTCATCGCGGCTAGCTGCAAAGCGACACCGTCCTGATCGCGATTAAACTTTAGAACTCTTAAAACTCGACACGCCAAAAGCGTGCGATCAACATTCATAGGCTTTGACTTCATCAGAATAGAAGATGGATCTGTTAAGAAAGTAGTAGGGTGTGATGTCCTAGTATTTGGATGGCATGCACTTTATAGGAAGTGAAATTCCTATACTACGATCGGTTATACTGTGGTTATCACATAGTGGTTTCTCCATATTGGATATGGATAATATATCAGGCATTTTGGTAATTAGATCTATGAGTTTAGATCTAGATTTGGGTAGTTTCCCAATCTGGGTACTTTGACACTATTCAAAAGGTGTTTTAGAATGGACGGCTCCTGGTATGGTGGTGTACCTGCAGGTGATAGATCCACCCTCTCTAAAGGTGTCTTACAGACTAAAGGAGAGAGGGATGTGCATGATTGGCATATCACTTGTTTAGGCCATTGAGTCAATCATGTGATGTCAAGTACCACACCAGATGTTGTTTTTGCACAAGCTGCAATAAGTTTATATTGATCCAATCCTGGAGAAATGTTGGGAAGCAGCTTACGAACATAAGTGGATGTTCATGGGATATGGTAACAGCAGCCTCCTTTAGGAGACGGCTATCATTCCAGGCTTCCAAGATGACCTGGATAACAGAGCGACTGTCAGAGTTTTAGTTTTCCCTCTTTTGAGGGGTAACAGTTTGAACAGGTGGTCTAAACGGATACCGAGGAAGCCATGGCGCAGGATACTGATTAAATTCAGTGGACGATATAGTCTAAGAAGTTTACTGGATTTGGAGTTCATTTGTGAGCTGGGTCCCATCAGATATCCAGACATATTCTAAGACAGGTATTGCTCATTTCGGGAAATGGTTTTCTCCGTGAACTTTAGATAAAGAGATATATAGAAAGAAACATTGGAGCGGATCGACTCACTACGTGATAGTTTCACAATAGAGCTTTGTGAAACTGATTAGTAGAGAAGTTGGGTGTTCGGTATCATACGGGCTGTGAGTATGCGACACCGCAATAATTAGCCTTAAGTGCAAATGAGAGATTGTTGGCTATAGTACCCTCAAGTCAATTATTGAATCACAGGCACGTGATTGTGATGATTAAAGGAGGTCCTATACCGGTAGAACAGTCTTACTCGAGATGATAGTATGTTATCTGGTTTGTCTTTATCATCATATATCTGCTTTAGGTGGCTTTACTGATCACTATTATATGTTGATAGAGCCCATAGGGTTCTTGCTTGAGTACCGGCATTATGATGGCGATCATATATATGGGAGCTGGGTGGTCTATAAGTACATCCTTAAATGTCCTTAGTCGTGGGAGTTTCGAAACTGAGCATCGATACTCCAAAGTAGACTAGTGTATACTTATCGAGACCTCGACGAGGGGCGGTGGCCGGTCTCACAAGCCATTAGTGTTAGTTTGTTCACCTAAGATGTATACAGGTACTCATTGGGTTATGAGTACACCGGACGGACTCGCTGGGAACATGCTAGTTGGTATTATACCTATTGTCAGATAACAATTCCCTGGCGACATGTGTACAGGTTAGTCTATCGACTTGAGATCGTCATTTTTCTCGTGTGAGTTCCCACTGTGCTTTGATTACTATCCTACCACGGTTCAAAGGAGTCGTGCAAATAGGTTTTAGTTGGGTACAGTCCCGAGCCATATGGAGGCAATGAACGGATCGTCGGGGGATTCGTCTCTCCCGGTATTGGGGGTTGATGTCGCGGTTGTGTATGGGTGGCCATCACAAGAAATTCTTGGCCAAGGTAGTCGAGAATTACTGAACTAGGATCGGTAGTTTCTCAGGTAGTGATGGATTTCATACCGAAACTAAATGTCGTGTTATCAGGGGTCTGACTTTATCCACCGCCTAGACTCGATATGCGATACTCATAAACGAACGGACTGGACTGTATGGATATTTTCACTATCAGGCTCAGCTCAGTAAGGGTTTCAGGATGAGTTTGCTCATCGGCCTCCCTTTCGCTCAATACCTGGGTAGTCGTTACATACAGCTAGTGCCACTGACGTGCTTGTGTTTAAACCTACTGCCAGCGTATTGACGAGTCTTTAGAGTCCCACACAGAGGGTTTCTCTGCTTCGGGCGAAACGATGTAGAGGCCGTATGGTTTTACGGCAGGGTTCGATCACATACGTGTACTTGTTCACGCATGATGTTCGGATGGATAATACTAGTAGGCTTTGGTTTAAGCCGGATTCTAGTATTATATTGTTGGATTATTTTCGTCTCATTGTATTCGTATTCTTCAGAATACGGATGCAGGTATGTATATACGGTTGAGGGGTATTCTTGTAGTTTATTATAAGATTACTTTTAGAAGATTACACCTCATCATGGACCCTTTTGGATTAAAAGGTTATTGAGGTGTAGGATGAGGTGTTTATTGCATTTTTGTGGCATGGTTAATTAGTGGCCCATGGTTACTATTCTAGCATGCTTAGGGTTTTTGTTAGTTGTGAGATTATATTGACTTGAGATATTTTTTGTTAACTCTAGATATTTTGGAGACTTGACATGTTTATTATGATGGCTCCATTATTTCTTATCAACACTCACAACACACAAAACAACAAGCCATTATTCATTTTTTTTTCTTTCTTTTAAGTTTCTCTCAACACCTCATTCTCATGACATCTTCTTCTTTCTCTAGCTCCACCAAAACCCTCTCATGAGTTGAGAATCCTTGGGTGTCTTGAGACAAATTAATCCTTCATCACTCTCTACTTCATCTACGGTATCTAGAGTAGTGATCTAGATGCCCTAGTTTTCTCGGATCTGAGGTTGGAGCTCGTTGCATAGACTCTCGGGTGGATCATCTTCGATGGAGGGAGACCGGAGATTAAGCTTGATCAAGGAAGCCCCTAGGATCTTGGGATGATGGTTGAAGACCGGAGGACACGGATCTATTCGGTATAACCATTCTAACTCCTTTGCATGTTTTGTTATCTAGGGCTTATGGGTAGATCTGGGTAATTGGTTGTGGTAGCGCCGGTTTTTGAAAATTTTTGTTCCGTAATGGCCACAGTTTGATGGCCGGGGCGCTTGCATAACCCAACATAACATTCTTCCCAAACAGGGATGTTGGACCGTAATGTCTTTAAACTAAAATAATTGAACCCATATGCTCATTTGTTTCTAAGTTGATCTTAGTCTCAAATATGACTAACGATCCTTAGATCAAACCCAAATATCTCATGAACTGATGGATCTCATTTATATGAGATCTACATCCTAAGTTCATTTCCGTTGGCAAACCAAGCTACTAGCATGGACCCCGTCAAGCAAATCCTTGACCCAAACCCAAATCTAAAACATACGGATTTGGACTAATCTGCGTCCTACGGGTGACGAAATAAATTAGTCTCCGTATAAAATCCACGGGCAACAAAAAAAAACAAAATAATACACGACATGAAGTGAACTACTAGGGAAGGAGAAAGTGGTTATCACAATGCGATAAAGTAATTAACTGTAGGGGCTTGCACTTACAGGGAAGAACGTCCTGCTATGTCGGTCACTTATATCCAAACCTCTGATATAAGGTGTCATAAATCAACTTGGTATCTTTAGAGAGGTGGGTGAATATGTCCAAATAGCATCTTTCCCCAAATTCAGGCTAGATATCTCCGCATCTTAGTCCGGTCTTCGGCGGTAAACAAATTCCGGCACGCCCGGTGGGATCTCTTCCTCTTTCCACCCCATAGTTCGTGTGTTGTGTTTTTCTACGATCAAATAATCGCGGTATATATGTTTATAGTTGCCCTTTGGTGATTGGATACTGAAGCTGGTATTTCATCTTTATGCAGAATGGCGTTTGCTTCTACTCACCGCAACTCAGGCTCTGTCACATCTGGTGGAGTCAAGTATGGGCCAGTTGCAGCCTCAAAACTCTACAATCCGGCCCTTCAATGTAACATTTCAAATAAAATAAAATATTATTTTGGGAATTTTTATAATTTAATATTATTTTTAATGAATATTTTAATATTTCGGTATAATTAAATACCGATAAATTAGGGAAAAATTTTGAAAATTTTAAAAATTACTAAAAGAGCGTGTTTTATGTGAATTATGAAAATTTTAAGTTTTTAGGATTAATTTGACACTAATTTAGTGCTAATCGCGATTAAAAATTGCTAATTTGCGCATTAAGCGTATTTTGTGCAATGCACCGTATCATTTTTACACTTGTTACACATTTTCCATGGTTTTCCTACATGTTTTTATCATGGTTGATAATTTATTGGAAAGGGAATGTTCCCCTCCGAAAGGCGGCGCACACGACTGCGAAGTCCTGGCACTGAGATTCGGGACAGATGCTATTTGGTTTTATCCGTCTACCTCTCCGAAGATGCCAAGTTGATTTATGGCACCGTGTATCGAAGGTTTAGACGGACGCGGCCGATGTAGCAGACTTTGTTAAATTCCCCCTCGTTTGAGGGGTTTTTGATTGTGGGGACGCTCTTCCCTGCAGGCGCAAGCCCCTGCAGTTAATTACGCTACCGCATCGCGGTAGCCACTTTCTCCTTCTCCAGAATTTCACTTCGTGTCGTGTGTGTTTGTTTTGTTTGTGGTTGTCCGTGGATTGTATACGGAGACTGAGTAATACCGTCGCCCGTAGGACGTGGATTAGTCCAAATCCGTATTTACTTAGATTTGGGTTTGGTGTTTTTAGTTTAAGGATGCCTTAGTCGCGTTGCGGCTAAGATCGAATTAAACGTTCGTTAAGGATACGTTAGTCCTGTTTTGAGACTAAGATCAACTTAACGGAATAATCCATTTAATATCTAGCCATCGGGACTCGTCACCTCTCTAACGTCGTTGAAGGATTACAACGGCAGATGTCAGAGGAGTTCAGAGATGTACCCTTGAACCAAGGTTGATTTAGAGTTTTATAGTCCGTTTGAATGTTTAAAGATACGTTAGCCGTGTTTGGGGCTAAGATCAACTTAAACGGGATCGTTTAGATCCGACAAAAGAGCATTTGAAGGCTCTATTGTTCCAGTTTAGGGACGTAGTGGTCCGTGTTCCAGTTTAGGGACATGGGGGTCCATCATTAGTTTAGGGATGTCTCGGTCCGATATTAGTTTAGGGACGTTTCGGTCCGAGTGGGTGTGTGGTCGTTGGGACCCGTCACCTCTTTGACGTCGTTGAGGAATTACAACGATGAATGTCAAAGGAGTTCGGAGATGTACCCTCGAACTGGATTTAGATTGATTTAGGAAAGCCATTTTGCTCAGTCAATTTAATTTAAGGACTTATGGCCATTATTGGGTTAAGTCCAATTTTTATTTATTGTTGGTCTGTTAGACCTATACCAGGGCTGTTCATTTATTTTGGGCTCTGCTCAGACAGAGTATCAATTCAAATGAGGCTCTGCCCTTTTTACTGCTTTGCAATTTATTTGATTTGGGCCTGGCCCTTTAAATAATGTACTGTATTTGTGCAAAGCACTAAGAATCTTTTAGATTCAAGAACAGAAGTGCAAAGCACTTTTTTATCTAAATTCAGATCAAAGAAAAACAAGTTTTTCTCTTGTTTTTCCTTATCTCAGAGAACCAGAGGTTCATAACAAGTGCAAAGCACTATTTTTATTTATTTATTTATTTATTGAAGATCAATGATCTGTTCATCAGAGGTTTTTCTCTTCTTTTAAAGGTCTTTACCTTTTTTTATATTCTTGAGGAGTGCCCAAGAGTTCTCTTCTCTTCTCTTTTTTTTTAGCCAAAAGTTTATATTCTCTTGAATTGAGGTCTGGGGTCCTTTTTATAGTGTTCATAAATTAGTTAAATTTGTTAAGGAAATCTTTTTCTAAGTGATTTGGGGAATTTTCCCCACCGTTGGATTTTTGATCCAAAGGCCCCTGTTTTACAGAAGAAAATCTTCTTATTTTAACAAGAACAGAAAAGATTTCCTTAAATCTCCATTTTGTTTTTGCGCAACTCCCTCAGCGCGTGACACGTGTCGCGCAGCGCAGCGCTTGCGCAGCTGCGCTTGCGCGACTGCGCAGACATGTGTCGCGCAACGCTGTGTTTGCGCAACAGCGCTTGCGCAACTGCGCAGACACGTGTCGCGCAGTGCAGCGCTTGCGCAACTGACCGTTGCTTTCTTTTACTTTTTGTTTTTAAAAAAGCCTTGCTCTGATTGGACGCACTGCTTCGGGCGTTGCGTTGACGTATCAACTTCTGACACGTGGCGCGTTGCGCGCAGCGCATGGGATTTGAAGCGTTGCTTCAAAATTTGAATTCAAACAGAGCCTTGCTCTGATTGGGGGAAACAAATGCCCCCCCACCGTTGCGCTCACGTGGCGCGCACGTGAGTGCAGCGGTGGCAAGATCCTGGCCGTTGGATCAATGGGTGATCTGAAGGGGCGCAGGCGCCTATAAATAGGACCTTTGGTCCTTGGTAATTTTTTACCGTTTTCAAGAATCTTGATTTTCAGAGCCTTGCTCTTGCTTAAGAATTTTAGAGCCTTGCTCTTGCTTCTTCCCAAGAACTCCAGAGTTCAGAACTTAAAACCATCTTAGGTATTAATAAAATAAAATAAAATTAAATTAAATTAAAGTTGATTAGTAGAGCCTTGCTCTCATAGATCTTTGATCTAAAACTCTTTTGGGGTTTCCTCAACTGAGCCTTGCTCTTAAAGTTCATAGATCTACGGAGATCTTGTTCATGGGTTTTAACCCCTGAACAGAGCTTTGCTCATGGATCAAATGTAGATTTTTTTTTGATCTGAAAATGGAGAATTCCTAAAAGTTTTCATGGATCTTTAAGATCCCAAATTTTTAATCTTTTAGGAGTTAAAGTTTCCTTTTTGATGGATTTTTCCATCCTTATTATAGAGCTAGGCTCTTTTTAAGGAAATTTTATTCCTTTGAGACCAGAGTTTGACAAATGTCACTTTGTGACAGAGCTTTGCTCTAAAAAAAAAAAGAGATTTTCTCCTTGTCTCTAGGGATCTCCCATCACTGAGTGTATTCTCTTGGGAACCCTTTCATTAATTGACAGTCTCATCTAATGATGGGGTTATCTTATTAAATGATGTACTGTCATCCAGATTTTATGGGTCCCCCTTTGGTCCCCTACCCACTACATCACAGTGTGGAATAAGATTTAAAATGCCAAGCGTTAGAACACTAATGGTTATTTTTTTCTTTCCACAGGAAACATGTCTGATGACTTGTCTTTCCCCTTCGTTCGCTCGGAAGGAGGGTTCCCCCATTCGCCAGTGGACCGGGTGGCGTTCGCTCTCATTAAAGATCATGACCCTGAGTGCAAAAAGCTCCACCTGTGGGGAAGGTGGTACAGCCAGATCATCCAAGGCCGTCGCAGCTTCAGTTCCGCCTCGCCTTCTGAGCCCATAGTTACGATCCCTTATGCGGACGAACCCCCGGTGAAGTATGCCGTGGAGGTTAAAAATTGGAATTCTGACGACCTCCTCCAGCCCTCAATCGGTGCCATCCCTGTGCAGCCGCCACCGGCGATAGACATTCTGGGGAGGCGAATCTGTCAGGGTGAAGCACGCCCTTGGGGACAGGCTTACAATATTGGACTGATCCCGCGACCGCTCGCCGGATATTTGCAATGGGCCCGGTACATCTTATCCGCGAAAAGGACTCATCTAACGAAGATTGGTTTATATTTGGCCATCTACATTTCGCTTTTCGAGTATCCCTCTCCTCCAACGTGGTGGATCAAGGCCTTCATTGAACAATGGAATATCCCCACCCACACCTTCCTGATGACGGATAGGGAGGTCTCCATCTCCTTAGAGGAGTTTGCTGAAGTTTCGGGTCTACCAATAAGGGGGGAGCACTACGAGGAGCTGCTTCCTCCTGATGAATACATCTTTGCTACCAAGCCGCTGGTGTTTGACTTGATCCCGGAGAACGCCATTCAGCATCAGTATCCGGGCTTGGTGAAGGTATTGGAGATCTATGAGGAACTCCATCTGGAATCGGGCGACCGGGGCGTCAGTTTCGCAGATTTTATTGCTCGCTTCATTCGCCCGGAGTTCCTATCAGAGCAGAGTGAGAAGTTCGCTCAGCTTGATGACCCTTTTGGTTTCGGCTTGGACCGCCGACCCGTATCGGAAAATGACCAGAGGGATTTTTATCTTCCCAGCACTGCTACCGCCGCTTTCTCAGAAATCGCAGTCCCAGGCATGGATGAGGAGACCTTTTTTATTGGGTTCTTGGGCTTGTGGCTATGCAGCTTTGCACTCCCCATGCACCCACGCCTCATGCGGCCCTCCGTCTCTTACCCAGCGCATCGGATGGTGGCTGGTTTGCAGTTATCGGTAGGAATCGCCGGGCTGGCTTACCTTTACAATGGACTTAGCGTAGCGGCGGACGCTAGTGAGCCTGGGGTACAGCCTGCTAACTTCCCAATGCACTACTTCACTTCTTGGATGGAGCTGCATGTGCGAGGGGTGTTTGGTGCCCATAAGACTCCTCTTTTCTTTGAGAAATGCAGACTCCCCAGAGTCATGCGGTTGGTCGGGGCTTCAATTGTGGTTGCACCTCCGCGGGAGTCTAGGGGGTTGCTCCTTCGCCCACATCTGGTCGGATCGAAGGTTTCCTTTGTAGATAAGGTCTTAACCATAGGCTCAGAGACCACTAAGTCCGTGGTGCCACTGCGTGATGATTTTAAAAATGGGGCCTCTGTATTGAAAGCTCGGGAAATCCTTCACCTTTACTCTATCCGGCCAGGCTATCTAGTGTTTAGGCAGAATGAGACAGCCCTGTTTATGAGGTATAACCCACACCGATTTGCCCGGCAATCGAGCTACAACCAAGGGATCCCGATGGAAGCTTTCCTGGAAACGCCCGTGGCCAGCCAAGAGGGGATAAAGAATGCAATGCATCATTTCATACGGCTTAATACAGGTTCCTATTTCTTTATCAGTGAACCCAGCTGTGCCCCTAAGATGCTCAATTCATATGTAGCCTGGTATGCGCATGCGATGGGCCCAATCATCTTAACGGAGAAGCGTATGCTGGTTGACCGTAGGGATGCGCCTCCTGGCGGTGATCGAAAGGCCCCCTTGCAGCCAAGGATCCCGATCATCCCTCCGCTAAAAGATGCCGGAGTCGATCGACCACGCGTGTTGAGCCCCCCGCGTGGATTGGCACTGCCCGCTACGGTGGATGCACCACCGGAGCCCCGTGCTCCCACAAAGGCGGCTAATGTAGTATCGCCAGAGTCCGGCGCAGGAGCAGATATTGGAACCCGCCGCCCTAAAGTAACTGCCAAGCGCAAATCTATTCCGGGTGGATCTAAAGCTGGCGGACAGAAGAAGAAAAATTCCATCCTTTCCCTTGATGCGATCCTCAACTTAGAGCCTGCGGCTCCTCTCAACGAAGGCATAAGTGAATATGGCAGCAACGAGGGCTTCTTGGTAGACCCTGCAGACACCAATTTGGCTGCCGCCATTGCAGCTTCGGAGCGATCGGCGAGGCTCGAAGCGATGTTAAGTAAACTCGCTGAGTCAGGTAATCATCAGCCGCTTTCTTCGTCATTTTATTGCACTTTTTATTATTATCTTCAACTAATATTTGCCCCATTTTCAACAGGTGTCTCTACTGAAGAGGCTATTGCTGCCTCTTTGAAAACCTTCCAAGAGGAGGAGGAGAAACGTGCTCTAGCAGGCGTTGGTATGACCCACCCCTTTCTCTTTTATAAGGAAAGTTTGTTATCTCTTCTGATGGTCAACCTAACCTTCTTCTTTTGTTTCTTTGCAGGGGCTATATCAGTTGATGCGGGGATCCTCCCCGAGCCTGTTACTGAAGTCCCAGTCTCGTCGAGGCTGCTGCAAGAGCCTCGGCTTGACAAAACGACGAGGGATGCCCTGAAAAATCTGGAGGCATCCCTATTCACGGACGAAGATGCCTCAATCAAAGAAGCCCTAATGGCATCCGTCTCAACGGCCCGTGAGGAGAGGAAGCGGTTGAGGCGCGAAGCAAAGGCGTGTAGAGCTGCTTTGGCCACGGGAGCGGGCCCTAGCACCATCCCTCGAGCTGATACTCCCTCTGAAGAGGCCCCTGTCGCCCTATCTACTGCTCATAGGCAAGTGGCGCGCTCGGTCCGAAGTGCAAATGATAAATCCTCTTCAGGTAGCATTTCTTTCAGAACCTTGTTGTAAGAATTATAAAGCCATTGGCTCTTATGCATCCCATCTTGTAGGGCCAAGTCCGACCGAGGGGGAGGCGGAGACCGTCGAACCCAGGGAAGCGGTGGAAGCGGTGCTTGCCGAACCCGAGCTGACGGTAAGCAACGTCGTTGGGGTTACGGGGCTTGAAACAGAAGTTGGGGGATCTACAGCCGAGAGGGTCATTGATGCCGAACCTGAAGTTGCGGCAGATGAAATGATCGTCGTAATCGAGTCGAGGGCAGTAGAGGGCGAGGCGCTTGAGGCTGGAGACCTCGCGGTGACGATGGACGAGACAACCGCGACCGCAGAACCCGAGGGAGTAGCGGGTGAGGCGGCCACGATTCCTGAGGACGAGCTAACCGCTCCTTCTCAGGAATCTGGCAATGCTCCAATCATAGCCCTCCCCGCGTATGGTTCCCTGCCGTCTCCAGGGCTTGCGAGCACAACAACGGTTCCCATCGAGTCGGGTGATGAGGCTACGGGCGGTGGCCTCATGTCAATGGAGGAGGGGATTGCTTCAGTTTCGGCTGGCAGCTCGTCGGGTAAATTTCGAGTTACCATCGTTCTTCTTTTTATATATCTTGTGATCTTTTCTAACAAGTTTGTCTTTGCTTTTAACGCAGGTGCGGCCAGTGCCGACGCTCCATTGCTCGAAGGAGCACCGTCAACTACTGCTTTGGCGGTGGTCACCTCCCGGCCTTCCCTTGTGCCATCGCGGATGTTGGAAGGTATGGATTTACGACTCATGAGTTAATCTTTTAAACGTGTAGCTTATGTACTAACGTTATACCACTGTGTCCTTTCAGGAGTGCTCTTTGATCGTCTATACCAAGTGTTGCTCCCATACTTTCCCTTTCCATCCGAACTCGCTTCTCCCTCTAGTGGTGCCGGTGAGTACATTTTCATTTTGATGTCTTTCTTTTTCCCCCTTTTTAGCAATGGCATTATTTCTGACCTTTCCTTTTCCTTATTGTCGTGCCACAAATCGAGGGAGGGGACGCAAGGCCTGCCATGCCACCGGCCCTTCCGGCTTTGCCGTCCGTCGCAGCTGGTATAGTATATTTCCCTTTTTTTTATGACCCTTCAACATCTCTTGAATCATTGTTTAACCATGTTTCGTTTTGCAGCTATCGTCCCGGCTCTGGTCCCTTTTGAGTCTCGTGTCCTTTCACCGGCAGGCCCTTTCTTGAAACGTCCATCTTCAAAGGGTGTCGTGATGAGTTTGGGCATGCTGAGCGGGTATATCGAAGAGCTTAACATGGACGATCTCCCTTCTGCCATAGATTTCGCTATGGAAGTTAACCCTATGTTGGCAACGCTTGTAAACTTTCACAACGAAGGTGTCGTCGAATCTTGGGTTAACCATTGCAGAGAGATCGAGGCCTGCCTGCATCGGTTGGAGTCGACGCGTCCTTCTCCTAAAGTTTTGGCCATGAGCACCCAACGGACAGCTTGGCTCGAGCAAAGCGCTTCTTATCTCCGCCATTTGGAGCAGGAAGCCGCTTTACGGTTGAAGGAGCGTCAGGAATCTTCAAGCGCAACCGCTCGCCTGCGCGCTGAAGTTAGGACGAATGCTGCCGAGGTGAAAGCCGTCTTTGAAGGCCTTCTGGAGCGTATCTCTAATGGGCTAGCACTAAAGCGGAAGCTTAATGCCGCTGAGCGTGATGCCCGAGGCCAAGAAGCAGCTCAGCAGGTCGTTGGGGAACAGCTCGCATCCTTTACGCAGCAGCGGGCTCAAGTAGAGGCCGAACTGGCGGTGGCAGCTGATCAAGAGAAGGCGTGGAAGGAAGTACGCGAGCAATTGATAGAGCTGTTCAAGAAGCTTCCTTCTCCCTGAATATTTTGTATCATTTACACACTTGTAATTTGTATATAGTATATATACATTCTCTGTTCTTTATACGATTCGCCTTGTATTTTGATTGAATTTATGAATAAAGATACACATTCCTTCTTGCAATGTCTTGTACTATTTCTTTGCTTTCTCCCTTTTCATTATGATTTTTTCGATGAATCTGATTGGCGGATAACTTAATTTCTCCAAGAGATAGCGATGGCTTAGGCCGCAGGTTCAGATCTGCCGTCTAAGACTTTTCAACTCTATGAGCCGTGAGGGTCTCATAGAGACTTTTCTCCTTACGGATCGAGAGGATCTCATAGGTGGATTTTCTCCTTAGGAATCGTGAGGATTCCCAAGTGTGGTTTTCTCTTATAAGTCGTAAGGATCCTATAATAGAATTTTCCCTCTTACGAGTCGAGAGGACCCGTAAGCGGTTGTTTCCCTCCTTGTCGAAAATCGACTTCGGAGAGTGAGACCCGTGAATAGTATGTAAGAGACCATTTTGGATTGACTTGCAGGGCTCCATTGTTCAGGAAGCAAGCTTTTCAATCTTTGCTGCCCGAGACTTCATCTTGCAAGTTGAGACGAACCGGTAATTCTCCCGCGGAGACAGTGGTGGCTCTGCGAGTTGATGTGGGTCAGGGGGCTCTCGTCAAGGAGTGTTTGTATCCGTGAGTCGAGGATTTCGCTAGGGATTATTTGTTTCCCGAGTGCCAAGGATTATTTGTTTCCTTGGGGTTTGAAACGATTTGAGGGTTCCCACGGAGGCACAGGTGGCTCTGCGAGTCGACGCGAATCAGAAGGCTCTCGTCAAGGAGTGTTTGTATCCGTGAATCGAGGAGTTTGCTAGGGATTATTTGTTTCCCGAGCGCTAAGGATTATTTGTTTCCTTGGGGTTTGAAACGAGTCGAGGGTTCCCACGGAGGCACAGGTGGCTCTGCGAGTCGACGCGAATCAGAAGGCTCTCGTCAAGGAGTGTTTGTATCCGTGAGTCGAGGAGTTTGCTAGGGATTATTTGTTTCCCAAGCACCAAGGATTATTTGTTTCCTTGGGGTTTGAAACGAGTCGAGGATTTCCCACAGAAGCACTGGTGGCTCTGCAGGTCGACGCGGATCAGGAAGCTCTCGTCAAGGAGTGTTTGTATCCGTGAGTCGAGGAGTTTTCTAGGGATTATTTGCCTTGGGGTTTGAAACGAGTCGAGGGTTCCCACGGAGGCACAGGTGGCTCTGCGAGTTGACGCGAATCAGAAGGCTCTCGTCAAGGAGTGTTTGTATCCGTGAGTCGAGGAGTTTGCTGAAGACACTGGTTTCTTTGGAATGAACCGTCGAGGTTTGGCTTCATCATCTGACGGAGTCTGTTGGGAAAGTACGGCTCCCTCTTTGTTTACGCCCTTGGATTGTATACAGGGATCGATGTGATCTTAACTTGTAGGGCCAAAGTTTTATCATCATTTTTTTTTATTTTATTTCCGCGATGCTCTATCATTTCAGCTTTTATATCGCGAAGGTCGCGATTGCCCAATCATTTCGGCTATTTTCGCGGTGCCCAATCATTTCGGCTATTTATTTTATCTTTACTCGCTGCTTTTTATTGCGAGTTGCCCCATCATTTCGGCTATTTCGCATGCATACATTTTACTTGCTGTTTTTTTATTGCAAGTTGCCCCATCATTTCGGCTATTTCATATGCATGTGTGGCTTACCGGCTTTTCGTCGTAAACCTGAAATTGGAAACTGATTTCGGCATCAGCACCGCTACAACTGGGATATTGCCAGGAGCGAATCATCATTTGCCTCTGTCGTTGTCGAACAAAGGAGGCTTAGCGACCATGGTTAAGGTCCTGTCGACTAAGGCTTTTGACTTCATGAGCCGTAAGGGTCTCACAAAGGAATTTCTCCCTACAAGTCGTGAGGATCTTGTAGATGTATTTTCTCCTTAGGAATCGTGAGGGTTCCTAAGTGTTTTGTTCCTCTGTAAGTCGTAAGGATCCTACAGGAGGGTTTTCTCCTTGTAAGTCGAGAGGATTTACAAGGGTTGTTCACCATGCAGACATATCCCTAGTCTCGGATGGGACTTAGTTAGGGAAATGTTTATTCGCGCCCGTGGATTGTATACAAGGTTCAATATTGGACTACTTGTAGGGCATTGTCGAAAGTTGTGGGAATCGCTTAAGCACAGGTTTAGGTCTCTGTAACTTAAGACTTTCAAGTCTTACGAGCCGTGAGGGTCCCATAAGAGAGTTCTCCTTGCGAGTCGTGAGGATCTCGCAAGTGTATTTCCTCCTTAGGAATCATGAGGATTCCCAAGTGCGTTGCTTCCTTGTGAGTCGTAAGGATCTCACGCGGGCGGTTTCTCCTTATAAGGTTGAAAGGACCTTGTAAGTGCCTTTTAACGAGGTTGCGCCTTTGCGGGTTTTCACAAACACTCGCCGGTAGTCCTGCTGTTTTTACTCACGGAGCCCTTTTGGTTTTTCATCCGTGCCCATTATGCTTATGGACATACCGTCTTTCTTTTTTTTTTTATTTTCTTCTCTCTTTTCTTTTTTTTTTTAACGAGGTCGCGCCCGTTCGGGTTTTCACGAACACTCGCCAGTAGCCCTGCTGTTTTTACTCACGGAGCCCTTTCGGGTTTTCATCCGTGCCCTTTTTGCTTATGGACATACCATTTTTTTTATTCTTTTTATTTTTATATGTTTTTTTATATATCTCATCATCCTAAAGATGCTGCGGTAGTAGTTTAAAGACGTTTCGGTCTATTATTAGTTTAAGGACATTTCGGTCCGACAGTGAGAAGACAGGCTACATGCTTATAAAGTTCGAGCTTAGGAAGATAGCGAGAGGACATAGTCGTCGTCATCTATCATCGACCTAGGCCGTGACTCATTAAGCGTAATATTTCTTTAGGAAGCGACCGTTTATTGGCCTGAAAGGCCTTTCACCATGCATATCCATAAGCAGATAGGCCCCACCCTGGTAGACCTTATCTATGATGTACGGGCCTTCATAGTTTGGCTCGAATTTTCCTCGTTTGGCGTGATTGGGGATCATGGGCCTTTTGACCACTAGCACGAGTTCGCCTTGGCGGAATGTCCTCGGCCGGGTCAGTCTCTCATATGAGCGCGTCATCTTTGCTTTATAAGCTTCCAGATTTTGTTGTGCCAGGAGCCGGGTTTCATCAAGAGCGTCAAGCTCTTCAAACCGTAGGTGAGCATTTTCTTCATCCGTCAGCTCATGGTGAACTACCACACGCAGAGAGGGTAATTCTATTTCGAGGGGGAGTACTGCTTCCACGCCGAACACCAACGCGTAGGGCGTTGTGTTCGTGGCCGTTTTGAATGTAGTTCGATACGCCCAAAGAGCCTTTTGCAGTCTCTCGTGCCAGTCTTTCTTATTTCGGGACACCGTTTTCTTTATGATTTTCGTCAAGGTCTTGTTAAAGGCCTCGGCGAGACCGTTAGCTCGCGGGTTATAAACCGAGGAATATCTCCAGTCTATATTGTGTTGTTGCGTGAAGCGATTGATCTTGTGGCTTCTGTAAGCTGGCCCGTTATCGGAGATAATCCGTCTCGGTGTTCCAAACCGATATATGACGTGTGTTTTGAAGAAATGGAGGATATTCTCTGTTTTCACTTCTCTCAGCGGTACCGCCTCTGCCCATTTGGAGAAGTAGTCAGTCGTCGCCAGGATGAAACGATGTCCCCTAGACGATGCTGGTTCGATAGGGTCGACTATGTCAGTTCCCCACATTTCGAACGGCCAGCTAGCCACCGTTGGATGTAATGGATTTGGATGCTGATGGATGAAGTCCCCATGAATTTGGAATGAGTGACATTGCTTCGCATATTCAAGGCAATCCTGGATCATCATGGGCCAGTAGTAGCCCATCCGTTTGATCTTCAACTTCATCTTTGGGCCCGCTTGGTGAGAACCGCAGATTCCGTCGTGAACTTCCTGAACGATTCTTTCCGCTTCATCCGGTCCTAAGCATCTCAGCCACAAAAAATCAAATGACCTCTTGTATAAAGTATCATTGACGAAGGCGAAGGACAGAGCTCGTTTCATGAGCTGATGTCTTGCGGACGCCTCTTCGGGCATTCGGTGGGACTTGAAGTAGTCTATAAAGACTTCCTTCCAATCCTCAACCTTCTCATGGTCTTTTATTTGTAAGGTCGCTTGTTCAGTCGCTCCCTTCTATTCGGATGATTCCGGAGGTATTTCTGCGGGGGCGAGCACCCGACGACTTTGTACCATGATTCTAACATCATCGAGGTTCTCGTCAGCCATTTCTTTAGCAAGTTTGGCCAGCGCGTCCACTTTGCTGTTTTCCGCACGCGGTATGTTCTCCAAAGTATAGGAGGGAATTTGGGTCAGCAGTTGTCGCACCTTTTCACTGTATTTTACCAATTCCGGTTTGCATGTTTGGTAATCGCCGTTCACTTGACTAACGACTAGCCGGGAGTCCCCATATATGAGGAGGCTTTCAATTCCCATGTCAATGGCGATCTCGAGACCTACTATCAAAGCTTCATTATTCGTTCTCGGCTCTGTTAAGGAGAAAGCGAAGCGCATTATTCCTTCTTGTAGGGTCATGAAGATAAGGCCTACTCCCGATTTGATCATTGGCGTACTTTGTTTGTGCTTTTTCATGGAAGACGCTCTATCGAAATAAAGCTCCCAACGGGTATCACCACCGTCGATTGCGTCAAACGCATGTTTGTCTGGTAAATCGCAATTCAGAGGAGAATCAGCAGGTATCGGGTGCTCAGCAAGGAAGTCGGCGATGGCCTGGCCTTTCACTGCCTTAAGAGGTTGATACGTTATCGAGAACTCTATTAAGAGCAGGGCCCATTTAGCGAGTCGTCCCGTCAATATGGCCTTTGACATTAGATATTTGAGAGGGTCCACTTTTGAAATGAGACGGACTTCATGTGCTAATGCGTAATGTCTAAGCTTTGTTATTGCGAAGATTAATGCCGGCAGTGTTTTTCAATGGGGGAGTAGTTGCTTTCTGCCCCCAGCAGAACTCGACTTAAGTAGTAGAGTGCTCTTTCTTTTCCCTGGTCATTCTCTTGTGCCTATAATGCGCCTAAAGAACCTTCGAGGGCAGTTGTATAAAGGATAAGAGGTTTCCCCTTAACCGGGGCAGCCGACACTGGAGGGTTTTGCAGGTACTGCTTAATCTCGTCCAGCGCGCCTTGGCATTTGTGATCCCAAACGAATGGGGTTCCCTTCTTCATCAGGTGGCTGTAAGGATGGCACTTTCCTGAAAGATTAGCTATAAACCGCCGAATGTATGCGAGCTTTTCTTGGAGAGATCGCAGTTGCTTAAGGGTTCTTGGCGAAGGCATTTCCATAATCGCCCTGATTTTGGACGGATCTATTTCGATACCTCGGTGTCGAACGATGAACCCCAGGAATTTTCCCGAGGAAACCCCGAATGCACACTTAAGAGGGTTCATCTTCAAATTGTATTGTCGAAGGCGTCCAAACACAGTCTTTAGATGCTCGAGATGTTCCTCGTATGATTTGCTTTTAACAACGAGGTCGTCGATATAGCATTCGACGATTTCGTGTATAAGGTCATCGAAGATCTTCGTCATGGCCCTTTGGTAGGTGGCACCGGTGTTCTTTAAACCGAAGGGCATCACCTTGTAACAGAATATTCCCAAAGGAGTCCGGAAAGCCGTATGTTTCTGGTCTTCAGGATTCATTTTTATTTGATTATATCCTGATGAGCCGTCCATGAAGGAGAAAATCTCATTCGTGGACGTATTGTCTATTATCAGTTCGGTGACTGGTACTGGGAAATCATCCTTCGGGCAGGCTTTGTTAAGATACCGAAAGTCCACGCATATGCGCACCGTTCCATTTTTCTTCATCACTGGGACGTTATTAGCGATCCATTCAGGGTATTGAACCTCCTGGATAAAGCCAGAGTCTATCAGCTTTCTGACTTCAACGTTGATGCTCATCTCGAGTTCAAGCCGTATTCTTCTCGGCGCTTGTTTAACTGGCTCGACACCCGGGGATATCGCCAGTCTATGTACAGCAACTTCTGGATCTAGTCCTGGCATCTCGGAATAGTTCCATGCGAAGCAATCTTTATGCTGTACAAGGACGTCTTTTAACGCAGCCACCCTTTCTTCAGAGAGTAGCTCACTGACAAATGTCGGTCTCGGATCGTTTACCGTCCCCAACTCAATTTTCTTGAGGTTATCTGCAGTGGTATGTATTCCATCCTCCAGTTCTTTCGGAGCTGGGGGAAATTCTGAGATCACCTCATCATTGCTGTTTTCGAGGCACCAGGGAAGGCTGTCCCTGTTCTCAGATTCTTCTCTTAGTATTGTTATCATGTGACAGGTGCGAATCCGCTTCCAATCCCAATGTGGAATCGGTTTTTCTTTCGTGGCCTTGGGCTCGTGCTTTTGTGGTGGCGCTACCTTCCAGTTGTCGGACAAAGCGAATTTGCCAAGCTGATACTGATCTTCAACCCAATTCTTGAAGGAGAAGCAATCTTCAAGAGGATGCCCTATTACTCGATTGTAAGAGCAATAATTTGGGTTGGAGACTTCGCCTGCTTGCTTAGGGTGTTTGGACTCTGGCAGTGTAAGCATTTGATGTTTTAGAGCAAGATCAAATATCTTCTTCGTCTTGTTCTGAGGAAACGAGTATGCTCGACCCATTTTCTTCATGAGGGATAGGTCAATAACGCTCGACTCCCGTATGCGTGGTTTCTTAGCTCTGCTTTGTTGTTGTTGAGCGCCTTTTTGGCCTTTCGACTTGTTTCTGCCTTCGCGCCGAGCCCTTTTTATAACAGGTTGACAAGGAGCGGCATTTTCATCCTTCACGGCCTGTTGGAGAAGGCGTTGCGTCTTGGCTTTCTCGTAGATGGCCGTCTCGCGGTTGTGATCATCTCGGACTTTTTGACCAGCTTCCCTTATAAGCCTGTCCATTTGTTCTTCAAATGATGGACCGGGAAATTTCTCATCAGGAACTTTTACTGGCTTAGGATTAGCGTCCTCCCATTGAGCATCCGCTTCTTCATCGAAGTCATATATGACGTAACATCTGTTTAGTAGCTCTCGTTTCCTTGGCCAGATGTATCCGAGCCCTTTTGTTTCCATTCTCCCGTTAGGCAGTTTACGTTGAGTCCCGGGGACATTCCAGACCCTGTCATAGAATTTGGCATTTCTAACGGTCTGTTTGAAGGATATCCCCTGGCATTTCAGCAGCTTCTTCAAACCTTCTGTATAATATATGGGAAGACGGATAGGCTGAAGCCTGTCGAGCGTGGGATCCGCGCCATGCCAGATTTCTTTTTCCACCTTGTTTTCTTCAGAACGGTAGAATAGGATTGCCTTCTCGCCTTTTCGTCCGGGAGGGATATAAAATGTCTGCAATTCTTCCACGCTGTCGGTGTCGAGTGCATCCAGTTCTTTATAATGTTCAAGCGGCACCATGGCTGGCTGCAGACTTCGCTCTTCATCAGCAGAAGCTCGTATTGAAAGCCGAGCAGGGAATACAGCATGAACTTCATCCTCCGAATCACTACCGAAGATCAATGAAGGAGCGGATGATCCCGGCTTGGTGTATTGGGGGAGGCCCGAATGAATTATATCCTCCTCCTCCTCGGTATCACTGCCGAAGACAGGGATGGTTGCGTTAGTTTTGTTCTCCGGCTTGTGACACCTTTCCGTGTCTTCGAAACTCGGCAAGAAGTATTTGGCATCTTCATACTTGCGAACTTCATTCACGGAAAACGGATTCAATTCTCCTGCCACAGTGTACTCGAGACCATCCCTACAATATTTCATACACTGATGCTGTGTAGAAGGGATGATATTGTACTCGTGTAACCATGGTCGGCCGAGCTGAGCATTGTAGCATGTCTTGGCATCTATAACATGGAATTTAATATCTGTGACGAGCAACCCGAATCGTAGCGTCAATATCACAGATCCAAGGGTTTTTGATGATTGGGAGTCGAACTCGGAGATGGTGATCTTGTCTCGGGCGAGGTGTTGGACACTCATGCAAATTTCCTTTAACACCCGCACATTGAGTAGATTAACAGACGATCCATTATCGACCAAGATTTTACCTATCTTTATGTTATGGCAGTATCCTGAGACATAAAGGGGACGATTGTGTTCACACGTCTCGAGGAGAAGGTCTTCATCGCCAAAAGCAACGTCGGCCGTGTGCACTTCTTCCAATTCATCCTTCATCTTTTCTTCGGCCAGGAAGGCTTGGAACTGGTCCGGATCTTGTAGCGCCTTAATCAAAGAATCCCTCGCCTCTTTTGATAGCAACAGGGCATCAAGGATGCTGAGTTGCGAGGGTAGCTTTCTCAAATGCGCTAAGACATTGTAATCTACTTTATTTCTCTTCGGCGGGTTCTTTGCGGTCAACTCTTCTGCAACTCGGTCGTCTAAGGCGATGTCTTCAGAGACCTTCTCTTTCCCTTTGTCTTTCTTGTTTAAAGGTCCGAGATTCTTCTCAGGTAGCGTCCGATTGCGTAGCTGGATATTCTCGCAAACCCTCGGTCCTTCTTTTGCTAAAGTGGATTCTTTAAAGAGGGGGCCAAGCTCTAACTTCTTATCAGAATCGCTCCCAAATGTGGCCACTTGTGATCTTCCGGCGTCAATCATGCAACAATCACCGGTAGTTCTGTTGAGCACCTTGATCGTTCCACTCTGCTCTCGGCGAGCTTTGCGCTTTTCCCGCTTAAACTGTTGCCGGCGAGCAACATATCCTTGCCACCATTTAGCGAAAGCTTGGCACTCTTCAGTGGGGTGCGACACCTTCCGATGATATGAGCAATAGGAGGGGTGGCTTTCCATTTCACCAGTAACGCTTCCCTCGGAGGATGGCAGCTTCATGCCCATAGAGACGGCCTTAGCAAGCCTCTTCCTTATCTTGAATTTGCTTTTATCCGCGGTGGGTGCACTTTGCCCCAGCGGGAGTATCTCAATTCTTTCGTCAAGGCGCTGGCGTTTGGCCCTTTCGAATATAACCGCTTCGCGTTCCCGATCAGCTTTGCTTTTTAAGAACGCTTCATTGAGGAACGTGTCAATCATTTCATCCGACGACTCTGGAATTTTTAGTTCAGGATTTGCCCCCAGCTCTTCAGCACGAGGAGTCTCCTCATCGTTTATGAACGAATGGGAAATCATATGGCAGCTTGTCACATATTCCTCGGATTCATCCGATGAACTACCTCCCTCATCTTCCTCTCGAAAGACATGGCTGAGGAACTCTTGGAATGTAATGGGGGTTCGCGCCTTCTGGTTGTATTCCTCCAGCGCGTCAATTTGTTTTTGCAAGTCCGTGCGCTTGTCGTTAGGCTTCACGAGCTTCTTCGACTTCTTCTTCTTCTTCGAAGACTTCGATGGCTGGTTATGAGTGTTCGGGACATTTCCACCAATCTTTTGAGTCGGACGAGGCTTTAGCATTCCTTCAATAATTTGCGGCTCTAATGGGTTATTCCATTTGATTGCCGGGCATGTTTGAAGATCATTTAGCATCCTCATCGTTTTAGCTGACAATACAACCTGCCAAGGAGCTTCCTTAACGACGGAACATGTTGCCCCCGGCGTATTCGTCCCTTTAGAGGTGTGGGGCTGCGGGGGATTCACCTTCCATTTGTCAGACAACGCAAATTTTCCCTGTCGGTACCGGTTTTCAAGCCAATTCTTGAAAACGTAGCAATCTTCGATCGGATGGCCTAGTACTCGATGATAAGGACAGTAGTTGGGCTCGTTGACGTCACTTGGCTGCAACGGACGTTTTGGATCCGGCAGATTTATGAGTCTGTTGCGCAACGCCAGCTCGAATAACCTCCTCATTTTATCGCGGGGAAAGGAATAAGGACGTCCCATCCTATCCTCAAGGGGTACGTACGGGCGCATATTATTTGGACGGGCAACCGGCTTTGAGTCGCTCGGTTGTTGTTGAGAATTAGCGACAACAATCGCTTTTCCCTTCCCTTTGTCATTTCGGGAGTCCGGCTTTGGGAGAGGGGGTTTATGGCCCATCTGGTCCATCTGCGCTAGTTTGTCAATCAAAGCCTGGAAGGTAGTCGGCTTGAAGAACATCATAAACTGTGAGATGGTTGCTTGTGGATCAAGAGTTCCAACAAACATTCCCACCGCGGGAGCCTCTTCTATGCGCTGCTCGCATTTTGACCATAAATTACGCCACCGTATGGTACTGAACCCATGTCTCACCGGGTTTTACCCTGGCGTTAATCAGTGTCGTCATCGGGGTACGTTCACTGGCACTCGCAAAACGTTGAGTAAACAGCAGCTCCATTTCCGCGAAGGTTTTAATAGAGTCATTAGGGAGCTAAGAGTACCACTCGAACGCTGTATCTGATAAACTTCCAACAAACTGGCGAAGCAACAACTTGTCGTCACCGCCGGTGTTGCCACAAAGCGCCCTGAACTGGACAACATGCTGGTGAGGATTACCAGTCCCCTTATAGACATGGAACTTGGGGATTGTGTAACCCGGCAGGTACTTGATTTGGTCGTACCAGCTCGGATATGGCCGCCCCGTTTTTACGACCTGGCCGGCTGCTTCAGTCGCATGGTGAACCCGTATTTGTTGGGCTATGTATTCGTCCAGATCAGTTTTAGAGATTGTATCCTCTTTAGCCGTTGATAGAGCGGGCTGAGGATTTGATGTCTCTCCCCTATCATCTCCAAGGACGATCGGGGGCTCTTCAGCCGGAAGATCTTGTTGTATCATCATCCCTATCATATCTTGGAAGAGGAGGCCTATACGCTGTATGTTGGCTGCTTGTTCGGCGGCCTCTTTGTCCTTCTTCTCCAATATTCGGCGAAGGAACTCGGCGTCAGTCTCTTAATCCTGGCGTTCATCGGAGGACGTCTAAGGGTTTTCTTTCGGCCCTGTAAGTGCGGCCATAGCGTTCATCATCTCCTGGAGCTTCTGTTGTTGCTCCTGAGCCTTGGTCACTGACCGTGTAAGCGGTCTATGACCCGTTGATGCACGGCTGTCTTCTTTTCCCGATGCCATGTAAACCGTATGAACTGTTATGCCCCCTGACTTGGGGCGTTTAGGTTCACCATCTTTAACCTTTGCCGCTGACGCGGGAGCTTTCTCTGGCCTCCTTCTTTTGTGGGCCGTTGGGGTTGAAGGAGCCGTTGAAGTGTGCATCCTAGCAACTGCTGTCCCCTGCTGTTTAATGGGGCGGTCCTTGTCCTTTTCCACTTTCGCCTTCTTCTTGCGACGAAATTGGTCTGGATCAATCACAGAGTTTTGAACCCTCGGCCAAACTTTATAAACTTTTGAAGATAGCCGTTGAGGGGGCTGTTCTTGCTTCATTTCCATAACTCTCTCCGCTGGTGGAGGAGATCTTTTCAAGGTAGCGATTGGAGAGTTCTTACGCACCCTCCTCAGTAGTTCAAAGCTGTTCCCAGTTGGAACAGCAGCGTTGACTTCCACTACTGGAGCAGGTGGAGTTAGCCCTGAGGGGGAGTTGCCCCCTGCCTTCCTCACTCGTTGCCAATGGCGACGTCGAGCACGACGAGCCGTTGGGATTGGCTCAGAGACTGAGATAATTTCTTTTTGCCCCCTGTTTGAGTGCGGGGCGATTGCCGATGTCAGCATGTCGAAGACTGATGTCATTTGACCAGCAGGGGCAAGAGTAGGAGTCGTCAGTCTTGCAAAGACTGACTCTTTGATGGGAGAAGCCGCCTTAACGACTTCTGGAGAAGTGGTCGTTGCCCTCCTTGGGATAGCCACTTTAGAGTTTTGATCTAGCCTGGTGAAAACAGAGGCCGTTGGTTTGGCATTGTGCGACCTGTTGACAGGGGCCGTAGTAGTTGAAAGTCGATCGAAGACCGACTTCTTAGGAGCTTCTTGTCCGAGCACAGGAGTGCTAAAGCTCGTTGGTGGGAGCATGGTCCCGAAGAAGAGCCCAGTGGTGGTTTGAGTTACCTGTTCCACTGGCATGGTGAACAAAGAGGCCGCTTGGGGCCCGTAGGTTATGCCCCCAGTTAAGGCCGGACGCGAGCTGCAACTGCAGTTGGAGCACTTCGAACAGGTTGAGGCCATCGATGCTTGATTTCTCTTCTGCACCAAATAAGAGACCAAATCTTAGTAGACTTGAAATCCAAAGGCAACCATTTAACAAACCGCGATTGGTTCGTGAAGACGACACACGAAGTATGGAGTGGAAAGAGGAAAAGGTCCCACCGAGCGTGCCAGAATCTGTTCCCCTCCGAAAGGCGGCGCACACGACTGCGAAGTCCTGGCACTGAGATTCGGGACAGATGCTATTTGGTTTTATCCGTCTACCTCTCCGAAGATGCCAAGTTGATTTATGGCACCGTGTATCGAAGGTTTAGACGGACGCGGCCGATGTAGCAGACTTTGTCAGATTCCCCCTCGCTTGAGGGGTTTTTGATTGTGGGGACTGATTGAAAAGAATTCTTGATGTGTAGTTTTGAGAAAATTGTAAAGAAATCACAACCAAAAATTATTTGACCGCAATCAACTACGGTGTCGGATGTAGATTGTAAGTGAGTGCGGATCGTCCACAGGGAAAGTGTAATAGTTCGTCTTTCGAATTTAGATGAGTTGAAACTTTAAAAAAAAGAAAACAAACAATTCATGATTTTATATTTGAAGTTCAAGAATTAGAAAATCTAGATCTAATAACAAGAAAAGATAGAATCAAGAATTGATAGTTTGATGATTTTTCCAAACCAAATATCAAGAATCGAAATGAGGCTCGTAGGAATCGATCGGATCTATAGATGTGATGTAATCTTAGAATTACGTATTCTTATCCTTCGATGAATTGATACTAGATCGATGATGATCGATGAGAATTAGAGACTTCTTGTGAAACTAGGGTTTCATCTTATCTCTTGTTCTTTCGTCGATATCATTCATATTCTAGCCTCTAGTAAATTCAAGAAACGATCGTAGATCCCTAATTTCGAGCGATCACAATCAAGAAAGCATCGCTACGAAACTAGGTCATCGATTCTTGAACTTGCTAGGGTTTACAAAACTCGTAGGACTTAAAAATCGTATTAAGATTTGTTACATCATCATTCTACAATCGTCTCGACTCCTTTACGAGCGGAGTTTTACTCAAACATCACAACAAGAACAACAATTACAAATTGAGATCTAATCATGATGCAAGAATTAAAAGAAAGCAAGATTAAATAATTTCACCTTTTATTTATATCAACAATTTCATTACATTCGCTCAAGAACTACAAGAGGAAGAATTCGATCGTCGACTTGGCTTCGCTCGTCTCCGTGGATCGCGGATCGGCTTGGATCACTTGCCCGATTGAAGATCGGCTCGGCTCCTAAAAGGTTGAAGGCTTCTCGCTTGATTGGTACTCAAGATCTTGAATTTGGAGTGGAATTAGGGTTAGGGTTTCGCACAAGCCTTGTCACTAGACTTGTGGAAGAAGATGATGAAAGAGGGAAAGATTAACTAAAATTGATTACCTAAAGATTGATTAGCCTTTAACCCTAGGTCTAGGTTCCTATTTATAGATAACTAAACCCTAGATCTAGGATTTCAAATTCTAAGTTTCCCTCCTAAAGTTTGTTGAGGAAATTCAAATTTCCCTCCAAAAGTTAGTTAGGGGAGAAGCTTCTAGATGTGATTAGTTAGGAGGGAGCTTCTAGAAGAGGATTAATTAGGAGCTTAATTAGGATTAGCCTTGCTTAATCTTCTTTGCTGATCTGGCAGTAGCTTCGCGAGAATTCTGGAATTTGTGGTATCAGAAATGAATGTGGGCCCATAGATTGAGATTCTGCACTGAAATTAGACGGATGACGTGGCAGAAGAGGCGCGGATCCGCGGCTCAAACAGGCTCCCGCCGCGGATCCGCGGCGCCTTTGGTGAGTTGGGGCTTGGGCTCTCTGGTGTGGTCTTGGGCTGTTGTCTGGGCCTTGGTTTGATATATAGAATTGTATAATTCCTTCTGAATTGCTACCAGATTTGAAATGATTTAGTTGGCGTATTTTTGATCAGCTCTTTTGCTTTTCTTCCGTATTTCCTGCACAGACTCAAGACAAGTGTTGCGCAAATACAGAAATGATGCGATGCCATGAAATGCGGTCAATTTCCTTTAAAGTGTCGGTTTAAAAGTCTAATACATGCAATCTGGTATTTTACGATTGATTTGCTAATATGTGAAATATGAATACCGAACACTTTTAAATGTATGCAAAAGATGGGGAAATTGCCGGCTAAAATATACAATATTTTCGACTGATCAAATACCCCCAAACTTAATTTCGATCGTCTCGAGCGAATGTTTTATTAAAAAGAGAAGGAGAAAATAAAGAAAGAGAAAAACTAACTAGCACACTTTCGTAGGCAACACGATTGCACTGAGCACGTGCAACAAGCCTTTAAATCTCTAGGTGTCCCTAGTAGGAGGAGTGTTGTCTCCTGAGGGTTTTCAGCGGATTGCACCCACAAAATCCAATAATAAAAGAAAGATCATGAATATTACATTTAAAGAAAAGAATCGTAAAAGAAAAGCCTTGAAAATTAGGGTTTCCAATTAAGCTAGCTTTTCGGTTGTCATGAGCCCTATCTTAATGGTCATGAAAAGATGTTAGAAATCACGTCCTCCCTCAATAAAACATCGTCTTATTCTTCATTCCTATCTGTATTCCAAACATCGATCATATCACCCTGCGTGTGTATAAAGGACATCCCTAAACCCGGAGAATTTAATTCAAGCTATCATACTCTTGCCCATCAGCCTCAGTACTTTTTAATTAATGAATATTTAGATGAAATTGCTCACACACTTTCATGCGACCGTTAATACTTCTTGAGGTACTAACTGACCGATTACTCCTGTGCTTGCTTACTTGGTATATTTTCCTCGTCTTGCACCACCTCAGGCATAGCAGTGACTCCCAGACCAGTTGGCCTTAGGGCACTAGGTGAAGAGGCACCCTCGCTATACATTTTTTTATTGCCCTTGGTGATAACAAAACCAGTGTTCATTTTTCTCACCACTTTAAATATTTTTCATTCATTTTTTTTTCCTTCATACTTTTGGCTTTAAGACAAGAGCATTTCAAGGTATCCTCTACTATCCCAGGTTTCAAGACGTGTGTAAGTGCGAATAGCAGGGTATCAACGTTCAAAATGTTTGGCTTCCAGAATAGAAACTATTTTTCAGACTTATTTTTATCCTCAGATTAGTGACGTCTTTCATCTTACTAACCCTTGGGACAATGGCTCATAACTACTTATTACTAGTTCGTCTAAGAAAACTTCTAATTTTCTTGGTTTTCTTAAATTTTTCTAATCTCATAGATGTAATTTTTCACTATCTAAACTTTTATTATCTTATTTATGTACAAAAAATATTTTTATAATTTTGAAAATTTTTAAATTTTTATGGTTTTCGAAAATGTTTTGTGCTTATGCAAATGATATGCAAATGATGCGAAAATAAGCACAAACCTCCTCCAAACTTGTTTTCAACAGTGTCCTCACTGTTGCCATCTGCTAAATCTCGAAAAAACCTGTAAGCTTGGGAGGAATTTATTAGTGGGGGCAAAATATTTAAGTGAAGAACCTCCCCCAAACTTATTTTTGGCTCATCATTTTGTAAAATTTTCTTTTCGAGAGCCAGAAAAAATGTCCCCCCCCCAAACTTATGCAATGTTAATCTTTCAAAATCATATGAGGGGGTCAAAAATCATTGGTCGATGCCAAGCTTTGCAAAGACCGAACGTTAACACCAACCATTCAAAAATTTTATCAATGCAGTGCTCTGGTTGGTGAAAGAAGAAGTGTGGAAAGGTTAAGTGGTGGAAAAGAGTGTGTGTGCGTCTCGTTTTGGAGAGACGATGCAGTGAATGTGATGGATTGCTCGCATTCTTTTTACAGTTCAGAAGAAGGGGTGGAGGTTCAATTTCAGTGAGTGGGACATGATTCATCTCAACACCCGTGTTATTCAAAAATGCGAGTTCATCAGCGAAGATCTCCTCAAAAGTTCCATCAATACCCCGATGAATAATGTCATCACAAAGTGCGGGGTGATCTTCAGACTCTAAGAGCAGTTCATAATCCGTGTTAATTTTTGACCCGGACATCTCAGTAGAAGCGTCCGTATGTGTATGATACATAGTTGGGTCAAACAATAACATATGAAAAGAGTCTAGATCGGTATCAGGAGGATAATCAAATTCGCTGCTGTCGACATCCATTAAGTCGATAGAACATACCTGAGCAGTAGGTTCGGAGGGTACACTTCCCAACTTGTAAATGTTCAGCTCTATTGACCTATTCCCGAAAGATAGGGTCATAGAGCCATTACGACAGTTGATTATTGCATTGGAAGTGGCCAAAAAGGGGCGACCTAAAATCACCGGAATTTGATTCCGTGGGTTCGCTACAGGCTGTGTATCAATTACAATAAAATCTACCGGGAATATAAATTCTCCGATTTTTATTAACACATCCTCCAGTTCACCCCTAGATTTGGTGATAGATCGGTCAGCCATCTGGAGAGTGCAATTGGTTGGCTTCAACTCTCCGATCCCTAATTGCTCATAAACAGAATATGGAAGCAAGTTAAAACTAGCGCCAAGGTCTAGTAGAGCACGGTTAATGTGTTTTTCCCCAATAGAAACGGAAATAGTAGGATATCCAGGATCCTTACGTTTCCTCGGTAATTGTTGGGGGAAAGCCGTATCTATTGTTTTTTCCATGAAAATCTTCTTGGGCACTGAATTCTTCCTCTTCCTAGTGCACAAGTTCTTAAGAGTTTTTGCATAAGACGGAACTTGTTGGATAGCATCTAGGAGAGGGATGTTGGTGTTTACTTGCTTAAAAATGTTCATAATCTTCTCCATATGTGGACTCGGTGTGTTAGCCCTTAACCGATTAGGATAAGGTGCTTTAGCAATAAGCGCTGGGTCCATCATAGGAGAAGGAAGTGGGTGTGGAACCGATCCCGGAATAGAAGTGGGGATCATCCGAGGAGGGGTAAAAGAGGTGGGCTGTAGTGGCGAGCCTTTTGGGAAATGGAGAATAGGCTTGGAAGAAGATGGTGGGGTAGAAGAACTGGGGTAAGAAGTGTATGTGTGTAGAAAGGTCTCAGCCGGGGTGTTATTGATTGATTTATCGGTATCATCAAACTCTTCCCCAACGTGAGTGTCAAGCACTCTTCCAGATCTCAACATGATTGCATCCACATCATGTGAATGGCCAGAATTAGGTAAAGGTTGAGCTGGAAGTTTCCCTTTCTCTCTTGCACGCATTTCGGCTTTTAGTTGTGCAATTTGTTCTTCCATCGATTTGATGTTCTCATTTTGAGAGATAATGATCTTCATTACATTCTCGATGGAAGATTTCAAACTTGCCGTCCCTTGGATGGATTGTTTCATGAAAGTATCCAAGGTTTGTGCTAGTGCAGAGGTATTATCTGTACCGGTCAATTGCAAAGGACTAGACGGTGCAAAAGTGTTGGCCGGATTTTGAAAGTTTTGTGCTTGGAAGGGGTGCTGACTCAATTGAAGTTGTGGGTGCTGTTGTGGTGGAGGGGTCCCTTGGAAATTGTTTTGGTTTGGAACCGTGTTTTGAAATTGGGATTGGTTCCAATCAAAGTTAGGGTGATTCCTCCACCCCTGATCATATGTGGAGGAAGATGGATCGTTTCTAGGTCTTTGAAATGAGGCATTGGTATGCTCAGGGCCTTGAAACGGACATTCTTCCGTCAAGTGAGACGGATCAGAACAACATCCACATACAGTTTTGGAGAGTGATATTTGACTTAGGGCGGCGGCTAAAAATTTATTTTCCATATTCTCGAGTTTCTTATTGATAGCTGCAATGTCAGCTTTAACTTCTATGGAAATATCATTGCCATCCCTAGATGATTGACTCACACCCTTCCACTGTAAAGATTTTTCAGCGAAATCTTCTAGAAATTTCCAGGCTTCCCTATCATCTTCGGTCATAAAATTGCCTTGACACATAGATTCAAGGGTCTGTCTTGTGTAAGGAGTAATGCCCTCATAAATGATTCGACATAATTCCCATTTCGGGATGCCGTGATGTGGACATTGGACTAACAGATCCTTGAAACGTTCAAGACATTTTGAAAATGTTTCATTTGGAAGCTGGGTGAATTGATAGATTTCGCTACGGACTCGAGCTGTTTTGTGGTGTGGATAGAATTTCTTAAGGAATGCTTTAACGAATTCGTCCCAATTTGAAATGGAATGTGCGGTAGTGTTATATAGCCACTTCTCGGCTAGATCGCACAAGGTAAAAGGGAGAAGACGTAGACGGAAAGCATCCACAGAAATCTGTGAAGTACCCATCATTGCGCATACATTTTCAAATTTCGTGATAAACACGTATGCGTCTTCAGACTTGAGACCGTGAAATTTTGGTAGAAGGTTGATGTATTGGGGTTTTATTTGAAAATTTTCCCCGTTGGCTGGTGGAATAGAAAGACATGTGGAAAGTGGACCTCGTGTAGGATAGCATCTCTCTTGGAGAGAGATGCGAGGTGGATTCTGCGCACCAACAGACGGCGGCAGAGTAGTGGAAAAGAAATTCGATGGAGGTGGATTCATCGATGTGGGTGTGGTGGTGGGTAAAAGAAAGGTAAATGTAGAAATACCGACTTTAGGGTCGATGAGGGAAACGCGGACTAACGGGCACTAGAAACCCGTGTCCAGCCTATCTTGCACTAAAAAGGGTTAGTACAAGTGGCAGCGTGAATTTATAATTAGGGGAATGTTATGAATGCGGTGTTTGTTTGGAAAAATGATACGGATTTTTGAAAAAATGATGCAACACAACAAATGCAACAAGCAAAACCCTAGAATCTAGTGGTCACCTAGGTCCGGCTCTAGACCGCTCCTAACTGCCAAAAGACAAGTCGCGGGATAGAATCCTCCACTGCCTCTTTGTCCCCCTGTGGCCGGATAAGTGCCAGGTAAGTGGGAAGGTACTCCACTACGTAAGTAGTGGGCCTAATTAAAAACCACTAGCCTTAGACACACTCGCCTTAGACACCACAAGAAAACGCGGATAAGCAATGAATTACCCACGGCCTTCTCTTGTCCTAATTGAGCGCGACGGTCCTTAGAGTCATCTCTAGATATTTTTTAATTAATGAGGGTCAATGCGGATGCAAGTTTTGCGGTTTTCGGGGCCTAGGAAGGGTAATGAAATCCCCACCTAATTTGAATTTGGTCGTGCCCCTTAAATTCCGTATTAATATGCAAACAACCAAGAATCAAAAACACGCACAAATTTTTATTTTGCTTTTGCGCGCTGCGATTATTTGCAAAGAAACCTGCAACAAAATTGTTATTGGAGCAGATGAGGTAAGAGATAAGAAAGTGAGGCACTCACAGAGGAAAATTGGTGCAGAGAACCTTCCACAGAAGCGCTGAACCGCCGCGGATGAGGGTCTTTAGCCGCGGAAGGGCGGCCGTATGTGCTGATCTCTGCACAAAACTTTCTGTCACTGTTTCACTTGAACTGCTTAGCTCTCTGGAATTTTTAGAAAAAATTTTCTCCAGCTCCAATGATTCCAGATTTTCTCGCAACAAATCACAACACACGTATTAGGGTTTGTACGAGTTTAGATCTAAAAATTATGATGAAATAAATTGTTCAACTCAAATTTCAAAATACGAACTATTAGCAAACTATCCCCGGCAACGGCGCCATTTGATTGAAAAGAATTCTTGATGTATAGTTTTGAGAAAATTGTAAAGAAATCACAACCAAAAATTATTTGACCGCAATCAACTACGGTGTCGGATGTAGATTGTAAGTGAGTGCGGATCGTCCACAGGGAAAGTGTAATAGTTCGTCTTTCGAATTTAGATGAGTTGAAACTTTAAAGAAAAGAAAACAAACAATTCATGATTTTATATTTGAAGTTCAAGAATTAGAAAATCTAGATCTAATAACAAGAAAAGATAGAATCAAGAATTGATAGTTTGATGATTTTTCCAAACCAAATATCAAGAATCGAAATGAGGCTCGTAGGAATCGATCGGATCTATAGATGTGATGTAATCTTAGAATTACGTATTCTTATCTTTCGATGAATTGATACTAGATCGATGATGATCGATGAGAATTAGAGACTTCTTGTGAAACTAGGGTTTCATCTTATCTCTTGTTCTTTCGTCGATATCATTCATATTCTAGCCTCTAGTAAATTCAAGAAACGATCGTAGATCCCTAATTTCGAGCGATCACAATCAAGAAAGCATCGCTACGAAACTAGGTCATCGATTTTTGAACTTGCTAGGGTTTACAAAACTCATAGGACTTAAAAATCGTATTAAGATTTGTTACATCATCATTCTACAATCGTCTCGACTCCTTTACGAGCGGAGTTTTACTCAAACATCACAACAAGAACAACAATTACAAATTGAGATCTAATCATGATGCAAGAATTAAAAGAAAGCAAGATTAAAGAATTTCACCTTTTATTTATATCAACAATTTCATTACATTCGCTCAAGAACTACAAGAGGAAGAATTCGATCGTCGACTTGGTTTCGCTCGTCTCCGTGGATCGCGGATCGGCTTGGATCATTTGCCCGATTGAAGATCGGCTCGGCTCCTAAAAGGTTGAAGGCTTCTCGCTTGATTGGTACTCAAGATCTTGAATTTGGAGTGGAATTAGGGTTAGGGTTTCGCACAAGCCTTGTCACTAGACTTGTGGAAGAAGATGATGAAAGAGGGAAAGATTAACTAAAATTGATTACCTAAAGATTGATTAGCCTTTAACCCTAGGTCTAGGTTCCTATTTATAGATAACTAAACCCTAGATCTAGGATTTCAAATTCTAAGTTTCCCTCCTAAAGTTTGTTGAGGAAATTCAAATTTCCCTCCAAAAGTTAGTTAGGGGAGAAGCTTCTAGATGTGATTAGTTAGGAGGGAGCTTCTAGAAGAGGATTAATTAGGAGCTTAATTAGGATTAGCCTTGCTTAATCTTCTTTGCTGATCTGGCAGTAGCTTCGCGAGAATTCTGGATTTGTGGTATCAGAAATGAATGTGGGCCCATAGATTGAGATTCTGCACTGAAATTAGACGGATGATGTGGCAGAAGAGGCGCGGATCCGCGGCTCAAACAGGCTCCCGCCGCGGATCCGCGGCGCCTTTGGTGAGTTGGGGCTTGGGCTCTCTGGTGTGGTCTTGGGCTGTTGTCTGGGCCTTGGTTTGATATATAGAATTGTATAATTCCTTCTGAATTGCTACCAGATCTGAAATGATTTAGTTGGCGTATTTTTGATCAGCTCTTTTGCTTTTCTTCCGTATTTCCTGCACAGACTCAAGACAAGTGTTGCGCAAATACAGAAATGATGCGATGCCATGAAATGCGGTCAATTTCCTTTAAAGTGTCGGTTTAAAATTCTAATACATGCAATCTGGTATTTTACGATTGATTTGCTAATATGTGAAATATGAATACCGAACACTTTTAAATGTATGCAAAAGATGGGGAAATTGCCGGCTAAAATATACAATATTTTCGACTGATCAGGGACACTCTTCCCTGCAGGCGCAAGTCCCTGCAGTTAATTACGCTACCGCATCGCGGTAGCTACTTTCTCCTTCTCCAGAATTTCACTTCGTGTCGTGTGTGTTTGTTTTGTTTGTGGTTGCCCGTGGATTGTATACGGAGACTGAGTAATACCGTCGCCCGTAGGACGTGGATTAGTCTAAATCCGTATTTACTTAGATTTAGGTTTGGTGTTTTTAGTTTAAGGATGCCTTAGTCGCGTTGCGGCTAAGATCGACTCAAACGTTCGTTAAGGATACGTTAGTCCTGTTTTGAGACTAAGATCAACTTAACGGAATAATCCATTTAATATCTGGCCATCGGGACTCGTCACCTCTCTAACGTCGTTGAACGATTACAACGGCAGATGTCAGAGGAGTTCAGAGATGTACCCTTGAACCAAGGTTGATTTGGAGTTTTATAGTCCGTTTGAATGTTTAAGGATACGTTAGCCGTGTTTGGGGCTAAGATCATCTTAAACGGGATCGTTTAGATCCGACAAAAGAGCATTTGAAGGCTCTATTGTTCAAGTTTAGGGACGTAGTGGTCCGTGTTCCAGTTTAGGGACATGGGGGTCCATCATTAGTTTAGGGACATCTCGGTCCGATATTAGTTTAGGGACGTTTCGGTCCGAGTGGGTGTGTGGTCGTTGGGACCCGCACCTCTTTGACGTCGTTGAGGAATTACAACGATGAATGTCAAAGGAGTTCGGAGATGTACCCTCGAACCGGATTTAGATTGATTTAGGAAAGCCATTTTGCTCAGTCAATTTAATTTAAGGACTTATGGCCATTATTGGGTTAAGTCTAATTTTTATTTATTGTTGGTCTGTTAGACCTATACCAGGGCTGTTCATTTATTTTGGGCTCTGCTCAGACAGAGTATCAATTCAAATGAGGCTCTGCCCTTTTTACTGCTTTGCAATTTATTTGATTTGGGCCTGGCCCTTTAAATAATGTACTGTATTTGTGCAGAGCACTAAGAATCTTTTAGATTCAAGAACAGAAGTGCAAAGCATTTTTTTTATCTAAATTCAGATCAAAGAAAAACAAGTTTTTCTCTTGTTTTTCCTTATCTCAGAGAACCAGAGGTTCATAACAAGTGCAAGGCACTATTTTTATTTATTTATTTATTTATTGAAGATCAATGATCTGTTCATCAGAGATTTTTCTCTTCTTTTAAAGGTCTTTACCTTTTTTTTATGTTCTTGAGGAGTGCCCAAGAGTTCTCTTCTCTTCTCTTTTTTTTTTAGCCAAAAGTTTATATTCTCTTGAATTGAGGTCTGGGGTCCTTTTTATAGTGTTCATAAATTAGTTAAATTTGTTAAGGAAATATTTTTCTAAGTGATTTGGGGAATTTTCCCCACCGTTGGATCTTTGATCCAAAGGCCCCTGTTTTACAGAAGAAAATCTTCTTGTTTTAACAAGAACAGAAAAGATTTCCTTAAATCTCCATTTTGTTTTTGCGCAACTCCCCCAGCGCGTGACATGTGTCGTGCAGCGCAGCTGCGCTTACGCGACTGCGCAGACACGTGTCGCGCAGCGCAGCGCTTGCGCAGCTGTGTTTGCGCGATTGCGCGACACAAGCGCAGCTGTTTGTGCGCAATTGCGCAGACACGTGTCGTGCAGCGCTTGCGCAACTGCGCAGACACGTGTCGCGCAGCGCAGCGCTTGTGCAACTGACCGTTGCTTTCTTTTACTTTTTGTTTTTAAAAGAGCTCTGCTCTGATTGGACGCACTGCCTCGGGCGTTGCGTTGACGTATCAACTTCTGACACGTGGCGCGTTGCGCGCAGCGCACGGGATTTGAAGCGTTGCTTCAAAATTTGAATTCAAACAGAGCCTTGCTCTGATTGGGGGAAACAGGGAAAAGAAAAGAAAAGAAAACGAAAAGAGTATTATATTGAGATATGGTGAAGAGAGAGAAAGGTGAGGGTTCATCTTTGACCTATGAGCCATTCCTCCATCATATTTCCTCATTTCCTCTCCTTCTTCCTCATTTTTGCTGCTGCTGCTGCCCCTCCTCTTCTTCTCCACAAAATCCCCCAAAACTCCATGCTAAACAACTCAAAAACCAAATCCCATTTCACAAAAAGTGTGCACAAGCTTATGGAGAACGCTTTGGACCAAGAAAGGAAAGGTTTTGGCCACTTGGGGCAACTCAAGAATTTTCTTGAGTTGCCAAATAAGATAATTTCTGAACCATTAGCTTAGTGTTTCCATTACTTTTACCCCCATGTTAGAATGGAATCGATATCGTGTGGTTTGGGTGAACTTTGAAAACTCTAGTTAGGGTTTAGGGAAACTTTGAGTTGTGATGGACAATTGAGCTCAGTAGAGGCCATACAAACCCCCTAGTGCTAGAATCCAAACCTAAACCAGAGACTAGAAACCCGGAATACGGATTTAGAAAAGCCGATATCGGAAATTTATGGTTTCTGTGAGGGTTATATGAAATCTGCTATCACCCCGAGACTCTGAATATTATTTTGCGAACACTGAGAGATGTGCAGGCACCCAGGAAGCTAACCCTAAGACCGCAGTCCCTGATTCCTTCTTTTGGCCACAGATTTAATCCAATTGGCCGCAAATTGCGGCCTGGGTCGCACCAAATTGGTTCGTGTTGGTTCTGTAGCTTTATTTCATGTAAATTAGACCCCTGGCATATGCAAAATTGTTTGATTTGACCTAGGGTGAAATCTGGGACCTTTTTCTGTATTTGCTGTTTTGGATTCGTATTTCGTTTCTCGTATTTTGAATTCTGGATTTACGTATTTCTGTTTTACCTCGATCGCTTGACGTTTGGACGTCGACATCGAGGGTTGTTTGATGGTTTAGAAAGCGTAGTCCATAGGTTCTAACCTATAGGCCTTAGCTCATCGTTTGGTTTTCTCGATGTGATTTTAAGGTTTATTTGCGATTGCGTTATCTTGTAGGTACCTTCTCGAGGGCTTCATATGATGAAGAAGATGAAGGCGACATCGACCCCGACACTCAGGATGCAAGGTGAGTAGATTATATATACGGGAGAAGTTGGGTGGATGGCGTATAACACCCCCACAGTTCGATGTTTAGTAGGATATATGTACTATTTATGATAGCTTATAGTGTGTCATGGATATTTGAGATGAGATTAGGTGTACTATGCTTAGATTAGGGCGTAGAAGTAAACTAGTATAGTTTCTAGTTGCGAACCCTAGAATAGGTTTACACCCACACGCACACACATGCTTATTTGTTATAGTTATACCTAGATGATGAGGGTTGTGGATGATATTTGGAGATGGGTCGATGAGATTGGGCATAGTTCCATGATATCGGTGATATATTGTGATTCGTATTTGGGATACAACATGTGATTTTAGCGGGCCTTTGGACGTATGTTCCACACACGCATTTATATTTATATAGACGGTATCGATTTGTACTAGACTTAGATTGTCATGCCACGCTTACCAGAGTACGCTAAGATGGGCACGTGACATAGCCAACCATGCTACCTGTGGAGAGGAAAAATCCCTCCACAGTCACATTACGGCTGTAGAGATATCAAGAACAGGAAAGTAAACCAACTATCTAGTACATGTTCATAAGCCAGAGCAAAAGAGTCGGGAAATAACAATGTGCGGAAGCCAAGAGGTACAATAATGAAACCTGGAAGTAAGGCTACATACCGACAGGAACTTCACCGCTCAGTCTAACAGCGGCAATACTCCTGATCAGTCTGCAACAAGGTAGAAGAATCTGGGCCATGCAAAACCCAGACGTCAGCGCGTCATGTCATCAAGCAATAAAATATAAACAGGGTAACAGGCAATGCAAATATAATCATGAATGAAAAGCAGATGTAACAGTAATGTAAATCAGGGCAGTAAAGGGTAGTGTGCAGTGAGTAAACTAAACCGTTCTATTGGGTTATCTATTCTAAAGTCTTTGAAATCAATTTGATGAATCATCGATGTAACTCAATAGTATCCCGTGCATACCCGGGACCACGGTCAAGATTCTCGGGCTGAATCCGAGACATGCCGCTAGGCACTAAAACAGGAAATATGTACAGATGAATGATGTCAGCAGCATCATCCCAAGGTTGGCCTAGCCTCTAAAACTGATCAGTAAAGGTAGTACACTGTCGAGTTACAAGTCAGGTTTCATCATTGATTTCCCCATACCCCCAAGTTGTGTATGTCAAGTCAGGTATTCAGTAATCAAGAACTAATGCCAACACAGTATCAGGTAAGAGCAGGTTTGTCTAGATAGACAACAGGAACGGTCCGTGAGGACTACATGTCAGGTTTGTTGGCATTAGACACAAGATCAGGTAACGGGTCAAGCCATGGTACATCTGGTCAAGTCAAGTAGTGTATGGTACCATGTCGGGTCAAGTAATAGGTGTAGCAAGTCATGTCAGGATGCATAAGTATCACGTGGGTGCTCATAATAATATTATAATCAGTATGGGTACACAAAACAAGTATGGGGTACTAATATAACAACAAAATGGAATAATGTGATATAGTATGCAAATAGATATAATTTCAAGGATATAGATGCACAGTTATCGATTAGGGTTATATTTATAGTTTCAATATTAATTAGGATGCAATTTATTAAACATGGAGTGTTAATATCATAGTATTATGTAGTAATGTGATCTATGGATGCAATTATATGTATCTTAAATGCGATGGATGCAAACGGGTATCCGAAAAGTTATAAAACTATAAAATGGCAATGTGGGATGTACAACTAAGCAATATGTGATATAAATATGATATAATATTAGTATGGATAGCATATTCAAAGCGATTAATAACTATAAAAGTGGTATTGATTAACCATGCACAAGAAAGTTCCGTTCAGAAATTCAGCGTCATCCTGATTTGTAAAATAGCTTAAAAATAATAAATGTTCTCCAAAAGGGACGTGTCTTATACCAAAACAAAGATAATTCAATAAGGTTTTCATTTTTATAAGTATAAGTATCTCAGGTTGTCCCTACAAAAAGCTATGAACATTCGAAGTTGAAAGTTGGCTGCTGGAATTTCCCTGGACAGCAGTTTAGAGACATAATCATTTGCATTTTACGTTATTTAAAAAATTTATTTTGCAAGTAAATATTTCATAGAGTTATGGTACTCTGAGTTAGCTTCACAAAAAACTAAAGAACGTATACTAATGATTTTTCTATGATTTATAATGAATTTTATAAGGTAAGCTATACAGTAAATTTCAGATTTGTCGTATCCGCTTTGCGACGATGTTCATGCGTAAACTATAATATTTTCAAATTTATAACATTATAAAATGCAGATTATAAACTAATTAAAGATAATAATAAGAAATATTATGATGATATATATTTTAAATGATATGGATGTAGTATAATGTAAACTAGTATGTCACAAGATAAGTTTTCATGATCTAAATTTAAAATGATATAAACGGATGCAAACGGAACATCGAAACGTTATAAAATTAAACATGGGGTACTAGATTTAAACTATAGGTATGGTATTTATTTAAATAGGTATAAAATGAATTATATAGCATGTAGCAAGATTAACTTGCCTAGACGGAACAAGAACGGATGTGTACGGAACGTCTTTCGTCGGCGAAATGTCGTGACGCGCGCACGGTATACGGAACGGTTCCAAACAACGCACGAGGGTGATCACGCAAGTTAGGTACGTTTACTGGATCACTCGAATCTTCAGCGACGAGCATGGCTCCGGCGGTGATCACCGGAATCAAGAAACAAGATCAAGAAAAGAAAGAAGAAAAAAGAAAAAGAGGCTGTGTATTAAATAAGGAAAGAAAAATAAATAAATAAAACATATATAAATATATATATATATGCAGAGGAGAGAGAGAGAGAAAGGGGTTGTTATTAAGGTTTATATTTTAATTTAAAAAGATTTTGTAAGTTATAAATATTTCAAACTGTTAAATTTTAATAAAGATATTAGATGAAATAAAAATTGGATTTTCTGTTAAATAAAAATTTAATCCAAAACATGTCCGGGTCGGGTCTAAAATTTTGGATTTGAAATATGGAAATTATTAGCTAGTTCCAAAAATTAAAATGAAAGATTATGTAACAGAAATGCATACCCCCAAGAACGGACGCACGCACATGTGCGTAGCCATCCAAATACGTCCGTTTCACTGAACGGGACGAGAACACGATGCAAGGACGCTACCACAGGGTTAGGGGTATCAAGCAGGCTATGAAATGCAATTTTTAATTATTTTTCGTGATTTAAATTGCTATATGCAACAGATGCGATACCAGATAAAATGCCGGTAAATACTAAATTATGAGATGCACTAGTCCATGTAATATGTTAAGATAATCTATAAATAAAAGTTAACCAGGTTCAAGCAAGCGGGTCGGGTCGAATGCGAAGTAATATGTAGAATACCATTCGCACCCAAACATGATAAATCAAGAAAGGCCATAGGTAGGTAAAAAAAATGGAAGCTGGAATTGGTATAGATGAACACGGGTGTTATATTATACCCAACTACAAAAGAATTTCATCCTCGAAATTCCAAGAACAAGATAAGATAAATAAACAAGAGATTTCAAGAATAGATGTGGAAACTTCAGCCGGACTTCATCTTTCGTCCCTAAGTTGATTTTCTATGTGAGCGATTACTTCAAGAAAACAAGTACAATAGTGATAACCTCGTTCTTAAGAACCTCTTCCTTTCGATCCACACTTGACATCGGTCGCTCCTCAAAAGTTAAATCTTCTCGTACAGTCATCTCCGAAAGATCCAATACATGTATTTCATCTCGAGCATACCTACGAGGTTGAGATACATGAAACACGTCATGAACATTCGCCAAGGATTGCGGTATCGCCAAACGATATGCCACTTCTCCAACACGCTCAAAATCTCAAAAGGTCCAACGAATCGAGAACTAAGCTTTCCTCGACTTCCGAAACGAATCACCCCTTTAGTCGGTGATACCTTCAAGAATACCAAATCACCAACGGCGAACTCTAGAGGTCTTCTTAACGTATCTGCCTGACTCTTCTGTCGGTCTTGTGCTGCTTTCATATGATTCCGGATAGTGTTAACCTTCTCAACTGTTTGCACGATCAAATCCGGTCCAAAAAATCTTCGTTCCCCAACATCGTCCCAACAAACAGGTGAACGACATTTGCGACCATACAATACTTCGAATGGAGCCAACTGAATAGTCGTCTGGAAACTGTTATTGTAAGAAAACTCCACCAAATGTAGATGATCCTCTCAAGAACCCTTGAAGTCTAACATGCAAGCTCTCAACATGTCTTCAAGAGTTTGGATCGTTCTCTCCGACTGGCCATCTTCCTGAGGATGATAAGCTGTGCTAAACTTCAATCGAGTCCCTAAACTTTCCTTTAAGCTCCTCCAAAAATGTGATAAGAAACGAGTATCACGGTCGGACACGATGCTCACCGGTACTCCATGCAATCTTACTATCTCCTGCATGTACCGCTCTGCCAAAGCTTCTGCTGATTGACCGACTCGAAATGTTATGAAATGAGCTACCTTAGTCAATCGATCAACAATCATCCAACTGCATTTGCCTTTTGGACTCCGCGGTATAGCCGTCACGAAATCCATGGTTATATGTTCCCACTTCCACTGAAGAATCGGAAGTGGTTGCAACAAACCGGAAACCTTTTGATGTTCAGCCTTGACTTGCTGACACACCAAGCACTTTGCCACAAAGCGGGCAATCTCCCGTTTCATGCCTTCCCACCAGAAATGCTGCCGTATATCTTGGTACATCTTCATACCTCCTGGATGTACGGAATATGCGGAACTGTGCGCCTCCTTCATAACTTCTTTGCGGATGTCTCCCATTAGCACACACAAACGGCTACCATACCGCAACGAACCATCCTCATGAATCAATAAGTCCGTTCGAAGTCTAGCTTCAACCTGTTCTTGAAACTTTTGCAATCTTGGGTCCTACAATTTTGCTGCTTTAATACTTTTGATTAACGACGACTGTAATTGTAGCTGCATCAACTGTCCCGAAGAATGCTGTAGCATGATCTCCAACTCGAATCTCCGAAAATCCTTGATAAGCTCCTTCTGTGCAGTCAACATCCGAATTGCTGGCAACCGACTAAGCGCATCCGGCACTACATTAACTTTCCCCGGATGGTACTTAAGATCAAGATCGTAGTCAGCCATCAGCTCCAACCATCTACGCTGCCTCATGTTAAGCTCTTTCTGTGTGAACACGTACTTTAGGCTTTTGTGATCGGTGAATACTTCGACCCTTTCGCCCAACAAGTAGTGTCACCAAATCTTCAATGCGAAAATCACAGCTGCTACCTCCAAGTCATGAGTTGAGTAATTCTTCTCATGGGTCTTCAACTACCTCGATGCATAAGCTATAATTTTCCCATGCTGCAACAAAACACATCACAATCCTTTTTCAGATGCGTCGCTGTGAATCACCAATCCTCCGGAACTGTTTGGCACGGTCAGAATAGGAGCGGTTATCAATCTCTATTTCAACGCCTCAAAAGTTGACGCACACCTATCCGTCCACACAAATGGTACTTCTTTGCGCGTAAGCTTGGTCAGAGGCTCAGCCAAACGACCAGAATTCTCCACGAACCTTCTGTAATACCCTGCAAGTCCAAGAAAGCTTCTGATCTCAGCAACGTTCTTCAGAATCGGCCAATCTCGAACTGCTGTAATCTTTTCGGGGTCAACGGCGATTCCATCTCCGGATACGACGTGCCCCAAAAACTTCACTTCTTCAAGCCAAAACTTGCACTTGCTCATCTTTGCATATAATCTTTCTTGCCTCAATGTCTGCAGTGCGATCTTCAAGTGTTCTGCATGCTCTTCAATGTTCCTCGAGTAGACCAGAATATCTTCCATGACTATTACTAAAACTGGTCCAAGAATGGTAAAAAGATTCCGTTCATCAAGTCCATAAATATTGCCGGTGTATTCGTTACTCCGAAGGGCATCACTTATACTCGTAATGTCCATACTGAGTTCGGAATGCAGTCTTGCAAATATCTTCTGATTTAACTCGGACCTGATGATATCCGAACCGCAAATCCAGTTTCGAGAATACCCTCGCGCCACTAAGTTGCTCAAACACTTCGCCAATGCGAAGGATCGGATACTTGTTCATAATAGTCACTCGGTTAAATTCTCGATAATCAACGCACATCCTCCTGGTGCCGTCTTTCTTCTTTACTAGAAGAACCGGAGCTCTCCAAAGTGAGTTGCTGCTGCGAATCCACCTCTTTTCTAGAAATTCGGTAACCTGATTCTTGACTTTCTTCTAACTTCACTGGTGCACTTGGATAGTACGCCTTTGAGATTGGCGTTGCACCAGGAACAAGTTCAATTGCGAACTTTACGTCTCGCTTCGGCGGTGAACCTGATATGTCTTCAAACACGTCCATGAAACCCTCAAATATAGCCGGCGATTCTTCCTTATCCACTGCCATTGACGAAAGAACCTTGTTTATCGGCCTAGCCCTAACTCGCCTGGCCCGACAGAACTGCTTCCTCCAGCAAAACAACTTCCGAATGTCCGGGAATCTGGAGAATCACTTTCATTTCCTTACAATCAATATGAGCAAGGAAAGTGCCGCAAAAATCCATTCCCAAGACAACAACAAACAAGGGAACGCACTAGGATTGAATAGTCCTAATGCGGGGAGAACAAGAACAAGTAAGATATCGAGATGACTTCATCCAAAGTCAAGATACTGAAGAGGGTTAACCACAGTAAACATGATTCAAGTTGGCGATGAAACTGGTAAGCAATGAAACCGAAGGGACAAGGTAGTACAACGTTCAAGGAACATGGAAGTGAATCAGGACCAGGACTCCAAGTTACTTAGATAGAGTACCGCATTGTAACCATGCTGCAGTTCATAGGCACAATTACATAACTCCATCCAAGTTGCCCAAATCCTAGTATCAGAATCAAGAAACAGGGAGAAATAATAGAGAACCAAAAGATTTCAGGTCGAAATGCAAAGTGGTTTGCATATCGCCCAAACAAAGGATCAAAAGAAGGATATGATTCAACAATCACGATAGTCAAGATGGCAGGACATGTTCCTAATCAAGAGTATTCTGATTCGTGTATTGGGTCCAATACCCAACTACAAAAGAATCAAACCCGATTAACCTATATCCTATTTTCTGATACCAAAAGAATCATGTCATGCCCCGCTTCCCAGAGTACGCTAAGATGGGCACGTGACATAGCCAACCATGCTACCTGTGGACAGGAAAAATCCCTCCACAGTCACATTACGGCTGTAGAGATATCAAGAACAGGAAAGTAAACCAACTATCTAGTACATGTCCATAAGCCAGAGCAAAAGAGTTGGGAAATAACAATGTGCGGAAGCCAAGAAGTACAATAATGAAACCTGAAAGTAAGACTACATACTGACAGGAACTTCACCGCTCAGTCTAACAGCGGCAATACTCCTGATCAGTCTGCAACAAGGTTGAAGAATCTGGGCCATGCAAAACCCAGACGTCAGCGCATCATGTCATCAAGCAATAAAATATAAACAGGGTAACAGGCAATGAAAATATAATCATGAATGAAAAGCAGATGTAACAGTAATGTAAATCAGGGCAGTGAAGGGTAGTGTGCAGTGAGTAAACTAAACTGTTCTATTGGGTTATCTATTCTAAAGTCTTTGAAATCAATTTGATGAATCATCGATGTAACTCAATAGTATCCCGTGCATACCCGGGACCACAGTCAAGATTCTCGGGCTGAATCCGAGACATGCCGCTAGGCACTAAAATAGGAAATATGTACAGATGAATGATGTCAGCAGCAGCATCCCAAGGCTGGCCTAGCCTCTAAAACTGATCAGTAAAGGTAGTACACTGTCGAGTTACAAGTCAGGTTTCATCATTGATTTCCCCATACCCCTAAGTTGTGTATGTCAAGTAAGGTATTCAGTAATCAAGAACTAATGCCAACACAGGATCAGGTAAGAGCAGGTTTGTCTGGATAGACAACAAGAACGGTCCGTGAGGACAACATGTCAGGTTTGTTGGCATTAGACACAAGATCAGGTAACGGGTCAAGCCATGGTACATCAGGTCAAGTCAAGTAGTGTACGGTACCATGTCGGGTCAAGTAATAGGTGTAGTAAGTCATGTCAGGGTGCACAAGTATCACGTGGGTGCTCATAATCAAACTATAATCAGTATGGGTACACAAAACAAGTATGGGGTACTAATATAACAACAAAATGGAATAATGTGATATGGTATGCAAATAGATATAATTTCAAGGATATGGATGCACAGTTATCGATTAGGGTTACATTTATAGTTTCAATATTAATTAGGATGCAATTTATTAAACATGGAGTATTAATATCATAGTATTATGTAGTAATGTGATCTATGGATGCAATTATATGTATCTTAAATGCGATGGATGCAAACGGGTATCCGAAAAGTTATAAAGCTATAAAATGACAATGTGGGATGTACAACTAAGCAATATGTGATATAAATATGATATAATAATATTAGTATGGATAGCATATTCAAAGCGATTAATAACTATAAAAGTGGTATTGATTAACCAAGCACAAGAAAGTTCCGTTCAGAAATTCAGCGTCATCCTGATTTGTAAAATAGCTTAAAAATAACAAATGTTCTCCAAAAGGGACGTGTCTTATACCAAAACAAAGATAATTCAATAAGGTTTTTATTTTTATAAGTATAAGTATCGCAGGTTGTCCCTACAAAAAGTTATGAACATTCGAAGTTGAAAGTTTGCTGCTGGAATTTCCCTGGACAGCAGTTTAGAGACATAATCATTTGCATTTTACGTTATTTAAACAATTTATTTTGCAAGTAAATATTTCATAGAGTTATGGTACTTTGAGTTAGATTCTCAACAAACTAAAGAACGTATACTAATGATTTTTCTATGATTTATAATGAATTTTATAAGGTAAGGTATACAGTAAATTTCAGATTTGTCGTATCCGCTTTGCGATGACGTTTCATGCGTAAACTATAATATTTTCAAATGTATAACATTATAAAATGCAGATTATAAACTAATTAAAGATAATAATAAGAAATATTACGACGATATATATTTTAAATAATATGGATGCAGTATAATGTAAACTAGTATGTCACAAGATAAGTTTTCATGATCAAGATTTAAAATGATATAAACGGATGCAAACGGAACATCGAAACGCTATAAAATTAAACATGGGGTACTAGATTTAAACTATAGGTATGGTATTTATTTAAATAGGTATAAAATGAATTATATAGCATGTAGCAAGATTAACTTGCCTAGACGGAACAAGAACGGATGTGTACGGAACGTCCTTCGTCGGCGAAACGTCGTGACGCGCGCACGGTATACGGAAGGTTCCAAAAAACGCACGAGGGTGATCACGCAAGTTAGGTACGTTCACTGGATCACTCGAATCTTCAGCGACGAGCATGGCTCCGGCGGTGATCACCGGAATCAAGAAACAAGATCAAGAAAAGAATGAAGAAAGAAGAAGAAGAGGCTGTATATTAAACAAGAAAAGAAAAATAAATAAATAAAACATATATAAATATATATATATGCGGAGGAGAGAGAGAGAGAGAAAGGGGTTGTTATTAAGGTTTAGATTTTAATTTAAAAAGATTTTGTAAGTTATAAATATTTTAAACTGTTAAATTTTAATAAAGATATTAGATGAAATAAAAATTGGATTTTCTGTTAAATAAAAATTTAATCCAAAACATGTCCGGGTCGGGTCTAAAATTTTGGATTTGAAATATGGAAATTATTAGCAAGTTCCAAAAATTAAAATGAAAGATTATGTAACAGAAATGCATACCCCCAAGAACGGACGCACGCACGTGCGCGTAGCCATCCAAACACGTCCGTTTCACTGAACGGGACGAGAACACGATGCAAGGACGCTACCACAGGGTTAGGGGTATCAAGCAGGCTATGAAATGCAATTTTAAATTATTTTTCGTGATTTAAATTGCTATATGCAACAGATGCGATACCAGATAAAATGCCGGTAAATACTAAATTATGAGATGCATCCGTCCATGTAATATGTTAAGATAATCTATAAATAAAAGTTAACCAGGTTCAAGCAAGCGGGTCGGGTCGAATGCAAAGTAATATGTAGAATACCATTCGCACCCAAACATGCTAAATCAAGAAAGGCCATAGGTAGGTAAAAAAAATGGAAGCTGGAATTGGTATAGATGAACACGGGTGTTACATAGATCAGTACCCAGATCATGAGAGGTGATGATAAGGATACCTGATAATTGATGAGCTGAATGTGATATTGACCCGTACCCAGCTTTTGGGATGCCGTACGATGATTTACCGTACGAGCTATATATTGATGATAGATCCGCACTCATGACTCGAGGATGTCATATGATATTGTATCGTACGCGGTACCACTGAGGCGGGATCACCGACTATTATATGTATATATGTATCGACTCAGATTTAGGTGGTTTCCATACCATTCCCATTAGTTGATTAGTTAGATCTGTAGTTACCTTGTAGATGTTAGACTAGACCCGAGTCATACCTATTTCAAACCTAACAAATCGGGAGTATTTCAGAATGGGCACAGGGATACTACGGATATTTTCAAAAGACGCATCTTTTCTTAAAAAACACCGTAGCCCTTATTTTACTAAAACCCCAATTCGTCTTATTTCAAATGGCAAACTGTATGACCCTTTTTATATTGATGTAGATGCGTCACTGTTGCATTTATTAGTCAATTTCTGCATACTCTTGTTATTCATATCACATTGCATGTGCAATTGATTATTGTTATATAAAAATCATGCTGTTAGGACACCAGCACCATTATCGATGATGCATATGTTCCACGTACACCTGCTTGCCGGCTCACAAACTTCATCATCGATAATTGCCATGTCACTATACAGTAGGATTATTGCATCAGGATATGATCCCTTGCATGTCATACTTATGCACATACCCATTGTATATACATATTTGCACATACATAGATGATTCTGGCTTGATTAGAGATTTGGGAACCGCAAGATACTTTTAAAACTGATTCATTTCAAAAGAACGGTTTCCCTCAATATGTGCATATTACTATTCCATGTTGCATGATATACTGATATGCTTACATTTCCTTTACATGTCGCATACATCATGCTTTATGATTATACGTATTGAGATATGTTGTTTCCATGATATTTCTGGATTTGGGAACCGTGGGTATTTCAAAAGTGAGTATGTATTGTTTTAGAAACCCGGTTACCCTTGATATAATATTTCAGTGCGTCCACCATGTGTTTTCTCGGTTCTAAGAGCGACATGTGAAACCCGATTCGGGGAGGCGGATGAGGCCGATTGCCGGTACATGGTGGACCTGGTATGGTTTCCCGGGGCGAGAAATCTTTTTCGTGGAGTAGACGATGGGCCTGGCAGGGTGGAAAGTACCTACCGGTGATAGTATTTGGGCTTGGCGGATATCCGGAGGATACCAACCGGAGTCGAGAGATGATGTGAGCCGATCCGCACTGATGGAGCCCGATATATGAGGATTTACGTGCCGATGCTAGGCACATGTTTCTTGATGTTTTCGATTGTCTATGCTTGACACTCAGGTTCCATGATTTTGTTATGTCGCGAGCGATACATGTTGATTTACATCCTCACACTTCCATGCATATGTTTATGATGTTTACATGCATGATGCTTATTGTCATTGGGTGACACGTGGACGATTTCCACATACATATATTGACATTGATGACATTGATCACATAGTTGGATGATATCCACTTTTTCATAGACTTCATGATATAGTCGGCATTGATCATACCTCATATTTATGATATGTTATTACCTGAGGCGCTGGCATGAGCACTTGGCACTACACTCATGTATAGATGTTTACCCTAGCCACCTTATCATGCTTCAGACTTATTCATATTGAGGATATATTGTTACTGATCGTATTGACCTATGATTATGTCATGCATAGGATTTCTACTCTGCGATGTTTTCTATTCACGAGTTGGAAACTCACCCCCGTTGTGCCACAGTTCTTGCAGGTTTTGCCGTACAGATTTCATTGCGGCTTTTCTGGCACACTGCTCCCTTTCTGGATGATTGCATTGGTAGGTGGGTTCACTCGCATCGTGACCACCCTTGTATTTATTTTATTATGTTGTATCTAGTAATACCATCAACCAAAAGTTCTATATTGTTTCAGACTTAGAAAACCTGTTATGTATTATTTCGACCTTAGAGTCGCGCGTTGTAGTATTATGGGTTTTCATGTTGATTTTGAGTTTTCTTTTGAGTTTTGATCCTCGCCCTTTGGCGTTGTATATTATATTACTTGCGTGGTTGTGACCGTCGATTGACGAAGAGCTAGCTCCCGCTTGGGGATGCCTTTTATCATTGTATATATATTATTCTTATTGTACTCCGTTCGGGGCCATTATTTCCAAAGGAAACTCTGCCGAATTTTTTTTGAAAAGAATATAGATTTTAAAAATGCATATTCGGCTACTTATTTAAAAACCTTGTTTTTAAAACATGTTTCTTTACTTCTTAAAACTATTTTTCCTTCAGTTATAATTTAAAATGGTTTTAGATTTCTGGGATTTTGGCTTACTTGAATTAGATGGGGTCCTATAGGCTTCATATGATTCAAGTGCCAGTCACGGGCTATTTCGGGTCATGACATTCAAGAAATGAAGAGGCTTCTCTTTAGGTCTATGCCCCCACGTCCTACCCTCGGTGACTCAACGCCAAACGGGAGAGCCTAGAAGAAGTCTGTCTTCCACAAGCTGACTCCTCAAGCTCCAGTTCTGCCAACAGGATTAGTTTTCATACGACTAGCACCAGCCGAGGACCAAGGTCAACACATGGGGCAGAATATTCAAGATATCAAAGAAAACATGGGACATGCTCAGTAAATCTTGAGGTTAATCAAATTCCGGCCGTAAGAAATGCTCGGCGTCGATATTGACGTCATAAAAATCAAGCTGTGGGCAGTTCTCCATTCGTGTTGACTCTACCCGCTTCAACTCCTAAGATGAATATTGTTGTTCCAACCGGGAACAGTTTTGAATGGCTGTGAAGGGTCGGAAAAAATTCCCCCACTGCAGCACTCAAAAGGTCTCCGCAGTCCATAGAGATCTAATGAGAACAGAAGCTAGTTCACTCTCTGAAGAATCTCTCTTCATCTATATATAAGGTGTGGAAGCAGGTGAAGGACTCATTCATCGTCTGTCGCTCTTCCCCTAAACGTCAGCAAAATTCTAACGACCCCCCTCTCAAATACAAGGGGACTCACCCCAAGGCGGGTCCTAATACGATGGCTCCTCCCAAAGCAACTTCTTACAAAGAAGAGAGGCCAGATAAAGCTCAAGTGCCTGAGGCAAATTCCAAAGGCCAAGACTCCAAACGCCCCAAGCCTGGGGGCATGGTAGTTCACACAGTCTATATGGTGAACTCCATAGACGAAGATCATGTCTCTACTAGTCACAGGCCACATACTCGGTCTCTGACAAAAGCTTGACAACAATATGAAAAGTTGTGGGAGATACTTGTTCAAGCGGCGACACTTTTTAGTGCACCACCTAAGGCAAACCCCGAAGACACACCTGAAGAAAGGATAGAGCAGGAGTCGGATATTGATTTTCTGAAGCAAGCTCTCAAAAAGAGAGGTGAAGAAGTGGCAGAGATGTCCACTAAAAAGAACCAGATGGCCCTTCTGATCCAGAATATGGCTAGAATGATTGTCCATTCGGAACCACGAGCAGATGAGCCGCTGGTAGTCTCACTTAAAGACAAGGGTGGCATTTCAAATCCTCTGTGAGCCTCATCAACGGCTGAAAAGGAAATGATCCCAAAACCAAAGATGGACGCATATATCGCTCAACAAATCAAAGCTCATTATTCCAGTGAAGCCGCAAATAGGTCAATCAAGAATGGTCAACCGTATCCGGCGTGCTATGATCAAATACAGTACTCGCCAGAATATATACTTCCGACGTTCCATATATACAAAAGAATCGGGAATCCTCACCAGCACATCACGCGATTTAAATCTATATGCGGCAACACTGGAGAAAATGAGGCAACACTGGAGAAAATGATATACTGCTCTTTCGATAGTTCGTCAGCAGTTTGGCGGGAACTGTGTTCGAATGGTATGCAGAACTCCCAAATGACTCCGTGAATACCTTCGACGAGATGGAGATTCTCTTTTGTCAGAGATTCGCTAGTGTGAATAAACGCACTACCGTAGCAACCTTGGTCAATGAAAGGGTTAGACCAAATGAGACCTGGGTTCAATATGCTACCCGATGGCGAAATATCTGGTGACAATGTGAGCAACGTATCGACGAAGCTCCAGCCATAGGAATGTTCATAGCCACCCTTGACTCAAATTCAAAGATGTTCCTATATATGGCCCTCTTCAAGCCGACGAACTTCCAAGTGCTCATAGATAAAATGGCTCGATTGGATCAAATAGGTCAAGACCTTTCCACTTTCGATGAAGATGTATGAAAAGCAAAAGCAAGATGGTGTCTGTTGCCAACTCTCAACAAAGAATGAGCGGCTCCGAAGCAACCTGTCGCTAAAACAGCGACAGCACGGATTCTACCTTTCGAAAGATTGGGATGCGAATACTCGCTCCCCTGGGATATATGCAGGGGGCATATTGCTTACTGGCGGAATAATCTCTACGCCAGATGGTTCTTTTTTCAAAAATATGAAGGATATTAAGGGACTTACAAACGGGTCCTACAATCAAGTGGAATATCCCGCTTGAACCAAAAAAATCATGGGAAGGATGTGAAATCCATATTCCACTCCGAATCAGACGATGTGGGGAAATGTCAAGTTCATTCTACCAAGGAAGAAGAAAATTCAGCAAAATAAGTGACATGATATCTCGTTCCTTAGTATGTGAAGATGTTTCGTCGGCGTCAGAAAGTGACACTGATGAAAATGGGCAGGTGCCGTGTAAAGTGCCCTGTATTTGCCGCAAAAACAACCCGATTGGTACGATAATAAACGAAGCAGTCCAAGAGGGTGAAAATAGATTAAGGTGTGAAGTGTCCATACATGCAAAGGAGAAGCATCAATGCCTAAGAAAATAAGCGTTGGAAGGAATGAGTTGTGCAACTCCCCGACCAAATGATAATATTAGACCAGAATATCCTTAAACTAGCATTTTTCCCTAAACATGGCGATAATGGACCGGAACATCCCTAAACTAGCATTTTGCCCTAAACACGGCGATAATGGACCGAGAAGTTCCTAAACTAGTGCGTCGTCCCAAACATGGTGATGTTGGACCGAGATGTCCCTAAACTAGCATTTCATCCCGAACATGAGAATGATGGACCGAGAAGTCTCTAAACTAGTGCGTCGCCCTAAAACACAGCGATGTTGGACTGAGATGTTTCCTAAACTAGCATTTCATCCTGAACATAGGAATGATGGACCGGGATGTCCCTAAACTAGGGCGTCGCTCCAAATACGGCGATGAAGGACCGAAATGCTCTTAAAGTAGCGTGTCACCCCAAATACGGAGATATGCTCTCTTGAGATCTATATTGCAATCGAAGTCCTAACAGTGAAGGTTGAAACTCAAGTCCTACAGGCTACATAGCTACTCCAGCGATGAAGCCACCCCCAAGTCCCACCGACAAATAGACGGGTCACTTGCGGCGAACCTACTTTCGAGAGTTCCGTCGTTCGCAAAAAAAATTGATATGTCCATGAGCGAAATGGGCACAGATGAAAACCCGAAAGGGTGCCGTGAGTAAAAACAGCAGGACTGCCGGTGAGTTTGTTAAAACCCAAAAGGGCGTCGTGAGTAAAAACAGCAGGACTGCCGGCGAGTTTGTGAAAACCCGAAAGGGCGCAATCCCGTAAAATAAAAAATTACGTGCACTTACAAGGTCCTCTCGACCTTGTGAGGGGAAAATACCTACGTGAGATCCTTACGACTCGTGAAAGATCAACACACTTAGGAGTCCATACGATTCCTATGAAGAAATTACACTTGCGAGATCCTCACGACTCGTAAGGAGAATTCCCCCTATGAGACCCTCACGGCTCATGAGATTCAAAAGGCTTAAGTTACAGGGATCTAAATCTGTTCTTAAGCCGTCATATTCCCTAAGCTGCCCTAAAAGTAGTTCGATATTGGCTCTTGTATACAATCCACGGGCATAAAAAAATATATTCCAACCGAGTTCCACCAATGGCAAGAAATATTCCCATATAGTGAATGACACTTGTAAGTCCTCTCGACTTATAAGGAGAAAATACTCTTATAAGATCCTTACGACTTATAAAAGAAAACACACTTAGGAATCCCCACGATTCCTAAGGAGAAGATACACCTATGAGATCCTCACGATTCGTAGGGAGAAATACCTTTATAAGACCCTTATGGCTCATAAAGTCAAAAGGCCTTAAGTCAAAAGGATCTTAACCCTATTTGCTAAGCTACCTTTTTTCAAATCGACAAGGGCAAATGATGATTCGCTCCTGCCAATATCCCAGTTGTAGCGATGTTGATGCCTAAACAGGCGTCAAACTTCAACTCCACTCATGGTAAATGATAATTCGCTCCTAGCAATATTCCATTCATAGCGATACTGATACCAAAATTGGTATCAGGACCCAAGTCCCCGACTCGCAACAAAATCAGCGAGTAAAAAAACAGCCGAAATGTTTGGGCAACTTGCAATAAAAAGCAGCGAGTAAAAATAAAAAATAGTCGAAATGATTGGACACCGCGGATAAAAAGCCGAAATGATTCGGCAATCGTGATTTTCACGTTAGAAAAGATGAAAAGATAGAGTATCGAGGAAATATAAAAATATATATATAAAAAAATGATGAAAATTTTTTTGCCCAACAGGTAGGTCCACACCGACCCCTGTATACAATCCATAGGCTTAAATGAAATAAAGGAGACCATATCATCCCACCAGACTCTGTTAAAGGGAGAGCCAAATCTCGATGACAACATTTACAGCCTAGAAATCAGCTCGACGTCCCTTCTCGATGTAGATGCAACGTTAATAAGGACCTAAGGGTCAAACAAAAGTGGAGTGACGGCAAAATCCTGGCTCCGGACCTTCATACATACAACATAGAGGTTTTATGGATGTCTACCCCTCTTCAGCGTAGAATTGGCACGACATCACTAAATCAAAAGTGGAGTGATGGAAAAATCATAGCTCCAGATATTAATGGCAACAACTACAGCCTAGAGATCACTTCGACGTTCTTCTCATTCCAGCAGGATGCAGACGCAACATCATCAAAAAAAGACGCAAGGGTCAAAGCAAAGATGGAGTAATGGCAAAGTCCTAGCTCCAAGTCTTGATGGTACATATACAACCTAAAAACTAGCTCGACGTTCCTCTCATTCCAGCATGGTGCGGATGCAACAATCAAATAAAAGTGGAGTGATGGCAAAATCCTAGCTCCATCTCGACGTTTCTTCTCGGTACAGACGCGTCGTCAAGAAAGGACCCAAGGGTCAAATAAAAGTAGAGCAATGGAAAAATCCTAGGTCCAAATCTTAATGGCAACATCTCCAGCTTAGAGATCATATCGACATGCTTCTCACGCCAGCAGAATGCAGACGCGACGTCAACTAAGGGTCGAATAAAATTGGAGTGACGGCATATCCTTAACTCCAGACCTTGATGGCAATACATACATCATAGAGGTCAAATGGATATCTACCCTACTTCAGCAAAGAATCAGTACAACATCATCAAAGCAAAAGCGAAGTGATGGCATATTCCTAGCTTTGGATCTTGACGGCAATGCATACAAAGTCTAAAGACCATTGGAGATCATTTTACCCCAGAAGGGTGCGGTTATGACTCATTAGGGCTTTAAATTAAGCCCATCCTCAAGTAAAAAGTGCCATGGAAAATACTTAACGCTTGCTCTTCCGACGGTAAAATGGATATTCCAATCTAAGAAGATTACTTGAAGACGTCTTGTCCAACCTCAGAAGGGATCAAAGATACGACAGTTGCGGGACTACTCGAGCAGCAACCTAAGGGACAGCATATCGAGAAATATATCAGCCAACACAACGGTACGATAGACTTAAACCTAGTACCACAAACCTAACGGACCCCTATCAAAAAAGGGGTTATCTATATTTCACGTTAGGATACACTTGCGAGATCCTCTCGACTTGTCTCGACTTATAGGTGTTCTCTGATAAAAAAACTGAATAATAAATAAAAAAGCAACAAGAAAACCCCCCAAATGGAGCATCACGCGCCCACACGTGATAGGCACCGCGCTTAAAAAATAAGCCAAAACTGAGCCTCACGTGCAGACACGTGACCCTTATATACAGAGTATATGTGCGCTTATCTAAAACAAACAATTGGCCAGAGACAAAAAACCACGTGATAGCATGTGACGCTCTTTAGTATGCCTAATTTGGTGAGGTCACGTGCTACACGTGATGGGTCCTAAGCCTTCTGAACCGATAGAATTAAATTCTAATTAAAAGGAATCAAAAGCTTTATGCTTAATTTGGTGAGGTCACGTGATACACGTGATGAGCTCCTAAGCCTTCTGAACCGATAGAATTAAATTCTAATTAAAAGGGATCAAAAGCCTTATTGGAAAAATATTTCCTTGGATCTTTTTAAACAAGAAAGATTACGCTCTGTAAAACAGAGCGCCGTTGGATTAAAGATTCAAAGGTGATTAAAAATCACCAATCTACAGAAAAATTCTGTGCAAGGAAATATCTTCCTATACTTGTTAAGAATAACAAAAGAAATATTTTCTGTAAAATAGAAGTCCTTGGATTAAAAATCCAACCGTAAATAAAATTCACCGAATGATCTAAAAGATTATGCTGATAGATCAAAATCTCTCAATGCGAGATTTTCTAAACAAATTGATTCTTTTCTTTCTCCTATAAATTGGAGCCAAAAAAGGGAAAAAAGGGGAAGGAGAGAGAAAACCCCCCTCGTAAGAAAAAGAAAAGAAAATTTAATTCTCCAGAGAAAAGAAGATCTCCTCAAGGAAAAGAAACCCTAGGTAAGAGAAGGAAAAAAAGAAAAAACCTCTTACCTCTTCTTCATATTCACAAGAGTTTAACTCTTCTAAAAAAAACTTAGTTCTTCCTCTGGTTAAGATCTGCAGAAGCATACCTCCCCACAAGTTGAGATTTTAATTCTCACCGGGAAGATCTGTTATGCAGATACAAAACTTAGGGGGAGAATTGAGTCCAAAGAATTTAATTCTTACAACAGAACATCTAGTAATTTAATCCCTCTAAATAAAACTAGGGTTTAACCCTACAAAAGAATTTAGAAGAGGTGCGAGAGTCAGAACTGGTCAAAGATGGAGAAAAAAACTAGCAAGGGACTTGAAAGTCTCAAAACTCAAGAATTCCATGCACGTAAAAAAGAAGATTAGCACCCTATCATGATCATATGTTCCCACGTGAGCAGCCTTGTTGAACGAGAGAAAACAAATGAGATCAGGTCACGTGCTCCCACGTGACCCCTGAACAAGCCCTTCAAAAGAAAATGCGGAATAAACCCAAGGAAATTTCTATTTTATGGCAACTCACGTGACATCACATGACCCCTTAATAGTACTTAGCACTTTCAGAACAAAAGAGAGTAAAACAAATGCAACTTTCATTCTCTGGGGTACCTCACATGATCTCACGTAGCCCGATAGTGCTTAGCACTCAGAAAAGAATGAGGGAACTAATCCAAAGAAGCTCTGCTAATTTTCAAGCGCCTCACGTGACCCCACATGAGCACCTCAAATCTTTAGCTTCCAACACTATTTTAAGCACCTCACGTAAGAACACCTAAGCGCCGAACATACTCTAGTGTTTAATACTATAATGAGGCTGATCTTAGCCCAAATCAGCTAGGTCTGCTAAAGTCAAAATCCCTTTTAACTGAGCCCACATTATACTCAAGTCTTCTAAAATTAGTTATCTCTGATGGCATTCAAAATGATGTTCATCCCACCCCCCCTCAGTCGGGACATTGGTTCAAGGGTACATCTCTCCACACCTCTGATATATGTCGTTGTAATTCTTCAACGTCTTCAGGGGGGTGGCAGGTTCCGACAACCAACAACTTTTTAGTACATTTCTAAACCCATGGATACACCCCAATGGACTGTAATGTCCTTAAACTAACTATGGACTGCAACGTCCCTAAACTAAACTCTATGGACTATGATATCCTTAAACTCCACAGACTATGATGTCCTTAAACCATGGACCGCAATGTCCTTAAACTAAACTCTATAGACTATGATGTCTTTAAACTGAGAACTATGATATCCTTAAACTCCATGGACTATGATGTCCTTAAACCCAATGGACCGTAAAATCCTTAAACTAAAATGATAGAGCCCAAATGCTCTTTCATTGAATCTAAATGATCCTCAAACCTTGTTAAGTAGATCTTAGTCTAAAATTGGACTAATGTATCCTTAACAAACATTTAAGTTGATTTTAATCTCAAACGAGGTTAATGATCCTTAAATCAACCAAATCCAAATCTAAGAAAATATGAATTTGGACTAATCCACGCTCTATGGGCGACAACATACATTAGTTTCTGTATACAATTCACGGGCAACCAAAAACAAAACAAATACACACGATACAAAATGACCATCTGGAGAAGGAGAAAGTGGTTACTGCGATGCTGTAGCGTAATTAACTGCAGGGCTTGCGCCTGTAGGGAAGAGCGTCCCCACAATAAAAAACCCCTCGTACACGAGGGGGAATCTGATGAAGTCTGCTACAACGGCCACATCTATCTAAACCTCCGATATAAGGTGCCATAAATCAACTTGGCATCTTCAGAGAGGTGGACAGATAAAACCAAATAGCATCTGCCCCCAAATTCAGGCGAGACGTTTGTCTTCCCGGTTTTCGACGGAGAACAGATTCTGGCACGCCCGGTGGGACCTTTTCCTCTTTCCACTCCACACTTCATGTTTCGTGTTCGCGAAAGAATTGCGGTTTAATGTGGTTGCCCTTGGATTTGAGGTACTAAGATTTGGTGCCGTGCTCCTGTGCAGAGAAAATGGCTTCCAACTGCGCCAACTGCAACAACAACTCCCACCCCGTCCTCGCTATAGGAGTGACCTATGGGCCCCAAGCGGCCTCCATCTTCGCCATGCCAGTGGAACAGGTGACTCTGGCTAGCACTGGACTGTTATTTGAGACCATGATTCCATCGGCAAGCTTCAGTGTCCCAATACCGTCACAGGAAGCTCCGAAGAAGTCGGTCTTTGATCGGCTTACCACTACCATGGCCCCTCTCAACGGGCCGTCCAACTCTAAGTCTACTGTATCAGTCTTCGACAGGCTGAGCCTGAGCTCCAGTAGGCCCGTGAAGAAGCCTATAATACCCGAAGGAGTTATCCCGAAGCGGATAGCTATTCCAGCTCTAGTAAACGAAGTCATCATAGAGGCTTCTCTTGCTAAGGATCGGTCTTTGCGAGACTGGACACCCCAATTCCTGCTTCGGGTGAGTTCGTCCAAACTATTTCCCCTGCCCAAAGGTCAGTCTTTGACAGGTTGGATGTTTCTTCTCAGCGGACGTCAGTCTTTGATAGGCTGGCACCAATAACAACCCTTCACCAGAACAGGGGGCATGATGAAGCCACCCCCGTAACTGAGCCAGTACCGTCTGCAATACATGATCGACGTCGCCACTAGCGCCGAGTAAGGAAAGCTGGGGGAAGTTCCCCTTCTGGATTGACACCACCAGCTCCGATGGTGGAAGTCGATGCTGCTATTCCAACTGGGAACATCTTTGGGCCGCTTAGGAGGGTGCGCAAGGACTCTCCAACTGCCGTATTAAAAAGGTCTCCTTCACCTGTTGAAAATGTTACAAAGGCGGAGCTGGAGCAGCCTCCTCAGCGGCTGTCCTCCAAAATTCATAAAGTCTGGCGGAGAGTCCAAGGTTCCGTAATCGATAAGGACTACTCCAGCCGATAGAAGAAAATAAAGATTCAGCAAAAGGAAGACCATCCCTCCGCCCCGCCACGAAAGGTGTCGTTTGCATGGGTGCCTACATCAACAGCCCCCTCAACTTCAATCGTCCATAAAAAGAGGAAGGCGGAGAAAATCCCTATGCCTGCGACGAATCTCAAGAGCACTGAACCCAGATGCTCCAAGTCTGGGGGCATGGTAGTGCACACCGTCTACATGGCTTCCGGAAAAGAGAATAGCCGCATCTCTACGGGTCATCGACCACTCACCCGATCTGTGACAAAAGCTCAGGAGCAACAGCAAAAGCTCCAAGAGATGCTAACGAAGATGGCCGCACTCACCGGGCCAAAAGAAAACCCGGAGACGTCGTCGGAGTAGCGCCAGGAACATGAAACCAATGCCGAATTCCTCCGAAGAATGCTCGAGAAGAAAGACAAAGAGGCCGTGGAACAAGCGGCTAACATAAAGAAAATGGCGCTTCTGTTTCAAGATATAGTCGGGATGATGATACAGCCGGATCCCCCAGCTGAAGACCCTCCGATTATCCTGGAAGACGACAGAAGAGAGACATCAAACCCTTTTCCGGCTCTATCAGCGGCAAAGGAAGAGACCATCTCCAAAGCCGCCCTTGACGACTATATAGCTCGACAGATACGAGCCCATCAAGCGAACGAAGCTGCTGGCTGAGTCGTCAGAACTGGGCGACCCCATCCCAGCTGGTAAGATCAGATTAAGCACCCTCCAGGATACACAATCCCTAAATTTCATGTATATAAGGGGACATGAAACCTTCACCAGCATGTCGCCCAGTTCAGGTCCCTCTGCGGCAGTACTGGAGGCGACGATAAGCTGCTGCTTCGCCAATTCATCGACAGCTTGGCGGAGACGACCTTCGAATGGTATTCAGAGCTTCTCAACGACTCCGTCAAAACATTCACGGAGATGGAGCTATTATTCACCTAGCGTTTCGCAAGCTCCAGCGAACTCACCCCAATCATGGCGTTGATCAATACCAGGGTGAAGCCGGGAGAGACATGGGTTCAGTATGCAATTCAATGGCGCAACCTATGGTCGAAGTGCGAACAACGAATAGAAGAGGCTCCTGCAGTAGGCATGTTTGTGGGAACCCTCGATCCGCAGGCGACCATATCTCAATTCATGATGTTTTTCAAGCCAACCACCTTCCAGGCCATGATTGACAAACTAGCCCGAATAGGCCAGATTGGCCATATGCCTTCCTCTTAAAAGACGGAGCCTCGGAATGAAAAAGGGAAAAGGAAAGCGACCTTCATCGCCAATGCTCAACAACAGCCGAGTGGCCCGAGTTCGGTTGTTCGCCAAAGCAACAAGCGGCTATTTCTCGATGAGAAGCTGAGATGTCCTTGCTCGTTTCCCCGGGATAAAACAAGGAGACTGTTCGAGCTGGCAGTACGCAATGGGCTCATCACCCTACCGGAGTCGAGACACCCGCTGTAACCGAATGACGTCAAAAATCCCAATTACTGCCCCTACCACCAATTATTGGGCCATACGATCGAAGACTGCTACGTCTTCAAAAACTGGGTTGAAGACCAGTACCAACAAGGAAAGTTTGCGCTGTCCGAAAACTGGAAGGTAAATCTGCCACAACAGCACACTCCTAAAATGGTAGACACGCCGGGGGCATCATGCTCATTCATAGAGGAAGCTCCAAGGGAAGTAGTTCTTTCAGCAAAAACGAAAAGAATGCTGAAGGATCTTCAAGCATGCACCGCAATCAGGTTGAAAAGCCCGCTAGAGCCCGAGATCATTGAGGGAATGCTGAAACTGCGCCCGACACTGAGTGTTGGTAGCAAGGGGCAAAATACCCAGGTCTAGCCGTCAAAGTCTTCGAAGAAGATGAAGAAGACCAAGAAGCCCACGCAGCCTAATGACAAGCGCATGTACCTACAAAATCATATTGATACGCTGGAGGAATACAACCAGAAGGAGCAGACCCCAGTCACACTCCTTCAGTTTCTCAACCATATCCTTGAGAATAGAGGCAATGACAATGACGAGGGAGACGACGCGTCAGAAGAACCTGAAGATTACGTGGCAAGTTGTCACATGATCTCTCACTCGTTAATAGATGATAAAGAAGCTCCTGATGTAGAGAAGCTGGGGGCAGAATCGGCACCAAAATCCTTGGAACCGTCCGATGAGCTGATTGACGTGCTGCTAAACGAAGCCCGTCAGAAGAGCAAAGTTGATCGAGAACGCAAAATGGCCATATTCGAAAAAGCCAGGCGTCGACGTCAAGTGGAAGAAGTCGCGGTAAGGATAGATCACAAAACACCCCAACCAAACTAAATCACAACCTAAATGGGTGTATCCCACTTTATCGTTATGTATCCCGTCGCGTGACAAATACACGTGTATACATGATGAACAATGGATCGAAACGTCCCTAAACTAACAACGGACCGAAGCGTCCCTAAACCAGCTATGGACCACAATGTCCTAAAACTAACAATGGACTAAAACGTCTTTAATCTACTACAAACCCCCGGCATCCCCAGGCTGACGTGGTAAAAAAAAACGGTACATCCATAAGAAAAATGGGCACGGATGAAAACTAGAAAGGGCTCCGTGAGTAAAAAAAGCAGGGCTACCGGCGAGTTCATGAAAACCCGAAAGGGCGCAGACTCGTAAAAAAAAAGAAAAAAACGGTATGTCAATAAGAGAAACCGGCACGGATGAAACCCGAAAGGGCTCCGTGAGTAAAAACAGCAGGGCTACCGGCGAGTTTGTGAAAACCCAAAAGGGCGTAGACTCATAAGAAAAAAAATCTGTATGTGCACTTGCAAGGTCCTCTCGACCTTGTAAGGAGAAAATACCCGCGTGAGATCCTTACGACTCACAAGGGAGCAAAACGCTTAGGAATCTTCACGACCCCTAAGGAGAAATTACACTTACGAGATCCTCATGACTTGTAAGGAGAATGTCCCCCCTATGAGACCCTCATGGCTCACAGGATTCAAAAGTCTTAAGATACAGGGATCTGAACTTGTTCTTAAGCCATCATATCCCCCAAACTGCCCTACAGGTGGTCAATATCGACCCTTTTATACTATTTACGGGCATAAATAAACGTTTCCCCACCCAGTTCCACCAATGGCGTGAAATTTCCTCATGTGGTGAATGACACTTGTAAGTCCTCTCGACTTATAAGGAGAAAACACTTTTGCAAGATCCTTACGACTTATAAGAGAACACACACTTAAGAATCCTCACGATTCTTAAAGAGAAAACGCACTTACGAGATCCTCACAACTCGTAAGGAGAAATATCTTTATGAGACCTTTACAGCACATGAAGTCAAAAGCCTTAGTCGACAGGATCCCAATCTTGTTTGCTAAGTCACCTTTGGTCGAATCGACAAAGGCAAATGATGATTCGCTACTAGCAATAACCCAGTTATAGCGATACTGATGCCTTAATTGGTATCAAATTCCAAGTTCCATACTCGCGGCAAAAGTCAGCGAGCCATAAGTGCATATGAAATAGCAGAAATGATAGAGCAACTTGCAACAAAATCAGCAAGTAAAATATATGCATACAAAAATAGCTGAAATGATTGGGCAACTTGCAATAAAAAGCAGCGAGTAAAAAGAAAAATAGCCGAAATAATTGGGCAATGCAAAAAATAGCCTAAATGATTAGGCAATCGTGACTTTCGCGGTATAAAAAGCTAAAATGATAGAGTATCGTGGAAATAAATAAAAAAAAATGATGAAAGAATGAAACTTTTGCCCTACAGCTAAGTCCATACTAGCCTCTGTATACAATCCATGGGCATAAACGAAAAGGGAACCACATGTCCCAACAAACTCTGTCAAAGGGAAAGTCAGATCTCGACAGCAACATCTGCATCCCACAATACCAACAACGAAGTTCCTCCTCCTACCAGCAGGACACAGACGCGACACCACCAATCGGAACCACGACAAAATCCCCAGTTCCAAGACTCTACGGTTCACAGACAATCTAGAGTCAGCTCCGACATCGCAGAAAGCGGAGCAAGTCAACCCGACACCGCAGAAAGCGGAAATACGTCATCAAATGATCCCGTCGTGGAAATACGTCAGCAAATGACCTCGTCGCGGAAATATGTCATTAAATGACCCCGTCGCGGAAATGCGTCAGCAAATGACCCCATCGCGGAAATGCGTCAGCAAATGACCCGTCGTGGAAATACGTCATCCAATGACCTCGTCGCGGAAATACGTCATCCAATGAAACCGTCTCGGAAACACGTCAGCAAATGACCCCATCACGGAAATACGTCAGCAAATGACCCTGTCGCGGAAATACGTCATCCAATGACCCCGTCGCGGAAATACGTCATCCAATGACCCCGTCTTGGAAACACGTCAGCAAATGACCCCGTCGCGGAAATACGTCATCCAATGACCCCGTCTCCGAAATACGTCATCCAATGACTCCATCTCGGAAATACGTCAGCAAATGACCCCGTCTCGGAAATACGTCTTTAAATGACCCCGTCTCGGAAATACGTCTTCAAATGACCCCGTCGCGGAAATACGTCATTCGAGGACCCCGTCGAGAAAATACGTCATCCAATGATCCCGTTGCGGAAACACATCATCCAATGACCCCATCTCGGAAACACTTCATCCAATGACCCCGTCTCGAAAACAAGTCAGCAAATGACCCCGTCTCGGAAACACGTTATCAAATGACCCCGCCGCGGAAATACGTCATCAAATGACCCCGTCGTGGAAACATGTCATCCAATGACCCCGTCTCAGAAATATGTCATCCAATGACCCCGTCTCGGAAATACGTCAGCAATGAGCCCGTTTCGAAAATACGTCATCCAATGACTTCATCTCGGAAAAAAGTCAACCAATCTCCAAGGAAATCAGTGTCCTTAGCAAGACTTTTCGATTCAGGAAAATCAGCGTCCTTGGCGAGAACCTCTCGATTCGTGTCGACCCGCAAGGAAATCAGTGTCTTTGCAGGAATTTCTCGACTCACTTTGACCCGCAAGGAAATCAGTGTCTTTGCAGGAATCTCTCGATTCGTCTTGACCTACAGGGAAATTAGAGTCCCTACGCATAAAGAAAATTCTCTTGTGGGATCCTTACGATTCTCAAGAGAAAACGTACTTAGGAGTCTTCATGACCCATGAGGAGAAAAGACACCTACGGGATCCTCTCGACTCGTAGGGAGAAAAGTCTTTATGAGACCTTCATGGCTTATAAAGTTGAAAAGTCTTAGGTGGCAGAGCCTAACCTTATCTCCTAAGCCATCATTGTCCTGCAAGGAGGTCAAGATGGACTATCTATGGGCCACACTCTCTGAAGTCGAACATTGACAAAGAGGGAAACAACCACTTACGAGTCCTCTCGACTTGTAAGGGAGAAAATTCTCTTATGAGATCCTGTCACGCCCCGCTTCCCAGAGTACGCAAACTTGGGCACGTGACATAGCCAACCATGCTACCTGCGGGTAGGACGCATCCGTCCACAGTCACATTTCGGTTGTAGAGATATCAAGAAATCAGTAAAATAAACTAAACTAATACATGTCCAAATCCATAATAACAAGAATCAATAAATAATAAGTGCGGAAGCTAATGATCCAATACAATGAATAAACAGTACGTCCCATAATGCGGGCTCACAACTGGAAATGAAAATAAATAAACTAAACTCTAAGGAACTCACAGTTCAGCCTGCTGGCTGAAGTACTCCTGCTCGGTCGATGACAAGGGTACGGAATCTGGGCCATGCAAAACCCAGACGTCAGCGCGTCATGGTATCAAGTATACAGTATAAACATGGTAATAAACAATGCAAGCATGAACATGAATAAAGCAGTAATAAGAAGTAACAAGCAGGGTAATGTGCAATGGTGACTAAACTGTCCTATCAGGTTTTCTACTCTATAGTCTTTGAAACCAATTGATGAATCGTCGATGTAACTCAATAGTATCCCGTGCGTGCCCGGGACCACGGTCATGATCCTCGGGGCTGAACCCGAGACGTGCCGCTAAGCAGTAAAAGTAGGTAGTAGGATGGACGAGTGATGTCAGCATCATCACTCCCGGACTGGCCAAGCCCGTAAGACTGATCAGAACAATGTATCGAACTGTTGAGTTACAAGTCGGTTTCACCTTTGATTTCCCCATACCCCCAAACTATGTATGTCAGGTCAGGTGTTCAGTAGTCAAGGACTAATGCCAACACAAAGTCAAGTAAAAGTAGGTCTGTCTGGATCGACAGCAGGAATGGTTAGGTTTGTCGGCATTAGGCATGAAATCATGAAACAGGTAATGTCATGGTACGACAGGGTGAGTCGGTATGTATGTATATGTCAGGTGTATCAGGGTCAGGCCAATATGTCGTGCAATCGGGTAAGTGCTCACAACAGGTACACAATCAATAACGAACAACAGCAGGAAACAGTATTTAACCACAATATTCCATATAACCATAGTGATGTTTACATTCTCTTATTAACATGTTCAATCATCTTTAGGGTGTAATAGCCACAAGGTAAAGCAATATCCGCAATTATAAATTAAGGAACTATATGAAATCATACTAAATAATAATAATTGTCTCATGAATGGTTTAACAGTTTAAGCAGATATGATTTAGTCGTTTTGTTTAGTTAAAGCATGGATTGATGTGGGTTAATTGATTTCGAGGAACTGTTGTAACGATTCCGTTATAAAGATAACAGCAATAATACGATATCGAATGCCATCACTAAGTTACGGTATTAAATAGTTTGAATTAAATTGCGTGGCAAGACTAGATCTCGCACGCTAGCATGTTCAAGCAAGTATTCAGATACTTGCCTCGACGGTCTGCAAACGGGAACACGGATGCGATGTCGGCAGAAAACGCGATATGAAAGCACGGGCCACGGATCGAGTCCCAACAGGGATCAACGAGATCACACGGACCAGGGGACCTTGCTGGAGCGTCGGGTTCGCCAAGACGGCACGGTCGGATTCCGGCAACGACAAAAGGGAGCGAAGTTAGCAATACGATAGGATACAAGCGACTACGACCAGCAAGGGGGATGATTTGCACAAAGGAAGGAAAGGGGACACTTACAGAGAGGTGTACCAGGTGACCCCGGCGAGCTCGACGGCGCTGGAACGCCGGCGAAGCAACGGCAGCGGCTGCAGCAAGGGTTAAAGGCTTCGGGGTGCGCGGGAGAGGGTGCTGCGGCAAGCTGGAGGAGAGGGGGTCGGCTCTGGTGGTCGAGGGGGAGAAGGAGGCGGCCCTGGTGACGACGGCGAGGTCGCCGGTGCGTTCTCCGGTGAACAGCGGGTAGGCAATGGATGAAGGCTCGGGTTGGTGGTCCGGCGAGGAGAGGAAGGGAGGTGCTGACGAGGTCTCGACGAGGAGGGTGAGAGGGAGTCGTGGGAGGCGTCGGCGGCGAGGGGCGGCGTCGACGTCGGCTGTGCAGGGTTGGAGGCGACGCCGGGAGTTGGGTGCAGTGCGGGAAGGAGCGGGAGAAGCGAGGGGATGGAGGTGCGGTTAGGTCGAGGGTGTGTTGCTGGTGGCGACGAGGTCACGGAAAGGCCGGCGGTGAGGTCGCGAGGGTTAGGGTTAGGGTTTCGTGATGGAGGAAGATGGGTTGAGGCGGCTGCAGCGTAGGGTTTTAAATATAGAGGGAGAGAGAGAGAGAGGGATTGGAGAGCGAAAGAGAGATTGAGGGAAGAGAGAGAGAGAGAGGGATTGGAGAGAGAAAGAGAGATTGAGGGAAGAGAGAGAGAGAGATGGGGAACAGGAGGCGGGGCCCACGAGCTCAATGGGAGCTCGTGATTGGCTGGGAAAAAATATGAGAAGGATTTTAGTAGGATTCGTGAAGGATTTAACAGTTAGGAATTAATATTCGTATATGATTTTAGTTTTAGATATTAAATTGAAACGGGCCCTTTTTGGCGCGAAATGAAACATTTCCAAATCGCGCCCGGGTTGTGCCTAAATGTTCCAAATTCAAATTATAGATTTTAAGCGGGTTCCAAATTTTGAAAATAGGTGTTTAATGATTAAAATGCATGCCCCCAAGTCGGACACTTGCACGCGCGCGTAGTCGCCCAAACTGGCCCGTTTAGCCAAACGGAACGGAATCTCGACACGCGGACGCTACCACGCGACTAGTGGCGACGAGTAGGCTAACATGGACATCTTAAATTTCATTTTAGGAGTTAAAATTTTATGTGCCAAAATGACTTAACCGGGTAAAATTTAGCAACAAACACCAGAAAATCAGGAAAATTGGAATGAGCAATAAACAACCCTCAACTAGTAATATGAATAGTATTATTAGGCTCGGGTGTTACATCATACCCAACTACAAAAAGAATTTCGTCCTCGAAATTCCAAGAATACAAGATAGCTAACTACTAGAAAAGATGAAGGAATTTCTGCCGGATCTCGTCTTCTCGCTCCCAAGTGGATTCTCCATGCGATCGATTACCCCAAGAAACTAGCACAAGAGGGATAACCTTGATCTTAAGAACCTTTTCTCTTCGATCCTTGATTTCAACTGGTCGCTCCTCGAAAGTCAGGTCCTCCTGTACGGTCAACTCTGAATGATCCAAGACATGAGTCTCATCACGAACATACCTCCGTAGTTGAGACACATGAAACACATCGTGAACTCCTGCTAATGACGGTGGTAACGCCAACCGGTACGATACCTCTCCAACACGCTCCAATATCTCGAAGGGTCCAACGAATCGGGGACTAAGCTTTCCCCGACTTCCAAAGCGAATCACCCCTCTAGTCGGTGATATCTTCAGGAATACCAAATCACCCACGGCGAACTCTAGAGGTCTTCTTGACGTGTCGGCCCAACTTTTCTGTCTGTCTTGAGCTGCCTTCATATGCTTCCTGATTGTATTCACCTTCTCGACTGTCTGTACCACCAAATCTGGTCCTAGTAACCTTCGTTCACCAACATCATCCCAACAAACAGGTGAACGGCACTTACGACCATACAGTGCTTCAAACGGGGCTATCTGAATAGTTGCTTGGAAGCTGTTGTTGTATGAAAACTCCACCAGGTGTAGATGATCTTCCCAAGAACCTTTGAAATCCAACATGCAAGCCCTCAACATATCTTCAAGGGTCTGGATCGTCCTCTCCGATTGCCCATCAGTCTGAGGATGATAAGCTGTGCTAAACTTCAGTCGAGTCCCCAAACTTTCTTGTAAACTCCTCCAAAAGTGCGACAAGAACCGAGTGTCCCGATCGGACACGATGCTTATCGGTACTCCATGCAATCTGACAATCTCCTGCATGTACCGCTCTGCCAAAGTCTCCGTCGATTGACCAACCCGAAACGGAATAAAGTGAGCTGCCTTGGTCAACCGATCGACAATCACCCATACTGCATTGTTGCCCTTTGGACTCCGGGGTAAAGCCGTTACGAAATCCATGGTTATATGTTCCCACTTCCACTGAGGAATCGGAAATGGTTGCAATAAACCAGCAACCCTTTGGTGCTCAGCCTTGACTTGCTGACACACCAAGCACTTAGCCACGAAGCGAGCAATCTCCCGTTTCATACCTTCCCACCAGAAGTGCTGTCGAATATCTTGATACATCTTTGTCCCTCCTGGATGTACAGAGTAAACTGAATTGTGTGCCTCCTTCATAAGCTCTTCACGCACATCCCCTTTTGGCACACACACACGGATACCATACCTCAACGAACCATCTTCGTGGATCAATAAATCGGTTCGTAGTCCGGCTCCAACCTGCTCTCGAAACTTTTGCAGTCTAGGATCCTGCGATTGCGCCGCTTTAATCTTCTCAACTAAGGACGATTGTACTTGCAACTGCATCAACTGTCCTGTAGCATGTGGTAGCACAACCTCCAAGTCAAATCTTCGAAACTCCTCAACAATCTCTCTCTGTGCAGTCAATAACTGAATTGCTGGTAACCGACTTAGCGCATCTGGCACGACGTTAACTTTTCCCGGATGGTACTTAAGATCAAGGTCGTAGTCGGCTATCAGCTCCAACCATCTGCGTTGCCTCATGTTCAACTCCTTCTGAGTGAACACGTATTTCAAACTCTTGTGATCCGTAAAGACTTCAACTCTCTCGCCCAGAAGGTAGTGTCTCTAAATCTTCAGGGCGAAGATCACGGCTGCAAGCTCCAAGTCGTGAGTCGGATAGTTCTTCTAATGAGTCTTCAGCTGTCTCGATGCGTAAGCGACGACTTTTCCCGTTCTGCATTAAAACACATCCCAATCCTTTTCCAGATGCGTCGCTATGAATCACCAGTCCTCCTGAATTATCCGGTACGGTCAGGATCGGGGCGGTTATCAACTTCTGCTTCAACGTCTCGAAGGCCAATGCACATCCATCCGTCCAAACAAACGGTACCTCCTTACGCGTAAGCTTGGTTAACGGCTCGGCTACGCGAGCGAAGTTCTCCACAAATCTTCTGTAGTAACTGGCGAGTCCAAGAAAACTCCTTATCTCCGCAACATTCTTCGGAATAGGCCAATCTCGAACTGCTGCAATCTTCTCGGGATCAACGGCGATTCCATTGCCCGACACAACATGCCCCAGAAACTTCACTTCCTCCAGCCAGAATTCGCACTTACTCATCTTCGCAAATAATTTCTCCTGTCTCCACATCTGTAGGACCCAATGATATCCGGATCGCAAATCCAGTTTCGAGAATACCCTCGCGCCACTAAACTGCTCATAGAATTCTCCAATGCGAGGGATCGGGTACTTATTCTTAACAGTCACCCGGTTCAATTCTCGATAATCAATGCACATCCTTCTCGTGCCATCCTTCTTCTTTACTAAAAGAACTGGAGCTCCCCACGGCGAGTTGCTGCTTCGAATCCATCCCTTCTCGAGTAATTCACCCACTTGTTTCTTAACTTCTTCCAATTCCACCGGTGCCATCGAATAATAAGATTTTGATACTGGCGCTGCACCAGGAATAAGGTCAATCGCAAACTCCACATCTCGCTTCGGCGGTAAGCCCGAAATATCTTCAAACACATTCATAAAGTCGCGAACAACTGCCGGCTCTTCATTACTATCCACTACCATAGCCGCAAGAACATTGTTCGTCGGCCTAGCCCTAAACTCGACTGGCCCGACAGAACTGCTTTCTCCAATGAAAGTAAACTTAGGATGTCCGGGAATCTGGAAAATTACGTTCCTTGCCCTACAGTCAATGTGGGCGTGGAAAGTGCCAAGAAAATCCATCCCCAAGACAACCTCAAAACTGCCCGTATCTATCACCAAGAAATCTGCAAAAAGCTCTCGTCCGCAAACAACAACTGTACAATCTCTACATTCCTTACTAGCTATGATTTTCCCATTCCCAGTGTGTATGTCCCAGAAACTAGACAGGGTCGTGCAGGTGATCGAGTGTGTAGTTATAAATTTGGATGACCTAAACAGTGGGATGCTCCGAAATTAAGTAATGCCAAGCGGGAAAACCATGAACGAGTAAATTACCTGAAACCACTTCTCCCGATGCCTTAGCTTCCTCAGCTGTCAACGTGAACGCTCGAGTCTGATTTGGTCCTTGGGTAAGCCGTTCCCGCCCTTGGAACGAACCCTGCGGAGGCTTCGACGGACAAGCATTAACGGCGTGATCTGCCGCTCCACATCTAAAACAGAGTCCCAGTCTTCTTCGACAATCCCTTTTCATGTGGCCCGGTAAATTGCAGTAGTTACAACTTATGCTCTTTCTTCGATCAGCGATCACAGGCTTCTTCATTGGCACCACGCTGCGCCTGTTCACCGGAATACTTCTACGTACGGATGTGGGGTCCCGTGCAAATGCTGGTTCCAGCTCGATTTGTTCCTTTAGTTTCTCCAGCAATCCCCTTATCACTCTTTTCCTGGCGGCTAAGACCGCACGCCCTGGGTCCATCTCCAAATTCTGACCGGCCATATTCCTGGAAATCAAAGTACCCAACATTAGCATGATGATAGATTTCGAGTATAGATCAAGGCTAGAACTCCAAGATACTTAAATAGAGTACTGCATTGTAGCTATGCTGCGGTATCATAGCCACAATTACTTAACTCCACCCAAGTCGCCAAAGTCCTAGGGATAACAAGAAATCAGGTTTCCGAGTCGACATGCAAAGTAAGTTTGCACGTCGTAAAAGATATAATCAGGAAGAATGTGATTCAAGAATGGTAAAACGGTCAATGTGGCTGGACATGTTTCCTAAACACGGGTATTCTGATTCGTGTATTGGGTACAATACCCAACTACAAAGAATCAACCCAACTAACCTATGGCTCTGAAACCATAAAACCATGTCACGCCCCGCTTCCCAGAGTACGCAAACTTGGGCACGTGATATAGCCAACCATGCTACCTGCGGGTAGGACGCATCCGTCCACAGTCACATTTCGGTTGTAGAGATATCAAGAAATCAGTAAAATAAACTAAACTAATACATGTCCAGATCCATAATAACAAGAATCAATAAACAATAAGTGCGGAAGCTAATGATCCAATACAATGAATAAACAGTACGTCCCATAATGCGGGCTCACAACTGGAAATGAAAATAAATAAACTAAACTCTAAGGAACTCACAGTTCAGCCTGCTGGCTGAAGTACTCCTGCTCGGTCGACGACAAGGGTACGGAATCTGGGCCATGCAAAACCCCAGACGTCAGCGCGTCATGATATCAAGTATACAGTATAAACATGGTAATAAACAATGCAAGCATGAACATGAATAAAGCAGTAATAAGAAGTAACAAGCAGGGTAATGTGCAATGGTGACTAAACTGTCCTATCAGGTTTTCTACTCTATAGTCTTTGAAACCAATTGATGAATCGTCGATGTAACTCAATAGTATCCCGTGCGTGCCCGGGACCACGGTCATGATCCTCGGGGCTGAACCCGAGATGTGCCGCTAAGCAGTAAAAGTAGGTAGTAGGATGGACGAGTGATGTCAGCATCATCACTCCCGGACTGGCCAAGCCCGTAAGACTGATCTGAACAATGTATCGAACTATTGAGTTACAAGTCGGTTTCACCTTTGATTTCCCCATACCCCCAAACTATGTATGTCAGGTCAGGTGTTCAGTAGTCAAGGACTAATGCCAACACAAAGTCAAGTAAAAGTAGGTCTGTCTGGATCGACAGCAGGAATGGTTAGGTTTGTCGGCATTAGGCATGAAATCATGAAACAGGTAATGTCATGGTACGACAGGGTGAGTCGGTATGTATGTATATGTCAGGTGTATCAGGGTCAGGCCAATATGTCGTGCAATCGGGTAAGTGCTCACAACAGGTACACAATCAATAACGAACAACAGCAGGAAACGGTATTTAACCACAATATTCCATATAACCACAGTGATGTTTACATTCTCTTATTAACATGTTCAATCATCTTTAGGGTGTAATAGCCACAAGGTAAAGCAATATCCGCAATTATAAATTAAGGAACTACATGAAATCATACTAAATAATAATAATTGTCTCATGAATGGTTTAACAGTTTAAGCAGATATGATTTAGTCGTTTTGTTTAGTTAAAGCATGGATTGATGTGGGTTAATTGATTTCGAGGAACTGTTGTAACGATTCCGTTATAAAGATAACAGCAATAATACGATATCGAATGCCATCACTAAGTTACGGTATTAAATAGTTTGAATTAAATTGCGTGGCAAGACTAGATCTCGCACGCTAGCATGTTCAAGCAAGTATTCAGATACTTGCCCCGACGGTCTGCAAACGGGAACACGGATGCGATGTCGGCAGAAAACGCGATATGAAAGCACGGGCCACGGATCGAGTCCCAACAGGGATCAACGAGATCACACGGACCAGGGGACCTTGCTGGAGCGTCGGGTTCGCCAAGACGGCACGGTCGGATTCCGGCAACGATAAAAGGGAGCGAAGTTAGCAATACGATAGGATACAAGCGACTACGACCAGCAAGGGGGATGATTTGCACAAAGGAAGGAAAGGGGACACTTACAGAGAGGTGTACCAGGTGACCCCGGCGAGCTCGACGGCGCTGGAACGCCGGCGAAGCAACGGCAGCGGCTGCAGCAAGGGTTGAAGGCTTCGGGGTGCGCGGGAGAGGGTGCTGCGGCAAGCTGGAGGAGAGGGGGTCGGCTCTGGTGGTCGAGGGGGAGAAGGAGGCGGCCCTGGTGACGACGGCGAGGTCGCCGGTGCGTTCTCCGGTGAACAGCGGGTAGGCAATGGATGAAGGCTCGGGTTGGTGGTCCGGCAAGGAGAGGAAGGGAGGTGTTGACGAGGTCTCGACGAGGAGGGTGAGAGGGAGTCGTGGGAGGCGTCGGCGGCGAGGGGCGGAGTCGACGTCGGCTGTGCAGGGTTGGAGGCGACGCCGGGAGTTGGGTGCAGTGCGGGAAGGAGCGGGAGAAGCGAGGGAATGGAGGTGCGGTTAGGTCGAGGGTGTGTTTCTGGTGGCGACGAGGTCACGGAAAGGCCGGCAGTGAGGTCGCGAGGGTTAGGGTTAGGGTTTCGTGATGGAGGAAGATGGGTTGAGGCGGCTGCAGCGTAGGGTTTTAAATATAGAGGGAGAGAGAGAGAGGGATTGGAGAGAGAAAGAGAGATTGAGGGAAGAGAGAGAGAGAGGGATTGGAGAGAGAAAGAGAGATTGAGGGAAGATAGAGAGAGAGATGGGGAACAGGAGGCGGGGCCCACGAGCTCAATGGGAGCTCGTGATTGGCTGGGAAAAAATATGAGAAGGATTTTAGTAGGATTCGTGAAGGATTTAACAGTTAGGAATTAATATTCGTATATGATTTTAGTTTTAGATATTAAATTGAAACGGGCCCTTTTTGGCGCGAAATGAAACATTTCCAAATCGCGCCCGGGTTGTGCCCAAATGTTCCAAATTCAAATTATAGATTTTAAGCGGGTTCCAAATTTTGAAAATAGGTGTTTAATGATTAAAATGCATGCCCCCAAGTCGGACACTTGCACGCGCGCGTAGTCGCCCAAACTGGCCCGTTTAGCCAAACGGAACGGAATCTCGACACGCGGACGCTACCACGCGACTAGTGGCGACGAGTAGGCTAACATGGACATCTTAAATTTCATTTTAGGAGTTAAAATTTTATGTGCCAAAATGACTTAACCGGGTAAAATTTAGCAACAAACACCAGAAAATCAGGAAAATTGGAATGAGCAATAAACAACCCTCAACTAGTAATATGAATAGTATTATTGGGCTCGGGTGTTACAGATCCTTATGAATCTCATGAGAAAATGCACTTAGGAATCCTCACGATTCCTAATGAGAAAATACACCTGCGAGAGCCTCTCGACTCGTAGGGAGAAGTCTTTGTGGGCCATAAAGTTGAAAAGTCTTAGATAACAGACCTGAACCTGTTTCCTAAGCCGTCGTTGTCCTGCAAGGAGATCAAGATAGACTATTTACGGAACACATTTGCTAAAAGGGACACGCTAATATGAAATAAAGTATACATCTTTTATTAATGAGTTCAAAATGAATACAAGATACATTTCATAAAAAGAATCAAAATGGATACAAAATAGTCTCTCATTCAGAAGTGAATACAAGAAAAGGAGAGTGTACAAAAAATCTTCAAGCCGGTGGATGGTGTAATAAATTCGTCAGTTCATCATTCTTCCGCTGGGCCTCGGCTTCATGTTTTGTTATTGCCACAAGACGGGTCTCCGCCTGGGGCTATTGGGTCTGATATGATGTGAACCGGCTCTCGAGCTCCCTTTCGGTGGTCTGATGAGCTTTAACCATCTCATGGGTAAAAATGACGGCTTTGTCGAGAGCGACTACTTCAGTGATAACTTCTTGAAGTACTCGCCAGATTTCATGGGCATGAGTGGCCTTGGTAGTGAGTAGAGCCTGGAGTTCTCCTAAAGCATTCGAGGCTAACTCCCTCGCCAAAAATTTTCGGTTGAGCCTCTTCTCACATGATTGCAGATTCGCGGTGCACCGTTCAATCAACCCCCGCAAGTCCGTCTTTGCAGCAAGGACCTCTGAGGGAAGGTGTACGCATTCAAGAACATGTAAGCAAGCCTCCACTCAGCGACAATACTCTACCTAGACATGCACTAAGGTTTCATCGTGGTAAGGGGCAAGAAAGGGTAAAGAGATGTTGGCTTCGGCAGCAAATTCTTTGGCTGTGATCGAACTATCAGCATGAAGATCTTCGATAAGAGCCGACATTGAGTGGATGCTTTGTTTCGCCATCCGTTCAGACGCACACTGGGCATAAGGGCCTGGTGGCATAATGATGCGAGTCTCCAGCGGGGTAAGAGCGGGCAAAACTGTTAAGATTCGTGAACAATCAGCGAGATTTGTAAACAAAGAATAAATGGAACAACGTTAGAACCTTACTTACCCACAGTCATGCAAGGAGGGTTTAAAATATCCCCAGGCCCGTCGAGGATCTCAACTTCGTCGTCAGCTTCCAGAACTACAGAAGACATATTAGAATCGTTATACGAAATAATGATAATACAATGAAGGGGTCAAATAACACCAACCTTTCCCAGAAGAGAGGAAAAAGCTTTGCGGGGATATTGCCTGTGGGGCGGCCATCTCGAGTAAACGCTGAAAAGACTTTCTGGGGATAGATCCACGATGGACGTCACCAACCCTCGTAATTCTGAAAAGGCAGAAAGATTCAGATAATGGAAAGATCATTAAAATAAAATATAGAAGACTACCTTCGATGCTCCTCCCGCTTTGAACTGGAGGGATAGCAGCTCCGGCAGCCTCCTCTATATCCTCAGGCGCATCACCGAGGACGTGGGCTGGCGTAGCAGCTTCCAGTCGTGAAACGACATTTTCCATTTCAAGCCCCAACGAGGGAACATGGCCATGGAAGTACTTTCTATAATCTTCAAGGCGCCAACAGAAACATCCATCGGGTCTATAACCGACAAGGCCGCCTCTATGGAAGGTGTAAGCAATGAAGAAGTAATGGCTATCATCGGAAGCTCCGTAGCAGGAATAGTAGCTATAACAATCTCTTCCGCACCTGCCAATGCCTTATCGGAGACATTTGTAAAATCCACAGGCGGAGCACGACTTGGACTCAAATCCTCTGTCATCACTGAAGTCCCTGCAAAGTTTTTCACGAAGATAAGGAGATATAAAAGCAATACAAATTATTTGCTGAAAGGAAAAAATATGGAAAGCACACATACCGATGTGCCAAGATGCTTCTAGTATGGCTTCTTCAAGCCGTCGTTCCTTCTTGAGGAAGTGTGCTCGCCGGGGTTCAAATGCAGATTCATGGCCACTGGTCTTTAATGCCAGCTCATCTTCGGAAGCGGCTGAGATAGGTTGCTTGAGGGCTATCTCATCTTCCCATCGTAGGGGACCCATATGTACCTTCCGTAGTGATGGGGATCTTCATAGAATATGACGCGAGGGTAAGGTTTCTTCAGGACACCCACATTCTCAGTTTCGTCTTGTGAGCGCCTTATAGCCTCAGCCAATTGTGCGGCTTCCTTGGCAGACGAACCTGAAAAGAGAAGACCGTCATCCGGCTCTTGCATGGATATTGGCTCGTCTTGAACAATAGGCTCAGATTCCAGCAAAAGGTCAAGCAGACCGGTGACCGTCTTCTTTCTCCTCTTCGACCCAGAATTAATGCTGGAAGAAGATCATTTCCTTCCCTTCGGCACTTTGGCGCGATGTTGACCCACTTCCCTTCACTATCCACTTTTGGAGACACCACTGCTGATAGCGTCACCACTAATTGCACTGCCGCTGGTGCTTCGGCGGAAGCCTTTGATTGAGCTCTAGTGCGCATTGGCATCCCTACAGTGGGAGGAATCGATTCGGTTTCTGCGACTTGCGAGATAAGGACCACGCCACCATCCCTTAAGAGTGGGCGAACGAATGACCGCGGTCGCAACGGAACGCTGGCAGCTTGGGTTGGAGATGGAGTCTTATACTCGAATAGTACCCGCCTCTCCTCAGCAATAACAAGACCAACCTGATGGCGATACCAGCCCACAAAGGACCCTACATGAACACAAAGCCAGTGTTCTGGTTCTGGGATCATGAACACAAAGCCAGTGTTCAGCCGCATGAAGTGATGAATGACGTCGCGAATAACTCCTAGAGATGAGGTAGGCTCAACCAAAAACGGTTTGAAGGGGACGCCCTGATTATAACCCAATTGCCGAGCGAAGCGGTGCGGATTATACCACATGAGGAGAGCCGTATCATTCCGTCGGAACACCAAATAGCCCGGCCTAATCGAATACAAATGCATGACCTCCTTAGGCTTTAAAGATGGCGCTTCCCCTTTCGACAAGTTGAATAGCTATTGGAAGGGCCCTGCCAGGGCAGAAAGAACTCGATCAATAAACACATCGCACCCTCATTAGCATATGTATTGAGAAGAACGTGGAGGGCCCCTAGCTGAGTCGGATCGGGAGTGGAGGCATCCACCAATCTCATAACTCGCGGGAAGGTGTAGGAGTCATAGAAACTCGGTCGTCGATGTGCTGCGAATGCCCCTAGCACATGCATTTCAATCCAAGATGTGAAGTAATGAAGGGGGAGATTCACAACATCTACACCTGGAGTCGAAGTGTTGGCTGCAACACTTAACCCATGATAATGGTGCAATAATCCTGCAATACCAACGGTCAACCTTGCCCCTTCAGCTGCACGATGGGCGGGGTAGAAGGCAGAAGCTCTCATGAAGCGGCGGTGGGTTGGTATCGCAAACCAACTGAGCCAGAGGCTAATAAAGCCGACGAAGAAGGTCTCTTCGTCTATGCCGGGGGCCGCAATTGCATCAAAAGACAAGGTCGACGTGATCAGGATGTAAAACTGCGGTAAATCTTCTTTTTTGGCTAGCAGCTTATTCAACCTAAACCCAAAAGGGTCGTCGATATTCGCAAACTTTGGGGCAACCTTGGATAGAGCATCTTCCCGGATGAAGCAGGTAATGAAACTCTCGAAAGTGACGCCCTGCCTCTCTGACGTCGCAAACAATCTGTCAAAGAACCCAGAGTCTTGATTAGACTAGGATACTTATGATGGACAGCAGTTTCGGGTGTCAGGCCGTCAAGCGTAGCCGGCATGGTGGAGAAAACATATTCATCTGGAGGCAGCAACTCCTCATAATGCTCACCGCTGATTGGCAACCCTGAAATCTCACGAAACTCATCCAATGAAATAGACACCTCTCGATCCCTAGCAAAAAGGTGTTGGTAGGAAGATTCCATTGGTTTACAAAAGCTTTGATCCACCAGACGTGAGGAGCCTGATAGTGGAATAGCGACGCGTATACTGCCTGATACAGCCCGACTTTTTACAGTCTGGCGCGATGGGCGGAAAGAATGTAGCGAGCCGAAATAAGGTAGTCCACCGGGTGCCAGGGAGTAACACCCACTTTATAGACCTGCCCCCAAGGTCGAGCTTCACCTTGGCAAATTCGACGCCTCAAGATATCTATAGCCGGCAAGGGCTAGTTGGGTATCCCGGGTGTAAAGGGCTCAAGCCGGCCCAAAGAAGTCCAATTGGTCACCTCCACCGCGTAAGCAGTCTATGGGCATTCCATCAGCAGTATAGGGCAAAGAGGTTCCGCTGGCTCTTCACAAATAAAACTTCGGCGCCTCCGGATGATGTGGCCATACCAAGTGCCCCATAATAGCAGACTTGTTTGGTCTTTATCATAAGCTCTGATCATCGCCATTGCCTCCTCATCCGACGGTGATTGTGGAAAGGCGGCATCCGAGCGGGTGTAAGGGAAATAAGGAAGAGAAGCCATTATTCCTAAAATACGGAAAGGAAGAAGCATTAGTGAAACCCACATACATACATAAATACATACATACATACATACATATATATATATATATATATATATATATATATAAAACAGGATGTCTGTTTTGTGGGACCACTGCCTACAAAACACATGGACCCCACAAAATCAATATGGCATCGCACCAATGATGAGACAGGGAAATCATTATGAGAATCAAAAAGATTCTCATTAAATAGACATTGGAATTCCAAACAACTCTTGGGAAAACAGACTCTGCTAAGGCACACAACAAATTTAAAATTTGCGCAAATAAGGGTAAAACCCTATGCAATGATTTTCAAGAGTACCAGGGAATAAAATTCCTAAAGGGCCCTTTTGATCTTTCAGAGCTAAGCTCTTCGCCTGAGGAATTAAATTCCTTTATATGATGGAATTAAATTCCAAAACTCACAAAAAACATATATGAGAAATAAAATTCCATGAACCCTCAAAAAACAGAGGTGAATGTTCGAGATATGGAGGTTTACTACTCAAAAATCACATCTTTGGATCCCTAAGTAGATGGGTTTCAGAGGAGAGCAAAGCTCTCATGATGGATTCAAAATCCAGAGAATTTTTGTCCAAAAAGAATAGTTTTTCTGATGTGCAAGATATTTACCTAAAAAAGGTTTCTTTTTGACAGAGTTTAACTCTGGGATTGCAATGGCAGAGAACTATGCTCTGAGGAGGAGAATTAAATTCTCAAAGAAAACGAAAGAGGAAGAAGATGAAGGAAATAGTGGCTATATAAGAAACCAAACCCTCGCATTTATAAGACGTGACAAGGGCGGTTCATCTTCCCATTCCCCTAGGCAATCCAACGGCTGTAAATGTGACAGCGTTGCACACACGTGCAAACCACGTGAGAACAACGCTGTAGGGGCATTTGTTCTCTGATAAAAAAACTGAATAATAAATAAAAAAGCAATGAGAAAACCCCCCAAATGGAGCATCACGTGCCCACACGTGATAGGAACCACGCTTAACAAAATAAGCCGAAACTAAGCCTCACGTGCAGACATGTAACCCTTATATACAGAGTATATGAGCGCTTATCTAAAACAAACAATTGGCCAGAGAAAAAACCCACGTGATAGCACGTGACGCTCTTTGGTATGCCTAATTTAGTGAGGTCACGTGCTACACGTGATGGGCTCCTAAGCCTTCTGAACCGATAGAATTAAATTCTAATTAAAAGGAATCAAAAGCTTTATGCTTAATTTGTTAAGTCACGTGCTACACGTGATGGGCTCCTAAGCCTTCTGAACCGGTAGAATTAAATTCTAGTTAAAAGGGATCAAAAACTTTATTGGGAAAATATTTCCTTGGATCTTTTTAAACAAGAAAGATTACGCTCTATAAAACAGAGCGCCGCTAGATTAAAGATCCAAAGGTGATTAAAAATCACCAATCTACAGAAAAATTCTGTGCAAGGAAATATCTTCCTAAACTTGTTAAGAACAACAAAAGAAACATCTTCTGTAAAACAGAGTCCTTGGATTAAAAATCCAATGGTAAATAAAATTCACCGAATGATCTAAAAGATCGTGTTGGTTGATCAAAATCTCTCAATGGGAGATTCTCTAAACAAATTGATTCTTTTCTTTCTCCTATAAATACGAGCCAGAAAAAGAAAAAAAAGGAGAAGGAGAGAGAAAACCCCCCTCGTAAGAAAAAGAAAAGAGAATTTAATTCTTCAGAGAGAAGAAAATCTCCTCAAGGAAAAGAAACCCTAGGTAAGAGAAGGAACAAAAGACAGAACCTCTTATCTCTTCTTCATATTCACAAGAGTTTAACTCTTCTAAAAAGAACTTAGTTTTTCCTCTGGTTGAAGATCTACAGAAACAGACCTCCCCACAAGTTGAGAATTTAATCCTCATCGGGGAGATCTGTTATGCAGATTCAAAACTTAGGAGGAGAATTAAGTCCAAAGAATTTAATTCTTACAACAGAACATCTATGAATTTAATTCCTCTAAATAAAACTAGGGTTTAACCCTACAAAAGAATTTAATTTTTATTAAACAAGGGACCTGAAAGTCTCAAAACTCAAGAATTCCATGCACGTAAAAAAGAAGATTAGCATCCAAAAATGATCACGTGTTCCCACATGAGCATCCTTGTTGAACGAGAGAAAACAAATGAGATCAATTCACGTGCTCCCACGTGACCCCTGAACAAGCCCTTCAGAAGAAAAAGGGGGAATAAAGCCAAGGTAGTTTCTATTTTAGGGCAACTCACATGACATCATGCGACCCCTTAATAGAACTTAGCACTTTCAGAACAAAAGAGAGTAAAACAAATGCAGCTTTCATTCTCCGGGGCGCCTCACGTGATCTCACATGACCCGATTGTGCTCAGCACTCAGAAAAGAATGAGAGAACTAATCTAAAGAAGCTCTGCTAATTTTCAAGCGCCTCACGTGACCCCACGTAAGCGCCTCAAATCTTCAGCTTTCAACACTATTTTAAGCGCCTCACGTGGGAACACGTGAGCGCCGAACATACTCTAGTGTTTATTACTATAATGAGACTGATCTTTGCCCAAATCAACTAGGTCTACTAAAGTCAAAATCCTTTTTAACTGAGCCCACATTATACTCAGGTCTGTTAAAATTAGTTATCTCAGATGGCATTCAAAATGATGTTCATCCCATCTCCCCTCAGTCAGGACATTGGTTCAAGGGTACATTTTTCCACACCTCTGATACATGTCGTTGTAATTCCTCAACGTCTTCAGGGAGCTGGCGGGTCCCGACAACCAACAACTTTTTAATACATTTCCAAATCCATGGATACATCCCAATGGACCGTAATGTCCTTAAACTAACTATGGATTGAACGTCCCTAAACTAAACTCTATGGACTATGATGTCCTTAAACCATGGACCGCAACGTTCTTAAACTAAACTCTATAGACTATGACGTCTTTAAACTGTGGACTATGATGTCCTTAAACTCTATGGACTATGATGTCCTTAAACCCAATGGACCGTAACGTCCCTAAACTAAAACGATAGAGCCCAAATACTCTTTCATTGGATCTAAATGATCCTCAAACCTTGTTAAGTAGATCTTAGTCTAAAATTGGACTAACGTATCCTTAACAAACATTTAAGTTGATTTTAATCTCAAACGAGGTTAACGATTCTTAAATCAACCAAAACTAAATCTAAGAAAATACGGATTTGGACTAATCTACACCCTACGGGCAACAACATACATTAGTCTCCGTATACAATCCATGGGCAACCAAAAACAAAACAAACACACACGATACGAAGTGACCATCTAAAGAAGGAGAAAGTGGTTACCGCGATGCGGTAGCGTAATTAACTGTAGAGGCTTGCGCCTACAGGGAAGAGCATCCCTACAATCAAAAACCCCTCATACACGAGGGAGAATCTGACGAAGTCTGCTACAACGGCCGCATCTGTTTAAACCTCCGATATAAGGTGCCATAAATCAACTTGGTATCTTCGGAGAGGTGGATAGATAAAACCAAATAGCATCTGCCCCCAAATTTAGGCGAGACGTTTGTTTTTCTGGTTTTCGGTAGAGAACAATAGGGAAAAACATCTTTATGAGACCGTCATGACCCATGAGATTAGGCGGAGGGGATATTAATTTGTTTCCTAAGCACTGTGGCCCTATAAGTAGGTCCAAACTGACTCTTGTATACTATCCACGAGCCACATTTTCCAAAGTCGCATACCAATGAGGAGGAGAAACCACTGACGAGTCCTCTCGACTACTAAAGGGAAAATACTCTTGTGGGGTCCTTATGACTCTCAAGAGAAAACTCACTTAAGAGTCCTAACGACTCCTAAGGAAAAAATACACCTGCGAGATCCTCTCGACTTGTAGGGAGAAAAATCTTTATGAGACCTTTATGGCTCATAAAGTTGAAAAGCCTTAGGCAACAGATCTAAACCTATTTTCTAAGCCATCGCTGCTCTATAAGGAGGTCCAAACTGACTCTTGTGTACTATCCACGGGCCATATTCGCCAATAAGCTGAAAATACGCTTACGGATCCTCACGAATCATAATGAGAAAATAACTGAGTTAGATCCTTACAACTCACGAAGGTGATGGACGCTTAGGAATCCTCAAGATTTCTAGGCGAATACGCACCTATAAGATCCCCACGACTCATAGGGAGAAAAACCTTCTTGAGACCCTTACGGCTCATGAAGATAAAAAAAGCCTTAGGCTACAAGAATCCTAAACTTATCTCCTAAGCCATCAATTCTATGGCCATGCATAATTCTGCACTATTTCACCCACGTACATACTTACATGGGCAAAGTTGTGGGGGGTATTTGTTCCCGCCATTTTTTTGGCTAAGAGCTATTTGTTCCCTTATAAAAATGGGAGAAAAGAAAGAGGAAAAGAATTCCCACAGTTTGGCATCACGTGTTAAACACGTGGGCGCTTATAAGAAAAGTATATAAGCGCTGAAAGCAAATAACAAAAAAGTCAAACAGGCATCACGTGTTAAATATATGAGCGCTCATATGCAAAGCATATGAGTGCTGAACATAAATAACCAAAGGCCAAACATGCCTCACGTGTTAAACACATGACGCTCATATGCAAAGCATATGACCGCTGAAAATAAACAGGCTAAAACCCATACTAGGGGTCACGTGTTAAACACGTGAGTTCTTTTGCCGCATTCTTTTGGTAGCGCTTACATGCAAAGCACGTGAGCGCCGCAATTTAAAATACTTTCTAAGGATAGAATTGAATTCTATATAGAATTAAATTCTATTTTTGGGAAGTATTTTTCCTGATTTTTCTAATATGGAAAGATATTTCTCTAACAGAGAATCTTAGATTTAAAATCCAATTGTGATCAAAATATCAGTAATTAAACCATCTAATAGAATTAAATTCTATGTAGGAAATATTTTCCCGATCTTTCTAAAATAAGAAAGATCTTCTTTATTAAACAGAATTAAATTTTATGGCTAGAAAAATATCTTCCTAATCTTGTTAAATTAACAAGATATTCATATTATAGAATAAAATTTTATGTTAGGAAAATATCTTTCTAAACTAATAAAATATTCATATGATAGAATAAAATTCTATTTTAGGAAAATATCTTTCTAATCTTGTTAAACTAACAATATATTCATCTGATAGAAAAAATTTAATCTTAGGATAACATTTTTCTAATCTTATTAAAGCAAACAAGAAATTATCTCTGTTAAACAGAGAGCCTATAGATTAAAAATCTAACGGTGCATAAAATTCACCAATTGATCTAAAAGATCATTTTGATTGATTATGAAATCAATCATGATCTCTCAACGAGAGATTTGCTCAACAAATCGATTTTTCTCTTCTCTTATAAATAGGAGCAAAGAGATTAAATCTAAGGAGAGAGGAAAAAAACCACATAAGCTTCCGTAAAAATACATAAGGCTCTCCAAAATGTTCCACAAAACAACAGTGAATTTAATTCTCAGAGATAGTCTTCCTCGTAAAATCCCTAGGTAAAGAAAAAAGTATAGATCAAAATATCTCCTTTACCTATCTACAGTTTTAACCCTTCTCAAGGATTTAGTTATTTCTTTGGATTTGAGATCTACAAGACAAGTCTCCTACAAGTTGAGAATTTAATTCTCATTGGGAAGATCTTGTTCTTGAGAATCAAAAATTCAAAGAAGAACAAAGTTGAAAAGAAAGAAGATGGAGTCCATAATACTTCAGGAACTTAGTTTTTTCAAATCAAAAACTTAGTTCTTTAAATATCCAATCCAAGATCCTTAAAATAGTGATCTTGGTGATCGCTAATAATCAAAATGCCATTAACAAAAGTTTAACCTCTTTGAAAGTATGAACATGAAGAACATGGAGTCCATAGTACTCCAGGAACTTAGTTCCCTCACAAAACAAGAATATAGTTCTTAAAGAACCCGATCCAAGATCGTCAAAATAGTGATCTTGGTGATTGTTAATATTCAAAGTATCATTAATAGAGATTTAAGTTCTCTAAAAATATCAACAGAGATTAAATTTCCAAAAGAACTCAGCGCCTCACATGAAAAGCATGTGAGCCCCCAAGGCAAAGTTACATAGCACCTCACGTGAAACACATGTGAGCGCTAAAAAACAAAAAAATTTAGTGGTTAGCACTAGTACAGTGCCTCACGTGAAATACAAGTGAGCGCTAAAACTCAATACCTCACGTGAAATACACGTGAGCGCTCAAAAGAAACCAAAAGCTCAACACCTCACGTGAAACACATGTGAGTGCCACAAAAGGTTAGTGCTTAGCACTATTATAGCGCGTCACGTGATATACACATGAGCGCTATATGTAACTGAGTGCTTAGCATCGCTGGGTGTTACAAAATACCAATCTTAGCCTAAATTGGCTAAGCTTATGTTCGTGATATCCAAACTGATCTTTATCCCATACCTTCTAAGTTAATCTTATTTTCAAACAAGACATATGATTCATAGATGATCCAACATGATCGTTTCTCTCAAGTACGGGATTTGGTTCAAGAGTACATCTTTTCACACCTCTGATATATGTATTTGTAATTCCTCAACGTCTTCAGAGAGGTGGTGATTTATCTCAAAAACTATCTATAACCGCAATCAAGAACGGCGTCGCTTGGTAGCTAGCCGGTGAGTACGGGACGGTCCACAGGGATGTTGTGAATTTCCTAATCGCGCTAACGAGTTAATTCCGAAGGGTGTTCGGATTGATTATTAAATCTAAAAACCTAAATTATTCTATACCACGATTATCTAGATCTAGTCTTGCTAGGGTTAGGTTTAGGGATGGTTTGGAAATGCAAGTAAATCTCAACGCTTTCTATACCCAATTGAAGATCTATGAGGAGTTATGGTAATTATCAATAAAGGGGATTAGATCCATTCGGGAAAGTGTTCCTACCTCTAGGTTCTTGTCCTTCCTTTAGAGATCCTTACCCTAACCTCCATGGAAAACGCGTGCAACCAGGCCTTTATACTACGGTATCACCGCTACCTTGAGGGGTAGGGTACCGTAAGGCGCGGTGTGTGCGTGTATGCATGGAGTCCTATTGAAAATATAAAACGGGTAAGAAAGGGATGTGAGATCTCATCTCTCAAAAGCCTTCCCCAAAGCTAACTCTAAACAATTATCTACGGCAAGGAATTAAATCTACCTAGGGCAAAGAATTGAAATCTAAACTAGAGCAATTAAATAAATCTACTTACAGATGTCTCTCTCCAAACATCAACGCAGGGTTGCCAGATCTGAATTCATGAATTGAAAAGAGGCACCGATGCTCTCTATAAAGAATTCTGAAATTTATTATTAAAAGGAGGCATAAGAAGTTACAATGATTTGGGTTCTATTTATAAGGAGATAGAAACCCTAGGTTACAATTGATCCGCAAGTCTGTAATTACAAAAATAACCCTTAGGTTGACTAGTCAGCGCCGCCCATGAGTTATGGTAAAAACATATTCCATCAATCTCTCGTGACCGCTGCGGAACCGCGGCCGAAGCCAGGGTTTGGCCGCGGTTCCGCGGTCAAACTGTAGATTTGGCATCTGGTTTCTCTTGGGCCGATTGCTGGATCTTTGGTCTCCCTAATTCCTTGGTTTAAAATAGCTTCTGGTTATCTTCCAGATTTTCCAGTGAATGATTGTAGTGAACTTTAACCGTTCGCTTTGTGTCGACGTCTTGAACCTTGCTTGTGAACTGATCTTCATGTAGGCTTGATCAAGATCCTTCTGTTTGTTGGTCAAAGTCCACTTTTGCATCATCTTTTCATCGTTTTCACTGTTTTAGATCCACGAACCTGTAACCTGTAACATGTAGAAGACATGCGTCAAAAGCACCTGTTTATTTATAAAACGAATAAGAATGGGGAATATAATAATGCAATATTATGGTATGAACAAATACCCCTAAACTTTTCTTTTGCTCGTCCTCGAGCAAACTTATTTTTTATTCACTGCAAAACCTAACCGCACTTTCGCAGGGAAACGCGATTGCACTGAGCACGTGCAATAAGCCGTTAAAGCTCTAGGTGTCCCTAGTAGGAGGAGTGTTATCTCCTGAGGGTTTTCAGCGGATACTACCCACAAAATCCTATCAATTCGACTTTTCGACTTTTGTTCTCCAAAAGTGTTTTCCAACAAGGAATTATATTATCTTCGACTAGTAAATCATCCACCCATATTCTTCACACTTCCTCATCATTTAACTTAAGATTATATATGTTTTATAGATTTACTTAGCTTTCGGCATCTCCTAAGTTTTCCTTCTAGGGTTCCATCTCCACTTAGGAATTTCTATCAACTCTACTAAAGATACAAGTTCTATTCTTCACTCCTTTCTCTCATCTAAACTCCAATCACATATCCCCACGTATGTGTATAAGTCACCCCTACACTTGGAAATTCAAATCAAGCAATCATGCCCTTGTCCGTTGTCCAAAGTACTTATTAGTAGGTGAATTTTTAATTGAATTTTGCTTACACATCCTTCATGCGACCGTTAATACTTCTTGAGGTACCAACAACCGATTACAAGATATGTTTGCACTTTAAAGCGTAATTCCTAGTCTTGCAACACCCAAGGCTTTTAGCAGTGACTCCCAAACCAGTTGGTCTAAGGCACTAGGTGATGAAGCACCCTCGCTAAATATTTTTCTATTTTTGCAGTCTTAAGTAATCACAAAAACCAGTGTCCATTTTTTTTCTTTATTCACATTTTTTTTTATTTTCTTTGTACTAAGGACTTTAGACAAGAGTATTTCAAGGTCTCTTCTACTATTCCAAGTTTCAAAGTGCGTGATTGTGCAAATTGTAGGGTATACATTTTCAGAATCTAGACTTAAGCTTGGAATTATTTTTCAAACTTATACTCTAATAAGAGCATCAATACTTTTCTTTCGTTTCGACTTAGCCCAAGAAGTGAACCCAAAATTTGCCTAGTTCTAAATAAACTACAAAGACATATACTTTCTACCGTTAATCTTTAAAGAAGGTTATTTTTAGGGTTTTTTAATTTACTAAGTCTAAGATCTAGTTGTTCCTAGCCAGTTAACCTATTTGTCAAACTCAAATCAAATATGGACAAAATTGAATACAATAATTTTTATAATTTTTGAAAATTTTCAATTTTTATGGTTTGTTATATAAGTATGCAAATGCAAAAATATGTACAAATGAATGCGAAGGAAGAAAACGTACCGAGCATACCCCCAAACTTAAACTTGACAGTGTCCTCACTGTCATGCTACACCAAGAGGGTCAAAATGTCGGCACTCCCCTGTTTATTTATTTATAAAAATTTTTTATTTTTTTTTATTTTTTTATTTTATTGTTAAAAGAAAAACAAAAATATATATACAACACGGTTCCCCCCAAACTTAAGCTTGACCTTGCACAATCCAAAGGTTATCACCAACCATTCAAAAATCTTATCGTGGTAATGGCCGAGTTGGTGAAATAATAGGGTGTAGAGGAAAGAAATGAGAAACACACGAGACCGTGTGGGAAGAAGGGTAGAATATGGTCTCGGTGAAAGAGAAGAATGGCGGAAAGGAGAAAGAAAGGTCACGCGATCTTGAGGGTATAAATCGAGTGAATAAATTAGCGCAATTTGTGATGACCGATGTGTTAAAAGCGATTGCGCTAACCTATCAACCCGTCGAGAAATGAGATCAAATCCCTCAAGATTCGCAAGAAAACATGGGTACGCCGAACTTGATATTGGAGATGAAAGCGTAACGGTCTCTTGCACGGTCGGAATTATAAGAAGGACGAAAGGGGGTGAATTAGGGATAGTCTCATTCTCACCGTAGTAAACTGTCTCGAACTTGAAAGATTCCAACAATGGTTCGAAACAACTGTAAGCAACCGAGTCTGATGGTTCAACTAACTCATCTGAAAATGTAAAGAACTCAAAATCGGGTGGTGAGTCATCAACATCGTCCGAAAAAGTGAAACACTCGTAAGTGTTATCGTCTGTGAGAACTGTGTCAGATTCAAAGGAAAATTTTTCAAACTCACAGTCTTCAAGCGTGATATTAGGCGTGGTCGGAATGATGGAAAGGAGGGAGGGTGATTTAGTTAAAGGTTCAAGAGGATGGATTAGAAAATCAGACACATCAAACAAAAATGGTTCAACCTCAATACGATCCTCAAAACTCTCCTCAATACTATCCTCATAATTCTCCTCAATATTTAACTCATCCATGCCATTATCATCAACATCAAGACGCATATGAAGTTCGGGAGAAGCATTTAATGACTCGGGATGATGAATTGGACATAAAATTTCAAGCAAATCGATAGGTTCATCATCCGAAATATTCCCGGCGTCTATATCCTCAATCAAGTGAAAATCAATTTCTTTAGACACCTCATCAAAAGCATGGATATTTATCAATTTAGGTTCTAGAGTGGAGGTGTAAAGATCGAAAGGATTAAGTGTGGTTTCACTCGAAAGGGGTCCTTCACAATTTGGCAAATCAAACACTACAAAGTCGCACAACTCATCATTTTGGACACATGTTTGAAAATTGGAGTTGTTGGATTCAATAGGGTATGGGTAGGTTTGATTTGGAAATCCTCTCACATTCTCACTCTGTCCAACCGCCTCCTTATACATTGAAAAATTTGATGCTAGTGGAAAACTAGCTACCTGTTCACTAGGTTGCATAAGGGCGGCCACGGACGCTTCCACATTCCTAGTCATTTTGTTTGTTGCTAAGATATAAGCCTCCAACGACTCTTCCAAACTAGACTTGGGTGGTAAGGGAGTTTCGGTAAAAGATTCGAAATTGTTTGGATATGTGAAACTCCCTAATGGCTGTGTAGAAACAGTGTCTAGTGAAGGTGGGAAAGTCGGGTAGGACTGGTAGGAAGTGGGTGGTTGGACAGGGGTAGGGTCAACATGTGGATAAAAAGGTGAATAGTTTTGTGGATCCCTAGAACTAGATGTGTGGAGAGGGTTGAAAGATCGGCTACGAGATTGAGCAATATGCTCAGCAATGGACATCGGTTTAGGAGTTACAATAGCACTTGAAAAAGTGGTATCAACATATGGAGGTAGTAAAGGTTGACTTGGTTGACACAAAGTGGGTTGCAAGGTCAAACTGTTTCTCCTAGACGCTTCTATTTGATCTTTCAAAGATATTTTAGGCATGGAAGGATTGTCTTTAAATTGACCGAACAAATTGACATACGACGCAAAATTATGTTCGGGATACCAAAGTTCGGCAAGTGATTTATTATGTGGGGTACCCATGTTAGAAGAAAGGGTGAAAGAAAGAAGGTTGGGTGGTGGTGCAAGGATTTATTTGCGGCAAAAATTTGCAAGTTTCTATAAAATTTTTCCTTTTCCTTTTTATCTTTTATTTGATTTGTTGCAAAAAGATTTTCGAGAAAAGATATGCAACAGAAAAGATTACTTGCAATCAATTTCTATTTTAAGCGAAGCGCACAAATCCTGCACAAGACTTGTTATTTAGAAGGTGGAAGATTTATTAAATGCACAGAATCCTGCAGGGATTTTTCAGAAGATATATGGAAATTTTTGCAGAGGAGGAACAGAGAAGCTTACAGAGCTTTTTTCACGAGCTGAAGACACAAGCATACCGCGTTTCCGCGGCTTTATGTGGGTTCCTGTGGCGGAAGGGCGGCGGTCGAAGCGGCGCGGATCCCCAAAATTTTTTCACGCGACGACTCAACAAGTAGGCCGCGGTTCCGCGGCCTAAAGCAGGTTATGGCCGCGGAAAGGCGGCGCTTTTGGGGGTTCAATGCCCCAAAATTTTTCTATTGCTCTGTTTTGAAAATCCCCCTCTATTCCGATCTTCTGATTTCTGTTTCGCTTTCTGGATTTTTCTAGATCCGAAGTTGTTCGTAGATCCTGCAAAATTCTCACAAACAATACCCCTTCCAAAAATAACAGATGATATAGATATATATATTTTTTTTGATTTTTCAGATTTTTATGATTTTTTGTATTAAGATTAACCCGAAATTGCAAAAAGGAAATAACACGCCATCCCCGGCAACGGCGCCATTTGATTTATCTCAAAAACTATCTATAACCGCAATCAAGAACGGTATCGCTTGGTAGCTAGCCGGTGAGTACGGGTCGGTTCACAGGAATGTTGTGAATTTCCTAATCGTGCTAACGAGTTAATTCCGAAGGGTGTTCGGATTGATTATTAAATCTAAAAACTTAAATTATTCTATACTACGATTATCTAGATCTAGTCTTGTTAGGGTTAGGTTTAGGAATGGTTTGGAAATGCAAGTAAATCTCAACGCTTTCTATACCCAATAGAAGATCTATGTGGAGTTATGGTAATTATTAATAAAGGGGATTAGATCCATTCTGGAAAGTGTTCCTTCCTCTAGGTTCTTGTCCTTCCTTTAGAGATCCTTACCCTAACCTCCATGGAAAACGCGTTCAACCGGGCCTTTATACTACGGTATCACCGCTATCTCGAGGGGTAGGGTGCCGTAGGGCGCGGTGTGTGCGTGTATGCATGGAGTCCTATTGAAAATATATAACGGGTAAGAAAGGGATGAGAGATCTCATCTTTCAAAAGCCTTCCCCAAAGATAACTCTAAACAATTATCTACGGCAAGAAATTAAATCCACCTAGGGCAAAGAATTGAAATCTAAACTAGAGCAATTAAATAAATCTACTTACAGATGTCTCTCTCCAAACATCAACGCAGGGTTGTCAGATCTGAATTCATGAATTGAAAAGAGGCACCGATGCTCTCCATAAAGAATTCTGAAATTTATTATAAAAAGGAGGCATAAGAAGTTACAATGATTTGGGTTCTATTTATAAGGAGATAGAAACCCTAGGTTACAATTGATCCGCGAGTCTGTAATTACAAAAATAACCCTTAGGTTGACTAGTCAGCGCCGCCCATGAGTTATGATAAAAACATATTCCATCAATCTCTCGTGACCGCCGCGGAACCGTGGCCGAAGCCAGGGTTTGGCCGTGGTTCCGCAGTCAAACTGTGGATTTGGCATCTGGTTTCTCTTGGGCCGATTGCTGGATCATTGGTCTCCCTAATTCCTTGGTTCTTTATTTAAAATAGCTTTTGGTTATCTTCCAGATTTTCCAGTGAATGATTGTAGTGAACTTTAACCGTTCACTTTGTGTCGACGTCTTGAACCTTACTTGTGAACTGATCTTCATGTAGGCTTGATCAAGATCCTTCTGTTTGTTGGTCAAAGTCCACTTTTGCATCGTCTTTTCATCGTTTTCACTGTTTTAGATCCACGAACCTGTAACCTGTAACATGTAGCAGACATGCGTCAAAAGCACCTGTTTATTTATAAAACGAATAAGAATGGGGAATAAAATAATGCAATATTATGGTATGAACAGGTGGCCGGTCCAGACAACCAACAACTCCTTTCTCATCCAACTTGATGTAAAATTTCATCAAGACAGGGAATGATACATTCCATATTGATGCACTTCCAAATTGATGTGCACACCTCAAATCGGATTGCACTCCAAATTGGGCGCATTTGATGTCACCATCGTTCACTCCGCCACGTAACAAATACACATGCGCGCAAGATGAATGTTGGACCGAAATGTCCCTAAACTAATTTTTGTCTCAAACATGGAAATAATGGACCAAAATGTCCTTAAACTAACATTCATCCCAAATAAGGAATGTTGGACCGAAATATTCTTAAACTAACATTCGTCCCAAACAGGGAATAATGGACCGAAATATCCCTAAACTAATATTCGTCTCAAACATGGCAATAATAGACCAAAATGTTCATAAACTAACATTCGTCCCAAACAGGGAGTGTTGGACCCTGATGTCCTTAAACTAAAATAATTGAGCCCATATGCTCATTTGTTTCTAAGTTGATCTTAGTCTTAAATATAACCAACGATTCTTAGATCAAACCTAAATATCCCATGAATTGATGGATCTCATTTATATGAGATCTGCGTCCTAAGTTTATTTCTGTTGGCAAACCAAACTACCAACATGGACCCCGTCAAGCAAATCCTTGACCTAAACCCAAATCAAAAACATATGGATTTGGATTAATTTGCGCCCTACGGTGTTAGTTGTATGTATGCCCTAGAGGCCAGTATTATACAGATGATGTTATATTGGATGCTTGGACATATATAGAGAGGACTTTCTTGCTCGATATGATAGTATGCTATCTGGTTGCTCTTTATCTTAACATGTATACTTGTCTCTTTATATTGTCTTATAGTTACATGTTGGTAAAGCCCTTAGATGTGTACTTGACTACCTGGACTATGATGCGGATCATACTAGTGGGGACATGGTAGTCCATAAGTACATCCTTCAAGGTTCCTAGTCATGGGTGTATCGAGACGGGGCATCGATATACCAGTGTAGACTAGCGTATACACTTCTCGACCCATGAGATGGGCGATGGATGATCCTATATCCATTGGTGTTTGACATCGGAGATGGTATACGGGTGCTCAGTGGACACTGGGTACACTGGATGGACTCGCCGAGAACTCCCAGATGGTATTATACCTTACGTCAGATGGCAGTTCTCTGGTGACACTTGTGCAGGTTAGTCTGTAGACCCGAGATCGTCATAGAGTCTTATGTGATTCCCACTGTGCTTTGATTTCCACCTTACCACGTCCATGAGGGCGTGCAAAACGGTGGTTTTTTTCTACAGTCCCGAGTCACATGGAGGCAATGAGCGATAGGAGGGGTTTCGTCTCTCCCGGTATTGGGGGTTGATGTTGCGCTGTACTCAATTGGCCGTAACAGGGAAGTCCCTGCCCAGAGCTGATTAGAGATTTACTGGTAAGTTTCTCGACCCGTTATGAGCCTCACATTGGCACGACTTATTGGTTACTGGGGTCTGATGTTTACCACCCCAAGACTTGATATGCGACATATCAGACGAGGAGGCCGGACTGTACGGGAAGTGTTACCGGCTGGCTTTTACAGGATTGGAGCGGGCTTGCTTGCTGATCTTCTGATCGCTCAATACCCGGGTAGCCGTTACGTCCAGCTAGTACCGCTGATGGCTTGTGGGTGCGTGATGTGATCATCACCTACTGCCGGCGTATTGACGAGTGTTTAGAGTCCTACACAGATGTTTTACTGGCTCAGGCAAAACGAAATAGGAGCACGTATGTGATATGTGCGAGACCAAGAATAAATGCGTGTATGTGATACCGTATTCTATTCTCGCGACTATATGTATCGGTCGGTTATATATATGATATAGCCGGGTTATCGAATCAAGTGTTGATTCGATAAGTCGATACAATGGATGTTAGCCGGTTATATGAGATATGACCGGATTATTAAGTCAAGTGTTGATTTAATAATTAAGTGTATAATTGTATATTAGATATACTCGTTTACATTTACTAACACTTGTTCACTTTAGGGTTTTTCTCACTTGTACACTACTTTAACATATATATGATATATGTTTAAAATGTGTTATCATATTGTATCATGGTTGATGATACACAATTCATGCATGTATGAGACATACACCATTCTATGTATTATGAAGGGTTAAGATTATTTAAGATAATTACAAAATTAGTGGAGTTTTGGAATGAGCATGAAGCTTGTAGAAGCTTAACTTGCTTTGACAAAGTCTACTAGCTTTGTCTTTACCTTAGATTCCTTTTAACCCAACCATAATCAATTAGCTATGGTTATGGCTCTACAAGGGTTAGTATATGATACTCACTTACCATGGTTACTCTTCTCACTTGATCATTATCCTCATCTCTTTCTTTTCTTCTTCTTCTTCATTGTGAAAAGGAAAAAGAAAACTAGGGTTTAATCCAAAGTGAGAAACAAAGTGAGAAACAAAATTCTAAAGAGAACCCACTTCCTATTTCTCCATCCTCTACTAGACTAGCACTTTAGTTTAGGGTGTTTACTTCACTAATTCTTTAGTTAGTGAAGTAGGAGCTTGAGTCGGAATTCCCTCGACGTAGATCATCTTCGGCATCGGAGACTTCAAGCATGGTCGCATCCTTCGCGTCGTGAAGCCATGCAAGAGCCCGGGAGAACCTTGATCGCAGCGAAGAGACTTCAACAAGGAGAAAATGAAGTGGAGGACCGATCTACAAAGGTTGTATATCGCATTCCCTTTAGTGTAAAGTTGTTCACATGCCATTAGTTTCGCCTAAACTCTAGTTAACGATCTTGCTTAGGGTTGCACGGCACATAAAATTTTAATTTTGGCATTGTCGATGCCTTGTAGAGCCTTGTTAGTGTGCCTAGTATCCCTACAGTGGTATCAGAGCCTAGCTAGAGTATTAGGCGAAGTGTTAACAGAGTTAAAACCCCGATCGAACCCGACAACGTCAAAATCTACCCCTCTCTGTACAAGTTTTAAAAACTGGGTTTTTTTCCGAATTAAAAATACCTAAAAAATTCAGCAGGGTTTTCTAAGAATTACGATGCAAATTTTATGACTTCATCCGTACGGACCGCCGCGGTTCCGCGGCAATACCATGCTTGTGCCGCGGAACCGCGGCCGTACAGTGGGATTATGGACATTTTTATGCACAGTAATTCTTATTTCTGTGATTTAGTTTTTCTGGGTGTTTTTATTTTAACTCAAGTGTTGAGTATTCTGGGGTTTATTTTGTAATCGTCGATTCGATCGGAGAATTTAATTTTGTTCTGTTATTTCGGATAATTTAGAAAGTATTAAAATGTTCGAACGGATATCATTAACTCAATTTTTCCTGGCACGAAAAATATTCAAGTGTTGAATTTTTCTCGGATTTAAATCTTTCGGAAAAACGTGCAAGAAATGTGATGGACCCTCTAGAAGACAACAAACCTTAACTCGATTATGTGACCGTCTTGAACTGCCCTTTGAACCTTAGGGTTTGGGGCAGTACGGTGTGCCACATGTGAGGCGTTAGCTTGACCCTTCTACGGCTGGACCGTTGCTACTGTGACGTATTCTGGAATCTTTGAACTCCGCTCAAGAGTTGAGCTATTATCGAAATCTTGAGTATTTGAATATTCGATCGGAAAGTTTAATACTGTCTATTTGTTTGGAATGTGATACAATATGTGGAATTCACACAGTTTGGCATGAAATGCGAAATATGTGATATTTCGGATTTACGATGTCTAAAAGGATTGTGGATTCCAAATGTTGTAGTTTTACACTTTCTTTTCTATGACCGTAAGTGTAATATGTGATATCTCCGGTTTCATTGCTATATGTCAACGACAATTGGGATGCGCATATTCACTTACGTCGATGACATGTGATGTTATGTGTTGCTGGATATGTTATATTGGATCGTCGCGTTCTGAATAGCTGGGGGTTTTTATGCGAGATGAGAGTTTTTATTTTCATTCATGTAAAATTTAACTGTATGTAATATTCTTTTATTGGGGTACTTCTGGGTCGAGGTTGATGTCACCTTTTGTATATTATTTACTTTTCCGCACTAGGATAGACCCAAGGAGGGGAGCACAAGTAACCGGGTTCTAGGGTCCAGCGGGAGACCAACTCGAGGAGTCAAGTCCGGGTCTCCTAACTCTAGAATTGGTAGGGTTGCTTACCGCTCTCGTAGGGGTCTAAGGGTGTGGGTTTGGCTATTCATCGCGACCGTGGAATCCGTGTTTTATAGAGGCTCAAAATAAAACACGGACGACCTAGTATATCCAATATTTCATATGTTTATTCTGCTGCGATATCTGTGACGTGATCATGTGATGAGATGTGATAGATACTATATATAGTATATATGATATATTATATAGACGTTACTTATGTTTTACACCCGCGCTAGCCCTGCCCTGCTCTGCCGTTAGTTACCTAACCTAACGGTGCACGAGGGGACATCGAGGCGAATGCGGATGGCATAAGTGTACGTCGTATTTATCTGTGATGTTTAGGTGACTTAAATGATAGGACTTCATTAATGTGATTAATGAAAGAAAAGAAGCCTAAAAGATGTTGTAGAATCAAAACTTTATAAAAAGGGTAGCTACAGTTTTGCTTTGCATAGCGGTATATATGATATACCCTGCACCTTATTCGATGAGGAAAGAGCCGAGATCCCTTCACCGGGAGTGACCTCTTTAGCGAAACTGGCAGATGCTACAAAACTCGGTTTGTCTTTTGATTGCTTTTAGAGTTTTGCTTTGCACAGTGATATATATGATATGTCCTGCACCTTATTCGATGAGGAAAGCGCCGAGATCCCTTCACCGGGAGTGACCTCTTTAGCAAAACTAATGAAATCCTAAAAAACACTCCATTTCAAAATTTCACCTGATTCTACGACGATATCAAGTTCATTACGCTCATGGTTTTCTGAAAAACCTGCGTAGCCCTCCGTCAATTCAGATAAGTAATATTTAGTATTCGTGCTGCGGTTGTATGGCATGCGTCAAGGCGTAGTGTACAGTAGCTGATTATTACTTATCTGTAGCATGAGATGCGATTGGATTAGGGTATTCGTACGGCGTTGTTTGGCATACGTCAAGGGTCGTACGGGTGGGTTTAATTCAATCACGAATTGTACGGGTTGAACTTGACTAGCGGACTATAGGTTGTTTGGCATGCGTCAAGGTCACAGCACGCTAGGGGCAAAAGCATTATCGGGAATTTCAAGTGTTGAAATTTGCAATGAGATTGCATACCTTCTATGAGATAGTTGGATCCCGATACCCACTGCGAGTAATTGTTACTCCTGGGAGAGTTTTACACAGGACAATTAGCCGATCAAGTAGGTGTCTAGAAAGGTGTCAACGGGGTTACGCCTCTAGAAAAATGAGGTTTACTTTAATTAGGTCCTTGCGAAAGCACGGGGAACCTCCCTCAAAGTACCGACACTGGCCTGGTTGAAAGATTGGCGAAGTTGTAGGGTGTAATTAATCCCGGCTAGTCTTTCCTTTTAGGGTTTGAAGGAAGATTTGATAAAAACAGTGGGAGCCATCCTGATTAGATAAGATAAATAACCAATCTGATCTTGCAAGAGCATACGCTAAAGTGTTTTCTTCTCTCTCTCTCTCCAGGTAGCGACCATATCATGCCTTAATAAAGATAATAATATGGGTGTATTGACCGAACCCGCATGTTATACTGTGCAGGGGAACGTTGGACCCGTTCTATCTTATAAGTGTTATAAGACTGAACAGGAATCAGGAGAATATCTGGATTCTCACGCCGCCCAAACGGAGAACATGCATGTTGATGCACCTTCTTCGGGTGTGTTAGTCATTGAAAACTGTTTTTCAGTTCACCCTACGTCCTGGGTATTAGATACCGGATCAGGATCCCACATATGTAAACAGTTACATGGGCTACGGAAAGGGAGAGAACTGGGAAAAGGTGATCATTCCGTTCAAGTAGGGAATGGTGCAAGTATTGCAGCCAAAGCAGTTGGCGAATATCACCTTGTATTACCAAGTCATAATACACTGATTCTGAATGAGTGCTATTATATACCGAACATGATGTGCAATATTATATCAGTTTCTTTACTGAGTAAAGAAGGATATAATTTTGTAGTACAGGATAATGTTATGAACATCTTCCTAGATCAAAAGTTGATTGCATCAGGCTCGTTACATAATGGCATATTCATTCTCAATCAAAATACAGTCCTCAATTTACAAAACACACACAAGAGGAAGAGTTCAGAACTGAACGAATCCTTCTTGTGGCATTGTAGACTGGGTCACATCAATGCGACACGACTAGCTAAGTTGCATAAGGATGGATATTTGAATTCATTTGAATTTTCATCTTATGACACTTGTCAGTCATGTCTCAAAGGCAAGATGACCAAAACTCCGTTTACGGGACACGGAGAAAGAGTTACCGAACTCTTAGGGCTGATACATAGTGATGTATGCGGTCCCATGTCTACAAATACCAGGAACGGTTCTTCCTACTTCATTACCTTCACTGACGATCTCTCAAGATTCGGACATGTGTTCCTGATGAAACACAAGTCTGAAACTTTTGAGAAATTCAGAGAATATAAGCACGAAGTAGAGAACCAAACGGGCAAAAGTATTAAGATCCTTCGATCTGATCGAGGAGGAGAATACTCGAGCAATGAATTATCTAAAAGAGAATGGGATTCTCTCTCAGCTTACTCCTCCTTATACACCACAGCACAACGGTGTATCGGAACGGAGGAACCGCACCCTATTAGATATGGTGCGCTCAATGATGAGTACAACCGAGTTACCTATTTCCTTATGGGGATATGCGCTTGAGACAGCCATAGACCTATTGAATAGAGTTCCTACCAAATCTGTGCCTACCACTCCATATGAGATATGGAAAGGGAAGAGACCACATCTTAATTACATTAAGATTTGGGGTTGTCCAGCCTATATCAAAAGACAAAATCCAGACAAACTCGAGGCAAGATCTGTCTTATGTAAGTTTATAGGATATCCCAAAAATTCACAAGGGTATATCTTCGACCACCCCGAGGAACAAAAGGTGTTTGTTTCTCGACATGCCATTTTCTTAGAAAAAAGTTTTCTTATGAAGCAGATTAGTGGCATTGAGGTAGAACTGGAAGAGGTTCCAGTGACACAAACTATAACAGAAGACTTGGTAGAACCAGAGGATTCAGTAGTACCCGACGAACCCCAGCCTCTCCGCCGATCTAGTAGGGTTTCTCATCCACCTGAGAGATACTACGTTTTTCTCATTGATGGTGGGAGCGAGGATTGCATCATGGTTGATGATGACCCAACTAGCTTCGAGCAGGCCATCACGAGTGGGGACTCAGTGAAATGGCTGGATGCAATGCGGTCCGAGATGGAATCCATGTACACCAACAAAGTATGGACTTTGGAAGTTGCTCCTGAAGGGGTAAAACCCATTGGGAGCAAGTGGATCTTCAAGAAAAAACTTGGTGTAGATGGGAAAGTGGAGACTTTCAAAGCTAGACTTGTTGCAAAGGGTTTTCGTCAAAGACCAGGTGTGGACTATGACGAAACCTTTTCTCCAGTGGCTATGCTTAAATCCATCCGGATCATGCTTGCCATCGCTGCATATCATGACTACGAAATCTGGCAAATGGATGTTAAGACCGCCTTTCTAAACGGTGATTTAGAAGAGTGCGTGTACATGACTCAGCCAGAGGGCTTCGTAGATAGTGGGAGCAGCGGGATGGTGTGCAAGCTGCTTAAATCCATTTATGGATTAAAGTAAGCGTCGCGGAGTTAGAACATCTACTTTGACGTCATTATCAAAGAGTTTGATTTCTTCAAAAATATAGATGAACCTTGTATCTACAAGAAGGTGGCAGAGAGTAAGGTTGTCTTCCCCGTATTGTACGTGGACGACATACTCTTGATAGGAAATGACATTCCTATGCTGCAATCGGTCAAGCTCTTCTTATCACAAAGATTCTCAATGAAAGATCTTGATGATGCCTCCTACATATTGGGGATTAGGATCTATAGAGATAGATCTAAAAAGGATATTGGGATTGTCCCAATCCAGGTACATTGACACCATACTAAAGAGATTTAGTATGGAAGAGTCCAAACGTGGGTTTTTACCCACGATCTCAGAGCTCACTCTTTCCAAAGAGATGTCTCCCAAGACTGATTTGGAGAGAGCTCGCATGCAAGGGATACCCTATGCTTCGGCTGTAGGCTCTATCATGTACGTGATGCTATGTACCAGACCCGATGTAGCATACTCACTAAGTGTAGTGAGCAGGTATCAAGCTGATCCTGGAGAGAGTCACTGGACAGCTGTGAAGAGCATTCTCAAGTACTTACGAAGGACTAAAGAGATGCTCTTAGTGTATAGTAACGGAGAACTCCAAGTGGAGTCCTTTACCGATTCGAGCTTCCAGAGTGATAAGGACGACTCTAAGTCGCAGTCGGGATTTGTCTTTACCCTTTACTGAGGAGCGGTTAGGTGGAAGAGTTCCAAGCAGGAAACCGTGGCAGACTCGACGATGGAGGCTGATACATCGCTGCCAACGATGCTGCCAAAGATGCTATCTGGATCAAGAAGTTCATTACTGAACTTGGAGTGGTTCCATCCATTGAGCATCCAATACCTTTGTATTGCGATAACAATGGAGCGGTGGCTTTGGCCAAGGAACCCAGGTCCCATCAGCGATCCAGGCATATTCTGAGGCGGTATCACCTGATCCGGGAGATAGTTGATCGCCGGGAGATCGAGGTCAGGAGGGTTGACACGAAGAATAACACAGCGAATCCACTCACGAAGGCCATTCCCCAGTTACAACTTGAGAGACTCTTCGGGATGCTCGGTATGCGATACTACAGCAGCTGGCCCTAGTGCAAGTGGGAGATTGTTAGTTGTATGTATGCCCTAGAGGCCAGTATTGTACAGATGATATATATTATATTAGATGCTTGGACATATATAGAGAGGACTTTCTTGCTCGATATGATAGTATGCTATCTGGTTGCTCTTTATCTTAACATGTATACCTGTCTCTTTATACTGTCTTATAGTTACATGTTGGTAAAGCCCTTAGGATGTGTACTTGACTACCTGGACTATGATGCGGATCATACTAGTGGGGACATGGTAGTCCATAAGTACATCCTTCAAGGTCCCTAGTCGTGGGTGTATCGAGACGGGGCCTTGATATACCAGTGTAGACTAGCGTATACGCTTCTCGACCCATGAGATGGGCGATGGATGATCCCATATCCATTAGTGTTTGACATCGGAGATGGTATACGGGTGCTCAGTGGAGACTAGGTACACTGGACGGACTCGCCGAGAACTCCCAGATGGTATTATACCTTACGTCAGATGGCAGTTCTCTGGTGACACTTGTGCAGCTTAGTCTGTAGACCCGAGATCGTCATGAAGTCTTGTGTGATTCTTACTGCGCTTTAATTTCCACCTTACCATGTCCATGAGGGCGTGCAAAACAGTGGTTTTTGGGTACAGTCCCTAGTCACATTGAGGCAATGAGCGATAGGAGGGGTTTCGTCTCTCCCGGTATTGGGGGTTGATGTTGCGCTGTGTTCGATTGGCCGTAACAGGGAAGTCCCTGGCCAGGGCTGATTAGAGATTTGCTGGTAAGTGTTACCAGTAGTTTCTCTACCCGTTATGAGCCTCACATCGGCACAGTTATCGGTTACTGGGGTCTGACGTTTACCACCCCTAGACTTGATATGCGACATATCAGACGAGGAGACCGGACTGTACGGGAAGTGTCACCGGCTGGCTTTTACAGGAGTTGGAGCGGTCTTGCGTGCTGATCTTCTGATCGTTCAATACCCGGGTAGCCGTTACGTCCAGCTAGTACCGCTGACGGCTTATGGGTGCATGATGTGATCATCACCTACTGCCGGCGTATTGACGAGTCTTTAGAGTCCTACACAGAGGTTTTACTGGCTCAGGCAAAACGAAATAGGAGCACGTATGTGATATGTGCGAGACCGAGAATAAATGCGTGTATGTGATACCGTATTCTATTCTCGCAACTATATGTATCGGTCGGTTATATATATGATATGGCCGGGTTATCGAATCAAGTGTTGATTCGATAAGTCGATACAATGGATGTTAGCCGGTTATATGAGATATGACCGGATTATTTAGTCAAGTGTTGATTTAATAATTAAGTGTATAATTGTATATTAGATATACTGGTTTACATTTACTAACACTTGTTCACTTTAGGATTTTTCTCACTTGTACACTACTTTAACATATATATGATATATGTTTAAAATGTGTTATCATATTGTATCATGGTTGATGATACACAATTCATGCATGTATGAGACATACACCATTCTATGTATTATGAAAGGTTAAGATTATTTAAGATAATTACAAAATTAGTGGAGTTTTGGAATGAGCATGAAGCTTGTAGAAGCTTAACTTGCTTTGACAAAGTCTACTAGCTTTGTCTTTACCTTAGATTCCTTTTAACCCAACCATAATCAATTAGCTATGGTTATGGCTCTACAAGGGTTAGTATATGATACTCACTCACCATGGTTACTCTTCTCACTTGATCATTATCCTCATCTCTTTCTTTTCTTTTTCTTCTTCATTGTGAAAAGGAAAAAGAAAACTGGGGTTTGATCCAAAGTGAGAAACAAAATTCTAAAGAGAACCCACTTCCTATTTCTCCATCCTCTACTAGACTAGCACTTTAGTTTAGGGTGTTTACTTCACTAATTCTTTAGTTAGTGAAGTAGGAGCTTGAGTCGGAATTCTCTCGACGTAGATCATCTTCGGCCTCAGAGACTTCAAGCAAGGTCGCATCTTTCGCGTCGTGAAGCCATGCAAGAGCCCGGGAGAACCTTGATCGCAGTGAAGGGATTTTAACAAGGACCAAATGAAGTGGAGGACCGATCTACAAAGGTTGTATATCGCATTTCCTTTAGTGTAAAGTTGTTTACATGCCATTAGTTTCGTCTAAACTTTAGTTAACGAGCTTGCTTAGTGTTGCGCAGCACATAAAATTTTAATTTTGGCATGGTCGATGCCTTGTAGATCCTTGTTAGTGTGCCTAGTAACCCTAGATACGGGCGGCGACATAAATTAGTCTTCATATAAAATCAACGGGCAGCCAAAAAAAAAATAATATACGACACGAAGTGAACTGCTGGAGAAGGAGAAAGTGGTTATGGCAACGCGATAACGTAATTAGCTGCAGGGGCTTGCGCCTGCCGGGAAGAGCGTACACACAATAAAAAAACCCTCACAAATGAGGGAGAATCTGATGAAGTTTGCTATATCGGTCGTATCTATCTAAACCTTCGATATACAGTGCAATAAATCAACTTGGTATTTTCAGAGAGGTGGATGGATATGTCCAAATAGCATCTACCCCCAAGTTCAGGCTAGACATCTCTGCGTCTCAGTACGGTATTCGGCGGTAAACATTCACTCATCTCATCCTCTCTCTTCCAGGTAGACTCGCCTGGGGAGTCTTTCTTCTACATAACCATTGTTCCCGCCAAAAATTTCTGCGCAAAAGAACCCAAGGCATTAAATGGCAGCAATACGCTTAAGAAAGTACAAACCATTATTTTCCGAGCTGTATTTTACCAAACTCTTGAATGAGAATCAGGTAAATTCTTATAGCATTGAAAGCGTCTCGAAAAATCCTTCGATTTGAAATATACGGGCCTCATAACTCTTCCGGAATAAAAAAATCATGAGCAAATGTGTTATGCATGTATAGTCTAAGTAATGCCCTTCCATATGGGGGATACATTTTTAGTCCCACATCGAGAAAAAAAGAGATCCCTTCTCTACCACTCTCCTATAAATAAGAGGTGATACCTCTCAGAAAAAATGGAGATTCCATTCTCAAAGGAGCTTAGTTCTTCATAAGAGCTTAGTTCTCCAAGTTAGGGTCTTAGCTGCCCCCCAGAATGCGCATATGCACAAGTACCATGTGCGTCACGTGCACACCACGTGCAACGCACGTGCATCCGCCATGTGCGCACCACGTGCGACGAACGTGTGCCCGCCACGTGCGTACCATGTGCGAGAATTCAATACTCAAAAGAGCTTAGTTCTCTATAGGAGCTTAGTTCTCCAAGCAAGGGCCTTAGCTACCCCCATGATGCGCATATGCGCAAGCGCCATGTGCACCCTCCAAGTGCATACTACGTGCAATGCACGTGCATAAGACAAGTGCGCAACACATGCGACGCACGTGCGCCCACGTCGTGCGCAGCACGTGCACCCACGCGGGCCCGCTAAGTGCGCAGCATGCACGACGCACGTGGGCCCGCCAAGTGCGACGCGCATCCATGAACGCAAAGAAGCCTTTTTTAGTAGTTAGGAGTTTCAACTCCAACCTGTTCTTCTCCCTAATTAGTGGGACATGGTTCAAAGGGTATATCCCTCCACACCTTCGATATATGGCAGTTCACTATAGTTTCCTTCGGATTCAAGGTGCTAAAACTTGGTGTCTTGTTCCTATACAAAAAATCAATGGCTTCTCAATGCACTGCATGCAACAGCAACTCTCACTTTACACCAACGGTAGGAATGACTTATGGGCCCAACACAGCCTCTATTTTCTGAATGCCATTGGAAAAAGTCACAAAAGCTACTACTGGATTGTTCTTTAAGACTATACTCCCACATGTGAGTTTCGGTACTTCAGCGCCGCAAGAGGAAGCTCCTAAAAGATCATTTTTCGATCGATCGGCAACCACAATGGCCCCTCTCAACGGGCCATCTAAATCTGGCGTCTCAGTCTTCAACAGGCTGAGCAAAAGCACAAACAAGCCTGTAAAGATGACCGTGATACCTGAAAGGGCTATCCCAAAATGGATAGCCCTCCCAACTCCTCCTACAAGCGAAGCCGTCAAAGGCGTTTCCCCCACTAGATGGTCGGTTTTCGAAAGGCTGACTGCTTCACCTCAAAATTCAAAAAGTACGTCGTTCTTCAACAGGCTGACACCGATCAAAGCTCCTTAGCAAAACCAGGGGCATGATGAAGCCGCTTCCAAAATTAAGGCGGTCCCTTCTGTAAAGCACGCTTGACATCGCCACTGGCGCCGAGTGAGAGAAGCTGGAAGCTACTCTCCCTCTGGACTCACCCCACCAGCTCCAATAGTGGAAGTCGACGCTGCTATTCTAACCAGGAACAACTTTGATCCACTCAGTAGGGTACGTAAGAACTTTCCGACGGCGGTGCTGAAGAAGTCACCTATGCCAGTAGAGGTCTCTGAGCAAGCAAAGCCAGAGCGGATATCAGCGGTTCTCCTCGCAAATTCATATGTATAACATTTCAGAAAATAAATATTATTTTTGGGGATTTAAATAATTAAAATAATAATTTCTATGAAAATTATTAAGTATGAGAATTAGTTTTAATGAAAGGGTATAATTATATACCGATAATTTGGAAAATATTTTGGAAGTTTATATCAAATATTGATTTTGAAAGAATTTATGTGATTTAGACATTTTATAAATTAATTATACGCAATTATGTTAAACTGGATTAATATTTCGATAATAATGCATTAATCCGGTTTATGCTATTGACATGCACCATAGCATGTTACAAATACTTGTTATATTTTTGTTGATACGCACCATGGTTTTCCTTTTTATTAAATGATTTTTTATAATTTTTAAAATAAAAAAAGGAAAAGAAAAAGAGGAGATATTTAGATGTGAGAGAGAGAGAGAGGTAACTTGTGTCATGTGAGGGTAAGAAAGAGAGGGAAGGGTGAAAGGCTTCTACACCTTTCTCCTAACTTCATTTCTTTATTTCCTCATTTCCTTTTCTTCTTCATCTCCTTCTCATCCTCCTCCTCTACCTCCATGATCACTCCAAAAAGTCAAACAAAACCTTATTCCCCCTTCACAAAAATGGTGCACAAGCTCACTACAATGATCATGGTGTGATCAAGTTTCTACTTTGAAGACTTTGAGCAACTCAAGAAAATTCTTGAGTCGCCAAATGAGGTATAATCACTACCCTTTTAGTTAAGTTTTAGAGTTTCTTATATCCTACCATAGTTTAGAGGTTAACCGATGTGGTTTAGTGAACTTTGAAAAATTCCTAGTTGAGGGTAGGTGATCACTTGACTTGTGAAGGTAGATTTAAGGTTTGGTTAGGGACCACAACCCTTATAGTGTTAGTTTCTTGGACCAAAACAGAGAGTAAAACCCAAGGCTTGAGTTAGAAATATTTCAATGTCGATTTTATGAAAGGTTTGAGGACATGCAGGGAATCTGGTGTAATCTGCGATCTTCATAGGAAAATCAAACAAGTACTGTGACCTAAGCAGAACCCTAGGAGACCACCCACACCAAAACGAACCCAAAACTCCTTCTTCAGAACGGCGGCGCTGGGTAAACAGGGCTTCTCGCCGGGCCAATGTGGGTATATGGTGTTAGGACTTTTCCTGTAGTTAACTTACCCTATAACTTATCCCCTATATTATTTGTTTGACCCCAAATTACCTGAGTCAAAATCTGGAGCTAGTTTTCTAAGTCGCTGTTTTAGGTTTCGTGATTTTTAATAACTTGAGTTTTGATATTATGTTTTATCTCGATCGTTGGACGTTTGTGCGTCGACGACGAGGGTTGTTTTGGTTGTTTTTGCACACGTTGACCATAGGTTCTAACCTATGTGTGTTTCGTGTGACGTTTTGGTATTCGTGTTTGATTCATATTTACGATATAACGTATTGAAAACTGTAGGTACCTCGCGTGGATTTCGTACGACAAGAGAGAGCATGGTGTCATCGACTTCGGCAAGCGAGAATCAAGGTGAGTAGATGTATATCTAAGGGGAAGTCGGGTGAGTGACGTATATCACCCCCGCAATAATAGAATAGGGTATTACTATATTAGTAAGTATGGATGCGATATTTGGATACATAGTGAATAGGGTATTTAGAAGACATTGGGTTAGATTAGGTTGATCTAATAAGACCTATCCATAGGATGATTATCTTGGTGGCAAATCGCAGGTTATATGTAGTCACACAAGCACGCACGCGTGCGCGTGCTCGCGCACACACACACACTTGTTTTTGTGTGTATACGTGTGTGTGTGTGTGTGTGTGTGTGTGTGTGTCTCTATATATGTGTGTATATGTGTGTATGTGTATATATATATACATATACATAGGTGATGAGGATAATATGTGATATATGGAGATGAGTCGATATGATCGGGCATGATACCGTGAGATTTTGATATGTGATTGAGTCGTGATATGGTATATGATATGATATTATAACGGATCGTTTGGTGATATGTATTCATACATACGATAATATGTGAGTTGATAATATTTGAATGTACAAGACTTTAGAACCGTACCAATGATCATGATATTGTACGAGTGATGATATTATGTATGATTTTGACCCCTGCTCTCGATTTTGAGGATGTCGTACGATGGATATTACCGTACGAGACGTATAAGATGATTGATCCGCACTCTTGACTCGAGGATGTCGTACTATATATTATATAGTACGTAACGCTATAAGGATGGATCACCGAATACTAAGTATATCGACTCGGAATATATGTAGATTTTCTTATCCTTCCGACTAGTTCCTTAGTATAGTCTTTTAGTTGTTTAAATAGATGCTAAACTAGGCTCGAGATATACCTATTTTCAAAACTAACGAATTGTGGGTATTTTCAAAGGACAAACCGAGGGATGCTATAGATTTTTTAAAGGACATATCTTATCTCAAAAACACTGTAGCCCCTACTTTTCTAAAACCACGATTCGTGCTATTTCAAAACACTAAAACCGCATGACTCATACACCGACATGTATATTGATTAATGTTACATTTACTATTTACTTTTCTGTTATATTTATGTTTTTCTCATTGCATTGCATATTTATTACATGTGTTTCTTTAGCTATTATGAATCCCTTCTGTTAGGACACCAGTACCATTACTGATGGTGCGTATGTTCCACGTACACTTGCCTGTCGGCTCACACACATCATCATCGGTAATTGCTATGTCATGTACACTTTAGAAAACGTCACTTCATTAGTATAACTTGCTAGCTGGTAGTTTCAACATATTATAAGTATGCTTGCTCTCATATTCTAGTTTAGATATTGCATTCCTTACTTAGATACCCCATGCATTTATATATTCATTCTGTTATGCAACATTATGGGGCTTTATGCCGATATTCACTGCTTATTGACTCTTGATTTTGGGATTTTTGATTTTCCATGAGATTTCTGGATTTGGGGGAAAACTGCAGGAATTTTATAAACTCATTATCATTTTAAAATGCAAGTTGCGGTTTTCTCTTGATATGATGTACATGGCGTCCACCATGAGTTTTTCTAATTGAGTTGGTTTCCGAGACCCGATTCGAGGAGTAGAATGAACCGTTTCGGGTACATGGTGTTGGATATATATGCCCTAGAGGCCTTCATTATATAGGATGCTAGGGATATGTATGTACATGACAATCTTTCTTGATATGATAGTATGCTATTTGGTTTTTCCTTATCTTAACGTGTGATATATTTTACTTTGTATTTATATACATGTTGATAAAGCCCGTAGGGTGTTTGCCTGACTACCGGCGTTGTGATGGCAATCATACTTGTGGAAGCTGGATAGTCAATAGGCACATCCTTGAATGTCCCTGGTCGTAGGTGTAGGGTTCCTAGGCACACTAATGAAGTCTCACAAGTGATCAAACATGGCTAATTCAAATTTTACAAGTGTCTACAAACCCTAATACGGATCGTTAACTAGATAATGAGGCGATGCAAGCATGTAAACGAATTAAATGCTAAAAGAAAGGAGCTACAACCTTTGTAGATCCGGTCCACCACTTCATAAGCTCCGCGATGAAGTCTCCTCGCTGTCCAAATCAAATCCCGGGCTCTAGCATCGGCTTCATCGGAGAAATGGGCGGGCTAGGTCATCGACTACGATGCCGAAGATGATCTACGTCGAGACATCGCAAGATCAAGCTCCCACTTCACCAAGTCATGAAACTTGTGAAGAAAACACCCTATACTACTTGGCAAGAGGTAGAGGATGAAGAAATAGGAAGTGGGTTCATTTTAGAATTGGATTTCTCACTTGTTTTCATCACTTGCCATTGATGTAGCAAGCTTTTCTTCATAAAAGAAGAAGATGAAGAAGAAGAAGAAGATATATGATAAGTTATTCAAAAAGAAAATAAAAAAATGAATACTTATCATGTCTTCAACCATGGTTTAGTGTAGAGATTTAACTAAGGTTAGATGAGTGGTTAGGGTTAGAGAAGAGACAAGAATGGTGGACTTGTTCAAAGTATCAAGAAGCTTCAACAAGCAAACAAAACAAGCCACCATTCTCTTTTCTTCTATTCTAAAATAAATAAAAAAATAAATAGTTAAAAGAATAAGTAAATGAAATGAAACCCTAATCACTAACTAACCATGGTTTAATTCTTTACACAAACCCAAGCAAGAATGTATCATCAAACATGATACAATCATGTGCACAAAAAAATATATCACATATACAATGTGCATTTCAAGTGAGTAAATCCATTTAAAGTGAACCAATACTAGTTGATGCAAAGTAATATATCAAATATATAATTATACATTAAATCATTAAATCAACACTTGATTCAATGATCCGGTCATGTCGCATATAACCGGCTAGTATCTAATGTATCGGCTTATCGAATCAATCCTTGATTCGATAACTAGGTTATATCGCATACAACCATTCGACACATTCATCGCGAGAATGAAATACGGTATCACATACACGCATTATTCTCGGTCCCGTACATATCTCATATGCGCTCCTATTTCGTTTCGCTTGAGCCAGGAAACCTCTGTGTAGGACTCTAAAGACTCGTCAATACGCCGGCAGCAGATGATGATCATACCAAACACCCATAAGCCGCAAGCGGTCTGCTAAACGTAACGGCCACCCGGGTATTGAGCGATCAGAAGATCGACGAGCAAGCCCGCTCACACTCCTGTGAATCCAACCAGTAACACTTACCGTACAGTCCGGTCTGTTCGTCTGATATGTCGCATATCTCGCCTAGGGGTGGTAAACGTCAGACCCCAGTAGCTCGATAAGTCATGCCGACGTGAGGTCCATAACTATCGTGAAATTACTGATAACTCTTACCAGTATATCACTGCAACCCTGGCCAGGGATTTCCTGTTATGGCCAGTCGTGCATAGCGCAACATCAACCCCCAATACCGGGAGAGACGAATCCCTTCCTATCGCTCATTGCCTCCATGTGAATCGGGACTGTACCCAAAAACCACCTGTTTGCAGGACTCAGTAGAGCCGTGGTAGGGTGGAAATCAAAACACAGTGGGAGACACACAAGACTCTATGACGATCTCGGGTCAACAGACTAACCTGTACCAATGTCACCAGAGAACTGCCATCTGACGTGAGGTATAATACCATCTGGGAGTTCTCGGCGAGTCCGTTCAGTGTACCCAGTCTCCACTGAGCACCTGCATACCATCTCTGATGTCAAACACCAATGGATATGGGATCATCCATCGCCCATCACATGGGTCGAGAAGATATACGCTAGTCTACTCTGGAATATCGATGCCCCGTCTCGATATTCCCACGACTAGGAACAATGAAGGATGTACTCATTGACTACCCAGGCCCCACTAGTATGATCTTCATCATAGTCCTGGAAGTCGAGTACACATCCTAAGGGCTTTATCAACATGTAATCAGAGAGACAGAGAGTATACATGTTAAGATAAAGAGCAACCAGATAGCATACTATCATGTCGAGCAAGAAAGTCCTACCTATATATGTCCCAGCATCCACTACAATATACATCCAATGTACAGTAATGGCCTCTAAGGCATACATATAACTAACAGTAGGAGTATCGACACTGGGCATCGATACTCCAGAGTAGACTAGTATATACATATCTAGACCCTGACGAGGGGCGATGGATTGGTCCCCGCGGCCATTGGTGATGTGCACTGATTGAATTGATCTAGTTCTTTGTGTGTCGGTTTAGAAAATGAATAGAATTCACAATCAAAGAATTATTTGACCGCAATCAATAACGATGTCGAAATGTAGCGCGTTATTAAGTGCGGATCGTCCACAGGGATTGTACGATTCGTTCGTATTTGTTTTGTTTTGAATTGAAAATTAATGAGAAGAGAAAAGAAAACTTGATTATATGATTTATATCAATGAATTTCAAGAATCATCTAATCTCATCAAAAATCAAGAAAGCATTAAAAAAAATCAAGAACAAGAATTGATAGAATTCCAATCGACTAAAGTTTCAAGAATTGAAATGAAGCTCGTAGGAGTCGATTAGATCATAGATGTGAAGAAGACTAGCAATTACCTTTTCTTATCCATTAGCGAATTGATGCTAAATCGATGTCGATTTATCGAGGATTAAGGATCTTGCGAAGAATTAGGGTTTCCTCATCCTATCCTTTGTCCTTTCGATGAATCACATTCACAAGATAGCTTCTAGAAAATCGAATGATCGATTGTTGATCTCTAGATCCATGCGAAAATAATCAAGAACTCATTTCGCATCGATCTAGATCATCGATCATTCAATTTTCAAGAATTTGCAATCGTTATAGGACTTAAGAAAATGTTTAAAGATTCGTCAACATCATCATTCTACCGATCGTCTCGACTCCTCCACGAGCGGAGTTTTATTCAAACATCATCACAAAGAATACATTCAAGAATCGAAGTTGAATCATAATGCTTGAATTGAAAGACAAGCAAGTTAAAAGAATCGTCACCTTTATTTATTCAACAATTTGTTACACATTGCTCAAGACTACAAGAATTTGAGAAGGAACAAGATTGTCGAATCTAGCGTTGCATCGGCTCCTTGAGTCACGGATCGGCTTGGATCTCATGCTCCGATGAAGACCGGCTTCGCTTCTAAAGGATGGTTGAAGGCTTGCTTTGCTTGAACTCAAAGATCTTGAACTTTTGGTTTCTTGATTGGATTAGGGTTAGGGTTTGGAGGTGGCAAGTGTTGGGTTGATAGAGTGATAGAGTTTCAACAACAATCAACAACCTTTTCAAGTGAGGCCTAGGGTCCCTTTTATAGGCTTAGGAATGATTAGCTTCCTTAAGAAGCTTGGATTAGGTTAGCTTCCCTTGTAAGCTAGTTAGTTAGGTAGAAGTCTCTAGAACTGGTTAGTTAGGGTTTAGCTTCTACCTTAAGCTAGGAGGTTAGGGAGAAGGTTCTAGGCTCTTAAGGTAGTTTAGGTGAAGCTTGCTTTGGAAGCTTGGACTTCATTAGCTAGCATAAGGAACCTTTGCTGATCTAGCAGAAAGTTCAGGAGTGTTCTGGAAATTGCAGTAGCTTAAAGGGGTACTTGACTTGAGAGAAAAGAGCTGATCTGAAGAACTGCTGCTGACGTGTTAAGGCCACCGCGGATCCGCGGCTCAACCTGGCTCCTGCCGCGGATCCACGGCCCAATAGGAGAGCTAGGGCTTTAAATTTCATGTAGTGTCTTCCTCTGTCTTCGGGTATCCTTTCTGATATGTTTATTTCCTGAATTCCTTCTAGATTAATTCCAGATCTCGAGTCATTGAGTTGGCGTATTTTTTTAACAGCACTGTTATACAAATTTGGCCATTCTTCTGGAATTTCCTGCACAGACTTCGAAACACATGTTGCGCTACACAAGAATGATGCAATGCCATGATAAACAGTCAATTTCCCTAAAAATGCCGGTTTTAGTATACAGTACAGGTAATCCAGTATTTTACAGGTGTTTTGCTAATATGTGCAATATGAATACCGAACACCTCTAGATGAATGCAAAAGATAGGGAAATTGCCGTGTTAAAAATGCAGTATTTTCGACTGATCAAATTCCCCTAAACTTATTTTCGGTCGTCTAGAGCGAATTGTTTTATGAAAAAGAGAAGGTGAAAATAAAGAAAGAGAAACACTAACTAGCACACTTTCGTAGGCAACACGATTGCACTGAGCACGTGCAACAAGCCTTTAAACCTCTAGTTGTCCCTAGTAGGAGGAGTGTTGTCTCCTGAGGGTTTTCAGCGGATTACACCCACAAAATCCAATAATAAAAGGAAGATCATGAATATTACATTTAAAGATAAGAGTCGTAAAAGAAAAGCCTTAAAAATTAGGATTTCCAACTAAGCTAGATTTTCGGTTGTCATGAGCCCTATCTTAATAGTCATGAAAAGATGTCAGAAATCACATCCTCCCTCAATAAAACATCGTCTTATTCTTCATTCCTATCTTTCTTCCAAACATCGATCATATAACCCTGCGTGTGTGTAAAGGACATCCCTACACCCGGAGAATTCAATTCAAGCTATCATACTCTTGCCCATCAGCCTCAGTACTTTTTAATTAATGAATATTAGATGAGATTGCTAACACACTTTCTGCGACCGTTAATACTTCTTGAGGTACTAACCGACCGATTACTCCTGTGATTGCTTATTTGGTGTTTTTCCTCGTCTTGCACCACCTAAGGCTTAGCAGTGACTCCCAGACCAGTTGGCCTTAGGGCACTAGGTGAAGAGGCACCCTCGCTATATATTTTTTTATTGCCCTTGGCGATAACAAAACCAGTGTCCATTTTTCTCACCATTTTATATTTTATTCAATTTTTTTATTTTTATTTCCTTCATACATTGGATTTAAGACAAGAGCATTTCAAAGTATCCTCTACTATCCCGGGCTTCAAGACGTGTGTAAGTGCGAATAGCAGGGTATCAACGTTTAAAATGTTTGGCTTCCAGAATAGGAACTATTTTTCAGACTTATTTTTATCCTCAGATTAGTGACTTCCTTCATCTTACTAACCCTTGGGACAATGGCTCATAACTACTTATTACTAGTTCGTATAAGAAAACTTCTAATTTTATTGGTTTTCTTAAATTTTTCTAATCTCATGGATGTAATTTTTCACTATCTAAACTTTTATTATCTTATTTATGTACAAAAATGTTTAAATATTAAATATTTTGAAATTTTGAATTTTTTTTTAATTTTTATGGGTTTTGGAAAAATTTTAAATTTTTATAGGTTTTTAAAGAAATGTTTTGTGCTTATGCAAATGATATGCAAATGATGCAAAAAATAAGTACAAACCTCTCCCAAACTTGTTTTCAACAGTGTCCTCACTGCTGTCAACCGCTATACCTACAAAAAACCCGTAAGCCTGGGAGGAATTTATTAGCGGGGGCAAAATATTTAAGTGAAGATCTTCCCCCAAACTTATTCTTTTCACTCACCTCCATTCAAAAGATGATGCAGCAATATACAGGACATGGAGGTGAGACGGGAGAATTTTAATCCAAATAAAATGGCTCCTGCATGAACAGGAGCTCCTCCGTGGGGTCAGTGGAAAAATACGGCTTTAACCTATGTCCATTAACTTTGAAAAATGTGCCGTTTTTAACATTTTCTACTTCTACTGCCCCATGCGGTTATACAGACCGCACAATAAAAGGTCCCTTCCACCGAGATCGAAGCTTACACGCGTGAAGGTGTAGTCGTGAATCATAAAGAAGGACTTGTTGACCAGGTGTAAATGTTTTCCTCAAAATGTTTTTATTACGAAAAACTTTAGTCCTATTCTTTACAATTACAGTGTTATCATAAGCTTCATCGCGGAGTTCTCTTAGCTCATTCAATTGCAGCTTCTGAAAGTTGCAGGCTTGGTTTAAGTCAAAGTTGATTTCCTTAATAGCCCACAATACTTTATGCTCAATCTCGACTGGCAAGTGACATGCCTTCCCAAACACTAATTTATATGGAGACATCCCTAGATCGGTTTTATATGCAGTTCTGAATGCCCAAAGAGCATCCGTCAGTTTGGTCGACCGATCTTTTCTATTCTTCGCAACAGTTTTCTCTAGGATTTGTTTGATCTGTCTATTCGAAATCTCAGCCTGCCCGCTCGTTTGGGGATGATAGGGTGTAGAAAGTCTGTGGTTGATTGCGTATTTCTGCATTAGAGTCTCGAAAGACCTGTTGCAAAAATGTGTCCCGTTATCGCTAATGATAGCGCGTGGGTGTCCAAATCGCGAAAAGATGTTTTCTTTTAAGAACTTAATGACAATCTTTTTGTCATTAGTGCGAAATGGAATGGCTTCAACCCACTTTAAGACGTAATCAACCGCAAGCAGTATGTAAAAATTCCTAAAGGAGTTGGGAAAGGGACCCATAAAGTCAATGTCCCAATCGCTGGGTATCAGCCCCGTGGCAAGATAGTTCACAATATCCCTGAACCAAGGTTCCTCAGATACGTTCAAGCGTTGTTCGTCTGGGAAAGAATCATTGATCGGCAGGGTCACAGGGGAAGAAGAGATGCGTGAAAGATGGTCGGCTACAACGTTTTCACATCCTTTCTTATCTTTGATAACAAGATCAAATTCTTGTAATAGAAGGATCCAACGTATTAGCCTACCTTTTGCATTTTTCTTCGCCAAAAGATGTTTCAAGGCGGAATGGTCAGTGTACACAACTATTGATGAGCCAATCAAGTAAGGCCTGAATTTTTCTAATGCAAATACAACCGCCAAAATTTCTTTTTCAGTAGTTGTATAGTTAATTTGAGCATCATTCAGGGTCTTACTTACGTAATAGATCACGTGTGGCATCTTTTCAATATGCTGTCCTAGGACTGCACCAACTGCAAAATCTGATGCATCACATATAAGCACAAAGGGGTAGTCCCAATCTGGAGACGATAGAACGGGGGCTGTAGTGAGGGAGTGTTTAAGTGAGTCGAATGCTGCCTCACAATTCGAGTCAAAGTGGAAGGTCGTATCCTTGGCCAACAGAAGAGTTAAAGGTCTAGCAATTTTGCTAAAATCCTTAATGAATCTCCTATAAAAGCCCGCATGACAAGAAATGATCGAATGTCCTTGACGCTTTTGGGATGAGGAAGGTTTTGAATGACATCTATCTTAGCTCTGTCAACCTCAATGCCTTTTCGTGAAATAACATGTCCAAGCACAATTCCCTCTTGGACCATGAAATGCCATTTTTCCCAATTCAAGATTAAGTTCTTCTCTTTGCAACGAGTAAGAACTGCGTCAAGATTCGATAGGCAGTCAGAAAAAGAGTCTCCAAAAATTGAGAAATCGCCCATAAAAATCTCCAAAAAATTCTCGACCATGTCAGAGAATATCCCCATCATACACCGCTGAAAGGTAGCGGGAGCATTGCACAACCCAAAAGGCATGCGTCTATAAGCAAAGGTACCAAAAGGACAAGTAAAAGTGGTTTTATCTTGATCCTTTTTGGCTATGGGGACCTGATTATAGCCAGAGTATCCGTTCATAAAGCAATAATACTCACGTCTAGCTAAGCGTTCCAGCATCTGATCAATGAAAGTTAGAGGAAAGTGGTCTTTCCTCGTGGCGGCATTGAGTTTTCTGCAATCAATACATACACGCCACCCAGTTTGGGCGCGTGTCTGAATCAACTCATTTGCCTCATTGGTAATAAAAGTGATGCCAGATTTCTTAGGGACGACATGTATTGGACTCACCCATTGGCTATCGGAGATTGGGTATATAATACCATTATCAAGGCATTTGACGATCTCTTTCATCACTGCTTCCTTCATGACGGGGTTCAACCGTCTCTGTGGTTCTCGGGTTGGTCTGGCATCATCCATCACATGTATATGATGTTCTACAATCAAGGGACTAATCCCTTTGATGTCCTCCATGGTCCAAACAAACGCCTCCCTATTAGATCTCAGTACCAATAAAAGTGCATTCTCTTGCTCTGATGCTAGAGAAGCGGATATGATAACCGGTACGGACTCATTCTCACCTAAATATGCATATTTAAGATGAGAAGGTAAAATTTTGAGATCTAATGCTAGCGGAGAAATAATAGAAGGTGGGATCATCGAGTGATTTTCGGAGTCACAAAGAAGCTCATAGCCTGTGAAAGATACAGATTCGGGTGGTAATAAGTCAGGAGTGTCGGACTCAAGCGTGGGAAAGGTATCCTCACTAAGATCATGTGCAAGGTCAAACAGTGATGTGGTAGTGTCGTCGAGATCTGTAAAGTAAAGTTCATCAACTCCGCAACTTTCGGGAGCAATCTCATGGACAGAGTACATATCAAGAATATGAGCAGAGGGTTCTGATGGCTGACTTCCAACTTTGTAGATGTTCAGTTCAATGGTCATATTTCCAAAGGATAAGTTCATTGAACCGTTTCTACAGTTAATGACAGCATTGGAAGTGGCAAGGAATGGTCGGCCCAAAATCACCGGAATTTGACTCCGGGGGTTTGCTACAGGTTGTGTGTCGAGAACAATGAAGTCCACGGGGAATAAAAATTCCCCGACCTTTATCAACACATCCTCTAGTTCACCCCTAGATTTGGTGATCGAATGGTCTGCCATTTGGAGAGTGCAGTGAGCTGGTTTCAACTCTCCAATCCCTAGCTGCTCATAGACAGAATATGGAAGTAGGTTAACACTTGCGCCAAGGTCTAAAAGAGCACGGTTTATATTTTTACCCCCAATAGAAATTGATATCGTAGGACATCCTGGGTCCTTACGTTTCTTTGGTAGCTGTGGGATAAAAGCAGTGCTAATATTATTATACATGAAGACCTTCTTCGACACTTGAGTCTTTCTCTTCCTAGTATACAAGTCTTTAAGAATTTTCGCATAAGCGGGGACTTGTTGAATCGCATCTAGGAGAGGGATGTTGATGTTAACCTGTTTGAACATTTCTATAATTTTCTCCATATGCGGACTCGATTTGTTACCCCTTAACCGATTTAGGTAAGGAGCTTTAGCAATAAGCGCTGGGTCCATCATAGGAGAAGGAAGTGGGGGTAGACGTGATCCCAAAAGAGGAGTGGGGATCGTCTGTGGAGAACTAAAAGAGGGTTGCTGAGGTGTCGAGACTAGAGGGAAATAGAGAATAGGCTCGTGAGAAGGTGGTGGGGTAGAAGAACAAGGATCAGAAGTAGAAGTGTGTGTGTGAGGAAAGGTCTCAGCCGGGGTGTTGATAGGATTTTCAATATCATCAACTTCTTCCCAAACATGGTTATTCAGCACTCTTCTTGATCTCAACGTTGTGATGGCATTTACATTGTAATGCCCAGGATTCGGTAGGGGTTGAGACGGAAATTTCCCTTTTTCTCTCGCACTCATTTCGGCTTTAAGTCGTGCAATTTCAGCTTCCATCGCTCTGATACTCTCAGCTTGGGACGCTGAGTTTTTCTTTATCTCACTGACGGAAGATCTAACCTCAGCGACACCTCTATGAAATTTGACAAGAGTGATTTCATGGTTTGAGTGAATTGAGAGAATTCGTCAGAACAGGTCATAAGATTAGACGGTGCAGGAGTGTTGACCTGATTTTGGAAATTTTGTGACTGGTAGGGGTGCTGAGTGAGTTGAAGTGGTTGCTGTTGTGGAGGAAGAGCCCTTTGGAAATGATTCGGGTTTGGAACCGTGTTTTGAGATTGGGATTGGTTCCAAGCAAAGTTCGGGTGATTCCTCCAACCCTGATTGTACATGGAAAAATATGGATCATTTCTAGGTCTTTGAAATGCGGCATTGGTATGCTCGTGACCTTGAAACGGAGAGTTTAATGGACATTCTTCCGTTAAGTGAGAAGGATAAGAACAACACCCACATACAGTTTTGGAGAGCGACATTGGGTTTAGGGAGGCTGCTAAAAATTTATGTTCCATAGCCTCGAGCTTCTTTTGCATTGCTGCCATCTCAGCTCGAACACCTATGGACACATCAATTTGGTGTACGCTACCCCTAGACGATGATATGTTTCCACTCTCCCACAGTAAAGATTTTTCAGCGAACTCTTCTAAAAATTTCCAAGCTTCCCCATCATCCTTAGTCATAAAATTGCCTTGACACATAGCTTCAAGGTTCTGTTTAGTGTTTGGGTTAATGCCCTCATAAATGATTCGGCACAGATCCCATCTCGGGATGCCGTGATGAGGACATTGAACCAAAAGATCCTTGAAGCGTTCAAAGCACTTCGAGAACGGTTCATTCGGAAGCTGGGTGAATTGATTGAGTTCGCTACGGACTCGAGCTGTCTTTTGCATAAGGTAAAATTTCTTAAGGAATGCCGCAATGAATTCTTCCCAATTCGTAATGGAATGTGCGGTAGTGTTATATAGCCACTTCTCGGCTATATCGCACAAAGTAAATGGAAGAAGACGTAGACGCATAGCATCCACTGAAAGTTTTGACGTACCCATCATTGCGCATACATTTTCAAATTTCGTGATAAACACGTATGCGTCCTCAGACTCGAGACCGTGGAATTTGGGTAGAAGATTGATGTACTGGGGTTTAATCTCAAAATTATCCCCGTTGGCTAGTGGTGTGGATAAGCAGGTCGAAAGAGGACCTCGCATAGGGTATCACCTCTCCTGGAGAGAGATGCGGGGTGGATTCTGCGCACCAATAGACGGCGGCAGAGTAGTGGTAAACAAGTTCGATGGAGACGGATCCATCGATGTGGGTGTGGTGGTGGGTAAAAGAGAGGTAAATGTAGAAATACCGACTTCAGAGTCGATCGGGGGGACGCGAACTAAATGGGCACTAGAATCCCGTGTCCAGCCTATCTTTCACTAAAAAGGGTTAGTACAAGTGGCAGCGTGACTTATAATTAAGGGAAATGAATGAATGCGGTGTTTGTTTTGAAAAATAGACGGATTTTTTTTTGAAAAATGATGCGAGCACAACAAATGCAACAAGCACAACCTTAATTCTATTGGTCGCCCAGGTCAAAGCTCTAGACCGCTCCTAACTGCCAAAAGACAAGTCGCAGGATAAATCTTCCACTGCCTCTTTGTCTCCCCTGTGGCCAGGTAAGTGCCAGGTAAGTGGGAAGGTACTCCACTACGTAAGTAGTGAGAACAATTAATAACCACTATCCTTAGACACACTTGCCTTAGACACCACAAAAGAAACGCGGATAAGCAATGAATTACCCACGGCCTTCTCTTGTCCTAAGTGAGCGCGACGGTCCTTAGAGTCATCTCTAGATCTTTTTTAGTTAATGAGGGTAAATGCGAATACAAGTTTGTGATTTTTGGGGCTTAGGAAGGGTAATGAACTCCCCACCTAATCTAGATTTGGCCGTGCCCCTTAATATCCGTATTAGAATGTAAACAACAAAAAACCAAAAACACATACAATTTATTTTGCTTTCTGCGGCGCTGCGATTTTTGCAAATTATAGCAGACAAAGGAGGAGATAAGAAAGTTTTAGAGGACCTGAGAGAAAATGGTACAGTGAACCCTTCACCAAGCCGCGGAACCGCCGCAAATGATGGCTAAAACCGCGGAATCGCGGCCGTATGTACTGTTCACTTCAAGAAATTTTTCCAGAGAGCTTCTGTTCAGCCCCTGAGTCCTCTGCAATATTCTGAAAAAAATTTCACTTGCTCCACAGCTTCCAGATTTCCTCATAATCAAATCACAACAACACGTTTAGATTTTTGCGCGAATTTTGATCTCAAAATTGTAATGGAATAAATCTTTCAACTCAAATTTCAAATAAAGAACGAATTAGCGCACGATCCCCGGCAACGTCGCCATTTGATTGAATTGATCTAGTTCTTTGTGTGTCGGTTTAGAAAATGAATAGAATTCACAATCAAAGAATTATTTGACCGCAATCAATAACGGTGTCGAAATGTAGCGCGTTAGTAAGTGCGGATCGTCCACAGGGATTGTGCGATTCGTTCGTATTTGTTTTGTTTTGAATTGAAAATTAATGAGAAGAGAAAAGAAAACTTGATTATATGATTTATATCAATGAATTTCAAGAATCATCTAATCTCATCGAAAATCAAGAAAGCATTAAAAAAATCAAGAACAAGAATTGATAGAATTCCAATCGATTAAAGTTTCAAGAATTGAAATGAAGCTCGTAGGTGTCGATTAGATCATAGATGTGAAGAAGACTAGCAATTAGCTTTTCTTATCCATTAGCGAATTGATGCTAAATCGATGTCGATTTATCGAGGATTAAGGATCTTGGGAAGAATTAGGGTTTTCTCATCCTATCCTTTGTCCTTTCGATGAATCACATTCACAAGATAACTTCTAGGAAATCGAATGATCGATCGTTGATCTCTAGATCCGTGCGAAAATAATCAAGAACTCATTTCGCATCGATCTAGATCATCGATCATTCAATTTTCAAGAATTTGCAATCGTTATAGGACTTAAGAAAATGTTTAAAGATTCGTCAACATCATCATTCTACCGATCGTCTCGACTCCTCCACGAGCGGAGTTTTATTCAAACATCATCACAAAGAATACATTCAAGAATCGAAGTTGAATCATAATGCTTGAATTGAAAGACAAGCAAGTTAAAAGAATCGTCACCTTTATTTATTCAACAATTTGTTACACATTGCTCAAGACTACAAGAATTTGAGAAGGAACAAGATTTTCGAATCTAGCGTTGCATCGGCTCCTTAAGTCGCGGATCGGCTTGGATCTCATGCTCCGATGAAGACCGGCTTCGCTTCTAAAGGATGGTTGAAGGCTTGCTTTGCTTGAACTCAAAGATCTTGAACTTTTGGTTTCTTGATTGGATTAGGGTTAAGGTTTGGAGGTGGCAAGTGTTGGGTTGATAGAGTGATAGAGTTTCAACAACAATCAACAACCTTTTCAAGTGAGGCCTAGGGTCCCTTTTATAGGCTTAGGAATGATTAGCTTCCTTAAGAAGCTTGGATTAGGTTAGCTTCCCTTGTAAGCTAGTTAGTTAGGTAGAAGTCTCTAGAACTAGTTAGTTAGGATTTAGCTTCTACCTTAAGCTAGGAGGTTAGGGAGAAGGTTCTAGGCTCTTAAGGTAGTTTAGGTGAAGCTTGCTTTGGAAGCTTGGACTTCATTAGCTTGCACAAGGAACCTTTGCTGATATGGCAGAAAGTTCAGGAGTGTTCTGGAAATTGCAGTAGCTTAAAGGGGTACTTGACTTGAGAGAAAATAGCTGAGCTGAAGAACTGCTGCTGATGTGTCAAGGCCACCGCGGATCCGCGGCTCAAGCTGGCTCCTGCCGCGGATCCGCGGCTAAATAGGAGAGCTAGGGCTTTAAATTTCATGTAGTGTCTTCCTCGGTCTTTAGGTGTCCTTTATGATATGTTTATTTCCTGAATTCCTTCTAGATTAATTCTAGATCTCAAGTCATTGAGTTGGCGTATTTTTTTAACAGCACTGTTATACAAATTTGGCCATTCTTCTGGAATTTCCTGCACAGAGTTCGAAACACATGTTGCGCTACATAAGAATGATGCAATGCCATGATAAACCGTCAATTTCCCTAAAAATGCCGGTTTTAATATACAGTACAGGTAATCTAGTATTTTACAGGTGTTTTGCTAATATGTGCAATATGAATACCGAACACCTCTAGATGAATGCAAAAGATAGGGAAATTTCCGTGTTAAAAATGCAGTATTTTCGATTGATCATGGACCTAAGATTGTATACAGATGCTCACTGAGTGTTAGTACACCGGACAGGACTCGCCGAGAACTGACTAGATGGTATTATACCTAGCGTCAGATATCAGTTCTCAGGTGACATGTTCAGCTGATAAAACTGCACATTTGTATTACATTTTTCCTACCATTTTCATATTAAAAAAGGACTTTATTATAATAGATCATACATATGAGGGTTTATGTGTAAAAACACTATTTTCCATGTGTTAATATATTTTAATTAGCATTTGGTAGGAAAATGTATGCAAATAAATTCATTGACCAAATCCTAGTAGAACAAAGTCTACTAAATATTATTTGAGTTGTTGTGCAGATTTTTTCCAAGTGTGCAGAATTTTTCAAAGACTAGAATCAAGCAAATCAAGTTGTTGAAGAAGACTTGCTTAATTAAGAATCAAAACTTGGGGACCAAGTCTGGCAGCAACCACGAGAAGATTTCCAAATTCTGAAGATTCCTAGGATCGCCAAATGTCAAAGAGAGCCAGCACCTAAAAATTGATCAACGGCTGAGATAAGAAGGCCGCGGATCCGTGGCATTAGCTCCTTGATGTCGCGGATCCGCGGCAGGATATTGGAGATAGAGTCTGCGCTTTTCTGGGGTTAATCTATGATGAATTTTACCTAATTTTGAAGCTAATGATTCTGGCTTTGCACTATAAAAAGGCACCGAGAGCCTCTTGGAAAATTTATCAAGCCGACGAGATCACGAAGCCCCAGACGCTCACGCATCCAGGCTGATCATCAACTGTTCGTCTACCTCCTTAGGAAAGATCAAGAAGCAACTAGTTTGTAATCATTTTCTACGGAATAAAGTGTAGATTGTTCAAGTTGATTAATAAAGGTAGTTATTTTATTTAATTCTTTTGCATTTTACATTATGTTTTCCCTCTCTATCTTTTCATCTTCTTCTCCCAACATGCGCGAGTAATTCTCCGCTTGTTAGGGTTCGTAGGATTAGGGTAGGCTAATGGACGATAAAGATCCCTAAACCCTTTTTAAGTCCTATAAAGTTTATGAACTTTATCAAAAGAATCATTAATATCCTAATCGGGCGTGCTAGCAATTCTTTGCTAGTTCCGACCGCGATTAGAGATTAGATTAATGATTATTTTGGTAAAGGCTAGATATGAACGGAGTTCCGTGTCGAGATAAGGGTTAAGAGTGGGATTCCTTTTCCCTCCAGAAATCGTAATCTACACGCATCACCGTCGTTCTAGTTTTAAATCTATTAATGGATAAAAAGGGTAACTTTTAATTAATCGTCCATAACTACTAAATCCTAACGAACCCTACAAGCCCTCTTATTATATTATCTACATCTCTAAAACAATCTAGATCTATATTTTTGCATTCTTGCTTAAACGTAGATCTAGAAACTTTTCATAAAACTCTTTATTCCTCCTCTCTTTTTCAACATCTAAAGTAAGAGTAAAAAGTTCAACGTTTTCCTGAGGACGACCCGTACTCATCTCGGTCTAGCCACGCGCGACACCGTTCTGATTGCGGTAAACTACAAACACACTCTTTCGTATAAAACAAATGGCGTCGTTGCTGGGGATACGTGCGTAATTTTTTATTTTTACTATTTGTGTTGGATTCTTAGACGAGTCATATCATTATTAACACAAAACTGCAAATTGCATATTTAACGATTTGTGCATGAATTTTTGCAAGGAAATCTGGAGTCACAGAATTGAGGAAAACAGAAGACAGAGACATTCATCGAGATCCAGAGGAGCACAGAGGGCTTGAGAAAAATTTTCATCAACTGTTCCTTCCACCTCGCGGCAGAACCGTGGCACAAAGGTACTTCCTGCGGCAGAAACGCGGTGGTTTAGAGGAGTTAGGGCTAAAAAAACTCTCTGGTATCTTTCTTAACTCATTCTCTCTCCTCTCAAATCCAATAAAATCTATCTTCTACAGGATTCTTTGCAAAATAGCGCCGCTCAAAAAAATCTTTTTGCAAAAGTTTTGTTATTGGTTTTGTTTTGCATATTGTAATACGGACCTTAAGGAGAAAAGACCAAATCAAGATTAGGTGGGGATTTCATCACCCTTCCTAAGCCCCACAAATCACAAACCGAGCATCTAGATCAACCCTTCATTAATTTAAAAAATATCTAGACCAGACTCTAAGGACTGTCACGCTCATTAAGGACAGAGGAAGGTCGTGGGTTATCTATCGTTTATCTGCATTACTTTTGTAGTGCCTAGGCAAGTGTGTCAAAGGCTAGTGGTTTTTAATTAGGCCCACTACTGTGGTTCCTTCCTACTTACCTGGCTACAAGGGTAGTACGGAGGCGGTAGAGGATTGATCCTGCGGCTTGTCCTTTGGAAGTCTAGGAGCGGTCTAGAGACTGGACCTAGGTGACCTTAGTTCTAGGGTTGCTTGTGCATCTTAGGGAGATTTGTCTTGAGTCCCACTTTTCAAAACAAGCCAATTTTAAATCACACACACGCTGCCACTTGCACTAAACCCGCTTAGTGCATGCTCGGCTGGACACGGGATCCTAGTGCCCGTCTTGTCCGCGTTCCTGCTATCGACGCCGAAGTCGGTACTTCTTCATCTTCTTTTCCACCACCACACACCACGACCGAGATGGACGGCACTCCATCAAATTATAACACCACGCTGCCACCGCCCGAAGGTGCACAGAATTCACCACGCATCTCTCTCCAAGAGAGATGATATCCTATCCGTGGTCCTCTTCCCACTTGTCTGTCTCTTCCACCACCTAACGGGGATAATTTCGAAATTAAACCCCACTACATCAATCTGCTACCCAAATTTCACGGGCTTGAGTCGGAAGACGCGTACGTTTTCATCACCAAATTCGAGAACGTATGCGCAATGATGGGTACTTCACAATTGACTTTAGATGTTATACGCTTACGTCTTCTCCTATTCACACTGTGCGACTTGGCAAAAAAATGGCTTTATAATACTACCGCACATTCTATCACTAATTGGGATGAATTTGTCATAGAATTTCTTAAGAAGTTTTACCCAAACCACAAGACTGCCCATATTAGGAGCGAGATCAACCAGTTCACCCAGCTTCCCAATGAACCATTTTGGAAGTGCTTTGAATGTTTCAAAGATCTGCTTGTCCAATGCCCCCATCACGGAATACAAAGATGGGATTTATGTCAGATTATATATGAGGGCATTAATCCAGCGACAAAGCAGATGCTTGAAACAATGTGTCAATGCAATTTCATGTCTAAAGATGACGGTGAAGCATGGAAATATCTGGAAGACCTCGCTGAACACACGTTGCAATGGGAAAGCGTAAGACCACCTTCAACTAAGGGAGGTATTCACCAGCTCGATGTTTCTATCGCAGTAAAAGCCGAAATGGCAGTGATACAGAAGAAACTCGATGCTATTGAAAACAAGTTCTCATCATTCTCCCTAAATCAGGACACGCTTCCTAAGACCGTCTGTGGTTGCTGTTCGGATCCTTCACACTTAACGGAAGAATGTCCTATGAATGCATCGTTTCAAGCTAATGCTGCTTTTCAGCAGCGACCTAGAAACGACCCTTATTCTTCCACGTACAATCAAGGATGGAGGAATCATCCTAACGTTGCTTGGAACCAAAACCAACAAAACAATTATCAATGACCTCCTCCACAGCAACCACAACCACAGAATCAGCACCCCTTTCAGTCACAGAATTTCCAAAATCCGGCCAATATTTCTCCACCACAAGTGGTCGGTACTGACAACTCACTTGCATAAACTTTGGATATATTCAAGAAACAATCCATGCAATTGTCGGCTGAGATAAAGTCTTCTATTGATACCATAACGAAAAACTCCGCCTCCCATGGTGAGAGTATTAAATCATTAGAAAACCAAATCGCACAGTTAAACGCCGCAATGAGTGCGATAGAGAAAGGGAAACTCCTTTCTCAACCCCTACCGAATCCTGGCCATTCACAAAATCATAATATGAATGCCGTTACTACGTTGAGATCGGGGAGAGTGCTGAATAACCGAGTAGGTGAGCAATTTGATGTTAGTGACACATTTGATACCCCAGCTTCTTCTTCTTCTTTCCCTAATTCGTCTAGTCTCCCACCTTCATCCGAGCCTATTCTCTGTTTTCCCCAAGGCTCGAACATTTCACCAAATCTATCTAAGTCGATTCCCACTCCAATTTTGGGATCGAATCCGTCCCCACAGTCTTCTCCACAAACGTTGGACCCAAAACTTATTGATCAAGCTCCATTTCCAAACAGATTAAGGGCCATCAGACCTAACCCGCAAATGGAGAAGATTATGGAAATGTTAAGCAAGTTAGCGTGAAAATTACTCTCCTAGATACTATTCAACAAGTCCCATCTTATGCAAGAATCCTTAAAGACTTGTGCACTAGGAAGAGAAAAACTCAAGTGCCTAAAAAGGTTTTCATGACGAGTAATGTTAGCACAGCTTTTACCCAACAAATACCAAAGAAACGTAAGGACCTCGGCTGTCCTACAATCTCTATTTCTATTGGGGGTAAAAATATTAATCGTGTTTTACTCGATCTAGGCGCTAGCGTCAACTTGCTTCCTTATTCAGTATACGAGCAGTTAGGAATTGGAGAGTTAAAACACGCCCATTGTACTCTCCAGATGGCAGACCGATCTATCACTAAACCTCGGGGCGAACTTGAGGATGTGTTAATTAAAGTCGGGGAATTCATATTTCCCGTAGACTTTATTGTTTTAGATACACAACCTGTGGCAAACCCACGCAATCAAATCCCGGTGATACTTGGTCGACCCTTCCTAACAACTTCTAACGCTGTAATTAATTGTCGTAACGGTTCTATGAACTTATCCTTCGGGAAAATGACAATTGAGCTTAATATTTACAAGCTAAGAAGTCATCCATCAGAACCTTCTGCTCATTTGCTGGATGTCTGTTCCATCCAGGAGATAGCTTCCAAAAGCTGCATGGATGAGAAGCTTTGCTTTGATGTTCTCGACAACACTAATGAGACATCGTTTGATCTTGCACCACTTTATAGTGAGGATATGTTCAATGATTCCGAACTTGAGATTGAACCCGTTGACTTGTTCCAAAAGTCAGCAGCACTTTCCGAGTCAATATCTTATGCAAGTTTTGAACCTCTTCGGGAGTCCGAATATCATTCGCTTACCCCACCTTCTATTGTCTCTCCGCCAATTCTTGATCTCAAACCGCTACCTTCTCATCTTAAATATACATATTTAAGAGAGAATGAGACTTTGCCAGTGATTATTTCCGCTTCTCTAGCTTTAGAGCAAGAGAATGCACTTTTGGCAGTGTTGAGATCGAATCGGGAAGCATTTGGTTGGACAATGGCCGACATCAAAGGGATTAGTCTCTTAATTGTTGAACATTACATACATCTGATGGATGAAGCCAAACCAACCCGAGACCCACAAAGACGGTTAAATCCCGTTATGAAGGAGGTGGTAAAGAAAGAAATCGTCAAGTGCCTTAATAGTGGAATAATTTACCCTATATCTGACAGCCAATGGGTAAGTCCAATTCATGTGGTCCCTAAAAAGTCTGGCATCACGGTCATCACTAATGAGGCTAATGAGTTAATCCAAACACGCACCCAAACTGGGTGGCGCGTATGTATTGATTACAGGAAACTCAATGCCACGACGAGGAAAGATCACTTCTCTCTACCTTTCATTGACCAGATGTTAGAACGATTAGCTGGATACGATTACTACTGTTTCTTAGACGGATACTCTGGCAATAACCAGATCCCCATCACCGAAAAGGATCAAGATAAAACCACTTTTACTTGTCCTTTCGGAACTTTTGCTTATAGACGCATGCCCTTTGGGTTATGCAACGCTCCCGCTACATTTCAGCGGTGCATGATGGGGATATTTTCAGATATGGTGGAAAATTTTCTAGAAATTTTTATGGACGATTTCTCCATTTTTGGGGACTCCTTTGAGGACTGCCTTCGTAATCTTGACGCTGCTCTCACCCGCTGTAAGGATAAGAACTTGACTTTGAATTGGGAAAAATGCCATTTTATGGTCCAAGAAGGTATTGTACTTGGACATATAATTTCACATAAAGGTATTGAGGTTGACAGAGCTAAAATAGATGTCATTCAAAACCTTCCTCGTCCCAATTGCGTCAAAGATATACGATCCTTCCTTGGTCATGCAGGATTTTATAGGAGATTTATTAAGGATTTTAGCAAAATTGCTAGACCCTTAACCCTTCTATTGTCCAAGAACACTACTTTTCACTTCGATTCGGATTGTGAGGCTGCTTTTGAATCGCTTAAAGAATCACTCACTACAGCCCCCGTTCTATCATCTCCGGATTGGAACCACCCGTTCGAGCTTATGTGTGACGCATCAGATTTTGCTATTGGTGCTGTTTTAGGACAGCACATTGATAAGATGCCACATGTAATTTACTATGCAAGTAGGACCTTGAATGATGCACAAATAAATTACACAACTACCGAAAAAGAACTCTTGGCAGTTGTATTTGCATTAGAGAAATTCAGGCCCTACTTGATTGGCTCGCCTATTGTGGTTTACACAGATCACTCCGCCCTACGACATCTTTTATCGAAGAAGGAGGCGAAGGCCAGGCTAATACGTTGGATCCTATTGTTACAAGAATTTGACCTTGTCATCAAAGACAAGAGTGGATGTGAAAATGTTGTAGCCGACCATCTTTCACGCATCACTTCTTCGCCAACTGTGACCGTGCCGATAAATGACTCATTTCCTAACGAACAGCTCTTGAATGTATCCTACGAACCTTGGTTCGTGGATATCGTGAACTATCTTGCGATGGGACTTATTCCTAGTGATTGGTCGAAGCAAGACAAACATCGATTTCTATCCCAAGTAAAATATTTTTACTGGGATTAGCCTTATCTATTCAAGTATTGTTCTGATCAAATCATTCGCAAGTGTGTCCCTAACGATGAATTCAAGAGTGTGTTATCATTTTGTCATGATCAGGCATGCAGCGGTCATTTTGGTCCTCGCAAAACGGCGGAGAAAGTTTTGCAATGTGGCTTTTATTGGCCAACATTATTTAAAGATGCATTTGAACATTACAAAACTTGTTCGCGATGTCAGTATTTAGGTCGGATTTCACGAAGGAATGAGATGCCGCTCCAACCTATATTGGTTGTAGAAATATTTGATGTTTGGGGTATTGATTTTATGGGCCCTTTTCCCAACACCTTTGGGAATCTATATATCTTGTTAGCGGTTGATTATGTCTCGAAGTGGGTGGAAGCTATACCGTGTCGCACTAATGACAACAAAGTTGTCATTAAGTTCCTTAAAGAAAACATCTTTTCGATTCGGACACCCTCGCGCTATCATTAGCGACAACGGGACACATTTCTGCAATAGGTCTTTCGAGGCCTTGATGCGGAAATATTCAATCACTCACAAGCTTTCTACGCCCTATCATCCCCAAACAAGCGGGCAAGCTGAGATCTCAAATAGGCAGATCAAACAGATATTGGAGAAGACGGTTTCGAAAAACCATAAAGATTGGTCAACCAAATTGATGGATGCACTTTGGGCATTCCGCACCGCCTATAAGACCGATCTTGGTATGTCTCCATACCGTCTTGTGTTTGGGAAGGCATGCCACCTTCCTGTCGAGATCGAACATAAAACAATGTGGGCTATTAAAGAACTTAATTTTGATCTTGATCATGCAGGCAGCTATCGGAAGCTGCAGTTGAATGAGCTAAGCGAACTCCGCGATGAAGCTTATGATAATGCGGTGATAGTAAAGAACAGAACTAAAATGTTCCACGATAAAAATCTTTTTAGAAAAACCTTCACTTCGGGGCAACAAGTCCTTCTTTACGATTCCCGTCTCCATCTTCATCCGGGTAAGCTTAAATCTCGTTGGAAAGGACCTTTTGTGGTGCGGTATGTACATCCGCACGGGGCAGTTGAAATCGAAAATTTGAAAAACGGTTCAATTTTTAAAGTAAATGGGCATAGATTAAAACCGTATTTTTCTGCTGACCCCACGGAGGAGCTCCTGTTTTTACAGGAGCTGCTTTATCAAAACTAAAATTCCTCCGCCTCACCTCCATGTTTTTATAACATTTTCTCATTTTAAAAATGGAGGTGAGTAAAAATGGATTTGATTGAATATCTGTGCGTGTCGAAAAAAACAAGTTTGGGGGAATTTTTTCATTTAACTATTATTTTACCCCTTGTATCTCTCCCTTAGTATACAGGTCCATGTTCTCAAAAGGCTACATCAGTGAGGACACTGCCGAAAACAGGTTTGGGGGGGTTGTATTCACTAAATTATCTTTGACACTGGGCATTAAAATTTTTTTTTTTATAAAAAATGAGTAGAAAGTGAAAAATTACATCCAAAAGATAGGAATAGTTTAAGAAAACCAAGAAAATTAGAAGTTTTCTTAAACGAACTAGTAATAAGTAGTTATGAGCTGTTGTCCCAAGGGTTAGTAACATGAAGGAAGTCACTAATCTGAGGATAAAAATAAGTCTGAAAAATACTTTCTATTCTGGAAGCCAAACATTTGAATGTTGATACCCTACTATATGCACTTACACACGTCTTGAAACTCGGGATAGTAGAGGTTACCTTGAAATGCTCTTGTCTAAAAGCCAAAGTATGAAGGAAATAAATAAAAAAATGAAGAAAATATAAAAATGGTGAAAAGAAAGAAAAAAATGAACACTGGTTTTGTATCGTCAAGGCAGTAATAAAAAAAATATAGCAAGGGTGCCTCTTCACCTAGTGCCCTAAGGCCAACTGGTCTGGGAGTCACTGCTAAGCCTTAGGTGGTGCAAGACGAGAAAAATATTATCACCTAATCTGCAAGCACATGAGTAATCGGTCGGTTAGTACCTCAAGAAGTATTAACGGTCGCATGAAAAGGTGTGATCAAACCTAAGTATTCATCAAATTAAAAAGTACTAAGATAGATGGACAAGAGTATGATAGCTTGAATTGAATTCTCCGAGTGTAGGGATGTCATTTCACACACGTAGGGGTATATGATCAATGTTTGGACGAAAGGTAGGAATGAATAATAAAGACGATGTTTTATTGGGGGATAATGGAATTTCTAACATCTTTTCATGACCATTAAGATAGGGCTCATGACAACTGAAAAACTAGCATAGTTGGAAACTCTAAATTTTCAAAGTATTTCTTTTATGGTTCTTATCTTTATATGTAAATTTCATCATCTCTCTTTTGTTATAGGATTTTGTGGGTGTAATCCGCTGAAAACCCTCAGGAGACAACACTCCTCCTACTAGGGACACCTAGAGGTTTAACGGCTTGTTGCACATGCTCAGTGCAATCGTGTTTGCCTACGAAAGTGTGCTTAGTTTTCTCCTTTCTTTTTCTTCTCTTTCTCTTGAATAAACTAGTTTGCTCGGGACGATCAAAGATAAGTTTGAGGGTATTTGTTCAGTTGATAAAACTGCACATTTGTATTACATTTTTCCTACCATTTTCATATTAAAAAATGACTTTATTATAATATATCATACATATGGGGGTTTATGTGTAAAAACACTATTTTTCATGTGTTAATATATTTTAATTAGCATTTGGTAGGAAAATGTATGCAAATAAATTCATTGACCAAATCCTAGTAGAAAAAAGTCTGCTAAATATTATTTGAGTTGTTGTGCAGAATTTTTTCCAAGTGTGCAGAATTTTTCAAAGACTAGAATCAAGCAAATCAAGTTGTTGAAGAAGACTTGCCTAATTAAAAATCAAAACTTGGGGACCAAGTCTGGCAGTAACCACGAGAAGATTTCTAAATTCTGAAGATTCCTAGGATCGCCAAATGTCAAAGAGAGCCAGCACCTAAAAATTGATCAACGGCTGAGATAAGAAGGCCGCGGATCCGCGGCATTAGCTCCTTGATGCCGCGGATCCGCGGCAGGATATTGGAGATAGAGTCTGCGCTTTTCTGGGGTGAATCTATGACGAATTTTACCTAATTTTGAAGCTAATGATTCTGGCTTTGCACTATAAAAAGGCACCGAGAGCCTCTTGGAAAATTTATCAAGCCGACGAGATCATGAAGCCCCAGACGCTCACGCATCCAGGCAGATCATCAACTGTTCGTCTACCTCCATAGGAAAGATCGAGAAGCAACTAGTTTGTAATCATTTTCTACGGAATAAAGTGTAGATTGTTCAAGTTGATTAATAAAGGTAGTTATTTTATTTAATTCTTTTGCATTTTACATTATGTTTTCCCTCTCTATCTTTTCATCTTCTTCTCCCAACATGCGCGATTAATTCTCCGCTTGTTAGGGTTCGTAGGATTAGGGTAGGCTAATGGACGATAAAGATCCCTAAACCCTTTTTAAGTCCTCTAAAGTTTATGAACTTTATCAAAAGAATTATTAACATCCTAATCGGGCGCACTAGCAATTCTTTGCTAGTTCCGACCGCGATTAGAGATTAGATTAATGATTATTTTGGTAAAGGCTAGATATGAACGGAGTTCTGTGTCGAGATAAGGGTTAAGAGTGGGATTCCTTTTCCCTCCAGAAACCCTAATCTACATGCATCACCGTCGTTCTAGTTTTAAATCTATTAATGGATAAAAAGGGAAACTTTTAATTAATCGTCTATAACTACTAAATCCGAACGAACCCTACAAGCCCTCTTATTATATTATCTACATCTCTAAAACAATCTAGATCTATATTTTTGCATTCTTGCTTAAACGTAGATCTAGAAACTTTTCATAAAACTCTTTATTCCTCCTTTCTTTTTCAACACATCTAAAGTAAAAGTAAAAAGTTCAACGTTTCCCTGAGGACGACCCGTACTCATCTCGGTCTAGCTACGCGCGACACCGTTCTGATTGCGGTAAACTACAAACACACTCTTTCGAATAAAACATGACATGTGTGTAGATAGTCTATCGACTTAAGGTCGTCATTTGTCACGTGTGAGTTCCCACTGTGCTTTGATTACTACCCTACCACGGCTCAAAGGAGTCGTGCAAACAGGTTTTAGTTGGGTACAGTCTTGAGCCACATGGAGGCAGTGAGCGACTGTTAGGGATTCGTCTCTCCCGGTATAGGGAGTCGATATCGCACTGTGATCGGTTGGTCATTACCATAAGTCCCTGGCCATGGCTGATTGAGAATTACTGGTGGACTGACTAGTAGATTCTCGGATGGTCTTGAACCATACCGGCACGACTTGTACGGTTGTTAAGGGTCTGACGTTCACCACCTCCCTAGACCATACATGCGATACTCTCAGAAGAACAGACCAGACTGCGCTGATATTGTCACGGACAGGCTCAGTAGGGGTTACGGACGAGTTCGCTCGTCGGCCTCCTTTTCGACAGGTACCTGGGTTGCCATTACGTACATCTAGTGCCACTGACGGACTTATGGTTAAACCCACTGCCAGCGCACTGTCGAGTCTTTAGAGTCCCACACAGAGGGTTTCCCTGGATCAGGCGAGACGATGTAGACGCCATATGGTCTTACGGCAGGGTTTCGATCGCATTCGTGTACTGGCTACTCGAATGACGATCGGATGGATAGTACTGGTTGGCTTTGGTTTAAGCCGGATACTAGTATTGTAGTATTGGATTATACTGATCTCAGTGTATCCGTATTTTTCGGAATACGGATACGGGTATGAAAATACGGAAAAGGGCATTCTTGTAAATTCCCAAGATTGACCTTCTAGAAGGAGACACCTCATTATTGCTTTATTCTTTTTCATTAAAGAATTAATGAGGTGGAAATTAGGAGGCATGGGTTGAAGAATGGCTAAGTATTTGTTTATTTCATTTGGAGCCACTATTCAAGCATGGTTGTAGATTATATGATTTAATAATGCCATGGTTGAATTACTGGCTCAAGATTTAACCATTCTCTCTTCTCATTTCTATTATCATTATCACAAAAGCATTCTCTGTAAGTGCACGGCGGCGCCCCGGCCGTCAATCCGACGGCCAAATGCGGAAACGGTGATAAACTTTAATTTTTGCGGACTTAGCAAACCGGCACCACCGCGCACTAAATACCCGGATCGTAACCATTAACAAGTCTAAGCTAACTAGAAGATGGGTTAGAGATATACCGACTGATCCGAGTCCTCCGGTCTTCATCTCCACTCCGATCTCCTCGCGGGATCTCCGGTCGTCGCCTCCTCGCCTGAAGGGCACCACATCGTCTGCATCTTTTACGGGCTCCCGCCTCAATACCGAGGCAACTCGGACGCGAAGTAGGCTAGCCGATGCGTCCAAGATTTGCTGTAGAATGTAGTGTAGAGTGCATGTCTCACTTTGGGGTTATGTTGCCATTGATGGAGGTGAAGGAGGAATGAACTTTGAGGTGATTTTGGTAGCAATGGAAAAATGAGATGGATGAAGAATTTCCCACACCAAAAATGAAGCTCTCTCATATTTCCTCTTCTCATCTCTCATATTTGGCCGGCCCCCCTTTTTGAAATATGGTGGTGGAAAACAATAACTCAAGAAGGGAGGTGATGGTAGTGTAAAGCAAGTGGTGACCACATCCTAAACATAATGATCACTAAACTCAAATCCATATCAAATCCATTCACTTCACAATAAATGCATGAAAAGCAAAGATGCTTAACATATCAATCCTTAAGCAAATAAATCCTCCACAAAGTGTTATTTGCAAACTTGCAAATAACACCCTCCATCGGAAAAGTCCGGCCGGGAAAGAACAAAGGAAAACCGGCCGGAACGGAATGCAAAATGGCAACTCCAGAAAACTGGTCCCGTAATAAATTACAGGAAAACCCCGATACTGTGCATACGCACCCGCATCTGTATTCCGTCCGGATACAAATGCAATGAGACAAAACTACACTGTACTATACTAGGATCCGGCTTAAACCAAAGCCGGCTAGTAATATCCGTCCGATCCTGATCCGTACAATACCGCACGTATCTGATCGAATCCTGCCATATAACCATACGGCCACTAGTACAAACCGTCCGATCCTGATCCGTGCAATACCGCACGTATCTGATCGGACCCTGCCATATCTCCATACGGCCTCTACAGCGTTTCGCCCGAAAGCTGAGTAACTGAAAATGTGGTGGACTCTAAAGACTCGTCAATACTATGGCTGTGGATTTAACCACTAGCACGTCAGAGGTATAAGCCAATACGTAACGGGCCACCAGCTATTGACCAAAAGGGACGTCGATGAGCGAACTCATCCTGACACCCTACTGAGCCTGTCAGTGACAATATCCGTACAGTCCGGTCCGTTCGTCTATGAGCATCGCATGTCGGGCCTAGGGGGTGGGTAAAAGTCAGACCCCCAAAAGCGGTACAAGTCGTGTCGGAGTGTAGCCCAGAACACCCTGAGATACTACTGGAATACCTACCAGTAAATCTCCTGCCTTGGCCAAGGACTTCGTGTAATGGCTCTCCTAGACACAGCGCGACCTCACCCCCAATACCGGGAGAGACGAACCCCTGAAGATCCGCTCACTGCCTCCATGTGGCTCGGGACTGTACCCAACTAAAACCTGTTTGCACGACTCCTTTGAGCCGTGGTAGGGTAGTAATCAAAGCACAGTAGGAACTCACACGAGACAAATGACGATCCCCAGGTCGATGAACTAACCTGTACACATGTCACCTGGGAACTGCTATCTGACGTCAGGTATAAGACCAACTAGCATGTTCCCGGCGAGTCCTGTCCGGTGTACTCATAACCCAATGAGCACCTGTATACATCTTAGGTGAACCAACTGACACCAGTGGCTTGTGAGACCGGCCACCGCCCCTCGTCGGGGTCTCGACTGTATACACTAGTCTACTCTGGAGAATCGATGCCCTGTCTCGAAACTCCCACGACTAGGGACCTTTTTAAGGATGTGCTTATAGACTCCAGCTCTCACTTATATGATCGCCCTCATACTGCCGGCAGTCAAGAAAGAATCCTAGGGGCTCTATCAACGTGCAATAGTGACATGTCAGGTCACCTAAAGCAGTACACGATGATAAAGGTAAACCAGATAGTATACTATCATCTCGAGTAAGACTGTCTTACCGGGATAGGTCCTCCCTCAATCATCGCAATCATGTGCCTGTGATCCAATAATTGACTCTGAGGGCACTATCTCCAACAATCTCCCACTTGCACTCAAGGCTAATTATTGCGATGTCGCATACTCACAGCCCGTGTGATACCGAACACCCAACTCCTCTACTAGTCAGTCGCACAAAGCCTGTTTGCGAAACTCTTGCCTTCGAGGAATAGCCTCAGTGAGTGGATCCGCCTAGATGTTTCTTTCTATGTCTCTCTATATCTCAAGTTCGCGGAGAAAACTATCTCCCGAAATGAGCAATACCTGTCTTAGAATGTCTGGATGTATGATGGGACCTAGCTCATAAATGAACTCCAAATCCAAACTTCTTAGACTGTATCGTCAACTGAACTTAATCAGTATCCTGCGCCATGCCACCCTCAGTATTGCCTTGGACCACCAGTCCAAAATACTGCCCCTCGTCAGAAGGAAAACTATAACTCTAACAACCTCCTTGTCGTCCAGGTCACCTTGGAAGCCTGGAATGATAACCGTCTCCTAAAGGAGGCAGCCGTTATCATATCCCTAGAACATCCACTTATGTTCTAAAACTGCTTCCGACTGTTTCTCCAGGATTGGATCAATGTCAACTTATTGCATCTAGTGCAAGAACAATATCTGGTGTGGTACTTGACATTTCATGATTGACTCAATTGCCTAAGCAAGTGATCTGCCAATCATGCACATCCCTCTCTACTTTAGTCTATAAGACACCTTTAGAGAGGGTGACTCCATCACCTGCAGGTACACTACCGTGCCAGGAGTCGTCCATTCTAAATACTCTTAGAATGCTGTCAAAGTACCCTGATTGGGAAACCATCCAAATCTAGATCTAAAACCATAGATCTAGTAACCAGTATGTCTTATATAATTTCCAAGTCCCTTGTGGAGAAACCACTGTGTGACGACCAAAGTATAACCGATCGTAGTATAGGAATATCACTTCCTACTACGTGTATGTCATCCAAATACCAGGATATCACACCCTACTACCTTCTCAACAGATCCATCCCCTATTCTGATGAAGTCAAACCTATGACTGTTACATCAGAAATAGATGATCTATCTCCGCTACATCTGCTTTAGTCTATAAATAGACATAAGCCTGATGTCCACCAATGCTTCCGCTGCTCCCACTGATTACGACAACCCTCTGGCTGAGTCATATAGACGTGCACTTCTAAAGCTAGTTTAGAACGACGCTATACTCATCCTCCTGCCGGGTCTCGCAGCCTGGAACAACAACAATGGCAAGTGTGGGTAAACAAGAACTTCCCTGTCACCGTCCTTGAGGCTACCGGAGTACCTCTCGGGTGCCTGAAGTTACCCACCTTATCTGCGGAGTGGCCAATGGAATGTCAAACCAGATTGAATCTTTAGGTTCCTTATCAAATCTTCAGTAATCGTTTGCGGTTCTGGAATCACTTCCAGTTCTACCATACTCCCACTACTGTTTTTGAAAAAATCCATTTTTATTAAAACTGTGGCGAGTCAAGAACAATATCACTATTGATCTTTCTTATGGTAGAAAATCAACCCTCGTCATAGCCTGGGTCAACCCACAAACAGCCATTACAGAAACGTGCCTTGAGTTATCCAGAGTCTGGTTTTAATCATAAGCCGGACAACTCCCCGTACCTTAACAATGTTAAGATATGAACTGTACTATATCCAATATAGAACCAGAGGCACTGATTTAATTTAACCAGATTCAAATCATGCAACTGTCTCCAGTGCATGTCAACTAAATGGAGAGAGGCCGATCAGCGTTACTCAACTTAGGAATGCTTCCAATTATGAGTAACCTGAAAGAGAAGCAAGTTCTCTTAATCATTACTATCAACTGAATACCATACACAAGTATCTACATCTTCGATCACTTTGAAGAATCCCGATACTTGCAATACTTGGTTCTCTACTTTATTCAAATACCTATAACTTCTCAAAATTCGGACCCTGTGTTTCTACGAAACACTTGTCTAAAGACTAGAGAAGTCATAAGTAAACCGAATATAGTACGAGAACCAACCCCTCTGTCCTAATGGATACTGGACAACATACAATACTCTGTATAAATCCGCTGAGTCTAACAACTCTTTCACTGTGTGTCGTAGGTTGAAAACTGTACTTATGGTTAAGAAGAATTACACCGCTGTTTAATGCTCCTTACCTAACCATCCACTGATATAGGTAAATGTCATCGACATAATATCAAAAGGTATATCTCACTCTATGAAAATAGACGTACAGATATATCAATTTGAAATTGGTGCACAACAGCGGATATTCAAAACCAAATATTTGCCGACCGGCAAACAGCCCAGGTGATCTCCTCAAATATCACCGATTACAACGAATCCCGATATAATGAGGATGATCACCCTATTCCCAATAACTTACTCCCACTCATCATCTGTAAAACCATACAGATGTGAGAATCAAAACTGGTAAATACATACCCTGGAGCAAGTGTCTAATCAGGAAAACAGTTTTCTTTTAACAGTACACAGTTGAACTAAAACATTAAAATGTTTCGAAGGGGTATCCTGGTATTCCTAGTAATGCCTCTACCATTATCCAGATTCACAACTATAACCGCATAATTCTTTGCCACCTCTCCAAATCCCTTTATATGTCTTTAGTCGTTACCTTCTGCACACCCCTTAGGCCAAATAGTTTTCTTCCTTCCCTACCGTTCGGCACCAGCCTATGGTTTGGAAGAAGACTATCCAATAAGCATAATGGGTGTACTGTCCTAGTCTTAGGAGCACTCGCAATGCGAGAGAAGGTGAAGATAAAAGACAACCGAATAAACCTTATTCCTATTTCTCCTGGACTAGAATCCATCCCCGAACTGGAACAAGTTCCTTTCGAGTTCGTATATAACCATACGATGGAGTATCCAATAAACTGTGGATCTTCGTAGTGATACGGAGTGTCCTGGAGAAATACAAAGGTGATTTAGGATTGGCGAAGAAATAGTTGGTTTGGTCGTGAATATCAGTCGCAATTTACTTTGCCCTCTTACTAATCCCTTGCTTTGTCTTAATCTTAATACCTTCTGCACATCGTTTAGGCTAATTGGTTTTCTTCATTCCCTACCGGTCGGCACCAGCCTATGGTTTGGAAGAAGACTATCCAATTTGCATAATAGGTGTACTATCTCCTAAACCAAGGAGTACTCACAACTTGAGAGAAGGTAAAAGGGAAAAGACAACTGAATAATCCTATCCGTTTTCTCCAGAACCGGAAACCATCCTCGAATTCCTTCGAGTTCGTATCTAACCATACGATGGTTTTGTCCAATGGAAGTGGACGTTCGCAGTAATACGGGGTGTCCTGGAGAAAAGGGTAAAAGTAGGAGTGGCAATGAGGTCTGCAACTCTGACAATCCAAAAGCCAGTGTTAAGAAGGTTCGGTAAACTTGGTCACTGAGTCATAGTCTAGGGTCGGGTCAATGGTCGCTGCCAGAGAGAGAGAAAAGAAACACTCAGCGTGCACTCTAACCTAGATCAGAATGGTTACCAATTTATCTAATCTGGAAACCTCCCACTGTACCTCAAATTCTCCTCCAAACCTAAAAGAAGAATTAGTCGGGGTCACCCGAGGAGCAAACCAACTCATCAGTAGGAATCGGGATCCAACTATCATCGCATGATAACGTGACGGAATCCGCTCACGCTATCACACTCCAGAAGGTATGCGCATATCTGGCAAGTTTCAGTTCTTTTGAAACTCCCGATGTGGATTTTTACCCCATGCTCTTATGACCTTGACTATGGCCAACAAATCATAAGTCACATGTCAAGTTCTACCCATCATTATCCAGGTTGATTTGAACCCACCCGTACAAGCCCTTGACTAGGGCCAACAAGGCTATACGACTGTCCCAAACCAACGCATCTATCTATGCTGCATATGAATAACCAACAGCTACCAAACACTGTGCCTTGACTATGGCCAACAAACACAGCTTGAATACTATTGACTATCCATATGAAACGACGGAGGGTTACGAATGGTTTCTGGCGAAAACCTTTAACGTAATGAACTTGATATCGTTGAAGGAACGGATAGCTTTTCAGAAAATATAGTAACGAAAAACCTTCGCTAAAGAGGTCACTTCTGGTGAAGGGATCTCGGCTCTTTCCCCGTCGAATGGGGTGCTGGATATTCATAACCGAATATCACTGTGCAAAGCAAAAGTAATCGGCTATAGTGAAGTTAATGCCCTGACGCAAACTTCTGTCCAAGGGGTCACTCCCGGTGAAGGGATCTCGGCCCTTGCCTCGTCGACTGAGGAGCAGGATATTCTAAATGAATACCACGATGCAAAACAAAAGTGAACGTCCTTGCAATAACAGCTTTTTGAAAAGTGTTCCAACAACATCAGAATAGGTTTGTTTAACTTGCATTGATCTGAATCAACGCAGTCCCATCAATTGATCATACCACAAAGAACGAAAATATACTGACGTACGTATATGCCATCTGCATTCGCCACTGGGTCCCGTCATCACCCGTTAGGTTAGCTAACTAACGGCAGAGCGGGGACTGGACTAGCGCGGATGAAAAACATATACAACATCTACTAATATATATACCAATATATTATATTTCGCTCAAGGCGTGAATAAAATGCAACATCACAGAAATGTACAGCATCACAGAACAAAACAGATATCTGGGATCCCCGGGTTTCACAGAGCCACTAATGAAACCCGACGTTCCCCTGGTCGTGTGGATAGCCTGTGCAATGAAATCCTAGACCCCTACGGGCGCAGCAAGTCACCCGCCAAAACCTGAAGCGAGGCAGCCCCCTTCAGTGCCGTGAATGGACCACCCAGCACTTCACGGAATCCGGTAACTTGGGCACCCCTCCTGGGTCAACCTGTACCCCCTACGAGTGCGGCGAATAGCCCGCCAATCCTAGAGTGAAGCCCCCTTCGTCTCAATGCCATGAGATGCGGGCTTGTTGCCTTCCAGAACCCGGCTATCCGTGCACTCCTCCGCGGGGTAATCCTAGTACAGAAAGTAAAATATACATACACCGGGTACATCGACCGCAACCAGGTCGTGCCCCAAAAGAATAATACAAACAGGCAGTGACGGCAGTCCACATGTCGGACGCTCGCCCCGCAATATCAAAAGTACATAATACAACCACAACTGTACTAGCATTGCAAACAGGCTATCCCCACGACCGATCCGCAACATCACAGCATAAACATAGAACATCAACGTGAAAATCACGTTCGCAAATCCGTCTAACCGGGCTATAGCAGTTAGACCGGATTTACCGATCGAGTGACATTCACGGTCGCAGATATAATGTAAATACTATGAAAGATGTGTTTAAAATATCCGATCGATCAAAAATTAACAAGTGGGCCCCCAATCAAAACTGTAGCACTCACAGAAAACCTGGGCCCAATTTTAATATTCCAAAACCCCTAAAAATAGCCCAGAAGCCCACTGGAAAAAAAATGATGCATTGACGACTCCAATGTGCGGCGGAACCGCGGCCCCAGGGGGGGTTTGGCCGCGGTTCCGCGCTCCAATCGTCGACTGAATGTATCGAATTTTTCCAGTAGTCTTATAGTCTCCAGTACATCAATTTTATACAACCTGAAAAATTTTTGGAGACCAAAAAATTTCAACAGAAAACTGTCGTGAACTAAAATTGGGTTTTTGGAATTTTGGTCGATCGGAACTGAAAAATACATCAAACGAAGCTAGACGAAATTAATGGCGAGGCTCTGATACCACTGTAAGTGCACGGCGGCGCCCCGGCCGTCAATCCGACGGCCAAATGCGGAAACGGTGATAAACTTTAATTTTTGCGGACTTAGCAAACCGGCACCACCGCGCACTAAACACCCGGATCGTAACCATTAACAAGTCTAAGCTAACTAGAAGATGGGTTAGAGATATACCGACTGATCCGAGTCCTCCGGTCTTCATCTCCACTCCGATCTCCTCGCGGGATCTCCGGTCGTCGCCTCCTCGCCGGAAGGGCACCACATCGTCTGCATCTTTTACGGGCTCCCGCCTCAATACCGAGGCAACTCGGGCACGAAGTAGGCTAGCCGACGCGTCCAAGATTTGCTGTAGAATGTAGTGTAGAGTGCATGTCTCACTTTGGGGTTATGTTGCCATTGATGGAGGTGAAGGAGGAATGAACTTTGAGGTGATTTTGGTAGCAATGGAAAAATGAGATGGATGAAGAATTTCCCACACCAAAAATGAAGCTCTCTCATATTTCCTCTTCTCATCTCTCATATTTGGCCGGCCCCCCTTTTTGAAATATGGTGGTGGAAAACAACAACTCAAGAAGGGAGGTGATGGTAGTGTAAAGCAAGTGGTGACCACATCCTAAACATAATGATCACTAAACTCAAATCCATATCAAATCCATTCACTTCACAATAAATGCATGAAAAGCAAAGATGCTTAACATATCAATCCTTATGCAAATAAATCTTCCACAAAGTGTTATTTGCAAACTTGCAAATAACACCCTCCATCGGAAAAGTCCGGCCGGGAAAGAACAAAGGAAAACCGGCCGGAACGGAATGCAAAATGGCAACTCCAGAAAACGGGTCCCGTAATAAATTACAGGAAAACCCCGATACTGTGCATACGCACCCGCATCTGTATTCCGTCCGGATACAAATGCAATGAGACAAAACTACACTATACTATACTAGGATCCGGCTTAAACCAAAGCCGGCTAGTAATATCCGTCCGATCCTGATCCGTACAATACCGCACGTATCTGATCGAACCCTGCCATATAACCATACGGCCACTAGTACAAACCGTCCGATCCTGATCCGTGCAATACCGCACGTATCTGATCGGACCCTGCCATATCTCCATACGGCCTCTACAGCGTTTCGCCCGAAAGCTGAGTAACTGAAAATGTGGTGGACTCTAAAGACTCGTCAATACTATGGCTGTGGATTTAACCACTAGCACGTCAGAGGTATAAGCCAATACGTAACGGGCCACCAGCTATTGACCAAAAGGGACGTCGATGAGCGAACTCATCCTGACACCCTACTGAGCCTGTCAGTGACAATATCCGTACAGTCCGGTCCGTTCGTCTATGAGCATCGCATGTCGGGCCTAGGGGGTGGGTAAAAGTCAGACGCCCAAAAGCGGTACAAGTCGTGTCGGAGTGTAGCCCAGAACACCCTGAGATACTACTGGAATACCTACCAGTAAATCTCCTGCCTTGGCCAAGGACTTCGTGTAATGGCTCTCCTAGACACAGCGCGACCTCACCCCCAATACCGGGAGAGACGAACCCCTGAAGATCCGCTCACTGCCTCCATGTGGCTCGGGACTGTACCCAACTAAAACCTGTTTGCACGACTCCTTTGAGCCGTGGTAGGGTAGTAATCAAAGCACAGTGGGAACTCACACGAGACAAATGACGATCCCCAGGTCGATGAACTAACCTGTACACATGTCACCTGGGAACTGCTATCTGACGTCAGGTATAAGACCAACTAGCATGTTCCCGGCGAGTCCTGTCCGGTGTACTCATAACCCAATGAGCACCTGTATACATCTTAGGTGAACCAACTGACACCAGTGGCTTGTGAGACCGGCCACCGCCCCTCGTCGGGGTCTCGACTGTATACACTAGTCTACTCTGGAGAATCGATGCCCTGTCTCGAAACTCCCACGACTAGGGACCTTTTTAAGGATGTGCTTATAGACTCCAGCTCTCACTTATATGATAGCCCTCATACTGCCGGCAGTCAAGCAAGAATCCTATGGGCTCTATCAACGTGCAATAGTGACATGTCAGGTCACCTAAAGCAGTACACGATGATAAAGGTAAACCAGATAGTATACTATCATCTCGAGTAAGACTGTCTTACCGGGATAGGTCCTCCCTCAATCATCGCAATCATGTGCATGTGATCCAATAATTGACTCTGAGGGCACTATCTCCAACATTCTCTCTCCTAGGTTTTCTTCTCTCCTTCTTCCTCAAGCTCATACACTTGCATGTGTTGCAAAACAATGAGTTTTGAGATCAACTAGTCCAATACACACTCTCTTTACATCCACTTAGTAATCTTTCCTAGCAAGTTTGATCACTAAGGTATCTCATGGTGGTTAGAGCTTGATCATAGGCCCTCGGGTGGATCCATCTTCGACACAAAGGAGACCGGCAACCGAACTCTTTCAAGACCTAGAAGAAGCAAAAGAAAGGAGATCAAGAGGAAGCTTGAACCAAGGAGCAAGGAGCCACTTGAAGACCCGAAGGACTAGGAACGGGGGTATAACTTCTCAACCTAGTAGTTAGCACTCTCTACTAGTTTACTTTTTGTTAGCTAAGATTTAACCAAGATCCAAAGTGGGAAAAAGTCTATGATGCAACGCAAAAACTAGTTCCTTTTGGTATGAGAAAAACGTTTTTAAAGTATTCCGCCTCCCCGTGACCCGAGGGGTGTGCATCATGGACTTACACCGGTATCAGAGCCATATTAAACCTTAACTAACTTGTTAGCAAAGTGTTAGAAATTCGATCGCCGGAAAAACCCAAAAATCGCATCCGAAAAAGCATGTTTCTGTCGATTTTGAAAACTGGTCTAAATTGTTTTTCAGAGAGCTTAAAAATTCATGCAGGCTTTTTTAACAACACAGAAAAAATTTGGACTCGTGAATCGGTTAGACCGCCGCAGATCCGCGGCAGAACCATGCGTTCTGCCGCCGATCCACGGCCGAGTCGACTCCGATTCAGTCCAAACTTTTTCTGTTATTCTTATTTTCTGGAATTATGATTTTTGGGATATTTTGTTTCTGCCCAGATATTTTGTGTACTGTGTTAAACTGAGGGTAGATTCAAATTTGCTTAACCGGTCGAAATTCTAATTGCTTTAGCTAATCGGTTCTTTTGTAATGTTATATGTGTTTTGAAACGTCTGCTAATCGCTATACGATGATTAGTGGGAGTTGCACATATCTATGTTTGATTGGTTTGTGTATATGAATCTTCTTGGATCGTCGATGATGAATAGCCGGAGGGTGTGAGATGAGTGTTTTCTTTTCTTTCATTCAATGTAATTTGTAAAATTGATGTAATATTGTTTTTGCGGGGCACATCCGGGTTGAGCTTGTAGCCACCGTTGTATTATTTCTTTTACTGTTTCTGCTCCTAGGATAGACCCAAGGTGGGGTGCACAAACTACCGGGTATTTTGAAGTGCTTAGTGGCCTACTCACGTTGTTGAGGGAGACTGCTTCACTTCTGGTATTTTGCGGGAAGTTTGCCGCACCTGTAGGGGTCTACGGTGGGGTTTTGGCTATTCATCATGACCGTGGAACCCGTTCTTCGTTATGGGCTTAAACGAAGTGCGGTATTCTTAGTATATCCAATATGTTCATCTGTGATCTGGAATGCTTATTATTGCGTGCGACGAATGGATATATCTATATATGATATTTATTAGGCGTTGCTTATGTTTTATACCCGCGCTAGTCCAGCCCCCGCTCTGTCGTTAGTTAAGTAACCTAACGGGTGATGACGGGGCCCAGTGGTGAATGCGGATGGTATAAGCGTACGTTGTATTTTCGTTGTTTTCTGCAATGGTAGGATTAAATGACGGGACAGCATTAATTCATTAATGCAAAGAAAATAAACCTAAACTAAATCGTTGGAACAATTTCAAAACCACTCGGTTTTCTTCAAAAAGCAAATTTTAAATGCGGAGCTTACACCACTCCTTTTTCAAAAGCTATCATAGTTCCTTCGATCATATCAAGTTCACTATGTTAACGGTTTCGCCAAAAACCAGCCGTAACCCTCCGTCGTTTCAAATAAACAGCACATCGTATTCATGCTATGTTTGTTGGCCTACGTTAAGGCATAGTGTATGGTAGCAATGTGTTGCTTATTTTTTGCATAGATAAATGCATTAGTTTAGGACGATCGTACAGCCTTGTTGGCCTACGTCAAGGACGAGTACGGATGGATCTAAATTAGTCAGGACAACAACGGGTAGAACTTGACTTGCATCTTATGATTTGTTGGCCTACGTCAAGGTCATAAGTGCTTGGGGGTAAAAATCACATCGGGAGTTTCAAACATAAAGGAAACTTGCAGATTTAGCATACCTTCTGGAGTGTGGTGACTAGAGTAGCTTCCATTTAGGGCATCACACGATGATAGTTGGATCCCGATCCCACTAATGAGTAGGATTACTCTCGGAAGATTTTCTCACTTAACAACCAATGCTATAAACCAAGTAGGTGTCTAGAAAGGTGTTAGTGGGGCTACGCCTCCAGGAAAAAGAGGTTATATAATTAAGGAACTTCGTGAAAGCGTTGGAAAACCTCCCTCGAAGTACCAACACTGGCCTGGCTGAAAGGTTAAGCAAGTATTGTAACGTATGATTAATCCTGACTAATTCTTCTTTTAGGGTTTGAAGAAGGATTTGAGGAAACAGTGGGAGCCACCCTGTTTAGATAAACTAATAAACCAATCTAAACTTGCAAGAGCATATGCTGAATGTTTCTTTTCTCTCTCTCTGGCAGCTACCATGACAGGACTAAAACTATTATATGAAAAAAATACACCGAACGGGCCAAACTATAAAGATTGGCTAAGGAACGTCAACATTGTACTGACTTATGACAAAGTTGCATATGTTACCACCGCTGTTCCTCCCCCTATCCCAGGACCAGATTCCTCAGTTGCGAACAAGGAAGTTCGCAAAACCTGGGATCTAGACTGTGAGAGAGCTAAGTGTATCCTGCTGGCGTCCATGAACAATGAACTCCAGAAACAGCACGAGAGTATGGATATTATATCCATCTTTCTCCATTGCAAGGAACTGTATGGAGAGCACTCCCGTATCGCGAGTTACGAGACCTCAAGGAAACTTTTCCAGATGAGGTTAGCTCCAGGATCACCTGTAGGAGAGCACGTCCTGAAAATGATCAGCCTCATTGAGGAACTCGCAAACCTAGGATGTGTGCTAGAGAATGAGTTGTACATCGACTTGATTTTGCAGTCCCTTCCCCACACCTTTTCTCAGTTCGTGCTGAACTTCAACATGCACGAAATGGAAGCTGATCTTCTAAAGCTCCTCAACATATTGAGGGTAGCAAAGACCTCCTTGAAAAAGGAGAAGACCCCTATTCTGTATGTTGTCCAATCATCCTCTTCAAAATTTAAAGCGAAAGATAAAGGGAAGAAGAAGATGAAAGCCACCAAACCGAAAGGCGGGGTCAAGAAGGTGCAGGGAACAAACAAGGCAGGAAGGGTGAAGGCGAATAAGAACGAATGCTACTATTGTCACAAGAAAGGGCACTGGAAGAAGGATTGCATGGCTTTAAAAGCCAAGGACACGAAGTAAGCTGCTGCTTCTGCTTCAGGTGTGTTTGTAATCGAATGTTCTCTTTGAGTAAACTCTACATCATGGGTACTTGATACCGGTTCTGGTTCTCACATCTGTAATTCTTTGCAGGCTCTGAGAAACCATAGAGCACTGAAGACAGGTGATATGACTCTCCGGATGGGCAATAGAATGCACGTAGATGCTGTTGCAATGGGGGAATATCACCTGGGGTTGACTAGTGGGCACATTTTGGTGTTGTACAGCTGTTTTTGTATTCCCAGTATGCTGTGTAATATTATATCAGTATCTTTGTTATCTAATAAACGATATAATTTTGCACTTGAAAGAAATGTCATGAACATTCTCCTAAATCAAGAAATGATTAGGTTTGGCACACTGGAAAATGGCATATACATACTTAATCAACCTCAAGTTTTCAATATTCAAAACACACTTAAAAGGAAGGCTCCAGATTCAAACCAAGCCTTCCTATGGCATTGTAGACTTGGTCATATAAATGAAATAAGATTGACTAAGTTATATAAAGATGGATATTTAGATCCGTTTGAATATTTATCATATACAACTTGTCAATCATGTATCAAAGGAAAAATGACCAAATCTCCGTTCACCGGACACGGAGAAAGAGCCACAGAACTCTTGGGACTTGTACACAGCGATGTATGTGGTCCGATGTCTACACATGCACGAAGCGGTCACTCCTACTTCATCACTTTTACTAATGACTTCTCTATGTATGGATATGTGTTTTTAATGAAGCATAAGTCCAAGGCTTTTGAGAAGTTTAAGGAGTATAAAAATGAAGTAGAGAAACAGACTGGTAAAAGCACCAAGACACTTCGATCTGATCGAGGTGGAGAATACTTAAGTACCAGTTTCCTTGAATGCTTAAAAGAGAATGGAATTCTCTCTCAGCAGCATACCTATTGAATAGAGTTCCGACTAAGTCTGTGCCTACCACTCCATATGAAATGTGGAGCGGACCATGTCTCAAGTATATCAAGATATGGGGGTGTCCGGCATTTGTTAAAAAGTATAATCCGGACAAGCTGGAGGCACGATCGGTTTTGTGCAAGTTTGTCGGATACCCGAAGCATTTAAGGGGATATATTGTCTACCACACTGAACAACAAAAGGTGTTTGTCACTCGCCACATTGTCTTCTTAGAGAGCGAATTTCTTGCAAAAGAAATTAGTGGGAGCGCGGTAGAGCTGGAAGAAATTCCAGAACCTCAAACTACTACCGAGGACTTAGTAGAACCTCAGGTTTCAATAGAGCCTGACGAACCAACGCCGCTACACAGATCTAGTAGGCTTTCTCGTCCTCCTGAAAGATACTATGGGTTTCTTGTAGATAGGGATCGAGAGGATTGCATCATCGATGATGATGAGCCTACTTATTTTCAGCAGGCTATCACGAGTAAAGACTCGGTGAAGTGGCTGGATGCTATGAGATCTGAAATGGAATCCATGTACACCAATAATGTTTGGACTTTAGATGTTGCTCCTCCTGGGATGAAACCAGTTGGATGCAAATGGATCTTCAAAAAGAAGATTGGTGCATTTGGACAAGTGGAAACCTACAAAGCTAGACTCGTTGCAAAAGGTTTTCGTCAAAGACCAGGATTGGACTATGATGAAACCTTTTCCCTAATAGCCATGCTTAAATCCATTCGGATCCTGCTTGCCATTGCTGCTTTCCATGACTATGAAATCTGCTAGATGGACGTAAAAACAGCTTTTCTAAATGGACATTTAGAAGAAAGTGTTTACATGGATCAACCAGAAGGTTTCTTAGACAGTGGGAGCAGTGGAAAAGTGTGCAAGTGCTTAAATCCATTTATGGATTGATGCAAGCATCGCGGAGTTGGAACATCTGCTTTGATGAGACGGTCAAAGAATTTGACTTTATCAAAAATGTAGATGAACCATGCATTTATAGGAAGGTTGTAGAAGGAGCAGTAGTCTTCCTCGTTTTGTACGTCGATGACATACTACTGATAAGGAATGATGTCCCTATGCTACAATCAGTAAAGCTCTTCTTGTCACAGAAATTCTCCATGAAAGACTTGGGAGATGCATCCTACATTCTGGGCATTAAGATCTATCGTGATAGATCCAAAAGGATGTTGGGACTTTCACAGTCCGGGTATATTGACACTATACTAAAGAGATTTAGTATGGAAGATTCCAAGCGTGGTAATTTACCCGCTTGTCACGGGATCACCCTCTCCAAAGAGATGTCTCCAAAGATTGATGAAGAGAGGGCTCGCATGGGCATTATACCCTACGCTGCGGCAGTAGGATCCATAATGTATGCGATGCTATGTACCAGACCAGATGTAGTTTACGCACTTAGTGTGGTAAGCAGGTATCAGTCTGACCCAGGTGAGAAGCATTGGATAGCGGTAAAGAACATTATCAAGTACCTAAGAAGGACTAAGGAGATATTCTTGGTTTACGGTAATGGGGACCTCCAGGTCGAGGCTTTTACCGACTCCAGCTTCCAAAGTGACAAAGATGACTCTAAATCCGTTTCGGGTTTTGTGTTTACCCTCAATGAAGGGGTGGTATGTTGGAGGAGTTCCAAACAGGATACCGTCGCAGACTCAACTATGGAGGCTGAGTATATAGCTGCTAACAATGCCATGAAAGAGGCTTTCTGGATGAAGAAGTTCATCCCTGAACTTCAGGTGATTCTGTCCATTGCCAATCCAATACCTTTGTATTGTGATAACAATGGGGCTGTATCATTAGCGAAGGAACCAAGGTCCCATCAGAAATCCAGGAATATCTCGAGGCGGTATCACCTGATCAGAGAGATCGTGGATCGCCGGGAGATCGAGGTGCGGAGAGTGGACACAAAAGACAACACGGCAGATCCATTCACCAAGGCCATCCCTCAAGTCCAGTTCGAGAGGCTGTTTGAGATGTTATGCATGCGGTATGCCAGCAACTGGATCTAGTGCAGACAGTGGGTACTCATTGCGCCAATTATAGGCCTTAGTGCAAGTGGGAGATTGTTGGATATATATATGCCCTAGAGGCCTTCATTGTATAGGATGCTAGGGATATGTATGTACATGACAATCTTGCTTGATATGATAGTACACTATTTGGTTTGTCTTTATCTTAACGTGTGATATATTTTACTTTGTATTTATATACATGTTGATAAAGCCCGTAGGGTGTTTTCCTGACTACCGGCGTTGTGATGGCAGTCATACTTGTAGGAGCTGGATAGTCAATAGGCACATCCTTGAATGTCCCTGGTCGCAGGAGTATCGAGATTGGGCATCGATGCTCCAGAGTAGACTAGTGTATACATATCTAGACCCTGACGAGGGGCGATGGATTGGTCCCGCAGCCATTGGTGATGTGCACCTAAGATTGTATACAGATGCTCACTGAGTGTGAGTACACCGGACAGGACTCACCGAGACTGACTAGATGGTATTATACCTAGCGTCATATATCAGTTCTCAGGTGACATGTGTGCAGATAGTCTGTCGACTTAAGGTCGTCATTTGTCTCGTGTGAGTTCCCACTGTGCTTTGATTACTACCCTACCACGGCTCAAAGGAGTCGTGCAAACAGGTTTTAGTTGGGTACAGTCCCGAGCCACATGGAGGCAGTGAGCGACTGTTAGGGATTCGTCTCTCCCGGTATAGGGAGTCGATATCACACTGTGATCGGTTGGTCATTACCATAAGTCTCTGGTCAGGGCTGATTGAGAATTATTGGTGGACTGACCAGTAGATTCTCGGATGATCTTGAGCCATACCGGCATGACTTGTACGGTTGTTAGGGGTCTGACATTCACCACCTCCCTAGACTATACATGCGATACTCTCAGACGAACAGACCGGACAGCGCGGATATTGTCACGGATAGGCTCAGTAGGGGTTACGGACGAGTTCGCTCATCGGGCTCTTTTTCAATAGGTACCTGGGTTGCCGTTACGTACAGCTAGAGCCACTGACGGACTTGTAGTTAAACCCACTGCCAGCATACTGTCGAGTCTTTAGAGTCCCACACAGAGGGTTTCCCTGGATCAGGCGAGACGATGTAGACGCCGTATGGTCTTACGGCAAGGTTTCGATCTCATTCGTGTACTGGCTACTCGAATGACGATCGGATGGATAATACTGGTAGGCTTTGGTTTAAGTCAGATACTAGTATTGTAGTATTGATTATACTGATCTCAGTGTATCCGTATTTTTCGGAATACGGATACGGGTTTGAAAATACGGAAAATGGAATTCTTGTAAATTCACAAGATTGACCTTCTAGAAGGAGACACCTCATTATTGTTTTATTCTTTTTCATTAAAGAATTAATGAGGTGGAAATTAGGAGGCATAGGTTGAAGAATGGCTAAGTATTTGTTTATTTCATTTAGAGCCACTATTCAAGCATGGTTGTAGATTATATGATTTAATAATGCCATGATTGAATTATTGGCTCAAGACTTAACCATTCTCTCTTCTCATTTCTATTATCATTATCACAAAAGCATTCTCTCTCCTAGGTTTTCTTCTCTCCTTCTTCGTCAAGCTCATACACTTGCATGTGTTGCAAAACAATGAGCTTTGAGATCAACTAGTCCAATACGCACTCTCTACATCCACTTAGTAATCTCTCCTAGCAAGTTAGATCACTAAGTTATCTCATGGAGGTTGGAGCTTGATGATAGGCCCTCGGGTGGATCCATCTTCAACACAAAGGAGACCGGCAACCAAACTCTTTCAAGACCTAGAAGAAGCAAAAGAAAGGAGATCAAGAGGAAGCTTGAACCAAGGAGCAAGGAGCCACTTGAAGACCCGAAGGACTAGGAACGAGGGTATAACTTCTCAACCTACTAGTTAGCACTCTCTAGTAGTTTAGTTTTTGTTAGCTAAGGTTTAATCAAGATCCAAAGTGGGAAAAAGTCTATGATGCAAAGCAAAAACTAGTTTCTTTTGGTATGAGAAAAATGTTTTTAAAGTATTCCGCCTCCCCACGACCCGAGGGGTGTGCATCATGGACTTACACATGGTGGACCCGGTAAGGTATCCCGGGGCATGAAGCTCGAGATGTAGACGATGAGCGTGGAAAGGGAGGAAAACCTATCGGTGATATTTGGCACGGCGGATATCCGGAGGATACTGACCGTAGTCGTGAGATTGGATGATATGGTCCGATTCGGACTGACGGAGCCCGGGATTTGAGGATTTTGTATCGATATTTGACACGGATTTCAATAAATTTCATTGATGATACTTCAGTTTTTATACTAAAATCTTACTGAGATAAGAACACAGCTTTCTCATACAGATATATTCTGATTTCATTCTTGATGCATTCATATATCATATATATGACATGTTGCTACTTGAGACACTGACACGAGTACTTGGTATTACACTTATGCTTAGATTATTACCCTTGCCACAACTAGATGTTTCAGTATTATATTTGAGTATGTTACTGCATGACCTAGGAGATCGTCATACATGCGATTTCTACTCGGTGATGTCTTCTACTCACGAGTTGGCGACTCATCCCCGTTGTGCCACAGTTTCTTGCAGGTTTGGCCGTACAAGTTCCGTTGTGGTTTGCTGGCACGTCATTTCTTTCGGGTGATTGCTTGGTAGGTGGGTTCACTTGTATCGTGACCACCATTGCACATGTACTTTATATTTCAGTTGTATTTAGTTAAAGGATCCATCAACCGGACTTGTATTTTTAGTAGACTTAGATAACCATAGTTTGTATATTCTTTCATCCTTAGAGTTGCGCTAATGTATTTTATTATTGTTTTTGGTTTTCTTTATGATATTTATTTTTCTCACATTCTTTCTGAGTTTTGATCCTCGCCCTTCGGCGTTGTATATTTATATTATCCTGCGTGGTTGTTTCTGCCATTTGGTGAAGAGCTAGCTCCCGCTTGGGGATGGCTTATTTATTATTGCTTGTACCGTTTTCGAGTTAAAAGTTACAAAGGATGTGCTGCCCAAATTTTCAATGACGAAAATGTTTTCAAGTAAAATATATACAATGTGTTTTCGTATACTATTATCTATGTTATGTAGAAGGAAGTTGATTTCAGTAAAACCTCGTTTCAAATTGCACCTCCACTATTTTCCCTAAACAGGTTTAGATTTCTGGGCTTTTTGGCTTACTTGAATTAGGTAGGGTCCTCACATGATTCAAGTACCAGTCACGTGCCTTTTTCCGGTCATGACAAAGTTGGTATCAGAGCGTTAGGTTTAATCTTGATTCGAGTCTAGGATTGACTAAACGGAGTCTATGGCGTAAATTATATTCGGAACCTAGGCTTGAACTTACGGAACTTAGACTTGGCTGAGGGGGTATTAGACTCGAATATTCATCGTGTAGGTTAACCTTGGTTAATGGAGTAGGCAACTTAAGTAGAGTGACGTATCGTGTGTATGTTCTGCGGCATACTTACGATACGCTACTCCACTTAAGAAGCCTTAGGATGTACATTTTTTTAGGCACTGTAATTCTATTCATTCTTGTGATCTATCCTCATCGATGTCGGATTATGGTTTCTGTTACCACGGTTACACAAGCAAAGAGAGCTACGGCTAGAGGTGCAGTCAACACGAGCTCGTCATGAACGAGGACTGACCAGGGCATAATTCCGGTGACACACGATTGCATTGATATATCATTTTATTATGTTTTCCATTGACGTGAGCATTTCGATGCGTTTTTTTGCAAAGATTTCTTGTTGATGCAAGAGCAGACCTACACCAGATGATCAGGCCACCGCTAGAGGCCAGGCAGAATGTGATGACTGTTAATGTACCGTATATTCTTGATGATTGAAGCATTTTCTATCGTACGGATGGATGAGCCAGCTGTTGCTGCGACTGACAAGATATCACCCAAGATGTTTGAAGCTATTGTAGCATGAGTTTATACTTAGGGATATGATAGAAGATCGCTAGTCACCCATGGATGAATGACTAGGACATGTGGTTCGTTTGGATACTCCGATGCGAGATCATAAGATTGACTAACTTCAGCTAGAAATGGACCTCACACAGGCGTATTGTGAGTCGATCGAGACAGGACGAGCGTGAGTGCATTACTCCGATGATTTGGACGAGTTCCCGAGAATGTAATTGGCCAGATGCCTTCTATAGGATATTAGAGATACCGACTTCATAACTTCGAAAGAGACTCTAAATATGAGTACAGCCAATTGGAGCGCAGTGCACACAGCTATAAGAAGATGATTCCAAATTGGTCCTTACTGAAGGAAAGCAAAGTAAGAAGTTTGTGCGGGCTTTTCAAGAGTTGTCGTTCCACTCCGTAGATGCCAGGAACTTGATATGCATGCAGAGGCATTGTATATAGTCATGATTCCATAGGAAAGTCATGATGAGAATACAACCGTCCCAAAACAAGATATGGATTGAGTAAAGAGTACCAACTTCTAGGAAGTTCTGCAGAGATAAGATTGGGAGGAGACCTTGATAGGATCTTTCAAATATATTACATGATAAAGACTTAGACCCAGGATCGGTCGTATCACGCATACTTAGTGGGCCAGAGTTTGCCATCACTGACGGGATACGTTACTAGTGGCCATGTAATTGGTCAAGAAATCTTCAGAGAAGTGCCAAAACGGGACAGTTTCCGTTAGTACCCCGAATCAAGCTATCGAGCCGAGAGGGCGTATAACTGGCAATCCATAGAGAGAGAAAACACAGATCTAAGAGCAGAGGATGCCAGACCGTGGGCAAGAGGCAAGTAGATATTCTTGCTCTGCCAGCTTTGGATATACCGGCACCCTTCGACATTGAAGGAGGGACACATCGACGACAGTAATTATGATTTGCGATTTGGTGATTCGGATTTGACATTTTTGTTGTTCTGGATTTTTGGTATTTCGACGATTCGTTGTATAATTGATATTTCTTATGTGCACCACAGTTGCACTTGATTTTGATTTTTATGCCTTTCGAGATATTTGATTTTGATTTCATGCACACAGTGTGCACATGAATTGACTTGTTGCATTCGGTATAGTTACATGAGTTTTCAGTATTGGTATGATTTTATGCACGCAGATGCACATTCTTATGGTTTTATATACCACGGTATACTTAATTTGATTTGGGGTATGTGGTATACCATTGATTTCGATTTTGTTGCTCGATGTTCGATTTCGTACACCTTGTGTACTCGATTGAGATTCTTGCGCACACTTGGCGCACCTGATGTGATTTTGTGCACACCAGATGCACCAAATCGGGATTCTTCGTGCATATCAGATGCATCTAATATTGTTGTCGTGCACGCCCGTTGCACTTGACACATGTTGTTGTGCATGCCCGTTGCACTTAGTTATGTTTTTGTACATATTTGTGGCATCTGTATTTGGTTTCGATTTCCGTACGCACCAGACGCACATGACACTTTTGCATACGCTATTTGAATTGGATTTCTTTCGAGCATCATGTTTTCATGACTTATATGCTATGTGGTTTAGTAACCAAACATGACTGTTTTGAGAACAATACCTAAGTGTTTTTGCATGCATCGATAATTGCCGAAGGGATTTCCAAAAAGGAGCTATAGTTTCAATATTTTCCTACGTGTCCAAGATGACACGAAAACTTTATAAAAGGAACCCTTCTAAATCGTTTTCAAAAGGCGGAACGTATATATTAAACAAAGGATATATATGTGTAGCTATTTTCCTTATAATGAACGTCCACTATTTGTGCCATGATACGCGCATCGCACAGCGATTTGAAAAAAAAAGTTTTGCATATATTTCTATTTGGATGATTTGACAATTTTACAACAATGCGTATTATATACATGCTATAGTTTTAATTATATCATGTTGGTTTTCGTATTGGATTTTGACATTCGTATTTTCGCCATAACTCCGAAAATTGCGTGATGCTTGACAGAGTTTTGACTTGAGTTTTACACTCGTTTTCATGCGCATGCATTGCGTTAAGATATGTTTTATGTATTCATGATACTCGGAGCCCCGTTGATTTGATCTACTGACTGAATTGTTTTAAGTTTTAGGGGGATTTAAATTTAAATTCGGGGACCGAATTTATTTAAGAGGGGAAGATTGTAATATTTCAGAAAATAAAATATTATTTTTGGGGATTTAAATAATTAAAATAATAATTTCTATGAATACTATTAAGTATGAGAATTAGTTTTAATGAAAGGGTATAAGTATATACCGATAGTTTGGAAAATATTTGAAAGTTTATATCAAATAATGATTTTGAAAAAAATTATGTGATTTAGACATTTTATAAATTAATTATATACAATTATGTTAAACTGGATTAGTATTTCGCTAATCATGCATTAATCCGGTTTATGCTATTGACATGCAACATACCATGTTACAAATACTTGTTATATTTTTGTTGATATGCACCATGGTTCTCCTTTTTATTAAATGAAATTTTTATAAGGTTTAAAATAAAAAAAAGTAAAAGAAAAGGAGGAGATATTTAGATGAGAGAGAGAGTGAAGTGACTTGTGTCATGTGAGGGTGAGAGAGGGGGGGGGTGAGAGGCTTCTACACCTTTCTCCTACCTTCATTTCTTTATTTTCTCATTTCCTCATCTTCTTCATCTCCTTCTCATCCTCCTCCTCTACCTCTATGGTCACCCCAAAAACTCAAACAAAACCTTATACCCCCTTCCTAAAAATGGTGCACAAGCTCACTACAAAGACCATAGTGTGATCAATTTGCTACTTTGAAGACTTTGAGCAACTCAAGAAAATTCATGAGTTGCCAAATTAGGTATAATCACTAACATTTTAGTTAAGTTTTAGAGTTTCTTATATCCTACCATAGTTTAGAGGTTAACCGATGTGGTTTAGTGAACTTTGAAAAATTCCTAGTTTAGGGTAGGTGATTTCTTGACTTGTGAAGGTAGATTTGAGGTTTGGTTAGGGACTACAACCCTTGTAGTGTTATTTTATTGGACCAAAACAGAGAGTAAAACCCAATGCTTGAGTTAGAAATATTTCAATGTCAGTTTTATGAAAGGTTTGAGGATATGCAGGGAATCTGGTGTAATCTGGGATCTTCATAGGAAAATCAAACAAGTGTTGTAACTAACCAGAACCCTAGGAGACCAGCCACACAAAACGAACCCAAAACTCCTTCTTCAGACGGCAGCACAGGGTAAACTGGGCTTCTCGTCAGGCCTATGTAGGTATCTGGTGTTGGGACTTTGCCTGTAGTTTAATTACCCTATAACCTATCCCCTATATTGTTTGTTTAACCCCAAATTACCTGAGTCAAAATCTGGAGCTAGTTTTCTAAGTCGCTCTTTTAGGTTTCGTGATTTTTAATAACTTGAGTTTTGATATTGTGTTTCATCTCGATCGTTGGACATTTGTACGTCGACAACGAGGGTTGTTTTGGTTGTTCTTGCATGCGTAGACCATAGGTTCTAACCTATGTGTATTTCATGTGCCGTTTTGGTTTTTGTGTTTGATTCGCGTTTACGATATAACGTATTGAAAACTGTAGGTACCCCGCGTGGATTTCGTATGACAAGGGAGAGCATGGCGTCATCGACTTCGGTAAGCGAGGATCAATGCGAGTAGATGTATATCTATGGGGGAAGTCGGGCGGATGGCGTATAGCACCCCCGCAACAGTAGAATAGGGTATTACTATATTAGTAAGTTTGGATGCCATATTTGTATACTTAGAGAATAGGGTATTTAGAAAACCTTAGGTTAGATTAGGTTGATCTAGGAAGACATATCCATAAGATGATTACCTTGGTGGCGGATCACAAGTTATTGTAGTCACACACGCACGCACGCGTGCGCGCACACACTTGTTTTTGTGTGTATACGTGTATATATATATATATGTATGTATGTATGTATGTATGTATGTATGTATGCGTGTGTGTGTGTGTGCGCGCGTGTGTGTATACATATACACGGGTGATGAGCATAGTATGTGGCATCTGGAGATGAGTCAATATGATCGGGCATGATGCCGTGAGATTTTGATATGTGATTGAGTCGTGATATGGTATATGATATGATATTATAATGGATCATTGGGCGATATGTATTCATACATAAGATAATATGTAAGTTGATAATATTTTAATGTACGAGACTTTAGAACCGTACCCATGATCATGATATTGCACGAATGATGATATTATGTATGATTTTGACCCGTACCCTTGATTTTGAGGATGTCGTACGATGGATATTACCGTACGAGACGTATAAGATTGATCCGCACTCTTGACTCGAGGATGTCGTACTATGTATTATAAAGTACGTAACGCTATGAGGCTGGATCGCCGATTACGAGGTATATCGACTCGGAATATATGTAGATTTTCTTATCCATCCGACTATTTCCTTAGTTTAGTCTTTTAGTTGTTTAAATGGATGCGAGACTAGGCTCGAGTTATACCTATTTTCAAAACTAACGAATCACGAGTATTTTCAAAGGAAAACCCGAGGGATGCCACAGATTTTTCAATGGACATATATTTTCTCAAAAACACCGTACCCCCTACTTTTCTAAAAACCACGATTCGTGCTATTTCAAAACACTAAAACCGTATGACTCGTACACCGACATGTATATTAATTAATGTTACATTTACTATTCATTTTTCTATTATATTTATGTTGTTTTCGTTGCATTGCATATTTATTACATGTGTTTCTTTAGCTATTATGAATCCTATCTGTTAGGACACCAGCTCCATTACCGATGATGCGTATGTTCCACATACACTTTCCTGCTAGCTCACACACATCATCATCGGTAATTGTCATGTCACGTACACTTTAGAAAATGTCACTTCATTGGTGTAACCTGTTAGCTGATAGTTTCAACATATTATTAGTATGCTTGCTCTTATATGCTAGTTTAGATATCGCATTCCTTACTTAGATACCCCATGCATTTATATATTCATTCTGTTATGCAACATTATGGGGCTTTATACCGATATTCACTGCTTATTGACTCTTGATTTTGGGATTTTGAATTTTCCATGAGATTTCTGGATTTGGGGAAAACCACAACAATTTTATAAACTCATTATCATTTTAAAAACGCAAGTTGCGGTTTTCTCTTGATATGATGTATATGGCGTCCACCATGAGTTTTCTTGATTGAGTTGGTTTTCGAGACCTGATTCGAGGAGTAGGATGAACCGTTTCGGGTACATGGTGGACCCGGTAAGGTACCCCGAGGCAAGAAGCTCAAGATATAGACGATGAGCCTTGCAGAGGAGGAAAACCTACCGGTGATATTTGGCACGGCGGATATCTGGAGGATATCGACCGTAGTCTTGAGATTAGATGATATGGACCGATCCGGACTGTCGGAGCCCGGGATTTGAGGATTTTGTGTTGATGTTTGACACGGATTTCTGTCGATTTCATTGATGATACTCTAGTTTTTATAATAAAATTTTAGTGAGATAAGAACACAGTTTTCTCATTAAGATATATTCTGATTTCATTCTTGATGCATTCTTACATCATATATATGACATGTTACTACTTGAGGTACTGACATGAGAACTTGGTATTACACTTATGCTTAGATTATTACCCTTGCCACTACTAGATGTTTCTGTGTTATATTTGAGTATGTTACTGTATAACCTAGGAGATCGTCATACATGCGATTTCTATCGGTGATGTCTTCTACTCACGAGTTGGAAACTCACCCCCGTTGTGCCACAGTTTCTTGCAGGTTCGGCCGTATAGGTTCCGTTGCGGCTTGCTGGCACATCATTTCTTTCGGGTGATTGCTTAGTAAGTGGGTTCACTTGCATCGTGACCACTGTTGCACATGAACATTATATTTCAGTTGTATCTAGTTAAAAACTCCATCAACCAGACTTGTATTTTTAGTAGACTTAGATAACTATAGTTTCTATATTCTTTCGGCCTTAGAGTCGTGCTCATGTATTTTATTATTGTTTATGGTTTTCTTTATGATGTTTAGTTTTCTCGCTTTCTTTCCGAGTTTTGATCCTCGCCCTTCGGCGTTGTATATTTATAATATCCTGCATGGTTGTTTCTGCCATTTGGCGAAGAGCTAGCTCCCGCTTGGGGATGCCTTATTTATTATTGCTTGTACTGTTTTCGGGTTAAAAATTACAAAGGAGGTGCTGCCCAAATTTTCAAAGATGAAAATGTTTTCAAGTAAAATACATACAATGTGTTTTCGTGTACTATTATCTATATTATATAGAAGGAAGTTGATTTGTGTAAAACCTCATTTCAAATTGCACCTACGCTATTTTCCCTAAAAAGGTTTAGATTTCTGGGCTTTTTGGCTTACTTGAATTAGGTGTGGTCCTATAGACTTCACATGATTCAAGTGCCAGTCACGTGCCTTTTCCGGGTCGTGACAATAGGGTCTGGCGGAAAGTCCAAGATTCTGTGATTGACAAAGACTACTCTCATCGACCAGAGAAATCTAAGGGCCGAAAAGAAAAAGATCACACCTCCACCATGCGATGGGGACTTCTCCTAAATAGGTGCCTATCACAACGGCTCATTCAACTCCAATCTCTCATAGAAGAACAAAGCTGGAGAAAATTCTACCGCCTGCGGCAAATTCCAAAGGCGATAGACCTAAACGCCCCAAGGCCGGGGGCATAACAATACATACGATCAACATGGCTTCGGGAAAAGAAGAAAGTCGTGCTTCGGTGTGTCACCGACCGCAAACACGGTCGCCGACTAAGGCTCGGGAGCTGTTAGGAATATGTATGCCCTAGAGGCCATTATTGTATGATATAGTGGACACTTGGACATATATATAGAGGACTTTCGTGCTCGACATGATAGTATGCTATCTTGTTGCTCTTAATCTTAATATGTACACTTGTATTTTATATTGTATCTCTGATACATGTTGATAAAGCCCTCAAGATATTGGCTTGACTACCAGGACTATGATGCAGATCATACTGGTGGGGCTTGTGTAGTCTGCAAGAACATCCTTTAAAAGTTCCTGGTCGAGCGAGTATCGAGACAGGTATCGATATTCCAGAATAGACTAGTGTGTACGTTTCTTAACCCTATATGGGGAGATGGTTGATACCATAGCCATTGTTGTTTGACATCAAGGATTGTACACAAGTGCTCATTAGAGAATGGGTACATCGAACAGGATTCGCCGAAAACTCCTAAATGGTACCATACATATCGTCAGATAGCAGTTCTCTGGTGACACTTATACAGGTTAGTCTGTAGACCCGAGATCGTCATAGTGTCTTGTGTGATACCTACTGTGCTTTGATTTCCTCCTTACCACGGCTCAAAGGAGTCGTGCAAACAGGTGGATTTTAGGTACAGTCCTAAGTCATATTGAGGCAATGAGTGATAGGAGGGGTTTCGTCTCTCCCGGTATTGGGTGTTGATGTTGCGCTATACTTGATTGGCTATAACAGCAAGTCCCTGGCCAGGGCTGATGAGATTTACAAGTAAATGTTATCGGTAGTTTCTCGAAAGGTTATAGGCCACACATCGGCATGACTTATCAAGTTACTGGGGTCTAACGATTCCACCCCTAGACTCAATATGCTACATATCAAACGAAGAGACTGGACTGTACGGTAAGTTTTGCTTATAGGCTCTACAAGAGTTTGGCCGAGTTTGTTTGTTGATCTTCTATTCGTTCAATGCCTGGGTAGCCGTTACATCCAGTAGTACCACTGACGGTTTGTTGGTATCTGATGTGATCATTATCTACTGCTAGCGTATTGACGAGTTTTTAGAGTCTCAAACAGAGATTTCCTAGCTCAAGCGAAACGATATAGGGCATATATGGAGATATGCGCGGGAGCTTGATTGAATATGAACATGTGATACCATATTCTAATCTAACGATATTTGATATCAGTCAAGTTATATGTGATATAACCAGATTATTGAATCAAGTATTGATTCAATGATATATGTGTATGTTGTTTATATTTGATATTAGCCGTATTATATTTGATATAGCCGGATTATTGAATCAAGTGTTGATTTAATAATTTTATATATATATATATATATATATTAACTAGTATTGAATATTTGATGGTTATATGTGATATAACCAGATTATTGAATCAAGTGTTGATTTAATAATTTGATATACATATATTAAATGATATTAGTCGGTTATATATGATATAACCGGATTATTGAATCAAGTGTTGATATACTAATTTAATATATATTTATATATTTGATATATTTATATATATTAACTAATATATGCTCACTTAAGATTTTCTTCTCATTATGTGTACACACACACACACACACACTATTGTATCATGGTTGATTATACATAGAACTAGGATGTATGAGAATCACACATGAGTTAAATGATGAGTAGATAATGTTTTTTTTTATGAATTAAAGAATATGGAGAATGAGTCATTTCTTTCAAGATGCTTGTAGAACCCTTGAGAAGCCATGACTCACCTTTTGCTCTTTGTTTTATTCATAGATATTTTCACCATCTCATCTTATCACTTCGCCTCATTGTTCCCTCTCTCATCCAAGTTCATCTCATCTTCTTCTTCAATTTCCTCTCTAGAAATTTCTTGAGGTGAGAAAAAGAAAAGTGAAAAATATTTAGTGTAAGCAAAACTCCTACTTCATTAACCTAGACTAATATAGCCCATTAGTTTAGGTTGTTTGCTTCACTAATATTTTGATTAGTGAAGAGTGGGCTTATGTTAGAGAGATTTCAAGGTGGATTATCTTCGGTCTTGAAGAAAACAAGTAAGCTCGTTCCTTTCATCAAGTGGAGTCAAGGAAGAGTTCTTGGGACTACTATTTGGAGTTTTAGAAGTGAAGGACCAGTCTACAAAGGTTTTAAACCTTCATCACTTAGTGTAGAACTTATTTGCTTACATTAAAACCCTAATTCTCTAGTCCGATTCTTGCATTTATGCCTTAGCACTCTAGATTTTTTTAAATTGCAAACTTGATGCTCCTTGAAACTTAGTGGTGGTGCTAAGATATACTTTCATGATATCAGAGTCAAGCTAGAGACTTAAGCATAGTCTAAACAACGTTAAAGTGTTCGATCGAAAATTTTGAAACCCTAATTTCATAGTTTCTATCCATTTTTTCAAAAGTTGGAATTTTACAGATTAAAAATATTCAGAAAATCATATAGGTAATTGTATGGAGCCCCAAGAAGTACGAGGGCCTATCTCAACCAAATGGCTACGGAACCGCCGTATAACCTAGGGTTTGGCCGCGGTTCCGTCGTCAATTTGGAGAGTTAGGACTCGTATTTCTTCTGTTGCTCTATTGTGACATTTCTGGCTTTCTGGGTATTTTTAGAGAGGCTCAAGTTGTTGAGATCACTGTGATTTTCTGGTGTTTGAAATATCGATCGAAATATTTAACATCGTTTAGTACTTATGATATGTGATACAATTTTTGGAATCCACATTGATTAGTTTTGTGAAAACTTGTTATCAATTTGTAAATCTAGCATTTTAGTCTCATTTGATCGATTGCCACGGAGTTTCGATTCGGATCAAAACTCCGTCGCAATCTCGTATCGTACGTGAACACTCGCTAGGAGACACTACTAGATAACCACGCCCCATAGCCCCGAGCAAGTGACTATAAGAGAACCCCGTGGCCAAAATCATCCACTCAGGTGCTCGCGGCCACGGTGTTCCACCCAAGTGCATTCGTTGACAGTATCGGGGGTGCGGTCATCTACTAAAGTTCCCGAAGAGCATTCGATCATATAATCGGGAATCTTGTTGAATTACTCGACTTGTTTTTGAAAAGTGTTTTCAATTCGAGACATAAATGCAAGGTTTATAGGGTTAGGCATGAAATCTGGAGTATGTGATATTCCGGGTTTATGATGTGTAAGGATGAATGCAGATTCTAATTATTGTAGTTTTCATTTCTTTTCTGTGACCGTAAGTGAAATATGTGATGTAATCCCGATCTCGTTGCTATACATCAACGACATTAGGGATACGCATATTTACTTACGTTGATGACATGTTATGTTATTATGTTGCTATTGGTATGTTATATTGGATCGTCGTATTTGAATAGCCTGGGGGTTTTGCGTGAGATGAGAGTTTTTCAATTTTCATTGCATGTAATATTCTTTTATTGGGACACTTCCGGGTTAAGGTTGTTGTCTCCATTGATGTATATTATTTACTTTTCCGCATTAGGATAGACCCAAGGCGGGGAGCACAAGTAACCCGGTTCTAAAGTCCAGTGGGAGGCCATCTCGAGGAGTCGAGACCGGGTCACCTAACTTTAGAATTGGCAGGGTTGCTTGCCGCTCTCGTAGGGGGTCTAGGGATGTAGGTTTGGTTATTCATCACGACCGTGGAATCCGTTTTTTCATTACTGGCTTAATCTAAAACACGAACCTCCTAGTATATCATATATTTCATATGTTTGCTTCTGCTGATTTCTGATATGATGTGATTATATAACGGCGTGAGACGAATGCTACTTATATATATGATATACTAGTAGACATTATATATGTTTTGCATTCGTGCTAGTTCTGACCCTACCCTGCCGTAAGTTAAGTAACCTTACGGTGAAGACCCAGGTCTCTTTAGCGAATGCGGATGGCATATATGTGTGTTTTATTTTCGTTTCTTCTGTGATGTTTTGGAAACATAAATGATAGGACGTCATTAATGTGATTAATGAAAATAAAAGAAACCTAAAGATGTTGTAGAATCAAATTTTTCAAAAAGGTAGTTTTAGTTCTTGCTTTGCATAGATTTATTCCATTATGAATATCCAGCACCTCATTCGATGAGGAAAGAGCCTAGATCCCTTCACCGGGAATGATCTCTTTAGCAAAACTAGCATATGCTGCAACCCACTCGGTTTGTTTTGAAAACTACTCAATTTTAAAGTGGAGCTTAAACCACTCCTTTTCAAATCACTAGATTCTACAATGATATCAAGTTCATTACACTAAAGGTTTTCTTCAAAACCAGTCGTATCCCTCCGTCATTTTATATAAGTACTATTTAGTATTCATACTGCATTTGTTGATCTTGTTAAGACGTAGTGTGCGGTAGCTGATTAGTGCTTATCTTCCGCATATGATGCGATTGGATTAGGGTAGCCGTACGGCCTTGTTGACCTTGTCAAGGGTTGTGCGGGTGGGTTTAATTCAATCACAAAATGACGGGTTGAACTTGACTTGCGGTTTATACTTTGTTGACCTTATCAAGATCACAAACCGCATAGGGTAAAATCAGATATTGGGAATTTCAAGTGTTGAAATTTGCAATGAGATTGCATGCCTTCTTCATGATAGTTGGATCCCGATACCCACTGCGAGTAAGTGTTACTCCTGAGCGAGTTTTCTACTTTACAATTAGCTAATCCAGTAGGTGTCTAAGATAGGTGTTAACGGGGTTATGCCCCTGCGGAAACGAGGTTATTTAACTAGTTCCATGCGAAAGCATGGGAGACTCCCTCGGAGTACCAATACCTGCCTGGCTGACTGATTGGTGAACTTGTAGGTGTAATTAATCCTGACTAATCTTACCTTTTAGGGTTTGAAGAAAGATTTAATAAAAACAGTGGGAGCCATCCTGGTTAGATAAGATAATAACCAATCTAATCTTGCAAGAGGGCCCGCTAAAGTGTTTTCTTCTCTCTCTCTCCAGGTAGCGACCATGACATGCCTTAATCAAGATAATAATATGGATGCATTGACCGAACCCGCTTATTATACTGGGCTAGAGAACATTGGTTCCGCTCTATCTTATGACTACCATAAGTCTGAGCAAGAGATAGGGGAATGCACGGATTTCCATGCAACCCGAATGAAGAAAGAGAATTGGGATGCATCTTCTTCGGGTGTGTTAGATATTGAGAACTGTTTCTCAGTCTGCGTCTTGGGGTATTAGATACTGGATCAGGATCCTATATTTGTAATCAGTTACATGGGTTAAAGAGAAGTAGAGAACTGGAAAAAGATGATATGTCCCTCGGAGTAGGGAATGGAGCAATTGTTGCAGCCAAAGCAGTTGGCGAATATCACCTAGTATTACCAAATGGTAATACATTGATTCTAAACCACTGTTATTTTGTACAAAAAATGATGTGCAATATAATATCCGTTTCTTCATTACATAAAAAAGGATATAACTTTGCATTAGAGGAAAATTTTATGAACATTTTCCTAAATCAAGTGTTGATTGGGTTTGGTACGTTATATAACGGTATACAAGTTTTAAATCAAAAAACGGTTCTTAATATAAAGAACACACATAAGAGGAAAAGTTCAGAAATGAACTAAGCCTTCTTGTGGCATTATAGACTTAGTCATATCAATACGACAAAACTAGCCAAGCTGCATAAAGATGGATATTTGAATCCGTTTGAATTTACATCTTATGAAACTTTCTAGTCATGTCTCAAAAGCAAGATGACTAAAACTCTGTTTACTGGACACGGAGATAGAGCTACTGAACTCTTGACACTGATACATAGTGATGCATGTGGTCCTATGTCTATACATGCCAGGAATGGTAACTCGTACTTCATTACATTCACCGATGATCTCTCAAGATTCGGACATGTGTTCCTATTGAAACACAAATCTGAAGCTTTTAAGAAATTCAAGGAATATAAGAACGAAGTAGAGAACCAGACGGGTAAAAGTATTAAAATTCTTCGATCTGATTGAGGAGGAGAATACTTAAGCACGGAATTCCGAGACTATCTAAAAGAGAACGAGATTCTCTCTCAGCTTACTCCTCCATATACACCACAGCACAATGGAGTATCGAAGTGGAGGAATCGCACCCTATTAGATATGGTGCACTCTATGATGAGTGTTGCTGAGTTACCTATTTCCTATTAGGGTTATGCACTTGAGACGCCTGCATACCTATTGAATTAAGTTCCATCAAAATATGTGCCTAAAACACCATATGAGATATGGAGTGGAAAGAGACATATCTTAAACGAGTTAAGATATGAGGTTATTCGGCCAATGTTTAAAACTAGAATCCGGACAAATTCGAGACACGATCAGTTCTTTGCAAGTTTGTAGGATATCCAAAGAATTCACATGGATATATCTTCTATCACACTGAGAAACAAAAGATGTTTTTTTTCTCAATATGCCACCTTTTTAGAAAAGGAATTTCTTGTAAAAGAAATTAGTGGTAATGAGGTAGAGCTGGAAGAAGTTCCAGCTACACAAACTACAACTGATGATTTGGTAGAACCGGAGGATTCAATAGTCCCCGACGAACCTCAGCACTTCGCATATCTAGTAGGGTTCCTCATCCACCTGAGAGATACTATGATTTTCTCGTAGACGGTGGGAGCGAGGATTGCATCATGGAAGATGATGACTCAACTAGTTTCGAGCAGTCCATCATAAGTGAGGACTCTGTGAAATGGCTATATGCTATGCGATATGGGATGGAATCCATGTACACTAATAAAGTATGAACTTTGGAAGTTGCTCCTGAAGGGATAAAACCCATCAGGAGCAGGTGGATCTTTAAGAAGAAACTTGGTGTAGATGGAAAGGTTGAGACCTTCAATGCTAGGCTCGTAGCAAAAGGTTTTCGTCAATGACCAGGTGTCGACTATGATGAAACCTTTTCTCCAGTGGCTATGCCTAAGTTCATGAGGATCTTACTTTCCATTGCTGCATATCATGACTATGAAATCTGGCAGATGGACATCAAGACCGCTTTTCTAAATGGTGATTTAGAAGAGAGCGTGTATATGATACAGCCAGAGGGCTTCGTAGACAATGCGAGCAGTGGAAAGGTGTGCAAGCTGCTTAAATCAATCTATGAATTAAAGCAGGCATCATGGAGCTGGAACATCTATTTTGATGTGGCGGTCAAAGAGTTTGACTTCATAAAAAACGTAAATGAACCTTGTATATATAAAACGGTTGTAGAGAGTAAGATTGTCTTCCTCGTATTGTACGTGGATGGCATACTCTTGATAGGAAATGATGTTCCTATGCTGCACTCTGCCAAACTCTTCCTATCACAAAAGTTCTCTATGAAAGATCTGGGTGATGCCTCCTACATCCTAGGGATAAAGATCTATAGGAATAGATCTAAAAGGATGTTGGTATTGTCCCAATCCAGGTACATAGACACCATACTAAAGAGATTTAATATGGAAGATTCTAAGTGTGGTAATTTACCCGCTTGCTCAAGAATCACTCTCTCCAAAGAGATGTCCCCCAAGACTAATTTGGAGAGGGCTCGCATGTAAGCGATACCCTATGCTTCTGCAGTTGGGTCTATCATGTACGCGATGTTATACACCAGACTAGATGTAGTTTACAAACTTAGTGTGGTAAGTAGATATCAATAAGACCCAGAAGAGAAGCACTGGACATCTGTGAAGAACATTCTTCAGTACTTGAGAAGGACTAAAGAAATGTTCTTGGTGTATGGTAACGGTGAACTCCAGGTGGAGTCCTTTACCGATTCGAGCATCCAGAGTGCTAAGGACGACAGCAAGTCAGTCTCGAGTTTTGTATTCACCCTCAATAGAGGGGTGATATGCTTGAAGAGTTCTAAGCAAGATATCGTAGCAGACTCGGCGATGGACGTTGAATATATCGCTGCTAACAATGCTGCCAAAGAGGCTGTCTGGATGAAGAAGTTCATTGCTGAACTTGGTGTGGTTCTATCCATCGAGGATCCAATATCCTTGTATTGTGATAACAATGGAGCTGTGGCTTTTACCAAGGAACCCCGGTCCCATCAGCGATCCAGATATATTCTGAGGCGGTATCACCTAATCCGGGAGGTAGCTGATCGCCAGGAGATCGAGGTCAGGAGAGTTGATACGAAGGACAACACGGCGGATCCACTCACGAAGGCCCTCCCCAGACACAGTTTGAGAGACTTTTTGGGATGTTTGGTATGAGATACTACAACAACTGGCCTTAGTGCAAGTGTGAGATTGTTAGGAATATGTATGTTGTAGAGGCCATTATTGTATGATATAGTGGATGCTTGGACATATATACAGAACTTTCTTACTCGACATGATAGTATGCTATCTGGTTGTTGTTTATCTTAACATGCCACTTGTATTTTTATACCGTCTCTCTGATACATGTTGATAAAACCCTTAAGATGTTGGCTTGACTACCAGGACTATGATGCAGATCAGACTAGTGAGGCTTATGTAGTCTGCAAGCACGTCCTTTAACAGTTCCTAGTCGAGGGAGTATTGAGACAGGGCATCGATATTCCAGAGTAGACTAGTGTGTATGTTTCTTGACCCTGTATGGGGAGATGGTTGATCCCATAACCATTGGTGTTTGACATCAAAGATTGTATATAGGTGTTCATTAGAGAATGGGTACACTGAACAGGACTCGTTGAGAACTCCTAGATGGTACTATATCTATCGTCAGATAGCAGTTCTCTGGTGACACTTATATAAGTTAGTCTATAGACCCGAGATTGTCATAGCGCCTTGTGTGGTTCCCACTTTGCATTGATTTCCTCCCTACGACGGCTTAAAGAAGTCATGCAAACAGGTGAATTTTGGGTACAGTCCCGAGTCACATGGAGGCAGTGAGTGATAGGAGGGGTTTCGTCTCTCCCGGTATTGGGAGTTGATGTTGCGGTATGTTCGATTGGCTAAAACGGAAAGTCCCTGGCCAGGGATAATGAAATTTACTAGTACGTGTTATCAGTAATTTCTCAAAAGGTTACAGGCCACACATCAGCATAACTTATCAAGTTACTGGGGTCTATCGATTCCACCCCTAGACTCGATATGTGACATATCAGACGAAGAGACCGGACTGTACGGTAAGCGTTACTTATAGGCTTTACGGGAGTTTGGAAAAGTTTTCTTGTTGATCTTCTATTCGTTCAATGCATGGGTAGCCGTTACGTCCAGCGAGTACCCCTGACAGTTTGGGGGTATCTGATATGATCATTACCTACTACTGACGTATTGACGAGTCTTTAGAGTCCAACACAGAGGTTTCCTAGCTCAAGCGAAATGAAATAGGGCACATATGGAGATATGTGCGGGATCTTGATTGAATATGAGTATGTTATACCGTATTCTAATCTAGCAATATTTGATATCGGTCAGGTTATATGTGATATAACAGAATTATTGAATCAAGTGTTGATTCAATGATATATGTGTATGTTTTTTATATTTGATATTAGCCGAATTATATTTGATATAGCCGGATTATTGAATCTAGTGTTGATTTAATAATTATATATATATATATATATATATATATATATATATATATATATATTAACTAGTATTGAATATTTGACGGTTATATGTGATATAACCGGATTATTGAATCAAGTGTTGATTTAATAATTTGATATACTTATATTAAATGATATTAGTCGGTTATATCTGATATAACCGGATTATTGAATCAAGTGTTGATTTAATAATTTAATATATATTTATATATTTGATATATTTATATATATTAACTAATATATGCCCACTTAAGATTTTCTTCTCATTATACACACACACACACACTATTGTATCATGGTTGATTATACATAGAACTAAGATGTATGAGAGTCACACATGAGTTAAATGATGAGTAGATAATGGTTTTTATTTAAGAATTAAAAAATATGGAGAATGAGTCATTTCTTTCAAGATGCTTGTAGAAGCCTTGAGAAGCCATGACTCACCTCTTGCTCTTTGTTTTATTCATATATATTTTCACCATCTCATCTTATCACTTCACCTCATGATTCCCTCTCTCATCCAAGTTCATCTTATCTTCTACTTCAATTTCCTCTCTAGAAATTTCTTGAGGTGAGAAAAAGAAAAGAGAAAAATATTTAGAGTGAGCAAATCTCCTACTTCATCAACCTACACTAATCTAGCCTATTAGTTTAGGTTGTTTTCTTCATTAATACTTTGTGTTGGATATACTGCACTCAAGGCAATTATTATAATTGCAGGCACGTGATTATGATAATTGAGAGAGGACCTATACAGGTAGAACAATCTTACTCGAAATAATAATATGCTATATAGTTTGTCTTTATCATTGATGTGTATATATTTTACTTGTTATTATGTTTCGCTAATACATAATGATGAAGCCTGTAAGATTCTTGCTTGACTACCAGCATTATGTTGGTGATCATATACGTGAGAGCTGGGTGGTCTATAAGCACATCCTTAAATGTCCCTAGTCGTAGGAGTATCGAGACTGGGCATCGATATTCCGGAGTAGACTAGTGTATACGTTTCGAGACCGCGACGAGAGACGGTGGCCGGTCTCACAAGCCATTGGTGTTATGTCACCTAAGATAATATTCAGGTGCTCACTGGAGGTGAGTACACTGGACGGACTCCCCGAGAACTCCTAGATGTTATTATACCTATCGTCAGATGGAAGTTCTCAGGTGGCATGAGTACAGGTTAGTCCTTTGACTTGAAGTCTTCATTTGTCTCGTGTGAGTTCCCATTGTACTTTGATTACTACCCTATCACGGATCAAAGGAGTCATGCAAACAGGTTTTAGTTGGGTACGGTCCCGAGCCATATGGAGGCAATGGTCGTCTGTCAGGGATTCGTCTCTCCTAGTATTAGGAGTCGATGCCGCGCTGTGTTCGGTTGGCTATCACCAGAAATCCATGACTACGGTAGGAGAGATTTACTAATAGTTGATCAGTAGTATCTCAGTTGGTGATGTGCTAGACTCAAACACGACTTATTAGGTTAGTAGGGGTCTGACGTTGTCCACCCTCTAGACCCGATATACGATACTCTTTAACGAAGAGACCGGATTGTATGGAGATTGTCACATTCAGGCTTAGTAGGGTAAGGATGCACTTGATTATCCACCTCCCTTTCGACAACTACCTGGGTAGCCATTACGTACAGCTAGTGCAACTGATGTGCTTATGATTAAACTCACTGCCAGCATATTGTTGAGTCTTCAGAGTCCCACACAGAGGGTTTTACCGATTCAGGCGACAGTTGTAGGAGCCGTACGATGGTACGTGTAGGGGTTCGATTAAATACGTGTACGCAATATACGGACTTTAATCAAATGGTTGATGATACTAGCCGGCTTAGGATTAAGCCGGATTATTAAATCAGGTTTTGATTTAATAATTTATATATATATTTTGATACATATATTTTAGTATTATTGTTCACTATTTATTTTCTCTCTTTGGTGCTATCGTATTTTTATACGAATATGCGTATATGTAGCGATACATATACCAGATGAAGTATTCCGTATTTATACGGGAATATTTCTAGAAGAAGGGCACCTCATATTTAATTTTCTATTTTGGAAATTAAATGGGAAATGAGGTAGCATTGGAGACAATGAGGCATGGTGCAAACGTGGTTGAAAGGCATAGCTTGTTGTTTTTTAAATGATTATTTCATTTGGTTGCACTATTAGTGCATGGATGATTTTTGGTAGCCATTCTCTTTCTGCAAGTTCACTTAATGAGATTTTCTTCATCTCCTCCCACCATGCTCCATTCTTCATCTTCTACTTCTCCTTCTTCTTCTTGCTCTTATTTTTAAGCAAGATTCTAGAGAGAAAATTTAGTGGAGTACTCCTACATCACCGGCCATCCAAACCTAGTAAATTTGGACTGTCGGTTATAGCCTCCTCCGCGTTCCCTCAGATGGATCGTCTTCGAAAAAGGGTGGTCGATGCTCAAGCGCGATCCCGGTAGCTACGAGCTTGGAGGGATCTTCCACAATTGGATGGACACATGAAAAAGGTTGTATTTCTCAAACCTTGCATGTTTTAGTATTCTAGTTTAGGGTGTTTTGATCGAATTCTTGGGTTCGGGCATCCGGTGCCCGCAAAAAGATTATGTTTTCTTTTTCACCTTGCCCGCGGCCTCCGTGGCGCGGGCATCGGATCCCAACATGGTATAGAACCACCCAAACACCATAAACCAGTGTTTGACGATGCTTAAGTTTCAAACCCGAAAACACCATTTTCAAAACCCAGTTTCTGTTCGAAATATTTTTGGTCTCAAAATTTTTTTTAAACAAGTGCAGAAGTTTCATCTAGACTAGATAGAAACACAAAATGAAAACGAGCACATTCCATCAAGTTTGGACCGGCGAGAATGGGGATTTGGCTGGCCTCACCCATTTAACTGTTCACTTTGGGGCTCGTTTTCATGTTGTGTCTTGGGTTTTGTAAGTTGGTATTTTTGGTGTTATTTTATTTGTCCCAGATTTTACTTTGTGTCATCTTTGCTTCGGGATAACTCGGGTTTTTTAAAAACTCGAAACTTTTGCATCGTCGGTATCTGTGATGTGATATATGTGTTGCTGAACGTCGTCTAATTGCAATATGTTCATTTAGACGGGGTTGCACACATTCTGGTGTTGCTTGCTTCTGCGGTTATATATATATATATATATATATATATATATATATATATATATATACATATATATATAGTTATGGTTTGTGCGGATTGTCGTGATGGATACCCTTGTGTGCAATGTTAGATGTACAGTTCAGATTCATTTGTATATTCATTATTACGGGCCGAGCATCCGACATGTGGACTGCCGTCACTGCCAGTTTGTATATTCTTTTATTGGGGCATGATCGGGTTGAGGTCGATGTCGCCGTTGTATATATAGTTTCTTTTCTGTACTAGGATTATCCCATGGAGGAGTGCTCGAATAGCCGGGTTCTAGAGGGCAACGGGCATGCATCTCATGGCGTTGAGATCGGGGGGCTTACTCTAGAATTCACGGGTTATTCGCTGCACTCGTAGGGGGTATAGGTTGACCTATGGAGGGGTGCTCTAGTTACCGGATTCCGTGAAGTGCTGGGTGGCATAATCACTTTGTTGATTGGGGTTGCCTCACTTCGGGGATTGGCGGGTAACTTGCCGCACTTGTAGGGTCTAGGATCTTCATTGCACTGACTATCCATACGACCGGGGAACATCATGTCTTATATATGGCTCAAAAGAAACATGGGGCTCCTAGATTATCCGCTATTCCATATTGTTGTTCGTATGCTTATGATGATTTTGTCTGCTTGTGATGGCTATTATCTACCCGTGATGTTGATATATATATATATACATACATACATACATACATACATACAGTAGATTCTTCTATATGTTTTACATCCGCGCTAGTCCAGCCCCCGTTCTGCCATTAGTTAAGTAACATAACGGTGCATGACGGAGCCCCATGGCGAATGCGGATGGCATATATAAAGCATATTATTTTTGTTGTTTCTTTTGTGGCTTGGAAACATAAAATGATGGGAACGCATTATCGAAATAATGCAGGGAAAAATAAACCTAAATGATGTTGTTGGAACCAATTTTAAAACTACTCGGTTTTCTTCAAAACTCATAGTCGTATTCTTTTGTTTTGCATAGAGATATTCGGTTAGGAATATCCCGCACCTCATTCTATGAGGAAAGAGCCTTGATCCCTTCATTGGGAGTTCGCTCTTAAGCAAAAGTTTATGTTACTAGTTTTAAAAAGCGGAGCTTAAACAACTCCATTTCAAAGCCACTCGAGTTCCTTCAACGATATCAAGTTCATTACCTTAAAGGTTTTTCGCCAAAAACCAGCCGTAGCCCTCTGTCATTTTAGATAAGTACCTTGTAGTATTCGTGCTATGTACGTTGGTCTGTATCAAGGCATAATTTACGGTTGCTACGTGATACTTGTCTGTAGCATGGATATGCGATTATCTAAGACAGCCGCATAATCGCGTTGGTCTCTATCAAGGGCTTGTGTGGGTGGGTTTAGATCAATCTTAGATAATGACGGGTTGAACTTGACTAGCGACTTATGGCATGTTGGTCTCTATCAAGGCCATGAAGTCGTTAGGGGCAAAAAGCATATTGGGAGTTTCAAATATACGGGAAACTTGCCAGGCATGCACATACCTTCTAAAATATAGTGACTTGAGTGGATTCCGTCAGATTATCACATGATGATAGTTGGGTCCCGATTCCTACTGATAAGTATGTATTACTCCTCGGGAGATTTTTCACTTAAATGATCCCGACTAGTTCTCCTTTTAGGGTTTGAAGGAGAATTCATGGAAACAGTGGGAGCCATCCTGATCAGAAAAATTGATAGCCAATATGATCTTGATAGAGTGCATTCTTAGTGTTTCTTTTCTCTCTCTCTGGTACATCGACCCATGACTTACCTTAAAAACTCATGAACCAATTTGACCGAACCTTCTTACACCCATTGGCTTTAGTTTGTCTTGATTCATGACAAAGTCATATATATCCCTGCCACTCCTACTTTACCCTTTGCATTTCTTCATAACACGTCGTATCACTACAATGATGCATATTGCTTGGAATGGCCATCGTATAGTTATATACGAACTCGAAGAAATTACTTCAGTCGAGGATGGCTACAGGTTCTGAAGAAATTGAATAGGATTATTCGGTTGTCTCTTCCCTTTACATTCTCTCATGTTGCGAGAGCTCCTTGATTAGGAGAGTACACCTGTTACTCTTATTGGATAGTCTTCTTCCAAACCTCGGGATGGTGCCGAAAGGTAGGGAAGGAAGAAAACCAGTTAGCGCAGGGATGATGTGCAGAAGGTAAGATGTAGAGATATATAAAAGGACTGAAGTGAGGGCAAAGGAAATTGTGACTACTGTCATGAATCTGGATAATGGAAAAGGCATTACTAGGAATACCTGACCATCCCCTATGAAACATTTTCATATTCCAGTTTTTCCGTGTATATGTAATAGAGAATTGTTTTCCCAATCAATTCTGACTCCAGGGTATGTATTTACTAGTTTTGGATGTCACATCTGTACGGTGTTATAGATGATGAGTAGGAGTAGAATATTGGGAAATGGACGATTTGATCCTAAATATCGAAATTCGTTGTAATTGGTGATATTAGATAAAATCGCCTGGATTTTTCCTGACGGCAAATATTTGGTTTCGAATAACCGTTGTTTTGTACCAGATTTTAAAATGAAATATTTGTACCTTTATTTTTATAAAGTAAGATATACATTTTGAAAATTATGTTGTAAACATTTACCTTTATCAGTTGAGGATAGGGTAAGGTGCATTAAATAATGGTGTAAGACATTCTTAACCAAAATACAGTTTTCAGTTTACAAAACACAGAATTTGAGTTAGTATACTCTTGGGACTTATACATGGAGATGTATGTTATTCAGTGTCCTTCGAGATAAGGGTTGGTACTCTTACTTCCTTCAGGATTACCTATGAGTTCTCTGGTTTTAGACATGCATTCTTAGTAATGTAAGGTCCAAAGATTTTGAGAAGTTTGTAGGTATAAGAATAAAGTAGAGAGCCATACGTTGGAAGTATCGAGATTCTTCGAGGTGATCGAAGATGTAGATATTTATGCAAGGAATTCCATTATAGTAATATTGAGAACTTGATTCTCTCACTGGTTACTCATTGGTGGACGCGCTCCATGATAAGTAATGTTGTATTGGACTTTTGCCATTAGGTAATATGCACTGGAAATAGCTTCATGACATTTGAATCTGGTTCTATCTAAATTAGTGCCTTGATTCTATATAGATATAGAATGGTTACATATCTTCAGGTTCGGTATCTGGTTTCTGTCTAAAAGCAGAATCGGGAAAAATTCGAGGCACGCTTCGGTAATGACAGTTTGTAGATTATCCCGAGCAATCGCTATTATTTTGTTTCTACCATTTTCAAGATCAATAGTTATATTGTTCTTGACTCGCCACCATTTTATAAAAGGATCTTTTTGCAAAAGTTGGGAGTATGGTAGAATTAGAAGTAATTCCAGGACAACAAACGGTTATCGAAAATTTAGTATAACCTAAGGATTCAATTGGACTTGACAAACCATTAGCCACTCCGCAGATTTTAGTAGGTGACCTCAGACACCCAAGAGACATTTCGGTTTTCTCGTAGATGGTGATAGGGAGGTCAGTATCATGGAGATGATGGTCCTACTAGTTATCAGTTGATCACAGGAAGTGGTAACTTCCAGGTGGCCAGTATTTCATATCTAAGATGGACTCTACGCACTTTAGTAAATTATGAATTTTAGATTTTGCTGAGTTCTCTTTAAGGGGTAAAACCCATTAGGAGCAAGTAGATCTTTCGAGATCAGTGCAGGTAGAAAGTTATAAATCTAATAAGGCTAGACTTGTTGTAAAGAGTTTTCATCAATTACCCTTTGTGGATTGTGATGTGAATTTTACTTCAGTGTCTTTGCTGAAGTCCACATGGATATGACTTGACACTGCTATTCCCCCTACTTATTATCAACAGGTTATAGGAACTGATAACTTCCAGGTGACCAGTTTTTCCATACCCAAGATGGACTCCACGTACTTCAGAAAATCATGGATTTAAGACTTTGCTGGGTGCTTCTGAAGGGGTAAAACCTATTAGGAGCAAGTAGATCTTTCGAGATTTATGCAGGTGGAAAGGTGCTAACCTAATAAGGCTAGACTTGTTGTAAAGAGTTTTCATCAAATAATCGTTGTGGATTGTGATGTGATTTTTACATCAGTGTCTATCCGGAAGTCCATATGGATATATTTTGGCACTGATGCAGTTCATGGCTATGATATCTGGCAGGTGGATGACTATAACGTCTTTCCAAATAGGATTTGGAAGTGCACGTGTATATGACTTTGTCGAAGGGTTATCGTAGTTAGTGGTGTTAGTTATATATATGCCCTAGAGGCCATTACTGTACATAGGATGTACATTGTAGTGGATGCTGGGACATATATAGGGAGGACTTTCTTGCTCAACATGATAGTATGCTATCTGGTTGATCTTTACCTTAACGTGTACACTGATTGTCTCTCTGTTACATGTTGGTAAAGCCCTTAGGATGTGTACTTGACTACCTGGACTATGATGCAGATCATACTAGTGGGGACAGATAGTCTATAAGTACATCCTTCAAAGTCCCTAGTCGTGGGTGTATCGAGACGGGGCATCGATATACCAGAGTAGACTAGCGTATACCTTCTCGACCCATACAGATGGGCGATGGATGATCCCATATCCATTGGTGTTTGACATCAGAGATGATATACGGGTGCTCAGTGGAGACTGGGTACACTGGACGGACTCGCCGAGAACTCCCAGATGGTATTATACCTTACGTCAGATGGCAGTTCTCTGGTGACACTGGTACAGAGTAGTCTGTTGACCCGAGATCGTCATAGAGACTTGTGTGGTTCCCACTGTGCTTTGATTTCCATCTTACCACTTCCAAGAGGGCATGCAAAACGGTGGTTTTTGGGTACAGTCCCGAGTCACATGGAGGCAATGAGCGATAGGAGGGGATTCGTCTCTCCCGGTATAGGGAGTTGATGTTGCGCTGTGTTCGATTGGCTATAACAGGAAATCCCTGGCCAGGGTTGCTGAGATTTACTGGTAAGTGTTACCAGTAGTATCTTGAATTGTTATAGACCTCATATCGACACGACTTATCGAGCTATTGGGGTCTGACGTTTACCACCCTTAGGCAAGATATGCGACATATCAGACGATCAGACCAGACTGTACGGTAAGTGTTACTGGTTGGATTCACAGGAGTGTGAGCGGGCTTGTTCGTCAATCTTCTGATCGCTCAATACCCGGGTGGCCGTTACGTTTAGTAGACCGCTTGCGGCTTGTGGGTGTTTGATATGATCAACACCTGCTGCCGGCGTATTGACGAGTCTTTAGAGTCCTATACAGAGGTTTCCTGGCTCAAGCGAAACGAAATAGGAGCGCATATGAGATATGTGCGGGACCGAGAATAATGCGTGTATGTGATACCGTATTCCATTCTCGCGATAAATGTATCGATTGGTTGTATGCGATATAACCTAGTTATCGATTCAAGCATTGATTCGATAAACCGATACATAGGATACTAGTCGGTTATATGCGATATGACCGGATCATTAAATCAAGTGTTGATTTAATGATTTAATGCATAATTATATATTTGATATATTACTTTGCATTAACTAATATCGGTTCACTTTAAATGGATTTTCTCACTCGGGTGTGCACATTGTATATGTGATATATTTTCGTGCACTTGATTGTATCATGTTTGATGATACATGTTTGCTAGGGTTTGTGTAAAAGATTAAACTATGGTTATATGAATGGTTAGGGTTTTGTTTTCTTTTTCATTAATCTTATTTAGCTATTCATTTGGAAAATGATTAGCATTAAGAGAAAATGGTGGCAAACTTTGTTTTCTAGTTGAAGCTTCATGAAGCTTTGACCTAAGTCACCATTTTGTCTCATGCTTAACCCTAACCATTCCACTTAACCCTAGTCTATTCTCTACACTTGACCATGGTTACATTATGATAAGTATTCATTTTATTTCCTTTTTGAAAAAGACTTATCATATATTCTTTTCTTTCTTCTTCTTCTTCTTCACTTGAAGAAAGCTTGCTTCAACAATGGCAACTTGAGCAAATGAGTGAGAAATCCAATTCTAAAGTGTACCCACTTCCTATTTCTTCATCCTCTACCTCTTGCCAAGTAGTAGAGTGTGTTTTCTTCACAAGTTTCATGACTTGGTGAAGTTGGAGCTTGATCTTGCGATGCCTCAACGTAGATCATCTTCGGCATCGTCGTCGATGACCTAGCCCGCTTTTTCTCCGATGAAGCCGACGCTAGAGCCCAAGATCCGTTTTGTACAGCAAGGAGACATCATCGCGGAGCCATGGAGGTGGAGGACCGGATCTACAAAGGTTGTATTTCCGTTCTCTTAGTAAAGTAGTTTACTAGTTGCATCTTTCGCCTAGACATCTACTTAACGATCCGTATTAGGGTTTCTCGGCACCCGTAAAATTTGAAATTGGCATGGTTGATGCCTTATGAGACCTCTTGGGAGTGCCTAGGAACCCTATAGTGGTATCAGAGCCTAGCTAGAGCCTTAGGCGAAGTCTAGACAGAGTTTGAAGTCCGATCGACCCGAAACCCCAACTCAAAACGGCTCTCTGGACTTTTTCTAAAAACTGGGTTTTTTCCAGATTAAAAATTCTTAAAAAATTCAGCAGGAAAAACTAAAAATTACGATGCAAAAATTTTTGAGTAAAGCTGCTACAGTGCGGCGGAACCGCGGCAGAAGCTTGGCTTCTGCGGCGATTCCGCGGCTAATAAGTGTTATCACTGTTTAATTTTTGCACAGTAATTCATGTTTTCAGGTGTTGAGTTTTCTGGGAATTTTTAATATTTTATTCAAGAGTTGAATTTTCTGGGGTTATTTTGGGGATTCGGTATTTCGATCGGAGTATTAGATTTTGTCTATGTGGATTTCCGGATAATTTATGAATATGTTAAAAAGTTCGACCGCGGCAGAACCCCGTCGCCGAAAGCATCCATCCGGGTGCTCGCGGTAGCGGTGTTCCGCCTTGGTGCACTTCGTCGACGGTGTCAGGGGTGCGGCCGCCTACTGAAGTTTGCGACGAGCATTCGATCAGGATGTCGGGAATCTTGTTGAATTGCCTGACTTGATATTGAAAAGAGTTTTCGATAATGAGACTAAAATGCGGGGTTTATAATTGTTAGGCATGTGATGTCTAAGGAATTCATTTGATTAGGCATGCGATGTCTATGCAGATTGCGGATTCCAACTGTTGTAGTTTTACACTTTCTTTTCTGTGACCGTAAGTGTAATATGTGATATCGCCGGTTTCGTTGCTATATGTCAACGAAAATTGGGATGCGCATATTTACTTACGTTGATGACATGTGATGTTATGTGTTGCTGGATATGTTATATTGGATCGTCGTGTTTGAATAGCCGGGGGTTTTTATGTGAGATGAGTGTTTTTCATTTTCATTCATGTAAAAACTTGTATGTAATATTCTTTTATTGGGACACTTCCAGGTTGCGGAAGATGTCACCCTCTGTATATTATTTACTTTTCCGCACTAGGATAGACCAAAGGAGGGGAGCACAAGTAACCGGGTTCTGGAGTCCAGTGGGAGACCAACTCGAGGAGTCGAGTCCGGGTCTCCTAACTCTAGAATTGGTAGGGTTGCTTGCCGCTCTCGTAGGGGTCTAGGGGTGTGGGTTTGGCTATTCATCACAACTGTGGAATCCGTGTTTTATACTGGCTCGTATTGAAAACACGGACGTCCTAGTATATCCAATATTTCATATGATTCTTCTGCTGCGATATCTGTGATGTGATCATGTGATATGTTCTGTGATGGATACTATATATAGTATATATGATATATTATATAGACGTTACTTATGTTTTACACCCGTGCTAGCCCTGCCCCGCTCTGCCGTTAGTTACCTAACCTAACGGTGCACGAGGGGACATCGAGGCGAATGCGGATGGCATAAGTGTACGTCGTATTTATCTGTGATGTTTAGGTACTTAAATGATGGGACTTCATTAATGTGATTAATGAAATAAAAGAAACCTAAGATGTTGTAGAATCGAATTTCAAAATAAAACAGGTAGCTACAGTTCTTGCTTTGCACAGAGGTATATGTGATATATCCTGCACCTTATTCGATGAGGAAAGGACGGAGATCCCTTCACCGGGAGTGACTCCTTTAGCAATAACTGGCTGATGCTACACACTCGGTTTGTCTTTTGATTGCTTTTAAGAGTTCTGCTTTGCACAGAGATATATATGATATATCCCGCACGTCATTCGACGAGGAAAGGACCGACGATCCCTTCACCGGGAGTGACTCCTTTAGCAAAACTAGAAAAGCCTCAAAAACACTCCATTTTAAAATCATTTGATTCTACAACGATATCAAGTTCATTACGCAATAGGTTTTCAGAAAAACCTGTCGTAGCCCTTCGTCATTTCAGATAAGTAGTAGTTAGTATTCGTGCTGCGTTTGTTGGCCTCTGTCAAGGCACAATGTACGGTAGCTAACTGGTGCTTATCTGCTTATGCATATGATGCAGATTGGGTTAGGTTAATCGTGCGACCTTGTTGGCCTTTGTCAAGGGTCGTGCAGGTGGGTTTAATTCAATCAGGAAATGACGGGTTGAACTTAACTAGCATCCTATGGTTTGTTGGCCTTTGTCAAGGTCATAGGAGGTTAGGGGCAAAATATTATCGGGAATTTCAAGTGTTGAAATTTGCAATGAGATTGCATACCTTCTATGAGATAGTTGGATCCCGATACCCGCTGCGAGTAAGAGTTACTCCTGGGAGAGTTTTATACATTACAATTAGCCGATCAAGTAGGTGTCTAGAAAGGTGTTAACGAGGTTACGCCTCTGGGAAAACGAGGTTTACATTAATTAGGTTCGTGCGAAAACACGGGGGACCTCCCTCAAAGTACCGACACTGGCCTGGCTGAAAGATTGGCGAACTTGTAGTGTGTAATTAATCCCGGCTAGTCTTTCCTTTTAGGGTTTGAAAGAAGATTTGATAAAAAGCAGTGGGAGCCATCCTGATTAGATAAAATAATAACCAATCTATTCTTGCAAGAGCATACGCTGAGTGTTTTCTTCTCTCTCTCTCCAGGTAGCGACCATATCACGCCTTAATCAAGATAATAATACGGAATATTGACCGAACCCGCTTGTTATACTGAGCTGGGGAACGTTGGTCCCGGTCCAACTTATAATTGTTATAAGACAGAGCAGGAAATTGGGGATTACCAGAATTCCCGTGCCGCCCAAACGAAGAGAGTGCATGCTGATGCATCATCTTCGGGTGTGTTCGTTACACAGAACTGTTTCTCTGTATTCTCTACGTCCTGGGTATGTGATACCAGATCAAGATCCCAGATATGTAATCTATTACATAGGGCTACAGAAAGGTAGAGAACTGAGAACGGGTGATTGTTGGGGTAAAAATTTGCACCCCGGTTGGCCAAGTCAAAATCAAAGTCAACCCCAAGCCAAGTGGGCCCAAGCCCAGATCCAGTGGGCCCATGCCCGGGTCGAGCCCGAACATGAAACGGCCGGCCTCCCCCCATGCCAAGATTAAAATTTTGTAATAAATAATTTTGTTGTATTTCTTTTGTTTTGTTTTATGGATAAATGTAAGAAAAATAGGCATAAAGCCAAATTTTTGTAAAGCCCATGGCTTATGTGCAAAAAGAAATGGCACATGAGCCATGGGATAGACAAAATGCCATTTTGTGAAGCCCAAGGGGCTATGTGCAAAGTGTATAGCCTATAAAGGCAAAAGATAATAAAAATATCTCACAACTTTTTCTCTCCAAAAAAAAAAAGTTTCAGATCTGAGATCTTTCTTCTTTCTTCAAGGTTCCAAAACCTTCTTCTTTCTTTTGAATTAAATCAAGAGTTCTACTCTCCTTTTTATAAAACAAATTAGTTTTTCACCACAAAACCCATCAAGGGGAACTCAGATCTTCTATTAGATCTCAAAAATGAGTGATTTTTAAAATCCCATATCTCTTGATCTTCAAGATCCAGCTAACAGAGGAGGAAGAAGAAGAACCCCTTTCACTAAACCCAACAAAAAAAAACATTCAGGAGTCCAACTCCCCTCTGATTTCTCTTTTGAGAAACCCCTTTTTTTAGGCTAAAAGCCTCTTATCCTTGCCGGTGCGCTAGCGCTCGAGCGCAAACCATCTACGTGCCGACACGTGGCGCATTTGCGCTCCAGCGCACTGCGCGCGAGCGTAAAGCGCCAACGTGCCGACACGTGGCGCGCGCGCTTGCGCTCCAGCGCGCAGCGCTCGTGCGCAAAGCGCCCGTGTGCCGACACGTGGCGCGCGCGCTTGCGCTCCTGCGCGCTTGCGCTCCATCGCGCAGCGCTCATGCGCAAAGCGCCCGCGTGCCGACACGTGGCGCGCGCGCTTGCGCTCCAGCGCGCAGCGCTCTTGCGCAAAGCGCCCGCGTGCCGACACGTGGCGCGCGCGCTTGCCCTCCTGCGTGCAGCGCTCATGCGTAAAGCGCCCACGTGCCGACACGTGGCGCGCTTGCGCCTGAACGCACAGCACCTAAGCGTACAGCGCTCAAGGCGCTGGCCCCACGCATCCCTTGGATGCCTTTTCCCCCTCTTTTCATGTACATACATATACATATACATATGTATATAAATTCACACATATACATACTCCGCAACATTCTCCCCCTCAAAAAAAATTTCGGGCCGGGGCGCTGCCCCGAACCCCGCAAGGGGGCTGCTAGCCCCCTTGACCCCCAGCCCGCTATCCGGGTAGCGGGACCCCCGTAAAAACTCTGCGTGGCTCCCGATATATCCAAAACCCCCCTTTCAAAACAGAACACACGTACACTGCACATTGAGTTCGCATGCCCTGTTTAACCCGTTAATCGGAGGTTCCCTCGCCCCAAAGGCGAGGGGTAATTAACGGCAGCTTAGTCCGCGGCTGCCGGAGATTCGGATCCCCACAATCATTAAACCCCCGCCTACCCTAGGCAGGGGGAATCTGTAGTACGCCTGACAAGCGTGCACGTATTCCCATCTCAATGGGGTGACGAAAAACACCCTACAGATTCTGGCACGCCCGGTGGGACCTTTCTCTCCTCCCATATTTCGGGTTAAACGTTCATGCGAACTCAATTAATATACATATCTATTGTCTATACTGAAATGATATTTTCTTTTCTATGCAGCAATCAACCTACGACGACAATGTCTCTCCAGACGAATTCAGCTTCCAACGTGACCCCGATTCCATACGTGGTCAAGATCAACGCTCGTGTGGTTCTCCCTGCAAGCCTCAGTCGACAGTGGGAGGAACCGCCCCGCCAGTTTGGCTCCGTCATTATCTACCCTGCTGGAAGCGCTCATCTGGCGGAAATCCCGGCGGAACAGGTGGTCAAGCCGGTCCCAAGGGGCAAGAGGCCGAATGTTGTGATTGCTAAGGCACCACAACCGAAACTTAAGATGGTGTCTGAACGATTCCCTGACGCTCTAGCTGGGGGCAAGACTTCCGGTGCGAAGGGCAACAACAAATGTCGCGGACGAGCTCAAGCGATGACTCCAACAAACGCACAATCGAGCGTATCTCCAAGGCCCTCCATCGCCCGGTCTGCGGCGTCTTCCCAAAAAGCCGAAGTCTTCCAGGTGCTTAGAACAGAAAAGTTAAGGCAGAAGCGGCTCAGGTATCGAGCCAACAAGAGGGCCAAGGCTTCGGCCAAATGGAATCGTGTGAAGTTCCAAGTGCAGGGTTGCCCAGCGACGACGGCTGAGTCGGACGTAAGAATCAGCAATTCCTTCGAGCCTCTGAAGTGGGTTCAGAAAAATGCCATGACCGCCAGAATCAAGAAGACAGCGGTCCGAATAGTGCCACAAAGAGACGTGTCCCGGCCCCAACAGAAGAAGTATGACACTGTCTCTTTAAGAGTCTATCAAGCACTCTGTGCCGCACGAAAGCAGCGGGGCAAACCCAGAAAAGAAGCGCCAGCACCATTCAAGAACCTGGTTAGGCCAGCCGCCTTCAATCGACTACCAGCTACCGAAACAAGGGGGTCAAGACAGCAATCCATGAAATCAGCTGCCAATGATAGAAAGACGGCCGGATATATCATCCATACGGTCTATATAGCGGGCGGTCGCCCCAGCGACAACCTTCGCAGCAAAAGTAAGGATGGGGCCACCACATCCCAAGCTCAATCTAGCCCGAATGTGGTTGCCGCTGCCCAAGAACAGCCGCCCCCGTTGGATGAAGAAAACCCTCTCAAGGAGGAAGATGGGCAGAAAGACCTCTCGGTCCATGCAGAGTCAAGCTCGGACAGCGAGGAAGAGCCGACTTTCCGCCCCAGGACCGCAGAGCAAGAGCTGCTTCAAGAGCTTCGAAAACAGCTTAGGAGCAAGGATAAAGAGATGGCCAAGCTCTATTCGAAAATTGACGACCTAACAAACGTTGTGATGCAGCTTACGGCTCAAATTGCTCGAGCGCCTCCCAATCAAGCACAAGCCGCTACTAATCAGCCGGGTGATGACAATCCGAGGCAGCCAATGCCTGTTCCTTTGGGACCAAGACTGGTCGAGCCGCATGAAAGCCGGCCACATTCCGCTTCTGGGGACGCCTTGGCCCCAGATAGCACTATCCCGCTAACACAGGATCGGATAATGGATTTGGTCACCAGCAAGGTTAAAACATTGGTGGCCGAAGCTGAAGCTCAGAAAGAAATCGGCAGTAGTGGGCGGCCATACCCTGTGCAGTACGATCTGATTGAGTTCCCAAGCGGCTACGTCATTCCTAAGTTCGGAAGATTTGATGGAACGGGGAATGCAAATCAGCACGTCGCCCACTTCAAAGCATCGTGCGGAAATACAGGGGGCAATGACGCGCTCCTTCTTCGTCAGTTTGTCAACAGCCTGACCGGCGTCGCCTTCGACTGGTATGCGAGTATACCGGACGGGTCCGTCATTACCTTTGCCCAAATGGAGTCCCTGTTTCGGCAAAGGTTCATAATTGTCAGTGATAAAATCTCCATTGCCGACCTTGTGAGGACCAAGCCGGGGAAGAATGAAAGCAACACCGACTTTATCGCTCGATGGCGTAATCTCACAGTCAAGTGTGAACCGCCGCTGGAGCAGGACCAGTCCGTCGGCCTTCTCGTTGGGAACCTCAGCAATTGGATGGTCCCATTCTTGTGTACAGCGGGCCTCAAGACATTTCAGGAGCTAACCAAGAAAGTCCAAATACTGGAACGCTCAAAGCAAGAGTCCCCGCAGGACTCTCAGAGAGACAAAACTTGGAAAAGCAAGAGGGACGACAACCGTAGAGGCGGGAGTTCCAGCAGTACCAATGTCTTCAATGCATCCGACAATGAAGAAAAGCGAAGGACGGCCGAATCCAAAACTAACCGGTCTCGAAAGCCATTGTTGGGAGGAGATGGGCCTTCCCTAGAGGAGAAGAAGAACAAGGTTTACTCGTTCAGAAGGGACAAGGTCCGTAAGATATTTAAAGATGCCTTGAACAACGGCCTACAATTGCCGGAGTCGAAAAGACCCCAAGAAGCAAAAATGACCGACAATCCTCTGTATTGCCCGTACCACCGAGTAGTGAGCCATGCGATCGAGGATTGCTATATCTTCAAAGACTGGGTCGAGAAGCAGTACAAGGCTGGAGAGATCGAGCTGTCCAAAAGTGTGTTGGTGAATAATCAAGTTGCAACCACCAATTTTATACAGACAGAAACTGAAGCCTTCTGGGAGCAGACAGCCGAACCCGCTGCCCAGAGAAATGAAACGGACTCATCGCGGCCTCCGTGGAGTACGCACATATCTAATAAGACGAAGAAGATGATAAAGCTACTTCGGAAAGAATCCAGGACGGAATGTGAAGGGCAGAAGAAGCCTACCAGTCCAGCTGCCAATGCAGCTCCATCAGGCTCAAAATCCAAGAAGCTGAAGAAGAAGAAAAGTGCAGCTCGGCGCGAAAAAGAGTCTGCAGGGAGATCGACCATTCAAAAATATATCGATTCCCTCGAAGAATATGAACAAAAGGAAAGAACATTGATTCAATTGAAGGAGTTCTTCCCTGTACAAGCGGCTGAAATTCTGGAGGAGTTAGAAGAAGACTCCAATGAAGAGATCCCAGTAGTGACCTGCTATGCCATCCATCTTGGCAGCGACTCCGAGGATGAGCTCTGTTTTCCCGAAGAGGACGAGGAGCTCACCACAAAGGCCAATCAAATCCAGCTTAGAAGCGACAGGGCTCTACCGCAAAATCAGGGCAACGCCCCAAAAGGGAAGGAAAAACAAGTCGCTAATGAAGAAGATGGCAGAGAACCGGCTGATGAAAACATAAGTCCTTCCTCGGTGGACTATAATGTCTTGGCACATCTCCGGAAGCTTCCGTCTCTCCTGAGCATCTACGACGCCTTGGTCCTATCTAAGGAGCTTAGAGATGTTCTCATTCACGCTCTACAAAACCCCGAGCGGTATCAGGCTCACTTTGCGGAAATTAATATGAAAGAAGCCCAGCATGCTTTGCATGCCGCCGCAGTCATATTTAAGGATGAAGACTTGCTACTGGGAACGGCTGAGCATAATCGGCCGCTTTACGTGACCGGGTACAGTGACGGAGATCGAATTAATCGCATATTGATTGATCCGGGGTCCTCAGTGAACATCATGAACTTGCGAACTCTGAAGAGTTTATCAATGGACGTTCGACACCTGTCAAGGGAAAGGATTGTCATTCAAGGCTTCAACCAAAATTGCCAGCAAGTTCTGGGGTCCATAGCTCTGCCAATCAAATTCGGGGATCTGCAAACTGAAGCTAAGATATACGTGATCGACGCTGATACGTCTTATAAGATTCTCTTGGGGCGGCCGTGGCTCCACGATTACGGCATCATTCCGTCAACTCTCCATCAATGCATGAAGTATACTAAAAATGGCGAAGAAAGACGCATTGACAGAGACATCCAACCGTTCGGTGTGCATGAAGTCCGATATGAAGATTCTCGGTACTTTATGAACCACCAAAATGCTAAGCCACAACTGACTGAGGATAGACCAGCCCCAAGGCTCAAAAGCAAATCTGCGCCGGCTGTCACTTTCAAAAGCAAAAATGCCCAAGTGCGTCCGCATTTCGGTAGCGACACTGATGAGTCCGAAGCTGGAAGCCCGTCCTTCCATAAAACTCGCCCTCGTTTCAGCAGCGATACGGATGAATCCGTCACTGAAGCCCCGTCTAGCAGTAAAGTCCGCCCTCATCTTGGCAGCGACACTGAAGAGTCAGAGGAGGAGGACCTGTCGTGCAACAGCGGTGCAGATTGGACCCCCACACAACAAGCGAAACTACGAGAGACCTTCGAAGTTGCAGAAGGGTCCCTAGCCGTTACAAGGGTACCAGAGCAAATGTGCAAAGAGCTCGATGCATTATCAATCTCCACCGTGGACCAGCTGAAAACTTTCTACGTTCCTGGGAAGAAAAGTGGACAGAAGGGCATCTTGTTTTATGGGTCAAACCCCGTTGCGCACCCGGACGATTTGTCTGTCGCGTGCCTTCCGTATGAGAGAGGCATAAGAACCGTTCTCAATCCCAGATACTATGCGCCCGAGATGCGGGAATACTTTAAGAAGTGCGGATGCCGGTTATATCAAACGGAGTCCGAAGCAAAGTTTTACGAAGGGCTATGGCATCCGCCCCAGGTCCGAGCACTCATCGATGGACGAATTCCAGATAGGCGGGGCATAGGCCACGTTCAACCTGATTCCAAAGCGTGCTACATGATCCATGTTGGTGAGGCCAGCAAAGATCAAATGATGATGACGAAATAGCCGAGCCAGAAGAAGCTCCTCAAGAGATCGAAGATGGAGGACAAGCAACCTTTGATGAGCTAACCGAGATTGACTTAGGAACGCCCGATAATCCAAGGCCGACCTACATCAGCTCGCACTTGTCAGAGGAAATGAAAGCGCAGATAATTGCCCTGCTGCATGAGTTCGTCGACTGCTTCGCGTGGACATACAAAGAAATGCCTGGCCTTTCCCCTGAAGTGGCCGTACACAAGTTGGTTATATCTCCTGATGCTAAGCCAGTCAAACAAGCTCCCCGAAGAATGAGAAGGGAACTAGAAGAAAAGGTCATCGAGGAAACTAAGAAGCTCATCGATGCCGGCTTCATCAGGGAAGAGAAATATGCGGACTGGATCGCATGCATAGTCCCAGTGAAGAAGAAAAATGGGCAGATCCGAGTTTGTGTCGATTTCAGGGACCTCAACAAAGCATGTCCTAAAGACGACTTCCCGCTACCGGTCATGGAAATGATGGTCGATGACACCTCAAATTACGAACTGTTCACCTTTATGGATGGCTCATCTGGATATAATCAGATCAAGATGTCGCCTGAGGATGAGAAACACACAGCATTTCGAACCCCGATCGGAATATATTGCTACAAGGTAATGCCGTTCGGACTGAAGAACGCAGGTGCTACATATCAAAGGGCAATGACCAATATCTTTGATGACCTGATCCATAAAGTCGTCGAATGTTATGTCGATGATCTGGTCGTCAAGACTAAAACCAGGGCCGATCATATCCAAGATCTTAGGACCGTTCTCACCAGACTGAGGGAATACGATCTGAAGATGAATCCTCTGAAGTGCGCTTTTGGCGTGTCATCGGGAAAATTCCTGGGCTTCATAGTCCGACATCGAGGGATCGAAGTTGACCCATCGAAGATAAAGGCCATCATGGAGATGCCCCCTCCGAAGAGTCTGACGCAGCTAAGATCTTTTCAAGGCAAACTTGCTTATATACGGAGGTTTATCTCAAATTTATCGGGGAGATGTAGGCCTTTCTCAAAGCTCATGAAGAAAGGAGCTCCTTTTATCTGGGATGCCGAATGTCAAGCAGCATTCGAAAGTATCAAACAATACTTGTTGCACCCTCCAGTGCTGGCCGCTCCCATTCCAAATAAACCGCTGATTCTCTACACTGCCGCGCTGGACGAGTCACTCGGTGCGCTCCTTGCCCAGAATAACGAGGATGGAAAAGAAATGCCCTCTACTACCTCAGTCGAACTCTAGTCGGGGCGGAACACAACTACTCCCCAATCGAAAAGCAATGCCTGGCTCTAATATTTGCTGTGAAGAAGCTGAGGCACTATTTTCTCGCTCATCGGGTTATGCTGATCTCCAAGGTCGACCCGCTCAAACACTTGATGACCAAAGCAAGCCTAGCCGGCAGGATGGCAAGATGGGCTGTCATGCTACTTGAGTTTGACATAGTTTATACTCCTCAGAAAGCAGTAAAAGGGCAAGCTCTTGCAGACTTCCTCGCTGCTCATCCTATACCAGAGGGGTCACCACTCAATTGCGAGTTGCCCGACGAACAAGTGTTGCACCTCGAGGAAGATGAGCCATGTTGGGAGCTCTACTTCGATGGAGCCTCATCAATAAGGACCTCCAGTAAATCAAGCGTCCCGGAGATAAAAGCAGGGATAGGATTGGTGTTTATCACACCATCAATGGGAACCCTACGGCGTTCTTTTGCTCTCACCGAGCCTCGAACGAACAACGAAGCTGAGTATGAAGCCCTGATAGCTGGTTTGGAACTCGCCATAGAAATGGAAATCCGTCGGCTACGGGTTTACGGTGACTCCCAGCTTGTCGTCAACCAAGTAAGCGGCGACTATAAGATATACAAACCCGAGTTAGCTCGGTACAGAGGCCGAGTGGTGGAACTCATGAAACGGTTCACTCACATTGAACTAATGAAAATCCCCAGAGCATTGAACGGAAAAGCCGACATACTCGCTCGCCTAGCCAAGGAGCTGGCTGATCCTGACATGGACGAAATTCTGATCACGGTCAGAAGCCGACAAATTCTACCCCCAGTCTCTCTACGAGAAGAGGAAAGCACGGAACAGAAGAGCAGTCCTGCCGAAGAAGCTTCGATCATCCAAGACGAGCCCGATTGGAGAGAACCCTTCATAGAGTACCTCCGATACGACAAGCTGCCCGAAGAAAAATCTGCGAGGATCCAGCTGAAGAAAAGAGCTCTCCGATACGTGTTTGTAAATGACACGTTATACCGCAGGTCATATGACCAACTCTGGCTCAGGTGCCTGTCATCGGCCGAAGCCCAAAAAGTCATGAAAGAAGTTCACTCAGGCGTTTGCAGTGCTCACCAATCTGGCCCCAAGATGCGACTGCAAATTAAACGGCTTGGGTATTACTGGCCCACCATGATACGGGATTGCGGAGAGCATGCAAAGAAATGTTATATCTGCCAAATTCACGGTGATTTTATTCACAAGCATCCCAATCCATTGCATCCTACAGTGGCGTCGTGGCCCTTCGAAGTCTGGGGCACCGACATTGTTGGTCCAATTGATCCTCCGTCATCCAAAGGCCACCGGTTCATACTGGCTGCGACAGACTACTTCTCCAGATGGGCTGAAGCTGTCCCGCTAAAAGAAGTCAAGACAAAAGATATTCTGGCATTCTTCCAGCATAATATTCTATACCGCTTCGATACACCAAGAAGAATCATTTCTGACAACGGGCCTTCTTTCAAGAGCTTCAATGTCTCAAGGTTCGCTACCCAGCATAAGATAGACTGGAGATATTCCTCCATCTATAATCCAAGGGCCAATGGGCTAGCCGAAGCCTTCAATAAGACTCTATGCAAGCTCCTCAGGAAAAATGCTTCAGCCAACAAGAGAGACTGGAATCTCAAGCTTCATGAGGCGTTGTGGGCATATCGTACCACGCACCGTACTCCAACTCAGTCCACTCCATACTCATTGCTCTTCGGAGTGGAGGCGGTCCTCCCCCTCGAAGTCGAAGTTCCAAGCTTAAGAATGGCCGTTCAGCACGAGTTGACAGAGGAGGAAAACGTGCTCCTTCGACTTGAAGAGCTCGATTCCCTCGAAGAAAAGAGGCTCGCGGTGCAGCAAAATCTAGAGCTATACCGAGCCCAAATGTCACGGGCCTATGACAAAATAACCCGTCTCCGCGCTTTCAAGAAAGGTGAATTGGTGTTGGTCCTCAAAAGACCGATCATCCCCAATCGACATGCCAAGGGAAAATTCGAGCCGAACTGGGAAGGACCATACGTCATCGAAAAAGTGTTCGACGGAGGATCCTACCAGCTAATAAGTGCCGAGGGAGAAAGGCCCATGCCACCCATCAATGGCCGATATCTCAAGAAATACTACACATGAATGCTCCAAGTCGCAGGCGAATTGAGCACATCAGCCCTACGGTCTGGATCAGACTCCTGCAAAACCGTATACAATCCACGGGCGTAAATGACCCCTATTTCTCCCAAATCCTGCCGGTGAGACTACTTTTAAAGTCCCACCAGCGGCAAAAAAAAAACAGAAAAAGAAAGGAAAAAAAAAAAAAGAAGAAGAAATAAATGGTATGTCCACAAGCAAAACGGGCACGGATGAATACCCGAAAGGGCTCCGTAAGTAAAAACAGCAGGACTACCGGTGAGTCTATGAAAACCCGAAAGGGCGCAAACTCGTGAAAAGAGATGAAATACACTCGCAAAGTCCTCTCGACCTTGTGAGGAAAAACCCCTGCGTGAGATCCTTACGACTCACAATAGAGCAACACACTTAGGAATCCTCACGATTCCTAAGGAGAAAATACACCTGCGGGATCCTTACGACTCGTAGGGAGAAAATACTTTATGGGACCTTCACGGCCCATAAAATTGAAAAGCCTTAGGTGATAGGGACCTAAACCTGTCTCCTAAGCCATCGTTCCCCAACGGGCAACGGCAAATGATGAGTCGCTCATGGCATTTCGCTTCAGTGTTAGCGGTGTTGATGCCGACCAAAAACCCAAATCCCAAGTCCTCCCAAGGCAAATGATGAGTTGCTCCTGGCATTGTTCCAGTGCAGCAATGCTGATGCCAAACAAGATCCAAATTCCAAGTCCCCAACCCCAAAGTGGCGAATGATGAGTCGCTCCTGGCATTATTCCAGTGTAGCGATGCAGACGCCAACCAAATTCCAAATCCCATACTCCAACGGCGAATGATGAGTCGCTCCTGGTACCACATTCCAGTCCAGCGATGCAGACGCCAACAAAGCCCTGAAATTTTTCCGGCCCTACGGTCTGGATCATACATCCTACAAAACCGTATACAATCCATGGGCGTAAAACAATCCCAACCTCTCCTAAGTCCTACCGGTGAGACCACATTCAAAGTCCAAAAAAAAAATCCCAAATCCTCCCGGGGCAAATGATGAGTTGCTCCTGGCATTATACCAGTGCAGCAATGCAGATGCCAAACAAAAACCAAAATCCCAAAATCCTCTCAATGACAGATGATTCGCTCCTGTTACCATATTCCAGTATAGCGATGCTGATGTCAACCCAAATCAAAATCAACGAGTCAACATCCACTCCGACACCGCAGAAAGCGGAGCAAGTCAGAATCCAATCTCGACACCGCAAGAAGCGGAGCAAGTCAAGTTTACCCCTGATACTGCAAGAAGCAGAGCAAGTCAAATTAAGAACCGACCGTCCAAGTCGCAAAAAGGGCAGTATCGACCGTCCACGTCGCAAAAAGGGCAGAACCGACCGTCCACGTCGCTAAAAGGGCAGCATCGACCGTCCAAGTCGCAAAAAGGGCAGCATCGACCGTCCACGTCGCAAAAAGGGCAGAACCGACCGTCCACGTCGCTAAAAGGGCAGCACCGACCGTCCACGTCGCTAAAAGGGCATAACCGACCGTCCAAGTCGCTAAAAGGGCAGAACCGACCGTCCACGTCGCTAAAAGGGCAGCACCGACCGTCCACGTCGCTAAAAGGGCAGAACCGACCGTCCACGTCGCTAAAAGGGCAGCACCGACCGTCCACGTCGCAAAAAGGGAAGCACCGACCATCCAAGTCCCAAAAAGAGCAGTATCGACTGTCCAAGTCGCAAAAAGGGCAGAACCGACCGTCCGCGTCGCTAAAATGGCAGCATCGACCGTCCAAGTCGCAAATCGGGCAGAACCGACCGTCCACGTCTCTAAAATGGCAGCATCGACCGTCCACGTCACTAAAATGGCAGAACCGACCGTCCACGTCGCAAAAAGGACAGCATCGACCGTCCAAGTCGCAAAAAGGGCAGCATCGACCGTCCAAGTTGCAAAAAGGGCAACATTGACCGTCCATGTCATAAAAAGGGCAGCGCAGGATTCCTACGAAGCGGGAACCAAATCACTACGGGCCAGGGAAACGTCTATCACGGACACTCCATCTCGGAGACATGTCAAGCAACGACTGTCCATGTCATAAAAAGGGCAGTGCTAGCTTCCCAAAAAGCGGGAACCAAATCAGGTCGCCTCCAAGTAAAAGAAGATCCATCAATTTCATGCACACGACCCACATATGTGGTGTGCATGTATTGATGGGGGGCAATTTGTTGGGGTAAAAATTTACACCCCGGTTGGCCAAGTCAAAATCAAAGTCAACCCCAAGCCAAGTGGGCCCATGCCCGGGTCGAGCCCGAACATGAAACGGCCGGCCTCCCCCCATGCCAAGATTAAAATTTTGTAATAAATAATTTTGTTGTATTTCTTTTGTTTTGTTTTATGGATAAATGTAAGAAAAATAGGCATAAAACCAAATTTTTGTAAACCCCATGGCTTATGTGCAAAAAGAAATGGCACATGAGCCATGGGATAGGCAAAATGCCATTTTGTGAAGCCCAAGGGGCTATGTGTAAAGTGTATAGCCTATAAAGGCAAAAGATAATGAAAATATCTCATAACTTTTTCTCTCCAAAAAAAAAAGTTTCAGATCTGAGATCTTTCTTCTTTCTTCAAGGTTCCAAAACCTTCTTCTTTCTTTTGAATTAAATCAAGAGTTCTACTCTCCTTTTTATAAAACAAATTAGTTTTTCACCACAAAACTTATCAAGGGGAACTCAGATCTTCCATTAGATCTCAAAAAGGAGTGATTTTTAAAATCCCATATCTCTTGATCTTCAAGATCCAGCTAACAGAGGAGGAAGAAGAAGAACCCCTTTCACTAAACCCAACAAAAAAAAACATTCAGGAGTCCAACTCCTCTCTGATTTCTCTTTTGAGAAACCCCTTTTTTTAGGCTAAAAGCCTCTTATCCTTGCCGGCGCGCTAGCGCTCGAGCGCAAACCATCTACGTGCCGACACGTGGCGCATTTGCGCTCCAGCGCACTGCGCGCGAGCGCAAAGCGCCAACGTGCCGACACGTGGCGCGCGCGCTTGCGCTCCAGCGCGCAGCGCTCGTGCGCAAAGCGCCCGCGTGCCGACACGTGGCGCGTGCGCTTGCGCTCCTGCGCGCTTGCGCTCCATCGCGCAGCGCTCGTGCGCAAAGCGCCCGCGTGCCGACACGTGGCGCGCGCGCGCTTGCGCTCCAGCGCGCAGCGCTCTTGCGCAAAGCGCCCGTGTGCCGACACGTGGCGCGTGCGCGCGCGCTTGCGCTCCTGCGCGCAGCGCTCATGCGCAAAGCGCCCACGTGCCGACACGTGGCGTGCTTGCGCCTGAGCGCACAGCACCTAAGCGCACAGCGCTCAAGGCGCTGGCCCCACGCATCCCTTGGATGCCTTTTCCCCATCTTTTCATGTACATACATATACATATACATATGTATACAAATTCACACATATACATACTCCGCAACATTCTCCCCCTCAAAAAAAATTTCGGGCCGGGGCGCTGCCCTGAACCCCGCAAGGGGGCTGCTAGCCCCCTTGACCCCCAGCCCGCTATCCGGGTAGCGGGACCCCCGTAAAAACTCTGCGTGGCTCCCGGTATATCCAAAACCCCCCTTTCAAAACAGAACACACGTACACTGCATATTGAGTTCGCATGCCCTGTTTAACCCGTTAATCGGAGGTTCCCTCGCCCCAAAGGCGAGGGGTAATTAACGGCAGCTTAGTCCGCGGCTGCCGGAGATTCGGATCCCCACAATCATTAAACCCCCGCCTACCCTAGGCAGGGGGAATCTGTAATACGCCTGACAAGCGTGCGCGTATTCCCATCTCAATGGGGTGACGAAAAACACCCTACAGTGATAAGTTTCATGAGGCAGAAAACGGGGCAAGTGTTGCAGCCAAGTCTGTTGGTCACTGTCACCCTGTATTCCAAATACATTGATTCTGAACGAATGTTATTAGATACCGAACCTGATATACAAAATCGTATCTATCTCTTTATTAGTAAAGAAATGATAAAATTTTGTATTATTGGATAATGTTTTGAAAATTTCCTATATCAATAGTTGATCGGTTCAGGCACGTTATCTAAAAGCATTGATGTTCTAAATCAAACTACGGTTCTTAGTATACGGAACACACACAAGAGGAAGAGTTCAGAAATGAACAGATTCTTCTTGAGGTATTGTAGACTAGGTCATATCAATGCGACCCGACTGGCTGAAGTTACACATAGATGTATATTTAAATCTGTTTGAATTTACATCTTATGAAACTTGCCAGTCATGTCACAAAGATATAATGACACCGGCTCTGTTTATTGGAAACAGAGAAAGAGTTAGTAAACTCTTGGGATGATACATGTTGATGTATGTAAGGTCCCCTGTCTACACATGCCAAGACCGGTTCTTTGTACCTCGTTACATTCTCTGATAATCTCTCAAGATTCAGACCTATGTTCCTGTTGAAACACAAGTCCGAACCTTTTGAGATATTCACAGAATATAAGTTAGAAGTAGAGAACCAATACGGGTATAAGTATTATGTCCTATGATGAGATCAAGGAGGAGAATACTTGTGCATGGAATTCCTGGACAATTCTAAAGGAGAATGAGATTCTCTCTCGGCATTACTCCTCCGTATACACCATAGTACGATGGTATATCGGGGTGGAGCAATCACACCCTATATGATAAGGTGTGCTCTATGATGAGTACTGCTGAGTTACCTATTTCCTTTTGGGAGTTATGCACTTGAGAAGCTGCATACCTATTGAATAAGGTTAAAATCAAATCAGTTGCCTACCATTTCATATGTGATATGGAAAGGGAAGAGCCCATATCTTAAGTTGGTTAAGATTTGGGGTTGTCCGGCCTATGTCTGAAAGCAAAATCCGGACAAGCTCGAGGCAATGTAAGTTATGTAGAACTGGAAAGGTTCCAACTATACAAACTGCAGCTAATGATTTGATAAAACCAAAGGATTCAATAGTTACCAACGAACCTCAGCCTCTCCGCCGATCTAGTAGGGTTCCTCACCCACCTGAAAGATATTTCGATTTCTCTATGACAGTTGGAGCGAGAATTGCATTATGAGATGATGACCCAACTAGTTTCGAGCTGGCCATCAGGAGTGGGACTCTGTAAGAATGGCTGGATGCTTAGTGATCTGAGATGGAATCCTTATACACCAACAAAGTATGGACTTTAGTTGCTATATCTGAAGGGTTAAATCCCCATCAGGAGCAAGTATATCTTGAGAAGATTACTTGGTGTAGATGAAAAGGTTGAGACTTTCAAAGCTAGACTTGTTAAAGCTTTTCGTCATCGAACAGGCGTGGATAATGATGAAACCTTTTCAAGTGGCTATGCTTAAGTCCATCCAGATCCTACTTGCCACGGCTACATACCATGACTACGATATCTGGCGGTTGGGTGCCATGACTGCTTTTCTAAATGATGTTTTAGAAGAGAACGTCTATAAGTACACAGCCAGAGGGCTTCGTAGACAGTGGGAGCAGCGGAAACGTGTACAAGATGCTTTATAGGATAAAGCAGGTATCGCGGAGTTGGAACATCTGTTTTGATGTGTTAGTCAAAGAGTTTGACATCATCAAAATGGTAGATGAACCTTGTATATACAAAAAGGTAGTAGGGAGTATGGTGATGATCCTCGTAGAGTACGTGGATGACATACTCTTGATAGGGAAGGAGTTTCCTATGCTACGCTCGATCAATCTCCGCTTATCACAAGGGTTCTCCATATAGGATCAAAATGATGCCTCCTAAATCCTGGATTTTGGATCTATGAGATAGATCTAATTGGATGTTAGGATTCTCACTAGTTGTAGTGAGATGGTATCAACCGATCCTGGGGAGAATCACTGGAAGTGTTCCAGGGTGATACAGACGACTGAATGTCAGTCACAGGCATTGTCTTTACCCTCAGTAAAGGGACGGTATGTTGGAAGAGTTCCAAGCTAGATACCGTGGCTAACTAGACGATAAAGGCAGGATACATCGCTACTTGAGATGCTACCAAAGAGGCAGTTTGGATGTATATTTGTTCATAAGATGAACTTAGTTCCTCCCATTGTGTGACAATGGAGTTATGGCTTATGCCAAGGAACGCCTGTCCCATCAGTGATCCAGACATATTCTAAGGCAGTATCACCTGATCATGGAGATGGTTGATCTCCAGGATGATCGAGGTTAGGAGAGTAGACTCAGAGAACAACACGGTGGATCCACTCACGAAGGCCTATTCCCAGAGAGAGATTTTTATGGGATGGTTGAGTATGAGATACTGCAACCACTGCTACAGATGGCCCTAGTGCAAGTGGGAGATTGTTAGTTATATATATACCCTAGAGGCCATTACTGTACATAGGATGTACATTGTAGTGGATGCTGGGACATATATAGGGAGGAATTTCTTGCTCAACATGATAGTATGCTATCTGGTTGATCTTTACCTTAACGTGTACACTGATTGTCTCTCTGTTACATGTTGGTAAAGCCCTTAGGATGTGTACTTGACTACCTGGACTATGATGCAGATCATACTAGTGGGGACAGATAGTCTATAAGTACATCCTTCAAAGTCCCTAGTCGTGGGTGTATCGAGACAGAGCATCGATATACCAGAGTAGACTAGCGTATACCTTCTCGACCCATACAGATGGGCGATGGATGATCCCATATCCATTGGTGTTTGACATCAGAGATGATATACAGGTGCTCAGTGGAGACTGGGTACACTGGACGGACTCGCCGAGAACTCCCAGATGCTATTATACCTTACGTCAGATGGCAGTTCTCTGGTGACACTGGTACAGAGTAGTCTGTTGACCCGAGATCGTCATAGAGTCTTGTGTGGTTCCCACTGTGCTTTGATTTCCATCTTACCACGTCCAAGAGGGCGTGCAAAACGGTGGTTTTTGGGTACAGTCCCGAGTCACATGGAGGCAATGAGCGATAGGAGGGGATTCGTCTCTCCCGGTATAGGGAGTTGATGTTGCGCTGTGTTCGATTGGCTATAACAGGAAATCCCTGGCCAGGGTTGCTGAGATTTACTGGTAAGTGTTACCAGTAGTATCTCGAATTGTTATAGACCTCATATCGACACGACTTATCGAGCTATTGGGGTCTGACGTTTACCACCCCTAGGCAAGATATGCGACATATCAGACGATCAGACCGGACTGTACGATAAGTGTTACTGGTTGGATTCACAGGAGTGTGAGCGGGCATGCTCGTCGATCTTCTGATCGCTCAATACCCGGGTGGCCGTTAAGTTTAGCAGACCGCTTGCGGCTTGTGGGTGTTTGATATGATCAACACCTGCTGCCGGCGTATTGACGAGTCTTTAGAGTCCTACACAGAGGTTTCCTGGCTCAAGCGAAACGAAATAGGAGCGCATATGAGATATGTGCGAGACCGAGAATAATGCGTGTATATGATACCGTATTCCATTCTCGCGATAAATGTATCGATTGGTTGTATGCGATATAACCTAGTTATCGATTCATGCATTGATTCGATAAACCGATACATAGGATACTAGTCGGTTATATGCGATATGACCGGATCATTAAATCAACTGTTGATTTAATGATTTAATGCATAATTATATATTTGATATATTACTTTGCATTAACTAATATCGGTTCACTTTAAATGGATTTTCTCACTCGGGTGTGCACATTGTATATGTGATATATTTTCGTGCACTTGATTGTATCATGTTTGATGATACATGTTTGCTAGGGTTTGTGTAAAGGATTAAACCATGGTTATATGAATGGTTAGGGTTTTGTTTTCTTTTTCATTTATCTTATTTAGTTATTCATTTGGAAAATGATTAGCATTAAGAGAAAATAGTGGCTAACTTTGTTTTCTAGTTGAAGCTTCATGAAGCTTTGACCTAAGTCACCATTTTGTCTCATGCTTAACCATAACCATTCCACTTAACCCTAGTCTATTCTCTACACTTGACCATGGTTACATTATGATAAGTATTCATTTTATTTCCTTTTTGAAAAAGACTTATCATATATTCTTTTCTTTCTTCTTCTTCTTCTTCACTTGAAGAAAGCTTGCTTCAACAATGGCAACTTGAGCAAATGAGTGAGAAATCCAATTCTAAAGTGTACCCACTTCCTATTTCTTCATCCTCTACCTCTTGCCAAGTAGTAGAGTGTGTTTTCTTCATAAGTTTCATGACTTGGTGAAGTTGGAGCTTGATCTAGCGATGCCTCGACGTAGATCATCTTCGGCATCGTCGTCGATGACCTAGCCCGCTTTTTCTCCGATGAAGCCAACGCTAGAGCCCAAGATCCATTTTGTACAGCGAGGAGACATCATCGCGGAGCCATGGAGGTGGAGGACCGGATCTACAAAGGTTGTATTTCCGTTCTCTTAGTAAAGTAGTTTACTAGTTGCATCTTTCGCCTAGACATCTAGTTAACGATCCGTATTAGGGTTTCTCGGCACCCGTAAAATTTGAAATTGGCATGGTTGATGCCTTGTGAGACCTCTTGGGAGTGCCTAAGAACCCTACAAGTGGGAGTAGCGAAAGGTGTGCAAGAAGCTTTTTTCTATTCATAGAATAAAGCAAGAATAGCGGAGACGGGTCATCTGTTATTGATGTGACAGTCAAGGTGATTGACTTCGTCAAAACAAAGGTGAACCTAGTAAGAAAGATGTATAGAGTATTGTCCATGTTTTAGATGACATATTTCGGATAAGAAGTGATGTTCCTATATTACAATCGGTCAGATTTTTGGTTGTCACATAGTGTTTTCTCCATGTTGGATATGGATAGTATATCAGGAGTTCTGGTGACTAGATCAATGGTTTTAGATCTAGATTTGGGAAGTTCCCCAATCAGGTACTTGGACAGCATTGTAAAAGTATCTTAGAATGGGCGACTCCTGATGTGGTAGTGTACCCGCAGGTGATGGAGTCACCCTCTCTAAAAGGATGTCTTTTTGGACTGATGAGGAGAGAAACAGGCATAAACGACACATCATTTGCTTAGGCAATTGAGTCAATCATGCAAAGTCTTGTACAACACCAGATATTGTTGTTGCAATAGTTGCAACAAATATATATTAATCCAATCCTATAGAAACAAAGGGAAGAAATTATGAACATTAGAGGACGCTCTTGGTATTTGGTAACGGTAGCCCCCTCCGGGAAGCGCTTATCGGTTACAGCTTCCAAGGTGACCTGGATGACAGAGATGCTGTCAAGTTTTGAGTTTAGCCTCTTCTGAGGATCAGTATATTGGATAATCTTCCAATAGAGATACTGAGGTAATCATGGTGCAAGATGCTGGTTATAACTCAACAGAGGATACATCCCAAGAAGTTTGTTGGATAGGAGTTGTTCATTGATGAACTTGGTCCCATCAGGTGTCCAGACATATTCTTGTGGCGGGGTATCGCTCAATTTGGGAGATTGTTAATCTCTGAAATGTTGAGATATAGAGAGAAGAAGTTGATAGTGGATCCACTCACTGAGGTTATTTCTTGAACACGGATGTTCCTCAAACGAGATTTGAGGAACTGATTAGTAGAGAAGTTGGGTATTCGGTAGCACACGAGCTATGGGTATGCGATACCGCAATAATTAGGCTTAAGTGCAAGTGGGAGATTGTTGGATATAGTGCCCTCAAGGCAATTATTGTAATTGCATGCATGTGATTATAATAATTGAGGGAGGACCTATACAGTGTAAGTCGATGTTCAACACCCCAATACATATGGGGAGGCGGAAATATGAATAACAATTAAGTTCTATGATCAAACATCGATTAACCGTACGAATCGTTTGCTATACAAGTTTTAAACGAAAGCTTTAGCGTTTTAATCTACTATGCGAAGGAATTATACCAAACGGTTCTAGTCCTTCGTCTTGATGTTGTCTACGGCCTCTTTGGATCTCCACGTCCTCTTCGGCTTTCTCCCGTGATAGATGATCCACCCGAGAACCCTAATCCAAGCTATAACCTCTAAACTTGAGGTTACTTAGTTTCTCTAGTTGCTAAATAGAGTTGCTAAGATGATGTAGAGATAGGTTATGGAGTAATTAGTCTTTCCTAATCCTTGTTCTCAACTCATGAGGGGTAGGATTAGGCTTTAGTGAAGGAGAGAGAACTTGAAGAGAGAGAGTGAGAAGATGATAATGAATTATTATATGAATAAATGTTTCTCACTTGATATATATGAAACATAATGAAATATAAGATAAATGAATAATAAGTGAATATTCATCATGTTTCATTAATGCAAGTGGGTGATTCATTACATGAGTCATTAAGCATTTAATAATGCATTAATGATGTGATGAATCATTCACAATGAGTCACGTATTCATTAAATGAAAATGCCACCTCTCTCTTTATGTCACATCCTTCTAGAAGCTTCTCGGAAAATTACGAGAACGCCCCTCTCATCCGTGAAAACACGGAAAAACTTTAGAATGTATAAATCCAATAACCTGATACTAGAATCTGGCTTAAACCAAAGCCGGCTAGTAAAAACTGTTCGAATGCCGCACGTGCGATCAAACACGTATGCGTCCGAACCTTTGTCGTAAAACCATACGACCTCTATATCTTTTCGCCTGGGTTTGGGAAATCTCTGTGTGGGACTCTAAAGACTCGACTACTACGCTGGCAGTGGGTTTAACCACAGACCGCAAGCGGCACTAGCTGTACGTAACGGTCCCCAGGTAGTTGTCGATAAGAAAGCTGATGAGGTAACCCATCTGAAATCCTACTGAGCCTGTCTGTGACAATATCCGCGCAGTCCGGTCTGTTCGTCTAAGAGTATCGCATGTACGGTCTAGGGAGGTGGTGGACGTCAGACCCCTAATAACCATACAAGTCGTGTCGGTATGGCTTCATCACCATCCGAGAATCTACTGATCAACCTATCAATAATTCTCAATCAGCCCTGGCCAGGGACTTATGGTAATGACCAAACGACCACTGTGCGATATCAACTCCCTATACCGGGAGAGACGAATCCCTAACAGTCGCTCACTGCCTCCACGTGGCTCGGGACTATGCCCAACTGAAACCTGTTTGCACGACTCCTTTGAGCCGTGGTAGGGTAACAATCAAAGCACAGTGGGAACTCACACGAGACAAATGATGACCTTAAGTCAACGGACTATCTGCACACATGTCACCTGAGAACTGCTATCTGACGTCAGGTATAATACCATCCAGTCAGTTCTCGGCGAGTCCTGTCCGGTGTACTCACACCCAGTGAGCATCTGTATACAATCTTAGGTGAACACCACCAATGGTTGCGGGACCAATCCATTGCCCCTCGTCAGGGTCTAGATATGTATACACTAGTCTACTCCGGAGTATCGATGCCCAATCTCGATACTCCTGCGACCAGGGACATCTAAGGGTGTGCCTATTGACTATCCAGCTCCCACTAGTATGACTGCCATCACAACGCCGGTAGTCAGACAAACACCCTATGGGCTTTATCAACATATATATATAAATACCAAGTAAAATATATCATACGTTAAGACAAAGTCAAACCAAATAGCGTACTATCATATCAAGCAAGACTGTCATGTACATACATATCCCAAGCATCCTATACAATGTAGGCCTCTAGGGCATATATATCCAACAATCTCCCACTTGCACTAAGGCCTATAATTGGCGCAATGAGTACCCACTGTCTCTACCAGATCCAGTTGCTTGCGTACCGCATGCCCAACATCTCAAAAAGCCTCTCGAACTGTACTTGAGGAATGGCCTTGGTGAATGGATCTGCCGTGTTGTCTTTTGTATCTACTCTCCGTATCTCGATCTCCCGACGATCCACGATCTCCCTGATCAGGTGAAACCGCCTTAAGATATGCCTGGATTTCTGATGGGACCTAGGTTCCTTCGCTAAAGCTACAGCGCCATTGTTATCGCAATACAATGGTATTGGATTGGCAATGGACGGAACTACCTGAAGTTCAGAAATGAACTTCCTTATCCAGACAGCCTCTTTTGCGGCTTCACTAGCAGCTATATACTCAGCCTCCATAGTTGAGTCTGCGACGGTATCTTGTTTGGAACTCTTCCAACTTACCGCCCCTCCATTGAGGGTAAACACAAAACCCGAAATAGATTTAGAATCATCCTTGTCACTTTGGAAGCCGGAGTCGGTAAAAGCCTCTACCTGGAGGTCCTTATTGCCGTAAATCAAGAACATCTCTTTAGTCCTTCTCAGATACTTGAGAATGTTCTTCACCGCTATCCAATGTTTCTCACCTGGGTCCGATTGATACCTGCTTACCACACTAAGTGCGTAAGCTACATCTGGTCTGGTACACAACATCGCATACATTATTGATCCTACCGCCGAAGCGTAGGGTATAGTGCCCATGCGAGCCCTCTCTTCATCAGTCTTTGGAGACATCTCTTTGGAGAGGGTGATTCCGTGACAAGCGGGCATATTGCCGCGCTTGGAATCTTCCATACTAAATCTCTTTAGTATAGTGTCTATATACCTGGACTGTGAAAGTCCCAATATCCTATTAGATCTATCTCGATAGATCTTAATGCCCAGAATGTATGATGCGTCTCCCAAGTCTTTCATACAGAATTTCTGTGACAAGAAGAGCTTTACTGATTGTAGTATAGGGATATCATTCCCTATCAGCAGTATGTCGTCGACGTATAAAACGAGGAAGACTACTGCTCTTTCTACAATCTTCCTATAAACACATGGTTCATCTATATTTTTGATAAAATCAAATTCCTTGACTGTTTCATCAAAACAGATGTTCCAACTCCGCGATGCTTGCTTTAACCCATAAATGGATTTAAGCAATTTGCACACTCTTCCGCTGCGCCCACTGTCTATGAAACCTTCTGGTTGATCCATGTAAACACTCTCTTCTAGATGTCCATTTAGAAAAGCTGTTTTTACATCCATTTGCCAGATTTCATAGTCATGGAAGGCAGCAATGGCAAGCATGATCCGAATGGATTTAATCATAGCTACTGGCGAAAAAGTTTCATCGTAGTCCAATCCTGGTCTTTGACGAAAACCTTTTGCTACCAGTCTAGCTTTGTACGTTTCCACTTGTCCAAATGTACCAATCTTCTTTTTGAAGATCCATTTGCACCCAACTGGTTTTACCCCAGGAGGAGCAACTTCTAAAGTCCATACTTTATTGGTATACATGGATTCCATTTCGGATCTCATGGCATCCAGCCACTTTACTGAGTCGCTACTTGTGATAGCCTGCTGAAAACTAGTAGGCTCATCATCATCGATGATGCAATCCTCTCGATCCCCATCAAGAAGGAAACCATAGTATCTTTCAGGAGGATGAGAAAGCCTATTAGATCTGCGGAGTGGCGTTGGTTCGTCATGTTCTATTGAAATCTGAGATTCTTCTAAGTCCTCGGTTGCAGTTTGAGGTTCTGGAATTTCTTCCAGTTCTACCGCGCTCCCACTAATTTCTTTTGCAAGAAATTCGCTTTCTAAGAAGACAATGTGACGAGCGACAAACACCTTTTGTTCTTCAGTGTGGTAGGGTAACAATCAAAGCACAGTGGGAACTCACACGAGACAAATGATGACCTTAAGTGAACGGACTATCTGCACACATGTCACCTGAGAACTGCTATCTGACGTCAGGTATAATACCATCCAGTCAGTTCTCGGCGAGTCCTGTCCGGTGTACTCACACCCAGTGAGCATCTGTATACAATCTTAGGTGAACACCACCAATGGTTGCGGGACCAATCCATTTCCCCTCGTCAGGGTCTAGATATGTATACACTAGTCTACTCCGGAGTATCGATGCCCAATCTCGATACTCCTGCGACCAGGGACATCTAAGGGTGTGCCTATTGACTATCCAGCTCCCACTAGTATGACTGCCATCACAACGCCGGTAGTCAGACAAACACCCTATGGGCTTTATCAACATATATATATAAATACCAAGTAAAATATATCATACGTTAAGACAAAGTCAAACCAAATAGCGTACTATCATATCAAGCAAGACTGTCATGTACATACATATCCCAAGCATCCTATACAATGTAGGCCTCTAGGGCATATATATCCAACATACAGGTAGAACAATCTTACTCGAAATGATAGTATACTATCTGGTATGTCTTTATCATTGATGTGTACAAGTTTTACTTGTTATTACGTGTCGCTAATACATAATGATGAAGCCCGTAGGATTCTTGCTTGACTACCAACATTATGATGGCAATCATATACATGAGAGTTGGGTGGTCTATAAGCACATCCTTAAATTTTCTTAGTCGTGGGAGTATTGAGACTGGGCATCGATATTCCGGAGTAGACTAGTGTATATGTTTCGAGACCCCGATGAGGAGCGATGGCCGGTCTCACAAGCCATTGGTGTTATGTCACCTAAGATAGTATAAAGGTGCTCACTGGAGGTGAGTAGACTGGACCGAATCATCGAGAACTTCTAGATGGTATTATACCTATCGTCAGATAGAAGTTCTCAGGTGGCATGAGTAAAGGTTAGTCCTTTGACCTGAAGTCATCATTTGTCTTGTGTGAGTTCCCATTGTACTTTGATTACTACCCTACCACGGTTCAAAGAAGTCATGCAAACAAGTTTTAGTTGGGTACAATCCCGAGCCACATAAAGGCAGTGGTCGACTGTCAGGGATTCGTCTCTCCTAGCATTTGGATTCGATATCGTGCTGTGTTCGATTGTCTATCATCAGAAATCCGTGGCCACGGTAGGAGAGATTTACTGATGGTTGATCAGTAGTATCTCAGTTGGTGATGAGCTAGACTCAGACACGACTTATCAGGTTAGTAGGGGTCTAACGTTATCCACCCCTGTTCGTCGCCGAAAACAAAGACGAAACCGCGTAGGTCGTCTTGCCTGAATTTGGGGGTAGATACTATTTGGTTTTATCTGTCCACCTCTCCAAAGATGACAAGTTGATTTATGGAACCGTGTATCGGAGGTTTAGACAGATGCGGCCGTTGTAGCAGACTTCGTCAGATTCCTCCTCGTGTACGAGGGTTTTTTTATTGTTGGGACACTCTTCCCTGCAGGCGCAAGCCTCAGCAGTTAATTATGCTACCGCATCGTGGTAACTACTTTCTCTTTCTCCACATGGTCACTTCGTGTCGTGTGTGTTTGTTTTATTTTTGGTTGCCCGTGGATTGTATACGGAGACTAATGTATGTTGTCGCCCGTAGGGCATTGATTAGTCCAAATCCGTATTTTCTTAGATTTAGGTTTGAATTGGGTTTAAGGATCGTTAATCTCATTGAGATTAAGATCAAATTAAACGTTTGTTGAGGATACGCTAGTCTAATTTTAGACTAAGATTTACTCAACGGGATTTTGGGATCATTTAGATCCAACGAAAGAATATTTGGACTCCATCATTTTAGTTTAGGGACATTGCGGTCCACTGGGTTTAGGGACGTCATAGTCCATGGAGTTTAAAGACATCATAGTCTATAAAGTTTAAAGACATCATAGTCTATAAAGTTTCTGGTTTTCGGGACCCGCCACCTCTCTGAAAGCGTTGAAGAATTACAACGACATACATCAGAGGTGTGAAGAGATGTACCCTTGAACTGATATTGGTTGAGAGATCTGTAGTTAGGGTTTGGGACTATGACTAATTAAAGTGATTGTGAGAATATGGGCTCGATTAATCTGAATAGAGGACTTATGGACAACTTGGGCTCAGTCCACTTAGATTTGAATAAAATGTTGAGCATTTGTTTGGGCTCAGCCCCTTTTGGTTCAATAATCATGAGCATTAAATTAGGTTCTGACACCCCTTTTTCTTTTGTCTTTTACTGAGTGTTGAACACTTTTTATGGCACTAGGCTTTATTTAAAGAACACTTTGTGTTCCCTTAGCATACACGTGAGGAGCACGTGGTGCGCTTGGCGCTGAGCGCCAGACCTGAAGCGCTAAGGCGCTTCTTGTAAAATAGCACACACGTGAGGAGCATGTGGTGCGGTTGGCGCTGAGCGCCAGACTTGGAGTGCTAAGGCGCTTCTTGTGAAATAGCGCTGAGCGCCAGAAATAGAGCGCTGAAGCGCTTCTTTTGAAATAATGCATATGTGAGGAGCACGTGGTGCGCTTGGCGCTGAGCATCAAACTTGGAGCGCTGAAGCACTTCTTTGGCAGTTCTAGTCAGTTCTGTTCTCTGAGAATTAAATTCTCATTTATAAGAGACTTTTTCTCACAGATCTAAGTTCTTCTTTTTGTGAAGAGAGACTTTGTCTCAAGGATCTAAGAACTAAGTTCTTCTTTTTATGAATTCTATGATCTCTTCTGTTTTTGTGAAAGACTTTGTCTTGTATATCTGTGATCTAGAAAAAGAACTAAATTCTTTTGATGTGACAGTTAAACTCTCAAAAATCAAGGAAATGTTATGATCTCACTTATTATCATTTACCTTGAAGAAAATTTCTTCTTCTTAGAGGTTGCTCTTCTCTTTTTCTTTTTGAAGTTTATTGGGGGGGTTCCTCTCTGTTCTTCTTCTTTCGATTTAAGAACTTATGGGGAGGTCTCTCTCTCTCTCTCTCTGCAAGACTTGAAGTCTTGGGTCCTTTATATAGTGAAGGCTGATTTGTTGAATCAGTGAAGGAAATCTCTCATTGAGAGATTTCTTAATGATTTGGGGGTATTCCCCACCGTTGGATCTTTGATCCAAGAGCTTCTGTTTTACAGAAGACAAACTTCTTGTTTTTAACAAGATTGGGAAAATATTTTCCCATACAGAACTTATTCTGTATCTTGGTGATTTTTAATCACCATTGGATCTTTGATCCAACGGTGCTCTGATTTACAGAGCACAATCTTTTCTGTTTGGAAAGATTTGAGGAGTATTTCCTCAACAGAATTTTATTCTGTAATTTGATGATTTATTCATCTCAGTTGGATCTTTGATCCAATGGTGGAGAACATTTACTTCAAGCGCTTGGCGCTCTCATGCTTTGCACGTGAGGCGCTAGCTCAAAGTCTTTGACTCTTAGCGCTGGCGCTCCTAGCGCGAGCGCTCTCGTGCTTTGCATGTTAGTCGCTGCCTCAAAGTCTTTGACTCTTAGCGCTGGCGCTCTTGGTGCGAGCGCTCTCGTGCTTTACACATGAGGCGGTCTCTCGGGGTCTTTGACTCTTAGCGCTAGCGCTCTCGTGCTTTGCACGTGAGACGCTGCCTCAGAGTCTTTGACTCATAGTGCTGGCGCTCTTGGCGCTAGCGCTCTTATGAGGTGCTGCCTCATTTAAAATTTCAAATTTTGAAACTTTTAAATAGAGCTTTGCTCTCTAATTGGGGAAAACAAAAGTCCCCATACCGTTGCGCTCACGTGGCTCACACGTGAGTGTAGCGGTGGCAGCTTTTCCACCAATGGATCAGCTTAGAAGTTGGATCGGCTCCCAACACCAATAAATAGAGCCTTTGGCCCTTGAGATGACTGTTTTTTCATCTTCTTTTTTTCTTGAAAATTAATTCTCCTTCAGAGCCAAGCTCTCTGCCTTAAGAAACTTCTTAAGAGTCAAAACTCTGTCTAATCTTTAGTAAGAATTAAATTTATTAATAGAGCATTGCTCTTCTCAGATCATAAATCTTAAAAAAAATGTTTTAGGGTTTTACCCATTAACATGACCGCGCTCATCTTTAGATCATAGATCTTCAAGATATAATCTTTTTAGGGTGATTTTAACACATAAACTGGAACACTGTTCATCTTCCATGAAGAACTCATAGAGTTTGTTTATAGATCTTGAAGATCTTAGAATTTTTAATTCATTAAAAGCTTTTCTTTTAGGGTTTTTGATGGATTATTCCATCTTCTACGCAGAGCATGGCTCCTTAGAATTTTTGGGGGAAATTTTATTCCCTTCATCATTAATTCTGACAGATGTCATTTCTGTTGTAGAGTGCTGCTCTCAAGGGAGATTAACTCCTTGGCCCGAGGGGCCTCTCATTAAATGAGAATCCTTTTAGGATTTCCTATTTAATGAATGACTATCTCATCAATGATGAGACGTCATCTAGATTTTGTGGGTACCTTTTACTCCCCTTCCACTGCATTGCAGTGCAGTACAAATTTAAAGTACCAAGTAACAAACTTGAAATGTAGCATTGACGGCTAACTCTTGTTCTTTTTCGCGCATGTACTATGCCTTTCAACACTACTTTCCCGTTTATTCGTTCGGAAAGAGGATTCCCTGAAGCGCCTGTGGATAGGGTAGTTTTCGCGTTGATCAAAGATCACGACTCGGAGCAAAAAACCCTTCATTTATAGGGGACCTGGTACAATCAAATCATCTGGGGTCGACGCAGCTTCTCTTGTGCGGTACCTTCGGAGCCTATTCTGGCGATCCACTACGTCGACCCACCCCCAGTGAACTTTGCCGTAGAGGAGGTCAATTGGACTTCGGAGGGTTGTCTTCAGCCCTTTATGGCCGCTATACCCGTACAGCCACCGATGGCTTTAGATACACTGGGGAGGCATATCTATCAAGGTGAGTCGCGCCCTTGGGGACAGCCGTATATGATAGGCTTGACTCCTCTCCATCCAGCCGGATATTTGCTGTGGGCCCGGTACATTTTGTCGGCCAAGAAATCGCAGCTGCTGAAGCTTGGGCTGTACCCTGCATTTTACGTGTCTCTGTTCTAATATTCTACGCCTCCTGTATGGTGGGTCAAAGCTTTTCTGGAGCAATAGAATATTTCGACCCACATCTTCCTTCTGTCGGATCGGGAAGTTTCAATTTCATTGGAGGAGTTCGCAGAGATCTCCGGCTTACCCGTCAGGGGAGAACACTACGAGGAGATACTTCCTCCGGACGAATACATCTTTGCCACCAAATTAGTGGTAATGGGCCTTACCCCAGAGAACGCTATTCAACACCGATTCCCGAGCTTGATCAAGGTGTTGAATATCTACGAGAGTCTAGATCTAGAGTCCAGAAGGCATGGAGTCAGCTACTCAGACTTCATCGCTCGCTTTCTTCGTCCGGAAGTCTTATCAAAGCAAGCTGAGCTGTTCACCAAGCTTGACGATCTTTTTGGTTTCGGTTTGGATAACCAACCGAAAGTGGAGGAGATTTTAAAAACTTCTTTATTCCGGAAGCCCCTGTCGTTCTTTTCGTAGAGCTTGCTGCTTCGGACGTTGATGAAGAGACGTTCTTGTTGGGATTTATTGGCCTGGCTATACTGGTTCGTGCTTCTGATGCACCCTCGTTATATGAGGCCATCAGTCTTTTACCTAACCTATCGTATGGTTGCGGGAACTCGAGTGGTCGTCGGGATCGCAGGGTTGACACACCTGTATCATGGTCTCAGCTTAGCGGCGGACACCACTCAGCCAGACGTACAGTCCGTCACTTTCTCGCTGCACTATTTTACGTCATGGATCGAGCTGCATGTACTTGGCACTTTTGGAGACCACAAACGGCGTCGTTTCTACGACAGTTATAACTTCCCTCAGATTATGCGGTTAGTTGACGCTTACATTTTAAACCCAACACAGCGGGAGGCTAGGGGTGTGGTCCTTCTTCCGCGTACGGTCGGAGATGGCATGACCATTGTCGATAAGGTTTTGACTATCGGCAAAGAGTCCTCCAATACGGTGTAGCCTCTGCGGGACACCTTCAAAGACGGGGCTTCTACATTGAAGGCCCGGGAGATTCTGCACCTGTACTCAATCAGGCCAGGCTTTTTGGTGTTCTGGCAGAATGATTCAATGTTGTTTATAAGGTATAACCCGCATCGGTTCGCTCAACAACCGAGCTACGATCAGGGTGTTCTGCTAGAGGCTTTCCTAGATGAGCCGGCTGGTACAGAGGAGGGTATTCGTAGCGCACTACACCATTTTATGCGGCTTAACACCGAGTCCAGCTTTTTTATCAGTAAGCTGAGCTGCGTTCCAAGAGTGTTGAACGTATATGTGGCGTAGTGCCAGCACTCGATGGGCGCCGTTATTAGGGAAGAAAGATGGCTTTTGCTCGATTGTAAAGGTACGGTCCCCGCCGGCAATCCAGCTGTTCCTTTAAAGCAACAGACCACTATTGGTCCTACTTTAAGAGAAGCTGCTGTGGCTGTTGTCTCGCTTGCTTTTCCTGATAAGCCTCTACCTCATGCGCCTGTAGAAGCGGTGGCTGCAGCGTCTCCCGATTCGCGTGGGTACAGAGATCGGGACTCGTCGCCTAAAGTTAACAGCCAAGCGCAAGCTCCTCTTACCGGTTGCCAGCGTCCGCTCACAGAAGAAGAAGTCGCTATTTTATGCGGACGTTGCATTCTTCCAGGAGTCTCATGCTCCTTACAGAGAAGGCTTAAGTGAGTACGGGACTAATGAGGGTCTATTCATCGCGCCTGCAGATGATACCGATCATCAAGCTGCCCTTATGGATTCCGAGCGACTGTCTTACGATGAAGCAGCGCTGATTACTATCGCACAGTCAGGTAGACTTCAGTCGCCTCTTTCCGCTGTTATATTTTCTTTATTATGCTTTGACTAACGCTTTCTTCTTCAACAGGTATCTCTGCTGAAGAGGCTCTCGCTGCTTCCCTCAAAACATTTGAAGAGGAAGAGAGGCACCGTGCTTCTTTAGGCCTTGGTATAATTCGGCTTATTATGCCTTCATTCCCTTTTTCTTTATTTGTAGTCTGACCCCCTCTTTCATTTTGTTGCAGGGACTACTGTGACGTGGGTTATCCCAAGCGCGGTGCAGATCCCAAGCGGTGATGCGGCGATGCTTCCAGAGCCGGCTATCGTGGCCCCAGCTCCTCCGTCAGTATCGTAAGAGGCTTCACTTAAACAGCCGATGATGGATTTCGTATCAGCTCCAGAGGCGAAACTTGGTTCGAATGATGACGTCCCTTTGACGGAGGTCTTGCGAAGATCGCTTCCCACCGCTCAGACCGAAAGGAAGTGTAGGAAGCGTGCGGCGAGGGAACGTGATGCCAGCTTGGCTGTGGGTGCAGGCTAAAGTACTACTCCCTCTGTCGCTATTCCTCCAGAGGATGCTCCAGCTGCCCTGTCTACCGCTCATAGACAGGTCGTGCGTACGGCTCGGGAGGCAACTGAGAATCCATTTCCAGATAATGTAACGCCCGGTCTTTTCATTTTTACTCGATCCACAAATTGTGATATACTATATCTTGCAGAGCCAAGCATTGGCGATGAGGCAGCAGGTGTGGCGGCGGCAACCATGGAGCCCGAAGTAGCTACTCTCTCCAGGGATTTTGGGACTGCCCAAACCGCTGCTCTCTCCCCTTGTAGCTCTCTAGCGTTGGCAGGCATCGATAGTGTCACGACAGCCCTTGTCGAATCAGAGGACGAAGCCATGGGCGTCGAGACCATCCTACTGAAGGAGAGCGAAGAAGTCACTAGGCTTAGTGATGTTTCCGTTGCTAAAATTATGCCCTCTGAAGTACCTCGGGTCGCCTCAATGATGGTTGTTGTTTCCTCGCCTTATCCCGTGTCTTCCAGAATGTTGGAAGGTATGGATTAGCGATATATTTAATTAAACTATGAACACCGCCTTCCTTGTACTAACCGTGTATCATCGCAACCTTACAGGAGTCCTCTTTGATCATCTTTATGAGGTGCTGAACCCGCATTTCTCCTTCCAGTCGAAAATCAATCTGCCTGCTGGTGTCAGTGAGTATAGTTTTTTAACCGACATCCTTTCCTTCCTTTTACGGGCGACCACGTCATTTTTAATTCTTCTTTGAATTGATTACAGCATTACAAATTGAAGGAGGGGACAAGAGAATAGCCGTGCCACCGATACTCCCAACTTTACCACCTGTCACTGTCGGTAAATTAGACACCATTGCTCGTGCATTTTCTTTATCTCTTGAGCCTACCTTTGACCATAACTTGTCTTGTAGCAATCGTACCAGCTCCATCTCCCTTTGAGTCTCGTATCCAGATGCCGACAAGGCCTTTTCTAGACGTCCATCTTCCAAGGGCGTTGTGACCAGCCTGCATATGCTGAATGAATCCATCAAGGAACTTGACGTGGAGGCCCCTGTATTCACTACAGATTTTGCTGCTGAGGTTAATCCCGTGATAACGACGCTTGTGCACTTCCATAGCGAGAGCATCGTCGAGTCTTGGGTTAATTATTTGAGACAGCTCGAAGCCTGCTTGCATGAAATTGAGCTCAAGCGTCCTGCTCCCGAGGTTCTGGCTCTGAACTCCCAGTGGGCTTCGTGGGTTGAGCAGAGCGTTCCCTTCCTCCGCCATTTCGAACAAGAGGTGACCTTGAGGCGGAAGGAACGTGAGGAGGCTTCAGGCGAATACGCCCGGCTGCGCGCCCAGGTTGACGCGAATGCTGCACAGCTGAAAGCTATCTTTGAGGGCCTCCTACGATGTATTTCTGACGGGCTAACGCTGCGGCAGAACCTCAATCTCACTGAGCGGGATGCGCAGAGTCATGAGGCAGCTCAGAGGGAAATCGATGAGATACTTTCATCGTTGTGTTCAGCAACTGGCCCGAGTCGAAGCGGAGTTGGCCGCGGCGTCTGATCATAAAAAAGAGCTGAGAGGAGTGCGCGAGCGGCTTGCTTATTTGCTAAAATCTTCAGGTCTGTTCACTTAGCGCCAGAACTGAAGCGCTAAGGCGCTTCTTGTGAAATAGCGCACACGTGAGGAGCGTGTGGTGCGCTTGGCGCTGAGTGCCAGACCTGGAGCGCTAAGGTGCTTCTTGTGAAATAGCGCACACATGAGGAGCACATGGTGCACTTGGCACTGAGCGCCAGACTTGGAGCGCTGAAGCGCTTCTTTTCAAATAACGCATATGTGGGGTACACGTGGTGCACTTGGCGCTGAAGGTCAAACTTGGAGCGCTGAAGCGCTTCTTTGGCAGTTCTGGTCAGTTCTGCACTCTGAGAATTAAATTATCATTTATAAGAGACTTTGTCTCACAGATCTAAGTTCTAAGTTCTTCTATCTATGAAGAGAGACTTTGTCTCATGGATCTTAGAACTAAGTTCTTCTTTTTATGAAGAGATGCTATGATCTCTTCTGTTTTTGTGAAAGACTTTGTCTTGTAGATCTGTGATCTAGAAAAAGAACTAAGTTCTTTTGATGTGAAAGTTAAACTCTCAAAAATTGAGGAGATGTTATGATCTCACTTATTATCATATACCTTGAAGAAAATTTCTTCTTCTTAGAGCTTGCTCTTCTCTTTTTCTTTTTGAAGTTTATGGGGAGTTCCTCTCTGTTCTTCTTCTTTCGATTTGAGAACTTATGGGGAGGTCTCTCTCTCTCTGCAAGACTTCAAGTCTTGGGTCCATTATATAGTGGAGGCTGATTTGTTGAATCAGTTAAGGAAATCTCTCATTGAGAGATTTCTTAATGATTTGGGGGTATTCCCCACCGTTGGATCTTTGATCCAAGGGTTTCTGTTTTACAGAAGACAATCATCTTATTTTTAACAAGATTGGGAAAATATTTTTCCATACAGAACTTATTTTGTATCTTGGTGATTTTTAATCACCATTGGATCTTTGATCCAACAGTCCTATGATTTACAGAGCACAATTTTTCCTGTTTGGAAAGATTTGAGGAGTATTTCCTCAACAGAATTTTATTCTATAATTTGATGATTTATTTATCTCAGTTGGATCTTTGATCCAATGGTGGAGAACATTTAGTTCTAGCGCTTGGCGCTCTCGTGCTTTTCACGTGAGGCGCTACCTCAGAGTCTTTGACTCTTAGCGCTGGCGCTCTCGTGCTTTGCACATGAGGCGCTGCCTCAGAGTCTTTGACTCTTAGTGCTGGCGCTCTTGGCGGGAGCGCTCTCGTGCTTTGCACATGAGACGCTGCCTCAGGGTCTTTGACTCTTAGCGCTGGCGCTCTTGGCACTGGCGCTCTCGTGCTTTGCACGCGAGGTGCTGCCTCAGAGTCTTTGACTCTTGGTGCCGGCGCTCTTGGCGCTGGCGCTCTTATGAGGCGCTGCCTCATTTCAAATTTCAAATATTGAAATTTTTAAATAGAGTTTTTCTCTCTGATTGGGGGAAATAAATGCCCCCCCACCGTTGCGCTCATGTGACTCACATGTGAGTGCAGCGGTGGAAGCTTTTCCTCCATTGGATCAACTTGGAAGTTGGATTGGCTCTCAGCGCCTATAAATAGGTCCTTTGGCCCTTGAGATGACTGTTTGTTCATCTTCTTGTTTTTCTTGAGAATTAATTATCCTTCAGTGCCAAGCTCTCTGCCTTAAGGGACTTCTTAAGAGTCAAAACTCTGCCTAATCTTTGGTAAGAATTAAACTAATTAACAGAGCTTTGCTCTTCTCAGATCATAGATCTTAACAAAAATGTTTTAGATTTTTACCCATTAACATAGCCGTGCTCATCTTTAGATCATAGATCTTCAATATATAATCCTTTTAGGGTGATTTTAACCCATAAACTGGAACACTGTTCAATTTCCATGAAGAACTCTTAGAGTTTGTTCATAGATCTTGAAGATCATGGAATTTTTAATTCATTAAAAAATTTGCGTTTAGGGTTTTTGATGGAATATTCCATCTTCTTCGCAGAGCATGGCTCCTTAGAATTTTTGGGGGAAATTTTATTCCCTTCATCATTAATTTTGACATATATCATGTCTGTTGTAGAGCGCTACTCTTAAGGGAGATTAACTCCATGGCCCGAGGGGCCTCTCATTAAATGAGAATCCTTTTAAGATTTTCTATTTAATGAATGACGGTCTCATCAATGATAAGACGTCATCTAGATTTTGTGGGTCCCTTTTGGTCCCCTTCCACTGCATTGCAGTGTAGTACAAATTTAAAATACCAAGTACCAAACTTGAACTGTAGCATTGACGGCCAACTCTTGTTCTTTTACGTGCAAGTACTATGTCTTTCGACACTTCTTTCTCGTTTATTCATTCGGAAAGCGAATCCTCTGAAGCACCTGTGGATAGGGAAGTCTTCGCGTTGATCAAAGATCATGACCCGGAGCAAAAGAACCTTCATTTATGGCGGACGTGGTGCAATCAAATCATCCGGGGTCGACGCAGCTTCTTTTGTGCAGTGCCTTCGGATCCCATTCCGGCGATCCACAATGCCGACCCACCCCCAGTTAACTTTGCCATAGAGGAGGTCAATTGGACTTCGGAGTGTAGCCTTCAGCCATCTATGGCCGCGATACCCGTACAGCCGCCGATGGCTTTAGATACTCTGGGGTGGTGTATCTGTCAAGGTGAGTCGCGCCCTTGGGGACAGCCGTATATGATAGGCTTGACTCCTCACCATCCAGCCGGATATTTGCTGTGGGCCCGGTACATTTTGTCGGCCAAGAAATCGGAGCTGCTGAAGCTTGGGCTGTACCCCGCAGTTTACGTGTCTCTCTTCCAATATTCTATGCCTCATGTATGGTGGGTCAAAGCTTTTCTGGAGCAATGGAATATTCTGACTTACACCTTCATTCTGTCGGATCGGGAAGTTTCAATTTCTTTAAAGGAGTTCGCAGAGATATCCGGCTTACCCGTCAGGGGAGAACACTACGAGGAGCTACTTCCTCCGGACGAATACATCTTTGCCACCAAATCAGTGATAATGGGCCTTACCCCGGGGAACGCCATTCAACACCGATTCCCGAGCTTGATCAAGGTGTTGAATATCTACGAAAGTCTATATCTAGAGTCCGGAGGGCACGGAGTCAGCTACACGGACTTCATCGCTCGCTTTCTTCGACCGAAAGTCTTATCGAAGCAAGCTGCACTGTTCGCCAAGCTTGACGATCCGTTTGGTTTCGGTTTGGATAACCAACCGACAGTGGAGGCGGATTTAAAAAACTTCTTTATTCCGGATGCCCCTGTCGTTCCTTTTGCAGAGCTTGCTGTTTCGGACGTTGATGAAGAGACATTCTTGCTGGGATTTATTGGCCTATGGCTAAACTAATTCATGCTTCCGATGCACCCTCGTTTACCCAGCCCATCGTATGGTTGTGGGAACTCGAGTGGCCGTCGGGATCACAGGGTTGGCACACCTGTATCATGGTCTCAGCTTAGCGGCGGACACCACTCAGCTAGGCATACAGCCCGTCACATTCTCGCTGCACTATTTTATATCATGGATCGAGCTGCACGTTCTTGACGCTTTTGGAACCCACAAACGGCCTCGTTTCTATGACAGTTATAACTTCCCTCAAATTATGCGGCTAGTTGACGCTTCAGTTTTAAACCCGACACAGCGGGAGGCTAGGGGTATGGTCCTTCGTCCGTGTACGGTCGGAGATGGCATGACCTTTATCGATAAGGTTTTAACTATCGGCAAAGAGTCCTCTAATACGGTGCAGCCGCTGCGGGACACCTTCAAAGATGGGGCTTCTACATTGAAAGCCTGGTAGATTCTGCACCTGTACTCAATCAGGCCGGGCTTTTTGGTGTTCAGGCAGAATGATTCGACGCTGTTTATGAGGTATAACCCACATCGGTTCGCTCAACAATCGAGCTACGATTAGGGTGCTTCGCTATAGGATTTCCTGGCTGAGCCGGCTGCTACAGAGGAGGGTATTCGTAGCGCACTGCACCATTTTTTGCGGCTTAACACCGAGTCCAGCTTTTTATCAGTGGGTCGAGCTGTGTTCCAAGGGTCTTGAATGTATATGTGGCATGGTACCAGCACTCGATGGGCGCCATTATTAGGGAAGAAAGATGGCTTTTGCTTGATCATAAAGGTGCCGTCCCCTTCGGCAATCTAGCTGTTCCTTTAAAGCAACGGACCACTGTTGGTCCTACTTTAAGAGAAGTTGTTGTGGCTATTGTCCCGCTTGCTTTTCCTGATAAACATCTACCTCGTGCGCCTGTAGAAGCGGTGGCAGCAGTGTCTCCCGATTCTGGTGTGGGTACAGAGATCGAGACTCGTCGCCCAAAGTTGCCCGCCAAGCGAAAGCTCCTGTTGCCGGTTATCGGCATCCGCTCACAGAAGAAGAAGAAGAAGAAGTCGCTATTTTCTGCGGACGTTGCATTCGGCCAGGAGCCTCATGCTCCTTACAGCGAAAGCTTAAGTGAATACGGCACTAATGAGGTTCTATTCATCGCACCTGCAGATGATACCGATCTTCAAGCTGCCCTTGTGGCTTCCGAGCGACTGGCTCGCGATGATGCAGTGCTGATTACTATCGCACAGTCAGGTAGACTTCAGTCGCATCTTTCCGCTGTTATCTTTTTCTTATTATGCTTTGACTGACGCTTTCTTCTTCAACAGGTATCTCTGCCGAAGAGGCTCTCGCTGCTTTCCTCAAAACATTTGAAGAGGAAGAGAGGCTCCGTGTTTCTTTAGGCCTTGGTATAATTCGTCTTATTATGCCTTCATTCCCCTTTTCTTTATTTGTAATCTAACCCCCTCTTTCATTTTGTTGCAAGGACTACTTTGACGCGGGTTATCCCAAGCGCGGTGCCGATCCCGAGCGGTGATGCGGCGACGCTTCTAGAGCCGGTTATCGTGGCCCCAGCTCCTCCGTCAGTAGCGCAAGAGGCTTCACTTAAACAGCCGATGATGGATGCCATAGCGGCTCCAGAGGCGGAACATGGTTCGAACGATGACGTCCCTTTGACGGAGGTCTTGCGGTGATCGCTTCTCACCGCTCAGACCGAAAGGAAGCATAGGAAGCATGCGGCGAGGGAACGTGATGCCAGCTTGGATGTGGGTGCTGGCTCAAGTACTACTCCCTCTGTCGCTATTCCTCCTGAGGATGCTTCAGCTGCCCTGTCTACCGCTCATAGACAGGTTGTGCGTGCAGCTCGAGAGGCAACTGAGAATCCATTGCAAGGTAAGGTAATGCCCGGTCTTTTCATTTTTACTCGATCCGTAAATTGTGATATACTATATCTTGCAGGGCCAAGTATTGGCGATGAGGCGGTAGGTGAGGCGACGGCGACCATGGAGCCCAAAGTAGCTACTCTCTCCACGGAGTCTGGGACTGCCCAAACCGTTTCTCTCTCCCATTATGGCTTTCTGGCGTCGGTAGGCATCGCGAGTGTCACGACGGCCCTTATCGAATCAGGGGACGAAGCCATGGGTGCCGAGACCGTCCCACTGAAGGAGAGAGAAGAAGTCACTAGGCCTAGTGATGCTTCCGTTGCTGAAATTTTGCCCTCTGAAGCACCTCGGGTCGCCGCAATGACTGATGTTGTTCCCTCGCCTTCTCCCGTGTCTTCCAGAATGTTGGAAGGTATGGATTTGTAGTCTATTTAATTTAACTATGAACACCGCCTTCCTTGTACTGACCATGTATCGTCGCAACCTTACAGGAGTCCTCTTTGATCATCTGTATCAGGTGCTGAACCCGCATTTCTCCTTCCAGTCAGAAGTCAATATGCCTACTGGTGTTGGTGAGTATAGTTTTTTAACTGACATCCTTTCCTTCCTTTTACGGGTGACCATGTCGTTTTTAATTCTTCTTCGAATTGATTACAGCGTTACAAATTGAAGGAGGGGACGAGAGAATAGTTGCGTCACCGGTACTCCCAACTTTACCACCTATCACAGCCGGTATAATAGGCACCATTGCTCGTGCATTTTCTTTATCTCTTGAGCCTACCTTTGACCATAACTTGTCTTGCAGCAATCGCACCAGCTCCGGCTCCCTTCGAGTCTCGCATCCTTATGCCGACAAGGCCTTTTCTAGACGTCCATCTTCCAAGGGCGCTGCGACCAGCCTGTGTATGCTGAATGAATCCATCGAGGAGATTGACACGGAGGCCTCTCCATTCGCTGCAGATTTTGTTGCTAAGGTTAATCACATGCTGGTGACACTTGTGCACTTCCATAGCGAGAGCGTCGTCGAGTCTTGGGTTAATTATTGCAGAAAGCTCGAAGCCTGCTTGCATGAGATTGAGCTCAATCGTCTTGCTCCCGAGGTTCTGGCTCTGAACTCCCAGTGGGCTGCATGGGTTGAGCAGAATGTTCCTTTCGTTCTCCATTTCGAACAAAAGGAGACCTTGAGACAGAAAGAATGTAAGGAGACTTCAGGAGAATCCGTCCGGCTGCGCGTCCAGTTTGACGCGAATGCTACACAGCTGAAAGCTATCTTTGAGGGCCACCTACGATGTATTTCTGACAGGCTAGCGCTGAGGCAGAAGCTCGATCTCACTGCGTGGGATGCGCAGAGTCGTGAGGCAGCTCAGCGGGAAATCGATGAGAACCTTTCATCCTGTTTGCAGCAACGGGCCTGAGTCGAAGCGGAGTTGGCCACGGCGGCTGATAATGAAAAAGAGCTGAGAGGAGTGCACGAGCGGCTTGCTGATTTGCTAAAACCGCCTTCTTCTCAATAGTCATCTTTGTATCGATTGTAATTTATGAATAACAAGTATTCATTTCATTTTTTATTTTATATAATGTGTCTCGTATTCAATTGAATTCAAGAATAAAGGACACATTTTTTTATCTCCGACTATCGCTTTCTTTCCTCTGTTGTGTTGTCGGCATGTGATTTTAGTAAATGTGGCCTGTAGATAGTAAATAGTTGTCCATCTTGAACTCTTTATAGGGTAGGATGGCTTAGGAAACAGGGTTAGGATATGTTGCCTAAGACTTTCCAAATTTATGAGTCGTGAGGGTCTCATAAAGACTTTTCTCCCTACGAGTCGTGAGGATCTTGTAGGTGTATTTTTTTCTTAGGAATCATCAGGATTCCTAAGTGAGTTTTCTCTTGAGAGTTGTAAGGATCTCACAAGAAAATTTTCTCCCACACAAGTCGAAAGGACACGTAAGTGCTTGTTTCCCCCTTTGTCGATATTCGACTTGGGAGAGTGTGACCTGTGAATAGTCCATCTTGACCTTCTTGCAGGGCTGTGATGGCTTAGGAGATAGGATTATGATTTCCCACCTAAGACTTTTCAACTTTATGAGCCATGAGGGTCTCATAAAGACTTTTCTCCCTACGAGTCGAGAGGATCCCGTAGGTGTCTTTTCTCCTTAGGAGTCGTGAGGACTCCTAAGTGCGTTTTCTCTTGAGAATCGTAAGGATCCCACAAAAGAATTTTCTTTATGCGTAGGGACACTAATTTCCCCGCAGGTCGAGACGAATCGAGAGATTCTCGCAAAGACAATGATTTCCTTGCGGGTTGAAACGAATCGAGGTTTTCTCCAAGGACGCTGATTTCCCTGAATCAAGGTTTTTGCCAAGGACACTGATTTCCCCGGGTTGAGACGAATCAAAGTATTCCTGCAAAGACACTGATTTCTCTGTGGGTCGATGCGAATCGGGAGGTTCTCGCTAAGGACGTTGATTTCCTTGAATCGAGGTTTTTTCCAAAGACACTGATTTCACTGGGGTTGAGATGAATCGAGAGATTCATGCAAAGACACTGATTTCCTTGCGGATCGATACGAATCGGGAGGTTCTGGCCAAGGACACCGATTTCCCTGAATCGAGGTTTTTGCCAAGCACTTTGATTTCCCTGGGGTTGAGACGGATCGAGAGATTCCTGCAAAGACACTGATTTCCCTGCGGGTCGACGCGAATCGAGATGTTCTCGTCAAGGACGCTGATTTCCCTGAATCGAGGTTTTTGCCTGTAGGGTTCCTATAAACGACAGGATGGTTTCGGAAGGTATCGTCCATGCCATATTTAAAAATTTGCCGTTTTAAAGAACCCTAAACTAGAATCGTTAACTAGAGAATCATACAAAACTAATTGTAAACTACTTTACATCTAAGTGATAACGAAATACAACCTTTGTAGACCGATCCTTCACTTCAATAGCTCCTTGTAGTAGTCCCTTCGCTGTGATGAAGTGATCTTGCGGACTCTTAAAAGGCTCCATGAGAAGAAAGCAACGAACTTGCTTGAAGTCTTCGAGGACGAAGATGATCTACGTCGAGGAGACACTAACCTAAGCTACCCTCTTCACTAATGTGGGATCAGTGAAGCAAACACCCTATACTAAAGTCCTAATCTAGTATAGGATGATGAAGTAGGATTTTAGCTCACTTTGGATTTCTTTTTCTCACTAAAGTTTCTCACTTTTACAAAACCTGGAGAGCTCTTGAACTTTGAGGAAGAAGATCAAGAGATATAATGTTGTGAGAGAGAATGGAAACCATGGGTGGGAAAATATCTAATATTACCCTTGTAGAGATTTAACCATGAGTTTAGATAATGGTTGGGTTAACAAATATCTAGTGTACGACAAAACTAATGGACTAAGTCAAATGGTCTCAAAGCTTCATGAAGCTTCATGACATGTGAAAATTTTACACCTAATAATTGAATTACAATAAATAAATAAACCCAACATTATCTTCATCATAGTGTAAGTTTCATACACCCATGTTGCATGTATCATCAACCATGACACATAAATAAAATACAATTAATATATATCACATATATATTAAGTGTGCACATGTAAGAAAAATTAATGTTTAAGTGAGTTAATATTAGTTAATTTAAATTAATATATCAAATATATAATAATACATTAAATCATTAAATCAACACATGATTTAATAATCCGGTTATATCTCATATGACCGACTAATATTATTTGTATCATTATATCGAATCAACACTTGATTCGATAACCAGGCTATATCAGATATAACCGACCGATACTGTATCAACTTATCGAATCAACATTTGATTCGATAACCCGGCTATATCACATATAACCGATCGATACAATATATCGCGAGAATAGAATGCGGTATCACATACTCGTATTAATCTCGGTCCCGCACATATCATATATGTGCTCCTACTTCGTTTTGCCTGAGCCAGTGAAACCTCTGTGTAGGACTCTAAAGACTCGTCAATACGCCGGCAGTAGGTGATGATCACATCAAGCACCCACAAGTCGTCAACGGTACTAGCTAGACGTAACGGCTACCGGGTATTGTACGATCAAAAAATCAGCAAGCTAGCCCACTCTAACTCCTGCAAAAGCCTGTTAGTAACACTACTGTACAGTCCAGTATCTTCGCCTGATATGTCACATATCCAGTATAGGGGTGGTAAACGTCAGACCCCAATAACCGATAAGTCGTGCAGATGTTAGACTCATAACGGATCGAGAAACTCCTGATAACACTTATCAGTAAATCTCTGTATCAGCCCTGGCCAGGGAATTTTTTGTTATGGCCAATCGAGCACAGCGCAACATCAACCCCTAATACCGGGAGAGAAGAATCCCCTCCTATCGCTCATTGCCTCCATGTGATTCGAGACTGTACCCAAAATCCACCGTTTTGCACGTTCTCATGAATGTGGTAAGGTGGAAATCAAAGCACAGTAGGAATCACACAAGACTCTGTGACGATCTCGACTCTACAAACTAACATGTACCAGTGTCACCAGAGAACTGCTATCTGATGATAGGTATAATACCAAATAGGAGTTCTTGGCGAGTCCGTTCAGTGTACCCAGTCTCCACTGAGCACCCGTATACCATCTTTGATGTTAAACACCAATGGATGTGGGATCATCCATCGCCCATCATATGAGTCAAGATGCGTACACGCTAGTTTACTCTGGAATATCGATGCCCTGTCTCGATACACCCTCGACTAAGAACAGTTTTAGGGTGTACTTGTGGACTACCTTTGGCCCCCACTAGTATGATCTCCATCATAGTTCTGGTAGTCATGTATACAACCTAAGGGTTCTATCAACATATGAGAGAAAGACAACATCACATATAAAAGTCAACATGTTAAGATAAAGAGCAACCAGATAGCATACTATCATGTCAAGCAAGAAATTCCTCTCTATATATATCCAAGCATCCACTATAATATACTTTGCATGTACAATAATGGCCTCTAGGGCATACATATAACTAACAATCTCCCACTTGCACTAAGGTCAGTTGTTGTAGTATTTCATACCCAACATCCCGAAGAGTCTCTCAAATTGTATTTGGGGAATAGCCTTGGTGAGTGGATCTGTCGTGTTGTCCTTCGTGTCAACTCTCCTGACCTCGATCTCCCGACGATAAACTATCTCCCGGATCAGGTGATACCGCATCAAAATATGCCTTGATTGCTGATGGGACCTGGGTTCCTTGTCCAAAGCCACTGCTCCATTGTTATCGCAATACAAAGGTATTGGACGCTCAATGGATGGAACTACACCAAGTTCAGTTATGAACTTCTTCATCCAGACAGCCTCTTTGGCGACATCGTTGTCAGCGATGTATTCATCCTCCATCGTCGAATCTGCAACGGTTTCCTGTTTGGAACTCTTCCAACAAACTGCCCCTCTATTGAGGGTAAAGACAAAACCCGAGTGCGACTTAGAGTCGTCCTAATCACTCTGGATGCTCGAATCGGTAAAGGACTCCACTTGGAGTTCTCCGTTACCATACACCAAGAACATCTTTTTAGTCCTTCTCAAGTACTTGAGAATGTTCTTCACAGTTATCCAGTGACTCTCTCCTGAATCCGCTTGATACCTACTCACTACACTTAGTGAGTATGCTACATCGGTCTGGTACATAGCATCGCGTACATGATAGAGCCTACTGCCGAAGCATAGAGTATCCCTTGCATGCGAGCTCTCTCCAAATCAGTCTTAGGAGAAATCTCTTTAGAGAGAGTGAATCCTGAGATCGTGGGTAAAAACCCACGCTTGGATTCTTCCATACTAAACCTCTTTAGTATAGTGTCAATGTACCTGGATTGGGACAATCTCAGTATCCGTTTAGTTCTATCTCTATAGATCTTAATTTCCAAGATGTAGGAGGCATCACCTAGATCTTTCATTGAGAATCTATGTGATAAGAAGAGGTTGACCGAGTGCAGCATAAGAACATCATTTCCTATCAAGAGTATGTCATCCACGTACAATATGAAGAAGACAACCTTACTCTCTACCACCTTCTTGTATATGCAAACTTCATCTATGTTTTTGATGAAGTCAAACTCTTTGACCACCTCATCAAAACAGATGTTCCAACTCAGCGATGCCTGCTTTAACCCGTAAATAGATTTAAGCAGCTTTCACACCTTCCCGCTGCTCCCACTATCCACGAAGCCCTCTGGCCGAGTCATGTACACGCACTCTTCTAAATCACCATTTAAAAAGACAGTCTTAACATCCATTTGCCAAATTTCATAGTCGTGGTATGCTGCGATGGCAAGCAGGATCCGGATGGACTTAAGCATAGCCACTGGAGAAAGGTTTCATCATAGTCCACACCTGGTCTCTGACGAAAACCTTTTGCAACAAGTCTTGCTCTGAAAATCTCAACTTTTCCATTTACACCAAGTTTCTTCTTAAAGGTCCATTTTCTCACAATGGGTTTTACCCCTTCAGGAGCAACTTCCAAAGTCCATACTTTGTTGGTGTACATGGATTTCATCTCAGATCGCATTGTATCCAGCCACTTCACTGAGTCCCCACTCGTGATGGCCTACTCGAAGCTAGTTGGGTCATCATCGTCCATGATGCAATTCTCGCTTCCACCATCAATGAGAAAACTGTAGTATCTCTCAAGTGGATAAGGAACCCTATTAGATCGGCGAAGTGGCTGGGGTTCGTTAGGAACTATCGAATCCTCCAGCTCTACTAAATCTTCAGTTATAGTTTGTGTATCTAGAACTTCTTCCAGTTCTACCTCTTTGCCACTAATTTCTTTTATAAGAAATTCCTTTTCTAAAAAGGTGGCATGTTAAGAAACAAACACTTTTTGTTCCTCACTGTGGTAGAAAAAATATCCATATGAATTCTTTGGATATCCCATAAACTTGCAAAGAACTGATCGTGCCTCGAGTTTGTCCATATTTTGCCTTTTGACATAGGCCGGACAACCCCATATCTTAACTCGTTTAAGATATGGTCTCTTCCCACTCCATATCTCATATGGTGTGGTAGGTACTGATTTAGATGGAACTTGATTCAATAGGTATGCTGTTGTCTCAAGCGCATAACCCCAAAAGGAAATAGACAACTCAGCAGAGCTCATCATAGAGCGCACCATATTTAATAGGGTAAGATTCCTCCATTCCGATACACCGTTGTGCTGTGGTGTATACGGAGGAGTAAGCTGAGAGAGAATCCCATTCACTTTTAGAAAGTCCAGGAACTCCGTGCTCAAGTATTCACCTCCTCGATCGGATCGTAGGATTTTAATACTTTTGCCCGTTTGGTTCTCGACTTCGGATTTATATTCCTTGAATTTCTCAAAAGCATCAGACTTGTATTTCATCAGGAACACATGTCCGTATCTTGAGAGATAGTTAGTGAATGTAATAAAGTAGGAAGAACCATTCCTGGCATGTGTAGATATAGGACCACATAAATCACTATGTATCAGTCACAAGAGCTCACTAGCTCTTTCTCCATATCCTGTAAACGGAGTTTTGGTCATCTTGCCTTTGAGACATGACTGGAAAGTGTCATAAGAAGAAAATTCAAACGAATTCAAATATCCATCTTTATGTAACTTAGCTAGTCGTGTCGTATTGATATGACCCAGTCTACAGTACCACAAGAAGGAATCGTTCATTTCTGAATTTTTCCTCTTGTATGTGTTTTGTACGTTAAGAACTGTGGTTTGATCTAAAACATATATGCCATTATTTAACGAGCCTGATCCAATCAACTATTGATTTAGGAAGATGTTCATAACATTATCCCATACTACAAAATTATATCCTTCTTTACTCAATAAAGAAACTGATATAAAATTGCATATCAGGGTCAGAATGTAATAGCATTCATTCAGAATCAATGAATTACCATTTGATAATACAATGTGATATTCGCCAACTGCTTTGGCTGCAATATTTGCCCCATTCCCTACTCTTACGGAATGATCACCCATTCCCAGTTCTCTATCTTTCCGTAGCCCATGTAACATATTACATGTATGGGATCATGACCCGGTATCTAATACCCAGGACGTAGAGTGTACTGAAAAACAATTCTTGGTTACTAACACACCCGAAAAAGATGCATCAACATGCTCATTCTTCATTTGGGTGGCGTGGAAATCCAGATATATTCCAATTTCCTACTCAGTCTTATAACAATTATAAGAATGAACGGAACCAACGTTCCCCTACTCAACATAAAAAGTGGGTTCAGTCAATACATCCATATTATTATCTTGATTAGGGCCTGACATGGTCGCTACCTGGAGAGAGAGAGAGAAGAAAACTTAGCGTATGCTCTTGCAAAAATCAGATTGGTTATTTATCTTTTCTAATCGATATCTCCCACTGCTATTCTCAAATTTTCCTTCAAACTTTAAAAGGAAAATTCAGCCAGGATTAATTGCATTCTATAATTTCGCTAACCGTTCAGCCAGGCTAGTGCCGGTACTTCTGAGGGAGGTTCCCCGTGCTTTCGCACGGACCTAATTAAAATAAACCTCATTTTCCCATAGGCATAGCCCCGTTGACACCTTTCTAGACACCTAATGGGTTAGCTAATTGTAAAGTGCAAAATTCTTCCGGGAGCAGCTCTTGCTCACAGTAGGATCGGGATCCTACTATCACATAGAAGGTATGCAATCTCATTGCAAATTTCAACACTTGAAATTCCCGAATATTTTACCCCAAGCGATCTATGACCTTGTCAAGGTCAACAAACCATAAATCGCAAGTCAAGTTCAACCCGTACATTTCATGATTGAATTAAACCCACCCGCACGACCCTTGACAAGGTCAACAAGGCTGTATGACTACCCTAATCTAATCACATCTCATGCTTTAACAGATAAGCACTAATTAGCTACCGTACACTATGCCTTGACAAGGTCAATAAACGTAGTACGTTACTAACTATTACTTATCTGAAATGTCGAAAGGCTACGCAGGTTTTTAAGAAAACCATGAGCGTAATGAACTTGATATAGTTGTAGAAACAAGTGATTTTTGAAAAGGATTGTTTTTGAGGCTTTTTACTAGTTTCGCTAAAGAGGTCGCTCCCGGTGAAGGGATCTCGACTCTTTCCTTATCAAATAAGGTGCAGGATATTTCATGAATACCGCTATGCAAAGCAAGATCTAGAAGAGGCAATCAAAAACAAAACTGAGTTGGTTGTAGCATCTGCTAGCTTTTGCTAAAAAGGTCACTCTCGGTGAAGGGATCTTGGCTCTTTCCTCATCGAATGAGGTGCTGGATATTCTATAAGGAATACCACTTTGCAAAGCAAAAACTAGAGCTACCCTTTTTGAAAATATGATTCCACAACATGTTTTAGGTTTCTTTTCTTTTCATTAATCTCATTAATGAAATCCCATCACTTATTCTTCCTAAGCATCACAGAAGAAACGAAAATAAAACGTACGCTTATGCCATCCGCATTCGCTACAGTATCCCGTTATGCACCGTTAGGTTACTTAACTAACAGCATACCGGGACGGGACTAACGCGGGTGCAAAACATAAGCAACGTCTACTATATATCTCATATATATTGTATATCCATTTGTCTCAGAATCCACAGTGATCACATCACGAAGTAGCAGAAGAAACATATGAAATATTGGATATACTAGGAGGTCTGTGTTTTATTTTGAGCCTGTATAAAACACAGATTTCACGGTCATGATGAATAGCCAAACCCATATCTCTAGACCATTATGAGAGCGGCAAGCAACCCTACCAATTCTAAAGTTAGAAGACCCGGACTCGACTCCTCGAGATGGTCTCCCACTGGACTCTAGAACCCGGCTTGTGCTCCCCTCCTTGGGTCTATCCTAATGCGGAAAAGTAAATAATATTCAACAATGGTAACATCATCCTCAACCCAGAAGTGCCCCAATAAAAGAATATTGCATACATTGAATTTTACATGAATGAAAATAAAAAACTCTCATCTCACATAAAACCCCCGGCTATTCAAAAGCGACGATCCAATATAACATATTACAGCAACACATAACATCACATGTCATCAACGTAAGTAAATATGTGTATCCCAATTGTCGTTGACATATACCAATGAAACCGGCAATACATAACATATTACATTTATGGTTATAGAAAAGAAAATATCAAACTACAACATTTGAAATCCATATTAACCTTAGACATCATAAACCCAAAATAACACATACATTAGATTTCATGCCTAACTATACGAATTCCATATATTGTATCACATTACAGAAATAGCTAGTCGATGTTAAACATTCCGATAGAATCAACAAACACCCAAAATTACCTAAAAAGCTCAACACTTGAGCGTAGTTTAAAAATATTCAGCACATGCCACAGTACCAATGAACCGGCCGTAGAAGGGTCAACCTAGGCCTCACATGTGGCACCGCTGAACTACCACAAACCCTTAGGTTCAGTTTCGATTCTGATGGTCACATAATCGAGTAAGGGTTTCATTCTTCTAGAGGGTCCATCGTATTACTTGCATGATTTTTGAATGTTTTTTAACTCGGAAAAAATCCAACACTTGGAAATTTTTCTGGTAAGGGAAAAAGTGGGTATTTGATATCCGTTCAAACTTTTTAACACCGTCTAAAATAACCCGAATTCTAGTTAGAATTACGACTACGAAACACTCCGAGTTGTCTTTTGCAGAAAGTTAACATCACATGAAAATTTAGCAAAATCAAACGACACCTGAAACATCAAAACCCAGAGACTGGAACACAGGCAAAATTTGAGGGGTTGTGCTCGGTTTTTGGCTGAGATGGGGAGGGTGTGGCCGGCAACTTTTCCTCAGAAATGCCTCAAATTTCTGCAGTGTTCATGTTATATCACATACAACATTCTGTACTTGTTTGAAAAAAAAAATTTGACAACTTTAAAAAACGACAGAAACTGCAGTTTTGGATTTTCAAGTTTCGGAGTATTTCGGTTTCGTAATCCTACACAATCCATCTACTTTTCTAGCTAGGCTCTGATACCACTGTAGGTTTCCTATAAATGAAAGGAAGGTTTCGAGAGGCATCGTCCATGCCATATTTAAAAAAAATTCGTTTCAATGAACCCTAAACTAGAATCGTTAACTAGAGAATCATACGAAACTAACTGTAAACTACATTACATCTAAGTGATAACGGAATACAACCTTTGTAGACCGGTGCTTCACTTCAATAGCTCCTTGAAGTAGTCCCTTCGCTGCGATGAAGTGATCTTGCGGACTCTTGAAAGGCTCCATGAGAAGAAAGCAACGAACTTGCTTGAAATCTTCGAGGCCGAAGATGATCTACGTCGAGGAGACACTAACCCAAGCTACCCTCTTCACTAATATGGGATTAGTGAAGCAAACACCCTATACTAAAGTGCTAATCAAGTATAGGATGATGAAGTAGGATTTTAGCTCACTTTGGATTTCTTTTTCTCACTAAAGTTTCTCACTTTTACAAAACCTAGAGAGCTCTTGAACTTTGAGGAAGAAGATCAAGATAATGTTGTGAGAGAGAATGGAAACCATGGGTGGGAAAATATCTAATATTACCCTTGTAGAGACTTAACCATGAGTTTAGATAATGGTTAGGTTAACAAATATCTAGTGTAATACAAAACTAGTGGACTAAGTCAAATGGACTCAAATCTTCATGAAGCTTCATGCCATGTGGCAAATTTCTACCTAATAATTGAATTACAATAAATAAATAAACCCTACATTATCTTCATCATGGTGTAAGTCTCATACAACCATGTTGCATGTATCATCAACCATGCATGACACATAAATAAAATACAATTAATATATATCACATATATATTAAGTGTGCACATGTGAGAAAAATAAATGTTTAAGTGAGCTAATATTACTTAATGTAAATTAATATATCAAATATATAATTATACATTAAATCATTAAATAAACACTTGATTTAATAATCCGGTTATATCTCATATGACCGACTAATATTATTTGTATCATTATATCGAATCAACACTTGATTCGATAATCCGGTTATATCACATATAACCGACCGATATTGTATCAACTTATCGAATCAACATTTGATTCAATAACCCGGCTATATCACATATAACCGATCGATACAATATATCGCGAGAATAGAATACGGTATCACATACTCGTATTAATCTCGGTCCCGCACATATCACATATGTGCTCCTACTTCGTTTTGCCTGAGCCAGTAAAACCTCTGTGTAAGACTGTAAACACTTGTCAATACGCCAGCAGTAGGTGATGATCACATCAAGCACCCACAAGCCGTCAGCGGTACTAGCTGGACATAACGGCTACCCAAGTATTGAACGATCAGAAGACAACAAGCTAACCTGCTCTAACTCCTGCAAAAGCCTGTTAGTAACACTACCGTACAGTCCGGTCTCTTCGTCTGATATGTCACATATCCAGTATAGGGGTGGTAAACTTCAGACCCCAATAACCGATATGTCGTGCCGATGTGAGGCTCATAACGGGTCGAGAAATTACTGATAACACTTATCGGTAAATCACTGTATCGGCCCTAGCCAAGGACTTTTCTGTTATAGCCAATTGAGAACAGCGCAACATCAACCCCCAATACCAGGAGAGAAGAATCCCCTCCTATCGCTCATTGTCTCCATATGATTCGGGACTGTACCCAAAAGCCACCGTTTTGCACGTTCTCATGAACGTAGTAAGGTGGAAATCAAAGAACGGTGGGAATCACGCAAGACTCTATGACGATCTTGGGTCTACAGACTAACCTGTTCCAATGTCACCAGAGAACTGCTATCTGATGATAGGTATAATACCAACTAGGAGTTCTCGGCGAGTCCGTTCATTGTACCCAGTCTCCACTGAGCACCCGTATACCATCTTTGATGTCAAACACCAATGGATGTGGGATCATCCATCACCCATCATATGGGTCAAGATGCGTACACGCTAGTCTACTCCAAAATATCGATGCCCTGTCTCGATACACCCTCGACTAGGAACAGTTTTAAGATGTACTTGTAGACTACCTTTGGCCCCCACTAGTATGATCTCCATCATAGTCCTGGTAGTCAAGTACACAACCTAAGGGCTCTATCAACATATGAGAGCAAGACAACATCACATATACAAGTCAACATGTTAAGATAAAGAGCAACCAGATAGAATACTATCATGTCGAGCAAGAAAGTCCTCTCTATATATGTCCAAGTCTCCACTATAATATACATCGCATGGACAATAATGGCCTCTAGGGCATACATATAACTAACATTGCCAAGGACATTGATTTCCCTGGGGTTGAGACGAATCGAGAGATTCCTGCAAAGACACTGATTTCCCTGCGGGTCGACGCGAATAGAGATGTTCTCGTCAGAAACGCTGATTTTCCTGAATCGAGATTTTTGCCAAGGACACTGATTTCCCTGGGGTTGGAGGTCATTGGTTCACTTACTCCGCTTTCTGTGATGTGAGGGTTGGCATTCTCCATTTTTTCGGTGTCAGGGTTGACATTCTCCGCTTTCTGCGGTGTCGGGGTTGACTTTCTCCATTTTCTTCGGTGTCAGGATCGACTTTCTCCATTTTCTACGGTGTTGGGATTGACTTTCTCCATTTTCTTCGGTGTCGGGATCGACTTTCTCCGTTTTCTACGGTGTCGGGGTTGACTTTCTCCGTTTTTTAGGTGTCGGGATCGACTTTCTCCATTTTCTACGGTGTCGGGGTTGACTTTCTCCGTTTTCTACGGTGTCGGGATCGACTTTCTCCGTTTTCTACGGTGTCGGGGTTGACTTTCTCCGTTTTCTACGGTGTCGGGATCAACTTTCTCCATTTTCTACGGTGTCGGTGGTTGACTCTAGGTTGTCTGTAAACCGAAGAGTCTTGGAACTGGGGAATTCACCATGGCTCCGATTGGTAGTGACACATCCGAATCCTGCTGGAATGAGGAGGATCGCCATTGTGGGTCTCTAGGCTGTAGATATTGCTGTCGAGATTTGGAACAGGGTTTTTGCTCTGACTCCATTTCGTTGCGACCCTGAGGTCGGTTGTTGATGTTGCGTCTGCATCCTATTGGAGTTGAGAAGGAACGCGGTGTTGATCTTCCGAGATGCAGATGTTGTCGCCGAGATCTGACTCTCTCTTTGACAGAGTCTGATGGGGAAATGTGGTTCCCCTTTTCATTTATGCCCATGGATTGTATAAAGGGGTCAGTGTGGACTTACCTGTAGGCAAAATTTTCATTTTATATGTAATTTTTTGTTTTCTTTCCGCGATGCTCTATCATTCATCTTTTTGTATCGCGAAAGTCATGATTGCCGAATCATTTTGGCTATTTTTTGCGGTGCCCAATCATTTCGGCTGTTTTTTTTTCTTTTTACTCGCTGCTTTTTATTGCGAGTTGCCCATTATTTCGGTTATTTTTGTATGCATATATTTTACTCGCTGATTTTTATTACGAGTTGTCCAAACATTTCGGCCATTTCATATGCATTTTTTTCAAGTATGGAACTCAAGGTCTGATACCAATCTTGCATCAGTATCGCTGCGACTGGAATGTTGCCAGGAGCGAATCATCATTTGCCATGAAAGGACTTAGAATTTGATACCGATTTAGACTTCAGCATCGCTACAACTGGGATATTATCAGGAGTGAATCATCATTTGCCTTTTTCGGTTCAAACAAAGGTGGCTTAGCAAACAGGGTTAAGATCCTGTTGACTAAGGCTTTTGACTTCATAAGCCGTAAGGGTCACATAAAGGTGTTTCTCCCTAAGAGTCATGAGGATCTCGTAGGTGTGTTTTCCCCTTAAGAATCGTGAGGATTCTTAAGTGTATGTTCTCTTGTAAGTCGTAAGGATCTTGCAAGAGTGTTTTCTCCTTGTATATCGAGAGGACCTACAAATGTTTGTTCATCAAACGCGGGCATTCCTCGTCGTCGGTGGGACTCGGCAAGGAAATGATTATTTATGCCCGTGGATTGTATACAAGGGTTAATATTGGACCGCTTGTAGGGCAGTATTGGGATGTATGACGGCTTAAGAACAGGTTCAGATCCCTGTAGCTTAAGGCTTTTGAATCCTATGAGCCGTGAGGGTCTCATAAGAGGTTTCTCCTTACGAGTCGTGAAGATCCCGTAAGTGTAATTTCTCCTTAAGAATCGTGGAGATCCCTAAGTGTGTTGCTCCATTGTGAGTCGTAAGGATCTCGCACAGGTGTTTTCTCCTTACAAGGTCGAAAGGACCTCGTAAGTGCGCACGAATTTTTTTACGAGCCTGCGCCTTCTCGGGTTTTCACAAACTCGCCGGTAGCCCTGCTGTTTTTACTCATGGAGCCCTTTCGGGTTTTCCTTCGTGCCCATTTTTCTTATGAACGTACCGTTTTTTTATGCGCCCTTTCGGGTTTTCATAACCATCGCCAGTAGCCTTGCTGTCTTTACTCACGGTGCTCTTTCGGTTTTCATCCGTGCCCATTTTGCTTGTGGACGTACTATCGTTAGTTTTAGGACATTGCGGTCCATTGTTCATCCTGTATGCACATGTATTTGTCACGTGACGGGATACATAACGATAAAGTGGGATACACCCATTTAGGGTGTGATTTGGTTCGGTTGGGGTGTTTTGTGATCCATCCTCACCGCGACTTCTTCCACTTGACGTCGACGCCTGGCTTTTTCGAATATGGCCATTTTACGTTCTCGATCAACTTTGCTCTTCTAACGGGCTTCAGTTAGCAGCACGTCAATCAGCTCATCGGACGGTTCTAAGGATTTTGGTGTCGATTTTGCCCTCAGCTCCTCTATGTCATCTTCTAACACTGAGTGAGCTTCTTCATCATTTAGTGACAAATGAGAGATCATGTGACAACTTGCCACGTAATCCTCAGGTTCTTATGACGCGCCGTCTCCCTCGTCATTGTCATTGCCTCTGTTCTCAAGGATATGGTTGAGAAACTCATGGAGTGTGACTGGGGTCCGCGCCTTCTGGTTGTATTCCTCCAGTGCGTCAATATTCTTTTGTAGGTCTGTGCGCTTGTCATTAGGCTGCGCGGGCTTCTTGATCTTCTTCTTCTTCTTCGAAGGCTTTGATGGTTGGACCTAGGTATTTTGCCCATTGCTGCCCATTCTCGATGTTAGGCGCGGTTTCAGTATTCCCTCAATGATCTCGGGCTCTAGCGGGCTTTTCCACTTGATTGTGGGGCATGCTTGAAGATCCATCAGCATTATTTTCGTTTTTTCCGAAAGAACTACTTCCCATGGAGCTTCCTCTATGAATGAGCATGATGCCCCTGGAGTGTATACCATTTTAGGAGTGTGCTGTTGTGGCGGATTTACCTTCCAGTTTTCGGACAGCGCGAACTTGCCCTGTTGGTACTGGTCTTCAACCCGGTTTTTGAAGACGTAACATTCTTCGAATTGATGACCCAATATTCGGTGGTAGGGGAAGTAATTGGGATTGTTGACGTCATTCAGTTGCGGTGGGTGTCTCGACTCCGGTAGAGTGATGAGCCCGTTGCGCACTGCCAGTTCGAACAGTCTCCTTGTTTTATCCCGGGGAAGCGAGTAAGGACGTCTCAACTTCTCATCGAGGGATCGCCGCTTGTTGCTTTGGCGAACAACTGGTTCCAGCTCACTCGGCTGTTGTTGAGCTTTGGCGACAAAGGTCGCTTTCCCTTTGCCTTTTTTCATTTTGAAGCTCTGTCTTTGAAGAAGGCGGTCTATGGCCCATCTGGTTCATTTGGGCCAGCTTGTCAATCAAGGCCTGGAAGGTGGTTGGCTTGAGAAACATCATGAATTGGGATATGGTCGCCTACGGATCGAGGGTTCCCATAAACATGCCTACTACAGGAGCCTCTTCTATGCATTGTTCGCACTTCGACCATAGGTTGCACCACCGAATCGCATACTGAACCCATGTCTCCTCTGGCTTCACCAGGGCATTGATCAGCGCATTGATTGGGGTGCGTTCGCTAGCGCTTGCGAAACGCTGAGTGAATAGCAACTCCATTTCTTTAAACATTTTGACGGAGTCGTTCGGAAGCTCCGAATACCATTCGAAGGCCGTCTACGCTAGGCTACCGACAAATTGGCGAAGCAGTAGCTTATCGTCACGTCCAGTGTTGCCGCACAGAGCCCTGAACCGAGCGACATGTTAATGGGGATTGCCTGTCCCCTTGTATACGTGAAACTTAGGAATCGTGTATCCTGGAGGGTATTTAATCTGATCGTACCAGCTAGGATATGGTCTCCCAGTTCTGACGACTTGGCCAGTAGCTTTACTTGCCTGATGAGCTCGTAGCTGTTGATCTATATAATCATCGAGCGCAGCCTTTGAGATTGTTTCCTCCTTTATTGCTAAAAAGACCGGAAGAGGGTTTGATATCTCCCCTCTATCGTTATCAAGGATAATTGGAGGGTCTTTAGCTGGAGGATCCGGCTGTATCATCCCGACCATATCTTGGAATAGAAGCACCATTTGGTTTATGTTAGCCGCTTGTTCCGCGGCCTCTTTGTCTTTCTTCTCGAGCATTCTTCGGAGGAACTCGGCATCAGTTTCCTATTCTTGGCGTTGTTCTGACGACGTCTCCGGGCTATCTTTCGGCCCAGTAAGCATGGCCATCTTCATTAGCATCTCCTGGAGCTTTTGCCATTGTTGCTCTTGAGCCTTTGTCACAGACCGTGTAAGTGGTCGATGACCCGTGGAAGCGCGGCTTTCCTCCTTTCCGGAAGCCATATAGACGGTGTGTACTACTATGCCCCCAGACTTGGGGCGTTTAGGTTCAGTGCCCTTGAGATTCGTCGCAGACACAGGGATCTTCTCTGGCCTTCTCTTTTTATGGGCGGTTGAAGTTGAAGGGGCCGTTGCAGCGGGAACCCATGTAGATGACACCTTCTGTGGTACGATGGGATGATCCTTCTCTTGCCGAACATTCATTTTCTTCGGTCGGTGGGAGAAGTCTTGGTTAATCACAGAGTCTTGGACCCTATGCCAGATCCTGTGGATTTCGGAGGATAGCCGCTGAGGAGGCTGCTCTGGCTCCGCTTTTGTAACATTTTCAGCAGGTGGAGGAGACCTTTTTAACATAGCAGTTGGAGAGTTTTTGTGCACCTTCCTAAGTGGTTCAAAGCTGTTCCCAGTTGGAACAACAACATCAATTTCCACCATTGGAGCTGATGGAGTCAGTCCAGAAGGGGAACTGCCCCAGATTTCCTCACTCGGCGCCAGTGGTGACAGCGAGCGCGTCTTGCAGATGGGATCATCTCCGTTGTCGGGGCAGCTTTATCATGACCCCTGTTCTGGTGAAGGGTTGCTGCCGGTGCCAGCCTATCGAAGACTAACGTATGCCGAGAAGAAACATCCAACCTATCAAAGACTGACTTTTGAGCAGGGAAAGCAGTCTTGGTGACTTCGCCCGAAGCGGGAGCCGAAACGGTCAGTCTTGCAAAGACTGGTCCTTTAGCAGGAGAAGCCGCTTGGACGATTTCCTCTACTTGAGCCGGAATGGCTATCCATTTCGGGATAACCTTTTCAAGTATTGTAGAACTTGTTTACTTACACTAAAACCCTAATTCTCTAGTTCGATTCATGCATTGTATGCCTTAGCACTCCAGATTTTTTAAAATTGCATACTTGATGCTCCTTGAAACCTAGTTGTGATGCTAAGACATACTTTCCGGAGCAACAACAAAAGCTCCAGGAAATGCTGACCAAAATGGTAGAACTTACCGGATAGAAAGAATGTCCAGACAAGGAAGCTGAACAATGCCAAGAGCAGGAGACCGATACAGAGTTCCTGCGAAAGGTGCTCGAGAGAAACGACAAAGAAGTCGCTAAGTAAGCTGCTAACATAAAGCAGATGGCTCTCTTATTCTAAGACATGGTTGGAATAATGATCCGACCAAAACCCCCGGCCGAGTATCCACCGTTAATCATCAAGGATGACAGGGGGGACATTAAACCCTCCTCTAACCTTATCGGAAGCCAAGGAGGAAATGATCTCCAAAGCCGTCCTTGATGATTATATTGCGAGCTCATCAAGCTAATAAGGCCGCTGGCCAAATTTTCAGAACTGGACGACCATATCCAGACTGGTATGATCAAATCAAATACCCGCCGGGATATACGATCCCTAAGTTCCATGTATACAAAGGAATAGGCAACCCTCATCAACACGTCGCGCAATTCAGAGCTCTGTGTGGCAACACTGGAGGCGACGACAAACTGTTGCTCTGCCACTTCGTTTACAGCTTGTCAGAAATAGCCTTCGAACAGTACTCGGAGCTCCTAAATGACTCCATGAAAACATTCGCAGAAATGGAGCTGATGTTCACATAGAGTTTCTCTAACGCGATCGAACGCACCCCGATCATGACATTAATCAATGCCAGGGTAAAGCCGAGAGAAACATGGGTCCAATACGTGATCCGGTGGAGGAACCTGTGGTCTAAGTGTGAACAACGCATTGAAGAATCCCCATCCGTGGGCATATTCATCGGGACCCTTGATCCTCAAACGACTGTGTCCCAGTTCATGAAATTCTTCAAACCAGCAACCTTTCAGGCTCTGATTGATAAAATAGCTCAAATGGACCAGATGGGCCACGAGCCTTCCTCCTCGAATAAGGACCCTTGAAATAGCAAGGGTAAAGGGAAAGCGGCCTTCATTGCCAATACGCAACAACAGCCGAGTGGTCCAAAACCATCTGCTCGTCAAAACAGCATACGTCTGAGCCCATCCTTAGAGGAAAGACTAGGACACGCTTACTTATTTCCCCGTGACAAGACGAAGAGACTGTTTGAATTGGCAATGCGTAATAAATTCATCACATTGCCCGACCCGCGGCATTCACCACAACCTGGCGACGTCAACAATCCTAACTACTGCTCCTATCATAGAATGGTAAGCCACCCATTTGAAGATTGCTACATCTTTAAGAACTGGATCGAAGATCAGTATCAACTGGGGAAATTCGCGCTGTCGGATAATTGGAAGGTAAACCCACCCCAGAAGCACACTCCCAAAAAGATGGACGCACATGGAGAATCATGCTCGCTCGTGGAAGAAACTCCATTGGAAGTCGTTCTTTCAGCGAAAACCAAAAGAATGCTGAAGAATCTGCAAACATGTCCGGTGGTCAGGTAGAAAAGCCCACTTGAACCCGAAATAATCGAAGGGATACTAAAACCTCATCCCGCACCGAAAATTTTTTACAATGAGAAAAACCCCCAAGTCAAGCCTTCAAAGTCTTCAAAGAAAAAGAAGAAAACCAAAAAGCCTGTGCAGCCTGCCGAGTATGACAACAAGCGTACAGATCTACAAAAATACATAGAAGCGCTAAAGGAGTATATCCAGAAGGCGCGGACACTGGTCACGCTCAAAGAATTCCTCAAGCATATTCTTGAGGGCAAAGACAGTGACAATGATGGGGGAAATGACTCATCAAAAGACACCAAAGACCGTGTATCAAGTTACCACACGGTTTCCCATTCTTCATTATATGACGAAGAAGCTCCCTCAGTGTCAGAAAATAACGCAGAGGAACTGGGGGCAGAATCGGCGCTAAAATCCTTGGAACTTCCAGAAGACCCAATCAAGAGGCTGTTAAACGAAGCCTTTCAAAAAAGCAAAGTTGACCGAGAACGCGAGACAACCATATATGAAAAGGCTAAGCGTCAGATTCAAGATAAAGAAGCTGCAGACCAAACCAAAGCGCACCTGCTACAAATAAGAGCAGGACCAAAAAAGAGAAGCGGTTCGCCAAAACCTTGTCAATAAGGATGAAGCGGCCACCTCTCATAAGGAACACTCCCAGGATCATAAGCCTCAATAGAGAAGGATCACATCCAAACTACTGCCTACTTCATTGGAGGTTCACCTACCCCACCGAGGAATACAATGCCTTCAAGAAGTGGTGGCAAGGATATGTTTCCCATCAAAAACACATCAAGAGGATGAAGCGCGAAGCTCGTGCCCATCGACGGCAAAATAGTGCGACAAACACGTATGAAAAACGACTGGCAACTTTCATATGGTTAGTACCTGTTCGGAAGGGGAAAAACCCCCAAGTTCTTACTTTCAGGAGCGATTCTGAGGATGAAACACCCCTCAGCCCTCTCTTCAAAGATTCCGCCTCCGAAAAAGAAATGGGAAATCTACTTCAATGGAGCATCTTCCATGAAGCGGTGAAAGCAAAACACCCCCATAATCAAAGCCGGGGTGAGCCTTACCTTCGTGACTCCGCAAGAAAGGATATTGCGTTATGCCTCTCCTTAACAGAGCCAAGAACTAATAACGAGGCTGAATACGAAGCTTTGACAGCGGGTCTAGAGATCACTATCGACATGGGAATCAAAGACCTCCTCATATATGCAGACTCCCAGCTGATCGTTCACCAAGTAAATGGCGACTATCAGACTTGCAATCCTGAGCTGAAAAAGTATGGCAAAAGAGTGCAGCAACTGTTGACACAAATCCCTTCCTACATTCTGGAGAGTATACCGCGTGCAGAAAAAAACAAGGCGGATTCATTGGACAAATTGGCTAAAGAATTGACCGACGAAGACCTCAATGATATGAGGATCATTGTGCAAAGCCGCAGGATTCTTGCACCAACAGATATATCTTCAGAAGACCTAATAGAGCCATCCGAAGGAAAAGAAGCGACCGAACAAGTATCCCTTCAAATAGAGGATGAAGAAAAGGTCAAGAACTGGAGGGAAGTCTTTATAGACTACTTTAAGTCCCAACGAACGCCCGAAGATGTGTCGTCTAGATATCAGCTCATGAAACGAGCACTGTTTTTCGCTTTCGTCAATGATACTCTATATAAGAGATCATTTGATTTTTTATGGTTAAGATGTCTGGAGCCGAAGGAAGCAAAGAAAGTCGTCCAAGAAATACACGATGGACTCTGCGGTTCTCACCAAGCTAGACCAAAGATGAAGCTGAAGATAAAAAGAATGGGTTACGATTGGCCCACAATGATTCAAGACTACCTCGAATATTTGAAGCAGTGTCACTCGTGCCAAATTCATAGGGACTTCATCCATCAACATCCAAATCCTCTACACCCAACAGTGGCCAGCTGGCCGTTCGAGATGTGGGGAACAAATATAATTGGCCCTATTGAACTAGCGTCCTATAAAGAACATCGGTTTATATTGGCAACGACTGATTACTTCTCTAAGTGGGCAGAAGCAGTACCACTAAGCAAGGGGAATACGGAGAATATCCTCCATTTCTTCAGAAACGACCGATTACTTCTCTAAGTGGGCAGAAGCAGTACCACTAAGCAAGGTGATGACGGAGAATATCTACTATTTCTTCAGAACCCGTGTCATCTATCGGTTTGGCACTCCACGACGGATAATCTCGGATAATAGGCCATCTTATAGAAGTCATAAAATCAGCCGCTTCGCACAGCAACATAAAATAGATTGAAGATACTCTTCAGTCTATAATCCTTGGGCCAACGGTCTAGCTGATGCTTTTGGCAAGACCTTGATAAAGATTATAAAAAATACGATGTATGAAAACAAAAAGGACTGGCACGAAAAGTTGCATGAAGCTCTCTAGGCGTACCGAACAATGTTCAAGTTGGCCACGAATACAACGCCGTATGCATTAGTGTTCGGCACGAAAGCAGTGCTCCAATTGGAGATAGAACTCCCCTCTCTACGAGTAGTGGTTCGATACGAGCTGACAGATGAAGAAAATGCTCATCTTCGGCTTGAGGAGCTCGATGCCCTCGACGAAACTCGCCTTATAGCACAGCAAAATCTGGAGGCTTAAAAGGAAAGGATGACACAGTCATATGAAAAACTGACCAGGCCAAGAACATTTCGCCAAGGCGAACTCATGCTAGTTGTCAAAAGACCAATGATCCCCAATCATGCAAAACGGGGAAGTTCGAGCCGAACTATGAAGGCCCGTTCATCGTAGACAAAGTCTACAAAGATAGAGCCTACCTGCTCATGGACATGCGTGGAGAAAGACCCTTCCAGCCAATAAACGGGCAATTCCTCAAAAAGTACTATGCCTAACAAGTCATGACTTAGGTCAATGGTAGATGACGGCGCTTATGTCCACTCGCTATCTTCCTGAGTCAGAACTCTGAGAATAGTATCCAAAAAACCCCGTCTCCTCAAACATGGCAATAATGGACTGAGAAGTCCCTGAACTAACAATCAGTCACCTCAAACATGGCGACAATCGACCGAGAAGTCCCTAAACTAACAATCCGCCTCAAATATGGCGGTATTGGACCGAAACGTTCCTAAACTAATATTGGACCGAAATGTCCTTAAACTAATATTCATCCCCAAGATGGGAATGCTGGACCGAAAAGTCCTTCAACTAAAATTTTGCCTCAAATATGGCGAAAATGGACCGAGAAGTCCCTAAACTAAAAATCCGCCTCAAGCATAGCGATAATGGACCAAGAAGTCCCTAAACTAAAAATCCACCTCAAGCTTGGCGATAATGGACCGGAACATCCCTAAACTAGCACTTCGCCCTAAATACGGCGATATACTTCTTTAGATCGACATTGGAATTAAAGTTTCTGTTTCCCCCAATAAGAGAGCAAGGCTCTGTTCAAAATTTGAACAGAGGCAGCGCCTCACGTGCAAAGCACGAAAGCGCCAGCGCTCAGAGTTAAAAAATCTAAGGCAGCGCTAAGAGTTAAAAACTCTGAGGCAGCGCCTCACATGCAAAGCACGAGAGCGCCGGCTCTCAGAGTTAAAAACTCTGAGGCAGCGGCAGAACTAAAAGTTCACCACCGTTGGATTAAAGTTCAAACGGAGATGATAAATCATCAGATACAGAATTAAATTATGATTGAGGAAATACTCCTCAAATCTTTCTGAATAAGAAAAATTGTGCTCTGTAAAGAGTACCGTTGGATCAAAGATCTAACGGAGATGATAAATCATCAGATACAGAATTAAATTCTGATTGAGAAAATGCTGCTTAAATCTTTCTAAACATGAAAGATTATGCTCTGTAAATTAGAGCACCGTTGGATCAAAGATCCAATGGTGATTAAAAAATCACCAAGATACAGAATAAGTTCTGTATGGAAAAATATTTTCCAATCTTGTTAAAAACAAGAAAAATATCTTCTGTAAAACAGAAGTCCTTGGATCAAAGATCCGACGGTGGATAAATTCCCCACATCAATTAATAAATCTCTCAATGAGAGATTTCCTTAACTGATTCAACAAATCAGCCTCCCTTATATAAAGGAACCAAGACTTCTATTCTTGAACAGAGGGAACCCCCATAAACTTCAAATTTCAAGACGACAACAATTTCTCCTCAAGGTAAATAAAAAGAAGAGAGATTTTAGCATCTCCTCCATATTTAAGAGTTTAACTCTCACATCAGAAGAACTTGGTTATTTTTCCAGATCACAGATCTATAAGATAAAGTCTTTCATAAAAATAAGGGAGATCGCAGCAACTCCTCCATATTTAAGAGTTTAACTCTCACATCAGAAAAACATAGTTCTTTTTCCAGATCTCAGATCTATAAGACATAGTCTTTCATAAGTGAGAATCCAATTCTCAAAGAATTAAATTGGGCAGAACACAAAACTCAGTGCTTAGCACTCAAAGTCTGGTGTCAAGCACTCCATGTGCTCCTTATGCGGGAGCTATTTAAGGCTCAATGCTTAGCACTCAAAGTCTGACGCTCAGCGACAAGCGCTCCACGTGCTCCTCACGCGGGCGCTATTTAAAACTCAGTGCTTAGCACTCAAAGTCTAGTGCTCAGCGCCAAGCGCTCCACGTGCTCCTCACATGGGTGCTATTTAAGAGGAAGCGCTCTGCACTCATTGGTTGGCGCACAACGCCAAGCGCTCTACGTGCCCCTCACGTGGGCGCTACTAAAATAAAGAGTGCTCTGCACACATTGGTCGGCGCCAAGCGACAAGCGCCCCACGTTTTTCTCACGTGGGCAATGTTTAATATAAAGCGCTCTGTAAATAGAGCCCAACGCTATAAAGAATGTTTAACACTCAATAAAAAAACAAAGAAAGGGGGTGAGCATCAAAGCTTATATCAGTGCTCAGCATTATTGAACAAAAGGGCCGAGCCCAAATAAGTGTTCAACACTTTATTTAAAACTGAGTAGGTTGAGTCCATGTTGATCAAAAGTCCCTAATTCAGATCAACCGAGCCTATGTGTGTAAGTCTACGCTAGCGCCCCGGCCGTCTTTCAGACGCCAAATGCAGAACAAAACTTTTTAACTGGCGCTATCGTATACTATAACCCGGATCCGCCATTATCGCTAGACTAACAAACTACTAAGTGGGTAGAAATGTTATACCGAACGATCTGAGTCCTTCGGTCTTTAACCATCATCCCACGCTTTGTTGCGGCTGCTCCGATCTCGCTCGATCTCCGGTCTCCTCGTCCAAGTGGTACCACGTCAGCGGATCTTTAAACTGGCTCCCGCCTCTGACCTGAGGCAACTCAGTCATCAAGTTTGCTAAAAGAGATGACTAAGATTGATGTAGAGAATGAGTAGAACACTTTGTCTCGTTACATCCAAAACTATGGATGAACGGTTAATGAAGCTGCCTTTTGGATTGAGTAAATGAGAAATGAGCATACAAATTTTCATGAATCGAATCCATAATCTTTTTAATCAACCACACACCCCCTTTACAATGAGGGGTCGGCCACTATAAGTGAGGAAGGGGGGTGAGTGTAGGAGGGAGAGGAAGGTGACCATAAACAAAAGCTTATCATAACATTAATAGAAACAATGAGTCATAGAAAACACCTTGCAAAAAACATTAAATGAACAATGAGTCATCTTAACACATCATCAAAACATTAATGCAAATGGATGACTCACAAATCCTAGTCACTACTTCTAGAAACTTCCACACTCATCACCCTCATGATTCACCCAAGTGAAGAAAATATAAATCCGCATTAAACCAAATGTTTAATACGGGTGATATAAAACTGGCAACTTCCAAAAGCGATCCCGAAACGAATTTCAGGATAACCCCGTAACAGTATAAACATACCCGTATTTGTATTACGACCGAATACAAATGCAACTGAGACAAAGATATTATATCTACACAGTATAATACTCGGATCCGGCTTAAACCAAAGCCCACCAGTATTATCTGCCTGAAATATGACACGTGCGTAAACGCACGTGCATTTTCCGAACCCTGCCATAAAACCATACGGCCTCTACAATGTTTCACCCAAACTTGGGAAACTATCTGTGGGGGACTCTAATGACTCGTCAGTACCATGGCAGTGGGTTTAACCACAAGCCGTCAGCGGCACTAGCTGTGCGTAACGGCTGCCCATGTACTGACCTCAAGGGAAGCCGATGAGTGAACTCATCCAGGAACCCTACTGAGCCTAACAGTGACAATATACATACAATACGGTCCGTTCGTCTATGAGTATCGCATATCGGCCTAGGGGGCTGGTAATGTCAGACCCCCAATAGCGGTATAAGTCGTGTTGGAGTGTAACCCAGAACACCCTGAGATACTACTGGAGTACCTACCAGTAAATCTCCTGCCTCGGCCAAGGGGTTTGTGTAATAGCTCTCCTAGACACAGCGCGATCTCACCCCCAATACCGGGAAAGACGAATCCCCTGTCGATCCGCTCACTTGCCTCCATGTGGCTCGAGACTGTACCCAAAAAATACCTGTTTGCACGACTCCTTTGAGCCGTGGTAGGATAGAAATCAAAGCACAGTGGGAACTCACACGAGACAAATGACGACCTCAGGTCGATGAACTAACCTGTACACATGTCACCAGGGAACTGCTATCTGATGATAGGTATAATACCAACTAACAGGTTCCCGGCTAGTCCTTTCCGGTGTACTCATAATCCAATGAGCACATGTATACATCTTAGGTGATCCAACTGACACCAATGGCTTGTGAGACCGGCCACTGCCCCTCGTCGGGGTCTCGACTGTATACACTAGTCTACTCTGGAGTATCGATGCCCTGTCTCGAAACTCCCACGACTAGGGACCACAATTAAGGATGTGCTTATAGACTACCCAACTCTCACGTATATGATCGCCATCATACTGTTGGTAGTCAAGCAAGATCCTAAGGGCTCTATCAACGTGTAAAAGTGATCAGTCACCTGAACCTGTACACGACTGATAAAGGCAAACCAGATAGCATATTATCATCTCGAGTAAGACTGTCCTACCGGTATAGGTCCTCCTCAATCATTGCAATCACGTGTCTGCGATCCAATAATTGACTTTGAGGGCACAATATGCAACAATCTCCCACTTACACTTAAGGGTAATTATTGCGATGTCGCATACTCACAGCCCGTATGATACCGAACATCCAACTCCTCTACTAATCAGTTTCACAAAACCTATTTGTAAAACTATTGTGTTCGAGAAACAGCCTCAGTGAGTGGATCCGCCCTGATGTTTCTTTCTACGTCTCTCTTAATCTCAAGTTCGTGGAGAAAGCCATCTCCTGAATTGAGTAATACCTGTCTTAGAATATTTCCGGATATCTGATGGGACCTAGTTCATAAATGAACTCCAAATCCAAACTTCTTAGACTATATCCACAACTGAAACTAATCAGTGTCTAGCACTATGCCTCCCACGGTATCCTCTTGGACCACCTATCCATAATACTGTCACTCATCAGATGGAAAACTATAACTATAACAATCACTCTGTCATCTATGTCACTTTTGAAGCCAGGAATGATAATCGTCTCCCGAAGGAGGCTGCCGTCATCAAATCCGCAGAATATTCACTTATGTTCTAAAACCGCTTCCTTATGTTTCTCCAGGATTGGATTAATATAAAATTATCGCATCTAGTGCAAAAACAACATCTGGTGTGGTACTTGACATCTCACGATTGACTCAATTGCCTAAGCAAGTAAGATGTCAATCATGCTCATTCCTCTACCCTTTAGTCTGTAAGACACCTTTAGAGAAGGTGACTCCATCATCTGCAGGTACACCACCATGCCAGGAGTCATCTATTCTAAAATACTATTTGAATACTGTCAAAGTACCCAAATTGGGAAACTACCCAAATCTAGATCTAAAACCATAAATCTAGTAACCAGAATGTCAGATATTATATCCATATCCTTTGTGGAGATACAACTGTGTGACGACCACAGTATAACCGATCGTAGTATAGGAATTTTACTTCCTACTCTGTGTATGTCATCCAAATATCAGGACATCACACCCTACTACCTTCTTAAAATCCCCTATTCTGATGAAGTCAAACCTATGACTGTCACATCAAAAATAGATGATCTATCTCCGCTATATTTTCTCAAGTCTATAAATAGACATAAGCTACTTGCCCACTATGTTTCCGCTGCTCCCACTGACCACAACAACCCTCTGCAGAATAATATATACGTGCACTTCTAAAGCTAGTTTAGAACGACGCTATACTTAACCTCCTGCCGGGTCTCATAGCCTGGAACAACGGTAGTGTCAAGTCTGGGTAAACAATAACCTCCCTGTCACCGTCCTTGAGGCTACCAGAGTATCTCTTGGGTGTCTGAGGTTTCCCACCATATCTGTGGAGTTACTAATGGAATGTCAAATCTGATTGAATCTTTAGGCCCAATTAAATTTTCCGTAATCGTTTGCGGTTCTGGAATCACTTCCAGTCCTACCATACTCCCACTACTGTTTTCTGAAAAAAAAATCCATTTTACTAAAACTATGGCGAGTTAAGAACAATACCACTATTGATCTTCCAGATGGTAGAAAATCAACCCTCGTTATAGCCAGGGTCAACCCACAAACTGCCATTACAGAAACGTGCCTTGAGTTATCCAGATTCTGGTTTTAAGCATAAGCCGGACAACTCCCCATACCTTAACATCGTTAAGATATGAACCATTCTATATCCAATATAGAAACTTTGGCACTTATTTAATTGGAACCAGATTCAAATCATGCAGCTGTCTCCAGTGCATATCAACTTAATGGAAAGAGACTAATCAGCATTACTCAACTTAGGAATACATCCAATTATGAGTAACATGAAAGAGAAACAAGTTTCTCAAAACCATTACTATCAACTGAATACCAATCACAAGAATCTACATCTTCGATCTCTTTGAAGAATCCCGATACTTGCGACATCTGGTTCTCTACTTTATTCCTATACCCACAACTTCTCAAAAACTTAAACATTGTATTTCTACGAAACACTTGTCTAAAAACTAGAAAAGTCACAAGTAAACAGAACATAATACGAGGACCAACCCCTTTGTCCTTACGGACACTGGACAACATACAATACTCTGTATAAGTCCACTGAGTTGAATAACTCAAAACCTGTGCGTCGTAGGTTGAAAACTTTACCCAGGCGATTTCCTCAAATATCACCAATTACAACGAATTCCGATATAATGAGGATGATCACCTAATTCCCAATAACTTACTCCCACTCATCATCTATAAAACCATACAGATATGAGAATGAAACCTGGTAAATACATACCCTGGAGTAAGTATCTAATCGGGAAAACAGTTTTCCTTTAACAATGCACTGAAATATGAAAATGATTCGTAGGGGTATACTGGTATTCCTAGTAATGCCTCTTCTATAATCCAATTCATGACTTTAACTGTATATCTCTTTGCCATCTCTTCAAATCCCTTTATCTGTCTTTATTCATTACCTTCTGTACACCCCTTTAGGCTAAGTGGTTTTCTTCCTTCCCTACCGTTTGGCACCAGCCTATGGTTTGGAAGAAGACTATCTAGTAAGCATAATAGGTGTACTCTCCTAAACCAAGGAGTACTCGCAGCTTGAGAGAAGGTGATGATAAAAAACAACTGAATAATACCTTATTCTATTAAAGGTGACATAGGAGTGGCGATGAAGTAGGCGGTTTTGTCGTGAATGATAACAGTCGCAATTTACTTTGCTCTCTTTCTAATCCCTTTATTTTGTCTTTACATATTACCTTCTGCACACCCTACTTAGGCTAATTGGTTTTTCTTCATTCCCTACCTTTCGGCACCTGCCTATGGTTTGGAATAAGACTATCCAATAAGCGTAATAGGTGTACTCTCCTAAACTAAGAAGCCCTCGCAGCCTGAGAGAAAGTGATAATAAAAGACAACTGAATAAACCAATTTTATTTCTCCTGAACCTTGATCCATCCTCGAAGAAGTCCCTTCGAGTTCGTATATAACCATACGATGGATCTATCCAATAGAAGTGGATGTCCGTAGTAATACGGGGTATTCTGAGAAATGCAGAGGGTAAAAGAAGGAGTGGCAATGACTTATGCAACTTAGACAATCCAAAAGCCAGTATTTTAAGAAGGTTCGGTCAACTTGGTCACTGGGTCATAGTCTAGGGTCGGTCAAAGGTCGCTGCCAAAGAGAGAGAAAAAAGAAACACTCTGCGTCACTCTAACCTAGATCAGAATGGTTATCACTTTATCTAATCAGGAAACCTCCCACTGTACTGTCAAATTCTCCTCCAAACCTGAAAGAAGAATCAATCGGGATCACCCGAAGAGTAAACTAACTCATCAGTAGGAATCGGGATCCAACTCTCATCGCATGATAACGTGACGGAATCCACTCATGTTATCATACTCCATAAGGTATGCGCATACTTGGAAAGTTTCAGTTTCTTTAGAAACTACCGATATGATTTTTGCCCCATGCTCTTATGACCTTGGCTTTGGTCAAAATGTCATAAGTCACATGCCAAGTTCTACCCGTCACTATCTTATCAATTTGAACCCACTCGCACATGCCCCTGACTTTGGCCAATCGGCAGAATGACTGTCCCAAACCAACTCATCTATCTATGCAACAAATGAATACCCAGCAGCTACCAAACACTATGCCTTGACTTTGGCCAAAATGCATAGCTTGAATATTACTGAATACCCAAAAGAAATGACGGAGAGCTACGGCTGGTTTTTGGCGAAAAACCTTTAACGTAATGAACTTGATATCGCTAAAAGCACCTGATAGCTTTTTATAAAAATTTAGTGGCGAAAACCTTTGCTAAAGAGGTCACTCCCAGTGAAGGGATCTCGGCTCTTTCCTTGTAGAATGAGGTGCAGGATATTCCAACTGAATACCGCGATGCAAAGCAACTTGTAATCGACTATAGCGAAGTTATTACCTTGATGCAAACTTCTGCCCAAGGGGTCACTCCCGATGAAGGGATATCAGCCCTTGCCTCGTCGAATGAAGTGCAGGATATTCCAACTGAATACCACTGTGCAAAACAAAAGAAAACGTCTTTGTAATAACACCTTTTAAAACTGTTCCAACAACTGCCAAACAGGTTTGTTTCCTTTACATTGATCAGAATCAACGCAATCCCATCAATTAATCACACCAGAAAAGAACGAAAATAAAATGTACGTATATGCCATCCGCATTCGTCACTGGGTCCCGTCATCACCCGTTAGGTTACTTAACTAACGACAGAGCGGGGACTGGACTTGCGTGGGTGTAAAATATATACAACATCTAATAGTATATATATACCAATATACAATAATCGCTCCAGGCGTGATAATATGCAACATTACAGAAAAGTAATAAGCATCACAGAACAATACAGATAATCTGGGATCCCCGGGTTTCACAGAGCCGCTACTGAAACCCGACGTTCCCCTGGTCGTGTGGATAGCCTGTGCAATGAAACCTAGACCCCAACGGATGCGGCAAGTTACCCACCAAAACCTGAAGCGAGGCAGCCCCCTACAGCGAAGTGAATGGACCACCCTGCACTTCACGGAATCCGGTAACTTGAGCACCCCTCCTTGGGTCAACCTGTACCCCCTACGAGTGCGGCGAATAGTCTGCCAATTCTAGAGTAAGGCCCCTCTGTCTCTCAAAGCCATGAGATGCGAAACCGTTGCCCTCCATAACCCGGTTATCCGTGCATTCCGTCGCGGGGTAAAACCTAGTACAGAAATGAAAAATATGTACAACGGGTACATCGACCTCAGCCCGGTCGTGCCCCAAAAGAATATTATACAAACAGGCAGTGACGGCAGTCCACATGTTGGACGCTCGCCACGTAATATCAAATGTACAAATAAATTCAAACTGCACTACCATTGCACACTGCTATCCACCACGACAAATCCGCAACATCACAGCACAACACAGAACATCAACGCGAATGTCGCGTTCGCAAACCCGTCTAAAAGAGCTATAGCAATTAGACGCAATTTACCGCTAGAATGACATTCACGGTCGGAGATATAATGTAAGTACTGTAAACTAACAAGTTTAAAATTTCGATCGACAAAACTTCCCGAAGTGGGCCCCACGAACATCTGTTGTACAGTAACAAAATATGGGCCCAAAAGAAATATTCCAGAAACCACAATTTACCATGAAGAACACGCTGTAGAAATTTGGCTCACTGTTCTCACAAACTCGCGGCGGATCCGCGGCCAAACCCTGGTTTGAGCCGCGGATCCGCGGCCGTACTGTGGGATCGCGTGACCAAATTTCACCAGTTTTTTTATAAAAACCTGCATGAATTTCTGTGATGCTTAAAATCATTTTTAGACCAGTTTTAAAATCGAAAGAAACTTTGTACAGAAAATTGTAGTTTTCGAAATTCCGTTCGATCGATATTTTAAACGCGTTAGCACAAGTTAGTAAAACTTAATGGCGTGGCTCTGATACCAATGTAAGTCTACGCTAGCGCCCCGGCCGTCTTTCAGACGCCAAATACGGAACAAAATCTTTTTAACTGGCGCTATTGTATACTATAACCCGGATCCGCCATTATCGCTAGACTAACAAACTACTAAGTGGGTAGAAATGTTATACCAAACGATCTGAGTTCTTCGGTCTTTAACCATCATCCCACGCTTTGTTGCGGCTGATCCGATCTCGCTCAATCTCCGGTCTCCTCGTCCACGTGGCACCACGTCAGCGGATTTTTAAACGGGCTCCCGCCACTGACCCGAGGCAACTCGGTCATCAAGTTTACTAAAAGATATGACCAAGATTGATGTAGAGAATGAGTAGAACACTTTGTCTTGTTACATCCAAAACTATGGATAAACGGTGAATGAAGTTGCCTTTTGGATTGAGTAAATGAGAAATGAGCATACAAATTTTCATGAATCAAATCCATAATCATTTTAATCAACCACACACCCCCTTTACAATGAGGGGCCGGCCACTATAAGTGAGGAAGGGGGGTGAGTGTAAGAGGGAGAAGAAGATGGCCATAAATAAAAGCTTATCATAACATTAATAGAAACAATGAGTCATAGAAAACACCTTGCAAAAAACATTAAATGAACAATGAGTCATCTTAACACATCATCGAAACATTAATGCAAATGGATGACTCACAAATCCTAGTCACTACTTCTAGAAACTTCCACAATGTGCTTATAATTTTCCAAACTGATCTTAACACCAAACCCAACTACAGGTTTTCCAACCAAAACTGGTTCAAGGGTACATCTCTCCACACCTTTGATACATGTCGTCGTAATTTTTCAACGTCTTCAGAGAGGTGGAGGGTCCCGATAACCAATAACTCTTGGACCTTAACGTCCCTAAACTAAACTCCATGGACTATGATGTCCTTAAACTTATGGACCGTAACGTCCCTAAACTAAACTCCATGGACTATGATGTCCTTAAACTTATGAACATTAACGTCCCTAAACTAAACTCCATGGACTATGATGTCCTTAAACTTATGGACCAAAACATCCCTAAAATAAACTCTATAGACTATGATATTCGTAAACACGGACTATGATTTCCTTAAACTTATGGACCGTAATGTCCCTAAACTAAAACGACGGAGCCCAAATGCTCTTTCGCTGGATCAAAAATGATCATAAACCCTCGTTAACTAGATCTTAGTCTAAAATTAGGCTAACGTATCAAAAATTTAAGTTGATCTTAATCTCGAACGAGATTAATAATCCTTAAATCAACCAAACCCAAATCTAAGAAAATACGGATTTGGAATAATCCGCGCCCTACGGGCGACAATATAAATTAGTCTCTGTATACAATCCACGGGCAACCAAAAATAAAACAAACACACACGACACGAAGTAAACATCTGGAGCAGGAGAAAGTAGCTATCGCTACGCGGTAACATAACTAACTGTAGGAGCTTGCGCTTGCAGGGAAGAGCATCCCCAAAATCAAAAAACCCTCACAACAAGAGGGAATCTGACGAATTCTGCTACAACGGCCGCATCTGTCCAAACCTCCGATACACGGTGCCATAAATCAACTTGGTATCTTCGGAGAGGTAGATGGATCAAACCAAATAGCATCTACCCCTAAAATTCAGGCCAGACGTCCCAACGTCCCGGTCGCATCTTTCGGCGGTAAACAGATTCTGGCACGCCCGGTGGGGCCTTTTACTCTTTCCACTCCACACTTTATGTGTCGTGTTTCGCGAACAAATCGTGATCTGCTATGGTTGCCTGTGGATTCGAGGTACTAAGATTTGGTGTCTTGCTCCATGAAGAAAAGAAGATGACGTCAATGGCTTCTAACTGCACAAATTGCAACAACAATTGCCACTCCGTCCCTGCTGGAGGAGTAACTTATGGGCCCCAAGCGGCCTCCATCTTCGCAATGCCCGTACAACAAGTGACATAGGCCACCACTGGATTGTTCTTCGGGACAATGCTTCCACCAATAGCTTCAACTCCCCAGTGCCATCACAGGAAAATCTAAAGAAGTTGGTCTTCGATCGGCTTGCAACTACCACGGCCCCTCTCAACGGGTCGTCCAAGCCACGGCCTCAGTCTTCGACAGGCTGAGCTTAAGCTCAAATGGGCCCGCAAATAGGCTCGCAATACCAGAGAAGGCTATCCCAACTCCTGATACAGATGGGGTCGTCCGAACTACTTCCCCTACTTGAAAGTCAGCCTTCGACGGGTTGATCATTCCTTCCGAGTGGATGTCAGTCTTTGACAAGCTAGCGCTAATAACAGCATCTCCTCAAAGCAGGGGGCATGATGAAGCCACTCTGACGATAGAGGTGATCCCGGTTACACGACACGCTCGACGTCGCTACTGTCGCCGAGTGAGGAAAGCTGGGGGTAGTTCCCTATCTGGACTTACCCCACCAGCTCAAATGATGGAAGTTGATGTTGCTATTCCAACTGGGAATAGCTTTGAGCCACTCAGAAGGGTGTGCAAGAATTCTCCAATTGTCGTACTGAAAAAGTCTCCTCCACCTGTGGAGAACGTTACAAAGGAAAACCCGGAACAGCCCTCTCAGCGGCTGTCCTCCAAAATCCATAGGGTCTAGCGAAGAGTCCAAGACTCTATAATTAACAAAGATTACTCCTGCCGACAAAAGAAAATGAAGGTACGACAAGAATAGGATCACCCCGCCGCCATGCTACGGATGGTATTGTCTGCACGGGTGCCTATTGCAACAGCCCCCTCAACTTCGACCGCCCATAAAAGGAGAAGGCCGGAGAAGATCCCCATGTCTACGACAAATCTTAAGGGTACTGAACCAAAACGCCTCAAGTCTGGGAGCATGGTAGTGCACACCGTCTACATGGCTTCCGGAAAAGAGGAAAGCCGTACTTCTAAGGGTCATCAACCACTTACACGGTCTGTAATAAAGGCTCAGGAGCAACAATAGAAACTTCAGGAGATGCTAACAAAGATGGCCGCACTTACTGGGCAGAAAGAAAGCCCAGAAGTATGGTCGGATCAACGCCAGGAACACGAAACCGACGCCGAGTTCCTCCGAAGAATGGTTAAAAAGAAAGATAAAGAAGCCGCAGAACAAGCGGCTAATATAAAACAAATGGCGCTCCTGTTCTAAGATATGGTAGGGATGATGATCCAGCTGGACCCTCCAGCCGAAGATCCCCCAATAATCGTTGAATACGACAGAGGGGAGACATCAAACCCTCTTCCGTCTTTATCGGCAGCCAGGGAGGAGACAATCTCGAAAGCTGCGCTTGATGACTACATAGCTCAACAGATACAAGCTCATCAAGCAAGTGAAGCTACTGGCTACGTCGTCAGAACTGGGCGACCATATCCAGGCTGGTACGATCAAATTAAGTACCCACCGGGATATACAATCCTTAAATTTCACGTGTATAAAGGGACGGGCAATCCCCATCAGCAAGTCGCTCAGTTCAGGGATCTTTGCAGCAATACTGGAGGTGATGAAAAACTGCTACTTTGCCAGTTCGTCGGCAGCCTAGCGGAGACGGCATTCGAATGGTACTCGGAGCTTCCGAATGACTCCATCAAAAAATTCACAGAAATGAAGTTGCTATTCACCCAGCATTTCACAAGCGCCAGCGAACGCACCCCGATCACGGCATTGATCAAATCCAGGGTGAAGCCAGGAGAGACATAGGTTCAGTATGCAATTCGGTGGTGGAACCTATGGTCGAAATGCGAACAACGCATAGAAGAAACTCCTGCCGTGGGCATGTTCATGGGGACCCTAGATCCATAGGCAACTATATCCCAATTCATGATGTTCTTCAAACCGACCACTTTCCAAGCCTTGATCGACAAGCTGGCCCAAATGGACCAGATGGGCCATAGACCGCCTTCCTCGAAAATGGAGCTTTGAAATGAAAAGGTCAAAGGGAAAGCGACCTTCGTCGCCAACGCTCAGCAACAGCCGAGAGATCTGAAGCCAGCTGTTCTCCAAAACGATAAACAGCGATCACTCAGAGAAAAGCTGAGAAGTCCTTACTCATTCCCTCGGGATAAAATGAGAAGACTGTTCGAACTGGCGGTGTGCAACAGGATCATCACTCAGCCGGATCCAAGACGCCCACTGCAACCAGGCAACGTCGACAATCCTAATTACTATCCCTACCATAGAGTAGTGGGTCACCCAATCGAAAATTGCTACATTTTCAAAAACTGGATTGAGAACCAGTATCAATAAGGCAAATTCGCGTTGTCTGAAAACTGGAGGGTGAACTCGCCACAACCGCACGCTCCTAAAAAGATGGACACGCCGGGGGAATCATGCTCATTTTTAGAGGAATCTGTAGGAAGTTGTTCTGTTGGCTAAAACTAAAAAAATACTGAAGGATCTTCAAGCATGTCCGACGATCAGGTGGAAAAGCCCGCTAGAGCCAGAGATTATTGAAGAGATGCTGAAACCGCACCCAACACCGAGAATTGGTAACGATGGACAAAATACCTTGGCTCAGCTATCACGACCCACTCCCAAACACAGATGGTATTGTCCGCTCTGGCCTAAACTGCACGGTTTTGTCCCTTTGAATGAACCCGGGGCTACTTCCTAGTAGGTCACCCATCCTAAAATTTCTCTGGCTCAAGCACGCTTAACTACGGAGTTCTTCAAACTCCGGAGTTCCGATTCAACCAAAAGGCAACTCCGGTTATAAGAGTGGTATCATTCCATTTATAGTTCAAATCGTGCCCTCTTTCGGAATGGAATTCGATACTCCCTATTGTTCTGGTGGGTCCCCGTGTGCAACCGTATCGGTTACATCCCCACCTCGATACCGGATAACATCTTACTTCTCACGGGATAGGTGGTATTCAGCCCCAACTCCACCTGGGGTATTACATTCCTCCCCCCCACTTAGAACAATAGTTCATCCTCGAACCGCAGACCTATTTTTAAGGGACCGGCTCTGATACCATATTTGTCACGACCCACCCCTAAACACAAATGGTATTGTCCGCTCTGGCCGAAACCGCACGGTTTTGTCCCTTTGAATGAACCCGGGGCTACTTCCTAGAAGGTCACCCATCCCAGAATTTCTCTGGCTCAAGCACGCTTAACTATGGAGTTCTTCAAACTCCGGAACTCTGGAGTTCCGATTCATCCAAAAGGCACCTCTGTGTTATAAGAGTGGTATCATTCCATTTATAGTTCAGATTGTGCTCTCTTTCGGAATGGAATTCGATACTCCCCATTGTTCTGGTGGGTCCCCGTGTGGATCCATATCGGTTACATCCCCACCTCGATACCGGATAACATCTCACTTCTCACGGGGTAGGTGGTATTCAGCCCCAACTCCACCTGGGGTATTACATTCCCAGCAGATATACGACGTCGTAGCGAAGATATAAACAAAATAAATGAAACATCATACTAGTGATAAGCAACATAGTAAAGGCCGGCTCACTCGAGCACGACACCCAGAGTTACAAGAATATACAATTTCGATCCTCACAACTCGTTTCTAAGTCAATACATGAAGGTAATAGATGGAGAGTACTGGATACAAAAGATATACAATGAACATCATCGAATAACCGTAAACCTACCTATAGCAAAAGGTATCACAACCGACCGTAGCGGTATCCACTGAAATAGGTACAAAAAGACGCCCTGCCGCGACTACTCTGAGGGTCAAACCTGTAAAACACAAGGCCCAACTCCCCCAAAGGACCGAGGTCGCCGGAATTTTTCCCTATTGTCGCCGGCCAAAACCGATCAGGTGGGTTCATGCTTCAGGTGTACACTCAGGGTCACTAGTACATAACTACTACATTGCTAGATTTTACTGTACACACTCGGGATCACAGCAGATCAAAGAGACTCCAATATGACACTAAAAAATACGATATATGCACAAAACTATACATTTTGTGCTCTAAACCACAACTACAAGGCAACACAACAATATAAACACCTAATTATCAGATAGAGGTCATTACCTATCCACTCTTGCTCAAAAATCCAATCTTTCCAAACTTCATGTCATCTTAGTGGCTAAGTCAAGACTTGAGAAGTGTTTTAGTGGTGTTTAATGAAGTTTTGCAAGGTTTTGTGATGAAGTAGTGAGGGTTTCAGTTGAGAGAAGAGAAGAAGAAGAATAATAGAGAATAAGAGAGTGAGGTGAGAATGAGGGATTGAAATGAGAATTGAAATGAGATAAGGATGATAGGGTGAGTGTAGGGTGAGTGTATCCTTACACATACTCTCTCCCTCACTTCATAAATGCAAGCATGCTTTCTCCATGAGTCACCTTACCACCTCCCTCATTTCAAAACAAGTGGATAACCATCACAACAAAGGCTAAGTGCAAGGTTAACATGGCATGGATTTATTTAAGGTGACATGGCTACTAAATAAAGTTAACACTAAATAACCCCCAAGGAAACATGCACAAGTGTGTGCAAGCCAAAACAAATAATAATAAAATATTGATTAATCTTTAAAAAAATGTGAGAAAGCTATTTTGGTAATCTTTTAATTAAAAACCCGCATCATCGTTTAATTAACACTAATCGCATTGTAAGGTGTTACACCAGCCGTCGAAGTCTTCGAAGAAGAAGGAGAAGGCCAAGAAGCCCGTGCAGCCTGACGACAAGCACATGGATCTGCAAAAGCATATTGACGCACTGAAGGAATATAACCAGAAGATGCGAACCCCAGTCACACTCCAAGAGTTTCTCAACCATATCCTTGAGAACTGAAATAATGACAATGATGAGGGAGAAGACTCGTCAGAAGAACCCGAGGATTATGTGGCAAGTTATCACATGATCTCTCTTTCACCAGTAAATGATGAAGAAGCCCACTCGGCATCAGAAGATAATATAGAGGAGCTAGGGGCAGGATCGGTACCAAAATCTTTGGAACCGTCAGACGAGATGATTGACATGCTGCTGAACGAAGCCCGTCAGAAGAGCAAAGCTGATCAAGAGTGTGAAATGGCCATATTCGAAAGGGCCAGGCGTCGGCATCAAGTTGAAAAGTCATGGTAGGGATGAGTCACAATGCACTCCAACCAGGTCGAAACATGCCCGCGGTAGATGTTCATATCATAATATTGCATTATTATATTCCCCATTCTTATGCATTTTACAAATAAACAGGTGCTTTTCACCCATGTCTGCTACATAGTTGCAGATTACAGATTCTCGGGACAAAAACAGTGAAAAATAAAAAAGACGATACAAAAGTGAGACTACGACCAATAAATGGTGGAATCTTGATCAAGTCTACACGAAGATCGGTTCATAAAGTACAAAGCAGCGCAAGGTTCAAGACTTCGTCACGAAGCAACGGTAAAAGTCCACTATAATTATTCACTGTGGAGATCTGGAAGAAACCTAGAAGCCAATCTGAGAAAACAACTAAAGAAAATTGAAGGAAACATGCACCGGAAGGAACCAGAAGAAATTGAGCCTACAAGAACCACATACAGCCGCAAAACCGCGACCAAACGTGGGCTTTGGCCACTGATCCGCGACCACGTGGCATAAGTGTCGGGGGAAAAAGTCTTGAGGCAGCGTCGGTGTGTTGACTAGTTCTTTTCTTAGGGGGTATTTTTGTAATAGCAGATATGAAGCGATTGTAATCTAGGGTTTCTATGAATCTATAAATAGAACCCTAAAAACCTGATTTAGGTCATGCCTCTTTTCATTTCATAAATTCAGATCTGTAATTTCTGTGTTGATGTTTGGAGAGAGCCATCAATAAAGTAAGATTTCTATTTCATTGCCTTAGTTTACTTTTAATTATTTGCCCTAGTTAGATAGTTAGAATGTCATTCAATTCCCTAATGAGTGAGTAGTCTCCTCGCTTGTTAGGGTTAGCTTTGGGGAAGGCTTGAGAGATGAAGATCTCTCACCCCTTTCTTGCCCATCATAAGTTTTTATAGGATTCCATGCATACATAACACACCATTCCTACGGCACCCTATCCCCCGAGGTAGCGGTGATACCGTAGTATAAAGGACCGGTTGTATATATTTTCCATGGACGTTAGGGTAAGAATTAAGAAAGGAAGGACAAGAACCTAGAGGAAGAAATATCGTTTCTTCCCGATGGTACTAATCCCCTTTATTAATTATTACCATAACACCTAATAGATCTAAAATAGGGCATTGAAAGCGGTGAGGAAACATTCAATTTCCAAACTTAATCTAAACCTAATCCTAGCAAAATTCTAGTCTTTAGTATAAATCAATTTAGGTTTTAGAGATAATCCATTCACAACGTTTGGAATTAACTCGTTCGAGCAAATTAGAAAAGACACAACATCCCTATGGACCAACCCGTACCCACCGGCTAGCTACCAAGCGACGCCGTTCTTGATTGCGGTTAACAAATATTTTTGATCATAAATCTATTAAAAATCAAACGGCGCCGTTGCCGGGGATGGTGTAGTATTTTCTTTTTGCAATTTCGGGTTAATAAAAATTAAAAAATCATAAACACAGAAAATAAAAATATATAAAAATTTTATCATTCTTTTATTGTTTGAAGGGTTTATCTTGTAAATTTTGCAGGAACAACAAAGAAGTTCGGATCTGGAAAATTCCAAAGATCAAAACAGAAAAAGGCAGATCTGAACAGCAGAGGATTTTACCAACAGAACAACAGAAAACTTTTTTGGAACTGTGCCGTCGCTTCTACCGCGGAAGCGCCGCCTGATCCTACTTCCCGCCGCGCATCCGCGGTCTGCTGACGTCATCAGCAGACCAGAAAAATTTTTAGGCACCGAACAGTCCAGGAGACCGCGATTCCGCCGCCATAGCCCTGCTGCGACCGCGCATCCGCGGTTATCTGGTGACTTCAGCAAAAGAAATTTCCACTGTATGTTTTCTCTCTCCTCCTCTACAAATCCCCATATCTCTTCTGTCAAATTTTCTGCGAGATTCTTTGCGCTTAAAGAAATGTCTCCCCCTTCCAATAATTGATCTTATGCAGGATTCTTTGCGCCGCGCTAAAAATAAAAAAAAATTGATTGCAAGTGATTGTTACTGCTTTGCCTATTTTTAATCTGACTTTAAGCGGCTTGAGACCAATTCAGATTGGGTAGGGATTTCATCACCCTTCCCAGGGCCCCAGAAATCACATAAGGCATATTCATTGACCATTATTTAATTAAAAAATACTAGACTCGGCCCTAAGGACGTCGTGCTCAATAGGACAGAGGACTAGTTGTAGGCATCGGCCGTTGATCATAACCTGACTTTGTGGTGTCTAGGCAAGTGTGTCTAAGGCGAGTGGTTACTTAATTAGGGCCACTACTTGTAGTGGAGAGCCTCCCACTCACCTGGCACTTACCTGGCCGCAATTGGCAGTAAAGAGGCGGTTTGAGGTCCTATTTCTATCCCTTTGGAACAGCTAGGAGCTGTCTAGCTGACCTAGGTGACCCTAGATCTAGGCCTGATTGTGCATTTGTGGTTGATTGAAAGTGTGTCAAAGCCCATTATCGAAAATCTTTTTTGCAAAAAGTTCCAAATAAAGAGAAAAAGAAAAAAGGTAAATTTTTTTTAAAAACTTGCAACTTGTCGCTTAAAATCCGTGCACCCCACCACCACTCACCTTCTTTCCATTGACGTTTTCTTACCCCCACATTCTGTTTTTCACTTTTTGATTACACTACCTCTTTAGTGTATGTCTGGTTAGACTAGGGACACTAGCGCCCGATTAGTCCGTATTTCGTTGGTACCGACCGACGAAGCTTTTGACTCCGAGTCGAAATTCTTTCCACTTCCATACCTTCCCTTCCAAATTCTTCGTCCGAAGGTATGTCGGGATATAATCCTAACAACATCTTACCCACGGAACTGATTCCACCTCCGTTAGGTGCGAATAACCCGCAACACCTGCCTGTTGAAGCGCCCCAACGAATCGCGCTCCAGGATCTCTTCTACCCTGTCCGCACCGCCTTACCTACCTGTCTTTCACTCCCACCGGAAAATGGGGACAATTTTGAGATAAAACCCCACTTCAATAATATGCTGCCAAAATTTCACGGACTGGAATCCGAAGATGCCTACATCTTCATAAACAAATTCTAAAACGTTTGCGCCATGATGAAAACAACCCAATTATTAAATGATGATATAAGGCTAAGGGTCATTCCTTTCACCTTATGTGACTTAGCCGAGAAGTGGTTATACAGCACAGCATCACATTCAATTAGAAATTGGGATGAGTTTGTTAAAGCTTTACTTAAAAAGTTTTATCCTCATCACAAGATCGCGAGAATTCGCAATGAGATTATACAATTTTCCCAGCTTCCTTCCGAGCCATTTTGGAAGTTTTTTGAAAGATTCAAAGACCTACTTGTTCAATGCCCTCACCATGGGTTCGAAAATTGGAAACTTTGCCAAACATTATATGAGGGATTGAACCCAGCAATGAAGCAGTTGGTAGAAACCATTTGTCAAGGTCACTTTCTAACCAAATCTAGTGAGGAAGTGTGGCAGTTTCATGAGGATCTTGCTGAACAAACACTTCAGTGGGAAAGCACCAAGACCACCTCATCATCTTCTATTGGTCAATCTAGGTCAGGCATACATCAATTAGATATGTCGATTTCTATGAAGGCCGAGATAGCCGCACTTACGAAAAAGCTAGAAGCCATTGAGACCAAAATCTCATCGCCTTCTCCTGCCCCTGCTTTACCCCAACGGACTGTTTGTGCTTGTTGTTCGGATCCATCACATCTTGCCGAAGAGTGTCCTTATAATCCACCTGTTCAAGGACAAGATCAAGTCAATGCTGCCTTTCAGCAACGACAAAGAAATGATCCTTACTCTTCAACCTATAATCCGGGTTGAAGGAGTCACCCAAATTTTGCTTGGAATCAAAATCAATAATTCCAAGGAAACAACAACTTTCAAAGGCCTCCTCCTCCACAACAACAAGCACCCCAACAAACTCAATACCAGCAACCTTTCCAACCACAATCTTATCCAAATCAAACGAACAATTTTGTGCCTAACAACTTTTACCCTCAAAACAATTTTATTCAACCAAATGATGATAAGGTTATCTCGCTAGAAAAAAGTCTAGATGCGTTTCTCAAATAATCTACATAATCCGCAGCAAGGTTGGAGACTTCCATCCAGCCTTTGGTGCACAACAATGCTTCACACGATCAAAGCATCAAATCTATTGAGGCACAAATTGCACAACTAACTGCTGCGTTGAGTGAGAGAGAAAAGGGAAAGCTTTCATCTCAATTATTGCCAAATCCCGGTCACACACACAACGCACATGTCGCATATGAATATCAAAATCATAATGTTAATGCGGTGACCACGTTGAGATCTGGAAGATTGTTGCAAAATAATGTGGGTATTAGTGATGACACCCCCGCCGGTGGTTCTTCTTCATCTTCTTTTTCTTCTTCTTCTTCTTCTCCATCTTCTTCTTCTTCACCTTCATCTTCTTCATTAGAGCCTATTCTTCATTCTTCAAAAGGCTCTTCTTCTAATCTGAACGGACCCACTTCTCACTTCACGAACACACCCACACCGAGATCCGTTCCAATTCCACATTCTACTCCACAGACATTGGACTCAACAGATTATCAAAATGCTCCATTTCCAAACAGGTTGAGTTCCAATAAACCAACTCCACAAATGGAGAAGATTGTGGATTTATTTAAACAGGTTAGTATAAATATACCTCTCTTGGATACAATCCAACAAGTCCCTTCTTACGCGAAAATCTTAAAGGGCTTATGCTCCTCAAAGAGAAAGTCACAAACACCCAAGAAAGTGCTAGTAGCAAGTGCCGTAAGCAATGCTATTAACCAACGTCAACCCTTACCCTAAAACGAAAGGACTCTGGCTGTCCTACAATTTCAATAACAATTGGGGATAAGAACATCAATAGAGCACTTTTAGATCTTGGGTCTAGTGTTAACCTGCTTCCCTACTCCGTGTACAAGCAATTAGGGGTTGGAGAGTTGAAACCCACTCGTTATACTCTCCAAATGGCTGATCGATCAATCACCCATCCTAGGGGTGAGTTAGAGGATGTGTTGATCAAAGTAGGGGATTTCATATTCCCCGTTGATTTTATTGTTATGGACACACAACTTGTTGCTAACCCACGGAACCAAATTCCGGTGATCCTCGGTCGACCATTTTTGGCCACTTCCAATGCCGTAATAAATTGTCGCAATGGATCCATGACTCTATCCTTCGGGAAGATATCTAGTGAGTTCAATATTTACAATATAGGAAGTCTGCCCCCCGTGCCTAAAACTAGTACACAAGAAGTTTGCTCTATTCACGAAATCACGCAGGAGGACTGCGAGCTTGAAAGATTTCTGTTTGATGACAACAGTTTTGACGCCACTAGTGCGTCTCTCCTTGAATCTAACACAGTTGACACAGCCGATATTGATTATGAATGATTCACTTTTGCGGATGATTTTGACGACTCACCGCCCGAATATGAATCCTTTGAATTTTTGGATGAGTTAGTTGAACCATCCGATTCGGTTGTTTGCAGTGATTTAGAACCCTTGTTGTAATCCTTTGAGTTCAAGGTAGATTCCCCAATTTTACCTTTGATTGTTTCGCCTCCGAACTCGAACTCAAGCCCTTGCTATCTCACCTTAAATATGCTTATCTAGGTGAGAATGAGACATTTCCCGTTATCATATCAGCCTCTCTAGCCCTCGAGCAAGAGAAAGCCATTTTAATGGTCTTACAAGATAAGCGGCAAGCTTTCGGCTGGACTGTGGCGGACATCGAGGAGATTAGTTCCCTCATAATTGAATATCATATTCATATGATGGATGATGCCAAGTCAATAAAGGATCCACAGAAACATCTTGGGGATTGTGTGGATAATCAACCTCCTCATTTAGAAGTTGAACCACCCCCTTTTCTTTTAATAAGCTATGAGAATGCCAATATTCCACTGATTTATGATTATTCACATTCTCGTTTTGATTCATCATCACCTCCTATCTATTCACTTCCACACTTTCCATACCACCACTTCTATCTTCCCCAATTCTTTTTGGATCGGTACAACATGTTCTTCCACCGACCGATACTCTACACAGATAAATTTTTCAACTGGTTGGTGTTGACGTTTGGTCTTTGCAAAGTTTGGCAATGACGATTAACATTGTTTCAATGAAGTTTGGGGGGGCTTTTTGTATATATATTTCGTTTTAACAATAAAAAAATATAAAAATAATTATAAATAAATAAACAGGGGAGTGCAGACATTTTGACCCTCTTGGTGTAGCATGACAGTGAGGACACTGTCAAGTTTAAGTTTGGGGGTGTGCTCGCTAAGCCTTCTTCCTTCGCATTCATGTGTATATTTTTGCATTTGCATTCTTATTTTTAAAAACCCATAAAAAATTGAAAATTTCAAAAATTATAAAAATGAAAGTATTCAATTTTGGCCTTAATTGACTTGAGTTTAACAAACAAGTTAACTAGTTAGGAACAACTAGATTCTAGACTTAGTAAATTAAAAACCCTAAAAATAACCTTTCTTAAAAATTTAACGGTAGAAAGTATATGTCTTTGTAGTTTATTTAGAAATAGGCAAATTTTGAGTTCACTTCTTGGGCTAAGTTAAAACAAGGGAAGAGTATTGATGTTTTTATTAAAGTATAAGTTTGAAAAATAATTCCTAGCTTAAGTCTAAATTCTGAAAAGATATACCCTACAAATTGCACAAACACACACCTTGAAACTTGGAATAGTAGAGGAGACCTTGAAATGCTCTTGTCTAAAGTCCTTAGTACGAAGAAAATAAAATAAAAATTCAAGTGTGAATAAAGAGATAATAAAAAAATGAACACTGGTTTTTGTGATTACTTAAGGCTGCAAAAATAGAAAAATATTTTGCAAAGGTGCTTCATCACCTAGTGCCTTAGACCAACTGGTTTGGGAGTCACTGCTAAAGCCTTAGGTGTTGCAAGACTAGGAATTATGCTTTAATGTGCAAACACATCTTGTAATCGGTTGTTGGTACCTCAAGAAGTATTAATTTATCGCATGAAGGATGTGTGAGCGAAATTCATCTAAAAATTCACCAATTAAGAAGTGTTTTAAACAACAGACAAGAGTATGATAGCTTGATTTGAATTTCCAAGTGTAGAGGTGATATATACACACACGTAGGGGTATGTGATTGGGGTTTAGATAAGAGAAAGGAATGAAGAATAGGACTTATATCTTTAATAGAGATGATAAAAATTCCTAAGTTGAGATAAAACCCTAGAAGGAAAACTTAAGAGATGCTAAAAGCTAAGTAAGTCTACAGAACATATATAATTTTAAGTTAAATGATAAGAAAGCATGAAGAATACGGGTGGATGATTTATGAGTCGAAAATAATAGAATTCCTTGTTAGAAAACCAAATTGGAGAATAAAAGTAAATAGGCCTAAATTGATAGGATTTTGTGGGTAGTATCCGCTGAAAACACTCAGGTGACAACACTCCTCCTACTATGGACACCTAGAGGTTTAACGGCTTGTTGCACGAGCTCAATGCAATCGTGTTTCCCTACGAAAGTGAGGTTAGGATTTTGTTGAGAACAAAACTAGGTTTGTTCAAGGACGAGCAAAAGATAAGTTTGGGGGTATTTGTTCATATCATAATATTGCATTATTATATTCCCCATTCTTATGCATTTTACAAATAAACAGGTGCTTTTGACCTATGTCTGCTATATAGTTGCAGGTTACAGATTCTCGGGACAAAAACAGTGAAAAAGACAAAAGACGATACATAAGTGAGACTACGACCAATAAATGGTGGAATCTTGATCAAGCCTACACGAAGATCAGTTCACAAAGTACAAGGCAGCGCAAGGTTCAAGACTTCATCACGAAGCAACGGTAAAAGTCCACTACAATTATTCACTGTGGAGATCTGGAAGAAACCTAGAAGCCAATCTGAGAAAACAACTAAAGAAAATTGAATGAAACATGCACCAGAAGCAACCAGAAGAAATTGAGCCCACAAGCACCACATACGGCCGCGGAACCGCGGCCAAACATGGGTTTCGGCCGCGGATCCGCGGCCACGTGGCACAAGTGTCGGTGGAAAAAGTCTTGAGGAGGCGTCGGTGCGTTGACTAGTTCTTTTCTTAGGGGGTATTTTTGTAATAGCAGATATAAAGTGATTATAACCTAGGATTTCTATGAATCTATAAATAGAACCCTAAAAACCTGATTTAGGTCATGCCTCTTTTCATTTCATAAATTTAGATCTGTAATTCCTGTGTTGATGTTTGGAGAGAGCCATCAATAAAGTAAGATTTCTATTTCATTGCCTTAGTTTACTTATAATTATTTGCCCTAATTAGATAGTTAGAATGTCATTCAATTCCCTAATGAGCGAGTAGTCTCATCACTTGTTAGGGTTATCTTTGGGGAAGGCTTGAGAGATGAAGATCTCTCACCCCTTTCTTGCCCATCATAAGTTTTTATAGGATTCCATGCATACATAACACACCATTCCTACGGCACCCTATCCCCCGAGGTAGCGGTGATACCGTAGTATAAAGGACCGGTTGTATATGTTTTCTATGGACATAAGGGTAAGAATTAAAAAAGGAAGGACAAGAACCTAGAGGAAGAAACATCGTTTCTTCCCGATGGTACTAATCCCCTTTATTAATTATTACCATAACACCTAATAGATCTAAAATAGGGCATTGAAAGCGGTGAGGAAACATTCAATTTCTAAACTTAACCTAAACATAACCCCAGCAAGATTCTAGTCTTAGTATAAATCAATTTAGATTTTAGAGATAATCCATTCACAACGTTTGGAATTAACTCGTTTGAGCAAATTAGAAAAGACACAACATCCCTGTGGACCGACCCGTACTCACCGGCTCGCTACCAAGCGACGCCGTTCTTGATTGCGGTTAACAAATATTTTTGATCATAAATCTATTAAAAATCAGTAGACAAAAGTAGGCTTAACACAAGGAAATGGTTCGCTAAAGCCCTGTCGATGGGAATGAAGCTGGCCCCTTTCAAAGAAAATATTCCTGAGGATATGTACCTTGACTAAGTGGACGTCCATCCGAGCTACTGCTTGTACCATCGGAAGGTTACACATCCCACTGATGAATGCAATGCTGTCACGCCCCGCTTTCCAGTGTACGGGCAGAGGACGCGACAAGACCGCTACGTATTTACTATGAAGTAAATACGCTAAGCGTATCTAAGCAATATAAAAGTAAATGCACAAGAGACAAGATATAATAAAACAGCAACTTTATTTATTCACTTTCTTTCTATACAATGCATGGAAAAGTAAATACAACTGAATGAAAGCAATGCCTAAACAATGGCATAACAGAAAAGGAAAGTACTGAAATAAAAGTGTACAATGAACTAAATCTCTGGGTCTTCAATGAAGTGGTCCAAGTCTTCACTAGTGGGCTTGATCTCCAGAGTGTCCAGATCACCTGAAGACATTCAAAGAAGAAGAAGAAAGAGAATTTCGTCAGCGAACAAATCGCTCGGTAAGTCCCAAAGATAAGTAGAGAAATAGAATAGACAAAAAGAGAAGGTGGCTTTTAAAGTTGTATTATATTGTTTTAGTGTTAACGTTGTTGTTTGTAGCTTGGTACAGAAGGATGCCAGTGCATACGAGAGGAGTCTCTATATGCCAGAGATTAGAGGCAAGTATAGTTCAAGGAACCATTTATGCCACGGTACAACAGCAACTGGATTTAGGTTAGGTGTATTAAATCTTACTGTCTCGTGCCACTTCTAACACCTTCCGTACCAATCTATCCCTTAAACCCCGCGATATCTTATTTGTATCGTTTGTATTGTGTTGTCTTGTAATATAGATTGTATAATTAGATGACTTGCCAAAACCATAATATCAGTAAATGGATGTAACAGAAGAATCATGGATGTAACTGGATAATCATGTAAATGGAAGTATATCCATGGTTCGGTTTGGTCAATATAGATTGAATATATGAATTCATGGATTCATATTGAATTATGGATTGTAAATTTTACTTGAATCATATTCAAGTCAGATTATTATAATAAGACTCAATCTGAGTCAGAACAATTAGAAAAGAAATTGAAGTCCTGATTGTTTTGATGTTATCAGTAACCGCTGCATATGGGCGGCAGAATTTGTGTCTTTTTCAAAGAAAATTACCATGTTGATAACACCGTTGTTAAGTTGTCTATCTTAAATAGGCAAGCACCCACTTCTCCGGCTCCCTAAGGTTCAAGAGATTGGTCCCGTTTAAACCAATGTTCATTAGGGTCCTTAGGGTAATTTATAGAACTTGAGAGGGTTTTATGTAAAAATACTTTTATATACTTTTCAAAATACACCACAAGTATTCATTAATCGTGTTTAGAGTTGTAATGAATGTAGATTTTATATTGTGATATTTCTAGTGAAAATATCCTAATTTCATAATAAAGGGTATTTATTTGTAATATTGACTTGTATGGAATTCATGGTATTTTAATGTAAAATGATTCTTGTGATTTTTGAAAAGAGTTGGAATATTTATAATATTTCAAAATAGATATCTTAATATTACATATATATATAATTATATAAAAATAATTTTAATATATATTTTATATTTCTAAAAATCTTATTTTCTTAAGATGTCGTATTATAAATCTTTCGAGACCGAATGCTCCTTGCGGAGATCTGCATCTCGCACTACTAAGCCCGAGGATGTGCGATAATCCACACCATCCCGAATGGGTTCCCCAAATGGGTTGTAGTGGCGCTTTGCAAAGATTTGTATAAATACTAAATCATTTAGAAAATGGTTTTATTAGTAATGGTATTTATTTGAAAAGGTGTTGTTTTCCCGTATTCTATGTTCTTGGAAGTATTGTGCTATGTTGCATATGAGTGTGTGAGGAGGTAGGTCATTACCTCGTGATCTACTTGAAGCTATATCAAGGATTTGATGGTTAAAATGTCGAAATGAAACTATATGGTATTTTAATGAAAAAATACGATAAAATAGAAATAGCAATTTCTTTTGACATAGAACTTGTTAAATATGATTAGTTAGTATTTAATAGCCGACATGTAATAGTTTTGTGCGATTGTATTTAAGAAAATATTGGATTTTGAGAAAGGAACGAATTGGAAATCGGATTTGTTCCGATTCCGTCCGGTTTTAGAACCTCGTATTTGTAGAAAAAGAATAGAAAAGAGGGAGGGGGACTTACGGGTTTAAAGGTTAGATGAGAGGAAGAGGTAGACGTAGGCTTCACCGGTGCGTCGATTCGTCGCCGGGAGTTCCTAGGATTGTCCCCAGAAAATTCGCCGGTGCTTCGCCTCTTTGCTCACTTCGATTGCATACTAGGGATTTCTAGGAATTTCTTGAGAGTTGGCTCAGAATTTTAGGGTGATGGGGTAGTTTTTAGGGGTGGTATTTATAGGGTTAGGCTAGGGTTAGGATAGATGAAGAGTTTAATTGAAAAAAAATGTATTAAAATATATTAAAATGTAATAAAAGTGGAGTAAATGGGAATTTAAAAGGTCTCTGGAAATGGTCTGAAGATTTAAAGTGTACAGGGGGTAGGGGAGACAAAAAACGACATCTTCTATATTTACGACTCGGCGGTCCGGCCGAGTCCGGCCGGTGGCGCCGGCCCGAGTCGACCGGTCAGCCGGCCAATTCGGCCGATCCCGGTCGAGTCGGTCGGTTGGAGGGTGCGCCGTCGTCTCACTAACTCTCTGGTACATTTAAGTTTTCATGTGTAATGGGGTTTTTGTGAAATATGCACGTGTAAATTGTTGGTATTCTAAAAATACAAAATAAAACAATATTAAAAATAATGTGGGGTATGTAATTTGAACTCTGTGTAAGGTATTACCAATGAGCCACAAGCTCCTTCTTATAATTAAGGAGTGAATTAATTGCTTAAAGTAATCACAGCAAAAGTAAATATCCCAAATATACATTAATTTTTAAGCAAAAATTTTGTACACTAAAAATGGAGTTGTTACAGTCTACCTTCCTTACAAAAATTTCGTCCTTGAAATTTACAACTTTTATCTGAGGACTAGTTTACAAAGAGGTGTGGATATCTTGCACGCATTTCATCTTTCCTTTCCCAAGTGGACTCTTCTGGAGTGTCTTTCCTCCACATCACTCGGACCAAGTTGAATTCCTTGTTCCGAAGTGTCTTCACTTTTCTGTCCAGGATCTCCACAGGTTGTTGCTCACAAGATAAGTCAAGCTGTATAGTGAGCTCGGAATGATCGAGGACATGGCTGGGGTCACTCGCATACCTTCTAAGTTGGGATATATGGAACACACTATGCACTCTTTCCAATGAAGGTGGAAGCACTAAGCGGTATGCCACTTCACCGACTCGTTTGAGTATGTCGAACGGTCCAATGTATCTCGGACTTAGCTTACCCTGTTTTCCAAATCAGATCACTCCGCGGTTCGGAGATATCTTCAAGAATACATGATCTCCTGGCTGGAACTCCAAGTGACGTCTCTTTGCATAAGCCCAGTGCTTCTGTCGATCTTAGGCTATGCGCATTCTTTCTCTGATAGTACGAACCACATCAACAGTCGCTACTATCATCTCCAGTCCAAGAAGTTCCCTATCTCCGATGTCGTCCCAACTTAATGGCGATCGACACTTCCTTCCATACAGTGCTGCAAAAGGTGCCATTCCTATTCTTTCTTGGTAGCTGTTGTTGTACGAAAACTCCACAAGATGTAGGTGATCTTCTCACGATCCTTTGAAGTCTAACATACATGCTCTGAGCATATCCTCCAAGATTATAATAGTTCGCTTAGACTGACCATCTGTTTGTGGATGATAAGTCGTGCTTAAGTTCAGACTTGTTCCCAAGTTTGCTTGCAGACTCTGACAAAATTGCGATCGTAACCTCGTGTCACGATCGGAGACAATGCAGACCGGTACTCCATGAAGTCTCACAATTTCCTGTTTGAGTTCATAGGTATCAGAGATAGTACATTATGAAGAGTTTAAATCTTAAGTAGATTATTACCTCCATGTACTTCTTTGCTAGTGTCTCGGTTAATTGGCCAACTCGAAATGGGATGAAGTGAGACGACTTTGTGAGTCGATCCACAATGAACCATACGGCATCGTTACCCTTTGTGCTACGAGGAAGAGCAGTCACAAAATCCATCGTGATGTGTTGTCACTTCCATTCTGGGATTGGTAACGGTTGAAGTAATCCAGCAGTCATGTGATGTTCAGCCTTTACTTGCTGACACACCAAGCATTTTGCGACGCTTCTGGCTACTTTACGCTTCATTCCATACCACCAATAATTCTGACGTAGATCTTTGTACATCTTTGTACCTTCAGGGTGTACTGAGTAGGGAGAGCTGTGAGCTTCTTTCATTAACTCTTCTCAAACAGGACCTTTTGGTACACACAATCTACTGCCGTATCTCAAAGATCTGCCTTTATGGATGATAAAGTCTGTTCTGAGTCCATTCTCCACTTGTTCTCTGATCTTTTGCAACTTAGCATGAATTTCTTGAGCTTCTTTGATCTGATTGACAATGGTTGATTGAACTTGTAAATTCATCAAAATTGAAATGTTACCAGGCATGGCTACTTCAATCTCCATCTGATGCAAGTCTTGTTAAAGCTTCCACTGAGCGGTGAGATGCATTGTTAATGGTTGGCGACTAAGAGCATCTGGAACCACATTCACCTTCCCTGAGTGATATTACAGGTTGATGTCAAAGTCAGCCATGAGTTCAAACCATCTTCTCTGCCGCATATTCAACTCCTTCTGAGTAAACACATATTTTAGGCTCTTGTGATCTGTGTATATGTTCACTCGTTCACCAAGTAAATAATGGTGCCAAATCTTGAAAGCAAAGATGACGACTGCCAACTCCAGATCATGTGTCGGATAATTGCGCTCATGAGTCTTCAGCTGTCTTGAAGCATAAGCCACAACCTTACCGTGCTGATGTAGAACACATCCTAATCCCTTACCGGATACATCGCAATGCACTTCGAATACTCCAGATTGATCCGGTATGATGAGAATAGGCTCTGATATCAACCTTGACTTGAGTTCTACGAAAGCTTGTTCGCATGGTTCCGACCACACAAAATCTTCATCTTTACATGTGAGCTTGGTCAGGGGTGTTGCTATCTTTGAAAAGCCTTCAATGAACCTTCTGTAATATCCAGCTAGACCCAAGAAACATCGAATGTCCTTCACTGACTTTGGTGTCGGCTATTCACTAACTGCTAAAACTTTCGCTGGATCCACAGAGATTCCTTCACCTGATACGATATGTCCAAGAAAACTCTTGATTTAGCTAAAACTCGCACTTGCTGTATTTGGCATATAACTGATGTTGACGAAGAGTTTCCAGGACAATTCATAGGTGCTCGGCATGCTCTTTCCGACTCTTAGAATACACCAGTATGTCGTCGATGAAGATGACAACAAACCTGTCTAAGTACTCCCGGAAAACTTGATTCATTAGGTTTCTGAATATTACTGGTACATTGGTCACTCCAAATGGCATCACTAGAAATTCGTAATGACCATAGCGAGTTCTGAAAGCTGTTTTATGAATATCGGCTTCCTTGACCTTCACCTGATGATAACCTGAACGAAGATCCAATTTAGAGAAAACACAAGATCCATATAGCTGATCGAATAAATCGTCGATGCGTGGGAATGGATGCTTGTTCTTTATAGTAACTCCGTTCAAGGCTCGGTAATCGATGCATATTCTGTATGAACCTTCCTTCTTCTTCACAAGTAGTATAGATGATCCCCAACTTGAAGTGCTGGGACGAATCAATCTTTTCACCAGTAATTCGTCCAACTGTGTTCGGACTTCCTTCAAACCTTCCGGGCTTAATCGATAAGGTGCTTTGATCACCGGTTGTGCTCCTGGTACTAAATCAATGCTGAATTTAAGAGCTCGATTGGGAGGCAAACCTGATATATCATCAGGAAACACGTCATCGAACTCTCGAACCACATTTGGCCTTGATTCTTCCTCTACTTGAGTTGCTGCAACTACTGCTTCTCTTGGCTTCGCTTTGTATGTACTTGGCTTTAGTGTACGGCCTCCACTTTTGAAATAGAAAACCGGATGGTCTAGAATCTCGAATACTACCCTCCTTTGACGACATTCGATGGTAGCATAAAAAGTTCCGAGCCAATCCATACCTAGAACCACATCGAAGTTCGGTATGTCCAGCACTTTGAATTCAGCATAGAACTCTCTGCTGCAGACGACTACTGGACACAAGCTATATCCTATTGTTGCTTTTAGAACGCCATTTCCTAAACTGACATTCCAGCTGGATACAAGTGGTGTGACTGGAATCGCATGGATTCGGATGAACCGTTGCGACATAAAGCAGTGGGATGCTCCAGTATCGAACAGTGCTAGTGCAGGTAGTAAGGCTAGTAAGATTGTACCTAAGGTATATGGGATATGTTTTAGATGTAGGTAAAGGTATGTAGATAGGCAGTAAGACTGAAAGAAAATTTGAGAAAGAAAGGTTACCAGTGATAACTTGGCCAGTGGCCTCAGCTTCTTCCACGTTCATTGTGAAAGCCTGGCGCCTTGGTACATTCCTCCTGGCCTGAGGAGCATTCCTGGGAACATTCCTTTGAGCTTGATGGAACTGACGAGGAGGAGGTGCAGCTTGTGGTCCTCTAGGTGGTGGAGCAGGTAGTGCAAGTCTTGGAGCAAGTGCTTGACTGGCTGGGCGCTGTAGGTAAGTGTTTGCTGGCCTGGGTGCAGTAATTAGATTTTGTATATAAGGACAAGACCCAATATCATCAGCAGCTGAGCCGCAGATTAAGAAAAGGTTATTCGCACACCGGCAATCTTTCGGCAGATGCCAATTTCTCTTCCAGTAGTTACAAAAGGCTGGGCTGGGCCTGTTGTTTAGTACTCCTGATCTCTTTGGCACAAAAGGTGGCCTGGACGAGGCTCCTCCTGTCATCTGGTTGACAGGGCGCTTAACTCCTGCAAACTGAGGTCTACCCCTCGCCTTTACCGCTACCTCATAACGCCGGGCAGTTTTCAGAGCCGATTCATGAGTCGAAAAATCTCATGTGGCTAGTGCAGCCTAGATCTCCGAATCCAAACCCTGTTGAAATCGACGGGCTCCGATCCCGTCCGTCGGTATCAAGTGTGCCGCAAATATATTAAAATATTGTGTTAGCTGTGTAATATGTGATATATTGAATAAATTGAATTATTGAGACATATCTTACCGATTGAGAATGGTGAACTCAGCGTCATACTCATCTACCGACTTGGTCCACATTGAACCTTGTTGCAGATGTATGAACTGCTGTTCCATGTTGAACCTAGTAGTCTCAGGGAAGTACTTCGCGTCGAACATATCGCGGAAAGTCTTCCATTTAATGGGCTGTTCAATACGGCTTTCTTCCGCCTTCCACCAGTTTCGTGCATTGTCCGTGAGCTGCAGTTTCGCAGCACGGACCCAAGCTATTTCTAGCACTTGTGCTACTGCCAGATCATCCTCTATACTTTGTGCCCATTCTTCAGCTTCCAGTGGGCTTCCCTTTCCTAAGAACTGTTTGGGATGTAAACCTCTGAATTGCTTTAGCCCAGGTGCTTCAGCCTTGGGACGGTTCAAGAGCTGCTGTTGTCCCTCTAGGAGGCTGCGGATTGCCTCAAGCGGAACCGTTTGCTCGTTGGGTGGAACAGGAACGGCAGGTGTAATTGGTAGTGGAGGTGGAGTATTGTTGAAGTTGGTGCTGGTGTTGTTTGGAGAATCCATAACCTTGAAGAAAAATTTGGTTTAGAATAGATTCAAAGTATATGAAATGATAAGATTCAAGGAACATGAATTGTAAAGAATGTTTTAGTTGCTGGTTCTTGTGTTATCTTGCTTAGGTTGTTCACGCAGAACAGAATTGCATGGCAGTGTTCCATATAACTCTGACCTGTATGGGCCACCAACAAAACCTGTCACGCCCCGCTTCCCAGTGTACGGGCAGAGGACGAGATGAGGCCGCTACGTATTTACTATGAAGTAAATACGCTAAGCGTATCTAAGCAATATAAAAGTAAATGCACAAGAGACAAGATATAATAAAACAACAACTTTATTTATTCACATTCTTTCTGTACAATGCATGGAAAAGTAAATACAACTTAATGAAAGCAATGCCTAAACAATGACATAACAGAAAAGGAAAAGTACTGAAATAAAGGTGTATAATGAACTAAAGCTCTGGGTCTTCAATGAAGTGGTCCAAGTCTTCACTAGTGGGCTCGATCTCCGGAGTGTCCAGATCACCTGACGACATTCAAAGAAAAAGAAAGAGAATGTCGTCAGCGAACAAATCGCTCGGTAAGTCCCAAAAATAAGTGGAGAAATAGAATAGACAGAAAGAGAAGGTAGCTTTTAAAGTTGTATTATATTGTTTTAGTGTTAACGCTGTTATTTGTAGCTTGGTACAGAAAGATGCCAGTTTATACGAGAGGAGTCTCTATATGCCAGAGACTAGAGGCAAGTATAGTTCAAGGAACCGTTTATGCCACGGTACAACAGCAACTGGATTTAGGTTAGGTGTATTAAATCTTACTGTCTCGTGCCACTTCTAATACCTTCCGTACCAATCTACCCCTTAAACCCAGCGATATCTCGTTTGTATTGTTTGTATTGTGTTGTCTTGTAATATAAATTATATAATTGGATGACTTGCCAAAACCATGATATCAGTATATGGATGTAACAGGAGAATCATGGATGTAACTGGATAATCATGTAAATGGAAGTATATCCATGGTTCGGTTCGGTCAATATAGATTGAATAGATTGAATATATGGATTCATGGATTCATGTCGAATTGTAGATTGTAGATTGTACTTGAATCATATTCAAGTCAGATTATTATAATAAGACTCAGTCTGAGTCAGAACAATTAGAAAAGAAATTGAAGTTCTGATTGTTTTGATGTTATCGGTAACCGCTGCACATGGGCGGCAAGATTTGTGTCTTTTTCAAAGACGATTACCGTGTTGATAACACCGTTGTTAAGTTGTCTACCTTAAATAGGCAAGCACCCACTTCTCCTACTCCGTAAGGCTCAAGAGATTGATCCCGCTTAAACCTATGTTTACTAGGGTCCTTAGGGTAATTTATAGAACTTGAGGGGGTTTTATGTAAAAATACTTTTATACACTTTTCAAAATACACCATAAGTATTCATTAATCGTTTTTAGAGTTGTAATGAATGTAGATTTTATATTGTGATATTTCTAGTGAAAATATCCTAATTTCATAATAAAGGGTATTTATTTGTAATATTGACTTGTATGGAATTCATGGTATTTTAATGTAAAATGATTCTTGTGATTTTTGAAAAGAGTTGGAATATTTATAACATTTCAAAATAGTTATCCTAATGTTACATATATATATAATTATATAAAAATAATTTTAATATATATTTTATATTTCTAAAAATCTCATTTTCTTAAGATATCGCATTTTAAATCTTTCGAGACCGAATGTTCCTTGCGGAGGTCTACATCTCACACTACTAAGCCCAAGGATGTGCGATAATCCGCACCATCCCAAACGGGTTCCCCAAATGGGTTGTAGCGGCGCTTTGCAAAGATTTGTATAAATACTAAATCGTTTAGAAAATGGTTATATTAGTAATGGTATTTATTTGAAAAGGTGTTGTTTTCCCGTATTTTATGTTCCCGAAAGTATTATGCTATATTGCATATGAGTGTGTGAGGACGTAGGTCATTACCTCGTGATCTACTTAAAGGTATAGCAAGGATTTGATGGTTTAAATGTCGAAATGAAACTATATGGTATTTTTATGAAAAAATATGGTAAAATGGAAATAGCAATTTATTTTGATATATGACTTGTTCAATATGATTAGTTAGTGTTTAATAGTCAACATGTAATAGTTTTATGCGATTGTATTTATGAAAATATTGGATTTTGAGAAAGGACCGAATCAGAAATCGGATTTGTTCCGATTCCGTCGGTTTTTAGAACCCGTATTTTTAGAACAAGAATAGAAAAGAGGGAGGGGGACTTACGGGTTTCAAGGTTAGATGAGAGGAACAGAAAGACTTAGGCTTCACCGGTGCGTCGATTCGTCACCGGGAGTTCCTAGGATTATCGCCGGAAAATTCACCGGAGTTTCGCCTCTTTGCTCACTTCGATTACACACTAGGGTTTTCTAGGAATTTCTTAAGAGTTGGCTCAGTATTTTGGGGTAAGGGGGTAGTGTTTAGGGGTGGTATTTATAGGGTTAGGGTAGATGAAGAGTTTAATTGAAAAAAATGTATTAAAATATATTAAAATGTAATAAAAGTGGAGTAAATGGGAATTTAAAAGGTCTCTGGAAATGGTCTGAAGATTTAAAGTGTACAGAGGGGTAGAGGAGACAAAAAGCCACATCTTCTCTGTTGACGACTTGGCGGTCCGGCCGAGTCCAGCCGGCGGCGCCGGCCCGAGTCGGCCGGTCCGCCGGCCGATTCGGCCGATCCCGGCCGAGTCGGTCGGTCGGAGGGTGCGTCGTCGTCTCACTAACTCTATGGTACATTTAAGTTTTCATGTGTAGTGGGGTTTTTGTGAGATATGCACGTGTAAACTTTGGTATTCTAAAAATACAAAATAAAACAATATTAAAAATAATGTGGGGTATGGGATTTGAACTCTGGTGGCTTGGTTCAGCAGTGCAAGGTATTACCAATGAGCCACAAGCTCCTTCTTGTAATTAAGGAGTGGATTAATTATTTAAAGTAATCACAGCAAAAGTAAATACCCCAAGTATACATTAATTTTTAAGCAAAATTTTTGTACACTAAAAATGGAGTTGTTACAAATGCCTTCAAGAAATGGTGGCAAGGATACGTTGCTTACCGACAACATTTCAAGCGGATGAAGCGCAAGACTCGTCGGGAGCAACGAAGAACGACAGATGAGCACAAAGGAACTGCTGGCAACTGTCACATGGTTGATACCGGGGAATCGCAAGTTCTAGCCTTCGGAAGCGATTCTAATGAAGAAGTAGCCTTCGGCCCTCTCTTCAAGGAATCCACCTTAGGAAAAGAGGAAGAGATAAAGAACTATAAGAATATTCAGCTGCGTAGTCGTACGTTTCCCGAAAAGAATCTCAGACCTACAAACAAGGGATCGAACAAAAAAGATAAGGGGAAGGAAAAAGTCCCTGAGGATATCGCCCTCGACGATCGAGTCGTTGAAGAGTTGGCAGCCAAAGGCCCGTCCAAGAAAAACAAAGTGGATTACAATGTCCTAGCACACCTGAGGAAAATACCCTCATAGCTAAGCATTTTGGATGCCCTTCTGTTATCTAAAGAGGCATGAGATTCTCTGATCAGAGCATTGCAAGATCTCGAGCAGTTTCAAGCTTTCCTTGCCGAAAAAAGATGAAGGACGAGCTGGAAGAAGTGCACACAGCTGATATCACTTTCAGCGATGAAGACCTTCTCCTCGAAACGTGTGAGCACAACCGTCCCATGTATGTCATTGGGTACTGTCATGACATCAAGATAGGGAAGATCTTAGTTGACAACAGGTCCTCTGTCAATCTCCTAAATGTGAGGGTGCTAAAAGAAATTTGCATGAGCATTCAGTACGTCGCTTGGGATAAAATCACCATCTCCGGGTTAGACTCCCAGTCATCACGGACACTTGGATCTGTAATACTGACGTTACGCTTTGGGCTACTCGTTACTGACATCAAATTTCATGTCATTGACGCCAAGACCTGCTACAACGTTTTTCTTGGCAGGCCTTGGTTACATGAGTACAACATCATTCTTTCTACACAACATCAATGTATGAAGTATTTCAAAGATGGTCTCGAGTATACTGTAACGGAGGAACTAAACCCGTTCTCCATAAATGAGGTCCGTAAATACGAAGATGCAAAGTATTTCCTACCATACTTTGAAGATTCGGAAAGATGCCATAAACCGGAGAATAAGCAAAAAGCTATAACCACTATCCCGGTCTTCGGGAGCGATACTGAGGAGGAAGAAGAGATAGTCTATTCGGGGCCACCCCAATGCACCAGGCCGGGACCATCTACCCCTATTATGGTTTTTGGCAGTGACCCTGAAGACGAGATCAAAGCGGTGTTCTCGGTCCGTCCATCAATACAGGCCCTCACTGGAGGTGATTAGAGTTTGCAAATCGCCATGATTCTGCTGCAGCACTACAGAGAGCTCGATATGTTTGATACATATAGTGTCCAAGGGCTACAGACGTTCTACGTCCCTCCCAGGCAAAGAGGTGAAAAAGACATCCTATTCTATCAATCTGTGGAAACTAAAGTCCAAAGAGAAGTCTAGCATAGTGTCGATTTTGCGCTCGATAGGCTCCAACCAATTCGTCTGCCCAGATACTATATGGAGGGATTGAAAAGGTTATTAAGATGCCAAGGCATACCTTTCAAACAGACTGCTCGACAAGCTCAGTTCTACAACAGGATTTGGAACGTCCCCGGAACTCAGTGAAAATTGCCCGACGGGAAAATGGAAATGATCGGGCTTGGATATGTCCAGTCCAAGAAACGGGAGCAATTCCATGACTGCCATATCATAAATGACCTCGATAAAGAAAAGGATGCTCTTTTAAAAGACGCTGACGTTGAACCAGAATGAGGTCTTGCCATAAAAATGCTGAGTCCGTCGTTTGAAGAACAGATGGACAAGCTAATAAGAGAAGCGAGTCAAAAAGTTCGAAACGACTACATCCGCGAAATGGCCATTTACAAGAAAGCCAAGACGCAACGCCTACTTAAACAGGCTATAGAGGATGACGATGCCCTTCACCGTCAGCCCGCCATGCATTGCCAAGATAAGACAAAGGCCCGACGCAGAGGCAAAAACAAGTTAAAGAACAGAAAAAAACTTTCGGCAACGGCAAAACGGATCCAAAATGCCACACAATCGAGAAAAGGTCAGCCGGAATCTATCTCTTATGAAAAAGATGGGTCAAGCATATTCTTTCCCTCGAGACAAGACAAGGAGAATCTTTAACCTTGTCATAAAACATCAAACGATGACACTCCCGGAATCTCGGCACCCCGAGCAAGCAAATGAGGTTCATCACCAGGATTATTGCTCATATTACCGAGCTATAGGACTTCCTCTTGAAGACTGCTTCATCTTCAAAAACTGGGTCGAAGACCAATATCAACTCAGCAAGTTCGCTCTATTCAATAGTTGGAGGATAGCCCCACCACAAAAGCATGTGCCAAAAGCAGCGTATATAGAAATGGTAGAACCAGATCAACATCGGTCTTGGAAACAATCTTGTACTTGTCACGTGATAACACTGTCGGAAGAAGGAGTGCACGAGAATATGGATGGCCTCTCCTTGTGCTTCGAAAACAAAAATGAAGAAGAGTTGATCTCAGAATTTCCACCGGAGCCAAAAGAGTTGAAAGATGGAATACATGCTACTGCGGATAACCTAAGGAAAATCGACTTGGGGATGGCAAACGACCCACGGCCTACATTCGTCAGTGAGCTGCTGTCTAAGGAACAGGTGGCTACGCTAAAAGATGTGCTCATGCAGTATAAAGACTGCTTCATATGGAACTATTCCGAGATGCCGGGGATAGATCCAGAAATAGCTGTGCATAAATTGGCGATATCTCCGGACGTCAAGCCAGTCAAACAAGCACCAAGAAGAATGCGGCTCGAACATGAGATGAGTATCAACGCCGAAGTCAAGAAGCTAATCGACTCCGGCTTCATCCAAGAAGTTCAATACCCCGAATGGATCTCTAACATTGTCCCGGTAATGAAGAAAAATGGGACGGTGCGCATCTGCGTGGACTTTCGGGACCTCAACAAAGCCTGTCCGAAGGATGATTTCCCCGTACCGGTTACCGAGCTGATGATAAACAACACGTCCACTCACGAAGTCTTCTCCTTCATAGACGGCTCATCAGGGTACAATCAAATAAAGATGCATCCGGAAGACCAGAAGCATACCGCTTTCCGGACTCCTCTGGGCATATTCTGCTACAAAGTGATGCCTTTCGGTCTGAAAACGCTGGCGCTACCTACTAGAGAGCCATGACAAAGATTTTCGATGACCTCAGCTATGAAATCGTCAAATGCTATATTGATGACCTCATAATGAAAAGCAAATTGTACGAGAAACACTGGGAGCATTTGAAAATAGTGTCCCAACGTTTTCATAAGTATAAACTGAAGATGAAACCTCTAAAATGCGCATTTGGGGTTTCCTCAGAAAAATTTCTAGGGTTCATCATACGACACCGGGGCATCGAAATAGATCCATCGAAGATCAAGGGGATTATGAAAATGCCCACTCCAAGAACTTTAAAACAATTGCGGTCTCTACAAGAGAAGCTCACGTATATCCGGCGGTTCATAGCCAACCTCTTCGGAAAATACCTTCCCTACGGTCACCTAATGAAGAAGGGAACCCCGTTCGTTTGGGATCTTAAATGCCAAAGTGCACTGGACGAAATCAAGCAATACCTGCAAAATCCGCCGATACTGACCACTCCGGTCATGGAAAAACGTCTCATTCTGTACACAACAGCCCTTGAAGGTTCGTTAGGCACGTTATGGGCACAGGAGAACGACCAAGGGAAAGAGAAATCCCTCTACTATTTGAGTCGAGTTCGCCTAGGGGCAGAAAAAAACTACTCCCCTATCGAAAAACACTGCCTGATGCTATCTTCGCGATAACGAAGCTTCGGCATTATGCTTTGGCGCATGAGGTCCATCTCATGTCAAAAGTGGATCCTCTCAAATATTTGATGTCAAGAGCCATACTAACGGGACGGCTCGCTAAATGGGCCCTACTCTTAATGAAATTCTCGATAACATACCGACCTCTTAAGGCAGTGAAAGGCCAGGTCATCGCCGACTTCCTCGCTGAGCATCCAATACCTGCCGACTCACCCCTAAATTGTGAATTGCCAGACAAGCACACGTTTGACACGATCGACGGGGAAAGAGGAGAGAGTGATACCCGATGGGAACTCTACTTCGATGGGGCATCTTCCATGAAGAAGCGAAAGCACACCTCCCCCATGATCAAATCCGGGGTAGGCCTCATCTTCGTGACTCCACAAGGAGGGATAATACGCTTTGCCTTTTCCTTAGCAGAGACGAGGACAAACAATGAAGCAGAATATAAGGCTGTAATAGCAGGTCTTGAGATCGCTATCGACATGGGAATCGAAGAGCTCCTCATATACGGAGACTCCCAGCTGGTCGTTAGTCAAGTGAACGGTGACTATAAAATATGCAAACCAGAGTTGGTAGAGTACGGCAAGAGAGTGCAGCAGTTGCTGACTCAAATTCTCTCCTATGCCCTAGAAAGCATACCGTGCATAGAAAACAGCAAAGCAGACGCATTAGCCAAACTCGCTAAAGAAATTGATGACGAAAACCTCGATGACGTAAGGATCATTGTACAAAGCCATCGGGTTCTTGCACCAGCAGAAATATCTCCGGAGTCGTCTGAAGAAAAGGAAGCGACCAAACAAATAGCCCAAAAAATAGAGGACCAAGAAAAGGCTAAGGATTAGAGGGAAGTCTTTATAGACTACTTCAAATCCCGTAAAACGCCGGAAGATGCATCCTCAAGACATCAGCTCATGAAACGGGCTCTGTCTTTCGCCTTCGTCAATGATAATTTATATAAGAGATCGTTTGACTCTCTATGGATGAGATGCCTGGGACCGGAAGAAACAAGGAGAGTCGTCCAAGAAACTCACGACGGACTCTGCGGTTCTCATCAAGCCGGGCCGAAAATGAAGCTGAAGATCAAAAGGATGGCTACTATTGGCCCACGATGATTCAAGACTGCATCAAATACGCGAAACAGTGCCACTCGTGCCAAATTCATGCGGACTTCATCCACCAGCATCCAAATCCACTACACCCAACAGTGGCTAGCTGGCCGTTTGAAATGTGGGGAACCGATATAATTGGGCCCATCGAACCAACGTCATCCAAAGGACATCGGTTCATATTGGCGACAACTGATTACTTCTTTAAATAGGCAGAAGCAGTACCATTAAGAGAAGTGAAGATAGAGAACATCCTCCATTTCTTCAAGACACACGTCATCTATCGGTTCGGTACTCCGCGATGGATTATCTCTGATAACGGGCCGGCCTACAGAAGTCACAAAATCAGCCGCTTCGCACAGCAACATAATATAGACTGGAGATACACTTCGGTCTATAATCCCCGAGCTAACGGTCTAGCTGAGGCTTTTAACAAGACCTTGACGAAGTTCATAAAGAAGACGGTGTCCAGAAATAAAAAGGACTGGCACGAGAGACTGCATGAAGCTCTCTGGGCCTATCGGGACTACGTTCAAGACGGCCACAAACACAACGCCATTTGCGTTGGTATTCGGCACGGAAGCGGTACTCCCCCTCGAGATAGAGCTACCCTCTCTAAGAGTGGCGTTCCATTACGAGCTAACAGATGAAGAGAATGCTCATCTTCGGCTTGAGGGGCTCGATGCCCTCGATGAAACTCGACTCATGGCACAGCAAAACCTAGAAGCTTACAAATTAAGGATGACACGCTCATACGAAATATCGACTAGGCCGAGAACATTCCGCCAAGGCGAACTCGTGCTAGTCATAAAAAGACCTATGATCCCCAATCGTGCCAAACGGAGAAAATTTGAGCCAAACTATGAGGGCCCGTACATGATAGACAAATTCTACCAAGACGGGGCTTACTTGCTCATGGACATGCATGGCGAAAGACTCTTCCGGCCAATAAACGGCTGATTCCTTAAGAAATACTATGCCTGACGAGTCATGCCTAGGTTAATGATAGATGACGACGCTTGTGTCCGCTTGCTATCTTCCTGAGTACAAAACTCTATAAGTGCTATCCGGCAAAGCTTCGCCACAAAAACGGTGCTACGGACCGAAACATCCCTAAACTAACAACGGACCGAAACGTCCCTAAACTAACAACAGACCGAAACGTCCTGAAACTAGCTACGGACCGTAACGTCCTTAAACTACTACAAACCGCAGCATCCTCAGGCTAACATGTTAAAAAACGGTACGTCCATATGCGAAATGGGCACGGATGAAAATTCGAAAGGGCTCCGTGAGTAAAAACAGTAGAGCTACCGACGAGTTTGTGAAAATCCAAAAGGGCGCAGACTCGTAAAAAAAATCATGCACACTTGCAAAGTCCTCTTGACCTTGTAAGGAGAAAATACCCATGTAAGATCCTTACGATTTACAAGGGAGCAACACACTTAGGGATCCCCATGATTCCTAAGGAGAAATTACACTTACGAGATCCTCACGACTCGTAAGGAGAATCGTCCTCTTATGAGTCCCCCACAGCTCATAAGATTCAAAAGCCTTAAGCTACAGGGATCTGAACCTGTTCTTAAGCCATCACATTCCCCAGACTGTCCTACAAACGTTTCAATATTGACTCTTGTATACAATCCACGGGCACAAATAAACGTCTCCCCTACCAAGTTCCACCAATGGCGCGAAATATCCTCATGTGGTGAATGACACTTGTAAGTCCTCTCGACTTATAAAGAGAAAACACTCATGTAAGATCCTTATGACCCTCAAGAGAAAATGCACTTAGCAGTCCTCATGACCCCTAACAAGAAATTACACCTATGAGATCCTCACGACTCGTAGGGAGAAATACCTTCATGAGACCCTTATGACTCATAAAGTCAAAAGCCTTAGTCGTCGGGTCCCTAACCCTGTCTACTAAGCCACCTTTGTTCGATATCGACAAAGGTAAATGATTATTCGCTCCTGACAATATCCCAGTTGTAGCGATACAGATGCCAAAATCGGTATCAAATTCTAAGTCCTTTCGCGGCAAATGATGATTCGCACCTGGCAATATTCCAGTCGCAGCGATGCTGATGCTAAGATTGGTATCAGACCTCGGGATTCTATACTGGTAGCAAAATTAGCGAGCCGAAAATACAAAAAAATATATATAGCCGAAATGATTGGGCAACTCACAATAAAAACAGCGAGTAAAATGAAAAACAGCCGAAATGATTGAGCACTGATTGAATGATTTTTGTTTGTGTGTATCAAATCAAATGATCCCCGGCAACGGCGCCATTTGATTGATTCTAATTCTTGTTGTGTATATTTGAGAAAATTGTATAGAAATCACAACCAAAAATATTTGACCGCAATCAATAACGGTGTCGTGTATAGATTTCATTAGCAAGTGCGGATCGTCCATAGGGATTGTGCGATTCATTCTTAATTGTTTTGTTTTGAATTGAAACTTTAATAGAAAAGAAAAGCAAAATGATTCAAGATTTGTATCGATGTGTTTCAAGTGTCACTATTCGAATCAAGAATCAAGAAAACGATAAACATCAAGATCAAGATGTGATAAAATTCCAATCGATTTGGGTTTCAAGATTTATAGTAAAGCTCGTAGGAATCGATTAGATTGTAGATGTGATGAAGACTAAAGATTAACGTTTCTTATCCATTAACGAATTGATGCTAACTCGATGTCGATTGATCGAGATTTAAGGATCTTGCGAAGAATTAGGGTTCTTTGTCCTATCCTTTGTCCTTTCGATGAATCACATTCACTCGATAGCTTCTTGAAAATCCAATGATCGATCGTTAATTCTCTAGATCGTGCGAAAAGAATCAAGAACCCATTTCACATCGATCTAGATCATCGATCATTCTATTTTCAAGAATTTACAATTGCAATAGGACTTAAGAAAACGTTTAAAGATTTATCAACATCATCATTCTACAATCATCTCGATTCCTCCACGAGCGGAGTTTATTCACACATCATCACAAAGAATACATTCAAGAATCGAAATGAAATCATGATGCTTGAATTGAAATGTAAACAAGTTTAAAGAATCTTCACCTTTATTACATCAACAAGTAGTTACAACTCTCAAGAATTATAAGAGGTAGGAACATCGCTCGTCGAATCTTGCATCGCTCGGCTTCTTGAGTCTTGGATCGCTTCGATCTCGTGGTCCGTTGAATAATGGCTCTGCTTCTAAAGGATCTTTGAAGACTTGCTTTGCTTGAACTCCATGAATCTTGAATTGGGTATTTCTATATTGGATTAGGGTTAGGGTTTTGACACAAGCCTTGTCACTAGACTTGTGGGTGAATTTGGGAGAGATGAAGAATTGATCTAATGATATGAGATGATATCTAAGATCATAGATCATTTTATAAGTGAGCCTAGGGGTCTATTTATCGGTTTCCACAAACCCTAGGTCTTGTGTTTTGAATTTGCAATTCCCTCCAAAAGTTTGTTGTAGGAAGGGCTTCTAGAAGTAGTTAGTTAGGAGCTTAGCTTATGCTTTAAGTTAGGGTTTAGGGAGAAGGTTCTAGAATGGAAGCTAGTTTAGTTTAGGAACTCAAGGACTTGCTGATCTGGCAGAATGTTCTGGGGCTTTCTGGAATTTGAAGTGTCTTTCTGAGGTGTAGGGCCATAGGGAAGAGTTGTGGGCTAAAGCAGGTGGGGTGACATGGCATTATCACCGCGGTTCCGCGGCACAAGGTGGCATAGGCCGCGGAACCGCGGCCATGTAGTGGCCTTAGGGCTTCAGTCTTCTCATGCTGCCTTCTACTGTCTTTTGATGTATTTCCTGATATGTTGAATCCCAAACTTCCTTCTAGATCACTACCAGATTCCAAATCCTTGAGTTGGCGTATTCTTTAGCAGTCTTTGTTTTGTAAATTTGATCATTCTTCTGGAATTCCTGCACGGACTTCGAAACACAAGTTGCGATATATAGGAATGATGCCATGCTATGAAATGCAGTCAATTTCCCTAGAAATGCCGGTTTTAGGGTCTAACACATGTAATCTGATATTTTACGACGGTTTTGCTAATATGTGCTATATGAATGCCGAACACTTCTATATGAATGCAAATGACAGGGAAATTGCCGGTTAAAAGATGCAATATTTTCGACTAATCAAATTCCCCAAACTTAATTTCGATCGTCTCGAGCGAACTTTCTATTAAAAAGAGAAGGAGAAAATAAAGAAAGAGAAAAACTAACTAGCACACTTTTGTAGGCAACACGATTGCACTGAGCACGTGCAACAAGCCTTTAAACCTCTAGGTGTCCCTAGTAGGAGGAGTGTTGTCTCCTGAGGGTTTTCAGCGGATTGCACCCACAAAATCCAATAATAAAAGAAAGATCATGAATATTACATTTAAAGAAAAGAAGCATAGAAGAAAACCCTTGAAAATTAGGGTTTCCAACTAAGCTAGCTTTTCGGTTGTCATGAGCCCTATCTTAATGGTCATGAAAAGATGTTAGAAATCACGTCCTCCCTCAATAAAACATCATCTTATTCTTCATTCCTATCTTTCTTCCAAATATCGATCATATCACCCTGCGTGTGTGTAAAGGACATCCCTACACCCGGAGAATTCAATTCAAGCTATCATACTCTTGCCCATCAGCATCAGTACTTTTTAATTAATGAATATTTAGATGAGATTGCTCACACACTTTCATGCGACCGTTAATACTTCTTGAGGTACTAACCGACCGATTACTCATGTGCTTACTTATTTGGTGTATTTTCCTCGTCTTGCACCACATCAGGCATAGCAGTGACTCCCAGACCAGTTGGCCTTAGGGCACTAGGTGAAGAAGCACCCTCGCTATATATTTTTTATTGCCCTTGGTGATAACAAAACCAGTGTCCATTTTTCTCACCATTTTATACTTTCTTCATTTTTTTTTATTTTCTTCATACTTTTGGCTTTAAGACAAGAGCATTTCAAGGTATCCTCTACTATCCCAGGCTTCAAGACGTGTGTAAGTGCGAATAGCAGGGTAGCAACGTTCAAAATGTTTGGCTTCCAGAATAGAAACTATTTTTCAGATTTATTTTTATCCTCAGATTAGTGACTTCCTTCATCTTACTAACCCTTGGGACAACGGCTCATAACTACTTATTACTAGTTCAAATAAGAAAACTTCTAATTTTCTTAGTTTTCTTAAATTTTTCTAATCTCATGGATGTAATTTTTCACTATCTAATCTTTTATTATCTTATTTATGTACAAAAAAAATTATTTTTTTATTTTTAAAATTTTTAAATTTTTATAGGTTTTCAAAAAATGTTTTGTGCTTATGCAAAGTATGATGCAAATGATGCGAAAATAAGCATAAACCTCCCCCCAAACTTGTTTTCAACAGTGTCCTCACTGTTGCCATCTGCTAAATCTCGAAAAACCTGTAAGCTTGGGAGGAAATTTATTAACGGGGGCAAAATATTTGAGTGAAGATTCTCCCCCAAACTTATTTTTGGCTCAAAATTTTATAAAAATTTTCTTTTCAAGAGCCAGATAATGTACCCTCCAAACTTGAGTTATGCAATGTTAATCTTTGAAAATCATATGAGGGGGTCAAAAATCAGTGGTCGATGCCAAGCTTTGCAAAGACCGAATGTTAACACCAACCATTCAAAAATTTTATCAATGCAGTGCCCGGGTTGGTGGAAGAAGAAGTGGGGAAAGGGTAAGTGGTGGAATAGAATGTGTGTGCGTCTCGTTTTGGAGAGACGATGCAGTGAATATGATGGATTACTCGCATTCTTTTTACAGTTCAGAAGAAGGGGTGGAGGTTCAATTTCATTGATTGGGACATGATTCATCTCAACACCCGTATCATTCAAAAATGCGAGTTCATCAGCGAAGATTTCCTCAAAAGTTTCATCAATACCCCGAATAATAATGTCATCACAAAGCACGGGATGATCTTCGGACTCTAAGAACAGTTCATAATCCGTATTAATTGTTGACCCGGACATCTCGGTGGAAGAGTCCGTATGTGTATGATACATAGTTGGATCAAACAACAACGTATGAAAAGAGTCAAGATCAGTATCATAAGGATCATCAAATTCGCTGCTGTCGACATCCATTAAATCGACAGAACAGACCTGAGCAGTAGGTTCGGAGGGTACACTTCCCAACTTGTAAATGTTCAGTTCAATTGTCCTATTCCCGAAGGATAGGGTCATAGAACCATTACGACAGTTTATTATTGCATTGGAAGTGGCCGAAAAGGGGCGACCTAAAATCACCGGAATTTTATTCCGTGGGTTCGCTACAGGCTGTGTATCAATTACAATAAAGTCCACAGGGAATATAAATTCCCCGATTTTTATTAACACATCCTCCAGTTCACCCCTAGTTTTGGTGATTGATCGGTCAGCCATCTGGAGAGTGCAAGGAGATGGTTTCAACTCTCCGATCCTTAACTGCTCATAGACTGAGAAAGGAAGCAGGTTAACACTTTCCCCAATGTCTAGTAGAGCATGGTTGATGTGTTTCTCCCCAATAGAGATGGAAATCGTAGGATAGCCAGGATCCTTATGTTTCCTCGGTAATTGCTGGGGGAAAGCCGTGTCTACAGTCTTTGCTATGAATATCTGTAGGGTTCCTAGGCACACAAATGAGCTCTCACAAGGCATCAACTATGCCAATTTCAAAAATTCTAGGTGCGGAGAACCCCTAATGCGATCGTTGACTAGAGTTTTAGGCGAAACAAGCAACTAGTTAACAACTTAACTAATAAGTGAACGGAAATACAACCTTTGTAGATCCGGTCCTCCACCTCCATAGCTCCGTGATGAATTCCCTCCGCTGTACCCATCGGATCTCGGACTCTCGCGGTGGTTTCATCGAAGAAATGATCGGGCTAGGTCATCGACTTCGATGCCGAAGATGATCTACGTCGAGGCAACACAAGATCAAGCTCCAACTTCACCAAGCCATGAAACTTGTGAAGAAAACACCCTATACTACTTGGCAAGTGGTAGAGGATGAAGAAATGGGAAGTCGGTTCACTTTAGAATTGGATTTCTCACTCTTTTTCTCAAGTCACCATTGAAGCAAGCAAGCTTCATTCTTCTTGAAGAAGAAGAAGAAGAAGAAGAAAAAGAATATGATAAGTCTTTTTAAAATAGAAAATCAATGATACATATCATATGGCAACCATGATTAAGTGTAGAGATTAAACTAGGGTTAGGTTGAATGGTTAGGTTAAGGCAAACAAACAAAATGGTCAAAGCTTCAAAGCTTCATGAAGTTTCAAGAAAGAAACAAAGCTAACCACCATTTTATTCTTGCCAAAATAAATGAATAAATAAAATAAATAAATGAATAAGTAAATAAAAAAAACCCTAACCATTAACATAACCATGGTCTAATCATACACACAAACTTTCATGTATCATCAAACATGATACAATCAAGTGCACAAAAGTATATGACATATACAATGTGCACATCAAGTGAGAAAATCCTTTTTTAAGTGAACAAATATTAGTTAATGCAAAGTAATATATCAAATATATAATTATGCATTAAATCATTAAATCAACACTTGATTTAACGATCCGGTCATATCGCATATGACCGACTAATATCTAATGTATCGGCTTATCGAATCAATCCTTGATTCGATAACTAGGTTATATCGCATACAACCAATCGATACATTCATCGCGAGAATAGAATACGGTATCACATACATGCATTATTCTCGGTCCCGCACATATCTCATATGCGCTCCTATTTCATTTCGCTTGAGCCAGGAAACCTCTGTGTAGGACTCTAAAGACTCGTCAATACGCCGGCAGCAGGTGATGATCATATCAAACACCCATAAGCCGCAAGCGGTCTGCTAAACGTAACGGCCACCCGGGTATTGAGCGATCAGAAGATCGACGAGCAAGCCCGCTCACACTCCTGTGAATCCAACCAGTAACACTTACCGTACAGTCCGGTCTGATCGTCTGATATGTCGCATATCTTGCCTAAGGGTGGTAAACGTCAGACCCCAATAGCTCGATAAGTCGTGTCGATATGAGGTCTATAACAGTTCGAGAAACTACTGGTAACACTTACCAGTAAATCTCAGCAACCCTGGCCAGGGATTTCCGGTTATAGCCAATCGAACACAGCGCAACATCAACTCCCTATACCGGGAGAGACAAAACCCCTCCTATCGCTCATTGCCTCCATGTGATTCGGGAATGTACCCAAAAACCACCGTTTTACACGCCCTCTTGGACTTGGTAAGGTGGAAATCAAAGCACAGTGGGAACCACACAAGACTCTATGACGATCTCGGGTCAACAGACTACTCTGTACCAGTGTCACCAGAGAACTGCCATCTGACGTAAGGTATAATACCATCTGGGAGTTCTCGGCGAGTCCGTCCAGTGTACCCAGTCTCCACTGAGCACCCGTATATCATCTCTGATGTCAAACACCAATGGATATGGGATCATCCATCGCCCATCTATATAGGTCGAGAAGGTATACGCTAGTCTACTCTGGTATATCGATGCCCCGTCTCGATACACCCACGACTAGGGACCTTGAAGGATGCACTTGTGGACTACCATGTCCCCACTAGTATGATCCGCATCATAGTCCAGGTAGTCAAGTACACATCCTAAGGGCTTTACCAACATGCAACAGAGAGACAATCAGTGTACACGTTAAGGTAAAGAGCAACCAGATAGCATACTATCATGTCGAGCAAGAAAGTCCTCCCTATATATGTCCAAGCATCCACTACAATATACATCTTATGTATAGCAATGGCCTCTAGGGCATACATATAACTAACAATATCTTCTTGGGCGTTTGTTTCTTCCTCTTTCTAGTGCACAAGTCTTTAAGAACTTTCGCATATGCGGGGACTTGTTGGATAGCATCTAGAAGAGGGATGTTGATGTTAACCTGTTTAAACATCTCAGTAATCTTCTCCATATGTGGACTTGGTGTGTTAGCCCTTAACCGATTAGGATAAAGTGCTTTAGCAATAAACGCTGGGTCCATCATAGGAGAAGGAAGTGTGTGTGGAACCGATCCCAGAATAGAAGTGGGGATCGTCCGTGAAGGAGTAGAAGAGGTGGGCTGAAGTGGCGAGCCTTTTGGGAAACGAAGAATAGGCTCGGAAGAAGGTGGTGGGGTAGAAGAACTGGGGTCAGAAGTAGAAGTGGAAGGAAAGGTCTCAGCCGGGGTATCATTGATAGCTTTTTCAGTATCATCAATCTCTTCCCTAACGTGATTGTCAAGCACTCTTCCAGATCTCAACGTGGTGATTACATTCACATGATGTGAATAGCCAGGATTGGGGAAGGGTTGAGCTGGAAGTTTCCTTTTCTCTCTTGCACTCATTTCGGCTTTTAATCGTGCAATTTCTTCTTCCATCGATTTAATACTCTCACTTTGGGACGCAGAGTTTTTCTCAATTTTATCGACAGAAGACTTCATTTCAGCTGAAACTTGCATGATATTTGTTAAGACCAAATTCATGTATTGTGCAAATGAAGAGGATTCATCAGTTCCGGTCAACTGTAAAGGACTAGACAGTGCAGGTGTGTTGACCGGATTTTGAAAGTTATGTGCTTGAAAGGGGTGCTGACTCAATTGAAGTTGTGGTTGCTGTTGTGGTGGAGGGACCCTTTGGAAATTGTTTTGGTTTGGAACCGTGTTTTGAGATTGTGATTGGTTCCAAGCAAAATTAGGGTGATTCCTCCACCCCTGATTATATGTGGAAGAAAATGGGTCGTTTCTAGGTCTTTGTTGGTAAGCAGAATTGATATGCTCATGACCTTGAAACGGAGAATTTCGTGGACATTCTTCCGTCAAATGAGAAGGATCAGAACAGCAGCCACATACAGTTTTGGAGAGTGACATTTGATTTAGGGCGGCAGCTAAAAATTTGTTTTCCATAGTCTCGAGTTTCTTGTGTATAGCTGAAATGTCAGCTCTGACTCCTATGGAAACATCCGATTGGTTATTGCCACTCCTAAACGATGGACTCTACCACTGTAAAGATTTTTCAGCGAAATCTTCTAAGTATTTCCAAGCTTTCCCATCATCTTTGGTCATAAAATTTCCTTGACACATGTTTTCAAGACTCTGTTTAGTTTGAGGGTTACTGCCCTCATATATGATTCGGCACTGTTCCCATGTCAGGATTCCGTGATGTGGGCATTGAACCAACAGATCCTTGAAGCGGTCAAGATATTTTGAAAATGGTTCATTTGGAAGCTGGGAGAATTGATTTATTTCGCTACGGACTCGAGCTGTCTTGTGATTAGGGTAGAATTTCTTAAGGAATGCTGCAACGAATTCTTCCCAATTCGTAATGGAATGTGCGGTAGTGTTATACAGCCACTTCTCGGCTATATCGCACAAGGTAAATGGAAAAAGACGTAGACGCATAGCATCCACAGAAAGTTGAGAAGTACCCATCATTGCGCATACATTTTCAAATTTTGTGATAAACACGTATGCGTCCTCAGTCTCGAGACCGTGGTATTTAGGTAGAAGGTTGATGTATTGGGGTTTAATTTCAAAATTTTCCCCGTTGGCTGGTAGAATGGAAAGACAGGTGGAAAGGGGGCCTCGTGTAGGATAGCACCTCTCTTGGAGAGAGATGCGAGGTGGATTCTGCGCACCAACGGACGGCGGCAGATTAGTGTTAAAGAAATTCGATGGAGGTGGATCCATCGATGTGGGTGTGGTAGTGGGTAAAGAAGAAGAAAATAGAGAAATACCGACTTTAGGGTCGATCGAAAGGACGCGGACTAACAGGCACTAGAATCCCGTTGTCCAGCCTATCTTGCACTAAAAAGGGTTAGTACAAGTGGCAGCGTGAATTATAATTAGGGGTAATGAATGAATGCGGTGTTTGCTTTGAAAAAGGGACGGATTTTTGAAAAAATGATGCAACACAACAAATGCAGCAACAAAAACCCTAGAATCTAGTGGTCACCTAGGTCCGGCTCTAGACCACTCCTAACTGCCAAAAGACAAGTCGCAGGATAGAATCCTCCACTGCCTCTTTGTCCCCCTGTGGCCAGGTAAGTGCCAGGTAAGTGGGAAGGTACTCCACTATGTAAGTAGTGGGCTTAATTAATAACCACTAGCCTTCGACACACTTGCCTTAGACACCACAAGAAAATGCGGATAAGCAATGAATTACCTACGGCCTTCTTCTGTCCTAAGTGAGCGCGATGGTCCTTAGAGTCATCTTTAGATATTTTTTAGTTAATGTGGGTCAATGCGGATGCAAATTTTGCGATTTTTGGGGCCTAGGAAGGGTAATGAACTCCCCACCTAATTTGGATTTGGCCGTGCCCCTTAATATCCGTATTTATAATGCAAACAACCAAGAAACAAAAACACGCACAAATTTAATTTGCTTTTTGCGGCACTGCGATTTTTGCAAAGAAGCCTGCAGAAATTTGTTAGTTGGAGCAAAAAGAGGAGAGAGAAGAAGGTAAGGAACTTACAGAGGAAATTTTGGCACAGAGAACCCTTTATAAAGCCGCGGTTCCGCGGCAATTGATGGCTTAAACCGCGCTTCCGCGGTCGTCTGTGCTGATCACTGCACCAAAATTCAGCAGCAAGCTACTGTATACTTCCTCAGCTCTCTGGAAATCTCCAAATATTATTTCAATTTCACAGCAAGCTCCAGATCTCCTTGCAACAAACCACAACAAATTGTTTAGATTTTGCGCGAATTTTGATTACAAAATTATAATGCAATAAATCTTTCAATTCAAATTTCAATATAGAACGAATTAGCGCGCGATCTTCGGCAACGGCGCCATTTGATTGAATGATTTTTGTTTGTGTGTATCAAATCAAATGATCCCCGGCAACGGCGCCATTTGATTGGTTCTAATTCTTGTTGTGTATATTTAAGAAAATTGTATAGAAATCACAACCAAAAATATTTGACCACAATCAATAATGGTGTCGTGTATAGATTTCGTTAGCAAGTGCTGATCGTCCACAGGGATTGTGCGATTCGTTCTTAATTGTTTTGTTTTGAATTGAAACTTTTGTAGGGTTCCTAGGAACACTAATGAGGTCTCACATGTGATCAAACATGGCCAATTCAAATTTTTCCATGTGCCTACAAACCCTAATACGGATCGTTAGCTAAATGTATAGGCGATGCAAAGCAAGTTAGCAACTTTAACTAAAAGGGAAGGGGCTACAACCTTTGTAGATCCGGTCCTCCACCTCCATAGCTCCGTGATGAAGTCCTTCCGCTGTACCCATCGGACCTCGGATTCTCACGGTGGTTTCATCGAAGAAATGATCGGGCTAGGTCGTCGACTTCGATGCCGAAGATGATCTACGTCGAGGCAACACAAGATCAAGCTCCAACTTCACCAAGTCATGAAACTTGTGAAGAAAACACCCTATACTACTTGGAAAGTGGTAGAGGATGAAGAAATAGGAAGTGGGATCACTTTAGAATTGGATTTCTCACTCTTTTTCTCAAGTTGCCATTGATGGAGGCAAGCTTTTCTTCTTGTTGATGAAGAAGAAGAAGAAGAAGAAGAAGAAGAAAAGAATATGATAAGTCTTATTTAAAATAGAAAATAAAATGAATACTTATCATATACCAACCATGGTTATGTGTAGAGACTAAACTAGGGTTAGGTTGAATGGTTAGGTTAAGGCAAACAAACAAAATGGTCAAAGCTTCAAAGCTTCAAGAAGTTTCAAGGAAAAACAAAACAAGCCACCCTTTTGTTTCTTGCCTTAAAATTAAATAAATAAAAGAAATAGTTAAGAGAATATGATAAAACCCTAACCATTTACTTAACCAAGGTTTAAGTCTTACACAAACCCAAGTTAGCATGTATCATCAAACATGATACAAACAAGTGCACAAAAGTATATCACATATACAACTTGTGTACTTCAAGTGAGAAAATCCATTTAAAGTGAACAAATACTAGTTAATGCAAATTAATATATCAAATATATAATTATGCATTAAATCATTAAATCAATACTTGATTTAACGATCCGGTCATATCGCATATAACCGACTAATATCCAATGTATCGGCTTATCGAATCAATCCTTGATTCGATAACTAGGTTATATCGCATACAACCAATCGATACATTCATCGCGAGAATAGAATACGATATCACATACACGCATTATTCTCGGTCCCGCACATATCTCATATGCGCTCCTATTTCGTTTCGCTTGAGCCAGGAAACCTCTGTGTATGACTCTAAAGACTCGTCAATACGCCGGCAGCAGATGATGATCATATCAAACACCCACAAGCCGCAAGCGGTCTGCTAAACATAACGGCCACCCGGGTATTAAGCGATCAGAAGATCGACGAGCAAGCCCGCTCACACTCCTGTGAATCCAACCAGTAACACTTACCGTACAGTCCGGTCTGTTCGTCTGATATGTCGCATATCTCGCCTAGGGGTGGTAAACGTCAGACACCAATAGCTTGATAAGTCATGCTGACGTGAGGTCCATAACATGTGTGAAACTACTGATAACACTTACCAGTAGATCACTGTAACCCTAGCCAGGGATTTCCTGTTATGGCCAGTCGAGCATAGCGCAACATCAACCCCCAATACCGGGAGAGACGAATCCCCTCTTATCGCTCATTGCCTCCATGTGAATCGGGACTGTACCCAAAAACCACCTGTTTGCACGACTCAGTAGAGCCGTGGTAGGGTAGAAATCAAAGCACGGTGGGAGACACACAAGAATCTATGACGATCTCGGGTCAACAGACTAAGCTGTACCAGTGTCACCAGAGAACTGCCATCTGACGTGAGGTATAATACCACCTGGGAGTTCTCGGCGAGTCCGTTCAGTGTACCCAGTCTCCACTGAGCACCCGCATACCATCTCTGATGTCAAACACCAATGGATATGGGATCATCCATCGCCCATCACATGGGTCGAGAAGATATACGCTAGTCTACTCTGGAATATCGATGCCCCGTCTCGATATTCCCACGACTAGGAACATTGAAGGATGTACTCATGGACTACCCAGGCCCTACTAGTATGATCTGCATCATAGTCCTGGAAGTCGAGTACACATCCTAAGGGCTTTATCAACATGTAACAGAGAGACAGAAAGTATACATGTTAAGATAAAGAGCAACCAGATAGCGTACTATCATGTCGAGCAAGAAAGTCCTACCTATATATATCCCAGCATCCACTACAATATACATCCAGTGTGCAGTAATGGCCTCTAGGGCATACATATAACTAACAACTTTAATAGAAAAGAAAAGCAAAATGATTCAAGATTTGTATCGATGTGTTTCAAGTGTCACTATTCTAATCAAGAATCAAGAAAATGATAAACATCAAGAATCAAGAAGTGATAAAATTCCAATCGATTTGGGTTTCAAGATTTGTAGTAAAGCTCGTAGGAATCGATTAGATTGTAGATGTGACGAAGACTAAAGATTAACGTTTCTTATCCATTAACGAATTGATGCTAACTCGATGTCGATTGATCGAGGTTTAAGGATCTTGCGAAGAATTAGGGTTCTTCATCCTATCCTTTGTCCTTTCGATGAATCACATTCACTCGATAGCTTCTTGAAAATCCAATGATCGATCGTTGATTCTCTAGATCGTACGAAAAGAATCAAGAACCCATTTCACATCGATCTAGATCATCGATCATTCTATTTTCAAGAATTTACAATTCCAATAGGACTTAAGAAAACGTTTAAAGATTTATCAACATCGTCATTCTACAATCATCTCGATTCCTCCACGAGCGGAGTTTATTCACACATCATCACAAAGAATACATTCAAGAATCGAAATGAAATCATGATGCTTGAATTGAAATGTAAACAAGTTTAAAGAATCTTCACCTTTATTACATCAACAAGTAGTTACAACTCTCAAGAATTACAAGAGGTAGGAACTTCGCTCGTCGAATCTTGCATCGCTCGGCTTCTTGAGTCTTGGATCGCTTCGATCTCGTGCTCCGTTGAATACTAGTTCTGCTTCTAAAGGATCTTTGAAGACTTGCTTTGCTTGAACTCCATGGATCTTGAATTGGGTATTTCTAGAGGGCTAGGGTTTTGACACAAGCCTTGTCACTAGACTTGTGGGTGAATTTGGGAGAGATGAAGAATTGATCTAATGATATGAGATGATATCTAAGATCATAGATCATTTTATAAGTGAGCCTAGGGGTCTATTTATAGGTTTCCACAAACCCTAGGTCTTGTGTTTTGAATTTGCAATTCCCTCCAAAAGTTTGTTGTAGGAAGGGCTTCTAGAAGTAGTTAGTTAGGAGCTTAGCTTAGGCTTTATGTTAGGGTTTAGGGAGAAGGTTCTAGAATGGAAGCTAGTTTAGTTTAGGAACTCAAGGGCTTGCTGATCTGGCAGAATGTCCTGGGGCTTTCTGGAATTTGAAGTGTCTTTCTGAGGTGTAGGGCCATAGGGAAGAGTTGTGGGCTAAAGCAGGTGGGGTGACATGGCATTATCGCCGCGGTTCCGCGGCACAAGGTGGCATAGGCCGCGGAACCGCGGCTATGTAGTGGCCTTAGGGCTTCAGTCTTCTCATGCTGCCTTCTACAGGGAAATTGCCGGTTAAAAGAAAAACAAAAAAAGAAGGATGAAACTTATGCCCTACAGGTAAGTCCATACTAACCCCTGTAAACAATCCATGGGCATAAACGAAAAGGGAACCACATTTCCCCACCAGACTCTGCCAAAGGGAGAGTCAGATTTCGACGGCAACATCTGCATCCCAGAAGATCAACACGGCATTCCTTCTCAACTCCAGCAAGATGCAGACGTAACGTCAACAACCGACCTCAGGGTCGCAACGAAGCGGAGCCATGGCAAAGTCCCTAGTTCCAAATCTCGACGGCCACATCCATAGCCTAGACACCAACAACGGCGTCCTTCCTCATTCCAGCAGGATACGGATGCGACACCACCGATCGAAGCCACGGAAAAGTCTCCGGTTCCAAGACTCTACGGTCCACAGACAACCTAAAGTCAAACCCCGACACCGTAGAAAGCGGAGCAAGTCAACCCCGACACCGCAGAAAGCGGAGCAAGTCAACCCAGACACCGCAAAAAGTGGAGCAAGTCAGCCAATGACCTCCCCGCCGGAGCAACACCCCGTATGGGAAACAAGTCAGCCAATGACCTCCCCACCGGAGCAACACCCCGTCCCGGAAACAAGTCAGCCAATGACCTCCCCACCGGAGCAACGCCCCATTTCGGAAACAAGTCAGTTAATGACCTCCCCGCCGGAGCAACGCCCCGTCTCGGAAACAAGTCAACTAATGGCCTCCCTACCGGAGCAACGCCCCGTCTCGAAAACAATTCAGCCAATGATCTCCCTGCCGGAGCAACGCCCCATCTGAGAAACAAGTCAGCCAATGACCTCCCCGCCAGAGCAACACCCCGTCTCGGAAACAAGTCAGCCAATGACCTCCCTACCGGAGCAATGCCCCATCTCGAAAACAAGCCAGCCAATGACCTCCCTGCCAGAGCAACTCTCTGTCTCGGAATCAAATCAACTCACTCTCGATTCAGGGAAATCAGCATACTTGGCGAGAACCTCTCGATCCGCGTCGACCCGCAAGGAAATCAGTGTCTTTGCAGGAATCTCTCGATTCGTCTCGACCTCCAGGGAAACAGTGTCCTTGGCAAAAACCTCTCGATTCAGGGAAATTAGCGTCCTTAGCGAGAACCTCTCGATTCGCATCGACCCGCAGGGAAATCAGTGTCTTTGCAGGAATCTCCCGATTCGTCTTGACCCCAGGGAAATCGGTGTCCTTGGCAAAAACCTCTCGATTCAGGGAAATCAGCGTCCTTGGCGAGAACCTCTCGAATCATGTTGGCCCACAATGAAATCAGTGTCTTTGTAGGAATCTCTCAATTTGTCTCGACCTCCAGGGAAATAAGTGTCCTTAGCAAAAACCTCTCGATTCAGGGAAATCGGTGTCCTTGGCGAGAACCTCTCGATTCGCGTCGACCCGCAAGGAAATAGGTGTCTTTGCAGGAATCTCTCGATTCATCTCGACCTCCAGGAAAATCAGTGTCCTTGGTAAAAACCTCTCGATTCAGAGAAATCAGCATCTTTGGCAAGAACCTCTTGATTCGTTTCGGCCCGCAAGGAAATCAGTGTCTTTGCGAGAATCTCTCGATTTGTCTTGACCTACGGGGAAATTAGTGTCCCTGCGCATAAAGAAAATTCTCTTGTAGGATCCTTACAATTTTCGAGAGAAAACGTACTTAGGAGTCCTCACGACCCCTGAGGAGAAATTACACCTACGAGATCCTCTCGACTCGTAGGGAGAAAAGTATTTATGAGACCCTCATGACTCATAAAGTTGAAAAGTCTTAGGCAGCAGACCTGAACCTGTTTCCTAAGTCATCGCTACCCTACAAGAAGGTTAAGATGGACTGTTATCTACCATCTATAGGTCACATTTGCTAAAAGTGACATGCCAACGACACAGCAGAGGAAAGAAAGCAATAGTAGGAGATAAAAAAATGTGTCTATTATTCATGAATTCAATTGAGTACAAAATACATCATATAAAAGAATAAAAAAATGATGAATGCATGTTATTCATAGATTATAAATTTTCAGTCGATACAAAGATGGTTATTGAGGGGGAGGCGTCTTCAACAAATCAGCCAGCTGCTCACGCGCTCCTCTCAATCCTTTCTCGTGGTCAGCCGCCGCGGCCAACTCCGCCTCAACTTGAATCCGCTGCCGTAGACCGGACGAAAGCTTTTTATCGGCTTCTAGCAAGGCAGCTTTGCAGTCCTGCACGACCCGCTCGGTAGAGTAAAGCGTCTGCCTCAGCGTCAACCCATCCAAAATGCATCGCTGGAGATTGTCGAAGACAGCTTTTAACTGCGCAGCGTTTGCTTCAACCTGGGCACGCAATCGGGCAGATTCGCTTGAAGTTGTTTCATATTCCTTTCGCCTCAGGGTCGCCTCTTTTTCAAAATGGCGGATGAAAGGAACGCTACTCTCGACCCACGCAGCCCGCTGGGAGTTCAAAGCTGATACTTCAGGAGCGGGACTCTTGAGCTCAATCTCATCAGGCAGGCCTCGATCTTTCTGCAGTAATTAACCCAAGACTCGACGACACCTTCGTCATGGAAGTTCACGAGCGTCGCCAGCATTAGATTAACCTCAGCAGCAAAATCTGCAGCGAATGTGAGGGCATCGGCGTCAAGATCTTCGATGAATTCACTCAACATTCACAGGCTAGTTGCAGCGCCCCTGAAAAATGGGCGTTTAGCAAAAGGCCCTGCCAGCATTGGGATGTAAGACTCAAAAGGAGCTGGAGCCGGTGCGATTTCTGCAAAACAAATTATGATCAAATGTCGACTCGAGAGGTAAAGAAAATACACGAGCGATGGAGTATACTATACCGGCTGTGGCAGGCGGCAGGAAGGGGAGTGTTGGAGCCACGGCTATTCCTTCACCTCCTCCTTCGACCCATGACGCTATAGTCAATATGAAGAAGAATTAGCAACGACATAGCCACCAGTAAAAGAAAGGAAAGGATGTCGTTTAAAAACTATATTCACCGACACCAGCAGGTAGGACGATTTCTGACTGGAAGGAGAAATGCGGGTTCAACACCTGATACAGATGGTCAAAAAGGACTCATGTGTTGTGATAATATACTGTCAATACAAGGAGGATGGTACCCATGGAAAAACCGATAAATCGCAAACTTATACCTTCCAGCATTTCGGAGGACATAGGAGAAGGCGAAGGAACAACAACCGTCATGTCGGCGACTGGAGGTGATTCAGATGGCACAATCTCAGCATTCACTGCATCTACAAACAAAATATCATCAGAAGGAGCTGAACGGGATTGAGAAATATAAAGAGAATAGTGACCCAAGGCCTACCTGATAGGACATCAACCAAAACCGCGACGGAAGAATCACCAGGCGTAGCGGCTTCCTCTCTCTCCCTCAAAAGAGTATATTCTACGCCTGTGGCTTCATCCCCTGATTCGACGAGGGCCATCGTGATGCTTTCGACGCCCGCCGATACCAGAGAGCCACACGAGGAAAGAGCGGCGGTCTGGACAGTCCCAGATTCTAGGGAGAGGATAGCAACCCCTGGCACGGTAACCGCCAGGGTTTCACCCGTCATCCCATCGCCAAGACTTGGCCCTGCAGAAAATTCATATATAAAAATTCGAAAATCAAGTTCTAGTAAAAGACTCAGAGTTACGTTACCTTGGAGCAGCTTTTCGGTTTCTTCCCGAGCTGCGCGCGCAATCTGTTTATAGACGGTAGACAACGTAGAGGAAACATCCGCCGAAGGACTATCAGCAAGCGGAATGATGCTTGAGCCTGCACCCATGGCCAAACCGGCATCGTGTTCCCTCACCACATGCTTCCTACACTTCCTTTCGATCTGAGCAGTGAGAAGCAATCTCCTCAAGACCTCTGATAAGGGGACGTCGTCGTCCGAACCTGGAGCCGTTACGACATCCTTCATCGACTGCTTTAGTAAAGCCTCCTGCTGGGACGTTGGGAGAGCTGGGGTCACAACAGCTGGCTCCGGAAGTTTTGCCACATCACTGCTCGGGATTGGCACTACACTTGGAATAACCCGAGTCAAGGTAGTCCCGACAACAAGATGAAAGAAAGGGTCAAAGCACGAATAAAGAAAGGGATAAAGGCATAATGAATGGAATTTTACCAAGGCCCAAAGAAGCGCGAAGCCTCTCTTCCTCTTCAAATGTTTTAAGAGAAGCCGTGAGTGCCTCTTCGGCAGAGATACCTGTTGAAGAAGAAAGTGTCAATAGAAGCATAAGAAAAGAAGATAACCGTGAAAGAATGTAACCGAAGTATACCTGACTTCGCGATAGTGATCAGTGCCGCTTCATCGTGAGCCAGTCGCTCGAAAGAAATAAAGGCAGCCTGAAGATCAATATCATCCGCAGGCGCGATGAATAAACCCTTATTGGTCCCATACTCGCACAAACCCTCGCTGTAAGAAGCATATGGCTCCTGGCCAAATATGACGTCAGCAGAAAACAGAGACTTCTTCTTCTTTTGCGAGCGAGCGCCGGCAGCCGATGACAGGAGCTTGCGCTTGACGGGCATTTTTAGGCAACGAGTCCTGATCTCCATACCCACGCCAGACTCCAGGGACGCTGCAGCTACCGTTTCTACATGAAAATGGGGTAGAGGCTTCTCAGGAAAGACGCGCGGGACTGCAACCGCGGCAGCTACTCTTAAGGAAGGACCAACAGTGGTCCGTTGCTTTAAGGGGACAGCTAGATTACCAGCAGGGACTGCACCCTTGAGATTGAGCAGTAACCGCCTTTCTTCCCTAATAACAGTACCCGTCGCATGCTGGCACCACGCCACGTATGCGTTCGAGGCTTTTGGAGTGCATATCGGCTCACTGATAAAAAAGTTATACCCGGTGTTTAGCCGCATGAAATGGTGCAGCGCGTTGTGGATACCCTCTTCCGTAGCAACCGGCTCAGCTAAAAAAGCCTCTAGCGGGACACCCTGATCGTAGCTTGACTGTGGAACAAAACGGTGCGGGTTGCACCTCATGAACAGCGCCGAGTCGTTCTGCCTAAACACTAAAAAGCCTGGCGTGATTGAATACAAATGCAGAATCTCCCGAGCTTTCAATGTAGGAGCCCCGTCTTTGAAGGTATCACGCGGCGGCTGCACTGTTTTAGTGGATTCCTTGCCGATAGTTAGGACTTTATCGACGAAGGTCATGCTACCCCGACCGTACGCGGGTGAAGGACCAGACCCCAAGCCTCTCGCTATGACGGATCTAAAGCAGAAGCGTCAACTAGGAACATAACCCAAGGGAAATTATAATTGTCGTAGAAACGGGGCCATTTTTTGGACTCCAAAAGCACCGAGAACATGCAGCTCGATCCACGGCGTGAAATAATGTAGCGGGAGATTTACGGGCTGTACCCCTGGCTGAGTGGTGTCTGCCGCTAAGCTGAGGCCATGGTACAGGTGAGCCAGCCCAGCAATCCCAACGGCCACTCGCGTACCAGCAACCATTCGGTAAGTCGGAAAGAAGACGGATTACCTCATATATCGAGGGTGCATTGGGAGCACAAACCAACTTAACCATAGGCCGAGGAACCCTTAAAAAGAATGCCTCATCATCGATGTCTGAAGTTGCAAGCTCTGTAAAGAGGACGACTGCGGTATCTGGGAGGAAGAAATTCTTTTGACCGCTTCCGCTGTCGGCTGGCTGTCCAAGCCAAAACCAAAAGGATCGTCAAGCTTGGCGAACTTCGCAGCTTGTTTTGACAAGACATCCGGGAGAAGAAAGCGGGCGATGAAGTCTTTGAAGCTGACCCCGTATCCTCCGGATTCGAGAAACTGGCTCTCGTAAATATTTAACACCTTGATCAGACTCGGGAAACGATGTTGAATAGCATTCTCCGGAGTAAGACCCATCACCACTGATTTGGTGGCGAAGATGTACTCGTCAGGGGGAAGTATTTCCTCGTAATGTTCCCCTCTGACGGGTAGGCCCGAAATTTCTGCGAATTCCTCCAGGGAAATCGAAACCTCCCGGTCCGATAAAAGAAAGGTGTGAGTCGGATTATTCCACTGTTCCAAGAAAGCCTTGACCCACCATACATGAGGCGTGGGATATTGGAAAAGAGACACATAGATAGCAGGGTACAATCTGAGCTTCAGCAGCAGCGACTTTTTAGCCGACAAGATGTACCGAGCCCACTGCAAGTATCCGGCTGAATGGCGAAGAGTCAAGCTTATCATGTATGCCTTTCTCCAAAGGCACGGCTCGCCTTAACATATGTGCCGTCCCAGAATATCTAAACCCATCGGCGGCTGTACAGGTATCAAGCCTATCGAGGGCTGGAGTCATCCATCTGTAATCCAGTTAACCTCCATCGCCGCGTAATACAACTGGGTGAGTCAGCATAATGAATGGTGGAAATTGGCTCTGAAAGCACCGCATAAGAGAAACTATATCGACCCTGAATAATTTGGTTTTACCACAACCCCCATAAGTGAAGAGACTTCTGCTCTGGGTCGTGATCTTTAATCAATGCAAAAACATCCCGATCCACGGGCGCGTCGGTGTATGCACTCTATGAGCGAACAAATGGGAAAGAAGAGTCAAAAGCCATAGTAATATACCCAAAGGGGTCCGGAAAGCGGTATGCTTCTGGTCTTCGGGATGCATCTTTATCTGATTGTACCCTGATGAACCGTCCAAAAAGGAGAAAATCTCGTGAGTGGACGTGTTATCTATCATTAGCTCGGTTACCGGTACTAGGAAATCGTCCTTCGGGCAGGCTTTATTGAGATCCCTGAAATCCACGCATATGCGCACCGTCCCATTTTTCTTCATTACCGGGACAATGTTGGCAATCCAGTCAGGATATTGGACTTCTTGGACAAATCCAGAATCGATCAGCTTCTTGACTTCGGCGTTGATGCTCATTTCAAGCTCGAGCCATATCCTTCTCGGCGCCTGCTTGACTGGCTTGATATTCGGGGATATTTCTAATTTATGCACAGCAATCTCCGGGTCTAATCCCGGCATCTCGGAATAGTTCCACGCGAAGCAATCTTTATACTGTAGAAGCACGTCCTTTAACGCAGCCACCCTTTCTTCAGATAGCAGCTCGCTAACGAATGTCGGTCGCGAATCATCTGCCGACCCCAACTCAATCTTCTTGAGGTTATCTGCGTTGGTATGTATGCCATCTTCAGTTCTTTCGGAGCCGGTGGAAATTCTGAGATTACCTCATTGTCATTATTTTCGAAGCACCAAGGGAGCTCATCTATGTCCTCGGGCTTTTCTTTTAACATTGCAATCATGTGACAAGTGCGAATCCGCTTCCAAGACGGGTGTGGATCTGGCTCTGCCCTTGCGGCTTTAGGTTCGTGCTTTTGTGGCGGCGTTACCCCCCAGCTGCTGGATAAAGCAAATCTGCCTTGTTGGTACTGGTCTTCGACACAGTTCTTGAAGGTGAAGCAGTCTTCGATAGGGTGTCCTATGGCTCGGTGATAAGAGCAATAGCCCGGATGGGCAAATTTGTTAGCTTGCTCAGGGTGCTTAGACTCCGGAAGTGCGATCATTTGATGTTTTATAGCGAGCTCGAATAACTTCTTCGTCTTGTCTCGGGGGAAGGAATACGCTCGACTCATCTTCTTCATGAGGGGCAAATCCGGACCGCGCAATGCCCGATCACACGACTCTCTAATCCTGCGTCGTTTTTGTCGACTCCTTTTTTCGCTTCTTGACTTACTTCTGCTTTTGCATCGGGCCTTTTGTACGACGGGTTGACAGGGAGGAGCATCTTTGTCTTTTGCAGCCTGTTGAAACAGACGTTGCGTCCTGGCCTTCTCATAGATGACCATCTCACGGTTGTGGTCTTCCCGAGCCTTTTGGCCTGCTTTCCTGATAAGCTTGTCCACTTGTTCTTCAAATGACGGACTCGGCACTTCACTCGCGGGATCCAATTTTGACGAGGGGCTAGCATTCTCCGACGAGGTGTCCTCCTCCCCATCGAAGTTATATATGGCGTAGCTGCCGTGGACTTGCTCCAGTTTCCCGGATCTCACATATCCAAGCCCAAGCATTTCCATTCTCCCGTTAGGAAATTTGTGCTGAGTCCTAGGGACATTCCAAATCCTGTTGTAGAACCGAGCTTGTCGAACAGTCTGTTTTAAGGGTACTCCTTGGCGCTTCAATAGCCTCTTTAGTCCATTTGTGTAATATCTAAGCAAACGGATGGGTTGGAGCCTGTCGAGTGTAGCATCCGCGCCATGCCATATCTCTTTCTCCACTCTCGTTTCTGTGGATTGGTAGAATAGGATCACCTTTTCACCATTTCGCCTGGGAGGGAAGTAAAACGTCTGCAGGTCCCGCACATTGTAAGCTTGAAGTGTGTCGAGATCTTTGTAGTGTTTCCGCGGCACCATGGTGACCTGCAAACTCTGATCATCGCCGGGGGATGCCTGTATTGACGGCCGACTGGAGAACACGGCATTAACTTCATCTTCCGAGTCACTTCCGAAGATCAACATGGGGGCGGGCTTTCCCGGGTTGTTGCGTCGAGACGGCCCAGCATAAACTATCTTTTCTCCTTCTTCGGTATCGCTCCCGAAGACAGGGATGGTGGCGGCGGCTTTGTTCTCCGGCTTGCGACACCTCTCTGTATCCTCGAAATCTGGCAAAAAGTACTTCGCATCTTCGTACTTGCAGACTTCGTTCACGGAAAATGGGTTCAGCTCACCTGTTACGGTATATTCGAAGCCATCCCTAAAGTATTTCATACACTGATGCTATGTAGAAGGGATGATGTTGTACTCATGTAACCAAGGACGACCGAGCAAGGCGTTGTAGCAGGTCTTGGCGTCAATGACGTGAAATTTGATGTCCGTGACGAGTAGTCCAAAGCGTAATGTTAATATTACGGATCCGAGAGTCCGTGACGACTGGGAGTCAAAACCGGAGATGGTAATTTTGTCACGAGCAAGGTGCTATACGCTCATGCAGATTTCCTTCAACACCCGAATATTAAGGAGATTGACTGAGGATCCATTATCCACCAGGATCTTGCCTATCTTGATATCATGGCAGTATCCAGAGACATATAGGGGACGATTGCAGTCGCACGTCCCGAGAAGGAGGTCTTCGTCACCGAAAATGATGTCGGCCGTATGCACTTCTTCCAGTTCATTCTTCATCCTTTCTTCGGCGAGGAAGGCTTGGAATTGCTCGGGTTCTTGTAACGCCTTGATTAATGAATCTCGCGCTTCTTTTGATAATAGGAGGGCGTCGAGAATGCTGAGCTGAGAAGGTAGCTTTCTTAGGTGCGCTAGGATGTTGTAGTCCACCTTACCCTTCCTGGGAGGGTCCTTGGCAGTCAGCTCTTTCATGACTTGGTCATCAAAGGCGATATCCCCAGTGACCTTCTCCTTTCCCTTATCTTTTCTATTTGCAGGCCCGAGATTCTTTTCCGGGAGCGTGCGATTGCGCAGCTGAATGTTTTCGCAGGCCTCTGGTTCTTCCTCTTTTCCTAAAATGGATTCTTTAAAGAGAGGGCCCAAAGTCATTTCTTCATCAGAGTCGCTTCCAAAGGTTAGAACTTGCGATCCTCCGGCGTCGACCATGTAACAGTTGCCAGCAGTTCTGTTGTGCCCGTCGGTTGTACTTCTTCGTTCCCGACGAGTCTTGCGTTTCATGCGTTTAAAGTGCTGCCGGTGAGCAACATATCCTTGCCACCACATCTTGAAAGCGTTGCACTCCTCTGTGGGGTGTGAAATCTTCCGATGATATGAGCAGTAATTAGGATACATCTCCGCCCCATCGAGCGTGTTTTCCTCCGAGGGTGGTAGTTTCATTCCCATTAACACGGCCTTGGCAAACCGTTTCCTCGTCTTGAATATCTTTTTGTCTGCGTCGGATGCCTTTCGATCTGGCGGGAGTACTTCAACTCTTTCGTTTAGTCGCCTGCGCTTGGCTCCATCCGATACAGCCATCTCACGCTCCTGATCGGCTTTACTCTTCAAACGAATCTCGTCTAGAAAGGCGTCGATCATTTCATCTGTTGGCCATACAAGTTCTGGCTCAGGTCGTGCCCCCAGTTTCTCAGTGCCAGGAGTTCTTTCATCTTCCGAGTGGAAAATCACATAACAACTCGCCACATATCCCTCGGATTCATCCGATGAGCTCTCTCCATCATCTTCCTCCTGAAAGACGTGGTTGAGGAACTCTTGCAGCGTGACGGGAGTCCACGCCTTGATTGTACTCCTCCAGCGCGTCAATCTGTTTCTGTAAATCCGTGCGCTCGTCTCTAGGCTTCACGGGCTTTTTGGATTTCTTTTTCTTCGAAGATTTTGACGGTTGGGTGTGAGTATTTAGGCCATCACCATAAGTCTTCGTAGTTGGGCGCGGCTTCAACATCCCTTCGATAATTTGAGGTTCAAGCGGGTCCTTCCATTCGACCGCCGGGCACACATGAAGGTCCCTCAGCCTTCTTTTGGTTTTAGTTGACAGCACGACCTCCCATGGAGCTTCTTCAATAAAGGAACAGGTTGCCCCCGGTGTATCTGCTTTCTTAGGAGTATGCGGCTGTGGTGGGTTCACCTTCCACTTTTCGGACAGCGCAAACTTCCCCTGGAGGTATTGATCTTCAATTCATCCTTTGAAAACGAAGCAATCCTCAATCGGATGACTTACCGTTTTATGGTAAGGGCAATAGTTAGGGTTATTCACCTCAGTGGATTGTGGCGGTTGCCTTGGATTTGGCAGGTTTATAAGTCTGTTGCGTACTGCCAGCTCGAATAACCGTTTCGTCTTGTCCCGTGGTAACGAGTAGGGGCGCTTCATCTTCTTGTTATAATACCGGTGTCTTTCTTCCAGTTGATCCTCCAGCTTTGGGGCATTGGGTTGCTGCTGGGCATTCGCGACGAAGGTTGCCTTTCCTTTACCCTTGTCATTCCGAGGTTCTGGCTTCGGGGGAGGCGGTCTATGACCCATCTGGTCCATCTGAGCCAACTTGTTGATTAAAGCCTGGAATGTGGTTGGCTTAAAGAACATCATAAATTGGGAGATAGTTGCATGAGGGTCTAGGGTTCCCACGAACATGCCCACCGCGGGCGCTTCCTCAATGCGCTGTTCGCATTTCGACCATAAATTTCGCCAGCGTATAACATACTGGACCCACGTTTCGCCTGGTTTCACCCTGGCATTAATTAATGCCGTTATTGGAGTGCGTTCGTTGGCGCTTGCGAATCGCTGAGTGAATAGCAACTCCATTTCAGCGAACGTCTTGATAGAATCGTTCGGGAGTTCCGAATACCATTCGAACGCTGTTTCTGATAAGCTGCCTACGAACTGGCGAAGCAACAGTTTATCATCACCGCCAGTGTTACCGCAAAGGGCCCTGAACTGGGCAACATGTTGGTGGGGATTGCCGGTCCCCTTATACACATGGAATTTTGGTATTGTATAACCCGGCAGATATTTGATTTGGTCGTACCAGCTTGGATACGGCCGCCCCGTTTTTATGACTTGACCAGCTGCCTCAGTCGGATGATGAACCCGGATTTGCTGGGCTATATAGTCGTCCAAGTCAGCCCTAGAGATTGTCTCCTCCTTGGCCGTTGAGAGAGCCGGTGGTGGATTTGACGTTTCTCCCCTGTCGTCTTCAAGGACGATCGGGGGATCCTCAGCGGGTGGGTCTTGTTGGATCATCATTCCCACCATATCCTGGAATAAGTGGGCTATCTGCTTAATATTGGCCGCTTGTTCCGCAGCCTCTTTATCTTTCTTTTCCAACATCCTCCGAAAGAACTCAGCGTCGGTTTCCTGTTCTTGTTGCTGATCCAAGGACGCCTCGGGGCTTTCTTTCGGCCCAGTAAGCGCGGCCATTGCGATCATCATTTCCTGGAGCTTTTGCTGTTGCTCCTGAGCTTTGGTTACTGACCGTGTAAGCGGTCTATGACCTGTAGAAGCACGGCTATCTTCCTTCCCCGATGCCATGTATACAGTATGGACCATCCTGCCCCTAGCCTTAGGGCGTCTGGGTTCAGTGCTTTTAGCTCTCGTTGCAGGCCCGGGGATCTTCTCCGGCCTCCTCTTTTTATGAGCAGTGGAAGTTGAGGGGGCCGTTGAGGTGGGCACACAGACAGCTTTTCGTGGCTTAGCCTGGTGACTGGCTTCCTGTTGGATTTTCAGCTTCTTGTGCTGGCGGGAGAAGTTTGGATCGATCATCGAGTCTTGGGCCTGCCACCAGACTTTATAGATTCGGGAGGACAGCCGTTGAGGAGATTGGGGCTGTTCTGTCTTTACTTCTATAGCCTTTTTCAGCGGATGGGGAGACTTCTTTAGCACCGCGGTAGGAGAATTCCTACGCACCTTATTTAGCATTTCGAAGCTGTTCCCAGTTGGAACAGCGGCATTAACTTCTGCCATCGGGGCTGGAGGAGTTAGCCTAGAAGGGGAGTTGCCCCCGGCCTTCCTTACTCGGCGCCAATGGCGACGTCAAGCGTGTCGAGCTGTTGGGGCTGGTTTGGCGATGGGGATGGCTTTGTCTTGCCCCCTGTCTTGATGAGGCGCCGCTGGCGCCAGCCTCTTGAAGGCTGATGTCTTTTGAGGGGCGATGTTCAATCTGTCAAAAACAGACCCTCGAGCAGGAGCAGGTGCCGGAATAGTCAGCCTTGAAAAGACCGACTCTTTAGCAGGAGAATCCGTCTTGATGACTTCAGGAATGGAGATGGCTATCTTCTTTGCGATGGCCACGTCAGGGGTCATGGGCTTCTTGGCAGGCCCATTAGAGTTCAGATTCAGCCTGGTAAAGACCGAGGCTGTCGGCTTGACATTGGACGACCCGTTGAGAGGGGCCGTTGTAGCAGTGAGCCGATCGAAGACCGACTTCTTTTGCGCTTCCGGTGCGGGCACTGGAATGGCGAAGCTTGTCGGCGGGAGCATGGTCCCAAAAAACAATCCTGTGGTGGCTCGAGTGACCTGTTCCACGGGCATTGTGAATAGCGAAGCAGCTTGGGGTCCGTAGGCTATACCTCCTGGCGAGGCAGAGCGTTGGTTGATGTTGCAGTCCGAGCATGTCACACAAGTGGAGGCCATTGATTCTTTGCTTTCTGCAGCAAACGAAACACCAAATATTAGTACTTCGAAACCCAAGGTCAACTATTAGCGAACCACGGTTGGTTCGCGAATCACGACACACGAAGTGTCGAGTGGAAAGAGGAAAAGGTCCCACCGGGCATGCCAGAATCGGTTCCCCTCCGAATGGCGGCGACGACATAGGCGTCTTGCCTGAGATTCGGGACAGATGCTAATTGGTGCTATCCGTCTACCTCTCCGAAGATGCCAAGTTGATTTATGGCACCGTGTATCGAAGGTTTAGACGGATGCGTCCGATGTAGCAGACTTCGTCAGATTCCCCCTCGTTTGAGGGGTTTTGATTGTGGGGACGCTCTTCTCTGCAGGCGCAAGCCCCTGCAGTTAATTACGCTACTGCATCGCGGTAAAAACTTTCTCCTTCTCCAGCCGGTCACTTCGTGTCGTGTGTATTTATTTTATGTTTAGTTGCCCGTGGATTGTATACGGAGACTGAGTTATGTCGTCGCCCGTAGGGCATGGACTAGTCCAAATCTATATTATCTTAGATTTGGGTTTGGGGGAATGGGTTTAAGGATACGTTAGCCTCATTTGAGCCTAAGATCGACTTAAACGTTCGTTAAGGATACGTTAGTCTAGTTTTTAGACTAAGATCAACTTAACGGGATCGTTTAGATCCGACAAGAGAGCAATAAAAGGGGGCTCTGTCGTTTTGTTTAGTGACATTGCGTTCAATAGGTAGTTTAAGGACATTGCGGTCCATGGGTAGTTTAAGGACATTGCGGTCCGATGTTAGTTTTAAGACGTTGCGGTCAAGGTTAAGGACCTCATAGTCCGTGGATTTAAGGACTCCACAGTCCGATGTTAGTTTTAAGACATCACGGTCAAGGTTAAGGACCTCATAGTCCGTGGATTTAGGGACTCCACAATCCGTTGTTAGTTTTAAGACATCGCGGTCAAGGTTAAGGACCTCATAGTCCATGGATTTAGGGACTCCACAATCCGTTGTTAGTTTTAAGACATTGCAGTCAAGGTTAAGGACCTCATTGTCCGTGGATTTAGGGACTCCACAGTCCGTATCAATATGTGGTCATCGGGACCCGTCACCTCTTTGAAGACGTTGAGGAATTACAACGCCACGTATCAAAAGAGTGAAAAGATGTACCCTTGAACCGGGGTAGATTAAATAATCTTTGGCCCAATTTGGAACCAAGACCAATTAATTATATTATGAGCCCGTTGGCTCGGTTGAATTTGAATTGAGGACTTATGGCCAGCTTGGGCTAAGTCCAATCATGTTTAGGATATTGGCCCTCTGTTGGTCCATTAGAGGAGAGGCTTTGCCTCTGGATATTTAGCCAATTGGGCTGAAATTAGTGTTAAACGCTAGCAACAGGGGGTTCAAATTAGTGTTAAACACTAGGGCAAGTCAGTATTAGACACTAGCAACAGGGATCTCAAATTAGTGTTAAACACTAAGATAATCAGTGCTAAACACTGGTGGCAGAGATTTTAATTTGGTGTCGAACACTAAGAAAATTAATGTTAAACTCTGTTAACAGAGATTTAATTTAGTGTTAAACACTAAGAAATTCAGTGTTAAACACTGCAAGAAAGCTCTTTAATTAGTGTTGAACACTAAGGCAAAAAAGTGCTTAACACTGGGCTCAGGGGTTCCAATTCAGTGTTAAACACTAAGGCAAGAGGGGTCACGTGGTAACACGTGAGGGCGCCCTCCCTTTATTTTATTCTGTCAAAAGCATTGAATACTTTGGAGCATCACGTGCTGTCACGTGATGGGCATCTTGGTGCTTGTATGTTAAAGCTTCCGCCAAGGGTCACGTGGGTCACGTGAGGCACTGCCTCAAAGGGCCTTTTCTGTGGATCTTTTCGGAGGTCACGTGGTAGCACGTGACCCTGCCTCTTTGTGTGTTTTTTGGAAGATCTGTTAATCCCTTTAAGAATTAAATTCTTCGCAGGGTTGAACCCTAACAATAATTTTTTGAGGAATTAAATTCCTATTTCCTTCTGAAGATTTATATTCTGGGACAGAGTTGAACTCTGAATTTTCTGTAGGAATTAAATTCCTCATATATGTGAAGAACTGCATTCTATCATAGGGTTAAACCCTAATAACAGCTTTAAGGAATTAAGTTCCCACTCTCTTTTAGAGAATTATTCTGAAGAATGAGATTCTGTCATAGGGTGAAACCCTAATTTCTTCTTTCTTAAGGGAATTAAATTCCTGTCATTTTAACAGAACTAAGTTCTTAACTAGGGTTAAAACCTGATTCTGTTCATTCTGAAGGAATTAAATTCCCATAACATAGGGTTAAACCCTAATTTTATTTTAAAGGAATTAAATTCCTATAGTTCTGTGAGAATTAAATTCTCAAGCTTCCATTCCCTCTCTATGCTTTGGACCTGCATGGCAGGATCTCAACCCAATGAGAATTAAATTCTCAATTCAAGGGGAGATGTGCACTTTACAGATCCTCCACTAAAGAGAGAACTATGTTCTTCTGTCTAATATCAGAGTTAAACTCTGTTGAGAATTAAATTCTCTTTTAAGGCCTTCCTTTTCTTTCCTAAGCTTTTCTTTTACAGAAGATCCAAATTCCTCCAAAGTATCAAGACTCAATTTTTCTCTTTTTTCTTTTTCTCTCTGTATATCGATCTCCCTGTCTATCTCCCTCTGTGTGTCTCTTGGCTCCTATTTATAAGAGAAGCAGCAGAATCAATTAGTTTTTTGATGAATCTTTCACTGAGAGATTTGATTTGTATTCACCATTCGTTTGGACCTTTGGATTATTAGGGGAATTTTGTTCACCATTGGATTTTAAATTCAGAGATTTTCCTTTGTTATTTCGGTTAGATTTTAAGGGGAAATCTTCCCAAATTCAAGATTTTTCCATAGATAGGTGATATTTAAGAATCTTTAAATTTTTAATTCAATCGGTTCCAAATAATCATTTTCCTTTGGAAAGATTTGAGAGATCTTTTCTCAGAATTTAATTCTGTTAACAGATAGGCTTTGAAAGCCGGTCACGTGTGGCCACGTGACCCCTGGTCACGTGTGGGCACGTGACCCCCTTGGAACGAGCCCTCTTCTTCTTTTTGCGCTTTGCCTTCTGGCCGCTGCTTAGCCGTCACGTGCCACCACGTGACCCCTGGTCACATGTGAGCACGTGACCCTCGTCTGGAGCCTTTTTTCTTGATTTAATCAGAGAATGAGTCCGCTGCTTTTAAATGTCACGTGCCAACACGTGACCCCTGGTCACGTGTGAGCACGTGACCTCTTCTGAAGCCTTTTCCTTGATTTGATCAGGGAACTGATGTGCCTTTGAAGCTGCTTTTAAATGTCACGTGCCAACACATGACTGCTGGTCACGTGTTAGCACGTGATGCCTCTTCTGTAGGCTTTCCTGATTTTAAATCAGGAAACAATTGGTTAACGCCCGGCGCCAAACGCTCCACGTGCCCCTCACGTGGGCGCTGCTAAAATAAAGAGTGCTCTGCACTCATTGGTCAGCGCCAAGCGCCCCACGTGTTTCTCATGTGGGCGCTATTTAACATATAGCGCTCTGTAAATAGAGCTCGGCGCTATAAAGAGTGTTTAACACTCAATAAAAAAACAAAGAAAGGGGGTAAGCATCAAAGCTCATATCAATGCTCAACAATGTTGAACAAAAGGGGCCGAGCCCAAACAAGTGTTCAACACTTTATTCAAAACTGAGTAGGTTGAGTCCAAGTTGACCAAAAGTCCCAATTCAGATCAACCGAGCCCATGTGCTTATAATTTTCCAAACTGGTCTTAACCCCAAACCCAACTACAGGTTTTCCAACCAAAACTGGTTCAAGTGTATATCTCTCCACACCTCTGATACATGTCGTTGTAATTCTTCAACATCTTCAGAGAGGTGGAGGGTCCCAATAACCAATAACTCTTGGACCATAACGTCCCTAAACTAAACTCCATAGACTATGATGTCCTTAAACTTTTGGACCGTAACGTCCCTAAACTAAACTCCATGGACTATGATGTCCTTAAATTTATGGACTGCAACATCCCTAAGCTAAACTCTATGGACTATGATGTCCTTAAACACGGACTGTGATGTCCTTAAATTTATGGACCGTAATGTCCCTAAACTAAAACGACGGAGCCCAAATGCTCTTTCGCTGGATCAAAAATGATCCTGAACCCTCGTTAAATAGATCTTAGTCTAAAATTAGGCTAACATATCCTTAACAAACATTTAAGCTGATCTTAATCTCAAACGAGGTTAATGATCCTTAAATCAACCAAACCCAAATATAAGAAAATACGGATTTGGACTAATCCCTGCCCTACGGGTGACAATATAAATTAGTCTCCGTATACAATCCACGGGCAACCAAAAATAAAACAAACACACGATACGAAGTGAACACCTGGAACCGGAGAAAGTAGTTATGGCCACGCAATAACATAATTAACCGTAGGAGCTTGCGCCTGCAGGGAAGAGCGTCCCCACAATCAAAAACCCCTCACAACAAGGGGAAATCTGACGAAGTCTGCTACAACGGCCGCATCTATCCAAACCTCCGATACACGGTGCCATAAATCAATTTGGCGTCTTCAGAGAGGTGGATGGATCAAACCAAATAGCATCTGCCCTGAAAATTCAGGCCTGACGTCCCAACGTCCCGGTTGCGTCTTTCGGCGGTGAACAGTCCCAACGACGAAGATTGCAACTCAAGTCTCACCGGCTACACAGCTACTCCGGCGATGAAGCCACCCCTAAATCCTACCGGCAAACAGATGGGTCACCTGCGATAAAGTTATTTTCAAGAGTTTCACCTTTCGCAAAAAAAATAGTACGTCCACAAGCGAAATGGGCGCGGATGAAAACCCGAAAGAGCACCGTGAATAAAAAAGCAGGGCTACCAGCGAGATTGTTAAAACCCGGAAGGGCGCAAACTCGTTAAAAATAAAAGTATAAAAACAAAAAACGGTATGTCCACAAGCGAATGGGCACAAATAAAAACTGGAAAGGGCGCCGTGAGTAAAAACAGCAAAACTGCCGGCGAGTTTATGAAAACCCGAAAGGGCGCAATCTCATTAAAAAATGGTATATCCACAAGCAAAATAGGCACGGATGAAAACCCGAATGGGCGCTGATTTGTCAGATGATTTTCTGTGTATAAATTTACCGCAATCAAGACGGTGTCACTTGGTAGCTAGTCGGTTGAGTACGAGTCGATCCACAGGGAGAAGGAATCCTTTTCTTTAAGTTCTAACGAGTTAAGTCCAATTAAGTTGGGTTTTGTTTTAAGATCTATGAATGAGAATAAGTTGATCAAAAGTCTTGCTAGGGTTTGGATTAGGTCAGTTCGAAATAAGTAACTTCTCGCTTCTTTCAATGCCTTAATTGTGAATAAAGGTGTTAGAGTAATCGGCAACAACGGGGATTAACACGACTATGAAGAAACTTAGTTTCTTCCTTTTGGTCCTTATCCGTCCGTTCTTGGCTCTTAGTCCTAACCTCCGGTTAATTCAACCACAACCGGTCTAACTAGAGAATCACCACTATCATGTAGAATAGGGTGTCGTAGTGAGCGGATTATGGTTTATTTAAAGGGAGTCTGTATTAAAATTATTTTGATAAAGAAAGGAGTGAGAGAGATTTCCTTCTCTCAAACCTTCCCTTTCCTACCCCTAACAAGTGAGGAATTACTCAATCATTAGGAAGATAACAATAAAATTCATTTTTTATTTTGTTGATGACATAAATTGCAGATAGATAAAGAACAGATAAAAGTGCAGATAATAAATTGCAGATAAGAAGAATGAGAGATAAAATAAAAGACTTACTTTATTGATGACCTCTCAAGAACGCATTACAATTGAATTTAAAATTTAGATCTAGAATATAAAAAACAAATAAAGAGAGGCATCCTCCAAAAAGAGGCACCCTGAAAGAGACACACCTAATTTGGCTTTGAGCTCTCCTATTTATAGATAGGAAAACCCTAGGTTTATATTCTGATCCAATCACTAATTTACAAAACTACCCCAAGAGAACCGAGTCAAAGCACTGACACTGCCACCTACACGTGCATAACACGGTCGCGGTTCCACGGCAGAAGTGCCTGTTTGGCCGCGGTTTCACGGCCGTTTGGTGGAATCATGGGCCCATTTCTTCAGGGTTTCTTTATGTTGCTTTTATCTTCTGTTTTCTTCACTTGGATTCTCAGAATCTCTTCTGTTCTCTTCCAGATATTCAGCAGTGGAATTTTTCCTTGAACTCCGCTTGAACTGGTATGGGGCATCATGCAGGTCAGTATTCATCTATTATTGGTCGTAGTCCCACATTTGTTGCGACTTTTCACGAATCTCACTGTAAAGAGTTGAGAACCTGTAAGCTGCAACTATTTAGCAGACATGGATCAAAAGTACCTACTTATTTGCAATGTGATTAAGAATGGGCGATATAAAAATGGAAAAATCTGATATGAACAGGCACCGTGAGTAAAAACAGCAGGACTGCTGGCGAGTTTGTGAAAACTCGAAAAGGGCACAAACTCGTAAAATAAAAAATTTGTGTGCACTTGCAAGGTCTTCTCGACCTTGTGAAGAGAAAATACCTATGTGAGATCCTTACAAATCACAAAGGAGTAACACACTTAGGAATCCCCACGATTCCTATGAAGAAATTACACTTGCGAGATCCTCATGACTCGTAAAAAGAATTCCCCCTATGAGACCCTCATGGCTCATAGGATTCAAAATTCTTAAGCTACAGAGATATAAACCTATTCTTAAGCCGTCATATTCCCCTAATGTTGTCCTACAGACGGTCCTATATTGACCCTTGTATACAATCCACGGGCATAAATAAATATATCCCCCGCCAAGTTTCACCAATAGCGAGAAATGCCCCCGTATGGTGAACAACACTTGTAAGTTCTCTCGACTTATAAGGAGAAAATACTCTTGTAAGATTCTTACGACCTATAAAAAAACACTTAGGAATCCTCACAACTCCTAAGGAGAAAATACATCTACGAGATTCTCACGACTCGTAGGGAGAAATACCTTTATGAGACCCTTACTGCTCATAAAGTCAAAAGCCTTAGTCGACAGGATTCTCACCCTGTTTGCTAAGCCATCTTTGTTCAAATCGACAAAAGCAAATAATGATTCGCTCCTGGCAATATCCTAGTGGTAGTGATGCTGATGCCTAAATAGGTATCAAATTTTATGTTCTCTCACGGCAAATGATGATTCATGCCTGGCTATATTTCAGTGGTAGCAATACTGATGTCAAGATTGGGATCAGATTTCAAAAAAATGGATGATAAAATATAAGAAATGATTGGGCAATGTGACTTTCGCGGCATAAAAGTGTAAGTCCACATTACCCGTCCCCGGTTCTTTGGGGTTGCAGAAATAGTGAAAAACGATTTTTTCTTTGGGGGTAACATGGACTCAAAATACGGATCTTTGTTAAACAACTATCTAACAACCTAACTAGGAGTTTTACCTACTCGGTTAGAGGGTTATACCTTAACTTGAACTCCTTCTTCTTCAACTCCTTGCGGTGGTCGGATCGGCCTCACCTCGTCGTCTCCTTGCGCCGAAGATGGATCCACCCGAAAGCTTCTACCTTTGGCTTCAACTTCAAACTAGAAGAAACTTGAACACTTGGTTTGCTAGACTTTGTGAACTAGGATGAGTAGAGAAGTGTTTTGGGTTTTTATCTCTAAGGAAATGGTTCTCAACTCATGAGAGGGAGTTTCCTTGAGCTAGAGAGAGCAAGAGGAAGAGGGAGAGAGCTTGAGCATGAGAGAGAATGGAAATGAAAGAATGAGCAAGACTTTTCTCACCCTTGCTCTCATAATCCAAAATAATCATAACACATAATAATAATTGAGTATTATGTGATGGTTGTTATCATATCAAATGGCAATATCATTTCATGCATTAAATGCAATTTGTGAACCATCAAGCAAGCAAAAGTCAATGCCAAAAAATGATAGCCATTGTCATGATGGTGGTCAATAAGTCCAACCTATTCAACCGGTCAACAAAGTCAACAAAGTCAACATTTCAACCCAACCATGGCACAATAATACTTAATTAATATTATCATTAATCATATTACTTATTCTCATTAGGGTTTAGCAAACGTCAACAGTCAACAACCCTAATGAGAATCCTCTGCCTCTGTCTCTGTCAACCGTGCATACACACCCGCATCCGCATTCCGAGGAACATGAATACAACCGAGATAAAACCAATCCCAAAATGTATGCTAGGATCTGGCTTAAACCAAAGCCCGCTAGTAATTACTGCCCGGACACCAAACGCGCACAAATGCACGGATATGACCGAACCCTGTCGCAAAACCATGCGACCTCTACTCTTTTGCCTAAAGGCGAATAGCTCTCTGTATGGGACTCTAAAGACTCGACACTACGCTGATAGTAGATTTAACCACAGACCGCAAGCGGCACTAGCTATGCGTAACGGCCCCCAGGTAGATGCCGATAAGAAGACGGACGAGGTGAAACCCATCTGAACTCCTACTGAGCCTGAATGTGACAGTCTCCGAACAATCCGGTCTTTTCGTCTGAGAATATCGCATGGCGGGCCTAGGGGGCGGTAAACGTCAGTCCCCTAATAGCGGTACAAGTCGTGTTGGAGTGTAGCCCAGAACACCCTGAGATAGCACTGGAAACCTTCCAGTGTATCTCGCTTGCCCTGGCCAGGGACGACTGTGTGTAATGGCTCTCCTTGACACAGCGCGATATCAACTCCCAACACCGGGAGAGACGAATCCTATCTAACCGTCACTGCCTCCAAGTGCTTCGGGACTACACCCAACTACTACCTGTTTGCACGACTCCTTTGAGCCGTGGTAGGGTAGTAATCAAAGTACAGTGGGAACACACTCGAGGCAAAGTGACAATGTCAAGTCAGCGCACTAAGCAGTACTTATGTCACCTGGGAACTGACAACTGACGATAGGTATAGTACCAACCAATCAATTCCCGACGAGTCCTGTCCGGTGTACTCGTAACCTAATGAGCACCCGCATACTATCTCAAGTATGACGTACTGACGGCTGTGGGACAGACCGTATCCCCTGCTGGGATGAGAAGCGCATACGCTAGTCTACTCCGGAGTATCGATGCCCTGTCTCGATAGTCCTACGACTAGGGACCTGCATAAGAATGTGCTTGTGGATTACCCAGCCCCCATGAGTGTGACTACCATTACAACGCTGGTAATCAAGCAAAGATCCTAAGGGCTCCACTAATGTGTATAGGCAATATGTTAAAAGAAACACATGTACACACATTGAAGTAGAAACAAACCAAGTAGAATACTACTATTTTGAGCAAGATTGTCTATACAATGGTGAATATCCCAAGCTTTCATTAAGTAATATACAAACTAGTATAATACAGTAATGGCCTCTAGGGCATATGCACTAACAATCTCCCACTTGCACTAAGGCCATGTACTGGCGTATCGAAGACCTATCATCTCGATCAGCCGCTCGAACTGATTCTGGGGCAAGGCCTTTGTGAATGGATCTACAGTGTTATCTGCTGAAGCAACCCTCCGAACCTCGATCTCCTAGCGATCCACGATCTCCCTGATCAGGTGATACCGCCTCAAGATGTGTCTAGATTTCTGATGGGACCTGGGTTCCTTCACTAAAGCTATAGCCCCGTTGTTGTCGCAATATAGAGGTATTGGATTAACAATGGACGGAATCACCTGAAGTTCTTTCAAGAACTTCCTCATCCAGACGGCTTCTTTTGCGGCATCAGCAGCAGCGATGTATTCCGCTTCCATCGTTGAGTCAGCAACGGCTTCCTGTTTGGAACTCTTCCAACACACCGCCCCTCCATTGAGGGTAAAGACAAAACCCGACATGGACTTGGAATCATCTTTGTCACTCTGTAAGCTGGAGTCAGCAAAGGCCTCGATCTGGAGGTCTTTTCCGCCATACACCAAGAACATCTCCTTAGTCCTTCTCAGGTACTTAAGAATGTTCTTTACCGCTATCCAGTGTTTCTCCCCAGAGTTTGACTGATACCGGCTTACCACACTCAATTCATAAGCTACATCGGGTCTGGTACACAACATCGCATACATTATAGAGCCTACCGCAGAAGCGTAGGGTATAATAAATATGCGATCCCTTTCCAAATCAGTCTTGGAAGACATCTCTTTGGAGAGGGTGATCCCGTGATAAGCCGGTAGATTACCGCGCTTGGAATCTTCCATACTGAATCTTTTCAGTATGGTGTCGATGTACCTGGACTGCGAAAGTCCTAACATCCTCTTGGATCTATCATGATGGATCCGAATCCCCAGAATGTAAGTGGCATCACCCAGGTCTTTCATGGAGAACCTGTGTGATAAGAACCCCTTGACAGATTATAGCATAGGAATGTCATTTCCTATCAAAAGAATGTCATCCACTTATAATACGAGGAATACGACAGTTCTTGCTACAAATCTACTATAGATGCATGGTTCATCTGGATTTTTGATAAAGCCAAATTCTTTGACTGTCTCATCAAAGCAGATGTTCCAACTCCGCGATGTCTTCTTTAGTCCATAGATGGACTTAAGCAACTTGCACACCTTTCCGCTGCTCCCGCTTTGAATGAAACCCTCTGGCTGGTCCATATATACACGCTCCTCTAAATTTCCATTTAAAAAGGCGGTCTTTACGTCCATCTGCCAAATCTCATAATCGTGGAAGGCAGCGATGGCAAGAAGGATCCGAATGGATTTCAACATAACCACTGGAGAAAAGGTCTCATCATAGTCCAAACCAGGTCTTTGACGAAAACCCTTTGCAACAAGTCTAGCCTTATAGGTCTCAACCTGTCCATCTACACTAATCTTCTTCTTGAAGATCCACTTGCATCCTACGGGTTTTACCCCACCTGGAGCAATGTCCAAAGTCCATACTTTGTTGGTGTACATGGACTCCATTTCGGTCCGCATTGCATCCAACCATTTTACTGAGTCAGCGCTCTGAATGGCCTGCTGGAAGCTAGTAGGCTCATCACTATCAATGATGCAATCCTCTCTATCCCCGTCTATGAGAAAACCGTAGTATCTCTCGGGCGGATGAGACTGCCTACTACTCCTGCGGAGTGGCGTAGGAATGTCCTGTTCTTTTGAACCCTCTGGTTCTACTAAGCTTTCAGTAATAGCTCGTAGCTCTGGAATTTCTTCCAGTTCTACTGCGTTCCTACTTATCTGATTTTCCAAAAACTCAGTTTCCAAGAAGCAGGCATGACGAGAAACAAAAACCTTTTGTTCCTCTTCGCAATAGAAGAAATATCCCTTGGAGTTCTTTGGATATCCCACAAACTTACACTGTACTAAGCGTGCCTCGAGTTTATCCGCATGCTGCTTTTTGACGAAAGCTGGACATCCCCATGTCTTAACGTGCTTAAGATAGGGTTTCTTCCCACACCATATCTGATATGGTGTGGTAGGCACAGTCTTAGTTGGAACTCGGTTCAAAAGATATCCAACTGATTCTAGTGCATATCCCAGAATGATCGCGGTAACTCAGCGTTACTCATCATGGAACGTACCATATCCAATAGGGTCCGGTTCCGTCTCTCCGATACACCGTTATGCTGCGGAGTGTATAGAGGAGTAAGCTGAGAGAGAATTCCATTCTCTTTTATGTAATCCAGGAACTCGGCACTCAAGTATTCACCACCTCGATCAGATCTCAGTGTCTTAATACTTATTCCGGTTTGTTTTTCCACTTCATTCTTATATTCCTGGAATTTTCCAAAGGCTTCGGATTTATGTTTCATTAAGAAGAAATATCCGTACCTTGAAAAGTCATCCGTAAAAGTAATGAAGTAAGAATAACCGCTTCGCACATGCATAGACATTGGACCGCACACGTCGCTGTGTATGAGTCCCAAGAGCTCGCTCGCTCTTACTCCGTGTCCAGTGAACGTAGTCTTTGTCATCTTTCCTTTGAGACAGGATTGACAAGTTGCATATGATTGATATTCGAACGGATCCAAATATCCTTCTGTATGCAACTTCGTCAACCTTCTCTCATTGATGTGACCCAGTCTACAATGCCATAAGAAAGCCTGATTTGTTTCCGGAGACTTTCTTTTGTGTGTATTCTGGACATTGAAAATCTGTGGCTGGTTTAATACATATATTCCATTGCTTAATGTACCTGACCCAATCAAAACTTGATTAAGGTGAATGTTTACAACATTGCTTACAAATGCAAATTCATAACCTTCTTTAGATAATAAAGATACAGATATGATATTACAGGTTGCATTGGGTACAAAATAACAATCACGCAAAACCAAAACATGTCCATCTGACATTCCCAGGTGATAGTCCCCTACGGACTCAGCATCCATGCCAGCTCCGTTTGCAACTCTGAGGGTCATATCACCTGCCTTCAAAACCCTACGCCTTCTCAGTGCCTGCAAAGAATTACAGATATGAGATCCTGATCCGGTATCCAATACCCAGGAAGTAGAGTTTATTGAAAGACAGTTTTCAATAACATACACACCTGAAGCCGAAGCCGCAACTTGCTTCGGATCCTGGTTTCTGGCCTTCCAAGCCCTGCAATCCTTTTTCCAGTGTCCCTTCTTATGATAATAGAAGCATTCTTCCTTTCCCACAAGCTGCCCCGCTATCTTTGTTGCCTTTGCTTTTCCCTTCGTTTCCACTTTACTAACACCGCCCCTTGGTTTGGCGGAGGCTTTCTTCTTCTTTCCCTTGGCTTTCGCCTTGGACTTAGAAGAGGAAGATCCTCCTACAAACAAAGTGGATGTTTCCCTAGCTTTCTGTAGGGTGCCCTCTGCACTCCTCAACATGTTGAGGAGCTCCGGAAGTTCAACTTCATTTCCTTGCAAGTTGAAGTTCAGGATAAACTGGGCGTAAGTGGAAGGAAGGGACTGGAGAATCAAGTCCATATAGAGCTTGTTCTCTAACGAGGTCCCAAGGTCCGTGAGCTCCTCAATGAAGCCAATCATCTTAAGCACGTGTTCCGCAACCGATGATTCGACGGCCAATCTCGTCAAAAACAACTTTTTCGAGACTTCGTATCTGGCGATACGGGATTGCTCTCCATACAGTTCTTTTGTATGAAGAAATATGGATTCCAGGTCCATATTCTCGTGCCTCCTCTAATGTTCATTGTCCATAGAGGCAAGTACGAGGCACTTGGCCTTCGCGCAATCGATCTCCCAGGTCTTACGGATTTCCTTATCCGCGACGCTGGAGGTGGGACCTGGGACAGGAGAGCTTTGGTGGTAAGGAGATACCCCAGCTTGTCGTAAGTGATTGCCATTTTGACATTCCTGAGCCAATCTTTGTAGTTTGGCCCTGTCAGTATGTTTTTATCCAGAAGTAACTTAAGTCCGGTCATGATGATTGGTCGCTGCAATTAGGAGAGAGAGAAGAAACACTCAGCATGATGCTCTTGCAAGTTTAGAGTGGTTTTTAATTTGTCTAAACAGAATGGCTCCCACTGTTTCTCGAATCCCTCCTCAAACCAAAAAGGAGGAATTAGTCGGGATCAATCTCACCGTACAATACTTGCTTAACCGTTCAGCCAGGCCAGTGTCGGTACTTCGAGAGAGGTTTTCCAACGCTTTCACGAAGTTTCTTAATTTAAGAACCTCTTTTCTCTGGGAGCGTAGCCCCGCTAACACCTTTCTAGACACCTACTTGGTTTATAGCATTGATCGTTAAGTGAGAAATTTCCCGAGGAGTAGCATATACTCACAGTAGGATCGGGATCCAAATATCATCGCGTGACAAAACTGAAAGAATCCTACCAGAATCATCACACTCCAGATGGTATGCAGCGCTAGCAAGTTTCAGGTTCTTTTGAAACTCCCGATGTGGATTTTTGCCCCATGCTCTTATGACCTTGATTTTGGCCAATAAATCATAAGTCACATGTCAAGTTATACCCGTCATTCTCCAGATTAATTTGAACCCACCCATACCTACCCTTGACTTTGGCCAACAAGGCAGTACGACTGTCCCAAACCAACGCATCTATCTATGCTGCATATGAATACCCAATAGCTACCAAACACTGTACATTGACTTCGGCCAACAAACACAGCTTGAATACTATTGACTATCCATATGAAACGACGGAGGGCTACGAATGGTTTTAGCAAAACCGTGAACGTAGTGAACTTGATATAATCGATGGAACGAGATAGCTTTTAAAGGGAGTGGTTCAAGCTCCGCGTTTAAAAGTTGGTTTTTAAAAAGAACCGAGTGGTTTTGAAAGTGTTCCAACGACTTTACTTTGGTTTATTTTCTTGTATTAATTTTAATGTGTCCCATCATTTAATCCTACCATTGCAGAAAACAACAAAAATATAACGTACGCTTATGCCATCCGCATTCGCCATGGGGCCCCGTCATTACCCGTTAGGTTACTTAACTAACGACAGAGCATGGGATGGACTAGCGAGGATGCAAAACATAAGCAACGCCCAAATAAATATCATATATAGATATATAGCAATGATAGCCATTCCAGATCACAGATGAACACATTGGATATACTAGGAATCCGCATTCCGTACGAACCTGTAACGAAAAGCGGATTACACGGTCGCGGTGAATAACCAATACCCCACCCTAGACCCCTACGGGTGCGGCAAACTACCCGCCAAATAACCGAAGTGAAGCAACCTCCCTCAACAAAGTGAGCAGGCCACTCGGCACTTCGAGGTACCCGGTAGTTTGTGCACCCCCTCCATGGGTCTATCCTAGGAGCAAAAACAGTAAAAGAAATTATACAATGACGGCCACAACCTCATCCCGGTTGTGCGGCCATATAAATAATATTACATCAATTACAAATTACATGAATTGAAAGAAAAAGAAAACTCTCATCTCACAACCCCCCGGCTATTCATCCGCGACAATCCAATGAATTCATATACACATACCATCAACATTACAAATCACAGATATGTATAACCCCCACTAATCGACTTATAGAGATTAGCAGACGTTCAATACATATATCACATCACAGATATATACCCGCTAGCTTAAGTCTTTAGAAGTTCGATCAAAATACGGATTTCTAAACCCCAAAAACAAATTTTGCTTTCTGGAAAATCTGAGCAGAAAAATCATATTGTAAAAATCCCAAAACACCCCCAGAAAAACACTGCAGGAAAATTGTGCCACGGCCAAGTCAACTCGGCCGCGGATCAGCGGCGGGAGCATGCTCCTGCCGCATTTCCGCGGACCTTTGACCGAGTCCGTGGACCAATTTTCTTGTGTGAGTTTTAAAAAGTCTGAGCCGATTTTTAGTGTAAGATTAATTATTTTTTGAACAAGAAAAAAAATCGGCAGAAAGTATACTTTTCAGGCGTGTTTCGTGACTTTTTCTCCGATCGAACTTCTAGTTACTTTGCCAGCATGTTAGATAGTGTTTGACCTGGCTCTGATACCACTGTAAGTCCACATTACCCGTCCCCGGTTCTTTGGGGTTGCGAAAATGGTGAAAAACGATTTTTTCTTTGGGGGTAACATGGACTCAAAATACGGATCTTTGTTAAACAACTATCTAACAACCTAACTAGGAGTTTTACCTACTCGGTTAGGGAGTTATACCTTAACTTGAACTCCTTCTTCTTCAACTCCTTGCGGTGGTCGGATCGGCCTCACCTCGTCATCTCCTTGCGCCGAAGATGGATCCACCCGAAAGCTTCTACCTTTGGCTTCAACTTCAAACTAGAAGAAACTAGAACACTTGGCTTGCTAGCCTTGTGAACTAGGATGAGTAGAGAAGTGTTTTGGGTTTTTATCTCTAAAGAAATGGTTCTCAACTCATGAGAGGGAGTTTCCTTGAGCTAGAGAGAGCAAGAGGAAGAGGGAGAGAGCTTGAGCATGAGAGAGAATGGAAATGAGAGAATGAGCAAGACTTTTCTCACCCTTGCTCTCATAATCCAAAATAATCGTAACACATAATAATAATTGAGTATTATGTGATGGTTGTTATCATATCAAATGGCAATATCATTTCATGCATTAAATGCAATTTTTGAACCATCAAGCAAGCAAAAGTCAATGCCAAGAAATGATAGCCATTGTCATGATGGTGATCAACAAGCCCAACCTAGTCAACCGGTCAACAAAGTCAACCTTTCAACCCAACCATGGCACAATAATACTTAATTAATATTATCATTAATCATATTACTTATTCTCATTAGGGTTTAGCAAATGTCAACAGTCAACAACCCTAATGAGAATCCTCTGCCTCTGTCTCTGTCAACCGTGCATACACACCCGCATCCGCGTTCCGAGGAACACGAATACAACCGAGATAAAACTAATCCCAAAACGTATACTAGGATCTGGCTTAAACCAAAGCCCGCTAGTAATTACTGCCCGGACACCAAACGCGCACAAGTGCGCGGATGTGACCGAACCCTGTCGCAAAACCATGCGACCTCTACTCTTTTGCCTAAAGGCGAATAGCTCTCTGTGTGGGACTCTAAAGACTCGACACTACGCTGGCAGTGAGTTTAACCACAGACCGCAAGCGGCACTAGCTGTGCGTAACGGCTCCCAGGTAGATGCCGATAAGAAGACGGACGAGGTGAAACCCATCTGAACTCCTACTGAGCCTGAATGTTACAGTCTCCGTACAGTCCGGTCTGTTCGTCTGAGAATATCGCATGGCGGGCCTAGGGGGCGGTAAATGTCAGTCCCCTAATAGCGGTACAAGTCATGTTGGAGTGTAGCCCAGAACACCCTGAGATAGCACTGGAAACCTACCAGTGTATCTCGCTTGCCCTGGCCAGGGACGACTATGTGTAATGGCTCTCCTTGACACAGCGCGATATCAACTCCCAATACCGGGAGAGACGAATCCTATCTAACCGTCACTGCCTCCAAGTGCTTTGGGACTGCACCCAACTACTACCTGTTTGCATGACTCCTTTGAACCGTGGTAGGGTAGTAATCAAAGTACAGTGGGAACACACTCGAGGCAAAGTGACAGTGTCAAGTCAGCGGACTAAGATGTACTCATGTCACCTGGGAACTGACAACTGACGATAGGTATAGTACCAACCAATCAGTTCCCGACGAGTCATGTCCGGTGTACTCGTAACCTAACGAGCACCCGCATACTATCTCAAGTACGACGTACTGACGGCTGTGGGACAGACCGTCTCCCCTGCTGGGATGAGAAGCGCATACGCTAGTCTACTCTGGAGTATCGATGCCCTGTCTCGATAGTCCTACGACTAGGGACCTGCATAAGGATTTGCTTGTGGATTACCCAGCCCCCACGAGTGTGACTGCTGTCACAACGCTGGTAATCAAGCAAAGATCCTAAGGGCTCCACTAATGTGTATAGGCAATATGTTAAAAGAAACACATGTACACATATTGAAGTAGAAACAAACCAAGTAGCATACTACTATTTTGAGCAAGATTGTCTATACAATGGTGAATATCCCAAGCTTCCATTAAGTAATATACAAACTAGTATGATACAGTAATGGCCTCTAGGGCATATGCACTAACAAAAAGCTGAAAAGATAGAGCATCACGGAAAGAAATAAAAAATGATGAGAATGTAACTTTTCTTCCCTGCAAGTATGTCCATATTGACTCTTGTATACAATCCATAGGCATAAATGAAAGAAAGGGAACCTTATTTTCCCACCACGCTTCGTCAAAAGGAGAACCAAGTCTTGACGGTACATATAAAACCTAGAGACTATCCCAGTGTTTCTTCTCATTCTAACAAAATGCGGACGCAACGTCGTCATCCAAAAAAAACCCAAGGGTCAAAGAAAAAGGGAGTAATAGAAATATCTTAGCTCCAAATCTTGACGGTTCATATACAATCTAAACACAATCACGGCATTCCTTTTCTTTCCAGCTAGATGCAGACAGACCCAAGGGTCAAAGCAAAAAAATAGAGTAATGGCAAAATCCTAGTTCCAAGTCTTGACATTACATATACAACCTAGAGACTATTCCGGGTTTCCTCCTTATTTCAGTAGGGTGCGGATGCAACTATCAAATGAAATTAGAGCAATAGCATATTCCTAACTCCGGACTTCAATTGCAATATATATAGCATAGAGGTCCTATAGATACCTGCCCTATTTCAGCAAAGAATCAACGCGATATCGTCAACAAAAATGAAGTGACGACATATTTCTAGATTTGGGTCTTGACGGCAATACATACAAAGTCTAAAGACCATTGGAGATCGTCCCACCCTAGAAGGGTGCGATTATGATTCATCGGGGCTCCAAATTGAGCCTAACCTCAAGTAAAAAGCGTCATGGCAAATACCTAACGCTTGTTCTTCCAACGCGAGAGATACATCATCCAGCGCGACGGTACGATGGACTTAAACCTAGTACCACAAACCTAGAGGACCTCTATCAAAAATAGGGGTTATCTATATTTCATGTTAGAATACACCTGCGAGATCCTCTTGACTCGTCTCAACTCGTAGGGAAAAATATCTTTATGAAACCCTCACGGCTCATAAAGGTGAAAAGCCTTAGGCGACGGGGATATCAACATGTTTCCTAAGTACTGTGGCCCTATAAGTAGGTCCAAACTGAACTCTTGTATACTATCCACGGGCCACATTCTCCAAAGTCGCATATCGATGAGGAGAAGAAGCCACATACAAGTCCTCTCGACTCGTAAGGGGAAAATACTCTTGTAAGATCCTTATGACTCTCAAGAGAAAACACACTTAGGGATCCTCACGACTTCTAAGGAGAAAATACACCTACGAGATCCTTTCGACTCGTAGGGAGAAAAATCTTTTTGAGACCCTCACAGCTCATAAAATTGAAAATCCTTAGGAGACAGATCTAAACCTATTTCCTAAGCTATCGCTGCCCTACAAGAAAGTCCAAACAGACTCTTGTATGCTATCCACATGCCACATTCGCTAATAAAATGAAAAAACTACTTGTGGGTCCCCTCGACCCGTAAGGAGAAAATACTTGCGTAAGATCCTTACGACTCACGAAAGTGAAAGACACTTAAGAATAGTCACGATTTCTAGGGAGAATATGCACCTATGAGATCCTTACGACTCATATTGTAACAACCCTAAACTTCTGTACAAAATTTTTTTTGTAAAGTACTGAAAGGAATACCTTAGCCTAAGCACAAGTTATAAATTTAAATTTCTTTTGAACAGCAAGAAAGCACTTGTAGCTCATTGGTAAAGCCTTGCACTACTGTGACATAGCCCTTGTGTTCGAATCCCCTCAGACACATAATATTTTTATTGATTTTTCTCTTAAACTTTTAGAAGATCAAAAGTTTGCACGTGCACTACACGTAAAAATGAAAAGTCTCATAAAACAAACATTTGGAAATTGTTATTTATACAGTCATGGACACGTGTCTTCAATCCAGACCTCACCCCTACCCTATTGGATCGGCGAGATCGGGCTTGGGGCCGGCGCCGCCGGTCCCCCCATAGCAAATGCTACAAAATTTTAACCTAACAACCTTTGCCTCCCCCACTACTCTTATTCTGTTTGATTTTTCTGCACAGGAACAGAAAGTGTTAATTCATCTCTTTAATCCAAGATTTAATACATTTTAATTCTCTATTCACACCCTAAACCCTAATTCTATCCTATAAATACTACCCTACACTTTGGCCCTTCTCATTCTGAAATCCATTACCAAAACACTCTAAAATTCCTAAGTCCAAAAATAGTACAAGTGGAGTTAGCCAAGGTCAAAGTTCCGGCGACAATTCGGGACAGTTCCGGTGACGATTTGGGACAAATCCGGCAACGACGCGACCCCACGACGCCTTTGAAAGTTTCCTCTACCTCTCCTCCCTTCTCTAAATCAGTAAGTCCCCTCTCCCCTCCTCTCATTCTAATCTAAAACACTCTCATCTCAAAACTCATCAGAAGCGGAGTTATTCCGACTTTCGATTCTCTTTTCTTTAAAAACCTAAATTTTCTTAGTAAAAAACCTACCAATTCTTCATATACTATTTAGCAATCATAACCAAACATTTTAGAACAAGTTTCATCTCAAAATAACATGTTATGCAACTTATATCACATTTTTACGATTAAATACAACAAACTTTACATTCTACATATTTCATCATATTCCTTTATATTACCTTTAGAAAACTCATGAGGTAATGGCCTACCTATCACAATACTCATTCTTGACATAGCACGATAGTTTTTGGAACTTTAGTTTGTAGGATAATTACAAGTTTACAATACAATACCCTAAACTATTACAAAACCGTATTCTTTAAATTATCTTATTTAAATTCTATACGATTAAGTCCTTACAACACATTTTGGAGAATCCAATTTGGTTGGTGCGGATTATCGCACATCCATCGGACTAATAGGGCGAGATGCAGACTTCCTCACGGAGCATACGATCTCGATGGAATTTGTATTACAGTTTTAAGAAAAACGTGATTTCTATTTAATAAATAAGTTCTATTATTTTATAAATATATATATATATATATATTATCAAAATATCTAATTTAAATATATTATTTATATTCCATGTTTTTTTAAATCAGAAGAGTCACAAAAGTTCATGAAAATACCATCAAGAATCAATACAAGTCAAATTACATGAAAATATCATGTACTATTCAAGTTAGGTTTATATCCACTAGACTATCTCATCACTATTAAAGATTACATCTATGAAAACCCTAAAGACGATGATTAAATACTTGAGGTGTATTTTGAAAATATATCAAAACTATTTTTTTCATAAAACCCCTCAAGTTATATTAAATTACAATAAGGACCCTAGTAAATATAGGTTTAAACGGGACCAGTTCTCTTGAGCCTCAGGGAGCCGGAGAATTTGGGAGCCTACCTATTTAAGGTAGACAGCCTGAAAACGGTGTTATCAATACGGTAATTGTCTTAGAAAAAGACACAAATACAGACATCCATGTGCAGCAGTTACCGATAACTTCAAAACCATCCAGGACTTCAATTCTGTTTAAGTGTCTGACTCAGGCAGAGTCTCAGTCTAATCTGAAATCAATCAATCTATCCTTGAATATGATTCAAGTATAACTCCAATTCAACATGAATCCATTTATACCAGAATTCAATCTATATCAACATGAACATGATTTGACCGAACCATGGATATAGATTTGACCGGTCTACATGACTACCCGTCTATATCCTTTCCATTTACATGAACTACTGATATCATAGTTTCGATAAGTCGTTCATCTAGTAAACAAAACAATATAGATCAATACATAATACATTACGGGGTTTTAAAGGGGTAGATTGGCACGGAATGTGTTAAAAGTGGCACAAGATGGTCTTTAAAAGACGTAACTATACATCCATTGCCGTTGTTCCGTGGTTTTATCGACGGAGCCTTGTACTACGGGTTACGATATTCTACGGTGTAAGTTGGACTCCTCTCGTATACACTGGCATATTCTGTACCAAGCTACAAACAACTAAGCTAGCATAACAATCAAACATTATACCAGTTACATCCTCTTATCTGTCTATTCTATTTCTATCTCTCTTTGGGACTTACCGAGTGATTGTTCGCTGACGACATTCCTTTTTCTCTTCTTTCTTTGGAATGTTGTCAGGAAGACCCGACTCTGAAGAGTTCGAGACTAGACAGGAGCAATTTGAGCAGACCACTGAGCAGCATGACCACTAGGCTTCACTTGTACTCACTTTCTTTCAGTTCATGCCATTGTTTAGGCATTGTTTTTCATTATTGTATTTACTTTCAGTTGTATTGTAAAGAAATGTTTAATAAATAAAAGTTGTTGTTCATTTACATCTGTTGTCTTTCTTGTGTACATTTATATTATAATGCTTATTTACACTTAGCGTGTTTACTTCTGAGTAAATACGTCGCATGACTCGCAACGTCCCCTTGTCCGTACACCGGGAAGCGGGACGTGACACATATGGAGAAAAACCTTCTTAAGACCCTTACGGTTAATGAAGATGAAAAAGTCTTAGGCGATAGGGATCTAAACCTGTCTCCTGAGCCATCAATTCTATGGAGATGCATAACTTTGCACTACTTAATCTACGTACATACCTACGTAGGCAACATAGTGGGGGGCATTTGTTCCCGCCAAAAACTTTTGCGCAAAAGTGCCCGAGGTATCAAATGGCAGCAATACGCTTAAAAAAATGCAAACCAGTATTTTTTGGGCTGTATTTTTCCAAACTCCCGAATGAGAATCAGGTAAATTCTGATGGAATCGAAAGCATCTCAAAAAATCTTTCGATTTGATATATTACGGGCCTCATAACTCTTCCGGAATCAAAATTTATGAGCAAATGTGCTATGCAGATATAGTCTAAGTAATGCTCTACCACATGGGGGATACATTTTTAGTCCCATATTGAGAAAAAAAATTCCTTCTCTACCACTTCCCTATAATAAAAGGGTATACCTCTCAGAAAAAATGGGGATTCAATCCTCAAAGGAGCTTAGTTCTCCAAATTAGGGCTTTAGATGCCCTCCCCATAATGCGCATATACGCAAGCGCTATATGTGCCACGTGTGACGCACGTGCGTCCGCCACGTGCACACCATGTACACCCTCCACGTGCAACGTACATGCGGCCACCACGTGTGAACCATGTGAAAGGATTCAATCCTCAAAGGAGCTTAGTTCTCCAAGTTAGGGCCTTAGCTGCCCCCCATAATGAGCATATGCGCAAGCGCCATGAGCGCCACGTACAATGCACGTGCGCCCGCCACGTGTGCACCACGTGCAATGCTCGTGCTCCCACCACGTGCGCACCACATGCGAGGATTCAATCCTCAAAGGAGCTTAGTTCTCCATAGAAGCTTAGTTCTCCAAGCTAGGGCTTTAGCTGCCCCCTATGATGTGCATATGCACAAGTGCCACGTGCGCCCGCCAAGTGCGCAACACGTATGATGCACGTGCGCCCAACATATGCAACGCACGTGCGCCCAACACTTGCGGCACACTTGCGCGAACGTAAAGAAGCATTTTTCAGCAGTTAGGAGTTTAAGCTCCAACTTGTTCTTTCCCCTGATGAGTGGGACATGGTTAAAAGGGTACATCCCTCCACACCTTCGATATATAGCGTTGTAATCCCTCAGTATCGTTGGAGAGTTAGCGGGTCCCAACGACCAATGATCTCTCTTTCCAAATAAAGAGGAAACCCCCTCCAATAAGCTTCTGCAAAAATACAGAAGGCTCTTAAAAACAAAAGAGAATTTAATTCTCAATAAAGAAGAAGATCTTTTTCCTCTCAAACCCTAGATAAAGAAACCACAGAGAGCAAAACATCTCTTTTAGCTATCATATCATATCTAAAGGTTTAACCCTTTTCAAGAACTTAGTTCTTTCTCTAGATCATAGATCCACAAGACAAGTCTCTCAGAAGTTGAGAATTTAATTCTTATCGGGAAGATCTTATTCTTGAGAATCAAAGATTCAGAAAAGAACTAGATTAAAAAGAAAGAAAAAAAGGAAAGAACCTATCCTATGGGAATTTAATTCCTTGGAAAATAGGGTTTAACCTTAAAAGGAACTTATTTCTTATAAAAGAAAAAACATAAGAACTTAGTTCTTAAAAAAAACCTGATCCCAGATCTTCAAAATAAAGATCTTGGCGATCATTAATGGTCAAAATGCTATTAATAGAGATTCAATCTCTGAAAAAGAAAAGCTTAGTGCCTCACATGCTTCCCACGTGGACGCCCTACTAACAGCGCCCGACGCCTTACATGAAAAACATGCGGGCACCCAAAGCAGAAGGCGAGCGCCTCACATGAAATACACGTGAGCACTGAATAAAAAGTGCTTAGCACTTCATATACAAGCAAAACGGCTAAGTGCTTAGCACTAATTAGGCAGTTCCCGGCACCTCATGTGAAACACACGTGGACGCTCAAGAAAATAAATAGGATAGTGCCGCACATGCTCCTCACGTAGACGCCATATAAAAAAGGTGCTTAGCACTATATATATATTCGGTCAAAATAACTAAGTGGTTAGCACTGATTGGGCAGCGCCCATAACTGAAGGCTTCACATGATACCCATATGAGCATCAGAGCTTTAAATAATTGCTTAGCACTTTTGCATAAAAAAAGAGAGGGCTGAACAAATAGAGCCCAAATAAGTGCTTAGCCCTTTTGAACAAAAAAAGACTGAGCAGACTAAGCCCAAATTGGCTAAATCTCTGAAGTTTCTTTTAGCTGATTCCAAATGCTCTATTGTTGGATCTTAATAAAATTTTATGATCCTTAAAATATTGCTAAGTTGATCTTAGTCTCAAATAGGACTAACGTATCTTTAGTTAATAATAAATTAAGCCCAAATACTCATATATTTAAGTTGATCTTAATCTCAAACTAGATTAACGGTCTTTGAATAAAACAAAATATTTTTGAACTAAAGGAATACATAACCTAAGTTCAAAACTTAAACCCAAATCTCAAATATACAGATTTTGATTAATCCGCGCCCTACGGGCGACGACATAAACTAGTCCCCGTATACAATTCACGGGCAATATTAACAAACAAAATAACACACGACACGAAGTGAACTGTTGGAGAAGGAGAAAGTGGTTAACGCAACACGGTGACGTAATTAACTACAGGGGTTTGCGCCTGCAAGGAAGAGCATCCCCACAATCAAAAACCACTCATAAATGAGAGGGAATCTGATGAAGTCTGCTGTAACGGTCGCAACATAAATCAACTTAGTATCTTTGGAGAGATGCATGGATAAATCCAAATAGTATCTGCCCCCAATATTTAGGCCAGACATCCAAACGTATCGGTTTGGTCTTTCGGCGGTGAATAACCATAACGAGCTAAACGTCTTGTTTCTCAACGCCTTCTCCTTCCGATCCAAAATCTCGACCGGCTACTACTCATAAGTTAGATCGGCCCCCACAGTGATCTCTGAATGATCCACCATGTGGCTATGGCCGCCGACATATTTCCTCAATTGCGAGATATGGAAAACGTTGTGCACGCCCTCCAATGATATGGGCAAGATCAAATGATAAGCCACTTCACCAACTCATTCTAGGATATCGAACGGGCCGATGTATCATGGGCTTAGCTTTCCGCGCCTCCCGAAGTGTATGATCCTCGGTTCGAGGAAGTCTTTAGAAACACATGATCGCCTGGTTGGAATTCTAGGTGACTTCTTTTATTCGCCTAGTGTTTCTGCATGTCTTGTGCTATCCTCAGCTACTCTCTGGTTGTTCTCACCACCCCCAGGAGCTCTCAATCCCCAACATCGTTCCAAATCAACGGAGATATGCACTTCCTCCCGTATGAGGTTTCAAATGGTGAGACCGATATTTTCCTGGTAGTTGTTGTTGTATGCGAACTCTACCAGATGCAAATGTCTTCCCAAGACCCCTTGAAGTCGAACATACATGCCCGCAACATTTCTTCAAGAATCTGGATGACCCTCTCAGATTGGCCGTCGGTCTAAGGGTGATAGGTCGTGCTGAAACTTAGACTTGTACCCAGACTCTCCTACGCCAGAACTGAGATCAGAAATGGGTGTCTCGATCAAAGACTATCCATACTGGCACTCCGTGTAATCTCACAATCTCCTCCATATATCTTCTATCCAGGCCTTTAGTGGATTGGCCAACTCGAAAGGGAATGAAGTGAGCCGATTTGTTGAGACGGTCCATAATAACCCAGACTGTATCGTTGCCCATCGTGATGTGAGGGAGCAAAGTCATGAAATCCATCATGATATTCTGCCACTTCCATTCTGGGATTGGCAATGGCTGGAGTAATCCTGCAGTCCTGTATGTTCGACCTTTACTTGTTGGCAAACTAGGCACATGAACATGCTTTTTGCCACTTATCGCTTCATCCTATACCACCAATAGTGCTGTTAGAGGTCCTTACACATTTTCGTTCCCCTTAGATGAACGGAGTATGGAGAACTACGAGCATCCTTCAGTAACTCCCCCCTGATCTCTCCTACAGCCATACAGATTCTGCTTCCATACCTAAGTGATCCATCCTCATGTATCACAAAGTTTGTCCGTAGGCCTGCCTCTACTTGCTCCTGAATTCTTCGCAACCGGTATCGTTGACCAGTGCTTCTTTGATCCAATCGACTAACGGAAATTGTATCTGTAGATTCATGAGTGTTGTGAGGACTACTGGAAGCATCACCTCAGTCTCTAACTCATTGATAGCCTACCGATTTCTCCAATGAGTTATGAGACTCAAAGTCATTAGTTGGCGACTCAACGCATTGGGGACTACATTCACTTTCCTTGGATGATACTATAGATTAATATCGAAGTTCGACATCAATTCGAACCATCTTCGCTGCTGCATATTGATCTCCTTATGAGTAAATATATACTTCAAGCTCTTATAATCGATATAAATCTTCACTCTTCCCTTAACAGAAAGTTCTTCCAAATATTTAGAGCGAAGATCACTGCGGCTAGCTTCAAGTCAGGAGTTGGATAGTTGCGTTCACGAATCTTCAACCACCTCGACGAATAAGCCACTACCTTACCATGTTGATGTAACACACACTCAAGCCCCTTTCCTAAGGCATCGCAATGAATGTCGAAACCTCATGATCTTTCAAGAATGGTGAGTATTGGGGCCATGGTCAAACGAGTCGATAACTCCCCAAAAGCTCGTTCACAAACTTCAAACCATACATACAGCACATCTTTTCGCATCAGAATAATCAATGGCTCCGCAATATTGGAGAAGTTCTCGATGAACCGACAATAATACCGCGCAAGACCCAAGAAACTCCTGATCTCCGTAACTGAATACGGAGTCCGCCATTTTTGTATGGCATCGATCTTGAAAGGGTCTACAGAAATTCCCTCACCAGTTATGTAATGCCTCGCTTCCCAAAATACGGAATACGGGAGGCGACTAGGCCAGCCATGCTCCTATGGTTAAGGAATAATCCCGCCATAGTCACACTTCGGTTTTTAGCGTTACATGGTAATCAGTAATCATAGCATAGAAGTAAAGGAAACACACTACTAATTTATTAAATCAACTTTCATTGTTCACAATTTACAAGAGTCCAATAGAAAAGAAAACTACTAACCAAGTGCGAATACAAGGTTGATTTATGGAAAGCGGTAAAAGTGCTGAAGATACGACCGTCTAAATCTCTGCGAGCTCGAACGGTAGATTTGACTCCTAAGCTGAGTCCACTCCAAGTTCTGACCATGCATACTCAGATCGTCAGAGCGACGCAGTAGCAACAATATGATAACAATAATGAGGCATGAAAATAAAAGGTAATAACAGTAAATGCAGGTAATCAATATATCAATATCGATGCAGTATATGAGCTATGTTCCTATTGGTCTCTAGGTCAATCTGAAATTGAATTATGGAAATGAGTGATCATGTTTAATAAGGGTCTCATACGTACCTGAAACTACGGCCCACTGTTGTCCGGGATATAACCCTGTCAGCTGAACCGCCAAGTTCAAACCTAATATATATATAAGAGTCGATGTTCGAATGATCATCCTCTAATCGTTGTCCTCGCTAAATACAAGTTCCTTTCCACTTTAATTTCCCCTTTTTCCCCAGGTTTCAATAACTATAAGTATGGGATAGTTGTGTACGAATACGCACCAATAACACTGCTTTATTCACTATTCACTATACTGTTCACTATCACAAATCGTTCACTTTTCACAGGCATACTCGAGCCAACTAATTTGATACCACGCACGTTCGACAATGCAATATTCACAAAGACTAAATAAGGGCATTTTCTCCCTCTAAAGGTATCACAGTCGGGTAAATATGTGAATTATGCCGCTAAACAGATCATATGCAATATAAGTCATTACATGTCTTAAGAATTTAGAATAAACACATTAAATCGTAAGATCATAATTAAGCAAAATGATACAAAATGGGTAGAAAGTAAACTTAATTAGAAATCCAAAGAAATTGGTTTTAGGTCAATCGGGTTTTGGTTTTGTGAATTACGGTCATTTCATTTTAAGTGTTCTCTGCTGGAAATTCAGTTCCCGAACTGAAAGTCCATTTCGTAACACACTTTTCACCATGTTGGGATCATAATTAGGCAAAGCTACAGTTGTGTGATACTTAGATCTAATAATTAGGTTTCTAATTCATTATAAGGATCGACAATATCCATTATGTGCTGGGAGATAGACAGTGTTTAAAATTAGGGTATACATTCTGTCCCTGCCTGGGACTGCAGTATGTAACGATGATTTAAAATATAATTGAAATAGAAAACGATGGTAAAAATGAACGAAATCATGACATATAGTTAGATAACAGGTTAATCTTCACAACGGTATAGGGTTCCACATAATATAATTTTCATACAAAGTTATAAAAACATTTTAGCTCAGGTGTCAACAAGCAGTATTGCTCTGGACTGCAGTCCAGAGCCGCATTCCCGAATAGTTTTCATCATCGTGTTATAATAGTATCGAAATATAAATCACAAAGAGTTCTATGTTGTCGAGTCGGTTTCAAAACGAACCCTCGAACACTACATTCTAGTATGTATCCAATTTACTATGATTTTCACAAGTTTGGTGTACGGAAAATTTCAGATTTGATGGATCTAGATGGGGGTGGCATTCCATGGTGTTAAAGCCCGTAGTTTCAACCTAAATTTTTTATACGTTATCCATTATCACTAAAGTAATCTAGTATCTATAAATCCGCCACACTAGATTAGGTTTTCTTATAAGTCCCATATCGAATAGTTAGACCAAGCAATCGATTATTGGTCGGAATATCGATTACGTTCACTCAATTCACATAGAAATAACTTACGAACTTCTATACAACGTTAACAAGAGGTGTTTGAATCGATTAATATCCAGATACAAATTAATTTAAATGAATACGGTCTAATACAAATCACGCGATATTATCTGATCATATATTGACATATAAGTATTATAGCATATAAGCAAGTCTTGGAACTTTCCTGACGACGACGATCAGCGACACGACAGTGGTGAACGATGATGAATAGCATGGCATGACGCACGCACGGGCTAGGCATGACATGGAAAGCTTGATCTCGGCTCAAGCTTAGCACGGGTCTTGGCCTCAGCCGTTGGCTGGAGCGCATAGTGGAAGGAGGTCGGTAGCGTGGTCATCGACGAGGGCTCGGCTTTTGTAAACAATAAGGGGGGCCCTGGTGGTGTGAGGAGGTCGGTGAGGTGAGGGGTATAGAGAGGAGATGGGGTGGTGAGATGTTGTGACATAGGAGACGTGGTGGTGCGGTGTTGTCGGTAGAGGTGCGAAGGGTTGTGCGGCAGTGGCAGGGGAGGTTCTCAAGGAGATGTAGGCAATGGGTTCGTCGGCGACGTTCGCAAGGTACTTGATGACGCAAGGTGGCCGGTGAAGGAGGGGACATAGTGAAGGCGAAAGGGCCCGATGATGGTCGTCGGAGGCGATGGTGGGGAGCCGGAGGTGATGAAAGTAGCTCCGATGAGGTTTGGGAGAAGTTTTGAGGGGAAAAGTGAGAGGGAGGGAGAGATTGAAAAGAGAGAGAGAGAGAGTTAGTGAGGGAGATAGAGAGAGTGAACAGAGAGAGAGTTTAGAGAGAGAGAGAGAGAGAACGTGAGATAGAGAGAAATATAATATTTAATTAAAAGAATTAAATAAGAATTATGATGATTAATTTGGGATATAAGAATTAAATGGGAATTGATTTGGGTATTAAATGGGATTTAAATGAGGGAAATGCAAAAGAGAAAGTGGCAGTTGGGAAGAGGGTTGGGTTTAGGTTATTGGGGCTTAGGCTTGGGCTATACTACACTTAAGATGAAAGAAAAGAGATGAGGGGCATGGGCTAGATTTAGTTTAGTAAAACTATTTGGGTAAAAATATAGATTAAGGTGTTGGGAAATAAATAGAATATTAGGGTATAGGAAAAATATAAATAAAATAAATAAAATACAAATGGGAAAATTATTTTGAACAAAATTTTATTTAAATACGGGTATCGGCGTATAAAAGAGACTGGGTATTATATCATACCACCCTTACAAATATTTCGTCCTCGAACTTAAAGGAACGAAAACATAGAAAACAATGGTACAATTCTACTCGAAAAGATGTGGGGACCACTAACGTATACCCTCCTCGCGTTCCCAAGTAGATTCCCCAGGCGAACGGCCACCCCAAGATACTAGGACTAGCAGAATGACCTTATTCTTCATCACCTTCTCTCTACGATCGAGTATAGTAGTAGGCTGCTCCACGTACGATAAGTCGTATCGAATGTAGCGCCGAAACTGTGACACATGAAATGTGTTGTGCACGCCATCTAACGATGGGGGTAAGACAAGTCGGTAAGCCACTTCCCCTACTCGCTTTAGTACATCGAACGGTCCGATGAATCGGGGACTGAGTTTCCCGTGATTCTCAAATCTGATAACACTGCGGGTAGGTGAAATCTTCAGGAATACATGATCGCCGACTTCAAACTCTAACGATCTCATGCTGGCATCTTCCCAACTCTTCTGTCGGTCTTGAGCCATTTTAATGCGCTGTCTAATTATCTGGATCTTGTCTACCATCTGAACTATAAGTTCGGGACCCAGTAATCTTCGCTCATCAACGTCATCCCAAAAAACAAGGGATCGACATTTCCGTCCGTAAAGAGTTTCGAACAGAACCATCTGGATACTAGATTGGAAACTGTTGTTATAAGAAAACTTTACCAGATGAAGGTGATCTTCCCAAGAACCCTGAAAATCCAGCATGCATGCTCTCAACATATCCTCAAGCATTTGAATAGTATGCTCAGACTGTCCGTCCGTCTATGAATAGTAAACCGTGCTGAACTTGAGACGTGTACCCAGGCTCTCCTATAAGATCTTCTAGAAGTACGAAACGAATATGGTGTCTCGATCCAATACTTTGCTAATCGGAACTCCGTGAGGTCGCACTACCTCCTGCATATACTTCTCCGCAAGTGACTATGTCGCCTGTCCCACTCGGAAAGGTATAAAGTGTGCCGCTTTCATAAGACGGTCGACGATAACCTAGACGGCGTTGTTGCCTCTTGGACTCCATGGTAAGGCAGTCACGAAATCCATAGTGATGTACTCCCATTTCCACTCAGGTATCGGAAGCGGTTGTAACAATCCAGCTATCCTCTGGTGTTCTGCCTTTACTTGTTGGCATACTAAACACTTGGATACAAACTGTGCAATCTCTTGCTTCGTCCCGTTCCACCAATAGTGCTGCCTCAGATCTCGGTACATCTTCGTGCTTCCCAGATGCACTGAATAAGCTGAACTGTGAGCCTCAGCTAGTACTTCTTCGCGAACACCACCCTTGGGAACGCAGAGTCTGCTACCGAATCTTAAAGAACCGTCTCGATGTATGAGTAAATCTATCCTCAACCCGGCTTCCACCTGCTCTCTAAACTTCTGCAATCGAGGATCATCAGCCTATGCAGCCTTAATGCGATCTATGGTTCCCCTCCGAAAGACGCGCAAGACGGACGTCTTGCCTGAAATTTAGGGAAGATGCAAATTGTTGCTATCCGTCCACCTCTCCGAAGATGCCAAGTTGATTTATGGCACCATGTATCGAAGGTTTAAACGGATGCGGCTGATGTAGCAGACTTCGTCAGATTCCCCCTCGCTTGAAGGGTTTTTGATTATGGGGACGTTCTTCCCTGCAGCGCAAGCCCCTACAGTTAATTACGCTACGGCATCGCGGTAACAATTTTCTCCTTCTCCAGATGGTCACTTCGTGTCGTAGGTGTTTGTTTTGTGTTTGGTTGCCCGTGGATTGTATACGGAGGGTAAGTTATGTTGTCGTCCGTAGGGCGTGGACAAGTCCAAATCCGTATCTTTCTTAGATTTGGGTTTGTGGGGTTGGGTTTAAGGATACGTTAGTCTCATTTGAGATCAACTTAAACATTTGTTAAGGATACGTTAGTCTAATTTTAGACTAAGATCAACTTAACAGGATCGTTTAGATCCAACAAAAGAGCTATTGGGCTCTGTTGTTTAGTTTAATGACATTGCGGTCGATAATTAGTTTAAGGACATTACGGTCCAATGTTAGTTTAAAGACATCGCGGACGAGGTTAAGGACATCATAGTCCATGGATTTAAGGACTCCACAATCCGTTGTTACTTTTAAGACATCACGGTCGAGATTAAGGGCATCATAGTCCGTGGGTTTAAGGACTCCACAGTCCGTTGTTAGTTTTAAGACATCACGGTCGAGGTTAAGGACATCATAGTCCGTGGATTTAAGAACTCCACGGACCGTTGTTAGTTTTAAGACATCACGGTCAAGGTTATGGATATCATAGTCTATGAGTTTAAGGACCCTACAGTCCATAGTTTAGAGACGTCATACTCTATGAAATGTGTGGCTGTCGGGACCCATCACCTCTCTGAAGACGTTGAAGGATTACAACGACAAATATCAGAGGAGTGAAGAGATGTACCTTCAAACGGATGTGGATTAAGTGGTCTGTAGCCCAGTTTGGAACTAAGACCAGTTAATTAAATTATGAGCGCATTGGCTCAGTTGAGTCTGAATTGAGGACTTATGGCCAACTTGGGCTAAGTCCAATTAAGTTTGAAGAATTGGCCCCTTGTTAGACCATCAACACTTGTCTGGGTTCAAGCCCATATTATTTAGCAATGCTAAACATTTTCATCTTTAATTTCCTCAATTTTGAGATTTATTTGGAGGAAGGACTTTTGCCTCTAGAAAATTAGCCAATTTGGCTAAAACAGTGTTAAACACTAAAGAACAATAGTGTTAAGACTAGAAATAAGATTATCAAATTAGTGTTAAATACTAGAAATGTGATTCTCAACTTAGTGTTAAACACTAAAAGATAACAGTGTTAAACACTGGAAACAAAATTGTTAGATTAGTGTTAAACACTAGAATAGGGAGGGGTCACGTGGGAGCACGTGATACCATCAGAAGTGGAGCCAGATCCCCTTTGTTTTATTCTGCAAATAAGTATTAAACACTTTTCATAGCCATCACGTGTGGACACATGATGCCCTGATTTATTAGAACATTTATGAGGGGTCATGTGGTGACACGTGAGAGCGCCCAAGTCAGATTTTGCCTTTGTTTTTGTTCTATATACAATGAGGGTCATGTAGGAGCACGTGAGGTATTGCCTCAAAGCTAATTTCTTCTCATTTGTGGGGATCTTTTCAGGGTCATGTGGGGCACGTGACCTTAGTCTTCACAGAGATCTTTTAAGTCTCCTTATTTTATTTTGAGAATTAAATTCTCTGTAGGGTTAAAACCCAATTATGATTTTGGAGGAATTAAATTCCTATGTATGTGGAAGAATTAAATTCTTATGTAGGGTTAAACCCTAGTTCTTGAAGGAATTAAATTCCTATATATGTAAAAGAATTAAATTCTTGTATAGGGTGAGACCCTAATTTCATTTTTTTAGAGAAATTAAATTCCTGTGAATTTGAGAGAATTAAATTCTCAATTAGGGTTAAACCCTAGTTCTGTCCATCTTGAAGGAATTAAATTCCTGTAATTCTAGGAGAATTAAATTCTCATATAGGGTTAAACCCTAGTTTCATCTTGAAGGAATTAAATTCCTGTGAGTTTGGAAGAATTAAATTCTCATATAGGGTTAAACCCTAGTTTTGTTTTGGGAGAATTAAATTCTCTAAACTCAATTCCTCCTCTAAGTTTTGGATCTGCATGGCAGGATCTCAACCCGGTGAGAATTAAATTCTCAACTTATGGGGAGATGTGCTCTTTGCAGATTTCAACCAGAGGAAGAACTAAGTTCTTTTGTGCGGAAGAGTTAAACTCTTAGATTTGAGAATTAAATTCTCTGTTTGAAGTTTTGATCTTCTTTCTTTTCTCACCTAGGGTTTTTCTTTGTTGAGAATTATATTCTCCTTTCTTTTCTCTCTGAAATTTCAAAATTCCAAAACTCTATCTCTATTTCTCTTCTCCTGGCTCCTATTTATAGGAGAAGGAAAAGAATCAATTTGTTTAGCAAATCTTTCATTGAAAGATTTTGTCTGTTTTCATAGTTAATATGAGCTTTAAATTATTAAGTGAATTTTATTCACCATTGGATTTTCACCAAAGATATTCTGTTTGTTATTTCTGGTGAGATTTAGGGAAATCTTTTCTTGTCTAAGATTTTTCCATAAATTGGTGATATTTAATCACCCCAGGATTTTTAATCCAACGGTTCTCCTTACTCCTTTCCCATTTGGAAAGATTTTAGATAAATTCAAATTTTAATTATATTAAACTGTAAGGCTTTCGAAGCCTATCACGTGCCGGCACGTGACCCTTGGTCACGTGTAAGCACGTAACCCTCGTTGAAGTATTTCCTAATTTTTAGAATTAAATTATTAAGCTGTAAAGCTTTCAAAGCCTGTCACGTGCCGGCACGTGACCTTTGGTCACGTGTGCGCACGTGACCTCCAATTGGGCCCTTTAACAGCCGCTTGTTTATGTTGCTGTTTTAACCATTACGTGTCAATACGTGACCATTGGTCACGTGTGAGCACGTGACACCTCGTTGAGGTATTTTTTGATTTTTAGAATTAAATTCTATTAAGCTGTAAGGCTTTCAAAGCCTGTCACATGCTGGCACGTCACCCTTGGTCACGTGTGAGCACATGACCCCCAATTGAGTCATCTTTCAGCCATTTGTTTTCGTTTCTGTTTAGTGAGATTTTAACCATCACTTGTCATCACGTGACCATTGGTCACGTGTGAACACGTGATACCTCATTGAGGTAATTCCTGATTTTTTTTAATCAGGAAACAAATGCCCCCACAGCGTTGTTGTCATGTGTCTGCACGTGAGTGAAACGCTGTCAGTTTTGTGACCGTTGGATCCATCTAGGGAATCGGGAAGATGAAGTGTTTCCATCACATCCTATAAATGCAGGGGTCTCTTCAGAAGCGCCTCCACTCTTTCATCTTCTTCCTTGAAACTTTTCCTTTTGAGAATTTAATTCTCTTTTCTCAGAGTTTAGTTCTCTGCTTCGAAAATTTCCAGAGTTTAACTCTGTTAAAAAGATTCCCTTTTCTCAGGTAATGATCTTGAATGGCTGAAGAACTTTTGTAGAAATCTTTGTTGGATTTTAAATCGAGATCAAGGGTTTTTCCCTTTAACAAGAACACACATTTTTTATTTTAAGTTCTTTAAAAAGAAAACCCTTCAATCCTTAAACAACAGATCTTGCTAAGGTTTCTCTGATCTTCAGGGGTCAATGGTGATGTTTACCTTTTTCCATGGAATTTAATTCCATCTCAAAAATGTTTCTGGGAATTTAATTGCCCTTTTTCAAAAGGAATTTAATTCCTATGAAGAACTTAGTTCTTCCCAGAGAGCATATTTCTCATTCTCATTAGGGTTTAGAAAAAGTCAACGGTCAACAACCCTAATGAGATTCCTCTGCCTCTGTCAACTGTGCATACACACCCGCATCCGTGTTCCGAAGAACATGAATACAATGAGATAAAACCAATCCCAAAACATATACTAGGATCTGGCTTAAACCAAAGCCCGCTAGTAATAACTGCCCGGATACCAAACGTGCACAAGTGCGCCGATGTGAACGAACCCCGTCGCAAAACCATGCGAGCTCTACTCTGTTTTGCCCAAAGGCGAACAGCCCTCTGTGTGGGACTCTAAAGACTCGACAATACACTGGCAGTGGGTTTAACCACAGGCCGCAAGCGGTACTAGCTGTACGTAACGGTCCCTAGGTAGATGCCGATAAGAAGACTGATGAGGTGAACCCATCCGAACTCCTACTGAGCCTGAATAGGACAATCTTCATACAGTCCGGTCTGTTCGTCTAAGAATATCGCATGGCGGGCCTAGGGGGCGGTAAACATCAGTCCCCTAACAGCGGTACAAGTCGTGTTGGAGTGTAGCCCGGAACCCCCTGAGATAACACTGGAAAACCTACCAGTATATCTCGCTTGCCCTAGCCAGGGACTTTGTGTAATAGCTCTCCTAGACACAGCGCGATATCAACCCCCAATACCGAGAGAGACGAATCCTGTCTAACCGTCACTGCCTCTAAGTGCTTCGGGACTGCACCCAACTGCTACCTGTCTGCACGACTCATTTTAGTCGTGGTAAGGTAGCAATCTAAGAACAGTGGGAACACACTCGAGACGAAGTGACAGTGTCAAGTCAGCGGACTAAGCTGTACTCATGTCACCTGGGAATTGATAACTGACGATAGGCATAGTACCAACCAACAGTTCCCAGCGAGTCCTGTCCAGTGTACTCGTAACCTAACGAGCACCTGCATACTATCTCCAGTACGACGTACTGATGGCTGTGGGATAGACCATCTCCCCTTCTGGGATGAGAAGCATATACACTAGTCTACTCTGGAGTATCGATGCCCCTTCTCGATAATCCTATGACTAGGGACCTGTATAAGGATGTGCTTGTAGATTACCCAGCCCTACTAATGTGAATGCCATCACAACGCTGGTAATCAAGAAAAGATCCTAAGGGCTCCACTAATGTGTATAGACGATATGCTAAAAGAAACACATGCACACATTAAAGTAGAAACAAACCAAGCAGCATGCTACCATTTTGAGCAAGATTGTCTATACAACTGTGAATATCCTAAGCTTCCATTAAGTAATATACAAACTAGTATGATACAGTAATGGTCTCTAGGGCATATACACTAACAGCACGTCCCAAGAAGGAGATCTTCATCACCGAAAGTGATATTGGCTGTGTGCACTTCTTCCAGCTCGTCCTTCATCTTTTCTTCGGCAAGAAAAGCTTGGAATTGTCCTGGCTCTTGTAGCGCCTTGATCAATGAATCTCTTGCTTCTTTTGATAGTAAAAGGGCGTCGAGAATGCTGAGCTTTGAGGGTAACTTCCTCAAGTGCGCCAGAACATTGTAGTTTACCTTACTTTCCTTTGGCGGGTCTTTGGCAGTCAGCTCTTTCATGACTTGGTCATCTAGGGCGATATCCTCAGAGACCTTTTCTTTTACCTTATCTTTTCTATTCGTGGGTCCAAGATTCTTTTCTGGAACCGTACAGTTGCGCAGCTGAATATTTTCACAGGCCTTCGGTTCTTCCTCTTTCCCCAAGGCGGATTCCTTAAAGAGAGGGCCAAGAGCCATCTCCTCTTCAGAGTCGCTCCCGAAGGTGAGAACCTGCGATCCCACGACGTTGATCATGTGACAGTTGCCGGTAATTCTTTTATGCTCATCGGTCCTACTTCTTTGCTCCCGACGAGTTTTGCGTTTCATCCGCTTAAAATGTTGCCGGTGAGCAATATATCCCTGCCACCATCTTTTAAAAGCATTGCATTCTTCAGTGAGGTGCGCAATCTTCTGATGATATAAACAGTAGCTCGGATTCATTTCGGCTTCACCAAGAGTACTTCCTTCAGAGGGTGGTAGCTTCATTCCCACTGATATGGCTTTCGCAAACTTTTTCCTTGTCTTGAACTTGTTTTTATCTGCGACAGATGTCCTTTGATTCGGAAGGAATGTCTCGACTCTTTCGTCCAGTCACCGGCGTTTGGCTTTTTCAAATATGGCCATCTCACATTCTCGATCAGCTTTGCTTTTCAAATGAATTTCATTCAGGAAGGCGTCGATCATTTCGTCTGACGGCCATAGAAGTTCCGGATCGGGACCTGCCCCTAGTCTCTTGGTGCAAGGAGCCTCTTCATCATCTATCAATGAGTGAGAGATCACATAACAACTTGCTACGTAATCCTCAGATCCATCTTATGTGTCTTCTCCATCATTTCCGTCCTCAAGGACGTGGCTGAGGAACTCCTGGAGCGTGATTGGAGTTCGCGCCTTCTGGTTATACTCTTCTAGCGCGTCAATCTACTTTTTTAGGTCCGTGCGCTTGTCGTCAGGATTCACGGACTTCTTAAATTTCTTCTTCTTTTTCGAAGATTTTGACGGCTGGATGCGAACACTTTGGCTATCACCACCAACCTTTGGAGTTGGGCACGGCTTCAGCATTCCTTCGATGATCTGGGGTTCTAACGGATACTTCCACCTGATCGCCGGGCATATCTGGAGATCATTCAGCATCCTTTTGGTTTTGGCCGAAAGAGCCACCTCCCATGGAGCTTCTTCAATAAAAGAGCATGTTGCCCCCGGTGTGTCCATCTTCTTAGGAGAGTGCGGTTGTGGTGGGCTTACTTTCCACTTCTCAGACAACGAAAACTTGCCCTGTTGGTACTGATCCTCGATTCATCCCTTAAAGACGAAGCAATCTTCAATTGGATGGATTACCGTTTGGTGGTAAGGGCAATAATTGGGATTATTCGCTTCGCCGGGGTGCAGTGGTCGCTTTGGATTCGGCAAATTGATAAGCCTGTTGTGCATCGCCAGCTCGAAGAGTCTCCTCGTTTTATCCCGTGGGAACGAGTAAGGACGCTTCATTTTCTCATTATAATAGCGCCGTCTCTCTTCCAGTTGATCTGTTAATTTTGATGCACTGGGTTGCTGTTGAGTATTCGCAACGAATGTTGCCTTCCCTTTACCCTTTTCATTCCGCGGCTCCGGCTTCAGAGGAGACGATCTATGACCCATCTGATCCATTTGGGTCAGTTTATCGATTAAAGCGTGGAATGTGGTCGGTTTGAAGAATGTCATGAACTGTGAAATAGTTGCATGAGGGTCTAGGGTGCCCACGAACATGCCCACCGCTTGTGCTTCTTCGATGCACTGTTCGCACTTTGACCACAGATTTCGCCATCGGATTGCCTATTGAACCCAAGTTTCGCCCGGCTTCACCCTTGCATTGATCAACGCCGTTATTGGGGTGCGTTCGCTGGCACTCGCGAATCGCTGGGTGAATAACAACTCCATCTCTGCAAAAGTTTTGACAGAGTCGTTTGGAAGCTCGGAGTACCACTCGAATGCTGTTTCCGATAAGCTGCCGATGAATTGGCAGAGCAAAAGCTTGTCATCACCATCGATATTACCACATAGAGCCCTGAACTGGGCTACATGTTGGTGCGGATTGCCTGTCCCATTGTATACATGGAATTTGGGGATCGTGTAGCCTGGGGGGTACTTTATCTGATCATACCAACCTGGATACGGTTGCCCAGTTTTGACCGGCTGCTTCATTTGCCTGGTGAACTCTTATTTGCTGAGCAATATAGTCATCCAGGGTGGCCTTGGAGGTAGTTTCCTCTTTGGCTGCTGAAAGAGCTGGAGGAGGATTCGACGTTTCCTCTTTGTCGTCCTCAATAATGATCGGAGGGTCTTCGGCTGGAGGATCTTTTTAGTACGGCGGTAAGAGAGTTCCTGCGTACCTTGTTCAGCAACTCGAAGCTGTTCCTAGTTGGAACAGCAGCATTAACTTCCATCGTAGGAGCTGGCAGAGTTAGTCTAGAAGGGGAGTTGCCCCCGGCCTTCCTTACTCGGCGCCAGTGACGACGGCGAGCATATCGTGCGGATGGGATTGCCTCAGCCATAGGGGTGACTCCCTCATGCCCCATGTGTTGGTCAGAAGTTGCCGTTGTCAGCCTATTGAAGAATGACGTCCGCTGAGTGGGGGATGGCCAACCTATCGAAGGCAGACATCCGAGTAGGGAAAGCAACCTTGATGATTTTGCCGGGAAGAGGAGCTGAAATAGTCAGTCTTGTGAGGACCGACCCCTTTGCAGGAGACGTCTCCTTGACGACTTCGGGAGCAGGGATGGTTACTCTCTTCGAAGCAACCTTTTCTTGAGTTGCTGGCTTCATCATTGGCCCACAGGAACTCTGGCCCAATCTGGCGAAGACTGAAGTGTTGGAGCTGGATGACCCGTTGAGAGGGCCCGCAGTAGCTGTAAGCCGGTCAAAGACCGACTTCTTGGGAGCTTCTGGTGTTGGCATAGGAGCGGTGAAGCTCGTTGGCGGGAGCATGGTCCCGAAAAACAATCCTGTGGTGGCTTGAGTGACCTGTTCCACCGGCATTGTGAACAGGGAAGCCACCTAGGGCCCATAAGATATGCCCCCAGTTGAGGCAGGACGTGGGTTGCAGTTGCATGTAGAACACTTTGAGCAGGTGAACGCCATTGATCCTTTGCTTTCTGCACCAAGCCAAACGCCAAATCTTAGTACCTCGAAATCCAAGCGCAACCATTAGCAAACCGCGATTCGTTCGCAAATACGACACACGAAGTGTGGAGTGGAAAGAGGAAAAGGTCCCACCGGGCGTGCCAGAATCTGTTCCCCTCTGAAAGACGCGCAAGACGGACGTCTTGCCTGAAATTCGGGGAAGATGATAATTGGTGCTATCCATCCACCTCTCCGAAGATGCCAAGTTGATTTATAGCACCATGTATCGAAGGTGTAAACGGATGCGGCCGATATAACAGACTTCGTCAGATTCCCCCTCGCTTGAAGGGTTTTTGATTGTGGGGACGCTCTTCCCTGCATACGCAAGCCCCTGCAGTTAATTACGCTACCGTATCACGGTAACAACTTTCTTCTTCTCCAGATGGTCACTTCGTGTCGTAGGTGTTTGTTTTGTGTTTGGTTGCCCGTAGATTGTATACGGAGGCTAAGTTATGTTGTCGCCCGTAGGGCGTGGACAAGTCCAAATCCGTATCTTTCTTAGATTTGAGTTTGGGGGGTTGGGTTTAAGGATACGTTAGTCTCATTTGAGACTAAGATCAACTTAAACGTTTGTTAAGGTTACGTTAGTCTAATTTTAGACTAAGATCAATTTAACAGGATCGTTTTGATCCAACAAAGAGCTATTGGGCTTTGTTGTTTAGTTTAATGATATTACGGTCGATAATTAGTTTAAGGACATTACGGTCCAATGTTAGTTTAAAAACATCGCGGTCAAGGTTAAAGACATCATAATCCGTGGATTTAAGGACTCCACAATCCGTTGTTAGTTTTAAGACATCACGGTCGAGGTTAAAGACATCATAGTCCATGGGTTTAATGACTCCACAGTCCGTTGTTAGTTTTAAGACATCACGGTCGAGATTAAGGACATCATAGTCTGTGGATTTAAGGACTCCACAGTCCGTTGTTAGTTTTAAGACATCACGGTCGAGGTTAAGGATATCATAGTCCATGAGTTTAAGGACCCCACAATCCATAGTTTAGAGACGTCATACTCTATGAAATGTGTGGTTGTCGGGACCCATCACCTCTCTGAAGACGTTGAAGGATTACAACGACAAATATCAGAGGAGTGAAAAGATGTACCTTCAAACCGATGTGGATTAAGTGGTCTGTAGCCCAGTTTGGAACTAAGACCAGTTAATTAAATTATGAGCACATTGGCTCAGTTGAGTCTGAATTGAGGACTTATGGCCAACTTGGGCTAAGTCCAATTAAGTTTGAAGAATTAGCCCTTTGTTGGACCATCAACACTTGTATGGGTTCAATCCCGCATTATTTAGCAATGCTAAACATTTTCATCTTTAATTTTCTCAATTTTGAGATTCATTTGGAGGAGGGATTTTTGTCTCTAGAAAATTAACCAATTTGGCTAAGGCTGTGTTAAACACTAAAGAACAACAGTGTTAAGCACTGGAAATAAGATTATCAAATTAGTATTAAACACTAGAAATGTGGTTCTCAACTTAGTGTTAAACACTAAAAGATAACAGTGTTAAACACTGAAAACAAAATTGTCAGATTAGTGTTAAACACTAGAAGAGGGAGGGGTTACGTGGGAGCACGTGATACCATCAAAAGTGGGGCCAGATCCGCTTTATTTTGTTCTGCAAACAAGTGCTAAGCACTTTTCATAGCCATCACGTATGGGCACGTGATGCCCTGATTTATTAGAACATTTATTAGGGGTCACGTGGTGACACGTGAGAGCGTCCAAGTCAGATTTTGCCATTGCTTTTGTTCCATATACAATAAGGGTCACGTGGGAGCACATGAGGCATTGCCTCAAAGCTAATTTCTTCTCATTTATGGGGATCTTTTCAGGGGTCACGTGGGGCACTTGACCTTAGTCTTTACAGAGATCTTTTCAGTCTCCTTATTTTATTTTGAGAATTAAATTCTCTGTAAGGTTAAAACCCTAATTATGATTTTGGAGGAATTAAATTCCTATGTATGCGGAAGAATTAAATTCTTATGTAGGGTTAAACCCTAGTTCTTGAAGGAATTAAATTCCTATATATGTAAAAGAATTAAATTCTTGTATAGGGTGAGACCCTAATTTCATTTTTTAAGAGGAATTAAATTCCTGTGAATTTGAGAGAATTAAATTCTCAATTATGGTTAAACCCTAGTTCTGTCTATCTTGAAGGAATTAAATTCCTGTAATTCTAGAACAATTAAATTCTCATATAGGGTTAAACCCTAGTTTCATCTTGAAGGAATTAAATTCCTGTGAGTTTGGGAGAATTAAATTCTCATATAGGGTTAAACCCTAGTTTTGTTTTGGGAGAATTAAATTCTCTAAACTCAATTCCCCTCTAAGTTTTGGATCTGCATGGCAGGATCTCAACCCGATGAGAATTAAATTCTCAACTTATGGGAAGATGTGCTCTTTGCAGATCTTCAACCAGAGGAAGAACTAAGTTCTTTTGTGCAGAAGAGTTAAACTCTTAGATTTGAGAATTAAATTCTCTGTTTGAAGTTTTGATCTCCTTTCTTTTCTCACCTAGGGTTTTTCTTTGTTGAGAATTATATTCTCCTTTCTTTTCTCTCTGAAATTTTAAGATTCCAAAACTCTATCTCTATTTCTTTTCTCTTGGCTCCTATTTATTGGAGAAGGAAAGGAATCAATTAGTTTAGCAAATCTTTTATTGAAAGATTTTGTCTGTTTTCATAGTTAATATGAGCCTTTAAATCATTAAGTGAATTTTATTCACCGTTGGATTTTCAATCCAAAGATATTCTGTTTGTTATTTCTGGTGAGATTTAGGGAAATCTTTCCTTGTCTATGATTTTTCCATAAATTGGTGATATTTAATCACCCCTGGATTTTTAATCCAACGGTTCTCCTTACTCCTTTCCTATTTGGAAAGATTTTAGAAAAATTCAGAATTTTAATTCTATTAAACTGTAAGGCTTTCGAAGCCTGTCACGTGCTGGCGCGTGACCCTTAGTCACGTGTGAGCACGTGACCCTCGTTGAGGTATTTCCTATTTTTAGAATTAAATTCTATTAAGCTATAAGGCTTTCAAAGCCTGTCACGTGCTGGCACGTGACCCTTGGTCACGTGTGAGCACGTGACCCCCAATTGAGCCATTTAACAGCCGCTTGGTTATGTTGTTGTTTTAACCATCACGTGTCAACACGTGACCATTGGTCACGTATGAGCACGTGACACCTCGTTGAGGTATTTTCTGATTTTTAGAATTAAATTCTATTAAGCTGTAAGGCTTTCAAAGCCTGTCACGTGCTCAATTAAGTCATCTTTCAGCCGTTTGTTTTCGTTTCTGTTTAGTGAGATTTTAACAATCACGTGTCATCACGTGACCATTGGTCACGTGTGAACACGTGATACCTCATTGAGGTAATTCCTGATTTTTTAATCAGGAAACATCTATAAGAGAAGACTGCACCTGAGTTTCCAAAGCTGCCCGGTTGCACTTAGTGTAACAACTTCTAGTTCGAGCTTCTGAAAGTCTTCAATGATGCTCCTCTGACTGATCAACATCATGACTGCTGGCTTGCGATTGAGAGCGTCGGGTATGACATTTACATTTCCCGGATGGTACTGCAAGTCTAATTCGTAGTCTGCCATTAGTTCTAGCCATCGGCATTGCCTTATATTCAATTCCTTCTGGGTGAACACATATTTCAAACTCTTGTGATCTGTGTACACTTCTACCTTTTCGCCCAGTAAGTAATGTCTCCAGATCTTCAAGGAGAAAACTACTGCAGCTAACTTTAAGTCGTGAGTTGGGTAGTTCTTCTCGTGATTCTTCAGCTATCATGAGGCATAAGAAACTACTTGACCGTGCTGCATCAAAACATAGCCTAAACTTTTCCCTGAAATATCGCTATATATCACTAAACCACCTGAATTATCCGATACTGTAAGAAGAGGAGCTGAGGTCAACTTTTATTTCAGTAACTCAAAAGCCTTTGCACACTCCCCTGACCACACATAAGGTATTTCCTTCCGCGTAAGCTTTTTCAAGGGTTCAGCGACTCATGCAAAGTCTTAAACGAAACGTCGATAATATCCTGCCAATCGCAAGAAATTTCTGATCTCGGCCACTGACTTCGGTGTTAGCCAATCTCTAACAGATTCTATCTTCGCTGGGTCCACTGAAATGCCTTCGTCCGAAACAATGTGTCCCAAGAACTGCACTTTGTCGAGCAAGAACTCGCACTTGCTCAGTTTTGCATATAGCTTCTCTTCTCGTAGAATTTGTAGTACAGTTCATAAATGTTCGTCGTGCTCCTCTCGAGTCTTAGAGTAGACTAGTATGTCGTCGATGAATACCACGGCAAACGTGTCCAAGTATTTTGCAAAAACTCTATTCATCATATTCATGAATATTGCTGGAGCATTAGTAACACCGAACGACATCACAAGAAACTCATAATGCCCGTATCGAGTCCGGAAACCCGTCTTGCATACATCTTCAGTTGTTACTCTGATCCGATGATAACCTGAACGAAGATACAGCTTTGAAAACACCTTGGCACCCCTAATTAATCAAATAAGTCATCGATGCGCAGAATAAGGTTCTTGTTCTTTATCGTTACTCTGTTCAACTCACGATAGTCTATGCACATCCGCAACGATCTATCCTTCTTCTTCACCGACAAGACTGGTGCACCCCATGGAGAAGCGCTTGGGCGAATAAATCCTTTCTCTAAAAGATCTCCAATTTGCTTCTTCAATTCTGCCAATTCAACTGGCGCCATTCTATACGGTGCCCAAGAAACTGGTGATGTGTCTGGAATCAGGTTGATTAAGAATCCCAAGATACGAGGAGGTGGTAGACCTGGTAAATCTTTAGGGAACACATCAAGGAAATCCTGAACGATCTCCGGTGCTGGGTTCTCACCAATCTCCATAACCGTCAATACCTTTGGCTTAGCTCTATACTTCTCTGGCTCGAAATATTTTCTTCCGCCTTTGATAACAAACTCAGGGTGATTGGGGATGCGAAAAATTACATTCCTAGCTCGGCAATCGATGATCACATAGAATGTACTCATCCAATCCATCCCAAGAATTGCGTCGTAGCTACCTGTCACGATTAAAAGGAAATTCGCATAGAATTCCCTACCACACACTACAACTGAACTAGATTTACATTCTCGACTAGACATTATAATACCATTACCCGTATGTATTTTGTATCCCTTTGTCAATGGTTCATGTGGTATGGAGTGAGTGTCGACAAATTGTGTAGATATAAAACAATGTGATGCTCTTGAATTCATGCGGCGTTGAGCACTTGCGCGAAGGTCTGCAACTCGAGAGACGCAATCAATTGCTGCAGCCCAAAATCAAGTCCCTGCGAGAAATGTCTGGCCTTGGTGGCCTCTGAAATGACCATATAGGGAGCGAATCGGCTCAGACGGTTGAACTCTGCCGCATATACGTCAACGGTGCGGCCGTTTTGCTACACTAAAATAAATCTTTCCTCCATTTCTGCTTTGGCGATGGAGGGGAAGGAGTGGTCCAAGAAGCATTCTTTGAACTTTCTCCTTTCAATTGGCCCATCGAGTCTGCGCTCTTCGACGGACCACCAAGTACGAGCTTCGTCTTTCAGCCGGATCTTTATCACGTTCACTTTCTCTTCATCGGGGACCCGTGCGGCCGTAAGTAGGCTCTCCACATTGACTAGCCATTGCTCGGTCTTAAGTGGTTCGGCTAACCCTGTAAACACAGCCAGGTGTAACTTTCAAAAATCCGATACAGTGCCAGCTCTGGCAGGTGTAGTGGCGCCCTAGGGGGCGGCAATGTGAGCTAAGGATCCTCCTAAGGGGGTAATTTCCCTGAGACCCTCGGTAAGAAGGTCAGTCTTTCTCTCTTGGGCTTCCGCGAGATTCGTCAGTGCATTCAGGATCCTTTCTATGCGATCCTGGGAACTAGAGTCTGAGGAGAGGTCGTTCGGGGAGGTCATGTCGCTGGAAGATAGATTAAAGGATATGATTTGATACAAGAATTGAAGCAAAAGTTAGTGAGGTGAAAACAATATAATAAAGCATAGTTCATGTTATCCATTTATATTAACCTGGATTTGATACCAACAATACCATGTCATGCCCCACTTCCTAGAATACAGAATAAGGGAGGCGACTAGGCCAGCCATACTCTTACGGTCAGGGAATAATCCCACCGTAGTCACACTTTGGCTTCTAGCATTACATGGTACTCAGTAATCATAGTATAGAAGTAAAGAAAACACATCACTAGTTTATTACATCAACTTTCATTATTCACAATTTACAAGAGTCCAACAGAAAAGAAAACTACTAACCAATTGCGAATACAAGGTTGATTTATGGAAAGCGGTAAAAGTGCTGAAAGTACGACCGTCTAAATCTCTGCGAGCTCGAATGGTATATCTGACTCCTGAACTAGGTCCTCACCAAGTTCTGAGCATGCATACTCAGATCGTCAGTGCGACACAATAGCAACAATATGATAACTATAATGAAGCATGAAAATAAAAGGTAATAACAATGAATGCAAGTAATCAATATATCAATGTCGATGCAGTATATAAGCTATGTTCTTATTGGTCTCTAGGTCAATCTGAAATCGAATTATAGAAATAAGTGATTATGTTTAATAAGGGTCTCATACGTACCCGAGACTACGGCCCACTGTTTCCCGGGACATAACCCTGTAAGCCGAACAGCCAAGTCCAATCCTAATATATATAAGAGTCGATATTTGAATGATCATCCTCTAAATCGCAGTCCTCGCTAAATACAAGTTCCTTTCCACTTTGATTTTCCTTTTTCCCCAGGTTTCAATAACTGTAAGTATGAGATAGTTGTGTATGAATACGCATCAATAACACTGCTTTATTCACTATTCACTGTACTGTTCACTATCACAAATTGTTCACTTTTCACTGGCGTACTCGACCCAACAAATCTGATACCACTCACGTTTGACAATGCAATATTCACTAAGACTCAATAAGGGCGTTTGCCCTCGCTAAAGATATCATAGTCGGGTAAATATGTGAATTATGCCGCTAAACAAATCATATGCAATATAAGTCATTACGAGTCTTAAGAATTTAGAAAAAAATCATTAAATCGCACGATCATAATGAAGCAAAATGATACAAAAGGGGTAGAAAGTAAACTTAATTAGCAATCTAACGAAATTAGTTTCAGGTCAATCGGGTTTCGGGTTTGTAGATTACAGTCATTTCATTTTAAGTGTTCTCTGCTGGAAATTCAGTACCCGAACTGAAAGTTCATTTCATAACACACTTTTCACCTTGTTGGGATCATAATTAGGCGACGCTACAGCAGTGAACGATGATGAACGGCACGGCACAATGCACGTACGGGCTAGGCACGACACAGAAAGCTTGACCTCGGTTCAAGCTTGGCGCGGGTCCTGGCCTCAGCCGTTGGCTGGAGCGCACAGTGCAGGGAGGTTGGCGGCGTAGCCGTCAATGAGGGCTCGGCGTTTTTCAACAACGAAGGGAGGCCCAGGTGGTGTGAGGAGTTCGGTGAGGTGAAGGGTATAGAGAGGAGATGGGGAGGTAAGATGTTGCGACAGAGGAGACGTGGTGGTGCGGTGTTGTCGGTGGAGGTGCGGAGGATTGTGCAGCGGTGGAAGGGGAGGTGCTCAGGGAGATGTAGGTGATAGGTTCGTCGGTGACATTCATGGGGTGCTCGACGATGCAAGGTGGCCGATGAAAGAGGGACATAGCGAAGGCGAAGGGGTCTAGTGATGGTTGTCAAAGGCGATGGTGGGGAGCCAGAGGTGATGACGGCGGATCCGGTAGGATTTGGGAGAAGTTTTGAGGGGGAAAATGAGTTGGAGGGAGAGATCAAGAAGAGAGAGAGAGAGAGTTAGTGAAGGAAGTAGACATAGTGAACAAAGAGAGAGATGTGAGATGGAGCAAAAAATTTAATATTTAATTAAAAGAATTAAATAAGAATTATGGTGATTAATTTGAGATATAGAAATTAAATGGGAATTGATTTGAGTATTAAGTGGGATTTAAATAGAGGAAATTCAAAAGAGAAAGTAGCAGTTGGAGAGAGGTTTGGGTTTGGATTATTAGGGCTTAGGCTTGGGCTATACTACACTTTAGATGAAAGAAAAGAGATGAGGGGCATAGGTTAGGTTTAGTTTTGTAAAACTATTTAGGTAAAAATATAGATTAGGGTGTTGGGAAATAAATAGAATATTATGGTATTAGAAAAATATAAATAAAATAATTAAAATATAAATGGGTAAATTATTTGGAGAAACATTTTATTTAAATACGAGTATTGGCGTATAAAGAGGACTGGGTATTACAAGTTACGATGTGACCAAGAAATGTTACTCGCTCCAACCAAAACTCGCACTTACTAAGCTTCGCATATAATCGATGTTGTCGCAATGTGTCCAAAACAATGTGTAGGTGCTCTGCGGTTCTTCTAAGGTCTTCGAGTAGACTAAAATTTCGTCAATAAAGATGACCACGAACTTATCGGAGTGTTCGTAAAATACCTGGTTCATTAAATTCATGAACAAGGCCGGAGTATTGGTCACTCCAAAAGGCATCACCACGAACTCATAGTGTCCGTACTTGGTCCTGAAAGCTTTTTTGGGAATATCAGACATCTTGACCTTAAGCCGGTGATAACCTGTCATGTGATCTAGCTTCGAAAACACTCGAGAACCTTCCAATTGGTCGAACAAGGCATTGATTCAGGACAACAGATACTTGTTCTTTATTTAACCTTAAGCTTGCAAAATAGGATTTTTGGAGAGAATATGGTATATGATGAGCTTACCAACTAACCATGGAATCAACATACCATATCAAACAAATCCAAGTTACAATACTAAGTTTAGAATCACATTAAAGCATATTAAACATTAACAAGAGGAGGAAGAAGGTAAAGTCATTTATCTCACATCCTCACCATCACCACAACCAAAAGATTAGTTACACATAATGAAAAGAAAAAAGAAAACACAAAAGAAATAAAGAAACAAAACAACAAGCAATATTATTAACACTGGAATGAGTTGAGATACAAAGTGTTGGTTACTTGTTCAACCTCCATAATGAAGCTCTCAAAAGAAAGCTCCAAGAGGGAAGAAGAAAAAAAAACTAAGTTGAGCTCACACAACTTTCAAGCTAAACCAAAAACTAAACTAAACTAGTGGGTATATACATCTATTTTTACATCCCCCTCTCACTAAATATGTTCTAGTATTTATAGGCAACAAACCAGAATAAACAAACAATACAAATGGGATGATGTGATGCCTAGAAATGACTAGAAGAAAAATGGTGACAAATGGAGCTAGGGGGCCCGGCGATGCCGATTTTTTGATGAGTCTCGCCAGTCCAATCTTAGGCTTTGGGGCTCGTGTTGGTGTGGTGAACTCGAGTGCACTCCAATATCTCCTTGGTGCTATTTGATTTGTCTATATAAGTCTGGTTTGCATTCAGGGATTTTGGAGGGAAACTAAACTTTATATCACATCATAACTTTTTGGACATTAATCACACATGCCCACTTATACCCACCACTTGCACAATTCATCATTTGTATGCGCCAAGGCAGGCCCACCATGGTCTAAGTCTCAAAGAGCATGTGCACACTTGTATTGTGTTGGACCAAAATTGTGTACACATATTTATTTGCAAAAGAACTCTTTGGATAACGATGGGTTTTCTGTTCTGATTGCAGTGTCGGCTCACAACTGTCACATCCGTGATTTTGAGTATGTTTTCCAGTATTTTGTCACGAATACCTGTAATCTGTATTTACTGAGCAGACACTGGTTAATAGTACCGATATATAACAAAATAGATAAGGAATGAGTAGTATTAAAATGCAGTTTTCTGTGATAAACAATGACCTTGTTCAGTTCCTGATAATCTATACACATTCACTTGGTCCCATCCTTCTTTGGTACTAAAAGAACTGGAGCACCCCAGGGTGAGACGCTTGGCCGGATAAAGCCTTTCAGAAGGTGGTCATCAATCTGGGTCCTGAGATCCGTTAATTCTGTAGGCCCGATTTGATATGGTGCCTTCAAAATTGGATGTGTGCCGGGCATTAAGTTAATGGTGAACTTAATTGCTCAATCCGGTGGTAGACTCGATACTTCTGCAAAAACGTCTTCAAACTCCCGAACCACAATTGGCATCCCATACTCTGTCTGCAAGGTGTTCAACACTCCATCCTTCGGTTTGGCTCTATAGGTTTCTGGCTCTAATGACTGACTTCCACTCTCGAAGATGAACATTGGATGATTGAAAATCTTGAATACTATCCTCCTTTAATGACAGTCAATGGAAAGATAGAAGATCCCCAGCTAGTCCATGCCCAAAACCATGTCGAACTTCGGCATATCTATAACTATGAAGTTGGCATAGAACTCTTGGCCGCAAATCATTACAGGACACAGGTCGTATCCCGTAGTTGACTTTATTACGCTACTTCCCTATTAACATTCCAACCAGTACCACGGGACACCACCGGAATGGAGTGGGCGGACACAAACTTTTGTGACATGAAGCAGTAAGATGCTCCTAAGTCAAAAAGTGCGAGTATAGGTGTAGAAGCTACTAAGAGGATACCCTATGTTTGATAAAGGGAAAGGGCTACGGGTGAGCATAACTAAGAATCGCAAACAAAAGAAAAAAAAAGTAAGGTACTGGAAAGGAAGATTGATTCAAAGAAAAAAATACCTATTATAACTTACCATGTAGCCTTACCCTCCTCGGCTGTCATGGCAAATGCCTGGAGTTTGGGAGCGTTGCGCTGGGCCTGCTGGAAAACGCGTTGCTGTGGAGGTAAGGGTGGTCCCCTTTGATGTTCTTCCTGACCGATTGGCCTAACCATGGGGACAGGTCAGGCCCTATGTTGCAGTGCTCCAGTGTTGATCGGCCTATTGGCAATGCCAAGTTGTCTCCTATTCTGAAGGAAGCTCCCAAGCGTATGGTCGGGAGACCTACAAGCCAGGAAAATCTTGTTCAGTACATAACAATCTCACATGCAATGCCCAGCCTTTCCGCAATGGTTGAAATTATGGTAGATGGTCGTAAGAAAGATGGCCCTGCTAGCCTCCTGAACTGTTGATTACCATTGGATCGGAAAGATGCCCCCTTGATACTTGATTTGCCGGTCGCTTGGATCTAACCGATTAGTTATTCTTCCTAATGAGGTTCTCTGGGTCCTCAAAGCTTCGGATGGCATCAAGAATCGCACGTTGGTAGGAAGGACAGAAGTAGACATGGCAGACCGAGTCTTCAAATCCTGCCCCTGCCGAAATCTCTTTGCATAAAGCTCAGGAGTAGCTACCAGGTGGAACGTGTAACAACTCCGAAATCACTGTACAGAAAATTCTTGTTATTGTACAGAAAAGGGTATTACATCCTGTGTAAGAGTTTTAAGTTAGAATTGTTTAATAAAAGTAAGAAGCAACTTGTAGCTCACTAGTAAAACCTCTACACTGCTGTGATGCAGCCTGTGTGTTCGATTCCCATTAGATACAATTATTTTTTTTTGATTTTTCTTTTTAATTTTTGGAAGCCCAAGAGTTGCACGTGCAATACACAGGGACATGAAAAGTTTCAGAAAAATCAAACATGCTTAAAATGGATTAAACACAGAAAAACCGACGTGACACGAATCTCGGGGCCAGAGCTCAAGATCCGACTGGCCAAAATGCCTCTAGGGCCGGCGCCGACGGTCGGATGAGCTCCAATAGGCTCCGTGCTTTGCACACTCGTCTCTTCAGCTCCTCTTAACTCCTCTGCACTATTTGATTTCCCTGCAATCAAATAGAGACCTTTCAATTCACCATTTAACATCTTTTTAATACATTTTAATCCACAATTTTAAGTCCCAAACCCTAATTCTCCACTATAAATACCACCCCATGCCATAGCTCTCCCCCATTCTGAAATTCTAGCAAAAATTCTCTAAAAACTTCTAAGTGCCAAGTAGAGTTAAGCCCCTCAATTGGAGTAAAGAGCCAAACTCGGCGACCGGAGCATATCTGACGAAACCATGACCCCCGAGAGTTTCTTGAACCTCTTCTTAGTCATATAAAAACCGTAAGTCTCTTGATCTCTCTCTCTTTCTATCTCAAACCACTTTTTAAAACAAACCGACAAAAGAGGAATCATCTCCGATATCGCTTTCTTTTTAACTTTTGCAAGCCATGTGATAAGCAAACGAGATCGACTAACATGCTGCAATAATTCTAACCTTATTTCACATCTTTTAGTTTTATTTTTTACAAAATTTTCATATGTAACGAACATATAACAAACTTTTTCTGTAAAATACCATGAACTTTAGTATCACCCTATCATCGATAATTAGTTTGAATACCTTTAGGAAAACTTCACAGGGTAATGACCTACCATACACACACCATGGTTCCATAGCACGGTATTTTAGATCTATGGCTAAGTTAAAGAAATAAGCTTTTCATTAAAATACCATACCGTTTCAAACGGGGTATTTCGAATCCTTGGGAATTACTCCTCTACAACCCTCGTTAGGAGACCCGTTAATGGATGGTGTGGATTATCGCATATCCATAGGACAGTAGAGCGAGATGCAAAACTCCTCATGGAGTATTCGGTCTCGAAAGGAATAAAAATACGGTTATTAAGAAACGCGACTTTTTCTAATAAAAAACTAATTTTTGGAAAAGTTATATAAAAATATAAAACCGTATTTTCAATAAAAGCATATTAAGAAACTATGTTTTTAAAATGAAAGATTAAAAATTGTAAATAAAATACCACCAAGTTTCTAAAAGTGGTAGTTTTCATAAAAATACCACAAACTTTCAAAAAAGCTAGATTGTGTCATTAAAATACCCAATAATTAAAATACATGTTCATGAAAACACTAAGTGTTATAAATCACCCTCGAGGTTTATTTTGAAACTATATTAAAATATTTTTCATAAAAACCCCTCGAGATATGCAAACAATATTTTAAGGATCTTAGATAAATATAGGTTTAAGCGGGATCAATTCTCTTGATCCCCAGGGAGCCGGAGAAAGTGAGTGCTTTTCTATTCACGTTAGACAATTTAACGGAGTTATCAATGGCAATTGTCTTGGAAAAAGACATAAATCCTGTCGTCCATATGCAGCAGTTGCCGATATCTCCTGAATATAAAAGTTTAACAATTTACATCAATTCACATGAAAAGACATGAACCTAAATCTAAACTTGAATTCGAACTCGAATACAAACTCGAACTCGAATCTAAACCCAAATATTAACTCGAATCTAATCTACTCGAACAACTTGACTCGAACCCATATTGCAATTTTCATGACTCGTACATTACTCGACTGACTCGAATACAATTTACACCTTTTGCAATCTAGGGTTTCGATCAAGATATATCAAACAATCAAATTAGATAATCATATTAACCAGTTATAATATATTATACACAGGGTGCTTGGGATAGTTTCTTGTGTGAATCCAATGGAGTTTCAGGAGTCCCGTATTAACCACTTTTTTATTTTACTCGAATATCAGTCGGGTTGACTCATCCACGGCCTAGAATCCCGATACTAACAGATAAAATAGGCCCATGTTTCCTTGCTCTTAGGGCCCCACTCTTGAGCTCGTGAATACTTCTGCGGCTGCGTTGACATTCACACTTGGAACTTAACGTTAACATAATGAGCGTTTAGAGACCTATAATATATATTTACCCATGATCATATACTCTTACTCGTTATATATATATATATATATATATATATATATATATATATATATATATATATATATATATATATATATATATATATTCTTTTCATTTTCTTTACTCTTACCTATTCTTGGGACTTACCGAGCGCTAGTTCGCTGACGGACATTCCACCCATTTTTCTTCTCTTGGAATGTTCGACAGATACTGTCGAGACAGGGAAAGTTGAAGCCACAGAGGAGGATTACAACCAGATAGCTACTCAGGGCTAGCTCAGCTTCTTTTCTTTCAGTTTATGTATGCCACTTGTTTAGGCATTTTCTTTATTGTATTTACTTTCCAGCATAAACTCTTGTATTTGTAAATATTTGAAGTTGATTGTAAATAAAGATGTTTGTTGAAAAATTTTACAGTCTCAATTTATTCTTGCATTGTGTATTATTGTTTCAATACGCTTAGTATATTTATATAGGGAATGACCTTCTCTAGATAAATATATCATGGGCTTGCCACGTCACCGTTTACGTCTATTGGGAAGCGGGGTGTGACAGGTTTTATTGGTGGCCCATGCAGGTCAGTTCTTCATGAAGTCGTAAACAATACACCACAAGAATTAATGAGTTCAACAAACATTTACATTCCTTGCATTTCAAATTCCTTAAATCTATCTCTTTCCTATTCTCTTTCAAGTCATTTCAATTCATAGTCATCTTATACCTGCTATATCTAAACATATCCCACACAACTTAAGTACAATCTTAGTAGCCTCTCTGCCTGCTCTAGCACTCTTTGACACTGAGGCATCACATTGCTTTATATCGCAACGGTTCGTCCGAACTTATGCGATTCGAGTTAAACCGCTCGTATCCAATTGGAACATTAGTTCAGGGAACAGCGTTCTAAAAGCAACTTTGGGATACGATCTGTGTCTAGTGGTTGTCTGCAGTCGAGAATTTTATGTAGACTTCAAGGTGCTGGACATACCAAACTTTGACGTAGTCTTGGGAATGGACTGGCTGGGAACTTTCTTCGCTACCATCGACTATCGCCAAAAGAGGGTAGTGTTCGAAATACCATATCATCCAGTGTTCTGTTTCAAGAGTGGAGACCGTACCTTGGAACCTAGCATCTACAAAGTAAAACCAAAGAAGGCAGAGGATGCTGCATTGCAAGCAGAAGAATCGAAACCAGAAGCAGCTCGAGAGTGCGAGGATATATTCCCAGAAGACATATCAGGTCTGCCTCCCGATCAAGCTCTTGAATTCAACATCGATTTACAACCTAGCAAACAACCAGTAATAAGAGCTCCATACCGATTAATTCTGGAAGGATTGAAGAAGATCTGCATTCAGTTAGATGGACTCCTAAAGAAAGGTTGGATTCTTCCAAGTACTTCAAGCTGGGGATCTCCGGTGCTACTGGTGAAGAAGAAGGAAGGTTCATACAGGATATGTGTGGATTATCGAGATCTGAACGAAGTGACGATTAAGAACAAGTATCCACTACCCCGCATCGATGACCTTTTTGATCAGTTAAGTGGGTCTTGTGTCTTTTCAAAGATAGATTTTCGTTCGGGTTACCATTAAGTGAAGGTCAAAGAGTTCGACATTCCGAAGACGGTGTCTAGGACCCGTTATGGCCATTATGAATATCTCGTAATGCCATTTAGAGTGACCAATGCACCTGCCATCTTTATGAACCTGATGAACAAAATTTTCAGAGAGTACTTAGACAGGTTCGTTGTCATTTTCATCGACGATATCCTGGTATATTCAAAGATTCAGAAAGAACACGCCGAGCACTTACAGATTGTCCTAGAGACATTACGACAACACCGGCTTTACGCCAAATACAACAAGTGTGAATTTTGGCTCGATCAAGTCGGATTTCTTAGACATGATATTTCAGGCGAAGGAATCTCTGTGGATCCAGCTAAGGTGTCAGCTATCAGCGAGTGGCAGATACCAAAGACGGTGAAAGATATACGAAGTTTTTTGGGCTTAGCAGGATACTATCAACGATTCATCGAAGGATTCTCAAAGATTACAGTACCCCTGACCAAGCTCACACGTAAAGATGAAGCATTCGTATAGTCAAAAGTATGTGAAAAGGCTTTTGTAGAACTCAAATTGAGGTTAACCGATGCACCTATTCTTATAATACCGGATCATTCTGGAGGATTCAAGGTACATTGTGATGCGTCCGGTAAAGGATTAGGAGGTGTTCTACACTAGCATGGAAAAGTTGTAGTTTTTGCATCAAGATAGTTAAAGGTACATTAACGCAACTATCCAATACATGATCTGGAATTGGCAGCCGTCATCTTCGCACTCAAGATTTGGTGCCACTATCTTTTAGGAGAACGAGTGGATATATACACTGACCACAAGAGTCTGAAATATGTATTTACTCAGAAGGAACTAAACATGCGGTAGAGAAGATGGCTAGAACTCATGGCGGACTTCGACTTCAACCTACAGTATCATCCTGGGAAGGTGAACGTAGTTCCTGATACCCTTAGTCACCAGCCATTAGCAATAAACCTCACCGCTCAATGGAAGCTACAGCAAGAACTGCATGAATTGGAGATTGAAGTAGTTATGCTAGGTAACGCTTCATATTTGATGAATTTACAAGTACAGTCCACTCTTGTAAATCAAATCAAGGCAGCTCTAGCAAATGATGCCAAGCTATAAAAGATCCGAGAACAAGTAGAAAGTGGACTACGAACTGACTTCATCATCCACGAAGATGGATCCTTACGATATGGAAGTCGTTTATGTGTGCCAGTCGGAACTATTCAAGAAGAGTTGATGAAAGAAGCTCACAGCTCTCCTTATTCGGTACATCCCGGTGGCACGAAAATGTACAAGGATCTACGGCAACACTACTGGCGGCATGGAATGAAGTGAGAAGTACTAAGAAACGTAGCCAAGTGTTTGATGTGTCAGCAAGTGAAGGCTGAAAATCACAGAACTGCTGGTCTACTTCATCCGTTACCAATCCCAGAATGGAAATGGAAACACATTACCATGGACTTCGTGACTGCCCTTCCTCGCAACACGAAGAGTAACGACGCAATATGGGTTATTATGGATCGACTCACCAAGTCGGCTCACTTTATTCCATTTTGAGTTGGCCAGTCGACCGAGACGTTAGCAAAGAAGTACATGGAAGTGAGCATAAATCTAAACTAAGATTTAAACCTTCAAGATGTACCATTTTTGATACCCATAAGCTCATGCAGGAGATCGTGAGATTACATGGAGTACCTGTTTGCATCGTCTCCGATCATGATACAAGATTCCGATCATAATTTTGGCAGACTCTGCAATCTAGCCTGGGAACGAATCTGAATTTCAGCACAGCGTATCATCCATAAATAAATGGACGGTCCGAGCAAACAATTCAGATCCTGAAAGATATGCTAAGAGCCTATATGTTAGACTTTGGAGGTTCGTGGGAAGATCCCCTACACCTTGTGGAGTTTTCATACAACAACAGCTATCAGGCAAACATTGGAATGGCACCATTCGCAGCACTCTATGGATGGACGTGTCGTACACCGCTAAGTTAGGACGACATTGAAGATTTTGAACTCCTTGGACCAAAGATGATCGCGGCAATTGTGGACGTAGTTTGCACGACCAGGGAAAGGATGCGCATAGCCCAAGACCGACAGAAACATTAGGCAGAAACAAAGCACCGATACCTGGAGTTCCAACCTGGAGACCATGTATTCCTGAATATCACTCCAAACAGAGGAGTGATCCATTTTGGTGAGAAGGGTAAACTCAGTACAGGATACATAGGACCGTTCAACATACTCGAACGAGTTGGAGAAGCGGCATACCGTTTAGCACTACCACCCTTATTGGAAGGAGTGCACAATGTGTTCCACATATCTCAACTATGACGATATGTAAGCGACCCCAGCCATATACTTGATCACTCAGAGCTCACAGTACAAACTGATTTAACCTGGGAGCAACAACCAGTTGAGATCCTGGACCAAAAGGTGGAGACATTACGGAACAAGGAGGTACACTTGATCCGAGTGATGTGGAGAAAGGATTCGCCAAAAGAATCAACTTGGGAAAGAGAAGAGGATATGCGTATACGATACCATTATCTATTTGAAAATTAGTCCCTATGTAATTATAAATTTCGAGGACGAAATTTTTATAAGGAGGGTAAAATGTAACAACTCTGAAATCACTGTACAAAAAATTCTTGTTATTATACAAAAAAGGGTATTACAGCCCATGTAAGAGTTATAAGTTAGAATTGCTTAATAAAAGCAAGAAGTAACTTGTAGCTCACTAGTAAAGGCTCTACACTGCTGTGACGTAGCATGTGTGTTTGATTCCCATAAGACACAATTATTTTTTTCTGATTTTTCTTTTTAATTTTTGGAAGCCCGAGAGTTGCACGTTCAATACACGGGGACATGAAAAGATTCAAAAAAATCAAACATGCTTAAAATGGAGTAAACACAGAAAACCCACGTAACACGAATCTCGAGGCCAGAGCTCGAGATCCGACCGGCCAAAAATGCCTCTAGGGCCGGCGCCGACAGTCGGATGAGCTCCAATGGGCTCCGTGCTTTGCACACTCGTCTCTTCAGCTCCCCTTAACTCCTCTGTACTGTTTGATTTCCCTGAAATCAAACAGAGACCTTTCAATTCACCATTTAACATCTTTTTAATGCATTTTAATCCACAATTTTAATCCCAAAACCCTAATTCTCCACTATAAATACCACTCTATGCCATAGCTCTCCCCTATTCTAAAATTCTAGCAAAAATTCTCTAAAAACTTCTAAGTTCCAAGTACAGTTAAGCCCCTCAAGTGGAGTAGAGAGCCAAACTAGGCGACCGGAGCATCTCTGACGAAACCACGACCCTCGAGAGTTTCTTCAATCTCTTCTTAATCATATAAAAACCATAATTCCCTTCATCCCTCTCTCTTTCTATCTCAAACCACTTTTTAAAACAAACCGACAAAAGTGGAGTTATCTCCGATATCGCTTTCTTTTTAACTTTTGCAAGCCATGTGATAAGCAAACGAGATCAACTAACATGCTGCAATAATCCTAACCTTATTTCACATCTTTTAGTTTTAGTTTTAACAAAATTTTCATATGTAACGAACATATAACAAACTTTTTCTGTAAAATACCATGAACTTTAGTATCACCATCTCATCGATAATTAGTTTAAATACCTTTAGAAAAACATATCGGGGTAACGACCTACCCCACACGCACACTATGGTTCTATAGCACGGTATTTTAGATCTATGTCTAAATTAAAGAAATAAGCTTTTCATTAAAATACCATACCGTTTCAAAACGGGTTTTTTTAAATCGGTATTTCGAATTCTTGACAATTACGCCTCTACAACCCTCGTTAGGAGACCCGCTAATAGATGGTATGGATTATCGCATATCCTTGGGATAGTAGAGCGAGATACAGAACTCCTCACGGAGTATTCAGTCTCGAAAGGAATAAAAATACGGTTTTTAAGAAACGTGACTTTTCTAATAAAAAACTAATTTTTGGAAAAGTTATATAAAAATCTAAACCCTTATTTTCAATAAAAGCATATTAAGAAACTATGTTTTTAAAATGAAAGATTAAAAACTATAAATAAAATACCACCAATTTTCCAAAAATGGTAGTTTTCATAAAAATACCACAAACTTTCAAAAAAAACTAGGTCGTATCATTAAAATACCCCAATAATTAAAATACATGTTCATGAAAATCCTTAATGTTATAAATCACTCTCGAGCTTTATTTTGAAACTATATTAAAATATTTATCATAAAATCCTCTCAAGATATGTAAACAATATTTTAAGGACCTTAGATAAATATAGGTTTAAGCGGGATCAATTCTCTTGATCCCTAGGGAGCCGGAGAAAGTGAGTGTTTGCCTATTCAAGTTAGAAAATTTAACGGAGTTATCAATGACAATTGTCTTGGAAAAAGACACAAATCTTTCCGTCCATATACAGCAGTTGCCGATATCTCCTGAACATAAGAGTTTAACAATTTATATCAATTCACATGAAAAGACATGAACTCAAATCTAAACTTGAACTTGAACTCGAATACAAACTCGAACTCATATCTAAACCCGAATATGAACTCGAATCTAATCTACTCGAACCAACTTGATTCGAACACATATTGCAATTTTCATGACTCGTACATTACTTGACTCACTCGAATACAATTTACACCTTTTGCAATCTAGGATTTCGATCAAGATATATCCATCAATCAAATCAGATAATCATATTAACCAGTTACAATATATTATACAAGGGGTGCTTGGGATAGTTTCTTGTGTGAATCCAACGGAGTTTCAGGAGTCCCGTATTAACCTCTTTTTTATTTTACTCGAATATCAGTTGGGTTGACTCATCCACAGCCTAGAGCCCCGATGCTAACACATAAAATAGGCCCATATTTCCTTGCTCCTAGGGCCCTACTCTTGAGCTCGTGATACTTCTATGGCTGCATTGACATTCACACTTGGAACTTAACGTTAACATAATGAGCATCTAGAGACCTATAGTATATATTTACCCATAATCATATACTCTTACTCGTTATATATATATTCTACTCTTTTCATTTTCATTACTCTTACCTATTCTTGGGACTTACCGAGCGCTAGTTCGCTGACGGGCATTCCATCCATTTTTCTTCTCTTGGAATGTTCGACAGATACTGTCGAGACAAGGGAAGTTGAAGCCACATAGGATGATTACGACCAGATGGCTACTCAGGGCTAGCTCAGCTTCTTTTCTTTCAGTTTATGTATGCCACTTATTTAAGCATTTTCTTTATTATATTTACTTTCCAGCATAAACTCTTGTATTTGTAAATATTAGAAATTGAATGTAAATAAAGATGTTTATTGAAAAATTTTACTGTCTCAATTTATTCTTACATTGTGTATTATTGTTTCAGTACGCTTAGTATATTTATTTAGGGAATGATCTTTTCTGGATAAATATATCGCAAGCTTGCCACATCACCGTTTCCGTCTATTGGAAAGCAGCGCGTGACAGAAGCGAACTAATATGGCGAACCCTGTAGTGTATTCATCGATAGACTTCTCCCACATCAACCCTTGTTGGAGTTGGACAAACTCCCTATCCATCTCTAGGTAGGCTAGCTATGGCCGGGAATTACTGGGCATCAAAATGCCCCTTGAATGTCTCCCCGGTGACCGGCTTCTCCTGCCGACTTTCCTCCGCATCCCACCAGGTGGATGCACTATCTGTTAGTTGTAGCTTTGCGATGTCAACCCAGGCTTCCACTAGGACCTGTGCGGCGCCGAGATTGTTGACTGTGCCCCGAAGCCATTCTTCGGCCTCCAGAGGTAACCTCTTTCCGGTGAAGGTCATGGGGTGCAAAGACTTGAATTGCTCAATTCCAGCTATTCCTTGGTTTTTTGGGGCCAAAGTTTTCTCAAGGATCGTAGCCTGCTGTTGCAGGCTCTTGAGCAGTTCTCTCTGAAGTGTAACGGTCTGTTGTTATTGTTGCTCCAACAGCCCCTGAATCATCCCCATTAAGGCTGTAACCTGTTGATTCTCATACTTGTTCCCTATGTGGTTGCGGATTTCGTTGCGTCCTGCCATTTGATATCTAGGAAAAGGTACAGGAGTTAGATTACAATGAGTCCAAGGATCAGACATGATAGTAACTTGCAAGACGGAATAATAATTATTACAAGTGTAAGAACAATTAAGAGTGCAAAAAAAATATGCAAACCAAAGGTAAGAGACACGAAAGAATTATTTGCTTGAAACTGAAATTTTTATTATTTCCATAATTCCAAAAAAAATAGTACAACTTGAAAAGGAAGTATAAGGCCCTACTACTATACACCGTCCTATTATGACAAAAATAGAAACAAGTCTTATTGGGTCAGGGTCTTCCCCTAATCAGTGTCACTCCCAAATCGTGCGTTAGGGTGGACTTGTGCAGCATTTGTGTGGAGGTTCAACATGTATCGATAGACCCTTGCACTCATGGTAGCTCGGTTTCCCCCAACATGCATGGCTAGGGCTGCTGCTCGGGGCTCCTCAGCCTCGATCAGCTCAACTGGAAGAAGAGCCTCGTCGTCCGAGTCTTCGAGGGCCTCCTTCTCTGACTCATCTGTCTCTGAAGCCTCCTCCTCCAATTGGAGCCTCTTCTCCAATTGGAGCCTCTTCTTCGAGCTCTTCTTCTTCGGCCGGAACCTCTTCCTCAGGCTCTTTTTCAGGATCTTCCTCCTCAGCCTCCTCCTCTTCCACCTGTTCCTCTTCTTCTAACTCATCTTCAAAACCGTCCTCTTGCATTGGTTCCCCTTCTTCCTCATCATCACTGATTATGACGACCTCTGGTGCAGCGACCTCGTCCTCGAGATCCATGTCAGCCTATATAACCTATGGAGGTCTACCCTAAACCTCGTCGTCTGAATTCTTGAGCCAGTGATTGAAAGTGATGACTGACTCGGTGTCCTCGTACGAAAGAGAAGCTGCTCCAAAGATAATGAAATAACTAATAAGTTATATTGTAAAGACCTTAACTTTCATATAGTAAATGAAAACATATTTTTATTTTTGAAGCTAATTGTTTATGTGGTGTCCTTATTTTATTTGGTTTCAATTAAAAGAGAATTCTTATTGAATAAAAGAATTTATTAGAATATTTTTAGGAAAATAACTTATTAGTATTTTTAAATAGAGAAAATTATTTTTAATTATATATGGAAAATTTATTAGATTTTTAAAGATATTTTAAGAATTTATTGAAGAAGTAAAGGAATTTATTATTTAGGAAATAATACATTTTGGCCTAAAAATTATTACAAAATAAGGAAATAATTGTTTAGAATTTATTTAGATTTTTGCGATATTTAAACTATTTTAAAGCATTTGTTGAAGAGAAAGATTTATTTGAAAACGGAATTTATGAAAAAGAAATTATTTTTAGAAATAAAAATTATTAAATAATGAGAAAATAATTATTTAGAATTTTCTAGAATTTATTTACATTTTTACGATATTTAAAACTATTTCTAAAAAAATTTAATTAAGGAAAAAATTTAATTTAAGGAAAGGGGATTTATTAAAAAAAGGGAATCATTTTTAAACATACAAATATTAAAAATGAAAAAAAAAATTATATATATTTTTCTTGAATTTATTTGTATTTATTTGTATTTTTTTTGTATTTAAAACTATTTTTAAAAGTGTTTTATTGAAGAAAAATGGTTTAAAACGATTTTTTTACAGAAAAAAGAAAATAAAAGACGTGGAGGCCACGCGCCCGCATGGGTGCATGAAAAGGTGGCCACGTGTCCGGCTCCTACACCACGAGCGTGCAGTTTGGGGGCTGGCTGCTTCCCTTAACAGGTCACGACCCGAGAAGCTTCCCTTGTATATAGCCCCCACCGTTTTTGCTTTTTCTCCCATTCTACTCGACGGAAAAACTCAAGAAAAATATCCCTATCTTCGTATTTTCGTCACCGACACAGAGGTGCCGCTAAAACAATCAAGAAAATTCTGAGGAGAGAGGGGATCGCATTACGGTACGACTCGACGATTCTCGACTCCGATCAAAACTCGTTTCAAAGGTAGGATCTGTCATTTCTTTTCTCAGTCCCATCACTAATTCTAGCATGTTAAATCTATTCAGTTGATAATCTTCACTCCAAATACTTAATACAGATGTATGTTAGTTTAGTTTCTAGTCGATAAAATGCGATGAACCACATGTTAAGTATACCTAATTCATGACTCCCACACTCAGGCATAGTCATAAATTCGTGAATCGACAATAATTCGGCGGGGTCGAAAATTCGGATTCGGAGAACTATTCGGAAAAAATCGGCAGGTATTCGGGAAAGATTCGGTAAGTGTTCGGGAAATATTCGGGAAGGATTTCGAGCAAAAAATTAATATATGAAACGCTACATTTTGATTTTGTGAATTATTTTTGTTTTTTTAATAATTCGTTGTTTTTTTGAATAATTCGCCGTGTTCGGCGACGACGAATAATTCGCAGATTTAATCGGCATATCAATAATTCGCGAATTATTCACGAATTCGCCGAATAATTCGTGAATTATGTGACTATGCACTTAAGGACTTTTTCTACATTACCCAAACCGTTATGTTGCCCATTTATATAATGATCAGCAGGGATGGACATACATGGAGATGAGAGTAGGCGGCCGCTGACTAGTCTAAAATATTGCATATTTAAATGAATATTTTTTCTATTATTGTTAAGTGCTAAAAGGTGTTAATTGTAAATATAGAACATATATGGATTTATTTGTAAAAGATCATTATCATATGTTTCTTCATTTTAATTAATATAATTAGGGAAAATATATACATATAATATTTAAATGAAATATTAGTAATTAAAATATGCATATCATGTCACATATTTCTAATCAATATTCTTAAAATATTATATCATGTAAATGGTTGGAATAATATCTCAAAAATACCAAATGCTACTAACACTTTGATTTGAGATATTGTGCAGGTAATAGCTCGGGCCTGAAATCTATGTAGAAGATCCATGTCAAATCGGGATATTGAAACCAAATCTACCAAATTTTAGAAGTAAATCGAGGAATCTAGCAACGGCAGAGACTAGAAGCAATATTTTCAGAATCTATATATCAAAAGAATGTCCAAATATCGACACAAAAAGCCAGAAAAAATCATAAGTCCTAATTCCACCAGAAAGCGGAGGATCCGCGGTCAACAAGGGGCTTGGGCAGCGGTTCCGCGGTCAGATCTGGACCGTTGGATGTGGGATTTTTGGAGAATGATCTTAACTGCTTCTACTCCAATATGGAATCTAGGGTTTCTGATTTCAAAGAATATATAAAGGACCGAGAGCTGTGCATACAAAATCATACAAGTGATCACATAATCATCTATCTATCTATCGCAGAATTCTAGAGAAAGATCTAGCGAGCAATTAGGGTTCTTGTAATCTACTTTTTAAGAAGAAAATTGTAATGCAATAGTTGATAAATAAAAGTAGTTTTTGTTTTAATTCTTTTTGCATTTATTTTACGCATTACTTATCTGCATTAATTTTACATTTTACTTTTCTGCATTTTAATTATGCTTTCATTCTTCTTCAACATTTCTTCTAAATCGCAACTAACCATAAGCGAGTAATTTCTTGCTTGCTAGGGTTTGTAGGATGGGGTAGAATAATGGATGAAATATCTTTTAACTTCTTTTGATATTTTGATTTTTATAAATTTTAGCAAAATAAATGTTAAACTTCTTATCGGACGCGCTATCAATTTATTAATAGTCACGACCACGATTTGAGATTAGTTAAACACTTGTTTTATTAAGAGCTTGAGATTAATAGAGATCAATGGAAGGACAAGGGTTAGTAGTGGAAAACCTTAATTTCCTCCTAGAACCCTAATCCACATTCATCGCTATTTTTCTAGTTTTAAACTATTAAAAGATAAAATGAGTCATTTTTAAACATTCATCCATTAACTACTAAGTCCTATAAACCCTATAAGTTCTTCTATTATAAATTTTATATCCATATTAATATAAAACGATAACAAACCATCCTCACTTTTATCAATTCGTCTAAAGAAAGAAAAGAAGTTCACGTTTCCCTACGGACGACCCGTACTCATCATGGCTAGCTATTAGCGACACCATCTTGATTGCGGTCATTTACAAAATACTTTTGCATGATCAATCAAATAGCGCCGTTTCCTGGGAAACGGTCGTAATTTTTTCCTGTTATTCGGGTTGATTTCTTATAAAAACCAGCAAATATAAAATAAACGAGAACTAAAACCGCATTTTGTGTTTCTAATGATTATTGTGTGAGTTTTGTAAGGGAATCTAAAATAACTGGAGCAAGACAACAAAGATTCAGAGATTTAAACTTGGACCAGAGAAGCATCGGGGTGCTCTGAAGAAATTTTAGCAGAAGACCTTGCCAATAGGCGACAAAACCGCGGCTATTACTTCCATTTGGCGACGGAACCGCGACTTGTTTAAAGATTTGGGCCACCAATCTTCTGTGGTATTTTCCTTTAGCCTTTCTCTCTCCTCTAAAACTCCAATAATCTGATTTTACTTGCAGCATTCTTTACAAATATCGCCGCTCAAAAATCATTTTGCGTGTTTTGATTTCGCTTTGTTTTGCATACTTACACTGGTCTTTAAGAGGCAATAAACCCAAATTCAGATTATATGGGGATTTCATCACCCTTCCTAAGCCCCACAAATCACAAACGAGCATACTATCATCCTACATTAATAAAAAAATATCTAGACCAAGCCTCTAAGAACAGTCGCGCTCAATCAGGACAAAGGAAGGTCATGGGTAATCTATTGCTTATCCGCATTTTTTTGTGATGTCTTGGCAAGTGTGACTAAGGAAAATGGTTACTTAATTAGGCCCGCTATTTTGATGATTCGTATAGCGGATACCTCCTACTTACCTGGCACGTACTTGGCCACAAGATTGATAAGGAGGTAGTAGAGGATTGATCCTGCGTCTTTTCCTTTGGAAGTCTAGGAGCGGTCTAGTGACTTGACCTAGGTGACCCTAACTTAATGGATTGATTGTGCATTTTGTGATTTGTTGAGTCAAGCCTCACGTCCGACATCTTTTTCAAAACAAGCCTTCTTAAAATATTTCTCACACATATCATACGCTGCCACATGCACTAAACCTGCTTAGTGCATGATTGGTTGGACACGGGATTCTAGTGCCCCTCTAGTTCGCGTTTTTGCTGTCGACTCTGAAGTCGATACTTCTTCATCTTCTATTTCTCCTTCACCTACCACATCTCCCGAGATGGACGGATCTCCATCAAGTTTTAATGACACCCCCTGCCACCACCCGTAGGTGCGCAAAATCCACGACACATCACTCTGCAAGACAAAAGCTACCCCATACGCGGACCCCTTCCTACATGTCTATCTCTTCCACCAGCCAATGGGGATAATTTCGAAATTAAACCCACTTCATCAACTTGTCGTCCAAATTTCACGGGCTTGAATCCGAAAATGCATACGTTTTTATAACCAAATTCGAAAATGTATGTGCTATGATGAGTACCACCCAAATTTCAGGAGATGCTATGCGATTACATCTTCTCCCTTTTATCTTGTGCGATCTCGCAGAAAAGTGGCTTTATAGCACCGTCGCACATTCTATCGGTAAATGGGATGAACTCGTTAAAGCATTCCTTAAGAAATTCTAGCCTCATTACAAGACCGCCCATATTCGGAGCGAGATTAACCAGTTTGCCCAACTTCTCAACGAACCTTTTTGGAAATGCTTTGAACGGTTTAAAAATCTTCTTGTCCAATACTCTCATCACGGAACCGATAGATGGAAACTTTTCCGCATTATGTATGAGGGTACCAATCCAGCCACAAAACAAATGTTTGAAACGATTTGTCAATATCATTTCATATCCAAAGACGACGGCGAAGCATGGCAATTTCTAGAAGATATCACGGAACAGACATTACAGTGGGAGAGCACTAGACCAACCACATCGTCTTCATCTAGGACAGGTATCCATCAGCTCGACGCTTCCATCGCAATGAAAGCCAAAATGGCTGCAATGCAAAATAAACTCGAAGCTATGGAAAGCAAATTCTCTTCAGCCTCCCTAAACCAAGTTATGCTCCCCAAAACCATGTGTGATTGCTGTTTTGACCCGTCACATTTAACAAAAGAATGTCCTTTGAATCCTCCGTCTCAAGGTCATGAACAAACCAATGCTGCTTTTCAGTAACAACCTAGGAATGACCCTTACTCATCCACATATAATCAGGGATGGAGGAATCATCCTAATTTTGCTTGGAACCAAAACCAATCTCAAAATCAAAATCAGTTCCCAATCCAAAATAACTATCAAAGGCTTTCTCTACAGCAATAACGGCCACCACAACAAATGCAGCAGCCTTTTCAACCGCAATCTTTTCAAAATTCGGCCAACAATTTTGCCCCTTATAATAAATCTTTCCAATCACAGACTAATATTCCAACGGCCGGTACCGATAAAATCTCTGTACTCAAACGAAGCTTAGAAACGTTTATTAAACAATCCACACAAAAGACGGCTAATTTAACATCATCTATCCAAACGCTGATGCAACAAATTGCTTCCCACGGTGAAAGCATAAGATCGATAGAAGCACAAATTGCGCAGTTAAATGCCGCAATGAGTGAGAGAAAGAAAGAGAAACTTCCATCCAACCTCTACCAAATCCCGGCTACTCACAAAACGCAAATCTCATCCTTCACCAACAAAATCATAATGTGGGTGCCGTAACTACGTTGAGATCAAGGAGAGAGCTGAATAACTAAGTTGGTGAACAAGTTGATGACATTGATGATACCCCGCCTACTACTTCTACTCCTACTTCGTCTGATCCAACATTTTCTTCCGGGTCTATTCTCCGTTCTTCACTAGGCTCGAATCCTCAGCCTACTTCCTTGAATGAATTAGCATCTATGACCATCCCAAATCCAATTTTGGGATCCATTCCATCCGTACAAACTTCTCCACAAGAGTTGGGCCCAAACCTTGTTAACAAAGCTCATTTTTCAAACCGGTTGAGGCCCAACAGACCAAGTCCCCAAATGGAGAAGATTGTGGAAATTTTTAAGCAAGTAAACATAAATATTCCTCTTTTAGATATTATCCAACAAGTTCCATCTTATGCTAAAATTCTAAAGGACTTGTGCACTAGGAAAAGGAAAACCCAAGTGCCTAAAATGGTTTTCTTAACGAGTAATATGAGCAATTCTCTTACCAAATATGTGCCCAAGAAACGTAAAGACCCCGGTTGTTCTACAATATCTATTGCTATCGGAGGTAAAAAAACATCAATCGCGCTCTACTTAATTCATGTGCTAATGTTAACTTGCTCCCTAATTTTGTTTATGAGCAATTAGGTATAGGAGAGTTGAAACCTGCGCACTGCACTATCCAGATGGTCGATCGATCTATCACCCACCCTAGGGGTGAGCTAGAGGACGTGTTGATCAAAGTCGGGAAATTTATATTCCCTGTGGACTTTATAGTTATAGATACACAGCCTGTGGCAAACCTACGGAATCAAATTCCAGTGATTCTAGGTCGACCTTTTCTAGCAACTTCCAACGCGATAATCAATTGTCGTAATGGTTTCATGAACCTGTCCTTTAGGAAGATGACAATTGAGCTTAACATTTACAGGTTAGGAAGTCAACCCTCCGATCCTTATGCTTATATAATTGATGTATGTTCTGTCGACAAGATAGCTTCCGACAGTTGCGAATTTGAGGAGCTTCACGATATTGATCTCGACGCCACTAGTGCGTTATTTTTTTATCCTACTATTTATTATACACGTGAGGACTCTTCTGTCGACAAGTCTACACCTAAGTCCGAATCACTTGACTTGTCAAATAATTTAGTCGAGCTATCCGAGTCAATCTTTTTCACTAGAAATAACCTCTTATGGAGTTCGAGTATCATACCTTTCTTTTCGATGAGATTATCATTCGGAATATCGATAAAAGTTTTGAAAATATTTTCGCCGAAGAACTCGCATTCCTAAAATACATGGGTGTTGTGATAAATCAACCTCCACCCGAAAAAGTTGAACCGCCACCTCTTCTTCTTACCAAGTACGAGAATGCGAATATTCCACCTATTTCTTATCTTTCACATTCGTGTTTTCATCCACCATCACTGTTTCATCTCTGCAAACCAAGACGTAAACCCGTTCAAATACACCTCTTATCTCCTCTCCATATCTCCACGTCTATCTGTAATATGATCTTCTACCAACCATAGTGTTACATTGATAAAATATTTGAATGGTGGGTTTTAACTTTTGGTCTTTGTAAAACTTTACATAGACCAATAATTTACACCCCCCTTCTTATGATTTTAAATGCGTAGTAATGAAAACACTACTTTAATTAAGTTTGGGCGGAGAAAAATATTTTAGCTCTTGAAAGAAAAGAAAACTTTTGCACGATTGTGAGCCAAAAATAATTTTGGGGGAGAATTTCACTGTCATTAACTCTTGTCCCCTTTACTAATTACTGAGAACTTTTCCTCCCAAATCTACAGATTTTGAGCTTAAAGAATGATATCAGTGAGGACACTACTGCAAGCAGGTTTGGGGAGAGGTTTGTGCTTATTCATGTATCATTTTGCAGTATACTAAATATAAGCACTAAAATTATTTTTTTGAAAATAAAAGTTATAAAGTGAAAAATACATATGAAAGATAGGAAAAGATTTAAGAAATGCAAAAAAATTAAATGTTTTAAAACGAAGCTAGTAATAGGTATTCATGAGCTGTTGTCCCAAGGGTCAGTAAGATGAAGCAAATCACGAATCTGCGGATAAAAATAAGTCTGAAAAATAGTCCATATTCTTGAGTCCAAATATCTGAACGTTGATACCCTACTATACGCACTTGCACACATCTTGAAATTTGGGATAGTAGAGGATACCTTGAAATGCTCTTGTCTAAAAGCCTTAGTATGAAGGAAAATAAATATATAAATAAAAATATAAAAGAAGAAAATAGTGAAAAAATGAACACTGGTTTTGTAATTACTTAAGGCAGCATAAAAAAATATAGCGAGAGTGCTTTATCACCTAGTACCTTAGACCAACTGGTTTGGGAGCCACTGCTAAGTCTTAGGTGTTGCAAGATGAGAATATTGCTAATTACGCCTTAATAAGTGAGCACATTTGGTAATCGGTTGGTTAGTACCTCAAGAAGTATTAACGGTCGTATGAAGAATGTGTGAGCAATTCCATCTATAAAATATTCACCGACTAAAAAGTACTAAGGAAGATAGACAAGAGTGTGATAGCTTGAATTGAATTCTCTAAGTGTATGGATATCTTTTACACATACGTACGAGTATATGATCGATGTTTGGAAGAAAAGTATGGAGGAAGACTAAAGACGGTGTTTTATTGAGAGATGATGTGATTTCTGACATTTTTTCAAGACCATTAAGATAGAGCTCATGACAACTAAAAAGCTAGTGTAATGTGAAACTCTTCTTTTCAAGTTTTTCCTTTATATGTTCTTATCTTTACATGTAATTTTCATCTTCTTTCTTTTATTATAGGATTTTGTACGTGAAATCCGCTGAAACCCCTCACGAGACAACACTCCTCCTATTAGGGACACCTAAAGGTTTAAAGGCTTGTTGCACGTGTTAAGTGCAATCGTTTGTTTCCTATGAAAGTGTGCTAGGTTTTTTTCTTTTTCCTTTTAATAAATAATTTGCTCGGGACGATCGAAGATAAGTTTGGGGGTATTTGATTAGTCTAAAATATTGCACATTTGTATGAACATTTTCTCTAGTATTGTTAAGTGCTAAAAGGTGTTAATTGTAAATGTAGAACATATGTAGGTTTATTTGTAAAAAATTATTATCATATGTTTCTTCATTTTAATTAATATAATTAGGGAAAATATATGCATATAATATTTAAATGAAGTATTAGTAATTAAAATATGCATATCATATCAAATATTTCTAATCAATATTCTTAAGATATTATATCATGTAAATAGTTGGAATAATATCTCAAAAATACCAAATGCTACTAACACTTTGATTTGAGATATTGTACAGGTAATAGCTCAGGCCTGAAATCTATGTAGGAGATCCAAGTCAAGTCAGGATATCGAAACCGAATCTGCCAAATTTTAGAATCAAATCGAGGAATCTAGCAACGGCAGAGACTCGGAGCAATATTTTCAGAATCTATATATCATAAGAATCTCCAAATATCGATACAAAAACCAGAAAAAATCCTAAGTCCCAATTCCATCAGGAGGCGGCGGATCCGCGGTCAACAAGGGGCTTGGGCGGTGGTTCCGCGATCGGATCTGGGCCGTGGGATGCAGGATTTTTGGAGCATGATCTTAACTGCATCTACTCACATATGGAATCTAAAGTCTCCGGTTTCAAAGACTATATAAAGGACTAAGAGCTGTGCATTCAAAATCATCCAAGTGATCACATAATTATCTATCTATCCATCACAGAATTCTTGAGAAAGATCTTGCGAGTAACTAGGATTCTTGTAATCTACTTTTTAAGAAGAAAATTGTAATGCAATAGTTGATAAATAAAAGCAGTTTTTGTTTTAATTCTATTTGCATTTACTTTTCCGCGTTTACTTTACGCATTACTTGTCCACATTACTTTTCTGCATCTTAATTATGCTTTCATTCTTCTTCAACCTTTCTTCTAAATCGCTACTAACCATGAGCGAGTAATTTTTTTCTTGCTAGGGTTTGTAGGATAGGGTAGAATAATGGATGAAATATCTTTTAACTTCTTTTGATATTTTGATATTTATAAATTTTAGCAAAATAAATGTTAAGCTTTTTATCGGGCGCGCTATTAATTTATTGATAGTCACGACCAGGATTTGAGATTAGTTAAACACTTATTTTGTTAAGGGCTTGAGATTAATAGAGATCAATGGAAGGACAAGGGTTAGTAGTGGGAAACCCTAATTCTCTCCAAGAACCCTAATCTACATTCATCGCTATCTCTCTAGTTTTAAACTATTAAAACATAAAATGAGTCATTTCTAAATATTCATCTATTAACTACTAAGTCCTATAAACCCTACAAGTTCTTCTATTATAAATTTTATATCCATATTGAAATAAAACGACAACAAACCATCATCTCTTTTATCAACTCGTTTAAAGTAAGAAAAGAAGTTCACGTTTCTCTACAGATGACTCGTACTCATCACGACTAGCTATTAGCGACACCGTTTTGATTGTGGTTATTTACAAAACACTTTTTCACGATCAATCGGCCACCCACACTCATTTTCCGAAAATAATTTAGGACCTATATGTAGTGGTTTGTGTGTATATATATTTTTATGTAATATAAAATTCTATAGAGAGAGATAACAAAATGAAGGATGACCTAATGGTTGATGGTACCAAATTTGGGACTTGGTTTGTTTTAGCGTGGATTCAAATCTTACAATTTGCACTTTAATTCTATTTTTTCCCACTTCTCTCCCTCATCCGCCTAAGCAGTAAGCATGACATTTTATTTCAAATTTTTTTCCCACCTCTCTCTCTCTCAGCCCACTAAGCAATAAACAGCCTCCACAGACCACTGCTCCAAGTCGGACAAAGTCCCCTCGATCGTTAACACTCCGGTCTCCATTATTTAAGGTTTGTTTTCTATTTTTTTAAAGTAAAAAACCTAATTTTGATTAGTTGGTCTTTTTCCAAAAGCTTATGGTGAATTATTCTTTGTCTATTTGATGATGAAGTGTTGGGACTTTGAAAGAACACCAAATGTTTGATAAATTGCTTTAGATACTAGATAGAAATGATTTGTTGGAGAAAATTGCTTTTAAAGCTCACCAAGTATTTGATAAAATTGTTCTTAAAGCTCTAAACTAATCATATCCTCAACAAGCAAGAGTACAAGAAATAAATATCATATTATATTACGTCCATACTCTACAAAAATTCTGGGTCTGTCACTGTTGATCAAATGCCTATTATAAGCCGGAATGCTGCTAAATTCAAAATAAATTTAGTACGTTAAAATACTTTACTATATTGTTTCATTCAAATGCCTAAACCTTAGTAGGCTTTTTATATAAGATATTATGAAACCCTTTCGATAAAATACCCTAAAGTTTCCTAAAACCCATACTTTCACAAAAATACCCCAAGTTTACTGAAACCCGTATTTTGATATAAATACCCTAATGTTACTAAATCTTGTATTTCCAAAAAAATATATCGACTTTACCAAAATTCGTATTTTCAAATAAATACTTTAACTTTCATAAAACACTTTCCTATTAATACCTTGAACTTTGAAAAACCCTATTTCGATAGAATACCATATACTTTCCTAAACTTAATATTTCACTTAAATACCGTGACTTTCCTAAAATGATATTTTCATAATAATACCATAAACTTTTATTCAAACCCTAGTTCCCTCAGAATACCATATACTTAACTATTTCGATAAAATACCATATACTTTCCTAAACTTAATATTTCACTTAAATACCGTGACTTTCCTAAAATGATATTTTCATAATAATACCATAAACTTTTATTCAAACCCTAGTTCCCTGAGAATACCATATACTTAACTTTTACAACTAGACTGACAAACTCTATAAAACTTGAGTACAACTTTTAACTGGATACAAGTAACACTATATGACATGTTGTCTTGTACGGCCAGGATTAGATGCGTGAACCTAGACATGGAGTATCATTGAATATTCCGATATACGGTTGACCTTAATTACTATTGAAGATTCCGATATACGGATGACCTTGCTTTGGAAAGCGAACCCCCATATTCCATGCCTAGTAGAACCGCGTTCAAATGACTACTTGTACTCATATATGAATAAACAAGACACGGGATGGGGTGGTTTGGATAGTAATGCCATACGATATATCTCGACAGTCCCATCTAGTCACCGTTGTTTCATGGTGGAACGGATTACCAATCTTATTCTCGTCATCGTTGTTCCACGGTGGAATGGAATACTCCCGGGCATAAGTGTATCCTTACGACACCAAACTAAAACAAGCTAAAATACGGATAATAGTACTAAACAATGTCTATCTACACTTCTAGCTGCATACTCTGACAAGTTTTCATATACATTTTATTTCACATTGTCACATATAACCCTTTTGGGAATCCTACTCTTAGCAAAATCTTGCTGACGAATATTTCTCTCTTTTCCCCTTAAATGTCTGTCAGGGCTAGAAGATAACAAGGATGGAACGACCGACGCGGAAGCTTCAGCGGGGGATCTCGACCATTTCGAAATGGAGTTTTAGTCACTTAGGTTCACTTGAATGGTTGTCTTTTCTGTTTTTTTTTTGTATCAGCTTAATTGTTAAAACTTGTTTTAGTTCAAGTCTTCCTCTTTATTGATATAATAAGACTTTGAATCTTGTTTGTAATAAAGAATGGTTAATGAATAAAGATTTCTTTTATTTACTTGCTTTTGTATACTCCTGCATACTATACGCTTAGTGTAACTGTATCAGGTAGAGTATTTACTTAGTATAGTTACGTTGTGAACCTCATCACATCTTCACTCCCATATTCTGGGAACAGGACGTGACAACAACAAGGACTATAGTAAGATTTATTCTTCTGTGATGTTATAACCATTTCCTCCTTCCATACAATTGATTTACAGTTTGGGCATTCTTCTGATGTGGGGGTATTGTGTATATAGACTGAGACACTTCGTAATCGTTTGGGAATTGGTAATCATCATTTTCTATATTCATGTAATCTATGCAAATAGAGTCTATGCTTTTCATATTCGTATTATTTTCTTCCGATGGTGCGGCAATATTTTGCGTTTTCTTCCTCTTTGACCAGTGGTTTCATTAGTTGAGCTTTCAATTTGTAACATCTGAATTCCATTTTGATCTACATTATCAGATTCATCGGCAGTGATTACTACTTTAGATTTCCCTTTTTGTTGATTTTTTTCTGTATGCCGTCTCATTATCAAATTTCTTGATGTTAATATGGAAGTTGATTTTTCTAATTCTTCTCGTTTTCGTGTTTGTTAAAGCTCTTTATCATACAACCTACCTTTTCTTATACTTCCTCTCCACAACTGCAGCTGAAATGTGACCTTTAAGTTCTCTTTGTTGATCTTCCATGTAAGCTTATCACATGAAAAGAAAAGGAATTTATAGTAAATTATCCTACGTAGTTGCTCCCAACTAATTTACAATAAGTGAAGAATAAAAAACATCGCCGCAAAGTACTTAAAGCTATTAAACATAATGCAGATAATAGATTGTTAAGACCACAGAATTATTCAACACACAAAATCCCTTGGTTTTTATTAAAGAAAGGTGCCTATATATTTTTTTTTAATTAAGCTTCTCCAAAGATAGTTTGCTATTTTTTTTGGCTCTTGAAACATCCTCAGCCTTTAGTGACTATATAAATGAGGATGAGTGAAATATAAACAGAGGTAATACACTCAAACAAATAGGGAAAAAAGCAATCGATTTCGTTAAACTATAGAGAAGAAGCCTGGTTAGTGCCTACCTAAGAACCATTGATGAGAATTCTATGGGTCAAGCAAATAATAATTATGTACTGAAAAGTTAGAAAGAAACTCACAGCCCCTAAGAAGTGCACCTCATCCGAGATATGTATTTGCCTAAGTAGTTAAAAATATTTCCATTCTGGTGCAAAATTATGGTGAACGCGAATTTGGAATCATGAACAAGTCGGTCACTTTCCTTTCCCAAATTAAGGACAAAAATCCACACATATTTAGAATTGTTTTTTTCCCCCCCTTTTCCGAATCACATGTATTTAAATTCGTTTTCTTTCTTCTCCTTTTCTAATCGAGGCACATGGTAGAGTAAATGAGTAATTAGCAGGATATTCTTCCTTCGAACTCGACTGCACTAATCATGCTAAAATAGTAAAGACCACAATCACGTTGGTTAGGCATTTCAACAAACACCTTCAATGCATAAAATAGTAAAAACAGCAATGAAAATCCAAAATTTCTGAAATAAACCAATTCGTTTTCCACGTATACTGCTGGACATATAGGTAATTTTTCTAAAAGTCCACTTTCTCTCCCACCCCCCAACCTACGTCTTATAATGTTATATACGTACATAGCTAGATAGATTCTCCATCAAATAACACATCTGTCCACAATTTGTGAGTTCAGCAAAATAAAAATATATCATCTTATAAGAAAATAATTCTCAACTTTTTTCGTAGGATCGGTTATAATTGAATTCATTTTCTTTGTTGCAATTCGCTGCCTCCGTTAGATTTGCAATCACAATATTCGCCCCGAGCGATTACGGTCTATCCCTAGCTGATGGAGGGTGGAATCTCCTTCAGATGTTGCTTCCCGTTTGATCTGCGGATGGCTGTGATGTGTGGCTGAGACAGGATCTGGAGGCTGTCGCTCCTGAAACGTGTGGATCTCAATGGGTTAAGGTTGTGGATGCCGAGCTACCTGCAAAGATGTCCCGGGGTGGTTGTACCACCGAGGATCCTCCGACGATCAAGTTAGTCTAGAGATCCGAGCAGAGTAACGGCTTAGTGGAGTAAAATGGCTTACCTTGACCGTCTGAAAGAGGGGTTTAAGTAGTGGTGGCAGCAGGTGCAACAGGCGCGAGAATTACGCCGGCCGTTACGCTCCCGACGTCACGCCCGCATGAAAAGCGGGACCTCCCATTAATGGCGAGACAGGCTCGTTAATAGGGGATCGTGGTGGCGTGGATCGTGGGATGTGGCCGGCGAAGATCTCGCGCATGGCGAGATTCGCGGGATGGCGGTTACGCCTGCAAGAGGTGCTATTGGTCGGTCGATGAGACCGAGGAAGATGACCTCGGCGGGAGAGCTCACGGACGAGCGGGAGAGCCGAGGTATCTAGTTTCTGCGGTAGCTCGGGAACGAACTGTGAGGCCGAGGAGGCCCCTCGTGCTGGGGCGAGCCAGCGTCTGCTCGGTAGGACGAGCATAGGGGGTGGTTTGGTCGGCTGTTGTAAGCCCTTTCTTGCATGCTCTGGGACACGTCATCTGCCACGTGTCATGATCTGGGAGATCGCCGATATCGAGCATCATCATTAGCCCCCCACTCTCGTCCCGACCAGCTGACGGGTCGGGTCGAGAGTGGTCTGCATGGTCATCCGGGGTGAGCTCTCTTCCGAAGATATCGTCGGGTGTGTCCCGGGCAATCCGTTGTCTTTTTCTGGGCGACGCAGGCGAATCAGGATGAGACCTTCTGCATTAAAGAGAGTGCGTCGGTTCGTGCGCTCCGTCACTGAAACAGCAGTCCACATGTCGAGCGTCGGTTGGGCGACGCGACGTGTTACAGACCTGCGGCGTCTGATGGGATGTTGTCCAATGCGCGCGCGCCAGGTGGGGCGATCCGGGTCGTCGTATGTGAGGGGTTGTTTTTGGCGGGAGTCGATGGTCGCCGTTGGATGGGGGCGCCGGAGGCTATAAGTAGAGGTGGGGCCCTCTTCAGGGCCTATCTCTCTTCATATTTTTCTCATCTTTCATCTCGTAAGCTCGGCGCTCTTATCTTAGGTCGGATCTTCTGCCTTCCCGAGGGCTTCTCAATCAGGTTAGATGTATTGTTTTTTTTTCTTTCTTCTGCTTTTTCTCCTTCTGAGTCGAGCCTCTTCTCCCTTTTGGCAGGGCGGATGGTTCGATCCCAGACTCTTGGTGCCTTCGGCGCTCAGTCTCGAAGGGGGGACCGCGGTGCAGACTTTCCTCTGGCAGACTCGAGCCCCACGCTGGATGTGCCCCCGACGGCAGGGCCACCTGCCCCGCCACGGACTCTTGGTGATTGTTCCGGTGGCGACCAAAGGCGTACACAAGTTCCCGACTCTCAGACGAGGGACGCAGGAGAGAGTGAAGATGGGGTTCCTCTCAAGCGGAAGAGGACGGTCTCTCGTACACCGCCGGCGGACATTCTGGAGGGGACCCCCATGCAGGAGGGGGACGCCCAGTTCGTGGTTCCGTTGGGACTCTCCGTTGCGGACAGTCTTCTCGCTGGCATGGAGGAGTCGGCCGGGGGCCGGATGCCATGGGGGACCTTGAGGGCCCAAATGGCTGCTATCGCAGAGGAGGCGGTTCAGGTATGCACTCCCTCAGGTGTTGTTTCGGGCGACCTTTTCTTAGTTCGGGTGTCCTTAGGTTTTCCTGCAATTTTTCGCCAGGTCCTTCAGCACTGCGCCCTTATCACTTGTATGGAAGCCGAAGGGGCAATTCGGGCCGTGGGGTCAGCAGAAGAGTCTTCTTCGGAGGTCAAGGATCTGTGACTCGAGCTGCATCTGGAGAGGGAGAGGTCACTCGCCCTCAAAGCTCGGTCGGAAGTTGCGGACCTTACCGTTTCGAAGTGTCGGGAGTCCTACCGCCGCCTGAGCGAGTCCCACCGAGTTGTTGAGGCGAAGTTGGTGGAACTGGCCGGTCGTTTTGCGGCCATGAAGAGGGCGAGGGATGCCAGCAAGCAGGATGTCGACGCGGCGCGTCAAGCGGTGGAGGCCGCCGAAGCCCTGGCTAGGAGGGCGGTGACGGATTACAAAGAGACGGACCAGTTTTATGTCGACCTCGGCGAGGCCTCTGCCATTGCATGGAACAAAGCTCCTGATGCCGTCAAGAAGCAGCTTCCGGAGTTCACCGACGGTGAGCTCCATGCTCAGGTCCCACTCTCGGTGGTCCCGCCTCCGGCCGATAGTGATGAGGGGAGTGAGGTCTAGGCGGGGCTTGTTGCCCGATCTTTTTGGTTTTTCCTCCTCTCTCTCTTGTTAGCCTCCGGGTAATTTGATAAGGCTGGGGAGCCCATAGTACCCTTGTAAAAGCTTTGACTTTTTGAATAAAAACTTTTTGTTTTTGCAGTAGTGTTTGTGCTTGTGTTTCCTTTTGTTGGTAGACACTTGTATCTGCATAGTACTGCTTTATGGTCGGCATGTTCCTCGTCTAGCGATTACTCGTCGACTTGACTCTGATCATTTGCCGAGTGTGCGAGGACCGGCTGGAAGACGGTGTCTCCATGGCCCCGAAGTCGAAGTGTAGATCGCTAAGACGTTGATAGATCGGATGCCTCTTGTTGAGTTCATGTTCCTTAATTGTTGGAGAGGCCGTAATTGGCCAATTGAGGAAGATTGCCGAGCAGGGTAGCTGCTCGGTGCCTCTTGGCGAGGGCTTCGATCCTCAGCGCTGAGGGGGCCGTGAGAGGCCTACTGAGGATGGCCGAGCAGGGTAGCTGATCGGTGCCTCGTGGCGAGGTCTTTGATCTTCAGCGCGAGAGGGGCCGTGAGAGGCCTGCTGAGGAAGATTGCCGAGCTGGGTAGCTGCTCGGTGCCTCTTGGCGAGGGCTTTGATCCTCAGCGTGAGAGGGGCCGTGTGAGGCCTGCTGAGGATGGCCGAGCAGGGTAGCTGCTCGGTGCCTCTTGGAGAGAGCTTTGATCTTCAGCGCGGGAGGGGCCGTGAGAGGCCTGCTGAGGAAGATTGCCGAGCAGGGTAGCTGCTCGGTGCCTCTTGGCGAGGGCTTTGATCCTCAGCGTGAGAGGCCTGCTGAGGATGGCCGAGCAGGGTAGCTGCTCGGTGCCTATTGGCGAGGGCTTTGATCCTTAAGGATTCCCGAGCGGGGTTGCCGCCCGGTGCCTCTTGGCGAGGGCTTTGATCCTTGGTGGTGTGCCAGGAATAACCGAGCACGGGTTGTGCTAAGCGGTTGCCTCTTTCGAGGGCTTTTCATCCTTAGCGCGGGAAGGGCGTGGGAGGCCTACTAAGGATGTTCGTGCGGGGTTGCCGCCCGGTGCCTCATGGCGAGGGCTTTGATCCCTGGTGGTGTGCCAAGGATAACCGAGTATGGTTGTGCTAAGCGGTTGCCTCTTTCGAGGGATTTTGGGTCCTTAAGGATGGCCGAGCAGGGTTGCTACCCGGTGCCTCTTGGCGAGGGCTTTGATCCCTGGCGTCGTGGGGTAGAGAAGTTACCGGCCAGGGATAGCCTAACAGGGTAGCTGCAGGGCTGCCTCTTAGTGAGGGCTTTGATCCCTGACGTCGTGAGGTAGGAAAGCTACCAGCCAGGGATAGCCGAGCAGGGTAGCTGCAGGGCTGCCTCTTAGTGAGGGCTTTGATCCCTGGCGTCGTGAGGTAGGGAAGCTACCAGCCAGGGATAGCCGAACAGGGTAGCCGCAGGGCTGCCTCTTTGTGAGGGCTTTGATCCCTGGCGTTGTGGGTAGGGAAGCTACTGGCCAGGGATAGCCGAGCAGGGTAGCTGCAAGGCTGCCTCTTTGTGAGGGCTTTGATCCCCGGCGTCGTGGGTAGGAAAGCTACCGGTCATGGGTAGCCGAGCAGGGTAGCTGCAGGGCTACCTCTTTGTGAGGGCTTTGATCCCTGGCGTCGTGAGGTAGGGAAGCTACCAGCCAGGGATAGCCGAGCAGGGTAGCTGCAGGGCTGCCTCTTTGTGAGGGCTTTGATCCCTGGCATTATGGGTAGGGAAGCTACCGGCCAGGGATAGCCGAACAGGGTGGCTGCAGGGCTGCCTCTTTGTGAGGGCTTTGATCCCTGGCGTTGTGGGTAGGGAAGCTACCGGCCAGGGATAGCCGAGCAGGGTAGCTGCAGGGCTGCCTCTTTGTGAGGGCTTTGTCCGCCCCTCCCACGGTGAGCACCGAGCAGTGGGACAGTCTTTGGGACACGTGTCGCGATGCGTGGCGAAGGCGAAGAGCCGGAGTTGCGTTATTCCGGTTTCTCATAGGGAGGCGCGACGCTTGCCGCGTGGCGCCTGCATTGCAGGTGGAGCGGGCGACCGTTGGACTCCCAAGCGTCGTTGTCTATAAAACGGAGGGAGTAACTGTTTGTTTCCTCCTCACACTCGAAACGCAAAAATGCAGGACTTCCCCTTCACCATCGAAGACATCGTAAGCTTCGAGGATGTCTACCTCTATGACCCGTATTGCACTGAGGACACGGTGCAGTTTTAAATCAGTAGGATCGAGGACCACTTCGGCCGATTGCTTCCCCGGCGGTCCTCCCTCCTTCAGCTGCTGATGTATTCCATCTGGAGGGCTTCGCCGGGGCTTTACAACCCCTTATCCGAAATGTTGTTCGATGAGGCCATAGGCAAGCTAAGGTCTCTGAGGCGCTTCGGCCTGATCTCCGCAAACCGGCTAAACCGCTCGAAAGTGCTCGTCCGTGAGTGCTACCAGTTGAGGCTTGACGCCGAAGCTCACAGGGGGGAATCGGAGGCAGAGGTTAGACGCTGCGAGGGCTCGGCTGGAGGAGATATGCTCAGAGTACCACTAGCAGTGCTTTCTGCACCCCATTCCCCCGCTGTTGTAATAATAAGTTTTTCTTTTTTGTGTACGGCTGAGTAGCCGACAGTACCTTATGAATGAATAAGATTTTTTTCTTTCTTTCTACAATGCTCTATCGATCCTTTTATTGTATAAACAAAAGATCTTAGGAATATAGTACATTGCTTTGAAAAGAAAATACATGCTGGTAGATGTTTTTATTCATGCAGCTTGAGCCCCCCATACGTCTGCTGGTATCTGTGCTCGGCATGGGGTACTGGTCTCATGCTCTGCTGACACTACATGATCTGGCCGATGGTCTGCTTGGCTAGAAGGGGACGCTGCTCCTGCTCGCGGTCAGCCTGCCGCTTGTCCCTCAGGTACGCCGCGAGGTGCCCCGAACGGATCAGCTCCTCGATGTAATCTTGGAGTTGTTTGCAGCTCTCCGTTGAGTGGCCCAGCAACCTATGAAAGCCGCAGTAGGGGCCCCAGGTTCGTTTTGAAGCCGAGCATGGGATCGGGGGGAACTTGAAGAACCCTTCGCCCTTGGCCTCATCAAGTAGCACTGTCTGGGAGACATTAAGCGGCGTGTACTCTTAGAACTTCAGGGGATAGGGCTTTTGCCGTTCCGGTCCTCTTCTCTCGTCCCTGGGCCTTTTTTTCTGGTCGGCTTGCTCTGCTTGGGGGAGGCTTGCATTCACCTCGGACTCGAGCTGAACCTCGCGCTCGGTCCAGGACTTTATCTCGGACATGGTCTTAGGTTGCGCCAGTGCAAAAGAGCGTAACCACTCCTTGTGCCTAAGACCAGACCTTAAAGCTGTGATGACCGTTTCGTCTTGGTGCTCTGGGACCTCGAGAAGGGCGTTGTAGAAATGGGTGACGTAGGCCTTGAACGTCTCCCTGTCCCCGCTCTTGATCGTGAAGAGGTGGTCGACTGTGCGCTTCTGCCGCCTGTTCCCGATAAAATGGCCGAGAAATTGTGTGGCCAGCTCGTCAAAGGATGAGATCGAGCGCGGCTCGAGTCCTCTGAACCAGTCTCGCCCGGCACGGATGAGAGTGGCTGGGAAAGCTCGGCACCGGGCAGCATCGGAGTGGTCTTGGAAGCTCATTCCCACGGTGAACGCATCCAAGTGGTCCTTCGGGTCAGATTTGTCGTCGAAGAGGGAGACCTTTGGGGGCTTGTTGCGGGAGGAGACGCGGACGGTGAGCAGCTCCTCGGTAAACGGTTTTGTGAGTGAGTCGGCAACATACTTAGCCCCGTTCGCTCGAACGGTGACCTTCCCGATGCAGACTCTCGATCTTCTTCTCGAGGGCGTCAAGCCGGCCGTGGTACCCCGACGACTCGGTGCATTCTGATCCTAAGCCACTGTTGTTAGCGGCCTGCGTCTGGCCTCGGCCGCGGTTTCTCTCAATGAGGTTCCTCAAATCCCCGGGTGAGGTGGCCCTTGAGCTGCCTTGACGAGCCCCGTCTGCGCGGCCCCGTCGGGGGAGGGTGTGTCGGTCATGCCTGGTGACAGACAAGCTGACCGACATTTCTTCAGGAGGGACAGGCGTGCGAAAGATCTCGCGGCGGGGCGCTCTAGCGACGGACCTCGGTGTCGAGCTGTTGGGCGCCCAGCGGGTCGCAGAACGTACTGGCCCGGGGGATCCGCGGCCGTAGGAGGCAGCGAGGCGGCGGTCGGCCGTGCCGACGCGGCCAGAGTCTTCTCGAGGCGAAGGAACGACGATCTGGGGTTCAGGCCCTGCCGTTTGGACGCGGACGAGCGCCTCCACGATGGACGCTAGTCAGTCTATTCGGCCAGCAAGGACGTTAATGACAATCGCCGGGGGAGGTTCATCCGCGCCTCCGCTGAGGGGAAGGCGGCGGCTGGCGCTTGGATCGTCTTGAGGATCGTTCGCCATTGGAGTGAGATCGGGAGGCAAACTTTTGTTTTTGTGGAATCTAGCTTCCCACAGACGGCGCCAGCTGATGGAGGGTGGGATCTCCTTCAGATGTTGCTTCCCGTTTGATCTGCGGATGGCTGCGATGTGTGGCTGAGATTGGGTCTGGAGGCTGTCAAGCGTGTGGATCTCAATGGGTTGAGGTTGTGGATGCCGAGATACCTGTAAGGAAGTCCCGGGGTGGTTGTACCACCGAGGACCCTCCGACGATCAAGTTAGTCTAGAGATCAGAGCAGAGTAACGGCTTAGTGGAGTAAAAATGGTTTACCTTGACCGTTTGAAAGAGGGGTTTAAGTAGTGGTGGCAGCAGGTGCAGCAGGCGCGAGAATTACGCCGGCCGTTACGCTCCCGACGTCACGCCTGCGTGAAGAGCAGGACCTCCCATTAATGGCGAGACAGGCTCGTTAATGGGGGATCGTGGGGCGTGGAACGTGGGATGTGGCCGGCGGAGATCTCGCGCATGGCGAGATTCGCGGGATGACGGTTACGCCTGCAAGCGGTGCTATTGGTCGGTCGATGAGACCGAGAAAGATGACCTCGGCGGGAGAGCTCGCGGCGAGCGGAGGTATCTAGTTTCTACGATAGCTCGGGAACGAGCTGTGAGGCCGAAGAGGCTCCTCGTGCTGGGGCGAGCCAGCGTCTGCTCGGTAGGACGAGCATAGGGGTGGTATGGTCGGCTGTTGTAGGTCCTTTCTTACATGCTCTGGGACACGTCATCTGCCACGTGTCATGATCTGGGAAATCGCCGATATCGAGCATCATCACTAGCCCTAGCAAGGTTTTTTCTACATTCAAAAGATGACTTTTTTGAGCTAAAAACATGATAATTTAAAGCTTCCAAAATTGGGACCTAGTATAATGGTGCAAATTGTTATCAGCTTTTAGCCTGAACTTAATCTGACCACAATATATTTTAGCCAACCAAACAAAATTGCAACTCTCACAAAGCATATGCTAAACATTTCTAGTATATCACATGTAAATGTGAAAAAGTAATCTGGTAACTGAAATAAACAAATACCCAGTTACAACTCTGAAAAATATAGTAGCCGGAACCAAAAGCAATTACATGCACATGCCAAATTACAATCTATTAATATTCAATACAAGCACACATATATACAATATGATCAAACAAAAGAATGTCTTAACAATTCTATAAACAATGGCAAAGAAATTACAAATCAAGCACAACACAACAACATCTGCAAAAAAATAACAAACAAATAAATAGATAATACTAAAAAGTAATAGAACAGAGATCCAAACCTTGCAATCCAATTCCTTAAAGTGTGCTGCCTCCTGCATCAAAAACTATCTTCTATGTAGATACCGATATTGTATATTCACATAGCACGCGCATGGGCACAGGAGGATCCGGATCTTTACACAGCATGACAATGCACGACAAGCTCACAACACATCAAACAATTCTATGGCTAACTTTTCACACACTACCTCACTTGCACGTCATCTTTATTTTCTGCCGAATTTGTTTTCGAGGCCGGTGACTTCCCTATGATCGCCTTCTTTACCTTCACAATTGACTGCTTCACCTTTGAAAATATGTTGTTTGATTTATGAGAGGATTTTGCCGGAGCCTCTGATTTTGGAGCTTCATCGCCCTCTTTCAAATCAACTGGAGACTTTTCCTCGTCCTTTTCCGTCTTTTCATTTACATCAATATCTCTCGAGGTCAAATTTTCACTTTCCAGATTTTCAACCTTATGATCTGAGACTTGAGGAACCTCAGCAGCAGGTTCCTTTGTTTCCTCAGCCTTATTATCAACACCGGACTCCTCGGACAAAACATCGGCAACTTGGGTAGTAGTGCCAGGTACTGGTGTGTTGGTAATAGCTGGTTCTTCAACAACAGAACCTTCTAAATTGGCTTCCTTCATTTCTTCGACTTTTTCAGCAACACCAGAATCTTCAGGCGAAACTTCAGTAACTTGGGTGGTAGCATCAGCACTGATTTTGTCCGTGGCAACTGGTTCTTTAGCAACAGAATCTCCCAGACTGGCTTCCTTCTTCTCTTCGACCTTTTCAACAGCAGCAGAATTCTCGGAAGAGACTTCGGTGATAGTTGATTCTTCAGAAACAGAATCTTCCACTTCGGCTTCTGTTTTATCTTCAGCTTTCTCAGCTACATTAGAAACCTCGGGTGAGACTTCAGTAAACTGAGTAATAGTATCTTCAGTTTTAGTTGTGTCGGTAATAGTTGGGTTTTCAACAACAGACTCTTCCAAATTGGTTTTCTTCTTCTCTTCAACCTTTCCAACAGCAGCAGAATCCTCGGACAAAACTTCAGTTACTTGGGTAGCAGCATCAGTTTCGGCAGTGTTGGTAATAGTTGGTTCTTCAGCTACAACAGCTTTTTCTTGCATTTCTTCCTCAACCTCGTCTTCTGGCTTAACAGCAATTTCTTCTGCATCTTCTTTGAGTGTCTCTATGGGAGCAGCTTCTGGAGCAACCACGTCAGCAATTTCGGGTACAACAATCTCAGCTATTTCTTCAGGTTTGCTCAGTTCCGCGTCCACCGGTTCTTCTAAGATTGTTTTTCCTTGAGATATCTCGGAAGTCACACCAACACCTTCGGTTGTAATTTCATCTGGATTAGGCTCTGTAACAGTAGTGATCACTGGTTCACCTGAAATGTCTGGAATATCCTCAATACTCTTCACTTCTTCAGCTGCAGATTCTGGAACAGCAGGCTCTTCGGGGATAGTCTCTGTAACATTTACAAATACTTCTTCTGGTTTGCTTGAATCACTAACCACTGGTTCTTCTTTTGGAGACCAAGTAATCTCAGCAGTTTCACTGACATCGGCTGTTGGCTCTGTAACATTAGAGACTACCGGTGTTTCTTCATCTTCTTTGCCTTTTGTCACTACAGAAGAAATCTCATGAGCTACTTCAATAGTTTTCACTTCTTCAGCTGCAGATTTTGGAACATTTGTCTCTTTGGTTGTTTCAGATTCTGATTCTTGCTCGATAGTTGCCGCTGAATCTTCTGTTGGTGCTTCGACTGATTGTTTTGGTAGTTCAGGAGCATCAACTTCAACTGGAGGCTCCAATAATGCAGAGGAGTCAGCCTCCTCTTTAGCTTCTAGAGTTGAAGAGTCGACTTCTTCGTCTTCCTTTTTCACCTCCTTGGCCACGGGCTCACTCATCTTAATTTCCTCAGGTTTTTCTTCTAATACTACTTCAGGTTCTGATTCACCGATTTTTTCCTCGGCTTTTGCTTCAAGATCTTTGGATTCTGGAGAAATCTCTTTCTCAACATCTTTTACCTCGGTGGTCAGTTTCACCTCCTCAACTTGCTGTAAAGGAGTAACGCTGGTTAGTTATTAACCATGATACTTGCAAAATGTAAATAAAGAAGGATAATAAATACATCAAAGTATGAATTAATGCAATTAAGGAGCTATTATGTAAATTCCTGAAGATTAGGAACTGTAAAATTAAAAGCTCGTAATTATCGGCAGATGGCATCGATCACATCACACATTGGCAAAAGTGTTAGATATTAACCAGGTTACTTACAAAAGAGATTATAAAGAAGGATGATTAGTGCATCAAAATATGACTTAATATGCAACCGATGAGCTATTCTATGAATTCCTGTAGATCAGGAACTGTAAAACTAGCAAGATATCAAGAAAAACTGATAAGGTTTGCCATTGAAAATGCCTTCAAGTTTGAGGGTCATAATAAGCCAAAGCCAAATAACCAGATGTACTCATATCTTGCTATACAAACAAAAAAAAAATCGAAACTTGGAATCTGTACTATACTCCCAGATCCCCTCAGAAAAAAAAAGAATCGATTACTAAAGAAATGCTGTAATTAGGGATTGACAAAAATACTTGTTACATTCCAAATATTTGATAGAGGATTGTAAAGCCATAATCTAGTACCAATTTGATAAACATGGGAGTATGTGACTCTACAAAAAGGTAGATACCCATCAAGACTATGAAGTTGAATGCAGCATTGTAAAAAAAACAAGGAAGATTATCAGTTATTCTTTTCTTTTCGGAGAAAAATCAATTACTAGTTATAAACAGATGAAAAGAAAGAAGTTAAGCTCAGATTGCATAGGTATTGCTTTGAAAAGCTCAAGATTATTTGATAAGAAGTAACACAAGTAACGAAAAGAGCTACTAGAGATGCCATATTCAATCACTGTATTGCATTACATAAAAGTAAACGGGTTTAATCATGCTACTTCTTTTTTTTCTCTCGAAGCCTATTAAATTGATTGTCGAAATCGCTAGTCTACCGCTATCATCTCCGAGTATCAGCTCTTCCATAAGTTGCATGCCTTTGCCTTGTTGCACATCTTAAGTGCATTTTCAGTAAGACCACATGCAAAAAAAAAACACTTACTGCAATGAAATAACAGAACTCGTTTAAAAGGTCGGTTTCTCCCAAATTTCGTCAAAAAATATAAAACGAAAATAATGTTCATTTGTTTTGATTACTGAAATAAGGTCGATCATCCTTACTTTAGAGTGGTTTTCTCTCGCTTATCATCTCCAAATTAAATATATAAAAAAACCCAAAAAAATTGATTAAGGAAAAGGGTCAAACCAATTTCAAAGGCACTATAAGCAAAACACATTAACTAACAAGGATTAGGGCTTCAGACATTATTTAAATCACAATTATTACACTGACAATGAAGTTCCTTGACCTATCTGATTAGGTATGTGAACTATATTAATGAAAATAAAAAGGTTGGTTGCCATCAACAGTAAAAATAAATAAAAAGGACCAACGAAAGCTACATAAAAGAATCGGGGGCTCTACCAATAACAATACTAGGTCACACCCTTACTAACATGAAATTAGACGACATTAAGGAAGATATGTGCTCAAGGCTTTATAGCTCAAGTACCTAAAATGCAAAGGAGATTCATAACTAAATATGAGATTGCATAATAAGATCCTACTTGTATTCCTAAACACTGTGATTATTAACAGTGAAGGTTTTTAAAAAAAAAGTTCACAAAAATTTGCTTATCTCTCTCTTCATTATTGCATCATTCATCTTTGAATTATTAGCATCTTGACATGAAAATAATTGATGAATCCTACCTGTTCATTCAGAATCATCAGCAAAGCCGAAGACGACTGCAAACTCCTTCTATGATGAAATCTTATGTTTGTATATATGCAAAGTATATATAGTTATTGGGTTATGATCCTAGAAGTTATATATCATGATCCTGATTCACCAAGCAAAAGTGAAGTAGAGTCCTAAAAGAAGTTATAATCCATGCTCTTTCAGGAATTTAATCAAACACTCATCAGTCACAGAAAAATACTCAACACATAAAAGATCGACAGCAAACTAAAGAAGATTTCTCCAATCATAACACATAAAGCTAACACCTTTCTTTGTAAAATCTCAACTGGGTATTGTTCCAAATTCATAAATACACAAAACGCTCGGATCTTTTAATGATTAACTAACTAAAAGACACAACTTTTCAGTACCGATTAGCCATCAATGCTTAAAAACCACCAACTACCTCATTTCAAATCAAAACCTAGCAAGAGAGTAAAAAGAGAGAAGCTTTATTTGCACATACCCCTTCAACAGTTTGATCTGTAACCAGAGCCTCAGTCGCCATGGATGCAAAACACAAGCTTGAGAGAGAGAGAGAGAGGGTAAAAGCAGAAGAGCACAAATAAAAGGATTCTTTACTGAAATAAAAAGAGGAAAGATTAGAGAAGAATGAGCTGGAATGAGTGGATACACACGAGGGAATGCAAAGGCGGCAGCAGCCTAGTTTTCCAAAAGATCAAAGACAGAGAGAAAAAAAGAAGAAAGTTTTGAGTATATTCGATGAATAAATTTTTTTGTAAAGAAAGAAATTATTATGGAATGATGAGAACAACCCAGCACCAGATTTTGAGATTATTTCACTTTCAAGGGTGGTGCATGTGGCGTGTTGGGGACAGGTGGCAGTGCATGATTGGCAGCTGCTGAAGATTGGAGGAGGTGTAAAAGTGATGGGAAAAATCTTCTTTGGAAAGACCATGTATGGGTTCTTCTTGTACAAAAGTGAAGCTCATTTAAAGGCTATGCAACAAATTGCGTGGTGCAAATCCTTGCATACAAGATTTTTTCGTCCATTAGGGCCTTTTTGGTTGTAAGATTGTATTGGATTTAGCACTATTTTGATTAGCAAATCTCTAATCTAAGGGATCCACCAAAAACAAGGGTACATGAATTCTTTAAAAAATTTAGGATTTACAAGGATTTGCACTATTCATGATATTTTAATTGTACTTTCATTTATTTAATAATCATCTCTTTTTAAAATCCTCAAATTCAAATCACACTTTATTTTCACCAACCGAACAAGAATTATAAGGCTCTACAAATTCAATATTAGGAATCCAATATCAACCAAACACAAAAATAGTTAATACAAAAAATTTCAATTGTATATTTGGGAATCCAAATTTCACAATTCAAATTAGGGTTGTTTTCATCTTTCCTTCCTTCTTTTTTGCGGTTTTTTATTTTATATGGATTCATGTTCTTTTTCTAAATTTTTATTTTAAAGCTTTTAACTTGTTGAGGCATGGACCCAACATGGCTTTTTTGTTTTCGGAACTTTTCCTGAAGATTTTCAAAGAGGGGAGCAGGGTGTAAACGAGCCGAACTTGAGCCAGCCAAGCTCGGCTCGTGGTTCTTTTTGCCGGCCCAAGTCCGGCTCGTTTAGTTAATCCAGCTAGAGATGCTCAGCTCAAGTCCAGTTCGATTAAACATGCCCAGCTCGTGTTCGGTTCATTTGTGGCCCATTAACTAAACGAGCCAGGTTCACGAGCCGAGCTCAACTGAGCTCGTTTGTGAGCTCGGCTCGTTTTCAGCTCATTTACTCGTATTAATAGTATCTTCCTAGAAAAAAACATAATTAACAATAATGTTTAAAACTCAGGGTTTTGAGATATGGAAAAATTAAAAAACATTAACATCTAGGGCATTGAATGGGTCTAAGTGCTGGGTTTGATATTTATCTCAGTACACTTTATATACTGTCATTTAATTGAATTAAGTGTTCTGAGAGTTGTATAGAATTTGCTATATATTACATATTACTGGTTTTTTTCAAACTGTGTAAGTGTAACCCAGCCAAATCCGAGTCAATACCGAACGAACCTGGCTGAGCTCGACTCCGGTTCATTTAATAAACGAGCCAGGCTTTCTGGCTCATGTCCGGCTCATTAATAAATGAACCGAATTTGAACGAGCTGAGACCGAGCCGAACCTTAATCGAACCCGAGCTGGCTCGTTCAACTACCACCCCTAGAGGGGAGGGGGGGAGCCAATTTGAGAAGAATCCAGCAAATTCATTAGGAATATATTCTTGGTAAGGCAAAACGATAGAAATAAAGCCTAAAAGCTTAGAGTTGTTGTGAATCCTAGATATCAAATAAAAGAATACCTAAGATAAGTAAAGAACGGTAATACAATGGCCGAGAAAATAACCAAAGTCTGTTTTTAAATATGCCGACAAAGATTGATAAAACGTCATAGAAAAGCCATTCTGATTGGATTATTTTCCACGTATGCATGCATGCTTGCAAACAAAAAAAACATTATAATTTTCGTTTAGGCCTTTATCCCCTACAAGTACTTAGATATTACATGCAATTACTTAGATATTACAGATAACTAGTATAAAGGGTGCTTTAAGCGGGCTCATGTTGTTTTTTAACAACAGCAAAAGGCCAAGGGGTTTTACACAAGTTTGAAGACGTCTGGGGGCTTTTTGACAATTGACCATTTTCTTTTAATTTGTTGGCCCAGTCCAGTTGACCCCTGCTTAAAAAAATCTGCTCTCTTCCTTCCAATCGAAAAGAAGAAGGCCCCCGGCTTGTTTGGGAGTTGTCTAAAAAGCCCTGATATTTCAAAATTATTTGGAAGGACCATCTTTGTGACAAAACCCCATGGTCGTATTTCATTTAAGCCTTATATTTTATTTTAAATGCAATTAAAAAATATCCCTCCCTTTCCTCAGTCGATGCTTGGATTACATGCAGCTGATTAGATATTGCACCCAACTACCTAGATATTGCATTCAACTCATACAATTGCTTAGATATTACACGCGGTACTTAGATATTACAGGCAAATGGTCGGAAAATAGATTTTTGGTAGGGAAAAAGTATATTTGGAAGGGAAAAATGAAAACAGAATAAATATTACATATGAATCTCTAGATGTTACGGGCAAGTCTTTAGATATTACATGCAGCTCCTCTGTATTATAACTATCTTAAATCCAGCTGTAAAAAACTATCAGCGCAAATAGGTAAGAGGCATTTTGGTGTTATACGAAAATACAGGTGGGGAATTGTATGCCAGGAGTTTTTTTATTGTGCCCGGGGGTTTTGTAACAAGGCCATAAAGCCCAGGGTTTTTACACAAGTTTTGAGCGGGCCGGAGGCTTTTCTTAATTTACCCAAATCTGGGTGGACGCAATTTACGAAACTACTACTTTTGGCCCAGAAACAAAACACCCTTAGTTATTATCAAAACCTCCGTTTTACCTCGTTATTAGGTTTTTTCCTTTCTTTCTTCCCTTTTTTCGGGTTTAAATAAGGGCCTACATTTCATATAAGAATTTGGGAAGGCAAAGCCCAAATTTTGGGCCCAAAACAATGGGCCTAATTGAACCAATCTGTCCTTAAAATAGAGTAACCACTTAAATATGCTTTACAAGCCTATATTCCTATTTGAAAAAGATGACAAAGATGGCAATATTCAGCTACATTCAAAGCTTTTGTGATAAATAAGATAGACAAACAATAAATAGCGGAAACGGGTTATTAGCTAGCTAGCTGATATTAAACTGTCAGCCAGCCTATTATATAGTCCAATCCGACCGTTAAATCGACGATCTGCTTCAGACATCTTGTTCCACACATGGAGTGATCTATGTATGTGAAATTTTGATCGATATGATGCATTACAAGTGATGGATCAAGTATTTAAAAAATGGATGGCTGTAAAACACAATAAAAATATCATATATTTGAGACACTTGATCGAAGACATAGACGGTGTCAAAGTAATTGAAATTTTATACATAAAGATCACTCTATATGTAGAACAAAGTGGACAGAGCGGGTCGTCGATTTGACAGTCGGATTAGGCTATGTAATAGGCTTGTTGATGGTTTAATATCAGCTAACTAGCTGATAACCCGTTTCCTCGTATCATCTCAATCCGACCACAGTAATTTTAGTTAATATTCAATCGCATTCGGTTTACAATTCAACTCTGGCCGGCAAAGAAAACCATGGTTTCCTATTATACATATCAAAATAGCAGCAAACATCCCGGTCATTTTGCATCTTGCATCGAGGACTATGGGATTTAACCTATTTTATTTCTCGAAAAAGCTAATATATCGTTCTTGGTCGGTTTCTTTCAAGAAATTGTTCTTACTTTTGGCATGTTGCTTATCACAAGCATTTGGGGTCCATCGATCGTTGTCAAATAATAACATCCAAATAGTGAAGTAGAGCTCTTAATGCACAATTTAAATGTTTTTAGATCTTCAAAATATTTTCTTAATTATGGCTACAATCGAGACACACACGAAGAGTTCCCAAGGAGTTTCATAGCCACATGTCACAAAATACAATGCTTGGATGTGTATGTTAATGTTGGCTTGTTTTCTTATAAAACAAATTGATCATTTTTTCAAAATCATTGAATTGCATCATTCGGTATATGATATGACATAATTATGGTGTGGATATGCAGGATGTATCTCAATTACTTAAAAAACATGTGGATTCTTATTTGAGAGGAGAATTTGAGACATGATTTTAAAACGAAACACATGTAGGATATTAATTAAAAACTAAGGAGCTCAAGATCTTTATATTCTTAATAGGCTGCTATCACATAATAGATGTTTGGCAAAATGCTCAAATTTATATATCTAAAATACAATCTTACAATTCTATTAATTAAAAGCTAAATTTTCAAATCCAATCATGTATTAATCGTCTTGAAAAAAATAAAGGTGAATATGACTGGTTAGGGTTTTGCCTGCAAGATTTTACTTAGATATATAACTCTCCGACTCTCAAATTAGGTGCAAATATGATTTTAAGAAGCATAAAATGATCATGGCTAGAGAGATGAATTTGGGGGGTGTCTTTATGAACCTTCACTCTGTGATTATAACCTTCTTGTAGACGTTAGATTAGACTATTAAAGTAACATCTAGAACATGCTACTTACTCTAGATTAACGAATAGTATATCACAGTTAACAACCAAATAACTCAGCAGCTGTAAATTATGTTATCACATTCAGTTCAAGATTTGAAACATATTTCCCCCAATGTGACATTCAAATCTTATGGCCATCACCACGCATCCAATGCATTTTGGGTTTGAGCAAAGAGTGGAGAGTGAAGTGGGTACATAAATCATTACCCTAATTTTCAAAAAAAAAATAATATCATTAGCCTCCAATTAATTCAATAACTAGCTAACAACCCAAGGGACCTGGTCAATCTCAAACCACACATGCCCTTCACTTGGGCCCACAAGTTAGTCCACTTGTTTGGTTCCCATTGGAGGGACCCACTTACTGATGGCCATATACAAGAAAAATATTTTGCCCGTCCCCAAAAGTTTCACAAAGACACAAACATCATGGGCCCACCTGTTTTACATTATTACCTAGATGTTGTGGATCCTACCTATTTGTCTTTTTGGTAAATGTTTGGACAGATAAATTGCGGGCAGAAAAAATATTACTGATATACGAGAAAAAAGGCATTGTAGCCCGTTATTGTGTCTCATTAATAATTTAAACTTTGGCCAACACAAATTTTAGAATATTTAGATAGAATTCAAGATCTTCAAGTCCTAAGAATGGGGACTAATATTAGTTTGTTTTAATACCATTTAGAATTTGAAGAGGATCATGCTACTCATATGATATAAAATGATATGAGCTATCATATTAGTTTGGTAGTTGCATCTTTATAATTTTCAATTTTTACTTATAATCAGAGCTCATAAATGAGTTAAATTTTCTTTAAGTTACTGAAAAGCCAAACACGAAATTATCCGGTCAAGTGTTTCATATAAATAACGCACTTTATCCATATGCCTTTCTATAAATATACATTCTCATAGAAGTGGTTTGATAACATGATCAAATCCTTAATTTGAATTCTTTGGATGATCTAATGCATGACTTCGTTGATTTTAATTTACATGTGTCCTCTTTGGTTAAGGATTAATATATGTTCTTTGTTTTGTCGGTTAATTATTTAAACCATATGTACGCAACATAGAATTGTATGGGACAATAGAAAAGCTTAGTATTTAAGAAATAAATTAATGATACTTTACATTAGAAGTTAAGTACATTTGTACGCGTTAATCCAGCTCTTAATTGTGATGGGTAATCCAATCAGTTGGAAGCTTGGGTCTTGTGCAGATGGAAGCTAGATATGTTGTATAAGGTAGTTGATTTGTTAATGGATTGAGTGAGAAGTTTGTGAAAGATGTCTTGATTGTGAGACTATGTACAATTTCCAATTTTCTAAAACACGGGTCATAAATAGATATTTGTGTTATATGTGCCTTGAATTGAATTTAGTGATCTATATCTCACCTAGGAAATCGACCCAACCTGAGCTCCATCTCAGCGTTATGGTCTAGCCTATGAAGTTACTCGAGTCCTCTTTTGTTGTCCTCTTTTGTTGTCAGGCCTGTAGGGCAAGCCGGTGCCATGGACCACGGACTCGGCCTCTTAGGAATCGACTGACTCTGACGCCCATACTTTTATTTAAAACGTGTTGGGGTTTTCGCTAGGCATGCATGGAAGACGAGCAAAAATAAGAATATGCAATACCAATATTTAACGTGGTTCGACCAACGGCCTATATCTACGGGGGAAATATGAGAATCTCTTTATTAATAATCAAGATACCGGTACATTTTATATTCTCTTTCATCTCGCTCATATCTCAATTCTTATACAAACACAAAGACTACTTTTGGTAAATCCCTCCACTTTCATCTATGGATGACTACCCTCGTCACGTCTCGTTTATTTAAATAACGGTAACGGGTACGTAACGAGACCCGCGATGTATTTATTCCGAGAAGGTTTTTTCTCGCAACAAATACGTTAAGCGTTTAGTAAACAATATAAATATAACAAAGAGCAAACAATAGAATGAAAATCCAACAGCTAATTATTACATTCAAAATTCCATAGAGTTCAACAGTTGATAAAGTATCTGAATATAACGAACGATAACACAATGAAGCCTTAACAACAGGCATACCGAAATAAAAAAAACTGAAATGGAAACAAGAAGTCTGCTTGTGATGAAAGTTGAGACTACTCCTCTTCTGTCGGTTCTATCTCCTCTGTCATTGCGTCATCTGACGAATATTTCAAGGAAAGACAGAAAATAGAGTGGAATGCTTGTCAACGAAATTACGCTCTGTAAGTCCTCAATATGATGGGTTTATAAGCATAAGTGTATGAGGGCAAGATATATCATTGAGAAGGAAAATTATGGAGCAGTCAACAAGCAAGGGTTAATAGTTAAGCATAGTAATTAAACGAAGCATGAAAATCCTATCTAGCATAGCAGTTCTATATAACATGGCAGTGTAATGTAGACATGGTGTCGATAACAATAAAGCATGTAATAAGTAAAATTGCTAAATATAAAGTAATTGATAATGTGTCTTAAGAAGTCTCTACAAAAGGATAAATTAACTTAACGTCAGTTCAACTGTAAATATCAACCAATCTCAAGAGTATTTTTGAACCCAAGACTGTAATTCAGGGTTAAAGAATTACGGGCCCGAATCAAGAGTGTTAGTAACGGGAATTCAACCGTTGTTGAACTATTGACAAATCCAACAGGCTAAAATTCAGGGGAAAGGAAACGCGGGCCCTCATGAGTATGCATGTGTTGGTATTCATAGATTCATGTATCAGGAGGACTCCTGAGATTATATTGTACTAACAACTCAAACTACCCTCAACACCCTCCGTAGTTTAATTTAAAGTTAACGTCACAAATCATGATCGAATCCATGAATATATAAAATAGAGTACAAATTCAGATTTCAAGTTGAGTTCATATCAAGTGCATGTATTCATATCAAGTTCAAGTATTCATGTCATATTCAAGTACTCATGTCAAGTTGTATTCATGGTACGAGTCGAGTCGAGTCAAGCATGTACTAGTCACAAGCTTCATATAAATGCAACAATAAGGAGTCACATAGCAATATAATATCATATTAAGATTATATTAAATGTCTGGTAACATGTCAAGCAGTGTATATATCGTAAGTATGGGTCTTCTAATATATCAGATAGAATATCAGTTTTCATATCAGTTTGAGACAGTTCAAGATTACTTGAGCCGGCTCACAAGTCATTTCTAATCATGATTTGATTCTCTGGTTGCAAGAGACGGCTCAAAATTTTCTTAAGACGGCTCGACTTCCACTATAAGACGGCTCAATATTTATTGAGACGACTTAACAATACTTGGGAAGCCATATATTTCACTCTGTTTCCATGAGACAGCTCTCTGTTATATTGAGCCGCTCAATCATAGCATGAGACGGCTCAAATCCAAATTTGAGCCAGCTCACATCATGTCTAAAAGTGGGTTTTACCTCTCTGTGTGTATGAGACGGCTCATGTTATGTTGAAATGGCTCAAAAACTATTCATTCAGACGATCAAGTTTTGAGATTCAGTTATATTAGTGCAAAGATTGCAGTATTGGGTTACATTCATTTCGTAGTGTCAAACATGTGTGTTTTCAATATGGCATGTATGAGTTGTCATTATCATGATAGGCAATATTTGATTATAGATTTTAATGAGCATAACAATTAAATTTAACTAAACCATATACTACTAATCTATGCATATAAAACTACAATTCATTGGGATTTATGACAAAGTGAGGGCGGCAATTTCGTAGAGGAGCACGACAAGGAAAGGGGAGAGAAGGAGACGAATAGAGAGATCGAAGAGAAGATTGGGACTTACTCGTGTTGCGATACGGTATAACAACCGTATCGCCGTTATAAGGGATAAGAACTCAAGAGCGGAAACTTCGACGTCTGGGAGGTGTATCTTCGATTGGCCTTGGGGGATCTTTGATTTGGTGAGAAATTCTTTGAGTGGAATTTTTCAGAGAGGATTTTCTGTCACGATCTGGAAAAGGCACGTAACCGACACTTAAATCGCGTGAAGTCTACAGGACCCTACTGTAATCCAAATAAGCCGAAAACCAGGAATCTAAACCTTTTTAATAAATAATAGAGGTGAAGTATTGAAAAAGGGTTATGTATGAAATCAAGTTCCGATTTTTAAGTATAAGTAAAGTTCATTAAAATACAAATGAGTTTTAGACTAAGATTTGAAAATATTTTCGTCATTTAAAATTTTGGCAGCATCTCCTTTGTAAATTTTGATGAAAACCAGTATATATACATAAACATAATATAAGCATCCCCAATCGGGAGCTAACTCATCGCCCAATCGGCGGAAACACAACCGCACAGTATATACGACGCTCAAGGCGAAGATCAACACAAGAAAAATAAAGGAAATATCAAAAGCATCATCAACTCGACTATATCCAGCTCGTTATATAAAAGAATAACATACAAGTCTCGTTTTTAAGTCCTAAAAGAATATACAAGTCTGGTTGATGGAGTTTTTAACTAGATTACAAATGAATATGATATACAAGCAGCGGTTACGATCTGTAATGTAACCCACATACCAAGCAATCACCCAAAAGAAGAAACGTGCCAGCAAGCCGCTACTGATTCAAGCGGCCGTTTCTGTAGGAAAACTATGGCACAACGGACTCGTGAGTAGAAAACATCATCATGTAGAAATCGAATGCATAACGATTTACTTAGGTCATACTGTATAATAATATCATACTATGCGATAACGAATGCGAACGTGTATATATATAATATCGTGTCAGTATCAATATGTGGAAAAATATCATCCATAACATAAATGCGTCTCTTGTAATGAGTGTCCATCAACGACACTCGAAATCCTCATAAAACATCTGAGTGTCCAGCATTGACACTCGAAATCCTCATAAATCCCGTGTCCAATATCGACGCGTAAAATCCTCATATGTCAGGAGCCGTCTCTCAGATTGGCCCTCTCTCAGGCGTCGTCTCATTAGATCGGCCTTCATATCCATCTGTATCATATCACTCCGGTCGGTATCCTCCGAATATCCGTCGAGTCCCATAGTATCACCGGTGTTCTTGCCAAATTTTTTTGGCTCAGAGCTTGTTGTTCTTTTATAAAAATAAAGGGAAACCCCCAAGTGTTAAACACGTGCACCCATATGCAAAGCATGTGGGGTACCGTCTCAGATATGATTAAATCCTAATTGGGTCCTCATGTGTTTCCAAAGTGAGCGCCAGCGTCGGCCTCTTATAGGATTAAATCCTATAGTGGCGCCTCACGTGGAACATACGTGAGCGTTGGCATGCAAAGCACATGAGCGCCTGTTATATAAGAATTAAATTCTTAAGTGGTGCCGACGTGCATAACACGTGAGCGCCAGCGCCCAAACTAAAGCGGGTAGAATTAAATTTTACACGGGGAATATTTCCCCAAAATCTGGATATTCTCTGTTAAACAGAGCCGCTGGATCAAATATCCAATGGTGATAATAAATCATCAAATAATAGAATTAAATTCTATTAGGGAAAAAATATCTCCTGATCAAATAGAGAGCCGTTGGATCAATAATCTAATGAGGATTAAAAATCATTAAAAGATAGAACTAAAATTCTATTAGAGGAAAATATCCCCTGATCTTTCTAAATAAGAAAGATATTCTCTGCTGGATCAAAGATCCAATGATAGAATTAAATTCTATTTGGAAAATATTTTCCTGATCTTTCTCAAACTAGAAATATCTTTTCTGTTAAATAAAGGACCCTTGGTTCAAAATCCAACGGTGATTATTAAATCACCAATTAAACCATCTGATAGAATAAAATTCTATTTTAGAAAAATATTTTCCTAATCTTATTAAAACAAACAAGAAATCTTCTCTGTTAAACAGAGAGCTTTTGGATTAAAAATCCAACGGTGAATAAAATTCACCGGTTTATCTTTAAGATTATTTTGATTTATTATGAAATCAATCATGATATTTCAATAAGAGATTTTCTCAACAAATTGATTTTTCTCTTCTTCTATAAATAGATGCAAAGAGATCAAATCAAAAAGGAGGAGACCCCTCATAAGCTTCTGTAAAAAAATACAGAAGGCTCTTAAAAGGTTCCACAAAAAACAACAAAAAATTTAATTCTCAGTAAAGAAAAAAAATCTTCCCCCCCAAAACCCTAGGTGTAACGTTTCGGAATTTTTTTCGATAATTAATTATTTTATTTTATTTTTTTAAAAAAGGTTATTTTAAATTTTATAATTTTGATAAAAAGACTTTTTATAAATGGTTATGGTATTTAAACATTATTGTAATTAGTTTAGGTGACTTTTAGATTGTAAAGAAAGTTTTATGGTGAGAAGTTCTTTTTTGTGAGGGTTTATATGCAAATGGGTGAGCAAGTAGGGTTAAGCTTACCTTATACCTCACAAACATCACACTTCGAGTGCACTTTGAGCCTACACCTCACCCTCTCTCATGACACTTCACCCTTCCAACAAAACTCCATACTAACTATTTCCAGCATTTCAAACCGAACAAAAATATCTCTCACCAAAATCCTCATCTTTTTTTTCAAAGTTCTTCACAAGTTCATGAAAAAGAATAGAATTTCCATGTTCCTTGGTTCAAATCAGTCAAGTTAGGACTCCTCGCCTCTTTGTGCACATCTTGACGATTGAGCTCTGTGGAATTCTTCAAATAGATATCACACCCAACTTTTCTGGTTTGTTAAGAGTTCTGTACAAATTAACGTTTACGATATCGGAAAAAACGTATTTTAGTTTAGAGTTTTAGCTCTGTTAGTATCTGCTATAGTTATATTAGTCTCTATATAAATCTAACAGTATAGTAGAATGATATTAGAATCTAGAGTCCCTCCTAGAAACCCGGACCCATCCCTCTACAGTTCGACCGGCGGAATCCATGAAATTCCCGCTACCGCCGGTTTTCCTAAAGAGTTGGGTTTTGAAATTTTGTGGGCATCTCTCTGTAGGTTATATAAGGTCTTTGGTATACTTTGATTTTCCTAGATAGTCTATAAACAAAATCTGGAAGCTAATTGCTCTGCCTTTTATAATATTTTAACGTATGATACGGATATATCATGACTACCTGATGCATAGTTTTGGTCGCTATTTCGTTTATGCATACAATTTCAACTGTTGGATATTAGTTTATTCGCTGAGTTGGCAACTCATCCCCGTTGTGCCTTAATTCTTTGCAGGAGACGCGTGGACGCATAGCGGCATTGCGGACATATATATCATAGCTTTCGTCGCTTATCTTGCTAGGTGGGTTACATGTTTACTAACCGCCTCTTTTGGGTATTTTGTATTTTGTATCTAGCGTCATTCCATAAGACCATGTATATTATTTGACTTAGAATGAGGGTATACTTATGTATGTATTTTGGGTCGATTGAGTAGAATCGACTAGTTATATTTGATTGTGCTTTCTGTTACTTATGCATGTGATTCTTCGTTTTTGAATATCGTATATTATTTGTGTGGGTTGTTTCCGCCGATTGGCGTTGATTTTTACTCCCAGGTAAGAGATGTCACTATTGTTATGTTTATGTACTTGTTTTTCTAAAAAATTACGAAGGAGGTGCTGTCAAAATTTCCAACATTAAAACCAATTGTTTTAACCTCATTTCAAATAAAAACATTCGGCTTATGCTTTAAACTAAACAATCTTTGAATTTAAAATGTGGTCTCATTTTTATTACTTTTTAAAACTGTACCTCCTTATTTCTGCAAACAGGATTTAGATCTTGGTTAATGGCTTACTTGGATTATGTCGGCATCTTTAGACGTCACACAATGTAAGTGCCGGCCACGTGCCAAATTCGGGTTGTGACAAAATTAGTATCATAGCCTTAGGATTAACCTTACGGAACCTATACTTGACTTTAGAAGTAATAGGCTCGCACTTTCGTTATTTAGACTTACCTTGGTTTGATGGAGTATGTGACTCAGGAAGAGTATCGTACCTATATTCCGCGGTATATTTACGATACGATGCCCCGCCTAAGTAACTTTAGGATGTATGTCTTGGTTAATTCTTCCTTTGACTCTCTATATTTGTTTGTTCCTATTCTTACACCTTACCAACTCTCGTTTCTTGTTCCAGTTGCCATGGCTACGCGAGCTAGGCGAGCCGCAGCCATGGATGCAGCTAGGACAGATCCGCGAGTGACGGCGACTGACCCATAGGACATCCCTACGACACAGGGACATGTTGATCCTCCTCTTCCCGATCGGATGATTAGACTGGAGGAGGGCATGTTGGGCTTACAACAGATGATAGGACAGTTGGCCGAGGCTACCCATATTCAGAGGCAGGATCAGGCATCGACTATTATAGAGCCCGTAATACAGCCCGTTCAGACAGTCGCACCAGTAGTCGCAAGGTTTATGGAGGTATCACTCCCAGGGTTCATGAGGTTGATACCTCCGGTGTTCACAGGGGCAGACACAACAGAGAATCCTAGTCGTTTCTTGATAGGATGGCTAGGATCGGGAGGTCTTTGAGATGCTCAGATACGAGGTCGGTGGAGCTAACCAGTTTTCGGTTGGAGGGACTTGCCCAAATATGGTGTGAGTCGATGGAGAGAGGTCGAGCAGCAGATCTTCCTCCGATGACATGGGTAGAGTTTTCCAAGGTTTTCCTTGCTAGATTCCTTTCGCAGAGCGTGAGAGACGCCAGAGCCAATAGTTTTGAGGCATTGTGGAAACCTGCTGATATGTCTATGGCAGATTATGATTTGCAGTTTACCCATTTGTCGCGTTATGCTCCATATTTAGTTCCCACAAAGGAGCTCAGGATGAAGAGATTTGTGAAGAGCCTGGATACGCAGTTGTTCCTTGCTATGGGCTCCGAGCACTTCGATACATATGCACAGGCTATGGATATGGCGATTCGAGTGGAGGAGTGTCTGAACGAGACGACGGTTGTTCCAGAATCAAAGCGAGCCAGTCCCATTGAATTAGCGTCCGGGCAGTTTGGCAAAGGCCGAGACAGATTCATTCCAGGACGCAGTAGTGGTCGACGTTGGGATCAGGGCCAGATGTATGGCTCGTACCCCGAGGAGCAGAGGCCGCCGTCGACATGTTTCAGTTGCGGGCATCCAGGGCATTTCGCTAGAGATTGTGGACGCCAGGGAGGGACTATAGTTTCGCAGGCTGCTTTACCCTCTCCACCTTCTTCTTCGATGGCATTACTTCCTCCACCAGCTGCTACTCTACGCCAGGCAGTTGCACCGAGAGGCCGTGGTTTTGCTGGACGTACTCAGAGAGGACGAGGAAACCGAGGGAGAAGATATCAGGATGCAGGTAGGGGTCAGGCTAGGGTTTTCGCTTTGACTCCCCAGGTTGCCCAGGCATCCAATGCAGTTGTTACAGGTACTCTTCCTGTATGTTCCTTAGATGCGCACATTTTGTTTGATTTTGGTTCTTCACACTCATACGTGTCTGCACACTTTGCACTTTCTCTGGGGAGAGATTCGTTGTTGTTAAAGTTACCGCTTGTTGTGATTACTCCAGTGGGAGATTCTTTCGTAGCCCGACACGTATTCAGGTCATGTTCCATATGTATTGGTGATAGAGATTCGTTAGTCGATTTGATTCTTCTCGATATGCTAGATTTCGACGTACTTCTCGGTATGGATTGGCTGGCCGCTTTTCATGCATATGTTGATTGCCGGGGAAAAGCGGTCAGATTCTGTTTTCCTGGTGAGCTGATTTTTGTTGTGCAGGGGGACTACAGCATCACTCCTGCCAATCTGATTTCTGCACTTAGTGCTAGGCGACTTTTGAGGAAGGGGTGTCATGGGTTCTTGGCGTTTATTCAAGATGTGGGAGCTGCAAAGGTCCCGTTGAACCAGGTTCTGATTGTACGAGAATTTCTTGATGTGTTTCCTGCTGAGTTGCCAGGGTTGCCGCCAGAGCGCGATATTGAGTTCAGTATTAACTTGATTTCTGGTGCTGGGCCTATTTCTATACCGCCCTATCGGATAGCCCGACGGAGCTGAAGGAGTTCAAGAGTTAGTTGCAAGAATTGCTCAATAGAGGAATTGTTTGTCCGAGTGTATCGCCATGGGGAGCTTCGGTCCTGTTCGTTAAGAAGAAGGACAACAGCATGAGATTGTGTATCGACTATCGGCAGCTGAATTGAGTTACGGTGCGGAATAGGTATCCATTACCTCGTATTGACGACTTGTTCGATTAGCTGCATGGAGCCGGCTGTTTCTTAAAGATTGATTTACGGTCCGGGTATCATCAATTGCGAGTCTGGGATGATGACATTCCGAAGACTGCCTTTCGGACGCGCTACGGGCACTACGAGTTTCTGGTGATGTTGTTCAGACTCACCAATACCCCAGCAGCGTTCATGGATATGATGAACCGGATCTTCAAGCCGTTCCTTGACCAGTTTATTATTGTTTTTATAGATGATATTTTAGTCTACTCTAGGAGTCAGGAAGAGTATGAGCAGCACTTGTGGATTACATTGCAGACTCTGAGAGAGCATTAGTTGTTTGCCAAATTCTCGAAGTGCACTTTCTGTCTTGACTGTGTGGAATTCTTGGGTCATATTGTTACGAGAGATGGGATGCAGGTTGATCCGAAGAAGATTGAGGCTGTACAACATTGGCCCAGACCGGTGTCAGTGACTGAGCTTCGTAGCTTTTTGGGTTTAGCGGGTTATTACCGTCGCTTTGTACAGGACTTCTCTCGTATTGCGACACCTATGACCAGTTTGACCCGAAAGGGTGTTCCGTTTTTATGGACTGAAGGATGTGAGCAGAGTTTCCAGCAGTTGAAGACTCGTCTGACAACTGCGCCCATTCTATTTTTACCTTCAGGCTCAGGCGGATTTGCGGTATATTATGATGCGTTTCGTATGGGATTAGGTTGCGTATTGATACAACACGGCAGAGTTATTGCTTATGCTTCTCGGCAACTGAAGAAAAATGAGCAGAATTACCCTGTCCACGATCTAGAGATGGCCGTGGTGGTCTTTGCACTGAAGATTTGGAGACACTATTTATAAGGAGAGTCGTGCCAGATCTTTACAGACCATAAGAGTCTGAAGTATATATTCCAGCAGCAGGATTTGAACTTGAGGCAGCGTCGCTGGATGGAGCTGGTGAAAGATTATGATTGTGAGATTTTTTGTCACCTGGGCAAGGCAAATGTAGTGGCTGGTGTATTGAGTAGGAGACCTGGGATTTGCTTGTCTTATTTTGGTTCGGTTCGGAGGTAGTCGGATGCTGATTGGCAGATTTTGTGCGACAGTGGTATACAGTTTGAGTTTACCTTTGTAGGTGGACAGTTTGCCCATTTTCGTGCTTGTCCACTTTTGCTTGATCGTATCAGGGAGGCACAGTCCGAGGATGCACGATTTTCAGAGATTTTGGAGCAAGCTTGGCAGTATGGGGATTCTGAGTTTATGATTGACAGTGAGGGACTGCTATGGTTTGGGACCCAGTTGTGTGTACCCGGCATTGATGGGCTGAGGAGTATGTTTACCCCAATCAGAGCAAAGCTCTGTTCAAATCCCAAGGCGGGAAACGAAGCAACGCTTCTGTTTCCCCCAATCAGAGCAAAGCTCTGTTCAAATCCCAAGGCGGGAAACGAAGCAACGCTTCTGTTTCCCCCAATCAGAGCATAGCTCTGTTTCGAAAACTAAAGTGAAAATTAAAATAAAAATAAATGAAGCAACGCTTCAGATCCCCTGCGCTGCGCGCAGAACGCCACGTGTCAAAATCAGACACGCCAGCGCAGGGAGCGCAACGCCCAAGGCAGCACGCCCAATCAGAGCAAGGCTCTATTTAAAAACAAAATTAAAAGAAGCAACGCTTCAGATGCGCTGCGCTCTGCGCTGCATGACACGTGTCAGCGCAGTTGCGCTAGCGATGTGCGCTGCGCGACACGTGTCAGCGCAGTTGCGCTGCGCTCTGCGCTGCGTGACACGTGTCAAGCGCTGGTGCGTTTGCGCCAAACAGAATTAAAATTCCAGTAAGATATTTCTGTTCTTATTAAAACAAGAAGATTTTCTTCTGTAAAACAGAAGCCCTTGGATCAAAGATCCAACGGTGGGGAAAAATCCCCAAATCACTCAGAGAAAGATCTCTCTAACCAATTTAACAAATCATTGGCACTATAAAAAGGCCCCCAGACCCCAACACATGTGGACATCAATACAGAGAGAAAAACAGAGAACTTCTCTAAAGAAAATTTTGAGAAGAGCTCAGAAAAAGAAAAGATAAAAACCTCTGAATAAAGAAGAATTTCTTCTAAAAAGATCATTGATCTAAGAACAAGATCAAAGATCTTCAATAAAAATATAATAATAATAAAGGTATTGCCTTTTGATGAACCACTGGTTCTTTGAAAACAAGAAATTTTGTTTTCTTTGATCTAAAATTGATCAAAATAATAAAACAGTGCCCTGCACTTGCAAAATCTGCACTGTTGCACTCTCGGGTTGGCGCAAGCCACCAGAGAGCGCCACGTGTCAGCCCCATAATGATCTGCGCTATGCGCTTCTAAAAACAGAGCACTGCTCTCATTGGCGCAACTCACCAGAGAGCCCCACGTGTCAGCAGCGCAACAGCGCAGCACACTGTCGCAGCGCACTGCGCTTGCGCTCATCAGAGCGTGACACGTGTCACCCCTATATGAGTTGCGCTTTGCGCTCCTTAATTGGCGCAAAGCGCCTGACAAGCCACGTGGCGCTCTGTCAGACTAATTAATGCAACACATTATTAAGGGGCAAAGCCCAATTAAGAGGCCTAATGGACCAAAACAAATGCCCTGCATTATAAAAAAGGGGACAGAGCCCAACTTAAAAGGCCTAACAGGCCAGAATAAAATACAGTGCAGGGGAAGAGCCCTAATTAAGGCCTAATAGGCCAAATGTAAATAAAATGTTGCACATTTTCAATTGGACTTAGCCCAATTCTGGCCGTAAGTCCTCAAATTAAATTGACTGAGTATGGCTGCTCTCTTAAATCAATTTACACCTGGTTTACATCTCTGAACTCCTCTGACACCTGTCGTTGTAATCCTTCAACGTCGTCAGAGAGGTGATGGGTCCCGGCGGCCATACATACAATGGACCCCCATGTCCCTAAACTGGAACATGGACCCCCATGTCCCTAAACTGGAACAATAGAGCCCCCAAATGCTCTTTTTTCGGATCTAAACGATCCCGTTTAAGTTGATCTTAGCCTCAAATATGGCTAACGTATCCTTAAACCTTCAAACAGACTTTAGTCCCAAATTGGACTATAGATCCCCCAATCAACTTTGGTTCAAGGGTACATCTCTGAACTCCTCTGATATCTGTCGTTGTAATCTTTCAACGTTGTCAGAGAGGTGACGGGTCCCGACGGCCATACATTCAACGGACCACTATGTCCCTAAACTGGAAAAATAGAGCCTCAAATGCTCTTTTGTCGGATCTAAACGATCCCGTTAAGTTGATCTTGGTCTCAAACTGGACCAACGTATCCTTAACAAACGTTTAAGTTGATCTTAGCCTCAAATACGGCTAACGTATCCTTAAACCAAAACCCCAAACCCAAATCTAAGAAAATACGGATTTGGACTAATCCACGTCCTACAGGCGACGACATAAATTAGTCTCCGTATACGATCCACAGGCAACCACAAACAAAACAAACACCCACGACACGAAGTGAAATTCTGGAGAAGGAGAAAGTTGTTACCGCGATGCGGTAGCATAATTAACTGCAGGGGCTTGCGCCTGCAGGGAAGAGCGTCCCCACAATCAAAAAACCCCTCAAGCGAGGGGGAATCTGACGAAGTCTGCTGCATCGGCCGCATCCGTCTAAACCTTCGATACACGTTGCCATAAATCAACTTGGCATCTTCGGAGAGGTGGACGGATAAAACCAAATAGCATCTGCCTCGAATCTCAGGCAAGACGTCGTCTTGGCCGTCTTTCGGAGGGGAACAGATTCTGGCATGCCCGGTGGGACCTCTTCCTCTTTCCACTCCACACTTCGTGTGTCGTGTTCGCGAATGAATCGCCGTTTGCTATGGTTGCATGTAGATTTGAGGTACTTAGATTTGATGTCTTGCTCCGTGCAGAAAACAGAAGATCAATGGCTTCAAATTGCACTACCTGCAACTGCAACTCTCGCTCCGTCCTTGCTGGAGGAGTGACTTATGGGCCCTAAGCGGCCTCCCTTTTCAAGATGCCAGTAAAGCAGGTAACTCAAGCCACCGCTGGACTATTCTTCGGGACCATGCTCCCACCGATGAGCTTCAATGCCCCAATGACGTCGCAAGAAGCTCCAAAGAAGCCGGTCTTTGATCGACTTACCACTGCCGCGACCCCTCTCAACGGGTCGCCCAACTTCAATACCTCAGTTTTCAACAGACTGGGCCAGAACGTCTACAAGCCCGCGATACCCGAAGCTGCCATCCCAAAGCGGATAGCCATCCCGGCTCAAGCGGATGAAATCATTGGAAAGGCTCCTCCTTCCAAGAAGTTAGTTTTTACAAGGCTGGCCATTCCGGTTGCTGCTCCAGGCGAGGTCCTCAAAGCTGCTTCCCCTGCCCAGAGGTCTGTCTTTGACAGATTAAACATTGCTTCTCAACGGGTGTCAGTCTTCGACAGGCTAGCACCAATAACAATCTCTCCTCAAAGCAGGGGGCATGACGAAGTCACCCTTATAGCTAAAACAATTCCATCAGCGCGACATGCTCGACGTCGTCACTGGCACCGAGTGAGGAAGGCCGGGGGCAACTCCCCTTCTGGGCTAACTCCACCAGCCCCGATGGCGGAAATTAATGCTGCTGTTCCAACTGGGAACAACTTTGAGCTGTTGAATAAGGTGCGTAGGAATTCTCCTACCACTATACTGAGAAGGACTCCTCCTCAACTGGAGAAGGCTACGGAAGCAAAGCCAAAACGGTCCCCGCAGCGGTTGTCCTCCAAGATCTACAAAGTCTGGAGGCAGGTCCGAGACTCGGTGATCGATCCAAATTCCTCCCGCCAGCACAAGAAGCTGAAGGTCCAACAGGAAGTAAGCCGTCCTGTTAAGCCACAAAAGATGATGGCCACCTGGGTGCCCACTGCAACGGCTCCCTCAACATCAATCACTCAAAAGAAAAGGAGGCCGCGAAAAGCCCCTGTGAACATGGAAAACCATAATAGTCTGGGGGTATGGTGGTGCACACTGTCTATATGGCATCCGGGGAAGAGGATGGCCGCGCTTCGACGGGTCACCGACCGCTCACCCGATCCGTGACAAAAGCCCAGAAGCAGCAACATAAGCTTCAGGAGATGATGACTGCAATGGCTGCACTCACCGGGCCAAAAGAAAGCCCGGAGGCATCATCAGAGCAGCGTCACGAACAAGAAACTGATGCTGATTTCTTACACAGAGTCCTCAAAAAGAAGGACAGAGAAGCCGCAGAGCAAGCGGCTAAGATAAAGCAAATAGCGCTCCTCTTCCAAGACATGGTAGGAATGATGTTACAGCCGGATCCCCCAGCTGAAGATCCTCCGATTATCCTCGAAAACGACAGAGGAGAAACATCAAATCCACCTCCGGCTCTTTCAACAGCCAAAGAGGAAACTATCTCCAAGGCCGCCCTGGATGACTATATAGCTCAGCAGATACGAGTCCATCAGGCGAATGAAGCGGCTGGGCAAATTGTTAGAACCGGACGACCCTACCCGGGCTGGTATGACCAAATCAAATACCCGCCGGGCTACACGATCCCAAAATTCCATGTCTACAAGGGGACAGGCAATCCCCATCAACATGTTGCCCAGTTCAGGGCTCTTTGTGGCAACACCGGCGGCGATGATAAGCTGCTGCTTCGTCAATTCGTCGGCAGCTTATCGGAGACGGCGTTTGAATGGTACTCCGAGCTTCCGAACGACTCCGTCAAAACTTTCGCTGAAATGGAGTTGTTGTTTACCCAGCGTTTCGCAAGCGCCAGCGAGCGTACTCCAATAACAGCTTTGATCAATGCAAGAGTAAAGCCGGGCGAAACTTGTGGTCGAAGTGCGAACAGCGTATCGAAGAAGCACCAGCGGTGGGCATGTTCGTGGGCACCTTAGATCCTCATGCAACTATTTCACAGTTCATGATGTTCTTTAAACCAATCACGTTCCAGGCCTTGATTGACAAGTTGGCCCAAATGGACCAGATGAGCATGGACCGTCTCCTCCAAAACCGGACCCTCGAAATGAGAAAGGAAAAGGGAAAGCGATCGTCGTTGCCAATACTCAACAACGGCCGAGTAACTTAAAGCCGGTTGTTCGTCAAAACAACGTGCGTCCACGCCCATCCCTCGAGGAGTGACTGGGACGTCCTTACTCGTTTCCCCAGGATAAAACGAGGAGACTGTTCGAGCTGGCAGTGCGCAACAGGCTCATCAATCTGCCGAGTCCAAAACGTCCGTTGCAGCCAGGCGATCTCAACAATCCTAATTACTGCCCTTACCACCAAGTATTGGGCCATCCGATCAAAAACTGCTACGTTTTCAAAAACTGGGTTGAAGACCAATACCAACAGGGCAAGTTCGTCATCTCCGAAAATTGGAAGGTGAGCCCGCCACAACCGCACGCTCCGAGAAAGATGGATACGCCGGGGGCATCATACTCATTCATAGGGAAAGCCCCATAGACCGAAAAGTCAGTAAACTAGAGATTCGCCTCAAATACGGCGACGACGGACCGAAACGTCCTTAAACTAATGACGGACCGAAACGTCCTTAAACTAATGACGGACCGCAATGTCCTAAAACTTGCAATTGACCGAAACGTCGTTAAACTACTACCAACCCGCGGCTTCCCCAGGTTGACGTGGTGTTAAAAAAAAACAAAAAACAAAAAAAAACGGTATGTCCATAAGCAAAATAGGCACGGATGAAAACCCGAAAAGGCTCCGTGAGTAAAAACAGCAGGGCTACCGGCGAGTGTTCGTGAAAACCCGAAAGGGCACGACCTTGTTAGAAAAAAGAATAAAAAGAATAAAAAAAAAGACGGTATGTCCATAAACGAAATGGGCACGGATGAAAACCCGAAAGGGCTCCGTGAGTAAAAACAGCAGGACTACCGGCGAGTGTTTGTGAAAACCCGAAAGGGCGCAACCTCGTTAAAGGACACTTACAGGGTCCTCTCGACCTTGTAAGGAGAAACCACCCGCGTGAGATCATTACGACTCACAAGGGAGCAACACACTTAGGGATCCTCACGATTCCTAAGGAGAAATTACACTTGCGAGATCCTCACGACTCGTAAGGAGAACTCTCTTATGGGACCCTCACGGCTCATAAGATTTGAAAGTCTTAAGTTACAGAGATCTGAACCTGTTCTTAAGAAACCCCCACGACCTTCGATAGTGCCCTACGAGCGGCTCAATACTGATCTTTGTATACAATCCATGGGCGCGAATAAACATTTCCCTAACCAAGTCCCACCCGTGACTGGGGATATGTCCATACGGTGAACAACCCTTGTAAATCCTCTCGACTTATAAGGAGAAACCCCTTTTGTAAGATCCTTACGACTTACAGGGGAACATACACTTAGGAATCCTCACGATCCCTAAGGAGAAAACGCACCTACGAGATCCTCACGACTTGTAGGGAGAAATACCTTTGTGAGACCCTTACGGCTCATGAAGTCAAAAGCCTTAGTCGACAGGATCCTAACCCTGTTCGCTAAGCCACCTTTGTTCAACATCGACAGAGGCAAATGATGATTCGCTCCTGGCAATGTCCCAGTTGTAGCGATGCTGATGCTTAAACCGGTATCAAATTCCAAGCCCTTTCATAGCAAATGATGATTCGCTCCTGGCAATATTCCAGTTGTAGCGATGCTGATGCTGAGATTGGCATCAGATTCCAAATCCTACACTCGCGATAAAAGAAAATCAGCGAGCAATTTATGCATGCAAAATAGCCGAAATGATGGGGCAACTCGCAATAAAAAGCAGCGAGTGAAAACAAAAAAATAGCCGAAATGATTGGGCACCGCGAAAAATAGCCGAAATGATTGGGCAATCACGATTTTCGCGATATAAAAAGCTGAAATGATAGAGCATCGCAGAAAGAATAGAAAAAATGATGATGAAAGAATGAAACTTTTTGCCCTACAGGTGAGATCATATCGATCCCTGTATACAATCCAGGGGCACAGACAAAGAGGGAACCATACCTTCCCAACAGGCTCCACCAGAAAGCGAAGCCAAATCTCGACGGTTCATAGACAACCTAGAGACAACCGTGACATTTGTCGCAATATTACAGACACAATGTTAACAAACGAAGCAAAGGAAGATCCCTAGCTTCAGGGTCTCGACGTCAACATCGATGACTTAGAGATCACCAACGGCGTTTCTCCTCATTCCAACCAGATGCAGACATGACGTCAACAACCGACCTCGGAGTCGCAACGAAACGGAGCCACGGCATAGTCCCTAGTTCCAAATCTTAACAGCAATATCTACAGCCTAAGAATCAGCAACGGCGTTCCTTCGCAGTCCAGCAGAATGCAGATGCAACGTCAACGAAAGACCCCGTGGTCGAAACAATGCGGAGTGACGGCAAAATCCTAGCTCCACCTCAACATTCGTCTTATTACAGCAGATGCAATATCAGCAACGGCATTCCTTCGCAAAGTCCACCGGGATGCAGATGCAACGTCAACAAAGGACCCCATGGTCAGTAAAGCGGAGTGACGGCAAAATCCCAGCTCCACCGCGACATTCGTCTCGATACAGCGGATGCAATGCAAGAAAACGAAGCGAAGGCCAAATTCCTAGCTTCAGGGTCTTGACGGCAAGTCATATAAAGGCTGAAAGACAATCGGAGATCATCTTGCACCAGCGCGGAGTGGTTACCACCTCAACGATCGTCTCAACACAGCAGATGAAATGTCACCCCAGCGTTCTTCCCCCAGCAGGATTCGGACATGACAAAGCAAACGAAGCAAAGGCCAAATTCCTAGCTTCAGGGTCTTAACGGCAAGTCATATAAAGCCTGAAAGACATTCGGAGATCATCTTGCACCAGTGCGGAGTGGTCACCATCTTGACGTTCGTCTCGATACAGCGGACGTGATGTCACCCCAGCGTTCTTCCTCCAACAGGATTCGGACGTGACAAAGCAAACGAAGCAAAGGCCAAATTCCTAGCTTTAGGGTCTTAACGGCAAGTCATATAAAGCCTGAAAGATAATCGGAGATCATCTTGCACCAGTGAGGAGTGGTCACCATCTTGACGTTCGTCTCGATACAGCAGACGTGATGTCACCCCAGCGTTCTTCCTCCAACAGGATTCAGACGCGACAATCAAACAGCGGAGCCACGGCAAAGTCCCTAGTTCCAAACCTCGACGGTTCACCAACAACTTAGAGACAACCACGACATTCGTCTCGATATAGAGGACGCAATGTCGGCAAACGAAGCGAAGGCCAAATTCCCAGCTTCAAAGTCTTAATGGCAAGTCATATAAAGCCTGAAAGACAACCGGAGATCGTCTCACACCAGTACGGAGTGGTCACCACCTCGACGTTCGTCTCAACACAGCAGACGCAACATCGTCAAACAGCGGAGCCACGGCAAAGTCCTTAGTTCCAAACCTCTACGGTTCACTAACAACCTAGAGACAACCGCGACATTCGTCTCGATATAGAGGATGCGATGTCAGCAAACGAAGCAAAGACCAAATTCCTAGCTTCAGGGTCTTGACGGCAAGTCATATAAATCCTGAAAGACTATCGGAGATCATCCCACACCAGCGCGGAGTGGTTATGACTCATCGGGGCTCTCCAAAATGAGCCTAACCTCAAGTAAAAAGTGACATGGAATATCCCTACGCTTGCTCTTTCGACGGTAATACTACCTGGAAGATTACTTGAAGACGTCTTGTCCAGCCCCCGAAGGGATCAGAGACACGACAATCGCAAGGCTACTCGAACAACAAGATTGCATATCGAGGAATATATCAGCCAACGCGACGGTACGACGGCCAAAACCCTAAGTACCACAGACCCTAACGGACCTCTGTCGTAAAGAGCAGAGGTTAACTGTGACGTTAGGACATCCTTGTGAGAAATGCTCGATTCGTCTCGACTCGTGAGGAAATTGATGTCTTTGCGAGAACTTCTCGATGCGGCTCGACTCGTGAGATAAAGCCTTAGGCAGTAAGGATTAAAAAACCTGTTTCCTAAGCACCGGGACCCTGCAAGTCGGCCCAAAACGGTCTCTTGCATACTATCCACGGGTCTCACTCTCCGAAGTCGAATTTCGACAAGGAGGGAAACAACCGCTTACGGGTCCTCTCGACTCATAAGAGGGAAAATTCTCTTATAAGATCCTTACGACTTATAAGAGAAAATGCACTTAGGAGTCCTCACGATTCCTAAGGAGAAAATACACCTACGAGATCCTCTCGACTCGTAGGGAGAAAAATCTTTATGAGACCCTCACGACTCATGAAGTTGAAAAGCCTTAGGTAGCAGACCTGAACCTACTGCCTAAGCCATCACTACTCCCCAAGATGTTCAAGACAGAATGTTCTATATCGCTTACAGGCTATGCTTATTTAAAGAATGTGCCAGTAATAAAGCAGAAAATAAAAGGAAGGAGGCAAAAGATTTGTCATTCATACTTGGAAATCTTTTACATCAATAAAGACAATAAACAAAGACATTATCGAGATGGTTACAATGACAAAACCTCAAATTCAGGACATGGATTGAGGAACTCATAAGTGACCTTGTCCAGAACTTTCCAAGCCTCGCGAACCATCCTAGTGTGCTTCCTTTCGCGAGCACGGGCGTCAGGATCCCCACTGATGTCCTCCACCCTCCGATAGGCAGCAAGAATGGCGGACTGTTGAAAAGCCTGGTGCAAGAGATCGACAAGATTGTCTCGCCGTCTCTTCGACATTAGGTTCATCAGGTACACTGAGTGCACCTTATCCTCGGCGACATCCAATGCCCCAAGTGGCACACCAGTACAGAATATGGGAAGCGCTTCCCAGATGGCTCCCACGATAAGCTTCAGGAGAGAGGAACGTCGGGGAAGCAACTGACCGTTGTATGCGTCGAAGCGACTCATGATCTCGGCACACTCAGCATTAGTAAATTCTCGATTTTGGGAACGGCCGAGTCGGCGGATGTCCCCATAGGAGATAATCTTGTCGAGGTCGTACATGTGGGCGTTCATCACTCCTATAAAAGAAGATCGACAAAAATCAGCAACTCTTAAGAGTTCTGCTATATGATTTAAAAGGAGCAAAGCTCCATTAATGAATCAAGAAATTATAAATGAAATCTTTCGGAGAGCAGAACTCTATTGATGGAATCCTAACAGGGTTCTCTTTAGTTCTCTTTAGATCCTTTTAGAGCAAAGCTCTGCTAAGTGAAACCTTAAATGGGTTTTCTTTAGATCAGGGATCTATTGACAATGAAAATTAATTTAATTTAATTAAAATTTTTTTTTACCTAAAAAGTGTTCTCTAAAGAAATTCTAACTCTTGGGGTTCTTGAAGGCAAGAGCAAGGCTTTGAAGTTTTGAAAGTAAAAATCTTAAAAGATGATGATCATCTGTGGAGGACCAGAGGTCCTATTTATAGGCATCAAATGCCCTTTCAACTTCCAAGAGTTACCGCGACGGTTGGAATTCTGCCACCGCTGCGCTCACGTTTGGAGGGCCACATAAGCGCAACGGTAGGGGGGCATTTGTTTATCCCAATCAGAGCAAAACTCTGTTCAAATCCCAAGGCGGGAAACGAAGCAACGCTTCTGTTTCCCCCAATCAGAGCATAGCTCTGTTTCGAAAACTAAAGTGAAAATTAAAATTAAAATAAATGAAGCAACGCTTCAGATCTCCTGCGCTGCGCGCAGAACGCCACGTGTCAAAATCAGACACGCCAGCGCAGGGGGCGCAACGCCCAAGGCAGCGCGCCCAATCAGAGCAAGGCTCTATTTAAAAACAAAATTAAAAGAAGCAACGCTTCAGATGCGCTGCGCTCTGCGCTGCACGACACGTGTCAGCGCAGTTGCGCTAGCGCTCTGCGCTGCGTGACACGTGTCAGCGCAGTTGCGCTGCGCCTTGTGCTGCACGACACGTGTCAGCGCAGTTGCGCTGCGCTCTGTGCTGCGCGACACGTGTCAAGCGCTGGTGCGTTTGCGCCAAACAGAATTAAAATTCCAGTAAGATCTTTCTATTCTTGTTAAAACAGGAAGATTGTCTTCTGTAAAACAGAAGCCCTTGGATCAAAGATCTAACGGTGGGGAAAAATCCCCAAATCACTCAGAGAAAGATCTCTCTAACCAATTCAACAAATCATTGGCACTATAAAAAGGCCCCCAGACCCCAACACATGAGGACATCAACACAGAGAGAAAAATAGAGAACTCCTCTAAAGAAAATTTTGAGAAAAGCTCAGAAAAAGAAAAGGTAAAAACCTCTGAATAAAGAAGAATTTCTTCTAAAAAGATCATTGATCTAAGAACAAGATCAAAGATCTTCAATAAAAATATAATAATAATAAAGACATTGCCTTTTGATGAACCACTGGTTCTTTGAAAACAAGAAAATTTATTTTCTTTGATCTAAAATTGATCAAAATAATAAAACAGTGCCCTGCACTTGCAAAATCTGCACTGTTGCGCTCTCGGATTGGCGCAAGCCACCAGAGAGCGCCACATGTCAGCCCCATAATGATCTGCGCTATGCGCTTCTAAAAACAGAGCACTGCTCTCATTGACGCAACTCACCAGAGCGCGCCACGTGTCAGCAGCGCAACAGCGCAGCACACTGTCGCAGCGCACTGCGCTTGCGCTCATCCGAGCGTGACACGTGTCACCCCCACATGAGTTTGCGCATTGCGCTCCTCAATTGGCGCAAAGCGCCTGACAAGCCACGTGGCGTCTGTCAGACTAATTAATGCAACGCATTATTAAGGGGCAAAGCCCAATTAAGAGGCCCAATGGACCAAAACAAATACTTTGCATTATAAAAAAAGGGGACAGAGCCCAACTTAAAAGGCCTAACAGGCCAGAATAAAATACAGTGCAGGGGCAGAGCCCTAATTAAGGCCTAATAGGCCAAATGCAAATAAAATGTTGCACATTTTCAATTGGACTTAGCCCAATTCTGGCCATAAGTCCTCAAATTAAATTGACTGAGCATGGCTGCTCTCTTAAATCAATTTACACCTGGTTCAAGGGTACATCTCTGAACTCCTCTGACACCTGTCGTTGTAATCCTGCAACGTCGTCAAAGAGGTGATGGGTCCCGGCGGCCATACATACAATGGACCCCCATGTCCCTAAACTGGAACATGGACCCCCATGTACCTAAACTGGAACATGGACCTGTTTCCCCCAATCAGAGCAAAGCTCTGTTTGAATTTCAAAAATTCAAAAATTGAAGCAACGCTTCAAATTCTTTGCGCTGCGCGCAACGCGCCACGTGTCAGAAGCTGATACGTCAGCACAGCGCCCAAGGCAGTGCGCCCAATCAGAGCAAGGCTCTATTTAAAACAAAATTAAAAGAAGCAACGCTTCTGCGCTGCGCGACACGTGTCAGCGCAGTTGCGCTGCGTGACACGTGTCAAGCGCTGGTGCATCTACGCCAAACAGAACTAAAATTCCAGTAAGATCTTTCCGTTCTTGTTAAAACAAGAAGATTGTTTTCTGTAAAACAGAAGCTCTTGGATCAAAGATCCAACGGTGGGGAAAATTCCCCAAATCACTCAGAGAATGATCTCTTTAACAAATTTAACAAATTAATGGGCACTATATAAAGGCCCCTAGACCCCAATTCCAAAAGACAACACAACACAGAGAATAGAGAAACTCAAGAAACAGAGAGAGAACTCTGAAGAATTTTGAGAAGAACTCAAAAAGAAAGAAAGGTAAAACCTTTGAATAAGAAAAGAAGAATTTCTTCTGAATAGATCATTGATCTAAGAAAAAGATCAAGAATCTTCAATAAAAAATAAAAAATAATAATAAAGGCATTGTCTTTTTTATGAACCATTGGTTCTGGAATCTTAAAGATTCTTTTCTTGGATCAAGAAATTAAAATAGTGCCTTGCACTTGCAAATCTGCACTGTTGCGCTCCTGGTTTGGCGCAAGCCACCAGAGAGCACCACGTGTCAGCACCCGAATAACTTGCACGATGCGCTTTTAAGATAGAGCATTGCTCTCTGAAATTGGCGCAACTCACCAGAGCGTGCCACGTGTCAGCAGCGCAATAGCGCAGCGCACTGCGCTTGCGCTCACTAGAGCGTGACACGTGTCACCTCCACGTGCGCTTGCGCTCAATAATTGGCGCAAAGCGCCTGACAGGCCACATGGCCACTGTCAGTTTGATTAATGCACTGCAGAAGGGCCAAGCCCAATTAAAAAGGGCCTAACAGGCCTAATAAAATGCAATGCATTATTTTAAAAAGGGCAGAGCCCAAACAAAAAACAGATGCTGTGCATCATTTAAAAGGGACAGAGCCCAAATCAAAAAGGCTTAGCAGGCTAAAAGAAAATGCAGTGCATTATTAAACAGGGGCAAAGCCCTAGCACAGGCCTAATAGGCCAAAGATAAAACGTTGAATATTCTCAACTGGACTTAGCCCAATCATGGCCGTAAGTCCTCAAATTAAATTGACTGAGCAAGACTGCTCTCTTAAATCAATTTACATCCGGTTCAAGGGTACATCTTTGAGCTCCTCTGACACCTATCGTTGTAATCCTTTAACGACGTCAGAGAGGTGACGGGTCCCGACAACCACACATCGATACGGACTGTGGGGTCCTTAAACTCATGGACTAATGCGTCCTTAAACTAATGGACTAATGCGTCCTTAAACACACTCATACGGACTGTGGGGTCCTTAAACCCATGGACTTATGCGTCCTTAAACTAATGGACTAATGCGTCTTTAAACACATCTATATGGACTATGGGGTCCTTAAACCCATGGACTAATGCGTCCTTAAACTAACATCCGTCCCTAAAACGGGAACGATGGACCACCATGTCCCTAAATTGGCAATGGACCGCAATGTCCTTAAACTACCTATGGACCCCTATGTCCCTAAACTGGAAAGTGGACCACCATGTCCCTAAACTGGCAATGGACCGCAATGTCCTTAAACTACCTATGGACCACTACGTCCCTAAACTAGAACAATAGAGCCCCCAAACGCTCTTTTTTCGGATCTAAACGATCCCGTTTAAGTTGATCTTAGCCTCAAATCTGGCTAACGTATCCTTAAACATTCAAATTGGACTATAAAACTCCCAATCAACTTTGGTTCAAGGGTACATCTCTGAACTCCTCTGACACTTGTCATTGTAATCCTTCAACGTCGTCAGAGAGGTGACGGGTCCCGACGACCATATATTAAATGGACCACTACGTCCCTAAACTGGAATGCTCTTTCCGTTAAGTCGATCTTAGTCTCAAATCAGACTAACGTATCCTTAACGAACGTTTAAGTTGATCTTAGCCTCAATATGGCTAACGTATCCTTAAACTAAAACAACAAACCCAAATCTAAGTAAATACGGATTTGGACTAATCCACGTCCTACGGGCGACGGCATAACTTAGTCTCCGTATATAATCCACGGGCATCCACAAACAAACAAACACACACGACACGAAGTGAAATTTCTGGAGAAGGAGAAAGTGGTTACCGCGATATGGTAGCGTAATTAACTGCAGGGGCTTGCGCCTGCAGGGAAGAGCGTCCCCATAATCAAAAAACCCCTCAAGCGAGGGGGAATCTGACAAAGTCTGCTACATCGGCCGCATCCGTCTAAACCTCCGATACACGGTGTCATAAATCAACTTGGCATCTTCGGAGAGGTAGACGGATAAAACCAAATAGTATCTGCCCTGAATCTCAGGCAAGACGTCTTCACGTCGTCATCGTCTTTCGGAGGGGAACAGATTCTGGCACGCCCGGTGGGACCTTTTCCTCTTTCCACTCCACACTTCGTGTGTCGTCTTCGCGAACGAATCGCGGTTTATTAATGGTTGCCTTTGGGTTTCAAGTTACTAAGATTTGGTCTTTTGCCTGGCGTAGAAATCAAGCATCAATGGCCTCCAACTGCTCGAGCTGCTCGAAATGCAAGTGTAACCGACGCTCCGTCTCACCTGGAGGTGTAGCCTATGGGCCTTAAGCGGCCTCCATCCTTGCCATGCCGGTGGAACAAGTGATCCAGGCCACCACCGGTCTGTTTTTCGGGACCATGCTCCCGCCTGCAAGCTTCACCATTCCAGTGCCCGCACCGGAAGCGCACAAGAAGTCGGTTTTCGATCGGCTCACTGCTACAACGGCCCCTTTCAACGGGTCATCCAATATCAAGCCGGCAGCCTCTGTCTTTGCCAGGCTGAGCCAGAACCCTGATGGGCCCGCCAAGATGCCCATGAACCCTGAAGCGGCCGTCCAAAGGAAGACAGCCACCTCTGCTCCTGAAGTCGTCAAGGTGGCTTCTCCTGTTAAAGAGTCGGTCTTTTCAAGGCTGACTATTCCGACTCCTGCTCCTGCTCGAGGGTCTGTCTTTGACAGATTGAACATCGCCACTCAAAGGACAACGTCAGTCTTTAAGAGGCTGGCACCGGCAGCGCCTCATCCGGACATGGGGAAAGATGAAGCTGTCCCTATCGCCGAGCCAGTCCCAACAGCTCGACATACTCGACGTCGCCACTGGCGCCGAGTAAGGAAGGCCCGGGGCAACTCCCCCTCAGGGCTAACTCCACCTGCTCCAGTGGTGGAAGTTAATGCTACTGTTCCAACTAGGAACAGCTTTGAACCACTAAGGAGGGTACGTAAGAACTCTCCGACTGCTACGCTAAAAAGATCTTCTCCACCTGCGGAGAGAGTTACAGAAACCAAGCTGGAGCAGCCCCCTCAACGGCTGTCCTCCAGAATTTATAAGGTCTGGCGGAGGGTTCAAGATTCCGTGATCGACCAAGATCACTTTCGCCGGCAGAAAAGGGCGAAAGTGCAGGAAGAAAAGAACCGTCCTGACAAACAGCAAAGGACGACAACCGCCAGGGTGCCCGCTGCAACGGCCCCTTCAACTGCAACGGACCCTTCAACTTCAACGACCCACAAGAGAAGAAGGCTGGAGAAGGTCCCTACGCCTGCGGCAAATGCCAAAGGCGGCGAGCCCAAACGCCCTAAGTCCGGGGGCATTGTGGTCCATACTGTCTACATGGCGTCTGGGAAGGAGGACAGCCGTGCATTTGCAGGTCATAGACCGCTTACACGGTCAGTGACCAAAGCTCAGGAGCAACAGCAGAAGCTCCAGGAAATGATGAACGCGATGGCCGCACTCACTGGGCCAAAAGAAAGCCCCGAAGCGTCTTCTGATCAACGCCAGGAGCAAGAGACTGACGCTGAATTCCTTCGCAGGATACTGGAAAAGAAGGATAAAGAGACTGCAGAACAAGCAGCCAATATAAAGCGAATGACCCTCCTATTCCAGGACATGGTGGGAATGATGATCCAACAAGATCCTGCTGCTGAAGATCCTCCGATCGTCCTTGAAGACGACAGGGGAGAAACGTCAAATCCTCCACCGGCTCTGTCAATAGCCAAGGAGGAGACAATCTCCAAAGCTGACCTGGACGAATATATAGCTCAACAGATACGGGTTCACCAGGCGACTGAGGCAGCCGGTCAGGTCGTAAAAACAGGGCGACTATATCCGAGCTGGTACGATCAGATCAAGTACCCGCCGGGCTATACAATACCGAAATTCCATGTGTATAAGGGGACTGGCAATCCCCATCAGCATGTTGCCCAGTTCAGGGCGCTTTGCGGCAACACCGGCGGTGATGATAAATTGTTACTTCGCCAGTTCGTCGGTATCTTATCGGATACAGCATTCGAGTGGTACTCCGAGCTCCCAAACGACTCTATCAAGACATTTACGGAGATGGAACTATTGTTTACCCAGCGTTTCGTAAGCGCCAGCGAACGAACCCCGATAACGGCACTGATTAATGCCAGGGTGAAGCCAGGCGAAACATGGGTTCGGTATGCGATACGGTGGCGGAACTTATGGTCGAAATGCGAGCAACGCATTGAAGAAGCGCCGGCAGTAGGGATGTTTGTGGGAACCTGATCAGTCGAAAATACTGCATTTTTAACATAACAATTTCCCTATCATTTGCACTCATCTAGAAGTGTTCGGTATTCATATTGCACATATTAGCAAAACAGTCCTGAAATACCAGATTGCATGTGTTATACTCTAAAACCGGCATTTCGAGGGAAATTGTGTGTTTATCATGGCATCGCATCATTCTTGTGTAGCGCAACACTTGTCTCGAGAAATTGTGCAGGAAATTGCAGAAACAAAGCCAAAATTGGGAAAAGAGCTGATCAAAAATACACCAACTCCAAGATTTGAGATCTAGTAGTGATACAGAAATCCAAATAAAATTCAACATATCAGGAAAAGGCCCAAGTGTCAGCCCAAACGAGTATCAGAGAGCCCAAGCCCTAAGGCCCATAAAGAGCCGCGGATCCGCGGCGGGAGCCTGCTTGTGCAGCGGATCCGCGGCACTCTGACGTCATCAGAAGCTCAGATTTTTACCACGTGCCTCCTGTAACTACCCAAGCTTCCAGAAGACTCCCGATACTCCACGTGGCTCATCTAGAAGGCTCGGCTTAACAAACTATTTCTAGAAGGCTTTCCTTAACAAACTTTTGGAGGGAAATTCAAATTTGAAATCCTAGATCTAGGGTTTTGAGGTCTATAAAAAGGAGCCTAGATCTAGGGTTAAGGTTCTTCTTCACTCTAATCTTCCCCCATTTCTAACACAAGTTGAGTGACACGCTTGTGCCAAACCCTAACCCTAATCCAAAGCCAAATTCAAGATCCCGAGTACCAAATCAAGCAAGAAGCCTTCAACCTTTTAGGAGCGGAGCCGATCTTCAACCGAGCAGGTGATCTAAGCCGATCCGCGACTCAAGGAGACGAGCGAAGCCAAATCGACGATCGAGTTCTTCCTCTTGTAGCTCTTGAGTGAATTGTAAACAGAATTGTTGATAAATAAAAGGTGAAATTCTTTAATCTTGCTTTCTTTAAATTCTTGCATCATGATTCGATCTCAATTTGTGATTGTGGTTCTTGTTGTGATGTTTGAGTAAAACTCCGCTCGTAAAGGAATCGAGACGATCAATAGAATGATGATGTAACAAATCTTAAAATGATTCTTAAGTCCTACGAGTTTTGTAAACCCTAGCAAATTGAAGAATCGACGACCTAGTTTCGTTGCGATGCTTTCTTGATTGTGATCACTCGAAATTAGGGATCCACGATCGATTCTTGAATTTGCTAGAGGCTAGAATGTGAATGATATCGACGAAGAACAAGGGATAAATGATGAAACCCTAGTTTCACAAGAAATCCCTAATTTTCGTCGATCATCATCGATCTAGTATCAATTCATCGATGGATAAGAATACGTAATCGCTAGATTTCATCACATTTATCGATCCGATCGATTCCTACGAGCCTCACTTCGATTCTTGATATTTGGTTTGGAAAATCATCAAACTTCCAATTCTTGATTTTAATGTTTTCTTAGATCTAGATTTTTTTTTTAATTCTTGAACTTCAATTTATAAATCATGAATTGTTTGTTTTCTTTTCTTTAAAGTTTCAACTCATCTAAATCGAAACACGAACGATTACACTTTCCCTGTGGACGATCCGCACTTACTAACGCGCTACACTCGACACCGTTATTGATTGCGTTCAAAATAATTTTTGGTTGTGATTTCTATACAATTTTCTAAACTACACAATCCGAAATCGTATCAATCAAATGGCGCCGTTGCCGGGGATAGTGCGCTAATTGTTCGTATTTTTAAATTTGAGTTGAAAAGTTTATTCCATCTATATTTTTAGATCAAAATTCGTGCAAACACTAATACGAGTTGTTGTGATTTGTTGCGAGGAAATCTGGAATTATTGGAGCTATGGAAATTTTTTTCTGAAAAATCCAGAGAGCTTAGAAGATGAACAGGAACAGAGACTGAATTTTTTGTGCATTGATCTGTCTTAGCCACCGCGATTCCGCGGCAATAGGCGACTTAAACCGCGGTTCCGCCGCATGCTGACGTCATCACTGCACCAAAATTGCTCTGTGAGTCTCTAACTTTCTTATCTCCTCCTCTGTCTGCTCCAAATAACAATTTGTTGCAGGTTTCTTTGCAAATAATCGCAGGGCCGCAAAAGCAAAATAAATTGTGCGTGTTTTGATTTTTGGTTGTTTGCATAATAATACGGAAATTAAGGGGCACGACCAAATCCAGATTAGGTGGGGAGTTCATTACCCTTCCTAATCCCCAAAAATCACAAACTTGCATTCGCATTACCCTCATTAACTAAAAAATATCTTAAGATGACTCTAAGGACCGTCGCGCTCACTTAGGACAGAAGAAGGCCGTGGGTAATTCATTGCTTATCTGCGTTTCTTTTGTGGTGTCTAAGGCAAGTGTGTCGAAGGCTAGTGGTTACTTAATTAGGCCCACTACTTACGTAGTGGAGAACCTCCCACTTACCTGGCACTTACCTGGCCACAGGAGAGACAAAGAGGCAGTGGAGGATTGATCCTGCGACTTGTCTTTTGGCAGTTAGGAGCGGTCTAGAGCTTTGACCTAGGTGACCACTAGAATTAGGGTTTTGCTTGTTGCATTTGTTGTGATCGCATCATTTTTTCAAAAATCCGTATCATTTTTTCAGAACAAACACCAACACTTCATTTCCTCTAATTATAACGCTGCCACTTGTGCTACAACCATTTAGCACAATGTTAGGCTGGACACAGGATTCCATTTCCCGTCTTGTCCGCGTTTCTTTTATCGACCCCAGAGTCGGTAATTCTCCGTTTTCTCCCCCACCACCCACCACGACCGCGATGGACCCAAATCCATCAAACTTAAACACCACTCTGCCACCGCCCGCAGGTGCGCAGAATCCTCCACGCATTTCTCTCCAAGAGAGATGCTATCCTACACGTGTTCCCCTTCCCACATGTCTTTCTATACCACCTGCCAACGGGGAAAATTTTGAAATTAACCCCCAATTCATCAAACTGTTACCCAAATTTCACAGTCTTGATTCTGAAAACGCATACATGTTTATTTCCAAATTCGAAAACGTATGTGCTTTGATGGGAAATTCACAACTGTCTTTGGATGCTCTGTGTTTACGTCTTATCCCATTCACTTTGTGCGACTTAGCCGAGAAGTGGCTTTACATCACACCCGCACATTCTATTTCAACATGGGACGAATTCGTTGCAGCATTCCTTAAGAAATTTTATCCCAATCACAAGACCGCCCGTGTTCGGAGCGAAATCTTTAAATTTAGCCAACTTCCCAATGAACCATTTTGGAAATGCTTTGAATGGTTCAAGGATCTTCTTATCCAATGCCCTCATCACGGAATCTCCAGATGGGATTTGTGTCGAATTATCTATGAGGGTATTGATCTCACTACTAGACAGATGCTTGAAACCATGTGTCATTGCCAATTCCTATCTAAAGATGATGGTGAAGCTTGGAAATACCTAGAAGATTTAGCTCAAAACACATCATAATGGGAAAGTGTTAGACCACCACCGCCTAGGGAAGATGTCAATCAGCTCGATGTTTCCGTCACAATGAAAGCCGAAATGGCTGCAATACAAAGGAAACTCGACGCTATAGAAAACAAAATCTCTTCAGCCTCCCTAAACCAATCCACACTTCCCAAAACCGTGTGTGGCTGCTGTTCAAACCCTTCGCATTTGACGGAAGAATGTCCTTTGAATGTACCGTTTCAAAGTCACACCAAGGCTGCATTTCAGCAAAGACCTGGAAACGATCCTTCTTCTTCCTCATATAATCAAGAGTGGAGAAATCACCCAAACTTTGCTTGGAACCAATCACAATCTCAAAACACGGTTCCAACCCAAAACAATTTCCAAAGGGTCCCTCCACCACAACAGCAACCACTTCAATTGAGTCAGCACCCCTTCCAACCACAAAATTTTCAAAATCCGGCCAACACTTTTGCACCACATGAAAACTCTTTGCAATTGGCCGGTACTGATAATACCTCTGCACTAGTACAAACCTTGGTTATTTTCATGAAACAATCCATCCAAGAATCGGCAAGTTTTCAATCTTCCATCGATAATATGATAAAGATCATTCTCACTCAAAATGAGAATATTAAATCAATGGAAGCACAAATTGAACGAATAACAGCCGAAATAAGTGTTAGAGAAAAAGGGAATCTTCTATCTCAACCCCTGCCTGATCCTGGACCTTCACATTGCACTAATGTGGATGCTTTTACAACGTTGAGATCAGGAAGAGTGCTAGACAATCATGTGGGTGAACAAATTGATAATGATGAATTGATCATTAACACCCCGGTTTCCACTTCCACTTCCACTCACACTTCTACTTCTTACCCTATTTCGTCTAATTTACCGTCTTCTTTCGAGCCTATTCTCTGTTTTCCCAAAGGTTCGAACCCTCCACCCACCTCATCTTTTCCACCCCCACAAACTTCTCCACAAATGTTGGACCCAACACTTATTGATAGAGCTCCATTTCCAAATAGGTTGAGGCCCAATAAACATGATGCCTAAATGGAGAAGCTTGTGGACATGTTTAAGGAAGTTAATATCAACATCCCTCTCCTAAATGCTATTCAACAAGTTCCGTCCTATGCGAAAATTCTTAAGAACTTATGCACTAGGAAGAGGAAGACTCAAGTGCCTAAATTTTTTTTCATGTCGAGTACTGTAGACACGGCTTTTCCCCAACAATTACCACGGAAACGTAAGGACCCTGGCTGTCCTACTATTTCCATTTCTATTAGGGAGAAACACATCAACCGTGCTTTACTTGACCTTGGCGCTAGTGTTAACTTGCTTCCTTACTCGGTTTACGAGCAACTAGGTATCGGAGTGTTAAAGCCCTCGAGCATAACTCTCTAGATGGCTGACCGATCAATCACCAAACCTAGGGGTGAACTGGAGGATGTGTTAATAAAAATCGGGGAATTTGTATTCCCTGTGGATTTTATTGTACTTGATACACAACCTGTAGCGAACCCACGGAATCAAATTCCGGTGATTTTAGGTCGGCCCTTTTTGGACACTTCCAATGCTATCTTCAACTGTCGTAATGGTTCTATGACCCTATCTTTCGGGAATACGTCAATAGAGCTGAACATTTACAAGTTGGGAATTGTACCCTCCGAACCTACTACTCAGGTCTGTTCTGTCGACTTAATGGATGTCGACAGCAGCGAATTTGATGATCCTCTTGATACCGATCTAGACTCTTTTCATATGTTGTTGTTTGACCCAACTATGTATCATACACATACGGACTCTTCCACCGAGATGTTCGGGTCAACAACTAACACTGAGTATGAACTGCTTTTAGAGTCTGAAGATCACCCCGCACTTTGTGATGACATTATTCTCCGGGGTATTGAGGAGATCTTCGCTGATGAACTCGCATTTTTGAATGACACGGGTGTTGAGATGAATCATCTCCCAATCAATGAAATTGAACCTCCACCCCTTCTTCTGAACTGTAAAAAGAATGCGAGCAATCCATCACATTCACTGCATTGTCTCTCCAAAATGAGACGCACACACATTCTATTCCACCACTTACCCTTTCCCCACTACTTCTTCCACCAACCCGAGCACTGCATTGATAAAATTTTTGAATGGTTGGTGTTAACTTTCGGTCTTTGCAAGGCTTGGCATCGACCAATGATTTTTTGACCCCTTCATATGATTTTCAAAGATTAACATTGCTTAACTCAAGTTTGGGGGGGTATAATCGGGTTCTTGAAAAGAAAATTTTTACAAAATTTTGAGCCAAAAATAAGTTTGGGGGAGGATCTTCACTTAAATATTTTGCCCCCGTTAATAAATTTCCTTCCAAGCTTACAGGTTTTTCGAGATCTAGCTGATGGCAACAGTGAGGACACTGTTGAAAACAAGTTTGGGGGAGGTTTGTGCTTATTTTCGCATCATTTGCATCATACTTTGCATAAGCACAAAACATTTTTAAAACCTATAAAAATTTAAAAATTTTCAAAAATATAAATATTTTTGTATATAAATAAGATAATAAAAGATTAGATAGTGAAAAATTACATCCAAAAGATTAGAAAAATTTAAGAAAAACAAGAAAATTAGAAGTTTTCTTATACGAACTAGTAATAAGTAGTTATGAGCCGTTGTCCCAAGGGTTAGTAAGATGAAGGAAGTCACTAATCTGAGGATAAAAATAAGTCTGAAAAATAGTTCCTATTCTGGAAGCCAAATATTTTGAACGTTGATACCCTACCATTCGCACTTACACACGTCTTGAAGCCCGGGATAGTAGAGGATACCTTGAAATGCTCTTGTCTAAAAGCCGATGTATGAAGGAAATAAAAATATGAATAAAATATAAAGTGGTGAGAAAAATGAACACTGGTTTTGTTATCGCCAAGGCAGCAATAAAAAAATATAGCGAGAGTGCCTCTTCACCTAGTGCCCTAAGGCCAACTGGTCTGGGAGTCACTGCTAAGCCTTAGGTGGTGCAAAACGAGGAAAAACACCAAATAAGCAAGCACAGGAGTAATCGGTCGGTTAGTATCTCAAGAAGTATTAACGGTCGCATGAAAGTGTGTGAGCAAATTCATCTAAATATTCATTAATTAAAAAGTACTGAGGCAGATGGACAAGAGTATGATAGCTTGAATTTAATTCTCCGGGTGTAGGGATGTTCTTTACACATACGTAGGGTTATATGATCGCTGTTTGGAATAAAGATAGGAATGAAGAATAAGACGATGTTTTATTAAGGGAGGACGTGATTTCTAATATCTTTTCATGACTATTAAGATAGGGATCATGACAACCGAAAATCTAGCTTAGTTGGAAACCCTAATTTTCAAGGCTTTTCTTTTACAATTCTTGTCTTTAAATGTAACTTTCACGGTCTTCCTTTTATTATTGGATTTTGTGGGTGCAATCCGCTGAAAACCCTCAGGAGACAACACTCTTCCTACTAGGGACACCTAGAGGTTTAAAGGCTTGTTGCACGTGCTCAGTGCAATCGTGTTGCCTACGAAAGTGTGCTAGATAGTTTTTCTCTTTCTTTATTTTCTCCTTCTCTTTTTAATAAAACAGTTCGCTCGAGACGACCAAAAATAAGTTTGGGGGAATTTGATCAGTCGAAAATATTGCATTTTTAACACAGCAATTTCCCTATCATTTGCACTCATCTAGAAGTGTTCGGTATTCATATTGCACATATTAGCAAAACAATCCTGAAATACCAGATTGCATGTGTTATACTCTAAAACCGGCATTTCGAGGGAAATTGTGTGTTTATCATGGCATCGTATCATTCTTGTGTAGCGCAACACTTGTCTCGAGAAATTGTGCAGGAAATTGCAGGAACAAAGCCAAAATTGGGAAAAGAGCTGATAAAAAATACACCAACTCCAAGATTTGAGATCTGGTAGTGATACAGAAATCCAAATAAAATTCAACATATCAGGAAAAGGCCCAAGTGTCAGTCCAAACGAGTATCAGAGAGCCCAAGCCCTAAGGCCCATAAAGAGCCGCGGATCCGCGGCGGGAGCCTGCTTGCGCCGCGGATCCGCGGCACTCTGACGTCATCAGAAGTTCAGATTTTTACCACGTGTCTCCTGTAACTACCCAAGCTTCTAGAAGACTCCCGATACTCCACGTGGCTCATCTAGAAGGCTCGGCTTAACAAACTATTTCTAGAAGGCTCTCCTTAACAAACTTTTGGAGGGAAATTCAAATTTGAAATCCTAGATCTAGGGTTTTGAGGTCTATAAAAAGGAGCCTAGATCTAGGGTTAAGGTTCTTCTTCACTCTAATCTCCCCCCATTTCTAACACAAGTTGAGTGACACGACTTGTGCCAAACCCTAACCCTAATCCAAAGCCAAATTCAAGATCCCGAGTACCAAATCAAGCAAGAAGCCTTCAACCTTTTAGGAGCGGAGCCGATCTTCAACCGAGCAAGTGATCCAAGCCGATCCGCGACTCAAGAAGATGAGCGAAGCCAAATCGACGATCGAGTTCTTCCTCTTGTAGTTCTTGAGTGAATTGTAAACAGAATTGTTGATAAATAAAAGGTGAAATTCTTTAATCTTGCTTTCTTTAAATTCTTGCATCATGATTCGATCTCAATTTGTGATTGTGGTTCTTATTGTGATGTTTGAGTAAAACTCCGCTCGTAAAGGAGTCGAGACGATCAATAGAATGATAATGTAACAAATCTTAAAACGATTCTTAAGTCTTACGAGTTTTGTAAACCCTAGCAAATTGAAGAATCGACGACCTAGTTTCATTGCGATACTTTCTTGATTGTGATCGCTTGAAATTAGGGATCCACAATCGATTCTTGAATTTGCTAGAGGCTAGAATGTGAATGATATCGACGAAGGAACAAGGGATAAATGATGAAACCCTAGTTTCACAAGAAATCCCTAATTCTCGTCGATCATCATCGATCTTGTATCAATTCATCGATGGATAAGAATACGTAATCGCTAGATTTCATCACATTTATAGATCCGATCGATTCCTACGAGTCTCACTTCGATTCTTGATATTTGGTTTGGAAAATCATCAAACTCCCAATTCTTGATTTTAATGTTTTCTTAGATCTAGATTTTTTTTTAATTCTTGAACTTCAATTTACAAATCATGAATTGTTTGTTTTCTTTTCTTTAAAGTTTCAACTCATCTAAATCGAAACAAGAACGATTACACTTTCCCTGTGGACGATCCGCACTTACTAACGCGCTACACTCGACACCGTTATTGATTGCGGTCAAAATAATTTTTGGTTGTGATTTCTATACAATTTTCTAAACTACACAATCCGAAATCGTATCAATCAGAACCCTCGATCCGCAGGCAACCATATCCCAATTCATTATGTTCTTCAAGCCGACTACCTTCCAGGCCCTGATCGACAAGTTAGCTCAAATGGACCAGATGGGCCATAGACCGCCCCCTCCAAAGCCGGACTCTCGAAATGAGAAGGGGAAGGGAAAAGCAATCATTGTCGCCAATGCTCAACAACAGCCGAGCAACTTGAAACTGGCTGTCCGTCTAAATAATATGCGTCCGCGCGTACCCATTGAGGAAAGGCTAGGACGTCCTTACTCATTTCCTCGAGATAAAAAGAGAAGATTGTTCAAGCTGGCCTTGCGCAACCGACTCATAAATCTGCCGGATCTAAGACGTCCGTCGCAGCCAAACGACGTCAATGATCCCAATTACTGTCCTTATCACCGAGTACTGGGTCATCCGATCGAGGATTGTTACGTCTTCAAAAATTTGATAGAGGACCAGTACCAACAGGGCAAGTTCGTGTTGTCCGACAGATAGAAGGTGAATCCGCCGCAGCCTCACACCCCTAAAAGGGTGAATACGCCGGGGGAAACGTGCTCCCTCGTTGAAGAAGCTCCATGGGAGGTTGTGCTATCAGCCAAAACCAAGAGGATGCTGAACGATCTTCAAACATGCCCAGCGATCAGGTGGAAAAACCCGTTGGAACCTCAGATCATTGAAGGGATGTTGAAGCCGCATCTAACTCCAAAGACCGATGGTAGTGGCCCAAGCACTCACAACCAGCCGTCAAAATCTTCGAAGAAGAAGAAGAAGAAATCCAAGAAGCCTGTGAAGCCTAGCGATAAGCGCACGGACTTACAAAGACAGATTGACGTGCTGGAGGAATATAACCAGAAGGAACGGACTCCCATCACACTCCAAGAGTTCCTCAACCACGTCTTTCAAGAGGAAGATGAGGGGGAGAGTTCGTCGGATGAATCCGAGGAATACGTGGCGAGCTGTCATATGATTTCCCATTCGTTTACAGACGATGAGGAAACTCCTTGCACTGAAAAGCTGGGGGCAGATCCTAAACCGGAAATTCTGGGGCCATCAGATGAAACAATTGACGCATTCCTCAAAGAAGCTCTGTTAAAAAGTAAAGTTGATCGGGAACGCGAGATGGCCATATTTGAAAGGGCCAAGCGACAGCGACTTTACGAAAGAGTTGAGACACTCCCGCTTGAGCAAAGTACGTCCACCGCAGACAAAATCAAATTCAAAATGAGGAAGAGGCTTGCTAAAGCCATATCAATGGGTATGAAGCTACCACCCTCTGAAGGAAACATTGCTGGTGAAGCAGAAATGCACCCTTCCTACTGCTTGTATCATCGGAAGATTTCGCACCCCACCGAAGAGTGCAAAGCTTTCAATAAATGGTGGCAGGGATATGTCGCTCACCGGCAACATTTTAAGCGGGAAAAGCGCAAAACTCGTCGGGAGTGGAAAAGTACGACCGAAGAGCTTAGAAGAATTACCGGCGACTGTCGCATGGTTAACGTCGGGGAAGCGCAAGTTCTCACATTCGGGAGCGACTCTGACGAGGAAATGAAGCTTAGCCCTCTCTTTAAAGAGTCCACTTCGGGAAAGGAGGAAGAGCCAAAAGCTTGCGAAAATATCCGGTTGCGTAATCGTATGCTACCTAAAAAGAATTTCGGACCCTCAAATAAAAAAGATAAAGGGAAATAAAAGGTCTCTGAGGATATTGCCCTAAATGACCAAGTCATGGAAGAGCTAGCCGCCAAGGACCCGCCGAAGAAAAATAAGGTGGATTACAACGTTCTAGCGCATCTGAGGAAGCTACCCTTGCAGCTCAGCATTCTTGACGCCCTTTTACTATCAAAAGAGGCAAGGGATTCATTAATCGAGGCACTACAGGAGCCGAAACAATTCCAAGCTTTTCTCGCCGAAGAAAAGATGAAGGACGAGCTGGAGGAAGTGCACACGGCCGATGTCACTTTCGGTGATGAAGACCTTCTCCTTGGGAAGTGCGAACACAACCGGCCCCTCTATGTCTCGGGGTACTGCCACGATATAAAGATAGGCAAAATCTTGGTTGACAATGGGTCTTCCGTCAATCTCCTCAATGTGCGGGTATTGAAGGAAATCTGCATGAGCGTCCAGCACCTCACTCGGGACAAGATCACCATCTCCGGGTTTGACTCTCAATCATCACGGACTCTTGGGTCTGTGATACTGACGCTACGCTTCGGGCTACTTGTCACGGACATTAAATTCCACGTAATCGACGCTAAGACATGCTATAATGCTCTGCTCGGCTGGCCATGGTTACACGAGTACAACATCAACCCTTCTACACAGCATCAGTGTATGAAATATTTTAAGGATGGTCTCGAGTATACCGTGATGGGAGAACTGAACCCATTCTCCATGAACGAAGTCCGCAAATATGAAGATGCAAAATACTTCTTACCGGATTTCGAAGAAACGGGGAGGTGTCACAAGCCGGAGAACAAAGCTAACGCCACCATTCCGGTCTTCGGGAGCGATACCGAGGAGGACGAAGAGATAGTCTATTCCGGGCCACCCCAATACAACAAGCCGGGACCATCCGCTCCTACGTTGATCTTTGGCAGTGACTCGGAAGATGAAGTCCATGCTATATTTTCCGCTCGGCCTTCAATACAAACTTTCGCTGATGAAGAGCAAAGTCTGCAGGTCGCCATGGTTCTACTTAAACATCATAAAGAACTGGATGCGCTCGATACCTACAGTGTAGAAGAGCTGCAGACGTTCTATGTCCCTCCCAGGCGAGAAGGCGAGAAGGCGAAAAAGCGATCCTATTCTACCGCTCCGGGGAAACCAAAGTGGAAAAAGAAATCTGGCACGGTGCGGATCCTACGCTCGACAGGCTCTAGCCAATCCGTTTGCACAGATACTACACGGATGGACTAAAGAGACTCTTGAAGCGCCAAGGGATATCCTTCAAACAGACCGCTCGAAAAGCTAAGTTCTTTGATAGGATCTGGAACGTTCCCGGAACTCGGCACAAATTGCCCAATGGGAGAATGGAAACAATCGGGCTTGGATATGTTCGGTCCAAGAAACGGGAGCTACTCCGCGACTGCTATGTCGTGTATAACTTTGATGAACAAGGAGATGCTCAATGGGAAGATGCTAGTCCTAAGCCGGAAAAAGTCCCCGACGTAAATATCCCCAGTCCGTCATTCGAAGAACAAATGAACAAGCTTATAAGGGAAGCTGGTCAAAAAGTCCGCGACGACCACAACCGCGAAATGGCCATCCACGAGAAAGTCAAAACGCAACGCCTCCTCCAACAGTCCATGAAAGACGAAAGTGCCGCTCCCTGTCAACCTGTTATAAAAAAGGCTCGACGCAAAGGCAGAAACAAGTCAAAAAGCGAAAGAGGCGCTCGACATCAACAAAGCGGGACTAAGAAGCCACGCAAGCGGGAATCGAGCGGTCCAGATCTGTCCCTTGTAAAGAATATGAGTCGAGCATATTCTTTTCCTCGGGACAAGACGAAGAAGATACTTGACCGAGCTATAAAATACCAGATGCTTACACTACCGGAGTCTAAACACCCTGAACAAGCAGGCGAAGTCTCACACCCAAACTATTGCTCTTATCACCGAGTAATAGGGCACCCTCTCGAAGACTGCTTCACCTTCAAGAACTGGGTTGAAGATCAGTATCAGCTTGGCAAGTTCGCTCTATCTGACAGTTGGAGGGTAACGCCGCCACAGAAGCACGAACCCAAAGCCACGAAAGCAGAACCAGATTCACATCGGTCTTCGAAGCAGGCTCGTACTTGTCATATGATAACAATATCGAAAGAAGAGCCCGAGAATATGGATGACCTTCCTTGGTGCTTCGAAAATAGCAATGACGAGGTGATCTCAGAATTCCCACCGGCGCCAAAAGAGCTGGAAGATGGAATACATATTACCGCAGATAACCTCAAGAAAATTGAGTTGGGGACGGCGAACGACCCGCGACCGACATTCGTCAGCGAGCTGCTATCTGAAGAAAGGATGGCTGCGTTAAAAGACGTGCTTGTACAGTATAGAGATTGCTTCGCATGGAACTATTCCGAAATGCCGGGACTAGATCCAGAAATTGCTGCGCACAAATTGGCGATATCTCCGGACGTCAAGCCAGTCAAACAGGCGCCGAGGAGAATGCGGCTCGAGCTTGAGATGAGCATCAACGCCGAGGTCAAGAAGTTAATCGACTCTGGCTTCATCCAAGAAGTTCAATATCCCGACTTGATCGCCAACATTGTCCCGGTGATGAAGAAGAATGGGACAGTGCGCATATGCATGGACTTCCGGGATCTCAATAAAACTTGCCTGAAGGACGATTTTCCAGTGCCAGTTACTGAACTGATGATAGACAATACGTCCATTCACGAGGTTTTCTCCTTCATGGACGGCTCATCAGGGTATAATCAAATAAAGATGCATCCTGAAGACCAGAAGCACACCGCTTTCCGGACCCCTCTGGGGATATTCTGTTACAAGGTGATGCCCTTTGGTCTAAAGAACGCCGGTGCCACCTATCAGAGGGCCATGACGAAGATCTTCGATGACCTTATACATGAAATCATCGAATGTTATATCGATGACCTCGTGGTTAAAAGCAAATCATACGAGGAACATCTCGAGCATCTGAAGACCGTATTTCAACGCCTTCGACAATACAACTTGAAGATGAACCCTCTTAAGTGTGCATTCGGAGTTTCTTCAGGCAAATTCCTGGGATTCATCGTCCGACACCGAGGTATCGAAATAGATCCGTCAAAGATCAAGGCGATCATGGACATGCCTCCGCCAAGAACTCTCAAACAGCTGCGGTCTCTCCAAGGGAAGCTCGCGTACATACGGCGATTTATAGCCAACCTTTCAGGCAAGTGCCGTCCTTACAGCCACCTGATGAAGAAGGGAACTCCGTTCGTCTGGGATCATAAATGCCAAGACGCGCTGGACGAAATCAAGCAGTACCTGCAGAACCCGCCAGTACTGGCTGCTCCGGTCAAGGGAAAGCCCCTCATTCTCTATACGACCGCCCTCGAAGGTTCTTTGGGCGCATTATGGGCGTAAGAGAACGATCAAGGGAAAGAAAGGGCACTCTTCTATTTGAGTCGAGTTCTTCTGGGGGCAGAAAGCAACTACCCCTCTATCGAAAAACACTGCCTGGCGTTGATCTTTGCGGTGACAATGCTCAGGCACTATGCGTTGGCGCATGAAGTCCGTCTCATTTCGAAGGTGGACCCTCTTAAATATTTAATATCGAAGGCCATATTGACAGGGAGACTCGCTAAATGGGCCCTGCTCTTGATGGAGTTCTCAATAATTTATCAGCCTCTTAAGGCAGTGAAAGGCCAGGCCATCGCCGACTTCCTCGCTGAGCACCCGATACCGGCCGATTCCCCTCTAAACTGCGAGCTGCCAGACGAACATGCGTTTGATGCGATCGACGGTAGTGATACTCGATGGGAGCTTTATTTCGATGGAGCATCCTCCATGAAGAAGCGCAAACAAAGCACCCCTATAATCAAATCGGGGGTAGGCCTTATCTTCGTAACCCCACAAGGAGGGATAATGCGCTTTGCTTTCTCCTTAACAGAGCCGAGGAAGAACAATGAAACCGAATATGAAGCTTTGATAGCAGGCCTCGAGATCGCCATCGACATGGGAATTGAAAACCTCCTCATATACGGAGACTCCCAACTGGTCGTTAGTCAAGTAAACGGCGACTACCAGACGTGCAAGCCAGAGTTGGTGAAGTACGGCGAAAAGGTGCAACAACTGTTGACCCAAATTCCTTCTTACACTTTGGAAAACATACCGCGTGCGGAAAACAGCAAAGCGGATGCGTTGGCCAAGCTCGCTAAAGAACTGGCTGACGAGAACCTCGATGACGTCAGAATCGTGGTACAAAGTCGTCGGGTGCTTGCCCCAGCAGAAATATCTCCGGAATCATCCGAAGAAAAGGGAGCGACTTAGCAGACGACCCTGAAAATAAAAGACCGGGAAAAGGCTGAGGATTGGAGAGAAGTATTTATAGACTACTTCAAATCCCATCGGACGCCTGAAGATGCGTCCTCAAGACATCAGCTCATGAAACGAGCTCTGTCTTTTGCCTTCGTCAATGATACTCTGTACAAGAGGTCGTTCGATTCTCTGTGGTTGAGATGCCTGGGACCTGACGAAGCGAAAAGAGTTGTTCAGGAAGTTCACGACGGACTCTGTGGTTCTCACCAAGCAGGCCCAAAGATGAAGTTGAAGATTAAGCGGATGGGTTACTATTGGCCCACGATGATTCAGGACTGCCTCGAATATGCGAAGTAATGCCACTCATGCCAAATCCATGGGGATTTCATCCACCAGCATCCGAATCCACTACATCCAACGGTGGCTAGCTGGCCGTTCGAAATGTGGGAAACTGACATAGTCGGCCCCATCGAACCAGCATCGTCTAGAGGACATCGTTTCATCCTGGCGACGACTGACTACTTCTCCAAATGGGCAGAAGCAGTACCGCTGAGGGAAGTGAAGACGGAGAATATCCTCCATTTCTTCAAGACGCACGTCATATATCGGTTTAGAACTCTGCGACGGATCATCTCCGATAACGGGCCAGCCTACAGAAGCCATAAGATCAGTCGCTTCGCGCAGCAGCATAACATAGACTGGAGATATTCCTCAGTTTATAATCCGCGAGCTAACGGTCTAGCTGAGGCCTTCAACAAGACCTTGACAAAGATCATGAAGAAAACGGTGTCCCGAAATAAGAAGGATTGGCACGAGAGACTGCAAGAAGCTCTCTGGGCGTATCGAACTACGTTCAAGACGGCCACGAACACAACGCCATATATGTTGGTATTCGGTACCGAAGTAGTACTCCCCCTCGAGATAGAGTTACCCTCTCTACGAGTGGCAGTCCACTACGAGCTGACGGACGAAGAAATGCTCACCTTCGGCTTGAGGAGCTTGATGCCCTTGATGAAACACGGCTCATAGCGCAACAAAATCTGGAGGCTTATAAAGCAAAGATGACGCGCTCATATGAAAGATTGACCCGGCCGAGGACATTCCGCCAAGGCGAACTCGTGCTAGTGGTCAAAAGGCCTATGATCCCCAATCGGGCCAAGCGGGGAAAATTCGAGCCGAACTATGAAGGCCCGTACATAATAGACAAGGTCTACCAAGGTGGAGCCTATCCACTCATGGATATGCACGGTGAAAGGCCTTTCAGGCCAATAAACGGTCGCTTCCTGAAGAAAAACTACGCTTAATGAGCCACAGCCTAGGTCAATGATAGATGACGACGACTATGTCCGCTCGCTATCTTCCTAAGCCCGAACTCTATAAGTAGTAGCCGACCTTCAACACCACGGACCGAAACGTCTTTAAACTAATGACAGACCGAAACGTCCTTAAACTAATGACGGACCGAAATGTCCTTAAACTAATGACGGACCACCACGTCCTAAAACTAGCTGTTGACCGAGATGTTGATAAACTACGGTGGATTGAAACATCATAAAGCCGATATAAAAAAAAAGATAAAAAAATAAAATAAACGGTATGTCCATAAGCAAAATGGGCACGGATGAAAACCCGAAAGGGCTCCGTGAGTAAAAACAGCAGGGCTGCCGGCGAGTGTTCGTGAAAACCCGAAAGGGCGTGACCTCGTAAAAAAAAAGAGAATAAAAAAAATTAATAATAAACGGTATGTCCATAAGCAAAATAGGCACGGATGAAAACCCGAAAGGGCTCCGTGAGTAAAAACAGCAGGACTACCGGCGAGTGTTTTTGAAAACCCGAAAGGGCGCACCCTCGTTAAAGGACACTTATAGGGTCCTCTCGACCTTGTAAGGAGAAACCACCCGTGTGAGAGCCTTACGACTCCCAAGGGAGCAACACACTTAGGGATCCTCACGATTCCTAAGGAGAAAATACACTTGCGAGTTCCTCACGACTCGTAAGGAGAACTCTCTTATGGGACCCTCACGGCTCATAAGATTTGAAAGTCTTAAGTTACAGAGACCTAAATCTGTACTTAAGCAACCCCCACAACCTTCGATATTGCCCTACAAGTGGTTCAATTCTGACCCTTGTATACAATCCACGGGCACGAATAAACATTTCCCTAACAAAGTCCCATTCGTGACTGGGGATATGCTTGCATGGTGAACAACCCTTGTAAGTCCTCGCGATTTATAAGGAGAAAACCCTCTTGTAGGATCCTTACGACTTACAGAGGAACATGCACTTAGGAATCCTCACGATTCCTAAGGAGAAAATACACCTACAAGATCCTCACGACTTGTAGGGAGAAATACCTTTGTGAGACCCTTACGGCTCATGAAGTCAAAAGCCTTAGTCGACAGGACCTTAACCCTGTTCGCTAAGCCACCTTTGTTCGACATCGACAGGGGCAAATGATGATTCGCTCCTGGCAATATCCCAGTTGTAGCGGTGCTGATGCCGAAATCGGTGTCTAATTTCAGGTTTACGGCGGAAAGCCAGTAGGCCACACATGCATACGAAATAGCCGAAATGATGGGGTAACTTGCAATAAAAAGCAGCAAGTAAAAACGTATGCACACAAAATAGCCGAAATGATTGGGCAACTCGCAATAAAAAGCAGCGCGTAAAAATAAAATAAACAGCCGAAATGATTGGGCACCGCGAGAAATAGCCGAAATGATTGGGCAATCGCGACTTTCGCGATATAAAACTGAAATGATGGAGCATCGCGGAAATAAAACAATAATATAAAAAAAATGATGAACTTTTGCCCTATAGGTGAGATCACGTCGATCCCTGTATACAATTCAAGGGCACAAATAAAGAGGGAACCATACCTTCCTAACAGGCTCCGCCAGAAAGCGAAGCCAAATCTCGACGGTTCACCAACAACCTAGAGACAACCGTGGCATTCGTCTCGATACAGCAGACGCAGTGTCAGCAAATGAAGCGAAGATCAAAATCCTAGCTTCATGGTTTTGACAGTAACTCATATAAAACCTGAAAGACTACCAGAGATCATCTCAACTCCAGGGAAATTAGTGTCCTTGGCAAATACCTCAATTCAGGGAAACTAACGTCCTGGATGAGAGCTTCTTGATTCCCGTCGGCCCGCAGAGAAACCAGTGTCTCCGCAGGAATACTCCGATTCGTTTCAACTTCGAGGAAACCGGCGTCCTCGGCAAAATACTTCGACTCAGGGAAACCAGTGTCCTTGATGAGAACATCTTGATTCGTGTCGACCCGCAGAGAAACTAGCGTCTTTGCAGGAATACATCGATTCGTTTCAACCCCAGGGAAACCAGTGTCCTTGGCAAATACCTCAATTCAGGGAAACTAGCGTCCTTGATGAGAGCTTCTTGATTCGCGTTGGCCCGCAGAGAAACCAGTGTCTCCGCAGGAATACTCCGATTTGTTTCAACTTCGAGGAAACCAGCGTCCTCGGCAAAATACTTCAACTCAGGGAAACCAGTGTCCTTGACGAGAACATCTTGATTCGCGTCGACCCGCAAAGAAACTAGCGTCTTTGCAGGAATACATCGATTCGTTTCAACCCCAGGGAAACCGGTGTCCTTGGCAAATACCTCAATTCAGGGAAACTAGCATCCTTGATGAGAGCTTCTTGATTCGCGTCGGCCTGCAGAGAAACCAGTGTCTCCGCAGGAATACTCCGATTCGTTTCAACTTCGAGGAAACCAGCGTCCTCGGCAAAATACTTCGACTCAGGGAAACCAGTGTCCTTGACGAGAACATCTTGATTCGCGTCGACCCGCAGAGAAACTAGTGTCTTTGCAGGAATACATCGATTCGTTTCAACCCCAGGGAAACCAGTGTCCTTGGCAAATACCTCAATTCAGGGAAACTAGCGTCCTTGATGAGAGCTTCTTGATTCGCGTCGGCCTGCAGAGAAACCAGTGTCTCCGCAGGAATATTCCGATTCGTTTCAACTTCGAGGAAACCAGCGTCCTAGGCAAAATACTTCGACTCAGGGAAACCGGTGTCCTTGACGAGAACCCCTTGATTCGCGTCGACCCGCAGAGAAACTAGCGTCTTTGCAGGAATACATCGATTCGTTTCAACCCCAGGGAAACCAGTGTCCTTGGCAAATACCTCAATTTAGGGAAACTATCGTCCTTGATGAGAGCTTCTTGATTTGCGTCGGCCTGCAGAGAAACCAGTGTCTCCGCAGGAATACTCCGATTCGTTTCAACTTCGAGGAAACCAGCGTCCTCGGCAAAATACTTCGACTCAGGAAAACCAGTGTCCTTAACAAGAACATCTTGATCCACGTCGACCCGCAGTGAAACCAATGTCTTTGCAGGAGTACATCGATTTGTTTCAACTTCGAGGAAACCAGTGTCCTTGGCAAAATACTTCAACTCAGGGAAATTAGTGTCCTTGAGGAGAACTGCTCGATTCATCTCGACTCGTGAGGAAATTAGTGTCTTCGCGAGGACTTCCCGATTCGTCTCAACTTGCAAGATAAAGCCTTAGGCATCAGGGATTAAAAAAAACTTGTTTCCTAAGAAGCACTGGGACCCTGCAAGTTGGCCTAAAACGGTCTCTTGCATACTATTCACGGGTCTCACTCTCCAAAGTCGAATCTCGAAAAGGAGGGAAACAACCGCTTATGCGTCCTCTCGACTCGTAAGAGGGAAAATTCTCTTATAAGATCCTTACGACTTGTAAGAGAAAACACGCTTAGGAATCCTCACGATTCCTAAGGAGAAAATACACCTATGAGATCCTCTCGATCCGTAGGGAGAAAAGTCTCTATGAGACCCTCACGGCTCATAAAGTTGAAAAGTCTTAGGCAGCAAATCTGAATCTGCGGCCTAAGCCATCGCTATCTCTTGAAGAAACCAAGATGCTTACTCTATTATCTGTCAACCATGTTTATCAAGATAGCATGCTGATAATAAGAGAAGGGAGAAAGCAAAGAAATGATATAAGACATTGCAAGAAAAAAATGTGTATCTTTATTTATTAATTCAATCAAGTACAAGGTGAATTGTACAAAAGAATAAAGAATGGATATATCTTATTCGAAAAAGAATTTTTTTTACAAGTATATCAATACAAGGGCAGCTACTGGGAAGGAAGCGTCTTAAATAACCCTATCAGTTGTTCACGCACTTCCTTCCATGCTTTCTCCTGATCGGCCACCACCGCCAGTTCTGCTTCCACTTGAGCCCGCTGTTGCAGGAAGGATGAAAGATGCTCCCCAACTGCCTGCTGAGCTGCTTTGCGGCCTTGGGCATCACGCTCGGCGGCATCGAGCTTCCGCTTCAGGTTTAGCCCATTAGAGATACGCTCCAGAAGACCCTCGAAGATAGCCTTCACCTGGACAGTGTTCGCCTCAACCTCAGCGCGCAGACGAGCCGTCTCGCTTGAGGTCTCTTGGCATTCCCTCAGCCTTAAAGCCGCTTCTTGTTCCAAGTGATGGAAGTAAGAAGCGCTTTGCTCGATCCATGCTGCTCTTTGATTGCTTGCGGCTAAGGTCTCGGGAGCAGGGTGCATAAACTCCGATTGATGCAGGCGGACCTCGATTTCCCTGCAATGATTAACGCAAAGCTCGATGACGCCTCCATCGTGAAAATTCACAAGCGCCGCCAACATCGGGTTAACCTCCGCAGCGAAATCCGCAGCAGATGGGGGAGCGTCTGCGTCAAGCTCTTCGACGTATCCGCTCAGCATGCCCAAGCTCATTACGGCACCCTTTGAAGACGGACGTCTCAGGAAGGGGCCTGCCGGCATTATAACGTGAGACTCAAAGGGTGCCGGAATCAGAACGACAGCTGAAAAAACAAAATACGATTAGATGATGGTTCAAGATATATGAAAAAGTCATCGACGGGATAGTTTACTATACCAGCTGCAGCAGGCGGCAAGGCAGGGAGGGCCGGTGGCGCGTCCGATCTCCTTCGATTTGTAGCACTGCAATCAGGACAAGGAAGAGTCAGAAATAATTCCATTACTGAAAAAAGAAAGACATCAATTGGAAACTATACTCACCAGTGCCACTGGAGGAAGAATTGAGTTCAGATGGGAAGGAGAAGTGCGGGTGCAACACCTGGTAGAGGTGATCAAAAAGTGCTCCTGCAAAGACGCAATAGTACGACATTAGTACATAGATCATGCGGCTGAAAGATAAAACTAATGGGTTGCAAATCCATACCTTCCAGCATCTGTGATGGTACGAAGGAAGGCTTAGAGGTGGCCACCGCCAAGGCGGTAGTTGACGGCGCCCCCTCGAGCAATGGATCGTCAGCACTGGCCGCACCTGCGTTTAAGAACAAAGATAAACCTGTCAGGAAGGATTATAAAATAAAAAAAAGGACAATAACCCGAAATTTACCTGATGAGCCGCCAGCCGAAACGGAGGCGTCTCCCTCCTCCATCGACATGAGTCCACCGCCCGTGGCCTCATCACCCGACTCAACGGGGGCTGTCGTCATGCTCGCGCGACCAGGAGACGGCGGAGGACTGTAGACGGGGAGAGCAATGATTGGAGCATTGCCAGACTCTTGAGAAAGAGCGGCTGGCTTGTCCCCGGGAGTCACGCCCGTCTCACCCGCTACTCCTTCAGGCTCGGTGGACGCTGCTGTCTCGTCCGCCGTCGCTATGGGGTCGCCGGTCTCAGGCGCTCCATTCGCTGCTGCCCCAGGCTCAGTTATAGCAGTCGTCTCATTTGCCGCTACCTCGGGCTCGGCATCAACGACCTTCTCTGGTGCAGCTCCCTCAGCCCCCAGCTCAGGTCCAGCAACCCCGGCGACGTCGCCCACCGTCGGCTCGGGTTCAGCCGATGCTTCTTCCTCTGTCCCCTTAGGTTCGATGGTTTTCGCCTCCCCTTCGATTGGACTTGGCCCTGCAGGACAAGATATATAAGAACCGACAGGTTTACAATTCTTACAACAAAATCTTGAAAGATACATTACCTGAGGTGGACTTATCGTTAGCTTCCCTATTCGCGCGCGCCACCTGTCTGTGAGCTGTAGACAAGGCGACCAGGGGCTCTTCCGAAATAGTATCGGCACGAGGAACGGTGCTTGGGCCTTCTCCCATGGCCAAAGCAGCTCTGCGTGCCTTCACCTCGCGCCTAAACCGCTTTCTCTCCTCCCGAGCCGTCAAGATGGACCTCTTCGAAGCTTCCTTCATCGAGGCGTCATCGTCTGTGTACAGAGATGCCTCCAAGTCCTTCAAGGCATCCCTTACCGACTCTTCGAGGTGAGACTCTCGCGGCGGCCCTGATGAGGTCGGGACATCAGTAGTTGGCCCGGGGAGAGTCCTCACATCGGCTTGCAAAATAGGTCCCGCAGTCCCTGCAATAAAACAAAGGAAATGTTAGATTGACCATAACAAAGGAGAATAAAAACTTAATGAATCGAAACATACCGAGCCCTAACGATGCTCTGAGTCGTTCCTCCTTTTGAAAGGTTTTGAGGGAAGCAGCAATAGCCTCTTCAGTGGTGACGCCTGTTTAAAGATGGGAAAAGCATTAGTCAAAGACAATAACAAAGATACGATGCGATAAAAGTGCGACTAGTAATTACCCGATTGCGCAAGCTTAGCTAGCCACGCGTCGCGCCTCGCCAATCGCTCTGAAGCTGCGATGGCGGCCGCCAGATCCGTGTCATCTGGCGGCATAACCAATCCTTTATTGGTCTTGTACTCGCCCAAGCCCTCGCTATAGGGAGCATGAGGTTCCTGACCGAACGCAACGTCAGCTGAGAAGAGCGACTTCTTCTTCCTCTTCTGCCCGCCAGCCTTGGGTGCACCCAAGATCAACTTGCGCTTTGCAGGCACCTTAGGGCGGAAGGTCCCGATATCCGCACCCACGCCGGACTCTGGCGAAATCACATTTACCGTCTCCACTGGAGCACGGGGTGCTGGTGGCGCATCCAAAGTATCAGGAGGCGGCAATCCGCGCGGAGGGCTCAACACGCGCGGTGGCCCAGCTCCGGCATCTTTCAGCGGAGGAATGACCGGGGTCCTTGGCTTCAGGGGAGCCTTACGGTCGCCGCCGGGAGGCGCACCCTTGCGGTCAACCAGCATGCGCTTCTCCATATGGATAACTGGACCCATTGCATGCGCGTACCAAGCCACATACGCGTTGAGGACCCTGGGAACACAGCTCGGCTCACTGATGAAGAAATAGGAGCCCGTGTTAAGCCGCATGAAATAGTGCATCGCACTCCTTATCCCCTCCCGGCTGGCCACGGGCTCTTCCAAAAAGGCTTCCAGCGGGATCCCCTGGTGATACCTGGATTGTTGGGTGAACCGGTGAGGGTTATACCTCATGAAAAGCGCCGTCTCATTCTGCCTAAACACCAGGTAGCCCGGTCGAATGGAGTAGAGGTGAAGGATCTCCCGGGCTTTCAATATGGAGGCCCCGTCCTTGAAGTCATCGCGCAGCGCCACCACCGACTTGGAGGTCTCTGAGCCTATGGTTATGACCTTATCCAAAAAAGAAACCTTCGCTCCGACCAGGTGTGGACGAAGGAGCAACCCCCTAGCCTCTCGCGGAGGCGCAACCACGATCGAGGCGCCGACCAGCCGCATGACTCTTGGGAGTCTGCACTTCTCAAAAAACGGAGGGATCTTATAGATGCCGAACACCCCATGCACATGCATTTCCATCCACGAGGTGAAGTAGTGCATCGGGAAATTAGCAGGCTGCACCCCAGGTTCATTAGCGTCCGCCGCCATGCTAAGTCCATTATATAAGTGAGCCAACCCGGCGATTCCTATTGTCAACTGCAGGCCAGCCACCATCCGATGCGCTGGGTAGAAAATGGACGGACGCATATGGCGCGGGTGCATGGGGAGCGCGAGCTGTACAGCCACAATCCCAGGAACCCTACAAAAAAGGTCTCCTCATCCATGCCCGAGACGGCGATTTCTGACAAAGGCATGACGGCGGCGCCGGGGAGATAAAAGTCCTTCTGGTCGTCCTCCGATGTTGGTCGACGGTCCAAGCCGAAGCCGAAAGGGTCATCAAGCTTGGCGAACTTCTCGCTCCGCTCAGATAGAAACTCCGGTCGAATGAAGCGGGCGATAAAATCTGCGAAACCGACTCCCCGGACCCCTGATTCCAGATAGAGCCCTTCATATATGTCTAGCACCTGGATAGCTTTCTTCGGCGTCAGATCAAACACCAGCGGCTTGGTGGCGAAGACATATTCGTCAGGAGGAAGCAGCTCCTCGTAATGCTCCTCCCTCATCGGCAGACCCGAGATATCGGCGAACTCTTCCAAGGAGATAGAGACTTCCATGTCCGTCATCAGGAAGGTGTGGGTAGGGATATTCCATTGTTCGATAAAAGCCTTAATCCACCACGTTGGAGGAGAGGGGTACTCTAAAAGCGAGACGTAGATTGCCGAATACAAACCAATCTTCATCAGACGAGTCCTCTTCGCCGATAAGATGTACCGGGCCCACTGCAAATATCCGGCGGGTGGTCGCGGGGTCAATCCAATGTTATAGGCCTGTCCCCAAGGGCGTGCTTCACCCTGACAGATTCGCCTCCCCAAAATGTCTATTGCCGGCGGCGGCTGCACGGGAATAACACCAATTGCAGGCTGGAGGAGGTCATCCGAATTCCAATTTTTGACCTCCACGGCATACTTCACCGGGGGTTCATCCGCATAGGGGATCGAAAATATGGGCTCAGACGACATAGCGGAACCGAAGCTTCGGCGACCCTGGATGATCTCGTTATACCACCTACCCCACAGGTGAAGATTTTTGTGCTCAGGGTCATGATCCTTGATGAGAGTGAGCACCTCTCGGTCCACTGGTGCCTGGGGAAATCCTCCCTCCGAGCGAACAAACGGGAATGATAGATCAGCAGGCATGTTTCCTGTGGAGGGACAAAAATTAGCCGTCAGTGTTGTAATTCCAACGCTTGGCGTTTTAAAATTTATACCACACTGCAATGCAGTGGGTAGGGGACCAAAGGGGGACCCACAAAATCTGGATGACAGTGCATCAGTTAATAAGACAGCCCCATCATTGGATGAGACTGTCAATTAATGAAGAGATCCCTAAGAGAATATCCTCATTAATGGGAAATCCCTAGAGACAAGGAGAAAATCTCCTCTTTCAGAGCAAAGCTCTATCACAGAGTAACATTTGTGAAACTCTGGTCTCAAGGGAATAAAATTTCCTAAAAAAGAGCCTAGCTCTGTAATAATGATGGAAAGATCCATCAAAAGAAAAATTTAACTCTTGAGAGAATTAAAAATTTTGGGATCTTAAAAAAATACATGAAAACTCTTAGGAGTTCTTCATTTTCAGATCAAAAAGATCTACATTTGTGATCCATGAGCAAAGCTCTGTTCATGGGTTAAAACCCATGAAACAAGATCTCTGTAGATCCATGGACTCTTGAGAGCAAGGCTCTGTTGGTGAAACCCCAAAAGGGTTTTCTTTAGATCAAAGATCTATGAGAGCAAGGCTCTGTTAATTAAAATTAATTTAATTTAATTTAATTTAAGTTAAATTTTACCTAAAATGATCTAAAATTTGAAATCTGAAGTTCTTAAAAAGAAACGAGAGCAAGGCTCTAAAATTCTTAAAAAACAAGAGCAAGGCTCTGAAAACTCAAGTTCTTGAAAATAGGTAACTATTTACTGAGGACCAAGGGTCCTATTTATAGGCGCTTGTACCCCTTCAACTTATCAGTTGATCCAATAGCTAGGATCTTGCCACCGCTGTACTCACGTGTGCGCCACGTGAGCGCAACGGTAGGGGGCATTTGTTTCCCCCAATCAAAGCAAAGCTCTGTTTGAATTTCAAAAATTCAAAAATTGAAGCAACGCTTCAAATTCTTTGCGCTGTGCGCAATGCGCCACGTGTCAGAAGCTGATACGTCAGCGCAGCGCCCAAGCCAGCGCGCCCAATTAGAGCAAGGCTCTATTTAAAACAAAATTAAAAGAAGCAATGCTTCAGATGCGCTGCGTTCTGCGCTGCGCGACACGTGTCAGCACAGTTGCGCTAGCGCAGATGCGCTGCGCTCTGCGCTGCGCGACACGTGTCAGCGCAGTTGCGCTGCATGACACGTGTCAAGCGCTGGTGTATCTGCGCCAAACAGAACTAAAATTCCAGAAAGATCTTTCTGTTCTTGTTAAAACAAGAAGATTGTCTTCTGTAAAACAGAAGCCCTTGGATCAAAGATCCAACGATGGGGAAAATTCCCCAAATCACTCAGAGAATGATCTCTTTAACAAATTTAACAAATTAATGGGCACTATATAAAGGCCCCTAGACCCCAATTCCAAAAGACAACACAACACAGAGAATAGAGAAACCCAAGAAACAGAGAGAGAACTCTGAAGAATTTTGAGAAGAACTCAAAAAGAAAGAAAGGTAAAACCTTTGAATAAGAAAAGAAGAACTTCTTCTGAATAGATCATTGATCTAAGAACAAGATCAAGAATCTTCAATAAAAAAATAATAAATAATAACAAAGGCATTGTCTTTTTTATGAACCATTGGTTCTGGAATCTTAAAGATTCTTTTCTTGGATCAAGAAATTAAAATAGTGCCTTGCACTTGCAATTCTGCACTGTTGCGCTCCTGGTTTGGCGCAAGCCACCAGAGAGCACCACGTGTCAGCACCCGAATAACTTGCGCGATGCGCTTTTAAGATAGAGCATTGCTCTCTGAAATTGGCGCAACTCACCAGAGCGTGCCACGTGTCAGCAGCGCAACAGCGCAGCGCACTGCGCATGCGCTCACTAGAGCGTGACACGTGTCATCTCCACGTGCGCTTGCACTCAATAATTGGCGCAAAGCGCCTGACAGGCCACATAGCCACTGTCAGTTTGATTAATGCACTGCAGAAGGGCCAAGCCCAATTAAAAAGGGCCTAACAGGCCTAATAAAATGCAATGCATTATTTTAAAAAGGGCATAGCCCAAACAAAAACAGATGCTGTGCATCATTTAAAAGGGACAGAGCCCAAATCAAAAAGGCTTAGCAGGCCAAAAGAAAATGCAGTGCATTATTAAATAGGGGCAAAGCCCTAGCACAGGCCTAATAGGCCAAAGATAAAACGTTGAATATTCTCAACTGGACTTAGCCCAATCATGGCCGTAAGTCCTCAAATTAAATTGACTGAGCAAGACTGCTCTCTTAAATCAATTTACATCCGGTTCAAGGGTACATCTTTGAGCTCCTCTGACACCTATCGTTGTAATCCTTCAACGACGTCAGAGAGGTGACGGGTCCCGACAACCACACATCGATACGGACTGTGGGGTCCTTAAACTCATGGACTAATGCGTCCTTAAACTAATGGACTAATGCGTCCTTAAACACACCCATACGGACTGTGGGGTCCTTAAACCCATGGACTTATGCGTCCTTAAACTAATGGACTAATGCGTCCTTAAACACATCTATATGGATTATGGGGTCCTTAAACCCATGGACTAATGCGTCCTTAAAATAACATCCGTCCCTAAAACGGGAACGATGGACCACCATGTCCCTAAACTGGCAATGGACCGCAATGTTCTTAAACTACCTATGGACCCCTATGTCCCTAAACTGGAAAGTGGACCACCATGTCCCTAAACTGGCAATGGACCGCAATGTCCTTAAACTACCTATGGACCACTACATCCCTAAACTAGAACAATAGAGCCCCCAAACGCTCTTTTGTTGGATCTAAACGATCCCGTTTAAGTTGATCTTAGCCTCAAATCTGGCTAACGCATCCTTAAACAATCAAATTGGACTATAAAACTCCCAATCAACTTTGGTTCAAGGGTACATCTCTGAACTCCTCTGACACCTGTCGTTGTGATCCTTCAACGTTGTCAGAGAGGTGACGGGTCCCGACGACCATATATTAAATGGACCACTACGTCCCTAAACTGGAATGCTCTTTCCGTTAAGTCGATCTTAGTCTCAAATCAGACTAACGTATCCTTAACGAACGTTTAAGTTGATCTTAGCCTCAATATGGCTAACGTATCCTTAAACTAAAACACCAAACCCAAATCTAAGTAAATACGGATTTGGACTAATCCACGTCCTACGGGCGACGGCATAACTTAGTCTCCATATACAATCCACGGGCATCCACAAACAAACAAACACACACGACACGGAGTGAAATTTCTGGAGAAGGAAAAAGTGGTTACCGCGATGTGGTAGCGTAATTAACTGCAGGGGCTTGCACCTGCAGGGAAGAGCATCCCCAAAATCAAAATACCCCTCAAGCGAAGGGGAATCTGACAAAGTCTGCTACATCGGCTGCATCCGTCTAAACCTCCGATACACGGTGTCATAAATCAACTTGGCATCTTCGGAGAGGTAGACGGATAAAACCAAATAGCATCTGCCCCGAATCTCAGGCAAGACGTCTTCACGTCGTCGCCGTCTTTCGGAGGGGAACAAGACCCCCATGTCCCTAAACTGGAACATGGACCCCCACGTCCCTAAACTGGAACATGGACCACTATGTCCTTAAACTAGAACAATAGAGCCCCCAAATGCTCTTTTGTCGGATCTAAATGATCCCGTTTAAGTTGATCTTAGCCTCAAATATGGCTAACGTATCCTTAAACCTTCAAACAGACTTTAGTCCCAAATTGGACTATAGATCCCCCAATCAACTTTGGTTCAAGGGTACATCTCTGAACTCCTCTGATATCTGTCGTTATAATCCTTCAACGTCGTCAGAGAGGTGACGGGTCCCGATGGCCATACATTCAACGGACCACCATGTCCCTAAACTGGAAAATAGAGCCTCAAATGCTCTTTTGTCGGATCTAAACGATCCCGTTAAGTTGATCTTGGTCTCAAACTGGACCAACGTATTCTTAACAAACGTTTAAGTTGATCTTAGCCTCAAATACGGCTAACGTATCCTTAAACCAAAACCCCAAACCCAAATCTAAGAAAATACGGATTTGGACTAATCCATGTCCTACGAGCGACGACATAAATTAGTCTCCGTATACGATCCACGGGCAACCATAAACAAAATAAACACCCACGACACGAAGTGAAATTCTGGAGAAGGAGAAAGTTGTTACCGCGATGCGGTAGCGTAATTAACCGCAGGGGCTTGCGCCTGCAGGGAAGAGCGTCTCCACAATCAAAAAACCCCTCAAGCGAGGGGGAATCTGACGAAGTCTGCTACATCGGCCGCATCCGTCTAAACCTCCGATACACGTTGCCATAAATCAACTTGGCATCTTCGGAGAGGTGGACGGATAAAACCAAATAGCATTTGCCCCGAATCTCAGGCAAGACGTCGTCTTGGCCGTCTTTCGGAGGGGAACAGCGTATGATATTAAAGGAGGAACATTAGTCTTCCTACAACGTTCATCCAGGATCTACTAAGATGTATCACGATTTACGATACATATACTGTTGGGAATGGATGAAACGCGATGTGTCTGACTTCGTTTTGAAATGCCTGACTTATCGGCAAGTCAAAGCCGAACATCAGAGGTTGGCCGGAGAGTTGCAGCCTCTACTCGTTCCGGAGTGGAAATGGAAGAAGATCTCCATGGAATTTCGTTGTGGGTCTACCCAGGTCTAGCAGAAGGTATGACTCCATTTGGGTGATTGTGGATCGATTGATGAAGGCAGCTCACTTTCTTTCAGTGAAGACTACTTTCGGGTATGCTCGGTACGCCTAGATCTATATTGATGAGATTGTGCAGTTGCACAGAGTTCCGACCTGTATTGTTTTTGACAGAGGCACACAGTTTACCAGTCGTCTCCGGCAGAAACTTCAGGATGCTTTGGGCACTCGCTTGAGTTTCGGTACTGCCTTCCACCCACAGACCGATGGCCAGTCGGAGCGTACGATTCAGACTCTTGATGATATACTCCGAGCTTGTATGCTGGATTTGAGTGGCAGTTGGGATCGTCACTTTCCTTTGATTGAGTTCTTCTATAATAATAGCTTTCAGGAGATGATTCGGATGGCACCATTTGAGGCGTTATATGTGAGGAAGTGTCGGTCGCTAGTTTGTTCGACCGAGCTTAGCGAGAGCAGCCTCCTAGGGCCTCAATTGGTTCAGGAGACTACCGAGTAAATCCAGATGATCCAGGATAGGATGAGAGCATGCAGAAGTCTTATGCCGATCGCTATCGACGTAGACTTGAGTTTGATGTGGGAGACCATGTATTTCTCCGTGTCTCTCCGATGAAGGGTGTGATGCGATTCGGGAAAAAGGGAAAGCTCAGTCCCAGATATGTTAGACCCTATGAGATGTAGCGTATCGTTTAGCACTTCCACCAAGTTTTCCCGATGTGCATCCTGTGTTACACATGTCCATGCTTCTCAAGTATCTTCATGATCTTTCTCATGCTATTCAGCATCAGACTATACAGCTTGAGCATTATTTATCTTACACTGAGCAGCCGGTAGCTATTCTCGACTGGCAGGTGAAGAACTACGATCAAGCGTACTTCCATCTGTAAAGGTTTTATGGCGCAGAACAAATAGCGAAGAGGTCACTTGGGAAGCCGAGGATGTGATATGGAAGAAATTCCTGCATCTTTACAAAGGTATGTGTGTTTAGGTTTTAATTCGGGGACCGAATTTTCTTAAGGGGGGATATTGTAACATTTCAGAAATTTTTTAGATAATTAATTATTTTATTTTATTTTTAAAAAAAGGTTATTTTAAATTTTATAATTTTGATAAAAAGACTTTTTATAAATGGTTATGGTATTTAAACATTATTGTAATTAGTTTAGCTGACTTTTAGATTGTAAAGAAAGTTTTATGGTGAGAACTCTTTTGTGTGAGGGTTTATATGCAAATGGTTAAGCTTACCTTTTACCTCACATACACCACACCTTGAGTGCACCTTGAGCCTACACCTCACCCTTCTCTCATGCCACTTCACCCTTCCAACAAAACTCCATACTTAAACCATTTCCAGCATTTCAAACTGAACAAAAACATCTCTCACCAAAATCCTCATCTTTTTCTTCAAAGTTCTTCACAAGTTCATGAAAATGACTAGAATTTTTATGTTCCTTGGTTCAAATCACTCAAGTTAGGACTCCTCATCTCTTTGTGCACATCTTGACAATTGATCTGTGGAATTCTTCAAACAAGTATAACACCCAACTTTTCTGGTTTGTTAAGAGTTCTGTACAAATTAACGTTTACGATATCGGAAAAAACGTTTTTAGTTTAGAGTTTTAGCTCTATTAGTATCTGCTATAGTTATAGTCTATATGTAAATCTAACAGTACAGTAGAATGATATTAGAATCTAAAGTCCCCCTAGAAACCCGGACCCATCCTCCATAGTTCGACCGGCGAAATCCATGAAATTCCCGACACCGCCGGTTTTCCTGAGGAGTTGGGTTTTGAAATTTAGTGGGTATCTCTCTGTAGGTTATATAAGGTCTTTGATATACTTTGATATTCTTAGATAGTCTGTAAAAAAAATCTGGAAGCTAATTGCTTTGCTTTGCTTTTTATAATATTTTAACGTATGATACGGACATTTCGTGTCACGTTTTTGTGTTTTCGCAAAATACGACGAGTCGGGATAGCTCTAGTTAGCTTTGGGTCTGTATAGCACACGATATGCAAACGTATCACGTTACGTAAGTTAGGTCACTTAGAATTTACGTATTCGCCGTATCGGAATTTAGCCGCTTATATACGAAAGTTTCATTTCGATGTTAGGTTTGACCGCGGGGACTTCGAAGGCAGCGAGAAAGGGAACAGGAGCGATGGGATTCGAGTAGATCACGACTTGTTCCGGTGAGTAGACTAAATATCTACCGGCGACATTGTATGGATGGCGTATAGCGCCCGAAACCAGAAATTTTGTTATACTTGTTTTCCATTCATGTTGTTTGCATAATTAGACTTAGTATTGCATTGTATGCATTCATACATATTAATCGCTATTGCTTAACACTTGCTAGGACACTTGCACTATTACCGATGAGTTATGTTGCACCTGCACATGCTTACATACTACACTACACTCCATCGGTAATTAACATGTCACGTAGACACCTAGAACTTGTTATGTCACCTATAATCTATTGCGCACTGCTAGTACCATTAATAACCGTTGTCACGCAGTATTGCTATTATTTTGACACATATTATATCTCATTGTCATTATTATTACTTGTATCATGAAATATTGAATTATGAGATTTTCCTTGTTTTGAGTTTTTATTCACTACATGTTATAATTTTACGGGTCTCCGTGATTTATATGATACGTCCACCATGAGTTATTGTTTTTATGATTTGGTTTTATTCCAAACCGAGTGGGGGATCTATACGGCTGCGGATTTTTACGTTATCCAGACTGAGTGGGGAAGTATACAGTCGGATATATGGTTGACCCGGTCGAGACCGAGGGACAGGAAAGTCTCATTAGAGGCAGAGAGCCTAGCGAGGACACTCGATACTGGAGATAGTTTGAAAACACGGCGGATATCTTGAGGATATCGACCGATGTTGTTGGCTGTCAGGATCGTTCGGGGAACGATACCTGCTAAAACTGAAGATTTGTGTCGATATTTGACACTAGATTTGTAACGATCCTAATATTACTATACCTTCGTATTTTCTTTCTTTAGTAAAATATTGTATTTAATTATTCTTAGTATTTTTCCGTATATTTTGTTTTTATTAAATATATTATTTTATTATTCCATCTATTTTTCCCAGACTCATTTCTTTAAACTAAATCTTAACCAATTTCAAATTAAACGCAAGACCTGACCCAGCACATAACCCAAATCCAATTTCATTTTCATTTTCTTTTATAAAACTATGAGTCCAAAAGGCCACTTTCGTTTTAAACAACAACATATATTTAATTCTTATTAAATATGTGCATGAACAACCTTATAGCTCATTGGTTAAATTCTTGCATTGTTATTCCATAGGTCACATGTTCAAATTCTCATTCTTGCAATTATTTTTTTTATCGTTTTTTATCCTTCTCATAACCTACAAATGAGATCTTTCATTTCATCTTCTTTTAACTCCCAAAATAATTAGAATGGTTATAAGCTATAATTTATTAGAATTATGGTGGTCATAAACTTTTTTTTATATGTCACTCTCATTTCTTTTCTTCATCTCATATTTCTATTATTTTCTATCTCTCTCTTCATTTCTTCTTCATCCCACCTTAGACATTTCTTTTTGATCAATTCTAAAAATAAAATAAAATCTCTTTTCCCTTGAGCTTGGAGAAGCACCGGTTCCATCAAACGTCAAAGATCCGGTTGAAGATTTTATCTAAACGGTGAGCCGGTTGTTATACCGACTCACACAACCTGTAAGTCCCTTCTCTCTCCCTCCCTCCATCTATTTATTCTCCTCTTGTCATACCTCGTGAACCCCTTCTTCTTTTCATATCGTAATCTGTAAGAGAAGATAAATATAAACATATACATATATATAAGTCTACATATATATGGTTCTATATGGTTTAATAATGCATTATTGCCTCTTGTTCAAATTAAAGTGTTTTCAATTCTTTGTTAATAACTATGAATGTTTATTACGAGTTGTGAGAACATAAATTTCAGGCCACAATATATCTTTAATGTCTCATGAAATCGGTTTTCTTATTAAAAGAAAAATAGAAGCTTGCATAAAAATACTAGTTAATCTTTTTGCCGATTTTAGTATACACATCAATACTTTTACCTTTAAAATAATTTTTAGAAATTAATTTTTACTTCTGGAAATTTCAAGAAATTTATATTTTATAGAATATATTTTTGTGTACACGCTGTAAAATTTTTAGATCGAATCACTTAACGGTTTAGGAACTATATCGTTTTTATTTACTGTTTGTAGAAACAGAAAACCGTATTTATTGGTCAACTTCTACGACATATAACTTGGTCTACGGATATCCAAATTGAGAAAAATCAATTGTTTTGTATATCTACATCGAAAGATCTAGATTTTATTAGTTTTAATATTTTACTAAAAATTGACGTAAAGTATAGAAAACCGCGTTACAATATTAAGCGACGAATCTAGACAGAATCTGTCCCGATTCGCACACTGTTTTTAAATAGGACATAACTCGAACTCCTGATATCCGTTCATGACAAACTTTAGATGCGTAGATGCACAATTAATAGAAATATAATTTCATGTATATTATATTACTTATAAATGCATGAAATAACCCGATAAAGGCTTTACAAAACAATATATGGTTGCTATCCAGAAATCTGAATTTCTGTTTTAAACGCTGATGTTAAAACGATTTTAACTAGAGCTTCAGAAATCCAAATCGCGCGAATCTTAGTGTTTTGGATAATTAATCCGAATGGCATACAATTTTCTAATAATTTTTGTAATCTGAAGCCCGATAGAAATTAACTCAAAATGCGTTTTAAAAATGTATGACGGTGCATAATAGATTCTGATCTGTTTTGTGCGACGATACGAAAATATGTATATCTCCAAAACCGGTAGTCTTATTTAGGAGAGACTGGAACTCACGTATGCATAACACTTAAGGCTATGTTTTCATTTATATTTTGATTTCAAATGACTTGATTAACTAGTCATACATATCATATATTTACAACATTGTTTTGGACGTTACTTGTATACTTATTTCATATCATGTTCTGTGATTGCTTATTTTTTTTTATTTATATGACTTATGATTAAATCATTACATGTTAGAATTGACTTGATATTGACACGACTTAATCATGAATACTTGAACCCAGTATGTATACTTGAACCAAATTGACTCGAACCATGAATACAATTGGCATGACTTGCACTTGACATGACTACATGAACTCAATCTTGAAAACTTGATATCATACATCACCTTTTGTATTCATGGATTCGATCAAGACTCGTAAAATTAATCATAAATTAATATAAACGGGGTGTTGGGGTAGTTTGAGTATAAATCCAATGGAATCTCATGAGTCCTATTAATACAAAATCATGTTGCTGTGGTACCGGGCTGAAACGGTACAAAATCATGTTGTTGTTGTGCCGGGCTAAAATGGTATAAATAATGTTGCTGTAGTATCGGGCTGAAAGAGTACAAATCACGAATTCATGAATGAGGGCCCATGTTTTCAAGCCCTTGGATGATAGCCGGTTGGGTTTGGAATACTTCAATAATAATTGAAGTCCCGCTATTTTGGGCCCGTGATTCATTGCCCTTGGACGATAGCCTTGGGTTCGAGAATACTTTTGAAATTTGTTGACATTCATACTTGAACTCACGTTAGTTTCTTTTACTCTTTTAGAGACCTTTTAGAACACTTACATTCACTTCATGTACATTATACCTACACTCCACGGTCATGCTATACTTATTTACTATGTTCATGTTATATTGCCATGCTTACATAGTTGTCATTAACATTACCATGTTATACTTGTTCATATTTTATTTCCATTCATACTATATCACATGTCACCTTGCATATTCATGTATATACTTTCACATCCCACCTTTTTTGGGGACTTACCGAGCGCAAGTTCGCTGACGGGCATTCCACCCATTTCTTTATTTCCTTGGAATGTTCGTTAGATAATCTAGAGATTGAGGAGATCGAGCCGAGTCAGGAGGATTACTCTTAGTTTGCAGAGCAGACCGACTATTAGTTCTTTCTTTTCAGCTTTTACTTCTTGTATGTTACCTGTTTAGGCACTTTCTTTTATGCATCTTTATTTTCAGACATCATGTATTCAGTTTGAAACTTGTGAAAGTTGGGAATGTAAATATATAAAGTTGGATTTTCATTATCATGTCTTTTCTTGTCATTTTATATTGCTTATATATACTTAGCGTATTTGTTTCGAGAAATGACTTTCTCGGAATAAATACGCCGCGGGCTTGTCATATGCCGTTACCGCTCTTTTGGGAAGCGAGGCGTGACAGGATTTGAGGATAGTTTATGAAAATGACCAAGATTTTGGAACACTTGATGAGATTTCTGTTTTCTTTTAAACATGCACTATAGTTATATTCATGTTCATTGCTATCACATATCATGACTACCTGATGCATAGTTTTGGTCGCTATTTCGTTTATGCATACAATTTCAACTATTGGATGTTAGTTTATTCGCTGAGTTGGAAACTCACCCCTGTTGCGCTTTAGTTCCTTGTAGGAGACGCGTGGACGCATAGCGGCGTTGCGGACATATATATTACATCTTTCATCACTTATTTTGTTAGGTGGATTACATGTTTAGTAACCGCCTCTTTTGGGTATTTTGTATTTTGTATCCAGCGTCACTCCATCAGACCATGTATATTATTTGACTTAGAACGAGGGTATACTTATGTATGTATTTTGGGTCGATTGAGTATAATTGACTAGTTATGTTTTATTGTGCTTTCTGTTACTTATGCATGTGATTCTTCGCTTTTGAGCGTCGTATATTATTTGCGTGGGTTGTTTCCGCCGATTGGCGTTGATTTTTACTCCCAAGTAGGGGATGCTACTATTATTATGTTTATATACTTGTTTTTCTCAAAAATTACGAAGGAGGCGCTGTCAAAATTTCCAACATTAAAACCAATTGTTTTAACCTCATTTCAAAAAAAAACATTCAGCTTATGCTTTAAACTAAACAATCTTTGAATTTAAAATGTTGTCTCATTTTCATTACTTTTTAAAATTGTACCTCCTTATTTTTGCAAACAGGGTTTGGATTTTGGTTTCTGGCTTACTTGGATTGTGTCAGCATCTTTAGACGTCACACAATGTAATTTCCGGTCACGTGCCAAATTCGGATCATGACACTAGGTAAAGAAAATATCGAGATCAAAATATCTCATTTACCTAACATATCTAAGGGTTTAACCCATCTTAAATAACTTAGTTCTTTCTCTGGATCTGAGATCCACAATACAAGTCTCGCACAAATTGAGAATTTAATTCTCACCGAAAAGATCTTATTTTTGAGAATCAAAGATTTAGAGAAGAACAAAGTTGAAAAGAATGAAGATGGAGTCCATAATACTCTAGGAACTTAGTTCTTTCAAATCAAGAACTTAGTTCTTAAAAGAATCCGATCCAAGTTCCTCAAAATAGTGATCTTGGTGATCGTTAATGGTCAAAATGCCATTAACATATATTTAAGTTCTCTAAAAATATCAACAGAGATTAAATCTCCAAAAAAACAGCGCCTCACGTGAAAAGCACGTGAGCGCCCAAGGCCAAAAGCTCGGCGTCCCACGTGAAAAGCACGTGAGCGCCCAAGGCTAAAAGCTCAACGCTTCATGTGAAACACACGTGAGTGCCAGAGAAAAATTAGTGCTTAGCACTATTATAGCGCCTCACACGATATACACGTGAGCGCTATATGCAACTGAGTGCTTAGCACTGCCGGGTGTTATAGAACCCAATCTTAGCCCAACCTGACTAAGCTCATATTCATGATATCCACACTGATATCCAAACTGATCTTAGTCCCATACATGACTAACGATCTTCATTCCATATTTTCTAAGTTAATCTTAGTCTCAAATATAACTAATGATTTTTAGATGATCCACCATGATCTTTTCCCTCAAATATTAGATTTGGTACAAGGGTACATCTCTTCACACCTCTGATATATGTCGTTGTAATTTCTCAACGTCTTCAGAAAGGTTGTGGGTCCCGACAACCAACGACTCTTTTCTCTTCCCAAGTTGATGTAAAATTTCATCAAGACAGAAATGATACATCCCATATTGATGCACTTCCAAATTGACGTGCACACCTCAAATCGAATCGCACCCCAAATTGGACGCATTCCTTGTCACCATCGTTCACTCCACCATGTAATAAATACACAAGCGCGCAAGATGAATGATGGACTGAAATGTCCTTAAACCAAACTTCGTCTCAAACATGGGAATGTTGGACCGAAATGTCCTTAAACTAATATTCGCCCCAAACACGGCAATAATGGACCGCGATGTTCTTAAACTAATATAATTGAGCCCATATACTCATTTGTTTCTAAGTTGATCTTAGTCTCAAATATGACCAATGATCCTTAGATCAAACCCAAATATCCCATGAACTGATGGACCTCATTTATATGAGATCCGCGTCCTAAGTTCGTTCCCGTTGGCAAACCAAGCTACCAACGTGGATCCCGTCAAGCAAATCCTTGATCCAAACCCAAATCTAAAATATACGGATTTGGACTAATCCGTACCCTACGGGCGACGACATAAACTAGTCTCTGTATACAAACCACGGGCAATCTAAACAAACAAAATAACACACGACACGAAGTGAACCGCTGGAGAAAGAGAAAATGGTTATCGCAACGGGATAACATAATTAACTGCAAGGGGTTACGCCTACAGGGAAGAATGTCCCCACAATCAAAATCCCCTCACAAATGGGAGAGAATCTGATGAAGTCTACTACAACGGTCGCATCTATCCAAACCTCCGATATACGATACCATAAATCAACTTGGTATCTTCGGAGAGGTGGGTGGTTATGTCCAAATAGCATCTGCCCCCAAATTCAGGCAAGACGATCTATCCCAGTTCGTCTCTGTTTTTGGAGGTAAACAGATTCTGACACGCCGGATGGGACCTCATCCTCTTTCCACTCCACACTTCGTGTGTCGTGTTTTTCCGCGATCAAATAATCACGGTATATATGTTTGTAGTTGCCTTTAGGTGATGGGATATTGAAGTTGGCATTTCGTCTCTTTGTAGAATGGCATTTACTTCCACTCACAGCAACTCCGGCTCTGTCACATCTGGTGGAGTCAAATATGGGCCACTTGCAGTCTTAACTCTCTACAATCCAGCTCTTCAAGAAATCAATAGACTTATCTTTGGGTCTATGTTCCCATCTTTTACCCTCGGTGCCTCAACGCCGAAGGTGGAAGCCCAGAAGAAGTATGTCTTCCATAGACCGGATCCTTCAACTTCAGTTTTGCTGATGGAATCAGTTTTAAACAACTGGCACCTGCTAAAAACTAAGGTCGATGTAGGGGGAAGAATATTCAAGCTCTCAAAGGAAACAGGGGGCAGGATCAGCAAAATCCTGAGGCTAATAAAATTCCAGCAGTAAGAAATGGTCGACATCGATATCGACGTCGTACAAAACAAGCTGTGGGCAGTTCTCCATTCGTGTTGACTCCATCCGCTTCAACTCCAAAGGCGAATGCTGCTGTTCTAATCAGAAACAGTTTTGAACTGTTGCGAAGGGTCAGACAAAATTCTCCCACCACAATATTGAAGAAATCTCCGTAGCCCATGGAGATCCGACGAGAGCAGAAAACGGTTCGCTCTCCGAGAGATCTGTCCTCATCCATATATAAGGTGTGAAAGCTGGTGAAGAACTCATTCATCGTTTGCGGCTCTTCCCCTAAACGTCAGCCAAATTCTGAAAAATCCCCTTTCAAATACAAGGGGACTAAAAAATTGATGATTTCTAAGTTTAACCCTCAGTCCTTTATATAGCCCCAAAGCCAGAAACCATAGATCCTCAGAATTAGAGTTAGTTGTAGCAAATCCAACCTGAAAATCCTAACTCCTGATTCGGTGAATCGGCCGCGGATCCGCCTCATATTGCATGGTTTGGCCGCGGATCCGCGGCTGTTTGGTGAGATCTTGAGTGCAAATTTCTGGGGTTTTATTCTTGTGACACATGGAGATTTAGTTGATTCTTCGATTTTCTTTAATATTTCGGCAGATTTTTGATTTCCGACATCTTAACATCTCGATCTCCTGACCTGAGCCAAAGCTTGCACCATATCTCAAAGAATAATGTTAGTAATATTTGGTATTTTTGAGATATTATCCTAACCAATTTGATATTATATTATATTTTAAGAATATTAATTAAGAATATTTGATATGATATGCATATTTAAATTATCAAAATATTATATAAATATTATATGCATATATTTTCCTTCATAATGTTAATTATAATATATAAACATATGAAAATAGTATTTTTACAGATAAACCCTCATATGTGTCATATTCTTTAGATATTTATGAAAGGTAAGGAAAATGTCATATCAAAAGTGCGATATTTTCGACTGAACAGGGACTCATCCCTAGGTGGTTCCTGCTACAATGGTTCCTCCCAAAGCCAAAACGATTTCTCACAAAAAAGAGAGGCCTAGTAAAATCCAAATGCTCGAGGAAAACTCCAAGGGTCAAGATTCCAGATGCCCCATGTCTGAGGGCATAGTAGTTCACACAGTCTACATGGTGAACTCCAAAGACGAAGGTCACACTTATACTAACCATGGACCGCATACTTGGTCTCCAACAAAAGCTCAATTGCAACATGAAAAGTTGCAGAAGATACTTGCTCAGGCGGCAACACTCGCTAATCCATCGTCTAAGGAAAATCCCGAAGATGCGCCTGGAGAAAGAACAGGACAGGAGTCGGATGTTGACTTCATAAAGCACGCTCTCAAAAAGAGAGATGAAGAAGCGGCAGAAATGTCCAGTAAAATTAATCAGATGGCTCTTCTGATCCAGAATATGGTTGGAATAATGGTCTAATCGAAACCATTGGCAGACGAACCGCCGGTAGTCGCTCTTAAAGACAAGGGTGACATTTCAAATCCTCTGCAAGCCCCATCAACGGCTGAGAAGGAAATGATCCCAAAAGCAAATTTGGATGCATACATCGCTCAACAAATCAAAGCTCACTATGTCAGTAAAGCGGAAAATAGGTTAATCAAGATTGGTTGACCATACCTGGCCTGGTACGATCAAATACAGTACCTGCCAGAATATATACTTCCGACGTTCCACATATACAAAGGAACCAGAAATCTTCACCAGCATATCGCGCGTTTTAAATCCATGTGTGGTGACACTGGAAGAAATGATATACCGCTCCTCCGACAGTTCGTCGGCAGTCTGGCATGCATTGCCTTCGATTGGTATGCGGAACTCCCAAATGACTCCGTGAACATCTTCGAATAGATGGAGGTGCTCTTCTGTCAGAGATTCTCTAGTGTAAATAAATACACTACCGTGGCAGTGTTGGTCAACGAAAGGGTTGGACCGAATAAGACCTGAGTTTAATATGTTACCCGATGGTGAAATCTCTGATCAAAATGCGAGCAATGCATCAACGAAGCTGCAGCCGTGGAAATATTCATTGCCACCTTTGACACAAATTCAAAGGTGTTTCCATATATGGCCCTCTTCAAGCCGACAACCTTCCAAGAACTCATGGATAAAATGGCTCGATTGGATTAGATGGTTCAAGACTCTTCCTCATCCGATGAAGATGTATGAAAAGCTAAGGCAAGGTGGAGTTTGTCGCCAACGCTCAACAAAGAATGAGCGGCTCCGAAGCAACCTGTCGCCAAAACAGCGACAACACGGGTTCTACCTTTCAAAAGATTAAGGAGCCGTTCATTTCAGAATTTTGCACTTTTATACCACCTATTCTTGATCACATTGCATATAGGTAGGTACTTTTGATCCGTATTTGCTACATAATTGCAGGTTACAGGTTCTCAGTCCAAAACAATGAAAATCATGAACAGTTACGACAAAATCAGGACAACTGCCAACAACGGATAAAAATACGGGTTCCGCTCACTATCTGTCAGGTGCCGCCTACCAGTTCGAAGGCAAAAGTCAAGCAAGGTTTATTCATGCACAAAGCATAAGAGATGCGGCACGAGAATAAAGTTGACAACGCGGAACTCAAGAAAATCAAGAAAAAAAGTCCACACTCTTTCATCTTTTGGACTGTTGAAAATCTGGGAGAAAAATGGAATGATTCTGCAAAAACAAGTGTACTAAACAGAGCAATATAGCAACACAAGACACCCCAAAGAAAACGAGAAGACAAACACACCAAACGGCCGCGGAACCGCGGCCAATATGCCTTTTGTGCGGCTGTTCCGCGGCCATGTCATATCATCTGTTTTTCGTATTTCATGGGTAGTTTGGTAATTTTGTATGGGCTCAGAATATGACCCTAGGGTTTCACTTCACTGCCTATAAATACTCCAGATCCAAGCCATATCAAGGATGTATATTTTTTCACTAGTTTTGTGTTAGAATTTTGTGTAACTTCTTTTTCTTTTTCATTTTTTCTCCATTAAAATTGTAGTGAGAGCTTTTGAGTGGATGATAAATGAAGAAGAGTTTTTTTTATATGCATGTCTTGTAATTTGTTAAGTAGTTTTTACATATGTTTGTAATTTTCTTTATTAAGTAGTTGTTGGTTTTCTTGTTCTTTTTCTTCTTCTCTTTTCTTCTATTCTTACAACCATGATGCTTAAGAGTGATCCTTGCCTAAGTGAGGTCCCAAATAGCTAGTTGTAATTTTCTATCTCATTTCTTTTTATCTTCTTTGTTAGTTTCATTTTCTTTTTCTTTTATAATGAGTGAGTAGTTTCTCATTTGTTAGGTAGGATAAGGAAAATTTGAGAAAAGAAAATCTTTCTCACTCTTTTCTTTGCCCAACAACTTGATTCGAACTCCCGTCAAGGCAACCACAATCTGCTCCCTACGGCACCTTATCCTATATGATAGCGGTAACACCCGAGTGAGACCGGTTGTGGTTGAATTGACCGGAGGTTATGGCTAAGAGCCTAGAACGGACGGACTAGGACCTAAAGGAAGGAACTAAGCGTTGGAAAGCCTAACTTATACTTGCAAGTTTCTTTCCTAGTCATGCTAATCCCCATTGTTGCTGATTACCGTAACATTGATATCAAGAGTAGCAAATGAAAGAAGTGAGCGAACTCCTAACTCAAACTAACCTAATCCTAATCCTAACCCTAACAAGCTCTATTATCATACATATCTAAGCAAATAGTTAACTTTGAAAAAATTTAGACAAATTGGACTTAACATGTTAAAATACTAAGAAAAAGATTCCCATCTCTCCGTGGATCGACCCGTACTCAACCGGCTAGCTACCAAGCAAAACCGTTTTGATTGCGGCAATTAAAACTAGCATACAAAATAAAAACCTTACCAATCAAATGGCGTTGTTGCCAGGGAGACGGTAGTTTATTTCTTTGTGTTGTTTCGGGTTAATTTGTGAATATATATATATATATATATATATATATATATATAACTGTAAAAATCATCTTGTTATTTTTTATTCTTTTTTGTGCAAGTGTGCAGAATAGAGAGAAAATCAAGTTTAGTGCCAAAGTCGTGGGAAGTTAGACCTACATCTCGCGCTTATACCACGGCGGATCAAGACGAAACCGCGGCTAACCGTACAAATTTTGGAGCAAATATAGTGAATAATTCAAGACTTAGAGGCTCCAAGCTAGAAGAGGAGATCAACTTTAGCACAGGAAAGAAATTTGAAGCTCTAGATCGTCTAAACCGCCACCATACAGAAGAGTATTCCATCCTTCTCTCCACCCCCTCTGAACTCCACTGAACTATTTTTTCTGCAGTATTCTTTGCGCAAACTCTCTCTCCCTCTCTAATAAACTGTTTTTGTGCAGGATTCTTTGTGCCGCCGCCAAATAAAATTTTTGTAAGTGTTTTAGATTTTTTGTTTGTTATCGTTTTGCATAAATAATACGGACTTTAAGCGGCTATAACACCAATTCAGATTGGATGGGGATTTCATCACCCTTCCTAAGACCCAAAAAATCATTAAAAGCATACGCATTACCTTTGAGCTTAATTAAAAAATATCTAGACTCAGCCAACTAAGGACTTGTCGTGCTCAATAGCACAGAGGAAGGTTGTGAGACTTCGGTCGTTTATCTAAACTTGACTTTTTGGTGCTTAAGTTAGACAAGTGAGGAGATAATTTTAAAAGGCCCGTCTCATGGTGATTCATGAGCAGTGCCCTCCTTACCTCACTTGTGCTTACCTGGCTACAATTGGAGGTAAAAAGACGATTTGAGGGCTCACAACTTGTCACTTTGGAACAGTTAGTAGCAGTCTAGTGGACTTTGAAGACCATAGCTCTAGGTGTCATTGTGTATATTGTGACTGTGATTGTTTGAAGTTGTGTCCATAAATCCGTATATATTTTGCAAAACACTGTAAAAAAAAGAGAAAAAATCCAAAACTTTTATAAAAACTTGCCATTTGTCGCCAAATTTCCATTTCACCGACTTTTCTCCATTGACGTTTTCTTACCCTCACATTCTATACTTTGACTATACTAAACTCGTTTAGTGTATGTCCGTTTGGACTCGGGACACTAGTGCTTTCCTAGTCCGTGTTACGTTAGTCGCTACCGACTGCGCGATCGACTTCGACGTTGAAACTCCTCCCACGCCTCTCTCACCCCTACCTTTGCCGGCCAACTCCGACATTGACCGTGATTCTATTCATACATCTTCATCTTCACCTTCACCCAATTCTTCTTTCGAGATGTCGAGATTTCCTCCTAACATCACTTTACCTCCCCCGGGAATAATTCCACCTCCACTTGGTGCGAATAACCCGCAACTACATCCAGCAGCGCCGCAATGAATCGTGCTCCAAGATCGTTTCTATCCTACCCGTGCTGCGCTCCCCACTTGTCTTTCAGTCCCACTGGCAAATGGGGATAATTTCAAAATTAAGCCCCACTTCATCAACATGCTACCCAAATTTCACAGGCTTGAATCCGAAAATGCCTACATCTTCATCAATAAATTCCAAAACGTGTGTGCAATGATGAAGACAACCCAACTGTCTGATGATGCTATATGGCTACGAGTTATTCCTTTCACTCTGTGTGACCTTGCTCAAAAGTGGTTGTATAGCACCGCATCTCATTCGATAACCAGTTGGGATGAGTTTGTAAAAGCGTTCCTGAAAAAATTCTACCCGAATTATAAGACCGCACAGATCCGAAACGAGATAAACCAATTCACCCAGATTCCAACCGAAAATTTCTGGAAGTGCTTTGACCGGTATAAAGACCTCCTTGTTCAGTGTCCTCATCACAGTATCGAGAAATGGCAACTTTGCCAAACTCTGTACGAGGGCCTGAATCTAGCAACTAGATAGTTGATGGAGACCATCTGTCATGGCCACTTCCTGTCCAAATCTGACGAGGAGACTTAGCAATTTTTTGATGATCTTACGGAAAAAATGCTGCAGCGGGAGAGCAACCGACCGAACGCTTCAACTTCTTCTTCTTCAGGTCTCTCTAGGACAGGAGTTCACCAACTCGATATCTCAATTGCAAAGAAGGCTGAGATGGCTGCAATCACGCGGAAACTGGAAGTAATTGAGAGCAAATTCTCATCTTCTTCTCCTGCCCTGTTCCTCCCCCTCATACCATTTGCGCTTGTTGTTCGGATCCATCTTATTTGACCGAAGAGTGTCCTTATAATCCACTATCGCAAGGATAGGATCAAGTTAATTCTGCATTTCAGCAAAGACCAAGAAATGATCCATACTCTTCCACGTACAATCCCGGTTGGCTCAACAACAAGCTCAACAAACCCCACCCCCAAACTTCTCTTTTGCTCGTCCCAAGCAAACCCATTGTATTCCCAAAAATCTCACTTTCGTAGGCATCATGGTTGCACTTAGCGTGTGCAACAAGCCGTTGAACACCTAGGTTGCCCTAGAGGAGGAGTTTTGTCTCCTGAGGGTTTTTAGTGGATACTTCCCACAAAATCCTATCAAGTTGGCCATCGACTCTAATACTACAGCTCAACATTCTAGTTAGAAACTCTATCATTCTAAGTTAGAAATATCCATCCCTTATTCGTCACACCTCCTATTCATTTAACTTAGGATCCTATACGTTTTGTCAGTTTTATAAAGATCCAGTATCTCTTAAGTTTTCCTTCTAAAGCGCAGTCTCTAATCCGGAACTTTTATCATTTTTATGGAAAACATAAGTTTTATTCTTTATCCCTATCTTTCCTCCAAATATCGATCGTATACCCCCACGTGTGTGTAAATTTTCATCCCTACACTTAAGAATTCAATTCAAACCATAGTACCCTTGCCCTAATACCTAATACTACTTCTTTTCATTAATGATGGACAGATTTGCTCACACATCTTTCATGCGACTATTACTGTTTCCTGAGGCACAAATCAGCCGATTACTGAATGTGTGAGCTTAAAGAATAAATAGCAGTTTTCAGAACTTGTCGTGCTCAATAGGACAGAGAAAAATTGTGGGCATTCGGTTGTTTATCTAAACTTGACTTTTTGGTGCCTAGGCTAGACAAGTGAGGAGGTAATTTTAAAAGGCCTGTCTCACGCCGATTCATGAGCGGAACCCTCCTTACCTCACTTGTGCTTACCTAGCCACAATTGGCAGTGAAGAGGCGATTTGAGGGAGATCTCACAACTTGTCACTTTGGAACAGTTAGGAGCAGTCTAGTGGACTTTGAAGACCATAGCTCTAGGTGTTATTGTGCATATTGTGACTGTGATTGTTTGAAGTTGTGTCCATAAATCTGTATAAATTTTTCAAAACTCTGTAAATAAAAAGAGAAAAAATCTAAAACTTTTATAAAAACTTGCCATTTGTCGCCAAATTTCTATTTCACCTACCTTTCACCGACTTTTCTCCATTGACGTTTTCTTACCCTCACATTCTATGCTTTAACTACACTAAACTCGTTTAGTGTATGTCCGTTTGGACTCGGGATATTAGTGCCCGCCTATTCCGCGTTACATTAGTCGCTACCGACTACTCGATCGACTTCGACATCGAAACTCCTCCCACGCCTCTTTCACCCCTACCTTTTCCAGCCAACTCCGACGTTGACCACGATTCTGTTCATACATTTTCACCTTCACCTTCACCTTTACCCAATTCTTCTTTCGAGATGTCGGGATTTCCTCCTAACATCACTTTACCTCCCCTGGGAATAATTCCACCTCCACTTGGTGCGAATAACCCGCAACCACATCCAGCAGTGTTCAGTCGAAAATATTGCAATTTTTAACATAACAATTTCCTCACTTTTCTAATCATCTAATGATGTTTGTTATAAATATAACACGTATTACAAGTTCGTCTGGAAAATATCAATTACCACGTGTTATACATTATAATCAACATTTTAGAAAGAAATTGTGTGTTTATTATTTCAAGCATGATATTGTATATCTCAACAATCTTCAGTGAGATTTTGTACAGAAAATTATTTCAGGACAGATATCGGAATCGCAAATTCGCCGACAAAATACAGGAAATCAACAAGTTAAAATTTGGCAGAGATTCAGAAAGGATTTAAAGATTCCAGATATCACCTGAACACCAATGGGCCAACACCAGAATGCACAGAAAGTTTGAAGCCACAAAAACACCAAACGACCGCGGATCCGTGGTCGAGTTGGGGGCTCCGGTGACGACACTTTTCCAGAAGCTTCCCTACAACCTCTTAGCTTGTTGAAGACGCTCCATTGTATCAAACTTGTTCTGGAAACTTCCCTACAACAGCCTAGCTTCTTGAGGAACCTTGATAACTACCTTATTCTAGAAGTTTTCCTACAACTATCTAGCTTCTTGAGGAAGATTAACCTAGCTTATAGTGGAAGATTGGTGAAGGGCTATATAAAGGACCTAAGCCTTCATTTTGGGGGTTGAAGAATTCATTACACAAGTTGAGTGACACAACTTGTAACTCCAATTCCAAATCAAGATCTAAATCAAGAATCGTTGAGAATAAAATCAAGCGACGACATTCAAGATCCTTTACGCAAACCCGATCGTCATCAAGAGCACGAGATCCTCGACAGGTCTAAGTCTCACGGAGATCAAGCAAAGCAAAATTCGACGGAATAGTTACCTCTTCAAGGGAGCGATCGAGAGCAATTCTTGTAATCTCGGATTGAAGGAAAGTGTAATTAGAAGTTGATTAATAAAGGTGATCATTTGTTAATTCTCGCTTTCTTTAAATTTTCGCATTATGAAATTTTTAATTCTTGATTCTTTTATTTTTATGATGCATGAGTAAATCTCCGCTTGCTAAGAATTCAAAGGAATTCGGTAGATCAAATGGTGATGAAATCCTATACGCATCTTAAGTCTTATGAGAATTATGAATTTTAGGAAAAAGAATCGTCAACGACCAAATTTGGAGCGAGATCACCGTTCTTGATAATTTCGTTACAATTTGGGATTAAATGATTTATGATTCTCTTTGCTAAAGGCTAGATTTGAATAGTGATTAATGAAAAAACAAGAGATAATGAAGGAGAAACCCTAGTTTCTTCAATAGATCCCCAATCTTCATTCATCGCAATCGTTCTTGCTATAATTCATCAATAGATAAGATGAGTCATCATTAGTATTCATCATTGCTACTAATTCCTATCGAATCCTACAAGCTATTCTTCAATTTTCTTGATAACTAAAATTCATATTGGACACTTTCTTGATTTTTCTTGAAATGATAAACTCAATTAAATCTTGAAATCTCATTTTCTTGAATTTTCTCTACTATTTTCTTTTGGCTCAACTAAAACAAGAACGAATAAATACATGAATCCCAATGGACGACCCGTACTCATTAACGAACTATATTGACACCGTTATTGATTGTGGTTATAAATTCTTTGATTGTGATAACACTTTTCAAATCGATCACAAAAAGACGATTAATCAAGCAGCGCTGCAACAAATCGCGCTCCAAGATCATTTTTATCCTACCCGTGCTATGCTCCCCACTTGTCTTTCTCTTCCACTGACAAATGGGGATGATTTCGAAATTAAGCCCCACTTCATCAACATGCTACCCAAATTTCACAGTCTTGAATCCGAAGATGCATACATCTTCATCAATAAATTCCAAAACGTGCGTGCGATGATGAAGACAACCCAACTGTCTGATGATGCCATACGGCTATGAGTTATTACTTTCAGTCTGTGTGACCTTGCTGAAAAGTGGCTGTATAGCACCGGATCTCATTCGATAACCAGTTGGGACGAGTTTGTAAAAGCGTTTCTGATAAAATTCTACCCGAATTGTAAGACCGCACGGATACGAAACGAGATAAACCAATTCAACCAGCTTCCAACTGAACCTTTCTGGAAGTTCTTTGACCGGTATAAGGACCTCCTTGTTCAGTGTCCTCATCACGGTATTGAGAAATGACAGCTTTGCCAAACTCAGTACGAGAACCTGAATCCATCAACTAGACAGTTGATGGAAACCATCTGTCAGGGCCACTTCCTGTCCAAATCTGACGAGGAGGCTTGGCAATTCTTTGACGATCTTGTGGAACAAACGCTGCAGTGGGAGATCACCCGACCAAACGCTTCAAATTCTTCTTCTTCTTCAGGTCTCTCTAAGACAGGAGTTCACCAACTCAATATCTCAATTGCAATGAAGGCCGAGATGGGTGCAATCATGTGGAAACTGGAAGCAATTGAAAGCAAATTCTCATCTTCTTCTCCTGTCCCTGTTTCTCCCCCTCATACCATTTGTGCTTGTTGTTCGGATCTAACTCATTTGACCGAAGAGCGTCCTTACGATTCACCATCTCAAGGACAGGATCAGGTTAATGCTGCATTTCAGCAAAGACAAAGAAACAATTCATACACTTCCACATACAATCCCGGTTGGAGGAACCACCCTAATTTCTCCTGAAATCAGAACCAGCATCAATTCCAAGGCCAGAACAACTTCCAGAGGCCTCCTCCTCCTCAACAACAAGATCAACAACAATTTCATCAGCCTTTCCAACCTCAACCTTTTCAGAATCCGACGAACAATTTTGCACCTTACAACAATTCTTGTCCCCAAAACAAATTTGTTCCGTCAAATAACGATAAGCTTTCCTCGCTAGAACGGAGTCTTAAGGCTTTTGTAAAGCAATCGACTCAATCCACCACCAACATTCAGTCTTCTATTCAGTCTTTGGTGCAACACATTGCTGCACACGGGCAAAACATCAAGACCATCGAAGGCCAGATTGCACAGTTGAACGCGGCCTTAAGCGAGCGAAAGAAAGAAAGGCTTCCATCTCAACCACTCCCAAATCCTGATCACCCACATAATGTACATGTTTCTCTTAAACAACAGAACCATAATGTGAGTGCCGTGACTATGTTGAGATCTGGAAGAATGCTGAACAACAATATCGACGCACAAATTGATAATGATGACACCCCGGCCGTTTCTTCTTCTTCTGAGCATATTCTCCATTCTTCAAAAGGCTCTTCTTCTTCAACTGCTGCTTTGAATGGATCCACATCTCACTCCACTCAAACTCCAGTTTTGGGTTCCCTTCCATCTCCACAATCTCCTCCACAAGTATTGGACTCAACCAATTTCAAAAATGTTCCATTTCTAAACCAGTTGAGATCCAATAAACAAAATTCACAAATGGAGAAGATTATGGATTTGTTCAAATAGGTTAACATCAACATTCCCCTCTTAGATGCAATTCAGCAAGTCCTGTCTTACGCAAAAATCTTGAAAGACTTGTGCACTAAGAAGAGGAAATCTCAGGTACCAAAGAAAGTTTTCTTGGCTAGTAACGTGAGTGATGCTCTTACCCAAGATTTACCACAAAAACGGAAGGACCCTGGCTGTCCTACGATTTCAATAACCATTGGGGATAAGAACATCAATCGTTCTCTTTTGGATCTTGGTGCCAATGTTAACCTTCTTCCTTATTCAGTATATGAGCAACTCGGTGTCGGAGAACTGAAACCTACACATTGTACTCTTCAAATAGCTAACCGATCTATCACCCATCCTAGGAGTGAGCTAGAGGATATGTTGATCAAGGTTGGGGGACTTCATATTCCCTGTAGATTTCATTGTTTTAGATACACAACCTGTAACCAACCCCCGGAATCGAATTCCGGTGATTCTAGGTCGCCCATTCCTTGCAATCTCAAATGCGGTGATCAATTGTCGAAATGGTTTCATGAACCTATCTTTTGGCAATATGACAATTAAACTCAACATTTTTAGGTTAGGTCAGCCATCCGAACCGAACTCTCATATACTGGATGTCTGTTCCATTTAAGAGATCGCCCCCGAGGACTGTGAATTTGAAGAATTCCTGTTTGATCACAGTGATCTTGACACCATTAGTGCGTTCCTTTTTGAACCTACTGCTTCCGCTTCCGAAAACGAATACGAGTTCTTCACGTTTTTAAACGATCTTGGTTTGTCACCACCCGAGTTTGAATCTTTTGAATTTTCTGATACGTTAGTTGAACCATCCGGCTCGGTTGCATACACTCGCTTTGAGCCCCTGTTGGAATCCTTTGAGTTCGAGAAATTTTCTTCAATCATGCCTTCAGTCATTTCTCCTCCGACGCTCGAACTTAAGCCTCTGCCGACACACCTCAAGTATGCTTACTTAGGTGAAAACGAGACCCTCCCAGTCATCATCTCGGCTTCTCTAGCTCTAGAGCAAGCAAAAGCCTTTCTTGCGGTCTTACAATCAAATCAGCAAGCATTCGGCTGGACGATGGCGGACATTAAAGGGATTAGTCCCCTAATCGTTGAACATCACATTCATATGATGAATGATGCCAAACCAGCTAAGGATCCACACAGGCGATTGAATCCAGTCAAAATAGAGGCTGTGAAAAAGGAGATCGTCAAATGTCTGGATAGTGGTATCATTTACCCTATTTCAGAAAGCCAATGGGTCAGTCCTATACACTTTGTCCCTAAAAATTCGGGTATTACGGTCATAAAAAATGAGGCAAATGAGTTGATCCCTACTCGCACTCAAACTGGATGGCGAGTATGCATTGATTATTGAAAACTCAACGCCGCAACGTGGAAGGATCACTTTCCGCTACCATTCATTGACCAAATGGTTGAGAGATTAGCTGGACATGAGTTCTACTGTTTTCTAGACGGTTACTCAGGCTACAACCAGATTTCCATCGCCGAGAAAAACCAGGACAAAACCACTTTCACTTGTCCTTTCGGCACATTCGCATATTGTCGCATGCCCTTTGGGCTATGCAATACTCCCACTACTTTTCAGCGGTGTATGATGGGAATATTCTCTGACATGGTTGAGAAATTTCTGAAAATATTCATGGATGATTTCTCCATCTTTGGCGATTCCTTTGACGAGTGTCTGCAACATCTTGACACTGTCCTTACCCGTGTAAGGATAAAAGTCTCACTTTAAACTGGGAAAAATGCCACTTCATGATGCGCGAAGGAATTGTCTTAGGACATATCATTTCGCGAAATGGCATCGAGGTTGACAAAGCAAATATTGATGTCATTTCCAACCTTCCTCCCCCCAAATGCGTCAGAGATATCCGAGCTTTCCTTGGCCATGCCGGTTTCTACAGACAGTTTATTAAGGACTTTAGCAAGATTGCTAGACTTTTGACTCTTCTTCTGGCCAAGGATACCATGTTCAACTTCGACTCGAGCTGTTTGACTGCTTTTGAATTACTGAGAAGCTCACTCACCACTGCTCCCATTCTTTCTTCACCCGACTGGACTCATCCTTTCGAGATTATATGCAATGCATCCGACTTTGCTATCGATGCGGTCTTAGGATAGCACATCGATAAGATACCGCACGTAATCTACTACGTGAGCCGAACTCTGAATGATGCACAAATGAACTATATGACAACCGAGAAAGAGTTCTTGGCAGTTGTATTCGCTTTGGAGAAATTCACGCCATATCTTATTGGCTCCCCAGTCGTTGTCTACACCGATCATTCTGCTCTGAGACATCTTTTTGCGAAAAAAGATGCAAAATCCCGGCTAATACGTTGGATCCTCTTACTTCAAGAGTTTGATCTTGTCATTAAGGACAAAAGAGGGTGTGAAAACGTAGTGGCCGATCATCTTTCACGACTTCCTTCTTCTCTAACGCTTCCTCTCCCAATTAACGATATTTTTCCTGATAAACAACTCATGACATTATCTAGCGAACCGTGGTTCGCAGATATTGTGAACTATTTGGCGACAGGACTCATACTAAACGAATGGTCGAGTCAGGACAGATTTAGATTTTTATCCCAAGTGAAACACTTTTACTGGGACGAACCCTACCTGTCCAAGTATTGTCCAGACCAAATCATTCGCTGGTGTGTCCCTGATAATGAATTCAAGAGTGTGTTGTCGTTTTGCCAGGATCAAGTATATGGCGGGCATTTTGGCCCAAGAAAGACAGCTGAGAAAGTCTTGCAGAGTGGCTTTTACTGGCCACAACTTTTCAAAGATACCCATGATTACTGCAAGACTTGCTCCCAGTGCCAACATTTGGGCCGGATTTTCAGGAGAAACGAGATGCCGCTCCAACCAATTCTGGTTGTTGAGATATTCGATGTTTGGGGGATAGATTTCATGGGCCCGTTTCCCAACTCTTTTGGGAACATGTATATTCTTTTAGCTGTTGAATATGTATTCAAATGGGTCGAGGCAATGTCGAGCCGAACAAACAACAACAAGGTTGTCGTTAGATTCCTGAAAGAAAATATTTTTTCTCGGTTCGTGCGCCCTCGTGCTATCATTAGCGACAATAGGATACATTTCTGCAATAGGTCTTTCGAGTCCTTGATACGGAAATACTCGATTAATCATAAGCTGTCCACGCCCTACCACCCCCAAACATGTGGGCAAGCCGAGGTTTCAAATCGGCAAATCAAGCAAATATTGGAGAAAATGGTTTCTAAGAACCGTAAAGATTGGCCTTTGAAACTAACCGATGCCCTTTAGGCATTTCGAACTGCGTACAAGACTGATCTAGGTATGTCTCCCTATCGGCTTGTGTACGGAAAGGCTTGCCACTTCCCTGTGGAAATCGAGCATCGAGCATTTTGGGCGATCAAAGAGCTGAACTTCAACATTAAAGATGCGGGTAGCTATCGAAAACTGCAACTTAACTAATTGAACGAGCTTCGGGATGAGGCTTACGAGAATGCGGTTGTTATAAAGAACCGAACGAAGGTGTTTCATGATAAACACCTTACGCGCAAAACTTTCACGCCTGAACAATAGGTACTTCTTTACGACACCAGACTCCATTTCCATCTCGGTAAGCTTCGATCTCGCTGGAAGGGACCTTTTATTGTGCGGTGAGTATACCCGCACGGCGCAGTGGATTTGGAGAATTTAAAGGACGGTTCACTATTCAAAGTGAACGGACACAGAGTAAAACCGTTCCTTACTGCAGAAACATCCCAGGAGCTCCTAATGTTGCAGGAGCCGGTTTATATTGACTAACCTTCCTCCATTTACCACCAAACTTCGGTTATCCAGCCATAAACAGTGGAAACACTGTTTCAAATAAGCTTGGGGGTATGTATATGCCATGTTATATATATATAATGGATATTCTTATCCGGTGTATATCCATTTTGTTTTGTTCTTCTGAAGAGCAATTTTGTCTTATGAATACTCAATTTTGTGTGTCGGGATATTACTTGCCCGGTGAAATTTCCTTTTGTAAAAAAACAAAATAAAAATAAAAATAAAATAAAATAAAATAAAAAATAAAAGATAAAAGAAAAAAAGGGGGGATATTTTTGTAAATATTCAAGAATATGTGAAAAGAAAAAGAAACAGAAATTTAGAAGGGTTTTTGTGCAAAAAGTGGTCCCATTTTGACCAAAGCTTGACTTTCCCTTTTAAAACCCCCTCTTTTCTTCCTTTTTTTCCAACCCCGAGTCTTCAGCCCCCTTCTCCCCCAAAAACCTAGCCGCGGCCGCAAGCTCCACCAGAGAACCAACAAATCCGCCGCGGAACCGCTACAAAAAGAATCCGTGGCCGCGGATCCCTTTGAAATTTTTCAGAGGATGTTTGCTTTCTTAATCTCCTCTTTGTAGAACTGTAAAATTTGTATTTTCTGTTCATGGCTCATAGTTTTCAATTTGAGAGGGATTTCTCTGAATTGTTCGCCCACAACGTGTATGGTATTTATTTTGGCGACGAAATCCAGAAACGCGGATGGAATTGCCTATTGTATAGCCATCCAAACGCATTCACGCTTCCGGATCTTGTTGATTGATTTTTTGAGAACATGGAGAAGGGATGTTTAGCAAATTATGGGTTTATACGCTTGTTTTGGGGAGATCGGGAAATTGTAATAGATAGGAACTTCATTCATGAAATCACTTTGATACCCCATATCCCCGCCATGAGCAACCCCTCCAATTTGAGGATTACATGCCAATGATGGGTGATAGTTGTTCTAGAGAACCCAGGAAAGGAATTTTGGGACGTACGCTGTATGCGAATGTATTAATCGTATGCCGTTGGGCATAAAATAACATCTTTGGTAGTTCGCATAATACCACTCTTTTCACTCCATTTCTAAACATTGTGCACACATTGATGATGAAAACCCCAAGTTATGACATGTGCATCGTACTTTTACACTCGATTGGCGCCGGCAAAGAGGCAACCAATTATCTGTGCCCAATGTTAGCGACACAATTGTGTCGCTATTTTCTTCCTGTGGAGGAGTTCGATACTTTTATGCATATTGGGGTTCCCATTCGACCCCTGCTTGAGGGTGTGTCCATGTCATACACTAGACTTCATGGGTTATGTTCGCGCACCGAGCTGGCCGAGAATGTGATGGCAGACACCCCCGGCTCGAGTTCTACAATGAGCGATAAGGAGTTGACCCCCGCAGAGCAAGCACGCTTACTGCGGCGTACTCATAGGGGGATGCTGACGACTTTTGATTAGCGTATTACGAGTCTTGAGTAGCGGATGTCTACCTTGTTGGCACTGAAAGAGAGAGCGAGATAGAGGGGTCGTGGTGCTGACACCAGTGGAGCTGGCATGAGTAGTGCTGGCACGAGTGGTACTGCGTCTGGTTCTAGGAGACGCAGTAGGCAGCAGTGAGGGCACTACTGTGAGTAAGTTTGGGAATGTGGTTTGTTGTAAATAGCTATCCATACATTCTGCATCTGCACGTTCTTTTTGTAAATATTTGTTCTTTTATTTGCATGTTTAAATTACGCATCGCATCATGTTTTATATTTTTGCATTACATTGTTATCTCTAAAAAAAATGTATAAAAAAAACTAAAAACAAAAAAAATTTGTCAAGGTTGGCTATTTAGACTTGAGTTCGACATGAAGCTTGACTAGCTAGAAATAACTAAATCCTATGTTTAGTAATTGAAAACCCTAAAAATAACCTTACTTAAAGTATAACTGTAGTAAATATACGTCCTTTAAGTTTGTTTAGAAGTATGTAATCTTGAGTTCAGTTATTGAGTTAAGTTGAAATGAAGGGAAAGTGTTGAAAGCCTTATTGAAGAATAAGTTTGAAAAATAGTTCCTATTCTAGAGTCCAAATTCAAAAAGTATATACCCTACAAATCGCACATACACGCACCTTGAAACTTGGGATAGTAAAAGATACCTAGAAATACTCTTACCTGAAAGCCTAGTATAAAAAGAAAAAACGGTATTTAAAGCTAACCACCATAAGAGCATCATTGAAAAATATATCCGGTATTGAAAGAAAAAAAAAGAAAAAAGAAAAATAACTAATGTACAAGACTTGGAAATTGCTATTTACGCTTTAAGCTCACACATTCAGTAATCGGCTGATTAGTGTCTCAGGAAGCAGTAATTTTCGTATGAAAGATGTGTGAGCATATCCGTCCATCATTAATGAAAAGAAGTAGTATTAGGTATTAGGGCAAGAGTACTATAGCTTGAATTGAATTCTTAAGTGCAGGGGTGAAAATTTACACACACGCGGGATTATACGATTGATATTTGAAGGAAAGATAGGGATAAAGAATAAGACTTATGTTTTCCATAAAGATGATAAAAATTCCGGATTGGAGACTACACTTTAGAAGGAAAACTCAAGAGATACTGAGATCTTTATAAAACTTACAAAACGTAAAGGATCTTAAGTTAAATGAATAGGAGGTATGAAGAATAAGGGATTGATATTTCTAATATAGAAGATAAAGTTTCTAGCTAGAATGCTGAACTGTAGAATTAGAGTCGACGACCAACTTGACAGGATTTTGTGGGTAGTATCCACTGAAAACCCTCAAGAGACAAAACTCCTCCTCTAGGGAAACCTAGGGGTTTAACGGCTTATTGCACACGCTAAGTGCAACCGTGATGCCTACGAAAGTGATCATTTTGGGAATAAAATGACTTTACTCGGGACGAGCAAAAGATAAGTTTGGAGGTATTTGTTCATCTCAGAATTTTGCACTTTTATACCACCCATTCTTGATCGCATTGCATATAGGTAGGTACTTTTGATCCGTGTTTGCTATATAATTGCAGGTTAAACGTTCTCAGTCCAAAACAATGAAAATCATGAACAGTCACGACAAATTCAGGACAACTGCCAACAATGGATCCGCTCACCATCCGTCAGGTGCTGCCTACCAGTTCGAAGACAAAAGTCAAGCAAGGTTTATTCATGCACAAAGCACGAGAGATGTAGCACGAGAATAAAGTTGACAATGCGGAACTCAAGAAAATCAAGGCAAAAAGTCCACACTCTTTCATCTTTTGGACTGTTGAAAATCTGGGAGAAAAATGGAATGTTTCTGCAAAAACAAGTGTACTAATCAGAGCAATATAGAGAGCAATATAGAAACACAAGACACCCTAAAGAAAATGAGAAGACAAACAGACCAAACGGCCGCGGAACCACGACCAATATGCCTTTTGTGCGGCGGTTCCGCGGCCATGCCATATCATGTGTTGTTCGTATTTCATGGGTAGTTCGGTAATTTTGTATGGGCTCAGAATATGACCCTAGGATTTCACTTCACTGCCTATAAATACTCCAGATCAGAGCCATATCAAGGATGTATATTTTTTCACTAGTTTTGTGTTAGAATTTTGTGTAACTTCTCTTTCTTCTTCATCTTTTCTCCATTAAAATTGTAGTGAGAGCTTTTGAGTGGATGATAAATGAAGAAGAGTTCGTTTTATTTGTGTGTCTTGTAATTTGTTAAGTAGTTTTTACATATATTGTCTGTAATTTTCTTTGTTAAGTAGTTGTTGGTTTTCTTATTCTTTTTCTTCTTCTCTTTTCTTTTATCCTTGCAACCATAATACTTAAGAGTGATCCTTGCTTACGTGAGGTCCCAAATAGCTAGTTGTAATTTTCTACCTCATTTCTTTCTATCTTCTTTGTTTGTTTTATTTTTTTCTTCTATAATAAGTAAGTAGTTTCTCACTTGTTAGGGTAGGATAAGTAAAGTTTGAGAGAAGAAAATCTTTTTCACTCTTTTCTTTGCCCAACAACTTGATTCAAACTCAGGTCAAGACAACCACAATCCGCTTCTTATGGCACCCCATCCTATATGATAGCGGTGATATCCTAGTGTGACCGGTTGTGATTGAATTGACCAGAGGTTATGGCTAAGAGCCAAGAACGGACAGATAAAGACCAAAAGGAAGGAACTAAGCGTTGGAAAGCCGAACTTATACTCGCAAGTTTCCTTCCTAGTCGTGCTAATCCCCGTTGTTGCCGATTACCATAACATCAATATCAAGAGTGGCAAACAAAAGAAGTGAGCGAACTCCTAACTCAAACTAACCTAATCCTAACCCTAACAAGCTCTATTATCATACATATCTAAGCACATAGTTAACTTTGAACAAACTAGGACAAATTAGACTTAACTTGTTAAAACACTAATAAAAAGATTCTCATCTCTCCGTGGATCGACCCATACTCAACCGGCTAGCTACCAAGCAAGACCGTCTTGATTGCGGTAAGTAAAACTAGCATACAAAACAAAAACCTTACCAATCAGGAGCGAATACTCGCTCCCCTGGGATATATGCAGGGGGCATATTGCTCACTGGCGGAATAATCTCTATGCCAAATGGTCCTTTTTTTTAAAAACAGGAAGGATATTAAGGGACCTACAAATGGATCCTACAATCAAGTGGAATATTCCGCTTGAAAAAAACCCATAGGAGGGATATGAAATCCATGTCCCACTCTGAATCAGAAGATGAGAGGAAAAACCCCTAAGTCAAGTTCATTCTTTCAAGGAAGAGGAAGACTCAGCAAAAAGAATGACGTGATATCTCATTCCTTCGTATTTGAAGAAAATGCTCCATCAGTATCAGAAAGCGACATTGATGAGCAGGGGGCAGGTGCCGTGTAAAATGCCCAGTATTTCCCGCAAAACAACCCGATTGTGGCGATGGTAAAATAACTAGTCTAAGAGGGTGAAGATAGCCTGAGGTGTGAAATGTCTATGCATACAAAGGACATATAGCAACGTCTCGACCAGCAAGCATTGGCAGGAATGAGTTATGAAACTCCTCGACTAAATGATAATGATGGACTGAAATGTCCCTAAACTATAGCGTCACCTCCAACATGGCGATAACGGACCGAATTGTCTCTAAACTAGAGCGTCGTCTCAAATATGGCGATAATGGACCGAAATATCCCTAAACTAGAGTGTCGCCTCAAACATGGCGATAATGGACCGAAACGTCCCTGAACTAGCACATCGCCCCAAATATGGCGATATGCTTCTTGGGATCGACATTGCAATTAAAGTCCCAACGATGAAGAGTGCAACTCAAGTCCTATCAGCTACACAGCTTTTTTAACGATGAAACCACCTCCAAGTCCTACCGGGAAATAGATGGGTCACCTGCGACAAAGCTACTTTCGAGAGTTTCATTGTTTGAAAAAAATAGTACGTCCACAACCGAAATGGGCACGGATGAAAACCTGAAAGAGCGTCATAAGTAAAAACAGCAGGCTACTAGCGAACTTGTGAAAACGTGGAAGGGTTCAAACTCGTTAAAAAATGGTATGTCCACAAGAGAAATGGGTAAGGATGAAAAGCTAAAACGGCACCGTGAGTAAAAACAGCAGGACTGCCAGCGAGCTAGCGAAAACCCAAAAGGGCGTGAACTCGTTAAAAAAAGGGAATGTCCACAAGCGAAATGGACACGGATGAAAACCTGAAAGGGCACCGTGAGTAAAACCAGCAGGACTGCCAGCAAGCTAGCGAAAACCAGAAAGGGCGTGAACTCATTACAAAAAACCTGCATGAGATCCTTACGACTCACAAAGGAGTAACACACTTGGGAATCCATACGATTCCTAAAAAGAAAATACACTTACGAGATCATCACGACTCGTAAGGAGAATGCCCCCTATAAGAGCCTTACGGCTTATTGGATTCAAAAGCCTTAAATTACAGGGATCTAAACTTGTTCTTAAGCCATCAAAACCCTACAAAACATTCTTGCCCTATAGGCGGTTCAATATTGACCCTTGTATACAATCCACGGGCATAAATAAATAATCTCCCACCAAGTTTCACCAATGGCAAAAAATTTCCCCACATGGTGAGCGACACCTGTAAGTCATCTCAACTTACAAAGAGAAAATACTTTTGTAAGATCCTTACGACTTATAAGAGAAAACACACTTAGGAATTCTCACGACTCCTAAGGAGAAAATACACTTTTGAGATCCTCTCGACTCGTAGGGAGAAATACCTTTATGAGACCCTTACGGTTCATAAAGTCAACAAGCCTTAGTCGAAAGGATCTTAACCCTGTTTGCTAAGCCACCTTTGTCTAAATTAACAAAGGCAAATGATGATTCGCTCCTGGCAATATCCCTGTTGTAGCGATGCCGATGCCTAAACAGGTGTCAAACTTTAAATTCTCACAGAGCAAATGATGATTCGCTCCTGACAATATTCCAGTGGTAGCAATGTTGATGCCAAGATTGATATCACATTTCAAATTCCCAACTCAAAAAAAGTCGAAATGTTTGGGCAACTCGCAAAAAAAGCAGCGAGTAAAAATAAAAAAATAGCCGAAATGATTGGGCACCGCGGATAAAAATACGAAATGATTGGGCAATCACGAATTTCACAATATGAAAAGCCAAAAAGATCGAGCATCGCGAAAAGAAATAAAAAAATGAAAAAAAATGAAAATGAAACTTCTCTGCCCTGCAAGTAGGTCCAAACCGACCCCTGTATAAAATCCATGGGCACAAATGAAAGAAAGAGAACCATATTTTCCACCAGGCTCCATCAAAGGAAGAGCCAGATCTCGACGGTAACATCTACAGCCTAGAGATCAGCTCGACATTCTTCTCATTCCTACAGGGTGCAGACGTGGCGTCAACAAAGCTCCAAGGAGCCAAATAAAAAATGAGTAATGACAAAATCCCAGCTCTAGCTCGACGTTCCTTCTCGGTGCAGATGCAATGTCAATAAAGACCTAAGGATCAAATATAAGCGGAGCAATGGCAAAATCCTAGCTCCAGATCTTGACGGCAACATCTACAGCCTAAGGATCAGCTCGACATTCTTCTCATTCCAACAGGGTGCAGACGTGACGTCTGTATGGTGTTTTTCGTCACCCTATTGAGATGGGAATACGCGCATGCTAGTCAGGCGCATTACCGATTCCCCCTGCTTAGGGTAGGCTGGGGTTTATTGATTGTAGGGATCCGAATCTCCGGCAACCGCAGACTAAGCTGCCGTTAATTACCCCTCGCCTTTGGAGCGAGAGAACCTCTGATTGACGGGTCAACTGGACATGCGAACTCAATGCGATGCGTTGGTGTGTGTTTTTTTTGTTTTGTTCCATTTGTTAAAAAAACATATATATATATTTTCTATATATAATAAAAAAACAAAAATAAATAAGTAAATAAATATTTAGAGAAACGTTTTTTTAATTTTAATTTATTATTTTTTTAATTTTAAAAAATTATTTATAATTTATTTTTATTTATTTAATATTTATTTATTTTATTTTAAATAAAAAAGATAAAATAAAGAAAAGAAGGAAGAAAGAAGAAAAGAAAAGGAAAAAGGGGGAGGGGGGAACCTGGGTTCCCATTTAATGGGAGCCTCCCCTCTCAAAACAACTTTATTCGGAGTTAAACTCCATAAAAAAAAGTTTTTATTATAGAGTCAAACTCTAAAATAATTTTATTTATGGAGTTAAACTCCAAAAGATTTTCTCCTTTCTCTTTTGAGAAGAAACCCAAAATGGGTTCTCTTGAAACTCCAAGATCTAGATCTTGGATGATAAAAAAAGAGACCCTTTTTCTTTTCTTGATGGAGTCTTTGGAGATGGGTTTATGGTAAAACTTTGTTTAGTTTTTAAAAAAAAGAGAGCTAAGCTCTTGATTTATTTGGAAAAATGAAAAGGAAGAGGAAGAACTTGAAAAAGAGAGAGTGGAGGCACAAACCCTAGTTTTATAGGGAGAATGAAAAATGTCTGCTTTATTCATCATCATGTTGCCTTATATAGGCTTACACATTTACATATAGCCCTTTGGACTTTGCAAAATGGCATTTTGCCCATCCCATGCCTCATGTCCTCATTTCTTTTGCACATAAGCCATGGGCTTTACAAAAATTTGGTTTTATGCCCATTTTACTTACATTCATGCATAAAAAAAACACCAAAATTATTTATTACATGGTTTTTTTGGCATGGAGGGGGGCCAGCTGCTTCATATTCGGACCCGACTTGCGCGTGGGCCCACTTGATCTGGGCTTAGGCCCACTTGGCTTGGGGTTGACCTTGACTTTGACTTGGTCAAACGGGGTGCAATTTTCGACCCCATCAATAAATGCACACCACATATGTGGGTCGTGTGCATGAAATTGATGGATCTTCTTTCACGTGGAGGCGACTTGCTTTGGTTCCTACTTTTTGGGATGCACTGCCCTTTTAACGACATGGACGGTCGACGCTTGATGCGTCTCCGAGATGGAGTGTCTGTGGTAGATGTTTCCCTGACCCGGAGTGATTTGGTAGATGTGCCTCCGGCACGGAGTGTCGCTGGTCGACGTTTCCCTGAGGCGGAGTGTCTGTAGTCGACGTGCCCCCGGCACGGAGTGTCTGCTTGATATTTCCCCGAGGCGGAGTGTCGGCTGGTTGACGTGTCCCCGAGACGGAGTGTCTGCTTGACGTTTCCCCATTACGGAGTGTCGGCTGGTTGACGTGTCCCCGGCACAGAGTGTCTTCTTGACGTTTCCCCGTTACGGAGTGTCGCTGTTGGACGTTTCCCCGGTACGGAGTGTCGCTGGTCAACGTTTCCTCGAAGAGGAGTGTCTGTAGTCGACGTGCCCCCGGCACGGAGTGTCTACTTGACGTTTCCCTGAAGCGGAGTGTCGGCTGGTTGTCGTGTCCCCAAGACGGAGTGTCTGCTTGACGTTTCCCCATTACGGAGTGTCGGCTGGTTGACGTGTCCTCGGTACGGAGTGTCTGCTTGACGTTTCCCCAGCACGGAGTGTTGCTGTTGGACGTTTCCCCAGTATGGAGTGTCGTTGGTCGACGTTTCCCCGAGGCGGAGTGTCTGTAGTCGACGTGCCCTCGGCACGGAGTGTCTGCTTGACGTTTCCTCGAGGCAGAGTGTCGGATTGTTGACGTGTCCCCGAAACGGAGTGTCTGCTTGACGTTTCCCCATTACGGAGTGTCGGCTGGTTGACGTGTCCCTGATACGGAGTGTCTGCTTGACGTTTCCCCGGCACAGAGTGTCGCTGGTTGATGTGTCCCCGGTACGGAGTGTCTGCTTGACGTTTCCCCGGTACGGAGTGTCGCTGGTTGACGTGTCCCCAGTACGGAGTGTCTTCTTGACGTGTCCCCGAGACGGAGTGTCTGCTGGTTAATGTGTCCTCGGCACGGAGTGTCGCTGTTGGACGTTTCCCCAAGACGGAGTGTCTATAGTCGACGTGCCCCCAGCACGGAGTGTCTGCTTGACGTTTCCCCATTACGGAGTGTCGACTGTTTGACGCAAAGGTCGATGTTGGAATTGGTTGGTTTGATTTGTGTTGACATCAGCATCGCTACACTGGAATATGGTACCAGGAGCGAATCATCATTTGCCTTTGAGAGGATTTGGGGATTAGTTTTTTTCGGCATCTGCATTGCTGCACTGGAATAATGCCAGGAGAAACTCATCATTTGCCCCGGGAGGATTTGGTAATGGTTTTTTGGGTCGGCATCAGCACCGCTACACTGGAATATGGTACCAGGAGCGAATCATCATTTGCCTTTCCCTGTTGGGAAGCGATAGCTTAGGAGACAGGTTTAGATCCCTATCACCTAAGGCTTTTCAATTTTATAGGCCGTAAGGGTCCCATAAAATTATTTTCTCCCTACGGGTCGTAAGGATCCCATAGGTGTACTTTCTCCTTAGGAGTCGTGGGGACTCCCAAGTATGTTTTTCCTTCGTGAGTCATATGGATCCCACGAAGGTGTTTTCTTACGAGTCGTGAGGATACCGAAAGTTTGTTCTCCTCATGTATCGTGAGGACACATGAGTGGGTATTCCTAAATGGAGCATAATTCCAAGGGCGGAGACCGGCCGCTGGACTGATGATTGCGGTGAGGTATGGGTATGATGAGAATTATTTGAGCCCGTGGATTGTATACGGTAGTCAGTTTGGGGACCAACCGTAAGGCTGGGAGAATTTTGGGACTTTCTTGGCGTCTGCATCGCTGCACTGGAATATGGTACATGGGGCGACTCATCATTCGCCGTTGGGGTATAGGATTTGGAATTTGGTTGGCGTTTGCATCGCTGCACTGGAATATGGTACCAGAGCGATTCATCATTCGCCGTCTGGAGATTTGAATTTTGGTTGGCGTCTGCATTGCTACACTGGAATATGGTAGCAGGAGCGACTCATCATTCGCCGTTGGGGTATTCAGAGTTTTGGACGGCGTCTGCATCGCTGCACTGGAATATGGTGCCAGGAGCGACTCATCATTCGCCTTTTTTTTACCGTGATTGCTCCATCATTTCAGCTTTTTTTTATCGCGAAAGTTGCGATTGCCCTATCATTTCGGCTATTTATTCGCGGCTGCCCCATCATTTCAGCTTTATTTTTCATCTTTATTTTAATCACTGATTTTTATTGCGAGTTGCCCCATCATTTCGGTTTTTTATTTATTTATTTATTTATTTTTATTATTATCTTTTTTTATTTACACATTTTTTTACATTCCCAGTTTTAACGACGTGGTAGTCGGTTGTCCCCCAGTTTAACGACGTAGTGGTCGACTATTTGCTTATCCCAGCTCCTCAAACTTTGATCTTGGCGGAGCTGTGTTGAAGACTGTAGCTCTGTGGTTTGTCGGTACATCTGACGACTGTAAGTCTTTACCAAGTTTGTATTGGTTCTCCACCCAATCTTTAAAAACATAGCAGTCTTCAATGGTATGACTCACCATTCTATGATATGGGCAGTATATGAGATTGCCGGTCATGTTTATTTCATGTGGCCTCTTTAGAATAGGCAGTTGCAGACCGTTGTTCAAGGCATCCTTGAATATTTTGTGGACTTCATCCCTCTTGAAGTAATATACTTTCTTCTTTCTCTCTATTAGAGTAGGTGCCCTTACTGATGCTGGACCCTGAGGACGATCATTCTTTGGTTCGCCTACTATCTGCCTACCACGTTCAGTGTACGTATCAGAGGGACTGGAGGCTGATCACGGCCGTTTTTCGCAAAAGTGTCCTGCTTTTGAGCTGGAGGGAGTATTTGTTGGCTGCTTCCGGATATTAATCCCTATCTCATGAACCAAAGTTTGATTTTGCTGTAATTGCAATCGGGCGACTAGGGTGTGAGATCTGCCACGACGTTTGCCAGCTCGTTGACTTTGGAATGGACCTTGGCCATCTTCTGGTCCCTGTCCCGAAGCTGCTTTTGAAGCCATTGGAATAATGCTTGTTCTATAGTCCCGGGTACGACAATGGGGTCATCCTTACCGCCTGAGCTTGATTCAATAAGAACCACGGGTTCCTTTGGCTCAATGGCCTGAGCAGGTTCTTCATCATTTGGATCGAGCCGGTGTTGGATGGCAACAACCACGTCATTGCCATGGCTATAATGAGTAGGGACTTACTCCTCTGAGCTCCATCATGTAGACCGTATGGGTTGTATACCCGTCCATTGCTTCTTCATCGGCAATGTTACTCGCTTGGCTCTTAGCTTGTTGCCTTGGTCCGCTCTTTTTAGAGAAAGGCAGATGTCTGAGAGAATCAGGTTTCTGAAGGACTTCAGTCTCCGTTTGTATGAAATTGGCGGTCACAGCTTGACTGTTTGTTAACACGCCAGGGGACAATGATATTTCTCCTACCTTGTATTGTTTCTCGACCCAATCCTTGAAGATGCAACAGTCTTCAATAGTGTGTCCCAGCACTCAGTGGTATAGGCAAAAGTTGGGATGATCAGTCCTGTTCGCTTCACTTAGCCATTTTGGTTCTGGTAGCCGCAGGCCATTCTTCAGAGTATCTTTGAATATTTTGTGGACCTTGTCCCTTCTGAAAGAGTAGACCTTATTTCTCTTTTCCTCCAAAGTTGGCTCTCGGGGTTTGTTAGCCTTTGCTTTGCCCGCTCTCTGCTTATTTAGGGAATCGGTGCTGTTGGAACTTTCGCCTTTCCGGTTGTCGTCCCTCCGATGTCTCGGTCTGTTTGTGAATTGGAGATTCTGAGTGGACTCGGACTTTGAGCGTTCCAACATTTAAACTTTCTTGGTCAGCTCTTGGAATGTTTTTAGGCCTGTGGTGCACATGAAAGGTTTCATCCAATCGTTCAGATTTTCTATAAGAAGACTGACGGACAGGTCTTGCTCCAACGGTGGTTCACATTTGATAGAGAGATTACGCCATCGGACTATAAAATCCATGTTGCTTTCGTTGTTCTTCGGCTCGGTCCTTACGAGGTCAGCAATGGTGATTTTATCGCTGACACTCATGAACCTTTGCTTGAGCATGGATTCTATTTGAGCGAACGTCGTGATCGAGTCATCCGGTAGGCTTACATACCAATCGAAAGCAACATCCGTCAAGCTATTAAAAAACTGACGGAGAAGGAGCGCATCATTACCCCCAGTGTTCGCACATGATGCTTTAAATTGAGCAATGTGCCGGTTCGCATTTCCCGTTCCATCGAACCTTTCAAATTTGGGGACGACATAGCCAGTAGGAAATTCTACCAGATCATACTGAGCAAGATACAGTCTTCCACTACGGCTGATATCTTTTTGCGCTTCGGCTTCGGCTACCAAGGTTTTGACTTTGTTGGCAACCAAATCCACGATTTGATCTTGAGTTAGCGGGTTGCTGTCATCGGTAGCCAAGACATTTACCGAGATAGGATGCGACTGGCTTTCGTGTGGTCCATCCACCTTTGGATTCGAGGGAATAGGCGCCGGCTATCTCGGGACACTGTTTTCCGGTTCATGAGCTGAACCCTGCGCTTGATTGGACGGCTGAGAGGCAACATAGGCCGTGAGCTGCATCACGAGATTCGTCAAGCCGTCAATTTTTTAGTAGAGCTTGGCCATCTCTTTGTCTTTGCTTCTGAGCTATTTTCGGAGCTCTTGGAGAAGTTGCTGCTCTGCATTCTTAGGACGGAAGATTGTATCCTCTTCGCTTTCCGAGCCCGACTCCTCATGAATCGAGGGATCTCTCCGCTTATCAGCTTCACTAGGAGGATTTTCATTACCTTCCGGAGGGTTCTGGTCTTGGGAAGTGACAGCCACATTCACACCGATTGGATTTAAGATGTAGTGGCCCCATCCTTGCTCTTGCTGCGCATGCCCACCATGCAGACAGTGTGGACCACATATTCAGCCATCTCTTTATCTTTGGCGGTTGATTTTTCATCTTCTGGAAAGGACAGGCGACTGAAGACGGTTGGCCCGGCTGGATCTTTGGGCGGCGCTGTCCGGATCGCAACTTTCTTGACCCTCGCGGTCATGGTAATCTTCTGAACCAATTTCAGCGGTTCAAAAGAGTTAGCGAGATTTACAGCCGTTTCAGCTGTCGTTGCTGGGTAACCTCGTTCTTGGAACCCTACGATGTTCAAATCAGCACAAGACCTATCCCTTTTGTTGGCTCTGTATCTGAGCCTTTTCTGTCTTAGTTTCTCGATTTTGAGGGCTTGATGGGCATCCGTTATCTAGGAAGCCGTTATGGGTCGATCGACAGGGAGCTTAGAGAAAACACCCGATTGAGGAGTTGTCAAGGGCACCGCTGGAACTTGCCCGGTGTGCCTTATTGCTTTGTTGGCGTTGATGGCTTTGCCCCCAGCTGGATCAACGGAGAGTCGTGCGGAGATGGATTTGTGCTTGGGCTGAGGTGCCTTTGCAACCATGACATTTGGCCTTTTCCTTTTTGAGGCCAGTTTATTAGTCACCGGGGCTTGAGGAGCAGGGATGACATTAGCCGGCATGAACAGAATAGAGCCGAACTGTAGCAGCGGATCCTCCCACTGCCGCCCAAGACTGGCCGGAAGGACCGTCCGAGAATCCATCTTCATCGTGTAGGAGATGGGAGCTGAGTTCATCTTTGAAGACATTGTTGAAAAGTGATTGCTTGAAAACCTGCATGAAAGAGTATTATTTTAGTATAAATATAGATATGTATATTGATTGAGTTCATATGAATGTTTAACCCGAAATATAGGAGGAGAGATCTGTCCCACCGGGCGTGCCAGAATCTATAGGGTGTTTTCGTCACCCCATTGAGATGGAATACGCGCGCGCTGGTCAGACGCATTACAGATTCTCCCTGCCTAGGGTAGGCTGGGGTTTATTGATTGTGGGGATCCAAATCTCCGGCAGCTACGGACTAAGCTGCCGTTAATTACCCCTCGCCTTTGGAGCGAGAGAACCTCCGATTGATGGGTCAAACTGGACATGCGAACTCAATGCGATGCGTTGGTTTTTTTGTTTTGTTCCATTTGTTAAAAAAAGATATATATATTTTTCTATATATAATAAAAAAACAAAAATAAATAAGTAAATAAATATTTAGAGAAACGTTTTTTTATTTTAATTTATTATTTTTTTAATTTTAAAATATTATTTATAATTTATTTAATATTTATTTTATTTTATTTTTAATTTAAATAAAAAAGATTAAATAAAGAAAAGAAGGAAGAAAGAAGAAGAAAAGAAAAGAAAAGAAAAAGGGGGGGCCTGGGCTCCCATTTAAAGGGAGCCTCCGCATGTGAGGGAGACATCACATGCTAGCATGTGACCCCTCACATGCTAGTGTGCTAGCATGTGAGGGAGACATGTGAGGGGGCCAAAAGGGCTCCCATTAAATGGGAGCTCTCCCCCTCACGTGCTAGCATGCGATGGGGGTAATTTTTTTTTTGTTGCATGGAGTTCAACTCCAAAAGAAAATATTTTTTTATGGAGTTAAACTCCAAAATAATTTTAAATATGGAGTTCAATTCCGAAAAAATTTTAAATGGAGTTTTAACTCTAAAATGATTTTTATTGTGGAATTAAACTCCTTAAAGAATTTTAAATGGAGTTCAACTCCAAAAAAGATTTTTATTGTGGAATTAAACTCCAAAAGAATTTTTGTTTGTGGAGTTAAACTCCAAAAGAATTTAAACGGAGTTGAACTCCAAAAGAATTTTTATTGTGGAGTTAAACTCCAAAAGAATTTTTATAGTGGAGGTAAACTCCAAAAGAATTTTAAATGGAGTTCAACTCCAAAACGATTTTTTATTTGGTGTGGAGTTAAACTCCACTAAATGGGGAGCCTTCCCCTCATGTGAGAAGGAGGGAAAGCTCCTACTCAGTGGGAGCTCCCCTCTCCCTCACGTGAAAAGAAGCTGGAGCTGCAAAAAGAATTTTTTTTTGGGATGGAGTTAAACTCCTAAAGAATTTATTTGGAGTTAAACTCTCAAAACAACTTTATTCGGAGTTAAACTCCATAAAAAAAAGTTTTTATTATAGAGTCAAACTCTAAAATAATTTTATTTATGGAGTTAAACTCCAAAAGATTTTCTCCTTTCTCTTTTGAGAAGAAACCCAAAATGGATTCTCTTGAAACTCCAAGATCTAGATCTTGGATGATAAAAAAAGAGACCTTTTTTCTTCTCTTGATGGAGTCTTGGGAGGTGGGTTTATGGTAAAACTTTGTTTAGTTTTAAAAAAAAAGAGCTAAGCTCTTGATTTATTTGGAAAAATGAAAAGGAAGAGGAAGAACTTGAAAAAGAGAGAGTGGAGGCACAAACCCTAGTTTTTTAGGGAGAATGAAAAGTGTCTGCTTTATTCATCATCATATTGCCTTATATAGACTTACACATTTAAATATAGCCCCTTGGGCTTTGTAAAATGGCATTTTGCCCATCCCATATCTCATGTGCTCATTTCTTTTACACATAAGTCATGGGCTTTATAAAAATTTGGCTTTATGCCCATTTTACTTACATTCATGCATAAAAAAAATATCAAAATTATTTATTACATGATTTTTTTTTGGCATGGAGGGGGGCCGGCCGCTTCATGTTCGGACTCGACTTGGGCATGGGCCCACTTGATCTGGGCTTGGGCCCACTTGGTTTGGGGTTGACCTTGACTTTGACTTGGTCAACCGGGGTGCAATTTTCGACCCCAACAACGTCGACAAAGCTTTAAGGAGCCAAATCAAAAGGGAGTAATGGAAAAATCCCAGCTCCAGCTCGATGTTCATTCTCGGTGTAGATGCAACGTCAACAAAGACCTAAGGGTCAAATATAAGCGGAGCAACGGCAAAATCCTAGCTCCAGATCTCAATGGCGACATCTACTACCAAGATATAAACTCAACAGGCTTCTTATACCAGTAGGATGCAGACGTGATGTCAACAAGGGCCCAAGGGTCGAAGCAAAAATGAAGTAATGGCAAAATTCTAGCTCCAAGTCTTGACAGTACATATACAATCTAGAGACTATCTTTGTGTCCCCCTCATTCCAACAGGGTGCATACGCAACTATCAAATAAAATTAGAGCAATGGTATATTCCTAGCTCCTGACCTCAATTGCAATACATACAATATAGAGGTCCTACAGATATCTACCCTACTTCAGCAAAGAATCGACGCGACATCATCAAGCAAAAACGAAATGATGGCATATTCTTAGATCCGCATCTTGACAGCAATATATATAAAGCCTAAAGACCATTGGAGATCATCCCACCCCAGAAAGGTACGGTTATGACTTATCGGGGCTCCAAATTGAGTTTAACCTCAAGTAGAAAGCGCCATGGCAAATACCTAACGTTTGTTCTTCCAACGGTAATATGACCTAAGAAAATTACTTGAAGACGTTTTGTCCAGCCTCAGAAGGGATTAGAGATAGGACAGTCGCGGGGCTACTTGAGCAGCAACTTAAAGGACTGCATATCGAGGAATATATCAGCCAACGCGATGGTATGATGGACTTAAACCTAGTACTGCAAACCTAACAGACCTCTATAAAAAAAAGGGTTATCTATATTTCATGTTAGGATACACCTGCGGGATCCTCTTGACTTGTCTCAACTCGTAGAGAAAAACATCTTTATGAAACCCTCTCAGCGCATGAAAGTGAAAAGCCTTAGGCGACAAGGATATCAACCTGTTTTCTAAGAACTGTGGCCCTAAAAGGAGGTCCAAACTGACTCTTGTATACTATCCACGGGCTACATTATCTAAAGTCGCATACCGATGAGGAGGAGAAGCCACGTACGGGTCCTTTCGACTCGTAAGGGGAAAATGCTTTTGTGAGATCCTTATGACTTATGAAGATGATGAACACTTAGGAATCCTCACTATTTCTAGAAAGAAAACGCACCTATGAGATCCTCATGACTTATAGGGAGAAAAACCTTCTTCAGACCTTTACGGCTCATGAAGATGAAAAAGTCTTAGACGACAGAGATCCTAAACTTGTCTCCTAAGCCATCAATTTTATGGAAATGCATTACTTAGCACTACTTAACCCATGTACAAACTTACATGGGCAAAATAGTGAGGGGAATTTGTGCCCGCCAAAATTTTTGGCTTAGAGCTTGTTGTTCTCTTATAAAAATAAAGGGAAACCCCCACGTGTTAAACACGTGCAGCCACATGCAAAGCATATAGGTACTACCTCAGATAGGATTAAATCTTATATTGGGTCCTTAAGTGTTTCCCATGTGAGCGCCAGCGTCGGCCTCTTATAGGATAAAATCCTATAGTGGCGCCTCACGTGGAACACAGCTGAGCACCGGCGTGCAAAGCACATGAGCGTCTGTTATATAAGAATTAAATTTTTAAGTGGCGCCAGCGTGCATAGCACGTTGTAGGGTGTTTTTCGTCACCCCATTAAGATGGAAATGTGCGCGCTTCTCCGGCATGTACAGATTCCCCCTACCTGGGGCAGGCCGGGGTTTATTGATTATGGGGATCCGAATCTCCGGTAGCCGCGGACTAAGCTGCCGTTAATTACCCCTCGCTTTTGAAGCGAGAGAACCTCCGATTGACGAGTCAAACTGGTCATGCGAACTCAATATGCCATGAGCGTGTGTTGTGTTTTGAAGGGTATTTGGACGTATCGGAGGCCTCGCAAAATTTACTGGGGTCCTGCTACCCGGATAGTGGGCTGGGGGTCAAAGGGGCTAGCAATCCCCTTGCAGGGTGCGGGACAGCGCCCCGTTAGAAATTTTTTTCTAACGAGAGAGGTATTTTTAGTAGGAAGTGTATGAAAAAAAAGGGGTAAGTAGCGTTCTAAGGACGCGTGGGCGCTCGGCACGTGGGCGCTGGGTGCCCGCGGGCCACGTATAAGGCGCATAGGCGCTGGGCGCCAGCATCTCATGCGTCTGGCATGTGGACGGTGGGCGCCTGCAGAAAAAGGGGCTTAGCCTCAGAATCTGGAGTTAAACTCCCAAAAGGATTTTTATTTTATTATTGTGGAGTTCAACTCCAAAAGAATTTTTATCATGGAGATAAATTCCAAAAGATTTTAAATGGAGTTAAACTCCTAAAAAGATTTTATTTGTGGAGTTAGAGTCCAAAAGATTTTGAATGGAGTAAACTCCTAAAGACTTTAAAAGATTTTGACAAATGGAGTTGAACTCCTAAAAATCTTCGGAGATGATCAAAGGGGACCCCTTTCTCCTCCCATTTAGCTCTGGATCTTCTTTTGAGCCTTAGATCTTCCCAAAGTGGGATGTTTGGAGATGAGTCTCCCACTTCCTCCTTTGTGTTGGCTGGATCTTGGAGAAAAATGGGGTGAGACTTACAAATCTCTCATTTTGGAGATTTAATGGAAGATCCAAATTCCCCTTCAAGGGTTTTATGGTGAAAAACTATTTCTTTTTGGAAAAATAAGAGTTAAACACTTGAATTAATCCAGAAAAGGGAAGAAGATTTAGAATTTTGAGGAAGGATAAGGAGGCACAGAACCCTAACTTTTGGAGAGAATGAAAAGTTGTTGATTTTTTCATCATGTTTATTTTTATAGGCTATACACTTTACATATAGCCCCTTAGGCTTTCCCAAATAGCACTTGTGCCACCCCATACTTTATGTGCTTATTTCTTTTTGTACATAAACCATGGGGTTTACAAAATTTTGGCTTTCTGCCCATTTTTCATACATTTATTTCTAAAGAATTGCATTGAACTAATTTATTGTTTCATTCTTAGCATGGAGCCGGCCCCTTCCATTCTTGGTCTTGACTTGGGGTTGGGCCCACTTCGCTTGAGCTTAGGCCTGCTTGGCTGGGGGTTGACTGACTTTGACTTGGTCAACCGGGGTGTAATTTTTGACCCCAACACACATGAGCACCAGCACCCAAACTAATCCAGGTCGAATTAAATTCTACATGGGGAATATTTCCCTAAAATCTGGGATATTCTCTGTTAAACAGAGCCGTTGGATCAAAAATCCAATGGTGATAATAAATCATCAAATAATAGAATTAAATTCTATTCGGAAAAAAAATATTTCTCTGATCAAATAGAGAGCCGTTAGATTAAGAATCCAACAGTGATTAAAAAATATCAAATGATAGAACTAAAATTTTATTAGGGGAAAACATCCCCCTGATCTTTCTAAATAAGGAAGATATTCTCTGCTGGATAAAAAATCCAATGATAGAATTAAATTCTATTTGGGAAATATTTTTCTGATCTTTCTCAAACTAAAAAGATCCTCTCTGTTAAACAGAGAACCCTTGGATCAAAAATCCAACAGTGATTATAAAATCACCAATTAAACCATCTGATAGAATTAAATTCTATGTGATAGAATTAAATTCTATTTGGGAAATATTTCCCTGATCTTTCTCAAATTAGAAATATCCTCTCTGTTAAACAGAGGACCCTTGGATCAAAGATCCAACGGTGATTATAAAATCACCAATTAAACCATCTGATAGAATAAAATTCTATCTTAGGAAAATATTTTCCTAATCTTATTAAACAAACAAGAAAACTTCTCTATTAAACAGAGAGTGTTTAGATTAAAAATCCAACGGTGAATAAAATTCACCGGTTGATCTTTAAGATTATTTTGATTGATTATGAAATCAATCGTGATCTCTCAATAAGAGATTTTCTCAAAAAATTAATTTTTCTCTTCTCTTATAAATAGAAGCAAAAATATCAAATCAAAAAGAAGGAGACCCCCCATAAGCTTCTGTAAAAAAATAAAGAAGGATCTCAAAAGGTTTCATAAAAAACAACAGAAAATTTAATTCTCAGTAAAGAAGAAAGATCTTCCCCCTCAAAACCCTAGGTAAAGAAAATATCGAGATCAAAATATCTCCTTTACCTAACATATCTAAGGGTTTAAACCTTCTTAAAGAACTTAGTTCTTTCTCTGGATCTGAGATCCACAAGACAAGTCTCCCACAAGTTGAGAATTTAATTCTCATCGGGAATATCTTGTTCTTAAGAATCAAAGATTCAGGGAAGAATGTTCATCTCAGAAAACTGCATTTTAATACCGCTCATTCATTATCTATTTTGTTATTTATCGGTGCTTTAACCAGTGTCTGCTCAGTAATTATAGATTACAGGTATTCGTGATACAGCATTGAAAATACACTCAATATCACGGATATAATATTTTGGAGCCGACACTGCAATCAGAACAGAAAACCGACCGATATCCAAAGAGCTCTTTTACAATAAACAAGTGTGCATACAACTTTTGGTCTAACACAATACATGTGTGACACTAGCTCTTTGACATGGACCATATGGGGGCTGCCCTTGCACAATTCATGCAAGTAGGCATATGTATGGTGTGATGTGCATTTTTAAATGTGCATTGAATACTAAAGATTATGATGTGATTTGAAGCATCTAGTTTCCCTCCAAATCCCTGAGTGCATCCAAGGCCTCTACAGACAAAACTAGCAGCACCAGAGTGATATTGGGATGTACACATGACCACCACATCAACCCGAGCCTCTACGCTCGGATTTGGGCCGGCCACACCCATACAAAAACCGAGCAGGCCAGCCCCCCTTGTTCAGATGAACACCAAACTTCTGTGGTCCATCCCTTGCTGCCACGTCACCTTATTTTTACTGCTTGTTTATTTTTCTTTTGTGCCTATAAAAGCAGACCAGTGAGCAAGGGAAGGTCTCTCTCTCATTAATGTAATATGTGACCATATGTATTATATAGTTTTTTGTTTTTGTTTGTTTAGGCTTGAGAGTGAGTGGGTTTCAACTTGGTTTCTTCTTCTTCTTCCCTCTTGAAGCTTTCTTTGGAGTGCTTCATTATGGATGTTGAATAAGTTACCAAAATCTTGTAACTCTTCATCAAGTGTTAATAATATTGTTGTTTCTTTTATACTTGCTTTCTTTTCCTTATTTGCTTTCCTTTATCATGCTTAACCAATCTTCTTGGTGGTGGTAATGGTAAGGAAGTGAGATGAAAGGTTTTGCCTCCTCCTCCTCTTGTTTATATTTAATGTGCTTTAACATGATTATAACTTAAGGATTGTTTTATATATTGATATGATATGGTATTTTGAACCCATGGTTACTTTGTAACCTCCTCAAATACTATATTCACTCATCTTCCCTATTTCACAATGTTTAAGTTAAAATCAATTTGGTGTTAAGTTTGCTAAGTTTGGATACGGTATTTTGTGACCAAGAGCTTGATAAACCCTCGGTTTTCATATACCGTATACTATCTCAACCCCCTAGCAAAGTTAACACTAAAATCATTTGCCCTCACTCACTAACTTGTATCTTTGAAGTTGATGTATGCTTGCTAACCCTTGTGTTTAGTGTTGATACCTCAAGTATGGACATACAAACGGTAAGTGAACAAACAGACTCGTTTCGTGTTTTGCGGCGAACATTGGAATTTGATGACTTGTGCTCCGCAACCGCGTTGACAAGTCATGCTTCATGCCGGGATCGACGTAAGGACGGACAACTCATGATCAAGGAATCGTCGCGATTCGACCTTCCGAGCCAAAGCCACGGCCAATTTCTTTCTTAACCTATTTGCTTGTTTTCGTTGTTTTCATATTTTCTATATTTTGTGACAGCCAACCCAATTCATTATTTGTTGAACCTTAAATCACAAAACCTAATACACAATTCCCTGTGGATCGACCCGTACTTGTCGGTTTGCTACAACGCGTCGTGCACTTACGGTTTATAAATATTTAAAACGAGAACGATCTCGCGTGCGCATTCCATTTCCTTAAAGTCATATCCGTTTCCATAACATACGCGTTTGCGCGTGCGGGTGAATTCCCAACAAAGAACAAATTTGAAAAGAAAGAAGATGGAGTCCATAATACTTCAGAAACTTAGTTCTTAAAAGAACCCGATCCAAGATCCTCAAAATAGTGACCTTGGTGATCGTTAATGGTCAAAATGCCATTAACAGAGATTTAAGTTCTCTAAAAATATCAACAGAGATTAAATCTTAAAAAAAAACAGTGTCTCACATGAAAAGCACGTGAACACCCAAGGCCAAAAGCTCAGCGTCTCATGTGAAAAGCACGCCCAAGGACAAAAGCTCGGCGTCTCATGTGAAAAGCACGTGAGCGCCCAAGGCCAAAAGCTCGGCGTCTCATGTGAAAAGCACGTGAGCGCCCATGGCTAAAAGCTCGGTGCCTCATGTGAAACACACGCGAGCTCCGGAGAAAAATTAGTGCTTAGCACTATTATAGCGCCTCACGTGATATACACGTGAGCGTTATATGCAATTGAGTGCTTAGTACTGCCGGGTGTTACAGAAACCCAATCTTAGCCCAAATTGGCTAAACTTATATTCATGATATCCAAACTGATTTTAGTCCCATACATGAATAACGATCTTCATCCCATACTTTCTAAGTTAATCTTAGTCTCAAATCTGACTAATGATTCTTAGATGATCCACCATGATCTTTTCCCTCAAATATGGGATTTGGTTCAAGGGTACATCTCTTCATAGCTCTGATATATGTCGTTGTAATTCCTCAATATCTTCAGAGAGGTTGTGAGTCCCAACAACCAACAACTCTTTTCTCGTCCCAACTTGATGTAAAATTTCATCAAGACAGAAATGATACATCTCACATTGATACACTTCCAAATTGACGTACATGCCTCAAATCGAATCGCACCCCAAATTGGACGCATTCCATGTCAGCATCATTCACTCCGCCATGTAACAAATACACGTGCGTGCAAGATGAATGATGGACTGAAATGTCCTTAAACCAAACTTCGTCCCAAACATGGGAATGTTGGACCGAAATGTCCTTAAACTAACATTCATCGCCAAAATGAGAATGTTGGACCGAAATGTCCTTAAACTAATATTCGCCCTAAATATGGCGATAATGGAATGTGATATCCTTATACTAATATAATTGAGCCCATATACTCATTTGTTTCTAAGTTGATCTTAGTCTCAAATATGACTAACGATCCTTAGATCAAACCCAAATATCATATGAACTGATGGACCTTATTTATATGAGATCTGCATCCTAAGTTCGTTCCCGTTTGCAAACCAAGCTACCAATGTGGATCCCGTCAAGCAAATCCTTGACCCATACCCAAATCTAAAATATACGGATTTGAACTAATCCGCACCCTATGGACGACGGCAAAAACTAGTCTCCGTATACAATCCACGGGCAACCTAAACAAACAAAATAATATACGACACGAAGTGAACCGCTGGATAAAGAGAAAATGGTTATCGCAACGCGATAATATAATTAACTGTAGGGGTTTATTCCTGCAGATAAGAGCGTCCCCACAATCAAAAACCCCTCACAAATGGGGGAGAATCTGATGAAGTCTGCTACAACGGTCGTATCTATCCAAACCTCCGATATACGATGCCATAAATCAACTTGGTATTTTCGGAGAGGTGGATGGATATGTCCAAATAGCATCTGCCCCCAAATTTAGGAAAGACGATCTATCCTACTTCGTTTCTGTTTTCGGCGGTAAACAGTCAGTAGGCAGTGTTCCCAGCCAGGTTCAACGTCTTTCTATACGATCTTCTTGTCCCTGGGTACTATACCGGGTCCACCATGTATCCGTAAACGGTGACTCCTCACTCCTCGAATCGGATAATACTTATAGCTTAGAACCGAGAAAACTCATGATGGACGCCAAAATATCATATCAAGAGAAAACCACATTTTTTTAAAACATTCACAAGTTTTATAAAATCGTATCTGCGGTTTCTCAAATCTCAGAAATCTCATGAAAACATAATCTCATAAGACTATGGTAATAATGGAACAACAATATGTAAAGGCACAAAACATTAATATAATGTATACTGATGTGAATTGAGCAGCAATCTAAGGTACTGGCAGAAATAGAGTATGATGTGATATGGCATGGCAAGTGTGTTCATATAAGTAATGTAAAGAAAGTACAATATCCGGAACAATACATGGTGCTGGGTACTAAACAGTAATCTATAATGCTAACAGTGTATAATGTGATATGGGTGACATAGTAAGTTCTATATGTATACGTGGCATGGCAATTACTGATGAGGTGTAGGTGTAACATGCGAGTATGTGCAAGTGTAACATGAAATCATCGGTAATGGTGCGCGTGTCCTAACAAATGAAGTTAGGTAAAATTAAAGGTATAAACATGGTATATATCGTAAGAAATCGAAATGTGAGCGTATGCAGAATAATTAAATCGTAATGTGAACAAGTATTAAAATATCCAACTACGCATGAGCCATACAGTTATAGTTTAAAATAGCACGAAACGTTGTTTTGAAAATAAGGGACTACGATATTTTTGAAATAAATATCATTTGAAAAGTCGTAGCGCTCTCTTGACATTATCACTTAAAAGTACGTAACGAATCGTTAGTTTTAAAAGTAAGTATGGCTCTAAATATCTCATGAATTTTCCTTTTGAAATATTAACAAGACTTCTCGAGTCAAAATAAATATCGGCTGTATTCGGGAATCAATCCTCATCATATCACGTACAGAATATCCCTCGTACGATATCATCTAATCAACACGGTACGGATCAATAGTCACGTACGCCAAATCATATCATATCATATCATACTATGTCATGTATACTCATACCATATCCATTCTCATTTCATATATGTACTTATATCATATAACGTACTGATGTGTGTGTGTGTAGCTCAATGGCTACGAAATAGAAACTAGGGGTATAATCATCTACTAAGTATACTACTATACGCATATGATTAGACTAGGTATATAATTCTAGGATATATAGTATCCTAACTACTACGGTTGCGGGAGTGTTATATGCCATCCACCCGACTTCGCCCGTAGATATACATCTACTCACCTAAACACGTCTCACCCTAGTCGAAGCCGACGGATGCCTTGCCCTTTTTCGTCGTCCCGGAAGTTTCCGCAATCATACCTACAATCGAAACCATATCGAATCGCATAAAAATCCATATCAAAACCGAAATCACGAGCGAAGTGCACATAGCTTAGAAGCTATGGTCAAGGCATGCTAAAACGACAAAATACCTCCCGACATCGACGTATGAATGTCGAACAACCGAGTCAAGACATAAAAATATGAAATCCAAGTTTCAAATATCGCAAAATATTGCCAAAACCAAGTTTAAATGCTCCTAGAATTTTACTCAGGGAATCTGGGGCAATTTAGCATATAACATAGGCTTAGTTATCGAGTGAGTGAGCTACATAACAAACCCTAAACCCTAATTCTACAACTTGGCAGAAATTTGCGGCCCAAAGGAATATTTATGCGGTTTTGGTGGGGACCTAGGGGCTCAGGCTTCTACGGTGGTCTTCTACTGGTCCAAACATCTCACAGTATCCTTTAAATAATTTTCAAAGATCCCTAGTTGCTCCAGATTTCATATGAATTTCAAAACCTCAATGAAAAGAAAGTTTTATAACACCAAAACTCATTTAAACTAATAATACTTGCACTAAAACACCCTCATTTGTCACTAATGAGGTGGTAATCACCCACTAACCCTCTGCTACCCCACTAGTACAAGTTTTATTCACTAAAAACTCAATTTTGAATTTTCAAAACTTAGAAAACATAACCCTTTTAGCTCTAAACTAGTTGTCATGGCAAGAATATTTAAAACATGGCAAAAAGGGAGAATTTTACCTCTAGATGCGGATGCAGGAAAGTTCCAAGCTTAGGAGATGGCCTTAAAGTTGAGACTTGAACACTACACCATGTTTAGGATGAAGATATGAACATTTTTTGTGAAGGCTTTAAGGTGTTTGGAAGAGCTTTTGTTTGGATGTTTATGGTTATAGTGGAAGGTGGAGAAGGTGGAGGAGGTGGAGAAGGAGAAGGAGAAGATGATGAAGAAGGGGATGAGGAAAAATGGTATGAAGAAATGCATGGTGCTAAGAATAAAGCCCCCCCTCTTGCCCATTCCCAATATTTTAATGCCACCCATGCTTTCATGTCTCTCCCCTCACTCATTTTCTTTTCTTTGAAAAAAAATAAAACCAAATTTAAAACACAAATGAAATATTAACCCTCTCATAAATATGTCATATCACTTTAAGCATGTTTAACAAAAATCAAACTTGGTTTAATGCACAAAATAGGAAAATACAATTTAACTTTAACATTAAACTTGTGGATATAATTATATATTAATTTATGAAAAGATCAATTAAATAAATGCTTTTATAAATAATAATTCATTTTAATTTCCAATTATTTTCCTAAAATAAAGGTATATAACTATACCAATCTACGCAAACTCAAATCCATACTCAGTATAATATCCATAAAACTCATTATTTTATTATTTAAATTCTAAAATAATATTTTCTATTTTCTGAAATGTTACATTTTCCGAGGAAATTAGGTTTTGATAGCAATGAAGAATTAAGAAGAAATAACAATTAAAAGTGATGGTGGATTAAAGGAATTAAATGAGAATTGATGGAGGAAATGAAGAGTTGGAGAGTTATCAGACTTAAAGTGGCGGTTTAGAAGAGAAAATGAAAGGTTACGATCCCAAAGGACTCGTCTTTTGGTGTATGGAACATTTCAGGATAGAGAGAGGCATGAGTTGGCTCAAGAGTAGCTTGAGCCGTCTCATGCAGATAGTGTAGGAGAAAACTTTCCAAGCGAATAACGAGCCAGCTCAGTTAATATTGAGCCGTCTCAACCTAGTTATCAAGTATAAATATAACTTATACTCGAAAGGAAACGACATTTTCTTAATGACGAAAATTACAAAGGTACACGAAATTTAGGGTCGTTACAACCCTTCTCCTTTGCCTTCTCCTCTTCATATAGACACAAAGACTATGGTAAGGACCCTAAAATTCTTATACACTTTTATTGATTCAATATTAATAAAAGCGTGTATTTATGTTCTGATGATGAGCTATAAGTATTTCTTGATAAATTAGTGCAAGAAACAACTTGTAGCTCACTGGTTAAATCCTTCCACTGCTGTCCTATAACCCACATGTTCGAATCCTTACATCCTAAATTATTTTATTTAATTTCTTTTTGTCGTTTTTGAATCCTGAAACTTTCACGGGCGATACATGGAATTACGAAAAGTTTCAGAACAAAATATATATGAAAATGGACTTGATACACTGACACGAACCTACGACACGAGCTCTGGCCCCTAACTCCCTACTCTGGCCGCCAAGGGCAATTGTTGGTCAGCCCAAACATTGGTACACGGGCCTCGCCCGTGCACGTGCGTCCTTTGGTCTGATGTCTCTTCATTTCCACTCCGCATAACTCCTCCACTTAACCAGAGAACTGCCCCACCACTTTTTCCCATTAAAAATCTCTTTAAATGTATTTAACTTTTATTTTAATTCATCATTCTTCATTACATTTCTCCTATAAATATCTATGGCTTTCCCAAATCTTTCTACTCTAAATATCCTCTGAAAAAATCACTCTACAAAATTTTTATATTAAGTTCTAATAATCCGAATCATCTCTAGTTCTATTTTTCTCAAGAAGCTGCCTTCCGTAGATGTAAGGAGTTCCCTTGAGTTCGCATTCCTCTCGCGTCGTCGGTCTCGGCTCTACAACTGAGCTTCTCTCATCTCCTACTTCCCCTCTAGTATACGCGCAACCTGTAAATCTCCCCCTCGACTTCTCTCTCTTTTGTTCTACCCACACCATCATCATAATATTATTAAGAAGACTAATTGTTAACCTGAAACTATATTGTTGCAAACTTTGACATATCCGGTATAATTCTCATGATTATGTTAACTAGAACATATCACTTACCATCGTATCAACCTTGCATGCCATATTTCATCTAAATGTTATATGAATTTAAAATGAAATTTTTCCATGGTTAAAACAATATTAGAATAAAACATACGGATAAATACCATGATCATTTGTTTTGTCGATGCTAGTTTTTATGACATGTTCATGTAGATAGCGCACTGGATAATGCCCCACCCCACACGTACACTTCTGGATCATTGCACGAACATGTGATTGTAGTGTATTTTTAATAAAATCGAATTTCACTAAAATACCATCAAATTACTAAAATTGAAATTTAATCGATACTTTTTTTCCTTGGCAATTTTTCCCCTGGCAATTTTTCCCCTCACAACTCTCTTTAGGAGAGCCCTATTGAAGATGGTGTGAATTATCGCACATCTTGGGTCCAGTAGGTGAAATTGGAGCACTTCATGGAGCGCGTTCTCGAAGGAAAAGAAAATACGGTTTTTGAAACAAAATAAAACAAATTTAAAAATAACTTAAATATCATATATTTTTAATTTCAAGAAAACAAATTTGTAAAATTAGATTTTAAATAAAATACCCTAAAATGAAAAGATTTAATTTTCTAATAAAATACCAAAAGATAAATTTTTCATTAAAATACCATAAACTCTTAAAAACTAGATTTTGTCACTAAAATACTATGAAATTTAAAATATATTTTTATTAAAAACTCTCGATATTCTAATCAATATATTTTTCCCAAATCACCCTCGAGGTTTACTTTTAGCATAAAGTATTTTACATTAAACCCCCTCGAGCTTTTATTGGACTAATCTGCATAAATACTTTAAAATTGCTAAATGATATATTTTCATATAAATACCAAGATCTATAAAACTAGTAGCTAGCTAGTACTTAAGTAGCAGATGGGTTTAAGTGACCTATTCTCTCTTGAGCCTTGGGGAGCCGGAACAATCAGTGTTATCACTTACTTATCTCCCGATATAAAATTCATATATTCACAGAAATTACATTAATTTAATACTAAATCAAAAAAAACCCAACACATGAATACAACCTTACTTGTATACTTGCACTTGACATGACTACTTGATCTTGAAATGAACTCAATTGTATCTACATGACTTACTCGATAAAAACCTATTACATACTTGAGTAGACTTGACCTGAATTAGGAATACATAATGATTTGACCTGAACACTTGAAATGAATACTTGAATTTGACATAAATACATGAACTCAACTTGAACCACGAACTTACACTCTTCTTATGTATTCTGTCACACCCCGCTTCCCAGTGTACGGCGAAGGGGATGCGACGAGGTCCGCTACGTATATACTTAGAAGTACATACGCTAAGTGTATCTAAGCAATATAAAAGTAAATCACAAGAGACAAGAGATAAAGAAATAACAACAATTTTATTAATAACATTCTTTTATACAATGCATGAAAAGTAAATACAACTGGAATGAAAAGCGATGCCTAAACAATAGCATAACAGGAAATGAAAATACTGAATAGAACAAGGTACAATGTCTAGAGCATGGGGTCTTCGTGAAATTGCTCCAAGTCCACACCTGTGGGCTCGATCTCCGCCGGGTCCAAAACACCTGACGGACATTCAAAGAAGTAAGAAATAAAATGTCGTCAGCGAACAGGTCGCTCGGTAAGTCCCAAAGATAAAGAAGAATTAGAAAAGACAGAATAAGAGGTATTTTCTAAAGTTGTATACTATTTGTTGTAATGTTGTATTAACGCTGTTGTTTGTACCTTGGTACAGAAGGATGCCAGTGTATACGAGAGGGGTCTCTATATGCTAGAGACTAGGGCAAACGGAATGTACAAGGAACCGCTAAGTCACGGTAAAACAGCAACGAAATATAGGTTATGTGTCTTAATCTGACCACCTCGTGCCACCTTTAACACCTTCCGTACCAATCTACCCCTTAAACCCCGTAGTGTTTGATTGTATTGTTGTATTGTATTGTATAAGTTGGATGACTGACCAAAACCATGATATCAGTAAACAGATTGTAACTGCATAATCAGGTAAATGGAATAACGGGATAAAGGATGTATATCCATAGTTTGATTCAGACAAGTTGTATAGATTGTTAACCGGATTCCTGGGATTCATGTGTTCATATTGAGTTGGAATATTAAAGAATATAGATTGACTTGAATCATATTCAAGTCAGAAATAATCAGACTCAAACTCGAGTCAGACTAAAAGAATTGTAAGTCAAAGTTCTATATTTGTTAGGGTCATTATTGTAATTTATAAAACTTGAGGGGGTTTTATGTAAAAATACTTTTGTATAGTTTTCAAGATACACCTCAAGTATTTATTATTCGTCTTTATAGTTATAATGAGTGTGATTTTATTTTGTCTTATTTCTAGTGAAAATATCCTAATAACATAAATAAAGGTATTAATTTGTAATATTGATTTATTTGAAATTCATGGTATTTTAATGTAACTTTTAATTTTCTAATTTTTATAGGAAAAGGTGGAAACTTTATCTTTTAATAAAATAGGTGTTTAAATGATAAATATACATATGTTTATACAAGAATAATATTTAATAAATATTTTATTTTTCAAAAATCTCATTTTCCTTAAATGTCGTATTTTAAACCTTTCGAGACCGAATGTTCCTTGCGGAGTTCTGAATCTTGCACTACTAAGCCCGAGGTGTTAGTGTATATGCCCTAGAGGCCATTACTGTATCATACTAGTTTGTATATTACTTAATGGAAGCTTGGGATATTCACAGTTGTATATACAATCTTGCTCGAAATGGTAGTATGCTACTTGGTTTGTCTCTGCTTTAATATGTGCATGTGTTTCTTTTAGCATATTGCGGGTATACATATTAGTAGAGCCCTTAGGATCTTTGCTTGATTACCAGCGTTGTGATGGCGCTCGCACTCGTGGGAGCTGGGTAATCTATAAGCACATCCTTATACAGGTCCCTGGTCATTGGACTATCGAGACAGGGCATCGATACTCCGGAGTAGACTAGCGTATACGCTTCTCATCCCAGTGTGGGAGACGGTCTGTCCTACAGCCGTTAGTACGTCGTACTTGGGATAGTATGCGGGTGCTCGTTAGGTTACGAGTACACTGGACAGGACTCGTCGGGAACTGTTGGTTGGTAATATACCTATCGTCAGTTATCAGTTCCCAGGTGACATGAGTACAGCTTAGTCCGCTGACTTGACACTGTCACTTCGCCTCGAGTGTGTTCCCACTGCACTTTGATTACTACCCTACCACGGCTCAAAGGAGTCGTGCAAACAGGTAGTTTTTGGGTGCAGTCCCGAAGCACTTGGAGGCAGTGACGGTTAGACAGGATTCGTCTCTCCCGGTATTGGGGGTTGACATCGCGCTGTGTCTAGGAGAGCCATTACATGAGTAGTCCCTGGCCAGGGCAAGCGAGATATACTGGTAGGTTTTCAGTGTTATCTCAGGGTGTTCTGGGCTACACTCCGACACGACTTGTACCGCTATTAGGGGACTGACGTTCACCGCCCCCCTAGGCCCGCCATGCGATGTATCAGACGAACAGACCGGACTGTACGGAGACTGTCACATACAGGCTCAGTAGGAGTGCAGATGGGGTTCACCTCGTCAGTCTTCTTATCGACATCTACCTGGGGACCGTTACGTACAGCTAGTGCCGCTTGCGGTCTGTGGTTAAACCCACTGCCAGCGTAGTGTCGAGTCTTTAGAGTCCCACACAGAGAGCTATTCGCCTTTAGGCTAAATGAGTAGAGGTCGCATGGTTTTGCGACAGGGTTCGTTCACATTCGCGCACTTGTGCACGTTTGCTGTCCGGACAGCTTATACTAGCGGGCTTTGGTTTAAGCCGGATTCTAGTATATGATTTGAGATTGGTTTTTCTCATTGTGTTCGTGTTCCTCGGATCACGAATGCGGGTGCGTATGCACAGTTGCTTGAGATTGAGGGAGAGGACCTTGATTAGGGTTAATGGCTATTATCATTTTATTAACCCTAATATTTATGTGTGTGTTATTGTTAATTAGTAATTAGTTTAATAATTATCCATGGTTGTGGTTGTTGACCATTTGACTTCTTTGACTTGTTGACCTAGGTTGACACTTTGACCATCATCATTTCTTTTGGAAGATGCTTTTTGATCTTTGCAAATTGAAATGATAATGGTCATGTCATGATTTACCATGATAATTATCTATCTAATTATTCAATTAAATTAATTCACACATATTAGTGAGAATGGCTCTATTATTTTCTCATTCTCTCATATCATTTCTCTCTCTTGTTCATCCTCTCCCTCAAGCTCTCTCCCTCTCATGAGTTGAGAAACAAAAAGCTTGAGAAAAACCTTCACTTGATCCTCTCTACTCTCTTCTAGGGTTCAAGTCTTAGCATTTCTTGCACTCTAGTTACTCCTAGTTTGGAGTTGAAGCTAAAGGTGGTGGCTTTCAAGTGGATCTTTCTTTGACGGAAGAAGACAAGCAAGGTGAGGCCTTTCTACCATTCCGACGAGCAAGGAGAGAAGGAGTTCGAGCTCAAGGTATAACCTTTCTACAACTTAGTTAGTTGTTAGTTTACTTTAGCTAGTTTTCGTTTAGCAAAGATCCTCACAAGCAAAGTCCATGTTGCCTAAGTCCATAAAAATCCGTTTTTTTATTATGTTTTCCGCCTCCCCGTAAGCACCGGGGTGGGCAACACGGACTTACAGTGGTATCAGAGCCTAACTAAACCTAAACTAGCTAAGTAGTTAAGTGTAACGAAGTTTCGAAACCGAAAAACCCTAAAACCAAACTTTTTCAAAATCCAAGTTTCTGTTAAAATTTTTTCTGGTCAAAATGAAAAACTTTATACTTGTAAAATTATCTCAGGGTTTTTTGTGAAACACCACCAAAGACGAACCAGAGAGGAGTCTAGAGGACCGCGCTTCCGCGGCATAAGGAAGCTCTTGCCGCGGAAGCGCGGCCGTCTTGTCCCCTCTCTGTATAGTTTTTGGTGTAGTATGTTTCTATGTTGGTTTTAGGATTTTTAGGATATGTTATATGTGCCCAGATTTTCCAGAACTAAAATTTACTTTTGGGGGCCTATAAATCCGTATTTTTCGGAACTTCACTACACTTTAACTATATCGGTTATATCTGTGATGCTTGTATGTATTGAACGTCGGCTAATCGCTATAAGTCGATTAGTCGGGGTTATACATCTCTGTGATCTGTGATTGTTATTGGTTTGTGGATATGAATGGATTGGATTGTCGCGGGTGAATAGCCGGGTTGGATGTGAGATGAGCGTTTTTTTCCTTTCATTCATTTGTAACATGTAAATTGATGTAATAATATTGTTTGTATGGCCGCACAACCGGGTCGGGGTTGTAGCCGTCATTGTATAATTCTTTTTACTGTTTTTGCTCCTAGGATAGACCCATGGAGGGGGTGCACAAACTACCGGGTATCTCGAAGTGCCGAGTGGCCTACTCACGGTGGTGAGGGAGGTTGCTTCGCTTCGGGTGCTTGGTGGGTAGTTTGCCGCACCCGTAGGGGTCTTGGGTGGGGTTTTGGCTATTCACCGCGACCGTGTAATCCGCTTTGCGTTGCAGGCTCGAACGCATTGCGGATTCCTAGTATATCCAATGTATTCATCTGTGATCTGTAATGTCTATCATTGCTGTATATTTATATATTATAACTATTTAGGCGTTGCTTATGTTTTACAGCCGCGCTAGCCCAGCCCCCGCTCTGTCGTTAGTTAAGTAACCTAACGGGTGATGACGGGGCCCCGTGGCGAATGCGAATGGCATAAGCGTACGTCATATTTTGGTTGTTTTCTGCAATGGTAGGATTAAATGATGGGACGCATTAAAAGAACTAATGCAAGAAATAAACCAAGTAAAAGTCGATTGGAACACTTTGAAAACCACTCGGTTCTTTTCAAAACTAAACTTTTAAACGCGGAGCTTGAACCACTCCTTTTAAAAGCTATCTCGTTCCATCGATTAGATCAAGTTCACTACGTTCACGGTTTCGCCAAAACCATCCGTAGCCCTCCGTCGTTTCGTATGAATATTCAATAGTATTCAAGCTATGTTTGTTGACCTTCGTCAAGGCATAGTGATTGGTAGCTGTTGGGTGTTCATATGTAGCATAGATAGATGCGTTGGTTTGGGACAGTCGTACTACCTTGTTGACCTTCGTCAAGGGTATGTACGGGTGGGTTCAAATTAACCTGGATAATGACGGGTAGAACTTGACATGTGACTTATGATTTGTTGACCTTCGTCAAGGTCATAAGAGCATGGGGCAAAAATCCACATCGGGAGTTTCATAAGTACTGAAACTTGCTAGCGTTGCATACCATTTGGAGTGTGATGATTCTGGTAGGATTCCTTCGGTTTTATCACGCGATGATATTTGGATCCCGATCCTACTGTGAGTATATGCTACTCCTCGGGAAAACTCTCACTTAACGATCAATGCTATAAACCTAGTAGGTGCCTAGAAAGGTGTTAGCGGGGCTGCGCCCACAGGGAAAAGAGGTTACTTAATTAAGGAACTTCGCGAAAGCGTTGGAAAACCTCCCTCGAAGTACCGACACTGGCCTGGCTGAACGGTTAAGCAAGTATTGTACGGTGAGATTGATCCTGACTAATCTTTTCTTTACGGTTTGAGAAGGGATTCGAGAGACAGTGGGAGCCATCCTGTTTAGATAAATTAAAAACCAATCTAAACTTGCAAGAGCAACATGCTAAGTGTTTTCTTCTCTCTCTCTTAATTGCAGCGACCCTGTGACCACACCTAGGTTACATCTAGATAATAAGATGACTGAATCTAACTGTTTTGACTGGCAAAGGTCTGTCCAGATGTCCATTACCCAGGACAAGCTGGGACACCTCTTAACTGATCCAACCCCTGCCGTCTCAGGTCCAGTTTCCCCTGTCTCGGATATTGATATTCGTAGGACATCGGAAGAAGTCTGTGCGAAAGCCAAGTGCCTCGTGTTAGCCTCAGTTGATGGTATATACCAGAGGCAGCACGAGAAGATGGACTTAGCTTCTATCTTCCTCCATAACAAAGTTTTATATGGAGAGCAATCTCGTATCGCAAGATATGAGACCTCGAACGAATTGCTTCCAGCGAGGTTGGCTATCGGGTCATCTGTAGGGGGCAACGTCCTTACAGAGACCAGCTCTTTTGAGCTCTCGGACCTGAAGACCACGTTGAAGAACAGGTCAGATGCTGACTCAGTTCAACAGTCTCTGCCTACTACCCTAAAGGAAACTAGGGAAGTAGAAAGAAAGGGAAGGGCAGAAGTTTCAGGAGCAGATGTAGTAAAAGAAGGATGTTCCTATTGTTACGGGAATGAACATGGACAGAAGGATTGCAGGGCTTGTAAAGCCAGTAGCCAGAATTCGAAGCATGTTGTGGCTTCGGCTTCGGGTGTGTTTGTGATTGAGAACTGTATGTCAGTTAACCCTACTTCCTGGGTATTGGATATCGGATCAGGATCTCACATCTGTAATTCATTACAGGCTTTGAGAAACCGTAGGGTTATCAGGAAAGGTGATATGACTCTCAGGGTTGCTAACGGAATGAGCATGTATGCTGAATCCGTAGGGGAATATCATCTAGGACTGACAACTGGGCAGATATTGATTCTGCGTAACTGTTTTTATGTACCAGGTGCGACTTGTAATATCATATCTGTATCCTTAATTTCTAAGGAAGGATATGATTTTACTTTTGTAAGCGATGTAGTTAACATCCACCTAAATCAAGTTCTGATTGGGTCAGGTACATTACAGAACGGGATATACGTACTGAATCAAGCTCAGATCTTCAGTGTCCAGAACACACTTAAAAGAAAGTCTCCGGAAACAAATCAGGCTTTCTTATGGCATTGTAGACTGGGTCACATTAATGAGACACGGTTAACAAAGTTACATAAAGAGGGATACTTGAATCCGTTTGAGTATCAGTCTTATGCCACTTGTGAATCTTGTCTCATGGGAAAGATGACAAAGACTCCGTTCACTGGACATGGAGAAAGAGCGAGCGAGCTCTTGGGACTCATACACAGTGATGTGTGTGGTCCAATGTCTACACATGCGCGAAGTGGTTATTCATACTTCATTACTTTCACCGATGATTTCTCTAGGTATGGGCATGTCTTCTTGATGAAGCACAAATCCGAGGCCTTTGAGAAATTTCAAGAATATAAGAATGAAGTTGAAAAACAAACAGGCAAAAGTATCAAGATCCTAAGATCGGATCGAGGAGGAGAATACTTAAGTGCCGAGTTTCTGGGCTTCTTAAAAGAGAATGGAATTCTCTCTCAACTTACTCCCCCATACACACCACAACACAACGGTGTATCGGAAAGGAGGAATCGAACCCTATTGGATATGGTCCGTTCCATGATGAGTAAGGCTGAGTTGCCGCGATCCTTCTGGAGTTATGCACTAGAAACAGCTGCATATCTCTTGAACAAGGCTCCCACCAAGACTGTGCCTACCACCCCATATCAGATGTGGAGTGGGAAGAAACCCTGTCTCAAGTACCTTAAGACATGGGGATGTCCAGCTTTTGTAAAAAAGCAGCATGCGGACAAGCTCGAGGCACGTTCAGTACTGTGTAAGTTTGTGGGATACCCGAAGAACTCCAGGGGGTATCTTTTCTATTCCGCAGAGGAACAAAAGGTTTTTGTTTCTCAGCATGCCCACTTCTTGGAAACTGAATTTTTAGAAAATCAGATAAGTGGGAGCGCAATAGAACTGGAAGAAATTCCAGAACCACAAGCTATTACTGAAAGCTTGGAAGAACCAGAAGTTTCAAGAGAACCGGACATCCCAACGCCACTCTGCAAGAGTAGTAGGCAATCTCATCCGCCCGAGAGATACTACGGTTTTCTCATAGACGGGGATAGAGAGGATTGCACCATGGATTATGGTGAGCCTACTAGCTTCCAGCAAGCCATCCAGAGCGGCGACTCGGTAAAATGGCTGGATGCAATGCGGGCCGAGATGGAGTCCATGTACACCAACAAAGTTTGGACTTTGGACTTTGCACCAGAAGGGGTAAAACCCGTAGGCTGCAAATGGATCTTCAGAAAGAAGATTGGTGTAGATGGGCAGGTTGAGACCTATAAAGCTAGACTTGTAGCAAAGGGTTTTCGTCAAAGACCTGGTTTGGACTATGACGAGACCTTTTCTCCAGTGGCTATGCTGAAATCCATTCGGATCCTTCTTGCCATTGCTGCCTTCCACGATTATGAAATCTGGCAGATGGACGTAAAGACGGCTTTCCTAAATGGAAATTTGGAAGAGTGCGTCTATATGGATCAGCCGGAGGGATTCAATCAGAGTGGGAGCAGCGGTAGAGTGTGCAAGTTGCTCAAGTCCATTTATGGACTTAAGCAGGCATCGCGGAGTTGGAACATCTGCTTTGATGATACTGTCAAAGAATTCGACTTTATCAAGAACCCAGATGAACCATGCATTTACAGTAAGATTGTAGGGAGAACTGTGGTATTCCTCGTCTTGTACGTGGATGACATTCTCCTAATAGGAAATGATATTCCTATGCTACAGTCAGTCAAAGGATTCTTGTCGCAGAGGTTCTCCATGAAGGACCTGGGTGATGCCAACTACATTCTGGGGATCCAGATCTATCGTGATAGATCTAAGAGGATGTTGGGACTTTCACAGTCAAGGTACATTGACACCATACTGAAAAGGTTCAGTATGGAAGATTCCAAGCGCGGTAATCTACCGGCTTGTCACGGGATCACCCTCTCCAAAGAGATGTCTCCCAAGACTAATTTGGAAAGGGATCGCATGTCTATTATACCCTACGCTTCTGCGGTAGGCTCTATAATGTATGCGATGTTGTGTACCAGACCAGATGTAGCATACGCATTGAGCGTTGTAAGCCGGTATCAGTCAAACCCAGGGGAGAAACACTGGATAGCGGTAAAGAACATTCTCAAGTACCTGAGAAGGACTAAGGAGATGTTCTTGGTGTATGGCGGAAAAGACCTCCAGCTCGAGGCCTTTGCTGACTCCAGCTTCCAGAGTGACAAGGATGACTCCAAGTCCATGTCGGGTTATGTCTTTACCCTCAATGGAGGGGCGGTTTGCTGGAAGAGTTCCAAGCAGGAGACCGTTGCAGACTCAACAATGGAAGCGGAGTACATAGCTGCTTGCGATGCCGCAAAGGAAGCTGTCTGGATGAAGAAGTTCCTCACGGAGCTTCAGGTGGTTCCTACCATTTTTGATCCAATACCGCTGTATTGCGACAACAACGGAGCTATAGCTTTAGCGAAGGAACCCAGGTCCCATCAGAAGTCCAGGCACATTTTGAGGCGGTACCACCTGATCAGGGAGATCATAGATCGCCAGGAGATCGAGGTAAAGAGAGTTAATACGGAGAACAACACTGCAGATCCACTCACGAAGGCCCTACCCCAGACTCAGTTCGAGCGGCTGATCGAGATGATAGGTCTTCGATACGCCAGTACATGGCCTTAGTGCAAGTGGGAGATTGTTAGTGTATATGCCCTAGAGGCCATTACTGTATCATACTAGTTTGTATATTACTTAATGGAAGCTTGGGATATTCACAGTTGTATATACAATCTTGCTCGAAATGGTAGTATGCTACTTGGTTTGTCTCTGCTTTAATATGTGCATGTGTTTCTTTTAGCATATTGCGGGTATACATATTAGTAGAGCCCTTAGGATCTTTGCTTGATTACCAGCGTTGTGATGGCGCTCGCACTCGTGGGAGCTGGGTAATCTATAAGCACATCCTTATACAGGTCCCTGGTCATTGGACTATCGAGACAGGGCATCGATACTCCGGAGTAGACTAGCGTATACGCTTCTCATCCCAGTGTGGGAGACGGTCTGTCCCACAGCCGTTAGTACGTCGTACTTGGGATAGTATGCGGGTGCTCGTTAGGTTACGAGTACACTGGACAGGACTCGTCGGGAACTGTTGGTTGGTAATATACCTATCGTCAGTTATCAGTTCCCAGGTGACATGAGTACAGCTTAGTCCGCTGACTTGACACTGTCACTTCGCCTCGAGTGTGTTCCCACTGCACTTTGATTACTACCCTACCACGGCTCAAAGGAGTCGTGCAAACAGGTAGTTTTTGGGTGCAGTCCCGAAGCACTTGGAGGCAGTGACGGTTAGACAGGATTCGTCTCTCCCGGTATTGGGGGTTGACATCGCGCTGTGTCTAGGAGAGCCATTACACGAGTAGTCCCTGGCCAGGGCAAGCGAGATATACTGGTAGGTTTCCAGTGTTATCTCAGGGTGTTCTGGGCTACACTCCGACACGACTTGTACCGCTATTAGGGGACTGACGTTCACCGCCCCCCTAGGCCCGCCATGCGATGTATCAGACGAACAGACCGGACTGTACGGAGACTGTCACATACAGGCTCAGTAGGAGTGCAGATGGGGTTCACCTCGTCAGTCTTCTTATCGACATCTACCTGGGGACCGTTACGTACAGCTAGTGCCGCTTGCGGTCTGTGGTTAAACCCACTGCCAGCGTAGTGTCGAGTCTTTAGAGTCCCACACAGAGAGCTATTCGCCTTTAGGCTAAATGAGTAGAGGTCGCATGGTTTTGCGACAGGGTTCGTTCACATTCGCGCACTTGTGCACGTTTGCTGTCCGGACAGCTTATACTAGCGGGCTTTGGTTTAAGCCGGATCCTAGTATATGATTTGGGATTGGTTTTTCTCATTGTGTTCGTGTTCCTCGGATCACGAATGCGGGTGCGTATGCACAGTTGCTTGAGATTGAGGGAGAGGACCTTGATTAGGGTTAATGGCTATTGTCATTTTATTAACCCTAATATTTATGTGTGTGTTATTGTTAATTAGTAATTAGTTTAATAATTATCCATGGTTGTGGTTGTTGACCATTTGACTTCTTTGACTTGTTGACCTAGGTTGACACTTTGACCATCATCATTTCTTTTGGAAGATGCTTTTTGATCTTTGCAAATTGAAATGATAATGGTCATGTCATGATTTACCATGATAATTATCTAGCTAATTATTCAATTAAATTAATTCACACATATTAGTGAGAATGGCTCTATTATTTTCTCATTCTCTCATATCATTTCTCTCTCTTGTTCATCCTCTCCCTCAAGTTCTCTCCCTCTCATGAGTTGAGAAACAAAAAGCTTGAGAAAAACCTTCACTTGATCCTCTCTACTCTCTTCTAGGGTTCAAGTCTTAGCATTTCTTGCACTCTAGTTACTCCTAGTTTGGAGTTGAAGCTAAAGGTGGTGGCTTTCAAGTGGATCTTTCTTTGACGGAAGAAGACAAGCAAGGTGAGGCCTTTCTACCATTCCGACGAGCAAGGAGAGAAGGAGTTCGAGCTCAAGGTATAACCTTTCTACAACTTAGTTAGTTGTTAGTTTACTTTAGCTAGTTTTCGTTTAGCAAAGATCCTCACAAGCAAAGTCCATGTTGCCTAAGTCCATAAAAATCCGTTTTTTTATTATGTTTTCCGCCTCCCCGTAAGCACCGGGGTGGGCAACACGGACTTACACGAGGGTGCACGATAAACTGTACTATCCCTAACGAGTTCCCCAAAGGTGGGTTGTAGTGGTGCTTTGCAAAGATTTAATAAATACTAATTATTTAGAAAACGGTTTTATAAAGATAAGGTATTTATTTGTAAAAAGTGTAAATTTCCGTATTTTAGATTATAGGGTTTCCTAAGCCAACTAGCCTATTTCTAAATGGTCTAAACGACAAATCATTAGAAGCCTTAAATCGCCTCTTCACCGCCAATTGCGGCCAGGTAAGTGCCAGGTGAGTGGGAGGCTCTCAACTACAAGTAGTGGCCCTAATTAAGTAACCACTCGCCTTAGACACACTTGCCTAGACACCACAAAGTCAGGTTTAGATAAACGATCGATGTCCACAACTTATCGTATTTCCTATTAAAAGATATTGTTTTAAAATTTTATATAACTTAGAACTTTTAGAAAAGGTTTTATTAAGAAAATGGTATTTTAATGTAAAATCTTGTTTTATCGTATTCTAAGTTTTCAAGGTAGCGTGTTATGATTGCATATGCGTGTGTGTGGAGGTAGGTCATTATCTCGTGATCTACTTTAAGGTATAGCAATGTTAAAGGGTTAATTGTGAAAACTAAACATTATGGTATTTAAGTGAAAGAATACGATATATTGCAAAAGCTATCATTTCATGTGTGAAAACTTGTTCAAATTAATTTTTAAGTGATTAGCAGTCAACATGAAGATGTTTAAGCATTACAGAATTGGTGATAAGTGAGATTTTATAGAAAACCGAATCGAAAATCGGTTTGTTCCGATTTCCGTCGGGTTTATAAGTTCGTATTTTATGAAGGAAAAGAAAGGTAGAAAAAGGGGACTTACGGGTTTGGACAACGCTAGAGAGTGAGAGGGAGGTAGAATGTTTGCCGGTGCGTCGAATCGTCGTTGAGAGGTCCTAGCACGATCGCCGGGATTTCGCCGTCGATTTCGTCAGCGCTACACCTTTCGCTCGTTTTCTAACGTACCAAGTTCTCTTGGAATTTTGAGAGAGTGGACTTAGAAAAAGTGATGAGAGGGTAGATGGTATGGGTGGTTTATATAGGGTTAGGCTAGGGTTAGGGTTTTTAATAAAAAAAATATAAAAATATATAAAATCATTAAAAAATCATTAAATCTTGGAGTAAAAGGGATTTATTGGGCATTTGGTAACCGATCTAGGCATTTAGAGTGTGCAGGAGGGTGGAACAGGTCAAGGGGCAACTTTTTCGTGTTGACGACTCGGCCGTCCGGCCGAGTCCGGCCGGCGGCGCCGGACCGAGTCTGCCGGTCCGCCGGCCGGCGCCGCCGAGTCGGGCCGAGTCAGGGTGTCGGGGGCCGGGGGTTTTCCAGAGGAAGATTTTGGTATATTTAATTTTTTGTGTTCAGTTCAAGTTTTGTGAGTTATGGCATTTTGACTGTTGACTTCCAAAAGAAATTAAAACAAAATAAATACAAAAATAATATGGGGCATGGGATTTGAACTCTGGTGGCTTGGTTCAGCAGTGCAAGATATTACCAATGAGCTACAAGCTCCTTCTTGTAATTATTGTGGGAAAATAACTACTTAAAATGGTAACAGCAACATTAAATACTCCAAGTGTATTTTAATTTTAAAACAATTTTATGTACACTAAAAATGGAGTTATTTAAAAACAAAATAATTACTTATATATATATATATATATTGTGCTTAGGTTAAAATACTCCTTTATGGATTTTTAAAAATTTTAAAAAAAATTGTATAGAAAAGTGTATAGGAAAATTAGAGTTGTTACATTCTACCATCCTTAAAAAAATTTCTTGCTCGAAATTTGAAAAAGGAAAGTGTAACAGTTTCAAGGAAAGTCTGATGACTGTAGTATAGATAGTGTATAAAAATGACAAAGGGATACAAGGGTGAAAAAGGCTTGCCGGTGTTACCTTGACCTACAGTCTTGGCTTCTACGGCTTCTAATGTGAATGCCTGCCGCCGTGTTACATTTCTTCTAGCTGGAGGCACATTCTGCCTTTGGTGCCTCTTTCTCTGCCTTCTAGGCATGTCCCTCTTTGCTTGTTGAAATTGGTCAGTAGGCTGTGCAGGTGGTGGAGCAGGTAGTGCATAACGAGGTGCAGAAGCCTGGATAGCTGGCCGCTGCGGGTAGTTGGTGGATGTGTGAGTTGAGTTGTTATTGTAAAGACAGTTCCCAATTACGTGGTTGGATGCGCCACAAATTAGACACAAGCCTTTTGCGCGCCTACAGTCCTTCCACAAGTGTCCCTTTCTTCTGTAGTAGTAACAGAAATCTGGACTTGACTGGTTATTGTTTTCTTCTAGTCTCCTGGGTTCAAACGATGGCCTCGGAGAGGCTCCTCCTGCCATTTGAGTAGCATGGCATTTCAAACCGGCAGATTGAGGTCCGCCCCTTGCTTTTATCACTGCTTCATAACTGCGGGCAGCTTCCAGAGCATTCTCATGAGTCAAAAATTTTCCCGTGGCTAGAGCAGCCTGAATCTCCGTGTCCAGTCCTTATCGAAAGCGACGGCCTCTGATCTCGTCCATCGGTATCAAGTGTGTCGCGAATCGGCTTAACATGGTGAATTCAGCATCGTATTCATCTACTGATTTGTCCCACATTGAACCCTGTTGTAGATGAATGAATTGCTGCTCCATGGCAAACTTGGCAGTCACCGGGAAGTATTTCGCGTCGAACTTCTCGCAAAAAGTCTTCCATTCAATAGGTTGTGCAAGACGGCTTTCTTCCGCCTTCCACCAGTTGCGAGCATTTTCCGTGAGCTGTAGCTTCGCCACACGGACCCAAGATATGTCTGGCACTTGTGCTGCTGCCAGATCATCTTCGATACTATGTGCCCATTCTTCAGCTTCAAGAGGGCTTCCTTTACCAGAAAACTGCTTGGGGTGCAAAGCCCTGAATTGCTTTACCCCTACTGCTTCGATCTCAGGACGGTTCAGGAGTTGTTGTTGTCCCTCGAGAAGGCTGCGGATCGCCTCAAGTAGCACTGTTTGCTCTGTGGGTGGCGCAGGAACAGTTGGTGCGAGAGGTAGTGCTGGAGGTGTGTTGTTGACATTGGTGCTGGTGTTGTTCGGGGAATCCATAATCTTGAAGAAAATTTTTGGGTTAGGATAGATTCAAATACATGAAATGATAAGATTCAAGGAATAGAAATTTGTAAGATTCAAGAAACATGAATTGTAAAGAATGTTTTAGTTGCTGGTTCTTGTGTTATATTTGTTTAGGTTGTTCACGCAGACCAGAAATGCATTTAAGGGATTCATATTGCTCTGATCTGCATGGGCCACCAACAAAACCTGTCACGCCCCGCTTCCTAGTGTACGGCGAAGGGGACGCGACGAGGTCCGCTACGTATATACTTAGAAGTACATACGCTAAGCGTATCTAAGCACTATAAAAGTAAATCACAAGAGACAAGATATAAAGAAATAACAGCAACTTTATTAATAACATTCTTTTGTACAATGCATGAAAAGTAAATACAACTGGAATGAAAAGCGATGCCTAAACAATGGTATAACAGGAAATGAAAATACTGAATAGAACAAGGTACAATGTCTAGAGCTCGGGGTCTTCGTGAAATTGCTCCAAGTCCTCACCTGTGGGCTCGATCTCCGCCGGGTCCAAAACACCTGACGACATTCAAAGAAGAAAGAAATAAAATGTCGTCAGCGAACAGGTCGCTTGGTAAGTCCCAAAGATAAAGAAGAATTAGAAAAGACAAAATTAGAGGTCTTTTCTAAAGTTGTATACTATTTGTTGTAATGTTGTATTAACGCTGTTGTTTGTAGCTTGGTATAGAAGGATACCAGTGTATACGAGAGGGGACTCTATATGCTAGAGACCAGGGCAAACGGAATGTACAAGGAACCGTTAAGCCATGGTACAACAGCAACGGAATATAGCTTAGGTGTCTTAATCTGACCACCTCGTGCCACCTTTAACACCTTCCGTACCAATCTACCCCTTAAACCCCGTAGTATTTGATTGTATTGTTGTATTGTATTGTATAAGTTGGACGACTGACCAAAACCATGATATCAGTAAACAGTTTATAACTGTATAATCAGGTAAATGGAATAACGGGATACAGGATGTATATCCATAATTTGATTCAGTCAAGTTGTATAGATTGTTAACCGGATTCTGTGATTCATGTGTTCATATTGAGTTGGAATATTAAAGAATATAGATTGACTTGAATCATATTCAAGTCAGAAATAATCAGACTCAAAACCGAGTCAGACTAAAAGAATTGTAAGTCGAAGTTCTATATTTGTTAGGGTCATTATTGTAATTTATAAAACTTGAGGGGTTTTTATGTAAAAATACTTTTGTATAGTTTTCAAGATACACCTCAAATATTTATTATTCGTCTTTATTGTTATAATGAGTGTGATTTTATTTTGTCTTATTTCTAGTGAAAATATCCTAATAACATAAATAAAGGTATTAATTTGTAATATTGATTTATTTGAAATTCATGGTATTTTAATGTAACTTTTAATTTTGTAATTTTTTAGGAAAACGTGGAAACTTTATCTTATAATAAAATAGGTGTTTAAATGATAAATATACATATGTTTATACAAGAATAATTTTTAATAAATATTTTATTTTCCAAAAATCTCATTTTTCTTAAATGTCGTATTTTAAACCTTTCGAGACCGAATGTTCCTTGCGGAGTTCTGAATCTCGCACTACTAAGCCCGAGGGTGCACGATAAACTGTACTATCCCTAACGAGTTCCCCAAAGGTGGGTTGTAGTGGCGCTTTGCAAAGATTTAATAAATACTAATCATTTAGAAAACGGTTTTATAAAGATAAGATATTTATTTGTAAAAGGTGTAAATTTCCGTATTTTAGATTCTAGGGTTTCCTAAGACATCTAGTCTATTTCTAAATGGTCTAAACGACAAGTCATTAGAAGCCTCAAATCGCCTCTTCACCATCAATTGCGGCCAGATAAGTGCCAGGTGAGTGGGAGGTTCTCCACTACAAGTAGTGACCCTAATTAAGTAACCACTCGCCTTTGACACACTTGCCTAGACACCACAAAGTCAGGTTTAGATAAATGATCGATGTCCACAACTTATCGTATTTCTTATTAAAAGATATTGTTTTAAAATTTTATATAACTTAGAGCTTTTAGAAAAGGTTTTATTAAGAAAATGGTATTTTAATGTAAAATCTTGTTTTATCGTATTCTAAGTTTTCAAGGTAGCGTGTTATGATTGCATATGAGTGTGTGTGGAGGTAGGTCATTACCTCGTGATCTACTTTAAGGTATAGCAATGTTAAAGGGTTAAATGTGAAAACTAAACATTATGGTATTTAAGTGAAAGAATACGATATATTGCAAAAGCTATCATTTCATGTGTGAAAACTTGTTCAAATTAATTTTTAATTGATTAGTAGTCAACATGAAGATGTTTAAGTATTATAGAATTGGTGATAAGTGAGATTTTATAGAAAACCGAATCGGAAATCGGTTTGTTCCGATTTCCGTCGGGTTTATAAGTTCGTATTTTATGAAGGAAAAGAAAGGTAGAAAAAGGGGACTTACGAGTTTGGACAACGCTAGAGAGTGAGAGAGAGGTAGAGGGTTTGCCGTAGCGTCGAATCGTCGTTGAGAGGTCCTAGCACGATCGCCGGGATTTCGCCGTCGATTTCGTCAGCGCTTCGCCTTTCGCTCGTTTTCTAACGTACCAAGTTCTCTTGGAATTTTGAGAGAGTGGATTTAGAAAAAGTGATGAGAGGGTAGAGGGTATGGGGGGTTTATATAAGGTTAGGCTAGGGTTAGGGTTTTTAATAAAAAAAAATATAAAAATATATAAAATCATTAAAAAATCATTAAACCTTGGAGTAAAAGGGATTTATTGGGCATTTGGTAACCGATCCAGGCATTTAGAGTGTGCAGGAGGGTGGACCAGGTCAAGGGGCAACTTTTTCGTATTGACGACTCGGACGTCCGGCCGAGTCCTGCCGGCGGCGCCGGACCGAGTTGGCCGATTCACCGGCCGGCGGCGCCGAGTCGGGCCGAGTCAGGGTGTCGGGGGTCGGGGGTTTTCCAGAGAAAGATTTTGGTATATTTACTTTTTTGTGTTCAGTTCAAGTTTTGTGAGTTATGGTGTTTTGACTGTTGACTTCCAAAAGAACTTAAAACAAAATAAATACAAAAATAATATGGGGCATGGGATTTGAACTCTGGTGGCTTGGTTCAGCAGTGCAAGGTATTACCAATGAGCTACAAGCTCCTTCTTGTAATTATTGTGGGAAAATAACTATTTAAACTGGTAACAGCAACATTAAATACCCCAAGTGTACTTTAATTTTAAAACAATTTTATGTACACTAAAAATGGAGTTATTTAAAAACAAAATAATTACTTATATATATATATATATATATATATATTGTGCTAAGGTTAAAATACTCCTTTATGGATTTTTAAAAATTTAAAAAAAAATTGTATAGAAAAGTGTATAGGAAAATTAGGGTTGTTACATTCTACCCTCCTTAAAAAAATTTCGTCATCGAAATTTGAAAAAGGAAAATGTAACAGTTTCAAGGAAAGTCTGATGACTGCAGTATAGATAGTGTATAAAAATGACAAAGGGATACAAGGGTGAAAAAGGCTTACCGGTGTTACCTTGACCTACAGTCTTGGCTTCTACGGCTTCTAAGGTGAATGCCTGCCGCCGTGGTACATTCCTTCTAGCTGGAGGCACATTCTTCCTTTGGGGCCTCTTTCTCTGCCCTCTAGGCATGTCCCTCATTGCTTGTTGAAATTGGCGAGTAGGCTGTGCAGGTGGTGGAGCAGGTAGTGTATAACGAGGTGCAGGAGCCTGGATAGCTGGCCGCTGCGGGTAGTTGGTGGATGTGTGAGTTGAGTTGTTATTGTAAGGAAAGTTCCCAATTCCGTGGTTGGATGCGCAACAAATTATACCCAAGCCTTTTGCGCGCCTACAGTCCTTCCACAAGTGTCCCTTTCTTCTGCAGTAGTAGCAGAAATCTGGACTTGAATGGTTATTGTTTTCTTCTGGTCTCCTGGGTTCAAACGATGGCCTTGGAGAGGCTCCTCCTGTCATTTGAGTGGCAGGGCGTTTCAAACCGGCAGATTGAGGTCTGCCCCTTGCTTTTATCACAGCTTCATAACTGCGGGCAGCTTCCAGAGCATCCTCATGAGTCAAAAATTTTCCCGTGGCTAGAGCAGCCTGAATCTCCGTGTCCAGTCCTTGTTGAAAGCGACGGGCTCTGATATCGTCCGTCGGTATCAAGTGTGCCGCGAATCGGCTTAACATGGTGAATTCAGCATCGTATTCATCTACTGATTTGTCCCACATCGAACCCTAATGTAGATGAATGAATTGCTGCTCCATAGCAAACTTGGCAGTCACCGGGAAGTATTTCGCGTCGAACTTCTCGCAAAAAGTCTTCCATTCAATAGGTTGTGCAAGACGGCTTTCTTCCACCTTCCACCAGTTGCGAGCATTATCCGTGAGCTATAGCTTCGCCACACAGACCCAAGATATGTCTGGCACTTGTGTTGCTGCCAGATCATCTTCGATGCTTTATGCCCATTCTTCAGCTTCAAGAGGACTTCCTTTACCAGAGAATTGCTTGGGGTGCAAAGCCCTTAATTGTTTTACCCCTGGTGCGTCGATCTCAGGACGGTTCAGGAGTTGTTGCTGTCCTTCGAGAAGGTTGCGGATCGCCTCAAGTAGCACTGTTTGCTCTGTGGGTGGCGCAGGAACAGCTGGTGCGAGAGGTAGTGCTGGAGGTGTGTTGTTGACATTGGTGCTGGTGTTGTTCGGGGAATCCATAACCTTGAAGAAAATTTTTCGGTTAGGACAGATTCAATTACATGAAATGATAAGATTCAAAGAGTAGAAATTTGTAAGATTCAAGAAACATGAATTGTAAAGAATGTTTTAGTTGCTGGTTCTTGTATTATATTGCTTAAGTTGTTCACGCAGACCAGAACTGCATGATAAGAATTCATACAGCTCTGATCTGCATTGGCCACCAACAAAACCTGTCACGCCCCGCTGTTAGTTATATATATTCCCTAGAGGCCATTACTGTACATGAGATGTATATTGTAGTGGATGCTGGGACATATATAGGTAGGACTTTCTTGCTCGACATGATAGTACGCTATCCGGTTGCTCTTTATCTTAACATGTATACTTGTTGTCTCTCTATTACATGTTGATAAAGCCCTTAGGATGTATACTCGACTTCCAGGACTATGATGTAGATCATACTAGTGGGGCCTGGATAGTCAGTGAGTACATCCTTCAATGTTCCTAGTCGTAGGAATATCGAGACGGGGCATCGATATTCCAGAGTAGACTAGCGTATATCTTCTCGACCCATGTGATGGGCGATGGATGATCCCATATCCAATGGTGTTTGACATCAGAGATGGTATGCGGGTGCTCAGTGGAGACTGGGTACACTGAACGGACTCGTCGAGAACTCCCAGATGGTATTATACCTTACGTCAGATGGAAGTTCTCTGGTGACACTGGTACAGCTTAGTCTGTTGACCTGAGATCGTCATAGAGTCTTGTGTGTCTCCCACTGTGCTTTGATTTCCACCCTACCACGGCTTTACTGAGTCATGCAAACAGGTGGTTTTTGGGTACAGTCCCGATTCACATGGAGGCAATGAGCGATAGGAGGGGATTCGTCTCTCCCGGTATTGGGGGTTAAGGTTGCGCTATGCTCGACTGGCCATAACTGGAAATCCCTGGCCAGGGTTGTACTGATTTACTGGTAAGTGTTATCAGTAGTTTCATGCTTGTTATGAACCTTACATCGGCATGACTTATCGAGCTACTGGGGTCTGACGTTTACCACACCTAGGCGAGATATGCGACATATCAGACGAACAGACCGGACTGTGCGGTAAGTGTTACTGGTTGGATTCACAGGAGTATGAGCAGGCTTGCTCTTTGATCTTCTGATCGCTCAATACCCGGGTGGCCGTTACATTTAGCAGACCGCTTGCGGCTTGTGGGTGTTTGATATGATCATCACCTACTACCAGCGTATTGACGAGTCTTTAGAGTCCTACATAGAGGTTTCCTGGCTCAAGCGAAAAGAAATGGGAGCGCATATGAGATATGTGCGGAACCGAGAATAATACCAGTATGTGATACTGAATTCTATTCTCGCGATTTGTATCATCGGACGGTTATATAAGATGTAGCCGGGTTACCGAATCAAATGTTGATTCGATATATTGATACACTTGATATTAGTCGGTTATATGAAGTATGACCGGATCATTAAATCAAGTGTTGGTTTAATGATTTAATGTATAATTATATATTGGATATATTACTTTACATTGACTAGTATTGTTCACGTAGGATTAGTTTTTCACTTGATGTGCACAAGTTGTATATGTGATATATGTTTGTGCACTAATTTGTATCATGTTTGATGATACATGCAAACTTGGGTGTGTGTATGATTTATACCTTGTTTAGGTTAATGGTTATGGTTTTATTTATTTATTATGTTAAAACAAAATGGTCTTTTTCCTTTTTCTTTGCTAGAAGCTTCATGACACTTCAAGCATTTTTTGACAATGTCTAAACCATTTTGTTTTATTGTTTGACCTAACCATTACCTAAACTATAGTTTACTCTCTACAAAAGAATACTCACCCATGGTTGCAAGTAGATAGACTTCACTTGATTTATTATTTTGATTAATTCTTTTTCACTTTCTTCTTCTTCTTCTTCTTGATGAAGTGAAGAAAGCTTGCTAGAAAATTTCAAGTGAAGAAATCATGTGAGAAATCCAAAGCCAAAGTGAACCTACTTCCTATTTCTTCATCCTCTACCACTTGTCATGTAGTAGAGTGTGTTTTTTTCACAAGGTTCATAACCAAGTGAAGATGGAGCTTGAGTTTGAGTTGCCTCGACGTAGATCATCTTCGGCATCGAAGTCAATGACCTAGCCCGCTCGTTTCTTCGAAGAAACCATCGCTAGAGTCCGGGATCCCAATGATCACAGCGGAGGGACGTCAACACGGAGCTTTAGAAGTGGAGGACCGGATCTACAAAGGTTGTAATCCCTTTCACTTGTAGTTAAAGTAGTTAACTTGCATTCTTTCGCCTTACCTCTAGTTAACGATCTCAATTAGGGTTTCTCGGCACATGTAAAATTTTGATTTTGGCATGGTTGATACCTTGTGGAACCTCATGAGTGTGCCTAGGAACCCTACAGTGGTATTAGAGCCTAGCTAGAGCTTTAGGCGAAGTGTAGACGAAGTTAGAAACCCGATCGAACCCCGAAACCCTAAACTACACCCTTCTCTGTACATTTTCTGAAACTGTGGATTTTTGTGAATTAAAAATGCTCAGAAAATAGAGCAGGAAATTCTAAGAAAAACTGTAGAAAACGAAGCCCTAACTCTACTGTAACGCCGCGGAACCGCGGCCTTACCCTGCTTTTGGCGGCGGTTCCGCGGCCGTATGTAATGCTTAGGGACCCTTTTTCATACAGTAATGCCCGTAGCAGTTTCCTCTGTTTTCTGGGAATTTTTAATCTATACTCAACAGTTGAGTTTTCTGGGTTGTTTTGGGGACTCGATGTTTTGATCGGATTGTTTAACTTTGTTTATGTTTTTCCGGGTAATTCTAGAACGTGTTAAAAAGTTCGACCGAATATAAATAACCCACTTTTTCCCCTGCCGGAAAATTTCCGAGTGTTGGATTTTTCCGTAGTTTAAGAACGTTCAAAGTATTGCAAGTAATGCGATGGACCCTCTAGAAGACAACAAACCTTAACTCGATTATGTGACCGTCTTGAACTGCCCTTTGAACCTTAGGGTTTGGGGGAGTACGGCGTGCCACATGTGAGGCGTTGGCTTGACCCTTCTACGGCTGGACCGTTGGTACTGTGGCATGAAGTGGATGTTTTTAAACTTATTTCAAGTGTTGAGCTTTTCGGGAAAACTTGGGTGTTTAATTATTCGATCGGAAAGTTTGACATTGTCTATTTATCTGGAATGTGATACAATATTTGGAATCCACTAGTAGTTATGAGATAACTATTTTGAATGTTATAAATCTAGCAGTTTAGTCTCACTTGATCGGTTGCTACGGGATTTTGATGTGATCAAAAGTCCGTCGCAATCACGTTGCGTACGCGGATACTCGCCGGGTAAACTTAAGAGACAGCTACACCCCATAGCCCCGACCAAGTGACTGTAGGAGAACCCCGTCGCCAAAAAGCATCTGTTTGGGTGCTCGCGGCAGCGGTGTTCCGCCTTAGTGCACTTCGTCGACGGTATCAGGGGTGCGCCCGTCTACTAAAGTTTGCGATGAGCATTCATTCTGGATGTCGGGAATCTTGTTGAATTGCCCGACTTGATATTGAAAAGTGTTTTCGATAATGAGACTAAAATGCGGGGTTTATAATTGTTAGGCATGCGATGTCTAAGGAATTCATTTGGTTAAGCATGCGATATCTATGAAGGTTGCGGATTCCAACTGTTGTAGTTTTACACTTTCTTTTCTGCGACCGTAAGTGTAATATGTGATATCGCCGATTTCGTTGCTATATGTCAACGACAATTGGGATACGCACGTTTACTTACGTTGATGACATGTGATGTTATGTGTTGCTGGATATGTTATATTGGATCGTCGTGTTTGAATAGCCGGGGTTTTTTTTATGTGAGATGAGTGTTTTTCCTTTTTCATTCATGTAAAAACTTGTATGTAATATTCTTTTATTGGGGCACTTCCGGGTTGAGGATGATGTCACCATTGTATATTATTTACTTTTCCGCATTAGGATAGACCCAAGACGGGGAGCACAAGTAACCGGGTTCTAGGGTCCAGTGGGAGACCATCTCGAGGAGTCGAGTCCGGGTCTCCTAACTCTAGAATTGGTAGGGTTGCTTGCCGCTCTCGTAGGGGTCTAGGGGTGTGGGATTGGCTATTCATCACGACCATGGAATCCGTGTTTTATACAGGCTCAAAATAAAATACGGACGTCCTAGTATATCCAATATTTCATATGATATTTTCTGCTGCGTTATCTGTGATGAGATCATGTGATATGTTCAGATTGATACTGTATATAGTATATATGATATATTATATAGACGTTGCTTATGTTTTACACCCGCGCTAGCCCTGTCCCGCTCTGCCGTTAGTTACCTAACCTAACGGTGCAGACGGGACATCGAGGCGAATGCAGATGGCATAAGCGTACGTTGTATTTATCTGTGATGTTTAGGTGGAATTAAATGATGGGACATTCATTAATGAGATTAATGAAAGAAAATAAATCTAAAAGATGTTGTGGAATCGAATTTCAAAAATAAGGTAGCTCTAGTTGTTGCTTTGCATAGCGGTGTTCCTTGTAGAACATCCAGCACCTTATTCGATGAGAAAAGAGCCGACGATCCCTTCACCGGGAGTGACCTCTTTAGCAATAATTAGCAGATGCTACAACCCTCGGTTTGTCTTTTGATTGCTTCTATAGTTTTTTCTTTGCACAGCGGTATATATGATATATCCTGCACCTTATTCGATGAGGAAAGGGCCGACGATCCCTTCACTGGGAGTGACCCCTTTAGCAAAACTAGAAAAGCCTCAAAAACACTCCATTTAAAAACCATTTGATTTCGCAACGAGATCAAGTTCAAAGCATTAAAGTTTTTCTTAGAAACCTTCCGCAACCCTCCGTCATTTTAGGAAGTAGAGTACTTAGTATTCATGCTGTATTTGTTGACCATAGTCAAGGCACAGTATACGGTAGCTAAGTGATGTCTTCCTACACCGCATATGATGCGATTAGTTAGGACAGTCGCGTGACTTTGTTGACCTTAGTTAAGGGTCATGTGGATGGGTCTAATTAATCACGAAATGACGGGTAGAACTTGACTAGTACTTATGATTTGTTGACCATAGTTAAGGTCATAAGTACTAGGGGTAAAAACCTTTATCGGGAGTTTCAAGTGTTAAAATTTGCAATGAGATTGCATACCTTCTATATGATAGTTGGATCCTGATACCCACTGCGAGTAATTGTTACTCCTGGGAGATTTTTGCACTTTACAATTAGCCGATCAAGTAGGTGTCAATGGGGTTACGCCCCTGGGAAAACGAGGTTTACTTTAATTAGGTCCGTGCGAAAGCACGGGGAACCTCACTCAAAGTACCGACACTGGCCTGGCTGAAAGATTGGCGAACTTGTAGAGTGTAATTAATCCCGGCTAGTCTTTCCTTTTAGGGTTTGAAGGAAGATTTGATAAAAACAGTGGGAGCCATCCTGATTAGATAAAATATATAACCAATCTAATCTTGCAAGAGCGCACGCAGAGTGTTTTCTTCTCTCTCTCTCCAGGTAGGGACCATGTCACGCCTTAATCAAGATAATAATATGGATGTATTGACCGAACCCGTTTGTTATACTAAGCTGGGGAACGTTGGTCCCGCTCCAACTTATAACTGTTATAAGACAGAGCAGGAATTAGGGGAATACCAGATTTCCCGTGCCGCCCAAACGAAGAAAGTGCATGATGATGTATCTTCTTCGGGTGTGTTCATTACAAAGAACTGTTTCTCTGTATTCTCTACGCCATGCGTATTAGATACCGGATCAGGATCCCGCATATGTAATCTGTTACATGGGCTAAAGAAAGTTAGAGAACTGAGAACGGGTGAAAAGTTTCATGAGACAGAAAACGGTGCAAGTGTTGCAGCCAAGTCTGTTGGTCACTATCATCCTGTATTACCAGAATACATTGATTCTGCACGAATGTTATTAGATACCGAACCTGATATACAACATCATATCAGTCTCTTTATTAGTAAAGAAATGATATAATTTTATATTGTTGGATAATGTTTTGAACATTTCCTATATCAATAGTTGATCGGTTTAGGCACGTTATCTAAAAGCATATACATTCTAAATCAAACTACAGTTCCTAACGTACAGAACACACACAAGAGGAAGAGTTCAGAAATGAACGAATTCTTCTTGAGGCATTGTAGACTAGGTCATATCAATGCGACCCGACTAGCTAAGTTACATTTAGATGCATATTTAAATCAGTTTAAATTTACATCTTATGAAACTTGCCAGTCATATCACAAAGATAAGATGACCATAGCTCTGTTTACTCGAAACAGAGAAAGAGTTAGTGAACTCTTGGGACTAATACATAGTGATGTATGAAGGTCCCCAGTCTACATATGCCAGGACTGTTTCTTTGTACTTCTTTACATTCACTGATGATCTCTCAAGATTCGGACACATGTTTCTGTTGAAACACATGTCTGAAGCTTTTGAGAAATTCAATGAATATAAGTTAGAAGTAGAGAACCAAAAACGGGTATAAGTATTATGTCCTTTGATGTGACCAGGGAGGAGAATACTTGGCATGGGATTCCTGGACTATTCTAAAGGAGAATGGGATTCTCTCTCAGCATTACTCCTCCGTATACACCACAGCACGTCGGTGTATCAGGGCGGAGCAATCACACCCTATATGATATGGTGCGCTCTATGATGAGTACTGCTGAGTTACCTATTTCCTTTTGGGGGTTATGCACTTAGGAAGTTGCATACCTATTGAATTGGGTTCGAATCAGATCACTGCCTACCATTCCATATGAGATATGGTATGGGAAGAGCCCATCTCTTAAGCAAGTTAAGATTTAGGGTTGTCCGGCCTATGTCAAAAACAAAATCCGAACAAGCTCGAGGCAAGGTCAGTTCTGTAGAACTGGAAGTAGTTCTAGCTATACAAACTACAGCCGATGATTTGATAGAACCAAAGGATTCAATAGTCTCCGACGAACCTCAGCCTCTCCGCCGATCTAGCAGGGTTCCTCATCCGCCTGAAAGATACTTCGGTTTCTCGATAACAGTAGGAGCGAGGATTGCATCATGAGATGATGACCCAACTAGTTTCGAGCAGGCCATCAAGAGTGGGGACTTTGTAAGAATGGCTGGATGCTTAGTGATCTGAGATGGACCATGTACACCAACAAAGTATGGACTTTGGCTGCTATATCTGAAGGGTTAAATCCCCATCAGGAGCAAGTATATCTTGAGAAGATTACTTGGTGTAGATGGAAAAGTTGAGACTTTCAAAGCTAGACTTGTTAAAAGTTTTTCGTCATCGACCAGGCGTGGATAATGATGAAACCTTTTCCAATGGCTGTGCTTAAGTCCATCCAGATCCTACTTGCCATGGCTACATACCATGACTACGATATCTGGCGGTTGGGTGTCATGACAATTTTTCTAAATATTGATTTAGAAGAGAACGTCTATAAGTACACAGCCAGAGGGCTTCGTAAAAAGTGGGAGCAGCGGAAACGTATGTGAGTTGCTTTACAGGATAAAGCAGGCATCGCGGAGTTGGAACGTCTGTTTTGATGTGGTAGTCAAAGAGTTTGACTTCATCAAAATGGTAGATGAACCTTGTATATACAAAAAGGTAGTAGAGAGTAAGGTGGTCATCCTCATATAGTACATGGACAACATACTCTTGATAGGAAAAGAGTTTCCTATGCTACGCTCGGTCAATCTCCGCTTATTACAAGGATTCTCCATAAAGGATCTAAATGATACCTCCTAAATCCTAGATTTTATATCTATGAGATAGATCTAAATGGATATTAGGATTCTCACTAGTTGTAGTGAGATGGTATCAATTGATCCTAGGGAGAATCACTGGAAAAGTTCCAGGGTGATAAGGACGACTGAATGTCAGTCGCAGGTATTGTCTTTACCCTCAGTGGAGGGACGGTATGTTGGAAGAGTTCCAAGAGAGATACCGTGACAAACTAGACGATAAAGGCAGGTGACATCGCTATCAAAGATACTACCAAAGAGGCAGTTTGGGTGTATATTAGTTCATGAGATGAACTAGGTTCCTACCATTGTGTGACAATGGAAGTGTGGTTTTGGCCAAGGAACCACGGTCCCATCAGCGACCCAGACATATTCTAAGGCAGCATCACCTGATCATGGAGATAGTTGATCTCCAGGATGATCGAGGTTAGGAGAATAGACTCAGAGGACAACATGGCGGATCCACACACAAAGGCCTTTTCCCAAAGAGAGACTCATATGGGATGGTTGAGTATGAGATACTGCAACCACTGCTACAGATGGCCCTAGTGCAAGTGGGAGATTGTTACTTATATATATGCCCTAGAGGCCATTACTGTACATGAGATGTATATTGTAGTGGATGCTGGGACATATATAGGTAGGACTTTCTTGCTCGACATGATAGTACGCTATCCGGTTGCTCTTTATCTTAACATGTATACTTGTTGTCTCTCTATTACATGTTGATAAAGCCCTTAGGATGTATACTCGACTTCCAGGACTATGATGTAGATCATACTAGTGGGGCCTGGATAGTAAGTGAGTACATCCTTCAATGTTCCTAGTCGTAGGAATATTGAGACGAGGCATCGATATTCCAGAGTAGACTAGCGTATATCTTCTCGACCCATGTGATGGGCGATGGATGATCCCATATCCATTGGTGTTTGACATCAGAGATGGTATGCGGGTGCTCAGTGGAGACTGGGTATACTGAACGGACTCGCCGAGAACTCCCAGATGGTATTATACCTTACGTCAGATGGCAGTTCTCTGGTGACACTGGTACAGCTTAGTCTGTTGACCCGAGATCATCATAGAGTCTTGTGTGTCTCCCACTGTGCTTTGATTTCCACCCTACCACGGCTCTACTGAGTCGTGCAAACAGGTGGTTTTTGGGTACAGTCCCGATTCACATGGAGGCAATGAGCGATAGGAGGGGATTCGTCTCTCCCGGTATTAGGGGTTGATGTTGCGCTATGCTCGACTGGCCATAACTGGAAATCCCTGGCCAGGGTTGCACTGATTTACTGGTAAGTGTTATCAGTAGTTTCGTGCTGGTTATGGACCTTACATCGGCATGACTTATCGAGCTACTGGGGTCTGACGTTTACCACCCCTAGGCGAGATATGCGACATATCAGACGAACAGACCGGACTGTGCGGTAAGTGTTACTGGTTGGATTCACAAGAGTGTGAGCAGGCTTGCTCGTTGATCTTCTGATCGCTCAATACCCGGGTGGCCGTTACGTTTAGCAGACCGCTTGTAGCTTGTGGGTGTTTGATATGATCATCACCTACTACCGGCGTATTGACGAGTCTTTAGAGTCCTACACAGAGGTTTCCTGGCTCAAGCGAAAAGAAATGGGAGCGCATATGAGATATGTGCGGGACCGAGAATAATACCAGTATGTGATACTGAATTCTATTCTCGCGATTTGTATCATCGGACGGTTATATAAGATGTAGCCGGGTTACCGAATCAAATGTTGATTCGATATATTGATACACTTGATATTAGTCGGTTATATGCAGTATGACCGGATCATTAAATCAAGTGTTGATTTAATGATTTAATGTATAATTATATATTGGATATATTACTTTACATTGACTAGTATTGTTCACTTAGGATTAATTTTCTCACTTGATGTGCACAAGTTGTATATGTGATATATGTTTGTGCACTAATTTGTATCATGTTTGATGATACATGCAAACTTGGGTGTTTGTATGATTTATACCTTGTTTAGGTTAATGGTTATGGTTTTATTTATTTATTATGTTAAAACAAAATGGTCTTTTTCCTTTTTCTTTGCTAGAAGCTTCATGACACTTCAAGCATTTTTTGACAATGTCTAAACCATTTTGTTTTATTGTTTGACCTAACCATTACCTAAACTATAGTTTACTCTCTACAAAAGAATACTCACCCATGGTTGCAAGTAGATAGACTTCACTTGATTTATTATTTTGATTAATTCTTTTTCACTTTCTTCTTCTTCTTCTTCTTGATGAAGTGAAGAAAGCTTGCTAGAAAATTTCAAGTGAAGAAATCAAGTGAGAAATCCAAATCCAAAGTGAACCCACTTCCTATTTCTTCATCCTCTACCACTTGCCATGTAGTAGAGTGTGTTTTCTTCACAAGGTTCATGACCAAGTGAAGATGGAGCTTGAGTTTGAGTTGCCTCGACGTAGATCATCTTCGGCATCGAAATCAACGACCTAGCCCGCTCGTTTCTTCGAAGAAACCATCGCTAGAGTCCAGGATCCCGATGATCGCAGCGGAGGGACGTCAACATGGAGCTTTAGAAGTGGAGGACCGGATCTACAAAGGTTGTAATCTCTTTCACTTGTAGTTAAAGTAGTTAACTTGCATGCTTTCGCCTTACCTCTAGTTAACGATCACAATTAGGGTTTCTCGGCACATGTAAAATTTTGATTTTGGCATGGTTGATACTTTGTGGAACCTCATGAGTGTGCCTAGGAACCCTACACCCGCTTCCCAGTGTACGGCGAAAGGGGCGCGATGAGGTCCGCTAGGTATATACTTAGAAGTACATACGCTAAGCGTATCTAAGCAATATAAAAGTAAATCACAAGAGACAAGAGATAAAGAAATAACAGCAATTTTATTAATAACATTTTTTTGTACAATGCATGAAAAGTAAATACAACTGGAATGAAAAGCGATGCCTAAACAATGGCATAACAGGAATGAAAATACTGAATAGAACAGGGTACAATGTCTAGAGCTCGGGGTCTTCGTGAAATTGCTCCAAGTCCTCACCTGTGGGCTCGATCTCCGCCGGGTCCAAAACACCTGACGACATTCAAAGAAGAAAGAAATAGAATGTCGTCAGCGAACAGGTCGCTCGGTAAGTCCCAAAGATAAAGAAGAATTAGAAAAGACAGAATTAGAGGTATTTTCTAAAGTTGTATACTATTTGTTGTAATGTTGTATTAACGCTGTTGTTTATAGCTTGGTACAGAAGGATGCCAGTGTATACGAGAGGGGTCTTTATATGCTAGAGACCAGGGCAAATGGAATGTACAAGAAACCGTTAAGCCATGGTACAACAGCAACGGAATATAGGTTAGGTGTCTTAATCTGACCACCTCGTGCCACCTTTAACACCTTCAGTACCAATCTACCCCTTAAACCCCGTAGAGTTTGATTGTATTGTTGTATTGTATTGTATAGGTTGGATGACTGACCAAAACCATGATATCAGTAAACAGATTATAACGGCATAATCAGGTAAATGGAATAATGGGATAAAGGATGCATATCCATGGTTTGATTCAGTCAAGTTGTATAGAATGTTAACCGGATTCTGGGATTCATGTGTTCATATTGAATTGGAATATTAAAGAATATAGATTGACTTGAATCATATTCAAGTCAGAAATAATCAGACTCAAACCCGAGTCAGACTAAAAGAATTGTAAGTCGAAATTCTATATTTGTTAGGGTCATTATTGTAATTTATAAAACTTGAGGGGGTTTTATGTAAAAATACTTTTGTATAGTTTTCAAGATACACCTAAAGTATTTATTATTCGTCTTTATAGTTATAATGAGTGTGATTTTATTTTGTCTTATTTCTAATGAAAATATCCTAATAACATAAATAAAGGTATTAATTTGTAATATTGATTTATTTGAAATTCATGGTATTTTAATGTAACTTTTAATTTCGTAATTTTTTTAGGAAAAGGTGGAAACTTTATCTTATAATAAAATAGGTATTTAAATGATAAATATACATATGTTTATACAAGAATAATTTTTAATAAATATTTTATTTTCCAAAAATCTCATTTTTCTTAAATGTCGTATTTTAAACCTTTCGAGACCGAATGTTCCTTGCGGAATTATGAATCTCGCACTACTAAGACCGAGGGTGCACGATAAACTGTACTATCCCTAACGAGTTCCCCAAAGATGGGTTGTAGTGGCGCTTTGTAAAGATTTAATAAATACTAATCATTTAGAAAACGGTTTTATAAAGATAAGGTATTTATTTGTAAAAGGTGTAAATTTCCGTATTTTAGATTCTAGGGTTTCCTAAGCCAACTAGCCTATTTCTAAATGGTCTAAACGACAAGTCATTAGAAGCTTCAAATCGCCTCTTCACCGCCAATTGCGGCCTGGTAAGTGCCAGGTGAGTGGGAGGCTCTCCACTACACGTAGTGGCCCTAATTAAGTAACCACTCGCCTTAGACACACTTGCCTGGACACCACAAAGTCAGGTTTAGATAAACGATCGATGTCCATAACTTATCGTATTTCCTATTAAAAGATACCGTTTTAAAATTTTATATAACTTAGAACTTTTAGAAAAGGTTTTATTAAGAAAGTGGTATTTTAATGTAAAATCTTGTTTTATCGTGTTCTAAGTTTTCATGGTAGCGTGTTATGATTGTATATGAGCGTGTGTGGAGGGAGGTCATTACCTCGTGATCTACTTTAAGGTATAGCAATGTTAAAGGGTTAAATGTGAAAACTAAAGATTATGGTATTTAAGTGAAAGAATACGATATATTGCAAAAGCTATCATTTCATATGTGAAAACTTGTTCAAATTAATTTTTAAGTGATTACTAGTCAACATGAAGATGTTTAAGCATTATAGAATTGGTGATAAGTGAGATTTTATAGAAAACCGAATCGGAAATCGGTTTGTTCCGATTTCCGTCGGGTTTATAAGTTCGTATTTTATGAAGGAAAAGAAAGGTAGAAAAAGGGGACTTACGGGTTTGGACAACGCTAGAGAGTGAGAGGGAGGTAGAGGGTTTTCCGCTGCGTCGAATCGTCGTTGAGAGGTCCTAGCACGATCGCTGGGATTTCGCCGTCGATTTCGTCAGCGCTTCGTCTTTCGCTCGTTTTCTAACGTACCAAGTTCTCTTGGAATTTTGAGAGAGTGGACTTAGAAAAAGTGATGAGAGGGTAGAGGGTATGGGGGGTTTATATAGGGTTAGGCTAGGGTTAGGGATTTTAATAGAAAAATATTAAAATATATAAAATCATTAAAAAATCTTTAAACCTTGGAGTAAAAGGGATTTATTGGGCATTTGGTAACCGATCCAGGCATTTAGAGTTTGCAGGAGGGTGGACCTGGTCAAGGGGCAACTTTTTCGTGTTGACGGCTCGGCCGTCCGGCCGAGTCCTGCCGGCCGCGCTGGACCGAGTCGGCCGGTTCGCCGGCCGGCGGCGCCGAGTTGGGCCGAGTCAGGGTGTCGGGGGCCGGGGGTTTTCCAGAGGAAGATTTTGGTATATTTACTTTTTTGTCTTCAGTTCATGTTTTGTGAGTTATGGCGTTTTGACTGTTGACTTCCAAAAGAAATTAAAACAAAATAAATACAAAAATAATGTGGGGCATGGGATTTGAACTCTGGTGGCTTGGTTCAGCAGTGCAAGGTATTACCAATGAGCTACAAGCTCTTTCTTGTAATTATTGTGGGAAAATAACTACTTAAAGTGGTAACAGCAACATTAAATACCCCAAGTGTACTTTAATTTTAAAACAATTTTATGTACACTAAAAATGGAGTTATTTAAAAACAAAATAATTACTTATATATATATATTGTGCTCAGGTTAAAATACTCCTTTATGGATTTTTAAAAATTTAAAAAAAATTGTATAGAAAAGTGTATAGGAAAATTAGGGTTGTTACATATTCATTGATTCGGAAAAGACTTATGACTATAATTGTAAATTAGATTACATGGGGTGTTGGGACAGTTTAAGTGTGAATCCAACAAAATCTCAGGAGTCCCCTTAGTTCATGAATTCATGTCTACTAACACATGCAATCTATCATGAGGGCCCATGTTTCCAAGATTCTGGGGCCCTACTCTTGGGTTTGGAATAATTCAATATTAGGTTGAAATCTCGTTACTAACACTTGATTTGGGCTTGTGATTCCTTGCTCCTGGGGTTGAAGCGACTATATTGCATGTCACCTTGCATTTCATTTATATACATCATATCTCCTTTTGGGGACTTACTGAGCGTAAGTCGCTGACGTGTATTCTACTCATCTTTGTTTTCTTGGAATGGTCGTCAGGTGATCTAGGAACAGAGGAGGTTGAAGCAACTACAGAGGATTATGTCCAGCTTGCTTCTAAACCCAATCTTTAAATTTTCTTTCCAATTTCAGTTTAAATATGCTACATGTTTAGGCATTTTTATGTTTTTGTATCTTGTTTTCAGACATCATGTATCAGTTTGAAACTTGTGGAAGTTGAATGTAAATAAAGCAGTTTGTTGAAATTTCTATTCACTTGTCATTTCTTGATATTTTATATTGCTTATATACTCTTAGCATATTTGTTTTGGGAAACGACATTCTCGAAATAAATACGTCGCGGGCTTTTCACGTATAGTTACCACTCTTTTAGGAAGTAAGCGTGACAACTACTCTTCTGGTGAATCTCTCATCCTTCGGATTTACCTTCGTCTCATCTTTCTTTTTCTCTTTCTTATGTTTGGCTACCTTTCTGTGATGAGACCCTTTTCTATTTATAGTACGAAATAATAGAACTCCTACTCCAATAAGAATCTTATCAAATCTCCAAAATAATCTCTAACAAATCTTTAAATAATTTTCCAAACAAACTTTCCTAATTAAGCTCGTGAAAGATCTCTTATAAATCTGCCAACAAATCTTCAAATAAATGTTCAACAAATTTTCCTAATTAATCTCTAAAACGAATTTTCACCAAAACCAAATTTTAGAAGGACTCGGATTCTATCAACTCTACAACGAACCACTTTGCTCTTCATCATCGATTCTTGAATACGACCAACTCTAACAAATTTCCACCTTGGTTTGTATTCAACGAGACATCTTCAATCTTTTCATTTCAACAAAACTTCACATTGACCCGAACTTCCTCCATGCCATCTTCTGATCTCCACCATAGCTCTGATACCAGTTTTTTAGGGTTTTCGCTAGGCATGCAAGGAAGACGAGAAAAAATAAGAACACGCAACACTAATATTTAATGTGGTTCGACCAACGACCTACATCCATGAGGCAAACATGAGAAAATATTTATTAATGATCAAGAACACCGGTACATTTTATATTCTCTCCCATCTCGCTCATATCTCAATGCTCATACAAACACAAAGACTACTCTTAATAAATTCCTCCACATTCATCTATGGATGACTACCTTTCGTCTTTTCCTTTGTTTCTTCATACAAATACAAAAACTACTCTTCTGGTGAATCCCCCACCCTTCGCCTTTTCTTTCGTCTCCTCTTTCTTTTTCTCTTTCTCATGTTTGGCCACTTTTCTCTGATGAGACCCTTCTCTATTTATAACACAAAATAATAGAAATACTCTAATTAGGATCCCATCAAATCTTCAAAATAATATCTAACAAATCTTTAAGCATATCTTCAAATAATTCTCCAAACAAACTTTTCTAAGTAATCTCCTGAAAGATCTCTTATAAATTTTTCAACAACTCTTCAAATAAATCTCCAACAAATTTTCCGAATTAATCTCCAAAAAGAATATTCACCAAAACCAAATCCTAAAGGGATTCGGACTTTATCAACTCTGCAATGAACCGCTTCGCTCATCATCATCGAATCTTGAATACGATCCAACTGTAACAAGACACGTGTAATTGAAGACTATATATATTTACGTATTGCTTAGGGTAGCGTATGAAATTTGCTTCGAAAAATAAGGCAGCTGTCTTTTTACAATCAAGGAGTTTCTCCAACATCGCTATAACCTTACAATTTTTAAGATTATATATATTGCTTCTTCTTCGTTTGAGGACGTAGGTCGATTGGCTGAACTTCGTTAAATTTGAATATTCGGTTACATTCCGATTTGCTTCTTCCTTTTGTCATCTTCATCTTTGTAATTAGTTGTAACAATCTGTTTCAGTAAAGAGAAATTAACAGAAATATTGTTGGATATAGTGCCCTCAAGGCAATTATTGTGATTGCAGGTAGGCGATTTTGATAATTGAAGGAGGACCTATACAGGTAGAATGGTATTACGTGAAATAATAGTATGATATCTAGTTTGTCTTTATCATTGATGTGTAAACGTTTTACTTGTTATGACGCATCGCTAATATATAATGATGAAACCCGTAGGATTCATGCTTGACTACCAGCATTATGATGGCGATCATATACGTAAGAGCTGGGTGGTCTATAAAAGCACATTTTTAAATGTCCCTAGTCGAGGGAGTGTCAATACTGCGTATCGATATTTCCCAAGTAGACCGGTGTATACGTTTCTAGACCCCGATGAGGGGCGGTGGCCGGTCTCACAAGTCATTGGTGTTGTATCACCTAAGATACTATACTGGTGATCACTGGAGGTGAATACACCGGACAGACCGCTGAGAACTTCTAGATGGTATTATACATATTGTCAGATAGCATTTCTCTAGTGGCATGAGTATAGGTTAGTCCTTTGACCTGAGATCGTCATTTTTCTCGTGTGAGTTCCCACTGTACTTATATTACTACCCTACTGTTTGTTATAAATTTTAATACCGTAAGCGCACGGTTATTATAGTAATGTGTTTATAGGTCGATCCATAGAGAGGTGTGATTTAATCAATTTTAACTAAGTTGCAAAGTTTTTGTTATTTTAAAAATCTAAGAATTTAAAAGTGCAATTTAAAATAAGAGTTGGTTTTCAAAGAGAGAGAAAACTTTAGGATTTTTATTTGCTTTTCTAATGTGGTGGTTTATATGATAAACTTTTATTCTCTTTCTTAGTTTTAACTAATGATCTATTAATAACATACAAGAATAAGATAAATTATTTTATTTAATTTTATCCTATCACTTGTATTATATCATTTAGATTTAATTAAAAACCCTAATTCTAGTTTATTAAAATTATCTAAGTTAACCATCTATGTATATTTGTAGGTCATGAATCTACAACTACCATGTTTTAGGTTTTTTTATATTAAATTAATAACTAGTTTGAATATCTATGATTTATAATTATCTCCACCGTCCCAAATTAGATTTCTAGGCGTCAACTATTATAAACCTAATTAGTTTCTAGGTTTCTTATCTATCTCTAATTCTAACTTAATGGAATCAACTTTTCATTGTAAAAATTAGATTTTTTAAATTAAGAACAAAGAGAGAATAATATAAATCAGAATAGATATTCAAATTAAAGCAAGAATAAAAGAACATTTGAAATACCCACCACAATAGAACATAAATCAAAACCCTAGATATAAAGTTTAGCCAAGCATGGTTAAAAAGAAACTAAATATCTTTATTTAAAAAAATAGAGAATTTACAAGTAGTTGATCTCTCAAAAGAAAACCCTAAAGTTTATTGCCAAAAGAGAGATGATTTACATCCTAAACTATATAGAGCTTTTTATAGTACTTCACGAGAATATGAACAAACTTCCTAAAAGGTGCAGATAATTTCAAATTTCCATAAAAATCCGAGCTCCCAGATCAAAAATACTTCGGCCGAATCTTCACATGGTGTCACGCCCCGCTTTCCGGTGTACGGTAAGGGGACGTGACCGGGTCCGCTATGTATTTACTCAGAAGTAAATACGCTAAGCATATCTAAGCAATATAAAGTTAATGTACACAATAAAAATGACAATAGATGTAATTGAACATCAACTTTTATTTATTAAATATTCTTTTACAGGTACAACTGGAAATGTAAATACATGAGTAGAAAGCAATGCCTAAACAATGGTATAACTGAAATGAAAATATGAACAAGTGACTATAGTTCTGGGTCTTCACGGTACTGCTCCAAATTCTCCTGGCAGGTCTCGATCTCCAGTGCGTCCGATCCACCTGACAAAATTCCAAAGAAAAAGAAAAGGAATGTCGTCAGTGAACAATCGCTTGGTAAGTCCCAAAGAAAGAAGAGATAGAAGAAATAGAATAGACAGAAAAGAGAGTATATCTGGTATAATATTCGATTGATAGGTTAACGTAGTATTTATAGTTTGGTACAGAATATGCCAGTGTATACGAGAGGAGTCCAACTTACACTGTGGATTTTGGTAACCCGTAATACAAGGCTCCGTCGAAAATACTACGGAACAACGACATGGATGTAATTACGTCTTAAGTGACCACCTCATGCCACCTTTAATATGTTCCGTACCAGTCTACCCCTTTATAAACCCCGTAATGTGTTATTGTATTGATTGTATTGATTGGTTATATAGATGGATGACTGATTGCATTATATTGTCTTGTAGTAAATGGAAGACCTGCCGAGACTATGGTATCAGTAAATAGAATGGATAAAATGGATAATCATGTAAACGGAGTATATCCATGGTTCGGTTCGGTCAAAATAGATTGATATAGATTGAACAGAAGTATTCATGTTGAATTGTAGTTTATACTTGAATTATATTCAAGTCAGATTGATTTCATATTTGACCATGAATCGAACTGAGTCAGACCTTTAAAACAAAATTGGAGTCCTGATTGTTTTTTATGTTATCGGTAACTGCTGTATATGGACGGCAGGATTTGTGTCTTTTTCTAAGATAATTACCGTATTGATAACCTGTTTGTTAGATTGTCTACCTTAGATAGGTAAGAACCCATATTCACCGGCTCCCTGAGGCTCAAGAGAATTGGTCCCGCTTAAACCTATATTTACTAGGGTCCTTATTGCAATTTAGCATAACTTGAAGGGGTTTTATGTGAAAATATTTTTGGTATAATTTCAAAATACATCTCAAGTATTTAATTATCATCTTTAGGGTTTTTATAGTTGTATATTTTAAAATATGAAGTATTTTTTAGTTGATATAAACCTATTAATATTTGCACATGGTATTTTAATCTAATAATAGAATCTTCTTGATCTTGATGGTGGTTTCATGAAATTGGTGATTCTGTTCTTGGATTTTGGAAACATGGAATATTTTGTATATTTAAAATAGATCTTTTGATAATAGTTATATATATATATTTAACAAAAATATCTTTTATTTATTTTGTATAAATCTCATTTTCTTAAAAATTGCGTTAGAAATTCCATCGAGATCGAATGCTCCTTGTGGAGGTCTGCATCTCGCTCTACTAGGCTCGAGAGCGTGCGATAACCCGCACCATCACGATCGGGGTTCCCCAAAAAGGGTTGTAGAGGCGTAATTGCAAGGAATTAGATAATACTCTTTTTAAAGAAAACGGTTTTGTAATAGTTTAGGGTATTTTATTGTAACTCGTGATATTCCCACAAATATTGTCAAAAAGTAAATCGTGCTATGTCCAATATGTATGTTGTGATGAGGTAGGTCATTACCTCGTGAGTTTTCTAAAGGTAATACAAAGAAATTTGAGAATTATGGCAAAATGTAAAGTATATGGTATTTTACCATAAAAATACGATAAAAGTTGCATAAAAGATTCTTTTGAGATGAAACTTATTTTAATGTGTTTGTTAAACCTTATATGAGAGTACGGTATTAGATGGTTTAAGAAAAGTTTAGAATTTTTTAAAGAAAAATGAAACGGAAGTCGGATTAACTCCGCTTTCATCGAGTTTTAAAAATGAAAGTTTTTATTATAGAAAAAGAGAGGGGAAGAGGGGACATACTGGCTACAGGGTTATAGGGGAGAAGGAGGAAGACTAGGAAAGTGTCATGGTGTCGTTTCGTCGCCGGAATCTTCTTGGAACGTCGCCGGAACTTTGCCTCTTGCTAACTCCACTTGCACAACTAGGACTTGGGAATTTTTATAGAGTTTTGGCTGGGAATTTCTGAGTGAGGATGTGAGAAATGGAGTGTGGTGTTTATAGAAAAAATTAGGATTTAGAGGGTTAAAGAATGCATTAAAATTGGATTAAAAGGTTATTTAACATTCTCTGGATGAATGCAGAGTAAACAAACAATATGGGGGTAGTGGGTTAGGCGAAGAGGTGCTAGGGTGAAATTTTGGGAGCAATAAGAACGGGGGAACCGGCGGTACCGGTCTAAACTACATCTTGGCCGGTCAAGTTGGTAGGGTCGGGGCTGGGATTCTCACCACGTGTCCTTGTCGCCTCATATGCTCCAGTGCACATGTTTGTTTATTCTGTAATTCTTCATCTTACGTGTAGTGCATGCGTAAACCCTTGGGCTTCTAAAAGATTAAAAGAAAAATACAATAAAAATATATGTGGCTGGAAGGATTCGATCACAGGGCTGCGTTACAGCAGTGCAAGATTTTACCAATGAGTTACAAGTGCTTTCTTGCTGTTCAAAAGCAAATCAAATTTATAACTTGTGCTCAGGCTAAGGTATGCCTTCTGTATTTTGGAAAAATTTTGTACAGAAAGTTAAGGGTTGTTACACATGGGCTAATTTCATCCAAAATTTTATTGAATTTGATATTCTGGCTTTGTTCAGATTTTGTGATTTGATATCAAGATCTTTAGACTTCGTTCCATTTGTGATAATTGATTCTCTATATCTTGAATAGCTCCATTTAAATCTCCATTGCACGCACGTAAGCAGTTTGTTACGTCTTCTGTTATTTTGTGTTGAAATTCCCAAAACTTGTTTCAATTGTGATAATTGCTCTTTAGTTTCTCCGATTATCTCCCTGAAGTACATTCCATGCATGTTATCTTCACTTTAGCACACTTTTCCGTCTTTTTGCAATTAATTCCTGTAATCTACAATAAATCATAAAAACACCTGGAACAGCATAAAATATGAAATATAAACGATAAATGTGATGTAAAATGTGCAATAAATCGCACAAATCACCTACCACAGCTCAAAGGAGTCTTCTAAATAGGTTTTAGTTGGGTACAGTCCTGAACCACATAGAGGCAGTGAGCGATTGTCAGGGATTCGTCTCTCCTGGTATTAGGAGTCAATGTCGCGCTATGTTCGGTTGGCCATCACTCTAAATCTGTGGCCATGGTGGATGAGATTTACTGATAGGAGTTCGGTAGTTTCTCGGTTGGTGATGAGCTTGACTCTGGCACGACTTATCGGGTTATTAGGGGTCTGACGTTATCCATCCCCTAAACCTGGTGTGCGATACTCTTAGACGAAAAGACCGGACTGTACAGATATTGTCACATTCAGGCTTAGTAGGGTAAGGACGGACTTGATTGTCGACCTCCTTTTCGGCATATATCTGGGTAGCCGTTACGTACAGCTAGTGTCGCTGACGTGGTTGTGGTTATAGATTTATCCAGTAACTCACTATGAGCATATTGTCGAGTCTTTAAAGTCCCACACAGAGGGTTTTCCGGTTCAGGTGATATGATGTAGAGGCCATATGTTGGTACATGCAGGGGTCCAATTAAATACGTGTACTTGCTAGACGGACTTTAATCAGACAGTTGATAATACTAGGCGGCCTAGGATTAAGCCGGATTATTAAATCAAACTTTGATTTAATATATATATATATATATATATATATATATATTCTAGTATTTTGTTCACTATTCATTTTCTCTCTCTTGGCTATTCATATTTTTATACGGATACGCATATTTGTATTTCGATATATATACCAGGGTTGTATTTCGTATTTATACAGAATACCGTCTAGAAGGAGAACACCTCATTATTGATTTTATTTTTAGAAAATCGGTAGGAAATGAGATGAAGGGTGAGGTGGCTTTAGGTATTGTTGAGGGCATGTAGAGAGGGATGGGCTTCAATTGTTTATTGAAAAATTGTTGTGATATTTTTTGATGGTTGAAAATAGAATGGAAGCCATTCTCTCATACATTCCATACTTAGCTCATTTGTATTATGGCTAGCTCCCATCCTCTTCATCCACCTTCTTTATTTGCTCTCTTGAGTTTTGTTTTAGAGTGAAAATGATAGTGGAAAAATCCTACATCCCCACACTCCATTTCTAGCAAGCTTGGAACGTCGGTTACTTCATTAAGTGAAGCTGGAGCTTGGATCGGTTTCCCTCTGGTGGATCATCTTCAGTAAGGGCGGTCGCCTCTCAAGCATGTTCCCGACAGTCTACGATGAACATGAAGGGGTCTTCCATGATTGGGTGTACATGTGACAAAAGTTGTAATCCCTAAACCTTGCATGCTTTGTTTTCTAGTTTAGTGTTTGGAGCGATCGCTAGGGATTAGTGTCTAGTGCTCCCCATAAAAATTTTGTTTTTCGATTCCACATTGGCCGCTGTTGTAGCAGCAAGGGCACTAGGAACATTTAATGGTATCAGAGCCAACCAAATATTAGAACTAGTTGTAGAAAATGTTATAGTTTCGACGCTAAAATTTTTCACAGATCAACTTTCAAATTCCAAGTTTCTGTCCATTTTTGAAAACGCACCTGAAATTTTTTTAAATATTGCAGAGGACTAGTCTTTGATCAAGAAAACATGGCACAAAACCCGACGACATAACTCCAAAATATGGTCGCTTATTTATTCTTTTTGGTCGCTTTTTATACCTCAAATTTTGAATTAGGTCCCGGGGTTTTTGTGGTGGCTTGGAAATTAAGAAACTTTATTTTTAGTATACTTCTTTTTGCCCCAGATTTCAGTTAAGATTATATTTGTTTTTGGGCAAGTTCGTGAAACTTTTCGGTCGAATCTAATGCATCGTTTATGATCTGTTTTGTGTGTGTTGTTAAACATCATCTAATAGCTGTATGCTCGATTAGATAGGGTTTCATACTTGTTGCTTGTTATTGTATATATATCTCTGTGATGGTTTAGATGGATTGTCGAGACAAATAGCCCCACGTGTGATTGCTTGTATAGTCTTGACATATAATGTTGTATTCTTTTGTTCAGGACGGGCTCCAACTTATGGCCACCGTTTCCGTATTATGTATATTCTTTTATTGGGGCTCGACCAGGATGCGGTCGTTGTCACCCTTGTATATATTTCATTTCTGTATTAGGATTAACCAAAGAGAAGTGCTCGAGTAGCCGGATCTAGAGTACGGTAGGTGGCCATCTCATGGTGTTTGAGACCGGGCCTCTTCGTTCTAGAATTGGCAGTTTGCTCGCCGCACTTATAGGGATTATAGTATTGACACGCGGAGGAGTGTCCAAGTTACCGAATTCTAGAAAGCGACGGGTGACCGACTCCTGGTGTTAAGGGCGGGTTACCCAGTTTCTAAAATTGGTAGGTGCCTTGCCTCATTCGTAGGGGTCTAGGATCGATATTGTACGGGCTATCCAAATGATCAGAGAATGTCACATCTCATTTATGGCTTAGATGAAACGCGGGACTCCTAGTTTATCCGCTATTCCATATTGTTGTTTGCATGTCTGTGATGGTTATTATCTTCCTGTGATGATTATTACTTGGCTATGATGATATATATATATATATATATATATTATATATTAGATGTTTCTATATGTTTTACATCCACGCTAGCCCTATCCCCGCCCTGCCATAAGTTAAATAATCTTACGGTGAAGATACGGGACTCTGTGGCGAATACGGATGACATATAAAAGCATACTATTTTGGTTGTTTTGGTGTGGCTTGGAAACTTACTACGATGGAGACTGCGTTATATGTTTAATGCAAGAAAAACAAACCTAAATGATGTTTATATTCTTTTACTTTGCATAGAGCTATTCGGTTAGGAATATCCTGCACCTCAGTCGATGAGGAAAGAGCCTTGATCCCTTCACGGGGAGTTCGCTCTTAAGCAAAATTTTATGTTACTATGATACATGATTTTCTTCAAAACCAATCGGTGTTCCCTCATGGGAATAAAATAAAATACAGATACAGCAGCAAGGAAAACCCTCCAAATGGGGCATCACGTGCTCACACGTGACCGGGCATCACGTGCTCACACGTGACCAGGTCTCACGTGCAGACATGTGACCTTTTACAGGCAAAGCCTGAAGACACTGAATAAAATAAACAAATGTTTAATCAGTGGCATCACGTGCCCACACGTGACCAGGTCTCACGTACAGACATGTGACCTTTTACAGGCAAAGCCTGTATGCGCTGAATGAAATAAACAATTGGAAATGCTGTATCAGTGGGGTCACGTGTCAACACGTGATGGGTCTCTGAGCCCTCTGAACCAATATAATTAAATTCTAATTAATTGCTTAATCAGTGAGGTCACGTGCCAACACGTGATGAGCTCTTAAACCCTCTGAACAATAGAATTAAATTCTAATTAAAAGGGAAACAAAAACCCTAATTGGAAAAATATTTCTCTAGATCTTTCCAATCAAAAAGATTACACTCTGTAAAAAGGAGCATCTTTGGATTAAAAATCCAATGGTGATTAAAAAATCATCAGTTTATAGAAAGATTCTATATAAGGAAATATTTTCCTAAAATTTGTTAGGAACAAAAAATAAAATATCTTTTGGATTAAAAATCCAATGGTGAATAAAATTCATCGAGTGATCTAAAAGATCACGTTGGTTACAAAATCAATCAAAATCTCTCAATGAGAGAATGGCTGAACAAACTGATTCTTTTCTTTCTCCTATAAATAGGAGCCAAGAAGAAAAAAAGGAGATACAACAACAGAGAGAGAATACAAAAAAAAGAATTTCATTCTCCAGAGAGAAAAGAAGATCTCTTCAGGAAAGAAAGAAACCCTAGGAAAGAAATGGAAGAGATCATTCTATAAGCTTCCACAAAACAAAAGAGAATTTAATTCTCAAACTAAGAGTTTAACTCTTCTGAATAAGAACTTAGTTCTTACTTTGGTTGAAGATCTGCAGAAGCAGATCTTCCCATAAGTTAAGAATTTAATTCTCATCGGGGGGATTCTGCCATGCAAATCTAAAACCTGAGGGAGTTCAGAGAATTCTATTCTCCCACAAAGCATATAGGAATTTAATTCCTCCAAAAAAGATAGGGTTCGACCCTTAATATAAGAACTTAGTTCTTCTTCAAGGTAATAGATCTGCAGAAGCAGATCTCCCCATAAGTTGAGAATTTAATTCTCATCGGGGGGATTCTGCCATGCAAATCCAAAACTTAGAGGGAGAATTGAGTTTAAAGAATTTAATTCTTTCGAACATACAGGAATTTAATTCCTCTAAACAAAATTAGGGTTTAACCCTATAAGAGAATTTAATTCTTCAACAAGAGATTTATCTCTCCATGCACGTAAAAGGATCGAGTACCTAACATGATCATGTGGCAACACGTGACTTTCCCCTCCAATGATCACAAGAGAACGAATAAGATTAGGTCACGTGTTCCCACGTGACCCTTGAACAGACTCCTCAAAGTGAAAAGGGCAGAATCGATTTTGGGTGCCTCACGTGTCCCCACGTGACCCGTGACGAACACCTTTTCTAAAAAAAAGAGAAGATGGGAAAAAACAGAAGGATTAATATCCAACGCATGGGCGCCCTCACGTGTCCCTACATGACCCCTAACGAATCCTTTTAATATCGGGGGATTAATATCCAACGCCGGCGACTGGACGAAAGGGTTAAAACACTCCCACCAGATCAAACCACATCCGCCACCAACAAAAGCGGGTTCAGGACAAGGAAGCGGTTTGCTAAAGTCCTATCAATGGGAATGAAGTTACTACCTTGCAAAGAAGATACTTCAGAAAATACGTGCCCCGACGAACTAGATGCACATCCAAGATTCTGATTGTACCATCGGAAGATCACGCACCCTACCGAAGAGTGTAATGCCTTTAAAAATTAGTGGCAGGGATACGTTGCTTATCGGCAGCAGTTCAAGAGGATAAAGCGCAAAACGCGTCAAGAGCAGAAGGGCACGACATATGAGCGCAAAAGAATTGCCGGCAACTGTCATATGGTTGATTCCGGGGGATCGCAAATTCTCACCTTCGGGAGCGATTCGGATGAAGAAATAGCTCTCGGTTCTCTCTTTATGGAATCCATCTCTGAAACAGAAGAGATGAAGTCCTGCGAGAACATTCAACTGTGCAATCGCACGCTACCTGAAAAGAATCTCGGACCCGCAAACAAGGGATCAAACAAAAAGGATAAGGGGAAAGAAAAGGTCCCTGAGGATATCACCCTCGATGATCGAGTTGTCGAAGAGCTGGCAGCCAAGGATCCGCCCAAGAAAAACAAGGTGGATTACAACGTTTTTGCACACCTGAGGAAGATACCCTCGCAGCTAAGCATTCTCGACGCCCTCCTATTATCCAAAGAGGTGAGAGATTCTTTAATCAAGGCATTACAAGAACCTGACCAGTTTTAAGCTTTCCTTGCCGAAGAAAAGATGAAGGACGAGCTGGAAGAAGTTCATACAGCCGACATCACCTTCAGCGACGAAGATCTCCTCCTCGGGACATGCGAGCATAACCGTCCCTTGTATGTCATCGGATACTGTCATGACATTAAGATAGGGAAGATCTTAGTTAACAATGGGTCCTCTGTCAATCTCCTAAATGTGAGGGTGCTAAAAGAAATCTTAATGAGCGTTCAACACCTCGCTCGGGATAAAATTACTATCTCCGGGTTCGACTCTCAGCCATCACGGACGCTCGGGTCTGTGATGCTGACGTTACGCTTTAGACTGCTCATCACTAATATCAAGTTCTACGTCATTGATGCCAAGACATGCTACAATGCTTTGCTCGGCATGCCTTGGTTACACAAGTACAACATCATCCCTTCTACACAACATCAGTGTATGAAGTATTTTAAGGATGGTCTCGAGTATACTGTGACAGGGGAGTTGAACCCATTCTCCGTGAATGAAGTCCGCAAATACGAGGACGCAAAATACTTCTTGCCAGACTTTGAAGACATGGAAAGGTGCCATAAGCCGGATAATAAGCAGAAAACTATCCCACTGTCCCAGTCTTTGGGAGCGATACCGAGGAGAAAGAGGAGATTGTCTATTCGGGGCCGCTCCAATACAATAAGCCCGGACCATCCACCCCTATTCTGGTCTTCGGCAGCGATTCTGAAGATGAGGTCAATGCAGTATTCTCGGCTCGTCCATCAGTGCAAGCCTTCATTGGAGATGATCAAAGTTTACAGATCGCCATGGTTCCGCAAGAGCATTACAAAGAGCTCGACGCACTTGATACCTACAGTGTGCAAGAACTGCAGACGTTCTATGTCCCTCCAAGGCGAAAAGATGAAAAGGCGATCCTCTTTTATCGATCCACGGAAACCAAAGTGGAGAAAGAAATCTGGCATGGCTCCGATTCTACGCTTGACAGACTCCAACCCATCCGTCTGCCCAGATACTATACAGAAGGATTAAAAAGGCTATTGAGGCGCCAAGGTATACCCTTGAAGCAGACTGCTCGACAAGCTCAGTTCTACAATAAAATCTGGAACGTCCCCAGGACTCAGCGAAAGTTGCCCAACGGAAGAATGGAAACGATCGGGCTTGGATATGTTCAATCCAAGAAACGGAAGCGATTCCATGGTTGCTACGTTATACATGATTTCGATGAAGAAAGAGATGCTCTGTTAAAAGACACTGTAGTTGAACCAAAATGAGGTCCCTCCATGAAAGTGCTAAGTCCATCATTCGAAGAACGGATGGACAAGCTAATAAGGGAAGCGGGTCAAAAGGTCCAGGATGACCATAGCCGCGAAATGGCCATTTACGAGAAAGCCAGGATTCAACGCCTCCTTCAGCAGGCTACGGAGAATGATGATGCCCTCCGTCGCCAGCCTGTCATACAAAAGACCCAACGCAGAGGTAGAAACAAACTGAACAACGTAAAAAATGTTCGACAGCAGCAAAGCGGGTCCAAGAAGCCCCACGATCGAAAATTGAGCAACCGGGGTCCGTCTCTTATTAAGAAGATGGGTCATGCATATTCTTTTCCCCAAGACAAGGCAAGAAAGATATTCAGTCTTGTCATTAAATATCAGATGATTACCCTCCCGGAATCCAAACACCCCGATCAAGAAAACAAGGTTCGTCACCCGGATTACTGCTCCTATCACCGAGCGATAGGACATCCTCTCGAAGACTGCTTCACATTCAAAGACTGGGTAGAAGACCAGTATCAGCAAGGCATGTTCGCTTTATCCAGCAGTTGGAGGATAACCCCGCCACAGAAGCATGAACCGAAAGCCACATATGCAACGAGAGTAGAGCCGGATCAACATCGGTCTTAGAAGCGATCTCGTACCTGTCACGCGATAACGCTGTCAGGAGAAGGAGTACATGAGGATATGGATGACCTCTCCTGGTGCTTTGAAAATGAGGATGACGAGGTGATCTCAGAATTTCCATCAGTGCCAAAAGAGCTGGAAGATGGGATACACACTAATGCAGATAACCTCAGAAAAATTGACTTGGGAACGGCAAACGACCCGCGGCTGACGTTCGTCAGTGAGCTGTTGTCTGAAGAAAAGGTGGCTGCCCTCAAAGATGTGCTTATGCAGTATAAAGACTGTTTCGTATGGAACTATTCCGAGATGCCGGGACTAGATCCAGAAGTAGTTGTGCCCAAATTGGCAATATCTCCGGACATCAAGCCAACCAAACAAGCGCCGAGAAGAATGCGGCTCGAACTTGAAATAAGCATCAATGCCGAGGTCAAGAAGCTAATCAACTCCGGCTTCATTCAAGAGGTTCAGTACCCTGACCGGATCGCCAACATCGTCCCAGTGATGGATAAAAATGGGACGGTGCATATATGCGTGGACTTTCGGGACCTCAACAAAGCTTGCCCAAAGGATGATTTTCCTATACCAGTTACCGAGCTGATGATAGACAACACGTCCACTCATGAAGTCTTCTCCTTCATGGACGGCTCATCAGAGTACAATCAAATAAAGATGCATCTAGAAGACCAGAAGCATACCGCTTTTCGGACTCCTCTGGGCATATTCTGTTACAAAGTGATGCCTTTCGGTCTGAAAAACGCCGGCACTACCTATTAGAGGGCCATGACGAAGATTTTCGATAACCTCATACATGAAATCGTCGAATGCTATATCGACGACCTCGTCGTAAAAAGCAAATCACACGAAGAGCATTGGGAGCATCTAAAAATAGTGTTCCAACGTCTTCGGAAATACAACTTGAAGATGAACCCTCTCAAATGCGCATTCGGAGTTTCCTCAGGCAAATTCCTAGGATTCATTGTATGACATCGAGGTATCGAAATAGACCCGTCGAAGATCAAGGCAATCATGGAAATGCCTCCGCCAAGGACTCTGAAACAACTGCGGTCTCTCCAAGGAAAGCTTGCATATATCCGGTGGTTCATAGCTAACCTCTCCGGAAAATGTCACCCCTACAGTCACTTAACGAAGAAGAGAACCCCATTTGTCTGGGATCGCAGATGCCAAAGCACATTAGACGAAATCAAGCAATACTTGCAGAATCCGCCGGTACTGACTGCTCCGGTCAAGGGAAAGCCTTTCATCCTGTACACAACCGCCCTTGAGGGTTCTCTAGGCGCATTATGGGAACAAAAAAATGACCAGGGGAAGGAGAGAGCCCTCTACTATTTGAGTCGAGTGCTCCTGGGGGAAGAAAACAATTACTTCCCCATTGAAAAATACTGCCTGGCGTTGATCTACGCGATAACGAAGCTCAGGCACTATGCGTTGGTGCATGAGGTCCATCTCATGTCAAAAGTGGATCCTCTCAAGTATTTGATGTCAAGAGCCATACTAACGGGAAGGCTCGCTAAATGGGCCCTACTCTTAATGGAATTCTCGATAATTTATCGACCTCTCAAGGCAGTGAAAGGCCAGGCCATCGCCGACTTCCTCGCTGAGCATCCAATACCTGCCGATTCTCCGTTGAACTGTGAATTGCCAGACGAGCACGCGTTTGACACGATTGACGGGGAGAAAGGAGGGAGTGATACCCGATGGGAACTCTACTTCGATGGAGCATCTTCTATGAAGAAGCGAAAGCACAACTCCCCCATAATCAAATCTGGGGTGGGCCTTATCTTCGTGACTGCATAAGGAGGGATAATGCGCTTTGCCTTGTCCTTAACAGAGCCGAGGGCAAACAATGAAGTCGAATATGAAGCTTTGATAGCAGAACCTGAGATCACTGTCGACATGGGGATCGAAAACCTTCTCATATAGGGAGACTCCCAGCTGGTCGTTAGTCAAGTAAATGGCGACTATCAAACGTGCAAACCAAAGTTGGTAAAGTACGGTGAGAGAGTGCAACAACTGCTGACTCAAATCCCTTCCTACGCCCTGAAAAGCATACCGCGCGCGGAAAATAGTAAGGTGGACGCATTAGCCAAACTCATTAAAGAACCGGCCGACGAGAACCTCGATGACGTAAGGATCGTGGTACAAAGCCGTCGAGTTCTTGCACCGGCAGAAATATTTCCGGAGTCGTCCGAAGAAAAGGGAGCGAACGAGCAAGCGACCCTAAAAATAAAAGACCGAGAAAAGGCTAAGGATTGGAGAGAAGTCTTTATAGACTACTTCAAATTCCGTCGAACACTTGAAGATGCGTCCTCAAGACATCAGCTCATGAAACGAGCCCTGTCTTTCCCCTTCGTCAATGATACTCTATATAAGAGATCATTTGATTCTTTGTTGCTAAGATGCCTGGGACCTGAAAAAGCAATGAGAGTCGTCCAAGAAACTCATGACGGACTCTGCGGTTCTCACCAAGCCGGGCCGAAGATGAAGCTGAAGATCAAAAGGATGGGCTACTATTGGCCCAAGATGATTCAGGACTGTCTCGAATATGCGAAGCAGTGCCACTCATGCCAAATTCACGGGGACTTCATCCACCAGCATCCAAATCCGCTACATCCAACGGTGGCTAGCTGACCGTTCGAAATGTGGGGAACCGACATAATCGGGCCCATTGAACCAGCATCGTCTAAAGGACATCGGTTCATACTGGCAACAACCGATTACTTCTCCAAGTGGGCAGAAGAAGCACCACTAAGAGAAGTGAAGACGAATAATATCCTCCATTTCTTCAAGACCCACGTCATCTATTGGTTCGGCACTCCGCGATGGATTATCTCCGATAACGGGCCAGCCTATAGAAGTCACAAAATCATCTGCTTCGCACAGCAGCATAATATAGACTGGAGATACTCTTCGGTCTATAATCATCGAGCTAACAGTCTGGCTGAGGCTTTCAATAAGACCTTGACGAAGATCGTGAAAAAGACGGTGTCTCGAAATAAGAAGGACCGGCATGAGAGGCTGCATGAAGCTCTCTGGGCGTATCGAACTACGTTCAAAACAACCACAAATACAACGCCGTATGCATTGGTATTCGGCACTGAAGCAGTACTTCCCTTGGAGATAGAGTTACACTCTCTATGAGTGGCAATTCACTACGAGTTAATGGACGAAGAGAATGCCCATCTTCGGCTTGAGGAGCTCGACGCCCTTGATGAAACCCGGCTCATGGCACAACAAAACTTGGAAGCTTACAAAGCAAAAATGACGCGCTCATACGAGAGATTGACTAGACCGAGAACATTCCGCCAAGGCGAACTCGTGCTAGTGGTCAAGAGACCTATGGTCCCAAATCATGCCAAACGGGGGAAATTCGAGCCGAACTATGAAGGCCCATACATTATAGACAAAGTCTACCAAGGTGGGGCTTACTTGCTCATGGATATGCATGGCGAAAGACCTTTCAGGCCAATAAACGGCCGGTTCTTGAAAAAATACTATGCCTGACGAGTCACGGCCGAGGTCAACGATAGATGACAACGCCTATGTCCACTCGCTATCTTCCCAAGCCTGAACTCTATAAGTAGTATCCGACGAAACCTCCCTCGAAAACGTGCGATGGACCGCAATGTCCTAAAAATTACAATGGACCGCAATGTCCTAAAACTTACAACGGACCGAGATGTCATAAAACTAGTAACGGACCGAAACGTCCCTAAACTAACGACTGACCGAAACGTCGTTAAACTACTACAAGCCGCAGCATCCCAAGGCTGACGCAAAAAAAAAGGGTACGTCCATAAGCAAGATGGGCACGGATGAAAACCCGAAAGGGCTCCGTGAGTAAAAATAGCAGGGCTATCGGCGAGTTTTGTGAAAACCCGAAAGGGCGCAATCTCGTTAAAAGACACTTGTAAGGTCCTCTCGATCTTGTAAGGAGAAAATACCTGCGTGAGATCCTTACGACTCACAAAGGAGCAACACACTTAGGGATCCCCATGATTCCTAAGGAGAAAACACACTTACGAGGTCCTCACGGCTCGTAAGGAGAATTACCCTTTGAGACCCTCACGGTTCATGAGATTCAAAAGACTTAAGCTATAGGGATCTGAACCTGTTTTTAAGCCGTCACACACCTCGCTTTCACCCTACAAGCGGTTCAATATTGACCATTGTATACAATATACGGGCAAGAATAAACATTTCCCTAACAAAGTCCTACCAGCGACTAGGGATATGCTCACCCGGTGAACGAACGACACTTGTATGTCCTCTCGACTTATAAGGAGAAAACATTCTTGTAAGATCCTTACAACTTATAAGAGAACACACACTTAGGGATCCTCATGATTCCTAAGGAGAAAAGACACCTACGAGATCCTCACGACTCATAGGAAGAAACACCTTTATGAGACCCTTACAACTCGTAAAGTCAAAAGCCTTGGTCGACAGGATCCTAACCCTATTTGCTAAGCCACCTTTGTTCGACATCGACAGAGGCAGATGATGATTCGTACCTGGCAATATCCCAGTTGTAGTGATGCTGATGTCTAAATTGGTATCACATTCCAAGCCCTTTCACGGCAAATGATGATTCGCTCCTGGCAATATTCCAGTCGTAGCGATGCTGATGCTGAGATCGGCACCAGATTCCAAGTTTCACACCCGAGATAAAAATCAGCGAGCCAAAAATGCATATGAAATAGCCGAAATGATAGGGCAACTTTCAACAAAATCAGCAAGTAAAATATATGCATATAAAATAGCCGAAATGATTGGGCAACTCGTAATAAAAAGCAGCGAGTAAAAAAATAGCCAAAATGATTGGGCACCGCGAAAAATAGCCGAAATGATTGGGCAATCGCGACTTTCGCGATATAAAAAGCTGAAATGATAGAGTATCGCGGAAAGAAATTAAAAAAAAAGGAAAAATGAAATGAAACTTTTTGCCCTACAGATGAGATCATATCGATCCCTATATACAATCCAGGGGCGCAAACAAAGAGGGAACCATATCATCCCACCGGCTCCATCAAAAAGAGAGCCAAGTCTCGACGGTTCACAGACAACTTAAAGACCACCTCGACATTCGTCTCGTTACAGCAGACGCAACGTCAGCAAAGCGGAGCCACGGCAAAGTCCTTAGTTCTAAATCTCGACGGTTCACAGGCAACCTAGAGACCCTCTCGACATTCGTCTCATTACAGCAGACGCTACATCATCCACATGACCCCGTTGCGGAAATACGTCATCCAATGACCCCGTCTCGGAAATACGTCAGCACATGACCCCGTCTCGGAAATACGTCCGTACATGACCCCGTCGCGGAAATACGTCATCCACATGACCCCGTCACGGAAATATGTCATTCAAATGACCCCGTCTCGGAAATACATCAGCAAATGACCCCGTCATAGAAATACGTCAGCATATGACCCCGCCTCGGAAATACGTCAGCAAATGACCCCGTCGTGGAGATACGTCAGCACATGACCCCATCTTGGAAATACGTCAGCACATGACCCCGTCTCGGAAATACGTCAGTGATTGACCCCGTTGCGGAAATACGTCATCCAATGACCCCGTCTCGGAAATACGTCAGCACATGACCCCGTCTCGGAAATACGTCAGCTGATGACCCCGTCGCGGAAATACGTCATCCATATGACCCCGTCACAGAAACACGTCATTCATATGACCTCGTCACGGAAATACATCATCTATATGACCCCGTCGCGGAAATACGTCAGCACATGACCCCGTCTCGGAAATACGTCATTCAAATGTCCCCGTCTCGGAAATACGTCAGCATATGACCCCGTCTCGGAAATACGTCAGCACATGACCCGGTCTCGGAAATACGTCAGCACATGACCCCGTCTCAGAAATACGTCAGCACATGACCCCGTCACAGAAATACGTCATCCACATGACCCCGTCGCGGAAACACGTCAACACATGACCCCGTCATGGAAATACGTCATCCACATGATCCCGTCGCGGAGACATGTCATCTATATGACCCCGTCATGGAAATACGTCATCCACATGACCCCGTCGTGGAAATACGTCATACAAATGACCTCGTCTCGGAAATACGTCATTCAAATGACCCTGTCTCGAAAATACGTCATCAAATGATCCCGTCGCGGAAATACGTCATCAAAATGACCCCGTCGCGGAAACACGTCATCCACAAGACCCCGTAGCGGAAATACGTCATCAAACATGACCTCGTCGCGGAAACACGTCATCCAAATAACCCCGTCGCAGAAACACGTCATCCACATGACCCCGTCGTGGAAATATGTCATTCAAATGACCCCATCTCGGAAATACGTCAGCACATGACCCCGTGTCGGAAATACGTCAGCACATGACCCCGTCGTGGAAATACGTCATCCAAATGATCCCATCGAGGAAACACGTCATCCACATGACTCCGTCATGGAAATACGTCATCCACATGACCCCGTCGCGGAAATACGTCAGCACATGACCCCGTCTTGGAAATACGTCAGCACATGACCCCGTCTCGGAAATACATCATCTACATGACCCCGTCACGGAAATACGTCAGCACATGACCCCGTCTCAGAAATACGTCAGCACATGACCCCGTCTCGGAAATACATCAGCACATGACCCCGTCTCGGAAATACGTCATCCACATGACCCCGTCTCGTAAATACGTCATCGAATGACCCTGTCGCGGAAATACGTCATCAAATGACCCCGTCACAGAAATACGTCATCCAATGACCTCGTCGCGGAAATACATCATCAACTTACCTCGTATGGCCAAAGTCAACCCTCGACCTCTCCGGCAAAGCAATGCTTTGATTCGAGAGCAGGTCAACTCATCAATCACTTACGAGTCCTCTCGACTTGTAAGGAAGAAAATTTTCTTGGGAGATCCTTACGACTCTATAAAAAACACACTTAGGAATCTTCACGATTCCTAAGGAGAAAATACACCTACGAGATCCTCTCGACCCGTAGGGAAAAAAAACTTTATGAGACCCTCACGGCTCATAAAGTTGGAAAGCCTTAGGAGGCAGACCTGAACCTGACACCTAAGCCATCACTATCCTACAAAGAGGTCAAGATGGACTATTTACAGACCACATTTGCCAAAATTACATGCCAGAGAAATGGAGGTGCTACTCAAGAGTGCGTAAACTGCTCTGCGTCAAATCGAGATGAAAAGGCGTAACCTACGGACGTCAATCACATACTATGAATGACAGTAAGAAGAACATTTGATTCGTATCCAGTTAAGCGTTCGAAGCATACCCATTTATGTATGTGCGGAAAAGGTTTAGCGCATAAAATAAACATGCGGAAACAAGAATTGTCTATTCATACTTCAGAAAATTCTTACAGTGATGAAAACGGTAAACAAAAACATCATTAAAATGTTTACAATGGCAAGACATCAAATCCAGGACATGGATTGAGAAATTCAAAAGTTAAGCCATCTAAAATGTTTTGGGCCTCTCGAACCATTCTCGTGTGCTTCTTCTCACGATCACAAGCATCAGGGTCCTCACTGATGTCCTCCGCCCTTCGATACACAGCAATTATCGTTGCCTGTTGAAAAGTCTGATGCAGAATATCAACAAGATTGTATCGCCTTTTCTTTGAGATTAGGCCCATCAGATACACCGAGTGTACCTTATCTTCGGCGTCATCCAGAGCTTTAAGCGGCATGCCGTCATAGAATAAAGGAAGTGCTTCCCAGATCGCTCTCACAATGAGCTTCAAAAGAGCGGAACGACGAGGAAGATGTCGACCATTGTATTCATCAAAGCGACGCATGATTTCGGCGCACTGAGCGTTTGTAAACTCCTGGTTCTGGCAGCAGCCTAGTGCGCGAATATATCCATAAGAAATAATCTCATCGAGATCATACAGATGAGCAGCCATAACGTCTGAAAAGGAAAATCAGCGAGAGTTTAGTAGGCAGACTGATTAAGGAAAAGCTTATTGAAACAGGCAATAAGTTTGGGGGCTTACTACCTAAAGATCGTGCGTTCTTGGAGTTCAGAAAGATGAGTTCATTTTAAAGGAAAAAACCCTTTGTGTGGATTTAAAATCCAAAGAAAATTTCTACAAAAGTTCCTTGGCCGTTCAAGACCCTTACCTGAAAAAGGATTCTTTGTGTGGACAGAGTTGAACTCTGAAATTTTTTGTAACAGAGAACTGAGCTCTGAGGAAGAGAATTAAATTCTCAAGGCAAGAACGAGAAAGGAAGAAGATGAAGGAGTGGAGGCGCTGTTGAAAAGACCTCTGCATTTATAGGACATGATGGGAAACGGTTCATCTTCCCTATTCCCTAGGCAGATCCAACGGCCACAAAAGTAACAGCGTTGCACTCACGTGCAAACACGTGATAACAACGATGTGGGGGCATTTGTTCCCTCATGGGAATTAAATAAAATATAGATACAGCAGCAAGGAAAACCCCCCAAATGGGGCATCACGTGCTCACACGTGACCGGGCATCACGTGCTCACACGTGACCTTTTACAGGCAAAGCCTGTAGGTACTGAATAAAATAAACAAATGTTTAATCAGTGGCATCATGTGCCCACACGTGACCAGGACTTACGTGCAGACACGTGGCCTTTTACAGGCAAAGCATGTATGCGCTGAATGAAATAAACAATTGGAAATGCTGCATCAGTGGGGTCACGTGTCAACACGTGACGGGTCTCTGAGCCTTCTGAACCAATAGAATTAAATTCTAATTAATTGCTTAATCAGTGGGGTCACGTGCCAACACGTGACGAGCTCTTAAACCCTCTGAACAATAGAATTAAATTCTAATTAAAAGGGAAAGAAAATCCCTAATTGGAAAAATATTTCTCTAGATCTTTCCAAACAAAAAGATTGCACTCTGTAAAGAAGAGCATCGTTGGATTAAAATCCAATGGTGATTAAAAAATCACCAGTTTATAGAAAGATTCTACATAAGGAAATATTTTCCTAAAATCTGCCAGGAACAACAAATAAAATATCTTTTGGATTAAAAATCCAATGGTGAATAAAATTCACCGAGTGATCTAAAAGATCACGTTGGTTGCAAAATCAATCAAAATCACTCAATGAGAGATTGGCTGAACAAACTGATTCTTTTCTTTCTCCTATAAATAGGAGCCAAGAAGAAAAAAAGAGGAGATACAACAACAGAGAGAGAATACAAAAAAAAAGAATTTAATTCTCCAGAGAGAAAAGAAGATCTCTTCAGGAAAGAAAGAAACCCCAGGTAAGAAATGGAAGAGATCATTCTATAAGCTTCCACAAAACAAAAGAGAATTTAATTCTCAAATTAAGAGTTTAACTCTTCTGAATAAGAACTTAGTTCTTCCTTTGGTTAAAGATCAGCAGAAGCAGATCTCCCTATAAATTGAGAATTTAATTCTCATCAGGGGGATTCTGCCATGCAGATCTAAAATCTGAGGGAGTTTAGAGAATTCTATTCTCCCACAAAGCATATATAAATTTAATTCCTCCAAAAAAGATAGGGTTCAACCCTTAATATAAGAACTTAGTTCTTCTTCATGGTAATAGATCTGCAGAAGCAAATCTTCCCATAAGTTGAGAATTTAATTCTCATCGGGGAGATTCTACCATGCAGATCCAAAACTTAGAGGGAGAATTGAGTTTAAAAAATTTAATTCTTTCGAACATATAGGAATTTAATTCCTTTAAACAAAATTAGGGTTTTACCCTATAAGAGAATTTAATTCTTCAACAAGAGATTTATCTCTCCATGCACGTAAAAGGATCGAGTACCAAACATGATCACGTGGCAACACGTGACTTTCCCCTCCAATGATCACAAGAGAACGAATAAGATTAGGTTACGTGTTCTTACGTGACCCTTGAACAGACTTCTCAAAGTGAAAAGGGCAGAATCGCTTTTGGGTGCCTCACGTGTCCCCACATGACTCCTGACGAACACCTTTTTAAAAAAAAAGAGAAGATGGGAAAAAACTGAAGGATTAATATCCAACGCATGGGCGCCCTCACGTGTCCCCACGTGACCCCTAACAAATCCTTTTAATATCCAATGTATGGGTACCCATCACGTGATAGCCATAAAGATTAAGTGTTTAATACTTACCTGCATATTCTGAGAATAAAATAAAGGAAGTTTGTCCTAACACTCAAGCGCCTCACGTGACCCCACATGAGCGCTTCTTTTTTAGTGTTTAACACTATGTTGTGCGTTTCATCCTTGGTGTTTAAAACTATTTTAAGCGCATCACGTGGGAGCACGTGATATACAAGTGTACTCTAGTGTTTAATACTATATTCGAGTCAATCTTAGCCAAAATTAGCTAAGTCTTCCAGAGGCAGGACCCTCCCTTTTGACTGACCTCAAACACACTCTTGTCTTCCAAAATTGATCATCTCATATGACATTCAAAGCAAAACCCAGAGCCTTTCAATCAACTTTGGTTCGAGGGTATATATCTTCACACCTCTGATACATGTCGTTGTAATTCTTCAACGTCTTCAGAGAGGTGGTGGGTCCCAATGACCAATAACTATCTGGTGTATTTCCAAACCCATGTTTGCATCTGAATTCGGACCGCAATGTCCCTAAACTAAACAATAGAGTCCTAATGCTCTTTTGTTGGATATAAATGATCCTGTTAAATAGATCTTAGTCTAAAAATTAGACTAGCGTATCCTTAACAAACATTTAAGTTGATCTTAATCTCAAACGAGACTAACGATCCTTAAATCTATCCAACTACAGGTCCCCCAACCAATATTGGTTCAAGGGTACATCTTGTCACTCCTCTGATATTTGTCGTTGTAATCCTTCAACGTTTTCAGAGAGGCGATGGGTCCTGACAACCAGACATTCTACGGACTGTGGGGTCCTTAAACTCATGGACTATTTTACCTTAAACTTTACGGACTGTGGGGTCCTTAAACTCATGGACTATGATGTCCTTAAACTTTACAGACTATGATATCTCTAAACTAGACTATGATGTCTTTAAACTCAACGGACTATGACGTCCTTAAACTTATAGAGCCTAAATTCTCTTTTGTTGGATCTAAATGGTCCCGTTAAGTTGATCTTAGTCTAAAATTAGACTAACGTATCCTTAACAAATGGTTAAGTTGATCTTAGTCTAAAATTAGACTAACGTATCCTTAACAAACGTTTAAGTTGATCTTAGTCTCTAATGAGATTAACGATCCTTAAACCCAACCCAAACCCAAATCTAAGAAAATACGGATTTGGACTAATCCATGCTCTACGGGTGACAACATAAATTAGTCTCCGTATACAATCTACGGGCAATCAAAAATAAAACAAAAACACACGACACGAAGTGACTATCTGGAGAATGAGAAAATGGTTACCGCGATGCGGTAGCGTAATTAACTGCAGGGGCTTGCACCTGCAGGGAAGAGTGTCCCCACAATCAAAACCCCCTCAAACGAGGGGGAATCTGAAGAAGTCTGCTACAACGTCTGCATCCGTCTAAACCTCCGATATACGGTGCCATAAATCAATTTGGCATCTTCGGAGATGTGGACGAATAAAACCAAATAGCATCTGCCCCCAAATTCAGGCAAGACGAACCTACACGGTCGCGTCTTTGTGTTCGGAGGAGAACAATCGGTTTTCTACAAAACCAATTGTTTTAAAATGCGGAGCTTTAACCACTCTTTTTCAAAGCCACTGAAGTTCTTTTAACGATATCAAGTTCATTACTGATCAGTCATATTTATTGCACATTTTAACGATCATTTTCCCTATTATTATTAATTACTAAAAAGTGTTATTTATAATTTAAGAACATATGTGGGTTTATTTGTAAAAATATTTTGTCATATGTTTCTTAATTTATAATTAATATAATTGGGGGAATATATGCATATCATATTTAAATAAAATATTCATGAGATTCTTAATTATGAAAATATGCATATCATGTCATATCAAATATTCTTAACCATTATTATTAAGATATCATATCCATAGTTTAATTAGTTGGAATATTATCTCAAATAAACCAAATGTTACTAATGATTTGATTTGAGATATTGTGCATGTATTAAAATAATAAATCAGTTCAGGGCTACAACATAAGTAGGAGATCTACATCAAATCAAGTTAGCAAACCAAATCTGCCAAATTTTAGGAGAAAATTGAAGATTCTCGCAACTTCAGAGAGAAAAATATATTTTCAAAATATATTCATCGAAAGGATCTCCTAATATCAAGAGAAGAAAGCACAAAAAATCTGGAGAAGGAATTCCACCAAACAGCGGCGGTTCAGCGGCCAAAAAGGGCTAAAGGCAGTGGTTCTGCGGTCAGTTAGTGGCCGTTGTATGTAAATTTTCAGGGGCTTGATCGTCTTTTCACATATTTCGAAATGACGTTGTTTACCGCCGAAAAATGAGACGAAACCGCGTAGGTCATCTTGCCTGAATTTGATGGCAGATGCTATTTGGATTTATCCGTCCACCTCTCCGAAAATGTCAAGTTGATTTATGGCACCGCGTATCGGAGGTTTGGATGGAAGCAGCCGTTGTAGCAGACTTCGTCAGATTCCCCCTCGTTTATGAGTGGTTTTTGATTGTGCGGACGCTTTTCCCTGCAGGCGCAAGGCCCTGCAGTTAATTACGTTACCGCATCGCGATAACCACTTTCTCCTGCTCCAGAAGGTCACTTCATGTCGTGTGTGTTTGTTTTATTTTTTGGTTTTCCGTGGATTGTATACGGAGACTAATTTAGGTAGTTATCCGTAGGGCGGGAATTAGTCCAAATCCGTATTTTCTTAGATTTGGGTTTGGTGGATTTAAGGCTCGTTAACCTCGTTTGAGATTAAGATCAACTTAAATATTTGTTAAGAATATGTTAGACTAATATCTACTTAACAAGGTTTTAGGATCATTTAGATCCAATGAAAGAGCATTTGGGCCCTATCAATTTGGTTTCAGGACGTTACGGTCTATTGGGTTTAGGGACATCATAGTCTGTGGAGTTTAAGAACATCATAGTCCATAGAGTTTAGTTTAGGGACGTTACGGTCCATTGGGTTTAAGGACATCATAGTCCGTGGAGTTTAAGGACATCATAGTCCATAGAGTTTAGTTTAGGGATGTTACGGTCCAAAGGGTTTAGTTTAAAGTCGTTACGGTCATGGAATTTAGTTTAAGGACATTACGGTCCACAATTTTAGTTTTAAGGACGTTGCAGTCCATTGGGTTTAAGGACAACATAGTCCGTGGAGTTTAAGGACATCATAGTCCGTAGAGTTTAGTTTAGGGACGTTACGGTCCATTGGGTTTAAGGACATCATAGTCCGTGGAGTTTAAGAACATCATAGTCCAAAGAGTTTAAAGACATCATAGTCTATAGAGTTTAGTTTAGGGACGTTACAATCCAAAAGGTTTAGTTTAAAGACGTTACGGTCATGGAATTTAGTTTGAGGACATTACAGTCCACAATTTTAGTCTTAAGGACGTTGCGGTCCAGTGGATTTATGGTTTGTTAGCTTGGGGTATACCAAGAGTTATTGGTTATTGGGACCTTCCACCTCTCTGAAGACGTTGAAGAATTACAACGACATGTATCAGATGTGTGGAAAGATGTACCCTTGAACCAATGTCCCGACTGAAGGGGGATGGGATGAACACCATTTTAGATGCCATATGTTAGGAGCTCATTAGCTATCTTTGGGACTGAGATCGGTTTTAGGGACCCTGAACATGAGGGGCTCAATCGACTGTGCTCGGGAGATTTGGTCTGAGTTTGGCTAATATTGACCTTTCATAGTGTTAAACACTAGTATATGCTCAGCGCTCACGTGCTCCCACGAGAGGCGCTTGAAGTAGTGTTAAACACTAAAAATTTGAGGCGCTCACGTGGGGTCACGTGAGACGCTTGAAGTAGTGTTAAACAATAAAAATTTGAAGCACTGTTTCTTTGGGTTTACTCCCTTGTTCTTTTCTGAGCGCTAAGCGCTATTGGGTCATATGAGATCACGTGATGCACCCCCAAAAAATGGAAACTGCCTTTGATTTATTCCCTTTTTGCTTTATAAGTGCTAGGCATTACTTGGGGGTCACGTGGGATCACGTGAGCCAATCTCGGTTGTCCTCTTTTGTTCATCAAAGGTGCTCACGTGGGAGCACGTGATCGGCCATTATCATGTTGGGTATCAATCTTTTTACGTGCATGGAGATCCTGTGTTTCGAGACTTTCATACTCACTGTTTTGTAAGAATTAAATTCTTAGGACTTAGTTTTCCTCTTAGGTTTGGGATCTGCATGGCAGAATCTCCCCGAAGAGAATTGAATTCTCAACTTGTAGGGAGATCTGCTTCTGCAGATCTTTCACTATAAGGAAGAACCAAGTTCTTATATGAAAGGTTAAACCCTTGTTTTATCAGAGGAATTAAATTCCTATATATTTTTTGGGAGAATTAAATTCTCTGAACTTAAATCTTCCACTAGGTTTTAGATCTCCATGGCAGAATCTTCCCGATGAGAATTAAATTCTCAACTTGTGGGGAGATCTGCTTCTACAGATATCAACCAGAGGAAGAACTAAGTTCTTTTTAGAAGAGCTAAACTCTTGTGGAAACGAATAAGAGGTAAGATATTCTCTGTGTTTTTGTTTCTTCTTACTTAGGTTTTCTTCTTTTCTTTTGAACTTTCATTTTATGGGTTTTTTTCCTCTCCCAGACTTGAAGTCTTGGGTCCTTTATATAGAGGCGACTGATTTGTTGATTCAGTTACGAAAATCTCTCATTGAGAGATTTCTTAATTGATTTGAGGAATTTATCCACCGTTGGATTTTTGATCCCAGAACTTCTGTTTTACAGAAGACATTTCTCTTTTTTTTTAACAAGATTGGGAAAATATTTTCCCATACAGATCTTATTCTATATCTTGGTGATTTTTAATCGCCATTGGATCTTTTATCCAACGATGCTCTGATTTACAGAGCACAATCTTTCTTGTTTAGAAAGATTGAGTAAATATTTTCCAAATAGGATTTGGATCCTTGTATTTAGAATTTAATTCTATCGGCTCAGAAGGCATTTGAGATCTCTCATGTGCAGCACGTGACCCTTCACAGAATTAACTTGGTTCGTTTTTATGCAGCATTCCCAACTGAGGGAAGCCATCACATGGTAACACGTGAGCTTTTCTGCTCTTTGTTTGTTTTATAACCGGGTCCTACACGTTTTGTGTGAAAGACGATCACGTGCTTGCACGTGAGGCTTTAATTGCTGCTTACTAAGTGGAGCCGCTTACTCTGTATACAGATGCATCATGTACTTGCACGTGATACTCCACTAGCGGGAAGTTTTTCTTTTCCCTCTCTGAGTCTCTTTATAAGGGATCGATGATCATGTGCGTACACGTGATGCTTTTATTAGTGGGGAATTTTCCCTTCCCCTTTTCTTTCTGAATTTTTATAAAGGAACAAATGCCCCCACAGCGTTGTTCTTACGTGGCTTGCACGTAAGTGCAACGCTGTCACCTTTGATCTGCCTAGGGAACGGGGAAGATGAACCGTTCCCCATCATGTCTTATAAATGCAGGGGTCTCGTCTCTGCAACGCCTATGTTTCTTCATCTTCTTCCTTCTTTGCTTTCTTTTTTAGAATTTAATTCTCCTCTTCAGAGCTTAATTCTCTGTCCATTGAAAATTTCCAGAGTTTAACTCTGCCAAAAAGAACCCCTTTTTAGGTAAAGCTCTTGAACATCAGAGAACCCTTTTTTTTTAAAGAAAGCCTCTGGATTTTAAATCCATCATGAGGGCTTTGCTCTCCTCTAAAACCCATCTCTTAGAGATCCAGAGATGTGATTTTTGAGTAATAACTCTCAATGTTTTGGGCATGGCATTTAATTTTTCATTTCCTCTTTATGAGATTTCTTGAATTTAATTCTGTTGCATAAAAGGAATTTAATTCCTCATCGAAGAGCTTAGCTCTGAAAGATCAAGAAGGCCCTTCGGGAATTTGATTCCCCAGTGTTCTTGAAAATCTTTTTACAGGGGTTATCCTTATTTGCGTAAATTCAAATTTGTTGAGTATTTTAACAGAACTTGCTCTCTCTATGAGGATGTCAAGTGTTATTTAAACCCCCGTGTCAGTTGAAATGAGAATCTTTTTAGATCCTCATAATAAACCCTGTCTTAATCACTTTGATTATTAACTCTTATTGATTTTTATTTTCAGATACTATGGCCGTTTATTTGTATGATCTTGACGAAATTATCTCTTATGAAGACATTCGCGTCCAAGGCTGTTGTCAAAACCACGAGTTTACGGACGCTCAATGCGCTGAGGTTATGCGTCGTCTCGAAGGATACAACAGTCGACTACTCTCTCGTCGTTCTGCTTTGTTGAAGATCATCGTGGGAGCGATTTGGGAAGACCTTCCTGGATTTTACGAAACCATGCCGCTGGAGGCGCTTGATAACGCCGAAGACAAGGTACACTCAGTGTATCTGATGGGCTTGATCTCGAAGAGGCGGTGAGATAGTCTTGTTGATATCTTGCATCAAGTTTTCCGACAGACAACGATAATCTCTGCCTATCAAAGGGCGGATGATATCAGCAAGAATCCTGATGCTTGTATTCGCGAAAAGATGCACACGAGAATGGTCAGAAAAGCCAGAAACACTTTACTCAACCTTGCTTCTGAGTTCCTTAATCCATGTCCAGGATCAAGTGTTTTACCATTGTAAACATTTTCTTTCATTTTCAACATGTATAAGTTCTTGGAGTATGAATGACAAAACTTCATGTTTACCATCCTTTCTTTTTATGTTTACATGTGTTCTGTATGAGGTGTTGTTATACTGCTGTTGGTGTTCACGTGTTTTGCGCATGAGGCACCGCTGGGGATTTTAATCCTGCACTATCGCCTGCGCTCACATGTTATGCACGTGCGGTGCCGTTTTAGTTTTCAAAAGGGATCAAGGCTGGTGCTCACGTGTGTAAGTCTACGGTAGCGCCCCGGCCGTCGATCCGAGGCCAAAATGCGGAAACGAAAACTTTTTCATAAACTTGAAACTGGCGCTAACGTAAACTTTAAACCCGGATCGAACCATTAACATTAACTAGAAACTAGAGAAAGGTTAGAAAGGCTATACCGATCGATCCGTGTCGTTCGGTCTTTGGCCACCTTCCCAAGCTCCTCGCGGCATCTCCGATCTCCGGTCTCCTCGTCAGAAAGGGCACCACATCTTCGAATCCTTTTACGGGCTCCCGCTTCGTCCGAAGCAACCCGGACACGAAGTTTGCTAGCCGGCGTGTCCAAGATGATGTAGAGAATGTGTGTGATCACTTTGTCTCAAGCATCCATTGATTCTCAACGCATGAGAGTGTATGGATGGAGGTTGAAGATGATGCCATCAATGGAGATTATGAGCAAGAAGAAGAAAGAAAAGAGAGGAGCTTTTTCTTGTGTTGTTGTGTTGAATTGTTGTGAGAGCTAGAATGATAATACAAGAGCTCACCTCAAGCCATATGGCTGCCCTCTCTCTCTCCATCCATCAATTCAACACAATAAACAAATCCTAATATGACATTAGCACAAATAAAGAGACCATGAGTCATAAAACATGTCTATGTCACATTAAATACTCCTCATGATGAAATCCACTCACAATTTTCACCATATGTAAACATTAATCCAAATGTTTACAACAATAAAAAGATATGGCAACATCTAAAGTAAACTCGCGACGGATCACAAGGATACCCCTCACCTGTATATACATACCTGCAACCGCATTCCGACTGAATGTGAATGCTATGAGACTAAAGTAATCCAAAAAATCTAATACTAGGATCCGGCTTAAACCAAAGCCCACTAGTGTACGTATATGATCCGTGCACTACTGTACGTATATGATCGAACCCTGCCATATATCATACGGCCTCTAGAACGTTTCGCCCGAAACTTGAGAAACTGTCTGTGGGGGACTCTAAAGACTCGTCAATACTTTGGCTGTGGATTTAACCCCTAGCACGTCAGTGGTACTAGCCGTACGTAATGGGCTACCAGGTATTGACCGAAAGGGAGGTCGATGACCGAACTCATCCTGACACCCTACTGAGTCTGTCAGCGACAATATCCGTACAGTCTGGTCCATTCATCTATGAGCATCGCATGTCAGGCCTAGGTGGTTGGTAAAAGTCAGACCCCCAAAAGCGGTACAAGTCGTGTCGGAGTGTAGCCCAGAACACCCTGAGATACTACTGGAATACCTACCAGTAAATCTCTTGCCTTGACCAAGGACTTCGTGTAATGGCTCTCCTGGACACAGCGCGATCTCACCCCCAATACCGGGAGAGACGAAACCCCTGCCGATCCGATCACTGCCTCCATGTGGCTCGGGACTGTACCCAACTAAAACCTGTTTGCACGACTCCTTTGAACCGTGGTAGGATAGTAATCAAAGCACAGTAGGAACTCACACGAGACAAATGACGATCTCAGGTCGATGAACTAACCTGTACACATATCACCAGGGAACTACTATTTGAAGCTAGGTATAAAACCAACTAGCATGTTCCCGGCGTGTCCTGTCCGGTGTACTCATAACCCAATGAACACCTGTATATGTCTTAAGTGAATCAACTGACATCAATGGCTTGTGAGACCAGCCACCGCCCCTCGTCGGGGTCTCGATCCGTATACACTAGTCTACTCTGGAGTATCTATGCCCTGTCTTGAAACTCCCTCGACTAGGGACCTTTTGAGGATGTGCTTATAGACCCCAGCTCCCATGTATATGATCGCCATCATACTGCTGGTAGTCAAGCAAGAATCCTAAGGGCTCTATCAATGTGTAATAGTGATCTGTAAGGTCACCTAAAACTGTACACGACGATAAAGGTAAACCAGATAGCATACTATCATCTTGAGTAAAACTGTCCTACCGGCATAGGTCCTCCCTTAATCATTGCAATCACGTGCCTGTGATCCAATAATTGACTTTGAGGGCACTATATCCAACAATCTCCCACTTGCACTCAAGGCTAATTATTGCGATGTCGCATACTCACAGCCCGTATGATACCGAACACCCAACTCCTCTACTGATCAGTCTCACAAAGCCCATTTGTGAAACTATTGCGTTCGAGGAATAGCCTCAGTGAGTGGATCCGCCCTGATGTTTCTTTCTATGTCTCTCTTTATCTCAAGTTCGCGGAGAATGCGATCTCCTGAAATGAGCAATACTTGTCTTAGAATATGTCTGGATATCTGATGGGACCTAGTTCATAAATGAACTCCAAATCCAAACTTCTTTAAACTGTATCATCAACTGAACCTAATCAGTTTCCTGTGCCACACCTCCCTCAGTATCCACTTGGACCACCTGTCCAAAATACTGCCCCTCGTCAGAGGGAAAACTATAATTCTGACTGTCACTCTGTCATCCAGGTCACCTTGGAAGCCTGGAATGATAACCGTCTCCCGAAGGAGGCTGTCGTTATCATATCCCTAGAACATCCACTTATGTTCTAAAACTGCTTCCGAACGTTTCTCCAGGATAGGATTAATATCAACTTATTTCATCTCGTGCAAAAATAATATCTTGTGTGGTACTTGACATATCATGATTGACTCAATTGCCTAAGCAAGTGATTTGCCAATTATGCATATCCCTCTCCCCTTTAGTCTGTAAGACACCTTTAGAGAGGGTGACTCCATCACCTGCAGGTATACTACCGTGCCAGGAGTCGTCCATTCTAAAACACCTTTTAGAATGCTGTTTAAGTACCCAGATTGGGAAACTATCCAAATCTAGATCTAAAACCATAGATCTAGTAACCAGAATGTCTGATATAATATTCATGTCCTATGTGGAGAAACCACTGTGTGACAACCAAAGTATAACTGATCGTAGTATAGGAATTTCACTTCCTACTCTGTGTATGTCATCCAAATACCAGGACATCACACCCTACTGCCTTCTTAACAGATCCATTCCCTATTCTGATGAAGTCAAACCTATGACTTTCACATCAGAAATAGATGATCTATCTCTGCTATATCTGCTTTAGTCTATAAATAGACATAAGCTACTTGTCCACTATACTTCCGCTGCTCCCACTGACTACGACAACCCTCTGGCAGAGTCATATACACGTACACTTCTAAAGCTAGTTTAGAACGACGCTATATTTATCCTCCTGCCGGGTATCATAGTCTGGAACAACAGTAGTGTCAAGTCTGGGTAAACAAGAACCTCCCTGTCACCGTCCTTGAGCATACCGAAGTACCTCTCGAGTGCCTGAGGTTACCCACCATATCTGCGGAGTGGCCAATGGAATGTCAGCCCAGATTGAATCTTTAGGTCCTATTAAATTTTCAGTAATCGTTTGCGGTTCTGGAATCACTTCCAGTTCTACCATACTCCCACTGTTGTTTTCTGAAAAAATCCATTTTACTAAAACTGTGGCGAGTCAAGAACAATATCACTATTGATCTTCCAGATGGTAGAAAGTCAACCCTCGTCATAGCCCGGATTAACCCACAAACAGCCATTACAGAAAACGCGCCTTGAGTTATCCAGAGTCTAGTTTTAAGTATAAGCCGGACAACTCCCCGTACCTTAACATTATTAAGATATGAACTATTCGATATCCTAATATAGAAATAGAGGCACTGATTTAATTGGAACCAGATTCAAAAAATGCATCTGTCTCCAGTGCATATCAACTAAATGGAGAGAGGCCGATCAGCATTACTCAACTTAGAAGTGCATCCAATTATGAGTAACCTGAAAGAGAAGCAAGTTCTCATAATCATTACTATAAAATGAATACTTTACACAAGTATCTATATCTTCGATCACCTTGAAGAATCCTGATACTTGCAACACCTGGTTCTCTACTTTCTTTATATACCTATAACTTCTCAAAACTTGGATCTTTTATTTCTATGAAACACATGTCTAAGAACTGGAGAAGTCATAAGTAAACAGAATATAATACGAGTACCAACCGCTCTATCCTAAAGGACACTGGACAACATACAATACTTTGTATGAGTCCCCTGAGTTGAATAACTCAAACCCTGTGGGTCGTAGGTTGAAAACTGTACTATGCTTATGAAGAATTACACCGCTGTTGAATGCTCCTTACCTAGCCATCAACTGATATAGGTAAATGTCATGGACATAATTTCAAAAAGTTATATCTCACTTTATAAAAATAAACGTACAAATATATCAATTTGAAGTTGGTGCATAACAACGGATATTCAAAACCAAATATTTGCCGTCCGGCAAATAACCCAGGCGATTTCCTCAAATATCACCAATTACAACGAATCCCGATATAATGAGGATGATCACCCAATTTCCAATAACTTACTCCCACTCATCATCTGTAAAACCATACAGATGTGAGAATCAAACGTGGTAAATACATACCCTGGAGCAAGGGCTAATTGGGAAATCAGTTTTCTTTTAACAATACACAGTGAAACTGAAACATGTAAATGTTTCGAAAGGGTATCCGGGTATTCCTAGTAATGCCTCTTCCATTATCAGATTCATAACTGTAACCGTATATTTCTTTGCCATCTCTCAAAATCCCTTTATTTGTCTTTACTCGTTACCTTCTGTACACCCCTTTAGGCTAAATGGTTTTCTTCCCTCCCTCCCGTTCGGCACCAGCCTATGGTTTGGAAGAAGACTATCCAATAAGCGTAATAGGTGTACTGTCCTAATCCTAGGAGCACTCGTAACCTTAGAGAAGGTGAAGATAAAAGACAATTGAATAAAACCTTATTCCTATTTCTCCTGAACCAGAATCCATCCCCGAACTGGAACAAGTTCCTTCGAGTTCGTATATAACCATACGATGGAGTATCCAAATAACTGTGGATTTTCGTAGTGATACGGAGTGTCCTGGAGAAATACAAAGGTGAAGTAGGAGTGGCGATGAAGTACTTGGTTTGGTCGTGAATAGTAGTCGCAGTTTACTTTGCCCTCTTTCTAATCCCTTTATTTGTCTTAACTTATTACCTTCTGTACACCATCGTTAGGTTAATTGGTTTTCTTCATTCTCCACCATTCGGCACCTGCATATGGTTTGGAAGAAGACTATCTAATTAGCATAATAGGTGTACCATCCTAATCCAAGGAGCACTCGCAACATGAGAGAAGGTAAAAGGAAAAGACAACTGAATAGTCCTATTCATTTTCTCCAGAACCGGAAACCATCCTCGAATCTGGAACAAGTTCCTTCGAGTTTGTATATAACCATACGATGGTTTTATCCAATGGAAGTGGATGTTCGTAGTAATACGGGGTGTTCTGGAGAAAAGGGTAAAAGCAGGAGTGGCAATGAGGTATGCAACTCAGACAATCCAAAAGCCAGTGTTTTAAGAAGGTTCGGTCAACTTGGTCACTGAGTCATAGTCTAGGGTCAGGCCAAGGTCGCTGCCAAGAGAGAGAGAAAAGAAACACTCTGCGTGCACTCTAACCTAGATCAGAATGGTTATCAATTTATTTAATCAGGAAACCTCCCACTGTAACCTCAAATTCTCCTCCAAACCTGAAAGAAGAATTAGTCGGGATCACCCGAGGAGTAAACCAACTCATCAGTGGGAATCGGGATCCAACAATCATCGCATGATAATGGAATCCACTCGCGTTATCACACTTCAGAAGGTATGCACATGTCTGGCAAGTTTCAGTTTCTTTAGAAACTCTCGATGTGATTTTTACCCCATGCTCTTATGACCTTGACGAAGGCCAACATATCATAAGTCACATGTCAAGTTCTACCCATCATTATCCAGGTTAATTTGAACCCACCCGTACATACTCTTGACGAAGGCCAAAATAGTAGTACGACTGTGCCAAACTAACGCATCTATCTATGTAACAGAAAAGTAACAAATAGCTACCATACACTATGCCTTGACGAAGGCCAACATACATAGCATGAATACTAAGTGCTACCTTTCTGAAATGACGGAAGGCTATGAATGGTTTTTGGCGAAAAACCTTTAACGTAATGAACTTGATATCGTTGAAGGAACCGGATAGCTTTCTAAAAATATAGTGGCGAAAACCTTTGCTAAAGAGGTCACTCCCGGTGAAGGGATCTCGGCTCTTTCCCGGTAGAATGAGGTGCAGGATATTCCAACTGAATACCACGATGCAAAGCAAAAAGTAATTGACTATAGTGAAGTTATTACCCTGACGCAAACTTCTGTCCAAGAGGTCACTCCCGGTGAAGGGATCTCGGCCCTTGCCTCGACGACTGAGGTGCTGAATATTCCTAACCGAATACCACGATGCAAAACAAAAGAAAATTTCCTTGCAATAACAGCTTTTTGAAAAATGTTCCAACAACATCAGAATATGTTTGTTTAGCTTGCATTGATCTGAATCAATGCAGTCCCATTAATTGATCACACCACAAAAGAACGAAATTATGATGTACGTATATACCATCCGCATTCGCCACTGGGTCCCGTCATTACCCGTTAGGTTACTTAACTTATGACAGAGCGTGGACTGGACTAGCGCGGGTGTAAAACATATACAACATCTACTAGTATATATAACAATATATAATATTCGCTCATGGCGTGATAAAATGCAACATCACAGAGAGTAATAAGCATCACAGAACAATACAGATAATCTGGGATCCCCGGGTTTCCTTTAAACCGCAAGTGAAACCCGACGTTCCCCTGGTCGTGTGGATAGCCTGTGCAATGAAATCCTAGACCCCTACGGGCGCGGCAAGTTACCCGCCAAAACCTGAAGTGAGGCAGACCCCTTCAACAAAGTGAATGGACCATCCAGCACTTCACGGAATCCGGTAACTTGAGCACCCCTCCTTTGGTCAACCTGTACCCCCTACGAGTGCGGCGAATAGCCCGCCAATTCTAGAGTGAAGCCCCCTCCGTCTCAAAGCCATGAGATGCGGGCCCGTTGCCCTCTAGAACCCGGCTATCCGTGCACCCCCCCTCAGGGTAATCCTAATACAGAAAAGAAAAATATATACAATGGGTACATCGACCTCAGCCCGGTCGTGTCCCAAAAGAATAATATACAAACAGGCAGTGACGGCAGTCCACATGTCGGACGCTCGCCCCACAATATCAAATGTACAAATGTAATCAAACTGTACTACCATTGCTCCAGGCTATCCACCATGACAAATCCGCAACATCACAGCACAACACAGAACATCAACGTGAATGTCACGTTCGCAAATCCGTGTAAAAGAGCTATAGCAATTAGACAAGATTTACTGATCAAATGACAATCACGGTCATAGATAGTAATGTAAGTACTGTGAACTAACTTATTTAAAATTTTCGATCAACAAAATTTCCCGAAGTGGGCCCCAAGCACAAATCCAGTACTGTAACAAATCTGGGCCCAAACAAAATATTCCAGAAACCCCAATTCCAAGTTTAAGACCACTGTAGAAAAGTTGGTGCAGAGAAGCCCCTTCGCGGTGGAACCGCGGCCAAAACGTAGGTATGGCCGCGATTCCGCGGCACTACTGTAGGATCACTTCGCCAAATTTCAACAGTGTTCTTAAAAAAGCCTGCCCGATTTTCTGAAACACTCAAAATAATTTTTCGACGACAAAAATTTCGACAGAAACTGCATAAATTGGAATCACGGTTTTGGAAATTTCGTTCGATCGTTGTTTTAAACACGTTAGAACAAGCTAGTAAAGGTTAATGGCGTGGCTCTGATACCATGTAAGTCTACGGTAGCGCCCCGGCCGTCGATCCGAGGCCAAAATGCGGAAACGAAAACTTTTTCATAAACTTGAAACTGGCGCTAACGTATACTTTAAACCCGGATCGAACCATTAACATTAACTAGCAACTAGAGAAAGGTTAGAAAGGCTATACCGATCGATCCGTGTCGTTCGGTCTTTGGCCACCTTCCCAAGCTCCTCACGGCATCTCCGATCTCCGGTCTCCTCGTCGGAAAAGGCACCACATCTTCGAATATTTTTACGGGCTCCCGCTTCGTCCGAAGCAACTCGGACACGAAGTTTGTTAGCCGACGTGTCCAAGGTGATGTAGAGAATGTGTGTGATCACTTTGTCTCAAGCATCCATTGATTCTCAATGCATGAGAGTGTATGGATGGAGGTTGAAGATGATGCCATCAATGGAGATTATGAGCAAGAAGAAGAAAGAAAAGAGAGGAGCTTTTTCTTGTGTTGTTGTGTTGAATTGTTGTGAGAGCTAGAATGATAATACAAGAGCTCATCTCAAGCCATATGGCTGCCCTCTCTCTCTCCATCCATCAATTTAATACAATAAACAAATCCTAATGTGACATTAGCACAAATAAAGAGACCATGAGTCACTAAACATGACTATGTAACATTAAATACTCCTCATGATGAAATCCACTCACAATTTCCACCATTTGTAAACATTAATCCAAATGTTTACAACAATAAAAAGATATGGAAACATCTAAAGTAAACTCGTGACGGATCACAAGGATACCCCTCACCTGTATATACATACCTGCATTCGCATTCCGACTGAATGCGAATGAGATGAGACTAAAGTAATCCATTAAATCTAATACTATGATCCGGCTTAAACCTAAGCCCACTAGTATGATCCGTCCGATCATGATCCGTGCACTACTGCACGTATATGATCAAACCCTGCCATATATCATACGGCCTCTACAACGTTTCGCCCGAAACTTGAGAAACTGTCTGTGGGGGACTCTAAAGACTCGTCAATATTTTGGCTTTGGATTTAACCACTAGCACGTTAGTGGTACTAGCCGTACATAACGGGCTACCAGGTATTGACCAAAAGGGAGGTCGATGAGCGAACTCATCCTGACATCCTACTAAGCCTGTCACGCCCCGCTTCCCAAAATACGGAAGACGAGGGATGACTAGGCCAGCCATGCTCCTACGGTCAAGGAATCATCCCGCCGTAGTCACACTTCGGCTTCTAGCATTGCATAGTAATCAGTAAATAAAGCGCAGTGGTAAAGGAATCACATCACTAATCTATTACATTGATATTCCATTGTTCACAAATTACAGATAACAAGAACAGATATTAACCAGAGTCAAACTTACGATCACTTTTATGGAAAGCAGAAAATAGAAAGTACATCAGTCTAAATCTCCGTGAACTCGAAGGGTAGATCCGTCTCCTGTGCTGGTCCTTCCGCGGGATCTGAGCATGCATACTCAGGTCGTCAGAGCGACACAATAACAATTATATTATAATGAGGTGAAACAGGTATATGAGGTAATACTGGTATAAGAACAATGCGAGTAATCACTAGGTCACTATATGATGCAGAATATGTTATATGTCCCTATCGGTCTCTAGGTCGAGTTTGAAATCACATAGTGGAAGGAGGATCATGTTTAACAGGAGTCTCGTACATACCCGAGACAACGACCCACATGCTCGGGACATAACCCTGTCAGCCGGATCGCTAGATCCTATCCTACATGTATCGATATCTCTGTTCGAATGATCATCCTCTAAAATCGGTCCCGCTAAATACGATACTCTTTCCACTTTGATTTCCCCTTTTTCCCCAGGTTCTCACTAGTTATGATCTTGATCTAGTTATGTACAAGTATATCAATGGCACGATTTTTATCACTGTTCACTGTATCAATCACTGTCACGAATGTTCATTTTCCATTGATGTACTTGTCACAACTAAACCAACATCTGTCACGTACGATAATGCAATGTCCACACGTACTAACACTGAGTATATGGCAAGGGTATGATATATGTATGTATGCTACCAATGAGTTCTGTATATCATGAATCAACATGCATGTCATGAACTGAAATAAATTGCACAAATTATTATGTTAAGAATTCAGCGAAACGATGTAAGTGAGATATATAGAACAATCAGTCTGTAATTCATCAAAATTTGTTTCAGTTCAGTCGGAGGTTCGGTTTTCAAAATATAACCGTTTCAGTTTAAGTGCTCGCGGCTGGAATTTCAATTTCAGAACTGAACGTCTGTTTCGCGGCACGAATTGCACCCAGTTGGGCTCAGAATTTAGTGATGTCACAGTTAAATGAAATTTAGGGTTTTTGATAAAGTATTCAACTCAACAGACGGATCCTCGATCGCATCTGTACGTTGAAAGTTATAACCAGTTTAATCTCAGTGTGTCATTTCAGAACCTGTTCTGGACAGATATACGTTCTGCCCTTTTAAATACATTTTAAAATAGCAAACGGCGATGAAATGGAATGGAACCACTTGGTTCGTTAAACTAACAGAACTATCTTTAATCTACAGTAGGATTCCGTAACACACGACTTCAAGAAACACAGTGGTGCAGATCTTTAAACAGAGCACAATAATCAGGAACGCTCTGGACTGCAGTCCAGAGTCGTGTTCCAACCCAGTTATCATCATGATTACAGAACAGAAATCATTAGGATTTTCCATAGGGTTAAAGTTCGTCAAGTCAGCTTCGATTTAAGCCCTAGAACACATCAATCCAGTTTGAATACAATTTATGGTGATTTTATTCGTTTTCAGACACGAGAAAATTCTAGTTTTAACGGCATACTTGGGGATATCAATTTTTGTCACGAACGATCGTATTCTCCAACGATATTTATACACAATATTCATTGTCAAGTGGGCCAATAGAAGGTATCAGTTTCCGTCAAAATAAACTATTATTTCCATGAGAGACCAGCATCGAACACTTATGTCATATTATGTATCGGTATTCGGCAAATCCGTAAACTAGATATTTTAGGTTTATACTACTAATATTTTAGCATGAAGCAAGTAAACACTTGCCTGGTAATGACTCGGGGTCACGGGGCAGGCAACGTCGTCACGAACGCGCGTTGTATGCCGCGGAACAAGTTCGCGCGAGCCTCGATCGAACACGGATTTTGCGTCGGAATTTCCCGGAGTCGTCTCGCGTGCGCTGGAAGCTTAGAGGGGCTCTGTGGTTCACTTGGGACTTGCTGGGGTCGACGGTGGTCGGCCGTGGTCGCTCCGGCGACGTGCACAGTGCACGGGGGTTTCTCTATTGGAGAGAGAGAGAGAGAGAGAGAGGGAGAGAGCAGTGGGGGCTTGGGTTAGGAGTGATAAGGGTGGTGATGCTGAGGATGTGGAGGTCGTGGGGAGTTCGCCGGCGTCGAGGGGTGTAACGTGGCCGAGCTCGGTAACAGTTTGGGTTGCGTGTAGGGGATGTTCTGCAGATGGAGGAGGCTGCAGGGATGCTCTGTTGGTGGAGGAAGGAGAGCGAGGGAGGATGAAAGAGGGGGTTGCAGTCTTCGGCGACGTCGTCGTCGTCGGGGTGGAGTGCAGAGGAATGTTTCGAAGTGGGTTCACTGTGGGTTTTTGAGTGATGGGAGAGGAGTGGGTTGGAGGGGTAGAGAGCGTGCGGGGAGTTGGAGACGGGGAGTTCGAGATGCGTGGAAACGTGGTTGGGGGTCGCGGGGACGTGGACAGCGGCGAGGGCAACGTGGGGGCTCGGGGACGTGGGGGTCGCGAGAAGGAAGGGAAACGAGCGGGAAAGGAGTAGGGAGGAAGGAAAGGTTTGGGTCGGGTCGGGTTCTGGAGGAAGGCTGGGCCGGAGTTGTGGGCCGCCCAAAAAACAAAACAATTAATTCCTTTAAAAGGCAGTGGGCTGAGGATATATGGGCCGGGGGTAAATTCTTTTAATTATTAATAAGGATTTTGGGCTGCGGGGAATAGTGTATGTTAGTATATATTTTATTTTGGGTTTTAGCTTAGGTTTTAGTTTAATCGGCTTTGGTTTTAACTCTTGGCTTTAACTTTTAGGTTTGGAAAAATAAATATATAGTTTAAACAACCAATTCAGTTATATGAAGGAGAATAAAAGAAAGTCACTAGAATTTAGAAAAAGGAGAATTTTATTTAGAACGGAAACGGGGATTTACATCATACCCCCCTTAACAAAAATTTCGTCCTCGAAATTTAACAAGGATACAAAGAAACAAAGTACTAAACAAAGAGTTGTGGATAACGATCACGGATATCTTCCTCCCGCTCCCAGGTGGATTCTCCTGGGGAACGACCGCCCCAAGACACGCGGACTAACGGAATGACCTTATTCTTCAGCACTTTCTCTCTGCGGTCGAGAATGGTAGTAGGCTGCTCCTCGTATGACAGATCAGTCCCCAAAACTAACTCTGAATGGTCCAGAACATGGTTCTCATCTCGAACGTAACGCCGCAACTGTGACACATGGAAGGTATTGTGCACACCAGCTAGCGATGGAGGCAAGGCAAGTCGATAAGCCACCTCTCCTACTCGCTCTAGCACCTCAAAAGGTCCGATAAAGCGGGGACTAAGCTTTCCCCGACCTCCGAACCTGATAACTCCACGAGTAGGGGAAATCTTCAAGAACACATGATCTCCGATTTCGAACTCAAGGGCCCTTCTGCTGGTATCTGCCCAACTCTTCTGTCGATCCTGAGCCGCCTTGATACGCTGCCTGATCATTTGGACTTTGTCAACTGTCTGAACAATGAGTTCGGGGCCCAGTAGTCTTCGCTCTCCCACATCATCCCAACATACTGGTGATCGACATTTCCGCCCGTATAATGCTTCAAAAGGGGCCATCTGAATACTAGCTTGATAACTATTGTTATAAGAGAACTCGACTAGATGCAGATGGTCCTCCCAGGAACCTTGAAAGTCCAGCATGCAGGCTCTCAACATGTCCTCGAGCGTCTGAATCGTACGCTCGGATTGTCCATCCTTCTGCGGGTGATAAGCTGTGCTGAAATTTAGGCGAGTACCCAAGCTCTCCTGTAAGCTCTTCCAAAAGTGCGACAAGAATCTCGTGTCCCGGTCTGACACAATGCTGACTGGAACACCGTGAAGTCGTACGATCTCCTGCATATATCTTTCTGCCAATGATTCTGTCGACTGTCCTACTCGGAAAGGTAGAAAGTGTGCAACTTTTGTGAGGCGATCGACGATAACCCAAATGGCGTTATTGCCCCTAGGGCTCCGTGGTAAGGCCGTCACGAAATCCATAGTAATGTGCTCCCACTTCCATTCTGGTATCGGCAGGGGTTGTAACAATCCTGCTGTCCTCTGATGCTCCGCCTTCACCTGTTGACATACCAAGCACCTGGATACGAACCTCGCAATTTCCCGTTTCATTCCGTTCCACCAAAAGTGTTGCTTGAGGTCCTGATACATTTTTGTACTTCCCGGATGCACAGAATAAGCTGAACTGTGTGCTTCAGCCAACACTTCTTCTCGAACACCTCCTTTAGGTACGCAGAGTCTACTACCGAATCTCAGTGAGCCATCTTCATGTATAGTCAATTCCGTTCTCAATCCAGCTTTCACTTCCTCTCTGAACTTTTGCAATCGGGGATCGTCCGCTTGCGCAGTCTTGATGCGGTCCACCAGAGAAGATTGCACCTGCAGTTGCCAAAGTTGACTGAGTGCGTTCGGCGTAACGACCTCAAGTGCAAGTCTCTGGAAATCCTCAATAATACTCCGCTGATCGGTCAACATCATGACCGCTAGCTTGCGACTGAGTGCATCTGGTACAACATTCACCTTCCCCGGATGATACTGAAGGTCCAAGTCGTAATCTGCCATCAGCTCTAGCCATCTGCGCTGCCTCATATTTAATTCCTTCTGGGTGAAAACATACTTCAAACTTTTGTGATCTGTGTACACCTCCACTTTCTCACCCAATAGATAGTGCCTCCAAATCTTCAATGCAAAAACTACCGCGGCTAACTCCAAGTCATGTGTGGGGTAGTTCTTCTCATGATTTCTCAGTTGTCGAGAGGCATAAGCAACCACACGTCCGTGCTGCATCAAAACACAGCCTAAACCCTTCCCTGAGGCATCACTGTGTATCACCAAACCACCTGAATCATCTGGTACAGTAAGAATAGGCGCCGTGGTTAATTTCTGCTTTAATGTGTCGAAAGCCTGAGTGCACTCCTCTGTCCATGTAAACGGCACGTCCTTCCGGGTCAGCCTCGTCAATGGTTCCGCGATTCTTGAGAAATCTTGGACGAATCTCCGATAATAGCCTGCTAATCCCAGAAAACTCCTAATCTCAGCCACTGACTTCGGCGTCGGCCAATCTCTGACAGATTCTATCTTTTCCGGGTCCACCGAGATGCCTTCGCCCGAAACAATATGTCCCAAAAACTGTACCTTGTCGAGCCAGAACTCACACTTGCTTAGCTTCGCATACAGCTTCTCCTCCCGAAGAATTTGTAGGACTGTGCGCAAATGTTCCGCGTGCTCCTCCTGAGTCTTCGAGTAGACAAGTATGTCGTCGATAAACACAACGACAAACGTGTCCAAGTACTTCGCGAACACCCTGTTCATCAAGTCCATGAATATTGCTGGGGCGTTGGTAACGCCGAACGGCATCACAAGGAACTCGTAATGTCCGTATCGGGTCCTGAAAGCCGTCTTGCACACATCCTCGGCTGCTACCCTGATTTGATGATACCCGGAACGGAGGTCCAACTTCGAGAAAACCTTGGCTCCACTTAGTTGATCAAATAAGTCGTCAATGCGCGGTATTGGGTACTTGTTCTTTATGGTAACCTTGTTCAGCTCCCGGTAATCTATACACATTCGCAACGATCCGTCCTTCTTCTTTACCAATAGAACTGGTGCACCCCACGGTGAAGCGCTTGGCCGAATGAATCCTTTCTCCAATAGTTCTTCAACCTGTTTCTTCAATTCCGCTAATTCAACCGGTGCCATTCTGTATGGGGCCCTGGATACTGGGGCCGTACCTGGAATGAAGTCGATTGAGAACTCCAAGATTCGATGAGGTGGTAGACCTGGTAAATCCTCGGGAAACACGTCCAGAAAGTCCCGAACAATTTCTGGGGCTGGGTTCCCATCAATCTCCATAGCTGTCAGCTCCTTAGGCTTTGCTCTGTATTTAGCTGGCTCCAAAGATTCGCTTCCGCCCTCGAAAATGAACTCCGGGTGATTGGGAATGCGGAAGATCACATTCCTCGCACGACAATCGATAACAGCATGAAAAGTGCTCATCCAATCCATCCCAAGAATTGCATCGTAACTGCCTGTCCCAATTAAGAGGAAATTCGCATAGAATTCCCTGCCACACACTACAACCGGGCATAATCTACATTCTCGACTAGATATGATAACGCCATTACCCGTATGAATTTCCCATCCCTTTGTTAGTGGTTCATTTGGTATTGAGTGTGTATCAGTGAAATGCTCAGACAAGAAACAATGCGATGCTCCTGAATCAAAAAGTACTCTAGCTGGCAAGGAATGTATGAGCAGAGTACCTGTAACCACGTCTCCTGATGCCTCTGCCTGCTCGGCGGTCAAGGTGAAAGCCCGTCCCTGACCACGACCTGAAAAGGGCTGTCTCTGCTCCTGCGGCCTCTGCTGTGGCGGTCCAGAACTTCCCTGTACCTCTGCTCGCTCAGGGCAACTGCCAATCTGGTGCTGACTGGAACCGCAAATCAAACACTGTCCCTTGGCACGGCGACAGTCCTTCTGGGTATGTCCTCCTCTACCGCAATAGCCGCAAGTTACGCCATGTCTCTGGGGGCGATGCTGTGGTACGAACGGGCGCTTCATTTGTGTCGTTCCTGCTCTGTGAACTGGTATGGTTCCTCGAGATGGCGTGTGGGCACGTGCTGGAACGACCGGGGGTCTCCTGAACTTGTTAATCAATTGCTCCTGAACTCTCGCCGCGTTGAGTACTTGAGCGAAAGTCAGTAAATCCAACGATGCAATCAACTGCTGCAACTCAAAATCTAACCCCTGAAGGAAACGCCTGGCCCTGGTGACCTCTGAGGCGACCATGTACGGAGCGAAACGACTCAAGCGGTTGAACTCTGCCGCATAAACATCCACTGGGCGTCCATCCTGCTTCAAAAGAATAAATCTCTCCTCCATTTCTGCCTTGGCTGTGGAAGGGAAGTAATGATCTAGGAAGCACTCCTTAAACTTGCTCCATTCGATCGGCCTGTCAAGTCTGCTCTCTTCCACCGACCACCAAGTGCGAGCCTCGTCTTCTAATTGTATCTTTATCACGTCCACTCTGTCTTCCTCTGGGACCCGGGCGGCGGTCAATAAATTCTCCATGTTCACCAGCCATTGTTCAGCCTCAAGGGGTTCAGCTAGCCCTGTAAACGCAGCTGGGTGTAACCGCCGGAAGTCTGCTACTGTACCAGCCCTAGCATGATAAGCTGGTGGAACAACGCCCTCGGGGGCGGTAATAAGTGCGGAGGGTCCTCCTGTGGAGGTAATCGCCCTGAGTCCCTCAGTGAGCAAGTCGGTCTTCCTTTCCTGAGCTTCCGCGAGAGTGGTCAGTGCACTGAGTATTCTTTCTGTACGGTCCTGAGAGCTAGAGTCCGAGGAGGGGTCGTTCGGGGACGTCATATCACTGGAAGATTCAAGAGGATAAGATCAGATTCAAGGATGGAAATCAGGAGTAGTGAAACAAGAATATCGTAATACGGCATAGTTAATGTTATCCCTTGATACTAAACACAGGCTCTGATACCAACTAAACCATGTCACGCCCCGCTTCCCAAAATACGGAAGACGAGGGATGACTAGGCCAGCCATGCTCCTACGGTCAAGGAATCATCCCGCCGTAGTCACACTTCGGCTTCTAGCATTGCATAGTAATCAGTAAATAAAGCGCAGTGGTAAAGGAATCACATCACTAATCTATTACATTGATATTCCATTGTTCACAAATTACAGATAACAAGAACAGATATTAACCAGAGTCAAACTTACGATCACTTTTATGGAAAGCAGAAAATAGAAAGTACACCAGTCTAAATCTCCGTGAACTCGAAGGGTAGATCCGTCTCCTGTGCTGGTCCTTCCGCGGGATCTGAGCATGCATACTCAGGTCGTCAGAGCGACACAATAACAATTATATTATAATGAGGTGAAACAGGTATATGAGGTAATACTGGTATAAGAACAATGCGAGTAATCACTAGGTCACTATATGATGCAGAATATGTTATATGTCCCTATCGGTCTCTAGGTCGAGTTTGAAATCACATAGTGGAAGGAGGATCATGTTTAACAGGAGTCTCGTACATACCCGAGACAACGGCCCACATGCTCGGGACATAACCCTGTCAGCCGGATCGCTAGATCCTATCCTACATGTATCGATATCTCTGTTCGAATGATCATCCTCTAAAATCGGTCCCGCTAAATACGATACTCTTTCCACTTTGATTTCCCCTTTTTCCCCAGGTTCTCACTAGTTATGATCTTGATCTAGTTATGTACAAGTATATCAATGGCACGATTTTTATCACTGTTCACTGTATCAATCACTGTCACGAATGTTCATTTTCCATTGATGTACTTGTCACAACTAAACCAACATCTGTCACGTACGATAATGCAATGTCCACACGTACTAACACTGAGTATATGGCAAGGATATGATATATGTATGTATGCTACCAATGAGTTCTGTATATCATGAATCAACATGCATGTCATGAACTGAAATAAATTGCACAAATTATTATGTTAAGAATTCAGCGAAACGATGTAAGTGAGATATATAGAACAATCAGTCTGTAATTCATCAAAATTTGTTTCAGTTCAGTCGGAGGTTCGGTTTTCAAAATATAACCGTTTCAGTTTAAGTGCTCGCGGCTGGAATTTCAATTTCAGAACTGAACGTCTGTTTCGCGGCACGAATTGCACCCAGTTGGGCTCAGAATTTAGTGATGTCACAGTTAAATGAAATTTAGGGTTTTTGATAAAGTATTCAACTCAACAGACGGATCCTCGATCGCATCTGTACGTTGAAAGTTATAACCAGTTTAATCTCAGTGTGTCATTTCAGAACCTGTTCTGGACAGATATACGTTCTGCCCTTTTAAATACATTTTAAAATAGCAAACGGCGATGAAATGGAATGGAACCACTTGGTTCGTTAAACTAACAGAACTATCTTTAATCTACAGTAGGATTCCGTAACACACGACTTCAAGAAACACAGTGGTGCAGATCTTTAAACAGAGCACAATAATCAGGAACGCTCTGGACTGCAGTCCAGAGTCGTGTTCCAACCCAGTTATCATCATGATTACAGAACAGAAATCATTAGGATTTTCCATAGGGTTAAAGTTCGTCAAGTCAGCTTATATTTAAGCCCTAGAACACATCAATCCAGTTTGAATACAATTTATGGTGATTTTATTCGTTTTCAGACACGAGAAAATTCTAGTTTTAACGGCATACTTGGGGATATCAATTTTTGTCACGAACGATCGTATTCTCCAACGATATTTATACACAATATTCATTGTCAAGTGGGCCAATAGAAGGTATCAGTTTCCGTCAAAATAAACTATTATTTCCATGAGAGACCAGCATCGAACACTTATGTCATATTATGTATCGGTATTCGGCAAATCCGTAAACTAGATATTTTAGGTTTATACTACTAATATTTTAGCATGAAGCAAGTAAACACTTGCCTGGTAACGACTCGGGGTCATGGGGCAGGCAACGTCGTCACGAACGCGCGTTGTATGCCGCGGAACAAGTTCGCGCGAGCCTCGATCGAACACGGATTTTGCGTCGGAATTTCCCGGAGTCGTCTCGCGTGCGCTGGAAGCTTAGAGGGGCTCTGTGGTTCACTTGGGACTTGCTGGGGTCGACGGTGGTCGGCCGTGGTCGCTCCGGCGACGTGCACAGTGCACGGGGGTTTCTCTATTGGAGAGAGAGAGAGAAAGAGAGAGGGAGAGAGCAGTGGGGGCTTGGGTTAGGAGTGATAAGGATGGTGATGCTGAGGAAGTGGAGGTCGTGGGGAGTTCGCCGGCGTCGAGGGGTGTAACGTGGCCGAGCTCGGTAACAGTTTGGGTTGCGTGTAGGGGATGTTCTGCAGATGGAGGAGGCTGCAGGGATGCTCTGTTGGTGGAGGAAGGAGAGCGAGGGAGGATGAAAGAGGGGGTTGCAGTCTTCGGCGACGTCGTCGTCGTCGGGGTGGAGTGCAGAGGAATGTTTCGAAGTGGGTTCACTGTGGGTTTTTGAGTGATGGGAGAGGAGTGGGTTGGAGGGGTAGAGAGCGTGCGGGGAGTTGGAGACGGGGAGTTCGAGATGCGTGGAAACGTGGTTGGGGGTCGCGGGGACGTGGACAGCGGCGAGGGCAACGTGGGGGCTCGGGGACGTGGGGGTCACGAGAAGGAAGGGAAACGAGCGGGAAAGGAGTGGGGAGGAAGGAAAGGTTTGGGTCGGGTCGGGTTCTGGAGGAAGGCTGGGCCGGAGTTGTGGGCCGCCCAAAAAACAAAACAATTAATTCTTTTAAAAGGCAGTGGGCTGAGGATATATGGGCCGGGGGTAAATTCTTTTAATTATTAATAAGGATTTTGGGCTGCGGGGAATAGTGTATGTTAGTATATATTTTATTTTGGGTTTTAGCTTAGGTTTTAGTTTAATCGGCTTTGGTTTTAACTCTTGGCTTTAACTTTTAGGTTTGGAAAAATAAATATATAGTTTAAACAACCAATTCAGTTATATGAAGGAGAATAAAAGAAAGTCACTAGAATTTAGAAAAAGGAGAATTTTATTTAGAACGGAAACGGGGATTTACAAAGCCTGTCAGTGATAATATCCGTACAGTCCGGTCCGTTCGTCTATGAGCATCGCATGTCAGGCCTAGGGAGTTGGTAAAAGTCAGACCCCCAAAAGCGGTACAAGTTGTGTAGGAGTGTAGCCCAGAACACCCTGAGATACTACTGGAATACCTACCAGTAAATCTCCTACCTTGGCCAAGGACTTCATGTAATGGCTCTCCTAGACACAGCGCGATCTCACCCCCAATACCGGAAGAGACGAAACCCCTGTCGATCCGCTCACTGCCTCCATGTGGCTCGGGACTGTACCCAACTAAAACCTGTTTGCACGACTCCTTTGAGCCGTAGTAGGGTAGTAATCAAAGCACAGTGGGAACTCACACGAGACAAATGACGATCTCAGGTCGATGAACTAACCTGTACAAATGTCACCAGGGAACTGCTATCTGACGCTAGGTATAAAACCAACTAGCATGTTCCCGGCGAGTCCTATCCGGTGTACTCATAACCCAATGAGCACCTGTATACGTCTTAGGTGAATCAACTGACATCAATGGCTTGTGAGACCAGCCACCGCCCCTCGTCGGGGTCTCGATCCGTATACACTAGTCTACTCTGGAGTATCTATGCCCTGTCTCGAAACTCCCTCGACTAGGGACCTTTTAAGGATGTGCTTATAGATCCTAGCTCCCACGTATATGATCGCCATCATACTGCTGGTAGTCAAGCAAGAATCCTAAGGGCTCTATCAATGTGTAATAGTGATCTGTAAGGTCACCTAAAACTGTACACGATGATAAAGATTAACCAGATAGCATACTATCATCTTGAGTAAGACTGTCCTACTGGAATAGGTCCTCCCTCAATCATTGCAATCACATGCCTGTGATCCAATAATTGACTTTGAGGGCACTATATCCAACAATGTGTCATGCACGTGAGGCTCTGCTGATGAGGTTGTTTCGCCTCCCTACTCTGATTCCCATGAGTCACCCTTTTCTTTTCCCATGCCCCCCTTTTTCTGGCCTTGGGAATAGCTCCACCATGCATAATGTTTTTTGTCCATAGCTTTGAATGCGTCTCATTATAACCTGAGGCTACACATTCCTTCTTCTCTTCAAAGAGAAACCCTTCTTTTTATTAACAGAACTCAAACAAACCTATAGCTATGGCCTGTAATCGCCCTCACACTTGTCGGCAACCATGGGAGGAGCCCATCGAGGAAATGATTCCTCGCCTTGCTCTGCGGCTAATAGATCCCCTTCTTACCGATACTCAATATGACGCGGTGATGTATGAGCTCCTGACTCGTAGGGGCTATCCTCTTCCTATGGGCTCTATTTGGATCCGGATGATCTTTCTATCCGTGCTCGCCGATATTCCTCCTTGTCCGGCGAATATGACCCCGGCAATTCTTGATACGGCGGAGGATAAAATTGAGTGTTTCCATGAGGCACGCTTAATTACCCAGGCTCTGAAGGATCGCTCGGTTCATTTACTGAGTCAGATAAGAGCCCGACGGGCTATCATGTCTGCTTTTGCTGATGAGCATGGCGCTAATCGGTGGGGATCAACCCCTCGTGAAGACCGTCGCTTCGACATGGTAGAGAGGGCGGAGAGGGAACTGGAGAACCTTGTGTTTTGTTTTGTTAACCCCTGTATCTCTGATCCCATATTTGGTGATCTTTTCCCTGTAGAGTAGTATATTTATATCGATGTACTTCCCTTATTATTGAGTGTTGAATGTTTTCTGCTGAACGTTTTCCTTTCATCATATATGCGTACATGAATCCCATCTCTATATATGAACTTCATACTTTACCTTTGGGAATTCTCTTTTAAGTGGGAGCGCTAGTGTCGTACATAAATCAGCACGTTTTAGACACCATTTCCATCTAAACACATACACAGCCGTACTGTCGTGTTTCTTTAGCAAATACATCTTGTAGATGGTCTATCTTGCTCTCCTTGCAGGGCAGCGATGGCTTAGGAAACAGGTTCAGATCTGTCGCCTAAGACTTTTCAACTTCATGAGCCGTGAGGGTCTTATAAAGACTTTTTTCCCTACGAGTCGAGAGGATCCCATAGGTGTATTTTCTCTTTAGGAATTGTGAGGATTCCTAAGTATATATTTTTCTCTCGAGAGTCTTAAGGATCTCATAAGAGAATTTTCCCCCGTTACAAGTCGAGAGGACTCGTAAGTAGTGGTTTCCCTCCTTGTCGAGATTCGACTTTGGAGAGTGTGACCCGTGAATAGTATACAATGGCCCATCTTGGGCCGACTTGCAGAGTCCCAATGCTTAGGACATATTTCCTTATCCCCATTGCCTAAGGCTTTCCCCTATGGATCGAGATTAACCGAGGGATCATTAGTTGACTTGTTTCCGCTTTCTGCGGTGTCATGGTTGACTTGCTCCGCTTTCTGCGGTGTCGTGGTTGACTTTCTCCGCTTGCTGCGGTGTCAGTGTTGACTTGCTCCGCTTTCTGCGGTGTCGGGGTTGACTTGCTCCGCTTTCTGCGGTGTCAGGTTGACTTGCTCCGCTTTCTGCAGTGTCGGGTTGACTTTCTCCGCTTTCTGTGGTGTCGGGGTTGTCTTTCTCCGCTTTCTGCGGTGTCGGGTTGACTTTCTCCGCTTTATGTGGTGTCGGGGTTGACTTTCTCCGCTTTCTGCGGTGTCGAGGTTGACTTTCACCGCTTTCTGCGGTGCCGGGGTTAACTTTCTCCGCTTTCTGGGATGTCGGGGTTGACTTTCTCTGATTTCTGCGGTGTCACGGTTGACTCTAAGTTGTCTGTGAACCGTGGGTCTTAAAACTAGGGACTTTGCCATGGCTCCGATTGGTGGTGCCGCGTTCGTATCCTGCTTGAATAAGGAGGAATGCCGTTGCTGATCTCTAGACTGTAGATATTGCCGTCGAGATCTGACTCTCCCTTTGACAGAGTCTGGTGGGGAAATGTGATTCCCTTTTTGTTTATGCCCATGGATTATACACGGGGGTCAGTATGGACTCACCTGTAGGGCAAAAGTTTCATTCTTTCATTTCATTTTTTATTTCTTTCTGCGATGCTCTATCTTTTCAACTTTTTATATCGCGAAAGTCACAATTGCCCAATCATTTCGGCTATTTTTCACGGTGCCCAATCATTTCGGCTATTTTTCTTTTTTTCTATACTCGCTGCTTTTTATTACGAGTTGCCCAATTATTTCAGCTATTTCATATGCATTTTTGGCTCTCCGATTTTGTTGCCAGTGTGGTACTCAAGACCTTATACCAAACTTAGCATCAGCATCGCCGCGACAGGAATATTGCCAGGAGCGAATCATCATTTACCATGAAAGGACATGGAATTTGTTACCGATTTAGGCATCAGCATCACTACAATTGCGATATTGCCAGGAGCGAATCATCATTTGCCTGTTTCAATTTGAATAAAGGTGGCTTAGCAAACAGGGTTAGGATCTCGTCAACTAAGGCTTTTGACTTCATAAGCCGTAAGGGGTCTCATGAAGATGTTTCTCCCTATGAGTCGTAAGGATCTCGTAGGTGCGTTTTCTCCTTAGGAATCGTGAGAATTCCTAAGTGTATGTCCTCTTATAAGTCGTATGGATCTTACAAGAGTGTTTTCTCCTTATAAGGCGAGAGGACGTACAAGTGTCGTTCACTACCTGAGGACATTTCGCACCATTGGTGGAACTTGGTGAAGGAACGTTTATTTGTGCCCGTGGATTGTATACAAGGGTCAATATTGAACCGCTTGTAGGGCAATCTGGGGAATGTGATGGCTTAAGAACATATTCATATCCCTGTAGCTTAAAACTTTTGAATCCTATGAGCCGTGAGGGTCTCATAAGGGAATTCTCTTTACGAGTCGTGAGGATCTCGTAAATGTAATTTCTCCTTAGGAATCGTGGGGATCCCTAGGTGTGTTGCTCCCTTGTGAGTCGTAAGGATCTCTCACAGGTATTTTCTCCTTACAAGGTGGAGAGGATCTTGCAAATGTGCATGAATTTTTTTTTACGAGTCTGCGCCCTTTCGGGTTTTCATAAACTCGCCGGTAGCCCTGCTGTTTTTACTCACAGAGCCCTTTCGGGTTTTCATACGTGCCCATTTCTCTTATGGACGCACCGTTTTTTTTTGCCGCGTTAGTCTGACGATGCTGCGGTTCGTAGTAGTTTAAAGACGTTTCGGTCCGTAGCTAGTTTCAGGACATTGCGGTCCATAACTAGTTTTAGGACATTGCGGTCCGTTGTTAGTTTAGGGACGTTTCGGCCCGTAGCGATTTTGAGGTAAGGTTTCGCTGGATACTACTTATAGAGTTTGGGCTTGGGAAGATAGCGAGCGGACATAGGCGTCGTCATCTATCGTTGACCTAGACAATGACTCGTCAGGTGTAGTATTTTTTGAGGAACCGACCGTTTATTGGCCTGAAAGGTCTTTCGCCATGCATATCCATAAGCAAGTAAGCCCCACCTTGGTAGAATTTGTCTATGATGTACGGGACCTCATAGTTTGGCTCGAATTTCCCCCATTTGGCACGATTAGGCATCATAGGTTTTTTGACGACTAGCACATGTTCACCTTGGCGGAATGTTCTCGACCTAGTCAGTCTTTCGTATGAACGCGTCATCCTTGCTTTGTATGCTTCTAGGTTTTGGTTCACCATGAGATGAGCTTCATTGAGGGCATCGAGCTTCTTAAGCCGAAGATGAGCATTCTCTTCATCTGTTAGCTCGTAATGAACCGCCACTCGTAGAGAGGGTAGCTATATCTCTAAGGGGAGTACTGCTTCCGTGCCGAATACCAACGCAAATGGCTTTGTATTTGTGACCGTTTTGAACGTGGTCCAGTAAGCCCAGAGAGCTTCATGCAGTCTCTCGTGCCAGTCCCTTTTATTTTTGGACACCGTCTTTTTTATGATCTTCATCAAGGTTTTGTTGAAAGCCTCAGTTAGACCGTTAGCTCAGAGATTATAGACCGAAGAGTATCTCCGGTCTATATTATGCTATTGTGCGAAGCGGCTGATTCTGTGACTTCTGTAGGCTAGCCCGTTGTAGAAGATAATCCGTCGTGGAGTGCCGGACCGATAGATGACGTGTGTCTTGAAGAAATGGAGAATATTCTCCGTCTTCACTTCTCTTAGCGGTAGTGCTTCTGCCCACTTAAAGAAGTAATCGGTTGTCGCCAATATGAACTGATGTCCTTTGCATGACTCTGGTTCGATGGGCCCAATTATGTCGGTTCCCTACATTTCGAATGGCCAGCTAGCCACTGTTGGGTGTAGCGGGTTTGGATGCTGGTGGATGAAGTCTCCATGAATTTGGCACGAATAGCATTTTTTCACATATTCAAGATAGTCCTGAATCATTGTGGGCCAATAGTAGCCCATTCTTTTGATCTTTAGCTTCATCTTTGGTCCGGCTTGATGAGAACCGCAGAGTCCGTCGTGAGTTTCTTGGACGACTCTCTTTGCTTCTTCTAGTCCTAGGCATCTCAGCTATAGAGATTCGAACGATCTCTTATACAGAGTATCATTGACGAAGGCAAAATACAGAGCTCTTTTCATGAGCTGATGTCTTGAGGACGCATCTTCAGGTGTTCGACGGGATTTGAAGCAATCTATAAAGACCTCTCTCCAATCCTTAGCTCTTTCTTGATCTTCAATTTGCAAGGTTGTTTCCTCGGTCACTTCCTTTTCTTCAGACGACTCCGGAGATATTTCCGCTGGTGCAAGAACCCGACAGCCTTGTACAATGATCCTTATGTCATCGAGATTTTCGTTAGCCTGTTCTTTAGCGAGTTCAGCTAACGCATCTGCCTTGCTATTTTCCGCACACGGTATGCTTTCTAGGACGTAGGAAAGGATTTGAGTCAGCAATTGTTGCTCTCTCTTGCCGTACTTTACCAACTCTGGTTTGCACGTTTGATAGTCGCCGTTTACTTGATTAACGACCAGCTAGGAGTCTCCGTGTATGAGAAGGTTTTCGATTCCCATGTCGACAGCGATCTCAAGACCTGCTATCAAAGCCTCATATTCTACTTCATTGTTTGTCCTTGGCTCTGTTAGGGAAAAGGAAAAGCGTATTATCCCTCCTTGCGGAGTCACGAAGATAAGGCATACCCCCGATTTGATTATAGGGGTGTTGTGTTGTCGCTTCTTTATGGAAGATACCCCATCAAAGTAGAATTCCCATCGGGTATCACTCCCTCCTCTTTCCCCGTCGATCGTGTCAAACGTGTGCTCGTCTGGCAATTCGCAATTTAGGGGTGAGTCGGCAGGTATCAGATGCCCAGCGAGGAAGTCGGCGATGACCTGGTCTTCCACTGCCTTGAGAGGTCGGTATGTTATCGAGAATTCCATTAAGAGTAGGGCCCATTTAGCGAGCCGTCCCGTTAGTATGGCTCTTAACATCAAATATTTGAGAGGATTTACTTTTGATATGAGATGGACCTCATGCGCCAAAGCATAATGCCGAAGTTTCGTTATCGCGAAGATTAACGCCATGCAGTGTTTTTCGATAGGGGAGTAGTTATTTTCTGCCCCCAGGAGAACTCGACTCAAATAATAGAGAGCTATCACCTTCCCTTGGTCGTTCTCCTGTTCCCATAGCGCGTCTAAAGAACTTTCAAGGGCTGTTGTGTATAGGATAAGAGACTTTCCCTTGACTGGAGCGGTCAGTACCGGTGGGTTCTGCAGGTATTGATTGATTTCTTCACGTGCACTTTGGAATTTCTGAGTCCAAACGAATGGGGTCCCCTTCTTCATTAGATGGTTATAGGGACAGCATTTTCCAAAAAGATTAACTTGGAGTTTGACAACTATTTAGGCATCAATATCGCTACAACTGGGATATTGCCAGGAGCGAATCATCATTTACCCATATCAATTTGGACAAAGAAAGCTTAGTAAACAAGGTTAGGATCTTGTCGACTAAGACTTTCGAGATTACGAGCCATAAGGGTCTCATAAAGGATTTTCTCCCTACGAGTCGTGTGGATCTCGTAGGTGAATTTTCTCCTTAGAAGTCGTGAGGACTCCTAAGTGGTGTTTTCTCTTATAAGTCGTAAGGATCTCATAAGAGTGTTTTCTCCTTATAAGTCGAGAGGACCTACAAGTGTTATTCACCATATGGGGACATTTCTTGCCATTTGTAGAACTTGGCAAAGAAATATTTATTCGTGTCCATAGATTTCATACAAGGGTCAATATGGACCGCCTGTAGGGCAATTTGAGAGATATGACGGCTTAAGAACAGGTCTAGATCCCTGTAACTTAAGGCTTTTGAATCCTATGAGCCGTGAGGGTCTCACAGGGGGGACACTCCTCATGAGTCGTGAGGATCTCGTAAGTGTATTTATTTTAACGAGGTTGCACCCTTCCGGGTTTTCACAAGCTCGGCGACAGTCTTGCTGTTTTTACTCACGGCGCCCTTTCGGGTTTTCATCCGTGCCCATCTTGCTTGCAGATGTACCGTTTTTTTTAACGAGATTGCGCCCTTCCGAGTTTTCACAAGCTCACCGGCACACCCACTGTTTTTACTCACAGTGCCCTTTCGGGTTTTCATCCGTGTCCATTTTGCTTGTGGGCGTACCGTCTTTTTTTAGCGGGGTATTCCACTAGATTGTAGGACCTGTTTGTAGGACACTTAATATCCTTTCTATCCTTTGAGAAGAAAGGACCATTCTACATAGAGATTCTTCCACCGGTGAGAAATATGCCCCATGTGTATATCTCGGGGGGAACGAGTACCCACGCCTTCGCTATTTTGGCAATAGGTTGCTTCAGAGCCGCTTATTTTTGTTAGGCGTAGGCAACAAACATCATCCTGCCTCCGCTTTTCACTCGTCATCATCGGATGAGAAAGAGTCTTGACCCATTTGATCCAATCGAGCCATTTTATCCATGAGTTCTTGGAAGGTCGTCGGCTTGAAGAGGGCCATATACGAGAACGCCTTTGAATTTGGGTCAAGGGTGGCTATGAGCATTCCCATGGCTGCAACTTCATCGATGCATTGCTTGAATTTGACCAGAGATTTCGCTATCGGGTAATATATTGAACCCAAGTCTCATTCAGTCTAACCCTTTCGTTGACCAGTGCCGTCACGGTAGTATGTTCGTTCTTATTAGCGAATCCCTGACAGAAGAGCGTATCCATTTTGTTAAAGCTCTTCACGAAATCTTTTGGGAGTTTCACATATCATACGAAGGCGATGCCCGCCAGACCGCTGACGAACTGTCAGAGAAGTAGTATATCATTCTCTCCAGTGTTACCGCACATGGATTTAAATTGCGTGATGTGCTGGTGAGGATTCCCGGTTCCTTTGTATATGTGGAGTCGGAAGTATGGATTTGATCGGAGCACGCCAGATACAGTCGAGCAGTCTTGATTGGCCTATTTGATGCTTCACTGGTATAGTGCATTTTGATTCGTTGAGCGATATATATAGCCAGCTTTTCTTTTAGGAATCATTTCCTCCTCAGCCGTTGATGAGATTTGCAGAAGATTTGAAATGTCATCCTTATCTTTAAGACCGACTACCGGCGGTTCATTTGTCAGTGGTTCCGATTGAACCATCATTCCAGCCATATTCTGAATCAGAAGGGCCATCTGGTTCATTTTAGTGGACATTTCTTCCGCTTCTGTATCTCCCTTTTTCAGAGTGTGTTTTAGAAAATCAGTATCTGACTCCTTCTCTATTCTTTCTTCGGGTGCGTCCTCGGGATTTTCCTTAGGCGATGGATTACCGTTTGCTGCCGCCTGAGCAAGCATCTCCTACAGCTTGTCACGTTGCAGTTGAACTTTTATCAGGGACCGAGTTTGAGTTCGATAACTAGTAGAAACTCGAACTTTGTCTTTGGAATTCACCACATATACTATGTGAACTACCATGCCCCCAGACTTGGGGTGTTTGGAGTTTTGCCCTTTGGAGTTTACTTCGGGAACTTGAGCTTTATTGGGCCTCTCTTTTTTATGAAAAGCCGCTTTAGTTTTGGGATGAACCGCTGTATCAGGATCCGTCTCGGGATGAGTTCCCTTCACCCGCTTCCACACCTTATATATAGATGAGGAAAGCTGTTTTAGGGAGCGAACTGGTTTCTGCTCTTGTGGGATCTCCATGGGCTGCGGAGATTCCTTCAATATTGCGGTGGGAGAATTTTGTCTGACCCTTCGCAATAGTTTGAAGTCGTTCCTGGTTGGAACAACAACACTCACCACTGGGGTTGAAACAGGACCATACGGAGAACTGCCCCCAGCTCATTCTGTATTATGCCAATATCGACGTTGACCGTTTCTTACGGCCGGGATTTGATTAGCCTCAGGATTTTGCTGAGCCTACCCCCTGTTTCCTTCGAAATTTTGAATATTCTGTCCCCTGCATCGACCTTGGTCCTTAGCAGGTGTCGGTTGTTTGAGGACTGATTCTGTCGGTAAAGCTGCATCTTGGGGAGCCAGCCTGTGGAAGACATACTTCTTCTAGGCTTCCTCCCTCGGCGTTGAGGCACCAAGGGTGGGAGGTAGGAATATCGACCTTAATCAAAGCACGTTGATTTCTTGAAGAGCCGGATTGCAGAGATTTGAGGCTGCAAGTGACCCATACTTGACTCCACCAGATATGACAGATCCTGAGTTGCTAGGGTAGAATCAAACACCATTCTTCATAGAGATGAAACACCGGCTTCAGTATCCCATCGTCCAAGGGCAACCACAAACATATATACCGCGATTATTTGATCGCGGAAAAACACGACACCCGAAATGTGGAGTGGAAAGAGGAAAAGGTCTCACCGGGCATGCCAGAATCTGTTTACCGCCGAAAACATAGACGAAACCGCGTAGGTCGTCTTGCCTGAATTTGGGGGAAGATGCTATTTGGATTTATCCGTCCACCTCTACGAAAATGTCAAGTTGATTTATGGCACCGCGTATCGGAGGTTTGTACGGATGCGGCCGTTGTAGCAGACTTCGTCAGATTCCCCCTCGTTTGCAAGGGGGTTTTGATTGTGGGGACGCTTTTCCCTGCAGGCGCAAGACCCTGCAGTTAATTACGTTACCGCATCGCGATAACCACTTTTTCCTGCTCCAGAAGGTCACTTCGTGTCGTGTGTGTTTGTTTTATTTTTTAGTTTTCTGTGGATTGTATACGGAAACTAATTTATGTTGTCTCCCATAGGGTGGGGATTAGTCCAAATCCGTATTTTCATAAATTTGGGTTTGGTGGATTTAAGGCTCGTTAACCTCGTTTGAGATTAAGATCAACTTAAATGTTTGTTAAGGATACATTAGTCTAATTTTAGACTACGATCTACTTAACAAGGTTTTAGGATCATTTAGATCCAATGAAAAAGTATTTGGGCCCTATCAATTAAGTTTAAGGACGTTACGGACCATTGGGTTTAGGGCCATTATAGTCCGTGGAGTTTAAGGACATCATAGTCCGTGGGACGTTACGGTCCATTGGGTTTAAGGACATCATAGTCCATGGAGTTTAAGGACATCATAGTCCATAGAGTTTAAAGACATCATAGTCTATAGAGTGTAGTTTAGGGACGTTACGGTCTAAAAGGTTTAGTTTAAAGACGTTATGGTCATGGAATCTAGTTTAAGGACATTACGGTCCACAATTTTAGTTTTAAGGATGTTGCGGTCCATTGGGTTTAAGGACATCATAGTCTGTGGAGTTTAAGAACATCATAGTCCATAGAGTTTAGTTTAGGAATATTACGGTCTATTAGGTTTAAGAACATCATAGTCCATGGAGTTTAAGGACATCATATTCCATAGAGGTTAAAGACATCATAGTCTATAGAGTTTAGTTTAGCGACGTTACGATCCAAAGGGTTTAGTTTAAAGACGTTACGGTCATGGAATTTAGTTTAAGGACATTACGGTCCACAATTTTAGTTTTAAAGACGTTGCAGTCCAGTGGATTTATGGTTTGTTGGTTTGGGGGTATACCAAGAGTTATTGGTTATTGGGACCCTCCACCTCTCTGAAGACGTTGAAGAATTACAATGAGATGTGTCGGAGGAGTGGAGAGATGTACACTTGAACCAATGTCCCGACTGAGGGGGAATGGGACGAACATCATTTTAGATGCCATCTGTTAGGAGCTCATTAGCTATCTTTGGGACTGAGATCGGTTTTGGGGACCCTGAACATGAGGGGCTCAATCGACTGTCCTCAGGAGATTTGGTCTGAGTTTGGCTAATATTGGCCTTTCATAGTATTAAACACTAGTATCTGCTCAGCGCTCACGTGCTCCACGTGAGGTGCTTGAAGTAGTGTTAAACACTAAAAATTTAAGGCGCTCACGTGGGGTCATGTGAGGCGCTTGAAGTAGTGTTAAACACTAAAAATTTAAGGCGCTGTTTCTTTGGGTTTACTCCCTTGTTCTTTTCTGAGTTCTAAGCGCTATTGGGTTATGTGAGATCACGTGAGGCGCCCCCAAAAATGGAAACTGCTTTTGATTTATTCCCTTTTTGCTTTATAAGTGCCAGGCACCACTTGGGGGTCATGTGGGATCACGTGAGCCAATCTTGGTTGTCCTCTTTTGTTCATCAAGGGTGCTCACGTGGGAGCACGTGATCGGCCGTTATCATGTTGGGTGCCAATCTTTTTACGTGCATTGAGATCCTGAGTTTCGAGACTTCCAAACCCACTGTTTTGTAAGAATTAAATTCTTAGGACTTAGTTTTTCTCTTAGGTTTGGGATCTGCGTGGCAGAATCTCCCCGATGAGAATTGAATTCTTAACTTGTAGGGAGATCTGCTTCTGCAAATTTTTCACTATAAGGAAGAACCAAGTTCTTATATGAAGGGTTAAACCCTTGTTTTATCAGAGGAATTAAATTCCTATATACTTTTTGGGAGAATTAAATTCTCTGAACTTATATCTTTCCCTAGGTTTTGGATCTGCATGGCAGAATCTCACCGATGAGAATTAAATTCTCAACTTGTGGGGAGATCTGCTTCTACATATCTCAACCAGACGAAGAACTAAGTTCTTTGTAGAAGAGTTAAACACTTATGGAGACGAATAAGAGGTAAGATGTTCTCTATGTTTTTATTTCTTCTTACCTAGGGTTTCTTCTTTTCTTTTGAATTTTCAGTTTATGAGAGGGTTCTCTCCCAGACTTCAAGCCTTGGGTCCTTTATATAAGGAGGCTGATTTGTTGATTCAGTTAAGGAAATCTCTCATTGAGAGATTTCTTAATTGATTTGAGGAATTTATCCACCGTTAGATCTTTGATCTCAGGACTTCTGTTTTACAAAAGACATTTCTCTTGTTTTTTTAACAAGATTGGGAAAATATTTTCCCATACAGAGCTTATTCTGTATCTTGGTGATTTTTAATCGCCATTGGATCTTTTATCCAACGGTGCTCTGATTTATAGAGCACAATCTTTCTTATTTAGAAAGATTAAGAAAATATTTTTCAAATAGGAATTGGATCCTTGTATTTAGAATTTAATTCTATCGGTTCAGAAGGCATTTGAGATCTCTCACGTGCAGCACATGACCCTTCACAGAATTAACTTGGTTCGTTTGTATGCAGCAGTCCCAACAGAGGAAAGGCATCACGTGGTAACACGTGGGCTTTTCTACTCTTTGTTTGTTTTATAACCGGGTCCTACACGTTTTGTGTGAAAGACGATTATGTGCTTGCACGTGAGGCTTTAATTATTGCTTACTAAGTAGAGCCACTTACTCTGTATACAGATGTATCACGTGCTTGCACGTGATGCTCCACTAGCGGGAAGTTTTTCTCTTCCCTCTCTAAGTCTCTTTATAAGGGATCGATGATCACGTGCTTACACGTGATGCTTCTATTAGTCGGGAATTTTCCCTTCCCCTTTTCTTTTTGAATTTTTATAAGGGAACAGACGTCTAGAGTTTCAAGTTTCAGAACCTATATAAAGAACTGAGAGAAATCTATGGTTATTATCTATCATCAATCAATTGATCGATCTAAATTTATCGGGTGATCTAGGTTTTTTTAGTTTTTTTAATTTTTTCCAGCAATCAAATTCTGTAATGCAAAAGTTTCAATAAAAGATAGTTTTTGTTTTAATTTTGTTTCATTATTTTCCACATTTATTTTCTATATTTACTTTCCGCACTTTTATTTTTGTTTTTCTTATGGGTTCCTTATTCTTCTACTTTTCGTCGTTTTTCCCATTGAGCGAGTAAATTCTCACTTGTTAGGATTTATAGGATAGGGTAGTATAATGGATGAAAAAATCCTTTAAATTCTTTTTATGTTTTAATTTTTATAAAATTTAGTAAATGGGGTCTTAACCCTCTTATGCGGGCGTCCTACCAATTCATGATAGTTACGACCACGATTTGAGATTCGTTAATACTTATTTTGTTGAGAGCTTGAGATAAATATGGATCAATGGAAGGAAAAGGGTCAGTAGAGGGAAACCCTAATCTCTCCAAGAACCTTAATCCACGTTCATCACTATTTCTCTAGTATTAAATAATTAAAAGATAAAAAGAATTATTTTCAAAACTTCATCTTTTAACTACTCAATTCGAAAAACCCTACAAGCCATTCTCTTATAAAATTTTCAAATCTTTTTAGTATAAAACGATAAAAATCCCATCTTTCTTTATTAACTCGTCTAAATAAGAAATATAGTTCACTATTTCCCTATGGACGGCCCGTACTCACTATCGGCTTGCTATTGCGACACCGTTATTGATTGCGGTAACTAGGAAGCATACAACGACTCAATTTTTCAAATCAATCAAATGGCGCCGTTGCCGGGGAAACGATAGTATTTTTTCTTGTTATTCGGGTTGATTTCTAAAAAAAACGAGAAAAAAAATAAAAATAGAAATAGAAATAAAAACCGCATCTTGTGTTTTTTAACGATTCTTGTGCGAGTTTTGCAAGAAATCTGGAGCACTTGGAGCGAACAAACAGAAATTCAGAGACTGTCAAATAGGAGCAGAGGAGTATTGGAGTGTTGTACCAAAAGTGGGAGGGGAAATCTCACCAAAAGGCGGCGGAACCGCGGCCATTTTGAGCATTTGGCGGCTGAATCGGGACCGAATTGGGGATTCATGAATTAAAAATATCTAGACCAAGTCTCCAAGGACATTCGCGCTCAATTAGGACAAGGGAGGGTCATGGGTAATCTATTGCTTATCCGTTGTCACGCCCCGCTTCCCAGAGTGCGCTAAGATGGGCACGTGACATAGCTAACCATGGTACCTGTGGATAGGAAAAATCCTTCCACAGTCACATTACGGCTGTAGAGATATCAAGAACAGGAAAGTAAACTAAACTATCTAGTACATGTCCATGAGCCAGAATAAATGAGTCAAGAAATGATAATATGCGGAAGCAAAAGATACAAATAATAAAACACCTGGAAAGTAAAACTGCCTACCAACAGGATCTTCACCGCTTGGTCTAACAGCGGCAATACTCATGATCAGTCTGCAACAAAGGTACTGGATCTGGGCCATGCAAAACCCAGACGTCAGCGCGTCATAACATCAAGCAATAATATATAAACAGAGTAGCAAGACGTGCAAGTATGATCATAAAGCAGGCATAACAGTGATATAAATGAGAACAGTGGGGTAATGTGTAGTGAGTAATCTAAACTGGTCTATTGGGTTAACTACACTCAAATCTTTGAAATCAATTTGATGAATCATTGATGTAACTCAATAGTATCCCGTGCATGCCCGGGACCACGGTCTACAGACTCTCGGGCTGAAACCGAGACGTGCCGCTAGGCAGTAAAAGGTAGCAGGTACAGACGAGTGATGTCAGCATCATCACTCCGGGGCTGGCCTAGCCCGTAAGACTGATCAGAACAGGTATCGAACTGTTGAGTTACAAGTCAGGTTTCATCATTGATTTCCCCATACCCCCAAGCTAGGTATGTCAAGTAAGGTATTCAGTGACCAAGAACTAATGCCCACAGAATCAGGTAAGAGCAGGTTTGTCTGGATAGACAACAGGAACGGTCCGCAAGGACTACATGTCAGATTTGTTGGCATTAGGCACAAGATCAGGTAACAGGTCAAGCCATGGTATATCAGGTCAGGTCAAGTAGTGTACGGTACCATGTCGGGTCAAGTAATATGTGTGTAGCAAGTCATGTCAGGATGTAAAACATAATCATGGTTATAAATAAACAAGCATGAGTATCAACAACACAATAACTTAGCACATGTAATAGGTTAAGAAAAATGCACAGATTAAACTACTTAGCTGTACGGTTATCTATTTGTGTTTAAGAGATGGTTCCAACATTATATGAATGCAGTAAGACAGATATGAATGTTAAAATCCGGTTAAATGCACACGGGTGTCCAATAGGGTAAAACTGTACAAGGGTACCATAGATCATGCAAACAAATATTATGTGATTTGAAATATAAGTGTGGTTACGCTTATAGTTCCCAACCACATAGGGTGCAATTTATTAAACATGGGGTGTCAATATTACAGTGTTATATAATTAGGTGATCTATGGATACAATTACATATATTCTAAATGGAATGGATGCAAACGGGTATCCGAAAAGTTATAAAACTATAAATGGTAATGTGGGATGTACAACTAAGCAATATGTGATATAAATATTGATATAATAATATTAATATGGATAGCATATTCAAAACGATTAATAACTATAAAAGTGGTATTGATTAACCATGCACAAGAAAGTTCCGTTCAGAAATTCAGCGTCACCCTAATTTGTAAAATAGATTAAAAATAACAAACGTTCTCCAAAAGGGACTTGTCTTATACCAAAACAAAGATAATTCAATAAGGTTTTCATTTTTATAAGTATAAGCATCTCAGGTTGTCCCTACAAAAATTTATGAATATTCGAAGTTGAAAGTTTTCAGCTGGAATTTCCCTGGACAGCAGTTTAGAGACATTTCATTTACATTTTACGTTATTTAAACAATTTATTTTCCAAGTAAATATTTCATAGAGTTCTAGTATTCTGAGTTAGCTTCGTAAATAACTAAAGAACGTATACTAATGATTTTTCTATGATTTATAATGAATTTTATAAGGTAAGCTGTACAGTAAATTTCAGATTTGTCGTATCCGCTTTTTCAACGACGTTTCATGTGTAAACTATAATATTTTCAAATGTATAACATTATAAAATATAGATTATAAACTAATTACAGATAATAATAAGAAATATTACGACGATATATATTTTAAATGATATGGATGCAGTATAATGTAATCTAGTATGTCACAAGATAAGTTTTCATGATCTAGATTTAAAATGATATAAACGGATGCAAACGGAACATCGAAACGTTATAAAATTAAACATGGGGTACTAGATTTAAACTATAGATATGGTATTTATTTAAATAGGTATAAAATGAATTATATAGCATGTAGCAAGATTAACTTGCCTAGACGGAACAAGAACGGATGTGTACGGAACGTCCCTCGTCGGTGAAATATCGCGATGCGCCCACGGTACACGGAACGGTTCCAAAAAATGCACGAGGGTGATCACGCAAGTCAGGTACGTTCACTAAATCACTCGGATCGTCAGCGACGAGCACGGCTCCGACGGTGATCACCGGAATCAAGAAACAAGATCAAGAATATGAAAGAAGAAAGAAAAAGAAAAAGTAAGAAGAATAGGTTGTGTATTAAATAAGCAAAGAAAAAATAAATAAATAAAAATATATATATATAAATAGATATATGCATAGGAGAGAGAGAGAGAAAGAGGTTGTTGGTTTGTTAGGAAATTAGATTTAAAATTTTAAAAGATTTTTAGATTTAAAATTTTAAATAAGAGGTTTCAGTTTGTTAAAGAAATCATATGAAAATATTTAAACTAAATTTTAAAATTAGATAAATTGAATTTTGGCGGGATACAAAAATATTTTAAAACGCGCCCGGGTCGGGTCTAAAAATTCAGATTTAAAATACGAAAAATATGTGCGACTTTCAAAATTCAAAATGAATGCTCAGGTAATGAAAATGCATACCCCCAAGAACGGATGCACGTACGTGTGCGTAGCCATCCAAACACGTCCGTTTCACTGAACGGGACGAGAACAAGATGCGCGGATGCTACCGCGGGGTTAGGGTTATCATACAGGCCATGCAATATATTTTTAAAATATTTTACGTGACTTAAAATGTTATATTGTAAAAATGCAAATGCCAGATAAAATGCCAGTATGCACTAAACATGAAAATGCACCAGTCTACATAACAAGTCAGGATAATTCATAAGTATGAATCAAATAAGTTCAAGCAAGCGGGTCGGGTCGAATGCAATGTAAAATGTAAAATACTATTCGCACCCAAAACACGATAAATCAGGAAAATACCACAATTAAGGAAATACGAGAACTGGAATTGGTATAAATGAACTAGGTTGTTACATCCGTGCAGGGTTACCTAAGACGGCAGCAAGGTTTCGGGAGGCATCGTCCATGCCAAATTCAAAAATTTACCGTTCTAGCTAACCCTAACTATGAATCGTTAACTAGAAATCGACGGAAAAGTAACTGCAAACACTTTGTAAGTCTAGTGAGCAAGGAATACAACCTTTGTAGACCGGTCATTCACTTCAATAGCTCCGTGTAGTAGTCCCCTTCGCTGCGATCGTGAACTCCAGACTCTAGAGAGGATCCCTTGTAGAAACGAACATGCTTGCTTCGAAGACTTCGAGGCTGAAGATGATCTACATCGAGGAGACACTAACCCAAGCTATCTCTTCACTAATCATGGAATTAGTGAAGCAAACACCCTATACTAAATGGAAAGTAGTAAAGGATGATGAAGTAGGAATTTTGCTCATATTAGAAATCATTTTCTTACTCATTTTCTCACAACTCCATTGAAGCAAGAAAGTTTTGAGGAAGAAGAAGAAGAATGAACTCATCAAGTGAGAATGAATTATTAGTGAGGTTAGAAATGCAATCAAGGGTTAAGCATGTTATGCTTAACCCTTGTAGAAAGTTAACCATAAGCTATGGTTAAAGGTTAGGTCAAATAATATTTTAGGCTAAACAAAAAGAGTGAACAAAGTTAAAGATGCTTACAAGCTTCTACAAACTTTCAACAAATATCAACCATGACTAATTCAACAATTTTTGAATTACTTAATGATAAAATTATAAACCCTAATCTTAACCCTAGCATGGTTTAACCCTCATTAACCCTAGTTGCATTTTTAACCTAGCATGATACATTTAACATATATCACATATACATCAATGTATTCAAATTGAGAAAAGAAATCATAAATGAGCTAATAATAGTTAATGTAATGTAATATATCAAATATATAATTATACATTAGATTATCAAATCAACTCTTGATTTAATAATTCGGCTATATTACCTATAACCGACTAATATCATATGAATCAACTTATCGAATCAACACTTGTTCTGATAACCCGACTATATCATATATAACCGACCGATATCTTATATCGTGAGAATAAAATACGGTATCTCATATCGTATCAATCTCGGTCCCGCACATATCACATATGTGCTCCTACTCCATTTCGCTTGGGCCAGGAAATCCCTGTGTAGGACTCTAAAGACTCGTCAATACGCCGGCAGTAGGTGATGATAATATCAAACACCCACAAGTCGCAAGCGGTCTGCTAAACGTAACGGCCACCCGGGTATTGATCGATCAGAAGATCAACAAGCAAGCCTGCTCACACTCCTGCGAATTCAATCAGTAACACTACCGTACAGTCCGGTCTCTTCGTCTGATATGTCGCATATCTCGTCTAGGGGTGGTAAACGTCAGACCCCAGTAACTCGATAAGTCGTGTCGATATGAGGCTCATAACGGGTCGAGAAACTACTGATAAGACTTACCAGTATATCTCTGAAGCAGCCTTGGCCAAGGACTTCCTGTTATAGCCAATCGAGTACAGCGCAACATCAACTCCCAATACCGGGAGAGACGAAATCCCTCCTATCGCTCATTGCCTCCATGTGACTCGGGACTGTACCCAAAAGCCACTATTTTGCACGTTCTCTTGAATGTGGTAAGGTAGAAATCAAAGCACAATGGGAATCACACAAGACTCTATGACGATCTCGGGTCTACAGACTAACCTGTACCAGTGTCACCAGAGAACTGCCATCTGACGTGAGGTATAATACCATCTGGGAGTTCTCGGCGAGTTCGTCCAGTGTACCCAGTCTCCACTGAGCACCCGTATACTGTCTCTGATGTCAAATACCAATGGATATGGGATCATCCATCGCCCATCTACATGGGTCGAGAAGCTATACGCTAGTCTACTCTGGTATATCGATGCCCTGTCTCGATACATCTGCGACTAGGAACATTTGAAGGATTTACTTAGCGACTACTCTGTCCCCACTAGTATGATCTGCATCATAGTCCTGGTAGTCAATTACTCATCCTAAGGGCTTTATCAACATGTAACATAGAGACAATCAGAGTACATGTTAAGATAAAGAGCAACAAGATAGCATACTATCATGTCGAGCAAGAAATTCCTCCCTATATATGTCCAAGCATCTACTACAATATATATCGTATGTACAATAATGGCCTCTAGGGCACACATATAACCAACGATCCGCATTTTTCTTGTAGTGTCTAAGGCAAGTTTGACTAAGGAAAGTGGTTTACTTAATTAGGCCCGTTATTTCGGTGATTCTTATAGCGGATACCTCCCACTTATCTGGCACTTACCTGGCTGCAAGATTGATAAGGAGGTGATAGAGGTTTTAACCTTCGTTTTTCCTTTGGAAGTCTATGAGCAGTCCAGTGATTTGACTTAGTTGACTCTAGCTCTAGGGACCAATTATGCATTTTGTGATTGGTTGAGTCAAATCTTGCATCCGACACTCTTGCCAAAGCAAAACCTTCTTAAAATCGTTCTCACCATTTTATCACACGCTGCCACGTGCACTAAACCCGCTTATTGCATGTTCGGCTAGACACGGGATTCTAGCACCCGTTTAGTCCGCGTTTCGCTGTCAACTCTGAGGTCAATATTTCTTCACCTTCTTTTTCTCCTCCACCTACCACGTCTTCCGAGATGGATAGACCTCCACCGGGTTTTAACAACACCACGTTGCCACCACCTCTAGATGTGTAAATTCAAAATCCACTATGCATCGCTCTCTAAGATCGATGCTATCCCATACGTGGACCCCTTCCTTCATGTCTGTCTCTTCCACCAGCCAATGAGGATACTTCGAAATTAAACCCCACTTCATCAACTTGTTGCCCAAATTTCACGGGCTTGAATCTGAGAATGCCTATGTTTTTATAACCAAATTTCAAAACGTATGTGCAATGATGAGCACCACCCGACATTCAGGGGATGCTATGCGATTACATATTCTCCCTTTTACCTTGTGCGATCTTGTAGAAAATGGCTTTATATCACCTCCTCACATTCCATCACCAATTGGGATGAATTTGTTAAAGCATTCCTTAAATTTTTTTATCCTAATCATAAGACTGCTCGTATTAGAAGCGAGATCAACCAGTTTGCTCAACTTCCCAACGAACCCTTTTGGAAATGTTTTGAAAGGTTCAAAGATCTCCTTTTCCAATGCCCTCATCACAGATTCGAAAAATGGCAACTTTGCCAAATTATGTATAAGGGTGTTAATCCAGCAACGAAACAAATGCTTGAACCATTTGTCAATATCATTTTATGTCAAAATCCGATGAGGAGGCATGTCAATTTCTTGAAGATATCACCGAACAAACACTAAATGGGAGAGCACAAGACCAACAATATCATCTTCGTCTTCATCTTGGGCAGGTATCCATCAGCTCGACGCTTCCATCGCAATGAAATCCGAAATGGCTGCGATGCAAAACAAGTTCGAAGCTATTGAGAGCAGATTCTTTTCAGCCTCCCTAAACCAAGTTACTCTCCCCAAAACCGTGTGTGGTTGATGTTATGACTCGTCATATTTAACTGAAGAATGCTCTTTGAATCCTCCGTCTCAAGGTCAAGAAAAAACTAATACTGCTTTTCAGCAACGACCTAGAAACGATCCTTATTTATCCACATATAAACAGGGATGGAGGAATTAACCTAATTTTGCTTGGAACCAAAACCAAACTCAAAACTCAAAACCAAAATCAGTTCTAAAATCAAAATAACTATCAAAGTCTTTGTCCACAGCAGCAGCAACCACCACAACAAATTCAGCAGCTCTTTCAACTGCAAGCATTCCAAAATCCGGCCAATAATTTTGCTCCTTATAACAATTCTTTCCAACCACAAAATAATGTTCCTCCTTCCGGTACCGAGAAAATCTCTGCACTCAAAGGAACCTTAGAAGCTTTTATTAAACAATCCGTGCAAACGTCGGCTATTTTAACTTTTTCTATCCAATCGTTAGTACAGCGTACTGCTTCCCACGGTGAAATAATCAGATCTATCGAACCACAAATTTCACAGTTAAACGCCACGATAAGTGAAAGAGAGAAAGGAAAACTTCCTTCTCAACCTCTACCAAATTCTGGCCACCCACAAAATGCAAACACTATTCTTAACCAACAAAATCATATTGTGAGTGCCGTAACCATGTTGAGATTGGGAAGAATGCTGAATAACCATGTTGGAGAACAAGGTGATGATTTCGATGACACCTCGGCTACTACTTCTACTTCTTCTTCTAATCAATCATCTTCTTCCGAGCCCATTCTCCGTTCTCCACTAGGCTCGAACTCTCCGTCCACTTCCTTGAATAGATTACCCTCTCAAGATACCCCAACTCCAGTTTTGGGATCCATTCCATCTTCACAAACTTCTTCCCAATTGTTGGACCCAACCCCTGTTAATAAAGCTCTTTTTCCAAACCGGATGAGGCCCAACAAACCAAGTCCACAGATGGAGAAGGTTATGGAAATATTTAAGTAAGTTAACATTAATATTCCTCTCTTAGAAGCAATACAACAAGTTTCATCCTATGCAAAAATTCTTAAGGACTTGTGCATTAAGAAAAAGAAAACTCAAGTACCTAAAAAGATTTTCTTAGCGAGTAATGTGAGTGATACTCTAACCCAAAATTTGCCCAAGAAATATAAGGACTTCGGTTGTCCTACAATTTCTATAACTATTGGGGGTAAAAATATCAATCGCGCTCTTCTCGATTTTGGTGCTAGTGTTAACTTACTCTCTTATTCTGTTTATGAGCAATTGGGTATAGGAGAGTTGAAACCCACGTATTGCACTCTTCAGATGGTTGATCGATCTATCACCCACCCTAGGGGTGAGCTAGAGGACGTGTTGATTAAAGTCGGGGAATTTATATTCCCTTTAGACTTTATAGTTTTAGATACATAGCCTGTGGCAAATCCACGGAACAAAATCCCGGTGATTCTCGGTCGAATATTTCTTGCAATCTAAAATGCGGTAATCAATTGTCATAACGGTTCCATGAACCTATCCTTTGGAAAGATGAAAATTGAACTTAACATTTTCAGGGTAGGAAGTCAACCCTCCAAACCTTCTGCTCATATGATAGATATATGTTCTTTCCATGAGATAGCTTCTGACAGTTGTGAATTTGAGGAGTTTTTGTTCTACTACAATGATCTCGACGCCACTAGTGCGTTATTGTTTGATCCAGCCACTTCTTACATGAACAGGGAATATAAAGGGTTCACTTTCCTTGATAATCTTGATTCACGGGACCCTTCTGTCGATAAGTCAATCCCCGAGTTCGAATCCTTTGACTTTTCAAACGAGTTAGTTGAGCTATCTGAGTCAGTCTCTTACGCTAACCATGAACCTTTTATGGGATCAAACTATCGTTCCCTTACCCTACCTTCCATCGTCTCTCCGCTGACACTTAATCTCAAGCTGCTGCCGTCTCATCTTAAGTATGCATATTTATATGAAAATGATTCTTTGGCCGTCATCATATTAGTTTCTCTAGACTTAGAGCAAGAGAGAGCTCTTTTGTCTGTCTTGAAATCGAATCGGCAAGATTTCGGTTGGATAATGGCGGACATCAAAAGGATTAGCCACTTGATTGTTGAACATAATATACATATGATGGATGGGGCCAAACCAGCCCGTGACCCACAAAGACGGTTGAATCTCGTCATGAAAGAGGCGGTGAAGAAAGAAATCATCAAATACTTAGATAATGGTATAATTTACCCAATATCTGATAGGCAGTGGGTAATTAATATTCACGTTGTCCTTAAAAAGTCTGGCATCACGGTCATAACTAATGAGGCAAATGAGTTGATTCCAACTCGCACCCAAACCGAGTGGCGGGTAAGTATTGATTATAGAAAACTCAATACCATGACGAGGAAAGATAACTTCCCTTTACCCTTCATTGACCAGATGTTGGAACACTTAGCTGGACATGAGTTTTACTGTTTCTTGGACGGTTACTTAGGCTACAACTAGATTCCCATCACCGATAAGGATCAAGATAAGACAACTTTTACTTGTCATTTCGGCAGACGCATGCCCTTTAGGTTATGTAATGCTACATTTCAGCGGTGTATGATGGGGATATTCTCTAATATGGTCGAGAATTTTCCGAAAATATTCATGGACGATTTCTCCATATTTTGGGATTCCTTCGAGGAATACTTACCTCATCTTGACACTGTTTTTACCCGCTGTAAGAACAAGAATCTAACTTTGAATTCGGAAAATGTCATTTCATAGTTCAAGAAGGTATTGTCTTAGAGCATATCATCTCACGAAAAGGCATTGAGGTAGACAAAGTTAAAATAAATGTCATTTCCAACCTTCCTCCTCCCAAATGCGTCAAACAAATACGATCCTTTCTTGGCCATGCTGGTTTTTATAGACGGTTCATCAAGGACTTTAGCAAGATTGCTAGACCCTTAACTATTCTCTTGGCCAAGAACACAACATTTCACTTCGACTCGGATTACTTAGCTACGTTTGAATCACTTAAATATTCTCTCACTACTGCCCCCGTTCTATTATCTCCAGACTGGAATCACCCTTTTGAGTTTATGAATTGTAACACCCTAGTTCATTTATACCAGTTCCAGTTATCTTATTTGCTTATTTATGGTATTTTCTTGATTTATCGTGTTTTGGGTGCGAATAGTATTTCAAATTAGTATTGCATCCGACCCAACCCGCTTGCTTGAAACTTGTTTGATTCATATTAATGAATTATCTTGACTTGTTACATAGGCATGTGCATTTTCATGAATACTGCATACTGGCATTTTATTTGGCATTGCATCTTTTACTATATAACATTTTAAGCCATATAAAATAATTTAAAATTACATAACATGGCCTGCATGATACCCATAACCCTGTGGTAGCATCCGCGCATCTTGTTGTCGTCCCGTTCGGTGAAACGGACGTGTTTGGATGGCTACACGCACGTACGTGCATCCGTTCTTGGGGGTATGCTTTTTCGTTACCTGAGCTTTCATTTTGAAATTTGGACGTCGCATATATTTTTCATATTTTAAATCTGAATTTTTAGACCCGACCCGAGCGTGTTTTGGAATATTTCTGTATCCCGCCAAAATTCAAATTATTTAAATATTTAATATTTCGTTTGACAGTTCATATTTTAAAATCCCTAACTAAAAAAATATTTTTCTCAATTAAATCCTAACCAATAAAACAGTTTCTCTCTCTCTCTCTCTCCCCTTCTCTTTTTCTCTCCGCTGGGCCCCACACTCCAGCTCTCTCTCTCAGCCGCTCTCTCTTTCTTTTCTTTTTCTTTCTCCCCCACTAAATTCCAAATTTCTTTCTCCTCTCTCTCTCTCCCCTCTCGCTCTCTCTATCTCTCTCCTCTCGCTTCTCACTCTCTCTCTCTCCCCTCTCGCTCTCTCTATCTCTCTCATCTCGCTTCTCACTCTCTCTCTCGCGATCGCTGTAGCGATCTTGGATGCGGTCACCTCCCTCCACGATCCCGTCACCTCCCTTAACAAACTCCCATGATCCTCGTCTTCCTCCCTTCTTTAAAAACCCAACGAGCCTTCTCACTTCAACCCATCCTCATCTCTCAAACCCTAACCTTAAAACTCTCACTGCCTCATCACCCTCACTCCCTCAGAGCCTCCTCATTTCCTCTCTTCCTCCTCCTCCTTCTCCCTTCAATCCCAAGCACCCCTGCACACACCCTGCACACCTAGAAACCCATCACCTCACAGCCGACGACCCCAGTTTCACACCACCACCACCATCATCTCCTCCTCTCCCTCTCCTCTGCATTTCTTCTCTTCATCTCTTCCCTTCACCCAAACCCCAGCAAGCAACAGAACCCTAACCCTAACTCCTCTAAAACCAAACCCTTGATTTTCGGAGCTCCGGTCATCGCTGTTGACACCCTCACTCCTCCTCTCTGCAACCCCAGTAAGCTTTCTTCTTCTATCATCTTCTTCTTCCTCCTCCTTCTTTCTTTCTTTTCATTTCTTTGATTCTTGAATGTTGTAATCTCATAGTTCGCCGGAGCCGGGATCGACGCCGACGATCCAGACGACGTACCTTACCTATGTGATCACCCTCGTGCGTTACTTGGACCCATTCCGTGTACCGTGCGTGCATCGCGGCTTTTTACCGACATCGGACGTACCGTGCATATCCGTTTCTTGATCCGTCTAGGAAAGTTTATCTTGCTACATGCTACATTACTTTATGTATATCTATTTTAATAAATATAATACTGGTATTTCAAATTATGCACCCCATGTTTATTTTTACAGTTTTTCGACATCCGTCTGCATCCGTACGTGTTACGTCACATCTAGCGCATGCAAACCTAGCTTGTTACATACTATATTACAATATATTGTACCCAATGAAATATTTACATCACATATTGCTTAGTTGTACATCCCACATTACCATTTTATAGTTTTACTGTGTTCGGATACCCGTTTGCATCCATCTTATTTAAAATATATATAACTGCATCTATAGATCACATTAATACATAATACTGTGATATTCACATCCCATGTTTAATAAAGTGCATCCTAATTAGTATTGGAACTATAAATGAAACCCTAATCAATAATTGTGCATCCATTGATTTTATACCTACCATGTTACATTATTTCATTGTATTAGTTGATTTCGTGCATTCATACTTGCTACAGTTGATTATGAATACCTATATGTTACCTGTGCACTACATGACTTGACCTGATACCCTATTTGACATGACTTGATACATGTACACTACCTGACAGGACCTGATATATTACTACTTGACTTATTACCTGATCTTGTTACTAATACCAACAATCTTGACCTGTTGTCACATATCTTATGTCTATTTAGACAAGCATGTACCTACTTGATCCTGTGTTGGCTTTAGCTCCCGATTTATCAATACCTGACTTACACACATAACTTTGGGGGTATGGGAAAATCAAGATTGTTACTGAACGTAACTCAAAGGGCTATTACATCCTGTACCGTGGTCCCGTGGGGGTATGAACGGGACATAGACTCACAGTCTATTATATATTGTACCGTGGTCCCATGGGGAATGAACGGGGCATAGACCGATGGGTTACGATGAGGATTACATTAATTGATTTCGAATAACTTTAGAGTAGATTACCCTATAGCACAGTTTAGACTACTCACTGCACTTCACATGTTTATATCATGTTCACTGATATAAATTCATGTTACGGTTTACTTATGACTTGTTACTGTTCATACTTCATGCATGCATTTTTCATCACATCTTGCTTGCTTAAAATTATTGATATTATGACACACTGACGTCTGCGTTTTGCATGGCCCAGATCCATTATCCTTGTCACAGGCAGTCCAGGAGTATTTTGATCAACAGGCTGAGCAGTGAGGACCTGTTATTAGTTTAGTTTAGTTTCCTTTCAGTATTTCATTCCTGATGTGAGCCCGCATTATGGAACGTACATTCCAGTTTATTATTGTACTTGGATCTTTTGCTTCCGCATTATTTTATTTCATGACTCATTTATTCTGGCTTATGGACATGTGTTAGATAGTTTATTACTGTTCTTGATATCTCTACAGCCGTAATGTGACTGTGGAGGGATATTTCCTATCCACAGGTAGTATGGTTGGCTCTGTCACGTGCCTATCTTAGCGCACTCTGGAAAGCGGGGCGTGACAAGGTTTCTTTGGTATCAGAGCCATAGGATTTAGGTTGATCGGGTTTGATTCTTTTGTAGTTGGGTATTGGACCCAATACACAAATCAGAATACTCGTGATTGAGAACATATCCTGCCACTTTACCATCTTGCCATTTTTTTGAATCTTAACTTCCTCCTGATCCTTACCTTGACGATAAGCAAACCTCTTTGCATCTCGACTTGAAACTTTGGTTTCCTATTGTTTATCTCTAGAATTTGGACGACTTGGGTGGAGTTATGTGATTGTAACTATGTACCGCGGCATGGTTACAATGCGGTACTCTATTTAAGTAACTTGGAGTTCTAGTCTTGATTCATATCCTTGATCTATGGTCATTATTCATCAAAAGTTTGAATCTGTTATCATACTAATCCTTTCGGTGTTTTGGTTTCAGGAACATGGCAGACAGAAATGTGAAATCGTACTAGAGGCGATGACACCGCGTTACTTTGAGTAATTCGTGGCATGCTGGAGAACCAGAAGCGGCAGACCGAGCTGAACCAGCGGCAAGCCGAAGCTTTTCAGGAAGGTTTGCGGACTGTCCAGCAGTCCGTAAACAATGTTGTGGCCAAACCAGTTGAGCGTATGGGTACCGTGGTGGATTTCAGGAGACTTGGTCCGTCCGTCTTTACTGGTCTGGAGGAGCCGTTGCCAGCGGAGCAGTGGCTGGTTGATACGGAGAATTTGCTCGTTGCAGCACAGATTCCAGAGGACAAGAGAGTAGATGTGGTACGCATCCAATTAGTGGACTATGCGCGTGAATGGTGGCTTGTGGAAGAGACCCGCTTGCCCAAGCCGATCAGTTGGGCAGATTTTTTGAAGAGTTTCTTGGAGAAGTTCTTCCCGCAGACTGCACAGAAAGAAATGGAAGAAAAGTTTATCCATTTAAAGCAGAATGGCGGATCCGTGGATGCACATACGGCTGAGTGGACATGGCTCAGTCGATTCACTGGACTTTTGGTGGCCAAAAAAGCTGATAAGGCACGAAGGTTTATGCGCAGCTTGGATGTGGACATCCAAAGGCATATTATATCTCTGGGTCTGACCACCTTCTCACAAGTGCTTACAGCGGCCCGAGAGCAGCAGAGCCTATCTATGAAGACTGGGGGTACACAGCAGCAAGCAGTGGTTGTACGGAAGCCAGCGTTTACACCAAACCGAGCGCATACACGCAGAGGTATTCCGGTGAATAGGCGTGGTGTTGTACCTATGAAGAGGACCGTCGCAACCGAGCAGAAAGGTAGAGCATTTTACGACTTCTGCCAATGATCGGGTCATTTCTAGAAAGATTGTCGAAAGAGACTTGGACTTTGCCTTGTCTATGGATCAGCGAATCATACCATTGATACTTGTCCGTCGAAGCTTCGTCTTAAGGATGATGTTCAGAGGCCACCGCAGAAGCAGTTTCAGGGGCAGAAGCAGTTGCCTCAAAGACCCAATCAAGCTCGAGCTTTTACCCTGACAGCTGAAGAAGCTAAGACTTCAGAGGAAGTTGTTTCAGGTATCCTACTTGTTCATGGTTTTCCTGCATTAGCGTTATTCGATTCTGGTGCATCTCATTGTTTTATGTCGTCCAAGTTTATTGCTGCACACTCGATTCCTTGCACGATCTTATCTAGTTGTTGGGACATACACACTGGGAATGGGAAGATCATAGCTAGTAGAGAATGCAAGGTTTGTTTTGTTGTTATTTGCGGACAGGAATTATTTGCAGATTTCTTGGTGATTGATACTGACAGTTATGAAGTTGTCTTGGGAATGGATTTTCTCGGCACTTTCCACGCTCACATTGATTGTAGGGCAAAGAAAGTGATTTTCCAGATTCCCGGACATCCGGAGTTTATCTTTACTGGAGGAAGCAGTTCTGTCGGGCCAGTCGAGTTTAGGGCTAGGCCGACAAATAACTTTCTTTCGTCGATGGAAGTTGTTAAGGAAGAAGTGCCAGCTGTAGTTCGAGATTGGACGTGTTCGAGGACATTTCAGGTTTACCGCCGAAATGAGATGTAGGGTTCACGATCGATCTTGTTCCTGATGCAGCGCCAGTCTCAAAGGCGTACTATCCAATGGCACTAGTGGAGTTGGAAGAAGTCAAGAACCAGGTTACCGAATTACTTGAGAAGGGTTGGATTCGCAGCAGTAATTCACCTTGGGGAGCTCCAGTTCTTCTAGTCAAGAAGAACCGGAGCTTAGTGGCGAATTATTCGAGCAGCTTAGTGGCGCGAGGGTATTCTCGAAGCTGGATTTGCGATCCAGATATCATCAGGTCCGAGTTAAATCAGAAGATATTTGCAAGACGGCGTTCCGAACTCGGTATGGACATTACGAGTATTTAGTGATGCCCTTCGGAGTAATGAATGCACCGGCGATATTTATGAACTTGATGAACCGAATCTTTTCACCATTCTTAGACCAGTTTATAGTGGTGTTCATTGATGATATTCTGGTTTACTCGAGGAGCATAGAAGAGTATGCAGAACACTTGAAGATCGCACTGCAGACATTGAGGCAAGAAAGATTGTATGCAAAGATGAGCAAGTGCGAGTTTTGGCTTGAAGAAGTGAAGTTTTTGGGGCATGTCGTGTCCGGAGATGGAATCGCCGTTGATCCTGAGAAGATTGCAGCAGTTCGAGATTGGCCGATTTCGAAGAGCGTAGCAGAGATCAGAAGTTTTCTTGGACTTGCCGGGTATTACAGAAGGTTCGTGGAGAATTTTGCCCGTTTGGCTGAGCTTTTAACCAAGCTTACGTGTAAGGAAGTACCATTCGTATGGACGGAAAAGTGTGCGTCAGCTTTTGAGGCATTGAAGCAGAGATTGATAACCGCTTCTATTTTAACCGTGCCAGACAGTTCTGGAGGATTGGTGATTCACAGTGATGCATCTGGGAAAGGATTGTGATGTGTTTTGATGCAGCATGGGAAGGTTATAGCTTACGCATCGAGACAGTTGAAGACCCATGAGAAGAATTACCCAACTCATGATTTGGAGCTAGCAGCTGTGATTTTCGCTTTGAAGATTTGGAGACACTATTTATTGGGCGAAAGGGTCGAAGTATTCACTGATCACAAAAGCCTAAAGTATGTGTTCACACAGAAAGAGATTAACATGTGGCAGCGCAGATGGTTGGAGCTGATGGCTGACTACGATCTTGACCTTAAGTACCATCCGGGGAAAGTTAATGTTGTGCCGGATACGCTTAGTCGGTTGCCAGCAATTCAGATGTTGACTGCACAGAAGCAACTTATCGAAGACTTTCGGAGATTCGAGTTGGAGATTGTGATACTGCATTCTTTGGGACAGTTGATGCAGTTGCAAGTCCAATCGTCATTGATCGATAATATTAAAGCAGCACAGTTTCAGGACCCTAGATTGCAAAAGTTTCGAGAACAAGTTGAAGCTGGACTTCGAACGAACTTGTTGATTCATGAAGATAGTTCGTTGTGATATGGTAGCCGTTTGTGTGTACCAAAGGGAAACATTCACGAAGAAGTTATGAAGGAGGCACACAGTTCCGCATATTCCGTACATCCAGGAGGCACGAAGATGTACCGCGATTTAAGACAACATTTCTGGTGGGAAGGCATGAAACGGGAGATTGCCCGCTTTATAGCGAAGTGCTTGGTATGTCAGCAAGTTAAGGCTGAACATCAAAGGGTTGCTGGTTTATTGCAACCACTTCCGATTCCTCAATGGAAGTGGGAACATCTAACCATGGATTTCGTGACAGCTTTACCGCGAAGTCCAAAAGGCAACAATGCAGTTTGGGTGATAGTTGATCGATTAACCAAGGCAGCTCATTTCATGCCATTTCGAGTTGGTCAATCAACGGAAACATTGGAAGAACGGTACATGCAGGAGATTGTAAGATTACATGGAGTACCGGTGAGCATCGTGTCCGACCGTGACACCCGTTTCTTATCACACTTCTGGAGGAGCTTACAGAAAAGTTTAGGGACTCGATTAAAGTTTAGCACAGCCTATCATCCTCAGACAGATGGCCAGTCAGATAGAACGATCCAAACTCTTGAAGACATGTTGAGAGCTTGCATGTTAGACTTCAAGGGTTCATGGGAGGATCATCTACACTTGGTGGAGTTTTCTTACAATAACAGCTTTCAGGCGACTATTCAGATGGCTCCATTTGAAGCGTTGTATGGTCGCAAGTGTCGTTCACCTGTTTGCTGGGACGATGTTGGAGAAAGATGATTGTTGGGACCAGATTTGATCATGTAAACAGTGGAGAAAGTTAATACTATTCGGAATCATATGAAGGTAGCATAAGATCGGCAGAAGAGTTGGGCCGATACATCGAAAAGACTTCTAGAGTTCGCTGTTGGTGATCTGGTATTCTTGAAGATATCACCGACTAGAGGAGTGATTCATTTTGAGAGTCGAGGCAAGCTTAGTCCTCGATTCATAGGGCCTTTCGAGAATTTGGAGCGTGTTGGAGAAGTGGCTTATCGATTGGCTTTACCGCAATTTTTGGCGAATGTTCATGACGTGTTTCATGTATCTCAACTCCGTAAGTATGTTCGAGATGAAACACACGTACTGGATCATTCGGAGCTGACTGTAAGAGAGAATTTGACCTTTGAGGAGCGACCGATGTCGATTGTTGATCGAAGAGAAAAGGTTCTTAAGAACAAGGTTATCCCTCTCGTACTTGTTTCTTCGGGGAATCGCTCGCATGGAGAATCAACTTGGGAACGAGAAGACGAGATTCGATAGAAGTTTCCACATCTATTCTTGTAATTACTTGATTGTTTATCCTTCTTTGTTCTTGGAATTTCGAGGACGAAATTCTTTTTGTAGTTGGGTATAATGTAACACCCTAGTTCATTTGTACCAGTTCCAGTTATCTTATTTGCTTATTTATGGTATTTTCTTGATTTATCGTGTTTTGGGTGCGAATAGTATTTCACATTAGTATTGCATCCGACCCGACCCGCTTGCTTGAAACTTGTTTGATTCATATTAAAGATTTATCTTGACTTGTTACATAGACATGTGCATTTTCATGAATACTGTATACTGGCATTTTATCTGGCATTGCATCTTTTACCATATAACATTTTAAGCCATATAAAATAATTTAAAATTACATAACATGGCCTGCATGATACTCCTAACTCTATGGTAGCATCCGCGCATCTTGTTCTCCTCCCGTTCAGTGAAACGGACGTGTTTGGATGGCTACGCACATGTACGTGCATCCGTTCTTGGGGGTATGCTTTTTCGTTACCTGATCTTTCATTTTAAAATTTGAACGTCGCATATATTTTTCATATTTTAAATCTGAATTTTTAGACCCGACCCGGGCGTGTTTTGGAATATTTTTGTATCCCGCCAAAATTCAAATTATTTAAATATTTAATATTTCGTTTAACAGTTCATATTTTAAAATCCCTAACTAAAAAAATATTTTTCTCAATTAAATCTGAACCAATAAAACAGCTTCTCTCTCTCCATCTCCTTCTTTTTTCTCTCCGCTGGGCCCCACACTCCAGCTCTCTCTCTCAGCCTCTCTCTTCCCTTTCTCTCATTCTCTTCTTTCTCTCTCTCCCCCACTAAATTCCAAATTTCTTTCTCCTCTCGCTCTTTCTCTATCTCTCTCCTCTCGCTTCTCACTCTCTCTCTCGCGATCGCTGTAGCAATCTTGGATGCGGTCACCTCCCTCCACGATCCCGTCACCTCCCTTAACAAAATCCCATGATCCTCGTCTTCCTCCCTTCTTTAAAAACCCAACGAGCCTTCTCACTTCAACCCATCCTCATCTCTCAAACCCTAACCTTAAAACTCTCACTGCCTCATCACCCTCACTCCCTCAGAGCCTCCTCATCTCATCTCTTCCTCCTCCGCCTTCTCCCTTCAATCCCGAGCACCCCTGCACATACCCTGCACCCCTAGAAACCCATCACCTCACCGCCGATGACCCCAGCTTCACACCACCACCACCATCATCTCCTCCTCTCCCTCTCCTCTGCATTTCTTCTCCTCATCTCTTCCCTGCACCCAAACCCCAGCAAGCAACAGAACCTTAACCCTAACTCCTCTAAAACCAAACCCTTGATTGACGGAGCTCTGTTCATCGCCGTTGACACCCTCACACCTCCTCTCTGCAACCCCAGTAAGCTTTCTTCTTCTATCCTCTTCTTCTTCCTCCTTCTTTCCTTCTTTCTTTCTTTTCATTTCTTTGATTCTCGAATGTTGTATCTCGTAGTTCACCGGAGCCGAGATCGACGCCGACGATCCAGATGACGTACCTTACCTGCGTGATCACCTTCGTGCGTTACTTGGACCCGTTCCGTGTACCGTGCGTGCATCGCGACATTTTGCCGAAGTCGGACGTGCCGTACATATCCGTTTCTTGATCCCTCTAGGCAAGTTTATCTTGCTACATACTACATTACCTTATGTATATCTAATTTAATAAATATAATACTGGTATTTCAAATTATGCACCCCATGTTTACTTTTACAGTTTTTCGACATCCGTCTGCATCCGTACGTGTTACGTTACATCTAGCGCATGCAAACCTAGCTTGTTACATACTATATTACAATATACTGTACCCAATAGAATATTTACATCACATATTGCTTAGTTGTACATCCCATATTACCATTTTATAGTTTTACTGTTTTCGGATACCCGTTTGCATCCATCTCATTTAAAATATATATAACTGCATCTATAGATCACATTAATATATAATACTGCGATATTCACACCCCATGTTTAATAAAGTGCATCCTAATTAGTATTGGAACTATAAATGAAACCCTAATCAATAATTGTGCATCCATTGATTTTATACCTACCATGTTACATTATTTCATTGTATTGGTTGATTTCGTGCATTCATACTTGCTACAGTTGATTATGATTACCTATTTGTTACCTGTGCACTACCTGACTTGACCTGATACCCTATTTGACATGACTTGATACATGTACACTACCTGACAGGACCTGATATATTACTACTTGACTTATTACCTGGTCTTGTTACTAATGCCAACAATCTTGACCTGTTGTCCCTACGGATATATCCTTTGTCTATTTAGACAAACCTGTACCTACTTGATCCTGTGTTGGCATTAGCTCCCGATTTATCAATACCTAACTTACACACATAACCTTGGGGGTGTTGGGAAATCAAGATTGTAACTGAACGTAACTAAAAGGGTTATTACATCCTGTACCATGGTCCCGTGGGGTATGAACGGGACATAGACTCACAGTCTATTGTATATTGTACCATGGTCCTGTGGGGAATGAACGGGGCATAGACCGATGGGTTACGATGAGGATTACATTAATTGATTTCAAATAACTTTAGAGTAGATAACCCTATAGCACAGTTTAGACAACTCACTGCACTTCACCTATTTATATCCTGTTCTCTGATATATATTCATGTTACGGTTTACTTATGACTTGTTACTGTTCATACTTCATGCATGTATTTTTCATCACATCCTGCTTGCTTAAAATTATTGATATTATGACGCACTGACGTCTGGGTTTTGCATGGCCCAGATCCATTATCCTTGTCGCAGGCAGTCCAGGAGTATTTTGATTAACAGGCCGAGCAGTGAGGACCTGTTATTAGTTTAGTTTAGTTTCCTTTCAGTATTTCATTCCTGATGTGAGCCCGCATTATGGGACGTACATTCCAGTTTATTATTGTACTTGGATCTTTTGCTTCCACATTATTTTATTTCATGACTCGTTTATTCTGCCTTATGGACATCTGTTAGATAGTTTATAACTGTTCTTGATATCTCTACAGTCGTAATGTGACTGTGGAGGGATATTTCCTATCCATAGGTAGCATGGTTGGCTCTGTCACGTGCCTATCTTAGCGCACTCTGGAAAGCGGGGCGTGACATACATGATGCATCCGACTTTGCTATTGGTGCAGTCTTAGGACAACACATCGATAAGATGCCACATGTCATTTATTATACGGGTAAGACCTTGAACGATGCCTAAATAATCTATACAACCATAGAGAAAGAACTCTTGGCAGTTGTCTTTGCATTAGAAAAATTCAGGCCCTAACTAATTGGCTCTCCGGTCCTATTTTACACCGATCATTTTGCCTTAAGAAATCTTTTATCAAAGAAGAATGCTAAATCCAGGCTAATATGTTGGATCCTCTTGTTGCAAGAATTTAACCTTGTTATAAGTGTAAGGTTAGTATAGCACCCTATGAAGTGTTTTGAAGCATCACATGACCCAAAGTTATAATTTTTGAGGTGCTAAACTAACATGCAAGTGGATCGATCCTAGAAAATTAGGGTTATTAAACTTTAAGCTAGAAAAGATTAGGGTTTGAAGGCTACAACCTTTGTAGCTCCCCTTTGCTAGACTCCTTGGTGTCTTGGGTGTTGAGTCGAGGTCCTCTCGAAGTTCCATTGCGTCCACGACGATCCACCACGGAGCACTCCGTCCAAGCTCGCAACTTCGACAAACCGAAGAGAACACTCTAAACAAAGCGCCTAAGCTTGTATAGAATGATGTTGTGGTTAGGTTTCTCACTTCAAAAACCTTTCTTTTGTTGTATTTAGCTCACTAGAAAAGACTAGAGAGAAAGATATGAAGGAGGATGAAGATGGTGGCTAAAATGAACAAGAGGTATATGAAAATAACCTTGAGTTAAAAAGAAAAAGAAATATATATCACTATATATATTTATTTCCTTCTTAACTCCAACCATGATTAAATCATAGATAGTTAATTTAACTTGGGTTTTGAATGATAAAGAGAAGGATAACCCTTGGTTAGTGGTAGTTGAGATAGGTTAGGTTAGAAGAAGAATGTAGAAGCAAGAATGTTTATGCTTTCCTTTTTCATTTTACTTTAAAACCAAAATTAAATAATTATCCATTGTTTAATCTATGGTGTGAGGCTTATATTGCCACCATTTCCATATATAATCAACCATGATGGTTTGATGTATGTATGTGTACATGTATGCACATCTACATGTGCATGAAACTAAAAAAGAAGAAAGAAACACATGCATGCATGCATACATCCATCAAACCCTAGAAAGGTTTTAAGTGAGAAAACTATTGGTTAAATGATAAATCAACACTTGATTTATCAATCCAGTCATATCTCATATGACCCCACCAAAAGCAGTTCACCCGATCAATGTTCGGTATCATATACGCACATTTCAATCGGGTGCATGCGCATATCGCATATGCGCACCACAACGTTTCGCCTGGACTGGGTAACTCCTCTGTGGGACTCTAAGACTCGTCAATACGCCGGCAGAGGGTAATGATCATATCAAGTACCCTCAAGCCGCAAGCGGTCAGCTAAACGTAACGGCCACCCGGGTATTGAGCGATCAGAAGACAACAAGCGAACCTGCTACAACTCCCGTCGAGCCATCCGGAAACACTACCGTACAGTCCGGTCTCTTCGTCAGATATGCTGCATATCGAGCCTAGGGATGGTCACGTCGACCCCAATAACTCAATAAGTCGTGTCGGTGAATGGTCTATAACAGATCGAGAAACTACTGATAACACTTATCAGCAAATCTCAGCAGCCCTGGCCAGGGACTTGCTGTTATAACCAGTCGGGCACTGCACAGCATCAACTCCCAATACCGGGAGAGACAAAACCCCTCCTATCGCTCATCGTTTTCGTGTGTCTCGGGACTGTACCCAACGGCCACCTGTTTGCACGACTCAGTAGAGCCGTGGTAGGGTGGCAATCAAAGTGCAGTGGGAGAACACACAAGACTCCATGACGATCTCGGGTCTACAGACTAACCTGTACCAGTGTCACCTGAGAACTGCTATCCGACGATAGATATAATTCCATATAGGAGTTCTCGGTGAGTCCGTCCAGTGTACCCAGTCACCACTGAGCACCCGTATATGATCTTGATGTCAAACATCGATGAATGTGGGAACATCCATCGCCCATCGTATGGGTCTAGTATCATATATGCTAGTCTACTCTGGTATATCAATGCCCCATCTCGATATACCTACGACTAGGGACGTTCCAGGATATGCTTATAGACTACAGATGTCCCACTAGTATGATCTCCATCATAATCAGAGTAGTCAAGCCGATATCCTCAGGGCTTTATCAGCATGTATGAATGAATAAAAGCATGATCAAATCAACATGTCAGATAAAGAAGAACCAGATAGCATACTATCATGTCGAGCAAGAATGCAAACTGAATATATATACATGTATAGATGCATCCACTATCACATAATGGCCTCTAGGGCACATATATCCAACAATCTCCCACTCGCACTAAGGCCAGTTATTGGCGTATCTCATACCCAACATCTCAAAAAGTCGCTCATGCTGTGGCTGAGGGAGGGCCTTGGTGAGTGGATCCGCGGCGTTGTTCTTTGTGTCAACTCTCTTAATCTCGATCTCGCGGCGATCTACAATCTCCCGGATCAAATGAAAGCACCTCAGGATATGTCTGGACCGCTGATGGGATCTGGGCTCCTTGGCTAACGCCATTGCCCCATTATTGTCACAATACAAATGTATTGGATCAATAATGGTTGGAACTACTCCTAGCTCCGAGACGAACTTCTTCATCCAGACGGCTTCCTTGGCGGCATCATTTGCAGCAATGTACTCAGCTTCCATCGTAGAGTCTGCAACGGTATCTTGTTTGGAACTCTTCCAACTTACCGCCCCTCCATTGAGGGTAAATACAAACCCTGAGATAGATTTGCTGTCATCCTTATCGCTCTGGAAGCTCGAATCGGTAAAGGCCTCCATTTGGAGATCTTTATTACCATACACCAAGAACAATTTTTTAGTCCTTCGTAAGTACTTAAGAATGTTCTTCACAGCTGTCCAGTGGTTCTCCCCTGGGTTGGATTGATACCTGCTTACAACACTAAGTGCATAAGCTACATCTGGGCGTGTACATAACATCGCATACATTATAGATCCTACTGCCGAAGCATAAGGTATAATGCTCATGCGAGCTCTCTCTTCATCGGTCTTTGGACAAGAATCCTTGGAGAGAGTGACTCCATGGCAAGCGGGTAAGGCACCCCGCTTGGAGTCTTCCATACTAAACCTCTTTAGGATGGTGTTGATGTACCTGGTTTGGGACAGTCCCAATAACTTTTTGGATCTATCCCTATAGATCCTTATGCCCAGGATGTATGTGGCATCACCCAGGTCCTTCATGGAGAACCTCAGTGATAAGAATGATTTGACCGACTGTAGCATAGGAATATCATTTCCTATCAGAAGAATGTCATCTACGTACAATACGAGGAATGTGACAGCTCTTCCTACAGCCTTCCTATAAACACAAGGTTCATCTGGATTTTTGATGAAATCAAACTCTTTGATAACATCATCGAAACAGATGTTCCAACTCCGAGATGCCTGCTTTAACCCATATATGGATTTAAGCAATCTACATGCTTTCTCGCTGCTCCCACTGTCAATGAAGCCCTCTGGCTGATCCATATAAACACATTCTTCTAAATCTCCATTTAGAAATGCTGTTTTAACGTCCATCTGCCAGATTTCATAGTCGTAGTGAGCAGCAATAGCAAGTAGGATCCGAATGGATTTAAGCATGGCTACGGGCGAAAAAGTTTCGTCATAGTCCAGACCTGGTCTTTGACGAAAACCTTTCGCCACCAGTCTTGCCTTATAGGTCTCTACCTGCCCATCCACACCAATCTTTCTTTTAAAGATCCATTTGCACCCTACAGGTTTTACCCCAGGGGGTACAACGTCCAAAGTCCATACTTTGTTGGTGTACATAGACTCCATTTCGGATCTCATGGCATCCAGCCACTTCACAGAGTCACCACTCGTGATAGCTTGCTGAAAACTGGTAGGATCATCATCTTCCATGATACAGTCTTCTCTGTCACCATCAATTAGGAAACCGTAGTACCTCTCCGGTGGGCGAGAAGTCCTACCAGATCTACGGAGTGGCCGAGGTTCTTCAGTTTCTGCTGCAACAGTTGGTTCAACCAAATCGTCATTTGTAGTTTGTGTCTCTAGAACCTCTTCTAGATCCACCACTTTGCCATCATCTTTATCTGTGAAAAACTCTTTTTCCAAGAATGTGGCATGTTGAGAAACAAACACTTTTTGTTCCTCTTTGTGGTAGAACAGATATCCATAAGAATTCTTTGGATATCCCACAAAGTTACACATGACTGACCGTGTCTCGAGTTTGTCCGGATTCTGCTTTTTAACATAGGCCGGGCAACCCCAAATCTTAATTCTTTTAAGAGATGATCTCTTCCCATTCCATATCTCATATGGCGTGGTAGACACGGCTTTGGTTGGAACCCTGTTTAGCAGAAACGCTGCAGTCTCCAATGCATGCCCCCAAAACGAGACTGGTAACTCAGCGTCACTCATCATGGACCGGACCATATCTAATAGGGTCCTATTCCGTCGTTCTGACACACCGTTGTGCTGTGGTGTGTAAGGAGGAGTGAGCTGAGAGAGAATCCCATTCTCTTTTAGGAAGTTTGCAAATTCTGTACTGAGATACTCTCCACCTCGATCTGATCGAAGCATCTTAATACTCAAGCCGGTTTGTTTTTCTACTTCTTGTTTATATTCAATGAATTTCTCGAAAGCGTCGGACTTGTGCTTTAATAAAAATACATGACCGAATCTTGAGAAATCGTCAGTGAATGTAATGAAGTATGAAAAACCGCCTCTAGCCTGTGTAGACATAGGCCCACATACATCACTATGTATGAGGACCAGGAGCTGAGTAGCTCTTTCTCCGTGTCCGGTAAACGGAGTTTTGGTCATTTTACCCTTGATACAAGACTGGCAAGTCGCATAAGATTTATATTCAAAAGGATTTAAATATCCATCTTTGTGTAACTTGTTTAGCCTTGTTTCGTTAATATGACCAAGTCTACAGTGCCAAAGAAAAGCTTCATTTAATTCTGAAAGTTTTCTTTTATTAGTGTGTTGTATACTGAAAACTGTGTGTTGATTTAGGACATATATTCCGTTATTAAGTGTACCATACCCAACCAACATTTGATTCAGGTGAATGTTCATAACATTGTTTTGCAATACAAAATTATACCCTTCATTGTCCAACAAAGAAACGGATATTATATTACATAGCATATCAGGTACAAAATAACATGGATTCAAAATCAAAATACATCCAGACGGCAACCCCAAGTGATACTCTCCCACTGCGACTGTATGTACATTGGAACCATTTCCAACGCGGAGAGTATGGTCACCTGTCTTCAAAACCTTGCTATTTCTCAGCCCCTGCATAGAATTGCAAATGTGAGAACCTGAACCGGTATCCAATACCCAGGAAGCAGAGTTTATAGAAAAACAGTTTTCAGTCACAAACGCACCTGAAGCGGAAGCATCACCATGCTTCTTCTTGAGACTTAAGTACTCTGTGCAGTTGCGCTTCCAATGTCCTGTCTTGTGGCAATGAAAACACTCGCCTTTCCCTGGGTCTCCAGCCGTGGACTTTCCCTTTCCCTTCACCTTTTTGACTCCGCCCTTAGGATTAGTGGGTTTCTTCTTTTTCTTTCCCTTGGCCTTAGCTTTCGGGCGAGAAGAAGAAGACTGTCCAATAGTCATAACGGGAGTCTTTGCTGACTTCATAGTGCTCTCTGCACTCCTTAACATATTAAGGAGTTCAGGGAGTTCCTTCTCCATGCCATGCATGTTAAAGTTCACTATGAACTGAGCAAAGGTGGAGGGGAGGGATTGCAGAATAATATCTATATATTGCTCATTTTCCATTGTCCATCCAAGGTCCTCAAGCTCTTCTATAAGAGCTATCATCTTCAAAACATGGTCTGCTACTGGTGTGCCAGGGGCCATCCGCATATGAAACAGTTTCTTTGATGCTTCGTATCGTAATACGCGGGACTGTTCCCCATACAACTCCTTTGTATGGAGCAATATCCCATGAATGTCCATTTCCTCGTGCTGCTTTTGATGTGTGTTGTCCATCGATGCAAGCGCGAGGCATTTTGCCGTGGCACAGTCAGCGTCCCATGTCTTGCGGACTTCAATGTCCGCAACTGAGGATTTTGGGCCTGGGACAGGCGGGGCTGAAGCCGTGAGGACATATGATACTTTATCATAAGTCAAGGCGATCTTCAGATTCCTTAGCCAGTCTTTATAGTTGGTCCCATTCAGTTTGTTCTTATCTAGTAGAAGCTTAAGTCCAGTCATTGGTATCTGCCATTAAGAGAGAGAAAAGAATACACTCAGCGAAAGCTCTTGCACAGATTAGATTGGTTTATTATCTTGTCTAATCGATGTTTCCCACTGCTTTTTATCAAGTTTTCTTTCAAACCTTAAAAAGAAAAACTAGCCAGGATTAATTACAGTCTACAACTTCGCTAACCGTTCAGCCAGGCCAGTGTCGGTACTTTGAGGGAGGTTCCCCGTGCTTTCGCACAGACCTAATTAGAGTAAACCTCGTTTTCCCAGAGGCGGAGCCCCGTTAACACCTTTCTAGACACCTAATAAGTTAGCTAATTGTAAACTGTAACACTCTCCTAGGAGCAACTATTGCCCACAGTGGGATCGGGATCCAACCATCATATGGAAAGTATGCAATCTCATTGCAAATTTCAACACTTGAAATTCCCGATGTGGTTTTTACCCCTAATACTCGTGACCTTGGCTAAGGTCAACAAATCACGAGCACTATTCAAGCTCAACCCGTCATTTCTTGATTAATTAGACCCGTTCACATGACCCTTGGCTAAGGTCAACAAAGTCATATGCCCGTCCTAATTAATCTGCATCATATGCGTTTGTAGGAAGACATCACTTAGCTACCGTACACTACGCCTTGGCTAAGGTCAACAAACGTAGCACGAATACTAAGTACTCTACTTCCTAAAATGACGGAGGGTTGCGGATGATTTTTAAGAAAATCTTTAACGCTTTGAGCTTGATATCGTTGTAGAATCAAAAGGTTTTCAAAAGGAGTGGCTTAAGCTCCGCAGTTTTGAAATATAGCTTTTTCATAAATAGCCGAGTAATTTTTAAATCCGATTCTACAACATCTTTTAGGTTTATTTTCTTTAAATTAATCACATTAATGTAATCCCATCTTTTAAGTCCTTAAGCCAATCACAGAAAAGAAACGAAAATAACACGTACGCTTATGCCATCCGCATTCGCCGCAATGTTCCGTTATGCACCGTTAGGTTACTTAACTAACGGCATACCGGGACGGGACTAGCGCGGGTGTAAAACATAAGCAACGTCTACTATATATCATATATATAATGTGTCATTCGTCTCAGATATCACAGAACACAGGCAGCAGAAATATAGATATAACGTGGGATATACTAGGACGTCCGTATTTAGTATTTAGCCAGAATAGAAAATACGGATTCCACAGTCGCGATGAATAGCCAAGCCCACACCCTGGACCCCTACGAGAGCGGCAAGTGACCCTACCAATCCTGGAGTTTAGGAGACCCGGTCTCGACTCCTCGAGATGGCCTCCCACTGAACCCCAGAACCCGGTCACCTGTGCTCTCCTCCTTGGGTCCATCCTAATGCGGAAAAGTAAATAATATACAACACTGGTGACACAACCGCAACCTGGAAGTGCCCCAAATAAAAGAATATTACATTACATTTGAATTTACATGAATGAAAATATAAAACTCTCATCTCACAATAAGAGACAAAAGTGGATGTGAAAACGTCGTGGCTGACCATCTTTCACTACTTTTTTCTTCACCAACGTTGACCTTGCCAATAAACGACTCTTTTCCAGACGAACAACTCTTAACCCTATCTTGCGAACCTTGGTTTGCTAATATCATCAACGGGACTATTTTGCGACCCTATCTTGCGACCATATTTAGCAATGGGACTTCTACCCAGCGAATGGTCAAATCAAGACAATCACAGATTGTTAGCCTATATAAAACACTTTTACTGGGATGTACCTTATTTGTTCAAATATTGTCCCGATCAGATCATTCGCCGGTGTGCCCAAATAATGAGTTCAGGAGTGTATTGCTTCTGCCATGATCAAGCATGTGGCAGTCACTTTGGCCCAAGAAAAACTGCGGAAAAAGTTTTGCAATGCGGCTTTTATTGACCAACGCTATTCAAAAGATGCACATGATTATTGCAAAATTTATTCACGATGTCAGCACTTGGGTCAGATTTCATGGAGGAACGAGATGCCGCTCCAACCAATCTTGGTTGTTGAAATATTTGATGTGTGGGGAATTGATTTCATGGACATGTTTCCCAACTCTTTTGGGAACTTATACATTTTCTTAGCGGTTGATTATGTCTCTAAATGTGTTGAAACAATTCCGAACCGTACTAATAACAATAAGGTTGTCATTAAGTTCCTTAAAAAAATATCTTTTCTCAGTTCGGGCACCCTCACGCTATCATTAGCGACAATGGGACGCATTTCTGCAATCGGTCTTTCGAGACTTTGCTGCGGAAATATTCAATCAACCACAAGCTTTCTACGCCCTATCATCCCCAAACGAGCGGGCAAACTGAAGTCTCCAATCGATAGATCAAGCAAATTTTGGAAAAAACGGTTTCTAAGAACCGTAAAAATTGGTCTTCTAAACTGACTGATACTTTTTGGGCATTTCGCACTGCATATAAGACCGATCTTTGCATGTATCCTTATTGGCTGGTTTTTTAGAAGGCTTGCTACCTCCCTGTCGAGATTAAACATAGGGCAATGTGAGCAATTAAAAAGTTTAACTTCGATTTTGACTAAGCGGGCAGTTATCGGAAGCTGCAATTAAATGAGTTGAGCGAGCTTCGTGATAAAGCCTACGATAACGCGGTTATAGTAAAAAACCGAACAAAAGTGTTTCACGACAAACATCTTTTGCGAAAAACATTCACACCGGAACAACAAGTCCTTATTTACGATATTTGTCTCCATCTTCATCCGGGTAAACTGAGATCTCGTTGGATAGGACCTTTTGTGGTGCGGTATGTATACCCGTACGGAGCAGTGAATGTAGAAAATGTTAAAGACGGTTCCATTTTCAAACTAAATGGGTATAGATTAAAACCACACTTTTCTGCTGACCCATCGGAGGAGCTCCTGTTCTTGCAGGAGCCGCTTTATCACGTCTAATTTTCCTCCGCCTCTCCACTATGCTTCGGTTTTCCTGGCATAAACAGTGGCAACACTGTTTAAACTAAGAATGGAGGTGTGTATATTAGTTTCTTTCTTTAAAAAAATGTGTGCTAAGAACAAGTTTGGGGGAGGCTTTCCATTTGATTAACTTTTGACCCTCTCATTCTCCAACCAAGTCTCCAAGTTTTTGCGCTCGACAACAGTATCAGTGAGGACACTGCTGCAAACAGGTTTAGGGGGAGCTTTGTATTTATTCATGTATCATTTTGCACTATAAAAAAATTGTGAAAATAAAAATTAGAAAATGAAAAATTCATATGAAAGAGAGGAAGAGACTTAAGAAATGCAAGAAAATTAGATATTTTAGAACGAAACTAGTAATACATGGTCATGAGCTGTTGTCCCAAGGGTTAGTAAGATGAAGAAATTACTAGTCTACAGATAGAAATAAGTCTGAAAAATAGTCCTTATTCTTGAGTCCAGACTTCAGAATGTTGATACCCTACTATACGCATTTGCACACATCTTAAAACTTGGGATAGTAGAGGATACCTTGAAATTCTCTTGCCTGAAAATCTTAATATGAAAAAAATCAACAAAATATAAATGGTGCATAAAATAAAATTTAAAAGAAAAATGAACACTGGTTTTGTAATTACTTAAGGCGGCATATAAAAAATATAGCAAGGGTACCTTATCACTTAGTGCCTTAAACTAACTGGTTTGGGGGTCACTGCTAAGGCTTAGGTGTTGCAAGATTAGAATATTGCTAAATACGCTTTAATAAGTGAGCACATTCAGTAATCGGTTGATTAGTACCTTAAGAAATACTAACGGTCACATGAAGATGTGTAAGAAAATCCATCTAAAACATCACCGACTAAAAAGTACTAAGAAATATAGACAAAGGGTATGCTAGCTTAAATTGAATTCTCCAAGTGTAAAGATGACTTTTACACACACGTAGGGATATATGATCGACGTTTGAAGGAGAGATAGGGAGGAAGACTAAAGAAGATATTTTATTGAGGGAGGATATGATTTCCAACATCTTTTCAAGACCATTAAGATAGGGCTTATGAAAACTAAAATATTAGTGTAGTTTGAAACTCTTATTTTCAAGTTTTTCATTTATATGTTCTTATCTTTGCATATAATTTTCGTCTGCTTTCCTTTATTTTCTAAATTTTTGGATTTTGTGGGTGTAATCCACTAAAAACCCTCAGAAGACAACACTCCTTCTATTAAGGACATCTAGAGATTTAAGGCTTGTTGCACGAGTTAAATGCAATCATGTTGTCTACGAAAGTATGCTAGGTTTTTCTTTTTCTTTTTCTTTTTAAAATAAAATAGTTTTCTCGAGACGTTCAAAAGATAAGTTTGGGGGTATTTGATCAGTCATATTTATTGCACATTTTTACAGTCATTTTGCCTATTATTATTAATTACTAAAAAGTGTTACTTGTAATTTAAGAACATATGTAGGTTTATTTGTAAAAAGATTTTGTCATATGTTTCTTAATTTATAATTAATATAATTGGGGGAATATATGTATATCATATTTAAATAAAATATCCATGAGATTCTTAATTATGAAAATATGCATATCATGTCATATCAAATATTTTTAACCATTATTATTAAGATATCATATCCGTAATTTAATTGGTTGGAATATTATCTCAAATAAAACAAATGCTACTAATTATTTGATTTGAGATATTGTGCAGGTATTAAAATAATAAATCAGTTCAGGGCTACAACATAAGTAGGAGATCTACATCAAATCGAGTTAGCAAACTAAATCTGCCGAATTTTAGGAGTAAATTGAAGATTCTCGCAGCTACAGAGAGAAAAATATATTTTCAAAATATATTCATCAGAAGGATCTCCTAATATCAAGAGAAGAAAACATAAAAAATTTGGAGAAAAGATTCCACCAAACGGCGGCGGTTCAGCGGCCAAAGAGGGCTAAAGGCAGCGGTTCCACGATCAATCAATGGCCGTTAGATGTGAATTTTCAGGGGCTTAATCGTCTTCTCACATACTTCGAGATGACGTATAGGGTTTCAAGTTACAGAGCCTATATAAAGGATCGAGAGCAATCTAGGGTTATTATCTATCATCAATCCATCAATTGATCTAGATCTATCGAGCAATCTAGGTGTTTTTAGTTCTTTTAGTTTTTTCAGCAATCAAATTCTGTAATACAAAAGTTTCAATAAAAGATAGTTTTTGTTTTAATTTTGTCTCATTATTTTCCGCATTTATTTCCTTCATTTACTTCCCGCACTTTTATTTTTGTTTTTCTTATGGATTCCTTATTCTTCTACCTTTCGTCGTTTTTCCCAATGAGAGAGTAAATTCTCGCTTGTTAGGGTTTGTAGGATGGGGTAGTATAATGGATGAAAAAATCCCTTAAATTCTTTTTATGTTTTAATTTTTATAAACTTTAGCAAAGGGATTCTTAACCCTCTTATTCGGTCGTGCTACTAATTCATGATAGTTACGACCACGATTTGAGATTCGTTAATACTTGCTTTGTTGAGGGCTTGAGATAAATAGGGATCAATGGAAGGATAATGGTCGGTAGAGGGAAACCCTAACCCTACCAAGAACCTTAATCCACGTTCATCTCTATTTATCCAGTATTAAATAAATAAATGATAAAGAGAATTATTTTTAAAACTTCATCTTTTAACTACTTAATCCGAAAAACCCCACAAGTCCTTCTCTCATAAATTTTTTAAATCTTTTTAGTATAAAACGATAAAAATCACACCTTGATTTATTAACTCGTCTAAACTAAGAAAGATAGTTCACCATTTCCCTGTGGACGTCCCATACTCATTATCGGCTAGATATTGCGACACCGTTATTGATTGCGGTAATTAGGAAGCATACAAAGACTCAATTTTTCAAATCAATCAATTACGTTAAAGGTTCTTTTCCAAAAACCAACCGTAGCCCTCCGTCATTTATGATTAGTATTTCTTAGTATTCATGCTACGTTTGTCGTGCTCAGCCGAGGCGTAGTGTTCAGTAGCTCTGTAGTGATTTTCTGTTGCATGGTATGCGATTGGTTAGGACAGTCATATGGCATTGTTAGCTTAGTCAAGGGCTCATGCAAATGGGTTTAATGCAATCAAGATAATGACGGGTTGAACTTAACTAGGACCTTATGATTTATTGGCTCAGTCAAAGTCACTATGATCTTAGGGATGAAAACCATATCGGGAGTTTCAAATATAAGGGAAACTTGCCAAGTTTGCACATACCTTCTGGAGTGTGGTAATTTTGGTTGGCTTCCGTCAAAGTTATCACACAATGATAGTTGGGTCCCAATTCCAACTGATGAGTAGGTATCACTCTTCGGGAGATTTTCACTTCACAACTAGCTAACCCATTAGGTGTCTAGAAAATATTAATGAGGTTACCCCTCTGAGGAAACGGGGTTATTAAATTGGGTCCGTGCGAAAGCATGGGTACCTCCCTCTAAGTACCAACACTGACTTCGCTGAACGATTAGTGAGCTTGTAAAGTGTACATGATCCCGACTAGTTCTCCTTTTAGATTTTGAAGGAGAATTCGAGAAAACAGTGGGAGCCATCCTGATTAGATAAAGTGATTAACCAATCTAATCCTAATAAAGTGCATACTGAGTATTTCTTTTCTCTTTCTAGTTTGCTACCATGACATAGCTTAAACTAAAACTCATTAACCAAGTTAACCGAATCTTCTTACACACTTTGGTTTTGGATTGTCATGATTCACGAAAAAATCACATATATCCTTGCCGCTCCTACTATCCTTCTGCTTTCTCCAGAATACTCTGTATCACTATAGAGATCTATATTGCTTAGAAAGACCATTGTATAGTTACACACAAACTCGAATAAATTTATTTTAGTCCAAAAATGGCTACCGGTTTTGGAGAAATTGAATAGAATTATTCGGTTGTCTCTTCCCTTTACCTTCTCTGAGTTTGCGAGAGCTCCTTATACAAGGATAGTACACCTGTTATGCTTGTTGGATAGTCTTCTTCCAACCCTTAAGCAAGTGCCGAAAGATAGGGAAGAAAACCAACTAGCTAAAGTGTGGTGTACAGAAGGTCGGATGTAGAGACATATAAAGGGATTGAAATGAGGGCAAAGGAAATTGCAATTACTGTCATAAATCTAGACAGTAGAAGAGACATTACTAGGAATACCCGGCCACCCCTTTGAAACATTTATATTTCAGAATTTCTGTGATGTTATAATTGAAAACTGTTTTTTCAATTGATTCTGACTCCAGGATATGTATATACCAGATTAGAATCTCACGTCTGTATGAAGTTACAGATGCTGAGTAGGAGTAGAATATTGGGAAATGGGCGTTTTGATACTCAATATCGGAATTTGAACCAATTAGCAATATTGGATTAAATCACCTGTTTTGTCCTAACAACAAATATTAGGTTTTGAATAACCGTTATTATGCACCAATTTTTAAAATGGTATATTTGTATCTTTATTTTATAAAGTGAGATATAAATTTTGAAAATTGTGTTTTGGAACATTTACTTTTTTCAGTTGAGGATAAAATAAGGTGTATTGAATAACGGTATAGACATTCTTAACCAAAAAACAATTTTTCAATTTGCAAGCACACAGAATTTGAGTTAATATACTCTTTGGACTTATACATGGTAATGTATGTTTTTCGGTGTCTTTTAGGACAAGGGGTTGGTAATCTTACTTCATTCAGTTTATCTATGAGTTTTCTGGTTTTAGACATGCATTCGTTGAAATGCAAGGTCCAAAGATTTTAAGAAGTTTATAGGTATAAGAATAAAGTAGAGAACCATACGTTGGAAATATCAGGATTTTTCGAGATGATAGAAAATGCAGATACTTATGCTAGGTATTCCGTCATAGTAATATTGAGAACTTGTTTCTCTCACAAGTTACTCATCTATGGGTGCACTCCTTAGTGAGTAATACTGTATGGCCTTTCTCCATTTAGGTGATATTTACTGGAAAACAGCTGCATGAAATTTGAATCTGGTTCCATCTAAATTAGTGCTTTTGATTCTATATAGGCATAGAATGGTTGTATATCTTGAGGTTATTAAGATATGGAGTTATCCGTTTTCTGTTTAAAAGCAGAATCCAGACAAACTGAAGGCACGCTTTGATAATGGCAATTTGTGGTTATCCCAAACATTTGCTAGGGTTTTGCTTCTACTATTTTCAAGATCAATAGTTAATTTGTTCTTGACTCGCCATCTTTTTATAAAAGAAATATTTTTGTAAAACAAACTAGTAGGAATATGGTAGAACTGGAAGTGATTCTAGAAATAAAAACGATTATTAAAAATTTAGTAGAACTTAAGAATTCAATTGGACTTGACAAACCATTAGTCACTCTACAGATTTTAGTAGGTGACCTCAGCCACCTGAGAGATACTTCAGTTTTCTCGTAGACGGTGACAAGGAGGTCAGTATTACGGTGATGATGGCCCTACTAGTTTTCAGCAGGTCATAAGAAGTAGTAATTTCTAGGTGACCAGATTCATATCCAATATGGACTCCACACACTCCAACAAATTATGGATTTTGGATTTGTTGGGTGCTTCTGAAGGGGTAAAACCCATTAGGAGCAAATAAATCTTTCAAGATCTATACAGGTGGAAAGATATTAACCTAATAAGGATAGACTTGTTGTAAAGATTTTCATCAAATATCCAGTGTTGGTTATGATGAGACTTTTACTTCAGTGTCTACGTTGAAATCCATACGGATATGACTTGGCACTGCTGCTGTTCTTGATTATGATATCTGGCAGGTGGATGAGTATAACGTCTTTCTAAATGGAAATTTGGAAATGCACGTATATATGGCATAGCGGAGATGGATCATCTGTTTTGATGCGACAGTCAAGTTGTTTGACTTCATCAAAATAACAGATGAACCTAGTAAGAAGAATATAGGGAGTTATGTCCTAAGATTTGGATAACATACTCCTGATAAGAAGTGATGTTCCTATACTACAATCGATCAAATTTTGGTTGTCACAAAGTGTTTCTCCACATAGGATATGGACATGATATCAGAAATTCTGGTGACTAGATCTATGGTTTTAAATCTAGATTTGGGAAGTGTCCTAATCCGGGTACTGAGACACCATTCTAAAAGTGTTTTAGAATGGATGACTCCTGGCGTGGTGGTGTATCCGTAGGTGATGGGGCCACTCTCTAAAGAGATGTCTTCTAGAATGATGAGGAAAGAGACTTGCATGAATGACATATCACTTAGTTAAGCAATTGAGTCAATCATGTGATGTCATGTACCAAAACAGAAGTTGTTTTTGCACTTGCTGAGATATCAGGGATTCTGGAGACTAGATCTATATTGATAGATCTTGATTTAGGAAGTGTCCCAATTCGGGTACCTGGACACCATTCTAAAGTAGTTTAGAATGGATGACTCCTGGCATGGTAGTTTACCCATAGGTAAGAGTTACTCTCTCTAAAGAGATGTCTTTCAGGCTGATGAGGAGAGGGACTCGCATGAATGACATATCATTTGCTTAGGCAATTGAGTCAATCATGCAATGTCTTGTACTAAACCACATATTGCCTTTGCACTTGCCATAGTAAGCAGATATTAATCCAATTCTGAAGAAACAAAAGGAAGCAGTTAAGAACATAAGAGGATGTTCTTGGTATATGGTAACGACAACCTCCTCCAGGAGGCAATTATCGATTCAGGCTTCCAAGGTGACCTGGATGACAGAGATACTATCAGAGTTTTGAGTTTACCCTCTTTTAAGGAGAAGTATATTGGATAGGGTTCCAATAGGGATACCGAGGTAGGCATGGTGCATGATACTGGTTATGACTCAATGGAGGATACCACCCAAGAAGTCTGTTGGATAAAGTTGTTCATTTATGAACTTGGTCCTATCAAGTATCCAGACAAATTCTTGAGGCAGGGTATTGCTATGTTCGGGAGATTGTTGATCTCTATGAAGTTGAGATATCGAGAGATGGAGTTGGAACATTGTAGTGGATCCACTCACTGAGACTATTTCTCGAACATAGATATTTCACAAACACGGTTTTCGAAACTGATTAGTAAAGAAGTCAAGTATTCGATAGCACACGAGTTGTGGGTATGCGATACCGCATTAATTATCCTTAAGTGCAAGTAGGAGATTGTTGGATATAGTGACCTTAAGGCAATTATTGTTATTTTAGGTAGGCGATTATGATAATTGAAGGACCTATATAAGTAAAATAGTCTTACTCAAAATGATAGAATACTATCTGGTTTGTCTTTATCATTGTATACGTTTTACTTGTTATTATGTGTCACTAAAAAATAATGATGAAGCCCGTAGGATTCATGCTTGACAACCAGCATTATGATGGCGATCATATATGTAAGAGCTGGATAGTCCATAAGCACATCTTTAAATGTCCCTAGTTGAGAGAGTATCGAGACTGAGTATCGATATTCCGGATTAGACTGGTGTATACATTTCTAGACCCCGACGAGGGGCGGTTGTTGGTCTCACAAGCCATTGGTGTTGTGTTACTTAAAATAGTATACAGGTGCTCACTGAAGGTGAGTACACCGGACGGACTCGCCAAGAACTTCTAGATGGTATTATATCTATCGTCAGATAGCAGTTCTCTAGTGGCATGAGTACAGGTTAGTTCTTTGACCTGAAATCGTCATTTGTCTCATGTGAGTTCCAGCTGTATTTAGATTACTATCCTACCACAGCTCAAAAGAGTCGTGCAAACAAGTTTTAGTTAGATACAATCTCGACCCACATGGAGGTAGTGAGCGATTGTCAAGGATTCGTCTCTCCTAATATTAGGAGTCTATATTGCGCTGTGTTCGGTTGGCTATCACCCTAAATCCGTGGTCACGGTGGATTAGATTTATTGATAGGAGTTCAGTAGTTTCTCGGTTTGTGATGAGCTTGACTCTGGCACGACTTATCGGTTTATTAAGGGTCTGATGTTATACACCATCTAAATCTGGAATGAGATACTCTTAAACGAAGAGACCGGACTGTACGGAGGTTGTCATATTCAGGCTCAGTAGGATACATACGGACTTGATTGTCGACCTTCCTTTCGGCATATACCTGGGTAGGCTTTACATACAATTAATGCCGCTGGCGTGCTTATGGTTATGAATTTATCCAGTAACTCACTGCCAGCGTATTGTCGAGTGTTTAGAATCCCACACAGAGGGTTTTTCCGGTTTAGACGATATGATGTAGAGGCCGTACGTTCGTACGTGTAAGGGTCCGATTAATACGTGTACTTGCTATATGGACATTAATCATACGGTTGATAATATTAGCCGACTTAGGATTAAGCAGGATTATTAAATCAATTTTTGATTTAATAATATATATATATATATATATTCTACTATTATGTTCACTATTCATTCTCTCTCTTGGCTATTCGTATTTTAATATGGATACATGTATTTGTATTTCGATACATATACCAAGATTGTATTCCATATTTATACGGAATACCTTCTAGAAGGAGAACACCTCATTATTGATTTATTTTTAGAAAATCAATAGGAAATGAGGTGGAGGGTGAGATGGTTTTTGGTATGGTTGAGGGCATGCAGAGAGGGATTGTTTCCCCCAATCAGAGCAAAGCTCTGTTCAAATTTCAAATTTTGAAAATAAAGCAGCACTTCATAGCAGCGCCAGCGCTAAGAGTCAAATACTCTGAGGCAGCGCACACATGCAAAGCACATGAGCGTTAGTGCAAAGAGCGCTACAGCGCACCACGTGCAAAGCATATGAGCGCAAGCGCTAAGTGCGCTGCACTCTAAGCAGCGCACCACGTGCAAAGCACGAGAGCGCTAGCGCAGGAACTAAATGTTCACAACCGTTGGATCAAAGATCCAACAAAACATGATTAAAAATCATCAGTTGACCTGAATAAAATTCTGTTAAGAAAACATTCCTCAGAATCTTTCTAAACAGAAAAGATTATGCTCTATAAATCATAGCACTGTTGGATCAAAGATCCAATGGTGGTTAAAATCACCAAGATACAGAATAAATTCTATATGGGAAAAGATTTCCAAATTTTGTTAAAAACAAGAAAATTGCTTTCTGTAAATCAGAAGCCCTTGGATCAAAGATCCAACGGGGGAAACATCCCCAAATCAATTAGAGAAAAGATCTCTTCAACTGATTCAACAAATCAGCTTGCCCTATATAAAGGCCCCAAGACTTCAAGTCTGAGAGAGAAGAACCCCCCCATAAATTTTGAGAAATTTCAAAGACAAAGAGCAAGCTCTCAGAAGAGCAAAATTTTCTTCAAGGTAAAAAAAACAAAAAGACGAAATCACCTCATATTAAAAGAAGAATTCACTTCTTTTTCTAAGATTATAAATCTACAAGACCAAGATCTTTCACAATAAAGATCAAAGTATCTCATCATAAAAATAGGGGGAAGAACTTAATCTTCTTCAGATCATAGATCTATAAGACAAATTGTCTTTCAGAGATTATAATATCTCATTATAAAAGGGGGGGAGAATAATTCAATTCTCTTAGGATCATAAATCCATAAAGGCAAAAGCTTTCACCAAAAACATAAGAGATTGAAACATCTCCTATAAAAAATAACTTTGTTCTTAGATCCATGAGACAAAATCTCTTATAAGAAAGAGAATTTAATTCTCAGGGCGCAAAGCTGCCTAAAAGAGCCTTAGCGCTCCAAATTTAAAAAAGTGCACTGCGCTCATTAACTGGCGCTCAGTGCCAAGCGCGACACGTGCTCCTCAAGTGTGCGCTACTTAACAGAAGCGCACTACGCTCATTGTCTGGCGCACAGCGCCAAGCGCGCCACGTGCTCCTCACGTGTGCGCTACTTCACCAGAAGCGCTCTGCGCTCATTGGCTGGCGATCAGCGCCAAGCGTGCCACGTGCTCCTTATGTGTGCACTACATAAATAGAAGCGCTCTGCGCTCATTGTCTGGTGCACTGCGCCAAGCGCGCCACGTGCTCCTCACGTGTGCGCTACTTCACCAGAAGCACCCTGTGCTCATTGTCTGGCGCACAGCGCCAAGCGCGCCACACGCTCCTCATGTGTGCGCTATTTCACAGAAGCCCTCAGCGCTCCACGTCTAGCGAAGCGCGCCACGTGCTCCTCACGTGTACGCTACTTGACAGAAGCGCACTGCGCTCATTGACTGGCGCTCAGCGCCAAGCGCGCCACGTGCTCCTCACGTATGCGCTGAGAGAACATAAATTGTTCTTTAAATAATAAAAGGCCCCAGAGCTATAATAAGTGCTCAGCACTCAATAAAAGACAAAAAGATTGTCAGATCCCAAACCGATGCTTAGCATTGTTAAAAGCTCAACATTTTAACTAAATGGACCGAGCCCAAAATGGCCACAGAACCCTGCTTCAGATTAATTAAGCCCATATGCTCATAAATCTTTGATCTTAGTCCCAAATTGGACTACAGATCTCCCAACCAATATTGGTTCAAGGGTACATCTCTTCACTCCTCTGATATTTATCGTTGTAATCCTTCAACGTCTTCAGAGAGGTGATGGGTCCCGACAACCAGACATTTTACGGACTGTGGGGTCCTTAAACTCATGGACTATGATATCCTTAAAGTTTACAGACTATGATGTCTCTAAACTCGACTATGATGTCTTTAAACTCCATGGACTATGACGTCCTTAAACTTATAGAGCCCAAATGCTCTTTTGTTGGATCTAAATGATCCTGTTAAGTAGATCTTAGTCTAAAATTAGACTAACGTATCCTTAACAAATGGTTAAGTAGATCTTAGTCTAAAATTATACTAACGTATCCTTAACAAACATTTAAGTTGATCTTAGTCTCAAATGAGATTAACGATCCTTAAACCCAACCCAAAACCCAAATCTAAGAAAATACGGATTTGGACTAATCCACGCCCTATGGGCGACCACATAAATTAGTCTCCGTATACAATCCACGGGCAACCAAAAACAAAACAAACACACACGACACGAAGTGACCATCTGGAGAAGGAGAAAGTTGTTACCGCGATGCGGTAGCGTAATTAACTGCAGGAGTTTGCGCCTGCAGGGAAGAGCGTCCCCACAATCAAAAACCCCTCAATGAGGGGGAATCTGACGAAGTCTGCTACATCGGCCGCATCCGTTTAAATCTTCGATACATGGTGCCATAAATCAACTTGGCATTTTCGGAGAGATGGACAGATAGCACCAAATAGCATCTGCCTCGAAATTCAGGCCAGATGTCCCAACGTCCCGGTCGCGTCTTTTCGGCGGAGAACAGATTCTGACACGCTCGGTAGGACCTTTTCCTCTTTCCACTCCACACTTCGTGTGTCGTGTTTCGCGAACGAATCGCGGTTTGCTATGGTTGCCCCAAGATTCGAAGTACTAAGATTTGGTGCCTTGCTCCGTGCAGAAAATAGAAGATCAATGGCTTCAAACTGCATTAACTGCAACAACTCCCGTTCCGCTTCATCTGGAGGAGTAACCTACAGGCCCCAAGCGGCCTCCCTTTCCACAATACCGGTGGAACAAGCGACCCAAGCCACCACTAAGCTATTCTTTGGGACCATGCTCTCACCAATGAGCTTCAACGCCCCATTGCCGTCGCAAGAAGCTCCGAAGAAGTTGGTCTTTGATCGGCTTACAACTACCGCGGCCCCTCTCAACGGGTCGCCCAAGTCCAGCGCCTCAGTTTTCAGCAAACTGGGCCAAAGCTTAAGTGGGCCCATGAAGAAGCTCGCGATACCTGAAGCGGCCATTCCGAAGCGGATAGCCGTTTCTGCTCCTGAAATCGTCAACGCGACTTTTCCTGCTAAAGGGTCGGTCTTCACAAGATTGGCCGTTTCAGCTCCTACTCCACGCGAAGCTACAAAGGCTACTTCCCCTGTTCGAAAGTCGGCCTTCGCAAGACTGACTATCCCCTCTCAACAGACGTCAATCTTCGACAGGCTAGCACCAATAACAGCCTCCCCTCAAAGCAGGGGGCATGAAGAAGCTCATCCAACAGCGGAGGTGATTCCGGCCGCACGACATGCTCGACGTCGCCACTTGCGCCGAGTGAGGAAAGCTGGGGGCAGTTCCCCTTCTGGACTGACTTCGCCAGCTCCAACGGTAGAAATTATTGCTACTGTTCCAACTGGGAACAGTTTTGAACTACATAGGAGGGTGTGCAAGAACTCTCCGATGGCCGTGCTGAAAAGATCTCCTCCACCTGTGGAAAATGTTACAAAGATAAAACTGGAGCAGCCCCCTCGGCAGCTGTCCTCTAAAATTTACAAGGTCCGGCGTCAAGTCCAAGACTCGGTGATTGATCAAGATTACTCCCGCCAACTGAAGAAGGTAAAGGTTCGGCACGAGAAGGACCACTCTGTTGTACCACAGAAGGTGTCGTCTACCTTGGTGCCCGCTGCAACGGCCCTCTCAACTTCGATCGCTCACAAAAGAAGGAGGTCAGAGAAAGTCCTTGTGTCCGCGACGAAGCTCAAAGGCACTGAATCGAAATGCCCTAAGTCTGGGGGTATAGTGGTGCACACTGTTTATATGGCATCCAGGAAATAGGATAGTCATATCTCTACGGGCCATCGACCACTCACCAGATCCATAACAAAGACCCAGGAGCAGCAACAGAAGCTCCAGGAAATGTTAACACGGATGGCCGCACTCACTGGACCAAAAGAAAGCCCGGAGACATCGCCAGAGTAGCGTCATGAACAAGAAACTGATGCTGAATTCCTCCGCAGAATCCTTGAGAAGAAGGACAAAGAAGCAATGAAACAAGCTGCCAATATAAAACGAATGGCGCTTTTATTCCAAGACATGGTCGGGATGATGTTACAGCCAGATCCTCCAGCTGAAGACCCTCCGATTATCCTTGAAGACGACCGAGGGGCGACGTCAAACCCTCTTCCGGCCTGTTCAGTAGCCAAAGAGGAGACCATTTCTAAAGCCATCTTGGATGACTATATCGCTCAGCAGATACGAGCTCATCAGGAGAGCGAAGCGGCCGGGAAAATTGTTAAGACTGGACGACCCTATCCGGGTTGGTACGACCAAATAAAGTACCCGCTGGGATATACGATCCCTAAATTCCATGTATATAAGGGGACAGGAAATCCACACCAGCACGTTGCTCAATTTAGGACTCTGTGCGGCAACACCGGAGGTGACAACAAACTGCTGCTTCGCCAGTTTGTTGGCAGCTTGTCGGAGACGGCGTTTGAATGGTACTCCGAGCTCCCGAACGACTCCGTTAAGACATTTGCAGAAATGGAATTACTGTTCACACAAAGGTTCGCAAGCGCTAGCGAACGTATCCCAATCACAGCATTGATCAATGCCAGGGTGAAGCCGGGCGAAACATGGGTGCAGCACGCGATACGGTGGCGGAATCTATGGTCGAAGTGCGAGCAGCGCATCGAAGAACTGCCTGCAGTAGGCATGTTCGTAGGCACTCTTGATCCGCAGGAGACCATATCCCGGTTCATGATGTTCTTCAAGCCAACTACTTTCCAGGCCTTGATTGATAAGCTGGCCCAAATGGACCAGATGGGCCATACACCGTCCTCCTCAAAGAGAGTTCCTCGGAATGAGAAGGGGAAAGGGAAAGCAACCTTCGTTGCCAATACTCAATAACAACCGAGTGGCCCAAGACCGGTTGTTCTCCAAAGCAACAAGCCGCAATCCCTCGATGAGAAGTTGAAAGGTCCTTACTCATTTCCAAGGGATAAAACAATGAGAGTGTTCGAACTGGCAGTGCGCAACGGGCTCATCACTCTGCCAGATCCAAGACATCCGTCGCAACCGGGTGACGTTAACCATCCTAACTATTGTCCTTACCACAGAGTAATGGGTCACCCACTCGAAAATTGCTACGTCTTCAAAAATTGGATTGAAGACCAGTATCAACAGGGCAAGTTCGCGCTGTCCGAAAACTAGAAGGTAAATCCACCACAACAGCACACCCCTAAAAGGGTGGACACGCCAGGGGCATCATGCTCATTTATAGAAGAAGCTCCATGGGAGGTCGCTCTTTCAGTTAAGACGAAAAGAATGCTGAAAGATCTTCACACATGCCCGGCGATCAGGTGGAAAAGTCCGCTGGAACCCGAGATCACTGAGGGAATGCTGAAGTCGCGCCTGACTCCAAGAATGGGTAGCGATAATCAAAACGCTCAAGTCCAGCCGTCAAAGTCTTCGAAGAAGAAGAAGAAGACTAAAAAGCCCGTGAAATCTGATGACAAGTGCACGGACCTGCAAAAACATATCGACGCGCTGGAGGAATATAACCAGAAGGCGCAAACCCCGGTCACATTCCAAGAGTTTCTCAACCATATCTTTGAGGACGGAGATGATGACAATGATGGGGAAAAAGACTCGTCAGATGAACCAGAGAACTATGTGGCGAGCTGCCACATGATCTCCCACTCGTCAATAAATGGTGAAGAAGCTCCTGATACAGAGAAACTGGGGGCAGATCCAGAACCAGAATCAAAATCCCTGGAGCCATCGGACGAATTGATTGACAGACTTCTAAGCGAAGCTCTTCAGAAAAGCAAAGCTGACAGAGAGGGGGAAACGGCCATATACGAGAGGGCCAAGCGTCGGCGTCAAGTTGAAGAAGCTCCGGTATTGAGAAACCGTGGAGTACCCCAACCGGGTCGAAGCATCCCTGTCACTAGCAAAAGCAAGCTTAAAGAAAGAAAACGATTCGCTAGGGCCCTGTCAATGGGAATGAAGCTGCCGCCATTTAAAGGAAATACTCCTGGCAGCATACACCTTGACGAAGCGGATGCACATCCAAATTACTGCTTATACCATCGGAAGATCACGCACCCTACCGAAGAGTGCATGGCCTTTAAAAACTGATGGCATGGATATGTTGCCCACCGACAACACGGCCAGCGAGTGAAACGCAAGGCTCGTCGGGAACATAGAAGCACGACAGATGAGCGCAGAAGAACTGCCGGCAACTGTCACGAGGTTGACACCAAGGGATCACATGTTCTCATTTTCGGAAGCGACTCTGATGAACAAATAGCTCTCAGCCCTCTCTTCAAGTAATATACGTCTGACACGAAAGATACGAAGACTTGTGAGGATATCTACCTACGTAATCGTACGTTGCCCCGAAAAATCTCGGATTTACGAATAACGGACCGAAATGTCCCTAAACTAACGATGGACCGCAATGTCCTAAAACTTGCAATTCACCGAGACGTCTATAAACTACTACGGACCGCAGCATCCCAAGGTTGACAGAAAAAAGAAAAAAGAAAAAAAACAGTATGTCCATAAGAAAAATGGGCACGGATGAAAACCCGAAAGGGCGCCGTGAGTAAAAACAGCAGGACTACTGGCGATGATTGTGAAAACCTGAAAGGGCGCAGACTCGTAAAAAAACGGTGCGTCCGCAAGCAAAATGGGCACGGATAAAAACCCGAAAGGGCTCCGTGAGTAAAAACAATAGGACTACCGGCGAGTTTGTGAAAACCTGAAAGGGCGCAATCTTGTTAAAAGACACTTGCAAGGTCCTTGCGACCCTGTGAGGAGAAAATACCTGCGTGAGATCCTTACGACTCACAAGGGAGTGACACACTTAGGGATCTCCATGATTCCTAAGGAGAAATTACACTTACGAGATCCTCACGACTCGTAAGGAGAACCCTCTTATGAGAACCTCACGACTCATAAGATTCAAAAGCCTTAAGCTACAGGGATCCTAACCTGTTCTTAAGCTATCACATTTCCCAGTTTTCCCTACAAGCGGTTCAATGCTGACCCTTGTATACAATCCACGGGCACGAATAAACATTTCCCTAACAGAGTCCCACCAGCGACTAGGGATATGCTCATACGGCGAACGACACTTGTAAGTCCTCTCGACTTATAAGGAGAAAACACTCTTGTATGGTCCTTACGACTTATAAGAGAATACACACTTAAGAATCCTCACGATTCCTAAGGAGAAAAGACACCTACGAGATCCTCACGACTCGTAGGAAGAAACACCTTTATGAGACCCTTACGGTTCGTAAAGTCAAAAGCCTTAGTCGACAGGATCCTAACCCTGTTTGCTAAGCCACCATTGTTCGACATCGACAGAAGCAGATGATGAGTCGCTCCTGGCAATATCCCAGTTGTAGCGATGTTGATGCCTAAATTGGTATTACATTCCAAGCCCTTTCACGGCAAATGATGATTCGTTCCTGGCAATATTCCAGTTGTAGCGATGCTGATGCTAAGATTGGCATCAGGTTCCAAGTTCCACACTCGCGATAAAGATCCAGCGAGCCAAAAATGCATATGAAATAGCCGAAATGATGGGGCAATTTGCAGCAAAATCAGCAAGTAAAAGATATGTATAAAAAATAGCCGAAATGATTGGGCAACTCGCAATAAAAAGCAGCAAGTAAAAAAAACAAAAATAGCCGAAATGATTGGACACAGCGAAAAATAGCCGAAATGATTGGGCAATCGCGATTTTCGCGATATAAAAAGCTGAAATGATAAAGCATCGCGGAAAGAAAAAATTGTTGAAAGAATGAAACTTTTGCCCTACAGGCGAGTCCATACTGACCCCTATATACAATCCATGAGCATAAACGAAAGGGAACCAAATGTCCCCCACCAGATCCTGTCAAAAGGGAAAGTCAGATCTCAACAGTAATATCTGCATCCCAGAAGATCAACAACGGCGTTCCTTCTTATGCCAGCAGGGCACGGAAGCGACACAACGAAACGGAACCATGGCAAAGTCCCTAGTTCTAAATCTTAACGGTGACATCTACAGCCTAAAAATCAGCAACGGTGATCCTCCTCATTCCAACAGGATTCGGACGCAACATCACCAATTGGAGCCACGGCAAAGCTCCCAGTTTCAAGACTCTACGGTTCACAGACAACCTAGAGTCAACCAATGACCTCCGCGCCGGATCAACGCTCCGTCTCGGAAACAAGTCAACCGACCCCCAGGGAAATCAGTGTCCTTGACAAAATACCTCAATTCAGAGAAATCAGCGTCCTTGACGAGAGCATCTCAATTCGCGTTGACCCGCAAGGAAATCAGTGTCTTTGCAGGAATACCTCGATTCGTCTCAACCCCAGGGAAATCAATGTCCTTGGCAAATACCTCGATTCAGGGAAATCAGCGTCCTTGACGAGAGCATCTCGATTCGCGTCGACCCGCAAGAAAATCAGTGTCTTTGCAGGAATGCCTCGATTCGTCTCAATCCCAGGGAAATCAGTGTCCTTGGCAAATACCTCGATTCAGGGAAATCAGCGTCCTTGACGAGAGCATCTTAATTCGCATCAACCCACAGAGAAATCAGTGTCTTTGCAGGAATATCTCGATTCGTCTCAACCCTAGGGAAATCAGTGTCCTTGGCAAATACCTCGATTTAGGGAAATCGGCGTCATTGATGAGAACATCTCGATTCGCGCCGACCCGCAGAGAAATTAGTGTCTCTGCAGGAATATACGACAAAACGGAGCCATGGCAGAGTCCCTAGTTCCAAGTCTCGACGGCCACATCTACAACCTGGAGACCCACAACAGCGTTTCTCCTCCAGCAAGATGCAGACGCGACACAAAAACAATGGAGCCACGGCAAAGTCCCTAGTTCCAGGTCTCGGTGGTTCACCAACAACCTAGAGACCACCTCGACGTTCGTCTTGATACGATAGACGCAATGTCACCCCAGCGTTCTTCCTCCAACAAGATGCAGACGCGACACCAACAACGGAGCCATGGCAAAGTCCCTAGTTCCAAATCTCGACGGTTCACAGACAACCCAGAGACCACCTTGACATTTGTCTCGTTACAGCAGACGCAACGTCACCAACGGCGGAGCCACGGCAAAGTCCCTAGTTCTAAATCTCGACGGTTCACAGACAACCTAGAGGCCACCTCGACATTCGTCTCGTTACAGAAGACGAAGTGTCAACAACGGCGTTTCTTCTCAACTCCAGCAGGATGCAGATACAACGTCAACAACTGACCCCAAGGTCAAAACAATGAAGCCACAGCAAAGTCCCTAGTTCCAGGTCCCGACGGTTCACTAACAACCTAGAGACCACCTCGACGTTCGTCTCGATACAGTAAATGCGATGTCACCCCAGCGTTCTTCCTCCAACAAGATGCAGACGCGAAACCAACAACGGAGCCATGGCAAAATCCCTAGTTCCAAGCCTCGACGATTCATCAACAACCTAGAGACAACCGCGACATTCGTCTCGATACAGCAGATGCAATACCAGTAAACGAAGCGAAGGCAATATTCCTAGCTTCAGGGTCTTGGCAGGTAACTCATATAAAACCTGAAAGACTATCGGAGATTATCCTACACCAGCGCGGAGTGGCTATGACTCATCGGGGCTCCCCAAACTGAGGCTAACCTCAAGTAAAAAGCGGCATGGCAAAATTCCTAACGCTTGCTCTTCTGACGGTCAAACTGCCTAGGAAGATTGCTTGAAGACGTCTTGTCCAGCCCTCGAAGGGATCAGAGACACGACAGTTGCAAGGCTACTCAAACGGCAAGATTGCCTATCAAGGAATACATCAGCCAACATGACGGTACGATGAGCAAAACCCTAGTACCACAGACCCTAACGGACCTTTATCGTAAAGAGCAGAGGTTAACTATGACGTTAGGACACCCTTGCGAGAACTTCTCGATTCGTCTCGACCCGTGAGGAAATTAGTGTCCTTGCAAGAACTTCTCGATTCGTCTCGACTTGTAGGGAAAAGCCTTAAGCAATGACGATAAGGACCTGTTTCCTAAGCACTGGGGCCCTGCAAGTCAGGCTAAGATAGGCGCTTGCATACTATTCACGGGCCACACTCTCCGAAGCCGAACATCGACAAGGAGGGAAACAACTACTTACGAGTCCTCTCGACTTATAAGCGGGAAAATTCTCTTGGGAGATCCTTACGACTCTCAAGAGAAAAACCACACTTAGGAATCCTCACGATTCTTAAGGAGAAAATACACCTACGAGATCCTCTCGACTCGTAGGGAGAAAAATCTTTATGAGACCCTCATGGCTCATAAAGTTGAAAAGTCTTAGGCGGCAGATCTGAACATATTTCCTAAGCCATCGCTGCTCTGCAAAGAATCCAAGATGGACAGCTACCTACTGTCTACAGACCATACTTGCCAAAATTACATGCTAGAAAAATGGAGGTGCTAACCAAGAATGCGTAAACTGCTTCGCTCCAAGTCAAAACAAAAGGCATAACCTACAGGCATCAACCATATACCATGCAAGAAAATAAAGAGAACATTCGATTCGCATTCCATTAAGCATTCAGAGCGCGCCCATTCATGTATATATGAAAAGGTTTAACGCAAAAAATAAAAGAACGGAAACACAAAATTTGCCATTCATACTTCAGAAAACTCTTACATTGATGAAAACAGTAAACAAAAGTATCAGTAAAATGTTTAAAATGGTAAGACATCAAATCCAGAACATGGATTAAGAAAATGTAAGGCCATCTAAAATGTTTCTGGCCTCTCTGACCATTCTCATATGCTTCCTCTCACGCTCGCAAGCGTTAGGATCTTCACCGATGTTCTCCGTCCTTCGATAGGCAGCGATTATCGTCGCCTGTTGGAAAGATTGATGAAGAATATCAACAAGATTGTCTCGCCTTTTCTTTGAGATTAGACCCATCAGATACACTGAGTGTACCTTATCTTCGGCATCATCCAATGCCTTAAGCGGCATGCCTGCATAGAATAAAGGAAGTGCTTCCCAGATCGCTCTTACAATGAGCTTCAAAAGAGCGGAACGACGAAGAAGCAGTCGACCATTATATTCATCAAAGCGACGCATGATTTCGGCGCACTGAGCTTTGGTGAACTCCTGATTTTGGCAACGGCCTAATACGCAAATGTCCCCATAAGAAATAATTCCGTCAAGGTCATACAAATGAACGGCCATAGCACCTGAAAATGAAAACCAATGGGAGTTTAGCGAACAGACTGATCAAAACATGGGGATTTAGACAACTCTTGATATCCGCATGAAGAAAACAAGTGCTGATTAAAACACCCAACAGATTCAAATTTGTGCAATTAAGGGGGAATCCTAAAAAGGATTCTCATTTAATAAGAGACTCCTCGAGTCAAGGAGTTAAACTTCTTGAGAGCAACGCTCTGCAGACAAGAGTGACACTTGTCAAAATCAATTATGAAGGAAATAAAATTCCCCAAAAATCCTAAAGAGCAATGCTCTGTGAAGATGATGGAGTAACCCATCAGAAACCCTAAAAGCAAAGCTTTTAATGAATTAAAAGATCTATGAACAAATTTTAAGAGTTCTTCATGTTTTGAAAAAAGCAAAGCTCTATTAAGAAACCCTAAAAATCTATATGATTTAAAAAGAGCAAGGCTCTGTTAATGGGTGAAACCCTGGATTACAAAGTAGTCCCATCAAAGATTTAATCTTTACCTAAATTTTTGACAGAGTTCTATCCCTAAGAAAGTTCTTAAGACGAAGAGCTATGCTCTGAAAGAGAAATAATTCTCGGAAAAAAAAGTGAGAAGATGAACAGAAATCACCTAAAGGGCCAAGGGTCCTATTTATAGGCACTAAGAGCCGTTTCAACTTCTAAGTTGATCTAAGGGTGTAGATGTTGCCACCGCTGCACTCACGTGTGAGCCACGTGAGCGCAACGGTGGGGGGGCATTTGTTTCCCCCAATCAGAGCAAAACTTTGTTCAAATTTCAAATTTTGAAAATAAAGCAGCACTTCATAACAGCGCCAGTGCTGGGAGTCAAAGACTCTGAGGCAACGCTCACGTGCAAAGCACATGAGCGCTAGCGCTAAGAGCACTACAGCGCACCACGTGCAAAGCACGTGAGCGCTAGCGCTAAGTACGCTGCACTCTAAGCAGCGCACCACGTGTAAAGCACGAGAGCGCTAACGCTAAGTGCGCTGCACTCTAAGCAGCGCACCACATGTAAAGCACGATAACGCTAGCGCTGGAACTAAATATTCCCAACCGTTGGATCAAAGATCCAACGAACATGATTAAAAATTATCAGTTGACCAAAATAAAATTCTGTTAAGGAAACATTTCTCAGAATCTTTCCAAACAGGAAAGATTGTGCTCTGTAAATCAGAGCACCGTTGGATCAAAGATCCAATGCTGGTTAAAATCACCAAGATAAAGAATAAATTCTATATGGGAAAAGATTTCCTAATCTTGTTAAAAACAAGAAAATTGCCTTCTGTAAATTAGAAGCTCTTGGATCAAAGATCCAACGGGGGAAACATCCCCAAATCAATTAGAGAAAAGATCTCTTCAACTGATTCAACAAATCAGCTTGCCTTATATAAAGGCCCCAAGAATTCAAGTTTAAGAGAGAAGAACCCCCCATAAATTTTGAGAAATTTCAAAGACAAAGAGCAAGCTCTCAGAAAAGGAAAATTATCCTCAAGGTAAAAAAACAGAGAGACGAAATCACCCCATATTAAAAGAAGAATTCACTTCTTTTTCTAAGATCATAGATCTACAAGACCAAGATCTTTCACAACAGAGATCAAAATATCTCATCATAAAAATAAGGGGAAGAACTTAATCTTTTTCAGATCATAGATCTATAAGACAAATTGTCTTTCAGAGATTATAATATCTCATTATAAAAGGGGGGAGAATAATTCAATTCTCTTAGGATCATAGATCCATAAAAGCAAAGCCTTTCACCAAAAACATAAGAGATTGAAACATCTCGTATAAAAGATAATAACTTTTTTCTTAGATCCATGAGAAAAAGTCTCTTATAAGAAAGAGAATTTAATTTTCTGGACGCAAAGCTGCCTAAAAGAGCTTTAGCGCTCTAAATTTAAAGAAGCGCACTGCGCTTATTAACTGACGCTCAGTGCCAAGCACGCCACGTGCTCTTCACGTGTGCGCTACTTGACAGAAGCACACTGCGCACATTATCTGGCGCACAGCACAAAGCGCGCCACATGCCCCTCACGTGTGTACTACTTCACCAGAAGCGCTCTGCGCTCATTGGCTGGCGATCAGCGCCAAGCGCGTCACGTACTCCTCATGTGTGCGCTACATAAACAGAAGCGCTCTGCGCTCATTGTCTGGCGCACAGCGCCAAGCACGCCACGTGCTCCTCACATGTGCGCTACTTCACCAGAAGCACCCTGTGCTCATTGTCTGGCGCACAGCGCCAAGCGCGCCACATGCTCCTCACGTGTGCGCTATTTCACAGAAGCCCTCAGCGCTCCAAGTCTAGCGAACAGCGCCAAGCGCGCCATGTGCTCCTCACGTGTGCGCTACTTGACAGAAGTGCACTGCACTCATTAACTGGCGCTCAGCGCCAAGCGCGCCACGTGCTCCTCACGTGTGCGCTGAGAGAACATAAATTGTTCTTTAAATAATAAAAGGCCCCAGAGCTATAATAAGTGCTCAGCACTCAATAAAAGACAAAAAGATTGTCAGAGCCCAAACTGATGCTCAGTATTGTTAAAAATTCAACATTTTAACTAAATGGGCCAAGCCCAAACTGGCCACAGAACCCTACTTCAGATTAATTGAGCCCATATGCTCATAAATATTTGATCTTAGTCCCAAATTGGACTACAGATCTCCCAACCAATATTGTTTCAAGGGTACATCTCTTCACTCCTCTGTTATTTATCGTTGTAATCCTTCAACGTCTTCAGAGAGGTGATGGGTCCCGACAACCAGACATTTCATGAACTGTAGGGTCCTTAAACTCATGGACTATGATGTCCTTAAACTTTACAGACTAAGATGTCTCTAAATTAGACTATGATATCTTTAAACTCCACGGACTATGACGTCCTTAAACTTATAGAGCCCAAATGCTTTTTTGTTGGATCTAAATGATCCTGTTATGTAGATCTTGGTCTAAAATTAAACGAACGTATCCTTAACAAATGGTTAAGTAGATCTTAGTCTAAAATTAGACTAACGTATCCTTAACAAACGTTTAAGTTGATCTTAGTCTCAAATGAGATTAACGATTTTTAAACCCAACCCAAAACCAAAATCTTAGAAAATACGGATTTGGATTAATCCACGCCCTACGGGCGACCACATAAATTAGTCTCCGTATACAATCCACGGGCAACCAAAAACAAAACAAACACACATGACACGAAGTGACCATCTGGAGAAGGAGAAAGTTGTTACGGCGATGCGGTAGCGTAATTAACTGCAGGGGCTTACACCTGCAGGGAAAAGCGTCCCCACAATCAAAAACCCCTTAACGAGGGGGAATCTGACGAAATCTGCTATATCGGCCGCATCCGTTTAAACGTTTGATACATGGTGCCATAAATCAACTTGGTATTTTCGGAGAGGTGGACGGATAGCACCAAATAGCATCTCCTCTCGAAATTCAGGCCAGACGTCCCAACGTCCCAGTCGCGTCTTTTCGGCGGAGAACAGGAATGGGTTTCAATTTTTTATTGAAAAATTAGTATAGTATTTTTTTATGGTTGAAAATAGAATGGAAGCCATTCTCTCATTCATTCCATACTTAGCTCATTTGTATTATGGATAGCTCTCATCCTCTTTCTTCTTCATTTGCTCTCTTGAGTTTTGTTTTAGTGTGAAAGCGTTAGTGGAAAAATCCTACATTCCCACACTCCATTTCTAACAAGTTTGGAGCGGCGGTTTAATGTCTTAAAATTTGTTTAGAGTTGACTAAAATTTAATTAGTGATATAACATGCATTTTTGATAAAAACTTAGTTAATAATTATTCTCTCTCACACACACACAGACATATATATAATTATTTATTTAATTATTTGTTTATTTATTAAATTATTTTAAACACACACACACATATATATACACTAATCTAGTGTTAACAACATATTAGTTTCGGTTAAAATATATTTTAGCAACCATGACAAATAAAACCACAATTTATAATTGTTTAAAAATATTTTACATACTAGGATGGTTCTAAAAAGGAAAAGAAAAAGAAGAAAAATGAAATAAGGGAGACATGGAGGTATAGTGTAATAAATGAGGGTATTTTGTGCCATGGCTACAAATTATCCATCATCTATCTAGATCTTTCTCTCCCTCATTCTCTCTTCTTTCTTCTCCAACTCTTCCTTCATTAAACCTTTCTCTATCTCCTAAATCGCACACAACTCACCACAAAAATCCTTCACAAATCATTTCAAAAAAATCCAAATTTTTATCTCTTCAAGAGTTTTTCTTAAAGCAAGTCTTCATCTAGAGGCCACCTATCAAGTTAGGGTCTTCTTCATATCATCTTGAGCTAATGACCAACTCTTGAACATATTTTATTAACCTCCTGCCTTAACAAACTTATAATTTAGATTAAAATTTGTGTTTATGTAGTTTTAAAACTTAAAGTGAGGTTTTGAGCTAACTTTGGGGTTATGATAAATTATAGAGAAATCATAATCTAAATAAGTTTAGTTAAGAGTATTTTAGTGCAATATATCATTGTCTAACCACTAAGTTTTCACTAAACTACCCTAAAGTTTTAATTAGAGTCAAAACTTGTAATTAGTTAAAGGTTAGGGTTCCAATTTGAACCTGCTATCAAATCAGAGACTTCAGAAAAAAGTTACAATTACTGGGAGCTAGTTATAGGACCCTGAGTACACCCTCAAAACCCGAGCCACCATCTCAAATATCCGGTCGCTAAAATATTACTTTTGGCCGCAATTTGCGGCCCATTTGATGAGTTTGAGTGTAGGATTTTGTCGAGAGCTCTCTAAGACTCCAATTAGACCTCTGGTATATGCAACTTTTCTAATTTTGTGTATACAAAAATCTGGGATCGTATTACCTTATTTTAGGAGATATGTTAACGTACGATACGGACATTCTGATTCTTGTTTTGGTGTTTTACTTGGTTAACGGTTCTTATGGGTAGTCTTAAGTGGTTGTTGCACGCGTTTAGCACATTGAGTTCACCTGTGTTAACTCGTAAGAGTTAGTTCGTTCGTGTAGTTTTTACTTCGTGTCATGTTGGGATTTTAGCCTCATGTGCTAAGTTTTGTTCGATACTAAAATCGGTTGCGGAGACTTCGGACGGGGTAAGGAAAAGAAAGGAGGTGGTCGGATTCAAGTAGTTCGAGACCGTGCCGGTGAGTAGATTTAACATTCGATGGCGTAAAGCGCCCGATGTTTAGAACCAAGTTACAAACCTCATATACATATACCTATGTACATTTCCATATTGCATACGCATTATCATACGCATTGATATCTCCACACTCGGATACCTACACCATTACCAATGGTTCATGACGCACGTGCACTAACCTATATGTACACACACACCATTGGTAATTACCATGTCACGTACACTATAGAACTCGCATGATATCTTGCATTGCATTGCATCTTATTGATAGATAAATCCTCATGTTATTCATCTAGCTTGCATCATATCAATATCATGTACACTTGCCATCATCGCCATATTCATATATTATGATGTTTTGTGAGATTTCTATTTTCATGAGATTTCTGGATTTGAGAAACCGCACATACGTTCGCAAAATTTAGATTTATTTAAAAATACACGGTTTTCTCTTGATATGATATTTGGCGTCCACCATGAGTTTTCTCGGTTTTGAGTTATGTGTATACCCGATTCGAGGAGAGAGGAGGCACCATCTGCGGGTACATGGTGGACCTGGTATGGTACCACAGGGCAAGAAGATTTTATAGAGAGACGTTGAGCCTGGCAGGGGAACAATACCTACCGGTGATAGTTTTGGTCTCGGCGGATATCTGGAGGATACCGACCGGAGTCGTATGATCAGTTGGATTTGAAGGCCGATCTGAGAGACGACGCCTGGGATATTGAGATTTCTGAGTGTCGATACTTGACACAGGATTATGTTATTTTATTGATGATACTTTTGGTTCCACCATATTGAAATTAATTAAGACATATTTCGTTTCTTATACCTGCTACACCCATATTTCATACTTCGCTCATTTATTCATATTGCATCTATGCTAGTATACCGCATCATAAATTCATATTTAGGATCTATCGCTGTTACGTATATGCTTATGATTGCCACTTACAATGTTATTTACTACTCATGAGCTGGCAACTTACCCCCGTTGTACCACAGTGTCTTGTAGGGACGATCCATCAATATAGTCACGGAGGGGCATACTGCTACCACCATTTTTTGGACGTGATAATTTGTAGGTGGGTTGCGAGTATTCTTTTGTCTTCTACCTTGTACACTTTTTCGTTATATTTAGTATACTCCATCCACCATATGTATATTTGACTTAGAGACGATACTAAGAGATTTGTATTATATTTGACTCTGAGTATCATGCTTGTGTGAGCCGACTTTTGTGTTATTATTGTAGATATTGTTTTCTTTTCTTATTTCCTTATTTCTTTGTCTATGGCGTCGTATATCTTGCTATGTGATTGTGTTTCGCCGGATGGCGTTGAGATTGCTTTCAAGTGGGGATGCTTTTATATATATTATGCTTATGTATCGATTTGAACCAGTTTTTACAAAGGAGATGCTGCCGAAAATTTTAACAACTCAAGATTTTAAAAGGTTTTGATATAACTAATCTACTTTTAAAATTGATATTTTGAAACAAATATTTTTACCGCTCTACCTTATTTCAAGGTTTAGATTCTTGGTTTCGGCTTACTTGAATTACGTTACGCCTTTAAACGTTGCGTGATTTAAATGCCGGTCACATTCCTTATTTGGGCCGTGACAGTCGGTTGCTGCACTAGGTGAAGCAGGAGTTTGGATCGGTTTCTCTTGGATGAATCATCTTCGGTAAGGACGATCACCTCTCAAGTTTATTCTCAACGGTCTACGAGAAGCTCGGAAGGGTCTTCCACGATTGGATGGACATACGACAAAGCTTGTAATCTCTAAACCTTGCATGTTTTGTTTTCTAGTTTAGTATTTGGAACGATCGTTAGGGATTAGTTTCTAGTGCTCTCCGTAAAATTTTTGTTTTTTGATTCCGCATTGGTCGCGGTTGTAGCGGTAAAGACACTGGGAACTTTCAAATATGTCGACTTAATTTTATTGGGTCTAAACGTTTTTCAAAAGAGGATTGACAAAATAATAAACATTGCTTATGTCGATTAGCTAGGAAGTAGAGTGCCTATCGCTAACAAAGATTGATCGACACTTTATCATGTAAAATGACTCTTGTTCGTGTGGTATTGACAGGGGAGGATCCAGGTAGAGCCGAGGCGAGGCATCCGTCCTACCTGGATTTCGGGTGTGTGTGCAAGACGTAAGTCAATATTTGAAACAAAAACGAGATTGACATGGTGGTTAGATTGATTGAGAGATAAAGCAATAACAACAAGAGGGTTTGTAGGTGCGATTCCTTAATTTTAAGTTTTTTAAAAAATCCTTCTCGAAAATGACGAATTCATTGCATTTGCAACTCTTTCTCCAAAATCCCTATGCATATTTTTTGTAAATTTAAAATTAATTCTAGCTATAAAAGAATACTACTAACATAATGCAAATTGATTTTAGATTTTTGTAATTATCACATGCCTTTTTTAGACAAAAGCAATTATCTCATGCTAATAAAAGCTAGCTATGAAATAGAAATGAATGTTGACTCGATATATTATATTTTGTGCTAAAGATATAAATTAATTTACTAAATACACATACAAAAAGGATAACAATGTCTAAACTGAATCCTAATCCAAGTGTAACAGTTATGAAAGTTACTTGCACGAATTGATTTTTTTTCTTCTTGGTAAGTTATTATAGAAAACTTTTCGGCTCTACCAATGGCTATTGATGACGATAAAGTTAGAGAATATTTAGCAATAAAATCATATTTCAGAGACCAATGTGGCACATACTAAAGCCATGTTATTCCAAAAAGTGAGCATTGATTACATCACGAAACTACCTTTATTTTTACATTTCAAACTCATTAGTGCACTTTGGAACACTTTTGAAAATATCTACACAAATTTATCTTCACTAATACTATATACGAGACACGTGGGGTATTTTTTTTTTCTTTTTTTGGCAAAAGCCCTCATCATTCCAAGATTGTACAACACTATCATCAAAATTTCAAGAAAATGCTTCGATTCCACTGTCCAGAATATGGAGTCCCCGTCCCCCTTATGCATAGTAATCAAGAAAACAAATGTTCACACAAGATCATAACTCATCCTAAACTGTATTAGTCGTCTTTTGATACCGGCCTATATGATGTTGGAAGTAAATGATGGATTTCAACAATGAGAATATTGTTCATTCGATTTAGAACAAATATTTTGTATATGCGTGTTGATGATGCTCACAGGTGGTATTTCCTCAGATTACGACACATGGCGGATGACGTGTCCCGAAAGTTACGGAGGTGGAATAAATGATTTGCATTAGAGATGTTCCTCGGGACCTCGTCTCCGATGACGCATCCGACCTTTCAGAAGACCTCCCTGAGTACTTTCCACCTTCACCTAGCAAACGGCCAACAGCTCGTCTTCGAACTTCCCCGGTCACCTTGCTCGTCTTCAAACCATCTGACAGACCGAGCTTCCTCGGCTCCTTGCTCGTCTTCGAGCCATCTGACAGGCCGAGCTTCCTCGGCCTCACTGCTCGTCTCCGAGCAATCTGACAGGTTGAACTTCCTCGGCTTCCCCGATCAATCGAGAGCGCGGAATCCAAGCGCCTCTGCAACGGCTCCGCGTATCTCTCCAGGGCGAGATATCCGCCTCCCCACGTTCCGCGTCCCACGCTAGCGCGTCCCCCCATTAATGGGTGTATCCCGTCATCAATGCGAGGATAACGCAGGGGCATAACTGACGACGATAATCTCACATCTGCTCGCTCCACGCAACCACTATATAAACTCCTCTCTCAGACGACTCAAGTAACTCCAACTCATTCCAGTACGCCGTCACTCTGCACTTATTCGCCAGCACTAACTTGATGGTTGAAGGGTCCTACAGTGGTTACCCATTCCGGGGCTTTCTTTGTAGATTGCTCGGCGTCAACACCAACCAATTGAGATTCACACGCTCAACAACTCCCAAACCAAATCTCAACCGTTAAAGACCGCCATCTCAGGATCGACGGAGAACAACATCTAAAGGAGATCACAGCTTCCATCAGTTGGCGCCGTCTGTGGGAACGTTTCAGAAGCTTCTCCACCATTAAAGTTGATCTTTCGCCCTGGACCCGATGGCGAGCGACAACCGCGACGATCCAAATACGAGCCGCCACAATGGAGGTGGGAGCAGCTCTTCTCCCCTTCCTAACGTGATCAACGCCTTACCTGCTCAAATACACAAGCTCACATCGCTGGTAGATGCCCTTGTCCACGTGCAAGCGGCGGGCCCTACCCACCAGACTGCAGTTCCCCCTCCCCGGGATAAAAACGTTCGCAGAAGGACGATGGACACGCTCAAGCTCTCAATCTCACTCGTGCTCATCCCAGCGTCACCGAGCACCGGCATGCCGACTCCGGCCACCGTGGCCTGCATGCGGCGATTGATTCCATGACCCGCTGGGCGCCGGATAGTTCCACGCCCCGATCCTATGGAAGACTGGGCCGTCGCTCCGATTCCAGCCGCATGTTCTTGTAAGGTTCCTAGGCACCCTAATGAGGTCACACAAGGTATTGATCATGCCAATTTAAAAAAATACGGTGCCGAGAAACCCTAGAACGGATCGTCGGCTAGATTTCTAGGCGAAAAAGCGAGCTAGTTTACAACTAAACTACAAGATAACGGAAATACAACCTTTGTAGAGCCGGTGCTCCACCTCCATAGCTCCGCAACGAAGTCCCCTCGCTGTCCTAGTGAATTCCCGGGCTCTAGCGTCGGCTTCATCGGAGAATGGACGGGCTAGGTCATCGACGACGTGCCGAAGATGATCTACGTCGAAGCATCACTAGATCGAGCTCCACCTTCACCAAGCCATGAATACTTGTGAAGGAAACACACTCTACTACTTGGCAAGAGGTAGAGGATGAAGAAATAGGAAGTGGGTAGACTTTAGAATTGGATTTCTCACTCATTTCATCAATCCACCATTGATGAAGTCAAGGTTTTCTTCTTGAGTTCAAGGAAGAAGAAGAAGAAATGATATGATAAGTTAATTCTAAAAATGAAAAGAATAATGAATTCTTATCATAATAGAACCATGGTTAGGTGTAGAGAATTAATTAGGGTTAAGTGGAATGGTTAGGTTTAAGCATGAGACAAAATGGTTACAAAATCAAAGTGTTCATGAAACTTCATGAATAAAACAAAACATGCCACCATTTTCTCATTTGCTTTCCTTTTTCCAAAAGAATAAATAAATGAATAAAATGAATAAGGAAAAAGTAAACCCTAACCATTTCATTAACCAAGGTTTAATTCTTTACACTTAACCAAAAGGGATGTATCATCAAACATGATACAAGCAAGTGCACAAAATCATATCGCATATGCAATGCGCACAAATCGAGCGAGAAAATCCATTTAAAGTGAACCGATACTAGTTAATGCAAAGTAATATATCAAATATATAATTATACATTAAATCATTAAATCAACACTTGATTTAACGATCCGGTCATATCGCATATAACCGACTAGTATCCAATGTATCGGCATATCGAATCAATCCTTGATTCGATAACTAGGTTATATCGCATACAACCATTCGATACATTCATCGCGAGAATAGAATACGGTATCACATACACGTATTATTCTCGGTCCCGCACATATCTCATATGCGCTCCTATTTCGTTTCGCTTGAGCCAGGAAACCTCTGTGTAGGACTCTAAAGACTCGTCAATACGCCGGCAGCAAATGATGATCATATCAAGAACCCACAAGCCGCAAGCGGTCTGCTAAACGTAACGGCCACCCGGGTATTGAGCGATCTGAAGATCGACGAGCAAGCCCGCTCACACTCCAGTGAATCCAACCAGTAACACTACCGTACAGTCCGGTCTGATCGTCTGATATGTCGCATATCTCGCCTAGGGGTGGTAAACGACAGACCCCAATAGCTCGATAAGTCGTGTCGATATGAGGTCTATAACAATTCGAGAAACTACTGGTAACACTTACCAGTAAATCTCAGCAACCCTGGCAAGGGATTTCCGGTTATAGCCAATCGAACACAGAGCAACAGCAACTCCCTATACCGGGAGAGACGAATCCCCTCCTATCGCTCATTGCCTCCATGTGACTCGGGACTGTACCTAAAAACCACCGTTTTGCATGCCCTCTTGGACGTGGTAAGATGGAAATCAAAGCACAGTGGGAACCACACAAGACTCTATGACGATCTCGGTTCAACAGACTACTCTGTACCAGTGTCACCAGAGAACTGCCATCTGACGTGAGGTATAATACCATCTGGGAGTTCTCGGCGAGTCCGTCCAGTATACCCAGTCTCTACTGAGCACCCGTATATCATCTCTGATGTCAAACACCAATGGATATGGGATCATCCATCGCCCATCTGTATGGGTCGAGAAGGTATACGCTAGTCTACTCTGGTATATCGATGCCCCGTCTCGATACACCCACGACTAGGGACTTTGAAGGATGTACTTATAGACTATCTGTCCCCACTAGTATGATCTGCATCATAGTCCAGGTAGTCAAGTACACATCCTAAGGGCTTTACCAACATGTAACAGAGAGACAATCAGTGTACACGTTAAGGTAAAGAGCAACCAGATAGCATACTATCATGTCGAGCAAGAAAGTCCTCCCTATATATGTCCAAGCATCCACTACAATATACATCCTATATATAGTAATGGCCTCTAGGGCATACATATAACTAACAATCTCCCACTTGCACTAGGGCCATATGATAGCAGTGGTTGCAGTATCTCATACTCAACCATCCCATAAAAGTCTCTCTCTGGGAACAGGCCTTTGTGAGTGGATCCGCTGTGTTATCCTCTGAGTCTACTCTCCTAACCTTGATCTCCCTGGAGATCAACTATCTCCATGATCAGGTGATACTGCCTTAGAATATGTCTGGATCACTGATGGGACCTGCGTTCCTTGGCATAAGCCACAACTCCATTGTCACACAATGGGAGGAACATAGTTCATCTTATGAACCAATATACACCCAAACAGCCTCTTTGGTAGCATCTTAAGTAGCGATGTATCCTGCTTTTATCGTCTAGTATGTCACGGTATCTAGCTTGGAACTCTTCCAACATACCGTCCCTTTACTGAGGGTAAAGACAATGCCTGCGACTGACATTCAGTCGTCTTTATCACCCTGGAACCATTCCAGTGATTCTCCCCAGGGTCGATTGATACCATCTCACTACAACTAGTGAGTATCCTAACATCCATTTAGATCTATCTCATAGATCCAAAATCCAGGATTTAGGAGGTATCACTTTGATCCTATATGGAGAATTATGGTGATAAGCGGAGATTGACCGGGCGTAGCATAGGAAACTCCTTCCCCATCAAGAGTATGTCATCCACGTACTCTACGAGGATCACCACCATACTCCCTACTACCTTTTTGTTTATACAAGGTTCATCTACCATTTTGATGATGTCAAACTCTTTGACTAATCCATCAAAACAGATGTTCCAACTCCGCGATGCCTGCTTCAATCCTATAAAGCATCTTGCACACGTTTCCGCTGCTCCCACTGTCTACGAAGCCCTCTGGTTGTGTACTTATAGACGCTCTCTTCTAAATCATCATTTAGAAAAGCAGTCAAGACACCCAGCCACCAGATATCGCAGTCATGGTATGTAGCCGTGACAAGTAGGATCTGGATGGACTTAAGCATAGCTACTTGAAAAGGTTTCATCATTATCCACACCTGGTCAATGATGCAAACTTTTAACAAGTCTAGCTTTGAAATTCTCAACTTTTCCATGTACACCAAGTAATCTTCTCAAGATATACCTGCTCCTGATGGGGATTTAACCCTTCAGATATAGCAACCAAAGTCCATACTTTGTTGGTGTATAAGGATTCCATCTCAGATCGATAAACATCCAGCCATTCTTACAGAGTCTCACTCTTGATGGCCAGCTCGAAACTAGTTGGGTCATCATCTCATGATGCAATCCTTGCTCCCACTGTCATAGAGAAACCGAAGTATCTCTCAGGTGGGTGAGGAACCCTACTAGATCGGCGGAGAGGCTGAGGTTCGTTGGTTTCTACTGAATCCTCTGGTTGTACCAAATCATCTTCTGTAGTTTGTATAGCTGGAACACTTCCAGTTCTACATAACAGACCTTGCCTCGAGCTTGTCCGGATTTTGCTTTTAGACATAGGCCGGACAGCCCCAAATCTTAACTAGCTTAAGACATGGGCTCTTCCCTTTCCATATCTCATATGGAGTGGTAGGCAACTGATTTGATTCGAACCTATTCAATAGGTATGCAGCTTCTCAAGTGCATAACCCCTAAAAGGAAATAGGTAACTCAGTAATACTCATCATAGAGCACACCATATCATATAGGGTGTGATTGCTCCGCCCCGATATACCATCGTGCTATGGTGTATTCGGAGGAGTAATGCCGAGAGAGAATCTCATTCTCCATTAGAATAGTCCAGGATTTCCGTGCTCAAGTATTCTCCTTCTTGATCACATCAAAGGACATAATACTTATACCCGTATATTGGTTCTCTACTTCTAACTTATATTCCGTGAATATCTCAAAAGGTTCGGACTTTTGTTTCAACAAGAACATATGTCTGAATCTAAAGAGATCATCAGAGAACGTAATGAAGTATAAAGAACCAATCTTGGCATGTGTAGACAGGGGACCTACATACATCAACATGTATCAGTCCCAAGAGTAAACTAACTCTTTCTCTGTTTCCATTAAACGGAGCTATGGTCATCTTATCTTTGTGACATGACTGGCAAGTTTCATAAGATGTAAATTCAAACTAATTTAAATATGCATCTACATGTAACTTCAGCTAGTCGGGTCGCATTGATATAACCTAGTCTACAAAGCCTCAAGAAGGATTCGTTCATTTCTGAACTCTTCCTCTTGTGTGTGTGTTCCATATACTAAGAACTGTAGTTTGATTTAGAACATCAATGCTTTTAGATAACGTGCCTGAACGGATCAACTTTTGATATAGGAAATGTTCAAAACATTATCCAACAATACAAAATTTTATCATTTCTTTACTAATAAAGAGATAGACATGATTTTGTATATCAGGTTCGGTATCTAATAACATTCGTTCAGAATCAATGTATTGGTAATACAGGGTGACAGTGACCGACAGACTTGGCTGCAACTCTTGCCCCGTTTTCTGCCTCATGAAACTTATCACCCGTTCTCAGTTTTTCTACCCTTTTGTAGCCCTATGTAACAGATTACATATCTGGGATCCTGATCCGGTATCATATACCAAGGATGCGGAGGATACTGAGAAACAGTTCTGTATAATGAACACACCCGAAGATGATGCATCAGCATGCACTCTCTTCGTTTGGGCGGCACGGGAATTCTGGTAATCCCTAATTTCCTGCTCTGTCTTATAACAATTATAAGTTGGAGCGGGACCAACGTTCCCCAGCTCAGTATAACAAGCGGGTTCGGTCAATAATCCGTATTATTATCTTGATTAAGGCGTGATATGGTCGCTACCAGGAGAGAGAGAGAAGAAAACACTCAGCGTGCGCTCTTGCTAGATCAGATTGGTTATTATTTTATCTAATCAGGATGGCTCTCACTGCTTTTTATCAAATCTTCCTTCAAACCCTAAAAGGAAAGACTAGCCGGGATTAATTACACACTAAAAGTTTGCCAATCTTTCAGCCAGGCCAGTGTCGGTACTTTGAGGGAGGTCCCCCGTGCTTTCGCACGAACCTAATTAATGTAAACCTCGTTTTCCCAGAGGCGTAACCTCGTTGACACCTTTCTAGACACCTACTTGATCGGCTAATTGTAATGTATAAAACTCTCCCAGGAGTAACTCTTACTCGCAGCGGGTATCGGGATCCAACTATCTCATAGAAGGTATGCAATCTCATTGCAAATTTCAACACTTGAAATTCCCGATAATATTTTGCCCCATGCGATCTATGACCTTGACTGAGTCAACAAACCATAGACCGCAAGTAAAGTTCAACCCGTCATTTCTCGATTGAATTAAACCCACCCATACGACCCTTGACTGAGTCAACAAGGCCGCACGACTACCCTAATCCAATCGCATCATATGCTTTGCAGGTAAGCAATAATCAGCTACCGCACACTACGCCTTGACTGAGTCAACAAACGCAGCACGAATACTAACTATTACCTATCTGAAATGACGGAGGGCTACGACAGGTTTTTAAGAAAACCTTTTGCGTAATGAACTTTATATCGTTGTAGAATCAAATGAATTTGAAATGGAGTGCTTTTGAGGCTTTTCTAGTTTTGCTAAAGGAGTCACTCCCGGTGAAGGGATCGTCGGTCCTTTCCTTGTCGAATGAGGTGCGGGATATATCATATATATCACTGTGCAAAGCAAAAACACTTAAAAGCAATCAAAAGACAAACCGAAGGTTGTAGCATCTGCCAGTTACTGCTAAAGGAGTCACTCCCGGTGAAGGGATCTCGGTCCTTTCCTCATCGAATAAGGTGCAGGGTATATCATATATACCACTATGCAAAGCAAGAACTGTAGCTACCTGTTTTACTTTGAAATTCGATTCTACAACATCTTTAGGTTTCTTTTATTTCATTAATCACATTAATGAAGTCCCATCATTTAAGTACCTAATCATCACAGATAAATACGACGTACACTTATGCCATCCGCATTTGCCTCGATGTCCCCTCGTGCACCGTTAGGTTAGGTAACTAACGGCAGAGCGGGGCAGGGCTAGCGCGGGTGTAAAACATAAGTAACGTCTATATAATATATCGTATAAACTATGTACTGTATCTATCACGGAACATCACATGATCACATCACAGATATCGCAGCAGAAGAAACATATGAAATATTGGATATACTAGGACGTCCGTGTTTTCAATACGAGCCAGTACAAAACACGGATTCCACGGTCATGATGAATAGCCAAACCCACACCCCTAGACCCCTACGAGAGCGGCAAGCAACCCTACCAATTCTAGAGTTAGGAGACCCGGACTCGACTCCTCGAGTTGGTCTCCCACTGGACTCCAGAACCCGGTTACTTGTGCTCCCCTCCTTGGGTCTATCCTAGTGCGGAAAAGTAAATAATATACAAAGGGTGACATCTTCCGCAACCTGGAAGTGCCCCAATAAAAGAATATTACATACAAGTTTTTACATGAATGAAAATGAAAAACACTCATCTCACATAAAAAAAACCCCGGCTATTCGAACACGACGATCCAATATAAAATATCCAGCAACACATAACATCACATGTCATCAACGTAAGTAAATATGCGCATCCCAATTGTCGTTGACATATAGCAACGAAACCGGCGATATCACATATTACACTTACGGTCACAGAAAAGAAAGTGTAAAACTACAACAGTTGGAATCCGCAACCATCTCAGACATCGCATGCCTGACCAAATGAATTACTTAGATATCGCATGCCTAACAATTATAAACCCCGCATTTTAGTCTCATTATCGAAAACACTTTTCAATATTAAGTCGGGCAATTCAACAGGATTCCCGACATCCTGATCGAATGCTCGTCGCAAACTTCAGTAGACGGCCGCACCCCCGATACCGTCGACGAAGTGCACCAAGGCGGAACACCGCTGCTGCGAGCACCCGAACGGATGCTTTCGGCGATGGGGTTCTCCTACAGTCACTTGGTCGGGGCTATGGAGTGAGGCTGTCTATTAAGTTTACCCGGCGAGTATCCGCGTACGCTACGTGATTGCGACGGACTTTTGATCACATCAAAATTCCGTGGCAACCGATCAAGTGAGACTAAAGTGCTATGTTTATAACATTCATTTAGTTATCTCATAACTATTTGTGAATTCCAATTATTGTATCACATTCCAGATAAACAGAAGATGTTAAACTTTCCGATCGAACAATCGAACACCCAAGTTTTCCCGATACAATCCAACACATGAAATAAGTCTAACAACATTCAGTTCGTGCCTCAGTACCAACGGTCCAGCCGTAGAAGGGTCAAGCCAACGCCTCACATGTGGCACGCCGTACTGCCCCAAACCCGAAGGTTCAAAGGGCAGTTCAAGACGGTCACATAATCTAGTTAAGGTTTGTTGTCTTCTAGAGGGTCCATCGCGTTACTTGCACTACTTAGAACGTCGTTAAACTACGGAAAAATCCAACACTTGGAAATTTCCCGACAGGGGAAAAATTGGGTATTTATATCCGGTCGAACTTTTTAACATATTCAAAAATTTATCCGGAAAGCCATACAGACAAAATTTGATAATCCGATCGAACATTCGAATCCCCAAAACAACTCAGAAAATTCAAACTCTGGAAAAAATATTAAAAATACCCAGGAAAACCAGCACTGTTAAATAGGAGTTACTGTGCAAACTTCAACTCATAATACGACAAACAGGCCACGGATCCGCCGCACGAGCCATGCTCGTGCCGCGGAAACGCGGCTCTTTAATGGAATTAGGGCATCGAAATTTACAGTAACTCTTAGATATTCCTGCTGATATTTCTACATATTTTTAATACTGAAAAATCCCTGTTTTTAGAAAAAGTACAGAGAGCATTTTCCGGGTTGGTTTTTCGGTTCGATCGGGTTTCGAACATCGTCTGGACTTCGCCTAAGGTTCTAGCTAGGCTCTGATACCACTGTAGGGTTCCTAGGCACTCTCAAGAGGTCTCACAAGGCATCGATCATGCCAATTTCAAAAATTACGGTGCCGAGAAACCCTAACAAGGACCGTCGGCTAGAATTCTAGGCGAAAAGTAAACTAGTTAACACTTAACCACAAGAATACGGATATACAACCTTTGTAGATCCGGTGCTCCACCTCCATAACTCCGCAACGAAGTCCCCTCGCTGTCCTAGTGAATTCCCGGGCTCTAGCGTCGGCTTCATCGGAGAATGGACGGGCTAAGTCGTCGACGACGTGCCGAAGATGATCTACGTCGAAGCATCACTAGATCGAGCTCCACCTTCACCAAGCCATGAATACTTGTGAAGGAAACACACTCTACTACTTGGCAAGAGGTAGAGGATGAAGAAATAGGAAGTGGGTAGACTTTAGAATTGGATTTCTCACTCATTTCATCAATCCACCATTGATGAAGTCAAGGTTTTCTTCTTGAGTTCAAGGAAGAAGAAGAAGAAATGATATGATAAGTTAATTCTAAAAATGAAAAGAATAATGAATTCTTATCATAATAGAACCATGGTTAGGTGTAGAGAATTAATTAGGGTTAAGTGGAATGGTTAGGTTTAAGCATGAGACAAAATGGTTACAAAATCAAAGTGTTCATGAAACTTCATGAATAAAACAAAACATGCCACCATTTTCTCATTTGCTTTCCTTTTTCCAAAAGAATAAATAAATGAATAAAATGAATAAGGAAAAAGTAAACCCTAACCATTTCATTAACCAAGGTTTAATTCTTTACACTTAACCAAAAGGGATGTATCATCAAACATGATACAAGCAAGTGCACAAAATCATATCGCATATGCAATGCGCACAAATCGAGCGAGAAAATCCATTTAAAGTGAACCGATACTAGTTAATGCAAAGTAATATATCAAATATATAATTATACATTAAATCACTAAATCAACACTTGATTTAACGATCCGGTCATATCGCATATAACCGACTAGTATCCAATGTATCGGCTTATCGAATCAATCCTTGATTCGATAACTAGGTTATATCGCATACAACCATTCGATACATTCATCGCGAGAATAGAATACGGTATCACATACACGTATTATTCTCGGTCCCGCACATATCTCATATGCGCTCCTATTTCGTTTCGCTTGAGCCAGGAAACCTCTGTGTAGGACTCTAAAGACTCGTCAATACGCCGGCAGCAGATGATGATCATATCAAGCACCCACAAGCCGCAAGTGGTCTGCTAAACGTAACGGCCACCCGGGTATTGAGCGATCTGAAGATCGACGAGCAAGCCCGCTCACACTCCAGTGAATCCAACCAGTAACACTACCGTACAGTCCGGTCTGATCGTCTGATATGTCGCATATCTCGCCTAGGGGTGGTAAACGTCAGACCCCAATAGCTCGATAAGTCGTGTCGATATGAGGTCTATAACAATTCGAGAAACTACTGGTAACACTTACCAGTAAATCTCAGCAACCCTGGCCAGGGATTTCCGGTTATAGCCAATCGAACACAGCGCAACATCAACTCCCTATACCGGGAGAGACGAATCCCCTCCTATCGCTCATTGCCTCCATGTGACTCGGGACTGTACCCAAAAACCACCGTTTTGCACGCCCTCTTGGACGTGGTAAGATGGAAATCAAAGCACAGTGGGAACCACACAAGACTCTATGACGATCTCGGGTCAACAGACTACTCTGTACCAGTGTCACCAGAGAACTGCCATCTGACGTGAGGTATAATACCATCTGGAAGTTCTCGGCGAGTCCGTCCGGTGTACCCAATCTCTACTGAGCACCCGTATATCATCTCTGATGTCAAACACCAATGGATATGGGATCATCCATCGCCCATCTGTATGGGTCGAGAAGGTATACGCTAGTCTACTCTGGTATATCGATGCCCCGTCTCGATACACCCACGACTAGGGACTTTGAAGGATGTACTTATAGACTATCTGTCCCCACTAGTATGATCTGCATCATAGTCCAGGTAGTCAAGTACACATCCTAAGGGCTTTACCAACATGTAACAGAGAGACAATCAGTGTACACGTTAAGGTAAAGAGCAACCAGATAGCATACTATCATGTCGAGCAAGAAAGTCCTCCCTATATATGTCCAAGCATCCACTACAATATACATCCTATGTATAGTAATGGCCTCTAGGGCATACATATAACTAACAGTTCTCTCCCCTTGAGGAGGTGTCGGTCAGCTCGCTTGCTTTCAGGCATAACCGACGCCCCCACGCTTGCCGGGGCCACACGAACGGTGAACGCCGGGACTACTCGAGGAGGGCCTCGTCCGAGGATTTGAGTGTAGGGTTCCTAGGCGCACTCAATAGGTCTCATAAGGCATCAACCATGCCAAATTCAAAATTTTCCGGTGCCGAGAAACCCTAATACGGATCGTTAACTAGAAATTAGGCGAAACTACAAGCTAGTTAACAACTTAACTACTAAGTGAACGGAAATACAACCTTTGTAGATCCGGTCCTCCACCTCCATAGCTCCGCGTTGACGTCCCTCCGCTGCGATCATCGGATCCCGGACTCTAGTAATGGTTTCGTCGAAGAAATGATCGGGCTAGGTCGTCGACTTCGATGCCGAAGATGATCTACGTCGAGGCAACTCAAGATCAAGCTCCAACTTCACCAAGTCATGAAACTTGTGAAGAAAACACCCTATACTACATGGCAAGTGGTAGATGATGAAGAAATAGGAAGTGGGTTCACTTTAGAATTGGATTTCTCACTCTTTTTCTCAAGTCACCATTGAAGCTAGCAAGCTTCTTTCTTCTTGAAGAAGAAGAAGAAGAAGAAAAAGAATATGATAAGAATATTTAAAAAAGAAAATAAAGTCATTCTTATCATATTAGCAACCATGGTTAAGTGTAGAGAATAAACTAAGGTTAAGTAAATGGTTAGGGTTAAGGAAAGAAACAAAATGGTCAAAGTCTTTCAAAGCTTCAAGAAGCTTCAAAGAAAATCCAAAGTTTGCCACCAATTTATTTTCTTTCTCAAATGAATAAATAAATAAATGAATAAGTAAATGAAGCAAATGAAACCCTAACCATTGACCAACCATGGTTTAAACCAAACATACACCCAAGTTTGCATGTATCATCAAACATGATACAAACTTGTGCACAAAAATATATCGCATATACAATGTGCACAACAAGTGAGAAAATCCATCTTAAGTGAACCAATACTAGTTAATGCAAAGTAATATATCAAATATATAATTATACATCAAATCATTAAATCAACACTTGATTTAACGATCCGGTCATATCGCATATGACCGACTAATATCCAATGTATCGACTTATCGAATCAATCCTCGATTCGATAACTAGTTTATATCGCATACAACCAATCGATACATTCATCGCGAGAATAGAATATGGTATCACATACACGCATTATTCTCGGTCCCGCACATATCTCATATGCGTTCCTATTTCGTTTCGCTTGAGCCAGGAAACCTCTGTGTAGGACTCTAAAGACTCGTCAATACGCCGGCAGCAGGTGATGATCATATCAAACACCCACAAGCCGCAAGTGGTCTGCTAAACGTAACGGCCACCCGGGTATTGAGCGATCAGAAGATCGACGAGCAAGCCCGCTCACACTCCTGTGAATCCAACCAGTAACACTTACCGTACAGTCCGGTCTCGTCGTCTGATATGTCGCATATCTTGCCTAGGGGTGGTAAACGTCAGACCCCAATAGCTCGATAAGTCGTGTCGATATGAGGTCTATAACAGTTCGAGAAACTACTGGTAACACTTACCAGTAAATCTCAGCAACCCTGGCCAGGGATTTCCGGTTATAGCCAATCGAACACAGTGCAACATCAACTCCCTATACCGGGAGAGACGAATCCCCTCCTATCGCTCATTGCCTCCATGTGATTCGGGACTGTACCCAAAAGCCACCGTTTTGCACGCCCTCTTGGACGTGGTAAGGTGGAAATCAAAGCACAGTGGGAATCACACAAGACTCTATGACGATCTCGGGTCTACAGACTAACCTGTACCAGTGTCACCAGAGAACTGCCATCTGACGTAAGGTATAATACCATGTGGGAGTTCTCGGCGAGTCCGTCCAATGTACCCAGTCTCCACTGAGCACCCGTATATCATCTCTGATGTCAAACACCAATGGATATGGGATCATCCATCGCCCATCTGTATGGGTCGAGAAGGTATACGCTAGTCTACTCTGGTATATCGATGCCCTGTCTCGATACACCCACGACTAGGGACCTTGAAGGATGTACTTATGGACTACCATTTCCCCATTAGTATGATCCGCATCATAGTCCAGGTAGTCAAGTACACATCCTAAGGGCTTTACCAACATGTAACAGAGAGACAATCAGTGTACACGTTAAGGTAAAGAGCAACCAGATAACATACTATCATGTCGAGCAAGAAAGTCCTCCCTATATATGTCCCAGCATCCACTATAATATACATCCTATGTACAGTAATGGCCTCTAGGGCATACATATAACTAACAATCTCCCACTTGTACTAGGGCCATCTGTAGCAGTGGTTGCAGTATCTCATACTCAACCATCCCATAAAAGTCTCTCTCTGGGAAAAGGCCTTTGTGAGTGGATCCGCCGTATTGTCCTCTGAGTCTACTCTCCTAACCTCGATCACCTTGGAGATCAGCCATCTCCATGATCAGGTGATACTGCCTTAGAATATGTCTGGATCACTGATGGGATAGGCGTTCCTAGGCATAAGCCACAACTCCATTGTCTCACAATGGGAGGAACGAAGTTCATCTCATGAACAAATATACATCCAGACTGCCTCTTTGGTAGTATCTTAAGTACCGATGTATCCAGCCTTTATCGTCTAGTATGCCACGGTATCTAGCTTGGAACTCTTCCAACATACCATCCCTTTACTGAGGGTAAAGACAATGCCTGCGACTGACATTCAGTCGTCTTTATCACCCTGGAACTTTTCCAGTGATTCTCCCCAGGATCAATTGATACCATCTCACTATAACTAAAGAGTATCCTAATATCCAATTAGATCTATCTCATAGATCCAAAACCTAGGATTTAGTAGGTATTACTTTGATCCTTTATGGAGAATCATTGTGATAAGCGGAGATTGACCGAGCGTAGCATAGGAAACTCCTTCCCTATCAAGAGTATGTCATCCACGTACTCTACGAGGATCACCACCATACTCCCTACTACCTTTTTGTATATACAAGGTTCATCTACCATTTTGATAATGTCAAATTCTTTGACTAACACATCAAAACAGACGTTCCAACTCCGCGATGCCTGCTTTATCACATAAAACATCTTGCACACGTTTCCGCTGCTCCCACTGTTTACGAAGCCCTCTGGCTGTGTGCTTATAGACATTCTCTTCTAAAACATCATTTAGAAAAGCAGTCATGGCACCCAACCGCCAGATATCGTAGTCATGGTATGTAGCCGTGGCAAGTAGGATCTGGATGGACTTAAGCATAGCCGCTGGAAAAAGGTTTCATCATTATCCACGCCTGGTCGATGACGAAAACCTTTAACAAGTCTAGCTTTGAAAGTCTCAACTTTTCCATCTACACCAAGTAATCTTCTCAAGATATACTTGCTCCTGATGGGAATTTAACCCTTCAGATATAGCAACCAAAGTCCATACTTTGTTGGTGTATTAGGATTCCATCTCAGATCGATAAACATCCAGCCATTCTTACAGAGTCCCACTCCTGATAGCCAGTTCGAAACTAGTTAGGTCATCATCTCATGATGCAATCCTCGCTCCCACTGTCATAGAGAAACCAAAGTATCTCTCAGGTGGGTGAGGAACCCTACTAGATCGGCGGAGAGGCTGAGCTTCGTTGGTTACTATTGAATCCTTCGGTTCTACCAAATCATGAGCTGCGGTTTGTATAGCTGGAACATTTCCAGTTCTACATAACAGATCTTGCCTCGAGTTTATCCGGTTTTTTCTTTTCAGAACAAATCATGAGCTGCGGTTTGTATAGCTGGAACATTTCCAGTTCTACATAACAGATCTTGCCTCGAGTTTATCCGGTTTTTTCTTTTCAGACATAGGCTGGACAACCCCAAATCTTAACTAACTTAAGATATGGGCTCTTCCCTTTCCATATCACATATGAAGTGGTAGGCAACTGATTTAATTTGAACCCTATTCAATAGGTATGCAACTTCCCAAGTGCATAACCCCCCAAAAGGAAAAAGGTAACTCAGTAGTACTCATCATAGAGCACACCATATCAAATAGGGTGTATCTGCTCCATCCCGATATACCATCGTGCAATGGTGTATACGGAGGAGTAATGCTGAGAGAGAATCTCATTCTCCTTTAGAATAGTCCAGGAATTCTATGCACAAGTATTCTCCTCCTTGATCTCATCAAAGGACATAATACTTATACCCGTATTGGTTCTCTACTTCTAACTTATATTCTGTGAATATCTCAAAAGGTTCGGACTTGTGTTTCAACAGGAACATATGACTGAATCTTGAGAGATCATCAGAGAATGTAATGATGTACAAAGAACCGGTCTTCGCATGTGTAGACTGGGGACCTTACATACATCAACATGTATCAATCCCAAGAGTTCACTAACTCTTTCTCTGTTTCCAGTAAACGGAGCTATGGTCATCTTATCTTTGTGACATGACTGGCAAGTTTCACAAGATGTAAATTCAAACTGATTTAAATATGCATCTATATATAACTTCAGCTAGTCGGGTCGCATTGATATGACCTAGTCTACAATACCTCAAGAAGGATTCGTTCATTTCTGAACTCTTCCTCTTGTGTGTGTTCTGTATACTAAGAACTGTAGTTTGATTTAGAACATCAATACTTTTAGATAACGTGACTGAACCGATCAACTTTTGATATAGGAAATGTTCAAAACATTATCCAACAATACAAAATTTTATCATTTCTTTACTAATAAAGAGACTGATATGATTTTGTATATCAGGTTCGGTATCTAATAACATTCGTTCAGAATCAATGTATTTGGAATACAGGGTGACAGTGACCAACAGACTTGGTTGCAACACTTGCACCGTTTTTTGTCTCATGAAACTTATCACCCGATCTCAGTTCTCTACCTTTCTGTAGCCCTATGTAACAGATTACATATCTGGGATCCTGATCCGGTATCAAATACCCAGGACGTAGAGGATACAGAGAAACAGTTCTTTGTAATGAACATACCCGAAGAAGATGTATCATATGCACTTTCTTCGTTTGGGCGGCACGGGAATTCTGGTAATCCCCAATTTCCTGCTCTGTCTTATAACAATTATAAGTTGGAGCGGGACCAACGTTCCCCAACTCAGTATAACAAGCGGGTTCGGTCAATATTCCGTATTATTATCTTGATTAAGGCGTGATATGGTCGCTACCTGGAGAGAGAGAGAAGAAAACACTCAGCGTGCGCTCTTGCAAGAATAGATTGGTTATTATTTTATCTAATCAGGATGGCTCCCACTGTTTTTATCAAATCTTCCTTCAAACCCTAAAAGGAAAGACTAGCCGGGATTAATTACACACTACAAGTTCGTCAATCTTTCAGCCAGGCCAATGTCGGTACTTTGAGGGAGGTCCCCCGTGCTTTCGCACGAACCTATTTAATGTAAACCTCGTTTTCCCAGAGGCGTAACCCCGTTAACACCTTTCTAGACACCTACTAGATCGGCTAATTGTAATGTGTAAAACTCTCCCAGGAGTAACTCTTACTCGCAGCGGGTATCGGGATCCAACTATCTCATAGAAGGTATGCAATCTCATTGCAAATTTCAACACTTGAAATTCCCGATAATTTTGCCCCTAGCAGCTATATGACCTTAACATAGTCAACAAATCATAAGTGCTAGTCAAGTTCAACCCGTCATTTCCCGATTGAATTAAACCCACCCGCACGACCCTTAACATAGTCAACAAAGTCGCACGACTACCCTAATCCAATCGCATCATATGCTTATACAGATAAGCACTAATTAGCTACCGCACACTACGCCTTAACATAGTCAACAAACGTAGCACGAATACTAACTAGTACTTATCTGAAATGACGGAGGGCTACGACAGGTTTTTCTGAAAACCTATTGCGTAATGAACTTGATATCGTTGTAGAATCAAATGATTTTAAAATGGAGTGCTTTTGAGGCTTTTCTAGTTCTGCTAAGAGGTCACTCCCGGTGAAGGGATCGTCGGCCCTTTCCTCGTCGAATGAGGTGCGGGATATATCATATATATCACTGTGCAAAACAGAAACTATAGAAGCAATCAAAAGACAAACCGAGAGTTGTAGCATCTGCCAGTTATTGCTAAAGGAGTCACTCCCGGTGAAGGGATCTCGGTCCTTTCCTTATCGAATAAGGTGCGGGATGTTCTTCAAGGAACACCGCGATGCAAAGCAAGAACTGTAGCTACCTTTTTATTTTTAAATTCGATTCCACAACATCTTTAGGTTTCTTTTTCTTTCATTAATCACATTAATGAAGTCCCATCATTTAAGTACCTAAACATCACAGATAAATACGACGAACACTTATGCCATCCGCATTCGCCTCGATGTCCCCTCGTGCACCGTTAGGTTAGGTAACTAACGGTAGAGCAGGGCAGGGCTAGCGCGGGTGTAAAACATAAGTAACATCTATATAATATATCATATATACTATATACAGTATTTATCACAGAACATATCAAATGATCACATCACAGATATCGCAGCAGAAGAAACATATGAAACATTGGATATACTAGGACGTCCGTGTTTTCAATACGAGCCAGTATAAAACACGGATTCCACGGTCGCGATGAATAGCCAAACCCACACCCCTAGACCCCTACGAGAGCGGCAAGCAACCCTACCAATTCTAGAGTTAGGATACCCGGACTCGACTCCTCGAGTTGGTCTCCCACTGGACTCCAGAACCCGGTTACTTGTGCCCTCCTCCTTGGGTCTATCCTAGTGCGGAAAAATAAATAATATACAAAAGGTGACATCTTCCGCAACCTGGAAGTGCCCCAATAAAAGAATATTACATACAAGTTTTTACATGAATGAAAATGAAAAACACTCATCTCACATAAAAAAACCCGGCTATTCAAACACGACGATCCAATATAACATATCCAGCAACACATAACATCACATGTCATCAACGTAAGTAAATATGCGCATCCCAATTGTCGTTGATCTATAGCAACAAAACCGGCGATATCACATATTACACTTACGGTCACAGAAAAGAAAGTGTAAAACTACAATAGTTGGAATCCGCAAACTCATTAGACATCGCATGCCTAACCAAATGAATACCTTAGACATCACATGCCTAACAATTATAAACCCCGTATTTTAGTCTCATTATCGAAAACACTTTTCAATATCAAGTCGGGCAATTCAACAAGATTCCCGACATCCTGATTGAATGCTCGTCGCAAACTTTAGCAGGCGGCCGCACCTCCGACGCCGTCGACGAAGTGCACCAAGGCGGAACACCACTGCCGCGAGCACCCGAACGGATGCTTTCGGCGACGGGGTTCTCCTACAGTCACTTGGTCGGGGTTATGGGGCGTGGCTGTCTATTAAGTTTACCGGCGAGTATCCGCGTACGCTACGTGATTGCGACGGACTTTTGATCACATCAAAATTCCCTGGTAACCGATCAAGTGAGACTAAAGTGCTATGTTTATAACATTCAAACCAGTTATCTCATAACTACTTGTGAATTCCAATTATTGTATCCCATTCCAGATAAATAGAAAATGTTAAACTTTCCGATCGAACATTCGAACACCCAAGTTTTCCCGAAACAGCTCAACACATGAAACAAGTTTAAAAACATCCAGTTCATGCCTCAGTACCAATGGTCCAGCCGTAGAAGGGTCAAGCCAACGCCTCACATGTGGCACGCCGTACTGCCCCAAACCCTAAGGTTCAAAGGGCAGTTCAAGACGGTCACATAATCGAGTTAAGGTTTGTTGTCTTCTAGAGGGACCATCGCGTTACTTTCACTACTTAGAACGTCATTAAACTACGGAAAAATCCAACACTTGGAAATTTCCTGGCAGGGGAAAAAGTGGGTATTTATATCCGGTCGAACCTTTTAACATGTTCTAAAGATACCCGGAAAAACACAGTAAACAAAGTTAAATAATCCGATCGAATCACCGAGTCCCCAATACAACCCCAGAACACTCAACTCTTAAGTCATAATAAAAATACCCATAAAATATAAATCACAGAAATAGGAATTATGGTGCAAAAAATATTGCCTAACTCCTCTGTACGGCCGCGGAACCGCGGCCAAAGCAGGCTATTGCCGCGGTTCCGCGGTGGAATGTACGAATTAGGGGTTCGTTTTTCACCACAATTCTTATATTTTCCTGCTGAATTTTTCAGGTATTTTTAATTCAGAAAAATCCACAATTTTCAAAAATGTACAGAGAGGGGTCATGGATTAGGGTTTCGGGTTCGATCGGGTTTCTAACTTCGTCTACGCATCGCCTAAGGCTCTAGCTAGGCTCTGATACCACTGTAGGGTTCCTAGGCACACTCAAGAGGTCTCACAAGGCATCAACCATGCCAAATTCAAAATTTTCCGGTGCCGAGAAACCCTAATACGGATCGTTAACTAGAAATTAGGCGAAACTACAAGCTAGTTAACAACTTAACTACTAAGTGAACGGAAATACAACCTTTGTAGATCCGGTCCTCCACCTCCATAGCTCCGCGTTGATGTCCCTCCGCTGCGATCATCGGATCCCGGACTCTAGTAATGGTTTCGTCGAAGAAATGATCAGGCTAGGTCGTCGACTTCGATGCCGAAGATGATCTACGTCGAGGCAACTCAAGATCAAGCTCCAACTTCACCAAGTCATGAAACTTGTGAAGAAAACACCATATACTACATGGCAAGTGGTAGAGGATGAAGAAATAGGAAGTGGGTTCACTTTAGAATTGGATTTCTCACTCTTTTTCTCAAGTCACCATTGAAGCTAGCAAGCTTTTTTCTTCTTGAAGAAGAAGAAGAAGAAGAAAAAGAATATGATAAGAATATTTAAAAAAGAAAATAAAGTCATTCTTATCATATTAGCAACCATGGTTAAGTGTAGAGAATAAACTAAGGTTAAGTAAATGGTTAGGGTTAAGGAAAGAAACAAAATGGTCAAAGTCTTTCAAAGCTTCAAGAAGCTTCAAAGAAAATCCAAAGTTTGCCACCATTTTATTTCTTTCTCAAATGAATAAATAAATAAATGAATAAGTAAATGAAGCAAATGAAACCCTAACCATTGACCAACCATGGTTTAAACCAAACATACACCCAAGTTTGCATGTATCATCAAACATGATACAAACTTGTGCACAAAAATATATCACATATACAATGTGCACAACAAGTGAGAAAATCCATCTTAAGTGAACCAATACTAGTTAATGCAAAGTAATATACCAAATATATAATTATACATCAAATCATTAAATCAACACTTGATTTAACGATCCGGTCATATCGCATATGACCGACTAATATCCAATGTATCGACTTATCGAATCAATCCTCGATTCGATAACTAGGTTATATCGCATACAACCAATCGATACATTCATCGCGAGAATAGAATATGGTATCACATACACGCATTATTCTCGGTCCCGCACATATCTCATATACGCTCCTATTTCGTTTCGCTTGAGCCAGGAAACCTCTGTGTAGGACTCTAAAGACTCGTCAATACGCCGGCAGCAGGTGATGATCATATCAAACACCCACAAGCCGCAAGCGGTCTGCTAAACGTAACGGCCACCCGGGTATTGAGCGATCAGAAGATCGACGAGCAAGCCCGCTCACACTCCTGTGAATCCAACCAGTAACACTTACCGTACAGTCCGGTCTCGTCGTCTGATATGTCGCATATCTTGCCTAGGGGTGGTAAACGTCAGACCCCAATAGCTCGATAAGTCGTGTCGATATGAGGTCTATAACAGTTCGAGAAACTACTGGTAACACTTACCAGTAAATCTCAGCAACCCTGGCCAGGGATTTCCGGTTATAGCCAATCGAACACAGTGCAATATCAACTCCCTATACCGGGAGAGACGAATCTCCTCCTATCGCTCATTGCCTCCATGTGATTCGGGACTGTACCCAAAAGCCACCGTTTTGCACGCCCTCTTGGACGTGGTAAGGTGGAAATCAAAGCACAGTGGGAATCACACAAGACTCTATGACGATCTCGGGTCTACAGACTAACCTGTACCAGTGTCACCAGAGAACTGCCATCTGACGTAAGGTATAATACCATCTGGGAGTTCTCGGCGGGTCCGTCCAGTGTACCCAGTCTCCACTAAGCACCCGTATATCATCTCTGATGTCAAACACCAATGGATATGGGATCATCCATCGCCCATCTGTATGGGTCGAGAAGGTATACGCTAGTCTACTCTGGTATATCGATGCCCTGTCTCGATACACCCACGACTAAGGACCTTGAAGGATGTACTTATGGACTACCATGTCACTACTAGTATGATCCGCATCATAGTCCAGGTAGTCAAGTACACATCCTAAGGGTTTTACCAACATGTAACAGAGAGACAATCAGTGTACACGTTATGGTAAAGAGCAACCAGATAGCATACTATCATGTCGAGCAAGAAAGTCCTCCCTATATATGTCCCAGCATCCACTACAATATACATCCTATGTACAGTAATGGCCTCTAGGGCATACATATAACTAACATTGAGAAATTTAATAGAGCGGAATCAGAGCCGTACCATCACGCAGACCCAGAGCAGAGGTAGCCACCACTCCGACTTTGCAGAATTCTCGGGGTACCACTACTGACTTGAAGCCATCGAAAAGAAAATTGAAGGTATACGACGGGATGGCCATGCGTCCAGCGAAGGGGCCAGGTACTCCGCTGACTCACTAACAAAGCCCTTTACAGAAGAGCTGTTAGCCGAGCATGTCTCGTTTAGGAACAAGCTGCCAAAAGTGGCCCTCTTCGACGGGAAATCCGACCCGAAGGACCATCTGGACGCATTTATGGCGGGCATGAGCTTCCAAGATAATTCGGAAGCGGCTCAACGCTGAGCTTTTCCCACTACCCTAATCCAGGCTGGCTTGGACTGGTTCCGAAGGCTTGCGCCATGCTCTATCTTGACGTTTGAACAGCTGGCTACCGAATTTCTCGATCATTTCGTCGGTAACCGACGACAGAAGAAGATAGTCGGCTACTTATTCACTGTCAAGAGCGGAGACAAAGAATCCTTCAAAGGGTATGTCACCCGCTTCTACAGTGCCCTCCTGGAGGTACCCGAGCATCGCGACAAAACGGTCATCACCGCGCTGAGGTCAGGTCTTAGACACAAGGAGTGGCTCTGCTCTTTTGCATTGGTGCAACCTAAGACCATGGCCGAAGTGAAAGTGTGGACTGAGCGAGAAATCCAACTCGAGTCCAAGGTGAACTCCAACATCCCCGAAGGCGACCAAGCAGACCGGAAGAAGAGGGACAGGAAGGAGAAAAGGAAAGACGATCGTCCGAGACCTTATTCCCCGAGGTTCCAGGAGTACACCCCTCTGAACATTTCCCAAGCCGAGCTGTTGGAGGAAGCTAAGGGCGAGAGCTTCTTTAAACTCCCGCCAGCTACCCAAAAGACGGGCAAACGGCTCCGATGCCGTATTGTGCCTATCATCGGACACAGGGACATCCAATCGAGGATTGTAAACAGCTACGCGATTATATCGAGGAGCTGATCCACTCCGGTCGGTTGGCAAAATACCTACGAGACAAACGTCAAGCAGATAGGGGGCAAGCCGACCAAATTATAGACGAAGAGCTGACAATAGGGCTGTAACGTTTTAAAAATAAATAAATAAATAAATAAAATCCTTTAGGTGAATTTTCTGATAATCGGTAAAATAAACCGTATTTTCCGTAAAACCTAACTATAATTATTTTTTATCATAGACTCAAATATACCTATTTTAACTATATAATTGCCAGTATTTGGTATTTATTTAGTCACTTATAAATTATTAGTTTACTTCAATATTTTTTCTTAATCAATTATTTTTAATATTATTTTAAGCTTTCAATTATACATTAAATTGGTGTAAATTACAAATTGGAATGGGTTAATCATACACTAATGAACCATGACAACTTAATAACAAGTTGATACATGCTCTTTTCTTCTCAAATTGTCTCCAAGTTTCTAGAGATTTTTAGGATCAAGATAATTAGAAAAATAAATTAATTAAGAAATGAATTTGTATATGTGATATTGGGCTTTGTCTTGACATGGAAATTTCTCCACAACTCACACACACCCTCATTCTACCTCTTTGGCTGAGCCATCTTATGGCAGCCCCAAATTTGCCCCCATTTCCCCACTCATTTTCTCCACTTCAATAAAGAAAAGGAAATAAATTAAAAAGGGGAATTATTAAATGAATTAAAAAGAGGTATTAATTGAGAGGTTTCTACACACATCTACACACACCTCACTCTCTCTCCTCTTCCTAGTCATGGCCGAGCCTTGTTGTAGCAGCCCCATATTTTTCTCCCCACCTCATTTTACATAAAAACCCTTCAAAAATCCATCAAAAATCCTTGCAATTTCTCACAAATTCATAGTTCAATCTCCACCCATTATTCTTATTCAAATCTAACTTGGATTTTGGAGCTAGAGAAGCATATTTGGAGGCTAAGTTTCAAGTTTGATATCATGTTTTTTTTAGGTATAATCTTAACCCAATGGTTAATTGTTGGTTAAATGTTTTAATCTAGCTTATTTAGATTTTTAATTGATTCTAATTGTAAGATTTTGATTGTAAAGAGAAGGGTTTTGAATTCAAGATAGGGTTTTATCACATCATTAAGGTTGCCATGAGTAGTTTAACCTTTTAAGACATACAAAATCTAGTTTAGTTGTTAAATTTTAAATTGTTACTTTAAAATTGATCAAATTAGAAAATTTTGCAAACTAGATTTTAAGGATTTAAAATTTAAGTAAAGGTTTGTGTGACCTAATTAAGATATTAAGTGAATAATATGGCCACTAGATTTGTTAAAATATCAAGATTTGTATTAAATCGGTAATTGGTCGCTTACTAGGTTTTTGGAGTAAATCGATTTAAATTAAGCTTGAGGTTATGATAATCTACAACCTATTTCCTATAATATCTAGGGCATTGTGAGTGCACGATTGATGCTATTTGGGTTTTAGGCTTAGTGGTTTTCACGTATTGCGACCCTATTTATGGTTTGTGGCGTGGTCGCGAGCGCGTTTGTGCGTCAAGTGCGTGCGCGTTTAATTAGAGCACGTTGTTTGATTTGTATCGTTGTGTTCGCGACTATTCGTATATTTATTTTCTTAATTGCTTGTGTGCGATTCTAGGATCGGGTGCAGAGGCGTCGGACATGGTGCGGAAAGATAAAGCTGAGATCGGATCAGATTAGCCGAGGCATTCCTGTGAGTAGATGTATACATCTATAGGGGGATCGTCTGGATGGCGCGAGGCGCCCAATGGTTTAGTATTACTTATAGTATTTTCATTATATGCGTAGTTTCCTAGTTAGCCATTTTATTGCATCGTATCGTTATATGTATAAATATATATGTGTGTGTGTGTGTGTGTGTGTGTGTGATATCATCTTGTAGGACACCAGCATCATTACCGATGATGCGCATGTTTCATGTACACTTGCTTGCCGGCTCACACACCACATCATTGGTAATTTCCATGTCATGCACACTTTAGAAAACATTACTTTATTGATATAACTTGCTAGCTAGTAGTTTCGACATATTGTTAGTGTATTTGCCCTTATATGCTAGTTTAGAAATTGCGTTCCTTACTTAGATACTTCACGCATTCATACATTCATTCTGTTATGCAATATTATGGGGCTTTATACCGGTATTCACTGCTTCTTGTCTCTTGATTTCTGGGATTTTGGATTTTCTATGAGATTTCTGGATTTGGGAGAAAACCGCAAGACTTTTATAAACTCGTTATCTTTCAAAAATGCAAGTTGCGGTTTTCTCGTGATGTATGTGTCGTCCACCATGAGTTTTCCTGATTGCCATTGGATTTCGAGACCCGATTCGAGAAGTGGAGGAACCGTTTCGGATACATGGTGGGCCCGGTATGGTATTCCGGGACGAGATAGAGATTTCGTGGGGATGACGATGAGCCTGGCAGGGGCACAGACTACCTACCGGTGATGTCTGGCGCGGCAGATATCTGGAGGATACCGACCGTAGTCGTGAGATTTGATGATTTGGGCCGATCCGGACTGACGGAGCCCGAGATATTGAGATTTGATGATTTAGGCCGATCCGGACTGACGGAGCCCGAGATATTGAGATTTTATGATATGGGCCGATCTGGACTGACGGAGCCCGAGATTTTGAGATATTGTGACATTGAGATGTCGAAACATTGAGATATTGAGACATTGAGATATATATGTTTTGTGTTGATGCTTGACACGGATTTCTATAGATTCATTGATGATACTTCAGTTACTTCACAGGGGTTTTACTAAGATAAGATTATAGATTTTTCTCGTTCCAAACATATTCAGTTTTTGTGTTGATTATGCATTCATATCGCATATATATTAGTGCATCGCATCATATCAGTATATGTAGGATTGTGACGCATTTGCGTGCATACTTACGATACCCTTATTAGATGTTACTTACTACTCACGAGTTGGCAACTCACCCCCGTTGTGCCACAGTATCTTGCAGGTCTGACCCGTCAGCGCAGTAGCGACGGGTGTATCTTCTATTCCGCTTCGTTTGCTTCGACTTGCAGCTTGCTCATAGGTGGGTTTTGGAGGATTTCTTTTGCTCCCACCGTGTATTTTTTGTATCTAGTATACTCCATCTACCCTTCGTACTTGGACTTAGTTGGTGAGCTTATGAGATTGTATGTATTCTATTTCTGGTGTCGATGCTCACTTGAGCCGACGAGTTGTTTTCTTACATTCATGCTTTATATGCTTATCTTCACACTTGATGAGATATTTATTGCATGTGGTTGTGATTCCGCCTTTGGCGAAGAGCTAGCTCCCGCTTGGGGATGCCTTTATTCATGTATATGTATTTTCATGTGTTGTATCCGTTTGGGGGCCTGTGTTTACAAAGGAGACTCTGCAGAAATTTTCGGAAATTTTGATGTTTTAAAAAAAAAGTTTAATGCAACTTGTTTTGGTTAAAATCACTTCCTTTTAATAAGTTTTCCTTCACTCTATTTCTTTAATTGGTTTAGATTTCTGGGCTTTGGCTTACTTAGATTACGTTACTCCTTGAGACGTTTCGTAATTTAAGTAACAGTCACGTTCTGTACCTTCGGGTCGTGACAAGGGTAGATTAGGGTCGTCACCAACTGACCCAAGTCCGAACAACAAGGACACCCGCCGAATCCGTTCATTTAATACAGGAGAGTTTAAACTGAATTATTGAATCTGTATTTTCTTTAATCATAAAGATTCTTGCTTCTTTGCAATCTGAAATACTTCTTTTTGTTTCCATGCTAAAACTCCCTACAGGGCCGACGGGTAGCTTCCTGCTCGGCACATCCACAGTGGGTAGCTTTCTGCCCAACAACGCTGTGGATCCAAAGCCCTCATTATGAGGCCACCGAGTAGATTTCTGTCCATCCGCAATGGGTAGCTTCCTGGCAAATAACGCTGTGGATCCAAAGCCCTCATCACGAGGCTACCGAGTAGATTCCTGCTCGGTCCATCCACAGTGGATAGCTTCCTGCCTAATAATGATGTGGATCCAAAGCCCTCATCACGAGGCCACCGAGTAGCTTTCTGCTCGGTCCATCCGTAGTGGGTAGCTTCCTGCCCAAACAACACTGTGGATCCAAAGCCCTCATCACGAGGCCACCGAGTAGTTTTTTGCTCGGTCCATCCGCAGTGGGTAGCTTCCTGCCCAACAACGCTGTGGATCCAAAGCCCTCACCACGAGGCGGCTAGGTAGCTTCCTGCTCGGTCCATCCACGCTGGGTAGCTTCCTGCCCAACAAACGCTGTGGATCTAAAGCCCTCATCACGAGGTCACCGAGTAGCTTCCTGCTCGGTCCATCCTTAGTGGGTAGCTTCTTGCCCAACAATGCTGTGGATCCAAGCCCTCGTCATGAGGCCAACGAGCAGCTTCCTGCTCGGCCCATCCATAAGGAGCAGATTCCTGCTCTACAAAGAAGTGAATTTGAAAGCCCTCCTCATGAGGCCACCGAATATCTTCCTGCTCGGTCCATCCGCAGTGGGTAGCTTCCTGCCCAACAACGCTGTGGATCTAAAAGCCCTCCTTATGAGGCCACCGAGTAGCTTCCTGCTTGGTCCATCCACAGCGGGTAGTTTCCTGCCCAACAACGTTAGGGATCCAAAACCCTCACCACGAGGCCACCGAGTAGTTTTCTGCTCGGTCTATCCGCTGCGGGTAGCTTCCTGTCCAACAACGCTAAGATCCAAAACCCTCACCATGAGACCACCGAGTAGTTTTCTGCTCGGTCTATCCGCAGTGGGAAGCTTCCTACCCAACAACGCTGTGGATCCAAAGCCTTCATCATGAAGGCAACAAGCAGCTTCCTGCTTGGCCTATCCACAAGGGACAAATTCCTGCCCTCCAAAGAAGTGGATCTAAAAGCCCTCCTCATGAGGCCAACGAGTAGATTCCTGCTCGGTCCATCCACAATAGATAGCTTCCTGCCCAACAACGCTGTGGATCTAAAAGCCCACTTCACGAGGCCACCGAGTAGTTTTCTGCTCGGTCCATCCGCAGTGGGTAGCTTCCTGCCCAACAACGCCGGGGATCCAAAGCCCTCACTATGAGGCCACCGAGTAGTTTTCTGCTCAGTCCATCCGCAGTGGGTAGCTTCCTGCCCAAACAACGCTGTGAATCCAAAGCCCTCATTACGAGGCCACCGAGTAGATTCCTGCTCGGTCCATCCGCAGTGGGTAGCTTCCTGCCCAACAACGCTGTGGATCCAAAACCCTCGTCATGAGGCCAACGAGCATCTTCCTACTCGGCCTATCCACAAGGGGCAGATTCCTTCCATACAAAGAAGTGGATCTGAAAGCCATTCTCACGAGGCCATAGAGTAGCTTCTTGCTCGGTCCATCCGCAGTGGGTAGCTTCCTGCCCAACAATGCTGTGGATCTAAAAGCCCTCCTCACGAGGCCACCGAGTAGCTTCCTGCTTGGTCCATCTGCAGCAGGTAGCTTCTTGCCCAACAACGCTGGGGATCCAAAGCCCTCACCATGAGGCCATTGAGTAGTTTCCTGCTCGGTTCATCTGCAGCGGGTAGCTTCCTGCCCAACAACGCCGTGGATCTAAAGCCCTCGTCACGAGGCAACCGAGTAGCTTCCTGTTCGGTCCATCCGCGGTGGGTAGCTTCCTGCCCAACAACGCTGTGGATCCAAAACCCTCGTCATGCGGCCAACGAGCAGCTTCCTGCTCGGCCCTTCCACAAGGGGAAGATTCCTGCCCTACAAAGAAGTGGATCTGAAAGCCCTCCTCACGAGACCGCCGAGCGGATTCCTACTCGGCCCATCAATCGGTTCATATTCGACACACGATCGCTACCTTGACTCCGGGGAAAGGGAGGATACTGACCTTCCTACACTTGGCCATCAATCGACTCGTACTCGACGTGTGATCGCCATCTCAACTCCGGAGAAGGGGAGGATACCGACCTTCCTACACTTGACTATCGTTCGACTCTACTCGATGAACGGTCAACAAGGGTGGGAAGGGTGGAGACATGCCTAACACTTGCAAGATAAAGATACTTACGAGCTAAAAGTACTTGCAAGATGAAAAAATACTTACTTTTGGGGTCGAAAATTGTACCCCGGTTGACCAAGTCAAAGTCAAAGTCAACCCCAAACCAGGTGGGCCCAAGCCCAGGTCAAGTGGGCCCATACCCAAGTCGAGCCCCGCGGCCGGCCTCTCCCATGCCAAAATGAAATCATGTAATAAATAATTTTGATGTAATTTTTTATGCATGAATGTAAGCGAAATGGGTATAAACCCAAATTTTTGTAAGCCCGTGGCTCATGTGCAAAAGAAATGAGCACATGAGGCATGGGATGTGAAAAATGTCATTTTGTAAAGTCCAAGGGGCTATATGAAAATTTGTAAGCCGCTAAAAGGCAACATGATGATGAAATAAAACATACAATTCATTCTCCGCAAAAACTAAGGTTTGTGTGCCTCCTTCCCCTTTCTCAAGGGTCTAAAACCCTCTTCCTCTTTTTGAATTAATTCAAGAGTTTAATTCTTCCTTTCTAAAAAAAGTAGTTTTTCACCACAAAACCCACAAAGGGGGGCTCGGATCTCCCATCAAATCTCTAAAAGGGGAGATTTTGAATCTCACTCCACTTTTCCCCCAAGATTCAGCCAACCGAGAGGAAGAAGAAGGAGACCCGTCTCCAAAGATCCCACGTTGGGAGGATCTAAGGCTCAAAAGAAGAGCCAAAAATTCCTAGGAGTTTAACTCCTTTCTAGAGCTGTTGGAGTTTAACTCCATAAATTAAATTTCTGTTAGGAGTTCAACTCCAAGACCCCTTGGAAGTTCAACTCCCTAACCTAGGGCTAAGCCCCTTCCCGCTGGTGTTTCCCATGGTTGCGTGCTACGCACGTGACCCGTGGGTTCCCAGCGGTCGCATGCATGGAACGTGACCCACGGGCGCTAAAGCTCCCAATGGTCGCGTGCAGCGCACGTGACCCTGGGCACTAAAGCGCCCACGTGCGCGCACGCCCCGCGATCACGTGCAGCACACGTGACCCGCGGTCGCGTGACCCGCAGGCACTATAGCACCCATGTGCGCCCCATGCAATCCGCTCAGCGCCCAGTAGTTACGCACATGACCCGTGGGCACTATAGCACCCACATGCGCCCCACGCGATCCGCTCAGCGCCCAGTGGTCACGTGCTGTGCACGTGACCAGCGGGCGCCAGGCGCTCATGCGCCAGGCACGTACCTGTCGGCACCATGCACCCACATGCCATTCATGTTTCTTTAAGACGCACCTCCCCTAATTTTTTTATGCACTCCACAGTAAACACCATCCCCCGTTAGAAAAAATTTCTAACGGGGCGCTGTCCCGCACCCAGCAAAGGGTCTGCTAGCCCTCTTGACCCCCAGCCCACTATCCGGATAGCAGGACCCCCGTAAAAACTCTGCAGGGCCCCCGATATATCCAAAACCCCTTCAAAATACAACACTGCACATTGAGTTCGCATGACCTGTTTGACCCGTCAATTGGAGATTCTCTCACTCCAAAGACGAGGGGTAATTAACAGCAGTTTAGTCCGCGACTGCCGGAGATTTGGATCCCCACAATCAATAAACCCCAGCCTACCGTAGGCAGGAAAAATCTGTAATGCGCTCGACAGGCGCGCGTGTATTCCCATCTCAATAGGGTGACGAAAAACACCCTACACTTACGAGCTAAAAGTACTTGCAAAATGAAAAGACCTACGAGCTAAAGGAGAACATCCTACGGCTCAGATTGGTTCCCGCTAAAACGAAACGTCGCGCCTAAGCGGCAGTCGAAGCTCTACGTGGCAGTCGACCATTGGGGACGTCCCTTCGATTGCAGGAGTCAAAGACAGCCTGTCTCGCCCGCCAACCGACGTCCGATATGTGGCCCGTACCCCAACTGACGAATCGATTGAAAGGGCGTCTCCTCTTTAAAGCGCAATCATTTCATTGATCCGCCGACGCCATCGGTGATACGAGCGAAAATTCAGGCGTACGACGAGACGACACGTGGGCCCAAAGATCGAAACGACAAAACCGCCAAACGCCATGTCGTTCCCGGACGATCCACATTATGATTCTCGGCACCAAACTGAGCAGGCCACTCTCGACCCAACCCATAAATAGGTCGGAACGAGAATGGGGGGCTAATGATGATTGTCACGACCCAAATTTAGGCACATAATCGGCACTTAAACCACGTGACGTCAACAGGCGTATGCAATTTAAGTAAGCCGAAACCCAAAAATCTAAACCACCCCAAAAAGGGATAAGTGGAGAAAAACATAGTTAAAAACCTTCGGAAATCTCAAGTAAAAATCTTTAGCTTAAGTTTACTTTCTTAAAAATTTTAGCAGCACCTCCTTTGTAAAAACCAGCCCCGAAAACGGGTACAACATAGAATATAAGTAAAGCATCCCAATGGGAGCAAATCACACCCAACGGCGGAATCAATAACCACAAGCATATATACGACGCCGTAGCGAAGAAATATAAAAGAAAAACAGCATAAGGAGGTAAAACTTTACAACAAGACCGGCTCCCATAAGCACGGCATCCAAGGTCACAAAATAATACAATATCGATCCTCACAACTCGTCTCTAAGTCAAATACATGAAGTGGTAGATGGAGAATACTAGATCAAACAAAAGATATACAATGTACATAAATGGATAACCGCGAACCCACCTAATAGCAAAGCCTCATGATTGTTGAGATTTTCTGTGTGCTTAATTTTTAATTATCGCAATCAAGACGGTTTCGCTTGGTAGCTAGCCGGTTGAGTATGGGTCGATCCACAGGAAAATGGAATCTCTTTTTTATGTTTTAACGAGTTAATCCGATTAAGTCGGGTTTTGTTTCAAGATCTACGAATGAGATAAAAGGTGATAAAATACTTGCTAGGGTTAGGATTAGCTTAGTTCGAGTTTAGGAATTTCTCACTTCTTTCAAAGCCTTAGTTATAAATATCGGTGTTAAGGTAATCGGCAACAATGGGGATTAGCACGGTTAGGAAGAAACTTACAAGTCTAAGCTAGGCTTTCCATGCTTAGTTTCTTCCTTTTGGTCATTGTCCATCCGTTCTTGGCTCTTAACCCTAACCTCCAGTTAATTTAACCACAACCGGTCTAACGAGGGAATCACCGCTATCATACAGGATAGGGTGCCGTAGTGAGCAGATTATGGTTCAATTAAAGGGAGTCCGAATTTAATATGTCGGGCAAAGAAAGAAGTGAGAGAGATTTCCTTCTCTCAAACCTTCCTTCTCCTGCCCTAACAAGTGAGGAATTACCCACTCATTAAAAAGATAAAAATAAAACAAAAGGGATGATAGAAAGAATTTAGGTTTAAGAAGAATTTTACAACTAGCTATTTGAGACCTCACCTAGATAAGGATCTTACTCAAGCATCATCGTTGTTAAAAAGAAATATAAAAGATTAAAAGACAAGAAAAACACTAATTTAATTCTATGTCTAAGTTGACAAATGAAAATTGCAGATAAAAAAATGCGATAAGAAAATGCGAGACAAATAAAAATAAAGACTTATTTTTATTGACGACCGCTCAAAAACTCTCTACAATTTTGCATTAAGAAAATTAAAGAACAGAATTAAAATTCTAAATTCTAAAACTAAAAAGAGGCATCTAAGAAAGTGTCACGCCCCGCTTCCCAGAGTACGCAAGATTGGGCACGTGACATAGCCAACCATGCTACCTGTGGGTAGGAAGTATCCATCCACAGTCACATTACGGTTGTAAGGATATCAAGAACAAGATAATAAACTAAACTAACACATGTCCAAATCCATAATAACCAGAGTCAATGATAAATAAGTGCGGAAGCAAATGATCCAATGCAATAATAGAAAGGTACGTCCCGTAATGCGGGATCACACCTGGAAATAAAATGCAATAAATGAACTAACCACTACAGAACTCACAAATCATCCTGTTGGCTGAAGTACTCCTGCTCGGTCGTCGACAGTAGTACGGAATCTGGGCCATGCAAAACCCAGACGTCAGCGCGTCATGACATCAAGTATATAATGTAAACATGGTGATAAGCAATGTAAATATGAACATGAATAAAGCAGTATTAAGAAATCAGAGCAGGGTAATGTGCGATGGTGACTAAACTATCCTGTCAGGTTTCTACTCTATAGTCTTTGAAATCAATTGATGAATCGTCGATGTAACTCAATAGTATCCCGTGCGTGCCCGGGACCACGGTCAAGATCCTCGGGGCTGAATCCGAGACGTGCCGCTAAGCAGTAAAAGGTAGTAGGATGGGCGAGTGATGTCAGCATCAACACTCCGGGGCTGGCCAAGCCCGTAAGACTGATCAGAACATGTATCGAACTGTTGAGTTACAAGTCGGTTTCACCTTTGATTTCCCCATACCCCCAAGCTATGTATGTCAGGTCAGGTATTCAGTAGTCAAGGACTAATACCAACACAAAATCCGGTAAGAGTAGGTCTGTCTGGATAGACAGCAGGAATGGTCAGGTTTGTTGGCATTAGGCATGAGATCAGGTAACAGGTAAAGCCATGGTACATCAGGTCAACCAGGTAATGTATAAAGGTGTTATGTCATGTCAAGAGTGTACGGTACCATGTCATGTCAAGTAGGAAGTGTAACAGGTCATGTCAGGAAGCACAAGATGTCATGTGGGTGCTCATAATCAAACTAACATAAACATGTGTATAAATAAACAAGCATGAGTACTATCAGAACAATAACTGGAACATGTAATATGATATGCCAATAGATATAATTTCAAGGATATGGATGCACAGTTATCGATTAGGGTTACATTTATAGTTCCAATATTAATTAGGATACAATTTATTAAACATGGAGTGTTAATATCACATTATTATGTAGTGATGTGATCTATGGATGCAATTATATGTATCTTAAATGCGATGGATGCAAACGGGTATCCGAAAAGTTATAAAACTATAAAATGGTAATGTGGGATGTACAACTAAACAATATGTGATATAATAATATTAATATGGATAGCATATTCAAAGCGATTAGTAACTATAAAAGATGTATTGATTAACCATGCACAAGAAGGTTCCGTTCAGAAATTTAGCGTCACCCTAATTTGTAAAATAGCTTAAAAATAACAAATGTTCTCCAAAAGAGACGTATCTTATACCAAAACAAAGATAATTCAATAAGGTTTTCAGTTTTATAAGTATAAGCATCTCAAGTTATCCCTACAAAAAGTTATGAATATTCAAAATTGAAAGTTTGCTGCTGGAATTTCCCTGGACAGCAGTTTAGAGACGTGTTCATTTGCATTTTACGTTAATTAAACAATTTATTTTGCAAGTAAATATTTCATAGAGTTATAGTATTATGAATTATCTTCGTAACGAACTAAAGAACGTATCCTAATGATTTTTCTATGATTTATAATGAATTTTATAAGATAAGGTGTACAGTAAATTTCAGATTTGTCATATCCGATTTTTCAACGACATTTCATATGTAAACTATAAGATTTTCAAATGTATAATATTATAAAATGAAGATTATAAAAGTATATAGCATGTAGCAAGATTAACTTGCCTCGATGGGTCGCGAATCGGGAAAACGGAACGTTAACCGTCGGCGGGGAAAACTCGCGACGGCGCACGGTTCACGGAATGAACCCAAACGACGAACAAAGGAACCACACGGGTCGGGGTATCTCGCTGGAACGTCGAGAAACGTCACCGGCACGACGGAATTCCGGTAACAAAAGAACAGTTAAAAGAAATGAGAAACGAGACATGAAGCAAGAAGAGAAAAATGATAAAGAGAAATACGAGAGAATATATAAGGGGTAGAGAGAGAGAGAGAAAGTGGAGAGAGAGAGAAGAAGGAGAGAGAGAAAGTGGGGACCACGGGGTTAAAGGGGAGGTTGCGATTGGCTGAGAGAATAAATTGAGAAGGATATAAAAGATTGTAAAAATATTATATGGTTAACTTAAAGATTTAAAAGATAGGTAATGAACAGTAAGATATCAGATTAGTTAGAAAAATATATGCGAAGGTTTTAATAATATTAAAAATTTTGGGATTTTGGCGCCAAATGAAACATTTCCAAATTGCGCCCGGGTTGGGTCCAAAAATTCGAAATTCAAATAATAGGATTTTAAGCGGGTTCCAAATTTTAAAATGAAATGTTTTATGATTAAAAAGCATACTCTCAAAACGGACACACGTGCGTACACGTAGCCATCCAAACTTGCCCGTTTTACTGAACGGGACGAGAACACAATGCACGGACGCTACCACGAGGCTAGGGGTGTCAAGTAGGCCAAGATGAATATTTTCAATTTTATTTTAGATGCTAAAATTTGTTATATGTAGAAATGACTTTGCCGGGTAAATTTTTACAGTGAGCAACAAACAAGCAAATTAAATGAAATGAGTACCACACTATGCTCAAACAGTAACTGAAAATAGTAGCATTGGGCTTGGGTGTTACATTATACCCAACTACAAAAAGAATTTCGTCCTCGAAATTCCAAGAATACAAAGATAGATAACTACAAGAAAAGGTGAGGAAACTTCTGCCGGATTTCATCTTCTCGTTCCCAAGTGGATTCTCCATGCGATCGATTACCCCAAGAAACTAGCACAAGAGGGGTAACCTTGTTCTTAAGAACCTTTTCTCTTCGATCCTTGATTTCAACTGGTCGCTCTTCAAAAGTTAGGTCCTCTCGTACGGTCAACTCCGAATGATACAATACGTGGGTTTCATCTCGAACATACCTCCGTAGTTGAGATACACGAACCACATCGTGCACACCTGCCAAGGACTGTGGTAACGCCAAACGGTACGCTACCTCTCTAACACGCTCCAATATCTCGAAGGGTCCAACGAATCGAGAACCAAGCTTTCCCCGACTCCCAAAGCGAATCACCCCTCTAGTCGGTGATATCTTCAAGAATACCAAATCACCCACGGTGAACTCCAGAGGTCTTCTTGACGTATCTGCCCAACTCTTCTGTCGGTCCTGTGCTGCCTTCATATGATTTCTGATAGGGTTAACCTTCTCAACTGTCTGCACAACCAAATCTGGTCCCAATAATCTTCGTTCACCGACATCGTCCCAACAAACAGGTGAACGGCATTTACGACCATACAAAGCTTCAAATGGAGCCATCTGAATAGTTGCCTGAAAACTGTTGTTGTAAGACAACTCCACCAAAAGTAGATGATCCTCCCAAGACCCCTTGAAGTCCAACCTGCATGTTCTCAACGTATCCTCAAGAGTTTGGATCGTTCTCTCCGACTGACCATCAGTTTGAGGATGATAAGCTGTGCTAAACTTCAATCGAGTCCCCAAACTTTCCTGTAAACTCCTCCAGAAGTGTGATAAGAACCGAGTGTCCCGATCGGACACGATGCTCACCGGTACTCCATGCAATCTTATGATCTCCTGCATGTACCGCTCTGCCAAAGTCTCTATTGATTGACCAACCCGAAAAGGAATAAAGTGAGCTGCCTTGGTCAACCGATCAACAATCACCCTTACTGCATTGTTGCCTTTTGGACTCCGCGGTAAAGCCGTCACGAAATCCATGGTTATATGTTCCCACTTCCACTGAGGAATCGGAAATGGTTGCAATAAACCAGCAACCATTTGGTGTTCAGCCTTGACTTGCTGACATACCAAGCACTTAGCCACGAAGCGAGCAATCTCCCGTTTCATACCTTCCCACCAGAAATGCTGTCGAATATCTCGGTACATCTTTGTCCCTCCTGGATGTACAGAGTACGCTGAACTGTGTGCCTCCTTCATAAGCTCTTCACGCACATCTCCTTTTGGCACACACACACGGCTACCATATCTCAACGAACCGTCTTCGTGGATCAGTAAATCGGTTCGTAGTCCGGCTTCAACCTGCTCTCGAAACTTTTGCAGTCTAGGATCCTGCGATTGCGCCACTTTAATCTTCTCAACTAAGGACGACTGTACTTGCAACTGCATCAACTGTCCTGTAGCATGTGGTAGCACAACCTCCAAGTCAAATCTCCGAAAATCCGCAATGATCTCTCTCAGTGCAGTCAATCTCTGAATTGCTGGTAACCGACTCAGCGCATCTGGCACGACGTTAACTTTTCCCGGATGGTACTTAAGATCAAGGTCGTAGTCGGCCGTCAGCTCCAACCATCTGCGTTGCCTCATGTTCAACTCCTTCTGCGTGAACACGTACTTCAAGCTCTTATGATCTGTAAAAACTTCGACTCTTACGCCCAAAAGGTAGTGTCTCCAAATCTTCAAAGCGAAAATCACAGCCGCAAGCTCCAAGTCATGAGTTGGATAATTCTTCTCATGGGTCTTCAGTTGTCTTGATGCGTATGCTACGACCTTCCCATGCTGCATCAAAACACATCCCAATTCTTTCCCAGATGCGTCGCTATGAATCATCAGTCCTCCGGAATTGTCTGGTACGGTCAGGATATGGGCGGTTATCAACTTCTGCTTCAACGTCTCAAAGCCAACGCACACTTATCCGTCCATACAAAAGGTACCTCCTTACGCATAAGTTTGGTCAGCGGTTCTGCCAAACGAGCAAAGTTCTCCACAAATCTCCTGTAGTATCCGGCTAATCCAAGGAAACTTCTTATCTCAGCTACATTCCTTGGAATAGGCCAATCTCGAACTGCTGCAATCTTTTCGGGATGGACGGCGATTCCATCACCCGACACGACATGTCCCAGAAATTTCACTTCTTCCAGCCAGAATTCGCACCACTCATCTTCGCATAAAGCTTCTCCAGTCTCAACATCTGCAGGACCTAATGATATCCGGATCGCAAATCCAGTTTCGAGAATACTCTCGCGCCACTAAGCTGCTCAAAAGTCCTCCAATGCGAGGGATCGGGTACTTGTTCTTAATAGTCGCCCGGTTCAATTCTCGATAATCAATGCACATCCTTCTCGTGCCATCCTTCTTCTTTACTAAAAGAACTGGAGCTCCCAAGGCGAGTTGCTGCTTCGAATCCAACCCTTCTCAAGTAATTCACCAACTTGCTTCTTAACTCCTTCCAATTCCACTGGTGCCATTGGATAGTAAGCTTTAGACACTGGCGCTGCACCAGGACTAAGGTCAATCGTGAACTCCACGTCTCGCTTCGGCGGTAAGCCCGATATATCTTCAAACACGTCTATAGAATCACGAACAACAGCCGGCTCTTTACTTTCATCACTTCCATTGATGCAAGAACATTGTTTGTCGGCCTAGCCCTAAACTCGACCGGCCCGACAGAACTGCTTCCTTACCGCAACTGCTGTCTGCTGTGAACTCCCAATTTTCCTGATATGCTCTGCTGTTCTCGAGCTGCCGTAAGAACCTGTGAGAAAGTGGTCAAACCCAGGGAGACGGTTTGCCTTTGGATGTCCACATCCAAGCTGCGCATGGACCTTCGTGCCCTGTCTGCATCGTTGGCGACTAAAGGTCCAGCGAAACTGCTGAGTCTCGTCCACTCTGCTGCATGCACGTCCACGGGTGCTCCATTCTGCCTCAGCCCAATAAATTTCTCTTCCATTTCCTCCCGTGCAGTCCGCGGAAAGAACTTCTCCAGGAAACTCTTAGAGAAATCCGCCTAACTGCTTGGCTTGGGCAAACGGTTCTCCTCCACAAGCCACCACTCTCGGCTTAATCCACTAGTTGAATGCGCACCACATCAACTCCTTTGTCCTCTGGAATCTGTGCCGCAATCAGCGAATTCTCCGTGCTGACTAGCCACTGCTCGGCTGGCATGGCTCCTCCAAACCAGTGAAAGTAGTAGGACCCACACGTCTGAACTCTGCCACGGTCCCTACTCGGTCAACTGGTCTAGTTCCAATCTTGTTCACAGACTGCTGAACGATCTGCAAACCTTCCTGAAACGAGTCCGCTTGCTGCTGGATCAGCTCGGGCTGTTTCTTTGATTTCCAGCATTCCTCTTATCACTCCAAGCATGGCGGCTCCGTTCACACGCCTCTGGTACGTCTTCAACTTCTTACCTGTCATAATCCTGAACTCAAAACACCCAATATTAGCATGATGATAGATTCTGAGTATAGATCAAGGCTAGAACTCCAAGATACTTAAATAGAGTACTGCATTGTAGCTATGCCGCGGTATCATAGCCGCAATTACTTAACTCCACCCAAGTCGCCTAAGTCCTAGGGATAACAAGAAATTAGGTTTTCGAGTTGACAATGCAAAGTGAGTTTGCATGTCGACATGATCCGGAAGAATGATTCAAGGATGGTAAAACGGTCAAGGTGGCAGGACATGTTTCCTAATCACGGGTATTATGATTCGTGTATCGGGTGCAATACCCAACTACAAAGAATCAACCCAATTAACCTATGTCTCTGATACCAAAAGAACCATGTCACGCCCCGCTTCCCAGAGTACGCAAGATTGGGCACGTGACATAGCCAACCATACTACCTGTGGGTAGGAAGTATCCATCCACAGTCACATTACGGTTGTAAGGATATCAAGAACAAGATAATAAACTAAACTAACACATGTCCAAATCCATAATAACCAGAGTCAATGATAAATAAGTGCGGAAGCAAATGATCCAATGCAATAATAGAAAGGTACGTCCCGTAATGCGGGATCACACCTGGAAATAAAATGCAATAAATGAACTAACCACTACAGAACTCACAAATCATCCTGTTGGCTGAAGTACTCCTGCTCGGTCGTCGACAGTAGTACGAAATCTGGGCCATGCAAAACCCAGACGTCAGCGCGTCATGACATCAAGTATATAATGTAAACATGGTGATAAGCAATGTAAATATGAACATGAATAAAGCAGTATTAAGAAATCAGAGCAGGGTAATGTGCGATGGTGACTAAACTATCCTGTCAGGTTTCTACTCTATAGTCTTTGAAATCAATTGATGAATCGTCGATGTAACTCAATAGTATCCCGTGCGTGCCCGGGACCACGGTCAAGATCCTCGGGGCTGAATCCGAGACGTGCCGCTAAGCAGTAAAAGGTAGTAGGATGGGCGAGTGATGTCAGCATCAACACTCCGGGGCTGGCCAAGCCCGTAAGACTGATCAGAACATGTATCGAACTGTTGAGTTACAAGTCGGTTTCACCTTTGATTTCCCCATACCCCCAAGCTATGTATGTCAGGTCAGGTATTCAGTAGTCAAGGACTAATACCAACACAAAATCCGGTAAGAGTAGGTCTGTCTGGATAGACAGCAGGAATGGTCAGGTTTGTTGGCATTAGGCATGAGATCAGGTAACAGGTAAAGCCATGGTACATCAGGTCAACCAGGTAATGTATAAAGGTGTTATGTCGTGTCAAGAGTGTACGGTACCATGTCATGTCAAGTAGGAAGTGTAACAGGTCATGTCAGGAAGCACAAGATGTCATGTGGGTGCTCATAATCAAACTAACATAAACATGTGTATAAATAAACAAGCATGAGTACTATCAGAACAATAACTGGAACATGTAATATGATATGCCAATAGATATAATTTCAAGGATATGGATGCACAGTTATCGATTAGGGTTACATTTATAGTTCCAATATTAATTAGGATACAATTTATTAAACATGGAGTGTTAATATCACATTATTATGTAGTGATGTGATCTATGGATGCAATTATATGTATCTTAAATGCGATGGATGCAAACGGGTATCCGAAAAGTTATAAAACTATAAAATGGTAATGTGGGATATACAACTAAACAATATGTGATATAATAATATTAATATGGATAGCATATTCAAAGCGATTAGTAACTATAAAAGATGTATTGATTAACCATGCACAAGAAGGTTCCGTTCAGAAATTTAGCGTCACCCTAATTTGTAAAATAGCTTAAAAATAACAAATGTTCTCCAAAAGAGACGTATCTTATACCAAAACAAAGATAATTCAATAAGGTTTTCAGTTTTATAAGTATAAGCATCTCAAGTTATCCCTACAAAAAGTTATGAATATTCAAAATTGAAAGTTTGCTGCTGGAATTTCCCTGGACAGCAGTTTAGAGACGTGTTCATTTGCATTTTACGTTAATTAAACAATTTATTTTGCAAGTAAATATTTCATAGAGTTATAGTATTATGAATTAGCTTCGTAACGAACTAAAGAACGTATCCTAATGATTTTTCTATGATTTATAATGAATTTTATAAGATAAGGTGTACAGTAAATTTCAGATTTGTCATATCCGATTTTTCAACGACATTTCATATGTAAACTATAAGATTTTCAAATGTATAATATTATAAAATGAAGATTATAAAAGTATATAGCATGTAGCAAGATTAACTTGCCTCGATGGGTCGCGAATCGGGAAAACGGAACGTTAACCGTCGGCGGGGAAAACTCGCGACGGCGCACGGTTCACGGAATGAACCCAAACGACGAACAAAGGAACCACACGGGTCGGGGTATCTCGCTGGAACGTCGAGAAACGTCACCGGCACGACGGAATTCCGGTAACAAAAGAACAGTTAAAAGAAATGAGAAACGAGACATGAAGCAAGAAGAGAAAAATGATAAAGAGAAATACGAGAGAATATATAAGGGGTAGAGAGAGAGAGAGAAAGTGGAGAGAGAGAGAAGAAGGAGAGAGAGAAAGTGGGGACCACGGGGTTAAAGGGGAGGTTGCGATTGGCTGAGAGAATAAATTGAGAAGGATATAAAAGATTGTAAAAATATTATATGGTTAACTTAAAGATTTAAAAGATAGGTAATGAACAGTAAGATATCAGATTAGTTAGAAAAATATATGCGAAGGTTTTAATAATATTAAAAATTTTGGGATTTTGGCGCCAAATGAAACATTTCCAAATTGCGCCCGGGTTGGGTCCAAAAATTCGAAATTCAAATAATAGGATTTTAAGCGGGTTCCAAATTTTAAAATGAAATGTTTTATGATTAAAAAGCATACTCTCAAAACGGATACACGTGCGTACACGTAGCCATCCAAACTTGCCCGTTTTACTGAACGGGACGAGAACAAAATGCACGGACGCTACCACGAGGCTAGGGGTGTCAAGTAGGCCAAGATGAATATTTTCAATTTTATTTTAGATGCTAAAATTTGTTATATGTAGAAATGACTTTGCCGGGTAAATTTTTACAGTGAGCAACAAACAAGCAAATTAAATGAAATGAGTACCACACTATGCTCAAACAGTAACTGAAAATAGTAGCATTGGGCTTGGGTGTTACAGAAAGGCACCCTTAATTTGGCTTTGAGCTCTCCTATTTATAGATAGAAAAACCCTAGGTTTACATTCTGATCCATACACGAAATTACAGAACTACCCCAAGAGAGCCGAGTCCATGCAACGACACTGCCACCGACACGTGCATTGCACGGCCGCGGAACCGCGGCAGAAGTGCCTGTTTGGCCGCGGTTCCACGGCCATTTGGTGGATTTGTTGGATCATTTTTTTAGGGATTCCTTCTGTTGCTTTTATCTTCTGTTTGGTATACCTGGTTTCTCAAAAGCTCTTCGGTTCTCTTCCAGATATTCAGCAGTGGACTTTTGTCTTGAGCTCCGCGTTTGAAGTCTTGGATCTTGTGCCGCCCTTGTGCTTTGTGCATTGAAGTGCCTAATGATTTTCCATTTTGTCTCTTGAACTAGTAGGCGGTATCATACGAATGGCTAGCGTAGATCAGTATTCATCTGTTGTTGGTCGTAGTTACACATTTGTTGTGACTTTTCACGAATCTCACTGCAAAGATCTGAGAATCTGTAACCTGCAACTATTTAGCAGATATGGATCAAAAGCACCTATTTATATGCAATGTGATTAAGAATGGGCGATATAACAATACAAAAATCTGATATGAACAAATACCCCCAAACTTATCTTTTGCTCGTCCCGAGCAAAGCCAATTTTATTCTCGAAAAATCCTAGCCTCACTTTCGCAGGGAACGCGATTGCACTGAGCTTGTGCAACAAACCGTTAAATCTATAGGTGTCCCTAATAGGAGAAGTGTTGTCTCCTGAGAGTTTTCAGCGGATACTACCCACAAAATCCGATCAATTTAGTCATTTACTCTAATTCTTCAATTCAGTATTCTAGCAAGAAATTCTATTATCTTCAACTTAGAAATCATCAACCCGTATTTTTCACACTTCCTTTTCATTTATCTTAAGATCATATATGTTTTGCCAGTTTATAAAGCTTTCAGTTTCTCCTAAGTTTTCCTTCTAAGGTGCAATCTTAACTCAGGAATTTTATCATCTCTACTGAAGATATAAGCCCTATCTTTTATTCCTATCTCTCCTCCAAACTCCAATTATATACCCCCCTACGTGTGTGTAATTCTCACCCCTACACTTGGAAATTCAATTCAAGCTATCATACTCTTGTCCATCTTCCAAAATACTTTTAGTTTGTGAATTTTAGTTGAAATTGCTCACACATCCTTCATGCGACCGTTAATAGTTCTTGAGGTACTAAACGACCGATTACAAAATGTGCTTGCGCATTTAGGCGTAATTTCTCGTCTTGCAATACCTAAGGCTTAGCAGTGACTTCCAAACCAGTTGGTCTAAGGCACTAGGTGATAAAGCACCCTCGTTATATTTTTTATTTATGCTGCCTTAACTAATTACAAAACCAGTGTTCATTTTTTTATCTCTTTATTCACCACTTATACTTTTATTTTATTTTCCTTCATACTAAGGATTTTAGACAAGGGCATTTCAAGGTATCCTCTACTATCCTGAGTTTCAAGATGTGTGTGAGTGCGTAAAGTAGGGTATATATTTTCAGAATTTGGACTTAAGGTTCAGAATTATTTTTCAGATTTATATTTCAAATAGAGCTTTCAATACTCTTCCCTTATTTCGATTTAGCCCAAAAACTAAACTAAAATTTGCCTATTTCAAAATAAACTATAAGGATGTATATTTTCTACAGTTAAGAAAGTTTATTTTTAGGGTTTTTAATTTACTAAGTTTAGCATCTAGTTTTTCCAAACTAGTCAACCGTCATGTTGAACTTAAGTCAAATATGGCCAAAATTGAAATTTTTAATTTTTTTATTTTTTAAATTTTTTAAATTTTTATAGGTTTTAATAAGTATGCAAATGCAAAATATACAGATGAATGCGAAGGCAGAAAGCTTACCGAGCACACCCCCAAATTTAAACTTGACAGTGCCCTCACTGTCAGGCTACACCAAGAGGGTCAAAATTGTCGGCGCTCCCTAAAAGAAAATTTTAAACAAAAAAAAAGGCAAACCAAAAAAATATATATATACAGAAAAAAGGTCCCCCCAAACTTAAGTAAAACAGTGTTTCCACTGTTTAAGCGATGGAGTTCAAGATTTGGGGGGAAAACAGTATCAAGCTATACAAGGCCTTACAAAGGCCAAAAGTGGGCACCAACCATTCAAAAATCCTATCTCTGTAGTGTGTTGGTTGGTGAAAGAATACGGCGAGAAAAGAAGTGGAGAATACGCGAGACCGTATGGGGATAGAAGTGGAATACAGTCTCGGTATATGAGAAGAAGAATGGCGGAAGGGAAAAAGAAATGGTGTACGAACTTGAGGGTGAAAATGAATTGAATAAATTAGTACACTTTGTAATGATCGATGTGAAAAGATGGATTGCACTAATCTATCAATATGTCAAAAAATTGGGTCAAATCCCCCAAGATTCGTGAGAAAATATGGGTACGCCGAATTTGGTAAACCAGACACAGATAATGAAGGTGATACGGTGTATTGCGCGGTCGAAACGATGGAAAGGATGGAGTGGAGTGATTGAGGAAGGGTAACAGTTAAAGGTTCAGGAAGGTGTACACAGTCAGTGGAAGGGACATGATGAATTGGAAAATCCGACTCATCAAGCAAAACTGGTTCATCCTCAATACTATCCTCAAAATTCCCTTCAAAAGTTATCTCATCCATGCATTTATCATCAAAATCCAGACGCATATGAAGTTCGGGAAAAACAGTTAATTACTCGGGATGATGAATTGGAGAGAGAAACTCATCCAAATCTGTGGGTTCATCATCCAAAATATTCCAGCGTCAATATCCTCGATCAAGTGAAAATTAAATTTCTCAGACACCTCATCAAAAGCATGGATATCAATCAATTCAGGTTCTAAGATGGAGGTGTAGAGGTCAAAAGGATTGGTGATGGTTTCACTCGAAAGGGACCCTTCACAATCAGGTAAATCAAACACTACAAAGTCGCACAACTCATTAAACGTTCTATCTTCAACTGGTGAATTGATTGATACGAAAAAGTGTGTTTGTAGTTTAACCGCAATCAATAACGGTGTTGCGTGTAGCTAGACCGAGGTGAGTACGGGTCGTCCTCTGGGAAACTTTGAACCTTTTATTCTTACTTTAGATGTGTTGAAAAAGATAGGAGGAATAAAGAATATTGAAGAATGGTTGTAGGATCTAGATCTACGTTAAACACTGATGCAAAATATAGGTCTAGATTAACTACGGAGGTAAGTTTATATAAAAATGGGGCTTGTAGGGTTCATTAGGATTTAGTAGTTATGGATGATTAATTAAAGATTACTCTTTCTATCTTTTAATAGATTTAAAACTAGAACGACAGTGATGCATGTAGATTAGGGTTTCTGGAGGGAAAAGGGTTCCCACTCTTAACCCCTATCTCGACATGGAACTCCGTTCATATCTAGCCACTACCAAAACAATTGCTAATCTAATCTCTAATCGCGGTCGAGACTATCAATGAATTGGTAATGCGCCCGATTAGGATGTTAACTATTCTTTTGATAGAGTTTATAAACTTTATAGGACTTAAAAAGAGTTTAAGGATCTTCATCATCCATTAACCTACCATAATCCCATGAACCCTAACAAGCGAAGAATTACTCGCGCATGTTGGGATAAGAAGAGATAGAAATCATGAAGAAAATAAAAATGCAATAAAATAAACTACCTTTATTAATCAACAAGATCAAGTACACTTTGATTCCTTAGAAAATGATTACAAAAACCTAGTTTGCTTCTCGATCTCTTCTAAGGAGGTAGATGAACCGTTGATGATCAGCCTGAATGCATGAGCCGTCTTGGACTTCGTGATCTCGTCGGCTTGATGATTTTTCCAAGAGGCTCTCGGTCTTTATTTATAGTCCCAAAGCCAAAACCCTCGCTTCCTAATTTGGAAGAAAGTAGTTAGGATCCAACAGAAAAATTTACAGCTCTTATCTCCTCTGTCATGCGGCGGATCCGCAGCCAACAGGGGGGTTTGGCCGCGGATCCGCGGCCCTATGCTGCGATCGTTGGATCATTTCTCTATGGCTTCATCTATGTGACACGTGGCGATCTTTGGAATCTCAGGAAACTGAAAATCTTCTCGTAGTTGCTGCCAGACTTGATTTCTTAGTTTTCTTTCTTAATTAGGCAGGTTTGTTTTAACAACTTGATTTCCTTGATTTTAGTCCTGAAAATTCTGCATAACAACTCAAATGATATTTACTAGAGTTTGTTTTATTAAGATTTAGTCAATGATTTTTTTTGCATACATTTTCCTACCAAATGTTAATTATAATATATAAATACATTAAAATAGTCTTTTTACAGATAAACCCTCATATGTATCATATATTATAATAAGCATCTTATCTAGTATAGAAATAGTAGAAAAAATGTAATAACAAATATGCAGTTTTATCAACTGAACAAATACCCCCAAACTTATCTTTGATCGTCCCGAGCAAACTAGTTTATTCAAGAGAAGGAGAAAAAGAAAGGAGAAAACTAAGCACACTTTCGTAGGCAACACGATTGCACTGTGCACGCAACAAGCTGTTAAACCTCTAGGTGTCCCTAGTAGGAGGAGTGTTGTCTCCTGAGGGTTTTCAGCGGATTACACCCACAAAATCCTATAATAAAAGAGAGACGGTGAAATTTACATATAAAAATAAGAACTATAAAAGAAATACTTTGAAAATTTAGAGTTTCCAACTACACTAGCTTTTCAGTTGTCATGAGCCCTATCTTAATAGTCATGAAAAGATGTTAGAAATCACATCATCCCTCAATAAAATATCGTCTTTATTCTTCATTCCTACCTTTCATCCAAACATTGATCATATATCCCTACATGTGTGTATAGAACATCCCTACACTCGGAGAATTCAATTGAAGCTATCATACTCTTGTCCATCTACCTCGGTACTTTTTAATTTGATGAATATTTATGGATTTGCTCACACATTTTCATGCGACCGTTAATATTTCTTGAGGTACTAACCGACCGATTACTTATGTGCTTGCTGATTAGGTGATAATATTTTCCTCGTCTTGCACCACCTAAGACTTAGTAGTGACTTCCAAACCAGTTGGTTTAAGGCACTAGGTGATGAAGCACCCTCGCTGTATTTTTTTATTGCTGTCTTGGCGATAACAAAAACAGTGTTCATTTTTTTTCTTTTCACCATGTTTATATTTTCTTCATTTTTTTTATTTCCTTCATACTTTGGCTTTTAGACAAGAGTATTTCAATGTATCCTCTACTATCCCGAGTTTCAAGACGTGTGTAAGTGCGTATAGTAGGGTATCAATATTCAAATGTTTGGCTTCCAGAATAGAAACTATTTTTCAGACTTATTTTTATTCTCAGATTAGTGGCTTCTTTCATCTTACTAACACCTGGGACAACGGCTCATAACTACTTATTACTAGTTCGTTTAAGAAAACTTCTAATTTTCTTGGTTTTCTTAAACTATTCCTATCTTTTGGATGTAATTTTTCACTTTCTACTCTTTTGTTATCAAAAAAATTTTAAATTTTTTTTTTTTTTGAAAATGTTGTGCTTATGCAAAGTATGATGCAAATTGATGCGTAAATAAGCACAAACCTCCCCCAAACCTGTTTACAGCAGTGTCCTCACTGTTGTTATCCGTTAAGCTCAAAAACCTGTGGACTTGGGAGGAGAAAGGGGACAAGAAATAATGCGAGTGAAATCCTCCCCTAAACTTATTTTTGGCTCACAAATTTGAGGACAAAAGTTATGTTCAAGAGCCATTTTAAGAGGGGGTGAGTCATTTGGTCAAAGTAAGACTTTACAAAGACCAAAAGTTAACACCAACCATTCAAAGATTTTATCAGTATAGCGTATAGGTCGGTGGAAGAATGTGTTGTATCGAGTCAAAAAAAGATGGGGAAGGGATACGAGGTGGTCTGGAAAGGGTTTGAATTTGAAATTAGAGAAAAGAAAGAATGAGGATGAATGTGAATGATTAGGAAGAAGGAATGGTGACGGTTCAACCTCTATAGGTGGAGATTGATCAATCACAAAATCCGTATTATTTAAAAATTCAAGTTCGTCAGCAAAAAGTTCTTCAAAACTTTTATCAATGGTGTGATTGAACATTTTGCTGTCAAAGAGTGTTGTGCCAGAATTTATCCTACTTGATTCATCAAAAATCATTGAGGTAGAGGACACGAAAAACTCATCTACCTCATTTTCAAAAATATCCAAATCAAGTTGAATTTCTGGTATTATTGAACTTGAATTAACGGATTGTGATTCATCAAAACTCACTGAAACTATAGGAACAGAAGAAGAACCGGAGAAAGTAGAAGGTGAAATGGGTAAAAAAATTGGTGTGTCGAGTGTTGCTGTACCAGATGTGGAAGATGGAGGCTGTATTTCGGTCTGATCTTCGGGTATACCTTTATCATCAACTTCAAGACATATTTGGGGTTCGGGAAGAATTAAAAGCTCAAGATGATGACCACAAGGAAGTGAAAGGATCTGATGAATTGGTAGGACAAAATCATCCAAAATTTCGAGTTCATCAATCAATATATCCCCAACGTTAATCACCTCATTCAAGTGAAGGTTAGAATTCTCAAACACCTTATCAAAAGTATGGTTTTCAATTAGTTTTGGTTCAAGAGTGGAAGTGTAGAGGTCACAAGGGTTGGGTATGGTTTCATTTGAAATGGACCCTTCACAATCGGGTAAATCAAACACTACAAAGTCACACAACTTATTAGACATTCTATTTGGTGTACTTGATGAATCTATGAAACTGGAGTTGTGGATTTCAGTTTGGAATGGAGAGGTTTGATTAGAAAGGGTGTACAGTTCTGTCTCACTATCCAAATTCTCATTTTGTCCTATGCCCGAATCATATACTGAAAAATTTTGGGCAAGTTTGAAATTCTTTGCTTGCATCCACTCTGTTGTTTCCTTCCTAATTTAGTTCGACAATTCTAGAAATTTTTCTAATGTCTGCTCCAGACTAGTCTTGGGTTGATAAGGGGTTTCAGTAAAAGATTGAAATTCCTGTGGATAATTAAAACTCCCAAATGACTGATTAGAAGGACTGTCTAGAGAAAGTGGAAAAGTCGGATTGGATTGATAGGAATAGAATGGTTGCGAAAATTGGGTAGGAGTAGGATCAACATTATAATAAGAAGAATATTGATATTGGTCAGGGTTGAAACTTTGGCCTCTAGCCCTAGCTATATGCTCAGCAATGGACATGCGTCTAGGGGCATTCTCACTTGGAGTATCAACAGAAACAGGTGTAGAATTAGGATACTGTTGATAGGACGTGAATTGAGGTCGCCAACTGTTTCTACCCACTTGTTCAATCCGATCTCTTAAGGACATGCGAGAGTCGGACGGTATACCGAAGGGATTACGAAAACAAGAGATATCTGGTTGTGGACAGCAAAGCTCGGCAAGTGTTCTTCTGTTTAGGTCACCCATTATAAGAAGAGAAGAAGGGAGAAAAGGGTAAAAAGGGGAGAAAATAATTGGTTTGTTTTGAAAAATGACGGATTTAGACAAATCACACAAAAATGCACAAACAACCCTGAAACTAAGGTTACCTAGGTCAGTCTCTAGACCGCTCCTAGACTTCCAAAGGACAAGCCGTAGGATCAATCCTCTACCGCCTCGTTACTACTCTTGTAGCCAGGTAAGTGCCAGGTGAGTGGGAGGCTCTCCACTACAAGTAGTGGCCCTAATTAAGTAACCACTCGTCTTAGATACACTTGCCTAGACACCACAAAAGTAATGCGGATAAGCGATAGATTACCCACGACCTTCCTCTATCCTTATTGAGCACGACAGTCCTTAGAGTCTTGTCTAGATATTTTTTAAATTAATGTAGGTTTAATGCAGATATTCGTTTTGTGATTTGTGGGGCTTAGGAAGGGTGATGAAATCCCTACCTAATCTGAATTTTGGTCTTGCCCCTTAAAAATCCGTATTAAAATATGAAAAAACAAACCAATAACAGAACTTTGCAAAAAGATTTTTGAGCGGCGATATTTTGCAAAGAATCCTTCAGAAAAGATATTTTATTGGATTTCAGAGGAGAGAGAAAGAGTTGATAATCTTACCAGAGAAGTTTGGAACCCTAACTCCTCAGTTGCACCGCGGTTCCGCCGCCGAATAGGTCTTCTTGCCGCGGTTCCGCCGCCGACTTGAGGGATTAGGTGATGAGTTTTTCTACATGGCCTCCTGTACTCCTCTGGATCTTGATGAATGTCTCTGTCTCTCGGTTTCCTCAATTTTTGTGACTCCAGATTCCCTCGCAAAATTCACACAATAATCGTTAAATATACAATTTGCAGTTTTGTTTTATTTATGATATAGATCGTATAAAAATTCAACACAAGTAGTAAGAATAAAAAATTGCACACGTATCCCCGGCAACGGCGCCATTTGATTGATACGAAAAAGTGTGTTTGTAGTTTAACCGCAATCAATAACGGTGTCGTGTGTAGCTAGACCGAGATAAGTACGGGTCGTCCTCTGGGAAACGTTGAACCTTTTATTCTTACTTTAGATGTGTTGAAAAAGAGAGGAGGAATAAAGAATATTGAAGAATGGTTGTAGGATCTAGATCTACGTTAAATACTGATACAAAATATAGATCTAGATTAACTACGGAGGTAAGTTTATATAAAAAGGGGACTTGTAGGGTTCGTTAGGATTTAATAGTTATGGATGATTAATTAAAGATTACTCTTTCTATCCTTTAATAGATTTAAAACTAGAACGACAGTGATGCATGTAGATTAGGGTTTCTGGAGGGAAAATGGTTCCCACTCTTAACCCCTATCTCGACATGGAACTTCATTCATATCTAGCCTCTACCAAAACAATTGTTAATCTAATCTCTAATCGCGGTCGAGACTATCAATGAATTGGTAGTGCGCCCGATTAGGATGTTAACTATTCTTTTGATAAAGTTTATAAACTTTATAGGACTTAAAAAGAGTTTAAGGATCTTCATCATCCATTAACCTACCCTAATCCCATGAACCCTAACAAGCGAAGAATTACTCGCGCATGTTGGGATAAGAAGAGATAGAAATCATGAAGAAAATAAAAATGCAATAAAATAAACTACCTTTATTAATCAACAAGATCAAGTACACTTTGATTCCTTAGAAAATGATTACAAAAACCTAGTTTGCTTCTCAATCTCTTCTAAGGAGGTAGATGTACCGTTGATGATCAGCCTGGATGCGTGAGCCGTCTTAGATTTCGTGATCTCGTCGGATTAATGATTTTTCCAAGAGGCTCTCGATTTTTATTTATAGTCCCAAAGATAGAACCCTCGCTTCCTAATTTGGAAGAAAGTAGTTAGGATCCAACAGAAAAATTTACAGCTCCTATCTCCTCTGTCATGCGGCGGATCTGCGGCCAACAGGGGGGTTTGGCCGTGGATCCACGGCCCTATGCTGCGATCGTTGGATCATTTCTCTGTGGCTTCGTCTATGTGACACGTGGCGATCTTTGGAATCTCAGAAAACTGAAAATCTTCTCGTAGTTGCTGCCAGACTTGATTTCTTAGTTTGCTTTCTTAATTAGGCAGGTTTGCTTTAACAACTTGATTTCCTTGATTTTAGTCCTGAAAATTCTGCACAACAACTCAAATGATATTTAGTAGAGTTTTTTTTATTAAGATTTAGTCAATGATTTTTTTGCATACATTTTCCTACCAAATGTTAATTATAATAAATAAATACATGAAAATAGTCTTTTTACAGATAAACCCTCATATGTATCATATATTATAATAAACACCTTATCTAGTATAGAAATAGTAGAAAAAATGTAATAACAAATGTGCAGTTTTATCAACTGAACATGAATCATTTGGGACACTTGATAGACATTCAAAACCGGAGTTGTGGGATTCAACTGGGGATGGGTAGGTTTGATTTGGAAGGGTGCACAGCTCACTCTCTCCACTCAAATTATCAATCTGTTCAACCGCCTCATCATACATTGGAATATTTGGAGCTAATTGGAAACTAGCTACCGGGTCACTAGGTTGTATGAGGGCGGCCATGGACGCATTCAAATCCATCATCTGTTGCCATGACGCTACCCTAAAGTGTTCCAACGACTGTTCCAGACTAGACATGGGTTGTGAAGGGGTTTCAATAAAAGATTCAAACTTGTTTGGATACTGAAAACTCCCAAAAGGCTGTTCAGAAGCAATGTCCAGGAAAGGTGCAAAAGATGGGTAAGATGGATAGGAATTGAATGGTTGGATAGGGGTAGGATTAACATACGGATAAGAAGGTGAATGGAATTGTTGATCCAAAGAATTCGCAGTGGTGAAAGGAGTGAAAGATCGGCTACAGAATTGTTCAATACGTTCAGCGATGGACAATGGACGACTCGCCAAATGGGTATCAACATAAGGGGGTAGGGGAGGTTGAAATGGTTGATACGAAGTGGATTGCGGAGTGCAAGTGTTTGTCCTAGATGCGTCTATCCGATCTTTCAAAGATATTTTGGGTATGGAGGGATCGTTCGAAATTCGACCAAAGCAAGAACCGTAAGAAATAATGTCTGGTTGTGGGTACCAAAGTTCGGCAAGAGTTTTGCGAGGTGGGGTACCCATGTTGGAAGAGTGAAAATGTAGGAAGGGAGGGAAGTGGTGTATTTTTTTTATATTTTTTTTATTTATATATATTTTTTTAAAATGTTTGTTTCTGGAGTTTTAAAACTTGTTTGTTTGAAAGAATACGGAATTATGTGACTAAACTTTTCATAAGCACAATCACAATATGCACAAACACACCTAGAGCTAGGGTTTTCTAAGTCCACTAGACTGCTCCTAACTGTTCCAAAGTGGCAAGCTGTGAGATAACTCTCAAATCGTCTCTTCACTGCCAATTATGGCCAGGTAAGCACAAATGAAGAAAGGAGGGTTCTGCTCACGAATCACCGTGAGACTGGCCTTTTAAAATTACCTTTCTCACTTGTCTAGCCTAGGCACCACAAAGTCAAGTTTAGATAAACGATTGAATGCCCACAACCCTCCTCTGTCCTAATGAACACGACGGTCCTTAGTTGGCTGAGTCTAGATATTTTTTAATTTAGCTCAAGGGTAATGCATATGCTTTTAGTGATTTTTTGGGTCTTAGGAAGGGTGATAAAATCCCCACCCAATCTGAGTTGGTGTTATAGCCCCTTAAATTCCGTATTAATTATGCAAAGCAGTAACACACCAAAAATCTAAAATACTTGCAAATTTTTTTTATTTGGTAGCGCAAAAAATCCTGCACGAAAACAATTTATTGGAGAGGAGAAAGAGAATCTGTGCAAAGAAATCTGCAGGAAAAATATTTCAGTGGAGTTCAGAGAAGAGGAGAGGAGAAAAGAAATACTTACAGAGAAAATTGGGTGCTGATGTCACCAGTTGACCGCGGTTCCGCGGTCAAACCCTTGCTTCTGCCGCGGTTCCGCGGTTTAAAAAGTTGGTTTGGATCTTCTGACTTTTTCCCTGTACTGAGTTGGTTCTTCTCTTTCTGTTTAGATCCCCTGATTTTGGATTTTTTCACTGAGTTTGCTCCAGATTCAAAAATAACAAGATGATTTTTATTTTTATTTTTTTTTGGTTTTTCAATTTTTATATTTTAAAATTTTTTAATTAACCCGAAATTACACAAAGAAAGAAACTACCGTCTCCACGGCAATGACGCCATTTGATTGTTGAGATTTTATGTGTGCTTAATTTTTAATTACCGCAATCAAGACGGTTTCGCTTGGTAGCTAACCGGTTGAGTACGGGTCGATCCACAGGGAGATGGAATCTTTTTCATTATGTTTTAACGAGTTAATCTGATTAAGTCGGGTTTTGTTTTAAGATCTACGAATGAGATAAAAGGTGATAAAATACTTGCTAGGGTTAGGATTAGGTTAGTTCGAGTTTAGGAATTTCTCACTTCTTTCAATGTCTTAGTTATAAATATCGGTGTTAAGGTAATCGGCAACAACGGGGATTAGCACGGTTAGGAAGAAACTTACAAGTCTAAGCTAGGCTTTCCATGCTTAGTTTCTTCCTTTTGGTCCTTGTCCATCCGTTCTTGGCTCTTAGCCCTAACCTCCAGTTAACTCAACCACAATCGGTCTAAGTAGGGAATCACCGCTATCATGTAGGATAGGGTGCCGTAGTGAGCGGATTATGGTTCAATTAAAGAGAGTCCGAATTTAATATGACGGCCAAAGAAAGGAGTGAGAGAGATTTCCTTCTCTCAAACCTTCCTTCTCCTGCCCTAACAAGTGAGGAATTATTCACTCATTAAAAAGATAAAAATAAAACAAAAGGGATGATAGAAAGAATTTAGATTTAAGAAGAATTTTACAACTAGCTATTTGAGACCTCACCTAGGCAAGGATCTTACTCAAGCATCATCGTTGTTAAAAAGAAATATAAAAGAATAAAAGACAAGAAAAACACTAATTTAATTCTACGTCTAAGTTGACAAATGAAAATTGCAGATAAAAAAATGCGATAAGAAAATGCGAGACAAATAAAAATAAAGACTTATTTTTATTGACGACCTCTCAAAAACTCTCTACAATTTTGCATTAAGAAAATTAAAGAACAGAATTAGAATTCTAAATTTTAAAACTAAAAAGAAGCATCTAAGAAAGGCACCCTAAAAGAGGCACCCTTAATTTGGATTTGAGCTCTCCTATTTATAGATAGGAAACCCTAGGTTTACATTCTGATCCATACACGAAATTACAGAACTACCCAAAGAGAGCCGAGTCCATGCACCGACACTGCCACCGACACGTGCATTACACGGCCGCGAAACCGCGGCAGAAGTGCCTGTTTGGGCGGTTCCGCGGCCATTTGGTGGATTTGTTGGATCATTTTTTTAAGGATTCCTTCTGTTGCTTTTATCTTCTTCTGTTTGGTACACATGGTTTCTCAAAAGCTCTTCGGTTCTCTTCCAGATATTCAGCAGTGGACTTTTGCCTTGAGCTCCGCGTTTGAAGTCTTGGATCTTGTGCTGCCCTTGTGCTTTGTGCTTTAAAGTGCCTAATGATTTTCCATTTTGTCTCTTGAACTAGTAGGCGGCATCATACGAATGGTTAGCGGAGATCATTATTCATCTGTTGTTGGTCGTAGTTCCACATTTGTTGCGACTTTTCACGAATCTCACTGTAAAGAGCTGAGAATCTGTAACCTGCAATTATTTAGCATACATGGATCAAAAGCACCTATTTATATGCAATGTGATTAAGAATGGGCGATATAACAATGCAAAAATCTGATATGAACAGCTCACAGCCAACCGTAGCGGTATCCGCAACAATAGAGATAACAAAAAGCCCTGCCGCGACTACCCTGAGGATAAATCCTGCAAGACACTGTGGCACAATGGGGGTGAGTTGGCAACTCGTGAATAGTAAATAACATCATACGGTAATCGCAAGTATGCACGAACAACGATAAATCTATCACATGTAATCTGGTACCATAAGTATGGCAATATGGATATGCAACAATCATGATCAAGATACACCAATAGGGTACTACATCTACATGAATAAAAATGCATGAGTATGGGATGAAACATATCATCAACACGGAAACCTCATCGTGGAAAACTAGTGTCCATCAACGACACTCCAAATCTCAATACCTCAGGCACCACATCCTCAGATCGGCCCTCATATCCTATAAGTCTCATGGAACCTGAGTGTCCAACACCGACACCCGAAACATCATGAAAACATATACCTGTATATATATGTGTGTGTGTGTGTGTCCCTCAACGACACACCAAAATCATGGAACCTGAGTGTCCAACACCGACACTCGAAACTTCATGAAACCCGTGTCCAGCATCGACACGTAAATCCTTATAACTCAGGCTCCGTCAGTCCGGATCGGCCCTCGGGCTCCGTCAGTCCGGATCAGCCCATATAATATCTCGGGCTCCGTCAGTTCGGATCGACCCACATCAATATCTCGGGCTCCGTCAGTCCGGATCGGCCCATGTAATCTCACGAGAAACCGGGTTTTCAAACAATACATAAGTTTCTTGAAATACCCCAACGGTTCTCAAAACCATAAATCACATGAAACATCAAGTAATGAATAAGAATACCTGCATAGATCATTATGATGATATATATTATATATATGTACATATATAACAGCGTCCCATACCACTGATATATATACACATATATAACAGCGTCCCATACCACTGATATATATCGTCAGGAGTAAAACATCCAGAAAATATCATATGAAATCCATATCACAATGCGTAAATCCATGAAACATGATATATGCAACAAAAAACAGCAATATAAGCATATTAAGGGAAAGCCGCTCTTTTATATGAATCCAGCTTTAAAATATATCATGCGGTTCCCAAATCCTCCGAAATCAAGTACAGCGTCATATGAGGTGTACATATAACTATAACAAGATATAGGTATCTACATGTAAGCAGATATGTATGATGCATCTCATAAGCGCAATAGCACAATAATCAGCGTCTCAATGTCAAACAACAATACAATACCACTTAGGGGTATATGTAGCTATAACAAGATATGTGGGTGTACATGTCAGTATGTATGCATGATGTACATGTAGCTGTAGCAAGATATGTGGGGGTACATGTCAGTATGTATGCAGGATGTACATGTAGCTATAGCAAGGTATATATGTAAGCATGTAGATATAACCTGTATACTACATCTCATATACGCAACGGAATAAGAATCCCTGTCTCAACGACAATAACCGATACAATATCACATATGTATCTATGTAGTGCGTGTCATGGCAATTGCCGACGGGTGTGTGTAGCATACAATTTGTGCTCGTGTAACATGAACCGTCAGTAATAGTGTTGTGTCCAATAGGTACCAAGTCAAGGCACAACAGGTAATAATATGCAATGATGCTCATGCCCAATCAACTCATATGCGTATAAACATGCAGCTCTAATATCATATCCATCCCTGACGCATAACGCCATACGGGCGATTTCCCCATAGATGTTAAATCTACTCACCGATAATCTCGAGCTACGAAAATCCGACCACCTGCTTCCCTTTCTTCGCAGCGTCCAAAGTCTCCGCTTGCGATCCTAAAATTTCACAAACACAACAAATAAGGCTAAATATCCTACGCCGACACAAAGATAACAAAACGCAAGGATAACGCCCACAAGATAAATACACCGTGCACTTAGTGCACAAAACGCGTACGACATCGGCACAACCCTAGCTAGGATGACACAACTACCAAGTCTAGACCCCGATCGTACCGATCGTGCATTCACAACACAATATAAATCGTGGAAGATAATATATAATCCATCACAACGTCCAATACAACCAACATCCAACTTTTACCGAAACCTAGTAAACAACTTTATATCATTTTAGCTCAAGTCTAGAAATTTACACACTTCTAGCGATCACAAATATCGCAAAGTAGCTTAACTAAGTCACCCAAACCTTTACTACAATTTAAATCTCACCCATATAAGATTTAGTAAAAGTTAGTTTGCTAATAAGCTTAATTAGACGATTAGGAAAAATAACAAATAAGATTCTCACAACTAGGTTAAGTTGTCAAAGTGTACATGTTCAGTTGATAAAACTGCACATTTGTTATTACATTTTTCCTACCATTTTCATATTAAAAAAAAGGTCTTTATTATAATATATCATACATATGAGGGTTTATGTGTAAAAATACTAATTTTCATGTGTTGATATATTATAATTAGCATTTGGTAGGAAAATGTATGCAAATAATATCATTGACCTAATCCTAGTAGAACTAAGTCTACTAAATATTATTTGTTGAGTTGTTGTGCAGAATTTTCAGGTCTTAAATCAAGGAAATCAAGTTGTTGAAGGAAACCTGCCTAATTAAGAAATCAAAATGAAGAAATCAAGTCTGGCAGATGAAAAGAAACGATTTCAAATTTCCAAAGATACCAGAGATATACACATGTCACCAGGATGAAGCCCCAAACTTTTGATGAAGCAATCCCCATCCTTGGCCGCGGATCCGCGGCCAAACCCCACTGTTGGCCGCGGATCCGCGGCAGTATAGAGGAGATAGAGTTGGAGATTTTTGGGGGTGAATCTTTGCTGTTAAACTTCCATATTTGGAAGCAAAGGTTCTGGCTTTGGGACTATAAATAAAGACCGAGAGCCTCTTGGAAAAATTTATCAAGTCGACGCGATCACGAAGTCCAAGACAGCTCACGCATCCAGACTGATCATCAACTTTCGTCTACCTCCTTGGAAGAGATCGAGAAGCAAACTAGTCTTTGTAATCATTTTCTAAGGAATCAAAGTGTAATGAATATTGTTGATTAATAAAGGTAGCTTTCTTTTTCTTATTCTATTTCTTCGTAGTTTAATTATGCAATTTCTCTCCATCTCTTTTTCTCCCAACATGCGCGAGTAATTCTTCGCTTGTTAGGGTTCGTAGGATTAGGGTAGGCTAATGGATGATGAATATCCCTAAAACCTTTTTAAGTCCTATAAAGTTTATGAACTTTATCAAAAGAATCATTAACATCCTAATCGGACGCGCTAACAATTCTTTGCTAGTCCCGACCGCGATTAGAGATTAGATTAATGATTGTTTTGGTAAAGGCTAGATATGAACGGAGTTCCGTGTCGAGATAAGGGTTAAGAGTGGGATTCTTTTTCCCTCCAGAAACCATAATCTACACGCATCACCGTCGTTCTAGTTTTAAATCTATTAAAGGATAAAAAGGGTAATCTTTAATTAATCGTCCATAACTACTAAATCCTAACGAACCCTACAAGCCCCCTTATTATATTAACTACATCCTTAAAATAATCTAAATCTATATTTTTGCATTCTTGCTTAACGTAGATTTAGAAACCATTCTACAACATTCTTTCTTCCTCCTCTCTTTCTCAACACATCTAAAGTAAGAGTAAAAGATTCAACGTTTCCCAGAGGACGACCCGTACTCATCTCGGTCTAGCTACACGCAACACCGTTATTGATTGCGGTTAAACTACAAAACACACTTTTTCGTACAAATCAAATGGCACCGTTGCCGGGGAGACGTGCGTAATTTTTTATTCTTGCTATTTGTGTTGAATTCTTAGACGATTCATATCATTATTAAAACAAAACTGCAAATTGCATATTTAACGATTTGTGTGTGAATTTTGCGAGGGAATCTGGAGTCACGGACTTGAGGAAACAGGAGATCTAGGGTTTCACATTTCTCTGGTATCTTTCTTAACTCCTTCTCTCTCCTCTCAAATCCAATAAAATCTATTTTCTGCAGGATTGTTTGCAAAATATTCGCCGCTTAAAAATCTTTTTGCAAAGTTTTGTTTTGCGGTTTGTTTTTGCATATTTTAATACGGATTTTTAAGGGGCAAGACCAAAATCCAGATTAGGTGGGGATTTCATCACCCTTCCTAAGCCCCATAAATCACAAACCAAGCATCTGCATCAACCCTTCGTTAATTTAAAAAATATCTAGACCAGACTCTAAGGACTGTCGCGCTCAATAAGGACAGAGGAAGGTCGTGGGTAATCTATCGCTTATCCGCATTACTTTTGTAGTGTTAGGCAAGTGTGTCAAAGGCTAGTGGTTTTTAATTAGGCCCACTACTGTGGTTCCTTCCCACTTACCTGGCACTTACCTGGCTACAAGGGTAGTACAGAGGCGGTAGAGTATTTATCCTGCGGCTTGTCCTTTGGAAGTCTAGGAGCGGTCTAGAGACTGATCTAGGTAACCTTAGTTTCAGGGTTGTTTGTGCATTTTTGTGTGATTTGTCTAAATCTGTCATTTTTCAAAACAAACCAATTATTTTCTCCCCTTTTTACCCTTCCCCCTTCTTCTCTTCTTATAATGGGTGACCCAAACAGACGATCTCTTGCCGAGCTTTGCTGTCCACAACCAGATATCTCTTGTTTTCGTAATCCCTTCGGTATACCGTCCGGCTCTTCCTTGTCCTTAAGAGATCATATAGAACAAGCAGGAAGAAACAGTTGGCCACCTCAGTCTAGGTCTTATCAACCGTATCCTAATCCTACACCTGTTTCAGTTCATACCCAGAGTGAGGGAGCCCCTAGACGAATGTCCATTGCTGAGCACATAGCTAGGTCTAGAGACCAAAGTTTCAACCCGGACCAATATCAACCATCACCACCATTGTCCAGAGAAGAGTTTGATATGCGGTTTGTGTCTATTGAAAATAGCCAGCCAACCAACCCATATTAATATTCTTCTTATCATAATATTGATCGTACTCCTACCCAAGTTCCGCAACCATTCTATTCCTATCAATCCAATCCAACTTTTCCACCTACTCTAGACAGTTCTTCTAATCAGTCATTTGGGAGTTTTAATTATCCACAGGAATTTCAATCTTATACTGAAACCCCTTATCAACCCAAGACTAGTCTGGAGCAAACATTAGAAAAATTTCTGGAACTGTCGAACCAAATTATGAAGGATTTGGGTAGTAAGACAGAACTGTACACCCTTCCTAATCAAACCTCCCCATTCCAAACTGAAATCCACAACTCCAGTTTCATAGATTCATCAAGTACACCAAATAGAATGACTGATAAGTTGTGTGACTTTGTAGTGTTTGATTTACCCGACTGTGAAGGGTCCATTTCAAGTGAAACCATACCTAACCCTTGTGATCTCTACACCTCCACTCTTGAACCAAAACTGATTGAAAACCATAGTTTTGATGAGGAGTTTGAGAATTTTAACCTTCGCTTGAATGAGGTAATTGACGTTGGGGATATATTGATTGATGAACTCGAAATTTTGGATGATTTTGTCCCACCAATTCATCAAATCCTTTCACTTCCTTGTGGTCATCATCTTGAGCCTTTAATTCTTCCCGAACCCCAAATATGTCTTGAAGTTGATAATAATGGTATACCCGAAGATCAGATAGAAATACAGCCTCCATCTTCCACATCTGGTACAGCAACACTCGACACACCAATTTGTTTACCCATTTCACCTTCCATTTTCTCCGGTTCTTCTTCTGTTCCTATAGTTTCAATGAGTTTTGATGAATCACAATCCGTTAATTCAAGTTCAATAATACGAGAAATTCAACTTGATTTGGATATTTTTGAAAATGAGGTAGATGAGTTTTTCGAGTCCTCTACCTCAATGATTTCTGATAGAATAAATTCTGGCACAAAACTCTTTGACAGCAAAATATTCAATCACACCATTGATAAAAGTTTTGAAGAACATTTTGCTGACGAACTTGAATTTTTAAACAATACGGATTTTGTGATTAATCAATCTCCACCTATAGAGGTTGAACCGTCATCATTCCTTCTTCCTAATCATTCACATTCATCCTCATTCTTTCTTTTCTCTAATTTCAAACCCTTTCCAGACCACCTCTTATCCCTTCCCCATTTTTTCTTGACTCGATACAATACATTCTTCCACCAACCTATACGCTATACTGATAAAATCTTTGAATGTTTGGTGTTAACTTTTGGTTTTTGTAAAGTCTTATTTTGACCAAATGACTCACCCCCTCTTAAAATGCTTCATATTGTCTAACTCATGTTTGAGGGGGGGTTATATTTTTGGCTCTTGAACATAACTTTTGTCCTCAAATTTGTGAGCCAAAAATAAGTTTGGGGGAGGATTTTCACTTTCATATATTCTTGCCCCCATTAATATGTCCTCCCAAGCTTACAGGTTTTTGTGATCCAGCAGATAGCAACAGTGAGGACACTGTTGAAAACAGGTTTGGGGGAGGTTTGTGCTTATTTACGCATACTTTGCATTATACTATATTTAAGCACAAAATTTTTTTTTTGATAATAAAAGAATAGGAAGTGAAAAATTACATCCAAAAGATAGGAATAGTTTAAGAAAACCAAGAAAATTTAAAGTTTTCTTAAACGAACTGGTAATAAGTAGTTATGAGCCGTTGTCCTAAGGGTTAGTAAGATGAAGGAAGTCACTAATCTGAGGATAAAAATAAGTCTAAAAAATAATTTCTATTCTGGAAGCCAAACATTTGAATGTTGATACCCTACTATATATGCACTTACACACGTCTTGAAACTCGGGATAATAGAGGATATCTTGAAATGCTCTTGTCTAAAAGCCAAAGTATGAATGAAAAAAAATGAAGAAAATATAAAAGTGGTGAAAAGAAAAAAAAATGAAAACTGGTTTTGTTATCGCCAAGGCGGCAATAAAAAAATATAGCGAGGGTGCCTCTTCACCTAGTGCCCTAAGGCCAACTGGTCTGGGAGTCACTGCTAAGCCTTAGGTGGTGCAAGACGAGGAAAATATTATCACCTAATCAGCAAGCACATGAGTAATCGGTCGGTTAGTACCTCAAGAAGTATTAACGGTCGCATGAAAAGGTGTGAGCAACCTAAGTATTCATCAAGTTAAAAAGTACTAAGGTAGATGGACAAGAGTATGATAGCTTGAATTGAATTCTCCGAGTGTAGGGATGTTCTTTACACACACGTGGGGTTATATGATCAATGTTTGGATGAAAGGTAGGAATGAAAAATAAAGACGATGTTTTATTGAGGGATGATGTGATTTCTAACATCTTTTCATGACTATTAAGATAGGGCTCATGACAACTGAAAAGCTAGCATAGTTGGAAACTCTTATTTTCAAAGTCTTTCTTTTATGGTTCTTATCTTTATATGTAAATTTCACCATCTCTCTTTTATTATAGGATTTTGTGGGTGTAATCCGCTGAAAACCCTCAGGAGACAACACTCCTCCTACTAGGAACACCTAGAGGTTTAACGGCTTGTTGCACGTGCTCAGTGCAATCGTGTCTGCCTACGAAAGTGTGCTTAGTTTTCTCCTTTCTTTTTCTCCTCTTGAATAAATTAGTTTGCTCGGGACGATCAAAGATAAGTTTGGGGGTATTTGTTCAGTTGATAAAACTGCACATTTGTTATTGCATTTTTCCTACCATTTTCTTATTAGAAAAAAGGTCTTTATTATAATATATCATACATATGAGGGTTTATGTGTAAAAATACTAATTTCCATGTGTTGATATATTATAATTAGCATTTGGTAGGAAAATGTATGCAAATAATATCATTGACCTAATCCTAGTAGAACTAAGTCTACTAAATATTATTTGTTGAGTTGTTGTGCAGAATTTTCAGGTCTTAAATCAAGGAAATCAAGTTGTTGAAGGAAACCTGCCTAATTAAGAAATCAAAATGAAGAAATCAAGTATGGCAAATGAAAAGAAACGATTTCAAATTTCCAAAGATACCAGAGATATACACATGTCACCAGGATGAAGCCCCAAACTTTTGATGAAGCAATCCCCACCCTTGGCCGCGGATCCGCGGCCAAACCCCCCTGTTGGCCGCGGATCCGCGGCAGTATAGAGGAGATAGAGTTGGAGATTTTTGGAGGTGAATCTTTGCTGTTAAACTTCCATATTTGGAAACAAAGGTTCTGACTTTGGGACTATAAATAAAGACCGAGAGCCTCTTGGAAAAATTTATCAAGTCGACGTGATCACGAAGTCCAAGACGGCTCACGCATCCAGACTGATCATCAACTGTTCGTCTACCTCCTTGGAAGAGATCGAGAAGCAAACTAGTCTTTGTAATCATTTTCTAAGGAATCAAAGTGCAATGAATATTGTTGATTAATAAAGGTAGCTTTCTTTTTCTTATTCTATTTCTTCGTAGTTTAATTATGCAATTTCTCTCCATCTCTTTTTCTCCCAACATGCGGGAGTAATTCTCTGCTTGTTAGGGTTCGTAGGATTAGGGTAGGCTAATGGATGATGAACATCCCTAAACCCTTTTTAAGTCCTATAAAGTTTATGAACTTTATCAAAAGAATCATTAACATTCTAATCGGGCGCGCTAACAATTCTTTGCTAGTCCCGACCGCGATTAGAGATTAGATTAATGATTGTTTTGGTAAAGGCTCGATATGAACGGAGTTCCGTGTCGAGATAAGGGTTAAGAGTGGTATTCTTTTTCCCTCCAGAAACCCTAATCTACAAGCATCACCGTCATTCTAGTTTTAAATCTATTAAAGGATAAAAAGGGTAATCTTTAATTAATCGTCCATAACTACTAAATCCTAACGAACCCTACAAGCCCCCTTATTATATTAACTACATCCTTAAAATAATCTAGATCTATAGTTTTGCATTCTTGCTTAACGTAGATCTAGAAACCATTCTACAACATTCTTTCTTTCTCCTCTCTTTTTCAACACATCTAAAGTAAGAGTAAAAGATTCAACGTTTCCCAGAGGACGACCCGTACTCATCTCGGTCTAGCTACACGCGACACCGTTATTGATTGCGGTTAAACTACAAAACACACTTTTTCGTACAAATCAGTACACTTCTCCATTAACCATTTTAACCAAACAAAACCCTAACTTGATCTTCATAACCCCATTCTAGAATTTATAAAACTTGCTAATTCAAACTATATTAAATATCTAATAAGCTAGTTTAATGTAATTAAACAACAATTAAAGTTTAGGGTTAGGATTTTATAGCTCTACTAGATTCACAAACTAGCAACCAACTCCAAATTAGCCTCCAAAATGATGACTTTCATGAAAATCCAAGCTTGATTAGGGTTGAAAAATAATGGTTAGGGATTTGTTTGTGAGTTTGTGGGATTATTTGAGAATTTTTGATGATTTATTTTAGCATTAAAGAGTGAAAATGGGGTGAGAAATGAGAGAGGGCAGCAAAAGGGGGGGCTCGGCCAAGCTAGGAGAATGGGGATATTTTGTGGATGAGTATGGAAATATCTAGCTAAAACTATTATTAAAGCTTAATAAAACAATTTATTATGCCACATCTTATTTATTTTCTTTTCTAATTAAAGTTTTTTTCTTTAATTCACACAAATATCTAGATATTTCTTCTAGATATTATGCAAGGATGGATTAATGCTAATCTTGTGATTAAGTTAGCATAAATTCACTTTAGCATAATTAACCCAAACAAATTTGTAATTACCACTAATTAAGTGCATAATTAAAAACTTAAAAATAATATTTTAATTAAGGAAAATTATTAAAATGAACCAAAATTTTCAAGTGACAACTAAAAACCGCAAACTAGCAATTTCCTAGTTAAATTAGGTACAGTTAAGTCTATACGATAAAATGATCACTTCCGGGTTTTTACGGAAAACACAGTTATTTTACCTATTGACGGAAAATTCGCATAATGATTTTCTAAAACGTTACAATCTCCCCCCTTAAAGAAACTCGGTCCCCGAATTAAAATTTTAACTACGCGTACTTTCGAAGAGATGAGGGAATTTCTTCCGCATCTCGCTCTCGCCCTCCCAAGTGATCTCTTCACTAGTACGGCCACGCCAAACAACCTTTACAGATGGCAAGACCTTTGACCGAAGTTTCTTCACCAGCCGATCCAATATAACTATTTCTCCCAATCAGAGTAAAACTCTATTTTGAATTTCAAAATTCAAAATTGAAGCAACGCTTCAGATCTCATGCGCTGCGCGCTGCGCGCCATATGTCAAAAGCAGACACGCAAGCGCCAGGAGCGCTGTGCCCTAGGCAGCGCACCCCAATCAGAGCAAAGCTCTGTTTCAAAATTCAAATTTTAAAAAGTTGAAGCAACGCTTCAGATCCAGTGCTCTACGCCTGCGCGCCACGTGTCAAACACGGGTGCACTAGCGCAGTTGCGCTGCGCTACGTGTCGAGCACGGGTGCGCTCGCGCCAAGTGCGCCAGCGCTGGAATTAAAAGAATTCCCCACCGTTAGATCAAAAGATCTAATAATAATAAATTATTAATTAATCAGAATTAAAACTCTGTTATGGAAAGATTTCTCAATCTTATTAAAACAAGAAGATTATCTTCTGTAAAACAGAAACCTTAGGATCAAAGATCCAACGGTGGGCAATATTCCCAAATCAATCAGAGAAAGATCTCTTCAACTGATTTAACAAATCAATTGGCCTTATATAAAGGCCCCAAGACTTCAAGTCTCAGATAGAAAAAAAACCCTCTGAAAACTTTGAGAAAAACTCAAAGAGAAAGAAAGGCAAGCCTTTGAAGAAAGAAGATCATTTCTTCATCTTTAAAGGTAAAGGATTAATTCTTGAACAACAGAGATGAAATCATCCCGTAAAAAGAAGAAACATCTTCTAAAAAGATCTTAGATCTATAAAAAAGACCAAGGTCTTTGATTAAACATAAAGGATTAAAAGGTCTAATCATAAAAATATAAAAAAAGAAGTATTTTACTTCATTCACAGATCTTCTGATCTATAAAAGCAGAGCCTTTTATGAAAACAAGAACTCTGGTTCTTGGATCTCGATGCAAGGCCTCTTTTGAAGAACATAAACTTGTTCTTTGATCTTAAATTTGATCTGATGCGCTTTGCGCTACTGGAAAGTGCTTTGCACTCATGAACTGCGCCTTTGCGCTCTTTGGATCGGCGCTCAGCACCAAAACATGCCACGTGCCAACCACAAATACAGCTTGCGCTTTGCGCTCCTGAAAACAGCGCACTGCTCTCTTGGGTTGGCTCTCAGCTCCAAGCGCGCCACGTATCACTCATTGGCGCACCCACAAACCAGCGCAGCGCGCTCATAAATTAAAAGCGCAGTGCGCTAATAAACTAGCGCTTAGCGCTAAACGACACGTGTCGCCCTCATGTGCGCTAGCGCAATGCGCTCTTTAATTGACGCAAAGCGCCTGATGCGCCACGTGGCGCACTGTCAGAACACCACTTTGTTCTTGATAAATGCTAAGCATTTAATTCCAGACAAAATATCAGAGCCCAAGGCTTGGCATTATTAAGAGGGCAGAGCCCAAATAAAGGTCTAACAGGCAGAACAAAAATAAAAATGTTAAACATTTTTAACTGGACTTAGCCCAATTCTGGCCATAAGTCCTCAATTTAAATTAAACTGAGCTCATCTGCTCTTCCAATCAATTTACACCCGGTTCGAGGGTACATCTCTTCACTCCTCTGATATCTATCGTTGTAATCGTTCAACGTCGTCAGAGAGGTGACGGGTCCCGACAACCATACATTCTACAGACTGTGAGGTCCTTAAACTCGTGGACTATGATGTCCTTAACCTCGACCGTGATGTCTTAAAACTAACATCGGACTGTGGAGTCCTTAAATCCACGGACTATGATGTCCTTAACCTCGACCGTGATGTCTTAAAACTAACATCGGAATGTGAGGTACTTAAACTCATGGATTATGATGTCCTTAACCTCGACCGTGATGTCTTAAAACCAACATCGGACTGTGGAGTCCTTAAATCCACGGACTATGATGTCCTTAACCTTGACCGTGATGTTTTAAAACTAACATCGGACTGTGGAGTCCTTAAATCCATGGACTATGATGTCCTTAATCTCGACCGCGATGTCTTTAAACTAACATTGGACCGAGATGTCCCTAAACTAACAATGGACCGTAATGTCCTTAAACTAATTATCGACCGCAATGTCATTAAACTAAACAATAGAGCACAATTGCTCTCTTGTCGGATCTAAACGATCCCGTTAAGTTGATCTTAGTCTAAAATTAGACTAACATGTTCTTAACAAACGTTTAAGTTGATCTTAGCCTCAAATAAGGCTAACGTATCCTTAAACACAACCCCCCCAAATCCAAATCTAAGAATGATACGGATTTGGACTAATCCACGTCCTACGGGCGACAACACAAATTAGTCTCCGTATACAATCCACGGGCAACCAAACACAAAACAAACACCCACGACACGAAGTGACCATATGGAGAAGGAGAAAGTTGTTACCGCGATGTGGTAGCGTAATTAACTGCAGGGGCTTGCGCCTGCAGGGAAGAGCGTCCCCACAATCAAAAACCCCTCAAGCGAGGGGGAATCTGACGAAGTCTGCTACATCGGCCGCATCCGTTTAAACCTTCGATACACGGTGCCATAAATCAACTTGGCATCTTCGGAGAGGTGGACGGATAGCACCAATTAGCATCTGCCCCCAGATTCAGGCAAGACGTCCAGTCTTCCCGACTTCCGGTGGTAAACAATAACTAGCGCTCAAGCTGAACAGTCTGGTGCTGAATCATATGAGAAGGATCATGAAGGTATCTACGAAGTATCGACACATGAAAAACGGGGTGCACATCCGGAAAACTAGGCGGAAGTGCCAAACGATAGGTAACAGCACCAACTCGCTCAAGAATCTCGAAAGGACCTACAAATCTTGGACTGAGCTTTCCCTTTTTCCCAAATCTCATAACGCCCTTCATCGGAGAAATCCGCAGGAATACATGATCCTCCACTGCGAACTCAAGTCTGCGACGATAACGGTCGGCATAAGACTTATGCCTGCACTGGGCTGCTCTCATCCTGTCCTGAATCAGCTGGATCTTCTCCGTAGTCTCCTGAACTAGCTGGGGTCCCAAAATCCTACTCTCGCTGAGTTCGGTCCAACAGACCGGCGATCGACACTTCCTACGATACAAAGCCTCAAAAGGCGCCATCTGAATCGTCTCCTGATAACTGTTATTGTAGGAGAATTCAATCAATGGCAAGTATGATCCCAACCGCCCCCAAAATCAAGCACGCACGCACGAAGCATATCCTCCAGAGTCTGTATAGTCCGCTCCGATTGACTATCGGTCTGTGGATGAAAAGTGGTGCTAAAACTCAACCGGGTACCCAATGCTTCTTAAAGCTTCTGCCAAAGATGGCTAGTAAACTGGGTGCCCCTGTCAGATACGATGCATGTGGGAACGCCGTGCAAACGCACAATCTCATCTATATACAACTTAGCATACTGAGCATAACCGAAAGTTGTCTTCACTGGAAAGAAGTGATCCGCTTTCGTCAACCGGTTAACAATCACCCAAATGGAGTCATACCCTCGACTGGCCCTGGGTAGACCCACAACGAAGTCCATGGAAATCTGCTCCTATTTCCACTCAGGAACGGGTAAAGGCTGCAACTCGCCTGCCGGCCTCTGATGCTCCGCCTTGACTTGCTGACAAGTCAGGCACCTCGAAACAAAATCCGAAACATCACTCTTTATCCCTGACCACCAGTAAATGTCTCTCAAGTCACGGTACATCTTGGTGGAACCTGGATGAACGCTAAAGGCTGACTGATGTGCCTGCTCTAGGATCTCGCGTCTCAACCCATCGGTATCTGGTACACACAAACGATTCCCATAACATAGCAAACCCTGGTCATCAATCATGAACTCCGAATCCGTACCCTGCCGAAAAAGCTCAAGAATCTCAGACAAACGGGCATCAGTGGGCTGCGCCTCACGAATACGATCAAGTAGAAGTGGACGGGCGCGGACGTGTGCAAGCTGTCTCCCAGAGGAAGTGAACTCAAACTGCACTCTACCATCGCACAAGATCTGCCAATCTGCAGCAGACTGTCGCTAAACTGCGCTCAACTGGGACAAGCTACCCCCAGGCCTATGACTCAAAGCATCAGCTACCACATTCGCTTTGCCCGGGTGATAAAGGATCTCACAATCATAATCCTTCACGAGCTCCATCCAACGGCGCTGTCTCAGATTCAGATCGCGCTGCTGGAAGATATACTCCAAGCTCTTGTGGTCCGTGAAAATCTGACATGACTCCCCGTAGAAGTAGTGTCTCCAAATCTTCAGCGCAAAGACCACTGCGGCCATCTCAAGATCGTGAGTGGGGTAATTCTGCTCATGCTTCTTCAGCTGCCGAGAAGCATAAGCGATAACTCTATCATGCTGCATCAATACACAACTGAGCCCCACTCGAGAAACATCACAGTAAACAACATAGCCGCCCGATCTAGAAGGCAAGGATAAAACTGGTGCAGTAGTCAACCGAGTCTTCAACTGCTGAAAACTCTGCTCGCATGCCTCGGTCCAAAGAAAAGGAACTCCTTTCCTGGTCAGTCCAGTCAGTGGTGCAGCGATACTCGAGAAATCCTGCACAAAATGGCAATAATAACCAGCTAAGCCCAAAAAGCTGCGGACCTCTGTCACAGATACAGGTCTGGGCAAAAACTGTACAGCCTCGATCTTTCTCGGGTCTATAAGAATACCGTCTCTCGTCACTACATGACCCAGAAAATCAACTCTATCAAGCAAAAACGCGCACTTTGAGAATTTAGCATACAGCCGATGCTCTCTCAATGTCTGCAAAGCAATCCTCAAGTGCTGCTCATGCTCCTCTCGACTCCTAGAGTAGACCAGAATGTCATCAATAAACACAATAATAAAATAGTCGAGGAACGACCTGAAAATCCGGTTCATCAGATCCATGAACGCTGCCGGCGCATTGGTGAGTCCGAACGACATCACCAAAAACTCATAATGCCCGTAGCGCGTACGAAAAACAGTCTTCGAAATGTCATCATTCCGAACCCGCAACTGATGATAACCCGATTGCAAATCAATCTTAGAAAAATATTTCGCACCCTGGAGCTGATCTAACAAATCGTCAATGCGAGGTAAAGGATATCTATTCCGCACCGTAACTCGGTTCAATTGACGATAATCCATACAAGCTCAAACTGCCGTCCTTCTTCTTGACGAACAGAACATGAGCTCCCCAAGGCGAAACACTCGGACGCACAAGTCCCCTATCAAGCAACCCTTGCAATTGATCTTTAAGCTCACTAAGCTCCGCCGGGGCCATCCGGTAAGGCGTTATAGAAATAGGTCCCGTGCCGGAAATTAGATCAATGCAAAACTCAATATCGCGCTCTGGCGGCAAACCAGGTAACTCATCGGGAAAGACGTCGGAAAACTCTCGCACGAAAGAAACCCGGTCCAACGATTCTACTGTGGCTCCAGTATCATGAATGAAAGCCAAGAATCCCCGACATCCCCTCCTCAAAAGCCGACTAGCGCAAAGAGCTGAAATCAAACTGTGAGAGGCGGCACCACGGTCCCCCTGCACAACAAACACTGACTCACCGGGAAAACAAAACCTAACTGTCTTCTTGCGGCTGTCCACGGACGCATAGCAAGTAGCTAACCAGTCTATGCCCAGGAGAACGTCGAAGTCCAACATCTCAAGAAGGATCAAGTCAACAGACAAATCTATATCTCCTATACGAACGTCACACGACCGAAACACGTGTCGCGCAACAAACGACTCGCCAACAGGAGTAGTCATGACAAGCGGCTAATCTAGCAAACACGACTCTCGGCCTAACCTCGGCACAAAGTGCGTAGAAACATACGAATGCGTAGATCCCGGATCAAATAAAATGTGTGCATCAAAAGAACATACAGAAAGAGTACCTGAAACCACTGCATTGGATGCTTGCGCATCCTGATGAGTCAAGACAAACACTCTAGCCTGCCCTCTACCGGCAACTGGCTGTCATCTGCCTCTACCACCCCATCCTCCCAAAACAAACCCTCCGCGACTACGACCTCGCTGGGCATAAGTCTGACGCGGAGCAATAACAGGCGCAAGAGACATCGCTCTCTGAGGTGGAGAAGATGGTAAGGTAACGTGTGGTACGGCTACCTCTCTCTGGCGTATCGCGGTACAATCCCTAACTAGGTGATGTAGAATGCCACACCTAAAGCACCTAGACGTCGATTGCTGACCCTCCTGGGCATAAGTGCTGAATAAACTGGTCTCGTCCTACGTCTCTGCTACTCTCCGTGCCTGAACGAACGCTGTCGCGGCGTCTAAACCTCTGTCTCCGTGCTGGCACACCAATACGAACCCTCTTCGGTTCCGGAACAACCGACGACTCAGAAAGACGCTGCTCAACCAATAGGGTTGTGTCCACCGCTGCTGCATACGTGTCACACTGCTGAATGCTGATAGCGAGGAACAACTGGGTAAGCAGGCCTCGAATAAACCTCTTTACCCGCATCTTCTCAGTAGCTACCAAATACAGAGCATACACAGATAGCTCGGTAAACAGCATATCGTACTCAGCCACCGTCATCCCCGAAGTCTGGCATAACGACTCGAAATTGCACGCTCAAGCATCCCTGACGCTCTGCGGAAGAAAACGGGCGAGGAACACCGTCACGAACTCTGCCCAGGTCATAGGAGTAAGACCTGCGGCCCTGCCCTTCTCTAACGACTCGCACCACTTCTGGGCCAGACCCTCCAGATGAAAACTCGCGAACTCTACCCATCTCGCGTCGGAGCATCTCAGCGAACGACATATCCTGGCCATCTGGTCGATAAACGACTGCGGATCCTCAGCTGCATCGGTGCCAGTGAAAACCGGAGACCTCAGCCTCATGAACTCCGATAACGATACGGTAATCACCTCTGTAGCTGCAGGTACAACTGCCTGAACAGTAGGCACCAACGCGGTCCCCGCAACAGGTGGAACAATATCCTGTCTCTGCGCCCGACTGGTCTCAACCAATGACCCCATCATCTGGCGCATATCCTGCATACCAGCCTCAAGTCAAGCAATACGGTCCATTGACGGTGGATCAATCTACTCCTGCACAATGGGCATACCACCTAGGTCAGTCCTCGTCTCAGACGAGTCAACTCTGACATCGGCCCTCGCGGCCGCTCTCTGCGCCCTCGTAGTCCTCGGCGGCATAAAGGATGGAAGTAGAAATAGGATTCGATAAGAACACAGAAATCGAATCACAAGGATGTATATAATCACGGAAGGAATTTCAAGCAATAAGTTCTAAGTTCACTTAGGCGGAGTACCTTGTCGTAAGTATGCCGCGGAATATATACACGCTACGTCACTCTGCTTAAGCTACCTACTCCATCATACTAAGGTCATCCTACACTCCGAAAAGTAAAACCTAGCGCTTTGATATCAACTTTGTCACAACCCAAATTTAAGCACATGACCGGCACTTAAACCACATGACGTCAACAAACGTACGCAATTTAAGTAAGCCGAAACCCAGAAATCTAAACCACCCCAAAAAGGGATAAGTGGACAAAAACATAGTTAAAAACCTTCGGAAATCTCGAGTAAAAATCTTTAGCTTAAGTTTACTTTCTTAAAAATTTCGGCAGCACCTCCTTTGTAAAAACCAGCCCCGAAAACGGGTACAACATGGAATATAAGTAAAACATCCCAACGGGAGCAAATCACGCCCAATGGCGGAAACAACCACCACAATTATATATACGACGCCGTAGCGAAGAAATATAAAAGAAAAACAGTATAAGGAGGTAAAACCTTACAACAAGACCGGCACCCATATACACGGCACCCAAGGTCACAAAATAATACAACATCGATCCTCAAAACTCGTCTCTAAATCAAATACATGAAGTGGTAGATGGAGAGTACTAGATCCAACAAAAGATATACAATGTAAATAAACGGATAACTGCGAACCACCTAATAGCAAAGGCCTCACAGCCAACCGTAGCAGTATCCGCAAAAGTAGAGATAACAAGAAACCCTGCCGCGACTACCCTGAGGATAAATCCTGCAAAACACTATGGCACAACGGGGGTGAGTTGCCAACTCGTGAATAGTAAATAACATCATACGGTAATCGCAAGTATACACGAACAGCGATAAATCTATCACATGTAATCTGATAGCATAAGTATGGCAATATGGATATGCAACAATCATGATCAAGATACACCAACAGGGTACTATATCTACATGAATAAAAATGCATATCAAATAAATGCTGAGTATGGGATGATACATATCATCAACACGGAAACCTCATCGTGGAAAACTAGTGTCCATCAACGACACTCCAAATCCCAATACCTCAGGCACCGCATCCTCAGATCGGCCCTCATATCCTGTAAGTCTCATGGAACCTGAGTGTCCAACACCGACACCCGAAACATCATGAAAACGTATACCTGTATATATGTGTGTGTGTGTGTGTGTCCCTCAACGACACACCAAAATCATGGAACCTGAGTGTCCAACACCGACACTCGAAACATCATGAAACCCGTGTCCAGCATTGACACGTAAATCCTCATACCTCAGGCTCCGTCAGTCCGGATCGGCCCACATCAATATCTCGGGCTCCGTCAATCCGGATCGGCCCATATCAATATCTCGGGCTCCGTCAGTCCGGATCGGTCCATATCATCTCACGAGAAACCGGGTTTTCAGACAATACATAAGTTTCTTGAAATACCCCCACGGTTCTCAAAACCATAAATCACATGAAAACATCAAGTAATGAATAAGAATACCTACATAGATCATTATGATGATATATATTATATATACGTACATATATAACAGCGTCCCATACCACTGATATATATACATATACAACAGCGTCCCATACCACTGATATATATCGTCAGGAGTAAAACATCCAGAAAACATCATATGAAATCTATATCTCAATGCGTAAATCCATGAAACATGATATATGCATCATAAAACAGCAATATGAGCATATTAAGAAAAAACCGCTCTTTTAAATGAATCCAGCTTTAAAACATATCATGTGGTTTCCAAATCCTCCGAAATCAAGTGCAGCGTCATATGAGGTGTACATGTAACCATAACAAGCTATAGGTATCTACATATAAGCAGATATGTATGATGCATCTCATAAGCGCAATAGCACAATAATCAACGTCTCAATATCAAAGAACAATATAATACCACTTAGGGGTATATGTAGCTATAGCAAGATATGTGGGTGTACATGTCAGTATGTATGCATGATATACATGTAGCTGTAGCAAGATATGTGGGGGTACATGTCAGTATATATGCATGATGTACATGTAGCTATTGCAAGGTATATGTGTAAGCATGTAGATATAACCTGTATACTACATCTCATATACGTAACGGAATAAGAATCCCTGTCTCAACGACAATAACCGATATAATATCACATATGTATCTATGTAGTGCGTGTCATGGCAATTACCGATGGGTGTGTGTAGCATACAATTTGTGCTCGTGCAATAGGAACTGTTAGTAATGGTGTTGTATCCAATAGGTACCAAGTTAAGGCACAACAGGTAATAATATGCAATGATACTCATGCGCAATCAACTCAAATGCGTATAAACATCCAGCTCTAATATCATATCCAGCCCTGACGCATAACGCCATAAGGGCGATTTCCCCATAGATGTTAAATCTACTCACCGATAATCTCGAGCTACGAAAATCCGACCACCTGCTTCCCTTTCTTCGCAGCGTCCGAAGTCCCCGCTTGCGATCCTAAAATTTCACAAACACAACAAATAAGGCTAAATATCCTACGCCGACACAAAGATAACAAAACGCAAGGATAACGCCCACAAGATAAATACACCGTGCACTTAGTGCACAAAACGCGTACGACATCGGCACAACCCTAGCTAGGATGACACAACTACCAAGTCTAGACCCCGATCGTACCGATCGTGCATTCACAACACAATATAAATCGTGGAAGATAATATATAATCCATCACAACGTCCAATACAACCAACGTCCAACTTTTACCGAAACCTAGTAAACAACTTTATATCATTTTAGCTCAAGTCTAGAAATTTACACAATTCTAGTGATCACAAATATCGCAAAGTAGCTTAACTAAGTCACCCAAACCTTTACTACAATTTAAATCTCATCCATATAAGATTTAGTAAAAGTTAGTTTGCTAATAAGTTTAATTAGACGATTAGGAAAAATAACAAATAAGATTCTAACAACTAGGTTAAGTTGTCAAAGTATACACTTCTCCATTAACCATTTTAACCAAACAAAACCCTAACTTGATCTTCATAACCCCATTCTAGAATTTATAAAACATGATAATTCAAACTATATTAAATATCTAATAAGCTAGTTTAATATAAGTAAACAACAATTAAAGTTTAGGGTTAGGATTTTATAGCTCTACTAGATTCACAAACTAGCAACCAACTCCAAATTAGCCTCCAAAATGATGACTTTCATGAAAATCCAAGCTTGATTAGGGTTGAAGAATAATGGTTAGGGATTTGTTTGTGAGTTTGTGGGATTATTTGAGAATTTTTGATGATTTATTTTAGCATTAAAGAGTGAAAATGGGGTGAGAAATGAGAGAGGGCGGCAGGGGGGCCGACCAAGCTTCCAATGGGGATATTTTGTGGATGAGTGTGGAAATATCTAGCTAAAACTATTATTAAAGCTTAATAAAACAATTTATTAAGCCATCTCTTATTTCTTTACTTTTCTAATTAAAGTTTTTCCTTTAATTCACACAAATATCTAGATTTTTCTTCTAGATATTATGCAAGGATGGATTAATGCTAATCTTGTGAATAAGTTAGCATAGATTCACTATAGCATAATTAACCCAAACAAATTTGTAATTACCACTAATTAAGTGCATAATTAAAAGCTTAAAAATAATATTTTAATTAAGGAAAATTATTAAAGTGAACCAAAATTTTCAAGTGACGACTAAAAACCGTAAACTAGCAATTTCCTAGTTAAACTAGGTGCAGTTAAGTCTATACGATAAAAAGATCACTTCCGGGTTATTACGGAAAACACAGTTATTTTACCTATTAACGTAAAATTCGCATAACGATTTTCTAAAACGTTACAATGATGCTCACAAGTGGTATTTTCTCAGATTACGACACGTGGCTGATGACGTGTCACGAAAGCTACGCAGGTGGAATAAATGAGTTGCATTTGTTGGATCACAGGCACGTGATTGCAATGATTGAGGGAGGACCTATACCGGTAGGACAGTCTTACTCGAGAGGTTTCTATTGGTTTGTCTTTATCATCATGTACATGTTTTAGGTGATATTGTAGTTCGCTATTACACGTTGATGGAGAATAGTATGCTACCATGGTTTGTCTTTATCAGTCGTGTATAGCTTTAGGTGATATGTTCACTATTACACGTTGATAGAGCCCTTAGGATCCTGCTTGACTACCAACGGTATGATGGCGATCATATACGTGAGAGTTGGGTAGTCCATAAGCACATCCTTAAAAGTGGTCCCTAGTCGTGGGAGTTTCGAGACAGGGCATCGATACTCCAGAGTAGACTAGTGTATACAGTCGGGACCCCGACGAGGGGCGGTGGCCGGTCTCACAAGCTACTGGTGTCAGTTGGTTTACCTAAGATGTATACAGGTGCTCATTGGGTTATGAGGACACCGGACAGGACTCGCCGGGAACATGCTAGTTGGGATTATACCAGACGTCAGATAGCAGTTCCCTGGTGACATGTGTACAGGTTAGTTCATCGACCTGAGATCGTCATTTATCTCGTGTGAGTTCCCACTGTGCTTTGATTACTACCCTACCACGGCTCAAAGGAGTCGTGCAAACGGGTTTTAGTTGGGTACAGTCCCGAGCCACATGGAGGCAGTGAGCGGATCTGCAGGGTTTCGTCTCTCCCGATATTGGGGGTGAGATCGCGCTGTGTCTAGGAGAGCCATTACACAAAGCTCTCGGCCGAGGCAGGAGATTTACTGGTAGTTATTCCAGTAGTATCTCAGGGTGTTCTGGGCTACACTCCGACACGACTTGTACCGCTTTTGGGGGTCTGACTTTTACCAACCCCCTAGGCCCGCCATGCGATACTCATAGACGAACGGACCGGACTGTACGGATATTGTCACTGACAGGCTCAGTAGGATGTTAGGATGAGTTCGCTCATCGACCTCCCTTTTGGTCAATACCTGGTAGCCCGTTACGTACAGCTAGTACCACTGACGTGCTAGTGGTTAAATCCACAGCCAAAGTATTGACGACTCTTTAGAGTCCCCCACAGACAGTTTCTCAAGTTTCGGGCGAAACGTTGTAGAGGCCGTATGGATTTATAGTAGGGTTCGATCTTATACGTGCGGTATTGCACGGATCATGATCGGACGGATCATACTAGTGGGCTTTGGTTTAATCCGGATCCTAGTATTAGATTTGTTGGATTAGTTTAGTCTCATCGCATTCGCATTCAGTCGGAATGTGGATGCAGGTATGTATATACAGGTGAGGAGTATCCTCGTGATCCGTCACGAGTTTACTTTAGATATTGCCGGATTTTCTTTGTTATGGAAAACATTTGGATTAATGTTTGCTTATGGAAATAATGAGCTAGAAATCATCATTTTGAGCCTTAATTGTGACGTAGACATAAGTGGTGACTCATGGTATCATTTATTGTGCATATGTCACTTTACTTGATGGATTTGAAGGTTGAAATGAGAAGGAGAGAGGGGGGGCTGCCATGGTTGTAATATTAGTCTTGTATTTTTTGATCTCACTCTCTCACACTCTCATTATTCAACACATCACAAGAAAAGAAAAGAAAAGGAAAAAGAAAGCTCCTTCTTCTTCTTCCTCTAGCTCAATATTTTCATGGATGGCAACAACTTCAACCTCCATCCAAGCCATGGATGCAAAGAGACAAAGTGGTCATAACATACTCTATTTCAACCTTGGGCACGTCGGCTAGCACACTTCGTGCTCGAGTTGCTTCGGATGAAGCGGGAGCCCGTAAAAAGGCTTCTCGATGTGGTGCCCTTTCCGACGAGGAGATGAAGACCGGAGTTGCCGTGGGGAGATCGGGATGGTGGCCGAAGACCGAAGGATACGGATCGTTCGGTATAGTTCTCTACCCTTTCTCTTGTTAGCTAGCATTAGGTCAATGGTTCGATCTGGGGTTTTAGTATGCGGTAGCGCCGGTTTTAAAGTTAAAGAAAAAGTTTCGTTTCCGCATTTTGGCCTCGGAAAGACGGCCGGGGCGCTACCGTAGACTTACATGGTATCAGAGCCACGCCATTAACCTAGTCTAGCTTGCTCTAACGTGTTTATAAGTTCGATCGAACGAATTTTGTAAAAACCGCATTTTCAAAGCACAGTTTCTGTCGAAATTTTTCTGTGGTCAAAAAATTATTTGGTGTATTGCAGAAAATCAGGCAGGGTTTTTGGTGAACACTGCAGAAAAATGGTCACGTGATGTCACTGTAGCGCCGCGGAACCGCGGCCGTAACCCCCTTTTGGCCGCTGTTCATAACAGAATATTGCATTTTATACCGCCCATTCTTACGCTCGTTTGTTTATAGGCAGGTGCTTTTTATCAGTGTTTGCTACATAATTGCAGGATACTTGTCTTAGCTCTAAACAGTGAATATCAGGAAAAAGTACGACAAAATCTGGATTACTGCCAACAACAGATAAAACACGGGTCTCCGCTCTCTATCCGTGTATTGCCACATACCAGTTTAAGGGACAAAATGGCAAATCGATTGTCATGTCATGCACAAGGCTCAATGGCAACACAAGATCCAAGAAATCTACGCGGAGCTCGAGGAAATCATGGCAAAAGATCCACATCACATCACCTTTTGTTCTACTAAAATTCTGGAATAATTGTGAAGAGTTTCTGAGAAAAGTACTATACCACACTGAAGAGGACTGCAAACCATGGGATACGACAAAATATTAATGCCCAACTCCTCTAAATGGCCGCGATTCCGTGGCTTAAGCATGCTTAGGCCGCGGAAACGCGGCCGTACGGCCTCTTCAGGTTGTCAATTTTCAGGGGCAGTTTGGGGACTTCATATTATGCCAGATTCTTGCCCTAGGTTTTCCGTTCCCTGCCTATAAATTCCCCAGAACTTGCCAAGCTTTGGTGTCAATTCTTTGTTCCTCTTTTGTAGGTTTTAGTGTAGTTCTTCTTCTTCTTCTTCTTCTTCATCTTTCCTCCATGAAAATGTAGTGAGAGCATTGAGTGGATGATCAATGAAGATGAGGGTTTTTGTATCATTCTCTTTTGTTTAACTTCCCCTTGAGATTCTTGCTTTCTCTTGATCTTTCAACCTCTTTATTGAGCTTGAAAGGTTAAGGGTTTGTTATTGATCTCAAGGGTCGTATTTTTCTTATAGAATTAGTGCTTCATTTCACATGCGTTCTTTACCCTTCTCTTGATCTTGCAACCTCTTGATTGAGCTTGCAAGTTTAAGGGTTGGCTATTGATCCCATGCTTGTCTTGAGTTCTAGTTTCTAGTTTTCTTTCTCGCTTTTTATTACTTGCTTTTCATTACCTTGCTTTACATACTTGCAATTTAATTCATGCACTTATTTACTTGTAATCTTTTCTTTTCTTTGTTCTTTTCTTTTGCTCTTCTTGGTTCTCTTTGTGAATGGTTGTAATTATTGTTGTTGTTAAGAATAAATACGGTATTGTAAGTTAAGATTTTCTTTGCTCTTTTCCTTTTCCCGTTATTTTCCATTGAACTCCGCCCAAACGATACGCAAGCGCTCCGTTAGGCACCCTACCCTAACAAGGTAACGGTGATTCCTAACCGCGACCGGTTGCGTTGGCCGGAGGCGAAAGCAAGAGACAAGAACGGAAGGACAAGGGTAAATAAGCCGGATTCCACGAATACCGCGCTTAAATCCCCTAATCCACGTTGTTGCCAATTGCTCTAGCTTCAATTGGTCAAGACTCGGCTCAAAGGTTTTGAGTACGGATTTGTTTAGCTTACATTATCGTATCTTTTCTTAACAACTTTATACTTGCAAATAATACACATAAGTTAGATTGAACAAACATATACTCATTCTTTATTGACTCGTCTAAAACAAGAACGGACATACAACCATCTCCCTGTGGATCGACCCGTACTCAACCGACTAGCTGCATAGCGACACCGTCCTGATCGCGGTTATACTTTAGAACTTTGAAAATCCGACACGCCAAAAGCGTGCGATCAAATGGCGCCGTTGCCGGGGAGACGGTAGCGTATTTTCTTTCTTGTTATTCGGGTTAATATTCTTTTTGTATATATTTATAAATAAAAAAATAAAAAAAATCTTTTTGTTATTTTTGATCATTTTTGTGGGCAAGAGTGCAGATTTTTGCGGATTTGCAAACTGCGATTGTGGGGAGCAAAGTGTACGTTCAAGGCTAAGGTGTTTGCAAGGTACAGTGCCAAAGATCCAGGTAGTTTGACCCACGCAAGCGAACTTTTCAAGCTTACCGGATTTGATTCAACGGGGGTTTCCTAACCCAAAAACTTAACGGTACGTACTTTACTAACACTTTCTTCTCAAATCCGACGCATCCAATATACTATTCTTTGCAGGATTCTTTGCAAGTTCGCTAGCAAACGCTAAAAATTGACTAACCGTATTTGTTGCAGTGCCGTGCTTAAACTAAAAAATGATTGTTTGATTCTTTATAGAATTTTTATTGAATTGTGCATTGCATACATTAATACGGATTTAAGGGCAAGCGAACCCCACAACATACGGTAAAGGATTTCATCACCTTTTTCCGTGGCCCACAAATCACGAACTTGAGCATAACGTTTACCCGCACAAAATTTAAAAGAAACTAGACTTTAAGCCTTAAGGACTTCGCGCTCACTAGGAGAAGTTAACTGTGTTTAGAACCTCGCTTAACGGTATATTGTTTACGGGGTGTCTAGGAAAGTGTTAACGGCGAAACCGCCAAAAGAGAAAGGGTTATTTAATTAAGGAACTTCGCGAAAGCGTTGGAAAACCTCCCCTTATCTTTGCACTTACCTGGCCTCGTGATCAGTGTATCTTGAGCCCGTTTCTCGACACAGTTTTACTTCGACAATCAAGTTCTGGAGCAGGTCTAGTTGACCTAGGTGAACCCTAGAACGATTAGGTGTGTGGTATTTTTGTGTCGTGATTGTTTTTGTCCAGATTTTTTTTTTGTATATTTCATTCATTTGTTAATAACTAACTAAAAAAAATTTTAAAAAAAATCAACATTCTTTTTCCCTCCTTTTCTCTTCCTTTCTTTCCTTTTCTCATCATATCATGGGTACCCCACCTCGCAAAACTCTTGCCGAACTTTGGTACCCACAACCAGACATTACTTCTTACGGTTCTTGCTTTGGCCGAACTTCGAACGATCCATCCATGCCAAAAATTTCTTTGAAAGATCGGATAGACGCGTCTAGGACGAACAACTGGACCCCGCAATCCACTTCGTATCAACCATTTCAAACATTCACCCCTTCTTGCGTTGATACACCTTTTGAAAATCCAGTTGTAGCCCCGAGACCAATGTCTCTTGCTGAACGAATTGAACTATCCCGTAGCCGATCTTTCACTCCTTTCACCGCTTCAAATTCTTGGGATCAACAATTCCATTCACCTTCCTATCCAATTGTTGATCCTGCTCCTGTCCAGCCATTCAATTCCTACCAATCCTACCCTACTTTTGCACCTTCCCTAGACATTGCATCAGAACCGCCATTTGGGAGTTTTCAGTATCCAAACAACTTTGAATCTTTTACTGAAACCCCTTCACAACCAATGTCTAGTCTAGAACAGTCGTTGGAAGACTTTAGGGTAGCGTCAAGCCAACAGATGATGGATTTGAATGCGTCCATGGCCGCTCTCGTAACATACTGACCTGGTAGCTAGTTTTCAACTAGCTCCTAATTTTCCAATGTATGAAGAGGCGGAAGGACAAGTTGAGAACTTGAGTAGAGAGAGTGAGATGTACCCCCTTCCGAATCAAACCTACCCGTTTCAAATTGAATCCCACAACTCCTGTGTTGAAAGTCTATCAAGTGTTCCAAATGAATTATCAGTTGAAGATAGAATGTTTAATGAGTTGTACGACTTTGTAGTATTTGATTTTCCAGATTGTGAAGGGACCTTGCCAAGTGAAACCACACACAATCCTTTTGACCTCTACACCTCCATCTTAGAACCTGAATTGATTGAAATCCATGCTTTTGATTAGGTGTCTGAGAATTCTGATTTTCACTTGATTGAGGATATTGACGCTGGGAATATTTTGGACGATGAACCCATAGATTTGGCTGAGTTTTTCTCTCCAATTCATCATCCCGGGTCATTAACTGTTTTTCTCGAACCCCGGATGCGTCTAGATTTTGAGGAAATTTGCATGGATAAGATAAATTTTGAGGAGAATATTGAGGATAGTTTTGAGGATGAACCAGTTTTAATTGATGAGTCGGATTTTCCAATTCATCCTGTCCCTGTCATTGACTGTGTACACCCTTCTGAACCATTAACCGATACCCCTCCTCGATCACTTCCCTCCATCCTTTCCATCGTTCCGACCTTGCAAGAACCCGTCTCACTTTCATTTCATATGTCTGGTTTACCAAGTTCGGCGTACCCATGGTTTCTCACGAATCTTGAGGGATTTGACCCCATTTCTCGACGGGTTAATAGATTAGCACAATCGCTTTTTACACATCGCTCATCACAAATTGTGCTAATCTATTCACTCCATTTGCACCCTCAAGTTCGTACTCCACTTCTTTTTCCCTTCCGCCATTCTTCTTCTTCTGATATACCGAGACCGTATCCCGCTTCTATCTCCATACGGTCTCACGTATTCTCCATTTCTTTTCTCTACGCCTTCTTTGACCAACCACTGCTTTATCACGATAAAATTTTTGAACGGTTGGTGTTAACTTTTGGCCTTAGTAAGGCCTTGTATAGCTTGATACTATTCTCTTTCCCCCCTAATCCTGAACTTCAACGCTTAACAGTGGAAACACTGTTTTACTTAAGTTTGGGGGGGACTCCTTTTTTGTATATATTTTTTGTTTTCCTTTTTGTTTTGTATATAATTTGTTTCTAGGGAGCGCCGACAATTTTGACCCTCTTGGTGTAGCCTGACAGTGAGGGCACTGTCAAGTTTAAGTTTGGGGGTGTGCTCGGTAAGCTTTCTTCCTTCACATTCATTTGTATATTTTGCATACCTTAATTAAAAACCCACAAAAATCGAAAATTTTCCAAAAAAATATAAAAACTTTGTCGTCAAGTTAGCTAATAGGGTAACTTAGATCTTTATTCCGAAAGTTTAGTTGATATGATAGAAATAACTAAATTCTAGGCTTAGGAATTGAAAACCCTAAAAATAACCCTCATTCTGTCTAACTTTGGTAAGTATACGTCCTTACAGTTTTTTTTAGAAATAGGTAATCTTGAGTTCAGTTCTTGAGTCAAGTCAAGATGAAGGGAAAATATTGAAGCTTTACTGGAGGATAAGTCTGAAAAATAGTTTCTTTTCTCGAGTTCAAATTTAGAAAGTATATACCCTACAAACTGCACTTACACGCACCTTGAAACTTGGAATAGTAGAGGATACCTTGAAATACTCTTGCCTGAAAACCTAGTATGAAAGAAAAAATGGTATTTAAAGCTAAACACCAAAAGAGCATGTTGAAAAATATATCCGGTCTTGAAAAAGAAAAAGAAAGAAAAAGAAAAAGAAAAAGAAAAATAGAATAAAGTCAAGACCTGGAAACTGCTATTTACGCTTTAAGCTCACACATTCAGTAATCGGCCGTTAGTACCTCAAGAAGCATTAATAGTCGCATGAAAGGTGTGTGAGCAACACCGTCCATCATTAAATGAAAAGAAGTAGTATTAGGTATTAGGGCAAGGGTATTATAGCTTGAATTGAATTCTTGAGTGTAGGGGTGCAAATATACACACGCGTAGGGGTATACAATTGATGTTTGAATAAGAGATAGAAATAAAGAATAAGACTTGTGTTTTCTGTAAAGTTGATAAAAATCCCTGATTTGAGGCCGCACTTCAGAAGGAAAACTCAGGAGAACCAACATCTTTCTAAACTTTTTTGGAACGTATAGGATCTAAAGCTAAACAGATAGGAGGTGTGAAACATAAGGGTTGGATATTTCTAACTTAGGATGATAGAATTTCTAACGTAAATACTAAATTGTAGGAGTAGAATCGATGTTAACTTATAACACTAGCTTGACCGGATTTTGTGGGTGTAATCCGCTGAAAACCCTCAGGAGACAACACTCCTCCTACTAGGGACACCTAGAGGTTTAACGGCTTGTTGCACGCGCTCAGTGCAATCGCGTTCCCTGCGAAAGTGCGGTTAGGATTTTATTTTTGTGAATAATTGGTTTTGCTCGGGACGAGCAAAAGTTAAGTTTGGGGGTATTTGTTCATAACAGAATATTGCATTTTATACCGCCCATTCTTACGCTCGTTTGTTTATAGGCAGGTGCTTTTTATCAGTGTTTGCTACATAATTGCAGGATACTTGTCTCAGCTCTAAACAGTGAATATCATGAAAAAGTACGACAAATTCTGGATTACTGCCAACAACAGATAAAACACGGGTCTCCGCTCTCTATCCGTGTGTTGCCACATACCAGTTTAAGGGACAAAATGGCAAATCGATTGTCATGTCATGCACAAGGCTCAATGGCAACACAAGATCCAAGAAATCTACGCGGAGCTCGAGGAAATCATGGCAAAAGATCCACATCACATCACCTTTTGTTCTACTAAAATTCTGGAATAATTGTGAAGAGTTTCTGAGAAAAGTACTATACCACACTGAAGAGGACTGCAAACCATGGGATACGACAAAATATTAATGCCCAACTCCTCTAAATGGCCGCGATTCCGCGGCCTAAGCATGCTTAGGCCACGGAAACGCAGCCGTACGGCCTCTTCAGGTTGTCAATTTTCAGGGGCAGTTTGGGGACTTCATATTATGCCAGATTCTTGTCCTAGGTTTTCCGTTCCCTGCCTATAAATTCCCCAGAACTTGCCAAGCTTTGGTGTCAATTCTTTGTTCCTCTTTTGTAGGTTTTAGTGTAGTTCTTCTTCTTCTTCTTCTTCATCTTTCCTCCATGAAAATGTAGTAAGAGCATTGAGTGGATGATCAATGAAGATGAGGGTTTTTGTATCATTCTCTTTTGTTTAAGTTCCCCTTGAGATTCTTGCTTTCTCTTGATCTTTCAACCTCTTCATTGAGCTTGAAAGGTTAAGGGTTTGTTATTGATCTCAAGGGTCGTATTTTTCTTATGGAATTAGTGCTTCATTTCACATGCGTTCTTTACCCTTCTCTTGATCTTGCAACCTCTTGATTGAGCTTGCAAGTTTAAGGGTTGGCTATTGATCCCATGCTTGTCTTGAGTTCTAGTTTCTAGTTTTATTTCTCGCTTTTTATTACTTGCTTTTCATTACCTTGCTTTACATACTTGCAATTTAATTCATGCACTTATTTACTTGTAATCTTTTCTTTTCTTTGTTCTTTTCTTTTGCTCTTCTTGGTTCTCTTTGTGAATGGTTGTAATTATTGTTGTTGTTAAGAATAAATACGGTATTGTAAGTTAAGATTTTCTTTGCTCTTTTCCTTTTCCCGTTATTTTCCATTGAACTCCGCCCAAACGATACGCAAGCGCTCCGTTAAGCACCCTACCCTAACAAGGTAACGGTGATTCCTAACCGCGACCGGTTGCGTTCGGTTTGGCCGGAGGCGAAAGCAAGAGACAAGAACGGAAGGACAAGGGTAAATAAGCCGGATTCCACGAATACCGCGCTTAAATCCCCTAATCCACGTTGTTGCCAATTGGTCTAGCTTCAATTGGTCAAGACTCAGCTCAAAGGTTTTGAGTACGGATTTCTTTAGCTTACATTATCGTATCTTTTCTTAACTTTATACTTGCAAATAATACACATAGGTTAGATTGAACAAACATATACTCATTCTTTATTGACTCGTCTAAAACAAGAACGGACATACAACCATCTCCCTGTGGATCGACCCGTGCTCAACCGGCTAGCTGCATAGCGACACCGTCCTGATCGCGGTTATACTTTAAAACTTTGAAAATCCGACACGCCAAAAGCGTGCGATCAGCCGCGGTTCCGCCGCGGAACAGTAACTTCTCTGCACCTATTTTCCTGCAGTGATTCCTGACTTGAAATTGGGGGTTTTGGTATATTCTGTTTGGGCCCAGATTTATTTTGAGTGTTACAGTTGTGCTTGGGGCCCACTTCGGGAAATTTAGTCGATCGAAAATTTTAAACATGTTAGTTCACTGTATTTACATTATATCTGCGACCGTGAATGTCACTTGATCGGTAAATCCTGTCTAACTGCTATAGCCCTTTTAGACGGATTTGCAAACGTGACATTCACGTTGATGTTCTGTGTTGTGCTGTGATGTTGCGGATTTGTCGTGGTGGATAGCCTGGATGCAATGTTAGTACAGTTTGGTTGTGTATGTACATTTGATATTGCGGGACGAGCGTCCGACATGTGGACTGACGTCACTGCCTGTTTGTATATTATTCTTTTGGGGCACGACCGGGCTGAGGTCGATGTACCCGTTGTATATTTTACTTTCTGTACTAGGATTACCCCACGGAGGGGTGCACGGATAGCCGGGTTCTAGAGGGCAACGGGACCGCATCTCATGGCGTTGAGATAGAGGGGGCTTCACTCTAGAATTGGCAAGCTATTCGCCGCACTCGTAGGGGGTATAGGTTGACCTAAGGAGGGGTGCTCAAGTTACCGGATTTCGTGAAGTGCTGGGTGGTCCATTCATGTTGTTGAAGGGGGCTGCCTCGCTTCAGGTTTTGGCGGGTAACTTGCCGTGGCCGTAGGGGTCTAGGATTTCATTGCACAGGTTATCCACACGACCAGGGGAACGTCGGGTTTCAGTAGTGGCTCTATGAAACCCGGAGATCCCAGATATCTGTATTGTTCTGTGATGCTTATTACATTTCTGTGATGTTGCATTTTATCACGCCTTGAGCGATTATTATATATTGATATATATACTAGTAGATGTTGTATATGTTTTGCATCCGCGCTAGTCTAGTCCCCGCTCTGTCGTTAGTTAAGTAATCTAACGTGTGATGACGGGACCCAGTGGCGAATGCGGATGGCATATACGTACATCATTATTTTCGTTTTTTGTGGTGTGATCAATTGATGGGACTGCATTGATTCGGATCAATGCAAGCTAAACAAACCTATTCTGATGTTGTTGGAACAATTTTTCAAAAAGCTGTTATTGCAAGGAAGTTCACTTTTGTTTTGCACAGTGGTATTCGGTTATGAATATCCAGCACCTCAGTCGACGAGGCAAAGGCCGAGATCCCTTCACCGGGAGTGACCCCTTGGACAGAAGTTTGCGTCAGGGTAATAACTTCACTATAGTCGATTACTTTTGCTTTGCATCGTGGTATTCAATTGGAATATCCTGCACCTCATTCTACGGGGAAAGAGCCGAGATCCCTTCACCGGGAGTGACCTCTTTAGCAAATGTTTTCGCCATTATATTTTTATAAAAAGCCATCCGGTTCCTTCAACGATATCAAGTTCATTACGTTAAAGGTTTTTTACCAAAAACCATTCGTAGCCCTCCGTCATTTCAGAAAGGTAGCACATAGTATTCATGCTATGTATGTTGGCCTTCGTCAAGGCATAGTGTATGGTAGCTATTTGTTACTTTTCTGCAGCATAGATAGATGCGTTGGTTTGGGACAGTCATACTACTATTTTGTCATTCATCAAGGGTATGTACGGGTGGGTTCAAATTAACCTGGATAATGATGGGTAGAACTTGACATGTGACTTATGATATGTTGGCCTTCGTCAATGTCATATGAGCATAGGGCAAAAATCACATCGGGAGTTTCTAAAGAAACTGAAACTTGCCAGATATGCGCATACCTTCTGAAGTGTAATAACGTGAGTGGATTCCATCATGTTATCATGCGATGATAGTTGGATCCCGATTCCCACTGATGAGTTGGTTTACTCCTCGGGAGATCCCGACTAATTCTTCTTTCAGGTTTGGAGGAGAATTTGAGGTTACAGTGGGAGGTTTCCTGATTAGATAAATTGATAACCATTCTGATCTAGGTTAGAGTGCACGCTGAGTGTTTCTTTTCTCTCTCTTTTTGGCAGCGACCATGGCCCGACCCTTGAATATGACTCGGTGACCAAGATTAACCGAACCTTCTTAAAACACTGGCTTTCGGATTGTCAGAGTTGCATACCTCATTACCACTCCTACTTTTACCCTTTTCTCCAGAACACCCCGTTTTACTACGAACGTCCACTTCCATTGGATAAAACCATCGTATGGTTATATACGAACTCGAAGGAACTTGTTCCAGATTCGAGGATGGTTTCCGGTTCTGGAGAAAATGGATAGGACTATTCAGTTGTCTTTTCCTTTTACCTTCTCTCAGGTTGCGAGTGCTCCTTGGATTAGGACGGTATACCTATTACGCTAATTGGATAGTCTTCTTCCAAACCATAGGCAGGTGTCGAACGGTGGGGAATGAAGAAAACCAATTGGCCTAACAATGGTGTACAGAAGGTAATAATTTAAGATAAATAAGGGGATTAGTAAGAGGGCAAAGTAAATTGCGACTGCTATTCATAACCAAACCAAGTATTTCTTCGCCAATCCTATATCACCTTTGTATTTCTCCAGAACACTCCGTATCACTACGAAAATCCACAGTTATTTAGATACTCCATCGTATGGTTATATACGAACTCGAAAGGAACTTGTTCCAGTTCAGGGATGGATTCTGGTTCAGGAGAAATAGGAATAAGGTTTATTCAGTTGTCTTTTATCTTTACCTTCTCTCGGGTTGCGAGTGCTCTTAGGATTAGGACAGTACACCCATTATACTTATTGGATAGTCTTCTTCCAAACCATAGGCTGGTGCCGAACGGTAGGGAAGGAAGAAAACCATTTAGCCTAATGAAGGTTTACAGAAGGTAATGACTAAAGACATATGAAGGGATTTGGAGAAATGGCAAAGAAATATACGGTTACAGTTGTGAATCTGGATAATGGAAGAGGCGTTACTAGGAATACCCGGATACCCCTACGAAACATTTCAATATTTCAGTTTCTCTGTGTACTGTTAAAGGAAAACTGATTTCCCAATTAGCCCTTGCTCCAGGGTATGTATTTACCAGGTATGATTCTCACATCTGTATGGTTTTACAGATGATGAGTGGGAGTAAGTTATTGGGAATTAGGTGATCATCCTCATTATATCGGAATTCGTTGTAATTGGTGATATTTAAGGAAATCGCCTGGGCTGTTTGCCGGACGGCAAATATTTGGTTTTGAATATCCGTTGTTATGCACCAATTTCAAATTGATATATCTGTACGTCTATTTTTATAGAGTGAGATATAATCTTTTGAAATTATGTCGGTGACATTTACCTATATCAGTTGATGATTAGGTAAGGAGTATTAAACAGCGGTGTAATTCTTCATAACCATAGTACAGTTTTCAACCTACAACATACAGGGATTGAGTTATTAGACTCAGGGGACTTATACAGAGTATTGTATGTTGTCCAGTGTCCATCAGGACAGAGGGGTTGGTACTCGTACTATATTCTGTTTACATGTGACTTCTCTAGTTCTTAGACATGTGCTTCGTAGAAATGCAAGGTCCAAATTTTGAGAAGTTATAGGTATATGAATAAAGTAGAGAACCAGGTGTTGCAAGTATCAGGATTCTTCAAGGTGATTGAAGATGTAGATACTTGTGTATGGTATTCAGTTGATGGCAATGGTTTTGAGAAACTTGTTTCTCTTTCAGGTTGCTCATATCTGGATGCATTCCTAAGTTAAGTAACGCTGATCGGCCTCCTTCTATTTAGTTAACAAGCACTGGAGACAGTTGCATGATTTGAATCTGGTTCCAATTAAATCAGTGCCTCTGTTTCTGTATTGGATATAGAACAGTTCATATCTTAACGATGTTAAGGTACGGGGAGTTGTCCGGCTTATGCTTAAAACCAAACTCTGGATAACTCAAGGCACGTCTCTGTAATGGCTGTTTGTGGGTTGACCCGGGCTATGACGAGGGTTAACTTTCTACCATCTGGAAGATCAATAGTGATATTGTTCTTGACTCGCCACAGTTTTAGTAAAATGGATTTTTTCAGAAAACAGTAGTGGGAGTATGGTAGAACTGGAAGTGATTCCAGAACCGTAAACGATTACTGAAAATTCGATAAGAACCTAAAGATTCAATCTGGTTTGACATTCCATTGGCCACTCCGCAGATAAGGTGGGTAACCTCAGGCACCCGAGAGGTACTCCGGTATGCTCAAAGACGGTGACAGGGAGGTTCTTGTTTACCCAGACTTTCCATTGCTGTTGTTCCAAACTATGAGACCCGGCAGGAGGATGAGTATAGCGTCGTTCTAAACTAGCTTTAGAAGTGTACGTCTATATGACTCCGCCAGAGGGTTGTCATGGTCAGTGGGAGCAGCGGAAGCTAAGTGGAGACTTGACACTACTGTTGTTCCAGGCTATGAGACCCGGCAGGAGGATGAGTATAGCGTCGTTCTAAACTAGCTTTAGAAGTGTACGTGTATATTATTCTGCCAGAGGGTTGTCGTAGTCAGTGGGAGCAACGGAAGTATAGTGGACAAGTGGCTTATGTCTATTTATAGACTAAAGCAGATATAGCGGAGATAGATCATCTATTTCTGATGTGACAGTCATAGGTTTGACTTCATCAGAATAGGGGATGGATCTGTTAAGAAGGTAGTAGGGTGTGATGTCCTGGTATTTGGATGACATACACAGAGTGGGAAGTGAAGTTCCTATACTACGATCGGTTATACTTTGGTTGTCACACAGTGGTTTCTCCACATAGGACTTGGATATTATATCTAACATTGTGGTTACTAAATCTATGGTTTTAGATTTAGATTTGGGTAGTTTCCCAATCTAGGTACTTAGACAGCATTCTAGAGTGTTTTAGAATGGACGACTCCTAGCATGGTAGTATACCTGCAGGTGATGGAGTCACCCTCTCTAAAGGTGTCTTACAGACTAAAAGGGAGAGGGATGTGCATGATTGACGGATCACTTGCTTAGCTAATTGAGTCAATCATGAGATGTCAAGTACCACACCAGATGTTTTTGCACTAGATGCAATGAGTTGATATTGATCCAATCCTGGAGAAACGATCGGAAGAAGTTTTAGAACATAAGTGGATGTTCTAGGGATATGATAACAACCGCTTCTTTTAGGAGACAGTTATCATTCCAGGCTTCCAATATGACCTGAATGACAGAGTGGCTGTCGGAGTTATAGTTTTCCCTCTGACGAGGGGCGGTGTTTTGGACAGGTGATCCAAGTGGACACTGAGGGAGGCATGACGCAGGATACTGATTAAGTTCAGTTGACGATACGGTCTAAGAAGTTTGGATTTGGAGTTCATTTATGAACTAGGTCCCATCAGACATCCAGACATATTCTAAGACAGGTATTGCTCATTTCGGGAGATGGCTTTCTCCGCGAACTTGAGATAAAGAGAGACATAGAAAGTAATATCAGGGCGGATTCACTAGCTGAGGCTATTTCTCGAACGCAATAGTTTCGCAAACGAGCTTTGTGAGACTGACTAGTAGAGGAGTTGGGTGTTCGGTATCACACGGGCTGTGAGTATGCGACATCGCAATAATTAGCCTTGAGTGCAAGTGGGAGATTGTTGGATATAGTGCCCTCAGAGTCAATTATTGGATCATAGGCACGTGATTACAATGATTGAGGGAGGACCTATACCGGTAGGACAGTCTTACTCGAGAGATTTGTATACTATATGGTTTGTCTTTATCATCGTGTACATGTTTTAGGTGACATTGTAGTTCGCTATTACACGTTGATGGAGAATAGTATGCTACCATGGTTTGTCTTTATCAGTCGTGTACAGTTTTAGGTGACATGTTCACTATTACACGTTGATAGAGCCCTTAGGATCCTGCTTGACTACCAACAGTATGATGGCGATCATATACGTGAGAGTTGGGTGGTCCATAAGCACATCCTTAAAAGTGGTCCCTAGTCGTGGGAGTTTCGAGACAGGGCATCAATACTCCGGAGTAGACTAGTGTATACAGTCGAGACCCCGACGAGGGGCGGTGGCCGGTCTCACAAGCCACTGGTGTCAGTTGGTTCACCTAAGATGTATACAGGTGCTCATTGGGTTATGAGGACACCGGACAGGACTCGCCGGGAACATACTAGTTGGGATTATACCAGACGTCAGATAGCAGTTCCCTGGTGACATATGTACTGGTTAGTTCATCGACCTGAGATCGTCATTTGTCTCGTGTGAGTTCCCACTATGCTTTGATTACTACCCTACCACGGCTCAAAGGAGTCGTGCAAACAGGTTTTAGTTGGGTACAGTCCCGAGCCACATGGAGGCAGTGAGCGGATCTGCAGGGGTTCGTCTCTCCCGGTATTGGGGATGAGATCGCGCTATGTCTAGGAGATCCATTACACAAAGCTCTCGGCCGAGACAGGAGATTTACTGGTAGTTATTCCAGTAGTATCTCAGGGTTTTCTGGGCTACACTCCGACACGACTTGTACCGCTTTTGGGGGTCTGACTTTTACCAACCCCCTAGGCCCGCCATGCGATACTCATAGACGAACGGACCGGACTGTACGGATATTGTCACTGACAGGCTCAGTAGGGTGTCAGGATGAGTTCGCTCATCGACCTCCTTTTTGGTCAATACCTGGTAGCCCGTTACGTACAGCTAGTACCACTGACGTGCTAGTGGTTAAATTCACAGCCAAATTATTGACGAGTCTTTAGAGTCCCCCACAGACAGTTTCTCAAGTTTCGGGCGAAACGTTGTAGAGGCCGTATGGATTTATGGCAGGGTTCGATCTTATACGTGCGGTATCGCACGGATCATGATCGGACGGATCATACTAGTGGGCTTTGGTTTAAGCCGGATCCTAGTATTAGATTTGTTGGATTACTTTAGTCTCATCGCATTCACATTCAGTCGGAATGCGGATGCAGGTATGTATATACAGGTGAGGAGTATCCTCGTGATCCGTCACGAGTTTACTTTAGATGTTGCCGGATTTTCTTTGTTATGGCAAACATTTGGATTAATATTTGCTTATGGAATCATCATTTTGAGCCTTAATTGTGACATAGACATAAGTGGTGACTCATGGTATCATTTCTTGTGCGTATGTCACTTTACTTGTTGGATTTGAAGGTTGAAATGAGAAGGAGAGAGAGAGGGGCTGCCATGGTTGTAATATTAGTCTTGTATTTTTTGATCTCACTCTCTCTCACTCTCATTATTCAACACATCACAAGAAAAGAAAAGAAAAGGAAAAAGAAAGCTCCTTCTTCTTCTTCTTCCTCTAGCTCAATATTTTCATGGATGGCAACAACTTCAACCTCCATCCAAGCCATGGATGCAAAGAGACAAAGTGGTCACAACATACTCTACTTCAATCTTGAGCACGTCGGCTAGCACACTTCGTGCTCGAGTTGCTTCGGATGAAGCGGGAGCCCGTAAAAAGACTTCTCAATGTGGTGCCCTTTCCGACAAGGAGATGAAGACCGGAGTTGCCGCGGGAAGATCGGGATGGTGGCCGAAGACCGAAAGACACGGATCGCTCGGTATAACTCTCTACTCTTTCTCTTGTTAGCTAGCATTAGGTCAATGGTTCGATCCGGGGTTTTAGTATGCGGTAGCGCCGGTTTTAAAGTTAAAGAAAAAGTTTCGTTTCCGCATTTTGGCCTTGGAAAGACGGCCGGGGCGCTACCGTAGACTTACAGCATTAGGGGCGTTCCTCGGGAACTCGTCTCCGATAACATATCCGACCTTTCAGGAGACCTTCCTGAGTACTTTCCACCTTCACCTCGCAAACGGCCAACAGCTCTTCTCTGAGCTTCCTCGGTCTCCTTGCTCGTCTCCGAGTTATCTGACAGGCCGAGCTTTCTCGGCTTCTTGCTCATCTCCAAGCCATCTGACAGACCGAGCTTTCTCGGCCTCACTGCTCGTCTCTGAACAATCTGACAGGCCGAGCTTTCTCGGCTTTCCCGATCAACCGAGAGCGCGGAACCCAAGCGCCTCCACAACGGCTCCGCATATCTTGCCATAGCGAGATATTCGCCTCCCCACGTTCCGCGTCCCACGCTAGCGGGTCCCCCCATTAATGGGCGCATCCCGCCATTAATGCGAGGATAACGCAGGAGTGTAACTGACGGTAATGATCTCGTGCATGCTCGCTCCACGCGACCACTATATAAACCTCTCTCTCAGACGACTCAGGCAACTCCAGCTCATTCCAATACACTGTCACTTTGCATTTATTTTCCGGCACTGACTTGATGGTCGGAGGGTCCTACGGTGGCTATCCATCCCGGGGCTTCCTTTGCAGATAGCTCGGCGTCAACACCAACCTATTGAGATCCACCCGCTCAACAACTTCTAAACCAAATCTCAACCGTTAAAGACTGCCATCTCAAGATCGACGGAGGACAACATCTGAAGGAGATCACAGCCTCCATCACGCGTGTTTCATACAATCTCGAGATATATGTTGTTTGTCAGTGCTATTCAATTTCTTAAAATGGAAAAAATAATATGCAAATAATAATTTTGTATAATAATAATAACAGTACACGTGTACCTCCAAGACCTCTCCTCCCTCCGCGTTGAGACCGCCCACTGACGCCGACGGTCGGAAAGCAAAACATTATCCCTACTTTAAAATTGCACCCACTATGGGACCGAGGTCCCTTTCTCACTCCACGTGTTCTAAAACATGGGCCCCACACGACGTGACGTGTCTTGGAGTCCGAAGGCTCGTGAGGCATTTACTTTATTACCTTCGCTTAATGGGCTTAATTAATAGAATAATACTCTAGCTACTGGGTTGAAATTCCACCGCAATCTACATAAGTGATAAAACGGTGAAACTCTTAGGTAAATTGTGGTAGGATTTCAAGCCCGGTAGGTTAAGCATTTTTCTAATAGATATTGGGTTCGCATGTACGATGCGCGTCTGCATGTAGCTTGTATTGTACAAATATTGGGTAAATTGCTTTAAAAATATCTTAATGTTTCACCATCTTTGCATTTTAATACCATATAGTTTTTTTCTCGGCACTTTAATGCCCCAATGTATTTCGTCGTTAACACTTTACTATCTTATGCCTTTACCGCCGTGTCTATTTGTATTGATTTATCCATTAAAAACCGTTTTCATAATTTTTTTTGTCTACATGACTCTAGAATAAAACGACACAAAATAGACACGGCGGTAAAGACAGCAAAATATTAAAGGCGAAATACAATAGGACATTAAAATGCTGAGAATAAAACTATATGGTATTAAAGTGCAAAAGTGGTGAAATATTGAGGTATTATTAAGTAATTTACCCTAAAATATCCAAAATAATACACCAACCTTTTTTTTATTTTATGAAAATATATATTTGAAATTTAAAAACATTGGTGAAAGATTGATGTTTTATTAAGGGATGGGTCGGAGAGGAGGCTTTGTTCAGAAGAAATACGATGTTATTTAAAATTTTAGAATAAGAAAATGTCGGCACTGATCCCTAATAGTATAATAAATTATTAATAATATTTCTTGCTGCAACTTTCAATTAAAAAGAGAGGTTATCACGTGGAGAAATTATACAATGTGCCGGGAATATATGTCCGGTGATAACAGAAAAAGAAATAAAAATACGGATTCTACTAAACTGCCCGAAGGATGTCCAAAATTTTCCACTCAGAGAAGCACTAAATAATTTTTCATCATGTGGGATATACAATTGATGGTGAATTTGTTGGGCCCCATATAATTCAACATTATAACAGCAGGTTGGCAAGACCTCCTATATATTAAGAAAAAATAAATGTGGAGACTAAAAAAAGAATTGAAAATAATTACCCTCTTACACAAAATTTGATGGAGGAGTGACAAACAAATTTTCCTCATTCTTCACATAAACCATTGCGAAAGAAGAAAATCTTCTCAATTTAAAAACAAAACAAAGAATTCTCTAACAGCCCAGAAAAAACAAATTACCAACACATGGTGCAGCAAAGCAACACAACCAAATTCAACAGGAAGAGAACCAAAAAATGTTGCATTCATCTTAACTGGCCCTTCATGATCTGCACTTGATGTGCTTAACAAAGGCAATGCTTTCTTGAGGTGGTCTTTCTTTTTCCCACTTGCCGCACCTGCCCAAAAATTAAACATCAAAATATTAGAATCAATAATTTTAACCGTTCCTTTGAATGTATCAGAGAATATTCTTGCATTTCTCTCGACCCACAAGTTCCAACAGGATGACCATACAGATTAACACCCAAGCATTTTTGTCAACGGATACACTACAGCATATACAGTTATCCAAAAAATCATTAATTGATTAAGGCAAAGAATTTAGTACAACCCAAGAAATAACCCTCCTCCAAACTGTCATTGCAAGAGAGCAAGCGAAGAGAATATGAAAAGTAGTCTCCGGACTACAATTACACATAATACAAACAGCGGAACCTTGCCAAACTATGCTACACAATGTATCTTACGAGAAAAAAGAGTTGTTGCTAATGAGCCACATAAAGAGTTTGACTTTAAATAGAGCAGCTGATCTCCAAATAAGACATTAGTAAGGATAAACCAAACCACCACAATTTAAGAGCTCAAACAAGCTATTAACCGAGAAAATACCATGGTTTAGTTTCTAGAATGGTGCATCATCATTTGCACAAGGTATTCTCAAACCGATAGCTTCAAGAAGCTTGTTGTAGGAGGTTTGTAAGGTATTGGCTCTAACACTTCTGTATTGTGGCTGCCATTTCGACTCTTCATTTACATAAAAACCTTGGGACGCAACAGAAGATTTAGTATTCCAAGCAATTGAAAATAATTCAGGAAACAAAGACGCTATTAAACCACCTCTGCTCCAGTTATCAGTTCAGAACTCAGTAGTAGCTTCATTTCCTAAATTATATGCTGAATGATGTTTAAAGATATCTCAGCATGAAAGAATACCCTTCCAAAAATTTGAAACGATGGACTTTGATAAAGAAATAAAACCGTTTGTAAAGTATATGGTCTGCAGACACTTCACATAAAATGAGCCATGTTAAAAAAAATAAGCATTTGAGAACCATTTACACATCGGGAAGGGATTAAATGTTAAGATGCGAAGAACACCCAATCCTCCTTCAAGCTTATCTTTACATACTCTACCCATGTTCACATTATACATGGATCGAACTCCCAATCCTACCTTACCTCTCCATAGAAATTTTGCTCGGATACCATCGATTTTTTTGACAGCTCAAGTTGGCATTATAAAAACTAATAAATGGTAGAGAGGCAGGAATGCCAACACAGAATTGAGAAGGATAAGTCTCCCCATCCCCTCCCCCCTCCCCCGAAGAGAGAAGCTTGTCCTTCCAATAACTTAATTTTTTTAAATAAAATTTATCAGTTAAGCTAAAACATTCTCTTTTAGAAAGCTTTCCATAAGCCATAGGTAAACCTAAGTAAGACACTGGCAAAGTTGCTAATTTGCAGCCCATTAAAGAGACTAACTCAATGCCAAAAAAGAGAGATCTTCTAAAATAAAGAAGGGATGTTTTAGAGTAATTAATATCTAAGCTTGACATCGCTCAAAAAAAATAAAAATAAAGCAAAGGCTTAAACCTGAGTAACTCCTTTTCTTTAGCATTGCAAATGACAAGAGTGTCATTTGCTAATTGAATGGAAGAACTCCTACTCAACTCCCACGTAATATCTAAGGAATAGAAAATTACCGAGAAAGAAATAAGCCTGACGGTAGGATGCTTTTGGAACATGGAGTAGAAAATTACCGGGAATCCCGACATTCACGAGAATGCGTTGACCAACCATTTAATTCTTCGTGTATTAATTTGCTTGGTATAATATTAATCATTTCTAGGTAATATATGTATATGCAATCGTCGAACGGGCGGCGGCCGACCGTTCAATCGGCGGAGAACGAACAGCTGGCGGGCGGCGGGGCGGAGGCAAACCGGCGGTGAACGGCCGACTAACGGCCTGTGGGCGGAACGCCGGAAGGTGTCGGCTGACGGTGGGACCGAGCAGGGACGAGTGGCTGACGGTCATGGCACATCTTCTGTTAAGTGGGAATATTTTGTGATAATTTAGGATCGGGCGGGGTTTTGTGGGGAATAAGATATACATGAAATGAGATTATTTGATTACCATGATAATTTTATATTTTCGAGAATAATTTTTATGCCTTAACAAGCGTGGTAATATTTTATGTTAATATAGGATTATCTCCTACCAAGCGCATGAGGAGCGATTTGGGAGACGGCCAAATCAACAATTAAGGTGGGGATGATGATGCTCAGAACTGGTATTTCCTAAGATCACGACACGTGGCGACTGACGTGTCCCATGGCTCACGGGAAGGGAGCGACAACAGTACATTAGAAACATGTTCCGGGCCTTCGACCCGAAGATGTTTCCGACCTTCAGTGGCCGTCCAGACCGCTCCTATGCCCGCCTTACAAACAACCGCTGGCTTGCTTCCGAGCCTCCTGCACAATGGGCCTCCTCGGCCCTCCCAGCTCGCCTCCGAGCTATCACAGAACCAAGATGCCTCGGCCTCCCGCTCGTTCCCGAGCTTCCCGCCGAGCTTATCTTCCTCGGTCTCACCGAACGACCCACAGCACTGATCACAGGCGCCTCCACCACGGCTCCGCGAATCTCGCCATGCGCGAGATATCCGCCGCCCACGATCCCGCGTTCCACGCCATCACGATCCCCCATAACAAGCATGTCTCATCATTAATGCGGGATCCCGTCTATCACACAGGCGTGACGCAAGGGGGGTGATGCAAGGGGCGTAACGGCCGGCGTGATTCTTCAGCCCGCCTGCCCATTGCCGCCGCTATATAAACCCCTCTCTCAGACGATCGAGGTAAGCCATTTTTACTCCACTAAGCCGTTACTCTGCCAAAATACCCCGTCTAACTTGATCGTCGGAGGGTCCTCAGTGGCACAACCACCCCGGGACTTCTTTGCAGGTAGCTCGGCCTCGACCACACAAAGTCTATTAAAATCCACACGCTCCAGGAGTCAACCCTCCAACTCAATCTCAGCCGTCCATCAGCGCTCACAGCAGATCAACGGAAGATAACATCTGAAGGAGATCCAGAGCTCCGTCAGTTGGCACCGTCTGTGGGAACTAGTTCCACTCAACCAAAAGTTCATCTTTCAATCTCGACTACAATGGCAAGCGGTCACCGCGACGATCCAAGCACCATCCGTTGGTCTCCCTACAGTGGAGACGAGGGAGAATCCCCTCCTCTTCCGAACACCATTCACGCCCTATCCGCTCGGATAGATCGACTCACGTCCGTCGTGGATGCGCTCGTCCGTGTCCAAGCGGCTGGGCAAGCTCCCCAGGTCAATGCTCCCCCTCCGCGGGACCGGGACCCTTACAGAGGGAGAGAAGACTCTGCCTGCGTTGGCACGACCGATCACCGCCTCGCTGTCTCCGGCGGTCGTAGATCCCCCGGGCCGACATATTCAATGACCTGGTGGGCTCCATACAATTTAACTCCGAGGTCTTATGCCAGAGCATCTCGCCCCAAGCCTTATCGCGCCCATGTCCCTCCCGAGGAGGTGTCGGTCAGCTCGTCTACGCCCAGATATGGCCAGCACCCCCTCCCTCGACGGGGTCACGCGCACGGGACTCGCCACGGAAGCTCGAAAATGACCTCACCAGGAGACCTGAGAAACGTCATCGAATGGAATCGGGGCCATGGCCAGGCAGAGATCTCCGGCAGCAGAGGCCAAAAATCGGAGTATGCCGACTCATCAGGATACCACGGCCGACTCGACGCCCTCGAAAAGAAGATCGAAGGTATGCATCAGGAAGGTCGTCATTCGAGCGACAGGGCTAAATACGCCGCTGACTTGCTCATGAATCCCTTCACCGAAGAGCTATTCGTCGTCCATATCTCCTCCCAGAACAAGCCCCCGAAAAGTCTCACTCTTCGGCGGGAAGTCCGACCCGAAGGACCATTTGGACACGTTCACAGCCGGGATGAGTTTCCAGGACTATTCCGACGCCGAGCAATGCCGCGCTTTTCTCGCCACTCTCATCCGATCTGGTCGAGACTGGTTCCGAGGACTCGCGCCACGATCAATCTCTACCTTCGACGAGCTGGCCACCCAGTTTCTCGGTCATTTTGTCGGGAATAGACAGCAGAAGTGGACCGTTGATCATCTCTTCACCATACAGAGCGGGGACAGAGAATCCTTCAAAGGATACATCACCCGCTTCTACAACGCCCTCCTTGAGGTCCCCGAACAACGGAACGAGACGGTCATTACGGCCCTTAGGTCGGGTCTTAGGCACAAGGAGTGGCCACGCTCCTTTACATTAGCTCAATCTAAGATCATGGCCGAGGTAAAGGCCTGGACCAAACGTGAGATCCAGCTTGAGTCCGAAATGAACGCCAACCTACTCCGGACAGAGCAAGCCGATCAGAAGAAAAGGGCCAGAGAGCAAACCGAAACGTTACGCCTCCCCCATGCGTTCCTGACGCGTGTCGCCCGCGACGGTCGCTCTTCCCAATGTTCATGCACCAAGGAAGGTTAGACAGAACCTCGCAAGACCATCGAGCAGCTACCCTGCTCGGTCCATCCTTGGCTGATAATCTCTTACCCAACGACGCCAAGGATCAAAGCCCTCATCAAGAGTCCACCGAGCAGCTACCTTGCTCGGTCCATCCTTGGCTGGTAATTTCTCACCCCACGATGCCAAGGATCAAAGCCCTCATCAAGAGGCCACCGAGCAGCAACCCTGCTCGTTCCATCCTTAGCAGGCCACTCCATGCCCTCCCGCACTAAGGATCAAAGCCCTCACCAAGAGGCCACCAGGAAGCAACTCTGCTCGGTCCATCCATGGCTGGTAGTTCACTACCCACCGACGCTAAGAATCAAAGCCCTCACCAAGAGGCCACCGGGAATCAACCCTGCTCGGTCCATCTATGGCTGGTAGTTCACTACCCACTGACGCCAAGGATCAAAGCCCTCACCAAGAGGCCACCGGGCAGCAACCCTACTCGGTCTATCCTTGGCTGGTAATCTCTTACCCCATGACGCCAAGGATCAAAGCCCTCATCAAGAGGCCACCGAGCAGCTTCCCTGCTTGGTCCATCCTTGACTGGTAATCTCTTACCCCATGACGCCAAGGATCAAAGCTCTCATCAAGAGGCCACCGAGCAGCTTCCCTGCTTGGTCCATCCTTAGCAGGCCGCTCCATGCCCTCCCGCGCTAAGGATCAAAGCCATCATCAAGAGGCCACCGAGCAGCTTCCCTGCTCGGTCCATCCTTGGCTGGTAATCTCTTACCCCACGACGCCAAGGATCAAAGCCCTCATCAAGAGTCCACCGAGCAGCTACCCTGCTCGGTCCGTCCTTGGCTGGTAATCTCTTACCCCACGACACCAAGGATCAAAGCCTTCGCCAAAAGGCCACCGAGCAGCTACCCTGCTCGGCCCATCCATGGCTGGTAGTTCACTACCTACCGACGCTAAGGATCAAAACTCTCGCCAAGAGGCCGCCGAGCAGCTTCCCTGCTCGGTCCATCCTTGGCTGGTAATCTCTTACCCTACGTACGCCAAGGATCGAACGCCCTCCTCAAAGAGGCGACCGGGCACCCTCATGCTCGGTCCATCCTTGGCTGGTAATCTCTTACCCCACGTACGCCAAGGATCGAAAGCCCTCCTCAAATAAGCGACCGGGCACCCTTATGCTCGGTTCATCCTGGCGGGCAGCTACCTGCCTCTCGACGCCAAGGATTGAACGCCCTCCTTAAGAGGCGACCGGGCATCCTCATGCTCGGTTCATCCTGGAGGGCAGCTTCCTGCCCCACAACAATGCGGATCAAAAGCCCTCTTCACAAGACGACCGGGCATTCTCCTGCTCGATCCATCCACTCCAGGTAGCTTCCTGCCCTACAAAAAGATGGATCAAAGCCCTCGTCACGAAGCCGCCAGACATCTTCATGCTCGGTCTCAACGATGGATCCCCGAGCCTCACATTGAAACCAGCTGGAAAGCCTCTGCCCGGCGCATGCACTCGAAGAAGGCAAGCTCCTAACATGGCTCAAGTAGAAAAAAGCTCCTAACATGGCTCAAGTAAGCAAAAAATACGAGAGCTCGAGTTCGGTCGATAGCCAGCCCTAATAGAGGCCACCGAGCAGCTTCCCTGCTCGGTCCATCCTTGGCTGGTAATCTCTTACCCCATGTACGCCAAGGATCGAACGCCCTCCTCAAAGAGGCGACCGGGCACCCTCATGCTCGGTCCATCCTTGGCTGGTAATCTCTTACCCCACGTACGCCAAGGATTGAAAGCCCTCCTCAAAGAAGCGACCGGGCACCCTTTTGCTCGGTTCATCCTGGCGGGCAGCTACTTGCCTCTCGACGCCAAGGATCGAAAGCCCTCCACAAGAGGCGACCGGGCATCCTCATGCTCGGCTCATCCTGGAGGGCGGCTTCCTGCCCCACAACAATGCGGATCAAAAGCCCTCTTCACGAGACGACCGGGCATTCTTCTGCTCGATCCATCCACTCCAGGCAGGTTCCTGCCCTACAAAGAGATGGATCAAAGCCCTCGTCACGAAACCGCCAGACATCTTCATGCTCGGTCTCAACGATGGATCCCCGAGCCTCATATTGAACCAGCTGGAAAGCCTCTGCTCGGCGCATGCACCCGAAGAAAGCAAGCTCCTAACATGGCTCAAGTAGAAAAAAGCTCCTATCATTGCTCAAGTAAGCAAAAAATAGGAGAGCTCGAGTTCGGTCGATAGCCAGCCCTAACAGACGAAACGACGTCTCCATTCGTTCCTGGGCAATCGACATCACGATTCTCGGTGCCCAACCAAGCAGAAGATTCTCCGTATAGTCCACTCTCGACCCGACCCATAAATAGGTCGGAACGAGAGTGGGGGGCTAATGATGATGCCTAGAAATGGTATTTCCTAAGATCACGACACGTGGCGACCGGCGTGTCCCATGGCTCACGGGAAGGGAGCGACAACAGTACATTAGAAGCCCCGGGCCTTTGACCCGAAGGCTCGCCTCCGAGCCTCCTGCACGATGGGCCTCCTTGGCCCTCCCGGCTCGCCTCTGAGCTTATATAAACCCCTCTCTTCGTCACGGAGTAAGGGGATAAATCGACGGCTGTGGTTGATCTAAAACTAAGGCGAATTGTTTCTTGGATGTATTAAGTAATAATAGATTCAATCAACTAAATTTAATGGGGATCTCGTGAGCGATTATCATAATCACTTAGGAGCATTTTTTGTCCTACGAGTTGCATCGCCAAAGGGTAATGCCTGACAATGAAGTGAGAATGATTATTTTCCTTCTATCTTTCTTCTAAAAAATTGCTAAATAAATTTGTTTAGAGATGTGGGAAACAATGGCCAAAATGGTTGGATATATTTGACATTAAAAAAGAAAAGGCGGTTAAAATAATTTTTTTTTGGAGGAACACACCAATGACCGGTTAAAATAAGTATGAAGGAGAGACCATTGAAACAGTTTACAGTATGAAGGGTAAACCCTAGGTGTTGTATTATTTAACCTTTCAATTATAATTCTAATTTTTTCAACTACACTAACTAGCAATGCAACCATCATCTATGGATGCTTGATCAGTACCAATCAACGATGAGGAATCAACTTTCAGTCAAAATCGTTTGATATATATTTTAGATTTTTATAATATACTCATTTAAGACCCTACAATAATTTCACATAAATAGGGAAACCAAACTTTTTGGAAAATACAAATTTTGACACTCACTAATTCTTATGTTGCTCAATAGATTAAGTTGACCCCATAATTAATTAAAGTATAAAGTAATTTTGGATGTTATAGAAAACTTAATTTCAAAGGAAAATTGTTTTCGGAAGCAGTTTCTTAGCTTGATTTATTTTTAAATCCAAAAAGTTCCAAAATTTAGGAAAAACCCAAAGTATATTATTGATTTATTTTAAAAACCAAACCTTGATCTGTATACACGTATTGTTGTGTATATGTATTTCCAATAATATCCTTCTAAGATTTCATAAAACATGTGTTATGAATTGATTAAAAAAAGTTATATTATGATCAGTAGTATTCTGATTTGATAAATTATGTAATGTTTTGATAATCAATGTTATTGTTTAATAAAGAATGTTATAGTTGAATATATAAAGTCACTTATAAACTTAAAATGTGTATAGCTCGAGAAAAGGTAAAACTTGTATTTTCGAAAATTATCTCATTTAGATTACGCATCTGATTAGAACATTCGTATATTGGATTTTTTTTTATTATAATTTTGAATATATATAGGTTTAAAAATAAGTCATTTCTAAAATGTGGGCGTGGAAACACTTTTCCCTAATTTGAAAATTCGAAAATAGACAAGTCACAAACATTGTGGTGATATTACCTTTAATTGCTGCACAACAACCAAATTATCTCTCTAGATATCATCATTATCTTTGAATAATTTGTATTGGAAGTGGCTAGCCAGTTGCTAAAGTTTATACATGTCGAGCTGATATCTAATCTAATATGATACTTTTCTGCATGAGCTTTTATACAACCACGATATTCATATAATAAAAACCTATATATGTGTTGTAAATAGGAAAGTAAACAAATACAAATAATCAGAGCCGGCTTTATATCCATAACCGAATTTTATCAATATGGCAAGTTATTTTATGTCTTAATGACTATCCGTATCTGCATCCATGACACCGGATACATATATGGTAACACCAATATCCGTTCCGCATCTGATTCCAAAATTGGTAAATTTTTTAATGAGTAAATCTTTTTAACATCCATATCTGTATCTGGTTTTTACCGGCCACGGATAATTAACAATTTTCATTTTCCAATAAATATCCGTAGCTGTCTTCGAATCTGTGTGTATGATTGTTGGATACGGATATGGTACCACTTATACCCAATCCTTTATATCCCCAATGGTAAATCTAATTAAACAATGGAGATTAAAGCATTACTCCATTTTCCATCTAAAAAGACGGGGCAAGTCCAAACTACCCCATATAACATTCCGTGATCTAATTTAACTCTGTTGATTAATTAATCCTTCTGTATTATTTTAATCCAAATTAATTTCTTTAGGTATAAAATTAACTGCCCACGAGGTACAAACAGCATCATCAGTATCTTATCCACCCAAGGCTAAAACAGCAATCTCATCACATGCACCACTAATATAAAGACGTGCATAGCACTAGCAACCAAAACTCCTCACCCTTCCACGATCGAAATATTAATTCCGAAGGAAAAAAAAGAAGGAAAATTAAGTGAAGGAATATAATGGATTCTCATGCAATGAAGGCAATTCATCTCATGTACGAGGAGAACGAAGAAGAAGAAGATCACACGGGTATCAGGCGCCTGTCACGTTTGTCGATCACGTCCTCCGATGGCCATGACGCCGATGCGGAGATGTCTGATGAAGAAGATAATGCTGAATTTGCACCTGTGTCCTTGCCCTGGACGCTTGACTGGGACGCTGGGTCAGGGTCCCGGGCGGAAGAATACGGGATGGACTGTGTGAGCGAGACGGAGGCGGCGCGGGCCCGGAGGAAGAAGGGGTGGGGGAGGAGGGTGAGAGAGAGGAGGTTGGAGCATGCATGGGAGATGAAGAAGAGGGAGCAATTTAGGGTTTTAGTTGGGCCTAGGGTTGGCCAAGAATATTGTAGTATTAATTCAATTTGCATGGACATGGATGAGGTTAAGGCTTGTAGAGACTTGGGACTTGAGCTCCCTTGTGATTGGATAGTTGATACTAGTAGTGGTGGGAATTCTCCAATTGCTACCCCTGGTGAGTTTTAATTTCTTGAATTTTGTGCATAATTTGGCAACAACATGCTAACCTTAAAAATCCCTAAATTGGGATGAGTCCAATGAATAAAAAATGCCTTTTTTTTTTTTTTATGGAGAGCACATATGTATAGTATGTGAACCATGGATATTTGTGAAAGTCTAATATTATAAGATCAATCTTTTGGCCAAAAAATGGTGAAATTCGAGTTATATTTTGATTTTATAGAGATGGGTTTTAATTGTTATATATGCTGTCGAACTTTATAATGTTTTTCAAACTTGTTTGCTGGATTTTGTAAATTCGATATTAATTGCATATTGTTAAGAAACTCTATTGGAAACACTAAAATAGAAGCATGGGCTCATAAAAAGCAGTGGGTTAATTGTGAACAATACACTATCTTGGTTGTGAATGCATGACACAGTATTGGGAGGTGGGTCTCATCCAACTTAAACCCCTATATATGTTTTACCCTTTCGCCAAGGATTGTTTTGTAGCTAAGTTCGCCGTAAACCCGCACGTCCCCGCCAAGCTCATAAATTGCTAATCTTTCCTTCTTATTTTTCTATTTAGGTTTTTGGGAATTTATTTCTAAAATTTGGTTATTGTTAGGAGATGATCCAAGAGAAGTAAAGGAAAGGCTGAAGATTTGGGCTCAGGCAGTGGCGCTGGCGTCGGCGTCAAGTCTCAGCGGATGATCATCTTTGTTGTTTAACTATACGGTTCTGAGTTTTTGATATGGAGATTTCACTTTTGGATTTCTCAATTTTGTTGATTGTATGATTTTTTCTTTCTTCCTTTGAACCTTTCCCCCTTAGTAAAGTAGATACCCTGTTCTGATGTGAGTTCTTTATTTGTAAATACATACATTAATTATATACTCTTTCCTCCTATTTGTGATCTTTTTGTAGATTTACATAATACGAGCATTAATTTATAAATTAGCAGTTGTGAAAAAAGAGATTCCAATATTCTCCATGCTCTGTAACAAATCTTTGCTTAATTGTCCTTCGGACTTCATACAGAAAAAATTAAGATTTTTTTCACTGCTTAAATGTTAGCAAAAATTGCAGGCAATTGGCAAATTAGATTCCATAGGGAACAATCAGAATTGACCTATTTTGATCTTAATCCATACAAGTCCTTGACCTCATGTTGATCTTAATGCTTTAACCTTTACCTTATCTTCTTAATATTTTTTTCCTGAATTATAAAGATAGGGAAGCCTCTGCCAAAAAGAAAGAAAGAAAGAAAGAACATTATTAAGTATACTTGCGTACGTAAATTTACTCTTGGATGTATAAAATTGGTTGACGAGAGCGGACAAAGTATTATGCTAAGGTTATGTCGAAAGGAGAGGGTAACTCGGACCGATGAGCAGACAATGAATATCCAGAGCTCAAAACATGGGTTTGAGCTTGAATAAAGCTGTGAATAATTTGTTGCTGCACTTGTTACTTTCTGGTGATGATCGAGTTTGTTTTTACTTTTATTTGTAGATTTGCAATATCTGTAACTATGCGTTGGTTGATATGAATTTGAACGGGATGACTCATTTGAGTACGACTTCTACTTAAAAGAATTTTTTTAGCAGGAAATTAAAATCCAAAATAAAAATGTGCTTGGACATTTTTTTAGAGACTTACAATATATGGGCCTTTTTTCTTTTAGCCCATAATCAAAATCTACAATCCTGGCTGCATCCCTACTGGCAAGTAGCAACAAAACAAAAAATCATCATATTAATATTGAAACACACGTATTGAAAGCTCATGTTAACTTCTTTTTTTTTTGGGGGGAAATCTGTATATTAATCGGATTAATTAACCTGCAATATATGAAATACATGATTTTTCTTTTTGAAAAATTAAGGTGGATCAAGATATATTAATGAAATCCAAATGTTGTTTGCTATCCCACATATATAAGTTTGAATATTTGTATCGGTGTTGTGAATCTTCTGGCCGTCGAGCGAAAAACTTACATTCAAATTCCACCATGGATATCCCACAACCATTTGAGCTGAAATGCCGGAGGGCGAGCTAGAGTTTTGGTTCTATGGCTTGGAATGGTATGTACAGGTCTTATACAATCTGTTTCCCTCTAGTTTAAAGGTTGTTTTATTTGCGGCACTAAAAAAATATAATATTTGTTATTGTTTTTGTAGAATACTAGGTTTTTGCATATGCTATGCATGAAGATGTATTCTAATTCGATAATAAATAATCATGTTACATATTTGTATTACAGCCTTTTAAGTCAATTCCTAATACCTTCTTTTGAACTTAAAACTTAATTACAACTTTGCATAACATAGAGCAGGGACAAATCTTCATAGGGACGAGATTAGGCATCCGTCCCACCTGGATTTTGAAGTGGGGCCTATGGTGTATAGCCTGTATAATACTATCAAATAAAATATAAAGAATAATCAGAGTGGGGAGTCTAGTAGGTCTTGCGGATAGGGTCTTGACTTCTGAATTATAGATTCCTGGATCGAATTTTGTAGGATGAAATTTTTTTTGAACCGTTTTTTGAAAAATTACAATGAGCCTGATGTATTGGGTTCACCTGTGATAAGAAAATAAACTTATAAAGACCTTTATTGTCATCTTAGTCTTACTCTCTGCACCGAACATTCTAAATAAATTATATTTACAATGTATCCATTAATGAAACTGCGTATAACTTAAAATCCCTTTTAGGACTAATATTTTTGATTGTCTATTTATGATTTCAAAATTTATTTAATGTATATAAATATGACATTTGGTCATGATTTCTAATAAAATTCTTTATACAAAATCTTTTTAAAATAACCGATTGTAGTCAAAACTTAAGAAGACAATATTTAGAATCAATTTGGTTATTCATCCCCGAGTCTATAAATAAATTTATAATATCTTCTAACTTCATTTATTTTGGATTTAAAGTCAAAGTATAAAATAGTAATTTTATTAAACTCAATAAATGTTTCCTCAAGAAAATGTCAATAATTTTTTTTACATCTATTAATTGGATTAGAATGCTAGAATTTTGTTTCATAGATAATATACTTGTGCTACTTGAAAAAAACTGTCACAAAAGTGATATTGTGGGTTTAACAAAACTATTTTTAGGCCGAAGAGACAGTTCGAATAGCCACTAAAAATATAATTTTACTATAATGCAAAATTGCTTTAGAATATCAAACAATAAACGAGTTTGGAGTGATGGTATGCAAGACTATGCTTTCTATCTAACTATCTATTTCTTAAATTTTTTTTTGAGACACCGTAAATATTCGTCCCATCCGGTGAAAGGTTCAGAATCCACCACTAACATAGAGGACCCACTAGCCCCACCCACTCCCACTCTCTCACATTCTTAGGAAAATCGGTCTGAGAACATTCTTAGACCCATTTTCCTCCATAACATATATAAGAAGGGTTTTTTTTTACTTAAACACCTCCTCTACTCAAATGTACTGATTACCAAACCCTTCCCAAAAAAATTGATAATTATTTATAATCCCCAAAATTATTTAGTTGTTACTTAATATCCCTCTGCAAGTTTTCCGTCCAAAGTTAACATCGCGGTTAGGCAATTTTCATGACCCTCCTACCCCACAAACTACCCATGATAGTACCCTACTTTATCATTCAAAATCGCCATTTTGATATTTCCTCTTCTTTGAAATCAAATCTAAGAGGAAAATAGAGGTTCTCATTTGGCAACGTTGATGCGTGCAAGAGCTTAATTCGGACTCTAGGATTTCAATTGCAAGGTACTTCTGTTTCCTTTTTGCTGCAGTTGTAGTTTTGGGTTTTTTTGAAAAAATTTATGATTTTAAGCCTTTGAGCACTTGATTTGGGTGGTTAGGAATTTCTATGTTTTAACTACCGAATTCATGTAAATATCAAATGACGTTTCTAGGGTTTCTTACTTGAACTATTATTTAGAGTTTTTAAATTGTTCTGTTATAATGAAAATTGGGTTTAATTTGCAGTATGTCTATGCACATAGAGCTGCCAATCAAGCTCATATATGGTGGATTTTGGAAGAAAATTCCCATGACAACAAGAATGATATATGAAGGGGGTCAAACTAAAATTCTATGGGCTGATATGGATAGAGCAACTTACATGGATCTTTGCAGGTTCATAATTGATAAAATTGTGTCATGCCGGGATAGGTGATGCTCATTTCCTACTTGGAACCTGGTTTTAATCCATGTAAGTTTAATGGGTTGACAAATGATCAAGATCACTTTCAGATGTTGGAAAAATATAGAAATTTGAGCAACACAATGATGGTCATGTATGTTGTTTTTGAGCAAGCTGCACCGGTCTCTCCACCTAAAAGACCAAAACCACCAAGATACCCAACTCATAGATCACAACCATCCTAACGACATGCAAGACAAAGTAGAGGGAAAAAATCCATTTGTGATGGAGGAAGAAACATGTGATAATGCTGAGAGAGCACAAAGTAATAGAGATGAGGGAGAGACAGGTGTTGGAGCTGATGTAGATCAAAGAAGTGATGCAAGTAGCTATGATTCTGATGATGACAGCAGTGATGACCCTGACTTTGATCCAAATATGGAAATTCCATTAAAATATGAAGAGAATGCAGAAGATGAAGCTGATGATGTCTTTGAACAAGATTGGTATTGGGTGTTAGTCACAAGTGAGAGTAAAGCAGAAGAGGAAGAAGATGAGGCTGACAATGTAGATGGGTCAATGGGGGTTCCTGTTTGGGATGCCGATGATGAACATCCTGCAATTGAAATTGGAAAGAAATTTAAAGACATCAATGCATTGAGAATGTCATTGAAGCAACATGCAATTGTGGGTAATTTTGAGATGTATTTAGCTAAGAATGAAAGAAAACGATTGCCGGTGCTTTGCAAAACAGAAGACTGTACATAGAGGGTGAGAGGTTCCTTAATGACTGGTGGCAAAACCTTTCAGATAACATAGGTAGAAAAGAAACACACCTGCCTTGGAATTAACAAGGCTGGCAACAAGTCTGTGACAAAGAAGTGAACTGCACTTAAAATTCTCCATCATCACACCAAGGCAAGCAAGGCAGGATCTTCATAAGAAGTACGAATTGAAAGGTCTACCCTATATGAAACTGAGGAGGGGTGTTGAAATAGCCAGGGACACTGTTTATGGAGTAGTGGAGGATAACTACAAACAACTTCTAAGATTGAAAATTGAAATTCTTAAAAGAAATCCAAGTAAATATTTTGCTTTATACTTAGTTTTGATGTTATGGTTATACTTGTTAAGTGCATTAACACCTATCTTCTAATCCATTAAGTTTATGTTGCTAAATGATTCACTTAAGTTATGATGTTAAAGATATACTGTCATGACCCAGAAATGACACGTGACCGACACTTGAATCGCATGAAGTCTATAGGACCCCACCGTAAGCCAAATAAGCCGAAAACCAGGAATTTAAACCTTTTTAAGTAAATAATGGAGGTGAAGTTTTGGAAAATGGTTATCATTGAAATCGAGTTCCTCTTTTGAAATATTATCAAGTTCATTCAAAAATACAGGTGGGTTTAGACTAAGATTTGAAAACATTTTTGTCATTTAAAATTTGGGCAGCACATTCTTTGTAAATTTTGAAAAAAATCAGTACATATACGTAAATAATATCAGCACACCCAATTGAGAGCTATCACATCGCCCGAATGGCGGAATAACAATCACACAATATATACGACGCCCAAGACGAAGATTAATACAAGAAAAGAGTAAAAGAAGTACCAAAAACATCATCAAAACACAACTATATTATCATCAACTCAACATAAAGAATATAACATACAAGTCTTGTCTCTAAGTCCAAAAGAATATACAGGTTTAGTCTCCAAGTCAACAAAATATACAAGTCTGGTTGATAGAGTTTTTAACTAGATTACAAATAAATAAAAATATACAAGTGGTGGTTACGATCTGTAATATTACCCACATACCAAGCAATCACCCAAAAGAAAAAAGTGCCAGTAAGCCGCTATTGATCCAAGCGATCGGTCTTGCAAGAAAACTATGGCATAACGGGGGTGGGTTGCCAACTCGTGAGTAGAAGATATTATCAGGTAGAAATCGAATGCATAACGATATACCTAGATCATACTGTAATATAATATCATACTATGTAATGACGAAAATGAACGTGTGTGTATACGTAATATCGTGTCAGTATCAATATGTGGAAAAATATCATCCATAACATAAATGTGTATCATCTAATGAGTGTTCATCAACGACACTCGAAATCCTTATAAAACATCTGAGTGTCCAGCACCGACACTCGAAATCCTCATAAATCTCGTGTCCAATATCGACATGTAAAATCCTCATATCTCAAGCGCTGTTTCTCGGATCGGCTCTCTCAGGCACCATCTCATCGGATCAGCCCTCATATCCATCTATATCATATTACTTCGGTCGGTATTATCTGGATATCCGCCAAGTCCCATACAATCACCGGTAAGTAGTGTTCCCAACCAGTCTCAACGTCTTTCTATACGATCTTCTTGCCCATGGGTACCGTACCGGGTCCACTATGTATCCGTAGACGATGACTCCTCACTCTTCGAATCGGATAATACTCGTAGCTCAGAACCGAGAAAACTCATGGTGGACGCCAAAATATCATATCAAGAGAAAACCGTAATCTTAAAACATTCATAACTTTTATAAAATCGTATCCGCGGTTTCTCAAATCTCAAAAATCTCATGAAAACACATCTCATAAAAATATGGTAATAATGGAATAACATGTAAAGGCACTGAACAGTAATATAATGCATGCTGATGTGAATTGAGCAGCAATTTAAGGTACCGATAGAAATATAGTATGATGTGATATAGCATGGAAAGTGTGTTCATATAAGCGTGTTCGTATAAGCAATGTAAAGAAAGTACAATATCCGGAATAGTACGTGGTGCTGTATACTAAACAATAATCTATAATGCTAGCATGATATAATACGATATGGGCGATATAGCAAGTTCTATATGTTTACGTGATATGACAATTATCGATGAGATGTAGGTGTAACATGTGAGTATATGTAAGTATAACATAAAATCATCGGTAATGGTACGTGTCCTAGAAAATGAAGTTAAGTAAAATTAAAGGTATAAACGTGGTATATATAGTAAGAAATAGAAATGCAAGCATATGCAGAATAATAAAATCATAATGTGAACAAGTATTAAAATATCCAACTACGTATGAGCCATACATGTATAGTTTAAAATAACACGAAATATTGTTTTGGAAATAAGGGACTATGATATTTTTGAAAAAAATATCATTTGAAAAGGCGTAGCGCACCCTTGACGTTATCATTTAAAAGTACGTAACGAATCATTAGTTTTGAAAGTAAGTATGGTTCTAAATATCTCATAACTTCTATTTTGGGATTTTTAATAAGACTCCCCGAATCAAAATAAATATCGGCCGTAATCGGCAATCAATTCTCATCATATCACGTACGGAATATCCCTCTTACGATATCATCCAAACAATATGGTACGGATCTATGGTCGCGTATATCAACTCATCTAATTGTTGGGGTCAAAAATTACACCCCATTTGACCAAGTCAAAGTCAAAATCAAAGTCAAGCCCAAGTCAGGTGGGCCCAAGCCCAAGTCAAGTGGGCCAATGCCCAAGTTGAGCCCCGCAGCCGGCTTATCCAATGCCAAAATGAAAATTATGTAATAAATAATTTTGATGTAATTTTTATGAATATATGTAAGAAAAATGGGCAAAAATCCAAACTTTTGTAAAGCCCATGACTCATGTGCAAAAGAAATAAGCACACGAGGCATGGGATCGAAAAATGCCATTTTGTAAAGCCCAAGGGGCTAAGTGTAAACTTGTAAGTCTATATAGGCAACATGATGATGAAATAAAGAAGAAGAATTGATTCCCCTTAAAAAACTAAGGTTTGTGCCTTCTTCTCCTTCCTCAAGGTTTTAAACCTCCTTCTCTTTTCTGAATTAAACCAAGAGTTTAACTCTACCTTTTCTAAAAAGAAATAGTTTTTCACCATAAAACCCATGGAGGAGAGCTCGGATCTCCCATCAAATCTCTAAAAAGGGAGATTTTTAAGTCTCACCCTCTTTTCTCCAAGATCCGGCCAACAGAGAGGAGGAAGAAGAAGACCCATCTCCAAAAATCCCACTTTAGGGAAGATCCAAGGCTTAGGAGAGGATTCAGGGCTCAGGGGAGAAGAAAGGGGTCCCCTTTGATCATCATCAAAGATTTCTGGAAGTTCAACTCCATTTGTCAAAATTTTTGGGAGTTTAACTCCATAAATAAAGTTCTTTTAGGAGTTTAACTCCATTCAAATTCTTTTGGAGTTTAAATCCACAAATAAAATTCTTTTGGGAGTTTAACTCCACTCAAGATCCTTTCGGAAGTTTAACTCCTAATCTCAGGGCTAAGCCCCTTTTTCTGCAGGAGCTTAACTCCTGATCATGTGCCGGGCATGTAAGGCGCTGGCGCCCATCGCCCACGTGTCGGGCTCTTGAAATGCTGGCTCCCAGTGCCCACGCTCCTCTCACGTGGCACGCAGGCGCCCAGCGCCCACGTGCCTTTCACGTGGCCCACGGACGCCCAGCGTCCACGCGTTACGCACGCGTTCTTAGTACACTTCTCACTCCTCTTTTCCCACACACTCACACTAAAAATACCTTCCCCGTTAGAATTTTTTTTAACGGGGTGCTGCCCCGCACCCCGTAAGGGGGATGCTAGCCCCCTTGACACCCAGCCTGCTATCCGGGCAGCAGGACCCCCATAAACTCTGCTGGGTCCCCGATACGTCCAAAAACATACACACAAGCACTGTACATTGAGTTCACATGATTAGTTGATCCGTCAATCGGAGATTCCTTCGCTTCAAAGGCGAGAGGTAATTACCGGCAGCTTAGTCTATGGCTGCCGGAGATTTGGATCCCCACAATTAATAAACCCCGGCCTACCTTAAGCAGGGGGAGTCTGTAGTACGCCTGACAAGCGGCGCGTATTCCCATCTTAATGGGGTGATGAAAAACACCCTACAGATTCTAGCACGCCCGGTGAGATCTATCTTTCCTCCCATATTTTGGGTTAAACATTCTTGCGAACTCAATCAACATATATATCGATTGCCCATACTTAAATCACGCTTCTTTGTGCAGGTTAACATTTTCTAATTGCAATCTTCGGATGCAACAAAATGTCTCCAAGGACAAGCTCAGCTCTCAACACAGCTCCCATCTCCTACACAATGAAGATGGACGCCAGGACGATCCTCTCGGCCAGTCTCGGGCGACAGTAGAAGGATCCGCTGCTACCATTTGGCTCTATTCTGTTCATGCTAGCTAACGCTATCCCAGCTCCTTAAGCTGCGGTAACAGACAGACCGACCTCGAAAGGCAGGAGGCCGAATGTGGTGATCTCGAGGGCACTACTACCCAAACGCAAGTCGGTGTTTGAACGACTTTCCTTGGCCCCAGCCGGGGGCAAGGTCATCAACACCAATAAAGCAATAAGGCGTCTCGGGCAAGCTCCAGTGGTGCCCCTGACAACTGCTCTATCGGGTATCTTCTTTAAGCTCCCCATCAATCGACTCACGGCGGCTTCCCGGAAAACGGATGCTGATCAAGCCCTCAAAATCGAGAAGCTAAGACAGAAAAGGCTCAGATACAGAGCTAACAAAAGGGTTAGGGCTCCTGCTAGGCTGAACTTCATAAGGTTTCAAGAACAGGGTTACCCCGCAACAACAGCTGAATCGGCTGTAAAGCTCGCTAACTCTTTTGAACCACCGAAATTGGTCCAGACCTCAAGAGTCAAGAAGGCTGCGATTCGGACAACGCCACCCAAGGACCAAGCAGACCAACCGTCTTCAGTCGCATGTCCTTTCCAGAAGAGGAAGGGTCATGACGACGGTCCAAAAAATTAGCCGCCAAACATAAAAAGATGGATGGATATGTGGTCCACACTGTTTACATGGTGGGCATGCGCATCAAGAGCAAGGACGGGGCCACTACATCTCAAATCCAATATGGTATGAATGTTGATGCTACTTCCCAAGACCAGAATCCTCTGGAAGGTAATGAAAACTCTTCCAGTGAGGCTGATAAGCAGAGAGATCCCTCGGTTCATGAGGAGTCGGGCTCGGAAAGCGAAGAGGAGCCAATATTCTATCCCAAGACCGCAGAGCAGCAACTTCTCTAAGATCTCCAAAAGCAGCTCAGAAACAAAGACAGGGAGATGGCGAAGATCTACTCAAAGATTGGCAACTTGACAAACGTCGTGTTACAGCTCACAGCCCAAATTGCCTCTCAGCCGCCCAATCAAGTGCAAGGCTCTGCTCATGAACCGGGAAATGGTGTCCCGAGACAGCCGACGCCTATTCCCTCAAATCCAAAAATGAGCGAGCCGCATGAAAGTCGGCCGCATCCTATCTCGGGAAATGTCTTGACAATTGATGACAGCAAAACGCTAATGCAAGATAAAATCATGGATTTGGTCACCAACAAAGTCAAAACATTGGTAGCCGAAGCCGGAGCGCAAAAAGATGTCAGCAGTAGCGGGAGACCATATCCTGCTCGGTATGATCTGGTAGAGTTTCCTAGTGGCTATGTCATCCTAAATTCGGAAGATTCGATGGGACAGGAAATGCGAATCAAGATATCGCCCACTTTAAAGCCTCATGCGGGAATACTGGGGGCAATGGTGCGCTTTTCTTCCACCAGTTCGTTAATATCTTAACCGATGTCGCTTTCGATTGGTACGCGAGCATACCGGATGGCTCCGTCACTATTTTTTTCCAAATGGAATCTCTGTTTTGCCAAAGGTTCATGAGTGTCAGCGATAAGATCACCATTACCGACCTCGTAAGGACCAAGCCAAAGAACAACGAAAGCAGCACGGATTTTATAACCTGATGGCGAAATCTCTCTGTCAAATGTGAGCCACCGTTGGAACAAGATCAATCTTTCAATCTCCTCATCGGAAATCTCGGTACCTGGATGAATCCTTTTCTATGCACCGCAGGTCTCAAGATGTTCCAAGAACTGACCAAGAAAGTTCAATTGCTGGAGCGTTCAAAGCAAGAATCTTCTTCAGATTCCCAAAATGACAATAGATCCTGAAGAGACCGAAAGGACGATAATCGCAAAGGCGGAAATTCCGACGATGATGAATCTTTTAACACTTCGGCTAACCGAAATAAGCGAGGGATGAGCGGGTCTAATGCCAACCAGTCTCGGAAGCCAGTGTTCGGAGAGGAAGAAGAATCTTCACTGAAAGAGAAGCTGGATAAGGTCTATTCCTTCAGAAGGGACAAAGTCCATAAAATATTCAAGGATGCCCTAAGAAACGATCTACAATTGCCAAAATCAAAAAGACCACAAGAAGAGAATATGACCGACGACCCCAAATATTGCCCCTATCATAGAGTGATAGGTCATACCATTGAGGATTGCTTCGTCTTTAAAGATTGGGTCGAAAAGCAATACAAGGCAGGAGAGATAGAACTGTCTAAAGGCGTGTTAACAAACAGTCAAGCCGCAACCGCCAATTTCATACAAACGGAGACCGAAGCCCTTCGGGAACTTGATTCTCTCAGACATCTGCCTTTATCTGAAAAGAGCGGACCAAGGCAACAAGCTAAGAGCCCAACGAGCAACATTACCAATGAAGAAGCGGTAGATGGGTACATAACTCACACGGTCTACATGGTAGAGCCCACAAGAACAAGTCCTTCGACGCCTCATACCCATGATAATGATGTGGTTGTTGCTACCCAACACTGGCTCGGTCTAGATGATGAAGAGCCCGCTCATGCCATTAAGCCAAAAGAGCTCGTGGTTCCTGCGGAATCGAGCTCAGGCAGTAAGAATGACCCGGTTATCATGCCCAGAACTATAGAGTAAGCGTTATTCCATTGGCTTCAAAAGCAGCTTTAGGACAGGGAAGAGAAGTTGGCTAAGGTCTATTCCAAAGTCGATAAGCTGGCAACGTTATGGCAGATCTCACGACCCAAGTCGCCTGATTGCAATTATAGCAAAATCAAAATTTGGTTCATGAGCCAGGGATTGATATTCTAAAACAGCCAACCGACACTCCCTCCAGCTTAAGAGTGGAACACCTTTGCGAAAAACGGCCGCGATTAGCTTCCAATCCCTCCTATACATCTAGTGAACGAGGTAAGCGGGCAGCAGGCGAACCAAAGACTGATCGGCCTCAAGGACCAGCATCAGGAAAAGCACCAGCTTTAATGGAGAGAAGGAAGAAAGTATACTCCTTCAGAAGGGATGAAGTCCGCAAAATATTCAAGGACGCCTTGGACAACGGTCTGCAATTGCCTATTCCAAAGAGGCCACATGAAATGAACATGACTGACGATCACATGTACTGCCCATATCATAGGATGGTGAGTCATACCATCGAAGACTGCTATGTTTTCAAAAATTGGGTAGACAACTCAACCCCGCCAAGATCAAAGCTCAAGAGGCTTGGATAAGCAAACAACAGATGACCACCACGTCGTTAAACTGGGAACAGTTAACCACCACGTCGTTAAACTGGAAACAATTGATCACCATGTCGTTAAACTGGGAACACAGGACCCCCAGGTCATTAAACTGGGAATGTAAAAAAAATGTGTAAATAAAAAAATGTGTAAATAAAAAAAAGAGCCGAAATGATGGGGCAGCTTGCAATAAAAATCAGCCAGTAGAATAAAAATGAAAATAAAGCCGAAATGATAGGGCAACCGCGACCTTCGCGATAAGAAAAGCTGAAATGATAGAGTAGCCACGGTAAAAAAGGGCGAATGATGAGTCGCTTTTGATACCATATTCCAGTGCAGCGATGCAGACGCCAACCAAAATTTCAAATTCCTGAATATCCCAACGACGAATGATGAGTCGCTCCTGGTACCATATTCCAGTGCAGCGATGCAGACGCCAAAAAAGTTCCAAATTCTCTCAGCCCTATGGTTGGTCCCCAAATTGACTACCATATACAATCCACGGGTTCAAATAATTCTCATCACATCCATACCCCACTGCAATCACCAGTCCAGCGGCCGGTCTCCGCCCTTGGAATTATGCTCCATTTGGGAAGACCCACTCATGTGTCCTCACGATGCATGAGGAGAACAAAGCTTGCGAGATCCTCTCGACTCGTAAGAAAAAACCTTTATGAGATCCTTACGACCCACAAGGGAAAAACACACTTAGGGATCTTCACGACTCCTAAGGAGAAAATACACCTACGAGATCCTTTCGACTCGTAGTAAGAAAATGATTTTATGAGACCCTTATGGCTCATAAAATTGAAAAGCCTTAGGTGATAGGGATCTGAACCTGTCTCCTAAGCCATCGCTTCCCAACGGGTAAAGGCAAATGATGAATTGCTCCCGGCACTTGTGCTCCAGTGTTAGCAACGCTGATGCCGACCCCAACCCCAACCCCAAAATTCCAAACTTTCGATCCAATACACCCCTAAGTCTTTAAACCGGGAACAAATGACCTCTAAGTCATTAAATTGGGAACAGACGACCTCTAAGTCGTTAAATTGGGAATGAGGGAAATCCCCTAACGGCAAATAATGATTCGCTCTTAGTACCATATTCCAATGTAGCAGTGTTGATGCCAAACCAAAACCAAAATCCCCAAATCCTCTCATTGCAAATGATGATTCGCTCTTGGTACCATATTCCAGTATAGCGATACTGATGTCAACCCAAATCACATCAAATCAGCAAGACAACCAATGACCTCCCTGGCGGAATCAAGTTCCACCTCGGAAACAAGTCGAATCCCGACACCACAGAAAGCGGAGCAAGTCAAATCCAATCCCTGACACCGCAAAAAACGAAGCAAGTCAACTTCAACCCTGACACCGCAGAAAGCGAAGCAAGTCAAATCCAAACCCTGACACCGCAGAAAGCAGAGCAAGTCAAATCCAATCCCCGACACCGCAAAAAGCGGAGCAAGTCAACTTCAACCCTGACACCGCAGAAAGCGGAGCAAGTAAAATCCAATCCCTGACACCGCAAGAAGTGGAGCAAGTCAAATCAAGCAACGACCGTCCAAGTCGCAAAAATGGCAGCACCGACTGTCCAAGTCGCAAAAAGGGCAGCACCGACCCCCGCGTCGTCAAAACGGGAAACAAATCAAACCAACCAATTTCAACCAACAAGCTCTGCGGCGGAATCATGCTTCTTCTTAAAGTGTGCCTCGTGTCGAAATCATGCTTCGCCTCAGAGTATCTGCATTCCTTATCGGAATTATGCTTCGTCTGGGAATTGACCTCTGCGTCGGAATCAAGCTTCGACTCAGAATCTACCGCGTGCCGAAACCATACTTCGCTTCGGAGTATCTGCCTTCCCCGTCAGATTTATGCTTTGACTCGGAATTAAGTCAACCAACGACCTCCCCGTCGGAATTATGCTTCGACTCAGAATCAAGTCAACCAATGACCTCCTTGTCGGAATTATACTTCAACTCGGAATCAAGTTAACCAATAAGCTTTGCGGCAAAATCATGCTTCGTCTCAGAGTGTACCCCGTGTCGAAATTATGCTTCGCCTCGGGGTATCTGCTTTCCTTGTCGGAATTATGCTTCGCCTGGGAATTGACCTCTATGATGGAATCATGCTTCATCTCAGAGTGTACCCTTTGTCAAAATCATGCTTTGCCTTAGAGTATCTTCCTTCCCTGTCGGAATTATGCTTCGACTAGTTTTTGACCTCTGCATCGGAATCATGCTTCGTCTTAGAGTGTACCCCGTGTCAAAATCATGCTTCGCCTCAGAGTATCTGCCTTCCTTGTCGGAATTATGCTCCGCCTCGGAATCAAGCCACCCAATGAACTCCCTATCAGAATCATGCTCCGCCTCGGAGTATCTGCCTTCCCTGTCAGAATTATACTTCGACTCGGAATCAACCTTTGTATCGGAGCAATGTTTCGTTCAGAATGTCTGCCCTGTGTCGGAACTAAGCTTCGTCTCAGGATACATCTGTCCTGTGTCGAAATTATGCTTCGCTCCGGAATCCTGCGTCGAAACTATATTTCGTCTCAGAATATATCCTCCCTTTGGAATCATGCTACGCTCTTCGGAATTATGGTCCGATCCCCGGAATTATGCTCCGCTCGTCGGAATTATGCTCCGATCCTTGGAATCATTCTCCGCTCGTCGGAATTATGCTCCGATCCTTGGAATCATTCTCCGCTCTTCGGAATGATGCTCCGATCCCGAAATTATGCTCCGATTGTCGGAATTATGCTCCGATCTCTAGAATCATGCTCCACTCTTCGGAATGATTCACCGATCCTGGGATTATTCTCCGCTCGTCGAATTTATGCTGCGATCCCTGGAATTATACTCCGCTCCTCGGAATTATGCTCCGATCCCCGGAATGATGCTCCGCCCCCGGAATGATGTTCCACCTCGAAGTCTAACTCCCCACGAACAAGATCCATCAATTTCATGCACACAACCCATACACGCGGTGTGCATTTATTGATGGGGGCACTTTGTTGGGGTCAAAAATTACACCCCGGTTGACCAAGTCAAAGTCAAAGTCAACCCCAAACCAGGTGGGCTCAAGCCCAGGTCAAGTGGGGCCATGCCTAAGTCGAGCCCCGCGGCCGGCCTACCTAATGCCAAAATGAAAATTATGTAATAAATAATTTTGATGTAATTTTTATGAATAAATGTAAGAAAAATGGGCATAAAGCCAAATTTTTGTAAAGCCCATGGCTCATGTGCAAAAGAAATAAGCACATGAGGCATGGGATGTGCAAAATACCATTTTGTAAAGCCCAAGGGGCTAAGTGTAAACTTGTAAGCCTATATAAGGTAACATGATGTTGAAATAAAGAAGAAGAATTAATTCTCCTAAAAAAAACTTGGGTTTATGCCTCCTTCTTCTTCCTCAAGGTTCTAAACCTCCTTCTCTTTTCTGAATTGAACCAAGAGTTTAACGCTTCCTTTTCTAAAAAGAAATAGTTTTTCACCATAAAACCTACGGAGGAGAGCTCGGATCTCCTATCAAATCTCTAAAAAGGAAGATTTTAAGTCTCACCCCCTTTTCCCCAAGATCCCATTTTGGGGATGATCCGAGGCTTAGGAGAGGATCCAGGGCTCAGGGAAGAAGAAAGGGCCCCCCTTTGATCATCTTCAAAGATTTCTGGAAGTTCAACTCCATTTGTCAAAATCTTTGGGAGTTTAACTCCATAAATGAAATTCTTTTAGGATTTTAACTCCATTCAAAATATTTTGGAGTTTAACTCCATAAATAAAACTCTTTTGGGAGTTTAACTCCACTCAAGATCCTTTCGGGAGTTTAACTTCTAATCCTGGGGCTAAGCCTATTTTTCTGCAGGAGTTTAACTCCTGATTACATGCCGGGCATGTGAGGCGCGGGCGCCCACCGCCCACGTGCCATTAGACCGACATCATCTTCATCTAGGGCAAGTATCCATCAGCTCGACGTTTTCATTGCAGTGAAAACCGAAATGGCCGCGATACAAAAGAAACTTGAAGCTATCGAAAACAAAGTCTCGCCAACCTACCTAAACCAAGTTACGCCCCCTAAAACCGTGTATGGTTGCTGTTTTGACCCATCACATTTAACGAAAGAATGTCCTTTGAATCCTCCGTCTTAAGGTCATGAACAAACTAATGCTGCTTTTCAGTAATAACCTAGAAATGACCCTTATTCATCCACATGTAATCAGGGATAGAGGAATCACCCTAATTTTGCTTGGAACCAAAACCAAACTCAAACTTAAAATCCGTTTCCAAGCCAAAATAACTATCAAAGGTCTCCCCCATTGCAACACCAGCCACCACAACAAAGTCAGCACCCCTTTCAACCGCAATCTTTTCAAAATCCGTCCAACAACTTTGCACCTTATAATAATTCTTTCCGAATATCCGGTACTGATAAAACCTCTGCACTCGAACGTAACTTATAAACGTTCATTAAACAATCTACACAAACGACGGATAATTTAACGTCTTCTATCCAAACGTTAGTGCAACACACTGCTTCCCACGGTGAAAGCATAAAATCGATAGAAGCACAACTTGTACAGTTAAATGACGCAATGAGTGAGAGAGAAAAAATGAGACTTCCATCTCAACCTCTACCAAATGCCGATCACTCACAAAGCGTGAATCTCATCCTTCAAAAGCATATTGTGAGCACCGTAACTACGTTGAGATCGGGAAGAGTGCTAAATAACAATGTTGGTGAACAAGTTGAAGTCGATGATATTGATGAAATCCCAGCCACTACTTCTACTCCTATTTCGTCTAATCCAACATCTTCTTCCGAGCCTATTCTCCGTTTTTCACCAGGCTCGAACCCTAAGCCCATTTCCTTGAAGGAATTACCATTTACGACCATACCAAATCCAATTTTGGGATCCATTCCATCCCCACAAAGTTCTCCTCAAAAGTTGGACCCAACCCTTATTGATAAAGCTCCTTTTCCACACATGTTGAGTGTTAACAGACCAAGTCCCCAAATGGAGAAGATTGTGGACATTTTTAAAAAGTTAACATACATATTCCTCTCCTATATGCTATCAAACAAGTTCCTTCTTATGTGAAAATTTTAAAGGACTTGTGCACTAGGAAAAGAGAATTTCAAGTGCCTAAAAAGTTTTCTTGGCGAGTAATATGAGCAATTCTCTTACCCAATTGGTGCCCACGAAACGTAGGGACCCCGGTTGTCCTACAATATCTATAACTATCGGGGGTAAAAATGTCAATCGTGCTCTACTCGATTTAGGTGCTAGTGTTAACTTACTTCCGTATTCTGTTTATGAGCAATTAGGGATAGAAGAGTTGAAACCTACGCATTGCACTCTCCAGATGGCCGATCGATCTATCACCCAACCTTGTGGTGAGCTAGAGGACGTGTTAATCAAAGTCGGGGAGTTTATATTCCCTGTGGAATTTATAGTCATAGATACATAGCCTGTAGTAAAACCACGGAACCAAATTCCGGTGATTCTAGATTGACCTTTCCTAGCAACATCCAACGTGATAATCAATTGTCGTAACGGTTCAATGAACCCATCCTTTAGGAAGATGATAATTGAACTTAATATTTACAGGTTAGGAAGTCAACCATTCGAACCCTATGCTCAGATAAGTGATGTATGTTTTTTCGATAGTATAGCTACCGACAGTTGAGAATTTAAGGAGCTCCACGATTTTGATCTCAACGCCACTAGTGCGTTATTGTTTGATCCTATTATCTATTATACAAGTGAAGACTCTTCTGTCGATAAGTCCACACCTAAGTCCGAACCCTTTGACTTGTCGAATGATTTAGTCGAGCTATCCGAGTTTCATAACTCCCTTTCCGATGAGATTATCATTCGGAATCTCGATGAAAGTTTTGAAGACATTTTTGCCGAAGAACTCGTATTCCTAGAAGACATGGGAGTTGTAATGAATCAACCCCCACAAAAAGAATTTGAACCACCACCCCTTCTTCTTATCAAGAACGAGAATGCGACTAGTGCACTATAACTGTTTTGTCTCTACCAACCGAGACGTAAACCCGATCGATTACGCCTCTTATCTCCCCACTTCTTCACATCTATAATTTTCCACCAACTATGTTGTTACATCGATAAAATATTCGAATGGTTGGTGTTGAACTTTGGTCTTTGTAAAGTTTTGCATAGACCAATAACTTTACCTCCTTATGATTTTAAATGCTTAATATTGTTTCACTCAAGTTTGGGGGGGGGGGAGAAAAATATTTTGGCTCTTGAAAGAAAAACAATTTTTTTTTTAAAATTGTGAGTCAAAAATAAGTTTGGGGGAGAATTTCACTATCATTAATTCTTGTCCCCGTTACTAATTTTTCCTCCCAAGTCTACAGGTTTTAAACATAATAGATGACATCAGTGAGGACACTGCTGCAAATAGATTTGGGGAAGGTTTGAACTTATTCACACATCATTTTTTGCATTATACTAAATAAAAGCACAAAAGTTTTTTGATAATAAAAGTTAGGAAGTGAAGAATACATATGAAAGATAGGAGGAGATTCAAGAAAAGCAAGAAAATTAGATGTTTTATAACGAAACTAGTAATAGGTAGTCATGAGCTGTTGTCCCAAGGGGTTAGTAAGATGAAGGAAATCACTAATTTGAGGATAGAAATAAGTCAGAAAAATAGTCCCTATTCTTGAGTCCAAACATCTGAACGTTGATACCCTACTATACGCACTTGCACACATCTTGAAACTTGGGATAGTAGAGGATACCTTGAAATGCTCTTGTCTAAAAGACTTAGTATGAAGAAATATATATATATATATATATATATAATAAATGAAAATATAAAAAAATGGTGAAGAAAAATGAACACTGGTTTTATAATTACTTAAGGCAGTATAAAAAAATATAGCGTGGGTGCCTCATCACTTAGTGCCTTAGACCAACAGGTTTGGGAGCCACTGCTAAGCCTTAGGTGTTTCAAGACTAGGATATTGCTAATTATGCATAAAAGAGTGAGCATATTTGGTAATCGTTTGGTTAGTACCTCAAGAAGTATTAACGGTCGTATGAAGAATGTGTGAGCAATTCCATCTATAAAATATTCACCGACTAAAAGTACTAAGGAAGATGGACAAGAATATGATAGCTTGAATTGAATTCTCTAAGTATAGGGATGTCTTTTACACACACGTAGGGGTATATGATCGATGTTTCGAAGAAAGGTAGGGAGGAAGACTAAAGGCGATGTTTTATTGAGGGATGATGTGATTTCTGACATCTTTTCATGACTATTAAGATAGGGGTTGTTCCCTTATAAATAAATAAATAAATAAATTATGAACCGAAAAGCGATGGAAAAATTCCCCAAATGGAGCATCACGTGCCCACACGTGATGCGCCTTGGAGCAAAAATTATAGGCAGCATGCTTAACAAATAAGGCTGAAATTGAGCCTCAGGTGCAGGCACTTGAGTTTCTATATACAAAGTATATAGGCGCCTTCCTAAAACAAAAAACAGGCCAGAAGGCGCATCACGTGCCAACACGTGGTACTTTTATCTGGGAATGCTGCATATAAGCAAACCGGCCTAGTGCTATGGGTCACGTGCTACACGTGAGGGTTCCTAATACCCTCTGAGCCGATAGAATTAAATTCTAAATAAGAGGGATCAGAACCCTATTTGGAAAATATTTCCCCCAATCTTTCTAAACAAGAAAGATTGTGCTCTGTAAAAAAGAGCACCGTTGGATTAAAGATCCAATGATGATTAAAAATCACCAAGCTACAGAATAAGCTCTGTATGAGAAAATATTTTCCCAGTCTTTCTAAACAAGAAAGATTACGCTCTATAAGGTAGAGCACCGTTGGATTAAAGATCCAATGGTGATTAAAAATTACCAAGCTACAGAATAAGCTCTGTATGGGAAAATATTTCCCCAATCTTTCTAAATGAGAAAGATTGTGCTCTGTAAAACAGAGCACCGTTGGATTAGAGATCCAATGGTGATTAAAAATCACCAAGTTACAGAATAAGCTCTGTATGGAAAAATATTTTCCCAATCTTGTTAAGAACAAGAAAAATGTCTTTTGTAAAACAGAAGTCCATGGATCAAAGATCCAACGGTGGATAAAATCCCCGAATTAATCAAAAATCTCTCAATGAGAGATTTCCTTAACATAAATCAACAAACTTGTCTCTGCTATATAAAGGACTCGAGACTGAAGAGAGAAAGAGAGGAGACCCCCTATAAGATTTGAGAAAACAAAAAAAGAAGAGGAGTTCTCTTTAGAGAAAAAGAAACCTTAGGTGAGGAAAAGACTTAGAGATCATTTTATCTCCTTTTACAAGAGTTTAACTCTTCCAAAAAAGAACTTAGTTCTTCCTCTGATTGAGGTCTGCAGAAGCAGATCTCCCCACACGTTGAGAATTTAATTCTCATCGGGGTGATTCTGTTATGCAGTCCCAAAACTTAGATGAAAGAACTAGGTTTGAAAAATTTAATTCTTCCAAAGACATAGGAATTTAATTCCTTTGATAAAGCTAGGGTTCAACCCTGCATAAGAATTTAATTCTTATAAAACAAAGTACTTGAAATTCTCAAGACTAAGATCAAGAGCCCCATGCATATTAGCGTTCAACACTATAGCAACAGATCACGTGTTCCCTCGTGAGCACCTCTGAGGAACAAAAAGGAACAACTGAGATCGAGTCACGTGATCCCACGTGACCTCCAATAGTGCTTAGCACTTAGAAAAGAATAGGAAGATAAATTCAAAGGAAGCAGTGCCCAGCTTGGTGGCGCCCCACGTGTCTACACGTGATGGGTACAGAATTTAAGTGTTTAACACTTACATGTATAAAACGAGGGAATAAGCCCAAAGAAACATCGCCCAATATTCAGGTGCCTCGCGTGCTACACGTGAGCGCTCTGAATTTCAGTGTTTAACACTGCTTATGAGCATCACGTGGGACCACGTGAGCGCCAAACATTTATCAGTGTTTAACACTGTGAGAGGCCAACCTTAGCCCAAATTAGCCAAGTCTCCCGAGGCCAAAAACCTTTTGACCGTCAATCAACCGGGCCTTCCTCTACTCAGGTCCCCCCAAATCGATCTTAGTTCCAGAGATGGTCAATGATCTCCTGACACATGTCATCCAAAATAATGTTCGTTCCACCATGATCTCTCCCTTCAATTTGGAGTTCGTTTCAAGGGTACATCTCTCCACACCTCTGAATATATGCCGTTGTAATTCTTCAACGATATCAGAGAGGTGGAGGGTCCTGATTGATCGTTTTCGTCGTGATGAAATGTAAAGTGTTCACAATCAAAAATATTTATACCACAATCAATTAACGGTGTCGGTATAGCGCGTTAATGAATACGGCTCGTCCGTAGGGAAAGTGTGATTCGTTCGTAATTTTTTTAGATGAGTCGAAATGAAAATATAAAAGAAAATGCAAGAAAGTTGATTCAAGATTTGTAATATTTGATTTCAAGAAAACATAGAGAATATAGATCAAGAATCAAGAATCGTCAAGATAATATCCAAATCGAATTAGTTATCAAGATTTGTAAAGAGGCTCGTAGGAATCGATCCAATCGATAGTGATGATGAAGAATTAGGATTACAAATTCTTATCAATTGAAGATTTGTTACTAGATCGATGACAATCAACGAGGTTTAGGGATCTCTTGAAGAAACTAGGGTTTCTTCATCATCATCCCTTGTCCTTTCGTTAATTAGCATTCAAATTCTAGCCTCTAGGAAATTCAATCATCGATCGTTGATTTCTAATTAAGAGCGAAAACATTCAAGAAAGCATCTCGCTCGAAACTAGGTTGTCGATGATTCACTTTTCTAAAGTTTACAAAACTCATAAGACTTAAGAACCGTTTAAGAATGTAATCATCATCATCTATCTATTTTCTCGATTCCTCCACGAGCGGAGTTTTCACTCGAACATCATGAAAAAGAAAACAATCAAGAATTGGTAACTCATCACAATGCTCAAATGTAAAGTAAAGCAAGTTCAAGAATTTTCACCTTTTATTATTCAACATTTCGTTACAATTCACTCAAGACTACAAGAATTGAGGAGAGAACTCGATCGTCGAACTAGCTTCGCATCGTCTTCGTGAGTCGCGGATCGTCTTGGATCATTTGCTCGGATGAAGATCGGCGTTGCTTCAAAAAGGCTTATTGGATCCTTGCTTGAATCGGTACTCGGTGATCTTGATTTGAATCAAATTGTGTCACTCAATTTGTGTAGAATTGATTTGAATCTCACTAGAAATTTTCTCTAAAATGTTGAACAACCCGTAACGATGCCTTTGGGTCCCCTTTTATAGCCTTCTCCTTTAGCTTCCCTTAGAAGCTTAGATTAGCTTCCTTTAAAAGCTAAGATAGGTTTAGCTTCCTTTACAAGCTAAGCTAGGTTTAGCTTCCTTTACAAGGTTGGTAGTTGAGTAGAACCTTCTAGAATGAGTTAGTTATGTAGCTTACAAGAGAAGCTTGGTAGGTATTAGGCTTGTACAAGAAGCTTGGCTGTTAGGAGAGAAGCTTCTGGAGATTTTTGGAGACTGGAGTGTCTTGAAGAAGTTAGGCTATTGCAAGGAGAAGCCTGAAGATGTGTTCTGCCGACAATGTCTCTACGTGGCCGCGGATCCGCCGCAAATAGGCCCATTCGGCTGCGGATCCGCGGCCGTTTAGGTGGCTTAATGCATGAAACTTCCAGGGTACTCTTGTGCTGGCCTTAGGGTATTTTTCTGATGTCTAGAATATTTTTATAATTTCTTGTTCACTGCCAGATCATAAGTCTTGGAGTTGGCGTATTTTCATCAGCATTTTTAGCAGTTTTGGCTCTTTCCCTAGAATTTCCTGCATACAATCTCGAGACAAATGTTGCGATATACAAAAGATCATGCGTGCAATAATAAACACTCAATTTCCCTCAAATGCCGGTTATAAGGTATAACACATGTTATTTGGTATTTTACAGACGAATTGCTAATATGTGCTATATTCATACCGAACACCTTTAGATGATTGCAAATAGTAGGGAAATTAACGCGTTAAAAATGCAATATTTTCGACCGATCAAATTCCCCCAAACTTAATTTTGGTCATCTCGAGCAAATTTGTTTTATTAGAAAGAGAAGGAGAAAATAAAGAAAAAGAAAAACTAACCAGCATACTTTCATAGGCAACACGATTGCACTGAGCACGTGCAACAAGCCTTTAAACCTCTAGGTGTCCCTTGTAGGAGGAGTGTTGTCTCCTGAGGGTTTTTAGCGGATTGCACCCACAAAATCCAATAATAAAAGGAAGACCGTGAAAGTTACATATAAATATGAGAATTGTAAAAGAAAAACTTTGAAAATTAGAGTTTCCAACTAATACTAGCTTTTCGGTTGTCATGAGCCCTATCTTAATAGTCATGAAAAGATGTTAGAAATCACATTATCCCTCAATAAAACATCGTCTTTATTCTTCATTCCTATCTTTCTTCCAAACATTGATCATATACCCCTACGTGTGTGTAAAAGACATCCCTACACTCGGAGAATTCAATTCAAGCTATCATACTCTTGTCTATCGACCTCAGTACTTTTTAATTGATTTTTAGATGGATTTGCTCACACATTTTTCATGCGGCCGTTAATAGTTCTTGAGGTACTAACCGACCGATTACTCATGTGCTTGCTGATTAGGTGTATTAGTATTTTCTTCGTCTTGCACCATCTAAGGCTTAGCAGTGACTCCCAAACCAGTTGGTCTAAGGCACTGGGTGATGAAGCACCCTTGCTATATTTTTTATTGCTGCCTTGGTGATAACAAAACCAGTGTTCATTATTTTCCTCACCATTTTATCTTTTATTTTCCATTTATTATTTCCTTCATACTTTGGCTTTTAGACAAGAGCATTTCAAGGTATCCTCTACTATCCCGAGTTTCAAGATGTGTGTAAGTGCGTATAGTAGGGTATCAACATTCAAATGTTTGGCTTTCAGAATAGGAACTATTTTTCAGACTTATTTTTATCCTCAAATTAGTGACTTCTTTCATCTTACTAACCCTTTGGACAACGGCTCATAACTACTTATTACTAGTTTCGTTTAAGAAAACTTCTAATTTTCTTGGTTTTCTTAAATTTTTCTAATCTTTTGGATGTAATTTTTCACTATCTAATCTTTTATTATCAAATTAAATATTAAATATTTTTATATTTTAAATTTTTAAATTTTTTATATGCTTTTAAAAGTTTTGTGCTTATGCAAAGTATGATGTAAAATGATGCGTAAATAAGCACAAACCTCCCCTAAACTTGTTCTTAACAGTGTCCTCACTGTTGCTATCTTTTAAATCTCAGAAACCTGTAAACTTGGGAGGAAAAATTTGTTAAAGGGGACATGAAATATGATCGTGGAAAATCTCCCCCAAATTTATTCTTTATTCATGTACAAAAACTTTTTATGATTTTGTTTTGCAATTTTTTAAAATATTTTTTTCTAAAATTTATTTACAAATTGTCTCACTTCCATTCTAAAGATGTGACAAAATAACCAAGTCATGGAGGTGAGGTGGAGGAAAATCAGTCATTATAAATCGGCTCCTGTAAAAACAGGAGCTCCTTCTAGGGGTCAGTGGAAAAATACGGCTTTAGTCTATGTCTATTCACTTTAAAAATTGTACCGTTTTCGATATTTTCTACCTCAACTGCCCAGTGCGGGTATACATACCGCACAATAAAAGGTCTTTTCCACCGAGATCGTAGCTTACCCGCATGAAGATGGAGTCGTGAATCAAAAAGAAGGACTTGTTGACTAAGTGTAAAAGTTTTTCTCAAAATATTTTTATCGTGAAATACCTTAGTCCGGTTCTTTACAATTACAACATTATCATAAGCTTCATCACGGAGTTCACTTAGCTCGTTTAATTGCAGCTTCCGAAAGTTGCAGGCTTGATTTAAGTCAAAGTTGATTTATCTAATGGCCCACATTGCTTTGTGCTCAATTTCGACCGAAAGGTGACAAGCTTTTCCAAACACTAGTCTATATGGAGACATACCTAGATCGGTTTTATATGCAGTTCGGAATGCCCAAAGAGCATCCGTCAATTTGATTGACCAATCTTTTCAATTTTTAGCAACAGTCTTCTCCAAATTTTTTTTAATCTGTCTGTTTGAAATCTCAGCCTGCCCGCTCGTTTGGAGATGATAGGGTGTGGAAAGTTTATGGTTGATTGCGTATTTCCGCATCAAAGTCTCGAAAGACCGATTGCAGAAATGCGTCCCGTTATCGCTAATGATAGCGCGTGGGTGTCCAAATTGCGAAAAGATGTTTTCTTTTAAAAACTTAATGACAACTTTTTTGTCATTAGTGCGACAAGGAATAGTTTCAACCCACTTTGAGACGTAATCAACCGCAAGCAATATGTACAGATTCCCAAAGGAGTTGGGAAAAGGACCCATAAAGTCAATACCCCAAACGTCAAAATTTTCAACCACTAGGATGGGTTGCTGTGGCATCTCATTTCTCCGGGAAATCCTACCCATGTGTTGACACTGTGCACAGGTTTTGCAATGATCAAATGCATCTTTGAACAAAGTCGGCCAATAGAAACCGCATTGCAAAACCTTTTCCGCCGTCTTTCGAGGACCGAAATGACCCCCACATGCCTCATCATGACAAAAGATAGAACACTCTTGAATTCATCGTTAGGGACACACCTGCGAATGATCTGATCAGGACAATATTTAAACAGATAGGGTTCATCCCAGTAAAAGTGTTTTACTTGGAATAGAAATCGATGTTTGTCCTGTTTTGACCATTCGCGGGGAATAAGTCCCGTGGCAAGATAATTCACAATATCCCTGAACCAAGGTTCATCGGATACATTCAAGAGTTGTTCATCCGGAAAAAAATCATTGATCGGCAGGGTCACAGGTGAAGAAGAGATGCGTGAAAGATAGTCGGCTACAACGTTTTCACATCCTTTCTTATCTTTAATAACAAGATCAAATTCTTGTAATAGAAGGATCCAACGCATTAGCCTACCTTTAGCATCCTTCTTCGCCAAAAGATATTTCAAGGCGGAGTGGTCAGTGTACACAACAATTGGTGAGCCAATCAAGTAAGGCCTGAATTTTTCTAATGCGAATACAACTGCCAAAAGTTCTTTCTCGGTAATTGTATAATTAATTTGAGCATCATTCAGGGTTTTACTTGCATAATAGATCATGTGTGACATCTTTTCAATGTGCTATCCTAAGACTGCACCAACTGCAAAATCTGATGCATCACACATAAGCTCAAAAGGGTGGTTCCAATCTGGAGAAGATAGAACAGGGGCTGTAGTGAGAGAGTGTTTGAGTGAGTCGAATACTGCCTCACAATCCGAGTCAAAGTGAAAGGTTGTGTCCTTGGCCAAGAGAAGAGTTAAAGGTCTAGCAATTTTTCTAAAATCCTTAATGAATCTCCTATAAAAGCCTGCATGGCCAAGAAAAGATCGTATATCCTTGACGCATTTGGGATGATGAAGGTTTTGAATGACATCTATTTTGGCTTTGTCAACCTCAATGCCTTTCCGTGAAATCACATGTCCAAGCACAATTCCCTCTTAGACCATGAAATGGAATTTTTCCCAATTCAAGGTTAAGTTCTTCTCTTTACAACGAGTAAGAACTGTGTCAAGATGAGATAGGCAGTCAGAAAAAGAATCTCCAAATATCGAGAAATTGTCCATGAAAATCTCTAAAAAATTCTCGACCATGTCCGAGAATATCCCCATCATACACCGCTGAAATGTAGCGGGAGCATTGCATAACCCAAAGGGCATGCGACTATAAGCAAAAGTACCAAAAGGACAAGTAAATATGGTTTTGTCTTGATCCTTTTTGGCAATAGGGACCTGGTTATATCCAGAGTATCCGTCCATGAAACAGTAATAATCTCGACCAGCTAAGCGTTCTAGCATCTGGTCAATAAAAGGTAGAGGAAAGTGGTCTTTCCTCGTTGCGGCATTGAGTTTTCTATAATCGATACATACACGCCACCCAGTTTGAGCGTGTGTCTGGATTAACTCATTTACCTCATTTGTAATGACTGTAACGCCAGATTTCTTAGGAACGACATGAATTGGACTTACCCATTGGCTATCGGAGATTGGGTAAATGATACCATTGTCAAGGCATTTGACGATCTCTTTCTTCACCGCATCCTTCATGACGGGGTTCAACCGTCTCTGTGGTTCTCGGGTTGGCTTGGCTTCATCCATCAAATGTATATGATGTTCAACAATCAAGGGACTAAGCCCTTTGATGTCAGCCATAGTCCAACCAAACGCCTGTCTATTAGATCTCAATACCGTCAAAAGCGCATTCTCTTGCTCTGATGCTAGAGAAGCGGATATGATAACAGGTAAGGACTTATTCTCCCCTAAATATGCATATTTAAGGAGAGAAGGTAAAAGTTTGAGATCTAATGCGGGCGGAGAAACTATAGAAGGTGGGGTCAGCGAATGATATTCAGAGTCAAGGAGAAGCTCGTAACCTGCATAGGATACAGACTCGGAAGGTGATGAGTCAAGAGTTTCAGACTCAAGCGTGGAAAATGTGTCCTCACTAAGATGTGACAGATCAAACATTGATGTGCTAGTGTCATCGAGATTTTCAAAGCAAAGTTCATCAACTTCGCAACTTTCAGGAGCAATCTCGTGGACATAACAGACATTAAGTATATGAGCAGAGAGTTCAGATGGCTGACTTCCAATTTTGTAAATGTTCAGTTCAATTGTTATTTTTCCAAAAGATAGGTTCATTGAACCGTTTCGACAGTTAATGACAACATTGGAAGTAGCAAGGAATGGTCGACCCAAAATCACCGGAATTTGGTTCTGTGGGTTTGCTACAGGTTGTGTATCGAGAACAATGAAGTCCACAGGGAATACAAATTCCTCGACTTTTATCAACACATCCTCCAGTTCACCCCTAGGTTTGGTGATTGAACGGTCTGCCATTTGGAGAGTGCAATGAGCTGGTTTTAACTCTCCAATCCCTAACTGCTCGTAAACAGAGTATGGAAGAAGGTTAACACTTGCGCCCAGGTCAAGTAAAGCACGGTTAATATTTTTACCCCCAATAGAAATCGATATCGTAGGACATCCTGGGTCCTTACGTTTCTTTGGTAACTGTGGGGTAAAAGCAGTGCTAACATTATTAGTCATGAAAACCTTCTTTGGCACTTGAGTCTTCCTCTTCTTAGTGCACAAGTCTTTAAGAATTTTCGCATAAGCGGGGACTTGTTGAATAGCATCTAGAAGAGGGATATTGATATTAACCTGTTTAAATATTTCTATAATCTTCTCCATATGTGGACTTGATTTGTTACCCCTTAACCGATTTGGATAAGGAGCTTTAGCAATCAGAGCTGGGTCCATCATTGGAGAAGGTGGTGTGTGTTGAACTGATCCCAGAATAGGAGTGGGGGCTGTCTTTGGTGGACTAGAAGAGGTTTGCTGAGGTGTCGAGCCTTGGGGAAAACGAAGAATAGGCTCGCAAGAAGGTGGTGGGGTAGAAGAACAAGGATCAGAAGTAGAAGTGTGTGCGGAAGGAAAGGTCTCAGCCGGGGTATTATTGATAAATTTTTCATGATCATCAATCTCTTCCCCAACATGATTGTTCAGCACTCTTCCTGATCTCAACGTTGTGATGGCATTTACATTGTAATGCCCAGGATTCGGTAGGGGTTGAGACGGAAGTTTCCCTTTCGCTCATGCACTCATTTCGGTTTTTAATTGTGCAATTTGAGCTTCCATTGACTTAATACTCTCGCTTTGGAACACAGAGTTTTTCTTTATGTCATCGACGGAAGATTTCAACTCAGCCGAAACTTGCATGAAATTTGTCAAAAGCAAATTCAAGGTTTGTCCGAGTGCAGAGGAGTTATCAGTACTGGTCAATTGCAAAGAACTAGACGGTGCAGAAGTGTTGACCGGATTTTGAAAGTTTGGTGATTGATAGGGGTGCTGAGTCAGTTGAAGTGGCTGCTGTTGTGGTGGAGGACCCTTTTGAAAATTATTTTGATTTGGAACCGTGTTTTGATTTTATTGTTGGTTCCAAGCAAAGTTAGGGTGATTCCTCCAACCCTGATTATATGTGGAAGAATACGGGTCGTTTCTAAGTCTTTGTTGGAAAGAAGCATTGGTATGCTCTTGACCTTGAAACGGAGAATTTAAAGGACATTCTTCCGTAAGATGAGATGGATCAGAACAGCATCCACAGACAGTTTTGGGGAGTGACATCTGATTTAGGGAGGCTGCTAAAAATTTATGTTGCATAGCTTCGAGCTTCTTTTGCATTGCTTCCATTTCAGCTCTAACTCCTATGGAAAGATCAATTTGGTGAATGCCACCCCTAGACGATGACTGGTTTACACTCTCCCACTGTAAAGATTTTTCAGCAAAATCTTCTAAAAATTTTCAGGCTTCACCATCATCTTTAGTCATGAAAGTGCCTTGACACATGGATTCAAGGTTCTGTTTAGTGGTAGGATTAATGCCCTCATAAATGATTCTACACAGATCCCATCTAGGGATTCCGTGATGTGGACATTGAACTAACAGATCTTTGAAGCGTTCAAAACACTTCGAGAATGCTTCATTTGGAAGCTGGGTAAATTGATTTATTTTGCTACGGACTCGAGATATTTTATGATTCGGGTAGAATTTCTTAAGAAAAGCTGCGACGAATTCTTCCCAGTTTGAAATAGAATGTGCGGTTGTGTTATAAAGCCACTTCTCGGCTATATCGCACAAAGTAAATGGGAGAAGACGTAGACGGATAGCATCTACAGAAAGCTGTGAAGTACCCATCATAGTGCATACATTTTCAAATTTGGTAATAAAGACATATGCGTCTTCAGATTCGAGACTGTGAAATTTTGGTAGAAGATTGATGTATTGGGGTTTGATTTCAAAATTGTCTCCATTGGCTGGTAGAATGGTGAGACAGGTCGAAAGAGGATCTCACATAGGATAGCATCTCTCTTGGAGAGAGATGCAGGGTGGATTCTGTGCACCTACGGACGGTGGCAGAGTAGTGGTAAAGAAGTTCGATGGAGAACCGTCCATCGAAGTGGGTGTGGTAGGGGTTATAGAAAAAGTAGATGTAGAAATACCGACTTCGGAGTCGATAGGAGGAACGCGGACAAGACGGGCACTAGAATCCCGTGTCCAGCCGAGCATGCACTAAATGGTTTAGCACAAGTGGCAGCGTTGTGATAATTAAGGAAAAGATGAGTTTGGTGTTTGTTTTGAAAAAGATACGGATATTTAAAAAAATGCAAATCACAAACAATGCACAAGCAACCCTAAATCTAGTGGTCACCTAGGTCAAGTCTCTAGACCGCTCCTAGACTTCCAGAAGACAAGTCGCAAGATAAATCCCCTACTGCCTCTTTGTCCCTCCTGTGGCCAGGTAAGTGCTAGGTAAGTAGGAGGTTCTCCACTACGTAAGTAGTGGGCCTAATTTAGTAACCACTTGCCTTAGACACACTTGCCTTAGACACCACAAAAGAAACGCGGATAAGCAATAGATTACCCACGACCTCCTTCTGTCCTAAGTGAGCGCGACAGTTCTTAGAGTCATGTCTAGATATTTTTTAGTTAATGAGGGTAATGCGGATGCAGTTTTGTGATTTTTGGGGCTTAGGACGGGTAATGAAATCCCGACCTAATATGAATTTGGTCTTTGCCCCTTAATTTCCGTATTAAAAATGCAAACAACCAAGATCAAACACGCAACAATTTTTCTTTTTGCGGCACTGCGAATTTTTGCAAAGAATCCTGCAGAAATTGGTTAATGGAGCAAAGCAGAGAGGAGATAAGAAAGTAAGAAATATACCTGAGAATTTTCATACAGTGAAGCCCTAGTAATGCCGTGGAACCGCCGCGAAAATGACCTTTGTCGAGATACCTACACGAAAATTGGTACAAAGGCTTCTGTTCACTCACTGAACTCCCTGGAATATTCAGAAAATTTTTCCACTTGCTCCACAGATTCCAGATCTCCTTGCAACAAATCACAACAAATCGTTTAGCGTTTGTGCGAATTTTGATCTAAAAATTCTGATGGAATAATAAAATTTTCAACTCAAATTTCAAAAACGAACAAATTAGCACACTATCCCCGGCAACGGCGCCATTTGATTGATCGTTATCGTTGTGATGAAATGTAAAGTGTTCATAATAAAAAATATTTATACCGCAATCAATTAACGGTGTCAGTGTAGCGCGTTAATGAATACGGATCGTCCGCAAGGAAAGTGTGATTCGTTCGTAATTGTTTTAGATGAGTCAAAATGAAAATATAAAAGAAAATGCAAGAAAGTTGATTCAAGATTTGTAATATTTGATTTCAAGAAAACATAGAGAATATAGATCAAGAATCAAGAATCAAGAATCGTTAAGATGATATCCAAATCGAATTAGTTATCAAGATTTGTAAAGAGGCTCGTAGGAATCGATCCAATCGATAGTGATGATGAAGAATTAGGATTACAAATTCTTATCTATTGAAGATTTGTTACTAGATCGATGACAATCAACGAGATTTAGGGATCTCTTGAAGAAACTAGGGTTTCTTCATCATCATCCCTTATCCTTTCGTTAATTAGCATTCAAATTCTAGCCTCTAGGAAATTCAATCATCGATCGTTGATCTCTAATTAAGAGCGAAAACATTCAAGAAAGTATCTAGCTCGAAACTAGGTTGTCGATGATTCACTTTTCTAAAGTTTACAAAACTCATAAAACTTAAGAATCGTTCAAGAATGTAATCATCATCATCTATCTATTTTCTCGATTCCTCCACGAGCGGAGTTTTCACTCGAACATCATGAAAAAGAAAACAATCAAGAATTGGTAACTCATCACAATGCCTAAATGTAAAGAAAAGCAAGTTCAAGAATTTTCACCTTTTATTATTCAACATTTCGTTACAATTCACTCAAGACTACAAGAATTGAGGAGAGAACTCGATCGTCGAACTAGCTTTGCATCGTCTTCGTGAGTCGCGGATTGTCTTAGATCACTTGCTCGGATGAAGATCGGCGTTGCTTCAAAAAGGCTTGTTGGATCCTTGCTTGATTCGGTACTCGGTGATCTTGATTTGAATCAAATTGTGTCACTCAATTTGTGTAGAATTGATTTGAATCTCACTAGAATTTTTCTCTAAAATGATGAACAACCCGTAACGATGCCCTTGGGTCCCTTTTTATAGCCTTCTCCTTTAGCTTCCCCTAGAAGCTTAGATTAGCTTCCTTTAGAAGCTAAGCTAGGTTTAGCTTCCTTTACAAGCTAAGCTAGGTTTAGCTTCCTTTACAAGATTGGTAGTTGAGTAGAAACTTCTAGAATGAGTTAGTTATGTAGCTTACAAGAGAAGCTTGGTAGGTATTAGGCTTGTACAAGAAGCTTGGCTGTTAAGAGAGAAGGTTCTGGAGATTTCTGGAGACTGGAGTGTCTTGAAGAAGTTAGGCTATTGCAAGGAGAAGCCTGAAGATGTGTTCTGCCGACAATGTCTCCACGTGGCCGCGGATCCGCCGCAAATAGGCCCATTCGGCCGCGGATCCGCGGCCGTTTAGGTGGCTTAATGCATGAAACTTCCAGGGTACTCTTGTGCTGGCCTTAGGGTATTTTTCTGATATCTGGAATATTTTTATACTTTCTTGTTCACTACCAGATCACAAGTCTTGGACTTGGCGTATTTTCATCAGCACTTTTAGCAGTTTTGGCTTTTTCCCTGAAATTTCCTGCATACAATCTCGAGACAAACGTTGCAATATACAAAAGATCATGCGTGAAATAATAAACACTCAATTTCCCTCAAAATGCCGGTTATAAGGTATACCACATGTTATTTGGTATTTTACAGACGGATTGCTAATATGTGCTATATTCATACCAAACACCTTTAGATGATTGCAAATAGTAGGGAAATTGACGCGTTAAAAATGAAATATTTTCGACTGATCTGGTCCCGGCAACCAACAGCTCTTGGATGCACTCTCAAACCCATGAGCATACCCCAGTGGACCGTAATGTCCTTAAACTAGCTGTGGACCGTAACGTCCTTAAACTAAAACGATAGAGCCCAAATGCTCTTTCGTTGGATCAAAAATGATCCCGAAACTCCGTTAAGTAGATTTTAGTCCAATATCGGATTAACATATCCTTAGAAAATATTTAAGTTGAACTTAATCCCAAATGAGATTAACGATCCTTAAATCAAACCAAAACCAAATCTAAGAAAATACGGATTTGGACTAATCCACACCCTACGGGAGACAATTCAAATTTGTCTCCGTATACAATCCACGGGCAACCAAAAATAAAACAAACACACACGACACGAAGTGACCTTCTGGAGCAGGAGAAAGTGGTTATCACTACACGGTAACGTAATTAACTACAGGGGCTTGCGTCTGCAGGGAAGAGCGTTCCCACAATCAAAAACCCCTCACAACGAGGGGGAATCTGACGAAGTCTGCTACAACGGCCGCATTCGTCTAACCTCCAACATACGGTGCCATAAATCAACATGGCATCTTCGGAGAGGTGGACGGATAAATCCAAATAGCATCTGCCCCCAAATTCAGGCAAGACGATCCTACGCGGTTTCATCTCTGTTTTCGGTGGTAAACAGATTCTAGCACGCCCGGTGGGACCTCTTCCTCTTTCCACTCCACACTTCGTGTGTCTTGTTTGCGAACGAATCGCGATTTAATATGGTTGCCCTTGGATTCGAGGTACTAAGATTTGGTGTCTTGCTTCGTGTAGAAGAGAAGATGACGTCGATGTCTTCCAACTGCACCAATTGCAACAACAACTCCTACTCCGTCCCTGCTGGAGGAGTGACTTATGGGCCCCAAGCAGCCTCCATCTTCGCAATGCCAGTGGAACAGGTGACTCAGGCCACCACTGGAATTTTCTTTGGAACCATGCTCCCGCCAATGAGCTTCAATGCTTCAATGCCATCACAGGAGGCTCCAAAGAAGTCGATCTTCGATCGGCTTGCAACTACCATAGCCCCTCTCAATGGGTCGTCCAATTCCAACGCCTCAGTCTTTAACAAACTTGGCCAAGGCGCCAGTGGGCCTGTAAAGAGGCCTGCAATATCTGAAAGAGTTATCCCGAAGCGGATAGCCATTCCAGCTCCGGTAAACGAAGTCATCAAAGGGGCTTCTCCTGCTAAGGGATCGGTCTTCGCAAGACTAGCCGTTCTAACTCCTGCTACGGATGAGGTCATTACAAGTGCTTCCTCTATTCGAAAGTCAGTCTTCGACAAGTTAGACGTTCCCTTTCAACAGACGTCAGTCTTCGACAGGTTGGCACCAAAAGCAGCCTCTCATCAAAGCAAGGGGCATGACGAAGCCACTCCCTTAACTGAACCATTCCCATATGCACAACATGCTCGACGTCGCCACTGGCGCCGAGTAAGGAAGGCTAGGGGAAGTTCCCCCTCTGGACTTACCCCACCAGCTCCAACGGTGGAAATCGACGCTGCTATTCCAACTGGGAACAGTTTCGAGCTGCTTAGGAGGGTGTGTAAGAACTCTCCAACCGCCATACTGAAGAAGTCTCCTCCGCCTGTCGAAAACACAACACAGGTGAAGCCGGAACAACCTCCTCAGCGGTTGTCCTCTAAGATCCACAGAGTTTGGCGGAAAGTCCAAGACTCTGTAATTGACAAAGATTACTCTAACCGGTTGAAGAAGACGAAGGCTCGGCAAGAGGAGGACCATACCTCCGCCATACCACGAAAGGTATCATCTGCATGGGTGCCTTCCGCAACAGCCCCCTCAATTTCGACCTCCCATAAGAGGAGAAGGCCGGAGAAGATCTCCATGCCTGCGGTAAATTTCAAAGGCAGTGGACCCAAACACCCCAAGTCTGGTGGCATGGTAGTACACACGGTGTACATGGCTTCCAGAAAAGAGGAAAGCCGTACCTCTGCGGATCATCGACCGCTTACACGGTCTGTGACGAAAGCTCAGGAGCAACAATAAAAGCTCCAGGAGATGTTGAAAACAATGGCCGCACTCACTGGGCAGAAAGAAAGTCCGGAAGCATCGTCGGAACAACGCCAGGAGCAGGAGACCGACACCAAATTCCTACGGAGGGTGCTTGAAAAGAAAGATAAAGAGGCCGCGGAAAAAGTGGCTAATATAAAACAGATGGCGCTTCTGTTCCAAGACATGGTTGGGATGATGATCCAGCCGGATCCTCCAGCTGAAGACCCTCCAGTAATCATTGAGGACAACAGAGGGGAGACATCGAACCCTCCTCCGTCTTTATCAGCAGCTAGGGAGGAGACAATCTCCAAAGCTGCCCTTGACGACTATATAGCTCAACAAATACGAGCTCATCAGGCGAGCGAAGCGGCATGACAAGTCGTCAGAACTGGGCGACCTTATTCAGGCTGGTACGACCAAATTAAGTACCCGCCAGGATATACGATCTCCAAATTCCATGTGTATAAGGGGACGGGCAATCCACACCAACACGTTGCTCAATTCAGAGCTCTATGCGGCAATACTGGAGGCAATGACAAACTATTGCTTCGCCAATTTGTCGGCAGCTTGGCGGAGACGACATTTGAATGGTACTCGGAGCTTCTGAATGATTCCATCAAGATATTTGCAGAAATGGAGTTACTGTTTACACAGCGGTTCGCAAGCATAAGCGAGCGCACCCCAATCACAACATTAATCAATGCCAGAGTGAAGCCGGGAGAAACCTGGGTTCAGTACGCAATTCGGTGGCTGAACCTATGGTCGAAGTGTGAACATTGCATAGAAGAAGTTCCTGCTGTGGGCATGTTCGTGGGGACCCTTGATCCTCAGGAAACTATATCCCAGTTTATGATGTTCTTCAAGCCGACCACATTTCAAGCCTTGATTGACAAACTGGCCCAAATGGACCAGATGGGCCATAGGCCGTCATCTTCAAAGATAGATCTTCGGAATGAAAAGGGCAAAGGGAAAGCGACCTTCGTCTCCAATGCTCAACAACAATCGAGTGACCCGAAATCGGTCATTCGCCAAAACAGCAGACCGCGAGCCCTCGAAGAGAAGTTGAGACGTCCTTACTCGTTTCCCCAGGATAAAATGAGAAGACTATTCGGACTGGCGGCGCGCAACAGGCTCATTACTCCACCGGATCCGAGACGCCCACAGCAATCGGGCGACGTCAACAATCCCAATTACTGCCCCTACCACCGAATAGTGGGCCACCCAATCGAAGATTGCTACATCTTTAAAAACTGGGTCGAAGACCAGTACCAGCATGGAAAGTTCGCATTGTCCGAAAACTGGAAGGTAAACCCGCCGCAGTAGCATGTTCCTAAAAAGGTGGATACGCCGGGGGAATCGTGCTTATTTGTGGAAGAAGCTCCGTGGGAAGTGATCCTTTCAACTAAAACTAAAAGAATGCTGAAGGATCTTCAAGCATGTCCGGCGATTAGGTAGAAAAGCCCGATGGAGCCTGAAGTTATTGACGGAATGCTGAAGCCGCGCCTAACGCCAAAAGTTGGTAATGATGGACAAAACCTCCAGGCCAAGCCTCGGAAGTCTTTAAAGAAAAATAAGAAGGCCAAGAAGCCCATGCAGCTCGACGACAATCGTACGGGTCTGCAAAAGTACATCGACGAGCTAGAGGAATACAACCAAAAAGCGCGGACCCCAGTCACACTGAAAGAATTCCTCAAGCATATTCTTTAAAAAGGAGACAGTGACTTTGATGAATGAGACAACTCGTCAGAAGAACCCGAGGAGTATGTGGCAAGTTGCTACATGATCTCCCACTCATCGATAAACGGCAAAGAAGCTCCTGACGTAGAGAAACTGGGGGCGGATCCAGAACCAAAACTCATGGAACCGTCAGATGACCTCATCGATAAGCTGTTGAATGAAGCTCTTCAAAAGTGCAAAGATGATCGAGGATGTGAAGTGGCCATATACGAAAAGGCCAAGCATCGGCATCAAGCTGAAGAAACCCCGGTGATGAGAAGCCATAAAGTACCTCAACCAGATCAAAGCTCCCTTGCTACCAGCAAGAGCAGAATCAAGATAAGGAGGCAGTTCGCCAAAGCTCTGTTGATGGGAATGAAGATACCACATTCCAAAGAAAATACTTCCAGGAATACGTGCCCCGACGAACCGGATGTCCATCCGAAATACTGCTTGTATCATCGGAGGTTCACACACCCTACCGAAGAGTGCAATGCCTTCAAGAATTGGTGGCAGGGATACGTTGCCCATCGACAACAATTCAAGCGAATGAAGCGCAAAGCCCGTCGGGAGCAGAAAAGCACGGCAGACGAGCATGAAGGAACAGCCGGTAACTGTTATATAGTTGATGCCATCCTAACAAAAGGGAAGTCTCAAGTTCTTACCTTCGATAGCGATTCGGACGAGGAAATGGCCCTCGTCCCTCTCTTCAAAGAATCCGCCTCTGGAAAAGAAGAAGAGATGAAGAACTGTGAGAACATTCAGCTGCGTAACCGTACGTTGCCTGAAAATAGTCTCGGACCTTCAAGCCAAGGTTCGGGCAAAAGGGACAAAGGAAAGGAAAAAGTCCTTGAAGAGATTGCCCTCGATGATAGAATCGTCGAGGAGCTCGCAGCCAAGGACCCGCTAAAAAAGAACAAGGTGGATTACAATGTCCTGGCACATCTGAGGAAGATACCTTCACAATTGAGTATTTTGGATGCCCTTCTCCTGTCTAAAGAAGCACGAGATTCCCTGATCAAGACGTTACAGGAGCCCGACCAGTTTCAAGCCTTCCTGGCGGAAGAAAAGATGAAGGACGAGCTGGAAGAAATCCACACGGCTGATATCGCCTTCCGCGATGAAGACCTCCTTCTAGGAACGTTCGAGCATAATCGTCCGCTGTATATAATCGGGTATTGTCACGATATCAAGATAGGGAAGATCCTGGTCGACAACGGGTCCTCCGTCAACCTTCTCAATGTAAGGGTGTTGAAGAAAATTTGCATGAACGTGCAGCACCTGGCTCGGGATAAAATTACCATCTCCGGTTTTGACTTCCAATCATCGCAAACGCTCGGGTCTGTAATACTGACATTATGCTTTGGGCTGCTCGTCACTGACATCAAGTTCCATGTTATTGACGCCAAGACTTGGTACAACGCTTTGCTCGGCAGGCCTTGGTTACATGAGTACAACATCATCCCTTCTACACAACATCAGTATATGAAGTACTTCAAGGATGGCCTCGAGTACACAGTTACAGGGGAGCTAAACCCATTCTCTATAAATGAAGTTTGCAAATATGAACACGCCAAGTACTTCTTACCAGACTTCGAAGACATGGAAATGTTAGTTATATGTATGCCCTAGAGGCCATTACTGTACATAGGGTGTATATTGTAGTGGATGCTGGGACATATATAGGGAGGACTTTCTTGCTCGACATGATAGTATGCTATCTGGTTGCTCTTTACCTTAACGTGTACGCTGATTATCTCTCTGTTACATGTTGGTAAAGCCCTTAGGATGTGTACTTGACTACCTGGACTATGATGCAGATCATACTAGTGGGGACATGGTAGTCCATAAGTACATTCTTCAACGTCCCTAGTCGAGGGTGTATCGAGACGGGGCATCGATACACCAGAGTAGACTAGCGTATACCTTCTCGACCCATACAGATGGGCGATGGATGATCCCATATCCATTGGTGTTTGACATCAGAGATGATATACGGGTGCTCAGTAGAGACTGGGTACACTGGACGGACTCGCCGAGAACTCCCAGATGGTATTATACCTTACGTCAGATGGCAGTTCTCTGGTGACACTGGTACAGAGTAGTCTGTTGACCCGAGATCGTCATAGAGTCTTGTGTGGTTCCTACTGTGCTTTGATTTCCACCTTACCACGTCCAAGAGGGCATGCAAAACGGTGGCTTTTGGGTACAGTCCCGAATCACATGGAGGCAATGAGCGATAGGAGGGGATTCGTCTCTCCCGGTATAGGGAGTTGATGTTGCGCTGTGTTCGATTGGCTATAACCGGAAATCCCTGGCCAGGGTTGTTGAGATTTACTGGTAAGTGTTACCAGTAGTTTCTTGAACTGTTATAGACCTCATATCGACACGACTTATCGAGCTATTGGGGTCTGACGTTTACCACCCCTAGGCGAGATATGCGACATATCAGACGAACAGACCGGACTGTACGGTAAGTGTTACTGGTTGGATTCACAGGAGTGTGAGCGGGCTTGCTCGTCGATCTTCTGATCGCTCAATACCCGGGTGGCCGTTACGTTTAGCAGACCGTTTGCGGCTTGTGGGTGTTTGATATGATCATCACCTGCTGCCGGCGTATTGACGAGTCTTTAGAGTCCTACACAGAGGTTTCCTGGCTCAAGCGAAACGAAATAGGAGCGCATATGAGATATGTGCGGGACCGAGAATAATGCGTGTATGTGATATCGTATTTCATTCTCTCGATGAATGTGTCGAATGGTTGTATGCGATATAACCTAGTTATCGAATCAAGGATTGATTCGATAAATCGATACATTGTAATACTAGTCGGTTGTGTGCGACATGACCGGATCATTGAATCAAGTGTTGATTTAATGATTTAATGCATAATTATATATTTGATATATTACTTTGCATTAACTAGTATTGGTTCACTTTAAATGGATTTTCTCACTTGAAGTTCACGAGTTGTATATGTGATATACTTTTGTGCACTTGATTGTATCATGTTTGATGATACATGCTAACTTGGTTAAGTGTATGATTAAACCATGGTTAGTTAATCGTTAGGGTTTCATTTGATTCATTTATGCACTTATTTATTTTGTTTTGACAAAAGAAAAAGGGAAAATGGTTGCTTTCAAAGATGAAGCTTCATGAAGGTTTGACTAAAGTGACCATTTTGTCTTCATGTCATAAACCTAACCATTCACTAACCCTAGTTGATTCTCTACACCTAACCATGGTTTGCTTATGATAAGAATTGATTTTCTTTTCTATTTTATAATTCTTATCATAACATTATCATCATTTTCTTCTTCTTCTTCAAGAAGAAAAAGCTTGATAGCTTTAATGGCAAAGTGAGAAAAAGAGTGAGAAATCCAATTCTAAAGTGAACCCACCTCCTATTTCTTCATCCTCTACCTCTTGCCAAGTAGTATAGGGTGTTATCTTCACAAGTTTCATGACTTGGTGAAGTGGGAGCTTGTTCTTGTGATGCCTCGACGTAGATCATCTTCGGCATCGAAGCCGACGACCAAGCCCGCCCATTTTTCCGATGAAGCCGATGCCAGAGTCCGGGATCCGATTTGGACAGCGGAGGGACATCATCGCGGAGCTATGGAGGTGGAGAACCGGATCTACAAAGGTTGTATTCCCGTTCACTTTGTTAAATTGTTAACTAGTTGCTTTTGTCGCCTAAAATCTAGTAAACGATCCGTAGTCTAGGGTTTCTCGGCATCGTAAAATTTGAAATTGGCATGGTTGATGCCTTGTGTGACCTCTTTAGCATGCCTAGGAACCTTACAGTGGTATCGGAGCCTAGCTAGAGTCTTAGGCGATGCGTAGACGGAATTTCAATTCCGAACAAACCCCGAAACCCTAATCCGACCCGCTCTCTGGACTTTTTTCAAAAACTGGGATTTTTCCAGATTAAAAATGCTTAAAAAATTCAGCAGGGAATTCTAGGAATTACGATGCAAAAATTAACCCATGATATATTAATTGTGCGGCGGAACCGCGGCAGAAGCATGGTTTCTGCGGCGGTTCCGCGGCCAAATGAAGGGAGTTGCCTGTAGTTTTTGCACAGTAATTCCTCTTTCACAGTGCTGAGTTTTATGGGAATTTTTAATATTTATTCATGAGTTGAATTTTCTGGGGTTGTTTTGGGGATTCGGTGTTTCGATCGGAGTATCAGATTTTGTCTATGTGGCTTTCCGGATAATTTTTGAATATGTTAAAAAGTTCGACCGGATATAAATACCCAATTTTTCCCTGTCGGGAAATTTCCAAGTGTTGGATTTTTGCGTAGTTTAACGACGTTCTTAGTAGTGCAAGTAACTCGATGGACCCTCTAGAAGACAACAAACCTTAACTCGATTATGTGACCGTCTTGAACTGCCCTTTGAACCTTCGGGTTTGGGGCAGTACGGCGTGCCACATGTGAGGCGTTGGCTTGACCCTTCTACGGCTGAACCGTTGGTACTGAGGCACGAACTGAATGCTGTTAAACTTATTTCATGCGTTGATCTGTTTTGGGAAAACTTGGGTGTTTGACTGTTCGATCGGAAAGTTTAACATTTTCTGTTTATCTGGAATGTGATACAATACTTGGAATCCACAAGCAGTTATGAGATAACTGAATGAATGCTATAAACATAGCAGTTTAGTCTCACTTGATCGGTTGCCACGGAATTTTGATGTGATCAAAAGTCCGTCGCAATCACGTAGCGTACGCGGATACTCGCCGGGTAAACTTAATAGACAGCCTCACTCCATAGCCCCGACCAAGTGACTGTAGGAGAACCCCGTCGCCGAAAGCATCCGTTCGGGTGCTCGCGGCAGCGGTGTTCCGCCTTGGTGCACTTTGTCGACGGCATCGGGGGTGCGGCCGCCTATTGAAGTTTGCGACGAGCATTCGATCAGGATGTCGGGAATCTTGTTGAATTGCCCGACTTGATGTTGAAAAGAGTTTTCGAAAATGAGACTAAAATGCGGGGTTTATAATTGTTAGGCATGTGATGTTTAAGTAATTCATTTGATTAGGCATGCGATGTCTATGCAGGTTGCGGATTCCAACTGTTGTAGTTTTACACTTTCTTTTCTGTGACCGTAAGTGTAATATGTGATATCGTCGGTTTCGTTGCTATATGCCAACGACAATTGGGATACGCATATTTACTCACGTTGATGACATGTGATGTTATGTGTTGCTGGATATGTTATATTGGATCGTCGTGTTTGAATAGCCGGGGTTTTTTATGTGAGATGAGTGTTTTCATTTTCATTCATGTAAAAACTTGTATGTAATATTCTTTTATTGGGGCACTTCCAGGTTGCGGAAGTTGTCACCTTTTGTATATTATTTACTTTTCCGCACTAGGATAGACCCAAGGAGGGGAGCACAAGTAACCGGGTTCTGGAGTCCAGTGGGAGACCAACTCGAGGAGTCGAGTCCGGGTCTCCTAACTCTAGAATTGGTAGGGTTGCTTGCCGCTCTCGTAGGGGTCTAGGGGTGTGGGTTTGGCTATTCATCACGACCGTGGAATCCGTGTTTTATACTGGCTCGTATTGAAAACACGGACGTCCTAGTATATCCAATATTTCATATGTTTCTTCTGCTGCGATATCTGTGATGTGATCATGTGATGTTCTGTGATAGATACTGTATATTGTATATATGATATATTATATAGGCGTTACTTATGTTTTACAACCGCACTAGCACTGCACCGCTCTGCCGTTAGTTACCTAACCTAACGGTGCACGAGGGGACATCGAGGCGAATGCGGATGACATAAGTGTACGTCGTATATATCAGTGATGTTTAGGTACTTAAATGATGGGACTTCATTAATGTGATTAATGAAATAAAAGAAACCTAAGATGTTGTAGAATCGAATTTCAAAAATAAAACTGGTAGCTACAGTTCTTGCTTTGCACAGCGGTATATGCGATATATCCTGCACCTTATTCGATGAGGAAAGGACCGAGATCCCTTCACCGGGAATGACTCCTTTAGCAATAACTGGCAGATGCTACACACTCGGTTTGTCTTTTGATTGCTTTTAAGAGTTCTGCTTTGCACAGTGATATATATGATATATTCCGCACCTCATTCGACGAGGAAAGGACCGACGATCCCTTCACCGGGAGTGACTCCTTTAGCAAAACTAGAAAAGCCTAAAAAACACTCCATTTTAAAATCATTTGATTCTACAACGATATCAAGTTCATTACGCAATAGGTTTTCAGAAAAACCTGTCGTAGCCCTCCGTCATTTCAGATAAGTACTAGTTAGTATTCGTGCTATGTTTGTTGACTGTGTTAAGGCGTAGTGTGCGGTAGCAAATTATTGCTTATCTGTATTAGCATATGATGCGATTGGATTAGGGTAGTCGTGCGACTTTGCTGACTATGTTAAGGGTCGTGCGGGTGGGTTTAATTCAATCGGGAAATGACGGGTTGAACTTGACTAGCACTTATGATTTGTTGACTATGTTAAGGTCATATAGCTGCTAGGGGCAAAATTATCGGGAATTTCAAGTGTTGAAATTTGCAATAAGATTGCATACCTTCTATGAGATAGTTGGATCCCGATACCCGCTGCGAGTAAGAGTTACTCCTGGGAGAGTTTTACACATTACAATTAGCCGATCAAGTAGGTGTCTAGAAAGGTGTTAACGAGGTTACGCCTCTGGGAAAACGAGGTTTACATTAATTAGGTTCATGCGAAAGCACGGGGGACCTCCCTCAAAGTACCGACACTGGCCTGGCTGAAAGATTGGCGAACTTGTAGTGTGTAATTAATCCCGGCTAGTCTTTCCTTTTAGGGTTTGAAGGAAGATTTGATAAAAACAGTGGGAGCCATCCTGATTAGATAAAATAATAACCAATCTATTCTTGCAAGAGCGCACGCTGAGTGTTTTCTTCTCTCTCTCTCCAGGTAGCGACCATATCATGCCTTAATCAAGATAATAATACGGATTATTGACCGAACCCGCTTGTTATACTGAGCTGGGGAACGTTGGTCCCGCTCCAACTTATAATTGTTATAAGACAGAGCAGGAAATTGGGGAATACCAGATTTCCCGTGCCACCCAAACGAAGAGAGTGCATGCTGATGCATCATCTTCGGGTGTGCTCATTATAAAGAACTGTTTCTCAGTATCCTCTGAATCCTGGGTATTTGATACCGGATCAGGATCCCAGATATGTAATCTGTTACATAGGGCTACAAAAGGTAGAAAAACTGAGAACGGGTGATAAGTTTCATGAGGCAGAAAACGGGGCAAGTGATGCAGCCAAGTCTGTTGGTCACTGTCACCATGTATTACAAATACATTGATTCTGAACGAATGTTATTAGATACCGAACCTGATATACAAAATCATATCAGTTTCTTTATTAGTAAAGAAATGATAAAATTTTGTATTGTTGGATAATGTTTTGAACATTTCCTATATCAAAAGTTGATCGGTTCAGGCACGTTATCTAAAAGCATTGATGTTCTAAATTAAACTACAGTTCTTAGAATACAGAACACACACAAGAGGAAGAGTTCAGAAATGAACGAATCCTTCTTGAGGTATTGTAGACTAGGTCATATCAATGCGACCAGACTAGCTGAGTTACATTTAGATGCATATTCAAATCAGTTTGAATTTACATCTTGTGAAACTCGCCAGTCATGTCACAAAGATAAGATGACCATAGCTCTGTTTATTGGAAACAGAGAAAGAGTTAGTGAACTCTTGGGATGATACATGTTGATGTATGTTTGGTCCCCTGTCTACACATGCCAAGACTGGTTCTTTATACTTCATTACATTCTCTGATAATCTCTCAAGATTCAGACATATGTTCCTGTTGAAACACAAGTCCGAACCTTTTGAGATATTCACAGAATATAAGTTAGAAGTAGAGAACCAAAATACGGGTACAAGTATTATGTCCTTTGATGTGATCGAGGAGGAGAATACTTGAGCACGGAATTCCTGGACTATTCTAAAGGAGAAAGAGATTCTCCCTCAGCATTACTCCTCCGTATACACCATAGCACGATGGTATATCGGGGCGGAGCAGATACACCCTATTTGATATGGTGTGCTCTATGATGAGTACTACTGAGTTACCTATTTCCTTTTGGGGGTTATGCACTTGAGAAGCTGCATACCAATTGAATTAGGTTCGAATCAAATCAGTGCCTACCACTTCATATGTGATATGGAAAGGGAAGAGCCCATTTCTTAAGTTAGTTAAGATTTGGAGTTGTCCGGCCTATGTCTAAAAGCAAAATCTGGACAAGCTCGAGGCAAAGTCTGTTATGTAGAACTGGAAATGTTCCAGCTATACAATCTGCAGCCGATGATTTGATAGAACTATAGTATTCAATAGTAACCAACGAACCTCAGCCTCTCCGCCGATCTAGCAGGGTTCCTCACCCACCTGAGAGTTACTTCGGTTTCTCTATGACAGTGGGAGCGAGGATTGCATCATGAGATGATGACCCAACTAGTTTCGAGCTGGCTATCAGGAGTGTGACTTTGTAAGAATGGCTGGATGCTTAGCGATCTGAGATGGAATCCTTATACACCAACAAAGTATGGACTTTGGTTGCTATATCTGAAGGGTTAAATCCCCATCAGGAGCAAGTATATCTTGAGAAGATTACTTGGTGTAGATGGAAAAGTTGAGACTTTCTAAAGCTAGACTTGTTAAAGGTTTTTCGTCATCGACCAGGCGTGGATAATGATGAAACCTTTTCCAGTGGCTATGCTTAAGTCCATCCAGATCCTACTTGCCACGGCTACATACCATGACTACGATATCTGGTGGTTGGGTGTCATGACAGCTTTTCTAAATGATGTTTTAGAAGAGGGAGTCTATAAGTACACAGCCAGAGGACCTCGTAGACAGTGGGAGCAGCGGAAACGTGTACAAGATGTTTTATGTGATAAAGCAGGCATCGCGGAGTTGGAACGTCTGTTTTGATGTAGTAGTCAAAGAGTTTGACTTCATCAAAATGGTAGATGAACCTTGTATAAACAAAAAGGTAATAGGGAGCATGGTGGTGATCCTCGTAGAGTACGTGGATGACATACTCTTGATAAGAAAGAAGTTTCCTATGCTACGCTCGGTCAATCTCCGCTTATCACATGGATTCTCCAAATAGGATCAAAGTGATACCTTCTAAATCCTGGGTTTTAGATCTATGAGATAGATCTAATTGGATGTTAGGATTCTCACTAGTTGTAGTGAGATGATATCAAACGATTCTGGGGTGAATCACTGGAAGGGTTCCAGGGTGATAAAGACGACTGAATGTCTGTCACAGGTATTGTCTTTACCCTCAGTAAAGGGACGGTATGTTGGAAGAGTTCCAAGCTAAATACCGTGGCATACTAGACGATAAAGGCACGATACATCGCTACTTAAGATGCTACCAAAGAGGATGTTTGGGTGTATATTAGTTCATGAGATGAACTACGTTCCAACCATTGTGAGACAATGGAGTTGTGGCTTATGCCAAGGAACGCCGGTCCCATCAGTGATCCAGACTTATTCTAAGGCAGTATCGCCTGATCATGGAGATGGTTGATCTCCAGGGTGATCGAGGTTAGGAAACCAGACTCAGAAGATAACACGGCGGATCCACTCACGAAGGCCTATTCCCAGAGAGAGACTTTATAGGATGGTTGAGTATGAGATACTACAACCACTGCTACAGATGGCCCTAGTGCAAGTGGGAGATTGTTAGTTATATGTATGCCCTAGAGGCCATTACTGTACATAGGGTGTATATTGTAGTGGATGCTGGGACATATATAAGGAGGACTTTCTTGCTCGACATGATAGTATGCTATCTGGTTGCTCTTTACCTTAACGTGTACACTGATTGTCTCTCTGTTACATATTGGTAAAGCCCTTAGGATGTGTACTTGACTACCTGGACTATGATGCGGATCATACTAGTGGGGACATGGTAGTCCATAAGTACATCCTTCAACGTCCCTAGTCGAGGGTGTATCGAGACGGGGCATCGATACACCAGAGTAGACTAGCGTATACCTTCTCGACCCATACAGATGTGCGATGGATGATCCCATATCCATTGGTGTTTGACATCAGAGATGATATACGGGTGCTCAGTAGAGACTGGGTACACTGGACGGACTCGCCGAGAACTCCCAGATGGTATTATACCTTACGTCAGATGGCAGTTCTCTGGTGACACTGGTACAGAGTAGTCTGTTGACCCGAGATCGTCATAGAGTCTTGTGTGGTTCCCACTGTGCTTTGATTTCCACCTTACCACGTCCAAGAGGGCATGCAAAACGGTGGCTTTTGGGTACAGTCCCGAATCACATGGAGGCAATGAGCGATAGGAGGGGATTCGTCTCTCCCGGTATAGGGAGTTGATGTTGCGCTGTGTTCGATTGGCTATAACCGGAAATCCCTGGCCAGGGTTGTTGAGATTTACTGGTAAGTGTTACCAGTAGTTTCTCGAACTGTTATAGACCTCATATCGACACGACTTATCGAGCTATTGGGGTCTGACGTTTACCACCCCTAGGCGAGATATGCGACATATCAGACGAACAGACCGGACTGTACGGTAAGTGTTACTGGTTGGATTCACAGGAGTGTGAGCGGGCTTGCTCGTCGATCTTCTGATCGCTCAATACCCAGGTGGCCGTTACGTTTAGCAGACCGTTTGCGGCTTGTGGGTGTTTGATATGATCATCACCTGCTGCCGGCGTATTGACGAGTCTTTAGAGTCCTACACAGAGGTTTCCTGGCTCAAGCGAAACGAAATAGGAACGCATATGAGATATGTGCGGGACCGAGAATAATGCGTGTATGTGATATCGTATTTCATTCTCGTGATGAATGTGTCGAATGGTTGTATGCGATATAACCTAGTTATCGAATCAAGGATTGATTCGATAAATCGATACATTGTAATACTAGTCGGTTGTGTGCGACATGACCGGATCATTGAATCAAGTGTTGATTTAATGATTTAATGCATAATTATATATTTGATATATTACTTTGCATTAACTAGTATTGGTTCACTTTAAATGGATTTTCTCACTTGAAGTTCACGAGTTGTATATGTGATATACTTTTGTGCACTTGATTGTATCATGTTTGATGATACATGCTAACTTGGTTAAGTGTATGATTAAACCATGGTTAGTTAATGGTTAGGGTTTCATTTGATTCATTTATGCATTTATTTATTTTGTTTTGACAAAAGAAAAAGGGAAAATGGTTGCTTTCAAAGATGAAGCTTCATGAAGGTTTGACTAAAGTGACCATTTTGTCTTCATGTCATAAAACTAACCATTCACTAACCCTAGTTGATTCTCTACACCTAACCATGGTTTGCTTATGATAAGAATTGATTTTCTTTTCTATTTTATAATTCTTATCATAACATTATCATCATCATCTTCTTCTTCTTCGAGAAGAAAAAGCTTGATAGCTTTAATGGCAAAGTGAGAAAAAGAGTGAGAAATCCAATTCTAAAGTGAACCCACCTCCTATTTCTTCATCTTCTACCTCTTGCCAAGTATTATAGGGTGTTATCTTCACAAGTTTCATGACTTGGTGAAGTGGGAGCTTGATTTTGTGATGCCTCGACGTAGATCATATTCGGCATCGAAGCCAACGACCAAGCCCGCCCATTTTTCCGATGAAGCCGATGCCAGAGTCCGGGATCCGATTTGGACAGCGGAGGGACATCATCGTGGAGCTATGAAGGTGGAGAACCGGATCTACAAAGGTTGTATTCCCGTTCACTTAGTTAAATTGTTAACTAGTTGCTTTTGTCGCCTAAAATCTAGTAAACGATCCGTAGTCTAGGGTTTCTCGGCATCGTAAAATTTGAAATTGGCATGGTTGATGCCTTGTGTGACCTCTTTAGCGTGCCTAGGAACCCTACAGAAAAGACGTCGCAAACCGGAGAACAAGCAAAAAGCCATCGCCACTATCCCGACATTTAGGAGCGATACTGAAGAGGATGAAGATATGGTCTACTTGGGGCAACCCCAAGGCAACAGGACAGAACCATCCACTCCTATTTTGGTCTTTGACAGTGACTCTGAGGATGAGGCCAACGCGGTATTCTCCGTCCGCCCGTCAATATAGACCTTTGTTGGAGCTGACCAGAGTTTACAGATTACCCTGGTCCCGCAGCGGCATTACAAAGAACTTAATGCACTTGGTACGTACAACGTGCAAGATCTGCAGACCTTCTACATCCCTCCTCGCCAAAGAAGTGAGAAGGCGATCCTTTTCTACCAATCTATGGAGACTAGAGTGAAGAAAGAAGTATGGTACGGTGCCGAACCTGCGCTCGACAGGCTTCAACCAATCCGTCTGCCCAGATACTATGCAGAGGGACAGAAAAGGCTATTGAGACGCCAAGGCGTACCGTTCAAATAGACTGCTCGACAAGCCCAGTTCTATAACATGATTTGGGACGTTCCCAGGACTCAGCGAAAGATGCCTAACGGGAGAATGGAGATGAATGGCCTTGGATACGTTCGGTCCAATAAACGGGAGCGGTTCTATGGCTGCCATGTCATAAATAACTCTGGTGGAGAAGCGAATGCATTTTCGGACAGCGCTGATGTCGAACCAGAGCAAGATCCCGCCGTACGAATATCAAGTCCGTCATTCGAAGAGCAGATTGACAAGATAATAAGAGAAGCAGGTCAAAGGGGTCGGGATGACCATAGCCGCGAAATGGCCATTTACGAGAAAGCCAGAACGCAACGTATCATTCAGAAGGCTACGGAGGATGACGATCCCCTTCACCCTCAACCCATTGTGCGCTCCTGTGGCAAAAAGAAAGCCCGACGCAGAAGCAATGATAAGATCAAGAACGGGGGCGGCATTCAAAGACAGCGAAGCGGATCCAAGAAGCCACGCGAGCGAGGAAAAGTCAGCTGGAACCCTCTTTCATGAAGAAGATGGGTCGGAAATACTCGTTCCCTCAAGACAAGACAAGGAAAATATTCGACCTTGTCATGAAGCATCAAATGATGACGCTCCCAGAGTCTCGATACCCCGAACAGATAAACGAGGTCCTTCACCCGGATTATGGCTCCTACCACCGAATAGTGGGACATTCTCTTGAAGACTGCTTCACTTTCAAAGACTGGGTTGAAGATCACTATCAGCAAGGCAGGTTTGCTCTATCCGACAGTTGGAAGATAGCCCCTCCATGAAAGCATGAGCCGAGAGCAACCTACACTGCAAGGGAAAGTCCAGATCAGCATCGAGCTTGGAAACGAGCTCGTACCTGCCATATGATAACATTATCAAAGGAGGGAGAGCACGAGAATATGGAAGACCTCTCCCAATGCTTCGCAAATGAAGATGAGAACGAGCTGATTTAAGAATTTCCACCAGCGCCAAAAAAGCTGGAAGATAGAATACACACCACAGCAGACAATCTGAGAAAAATAGACTTGGGGACGGCAAACGAGCCAAGGCCAACGTTCTTCAGCGAGCTACTATCTGAGAAATAGGTAGCCACGTTAAAGGACGTGCTTATGCAGTATAAAGACTGTTTCGCATGGAACTATTCCGAGATGCCGGGATTAGATCCAGAGATAGCTGTGCATAGACTGGTAATATCGCCGAACGTCAAGCCAATCAAACAGGCGCCAAGAAGAACGCGGCTCGAGCTTGAGATGAGTATCAATGCCGAAGTCAAGAAGATAATCGACTCCGGCATCATCCAAGAAGTTCAATATCCTGACTGGATCGCCAATATCGTTCCGGTTATGAAGAAAAATGGGAAAGTATGCATCTGCGTAGATTTTCGGGATCTCAACAAAGCTTGTCCGAAAGATGACTTCCCAGTTCCTGTCACCGAGTTGATGATCGATAACACATCCACCCATGAAGTCTTCTCCTTCATGGATGGATCCTCAGGGTACAACCAAATCAAGATGCATCCTGAAGACCAAAAGCACACTGCTTTCCGGACTCCGCTAGGCATATTCTGCTACAAAGTGACGCCATTCGGTCTGAAGAACGTTGGCACCATCTACCATAGGGCTATGACAAAGATCTTCGACGACCTCGCACACGAGATTGTTGAATGTTATATCGACGACCTCGTGGTGAAAAGCAAATCATATGAGGAACACTGGAGCATTTGAAAATAGTGTTCCAGCGTCTTTGGAAATATAATCTGAAGATGAACCCTTTGAAATGCGCATTCGGAGTTTCCTTAGGCAAATTCCTAGGATTCATCGTACGACACCGAGGCATCGAAATAGACCCATCGAAGATCAAGGAGATTATGGAAATGCGTTCGCCAAGAACTCTCAAGCAATTACGGTCTCTCCAAGGAAAGCTCGCGTACATCCGGCGGTTCATAGCTAACTTCTCCGGCAAATGTCGCCCCTACAGTCATCTAATGAAGAAAGGGACCCCGTTCGTTTGGATCCCAAATGCCAAAGCGCACTGGATGAAATCAAGCAATATCTGCAGAACCCGCCGGTACTGACCTCTCTGGTCAAGGGAAAGCCCCCCATCCTGTACACAACAGCCCTTGAAGGTTCTTTAGGTGCGTTATGGGCACAAGAGAACGACCAGGGGAAGGAGAGAGATCTCTATTATTTGTGTCGAATTCTCCTGGGGGCAGAAAATAACTACTCCTCCATCGAAAAGCATTTCCTGTCACAGATTTTCGCAGTTACAAAGCTCAGACATTACGCCTTGGCAAATGAGGTCCATCTCATATCAAAGGTGGATCCTCTCAAGTATTTGATGTCAAGAGCCATGCTAACAGGAAGGCTTTCCAAATGGGCCCTCCTCTTGATGGAGTTCTCGATAGTATATCGACCCCTCAAGGGAATAAAAGGCCAGGCCATTGCCGATTTCCTCGCTGAGTATCTGATACCTGCCGACTCTCCCTTGAACTGCGAATTGCCGGACGAACACACGTTTGACGCAATCGACGGGGAGAAAGAAGGGAGTGATACCCGATGGGAACTCTACTTCGATGGATCATCCTCCTTGTAGAAGCAAAATCAAAACACCCGCATGATTAAAGCCGCGGTGGGCCTTATCTTCGTGACTCCACAAGGAGGGATTATGCGTTTTGCCCTTTCCTTAACGGAGCCAAGAACAAAAAATGAGGCTGAGTATGAAGCTCTGATAGCAGGTCTCGAGATTGCTGTCAACATGGGAATCGAAAACCTCCTCATATATGGAGACTCCCAGCTGGTCGTTAGCCAAGTAAATGGCGACTACCAGACGTGCAAGCCAGAACTGATCAGGTATGGTGAAAGAGTGCAGCAATTGCTGATGCAAATCCCCTCCTACACCCTGGAAAGCATACCGCGTGCGGAAAATAGCAAGGCAGATGCGTTAGCCAAGCTCGCTAAAGAACCGGCCGACGAAAAGCTCGATGAAGTAAAGATCATTATGCAAAGTCGCCGGATTCTCGCACTAGCAGAAATATCTCCGAAGACGTCTAAAGGAGAGGAAGCAACCGAACAAGAGGCCTTCCAATTGGAGAATGAAGAAAGGGCGAATGATTGGAGAGAAGTCTTCATAGACTACTTCAAATCCCATCGAACGCCCGAAGATGCATCGTCAAGACATCATCTCATGAAGCGAGCCTTGTCTTTCGCCTTCTTCAATGGTACTCTTTATAAGAGATCGTTCGATTGTCTATGGCTGAGATGCCTGAGACCAGAAGAAGTAAAAAGGGTCGTTCAAGAAACTCATGACGGATTCTGCGGTTCCCATCAAGCTGGGCCAAATATGAAGCTGAAGATCAAAAAATGGGTTACTATTGGCCCACGATGATTCGGGACTGCCTTGAGTATGTGAAGCAGTGTCACTCGTGCCAAATTCACAGGGACTTCATCCACCAGCATCCAAATCCGCTACACCCAACATTTGCTAGCTGGCCATTCGAAATGTGGGGAACCGATATAATCGGGCCCATCGAGCCAGCGTCATCCAATGGACATCGGTTCATACTAGCAACAACCGATTACTTCTTTAAGTAGGCAGGAGCAATACCGTTAAGAGAGGTGAAGACAGAGAGCATCCTCCATTTATTCAAAACGCATGTCATCTACCGGTTCGGCACTCCGCGACGGATCGTCTCGAATAACGGGCTGGCATACAGAAGCCATAAGATCAGCCGCTTCGCACAGCAGCATAAAATAGTTTGGAGATATTCTTCATTTTATAATCCCCGAGCTAACGGTCTAGCTGAGGCTTTCAACAAGATCTTGACAAAGATCATAAAGAAAACAGTGTCCAAAAATAAGAAGGACTGGCACGAGAGATTGCATGAAGCTTTCTGGGCTTATCGGACTACGTTCAAGACAGCCACGAACACCACGCCATTTGCATTAGTATTCGGCACGGAAGCGGTACTTCCTTTGGAGATAGAGCTACCTTCTCTACGAGTGGTAGTTCAGTATGAACTAACGGATGAAGAAAATTCCCATCTTCGGCTCGAGGAGCTAGACGCCCTTGATAAAACTCGTCTCATAGCGCAGCAAAACCTAGAAGCTTACAAAGCAAGGATGGCGCATTCATATGAAAGATTGACTAGGCCGAGAACATTTCGCCAAAGTGAACTCATGCTAGTCGTAAAAAGACCTATGATCCCCAACCGTGCCAAACAAGGGAAATTCGAGCCGAACTATGAGGGCCCGTACATCATAGACAAGGTCTACCAAGGTGGGGCCAATTTGCTCATGGATATGCATGGCGAAAGACCCTTCCGGCCAATAAACGACCGGTTCCTTAAGAAATACTACGCTCGAAAAGTCACGGGTCGGGTTAATGATGGATGACGACGCTCGTGTCCGCTCGCTATCTCCCTGAGTCCAAACTCTATAAGTAGTATTCAGCGAAACCTCGCCTCAAAAGAACCATGGACCGCAACGTCCTTAAACTAGCTGTGGACCGAGATGTCTTTAAACTAACAATGGACCGAGATGTCCTTAAAAATTAACATTGGACCGAGATGTATTTAAACTAACAATGGACCGATATGTCCTTAAAAACTAACAATGGATCGAGATGTCCTTAAACTAACAACGAACCGAGAAGTCCCTAAACTAACAACGTTGCCTCAAACACGACGATAGTGGAGTGCAAGTCCACAAGTCCCAGCGGTGAGAGATGCGACTCAAATCCCACCGGCGAACAAATAGGCCACATGCGGCGAAACTATTCTCGAGAGTTTCATCGTTAAAAAAAAGTACGTCCACAAGCGAGATGGGCAAGGATGGAAACCCGAAAGGGCTCCATGAGTAAAAACAGCAGGAGTACCGGCGAGTTTGTGAAAACCCGAAAGGGCGCAACCTCGTTAAAATAAAGACACATGCAAGGTCCTCTCAACCTTGTGAGGAGAAAATACCTGCGTAAGATCCTTACGACTCACAAGAGAGCAACACACCTAGGGATCCTCATGATTCCTAAGGAGAAATTGCACTTACGAGATCCTCACGACTCGTAAGGAGAATTCCCCCTATGAGACCCTCACGGCTCGTAGGATTCAAAAAGCCTTAAGCTACAGGGATCTGAACCTGTTTTTAAGCCATCACATTCCCCAAATTTCCCTACAAGTGGTTCAATATTGACCCTTATATACAATCCACGGGCACAAATAAACGTTTCCACCACCAAGTCCCACCAACGACGAGGAATGTCCTCATGTGGTGAACAACACTTATAAGTCCTCTCGACTTATAAGGAGAAAACACTCTTGTAAGAGCCTTACGACTTATAGGAGAACACACGCTTAAGAATCCTCACGATTCCTAAGGAGAAAACGCACCTACGAGATCCTCACGGCCCGTAGGGAGAAACATCTTTATGAGACCCTTACGACTCCTGAAATCAAAAGCCTTAGTCAACAGGATCCTAACCCTGTTTGCTAAGCCACCTTTGTTCGAACCGACAAAGGCAAATGATGATCGCTCCCGGTAATGTCCCAATGGTAGCGATGCTGATGCCTGAATCGGTATCAAATTCTAAGTCCTTTCACGGCAAAAGATGATTCGCTCCTGGCAATATCCCAGTCGCAGCGATGCTGATGCTACGATTGGTATCAGGTCTTGAGTTCCATACTCGCAGCAAAAAGTCAGCGAGCCATAAATGCATATGAAATAGCTGAAATGATAGGGCAACTTGCAACAAAAATCAGCAAGTAAAATATATGCATACAAAAATAGACGAAATGATTGGGCAACTTGCAATAAAAAGCAGCGAGTAAAGAAAAAGAAAAATAGCCAAAATGATTGGGCACCGCAAAAAATAGCCGAAATGATTGGGCAATCGCGACTCTCGCGATCTAAAAAGCTGAAATGATAGAGCATCGCGGAAAGAAATAAAATAAAATGAATCTTTTTCCCTGCAGGTGAGATCACATTGACCCCTGTATACAATTCATGGGCACAAACAGAAAGGGAACCATATCGTCCCACCAGGCTTCGCCAAAGGGAAGCCACATCTCGATGTCTATACCTACAGCCTATAAATCAATAACGGCGTTCCTTCTCGTTCCAACCAAAAGCAGATACGACGTCAGCAAAACGGAGCCACGGCGAAGTCCCCTAGTTCCAAATCTCGACAGTTCACAGACAGCCTAGAGACTACCTCGGAGCAACGACAAAGTCCCCTAGTTCCAAACCTCGACGGTTTACAGACAACCTAGAGACTACCCAGGAACCATGGCAAAGTCCCTAGTTCTAAGTCTCGACGGCGGCATTTTCAGCCTAGAGATCAGCCAACTTCGTTCTTTCTCCTTCCAGCAGGATACGGACTAGACATCAACAAACGGAGCCATGGCAAAGTCCCCTAGTTCCAAATCTCGACGGTTCACAAACAACCCAGAGACAACCTCAACACTCTTTGTAATATTGCAGACACAATGTCAACCAACGAAGCAAAGGAAGATCCCTAACTTCAGGGTCTTGACGGCAACTCAAATGAGACCTGAAAGACTATCGGAGACCATCCCACTCCAGCGCGGAGTGGTCATGACTCATCGGGGCTCCCAAACTGAGCCTAACCTCAAGTAAAAAGCGATATGAAATATCCCTAACGCTTGCTCTTTCGACGGTAATATTACCTGGAGGATTACTTGAAGATGTCTTGTCTTGCCCCCGAAGAGATTAGAGGCACGACAGTCGCGGGGTTACCCGAATAGCAAGATTGCATATCGGGGAATATATCGGCCAACATGACGGTGTGCCGGGTAAAAAATCCTAATACCACAAACTCTAACGGACTTCTATTAGCTGGAGTTAACTGTGACGTTAGGAAACCTTTGCGAGAACTTCTCGATCCGTCTCGACTCATAAGGAAATTAGTGTCCTTGCGAGAACTTCTCGATTCGTCTCGGCTCGTAGGGGAAAGCCTTAGGCAATGGGGCTAAAGACTTGTTTCCTAAGCACTGGGGCCCTACAAGTCGGTCCAAGATGGACTATTGCATGCTATTCACGGGCTACACTCTCCAAAATCGAATATCGACAAAGAGGGAAACAACCACTTACGAGTTCTCTCGACTTGTAATTGGGAAAAATTCTCTTGTGAGATCCTTATGACTCTCGAGAGAAAACACACACTTAGGAGTCCTCACGACTCCTAAGGAGAAAATACACCTACGGGATCCTCTCGACTCGTAGGGAGAAAAGTCTTTATGAGACCCTCACGGCTCATAAAGTTGAAAAGTCTTAGGCGGCAGATCTGAACCTGTTTCTTAAGCCATCGCTGCCCTGCAAGGAGATCAAGATAGACCATCTACAAGACGCATTTGCTAAAAAGGACGCGCCATTATGAAATAAAATATATCTTTTATTTATGAATCAAAATGAATAAAAGATACTCTCATTCAGGAGTAGATACAAAAAAGGGGAATATACAAAAAAATCTTTAAGCCGGCGGATGGTGCAATAAGTTCGTCAATTCATCATTCTTCCGCTGAGCCTTGGCTTCAAGCTTTGTTATTGCCACAAGACGGGTCTCCGCCTGAGACTGTTGAGCCTGATACGAAGCGAACCTACTCTCAAGCTCCTTTTCAGTAACTTTATGAGCTTCAACCATCTCGCGGGTAAAGATAACGGCTTTATTAAGAGCTACCACCTCTGTGATAGCTTCTTGAAGCACCCACCAAATTTCGTACGCACGGGTGGTCATAGTGGTGAGTTGAGCTTGGAGCCCCTAGAGCGTTTGAAGCAAGCTCCCTCTCTGAAAATTTCCGGTTGAGCCTCTTCTCGCAAGACTGTAGATTAGCGGCGCACCGCTCAATCCACCCCCGTAAGCTCACCTTTGCAGCTAAGAGCTCGGAAGGAAGGCGTATACACTCAAGATTATATAATCAAGCCTTCACTCGGCGACAATACTCAACCCAATCATGCACCAATGTTTCATCATGATAAGTGGCAAGGAAGGGCAAAGAAGAATTGGCTTCGACAGTGAATTATTCGGCCGTAATAGAACTACCAGCACGAAGATCTTCAATGAGGGCCGACAAGCAGTGAATGCTTTGTTTCGCCATCCTTTCAGACGCACATCGGGCATATAGGCCCGGCGGCATAAAGATTCGGGACTCTAACGGAGCCGGAGCTGGCAAAGCTGTCAAAGTTTATGACTAGTCAACGAGACTGGTAAACATGGAATAAACGAAACAATACCAAGGGTAAAGTTTTACTTACCCACAGCCATGCAAGGGGGGTTTGAAAGATCCCCAAGCCCATCAAGGATCTCCACTTCATCATCAGCTTCCAGAACCGCGGAGGGCATGTTAGCATCATCGTAAAAAAAAGTGATAAAAAAGCAAAGGGGTCAAAGAACACCGACCTTGCCTGGAAGAAAGGACGATGCTTTGCGGGGATATCGCCCGTAAGGCAGCCATGTCAAGTAAGCGCCGGAAGGACTTCCTGGGAGATAGGTCCACTATAGAAGCCGCCAATTTCCGCAGTTCTGAAAGAAAGAAGAGTTCAGATAATGAGGGGATCATTAAAAATAAAATGTAAGAGGTTACCTTCGACGCTCCGCTCTCCTTGAACTGGAGGTATAGCAGCTTCGGCAGCCTCCTCTGCGCCCTCAGGCACATCATCGGGGATATTTGCTAGTGTAGCAGCGTCCAGTTGCGGAGAAACAACCGCCACTTCAGGCTCAAAAGAGAGAACAGTGGCCTTGGCGGTCCTTCCTACAATCTTCAAGACGCCACCAGAAAGATCCATTGGGTCTACGACTGTAACACTTTGAAATTTTATTAGAATGTTTTTCGTGTTAATTAACAATTGTGCGTGTTATTATATGTGTACATAGGATTATTAGTTATTTTAGTCGTGTTACCCTAATTGGAAAATTTTCCATTTTGTTGTGTACACTTGCACACTTAGCCATGTTGTGACTTAGGTTAAAGTGTTAACCATTCTATTTCATTCTTGCATGGTTCATTTTTATTCCCCACCCTTTTTCCAAATCAAAACTTTTTTTAAAATTCAAAATCCAAATAGAAAATAGAAGCATGGTGTTAGGTGAGAAATTTGACTTTTGGACCCATTTCTCTCTCTCTCTTTTCTCTCTTCCACTCTTCTGAAATCCCTGCAGAAATTTTAGCAGCAAACCCTATCTTTTCTTCATCTTTTCTTCTCCTTTTCACTTCTCTTAGATCTCTACACAAACCCCACACCAAAACCTCACATTTTCTTCACAAAACCATGGGAAAAGGGATCTTTTGAGGTGTTTGGAGGAAAATCTGCACACTTGAGGCTAGGGCTGAGATTTTAGGTGTTTCATAAGGTCTTTTGAAGGTATTAACTCATGTCAGCACTCCTTTTCCATAAACTTGTAGTATTCTTTAGCAAAATTCATGTTTTGATGTGCTTTTTAGTGATATTGAAGGGATTTTGTGGTGATATGTTAAAATTTACATTTTTATGGCTTGAGTAGCTTGGTGATGAGTTATTAGGGTGGTTTTAAATTGGGTTTTGCTTCAGGTTTCATAAAAATACCCTAAACTATCATTTTAGTGTAAAGGTGTTGTTTTTAATTAGAAATAGGAATCTGTTGGATCTGCTACAACCCGAGTTATTTCAGAATGAAATTGTATTTACTGTAGCATATATAGGGGGTATAGAGTGCACACACAAAACCTAGGAGCCCAATTCCCCAGACCGGCTGCCGAAAAATGCATTCTGGCCGCAAATTGCGGCCAGATGAGTGAGTTGGGGGTTGGGGATTGGGGCTCAGGAGTCTGCTGCTTTGTGTAGTATTGTGATATATATAGTTTTGTAATATCTTTCCTGTATAAAAATCTGGGATCTAATACCCTATTTTCCGTATTTTAAACTTTCACGACACGCGTGATACGTGTGTGTGGGTTTGGGGTTTCTGCATATCGCGACGCGTCGGAGTGACTTCAGGCGTGTAATCACACGTTTTAGCGTATCGCGCACACGCGCGCTTGGTTTGCGATACGGGTTTCTAGTTGACTTTAAATGTCGTGTTTGTATGGTTTTGAGCTTATGTCTGATATATTGTGAAATTCTAGGTTCGCAGGCGAGTGCGACGGACGCCGCGAAGAAGGGGAAACAAGTCGTCGTCTATACCTAGCGAGAGACTACGGTGAGTAGATTTGACATCTACGGAGAAATCGCCCGCATGGCATTATGCGTCAGGGCTGATAGGACCTTGTAGCAGCATATTACATTTACATACATTGACTGTTCATGGCTACTATTTTGTGCATACCACATTCCCTGCTATATGTATATAAACTAAAATTGATAGAACACCGCACCATTACTAACGGTTCATGTTGCACGAGCACTATCCTGCATGTTACACACACACCGTTAGTAATTGCCATGACACTCACACTGTAGAATTTCCATGATCATTATGCTGTAGCTCATCTTTTATGTGACTGGACATGATATTCATACTTGATGCATATATCACATTGCATTGACTTGCATATTGGTTTGGATTACATGTAATTTCTGGATTTGGGAACCGTGGCTAATTCAAAGAGAATATGTAATCATTTCAAAACTCGGTTTCCCTAGACATGATATTTAGGTGCATCCACCATGTGTTTTCTCAGTGCTAGAGTGATATATGTGAACCCGAATCGAGGAGATTGGATGAGGCCGATTACGGGTACATGGTGGACCCGGTATGGTACCCCGGGGCGAGAACGGTTTCGCTGTGTAGTAGACGGTGGGCCTGGCAGAGGGACTACTACCTACTGGTGATTGGTTGGACCTGGCGGTTATCCGGAGGATACTGACCAGAGTCGATAGATGGATGCGGGATGGTCCGTACTGCCGGGGCCGAGGGCCGATACCGCAGACGGAGCCCGTGGGTTGATCCGGACTGACGGATGCCCGATGGATGAGGATTTGCGTGTCGATGCTGGACACGAGTATTTATGATATTTGGGTGCCGATGTTGGGCACTCGTGATTCTTAGAGATTTACAGGATTGGAGGGCCGATGAGAGTGCCGGCGCCTGAGCTATTTGGGGGATCTGGGTGCATTGATGGACACTGATTATATATCCCACGTTGACATACCGTATAGATATTATATTTCCCATGCTCAGCATTCATTATTTTATCTCATCCTGTAGTTATATTACCTGATAGAGCACTTGTAACATTATTGCACATACTGCTTATCTCGCATTGATATCATCTGCTGGCATATGATAGAGTAGCGCAGTACGTGCATGCTCGCGATTACCTTTATATGTTATTTCTATTCACGAGTTGGCAACTCACCCCCGTTGTGCCACAGTATTTACGGGTTGCCCCTCGGAGTAGTCACGGCAGGCTGCTTTCTTACATCTTTTGGCTACAGATACCACTGCAGTTGGTGTGTGAGCTGTTTTGCTGTTAGGTAGGTTGTGGTATCTGGTCACTTTTATTGTACACACTTTTGTATCTAGTATTCTCCATCTACCTTATATGTACTTGACTTAGAGACAGTGTGAGGACGATGATGTATATTATTTGTATTCTGGTGTCGAGCTCGTTGTGAGCCGACTTTACTTATGCAGTTATTTCTATCTGTGATGTTCCCACTTGTTGCTCTTGATCTTCGCTACGGCGTCGTATATCGCTATCTTGGTGATTGTTTACTTAAGATTTATTATCACTTTTTAAATGCTTCCATTTAAAACTTAAAACACTCTATACTTTTACTGGTTTGATTTCTGGGTTTTCGGTTCACTTAGTCGCGTTACGCCTGTAGACGTTACATGGTTAAGTGCCGGTCACGGGACAAACTTTAGGTCGTGACAAAGTTGGTATCAGAGCATAGGTTTTTACCTTTCGGAGTGTAGGATGACCCTGGTATGATGGAGTAGGTAGCTGAAGCAGAGTGGCGTAGCGTGCGTATTTTCCGCGGCATGCTCACGACACGGTACTCCGCCAAAGCGACCTTAGGACTTGTTGATTTAAATTCCTTCTTGAGTATATACATTTTTGCGATTCGATTTCCATACCCTTATCGAATCCTACTTTTCCTTTCAGCCATTATGCCGCCAAAGACTACGAGGGCCCAGGGAGCGGCCGCGAGGGCCGAGATTCGAGTTGACTCGTCCGAGACGAGGACTGATCCGGGTAGTACACCGGTTGTGCCCGAGCAGGCTGTTCCTGCCGTGACATATCAGATTGCCATGTTAGGGGCTGGTGTGCAGAGATGCGCCAGACGGTGGGATCCAGTATGCAGGAGATGCGCCAGATGATGGGATCTCTAGTTGAGACACTTCGAGCGCAGCGACCAGAGGTAGTTCCACCTGTTGCAGGGACCGCGGTGATACCCACAGCACAGGCAGTTGTCCCTACAGCTACAGAGGTCATCTCCATATCGCTATCAGAGTTTATGAGGCTGAAGCCTCTGGTCTTCACTGGCACTGATGCAGCCGAGGACCCACATTCCTTCATTGATAGGATGGCTCGGATATGCCGTTCCCTCAGATGCGCAGATGCGAGATGGGTTGAGTTCGCGAGCTTTCACCTGGAAGGTCTTGCGCAAAAATGGTGCGAATCAGTCGAGAAGGTGTTCAAACCATAATATTGCATTTTCATTCCCCTATTCTTATCCGTTTTATAAATAAACAGGTACTCTTGACGCACGTTTGTTGCATATTACAGGATACAGGCTCTTGGAGCAAAGACAGCGAGAAAAGACAGAAGATGATACAAAAGAGAGACTTTTGACCAACAAGTAGACGGATCCTAGTCACGAAGAACAATTTACAATTGTATAAGGCAATGCAGTCCGAAATGTCAAAGTGAACGGTCAAAAGATCCTTACAAGTTTTCACTGAAGATCTGGAAAAGACCAAGAAGCCAAACAGAGAAAAATAGTGAAGAATAAACAAGCCCAAATACCCAGAATGAAGACCAGAAATTTTGGTGAGCCAAGCCCACCAAAGGGCCGCGGAACCGCGGCCCAAGGCCTACATTTGCCGCGGTTCCGCGGCCATTAAGTGCCCGTGTCGGTGGAATTTTTCTGTGTCGGTGCGTCGGTGCGGGTGTTGGGATTTTCCGAGGGCAAATCTGTAATTGCACATCTACGAGACTCTGAAACCCTAATTCTCCTGTTTACTTATAAATTGTAATCTCAGATCTGTAAAAATTATGCCTCTTTTCAATAAATAAAATTCAGATCTGTTCTGTATTCTTGCTTGGAGGGAGCCATCAAATTAGTAAGTAATTTTATTTCTGTGCTTTTTATTCTCTTTTAATTAGTATGTTTTTTCATCCCCTAATGAGCGAGTAATCTCCTCGCTTGTTAGGGTTAGCCTTAGGGAAAGGTTTGAGAGATGAGATCTCTCACCCCTTTCATGCCCCTTCACAAGAATTAGAACTCCATGCATACACGCACAACCGCTCCCTACGGCACCCTACCCCTCGAGGTAACGGTGACACCGTAGTATAAAGGCCCGGTTGCGCGTGTTTTCCATAGAGATTAGGGTAATTATCAATAAAGGAAGAATAAGAATCTAGAGGAAGAAACATCTTCCCAAAAGATTCTTATCCACTTTATGGATAATTACCGCAACATCTAATAGATCAAAAATAGGGCAATGAAAGCGGTGAGGAAACCTTTAATCTCCAAACTTCCCTTAGACCTAACCCTAGCAAGACTTTAATTTAGTTTAGTGATAGATCTAGGTTTTAGATTTAATCAATCCAAACAACATTTGGAATCAACTCGTTAAAACACATTAAGAAAATTACCCATCTCTGTGGATCGACCCGTACTCACCGGCTAGCTACAAAGCGACGCTGTTTCTGATTACGGTAAACTTATATTTTTGGACTAATCAAATGGCGCCGTTGCCGGGGATGGCGTAAAAATTCTTTTGTGTAATTTCGGGTTGATATAAATTTTAAAAATTATAAAAATCTGAAAATAAAAAAAAAAAAATTATCAATTTTGATCTGTTTGAAGGGTGTATCTTTTGAATCTTGCAGGAATAGCGAGGATTCTAGGATCTGGGAATTTACAGAGAGGAAAACAGAAAGTTGTATATCAAAACAGAGAGCAATTATCATAACAGAGCAGTACCAATTTTTCCAGAGCCTAACTCCCTCAACCGACCGCCCTTCCGTGGCAAAACCGCCCCCAGACCGCGGTTCCGCGGCGGCCACGTGGCCTCGTTGCGCAAAAACTGCTATGTTTTTTTTATAAACCCTTCCTCTTCCTACCTCAATATATCTTTTGTGAAATTTTCTGCAGGAATTCTTTGCGTAAAAAATTTTTTCTCCCCCTTCTAAATAACAGATTTTCTGCAGGTTTCTTTGCGCTGCGCTAAAAAATTGATTGCAAGTGAATTTTATTGTTTTGCATAATTTAATCGGACTTTAAGGGGCTAATTGACCAAACTCAGATTGGGTGTGGATTTCATCACCCTTCCAAGGACCCCAGAAATCAACTTAAAGCATTTTGCATCGACCATAATTAATTAAAAAATACTAGATTCAGCCCTAAGGACATCGAGCTCAATAGGAAAAGGACTAGTATAGGCATCAACCGTTTATCCTAACTGACTTTGCGGTGTCTAGGCTAGTGGTTTTTAATTAGGCCCACTACTGTAGTTCCTTCCTACTTACCTGGCCGTACTTGTCGGTGAAGAGGCTGTTTGAGGTCCTATTTCTAGCCCTAGTTAGGAGCTGTCTAGCAGACCTAGGCGACCCTAGATCTAGGCCTGATTGTGCATGTGTGGTTGATACATTTGTGTCACGAGTCTCTTTTCAAAACTTCTTTGCAAAACTCTCACATAAAAAAGAAGAAAAAATCTTTTCAAAACTAGCAACTTGTCGCTAAGAAAACTTGCAACTCACTTCCATCACTTCCCTCCATTGACGTTATCTTACCCCCACATTCTGTTTTTCTATTTTTTCTGACTACACTACTCCTTTAGTGTATGTCACTTTGGACTAGGGATACTAATGCCCGATTAGTCCGTGTTTCGTTGGTACCGACCGACGAACCCTTCGACGAACCCTTCGTCGACATTCCGTCCATTTCCTTACCTCCACCTTCAAATTCTTCTTTCGAAGGTATATCGGGACACGACCCCAACGATACCTTACCGACGGGAATGATTCCACCTCCGTTAGGTGCGAATAACCCGAATCTTCCGCCTGTTGTAGCGCCCGCACGAGTTGCGCTCCAGGATCTCTTTTACCCCATCCGCACTTCTTTACCTACATGTCTTTCACCCCCACCGGCAAATGGGGACAATTTTGAGATCAAACCACATTTCATCAATATGCTGCCAAAATTTCATGGTTTGGAATCGGAAGATGTGTATATTTTTATTAATAAATTCCAAAATGTGTGCGCTATGATGAAAACGACACAATTAAGTGATGACGCTATAAGGCTAAGGGTCATTCCTTTCACCTTATATGACCTAGCCGAGAAGTGGCTATATAGCACCGCATCACATTCCATTAGAAATTGGGACGAGTTTGTGAGAGCTTTTCTGAAAAAGTTCTATCCTCATCACAAAACTGCTAGAATCCGTAACGAGATTATACAATTTTCACAGCTTCCTTCCGAACCATTTTGGAAGTGCTTTGAGAGATTTAAAGACCTACTTGTTCAATGCCCTCATCATGGGATCGAAAGTTGGCAACTTTGCCAAACATTATACGAGGGATTGAACTCGGCAACGAAGCAGTTGCTAGAAACTATATGTCAAGGTCATTTTCTTTCCAAGTCTAGCGACGAAGCTTGGCAGTTTCTTGAGGATCTTAGTGAGCAAACAATTCAGTGGGAAAGTACCAAGACCACATCATCTTCTTCTGTTGGTCAATCTAGGGCAGGCATACATCAAGTAGATATGTTGATTGCTATGAAGGCCGAGATGGCCGCACTTATGAAAAAGCTAGAAGCCATTGAGACCAAAATCTCATCGTCTTCTCCTGCCCCTGCTTTACCCACACGAACTGTTTGTGCTTGTTGTTCGAATCCATCGCATCTAACCGAAAAGTGTCCTTATAATGCACCTATTCAAGGACAAGATCAAGTCAATGCTGCATTTCAGCAACGACAAAGAAACGATCCGTACTCTTCGACATACAATTCGGGGTGGAGGAGTCACCCAAATTTCACTTGGAACCAAAATCAACAAGTCCAAGGAAATAACAATTGTCAAAGACCTCCTCCTCCACAACAACAACAAGCACCTTCACAAACTCAAAACCAGCAACCTTTCCAACAACAACCTTATACAAATCAAACTAACAATTTGGTTCAATCAAATGATGATAAGGTTATCTCGCTCGAAAAAAGTCTAGATGCATTTCTCAAGCAATCTACAGAATCCGCAGCAAGATTTGAAAATTATGTTCAATCTTTGATGACTAACAATGCTTCACACGATCAAAGTATCAAATCTATTGAGGCACAAATTGCACAATTAACTGCTGCGTTGAGCGAGAGAGAAAAGGGAAAGCTTCCATCTCAACCATTGCCAAATCCCGGTCACACACAAAACGCATATCCCAATCACAATGTAAATGCGGTGACCACGTTGAGATCCGGAAGAGTGTTGCAAAATAATGTGGGAACTAGTGATGACATCCCCGCCGGTGGTTCTTCTTCTTTTTCTCCATCGTCATCTTCCCCTTCTTCATTTTCTTCACTTTCTTCTTCACCTTTTTCTTTAGAGCCTATTCTCCACCCTTCACACGGCTCTACTTCTTCTAGCTCGAACGGACCCATTTCTCACAACATGAACACATCTACACCGGGATCCGTTTCTACTCCACATTCTACTCCACAGACATTTGACTCAACGAATTTTCAAAATGCTCCATTCCCAAACAGGTTGAGTCCTAATAAACCAACTGCACAAGTGGAGAAGATTGTGGAGATATTTAAGCAGGTTAGCATAAATATACCTCTCTTGGATGCAATCCAACAAGTCCCTTCATACGCGAAAATCTTAAAGGGCTTATGCACCTCGAAGAGAAAGGCATCTCAAGTACCCAAGAAAGTGCTAGTGGCTAGTGCAGTGAGCAATGCTATTAACCACCATCAAACCTTACCCGAAAAACGAAAGGACCCTGGCTGTCCTACGATTTCAATCACAATTGGGGATAAGAAAATTAATCGAGCATTTTTAGATCTTGGGTCTAGTGTTAACCTGATTCCCTACTCCGTGTACGAACAATTAGGGGTTGGAGAGTTGAAACCCACTCGTTGTACTCTCCAAATGGCTGATCGATCAATCACCCATCCAAGGGGTCAGCTAGAGGATGTGTTGATCAAAGTTGGGGAGTTCATATTCCTCGTTGATTTTATTGTTATGGATACACAACCTGTTGCTAACCCAAGAAACCAAATTCCGGTGATCCTCGGTCGACCATTTTTGGCCACTTCCAATGCTGTAATAAACTATCGCAATGGCTCCATGACTCTATCCTTTGGGAAGATGTCTAGTGAGTTCAATATTTATAAGATGGGAAGTCTGCCCCCCGTGCCTAAAACTAGTACACGAGAAGTTTGCTCTATTCACGAAATCACGCAGGAGGACTGCGAGCTTGAAAGATTTCTATTTGATGAAAACAGTTTTGACGCCACTAGTGCGTCCCTCCTTGAGCCTACCACCGTTGGCACAACCGATATTGATTATGAATGTTTCACTTTTTCGGATGATGACGACTCACAGCCCGAATATGAGTCTTTTGAATTTGTGGATGAGTTAGTTGAACCATCCGAATCGGTTGTTTGCAGTGATTTCGAACCTGTGTTGGAGTCCTTTAAGTTCGAGGTAGATTCCGCAATGATTCTTTCGCCTCCGAAACTCGAACTCATGTCCTTACCGCCTCACCTTAAATATGCTTACATAGGTGAGAATGAGACTTTTCCCATTATGATATCAGCCTCTCTAGCCTTCGAGCAAGAGAACGCTATTTTAAAAGTCTTACAAGATAGGCGGCAAGTTTTCGATTAGACTATGGCGGACATTGAGGAGATCAGTTCCCTTATAATTGAATATCATATGCAATTGATGGATGATGCCAAGTCAATAGAGGACCCACAGAAACATCTTGGGGATATTGTGGTTAGTCAACCTCCTCTTTTAGAATTTGAACCACCCCCATTTCTTTTGAGAAGCTACGAGAATGCCAACATTCCACTGATTGCTGATCATTCGCATTCTCGTTTTAATTCATCACCCCCTCCTGTCTATTCACCTCCATACCTTCCATACCACTACTTCTATCTTCCCCAATTCTTTATGGATCGCTACGACTTATTCTTCCACCAACTGATACTCTTTACTGATAAATTTTTCAACTGGTTGGTGTTAACATTTGGTCTATGCAAGGTTTGGCAGTAATGTCTGACTTAGTTTAAATGAAGTTTGGTGGAGGGTTTTTCTGTATATATTTTTGTTTTTCTTAACAATAAAAAATTTATTATAAATAAACAGGGGAGTGCCGGTATTTTGACCCTCTTGGTTTAGCATGACAGTGAGGACACTGTCAAGTTCAAGTTTGGGGGTATGCTCGGTATGTCTTCTTCCTTCGCATTCATTTGTACATATTTTTTGCATACTTATTTGAAAACCCATAAAAATTGAAAAATTTTGAAAAATTATAAAAATAATTGTATTCAATTTTGGCCTTATTTGACTAGAGTTTGACATATAGGTTAACTAGCTAGGAACAACTAGATCTTAGACTTAGTGAATTAAAAACCCTAAAAATAACATTCCTTAAAGTTTAACGGTAGAAAGTATATGCCTTGTAGTTTATTTAGAAATAGGCAAATTTTGGGTTCACTTCTTGGACTAAGTCGAAACAAGGGAAGAATATTGATGTTTTTATTGGAGTATAAGTTTGAAAAATAGTTCCTAGCTTAAGTCTAGATTCTGAAAATGTATACCCTACAACTTGCACAATCACGCATCTTGAAACTTGGAATAGTAAAAGAGACCTTGAAATGCTCTTGTCTAAAAGTCCTTAGTACAATGAAAATAAAGAAAAAAAAAGTGAATAAAAAAAAATGGACACTGGTTTTTGTGATTACTTAATGCTCTAAAAATAGAAAAATCTTTAGCGAGGGTGCTTCATCACCTAGTGCCTTAGACCAACTGGTTTGGGAGTCACTGCTAAAAGCCTTGGGTATTGCAAAAACTAGGAAGTACGCTTTAAAGTGCTAACGCATCTTGTAATCGGTTGTTGGTACCTCAAGAAGTATTAACGGTCGCATGAAGGATGTGTAAGCAAATTTCATTTAAAAAATTCACTAATCAATAAGTGCTTTGGACAATGGACGAGAGTACGATTGCTTGATTTGAATTTCCAAGTGTAGGGGTGATATTTACACACACGTGGGGATATGTGATTAGAGTTTAGATCAGAGAAAGGAATGAAAGATAGAACTTGTATCTTTAGTAGAGTTGATAGAAATTCCTAAGTAGAGATGAAACCCTAGAAGGAAGACTTAAGAGATGCCAAAAGCTAAGTAGGTCTACATAACATATATAATCTTAAGTTAGATGATTAGGAAGTGTGAAGAATATGGGTGGATAATTTACAAGTCGATGATTATAGAATTCCTTGCTAGAAAACCTAATTGGAGAACAAAAGTCGAAAAGCCGAATTGATAGGATTTTGTGGGTGTAATCCGCTGAAAACCCTTAGGAGACAACACTCCTCCTACTAGGGACACCTAGAGGTTTAACGGCTTGTTGCACGAGCTCAGTGCAATCGCGTTTCCCTGCGAAAGTGCGGTTAGGATTTTAGTGAATAAAAATAAGTTTGCTCGAGGACGAGCAAAAGATAAGTTTGGGGGTATTTGTTCAGACCATAATATTGCATTTTTCATTCCCCTATTCTTATCCGTTTTATAAATAAACAGGTACTCTTGACGCACGTTTGTTGCATATTACAGGATACAGGCTCTTGGAGCGAAGACAGTGAGAAAAGACAGAAGATGATACAAAAGAGAGACTTTTGACCAACAAGTAGACGGATCCTAGTCACGAAGAACAATTTACAATTGTATAAGGCAATGCAGTCCGAAATGTCAAAGTGAACGGTCAAAATATCCTTACAAGTTTTCACTGAAGATCTGGAAAAGACCAAGAAGCCAAACAGAGAAAAATAGTGAAGAATAAACAAGCCCAAATACCCAGAATGAAGACCAGAAATTTTGGTGAGCCAAGCCCACCAAAGGGCCGCGGAACCGCGGCCCAAGGCCTACATTTGCCGCGGTTCCGCGGCCATTAAGTGCCCGTGTCGGTGGAATTTTTCTGTGTCGGTGCGTCGGTGCGGGTGTTGGGATTTTCCGAGGGCAAATCTGTAATTGCACATCTACGAGACTCTGAAACCCTAATTCTCCTGTTTACTTATAAATTGTAATCTCAGATCTGTAAAAATTATGCCTCTTTTCAATAAATAAAATTCAGATCTGTTCTGTATTCTTGCTTGGAGGGAGCCATCAAATTAGTAAGTAATTTTATTTCTGTGCTTTTTATTCTCTTTTAATTAGTATGTTTTTTCATCCCTTAATGAGCGAGTAATCTCCTCGCTTGTTAGGGTTAGCCTTAGGGAAAGGTTTGAGAGATGAGATCTCTCACCCCTTTCATGCCCCTTCACAAGAATTAGAACTCCATGCATACACGCACAACCGCTCCCTACGGCACCCTACCCCTCGAGGTAACGGTGACACCGTAGTATAAAGGCCCGGTTGCGCGTGTTTTCCATGGAGGTTAGGGTAATTATCAATAAAGGAAGAATAAGAATCTAGAGGAAGAAACATCTTCCCAAAAGATTCTTATCCACTTTATGGACAATTACCGCAACATCTAATAGATCAAAAATAGGGCAATGAAAGCGGTGAGGAAACCTTTAATCTCCAAACTTTCCCTAGACCTAACCCTAGTAAGACTTTAATTTAGATTAATTTAGTTTAGTGATAGATCTAGGTTTTAGATTTAATCAATCCAAACAACATTTGGAATCAACTCGTTAAAACACATTAAGAAAATTACCCATCTCTGTGGATCGACCCGTACTCACCGGCTAGCTGCAAAGCGACGCCGTTTCTGATCACGGTAAACTTATATTTTTGGACTAATCAGAAGGGTAGAGCGGTAGGTCTTCCTCCTATGACCTGGACAGAGTTCGTGGCGCTATTCCTTGCCCGCTTTCTTCCCCTGAGTGTCAGAGATGCTAGAGCACGCAGGTTCGAGTCCTTACGTCAGACTCCGGAGATGTCAGTGGCAGAGTATGATGTCCTGTTCACCGAGCTATCAGTTTATGCTCCGTACCTAGTGGCTACTGAGGAGTTGCGAGTCAAGAGATTTGTCCGAGGCTTGCTTACACCACTGTTTTTTGCGATCAGCGCACAGCATTACGAGACATATGCAGCAGCTGTAGACGCATCCCTATTAGTCGAGGAGCGCCTTGCTGAGACTTTGGCAGTCCCAGAGCCGAAGAGAGTTCATGCAGATACATCAGTGCAGAGACAGCCTTTTCGGTGCCATGACAGGCACCTTGTAGGTGGCAGAGATTTGGGGCGAGGCGGGTTGTTCAGCTCCTATCCCTAGGAGGGTCAGCGACCATCATTGGGATGTTACCGTTGCGGGAGTTCTTATCATTGTGTGTGAGATTGTCCTGAGATACCACGGAGGGAGGCGGCAGCACCGCATGTCACATTACCACCTTCACCACCCCAGAGGGCATTGCTTATTGTACCTACTGTTACTCAGCGTCAGACTCATGCACAGAGAGGTCGTGGTCGCGGAGGATTTGTTCATAGAGGACGAGGTGATCGAGGCAGAGGACAGCCAGCTGCCGGCAGGGGACAGTCAGTCGCAGGTGGAGGACAGGCGCGAGTTTTTGCTTTGACTCATCAGGACGCGCGGGCGTCCAATGCGGTGGTCTCAGGTATCCTTCTAGTATGTTCTGTTGATGCACACGTGTTATTCGATCCCGGATCCACACACTCGTACGTATCCACATACTTTGTGCCGAGTTTGGGTAGAGAGTCCGGTTTGCTTGATCAGCCGCTTGTTGTGACTACTCCTGTGGGAGAGTCGTTTGTTGCTAGGCACGTGTTCCGATCCTATATCGTCCGTATTGGCGGGAGAGAGTTGTCGGTCGATTTGATCTTTCTTGAGATGTTGGACTTCGACGTTCTTTTGGGCATGGATTGGTTAGCCACGTGCTATGCTTCTGTTGACTGCCGCGAGAAGAAAGTTAGATTTTGTTTTCCCGGCGAGTCGGTTTTTGTTGTATTGGGGGACCGTGGTGCCACCCCTCATAGTGTGATTTCTTCTTTTCACGCTGGACAGCTTTTGAGGAAGGGATGTCAGGGATTTCTCGCCTATATTTGCGATACTAGAGCTACAGAGGTTCCGTTGGATCAGGTTCCGGTTGTTAGCGAGTTCCCTGATGTGTTCCCTGATGAGCTTCCTGGGCTACCGCCCGAGCGTGATATTTCTTTCTGTATTGATTTGGTTCCTGGCACGGGGCCTATTTTTGTACCGCCTTATCGGATGGCCCCGGCGGAACTTAGAGAATTGAAGGGTCAGTTGCAAGATTTGCTGGATAAATGACTTATTCGACCCAGTGTTTCTCCTTGGGGTGCTCCAGTCCTGTTCGTTAAGAAGAAGGACGGCATTTTGCGTCTGTGTATCGACTACCGCCAGCTGAACAGGGTTACAGCGCGGAACATATATCCTTTGCCACGTATCGACGATTTGTTCGACCAGCTTCAGGGGGCAGGATACTTTTCGAGGATCGATTTGCGATCAGGCTACCATCAGCTGCGGGTTCGACAGGAGGACATTCCTAGGACAGCTTTTCGCACGCGCTACGGCCATTACGAGTTTCTGGTAATGTCGTTCGGACTCACCAACGCGCCAGCAGCATTTATGGACTTGATGAACCGTATTTTCCAGCCGTATCTTGATCTGTTCATCATCGTATTCATTGACGATATTCTGGTGTATTCTCGGAGTAGAGAGGAGCACGAGCAGCACCTGCGGATTACACTGCAGACCTTGAGGGAGCATTAACTTTTCGCCAAATTCATCAAGTGTGCTTTCTGGCTGGACAGCGTAGACTTCTTGGGGCACGTGATTACACGAGATGGTATATGTGTAGACCCGAGGAAGATTGAGGCTGTTCGGAGTTGGCCCAGACCCACATCAGTTACGGAGATTCGCAGTTTTCTAGGGTTGGCAGGCTACTATAGGCGATTCATGCAAGGTTTCTCCCGTATTGCTACACATTTGACCGGGTTGACCCGGAAGAGAGTTCCTTTCGTTTGGACGGAGGAGTGTGAGCACAGATTTCAGCAGCTACGGGCTCTACTGACTACGCCGCCAGTTTTATCATTGCCTTCAGGATCAGGCGGATCTGTGGTATATTGTGATGCTTCTTTAGTGGGGTTAGGGTGCGTATTGATGCCGCATGACATGGTGATTGCGTATGCTTCGCGGCAATTAAAGAAACATGAACAGAACTACCCCACTCACGATTTGGAGATGGCTGCAGTGGTCTTTGCACTTAAGATCTGGCGACATTACCTATACGGCGAGTCGTGCCAGATATTCACTGATCACAAGAGCTTAATGTATATATTTCAGCAGCGAGACCTGAACCTTAGACAGCGCTGATGGATGGAGTTAGTGAAGGACTACGATTGTGAGATCTTGTATCACCCGGGCAAAGTTAATGTGGCGGATGCTTTGAGCAGGAGGCCTGGGGGTAGTCTATCTTGTTTGAGCGCAGTACAGAGGCAGTCGTCGGTAGATTGGCAGATTTTATGCGACAGCCGGGTACAGTTCGAGTTTACGCCGATTGGAGGACAGATTGCGCATGTTCGTGCACGCCCACAGTTGCTCGACCGTATACATGAGGCACAGCACAGTGATGACCAATGTTTAGAGATTAGGACACAGATTGGACATGGCAGATTTTCCAAGTTCGTGATCGATGATCAGGGGATACTACGATGTGGGACTAGACTGTGCGTACCAGATGCAGAGGGATTGCGGCGCGAGATTCTTGAGGAGGCATATCGATCGGTATACAGTGTTCATCCCGGTTCCACCAAGATATACCATGACATGAGAGGTGTTTACTGGTGGGACGGAATGAAGAGAGACATCGCAGATTTTGTGTCGAGATGCCTGACTTGTCAGCAAGTCAAGGCTGAGCACCAGAGGCCCGCGGGAGAGCTACAGCCGTTACCCATTCCGGAATGGAAATGGGAGCAGATTTCTATGGACTTCATTGTGTGTCTACCCAGGACTAGTCGAGGGTATGACTCCATCTGGGTGATCGTGGATCGTTTGACGAAAGCGGCTCACTTCCTACCGGTGAAGATGACTTTCGGATTTGCTCAGTATGCCTAGATATACATTGACGAGATTGTACGACTGCACGGAGTTCCGACATGTATCGTGTCCGACAGAGGCACCCAGTTTACCAGCCGACTATGGCAGAGGCTTCAGGAGGCTTTGGGCACCCGCTTGAGTTTCAGCACAGCATTTCATCCGCAGACCGACGGACAGTCAGCGTGGACTATTCAGACTCTCGAGGACATGCTCAGAGCATGCGTATTAAACTTCAGAGGTAGCTGGGATCATCATTTACCCTTAGTAGAGTTCTCCTACAACAACAGCTACCAGGAGACCATTCAGATGGCACCGTTTGAGGCTCTTTATGGGAGGAGATGCAGATCGCCCGCCTGTTGGACAGAGCTCAGTGAGAGCAGCATCTTAGGGCCACAGATTGTGGAGGAGACGACCGCGAAGATCCAGTTGATTCGCGATAGGATGAGAGCAGCCCAGAGTAGGCATAGATCTTATGCGGACCGTCTTCGGCGCAGACTTGAGTTTTCTGTTGGTGATCATGTTTTCTTAAGGGTCTCCCCAATGAAAGGTGTGATGAGATTCGGGAAGAAGGGGAAGCTTAGTCCCAGATATATGGGACCCTTTGAGATCCTCGAGCGTGTTGGTGCAGTTGCGTATCGGTTAGCCCTTCCGCCCAGTTTCCCAGACGTGCACCCCGTATTTCACGTATCGATGCTCCGCAAGTATCTTTATGATCCTTCACATGCGATTCAGCACCCGACGATTCACCTTGAGCGTGACCTCTCCTATGCAGAGCAGCCAGTGATCATTTTGGATCGACAAGTGAAGAAATTGAGATCGAAAGACATACCATCAGTCAAGGTACTTTGGCGTGGTTAGAGCAGCGAGGAGGTCACTTGAGAGACCGAGAGCGAGATGAGGAAGAGGTATCCCCACCTTTTTGAAGGTACGTGTAGTTAGATTTTGAAATTCGGGGACCAAATTTCTTTAAGGGGGGTAGATTGTAACACTTTGAAATTTTGTTAGAATGTTTTTCGTGTTAATTAGCAATTGTGTGTGTTATTATATGTGTACATAGGATTATTAGTTATTTTAGTCATGTTACCCTAATTGGAAAATTTTCCATTTTATTGTGTACACTTGCACACTTAGCCATGTTGTGACCTAGGTTAAAGTGTTAACCATTCTATTTCATTCTTGCATGGTTCATTTTTATTCCCCACCCTTTTTCCAAATCAAAACTTTTTTTAAAATTCAAAATCCAAATAGAAAATAGAAGCATGGTGTTAGGTGAGAAATTTGACTTTTGGACCTATTTTTCTCTCTCTCTTTTCTCTCTTCCACTCTTCTGAAATCCCTGCAGAAATTTCAGCAGCAAACCCTATCTTTTCTTCATCTTTTCTTCTCCTTTTCACTTCTCTTAGATCTCTACACAAACCCCAGACCAAAACCTCACATTTTCTTCACAAAACCATGGGAAAAGGGATCTTTTGAGGTGTTTGGAGGCAAATCTGCACACTTGAGGCTAGGGCTGAGATTTTTGGTGTTTCATAAGGTCTTTTGAAGGTATTAACTCATGTCAGCACTCCTTTTCCATAAACTTGTAGTATTCTTTAGCAAAAATCATGTTTTGATGTGCTTTTTAGTGATATTGAAGGGATTTTGTGGTGATATGTTAAAATTTACATTTTTATGGCTTGATTAGCTTGGTGATGAGTTGTTAGGGTGGTTTTAAACTGGGTTTTGCTTCAGGTTTCATAAAAATACCCTAAAATATCATTTTAGTGTAAAAGTGTGGTTTTTAACTAGAAATAGGGATCTGTTGGATCTGCTACAACCCGAGTTATTTCAGAATGAAATTGTATTTACTGTAGCATATATAGGGGGTATAGAGTGCACATACAAAACCTGGGAGCCCAATTCCCCAGACCGGCCGCCGAAAAATGCATTCTGGCTGCAAATTGCGCCCAGATGAGTGAGTTGGGGGTTGGGGTTTGGGGCACAGGAGTTTGCTGCTATGTGTAGTATTGTGGTATATATAGTTTTGTAATATCTTTCCTGTATAAAAATCTGGGATCTAATACCCTATTTTCTGTATTTTAAACTTTCGCGACACTCGTGATACGTGTGTGTGGGTTTGGGGTTTCTGCGTATCGTGACGCGTCGGAGTGACTTCAGGCGCGTAATCACACGTTTTAGCGTATCGCGCACACGCACGCTTGGTTTGCGACACGGGTTTCTAGTTGACTTTAAATGTCGTGTTTGTGTGGTTTTGAGCTTATGTGTGATATATTGTGAAATTCTAGGTTCGCAGGCTAGTGCGACGGACGCTGCGAAGAAGGGGAAACAAGTCGTCGGCTATACCTAGCGAGAGACTACGGTGAGTAGATTTGACATCTACGGGGAAATCGCCCGCATGGCGTTATGCGTCAAGGCTGATAGGACCTTGTAGCAGCATATTACATTTACATACATTGACTGTTCATGGCTACTATTTTGTGCATACCACATTCCCTGCTATATGTATATAAACTAGAATTGATAGAACACCGCACCATTACTAACGGTTCATGTTGCACGGGCACTATCCTGCATGTTACACACACACACCGTTAGTAATTACCATGACACTCACACTGTAGAATTTCCATGATCATTATGCTGTAGCTCATCTTTTATGTGACTGGACATGATTTTCATACTTGATGCATATATCACATTGCATTGACTTGCATATTGGTTTGGATTACATGTGATTTCTGGATTTGGGAACCGTGGCTAATTCAAAGAGAATATGTAATCATTTCAAAACCCGGTTTCCCTTGACATGATATTTCGGTGCGTCCACCATGTGTTTTCTCGGTGCTAGAGTGATATATGTGAACCCGAATCGAGGAGATTGGATGTGGCCGATTACGGGTACATGGTGGACCCGGTATGGTACCCGGGGCGAGAACGGTTTCGCTGTGTAGTAGACGGTGAGCATGGCATAGGGACTACTACCTACCGGTGATTGGTTGGACCTGGCGGTTATCCGAAGGATACTGACCAGAGTCGATAGATGGATGCAGGATGATCCGTACTGCCGGGGCCGAGGGCCGATACCGCAGACGGAGCCCGTGGGTTGATCCGGACTGACGGATGCCCGATGGATGAGGATTTGCGTGTCGATGCTGGACACGAGTATTTATGATATTTGGGTGCCGATGTTGGGCACTCGTGATTCTCAAAGATTTACAGGATTGGAGGGCCGATGAGAGTGCCGGCGCCTGAGCTATTTTGGGATCTGGGTGCATTGATGGACACCGATTATATATCCCACGTTGACATACCGTGTAGATATTATATTTCCCATGCTCAGCATTCATTATTGTATCTCATCCTATAGTTATATTACCTGATAGAGCACTTGCAAGATTATTTCACATACTGCTTATCACGCATTGATATCATCTGCTGGCACATGATAGAGTAGCGCAGTATGTGCATGCTCGCGATTACCTTTATATGTTATTTCTATTCACGAGTTGGCAACTCACCCCCGTTGTGCCACAGTATTTGCAGGTTGCCCCTTGGAGTAGTCACGGCAGGCTGCTTTCTTACATCTTTTGGCTACAGATACCACTACAGTTGGTGCGTGAGCTGTTTTGCTGTTAGGTGGGTTGTGGTATCTGGTCACTTTTATTGTACACACTTTTGTATCTAGTATTCTCCATCTACCTTATATGTACTTGACTTAGAGACAGTGTGAGGACGATGATGTATATTATTTGTATTCTGGTGTCGAGCTCGTTGTGAGCCGACTTTACTTATGCAGTTATTTCTATCTGTGATGTTCCCACTTGTTGCTCTTGATCTTCGCTACGGCGTCGTATATCGCTATCTTGGTGATTGTTTACTTAAGATTTCTTATCACTTTTTAAATGCTTCCATTTAAAGCTTAAAACACTTTTACTGGTTTGATTTCTGGGTTTTCGGTTCACTTAGTCGCGTAACGCCTGTAGACGTTATGTGGTTAAGTGCCGGTCATGGGCCAAACTTTGGGTCGTGACAACGACCGGCAAGGTCGTCTCTGTGGAAAGTACAGACGCCGAAGAGATGGAGGTGTTCCAGCCAAAATTTTCGGCCAAGAGCTACTGGTTCCCTTACAAAAAAGAGGGGAAAGTCCTCAAAATTAGGCCTCACGTGTAAAACACGTTAGCGCTCGTATGCAAAGCGTATGAGAGCTGAACATAAATGGCCAAACATGTGAGCGCTCATATGTAAAGCATATGAGCGTTGAAAATAAACAGGCTAAAACCCACACTAGGGGTCACGCGTTAAACACGTGAGTTCTTTTTCCGCTCACATGCAAAGCATATGAGCACCCCAATTTTAAATATTCCTATCAAATTTTATAATTAAATTCTATTTGGGAAATATTTTCTTGATCTTCCTTAGACTAGAAAGATCTTCTCTGACAGAAGACCCTTGGATCAAAGATCCAGCGGTGACCATATGATAGAATAAAAATCTATCATAGGAAAATATTTTCTTAATCTTATAACAAGAATAAAATTCTATGTTAACAAGATATCCATATTAAGAAAATATATTTCTGATCTTGTTAAACTAAAAAGATTTGATAGAATAAAATTCTAATCTTGTTAAAACTAACAAAATATTCATAATCTTGTTAAACAAACAAGAAATCCTCTCTGTTAAACAGAAAGCATTTGGATTAAAAATCCAGTGGTGAATAAAATTCACCGATTGATCTAAAAGATCATGGAATCAATCATGATCTCTCAATGAGGGATTTTCTTAATAAATTGATTCTTTTTCTTCTCATATAAATAGGAGCAAGGAGAGGAGGGGAAAGACACACATGGGGAGAGAGGAAGAAAAATAGAGAGAGAATTTAATTCTCCAAAGAAGAGGAACCCCTTCCAAAAGCTCCCACAAAAAGAGAATTTAATTCTCAACCCAAGAGTTTAACTCTTCTTAAAGAACTTAGTTCTTCCTCTGGTTAAGATCTGCAGAAACAGATCTCCCTACAAATTGAGAATTTAATTCTCATCGGGGAGATTCTGTCATGCAGATTCAAAACCTAGGAGAAAGAACTGAATCCAAAAGAGTTTAACTCTTACAAAACATATGGGAATTTAATTCCTCTGAAACTAGGGTTTAACCCTTTAAAAAGAATTTAATCCCTGGGAAGAACAAAAGGAGAATTTGATTCCTCAGAACCATAGAAGAACAGCCTGGTGATTCATTGGCATTCAACGCTACATAACAAAGCTCACATGTTCCCACGTAAGCACCTCTGATGAACAAAAAGAATGACTGAGATTGAATCACGTACTCCCATGTGACCCTTTAAAGCGAGCGCTCAGCAATTACATGAAAAAAAGGAATAAACCCAAAGACAGTTTCAATTTTAGGGCGCCTCACGTGTTCCCACGTGACCTCCGAACAGTTGTATATAAAAAAGGGAAAATTCCAAAGACAGCGCTCACATTTTGAAGGTGCCTCATGTGTCCGCACATGACCGTTTGATGAACCAGGTGCTTAGCACTTATAAGTGAAAGAGGAATAAAATCCAGAGAACAGTTCCTATATCGAGCGCCTCACGTGCTCACACGTGAGCCAAGTGCTCGGCACTTTTATATATAAAAGAGGGAATAAACTCAAGGAACAACGCCCACTTAGGGGCCCCTCACGTGTTCACACGTGAGCGCCTCCAAAGTCCAGTGTTTAACACTGATTCAGTGCTTAGCACTGTGGGGTAACTAGGGGAAATCAACCTTAACCCAAATTAGCCAAGTCTCCCGAGGCCAAGACCTTATTAGTCACCAATCAACCAAGCCCGCATGCTCAGGTCTCCTCAAACCAATCCTAGCCCCAAAGATGACTAATGTTATCCTAACAGATGGCATCTAAAATGACGTTCATCCCACATCTCCTCTCGATCTGGAATTTGGTTCAAGAGTACATCTCTCCACACCTCTGATACATGTCGTTTAATTCAACGTCTTCAGAGAGGTGGAGGGTCCCAATAACAAATAACTCTTGGCGCACCCCAAAACCGATGAGCCAAAACTCCATGGACTATGATGTCCTTAAACATGGACTATGATGTCCTTAAACCCAATGGACCGCAACGTCCCTAAACTAAACTCTATGGACTATGATTTCATTAAACCCAATGGACCGCAACGTCCCTAAACTAAACTCTATGGACTATGATGTCCTTAAACATGGACTATGATGTCCTTAAACCCAATGGACCGCAACGTCCCTAAACTAAACTCTATGGACTATGATGTCCTTAAACCCAATGGACGCCAACGTCCCTAAACTAAACTCTATGGACTATGATGTCCTTAAACATGGACTATGATGTCCTTAAACCCAATGGACCGCAACGTCCTTAAACTAGATATGGACCGCAACGTCCTTAAACTACGACCTCACCGCCAAATGGAGATCCATGGACCGCAATGTCCTTAAACTAGCTGTGGACCGCAACGTCCTTAAACTAAACCCTCACACCAAAATTGGTGATCTATGTACCGAAACGCCCTTAAACTAACAACAGACCGCAACGTCCTTAAACTAGCTATGGTCCGAAAACGTCCTTAAACTAAGGCAATAGAGCCCAAACGCTCTTTTGCTGGGTCGGAATGATCCTAAAATCCTGTTGAGTAGATCTTAGTATAAAATTAGACTAACGTATCCTCAACAACCATTTAAGTTGATCTTAATCTCAAACGAGATTAATGATCCTTAAATCAACCCAAACTCAAATTTAAGAATATACGGATTTGGAGTAATCCACGCCCTACGGGCGACAACATAAATTAGTCTCCGTATACAATTCACGGGCAACCAAAAAACCTAAAACAAAATAAATACACACGACACGAAGTGAACATCTGGAGCAGGAGAAAGTGGTTATCGCTACGCGGTAACGTAATTAACTGCAGGGGCTTGCGCCTGCAGGGAAGAGCGTCCCCACAATCAAAACCCCCTCGCCAACGAGGGAGAATCTGACAAAGTCTGCTACAACGGCCGCATCCGTCCAAACCTCCGATGCACGGTGCCATAAATAAACTTGGAATCTTTGGAGAGGTGGACGGATAAACCCAAATAGCATCTGCCCCCCAAATTCAGGCAAGACGTTTATCTTTCCCGGATTTCGGCGGTAAACAGATTCTGGCACGCCCGGTCGGACCTTTTCCTCTTTCCACTCCACACTTTGTGTGTCGTGTTTTTCCGTGATCAAATAATCACGGTATATATGTTTGTGGTTGCCCTTGGGTGATGGGATATTGAAGTCGGTGTATCGTCTTTATGAAGAACGGTGTTTGCTTCCTCCCTAGCAACTCAGGCTTTATCATATCCGGTGGAGTCAAGTATAGACCACTTGCAGTCTCAAATCTTTGCAATCCAGCTCTTCAAGAAGTCAACGGGTTTCTCTTTGGGTCGATACTCCCACCTCCCACCCTCGGTGCCTCAACTCCGATGTAGGAACCCCAGAGGAAGTCTGTCTTCCACAGACTAGCTCCCCAAGCTGCAGCTTTGCCGACGGAATCAGTACTCAAACAACTGGCACCTGCCAAGGACCAAGGTCGACGTAGGGGGCAGAATATTCAAGCTCTCAAAGGAAACAAGGGGCAGGCTCGGCGAAATCCGGAGGCTAATCAAAGCTCGGTCGTAAGAAATGGTCAACGTCGATATCGACATCATACAAAATGAGCTGGGGGCAGTTCTCCGTATGGTCCTGTTTCAACCCCAGTGGTGAATGTTGTGGTTCCAACAGGGAACGGCTTCAAACTGTTGTGAAGGGTCAGACAGAATTCTCCCATCGCAATATTGAAGAAATCCACGCAGCCCATGGAGATCCCACAAAAGCAAAAACCAGTTCGCTCCCTGAGACAACTTTTCTCATCTATATATAAGGTGTGGAAGCAGGTGAAGGGGACTTATCCCAAGACGGATCCTGATACAGCGGTTCCTCCCAAAACCAAAGTGGTTTCTCACAAAAAAAAAGAGGTCCAATAAAGCTCAAGTGCCCAAAGCAAACTCCAAACACCCCAAGCCTGGGGGCATGGCAGTTCATATAGTCTATATGGTGAATTACAAAGATGAAGTTCGAGCCTCTACTAGTCACCGACCTCAAACTCGGTCCCTGAAAAAAGTTCAACTGCAACGTGAAAAGCTGCAGGAGATGCTCGCTCAGGCGGCAGCAAACGCTAATCCATCGCCTAAGGAAAATCCTGAGGACACACCGGAAGAAAGGGTAGAGAAAGAGTCAGATATTGATTTCCTAAAAGCGTGCTCTGAAAAAGAGATATGAAGAAGCGACAGAAATGTCCACTAAAATGAACCAGATGGCCCTTCTGATTCAGAATATGGCTGGAATGATGGTTCAATCAGAACCATTGGTAGATGAACCGCCGGTAGTCGGTCTTAAAGATAAGGATGACATTTCAAATCCTCTGCAAACCCCATCAACGACTGAGGAGGAAATGATTCCTAAAAGAAAAGCTGGACACATATATCGCTCAGCGAATCAAAGCTCACTACGCCAGTGAAGCCGCAAATAGACCAATCAAGACTGGTCGACTGTATCCGATGTGGTACGAACAAATACAGTGCCCTCCAGAGTACACACTTCCAACATTCCACATGTAAAAAGGAACTAGGAATCCTCGCCAGCACATTACGCAATTTAAATCCATGTGCGGAAATACTGGAGGAAATGACATACTACTCCTCTGACAGTTCGTCAGCGGTCGGGCGGGCATCACCTTCGAATGGTATGCGGAACTCCCAAATGATTTCGTGAAGAGCTTCGACGAAATGGATATGCTCTTCTGTCAGGGATTCACTAATGAGAACGTACGTACTACCGTGACGGCGCTGGTCAACGAAAAGGTTAGACCAAATGATACTTGGGTTCAATATGTTACCCGATGGCGAAATCTCTGGTCAAATGCGAGCAACGTATCGATGAAGTTGCAGCCATTGGAATGCTCATAGCCACACTGGACCCAAATTCAAAGGCGTTCGTGACCTTCCAAGATCTCATGGATAAAATGGCTCGATTGGATCAAATAGGTCAAGACTCTTTCTCATCCGATGATGACGAGTGATGGCGTTTGTCGCCTACGCTCAACAAAAATAAGCGGATCTGAAGCAACCTGTCGCCAAAATAACGACGGCATGGGTACTCGTCCCCCCCGACATATACACATGGGGCATATTTCTCACTGGCGGAAGAATCTCTATGTAGAATGGTCCTTTCTTCTCAAAGGACAGGAAGGATATTAAGGGGCTTACAAACAGGTCCTACAATCTAGTGGAATATCCCGCTAAAAAAAACAAAAAAAAATCAAAAACGGTACGTCCACAAGCAAAATGGGCACAGATGAAAATCCGAAAGTGCGCAGTGAGTAAAAACAGCAAGACTGCCGGCGAGCTTGTGAAAACTTGGAAGGGCACAATCTCGCTAAAAAACAAAAAAAACGGTACGTTCGCAAGCAAGATGGGCACGGATGAAAACCCGAAAGGGCGCCGTGAGTAAAAACAGCAGAATCGCCGGCGAGCATGTGAAAATCCGGAAGGGCGTAACCTCATTAAATAAATACACTTACGAGATCCTCACGACTCGTGAGGAGAATCACCCCTGTGAGACCCTCATAGCTCGTAGGATTCAAAAGCTTTAAGTTATAGGGATCTAGACCTGTTCTTAAGCTGTCATATCTCTCAAACTGCCCTACAGGCAGTCCATATTGACCCCTGTATACAATCCAGGGGCACGAATAAATATTTCTTTGCCAAGTTCTACAAATGGCAAGAAATGTCCCCATATGGTGAATAACACTTGTAAGTCCTCTTGACTTATAAGGAGAAAATACTCTTATGAGATCCTTACGACGTATAAGATGAAACACTACTTAGAAGGCCTCACGACTTCTAAAGAGAACATACACCTACGAGATCCTCACGACTCGTAGGGAGAAATACCTTTATGAGATTCTTACGGATCGTAAAGTCAAAAGTCTTAGTCGACAGTATCCTAACCCTGTCTACTAAGCCACCCTTGTCCAAATCGACGAGGGCAAATGATGAGTTGCTCCGGGCAATATCCCAGTTATAGCGATATTGATGCCTAAACAGGGGACAAACTCCAAGTCAACCTCTCCGGCAAGTGCCGTCCCTACAACCATCTAATGAAGAAGGGGACCACGTTCTTATGGAATCATAAATGCCAAAGTGCGCTGAACGAAATCAAACAAAATCTGCAGAGCCTGCCGGTACTGACCGCTCCGGTCAAGGGAAAGCCTCTCATCCTGTACACAACCGCCCTTGAAGGTTCTTTGGGCGCGCTATGGGTACAGGAGAACGACCAAGGGAAAGAGAGAGCCCTCTACTATTTGAGTCAAGTTCTCCTTGGGGTAGAAAACAACTACCCCCCTATCGATAAACACTGCCTGGCGTTAATCTTTGCGATAACGAAGCTTCGGCATTATGCCTTGGCGCATGAGGTCCATCTCATATCAAAAGTGGATCCTCTCAAATATTTGATGTCAAGAGCCATACTAACAGGAAGGCTCGCTAAATGGGCCCTCCTTTCAATGGAGTTATCGATAATCTATCGACCCCTCAAGGCAGTGAAAGGCCAAGCCACCGCCGACTTCCTCGCTGAACATCCGATACCTGGCGACTCACCTTTAAATCGCGAACTGCCAGACGAGCACGCGTTTGACATGATCAACGGGGAGAAAGGAAGGAGTGATACCCGATGGGAACTCTATTTCGACGGAGTATCTTCCATGAAGAAGTGACAGCACAACAGCCCTATAATCAAATCTGCGGTAGGCCTTATCTTCGTGACTCCGTAAGGAGGGATAATGCGTTTTTCCTTTTCCCTAACAGAGCCGAGGACAAACAATGAAGCTGAATATGAGGCTTTGATAGCAGGTCTTTGTAAATCAACGTTACACACCCCACGGGTTTGCGGGGAAGCGGAACGGGTAAAAAATGATTTTTACAAGCAAGGTAACATTGACTTAAAGACAAGATATTAGCTAAACCATATCTAACAAAATTAACTAGAGGTATTATCTACTCGGTAAGAAGATTATACCTAAAGTTCCAAGTCCTTCTCTTCTTTACGCCGTCCTCCTTCTCCTTGCAAGCTCCTTGGAGTGTAATGGAAAGCAACTCCTCGTCGGCTTCTAGATGTAGTAGAAGATCCACCCAAGGGTTCCAACTTAGAGCTAAACCTCCAATATGAGGCAACTAGATCACTTGGTTGCTAGACTAAGTGACCTAGAGTGAGTGGAGAAGAATTTTGGTGGCTAAGTCTCAATAACCCTTGATTCTCAACTCATGAGACACTAGGGTTTGAGAGAGGAAGAAGGAGAGAACCATGAGAGAGTATGAGTATGAGAATAATGAAGAGAGCTCTCTTTTGAGGAAAGAGAAAACTTAGTTTTATTAGGATAATTGTGATGGCTATTTTGATTTGACCATTATCATGTCACAATTAATGCTAATCAAAATATCTAGTGTTTAACAAAAATATCTAAGTCAACCATAGTCAAGAAAATCAAATGGTCAAACCAATTAGCCATGACACAATTATCTTTAATAAAAATTAGTAAAAAATTTCCTCCACCTCATAATGGTTTTAATCAAATCAATGGTCAAAACCCTAATGAGGTGTCTCCTTCTCTTCCCCTATCATCCGTATATACATACCCGCATCCGTATTCCGAGGAACACGAATACAATGAGACGAAACTAATCCAATAATCGAATACTAGGATCTGGCTTAAACCAAAGCCTACTAGTATTGTCCGCTCGAGCATCACACGCATACAAGTATACGTATGTGATCGAACCCTGTCGTAAAACCATACGACCTCTACTCATTTCGCCCGAAGCTGGGAAACCCTCTGTGTGGGACTCTAAAGACTCGACACTACGCTGGCAGTGGGTTTAACCACAGGCCGCAAGCGGTACTAGCTGTACGTAACGGTCCCTAGGTAGATGCTGATAAGAAGGCCGATGAGGAAACCCATCCGAACTCCTATTACCTGAATGTGAAAATTGTAAGTCCATGTTACACACCCCACGAACTTACGGGGAGGCGGAATATATGAAAAACGATTATCAAAGCTTCGTAACACGGACTTGAGCGCATGAATCATTTCTAAACCATTGCTAGCAAACTACGAATGGTTTAACTACTCGGATTCAAAGTCATACCTCACGTTACTTATCCTTTGGGTCTTCATCGCGGTCCTCCACTCCTCGTAGGCTCCATGGAACATCGGCACCTCAACGGCCTCCTCGAGTCAAAGACGATCCACCCGAGAGCTCGTACGCCAAGCTTGATCTCTAACTTGAGATAACTAGGTTGCTTAAAGTGCTAATCTAATCTACCTAGGGGATATAGAGTGAGGTTATGGAAGTATTAGTCTAGCTAACCCTTGATCTCAACACATGAGAGGTTAGGGTTAGGGTTTGAAGAGAGAGTGAGCTTGAGGAGAGAGAAGGTGAAGATGATAATGAAATGAGATAATGATATATCATAATATATATGAAGCATAATTTATTTATCTAAAAATGAAATAATACAATTAACAACCATGCTTCATAAATATTTATGAGTGATTCATCTCCATGAGTCATTAAGCATTTATGATGCATTAATGACATGGATGAATCACACAAATGAGTCACTAATCTCATTTAATGCAATGCCACCTTCCCCTCCAAGTCACCACTCTTCTAGAAGCTTCCCGACAAATTATGAGAACGCCCCTCCAATCCGTGAAAACACGGAAAAACTTTAGACCGTATAAATCCTATAACCCGATACTAGAATCTGGCTTAAACCAAAGCCGGCTAGTAAAAACTGTCTGAAAAGTCATACATGCGTAAACACACGTATGCGTCCGAACCCTTGTCATAAAACCATACGAACTCTATATCGTTTCACCTGAAGCAGGGAAACTCTCTGTGTGGGACTCTAAAGACTCGACACTACGCTGGCAGTGGGTTTAAGCACAGACCGCAAGCGGCACTAGCTGTACGTAACGGTTCCCAGGTAGATGTCGATAAGAAAGCCGATGAGGAAACCCATCCGAACTCTCACTGAGCCTGATGTGACAATCTCCGTACAGTCCGGTCTGTTCGTCTAAGACTATCGCATATCAAGCCTAGGGGACGGCAAGCGTCAGTCCCCTAATAGCTGTATAAGTCGTGTCGGAGCGAAGCCCATTACACCCTGAGAAGCTACTGGAACCTACCAGTATATCTCGCTTGCCCTGGCCAGGAACTTTGCGTAATGGCTCTCTGACACAGCGCGATATCAACTCCCAATACCGGGAGAGACGAATCCTATCTAACCGCCACTGCCTCAAAGTGCTCGGGACTGCACCCAACTGCTACCTGTTTGCACGACTCCTTTGAGCCGTGGTAGGGTAGCAATCTAAGAACAGTGAGACACACTCGAGGCGAAGTAGCAGTGTCAAGTCTGCGGACTATGCTGTACTCATGTCACCTGGGAACTGTTAACTGACGATGGGTATAATACCAACCAATCAGTTCCCCGGTGAGTCCTGTCCGGTGTACCCGTAACCTAACGAGCACCTGTATACTATCTCTAGTATGACGTACTGATGGTTGTGGGACAGACCATCTCCCCAACTGGGATGAGAAGCGTACACACTTAGTCTACTCCGGAATATCGATACCCTATCTCGATAATCCAACGACCAGGGACTTGTATAGGATGTTGCTTACAGACTACCCAGCCCCCACTAGTATGACTGCCATCACGACGCTGGTAATCAAGCAAAGCTCCTATGGGCTCTACCTATATGTATAAGTGATACGTTACAAGAAACATATGCACATATTAAAGTAGACACAAACCAAGTAGCATACTACCATTTTTAGCAAGACTGTTATATACAACTGTGAATATCCCAAGCTTCCATTAAGTAATATACAACCTAGTATGATACAATAATGGCCCCTAGGGCATATACACTAACAATCTCCCACTTGCACTAGGGCCATGAGCTGGCATATCGTAGACCCATCATCTCGAATAGCCTCTCGAACTGCGTCTGAGGAAGGGCCTTTGTGAATGGATCAGCAATGTTATTCTCCGTCTCTACTCTCTTTACCTCGATCTCCCGGCGATCTACGATCTCCCTGATCAGGTGATACCGCCTTAATATGTGTCTAGACTTCTGATGGGATCTGGGTTCCTTTGCTAAAGCTATAGCGCCGTTGTTGTCACAATACAGAGGTATTGGATCAACACTGGTAGGAACCACCTGAAGTTCTGTGAGGAACTTCTTCATCCAGACAGCTTCTTTTGCGGCATCGCAAGCAGCTATGTACTCTGCTTCTATCGTTGAGTCAGCAACAGTCTCCTGTTTGGAACTTTTCCAACAGACCGCCCCTCCATTGAGGATAAAGACATAACCCGACATGGATTTGGAGTCATCTTTGTCACTCTGGAAGCCGGAGTCGACAAAGGCCTCAATCTGGAGGTCTTTTCCGCCATACACCAAGAACATATTTTTAGTCCTCCTTAGGTACTTGAGAATGTTCTTTACTGCTATCCAGTGCTTCTCTCCTGGGTTTGCCTGATACCGGGTTACAACGCTCAATGCGTATGCTACATCTGGTCTGGTACATAACATCGCATACATTATAGAGCCTACCGCAGAAGCGTAGGGTATAATCGACATGCGATCCCTTTCCAAATCAGTGTTGGGAGACATCTCTTTGGAGAGGGTGATTCCGTGACAAACCGGTAGGTTACCGCGCTTAGAATCATCCATACTGAGTCTCTTCACTATGTTGTCTATGTACTTGGACTGTGAAAGTCCCAACATCCTCTTTGATCTATCACGATAGATCTGGATCCCCAGAATGTAGGTGGCATCACCCAGGTCTTTCATGGAGAATTTATGTGACAAGAATCTTTTGACTGACTGTAACATAGGAATATCATTTCCTATTAGGAGAATGTCATCCACGTATAAGACGAGGAATACAACAGCTCTCCCTACAATCTTACTGTATATGCAAGGTTCATCTGGATTTTTGATAAAGTCAAATTCTTTGACAGTATCATCAAAACAGATGTTCCAACTCTGCGATGCCTGCTTTAGTCCATAAATGGACTTAAGCAGCTTGCATACTTTACCGCTGCTCCCACTCTGAATGAATCCCTCTGGCTGATCCATATAGACGCTCTCTTCCAAATTACCATTTAGAAAGGCCTTCTTTACGTCCATCTGCCAGATTTCATAATCGTTGAAGGTAGTAATAGCAAGAAGGACCCGAATAGATTTAAGCATAGCCACTGGAGAAAAGGTTTCGTCATAGTCCAAACCAGGTCTTTGACGGAAACCCTTTGCAACAAGTCTAGCCTTATAGGTTTCAACCTGTCTATCTACACCAATCTTCTTTTTGAAGATCCATTTGCATCCTACGGGTTTTACCCCATCTGGAGCAATGTCCAAAGTCCATACTTTGTTAGTGTACATGGACTCCATTTCGGTCCGTATTACATCCAGCCATTTTACTGAGTCACCGCTCTGAATGGCTTGCTGGAAGCTAGTAGGCTCATCATAGTCAATAGTGCAATCCTCTCTATCCCCGTCTATGAGAAAACCGTAGTATCTCTCGGGCGGATGAGATTGCCTACTACTTCTGCGGAGTGGCGTCGGGATGTCCTGTTCTCCTGAACCTTCTGGTTCTTCCAAGGTTTCAGTAATAGTTTGTGGTTCTGGAATTTCTTCCAGTTCTATTGCGTCCCTACTTTTCTGATTTTCTAAAAACTCAGTTTTCAAGAAGCAGGCATGAAGAGAAACAAAGACCTTTTGTTCCTCTGCATAATAGAAATAATATCCCTTGGAGTTCTTTGGATATCCCACAAATTTGCATTTTACCGAGCGTGCCTCGAGCTTGTCCGCATGCTGCTTCTTTACAAAAGCTGGACATCCCCATGTCTTAAGATACTTAAGACAAGGTTTTTTCCCACTCCACATCTGATATGGTGTGGTAGGCACAGTCTTGGTTGGAACCCGGTTCAAAAGATATGCAGCTGATTCTAGTGCATATCCCCAGAATGATCACGGCAACTCAGCGTTACTCATCATGGAACGAACCATATCCAATAGGGTTCGATTCCGTCTCTCCGATACACCGTTATGTTGTGGTGTGTATGGAGGAGTAAGTTGAGAGAGAATTTCATTCTCTTTTAAGTAACCCAGGAACTCGGCACTTAAGTATTCACCACCTCGATCAGATCTCAGTGTCTTGATACTTTTGCCAGTTTGGTTTTCCACTTCATTCTTGTATTCTTGGAATTTCTCAAAGGCCTCGGATTTATGCTTCATTAAGAAGACATATCCATACCTAGAGAAATCATCCGTAAAAGTAATGAAGTAGGAATAACCACCTCGCGCATGTGTAGATATTGGACCGCACACATCACTGTGTACGAGTCCCAAGAGCTCGCTTGCTCTTACTCCGTGTCCAGTAAACGGAGTTTTTTTCATCTTTCCTTTGAGACAAGATTCACAAGTAGCATAAAATTAATATTCAAACGGATTCAAATATCCTTCTCTATGTAACTTAGTCAACCTTTTCTCATTGATGTGACCAAGTTTACAATGCCATAAGAAAACCTGATTTATTTCCGGAGACTTTCTTTTAAGTGTGTTCTGGACACTGAAAATCTGAGCTTGATTTAATACGTATATCCCGTTTTTTAATGTACCTGACCCAATCATAACTTGATTTAGGTGGATGTAAACCACATCGCTTACGAAAGTAAAATTATATCCTTCTTTAGAAAGTAAGGATACAGATATGATATTACAAGTTGTACCTGGTACATAAAAACAGTTACACAGAATCAATATCTGCCCAGTTGTCAGTCCAAGATGATATTCCCCTACGGATTCAACATTCATGCTCATTCCGTTAGCAACCGTGGGGTCATGTCACCTATCCTGATAACCCTACGGTTCCTCAGAGCCTGTAAAGAATTACAGATGTGAGTTCCTGATCCGGTATCCAATACCCAGGAAGTAGGGTTAACTGACATACAGTTCTCTATTACAAATACACCCGAAGTCGAAGCCACAACAAGCTTCGTATCCTGGCTACTGGCTTCAAAAGCCCTGCAATCTTTCTGCCTATGCTCAATCCCATTACAATAGGAACGTCCCGCTTTTACTATATCCAGTCCCGAAACTTTTGCCCTTCTTTTTCCTTCTACTTCTCTGGTTTCCTTCAGGGTAGAAGGTAGAGACTGTAGAATCAGGTCAGTATCTGACCCGTTCTCCGATGTGGTCTTCAGGTCCGTGAGCTCATCGATATAGCTAGTCATTGTAAGGACGTTGTCCCCTACAGATGACCCGTCAGCTAACCTCGCTTGATTTAATTCGTTCGAGATTTCATATCTTGTGATATGAGATTGCTCTCCATATAAATCTTTGTTATGGAGAAAGATGGAAACTAAGTCCATCTTCTCGTGCTGCTTCTGGTATACACCATCAACTAAAGCTAACATGAGTCACTTAGCTTTCGCTTTATCTTTTTCCCTTGTGTGACGGATATCCATATCTGCGACAGTGGAAACTGGACCTGGGACGGCGAGATCTTGAGTAGTGATAGGGTGGTCCAGCTTGTCATAGGCAATGGACATCTGGACAGACCTATGCCAGTCATATAAGTCAGATTCAGTCAATTTGTTATCTAGATGTAACCTATGTGTGGTCACAAGGTCGCTGCAATTTAAGAGAGAGAAGAAAATACTATTAGCATGATGCTCTTGCAAGTTTAGAGTGGTTTAATTTATCTAAACAGGATGGCTCCCACTGTTTCTCGAATCCCTCCTCAAACCATAAAAGAAGAATTAGCCAGGACTATTCTCACCGTACAATTCTTGCTTAACCGTTCAGCCAGGTCAGTGTTGATACTTCGAGGGAGGTTTTCCAACGCTTTCGCGAAGTTCCTTAATTAAATAACCTCTTTTCTCTGGGGGCGTAGCCCCGCTGACACTTTTCTAGGCACCTACTTGGTTTATAGCATTGATCGTTAAGTGATGAATCTCCTGATAAGTAGTATATACTCACAGTAGGATCGGGATCCAAAATATCATCGTATGATAATGTTGAAGGAATCCTACCAACATTCATCAAACTCCAAAATGGTATGCTCTCTCTGCAAATTTCAGTTTCTTTAGAAATTCCCGATAAGGATTTTTTCCCCATGCTCTTATGACCTTGACTTTGGCCAACAAATCATAAATCACATGTCAAGTTCTACCCGTCAATATCCAGGTTAATTTGAACCCATCCGTACATATCCTTGACTTTGGCCAACAAAGCAGTACGACTGTCCCAAACTAACGCATCTATCTATGCTGCATACGAATATTCAATAGCTACCAAACACCGTGCCTTGACTTTGGCCAACAAACACAGCTTGAATACTATTGACTATCCATATGAAATGACGGAGGGCTACGACTGGTTTTGGCAAAACCGTGAACGTAGTGAACTTGATATAATCGAAGGAACCTAATACTTTTTAAAAGGAGTGGTTAAAGCTCCGCAATGAAAAAATTCTGATCTTTTTAAAATAACCGAGTGGTTTCTTTTAAATTTGTTCCAACGATTTAAACTTTGGTTTATTTTCTTTGCGTTATAATAATGGGTCCCATCATTTAACTTATCATTGCAGAAAACAACGAAAATACCACGTCCTTTTATGCTATCCGCATTCGCCACGGGGTCCTGTCATCACCCGTTAGGTTACTTAACTAACGACAGAGCGGGGGCTGGGCTAGCGCGGGTGTAAAACATAAGTGACGTCTAATAGCTATCATATATAGATATTGTACATTCGTCAGACGCAATAATAAGCATTCCAGATCACTGATGAACTTTATTGGATTTACTAGCAATCCGCATTTGCTTTGAGCCTGCAATAAAAGACGGATTACATAGTTGTGATGAATAGCCATTACCCCGCCCTAGACCCCTGCGGGTACGGCAAACTACCCGCCAAGTACCCGAAGTGAAGCGGTCTCCCTCAACAACGTGAGTAGGCCACTAAACACTTCAACGTACCCGGTAGTTTGTGTACCCCACCTTGGGTCTATCCTAGGAGCAAAAACAGTAAAAAGAAATAATACAATGGTGGCTACAACCGCAACCTGGATGTGCCCCGTAAAAGAATATTACATCATATTACATTTACATCGAATGAATGAATATTAAACCCATCTCAAAACCCCGGCTAATCTTCACAACATTCCAATCAAGTCCATATACACAAACAGTAAATATTACAGAAATGTGCAACCCCCTGCCAACCGACATACTAGCAGTTAGGGGAGGTTTACGAACACATTAAACATTACAGATAATAACCCGATTAGCAAATATCTTAGAACATCGATCGATAACCATATTCCGTGTTTACCTTAAAAGCCAACCAGCAAAGAAGCAACCTGGGTAGAAACAGAACATACAGGAAGACAAAAACCCAGAAATTATGAATTACTGTGAAACTCCGAGTCAACTCGGCGTTGACTCGGCGGCGGATCCGCGGCAGAAGCACTCTATTGCCGCGGATCCGTGGCCGTTTTGCCGAGTCACTGGCTCGTATTTTCCCATTATTCATTAATTTCCCTGCTGTGAATTTTAAGGTATGTCAAATATTTTTTCAGACACTTTTAAAATTAACAGAAACTGAAAAGGGGTTAGGGTTTTGTTTTCGTGTTTTCCGTCGATCGAACTTCTAATTAGTTGCCAACAAGCTAGTAATGGTTTAGTTGGCTCTGATACCACTGTAAGTCCATGTCACACACCCCACGAACTTGCGGGGAGGCGGAATATATGAAAAACGATTATCAAAGCTTCGTAACACGGACTTGAGCGCATGAATCGTTTCTAAACCATTGCCAGCAAACTACGAAAGGTTTAACTACTCGGATTCGAAGTTATACCTCACGTTATTTGTCCTTCGGGTCTTCATTGCGGTCCTCCACTCATCGTAGGTTCCATGGAACATCGGCACCTCAACGGCCTCGAGTCAAAGACGATCCACCCGAGAGCTCCTACGCCAAGCTTGATCTCTAATTTGAGATAACTAGGTTGCTTAAAGTGCTAATCTAAGCTACCTAGGGGATATAGAGTGAGGTTATGGAAGTATTAGTCTAGCTAACCCTTGATCTCAACACATGAGAGGTTAGGGTTAGGGTTTGAAGAGAGAGTGAGCTTGAGAAGAGAGAAGGTGAAGATGATAATGAAATGAGATAATGATATATCATAATATATATGAAGCATAATTTATTTATCCAAAAATGAAATAATAGAATTAACAACCATGCTTCATAAATATCTATGAGTGATTCATCTCCATGAGTCATTAAGCATTTATGATGCATTAATGACATGGATGAATCACACAAATGAGTCACTAATCTCATTTAATGCAATGCCACCTTACCCCCCCAAGTCACCACTCTTCTAGAAGCTTCCCGACAAATTACGAGAACGCCACTCCAATCCATGAAAACACGAAAAAACTTTAGACTGTATAAATCCTATAACCCGATACTAGAATCTGGCTTAAACCAAAGCCGGCTAGTAAAAACTGTCTGAAAAGTCGTACGTGCGTAAACACACGTATGCGTCTGAACCCTTGTCGTAAAACCATACGACCTCTATATCGTTTTGCCTGGAGCAGGGAAACTCTCTGTGTGGGACTCTAAAGACTCGACAATATGCTGGCAGTGGGTTTAACCACAGACCGCAAGCGGCACTAGCTGTACGTAACGGTCCCCAGGTAGATGTCGATAAGAAAGCCGATGAGGAAACCCATCCGAACTCCCACTGAGCCTGATGTGACAATCTCCGTACAGTCCGGTCTGTTCGTCTAAGACTATCGCATATCAAGCCTAGGGGGCGGCAAGCGTCAGTCCCCTAATAGCTGTATAAGTCGTGTCGGAGTGAAGCCCATTACACCCTGAGAAGCTACTGGAACCTACCAGTATATCTCGCTTGCCCTGGCCAGGGACTTTTCGTAATGGCTGGGAACACACTTGAGGCGAAGTAGCAGTGCCAAGTCAACGGACTAAGCTGTACTCATGTCACCTGGGAACTGCTAACCGACGATATGTATAATACCAACCAACAGTCCCCGGCGAGTCATGTCCGGTGTACTCGTAACTTAACGAGCACCTGCATACTATCTCCAGTACGACGTACTAATGGTTGTTGGACAGATCATCTCCCCTGCTGGGATGAGAAGCGTATACACTAGTATACTCCGGAGTATCGATGCCTTGTCTCGATAATCCTACGACTAGGGACTTGTATAAAGATGTGCTTGTAGATTACCTAACCCCCACTAGTATGACTCCCATCACAACGCTGGTAATCAAGCAAAGATCCTAATGGCTCTACTAATATGTATAAGCGTATGTTAAAAGAAACACATGCACATATTGAAGTAGAAACGAACCAAGTAGCATACTACCATTTTAAGCAAGACTGTCAATACTACTGTGAATATCCCAAGCTTCCATTAAGTAATATACAATCCAGTATGATACAATAATGGCTTCTAGGGCATATACACTAACAATCTCCCACTTGCAATAGGGCCATGTGCTGGCATATCACAGACCTATCATCTCGAATTGCCTCTCGAATTGCGTCTGAGGGATGGCCTTTGTGAATGGATCTGCAGTGTTATTCTCCGTATCTACTCTCTTCACCTTGATCTCCCGGCGATCTACGATCTCCCTGATCAGGTGGTACCGCCTCAAGATGTGTCTGGACTTCTGATGGGACCTGAGTTCCTTTTCTAAAACTATAGCCCCGTTGTTGTCGCAATACAGAGGTATTGGATCAACAATGGACGGAACCACCTGAAGTTCGGTTAAGAACTTCTACATCCAGACTTTTTCTTTTGCGGCATCGCAAGCAGCTATATACTCCACTTCCATTGTCGAGTCAGCAACGGTGTCCTGCTTGGATCTCTTCCAACAGACCGCCCCTCCATTGAGGGTAAATACATAACCCGACATGGACTTGGAGTCATCCTTGTCACTCTGGAAGCTGGAGTCAGCAAAGGCCTCGATCTGGAGGTCTTTTCCGCCATACACCAAGAACATCTTCTTAGTTCTTCTCAGGTACTTGAGAATGTTCTTTACTGCTATTCAGTGCTTCTCCCCTGGGTTTGACTGATATCGGCTTACAACGCTCAATGCGTGTAACACCCTAGTTCATTTATACCAGTTCTTTTGGGTATTTTTTTATTTATGGCTATTTCTTGATTTATTATGTTTTGGGTGTGAATAGTATAATTGGCATCTGTATTTGCATCCGACCCGACCCGCATGCTGGAAACCCATCTTGATTCCGGTTTATGATTTATCCCGGCTAGTTATGAGGATCCGTGCACTTTCATGTTGTATATTCTACATATTTGCATTATATTGAGCATCTGCATTTTTTTAATAAAACAAATAAAGCCAAATAAAATATTTTAAAAATATCTTGCATGGCCTGTACCATACCCCTAACCCTGTTGTAGCATCCGTACATCGTGTTCTCGTCCCGTTCAGTGAAACAGACTCGTTTGGATAACTACGTGCACGCTACGTGTACCCGTTCTTGGGATATGCATTTTCGTTACCCGGATATCATATTTTAGTTTTGGTTGACACGTATATTAACCGTATTTTCAAACTGTAATTTTAGATCCGACCTCAGGCTTGTTTTGGACTACTTTTGTATTAGCCAAAAACTCAAATTTATTAACATTTTAAATCCTAATATATTAAACTGTTTTATACGTTTTATTTTTAAACTAAAATATTGTTAAAAAAAATCTTTTAAAAACGAACATATCTCTCTGCCTCTCATTCTTTAGATTTTTTTAACCTACTACTAACCACTCGCAGATCTCTCTCTCTCTCTTCTGTATATATATTCTTTTCCCACGAATCCCATCACCACCCTCCTCACTATTCTCACCGCCTTTCTCTTCTTCCTCGTCTCTCGCGGCCACGAGAAACCCTAACCCTCGTGCCCGCGCCCCTCGCCTCACCGGAGCTCTGTTCCCATCGCCTCCTTCACCTCACCTCACCCTCGTCCACCTCACCTCCTCTCCTTCCCCGACCAACCCCGAGCCTGCACAGAACCCCGATCCCGACTTCAAGAACCAACGACCTACCCTCACCTACACCTCGCCGGAACTCCGACCCCGTCGGCCTCACCTCATCGCCACCACCTTCTCTCCCCCTCTCTGCAAACTATCACCACCTCCTCAAACCCGAAGCTTTTCCTTGCACAAACCCACGTCTGAACCCCGACCTCGTCGCCGTTCCCTCACCTCCGGCGAACCCAGCTTCATCCCGTCTTCATCTGTTAGTTATATGTATGCCCTAGAGGCCATTACTGTACATTGGATGTATATTGTAGTGGATGCTGGGACGTATATAGGGAGGACTTTCTTGCTCGACATGATAGTATGCTATCTGGTTACCCTTTACCTTAACGTGTATGCTGATTGTCTCTCTGTTACATGTTGGTAAAGCCCTTAGGATCTGTACTTGACTACCTGGACTATGATGCGGATCATACTAGTGGGGACATGGTAGTCCATAAGTACATCCTTCAAAGTCCCTAGTCGTGGGTGTATCGAGATGGGGCATCGATATACCAGAGTAGACTAGCGTATACCTTCTCGACCCATACAGATGGGCGATGGATGATCCCATATCCATTGGTGTTTGACATCGGAGATGATATACGGGTGCTCAGTAGAGACTGGGTACACTGGACGGACTCTCCGAGAACTCCCAGATGGTATTATACCTCACGTCAGATGGCAGTTCTCTGGTGACACTGGTACAGAGTAGTCTGTTGACCCGAGATCGTCATAGAGTCTTGTGTGGTTCCCACTGTGCTTTGATTTCCCTCTTACCACGTCCAAGAGGGCGTGCAAAACGGTGGTTTTTGGGTACAGTCCCGAGTCACATGGAGGCAATGAGCGATAGGAGGGGATTCGTCTCTCCCGGTATAGGGGGTTGATGTTGCGCTGTGTTCGATTGGCTATAACAGGAAATCCCTGGCTAGGGTTGCTGAGATTTACTGGTAAGTGTTACCAGTAGTTTCTCGAATAGTTATAGACCTCATATCGACACGACTTATCGAGCTATTGGGGTCTGACGTTTACCACCCCTAGGCGAGATATGCGACATATCAGACGATCAGACCGGATTGTACGGTAGTGTTACTGGTTGGATTCACTGGAGTGTGAGCGGGCTTGCTCGTCGATCTTCAGATCGCTCAATACCCGGGTGGCCGTTACGTTTAGCAGACCGCTTGCGGCTTGTGGATGTTTGATATGATCATCATCCGCTGCCGGCGTATTGACGAGTCTTTAGAGTCCTACACAGAGGTTTCCTGGCTCAAGCGAAACGAAATAGGAGCGCATATGAGATATGTGCGGGACCGAGAATGATACCAGTATGTGATACTGTATTCGATTCTCGCGATGTGATATTGATCGGTTATATGCGATATAGCCGGGTTATCGGATCAAGTGTTGATTCGATAAGTTGTTACTAATGATACCTGTCGGTTTTGTGCGACATGACCGGATCATTGAATCAAGTGTTGATTTAATGATTTAATGCATAATTATATATTTGATATATTACTTTGCATTAACTAGTATCGGTTTACTTAAAATGGATTTTCTCACTCGGGTGTGCGCATTGCATATGCGATATGATTTTGTGCACTTTATTGTATCATGTTTGATGATGCATGATTGTTAGGTTATGTGTAAAGAATTTAACCAAAGTTATTTAAATGGTTAAGGGTTTTACTTATTCATTAATTAGTCTTTTTATTTTTGGAAAAAGGAAAAGAAATGAGAGAAAAATGGTGGCTTATTTTGTTTGCACTTGAAGCTTCATGAAGCTTTTATGATGCAACCATTTTTGTCTCATCTCCAAAACCCTAACCATTCCTTTAACCTTGGTCAATTCTCTACACTTAACTTAGGTTAAAGTTATGATAAGAATGATATTATTATTCTTTTCATAATTAACTTATTATAACTTTCTTCTTCTTCTTCTTCATCTTCTTCTTTGAAGAAGCTTGAGGTCATCAATGGTGGATTGATGATTTGAGTGAGAAATCCTATTCTAAAGTCTACCCACCTCCTATTTCTTCATCCTCTACCTCTTGCCAAGTAGTAGAGTGTGTTTCCTTCACAAGTTTTCTTGACTTGGTGAAGTCGGAGCTTGATTTAGCGATGCCTCGACGTAGATCATCTTCGGCATGGACATCGACGACCTAGCTCGCTTATTCTCCGACGAAGTCGACGCTAGAGCCCGGATTCTTTTTGGACAGCGGAGAGGACTTCGTTGCGGAGCAATGGAGGTGGAGCACCGGATCTACAAAGGTTGTATTTCCGATTCTTATAGTTAAGTGTTAACTAGTTAGCTTTTTCCCCTAGTTTTCTAGCAAACGATCCGTAGTTTAGGGTCTCTCGGCACCCGGAATTTGAAATTGGCATGTTCGATGCCTTGTGAGACCTCTTGGGAGTGCCTAGGAACCCTACAGTGGTATCAGAGCCTAGCTAAAGCCTTAGGCGAAGTCTAGACGGAGTTTGAAACCCGGACGAACCGAAAACACGAACCCAAAATAGCTCTCTGTCCCTTTTCTAAAATCTGGGATTTTTCAACATTAAAAATATGCAGAAAAATCAGCAGGCATTTCTAAGGGATACTGTAAAATTCGTGCACCCAATTCCTTCAATGCGCCGCGGTTCCGCGGCACGAGCTTGGCTCGTGCGGCGGAACCGCGGCCGTTTTGTCTTTTCTGGGATCCAAATTTGCACAGTAATTCATAATATGCAGAGCTGTTTTTCCTGGGTATTTTTGATATTTTTCCAGAGTTTTAATTTTCAGGAGTTGTTTTGGGGATTCGTATGTTCGATCGGATTATCAAATTTTGTCTGTGTGGCTTTACGGATAAATTTTAGAATATGTTAAAAAGTTCGACCGGATATAAATACCCAATTTTTCCCCTGTCGGGAAATTTCCAAGTGTTGGATTTTTCCGTAGTTTAACGACGTTCTAAGTAGTGCAAGTAACGCGATGGACCCTCTAGAAGACAACAAACCTTAACTCGATTATGTGACCGTCTTGAACTGCCCTTTGAACCTTCGGGTTTGGGGCAGTACGGCGTGCCACATGTGAGGCGTTGGCTTGACCCTTCTACGGCTGGACCGTTGGTACTGAGGCACGAACTGAATGTTGTTAGACTTATTTCATGTGTTGATCTGTATCGGGAAAACTTGGGTGTTCGATTGTTCGATCGGAAAGTTTGACATTTTCTATTTATCCGGAATGGGATACAATAATTGGAATTCATAAATTGTTATGAGATAACGGGATGAATATTATAAACGTAGCAGTTTAGTCTCACTTGATCGGTTGCCACGGAATTTTGATGTGATCAAAAGTCCGTCGCAATCACGTAGCGTACGCGGATACTCGCCGGGTAAACTTAATAGATAGCCTCACTCCATAGCCCCGACCAAGTGACTGTAGGAGAACCCCGTCGCCGAAAGCATCCGTTCGGGTGCTCGCGGCAGCGGTGTTCCGCCTTGGTGCACTTCGTCGCCGGTATCGGGGGTGCGGCCGTCTACAGAAGTTTGCGACGAGCATTCGATCAGGATGTCGGGAATCTTGTTGAATAGCCTGACTTGATATTGAAAAGTGTTTTCGATTTTGAGACTAAAATGCGGGGTTTATAATTGTGAGGCATGCGATGTCTAAGTAATTCATTTGGTCAGGCATGCGATGTCTGAGATGGTTGCGGATTCCAACTGTTGTAGTTTTACACTTTCTTTTCTGTGACCGTAAGTGTAATATGTGATATCGCCGGTTTCGTTGCTATATGCCAACGACAATTGGGATGCGCATATTTACTTACGTTGATGACATGTGATGTTATGTGTTGCTGGATATGTTATATTGGATCGTCGTATTTGAATAGCCGGGGGTTTTTATGTGAGATGAGTGTTTTTCATTTTCATTCATGTAAAAACTTGTATGTAATATTCTTTTATTGGGGCAGTTCCAGGTTGCGGAAGTTGTCACCGTTGATGTATATTATTTACTTTTCCGCACTAGGATAGACCCAAGGAGGAGGGCACAAGTAACCGTGTTCTGGAGTCCAGTGGGAGACCAACTCAAGGAGTCGAGTCCGGGTCTCCTAACTCCAAAATTGGTAGGGTTGCTTGCCGCTCTCGTAGGGGTCTAGGGGTGTGGGTTTGGCTATTCATCACGACCGTGGAATCCGTGTTTTATACTGGCTCGTATTGAAAACACGGACGTCCTAGTATATCCAATATTTCATATGTTTCTTCTGCTGCGATATCTGTGATGTGATCATGTGATGTTCTATGATAGATACAGTATATAGTATATATGATATATTATATAGACGTTGCTTATGTTTTACACCCGCGCTAGCCCTGCCCCGCTCTGCCGTTAGTTACCTAACCTAACAGTGCACGAGAGGACATCGAGGCGAATGCGGATGGCATAAGTGTACGTCGTATTTATCTGTGATGTTTAGGTGACTTAAATGATGGGACTTCATTAATGTGATTAATGAAATAAAAGAAACCTAAGATGTTGTAGAATCGAATTTCAAAATAAAACAGGTAGCTACAGTTCTTGCTTTGCACAGAGGTATATGTGATATATCCTGCACCTTATTCGATGAGGAAAGGACCGAGATCCCTTCACCGGGAGTGACTCCTTTAGCAACAACTGGCAGATGCTACACACTCGGTTTGTCTTTTGATTGCTTTTAAGTGTTTTGCTTTGCACAGTGATATATACGATATATCCTGCACCTCATTCGACGAGGAAAGGACCGACGATCCCTTCACCGGGAGTGACTCCTTTAGCAAAACTAGAAAAGCCTCAAAAACACTCCATTTTAAAATCATTTGATTCTACAACGATATCAAGTTCATTACGCAATAGGTTTTCAGAAAAACCTGTCGTAGCCCTCCGTCTTTCAGATAAATCCTGTTTAGTATTCGTGCTGCGTTTGTTGACCTTGTCAAGGCGCAGTGTGCGGTAGCTAACCAGTATTTATCTGCTTATGCATATGATGCAGATTGGGTTAGGGTAGTCGTGCGGCCTTGTTGACCTTGTCAAGGGCCGTGCGGGTGGGTTTGATTCAATCAAGAAATGACGGGTTGAACTTGACTTGCGGTCTATGGTTTGTTGACCTTGTCAAGGTCATAGATCGTTCGGGGCAAAATATTATCGGGAATTTCAAGTGTTGAAATTTGCAATGAGATTGCATACCTTCTATGAGATAGTTGGATCCCGATACCCGCTGCGAGTAAGAGTTACTCCTGGGAGAGTTTTATACATTACAATTAGCCGATCAAGTAGGTGTCTAGAAAGGTGTTAACGAGGTTACGCCTCTGGGAAAACGAGTTTTATATTAATTAGGTTCGTGCGAAAGCACGGGGGACCTCCCTCAAAGTATCGACACTGGCCTGGCTGAAAGATTGGCGAACTTGTAGTGTGTAATTAATCCCGGCTAGTCTTTCCTTTTAGGGTTTGAAGGAAGATTTGATAAAAAGCAGTGGGAGCCATCCTGATTAGATAAAATAATAACCAATCTATTCTTGACAGAGCGCACGCTGAGTATTTTCTTCTCTCTCTCTCCAGGTAGCGACCATATCACTCCTTAATCAAGATAATAATACGGATTATTGACCGAACCCGCTTGTTATACTGAGCTGGGGAACGTTGGTCCCGCTCCAACTTATAATTGTTATAAGACAGAGCTGGAAATTGGGGATTACCAGAATTCCCGTGCCGCCCAAACGAAGAGAGTGCATGCTGATGCATCATCTTTGGGTGTGTTAATTACACAGAACTGTTTCTCAGTATCCTTTACGTCCTGGGTATGTGATACCAGATCAGGATCCCAGATATGTAATCTGTTACATAGGGCTACAGAAAGGTAGAGAACTGAGAACGGGTGATAAGTTTCATGAGGCAGAAAACGGAGCAAGAGTTGCAGCCAAGTCTGTCGGTCACTGTCACCCTGTATTACCAATACATTGATTCTGAACGAATGTTATTAGATACCGAACCTGATATACCAAATCATATCACTCTCTTTCATAGAAAAGAAAGGATATAATTTTGTATTCATGGATAATGTTTTGAACATTTCCTATATCAAAAGTTGATCGGTTCAGGCACGTTATCTAAAAGCATTGATGTTCTAAATCAAATTACAGTTCTTAGTATACAGAACACACACAAGAGAAATTAGTTCAGAAATGAACGAATTCTTCTTGAGGTATTGTAGACTAGGTCAGATCAATGTGACCCGACTGGCTGAAGTTACATTTAGATGCATATTTAAATCAGTTTGAATTTACATCTTGTGAAACTTGCCAGTCATGTCACAAAGATATAATGACACCAACTCTGTTTATTGGAAACAGAGAAAGAGTTAGTAAACTCTTGGGATGATACATGTTGATGTATGTAAGGTCCCCTGTCTACACATGCCAGGACTGGTTTTTTATACTTCATTACGTTCTCTGATGATCTTTCGAGTTTCAGACCTATGTTCCTGTTGAAACACAAGTCCGAACCTTTTGAGATATTCACAGTATATAAGTTAGAAGTAGAGAACCAATACGGGTATAAGTATTATGTCCTTTGATGTGATCAAGGAGGAGAAAACTTGAGCACGGAAATCCTGGACTATTCTAAAGGAGAATGAGATTCTCTCTCGGCATTACTCCTCCGAATACACCATAGCACGATGGTATATCGGGGCAGAGCAATCACACCCTATATGATATGGTGTGCTCTATGATGAGTATTACTGAGTTACCTATTTCCTTTTAGGGGTTATGCACTTGAGAAGCTGCATATCTATTGAATAGGTTCGAATCAAATCAGTCGCCTACCACTCCATATGAGATATGGAAAGGGAAGAGCCCATATCTTAAGTTAGTTAAGATTTGGGGTTGTCCGGGCTATGTTTAAAAGCAAAATCCGGACAAGCTCGAGGCAAGATCTGTTATGTAGAACTGGAAGTGTTCCAGCTATACAAACTACAGCAGATGATTTGGTACGACCAGAGGATTCAGTAGAAACCAACGAACCTCAGCCTCTCCGCCGATCTAGTAGGGTTCCTCACCCACCTGAGAGATACTTCGGTTTCTCTATGACAGTGGGAGCGAGGATTACATCATAAGATGATGACCCAACTAGTTTCGAGCTGGCCATCAAGAGTGAGACTCTGTAAGAATGGCTGGATGTTTATCGATCTGAGATGGAATCCATATACACCAACAAAGTATGGACTTTGGTTGCTATATCTGAAGGGTTAAATCCCCATCAGGAGCAAGTATATCTTGAGAAGATTACTTGGTGTACATGGAAGAGTTGAGACTTTCAAAGCTAGACTTGTTAAAGGTCTACATCATTGACCAGGTATGGATGATGATGAAACCTTTTCTAAGTAGCTATGCTTAAGTCCATCCAGATCCTACTTGTCACGGCTACATACCATGACTACGATATCTGGTGGTTGGGTGTCTTGACTGCTTTTCTAAATGATGATTTAGAAGAGAGCGTCTATAAGTACACAGCCAGAGGGCCTCGTAGACAGTGGGAGCAGCGGAAACGTGTGCAAGATGCTTTATAGGATAAAGCAGGCATCGCGGAGTTGGAACATCTGTTTTGATGTGTTAGTCAAAGAGTTTGACATCATCAAAATGGTAGATGAACCTTGTATAAACAAAAAGGTAGTAGGGAGTATGGTGACAATCCTCGTAGAGTACGTGGATGGCATACTCTTGATAGGAAAGGAGTTTCCTATGCTACGCTCGATCAATGTCCGCTTATCATAATGATTCTCCATATAGGATCAAAGTGATACCTCATAAATCCTGGGTTTTGGACCTATGAGATAGATCTAAATGGATGTTAGGATTCTCACTAGTTGTAGTGAGATGGTATCAACCTATCCTGGGGAGAATCACTGGAATGGTTCCAGGGTGATAACGACGACTGAGTGTCAGTCACAGGCATTGTCTTTACCCTCAGTAAAGGGACGGTATGTTGGAAGAGTTCCAAGCTAGATACCGTGGCATACTAGACGATAAAGGCAAGATACATCGCTACTTAAGATGCTACCAAAGAGGCTGTTTGGATGTATATTGGTTCATGAGATGAACTTAGTTCCTCCCATTGTGTGACAATGGAGTTGTGGCTTATGCCAAGGAACGTCCGTCCCATCAGTGATCCAGACATATTCTAAGGCAGTATTACCTGATCATGGAGATGCTTGATCTCCAAGGATATCGAGGTTTGGAGAGTAGATTCAGAGGACAACACAGTGGATCCACTCACAAAGGCCTGTTCCCAGAGAGAGACTTTTATGGGATGGTTGAGTATGAGATACTTCAAACCACTGCTACAGATAGCCCTAGTGCAAGTGGGAGATTGTTAGTTATATGTATGCCCTAGAGGCCATTACTGTACATTGGATGTATATTGTAGTGGATGCTGGGACGTATATAGGGAGGACTTTCTTGCTCGACATGATAGTATGCTATCTGGTTACCCTTTACCTTAAAGTGTATGCTGATTGTCTCTCTGTTACATATTGGTAAAGCCCTTAGGATCTGTACTTGACTACCTGGACTATGATGCGGATCATACTAGTGGGGACATGGTAGTCCATAAGTACATCCTTCAAAGTCCCTAGTCGTGGGTGTATCGAGACGGGGCATCGATATACCAGAGTAGACTAGCGTATACCTTCTCGACCCATACAGATGGGCGATGGATGATCCCATATCCATTGGTGTTTGACATCGGAGATGATATACGGGTGCTCAGTAGAGACTGGGTACACTGGACGGACTCGCCGAGAACTCCCAGATGGTATTATACCTCACGTCAGATGGCAGTTCTCTGGTGACACTGGTACAGAGTAGTCTGTTGACCCGAGATCGTCATAGAGTCTTGTGTGGTTCCCACTGTGCTTTGATTTCCATCTTACCACGTCCAAGAGGGCGTACAAAACGGTGGTTTTTGGGTACAGTCCCGAGTCACATGGAGGCAATGAGCGATAGGAGGGGATTCGTCTCTCCCGGTATAGGGGGTTGATGTTGCGCTGTGTTCAATTGGCTATAACAGGAAATCCCTGGCCAGGGTTGCTGAGATTTATTGGTAAGTGTTACCAGTAGTTTCTCGAATAGTTATAGACCTCATATCGACACGACTTATCGAGCTATTGGGGTCTGACGTTTACCACCCCTAGGCGAGATATGCGACATATCAGACGATCAGACCGGACTGTACGGTAGTGTTACTGGTTGGATTCACTGAGTGTGAGCGGGCTTGCTCGTCGATCTTCAGATCGCTCAATACCCGGGTGGCCGTTACGTTTAGCAGACCGCTTGCGGCTTGTGGATGTTTGATATGATCATCATCCGCTGCCGGCGTATTGACGAGTCTTTAGAGTCCTACACAGAGGTTTCCTGGCTCAAGCGAAACGAAATAGGAGCGCATATGAGATATGTGCGGGACCGAGAATGATACCAGTATGTGATACTGTATTCGATTCTCGCGATGTGACATTGATCGGTTATATACGATATAGCCGGGTTATCGGATCAAGTGTTGATTCGATAAGTTGTTACTAATGATACCTGTCGGTTTTGTGCGACATGACCGGATCATTGAATCAAGTGTTGATTTAATGATTTAATGCATAATTATATATTTGATATATTACTTTGCATTAACTAGTATCGGTTTACTTAAAATGGATTTTCTCACTCGGGTGTGCGCATTGCATATGCGATATGATTTTGTGCACTTTATTGTATCATGTTTGATGATGCATGATTGCTAGGTTATGTGTAAAGAATTTAACCAAAGTTATTTAAATGGTTAAGGGTTTTACTTATTCATTAATTAGTCTTTTTATTTTTGGAAAAAGGAAAAGAAATGAGAGAAAAATGGTGGCTTATTTTGTTTGCACTTGAAGCTTCATGAAGCTTTTATGATGCAACCATTTTTGTCTCATCTCCAAAACCCTAACCATTCCTTTAACCTTGGTCAATTCTCTACACTTAACTTAGGTTAAAGTTATGATAAGAATGATATTATTATTCTTTTCATAAGTAACTTATTATAACTTTCTTCTTCTTCTTCTTCATCTTCTTCTTTGAAGAAGCTTGAGGTCATCAATGGTGGATTGATGATTTGAGTGAGAAATCCAATTCTAAAGTCTACCCATCTCCTATTTCTTCATCCTCTACCTCTTGCCAAGTAGTAGAGTGTGTTTCCTTCACAAGTTTTCTTGACTTGGTGAAGTCGGAGCTTGATTTAGCGATGCCTCGACGTAGATCATCTTCGGCATGGACATCGACGACCTAGCTCGCTTATTCTCCGACGAAGTCGACGCTAGAGCCCGGATTCTTTTTGGACAGCGGAGAGGACTTCGTTGCGGAGCAATGGAGGTGGAGCACCGGATCTACAAAGGTTGTATTTCCGATTCTTATAGTTAAGTGTTAACTAGTTAGCTTTTTCGCCTAATTTTCTAGCAAACATCCGTAGTTTAGGGTCTCTCGGCACCCGGAATTTGAAATTGGCATGTTCGATGCCTTGTGAGACCTATTGGGAGTGCCTAGGAACCCTACATCATCATCATCACCCTCTCGTCTTCCTCTATGAACCCAGAGCACCTAACCCCCCCACAGCTTCTTTCTTTCTTCTTCTTCTTCTACTTATTTTTCTTCTCTTTCTTGAATCTTGATTTCGGTCATCGCCTGTGCCATGGCCGTCACCGACGATCCGAGAAACCCAGTGGACATCCCCATCCAATGTGGTCGCGTTCTTGCCTTGCCTAGTTCTGTTCTGTGCGCCGTGTGTGCATTGCGACGTTTACCCGACGCCGGACGCCGCGTTTACACCCCGTCGTGAGATCCGTTCAGGCAAGTTTATCTTTCTACATGCTATATTATTATATTTTGCAACCATATGAATAAAAATATCACATGTTGATTGCATTGTACATCCATATTAATGTTTTACTGTTTTTGGATACCCGTGCGCATCCGTATCATTTATTATACATCTAGTTGCATGCCATATCATATTAATTCATATTACTGTTATATTAGCACCCCATGCTTGATAATGTGCATCCCACGTAGTCATGGAGCTGTAGATGTAACCCCTGATATATATTTGTGCATCCGTGTTTTATTGTGCATCCATATCATTAATTATATATCCAGCTCTATGCCATGTCCCATTATTTCATATTACTGTTATATTAACACCCCATGCTTGATAATGGGCATCCTACATAGTCATGGAGTTATAGATGTAACCCCTGATAGATATTTGTTAATCCATGCTTTTACCGTGCATCCGTATTTTACCGTGATTCGATACTTGCTACATTTTACTGTTGGGCACCCATTTGATACATTGTGCACTACTTGACATGACCTGATACACCACTACTTGACATGTTACCTGATCTTGTTTCTAATGTCGATAATCTTGACATGTTGTCGTGACAGACGTATCCTGTTGTCTGCATAGACAAACTTGTACCTGCTTGATCCTGTGTTGGCATTAGCTCCAGATTTATCAATTCTTGACTTGAACACATAACCTTGGGGGTAAGGGGAAATCAAGAATGTAACCGAACGTAACTCAAAGGGCTATTATTGTTTGCCGTATTTCCGGGCGTTACGGAAAAATCCTGTTACCGTGGTCCCGTGGGGAATGAACGGGGCATATACTGATTAATCATGTTATCGTGGTCCCGTGGGGAATTAACGGGGCATAGACCGATGGGTTACGATGAGGATTACATTAATTGATTTCGAAGACTTTAGAATAGATAACCCAGTAGTATAGTTTAGATTACTCACTGCACTTCACCTGCACGTATACACTTCACTGTTCTATATTCATGTTTACTGGATATATTCATGTTATCGTTTATACTCATGCCTGCATATCTCGTGTATCCTGTTAATTTATTATTGTTTGATATTATGACGCACCAACGTCTGGGTTTTGCATGGCCCAGATCCTTGACCTCTTTCGCAGGCTGATCAGGAGTATTTCCGCCGTCAGGCCGAGCAGTGAGGATCCTGTTAGTATTTAGTTTAGTTTTATTTTCGTACTTTCATCTCCTGATGTGAGCCCGTATTTGGGACGTACTTTCCAGATTGTTACTGTTATTGGATTTATTGCTTCCGCATATTTATATTTCTTGACTTGTTTATTCTGGAAGATGGACATGTACTAGTTAGTTTTATATATTTCACTTTTCTTGATATCTTATAGACAGCCGTAATATGACTGTGGAGGGATGTTTCCTAGCTACAGGTAGCAGGGTTGGCTCTGTCACGTTCCAATCTTAGCGCTCTCTGGGAAGCGGGGCGTGACAATGCGTATGCTACATCTGGTCTGATACACAACATCGCATACATTATAGAGCCTACCGCAGAAGCGTAGGGTATAGATGACATACGAGCCCTTTCCAAATCAGTCTTTGGAGACATCTCTTTGGAGAGGGTGATTCCGTGACAAGCCGGTAGATTACCGCGCTTTGAATCTTCCATACCAAATCTTTTCACTATGGTGTCGATGTACCTGGACTGTGAAAGTCCCACTATCCGTTTAGATCTATCACGATAGATCTGGATCCCCAGAATGTAGGAGGCATCACCCAGGCCCTTCATGGAGAACCTCTGTGACAAGAATCCTTTGACCGACTGTAGCATAGGAATGTCATTTCCTATTAAGAGAATGTCATCCACGTACAAGACGAGGAATACTATAGTTCTCCCTACAATCTTACTGTAAATGCATGGTTTATCTGGATTTTTGATAAAGTCGAATTCCTTGATTGTCTCATCAAAACAGATGTTCCAACTCCGCGATGCCTGCTTTAGTCCATAAATGGACTTAAGCAACTTGCACACTTTGCCGCTACTCCCACTCTGAATGAAACCCTCTGGCTGATCCATATAGACGCACTCTTATAAATTACCATTTAGAAAGGTCGTCTTTACGTCCATCTGCCAGATCTCATAATCGTGGAAGGCAGCAATGGCAAGAAGGATCTGAATGGATTTGCGTATAGCCACTGGAGAAAAAGTTTCGTTATAGTCTAAACCAGGTCTTTGACGAAAGCCCTTTGCAACAAGTCTAGCCTTATAGGTTTCAACCTGTCCATCTACACCAATCTTTTTTCTGAAGATCCATTTGCAGCCTACGGGTTTTACCCCTTCTGGAGCAATGTCCAAAGTCCATACTTTGTTGGTGTACATGGACTCCATCTCGGTCCGCATTCCATCCAGCCATTTTACCGAGTCACCGCTCTGAATGGCTTACTGGAAGCTAGTAGGGTCATCATTGTCAATGATGCAATCCTCTCGATCCACGTCTATGAGAAAACCATAGTAACTCTCGGGCGGATAAGACTGCCTACTACTCCTGCGGAGTGGCGCTGGGATGTCCTGTTCTTTTGAAACCTCTGGTTCTACCAATCTTTCAGTAATAGCTTGTAGTTCTGGAATTTCTTCCATTTCTATTGCGCTCCCACTTTTCTGATTTTCTAAAAATTCAGCTTCCAAGAAGTGGGGATGTTGAGAAACAAAAACCTTTTGTTCCTCCGCGTAATAGAAAAGATACCCCCTAGAGTTCTTTGGGTATCCCATAAACTTACACAGTACCGAGCGTGCCTCGAGGTTGTCCGCATGCTGCTTTTTTACAAAAGCTAGACATCCCCATGTCGTAAGGTACTTAAGACAGGGTCTCTTCCCACTCTACATCTGATATGGTGTGGTAGGTACAGTCTTGGTTGGAACCTTTTTTAAAGATATGCAGCTGATTCTAGCGCATAACCCCAGAAGGATCGCGGTAACTCAGCCTTACTCATCATGGAACGAACCATATACAATAGGGTTCTGTTCCTCCTTTCCGATACACCATTGTGTTGTGGTGCATATGGAGGAGTAAGTTGAGAGAGAATTCCATTCTCTTTTAAGTAGCCCAGGAACTCGGCACTTAAGTATTCACCACCCCGATCAGATCTCAGTGTCTTGTTATTTTTGCATGTTTGTTTTTCCACTTCATTCTTGTATTCTCGGAATTTCTCAAAGGCCTTGGATTTATGCTTCATCAAGAAGATATGTCCATACCTAAAGAAATCATCCGTAAAAGTAATGAAATAGGAATAACCACCTCGCGCATGTGTAGACATTGGACCATACACATCGTTGTGTATGAGTCCCAAGAGCTCGCTCGCTCTTACTCCGTGTCCAGTAAACGGAGTCTTTGTCATCTTTCCCATGAGACAAGATTCACAAGTAGCATAAGATGATATTTGAACGGATTCAAATATCCCTTTCTATGTAACTTTGTCAACCGTGTTTCATTGATGTGACCCAGTCTACAATGCCATAAGAAAGACTGATTTGTTTCCGGAGACTTTCTTTTAAGTGTGTTCTGGATACTGAAAACCTGAGTTTGATTTAATACGTATATACCGTTTTCTAATGTACCTGACCCAATCAGTACTTGATTTAGGTGGATGTGGACAACATCGCTTACAAATGTAAAATCATATCCTTCCTTAGAAAGTAAGGATACCGATATGATATTACAAGCTAGACTAGGTACATATAAACAGTTACGTAGAATCAATATCTTCCCACTTGTCAATCCTAGGTGATATTCCCCTACGGATTCAGCGTCCACGCTCATTCCGTTTGCAACTCTGAGAGTCATATCACCTACCCTGATAACTCTACGGTTTCTCAAAGCCTGTAATGAATTACAGATATGAGATCCTGATCCGGTATCTAGTATCCAGAAAATAGAGTTAATTGACATACAATTTTCCATTACAAACACACCCGAAGCCGAAGCCACAACATGCTTCGAATCCTGGCTACTGGCTTTCAAAGCCCTGCAATCTCTCTGCCAATGTCCTTTCCCATAACAATAGGAACGTCCCTCCTTCCCTACTTTTAGTCCTGAAACTTTTGCCCTTCCCTTTCCTTTTACCTTCCTGACACTGCATATCGGCTTTATGGAGGTCTTCTTCTTCTCACCCTTTTCTTTCGCCTTGGGTGCAGAAGAGGAAGATTCCCCAATAAGCAGAGCGGGTGTCTCCCTGGTTTACTTCAGGATGTAAGTAGAGGGTAGGGACTGAAGAAACAAGTCAGTATATGACCTGTTTCCCAATGTGGTCTCCAGGTCCGAGAGCTCATCAATATAGCTAGTCATCGTAAGGACCTTGTCCCCTACAGATGACCCGACAACAAACCTCGCTTGAAGCAATTCCTTCGAGGTCTCATATCTTGCGATACGAGATTTCTCTCCTTATAAATCTTTGTTATGGAGGAAGATGGAAGCTAAGTCCATCTTCTCGTGTTGCCTCCGGTTTACACCATCTACTAAGGCCAACACGAGGCACTTGGCATTCGTATTATCCTTTTTCGATGTCTTACGGATATCATTATCCATGACGGTGGAAACTAGACCTGGGATGGCGGGGGCTTGAGTAGTAAAGAGGTTTCCCAGCTTGTTATAGGTAATGGACATCTGGATAGACCTTTGCTAGTCATTATAGTCAGATTCAGTCATTTTTTTATCTAGATATAACCTATGTCTGGTCACTAGGTCGCTGCAATTAAGAGAGAGAGAAGAAAACACTTAGCATGATGCTCTTGCAAGTTTAGATTGGTTTTTAATTTATCTAAACAGGATGGCTTCCACTGTTTCTCGAATCCTTCCTCAAACCATAAAAGAAGAATTAGTCAGGATTGATCTCACCGTACAATTCTTTCTTAACCGTTCGGCCAGACTAGTGTCGGTACTTCGAGGGAGGTTTTACGACGCTTTCGCGAAGTTTCTTAATTAAATAATCTCTTTTCCCTGGAGGCGTAGCCCCGTTAACACCGTTCTAGACACCTACTTGGTTTATAGCATTGATCGTTAAGTGAAAAAATCTCCCGAGGAGTAGCGGATACTCACAGTAGGACCGGGATCCAAATATCATTGTGTGATAATCCTGAAGGAATCCTACCAATATTATCAAACTCCAAATGGTATGCAACACTAGTAAGTTTTAGTTTCTTTAGAAACTCCCGATGTGGATTTTTTCCCCATGCTCTTATGACCTTGACGAAGATCAACAAATCATAAGTCACATGTCAAGTTCTACCCATCATTGTCCAAGTTAATTTGAACCCACCCGTATATACCCTTGACGAAGGTCAACAAGGTAATACAACTGTCCCAAACCAACGCATCTATCTATGCTACATATGAACACCCAGCAGCTACCAATCACTATACCTTGACGAAGGTCAACAAACATAGCTTGAATACTATTGAATATTCATATGAAATGACGGAGGGCTACGAATGGTTTTGGCAAAACCGTGAACGTAGTGAACTTGATATAATCGAAGGAACCTGATAGCTTTTAAAAGGAGTGGTTTAAGCTCCGCATTTCAAAAGTTTTGCTGTTTTAGAAAAACCGAGTGATTTTGAAATTGTTCCGAGGATTCGGCTTTGGTTTGTTTTCTTTAAATTAATATAATGCGTCCCATCAATTAATCCTACCATTGCAGAAAACAACGAAAATATAACGTACGCTTATGCCATCTGCATTCGCGACGGGCCCGTCATCACCCATTAGGTTACTTAACTAACGACAGAGCGGGGGATGGACTAGAGCGGATGCAAAACTTAAGCAACGTCTACTAGATATCATATATAGATATATACATTCGTCAGATGCAATGATAGGCATTCCAGATCAAAAATGAACACATTGGATATACTAGGAATCCGCGTTTCGTTTGAGCCTGCAACGAAAGACGGATTACACGGTCGTGATGAATAGTCAAACCCCACCCTAGACCCCTACGGGTGCGGCAAATTAACCGCCAAATACCCGAAGTGAAGTAACCTCCCTCAACAAAGTGAGTAGGTCACTCGGCACTTCAAAGTACCCGGTAGTTTGTGCACCCCATCTTGGATCTATCGTAGGAGCAAAAACAGTAAAAAAAATAATACAACGGTGGCTACAACCTCAACCCGGATGTGCCCCGCAAAAATAATATTACACCACTTTACAAATTTTACATCAAATGAAAGAATGAAAACCCTCATCTCACATCCCCGGCTATTCATCACGACGATCCAACAAGTTCATATACACAAACCAATATAATCATCAAAGAAATATGCAACTCCCAACTAACCGACATATAGCAATTAGCGGATGTTTAGAAACACATTTAACAGAACTTGAAACATTAAACGACATTAAACTGCGACTTCAAAACACCCGGTATTTGCCACAGTAAAAAGTTTACGGTAAAATCAAAATTGGCAAAAACAAACAACTCCTGAAGCCCTAGATTCAAGTCAAAAAGACACACACCAAACATGAAGCATTTCCCTCCACTTTGGACCGAGCTCGCCGGTATTTTAGCCATTGTGGCCGGCCCAGTTTATGTGGAAATGTCCCGTTTTTGTTCTGTGTTCATTTTACAGTTCAAAGAGTACTCTGCAGTTGTTTAAATAATTTTTAGAGCCTCATTAAAAATCGACAGAAACTTGAATCTTTGCTTCGATGTTTTCAGGCTGTTTCGGTTTCGTAGTTTAACTTGTCGTTTAAACTATTAGCTATGGTTTAGTCGGCTCTGATACCACTATAAGTCAACGTTACACACCCCACAGGTTTGCGGGGAGGCGGAACGGGTAAAAAACGATTTTTACAAGCAAGGTAACATTGACTTAAAGACAAGATCTTAGCTAAACCATATCTAACAAAACTAACTAGAGGTATTATCTACTCGGTAAGAAGATTATACCTAAAGTTCCAAGTCCTTCTCTTCTTTCCGCTGTCCTCCTTCTCCTTGCAAGCTCCTTGGAGTGAAATGGAAAGCACTTCCTCGTCGGCTTCTAGATGTAGTAGAAGATCCATCCGAGAGTTCCAACTTAGAGCTAAACCTCCAACATGAGGCAACTAGATCATTTGGGTTGCTAGACTAAGTGACCTAGAGTGAGTAGAGAAGGATTTTGGTGGCTAAGTCTCAATAACCCTTGATTCTCAACTCTTGAGACACTAGGGGTTGAGAGAGGAAAAAGGAGAGAACCATGAGAGAGTATGAGTATGAGAATAATGAAGAGAGCTCTCTTTTGAGGAAAGAGAAAACTTAGTTTTATTAGGATAATTGTGATAGCTATTTTAATTTGACCATTATCATGTCACAATTAATGCTAAGCAAAGTATCTAGTGCTCAACAAAAATATCTAAGTCAATCATAGTCAACAAAGTCAAATGGTCAAACCAATTAGCCATGACACAATTATCTTTAATAAAAATTAGTAAACAATTTCCTCCACCTCATAATGGTTTTAATCAAATCAATGGTCAAAACCCTAATGAGGTGTCTCCTTCTCTTCCCCTATTATCCGTATATACATACCCGTATCCGTGTTCCGAGGAACACGAATACAATGAGACGAAGCTAATCCATTAATCAAATACTAGGATCTGGCTTAAACCAAAGCCTATTAGTATTGTCCGCTCGAACATCACACACGCGTACAAGTACACGTATGTGATCGAACCCTGTCATAAAACCATACGACCTCTACTCGTTTCGCCCGAAGCCGGGAAACTCTCTGTGTGGGACTCTAAAGACTCGACACTACGCTGGCAGTGGGTTTAACCACTGGCCGAAAGCGGTATTAGCTGTACGTAACGGTCCCCAGGTAGATGTCGATAAGAAGGCCGATGAGGAAACCCATCCGAACTCCTACTGAGCCTGAATGTGACAATCTCCGTACAGTCCGATCTGTTCGTCTAAGAGTATCGCATATCGGGCCTAGGGGGATGGTAAATGTCAGACCCCTAATAGCGGTATAAGTCGTGTCAGAGTGTACCCCATTACACCTTGAGAAACTACTGGAGTACCAACCAGTAAATCTCGCTTGCTCTGGCCAGGGACTTTGCGTAATGGCTCTCCAAACATAGCGCGATATCAACCCCAATACTGGGAGAGACGAATCCTAAATAACCGCCACTGCCTCCAAGTGATTCGGGACTGCACCTAACTACTACCTGTGTGCACGACTCAATAGATCCGTGGTAGGGTAGTAATCTAAGAACAGTGGGAACACACTTTAGGCAAAGTAGCAATATCAAGTCAACGGACTAAGCTGTACTCATGTCACCTGGGAACTGCTAACTGACGATAGGTATAATACCAACCAACAGTTCCCGACGAGTCCTGTCCGGTGTACTCGTAACCTAATGAGCATCTGCATACTATCTCCAGTACGACGTACTAATGGCTGTGGGACAGACAATCTCCCCTGCTGGAATGAGAAGCGTATACACTAGTCTACTCCGGATTATCGATGGCCTGTCTCGATAATCTTACGACTAGGGACCTGTATAAGGATGTGCTTGTAGATTACCCAGCCTCCACAAATGTGACTGCCATCACAATGCTGGTAATCAAGTAAAGATCCTAAGGGCTCTACTAATATATATAAGCGATATGTTAAAAGAAACACATGCACATATTGAAGTAGAAACAAAACAAATAGCATACTACCATTTTGAGCAAGACTGTCAATACTACTGTGAATGTCCCAAGCTTCCATTAAGTAATATACAATCCAGTATGATACAATAATGGCCTCTAGGGCATATACACTAACAGTCTTGAGATCGCTGTCGACATGGGGATTGAAAATCTCCTTATATATGGAGACTCCCAGCTGGTCGTTAGTCAAGTAAATGGCGACTATCAAACGTGCAAACCAGAGTTGGTAAAGTACGGAGAGAGAGTGCAACAACTGCTGACTCAAATCCCTTCCTACGCTCTAGACAGAATACCGCGTGCGGAAAATAGCAAAGCGGACGCAATAGCCAAACTCGCTAAAAAATTGGCTGACGAAAACCTCGATGACGTGAGGATCATTGTACAATGTCGTCGGGTTCTTGCACCAGCAGAAATATCCCCGGAGTCGTTTGAAGAAAAGGAAGCGACCAAGCAAACAACCATACAGATAGTGGACCAAGAAAAGGCTAAGGATTGGAGAGAAGTCTTTATAGACTACTTCAAATCCCGTCAAACACCGGAATATGCATCCTCAAGACATCAGCTCATGAAACGAGATCTGTTTTAAGCCTTCGTCAATGATACTTTATATAAGAGATCGTTTGACTCTCTGTGGATGAGATGCCTGGGACCGGAAGAAGCAAAGAGAGTCATCCAAGAAACTCACGACAGACTCTGCGGTTCTCATCAAGCCGGGCCATAGATGAAGCTGAAGATCAAAAGGATGGGCTACTATTGGCCCACGATGATTCAAGACTGCCTCGAATACGCGAAGCAGTGCCACTCGTGCCAAATTCATAGAGACTTCATCCACCAGCATCCAAATCCGCTACACCCAACAGTGGCTAGCCTGTCGTTTGAAATGTAAGGAACCGATATAATTAGGCCCATCGAACCAACACCATACAAAGGACATCGGTTCATATTGGCGACAACTGATTACTTCTCTAAATGGGCAGAAGCAGTACTGCTAAGAGAAGTCAAGACGGAGAACATCCTCCATTTCTTCAAAACACACGTCATATATCGGTTCGGCACTTCGCGACGTAATACCCAGTTTATTTTGTACACCACTATCCGTATTCTTCATAATATATTATTTACAAAATTTATTTATTTTATTTATAATTATTTTATTTCCTTTAAACCCCAAACCCTTATCCCAATCCCTTCTATTTTTGCCTCAGCCCAACATAATAAAACCAAGCCCAGGAAAATTACACCAAAGAATTGAATACCAATCCGACCCAGCCATTTTCCCCTTTTTCTCAGCCCACATCTTTTTCCTTTACAAATAATGAAATCCCAAGCCCAACACCTTCCTTGCCCAGCCCAAGCAAAATCCCAATTTAATAAATGTTCCAAACTAAAATCCTTAATTTCTTAACCTAACCCATTCCCGAGCCCGGCGCACTCTTTTCCCCCTCTCCAATTAATTCCTTTTCCTTAACAGCCCAGCCCAATTTCATAAATCCCTTTTCTTTATATTCCCCAGCCCACACTCCCTACCGGCCCATTCCCTAACCCAACACCCTTACCTGCTCTCGCTCCGCCCCGACCCGATCTGACTCTTCTCCTTCCCCGCTCGCTCTCTCTCTTTCCCGCTCTTTTCCCCCGAGCCACCCCACGTCGCCAACATTCCCGGCCCCGCTCGCGACCACGTTTCCACGCTCGAAGCCACGACCGCGCGCGCTTCACCCTCACCCTCGTCCCTCTGACACGCTCCCCCTCATCACTCTCGATCTCTCTCAAACCTCTCCTCTCTCCAAAACTCAAAGCCTCACTCCCCACAACCCACTGCGCCCGATGACGACTACGACCACCGTTGTTCCTTCCTCACATCTCTCTCTCCTCTTCACCGCTGGCCTGCACAGTCCTCCTCCACCAACCGAGCTCCCTCTCCCCACCATCTCCAAATCGCCGAGCTCAAGCCACCCCCTGCACCCTTACGACGACGAGCTCCCATCGCGCCGCTAGCCACGTCGTCGACTCCTCTGCATCCCCTGCATCACCCTCACCTCCTCCTAAACTCAGAACCACTCCTCGTCACCTCGGCCGCCACCTGCACACCCCTCACCGCAACCTCAACGCCACTGTTGCACCATCGCCGGAGCGACCACCGCCGACCACAGCCAAGCCCCCCTCTCTCACAGGCAACATCTCTTCCCTCTCTCTCTCTCACAGCACCTCTCTCTCCATTTCAGCACCCCGACACTTTCTTCGCCCTCACCTGAGCTTGAGTCGAGCCCCCGGCATTTCGTCGAACACTTACGTCTATCACCGTTCCCGCTTCTCTGTTCAGCGACGTCGTCATCAAACTGTAGCCCCGATCCCCTGAAGCCGTCAACGTCAGCAACACGCCATCCTTCGCAACGTTGTACACATCCGTCTTTGCCGTGCCGTACCGTGTGTGTGACGGACCCACTCCCGTGTCGCGTCCGTGCCCAGTCTCCGTATCACCGTAAACCCACTCACGTGTCGCGCCCCATGCTCAGTTGCTGTGCCGCGTCTGTGTCGTGTCGTGCCCATCTCCAGACCAGGTCCCGTGCCGCACCGTGCCTGCCTCCGCATTGTCACCAGGCCCAGTTCCGTGTCGTGCCGTGCCACGCACCGAGCCAGGACCACGCCGACTGCCGTATTACGCCCGCATCGCTACCGTATCCAGTACCGGGTCACCATGCACCGCGCTCGCGCCGCACGCCTGTATCCAGTATTGCGTCGTCCCGTATGTCGGGACAAACCCTGCAGCAGCGTCGCTTCCATTTCAAGCGACCGAGGCAAGTGAACCCCCCTCACTTGCTTTGCGCCGCGCGCCCGTATCCAGTATCGCGTCGTCCCATATGCCGGGACAAACCCTGCAGCGGCGTCACTTCCATTTCAAGCGACCGAGGCAAGTGAACCCCCCTCACTTGCTTTACATGCTAATATATTGTACACTGTTATACTTTTACCTTCACTGCTCTAATTAATTAAGTGATTGATGCAAAACCCGAACGAAAACCTTCTATTAAACCGACGGAACTTGTTTATATGTGTTGGCCCGGGTGGCAATGAATATTGTGGTGAAATTTTACCGGAGAATTTAATCGTTATTGGCTTAAACGATCATCCCCAAGTACACTCGTTAAAACTGAATATTTCCCGTGTCTGAAACTTGTTAAAATCATAATTAATTGTGTACATATTGAAATGATGCGTACGATGGCTCGTAACGAAGCTAACTGTTTAACCTACTTTAATATATTATTGATCACTGAATTTTAGTACACTATGATAGAGATAACTGTTGTGGATTATGATTCTGGACTGCAGTCCAGAATGGAAATCCAGGATAACCCCTGTTGCTAAACCCCTGTACATCACTGTTTATATAAGAGAATGCGCGGAACCCTATATTTTTACGTAGGAAATTGGATTATCTTTCTTAATCGACTGGCTTCACTGGATTCCTCAACCGTTTGATATTTTTAATTCATTTTACCTTGTCGACATGTCTTGCTGAATTCTGCAGAAGCAGATTTTACACCTCAAACTTAATCTGGCCATAACACTCTGTTGGCGTAATATAATACTGATCCGCCAATTGCTCTGGAAACCTGACTAGAAATACTAAATATAGTTCAACTATAGAGTCGCCTAACTACGATCCCAACTGGGATTAAAATGTGTTACGAAACGGACTTCTAATTCTGAAGCCGGATTTCCAGCAGTGAACGCTTAAAATGAAATTGCCATATCTAGTGATCCTGAAACCCGATTGATGTGAAACCAAATTTGGTGGATAGATAATCAAACATACTACTTATCCCCTATTCATTGTTTTGCTAAATTGTGCATGTATGATTTATGAAGAATTATGCAAGTGGTAGGACATCGTTTAATGACATCTTAATCATGCCTTAAATACTGTTTTCTCATCACATTATATATATGTCATTGCATTGGTAACCTAGTGATCATGTGCATTACCCAGTGTTAGGTATTAGTGGTGATTGTGGCAAGTACGTTAGTGTTTGAGCATGAATGGATAAGTGAAAGTGACACGTACTTGTACACAATCAGTGTTCCCTATTGATTTATTGCATTGTTGACGTCTGTGGGACGTGTATAAGTGTGACTATAGTTGGTATGGACAATTATGAAAGCACTTGTATGGGTGTCACAGGTAAGGCACCAAACACTGTCTATTTATCTTGGGTATTAGTCGAGACATGCTTGATGGAGACCCTGTCTTCAGTTCTCGCGTAGACTCGTCATGGATCGACTGGTATTTGAGTTTATGGTTGGCGTTTAATATAGACCACGGGGTGTGGGGTAGTTTGAGTGTGAGTTCAACAGAATCTCGAGAGTCCCAAGCCGGCACATATGGAGATATATGGAGATATATAGGGATATTACTGATTATTACCGTGCGTGTTTCGGGCCTGTGGTCCCTTGCCCTTGGGTCCTACCCTTGGATGGGGGATACTCCTGCGTGGTTGACTCTCACACTTGGACTGACGATAGGCTTAGCGACCTGTACAGTGAGATTTAGAGACTGACAAGGTTAGTGACATTGGCATGTATTGCTTACCGATTCAACATACCTGCCATACTGTTTACTGCTTTACTGTTTGCCTACTCTATTAGATACCTGCATTGGCTACCTCATGTTCACGTCTTTACTCTTTTGATACTGTTACATATTCATTATTATTACCCGAGTTACCATTATACCGATATATATATATATATATATATATATATATATATATATATATATATTGCTATGTCGCTCTGACGACCTGAGTATGCATGCTCAGAGTGAAAAGTGGATCTAGCTTGGGCCAGGACCTGACATGCCTCGAGGACATTGCGGACATCTTGATCAGCTACCCAGAGCTATATTCTCTTGATCTCCATCTGATTAGTTCTTTGGTATTTGTTTTGATTTAGTTACTGCATTTCTCATTACTTGTGCGTTGATTACTGATTACCACGTAAATCTAGAAGTCGAAGTGTGACCACGGCAGGATATTTCCTTGACCGTAGGAGCATGGCTGGCCTTGTCAACCCCTCGTATTCCGTATTTTGGAAAGCGGGGCGTGACAGATGATGCGCTCATACGAAAGATTGACTGGGCCGAGAACACTCCGCCAAGGCGAACTCGTGCTAGTCGTAAAAAGACCTATGATCCCCAATCGTGCTAAACAAGGGAAATTCGAGCCGAACTATGAAGGCCCATACATCATAGGAAAAGTCTACCAAGGTGGGGCTTACTTTCTCATGGATATGCATGGCGAAAAACCCTTCCGGCCAATAAACGGCCGATTCCTGAAAAAAATACTACGCCTAACGAGTCACAGCCCGGGTCAATGATAGATGACGACGTCTATGTCCGCTCGCTATCTTCCCGAGTCCAAACTCTGTAAGTAGTATCCGGAGAAATCTCGCCTCTACACTAATAACGGACCGAAACGTCCCTAAACTAATAATGGACCGAGATGTCCTTAAACTAACATTGGACCGAGATGTCCTTAAACTAATACCGGACCGAAACGTCCCTAAACTAATAAAGGACCGAAACTTCCCTAAACTAACGAGGGACCATAATGTCCTTAAACTAGACGCGGACCGAAATGTCCCTAAAACTAACAATGGACCGAAATGTCCTAAAACTAGCTACGGACCGAAACGTTCTTAAACTATTATGAACCGCAGCATCCTTACGTAGAAAAAAAGGTACGTCCATAAGTGAAATAGGCACGGATGAAAACCCGAAAGAGCTCCGTAAGTAAAAACAGCAGGGCTACCGATGAGTTTGTAAAAACCCGAAAGGGTGCAGACTCGTAAATTTTTTTTCCTGTGCACTTACGAGATCCTCTCGACCTTATAAGGAGAAAATACTCGCGTGAGATCCTTACGACTCACAAAGGAGCAAAATACTTAGGAATCCTCACGATCCCTAAGGAGAAATTACACTTACGAGATCCTCACGACTTGTAATGAGAATCCCCCCTATGAGACCCTCACGTCTCACAGTATTCAAAAGTCTTAAGATACAGGGACCTGAACCTATTCTTAAGTCATTATAGCCCCCAAATTGTCCTATAAGCGGTTCAATACTGACCCTTGTATACAATCCACGGGCATAAATAAGCGTTCCCTCACCTAACCCCACCGATGGTGCGAAATTCCCCCATTTGGTGAACAACACTTGTAGGTCCTTTCAACTTGCAAGGAGAAAATTTCTTTTGTGAGATCCTTACGACTTACAAGAGAAGATATCACTTAGGAATCCTCACGATTTTTAAGGAGAAAATACACCTATGAGATCCTCACGACTCGTAAGGAGAAAACCCTTTTTAAGACCCATATGGCTTATAAAATCAAGAGCCTTAGTCGGCAGGATCCTAACCCTGTTTGCTAAGCCACCTTTGTTCGAGTTAACAAAAGCAAATAATGATTCGCTCCTGGCAATTTTTCAGTTGTAGCGATGATGATGCCTAAATCGGTATCAAATTCTAAGTCCTTTCACGGCAAATGATGATTCTCTCCTGGCCATATTCCAGTTGCAGTGATGCTGATACTAAGATTGGTATCAGATCTCAAGTTCCATATTCGCAGCAAAAAAACCAGCGAGCCAAAAATGCATATGAAATAGCCGAAATGATATGGCAACTTGCAACAAAGAGCAGCAAGTAAAATATATGCATATAAAAATAGCCGAAATGATATGGCAACTCGCAATAAAAAGCAGCGAGTAAAGAAAAAAAGAAAAACAACCGAAATGATTAGGCACCGCGAAAAATAGCCGAAATGATTGGGCAATCGCGACTTTCGCGATATAAAAAGATGAAATGATAGAGCATCGCGGAAAGAAAAACAAAAAGAAAAGAAAAGAAAAGATGAAACTTTTGCCCTACAGGTTAGTACATACTGATCCCTGTATACAATCCACAGGCATAAACGAAAAGGGAACCACGTTCCCCAACGGACTCCGCCAAAGGGAGAGTTAGATCTCAACGGCAACATCCACAGCCTAGAGACCAGCAATGGCGTTTCTCCTCATTCCAACAGGATACGGACGCGACACCACAAATCGGAGCCAGGCAAAGTCCCTAGTTCTAAGACTCTACGGTTCGCAGGCAACCTAAAGTCAATCCCGACATCGCAGAAAGCGGAGCAAGTTAACCCCGACACCACAGAAAGCGGAGCAAGTCAACCCCGACACCGCAGAAAGCGGAGCAAGTCAACCAATGACCTCCCCGTCGGAGCAATGCTTCGACCCGGAAACAAGTCAACCAATGACCTCCCCGTCGAAGAAATGCTTCGATCCGGAAACAAGTCAACCAATGACCTCCCTGTCGGAATAATGCTTCGACTTGGAAACAAGTCAACCAATGACCTCCCTGTCGGAGCAATGCTTCGACCCGGAAACAAGTCAACCAATGACCTCCCCGTCGAAGCAATGCTTCGACCCGGAAACAAGTCAACCAATGACCTTCCCGTCAGAGCAATGTTTTGTAGGGTTCCTAGGCACTCTTGTGAAGGTTCATAAAGCATCAAACATGCCCAAATAAAATTTTAGATGTGCCGAACAACCCAAAGTCGGGATCTTTGCTAGATTATTAGGGTTTAACATGCAAGTAAACATCTTTACTACTAAGTGTGAGGGATTACAACCTTTGTAGTCCGCTCCTTCGCTTCACGAGCTCCGAGTAGAAGTCCCTTCGCCGCAATCTACGATCTCCCGGACTCAAGAGAGGATTCACGACCCGAACGATCCATGATAGCTTGTCGTATTCCTTTTCTCTGATGATCTACGTCGAAGTTGCAATAACTCAAGCTCTCTCACTCTAATGAGGTGAACACCCTAATCTAATGGGCTAGATTAGATGAGGATGATGGAGTATTTTTTATGCTTTCTTTTTATATCATTTTCTCACAAGAAATCATCACAAAAGAAATAACTAGTAATCTTTCTCAAAGCTAAAGAGATAAGAAGATGAATGAAAAATAGTTAATCCTTTTGTGATGAATAGTAGAAGTGAATATATGATTGATTATGGAACCATGGTCAAGGATGAGAAGCTTAACCTTTGTAGAGAATAAACTAGAGCTAGGGTTTGGTTAGGTTAAAAAATGAGTCATGGATAAGTATCAACCATAATATCTTAACCAAGACAAAATGAATGCTTCTAGATGGTGCAAGAAGAAGCTAACCCTAATCAAACCCTAATCTCTTTTTATCATCACTAAAAATGTTTCATAATAAATCATATCATGTTACTATAATATATATCACATATATATTATATTTGTAACAAAAGAAAATAATACAATTAATATATATCGCATTTATATCAATGTATTATCCGGTGAGAAAATGAAATAATAAAGTGAGCCAATATTAGATATTGTAATACAATATATCATATATATTATTATACATTAAATCATCGAATCAACACTTGATCCGACAATCCGGCTATATCGAATATAACCGACTAATATATCATGTACCGATTCATCGAATCAACACTTGATCCGATGACCCGGTTCATATCTAAATATCGCGAGAATATAGTACGGTATCACATATCGCATTTTCCTCGGTCCTGCACATATCACATATATGCCTCTACTCCGTTTCGCCTGAGCCAAGAAACCTCTGTGTAGGACTCTAAAGAATCGTCAATACGCCGGTAGCAGGTGATGATCATATCAAACACCCACAAGCTGCAAGCGGTCAGCTAAACGTAACAGCCACCCAGGTATTGAGCAATCAGAAGATCAACAAGCTAGCCTATACGTTCTCCTGTGAATCCAATCAATAACACTCCCGTACAGTCCGGTCTGTTCGTCTGATATGACGCATATCAAGTCTAGGGGTGGTATACGTCAGACACCAGTAACCGATAAGTCGTGTCAATGTGAGGCTCATAACAGGTCGAGAAACTACTGGTAACACTTACCGATAAATCTCTATATCAGCCCTGGCCAGGGACTTTCAGTTATATCCAATCGAACACAGCACAACATCAACTCCCTATACCGAGAGAGACGAATCCCCTCCTATCGCTCATTGCCTTCATGTGATTCGAGACTGCACCCAAAAGCCACCGTTTTGCACGCCCTCTTGGACGTGGTAAGGTGAAAATCAAAGCACAGTGGGAATCACACAAGACTCTATGACGATCTCGGGTCTACAGACTACCCTGTACCAGTGTCACCGGAGAACTGCCATCTGACGTGTGGTATATCACCATCTGGGAGTTCTCGGCGAGTCCGTCCAGTGTACCCAGTCTCCACTGAGCACCCGTACACCATCCTTGATGTCAAACACCGATGGATATGGGATCATCCATCGCCCATCATATGGGTCAAGATGCGTATACGCTAGTCTACTCTGGTGTATCGATGCTCTGTCTCGATATACTCTCGACTAGGAACATTTATAGGATGTACTCATCGACTACCGTGGCCCCACTAGTATGATCTCATCATAATCCCAGTAGTCGAGTACAGATCCTAAGGGCTTTATCAACATGTGAGAGAAAGATAGTAAACCAATACAAGTAAACATGTTAAGATAAAGTGAAACCAAATAGCATACTATCATGACGAGCAAGAAAGTCCTCTCTGTATATATCCAAGCATCCATCATAATATACATCATATGTACAACAATGGCCTCTAGGGCATATACATAACTAACATGTTTCGACCCGGAAACAAGTCAACCAATGACCTCCCTATCGGAGCAATGTTTCGACTCGGAAACAAGTCAACCAATGACCTCCCCGTCGGAGCAATGCTTCGACCCGGAAACAAGTCAACCAATGAACTCCCCGTCGGAGCAATGCTTCAACTCGGAAAAAAGTCAACCCACGAACCTCTAAACTCGCACAAAATAAAATTCTCTTGTGAGATCCTAATGACTATCAAAAGAAAACGCACTTAGGAGTCCTCACGACCCCTGTAATACCCAGTTTCTTTGGTACTCCATTATCCGTAGTCTAATAATAAATTTTCCTATTGTTCTATTTAATTTATTCCATCCAAATATTTCTCTAACCCTTTTACTACCAAACTTAAGGCTTAAAGAGCCTTAAGCCCAAGTCTATTTAATCCCACTCTTTTCTTTCTAATTTTTCCAAGCCCAAGCCCAACAACCCAAAACCCTCCACTTCATACAACAAATATCTTTCTCCATTTCAAAACTCAAAAATATCCCCATCAATTCCAAATAAATTCCCTTAAAATCCTAATAACTATTGAAATTAAATCCTAATCAAAACCCAAGTTATTGCAAAGTAAATCCCCCCACCCACGTTTACCCTCTCTTCTTTAAAATTATTATTAACTAAAATCTCACACGTATTCTCTCCCCCCCTCACGTTATCTCTCCCCTCCACACATATTCTCTCCCCCCTCACGTTATCTCCCCCCCACACATTCTCTCTCTCTCTCACACACACACATGTTTCCCTCTCTCTCTCCTCTCGTAACTCTCTCCCCCCCACGTTTTCTCTCTCCCCTCACGTTATCTCTCTCTCTCCCACACATTCTCTCTCTCTCTCTCATCTCGTGTTCCCTGTTCCTCTCTCTCTCTCTCATCTCGCGTTCTCTGTTCCCCCCCTCTCTCATCCCGCATTCCCTGTTCTTCGTCCACAAAATATTCCCGCCTTCCTCTTCCTCTTCGAGGAGCCGAACCCACGTTGGCCAACCCCTGCACCTGATCTCGTCCGCCACCTCCGAACACCTCTTCGTCGACTCAACGCCGTCGCCACCACCTTCTCCTCCACTTCCCTCCTCACACCACCGCTGCCTCCACCGACCTCGACGCCAACCGAGCCCTCACTCCAAGCTCCACCCAACTGCAGCAGAACACCCACAACCAACCCCTTCTGTGCACCTCTGCCGCCACTCTCCCTGAGCAACTTCGACGACGACCCAACTTCGAGCCACCTCCGGCCACCTCCCTCCATCATCCGCGTCAACTCTTCCTCCCTCTCTCTCTCTTCCACTCTTCCCCACTTCTTCCTCCATTCACATCCATGACCCATCAACCGCAATCGAGCTTCTCTGCAACTCCGGTGACCACCGCCTGCAAGCTCCGGCCATCCATCATCGCAACCACCATCGTCAAGCTCTCCCTACAACCTCCGTCAACCTTAACGCACATCTCCAACACAAACACAAGCACCTCGAACCTTCACCCACCTCCACTGCCCACCGAGCTCGCCGCACCGCCGTCGGCCTCCTCCCTGACACCACCACACCAACGTCGAACTCCCCGCTGCACAACGCCCGAACTTTCACCCTCCTCCTTTTTGCACCCGAGCTCACCTTGCAGCCGTCGCAATCGCCGTTGTCGCCGTTGACAGCGTCGTCTCTGTCCAAGCCGTCGCCTCTGTCACCATGGATATCACCGCCGTAGCTATTGCCGCCATCATCGTCTTTAAGCAAGTGATTTCCACTTGCTTTACATGCTATTAGTTTTCTTTTTCACATAGTTATATATATTGTATATAACAATCAAGTTAATTAGAAAATCATGGATTTTGGATAAGTCTTACAATCCCATGTTTATACATAGCTTGACATAGTTTATAAGTTGGGCCTTTTATTCGGCTCTAACCACGTTACGAAGGTATATTGACCGATTAAACGAAACAAAAGCTCTGATTACCATACGTATAAACAAGTATTTGATACTAAAATTTACGTGAAAACCTATCTTTAAATGGCGAAACTTGTGATCATTAAACCTGTTTACTATTTACAGAGGTACTACTGAAATTTGGTTGAAAATCAATTTTGTTGAACTGCCGACTGAGTTTACTTATTACCGCTTTTGTATCTTTTTGCTTAATTCTGAATGCATGATTTAATACGATTTTTATATGTTCATAAGATGCATAACGACTTGTACTGCATATAAACTGTTTAGCGGCATGATTCATAATTTTACCCGACTACAAAACCTCTAGTGATAGTGAACATTCGCGTTAATTTTCAGTGTACATTGCATTGTCGAACGTGTACAGTATCGGTGTGGTTGTGTCAAGTACGCCAGTGAGTAGTGAGTGATTCGTGACAATGAACCATACAGTGAACAGTGAATAAAATCGTGTTATTGATGCGTACTTGTACACAACTAGCCCATACTCATGAATAGTGAAACCTGTGGAAAAAGAGGAAATCAAAGTGGAAAGGAAATTGTATTTAGCGAGGATAGCGATTGTAGAGGATGATCATTCAAACAACGACTCTTATATATGTTAGGTTGGACCTAGCAGTCCGGCTGACAGGGTTATGTCCCGGGCATCGTGGGCTGTAGTCTCGGGTATGTATGAGACCTTCGTTAAATATGATCACTCCTTTCCACAACTCGATTTCAAAAGTGACTTAGAGACCGATAGGGACACAGATCATACATTGCATCAGTTAGTGATATATTAATTACCTGCATTTTATCCCCATCATTATTACTTTTATTTTCTTGCCTTTTATTAGTATTGTAATATTGCTATTGTGTCGCTCTGACGACCTGAGTATGCATGCTCAGTGATAGAGGTGGATTTGTCTGATCTCGAGAAGACCGTGAAGATCCAGACCAGTGAACCAGTTATAATTCTCCATTGATAATCCTGTTTAGTTGCTCTCTTGTTTACTTCCTTTGAGCTCAGATTTCTTTATATCCTATAGTTTTAGTGACTGCATTCTCTTTATCCGTATTGTATTTTACTGATTACCATATAATGTTAGAAGCCGAAATGTGACTACGACAGGATTTTTCCTTGATCGTAGGAGCATGGCTGGCCTTGTCACCCTTGTATTCTGTATTTTGGGAAGCGGGGCGTGATAACCCCTAAAGGGGAAATTACACCTACGAGATCCTCTCGACTCGTAGGGAGAAAAGTCTTTATGAGACTCTCACGGCTCATGAAGATAAAAAAATCTTAGGCTACAAGGACCTTAAACTTGTCTCATAAGCCATCAATTCTATGGCCACGCATAACTCTGCACTACTTCACCCATGTACATACTTACATGGGCAAAATAGTGGGGGGGCATTTGTTCCCGCCAAAATTTTTGGCCAAGAGCTACTGGTTCCCTTACAAAAAAGAGGGAAAGTCCTCAAAATTAGGCTTCGCGTATAAAACACGTGAACGCTCATATGCAAAGCGTATGAGAGCTAAACATAAACAATTAATGGCCAAACAGGCCTCACGTGTAAAACACGTGAGCGCTCATATGTAAAGTATATGAGCGCTGAAAATAAACAGGCTAAAACCCACACTAGGGGTCACGTGTTAAATACGTGAGTTCTTTTGCCGCTCAAATGCAAAGCATGTGAACACCCCAATTAAAAATATTCCTATCAAATTCTAGAATTAAATTCTATTTGGGAAATATTTTCTTGATCTTCCTTAGACTAGAAAGATCTTCTCTGACAGAGGACCCTTGGATCAAAGATCCAGCGGTGACCATATGATAGAATAAAAATCTATCATAGGAAAATATTTTCCTAATCTTATAACAAGAATAAAATTCTATGTTAACAAGATATCCATATTAAGAAAATATATTTCTGATCTTGTTAAACTAAAAAGATTTGATAGAATAAAATTCTAATCTTGTTAAAACTAACAAAATATTCATAATCTTGTTAAATAAACATGAAATCCTCTCTGTTAAATAGAAAGCCTTTGGATTAAAAATCTAACGGTGAATAAAATTCATCGATTGATCTAAAAGATCGTGGAATCAATCATGATCTCTCAATGAGGGATTTTTTTAACAAATTGATTCTTTTTCTTCTCATATAAATAGGAGCAAGGAGAGGAGGGGAAAGACACACATGGGAAGAGGGGAAGAAAATAGAAAGAGAATTTAGTTCTCCAAAGAAGAGGAACCCCTTCCAAAAGATCCCACAAAAAGAGAATTTAATTCTCAAACCAAGAGTTTAACTCTTCTCAAAGAACTTAGTTCTTCCTCTGGTTAAGATCTGCAGAAGCATATCTCCCCACAAGTTAAGAATTTAATTCTCATCGGGGAGATTCTGTCATGCAGATTCAAAACCTAAGGGAAAGAACTGAATCCAAAAGATTTTAACTCTTACAAAACATATGGGAATTTAATTCCTCTGAAACTAGGGTTTAAACCTTTAAAAAGAATTTAATCCCTGCAAAGAACAAAAGGAGAACTTGATTCCTCAGAACCATAGAAGAACAGCCTGGTGATTCATTAGCGTTCAACGCTACATAATAAAGCTCACGTGTTTCCACGTGAGCACCTCTGATGAACAAAAGAATGACTGAGACTGAATCACGTGCTCCCACGTAACCCTTTAAAGCGAGCGCTTAGCAATTACATGAAAAAAAAGGAATAAACCCAAAGACAGTTTCAATTTTAGGGCGCCTCACGTGTTCCCACGTGACCCCCGAACAGTTGTATATAAAAAAAAGGGAAAATTCCAAAGACAGCGCTCACATTTTGAAGGCGCCTCACGTGTCTGCATGTGACCGTTTGATGAACCAAGTGCTTAGCACTTATAAGTGAAAGAGGAATAAAATCCAGAGAACGGTTTCCATCTCGAGCGCCTCACATGCTCACACGTGAGCTAAGTGCTCAGCACTTTTATATATAAAAGAGGGAATAAACTCAAGGAACAACGCCCACTTCGGGGCCCCTCACGTGTTCACACGTGAGCGCCTCCAAAGTCCAGTGTTTAACACTGATTCAGTGCTTAGCACTGTGGGGTAACTAGGGGAAATCAACCTTAACCCAAATTAGCCAAGTCTACCGAGGCCAAGACCTTATTGGTCACCAATCAACCAAGCCCCCATGCTCAGGTCTCCTCAAACCAATCCTAGTCCCAAAGATGACTAATGTTATCCTAACAGATGGCATCTAAAATGACGTTCATCCCATATCTCCCCTCGATCTGGAATTTGGTTCAAAGGTACATCTCTCTACACCTCTGATACATGTCGTTGTAATTCTTCAACGTCTTCAAAGAGGTGGAGGGTCCCAATAACCAATAACTCTTGGCGCACCCCCAAACCGATGAGCCAAAACTCCATAGACTATGATGTCCTTAAATATGGACTATGATGTCCTTAAACCCAATGGACCGCAACGTCCCTAAACTAAACACTATGGACTATGATGTCCTTAAACCCAATGGACTGCAACGTCCCTAAACTAAACTCTATGAACTATGATGTCCTTAAACATGTACTATGATGTCCTTAAACCCAATGGACCGCAACGTCCCTAAACTAAACTCTATGGACTATGATGTCCTTAAACCCAATGGACCGCAACGTCTCTAAACTAAACTCTAAGGACTATGATGTCCTTAAACATAGACTATGATGTCCCTAAACCCAATAGACCGCAACGTCCTTAAACTAGCTATGGACCGCAACGTCCTTAAACTATGACCCCACCGCCAAATGGTGATCTATGGACCGCAATGTCCTTAAACTAGCTGTGCACCGCAACATCCTTAAACTAAACCCTCACACCAAAAATGGTGATCTATGGACCGAAAAGTCCTTAAACTAACAACGGACCGCAACGTCCTTAAACTAGCTATGGACCGAAAACGTCCTTAAACTAAGGCAATAGAGCCCAAATGCTCTTTTGTTGGGTCTGAATGATCCCAAAATTCTGTTGAGTATATCTTAGTCTAAAATTAGACTAACGTATTCTCAACAACCATTTAAGTTGATCTTAATCTCAAACGAGATTAACGATTATTAAATCAACCCAACCCCAAATCTAAGAATATACGGATTTAGATCAATCTACGCCCTACGGGCAACAACATAAATTAGTCTTCGTATACAATCCACGGGCAACCAAAAAACCTAAAACAAAACAAACACACACGACACGAAGTGAACATCTGGAGCAGGAGAAAGTGGTTATCGCTACGCGGTAACGTAATTAACCACAGGGGCTTGCGCCTGCAGGGAAGAGCATCCCCACAATCAAAAATCCCTCGCCAACGAGGGGGAATCTGACGAAGTCTGCTACAACGGCCGCATCCGTCCAAACCTCCGATGCACGGTGCCATAAATCAGCTTGGCATCTTCGGAGAGGTGGATGGATAAACCCAAATAGCATCTGCCCCCCCCAAATTCAGGAAAGACGTTTGTCTTTCCCGACTATCGGCGGTAAACAGAAGGTCATCATCGGGAGCTCCGAGATAGAACTAACAGCTTCGACAATCTCTTCTACACCCTTCGGTGCGTCACTAGATACATCCATAGGGTCCGCGGCCAATGGGGTCACCTCCACTCGAGGAATGGACACCGGAAGTTCCGCAACAGGAACGGCGGCCATAGTAATCCCTTCTGCACCTGCTGATACGTCATGGGAGACATCTATAGAATCTACGACCATGGCACGACCTGGGCTCAGATCCTCTTTCGTTGCTGAAGTCCCTGCAAAGTTTTCGCAAAGATAAGAAGATATAAAAGCGATACAAATTATTTACCAAAATAAAAATACGGAAAGCACACATACTGATGCGCCAGGATGTTCTACTATGGCCTTTTCAAGCCGTCGTTCCTTCCTGAGGAAATGTGCTCGCCGGGCATCAAATGCAGATTCATGCCTACCAGTCTTCAGTGCCAGCTCATCTTCAGAAGCAGCCGAGATAGGTTGCTTGAAGGCTCTTTCATCCTCCCTTCGCAGAGGACCCATATGTACTCTCCGTAGCGAAGGGGGATCTTCGTAGAAGATAACCGGGGGGTAGGGCTTTTTCGGGATGTGTACATTTTCGGTCTCATCCTGCGAGCACCTTAAAGCTTCAGCTAATTGCGCGGCTTTCCCAGCTGACGAGCCAGGGTAAATAAGACCGTCATCCGGCTCTTGCATAGAGATGGGCTCGTCTTGAACAATAGGCTCAGATTCCAACAGGAGGTCAAGCAAGCCAACAACTATTTTCTTCCTATTTTTCGAGATGGAGCTAACACTGGAAGAGGATCTCTTCCTTCCCCTCGGCGCTTTGTTGCAACGTTGGCCAACCTCTCTTCCGGTATCCTTTTTGGCGATACCACCGCGGATGACACCGCCACTGATGGTACTGTCACTGGCGCTTCATCGGAGGCCTTTGCTCGAGCTCTAGTGCTCACTGGCATCCCAACAGTGCGATGAGTCGATTATGTTTCTGCGGCTTTCGGGATAAGAACCATGCCTCCATCCCTCAATGGTGGGAGAACCGCTGTCCGCGGTCGCAATAGAACACCAGTGGCTTAGGCCGGAGCCGACGATCGACACTCAAAGAGTAACCGTCTCTCCTCGACGATGACGGGACCGACTCGATGACGATACCAACCCGTGAAGGACCCAACACACCTTGGAATATAGTCGGCTTCGGGGATCACGAAACGGGAGCCGGTGTTCAGCCACATGAAGTGATGGGTGACGTCACCCGTGACTTCCAGAGACAGAGTAGGTTTAATCAAGAACGCCTCGAAATGGACACCTTGGTTATAGCTCAACTGCTAGGCGAAGCGATGCGGATTGTACCGCATAAAAAGGGCCGCGTTATTCTGCCAGAACACCAGGTAGCCCGGCCTAATAGAGTACAGGTGCATGATCTCCTTAGGTTTTAAAGACGGCGCTCCACCTTTCGACAAGTCAAACAGCTGCTGGATAGGCCCCGCGGGAGAACAGAGGACTCGGTCGATAAAAACCATCCCGCCCTCGTTGGAGTACGGATTAAGCAGCACGCGGAGGGCTCCTAGTTAGGTAGGGTCGGGAGCAGAAGCAACCACCAGCCTTATGACCCGTGGGAAGGTATAGGAGTCATAAAAATCTGGCCTCCGATGCGCTGCGAACGCTCCCAATACATGCATCTCGATCCACGACGTGAAGTAGTGAAAGGAGGAATTCACGACGTCTGTACCTGGGGTTGAAGTGTTGGCCGCAACACTTAATCCATGATAAAGATGAGACAGTCCCGCGATGCCAACGGCTAACTGTGCCCCTTCGGCTACGCGATGAGCGGGGTACTTCATAAAGACTCCCACGAAGCGTCGGCATGACGAACCAACTGAGCCAAAGACTGATGAAGCCGACGAAGAAGGTTTCTTCATCCATGCCAGGGGCCGCAATTGAATCGAAGGGCATGGCCGAGGAAGCTGGAATGTAAAACTGCGGCAAGTCCTCTTCTTTGGCCGGCAGCTTATTCAGCCCAAACCTAAAAGGGTCGTTAATGTTCGCAAATTTTGGAGCCTCTTTTGATAAGACATCTTCATGGAGAAAACAGGTGATGAAGCTCTTAAAGGTGACGCCCTGTCCTTCTGACTCCGCAAACAACTTCTCGAAAATACCCAGAGTCTTGATTAGACTGGGGTACTTATGACGGACGGCGTTTTCGATCGTCAAGCCGTCAAGCATAGCAGGCATGATTGTGAATACATACTCATCTGGAGGCAGCAACTCTTCATAGTGCTCTCCCCTGATCGGCAATCCAGAGATCTCGTAGAACTCTTCCAGTGAAATCGAGACCTCACGATCCCCTAGCAAAAAGGTGTTGGTGGGAAGATTACATTGGTTCAGGAAAGCTTTAACCCACCAGACGTGAGGAGCCGGGTAATGAAAAAGTGACGCGTACACCGCTTGATATAACCCAACCTTCTGCAACCGTGCACGGTGGGCGGAGAGGACATATCGAGCCCAAGGAAGATAGCCGATTGGATGACGAGGGGTAAGACCTACCTTATAGACTTGTCTCCAGGGTTGGGCTTCACCTTGACAGATGCGGTGCCCCAAGATATCTATAGCCGGCAAGGGCTGGTTGAGTATCCTGGTTGTTGATGGCTCAAGCCGGCCTGTAGGAGTCCAATTAGCCACCTCCACCTCATAAGTGGTCGGCGGACGCTCCATCAGCGATATTGGGCGCAGAGGCTCTGCTGGCATCTCATAAGTAAAGGTGCGGCGGCCCCGGATAATGTGCCCATACCAAACTCCTCATAAGTGCAAGCTACTGCAATCCCTGTCATGGGCCCGGATCATCGCCATGGACTCCTTATCCGACGGAGATTGCGGAAAAGCGGCGTCTAAGCGGGTAAAAGGAAAGTAAGGAAGAGAAGCCATTGTTCCTGAAAAAGGGGAAAGAAAGGCCGTTAATGAAACATATAAATATATATATATATATATATATATAATAATAATAATAATAATAGAGGGAAAAGACAGAAAGTTTTGTTCCATGGGACCACTGATTGCAAAACTAATGGACCCCATAAAAACAATATGGCGGCTCACCAATGGTAAGACATGACAATTATGATGAGAATATAAAAAGATTCTCATTAAACAGACACAAGAGTTTAAATAACTCTTGATATCCTCATAGAGAAAGCAAGTTCTGTTAAAATACCCAACAAATTTGAATTTATGCAAGTAAGGAAAAACCTTGTGAAAATGTTCTCGAGACCACCAGGGAATAAAATTCCTGAAGGGCACTTTTGATCTTCAGAGCAGAACTCTTTGGTAAGGAATTAAATTCCTTTTATGCAATGTAATTAAATTCCAGAAACCCCTATGAAGAGGAAATGAAAAATCAAATGCCATGAATCCTTAAAGGTCAAAGGAGGAATGCCCAAGGCATTGAGGGTTATTACTCAAAGATCACGTCTTTAGATCTCTAAGAGATGGGTTTCAGAAAAGAGCAAACCTCTCATGGTGGATTTAAAATCCAGAAGTTTTCTTTAAGAAAAGGGTTTCTCTGATGTTCGAGATCTTTACCTAGAAAAGGTTTCTTTTTCTAACAGAGTTTAACTCTGGAATTGCAATGAACAGAGAACTAAGCTCTGAAAAGGAGAATTAAATTCTAGAAGAAGACAAGGAAGGAAGAAGATGAAAGAACAGTGGCTTTCCAAAGGCCAAACCTTTGCATTTATAAGACGTGACAAGGGCGGTTCACCTCCCCGTTCCCCTAGGAAATCCAACGGCTGTAAAGGTGACAGCGTTGCACTCACGTGCAAGCCACGTGAGAACAACGCTGTGGGGGCATTTGTTCCCTTATAAAAAAAATTATGAACCAAAAAGCTATTGAAAAATTCCCCAAATGGAGCACACGTGCCGACACGTGATGTGCCTTGGAGCAAAAATTATAGGCAGTACGCTTAATGAATAAGGCTGAAATTGAGCCTCACGTGCAGGCACGTGAGTATCTATATACAAAGTATATAGGCGCCTTCCTAAAACAAATAACAGGCCAGAAGGCACATCACGTGCCAACACGTGATGGTTTTCTTTGGGACTGCTGCATATAAGAAAACCGGCCTAGTGCTATGGGTCACGTGCTACACGTGAGGGTTCCTAATCCTCTCTGAGCCGATAGAATTAAATTCTAAATAAGAGGGATCAGAACCCTATTTGGAAAATGTTTCCCCCAATCTTTCTAAACAAGAAAGATTGTGCTCTGTAAAAAAGAGCACCGTTGGATTAAAGATCCAATGGTGATTAAAAATCACCAAGCTACAGAATAAGCCTTGTATGGGAAAATATTTTCCCAATCTTTCTAAACAAGAAAGATTACGCTCTATAAGGCAGAGCACCGTTGAATTAAAGATCCAATGGTGATTAAAAATCACCAAGCTACAGAATAAGCTCTGTATGGGAAAATATTTCCCTAATCTTTCTAAACGAGAAAGATTGTGCTCTGTAAAACAGAGCACCGTAGGATTAGAGATCCAATGGTGATTAAAAATCACCAAGCTACAGAATAAGCTATGTATGGGAAAATATTTTCCCAATCTTGTTAAAAACAAGAAAAATGTCTTCTGTAAAACAGAAGTCCATGGATCAAAGATCCAACGGTGGATAAAATCCCCAAATTAATCAAAAATCTCTCAATGAGAGATTTCCTTAACAAAAATCAACAAACTGCCTATGCTATATAAAGGACTCGAGACTGAAGAGAGAAAGAGAGGAGACCCCTTATAAGATTTGAGAAAACAAAAAAAGAAGAGCAGTTCTCTTTAGAGAAAAAGAAACCCTAGGTGAGGAAAAGACATAGAGATCATTTTATCTCCTTTTACAAGAGTTTAACTCTTCCAAAAAAGAACTTAGTTCTTCCTCTGGTTGAGGTCTACAGAAGCAGATCTCCCCACAAGTTGAGAATTTAATTCTCATCGGGGAGATTCTATTATGCAGTCCCAAAACTTAGATGAAAGAACTAGGTTTGAAGAATTTAATTCTTCCAAAGACATAGGAATTTAATTCCTTTGATAAAGCTAGGGTTCAACCCTGCATAAGAATTTAATTCTTATAAAACAAAGTACTTGAAATTCTCAAGACTAAGATCAAGAGCCCTATGCATATTAGCGTTCAACGCTATAGCGACAGATCACGTGTTCCCACGTGATCACCTCTGAGGAACAAAAAAGAACAACTGAGATCGAGTCACGTGATCCCACGTGACCTCCAATAGTGCTTGGCACTTAGAAAAGAATAGGAAGATAAATTCAAAGGAAGCAGTGCCCAGCTTGGTGGCGCCTCACGTGTCTACACGTGATGGGTACAGAATTTAAGTGTTTAACACTCACTTGTATAAAACGAAGGAATAAGCCCAAAGAAACAGCGCCTAATATTCAGGTGCCTCACGTGCCATATGTGAGCGCTCCAAATTTCATTGTTTAACACCGTTTAAGAGCATCACGTGGGAGCACGTGAGCACCAAACATTTATCAGTGTTTAACACTGTGAGAGACCAGCTTAGCCCAAATTAGCCAAGTCTCCCGATGCCAAAAACCTTTTGACCGTTGATCAACCGAGCCTTCCTATACTCAGGTCCCCCCTAAATCGATCTTAGTTCTAGAGATGGTCAATGATCTCTTGACACGTGGCATCTTAAATAATGTTCGTTCCACCATGATCTCTCCCTTCAATCTGGAGTTCGGTTCAAGGATACATCTCTCAACACATCTGAATATATGCCGTTGTAATTCTTCAACGATATCAGAGAGGTAGAGGGTCCCGACAACCAACAGCTCTTGGATTCACTCTCAAACCCATGAGCATACCCCAATGGACCGTAATGTCTTTAAACTAGCTGTGGACCGTAACGTCCTTAAACTAAAACGATAGAGCCCAAATGGTCTTTCGTTGGATCTAAAATGATCCTGAAACCCCGTTAAGTAGATCTTAGTCCAATATCAGATTAACATATCCTTAACAAATATTTAAGTTGATCTTAATCCCAAATGAGATTAACGATCCTTAAATCAAACCAAACCCAAATCTAAGAAAATACGGATTTGGACTAATCCACGCCCTACGGGCGACAACACAAATTAGTCTCCGTATACAATCCACGGGCAACCAAAAATAAAACAAACACACACGATACGAAGTGACCTTCTGGAGCAGGAGAAAGTGGTTATCGCTACGCGGTAACGTAATTAACTGCAGGGGCTTGCGCCTGCAGGGAAGAGCGTCCCCACAATAAAAAATCCCTCACAACAAGGGGGAATCTGACGAAGTCTTCTACAACAGCCGCATCCGTCTAAACCTCCGACACACGGTGCCATAAATCAACTTGGTATCTTCGGAGAGATAGACAGATAAATCCAAATAGCATCTGCCCACAAATTCAGGCAAAACGATCCTACGCTGTTTCGTCTCTGTTTTCGGCGGTAAACAGGGCTCATGGCTACTAAAAAGCTAGAGTAGTTTGAAACTCTTATTTTCAAGTTATTTCTTTTATATGTTTTTTATCTTTGTATGTAACTTTCATCATCTTTTTTTTATTATGGGATTTTGTGGGTGTAATCCACTGAAAACCCTCAGGAGACAACACTCCTCCTCTTAGGGACACCTAGAGGTTTAAAGGCTTGTTGCACGTTCTAAGTGCAATCGTGTTGCCTACGAATGTGTGCTAGGTTTTTCTTTTCCTTTTTCTTCTTCTTCTCTTTAATAACTAGTTTGCTCGGAATGATCAAAATTAAGTTTGGTGGTATTTGATTAGTCTAAAATATTGCACATTTGAATGAATATTTTCCCCACTATTGTTAAGTACTAAAAGGTGTTTATTATAATTATAGAACATATGAGGGTTTATGTGTAAAAAGTTTATTATCATATGTTTCTACATTATAATTAACATAATTAGGGAAAATACATGCATATAATATTTATATGAAATATTGTAATTAAAATATGCATATAATATCAAATATTTCTAATCAATATTCTTAACATATAATATCATATAAAATGGTTAGGATAATATCTCAAAAATACCAAATACCACTAACACTTTGATTTGAGATATTGTGCAGATTAGCTCAGGTCTGGAATCCAAAAGACCCAGGATAAATCAAGATGTCGGAATCAAATCTGCCAAAATATTGAAGCAAATCGTAAGATCTAGCAATCAGTTCATTATTATCATAATATAGACATCTAGAGAATCTCCACATGACGATACAAAACACCAGAAAAAATCCCAAAAATTGAAGCAACCAAGATGCGGCAGATCCGCGGTAAATATAGGCAATATGCGGCGGAAGCACGGCGGTTTAATGGCCGTAGGATTTTAGATTTTGGTGATTTGATCGTATCTGCATATATTATTATATGGAATCTAGGGTTTCTAGTTTTTAGGATTATATATAGGACCGAGAGCTTCACATCAAAAATCATCACCGAAGAGATCAAGTGGTCCAAAGCGATCCACACATCCGAGTGATCATCACCTAGTCATCTACTTCCAACAAGATAGAGATCTAGAGCAACTAGGGTTCTTGTACTCTACTTTCACAAGTTGTATGCAATAGTTGATTAATAAAGATAATGTTTTTATTAGTTAATTCTTTTTTGTACTTACTTTCTGCATCTTAATCATGTTTTCATTCTTCAACCTATTTTCTACATCTCAAACCATGAGCGAGTAATTCCTAACTTGCTAGGGTTCGTAGGATAGGGTAGATCAATGGATGATAAAATCATTTAACATCTTTTATACATTTTAAAGTCTATAAACTTTAGCAAAACAAATGTTAACATCCTTATCGGGTGCGCTACCAATTTTTTGCTAGTCCCGACCACGATTTGAGATTGGTTTAACACTTGTTTTGTTAAGGGCCAGACATGAATAGAGATCAATGCAAGAACAAGGGTTAGTAGTGGGGAAACCCTAGTTTCTTCCAAAAGAACCCTAATCTACATTCATCACTATCGATCTAGTTTTAAATTATTAAAACATAAAATGAGTCATTTTTAATTATTCATCCATTACTACTAAGTCCTATGAACCCTATGAGCCTTTTTCATAAATCTTATATCCGTAACGACAAAAAATCACCCTTCTTTAATCAACTCATCTAAAGCAAGAAAAAGATTCACGTTTCCCTGCGGACGACCCATACTCATCGCGGCTAGCTACTAGCAACACCGTCTTGATTGCGATTATTTACAACACACTTTTCAGCATCAGATCAATCAAGCAACACTTATCGTAGAGTCCAGTCTCTTCATCTGATATGTTGCATATCGAGTCCAGGGGGTGGAATCGTCAGACCCTAATAACTTGATAAGTCATGCCGACGTGTGGTCTATAACCTTTCGAGAAACTACTGATAACACTTACCGGTAAATCTCATCAGCCCTTGCTAAGGACTTGCTGTTATTGCAAATCGAGTATAGCGCAACATCAACTCCCAATACCGGAAGAGATGAAACCCCTCCTATCACTCATTGCCTCCATGTGACTCGGAACTGTACCCAAAGACCACCTGTTTGCACGACTCATTTAAGCCGTAGTAGGGAGGAAATCAAAGCACAGTGGGAACCACACAAGACACTTTGATGATCTCGGGTCTACAGACTAACATGTACAAGTGTCATTAGAGAACTGCTATTTGACGATAGGTATGATACCATATAGGAGTTCTAGGCGAGTCCTGTTCAGTGCACTCATTCTCCAATGAGCACATGTATACAATCTTTGATGTCAAACACCAATGGTTATGGGATCAACCATTGCTCCGTACAGGGTCAAGAAACGTACACACTAGTCTACTCTAAATTATCGATGCTCTGTCTCGATACTCCCTCGACTAGGATCTGTTAAAGGATATGCTTGTGGACTACATAAGCCCCACTAGTATAATCCGCATCATAGTCCTCGTAGTCAAGCCAACATCCTAAGGGCTTTATCAACAAGTATCAAAAAGATAGAAAACTAAAACAAGTGTACAAGTTAAGATAAAGGGCAACCAGATAGGATACTATCATCTCGAGCAAGAAAGTCCTCTATATATATATATCCAAGCATCCACTATAATATACAATAATTGTCTCTAGGGCATACATATTCCTAAAAATCTCCCACTTGCACTAAGGCCAGTTGTTGTAGTATCGCATACCCAACATCCTAAAAAGTCTCTCGAACTATGTCTGGGGGAGGGCCTTCGTGAGTGGATCCGCCGTGTTGTCCTTCGTTTCTACTCTCTTGACCTCGATTTCACGGTGATCAACTATCTCCCGGATTAGGTGATACCGCCTCAGAATATGTCTGGATCGCTGATGGGACCGGGGTTCCTTGGACAAAACCATAGCTCCATTGTTATCATAATACAAATGTATTGGATCCTCAATGGATGGAACCACACCAAGTTCAATAATGAACTTCTTCATCCAGACAACCTCTTTGGCCGCATCGTTGGCAGCGATGTATTCAGCCTCCCTTGTCGAGTCTGCAACGGTATCTTGCTTGGAACTCTTCCAATATACCGCCCTTCCATTGAGGGTGAAGACAAAGCTCGAGACAGACTTGCTGTCGTCCTTATCATTCTAGAATCTCGAATCGGTAAAGGACTTCACTTGGAGTTCTCCATTACCATACACCAAAAACATCTCTTTAGTCCTTCGCAAGTACTTAAGAATGTTCTTCACAGCTATCCAGTGCTTCTCTCCTGGGTCTGATTGATACCTACTTACCACACTAAGTGTGTAATCTACATGTGTTCTTGTACATAAAATCACGTACATTATAGAACCAACTGCAGAAGCATAGGGTATCACGTTCATGAGAGCCCTCTCCAAATCAGTCTTGGGAGACATCTCTTTGGAAAGAGTGATTCCTGAACTAACGGGTAAATTTCTACGCTTAGAATCTTCCATACTAAACATCTTTATTATGGTGTCTATGTACCTGGATTGGGACAATCCTAACATCCTTTTAGATCTATCTCTATAGATCTTTATCCCCAGGATGTAGGAGGAATTACCCAGATCTTTCATGGAGAACTTTTGTGATGGGAAGAGTTTGACCGAGTGCAGTATAGGAACATCATTTCCTATCAAGAGTATGTTATCTACGTACAATACGAGAAAGACAAACTTACTCTCTACAACCTTTTTATATATACATGGTTCATCTACGTTTTTGATGAAGTCAAACTCTTTGACTGCCACATCAAAACAGATGTTCCAGCTCCACGATACCTGCTTTAATCCGTAGATTGATTTAAGTAGCATTCACACCTTTCCGCTGCTCCCACTGTCTATGAAGCCTTATGGTTGTGTTATATACACGCTCTTTTCTAAATCACCATTTAGAAAAGCGGTCTTGACGTCCATCTGGCAGATTTCGTAGTCATAGTATGCAGCAATGGCAAGTAGGATCCTGATGGACTTAAGCATAGCCACTGGAGAAAAGGTCTCATCATAGTCGACACCTGGTCATTGACGAAAACCTTTTGCAACAAGTCTAGTTTTGAAGGACTAACCTTTTCATCTACACCAATTTTCTTCTTGAAGATCCACTTGCTCCCAATGGGTTTTACCCATTCAGGAGCAACTTCCAAAGTCTATACTTTATTGGTGTACATGGATTCCACCTCAGATCGCATAGCATCCAACCATTTCATAGAGTCCCCACTTATGATGGCCTGCTCGAAACTAGTTGGGTCATCATTTTCCATAATGCAATTCTCGCTCCCACCGTCTATGAAAAAACCGTAGTATCTCTCAGGTGGGTGAGAAACCCTACCAGATCTGCGGAGTGGCTGAGATTCGTCTCGGACTATTGAATCCTCCAGTTCTACCAATCTTCAGTTGTACTTTGTGTATCTGGAATTTCTTCCAGCTCTACCTCATTACCACTAATTTCTTTTACAAGAAATTCATTTTCTAAAAAGGTGACATGTTGAGCAACAAACACCTTTTGTTCCTCAATGTAGTAGAAGATATACCCTCATGAATGTTTGGGATATCCAACAAACTTACATAGAACAGACATTGCCTCAAGCTTATCCGGATTTTGCTTTTTTATATAAGCCGGACAACCCCATATCTTAATGAAATTAAGACATGGTCTCTTCCTCTCCCATATCTCATATGGAGTGGTAGACGCGGATTTGGTAGGAACCCTATTCAATATGTATGTAGCTGTCTCAAGTGCATAACTCCAAAAGGAAATAGGTAACTCAGCAACACCTATCATAAAGCGCACCATATCAAATAGGGTGCGATTCGTCCGCTCCGATACACCGTTGTGCTGTGGTGTATACGGAGGAGTAAGCTGAGAGAGAATCCCATTCTCTTTTAAATTATCTCGGAATTCCGTGCTTAAGTATTCACCTCCTCGATCAGATTGAAGGATTTTAATACTTTTACACGTCTGGTTCTCTACTTCGCTCTTATATTCCTTGAATTTCTCAAAAGCTTCAGATTTGTGTTTCTGCAGGAAAACATGTCCGAATCTTGAGAGATCATCGGTGAATGTAATGAAGTACGAGGAACCATTCCTGGCATGTGTAGACATAGGACCACATACATCATTATGTATCAGTCCTAAGAGTTCAGTAGCTCTTTCTCCGTGTCCTGTAAACAAAGTTTTGGTCATCTTACCTTTGAGACATGACTGACTAATTTCATAAGATGTAAATTCGAACGGATTCAAATATCCATCTTTATGTAACTTAGCTAGTCCGGTCGCATTGATATGACCACATTTACAATACCATAAGAAAGTTTCGTTCATTTCTGAACTTTTCCTCTTTTGAGTGTTCTATATATTTAGAACTGTTTTTTGATTTAGAACATATAAACAATTACACAACGTACCAAACCCAATCAACACTTGATTTAGAAAAATGTTCATACTATTTTTCTCTAATGTAAAGTTATATCCTTCTTTATCTAATAAAGAAATGGATATGATATTGCACATCATAGATGGTACGAAATAACATTCATTCAAAATCAATGTATTACCATTTTGTAATACTAGGTGATATTCACCGACAGCTTCGGCAGCAACAATTGTTCCATTCCCTACTCTGAGAGACATATCACCATTTTCCAGTTCTCTACTTTTATTTAACCCTTATAACAGATTACAAATATGGGATCCTGATCCGGTATCTAATATCCAGGACATAGAGCAGACTGAGAAACAGTTCTCAATAACTAACACACCCGAAGAAGATGCATTAGAATGCTCTTTCTTTATTCGGGCTGCGTAGAAATCCTTGCATTCCCATATCCCTTGCCCAGACTTATGACAGTTGTTATAAGTTAGAGTGGAACCAACGTTCCCAGCCCAGTATAATAAGCGGGTTCGGTCCATACATCTATATTATTATCTTGATTAAGGCATGACATGGTCGCTACCTGAAGATAGAGAGAGAAGAAAACACATTAGCGTGCGCTCTTACAAGATTAGTGATTGATTTCTGTTTTAGAGAAGTGTGTAGTAATAATCGCAATCAATAATGGTGTCGTGTGTAGCCAGACCGAGATGAGTACGGGTCGTCCTCAGGGATATGTGGAATCTTTCAATTTTACTTTAGACGTGTTGAAAAAGAAGAAGAATAGAAGAACAGAGAGTAGTGGAATATAGTTTCTAGATCTACGTCAAACACGGATGTAGAAAATAGATCTATTTTAATTACGGATATAGATTTTATAAGAAGAATGCTTATAGGGTTCGTTAGGATTTAGTAGTCATGGATGACTAATAAAGATTACTCCTTTTATCTATTGATAGATTTAAAACTAGATTGATAGTGATGAATGGGAATTAGGGTTCATGGAAGAAACTAGGGTTTCCACACTATTGACCCTTGTCCTTTCATTGATCTCTATTCATGTCTAGCCCTTAACAAAACAATTGTTAATCCAATCTCAAATCGCGGTCGAGGCTAGCAATAAATTAGTAGCGCGCCCGATTTGGATGTTAACGATTCATTTGCTAAAGTTTATAAACTGCATAAGACTTAAAAGAAGTTAAAATATTTTCTCATCCATTGTTCTACCCTAATCCTACGAACCCTATCAAGCGGATAATTACTCACGTATGAAGGAGATATAAGAAGAACGAATAGAGAAAGAGATCATAATGCAGAAATTAAATGCTAAATAATTAATCTAATGATCTATCTTTATTAATCAACTTCACAATTACAAAACCTTCGAGTTTAGATTACAAGAAAAAGAAGAAGTTGCTCTCGATCTCTGCCTCGTAGGAATTAGATGCTCTGTCGAATCTCACGTCGCCTTATCACATTGAATCGCGGACCTGTCGTGGATAACTTGTTCTTTGACGGTGATTTTCTTCTTGTAAAAGATTGATAATTTCTAAGTTTACCCATCTGTCCTTTATATAGCCCCAAAACCATAAACCAAAGATCCTAAGAATTAGGGTTTGTTGAGATGATCCAAACCACAAAATCCCATATCCCAACTCAGTGAATCGGTCATGGATCTGCCGCATATGTCATGGGTTGGCCTCGGAACCATGACCATCTGGTGGGATCTATGTTCCAAAATTCTGGGGCTTATTTTTTTTGACACATGGAGATTTATTTGATGTCCGGAACTTGAAAATGTTCCCTGAGACTCTTCCAGTATTGATTCTTCGATTTTATCTAACTTCATCGGCAGATTTCTGATTCCCGACATCTCAATATCTCGATCTCCTGACCTGAGCTAAAGCTTACACCATATCTCAAAGAATAATGTTAGTAATATTTGATATTTTAGAGATATTATCCTAACCATTTTATATGATATTATATTTTAAGAATATTGATTAAGAATATTTGATATGATATGCATATTTAAATTATCAAAATATTATATAAATATTATATGCATACATTTTCCTTCATAATGTTAATTATAATATATAAACATATGGTAAATAGTATTTTTACAGATAAACCCTCATATGTGTCATATTTATAATAAACACCTTTAGATATTTAAGAAAAGTAAGGAATGTCATATTAAAAGTGCGATATTTTCGACTGAACAAATACCCCCAAACTTAACTTTGATCGTCCCGAGAAAACTTGTTATTCAAGAGAGGGAGAAAAAGAAAACGAACCTAAATAGCACACTTTCGTAGGCAACGCGATTGCACCGAGCATGTGCAACAAGCCGTTAAACCTTTAGGTGTCTCTAGAAGGAGGAGTGTTGTCTCTTGAGGGTTTTCAGCGGATTATACCCACAAAATCCTATAATAAAAGAAAGACGGTGAAAGTTACATATAAAAATAGGAACTATAAAAGAAAGAGCTTGAAAATAAGAGTTTCCAACTACACTAGTTTTTCAGTTGCTATGAGCCCTATCTTAATGGTCATGAAAAGATGTTACAATTCACATCATCCCTCAATAAAATATCGTCTTTAGTTTTCCTCCCTATCTGTCTTCCAAACATCGATCATATACCCCTACGTGTGTGTAAAAAACATCACCACACTTAGAGAATTCAATTCAAGCTATCATACTCTTGTCCATCTTCCAAAATACTTTTTAGTTGGTGAATATTTTAGATAGAATTGCTCACACATTCTTCATGCGACCGTTAATACTTCTTGAGATACTAACCAACCGATTAGAAAATATGCTCGTGCATTTAGGCATAATTCCTCGTTTCGCAACAACTAAGGCTTAGCAGTGGCTGCCAAACCAGTTGGTCTAAGGCACTAGGTGATAAAGCACCCTCGCTATATTTTTTTATGCTGCCTTAAGCAATTACAAAACCAGTATTCGTTTTTTTTCCTTCTTCGCCACTTATATATATTTTTTATTTCATACCAAGGCTTTTAGACAAGAGCATTTCAAGGTATCCTCTACTATCCCAAGTTTCAAGATGTGTGACAGTACATATAGTAGGGTATCAACGCTCAAAAGTTTGGACTCAAGAATATGGACTATTTTTCAGAATTATTTTTATCCTCAGATTAGCAATTTCCTTCATCTTACTAACCCTTGGGACAATGGCTTATAACTACTTATTAGTAGTTTCGTTTAAGAAAATATCTAACTTTCTTACTTTTCTTAAACTATTCCTATCATCCATATGTAAACTTTCACTTTCAAACTTTCACTATCAAATTTTTTTTGCGCTTATATATAGTATAATGCAAAATAATACATGAATAAGCACAAACCTCCCCAAACCTGTTTACAGCAGTGTCCTCACTGATGTCGTCTGTCAATCTTAAAAAAACTGTAGACTTGGGAGAAAAAGTTAGTAACGGGGATAAGAAATAATGACAGTGACATTCTCTCCCAAACTTATTTTTGGCTCATAATTTTGTAAAATTTTTCTTTCAAGAGCCAAAAGATACCCCCCCCCCCCAAACTTGAGTAAAACCGTATTAAGCATTTAAAATTATGAGGGGGGTTAAAGTTATTGGTCAAAGTAAAACTTTACAAAGACCAAAAGTCAACACCAACCATTCAAATATTTTATCGATGAAACGCACTGGTTGGTAGAAGATCAGAGATTTGAAGAAGTGGGAAGATATGAGGCGGTATGGTTTACGTCTCGGTTGATAGAGACGAGACAATGATGGTGATTGGAAACGACAATGTGAATGATTAGGAATGGGAAGAATAGTCACATTCTCGTATGGGATAAACAGGAATGGTGGTGGTTCAACCTCTTCAGGTGGAGGTTGATTAATCACAAAATCCGTGTCATTTAGGAATGCGAGTTTGTCGGCGAAAATATCTTCGAAACTTTCATCGATGATCCGATTGAACGTTTCAATGTCAATAAGTGTCACGCCAGAATTTAACACACTTGATTTGTCAAAAATTATGGAGGTAGGAGACTCGTAAAGCTCATCTACCTCATTCTCAAAAGAGTCTAAATCAAGTTGTCTTTCTAGAATTATCGAACTCGAAATATCGGATTGTGATTCATCAACATTCGCTAAAAGTAAAGGCTGATTAGAAGAAGAACCAGAGAAAGTGGGAGATGAAATGGATAAACAAATAGGTTTGTCGAGTATTGCTAAACCAGATGTGGGAAATGAAAGCTGAATTTCGTTCCGCTTTTTGGTCATACATTTATCAACTTCAAGAGGCATATGGGGTTCGGAAAGAATAGTTAAAGGCTCGAGATGATGACCACACGGGAGTGAAAAGACCTGATGAATTGGTGGGAAAAATTCATCCAAAATTTTGGGTTCATCATCCAATATATCCCCAACGTCAATATCCTCAATCAAGTGAAGGTTAAAATTCTTAGACACCTCATCAAAAGCATGATTTTCAATTAATTTAGGTTCTAGAGTGGAGGTGTAGAGATCACAAGGATTGGGTGTGGCTTCACTTGAAATGGACTCCTCACAATTGGGTAAATCAAACACTACAAAGTCACACAACTCATCAGACATTCTATCTTCAATTGGTGAATCATTTAGTGTACTCGATAGATCTGTGAAACTGGAGTTGTGGATTTCAATTTGGGATGGGGAGGTTTGATTTGGAAGAGTGTACCGCTCTCTTTCACTACCCAAATTCTCAATTTATCCTATGGCCGTATCATACGTTGGAAAATTTTGAGCTGGTTTGAAACTAGTTGCTCGTTCGTTTTGTTTATTGACGACGGCCATGCACTCATTCAATTCCTCTCTGGCGCGGTGCGACGCTACCACATATTCTTCCACAGTCCGTTCAAGCCTAGACATGGGTCGGTAAGGGGTTTCAGCAAAAGATTGAAATTCTTGTGGATAAGTAAAACTCCTAAATGACTGATTAGAAGGAATTTCTAGAGAAGGTGTAAAAATCGGGTAGGATTGATACGAATCGAATGGTTGTGAAAATTGGGCAGGAGTAGGATCAATATTGTGATAAGAAGAATATTGATATTGGTTTGTTGGTTGACGACTGTCAATAGATGTCATATACCCCACAAACCGAGTAGTAAAATCTTCTTTAGAAAGTGGTGGTGTTTGTTGTTCTAACGGTTTGACCGGATTGAAACTTTGGCCGTTAGTCCTCGCTATATACTCAATGATGGACATGCGTTTAGGAGTTCCCTGTTAGATGGAGTATCAACATAAGAAGATGTAGAATTTTGATGCGGTTGATAGGACCTGAAGTGAGGGGGCCAACTGTTTCTTTCCGCTTGCTCTATCCGATCTCTTGAAGACATGGTAGAGTCATATGGTATACCGAAGCGATCACGATAACAAGAAATATCTGGTTCTGGATAGCAAAGATCGGCAAGAGTTCTTTTATTTGGGTTACTCATTATAAGAAGGTGAAAAGAAAAGAGGGTTAAAAGATTTGAGCTCTATTAGAATTGTTTTGCTTTGAAAGTGGGACTTGATGGTTGACTCAACAAATCATAAAATGCACAAGCAAATCCTAGAACTAAGGTTACCTAGGTCAAGCACTAGACCGCTCCTAGACTTCCAAAAGACAAGCCGCAGGATCAATCCTCTACCATCTCTTTATAACTCTTGTGGCCAGGTAAGTGCCAGGTAAGTGGGAGGTATCTGCTATACGAATCACCGAAAATAGCGGGCCTAATTAAGTAACCACTTGCCTTAGACACACTTGCCTAGACACCATAAAAAAATGCGGATAAGCGATAGATTACCCACAATCTTCCTCTGTCTTATTTGAGCGCGACGGTCCTTAGGGTCTTGATCTAGATATTTTTTAATTAATATAGGGTTATGCGGATACTCGTTTTGTGATTTGTGGGGCCTAGGAAGGATGATGAAATCCCTACCTAATCTGAATTGTGGTCTTGCCCCTTAAAATCCGTATTAAAATATGTAAAAACAACCCGCAAAATAAAACACAAAAAAAAAAATTTTGAGCGGCGATATTTTGCAAAGAATCCTGCAGAAAATATATTATTGGATTTTTCAGAGGAGAGAGAAAGAGATAGAAAAGATACCAGAAAAGATTGAGGGCACAACTCCCCAAGACCTCCGCGGTTTCGCCGCGCTATAGGGGGTTCTTTGTTTAATTTTTTCACTGTGGCCTCCTTTACTCCTCTGGGTCTTGAGGAATGTCTCTAAATCTTTATCTCCTCGCTAAAGTGACTCCAGATTCCCTCGTAAAAATCGCACACTAATCGTTAAATATGCAAGATGCGGTTTTGTTTTATTTTTATGATATGGATCGAATAAGAATTCAACACAAATAGTAAGAATAAAAAATTACGCACGTATACCTGGCAACGACACCATTTGATTGATTTCTGTTTTAGAGAAGTGTGTAGTAATAACCGCAATCAATAACGGTGTCACGTGTAGCCAGACCGAGATGAGTACGGGTTGTCCTCAGGGATATGTGGAATCTTTCAATCTTATTTTAGACGTGTTGAAAAAGAGGAAGAATAGAAGAACAGAGAGTAGTGGAGAATAGTTTCTAAATCTACGTCAAACACGGATGTAGAAAATAGGTCTAGTTTAATTACGGATATAGATTTTATAAGAAGAATGCTTGTAGGGTTCGTTAGGATTTAGTAGTCATGGATGACTAATAAAGATTACTCCTTTTATCTATTGATAGATTTAAAATTAGATTGATAGTGATGAATGAGGATTAGGGTTCTTGGAAGAAACTAGGGTTTCCACACTATTGACCCTTTTCCTTTCATTGATCTCTATTCATGTCTAGCCCTTAACAAAACAATTATTAATCTAATCTCAAATCGCAGTTGAGAATAGCAATAAATTGGTAGCACGCCCGATTTGGATGTTAACGATTGTTTTGCTAAAGTTTATAAACTTCATAAGACTTAAAAGAAGTTAAAACATTTTCTCATCCATTGTTCTATCTTAATCCTACGAACCCTATCAAGCGGATAATTACTCACGCATGGTGGAGATAGAATAAAAACGGATAGAGAAAGAGATCATAATGCAGAAATTAAATGCTAAATAATTAATCTCATGATCTATCTTTATTAATCAACTTTACAATTACAAAACCTTCGAGTTTAGATTACAAGAAAAAGAAGAAGTTGCTCTCGATCTCTGCCTCGTAGGAATTAAATGCTTTGTCGAATCTCACGTCGCCTTATCACATCGAATCGCGGACCTGTCGTGGATAACTTGTTCTTTGACGGTGATTTTCTTCGTGTAAAAGATTGATAATTTCTAAGTTTACCCATCCGTCCTTTATATAGCCCTAAAACCATAAACCAAAGATCCTAAGAATTAGGGTTTGTTGAGATGATCCAAACCACAAAATCCCACATCCCAACTCAGTGAATCGGCCGCGGATCCGCCGCATATGGCATGGGTTGGCCTCGGAACCATGGCCATCTGGTGGGATCTATGTTCCAAAATTCTGGGGCTTATTTTTTTTGACACATGGAGATTTATTTGATGTCCGGAACTTGAAAATGTTTCCTGAGACTCTTTCAGTATTGATTCTTCGATTTTATCTAACTTCATCGGCAGATTTCTGATTCCCGACATCTCAATATCTCGATCTCCTGACCTGAGCTAAAGCTTACACCATATCTCAAAGAATAATGTTAGTAATATTTGATATTTTTGAGATATTATCCTAACCATTTTATATGATATTATATTTTAAGAATATTGATTAAGGATATTTGATATGATATGCATATTTAAATTATCAAAATATTATATAAATATTATATGCATACATTTTCCTTCATAATGTTAATTATAATATATAAACATATGGTAAATAGTATTTTTACAGATAAACCCTCATATGTGTCATATTTATAATAAACACCTTTAGATATTTAAGAAAAGTAAGGAATGTCATATTAAAAGTGCGATATTTTCGACTGAACAAATACCCCCAAACTTAACTTTGATCGTCCCGAGCAAACTTGTTATTCAAGAGAGGGAGAAAAAGAAAACGAACCTAAATAGCACACTTTCGTAGGCAACGCGATTGCACTGAGCACGTGCAACAAGCCGTTAAACCTCTAGGTGTCTCTAGAAGGAGGAGTGTTGTCTCTTGAGGGTTTTCAGCGGATTACACCCACAAAATCCTATAATAAAATAAAGACGGTGAAAGTTACATATAAAAATAGGAATTATAAAAGAAAGAACTTGAATATAAGAGTTTCCAACCACACTAGTTTTTCAGTTGCTATGAGCCCTATCTTAATGGTCATGAAAAGATGTTACAATTCACATCATCCCTCAATAAAATATCGTCTTTAGTTTTCCTCCCTATCTGTCTTCCAAACATCGATCATATACCCCTACGTGTGTGTAAAAAACATCACTACACTTAGAGAATTCAATTCAAGCTATCATACTCTTGTCCATCTTCCAAAGTACTTTTTAGTTGGTGAATATTTTAGATAGAATTGCTCATACATTCTTCATGCGACCGTTAATATTTCTTGAGATACTAACCAACCGATTAGAAAATATGCTCGTGCATTTAGGCATAATTCCTCGTTTCGCAACAACTAAGGCTTAGCAGTGGCTGCCAAACCAGTTGGTCTAAGGTACTAGGTGATAAAGCATGAGTTGGAACGTCTGTTTTGATACGATAGTCAAAGAGTTTGACTTCATCAAAATGGTAGATGAACCTTGTGTATACAAAAATATAGTAGAGAGTAGGGTGGTGATCCTCGTAGAGTGCGTGGATAACATACACTTGATAGGGAAAGAGTTTCCTATGCTACGCACGGTCAATCTCCTCTTATCACAAGGATTCTCCAAATAGGATAAAGGTGATACCTCCTAAATCCTGGGTTTTGGATCTATGAGATAGATCTAATTGGATGTTAGGATTCTCACTTGTTGTAGTGAGATGGTATCAATTGATCCTGGGGAGAATCACTGGAAAAGTTCCAGGGTGATAAGGACGACTGAATGTCAGTCGCAGGCTTTGTCTTTACCCTCAGTGGATGGACGGTATGTTAGAAGAGTTCCAAGCTAGATACGGTGACAAACTAGAAGATAAAGGCTGGTAACATCGCTATCAAAGATACTACCAAAGAGGCAGTTTGGGTGTATATTAGTTCATGAGATGAACTAGGTTCCTACCATTGTGTGACAATGGAAGTGTGGTTTTGGCCAAGGAACCCCGGTCCCATCAGTGACCCAGACATATTCTGAGGCAGCATCACCTGATCATGGAGATAGTTGATCTCCAGGGTGATCGAGGTTAGGAGAGTAGACTCAGAGGACAACACGGCGAATCCACTCACAAAGGCCATTTCCCAGAGAGAGACTTATATGGGATGGTTGAGTATGAGATACTGCAACCACTGCTACAGATGGCCCTAGTGCAAGTGGGAGATTGTTAGTTATATGTATGCCCTAGAGGCCATTACTGGACATGAGATGTATATTGTAGTGGATGCTGGGACATATATAGGTAGGACTTTCTTGCTCGACATGATAGTACGCTATCTGGTTGCTCTTTATCTTAACATGTATACTTGCTGTCTCTCTATTACATGTTGATAAAGCCCTTAGGATGTGTACTCGACTTCCAGGACTATGATGAAGATCATACTAGTGGGGCCTGGGTAGTCAATGAGTACATCCTTCAATGTTCGTAGTCGTAGGAATATCGAGACGGGGCATCGATATTCCAGAGTAGACTAGCGTATATCTTCTCGACCCATGTGATGGGCGATGGATGATCCCATATCCATTGGTGTTTGACATCAGAGATGGTATGCGGGTGCTCAGTGGTGACTGGGTACACTGAACGGACTCGCCGAGAACTCCCAGATGGTATTATACCTCACGTCAGATGGCGGTTCTCTGGTGACACTGGTACAGCTTAGTCTGTTGACCCGAGATTGTCATAGAGTCTTGTGTGTCTCCCACTGTGCTTTGATTTCCACCCTACCACGGCTCTACTGAGTCGTGCAAACAGGTGGTTTTTGGGTACAGTCCCGATTACATGGAGGCAATGAGCGATAGGAGGGGATTCGTCTCTCCCGGTATTGGGGGTTGATGTTGCGCTATGCTCGACTTTCCATAACTGGAAATCCCTGGCCAGGGTTGCACTGATTTACTGGTAAGTGTTATCAGTAGTTTCATGCTTGTTATAGACCTTACATCGGCATGACTTATCAAGCTACTGGGGTCTGACGTTTACCACCCCTAGGCGAGATATGCAACATATCGGACGAACAGACCGGACTGTGCGGTAAGTGTTACTGGTTGGATTCACAGGAGTGTGGGCAGGATTGCTCGTTGATCTTCTGATCGCTCAATACCCGGGTGGCCGTTGCGTTTAGCAGACCGCTTGCAGCTTGTGGGTGTTTGATATGATCATCACCTACTGCCGGCGTATTGACGAGTCTTTAGAGTCCTACACAGGGGTTTCCTGGCTCAAGCGAAACGAAATAGGAGCGCATATGAGATATGTGCGGGACCGAGAATAATACCAGTATGTGATACTGTATTCTATTTTCGCGATTTGTATCATTGGACGGTTATATGAGATATAGCCGGGTTACCGAATCAAGTGTTGATTCGATACATTGATACACTAGATATTAGTCGGTTATATGTGATATGACCAGATCATTAAATCAAGTATTGATTTAATGATTTAATGTATAAATATATATTTGATATATTACTTTACATCAACTAGTATTTGTTCACTTAAGATTGATTTTCTCACTTGATGTGCACAAGTTGTATATGTGATATATTTTTGTGCACTAGTTTGTATCATATTTGATGATACATGCAAACTTGGATGTGTGTATGACTTACACCATGTTTAGGTTAATGGTTATGGTTTTATTTGTTTTATTTATTTTGGCAAAAAATAAAATGGTGGCTTTTCTTGTTTTGGCTTCAAGCTTCATGAAGCTTCTTAGCATCTTTGAAAAAGTCTAACCATTTTGTTTTGTGCTTTGACCTAACCATCAACCTAAACTCTAGTTTATTCTCTACAAAAGTTAACTCACCCATGGTTGCAAGATGATAGACTTCACTTGATTATTGATTTTCTATTATTGATTATTCATTCTTTTCTTTCTTCTTCTTCTTCTTCAAGAAGAAGAAAGCTTGCTTGAAATTTTTAAGTGAAGATTTAGAGTGAAAAATCCAAATCCAAAGTGAACCCACTTCCTATTTCTTCATCCTCTACCACTTGCCATGTTGTATAGGGTGTTCTCTTCACAAAGTTCTTGACCAAGTGAAGGAATAGCTTGAGTTTGAGTCTCCCCGACGTAGATCATCTTCGGCCTCGAAGTCAACGACCTAGCCCGCTCTTTTCTCCGATGAAACCAACGCTAGGGTTCGGGATCCCGATGATCGCAGTGAAGGGACGTCAACACAGAGCTTTAGAAGTGAAGGACTGGATCTACAAAGGTTGTATTCCTATTCACTTAGTAGTAAAGTAGTTTACTAGCTTCTAGTTTCGCCTTTACCTCTAGTTAACGATCTTGCATAGAGTTGTTAGGCACATAAAAATTTGATTTTGGCATGGTTGATACCTTGTGGAACCTCTTGAGTGTGCTTAGTAACCCTACACAAAGGTAGCGGGAAAGCTTGTGGGGAAGGAAGAGTGCTTTTACTGTCACAAGAGTGGACACTGGAAAAAGGATTGCAGGGCTTGGAAGGCCAGAAACCAGGACCCGAAGCAAGTTGCGGCTTCGGCTTTAGGTGTGTATGTTATTGAAAACTGTCTATCAATAAACTCTACTTCCTGGGTATTGGATACCGGATCAGGATCTTATATCTGTAATTCTTTGCAGGCACTGAGAAAGCGTAGGGTTTTGAAGGAAGGTGATATGACCCTCAGAGTTGCAAACGGAGCTGGCATGGATGCTGAATCCGTAGGGGATTATCACCTGGGATTGTCAGATGGACACGTTTTGGTTTTGCGTGATTGTTATTTTGTACCCAATGCAACTTGTAATATCATATCTGTATCTTTATTATCTAAAGAAGGTTATGAATTTGCATTTGTAAGCAATGTTGTAAACATTCACCTTAATCAAGTTTTGATTGGATCAGATACATTAAGTAATGGTATATACGTATTAAACCAACCACAGATTTTCAATGTCCAGAATACACACAAAATAAAGTCTCCGGAAACAAATCAGGCTTTCTTATGGCATTGTAGACCGGGTCACATCAATGAGAGAAGGTTGACGAAGTTACATACAGAAGGATATTTGGATCCGTTCGAATATCAATCATATGCAACTTGTCAATCCTGTCTCAAACGAAAGATGACAAAGACTCCGTTCACTGGACACGAAGTAAGAGCGAGCGAGCTCTTGGGACTCGTACACAGCGACGTGTGCGGTCCAATGTCTACACATTCGTGAAGCGGTTATTCTTACTTCATTACTTTTACGGATGACTTTTCAAGGTACGGATATGTCTTCTTAATGAAACATAAATCCGAAACCTTTGGAAAATTCCAGGAATATAAGAATGAAGTAGAAAAACAAACCGACAAAAGTATCAAGACACTGAGATCTGATCGAGGTGGTGAATACTTGAGTGCCGAGTTCCTGGATTACCTAAAAGAGAATGGAATTCTCTCTCAGCTTACTCCTCCATACACTCCGCAACATAACGGTGTATCGGAGAGACAGAACCGGACCCTATTGGATATGGTACGTTCCATGATGAGTAACGCTGAGTTACCGCGATCATTCTGGGGATATGCACTAGAATCAGCTGCATACCTTTTGAACCGAGTTCCAACTAAGACTGTGCCTACCACACCATATCAGATGTGGTGTGAGAAGAAACCTTATCTTAAGCATATTAAGACATGGGGATGTCCAGCTTGAAAGGTTTCTAGGCACTCTCAAGAGGTCTCACAAGGCATCAACCATGCCAATTTGAAAAATTGCGGTGCCGAGAAACCCTAGACTAGATCGTTAACTAGATTTTTAGGCGAAAAAGAAACTAGTTTACAACTAAACTAAAAGAACGGAAATACAACCTTTGTAGATCCATTTCTCCACCTCCATAGCTCCATGATGAAGTCCTCTCCGCTGTCCAAATCGAACCATGACTCTTGCATCGGCTTCATCGGAGAAAAAGCGGGCTAGGTCATCGACGACGATGCCGAAGATGATCTACGTCGAGGCATCACTAGATCAAGCTCCACCTTCACCAAGCCTTGAAAACTTGTGAAGGAAACACCCTATACTACTTGGCAAGAGGTAGAGGATGAAGAAATAGGAAGTGGGTTCACTTTAGAATTGGATTTCTCACTCTTTTTCATCAATCACCATTGATGAAGCAAGCTTTCTTCAAGTGATGAAGAAGAAGAAGATGAATAATATGATGAGTATTTTCCAAAAAGGAAATAAAAAGAATACTTATCATAATGTAACCATGGTCAAGTGTAGAGAATAGACTAGGGTTAAGTGGAATGGTTAGGGTTAAGCATGAGACAAAATGGTCACTAAGTCAAAGCTTCATGAAGCTTCATAATACAAACAAAGTTAGCAACCATTTTTCTCTTTATGCTTTATATTTTTCCAAAAAGAATAAATAGATAAATAAATGAGAAAAGGAAATGAAACCCTAACCACTTAAGTAACCATGGTTTAATTCTTTACACAAACCCAAACTAGCATGTATCATCAATCATGATACAATCTTGTGCACAAAAGTATATCACATATACAACTTGTGAACTTCAAGTGAGAAAATCCATTTAAGTGAACCTATATTAGTTAATGTAAAGTGATATATCAAATATATAATTATACATTAAATCACTAAATCAACACTTGATTTAACGACCCGGTCATACCGCATATAACCGACTAATATCAATAGTAACAACTTATCGAATCAACACTTGATCCGATAACCCGGCTATAACGCATATAACCGATCAATGTTACAAATCGCGAGAATCGAATACAGTATCACATACTGGTATTATTCTCGGTCCCGCACATATCTCATATGCGCTCCTATTTCGTTTTGCTTGAGCCAGGAAACATCTGTGTAGGACTCTAAAGACTCGTCAATACGCCGGTAGCAGATGATGATCATATCAAGCACCCACAAGCCGCAAGCGGTCTGCTAAACGTAACGGCCACCCGGGTATTGAGCGATCAGAAGATCGACGAGCAAGCCCGCTCACACTCCAGTGAATCCAACCAGTAACACTACCTTATAGTCCGGTCTCGTCGTCTGATATGTCGCATATCTTGCCTAGGGGTGGTAAACGTCAGACCCCAATAGCTCGATAAGTCGTGTCGATATGAGGTCTATAACAATTCGAGAAACTACTGGTAACACTTACCAGTAAATCTCAGCAACCCTGGCCAGGGATTTCCTATTATAGCCAATCGAACACAGCGCAACATCAACCCCCTATACCGGGAGAGACGAATCCCCTCCTATCGCTCATTGCCTCCATGTGACTCGGGACTGTACCCAAAAACCACCGTTTTGCACGCCCTCTTGGACGTGGTAAGATGGAAATCAAAGCACAGTGGGAACCACACAAGACTATATGACGATCTCGGGTCAACAGACTACTCTGTACCAGTGTCACCAGAGAACTGCCATCTGACGTAAGGTATAATACCATCTGGGAGTTCTCGGCGAGTCCGTCCAGTGTACCTAGTCTCTACTGAGCACCCGTATATCATCTCTGATGTCAAACACCAATGGATATGGGATCATCCATCGCCCATCTGTATGGGTCGAGAAGGTATACGCTAGTCTACTCTGGTATATCGATGCCCCGTCTCGATACACCCACGACTAGGGACTTTGAAGGATGTACTTATGGACTACCATGTCCCCACTAGTATGATCCGCATCATAGTCCAGGTAGTCAAGTACACATCCTAAAGGCTTTACCAACATGTAACAGATAGACAATCAGTATACACGTTAAGGTAAAGATCAACCAGATAGCATACTATCATGTCGAGCAAGAAAGTCCTCCCTATATATGTCCCAGCATCCACTACAATATACATCCAATGTACAATAATGGCCTCTAGGGCATACATATAACTAACAATCTCCCACTTGCACTAGGGCCATCTGATAGCAGTGGTTGTAGTATCTCATACTCAACCATCCCATAAAAGTCTCTCTCTGGGAATAGGCCTTCGTGAGTGGATCCGCCGTGTTATCCTCTGAGTCTACTCTCTTTACCTCGATCACCCTGGAGATCAACCATCTCCATGATCAGGTGATACCGCCTTAGAATATGTCTGGATCACTGATGGGACGGACGTTCCTTGGCATAAGCCACAACTCCATTGTCACACAATGGGAGGAACTAAGTTCATCTCATGAACCAATATACACCCAAACAGCCTCTTTGGTAGCATCTTAAGTAGCGATGTATCCTGCCTTTATCGTCTAGTATGCCACGGTATCTAGCTTGGAACTCTTCCAACATACCGTCCCTTTACTGAGGGTAAAGACAATGCCTGTGAATGACATTCAGTCGTCTTTATCACCCTGGAACACTTCCAGTGATTCTCCCCAGGATCAATTGATACTATCTCACTACAACTAGTGAGTATCCTAACATCCAATTAGATCTATCTCATAGATCCAAAGCTTAGGATTTTGTAGGTATCAGTTTGATCCTTTATGGAGAATCATTGTGATATGCGGAGATTGATCGAGCGTAGCATAAGAAACTCTTTCCCTATCAAGAGTATGTCATCCACGTACTCTACGAGGATCACCACCATACTCCCTACTACCTTTTTGTATATACAAGGTTCATCTACCGTTTTGATGATGTCAAACTCTTTGACTACTTCATCAAAATAGATGTTCCAACTCCGTGATACCTGCTTTATCCTATAAAGCATCTTGCACACGTTTCCGCTGCTCCCACTGTCTACGAGGCCCTCTGGCTGTGTACTTATAGGCGCTCTCTTCTAAAACATCATTTAGAAAAGCTGTCATAACACCCAACCACCAGATATCGTAGTCATGGTATGTAGCCGTGGCAAGTAGGATCTAGATGGACTTAAGCATAGGTACTGGAAAAGGTTTCATTATTATCCACGCCTGGTCAATGACGAAAACCTTTAACAAGTCTAGCTTTGAAAGTCTCAACTTTTCCATTTACACCAAGTAATCTTCTCAAGATATACTTGCTCCTGATGGGGATTTAACCCTTCAGATATAGCAACCAAAGTCCATACTTTGTTGGTGTACATGGATTCCATCTCAGATCACTAAGCATCCAGCCATTCTTACAGAGTCTTAGTCCTGATGGCCAGCTCGAAGCTAGTTGGGTCATCATCTCATGATACAATCATCGCTCCCACTGTTATAGAGCAACCGAAGTATCTCTCAGGTGGGTGAGGAACCCTACTAGATCGGCGGAGAGGCCGAGGTTCGTTGGAATCTACTGAATCCTTTGGTTCTACCAAATTATCTGCTGTATTTTATATAGCTGGAACCTTTCCAGTTCTACATTATAGACCTTGCCTCGAGCTTGTCCGGATTTCGCTTTTAGACATTAGCCGGACAACCCCAAATCTTAACTAGCTTAAGACATGGGCTCTTCCCTTTCCATATCACATATGAAATGGTAGGCAACTGATTTAATTGGAACCCTATTCAATAGGTATGCAACTTCTCAAGTGCATAACACCCAATAGGAAAAAGGTAACTCAGTAGTACTCATCATAGAGCACACCATATCAAATAGGGTGTATCTGCTCCGCCCCGATATACCATCGTGCTATGGTGTATACGGAGGAGTAATTCTGAGAGAGAATCTCATTCTCCTTTAGAATAGTCCAGGAATTTCCGTGCTCAAGTATTCTCCTCCTTGATCTCATCAAAGGACATAATATTTTTACCCGTATTTTGGTTCTCTACTTCTCGCTTATATTCTGTGAATATCTTAAAAGGTTCGGACTCATGTTTCAACAGGAACATATGACTGAATCTTGAGAGATTATCAGAGAATATAATGAAGTATAAAGAATCAGTCCTGGCATGTGTAGACAGGAGACCTTACATACATCATCATTTATCAGTCCCAAGAGTTCATTGACTCTTTCTCTGTTTCCAGTAAACGGAGCTATGGTCATCTTATCTTTGTGACATGACTGGCGAGTTTCACAAGATGTAAATTCAAACTAATTTAAATATGCATCTTTATGTAACTCTAGCTAGTCGGGTCACATTGATCTGACCTAGTCTACAATACCTCAAGAAGAATTTGTTCATTTCTGAACTCTTCCTCTTGTGTGTGTTCCATATACTAAGAACTGTAGTTTGATTTAGAACATTAATGCTTTTAGATAACGTGCCTGAACCGATCAACTTTTGATATAGGAAATGTTCAAAACATTATCCAACAATACAGAATTTTACCATTTCTTTACTAATAAAGAGACTGATATGATTTTGTATATCAGGTTCGGTATCTAATAACATTCGTTCAGAATCAATGTATTACAATACAGGGTGACGGTGACCAACAGACTTAGCTGCAACACTTGCCCCGTTTTCTGTCTCATGAAACTTATCACCCGTTCTCAGTTCTCTACCTATCTGTAACCCTATGTAACAGATTACATATCTGGGATCCTGATCCGGCATCAAATACCCAGGACGTAGAGGATACTGAGAAACAGTTCTTTGTAATGAACACACCCGAAGATGATGCATCAGCATGCACTCTCTTCGTTTGGGCGGCATGGGAATCTTGGTATTCCCCTATTTCCTGCTCTGTCTTATAACAATTATAAGTTGGAGCGGGACCAACGTTCCCTAGCTCAGTATAACAAGCGGGTTCGGTCAATAATCCGTATTATTATCTTGATTAAGGCGTGATATGGTCGCTACCTGGAGAGAGAGAGAAGAAAACACTCAGCGTGCGCTCTTGCAAGAATAGATTGGTTATTATTTTATCTAATCAGGATGGTTCCCACTGTTTTTATCAAATCTTCCTTCAAACCCTAAAAGGAAAGACTAGCCGGGATTAATTACATACTACAGGTTCGCCAATCTTTCAGCCAGGCCAGTGTCGGTACTTTGAGGGAGGCCCCCGTGCTTTCGCACGAACCTAATTAATGTAAACCTCGTTTTCCCAGAGGCGTAACCTCGTTAACACCTTTCTAGACACCTACTTGATCGGCTAATTGTAATGTGTAAAACTCTCCCAGGAGTAACTCTTACTCGCAGCGGGTATCGGGATCCAACTATCTCATAGAAGGTATGCAATCTCATTGCAAGTTTCAACACTTGAAATTCCCGATAATATTTTGCCCCTAACCTCCTATGACCTTGACAAAGGCCAACAAAACATAGGATGCTAGTCAAGTTCAACCCGTCATTTCCTGATTGAATTAAACCCACCCGCACGGCCCTTGACAAAGGCCAACAAGGTCGCACGACTACCCTAACCCAATCTGCATCATATGCATAAGCAGATAAGCACCAGTTAGCTACCGCACACTGCGCCTTGACAAAGGCCAACAAACGCAGCACGAATACTAACTACTACTTATCTGAAATGACGGAGGGCTACGACAGGTTTTTCTGAAAACCTATTGCGTAATGAACTTGATATCGTTGTAGGATCGAATGAATTTTGAAATGGAGTGTTTTTGAGGCTTTTCTAGTTTTGCTAAAGGAGTCACTCCCGGTGAAGGGATCGTCGGTCCTTTTCTCGTCGAATGAGGTGCGGGATATATCATATATATCACTGTGCAAAGCAACAACTCTTAAAAGCAATCAAAAGACAAACCGAATGTGTAGCATCTGCCAGTTATTGCTAAAGGAGTCACTCCCGGTGAAGGGATCTCGGTCCTTTCCTCATCGAATAAGGTGCAGGATATATCATATATATCACTGTGCAAAGAAAGAACTGTAGCTACCTGTTTTATTTTGAAATTCGATTCTACAACATCTTAGGTTTCTTTTATTTCATTAATCACATTAATGAAGTCCCATCATTTAAGTACCTAAACATCACAGATAAATACGACGTACACTTATGCCATCCGCATTCGCCTCGATGTCCCCTCGTGCACCGTTAGGTTAGGTAACTAACGACAGAGCGGGGCAGGGCTAGTGCGGGTGTAAAACATAAGTAACGTCTATATAATATATCATATATACTATATACTGTATCTATCACAGAACATCACATGATCACATCACAGATATCGCAGCAGAAGAATCATATGAAATATTGGATATACTAGGACGTCCGTGTTTTTAACACGAGCCAGTATAAAACACGGATTCCACGGTCGTGATGAATAGCCAAACCCACACCCCTAGACCCCTACGAGAGCGGCAAGCAACCCTACCAATTCTAGAGTTAGGAGACCCGGACTCGACTCCTCGAGTTGGTCTCCCACTGGACTCCAGAACCCGGTTACTTGTGCCCTCCTCCTTGGGTCTATCCTAGTGCGGAAAAGTAAATAATATACAAAAGGTGACATCTTCCGCAACCTGCAAGTGCTCCAATAAAAGATTATTACATACAAGTTTTTACATGAATGAAAATGAAAAACACTCATCTCACATAAAAACCCCCGGCTATTCAAACACGACGATCCAATATAACATATCCAGCAACACATAACATCACATGTCATCAACGTAAGTAAACATGCATATCCCAATTGTCGTTGACATATAGCAACGAAACCGGCGATATCACATATTACACTTACAGTCACAGAAAAGAAAGTGTAAAACTACAACAGTTGAAATCCGCAACTTCTATAGAAATTGCATGCCAAATCAAATGAATTCCTTAGACATCACATGCCTAACAATTATAAACCCCGCATTTTAGTCTCAAAATCGAAAACTCTTTTCAATTTCAAGTCGGGAAATTCAACAAGATTCCCGACTATTTGATCGAATGGTCGTCGCAAACTTTAGTAGGCGGCCGCACCCCCGACGCCGTCGACGAAGTGCACCAAGGCGGAACACCGCTACCGCGAGCACCCGAACGGATGCTTTCGGCGACGGGGTTCTCCTACAGTCACTTGGTCGAGGCTATGGGGCGAGGCTGTCTATTAAGTTTACCCGGCGAGTATCTGCGTACGCTACGTGATTGCGACGGACTTTTGATCACATCAAAATTCCTTGGCAACCGATCAAGTGAGACTAAACTGCTATGTTTATAACATTCATTCAGTTATCTCATAACTTCTTGTGAATTCCAATTATTGTATCCCATTCCGGATATATAGAAACTGTTAAACTTTCCGATCGAACATTCGAACACCCAAGTTTTCCCAAAACAACTCAACACATGAAATAAGTTTAAAAACATTCATTTCGTGCCTCAGTACCAACGGTCCAGCCGTAGAAGGGTCAAGCCAACGCCTCACATGTGGCACGCCGTACTGCCCTAAACCCAAAGGTTCAAAGGGCAGTTCAAGACGGTCACATAATCGAGTTAAGGTTTGTTGTCTTCTAGAGGGTCCATCGAGTTACTTGCACTACTTAGAACGTCTTTAAACCACGGAAAAATCCAACACTTGGAAATTTCCCGACAGGGGAAAAATTGGGTATTTATATCCGGTCGAACTTTTTAACATATTCAAAAATTTATTCGGAAAGCCACATAGACAAAATCTGATACTCCGATCGAAACACCGAATCCCCAAAACAACCCCAGAAAATTCAACTTTTGAATAAATATTAAAAATTCCCAGAAAATCCAGCATAATAAAATAGGAGTTACTGTGCAAACAGGGGATGATGATATCATCCTTTAGACGCGGAACCGCCGCAGAAGGCATGCTTCTGTCGCGGTTCCGCCGCTCTTTGTACTGTCCATGAGTCAAATTTTACACCGTAATTCTTATAATTCCCTGCTGAATTTTTTAAGCATTTTTAATGTGGAAAAATCCCAGTTTTTAGAAAAAGTCCAAAGAGCATGTTTCGGGTTAGGGTTTTGGTTCGATCGGACTTCAAACTCCGTCTAGACTTCGCCTAAGCCTCTAGCTAGGCTCTGATACCAATGAAAGGTTCCTAGGCACTCTCAAGAGGTCTCACAAGGTATCAACCATGCCAATTTGAAAAATTGCGGTGCCGAGAAATCCTAGACTAGATCGTTGACTAGATTTTTAGGCGAAAAAGAAACTAGTTTACAACTAAACTAAAAGAACGGAAATAAAACCTTTGTAGATCCATTTCTCCACCTCCATAGCTCCATGATGAAGTCCTCTCCGCTGTCCAAATCGAACCATGACTCTTGCATCGGCTTCATCGGAGAAAAAGCGGGCTAGGTCATCAACGACGATGCCGAAGATGATCTACGTCGAGGCATCACTAGATCAAGCTCCACCTTCACCAAGCCTTGAAAACTTGTGAAGGAAACACCCTATACTACTTGGCAAGAGATAGAGGATGAAGAAATAGGAAGTGGGTTCACTTTAGGATTGGATTTCTCACTCTTTTTCATCAATCACCATTGATGAAGCAAGCTTTCTTCAAGTGATGATGAAGAAGAAGAAGATGAATAATACGATGAGTATTTTCCAAAAAGGAAATAAAAAGAATACTTATCATAATGTAACCATGGTCAAGTGTAGAGAATAGACTAGGGTTAAGTGGAATGGTTAGGGTTAAGCATGAGACAAAATGGTCACTAAGTCAAAGCTTCATGAAGCTTCATAATACAAACAAAGTTAGCAACCATTTTTCTCTTTATGCTTTATATTTTTCCAAAAAGAATAAATAGATAAATAAATGAGAAAAGGAAATGAAACCCTAACCACTTAAGTAACCATGGTTTAATTCTTTACACAAACCCAAACTAGCATGTATCATCAATCATGATACAATCTTGTGCACAAAAGTATATCACATATACAACTTGTGAACTTCAAGTGAGAAAATCCATTTAAGTGAACCTATATTAGTTAATGTAAAGTGATATATCAAATATATAATTATACATTAAATCACTAAATCAACACTTGATTTAACGACCCGGTCATACCGCATATAACCGACTAATATCAATAGTAACAACTTATCGAATCAACACTTGATCCGATAACCCGGCTATAACGTATATAACCGATCAATGTTACAAATCGCGAGAATCGAATACAGTATCACATACTGGTATTATTCTCGGTCCCGCACATATCTCATATGCGCTCCTATTTCGTTTTGCTTGAGCCAGGAAACCTCTGTGTAGGACTCTAAAGACTAGTCAATACGCCGGTAGCAGATGATGATCATATCAAGCACCCACAAGCCGCAAGCGGTCTGCTAAACGTAACGGCCACCCGGGTATTGAGCGATCAGAAGATCGACGAGCAAGCCCGCTCACACTCCAGTGAATCCAACCAGTAACACTACCGTACAGTCCGGTCTCGTCGTCTGATATGTCGCATATCTTGCCTAGGGGTAGTAAACGTCAGACCCCAATAGCTCGATAAGTCGTGTCGATATGAGGTCTATAACAATTCGAGAAACTACTGGTAACACTTACCAGTAAATCTCAGCAACCCTGACCAGGGATTTCCTGTTATAGCCAATCGAACACAGCGCAACATCAACCCCCTATACCAGGAGAGACGAATCCCCTCCTATCGCTCATTGCCTCTATGTGACTCGGGACTGTACCCAAAAACCACCGTTTTGCACGCCCTCTTGGACGTGGTAAGATGGAAATCAAAGCACAGTGGGAACCACACAAGACTCTATGACGATCTTGGGTCAACAGACTACTCTGTACCAGTGTCACCAGAGAACTGCCATCTGACGTAAGGTATAATACTATCTGGGAGTTCTCGGCGAGTCCGTCCAGTGTACCCAGTCTCTACTGAGCACCCGTATATCATCTCTGATGTCAAACACCAATGGATATGGGATCATCCATCGCCCATCTGTATGGGTCGAGAAGGTATACGCTAGTCTACTCTGGTATATCGATGCCCCGTCTCGATACACCCACGACTAGGGACTTTGAAGGATGTACTTATGGACTACCATGTCCCCACTAGTATGATCCGCATCATAGTCCAGGTAGTCAAGTACACATCCTAAGGGCTTTACCAACATGTAACAGAGAGACAATCAGTATACACGTTAAGGTAAAGATCAACCAGATAGCATACTATCATGTCGAGCAAGAAAGTCCTCCCTATATATGTCCCAGCATTCACTACAATATACATCCAATGTACAGTAATGGCCTCTAGGGCATACATATAACTAACACAGCTTTTGTCAAAAAGCAGCATGCGGACAAACTCGAGGCACGCTCAGTACAGTGCAAGTTTGTGGGATATCAAAAGAACTCTAAGGGATATTTCTTCTATTGCGAAAAGGAACAAAAGGTTTTTGTTTCTCGTCATGCCCACTTCTTGGAAACTGAGTTTTTGGAAAATCAGATAAGTGGGAGCGCAATAGAACTGGAAGAAATTTCAGAACCACGAGCTATTACTGAAAGCTTAGTAGAACCAGAGGGTTCGAAAGATCAGGACATTCCTGCGCCGCTCTGCAGGAGTAGTAGGCAGTCTCATCCGCCCGAGAGATACTACGGTTTTCTCATAGACGGGGATAGAGAGGATTGCATCATTGATAGTGATGAGCCAACTAGCTTCCAGCAGGCCATTCAGAGCGTTGACTCGGTAAAATGGCTGGATGCAATGCGGACCGAAATGGAGTCCATGTACACCAACAAAGTATGGACTTTGGACATTGCTCTAGATGGGGTAAAACCCGTAGGATGCAAGTGGATCTTCAAGAAGAAGATTGGTGTAGATGGACAGGTTGAGACCTATAAGGCTAGACTTGTTGCAAAGGGTTTTCGTCAAAGACCTGGTTCGGACTATGACGAAACCTTTTCTCCAGTGGCTATGCTGAAATCCATTCGGATCCTTCTTGCCATTGCTGCCTTCCACGATTATGAGAATTGGCAGATGGACGTAAAGACCGCTTTTCTAAATGGAAATTTAGAGGAGTGTGTCTATATGGACCAGCCAGAGGGTTTCATTCAGAGTGGGAGCAGCGGAAAGATGTGCAAGTTGCTTAAGTCCATCTATGGACTAAAACAGGCATCGCGGAGTTAGAACATCTGTTTTGATGAGACAGTCAAAGATTTTGGCTTTATCAAAAATCCAGATGAACCATGCATCTATAGTAGATTTGTAGCAAGAACTGTCGTATTCCTCGTTTTATACGTGGATGACATTCTTTTGATAGGTAATGACATTCCTATGCTACAATCTGTCAAAGGGTTCTTGTCACACAGGTTCTCCATGAAAGACCTGGATGATGCCTCTTACATTCTAGGGATCCGGATCTATCGTGACAGATCCAAGAGGATATTAGGATTTTCACAGTCCAGGTACATCGACACCATACTGAAAAGATTCAGTATGGAAGATTCCAAGCGCGGTAATCTACCGACTTGTCACGGGATCACCCTCTCCAAAGAGATGTCTCCCAAGACTGATTTGGAAAGGGATCGCATGTCTATTATACCGTACGCTTCTGCGGTAGGCTCTATAATGTATGTGATATTGTATACCAGACCAGATGTAGCTTATGCACTAAGTGTGGTAAGCCGGTATCAGTCAAACCCTGGGAAGAAGCACTGGATAGCGGTAAAGAACATTCTCAAGTACCTGAAAAGGACTAAGGAGATGTTCTTGGTGTATGGCGGAAAAGACCTCCAGATCGAGGCTTTTGCTGATTCCAGCTTCCAGAGTGACAAGGATGATTCCAAGTCCATGTCGGGTTATGTCTTTACCCTCAATGGAGGGGCGGTGTGTTGGAAGAGTTTCAAACAGGAAACCGTTGCTGACTCGACGATGGAAGCGGAATATATCGCTGCTGCAGATGCCACAAAAGAAGTCGTCTGGATAAAGAAGTTCTTGACAGAACTTCAGGTGGTTCCGTCCATTGTTGATCCAATACCTCTGTATTGCGACAACAATGGGGCTATAGTTTTAGCGAAGGAACCCAGGTCCCATCAGAAGTCCAAACACATCTTGAGGCGGTATCACCTGATCAGGGAGATCGTGGGTCGCCAGGAGATCGAGGTTTGGAGAGTTGCTACGGAAGATAACACTGTTGATCCATTCACGAAGGCCTTACCCCAGACTCAGTTCGAGCGACTGATCGAGATGATAGGTCTTCGATACGCCAGTACATGACCTTAGTGTAAGTGGGAGATTGTTAGTGTATATTCCCTAGAGGCCATTACTGTATCATACTAGTTTGTATATTACTTAATGGAAGCTTGGGATATTCACAGTTGTATAGACAATCTTGCTCAAAATAGTAGTATACTACTTGGTTTGTTTCTACTTTAATGTGTACATGTGTTTCTTTTAGTATATCACCTATACACATTAGTGGAGCCCTTAGGATCTTTGCTTGATTACCAGCGTTGTGATGGTAGTCACACTCGTGGGGGTTGGGTAATCCACAAGCACATCCTTATACAGGTCCCTAGTCATAGGACTATCGAGACAGGGTATCGATACTCCGGAGTAGACTAGCGTATGCGCTTCTCATCCCAGCATGGGAGATGGTCTGTCCCACAGCCGTCAGTACGTCGTACTTGAAATAGTATGCGGGTGCTCATTAGGTTACGAGTACACTGGACAGGACATGTCAGGAACTGTTGGTTGGTACTATACCTATCGTCAGTTATCAGTTCCCAGGTGACATGAGTACAGCTTAGTCCGCTGACTTGACACTGTCACTTAGCCTTGAGTGTGTTCCCACTGTACTTTGATTACTACCCTACCACGGCTCAAAGGAGTCGTGCAAACAGGTAGTAGTTGGGTGCAGTCCTGAAGCACTTGGAGGCAGTGACGGTTAGACATGATTCGTCTCTCCCGGTATTGGAGGTTGATATCGCGCTGCGTCTAGGAGAGCTATTACACAAAGTCCCCGGCCAGGGCAAGCGAGATATACTGGTAGGTTTCCAGTGTTATCTCAGGGTGTTCTGGGCTACACTCCGACACGACTTGTACCGCTATTAGGGGACTGACGTTACCGCCCCCCTAGGCCCGCCATGCGATATTCTCAGACGAACAGACCGGACTGTACGGAGACTGTCACATTCAGGCTCAGTAGGAGTTCAGATGGGTTTCACTTCGTCCGTCTTCTTATCGGCATCTACCTGGGGGTCGTTACGCACAGTTAGTGACACTTGCGGTCTGTGGTTAAACCCACTGCCAGCGTAGTGTCGACTTTTTAGAGTCCCACACAGAGAGCTATTCGCCTTTAGGCAAAAGAGTAGAGGTCGCATGGTTTTGCGACAGGGTTCGGTCACATCCATGCACTTGTGCACGTTTGGTGTCCGGGCAGTTATTACTAGCGGGCTTTGGTTTAATCCAGATCCTAGTATACGTTTTGGGATTGGTTTTATCTCGTTTGTATTCTTGTTCCTCGGAACGCGGATGCGGGTGTGTATGCACGGTTGACAGAGACAGAGGCAGAGGATTCTCATTAGGGTTGTTGACTGTTGAATTTTGTTAAACCCTAATGAGAATTAGAAATATGATTAATAATAATATTAATTAAGTATTATTGTGACATGGTTGGGTTGAAGGGTTGACTTTGTTGACCGGTTGACTAGGTTGGACTTGTTGACCACCATCATGACAATGGCTATCATTTCATGGCATTGACCTTTGCTTACTTGTTTGTTCACAAATTGCATTTAATGCATGAAATGATATTGCCATTTGATATGATAACAACCATCACATAATACTCAATTATTATTATTTGTTATGATTATTTTGGATTATGAAGAGGATGGTTGAAAAATTCTTTCTCATTCTATCATTTGCATTCTCTCTCATCCTTAAGCTCCCCCTCTTCCTCTTGCTCTCTCTCTCTCTAGCTCAAGGAAACTCCCTCTCATGAGTTGAGAACCATTTCCTTAGAGATAAAACCCAAAACACTTCTCTACTCATCCTAGTATACAAGGTCTAGCAAACCAAGTGTTCTAGTTTCCTCAAGATTGAGGTTGGAGCCAAAGGTAGAAGCTTTCGGGTGGATCCATCTTGGGCACAAGGGGACGACGAGGAGAGAACCATCTGACCACCACAAGGAGTCGAAGAGAAGGAGTTCAAGTTAAGGTATAACCCCTTAACCGAGTAGCTAAACTCTTAGTTAGATTGTTAGATAGTTAGTTTAACAAAGATCCGATTTTGAGTCCATGTTACCCCAAAGAAAAAATCGTTTTTCACCATTTCCGCAACCCCAAGGAACCGGGGGACGCCCAAGGAACCGGGAGACGGGTAACATGGACTTATACCTGCTGGTAAACTAAAATACCAACGTGGACCCATAACTACCAAATGTAATATGTACAGATTTGGACTAATCCGTACATATTGGGGACGTCATAAATTAGTCTCCGTATACAATCCAATGTCAACCTAAAATAAACTAAAATATGACACATGAAGGAATATACTTGGAGTACAGAAAGTTATTATCATTCGCAAGAACGTAATTAACTGCATAGGCTTGCGTCTGTAGGAAAAAGCATCCTCACAATCAATAAACCTCTCATCCGTGAGAGGGAATCTAAAGTCATTTACATCGATCACATCCTTCCAAACCTCCGATATATGGTGCCATAAATCAACTTGGTATTTTCGGAGAGGCAGATGGATCAAACCTATGCATCAGCTCTCCAGATTCAGGCTAGGCATGCTCCTCGTGCCTCAGTCTAGTTTTCGGCGGTAAACATGCTCCATATTAACTTGTTTTGCGACGTGATTCGCATGTGTTGGTTTCTTTTCTTCTCTTTTTGCAATTAAGACCATTTCACCTGCAAATATCATAAAATAGCTTTGCGCGGTATTAATTAAGACATAATAAAGATAAATATGATTATAAAATATGCATTAAAATGCACTAATCAATAGCCTTGATCTTGTTTTGTTTGTATTTTTATTTTCTTTTTGTAACCTTTTTATGTTTTATTTTATATAAAAAAAATTAGGCTTCTTGCCCTCACCTTTGGCAAAAAAACCACCCCCTAGGTTTTCGGTTTTTATGATATTGGGTTCCGCTTAATGCTAAGGTTTCGGTTTTTATTCGGAATGATAAGTGGTCGCTGCCTCATTTTACTTCATCATATATGCATAAGACATGGAATTTGATTCGGTCGGTTAATAATGATAGATCTATCATCAAAAATACCTTAGTATGGAAACCATCTACTTCGGGTATTTTTACTACAAAATTGACGAAATTATCATTATTACCTCAACCTTCTTTAGTTTATCCTTAAAGTAAATTTGTTTGGCTTCACAAAAATATCCTAAAAAACTCTTTTTATATATAGAAAACCGATCTTGGGAAACTAAAAACACATGATTTGCTTCAAACGAGAAACATTAGTGATGGGGGAAAATGCACTTTTTTGCAAGACGGAGCACGAAAACCACAGCCATTTATATTTTGAGTGTTAATTTTCTAATTGGGTGATTCGCGCGTCATTAGCTCACCGTGGGTTTCATAATCCACCAATTACTCTTCTCGGGTTAATGGATATTATTCAAACTAAAAGCTCAAGTAAAAAACCGATTGAAGCGATTCTACGTATAGTGGTTGCGAACGTTATTTAGAATATATGGAAAGAGCGAAACTACCGAATGCTTAGGTCACATTATAGGGATAAAGAGATTATTTTTTGTGATATCATTTCCAATATTTCCATAAGAATAGCCAAGTTTTTTGATATCATGGATCTTTGTGGTGGATCAATTAACTAGTACAATTCCTGGTATTCGCAACAGAACATTCGCAGCGGTTAAAATTACATTGTGAATACCAATATTGGTGACGGAAACAGTATCGTCGCTATTACTTTTATTCATGACGGAAATAGTATCGTCGCCGCCGTCTCGTCACCATCACTTTTATTTTTTACGGAAAAAACATTTATGTCACTATTGTTCCGTCACCAATAATTTATATCCGCAACAGAAATAATTTTTCCTTCAAAGATCCGTTTCCAATACTTGTATTTATGACGGAAACATTTATATCGCAATTTTTTCATGACTAATAACTAGTGTCTACAAAAGAAATAATTATGTTGCCGAAGTTTCGACACCAATAGGTATACGGGCAATGAAACTTTACCAACTTAATCATTCATGCACTACAGGAAAATAAGCCCTATTTCGTCGAGGGTTTATTCCGTCGGCTATTATCCGACGGAATAAACCCAATAAAATGACACCGTTGTGCCTAAAATCTTAATAAAATTTGATAGGTTATTCTGTCGGCTATCGGCCAACGGAATAATGCAATTCAAAAATAAAGCCCTATGGGGCCTTGGATTTGATCTCAAACCCTAGCCCGCAAATCATCATCATCCGCCCCATCCCTTCGGCGCCGACCTCCTCCTCCTTCTTTCAACCACCCTTGCCTTCATCGACCTCCTCCTCCTACCTTTAACCACCCTCGCCTTCGTCGACCGCCTCCTCATCACCTCGGCTCCATCCTCCAACTCCTTCCCTCGACCCCCCCGGCTCCGACATCCTCCTCCTCCCCCTCGACTCCAACCTCCTTCTCTTTTCGAAGCGTTTTTGTGTGTTCTTTTTCAAAGTAAAGTGTAGAGCACGGCAAACCGGTGTTCACACCAGAATATTGCATTTAATATCGCTCACTCTTATGCACATTTGTATATAGGTAGGTGTTTTTGATCCGTGTTTGCTACATGATTACAATTTATAGATTCTCGGTCCAGAACAACGTAAATCATGCAAAATCTCTACAGTTATGACAAAATTCAGAACAACTGCCGAAAACAGATAAAATCCGGGTTTCGGTCAACCACATCTATCTGTTGCTGTCTACCAGTTCAAGAGACAAGACGAGAATAGCAGTCATTCGTATCTCAGACAAATGCAAAGCACGAGGGAGGCAGCACAAGAAATAAGGTGGCAACGCGGAGCTCAAGGGAGATCAAAACACAAAATTCAATAGCGTTGTCATTTTGGACTATTAAAAATCTGAGAATATTTTATAAGTAATTTGCAAATTTGAACCTACCAAATAAAAGAAAAAAGCAACATGAGAAAGCACAAGAAAAACGGCACACCAATTTCACAAAACGGCTGCGGATCAGCGAAATTTTGGCCCTATTGGCGGCGGATCCGTGGCCTTACCATGCCGTCATGCGACCAATTTTCAAGGGTATTTTTGTAATTGTATAAGGGTTCAGAAAATACCCGTAGGATTTCACTCCTTTGCCTATATATAATCCAGATCATAGCCAAACCAAGGATGTTTTACTTTCCTTCGGATTAATGTAGTTCAGTGTAGTTTTTCCCCTTCTTCTTCATCTCTTCTCCATCGAAATGTAGTGAGAGCTTTTGAGTGGATAAATAATAAAGATGAGAGTTTTCTTTTACCTTGTATCTTTATGTTTGCATTGTATTTTAATTCTTAGTATAACTTTTATTACTTGTTTGTAAAAATAGTTATTTGTTTTATTGTTCTTCTTTTCTTCTCTTCCAATCTCTATTTTTAAACCATGATACTCAATAGAGTCTTTGCTTAGGCAGAGAACCAAATAGTTAGCTTGCTATTTTTGTTCTCATCATATTCTTCTATTCTTTCTTCTCTTCTTCTTGTTTTATTTTCTTTTTATGTGTGAGTAATTTACTCACTTGTTAGGTTTAAGGAAGGTTGGTATGAGAGACGGAAAAATCCTTTGTGTTTCTCCTCGCCAAACAACTTGAAATCGAATCTAGACCAAATAAACACAACCTTCTCCTTTAGGCGTGCTATAAGTGACATATAGCCGTGACCTAAATCGAGAATTCCTTTAGGCACACTACACCGTGATATGTAGTTGCAACCTAATTGGAGACTTGTTGTGTATGTCTGGCCTAGGGTTGGAAATAAAAGCATGGAACGGATGGATAAGGGGAAATAGGAATGGATTTAGCGTTGGAAAGCTTGCTTAAACTCGCAAATACTATCCATATGTCCTCCTAATCTCCGTTACTTCCGATTATTCCAACATCATTTCAATAATGATACAAGACAGGCACAAAATTAATTCATAACTCTACTAACCAAGCCTAACCCTAACAAGCTCTCTTGAATATAAAAATACAAACACTTAGAATTGAATTGAACAAACTTGTATATTTTTACTTGACTCGTTTAAAATAAGAACGAAGCACTAACCATCTCCCAGTGGACGACCCGTACTCAACCGGCTAGCTACAAGCGAAACCGACTTGATTGCGGTAAATAGAATAAATAGAACGCATAGAATAAAACTAATAATCAACCGATGAGTATGGGTCGTTCACAGAGATGATGGTTATTAAACGGTTAATTAAGGCGAGTTAAAAGATATGTTTTGAAAGGGGGTTGTTGTCACAAACCTAACAAAGAAACACGAATGATATAGCAAGAGAGAAAGCATCTAGGATTTTGGGTTAGTTAATCCTAAGTGAAACTAATTACAACTAATCATTCCCCATTTGATCTTTTTATTTCCCTAAAAATTACTCATATATTATGTTGAGAAGTATGGTGCATCAAGCCTAACTGCTTGAGTTAGGAAGCGTGCACCATCAATTCACTCTTTTAACTTATGAATAATCTTTAGAGATATATTTCAAAATTCAATATTAACAAATGAGTTAGGAGAGTATAGACTATGAGATAAGGGAATGAAACCCTAATCCATAACCTATCAAGCCATTACTTTCATTTGCTATCATTGGTTTGGACTCCAACGTAACAACTCCAATACTCACCTCTCCTAAGAATGGTCAATTTTAATACAAAGCAAGTAGAAAGGAGGCTGAGCCTTCATTTTCTAAATACTTAGATTGATAGAGAATGGAGCATCAAAAGGTAGATTAGTGTTTAATCGCTAAGTATGTGATGATACTCATAAGTAGGAATTACCCAGATCATGACACGTGGTAGGTGACATGTCCCGGGGCTCACGGGACAGGAGCAAGCACGATGCATTGAAGGTATTCCCCGGGCCTTCGCCCCGAGGACTGACCCGACCTTCGATGGCCTCCTACACGCTTGTAACATTTCAGAAAATAAAATATTATTTTTGGGAATTTAAATAATTAAAATAATAAATATTATGAATATCTTAAAATAAGGAAATTGGCTTTAATGAAGTGGTATAATTATATACCGATATTTTGGAAAATATTCGGAAAATTAATAAGAATTATTGTTTTTGAAAGAAATTACGTGAATTGAATATTTTGTAAATTATTAAACAATTAATTATATACAAGTTTAATACTAAACTTGATTAATATGTATTAAATTATGCATTAAGCATGTTACAAATACTTGCTACATTTTTAATTATATGCACCATGGTTCTTTTTTTTGAATGATTTGTTTTAAGTTTAAAATAAAAAGAAAAGAGAAAAGAAAAAGTAAATGAGAGAGAGTGTGAGGTGACTTGTGTCATGTGATGGTGAGAGAGAGAGGGGGGTGAAGCTTCTACACAAACCCTTAGCCATTTCTTTACTCCCTTCATTCCTTCATCCTCGTCTTCTTCATTTCCTGTCCATGTCCTCCACCTCCACTACCACCCATGGCCATCCCAAAATCCACACTAAAACACCATGCATCTTTCACAAAAAATGACCACAACATCACTACAAACCTTATGGAGGCCTCAAGTTTGGACCTTGAAGACTTTGAGCAACTCAAGAAAATTCTTAAGTTGCCAAATGAGATAATCTCTACACCCATCGTTTATAATTTGAGTTTCTTTAACCTCTATAGTAGTTTAGAGCTTAGTAATTGAGGTTTAGTGATCTTGGAAAATTCCAAGATGAGCGTTAGAGTATTTTATGAGTTGTGAAGTATAATTGAGGTTAGTAGAGACCATAAAACCCTTCTAGTGTTAGAATTATGGACAAAACCAGAGACTTAAACCCATGACATGAACTAAGAAGCCCCGATATCGGAAAATTGTGGGAATTGTGATGATATTTAGGGATTTACTGTGACCCGGAGACTTGGAAAATTATTTAGCGATTACAGTGATATGTACAGGTGATTGTGAGTGTACTCTAAAGACTCGAGACCCCATAACCAAAATTTGGCCGCCAATTTAAGCCTTTGCAGCCAGACCATGAAATCATGGTCTCGTTCTTGTTTCATGACTCCTTTTTCCAGTAAATAGAGCTATTCTATATACTAAATGTCCCAATTATCACCTGAGCTAAATCTGGAAGTGTTTTCATGAGTTGCTGTTTTCGTTTTTGCAGTTTTAATAACTTGAGTTTTTATTAAAAAAAAATTGTCTTGGTCGATTGATGTTTGTACGTCAACGACGAGGGTTGTTTGATTGTTCTTACATGTGTAGTTCGTAGGTTCTAACCTATGTACCCTTCGTATGTCGTATCAGATTTCTCGTATTTGATTCTCGTTTACGGTACGATATTCATTGAAATGTAGGTACTTTCGCGTGGACTTCGTACAACAAGGGAGAGCATGGCGTCATTGACTTCGGCAAGCGAGGATCAAGGTGAGTAGATGTATATCTATGGGGGAAGTGGGGTGGATGGCGTATAGCACCCCCGCAAACGTAGAATAGGGTCATTACTATATTATTATGAGTTTGGATGCGATATTGGATACTTAGCGAATAGGGTATTTAGAAGACCTTAGGTTAGATTAGGTTGGTCTAGGAAGACCTATCCAAAGGATGATTACCTTGGTGGAGAATCGCAGGTTATACGTAGTCACACACGCGCGCGCGCGCACACACTTGATTTGGTGTGTGTGTGTGTGTGTATATGTATGTGTATATATGTATATATACATATATACGGGTGATGAGGATACCATGTGACATGTGGAGATGAGTCAATATGATCGGGCATGATACCATGAGATTTTGATATGTGATTGAGTCGTGATATGGTACATGATATGATATTATAATGGATCGTTGGAGGATATGTATTCATACATACGATCATATGTGAATTGATAGTATTTGAATGTACAAGACTTTAGAGCCGTACCCCTGATCATGATATTGTACGATGATGATACCGAATAAAGGATGATGTATATATGATATTTGACCCGTACCCTCAATTTTGGGGATGCCATATGATGGATTTTACCGTACGAGGTATAAATATGATGATTGATCCACACTCGACTCGAAAATGCCGTACTATGTATTATACAGTACGTAAACGGTATGAGGCTGGATCGCCGACTACTAGGTATATTGACTCGAAATATATGTACATTTTCTTATCCTTCCGACAAGTTTCTTAGTTGGGTCTCTTAGTTGTTAAATAGATGCTAGACTAGGCTCGAGTTATACCTATTTTCAAGACTAAAGAATCATGAGTATTTTCAAAGGACTAATGTTACGTTTACTATTCGCTTTTCTGTTATATTTTATGTTGTTCTCATTATATTGCATAATTATTACATGTGTTTCTTTAGCTATTATGAATCCCATCTGTTATCTTTTTCTAAAAATTCAATTTAAATAATTAAAAATTATATAAATTCATTTTAATTATAGAAAAATGTTTTTAAAGTGTTTTCTATAAATGGAAGTGTTAAAATAATTATTTTGACACAGGAAAAATTTGTAAAACACTTTTATTAGATATTTAGGAAGCACGGGCGTTGCAGCCAGTATCCTCATCCTCGTCGGTGGCGGCGACATCATGGATCTCCTCTTTGTCCTTGCGATCGGCGTCGGAGCTGACCATGGTTAGGGTTTGAGGGATGAGAGAGAAGTAGCGAGACAGAAAATGGGGAGTGGTGCTATGGTTTTCATAGAATCGGGGGAAGCAATTTCTATTTTTTCTAATCCCGACATTGGTCCTACGGTTCCCACTGTATGGATTTCTCTGCCAGAACCGTAGGGACAACTTTAGTTTACAATTTTTTATGTAGAAGCGCCTCTACAGTGGTAACTACCGTAGGGGCAAGCCATCTTTGTGCCAGTTAGGAGAGAGAATCAAGAAATAACCATAAAAATAAAAGGATGGAGTTGTCATGGATTAGATTTGCATATATAAGTTAGGAATTAAGTACTTCCATGCTCGTTACCATGGTAGGGGCAACCTAATATAGCTCTTACGGTTTTTCTGAACCATAGGGACAAGCCCTTTTTATACTAGTGATGAGAGAGAATCAAGAAATAACCATAAAAATAAAAAGGACAGAGTTGTCATGAATTAAATTTGCATATATAAGTTACTGATTAAGTAGTTCCATGCTTGTTTTTTTCTTATTTTAGAAAAAAAAAAAGCAGTTCCCTCATTTTTTGTTTGATTTCCTTATAAAGTTAATGGTTCAAGTGTCGCATACAGGTCAAACTGATATTCAGAGCTAGCTAGCTGCTTAGCTGTGACTTGTACATTGTATTGGATACTGAGTGATACCAGCTCTTATTTTCGGCTTAAATGCGGAACCCCCTTGAGGTTTGGCCCAAAAACGAAAAATCCTCCTAACATTTAAAAACCTGCACTTTGCCTCCTTCACTTAACCTGCACTTTGCACATTGCCCCCTTCATCCAAAATTCTCATGACTTAACGAAAATACAGTAGACTTCCTCTAAATGCTATTTTTGTTCTTTTTTGTTTTGTAAGGGCATTCTGGTTGAGTCGTAATTTTTGGATGGAAAATATAACGGCGGTTAAGAGAGGCAAAGTGGAGATGCTTAAACATCACATGAGTTTCTTTTTGGCCCAAACGCCGAGGGAGGTTTTCTGCATTAAATCCATTTTTTAATTGCTTTTTTTTCCTTGGAGAATCGAATACACACACATGAGAAAACAGAATCTCAGATACCACAGGAGGGAATTTTCTCTATGGTGTCGAGAAAACCCAGCCCTTCACCAATTTTTTTGACAATCGGTATCCACCATCTTCATCCTCGTCTTCTAATATATGAATGCACCAAATTTCATATGATTCTATCAACTTTTCACCATTGATAATAAAATATTTTTCGTATTTTTACATCACAAAATCAACAGCGAAAAATTATTAGAATCATATAAAATTTGGTGTATCCACATCTTAGAGGATGAGAATGAAGATTGCGGGTGCCGATCGTCAGAAAAATTGGTGGAGGGTTGAGGTTTTTTGTCGGCATAGGAGGAAATTCTCTTCTGTGACATCTGGGATTCTGTTTTCTCATATGTATATACATAAATATATGTATGTAGGGTAGCGATAGGATGAGATAAGATTTTTTATAGTAAGATGGAAAAATCTGACCATCATCCATCAATCAAAACAATGATCGACTCCATACATCTTATTCTGCATGTCAATCAATATATGTGTACAAAAATTTAGATGATTTAGACCCTTCTGAGCTATAGATATCATAGTCGCAAAATGGATGGTTATTAAAGCATCGTAAAAGTTGCATATATTGCATACCCTTGATGCATGACTTACAAGCCTCCATATCGTCTAATTTTTTATACACATACATATTTTGACGTGTAAAACATGATGCGAAAACTCAATCTTCGATCTAACGGTTGGATTTTTCCATCTCACCTTAAAAATATCATCTCACCGTCTTACCCTATCGCTACCTCATGTATGTATATACATATATATATATACATGCATGTGAGAGAGAATAATGGAGGAAAGAAGCTTTAGAGGCTTTTTTGTTAGGTGGCGTCAAAATAGTACACCATTCAACATTTTATTCGACGATCGTCATTCATTATTATCATTTGTATCATGTAAGCTGTTGATACACCAGATTTCATATAATTCTACCACTTTTTCGCCGTTGATTAGCAATGCAAAAAGTTTTATTGTCGATAAACCGTTAATTTTGCACCCACTAAATCAACAATGAAAAGTTGATAGAATCATATAAAATTCGGTGTATTTACATCTTACATGATAAAGAAGATGATGGCCGCCGATCATCGAAAAGAATCATTGAGGGTATATTTTTTTGATGCCATAGGAGAAAATAGACTCTCTCTCTCTCTCTCTCTCTATATATATATATATATATATATATATATATATATATATATACTTTCTTATGTGAGACAAATGAGACGCGTTCTATAACACCTTATCCCCGTGTATTTCACCGATACAGACCGTTCACCGTGATCTGCATGTTATGCATACCCTACGTATCAATTTGCGTAAGATTCCTACATATCTAACACATGCGATCAAGTGAACGAAAAATGAACATCTTTCGGTAGTCTGAAAAATGATATCATCAATCGTGCGTGCTAGAGGTGTAGAAATCTAATGAAAATTGATATGTAGTGCATGCGTGATATGCAAATCACGGTTAACGGTCTGGATCAGTGAAATACACGTGAGATAGGATGTTATAGTGTGCGTCTTATTTGTCTCACATAAGAAAGCGTCTCTAGATCTAGATCTCTCTCTCTCTCTCTCTCACTATATATATATATATATATATATATATATATATATATATATATATATAAGCATGCTAAACTATTTATCCAGCCTGTATTAATCAGCAGGAGAGAGAATCTAGAAATAATCATAAAAATAAGAAAGAAGGTTGGAGCTGTGAATAATTATATTTGCATAAGTTTTGTTTTTTCCTATTATTTATAATGTTGGTTCAGGTGTCGCATGCACGTACCCCTCCCTCCCCTCATAAATCCCCTCTAACTCTCTTTCTCTCTCCCTCTCTCTTTATATATATATATATATATATATATATATATATATATGAGTGATCTTTTACGAACATGTCTGTGTTTTTTAAAAACGGAAACTCTTTGTCCACGACATATTTGAACGACCCGATCCGTTCAAGTTGATCATCTTATCCTCAAATATACATGTATAAAAAATCAAAGGATTTAAACAGCTCTAACATATGCATCGAATGAAGTTTATGTTACATTATCGAAAGACGTTCATTTTTGCACCGATCAATGCATATGTTAGAGATTTTCTTAGATTTTTCACACACGTATATTTGAGGATAGGGTGATCAATTTGAACGGATCGGGTCGTTCAAATATGTCGTGGAGAGAGTTCCCGTTTTTAAAAAATGCGGACTATATATATATATATATATATATATATATATATATATATATATGAGTGATCTATTGTGAACGGATATATATATATATATATATATATATGAGTGATCTATTGTGAACATGTCCGTGTTTTTTAAAAACAGGAACTCTCTATCCACGACATATTTGAACGATCCGATCCGTTCAAGTTGATCACCCTATTCTCAAATATACGTGTATAAAAAATCAAAGGATTTAAAAACCTCTAACATATGCATCGGATGAAGTTTATGTTGTATTATCGAAAGTCGTTCATTTTTGCACCCATGATGCATATGTTAGAGATTTTTAAATTCTTTGATTATTCACACACGTATATTTGAGGATAGGATGATCAACTTAAACGGATCGGATCGTTCAAACAAGTTGTGGACTGAGAGTTCCCATTTTTAAAAAACGCGGACCGGTTTGCAATAGAGCGCTTATATATATATATATATATATATATATATATATATATATATATATTGCATAATCGAAAAACGTTCATTTTGCACCCATCAATGCATGCGTTTAAGATCTTTAAATCCTTTGATTTTTCATGCACGCATATTTGAGGGTATGGCGATCAACTTGAATGGATCGGATGGTTAAAATATATCGTAGGTCGAGAATTCCCGTTGTTTAAAAACACGGACTGGTTTGTGATAGATCACTCCCCTACACACACACACATGCTGAGATGAGTCTTAAATTGAGATAGAAAAATCCGATCATCATCCATCAATCAAAATGATGATCGGCTCCATATATCTTGTTTTACAAGTCAATCAATATAAGTGTAGAAAATTTTTTCTATCGGGAGATGTGTTTATGTTGGGTAACGATAGCGTCATGGCCATCTACCGTGGCTGATGCAGAACAAAAATGACGTTTAAAAAACGTTGGCGCTAAAGAACCCGTCAAGATCGAACCATAAACCTATACTAGCAAACTACAAGAGCTAAACTACAAGGTTAGAAATGGTTATACCGAATAAACCGTGTCGACCTTCGGTCTTCTACTATCTTCCTTAGCTCCTTGAGGCGTTCTCGACTGAACTTGGCCGCCGGTCTTCCTCCGTCGAAGATGATCCACCCGAGGGATGTAGCTCTTCGCTCTAGCTCCACACTAATGATCAAGTAAAGCAATTAATGACTCTAGGTTGCTAATCTAGAGTGCTTAGGATGTAGTGAAGTGTTCAAAGTGTATATCTATCTCACAACCTCTCTTGATTCTCAACTCATGAGATTGTAGAGAGGAGGTTGAGGATGAAGGTAGATGAACTCAAGAAACTAGAGGGGAGAGTGAAGCATGATGGTGAGGTAAAGAAAAACTCATCAAGTAAATACTTTTTCCAACATCAAGTGTGAAAATAACATGAAGCATGGTTTTTAATGAACTTATTTTTCCAATATAAAATTAAGCCCATGCTTGAATAGTTTGTATAAATGAATTAACAATTCATATGTGCAACACTATGCAACCATGGCTCTCACCATACTCCCCTCTCTTGATTTTCCACCTCATTACCCATTAAAATAAATGGATAAAAACTAAATGAGGTGTCCACCTTTTAGAATGTTATCTGTACAAATACGGATTACACTCTACTGTATATACATACATGTATTCATACCGAAATACGAATACCCAAAGAGATAGAATAACACAAAGAACATAATACTAAAATATACATATCGAAATACATATACGTAAATTATTAAATCAATACCTGATTTAACAATCCGGCTCAAACCCGAGCCGGCTAGTATTATCAACTGTCCGATCGAAAGTTCAGGTACATAGTACAATCGATCGATCAGAACCCTGCACGTATCCAATACAGCTACTACATCGTTTCGCCAGAACTAGGGAAACCCTCTGTGTAGGACTCTAAAGACTCGTCAATACGCCGGCAGTGGGTTTAACCACAAGCACGTCAGCGACACTAGCTGTACGTAACGGCTACCCAGGTATTGAGCAAAAGGAAAGCCGACGAGCAAACTCATCTGAACCCCTACTGAGCCAGTCCGTGACAATCTCCGTACAATCCGGTCTGTTCGTCTAAAAGTATCGCATATCGAATCTAGGGGGTGGATAAAGTCAGACCCCTAATAACGCGATATTTCATGTCGGTATAAAGCCCATCACCCACTGAGAAACTACTGATCCAGATCAGTAATTCTCGTCTACCTTGGCTAAGGATTTTTGGTGATGGCCACCTGTGCACTGCGCGACATCAACCCCTAATACCGGAAGAGACGAATCCCCGACGATCCGCTCACTGCTTCTATATGGCTCGGGACTGTACCCAACTAAAACCTGTTTGCACGACTCCTTTAAGCCGTGGTAGGGTAGTAATCAAAGCACAATGGGAACTCATACGAGACAAATGACGATCTCAGGTCGACAGACTAACCTGTACTCATGTCATCTGGGAACTGCTATCTGACAATTGGTATAATACCAACTAGCATGTTCCCGGAGAGTCCGTCCAGTGTACTCATAACCTAATTAGCAACTGTATACTGTCTTAGGTGACTAACAGACACCAATGGCTTGTGAGACCGACCACAACCCCTCGTCGGGGTCTCGATAAGTATACACCAGTCTACTCTGGAGTATCGAAACCCAGTCTCGATACTCTCTCGATTAGGGACATTTAAGGATGTGCTTATAGACCATCCAGCTCCCACGTATGTGATCGTCATAATAATACTAGTAGTCAAGAAAGAATCCTATGGGCTCTATCAACATGTAATAGTGATCTTTAATACTACATAATGCATGTATATGATGATAAAGGAAAACCAGATAGCATAATATCATTTTGAGTAAGACCGTTCTACCCGTATAGGTCCTCCCTCAATCATCATAATCGCGTGCCTGCGATTACAATAATTGACTTGAGAGCACTATAGCCAACAATCTGCCACATTCACTTAAGGCTAATTATTGCGGTGTCGCATACTCACAGCCCGTGTGATACCGAACACCCAACTTCTCTACTAATCAGTCTCATAAAACCCGTTTGTGAAACTATTGCGTTCAAGAAATAGTCTGAGTGAGTGGATCCACTCTAATGTTTCTATCTTTATCTCTCTATATCTCAACTTCATGGAGAAAGACTATCTCCCGAAATGAGTGATATCTGTCTTAGAATTTGTCTGGATATCTGATGGGACCCAGTTCACAAATGAACTCCAAATTCAATAAACTTCTTAGACTGTATCATTCACTGGATTTAATCAGTATCCTGTGCCATGCCTTCCTCAGTATCCGCCTGGACCACCTGTCCAACATGCTGCCCCTTAAAAAAGGGAAAACTATAATTCTAACAGCCACTCTGTCATCCAGGTCACCTTGGAAGCCTAAAATGATAACCACCTCCCGAAGGAGACTGCCGTTTCCATATACCAAGAACATCCACTTATGTTCATAACTGCTTCCCAATGTTTCTCCAGGATTGGATTAATATATATGCTTATTGCAGTTAGTGAAAAAGCAATATCTGGTGTGGTACTTGACATTTCACGATTAACTCAATTGCCTAAGCAAGTGATATGACAATCATGAAAATCCCTCTCCTCACCAATCTAGAAGACATTTCTTTAGAGAGGGTGACTCCATTACCTGCGGGTACACCACCACGCCAGGAGTCGTCTATTCTAAAACACTTTAGAATAGTGTCAAAGTACCCTAATTGGGACACTTACCAAATCTAGATCTAAAACCATAGATCTAGTGGCCAGAAACCCTGATATTTTATTCAGATCCTATGTGGAGAAACACCTTATGACAACCATAGTATAACCGATCGTAGTATAGGAAAATCACTTCCTATCAAGAGCATGTCATCCAAATACCAGAACATCACTCCATACTATCTTCTTACCAGGTCCATCTGTTGTTCTGATGAAATCAAACTCTATGACTGTTACATCAAAACTAGACGATCTATCTCCGCTATACCTGCTTTAGTCTATAAATAGACATAAACTACTTGCCCACTATGCTTCCGCTGCTCCCACTGACTACAACAACCCTCTGGCAGAATCATATACACGTGCACTTCTAAAGCTAATTTAGAATGATGTTATACTCATCCTCCTACCAGATCTCATAGTCTAGAACAGCAGCAGTGGCAAGTTTGGGTAATCAAAAACCTCCATCTCACCGTCTTTGAGGAGACCGAAGTACCTCTCGGGTGCATGAGGTTACCCACCAAATCTGCGGAGTGGCTAATGGATTGTCGAATCCAATTGAATTTTTAGGTTCTACTAAATTTTCAGTAATCGTTTGTGGTTCTGGAATCACTTCCAGTTCAACCATACTCCCACTAATGTTTTCTGAAAGGAATTCATTTTACTAAAACTGTGGCGAGTCAAGAACAATATAACTATTGATCTTCCAGATGGTAGAATGTTAACCCTCGTTAATGCCCGGGATAACCCACAAATTGCCATTATTGAAACGTGCCTAGAGTTTATCCGGATTCTGGTTTTAAGCATAAGCTGGACAACTCCATACACCTTAACACCGTTAAGATGTGAATCCATTCTATATCCAATATAGAAACAAATTCATTAATTTAATTAGAACCAGATTCAAAATACATGCAGCTGTTTCCAGTGCATATCAACTAAATGGAAGAATGCCAAGCAACATTACTCATCAAGGAGCGTACTCACGGATGAGTAACCTAAGAGAGAAGCAATTTCTCAAAACTATTATTTACAATGGAATACCTAACACAAGTATCTATATCTTCGATCACCTTGAAGAATCTCGATACTTGCAACATATAGTTCTTTACTTTATTCTTATACCTATATCTTCTCAAAATCTGGACCTTGTATTTTAACGAAATACTTGTCTAAAACTAGAGAAATTATAAGTAAACAGAATATAGTATGAGTACCAACCCCTTTGTCCTAACGGACATCGGACAACATACAAAATTTTGTATAAGTCGACTGAGTTTAATAACTCAAACCATGTGCGTCGTAGGTTGAAAATTGTGCTATGGTTAAGAAGAATTACACCGTTGTTGAATGCACCTTACCTAACCATCAACTGATATAGCTAAACGTCATAGACATAATTTCAAAAAGTTATATCTCACTTTATAAAATAAACATACAAATATATCAGTTTGAAATTGGTGCATAACGACGGATATTTAAAACCAAGTATTTGTCGTCGGGCAAAACCCATGTGATTTCCTCAAATATCACCAATTACAAAGAATTCTGATATATAGAGGATCTAATCATCCAATTCCCAATATCTTACTCCCACTCAGTATTTGTAACGCCATACAGATGTGAGAATCAAGTCATGTAAATACATACTCTGGAGTCAGGATCTAATTGGGAAAACAGTTTTCAATTAACACCGCACAGTAAAACTGAAACATGAAAATTTTTCGAAGGAGTGGCCGGGTATTCCTAATAATGCCTCTTCCACTATTCAGATTCATGACAGTAACCGTATGTTTTCTTGTCCTCACTCCAATCCCTTCATATGTCTTTACTTCTTACCTTCTGTACACCATTCTTAGGCTAATTTTGTTTTTTTCCTTCCCTACCTATTGGCACCTACCTATGGTTTGGAAGAAGACTATCTAATAATCGCAATAGGTGTACTCTCCTAATAATAGGAGCCCTCGCAACCTGAGAGAAGGTAAAGATAAAAGACAACCGAATAATTCTATTCAATTTCTCCTGAACCGGAAACCATTCTCGAACTGAAACAAGTTCCTTCGAGTTTGTATGTAACTAAACAATGGCACATCCAAGCAATATGGATCTTCATAGTGATACAAAGTGTTCTGGAGAAATGCAAAGGGGAAGTAAGATGGGGTATACGCAGCTTCGTCGTGAATGATAGTAGTCGCAATTTCTTTTGCCCTCACTCTAATACCTTTATATATCTTTACTTATTACCTTCTGTACACCACACTTAGGCTAATTGGTTTTCTTCCTTCCCAACCTTTCGGTACCTACCTATGGTTTGGAAGAAGACTATCCAATAAGCGCAATAGGTGTACTCTCCTAATACCAGGAGCCCTCGCAACCTGAGAGAAGGTAAAGAGAAAAGACATCCGAATAATCATATTCAATTTCTCCAAAACCGGAATCCATTCTCGTACTGAAACAAGTTTCTTCGAGTTCGTATGTAACTATACGATGGAATATCCAATCAATATGGATCTTCGTAATGATACGGAGTGTTCTGGAAAAAATACAAAGGGAAAGTAGGAGCGGTAGGGATATATGCGACTGAATGACAATCCAAAAGCCAAAGTGTTTTAAGAAGGTTCAGTTAACTTGGTTTATGAGTTTTAGTTTAGGGTCGGGTCATGGTCACTGCCAAAGAGAGAGAAAAGAAATACTCAGCATGCACTCTAACCTAGATTAGATTGGTTAATCATTTTATCTAATCAGGATGGCTTCCATTATTTCCTCGAACTCTCCTTCAAACCCTAAAAAGAGAATTAGTCGGGATCATTTAAAATCACCCGAGGAGTAACACCTACTCATCAGTGGGAATTGGGACCCAACTATCATCGCATGATAACTTAATGGAAGCCACTCAAGTCACCACACTCCAGAAGGAATGCGCATGCCTGGCAAGTTTTCTGTATGTTTGAAACTCTCGATATAGTCTTTACCCCTAGGACACAAGTGACCTTGACACAGTCAACAAATCAAAGAGTCCCAGTTAAGTTCAACTCGTCATTATCTTGATTGCATTAAATCCACCTGTACGAGCCTTTGACACAGTCAACAAGGCCGCACGACTGTCCTAACCAATCGCATTGTATGCTACAAACAAGCACCACTTAGCTACCGCACACTACGCCTTAACACAGTCAACAAATGCAGTACGAATACTAAGTACTACTCGTAGGAAATGACGGAGGGCTACGGCTGGTTTTTGGCGAAAAAACTTTAACGTAATGAACTTGATATCGTTGAAGGAACCCGAGCAGTTTTACAAATATATAGCGGCGCAAACTTTTGCTAAAGATGTCGCTCCCTATGAAGGAATCTCGGCTCTTTCCTTATCGAATAAGGTGCAGGATATTCCTAACTGAATACCACGATGCAAAGCAAAAGAATCGACTATAGTGAAGTTATTACAATGACGCAAACTTTTTCCCAAGAAATCACTCCCTATGGAGGGATCTCGGCTCTTGCCTCGTCGAATGAGGTGCTGGATATTCAGAACCGAATACCGCTGTGCAAAGCAAAAAGAAACATATGTAATAACAGTTTTCAAAATTGGTTCCAACAACATCATTTAGGTTTGTTTTTCTTTACATTAATCAAAGTTAACGCAGTTCCATCAATTAATCAATATCACACCAGAAAAATGAACGAAAATACAATTTACGTATATGCCATCCGCATTCGCCACGGGACCCCGTCATGCACCGTTAGGTTACTTAACTAATGGCAGAGCGGGGACTGGACTAGCGCGGATGCAAAACATATACAACATCTACTAGTATATATAACTATATATATAATATTCGTCCTAAGCATGATATAAGCAACATCACAGAACATCAACAAGTAACACAGAATGGTGGATAATCTTGGAGCCCCGGGTTTCATTTGAGCCGCAATTGAGACCCGACGTTCCCGGTCGTGTGGATAGCCCGTGCAATGAAAACCTGGACCCCTACGAGTGCGGCAAGTTACCCGCCAATCTCAGAAGTGAGGCAACCCCAATTAACAAAGTGAATGGGCCACCCAGCACTTCACGAAATCCGGTAACTTGAGCACCACTCCGTGGGTCGTCCTATACCCCCTACGAGTGCGGCGAATAGCCCGCCAATTCTAGAGTAAGGCGCCCTCCATCTCAACGCCATAAGATGCGGGCCCGTTGCCCTTTAGAACCCGGCTACTTGAGCACTCCACCGCGAGGTAATCCTAGGTCAAAAAAGAAAAGTATATATATAATGGCGACACCGAACTCAACTCGGTCTTGCCCCAATAAAAGAATATACAATCTGGCAGAGACGGCTGTCCACATGTCGTACGCTCGTCCCGCAATACTGAATATACAAATGAATATGAACTGTACTACTACCATTGCACCATAGGCTATCCACCACGACAATCCAACCACAATATCAGCACAACTCAGAACATCAACGTGAATATCACGTTTGCAAACCAATCTAGTTGAACATATAGCAACTAGTCGGGTTATACCGCTCAATGATATTCACGGTCGCAGATATTATCACATGCACTAATAAACACATACTTAAAATTTCGATCAACTAAAACTTTTCCAAATAGGCCCCAAATGCAAACCAGCACTAAAACAAATCTGGGTCAAAACCATACATCCCAAAAATCATATTTCCATTAAATAGAGTTTCAGAAGAAATTTGGTGCAAAATTGCCACAAAAGCGTCGCGGAACCGCGGCCAATAGGCATGGTATGCGGCGGTTCCACGGCCAAAATATTGGCTTAGGTGCTCAAATTTCTTCTGGTGCCCTATAATTGCCTGCACGTATTTTTAAGATGCTCTGAATGATTTTTTGAACAAGTTTTAAAATCGGCAGCGGGCATGTCGAAATGGAAAAATGATTCGGAAAATGGGTCAATCTACATTTTAACCTTGTGCAAACTAGCTAGTAATGGTTTATGGGGTGGTTTTGATACTATGTTGGGTTACGATAGCGTCCTGGACATCTACCGTGGCCGATGCGGAACAAAAATAACGTTTAAAAAACTTTGGTGCAAAACAACCCGTTAAGATCGAACCATAAACCTATACTAGCAAACTATAAGAGCTAAACTACAAGGTTAGAAATGGTTATACCGAATGAACCGTGTCCTTCGGTCTTCTACCATCTTCCTTAGCTCCTTAAGGCGTCCTCGACTGACCTTGGCTGTCGGTCTTCCTCCGTCGAAGATGATCCACCCGAGAGATATAGCTCTTGGCTCTAGCTCCACACTAATGATCAAGTGAAGCAACTAGGAACTCTAGGATGCTAATCTAGAGTGCCTGAGATGTAGTGAAGTGTTCAAAGTGTTTATCTATCTCTCCTCCTCTCTTAATTCTCAACTCATGAGATTGTAGAGAGGAGGTTGAGGATGAAGGTGGATGAACTCAAGAAACTAGAGAGGAGAGTGAAGCATGATGGTGAGGTAAAGAAAAACTCATCAAATAAGACTTTTTCCAACATCAAATGTGAAAATAACATGAAGCATGGTTTTTAATGAACTCATTTTTCCAATATAAAATTAAGCTCATGCTCAGTTTGCACAAATGAATTAATAATTCATTTGTGCAACACTATACAAGCATGGCTCTCACCATACTCCCCTCTCTTGATTTTCCATCTCATTACCCATTAAAATAAATGGATAAAAACTAAATGAGGTGTCCACCTTCTAGAATGTTATCTGTATAAATACGGATTACACTACTATATATACATACCTATATTCATACCGAAATATGAATACCCGAAGAGATATAATAACACAAAGAACATAATACTAGAATATACATATCGAAATACATATACGTAAATTATTAAATCAATACCTGATTTAATAATCCGGCTCAAACCAGAGACGGCTAGTATTATCAACTGTCTGACTGAAAGTCCGGGTATATAGTACAATCAATTGATCAGAACCCTGCATGTATCCAATACGGCTATTACATCGTTTCACCAGAATCAAGGAAACCCTCTGTGTGGGACTCTAAGACTCGTCAATACTCCAGCAGTGGGTTTAAGCACAAGCACGTCAGCGGTACAAGCTGTACGTAACGGCTACCCAGGTATTGATTGAAAGGAAGGCCGACGAGAAAACTCATTCGAACCCCTACTGAGCATGTCTGTGACAATCTCCGTATAGTCCGGTCTGTTTGTCTAAGAATATCGCATATCGAGTCTAGGGTGTGGATAAAGTCAGACCCCTAATAACGCGATATTTCGTGTCGGTATAAAGCCCATCACCCACTGAGAAACTACTAATCCAAATCAGTAATTCTCGTCTACCTTGGCCAAGCATTTCTGGTGATGGTCACCCGTGCACCGCACGACATCAACCCCCAATACCGGGAGAGACGAATCCCCGACGATCCGCTCACTGCCTCCATGTGGCTCGGGACTGTACCCAACTAAAACCTGTTTGCACGACTCTTTTGAGCCGTCGTAGGGTAGTAATCAAAGCACAGTGAGAACTCACACGAGACAAATGACGATCTCATGTCGATAGACTAACCTGTACTCATGTTCCCGGCGAGTCCGTCCAGTGTACTCATAACTCAATGAGCACATGTATACTATCTTAGGTGACTAACAGACACCAATAGTTTGTGAGACCGGCCACCGCCCCTCGTCGGGGTCTCGATAAGTATACTCTAGTATACTCCAGAGTATCGATGCCCAGTCTCGATACTCTCTCGACTATGGACATTTAAGGATGTGCTTATAAACCACCCAGCTCCCACGTATGTGATCTCCATCATAATGCTGGTAGTCAAGCAAAACTCCTATGGGCTTTATCAACATATAATAATGATCTGTAATACCACATAATGCATGATGATAAAGGAAAACCAGATAGCATACTATTATTTTGAGTAAGACTGTTCTACCCGTATAGGTCCTCTCTCAATTATCATAATCGTGTGCATGCGATTACAATAATTGACTTGATAGCACTATAGCCAACATTTTGAGTGTGGAGTATGTGAGAAAAAGAGGGGTAAGGAGCGTTCTAAGGACGCGTGAGACAACACCTGACCGCAGGGCGGCAGCGGGTCATGTGCCCTGCGCAAGACCGCTGGGTGCCAGCGGGTCACTTGCTAAGCGTATGGCGCTGGACTCCCGCCGAACGCGTGAGCGGCGTGAGGCTGCTGGGTGCCAGCTGCTCACGTGCGCGGCATGCGGCCGCTGGAAGTACTAGCGGAAAAATGTGCTAATCCCTTGGACTTGGAGTTGAACTCCCAAACAGAAATTGGGTGTAGATTTGGAGTTAAACTCCCGAAAGACCTGGATTTGGAGTTAAACTCCTACAAAACCTGGATTTGGAGTTAAACTCCTTTGAGAATTTGGATCTTAGAGTTGAATTCCTTAAAGATATTCGGAGATGATCAAAGGGGACCCATTTCTTCTCCCTTGAGCCTTGGATCCTTCTAAAGTGGGATTTTTGAGATGGGTCTTCTTCCTCATCCTCTCTTTTTGCTGGATCTTGGGGAAAAAGAAAGGTGAGATTAAAAATCTTCCTTTTAGGGATTTGATGGAAGATCTGAACTTCCCTTCGAGGGTTTTATAGTGAAATTTTATTTAGTTTTGAGAAAAAGAGAGCTAAGCTCTTGATTTAATTGGAGATGAAGAGAAAGAGAAAAAAAAACTTGAAAGAGAGAATATGGAGGCACAAACCCTAAATTTTTTTAAGAGAATAAAAGATTTTATTGATTTTTTCATTATGTTTGTCTTTTATAGGCTACACACTTTACATATAACCCCTTGGGGTTTTTCAAATGGCACTTGTGCCTCCCCATACCTTATGTGTTTATTTTATTTTATTTTTTGCACATAAGGCATGGGGTTTACAAAATTTTGGCTTTTTGCCCATTTTTCATACATTTAATTTTAAAAATTGCATTAAACTAATTTATAGCTTCATTCTTTTTGTCATGAGGCCTATCCCTTCCATACCCGGTCTTGACTTGGGCTCGGTCCCACTTGGCTTGAGTTGACTTTGACTTTAATTTGGTCAACCAGGATGAAATTTTTAACACCAACATCGCCTTTTGCAAATGGCCACAAAAAAGAACTTATTGTTTCCATCTCCCAAATAAAGTCAATTTACTCTTGAGTTTTGTTTGAAGATAAACTTCTCAACTTGAAGAAGATCATTGAGTTTGAATGAAGCTTCACTTGCCACATTATTAGAATTTCTCCAAGAACTTGAAAACGGTTAGTGGAAGGCGCACAACTTTTATTACGGCTTCGTTCTCTAGATTGTTTTCTATTAATAATATTCCATGTCCCATCATGATGCGGAAGAGAAGAAGATGTGGTGGTGTTAGAATTAGACAACTTTTTGCTTGCAGTGGAGGGATGAAAGTTGGGGTTGGTAGGTTTAACAATTGTGAGAATTGAAGGTGAAATAGTATGGTTTGAAGGTGAATGAGAAAATGTGCATGTGGTATCAGAGTGAGCGAAAGTTTTGCAATGTAAATATTGAGGTGGTTTCTAATTATAAACGATTGATTGCATATTGATATGTCTTTTATGTCAAAAAGGGACTTCTTTTGGTAAAATTATTTCTGGTTTTACTTCAACACAAAAGCGAGCAAATTCCATACTTGTTCCATTGGAGGTAAGTCCATCCATGAAAAATGGAGTTTCAATGAAACTTCCAAGTTTACCATTTCGGCAAAAATATGGATAGTTTCATCCAAATTGAATTGTAGCAAAATTTTCCTTTGTAATTTTCATTCGCGGCTCCCATTCTTTAAGAATCAAGGGACACTAACAAACAAACCAACAAGAGGCATCTCCAATAAGACCCAGATCTTCTAAATTAGAAAATTTAAACAAGAAGAAACCTCCTTCCAAAGTGGATAATTGCACGCTACCTCGACATCACTATTGTTTTCTAAAAGACTCAACAAGATGATGATGATAAGGTGTTTTTCCAATGAAATTAACCGAAAAGAGAAGGACCCCACTTCTTTTTTGCTAATGCTTCATTCTTATTGGTAAGTTCAATGGGTCCATCTCAACATGGCGAAATAAAATTAAGTGATCATTTTCCGTGGGCGGTAGAAGATGTAAGTGTTTCTTTCCAAATTTTTTGAAGAGGTGGTGATTGTAAGATGAGTGGAACATTTTCAGATGGTTGCGTATTCGAATTGATAGGGAGAATGGGCATTGATATGAAATTAGAGGATAACTCGCCTACGGGCAATGGTTGTTCATTGGGAGACGAAGATGGGGATTTAAGATTGGTGTGGTGTTGTTTCAACTTTCATTAGATAGCATAATGGATGTAGCTTCTGCAAGTAAAGTGGTAGAATCTCCATCACATTCAGCAGAGGATTCGAAGGATATCGAGAGAGATTTCGAAGTATGAGAAGTCTCGCTATTTTTCCAAACTTTGCCATTTTTCTTCCCAGCATGATTTGGTGTAGGCATGTTGCCTTTTGAATTCAAGTTAAGCAAAAATTTAGAAGCCCCACGAGGCATAGAGAAAGTGCCGGAAAAAAAAGGTTGAAGAAAATACGGCTTGGGAGTTTTCACAAACACCTTGAAGGTGTTATAGAGAAAATTTCATATGAAGAGAAAAAGAAAATACTTGAAAAAAAGGAATATAAAGAAGAGGTAAAAAGAATATAGGCAAGTATGTGATCAAAAGAAAGGAGTTGTTTGGAGATCAAGTGATTGGAAGAAAAGAACGTAGAAGACAAAAGATGGAAAAAGAAAGAGAAGGAGTGTTCATGGTGAAATTTTAGCCAAGGAAAAGGAAGATGAAATGGATGTAGACGTGGTTTCTCATGGAGTCAAAATGAGATGGAGTTTAGAGGTGAAGTGGGGAGTACATGAGAGAGAGGTTCATATGAGAAAGAGTGATTATTGGGGGCTGGTTTGCCGCAAAGAGAAATGAGTGCAGATCTCTTCACGATTGGTGTGGGCCCCACTTCACGTGGCTGGCCCCATCCCAACAGATTCACATATATATGTTCCCCTAGTGGTGCTGCATTTGATATTGGAGATTCCGTCTAATGGTGCTGCATTCACATTAGACGGAATGAGTGCTGCATTTGATATTGGAGATTCCGTCTAATGGTGCTGCATTCACATTAGACGGAATGAGTGCTAGGCCCCATCCCCTAGTGGTGCTGCATTCACATATATAATGTTATGTCTTGGGACTCCGTCTTGCCTCAGCTTGGTTTATCCAAAAGCTGTTTTGGCAGAATATATGACTTCCAAAAATTAATTACGCATTGATAAGTCAGGAGCTGAGAAATTGTTGTCCCACAGTGAGTATAAGTATAAAGTTTAGTGTTTGTTTGATCATTGGAGTACAAGACTTGAGGAAAGTTCTTTGTTTTTGTTTTATTATTTTCATGGACTTCCAACTCAATATCCAATTCCATGAAACATAATCCCAAAACTGATTATCGTCCCGTCCCGAAAACGAATAGAAAAGGAGGGAGCCCTCTCCATACAAAACCAGAGAAAATCAACGTCCCGGTTGGGGTAATTGTTAATTCTTTATAGAGCTCAAACTCATATTCAGGACAAGCTTGCTCAATTGGAGTCATTTTTCATACTTATATCACTACTACAACAAGGGGTTGTCCCTACGGATTTATCCGTAGACGCAAACCACTGCCCCTACGGCTATAGCCGTAGGTACATAAAAATACCCCGTATGTGAAAAGGCCGCAGGTGCAAGTCTTCATCCTGAACAGACCCCTACGGAGTAATAATTGCCCCTACGCCTTAATCCGTAGGGAAACGTATACCTATGGAGTAATCCGTAGAGCCTGATAAATATTTTAATTTGTTGGTTTATAAAATAAAATACTTGTCCCTACGGTTGTATCCGTAGGGCCTGATTGTTGCCCCTACGGATGTATACGTAGGGCCAGCTAAATGCCCCTACGGATAAATTCGTAGGACCAAGTTATATTGAGTCCATAGGGACAAAATATCAGGAATCCTAATATTTTGTCCCTCCGGAAAACAGTGTAGGGACAAATATTGCACCTACGGATTAATCCGTAGGTGCAATAGATATCCTTATGGATTAATCCGTAGAGACAAAATATCAGTTTTTTAAAAAAAGATGACTACTATTTTTTCCCCATTCTGTGCATAATAATATATACATCATATAACCAAATATAGAAATATTCATAATCAACATCTCACGCATAATATAATAAAAGAAATAGAATGCGATATCAATCTAAATTATCGTGAACAATCAAACAACCACCAAAATCGTTCAATATATATACAATAATCAAGTACATACATCCTCAAAAATATTTTTAAAAAAACTATCCTAGGTCGGTCCAGCTCCTCCACCTCTGATAAACGCCGTAATCCGGCGCATCTGCTCCTCGGTGCAGTCCTGAGTCGTCAAAAACTCGACCAATGAAGGAGCGGACTGTGCGGGAGTCTGAGCGGGCTGTGGAGCTGCGGGAGTCTGAGCGAGCTGTGAAGCTGCAGGAGTGGTCTGCGCAACCGCAGCCAAGGTAGTGGCTTGCGGAGCCGCCGCCGAAGGAGATGCATGTGGAGCCGCAGCCGAAATAGCCTGTCGCATCTGTTAAATTTTATGTGTAATAAACGAATAAGAATACTTATGGACTTAGGCCTCGTTTGGGTATCTAGTTAGGAAAACAGTAGTTTATTTTAATTAGATAGTTTTATTTAAGTATGATTAATCAAAACTAAGTCTACAACCAAATAAGCTCATATTACTAATATTGCATATGTTACTATCCATAATGTGATATAATATTTTACTATTAAGTAGTATACGTACCAACATCTCCTTTAACTTCTCGATGGTGGTCTTCAAGGCGGCAACATCATGCTCTAGACGTCGCTCACGGGGGGTAGGGGAAGTAACCGCCGGAGTGGAGTCCAACCTCATATGGGCCCTACTAGGACCCAGTCCCCGGCCTCTCTCCCAACCTCCGTGGTGTCCTCCGTGTGCGGTGTCTAAGACTGGGGTCAGCAGCATCGGATCGGTCTGTCTAGTAAAATCGATCCCCGATACCTACGCCTGCTCTACCACCCGCTCCTACACCCATATTAACCATTAAAATATAAGTATATCATTTAAATTTGAACTTTTCAAAACAAAAATTTCAAACCTGTTAGAATAAATATTAACAGTTACGCAATATTTCGGGGTAGCGGTGTCGGGGAATCGAAGCTCGCCCGTAGCGGGATCTGTCGAGGTGCCGTGGACGGCAAGACACGCGGTCGGCATGCTCGGTGTACCACCCTGCACCAGGGTCTGAGCTCTCTGCAATTCGCAAAAAATTTACATAAATTATAAAATAACTCTTAATATTACATTATATCGGAATAGATCTATTGTAATTTACCGATGCCTCCATAACATGAGTAATGTTCCTCGAGCCACCTGTATAAGTGGGGCGACCCCTCTTCGCCGACTTCCTATTCTCTTTATTTTGATCAGCCTGTTTCTGCAGAACACATTCAGATTTAGTTTTCTAATTAAGCAACACAAAAAAATAAATTATATGCTAAACAATGAATTACATTTAAATTACAAACCTGTTTGCGCTAAGAGTCGAAATATTGGCACAAGAGAGTCCGTGTATCTACGTCGACTCTCGCAAAGGCCGGAGTATGTAGGAGAGCCGCTCTCTCTGCCGCAAAGGAACGAGAGTCGAAATATTGGCACAAGAGAGTCCGTGTATCCACAGGGAATAGCAGTCGATCTTCACCTCGTTCCTTTTTTATCGGACCTTTGATTGCATGTTCTTCATCAGGCCTTAGTACAGAGCGTGAAGATCGAGCACTCTCTCAGGGTGATCAGGGTCGGGTATTTGCTGAAAGTCGTAATACAACTACAAATACAAAAAAACGATGTATTTAAATTGCAAGTGTTAAATAATAATAAATATATTGGATAAATCAAATGAAAATATATATTAATACCCAAGCCTGATCCCAGAAGAGGGCAAATGAGCGCCGGTGCTGATCGCCCCACTCAACGTGAAGTGGATACTTCTTCACGAGGCGGCTCTCATCCCCCATATACCGGCTGAACCTTTCGGCATAATCGCCGGTATAGCAATAATCGGGGGTAAAGGAGAGTGGGAATGGTGCCTCCACCCTATCTCTATCGGGCCTCAGCCTGTGGGACTGATTCGGCCCTCGAGTCCCCCTCTCAGGATGGGATTGCCCTGCATCTACAAGAAATATCAAGACAATCAATATTAAGACAAAGTGGTATTAAGCAATCAAGGTTTAACGAAAATTGAAGTGTGATATATACCTCCGACGACAGCAGCACAAGCCTGGGCCCAGGCAGCAGCACGAGCGGGACGATAGTTACTCCGGTGAGGAACAGCCGGTGACCCGGACGTGGACGCATCCCCTCCAACTAGAAAATAAACATTGACGATAAAATTACATGAACTTCATGTTTATTCTTAAAGGATATGTAAAATGAATAAATATTTTATATTTATTCATACTAATCTGCGGACTGAGCGGAGGGTATGGAAGTGGCGGAAGTGGCCCCTGTGCCAGATGTGGACGCACCACCTATAATTAGACAATTAAAAATAGATTATATAAGTATTGCAAAAAGAATGTGTATATCAATAATATAACATTCTAAATCAATATGCATAAACTATAGGATATATAAACATACTCGCAAGTGCAGTGGAGGCACCACCTACTGCTAGACAGTAAAAAAATGATTATTTAAGTAAGAGCAAAAAGAATGTGTGTATATTAATATATAACATTCTAAATCAATATGCATGCATTGTAAGATATATAAACATACCTGGAGGTGCGGGAGTAGCCTCTGCCTCTGATGTGGACGCACCACCAACTGCTAGACAATCAAATATTGACTATATAAGTAATTTTGAAATAAATACGCGTGTATATCTATAATATTACATTCAAAATGAATATTCGTGCAATATACCTGGAGGTGTGGCAAAGTCCACACGGAAGGAGTCATTCGAAGGGGTCTCCGATCGGGGTGTAAGACCGGCCCTCTGTGTAGGGTTACCTAGCACGACAGCAAGTTTTCGGGAGGTATCGTCCATGCCAATTTCAAATTTTTGCCATGCTAAACAACCCTAACCGAGAATCTTAACTAGAGATTTAGACGAATTTAGAATGCAAACAACTTTACATCTAAGTGAATGAGGAATACAACCTTTGTAGACCGGTCCTTCACTTCTAAAGCTCCGTGTAGTAGTCCCTTCACTCCAAGTAGTGAACACCCGAACTCTAGTAAGGGTTCACATGAAGAAATGAACAAGCTTGCTCGAAGTCTTCAAGGCCGAAGATGATCTACGACGAGGAGACTCAAGCTCATGCTACCTCTTCACTAATTAGTAGATTAGTGAAGCAAACACCCAAAACTAAATGGCTAATATAGTAGAGGATGATGAAGTAGGAATTTTGCTCATTTTAGATTTATTTTTCTCACAATATTTCTTCACCATTTGAAAAGATAGAAAGTTTTCTCATGAGGAAGAAGAAGATGAAGTGGAGATGAGAATAAAATTCATGGGGTGAGAATAACAACTATGGGTGAGTTTATGGCATACACTAACTCATGTAGACACTAAACTATGGCTAAGAATAATGGTTAGGTTAATAAATATCTTAAGTAAAACAAATTAGTGGACTAAGTCAATTGACACAACAAGCTTCTCCAAGCTTCTAGCCATGACAAATTTCCACCAATTTATGAATTACTAAAATAAAAAACCTTTAATTATCAAGAGCATGATGTGAGTCTCATACACCCATGAAGCATGTGGCATCAAACATGACACAAATAAAATGTAAATTAATATATATCACATATATACTATATGCACACAAGTGAGAAAAAGAAATGTTTAAGTGAGCTGATATTAGTTAATGTAATTCAATATATCAAATATACAAATATACATTAAATTATTAAACCGACATCGTAAACATCCCTGGGTTTCCAACAGCATACGACACTCCATCCCGGATGCTTCAAGCACTGTGAGTAGTATACTTGGAACGCTTGGTTCGGAAAGATAAATGGATCGTCCTGACCGTAAAATCGAAGTGTGTTCATACTAGTCAATCCATATTCATCTTTCCAAGTCCCGAGATTATTTCTCCACTTATCCGTATCGGTTCGTGTATTGTACCAAGTACATTGAAATATATAAAACGGTTCTGATCGTCCGGGATATTGGATGCCAAGTATGCAATTTAAATATCCATAATAAATCACACCATCTGATCTTACCGTCGCAATCCCACTATTCTGAGTGGTTCGAGATGTTTCTATGTCCTTAACTTCAAATTTGTATTCAAGGACACCAAATCCTTTATAATATTCAACCTTTCTACTAGGAAACTGAGCTAAACATCTTGAATCACTCTCCAATGATGCAGAAAAGTTCGGATCGTGGATCTGACAAAACAAATTTTATGACAAATACATAACGATATAAGTTTAGATTAAGATCGGTAGCAATAACATGTTATTCGAACAACTTACATGATCTGCAACCCAATCGCAAAAATTATCCTGATAATATTTTTTCAATCGTTCATCAATCCAATCTTGATGCCCGTCACGTACCTCATTAAAATGATTTCTGTTCTCAACAATAAATTATGACATTAATATTATATCATTTCATACACACACAAACACAAATTTAACAATTAATCCAAAAAAAACCACCCTCCAATTTCTTCAAGACATACGCTATTGAGGAGGATAAACCGATATATCTTGTTGATAAACACGGTGTCTACCATCTTATAATCTGCTTTACTAGATGGCACGTCATGAATTCTCTGAGGCCGGTTAAGCCTCATCTCAATGTTCTCGTCCAGATAGCGGGAACAAAATGTGGTTGCTTCATTTAGAAGACAACCTTGCATGATAGAACCCTCTGGTTGATTTCTATTGTGTATATACTTTTTTAGAGTGTTGAAGTACCTAAAGAAAAATATGTTAAATAAATAAATACGGGCATATAGGACAACAATAATTTTACAAATTGCGTGAAACGAAAAATTCCACGTACTTTTCGACGGGACATCTATCGATATTGTACCGGTCCGGCTAACTTAGCCTCAGTTGCAAGATGAACCGTCAGGTGTATTATGATATCGAAGAATGACGGTAGGAAAATACGCTCAAACTTGCAAAGTATCAATGAAATAGAATTTTCTAGATTCTCCAGCGATACAACATCCAGAGTTTTAGTGCACAATACTCTAAAAAAGCAATAAAGGTCATTGATTACTAGACCAACCGATTCGGGAAGGGAAGTCCTGAGGGATAATGGGAGAAGGTACTCCATAATAAAATGGTGATCATGACTTTTCAGCCCATCGATCTTGCCTTTCACATTTTTTTATCTTCTTGCTAAATGATCCTGAAAAACCTGTAGGAACTTTCAAATCATGCAACACCTGCAGGAACCTTTTCTTCTCCGTTTGTGACATATGATACGCGGCATTGGGAAGTACAAACTTGCCTGGTTTACCCGCTATCGGTTTAGGATGCAATTCACTTCTAATTTCCCAGTCCTGAAGATCCATCCGAGAACGGAGGCTGTCTTTCGATTTTCCGTCTTTACAAAGGAGAAAGTTGAGTACGTGCTTGGATACTCCCTTCTCTATGTGCATGATGTCCAGACAATGACGCAATAAATTTGTTGACCAGTATGGAAGCTCGTAGAAAATGCTTAACTTGTTCCAGTAGGGTGGTTTGACCTATTTTGCCGGATCTATCCTGAAGGTCATATAATTGTACCCATTCCACTGAGCAGTCACGTCCTCTCTAGACAATGAGGCTGGAGGCCCAAGAAGCTCCTGATGACCATCAAAGTGAGCAGCATCTAACCTGTAGGGATGGTTTAGTGGCAGGAAATGCCGATGACCGCAATTACAAACCTTCTTGCTAAAATTCAAGAATTTCGATGTTGTATATTGATGGTTATAAGAGCATGCTTTGTGACCATGTACAGACTAACCTGATAGCATTCCATACGCAAGAAAGTCATTAATTGTCCACATTAAAACCTCACGCAGTGTGAAGGTTGTATCTGTGTTTGCATCATAAGTCTTTACATCATCAATGAATAAAGGTTTTACTTCATCGATCAGAGGTCGGAGATAGACGTCGATATTGTTTCCCGGTGAGTTTGGTCCGTTGATAAGAAGAGGCATCATAAAGTAGGATTGATCCATAGCCAACCAAGACGATAGATTATAAACTATCATTACAACGGGCCATGTGCTGTGGCTTCCAGCCATATAGTTGAATAGGTAGATTCCATCACTAGCGAGTCCGAGCCTGACATTACGAGGATCACTACCGAATATTTCATGCCTTCTATCGAAATCTTTCCATACCGGTGAATCTCTTGGATGACTCATTTTTCCATCTTCGCTTGGAGGAGCACAGTGATACCAAATCATTGCCTCGACTATTTTTTTGCATCTGAATAGCCTCTGCAGCCTCTGTGTTATGGGAAAGTATCGTGCTATCTTGACAGGTATATCGGGCTTCTTATCAGATTCTTTCAGCTTATACATGGCCTCTCCGCATGTTGGACACTCTTTCAAATCTGAATTCTCTTTCCGGTACAACACACAATTTATGGGACATGCTTGAATCTTCTCACTCTTCAGACTCAAATCAGACATCATCTTCTGGGCTCCGTACCAGCTATCGGGCACGTTATTTCCCGGGGGAATAGAATCTTTCAAGAACTTCAGAAGCATCATGAATGACTTGTTGCTCCATCCATTTAGGCACTTAATCTGGAAAAGTTGGACGAACCATGAGAGGGTGGAATACTTTGCATTCTCATAAATTGGTCTTCTAGAATCATTCATGAACTTTTCATACTTATTTGCATGCGGTCCTTGACCAGAAGGAATGTCATCTTCAGTACGAATACTATCACCTAGGGCATCCTCTACCATATCCTCCATTTTTTCTCCTGGAAAGAAGTTACCGTCTTCTTCTTCTGCCACATTACCGTCTTCTCCTTCTTCTTCTATCACATTACGGTCTTCTTCTTCTCCTTCCACGTGATATAACTAAGTTGTATAAAGTCTAGTAAAACCATCTTTAACAATGTGAACCTCTACGAATTCTACCTTCTGCCAGTACTTATTCCCACATCTATCGCACGGGCAGAAAAACTTCTCTAACACGAACTTATTATGTGAGCGTGAAAATTCAATGAAAGCAGCAACTCCTGCGAAAAACATAGATTGCATACGTTGTTGCTAATCCACGTACATCCAGTCCTTAACTCTGATGTACTCATGGGCCATGTTAGACTGTATAACATATAAATTGTAGGTTATAATGACAATATTAAGAAATCTAAGAACGGGATGGTTACTGACAAAGAAGAAAATTCGTAGATGCAAGTTTGTCTTTAAAAAGAATAAATTGTTGATAAACAAAGTTAGATTTGAAGATACCCAAGTATGAGTTGTATTCTGTATATGTGTGTTTCAATTTATGATTTCGCTTAAGTGTAGGGTTGTTAGTGTGTATGTGTTTTGTGTGCGCGTTTGTTATGTATTCGTATTGTATGTGTGTGTTATGGCTATCGGGGGTAAGGTTTCTATCCCATTAAGAATGTATAGAGCAGACACCCATTCGCTTGTACTTTCATCTGTTTCGAGTAAATTTCGGCAACACCTCCCCGCTGTTCTCCGAGTACAGTGTAATAGAATAAATAATCATTTCAATACTGTGAAACAACGTTGAAATAAACATCTAATCTATCTTTGTACATGGAGAACCAGCGGAAAAGTACCGATGAAATAACTCGAAACGAATGAAAACACAAGTGAATGCAGGTGTTTGCTTTATACATTCCTAATTTGTCCGCACTGGACAAATCTATCGATTATCATACGATTGAATTTTCTCATCACATAGACTACACGACGGTTGTCAGTACCGAACTATATCGTCCGATATTTAACAACCTTCGTATAGTTCTATATCACGACGAATACCGAACGTATGTTAACCGATAGACGGGGACTAAGGCGTGCTTTGATTTTCACATATGAGTATCGATGAGAATATGAAAGTTTCATATTGTCATCGAGTATCATATATTGGTTTTAACTTGAACATTTAACATGAATAGGTTTTACGTTTACGTTTCGTTATTAAGAGTTTGAAGTTTTTAGTTTGGGGTAAATTTTTCTTGCGTTTACGGTAAATTTGTACATTTATGTTATCATCGAGTATCCTACTGAAGGAACTAGTGCACCGTAAACCCTAACCCTAATTAACCTTAATTAACCTAACTAACCCAAATTAACCCTAATCATCACCCTAACCCAAAACTGTCCCTAATTAACCCAAAATTAACCCAATTAACCCTAATAAACACCCTAACACTTCAAATTATCACTAATTAACTCAATTAACCCAAATTAACCCTAATCAACACCGTAACACAAATATACTCTATTTTACCTAATTAACCCAAATTAACCCTAGCCCAAACCTTAACCTAAATTAACCTAACTTTAATCATCACCCAAACCCTAACATAAATTAACTCTAGCACTAACAAAAATTAATCCTAATTAATCTAATTAACCCATACCCTAGCCCTAATCATCACCAAACTTATTTTACCTAATTAACCAAAACTAACCCTAACCCAACCTAATTATCCTAACCCTAACTCGAACCCTAACCCTAACCCTAGCTCAAATCCTAGACTGAACCCTAACTCTAAGCCCTAGTAGTAACCCTAAAATCAACAATAACACAAATAAAAGTATAATTATAAGTTCAAAATTGAAATTAACTCACCTTAGTAGTAGTTTTGCCGGCGATTCTACTGTCGACGAGGTGGAGAAGGCCGGAGATTCCACTGTCAACGAGACGAGGAAGTCGACGATGATTCCACTGCCGGAGCTCGCGGGATATGGTGTTGACGAGGAAGTCGACGATGGTGTACCGGCGACGAGGAAGCGCGCGCGGGTGTGGTGGCGATGAGGCGCGCGCGGGAGGGAGTTAGGAAATTTTGGGAACGGTGAGGAAATTTATGCGGTTTATTTTTTTTATAAATAAGCCTTAGATGCCCCTATGGATTAATCCGTAGGGCCTTCTTTTGCGGCTTCGTAGGACCAAATCAAAGATTACATTTTAATATTTTTTAATTAATCCGTAGGGCACCGTAGGGACAAATCGATGGCCCTACGGATTAATCCGTAGGGGCAATAAAAATTTGCCCCTACGGATTCTTATACCCGTAAGGGCAACCCCTTATTTTAGTAGTGTATGTACAGTTTGTTTATGGAGTTGCATGCACATGCAGCCTATCAAGAAACAAGAAATTATTCGGTGTGCTGGGTGTAATAAACCTGGACATGGGGTGAGAGAGATAAAGAATTTCGGACAGCTTTGGACAGCATGTGTAGTCCACATCTTTATTTCTTCGCTCTCTTATCCAGATGTATATAACCGGCACATGGAATAATTTTTCGTCAAGAAACCCTTTCTGGTACACCTTCTCCTACTCCTAGCTAGCATTGTTAGTGGGGCTCAAAAGTTACCCACCCACTTGTCTTTGGGTGTTTGATCTTGTTAATTAGATATTGTAATGGATAATATATAACAGCTCTTATACTTTTCTTTTCTTCTTTTTTGTTGACAAAATAAAAATAAAATAAAATAAGAAGCAAGTCAATCTCTCCTCCCCTCTCCCGGGCCCATGACCAAGTCCAAGTCTCCAGTAATCAACAGGTACTACTACGAATGTGGTTTGCCCTTACATTTGAAACTGTAGGAGAAAACCACTGTTCCTACGGTTCCCACAGTAGGGACAAAAGCCGTAAGGGCAAACAAATGCCCCAACGGTAGAAAAATTGCCCCTACGGTGAAACCCATAAGGATCATTGTCTACACGGTTTCCCCCATAAAGGCATCATTTTTTACATTTTTTAAAAAAAATTAGAAAACTTCCTCCTACACCTCTGTCTTACTCCTCCTTTGTCTTCTTCCTCACCCTCCTCATCATTCTCGGGCCTCTCCTCTTTGATAGAAGTAGACCCTTTCAAAGTTCCTCAGACACCCCCACGTTCTGCACCACGATCTCTCCATCCTCCTCCTCCTCCTCCATCTTCCTCCACCTCCTCTTCCTTCAACTCCCCATGAGAGAAATCCAGTCATAACATTTCAAAAAATAAAAAATATTATTTTTGGAATTTAAATAATAAAATAATAAATTTCACGATATTATACGAATATAGATTTGGGTTTTAGTAGAATGGTATAATTATATACCTATATTTTTGGAATATAATTGGAATTTAAAAATAAATTATTATTTATGAAAGTATTTAATTGATTTAGGCATTTTATAAATTAATTTATAATTATTTCCATACAAGTTTAATTTAAACTTGATTAGTACTTCACTAATTATGCATCAAACCAAGCCTAATTTGTTAAATCATGTTTAACTTGTCATGACATGTTAATGTCTCATTTTATCATGATTTTATGTTTTGTTTAAAAAAATGAGTGAGAGGGGACATGAGGGCAGAGAGAGAGAGAGAAAGAGATGGTTGATAGACATCCCCATTTTGCTTTCTCATTATTTCTTCACCTCCTTCATCTCCTCATTCTCCTTCACCTCCTTCACTTCCTACATCACCCTCTACCATCCTAAAACCCCTCCAAATCTTGCTCAAAGCATCATGCCACCTTCATTAAAATATTCCTTACCTCATTCTACACTCTAAGATGTGATCAAGTAGAAGTTTTGGGAAGCTTTGGCCATCTGAGAACTTTATTGAGTTGCTATTTGAGGTAAAACTTTCACCTTTTTTCAAGTTTTTAAGTTTCCTAATCTCATGTATTAGTTTAGAGTTAAAAAGGTTAGGTTTCGTGAATTTGGAAAATTCTAGGGTGATCTTTGTTGGATGATATGAGTAGTAGTGGTATAGTAGAGACTTGGTTAGTGACTAAAATCTCTTTAAGTGATAGATAAGGGCTTGCGGGTTCATGTAACCTCAGTTAGAATGAATTTAGAATTTTCCGATGTCGGTTTTGTGGAGTTTTGAGGATCAAATGGAATCTGGAGCAACTTGGAGTCTTTACAAGATAAACAAACAATTATATTGACCTAGTTAGACCACTAGAAGACCACCACAGAAGAACGAGACCCAAATTCCAAAATTCAACCGTCGGTGGCGGTTACTATAGCACATTCTGGCGGACCAATTTTTGAATTGGGTGTCAGGGTTTGGTCTGTAGCTCACATTCCTTATAACTTAGCCACTGTATTGTTAGTTTTGTCCCAGACTACCTGTGCCAAAATCTGGGAGCATTTTACTAGGTTTTGGGCAATGTTTTACGATATTTGAAAATTGATTTTTGGTATTTGCGTTTTGACTCGATCGTTTGACGTTCATACGTCGACATCGGAGAGTATTTTGTTGTTTTAGCATGCGTTGACCATAGGTTCTAAGCTATGTACACTTCGCTCATCGTATCGATTTTCGACTTGAATTTTTATGCGATATGATATGTTTTGATTTGTGGGTACAAGCACGCAGACTTCTGGGACGACAAAGGAGGACAAAGCATCCGTCAGGATCGACTAGAGCGAGACATTGTAGGTGAGTAGATGTTTATCTACGGGAAAAATCAGGTGGATGGCGTATAGCACCTCCGCAATCGTAAAATTAGGATATCTATAAATTTATACTAGATATATATACTTAGTTAATAAATTTTCTAGAATACCATACCATAATAGTATACTTATAGAAGTTATACCCTTAGTACTATTCTTTAATCTATGAACTATATCTACTTATGTGTGTGTATGTGTGAGAATATTTACGATATGATAGGAGGAGATGAGGATATGATCCGAATTAATGACATTAGTCGATATGATTGGATATGATGATATGAGATGATGTTATATGATATGATATATGAGGACATGAGATGATACATGATGATATGAGATGAGATGATGTACGTGATTATAGATCCGTACTATTGATTTGATGATATCGTACGATGGATATTCCGTACGTGATATGATAAGGATGGATCGCCGACTTATATATCGAATCGAGAAATATTGTTTTTAAATCACTTAAGTAGATATTATGATATGTTTAGAGCCATACCTATTTTCAAAACTAACGAATCGTTATACCCTTTTGAATGATAACTTCAAGGAATGCTACGACTTTTCAAATGGTATCTTTTTCAAAATCATCGTAGCCCCTTATTTTCTAAAAACAATGATTCGTACTAAACTATAACTGTATGGCTCATGCGTAGTTGTGTATTATTTTTTATACCGTTCGTGTTTACGATTTCTTATTTATGCATACGCTCGCATTATTTTCATTTACAATATATATATCCTACGTTTCATACACTTATCCTTACGTGATTTCGTTCGCTAGGACATACGCACCATTACCGATGATGCACATATTGCACGTACACCCACTTGCTAGCTCACACACACACATCATCATCGGTAATTTCCATGCCACGTACACAGATAGAACGTGCTATATTACCGTATCACCTTTTAACCTGTTAGCATTTTAGTTACTATTTAGCACCCAGTACCACATATAGTTCAGTTATTGTACTTTCTTTAACTTGCTGCACAACATGCTCATATGAACACACTTTTTGTGCATTACAATATTGTTCTGTGCATGTACATATTATTTCATTACTGCCATTCTTTATAAAATTCTGTTTTCATGAGATTTCTAGACTTGAGAAGCCACGGATATTATTTAAAAACTTGTGATTGTTTTAAAAATGTTGTTTTTCTTGATATGATATTTCGACGTCCATCATGAGATTTCTCGGTCCTGAGCTATGATACTTGTTCCCCTCCAAATGACGCGGCGGAGACGCGGTGGACGTCTTGCCTGAGATTCGGGACAGATGCTATTTGGTTTTATCCGTCCACCTCTCTGAAGATTCCAAGTTGATTTATGGCACCGTGTATCGGAGGTTTAGACGGATGCGGCCGATGTAGCAGACTTCGTCAGATTCCCCCTCGCTTGAGGGGTTTTTGATTGTGGGGACGCTCTTCCCTGCAGGCGCAAGCCCCTGCAGTTAATTACGCTACCACATAGCGGTAACAATTTTCTCCTTCTCCAGATGTTCACTTCGTGTCGTGTGTGTTTGTTTTGTTTGTGGTTACCCGTGGATTGTATACGGAGACTAAGTGATGCCGTCGCCCGTAGGACGTGGATTAGTCCAAATCCGTGTTTACTTAGATTTGGGTTTGGTGTTTTAATTTAAGGATACGTTAGCCATATTGAGGCTAAGATCAACTTAAACTTTTGTTAAGGATATGTTAGCCTAATCTCCAGACTAAGATCAACTTAACGGGATCGTTTGGATCCGACAAGAGAGCAATTGGCTCTATTGTTTAGTTTAATGACGTTGCGGTCGATTTCCAGTTTAGGGACATGGTGGTCCATGTTCCAGTTTAGGGACGTAGGGGTCCATCTCCAGTTTAGGGACATGGTGGTCCATCATTCCCATTTTGGGACGAGCATTAGTTTCAGGACATTTCGGTCCAACATTCCCATTTCGGGACGAATATTAGTTTAAGGACGTTTCGGTCCACGAGTTTAAGGACCCCGCAGTCCGTATCGATGTGTGGTTGTCGGGACCCGCCATCTCTCTGACGTCGTTGAAGGATTACAACGATAGGAGTCAGAGGAGTTCAGAGATGTACCCTTGAACCGGATGTAAATTGATTTAGGAGAGCAGTCTTGCTCAGTCAGTTTAATTTGAGGACTTTCAGCCATGATTGGGCTAAGTCCAGTTGAAGATGTTGCAGTTGTTGGGACCCGTCACCTCTCTGACGTCGTTGAAGGATTACAACGATAGGAGTCAGAGGAGTTCAGAGATGTACCCTTGAACCGGATGTAAATTGATTTAAGAGAGCCGTCTTTCTCAATCAATTTAATTTGAGGACTTACGGCCATGATTGGGCTAAGTCCAGTTGAAGATATTCAACGTTTTTATTTATCTTTGGCCTATTAGGCCTGTGCTAGGGCTTGGCCCCTGCACTGCATTTTATTCTGACCTGCTAGGCCTTTTTGATTCGGGCTCTGTCCCTTTATAAATGATTGATTAGTTCGAAAAAGTGTTTGTAGAATAACCGTAATCAGAACGGTGTCGCATGTAGCTAGACCGAGATGAGTACGGGTCGTTCTCTGGGAAACGTTGAATCTTTTACTCTTACTTTAGATATGTTGAGAAAAAGAGGAGGGATAAGGAATTTTGAAGAATGGTTTCTAGATCTACGTTAAGCAAGAATGCAAAAATATAGATCTAGATTATTTTAGGGATGTAAGTTAATATAATAAGGGGGCTTGTAGGGTTCGTTAGGATTTAATAGTCATGGACGATTAATTAAAAGTTACCCTTTTTATTCTTTAATAGATTTAAAACTAGAACGACGGTGATGAGTGTAGATTAGGGTTTCTGGAGGGAAAAGGAATCCCACTCTTAACCCTTATCTCGACACGGAACTCCGTTCATATCTAGCCTTTACCAAAACAATCATTAATCTAATCTTTAATTGCGGTCGGAACTAACAAAGAATTGTTAGCGCGCCTGATTAGGATGTTAATGATTCTTTTGATAAAGTTCATAAACTTTATAGGACTTAAAAAGGTTTTAAAGATGTTCATCATCCATTAACCTACCCTAATCCTACGAATCCTAACAAGCGGAGAATTACTTGCGCATGTTGGGAGAAAAAGAGATGGAGAGAAATTGCATAATTAAACTACGAAGAAATAGAATAAGAAAAAGAAAGCTGTCTTTATTAATCAACAATATTCATCACACTTTGATTCCTTAGAAAATGATTACAAAGACTAGTTTGCTTCTCGATCTCTTCCAAGGAGGTAGACGAACAGTTGATGATCAGCCTGTATGCGTGACACTACTACAAATAAGGGTTGCCCCTACGGATTTGTCAGTAGGGGAAAACCACTGCCCCTACGGATTAGTGCGTAGGGGCGAAAAAACACCCCGTAGGTGCAAAGGCCGCAGGTGCAAGTTGAGGTCCTGAACTTGGCCCTACGGATAAAATTAGTCCCCTACGGATAAATCAGTAGGTGCTATAGCCCCTACGGAGTACCCCGTAGGGGTAAAAAAATCATATATTTAATTTTTTTTTTTAATATATTGTATATACCTACGGATATATCCGTAGGTCCTATTTAGTCCCCTACGGATAAAGCCGTAGGGGATATAAAGTAGCCCCTACGGCTGTTTCCGTAGGGTCCTCTCCCAACACAATGAACTGAGATCGGGGGGAAATATCAGGGGACCTGATATGTTGCCCCTACGGATATATACGTAGGGGATAAGTATTGGCCCCTACGTATATATCCGTAGGGGCACCCCCAACACCCTACACTAATATCAGGTGGGAAAATATCAGGTTTCCTGATATTTTGCCCCTACGGATAACTGCGTAGGGCCAATATATTTACCTACGGTGTAATCCGTAGGTACATGTTTTCTGTATTTTTTTTTAAAAAAGGGCTGCTAGATTTTTTTCCGCCCTGTGCACAATACTATATACATCAATCAAATCATATATTGCAGTATTCATAATCACATCCCACGCATATATATAATATACAAAAGAAACCCACAAAATGAATATGATATAAATTCAAACCAATATCAATATCGTTTCAAAATGTAGTACAATGTGATATAAATAAATACATGTTTCAAAAAATAAGAACCAAAAAGCTACCCTAGTTCGGTCCAGCTCCACCTCCGAGTAACGTTCGAATAACGCGCGCCTGCTCCTCGGTAAATACACTATCCAATACTGCAAATAAAGGAGTCTGAGCGGCATGTGGAGCTGGCGTCGTGGTCTGCGCAGCCGCCGTCGAGGTAGTCGCTTGCGGAGCCGCGGCTGCGGGAGTCTGAGTGGGCGGTGGAGCTACAGGAGCTGTCTGCGGAACCGCAGCCGATGTAGTGGCTTGCGGAGCCGCAGCCGAAGGAGATGCATGTGGAGGCTCGGCCGATCTACCCTGTCGCGTCTGGACATAACGTGTGTAAGAAGCGTCTAAGAACGGTGTATTATTCGAATTCGTTTCATTATTAAGTTATTTCGAAACCCTGTTTGGATATCTAGTTTGGAAAAGCGTTGTTTATTTTAATTACATATGTATGTATGATTAATCAGACTTACGTACTAATAAGGGTTGTGTTGATATGTATATAATATGAAATGATATTTTACTATAAAGTAGTATACATACCAGCATCTCCTTCAACTCCTGAACGGTGGCCCTCAAGCTATCCAGTTCCTGATGGACATGCCGGCCACTGGAGACGGAGGAAGTAACCGCCGGGGTGGAGTCCAACCTCATATGGGCCCTGCTAGGGCCCAATCCCCGGCCTCTCTCCCAACCTCCGTGGTGCCCTCCGTGTGCGGCGTCCAGAACTGGGGTCAGCAGCCTCGGATCGTTCTGTCCGGTAAAATCGATCCCCGAGGCCTGGGCCTGCTCAACCACCCGCTCCTACACCCACATTAAGCAGTAAAGTATAAGTATAAAATTTAAACTTGAACCTTCCAAAACTAAAATTTCAAATTTGGGTAGAAAAAATATTAACACTTACGCAGTACTCCTGGGTAGCGACGTCGGGACATCGAAGCTCGCCCGTGGCGGGATCTGTCGAGGTGCCGTGGACGGCAAGATATGCGGACAGCACGCTCGGTGTACCACCTGACGCCACGGTCCGAGATGTCTGCAATATTAGAAAGTAACTCTTAATATTAGAAATATTAGAGAATAACTCTTAATATTGCAGAATATTAGAGAATAACACTTAATTTACCGATAACTCCATGGCTCGAGTAATGTTCCTCGAGCCACCTGTGTAAGTGGGGCGACCCCTCTTCGCCGACTTCCTGTTCTCCGTATTCTGAGCGGCCTGTTTCTGCACAACGCATTAACATTTAGTTTTCTAATTAAGAAACACAAAGAAATAAATTATATCATAAATAATGAATTAAATTTAAAATACATACTTGTTTGCGTTCGGAGTCGAAATAAGCGCACAATAGAGGCCATGTCTCTACGTCGACTCTCGCAAACGCCGGAGTAGATAGGAGGGCCGCTCTCTCTGCCTCGGGGGTCGCTATCCATAGGGAGTAGCAGTCGGCCTTCAGCTCATTCCTGTTGTATCGGACCTTGGCCTGCATGTTCTTCATCAGGCTCATTCCTGTCGGGGGTAGGCTTCTATCCCATTAAGAATGTATAGAGCGAACGCCCATCACTTGTGCTTTCAACCGTTTCGAGTAAATTTCGGCAGCACCTCCCCGCTGTTCTCCGAGTACACTGTAATAGAATAGATAATCATTTCAAAGCTGTGAAACAACGTTGAAATGAACATCTAATCTATCTTTGTACACGGAGAACCAGCGGAAAGGTACCGACGAAATATCTCGAAACGGATGAAAACACAAGTGCATGAAGGCGTTTGCTTTATACATTCTTAACTTGTCCACACGGGACAAATCTATGGGTTACCATACGATTGAATTTTCTTGTCGCGCAGACTATACGACGGTTGTTAGTATCGAGCTATACTGTCCGATATTTAACAACCTTCGTATAGTTCTAGGTCACGACGAGCATCGCACGTATGTTAACCGATAGACGGGGACTAAGTGGCGTTTTAGTTTCATATACGGGTATCGATGGGAATATGAAAGTTTCATATCATCATCGAGTATCATATATTGGTTTTAACCCGAACATCTCGAGTCGCTCTCTAATTATGCGTTTGTATGTATGTGTTCCGGCTGTCGGGGGTAGGATTCTATCCCATTAAGAAAAAATGGAGTGTATTTCGCTGTGAGAGACTCTTCAAAGAAATGGAGGAAGAAGCACTAAAGAAAAAAGAGAGAAAAATAAGAATATAAAGTTGAAACTAAAGTTGAGCTATCCGCTGAAATCATAAAGCATAGGAAAGTTGATTGAGTCTTGATCTATTGCTCTTTCTTTGCATTATCTCGTATGTCCATTTATAGATTTTAATGCCACATGAGATGTAATCAGTCAGCTCCCTATGGTTGTATTAATGTCAGCTCTTACACAATATGGGTATCTGCCTTACGATTAAGACAACTATGGAATATGTTAATTTAAAATGTAAGGCTAGCTTTCTATGTATTCTGAGGGACTGCTTGCATAGAACTTAGCTTGATCCTCTCAATTATTACACATAAATATGCTGACATGCCTCTCATAACCCTAACCCCAGCCCCACAGTAACCCTAACCCTAGCCCCAACCCTAACCCCAGCCCACCGTAACCCTACCCCAGCCCCACAGTAACCCTAACCCTAGCCCCAACCCTAACCCCAGCCCATCGTAACCCTACCCCAGCCCCACAGTAACCCTAACCCCAGCCCCACCGTAACCCTAACCCCAGCCCCACCACAGCAGCAGCCGAACCCCAACCCTAACCCTAACCCTACCCCGACCCCGACCCCGACCCCGACCCCGACCGCCACCGCGCCCCTGCCCAAACCCAACTCTCGCGCGCGCAACCCAGACCCAGCCATGAATAATCCAAAAATGCTTTAATTTACCTCGAGATTTATACCTGAACGGGCGGTGGCGACGACGGCGTCGAATTGGCGAAGAAACCGGCGGTGGCGACGACGGTGGCGACGAAACTGGCGGTGGCGACGAGGATGGCGACGAAATCGGCGGTGGCGACGACGGTGGCGACGACGGCCGGCGACGGTGGCGACGCGACGGTGGCGATTTAGGGTTTTTCGCGCGCGTTTGAGGGAGAGAGAGAAAATGAGCGTAGGCTTTTCGATCTGGATTTGTTTTAAATTGATATTTACTTGCCCCTACGGATATGTCCGTAGGTCCTTTGTTTGCGCCACCGTAGGGGCAAACACCAAATTAAGAATTAAATTTTTTATTCTTGAAAGTCAGTGCCCGTAGGGGCAACCCTTTAGACCTACGGATTAATCCGTAGGGCCAAGTAAAATCTGCCCCAACGGATAATCCCATCCGTAGGGGCAACCCCCTATTTTACTAGTGTGAGCCGTCTTGGACTTCGTGATCTCGTCGGCCTGATGCCTTCTAATTTTAGCCCTTGGTCCTTTATATAGCCCTCAAAGAAGAAAAACCAGTTACCATATATGGTGACTTTCTAATATGGTGACTTTCCATGCCTGGATTCTGAGTCCCTGTCAGTATTGATTTTATGATTTTGGCAGATTTTTGATCCTGACATCTTGAACACCTTGATCACTTGACCTGAGCTAAATCTTGCACAATATCTCTATGAATAATGTTAGTTTATTTATTAAATTAGAGAGAGTATCTTAATCACTATATATGGTAATAAATCTTTAAGAAACTTGATTTAGAATATTTAATATGCTATGCACTTTATATTGTAATAAATTTTTAAGAAACATGATTAAGAATATTTGATATGCTATGCATATTTTCAATTACTAAAATATTATATAAATATAAAATGCCTATATTTTCCTTCATAATATTAATTAGAATATATAAACATATGGCAAATAGTATTTTGCAGATAAATCCAAATATGTTTAATATTTATAATAAACACCTTTTATTATTTAAGAAATGTAAGGAAAATACTTATACCAAAGTGCAATATTTTCAACTGAACAAATACCCCCAAACTTAATTTTGATCGTCCCGAGCAAACTAGTTATTCAAGAGAAAGAAAAAGAAAAAGAAAAACCTAAATATCACACTTTCGTAGGCAAACATGATTGCACTGAGCACGTGCAACAAGCCGTTAAACCTCTAGGTGTCCCTAATCGGAGGAGTGTTGTCTCCTGAGGGTTTTCAGTGGATTACACCCACAAAATCCCATAATAAAAGGAAGATGGTGAAAGTTACATATAAAAATAAGAATTATAAAAGAAAGACTTTGAAAATCAGAGTTTCCAACTACACTAGTTTTTCGGTTGTCATGAGCCCTATCTTAATAGTCATGAAAAGATGTTAGAAATCACATCATCCCTCAATAAAACATCGTCTTTATTCTTCATTCCTATCTTTCTTCCAAACATCGATCATATAACCCTACGTGTGTGTAATAGACATCCCTACACTCGGAGAATTCAATTCAAGCTATCATACTCTTGTCCATCTGCCTCAGTACTTTTTAATTTGATGAATATTTAGATGGATTTGCTCACACACTTTCATGCGACCGTTAATACTTCTTGAGGTACTAATCGACCGATTACTCATGTGCTTGCTTATTAGGTGTATTTCTCATCTTGCACCACTTAAGGCTTAACAGTGACTCCCAAACCAGTTGGTCTAAGGCACTAGGTGATGAAGCACCCTCGCTATATTTTTTTATTTCTGCCTTGGCGATAACAAAACCAGTGTTCATTTTTCTCACCATTTTATATTTTATTCAATTTTTATTTTCTTCATACTTTGGTTTTTAGACAAGAGCATTTCAAGATATCCTCTACTATCCCAAGTTTCAAGACGTGTGTAAGTGCGTATAGTAGGGTATCAATGTTCAAATATTTAGCTTCCAGAATAGGAACTATTTTTCAGACTTATTTTTATCCTCAGATTAGTGACTTCTTTCATCTTACTAACCCTTGGGACAACGGCTCATAACTACTTATTACTAGTTCGTTTAAGAAAACTTCTAATTTTCTAGGTTTTCTTAAATTTTTCCAATCTTTTGGATGTAATTTTTCACTATCTAATCTTTTATTATCTTATTTATGTACACAATTATTTTTTTATCTTTTGAATTTTTAAAAAAAAATTATATGTTTTTTTTAAATGTTTTGTGCTTATGCAAAGTATAATGCAAATGATGCGTAAATAAGCACAAATCCCCCCCAAACTTGTTTTCAACAGTGTCCCCACTGTTGTCAACCGCTAAATCACAAAAACCTGTAAGCCTGGGAGGAAATTCATTAACGGGGGCAAAATATATTAAAGTGAAAATCCTCCCCCAAACTTATTCTTTGGCTCACCATTTTGAGTAAAAAAAATTTCTTTCAAGAGCCAGATTATACCTCCCCCCAAACTTGAGTTAAACAATATTAATCTTTGAAAATCACAAGAGGGGGTCAAGATTAGTGGTCGATGCCAAGCTTTGCAAAGACCGAAGGTCAAAACCAACCATTCGAAGATTTTATCAATGTAATGCTCCAGTTGGTGAAAGAACAAGTTGAAAAGAGCCAAAAATAAGTGGGGAAAAGGTAAGTGGTGGGATAGAATGTGTTTACGTCTCATTTTGGAGAGACGACACAGTGATTGTGATGGATTACTCACATTCTCTTTATAGTCCAGAAGAAGGGACAAAGGTTCAATTTCGTTGTATTGAGGTGGATTCATCTCAACACCCGTGTCTTTCAAAAATGCGAGTTCTTCAGCGAAAATTTCCTTAAAACTCTCATCTATACCCCGGAGAATAATCTCATCAGAAAGAACGGGATGATACTCTGACTCTATGAAATGTTCACATTTAGCGTTAGATGTTGACCCGGACAACTCGAAAGAAGGGTCGGTATGTGTATAATACATATCTAAGTCAAACAACAACGTATGAAAAGAGTCTAGATCAGTATTGTGAAGCTGTTCAAATTCCCTGCTGTCGACATCCATTAATTCGACAGAACATACTCGAGCATGAGGTTCGGAGGCTTCACTTCCCAATTTCTAAATGTTAAGTTCAATTGACCTATTCCCGAAGGATAGGGTCATAGAACCGTTTCGACAATTGATTACAGCGTTGGAAGTCGCAAGAAAAGGTCTCCCCAGAATCACCAGAATTTGGTTCCGTGGGTTTGCTACAGGTTGTGTATCTAGAACAATAAAGTCCACAGGGAAGATAAATTCCCCGACTTTTATTAACATATCCTCTAACACACCCCTTGGTTTGGTGATAGATCGATCAGCCATCTGTAAAGTGCATTGCGATGGTTTTAATTCTCCGATACCCAATTGCTCATACACAGAATATGGAAGCAAGTTAACGCTAGCGCCTAAATCGAGTAAAGCACGATTGATATTTTTACCACCAATAGAAATAGAGATTGTAGGATAGCCAGGGTCCTTACGTTTTTTGGGTAATTGCTGTGTAAAAGTCGTGCTTACATTACTCGACATGAAAACTTTTTTCGGCACTTGAGTTTTTCTCTTCCTAGTGCACAAGTTCTTAAGTATTTTCGCATAAGCTGGAACTTGTTGTATAGCATCTAGGAGAGGAATATTTACGTTAACTTGCTTAAACATTTCCACAACCTTCTCCTTTTGTGCATTCGGTTTGTTGGACTTCAATCTATCTGGAAATGGAGCTTTATCAATAAGTGTTGGGTCCAACGTATGTGGATAAGTTTGTAGGGGTGGAAAGGATGAAGTGGGTGGAGGGTTCGAGCCTTGGGGAAAACGGAGAATAGGCTCGGAAGAAGAAGGTAAACTAGACGAAATAGGGTAAGAAGTATAAGTGGAAGTGGAAGTGGAAGTGGAAGCCGGGGGTTCAATTTGTTCCTCAATATTAGTTTCAATCTGTTCACCCACATGGTTATCCAGCACTCTTCCAGATCTCAACGTGGTAAGTGCAATCACATTATACCGTGAGCACCCTGGATCAGGTAGGGGTTGAGCTGGTTGATTCCCTTTCTCTCTAGCACTCATTGCTGCAGTCAGTTGTGCAATTTGTGCTTTTATCAATTTGATACTCTCACCGTGGGAGACAGTGTTTTGCACTAACGTATGTATAGAAGACATTAAAATGTCATTCATTCGCATGGATTGTGCAATGAACATATCGAGTGCAGAGGGTTTATCGGTACCGGCAGAAGAAGGATCAAAGTTGTTGGCCGGGTTTTGTAAAGGTTGTGGTTGAAAGGGGTGCTGACTCAGTTGTGGTGGTTGCTGTTGCTGTAGAGGGACCCTTTGGAAGTCATTTGGGTTTGGAACCGTATTTTGAGTTTAGTGTTGGTTCCAAGCAACATTAGGGTGATTCCTCCAACCTTGACTATAAGTGGAAGAAGAAGGATCGTTTCCAGGTCTTTGCTGCTGAAAAGCAGTATTAGTGTGCTCTTGACCTTGAAATGGTACATTCAAAGGACATTCTTTAGTCAAATGTGATGGGTTGGAACAGCAACCACATACGGTTTTGGGAAGTGTGTATTAGTTTAGGGAGGCTGAAGAAATTCTGTTTTCTATAGCGTCGAGTTTTCTTTGTATTGCGGCCATTTCGGCTTTCATTGTGACTGAAATATCGAGCAGATTGATACCTTCCCTAGACAATGGTTGACTAACACTTTCCCATTGTAAAGTATTTTGAGCAAAATCTTCTAGGTATTTCCAAGCTTCACCATCATCTTTAGACAGGAATTGACATTGACACATGGTTTCAAGTATCTGTTTTGTCGTGAGATCAATCAATTCCCTCATAGATAATTCGGCACAGATCCCATCTAGGGATTCCGTGATGAGAACATTGTAAAAGAAGATTTTTGAACCGTTTAAAGCATTTCCAAAATGGTTCATTAGGAAGTTGGGTAAATTGGAAGATTTCGCTCCGAACACGGGCGGTCTTATGATTGGGATAAAATTTCTTCAGGAACGCTATAACGAATTCGTCCCATGTTGAAATAGAATGTGCGGGCATGTTATAAAGCCACTTCTCGGCTAAACCGCACCAAGTGAACGGGAGAATACGTAAACGCATAGCATCCACAGAAAGCTGTGAAGTACCCATCAAAGCACATACGTTTTCAAATTTGGTGATAAAAACGTATGCGTCTTCAGACTCGAGCCCGTGAAATTTGGGTAAAATTTTGATGAAATGAGGTTTAATTTCGAAATTATCCCCATTGGCTGGTGGAATGGAAAGACAAGTGTGAAGGGGCCCACGTGTAGGGTAGCATCTCTCCTGGAGAGAAATTTGTGGAGGATTCTGCGCACTTGCAGGCGGTGGCAGAGTGGTGTTAAAGTTTGATGGATATCCGTCCATCACGGTCGTGGTGGGTGGGGGGGAAAGAAGATGAAGAAGCACCGACTTCGGAGTCGATAACAGGAACGCGGACAAGACGGGCACTAGAATCCCGTGTCCAGCCGAGCATGCACTAAGCGGGTTTAGTGCAAGTGGCAGCGTGTGTGATTTAAAAATTTGGTTTGTTTTGAAAAGTGTGTCGGTTTAGACAAATCGCACAGAAATGCACAAACAACCCTAGAACTAAGGTTACCTAGGTCAAGTCTCTAGACCGTTCCTAGACTTCCAAAGGACAAGCCGCAGGATCAATCCTCTACCATCTCTTTACTACTCTTGTGGCCAAGTAAGTGCCAGGTAAGTGGGAGGTTCTCCACTACGTAAATAGTGGGCCTAATTAAGTAACCACTTGCCTTAGACACACTTGCCTAGACACCACAAAAGTAATGCGGATAAGCGATAGATTACCCACGACCTTTCTTTGTCCTTATTGAGCGCGACAGTCCTTAGAGTCTTGTCTAAATTTTTTTTTAATTAATATAGGGTTGATACAGATGCTCGTTTTGTGATTTGTAGGGCCTAGGAAGGGTGATGAAATTCCCACCTAATCTGAATTGTGGTCTTGCCCCTTAAAGATCCGTATTAAAATATGCAAAAACAAACCGCAAAACAAAACTTTGCAAAAAGATTTTTGAGCGGCGATATTTTGCAAAGAATCCTGCAGAAAATAGATTTTATTGGATTTGGGAGGAGAGAGAAGGAGTTAAGAAAGATACCAGAGAAGTGTGAAACCCTAGATCTCCTGTTTCCTCAAGTCCGTGACTCCAGATTCCCTCACAAAATTCACACACAAATCGTTAAATATGCAATTTGCAGTTTTGTTTTAACAATGATATGAATCGTCTAAGAATTCAACACAAATAGCAAGAATAAAAAATTACGCACGTCTCCCCGGCAACGGCGCCATTTGATCAGTTCGAAAAAGTGTTTGTAGAATAACCGCAATCAGAACGGTGTCGCGTGTAGCTAGACCGAGATGAGTACGAGTCGTCCTCTGGGAAACGTTGAATCTTTTACTCTTACTTTAGATGTGTTAAGAAAAAGAGAAGGGATAAAGAATTTTGAATAATGGTTTCTAGATCTACGTTAAACAAGAATGCAAAAATATAGATCTAGATTATTTTAGGGATGTAAGTTAATATAATAAGGGGGCTTGTAGGGTTCGTTAGGATTTAGTAGTCATGGACGATTAATTAAAAGTTACCCTTTTTATTTTTTAATAGATTTAAAACTAGAACGACGGTGATGCGTGTAGATTAGGGTTTCTGGAGGGAAAAGGAATCCCACTCTTAACCCTTATCTCGACACGGAACTCCGTTCATATCTAGCCTTTACCAAAACAATCATTAATCTAATCTCTAATCGCGGTCGGAACTAACAATGAATTGTTAGCGCGACCGATTAGAATGTTAATGATTCTTTTGATAAAGTTCATAAGCTTTATAGGACTTAAAAAGGGTTTAGAGATGTTCATCATCCATTAGCCTACTCTAATCCTACGAACCCTAACAAGCGGAGAATTACTCGCGCATGTTGGGAGAAAAAGAGATGGAGAGAAATTGCATAATTAAACTACGAAGAAATAGAATAAGAAAAAGAAAGCTACCTTTATTAATCAACAATATTCATCACACTTTGATTCCTTAGAAAATTATTACAAAGACTAATTTGCTTCTCGATCTCTTCCAAGGAGGTAGACGAACAGTTGATGATCAGCCTGGATGCGTGAGCCGTCTTGGACTTCGTGATCTCGTCGGCTTGATGCCTTCTAACTTTAGCCCTTGGTCCTTTATATAGCCCTCAAAGAAGAAAAACCAGTTACCATATATGGTGACTTCCTAATATGGTGACTTTCCATGCCTGGATTCTGAGTTCCTGTCAGTATTGATTTTATGATTTTGGCAGATTTTTGATCCTGACATCTTGAACACCTTGATCTCTTGACCTGAGCTAAATCTTGCACAATATCTCTATGAATAATGTTAGTTTATTTATTAAATTAGAGAGAGTATCTTAATCACTATATATGGTAATAAATCTTTAAGAAACTTGATTTAGAATATTTAATATGCTATGCACTTTATATGGTAATAAATCTTTAAGAAACATGATTAAGAATATTTGATAAGCTATGCATATTTTCAATTACTAAAATATTATATAAATATAAAATGCCTATATTTTCCTTCATAATATTAATTATAATATATAAACATATGGCAAATATTATTTTGCAGATAAATCCAAATATGTTTAATATTTATAATAAACACCTTTTATTATTTAAGAAATGTAAGGAAAATACTTATACCAAAGTGCAATATTTTCAACTGAACAGTGATGCAGAGCATCTGATTTGGTCTGACAGACCTTTGTTTGGGGTCTGCCCTTTTTTAAAATAATGCATGGCATTTTATTAGTCCTGTTAGGCCTTTTTAATTGGGCTCGGCCCTTCTTTTCAATAATGCAGTGCATTAATTGTCTGACAGTGGTCATGTGGCCTGTCAGGCGCTTTGCGCTAATTAATGAGCGCAAGCGCATGTGGTGGTGACACGTGTCACGCTCTGGTGGGCGCAAGCGCAGTTAGCGCAGTGCGCTGCGCTAGTGTGCTGCGCTGCTGACACGTGGCGCGCTCTGGTTAATTGCACCAATTTCAGAGAGCAATGCTCTATTTTAAAAGCGGATAGCGCAAGTTGTTCTGGAGCTGACACGTGGCGCTCTCTGATGGCTTGCGCCAACCCAAGAGCGCAACAGTGCAGATTTTCAAGTGCAAGGCACTGTTTCAATAACTTGATCCAATTTTGGATTCAAGAAAAGAATCTTTAAGATTCCAGAACCAATGGTTCATAAAAAAGTGCAAGGCACTGTTATTATTTAGTTTTTATTAAAGATCATTGATCTTGTTCTTAGATCAATGATCTATTTAGAAGAAGTTCTTCTTGAAGAAAGGTTTTCATCTTTTTTGTTCTTGAGTTCTTCTCACAATCCTTCAAAGTTCTCTCTGTTTTTGTTTTTGAAGTTCTTGATGTTCTTAATGTTCATCTCCTTTGAATTGGGGTCTAGGGGTCTTTATATAGTGCCCATAAATTTGTTAAGCTTGTTAAAGAGATCATTCTCTGAGTGATTTGGGGAATTTTCCCCACCGTTGGATCTTTGATCCAAGGGCTTCTGTTTTACAGAAGACAATTTTCTTGTTTTAATAAGAACAGAAGGATCTTATCAGAATTTTAATTATGTTTTGCGCAAACTCCCTAGCGCTTGACACGTGTCACGCAGCGCAGAGCGCAGCGCAACCGCGCTGCCACGTGTCACGCAGCGCACAGCGCAGCGCAACTGCGTTTGCGCAACCGCGCTGACACGTGTCGCGCAGCGCAGTGCTTGCGCAACTGAAGCGTTGCTTCCTTTAATTTTTTTTAAATAGAGCCTTGCTCTGATTGGGCGCGCTGCGCTCTTTGCGTTGGCATGCCTGATTTTGACACGTGGCGCCCTGCGCGCAGCGCAGAGGATCTGAAGCGCTGCTTCATTTATTAAAGTTTAAATTTTAAAAGTAGAGCTTTGCTCTGATTAGGGGGAATCGGAAGCGTTGCTTCATCTCTCGCTTTGGAATTGAACAGAGCTTTGCTCTGATTGGGGTAAACAATACTATCAGATTCGAGAAGTGAGGATTCACCGTATGCGGGTACATAGTGTATCCCGTACGGTACCCCGGGGTAAGAAGGTCATATAGGAAGGCGCTGAGCCTGGCAGGGGAACACTACTTACCGGTGACAGTATTGGACTCGGCGAATATCCGGAGGATACCGACCGGAGTGATATGAGACAGATGGATATGGGGACTGATCTGATGAGACGGTGCCTAAGATATGAGGACCGATCCGATGAGACGGTGTCCGAGATATGAAGATTTGCGTGTCGATGCTGGACATGGGATTTATGATGATTTCGAGTGTCGATACTGGACACTCCGGATTTTATGATGATTTCGAGTGTCGTTGATGGACACTCAGTGGATGAGATATATATATACACACATGATAAGGATGACATGGTATCATATATTGACACAGGCACGATATTATATATTTATATACATATGTATACACGATCACCTTCGATACCACACGATATGATATTACTATTACGGTACGACCTAGGAGATTGTTATACATTCGATTTTTACCCGGTGATATCTTCTACTCACGAGTTGGCAACTCACCCCTGTTGTGCCATAGTTTTCTTGCAGGATCGACCGCTCGGATCATTAGCGACTTGCTGGCACATTGCTTCTTTTAGGATGGTTTGCTTAGTAGGTAGGTTACACTTCGGATCGTGACCACCATTTGTATATATTTATTCAGTTATAATCTAGTTAAAAGCTCCATCAACCAGACTATGTATACTTGGCAGACTTAAAGACCAGTTTGTATATTGTTTTAGACTTAGTGGTGAGACTTGTATTATTCTATATATTGGATTTAATGATGTTTTTAATTTTTCTTTACTTTCTTTTCTGTGATTGATCTTCGCCTTAGGCGTCGTATATTCTTATTGTGTTTCCGCCGATTGGCGAAGAGCTAGCTCCCGCTTGGTGATGCAAATATTATTGTTGATTATGTGTTGGTTTTGGATCAAAATTTATAAAGGAGATGTTGCCCAAATTTCAACTAACACATGTCCATCTACCACAATAAATAAAATCAAGAAATGTATATAGCGGGAATGAATCAAGATCCAATAAGAACAATAGTATCTGAATCACGTCCCAATATGGGCTCATATTAATAAAATAAACTATGGAAATAAAAGAAACTAAGAGACTCTAAACTAAATGGCTAACTCCTCCTTGCTCGGCTTGATTGCTAAAGTACTCCTGATTTGCCTGCGATAAAGTCAGAGGAACTGGACCATGCAAAACCCAGATGTCAGTGCGTCATAAATACCAAAATAATAATAATAACCAGGATATGATGCTATAATTAAACATGAATATAAATATTAAACACAGATATAAATAGTGAGCTATATGTATGTGATGTGTATCCTAAATTTTGTGCTTCTAGGTTATCTATTCTTCAAGTCTTTGAAATCAATTAATGTAATTCTCATCGTAACTCAATAATATATATCCCGTTCATTCCCCACGGGACCACGGTACAATATATCCCGTTCATTCCCCACGGGATCACGGTACAATATATCCTGTTCATTCCCCACGGGACCACGGTACAAAAAACAATGATTATTCCGTCACACTCGGAATCACGGCAAACAATAATAATATCCTCTTGAATTACATTTCGGTTACATTCTTGATTTTCCCTTTTCCCCCAGGTTTTTGTTCGAGTCAGGTATTGATGATATAAATCTAATGCCAATACAGGATCAAGCTGGTACAGTTCTTGTCTATGCAGACAGCAAGTCATGTCCGTCAGGACAACAATCAGGATTGTTGGCATTAGTAATAAGATCTAAGTAACAAGTCTGGTAGTGTGTCGTGAACATGCCATGTAATGTATATTAACCAAAATAGATACCAATGTAAAACTGTAATCAATATCGAAACATAGTAAACGCAACTAATGCCAGGATGCATATGTATCTATCTGTTCAGTTGATAAAACTGCACATTTGTTATTACATTTTTCCTACTATTTCTATATTAGAAAAGGACTTTATTATAATATATCATACATATGAGGGTTTATTTGTAAAAATACTATTTTTCATGTGTTGATATATTATAATTAGCATTTGGTAGGAAAATGTATGCAAATAATATCATTGACCAAATCTTAAACTCTACTAAATATTATTTGAGTTGTTGTGCAGAATTTTCAGGTCTAAAATCAAGGAAATCAAGTTGTTAAAGCAAAACTGCCTAATTAAGAAACCAAAACTTAGAAATCAAGTCTGGCAGCAACTACGAGAATATTTCCAAGTTCCAAAGGTTCCAAGGATCGCCACATGTCACAAGGAGCAACCCATAGAAAATTGATCAAGGGATAAGATCAAATGGCCGCGGATCCGCGGTCATACCCCCTTAGGCCGCGGATCCGCGGCAATGTAGAAGAGTTAGGGGATGCGCTTTTTGGGGGTGAATCTTTGCTATTAACTTCCATATTTGGAAGCAAAGGTTCTGGCTTTGGGACTATAAATAAAGACCGAGAGGCTCTTGGAAAAATCATCAAGTCGACACGATCACGAAGTCCAAGACGGCTCACGCATCGAGACTGATCATCAACTGTTCATCTACCTCCTTGGAAGAGATCCAGAAGCAAACTAGTCTTCATAATCAGTTTCTAAGGAATTAAAGTGTAATGAATATTGTTGATTAATAAAGGTAGCTTTCTTTTTCTTATTCTATTTCTTCATAGTTTAATTATGTAATTTCTCTCCATCTCTTTTTCTCCCAACATGCGCGAGTAATTCTCCGCTTGTTAGGGTTCGTAGGATTAGGGTAGGCTAATGGATGATGAATATCTCTAAACTCTTTTTAAGTCCTATAAAGTTTATAAATTTTATCAAAAGAATCATTAACATCCTAATCGGGCGCGCTAACAATTCATTGTTAGTCCCGACCGCGATTAGAGATTAGATTAATGATTGTTTTGGTAAAGGCTAGATATGAACGGAGTTCCGTGTCGAGATAAGGGTTAAGAGTGGGATTCCTTTTCCCTCCAGAAACCCTAATCTACATGCATCACCGTCGTTCTAGTTTTAAATCTATTAAAGGATAAAAAGAGTAATTTTTAATTAATCATCCATAACTACTAAATCCTAATGAACCCTACAAGCCCTCTTCTTATATAAACTTACATCCGTAGTTAATCTAGATCTATATTTTGCATCCGTGTTTAACGTAGATCTAGATCCTACAACCATTCTTCACCATCCTTTATCCCTCCTCTCTTCCTTAGCACATCTAAAGTAAAAATAAAAGATTCCACGTTTCCCTGATGACGACCCGTACTCACCTCGGTCTAGCTACGCGCGACACCGTTCTGATTGCGGTTAACTAAACTACAAAAACACTCTTTCGCAACAATCAAATGGCGCCGTTGCCGGGGAGACGTGTGTAATTTTTTATTTTTACTATTTGTGTTGAATTCTTAGACGATTCATATCATTATTAACACAAAACTACAAATTGCATATTTAACGATTTGTGCGTGAATTTTGCAAGGAGATCTCGAGTCACAGACTTGAGGAAAACAGAAGACAGAGATATTATGAGAGATCCAGAGGAGTACAGGAGGCCAAAGAAAAAATTTCATCACCTGAGCCCTCCACTTCACGGTGGAACTGCGGCACGAAGGCCCTTTCGGCGGCGGAAACGCGGCTTAACTAAGGGATCTAGGGTTCACACTTCTCTGGTATCTTTCTCAACTCCTTCTCTCACCTCTCAAATCCAATAAAATATATTTTCTGTAGGATTCTTTGCAAAATAGCGCCGCTCAAAAAATCTTTTTGCAAAAGTTTTGTGATTGGTTTTGTTTTGCATATTTTAATACGGACTTTAAGGGGCAAAGACCAAATCCAGATTAGGTGGGGATTTCATCACCCTTCCTAAGCCCCATAAATCACAAACCGAGCATCTGCATCAAGCCTACATTAATTTAAAAAATATCTAGACCAGACTCTAAGGACTGTCGCGCTCAATAAGGACAGAGGAAGGTCGTGGGTAACCTATCGCTTATCCGCATTACTTTTATGGTGCCTAGGCAAGTGTGTCTAAGGCAAGTGGTTTACTTAATTAGGCCCACTATTTTCGGTGATTCGTATAGCGGATACCTCCCACTTACCTGGCACTTACCTGGCCACAAGAGTAGTAAAGAGGTGGTAGAGGATTGATCCTACGGCTTGTCCTTTGGAAGTCTAGGAGCGGTCTAAAGACTGGACCTAGGTAACCTTAGTTCTAGGGTTGTTTGTGCATTGTAGAGTGATTTATCTTGAGTCCCACTTTTTACAAAACAAACCAATTTTAAATCACACACACGCTGCCACTTGCACTAAACCCGCTTAGTGCATGCTTGGCTGGACACGGGATTCTAGTGCCCATCTTTTCCGCGTTCCTGCTATCGACGCTGAAGTCGGTACTTCTTCATCTTCTTTTCTTCCACCACACACCACGCGGGAATACTCACCACTATACTACAACGACCGAGATGGACGGTACTCCATCAGAATATAACACCACGCTGCCACCGTCCGTAGGTGCGCAGAATCCACCGCGCATCTCTCTCCAAGAGAGATACTATCCTATCCGTGGTCCTCTTCCCAGTTGTTTATCTCTTCCACCAGCTAACGGGGATAATTTCAAAATTAAACCCCACTACATCAATCTGTTGCCCAAATTTCATGGGCTTGAGTCAGAAGACGCGTACGTTTTCATCACCAAATTCGAAAACGTATGTGCAATGATGGGTACTTCACAGTTGACTGTCGATACTATGCGCTTGCGTCTTCTCCCATTCACACTGTGCGACTTGGCAGAAAAATGGCTTTATAATACTGCCGCACACTCTATCACTAATTGAGATGAATTCGTCATAGCATTTCTTAAGAAGTTTTACCCAAACCATAAGACTGCCCATATTAGGAGCGAGATCAACCAGTTCACTCAGCTTCCCAATGAACCATTTTGGAAGTGCTTTGAACGTTTCAAGGATCTTCTTGTCCAATATCCTCATCATGGAATACAAAGATGGGATTTATGTCGGATTATATATGAGGGCATTAATCCAGTGACAAAGCAGATTCTTGAAACAATGTGTCAATGCAATTTCCTGTCTACAGGTGACGGTGAAGCATGGAAATATCTGGAAGATCTCGCAGAAAACACTTTGCAGTGGGAAAGCGTAAGACCACCTTCATCTAAGGGAGGTATTCACCAGCTCGATATTTCTATCGCAGTAAAAGCCAAAATGGCAGCGATACAGAAGAAACTCGATGCTATTGAGAACAAGTTCTCATCATTCTCCCTAAATCAGGTCACGCTTCCTAAGACCGTCTGTGGTTGCTGTTCGGACCTTTCACACTTAATGGAAGAATGTCCTATGAATGCTTCGTTTCAAACTAATGCTGCATTTCAGCAGCGACCTAGAAACGATCCTTATTCTTCCACGTACAATCAAGGATGGAGGAATCATCCTAACTTTGCTTGGAACCAAAACCAACAAAGCAATTATCAAAGACCTCCTCCACAGCAACCACAACCACAAAGTCAGCTCCCCTTTCAGTCCCAAATTTTCAAAATCCGGCCAACACATCTACACCACAAGTGGCCGGTACTGACAACTCTTCACTTGCACAAACTTTGGATTTATTCATGAAACAGTCCATGCAATTGTTGGCTGAGATGAAGTCTTCTATTGATACCACAAAGAAAGACTCCACCTCCCATGGTGAGAGTATTAAATCAATAGAAAACCAACTCGCACAGTTAAATGCCGCAATGAGTGCGAAAGAGAAAGGGAAACTCCTATCTTAACCCCTACCGAATCCTGTCCATTCACAAAATCATAATGTGAATGCCATTACTACATTGAGATCAGGGAGAGTGCTGAATAACCGAGTGGGTGAGCAATTTGATGTTAGTGACACAATTTGATACCCCAGCTCCTTCTTCTTCTTCCCCTATTTCGTCTAATCTCCCACATTCATCCGAGCCTATTCTCCGTTTTCCCCAAGGCTCGAACATTTCGCCAAATCCATCTAAGTCGATTCCTACTCCAATTTTGGGATCGAATCCATCCCCACAGTCTTCTCCACAAACATTGGACCCAAAACTTATTGATCGAGCTCCATTTCCAAACAGATTAAGGGGCAACAGACCAAGTTCACAAATGAAGAAGATTGTGGAAATTTTTAAGCAAGTTAACATAAACATTCCTCTCCTAGATGCTATTCAACAAGTTCCGTCATATGCGAAAATCCTAAAGGACTTGTGCACTAGGAAGAGAAAAGTTCAAGTACCTAAGAAAGTTTTCCTTATGAGTAATGTGAGCACTGCTTTTACACAACAACTACCCAAGAAACGAAAGGACCCCGGAAGTCCTACAATTTCTATTTCTATTGGGGGTAAAAATATCAATCGTGCTCTACTCGATTTAGGTGCTAGTGTTAACTTGCTTCCGTATTCTGTTTATGAGCAATTAGGGATCGGAGAGTTAAAACATGCGCATTGCACTTTTCAGATGGCCGATCGATCTATCACCCAACCTAGGGGTGATCTAGAGGATGTGTTAATCAAAGTCGGAGAATTTATATTTCCTGTAGACTTTATCGTTATTGATACACAACCTGTGGCAAACCCACGCAATCAAATTCTGGTGATACTCGGTCGACCCTTTTTTGCCACTTCCAACGTAGTAATCAATTGTAGAAACGGCTCTATGACCTTATCCTTTGGAAAAAAGTCAATTGAGCTTAACATTTACAAGTTGGGAAGTGAACCTCCGAACCCTATGCTCATGTGTGTTCTGTCGAATTAATGGATGTCGACAGCAGTGAGTTTGATCAACCTCATAATACTGACTCTTTTCATATATTGTTGTTTGACCCAACCATGTACTCTTCCACCGAGTTGTCCGGGTCAACATCTAACGCTGATGATGAACTTTTTATAGAGTCTGACAATCACCCTGTTTTTCCTGATGACATTATTCTTCGGGGTATCGATGAAAGCTTTGAGGAAATTTTCGCTGATGAACTCGCAATTTTAAAAGATACGGGTGTTAAGATGAATCAACTCCAAGATAAAGAAATTGAACCTCCGCCCCTTCTTCTGGACAATCATGATAATGCGAGTAATCCATCATCACTATCGCTGTGCCGTCTCTCCAAATTGAGACGCAATTCTTTTCCATTACACCTCTTATCACCTCCCCACTTCTTCACGTCGAAAGGTGACATGTTCTTCCACCAACCTTGGTACTTCATCGATAAAATTTTTGAATGGTTGGTGTTGACCTTCGGTATTTGCAAAGCTTGGCATTGACCAATAACCTTGACCCCCTCGTGTGATTTTAAAAGATTAACATTGTTTAACTCAAGTTTGGGGGGGGGTATATTTTTGCTCTTGAAAGAAAAAGAATTTTTATAAGATTGTGAGCCAAAAATAAGTTTGGGGGAGCGTTTCACTTGCATTATTTCTTGCCCCCTTTTTCCTCCCAAGTCTACAGGTTTTTGAGCTTAACGGATGATATCAGTGAGGACACTGCTGTAAATAGGTTTGGGGGAGGTTTGTGCTTATTTACACATCAATTTGCATCATAATTTGCATAAGCACAACATTTTCAAAAAATTTAAAAAAAATTCTTTTATAACAAAAGAGTAGAAAGTGAAAAATTACATCCAAAAGATAGGAATGGTTTAAGAAAACCAAGAAAATTAGAAGTTTTCTTAAACGAACTAGTAATAAGTAGTTATGAGGTTGTCCCGAAGGTTAGTAAGATGAAGGAAGTCACTAATCTGAGGATAAAAATAAGTCTGAAAAATAGTTTCTATTCTGGAAGCCAAACATTTGAATGTTGATACCCTACTATATGCACTTACACACGTCTTGAAACTTGGGATGGTAGAGGATACCTTGAAATGCTCTTGTCTAAAAGCCAAAGTATGAAGGAAATAAAAAATAAATAAAATATAAAAATGGTGATAAGAAAAATGAACATTGGTTTTGTTATCACCAAGGCAGCAATAAAAAAATATAGCAAGGGTGCTTCATTACCTAATGCCTTAGACTAACTGGTTTGGGAGTTACTGCTAAGCCTTAGATGGTGCAAGACGAGGAAAATACTATCACCTAATCAGCAAGAATATGAGTAATCGGTCGGTTAGTACCTCAAGAAGTATTAACGGTCGCATGAAAATGTGTGAGAAAATCTAAATATTCATCAAATTAAAATGTACTACGGCAGATGGACAAGAGTATGATAACTTGAATTGATATCTCCGAGTGTAGGGATGTTCTATTCACACACGTAGGGGTATATGATCGATGTTTGGATGAAAAGTAGGAATGAAGAATAAAGACGATGTTTTATTGAGGGATGATGTGATTTCTAATATCTTTTCATGACTATTAAGATAGGGCTCATGACAACTGAAAAGCTAGTGTAGTTGGAAACTCTTATTTTCAAAGTCTTTCTTTTATGGTTCTTATCTTTATATGTAAATTTCACCATCTCTCTTTTATTATAGGATTTTGTGGGTGAAATCCGCTGAAAACCCTCAGGAGACAACACTCCTCCTACTAGGGACACCTAGAGGTTTAACGGCTTATTGAACGTGCTCAGTGCAATCGTGTTTGCCTACGAAAGTGTGCTTAGTTTTCTCCTTTCTTTTTCTCCTTCTCTTGAATAAACTAGTTTGCTCGGGACGATCAAAGATAAGTTTGGGGATATTTGTTCAGTTGATAAAACTGCACATTTGTTATTACATTTTTCCTACTATTTCTATATTAGAAAAGGACTTTATTATAATATATCATACATATGAGGGTTTATCTGTAAAAATACTATTTTTCATGTGTTGATATATTATAATTAGCATTTGGTAGGAAAATGTATGTAAATAATATCATTGACCAAATCTTAAACTCTACTAAATATTATTTGAGTTGTTGTGCAGAATTTTCAGGTCTAAAATCAAGGGAATCAAGTTGTTAAAGCAAACCTGCCTAATTAAGAAACCAAAACTTAGAAATCAAGTCTGGCAGCAACTACGAGAATATTTCTAAGTTCCAAAAGTTCCAAGGATCGCCACATGTCACAAGGAGCAATCCATAGAAAATTGATCAAGGGATAAGATCAAATGGTCGCGGATCCGCGGCCATACCCCCCTTGGGCCGCGGATCCAAGGCAATGTAGAAGAGTTAGGGGCTGCGCTTTTTGGGGGTGAATCTTTGCTGTTAACTTCCATATTTGGAAGCAAAGGTTCTGGCTTTGGGACTATAAATAAAGACCGAGAGCCTCTTGGAAAAATCATCAAGTCGACGCGATCACGAAGTCCAAGACGGCTCACGCATCCAGACTAATCATCAAATGTTCATCTACCTCCTTGGAAGAGATCGAGAAGCAAACTAGTCTTTGTAATCATTTTCTAAGGAATCAAAGTGTAATGAATATTGTTGATTAATAAAGGTAGCTTTCTTTTTCTTATTCTATTTCTTCGTAGTTTAATTATGCAATTTCTCTCCATCTCTTTTTCTCCAAACATGCGCGAGTAATTCTCCGCTTGTTAGGGTTCGTAGGATTAGGGTAGGCTAATGGATGATGAACATCTCTAAACTCTTTTTAAGTCCTATAAAGTTTATAAACTTTATCAAAAGAATCATTAACATCCTAATCGGGAGTGCTAACAATTCATTGTTAGTCCCGACCGCGATTAGAGATTAGATTAATGATTGTTTTGGTAAAGGCTAGATATGAACAGAGTTCCGTGTCGAGATAAGGGTTAAGAGTGGGATTCCTTTTCCCTCTAGAAACCCTAATCTATATGCATCACCGTCGTTCTAGTTTTAAATCTATTAAAGGATAAAAAGAGTAATTTTTAATTAATCATCCATAACTACTAAATCCTAATGAACCCTACAAGACCTCTTCTTATATAAACTTACATCCGTAGTTAATCTAGATCTATATTTTGCATCCGTGTTTAACGTAGATCTAGATCCTACAACCATTCTTCACCATTCTTTATCCCTCCTCTCTTCCTCAACACATCTAAAGTAAAAATAAAAGATTCAATGTTTCCCCGAGGACGACCCGTACTCACCTCGGTCTAGCTATGCGCGACACCGTTCTGATTGCGGTTAACTATTCTACAAACAAATTTTCGAATCAATCAATATCTTTAATAACCATTATACGTCCATTACCATGTATATTGCAATCTAGATAACATATTAAACTGTTATAGTAGTATGATAATATCGTGATGTTCCGGCATGAAATTAGATAAACTATTATCGGTACGGATACAGACGGATGCTATAAAACTGTAAATCGGTAATTTTTGCTGAATAATAAAACACATGCACTATAATTTATCAAATAAATATTGATATAATAACATAGCATGTTGCAAGTTTAGAACTTTCCTGAAAGAATCTCACATCGAGATACGGATGTCACGTTCCGGTGTCAAAATAAAATCACGACGCAAAACTTACGAGTGCAGGACTAGACCTGGCTGAGCAGCTGCGTGACGTGGTAACTGGGCTAGACGACAACGGTGACTGAGTCGTCTGGATCGTCGGCGATGTGCGCAACTCCGGCGAGATTGCTATTTCCCCCAATCAAAGCAAAGCTCTGTTCAAATTTTAAAATTTGAAATGAAGCAGTGCTTCATAAAAGCGCTCGCGCCAAGAGCGCCAGCGCTCTGAGGCAGCGCTCACGTACAAAGCATGAGTGCAATCGCGCCAAGAGCCCCAGCGCTCTGAGGCAGCGCTCACGTGCAAAGCACGAGTGCGCTCGCGCCAAGTGCGCCAACGCTAAGAGTCAAAGACTCTGAAGCAGCGCTCACGTGCAAGGCACAAGAGCGCCAAGCGCTCGAACTAAATGTTCTCCATCGTTGAATCAAAGATCCAACGAAGATGATAAATCATCAAATTACCAGAATAAAATTCTGTTAAGGAAATACTCCTCAGAATCTTTCCAAATAAGGAAGATTGCGCTCTGTAAATCAGAACACCATTGGATCAATGATCCAATGGTGATTAAAAAATCACCAAGGAACAGAACAAGTTCTGTATGGGAAAAGATTTTCCCAATCTCGTTAAAAACAAGAAGATTGTCTTCTGTAAAACAGAAGCCCTAGGATCAAAGATCCAACGGTGGGAAATATCCCCAAATCAATTTGAGAAAAGAGCTCTTCAACTGATTCAACAAATCAGCCTCCCCTATATAAAGGACCCAAGACTTCAAGTCTCGCACAGAGGAAACCCCCCACAAGCTTTGAGAAATTTCAAAGAAAAGAGCAAGCTCTGAGAAGAAGAACTTTTTTTCAAGGTAAAAACAGAGAGATAAAAAACATCTCATCAAGGAAGAAGAATATAGTTCTTTTTCAGATTATAGATCTATAAGACAGAGGTCTTTCACAAAAAGAGATCATAGCATCCCATCATAAAAAGGGGGGAGAAGAATTTCATTCTCTTCAGATCATAGATCTACAAAGACAAAGTCTTTCACAAAAAATAGAAGAGATTGTAACATCTCCTATAAAAATAAGAACTTTGTTCTTAGAACCATGAGACAAAGTCTCTTGTAAGCGAGAACTTATTTCTCTGATCACAAAATTGATCAGAAGCGCTCTACGCTCATTGTCTTGCGCTCAGCACCAAGCGCGCCATGTGCTCCTCATGTGTGCGCTACTTCATAAGAAGCACCTTAGCGTTCCAAATCTGGTGACCAATGTCAAGCGCGCCACGCGCTCTTCACGTGTGCGTTACTTAACGGAAGCGCTCTGCGCTCCAAATGTGGTGACCAGCGCCAAGTGCGCCACGTGCTCCTCATGTGTGCGCTACTTAATAAAAGCACTCTGTGCTCATTGACTGGCACTCAGCGCCAAGCGCGCCACGTGCTCCTCACATGTGCGCTACTTAACAGAAGCACTTTGCGCTTTTTGACTGGCGCTCAACCCCAAGCGTGCTACGTGTTGCTCACGTGTGCGCTACTTAACAGAAGCGCTCTGCGCTCATTGACTGGCGCTCAGCGCCAAGCGCACCACGTATTCCTCATGTGTGCACTGAGGGAACATAAAATGTTCTTTAAATAAATCCCTAGAGCTATAATGAGTGCTCAGCACTCAATAAAAGACAAAAACGGTTGTTAGAACCCAAACCAATGCTCAGCATTGCTAAATGAAAAAGGAATGAGCCTAATTAAATTTCCAACGTTTTAACTGAACGGGTCGAGCCCAAGTTGGCCACAGATTCCTAATTCAGATTAATTGAGCCCATATGCTCATAAATCTTTGATCTTAGGCCCAAATTGGACTACAGATCTCTGATTGAGTGATTTAGCGTGCTTGCGCTTTTTAAAAGATAGATCAAAAATATTTGTAACCGCAATCAAGAACGGCGTCGCTTTGCAGCTAGCCGGTGAGTACGGGTCGGTCCACAGGGATTTTGTGAATCTCCTAGTCGCGCTTACGAGTTAATTCCGAAGAGTGTTCGAATTAATTATTAAATCTAAAAACCTAATTAACCTAGAGCAATTATCTAGATCTACTCTTGTTAGGGCTAGGTTTAGGGATGGTTTGGAAATGTAATTAAATCTCACCGCTTTCAATACCCGAATGAAGATCTATGAGGAGTTATGGTAATTATCAATAAAGTGGATTAGATCCGTTCGGGAAGGTGTTCCTTCCTCTAGGTTCTTGTCCTTCCTTTAGAGATCCTTACCCTAACCTCCATGGAAAACATCACACCCGGGCCTTTATACTACGGTATCACCACTACCTCGAGGGATAGAGTGCCGTAGGGAGCGGTATGTGCATGTATGCATGGAGTCCTATAGATTCTATGTGATGGGTAAGAAAGGGATGAGAGATCTCATCTCTCAAAAGCCCTTCCCAAAGCTAACATCTAAACAAGTTCCTAGGGCATGAAATTAAATCTACCTAGGTCAAGGAATTGAAAACTACACTAGGGCAAGAAATTCAATTACTTACAGATGCATCCCTCCAATCATCCATACAGGGTTGTCAGATCTGAATTTCTGAATGGAGAAGAAACACCGATGCTCTCCAAAAAGGATTTCTGAATTTTTATTAAAAGGAGGCATAAAGAAATTACAATCTTTAAAGTTCTATTTATAGGAAATAGAAACCCTAGGTTACATTTTGATTTGCATATCTAAATTTACAAATATAGCCCTAAGTCAACTTTTCAGCGCCGCCAAAACAAGTCACAGAAATTTCCCAAATCCCGGGCACTAAATGGCCGCGGAACCGCGGTCCCAGCCTGGTTTTGGCCGCGGTTCCGCGGCCAAAATAGAGAGTTGGGCTCTGGGCTTTTGGGTCTTGATTTCTGGATCTTTGGTCTTCTGAATTCTGTGGTTCTTTTCTGAACTTGGCTTCTGATTCTTTCCCAGATTTTCCAGTGAACATTGTTGTGGACTTTAACCCTTCGCTTTGAGTCGATATCTTGAATCTTGCTTTGTGAACCGTCTCTTATGTAGGCTTGATTAAGATTCTCTGTTTGTCGGTCAAAGTCCACTTTTGCATCGTCTTTACATCGTTTTCACTGTTTCCTGTCCAAGAACCTGTAACCTGTAATATGAAGCAGACATGCGTCAAAAGCACCTGTTTATTTATAAAAAGAATAAGAATGGGGAATATAATAATACAATATTATGGTGTGAACAAATACCCCCAAACTTATCTTTTGCTCGTCCTCGAGCAAACTTATTTTTATTCACTAATATCCTAACCGCACTTTCGCAGGGAAACGCGATTGCACTGAGCACGTGCAACAAGCCGTTAAACCTCTTGGTGTCCTTAGTAGGAGGAGTGTTGTCTCCTGAGGGTTTTCAGCGGATACTACCCACAAAATCCTATCAATTCAGCCCATTAACTTTTGTTCTCCAATTAGGTTTTCTAACTAAGAATTCTATTATCTTTTACTTGTAAATTATCCACCCATATTCTTCACACTTCCTCATCATTTAACTTAAGATTATATATATCCTATAGACTTACTTAGCTTTCGGCATCTATTAAGTTTTCCTTCTAGGATTCCATCTCGACTTAGGAATTTCTATTAACTCTATTAAAGATATAAGTTCTATTTTTCATTCCTCTCTCTTATCTAAATTCCAATCACATATCCCTACGTGTGTGTATAGATCACCCCTACACTTGGAAATTCAAATCAAGCAATCATACTCTCGTCCATTGTCCAAAGCACTTATTAATTAGTGAATTTTTTAAATGAAATTTGTTTACACATCCTTCATGCGACCGTTAATACTTCTTGAGGTACCAACAACCGATTACAAGATGCGTTAGCACTTTAAGCGTACTTCCTAGTTTTGCAACACCCAAGGCTTTAGCAGTGACTCCCAAACCAGTTGGTCTAAGGCACTAGGTGATGAAGCACCCTCGCTAAATATTTTTCTATTTTTGCAGCCTTAAGTAATCACAAAAACCAGTGTCCATTTTTTTATTCTTTATTCACACTTTTTTTTTTAATTTTCTTCGTACTAAGGACTTTAGACAAGAGCATTTCAAGGTCTCCTCTACTATTCCAAGTTTCAAGGTGCGTGATTATGCAAGTTGTAGGGTATACATTTTCAGAATTTAGACTTAAGTTAGGAACTATTTTTCAAACTTATACTCTAAATAGAACATCAATACTCCTCCCTCATTTTGACTTAGCCCAAGAAGTGAACCAAAAATTTGCCTATTTCTAAATAAACTACAAGGCATATACTTTCTACCGTTAAACTTTAAGGAAGGTTATTTTTAGGGTTTTTAATTCACTAAGTCTAAGATCTAGTTGTTCCTAGCCAGTTAACCTATTTGTCAAACTCAAGTCAAATAAGCCAAAATTGAATACAATAATTTTTATAATTTTTGAAATTTTTCAGATTTTTTTGGGTTTTCAAATAAGTATGCAAATGCAAAAAAATATGTACAAATGAATGCGAAGGAAGAAGACGTACCGAGCATACCCCCAAACTTGAACTTGACAGTGTCCTCACTGTCATGCTAAACCAAGAGGGTCAAAATACCAGCACTCCCCTGTTTATTTATTTACAATTTTTTTTTCTTTTTATTGTTTTGAATTTTTTTTTATAGAAAAAGAAAACAAAAATATATATACATATATACAAAAAGGTTCCCCCAAACTTAAGCTTGGCCTTACACAAGCCAAAGGTTAGCACCAACCATTCAAAAATTTTATCGTGGTAATGGTATAGTTGGTGCAAGAAAATGAGAAACACGCGAGACCATGTGGAAAGAAGAATGGTAGAATATGGTCTCGGTGGGAGAGAAGAATGGCGAAAAGAAGAAGGAAGTGGAGTACGATCTTGAGGGTGTAAATTGAGTGAATAAATTAGCGCAATTTGTGATGACCGATGTGTTAAAAGCGATTGCGCTAACCTATCAACCCGTCGAGAAATGGGATTAAATCCCTCAAGATTCGTAAGAAAACATGGGTACGCCGAACTTGGTATAGGAGATGAAAGCGTAACGGTCATTTGCCCGGTCGGGACAATAGGAGAGACGAAAGGGAGTGAATTAGGGATAGTATCTTTCTCACCGTAGTAAACTGTTTCGAACTTGAAAGATTCCATTAATGGTTCGAAACTACTATAATCAACCGAGTCTGATGGTTCAACTAACTTATCTGAAAATGTAAAGGACTCAAACTCGGGCAGTGAGTCATCAACATCGTCCGAAAAAGTGAAACACTCATAAGTGTTATCATCTGTGAGAACAGTATCGGATTCAAAGGAAAATCTTTCAAGCTCACAGTCTTCAAGCGGGGTCAGAACGATGGGAAGGAGGGAGGGTGATATAACAGTCAAAGGTTCAGGAGGATGAATAGGAAAATCAGACACATCAAATAAAAATGATTCAACCTCAATATTATCCTCAATACTATCCTCAATATTCAACTCATCCATGCCATTATCATCAAAATCTAGACGCATATGAGATTCGGGAGAAACATTTAATAACTCAGGATGATGATTTGAACATAAAATTTCGAGCAAATCGACAGGTTCATCATCCGAAATATTCCCGGCCTCTATATCCTCAATCAAGTGAAAATCAATTTCTTTAGACACCTCATCAAAAGCATGGATATTTATCGATTTAGGTTTTAGAGTGGAGGTGTAAAGATCGAAAGGATTAGGTGCGGTTTCACTCGAAAGGGGTTCTTCACAATCTGGCAAATCAAGCACTACAAAATCACACAACTCATTTTTATTTTCAACAGGTGAACTATTTAGGGCAATCGATGGAAAAAAGGAGTTGTGGGCTTCAATTGGGTAAGGGTAGGTTTGATTTGAAAATCCTCTCTCATTCTCACTCTGTTCCACTGCCGCCTCATACATTGAAAAATTTGGAGCTAGCAGGACACTAGCTACCAGTTCAGCAGGTTGCATAAGGGCGGCCACGGACGCTTCCACATTCCTAAAAATTTTATTTGTTGCTACGATATACGCCTCCAACGCCTCTTCCAAGCTAGACTTGGGTGGTAAGGGAGTTTCGGTAAAAGATTCAAAATGGTGTGGATATGCAAAACTCCCAATAGGTTGTGTAGAAACAGGGTCTAGTGACGGTGGGAAAGTCGGGTAGGACTGGTAGGAAGTGGGTGATTGGACAGGGGTAGGGTCAACATGTGGATAAAAAGGTGAAAAGTCTTGTTGATCCCTAGAACTAGATGTGTGGAGAGGGGTGAAAGATCGGCTACGAGATTGAGCAATACGCTCAGCAATGGACATCGGCCTAGGAGTGACAGAAGGACTTAAAGAAGTGGTATCAACATACGAAGGTGGTGAAGGTTGACTTGGTTGACACAAAGTGGGTTGAAAAGTCAAACTGTTTCTCCTAAACTCCTCTATGTGATCTTTCAAAGATTTTTTAGGCATGGAAGGATCGTTTTTAAATTGACCGAACACATTGACATATGACGCAAAATTAGGTTCAGGATACCAAAGTTCGGCTAATGATTTATTGTGTGGGGTACCCATGTTAGAAGAAGGAAGGTTGGGTGGTGCAAGGATTTATTTGGGGCTAAAAAATTTTGCAAGTTCTATAAAATATTTGTCCTTTTTATTTTCATTTTTCATTGATTTTTTTCTTTCTCTTTATTTGGAAAAATTTTTGTTGCAAAAAGATTTTAGAGAAAAAATATGCAACAGCAAAATATTTTATAGAAAAGATATGCAACAGCAAAATATTACTTGCAATCAATTATTATTTTAAGCATATCACAAGAATCTTTATTTGGAAAGAATTGTTGCAAAAAGATATTCGAGAAAAGATATGCAACAACAAAATATTTCTTGCAATCAATTTAGTTCAAGCGGAGCCCAAAAATCCTGCACAAGATTGTTATTTTGGAGAGGAATATATTTTTAAAGTGCACGGAATCTTGCAGGAATTTCCAGAAAAGATATATGGGGATTTGCAGAGGGGAGAATTAGAAATCAAACCGAGCAAATTTCGCGCAGAGAGGAGGCTAAACCGCCGCGGTTCCGCGGTCTGGGGCCCACTTTTGCCGCGGTTTCGCGGTCTGGTGACGGGATCAGCTCCTGAAAAAAATTGTACGGCTCTCTGGTGGTACTCTCTCTCTGTTCTGATGTACCCTTTTCTGATTTGCCTTCTGGAAATTTCCAGATCCGTCTTTATGTAGATCCTGCAAGATTCAAACAACACAGTACCCTTTCCAAAAATAACAATTGATATATTTTTATATTATTTGGATTTTTTAGATTTTTATGATTTTTTTTAAATTTTGATTAACCCGAAATTGCAAAAAGGAAAGTTCTACGCCATCCCCGGCAACGACGCCATTTGATTGCATGATTTAGCATGCTTGCGCTTTCTAAAAGATAGATCAAAAATATTTGTAACCGCAATCAAGAACGGCGTCGCTTTGTAGCTAGCCGGTGAGTACGGGTCGGTCCACAGGGATTTTGTGAATCTCCTAGTCACGTTTATGAGTTAATTCCGAAGGGTGTTCGGATTAATTATTAAATCTAAAAACCTAATTAACCTAAGGCAATTATCTAGATCTACTCTTGCTAGGGCTAGGTTTAGGGATGGTTTGGAAATGTAATTAAATTTCACCGCTTTCAATACCCGAATGAAGATCTATGAGGAGTTATGGTAATTATCAATAAAGTGGATTAGATCCGTTCGGGAAGGTGTTCCTTTCTCTAGGTTCTTGTCCTTCCTTTAGAGATCCTTACCCTAACCTCCATGGAAAACATCACACCCGGGCCTTTATACTACGGTATCACCGCTACCTCGAGGGATAGAGTGCCGTAGGGAGCGGTATGTGCATGTATGCATGGAGTCCTATAGATTCTATGTGATGGGTAAGAAAGGGATGAGAGATCTCATCTCTCAAAAGCCCTTCCCAAAGCTAACATCTAAACAAGTTCCTAGGGCATGAAATTAAATCTACCTTGGGCAAGGAATTGAAAACTACACTAGGGCAAGAAATTCAATTACTTACAGATGCATCCCTCCAATCATCCATGCAGGGTTGTCAGATCTGAATTTCTGAATGGAGAAGAAACACCGATGCTCTCCAAAAAGAATTTCTGAATTTTTATTAAAAGGAGGCATAAAGAAATTACAATCTTTAGAGTTCTATTTATAGGAAATAGAAACCCTAGGTTACATTTTGATTCGCATATCTAAATTTACAAATATAGCCCTAGGTCAACTTTTCAGCGCCGCCAAAACAAGTCACAGAAATTTCCCAAATCCCAGGCACTAAATGGCCGCGGAACCGCGGTCCAAGCCTGGTTTTGGCCGCGGTTCCGCGGCCAAAATAGAGAGTTGGGCTCTGGGCTTTTGGGTCTTGATTTCTGGATCTTTGGTCTTCTGAATTCTGTAGTTCTTTTCTGAACTTGGCTTCTGATTCTTTCCCAGATTTTCCAGTGAACATTGTTGTGGACTTTAACCCTTCGCTTTGAGTCGATATCTTGAATCTTGCTTTGTGAACCGTCTCTTATGTAGGCTTGATCAAGATTCTCTGTTTGTCGGTCAAAGTCCACTTTTGCATCGTCTTTACATCGTTTTCACGGTTTCCTGTCCAAGAACCTGTAACCTGTAATATGAAGCAGACATGCGTCAAAAGCACCTGTTTATTTATAAAAAGAATAAGAATGGGGAATATAATAATACAATATTATGGTGTGAACAATCTCCTAACCAATATGGGTTCAAGGGTACATCTCTTCACTCCTCTGATATGTGTCGTTGTAATCCTTCAACGTCTTTAGTGAGGTGACGGGTCTCGACAACCATACATTCCATGGACTGTGGGGTCCTTAAACTCATGGACTATGATGTCCTTAAACTTTATGGACTATGCGCTCATTAAACTCATGGACTATGATGTCCTTAAACTTTACAGACTATGATGTCTCTAAACTACCATGGACTTTGAGGTCCTTAAACTCATAGACTTTGATGTCTTTAAACTTTATAGACTATGATGTCTTTAAACTCCACGGACTATGACGTCCTTAAACTTATGGACTGCAATGTCCCTAAACTAAAATAATAGAGCCCAAATGCTCTTTTGTTGGATCTAAATGATCCTGTTAAGAAGATCTTAGTCTAAAATTAGACTACGTATCATTAACAAACGTTTAAGTTGATCTTAGTCTCAAATGAGATTAACGGTCCTTAAACCCCACCCAAAACCAAATCAAAGAAAATACGGATTTGGACTAATCCACGCCCTACGGGCGACAACATAAATTAGTCTCCGTATACAATCCACGGGCAACTAAAAACAAAACAAACACCGAGGACACGAAGTGACCATCTGGAGAAGGAGAAGATGGTTAGCGCGATACGGTAGCGTAATTAACTGCAGGGGCTTGCGCCTGCAGGGAAGAGCGTCCCCACAATAAAAAAACCCATCACCATGAGGGGGAATCTGATGAAGTCTGCTACATCGGCCGCATCCGTCTAAACCTTCGATACATGGTGCCATAAATCAACTTGGCATCTTTGGAGAGGTGGACGGATAAAACCAAATAGTATCTGCCCCCCAAAATTCAGGCCGGACGTCCCAATGTCCCGGTCGCATCTTTTAGGCGGAGAACGGATTCTGGCACGCCCGGTGGGACATTTTCCTATTTCCACTCCACACTTCGTGTGTCGTGTTTCGCGAACGAATCGCGGTTTTCTATGGTTGCCCCTGGATTCGAGGTACTAAGATTGAGTGTCTTGCTCCGTGCAGAAAACAGAAGATCAATGGCTTTCAACTGCACAAACTGCAATAACTCCCACTCTGTCCTTGTGGGGCGAGTGACCTATGGGACTCAAGCTACCTCTGTTTTCACGATGCCAGTGGAACAGGTGATGCAAGCAGCCACTGGGCTGTTCTTTGGGACCATGTTCCCACCAATGAGCATCAACGCCCCTGTACCATCGCAAGAAGCTCAGAAAAACTCGGTCTTTGATCGGCTCACAACTACCGCGGCCCCTCTCAACGGGTCGCCCAAATTCAACGCATCGGTCTTTAACAGACTGGGCCAAAGCTTCAATGGGCCCATGAAGAAGCCCACAATACCTGAAGAGGTTATCCCAAAACGGTTAGCCATTCCTGCTCCTGAAGTCGTCAAAGCGGCTTCTCCTGCTAAGGCGTCGGTCTTCACAAGACTGTCCGTTCCAACTCCCGCTTCAGACGAGATCACCAAAGTTGATTCTCCCGCCCAAAGGTCGATCATTGACAGGTTGGGCGCTTCTTCTCAGCGGACGTCAGTTTTCAAGAGGCCGGCACCGGCGGCAACCCTTCACCAGAGCAGGGGGCATGAGGAAGCCACCCCCATATCTGAGCCAATACCGTCTGCAAGGCATGCTCGACGTCGCCACTGGCGTCGAGTAAGGAAAGCTGGAGGCAGTTCCCTTTCTGGATTTACTCCGCCAGCTCCGACGATGGAAGTTGATGCTGCTGTTCCAACTGGGAACAGTTTTGAACCACTTAACAGGGTGCGCAAAAACTCGCCAACCGTCGTGCTAAAATGATCTCCTCCACCTGTGGAGAACATTATAAAGGCGCAGCCAGAGCAGCCCCCTCAGCGACTGTCCTCTAAAATCCATAGGGTCTGGCTAAGGGTCCAAGACTCTGTGATTAACCAAGATTACTCCTGCCATCCAAAGAAAATGAAGGTTCGACAATAGAAGGACCACCCTGTCATGCCACAGAAGGTGTCATCTACTTGGGTGCCCGCTGCAACGGCCCCCTCAGCTTCGACCGCTCACAAAAGAAGAAGGCCGGAGAAAATCCCCGTGTCTGTGACGAATCTAAAGGGTACTAAACCTAAACTCCCCAAGTCTGGGGGCATGGTGGTGCACACTATTTATATGGCTTCCCGAAAAGAGGAAAGCCGTGCTTCTACGGGTCACCGACCACTCACCCGATCCGTAACAAAAGCTCAGGAGCAACAACAACAAAAGCTCCAAGAGATGCTAACGAAGATGGACGCACTCACTGGGCCAAAAGAAAGACCGGAAATATCGTCGGAACATCGTCAATAACAGGAAACTGATGACGAATTCCTCCGAAGAATGCTCGAGAGGAAAGACAAAGAGGCAGCGGAACAAGCGGCCAATATTAAACAAATGGCGCTTTTATTCTAAGATATGGTCGGAATGATGATACAGCCGGATCCTCCAGCTGAAGACCCCCCGATTATCCTTGAAGACAACAGAGGGGAGACATCGAACCCTCTTCCGGCTCTATCAGCAGCCAAAGAAGAGACGATCTCCAAAGCTGCCCTGGATGACTATATCGCTCAACAGATACGAGTTCATCAGACTAGGAAGCGGCTAGCCAAATTGTTAAGACTGGACGACCCTATCCGGGTTGGTACGACCAAATAAAGTACCCGCCGGGATATACGATCCTTAAATTCCATGTATATAAGGGGACGGGAAATACACACCAGCACGTTGATCAATTGAGGGCTCTGTACTGGGGGTGACTGTTGGGGTCGAAATTTACACCCCGGTAGACAAAGTCAAAATCAAAGTCAACCCCAAGCCAAGCGGGCCCAAGCCCAGGTCAAGTGGGCCAATGCCCGGGTCGAGCCCGAACATGAAGCGGCCGGCCTCCCCACGTACCAAAATAAAAATTTTGTAATAAATAATTTTGTTGTATTTCTTTTATTTTATTTTACGTATAAATGTAAGAAAATGGGCATAAAGACAAATTTTTGTAAAACCCATGGCTTATGTGCAAAAAGAAATGGCACATGAGCCATGGGATAGGCAAAATACTATTTTGTGAAGCCCAAGGGGCTATATGTAAAGTGCATAGCCTATAAAGGCAATGATAATGAAAATATCTCAACAACTTTTTCTCTCTCCAAAAAGAATCCAGATCTGTGATCTTCTCCTTCCTCAAGGTTCTAAAAACCTTCTTCTCTTTTTGAATTAAATCAAGAGTTTTACTCTTCCTTTTATAAAACTAAATAGTTTTTCACTACAAAACCCATAAAGGGGAACTCAGATCTGCCATTAGATCTTAGAAAGGAGAGATTTTTAAAATCTCATATTTCTTGATCTTCAAGATCCGACCAACAAAGGAAGAAGAAGGAGACCCATCTCCAGAAACCCCACTTTGGGGAAGATCCAGGGTTTAAGGGGAGAAGCCCTTCATCAGTTTCAAAACATCCTAGGAGTTTAACTCCTCATACACACACACACACACACAAAAAAAAAATAATAAGTGCTCCTTTCTGGGAGTACAACTCCCATTGCAGGGACCAAGTCCCTTTTGCCGCCCGAGCACCCACGCGCTGACACGTGGGGCGCTAGCGCCCTTGCGTTCAGAGCGCTAGCGCCCGAGCGCCCACGTGCTGACACGTGGGGCACTAGCGCTCAAACCGCTAGCACTCTTGCGCTTAGAGCGCTAGCGCCCAAAGCGCTAGCGCCCGGGCGCCCACGTGCTGACACGTAGGGCGCTAGCGTTCTTGCGCTCAGAGCGCTAGCGCCGGGACGCCCACGTGCCTGACACGTAGGGCGCTAGCACCCAAAGCGCTGGCGCTTTTTCCCACACATCCTTTGAATGCCCTTCCCCCTTTTTTTATTTTTTTATATATATGTATACACACACACACACACATACTCTACAACACTATCCCTCTCAAAAAAATTTAGGCCGGGGCGCTGCCCCGCACCCCGCAAGGGGGCTGCTAGCTCCTTTGACCCCCAACCCACTATCCGGATAGCGGGACCCCCGTAAAAACTCTGGGGGGGCCCGATATATCCAAACCCCCTTCAAAACACAACACTGCACGTTGAGTTCGCATGGCCAGTTTAACCCGTCAATCGGAGGTTCCCTCACTTCAAAGGCGAGGGGTAATTAACGGCAGCTTAGTCCGCGGCTGCCGGAGATTCGGATCCCCACAATCAATAAACCCCAGCCTACCCTAGGCAGGGGGAATCTGTAATGCGCCGGATTAGCGCGTGCGTATTCCCATCTCAATGGGGTGACGAAAAACACCCTACAGGTTCTGGCAAGCCCGGTGGGACCAATCTCTCCTCCCATATCTCGGGTGAAGTGTTCATGCGAACTCATTTAATATATATGCCGATGTTTTTACTGAAATAATGTTTTTTTTTCCGTGCATCAATCAACTTTCCAACGACAATGTCTCCCAAGACGAATTCAGCTTCCAACACGACCCCGACCTCGTACGTGGTCAAGATCAATGCACGTGTGGTTCTCCCCGCAAGCCTCAGTCAACAGTGGGAGGAACTGCCCCGCCAGTTTGGTTCCGTCATCATCTACCCTGCAGGAAGCGTTCATCAGGCAGAAATCACGGTGAAACAAGTGGCCAAGCCGGTCTCAAAGGGCAAGAGGCCGAATGTTGTGATCGCTAAGGCACCACAACCGAAGCTTAAGACGGTGTCTGAACGACTCTCTGGCGTTCTAGCTGGGGGCAAGACTTCCGGTACAAAGGGCAAAATCAAATGTTGCAGATGAGCTCAGGCGATGACTCCAACAAATGCACAATCGAGCGTATCTCCAAAATCCTCCATCGCTCGGTCTACGGCATCTTCCCAAACAGCCAAAGTCTGCCAAGTGCTTAAAGCAGAAAAGTTAAGGCAGAAGAGGCTCAGGTATCGAGCCAATAAGAGGGCCAGGACTTCGGCCAAGTGGAGTCTTGTGAGGTTCCCAAAGTAGGGTTACTCCACGACGATGACTGAGTCGGCCATAAAAATCAGCAATTCCTTCAAACCTCTGAAGTGGGTTCAAAAAAATGCCATGACCGCCAGGATCGAGAAGACAACGGTCCGGACGTTGCTACAAAGAGACGTGTCCCGGCCCCAACAGAAAAATGTAGGGTTGCTAGGCACTGCCACAAGGGTCTAAGAGGCATCAACCATGCCCGATTTAAAATTTAGCCGTGCCGAACAACCCTAACCTAGATCTTTAAACTAGAGTTTATGCGAAAACAAGTATGTTAAACACTTTAACACTAAGTGAGAGGGATTACAACCTTTGTAGATCCGGTCCTTCACTTCTTAAGCTCCGTGTTGAGGTCCCTTCGCTGCGATCATCGTGTTCCTGACTCTCGAGAGGCTTCACGAAGAGAAAGATGCGGTCTTGCTTCCGATCTTCGATAACAAAGATGATCTACCTTGAAGTTTCATTAACACAAGCTAACACTCACTAAATGAAGTGAACACTCTCATCTAAAGGGCAAAGATAGATGAGGATGATGAAGTAGGATTTTTTCACTCTTTTATTTTCTTATTCTCACTCATTTTCATCACTTGGAAAAAAGCTAGAAAGCTTTTTCCATGAAAGAAAGAAGGAAGAAGAAGATGAATAATGAATATCAAACCTTTTGTGATGAATAATAAAAGGATAAAGATGATCAATAATGCAACCATGGTTGACTAAACCTTTGTAGAGAATTAACCAAGGCTAGGGTTTGGGTTAGGTTAAGAATGAGTCACTTGAAAATATCTTTGCAAAAACAAAAGAAAACCTTCTAGAAACATCTAGAAAACATTAACCCAAATCAAACCCTAATATTGTTTAATCTCTACTAAATATGTTGCATTAGTTATCATATCATGTTACAATATTATATAACGCATATATAATATTTATTGTAACAAAATAAAATAATACAATTAACATATATCGCATATATATAATGTATTACCCGAGTGAGAAAAAGAATATTTTAGTGAGATAATATTAGTTAATGTAATTTAATATATCATATATATTATTATACATTAAATTATCGAATCAACACTTGATCCGACAATCCGGCTATATCGCATATAACCGACTAATACGATGACCCGGCTATATCACATATACCCGGCTGATATCTCATATCGTGAGAATCCAATACGGTATCACATACCGCATTATTCTCAGTCACGCACATATCACATATATGCTCCTACTTCGTTTTGCCTGAGCCAAGAAATCTCTGTGTAGGACTCTAAAGAATCGTCAATAAGCCGGCAGTAGGTGATGATCATATCAAACACCCACAAGCTGCAAGCGGTCAGCTAAACGTAACAGCTACCGAGGTATTGAGCGCTCAGAAGATCAACAAGCAAGCATGTACATTCTCCTGTGAATCCAATCAGTAACACTCCCGTACAGTCCGGTCTCGTCGTCTGATATGTCGCATATCTTGCCTAGGGGTGGTAAACGTCAGACCCCAGTAGCTCGATAAGTCGTGTCGATTTGAGGTCTATAACAGTTAGATAAACTACTGATAACACTTACCAGTAAATCTCAGCAACCCTGGCCAGGGATTTCCAGTTATAGCCAATCGAACACAGCACAACATCACCTCCCTATACCGGGAGAGACGAATCCCCTCCTATCGCTCATTGCCTCCATGTGATTCGGGACTGTACCCAAAAGCCACCTTTTTGCACGCTCTCTTGGACGTGGTATGATGGAAATCAAAGCACAGTGGGAATCACACAAGACTCTATGACGATCTCGGGTCAACAGACTACTCTGTACCAGTGTCACCGGAGAACTGCCATCTGACGTAAGGTATAATACTATCTGGGAGTTCTCGGCGAGTCCGTCCAGTGTACCCAGTCTCCACTGAGCACCCGTACACCATCCTTGATGTCAAACACCGATGGATATGGGATCATCCATCGCCCATCATATGGGTCAAGATGCGTATACGCTAGTCTACTCTGGTGTATCGATGCCCTGTCTCGATACACCCTCGACTAGGAACTGTTATAGGATGTACTCGTCGACTACCGTGGCCCTACTAGTATGATCTCATCATAGTCCCAGTAGTCGATTACATATCCTAAGGGCTTTATCAATATGTAACATAAAGACAATCAGAGTACATGTTAAGATAAAGTACAACCAGATAGCGTACTATCATGTTGAGCAAGAAAGTCCTCCCTATATATGTCCAAGCATCCATTACAATATACATCGTATGTACAGTAATGGCCTCTAGGGCATACATATAACTAACAATCTCCCACTTTCCATCTGTTGTAGTATCACATACCCAACAATTAGCTGTGGTTGAAGTATCTCATACTCAACCATCCCATAAAAGTCTCTACTGGGAAAAAGGCCTTTGTGAGTGGATCCGCGCTGTTGTCCTCTGTGTCTACTCTCATAACCTCGATCTCTCTGGAGATCAACCATCTCCGTGATCAGGTGATACTGCCTAAGAATTATATCCGGATTTCTGATGGGACGGGGGTTCCTTGGCATAAGCCACAACTCCATTGTGACACAATGGTAGGAACGAAGTTCATCTCATGAACTTATATATCCAGACTGTCTCTTTGGTAAAGATGTATCTTGCCTTTAATCGTCTAGTATGTCACTGTATCTAGCTTGGAACTCTTCCAACATACCGTCCCTCCACTGTGGGTAAAGACAATGCCTGCGACTGACAATCAGGCGTCCTTATCACCCTGGAACCTTTCCAGTGATTCTCCCCAGGATCGATTGATACCATCTCACTACAACTAGTGAGTATCCTAACATCCAATTAGATCTATCTCATAGATCCAAAACCCAGGATTTAGGAGATATCACTTTGATCCTATATGGAGAATCTTTGTGATAAGCGGAGATTGACCGAGCGTAGCATAGGAAACTCCTTCCCTATCAAGAGTATGCCATCCACGTACTCTACGAAGATCACCACCATACTCCCTACTACCTTTTTGTATATACAAGGTTTATCTACCATTTTGATGAAGTCAAACTCTTTGACTACCACATCAAAACAGACGTTCCAACTCCACGATGCCTGCTTTATCATATAAAGCATCTTGCACACATTTCCGCTGCTCCCACTGTTTACGAAGCCCTCTGGCTGTGTACTTATAGACGTTCTCTTCTAAAACATCATTTAGAAAAGCAGTCATAACACCCAACCACCAGATATCGTAGTCATGGTATATAGCCGTGGCAAGTAGGATCTGGATGGACTTAAGCATAGCTTTGAAAGTCTCAACTTTTCCATGTACACCAAGTAATCTTCTCAAGATTTACTTGCTCCTGATGGGGATTTAACCCTTCAGATAAAGCAACCAAAGTCCATACTTTGTTGGTGTATAAGGATTCCATCTCAGATCGATAAGCATCCAGCCATTCTTACAGAGTCCCACTCCTGATGGCCTGCTCGAAACTTAGTTGGGTCATCATCTCATGATGCAATCCTCGCTCCCCCTGTCATAGAGAAACTGAAGTATCTCTCAGGTGGGTGAGGAACCCTACTAGATCTACGGAGAGGCTGAGGTTCGTTGGAAACTATTGAATCTTTTGGTTCTACCAAATCATCTGTTGTAGTTTGTATAGCTAGAACTCCTTCCAGTTCTACCCCATGACCACTAATTTCTTCACAAGAAATTCCCTTTCACAAAGGTGGCATGTTGAGAAACAAAACATTTTTGTTCCTCGGTTAGGTAGAAGATATTCCCTTGCGAATGCTTGGGATATCCAACAAACTTTCACAGATCTGACTTTATCTCGAGCTTGTCCGGATTTTGCTTTTCAAACATAGGCCGGACAACCCCAAATCTTAACAAACTTAAGATATGGGCTCTTCCCTTTCCATATCACATATGAAGTGGTAGGCAACTGATTTGATTTGAACCCTATTCAATAGGTATGCAGCTTCTCAAGTGCATAACTCCCAAATGGAAATAGGAAACTCATTAGTACTCATTATAGAGCACACCATATCACATAGGGTGCTATTGCTCCGCCCCGATATACCATCGTGCTATGGTGTATTCGGAGGAGTAATGAGAGAGAATCCCATTCTCCTTTAGAATAGTCCAGGAATTCCGTGCTCAAGTATTCTCCTCCTTGATCTCATCAAAGGACATAATACTTATACCCGTATTTTGGTTCTCTACTTCTAACGTATATTCCGTGAATATCTCAAAAGGTTCAGACTTGTGTTTCAACAGGAACATATGTCCAAATCTTGAGAGATAAACAGTGAATGTAATGAAGTACAATGAACCGGTCTTGGCATGTGTAGACAGGGAACCTTACATACATCATCATGTATCAATCTCAAGAGTTCACTAACTCTTTCTCTGTTTCCAATAAACAGAGCTGTGATCATCTTATCTTTGTGACATGACCGGCAAGTTTCACAAGATATAAATTCAAACTAATTTAAATATGCATCTATATGTAACTTAACTAGTCGGGTCACATTGATATGACCTAGTAAACAATACCTCAAAAATGATTCGTTCATTTCTGAACTCTTCCTCTTGTGTGTGTTCTGTATAGTAAGAACTGTAGTTTGATTTAGAACGTCAATGCTTTTAGATAACGTGCCTGAACCGATCAACTCTTGATATAGGAAATGTTCAAAACATTATCCAACAATACAAAATTATATCCTTTCTTTACTAATAAAGAGACTGATATGATGTTGTATATCAGGTTCGGTATCTAATAACATTCGTTCAGAATCAATGTATTCTGGTAATACAGGGTGATAGTGACCAACAGATTTGGCTGCAACACTTGCACCATTTTCTATCTCATGAAACTTATCACCCGTTCTCAGTTCTTTACCTTTCTGTAGCCCATGTAACAAATTACATATGTGGGATCCTGATCCGGTATCAAATACCCAGGACGTAAAGGATATTGAGAAACAGTTCTCTATAATGAACACACCCGAAGAAGATGCATCAGCATGCACTTTCTTCGTTTGGGCGGCACGAGAATTCTGGTAATCCCCTATTTCCTGCTCTGTCTTATAACAATTATAAGTTGGAGCGGGACCAACGTTCCCCAGCTCAGTATAACAAGCGGGTTCGGTCAATTCATCTGTTTTATTATCTTAATTAAGGTGTGATATGGTCGCTACCTGGAGAGAGAGAGAGAAGAAAACACTCAGTGTATGCTCTTGCAAGATTAGATTGGTTATCTAATATATCTAATCAGGATGTCTCCCACTGTTTTAATCAAATCATCCTTCAAACCCTAAAAAGAAAGACTAGCCAGGATTAATTACATGCTAAAAGTTCGCCAATTTTTCAGCCAGGCCAGTGCCGGTACTTTGAGGGAGGTCCCCCATGCTTTCGCACGAACCTAATTAAAGTAAATCTCGTTTTCCCGTAGGTGTAACCCCGTTAATACCTTTCTAGACACCTACTTGATCGGCTAATTGTAATGTGTAAAACTCTCCCAGGAGTAACTCTTACTCACAGCGGGTATCGGGATCCAACTATCTCATAGAAGGTATGCAATCTCATTGCAAATTTCAACACTTGAAATTCCCGATAATATTTTGCCCCGAGCGATCCATGACCTTGAAAAGGTCAACAAACCATAGACCGCAAGTCAAGTTCAGCCCGTCATTTCCTGATCTGAATTAAACCCACTCGCACGACCCTTGACAAGGTCAACAAAGTCGCACGACTACCCTAATCCAATCGCATCATATGCTTATACAGATAAGCAGTAATCAGCTACCGCACACTACGCCTTGACAAGGTCAACAAACGCAGCACGAATACTAACTATTACTTATCTGAAATGACGGAGGGCTACGACAGGTTTTTAAGAAAATTCTTTGCGTAATGAACTTGATATCGTTGTAGAATCGAGTGATTTTTAAATGGAGTGTTTTTTAGGCTTTTCTAGTTTTGCTAAAGGGGTCACTTCCGGAGAAGGGATCGTCGGCATTTTCCTCATCGAATAAGGTGCAAGATATTTCATAAATATCACTATGCAAAGCAAGAACTATAGAGGCAATCAAAAGACAGACCGATTTTGTAGCATCTGCTAGTTTCACTAAAAAGGTCACTCCCGGTGAAGAGATCTCGGCTCTTTCCTTATCGAATAAGGTGCTGGATGTTCTACAAGGAACACCGCTATGCAAAGCAAGAACTAGAGCTACCAGTTTTTAAATAAGTTTCTACAACATCTTTAGGTTTCTTTTTAGTTTTATTAATCTCATTAATGAAGTCCTATTTTATTATGCTTCACAAGCATCACATTTGAAACGAAATCTGCAATATAACATATATCACATATATATAATATAAACATTCGTCTCAGGCAGTAATATGATCTCATCACAGAACATTGCAGCAGAAGAACTGATTTGTCTCAAAAACTATCTATTAACCGCAATCAAGAACAGCGTCGCTTGTAGCTAGCCGGTGAGTACGGGTCGATTCACAGAGATTTTGTGAATTTCCTAATCGCTCTTACGAGTTAAATCCAAACGGTGTGAATGGATTAATTAAATCTAAAAACTAAATTAATCTAGGGCAATTGAATTAAAGATCTAACTATCTAACTAGGGCAAGGAATTAAATTTAATCTAGGGCAGAGAATGAAAAATTACCTACTTACTTTACAGAAGGCTCTCTCCAAACATCAACACAAGACTTGTCAGATCTGAATTCATGAAATGAAAAGAGGCACCGATGCTTTCCAAAAGAAATCTAAATTTTATTCATAGAAAGAGGCATATGGAGGCATAGCCTTTACAATGATTTAGAGTTCCTATTTATAGAGAATAGGAAACCCTAGGTTACAATTGATTCGCACGTCTACATTTACCAAAATATCCTTAGGAAGACCTAGTCAAAGTAGACTCCAAGCTTTGGTAAAATTTTATGTCTCTGTCTCTTTAAAAGGAAGTATTGGGCCTTGAAATTTCCTTTGTTGGCTCTTCAGTCTTTGGGCTTCCTTATTATATGGTTCTTTTATTAAAATAGCTTCTATGTTTCTTCTAGATCTCCAGTGAATAATTGCGGTGGACTTTTAACCGTTCGCTTTGTAATCTTGGACCTTGCATTGCCTTATACTTTATAAATTTTATCTTTGATGTAGGCTTGATCAAGAGTCTTCTGTTTGTTGGTCAAAGTCCACTTTTGCATCGTCTTTTCATCGTTTTCACTGTTTTCTGTCCAAGAACCTGTAACCTGTAATATGTAGCAGACATGCGTCAAAAGCACCTGTTTTATTGTAAAATGAATAAGGATGGAGAATATAATAATGCAATATTATGGTGTGAACAAATACCCCCAAACTTATCTTTTGCTCGTCCTCGAGCAAACTTATTTTTTTATTCTCGACAAAAAACCTAACCGCACTTTCGCAGGGAATCGGGATTGCACTGAGCTCGTGCAACAAGCCGTTAAATTTCTAGGTGTCCCTAGTAGGAGGAGTGTTATCTCCTGAGGGTTTTCAGCGGATACTACCCACAAAATCCTATCAATTTGGCTTTCCGACTTTAATTCTCCAATTAGGTTTTCTAATAAGGAATTCTATTATCGTCGACTCGTAAATTATCCACCCATATTCTTCACACTTCCTCATCATCTAACTTAAGATTATATATGTTCTGCAGACACTACTACAAATAAGGGTTGCCCCTACGGATTTATCCGTAGGGGCAAACCACTGCCCCTACGGATATATGCGTAGGGGCGAAAAAATACCCCGTAGGTGCAAAGGCCGCAGGTGCAAGTTGAGGCCCTGAACTTGCCCCTACGGGCAAATTCTTGCCCCTACGGATATATCTGTAGGTTTCCTTGACCTTACGGATTACTCCGTAGGGGCAATCAAATCATATATTTTTTATGTTTTTTTGAATATATTGTATGTACCTACGGCTATAACTGTAGGTCCTTGTTATACCCCTACGGATATATCCGTAGGTAATATGCCGTAGGGGCAAAATATCAGGAAACCTGATATTTGGCCCTTACGGATAACTCAGTAGGGGATAGACAGTGGCCCCTACGGACATATCCGTAGGGGCACTCCCAACACTCTGCACTGATATCAGGGGGGAAAATATCAGGTTTCCTGATAGTTTGCCCCTACGGACATATCCGTAGAGGCAACATATATACCTACGGCTTAATCCGTAGGTGCATATTGTCTGTATTTTTTTTTTAAAAATGGGCTGCTAGATTTTTTCCCGCCCTGTGCACAATACTATATACATCAATCAAATCATATATTGCAGTATTCATAATCACATCTCACGCATATATATAATATACAAAAGAAACCCAAAAACTGAATATGATATAAATACAAACCAATATCAATATCGTTTCAAAATGTAGTACAATGTGATATAAATAAATACATGTTTCAAAAAATAAGAACCAAAAAGCTGCCCTAGTTCGGTCCAGCTCCACCTCTGAATAACGTTAGAATAACGCGCGCCTGCTCCTCGGTCAATAAACTCTGCAATGCGTCGCGAGCGGGAGTCTGAGCGGCATGTGGAGCTGGTGATGTGGTCTGCGCAGCCGCCGTCGAGGTAGTCGCTTGCGGAGCCGCGGCTGCGGGAGTCTGAGTGGGCGGTGGAGCTACAGGAGCTGTCTGCGGAACCGCAGCCGATGTAGTGGCTTGCGGAGCCGCAGCCGAAGGAGATGCATGTGGAGGCTCGGCCGATCTACCCTGTCGCGTCTGGACATAACGTGTGTAAGAAGCGTGTAAGAACTGTGTATTATTCGAATTCGTATCATTATTAAGTTATTTCGAAACCCTGTTTGGATATCTAGTTTGGAAAAGCGTTGTTTATTTTAATTACATATGTATGTATGATTAATCAAACTTAAGTCTAAAACCAAATAAGCTCAAGCTACGTACTAATTATGAATATGTTGATATGTATATAATATGAAATGATATTTTACTATAAAGTAGTATACATACCAGCATCTCCTTCAACTCCTGAACGGTGGCCCTCAAGCTATCCAGTTCCTGATGGACATGCCGGTCACTGGAGACGGAGGAAGTAACCGCCGGGGTCGAGTCCAACCTCATATGGGCCCTGCTAGGGCCCAATCCCCGGCCTCTCTCCCAACCTCCGTGGTGCCCTCCGTGTGCGGCGTCCAAAACTGGGGTCAGCAGCCTCGGATCGTTCTGTCCGGTAAAATTGATCCCCGAGGCCTGGGCCTGCTCAACCACCCGCGCCCCTACGGATTACTCCGTAGGGGCAATCAAATCATATATTTTTTATGTTTTTTTGAATATATTGTATGTACCTACGGCTATAACCGTAGGTCCTTGTTATACCCCTACGGATATATCCGTAGGTAATATGCCGTAGGGGAAAAATATCAGGAAACCTGATATTTGGCCCCTACGGATAACTCAGTAGGGGATAGACAGTGGCCCCTACGGACATATCCGTAGGGGCACTCCCAACACTCTGCACTGAGATCAGGGGGGAAAATATCAGGTTTCCTGATAGTTTGCCCCTACGGACATATCCGTAGGGGCAACATATATACCTACGGCTTAATCCGTAGGTACATATTGTCTGTATTTTTTTTTTAAAAATGGGCTGCTAGATTTTTTCCCGCCCTGTGCACAATACTATATACATCAATCAAATCATATATTGCAGTATTCATAATCACATCTCATGCATATATATAATATACAAAAGAAACCCAAAAACTGAATATGATATAAATACAAACCAATATCAATATCGTTTCAAAATGTAGTACAATGTGATATAAATAAATACATGTTTCAAAAAATAAGAACCAAAAAGCTACCCTAGTTCGGTCCAGCTCCACCTCTGAATAACGTTAGAATAACGTGCGCCTGCTCCTCGGTCAATAAACTCTGCAATGCGTCGCGAGCGGGAGTCTGAGCGGCATGTGGAGCTGGCGATGTGGTCTGCGCAGCCGCCGTCGAGGTAGTCGCTTGCGGAGCCGCGGCTGCGGGAGTCTGAGTGGGCGGTGGAGCTACAGGAGCTGTCTGCGGAACCGCAGCCGATGTAGTGGCTTGCGGAGCCGCAGCCGAAGGAGATGCATGTGGAGGCTTGGCCGATCTACCCTGTCGCGTCTGGACATAACGTGTGTAAGAAGTGTGTAAGAACTGTGTATTATTCGAATTCGTATCATTATTAAGTTATTTCGAAACCCTGTTTGGATATCTAGTTTGGAAAAGCGTTGTTTATTTTAATTACATATGTATGTATGATTAATCAAACTTAAGTCTAAAACCAAATAAGCTCAAGCTACGTACTAATTATGGATATGTTGATATGTATATAATATGAAATGATATTTTACTATAAAGTAGTATACATACCAGCATCTCCTTCAACTCCTGAACGGTGGCCCTCAAGCTATCCAGTTCCTGATGGACATGCCGGTCACTGGAGACGGAGGAAGTAACCGCCGGGGTCGAGTCCAACCTCATATGAGCCCTGCTAGGGCCCAATCCCCGGCCTCTCTCCCAACCTCCGTGGTGCCCTCCGTGTGCGGCGTCCAAAACTGGGGCCAGCAGCCTCGGATCGTTCTGTCCGGTAAAATCGATCCCCGAGACCTGGGCCTGCTCAACCACCCGCGCCCCTACGGATTACTCCGTAGGGGCAATCAAATCATATATTTTTTATGTTTTTTTGAATATATTGTATGTACCTACGGCTATAACTGTAGGTCCTTGTTATACCCCTACGGATATATCCGTAGGTAATATGCCGTAGGGGCAAAATATCAGGAAACCTGATATTTGGCCCTTACGGATAACTCAGTAGGGGATAGACAGTGGCCCCTACGGACATATCCGTAGGGGCACTCCCAACACTCTGCACTGATATCAGGGGGGAAATATCAGGTTTCCTGATAGTTTGCCCCTACGGACATATCCGTAGGGGCAACATATATACCTACGGCTTAATCCGTAGGTGCATATTGTCTGTATTTTTTTTTTAAAAATGGGCTGCTAGATTTTTTCCCGCCCTGTGCACAATACTATATACATCAATCAAATCATATATTGCAGTATTCATAATCACATCTCACGCATATATATAATATACAAAAGAAACCCAAAAACTGAATATGATATAAATACAAACCAATATCAATATCGTTTCAAAATGTAGTACAATGTGATATAAATAAATACATGTTTCAAAAAATAAGAACCAAAAAGCTGCCCTAGTTCGGTCCAGCTCCACCTCTGAATAACGTTAGAATAACGCGCGCCTGCTCCTCGGTCAATAAACTCTGCAATGCGTCGCGAGCGGGAGTCTGAGCGGCATGTGGAGCTGGTGATGTGGTCTGCGCAGCCGCCGTCGAGGTAGTCGCTTGCGGAGCCGCGGCTGTGGGAGTCTGAGTGGGCGGTGGAGCTACAGGAGCTGTCTGCGAAACCGCAGCCGATGTAGTGGCTTGCGGAGCCGCAGCCGAAGGAGATGCATGTGGAGGCTCGGCCAATCTACCCTGTCGCGTCTGGACATAACGTGTGTAAGAAGCGTGTAAGAACTGTGTATTATTCGAATTCGTATCATTATTAAGTTATTTCGAAACCCTGTTTGGATATCTAGTTTGGAAAAGCGTTGTTTATTTTAATTACATATGTATGTATGATTAATCAAACTTAAGTCTAAAACCAAATAAGCTCAAGCTACGTACTAATTATGAATATGTTGATATGTATATAATATGAAATGATATTTTACTATAAAGTAGTATACATACCAGCATCTCCTTCAACTCCTGAACGGTGGCCCTCAAGCTATCCAGTTCCTGATGGACATGCCGGTCACTGGAGAAGGAGGAAGTAACCGCCGGGGTCGAGTCCAACCTCATATGGGCCCTGCTAGGGCCCAATCCCCGGCCTCTCTCCCAACCTCTGTGGTGCCCTCCGTGTGCGGCGTCCAAAACTGGGTCAGCAGCCTCGGATCGTTCCGTCCGGTAAAATCGATCCCCGAGACCTGGGCCTGCTCAACCACCCGCGCCCCTACGGATTACTCCGTAGGGGCAATCAAATCATATATTTTTTTATGTTTTTTTGAATATATTGTATGTACCTACGGCTATAACCGTAGGTCCTTGTTATACCCCTACGGATATATCCGTAGGTAATATGCCGTAGGGGCAAAATATCAGGAAACCTGATATTTGGCCCTTACGGATAACTCAGTAGGGGATAGACAGTGGCCCCTACGGACATATCCGTAGGGGCACTCCCAACACTCTGCATTGATATCAAGAGGGAAAATATCAGGTTTCCTGATAGTTTGCCCCTACGGACATATCCGTAGGGGCAACATATATACCTACGGCTTAATCCGTAGGTACATATTGTCTGTATTTTTTTTTTAAAAATGGGCTGCTAGATTTTTTCCCGCCCTGTGCACAATACTATATACATCAATCAAATCATATATTGCAGTATTCATAATCACATCTCACGCATATATATAATATACAAAAGAAACCCAAAAACTGAATATGATATAAATACAAACCAATATCAATATCGTTTCAAAATGTAGTACAATGTGATATAAATAAATACATGTTTCAAAAAATAAGAACCAAAAAGCTACCCTAGTTCGGTCCAGCTTCACCTCTGAATAACGTTAGAATAACGCGCGCCTGCTCCTCGGTCAATAAACTCTGCAATGCGTCGCGAGCGGGAGTCTGAGCGGCATGTGGAGCTGGCGATGTGGTCTGCGCAGCCGCTGTCGAGGTAGTCTCTTGCGGAACCGCGGCTGTGGGAGTCTGAGTGGGCGGTGGAGCTACAGGAGCTGTCTGCGGAACCGCAGCCGATGTAGTGGCTTGCGGAGCCGCTGCCGAAGGAGATGCATGTGGAGGCTCGGCCGATCTACCCTGTCGCGTCTGGACATAACGTGTGTAAGAAGCGTGTAAGAACTGTGTATTATTCGAATTCGTATCATTATTAAGTTATTTCGAAACCCTGTTTGGATATCTAGTTTGGAAAAGCGTTGTTTATTTTAATTACATATGTATGTATGATTAATCAAACTTAAGTCTAAAACCAAATAAGCTCAAGCTACGTACTAATAATGGATATGTTGATATGTATATAATATGAAATGATATTTTACTATAAAGTAGTATACATACCAGCATCTCCTTCAACTCCTGAACGGTGGCCCTCAAGCTATCCAGTTCCTGATGGACATGCCGGTCACTGGAGACGGAGGAAGTAACCGCCGGGGTCGAGTCCAACCTCATATGGGCCTTGCTAGGGCCCAATACCCGGCCTCTCTCCCAACCTCCGTGGTGCCCTCCGTGTGCGGCGTCCAAAACTGGGGTCAGCAGGCTCGGATCATTCTGTCCTATAAAATCGATACCCGAGGCCTGGGCCTGCTCAACCACCCGCGCCCCTATGGATTACTCCGTAGGGGCAATCAAATCATATATTTTTTATGTTTTTTTGAATATATTGTATGCACCTACGGCTATAACCGTAGGTCCTTGTTATACCCCTACGGATATATCCGTAGGTAATATGCCGTAGGGGCAAAATATCAGGAAACCTGATATTTGGCCCCTACGGATAACTCAGTAGGGGATAGATAGTGGCCCCTACGGACATATCCGTAGGGGCACTCCCAACACTCTGCACTGAGATCAGGGGGGAAAATATCAGGTTTCCTGATAGTTTGCCCCTACGGACATATCCGTAGGGGCAACATATATACCTACGGCTTAATCCGTAGGTACATATTGTATGTATTTTTTTTTTAAAAATGGGCTGCTTGATTTTTTCCCGCCCTGTGTACAATACTATATACATCAATCAAATCATATATTGCAGTATTCATAATCACATCTCACGCATATATATAATATACAAAAGAAACCCAAAAACTGAATATGATATAAATACAAACCAATATCAATATCGTTTCAAAATGTAGTACAATGTGATATAAATAAATACATGTTTCAAAAAATAAGAACCAAAAAGCTACCCTAGTTCGGTCCAGCTCCACCTCTGAATAACGTTAGAATAACGCGCGCCTGCTCCTCGGTCAATAAACTCTGCAATGCGTCGCGAGCGGAAGTGCGAGCGGCATCTGGAGCTGGCGATGTGGTCTGCGCAGCCGCCGTCGAGGTAGTCGCTTGCGGAGCCGCGGTTGCGGGAGTCTGAGTGAGCGGTGGAGCTACAGGAGCTGTCTGCGGAACCGCAGCCGATGTAGTGGCTTGCGGAGTCGCAGCCGAAGGAGATGCATGTGGAGGCTCGGCCGATCTACCCTGTCGCGTCTGGACATAACGTGTGTAAGAAGCGTGTAAGAACTGTGTATTATTCAAATTCGTATCATTATTAAGTTATTTCGAAACCCTGTTTGGATATCTAGTTTGGAAAAGCGTTGTTTATTTTAATTACATATGTATGTATGATTAATCAAACTTAAGTCTAAAACCAAATAAGCTCAAGCTACGTACTAATTATGGATATGTTGATATGTATATAATATGAAATGATATTTTACTATAAAGTAGTATACATACCAGCATCTCCTTCAACTCCTGAACGGTGGCCCTCAAGCTATCCAGTTCCTGATGGACATGCCGGTCACTGGAGACGGAGAAAGTAACCGCCGGGGTCGAGTCCAACCTCATATGGGCCCTGCTAGGGCCCAATCCCCGGACTCTCTCCCAACCTCCGTGGTGCCCTCCGTGTGTGGCGTCCAAAACTGAGGCCAGCAGCCTCGGATCGTTCTGTCCGGTAAAATCGATCCCCGAGGCCTGGGCCTGCTCAACCACCCGCTCCTACACCCACATTAAGCAGTATAGTATAAGTATAAAATTTAAACTTGAACCTTCCAAAACTAAAATTTCAAATTTGGGTAGAAAAAATATTAACACTTACGCAGTACTCCTGGGTAGCGACGTCGGGATATCGAAGCTCGTCCGTGGCGGGATCTGTCGAGGTGCCGTGGACGGCAAGATATGCGGACAGCACGCTCGGTGTACCACCTGACGCCACGGTCCGAGATGTCTGCAATATTAGAAAGTAACTCTTAATATTAGAAATATTAGAGAATAACTCTTAATATTGCAGAATATTAGAGAATAACTCTTAATTTACCGATAACTCCATGGCTCGAGTAATGTTCCTCGAGCCACCTGTGTAAGTGGGGCGACCCATCTTCGCCGACTTCCTGTTCTCCGTATTCTGAGCGGCCTGTTTCTGCACAACGCATTAACATTTAGTTTTCTAATTAAGAAACACAAAGAAATAAATTATATCATAAATAATGAATTAAATTTAAAATACATACCTGTTTGCGTTCGGAGTCGAAATAAGCGCACAATAGAGGCCGTGTCTCTACGTCGACTTTCGCAAACGCCGGAGTAGATAGGAGGGCCACTCTCTCTGCCTCGGGGGTCGCTATCTACAGGGAGTAGCAGTCGGCCTTCAGCTCATTCCTGTTGTATCGGACCTTGGCCTGCATGTTCTTCATCAGGCCATTATACAGAGCATGAAGGTCGAGCACCCTCCCCGGGTGATCAGGGTCGGCTACAGGCTGAAAATCGTAATCCAGCTGAAAATACAAAAAAAAACATTGTTATTAGATTGCAAGTGTTAATAATAAATATATTGGATAGATCAAATGAAAATATATATTAATACATACCCGAGCCTGATCAAAGAAGAGGGCGAATGAGCGCTGGTGCTGCTCGCCCCACTCAACGTGAAGTGGATAGTTCTTCACGATCCGGCTCTCGTCCCCCAAATACCGGCCGAACCTCCCGGCATGAGGACCGGTATAGCGATAGTCAAGGGTAAAAAATAGGGGGAATGCTGCCTCCCCCCTAGCTCTATCAGGCCTCAGCCTATGGGACTGATTCGGGCCTCGAGTCCCCCTCTGGGGATGGAGAGGCCCTGCGTCTGCACGAAATATCAAGACAATCAATAATAAGACAAAGTTGTATTAAGAAATCAAGGTTAAACAAAAATTCAAGTGTGATATATACCTCCGGTGACTAGCACACGAGCCTGGGCCCGAGCAGCAGCACGAGCGGGACGATAGTTCCTCCGGTGAGGAACAACCGGGGTCCCGGACCCGGACGTATCCCCTCCAACTATAAAATAAACATCGACGCTAAATTTCCATGAAGTTCATATTTATTCTATAGAGCATATGTAAAATGAATAAATATTTTAAATTTATTCATACTAACCTGCAGACGATGCGGAGGGTATGGAAGCGGCAGGAGTGGCCCCTGTGGAAGGTGTGGACGCACCACCTATAATTAGACAATTAAAAATAGATTATATAAGTAATTGCAAAAAGAATGTGTAGATCAATAATATAACGTTCTAAATCAATATGCATGCACTATAGGATATATAAACATACCCGCAGGTGCGGTGGTGTCACCACCTACAGCTAGACAATAATAAAAATTGCTAAGTAAGAGCAAAAGGAATGTGTGTATTTATGATATAGCATTCTAAATCAATATACATACACTATATGATATATAAACATACCTGGAGGAGCGGGGGTGGCCTCTGTCCCAGATGTGGACGCATCACTAACAACTAGACAATCAAACATTGACAATATAAGTAATTTTGACATAAACATGCATGAATATCTGTAATATTACATTCAAAATGGATATGCGTGCAGTATACCTGGAGGTGTGGCCAAATCAACACGGAAGGAGGCATCCGAAGGGGTCTCCGATCTGGGTGCAAGACCGGCCCTCTGAAGCTCCCTACGGAGCTCTCCGGGCGGCAGAACCGCTCTGCCTCTGCCTCTGCCTCTGCCGCGGCTAGAGCTCCTGCCGCCCCTCGCTGCTCCCGACATCGTCATCAAATCTAGATAAACGGTTCGTGGACGCATTAGACAATCATTAAAAGTATTGACTATATATGATCTAGAGCGTAAAATGTGAAGTAATAATATAACATTACTAATAACCTTTTTCGTTTCGTGGGTGCATCATACATATCTACTTGGATTTCATCGTCGATGTCATTTCTAACCCACGTAACTTCATGATCGGTCGAAGACAACCCGTCCTTCGAAACAGACGGTCGGAGCACTTTAAGCCTTCTCTCTTCTTCGTCCTCATCGCTGTCCTCGTATTCTGGGACATCGTAGACATCTCTAGGTTTCCATCGGCATACAACACTCCACCCCGGATGCTTCAAACACTGTGAGTAGTATACTTGGAACGCTTGGTTCGGAAAGATAAACGGATCGTCCTGACCGTAAAATCGAAGTGTGTTCACACTGGTCAATCCATATTCATCTTTCTAAGTCCCAAGACTGCTTCTCCACCTGTCCGTATCGGTTCGCGGATCGTACCAAGTACACTGGAATATATAAAAGGGTTCTGATCGTCCGGGATAGTGGATGCCGAGTATACAATTTAAGTATCCATAGTAAATCACACCGTCCGATCCTACCGTCGCAATCCCACTATTCTGAGTGGTTCTAGATGTTTCTATGTCCTTAACTTCGAATTTGTATCCAAGGACACCAAATCCTTTGTAATATGCAACCTCCATACTAGGAAATTGAGCTAAACATCTTGAATCACACTCAAATGATGCAGACAAGTTCGGATCGTGGATCTAACAAAACAAATTTTACGATAAATACATAACGATACAAGTTTAGATTAAAACTGATAGCAATAAAATGTAATTCGAATAACTTACATGCTCTGTGACTCAATCACAAAAATTATCCTGATGGTATTTTTCCAAACGTTCTTCGTTCCAATCAGGATGCCCCTCACGTACCTCGTTAAAATGAGTTCTGTTTTTGACAAATAATTGTGACATTAATATTATGTCATTTCATACACACACAAACACAGATATAACAATTAATCCAAAAGAACTTACTCTCTAATTTGTTCAAGACATGCGCAATTAAGCAAGATAAACCGGTATATCTTGTTGATAAACATAGTGTCTACCCTCTTATACTCGGCTTTACCATATGGCCCGTCTTGAATTCTTCGTGGTTGGTTAAGCCTTGTCTCAATGTTCTCGTCCAGATAGCGGGAAAAAAATGTGGTTGCTTCATCAAGAAGATAACCTTGCATGATAGAACCCTCTGGTCGATTTTTATTGCGTATATACTTCTTAAGAGTGTAAAGGTACCTAATGAGAATATGTTGAATAAATAAACACGGGCATACAGGACAACAATAAATTTATAAATTGCGCGAAACGAAAAATTACACGTACCTCTCGACGGGATACATCCATCGATATTGTACCGGTCCGGCTAACTTCGCCTCAGTTGCAAGATGAACCGTCAAGTGTATTATGATATCGAAGAATGACGGTGGGAAAATAGGCTGAAACTTGCAAAGTATCAACGCAATAGAATTTTCTAGTTTATCCAGCGTCGCAACCTCCAGTGTTTTAGCACACAACTCCCTGAAAAAACAACATAGGTCGTTGATTACTAGACCAACCGAGTCGGGGAGAAAAGTCCTGAGGGCTAATGGAAGAAGGTGCTCCACGATAACATGGTGATCATGACTCTTCAGCCCATCGATCTTGCCCTTCACAATTTTTATTTTCTTGCTGAATGATCCTGAGAAACCTGTGGGGACTTTCAAATCATGCAACACCTACAGGAATCTTTTCTTCTCCGGTTGTGACATATGATAAGCGGCATTGGGAAGTACAAACTTGCCCGGTTTACCCGCTACCGGTTTAGGGTGCAGTTCACTTCTTATTCCCCACTCTTGTAGATCCATCCGGGCATTCATGTTGTCTTTCGATTTTCCGTCTTTACACAGAAGCAAGTTAAGTATGTGCTCTGATACTCCCTTCTCTATATGCATGACGTCCAGACAATGACGCACTAAATTTGTAGACCAGTACGGAAGCTCGAAGAAAATGCTTAACTTGTTCCAATATTGTGGTTTGACCTGTTTCGTCGGATCCATCCCGAAGGTCACGTTATTGTAACCATCCCATTTAGCAGTCACGTCCTCTCCGGACAATGGGGATGGAGGCCCAAGAAGCTCCTGATGACCATCAAAGTGAACCGTATCTAACCTATAGGGGTGGTCTGGAGGCAGAAAACGTCGATGGCCGCAATAACAAACCTTCCTGCTAAAATTCAAAAATTTAGATGTTGTGTGTTCATGGCAATGAGGACATGCTTTGTGACCATGTACGGACCAACCTGATAGCATTCCATACGTAGGAAAGTCATTAATTGTTCACATTAAAGCCGCACGCAGTATGAAGGTTGTATTTGTGTTTGAATCATATGTCTCTACACCATCAATGAACAAAGTTTTCAGCTCCTCGATCAGAGGTCGGAGATAGACGTCGATATTGTTCCCCGGTGAGTTTGGTCCGTCGATAAGAAGAGGCATCATAAAGTATGATTGGTCTATAGCCAACCAAGGCGACAGATTATAAATTATCATTACAACGGGCCATGTACTGTGACTTCCAGCCATATAGTTGATGGGCAGAAGCCATCGGTAGCCAGTCCGAGCCGGACATTGCGAGGATCGCTACTGAATATTGCGTGCCTCCTATCGAAATCCTTCCATGCCGGTGAATCTCTTGGATGGCTCATTTTTCCATTTTCGCTTGGAGGAGCACGGTGATGCCAAATCATTGCCTCGGCTGTTTTCTTGCACCTGAATAGCCTTTGTAGCCTCTGTGTTATGGGAAAGTATCGTGCTATCTTCACAGGTATATCAGGCTTCTTATCAGAATCTTTCGGCTTATACCTGGCCTCTCCGCATGTTGGACACTCTTTCAAATCTGAATTCTCTTTCCGGTACAACACGCAATTTTTAGGACATGCTTGAATCTTCTCGCACTTTAGACCCAAATCAGACATCATCTTCTGGGCTTCGTACCAGCTTTCGGGCACATTATTTCCCGGAGGCATAGAATCTTTCAAGAACGAAAGAAGCATTGTGAATGACTTGTTGCTCCATCCATTTAGGCACTTAATCTGGAAAAGTTGGACGAACCATAAGAGGGTGGAATACTTCGCATTCTCATAAATTGGTTTCCTAGCATCATTCATGAAATTTTCATATTTATCCACACACGGTCCCTGACCGGAAGGAATGTCATCTTCGGTACGAATAGATTCACCTAGGGCAGCCTCTACCATATCCTCCATTTCTTCTGATGGAAATAAATTTCCGTCTCCTGCCGTATTACCGAATTCTTCTTCTTCTCCTGCCGCATTATCGTGTTCTCCTTATTCTTCTACCGCAGTATTGCATTCTTCTCCTTCCCCGTGATATTTCCAAGTTGAATAAAGTCTAGTAAACCCATGTTTTACAATATGAAGCTCTGCCAATTCTACCTTCTGCCAGTACTTATTGCCACATCTATCGCACGGACAGAGAATCTTCTCTATTATGATCTTATTATGTGCGCGTGCAAATTCAAGGAAAGCAGCAACTCCTGCGACAAACTTAGGTTGCATACGTTGTTTCCGATCCACATACATCCAGTCCTTAACTCTGACGTACTCATGGGCCATGTTAGACTGAATAACATATAAATTGTAAGTTATGCTGACTATATTGAGAAATATAAGAACGAGATAGTTACTGACAAAGGAGAAAATCCATGTATATGCTTTGTGTGTGCGTTTGTCGTTGAAAAGAATAAATTATCGCACGTATGTTAACCGATAGACGGGGACTAAGTGGCGCTTTTAGTTTCATATATGAGTATCGATGGGAATATGAAGGTTTCATATTATCATATATTGGTTTTAACCCGAACATCTCGAATCGCTCTCTAGTTATGCGTTTGTATGTGTGTGTTCCGGCTGTCGGGGGTAGGCTTCTATCCCATTAAGAATGTATAGAGCGAACGCCCATCACTTGTGCTTTCAACCGTTTCGAGTAAATTTCGGCAGCACCTCCCCGCTGTTCTCCGAGTACACTGTAATAGAATAGATAATCATTTCAAAGCTATGAAACAATGTTGAAATGAACATCTAATCTATCTTTGTACACGGAGAACCAGCGGAAAGGTACCGACGAAATATCTCGAAACGGATGAAAACACAAGTGAATGAAGGCGTTTGCTTTATACATTCTTAACTTGTCCACATGGGACAAATCTATGGGTTACCATACGATTGAATTTTCTCATCGCGTAGACTATACGACGGTTGTTAGTATCGAGCTATACTGTCCGATATTTAACAACTTTCGTATAGTTCTAGGTCACGACGAGCATCGCACGTATGTTAACCGATAGACGGAGACTAAGTGGCGCTTTTAGTTTCATATATGAGTTTCGATGGGGATATGAAGGTTTCATATTATCATCGAGTATCATATATTGGTTTTAACCCGAACATCTCGAATCGCTCTCTAATTATGCGTTTGTTGTGTATTCTTGTTGTATGTGTGTGTTCCGGCTGTGGGGGGTAGGCTTCTATCCCATTACGAATGTATAGAGCGAACGCCCATGCCCCTTTTACCAATCAAGAGAACACTACTAATAACTTATTGATAACATAAACAATATAATAATATTTTAGTATGTCAGGTTAAAATAATTGTATTAGCAAATACATTTTAGATAGTTATATAGACTACAAATTTCCAGAGAGAAAAAGTGGATGGGCAAGGAGAACAGAAGTTCCACTGTATTCACTTTTTGGATGGAACGATTTTGGTAGGCGGAAATCTATCATATACCAAAAAAGTTCTAACTGAAACCATCAACTTCCAATATTAGATTCATTCATAACTAACAATAAAAGGTTCTACTTCTCATTTTATTTGACTGACACCAAATAAACCTATCCCATTAAAGATATACTTCAAAGTTCCAAACACCAATTCCAATTGACTAACCCCCTTACTTAATTTGGGTCAACAACATAAGCTTATTGAATATTATCAATCACTAAAGTAATATTAAGGAGTATGATAAAGTTCAATGCCAAGACCATGCATAAATTCTCGGAAGAAATATTCAAAAAAAATGATATCCTGATCACTCAAGTAATATCTAATTTTCCCACAATAATTGAAAGGCATAGAGTTGAAGGGGATTATGAAGAAAGAATGGACCCAGTCACCACCCATCAAGCAGCTTTCTCCCTACACCAATTTACTTTCTGTTTTATGAAAGACATCCTAGTGTTGTCAAATATCTTACGACATGCAAATCAATCTTACGATTCAATACAAGATACAGGAAAATTAATAAGTATCTTATGAATGTATTTGTTGGATGATTGGATCAAGTAGTTTTAGGATACAATTTCTGCATCTTACAATATAATATAATGGAATCACAAATATTCAACCCAACTAATAAATGTGTTTCAAATATATTTAGAAAGATATTTTAGTCACATTTTGGTTGCTAGTTTTAAGATGAGAAAATGGAGTATACGTTTGAATTTCCTATGTTGGCGGGACACATAACATCACTAAATTCATCGATCCATCCATGTATTTTGTTGTCATCAATCCACCTAACCCTAACCCCAACCTAACCCTAGCCCCAGCCCCACCCAGCCCCAGCCCAGCCCAGCCCCAGCCCCAGCCCCCAGCCCCAGCCCAGCCCCAACCTAACCCTAACCCTAACCCCAGCGCGGCCAGCTAAACCCCAACACCAACCCTAAGGCAAACCCTAACCCCAGCCCCAGCCCCAGCAGCAGCGAACCCCAACCCTAACCCTAACCCTAACCCCAACCCCGACCCCGACCGCGACCCCTGCCGAACCTCAACTCGCGCGCGCGGAACCCCCCGAACCCAGACCCAGCACGTATGTTAATCAAAAAATTCTTTAATTTACCTCAAGATTTACTCACCTGACCGGCGGTGGCGACGACCCGAACGGCGCTGGCGACGACGAGAACGCCGGTGGCGACGAGGAGGACGACGGTGGCGACGAGGAGGACGACGGTGGCGATGAGGAGTTGTTTTCGCGCGCGATCGAGATCGAGAGAGAAAGAAATTGTGAGCGTAGGCGATCGATCTGTGCTTTAGTAATTTGATATTTAGTTGCCCCTGTGGATATACCCGTAGGTCCTTTGTTTGCGGCTCCGTAGGGGCAAACACCAAATTAAGAATTAATATTTTTATTCTTGGACGTCTGGGCCCGTAGGGGCAACCTTTTAGCCCTACGGATTAATCCGTAGGGCCAAGTTATATCTGCCCCTACGGATTCCAATATCCATAGGGGCAACCCCCTATTTTACTAGTGAGACCTACTTAGCTTTCGGCATTTCTTAAGTTTTCCTTTTAGGGTTCCATCTCCACTTAGGAATTTTTATCAATTCTACTAAAGATACAAGTTCTATTCTTCACTCCTTTCTCTCATCTAAACTCTAATCACATACCCCTACGTGTGTGTATAAATCAGCCCTACACTTGGAAATTCAAATCAAGCAATCGTACTCTTGTCCGTTGTCTAAAGCACTTCTTAATTGGTGAATTTTTTAAATGAATTTTGCTTACACATCCTTCATGCGACCGTTAATACTTCTTGAGGTACCAACAACCGATTACAAGATGTGTTTGCACATTAAAGCGTAATTCCTAAGCTTGCAACACCCAAGGCTTTAGTAGTGACTCCCAAACCAGTTGGTCCAAGGCACTAGGTGATGAAGCACCCTCGCTAAATATTTTTCTATTTTTGCAGCCTTAAGTAATCACAAAAACCAGTGTTCATTTTTTCTTTATTCACTTTTTTTTCTTTTATTTTCATTGTACTAAGGACTTTAGACAAGAGCATTTCAAGGTCTCTTCTACTATTCCAGGTTTCAAGGTGCGTGATTGTGCAATTTGTAGGGTATACATTTTCAGAATCTTGACTTAAGCTAGGAACTATTTTTCAAACTTATACTCTAATAAGAACATCAATACTTTTCCTTTGTTTCGACTTAGCCCAAGAAGTGAACCCAAAATTTGCCTATTTCTAAATAAACTACAAAGATATATATTTTCTACCGCTAAACTTTAAGAAAGGTTATTTTTAGGGTTTTTAATTTACTGAGTCTAAAATATAGTTGTTCCTAGCCAGTTAACCTATTTGTCAAACTCTAGTCAAATAAGCCAAAATTGAATACAATAATTTTTATAATTTTTCAAATTTTTTCAATTTTTATGGGTTTTCAAATAAATATGCAAATGCAAAAATATACATATGAATGCGAAGGAAGAAGACGTACCGAGCATACCCCCAAACTTAAACTTGACAGTGTCCTCACTGTCATGCTACACCAAGAAGGTCAAAATGTCGGCACTCCCCTGTTTATTTATTTATATAAAAAAATTTGTTTTTGTTTTTATTTTATTTTTTTGAATTTTTTTATTAGAAAAGAAAACAAAAAAAATATATATATATATACAATAAGGTCCTCCCCAAACTAAGCAAGGCCTTACATAAGCCAAAGGTTTGCACCAACCATTCAAAAATCTCATCGTGGTAATGGTAGAGTTGGTGAAAGAATGAAGTGGAAAGAAAAGAAATGAAAAGCACACGAGACCGTGTAGAAAGAAGAGTGGAATATGGTCTCGGCGGAGGAGAAGAATGGCGGAAAAGAGAAAGAAATGGAGTACGATCTTGAGGGTGTAAATCGAGTGAATAAATTAGCGCAATATGTGATGACCGATGTGTTAAAAGCGATTGTGCTAATCTATCAGCTCGTCGAGAAATAGGGTCAAATCCCTCAAGATTCGCAAGAAAACATGGGTACGTCGAACTTGGTATTGGAGATGAAAGCGTAACGGTCTCTTGCACGGTCGGAACGATAGGACGGACGAAAGGGAGTGAATTAGGGATAGTCTCATTCTCACCGTAGTAAACTGTCTCGAACTTGAAAGATTCCATCAATTGTTCGGAACGACTGTAAGCAACCGAGTCTGATGGTTCAACTAACTCATCTGAAAATTCAAAGGACTCAAACTCGGGCGGTGAGACTTCAACATCGTCCGAAAAAGTGAAACACTCGTAAGTGTCATTGGCTATGAAAACTGTGTCAGATTCAATGGAAAATTTTTCAAGCTCACAATCTTCAAGCGTGATCGTGTGCGTGGTCGGAACGATGGAAAGGAGGGAGGGTGATATAGCAGTTAAAGGTTCAGGAGGCTGAATTGGAAAATCCGACATATCAAACAAAAATGGTTCAACCTCAATATTATCCTCAATACTCTCCTTAATACTATCCTCATAATTCTCCTCAATATTTAGCTCAGCCATGCCATTATCATCAAAATCAAGACGCGTATGAAGTTCGGGAGAAACATTTAATGACTCGGGATGATGAATTGGACATAAAATATCAATCAAATCTACGGGTTCATCATCCAAAATATTCCCGGCGTCTATATCCTCAATCAAGTGAAAATCAATATTTTCTGACACCTCATTAAAAGCATGGATGTTTATCAATTTAGGTTCAAGATTGGAGGTGTAAAGATCGAAAGGATTAAGTGTGGTTTCACTCGAAAGGGGTTCTTCACAATCTGGCAAATCAAGCACTACAAAATCACACAACTCATTTTTATTTTTAACTGGTGAACTATTTGGGGCAATCGATGGAAAACCGGAGTTGTGGGCTTCAATTGGGTATTGGTAGGTCTGATTTGGGAACGTGTTGAACTCATCCGCTCCTCTCAAATTCTCACTCTGTCTAACCGCCTCCTCATACATTGAAAAATTTGAAGCTAGTTGAAAACTATCTACCGGTTCAGCAGGTTGCATAAGGGCAGCCATAGACGCTTCCACATTCCTAGTCATTTTGTTTGTTGTGGCAATATAAGCTTCCAACGACTGTTCCAAACTAGACATGGGTGGTGAGGGGGTTTCGGTAAAAGATTCGACATTGTTTGGATACATGAAACTCCCAAAAGGCTGTGTAAAAACAGTGTCTAGTAAAGGTGGGAAAGTCGGGTAGGACTGGTAGGAATTGGATGGTTGGACAGGAGTAGGGTCAACATGTGGCTAAAAAGGTGAATGGACTTGTTGATCCCTAGAACTAGATGTGTTGAGAGGGGTGAAAGATCGGCTACGAGATTGAGCAATATGCTCGGCAATGCACATCGGTCTAGGGGTTACAACAGGACTTGGAAAAGTGGTGTCAACGTACGAAGGTGGTGACTGTTGACAAGGTTGACACAAAGTGGGTTGTAAAGTCGAACTGTTTCTCCTAGACGCTTCTATTTGATCTTTCAAAGAAATTTTAGGCACGGAGGGATTTTCTTTAAATCGACCGAAATAATTGATGTACGAGGCAAAATTAGGTTCGGGATACCAAAGTTCGGCAAGAGATTTATGAGGTGGGGTACCCATGATGAGAAGAGAAATAAGGTAGGTGGTGCAAGGATTTCTTAGCGACAAAAGTTGCAAGTCTTTTTTTAAAAATTTCCCTTTCTCTCTTTATTTAGAACTATTTGCAAAAAGATTTTCGAGAAAAGAGCTAAGACACACTTTCGATCAACCAAAAATGCACAATCAGGCCTAGATCTAGGGTTACCTAGGTCAGCTAGACAACTCCTAACTATTCCAAAGGGCTAGAAATAGGACCTCAAACCGCCTCTTCACCGCCAATTGCGGCCAGGTAAGTGCCAGGTAAGTGGGAGGCTCCCCGCTACAAGTAGCGGTCCTAATTAAGTAACCACTTGCCTTAGACACACTTGCCTAGATACCGCAAAGTCAGGTTAGGATAAACGGTCGATGCCTATAACTAGTCCTCTGTCCTATTGAGCTCGAAGTCCTTAGGGCTGAGTCTAGTATTTTTTAATTAAAGATTGGTCAATGCAAATGCCTTATGTGATTTCTGGGGTCCTGGGAAGGGTGATGAAATCCCTACGCAATCTGAATTGGTCAAAAGCCCCTTAAAATCCGATTAAAGATATGCAAAACAGTAAATCACTTGCAATCAAATCTTTTTTTATGAATTTCAAAGTTTGCAAGTTTTCTAATTAAAATTTTCCTTTTTCCGCTTGCTCTCTATTTGGAAATTTTGCAAAAAGATTTTCGATAAAAGATATGCAAAACAAAAAAAATATTACTTGCAATCAATTTCTATTTTGAGCGAGGTGCAAAAATCCTGCACAAGATTTGTTATTTGGAAAGGAAAAGATTTTTAAAGCGCAAAGAATCCTGCAGAAATTTTTTTAGAAAAGATATCAAGATTTACAGAGGAGAAATAGGGAAACTTACAGAGAAAATTTGGACAGAAGTCGTCACCACGCCGCCGCCAATCAGCGGCCAAAGCACGTTTCCCACCGCGGTTCCGCGGTCAACTTGGCTGCACAGATCCCCAAAAAAAATCTGTGATGACGACGTCACTACAGTGTCGCGTTTCCGCGGTCCTATGGGCCTAATGCGGCGGTTCCACGGTCCGGCAGGTGGATCAGATGCCAAGTTTTCTTCCGTGCTCTGTTGGGATACTCCTCTGCTGGTTCGGATTAGATGTTTTCTGTTTCGCTTTCTGGATTTTTCCAGATCCGAAGTTGTTTGTATATAGATCCTGCAAAATTCAAACAACAAAGTACCCTTTCCAAAAATAACAGATGATATATTTTTATATTTTTTTGTGACTTTTCAGATTTTTATGATTTTTTTAATTAAGATTAACCCGAAATTGCAAAAAGGAAATAACACGCCATCCCCGGCAACGGCGCCATTTGATTTGTCTCAAAAACTATCTATTAACCGCAATCAAGAACGGCGTCGCTTGTAGCTAGCCGGTGAGTACGGGTCGGTCCACAGGGATGTTGTGAATTTCCTAATCGCTCTTACGAGTTAATTCCAAACGGTGTGAATGGATTAATTAATCTAAAAACTAAATTAATCTAGGGCAATTGAATTAAAGATCTAACTATCGAACTGGGGCAAGGAATTAAATTTAATCTAGGGCAGAGAATGAAAAATTACCTAGGGCAAGAATTGAAATTACCTACTTACTTTATACATGGTTCTCTCCAAACATCAACACAAGACTTGTCAGATCTAAATTCATGAAATGAAAAGAGGCACCGATGCTCTCCAAAAGAAATCTAAATTTTATTCATAGAAAGAGGCATATGGAGGCATAGCCTTTACAATGATTTAGAGTTCCTATTTATAGAGGATAGGAAACCCTAGGTTAGAATTGATTCGCACGTCTACATTTACCAAAATATCCTTAAGAAGACCTGGTCAAAGTAGACTCCAAGCTTTGGTAAAATTTTACGTCTCTGTCTCTTTAAAAGGAAGTATTGGGCCTTGAAATTTCCTTTGTTGGCTCTTCTGTCTTTGGGCTTTCTTATTATTTGGTTCTTTTATTAAAATAGCTTCTATGTTTCTTCCAGATCTCCAGTGAATAATTGCGGTGGACTTTTAACCGTTCGCTTTGTAATCTTGGACCTTGCATTGCCTTGTACTTTGTAAATTTTATCTTTGATGTAAGCTTGATCAAGAGTCTTCTGTTTGTTGGTCAAAGTCCACTTTTGCATCGTCTTTTCATCGTTTTCACTGTTTTCTGTCCAAGAACCTGTAACCTGTAATATGTAGCAGACATGCGTCAAAAGTACCTGTTTTATTGTAAAATGAATAAGGATGGGGAATATAATAATGCAATATTATGGTGTGAACAAGAACATATATGAAATATTGGATATACTAGGACGTCCGTGTTTTAGTACGAGCCTGTATAAAACACGGATTCCACGGTCGCGATGAATAGCCAAACCCACATCCCTAGACCCCTACGAGAGCGGCAAGCAACACTGCCAATTCTAGTGTTAGGAGACCCGGTCTCGAATCCTCGAGATGGTCTCCCACTGGACCCTAGAACCCGGTTAGTTATGCTTCCCGCCTTGGGTCTACCTAATGCGGAAAAGTAAATAATATACAATGGTGACATCATCCTCAGCCCGGAAGTGCCCCAATAAAAGAATATTACATACAAATGAATTTTACATGAATGAAAAAGAAAAAACGCTCATCTCACATAAAACCCCCGGCTATTCAGAACACGACGATCCAATATAACATATCACAGCAACACATAATATCTCATATCATCAACGTAAGCAAGTATGCGTATCCCGATTATCGTTGATGTAGAGCAACGAAGCCGGCGATACACCACATACTACGTTTACGGTCACAGAAAAAAGTGTAAAACTACAACAGTTGGAATCCGCAACCTTCTTAGACATCGCATGCCTAACCACATGAATTCCTTAGACATCGCATGCCTAACAATTATAAACCCCGCATTTTAGTCTCATTTTATCGAAAACTCTTTTCAATATCAAGTCGGGCAATTCAACAAGATTTCCGATATCCTGATCGAATGCTCGTCGCAAACTTTAGTAGACGGCCGCACCCCCGGATACCGTCGACGAAGTGCACTAAGGCGGAACACCGCTGCCGCGAGCACCCGAACGGATGCTTTTGGCGATGGGGTTCTCATACAGTCACTTGGTCGGGGCTATGGGGCATGGCTGTCTATTAAGTTTACCCGGGGAGTATTCGCGTACGCTACGTGATTGTGACGGACTTTTGATCACATCAAAATTCCGTGGCAACCGATCATCTGAGACTAAACTGCTATGTTTATAACATTCAAATTAGTTATCTCATAACTACTTGTGGATTCCAAATATTGTATCACATTCCAGATAAATAGACAATGTCAAAATTTCCGATCGAATAAACAAACACCCAAGATTTCCCAAATAGCTCAACACTTGAGATTAGTTTAAAAACATCCATCACATGCCACAGTACCAATGGTCCAGCCGTAGAAGGGTCAAGCCAACGCCTCACATGTGGCACGCCGTACTGCCACAAACCTTAAGGTTCAGAGGCAGTTCAAGACGGTCACATAATCGAGTTAAGGTTTGTAGTCTTCTAGAGGGACCACCGCGTTACTTACACGACTTAGAACGTTCTTAAACTCGAGAAAAAATCCAACTTTTGAAAAAATTTCCGACAGGGGAAAAAGTGAGTTATTGGTATCCGTTCGAACTTTTTAACAGTTTCTAAAAATATCCGGAAAAATTAAACGAAGTTAAATTATCCGATCGAATCAATGAATCCCTAATACAACCCAGAAAACTCAACACTTGAGTATAAATTAAAAATTCCCAGAAAAATCAGGAAACAGCTACGGTTTTTACTGTGCAAACAGTGAACCAAAATACTACTATTTGGCCGCGGAACCGCCGCCAAAGCCATGGTACGGCCGCGCTTCCGCGGAGCTTTAGCGGTATTTTAGGCACGTGTTTCACAGTAACTCTTGTATTTCCCTGCTGATTTTTTTGAGCATTTTTAATACAGAAAAGATCACAAATTTAGAAAATTTCCAGAAAAGGGTAAAAACTAGGGTTTCGGGGTTCGATCGGACTTTAAACTTCGTCTAGACTTAGCCTAAAGCTCTAGCTAGGCTCTGATACCACTATAAGGTTGCTAGGCACTGCCACAAGGGTCTACGAGGCATCAACCATGCCCGATTTAAAATTTAGCCGTGCCGAACAACCCTAACCAAGATCTTTAAACTAGAGTTTATGCGAAAACAAGCATGTTAAACACTTTAATACTAAGTGAGAGAGATAACAACCTTTGTAGATCCGGTCCTTCACTTCTTAAGCTCCGTGTTGAGGTCCCTTCACTGCGATCATCGTGTTCCGGACTCTCGAGAGGCTTCACGAAGAGAAAGATGCAGTCTTGCTTCCGATCTTCGATAACAAAGATGATCTACCTTGAAGTTTCATTACCACAAGCTAGCACTCACTAAATGAAGTGAACACTCTCATCTAAAGGGCAAAAATAGATGAGGATGATGAAGTAGGATTTTTGCTCTCTTTTATTTTCTTATTCTCACTCATTTTCATCACTTAGAAAAAAGCTAGAAAGCTTTTCCATGAAAGAAAGAAGGAAGAAGAAGATGAATAATGAATATCAAACCTTTTGTGATGAATAATGAAAGGATAAAAGATGATCAATAATGCAACCATGGTTGACTAAACCTTTGTAGAGAATTAACCAAGGCTAGGGTTTGGGTTAGGTTAAGAATGAGTCACTTGAAAATATCTTTGCAAAAACAAAAGAAAACCTTCTAGAAACATCTAGAAAGCATTAACCCAAATCAAACCCTAATATTGTTTAATCTCTACTAAACATGTTGCATTAGTTATCATATCGTGTTACAATATTATATATCGCATATATAATATTTATTATAACAAAATAAAATAATACAATTAACATATATCGCATATATATAATGTATTACCCGAGTGAGAAAAAGAATCTTTTAGTGAGCTAATATTAGTTAATGTAATTTAATATATCATATATATTATTATACATTAAATTATCGAATCAACACTTGATCCGACAATCCGGCTATATCGCATATAACCGACTAATACGATGACCCGGCTATATCACATATACCCGGCCGATATCTCATATCGCGAGAATCCAATACGGTATCACATACCGCATAATTCTCGGTCACGCACATATCACATATATGCTCCTTCTTCGTTTTGCCTGAGCCAAGAAACCTCTGTGTAGGACTCTAAAGAATCGTCAATACGCCGGCAGTAGGTGATGATCATATCAAACACCCACAAGCTGCAAGCGGTCAGCTAAACGTAACAGCTACCCAGGTATTGAGCGCTCAGAAGATCAACAAGCAAGCCTGTACATTCTCCTATGAATCCAATCAGTAACACTCCCGTACAGTCCGGTCTCGTCGTCTGATATGTCGCATATCTCGCCTAGGGGTGGTAAACGTCAGACCCCAGTAGCTCGATAAGTCGTGTCGATTTGAGGTCTATAACAGTTAGAGAAACTACTGATAACACTTACCAGTAAATCTCAGCAACCCTGGCCAGGGATTTCCAGTTATAGCCAATCGAACACAGCACAACATCACCTCCCTATACCGGGAGAGACGAATCCCCTCCTATCGCTCATTGCCTCCATATGATTCGGGACTGTACCCAAAAGCCACCTTTTTGCACGCCCTCTTGGACGTGGTATGATGGAAATCAAAGCACAGTGGGAATCACACAAGACTCTATGACGATCTCGGGTCAACAGACTACTCTGTACCAGTGTCACCGGAGAACTGCCATCTGACGTAAGGTATAATACCATCTGGGAGTTCTCGGCGAGTCCGTCCAGTGTACCCAGTCTCCACTGAGCACCCGTACACCATCCTTGATGTCAAACACCGATGGATATGGGATCATCCATCGCCCATCATATGGGTCAAGATGCGTATATGCTAGTTTAGTCTGGTGTATCGATGCCCTGTCTCGATACACCCTCGACTAGGAACTGTTATAGGATGTACTCGTCGACTACCGTGGCCCCACTAGTATGATCTCATCATAGTCCCAGTAGTCGAGTACATATCCTAAGGGCTTTATCAATATGTAACATAAAGACAATCAGAGTACATGTTAAGATAAAGTACAACCAGATAGCGTACTATCATGTTGAGCAAGAAAGTCCTCCCTATATATGTCCAAGCATCCATTACAATATACATCGTATGTACAGTAATGGCCTCTAGGGCATACATATAATTAACAAAAAAGCATGACACTGTCTCTTCAAGAGTCTATCAGGCGCTTTGTGCTGCGAGAAAACAGCGGGGCAAAACCGAAAAGGAAGCGTCAGCACCATTCAAGAATCCGGCCAGGCCAGCTGCCTTCAGTCGACTTCCCGTTACCAAAATAGGAGGGTCAAGACGGCGATCCAAGAAATCAGTCGCCGATAATAAAAAGACGGCTGGATATGTTATCCATACGGTATATATAGCGGGCGGGCGCCCCAGCGACAACCTTCGCAGCAAAAGAAAGGATAGGGCCACCACATCCCAAGCCCAATCTGGCTTGAATGTGGTTGTCGCTTCCCAAGAACAGCCGCCTCCGCTGGATGATGAAAACCCTCTCGATGAGGACGATAGGCAGAAGGAACCTTCGTTCCAGCAGAGTCAAGCTCGGACAGCGAGGAAGAGCCGACTTTCCGCCCCAGGACCGCGGAGCAAGAGCTGCTTCAAGAGCTTCGGAAACAGATCAAGAGCAAAGATAAAGAGATGGACAAGCTCTATTCAAAAATTGACGACCTAATGAATGTTGTGATGCAGCTTATGGCTCAAATTGCTCGAGCGCCTCCCAATCAAGCACAAGTCGCTACTCATGAACCGGATGATGACAATCCAAAGCGGCTGATGCCTGTCCCTTTGGATCCAAGATTCGTCGAGCCGCACGAAAGCCAGCCACATTCCGCTTCTGGAGACGCCTTGGCCCCAGATAACACTATCCCGCTAACACAAGATCGGATAATGGATTTGGTCACCAGCAAGGTTAAAACATTGGTGGCCGAAGCCGAAACTCAGAAAGAAATTGGCAGTAGTGGGCGGCCATACCCCGCACAGTATGATCTGATCGAGTTCCCGAGCGGCTACGTCATTCCTAAGTTCGGAAGATTCGACGGGACAGGAAATGCAAATCAGCACATCGCCCACTTTAAAGCGTCGTGCGGAAATACAGGGGGCAATGATGTGCTCCTTCTTCATCAGTTTGTCAACAGCCTGACCAATGTCGCTTTTGACTGGTATGCAAGCATACCAGACGGGTCCGTCATTACCTTTGCCCAAATGGAGTCTCTGTTCCGGCAAAGGTTCATGAGTGTCAGTGATAAAATCTCCATTGCTGACCTTGTGAGGACCAAGCTGGGGAAGAATGAAAGCAACACCGACTTTATTTCCTGATGGCGTAATCTCACAGTCAAGTGCGAACCGCCGCTGGAGCAGGACCAGTCCGTCAGCCTTCTCATTAGGAACCTCAGCAATTGGATGGTCCCATTCTTGTGTACAGCAGGTCTCAAGACGTTTCAAGAGCTAACCAAGAAAGTCCAAATGCTGGAACGCTCGAAGCAAGAGTCTGCCCCGGACTCTCAGAGAGACAAGACTTGGAAAAGCAAGCGGGACGACAACCGTAGAAGCGGGAGTTCCAGCAGTACCAATGTCTTCAATGCGTCCGACAATAAAGAAAAGCGAAGGGCGGGCGAATCCAAAACCAACCGGTCTCGAAAGCCAGTGCTGGGAGGAGAAGGGCCTTCCCTAGAGGAGAAAAAGAACAAGGTTTACTCTTTCAGGAGGGACAAGGTCCGCAAGATATTTAAAGATGCCTTGAACAACGGTCTACAATTGCCAGAGTCGAAAAGACCTCAAGAAGCAAAAATGACCGACAATCCCCTATATTGCCCGTACCACCGAGTAGTGAGCCATGCGATCGAGGATTGCTATATCTTCAAGGACTGGGTCGAGAAACAGTACATGGTTGGAGAGATCGAGCTGTCCAAAAGCATGTTGGTGAACAATCAAGTTGCAACCACCAACTTTATAGAGACAGAAGCTGAAGCCTTCTGGGAGCAGACAGCTGAACCCGCTGCCCTGACAAATGAAACTGACTCACCGCAGCCTCCGTGGAGTACGCACATATCTAATAAGACAAATAAGATGATAAAGCTACTTCAGAAAGAGCCCAGAACAGAATGGGAAGGGCAGAAGAAGCATACCATACCAGTTGCCGATTCGGCTCCATCAGGCTCGAAATCTAAAAAGCCCAAGAAGAAGAAGAGTGCAGCTCGACGCGAAAAAGAGCCTGTAGGGAGATCGACCATTCAAAAATATATTGATTCTCTCGAAGACTATGAACAGAAGGAAAGAACTCTAATTCAATTGAAAGAGTTTTTCTCTGTAGAAGCGGCTGAGATTCTGGAGGAGTTAGAAGAAGGCTCTAATGAAGAGATCCCTATAGTAACCTGCTACGCCATCCACCTGGGCAACGACTCTGAGGAGGAGCTCTGTTTTCCCGAAGAGGACGAAGAGCTCGCCACTAAAGCCAACCAAATCCAGCTCAGAAGAGGCAGGGCTCTACCGCCAAATCAAGGTAACTCCCCAAAAGGGAAGGAAAAACAAGTCGCTAATGAGGAAGATGGCAGAGAACCGGCTGATGAAAACTCAAGTCCTTCCTCGGTGGACTACAATGTCTTAGCTCATCTCCGAAATCTCCCGTCTCTCCTGAGCATCTACGATGCCTTGGTCCTATCTAAAGAGCTTAGAGATGTTCTCATTCATGCTCTAAAAAACCCCAAGCGGTATCAGGCTTACTTCGCGGAAATTAATATGAAAGAAGCCCAGTACGCTTTGCATGCCGCCGCAGTCACGTTTAAGGACGAAGACTTGCTACTGGGAACGGCTGAGCATAATCGGCCGCTCTACGTGACCGGGTACAACGACGGAGATCGAATTAATCGCATATTGATTGATCCGGGGTCCTCAGTGAACATCATGAATTTGCGAACTCTGAAGAGTTTGTCAATGGATGTCCGACACCTGTCAAGGGAAAGGATTGTCATTCAAGGCTTCAACCAAACTTACCAGCAAGTTCTGGGATCCATAGCTCTGCCAATCAAATTTGGGGATCTGCAGAACGAAACTAAGATATACGGGATCGACGCTGACATGTCTTATAAAATTCTCTTGGGACGGCCGTGGCTCCACGATTATGGCATCATTCTGTCAACTCTCCATCAATGCATGAGGTATACTAAAAATGGCGAAGAAAGACGCATTGACGGAGACATCCAGCCGTTAAGTGTGCATGAAGTCCGTTATAAGGATTCTCGGTACTTTATGAACCACCAAAATGCTAAGCCACAACCGACTGAGGATAGAGTGGCCCTAAGACTCAAAAGCAAATCTGAGCCAGCTGTCACTTTCAGAAGCAAAAACGCCCAAATGCGCCCGCGTTTCGGTAGTGACACTGATGAGTCCGACGCTGGAAGTCCATCCTTCCGTAAAACTCGTCCTCATTTTGGTAGCGATACGGACGAATCTGATACTGAAAGCCCATCTAGCAGCACAGTACACCCTCATCTGGGCAGCGACACTGAAGAGTCGGAGGAAGAGGACCTGCCTTGCAACAGCTGCGCAGATTGGACCCCCATGCAACAAGCGAAATTATGAGAGACCTTCGAAATTGCAGAAGGGTCCCTGGCCATCATAAGGGCGCCCGAACGGATGTGCAAAGAGCTTGATGCATTGTCAGTTTCTACCGTTGACCAGCTGAAAACTTTCTACGTTCCTGGAAAGAAAAGTGGACAGAAGGGCATCCTGTTTTACGGGTCAAATCCTGTTGTGCACCCGGACGATTTGTCTCTCGCGTTCCTTCCATATGAGAGAGGCATAAGAGCCGTTCTCAATCCCAGATACTATGCACCCGAGATGCGGGAATATTTCAAAAGGTGCGGATGCCGGTTATATCAAACGGAGTCCGAAGCAAAGTTTTATAAAGGGCTATGGCATCTGCCCCAGGTCCGAGCACTCATCGATGGGCGAATTCCAGATAGACAGGGCATAGGCTACATTCAACCTGATTCCAAAGCGTGCTACATGATCCATGTTGGTGAGGCCAGCAAAAGATCAAATGATGATGACGAGATAGCCGAGCCAGAAGAAGCTCCTCAAGAGCTCGAAGATAGCGGACAAGCAATCTTTGACGAGCTAACCGAGATTGACTTAGAAACGCCCAATAATCCAAAGCCAACCTACATCAGCTCACTCTTGTCAGAGGAAATGAAAGAGCAGATAATTGCCCTACTGCATGAGTTCGTCGACTGCTTCGCGTGGACGTACAAAGAAATGCCTGGCCTCTCCCCTGAAGTGGCCGTGCATAAGCTGGCTATATCTCCTGATGTTAAGCCAGTCAAACAAGATCCTCGAAGAATAAGAAGGGATCTAGAAGAAAAGGTCATCGAGGAAACTAAGAAACTTATCGATGCTGGTTTCATCAGAGAAGAGAAATATGCGGACTAGATCGCATGCGTAGTCCCAGTGAAGAAGAAAAATGGACAGATCCGAGTTTGTGTCGATTTCAGGGACCTCAACAAGGCATGTCCTAAAGACGACTTTCCGCTACTGGTCATGGAAATGATGGTCGATGACACCTCAAATTACGAGCTGTTCACCTTTATGGATGGCTCGTCTGGATATAATCAGATCAAGATGTCGTCTGAGGATGAGAAACACACAGCATTTCGAACCCCGATCGGAATATACTGCTACAAAGTGATGCCGTTCGGACTGAAGAACGCAGGTGCTACATATCAAAGGGCAATGACCAATATCTTTAATGACCTAATCCATAAAGTCGTTGAATGCTATGTTAATGACCTGGTCGTCAAGACTAAAGCCAAGGCCGACCACGTCCAAGATCTTAGGACCGTTCTCACCAGACTGAGGGAATACGATCTGAAGATGAATCCTCTGAAGTGCACTTTTGGCGTGTCATCGGGAAAATTCCTAGGCCTCATAGTCCGACATCGAGGGATTGAAATTGACCCATCCAAGATAAAGGCCATCATGGAGATGCCTCCTCCGAAGAGTCTGACGCAGCTAAGATCTTTTCAAGGAAAGCTTGCCTATATACGAAGGTTTATCTCAAATTTATCGGGGAGATGTAGGCCCTTCTCAAAGCTCATGAAGAAAGGAGCTCCTTTTGTCTGGGATGCCGAATGTCAAGAAGCATTCGAAAGCATCATACAGTACTTGTTGCACCCTCCAGTGCTAGCCGCTCCCATTCGAAATAAACCGCTGATTCTCTACACTGCCACGCTAGATGAGTCACTCGGTGCACTCCTTGCCCAGAACAATGAGGAGGGAAAAGAGAACGTCCTCTACTACCTCAGTCGAACTTTAGTTGGGGCGGAACACAACTATTCCCCGATCGAAAAGCAATGCCTGGCTCTGATGTTCGCTGTGAAGAAGCTGAGGTACTATCTGCTCGATCATCGGGTTATGCTGATCTCCAAGGTCGACCCGTTCAAACACTTGATGACTAAAGCAAGCCTAGTCCGCAGAATGGCAATATGGGCTGTCATGCTACTTGAGTTTGACATAGTTTATACTCCTCAGAAAGCAGTAAAAGGGCAAGCTCTTGCGGACTTTCTCGCTGCTCATCCCATACCAGAAGGGTCACCGCTCAATTGCGAGTTACCCGACGAACAAGTGCTGCACCTCGAGAATGACGAGCTATGTTGGGATCTCTAGTTCGATGGGGCCTCATCAATAAGGATCTCCAGTAAATCAAGCGTCCCGGAGATAAAAGCAGGGATAGGATTAGTGTTCATCACGCCATCGATGGGAACCCTACGGCATTCTTTCGCTCTCACCGAGCCTCGAACAAACAATGAAGCTAAGTATGAAGCTCTGATAGCCGGTCTGGAGCTCTCCATAGAAATGGAAATCCTTCGGCTACGGGTTTATGGTGACTCCCAGCTTGTCGTCAACCAAGTAAGCGGCGATTATAAGATATACAAACCCGAGTTAGCTCGGTAAAGAAACCGAGTGGTGGAACTCATGAAACGGTTCACTCATATTGAGCTGATGAGAGTTCCTAGGGCATTGAATGGAAAGGCTGACGTACTCGCTCGCTTAGCCAAGGAGCTGGCTGATCCTGACATGGACGAAATTCTGATCAAAGTCAGGAGCCGGCAAATTCTACCCCCAGTGTCTCTACGAGAAGAGGAAAGCGTGGAACAGAAGAGCATTCCTGCCGAAGAAGCTTCGATCATCCAAGACGAGCCCGATTGGAGAGAACCCTTCATAGAGTACTTTCGATACGACAAGCTACCCGAAGAAAAATCTGCGAGGATTCAGCTGAAGAAAAGAGCTCTCCGATACGTGTTTGTAAATGACACGTTATACCGCAGATCATATGACCAACTCTGGCTCAGGTGTCTGTCATTGGCCGAAGCCCAAAAGGTCATGAAAGAAGTTCACTCGGGCGTTTGCGGTGCTCACCAATCTGGCCCCAAGATGCGACTTCAAATCAAACGGCTTGGGTATTACTGGCCCACCATGATACGGGATTGCGGAGAGCATGCAAAGAAATGTCAGATATGCCAAATCCATGGTGATTTCATTCACAAGCATCCCAATCCGTTGCATCCTACGGTGGCGTTGTGGCCCTTCGAAGTCCGGGGCACCGACATTGTTGGCCCAATTGATCCTCCGTCATCTAAAGGCCACAGGTTCATATTGGCTGCAACCGACTACTTCTCCAGATGGGCTGAAGCTGTCCCGCTAAAAGAAGTCAAGATAGAAGATATTCTGACGTTCTTCCAGTGTAATATTCTATACAGCTTCGGTACACCAAGAAGAATCATATCTGACAACGAGCCTTCTTTCAAGAGCTTCAAAGTCGCAAGGTTCGCTACTCAACATAAGATAGATTGGAGATATTCCTCCATCTATAATCCAAGAGCCAACGGGCTAGCCGAAGCCTTCAATAAGACTCTATGCAAGCTCCTGAGGAAAAATACTTCAGCCAACAAGAGAGACTGGAATCTCAAACATCACGAGGCGTTGTGGGCATATCGTACCACGCACCGTACTCCAACTCAGTCCACTCCATACTCATTGCTCTTCGGAGTGGAGGCGGTCCTCCCCCTCGAAGTCGAAGTTCCAAGCTTGAGAATGTCCGTTCAGCATGAGTTGACGGAGGAGGAAAACGTGCTCCTTCGGCTTGAAGAGCTCGACGCGCTCGAAGAAAAGAGGCTCGCGGTGTAGCAAAACCTAGAGCTATACCGAGCCCAAATATCACGGGCCTATAACAAGATGACCCATCTCCGCGCTTTCAAGAAAGGCGAATTAGTGTTGGTCCTCAAAAGACCTATTATCCCCAATCGACATGCCAAGGAAAAATTCGAGCCAAACTGGGAAGAACCATACGTTATCGAGAAAGTGTTCGACGGAGGATCCTACCAACTAATAAGTGCTGAGGGGGAAAGGCCCATGCCACTCATCAATGGCCGATATCTCAAGAAATACTACACGTGAATGCTCCAAGTCGCGGGAGAATTGAGCACACCAGCCCTACGGTCTGGATCATACATCCTGCAAAACCGTATACAATCCACGGGCGTAAACGACCCCTATCTCTCCCAAATCCTGCCGGTGATACTACTTTTAAAGTCCCACCAGTGGCCAAAAAAAATGTGTATGTCCACAAGCAAAATGGGCACGGATGAAAACCCGAAAGGGCTCCGTGAGTAAAAACAGCAGGACTACCGGCGAGTTTGTGAAAACCCGAAAGGGCGCAAACTCGTAAAAAGAGATGAAATACACTCGCAAAATCCTCTCGACCTTGTGAGGAGCAAATCCCCGCGTGAGATCCTTACGACTCACAAAGGAGCAACACACTTAGGAATCCTCACGATTCCTAAGGAGAATATACACCTGGGAGATCCTCTCGACTCGCAGGGAGAAAATGCTTTTATGAGACCCTCACGGCTCATAAAATTGAAAAGTTTTAGGTGACAGGGACCTAAAACTGTCTCTTAAGCCATCGCTCCCCAACGGGAAATGGCAAATGATGAGTCGCTCCTGGCGTTACGCTTCAGTGTTAGCGGTGTTGATGCCGACCCAAAAACCAAATCCTAAGTCCTCCCGGGGTAAATGATGAGTTACTCCTGGCATTATTCCAGTGCAGCAATGTTGATGCCAAACAAGATCCAAATTCCAAGCCCCCAAATGGCGAATGATGAGTCGCTCCTGATGTCATGTTCCAGTGCAGCGATTCAGACGCCAACCAAAATCCAATTTCTCAAAATTTTCCCAGCCCTACGGTTAGTCCCTAAATTGACTACCGTATACAATCCACGGGCTGAAACAATTCTCAGCATACCCATGCGCCACCGCAATCACCAGTCCAGCGGCCGGTCTCCGCCCTTGGAATTATGCTCCATTAGGAAAGACCCACTCATGTGTCCTCACGATATATGAGGAGAACAAACCTTCGTGGGATCCTTACGACTCACAAAGGAAAAACACACTTGGGAGTCCCCACGACTCCTAAGGAGAAAGTACACCTACGAGATCCTTTCGACTCGTAGGGAGAAAATGCTTTTATGGAACCCTTACTGCTCATAAAATTGAAAAGTCTTAGGTGACAGGGACCTAAACCTGTCTCCTAAGCCATCGCTCCCCAACGGGAAATGGCAAATGATGAGTCGCTCCTGACGTTACGCTTCAGTGTTAATGGTGTTGATGCCTACCCTAACCCCAAAATTCCAAACTCCAATCCTATAGACCCCTAAGTCTTTAAACTGGGAATAGATGACCTCTAAGTCGTTAAACTGGGAACAGATGACCCATAAGTCGTTAAACTGGGAACGAGGGAAATCAAGGCATCGACAGTCCAAGTCGCAAAAAGGGCAGCATCGACCATTCAAGTCACTAAAAGGGCAGCACCAACCGTCCAAGTCGCTAAAAGGGCAGCACCGACCGTCCATGTCGCAAAATGGACAGCATCGACCGTCCAAGTCGCTAAAAGGGCAGCACCGACCGTCCAAGTCGCAAAAAGGGAAGCACCGACCGTCCACATCACAAAAAGGGCAGAACCGACAGTCCACGTCACAAAAAAGGCAGCACCGACCGTCCACGTCGCTAAAAGGGCAGCACCGACCGTCCAAGTCGCAAAAAGGGCAACACCGACCGTCCACGTCGCTAAAAGGGCAGCATCGACCGTCCAAGTCCTAAAAAGGGCAGAACCGACCATCCACGTCGCTAAAATGGCAGAACCGACCGTCCACGTCACTAAAAGGGCAGCATCGACCGTCCAAGTCGCAAAAAGGGCAGCATAGACCGTCCAAGTCGCTAAAAGGGCAGCACGACCGTCCACGTCGCTAAAATGGCAGTATCAACCATCCCAGTCGCTAAAAGGGCAGCATCAACCGTCCATGTCATAAAAAGGGCAGTGCCAGCTTCCCAAAAAGCGGGAACTGAATCAAGTCGCCTCCACGTGAAAGAAGATCCATCAATTTCATGCACACGACCCACATATGTTGTGTGCATTTATTGATGGGGGGCACTTTGTTGGGGTCGAAATTTACACCCCGGTTGACAAAGTCAAAATCAAAATCAACCCTAAACCAAGCGGGCCCAAGCCCAGGTCAAATGGGCCAATGCCCGGGTCGAGCCCGAACATGAAGCGGCCGGCCTCCCCACGTACCAAAATAAAACTTTTGTAATAAATAATTTTTTGTATTTCTTTTATTTTATTTTACGGATAAATGTAAGAAAAATGGGCATAAAGCCAATTTTTGGTAAAACCCATGGCTTATGTGCAAAAAGAAATGGCACATGAGCCATGGGATAGGCAAAATGCCATTTTGTGAAGCCCAAGGGGCTATATGTAAAGTGCATAGCCTATAAAGGAAAAGATAATGAAAATATCTCAACAACTTTTTCTCTCTCCAAAAAGAATCCAGATCTGTGATCTTCTCCTTCCTCAAGGTTCTAAAAACCTTCTTCTCTTTTTGAATTAAATCAAAAGTTTTACTCTTCCTTTTATAAAACTAAATAGTTTTTCACCACAAAACCCACAAAAGAGAACTCAGATCTGCCATTAGATCTCAGAAAGGAGAGATTTTTAAAATCTCATATTTCTTGATCTTCAAGATCCGGCCAACAAAGGAAGAAGAAGGAGACCCATCTCCAGAAACCCCATTTTGGGAAAGATCCAGGGTTCAAGGGAAGAAGCCCTTCATCAGTTTCAAAACATCCTAGGAGTTTAACTCCTCACACACACACACACGCACACACACAAAATAATAAGTGCTCCTTTCTGGGAGTACAACTCCCATTGCAGGGACCAAGTCCCTTTTGCCGCCCGAGCACCCACGCGCTGACACGTGGGGCGCTAGTGCCCTTGCGCACAGAGCGCTAGCACCCGAGCACCCACGTGCTGACACATGAGGCGCTAGTGCTCAGAGCGCTAGCGCCCTTGCGCTCAGAGCGCTAGCGCCCACGTGCTGACACGTGGAGCGCTAGCGCTCAGAGCGCTAGCGTCCGGGCGCCCACGTGCTGACACGTGGGGCTCTAGTGCTCTTGCGCTCAGAGCGCTAGCGCCCTTGCACTCAGAGCGCTAGCGCCCGGCCGCCCACGTGCCTGACACATGGGGCGCTAGCGCTTAAAGCTCTAGCGCTCTTGCGCTCAAAGCGCTAGCACCCAAAGCTCTGGCGTTTTTTCCCACACATCCTTTGGATGCCCTTCCCCTTTTTTTTATTTTTTTATATATATGTATACACACACACACATACTCTACAACACTATCCCCCGTAAAAACTCTGCGGGGCCCCCAATATATCCAAAACCCCTTCAAAACACAACACTGCACGTTGAGTTCGCATGACCAGTTTAACCCGTCAATCGGAGCTTCTCTCGCTTCAAAGGCGAGGGATAATTAACGGCAGCTTAGTCCGCGGCTGCCGGAGATTCGGATCCCCATAATCAATAAACCCTAGCCTACCCTAGGCAGGGAGAATCTGTAATGCGCCGGACTAGCGCGTGCGTATTCCCATCTCAATGGGGTGACGAAAAACACCCTATAGTGACGACAAACTGCTGCTTCACCTGTTTGTCGGCAGCTTGTCGGAGACAGCGTTTGAATGGTACTCTGAGCTCCCGAACGGCTCCATTAAGACATTTGCAGAAATGGAGTTACTGTTTACACAAAGGCTCACAAGCGCTAGCGAACCCACCCCAATCACGGCATTGATCAATGCCGGGGTGAAGCTGGGCAAAACATGGGTTCAGTACACGATACGGTGGCGGAACCTTTGGTCGAAGTGCGAACAACGCATAGAAGTGGCTCCTGCAGTAGGCATGTTCGTGGGTACCCTTGATCCGCAGGCGAGCATATCCCAGTTCATGATGTTTTTCAAGTCGAGTACCTTTCAGACCTTGATTGACAAGCTGGCCCAAATGAATCAGATGAGTCATAGACCGTCTTCCTCGAAAATGGAGCCTTGAAATGAAATAGGGAAGGGGAAAGCGACCTTCGTCGCCAATGCTCAACAGCAGCTTAGTGGTCCGAAACCAGTTGGTCACCAAAGTGATAGACAGTGACTCTTCAACGAGAGGCTAAAACGCCCTTATTCGTTTCCTCGGGATAAGACGAGAAGACTATTCGAGTTGGCGGTGCGCAACAGGCTCATCACCCTACCGGATCCGAAATGCCCACTGCAGCCCGGTGACGTCAACAGTCCTAACTACTGCCCCTACCATCGAATAATGGGCCATCCAATCGAAGATTGCTTTGTCTTCAAAAACTGGATTGAGGACCAGTACCAGCAAGGCAAATTCGTGTTGTCTAAAAACTGGAGGGTAAACCCACCACAACCACACGCTCCGAAAAAGATGGACACGTCGGGGGCATCATGCTCATTCATAGAGGAAGCTCCATGGGAAGTTGTTCTTTCAATAAAAACTAAAAGAATGTTGAAAGATCTCCAAGCATGTCCGGCAATTAGGTGGAAAAGCCCGCTGGAGCCCGAGATTATTGAGAGGATGCTGAAGCCGCGCCCAACGCCGAAAGTTGGTGAAGGTGGACAAAACATTCAGTCCAAGCCTCCAAAGTCTTTAAAAAAAAGAAGAAGGCCAAGAAGCCCTTCCAACCTGACGATAGCCGTACAGGTCTGCAAAAATACATCGATGCACTGGAAGAATATAACCAGAAGGCACGGACCCCAATCACAATGGAGGAATTCCTTAAGCATGTTCTTGAGAATGAAGATGGTGACGCTAACGAAGGAGATGATTCTTAAGAAGGGCCTGAGGACTATATGGCGAGCTGCCACATGATCTCTCACTCGATAAATGGCAAAGAAGCTTCTGATGCAGAGAAAATAGGGGCAGATTCCGAACCGGAACTCCTAGAACCGTCAGACGAGATAATTGACGTGTTGCTGAACGAGGCCTGTCAAAAGAGCAAAGCTGATCGAGAGCGCGAAATGGCTATATTTGAAAAAGCCAAACGTCGACGGCTGGACAAAAGGATTGAAGCACTCCAACCAGACCGAAGCATGCCTACGGTAGATAAAAGCAGGCTTAAGGCAAGGAAACGGTTCGCTAAAGCCCTGTCAATGGGAATGAAGCTGCCATCCTCCAAAGAAAACACTCCTGGCAGGATACACCTTGACAAAGCGGATGTACATCCTAGCTACTGCTTATACCATCAAAGGATTGCGCACCCCACCGAAGAGTGCAATGCCTTTAAAATCTGGTGGCAGGGATATGTTTCCCACCGACAACGGATCCTCTGTCAACCTCATAAATGTGAGAGTGCTAAAGGAAATTTGCATGAGTGTGCAGCACCTCGCTCGAGATAAAATCACCATCTCCGGTTTTGACTCCTAGTCATCACGAATGCTCGGGTCTGTAATTCTGACATTACGCTTTGGGCTGCTCGTCACTGACATCAAGTTTCATGTCATTGACGCCAAGACTTGCTACAACGCTTTGCTCGGCAGGCCTTTGTTATACGAGTACAACATCATCCCTTCTACACAACATCAGTGTATGAAGTATTTCAAGGATAGTCTCGAATATACCGTGATAGGGGAGCTGAACCCAATCTCCGTGAATGAAGTCCGAAAGTACGAAGATGCAAAGTACTTTTTACCAGACTTCGAAGACACGGAAAGTTGCCATAAACCGGAGAATAAGAAGAAGGCTATCACCACTATTCCGGTCTTTGGGAGCGATACCGAGGAGGAAGAAGAGATAGTTTATTCAGGGTCGTTCCAATACAACAAGTTCGGACCGTCTACCCCTATGTTGATCTTCGGCAGCGACTCTGAAGATGAGGTCAATGCAGTATTTTCTGTTCGACCATCCATACAAGCCGTGCCAGGTGACGAACGGAGTTTGCAAATCGCTATGGTTCCGCGGTAGCACTACAAAGAGCTCAACGCACTTGATACCTATAATGTGCAAGAACTGCAGACGTTCTACGTCCCTCCCAGGCGAAAATATGAAAAGGCAATCCTCTTTTATCGATCTGCGGAAACCAAAGTGGAGAAAGAAATTCGGCATGGTGCTGAATCTACACTTGACAGGTTCCAGCCCATCCGTCTTCCCAGATACTACACAGAAGGATTAAAAAGGCTGTTAAGACGCCAAGGCGTTCCCTTTAAGCAGACCGCGCGACAAGCTCAGTTCTACAACAAGATCTGGAACGTTCCCGGTACTCAACGAAAATTGCCCAACGGAAAATGGAAGCGATCGGGCTTGGATATATCCGATCCAAGAAACGGGAGCGATTCTATGGCTGCTATGTCATACATGAGTTCGATGAAGAAGGAGAGGCTCTATTAGAAGACGCTAACCTTGAATGCATCCCGAAGATCAGAAGCATACCGCTTTTCGGACCCTACTGGGCATATTCTTCTATAAAGTGATGCCTTTCAGTCTGAAGAACGCCGGCGCCACCTATCAGAGGGCCATGACGAAGATTTTTTATGACCACATACATGAAATCGTCGAATGCTATATCGACGATCTCGTGGTGAAAAGCAAATTATATGAGGAGCACTGGGAGCATCTGGAGATAGTGTTCCAACGTCTTCGGAAATACAATCTGAATATGAACCCTCTCAAATTCGCGTTCGGAGTCTTCTCGGGCAAATTCCTAGGATTCATCGTATGACACCGAGGCATCGAGATAGACCCGTCGAAGATCAGGGCAATCATGGAAATGCCTCCGCCAAGAACTCTCAAGCAACTGCGATCTCTCCAAGGAAAGCTCGCATATATCCGACGGTTCATAGCTAACCTCTCCGGAAAATGCCGTCCCTACAGTCATTTAATGAAGAAGGGGACCCCGTTCGTCTGGGATCGCAAATGCCAAAGCGCACTAGATGAAATCAAGCAATACCTGCAGAATCCGCCGGTACTAACCACGCCGGTCAAGGGAAAGCCCTTAATTCTGTACACAACTGCCCTTGAAGGTTCTTTAGACGCACTATGGGCACAGGAAAATGACCAAGGGAAGGAGAGAGCCCTCTACTATTTGAGTCGAGTTCTCCTGGGGGCAGAAAGTAACTACTCCCCCATCGAAAAACACTGCCTAGCGTTAATCTTCGCGATAACGAAGCTCAGACACTATGCGTTGGCGCATGAAGTCCGCCTCATATCAAAAGTGGATCCTCTCAAGTATTTGATGTCAAGAGCCAAACTAACAGGACGACTCGCTAAATAGGCCATTCTCTTGATGGGGTTCTCGATAACTTATCGTCCCTTTAAGGCAGTAAAAGGCCAGGCTATCGCCGACTTCCTCGCTGAGCATCCGATACCTGCCAATTCACCCCTAAATTGCGAGTTGCCGGATGAGCACGCGTTTGACATGATTGACGGGGAGAGAAGAGAGAGTGATACCCGATGGGAACTCTACTTCGATGGGGCATCTTCCATGAAGAAGCGAAAGCACAACTCCCCCATAATCAAATCTGGGGTAGGCCTCATCTTCGTGACTCCACAAGGAGGGATAATGCGCTTTTCCTTCTCCTTAACAGAGCCGAGGACGAACAATGAAGCCGAATATGAAGCTTTGATAGCAGGTCTTGAGATTGCTGTCGACATGGGAATCGAAAACCTCCTCATATACGTAGATTCCGAGCTAGTCGTTAGTCAAGTAAATGGCGACTATCAAACGTGCAAACCAGAGTTGGTAAGGTACGGTGAGAGAGTGCAGCAATTGCTAACTCAAATTCCCTCCTACATTCTGGAAAGCATACCGCGTACAGAAAACAGCAAAGCGGATGCATTACCCAAACTCACTAAAGAACTGGCTGACGAAAACCTCGATGACGTGAGGATCGTTGTGCAAAGCCGTCGGGTTCTTGCACCAGCGGAAATATCTCCGGAGTCGTCTGAAGAAAAGGAAGCGACCAAGCAAACAGCCCTACAAATAAAAGACCAGGAAAAGGCTAACGATTGGAGAGAAGTCTTTATAGACTACTTCAAATTCCGACGAACACCTGAAGATGCATCCTCGAGACATCAGCTCATGAAACGAGCTCCGTCTTTCGCCTTCGTCAATGATACTCTGTACAAGAGATCGTTCGAATCTCTATGGCTAAGATGCCTGGGGCCGGAAGAAGCAAAGAGAGTCATCCAAGAAATTCACGACGGACTCTGCGGTTCTCATCAAGCCGGGCCAAAGATGAAGCTGAAGATCAAAAGGATAGGCTACTATTGGCCCACGATGATCCAAGACTGTCTCGAATATGTGAAGCAGTGCCACTCATGCCAAATTCACGGGGACTTCACCAGCATCCAAATCCGCTACACCCAATGGTGGCTAGCTGGCCGTTCGAAATGTGGGGAACTGACATAATCGGGCCCATCGAACCAGCATCATCCGGAGGACATCGGTTCATATTGGCAACAACCGATTACTTCTCTAAGTGGGCAGAAGCAGTACCGCTAAGAGAAGTGAAGACGGAGAATATTCTCCATTTCTTCAAGACACACGTCATCTATCGGTTCGGTACTCCACGACGGATTATCTCTGATAACGGGACAGCTTATAGAAGTCATAAAATCAGCCTCTTCGTACAGCAACATAATATAGACTGGAGATACTCTTCGGTCTATAATCCCCGGGTTAACGGTCTAGCTGAGGCCTTCAACAAGACCTTGACAAAGATCATAAAGAAGACGGTGTCCAAAAACAAAAAGGACTGGCATGAAAGATTGCATGAAGCTCTCTGGGCGTATCGAACTACGTTCAAAACGGCCACGAATACAACGCCGTATGCATTGGTATTCGGCACTGAAGCAGTACTCCCCATGGAGATAGAGCTACCCTCCCTATGAGTGGCGGTTCATTACGAGCTAACATCTTCGGCTTGAGGAGCTCGACACCCTTGACGAAACCCGGCTCATGGCGCAGCAAAACCTGGAGGCTTACAAAGCAAGGATGATGCACTCGTACGAAAGATTAACTAGGACGAGAACATTCCGCCAAGGCGAACTCGTGCTAGTCGTAAAAAGACCTATGATCTCTAATCGTGCCAAACAGGGGAAATTCGAGCCAAACTATGAGGGCCCATATATCATAGACAAGGTCTACCAATGTGGGGCTTACTTGCTCATGGATATTCATGGCGAAAGACCCTATTGGCTAATAAACGGTCGGTTCTTGCAAAAATACTACGCCTGACCGAAACGTCTGTAAAATACTACAAACCGCAGCATCCTAGGGCAGACACAAAAAAAAGGTACGTCCATAAGCAAAACGGGCACGGATGAAAACCCGAAAGGGCTCCGTGAGTAAGAACAGCAGGGCTACCGGCGAATTTGTGAAAACCCGAAATGGCGCAATCTCGTTAAAAGACACTTGCAATGTCCTCTCGACCTTATAAGGAGAAAACTACCTGCGTGAGATCCTTACGACTCACAAGGGAGCAACACACTTAGAGATCCCCATGATTCTTAAGGAGAAGTTACACTTACGAGATCCTCACGACTCGTAAGGAGAATTCCACTGTGAGACCCTCACGGCTCGTAGGATTCAAAAGCCTTAAGCTGCAGGGATCTAAACCTGTTCTTAAGCCGTCATACACCCCAATATTTCCCTACAAGCGGTTTAATACTAGCCCTTGTATACAATCCACGGGCACAAATAAACGTCTCCCCCACCAAGTTCCACCAATAGCGTGAAATTCCCTTATTCGGTGAACAAACACTTATAAGTCCTCTCAACTTATAAGGAGAAAACACTCTTATAAGATCCTTACGACTTATAAGGGAACGCGCACTTGAGGATCCCCACGATTCTTAAGGAGAAAACGCACCTATGAGATCCTCACGACTCGTAGGGAGAAATACCTTTATAAGACCCTTACGGCTCATGAAGTCAAAAGCCTTAGTTGACAGGATCTTAACCCAGTCTACTAAGCCACCTTTGTTTAAACCGATAAAGGAAAATGATGATTCGCTCCTGGCAATATCCCAGTTGTAGCTATGCTGATGCCTAAATCGGTATCAGCTCCCAAGTCCTATACTCGCGATAAAAAATCAGCGAGCCAAAAATGCATATGAAATAGCCGAAATGATGGGGCAACTTGCAACGAAATCAGCAAGTAAAATATATGCATACAAAATAGCCAAAATGATTGGGCAACTCGCAATAAAAAGCAGCGAGTAAAAAAGAAAAATAGCCGAAATGATTGGGCAATCGCGACTTTCGCGATACAAAAAGCTGAAATGATAGAGTATCGCGGAAAGAAAACAAAATACGTATAAAATGAAACTTTTGCCCTGCAAGCGAGTCCATACTGTCCCCCGTATACAATCCATAGGCATAAACGAAAAGAGAACCACATTTCCCTAGATTCTATCGAAGGAAAGCCAGGTCTCGATGGCGACATCTAAAGCCTAGAGATCAGCAACGACGTCTCCCCTCATTCCAGCAGGATACGGACGCAACATCACCAATTGAAGCCACGGAAAAGTCCCTAGCTCCAAGACTCCACGGTTCATAGACAACCGAAAGTCAACCCTGACACCGAAACGGCGAAAATCAACCCCGAAGCCGTAACGGCAAAAGTCAACCCCGACGCCGTAACGGCGAAAGTCAACCCCGACGCTGTAACGGCGAAAGTCAACCCCGACACCGTAATGGCCAAAGTCAACCATCGGCCTCCCTGTCGAAGCAACGTTTTGACTCGAAAACAAGTCAACTCATCAACCACTTACGAGTCCTCTCGACTGGTAAGGGAGAAAATTCTCTTGCGAGATCCTCACGACTCTCAAGAGAAAACGCACTTAGGATTCCTCACAGCTCCTAAGGAGAAAATACACCTACGAGATCCTCATGACTCGTAGGAAGAAAAGTCTTTATGAGACCCTGACGGCTAACAAAGTTGAAAAGCCTTAGGCAGCAGACCGGAACCTGTTTCCTAAGCCATCGCTACCCTATATAGAGGCTAAGATGGACTATTATCTATAGGCCATATTTGCTAAAGTAACATGCCAATGACAACAAAGCAAAGGAAAGAAGATGATAACACAAGATAGTACAAAAAATGTATCTTTTATTCATAAATTCAATTGAGCACAAGATACATCATATGAAAGAATCAAAATGAATGAATACATGTTATTCGTATATTACAAATGTACAATTGATACAAAGGCAGCTATTAAGAAGGAGGCATTTTCAATAAATCAGCCAGTTGCTCGCGCACTCCTCTCAGCTCCTTTTTGCGATCAGCCACCGCGGCCAACTCCGCTTTGACTTGGGCCCGTTGCTGCAGACAAGATGAAAGTTTCTCATCTATTTCCTGCTGAGCAGCCTCCTGACTCTGCGCGACCTGCTCAGTAAAGTCAAGCTTTTTCCTCAGCACCAGCCCGTCAGAAATGCATCGTTGAAGGTTTTTGAAGATGGAGTTCAGCTGCGCAGCATTCGCTTCGACCTGGGCACGCAGTTGGACAGACTCAGCGGAAGTCGCTTCACGTTCCTTTCGCTTGAGGATTGCCTCTTGTTCGAAATGGCGAAGGAAAAAGGCACTTTGCTCAACCCATGCAGCCCGCTGGGAGTTCAAAGCCAAAACCTCGGGAGCAGGATGCCTGAGCTCAAGCTCATGCAGGCAGGCCTCAATCTTCCTGCAGTGATTAACCCAAGACTCAACGACGCCTTCGTTATGGAAGTTCACAAGTGTCGCCAGCATTGGATTAACCTCGGCAGCAAAATCTGCAGCGAATGTAGGGGCTTCCGCGTCAAGTTCCTCGACGTATTCGCTCAACATACGTAGGCTGGTCGTAGCGCCCTTAGAAGATGGACGTCTAGAAAAGGGTCCTGCTGGAATTAGTATACAAGAATCAAAGGGTGCAGGAGCCGGTGCGATTGCTGCAAAATGAATTACGATTAAAAGCTAATTCACGAAATGAAGAAGTTACATGAGCGATGAAATCTACTACACCGGCTGCGACAGGTGGCAAAGCCGGGAGTACCGGTGGTGCGACTATTCCCTCGTCCCTTCCTTCAATTTGTAGTGCTGTAATCAATTCAAAAAAAAATTTAACAACGGCAGGATCACCCGTCAAAGAAAGGAAAGGACATCGGTTAAAAACTATACTTACCGGCACCAGCAGGAAAAGTGACTTCTGACTGGAAGGAGAAATGCGGGCTCAGCACTTGATATAGATGATCAAAGAGAACTCCTGCAAGGTTGCAATGATACATGGTCAGTACAAGAAAGACGATAGTCATAATTCAATTAAATGGATCGCCAATCTATACCTTCCAGCGTCGTGGAGGACATAGGAGAAAGCAAAGGAGCAACCGTCATGGCAGCGACCGCAAGTGTTTCGGATGACACAATCTCAACATTCGCTATACCTACAAATAAAATATCTTCAAGAAAAGCTGAAAAGGATTGTGAAATCGAAAATAAACAGCGACCCGAAACCCACCTGATGGGCCATCCAAAATTGCAACGGAAACATCACTCGGCATTGCGGTTTTTTCGCTCTCCTTCAATGGAATGGTTTTAGGGCCAGTGGCTTCATCCCCTGATTCCACAAGAGCCGTCGTGACACTCGCAATGCCAGGTGATGGCAGGGAACAGCAGAGGGAAAGAATGGAGGTTTGGACGGTCCTGGACTCCCAAGAAAGAGTAGCCGCCTCAGGCTCGGTGGTCGCCGTCATCTCACCTGCCGCCTCATCGTCTGGACTTGGCCCTGCAAGATATGGTATATAAGAATTTAAAGATCAAATTCTAATAAAAAGAACCAGTATTACGTTACGTTAGGACGGCTTTTCGGCTTCTTCCCGAGCGGCGCGCACCATTTTCCTATGGACGGTAGACAGGGCAGCTGGGGCATCTTCGGAACAAATAGTGACGGATGAAATGGCGCTTGAACCTGCACCCATGGCCAAGCTGACATCACGTTCCCTCGCCGTACGCTTTCTGCGCTTCTTGTCAGCCTTGGTGGTAAGAGAAGACCTCCTCAAGACTTCCGTCAAAGTGACGTCATCGTCCGAGCCAGGAGCTATCTCTGGAGCCGTTATGGCGTCCGTCATCGGCTGCTTAAGCAAAGCCTCTTTTAGCAATACTGGGGGAGCTAGGACTTCAGCAACCAGCCGTGGAAGCGTCGCCGCGCCACCCTCCGGGATCGGCACTGCACTTAGGATAACTTGGGTCAAGGTAGTCCCTGCAATAAGAAGAAAAAGAAGGGTCAGACTACCCATGAAGAAAAAAGGAAATGAAGGCACAATGAGCCGAAATATACCGAGGCCCAAGGAAGCGCGAAGCCTCTCTTCATCCTCAAAAGTCTTGAGGGAAGCTGCGAGAGCCTCTTCGGTGGAGATACCTGTTGAAGAAGAAATAGTCAGTCAAAGCATAATAATTAAAATAGCCGCGGAAAGATAGGACCGAAGTATACCTGATTGTGCGATGGAGATTAGTGCCGCTTCATCGCGAGCTAGTTGCTTTGAAACCGCGATGGCAGCCTCTAGATCGGTATCATCCGGCACCATAAACAAACCTTCGTTGGTCCCATACTCACTTAAGCCCTCGCTGAAAGTATCGACTTCTTTTTCTTCTGCGAGCGAGTGCCAGGAGCCGATAACACAAGCTTGCGCTTGGCGGGCAATTTGGGGCGATGAGTCCCTATCTCCGCACCCACGCCGGACTCGGGAGACGCCACAGCTACCGCTTCTACAGGCGCGCGGCATAGGGGCAGCTCAGGCATAACGTGTGGTACCACAGCCGCAACAGCTTCTCTTTAGGGAGGACGAACGATGGTCCGTCGCTTCAAAGGAACGGCTGGATTACCAGCGGGGGCGGTGCCCTTGCGATCAAGCAACAATCGCTTTTCTTCTCTAATGACGGCGCCCATCGAATATTGATACCACGCCACATATACGTTCAAGATTCGCGGAACACAACTCAGCTCATTGATAAAGAAATTGGTGCCGGTGTTCAACCGTATAAAATGGTGTAATGCGTTGCGAATGCCTTCTTCTGTGGTAGCTGGCTCAGCTAGGAAGGCCTCGAGTGAGACACCTTGATTATAGCCTGATTGCTGGGCGAAATGGTGCGGGTTGTACCATATGAACAACGCCGAATCATTCCGCCTAAACACGAGAAAGCCCGTCCTGATGGTATATAGATGAAGAATCTCCCGAGCTTTCAAGGTAGAGGACCCATCTTTAAAAGTATCGCACAGAGGCTGCAACGTTTTTGCGGATTCTTTGCTGATGATAAAAACCTTATCGACAAAGGTCATGCCGTCCCCAACCGTACGTGGACAAAGGAGCAAACCCCTAGCCTCCCACTGTGACGGATTTAAAACAGACGCGTCAACTAGGCGCATAATCCGAAGGAAGTTGTAACTGTCGTAGAAACGAGGTCATATATGATCCCCAAAAGAGCCAAGAACGTGCAGCTCGATCCATGACGTAAAATAATGCAGCGAGAAAGTGACGAGTTGTACCCCTGGCTGAGTGGTATCCGCCGCTAAGCTGAGACCATGTTACAGGTGTGCCAACCCAGCAATTCCGATAGCCACTTGCATTCCCGCAACCATACATGGGCTGGGTAAAAGACTGATGGCCTCACATAGCGAGGGTGCATTAGAAGCATGAACCGGTTTAGCCATAAGCCAATGAACCCCAGCACGAATGTTTCTTCATCGACGTCCGGAGCAGCAAGCTCCGCGAAGGGAACAACAGGAACAGCCGGACTAAAGAAACCTTTTAAATCTGCCTCTGCCGTCGGTTGGTTATCCGAACCAAAATCAAACGAATCGTCAAGCTTGGCAAACAACACAGCTTGCTTCGATAAGGCTTCTGGACGAAGAAAGCGAGCGATGAAGTCTGCGTAGCTGACTCCATGCCCTCCGGACTCCAGAAATAGACTTTCATATTTATTCAACACATTGATCAAGCTCGGGAATTTATGTTGAATGGCGTTCTCCGGGGTAAGGCCCATTACCACTGATTTGGTGGCAAAGATATATTCGTCCGGAGGAAGCAGCTCTTCGTAGTGTTCTCCCCTGACGGGTAAGCCAGAGATCTCTGCAAATTCCTCTAAAGATATTGAGACTTCTCGATCCGACAAAAGGAAGGTGTGGGACGGAATATTCCATTGCTCCAAGAAAGCCTTGATCCACCATGCAGGAGGCACGGAATATTGAAAGAGAGACGCATAAACGGTGGGGTACAACCCAAGCTTGAGTAGCATCGATCTCTTGGCCGACAAAATATAGCGGGCCCACTGCAAATACCCAGCTGGATGATAAGGAGTTAGGCCTACCATGTACGACTGTCTCCAAGGGCGCGACTCGCCCTGGCATATACGCCGCCCTAGAGTATCCAAAGCCGCCAGCGGCTGTACGGGTATCGCGGCCATAGAAGGTTGAAGGCAACCCTCTGAGGTCCAGTTGACCTCCTCCACGGCATAGTTCACTGGAGGTGCGTCGGCGTAAGAAATCGTCGAAATAGGCTCCGAAGGTGCCGCGCAAGAAAAGCTCCGCCGACCCCTGATGATCTGACCGTACCATGTTCCCCATAAATGACGATTCTTTTGCTCTAGGTCATGATCTTTGATCAACGTGAAGACTTCCCTGTCCACAGGTGCTTCAGGAAATCCGCTTTCCGAACGGACAAATGGGAAAGAAATGTCGAAAGACATAGTACCTGCGCGAAAAAGAACAAAAATTAGCTGTCAATGCTACAGTTTAAGTTCTGTCACTTTGTACTTTAAATTCGTACCGCACTGCAATGCAGTGGAAAGGGACCAAAGGGGACCCACATAATCTAGATGATGGCTCATCATTAATAAAACAGTCTCATCATGTGATGAGACAGTCATTAAATGAGGAAATCCTAAGAGAATTCTCATTTAATGAGGGCCCCTTGGGCCAAGGAGTAAATCTCCTCGAGAGAAACGCTCTGCAAATAGATATGACATCTGTCATAATTAATGATGAAGGGAATAAAATTCCCCAAAAATTCTAAAGAGCAATGCTCTGCGAAGAAGATGGAAAAATCCATCAGAAACCCTAAAAGCAAAGCTTTACTGAGTTAAAAACTCTGAGATCTTTAAGATCTGCAAGATGAACTTTAAGAGTTCTTCTTTAATGGGTTAAGAGACCCTAAGAAAGATCTCTTTAGATCTATGATTTGAAAAGAGCAAAGCTCTATTAAGAAAACCCTAAAATTTCTTTAGATTTATGATCTGAAAAGAGAAAGGCTCTGTTAATTGGTGAAACCTTAGATTATGAAGTAATCCCTTCAAAGATTTAATCTTTACCTAAAAAGTTTTGACAGGATTCTATCTCTAAGAGAGTTCTTAAAACAAAGAGCTATACTCTGAATGAGAATTAATTCTCAGAAAAACAAACAAGAAGATGAACATAGGTCATCTCAAGGGCCAAAGGCCTAATTTATAGGCACTGAGAGCCGTTTCAACTTCTAAGTTGATCTAATGGTGGAGATGCTGCCACCGATGAACTCACGTGTGAGCCATGTGAGCGTAACGGTGGGGGGGCATTTGTTTTCCCCAATCAGAGCAAAGCTCTGTTCAAATTTTAAAATTTGAAATGAAGCAGCGCTTCATAAAAGCGCTGGCACCAAGAGCGCCAGCGCTCTGAGGCAGCGCTCACGTGCAAAGCACGAGTGCCCTCGCGCCAAGTGCACCAGCGCTAAGAGTCAAAGACTCTGAAGCAGCGCTCACGTGCAAGGCACAAGAGCGCCAAGCACTAGAACTAAATGTTCTCCACCGTTGGATCAAAGATCCAACGAAGATGATAAATCATCAAATTACCAGAATAAAATTCTGTTAAGGAAATACTCCTCAGAATCTTTCCAAACAAGGAAGATTGCGCTCTGTAAATCAGAGCACCATTGGATCAATGATCCACTGGTGATTAAAAAAACACCAAGGAACAGAACAAGTTCTGTATGGGAAAAGATTTTCCCAATCTCGTTAAAAACAAGAAAATTGCCTTTTGTAAAACAGAAGCCCTAAGATCAAAGATCTAACGGTGGGAAATATCCCCAAATCAATTAGAGAAAAGATCTCTTCAACTAATTCAACAAATCAGCATCCCCTATATAAAGGACCCAAGACTTCAAGTCTCGCATAGAGGACCCCCCACACACACACACATACACACAAGTTTTGAGAAATTTCAAAGAAAAGAGCAAGCTCTGAGAAGAACTTTTCTTCAAGGTAAAAACAGAGAGATAAAAAAACATCTCATTAAGGAAAAAGAACATATTTCTTTTTCAGATCATAAATCTATAAGACAGAGGTCTTTCACAAAAAGAGATCATAACATCTCATCATAAAAAGGGGGGAGAAGAATTTCATTCTCTTCAGATCATAGATCTACAAAAATAAAGTCTTTCACAAAAAAATAGAAGAGATTGTAACATCTCCTATAAAAATAAGAAGTTTGTTCTTACAACCATGAGACAAAGTCTCTTGTAAGCGAGAACTTATTTCTAAGATTACAAAATTGATCAGAAGTGCTCTGCGCTCATTGTCTGGCGCTCAGCGCCAAGCGCGCCACGTACTCCTCACGTGTGCGCTACTTCATAAGAAGCACCTTAGCGCTCCAAATCTGGTGACCAGCGCTAAACGCACCACGTGCTCCTCACGTGTGTGCTACTTAACGGAAGCACTCTGCGCTCCAAATCTGGTGACCAGCGCCAAGCGCGCCACGTGCTCCTCATGCGTGCGCTACTTAACAGAAGCGCTCTACACTCATTGACTGGCGTTCAGCACCAAGTGCGCCACGTGCTCCTCACGTGTGCGCTATACTCATAACAGAATATTGCATTTTATACCGCCCAATCTTATGCTCGTGTGTTTATAGGTAGGTGCTTTTAATCCGTGTTTGTTACATATTTACAGATTACAGGTTTCTAGTACAAATATTGCAAATCAAGATACAATCTCCACAGTTACACCAAATACAGAACATCTGTCACAGCAGATAAAAGCCGGGTTCCATTCATCCATATCCGTCCAGTGCCGAGTACCAGTTCCAGAGAAAAGACATATGACAGTGGTCATTCGTGTCTCGGACAAGCACAAAGCACAAGTGGGGCTGCACAAGAATCAATGGGTGCGCGGAGCTCGAGGGAGATAGAAGTCAAAAGTGAAGAAAATAATGCAATCTTGGACTAAGAAATCTGAAGATATTCTGGAAGACTTGTTGCAGTTTAAAGATTTCAAACACAGAGAAAAGCCAAACCAGGGAACCACCCAAAATTTGATGGCCTAAAACCCCTAAACGGCCGCGGAACCGCGGCCTAAGCATGCTTAGGCCGCGGAACCGCGGCCGTATAGTGTCATCAGGTGGTGGGTTTTTAGGGGCAGTTTTGTACTTTAATATGGAGCCATATTCTTGCCCTAGGTTTCCAGTTCCCTGCCTATAAATACCCCGGTTCTGAGCCAAACCAAGGGGTCCATTCTTAGTTAATTTCTTTAGCCTCTTTTAGTGTAGTTTTGTTGTTCTTCTTCTTCTTCTTCATCTTTCCTCCATGAAAATGTAGTGAGAGCATTGAGTGGATGTTAAATGAAGATAAGAGTTTTTGAATCATTCTTGTTTGTTTAGCTCCCCCTTGAGATTCTTGCTTTCTCTTGATCTTTCAACCTCTTCATTGAGCTTAAAAGTTTAAGGGTTTGTTATTGATCTCAAGGGTTGTATCTTCTTATGGAATTAGTGCTTCATTTCACATGAGTTCTTTACCCTTCTCTTGATCTTGCAACCTCTTGATTGAGCTTGCAAGTTTAAGGGTTGGCTATTGATCCCATGCTTGTCTTAAGTTCTAGTTTCTAGTTCTTTTTATTGCTTATTTCTTTCTTGCTTTTTATTACCTTGCTTTACTTTCTTGCACTTTAAATTCCATGCCCTTACTTACTTGTAATCTTTTCTTTTCTTTGTTCTTTTGTTCTCTCTTTTTGGTTCTTTTTGTGAATGATTGTAATTATCGTTGTTAAGAATAAATACGGTATTGTAAGTTAATGTTTCTTTTCTCATTTCTTTTTCCCGTTATTTTCCATTGAACTCCGCCCAAACGTTACGCAAGCGCTCCGTTAGGCACCCTACCCTACCAAGGTAACGGTGATTCCTAACCGCGACCGGTTACGTTCGGTTTGGCCGGAGGCGAAAGCAAGAGACAAGAACGAAAGGACAAGGGTAAATAAGCCGGATTCCATGAATACCGTGCTTAAATCCCCTAATCCACGTTGTTGCCGATTGCTCTAGCTTCAATTGGTCAAGACTCGGCTCAAAGGTTTTGAGTACGGATTTCTTTAGCTTTCAATTTCGTATCTTTTTCTTAACTTCATACTTGCATATAAAACACATAGGTTAGTTTGAACAAACACATACAAATTCTTTATTGACTCGTCTAAGACAAGAACGGAAATACAACCATCTCCCTGTGGATCGACCCGTGCTCAACCGGCTAGCTGCATAGCGACACCGTCCTGATCGCGGTGAACTTTAGAACTTTGAATATCCGACACGCCAAAAGCGTGCGATCAAATGGCGCCGTTGCCGGGAAGACGGTAGCGTATTTTCTTTCTTGTTATTCGGGTTAATATTCTTTTTGTATATATTTATAAATAAAAAAATCTTTTTCTTTTTTTTTGATAATTTTTGTGAGCAAGTCTGCAGATTTTTGTGGATTTGCAAACGGTGATTGCGGGGAGCAAAGTGTACGTTCAAGGCTAAGGTGATTGCAAAGTACAGTGCCAAAGATCCGGGTAGTTTGGTCCGGGCAAGCGAACTTTTCAAGCTTACTGGATTTGATTCAACGGGGGTTTCCTAACCCAAAAACTTAACGGTACGTACTTTACTAACACCTTCTTCTCAAATCCGACGCATCCAATATACTATCCTTTGCAGGATTCTTTGCAAGTTCGCTAGCAAACGCTAAAAATTGACTAACCCGTATTTGATGCAGTGCCGTGCTTAAACTAAAAAACGATTGTTTGATTCTTTATAAAAATTTTATTGAATTGCGCATTGCATACATTAATATGGACTTAAGGGCAAGCGAACCCCACAACATACGGTAAAGGATTTCATCACCTTTTCCGTGGCCCACAAATCACGAACTTGAGCATAACGTTTACCCGCACAATATTTAAAAGAAACTAGACTTTAAACCTTAAGGACCTCGCGCTCACTAGGAGAAGTTAACTGTGTTTAGAACCTCGCTTAACGGTATATTGTTTACGGGGTGTCTAGGAATGTGTTAACGGCGAAACCGCCAAATAAGAAAGGGTTATTTAATTAAGGAACTTCGCAAAAGCGTTGGAAAACCTCCCCTTATCTCTGCACTTACCTGGCCTCGTGATCAGTGTATCTTAAGCCCATTTCTCGACACAGTTTTACTTCGACAATCAAGTTCTGGAGCAGGTTTAGTTGACCTAGGTGAACCCTAGAACGATTAGGTGTGTGGTATTTATGTGTCGTGATTGTTTTTGTCTAGATTCTTTTTGTGTATATATTTCTTTCTTTTGTTAATATCTAACTTACAAAAAAAAATTTAAAAAAAAATCACATTCTTTTTCCCCTCCTTTTCTCTATCTTTCTTTCTCTTCATATCATGGGTACCCCGCCTCGCAAAGCTCTTGCCGAACTTTGGTACCCACAACCAGACATTACCTAATACGGTTCTTGTTTTGGTTGAACTTCGAACGATCCCTCCATGCCCAAAATTTCTTTGAAAGATCGGATAGATGCGTCTAGGACGAACAACTGGACCTTGCAATCCACTTAGTATCAACTGTTTCAAACATTCACTCCTTCTTGCGTTGATACCCCTTTTGAAAGTCCAGTTGTAGCCACAAGACCTATGTCTCTTGCTGAACAAATTGAACAATCCCGTAGCCGATCTTTCACTCCTTTAACCACTTCCAACTCTTGGGATCAACAATTCCATTCGCCTTCTTATCCAAATGTTGATCCTACTCCTGTCCAGCCATTCAATTCCTACCAGTCCTACCCGACTTTTACACCTTCCCTAGACATTGCTACTGAACCGACATTTGGGAGTTTTCAGTATCCATACAACTTTGAATCTTTTACTGAAACCCCTTCACAACCCATGTCTAGTCTGGAACAGTCGTTGGAAGACTTTAGGGTAGCGTCAAGCCAACAGATGATGGATTTGAATGCGTCCATGGCCGCTCTCATACAACCTACTGACCCGGTAGCTAGTTTCCAACTAGCTCCAAATTTTCCAATGTATGAAGAAGCGGTAGGACAGGCTGTGAATTTGAGTGGAGAGAGTGAGATGTACCCCCTTCCAAATCAAATCTACCCGTCCCAAATTGAATCCCACAACTCCTGTTTTGAAAGTCTATCGAGTATCCCACATGATTTATCAATTGAAGATAGAATGCTGAATGAGTTGTGCGACTTTGTAGTGTTTGATTTACCCGATTGTGAAGGGTCCCTTCCAAGTGAAACCAATCTTAAACCTTTTGACCTCTACACCTCCACTCTAGAACCTGAATTGATTGAAATCCATGCTTTTGATGAGGTGTCTGAGAAAATTGACTTTCACTTGATTAAGGATATTGACGCTGGGAATATTTTGGATGATGAACCCGCAGATTTGACTGAGTTTTTCTCTCCAATTCATCATCCCGAGTCATTAAATGTTTTTCCCGAACCCCATATGCGTCTGGACTTTGATGAAATATGCATGGATGAGCTTAACTTTGAGGAGAATTTTGAGGATATTTTTGAGGATGAAACAGTTCTAGATGATGAGTCGGATTTTCCAATTCATCATGTTCCTTTCACTAACTATGTACACTCTCCAGAACCCTTAACCGATACCCTTCCTCAACCACTTCCCTCCATCCTTTCCATCGTTCCGACTTTGCAAGAAACCGTATCATTTTCACTTCCTGTGTCTGGTTTACCAAGTTCGGCGTACCCATGGTTTCTCACGAACCTTGAGGGATTTGACCCCATTTCTCGACGAATTAATAGATTAGCACAATCGCTTTTTACACATCGCTCATCACAAATTGTGCTAATTTATTCGCTCCATTTCCACCCTCAAGTTCGTATTCAACTTCTTTTTCCCTTCCGCCATTCTTCTTCTTCTCATATACCGAGACCGTATTCCGCTTCTATCCCATTACGGTCTCGCGTATTCTCCATCTCTTTTCTCTACGCCTTCTTTCACCAGCCACTGCTTTATAGCGATAAAATCTTTGAATGGTTGGTATTAACTTTTGGCCTGTGTAAGGCCTTGTATAGTTTTATACTGTTCTTTCCCCCCTAATCCCGAACTTCAACACTTAATAGTGGAAACACTGTTTTACATAAGTTTGGGGGGGACACCTTTTTTGTATATATTTTTTGTTTTTCTTTTTTTTGTATATAATTTGTTTCTAGGGAGCGCCGACAATTTTGACCCTCTTGGTGTAGCATGACAGTGAGGGCACTGTCAAGTTTAAGTTTGGGGGTGTGCTCGGTAAGCTTTCTTCCTTCGCATTCATTTGTATATTTTGCATTTTCATACCTTATTAAAAAACCCACAAAAATTGAAAATTTTCCAAAAAAATATAAAAACTTTGTCGTCAAGTTAGCTAATAGGGTAATTTAGATTTTTATTCTGAAAGTTTAGTTGATATGTTAGAAATAACTATGTTCTAGACTTAGGAATTGAAAATCCTTAAAATAACCCTCATTCTGTCTAACTTTGGTACGTATACGTCCTTATAATTTTTTGAGTTCAGCTCTTGAGTTAAGTCAAGATGAAGGGAAAGTATTGAAGCTTTACTGAAGGATAAGTCTGAAAAATAGTTTCTTTTCTTGAGGTCAAATTCAGAAAGTATATACCCTACAAACTGCACTTACACGCACCTTGAAACTTGGGATAGTAGAGGATACCTAGAAATACTCTTGCCTGAAGGCCTAGTATGAAAGAAAAAACGGTATTTAAAGCTAAACACCAAAAGAGCATGTTGAAAAAATATATCCGGTCTTGAAAAAGAAAAAGAAAAAGAAAAAGAAAAAATAGAATAAAGTGAAGACCTGGAAACTGCTATTTACGCTTTAAAGTTCACACATTCAGTAATCGGTCATTTGTGCCTCAAGAAGCATTAATAGTCGCATGAAAGGTGTGTGAGCAAATCCGTCTATCCTTAATGAAAAGAAGTAGTATTAGGTATTAGGGCAAGGGTATTATAGCTTGAATTGAATTCTTGAGTGTAGGGGTGCAAATATACACACACGTAGGGGTATACAATCGATGTTTGGATAAAAGATAGAAATAAAGAATAAGACTTGTGTTTTCTGTATAGTTGATAAAAATCCCTGATTTGAGGCCGCACTTTAGAAGGAAAACTCAGTAGAACCAAGGTTAAATAGATTAGAGGCGTGAAGCATTAGGGTTGGATAGTTCTAACTTAGGATGATAGAGTTTCTAACGTAAATACTAAACTGTAGGAGTAGAGTCGATGTTAACTTATGACACTAGCTTGACGGGATTTTGTGGGTGTAATCCGCTGAAAACCCTCAGGAGACAACACTCCTCCTACTAGGGACACCTAGAAATTTAACGGCTTGTTGCACGTGCTCAGTGCAATCGCGTTCCCTGCGAAAGTGCGGTTAGGATTTTATTTTTGTGAATAATTGGTTTTGCTCGGGACGAGCAGAAGTTAAGTTTGGGGGTATTTGTTCATAACAGAATATTGCATTTTACACCGCCCAATCTTATGCTCGTGTGTTTATAGATAGGTGCTTTTAATCCGTGTTTGTTACATATTTACAGATTACAGGTTTCTAGTACAAATATTGCAAATCAAGATACAATCTCCACAGTTACACCAAATACAGAACATCTGTCACAGCAGATAAAAGCCGGGTTCCGGTCATCCATATCCGTCCAGTGCCGAGTACCAGTTCCAGAGACAAGACATATGACAGTGGTCATTCGTGTCTCGGACAAGCACAAAGCACGAGGGGGGCTGCACAAGAATCAATGGGTGCACGGAGCTCGAGGGAGATAGAAGTCAAAAGTGAAGAAAATAATGCAATCTTGGACTAAGAAATCTGAAGATATTCTGGAAGACTTGTTGCAGTTTAAATATTTCAAACACAGAGAAAAGCCAAACCAGGGAACCACCTAAAATTTGATGGCCTAAAACCCCTAAACGGCCGCGGAACCGCGGCCTGAGCAGCTTAGGCCGCGGAACCGCGGCCGTATAGTGTCATCAGGTGGTGGGTTTTTAGGGGCAGTTTTGTACTTTAATATGGAGCCATATTCTTGCCCTAGGTTTCCAGTTCCCCGCCTATAAATACCCCGGTTCTGAGCCAAACCAAAGGGTCCATTCTTAGTTAATTTCTTTAGCCTCTTTTAGTGTAGTTTTTGTAAGTCGATGTACTACACCCCAGAACTTGTGGGGAGGCGGAATTTTCAAAAACGATCTTGTTTAGTGAACGAACATCGACTAACCGCTTGAATCGAAGCTAAACTATAAATAACCAAACACAAAGTGTTTCTAAACTACTGTGTTTAGGGATTATACCTAATGAACCAACTCCTTCGTCTTTACGATCTCCTTGTTCTCCTCGGCCTTCTCTAGGTAGTAGACGATCCACCCGAGAGCAAAACTCCAAGCTTAACCTCTAAACTTGAGGCAACTAACCTTCTTGGATTGCTAATCAAAGAAGATAGAATGAAATAGAGTGATGGTTATGGATTGATTAGTCTTACTAACCCTTGTACTCAACTCATGAGAAGGGAGGATTAGTCTTTGAAGAGGGAGAGCTTGAGGAGAGAGAAGGTGAGAATGAATTATGATGAGAATAGTAATGTATCATAATAAATATGAAGCATTCTTATTTATGAGAAAAAGAATAATACATAATGAATAAGCATGCTTCACAAATATCTAATGGTGATTCATTGTCATGACTCACTAAGCATTTATCATGCATTAATGATATGCATGAATCACCCTCATGACTCACTAAACTCATTTAATGCAAATGACACCTAAACCTCCTTAGTCACCACCTTCTAGAAGCTTCTCGAGTAATTACGAGAACGCCCCTCCGATCCGTAAAAATACGGAAAAACTTTAGACTGTATAAATCCAATAACCGGATACCAGTAACTGGCTGAAACCAAAGCCGACTGGTAAAAACTGTCCGAAAGTCGTACGCGCGTAAACGCACGTATGCGTCCGAACCCTTTGTCGCAAAACCATGCGATCTCTATATCGTTTCGCCTGGAGTAGGAAACTCTCTGTGTGGGACTCTAGAGACTCGACTACTACGCTGGCAGTGGGTTTAACCACAGACCGCAAGCGGCACTAGCTGTACGTAACGGTCCCCAGGTAGTTGTCGATAAGAAGGCCGATGAGGAAACCCATCCGAACTCCTACTGAGTCTGATGTGACAATCTCCATACAGTCTGGTCCGTTCGTCCAAGACTATCGCATATCGGGCCTAGGGGGCGGCAAGCGTCAGTCCCCTAATAGCGGTATAAGTCGTGTCGGAGTGAAGCCCATTACACCCTGAGAAACTACTGGAACCTACCAGCAAATCTCGCTTGCCCTGGCCAGGGACTTTGCGTAATGGCTCTCTGACACAGCGCGATATCTACTCCCAATACCGGGAGGGACGAATCCTGTCTAACCGCCACTGCCTCCAAGTGCTCGGGACTGCACCCAACTGCTACCTGTTTGCACGACTCATTTGAGCCGTGGTAGGGTAGCAATCTAAGAACAGTGGGACACACTCGAGGCGAAGTAGCAGTGTCAAGTCTGCGGACTATGCTGTACTCATGTCACCTGGGAACTGCTCACTGACGACTGGTATCAAACCAACCAACAGTTCCCTGTGAGTCCTGTCCGGTGTACCCGTAACCTAACGAGCACCTGCATACTATCTCCAGTACGACGTACTGACGGCTGTGGGACAGACCATCTCCCCAACTGGGATGAGAAGCGTACACACTAGTCTACTCCGGAGTATCGATGCTCTGTCTCGATAATCTAACGACCAGGGACCTGAATAAGGATGTGCTTGTAGACTACCCAGCCCCCACTAGTGTGACTGCCATCACAACGCTGGTAGACAAGCAAGATCCTAAGAGCTCTATCAATACGTACACTCACATATTAAGATAGAAAAACCAAGTAGCATACTACCATGTTTAGCAAGACTGTTATATACATGTGAATATCCCAAGCTTCCATTAAGTAATATACAAACTAGTATGATACAGTAATGGCCTTCTAGGGCATAAACACTAACAATCTCCCACTTGCACTAGGGCCATGTACTGGCATATCGTAGACCGATGATCTCGAGTAGCCTCTCGAACTGAATCTGAGGTAGGGCCTTTGTGAATGGATCAGCAATGTTCTCTTCAGAAGCAACTTTCCGAACCTCGATCTCCTGACGATCAATGATCTCCCTGATCAGGTGATACCGCCTCAAGATGTGTCTGGACTTCTGATGGGACCTTGGTTCCTTCGCTAAAGCTATAGCTCCGTTGTTGTCGCAATACAGTGGTATTGGATCAACTATGGTAGGAACCACCTGAAGTTCTGTTAGGAACTTCTTCATCCAAACTGCTTCTTTTGCGGCATCGCAAGCAGCTATATACTCTGCTTCCATCGTCGAGTCAGCAACGGTGTCCTGCTTGGAGCTCTTCCAGCACACCGCCCCTCCATTGAGGGTAAAGACATATCCCGACATGGACTTGGAATCGTCCTTATCACTCTGGAAGCCGGAATCAGCAAAGGCCTCCAACCTGAGGTCTTTTCCGCCGTAAACCAAGAACATCTCCTTAGTCCTCCTCAGGTACTTGAGAATGTTCTTTACTGCTATCCAGTGTTTCTCCCCTGGGTCTGACTGATACCGGCTTACCACGCTCAGTGCGTAAGCAACATCTGGTCTGGTACACAACATCGCATACATTATAGAGCCTACCGCAGAAGCGTAGGGTATAATAGACATGCGTAGTCTTGGGAGACATCTCTTTGGAGAGGGTGATTCCGTGACAAGCCGGTAAATTACCGCGCTTAGAATCTTCCATACTGAATCTTTTCAGTACAGTGTCGATATACCTGGACTGCGAAAGTCCCAACATCCTCTTGGATCTATCACGATAGATCCGGATCCCCAGAATGTACGAGGCATCACCCAGGTCTTTCATGGAGAACCTGTGTGACAAGAATCCTTTGACAGATTGTAGCATAGGAATGTCATTTCCTATCAATAGAATGTCATCCACGTACAAGACGAGGAATACGACACTTCTTGCTACAACTTTACTATATATACACGGTTCATCTGGATTTTTGATAAAGTCATATTCTTTGACTGTCTCATCAAAACAGATGTTCCAACTCCGCGATGCCTGCTTTAGTCCATAAATGGACTTAAGCAGCTTGCATACTTTCCCGCTGCTCCCACTCTGATTGAAACCCTCTGGCTGATCCATATAGACGCTCTCTTCTAAATTTCCATTCAGAAAAGCCGTCTTTACGTCCATCTGCCAGATTTCATAATCATGGAAGGCAGCAATAGCAAGAAGGACCCGAATGGATTTGAGCATAGCCACTGGAGAAAAAGTTTCGTCATAGTCCAAACCAGGTCTTTGACGAAAACCCTTTGCAACAAGTCTAGCCTTATAGGTTTCCACCTGTCCATCTACACCAATCTTTTTCTTGAAGATCCATTTGCATCCTATGGGTTTTACCCCATCTGGAGCAAAGTCCAAAGTCCATACTTTGTTGGTGTACATGGACTCCATTTCGGTCCGCATTGCATCTAGCCATCGTACCGAGTCGCCACTCTGGATGGCCTGCTGGAAGTCAGTAGGTTCATCATCATCTATGATGCAATCCTCTCTATCCCCATCTATGAGAAAACCGTGGTATCTCTCAGGCGGATGAGACGGCCTACTACTCCTGCGGAGGGGTGCGGGAATGTCCTGTTCTTCTTGAACTCCTGGTTCTACCAAACTTTCAGTAGCAGTTTGTGGTTCTGGAATTTCTTCCAGTTCTACTACGCTCCCACTCTTCTGATTTTCTAAAAATTCAGTTTCTAAGAAGCGGGCATGACGAGAAACAAAAACCTTTTGTTCCTCTGCGTAATAGAAACAATATCCTGTAGAGTTCTTTGGATATCCCACAAACTTACACTCTACTGAGCGTACCTCGAGCTTGTCCGGATGCTGCTTTTTTACAAAAGCTGGACATCCCCATGTCTTCAGGTACTGAAGATAGGGTTTCTTCCCACTCCACATCTGATATGGTGTGGTAGGCACAGTTTTGGTTGGAACTCTGTTCAAAAGATGTATCGCTGATTCTAGCGCATATCCCCAGAAATATCGCGGTAACTCAGCATTACTCATCATGGATCGTACCATATCCAATAGGGTTCGATTCCGTCTCTCCGATACACCGTTGTGCTGTGGAGTGTATGGAGGAGTAAGCTGAGAGAGAATTCCTTTCTCTTTTAGGTAACCTAGGAACTTGGCACTCAAGTATTCACCACCTCGATCAGATCTAAGTGTCTTGATACTTTTGCCGGTTTGGTTTTCCGCTTCACTCTTGTATTCCAGGAATTTCTCAAAGGCCTCGGATTTATGCTTCATCAAGAAGACATGTCCAAACCTAGAGAAATCATCTGTAAAAGTAATGAAGTAGGAATAACCACCTCTCGCATGTGTAGACATTGGACCACATACATCACTGTGTATGAGTCCTAAGAGCTCGCTCGCTCTTACTCCTTGTCCAGTAAATGGAGTCTTTGTCATCTTTCCTTTGAGACAAGATTGACAAGTGTCATAGGTTTGATATTCGAACGTGTCCAAATATCCTTCTCTATGCAACTTAGTCAACCTTCTCTCATTGATGTGACCCAGTCTACAATGCCATAAGAAAGCTTTATTTAAATCTGGAGACTTTCTTTTTAGTGTGTTCTGGACATTGAAAATTTGGAGTTGGTTTAAAACATATATGCCGTTATTTAGAGTACCGGACCCAATCAAACCATGATTAAGGTGGATGTTAACAACATCTCTTACAAACGTGAAATCATAACCTTTATTTGATAACAAGGAAACTGATATGATATTGCACGTTAAGCTTGGTACAAAATAACAGTTATGCAAAACCAAAATATGTCCACTCGTCAATCCTAGGTGATAATCCCCGACGGACGCAGCTCCCACGCTAGCTCCGTTAGCAACCCTGAGGATCATATCACCTTCCTTCAGCACTCTACGGTTTCTCAGTGCCTGCAATGAATTGCAAATATGAGATCCTGATCCGGTATCCAATATCCAGGAAGTAGAGTTGATCGACAGACAATTCTCAATTACAAACACACCTGAAGTCGAAGCCACAGCTTTCTTCGGTTCCTGGTTCTTGGCGTTCCACGCCTTGCAATCCTTCTTCCAGTGCCCTTTCCTGTGACAATGGAAGCACTCATCCTGGCCAACTACCGGTACTGCAAACTTTTTCTTTCCCTTCTTTCCCACCTTACTAACACCTCCTCTAGGTTTGGGTGCGGCCTTCTTCTTCCTTCCTTTGGCCCTAGCCTTGGACCCGGAAGAAGATGCACCGCCAACAAACATAGCGGGTGTTTCCCTTGCCTTCTGCAAGGTGCCCTCTGCACTCCTTAACATGTTCAGGAGTTCCGCAAGTTCAACTTCTTTTCCTTGAAGGTTGAAGTTGAGGATAAACTGGGCGTAGGTGGGAGGAAGGGACTGGAGAATAAGGTCTGTATACAGCTCATTATCCAAAGTCGTCCCAAGGTCTGCGAGCTCTTCAATATAGCCGATCATCTGTAGGACATGTTCACCTACCGATGACCCGACAGCCAACCTCGCTCGAAACAAGTTCTTAGAGGTCTCGTATCTTGCTATACGAGATTGCTCTCCATAAAGTTCCTTTGTATGGAGAAATATGCCATCTAGGGACATATCCTCGTGCCTCCTCTGATGTTCATTGTTCATTGAGGCAAGCACGATGCACTTGGCTCTCGCGCAATCTAAATCCCAGGTTTTGCGGATTTCCTTATCCGCATTGCTGGATTTGGGACCAGGGACAGCAGGTGCCGTAGCGGTGAGGACGTACCCCAGTTTGTCATAGGTCAAAGCCATTTTGACATTCCGCAGCCAATCTTTATAGTTTGGCCCTGTTAGTATATTTTTCTCTAAAAGTAACTTAAGTCCAGTCATTTTCAGGGTCGCTGCAATTAGGAGAGAGAGAAGAAAACTCTTTAGCATGATGCTCTTGCAAGTTTAGAGTGGTTTTTAGTTTATCTAAACTGGATGGCTCCCACTGTTTCTCGAATCCTTCCTCAAACCATAAAAGAAGAATTAGCCAGGACTATTCTCACCGTACAATACTTGCTTAACCGTTCAGCCAAGCCAGTGTCGATACTTCGAGGGAGGTTTTCCAACGCTTTCACGAAGTTCCTTAATTAAATAACCTCTTTTCTCTGGGGGCGTAACCCCGCTGACACCTTTCTGGACACCTACTAGGTTTATAGCATTGATCGTTAAGTGACGAATATCCTGATAAGTAGCATATACTCACAGTAGGATCGGGATCCAAATATCATCGTATGATAATGTTGAAGGAATCCTACCAACATTCATCAAACTCCAAATGGTATGCATCTCTTTGCAAATTACAGTTTCTTTAGAAATTCCCGATATAAGTTTTTGCCCCATGCTCTTATGACCTTGACGTATGCCAACAAATCATAAGTCACATGTCAAGTTCTGCCCATCATTATCTTGTTAATTTGAACCCACCCGTATATACCCTTGACGTATGCCAACAAGGTAATGCGACTGTCCCAAACCAACACATCTATCTATGCAACAAATGAATACCCCAGCAGCTACCAAACACTATGCCTTGACGTATGCCAACAAGCATAGCTTGAATACTACTGACCATCCATAAAAAATGACGGAGGGCTACGACTGGTTTTGGCGAAACCGTGAACGTAGTGAACTTGATATAACCGAAGGAACCTGATAGCTTTTAAAAGGAGTGGTTAAAGCTCCGCATTTAAAAATATCTATTTTTAAAATTAACCGAGTGGTTTCTTTTAAACTGTTCCAACGATTTAAACTTTGGTTTGTTTTTCTTTGCATTATAGATAATACGTCCCATCATTAACCTATCATTGCAGAAAACAACGAAAATACAACGTCCTCTTATGCCATCCGCATTCGCCACGGGGTCCCGTCATCACCCGTTAGGTTACTTAACTAACGAGAGAGCGGGGGCTGGGCTAGCGCGGGTGTAAAACATAAGTGACGTCTAAATAGCTATCATAAATATAGATATTTTACATTCGTCTGACGCAATGATATACATTCCAGAACACAGATAAACAATATTGGATTTGCAAGCAATCTGTATTTATTTTGAGCCTGCAAGAAAAGACAGATTACACAGTTGTGATGAATAGTCATTACCCCACCCTCGACCCCTACGGGTACGGCAAACTACCCGCCTGGCAGTTTGTGTACCCCACCTTGGGTCAGTCCTAGGAGCAAAAACAGTAAAATGAAATAATACAACGGTGCTACAACCGCAACCTGGATGTGCCCCGCAAAAATAATATTACAACAAATTACATTTATAATAAATGAATTAAATAATAACCCATTGCAAACCCCGGCTATACACCACAACAGTCCAATACAGTTCATATGCACAAACAGATAAAACCATTACAGAAATGTGCAACCCCCTGCCAACCGACATACTAGCAGTTAGGGGAGGTTTACGAACACATTAAACAATCACAGATATAATCCAACATGCAAATACTGTACAATTTCGATCGATTAAACATCTTTAATATTGCTCCAAAAACTGCTCTGTAAAACTGAAACCTGAGCAAATATTAAATATCCCAGAAAATCCCAAATTACACAGAGAAGCAGCACAGGAAATTTGAGTTCCTGACTCGGCAACTCGGCGGCGGAAGCGCGGCGGATCGGTGCGATCCGCCGCGGTTCCGCGGCCGCGTTGCCGATTCAGGAGCTCAAATTTCTTGGGTGTTCTTCTGGTGTCTTTTCAAGCTCTCTGAACTTCCCTGAAAAATTTTTGGACTTCATTTTAAACTCGACAGAAACTTGACAGTTTTAGGGTTTTCCGGCTTCGTTTTTCCGTTCGAATTCGTACAAATTTGCAATAAAGTTATTTATTGTTTAGCGAGGCTCTGATACCACTGTAAGTCGATGTACTACACCCCAGAACTTGTGGGGAGGCGGAATTTTCAAAAACGATCTTGTTTAGTGAACGAACATCGACTAACCGCTTGAATCGAAGCTAAACTATAAATAACCAAACACAAAGTGTTTCTAAACTACTGTGTTTAGGGATTATACCTAATGAACCAACTCCTTCGTCTTTACGATCTCCTTGTTCTCCTCGGCCTTCTCTAAGTAGTAGACGATCCACCCGAGAGCAAAACTCCAAGCTTAACCTCTAAACTTGAGGCAACTAACCTTCTTGGATTGCTAATCAAAGAAGATAGAATGAAATAGAGTGATGGTTATGGATTGATTAGTCTTACTAACCCTTGTACTCAACTCATGAGAAGGGAGGATTAGTCTTTGAAGAGGGGGAGCTTGAGGAGAGAGAAGGTGAGAATGAATTATGATGAGAATAGTAATGTATCATAATAAATATGAAGCATTCTTATTTATGAGAAAAAGAATAATACATAATGAATAAGCATGCTTCACAAATATCTAATGGTGATTCATTGTCATGACTCACTAAGCATTTATCATGCATTAATGATATGCATGAATCACCCTCATGACTCACTAAACTCATTTAATGCAAATGACACCTAAACCTCCTTAGTCACCACCTTCTAGAAGCTTCTCGAGTAATTACGAGAACGCCCCTCCGATCCGTAAAAATACGGAAAAACTTTAGACTGTATAAATCCAATAACCGGATACCAGTAACTGGCTTAAACCAAAGCCGACTGGTAAAAACTGTCCGAAAGTCGTACGCGCGTAAACGCACGTATGCGTCCGAACCCTTTGTCGCAAAACCATGCGACCTCTATATCGTTTCGCCTGGAGTAGGAAACTCTCTGTGTGGGACTCTAGAGACTCGACTACTACGCTGGCAGTGGGTTTAACCACAGACCGCAAGCGGCACTAGCTGTACGTAACGGTCCCCAGGTAGTTGTCGATAAGAAGGCCGATGAGGAAACCCATCCGAACTCCTACTGAGTCTGATGTGACAATCTCCATACAGTCTGGTCCGTTCGTCCAAGACTATCGCATATCGGGCCTAGGGGGCGGCAAGCGTCAGTCCCCTAATAGCGGTATAAGTCGTGTCGGAGTGAAGCCCATTACACCCTGAGAAACTACTGGAACCTACCAGCAAATCTCGCTTGCCCTGGCCAGGGACTTTGCGTAATGGCTCTCTGACACAGCGCGATATCTACTCCCAATACCGGGAGGGATGAATCCTGTCTAACCGCCACTGCCTCCAAGTGCTCGGGACTGCACCCAACTGCTACCTGTTTGCACGACTCATTTGAGCCGTGGTAGGGTAGCAATCTAAGAACAGTGGGACACACTCGAGGCGAAGTAGCAGTGTCAAGTCTGCGGACTATGCTGTACTCATGTCACCTGGGAACTGCTCACTGACGACTGGTATCAAACCAACCAACAGTTCCCTGTGAGTCCTGTCCGGTGTACCCGTAACCTAACGAGCACCTGCATACTATCTCCAGTACGACGTACTGACGGCTATGGGACAGACCATCTCCCCAACTGGGATGAGAAGCGTACACACTAGTCTACTCCGGAGTATCGATGCTCTGTCTCGATAATCCAACGACCAGGGACCTGAATAAGGATGTGCTTGTAGACTACCCAGCCCCCACTAGTGTGACTGCCATCACAACGCTGGTAGACAAGCAAGATCCTAAGAGCTCTATCAATACGTACACTCACATATTAAGATAGAAAAACCAAGTAGCATACTACCATGTTTAGCAAGACTGTTATATACATGTGAATATCCCAAGCTTCCATTAAGTAATATACAAACTAGTATGATACAGTAATGGCCTTCTAGGGCATAAACACTAACAATTTTGTTGTTGTTCTTCTTCTTCTTCATCTTTCCTCCATGAAAATGTAGTGAGAGCATTGAGTGGATGTTAAATGAAGATAAGAGTTTTTGTATCATTCTTATTTGTTTAGCTTCCCCTTGAGATTCTTGCTTTCTCTTGATCTTTCAACCTCTTCACTGAGCTTGAAAGTTTAAGGGTTTGTTATTGATCTCAAGGGTTGTATCTTCTTATGGAATTAGTGCTTCATTTCACATGAGTTCTTTACCCTTCTCTTGATCTTGCAACCTCTTGATTGAGCTTGCAAGTTTAAGGGTTGGCTATTGATCCCATGCTTGTCTTGAATTCTAGTTTCTAGTTCTTTTTATTGCTTATTTCTTTCTTGCTTTTTATTACCTTGCTTTACTTTCTTGCACTTTAAATTCCATGCCCTTACTTACTTGTAATCTTTTCTTTTCTTTGTTCTTTTGTTCTCTCTTTTTGGTTCTTTTTGTGAATGATTGTAATTATCGTTGTTAAGAATAAATACGGTATTGTAAGTTAATGTTTCTTTGCTCATTTCCTTTTCCCGTTATTTTCCATTGAACTCCGCCCAAACGTTACGCAAGCGCTCCGTTAGGCACCCTACCCTACCAAGGTAACGGTGATTCCTAACCGCGACCGGTTACGTTCGGTTTGGCCGGAGGCGAAAGCAAGAGACAAGAACGAAAGGACAAGGGTAAATAAGCCAGATTCCACAAATACCGTGCTTAAAACCCCTAATCCACGTTGTTGCCGATTGCTCTAGCTTCAATTGGTCAAGACTCGGCTCAAAGGTTTTGAGTACGGATTTCTTTAGCTTACAATTTCGTATCTTTTTCTTAACAACTTCATACTTGCATATAAAACACATAGGTTAGTTTGAACAAACACATACAAATTCTTTATTGACTCGTCTAAGACAAGAACGGAAATACAACCATCTCCCTGTGGATCGACCCGTGCTCAACCGGCTAGCTGCATAGCGACACCGTCCTGATCACGGTGAACTTTAGAATTTTGAACATCTGACACGCCAAAAGCGTATGATCACGCTACTTAACAGAAGCACTTTGCGCTCTTTGACTGGCGCTCAGCGCCAAGCGCGCCACGTGTTCTTCACATGTGCGCTACTTAACAGAAGCGCTCCGTGCTCATTGACTGGCGCTCAGCGCCAAGCGCACCATGTGCTCCTCACGTGTGCGCTGAAGGAACATAAAATGTTCTTTAAATTAGTCCTAGAGCTATAATGAGTGCTCAGCACTCAATAAAAGAAAAAAACGGTTGTCAGAACCCAAACCAATGCTCAACATTGCTAAATGAAAAAGGTCTGAGCCTAATTAAATGTCCAATATTTTAACTGAACGGGCCGAGCCCAAGTTAGCCACAGATCCCTAATTCAGATTAATTGAGCTCATATGCTCATAAATCTTTGATCTTAGTCCCAAATTGGACTACAGATCTCCCAACCAATATTAATTCAAGGGTACATCTCTTCACTCCTCTTATATATGTTGCTGTAATCCTTCAACGTATTTAGAGAGGTGACGGGTCCCGACAACTAGACATTCCACGGACTGTGGGGTACTTAAACTCATGGACTATGATGTCCTTAAACTTTACAGACTATGGGGTCCTAAACTCATGGACTATGATGTCCTTAAACTTTACAGACTATGATGTCTCTAAACTACCATGGACTGTGAGGTCCTTAAACTCATAGACTATGATGTCTTTAAACTTTACAGACTATGATGTCTTTAAACTCCACGGCTATGACATCCTTAAACTTAGGGACCGCAATTTCCCTAAACTAAAACAATAGAGCCCAAATGCTCTTTTGTGGATCTAAATGATCCTGTTAAGTAGATTTTAGTCTAAAATTAGACTAACGTATCCTTAACAAACGTTTAAGTTGATCTTAGTCTCAAATGAGATTAACGATCCTTAAACCCAACCCAAACCTAAATCTAAGAAAATACGGACTTAGACTAATCAACGCCCTACGGGCGACAACATAAATTAGTCTCCGTATATAATCCACGGGCAACCAAAAACAAAACAAACACCCACGACACGAAGTGACCATCTGGAGAAGGAGAAAGTGGTTACCGCGATGTGGTAGCGTAATTAACTGCTGGGGTTTGCGCTTGCAGGGAAGAGCGTCCCCACAATCAAAAACCTCTCACCATGAGGGGGAATCTGACGAAGTCTGCTACATCGGCTGCATCCGTCTAAACCTTCAATACATGGTTCCATAAATCAACTTGGTATCTTCGGAGAGGTGGACAGATAAAACCAAATAGCATCTGCCCTCCAAAATTCAGGCCGGACGTCCCAACGTCCCGGTCGTGTCTTTTCGGCGGACAACAACTGCCAGAAAAGAAAGAAAAAGAAGAAGAAGAAGAAGATGTTGTTTGGGTTTGCTGGGATTCTGGGGATTTGGCGAGGACAGAAGAGATAGGGGCGACGAGGAGAAGTCGTCTGCGACGAGGGTCGTCGTGGCGGTGAAGGGTGAATGGTGATCGGTAGAAGAGCAGAGGAGAGAGAAGAAGGTGTGGTGGTGGTCTGGGGTTCGGAGTTGAAGACGAGGAGGTGATAGAGGTGGTTGGTGGTGATGGGTGATGGGTTCCGGCGACGATGGGGTAATGGGGTGATGGGGTGATCAGTGTTGTGGTTGGGAGCTTGGGTGTCGTCAGGGAAAGGAAGGAGAGGAGAGGAGGAGGTGATGGTGGCGAGCCCCAGGGGAGGCGAGGAGATGGGAACGGCGACGGTGTGAGGGCGGCGACGGGACGGCGACGGGAGCGTGGGTTAGGGTTCGCGTTCGCGGGGACGTGGAGAAGAAGAAGAACCGAAGGAGAGTGCGTTTTTGGGTTTTATTTTATGAGAATAATGGAGGAAAGATGCCATAGGAGAGAATTTCCTCCTATGGCGTCGAAAAAACACACCCTCCATCGTGTTTTCCGACGATCGGAATGCATCTTCATCGTTATCATCTAAGATATGGGTACACCAAATTTCATATGATTCTATAAATTTTTCACCGTTGAATTAGTGGTTTCAAAATTAACGGTTTACTGACAATAGAACTTTTTACATTGCTAAATCAACGGTGAAAAAGTTGTAGAATAACATGAATTTGGTGTACCCACATCTTAGATGATAACGATGAAGATGATGCATTCCGATCATCGGAAAACATGATGGAGAGTGTGTTTTTTCGATGCCATAGGAGAAAATTCCCTCCTATGGCATCTTTCCTCCATTATTCTCTTATTATATATATATATATATATATATATATATATATTATATATATATATATATATTATTGAGAAGAGAGAGACGAGAGAAAGAGATTTTATATTTAAAATTAATTAATATATCATATATATTATATATAACAGTATATATATATGTATAGTTATAAAATATTATGTGTGTGTGTGTATTGTGGAATATTACAGATAATACCAGATTACTCCGAATATTATCCGCATCCCTTCAAAAATCTAGTTTTTAAATATGAAGAATATACGTAAGGGTTTAAACTATAATGTGATATCCAGTAAATAAAAACATATACCCCCAATAAAAGTCTACGTAAATATACGTAATGATCCAAATACTAGTATGTGTAACACTTAGAATATGAACATGATATATGGGCGCAACCACATGATATAGAATACTATGACATGCAAGGCTAGATAAGAAAATATGTTATTTGATTTTATATTGTATCATAAAAAGATATGTAGATTCTAAATATATCATATGTGTGTTATATTCTAGATTTTCATGGATACACTGTACTAGCAAATATTTGATGTAATCTCGAACCATGTTGGGTTTCAAACATGCGGTTCGGGTTAGATAATAACCACATCTACTCATTGCATTATCTGCAGCCCAAAACAACAATAGTCAAGAATTTTGCCGCAAAATTTGAAATACCCCAAATATATAGTATAACAGTGCTAGGGTGTTACATTATACCCAACTACAAAAGAATTGCGTCCTCGAAATTCATGGAACAAGAAAAGAGACAATAAGACACGGATCTAAGAAAAGAGGTGTGGAAACTTCTGTCGGATCTCATCTTCACGTTCCTAAGTAGATTCTCCTTGCGAATGATTCCCCCAAGAAACGAGTACTGGTGGGATAACTTTGTTCTTGAGCACTTTTTCTCGTCGATCCAAAATCGCCATTGGTCGCTCTTCATACGTTAAATCTTCCCTTACTGTCAGTTCCGAGTGATCTAAGACGTGCGTCTCATCTCGAACATACTTGCGGAGTTGAAATACATGAAACACGTCATGAACACCCGCCAAGGATGGTTGTAAAGCCAATCGATAAGCTACCTCTCCAACACACTCGATAATATCGAAAGGCCCCACGAATCGCGAACTAAGCTTGTCTCGACTACCAAATCGGATCACTCCTCTGGTCGGTGATATTTTGAAGAATACAATATCACCAACTGCGAACTTCAGAGGTCTTCTTCCTGTATCGGCCCAACTTTTCTGTCGATCCTGTACCACCTTCATATAATTTCGGATCACATTAACTTTCTCCACCATTTGCACAATAAGATCCGGTCTAAATAATCTTCTTTCTCCAATATCGTCCCAACAGACAGGCGAGCGACACTTACGACCGTATAATGCTTTAAATGGAGCCATTTATATAGTCGCCTGGAAACTGTTATTATAAGAAAACTCCACCAAGTGCAAATGATCCTCCCATGAACCCTTGAAGTCTAACATGCATGCTCTCAACGTATCTTCAAGAGTTTAGATCGTTCTTTCACACTGGCCATCTGTCTGAGGATAATAGGCTGTGCTAAACTTTAAGAGAGTTACTAAACTTTCCTGTAGACTCCTCTAAATATGGGATTGAAATCGAGTATCACGATCTGAAACGATGCTCACGGGTACTCCATGCAATCCCACGATCTCCTGCATGTACCTTTCTACCAAAGCCTCCGTCGACTGACCAACATGAAATGGTATAAAATGAGCTTCCTTGGTCAATCAATCGATAATGACCCAAACTGTATTATTTCCCTTTGGACTCCATGGTAAAACTGTCACGAAATCCATGGTTATATACTCCCACTTCCATTGAGGAATCGGAAGTGATTGCAACAAACCAGCTACCCTTTGATATTCAGCCTTGACTTGCTGACACACCAAGCACTTCGATACGTAGCGAGCAATCTCCCTTTTCATGCCTTCCCACCAGAAATGTTGTCATAGATCTCTGTATATCTTTATGCCTCCCGGATGTACGGAATATACGGAACTATGAGCCTTCTTCATGACTTCTTCCCGAACATCTCCTTTAGGCACACATAAACGACTCTCATATCGTAACGAACCATCTTCATGAATTAACAAGTCTGTTCAAAGTCCCGCTTCTATTTGTTCTCGAAACTTCTGCAATTTTAGATCGTACGACTGCGCTGCTTTAATATTATCGATCAAGGATGACTGTACTTGCAACTGCATCAACTGTCCCGAAGAATTCGGTAGTACGATCTCCAACTCGAACCTTTGAAGATCAACTATAATTTCCTTTTGTGCAGTCAACATCTGTATTGCTGGCAACCGACTTAACGCATCCGGCACCACATTAACTTTCCCCGGAAGGTATTTTAGGTCAAGATCATAGTCAGCCATCAGCTCTAACCATCTTCGCTGCCTCATGTTGAGCTCTTTCTGCGTGAACACATACTTTAGGCTTTTGTGATCAGTAGATACTTCTACCTTTTCGCCCAATGAGTAGTGTCTCCAAATCTTCATAGAGAAAATCACTGCTGCTAACTCCAGATCATGAGTTGGGTAGTTCTTCTTATGAGTCTTCAATTGTCTTGACGCATAAGTTATGACCTTCTCATGCTGCATAAAACGCATCCCAAGCCTTTTCCAGATGCGTCGTTGTGAATAACTAGTCCTCCGGAACCATCTTGCACGGTCAGAATAGGGGCGGTAGTCAATCTTTGCTTCAACGCTTCAAAAGCCGACACACATTTCTCGGTCTATACGAATGGTATCTCCTTTCGTGTTAGCTTGGCCAATGGTTCTGCTATTTGAGCGAAGTTCTTCACAAACCTTCTATAGTATCTAGGAAGCCCAAAAAAACTTCTGATCTCCCCTACGTTCTTTGAAATTGGCTAATCATGAACAGCTGCAATTTTTTCAGAGTCAACGGCAATTCCATCTACGGATACAACATGACCTAAGAACTTCACTTCTTCGAGCCAAAACTCGCACTTGATCATCTTAGCATATAACTTTTCTCGTCTCAACGTTTGCAGTGCGATCCTCAAGTGTTCTACATGCTCTTCTTTGCTCCTTGAATAAACCAGAATATCATCAATAAACACCACTACGAACGGGTCCAGGTACGGTGAAAAGATTCAATTCATCAAGTCCATAAATATTGCCGGTGCGTTAGAAACTTCAAATGGCATCACTAAATAATCATAATGCCCATATTGAGTTCGGAACGCTGTCTTGCAAATATCTTCTGATTTCACCCGAACTTGATGATACCCAGATCGCAAATCCAGCTTCGAGAATACCCTCACGCCACTGAGTTGATCGAATAATTCGCCGATGCGAGGGATTGGATACTTGTTCTTAATAGTCACCCGGTTTAATTCTCGATAATCGATGCACATCCTCCGCGTGCCATCCTTCTTCTTGACTAGAAGAACTGGAGCTCCCCATGGTGAACCGCTGCTGCGAATCCAACCCTTCTCTAGTAATTCTGCAACTTGTTTCTTTACCTCTTCCAGTTCCACCGACGGCATAGGGTAATAAGCCTTTGAAATCGGCGCTGCTCCAGGAATAAGATCAATCGCGAGCTCCACATCTCATTTTGGAGGTAAACCCGAGATTTCCTCGAACACATCCATAAACTCCTGAACTACTGCTGGTACTTCCTCCCTGTTTACTTCCATCGACGAAAGAAAGGCATTAGTCGGCCTAGCCCTAAATTCGACTGGCCCGACAGATCTTCTACTTCCCAAAAATATAAACTCCGGATGTCCGTAAATCTAGAAAATCACTTTCTTTGCCCTACAATCAATGTGAGCGTGGAAAATGCCAAGAAAGTCCATTCCCAAGACAACATCATAGTTGCCAGTATCAATCACCAAGAAATTTGCGAATAACTCCCGTCCGCAAATAACAATCGAGCAACCCTTGCACTCACTACTAGATATAATTCTCCTATTCCCAGTGTGTATGTCCCAGCAACTACACAGGGCTGTGTGTGGAATAGAGTGTGCACTAATAAATTTGGACAACATGAAGCAATGGGATGCACCTGAATCGAATAATGCCAATGCGGGAAAATTATAAACAAGTAGGATACCTGAAACAATATCGTCTGAAGCTTTGGCCTCTTCAGCCATCAAGGTGAAGGCCCGTGCTTGATTAGGTCTCTGAGTGATCAGCTTCTGCCCATGAATCTGCTTCTGCGGTGGTCTCGGAGCATCACCCTTCAACTGAACTCTTGATGGACTAGCATTAATTTGATGATTGGTAGCTCCGCAAATCAGACACTGCCCAAGCCTCATCCGGCACTCCCTCTGGAAATGACCCGGTCGTTGGCAGTAATCACACATCACATCCTTCTTCTGCGTTGAAATAGAAGTCCTTTTCATAGGTATTATACCTTGTTTATTTATCGGAATGCCTCTACGTACAAGAGCTCTATTTGGCGTAAACGCCAGCTTCCGCACTACAACAGCTTGCTGTTGAGTACCCTTTACTCTCACTGATAAACTCTATTGCTCCCTGGCTGCCTTGAGAACTTGGGAGAAGGTGGTTAATCCTAGAGATATGATGTGTCTCTGAATATCCACATCCAAGCTACGCATAAACCTCCATGCCCTATCTGCCTCATTGGAAATCAAGGTTCCCGCAAATCGACTGAGCCGGGTCTACTCAGCCGCATATGCATCAACGGATCCGCCATTCTGCTTCAAGCTAATGAACTTCTCTTCCATTTCCTCCCAAGCTGACTGCAGAAAGAACTTCTTTAAGAAACTTTGCGAAAAAATTTCCCAACTGATCGGCTTGGTCAAACGGATCTTCTTTACGAGCCACCACTCACAGGCATAATCTACCAATTGGATGCGTACTACAGCCACCCTTTTTTCATCTGGAATCTGCACGGCAACGAGCAGGTTCTCTGTATCAACTAGCCACTGCTCCGCTGGCAATAGCTTCTCTAATCCTGTAAATGTGGACGGACCAAGCTTTCTAAAGTCCGCCACGGTGCCCTCACGCTGTGTTGCCCTGGGTGCTACTGTAACTACGGACTGCTGGACCGTCCGTAGACACTCCTAAAAAGCCTCGGCCTGCCGCTGATTCAGCTCAGTTTGTCGCTTCTGGTTTTCAAGCATACCACATACAACTCCAAGAAATGTGGCATTATCGACACATCTCTAGTATGACCGCAAATCTCTATCCGCCATGATTCTGAAGCCATGACACTGAAGGAGATTCATAACGGTAAACATGATTCAATAAACAAGATAACTATAGATTCAAGACTGGCAAGATAGTAATATGGCAGGATATGTTCCTAAAATTATGGGTTTCCTGGTCAATGTATTTGGTTCAATACCCAACTACAAAAAGAACCAAACCGGACTAATCCTAAATCCTATAGCGCTTTGATACCAAACAAACCCTGTCACGTCCCACTTCCCAAAATATGTAAACACGGCACGTGACAGAACCAACCATCCTACATGTGGCTAGGAATCATCCCTCCACAGTCACATTACGGCTGTCAATAGGATATCAAGAACAGTAAAAAATATAATCTAGCTAACACATGTCCATCTACCATAATAAATAAAATCAAGAAATGCATATAGCGGAAACGAATCAAGATCTAATAAGAACAATAGTATCTGAATCACATCACAATATAGGCTCACATTAATAAAATAAAACTACGAAAATAAAAGAAACTAAATGACTAGCTCCTCCTTGCTCGGCTTGAATGCTAAAGTACTCTTGATCTTCCTGCGATAAAGTCAGAGAAACCGGACCATGCAAAACCCAGATATCAGTGCGTCATAAATACCATAATAATAGTAATAACCAGGATATGATACTATAATTAAACATGAATATAAATAATAAACACAGATATAAATAGTGAGCTATATATATGCGATATGTATTCTATAGTCCGTGCTTCTAGATTGTCTATTCTACAAGTCTTTACAATCAATTAATGTAATTCTCATCGTAACTCAACAGTATATATCTCGTTCATTCCCTACGGGAACACGGTACAATATATCCCGTTCATTTCCTATGGGACCACGGTACAATAAACAATGATTATTCCGTCACGCCCGGAATCATAGTAAACTATATAATATTCTCTTGAATTACGTTTCGGTTACATTCTTGATTTCCCCTTTTCTCCCAGGTTTGTGTTCAAGTCAGGTATTGATAATATAAATCTAATGCCAACACAGGATCAAGCAGGTACAGTTCTTGTCTATGCAGACAATACGTCACGTCCGTCGGGACAACAATTAGAATTGTTGGCATTAATAATAAGATCCAAGTAACAAGTCTGGTAGTGTGTCGTTAATGTTCTCCGCCAAAAGACGTGACCGGGACGTTGGGACACCGGGGCCTGAATTCCGAGGGCATATGCTAATTGGTGCTATCCGTCCACCTCTCGAAGATACCAAGTTGATTTATGACACCGTGTATCGAAGGTTTAAACGGATGAGGCCGATGTAGCAGAATTCGTCAGATTCCCCCTCATTTGAGGGGGATTTGATTGTGGGGACACTCTTCCCTGTAGGCGTAGGCCCCTGCAGTTAATTACGCTACCGCATCGCGGTAACAACTTTCTCCTTCTCCAGATGGTCACTTCGTGTCGTGGGTGTTTGTTTGTTTTTTTTTTGGTTGCCCGTGGATTGTATACGGAGACTAATTTATGTTGTCGCCCGTAGGACGTGGATTAGTCCAAATCCGTATCTTCTTAGATTTGAGTTTGGGGGTTGGGTTTAAGGATACGTTAGTCTCATTTGAGATTAAGATCAACATAAACGTTTGTTAAGGATACGTTAGTCTAATTTTAGACTAAGATCAGCTTAACGGGATCGTTTAGATCCAACAAGAGAGCATTTGAACTCTATTGTTTAGTTTAGGGACATTGCGGTCGATTACTAGTTTAAGGACATAGTGGTCCAATATTAGTTTAAGGACATCTCGGTCCCTTGTTAGTTTAAAGACATTGCGGTCGAGGTTAAGAACATCATAGTCCGTAAGTTTAAAGACCTCACTGTAGGGTTCCTAGGCACACTAATGAGGTCTCACAAGGCATCAACCATGCCAATTTCAAAAATTTCAAGTGCCGAGAAACCCTAATACGGATCGTTGACTAGAGTTTAGGCGAAACTAGAAGCTAGTTAACAACTTAACTAAAGGGTAAACAGAAATACAACCTTTGTAGATCCGGTCCTCCACCTTCATAGCTCCGCGATGAAGTCCCCTCGCTGCGATCATCGGATCCCGGACTCTAGCGTCGGCTTCATCGGAGAAATGGGCGGGCTAGGTCGTCGACTTCGATGCCGAAGATGATCTACGTCGAGGCAACACAAGATCAAGCTCCAACTTCACCAAGCCATGAAACTTGTGAAGAAAACACCCTATACTACTTGGCAAGTGGTAGAGGATGAAGAAATAGGAAGTGGGTTCACTTTAGAATTGGATTTCTCACTCATTTTCTCAAGTTGCCATTGATAGTAGCAAGCTTTTCTTCTTGTTGAAGAAGAAGAAGATGAAGAAAGAATATGATAAGTCTTATTCAAAATAGAAAATAAAATGAATACTTATCATATACCAACCATAGTTAGGTGTAGAGAATAAACTATAGTTAGGTTGAATGTTTAGGGTTAAGTAAACAAACAAAATGGTCAAGCTTTCAACACTTCATGAAGCTTCATGAAAGAAACAAAATAAGCCACCATTCTATATATCTTTCCAAATAAATAAATGAATGAATAAGTAAATAAAAAGCCTAACCATTTAACATAACCATGGTTTAAACTAAACATACACCCAAACATTCATGTATCATCAAACATGATACAATCATGTGCACAAAAATATATCACATATACAATGTGCAATTCAAGTGAGAAAATCCATTTAAAATGAACCAATACTAGTTAATGCAAAGTAATATATCAAATATATAATTATACATTAAATCATTAAATCAACACTTGATTCAATGATCCGGTCATGTCGCATATAACCGACTAGTATCCAATGTATCGACTTATCGAATCAATCCTTAATTCGATAACTAGGTTATATCGCATACAACCAATCGATACATTCATCGCGAGAATAGAATACGGTATCACATACACGCATTATTCTCGGTCCCGCACATATCTTATATGCGCTCCTATTTCGTTTCGCTTGAGCCAGGAAACCTCTGTGTAGGAATCTAAAGACTCGTCAATACGCCGGCAGCAGGTGATGATCATATCAAACACCCACAAGCCGCAAGCGGTCTGTTAAACGTAACAGCCACCCGGGTATTGAGTGATCAGAAGATCGACGAGCAAGCCCGCTCACACTCCTGTGAATCCAACCAGTAACACTTACCGTACAGTCCGGTCTGTTCGTCTGATATGTCGCATATCTTGCCTAGGGGTGGTAAACGTCAAACCCCAATAGCTCGATAAGTCGTGTCGATATGAGGTCTATAACTGTTCGAGAAACTACTGGTAACACTTACCAGTAAATCTCAGCAACCCTGGCCAGGGATTTCCGGTTATAGCCAATCGAACACAGTGCAACATCAACTCCCTATACCGGAAGAGACGAATCCCCTCCTATCGCTCATTGCCTCCATGTGATTCGGGACTGTACCCAAAAACCACCGTTTTGCACGCCCTCTTGGACATGGTAAGGTGGAAATCAAAACACAGTGGGAATCACACAAGACTCTATGACGATCTCGGGTCTACAGACTAACCTGTACTAGTGTCACCAGAGAACTGCCATCTGACGTAAGGTATAATACCATCTGGGAGTTCTCGGTAAGTCCGTCCAGTGTATCCAGTCTCCACTGAGCACCCGTATACCATCTCTGATGTCAAACACCAATGGATAAGGGATCATCCATCGCCCATCTGTATGAGCCGAGAAGGTATACGCTAGTCTACTCTGGTATATCGATGCCCCGTCTCGATACACCCATGACTAGGTACCTTGAAGGATGTACTTATGGACTACCATGTCCCCACTAGTATGATCCGCATCATAGTCCAGGTAGTCAAGTACACATCCTAAGGGCTTTACCAACATGTAACAAAGAGACAATCAGTATACACGTTAAGGTAAAGAGTAACCAGATAGCATACTATTATGTCGAGTAAGAAAGTCCTCCCTATATATATCCCAGCATCCACTACAATATGCATCCTATGTACAGTAATGGCCTCTAGGGCATACATATAACTAACACTCACAATCAAGGTTAAGGACATTATAGTCCGTGAGTTTAAAGACCTCACAGTCAAGGTTAAGGACATCATAGTCCGTGGGTTTTTAAAGGACCCCACAGTTCGTAGAATGTTTGGTTGTCGGGACCCGTCACCTCTCTGAAAACGTTGAAGGATTACAACGACAAATATCAGAGGAGTAAAGAGATGTACCCTCGAACCGATGTGAGTTGGTTGAAAGATCTGTAGTCCAATTTGGGGCTTAGATCTATTAACATATTTGTGAGCAGATGAGCTCAATTAATATGAGTTGAGGACTTATGGTCAATCTTGGGCTAAGTCTTATAAAACATTTTATTTTAGGCTGTTGAGCCTTTATTTGGGCTTAGCCCTTTTAACAATGCTGAGCATTGATTTATATCTTGACAGTATTTTGTCTTTTATTGAATGCTGAGCATTCATTATAGCTCTGGGCTTATTAAAGAACAATTTATGTTCTGTCAGCGCTCACATGAGGGACACGTGATGCGCTTGGCGTTGGGCGCCAGTCAAAGAGCGCAGTGCGCTTCTTCTGAGTAGCGCACACGTGAGTGACACGTGGCGCGCTTGGCACTGAGCGCAAGATGATGAGCGTATTGCGCTAATACATGAGCGCATTGTGCTATTAATTCAATGGCACACACATGAATGACACGTGGTGCGCTTGGAGCTGAGCTCCAGCCCATGGGCGCAGTGTGCTATTTCAGAAGCGCAAAGCGCAAGTTTTCAATTGGCGCATACGTAATTGACACGTGGTGCATTTGGCGCTGAGCGCCAATCCAGAAAGCGCAGAAGCGCAGTTCATGAGCGCAAAGCGCGGTTCAAGAGCGTAAAGCGCATCTGATCAATTTTATGATCTGGGAAACAAAATTTATGTTCCTTAAAAGAGACTTTGTCTCAAGACCTAAGAACAACAGTTCTTATTTTTGCAGGAGATATTTCCAATATCTTATGTTGATGAAAGGCTTTGCCTTTATAGATCCATGATCTGCGAGAAGAATTATGTTCTTCTTTTATTTTATGATGAGATCTTTTGATCTCTTTTGTGAAAGACTTTTTGACTTGTAGATCTATGATCTTTTTAAAGATGAATTTTTCTTTCTTAATCATGAGATGATTTCATCTCTGTGTTCATCATCCTTCATTCTTACCTTGAAGAAAAATCTTCTTGCAAGAGCTTGCTCTTTTTCTTTGAGTTCCTCAAAGTTTATGGGGTGGGGTGTGTTTCTATATGAGACTTGAAGTCTTGGGGCCTTTATATAGGGCAAGCTGATTTGTTGAATCGGTTAAAGAGATCTTTCTCTGATTGATTTGGGGATGTTTTCCACCATTGGATCTTTGATCCTAGGGCTTCTGTTTTACAGAAGGAAATCTTCTTAATTTTAACAAGATTGGAAAATCTTTCCATAACAGAATTTAATTCTGATTAATTAATGATTTATCAGTATTATTAGATCTTTTGATCTAACGGTGGAGAGTTTTTTAGTTCCAGCGCTAGCGCACCCGTGCTTTGCACGTAGTGCGCTGCTCGGAGCGCAGCGCACCCTGCGCTAGCGCACTCGTGTTTGACACGTGGTGCGCTGCTTAGGGCATAGCGCACCTAGCGCTAGCGCACACATGACGTGCTGCTTAGGGCGCAGCGCACCTAGCGCTGCATCTGAAGCGTTGCTTCAATTTTGAAATTTAAATTTCAAACAGAGCTTTGCTCTGATTGGGGGAACCAATGAACATGCCATGTAATGTATTTTAACCAAAATAGATACCAATATAAAACTGTAATAAATTTCGAAACATGGTAAACGCAACTAATGCCAGGATGGATATGTATCTATCTCTAATAACCATTATACGTCCATTACCATATATATTGCAATCTAGATAACATATTGAACTGTTAGAGTAGTATGATAATATCGTGATGTTCCGGCATGCAACTAGATAAACTATTATCAGTACGGATACTGACGTATGTTATAAAACTGTAGATCGGTAATTTCTGCTGAATAGTAAAACACATGCACTATAATTTATCAAATAAATACTGATATAATAGCATGGGATGTTGCAAGTTTAGAACTTACCTGAACAAATCTCACGTCGAGATACGGATGTCACGTTTCGATGTCGAAATAAAGTCACGACGCGGGACTGGACCTGGCTGAGCAGCTACGTGATGTGGTAACTGGGCTAGATGACGACGGTGACTGGATCATCTGAATCATCGGTGACGTGCGCAACTCCGGCTAGACGGCCGGAAAAGAAAGGAAAGAAAGAAAAGAAAGAAGAAGAAGAAGAAGAAGAAGTTGTTGTTGGGGTTTGCTGGGGTTCTGGGGATTTGGCGAGGACAGAGGAGATGGTGGCAACGAAGTGACAGCGACGAGGCGAAGTCGTCTCCGGCAAGGTCGTCGTGGCCGTGAGGGGTGAAAAGTGATAGGGAGATGAGCAGAGGAAGGAGAAGAGGGTGTAGTGGTGGTCTGGGGTTCGGAGTTGAAGACGAGGAGGTGATGGAAGTGGTTGGTAGTGATGGGTGATGGGTTCCGATGACGATGGGGTGATCGAAGTTGTGGTTGGGTGCTTGGGTGTCGTTGGGGAAAGGAAGGATAGAAGAGGAGGAGGTGATGGCGGCGAAGAGATAGGAACGGCGACGGTGAGAGGGCGGCGACGGAAGCATGGGTTAGGGTTCGCGTTCATGAGGACGTGGAGAAGAAGAAGAAACGAGGGAGAAAGAGTGTGTTTTTGGGTTTTATTATTATTATGATTATTATTATTATTATTATTATTATTATATATATTATAGAGAGAGAGAAGAGAGAGAGAGAGATTTTATATTTAAAATTAATTAATATATCATATATATTATATATAACAGTATATATATATATATGTGTATAGCTATAAAATATTATATATATATATATATATTGTAGGATATTACAGATAATACCAGATTACTCTGAATATTATCTGTATCCCTTCAAAAATCTAGTTTTAAATATGAAGAATATACGTAATGGTTTAAACCATAATGTGATATCCAGTAAATAAAAACATATACTTCCAATAAAAATCTACGTAAATATACGTAGCGATCCAAATACTAGCCTGTGTAACACTTAGGATATAAACATGATATATAGGCGCAACCACATGATATGGGGTACTATGACATGCAAGGCTATATAAGAAAATATGTTGTTTGATTTTATATTGTATTATAAATAGATATGTAGATTCTAAATATATCATATGTGTATATATATTCTAGATTTGCATGGATACACTGTACTAGCAAATATTTGATGTAATCTCGAACCATATTGGGTTTCAATCATGCGGTTCGGGTCGGATAATAACCACAGCTACTCATTATATTATCCGCAACCCAAAACAACAATAGTCAAGAATTTTGCCCTAAAATTTGAAATACCCCAAATATATAGTATAACAGTGCTAGGATGTTACACTTGACCTTACAGAACTTAGACTTGACTGAGTGGATATTTGTAACAACCCTAAACTTTCTGTACAAAATTTTTCCAAAATACAGAAAGGAACATCTAAGCCTGAGCACAAGTTATAAATTTGATTTGCTTTTGAACAGCAAGAAAGCACTTGTAGCTCATTGGTGAAGTCTTGCACTGCTGTGACGTAGCCCCTGTGATCGAATCCCCCCAGCCATATATATTTTTAATTGATTTTTCTTTTAATCTTTTAGAATCCCAAAGGTTTGGACGTGCACAACACGTAAAATGAAGAGTCATAGAGTAAACAAACATGTGCACTAGGTTATACCAAGCGACAGGGACACATGGCGATAATCCAAGCCAATTCCACCGGAATTTGGCCGGCGAAGATCGAGTTTGGACCGGCACCGCCGCCCTTCCCCCCCCCCCCCCGTAAGGGATGGTCTTCATTTGTTTTACCCCTGAACCCTTGAACTCCCCCACTACTCCTATGCTGTTTGTTTTCTCTGCACATCTCCAGAGAATTAAAATTGGCATTAATCCACATTTTAATGCACATTTTAATTCTATTCTTCATTACCCTAAACCCTAAGTTTTTCCTATAAATACAACACCACATTTCACCCCTCCTCATTCAGAATTCCATTACAAAAACTCTATATAATTTCCTAGTCCCAAGTTGTATAAATGGAGTTAGCAAGAGACGATGTTCCGGCGACGTTCCAAGAAGAATCCGATGACGAAACGACGCCCCGACGGTTCCAAAGTCTTTCCCTACCTCCCCTCTTTCTTTATAGCCAGTAAGTTCCATTTTCCCTCCTCCGTCTCTATTATAAAACTTCTCCTTTTTCAAAACTAGTCGGAAGCGCAGTTATTCCGACCTCCGATTCGTTTTTCTTTAAAAACTCCATTTTTCTTAAATAATAAAATACTATATTCTCTCATAATATTTAACAAACATAAGTAAACACATTAGAACAAGTTTCACCTCAAAATAATTCATGTTGCAATTTTTATTTCACTTTTACAGTAAAATACCATCATGTTACATACAACTTGTAATTGTTCAATTTAACCGTATTAACTTTATATAACTAATGAGGTAATGACCTACATCATCACAACACACATTTTTGACATAGCACGATGAATTTTGGGAATCTAGTTTATGGGAAAATACGAGATTACGAATAAATACCTTAAACATTCAAAACCGTTTTCTTTTAAAAGAGTGTTAATTAAATTCCTTGCAATTGCACCTCTACAATCCATTTTGGGGAACCCCGATCGGGTTGGTGTGGGTTATCACACATCCTCGGGTCTAATAGAGCGAGATGCAGACCTCCGCAAGGAGTATTCGATATCGATGGAATTTTGATACAATTTTTAAGAAAATGAGATTTCTACAAAATAAATAAAATTTATTTTTATTAAATATATATAATTATAACTATTATCAAAATATCTATTTTAAATATATTATATAAATATTCCATGTTTTCTAAATCAAAGGAATCACAATTTCATGAAACTATCATTACAATTCAATACAAATTCCAGCATTTCATTAAAATACCACATATAATGAAATCTAGGTTCTACTCACTAGAAAATTTCATTTTTATAAAATATATATCTATAGAAACCCTAAAGACGGTAATTAAATACTTGATGTGTATTTTGAAATTATATCAAAACTATTTTTACATTAAACTTCCTCAAGTTATATTAAATTACAATAAGGACCTTAGTTAACATAGGTTTAAGCGGGGCCAGTTCTGTTGAGCCTCGGGGAGCCGGAGAATATGGGTGCTTGCCTATCTAAGATAGATAATCTAATAACGGTGTTATCAACACGGTAATTATCTTGGAAAAATACACAAATCATGTCATCCATGTGCAGCAGTTACCGATAACTCCATACATTGTAATGGATTTTGAGTGATACCAGCTCTTATTTTCGGCTTAAAGCATGAACCTCCTTCAAGGTTGGCCCAACATTTAAAAATATGCACTTTGTCTCTTTCACTAAACTTCACTTAACTTAACCTGCACTTTGCACTTTGTCCCTTTCATCCCAAATTCTCATGAATTGACGAAAATACCCTATACTTCCTCTAAATGTTATTTTTGTTCTTTTTTGTTTTAAAAGGGCATTCTGGTCGAGTCGTAATTTTTGGATGGAAAATCTAAAGGCGGTTAACGGGAGAAATATGGAGATGCTTAAACATTACAAAAGTTTCTCATTTTTGGCCCAAACACGAAGGAGGTTTTGTGCATTAAATCCTTTTTTTTTAATTGCTTTTTTTTCTTGGAGTGTAGAATACTCACACATATGTGCCACATGAGGGAATTTTCTCTATGGTGTCGAAAAAACCCAACCCTTCACCAATTTTTTTGACGATCGGCATCCACCATCTACATTCTCGTCCTCTAAGATGTGAATGCATCAAATTTCATATGATTCTATCATCTCTTCACCGTTCATGTAATGGGTGCAAAATTAACGGTTTTCTGATAATAAAATATTTTTTTGTATTTTTACGTCATAAAATCAACATTGAAAAGATATTAGAATCATATAAAATTTGGTGTATCCACATCTTAGAGAATGAGAATGAAGATTGTGGATGTTGATCATCAAAAAAATTGGTGGAGGGTTGAGATTTTTCGACGGCATCGGAGAAAATTCTCTCCTGTGGCATCTGAAATTCTGTTTTCTCATATGTATATACATAAATATATGTATGTAAGGTAGCGATAGGGTGAGATAGGATTCTTATAGCGAGATGGAAAAATACGATCATCATCCATCAATCAAAACAATGATCGACTCCATGCATCTTGTTCTGCATGTCAAACAATATACGTGTACAAAAATTTAGATGATTTAGACGCTTCTGAGCTATAAATATCACAGTCGCAAAATGAATAGTTATTAAAGCATTGTATAAGTTGCATATATTGCATACTTGATTGTTAAGTTTTTATGCTAGTTTTAATTTCCGCAATCAAGACGGTTTCGCTTGGTAGCTAGCCGGTTGAGTACGGGTCGATCCATGGAGAGATGTGAATTTTTTTCGTAGTGCTTTAACGAGTTAAGTCCAAATTGTCTAAGTTTGTTCAAAATTAACTATGTGCTTAGATATGTATGTTAATAGAAACTTGTTAGAGTTAGGATTATGTTAGTTTGAGTTGGGAGTTCGCTCGCTTCTTTCGTTTGCTATTATTGGTATCGATGTTACGGTAATCGGCAACAACGGGGATTAGCATGACTAGAAAGGAAACTTGCGAGTATAAGCTAAGCTTTCCAACGCTTAGTTCCTTCCTTTTGGTCCTTATTCGTCCGTTCTTAGCTCTTAACCATAACCTCCGGTCAATTCAACCACAACCGGTCTCACTAGGGTGTCACCGCTATCATATAGGATATGGTGTCGTAGGAAGCAGATTGTGGTTGCCTTAACGGGAGTTCGAATCAAGTTGTTGGGCAAAGAAAAGAGTGAGAGATTTGCTTCTCTCAAACTTCCCTTATCCTATCCTAACAAGTGAGAAACTACTCACTCATTATAAAATAAGAGAAAATAAAACAAGTAAAAAAGATAGAAAGAAATGAGATAGAAAATTACAACTAGCTATTTGGGACCTCACCTAAGCAGGGATAACTCTTAAGCATCATGGTTGCAAGGATAAAAGCAAAGAGAAGAAGAAAAAGAACAAGAAAACCAACAACTACTTAATAAAGAAAATTATAAGCAACATATATAAAAACCAGTTAACAAATTACAAGATATGCATATAAAAAGAACTCCTCTTCATTTATCATCCACTCAAAATCTCTCACTACAATTTTAATGGAGTAAAGATGAAGAAGAACGAGAAATTACACTAAATTCTAACAAAAAAACTAGCGAAAATATACATCCTTGATATGGCTCTGATCTGGAGTATTTATAGGCAGTGAAGTGAAACCCTAGGGCTATATTCTGAGCTCATATACAATTACCAAACTATCCCAGAAAATACTATCAAGAGATGACATGACTTGGCCGCGGAACCGCAGCCCAAAGGGCCTATTGGCTGCGGATCCGCTATCGTTTGGAGTGTTTGGCTTGTCGTTTTTCTTAGGCTGGCTTGTGTTGTCTTTATTTTCTGTTTAGTGCACTTGAATTTGCATAATCTTTCCATTTTGCTCCCAGATTTTTAACAGTACAAAAGATAAAAAGGTGTGGACTTTTTGCCTTGATTTTCTTGAGCTCCGCGTTGTCAACTTGATTCACGTGCTGCCTCTCTCGTGTTTTGTGCTTGAATGACTCCTCCTGAACTAGTAAGCGGCACCTGACGGATGGTGAACGGAACCCGTATTTTTATCTGTTATTGGCAGTTGTCCTGAATTTGTCGTGACTGTTCATGATTTTCATTGTTTTGGAATGAGAACCTGTAACATGCAATTATGTAGCAAATACGGATCAAAAATACCTACCTATATGCAATGCGATCAAGAATGAGTGGTATAAAAGTGCAAAATTTTGATATGAACAATACCCTTGATGCATGACTTACAAGCCCCCATATCGTCTAATTTTTTATACATATACATATTTTGATGTGTAGAACATGATGCGAAAATTCGATCTTCGATCCAACAGTCAGATTTTTCCATCTTACTTTAAATATCTCATCTCACCATCTCACATATCGCTACCCTATGTATGTACACACACACACACAGATGTGTGTGTGTGTGTGAGTGTGTGTGAGAGAGAAAATAATGGAGGAAAGAAGCTCTAGGAGGCCTTTTTGTTAGGTGGCGTTAAAATAGTACACCATTCAACATTTTATTCGACGATCATCATCCATTATTATCATTTTTATCATGTAAGCTGTGGATACACCAAATTTCATGTAATTCTACCTCTTTTTCACCGTTGAATTAGCAATGTAAAAAGTTCTATTGTCGATAAACCGTTAATTTTGCACCCACTAAATCAACAGTGAAAAGGAGGTAGAATCATATAAAATTCGGCGTATTTACATCTATATAATAAAGATGATGATGATGGCCGCCGATCATCAAAAAGAATCATGGAGGGTATAATTTTTCGACGCTATAGGTGGAAATAGACTCTCTCTCTCTCTCTCTCTCTCTCTATATATATATATATATATATATATATATATATATATATAGGGTAATGATATCCGGTAAGACGCTTTCTTATGTGAGACAAACGAGACACGCTCAATAACACCCTACCCCCCTTTATATTTCACCGATTCAGACTGTTCACCGTGATCTGCAAGTCACGCATACCCTACGTATCAATTTTCATGAGATTCCTACACCTCTAGCACATGCGATCAAGTGAACGTAAAATGAATGTCTCTCGGTAGTCTGAAAAATGATTTCATCGATCGTGCATGCTAAAGATGTAGAAATCTCATGAAACTTGATACGTAGTATATACGTGACATGCAGATCACGGTGAATATTCTGGATCGGTGAAATACACGATAGGTTGAGTATTATTGAGTGTGTCTCATTTGTCTCACATAAAAAAGCGTCTCACTAGATCATTATCATATATATATATATATATATATATATATATATAGAGAGAGAGAGAGAGAGAGAGAGTAATGAAGGAATGATGCCATAGGAGGGAATTTCTTCCTATGGCGTCGAAAAAATGCCCCTTCCCTCATTTTTTTCGACGATCGGCACCCACCATCTTCATCGTTATCATCTAAGATGCGGGTATACCAAATTTCATGTGATTCTACAACTTTTTCACTGTTGATTTAGCAATGTAAAAAGTTCTATTGTCGGTAAACCGTTAATTTTAAACCCACTAAATCAACGGTGAAAAAGTTGTAGAATCACATGAAATTTGGTGTACCCACATCTTAGATGATAACGATGAAGATGGTGGGTGCCGATCGTCGGAAAAAATGAGAGGGGGGGTATTTTTCAACGCCATAGGAGGAAATTCCCTCCTATGGCCTCTTTCCTCCATTATTCTCATATATATAATGGAGGAAAGAGGCCATAGGAGGGAATTTCTTCCTATAGCGTCGAAAAAATACACTCTCCCGTATTTTTTTCGACGATCAACACCCATTATCTTCTACGTTATTATCTAAGATGTGGGTATACCAAATTTCATGCGATTCTACAACCTTTTCACCGTTGATTCAGCAATGTAAAAAGTTCTGTTGTCGGTAAACCGTTAATTTTGAACCCACTAAATCAACGGTGAAAAAGTTATAGAATCACATTAAATTTGGTGTACCCACATCTTAGATGCTAACGATAAAGATGGTGGGTGCCGATCGGCGGAAAAAATAAAGGAGAGCGTACTTTTTTGACGCCATAGAAGGAAATTCCCTCCTATGGCATCTTTCCTCCATTATTCTCTCTCTCTATATATAGATAGATAGAGGTTAATAGAGGAAAGATGCCATAGGAGGGAATTTCCTCCTATGACGTCGAAAAAGTACGATTTCCGTCATTTTTTTCGACGATCGGCACCCACCATCTTCATCGTTAGCATCTAAGATGTGGGTACACGAAATTTCATGTGATTCTATAACTTTTTCACCGTTGATTTAGTGGGTTCAAAATTAACGGTTTACCGACAACGGAACTTTTTACATTGCTAAATCAATGGTGAAAAGGTTGTAGAATCACATGAAATTTGGTTACCCACATCTTAGATGATAACGATGAAGATAGTGGGTGCCGATCGGCGGAAAAAATGAGGGAGGATGTATTCTTTCGATGCCATAGGAGGGAATTCTCTCCTATAACATATTTCCTCCATTATTCTCATATATATATATATATATATATATATATATATATATATAAAGCATGATAAATTGTTTATCCAGCCTGTATTGATCAGCAGGAGAGAGAATCAAGAAATAATCATAAAAATAAGAAAGAAGGTTGGAGCTGTGAATAATTATATTTGCATAAGTTTTGTTTTTTCCTATTATTTATAATGTTTGCTCAAGTGTACCCCACACTTCCCTCATAAGCGCCCCTCTAACACAACCGATATATATATATATATAAAGCATGATAAACTGTTTATCCAGCCTGGATTGATCAGCAGGAGAGAGAATCAAGAAATAATTATAAAAATAAGAAAGAAGGTTGGAGCTGTGAATAATTATATTTGTATAAGTTTTGGTTTTCCCTATTATTAATAATGTTGGCTCAAGTGTACCCCTCCCTTCCCTCATAAGTCCCCCTCTAACACAACCGATACACACACACACACACACGCGAGAATAATAAAGGAAAGATACCATAGGAAGGAATTTCCTCTTATGGCGTTGAAAAAATGCATCCTCCCTCATTTTTTCCGCCGATCGATACCCACCATCTTCATCGTGATCATCTAAGATGTGGGTACACCAAATTTCATGTGTTTCTACAGCTTTTTCACCGTTGATTTAGCAGTGTAAAAAGTTCTATTGTCGGTATGCCGTTAATTTTGAACCCACTAAATCAACGGTGAAAAAGTTATAGAATCACATGAAATTTGGTGTATCCACATCTTAGATGCTAATGATGAAGATAGTCGGTGCCGATCGTCGGAAAAAATGAGAGAGTGTATTTTTTCGACGCCATAGGAGGAAATTCCCTCCTATGGCATCTTTCCTCCATTAACCCCTCCCCCCTCCCTCTCTCTTTTATATATATATATATATATATATATAGATAGAGAGAGAGAGGGGGGGGTTAATCCATTGCGAACATGTCCGTGTTTTTTAAAAACGGGAACTCTCTGTCCACGACATATTTAAACGATCCGATCCGTTCAAGTTGATCACCCTATCCTCAAATATACGTGTATAAAAAATCAAAGGATTTAAAAACCTCTAACATATGCATCGGATGAAGTTTATGTTGCATTATCGAAAGACGTTCATTTTTGCACCCATCGATGCATATGTTAGAGATCTTTAAATCCTTTGATTTTTCACACACGTATATTTGAGGGTAAAGTGATCAACTTGAACGGATCGGATTGTTCAAATAAGTTGTGGACCGAGAGTTCCCATTTTAAAAAAAACACGGACCGGTTTGCAATGGTTGCACCCATCGATGCATACATTAAAGATCTTTAAATCTTTTTGATTTTTCATGCACATACATTTGAGGGTACGGCGATCAACTTGAACGGATCGGATGGTTAAATTATGTCGGAGATTGAGAGTTCCCATTTTTTTTTAAAACACGGACCGGTTTGTGATAGATCACTCCCCTACACATACACACACACATGATGAGATGGGTCTTAAAGTGAGATAGAAAAATCCGATCATCATCCATAAATCTAAATGATGATCGGCTCAATATATCTTGTTTTACATGTCAATCTATATAAGTGTAGAAAAATTTAAAGGATTTAGCCATTTCGAAAGTATGGATATCACGGTGGCTAAATGAATAGTTGTTAAAGTATCATAAAAGTTGCTTATATTGTATACCATTGATGCATTACTTACAAGCCCTCAAATCGTCTAATTTTATATACATATACATGTTTTGACGTGTAAAACATGATGAAAAAATTTGATCGTTGATCTAACGGTCGATTTGACCATCCATTTTAAGAATCCCATCTCACCTTCTTATTATTTCGCGATAATTTAAGGAGTCACATATTTTGCACTTTATAAATGTCTTTAACTCATAAATACATGAGCCTTTAATAATTACATTGGCATTAATTTATGAGATAAGACCTTTAATGAAGTGCCACATAGGTGACTCCTTGAGTTGTATCCTAAAATGTTGTCTTAGGAACATTTTCTCACACACACAAACAGAGAGAATAATGATGAAAAGAGACCTTAGGAGGCTTTTTGGTTAGTCAGTGTTAAAAAATTACACCCTTCATGATTTTTTCCGACCATTGGCATCCATTATCTTCTTTTTCATGTAAGACGTGGATATACCAAATTTCATGTGATTCCACCATTTTTTCACCGTTGAATTTGTAATGTAAAAAGTTTTATTATCGGTAAACCGTTAATTTTGCACCCCTAAATCAACGGTGAAAAAGTAATGGAATCATATGAAATTTGGTGTATCCACATCCTACATAATAAGGATGATGATGATGGGTGCCGGTCCTTGAATAAAACCGTGGAGTGTTTTTTCATTGCCATAGAAGTAAATTTCATCCCATGGTATCTTTATATTTATATGCGCGCTTACGCATGCCCGCGATTTATTTATTGTAAATCGGTCGGCATAATTTTAGAAATAGGAACTTTTGATCTGGGATATATCCGTACTGTTCAAATTGATCTTCATACTTCTAAAGTTATATATATGAAAAATCAAAATATTTAAAAATCTCTGAGATACAGATCAAATGAGAGGGCAAATATAAATGTCTTTGGATATAATGCTACATAAACGTGATTAGCTCTACTCACCCACTTTTAACCTATATATCTCTTCATTCCGGGGACACAAAAAAACACAAGATAAATATTCTTCATTCATCTCAGGCACATAAAAACTCTGAGCTTCATTTGTAAAACCTGCGTCCCTCCTTTGATGCATGGCGCCGGCAATGGTACCCTCCACAGCCCTCAACCCCTGGAAAAATATAATGCCGGCCCCCTTACTTCTCACAAAAAAGTCGACAACTGTCGACAGTACTCTCCTCAAAAGCCGCCGCCGCCATCTCCATCTCCTGCAGGCAGTCATGGTCTCCACAGGTTCGACCGACCGAAGGCAGTCGCGGTTCGACCGCCACCAGGCCCGCAAGGGCGCGGACATCATCGTCGAGGGCTTAGAGATCGCTGGAGTGACCGACGTCTTTGCCTATCCAGGCGGAGCGTCCTTGGAGATACACAAGGCGCTCACCCGTTCTCCGATTATCGTTAATCATCTCCTCCGCCACGAGCAAGGAGAAGGCTTTGCGGCGGACGGTTACGCCAGGGCTACGGGAAGGCCCGGCGTCTGCGTCGCCACCTCCGGCCCCGGAGCCACTAACCTTGTCACGGCCATAGCAGGTGCCTACATGGACTCCATCCCAGTCGTCGCCATCACCGGCCAGGTGCCTCTGGCCGTGATGGACACAAACGCTTTTCAGGATATTCCCATCGTGGAGATAACGAAGCGTATCACCAAGCACAGCTACCTCGTCGAGGATGTCGACCAACTAGCAGTCATTATGAAGGAGGCATTCATCTTGGCCACCAACGGACGCCCTGGTCCGGTCCTCATCGACGTCCCACAGGACATACAACTGCAGGAGTTTGTCCCGGAATGGGACGTCGAGGTCCGGCTTCCCGCCTACCATCTACCGCCGTGCCTCGCCACAAACCTGCAGGTGTAGTCTTGGATATAAATGTAGATCTTGATAAATATGGGTTAATTGCTAAATAATACCTCAATATTTCATTACTTATAAACCTTCAGTATTTATATACAATTATATAAGCTAAAATACAAACCGTTAATACTGCATCCTTTCATTTTGACTCACAAATATAAGAATTCACACTCTCAAACGAAATACAGGTCATTATTTATTGCAGTTCATTACATGAATAATTTAAGATACATCTTCTCTTTATTCACAACTCTTCACACAAAACCTAACTTCTTCATGATAATCTACCACCAATCTAATTAAACTCATTTGAAGTAACTATGCCTAAAAATGAACAAGTGTATGTCCAACAGGTGGACCAGCTCGTTGGGCTGTTGCATCGCGCAAGGCGGCCGCTGTTGTATGTCGGCGGGGGGTGTGATTGGGCCGTGGACGAGCTGAGGCGGTTTGTCAAGCTGACGGGGATCCCCGTCACGACCACCATGATGGGGCTCGGCGTGTTCCCAAGCAACGACATGCTCTCCCTTCAGATGCTCGGTAGCCACGGCACGGACCATGCCAACTACGCCGTCAGCAGGTGCGATCTGCTGCTCGCTTTCGGGGTACGGTTCGACGACCGAGCCACCAGGAAGCTGGAGTCCTTTGCCAGCCGGGCGGTGATTGTCCACGTGGACATCGACTCCGCCGAGCTAGGAAAGAACAAAACACCACACCTCGCCATCAACGCCGACATAAAGATGGTCCTTGGTGATGTGAATGTGGCCCTCGGCGGCCACTGCATATTCGATTTCTCCGCATGGAGGGATGAGCTCAAGCTGATCAAGAGCACGCAGCTGCAAATTGATCCCCATGGGGTCGACACGGATGAGATCCCCCCACGGTACGTCATCGAGGTACTGGATCAGCTCACGGGAGGGGATGCGATCATCAGTACCGGGGTGGGGCAGCACCAAATATGGGCCGCACAACACTACACATTCAAAAGGCCGAGGCAGTGGCTGTCCTCAGCCGGGATGGGCGCAATGGGGTTCGGGCTACCAGCCGCAGCCGGGGCAGCGGTCGGAAACCCAGGGGTGACCGTGGTAGATATCGACGGGGACGGAAGCTTCATGATGAACATCCAGGAGCTGGCAATGATCAGGGTCGAAAACCTTCCGGTCAAGGTCCTGGTGATGAATAACCAGAACCTGGGGATGGTGGCTCAGGTGACCGACCACGGCGACGCGTACCTTGGGGACCCGGCCAAGCCGGACAGGATTTACCCAGATTTCGTGATGATCGCCAAGGGGTTCGACATACCCGCGGCGAGGGTGACCAGAAAGAACCAGGTCAGGGAGGCCATCAAGAAGATGTTGGATACACCAGGACCCTACTTGCTTGATATCACACTGCCGCCTCTATGCACTTGATACTCTATAATTGATTACAGTAGCATTTTTGCACGTGATATACACGTGTGTATATTTATATTAAGATAAGAAATATATGATATCTAATATTCATTAAAATAAATGTGTTTTCCGTTACTATTATTAATATGTTATTTTATTTTCATGACCAACTCTATTTGTGAATGATGCTATTAAAAATTAATTTAGGTTCCATATATAAATTATACTACAAATATGTTGGTTATCGGGGATCCTTTTGAAAAAGAATTAGTCCACTTTGACCAATTAATTTTGTATTTGAATATTGAAAGGGTAAAAAGATAAACTTAGTCTTTAAGAGAATAAGTTGGCATGCTTTGGGGCTTGATTTCCATAAAGAATTTTTCTTCTTTCTTGCATTTCTTTGAAGGAAAAATGAAAAACTTTTTATCATACACCCAAAAATTCTAGTTATGATGGAGCTTCTTTCCGGGCCTCCGTCAGATGTTGCCTTCCGTTGATCTCACGGTGAACTTGACTGATTATCCTTCGTTGCGTGTGGGTCTCAATGGGTTTTTGGAGGAAAAGGTGTGGTGAGGAAGCTGTTGCCGAGTATCTGCAAGGAAGTCCCGGGATGGTTTGGTACCACCGAGGACGCTCCGATGCTCAAGTTAGAGGGAAAATCCAAGCAGAGTAACGGCATAAAAGTGTAAAAAATGGCTTACTTGACCCTTCTGTGATGGGGTTTTTTTTATAATGGTGGAGCACGTAGCAGCAGGCGCGAGAATCTCGCCGACCGTTACGCTCCCGACGTCACACCCGCGTGAAGAGCGGATCGCCCATAACGGGGATCGTGATGGCGTGGAACGTGGGACGTTGCTGGTGTAAAATCCGTGCGTTGCGAGATTCGCGGAGCGACGGTTACGCCTGGGAGTAGGTCGGAGGGCCGAGGAAGACGTCCTCGGCGGGAGCTCGGGGACGAGCAAGGAGGCCGAGGAGTCTTGGTCCTGTGGTAGCTCGGGGGCGAGCTGAGAGGCCGAGGAGGCCAATATGCAGAGGCCCCAAGGGGGGCCAGCTTGGGCTTGCTGGTCGGGCATGGGGTGGCCTGGTCGGCCCTTACGGGCCCTTTCTTCTGAGTTCTGGGACACGACACCTGCCACGCGTTATGATCTTGGGGGTCGCCAATATCGAGCACTATCATTAGCCCACCACTCTTGTCCCGACCAGATAGTGGTCGGGTCAGGAGTGGATTGCCTGGCCTCCCGAGGTGAGATCCCTTCTATTGTTGAAAGGTTCCTAGGCACCCAAAGGAGGTCTCACAAGGCATCAACCATGCCCGTTTCAAATTTTACGGTGCCGAGAAACCCTAGACTACGGATCGTTGGCTAGATGTCTAGGCGAAAAAGCAAACTAGTTAACACTTAACTACAAGAATACGGAAATACAACCTTTGTAGATCCGGTGCTACGCCTCCATAGCTCCGCAATGAAGTCTCTTCGCTGTCCAAGTCGAACCCCGGGCTCTAGCGTCGGCTTCATCGGAGAATGGACGGGCTAGGTCGTCGACAACGTGCCGAAGATGATCTACGTCGAGGCATCACTAGACCAAGCTCCACCTTCACCAAGCCTTGAAAACTTGTGAAGGAAACACACTCTACTACTTGGCAAGAGGTAGAGGATGAAGAAATAGGAAGTGGGTAGACTTTAGAATTGGATTTCTCACTTGTTTTCATCACCTGCCATTGATGAGGCAAGCTTTCTTCTTTGAAGAAGATGAAGAAGAAGATGATGATATATTATGATAAGTTAATTAAAAAGAAAAGAAAAAGGATACTTATCATAATAATAACCATGATTGGGTGTAGAGAATAGACCATGGTTAATTGCAAGGGTTAGGGTTATGCATGAGACAAAATGGTCACAAAGTCAAAGCTTCATGAAGCTTCAAAGAAAGAAACAAAATTTGCAACCATTTCATTTCTAATCTTTTCCAAATAAATAAATAAATAAATGATTAAGAAAAAGAAAACCCTAATCATCAATTTAACCATGGTTTAATCTTTACACTTAACCAAGTTAACATGTATCATCAAACATGATACAATCATTTGCACAAAAAGTATATCACATATACAACTTGTACAATCAAGTGAGAAAATCCTTTTAAAGTGAACCGATACTAGTTAATGCAAAGTAATATATCATATATATAATTATACATTAAATCATTAAATCAACACTTGATTTAACGATCCGGTCATATCGCATATAACCGACTAGTATCCTATGTATCGGCTTATCGAATCAATACTTGATTCGATAACTAGGTTATATCGCATACAACCAATCGATACATTCATCGCGAGAATGAAATACGGTATCACATACACGCATTATTTTCGGTCCCGCACATATCTCATATGCGCTCCTATTTCGTTTCGCTTGAGCCAGGAAACCTCTGTGTAGGACTCTAAAAACTCGTCAATACGCCGGCAGCAGATGATGATCATATCAAACACCCACAAGCCGCAAGCGGTCTGCTAAACGTAACGGCCATCCGGGTATTGAGCGATCAGAAGATCGACGAACAAGCCCGCTCACACTCTAGTGAATCCAACCAGTAACACTACCGTACAGTCCGGTCTGATCGTCTGATATGTCGCATATCTCGCCTAGGGGTGGTAAACGTCAGACTCCAATAGCTCGATAAGTCGTGTCGATATGAGGTCTATAACAATTCGAGAAACTACTGGTAACACTTACCAGTAAATATCAGCAATCCTGGCCAGGGATTTCCTGTTATAGCCAATCGAACACAGCGCAACATCAACCCCCTATACCGGGAGAGACGAATCCCCTCCTATTGCTCATTGCCTTCATGTGACTCGGGACTGTACCCAAAAACCACCGTTTTGCACGCCCTCTTGGACGTGGTAAGATGGAAATCAAAGCACAGTGGGAACCACACAAGACTCTATGACGATCTCGGGTCAACAGACTACTCTGTACCAGTGTCACCAGAGAACTGCCATCTGACGTAAGGTATAATACCATCTGGGAGTTCTCGGCGAGTCCGTCCAGTGTACCCAGTCTCTACTGAGCACCCGTATATCATCTCTGATGTCAAACACCGATGGATATGGGATCATCCATCGCCCATCTGTATGGGTCAAGAAGGTACACGCTAGTCTACTCTGGTATATCGATGCCCCGTCTCGATACACCCACGACTAGGGACTTTGAAGGATGTACTTATAGACTACCATGTCCCCACTAGTATGATCCGCATCATAGTCCAGGTAGTCAGGTACACATCCTAAGGGCTTTACCAACATATAACAGAGAGACAATCAGTGTACACGTTAAGGTAAAGGTCAACCAGATAGCATACTATCATGTCGAGCAAGAAAGTCCTCCCTATATATGTCCCAGCATCCACTACAATATACATCCAATGTACAGTAATGGCCTCTAGGGCATACATATAACTAACAATCTCCCACTTGCACTAGGGCCATCTGTAGCAGTGGTTGTAGTATCTCATACTCAACCATCCCATAAAAGTCTCTCTCTGGGAATAGGCCTTCGCGGGTGGATCCGCCGTGTTGTCCTCTGAGTCTGCCCTCCTAACCTTGATCACCTGGAGATCAACCATCTCCACGATCAGGTGATACTGCCTTAGAATATGTCTGGATCACTGATGCGACCTGCGTTCCTTGGCATAAGCCACAACTCCATTGTCACACAATGGGAGGAACATAGTTCATCTCATGAACCAATATACACCCAAACAGCCTCTTTGGTAGCATCTTAAGTAGCGATGTATCCAACCTTTATCGTCTAGTATGCCACGGTATCTAGCTTGGAACTCTTCCAACATACCGTCCCTTTACTGAGGGTAAAGACAATGCCTGCGACTGACATTCAGTCGTCTTTATCACCCTGGAACCCTTCCAGTGATTCTCCCCTGGATCGATTGATACCTTCTCACTACAACTAGTGAGTATTCTAACATCCAATTAGATCTATCTCATAGATCCAAAACCCAGGATTTAGTAGGTATCACTTTGATCCTTTATGGAGAATCATTGTGATATGCGGAGATTGATCGAGCGTAGCATAGGAAACTCCTTCCCTATCAAGAGTATGTCATCCACGTACTCTACGAGGATCACCACCATACTCCCTACTACCTTTTTGTTTATACAAGGTTCATCTACCATTTTGATGATGTCAAACTCTTTGACTATCTCATCAAAACAGATGTTCCAACTCCGCAATGCCTGCTTTATCCTATAAAGCATCTTGCACACGTTTCCGCTGCTCCCACTGTTTACGAAGGCCTCTAGCTGTGTACTTACAGACGTTCTCTTCTAAAACATCATTTAGAAAAGATGTCATGACACCCAACCACCAGATATCGTATTCATGGTATGTAGCCGTGGCAAGTAGGATCTGGATGGACTTAAGCATAGGTACTGGAAAAGGTTTCATCATTATCCACGCCTGGTTGATGACGAAAACCTTTAACAAGTCTAGCTTTGAAAGTCTCAACTTTTCCATATACACCAAGTAATCTTCTCAAGATATACTTGCTCCTGATGGGGATTTAACCCTTCAGATATTGCAACCAAAGTCCATACTTTGTTGGTGTATAAGGATTCCATCTCAGATCGATAAACATCCAGCCATTCTTACAGAGTCTCACTCCTGATGGCCAGCTCGAAACTAGTTGGGTCATCATCTCATGATGCAATCCTCGCTCCCACTGTCATAGAGAAACAGAAGTATCTCTCAGGTGGGTGAGGAACCCTACTAGATCGGCGGAGAGGCTGAGGTTCGTTGGAATCTAATGAATCCTTTGGTTCTATCAAATTATCAGTTGTAGTTTGTATGGCTGGAACATTTCCAGTTCTACATAACAGACCTTGCCTCGAGCTTGTCCGGATTTTGCTTTTAGACATAGGCCGGACAACCCCAAATCTTAACTAGCTTAAGACATGGGCTCTTCCCTTTCCATATCACATATGAAGCGGTAGGCAACTGATTTGATTGGAACCCTATTCAATAGGTATGCAACTTCTCAAGTGCATAACCCCCTAGGGAAAAAGGTAACTCAGTAGCACTCATCATAGAGCACACCATATCAAATAGGGTGTATCTGCTCCGCCCGGACATACCATCGTGCAATGGTGTATACGGAGGAGTAATGCTGAGAGAGAATCTCATTCTCCTTTAGAATAGTCCAGGAATTCCATGCACAAGTATTCTCCTCCTCGATCACATCAAAGGACATAATACTTATACCCATATTTTGGTTCTCTACTTCTTTCTTATATTCTGTGAATATCTCAAAAGGTTCGGACTTGTGTTTCAACAGGAACATATGTCTGAATCTTGAGAGATCATCAGAGAATGTAATGAAGTATAAAGAACCGGTCCTGGCATGTGTAGACAGGGGACCTACATACATCAACACGTATCATCCCAAGAGTTCATTAACTCTTTCTCTGTTTCCAGTAAACGGAGCTATGGTCATCTTATCTCTGTGACATGACTGGCGAGTTTCACAAGATGTAAATTCAAACTGCTTTAAATATGCATCTAAATGTAACTTCAGCTAGTCGGGTCGCATTGATATGACCTAGTCTACAATGCCTCAAGAAGGATTCGTTCAGATCTGAACTCTTCCTCTTGTGTGTGTTCTGTATACTAAGAACTGTAGTTTGATTTAGAACATTAATGCTTTTAGATAACGTGCCTGAACCGATCAACTTTTGATATAGGAAATGTTCAAAATATTATCCAACAATACAAAATTATATCATTTCTTTACTAATAAAGAGACTGATATGATTTTGTATATCAGGTTCGGTTTCTAATAACATTCGTTCAGAATCAATGTATTGGTAATACAGGGTGACAGTGACCGACAGACTTGGCTGCAACTCTTGCCCCGTTTTCTGCCTCATGAAACTTATCACCCGTTCTCAGTTTTTCTACCCTTTTGTAGCCCTATGTAACAGATTACATATCTGGGATCCTGATCCGGTATCATATACCAAGGATGCAGAGGATACTGAGAAACAGTTCTGTATAATGAACACACCCGAAGATGATGCATCAACATGCACTCTCTTCGTTTAGGCGGCACGGGAAATCTGGTATTCCCCAATTTCCTGCTCTGTCTTATAACAATTATAAGTTGGAGCGGGACCAACGTTCCCCAGCTCAGTATAACAAGCGGGTTCGGTCAATAATCCGTATTATTATCTTGATTAAGGCGTGATATGGTCGCTACCTGGAGAGAGAGAGAAGAAAACACTCAGCGTGCGCTCTTGCAAGATCAGATTGGTTATTATTTTATCTAATCAGGATGGCTCCCACTGCTTTTTATCAAATCTTCCTTCAAACCCGAAAAGGAAAGACTAGTCGGGATTAATTACACACTACAAGTTCGCCAATCTTTCAGCCAGGCCAGTGTCGGTACTTTGAGGGAGGTCCCCCGTGCTTTCGCACGAACCTAATTAATGTAAACCTCGTTTTCCCAGAGGCGTAACCTCGTTAACACCTTTCTAGACACCTACTTGATCGGCTAATTGTAATGAATAAAACTCTCCCAGGAGTAACACTTACTCGCAGCGGGTATCGGGATCCAACTATCTCATAGAAGGTATGCAATCTCATTGCAAATTTCAACACTTGAAATTCCCGATAATATTTTGCCCCTAGCAGCTATATGACCTTAACATAGTCAACAAATCATAAGTGCTAGTCAAGTTCAACCCGTCATTTCCCGATTGAATTAAACCCACTCGCACGACCCTTAACATAGTCAACAAAGTCGCACGACTACCCTAATCCAATCACATCATATGCTTATGCAGATAAGCACTAATTAGCTACCGCACACTACGCCTTAACATAGTCAACAAACGTAGCACGAATACTAACTAGTACTTATCTGAAATGATGGAGGGCTACGACAGGTTTTTCTGAAAACCTATTGCGTAATGAACTTGATATCGTTGTAGAATCAAATGATTTTGAAATGGAGTGTTTTTGAGGCCTTTCTAGTTTTGCTAAAGGAGTCACTCCCGGTGAAGGGATCGTCGGTCCTTTCCTCGTCGAATGAGGTGCGGGATATATCATATATATCACTGTGCAAAGCAAAAACACTTAAAATCTATCAAAAGACAAGCCGAGTGTGTAGCATCTGCCAGTTATTGCTAAAGGAGTCACTCCCGGTGAAGGGATCTCGGTCCTTTCCTTATCGAATAAGATGCAGGATATATCACATATACCGCTGTGCAAAGCAAGAACTGTAGCTACCTGTTTTATTTTGAAATTCGATTCTACAACATCTTAGGTTTCTTTTATTTCATTAATCATATTAATGAAGTCCCATCATTTAAGTACCTAAACATCACAGATAAATACGACGTACACTTATGCCATCCGCATTCGTCTCGATGGCTCCTCATGCACCGTTAGGTTAGGTAACTAACGGCAGAGCGGGGTAGGGCTAGCGTGGGTGTAAAACATAAGTAACGTCTATATAATATATCATATATACTATATACTGTATCTATCACAGAACATCACATGATCACATCACAGATATCGCAGCAGAAGAATCATATGAAATATTGGATATACTAGGACGTCCGTGTTTTCAATACGAGCCAGTATAAAACACGGATTCCACGGTCGCGATGAATAGCCAAACCCACACCCCTAGACCCCTACGAGAGCGGCAAGCAACCCTACCAATTCTAGAGTTAGGAGACCCGGACTCGACTCCTCGAGTTGGTCTCCCACTGGACTTCAGAACCCGGTTACTTGTGCTCCCCTCCTTGGGTCTATCCTGGTGCGGAAAAGTAAATAATATACAACAACGGTGACAACTTCCGCAACCTGGAAGCGCCCCAATAAAAGAATATTACATACAAGTTTTTATATGAATGAAAATGAAAAACACTCATCTCACATAAAAACCCCCGGCTATTCAAACACGACGATCCAATATAACATATCCAGCAACACATAACATCACATGTCATCAACGTAAGTAAACATGCGCATCCCAATTGTCGTTGACATATAGCAACGAAACCGGCGATATCACATATTACACTTACGGTCACAGAAAAGAAAGTGTAAAAATACAACAGTTGGAATCCGCAACCACCTCAGACATCGCATGCCTGACCAAATGAATTACTTAGACATCGCATGCCTAACAATTATAGACCCCGCATTTTAGTCTCAAAATCGAAAACTCTTTTCAATATCAAGTCGGGCAATTCAACAAGATTCCCGACATCCTGATCGCATGCTCGTCGCAAACTTTAGTAGACGGCCGCACCCCCGATGCCGTCGACGAAGTGCACCAAGGCGGAACACCGCCACCGCGAGCACCCGAACGGATGCTTTCGGCGACGGGGTTCTCCTACAGTCACTTGGTCGGGGCTATGGAGTGAGGCTGTCTATTAAGTTTACCCGGCGAGTATCCGCGTACGCTACGTGATTGCGACGGACTTTTGATCACATCAAAATTCCGTGGCAACCGATCAAGTGAGACTAAACTGCTATGTTTATAATATTCATTCAGTTATCACATAACTACTTGTGAATTCCAATTATTGTATCCCATTCCAGATAAACCGAAAATGTTAAACTTTCCGATCGAACAGTCGAATACCCAAGTTTTCCCGATACAGCTCAACACATGAAATAAGTCTAACAACATTCAGTTCGTGCCTCAGTACCAACGGTCCAGCCGTAGAAGGGTCAAGCCAACGCCTCACATGTGGCACGCCGTACTGCCCCAAACCCTAAGGTTCAAAGGGCAGTTCAAGACGGTCACATAATCGAGTTAAGGTTTGTTGTCTTCTAGAGGGTTCATCGCGTTACTTGCACTACTTAGAACGTCGTTAAACTACGGAAAAATCCAACACTTGGAAATTTCCCGACAGGGGAAAAATTGGGTATTTATATCCGGTCGAACTTTTTAACATATTCTAAAATTTATCCGGAAAGCCGCACAGACAAAATTTGATAATCCGATCGAACATTTGAATCCCCAAAACAACCCCAGAAAATTCAACTCTTGAATAAATATTAAAAATTCCCAGAAAACCCAGCATATTTAAATAGGAATTACTGTGGAACAATGGGAAGGTGACGTCATCACCTAGCCGCGGAACCGCCGCAGAAGCTGGGCTTCTGCCGCGGTTCCGCCGCGGTTTGGATGAATCATGGGTCCAATTTTGCGCCGTAATTCATAGATTTCCCTGCTGAATTTTTTAGCAATTTTTAATTTAGGAAAATCCCAGAATTTGGAAAAAGTCCAGAGAGCTATTTTGGGAATGGGTTTCGGGTTCGTTCGGATTTCAAACGTCGTCTAGACTTCGCCTAAGGCTCTAGCTAGGCTCTGATACCACTGAAAGGTTCCTAGGCACCCAAAGGAGGTCTCACAAGGCATCAACCATGCCCGTTTCAAATTTTACGGTGCCGAGAAACCCTAGACTACGGATCGTTGGCTAAGATGTCTAGGCGAAAAAGCAAACTAGTTAACACTTAACTACAAGAATACGGAAATACAACCTTTGTAGATCCGGTGCTCCGCCTCCATAGCTCCGCAATGAAGTCTCCTCGCTGTCCAAGTCGAACCCTGGGCTCTAGCGTCGGCTTCATCGGAGAATGGACGGGTTAGGTCGTCGACAACGTGCCGAAGATGATCTACGTCGAGGCATCACTAGACCAAGCTCCACCTTCACCAAGCCTTGAAAACTTGTGAAGGAAACACACTCTACTACTTGGCAAGAGGTAGAGGATGAAGAAATAGGAAGTGGGTAGACTTTAGAATTAGATTTCTCACTTGTTTTCATCACTTGCCATTGATGAGGCAAGCTTTCTTCTTTGAAGAAGATGAAGAAGAAGATGATGATATATTATGATAAGTTAATTAAAAAGAAAAGAAAAAGGATACTTATCATAATAATAACCATGATTAGGTGTAGAGAATAGACCATGGTTAATTGCAAGGGTTAGGGTTATGCATGAGACAAAATGGTCACAAAGTCAAAGCTTCATGAAGCTTCAAAGAAAGAAACAAAATTTGCAACCATTTCATTTCTAATCTTTTCCAAATAAATAAATAAATAAATGATTAAGAAAAAGAAAACCCTAATCATCAATTTAACCTTGGTTTAATCTTTACACTTAACCAAGTTAACATGTATCATCAAACATGATACAATCATTTGCACAAAAAGTATATCACATATACAACTTGTACAATCAAGTGAGAAAATCCTTTTAAAGTGAACCGATACTAGTTAATGCAAAGTAATATATCATATATATAATTATACATTAAATCATTAAATCAACACTTGATTTAACGATCCGGTCATATCGCATATAACCGACTAGTATCCTATGTATCGGCTTATCGAATCAATACTTGATTCGATAACTAGGTTATATCGCATACAACCAATCGATACATTCATCGCGAGAATGAAATACGGTATCACATACACGCATTATTCTCGGTCCCACACATATCTCATATGCGCTCCTATTTCGTTTCGCTTGAGCCAGGAAACCTCTGTGTAGGACTCTAAAGACTCGTCAATACGCCGGCAGCAGATGATGATCATATCAAACACCCACAAGCCGCAAGCGGTCTGCTAAACGTAACGGCCACCCGGGTATTGAGCGATCAGAAGATCGACGAACAAGCCCGCTCACACTATAGTGAATCCAACCAGTAACACTACCGTACAGTCCGGTCTGATCGTCTGATATGTCGCATATCTCGCCTAGGGGTGGTAAACGTCAGACCCCAATAGCTCGATAATTCATGTCGATATGAGGTCTATAACAATTCGAGAAACTACTGGTAACACTTACCAGTAAATCTCAGCAACCCTGGCCAGGGATTTCCTGTTATAGCCAATCGAACACAGCGCAACATCAACCCCCTATACCGGGAGAGACGAATCCCCTCCTATCGCTCATTGCCTCCATGTGACTCGGGACTGTACCCAAAAACCACCGTTTTGCACGCCCTCTTGGACGTGGTAAGATGGAAATCAAAGCACAGTGGGAACCACACAAGACTCTATGACGATCTCGGGTCAACAGACTACTCTGTACCAGGGTCACCAGAGAACTGCCATCTGACGTAAGGTATAATACCATCTGGGAGTTCTCGGCGAGTCCGTTCAGTGTACCCAGTCTCTACTGAGCACCCGTATATCATCTCTGATATCAAACACCGATGGATATGGGATCATCCATCGCCCATCTGTATGGGTCGAGAAGGTACACGCTAGTCTACTCTGGTATATCGATGCCCCGTCTCGATACACCCACGACTAGGGACTTTGAAGGATGTACTTATAGACTACCATGTCCCCACTAGTATGATCCGCATCATAGTCCAGGTAGTCAGGTACACATCCTAAGGGCTTTACCAACATGTAACAGAGAGACAATCAGTGTACACGTTAAGGTAAAGGTCAACCAGATAGCATACTATCATGTCGAGCAAGAAAGTCCTCCCTATATATGTCCCAGCATCCACTACAATATACATCCAATGTACAGTAATGGCCTCTAGGGCATACATATAACTAACAATTGTTTCGTCGGGGCGAGCCCTCGAGCCGTCGGTTGTCTTTTTCGCTAGCAAATTAAGGCGAGATCTTTGCATTTAAAGGAGGTGCGCCGGTTCGTGCACACTACATTCGAAGCGACGGTCCAAGTGTCGAGCGTCGATTAGCCGATGCGACGTGCGCAGGTCTGCGGTGTTTGATGGGACACGGTCCAGCGCTGGGCTGCCACGTGGAACGATCGGAGCCGCTGGGCGCGAGGAGCCGTTTCGGCGGGAGATGATGGGCGCCGTTGGATGCGGCCGTACGCGGTGATAAAACGGTGGCGGGGCCCGCCTCAGGGCCCCCAACCTTCCATTTCCCTTCTTCCTTGAGTTGCTGCCGCTTAGCGTTCTTCTTCCTTTGGGATACATGGTTCGCTCCCACTCTTCGGGCGGCCTGTGCTGGGAGGAAGCTAGTGGCGCAGCCGAGCCCCCGGCCAGCTCGCGCCCTCTGCCGAATCCTCTACCGGCGGCAGGGCCGTCCATTTCGTCGACGGCATCTGGTGGTTTATTTGGCGGCGGCCAGAGTCGTCAGCAGTTGCCCGAATTCCAGGCTGGGGACGGGGGGAAGGGCGAGGGCAAGCCCCTTCTCAAGAGGAAGAGGACCGTTTCTCGCGTGCCGTCGAAGGCCCCTGAAGGGATTCCCATGCAGGAAGGGGGCTCCGTCTTCACGGTTCCGACTGGGCTTTCTGTCGCCGCCGGCATGCTCGCTGGGATGGAGGAGTTGGCCGGGGGAAAGCTTCCGTGTGGCTCCTTGAGGGATCAATTGGAGGCCATGGCGCCAGGGGCGGTCCAGGTACGAATCCCTCCACGCGTATTCGTCTTGATATGCCTCCCCTTGGTTCGGGTGCTTCCTGGTTTCTCATCGGCTTTCTGTCAGGTTCTTCAACACTGCGCCCTTGCCACTCGCATGGAGGCCGAGGGGGCGTTCCACGCCCCGAGGCCAGTGGAGGCGTTCCCTTCGGAGGTCGAGATTTTGCAACGCGACTTGCGTCGGGAGAGAGAAAAAGATGACGTTGTGGCGGGCCGGGCGGAGGCTGCGGAGCTTGCCAACTTGGCGACTCGGGGTGCTCTTCGTCGCCTGAACGCGTACAGCAAGACTACCGGCGAGTTTGTGAAAACCCGAAAGAGCGTAATCTCGTTAAAATAAAGACACCTGCAAAGTCCTCTCGACCTTGTGAGAAGAAAAAAACACCTGCGTGAGATCCTTACGACTCACAAGGGAACAACACACTTAGGGATCCCCTCGATTCCTAAGGAGAAATTACACTTACGAGATCCTCATGACTCGTGAAGAGAATCCCCCTATGAGACCCTCACGGCTCATAAGATTCGAAAGCCTTAAGCTACAGGGATCTAAACCTGTTCTTAAGCCGTCACATTTCCCCAAGTTGCCCAACAAAGCGGTTCAATAATGATCCTTGTATACAATCCATGGGCACAAATAAACATCCCCCCACCAAGTTCCACCAATGGCGCGAAATTTTCCCATTTGGCGAATGACACATGTAAGTACTCTCAACTTATGAGGAGAAAACACTCTTGTAAGATCCTTATGACTTATAAGAGAACACACGCTTAAGAATCCTCATGATTCTTAAGGAGAAAACGCACCTACGAGATCCTCACGACTCGTAGGGAGAAACACCTTTATGAGACCCTTACGGCTCATGAAGTCAAAAGCCTTAGTCGACAGGATCCTAACCCTATTTGTTAAGCCACATTTGTTCGAATCGACAAAGGCAAATGATGATTCACTCCTGGCAATGTCCCAGTGGTAATGACGCTGATGCCTAAATCGGTATCAAATTCTAAGTCCTTTCACGGCAAATGATGATTCGCTCATGGAAATATTCCAGTCGCAGCGGTGCCGATGCCGAGATTGGTATCAGATATCGAGTTCCATACTCGCAACGAAAATTAGCGAGCCAAAAATGCGTATGAAATAGCCGAAATGATAGGGCAACTTGCAACAAAAATCAGCAAGTAAAATATATGCATACAAAAATAGCCGAAATGATTGAGCAACTCGCAATAAAAAGCAACGAGTAAAGAAATAGAAAAAACGGCTGAAATGATTGGGCACCGCGAAAAAATAGCCGAAATGATTAGACGATCGCGACTTTCGCGATATAAAAAGCTGAAATGATAGAGCATCGCGGAAAGAAACAAAAAATGAAACTTTTTGCCCTGTATGTGAGATCACATTGACCCGTGTATACAATCCATGGGCACAAACTGAAAGGTTCCTAGGCACTCTAGTAAGGTCTCACAAGGCATCGAACATGCCATTTTAAAAAAAAAGAGGTGCCGAGAAACCCTAGACTACGGATCTTAGACTAGATGTTTAGGCGAAATAAAAACTAGCTAACTACTTAACTAGAAGTGAGAAGCTACAACCTTTGTAGATCCGGATTTCCACTTCCTAAGCTCCACGTGGGTGTGCTCTCGCTGTCCATCACGAATCCTAGACTCATTCGTCGGCTTCATCGGAAAACGGGCTAGCAAGGTCATCGGCTTCGTGTCAAAGACGATCTACGTCGAGGTTGCACTAGTTCAAGCTTCGACTTCACCAAGTAGTGAAACTTGTGAAGAAAACACCCAAAACCACTTGGCAAGAGGTAGAGGATGAAGAAATAGGAGGTGGGTTCACTCTAGATTTGGATTTCTCTCACTAGATCTCAAGTTGCCATTAATGGCATCTAGGTTTCTCACTTGAAGAAGAAGAAGAAGATGATAGAATTGTTATGATAAGTGTTATGGAAAAAGAATAATAAAACAATACTTATCATCTTCTAACCATGGTCAAGTGTAGAGAATAGACCATGGTTAGTGGGATTGGTTAGGGTTTAGTATGATGACAAAATGGTATCATTAGTCAAAGCTTCATGAAGCTTCACCACTCTTCATGATAAGATGAAACCATTTTGTTTTGATAAATCCATTTAAATAAATAATAAATTGATAAAATAATAAGTGAATAAAATATAAACCCTAACCACTTGCATAACCATGGTTGCATTCTATACACAAAGCCAAAACAACATGCATCATCAAACATGATACATTCAAGTGTACACAAAACATATCACATATACAATGTGCACATCACGTGAGAAAAATCCGTTTAAAGTGAACCAATACTAGTTAATGCAAAGTAATATATCAAATATATAATTATACATTAAATCATTAAATCAACACTTGATTCAATGATCCGGTCATGTCGCACATAACCGACTAGTATTCAATGCATCGATTTATCGAATCAATGATTCGATAACTAGGTCATATCTCATACAACCAATCGAAACATTAATCGCGAGAATCAAATACGGTATCACATACACGCATTATTCTCGGTCCCGCACATATCTCATATGCACTCCTATTTCGTTTCGCTTGAGCTAGGAAACCTCTGTGTAGGACTCTAAAGACTCGTCAATACGCCGGTAGCAGATGATGATCATATCAAGCACCCACAAGCCGCAAGCGGTCTGCTAAACGTAACGGCCACCCGGGTATTGAGCGATCAGAAGATCGACGAGCTAGCCCGCTCACACTCCTGCGAATCCGACCAGTAACACTTACCATACAGTCCGGTCTCTTCGTCTGATATGTCGCATATCAAGTCTAGGGGTGGTAAACGTCAGACCCCAATAACCCGATAAGTCGTGCCGATGTTAGGCTCATAACGGGTCGAGAAACTACTGGTAACACTTACCAGCAAATCTCTGATCAGCCCTGGCTAGGGACTTCCCTGTTACGGCCAATCGAGCACAGCGCAACATCAACCCCCAATACCGGGAGAGACGAAACCCCTCCTATCGCTCATTGCCTCCATGTGACTCGGGACTATACCCAAAGACCACCGTTTTGCACGCCCTCATGGACGTGGTAAGGTGGAGATCAAAGCACAGTGGGAATCACACAAGACTCTATGACGATCTCGGGTCTACAGACTAACCTGCACAAGTGTCACCTGAGAACTGCCATCTGACGTGAGGTATAATACCATCTGGGAGTTCTCGGCGAGTCCGTCCAGTGTACCCAGTCTCCACTGAGCACCCGTATACCATATCTGATATCAAACACCAATGGATATGGGATCATCCATCGCCCATCATATGGGTCGAGAAGCGTATACGCTAGTCTACTCTGGTATATCGATGCCCCGTCTCGATACACCCACGACTAGGGACCTTGAAGGATGTACTTATGGACTACCATGTCCCCACTAGTATGATCTGCATCATAGTCCAGGTAGTCAAGTACACATCCTAAGGGCTTTACCAACATGTAACTATAAGACAGTATAAAGAGACTAGTGTACATGTTAAGATAAAGAGTAACCAGATAGCATACTATCATATCGAGCAAGAAAGTCATCTCTATATATGTCCAAGCATCCAATATAATATACATCATCTTTACAATACTGGCCTCTAGGGCATACATACAACTAACAATCTCCCACTTGCACTAGGGCCAGCTGCTGTAGTATCGCATACCGAGCATCCCGAAGAGTCTCTCAAACTGTATCTGGGGAATGGCCTTCGTGAGTGGATCCGCGGTGTTGTTCTTCGTGTCAACCCTCCTGACCTCGATCTCCCGGCGATCAACTATCTCCCGGATCAGGTGATACCGCCTCAGAATATGCCTGGATCGCTGATGGGACCTGGGTTCCTTGGCCAAAGCCACCGCTCCATTGTTATCGCAATACAAAGGTATTGGATGCTCAATAGATGGAACCACTCCAAGTTCATTAATGAACTTCTTGATCCAGACAGCCTCTTTAGCAGCATCGTTGGCAGCAATGTATTCAGCCTCCATCGTCGAGTCTGCCACAGTTTCCTGCTTGGAACTCTTCCAGCTAACCGCCCCTCCGTAAAGGGTAAAGACAAAACCCGACTGCGACTTAGAGTCGTCCTTATCACTCTGGAAGCTCGAATCGGTAAAGGACTCCACTTGGAGTTCTCCGTTACCATACACCAAGAACATATCTCTAGTCCTTCGCAAGTACTTGAGAATGCTCTTCACAGCTGTCCAGTGACTCTCTCCAGGATCAGCTTGATACCTGCTCACTACACTTAGTGAGTATGCTACATCGGGTCTGGTACATAGCATCGCATACATGATAGCGCCTACTGCCGAAGCATAGGGTATCCCTTGCATGCGAGCTCTCTCCAAATCAGTCTTGGGAGACATCTCTTTGGAGAGAGTGACTCCAGAGATCGTGGGCATGTTCCCACGCTTGGACTCTTCCATACTAAACCTCTTTAGTATGGTTTCAATGTACCTGGATTGGGACAATCCCAAAATCCGTTTGGATCTATCTCTATAGATCCTGATTCCCAATATGCAGGAGGCATCACCAAGATCTTTCATTGAGAATCTTTGTGATAAGAAGAGCTTGACCGATTGCAGCATAGGAATATCATTTCCTATCAAGAGTATGTCGTCCACGTACAATACGAGGAAGACAACCTTACTCTCTGCCACCTTCTTGTAGATACAAGGTTCATCTGGGTTTTTGACGAAATCAAACTCTTTGATAACTACGTCAAAGCAGATGTTCTAACTCCGCGATGCTTGCTTTAATCCATAAATGGATTTAAGCAGCTTGCACACCTTCCCGCTGCTCCCACTGACTACGAAGCCCTCTGGCTGAGTCATGTACACGCACTCTTCTAAATCACCATTTAGAAAGGCGGTCTTAACATCCATTTGCCAGATTTCATAATCATGATAAGCAGTGATGGCAAGCATGATCCGGATGGATTTAAGCATAGCCACTGGAGAAAAGGTTTCGTCATAGTCCACACCTGGTCTTTGACGAAAACCCTTTGCTACAAGTCTAGCTTTGAAAGTCTCCACTTTCCCATCTACACCAAGTTTCTTCTTGAAGATCCACTTGCTCCCAATGGGTTTTACCCCTTCAGGAGCAACGTCCAAAGTCCATACTTTGTTGGTGTACATGGATTCCATCTCGGACCGCATAGCATCCAGCCATTTCACTGAGTCCCCACTCGTGATGGCCTGCTCGAAGCTAGTTGGGTCATCATCCTCCATGATGCAATCCTCGCTCCCACCGTCCATGAGAAAACCGTAGTATCTCTCAGGTTGGCGAGGAACCCTACTAGATCGGCGGAGTGGCTGGGGTTCATCGGGAACTACGGAATCCTCTGGTTCTACCATGTCTTGTGTTATAGTTTGTTCAGCTGGAGCCTCTTCCAGTTCTACCTCAATGCCACTTGTCTGTTTCATAAGAAAACTTTTTTCTAAGAATGTGGCATGTCGAGAAACAAACACTTTTTGTTCCTCGGGATGGTAGAAGATATACCCTTGTGAATTCTTGGGATATCCTACAAACTTACATAAGACTGATCTTGCCTCGAGTTTGTCCGGATTCTGTCTTTTGACATAGGCTGGACAACCCCATATCTTAATGTAATTAAGATGTGGTCTCTTCCCTTTCCATATCTCATATGGAGTGGTAGGCACTGATTTGGTAGGAACTCTATTCAATAGGTCCATGGCTGTCTCAAGCGCATATCCCCAGAAGGAAATAGGTAACTCAGCTGTGCTCATCATAGAGCGCACCATATCTAATAGGGTGCGGTTCCTCCGTTCTGATACACCGTTGTGCTGTGGTGTATATGGAGGAGTCAGTTGAGAGAGAATCCCATTCTCTTTTAGGAAGTCCAGGAATTCATTGCTCAAGTATTCCCCTCCTCGATCAGATCGAAGGATTTTAATACTTTTTCCGGTTTGGTTCTCAACTTCTTGTTTATATTCCCTAAATTTCTCAAAAGCTTCTGATTTGTGTTTCATCAGGAACACATACCCGAACCTAGAGAGATCGTCAGTGAATGTAATGAAGTATGAAGAACCATCCCTGGCATGTGTAGACATGGGACCACATACATCACTATGTATAAGTCCCAAGAGTTCGGTAACTCTTTCTCCGTGTCCCGTAAACGGAGCTTTGGTCATCTTGCCTTTGAGACATGACTGGCAAGTGTCATAGGATGAAAATTCAAACGGATTTAAATATCCATCCTTATGCAACTTAGCCAGTCGTGTCGCATTGATGTGACCCAGTCTACAATGCCACAAGAAGGATTCGTTCAGCTCAGAACTCTTCCTCTTGTGTGTGTTTGTTATGCTCAGAACTGTTGATTGGTTTAGAACATAAATGCCATTGCACAACGTGCCTGATCCAACCAACTTTTGGTTACGGAAAATGTTCATAACATTGTCCTGTAATACAAAATTATATCCCTCTTTACTTAATAAAGAAACCGATATAATGTTGCATATCAGGTTCGGCATGTAATAGCATTCGTTCAGAACCAATGTATTACCAGTTGGTAATACAAGGTGATATTCCCCGACAGTCTTAGCTGCAACAATTGCACCATTTCCAACTCTAATGTCTTTATCACCTTCTCCAAGTTCTCTACCTTTCCTTAGCCCATGTAACTGATTACATATATGGGATCCTGACCCGGTATCTAATACCCAGGACGTAGAGGAAATGGAGAAACAGTTCTCAGCAACGAACACACCCGAAGAAAATGCATCATCATATACTTTCTTCATTCGGGTGGCATGGGAATCCTGGCATTCCCCTATATCCTGTTCATTCCTATAACTCTTATAAGAAAGAACGGAACCAACGTTCCCCAGCACAGTATAACATGCGGGTTCGGTCAATACATCCATATTATTATCTTAATAGGGCATGAAATGGTCGCTACCTGGAGAGAGAGAGAAGAAAACACTTTAGCGTATGCTCGTGCAAGATCAGATTGGTTATTATCTTATCTAATCAGGATGGCTCCCACTGCTTTTTATCAAATCTTCCTCCAAACCCTAAAAGGAAAGACTAGCCGGGATTAATTACACACTACAAGTTCGCCAATCTTTCAGCCAGGCCAGTGTCGGTACTTTGAGGGAGGTCCCCCGTGCTTTCGCACGAACCTAATTAATGTAAACCTCGTTTTCCCAGAGGCGTAACCTCGTTAACACCTTTCTAGACACCTACTTGATCAGCTAATTGCAATGTGTAAAACTCTCCTAGGAGTAACTCTTATTCGCAGTGGGTATCGGGATCCAACTATCTCATAGAAGGTATGCAATCTCATTGCAAATTTCAACATTTGAAATTCCCGATAATGCTTTTGCCCCTAGCGTGCTATGACCTTGACGCATGCCAAACAACCCATAGTCCGCTAGTCAAGTTCAACCCGTACAATTCGTGATCGAATTAAACCCACCAGTACGACCCTTGACGCATGCCAAACAACGCCGTACGAATACCTTAATCCAATCGCATCTCATGCTGCAGATAAGTAATAATCAGGTACCGTACACTATGCCTTGACGCATGCCAAACAACCGTAGCATGAATACTGAATATTACATATCTGAATTGACGGAGGGCTACGCAGGTTTTTCTGAAAACCATGAGCGTAAGAACTTGATATCGTTGTAGAATCAAATGAAGTTTTGAAATGGAGTGATTTTGAGGCTTTTCTAGTTTTGCTAAAGGAGTCACTCCCGGCGAAGGGATCTCGGTCCTTTCCTCGTCGAATGAGGTGCGGGATATATCATATATATCGCTGTGCAAAGCAAAAACCCAAAAGCAGTCAAAAGCAAACCGAGTGTGTAGCATCTGCCAGTTATTGCTAAAGGAGTCACTCCCGGTGAAGGGATCTCGATCCTTTCCTCATCGAATAAGGTGCGGGATATATCATATATATCGCTGTGCAAAGCAAGAACTGTAGCTACCCTGTTTTATTTTAAAATTCGATTCTACAACATCTTAGGTTTCTTATCTTTCATTAATCACATTAATGAAGTCCCATCATTTAAATACCTAAACATCACAGATAGATATGACGTACACTTATGCCATCCGCATTCGCCTCGATATCCCCTCGTGCACCGTTAGGTTAGGTAACTAACGACAGAGCAGGGCAGGGCTAGCGCGGGTGTAAAATATAAGTAACGTCTATATAATATATCATATATACTATATATTATATCCATCACAGAGTCACAACACAGATATCGCAGCAGAATAAACATATGAAATATTGGATATACTAGGACGTCCGTGTTTTCAATACGAGCCAGTATAAAACACGGATTCCACGGTCGTGATGAATAGCCAATCCCACACCCCTAGACCCCTACGAGAGCGACAAGCAACCCTGCCAATTCTAGGGTTAGGAGACCCGGACTCGACTCCTCGAGTTGGTCTCCTACTGGACCCCAGAACCCGGTTACTTGTGCTCCCCTCCTTGGGTCTATCCTAATGCGGAAAAGTAAATAATATACAAAAGGTGACATCTTCCGCTACCTGGAAGTGCCCCAAATAAAAGAATATTACATACAAGTTTTTACATGAATGAAAATGAAAAACACTCATCTCACATAAAAACCCCCGGCTATTCGAATACGACGATCCAATATAACATATCCAGCAACACATAACATCACATGTCATCAACGTAAGTAAGTATGCATACCCCAATTGTCGTTGACGTATAGCAAAGAAACCGGCGATATCTGCATACTACACTTACGGTCACAGAAAAGAAAGTGTAAAACTACAACAATTGGAATCCGCAACTTCTTTAGACATCGCATGCCTAACAGATATAAATCCCGCATTTTAGTCTCATTATCGAAAACTCTTTTCAATATCATATGGGACTAAATTTCTAGATTTATAACATTCATTCAGTTATCTCATAACTACTTGTGAATTCCAATTATTGTATCACATTCCAGATAAACAGAAAATGTTAAACTTTCCGATCGAACAGTCGAATACCCAAGTTTTCCCGATACAGCTCAACACATGAAATAAGTCTAACAACATTCAGTTCGTGCCTCAGTACCGACGGTCCAGCCGTAGAAGGGTCAAGCCAACGCCTCACATGTGGCACGCCGTACTGCCCCAAACCCGAAGGTTCAAAGGGCAGTTCAAGACGGTCACATAATCGAGTTAAGGTTTGTTGTCTTCTAGAGGGTCCATCGCGTTACTTGCACTACTTAGAACATCGTTAAACTACGGAAAAATCCAACACTTGGAAATTTCCCGACAGGGGAAAAATTGGGTATTTATATCCGGTCGAACTTTTTAACATATTGTAAAATATCCGGAAAACCACATAGACAAAATCTGATAATCCGATCGAATCCCCAAAACAACCCAGAACATTCAACTCTGGAATAAATTTTAAATATTCCCAGAAAATCCAGAATAATTAAATAGGAATTACTGTGCAGAAAAGATGTGATGACGTCACCAGGGGACCGCGGAACCGCCGCAGAAGCTGGGCTTCTGCCGCCGTTTAGATGAATCTTTCGCCTGAGTTTGCACAGTAATTCTTATAATTATTTATTGAATTTTTTAGGCATTTTTAATACACAAAAATCCGCATTTTCGGAAAAAGTCCAGAGAGCATATTCCGGGTAGGGTTTCGGTTCGATCGGGTTTCAAATTCCGTCTAGACTTCGCCTAAGGCTCTAGCTAGGCTCTGATACCAGTGAAAGGTTCCTAGGCACTCTAGTAAGGTCTCACAAGGCATCGAACATGCCATTTTAAAAAAAAAGAGGTGCCGAGAAACCCTAGACTACGGATCTTAGACTAGATGTTTAGGCGAAATAAAAACTAGCTAACTACTTAACTAGAAGTGAGAAGCTACAACCTTTGTAGATCCGGATTTCCACTTCCTAAGCTCCACGTGGGTGTGCTCTCGCTGTCCATCACGAATCCTAGACTCATTCGTCGGCTTCATCGGAAAACGGGCGAGCAAGGTCGTCGGCTTCGTGTCAAAGACGATCTACGTCGAGGTTGCACTAGTTCAAGCTTCGACTTCACCAAGTAGTGAAACTTGTGAAGAAAACACCCAAAACCACTTGGCAAGAGGTAGAGGATGAAGAAATAGGAGGTGGGTTCACTCTAGATTTGGATTTCTCTCACTAGATCTCAAGTTGCCATTAATGGCATCTAGGTTTCTCACTTGAAGAAGAAGAAGAAGATGATAGAATTGTTATGATAAGTGTTATGGAAAAAGAATAATAAAACAATACTTATCATCTTCTAACCATGGTCAAGTGTAGAGAATAGACCATGGTTAGTGGGATTGGTTAGGGTTTAGTATGATGACAAAATGGTATCATTAGTCAAAGCTTCATGAAGCTTCACCACTCTTCATGATAAGATGAAACCATTTTGTTTTGATAAATCCATTTAAATAAATAATAAATGGATAAAATAATAAGTGAATAAAATATAAACCCTAACCACTTGCATAACCATGGTTGCATTCTATATACAAAGCCAAAACAACATGCATCATCAAACATGATACATTCAAGTGTACACAAAACATATCACATATACAATGTGCACATCACGTGAGAAAAATCCGTTTAAAGTGAACCAATACTAGTTAATGCAAAGTAATATATCAAATATATAATTATACATTAAATCATTAAATCAACACTTGATTCAATGATCCGGTCATGTCGCACATAACCGACTAGTATTCAATGCATCGATTTATCGAATCAATGATTCGATAACTAGGTCATATCTCATACAACCAATCGAAACATTAATCGCGAGAATCAAATACGGTATCACATACACGCATTATTCTCGGTCCCGCACATATCTCATATGCACTCCTATTTCGTTTCGCTTGAGCTAGGAAACCTCTGTGTAGGACTCTAAAGACTCGTCAATATGCCGGTAGCAGATGATGATCATATCAAGCACCCACAAGCCGCAAGCGGTCTGCTAAACGTAACGGCCACCCGGGTATTGAGCGATCAGAAGATCGACGAGCTAGCCCGCTCACACTCCTGCGAATCCGACCAGTAACACTTACCATACAGTCCGGTCTCTTCGTATGATATGTCGCATATCAAGTCTAGGGGTGGTAAACATCAGACCCCAATAACCCGATAAGTCGTGCCGATGTTAGGCTCATAACGGGTCGAGAAACTACTGGTAACACTTACCAGCAAATCTCTGATCAGCCCTGGCCAGGGACTTCCCTGTTACGGCCAATCGAGCACAGCGCAACATCAACCCCCAATACCGGGAGAGACGAAACCCCTCCTATCGCTCATTGCCTCCATGTGACTCGGGACTGTACCCAAAGACCACCGTTTTGCACGCCCTCATGGACGTGGTAAGGTGGAGATCAAAGCACAGTGGGAATCACACAAGACTCTATGACGATCTCGGGTCTACAGACTAACCTGCACAAGTGTCACCTGAGAACTGCCATCTGACGTGAGGTATAATACCATCTAGGAGTTCTCGGCGAGTCCGTCCAGTGTACCCAGTCTCCACTGAGCACCCGTATACCATCTCTGATGTCAAACACCAATGGATATGAGATCATCCATCGCCCATCACATGGGTCGAGAAGCGTATACGCTAGTCTACTCTGGTATATCGATGCCCCGTCTCGATACACCCACGACTAGGGACCTTGAAGGATGTACTTATGGACTACCATGTCCCCACTAGTATGATCTGCATCATAGTCCAGGTAGTCAAGTACACATCCTAAGGGCTTTACCAACATGTAACTATAAGACAGTATAAAGAGGCTAGTGTACATGTTAAGATAAAGAGTAACCAGATAGCATACTATCATATCGAGCAAGAAAGTCATCTCTATATATGTCCAAGCATCCAATATAATATACATCATCTGTACAATAATGGCCTCTAGGGCATACATACAACTAACACAAACGAAAAGGGAACCATATTTTCCCACCAGGCTCCATCAAGGGGAAGCCAGATCTTGATGGCTACACCTGCAGCCTAGAAATCAATAACGGCATTCCTTCTCGCTCCAACCAGAAGCAGATACGACGCCGGCAAAACGGAGCCACGACAAAGTCCCCCAGTTCCAAATCTCGATGGTTCACAGACAGCCTAGAGACTACCTCGGAGCCACGGCAAAGTCCCCTAGTTCTGAATCTCGACGGTTCACAGACAGCCTAGAGACTACCTCAGAGCCATGGCGAATTCCCCTAGTTCCAAATCTCGACCGTTCACGGACAGCCTAGAGGCTACCTCGGAGCCACGGCAAAGTCCCCTAGTTCCAAATCTCGACGGTTCACGGACATCCTAGAGACTACCTCGGAGTCTCGGGAAAGTCTCCTAGTTCCAAATCTCGACGTTTCACGGACAGCCTAGAGACTACCTCGGAGCCATGGCAAAATCCCTAGTTCCAAGTCTCGACGGCGGCATCCACAGCTTAGAGATCATCAAACAACGTTTTTCCTCCATCCAGCAGGATACAGGCGTGACATCAACAAACGGAGCCATGGCAAAGTCCCCTAGTTCCAAATCTCGGCGGTTCACAGATAATCCAAGACAACTTCGACAGTCATCATAATATTGCAGGCATAATGTCAACAAACGAAGCTAAGAAAACCCCCTCACTTCAGGGTCTTGACGGCAACTCAAATGATACCTGAAAAGACTATCGGAAATCATCCCACACCAGCGCGGAGTAGTCATGACTCATCGGGGCTCCTGAACTGAGCCTAACCTAAAGTAAAAAAGCGACATGGAATATCCCTAACGCTTGCTCTTCCGACGGTAATATTACCTGGAGGATTACTTGAAGACGTCTTGTCCAGCCCCTGAAGGGATCAGAGACACGACAGTCGTGGGGTTACCCGAACAGCAAGATTGCATATCGGGGAATATATCGGCCAACGCGACGGTGCGATGGGTAAAAAACCCTAGTACCACAGACCCTAACGGACTTCTATTAGCAGGAGTTAACTGTGATGTTAGGACACCCTTGTGAGAACTTCTCGATTCGTCTCGACTCGTGAGGAAATTAGTGTCCTTGCGAGAATTGCTCGATTCATCTCGACTCGTAGGGAAAAGCCTTAGGCAATGGGGATAAGGACCCGTTTCCTAAGCACCGGGGCCCTGTAACTCGGTCCAAGATGGACTATTGCATACTATTCACGGGCCACACTCTCCAAAGTCGAATATCGACAAGGAGGGAAACAACCACTTACGAGTCCTCTCGACTTGTAAGGGGGAAAATTCTCTTGTGAGATCCTTACGACTCTCAAGAGAAAACACATACTTAGGAGTCCTCAGGACTCCTAGGGAGAAAATACACCTGCGGGATCCTCTCTACTCGTAGGGAGAAAAGTCTTTATGAGACCCTCATGGCTCATAAAATTGAAAAGTCTTAGGCGGTAGTTCTGAACCTGTTTTCTAAGCCATCGCTGCCCTGCAAGTAGGTCCAAGATGGACTATTGTATACTATCCACGGGCCACACTCTCCAAAGTCAAATATCTACAAGGAAAAAAACCCCCACTTACGAGTCCTCTCGACTTGTAAGGGGAAAATTCTCTTGTGAGATCCTTACGACTCTCAAGAGAAAAAGGCACTTAGGAGTCCTCACGACTCCTAAGAAGAAAATACACCTACGGGATCCTCACGACCCGTAGGGAGAAATACCTTTATGAGACCCTCACGGCTCATGAAGTTGAAAAGTCTTAGGCGGCAGATCCAAACCTGTTTCCTAAGCCATCGCGACTCTACAAGGATGTCAAGATGGACTATCAACGGGCCTTATTTGCTAAAGCCACATTCGCCGATGAAATAAAGAAGCTACTTACGGATCCTCAGAATTCGTAAGGAAAAATACCCGAGTGGGATCCTTACGACTCACGGAGGCGACGCACACTTAGAAATCCTCATGATTTCTAGGGATAAAATACACCTTTGAGATCCTCTCGACTCGCAGGGAAAATAATTTTCCTGCGAGAATTTCTCGATTCGTCTCGACTCGTAAGAAAATTAGTGTCTTTGCGAGAACTTCTCGATTCGTCTCGACTCGTAGGGAAAATAATGTTCCTGCGAGAAATTCTCGATTCGTTTCGACTCGTATGGAAATTAGTGTCCTTGCGAGAAATTCTCGATTCGTCTTGACTTGTAAGGAAAGAACTCCTCGATTCGTTTCGAATCGTAAGGAAAATAATGTCCCTGCGAGAACTTCTCGATTCGTTTCGACTCGTAATGAAATTAGTATCCTTGCGTGAAATTCTCGATTCGTCTCCACTCATAAGGAAATTATTATCCTTGCGAGAACTTCTCGATTCGTCTCGACTCATAGGAAAAATAATGTTCCTGCGAGAACTTCTCGATTTGTCTCGACTCGTAAGGAAATTAGTGTCCTTACGAGAACTTCTCGATTCGTCTCGACTCGTAAGGAAATTAATGTCCCTGCGAGAACTTCTCGATTCGTTTCGACTCGTAAGGAAATTAGTGTCCCCGCGAGAAATTCTCGATTCGTCTCGACTCGTAAGAAAATAATGTTCCTGTGAGAATTTCTCGATTTGTTTCGACTCGTACAGAAATTAGTGTCCTTGCGAGAACTTCTCGATTCGTCTCGACTCGTAAGGAAAATAATGTTCCTGCGAGAATTTCTCGATTCGTTTCGACTCATAAGGAAATTAGTGTAAGGAAATTAGTGTCCCTGCGAGAACTTCTCGATTCGTCTCAACTCGTAGGGAAAATAATGTCCCTACGAGAACTTCTCGATTCGTCTCGACTCGTAGGGAAAATAATGTCCCTGTGAGAACTTCTAGATTCGTCTCGACTCGTAGGGAAAATAATGTTCCTGCGAGAACTTATCGACTCGTCTCGACTCACGGCTCATAAAGTTGGATAGTCTTAGACTACAATGACCCTAAACTTGTCTCCTAGGCCATCAATTCTATGGTCACTCATTACTTTGCACTACTTCACCCACGTACATACATACGTGGAAAAAGTAGTGGGAGGCATCTGTTCCCGCCAAAATTTTCGGCCAAGAGCAACTTGTTCTCTTATAAAAAGGGGGAGAGTCCTTAAAATTTGGCCCCAAGTGTTAAACATGTGGGCTCTCATATGCAAAGCATATGGGCGCTGAAAATAAAACAATTAATGGCCAAACAGGCATCACGTGAAAAACATGTGAGCGCTTATATTCAAAGCGTATGAGCGATGAATAAAACAATTAAGCGCCAAACATGCATCACGTGTTAAATACGTGAGCGCTCATATGCAAAGCGTATGAGCGCTGAATAAAATAAACTTAAAGGGCCAAATAGGCTTCACGTGTAAAACACGTGAATGCTCATATACAAACCATATAAGCGCTGAACATAAATCACCAATGGCCAAACATGCCTCACGTGTAAAATACGTGAGCGCTCATATGCTTTGCATATGAGCGCTGAATATAAACAGGCTAAAACCCACAGCAGGGGTCACGTGTTAAATACATGAGTTCACTTGCCTCTCATATGCAAAGCATGTAAGCGCCCCAATTTAAAATGCTCCTATCAAATTCTAGAATTAAAATCTATTTTGGGAAATATTTTCCTGATCTTTCTCAAACTAAAAAGATCTTCTATGTTAAACAGAGGACATTTGGATCAATGATCCAACGGTGATCATCTGGTAGAATGAAGTTCTATCATCGGAAAATATTTTCCTAATCTTGTTAAATTAACAAGATATTCATATGATCAGAATTCTATATTAGAATAAAATTCTAATCTTATTAAACTAACGAGATATCTATATGATAGAATTAAATTTTATATTAAGAAAATATATTTCTGATCTTGTTAAACTAAAAAGATATGATAAAATAAAATTCTAATCTTGTTAAAACTAACAAGATATTCATAATCTTGTTAAACAAACAAGAAATTTTCTTTGTTAAACAGAGAGCTTTTGGATTAAAAATCCAACGGCACCGATTGATCTAAAAGATCATGAAATCAATCATGATCTCTCAATGAGAGATTCGCTTAACAAATTGATTCTTTTTCTTTTCATATAAATAGAAGTAAGGAGAGGAGGAGAGATACACATACACACATAGAGAGGGGAAGAAAAATATAGAGAGAGAATTTAATTCTCTAGAAAGAAGAGGAACCCCTCCCAAAAGCTCCCACAAAACAAAAAGAGAATTTAATTCTCAAACCAAGAGTTTAACTCTTCTCAAAGAACTTAGTTCTTCCTCTGGTTAAGATCTGCAGAAGCAGATCTCCCCACAAGTTGAGAATTTAATTCTCATCGGGGAGATTCTGTCATGCAGATTAAAAACCTAGAGGAAAGAACTGAGTTCAAAATAGTTTAACTCTTACAAAACGTATGGGAATTTAATTCCTCTGAAACTAGGGTTTAACTATTTAAAAAGAATTTAATCCCTGCAAAGAACAAAAGGAGAACTTGATTCCTCAGAACCATACAAGAACAGCCTGATGATTCATTAGCGTTCAAACGCTACGTAATAGATCACGAGTTCCCACGTGAGCACCTCTGAGGAACAAAAAGGAACAACTGACATCGAGTCACGTGATCCCACTTGACACCCTAATAGTTCTTAGCACTTTCAAAAGGAAAAAGGGAATAAATCAAAGACAGTTCCCATTTTGGGGTGCCTCATTAAGAATGGCACCGTTGTCGGGGATCGAACCCGGGTCATCGCATTCGTTAGTACCTCAAGAAGTATTAACGGTCGCATGAAGAATGTATGAGCAATTTCATCTAAAATTCACCAACTAAAAGTACTTTGGACGATGGACAAGAGTATAATAGCTTGAATTTAATTTCCAAGTGTAGGGGTGATACATACACACAATATGATTGAGATTTGAAAGATAGGGCTTATACCTTCAGTAGAAATGATAAAAATTCCTAAGTTGAGATAGAACCTTAGAAGGAAAATTCAAAAGATGTTAAAAGCTAAATAAATTTACAGAACATATACAATCTTAAGTTAAATGATAAGTGAGTGTGAAAAATACGGGTTGATAATTTCTAATTTGAAGATAATAGAATTTCTTGCTAGAACACCGAATTGAAAAATGAAAGTCAATAGGCCAAATTGATCGGATTTTGTGGGTATTATCCGCTGAAAACCCTCAGGAGATAACACTCCTCCTACTAAGGACACCTAGAAGTTTAACGGCTTATTGCACGAGCTCAGTGCAATCGCGATTCCCTACGAAAGTGAGGTTAGGTCTTTTCGAGAATAAATTGGTTTTGCTCGAGACGAGCAAAAGATAAGTTTGGGGGTATTTGTTCATATCAGAATTTTGCATTATTATAATCCCCATTCTTAATCATATTGCAAATAAATAGGTGCTTTTGATCCATGTCTGCTAAATAGTTTCAGCTTACAGCTTCTCGGAACAATACAGTGAAAATGATGAAAAAACGCTACAAAAGTGAGACTACGACCAACAAATAGAAGAATTTTTATGATGCCGCCTACAGTTTAAGGAACAAATGAATATCAATGAACAGTTCAATTGCACAAAGTACGAGGGCAGCACAAAGATTCAAGACTTCAACGCGAAACTAACGGTAAAAGCCCACAACATTCTGCACTGTGGAAATCTGGAAGAAAATAGAAGATATTCTGAGAAACCAAGTGAAGAAACCAAAAGAAAAAGGCAACATGAAGCAATCCTAGAGAAATGAGACAGAAAGCCCACTATATGGCCGCGGATCCGCGGTCAAACAAGGCTTATGGCCGCGGATCCGCGGCCGTGCATCGCACGTGTCGGTGCGTGTCGGTGGAGTCGGTGCATTGACCCGATTTTCTTAGGGTAGTTTTGTAATTTTAGATGTGGATCAGATGTAAATCCTAGGGTTTCCCCTATCTATAAATAGGAAACCCTAAAGCTCTTTTTGGAGGGTGCCACTTTTGGGTGCTTCTTTTGAGATGCCTCTTTTTAATTCTAGATCTTAGATTTTCAATTCCTTGTAATCGTCAAAGAGTGCATCAATAAAAAGTAAGTTTTTTTTATCTTGAATTTCTTATCTGCAATTTTATTTCTCTGCAATTTTTATTTGCCGTAGTTATTTTCCACAAGTTAATTAGGCTATTAAAAGAAAATAAAAAAATGAATTCCTTTGTTAATTCCCTAATGAGTGAGTAGTTCCTCACTTGTTAGGGTTAGGTTTAAGAGATGAAAATCTCTCACTCCTTTCTTGCCCGTTCAATATTTTAAAAAATAAGACTTTATGCAAATCAAACACACACCGCTCACTACGGCATCCTATCCCACGAGATAGCGGTGATTCCCTAGTTAGACCAGTTGTGATTGATTTCAACAGAGGTTAGGGCTAAGAATTAAGAAAGGATGGACAAGGGCCAAAAGGAAGAAACGAAGTTTCTTCTTGATCGTGCTAATCCCCTTTGTTAATTATTATCTTAACACCTAAGATCTTAATTAGGGCAAAGAAAGCGGTGAGCAGAATTAACTTTCCAAATTAACCTAATCCTAACCCTAGCAAGGTTTTAATCCAAATCAAACTCAACCTCAGTTTTATAGAAAATCAAATCCTACCACAAATAGAAATTGACTCGTTAGAACAACTAGAAAAGAACACGTTTTCTCTGTGGACCGACCCGTACTCAATCGGCTAGCTACCAAGCGACACCGTCTTGATTGCGGTCAATTCTTTGATTTAAAAACGCACATGCAAAAATCTCTACCAATCAATATGATTTTTTCTAGATATGTTTTGTACTCAACCGGCTAGCTACCAAGCCCTTAAAAATATAAAATTTTAAAAAAAGAATTAACAAAGGAACAACGTACTCAACCTCTTTTTGTAATTTCAGGTTAATTAAATAAAAAAAATATAAAAATTAAAATAATAAAAAAATACATAAAAAAATCATCTTGTTATTTTTGATTGGTTTTGTGTGAATTGTGCAGGAAAAGAAGACGGACTGATTCAGATTTGGAGCAAGCCCAGTGAACAAATCAAGAAATAGAGGATCTGAACAGACAGAGGAGAACCATAACAGCATACAGGAAAATTTTAGAGATCCAAACCGACCAAACCGCCGCGGAAACGCGGCATAAGTAGGCATTTGACTGCGGTTCCGCGGTCAACTGCTGACATCAGCACCCCAAATTTCTCTGTAAGTATTTTTTGTCTTCTCTCCTACCCCCTGATTTCCACTGAAATTTTTTCCTGCAGGGTTCTTTGCGCAAAACTTCTTCTCCCTCTCCAATAAATTGTTTTTGTGCAGGATTCTTTGCGCTGCCAAATAAAAAACCATTGCAAGTATTTTTGGTGTGTTAACTGCTTTGCATAATTAATACGGACTTTTAAGGGGCTATAACACCAATCAAGATTGGGTGGGGATTTCATTACCCTTCCTAAGACCCCAGAAATCACTAAAAGCATACGCATCACCCTTGAGCTTAATTAAAAAATATTTAGACTCAGCCAACTAAGGACTGTCGTGCTCATTAGCACAAAGGAAGGTTGTGGGCAATCGGTCGTTTATCTAAACCTGACTTTGTGGTGCTTAGGCTAGACAAGTAGGAAAGATAATTTTAAAATGCCCGTCTCACGGTGATTCGTGAGCGGATCCCTCCTTTCTTTACTTGTGCTTACTTGGCCACAATTGGCGGCGAAGAGGCGATTTGAGGGATATCTCACAACTTGTCACTTTGGAACAGTTAGGAGCAGTCTAGTTGACTTAGGAGACCCTAGCTCTAGGCTTGATTGTGATTGTTTGAAATTGTGCCGTGGTTCCGTACAAATTTTTGCAAAACTCTTTCTAAAAAAACACTTTCAAAAATTTCAAAACTCCAAAAACAAACAATTTTTTTAAAAATAAAAGAAAATTAAAAAATAAAAATATTTTAAAAAATCAAAAATCATCACATTCTTCTCCTTTCTCACATCATGGGTACCCCACATCGCAAAACTCTTGCCGAACTTTGGTACCCTCAACCGGACATTACTTCCTACGCTCATTATTTTGGTCGAATTTCGGACGACCCCTCCAAATCCAAAATTTCTTTGAAAGATCGAATAGACGCGTCTAAGAGAAACAGTTGGATTCCGCAATTCACTTTGTATCAACTGTTTCAACCTGCACCACCTTCTTATGTTGATACCCCTTTTGAGAGTCCTGTGGTAACTCCGAAACCCATATCTATTGCTGAACATATTGAACAATCTCGTAGCCGATCTTTCACTCCTTTCAACACTTCCAGTTTTTAGGATCAACAATTCCATTCACCTTTTTATCCAAATGTTGATCCTAATACTGTCCAACCATTCAATTCCTACCAGTCCTACCCGACTTTCGCACTTTCCCTAGACATTGCTTTTACACAGCCATTTGGGAGTTTCCAGAATCCAAAAAACTTTGAATCTTTTACTGAAACCCCTTCACAACCCATGTCTAGTCTGGAACAGTCGTTGGAAGCTTATATGGTAGCGACAAACCAACAGATAAGGGATTTGAATGAGTCCATGGCCGCCCTTATACAACCTAGTGACCCGGTAGTTAGTTTCCAACTAGCTCCAAAAATTCCAATGTATGATGAGGCGGTTGGACAGATCGAGAATTTGAGTGGAGAGAGTGAGCTATACACCCTTCCAAATCAAACCTACCCATCCCCAATTGAATCCCACAACTCCGGTTTTGAATGTCTATCAAGTGTCCCAAATGATTCACCAGTTGAAGATAAAACATGTAATGAGTTGTGCGACTTTGTAGTGTTTGATTTACCTGATTGTGAAGAGCCCTTTTTAAGTGAAACCATCACCAATCTTTTTCACCTCTACACCTCCACTCTAGAACCTGAATTGATTGATATCCATGCTTTTGAAGAGGTGTCTGAGAAAATTAATTTTCACTTGATCGAGGATATTGAAGCTGGGAATATTTTGGATGATGAACCCGCAGATTTGACTGAATTTTCTCTCTAATTCATCATCCCGAGTCATTAAATGTTTCTCCCGAACTTCATATGCATCTTGAATTTGATGATAATTGCATGGATGAGATAACTTTTGAGGAGAATTATGAGGATAGTATTGAGGATGAACCAGTTTTGTTTGATGAGTCGGATTTTCCAATTCATCCTGTCCCTTCCACTGATTGTGTACACCCTCCTGAATCTTTAACCAATACCCTTCCTCACTCACTTCCCTCCATCCTCGTTCTGACCTTGCAAGAAACTGTTACACTTTCATTTTCAATGTCTGGTTTACCAAGTTCGACGTACCCATGTTTTCTCACGAATCTTGAGAGATTTGATCTCATTTCTCAGTGGGTTGATAGATTAGCACAATTGCTTTTTACACATCGGTCATTACAAATTATGCTAATTTATACACTCCATCTCCACCCTCAAGTTCATATTCAACTTCTTTCTCCCACTTTCTCAGGTTGCTCTTTTATTCTTCCTATAATTTCAGTTAGTGTTGATGAATCACAATCCGATAATTCAAGTATGATCATTCCAGTAAGCCAACTTGATTTGGATACTTTTGAAAATGAGGTAGATGTGTTTTTCGAGTCTCCTACCTCCATAATTTTTGACAAATCAAGTCTGATAAATTCTGGCACAAAACTTACTGACAGCAAAATATTCAATTATATCGATGAGAGTTTTGAAGAACTTTTTGCTGACGAACTTGCATTCCTAAACGACACGGATTTTGTGATTAATCAACCTCCACCTGAAGAAGTCGAACCACCACCATTTCTTTTTCCCTTCCGCCATTCTTCTCCTCCACCGAGACCGTATACTGCTTCTATCTCCACACGGTCTCGTGTGTTTCTCATTTCTTTTCTCTACACTCCATTCTTTCACCAACCACACCATTATAACGATAAATTTTTTGAATGGTTGGTGCTAACCTTTGGCCTGTGTAAGGCCTTATATAGCTTGATACTGTGTTTTTCTCCCCCTAACTCTGAACTTTAACGCATAAACTGTGGAAACACTGTTTCACTTAAATTTGGGGGGAACCTTTTTTTGTATATATATTTTGTTTTCTTTTTCTGATAATCATAAAAAAAATAAACAAACAGGGGAGTGTCAACAATTTTGACTCTCTTGGTGTAGCCTGACAGTGAGGACACTGTCAAGTTTAAGTTTGGGGGTGTGCTCGGTAAGGTTTCTTCCTTCGCATTCATGTGTATATTTTTCCATTTGCATACTTATTTTAAAACCCATAAAAATTGAAAAAATTTAAAAAAAATTATAAAAATTGAAAAGTTCAAATTTGGCCATATTTGACTTAAGTTTGACATGATGGTTGACTAGTTAGGAAAAACTAGATCCTAAACTTGGTAAATTATAAAACCCTAAAAATAATCTTTCTTAAAGTTTAACGGTAGAAAATATATTTCCTTGTAATTTATTTAGAAATAGGTAAATTTTGAGTTCAGTTCTTGAGTTAAGTCAAAATAAGGAAAGAGTATTGAAATTTTTATTGAAGTGTAAGTCTGAAAATAATTCCAAACCTTAAGTCTAAATTCTGAAAATATATACCCTACAACTTGCACAAACACGCACCTTGAAACTTGGAATAGTAGAGGATACCTTGAAATGCTCTTGTCTAAAATCATTAGTATTAAAAAAAAGTATAAGTGTGAATAAAGAGATAAAAAAATGAACACTGGTTTTGTAATCACTTAAGGCTGCGTAAAATAAAAAAATATATAGCGAGGGTGCTTTATCACCTAGTGCCTTAGACCAACTGGTTTGGAAGTCACTGCTAAAGCCTTAAGTATTACAAGACGAGGAATTACGCCTTAATGCGCAAACATATTTTGTAATCTGTCGTTAGTACCTCAAGAAGTATTAACGGTCGCATGAAGAATGCGTGAGCAATTTCATCTAAAATTCACCAACTAAAAGTACTTTGGACAATGGACAAGAGTATGATAGCTTGAATTGAATTTCCAAGTGTAGGGGTGATACATACACACACGTAGGGGTATATGATTGGGGTTTGGATGAGAGATATTGATGAAAGATAGGGCTTATACCTTCAGTAGAGATGATAGAAATTCCTATATTGAGATGGAACCTTAGAAGGAAAATTCAAAAGATGCTGAAAGCTTAATAAATTTGCAAAACATATACAATCTTAAGTTAAATGATAAGTGAGTGTGAAAAATATGGGTTGATGATTTCTAAGTTGAAGATAATAGAATTTCTTACTAGAATACCAAATTGAAGAATGAAAATTAAACAGGCCAAATTGATCGGATTTTGTGGGTAGTATCCGCTGAAAACCTTCAGGAGACAACACTCCTGCTACTAGGGACACCTAGAGCTTTAACGGCCTGTTGCACAAGCTCAGTGCAATCGCGATTCCCTACGAAAGTAAGGTTAGGATTTTTTCGAGAATAAAAATAGTTTTGCTCGGGACGAGCAAAAGATAAGTTTGGGGGTATTTATTCATATCAGAATATTGCATTATTATATCGCCCATTCTTAATCATATTACAAATAAATAAGTGCTTTTGATCCATGTCTGTTAAATAGATGCAGGTTACAGGTTCTCAGAACAATACAGTGAAATTCAGGAAAAGACGTTACAAATGTGAGACTACGACCAACAAATAGATGAATCTGCAAGATGCCGCCTACCAGTTTAAGGAACAAACAAAGATCAATGAACAGTTCGATTGTACAAAGTAAGAGGGCAACACAAATATTCAAGATTTCAACGCGAAGCTTACGGTAAAAGTCCACAAATTCTGCACTGTTGGAAATCTGGAAGAAAGTGGAAAAGATTCTGAAGAACCAAGAGAAGAAAATAGAAGGAAACAACAAAATAAAGCAACTCAGAAAAGAAGAGCCCATGAGCCCACCAAATGGCCGCGGATCCGCGGCCAAATAGGGCATTCTGCCGCGGAATTGCGGCCGTGTGGTGCCCGTGTCGGTGGCAGTGACGGTGCTTTGACTCGGTTCTTGGGGTAGTTTTGTCATTTTGTATATGGATCAGATGTAATCCTAGGGTTTTTTCCTATCTATAAATAGGAAAGTTGAGAGCCTAATTAGGCGCGCCTCTTTTGTGTGCCTCTTCTAGGTGCCTCTTTTGAGATACCTCTTTTTATTTTCTAGTTTAAAATTTTCATTCCATTGTAATCGTCAAGAGGTCATCAATAAAGGTATTTTTATTTTTGCATTCTTTTTGTTATCTGAATTTAATTCGTGCAATTTTTTTATCTGTCTTTTATTATCTGCAAATTAGATAGTCTTTTAAAATGAAAATTATAAAAATGAATTCTTTTGTCATCTTCCTAATGAGTGAGTAATTCCTCACTTGTTAGGGTTAGGAGAGGGAAGGTTTGAGAGAAGGAAATATCTCTCACTCCTTTCTTTGCCCATATAATTTTTAGTTAGGACTCTATTTAATTCAACCACACACCGCTCACTACGACACCCTATCCTATGAGATAGCGGTGATTCCCTAGTTAGACCGGTTGTGGTTGATTTACAATGGAGGTTAGGGCTAAGAGTTAAGAAAGGACAGACAAGGACCAAAGGGAAGAAACTAAGTTTCTTCCTAGTCGTGCTAATCCCCTTTGTTGACTATTACCCTAACACCTAAATTCTTAACTAAGGCAAAGAAAGCTGTGGGTAGAATCTCTTTTCCGAACTAACCTAATCCCAACCCTAGCAAGCCTTTAAATAAATTTAATCTCATTCTTAGATCGTAAATCAAAACCCGATTTGATCGGATTAACTCGTTAGAACATAAAGAAAAGGAATTCATCTCCCTGTGGACCGACCCGTACTCAACCGGCTAGCTACCAAGCGACACCGTTATTGATTGTGGTATATTATTAATTTTGATTTTTAAACGCACGCGTACAAAACATATCTACCAATTAGGACCACAACGTTCTTAAATTGCAGGGGCTTACGCCTGCAGGTAAGAGCGTCTCCACAATCAAAAACCCCTCGCCATCGAGGGGGAATCTGACGAAGTCTGCTACAATGGCCGCATCCGTCCAAACCTCTGATACACGGTGCCATAAATCAACTTGGCATCTACGGAGAGGTGGACGGATAAAACCAAATAGCATCTGCCCCCAAATTCAGGCAAGACGACCTACGCGGTTCCATCTCCCCTTTTTGGCGGTAAACAGTAGTGTGCGTATTTTTATTCGTACGGAAGTTCAATTAAATACGTGTATTTTATAAACGTAATTTAATCGGACGTTTTGATAATACTAGCAGATTTGAAAGATAGCCAGGATGATCACATATGTGAGCTAGTATTATATCTTTCATTTTCTCTCTTTTGGTTATTTGTATTTTGATACGAATACGGTATTTATACGAATACGGGTATTTATATAAATACGGGTATTTGTATCTTAATACGAATATGGGTATTTTTATCTCGATACAAATACGAGTATTCGTATTATACGAATGCGGGTATATATATTTGTAGCACATACCAGTGTATGTATATGTGTGTGTGTGTATTAATACATACTTCTACATTTTCTATTTAGAAGCTACTTGATGTGTGTAGCCTCATGACTCATGCGGTGAGTTACACATAAGGATAAGATAAAGAGAAAGGGATTTATGGCTAAGGATTTTATCCTACACAATTATCCTTTCCTCTCTCTTCTTTCTTTGTTTTTTGAGCTTCCATTTTTTGAGAGGAAAATTTGCAAAAAGAGAAAGCTTGAGATTTCTACACTACATCTCTCATAATCAATTCCTAGCAAGTTTTGTTTGTGAGTTGCTTCACTTGAGGTCTTTGATGTGAAGCTATAGCTTGATTCGGATTCTCTTGGGTGGATCATCTTCGGTAAGGAAGATCGGCATGCAAGCTTGTTCCCGGCGACTTCGAAACCTTGTTAGAGTCCTTGGAATGGTGTAGGGGTCTTCCACGATTAGGTGGACACACTATAAAGGTGGCTTACCCCCAACCTTGTATGTTTTGTTATCTAGTTTAGTGTTTGGAATCGATTCTAGGATTTTGGTCACTAGTTCTTGCTTAAATGTTTTTGTTTTCTCTTCCGCCTTCACCGCGAGTCTTGCAGCGTGAGCATTGGGGACCTAACACCTTGACTACCAAACGAGCTTTGTACCGCTTCATACCATCGGTCTCATCCTTAATTATGTACACCCAACTATTCAGCAACGTCTTTCGACCCTTGGATAGTTTCACTAGATCCCATGTACGATTCTTTTTTAATGAATCCATCTCTTCGTCTATAACTTGCTCCCATTGCTCCCATTAATTCTATATAATATGAAGTTGGTAACCAGCTTTTCAGGTGGCTCCTCTCCCATGTAGATCTCCTCAGAATTGGAACATCTTGTTGCTGAACCTAGTTTTCAACCGGTTCCTAAACTGATCATGCATTGCAGTGCTTGTCTCCTCCATACTCTCATCTGCACCTGTAGGCACCTGACCAGTCTCCTAAGCTTCATCTAACTCAACGAACTCAGATACTGCACCATTGTTAACATTAGCTTGCTTTACTTCCTTGTACAAGTGTTGCTCATCAAAGACGATGTTCGTATTATCTTCTTACATGAATAATCCCACAGCCGATATCCGAACTTATCTTCTCCAGAGCCATTGAATGCACACTTCCTATACTTGGAGTCAAGCTTGCTCCTTTCCGTCTTTGTAACATATTAAAATTTATTAGAGTTAATTAAAATTTAATTAGCGATATCCTTTCCGTCTTTGTAACATATTAAAATTTATTAGAGTTAATTAAAATTTAATTAGCGATATAACATGTGTTATTTAATATAACATAGTTAATAAATATTTTTCACACACACACACACACATTTATACACTTAACCTAGAATTAGCAATATGTTAGTTTAAACCAAATACCAAATTATGTAGCCATAACAATAAACCTATAATTTCTTTCTTAATTATTTAGAAAAATTCATTTTGTTTTATCTTTTTAAAAAATAAATAAATAATAAAGATGGCATGAGACATGGAGGCACGGGCTTGATGGCTTGTGTATTAAATGAGGGAATGGTTGCGAATGGCTAATTTTAGCCATTCTTCTTCCTCTCCTTCTTCTTCAACATTCTTTTTTCATCCCCTCTTCATAAAATCCTTCTCTACCTTCTAAATAAATCACACACACACACACACTTACACTTAAAAATCACCACAAAAATCACATCTTTTCTTCCAAAGCTCATATGGAAGCCAAGTCTTCTCCCTTGAACCCACTTGCAAGTTTAGAAGCCTCCTACAAACTAATCTAAAGGTAAAAACACCACTTCTAATCAAGTTTAGCAACTACTTGCTTTAACAACCCTTACTTTAAGTTAAAATTTGTGTTTTGAGTTGTTTTAAAACTTGAAGTGAGGTTTTGAAGTGAGAATTGGGTTTATGTAAATTTTTGGGTAACCTCAACTTAAACTAAGATAGATAAGAATATCTTTTTGCTAATTATCCCTTGTTTAACACCAAGACTTCACTAATCTATCATGATATTTTAATTAGTTCTAAAACTAGTACTTTTGTTGAGTTTAGGATTTCAAATTGAATCTTCTTTTACTCCAGTGATCACAAAAATAAATTGCAATTACTAGAGCTTGTTATAGGACCCTGAGTGTACCCTTGAAACCCGAGCCCATTCCTCATCACCCTGGCCGCCAAAATATTCGAATTTGGCCACAATTTGCGGTTCTTCTAGGAGTTAGGGTGCTAGGTTTTGTCGAGAGCTCTTAAATCCTCTAAATAGACCCCCGGTATACTCAATTTCTTCCAATTTCGTGTATACAAAAATCTGGACCTTTTTACTTCATTTTTGGCGATATTTTAACGTACGATACAGATATCCTGACTCTCAATTAGGTGTTTTGGTTGGTTAAAAGCTATTCGGGGTAGTCCTAGGTGAGTGTTGCATAAGTATAGCACACTAAGATCACACGTATTAACCTATGAGAGTTTTATTCGATGTTAGGATCGGTTGTGGGGACTTCGGAAGCGGCAAGAAAGGGAAGGAGGTGATCGGATTCGAATAGATCGAGATCGTTCTGGTGAGTAGATTTAACATCTATGGAGAAATCGTTTGGATGGCGTTAAGCACCCGATGTTTAGATTCATTTTATACAATCACTATTCTCATTCATATGTTGCATTATCATTATCATACATACCCAATTACTTTCTACACATTGATACACTCTCGTTAGGACACTTGCACCATTATATGCCGCACGTTCATAGACCACACCATTGGTAATTGCCATGCCACATACACTATAGAACTTGCCACGTTATCTTGCATTGTACTATATCCTTGCTATTAGTTAGTGTTGGGTTATGCAAGCGCCCCGGCCATCAAGCCGTGGCCATTGCGGAACAAAATTTTTCAAAAACCGGTGCTAGAACAACCCGATAACTCGAATCGATCCATAAGCCCTAGATAACAAAACATGAAAAGGAGATAGAATGGTTATACCGAATTGATCCGTGTCCTTCGGTCTTCATCCACCTTCCAAGCTCCTAGAGGTCTCCTTGATCAAGCTTGATCTCCGGTCTCCCTCCATTGAAGATGATCCATCCGAGAGTCTATGAATCGAGCTCCAACCTCATATTCGAAGTAACTAGGGTACCTAGATCGCTACACTAGATATCGTAGAAGAAGTAGAGAGTGATGAAGGATTAATTTGTGTCAAGACACCAAGGTTCTCAACACATAAGAGGGTTTGTGTGGAGGAAGAAGAAGATGCCATGAGGATGAGAGTGTTGAGAGCAACTCAAGAGAGAGAAAAAGAAATGAATAATTGCTTGTCTCTTTTTGTTCGTTGTGTGAGTGTGATAAGAAATAATGAAGCCATCACATAAATGTCCATGTCTCCAAAATATCTTAGTCAACAAAAAATATCACAAGTCAACATAATCTCACAACAAACAAAAACCTTAAGCATGCTAGAATAGTAACCATGGGTCACTAATTAGCCATGCCACAAAAATGCAATAAACACCTCAATAACCTTTTAATCCAAAAAGGTCTAAACCATGATGAGGTGTAATCTTCTGAAAGTAATCTTGTAATAAATTACAATAATACTCCTCAACTGTATATACATACCCGCATCCGTATTTCGAAGAATACGAATATAAAGAGACGAAAATAATCCAACAAATATAATACTAGGATCCGGATTAAACCAAAGCCCACTAGTATTATCCGTCCGAACATCATCCGTGCACAAGTACACGTATGTGACCGAACCCTGCCGCAAAACCATACGGCCTCTATATCATTTCGCCCGAAGCAGGGAAACCCTCTGTGTGGGACTCTAAGACTCGTCAATACGCTGGCAGTGAGTTTAACCACAAGCACGTCAGCGGCACTAGCTGTACATAACGGCTACCCAGGTATTGAGAGAAAAGGAGGCCGATGAGCAAACTCATCCTGAAATCCCTACTGAGCCTGACATTGACAATATCCGTACAGTCCGGTCCGTTCGTTATGAGTATCGCATATCGAGTCCAGAGGGTGGATAAAGTCAGACCCCTAATAATGCGACATTTAGAGTCGGTATGAAGCCCATCACCACTTGAGAAACTATCGATCCTATATCAGTAATTCTCGACTACCTTGGCCAAGGATTTCTGGTGATGGCCATCCATGCACACCGCGATATCAACCCCCAATACCGGGAGAGACGAATCCCCTGACGATCCGCTCACTGCCTCCATGTGGCTCGGGACTGTACCCAACTAAAACCTATTTGCACGACTCCTTTGAGCCGTGGTAGGGTAGTAATCAAAGCACAGTGGAAACTCACACGAGACAAATGACGATCTCAGGTCAATAGACTAACCTGTACACATGTCACCAGGGAACTGCTATCTGAAATAGGTATAATACCAACTAGCAGGTTCCCGGCGAGTCCGCCCGATGTACTTGTCACGCCCCGCTTCCCAAAGTACACTGAGTGGGCACGTGACATAGCCAACCATGCTACCTGTGGATAGGAAAAATCCTTCCACAGTCACATTAAGGCTGTGGAGATATCAAGAACAGGAAAGTAAACTAACTACCTAGTACATGTCCCTAAGCCAGAGTAAAAGAATCAAGAGATAACAATATGCGGAAGCCAAAAGATACAATAAATGAAACACCTGGAGTGAAACTACGTACCGACAGGAACCTCGCCGCTCGTCTAACAGCGGCAAAACTCCTAATCAGCTCTGCAGCAAGGTAGAAGAATCTGGGCCATGCAAAACCCAGACGTCAGCGCGTCAGGTCATCAAGTAATAACATAGTAAACAGGCAATGCGAATACAAACATGAATAAAGCAAGGGTAACAATAATATAAATCAGAGCAGTACAGGGTAGTGTGCAGTGGGTAAACTGAATTGTTCTATCAGGTTCTCTGTTCTAAAGTCTTTGAAACCAAATTGATGAATCATCGATGTAACTCAATAGTATCCCGTGCATGCCCGGGACCACGGTCAAGACCCTCGGGGTTGAATCCGAGATGTGCCGCTAGGCAGTAACAGGTAGCATGATGACGAGTGATGTCAGCATCATCACTCCGGGGCTGGCCCAGCCCGTAAGACTGATCAGAACAGGTATCGAATTGTTGAGTTATAAGTCAAGTTTCACCTTTGATTTCCCCATACCCCCAAGTTATGTATGTCGAGTCAGGTATTCAGTAATCAAGAACTAATGCCAATACAGGATCAGGTAAAAGCAGCTTTGTCTGGATAGACAACAGGAACGGTCCATGAGGACTACATGTCAGGTTTGTTGGCATTAGACACAAGATCAGGTAACAGGTAAAGCCATGGTATATCAGGTCAAGCCAGGTAATGTATAAAGGTGTCATGTCATGTCAAGAGTGTACGGTACCATGTCATGTCAAGTAGGAAGTGTAACAGGTCATGTCAGGAAGCACAAGATGTCATGCGGGTGCTCATAATCAAACTAACATAAGCATGCGTATAAATAAACAAGCATGAGTACTATCAGAACAATAAACTGGAACATGTAATATGATATGCAAATAGATATAATTTCAAGGATATGGATGTACAGTTATCGATTAGGGTTACATTTATAGTTCCAATATTAATTAGGATGCAATTTATTAAACATGGAGTGTTAATATCACATTATTATGTAGTAATGTGATCTATGGATGCAATTATATGTATCTTAAATACGATGGATGCAAACGGGTATCCGAAAAGTTATAAAACTATAAAATGGTAATGTGGGATGTAAGAATCTCAGATTTTCAGTTTTATAAGTATAAGAATCTCAGGTTGTCCCTACAAAAAGTTATGAACATTCGAAGTTGAAAGTTTGCTGCTGGAATTTCACTGGACAGCAGTTTGGAGACATTTTCATTTGCATTTTACGTTATTTAAACAATTTATTTTGCAAGTAAATATTTCATAGAGTTATAGTATTATGAGTTAGCTTCGTAATGAACTAAAGAACGTATACTAATGATTTTTCTATGATTTATAATGAATTTTATAAGGTAAGGTGTACAGTAAATTTCAGATTTGTCGTATCCGCTTTTTCAACGACGTTTCATGTGTAAACTATAATATTTTCAAATATATAATATTATAAAATGCAGATTATAAACTAATTAAAGATAATAATAAGAAATATTACAACGATATATATTTTAATTGATATGGATGCAGTATAATGTAATCTAGTATGTCACAAGATAAGTTTTCATGATCTAGATTTAATATGATATAAACGGATGCAAACGGAATATCGAAACGTTATAAAATTAAACATGGGGCACTAGATTTAAACTATAGGTATGGTATTTATTTAAATAGGTATAAAATTAATTATATAGCATGTAGCAAGATTAACTTGCCTCGATGGGCCGCGAATCGGGAAAACGGAACGTTAACCGTCGGCGGGGAAAACTCGCGACGGGCGCACGGTTCATGGAATGAACCCAAACGACGAACAAAGGAACCACACGGGTCGGGGTATCTCACTGGAACGTCGTGAAGCGTCACCGGCACGACGGAATTCCGGCAACAAGAGAACAGTTAAAAAAAATGAGAAACGAGACATGAAGTAAGAAGAGAAAGAATGATAAAGAGAAGTACGAGAGAATATATGAGAGAGAGAGAGAAAAAGTGGAGAGAGAGAGAGAGAGCGAGAGAGAGAGAAGTGGGGCCCACGGGGTTAAAGGGGAGGTTGCGATTGGCTGAGAGAATAAATTGAGAAGGATATAAAAGATTGTAAAAATATTATATGGTTAACTAAATTATATATGATGGTTTAAATATATTAAAATCTGGGATTTTGGCGCAAAGTAAAACATTTCCAAATCGCGTCCGGGTCGGGTCCAAAAATTTGAAATTGAAATAATAGAATTTTAGGCGGGATCCAAAATTTAAAATGAAGTGTTTTATGATCAAAAAGCATACCTCCAAAACGGACACACGTACGTGCACGTAGCCATCCAAACTCGCCCGTTTCACTGAACGGAACGAGAACACGATGCACGGACGCTACAACAGGGTTAGGGGTGTCAAGCAGGCCAAAATGAATATTTTTAATTTTATTTTAGATGCCAAAATTTGTTATATGCAGAAATTAGTTTCCGGGTAGAATTTACAATAATTAACCATCAAGCAAGATAAATAAAATAAGTGCCATACTACGTTCGAACGGTAACTGAAATTAGTAGCATTGGGCTCGGGTGTTACATTATACCCAACTACAAAAAGAATTTCGTCATCGAAATTCCAAGAATACAAAGATAGATAACTACAAGAAAAGGTGAGGAAACTTCTGCCGGATTTCATCTTCTCGTTCCCAAGTGGACTCTACATGCGAGTGATTACCCCAAGAAACAAGCACAAGAGGGATTACCTTGTTCTTAAGAACCTTTTCCCTTCGATCCACGATTCCAATCGGTCGCTCCTCAAAAGTCAAGTCTTCTCGTACTGTTAGCTCCGAATGATCCAATACGTGTGTTTCATTTCGAACATACCTACGGAGTTGAGATACGTGAAACACATCGTGCACATTCGCCAAGGACTGCGGTAACGCCAAACGATACGCTACCTCACCAACACGCTCCAAGATCTCAAAGGGTCCAATGAATCGAGAACGAAGCTTTCCTCGACTTCCAAAATGAATCATCCCTCTAGTCGGTGATATCTTCAAGAATACCAAATCACCCACGGCGAACTCTAGAGGTCTTCTTGACGTATCTGCCCAACTCTTCTGTCGGTCCTGTGCTGCCTTCATATGATTTCTGATAGGGTTAACCTTCTCAACTGTCTGCACAACCAAATCTAGTCCCAATAATCTTCGTTCACCGACATCGTCCCAACAAACAGGTGAACGGCATTTACGACCATACAAAGCTTCAAATGGAGCCATCTGAATAGTTGCCTGAAAACTGTTGTTGTAAGACAACTCCACCAAAAGTAGATGATCCTCCCAAGACCCCTTGAAGTCCAACCTGCATGCTCTCAACGTATCCTCAAGAGTTTGGATCGTTCTCTCCGACTGACCATCAGTTTGAGGATGATAAGCTGTGCTAAACTTCAATCGAGTCCCCAAACTTTCCTATAGACCCCGACAAAAGTGTGATAAGAACCGAGTGTCCCGATCGGACACGATGCTCACCGGTACTCCATGCAATCTTACAATCTCTTGCATGTACCGCTCTTCCAAAGTCTTTATTGATTGACCAACCCGGAAAGGAATAAAATGAGCTGCCTTGGTCAATCGGTCAACAATCACCCATATAGCATGGTTGCCTTTTGGACTTCGCGGTAAAGCCGTCACGAAATCCATGGTTATATGTTCCCACTTCCACTGAGGAATCGGAAGTGGTTGCAATAAACCAGTAACCCTTTGATGTTCAGCCTTAACTTGCTGACACACCAAGCACTTTGCCACAAAGCGAGCAATAATCTTAAAGAACCATGTCACGCCCCGCTTCACAAAGTACGCTAGAGTGGGCACGTGACATAGCCAACCATGCTACCTGTGGATAGGAAAAATCCTTCCACAGTCACATTATGGCTGTGGAGATATCAAGAACAGGAAAGTAAACTAACTACCTAGTACATGTCCATAAGCCAGAGTAAAAGAATCAAGAGATAACAATATGCGGAAGCCAAAAGATACAATAAATAAAACACCTGGAGTGAAACTACGTACCGACAGGAACCTCACCGCTCGTCTAACAGCGGCAAAACTCATAATCAGTCTGCAGCAAGGTAGAAGAATCTGGGCCATGCAAAACCCAGACGTCAGCGCGTCAAGTCATCAAGTAATAACATAGTAAACAGGCAATGCGAATATAAACATGAATAAAGCAAGGGTAACAATAATATAAATCAGAGCAGTACAGGGTAGTGTGCAGTGGGTAAACTGGATTGTTCTATCAGGTTCTTTGTTCTAAAGTCTTTGAAACTAAATTGATGAATCATCGATGTAACTCAATAGTATCCCGTGCATGCCCGGGACCACGGTCAAGACTCTCGGGGCTGAATCCGAGACGTGCCGCTAGGTAGTAACAGGTAGCAGGATGGGCGAGTGATGTCAGCATCATCACTCCGGGGCTGGCCTAGCCCGTAAGACTGATCAGAACAGGTATCTAACTGTTGAGTTACAAGTTAGGTTTCACCTTTGATTTCCCCATACCCCCAAGTTATGTATGTCGAGTCAGGTATATGTATGTCGAGTCAGGTATTCAGTAATCAAGAACTAATGCCAACACAGGATCAGGTAAAAGCAGCTTTGTCTGGATAGACAACAGGAACGGTCCATGAGGACTACATGTCAGGTTTGTTGGCATTAGACACAAGATCAGGTAACAGGTAAAGTCATGGTACATCAGGTCAAGCCAGGTAATGTATAAAGGTGTCATGTCAAGAGTGTACGGTACTATGTCATGTCAAGTAGGAAGTGTAACAGGTCATGTCAGGAAGCACAAGATGTCATGTGGGTGCTCATAATCAAACTAACATAAGCATGTGTATAAATAAACAAGCATGAGTACTATCAGAACAATAAACTGGAACATGTAATATGATATGAAAATAGATATAATTTCAAGGATATGGATGCACAGTTATCGATTAGGGTTACATTTATAGTTCCAATATTAATTAGGATGCAATTTATTAAACATGGAGCGTTAATATCACATTATTATGTAGTAATGTGATCTATGGATGCAATTATATGTATCTTAAATGCGATGGATGCAAACGGGTATCCGAAAAGTTATAAAACTATAAAATGGTAATGTGGGATGTACAATTAAGCAATATGTGATATAAATATTGATATAATAATATTAATATGGATAGCATATTCAAAGCGATTAATAACTATAAAAGTGGTATTGATTAACCATGCACAAGAAAGTTCCGTTCAGAAATTCAGCGTCACCCTAATTTGTAAAATAGCTTAAAAATAACAAACATTCTCCAAAAGGGACGTGTCTTATACCAAAACAAAGATAATTCAATAAGGTTTTCAGTTTTATAAGTATAAGAATCTCAGCTTGTCCCTACAAAAAGTTATGAACATTCGAAATTGAAAGTTTTTTTGCTGGAATTTCCCTGGACAGCAGTTTGGAGACATTTTCATTTGCATTTTACGTTATTTAAACAATTTATTTTGCAAGTAAATATTTAATAGAATTATAGTATTCTGAGTTAGCTTCGTAACTAACTAAATAACGTATACTAATGATTTTTCTAAGATTTATAATGAATTTTATAAGATAAGGTGTACAGTAAATTTCAGATTTGTCGTATCCGCTTTTTCAACGACGTTTCATGTGTAAACTATAATATTTTCAAATATATAATATTATAAAATGCAGATTATAAACTAATTAAAAATAATAATAAGAAATATTACGATGATATATATTTTAATTGATATGGATGCAGTATAATGTAATCTAGTATGTTACAAGATAAGTTTTCATGATCTAGATTTAATATGATATAAACGGATGCAAACGGAACATCGAAACGTTATAAAATTAAACATGGGGCACTAGATTTAAACTATAGGTATGGTATTTATTTAAATAGGTATAAAATTAATTATATAGCATGTAGCAAGATTAACTTGCTTCGATGGGTCGCGAATCGGGAAAATGGAATGTTAACCGTCGGCGGGGAAAACTCGCGACGGGCGCACGGTTCACGGAATGAACCCAAATGACGAACAAAGGAACCACACGGGTCGGGGTACCTCGCTGGAACGTTGTGAAGCGTCACCGGCACGACGGAATTCCGGCAACAAGAGAACAATTAAAAAAAATGAGAAACGATACATGAAGCAAGAAGAGAAAGAATGATAAAGAGAAGTACGAGAGAATATATGAGAGAGAGAGAGAAAAAGTGGAGAGAGAGAGAGAAGTGGAGCCCACGAGGTTAAAGGGGAGGTTGCGATTGGCTGAGAGAATAAATTGAGAAGGATATAAAAGATTGTAAAAATATTATATGGTTAACTAAATTATATATGATGGTTTAAATATATTAAAATCTGGGATTTTGGTGCAAAGTAAAACATTTCCAAATCGCGTCCGGGTCGGGTCCAAAAATTTGAAATTGAAATAATAGAATTTTAGGAGGGATCCAAAATTTAAAATGAAGTGTTTTATGATCAAAAAGCAAACCCCCAAAATGGACACACGTACGTGCACGTAGCCGTTCAAACTCGCCCGTTTCACTGAACGGGACGAGAACACGATGCACGGACGCTACAACAGGGTTAGGGGTGTCAAGCAGGCCAAGATGAATATTTTTAATTTTATTTTAGATGCCAAAATTTGTTATATGCAGAAATTAATTTCCGGGTAGAATTTACAATAATTAACCATCAAGCAAGATAAATAAAATAAGTGTCACACTACGTTCGAACGGTAACTGAAATTAGTAGCATTGGGCTCGGGTGTTACAGTACTCATATCCCAATGAGCACCTGTATACATCTTAGTCGAACAAATAACACCAATGGATTGTGAGACCAGCCACCGCCCCTTATCGGGGTCTCGATCAGTATACACTAGTCTACTCTTGGTGTATCGATGTCTAGTCTCGAAACTCTCACGACTTGGGACATTTTAAGGATGTGCTTATAGACTACCCAGCTCTCACGTATATGATCGCCATCATAATGCTGGTATTCAAGAAAGAATCTTATAGGCTCTATCAACATGTAATAGTGATCTGTAATGTCACCTGAAGCATGTACACGATGATAAAGACAAATCAGATATCATACTATCATCTCGAGTAAGACTGTTCTACCGGTATAGGTCCTCCCTCAATCATCATAATCACCTGCCTGCGACTATGATAATTGCCTTGAGGGCACTATAGCCAACAATCTCCCACTCGCACTTAAGTCTAATTATTGCGGTGTCGTATACTCACAGCCCGTGTGATACCGAACACCCAACTCCTCCACTAATTAGTCTCGCAAATCTCGTTTGCGAAACTATTGTGTTTGAGAAATAGTCTCAGTGAGTGGATCCGCTCCAATGTTTCTTTCTGTATCTCTCTATATCTCAACATCGCGGAGAAAGCTATCTCCCAAAATGAGAAATACCCATCTTAGAATATGTCTGGATATCTGATGGGACCCATTTCACAAATGAACTCCAAATCCAGCAAACTTTTTAGACTGTATTGTCTACTGAATTTAATCAGTGTCCTGCACCATGCCTTCCTCAGTATCCGCTCGGACCACCTGTCCAAACTACTGCCCCTCAAAAGAGGGAAAACTAAAACTCTGACAGTCGCTCTATCATCCAGGTCATCTTGGAAACCTGGAATGATAGCTGTCTCCCGAAGGAGTCTGCTGTTACCATATCCCATGAACATCCACTTATGTTCATAAACTGCTTCCCAATATTTATCCGGGATTGGATCAATATAAACTTATTGCAGCTAGTGCAAAAACAACATCTGGTGTGTTATTTGATATCTCATGATTGACTCAATTGCCTAAATAAGTGATATGCCAATCATGCACATCTCTCTCCCCTTTAGTCTGTAAGACACTTTTAGAGAGGGTGACTCCATCACCTGCAGGTACACCAACATGTCAGGAGTCGTCCATTCTAAAACACCTTTAGAATAGTGTCAAAGTACCCAGATTAAGAAAGTACCCAAATCTAGATCTAAAACCATAGATCTAGTTACCACAATGCCTGATATATTATCCATATTCAATGTGGAGAAACCACTGTGTGACAACCACAGTATAACCGATCGTAGTATAGGAATTTCACTTTCTATAAAGTGCATGTCATCCAAATACCAGGACATCACACCCTACTACCTTCTTAATAGATCCATCTTCTATTCTGATGAAGTCAAAGCCTATGACTGTCACATCAAAAATAGATGATCTATCTCCGCTATATCTGCTTTAATCTATAAATAGACACAAGCTACTTTTCCACTATGCTTCCGCTGCTCCCACTGACTATAACAACCCTCTGGCAGAGTCATATACACGTGCACTTCTAAAGATAGTTTAGAACGACACTATACTCATCCTCCTGCCGGGTCTCATAGTATAAAACAACAGTAATGGCAAGTTTGGGTAAACAAGAACCTCCTTGTCACCGTCTTTGAGTATACTGAAGTACCTCTCGGGCGCCTGAGATTACCCACCATATCTGTGGAGTGGATAATGGAATGTCAAATCCGATTGAATTTTTAGGTTCTATTAAATTTTCAGTAATCGTTTGTGGTTCTGGAATCACTTCCAGTTGTATCATACTCCTGCTACTGTTTTCTGAAAAAGTCCATTTTGCTAAAACTGTAGCGAGTCAAGAACGATATCACTATTGATCTTCCAGATGGTAGAAAGTTATCCCTCGTCATAACCCGGGATAACCTACAAACTGCCATTACTGAAACATGCCTTGAGTATGTCCAGAGTCTGTTTTTAAGCATAAGCCGGACAACTCCATATACTTTAACATCGTCAAGATATGAACCATTCTATATACAATATAGAAACAGAGGCACTAATTTAATTGGAACCAGATTCAAATCATGCAGCTGTCTCCAATGCATGTCAACTAAGTGGAAAGAGGTCGATCGGCATTACTCAACTAGGAGTGCATCCATATATGAGTAACGTGAAATAGAAGCAAGTTCTCAAAACCATTACTATCAACGGAATACCTAGCATAAGTATCTACATCTTCGATCACCTTGAAGAATCCTGATACTTTGCAACATATGGTTCTCTACTTTATTCATATACCTACAACTTCTCAAAATTTGGACCTTGTATTTCAACGAAATACTTGTCTAAAAACTATAGAAGTCACAAGTAAACAGAATATAGTACGAGCACCAACCCCTTTGTCCTAATGGACACTGGATGACATACAATACTTTGTATAAGTCCCCTGAGTTTAATAACTCATACCCTGTGCGTCGTAGGTTGAAAACTGTACTATGGTTAAGAAAAATTACACCGCTGTTGAATGCTCTTTATCTAACCATCAACTGATATAGGTAAATGTCATGTACATAATTTCAAAAAGTTATATCTCACTTTATAAAATAAACGTACAGATATATCAGTTTGAAATTGATACATAACAACAGATATTCAAAACCAAATATTTTCCGTCAGGCAAAACCCTAGGTGATTTCCTCAAATATCATCAATTACAACGAATTCCGATATAAAGAGGATATAATCACCTAATTCTCAATAACTTACTCCCACTCATCATCTGTAAAACCATACAGATGTGAGAATCAAACCTGGTAAATACATACTCTGAAGTAAGGATCTAATTGGGAAATCAATTTTCAATTAACAACGCATAGTGAAAATGAAACATGAAAATGTTTCGAAGAGGTAGCCGGGTATTCATAGTAATGTCTCTTCCATTATCCAAATTCATGACTGTGACCGTATATTTTCTTGCCTCTTTCCAAATCCCTTTATTTGTCTTTACTCATTACCTTCTGTACACCGCCCTTAGGCTAAATGGTTTTTTTTCTTCCCTACCGTTTGGCACCAGCCTAAGGTTTGGAAGAAGACTATCCAATAAGCGTAATATGTGTACCTTTCTAATCCTAGAAGCCCTTGCCATCTGAGAGAAGGAAAAGGGAAAAGACAACTGAATAATCCTTATTCTATTTCTCCTGAACCAGAATCCATTCTCGAACTGAAACAACTTCCTTCGAGTTCGTATGTAACTATACGATAGATTAGCCAATAAATGTAGATCTTCGTAGTGATACGGGGTGTTCTGGAGAAATGCAAATGTGAAGTATGAGTGGCGATAATATACGTGGTTTGGTCGTGAATGATAGCAGTCGCAATTTACTTTGCCTTCTTTCTGATCCCTTTATTTGTCTTTACTTATTACCTTCTGTATACCTCACTTAGGCTAATTGGTTTTTTTCCTTCCCTACCGTTCGGCAGGATTGAGGAAAAATCTATTGATACACGAAGATGGCTCATTAAGATTCGACAGTCGATTATGCGTGCCAAAGGGCGAGATTCGAGAGTAAGTGTTGAAAGAAGTACACAGTTCAGCCTATTCGGTGCACTCGGGTGGCACCAAGATATATAGGGATGTTAAACAACACTTTTGGTGGAATGGCATGAAGAGAGAGATTGCCCGCTATGTGTCAAAATGCTTAGTGTGCCAGCAGGTGAAGGACGAACATCAGTGAGTGGCCGGCCTGTTGCAACCACTTCCCATTCCCCAGTGGAAGTTGGAACACATCACTATGGACTTCGTGACGGATTTACCGCGGAGTCCTAAGGGCAATAATGCTATTTGGGTCATCGTCGACCGTCTCACAAAGGCGGACCATTTTCTACCCTTTCGAGTGGGACAATTGACGGAGACATTGGCAGAGAGATATATGCAAGAGATCGTACGGTTACATGGGGTGCCTATCATTATAGTATCGGACCGAGACACGAGATTCCTTTCACATTTCTGGAGAAGCTTACAAGAGAGTTTAGGCACTCGTCTCCATTACAGCACAGCTTACCACCCCCAGACTGACGGACAGTCTGAACGTACGATACAGATATTAGAAGACATGTTGAGAGCCTGTATGCTAGATTTCAAGGGATCGTGGGAGGATCATCTTCACTTGGTGGAATTCTCGTATAATAATAGCTATCAGGCGAGTATCCAGATAGCACCGTTCGAGACACTTTACGGATGTAAATGTCATTCCCCACTTTGCTAGGATGATGTGGGTGAGCAAAGATTACTAGGAACGGAGCTTGTAACCCAAACCATTGAGAAGGTCCAGTTGATCAGGGACCGTATCAAGATAGCACAAGATCGTCAGAAGAGCTGGACGGATACTAGTCGAAAATCTCTTGAGTTTGGAGTAGGAGATCATGCCTTCCTTAAGATTTCACCGACTCGAGGAGTGATTAGATTCGGTAGTCATGGGAAACTCAGTCCCCGATTTATCGGACCATTCGAGATTATGGAACGCGTTGGAGTAGTGGCATACAGATTGGCCTTACTACCCTCTTTGGCTGGTGTGCACGATGTATTCCATGTATCACAGTTGCGTCGGTACGTTCGCGATGACAGTCATGTTCTTAATCATTTTGAATTAACCTTGAGCACTGATCTCTCGTATGAAGAGCAACCTACAGCCATTGTCGACCGTAGAGAGAAGGTATTGAGAAACAAGATCATCCCTTTAGTTCTTGTATCTTGGGGCGGACGTTCTCGCGGGGAATCCACTTAGGAGCGTGAGGACGAGATTCGTCAAAAGTACCCACACTTGTTTTCTTGATCTTGTAGTCGTCCTTCCAATTTCGAGGACGAAATTTTCTGTTAGGTGGGTAGGATGTAACAGCCCTATTTGAATGCAGTAGTTCAAGATTTTTTTGAGATTATTTTTCCATAATTTTAGAACTTTTAGTTGGCTGCTAGTATATTTTATTTTTAATTTTTACCGTAAATAATTTTAATATGTAAAATCTTCCTTTTTTATATTATATACAATATTTTCTTAATGGCAGCAAAACAATATTTTACGTATCTTAAAATTCTAAAATTTACATTAATATTTTGGGTTGCATACATATATTTCATTGGCTAATTTCTGTTTACTGTTAATATGAAAACAAAAAAAACATCTGTGCCGAATCTCTAAATGCAACAAATTGAAGATATGTATCTTTATAAATATATTTATAAAATTGTTTATATATACAAAACAAATATCCCTCTCTATCTCTCATACTCGCATCTCTCTCTCCCCCCCGCTGCTCCTCAAATCCCGATCCCCCTCATCGAATCCCCTCACCCTCGCGACGTCTCCATCATCGCGTCGCCACCATCACCGCTGCCGCAAACCTCGACTCCCGCTCCTCACTCGTCGACCCTCGCCTCCTTCTCCTTTCCCCTTCACCCTCGTCTTCTTCGCATCGCGATCCCTATCACCACCACAACCCCGAGCGGCAATCTTCGCCGTCGAATCCATCGCCCCCTTCTCCCTCGCTGTAAATCCCCCACTCTCGACGACACCATCACGCAGATCTCCATCGTCCTCATCATCGCTTCCTTACAGCAACACCGCAAGCCCTCACCGTCGACGCAGCCCTCGTCTTCGCCTCGCAGCTGCTCCCATCTCCAGATCTGAGTGCACTCGACTCGACCCAGGACCATCCGAACCCTAGCAACTACCACGATCATCCTCTGTAAATTTTCCTTGATCCCTGTTTTTTTTAAAACAACAAAAAAAAGAATAAATAAATAAAATGAAATGGTGAGAAAACAGTGAACATTAGAAGGGAAATTTAGGATTTAAAACCCTAAGTTGATATAATTGTGCTTGGTTGTGTGACAATATTTATGTAGATATTTATGGTTTAACCGATGAAATTTATCTAGGCGGATCGTATAACTCATATCCCAAGTCGCACTTTAACTGAGATCGTGCCTCGCATCTTCATGCATCGTTCTCCCCTGATCTTTTCCTCAGGCAAGTACTCTTGCTCTTTTCATTTTGTCGATGTAACATCGGCGATTATCTAAATTAGTTCTTAACCTATACAAGTTTGGATATTAGAGGAAAGAGCTTTCTTTCACAGTTTTATCATTTGTCCTTATCGGAACACTTGCTGATATATTGCCGACTATAAACTTGCAACTACAAATTTTATTATAAATTAGGTGCAATTTAGTTGTACAAAATATTGCTAAATATTCCCCCTAAAGTATAAGTGAGTATAGGCACAAAGTTATGAACTTTTTCTAAGGCTAATAGTCACATAATTTTTTCCCCATCGAGCTATACCTGAAAATCATTTCTTTTGCTAATTACCAACTGCTGCTTGCTTCTTCTTTATGTGATGCTATGACATGATTACTATGCACAAGAATCCTTTTACATACTTTATACACATTCGAGACTCATGTTGATTTACATGTATAGAACACCTTGATTTGACATGCCTATTCATGATCCTTATTATTTATATTAAAATGAAATCATTAATTGGAATGCTGAACTACATGCCATGACACCACTATTCACCGGTTTTATTTCCATACAATTACCATACCACAAGTTCCTGTCTGTTCAGCATTTGTAATTTAGTGATTTAATCTTTACCATAGTAGCTATAAATACGCGGGTGTTGGGGTAGTTTGAGTGTGCGTTGTACAACAGGATCTCAAGAGTCCCATGCCAGTAGCTCGTACCGGGCTATCGGTCTCATGTTTACAGATCGTACCGGGCTATATCGATCTCATGTTTACAGCTCGTACCGGGCTATATCGGTCTCATGTTTACAGCTCATACCCGGCTATATCGGTCTCATATTACAGCTCGTACCGGGCTATATCAGTCTCATATTCATTCCACAGTTGGGCCCATATTTCCTAGCCCCTGGGGCACCACTCTTGGGTTAGGAATACTCCTGCAGAGGTTGACGCACACACTCGAGCTTACGATAGGGTAGTTTACCTTTTAGTGACCAGTTAGGTTATGACTTGACCTCTTACATACATGTTTCATAGTGTTAATGCATCTAATTATTTATATATCTGTTTTTCTTGTGCACCGGGCTTCACTACTTTCTTATATTCTGGTTATTATACTACACACACCTTATACGTTGAGTACTTGCTGGGGTATTCTGACATCCCTGAGATTTGCCATCTCAGCTTTAGAGACAGATTTACAGGCTGAGCAGGATCAGAGCGGCTATCAGGATTTCGCAGAAGATCAGTAACCATAAGTTTATTTTTACCCTTTTCAATTAGTTTTTAGCATGTGCGCCTCTATGGGACATTAGGACTTATGTATCTCTTTTGGATCTTATTTTATTTCTGAACCTATTGTATTGGATCTTTAATTGCATCAATTATCTAGTGGACCTATTTTTAGGATTTTTGTGGTTTCATTGCAGTATGATTATCAGTATTATTCCATTTTGGTATTGGATTTTATCTTTGACAGGTTAATCTAGACAGTCTTATATGACTATGGAAGGATTTTTCCTTATCGTAGGTAGCACGGCTGGCCTTCGTCGCTTCCATATTCCGTATTTTGGGAAGCAGGGCATGACAGATACGGGGTGTTCTGGAGAAATGCAAAGGTGAAGTACGAGTGGCGATGATATACGCGGTTTGGTCTTGAATGATAGCAGTCGCAATTTACTTTGCCTTCTTTCTAATCCCTTTATTTGTCTTTACTTATTACCTTCTGTATACCTCACTTAGGTTAATTGGTTTTCTTCATTCCCTACCTTTCGGCACCTGCCTATGGTTTGGAAGAAGACTATCCAATAAGCACAATAGGTGTACCCTCTCCTAATCCTAGGAGCCCTCACAACCTGAGAGGAGATAAAAGGAAAAGACAACTGAATAGTCCTATTCAATTTCTCCAAAACCGGAAACCATTCTCGAATCTGAAACAAGTTTCTTCGAGTTCGTATGTAACTATACGATGGTCATATCTAATAAATGTGGATCTTCATAGTGATACGGAATGTTCCGGAGAAAAGAAAAGGGTAAAAGTAGGAGTGGCAATGAAGTATGCAACTCTGACAATCTAAAAGCCAGTGTGGTTTAAGAAAGTTCGGTTAACTTGGTTTATGAGTTCTAGTCTAGTGTCAGGCCATGGTCACTGCTAAAGAAAGAGAGAAAAGAAACACTCAGTGTGCACTCTAACCTAGATTAGAATGGTTAATTACTTTATCTAATCAGGATGTCTCCTACTGTATCCTCAAATTCTCCTCCAAACCCAAAAGAAGAATTACGAGATCATCTAAAATCACCCGAGGAGTAAACCAACTCATCAGTGGGAATCGGGATCCAACTATCATCGCATGATAACCTGATGGAATCCACTCAAGTTATCACACTCCAGAAGGTATGCGCATGCCTGGTAAGTTTCCTGTATGTTTAAAACTCCCGATGTGATTTCTGGCCCATGCTCTTATGACCTTGATGAAGGCCAACATATCATAAGTCACATGTCAAGCTCTACCTGTCATTGTCCAGGTTAATTTGAACCCACCCGTACATACCCTTGACGAAGGCCAACATAGTAGTACGATTGTCCCAAACCAACGCATCTATCTATGCAACAGAAAAGTAACAAATAGCTACCATACACTATGCCTTGACGAAGGCCAACATATATAGAATGAATACTAAGTGCTGCCCGTCTGAAATGACTGAGGGCTACGAATGGGTTTTGGCAAAAAACCATTAACGTAATGAACTTGATATTGTTGAAGAAACCGGATAGCTTTACAAATATATAGTGGCGAAAACCTTTGCTAAAGAGGTCACTCCCCGTGAAGGGATCTCGGCTCTTTCTTCGTCGAATGAGGTGCAGGATATTCCCAACTGAATACCTCGATGCAAAGAAAAAAAGTAATCGACTATAGTGAAGTTATTACCCTGACGCAAACTTCTGCCCAAGAGGTCACCCCCGGTGAAGGGATCTCGGCTCTTACCTCGTCGAATGAGCTGCTGGATATTCATAACCGAATACCGCTGTGCAAAACAAAAGAAAACGTCCTTGTAATAACAGCTTTTGAAAATTGTTCCAACAACGTCATATATATATTTGTTTTATCTTTGCATTGATCAAAATCAACGCAGTCCCATCAATTAATCATACCAGAAAAGAACGAAAATATGATGTACGTATATGCCATCTGCATTCGCCACTGGGCCCCGTCATCACCCGTTAGGTTACTTAACTAACGACAGAGCGGGAGCTGGACTAGCGCGGGTGCAAAACATATACAACATCTACTAGTATATATATAACAATATATAATAATCACTCCAGACATGATATATGCAACATCTTAGATAAGCGATAAGCATCACAGAACAATACCGATAATTTGGGAGCCCCGGGTTTCCTTTGAGCCGCAAGTGAAACCCGAAGTTCCCTTGGTCGTATGGATAGCCTGTATAATGTAGACCTAGACCCCTACAAGCGCGGCAAGTTACCCGCCAATCCCAGAAGCGAGGCAACCCCAATCAACAACGTGATTGGGCCACCCAGCACTCTACGGAATCCGGTAACTTGAGCACCCCTCCTTGGGTCAACCTATACCCCCTACGAGTGCATCGAATAGACCGCCAATTCTAGAGTGAGGCCCCCTCCGTCTCACCGCCATGTGATGCGGACCCGTTGCCCTTTAGAACCCAGCTATTCGTGCACTCCACCGCGGGGTAATCCTAGTACAGAAAAAAAAAGAATATGTACAACGGTGACATGAACTCAACCCGGTCGTGCCTCAAACAAATAATATACAAACTGGCAGTGACGGAAGTCCACATGTCGGATGCTCGCCCCGCAATATAAAATATACAAATAAACCCAAACTGTACTACCATTGCACCCAAGCTATCCACCACGACGATCCAACCATAATCACATCACAACACAGAACATCAACGTGAATATCACGTTCGCAAACCCGTCTAAAAGAACATATAGCAGTTAGATGAGTTGTACTGCTCTAATGATATTCATGGTCGCAGATAGTAATGTATGTACTGAAACTACGACATTAGAATTCCGCACGCAATTAGCAAACTAAAACAATTTCCAAAACCATGAAAAAACAGAGAGCTAAAGTTCCAAAAACCGACCGTTTAAAGCCAATTCGGAAGTCTGAATCAAAACAAAACGCACCTGAACCTTCGTGAGGAGTTAGAGCATGAAATTAACTTCGATTCGAGGGGCCTAGAGGGGGTACCCCACCCCCGAGGCCACCAGGAGGTGGCCAGGGGGTGAGATAGACCCGAAACTACCCAGGGTGGGGCAGTTTTGGGTCCCCACCGCCAATACCACCTTGTGGTGGTCTTGGGGAGTGTGCCCAGCCGTTCTCTCCCTCCTGGGGGTTCCCCGGGGTTCCCATGCACCACCGTGCGGCTTCTCAGTTCAAACCGTGAGCCCGCGAGGTGTGCAAACATCTCAAACTTTCAGTTTTCGGAATTGTTTTTGTCAGCAGTTTTTGCATGACAAAAACGACAGATTTCTAATGTCGCAAAGAGTTAAATAAGGCTTATGGAGTGGTTTTGATACCATGTTAGGTTATGCAAGCGCCCCAGCAATCAAACCGTGGCCATTGCGGAACAAAAAATTTCAAAAACTGGCGCTAGAACAACCCGATAACCCGGATCGACCCATAAGCCCTAGATAATAAAACATGCAAAGGAGATAGAATGGTTATACCGAATTGATCCATGTCCTTCGGTCTTCATCCACCTTCCCAATCTTCTAGAGGCCTCCTTGATCAAGCTTGATCTCCGGTCTCCCTCCATCGAAGATGATCCACCCGAGAGTCTATGAATCGAGCTCCAACCTCATATCCGAGGTAACTAGGGTACCTAGATCGCTACACTAGATACCGTAGAAAAAGTAGAAAGTGATGAAGGATTAATTTGTCTCAAGACACCCAAGGTTTCTCAACACATGAGAGGGTTTGGATGAAGGAAGAAGAAGATGCCATGAGAATGAGAGTGTTGAGAGCAACTCAAGAGAGAGAAAAAGAAATGAATAATGGCTTGTCTCTTTTTGTTTGTTGTGTGAGTGTGATAAGAAATAATGGAGCCAACATATAAATTTCCATGTCTCCAAAATATCTTAGTCAACAAAAAACTCAAGTCAACATAATCTGACAACAAACAAAAACCTTAAGCATTCTAAAATAGTAATCATGGGTCACTAATTAGCCATGCCACAAAAATACAATAAACACCACATCCTACACCTCAATAACCTTTTAATCCAAAAAGGTCTAAACAATGATGAGGTGTAATCTTCTAAAATTAATCTTGTAATAAATTACAAGAATACCCCTCAACCGTATATACATACCCGCATCCGTATTCCGAAGAATACGAATACAAAAAGACAAAAATAATCCAACAAATATAATATTAGGATCCGGTTTAAACCAAAGCCCACTAGTATTATCCGTCTGAACATCATCCGTGCACAAGTACACGTATGTGATCGAACCCTGCCGCAAAACTATACGGCCTCTACATCGTTTCGCCCAAAGCAGAGAAACCCTCTGTGTGGGACTCTAAAGACTCATCAATATGCTGGCAGTGGGTTTAACCACAAGCACGTCAGCTACACTAGCTGTACGTAACGGCTACCCATGTATTGAGCGAAAGATAGGCCGACGAGCAAACTCATCGTGAAACCCCTACTAAGCCTGACAATGACAATATCCGTACAGTCCAGTCCGTTCGTCTATGAGTATCGCATATCGAGTCCGGGGGTAGATAAAGTCAAACCCCTAATAACGCGACATTTAGTGTCGGTATGAAGCCCATCATCACCTGAGAAACTACCGATCCTAGATCAATAATTCTCGACTACCTTGGCCAAGGATTTCTGGTGATGGCCATCCATGCACACCGCGACATCAAACCCCAATACCGGGAGAGACGAATCCCCTGACGATCCGCTCACTGCCTCCATGTTGCTCAGGACTGTACCCAACTAAAACCTGTTTGCACGACTCCTTTGAGCCGTGGTAGGGTAGTAATCAAAGCACAATAGGAACTCACACGAGACAAATGACGATCTCAGGTCGATAGACTAACCTATACACATGTCACCAGGGAACTGCTATCTGACAATAGGTATAATACCAACTAGCAGGTTCCCGGCGAGTCCGTCCGGTGTACTCATAACCCAATAAGCACCTGTATACATCTTAGGTGAACAAACTAACACCAATGGATTGTGAGACCGGCCACTGCCCCTTGTCGGGGCCTCGATCAGTATACACTAGTCTACTCCCGGAGTATCGATGCCCAGTCTCGAAACTTCCATGACTAAGGACATTTTAAGGATGTGTTTATAGACTACCCAGCTCCCACATATATGATCATCATCATAATACTGGTAGTCAAGCAAGAATCCTATGGGCTCTATCAACATGTAATAGTGATCTTTAATGTCACCTGAAGCATGTACATGATGATAAAGGCAAACCAGATAGCATACATCATCTCGAGTAAGACTGTTCTACCGGTATAGGTCCTCCCTCAATCATCATAATCACCTGCTTGCGACTATGATAATTGCCTTGAGGGCACTATAGACAACAGTTAGGTCTTTGCTTATTACAAACTAGCATGCATCATGCTGATATCCTGTACTTTTGTCATTATTACCATGTTCTTTATACGATATTGTTTCGTGGGAATTCTGTTTTCATGATATTTGAGAAACCGCATGACACATTTTCTAAAAACTTGGATTCATTTTAAAAATGCGATTTTTTCTTAATATGATATTTAGCGTCCACCATGAGTTTTCTTAGTTCTGAGTTATGAGTATATCCGATTTGAGGAGTGAGAAGTCACCGTTTGCGGATACATGGTGGACCCAGTATGGTACCCAGGGAAAAGTAGATCGTATAGAAAGACGTTGAGCTCAGCTGGGAGTACTACCTATCAGTGACAGTATGGAAAATCGGCGGATATCCGAAGGATACCGACAGGAGTTATATGTTTAGATGGATATGAAGGCCGATCCGAGAGACGGCGACTAAGATATTGGGATTTTGAGTGTCGATATTTGACATCAGATTTATGATGATTTCATTGATGGTATTCATGTTTTTACCTTACTAGAATTGTCTTATATGCCCATTTTACACTTGCTACATCCATGTTACTACACGTCGCTTACTCACATATGTCGCGTCTATATTACTATACATCATTATAATCTCATATTTAAGATTGTCGTAGTTTCGTCATGCATGCGATTGCTACTTATGATGTTATTTATTACTCACGAGATGGCAACTCACCCCCGTTGTGCCACAGTTTCTTACATGGCATATTGTTCGGAGTAGTCGCGGCTTAGAGCATGCTACTACTTTTAAGCATGATCTTTTGTTAGGTGGGTTGAGAGTTTTCTTTTGTCTGCCCCCTTTTGTACTTGTTCATTGTATCTAGTATGCTCCATCTACCACATGTATATTTGACTTAGAGATGAGACTGAGAGATTTGTATTATATTGATTCTGTATGTCGTGCTTGTGTGAGTCGATTGTTGTGATTGTGTTTTACTATTATTTTCTTTTCTTTATTGCTTTGTTCTTCGCCTAAGGTGTCGTATATTTAAGTGCGTGGTTGTGTTCCGCCAAGTGGGCATTGAGATTGCTCCCAAGTGGGGATGCTTGTATATTATTGCTTATGTATCGATTTTGATCAAAAATTACAATGGAGCTGCTGCCGAAAATTTTTAGCGATAACTTGTTTTCAAAAATGTTTTTCCAGTAACTCTTTTACTCTTTAAACTAACACTTTTTAACAAAGATTTCACCACTTTATCTTTGTTCATGGTTTAGATTCTGGGTTTTCGGCTTACTTGAATTACGCTACGCCTTTAGATATTGCGTGATTTAAGCGCCTGTCACGTTCCTCATTTGAGTCATGACAAAATTCGTATCAGAGCGTTAAGTTTTACCTTCTTGGGTCTAGGATGACCTTGGTATGATAGAGTAGGTAAGTTAAGTAGAGTAACGTAGCGTGTGTACGTTCCGCGGTATAGTCACGATATGATACTCCGCCTAAGTGACCTTAGGATATATGTCTTGTGATTCCTTCCTTGATTCCATGCATCCTTTTATTCTGGTTGCTATGTTCTTACCAATTCCTATTTCTTGTTCCAGCCACCATGCCACCGAAGACTACGAGGGCCCAGAGGGCAACCGCCAAAGACAATATCAGAGCAGGCTCATCTAAGACAAGGACTGACCAGGGCAGTATGCCTACTACTCAAAAGAAGGTTGATCCTTCTTCTCCCGGCAGGATCGCTAGGCTGGAGGCGAGTATTCAGGATTTTCACCAGATGATTGGATCATTGGTTGAGGCCGGCTGGGCATAGAGGTCAGATATTGTTTCGCCTACTACGGAGACCGTGGTACTATCTACTACTTAGACAGCTGTACCTTCTACTACCGGGACTATCGAGGTATCACTTCCGGAGTTCATGAGTCTGAAGCCTCCAGTGTTCAATGGGACAGTCGCAATAGGATCTTCAATCGTCTCTCGATACGATGGCCAGGATTAGTCATTCCATAAGATGTTCTGATGTGAGATCGATTGAGCTTGCTGGTTTCTGTCTGGAAGGTCTTGCCCAGACTTGATGTGAGTATGTTGAGAGAGGCCGAGCCGCTGGTCTTCCTTCTATGATATGGGATAGGTTTTCGATGGTTTTTCTTGCTTGTTTCCTTCCTCATAGCATCAGATGCTCTAGCTCATAGTTTTGAGTCTTTGTGCAAGACTCCTGGCATGATCGTGGCCGAGTATGATCTCCAGTTCACTCAGCTGTCCAGATATGCTCCTTATTTGGTTGATACTGAGGAGAATCGAATCAAGAGGTTTGTGTGAGGTCTTGATACACAGCTGTTACTCTCTATAGACGCCCGACACTTTTACACTAATGCAGTGGCGATGGATGCGACCACGCTGGTGGAGGAGCGTATTACTGAGATTACGGCTATTCCAGAACCAAAGCGGGTCCATGCTGGTGTATCGGTTTTCGGGCAGTTTGGTAAAGGTATAGCAGGCAAAGGCCGTGGCGGATTCATACTAAGCCGTGGCGGCGGCAGAGGTTTAATACGGGGCCGGTTATTTAGCTCTTACCTACAGGGTCAGCAACCGTCACCAGGATGTTATTAGTGTGGGAGTCCATACCATCTCGTCAGGAATTGTACCGTGAGACATCAGGGTAGGGTAGCAGTTCCACTGGTCACCTTACCCCCTTCACATCCTCTTCTATGAGCATTGCCTCCTCCGCCCGTCGCTACTCCACACCAGACAGATGCTCAGAGAGGCTGTGGTCATGGCGGTCCTGTTCAAAGGGGACGAGGCGGCAGAGGCAGAGGGCATCAGGGTGATGGTAGGAGTCAGGCTAGAGTTTTTGCATCGACTCCTCAGGAGGCACAAGCATCGAATGCTGTTGTGACAGGTACTCTTTCCGTGTATTCTTTCGACACGCGTATATTGTTCGACCTTGGATCCACACATTCTTATGTATCCACACACTTCATACCAAGATTGGATCGAGATTCGTTCTTATTAGATCAGCTTCTAGTTGTGCTTACTCTTGTAGGAGAGTCTTTCATCGCCCGACACGTATTCCGGTCATGTTCCGTTCGGATTGGGGATAGGGATTCTTCTGTCGATTTGGTCATTCTTGATATGTTAGATTTTGACGTTCTCTTCGGCATGGATTGGTTAGCCACTTGTTATGCGTCTGTGGACTGTCGTGAAGAGGCGGTCAGATTTTGTTTTCCGGGAGAGCCAGTTCTAGTTATGCAGGGAGACCGCAGTGCCACCCATCACAGTATGATTTCAGCTTTTTACGCTAGTCGGTTCTTGAGGAAAGCATATCTGTGATTCTTAGCTTATATTTGAGATGTTGGAACCACAAAGGTCCTGTTGGACCAGGTTCTAATTGTGAGAGAGTTCTCTGATGTATTTCCTGATGAGTTACTCGAGTTTCCGCTAAAGCGCGATATTGAGTTCTGCATTGATTTGATCCCCGGCACGGGGCCTATTTCTATGCCGCCCTATCGGATAGCCCTGGTGGAGCTTAAAGAGCTCAAGGATCAATTGCAAGATTTGCTTGATAAGGGACTTGTACGACCGAGTGTGTCGCCTTGGGGAGCTCATGATCTGTTCATTAAGAAGAAGGATAGTAGCATGAGATTGTGTATCGATTATTATCAGCTGAACCGAGTTACGGTGCAGGATAGGTATCATTTACCTCGCATTGATGATTTGTTTGATCGGCCCCAGGGAGCGGGATACTTTTCGAAGATTTATTTGCGGTCGGGTTACCTCAGTTGCGGGTCAGGAATGATGACATTCGGAAGACTGCTTTTCGAACGTTCTACGGGCATTACGAGTTTTTGGTGATGTCGTTCAGGCTCACCAATGCCCTGGCAGTGTTCATGTTAGTTATATGTATGCCCTAGAGGACATTACTGTACATTGGATGTATATTGTAGTGGATGCTGGGACATATATAGGTAGGACTTTCTTGCTCGACATGATAGTACGCTATCTGGTTGCTCTTTATCTTAACATGTATAATTTCTGTCTCTCTGTTACATGTTGATAAAGCCCTTGGGATGTGTACTCGACTTCCAGGACTATGATGTAGATCATACTAGTGGGGCCTGGGTAGTCCATGAGTACATCCTTCAATGTTCCTAGTCGTGGGAATATCGAGACGGGGCATCGATATTCCAGAGTAGACCAGCGTATATCTTCTCAACCCATGTGATGGGCGATGGATGATCCCATATCCATTGGTGTTTGACATCAGAGATGGTATGCGGGTGCTCAGTGGAGACTGGGTACACTGAACGGACTCGCCGAGAACTCCCAGATGGTATTATACCTCACGTCAGATGGCAGTTCTCTGGTGACACTGGTACAGCTTAGTCTGTTGACCCGAGATCGTCATAGAGTCTTGTGTGTCTCCCACTGTGCTTTGATTTCCACCCTACCACGGCTCTACTGAGTCGTGCAAACAGGTGGTTTTTGGGTACAGTCCCGATTCACATGGAGGCAATGAGCGATAGGAGGGGATTCGTCTCTCCCGGTATTGGGGGTTGATGTTGTGCTATGCACGACTGGCCATAACAGGAAATCCCTGGCCAGGGTTGCAGTGATATACTGGTAAGAGTTATCAGTAGTTTCACGAATGTTATGGACCTCACGTCGGCATGAATTGTCGAGCTATTGGGGTCTGACGTTTACCACCCCTAGGCGAGATATGCGACATATCAGACGAACAGACCGGACTGTACGGTAAGTGTTACTGGTTGGATTCACAGGAGTGTGAGCGGGCTTGCTCGTCGATCTTCTGATCGCTCAATACCTGGGTGGCCGTTACGTTTAGCAGACTGCTTGCGGCTTTTGGGTGCTTGATATGATCATCATCTGCTGCCGGCGTATTGACGAGTCTTTAGAGTCCTACACAGAGGTTTCCTGGCTCAAGCGAAACGAAATAGGAACGCATATGAGATATGTGCGGGACCGAGAGTAATGCGTGTATGTGATACCATATTCCATTCTCGCGAAGAATGTGTCGAATGGTTGTATGCGATATAACCTAGTTATCGAATCAAGGATTGATTCGATAAGCCGATACATTGGATATTAGTCGGTTATATGCGATATGACCGGATCGTTAAATCAAGTATTGATTTAATGATTTAATGATTTAATGCATAATTATATATTTGATATATTACTTTGCATTAACTAGTATTGGTTCACTTTAAATGGATTTTCTCACTTTAAGTACACAAGTTGTATATGTGATATACTTTTGTGCACTTGTTTGTATCATGTTTGATGATACATGCTAACTTGAGTTTGTGTGTATGATTAAAACATGGTTATATGAATGGTTAGGGTTTTGTTTACTAATTCATTTATTTATTTTGTTTATTTATTTTGGAAAAGATAAATAGAAATGGTGGCTTTCTTTGTTTCTTTCATGAAGCTTCATGAAGTGTTGAAAGGTTGACCATTTTGTTTGCTTCCCTTAACCTAACCATTCACCTAACCCTAGTTTAGTCTCTACACTTAACCATGGTTGGTATATGATAAGTATTCATTTTATTTTCTATTTGGAAAATACTTATCATATTCTTTTTCTTCTTCTTCTTCTTCTTCAACAAAGAAAAAGCTTGCCTCCATTAATGGCAACTTGAGAAAAAAAGTGAGAAATCCAATTCTAAAGTGAACCCACTTCCTATTTCTTCATCCTCTACCACTTGCCAAGTAGTATAGGGTGTTTTCCTCACAAGTTTCATGACTTGGTGAAGTTGGAGTTTGATCTTGAGTTGCCTCGACGTAGACCATCTTCGGCATCGAAGTCGACGACCTAGCCCGCCCATTTCTCCGATGAAGCCAATGCTAGAGTCCGGGATCCGATATGGACAGCGGAAGGACGTCATCACGGAGCCTAGGAGGTGGAGGACCGGATCTACAAAGGTTGTAGTCACTTTCCTTTAGCAATAAAGTCGTTAACTTGCATCGCATCACCTATACATCTAGTTAACGGTCCGTATTAGGGTTTGTAGGCACATGGAAAATTTTGAATTAGCCATGTTTGATCACTTGTGAGACCTCATTAGTGTGCCTAGGAACCCTACAGTGGTATCAGAGCATAGCTAGAGCCTTAGGCGATGCACAGACGGAGTTAGAAGTCCGATAGAACCGAAACCCTAACTCAAAAATGCTCTCTGTACATTTTTTGAAATCGGGTAGTTTTGAGAATTAAAAATATGCAGAAAAACCAGCAGGAGATTCTAAGAATTACTGAGAAGCCCGTACTCCTGAATCCATCAAAGCGCGGCGGAACCGCGGCATTAGCATGGCTAATGCGGCGGTTCCGCGGCCGTTTAGTCTCTTCTTGCGTTGAATTTTGCACAGTAATTCCTATTTTGCAGTGCTGGTTTTCCTGGGAATTTTTAATATGAACTCAAGAGTTGAGTTTTCTGGGTTGTGTTGGGAATTCGTAGATTCGATCGGATTATCAAACTTTGTCTATGTGTTTTTCCGGATAATTTTAGAATATGTTAAAAAGTTCGACCGGATATAAATACCCACTTTTTCCCCTGCCGGGAAATTTCCAATTGTTGGATATTTCTGTAGTTTAACGACATTCTAAGTAGTGCAAGTAACGCGATGGTCCCTCTAGAAGACAACAAACCTTAACTCGATTATGTGACCGTCTTGAATTGCCCTTTGAACCTTAGGGTTTGGGGCAGTACGGCGTGCCACATGTGAGGCGTTGGCTTGACCCTTCTACGGCTGGACCGTTGGTACTGAGGCACGAAGTGAATGTTTTTAAACTTATTTCATGTGTTGAGCTGTTTCGGGAAAACTTGGGTGTTCGATTGTTCGATCGGAAAGTTTAACATTTTCTATTTACCCGGAATGTGATAAAACATTTGGAATTCACAAGTAGTTATGAGATAACTGAATGAATGTTATAAACATAGCAATTTAGTTTCACTTGATCGGTTGCCACGGAATTTTGATATGATCAAAAGGCCGTCGCAATCACGTAGCGTACGCGGATACTCGCCGGGTAAACTTAATAGACAACCTCACCCCATAGTCCCGACCAAGTGACTGTAGGAGAACCCCGTCGCCGAAAGCATCCGTTCGGGTGCTCGCGGCAACGGTGTTCCGCCTTGGTGCACTTTGTCGACGGCGTCGGGGGTGCAGCCGCCTACTAAAGTTTGCGACGAGCATTCGATCAGGATGTCGGGAATCTTGTTGAATTTCCCGACTTGATATTGAAAAGAGTTTTCGATAATGAGACTAAAATGCGGGGTTTATAATTGTTAGGCATGCGATGTCTAAGGAATTCATTGGTTTAGGCATGCGATGTCTAAAGAGATTGCGGATTCCAACTGTTGTAGTTTTACACTTTCTTTTCTGTGACCGTAAGTGTAATATGTGATATCGCCGGTTTCGTTGCTATATGTCAACGACAATTGGGATGCGCACATTTACTTACGTTGATGACATGTGATGTTATGTGTTGCTGGATATGTTATATTGGATCGTCGTGTTTGAATAGCCGGGGTTTTTTATGTGAGATGAGTGTTTTTCATTTTCATTCATGTAAAAACTTGTATGTAATATTCTTTTATTGGCGCACTTCCAGGTTGTGGATGATGTCACCATTTGTATATTATTTACTTTTCTGCACTAGGATAGACCTAAGGAGGAGGGCACAAGTAACCGGGTTCTGGGGTCCAGTGGGAGACCATCTCGAGGAGTCGAGTCCGGGTCTCCTAACCCTAGAATTGGTAGGGTTGCTTGCCGCTCTCGTAGGGTCTAGGGGTGTGGGATTGGCTATTCATCACGACCATGGAATCCGTGTTTTATACTGGCTCGTATTGAAAACACGGATGTCCTAGTATATCCAATATTCATATGATATTTTTATGCTGCGTTATCTGTGATGTGATCATGTGATTTGTTCAGATAGATATATTATATGGTATATATGATATATTATATAGACGTTGCTTATGTTTTACACCCGCGCTAGCCCTGCCTCGCTCTAGCGTTAGTTACCTAACCTAACGGTGCAGACGGGACATCGAGGCGAATGCGGATGGCATAAGCATACGTTATATTTATCTGTGATGTTTAAGTGGACTTAAATGATGGGATATTCATTAATGAGATTAATGAAAGAAAATAAACCTAATTGATGTTGTGGAATCGAATTTCAAAATTAAAACAGGTAGCTACAGTTCTTGCTTTGCATCGCGGTGTTCCTTGTAGAACATCCTGCATCTTATTCGATGAGGAAAGGACCGAGATCCCTTCACCGGGAGTGACTCCTTTAGCAATAACTGGCAGATGCTACACACTCGGTTTGTCTTTTGATTGCTTCTATAGTTTCTGCTTTGTACAGTGATATATATGATATATCCCGCACCTCATTCGACGAGGAAAGGGCCGACGATCCCTTCACCGGGAGTGACCCCTTTAGCAAAACTAGAAAAGCCTCAAAAACATTCCATTTAAAAACCATTTGATTCCGCAACGAGATCAAGTTCAAAGCGTTAAAGGTTTTCATAAAAACCATTCGCAACCCTCCGTCATTTTAGAAAGTAGAGTACTTAGTATTCGTGCTACGTTTGTCGACCATAGCCGAGGCGTAGTGTGCGGTAGCTAAGTGATGTCTTCCTACACCGCATATGATGCGATTAGTTAGGACAATCATGTGGCTTTGTTGACCTTAGCCAAGGGTCATGTGGGTGGGTCTAATTTATCACGAAATGACGGGTAGAACTTGACTAGTACCTATGATTTGTTGACCTTAGCCAAGGTCATAGGTGCTAGGGGTAAAAACCATTATCGGGAGTTTCAAGTGTTGAAATTTGCAATGAGATTTCATACCTTCTATATGATAGTTGGATCCCGATACCCACTGCGAGTAATTGTTACTCCTGGGAGAGTTTTGCACTTTACAATTAGCCGATCAAGTAGGTGTCTAGAAAGGTGTCAACGGGGTTACGCCTCTGGGAAAACGAGGTTTACTGTAATTAGGTCCATGCGAAAGCACGGGGAACCTCCCTCAAAGTACCGACACTGGCCTGGCTGAACGATTGGCGAACTTGTAGAGTGTAATTAATCCCGGCTAGTCTTTCCTTTTAGGGTTTGAAGGAAGATTTGATAAAAACAGTGGGAGCCATCCTGATTAGATAAAATAAATAACCAATCTAATCTCGCAAGAGCGCACGCAGAGTGTTTTCTTCTCTCTCTCTCCAGGTAGCGACCATATCACGCCTTAATCAAGATAATAATATGGATGTATTGACCGAACCCGCTTGTTATACTGAGCTGGGGAACGTTGGTCCCGCTCCAACTTATAATTGTTATAAGACAGAGCAGGAAATAGGGGAATACCAGGATCCCCATGCCGTCCAAACGAAGAAAGTGCATGAGATGCATCTCCTTCGGGTATGTTCATTACAAAGAACTGTTTCTCAGTATCCTCTGCATCCTGGGTATTTGATACTGGATCAGGATCCCAGATATGTAATCTGTTACATAGGGCTACAAAAAGGAAGAAAAACTTAGAACGGGTGATAAGTTTCATGAGACAGAAAACGGGGCAAGTGTTGCAGCCAAGTCTGTTGGTCACTGTCACCCTGTATAACCAATACATTGATTCTGAACAAATGCTATTAGATACCGAACCTGATATACAAAATCATATCAATCTCTTTATTTATTAAAGAAATGATAAAATTTTGTATTAATGGATAATGTTTTGAACATTTCCTATATCAAAAGTTGATCGGTTCAGGCGCGTTATCTAAAAGCATTGACGTTCTAAATCAAACTACAGTTCCTAGTATACAGAACACACACAAGAGGAAGAGTTCAGAAATGAACGGATCCTTCTTGAGGCATTGTAGACTAGGTCACATCAATGCGACCCGACTGGCTGAAGTTACATATTAGATGCATATTTAAATCAGTTTGAATTTACATCTTGTAAAACTTGCCAGTCATGTCACAAAGATTAAATGACCATAGCTCTGATTATTGGAAACAGAGAAAGAGTTAATGAACTCTTGGGACTGATACATGATGATGTATATAAAGTCTCCTGTCTACATATGCCAGGACTGGTTCTTTATACTTCATTACGTTCTCTGATAATCTCTCAAGATTCAGTCATATGTTCCTATTGAAACACAAGTCCGGACCTTTTGAGATATTCACAGAATATAAGCTAGAAGTAGAGAACCAATACGGGTATAAGTATTATGTCCTATGATGAGATCAGGGAGGAGAATACTTGTGCATGGCATTCCTGGACCATTCTAAAGGAGAATGGGATTCTCTCTCCGTATTACTCCTCTGAATACACCACAGCACAACGGTGTATCAGGGCGGAGCAATCGCACAATATTAGATATGGTGTGCTCTATGATGAGTATTACTGAGTTACCTATTTCCTTTTTGGGGTTGTGCACTTGAGAAGCTGCATACCTATTGAATAAGGTTCGAATCAAATCAGTGCCTACCACTCCATATGAGATATGGTATGGGAAGAGCCTATCTCTTAAGTTAGTTAAGATTTGAGATTGTCCGGCCTATGTCTAAAGCAAAATCTGGACAAGATCGAGGCAAGGTCAGTTCTGTAGAACTGGAAAGGTTCCATCTATATAAAACTGCAGCTGATGATTTGACAGAACCAAAGGATTCAATAGTCCCTGACGAACCTCAGTCTCTCCGCCGATCTGGTAGGGTTCCTCATCCGCCTGAGAGATACCTCGGTTTCTCGATGACAGTAGGAGCGAGGATTGCATCATGAGATGATGACCCAACTAGATTCGAGCAGGTCATCGAGAGTAGGGACTCTGTAAGAATGGCTGGGTGCTTAGCGATCTGAGATGGAATCCATATACACCAACAAAGTATGGACTTTGTTTGCTATATCTGAAGAGTTAAATCCCCATCAGGAGCAAGTATATCTTGAGAAGATTACTTGGTGTAGATGGAAAAGTTAAGACTTTCAAAGCTAGACTTGTTAAAGGTTTTAGTCATCAACCAGGTGTGGATAATGATGAAACCTTTTCTAGGGACTATGCTTAAGTCCATCCAGATCCTACTTGCCATTGCTACATACCATGACTACGATATCTGGTGGCTGGGTGCCATGACTACTTCTCTAAATAATGATTTAGAAGCGAACGTCTATAAGAATACAGCCAGAGGGCTTCATAAACAGTGGGAGCAGCGGAAACGTGTGCAAGTTGCTGAAGGGTCCCGGCAGCGCCCCGGCCGTCAAAACGCGGGCAAAATGTGGAAAGAAAATTTTCTAAACCGGCGCTACCGGTACCCGATTTCCGGATCGACCTTAAACCCTAAACTAGCAAACTAAGAGGAGGTTAGAATTGTTATACCGAGATGATCCAAGTCCTTCGGTCTTCATTCCAAGCTCCTAGCGATCCTTGATGTGGTTTGGTTGTCGGTCTTCCTTCGTCTCCGATGATCCACCCGAGGGAAACGGCGCAAGCTCCAGCTCGACGAAGGAGGCTACCGGCTCTCCAAAGTTGCTAACGATGGAGAGTCGAGGTGTAGGAAAGTGTCACTATATTTTCTCTCATCCTCATTTGCTCATGAGAGCAACCATAGAAGAAGAATGAAGGTGGTGAAGAAAACTTGGCATGAACAAAGAATGGTGTGAACTTTTGATGAAGCATGAGAGTGAGAGAGTGAGGAGGCTTGTCTAAATTAATCATACATCCAAAAAAAATGAATCCCCCCATCAAAAAAATGGCCGGCCCCATCTCTCTCTCCAATCAACAAAAAATCAAAAACTTTTCCTTTTGTCAAATTACTATAAACAAATCACCACCATACTTTAAACCATGCTATGTTCCATGTTCATGCTATACCTCCTTTTCCACCTCATTTAAAAAAAAACAAATGAATTTCCATAAATGGAAAATCATATAAATGAGGTGGCATCTTCTTCTAGAAGCTATTCCGTAGAAAATACGGAATACTTCCCGGTACATGTATCGAAATACACATACGCGTATTCGTACCAAAATACGAATAGCCGATAGAGAAAACGAATAGTGAACAATAATACTAGAATACATATATATAAATATATATGTAAATTATTAAATCAAAACCTGATTTAATAAACTGGTTTAATCCTAAACCGCTAGTATTATCAACCGTCCAATTAAAGTCTGCGCAGCACTTGCACATATTTAATCGGACGCCTGTATGTATCAACATACCTCATGTACACCATATCGCCTGAACCGTGAAAAACCCTCTGTGTGGGACTCTAAAGACTCGTCAATACGCTGGCAGTGGGTTTAACCACAAGCACGTCAGCGGCACTAGCTGTACGTAACGGCTACCCAGGTATTGAGCGAAAGGGAGGCCGACGAGCAAACTCATCCTGAACCCCTACTGAGCCTGTCAGTGACAATATCCGTACAGTCCGGTCTGTTCGTCTAAGAGTATCGCATATCGAGTCTAGGGGGTGGATAAAGTCAGACCCCCAACAACGCGACATTTAGTGCCGGTATGAAACCCATCACCACCTGAGAAACTATCGATCCTGCATCGGTAATTCTCGTCCACCGTGGCCACGGATTTATGGTGATGGCCATCCGTACACAACGCGACATCAACCCCCAATACCGGGAGAGACGAATCCCCGACGATCCGATCACTGCCTCCATGTGGCTCGGGACTGTACCCAACTAAAACCTGTTTGCATGACTCCTTTGAGCCGTGGTAGGGTAGTAATCAAAGCACAGTAGGAACTCACACGAGACAAATGACGATCTCAGGTCGACAGACTAACCTGTACATATGTCACCTGGGAACTGCTATCTGACAATAGGTATAATACTAACTAGCAGGTTCCCGGCGAGTCCGTCCAGTGTACTCATAACCCAATGAGCACCTGTATACTATCTTAGGTGAACAAACTAACACCAATGGCTTGTGAGACCTGGCCACCGCCCCTCGTCGGGGTCTCGATCAGTATACACTAATCTACACTGGAGTACCGATGCCCGGTCTCGATACTCCTACGACTAGGGACATTTAAGGATGTGCTTATAGACCCCTAGCTCCCACGTATGTGATCGCCATCACAATGCTGGCAGTCAAGCAAGAATCCTATGGGCTCTATCAACATGTATATGATGATAAAGACAAACCAGATAGCATACTATCATCTTGAGTAAGACTGTGTTATCGGTATAGGTCCTCACTCAATCATCATAATCACAAGTCCGCGACTATGATAATTGCCTTGAGGGCACTATAGCCAACAATCTCCCACTTGCACTTAAGGCCAATTATTGCGATGTCGCATACTCACAGCCCGTGTGATACCGAACACCCAACTTCTCTACTAATCAGTTTCGCAAAGCCTGTTTGCGAAAATGATTGCGTTCGAGAAATAGCCTCAGTGAGTAGATCCGCTCTAATGTTTCTTTCTGTATCTCTCTTAATCTCAACTTCGCGGAGAAAACTATCTCCCGAAATGAGCAATACTTGTCTTAGAATTTGTCTGGATATCTGACGGGACCCAGTTCACAAATGAACTCCAAATCCAGCAAACTACTTAGACTGTATTGTCCACTGAATTTAATCAGTATCCTGCGCCATGCCTTTCCTCAGTATCCGCTTGGACCACCTGTCCAACAAACTGTCCCTCAAAAGAGGGAAAACTATAACTCTGACAGTCACTCTGTCATCCAGGTCACCTTAGAAGCCTGAAATGATAACCGTCTCCTGAAGGAGGCTGTCGTAATTATTTCTCGAGAACATTCACTTATGTTCATTAACTGCTTTCCAATGTTTCTCCAGGATTGGATTAATATATCTGCATATTGCATCTAGTGCAAAAATAATATCTAGTGTGGTACTTGACATTTCACGATTAACTCAATTGTCTAAGCAAGTGATATGCTAATCATGCAGACCCTTCTCCCCTTTAGTCTGTAAGACACCTTTAGAGAAGGTGACTCCATCACTTGTAGGTTCACCACCATGCTAGGAGTCGTACATTTAATGTCAAAGTACCCAAATTGGGATACTTCCCAAATCTAGATCTAAGAACATAGATCTAGTTGCCAGAAAACTTGATATTATTTCTATATCCTATGTGGAGAAACAAATTTGTGACAACCATAGTACAACCGATCGTAGTATAGGAATATCTCTTCCTATCAAGTGCATGTCATCCCAATACCTGGACATCACTCTCTACTACCTTCTTACCAGATTCATCTCCTATTCTGATGAAGTCAAAGCCTATGACCGTCACATCAAAAATAGATGATCTATTTCCGCTATACCTGCTTTAGTCTATAAATGGACACAAGCTACTTGCCTACTATGCTTCCGCTGCTCCCACTGACTACAACAACCCTCCGGCAGAGTCATATATACGTGCACTTCTAAAACTAGTTTAGAACAACGCTATACTCATCCTCCTGCTGGGTCTTATAGTCTAGAATAACAGCAATGGCAAGTCTAGGTAAACAAAAACCTCCCTGTCACCGTCTCTGAGAAGACCGAAGTACCTCTCGGGTGCCTGAGGTTACCCACCAAAATCTGCGGAGTGGCTAATGGAACATCAAATCCAATTGAATCCTTATGTTCTATTAAATTTCCAGTAATCGTTTGTAGTTCTGGAATAATTTCCTGTTCTACCATACTCCCACTTGTGTTTTCTGAAAAAGTCCATTTTATTAAAACAGCGGCGAGTCAAGAACAATATAAATATTGATCTTCCTGATGGTAGAAAGTTATCCCTCGTCAAAGCCAGGGATAACCCACAAACAGCCATTACTGAAACGTGCCTTGAGTTTATCCGGATTCTGGTTTTAAGCATCAGCTGGACAACTCCCTATACCTTAACATCGTTAAGATATAAATTGATTCTATATATACCTAATATAGAAATAAAAGCACTAATCTAATTTGAACTAGATTCAAAATTATGCAGCTGTCTCCAGTGCATATGAAACAAATGGAAAGAGGACAATCAACATTACTCATCTATGAGTACATCCACATATGAGTAACCCGAAAGAGAAGCAAGTTCTCAAAACCATTACTATCAGCGGAATACCAAACACAAGTATCTACATCTTCGACTTCATCGAGGAATCCTGATACTTCCAACAAATAGTTCTTTACTTTATTCTTATACCTATAACTTCTCAAAATCTGGACCATGCATTTCAACGAAATACTTGTCCAGAACTGGAGAAGTCACAAATAAACAGAATATAGTATGAGTACCAACCCCATTGTCGTAATCGACACTGGACAACATACAATACTTTGTACAAGTCCACTGAGTTCAATAACTCAAACTCTGTGCGTTGTAGGTTGAAAAACTGTACTATGGTTAAGAAGAATTACACCGCTGTTGAATGCACCTTACCTAATCACCAACTGATATAGGTAAATGCTATAGACTCAATATCAAAAAGTTATATCTCACTTTATAAAATAAATGTACAGATATATCAGTTTGAAATTGGTGCATAACAACGGATATTCATAACCAAATATTTGCCATCCGGCAAAATCCAGATGATTTCCTCAAATATCACTAATTACAACGAATTCCGATATAATGAGGATCTAATCACCCAATTCCCAATATCTTACTCCCACTCAGCATCTATAATATCATACAGATGTGAGAAACTGATCTGGTAAATACATACCCTGGAGTTAGATTCCAACTGGGAAAACAGTTATTAATTAACATCGCACAGTGAAACTGAAACATGAAAATGTTTCAAAAGGGTTAACCCGGTATTCCTAGTAACGCCTCTTTCATTATCCTGATTCACGACAGTAACCATATACTTACCTGCCCTCACTCCAATCCCTTTATTATGTCTTTACTTATTACCTTCTGTACACCATCTTTACGCTAATTGGTTTTCTTCATTCCCTACCCTTCGGCACCAGCCTAAGGTTTGGAAGAAGACTATCCAATAAGCATAATAGGTGTACTCTCCTAATCCTAGGAGCCCCCGCAACCTGAGAGAAGGTAATGGGAAAAGACATCTGAATAATCCTATTCAATCTCTCCAGAAGCAGAATCCATCCTCGAAAAAGTTCCTTCGAGTTCGTATATAACCATACGATGGATTTATCCAATGGAAGTGGATGTTCGTAATAATACGGGGTGTTCTGGAGAAAAGCAAAGTGGATGTAGGAGTGGCAGGGGTATACCCGGTCTTTGTCGTGAATGATGGTGATCGTATTTCTTTTGCCATTGTTCTAATCCCTTTACATGTCTTTACTTATTACCTTCTGTACACCACACTTAAGCTTAATTAGTTTTCTTCCTTCCCTACCATTCGGCACCTGCCTATGGTTTGGAAGAAGACTATCCAATAAGCTCAATAGGTGTACCCTCTCCTAATCCTAGGAGCCCTCACAACTTGAGAGAAGGTGAAGAGAAAAGACAACCGAATAAACCTATTCAATCTCTCCAGAACCAGAATCCATCCTCGAAAAAGTTCCTTCGAGTTCGTATATAACCATACGATGAATTTATCCAATGGAAGTGGACGTTCGTAGTAATACGGGGTGTTCTGGAGAAATGAAAAGGTGATATAGAAGTGGCAATGATGTATGTGACACCGTGACATTCCAAAATCCAAAGTGTTTTAAGAAGGTTCGGTTAACTTGGTTTCATGAGTTTTAGTCAAAGGTCGGGTCATAGTCGCAGCCAGAGAGAGAGAAAAGAAACACTCAGCGTGCACTCTAACCTAGATCAGAATGGTTGATCGTTTTATCTAATCTGGATGGCTCCCACTGTTTCCTCGAATTCTCCTCCAAACCTAAAAGAAGAATTAGTCGGAATCACCCAAGGAGTAATCCTACTCATCAGTGGGAATCGGGATCCAACTATCATCGCATGATAACTTGATGGAAGCCACTCAAGTCACCACACTCCAGAAGGTATGCGCAAGACTGGAAATTTTCCTCTATGTTTGAAACTCCCGATATGATTTTACCCCAAGCGGTTTATGACCTTGACTTTGGCCAACAAATCATAACCCGCAAGTCAAGTTCTACCCGTCATTATCCTGATTGATTTAGACCCACCCGCACACACCCTTGACTTTGGCCAACAAAGTGGTACGACTGTCCTAAACCAATGCATATCCATGCAACGGACAAGCAATACACAGCTACCGCACACGATGCCTTGACTTTGGCCAACAAACACCGCACGAATACTATGCACTATTTATCCGAAATGACGGAGGGCTACGGCTGGTTTTTGGTGAAAAACCTTTAACGTAATGAACTTGATATCGTTGAAGGAATCCAAGTGGTTTTATAAATATATAGTGGCGAAAACTTTTGCTAAAGAGGTCACTCCCGGTGAAGGGATCTCGGCTCTTTCCCCGTAGAATGAGGTGCAGGATATTCCAAATGAATACCACGACGCAAAGCAAAAGGAAACGACTATAGTAAAGTTATTACGTTGACGCAAACTTTTACCCAAGGGGTCACTCCCGATGAAGGGATCTCGGCCCTTGCCTCGTCGAATGAGGTGCAGGATATTCCAAATGAATACCACGATGCAAAGCAAAAGTGTACATCTGCAATGTCAGTTTTTAAAAACTTGGTTCCAACAACATCATATAAATAGGTTTGTTTTATCCTTGTATTGATAAGAATCAATGCAGTCCCATCAATTAATCATACCAGAAAAGAACGAAAATAAAATGTACATATATGCCACCCGCATTCGCCACTGGGTCCCGTCATCACCTGTTAGGTTACTTAACTAACGACAGAGCGGGGACTGGACTAGCGCGGGTGCAAAACATATACAACACCTACTAGTATATATAAATATATATATATAATATTCGTCCCAGGCATGATATAAAGCAACATCACAGAAACATCATAGAAGCAATACAGAATGGTGGATAATCTGGAGCCCCGGATTTCACTTGAGCCGCAAGTGAGACCCGACGTTCCCTGTCGTGTGGATAGCATGTGCAATGAAACCTAGACCCTACGAGAGCGGCAAGTTTCTCGCCAAAACCAGAGTGAGGCAGCCCCCTTCAGCAACGTGAATGGACCACCCAGCACTTCACGGAATCCGGTAACTTGAGCACCCCTCCTGGGTCACCTATACCCCCTACGAGTGCAGCGAATAGCCCGCCAATTCTAGAGTAAGGTCCCCTCCGTCCCAACGCCATGAGATGCAGACCAGTTGCCCTCTAGAATTCGGCTATTCGTGCACCCCACCGCGGGGTAATCCTAGTACAGAAAATAAAATAATATACAAGGGTGACATCGACCTCAGCCCGGTCGTGCCCCAAAAGAATAATATACAAACTGGCAGTGACGGCAGTCCACATGTCGGACGCTCGCCCCGCAATATCAAATGTACAAATGAAATGAAACTGTACTATCATTGCACCATTGCTATCCACCACGACGATCCAACCAACATCACAGCACATTACAGAACATCAACGTGAATGTCACGTTCGCAAACCCGTCTAAAAGACATATAGCAATTAGACGAGTTTACCGATCAAATGACATTCACGGTCGCAGATAGAAATGTAAGTACTGATAAACGCACACTTAAATATCGATCGACAAAGTTCCAAATTGGCCCCAATAGTAAAACAATACTTCACAGAAAACTGGGCCAAAAAAGAATATCAAAAAAATCACAATTCCAAGTCTCTGGGCTACAGTAAAAATTTGGAAGCCCGTCACCACTAAACGGCCGCAGATCCGCCGCCAAATGGGGGTTAGTGCGGCGGTTCCGCGGCGCTTTAGAAGCTTCAGGGTCTCAAATTTTTCCAGTATCCTTAAAATTGCCTGCACGGATTTTTAAGATGTGTGAAATAATTTTTTGACCACATTTAAAAATCGACAGCAACTGCATAAATGAAATCGTGATTTCGGTAAAATCCGTCGATCGATCTTTTAAGCACGTCTAACCAAGCTAGTAAGGGGTTTAAAGAGTGTCTCTGATACCATGAAGGGTCCCGGCAGCGCCCCGGCCGTCAAAACGCGGGCAAAATGCGGAAAGAAAATTTTCTAAACCGGGGCTATCGGTACCCGATTTCCGGATCAACCTTAAACCCTAAACTAGCAAACTAAGAGGAGGTTAGAATTGTTATACCGAGATGATCCAAGTCCTTCGGTCTTCATTCCAAGCTCCTAGCGATCCTTGATGTGGTTTGGTTGCCGGTCTTCCTTCGTCTCCGATGATCCACCCGAGGGAAACGGCGCAAGCTCCAGCTCGACGAATAAGGCTACCGGCTCTCCAAAGTTGCTAACGATGGAGAGTCGAGGTGTAGGAAAGTGTCACTATATTTTCTCTCATCCTCATTTGCTCATGAGAGCAACCATAGAAGAAGAATGAAGGTGGTGAAGAAAACTTGGCATGAACAAAGAATGGTGTGAACTTTTGATGAAGCATGAGAGTGAGAGAGTGAGGAGGCTTGTCTAAATTAATCATACATCCAAAAAAAATGAATCCCCCCCATCAAAAAATGGCCGGCCCCATCTCTCTCTCCAATCAACAAAAAATCAAAACCTTTTTCTTTTGTCAAATTACTATAAACAAATCACCACCATACTTTAAACCATGCTATGTTCCATGTTCATGCCATACCTCCTTTTCCACCTCATTTAAAAAAAATCAAATGAATTTCCATAAATGGAAAATCATATAAATGAGGTGGCATCTTCTTCTAGAAGCTATTCCGTAGAAAATACGGAATACTTCCCGGTACATGTATCGAAATACACATACGCGTATTCGTACCAAAATACGAATAGCCGAGAGAGAAAACGAATAGTGAACAATAATACTAGAATACATATATATAAATACATATGTGAATTATTAAATCAAAACCTGATTTAATAAACTGGCTTAATCCTAAACCGCTAGTATTATCAACCGTCCAATTAAAATCTGCGCAGCACTTGCACATATTTAATCGGACGCCTGTATGTATCAACATACCTCATGTACACCATATCGCCTGAACCGTGAAAAACCCTCTGTGTGGGACTCTAAAGACTCGTCAATACGCTGGCAGTGAGTTTAACCACAAGCACGTCAGCGGCACTAGCTGTACGTAACGGCTACCCAGGTATTGAGCGAAAGGGAGGCCGACGAGCAAACTCATCCTGAACCCCTACTGAGCCTGTCAGTGACAATATCCGTACAGTCCGGTCTGTTCGTCTAAGAGTATCGCATATCGAGTCTAGGGGGGTGGATAAAATCAGACCCCCAACAACGCGACATTTAGTGCCGGTATGAAACCCATCACCACCTGAGAAACTATCGATCCTGGATCGGTAATTCTCGTCCACCGTGGCCACGGATTTATGGTGATGGCCATCCGTACACAACGTGACATCAACCCCCAATACCGGGAGAGACGAATCCCCGACGATCCGATCACTGCCTCCATGTGGCTCGGGACTGTACCCAACTAAAACCTGTTTGCACGACTCCTTTGAGCCGTGGTAGGGTAGTAATCAAAGCACAGTAGGAACTCACACGAGACAAATGACGATCTCAGGTCGACAGACTAACCTGTACACATGTCACCTGGGAACTGCTATCTGACAATAGGTATAATACCAACTAGCAGGTTCCTGGCGAGTCCGTCCAGTGTACTCATAACCCAATGAGCACCTGTATACTATCTTAGGTGAACAAACTAACACCAATGGCTTGTGAGACCTGGCCACCGCCCCTCGTCGGGGTCTCGATCAGTATACACTAGCCTACACTGGAGTACCGATGCCCGGTCTCGATACTCCTACGACTAGGGACATTTAAGGATGTGCTTATAGACCCCCAGCTCCCACGTATGTGATCGCCATCACAATGCTGGCAGTCAAGCAAGAATCCTATGGGCTCTATCAACATGTATATGATGATAAAGACAAACCAGATAGCATACTATCATCTTGAGTAAGAATGTTTTATCGGTATAGGTCCTCACTCAATCATCATAATCACAAGTCCGCGACTATGATAATTGCCTTGAGGGCACTATAGCCAACAGTTGCTTTACAGGATAAAGCAGGCATCGCGGAGTTGGAACATCTGTTTTGATATGGTAGTCAAAGAGTTTGATGATTAGTGCAAAAATATAAGTTAACCGCAATCAGAAACGGTGTCGCTTTGCAGCTAGCCGTTGAGTACGGGTCGATCCACAGATATGGGTAGTTTTCTTAATGTGTCTTTACGAGTTGATTCCAAATGTTGTATTGGATTGATTAAATCTACAAAAACTAGATCTATCACTAAACTAAATTAATCTAAATTAAAGTCTTGATAGGGTTAGGTTTAGGGGAAGTTTGGAGATTAAAGGTTTCCTCACCGCTTTCATTGCCCTATTTTTGATCTATTAGATGTTGGTGTAATTATCAATAAAGTGGATTAGAATCTTTTGGGAAGATGTTTCTTCCTCTAGATTCTTATTCTTCCTTTATCGATAATTACCCTAACCCTCATGGAAAACACGTGCAACCGGGCCTTTATACTACGGTGTCACCGTTACCTCGAGGGGTAGGGTGCCGTAGGGAGCGGTTGTGCGTGTATGCATAGAGTTCTAATTTTTAGTTGTGAAGGGGCATGAAAGGGGTGAGAGATCTCATCTCTCAAACCTTTCCCTAAGGCTAACCCTAACAAGCGAGGAGATTACTCGCTCATTAGGGGATGAAAAAACATTTTAATTTAAGAGAATTAAAAGCACATAAATAAAATTACTTACTAATTTGATGGCTCCCTCCAAGCAAGAAAGCAGAACAGATAAACTCCCAACAATTCTGAATTTTATTGATTGAAAAGAGGCATGAGTTTTACAGATCTGTGATTACAATTTATAGGAAAACATGAAAACTAGGGTTACAGACTCTCGCACATGTGCAATTACAGATTTGCCCACGGAAAATCCCAACACCCGCACCGACGCACTAACTCAGAAAAATTCCACCGACACGGGCTTTAAATGGCCGCGGAACCTATCACGACCCGAAAGTACGGAACATGACCGGCACTTAAACTACGAACGTCTCAAGACGTACGTAATCTAAGTAAACCGAAAACCCAGAAATCCAAACCAAGAAGAGTAGTAGAGAGTAGGAAAAACCAATTTAAATCAAGTAGTTTTAATAGCATAAGCCGAATTATGCGGGTTTCTAAAAACATCAAAAATTTACTGAAAATTTCGGCAGAGTCTCCTTTGTAAATACTGGCCCCCAAACGGGATACAACATGAATAGTATACGAAATCAAGAAAAAGGCATCCCCAAGCGGGAGCTAGCTCTTCGTCAATCGACGGTCACAACCACACAAGCAATATAATATACAACGCCAATGGCGAGGATCAAAAACTCAAAAGGGAACTCAAAACCACCAGAAATATAACGAGCGACTCTAAGGTCGAAAGAATAAACAACACTGGTCTCTATCTCAATAGATACATGTTTGGTTGATGGAACTTCTAGATACAATAGAGTAATAATATACAAGTTAATATGATGGGTACGATACAAGAAAAAACCCACCTACTAGCAAGTTACCCGAATGAAACTGAGCCCGCAAAGCCGTAATGAAACCTGTACGGCAAACCTGCAAGAAACTGGGGCACAACGGGGGTGAGTTGCCAACTCGTGAATAGAAAAACATCTACGCACAGAAATCGCATAAATAACGCAACCTAGGTCAATGATCATAATATATCCTCAAATATAAGTATAACAGGCAGCCTATAACAATGGCTAGGGTAATATCTAACCCGAGTATAATTTCATGTGCCCGTGTCAGTGCCTCAGGTAGCAATATATCATATGAATGAGGATGCATGCATGAAACAGAATACATGTAAATGAAGAAACTGTTTTCATAAATTTGTGAGATTTCCTTCGTATTTTTAGACTGAGGTATCATAAATGAAATCAGTATCAACAGTGTCTAGCATCGACACAAAACATAAATCTCACTGTCTCGAAATATCAATGTCTCAATCTCAATATCTAGGGCGCCGTCAGTCCAGACCGGCCCCTACCATCCATCTCAAGACCACGACGGTATCCTCCGGATATCCGACGCGTCGGGTAATATCACCGGTAGGTAGTGCTCCCCAGCCAGGCTCAACGTCAACACCACATTCCTCTTGCCCCGGGGTACCATACCGGGCCCACCATGTACCCGTGACGGTTCCTCCACTCCTCGACACGGATCTCCAAAACCACAGCAAACTCATGGTGGACGACACTTTACATCACTAGAAAACCGCAACATTTTATATTTTAAAAGATCATAAGTTGTAAATTTTGCGGCTTTCCCCAAAATCCAGAAATATCATAAATCTCAAGAAATCATCACAAGTGCATATGTCAATGATAATGAACTAGGCATGAACAACTGAATAACAGTATGCATGAAGTGGTAGGTAATAACTACGATGTCTAATATGACATATAAGGGAAGTACACTAATATCATGTCAACACTACTAGCTAACAATCTAAGTCAAGCAATTATATTCTCTAAAGTGTACGTGACATGGCAATTACCGATGAAGATGTGTGTGAGCCGGCAAGTAGGTGTATGTGGTACATACGCATCATCGGTAATGGTGCTGGTGTCCTAACAACATGATATCAATAATGGAATATGCAGCAAAATAAATATGCGAGGCAGAGCGAACAACAATAATGTGCGGGAGCTGAATACTAGACACAACGATAACTAATCTGCAATAATCTAATATAAGTCCTACAAATGGTGCCTTTTGAAATAACACGAATCATGGGGTTTTGAAAATAGGGGCTACGGTGTTTTTATGAAAAGATACGTCGTTTTTGAAATATCCGTAGATTCCCTTGAGCTGTCTTTAAAAATGCCCACGATTCGTTAGTTTTTGAAATAGGTAAGAAGTCTAATCTAATCTAACAACTACACTAAACTATACGGCAGAACTAACAAGCTGAACTACAGGTAAGGAAACCGCCTATCATCTGAGTCGATACATATACATACCTGTATATGTATAGTCGGTGATCCCGCCTCAATAATATCATATCCGATACCATATCTATAATCAGGCATCCCAAGTCAAGAGTGCGGATCAATCATCAATATAGCTCGTACGTAAATCCGTCGTACGGCATCCCAATCTGGGTACGGTTCAATATCACATTCATCATACTATTCACCTGGTATCCTCTTTATCAAATATCATGATCGGGGTACTGATCTACGTCTAGTACCATACTGATACCGCCTACGTATGCATGGACGTGTGTGAAACACTACGTCAAGGACCCTCTACAACGTCATGTCGTATCTAAGATACGAACCCTGCTATATCACCGATCTCACGGCCTCAAATCAAATCTCATCGACTCAGCTCAATCCCAAGTATCATCCTCAATCCGTACGTGAACACATAGTCCCATACCCATGTGAACACATAACTATAAAGAATCCCATGAGCACATATCAATAGGAATGTATGCAAGTATGTATGTGTGTATGTGTGTGTGTAACACTACCCTAGGGTTCGCAACACTAAAGTAATCCAACACACCAATATCCATCCTAAGCATCGTTATTAATCCCAAATAACATATAATAATTGTTGGTGTGTATACGCATCCGTATACACCACCACGGACTGCGGGGGTGCTATACGCCATCCACCCGACTTCTCCCCGTAGATATAAATCTACTCACCTGGTCCTCGCTAGCCGGTGCCGACGTCGCCACGCGCTTGCTTGTCGTCTCGAAGTCCACATGGGGGTACCTACATATCATAACGTACCATATCGCATTAAAACTAAATTCGAAATCGAAACGGCATACGAAAATCAAATCGGCACGCGTATCACGCATAGGTCCAAACCTATCGCCCACGCATGCAGGAATAGTCAAACCAACCCTCGATGTCGATGTACGAACGTCAAACCATCGAGAAAATCCAATCATACTCATTTGCACATTCACGAACACTAATTTTAATAAAAACTAGGTTAAAACTCACAAAAACGCCAATTTCACTTAAAAAGTCATTTTTCCGAAAATCTAGCAAGCACAATTCGCCGTTTTTGTACAAAACACGATGTTTAAACAAATTTAGCGACCACAATATCCACTAAATATCATAACTAAGTCATATAAACCATTTCTATAATTTATTCTCATAAATTTGCCTCATTTCCAAAATCCTAGTTTGCAAAAATATCAATTTTTAACACCTTTTATAGCAAAATTCACAATTCATCAATTAAGCTTGGTTTTGCATGATCTAAATTGCTAAACAACAAATTAAAATGTTAATAAAGTCATCAAAACCTTAATTAGATTTTAAATCACCCATTTGGAACCAAAAGCTAAAAACTAGTTTGCTTAAATAAAGCTAAATTGGATATTTTAATGTTACAATTAGCACTAAGCAACAAGATTACATTTTGCATGCCCTAAGATACAAAAATACATCACATAACCATGCACAATTGATCACCATTCAACTCCAAAACAAAACCCCACTTCAATTTCATAAACCCTAATCTTGAATTTGGACTCTAAATTTAAAATCTAAACTAAACCTTTCATTAACATAATTTGAAGTAATAACAAACAACTCAAAAAAAGAACAAGATTTATACCTCATAACCATCTTGAGATCAACATGAAACTTGTCTCCAAAATGCAAACTTTTCACCAAGATCCATGCTAGATAGGCTAAGGAAAAATGGGTAGGGCTTGGATTTGGATTTTGTGGGATTTCTTGTGTTGATTTTTGGGCATAATATGAAGAAATTTTGAGGTGAAATGAGAAGAGAAAGGGGGGGGGCTGTTACTGCAGTGAGGATGGGAGGGGTTCGGCCAAAATTGAGGGGAGGAAGAGAGAGAGAGAGAATGAGGTTGGGGTGTGGGTTGAAGTCAACAAAGTCCACTTTATGTTAAATACCATACCTCATCAATTAATCTATTCATTCTTCTTTCTTTTCTTCTTCTATTTTTTTTTTCAAAAGAGAGGGCTGCTGGAATGTGGTGGTGGGGCCAGCCATGTGAGTGGGTGGGGATGAGAGGGTGTGTGTGTGGAGCAATGAACACCAAACACCAATACAATATGCACCAAAACCCTTTTATTTTCATAAAATAAGCCTTTTTCTTCAATATTATCTAAACCGTTTTGGCAAACAATTTTATTTCAAAAACCACATGATAAAATTTTATTTAATGTTTTATGATGCACAAAATTTGTTTCAACTCATTCCAATTTGTAATTTTTCCTAATTAATTGTATTAGTGACTGCTTAAAATAATAATAAAATAATATTTTTTTTCAGAAAATTTGAAATTTCACCAGTGGCTCAATAAACACCAAATAATAGCAATTACATAGCTAGAATATGTATATTTAATTTTTATAATAAGATATTTGTATTTTGACTTTTTACAGAAAACCCCCTTATTTAACCGATTTTTTCGAAATTTCACCGAAACGATTTTCAAAGCGTTACAGAACCGCGGCATTAGTGGGCTTGGGCCGCGGTTCCGCGGCCTTTTGGGGACATCTCTCAGTGAAATTTCCTGGTTTGCTTCTTGTTGGCTTGGGCTTCTTATTTATATATATCTTTTTCCATTTGGGCTTCTAGGTTAGTTCCAGATCTTCAGTGAACAATTTGCAATGGATTTTTAACCGTTCGCTTTGAGTCGATGTCTTGAATCTTGCTTTGTGAGTTGTTCTTATGTAGGCTTGATCAAGATTCTCTGTTTGTTGGTTAAAGTCCATATTTTCATCGTCTTTACATCGTTTGCCCTGTTTTCTGTCCAAGAACCTGTAACCTGTAACATGTAGCAGACATGCGTCAAAAGCACCTGTTTATTTATAAAACGAATAAGAATTGGGGAATATAAACTGCAATATTATGATATGAACAAATACCTCCAAACTTATCTTTTGCTCGTCCTCGAGCAAACTTATTTTTATTCACTAAAATCCTAACCGCACTTTCGCAGGGAAACGCGATTGCACTGAGCACGTGCAACAAGCCGTTAAACCTCTAGGTGTCCCTAGTAGGAGGAGTGTTGTCTCCTGAGAGTTTTCAGCGGATTACACCCACAAAATCCTATCAACTCGGTCCATTGACTTTTGTTCTCCAATTAGGTTTTCTAGCTAAGAATTCTATTATCTTTTACTTGTAAATTATTCACCCATATTCTTCACACTTCCTCATCATTTAACTTAAGATTATATCTTGCAGATCTACTTAGCTTTCGGCATTTCCTAAGTTTTCCTTCTAAAGTTCCATCTCCACTTAGGAATTTCTATCAACCCTACTAAAGATACAAGTTTTATTCTTCATTCCTTTCTCTCATCTAAACTCTAATCACATATCCCCACGTGTGTGTAAATATCACCCCTACACTTGGAAATTCAAATCAAGCAATCGTACTCTCGTCCATTGTCCAAAGCACTTATTAGTAGGTGAATTTTTAATTGAATTTTTTTGCTTACACATCCTTCATGCGACCGTTAATACTTCTTGAGGTACCAACGACCGATTATAAGATGCGTTAGCACTTTAAAGCGTACTTCTTAGTCTTGCAACACCCAAGGCTTTAGCAGTGACTCCCAAACCAGTTGGTCTAAGGCACTAGATGATGAAGCACCCTCGCTAAATATTTTTCTATTTTTACAGCCTTGAGTAATCATAAAAACCAGTGTCCATTTTTTATTCATTATTCACACTTTTTTTTCTTCGTACTAAGGACTTTAGACAAGAGCATTTCAAGGTCTCTTCTACTATTCCAAGTTTCAAGGTGCATGATTGTGCATTTTGTAGGGTATACGTTTTCAGAATCTAAACTTAAGCTAGGAACTATTTTTCAAACTTATACTCTAATAAGAACATCAATACTCTTCCTTCATTTCGACTTAGCCCAAGAAGTGAACCAAAAATTTGCCTATTTCTAAATAACCTACAAAGACATATACTTCTACCGTTAAACTTTAAGGGAGGTTATTTTTAGAGTTTTTAATTTGCTAAGTCTAAGATCTAGTTGTTCCTAGCCAGTTAACCTATTTGACAAACTCATGTCAATTAGCCAAAATTGAATACATTAATTTTTATAATTTTTGAAATTTTTCAATTTTTATGGGTTTTCAAATAAGTATGCAAATGCAAAAATATGTACAAATGAATGCGAAGGAATAAGACTTACCGAGCATACCCCCAAACTTGAACTTGACAGTGTCCTCACTGTCATGCTAAACCAAGAGGGTCAAAATACCGGAACTCCCCTGTTTATTTATTTATAATTATTTTTTTTTGTTAAGAAGAACAAAAATATATACAGAAAGGCCCTCCCCCAAATTTCATTTAAACTATGTTAGACATTACTGCCAAACCTTGCATAGACCAACCGTTAACACCAACCAGTTGAAAAATTTATCAGTAAAGAGTATTAGTTGGTGGAAGAATAAGTTGTAGCGATCCACAAAGAACTGGGGAAGATATGGAAGGTGTGGAGGTAAATATACGGGCGATGGTGATGCATCAAAACGAGAATGTAAATGATCAGCAATCGGTGGAATATTGGTATTCTCGTAGTTTATTAAAAGAAATGGGGGTGGTTCAACTTCTAAAGGAGGAGGTTGACTAACCACAATACCCACAAAATGTTCCTGTGGGTCCTCTATTGACTTAGCATCATCCATCAATTGCATATGATATTCAATTATAAGGGAACTTATCTCCTCGATGTCCGCCATAGTCCAACCGAAAGCTTGCCGCCTATCTTGTAAGACCTTTAAAAGAGCGTTCTCTTGCTCGAAGGCTAGAGAGGCTGATATTATAATGGGAAAGGTCTCATTCTCACCTATGTAAGCATATTTAAGGTGTGGCGGTAAGGACATGAGGTCGAGTTTCGGAGGCGAAAGAATTATTGCGGAATCTACCTCGAACTCAAAGGACTCCAACACAGGTTCGAAATCACTGCAAACAACCGATTCGGATGGTTCGACTAACTCATCTAAAAACTCAAAAGACTCATATTCGGGCTGTGAGTCGTCATCATCCGAAAAAGTGAAACATTCATAATCAATGTCGGTTGGGTCAACGGTGGTAGGCTCAAGGAGGGACGCACTTGTGGCGTCAAAACTGTTTTCATCAAATAGAAATCTTTCAAGCTCGCAGTCCTCCTGCGTGATTTCGTGAATAGAGCAAACTTCTCGTGTACTAGTTTTAGGCACGGGGGGCAGACTTCCCATCTTATAAATATTGAACTCACTAGACATCTTCCCAAAAGATAGAGTCATGGAGCCATTGCGACAGTTTATTACAGCATTGGAAGTGGCCAAAAATGGTCGACCGAGGATCACCGGAATTTGGTTTCTTGGGTTAGCAACAGGTTGTGTATCCATAACAATAAAATCAACGGGGAATATAAAATCCCCAACTTTGATCAACACATCCTCTAGCTGACCCCTAGGATGGGTGATTGATCGATCAGCCATTTGGAGAGTACAACGAGTGGGTTTCAACTCTCCAACCCCTAATTGTTCGTACACGGAGTAGGGAATCAGGTTAACACTAGACCCAAGATCTAAAAGTGCTCGATTAATTTTCTTATCCCCAATTGTGATTGAAATCGTAGGACAGCCGGGGTCCTTTCGTTTTTGGGGTAAGGTTTGATGGTGGTTAATAGCATTGCTCACTGCACTAGCCACTAGCACTTTCTTGGGTACTTGAGATGCCTTTCTCTTCGAGGTGCATAAGCCCTTTAAGATTTTCGTGTATGAAGGGTGTTGGAGATAGTGCCCTCAGAGTCAATTATTAGGTCATAAGTACGTGATTGCAATGATTGATGGAGGACCTATCCCGGTAGGACAATCTTACTCGAGATGATAGTATGCTATCTGGTTTACCTTTATCATCGTGTACTGCTTTAGGTGACCTGACAAGTCGCTATTACACGTTGATAGAGCCCCTAGGATTCTTGCTTGACCACCAGCAGTATGAGGGCGATCATATAAGTGGGAGCTGGGGTCTATAAGCATATCCTTAAATGGTCCCTAGTCGTGTGAGTTTCGAGACAGGGCATCGATACTCCAGAGTAGACTAGTGTGTACATTCGAGACCCCGACGAGGGGCGGTGGCCGGTCTCACAAGCCACTGGTGTCAGTTGGATCACCTAAGATGTATACAGGTGCTCATTGGGTTATGAGTACACCGGACAGGACTCGCCGGGAACATGCTAGTTGGTCATATACCAGACGTCAGATTGCAGTTCCTTGGTGACATGTGTGCAGGTTAGTTCATCGACCTGGGGATCGTCATTTGTCTCGTGTGAGTTCCCACTGTACTTTGATTACTACCCTACCACGGCTCAAAGGAGTCGTGCAAACAGGTTTTAGTTGGGTACAGTCCCGAGCCACATGGAGGCAGTGAGCGTATCTTCAGGGGTTCGTCTCTCCCGGTATTGGGGGTGAGGTCGCGCTGTGTCTAGGAGAGCCATTACACGAAGCCCTCGGCCGAGGCAAGGAGATTTACTGGTAGGTATTCCAGTAGTATCTCAGGGTGTTCTGGGCTACACTCCGACACGACTTGTACCGCTTTTGGGGGTCTGACTTTTACCAACCCCCTAGGCCCGCCATGCGATGCTCATAGACGAACGGACCGGACTGTATGGATATTGTCACTGACAGGCTCAGTAGGGTTGTCAGGCTGAGTTCGCTCACAGACGTCCCTCTTAGTCAATACCTGGTAGCCAGTTACGTATTGGCTTATACCTCTGACGTGCTAGTGGTTAAATCCACAACCAAGGTGTTGACGAGTCTTTAGAGTCCCCCACATTCTGTTACTCAGCTTTCGGGCGAAAGGTTGTAGAGGCCGTATGGAGATATGGCAAGGTCCGATCAGATACGTGCGGTATTGCACGGATCAGGATAGGACAGTTTGTACTATAGGCCGTATGGATATATGGCAGGGTTCGATCAGATACGTGCGGTATTGCACGGATCAGGATCGAACGGACATTACTAGCCGGCTTTGGTTTAAGCCGGATCCTAGTATAGTACAGTGTAGATTTTGTCTCATTGCATTTGTATTTCGGTCGGAATACAAATGCGGGTGTGTATACACAGTATCGGGGTTTTCCTGTAATTTATTACGGGACCAGTTTTCTGGAATTGCCAGTTTGCTTTTCGTTTCGGCCAATTTCCTTTGTATCGTTCGTTGGCCGAAGATTGGTGGAGGAGGGCTTATTTGCATTGTTGCAAATAAGCATTTGTGGAAGGGGGTCTTTGCATATTTCCTTGTATCATGATGGAGCACCATAGCTTGACTTCTTGACTTTGTTTTTCATGATGGCTTGACTTTGGCTCATCATGGTTGTTGATGATGAGGTTGGTGGAAGGTGGTTGAGTGTGGGTTTTGTTTTGGTGATGATTCCTTTTATATGATAACCATTCCTCTCTCTCTCTCTTGCATTTTTTTTTCTTTTGGGTCACCTCCCCCTTGAATTTTTCCCTCTCTCATTCCATACATGGGCCGGCCATTCCTTGGGAGGGAAGGGATTCATTTTTTTGGTGTGGGATTTTTGATTCTCATGGTGCTAAGAAAAGTTCTCTAGTTCATCTCAAAAATCCATTCCTCCACCATCTCAAAAGGCAACATCCAAAACCCCAAAAAAGAGACACAAGTTCTACACAACATTCTACAGCAAATCTTGGGCACGTCGACTAGCCAGCTTCATGCCCGAGTTGCCTCGGCATTGAGGTGGGAGCCCGTAAAAGAAGTAGGCGATGTGGTGCACTTCCGGCGACGAGGTGGAGACCGGAGCTTCCGCAGGAGATCGGGACGACGACGAGAAGACCGGAGGACTTGGATCAGTCGGTATATCTCTCTTCCCTTTCTTGTAGATAGCTAGGACTAGTTAGTGGTTCGATCCGGGTATTAGTGCGCGGCGGTTTGCCAGTTCAAGTAAAAATTTAAAGTTTATCACCGCTTCCGCATTTGGCCGTCGGATTGACGGCCGGGACGCCGCCGTGCACTTACAGTGGTATCAGAGCCTCGCCATTAACTTAGTCTAGCTTTGTGTAATGTGTTTGCATTTCCGATCGATCAAAAGTTCCAAAACCGAGTTTTTCAAAGCGACAGTTTTCTGTTGAAATTTTTTGGTCTCCAAAAATTTTTCAGGTTGTATAAAATTGATGTACTGGAGATTATAAGAGCTCTGTAAAAATTCGATGAAGTGACTCCACTGTGGGAGCGCGGAACCGCCGCAAATACCCCCTTCTAGCCGCGGTTCCGCCGCACACTGTGGAGATCCCTGCACCAATTTTTTACAGAGGTTTTCTGGGGTGAAAATAGGGGTTTTGGAATATTAATATTGGGCCCAGAATTTCTTGATCTGCTACAGTAATGCTTGGGGGCCCACTTGTTAAAATCTGATCGATCGGATATTTTAAACACATTATTTCACAGTATTTACATTATATCTGCGACCGTGAATGTCACTTGATCGGTAAATCCGGTCTAACTGCTATAGCCCGGTTAGACGGATTTACGAACGTGACTTTCACGTTGATGTTCTGTTTTTGCTGTGATGTTGCGGATCGGTCGTGGGGGTAGCCTGGATGCAATGCTAGTACAGTTGTGGTTGTATTATGTACATTTGATATTGCGGGGCGAGCGTCCGACATGTGGACTGCCGTCACTGCCTGTTTGTATTATTATTTTGGGGCACGGCCAGGTTGCGGTCGATGTTCCCGTTGTATGTATATTTTACTTTCTGTACTAGGATTACCCCGCGGAGGGGTGCACGGATAGCCGGGTTCTAGAGGGCAACAAGCCCGCATCTCATGGCATTGAGACGGAGGGGGCTTCACTCTAGGATTGGCGGGCTATTCGCCGCACTCGTAGGGGGTACAGGTTGACCCAGGAGGGGTGCCCAAGTTACCGGATTCCGTGAAGTGCTGGGTGGTCCATTCACGGTGCTGAAGGGGGCTGCCTCGCTTCAGGTTTTGGCGGGTAACTTGCCACGCCCGTAGGGGTCTAGGATTTCATTGCGCAGGCTATCCACACGACCAGGGGAACGTCGGGTTTCAGTAGTGGCTCTGTGAAACCCGGGGATCCCAGATATCTGTAATGTTTCTGTGATGCTGTACATTTCTGTGATGTTTCATTTCTTTCACGCCTTGAGCGAAATATAATATATTGGTATATATATTAGTAGATGTTGTATATGTTTTGCATCCGCGCTAGTCCAGTCCCCGCTCTGTCGTTAGTTAGCTAACCTAACGGGTAATGACGGGACCCAGTGGCGAATGCGGATGGCATATACGTACATCAGTATATTTTCGTTCTTTTTGGTGTGATCAATTGATGGGACTGCGTTGATTCGGATCAATGCAAGTTAAAAACAAACCTAATCTGATGTTGTTGGAACACTTTTCAAAAAGCTGTTATTGCAAGGACGTTCTCTTTTGTTTTGCATCGTGGTATTCAGTTGGAATATCCTGCTCCTCAGTCGACGAGGCAAGGGCCGAGATCCCTTCACCGGGAGTGACCCCTTGGACAAAAAGTTTGCGTCAGGGCAATGACTTCACTATAGCCGATTACTTTTTCTTTGCACCGTGGTATTCAGTTGGAATAACCTGCACCTCATTCTACGGGGAAAGAGCCTAGATCCCTTCACCGGGAGTGACCTCTTTAGCAAAGGTTTTCGTCACTATATTTTCAAAAAGCTATCCGTTCCTTCAACGATATCAAGTTCTTTACGTTAAAGTTTTTTGCCAGAAACCATTCGTAGCCCTCCGTCGTTTCAGACGGGTAGCACGTAGTATTCATGCTATGTTTGTTGGCCTTCGTCAAGGCATAGTGTATGGTAGCTGCTTGTTGCCTTTCTGCAGCATAGATAGATGCGTTGGTTTGGGACAGTCGTATAGCCTTGTTGACCTTCGTCAAGGGCTTGTACGGGTGGATTCAAATTAACCTGGATAATGACGGGTAGAACTTGACATGTGACTTATGATTTGTTGACCTTCGCCAAGGTCATAAGAGTATGGGGCAGAAATCACATCGGGAGTTTCAAAAAAACTGAAACTTGCCAGATATGCGCATACCTTCTGGAGTGTGATACCATGAGCGGATTCCGTCACGTTGTCATGCGATGAGAGTTGGATCCCGATTCCCACTGATGAGTTAGTTTACTCCTCGGGTGACCCCGACTAATTCTTCTTTCAGGTTTGGAGGAGATTTTGAGGTACAGTGGGAGGTTTCCAGATTAGATAAATTGGTAACCATTCTGATCTAGGTTAGAGTGCACGCCGAGTGTTTCTTTTCTCTCTCTCTTCGGTAGCGACCATTGACCCGACCCTATGACTATAACTCAGTGACCAAATTAACCGAACCTTCTTAAACACTGGCTTTTGGATTGTCAGAGTTGCAAACCTCATTGCCACTCCTACTTTTACCCTTTTCTCCAGAACACCCCGTTTTACCACGAACGTCCACTTCCATTGGACAAAACCATCGTATGGTTAGATACGAACTCGAAAGAATTTATTCGAGGATGGTTTCCGGTTCTGGAGAAAACGGATAGGATTATTCAGTTGTCTTTTCCTTTTTCCCTCTCTCAGGTTACGAGTACTCCTTGGTTTAGGGGTAGTACACCTATTACACAAATTGGATTGTCTTCTTCCAAACCTTAGGCTGGTGCCGACCGGTAGGGAATGAAGAAAACCAATTAGCATAACGATGGTGTGCAGAAGGTATTAAGTTAAGACAAAGCAAGGGATTAGTAAGAGGGCAAAGTAAATTGCAACAGATATTCATGACCAAACCAGGTATTTCTTCGCCAATCCTAAAATCACCTTTGAATTTCTCCAGGACACTCCGTATCACTACGAAGATCCACAGTTTATTGGATACTCCATCGTATGGTTATATACGAACTCGAAAGGAACTTGTTCCAGTTCGGGGATGGATTCTGGTTCAGGAGAAATAGGAATAAGATTTATTCAGTTGTCTTTTATCCTCACCTCCTCTCGCATTGCGAGTGTTCCTAGGATTGGGACAGTACACCCATTATGCTTATTGGATAGTCTTCTTCCAAACCATAGGCTGGTGCCGAACGGTAGGGAAGGAAGAAAACCATTTGGCCTAAAAGGGTGTGCAGAAGGTAATGACTAAAAACAAATGAAGGGATTTGGAGCGGTGGCAAAGAATTACAAGGTTACAGACGTGAATCTGGAAGAGGCATTACTAGGAATACCAGTATGCCCCATCGAAACATTTCAATGTTTCAGTCTCACTGTGTACTGTTAAAGAAAACCGATTTCCCGATTAGATACTTACTCCAGGGTATGTATTTACCAGGTTTGATTCTCACATCTGTATGGTTTTACAGATGATGATGGGAGTAAGTTATTGGGAATTGGGTGATCATCCTCATTATATCGGGATTCGTTGTAATCGGTGATATTTGAGGAAGTCACCTGGATAGTTTGCCGGTCGGCAAATATTTGGTTTTGAATATCCGCTGTTATGCACCAATTTCAAATTGATATATCTGTACGTCTATTTTCATAGAGTGAGATATACCTTTATGAAATTATGTCTACGACATTTACCTATATCAGTGGATGGTTAGGTAAGGAGCATTGAACAGCGGTGTAATTCTTCTTAACCATAAGTACAGTTTTCAACCTACGACACACAGTGAATGAGTTATCAGACTTAAGGGATTTATACAGAGTATTGTATGTTGTCCAGGGTCCATCAGGACAGAGGGGTTGGTCCTCGTACTATATTCGGTTTACTTATGACTTCTCTAGTTTTTAGACAGGTGTTTTCGTGGAAACACAGGGTCCGAATTTTGAGAAGTTATAGGTATTTGAATAGAGTAGAGAACCAGGTATAGCAAGTATCGGCATTCTTCAAAGTGATCGAAGATGTAGATACTTGTGTATGGTATTCAGTTGATAGTAATGATTAAGAGAACTTACTTCTCTTTCAGGTTACTCATAATTGGAAATGCTCCTAAGTTGTGTAACGCTGATCGGCCTCCTTCCATTTAGTTGACATGCACTGGAGACAGCTGCATGATTTGGATCTGGTTCAATTAAATCAGTGCCTCTGTTCCTATATGGGATATAGAACAGTTCGTATCTTAACGTTGTTAAGGTACGGGGAGTTGTCCGTTTTATGCTTAAAACCAGACACTGGACAACTCAAGGCACGTTTCTGTAATGGCTGTTTGTGGGTTGACCCAGGCTATGACGAGGGTTGACTTTCTACCATCTGGATGAACAATAGCAATATTGTTCTAGACTCGCCACACTTTTATTAAAAATGGATTTTTTCAGAAAACAGTAGTGGGAGTATGGTAGAACTGGAAGTGATTCCAGAACCACAAACGATTACTGAAGATTTGACAAGGAACCTAAAGATTCAATCTGGATTGACATTCCATTGGCCACTCCGCAGATACGGTGGGTAACTTCAGGCACCCGAGAGGTACTACGGTAGCCTCAAGGACGGTGACAGGGAAGTTCTTGTTTACCCACAATTACCATTGCTGTTGTTCCAGGCTGCGAGACCCGGCGGGAGGATGAGTATAGCGTCGTTCTGAACTCGCTTTAGAAGTGTACGTGTATATGACTCTGCCAGAGGGTTGTCGTAGTCAGTGGGAGCAATGGAAGCATTGGTGGACAGGTAGCTTATGTCTATTTATAGACTAAAGCAGATGTAGCGGAGATAGATCATCTATTTCTGACGTGACAGTCATAGGTTTGACTTCATCAGAATAGGGGATGGATCTGTTGAGAAGGTAGTAGGGTGTGATATCCTGGTATTTGGATGACATACACAGAGTAGGAAAAGAAACTCCTATACTACAATCGGTTATACTTTAGTCGTCACACAGTGGTTTCTCCACAAAGGAAATGGACATTTTATTAGACATACTGGTTACTAGATCTATGGTTTTAGATCTAGATTTGGGTGGTTTCCCAATCAGGGTACTTTGACAGCATTCTAAGAGTATTTAGAATGGATGACTCCTGGTACGGTAGTATACCTGCAGAAGATGGAGTCACCCTCTCTAAAGATGTCTTACAGACTAAAGGGGAGAGGGATGTGCATGATTGGCAGATCACTTGCTCAAGCAATTGAGTCAATCGTGAGATGTAAAGTACCACACCAGATGTTGTTCTTGCACTAGTTGCAATAAGTTGACATTAATCCAATCCTGGAGAAACAGTCGGAAGCAGTTTTAGAACATAAGTGGATGTTCTAGGGATATGATAACGATAGCCTCGTTTGGGAGACAGTTATCATTCCAGGCTTCCAAGGTGACATGGACGACAAGGAGGTTGTCAGAGCTATAGTTTTTCCTTCTGACGAGGGGCAGTATTTTGGACAGGTGGTCCAAGGCAATACTGAGGGAGGCATGGCGCAGGATACTGATTAAGTTCAATTGACGATACAGTCTAAGAAGTTTGGATTTGGAGTTCATTTATGAGTTAGGTCCCATCAGACATCCAGACACATTCTAAGACAGGTATTACTCATTTCGGGAGATGGCTTTCTCCGCGAACTTGAGATATAGAGAGACATAGAAAGAAACAACAAAGCGGATCCACTCACTGAGGCTATTCCTCGAACGCAATAGTTCCGCAAGCGAGCTTTGTGGGACTGATTAGTAAAGGAGTTGGGTGTTCGGTATCACACGGGCTGTGAGTATGCGACATCGCAATAATTAGCCTTGAGTGCAAGTGGGAGATTGTTGGAGATAGTGCCCTCAGAGTCAATTATTAGGTCACAGGTACGTGATTGCAATGATTGATGGAGGACCTATCCCGGTAGGACAATCTTACTCGAGATGATAGTATGCTATCTGGTTTACCTTTATCATCGTGTACTGCTTTAGGTGACCTGACAAGTCGCTATTACACGTTGATAGAGCCCCTAGGATTCTTGCTTGACCACCAGCAGTATGAGGGCGATCATATAAGTGGGAGCTGGGGTCTATAAGCATATCCTTAAATGGTCCCTAGTCGTGTGAGTTTCGAGACAGGGCATCGATACTCCAGAGTAGACTAGTGTGTACATTCGAGACCCCGACGAGGGGCGGTGGCCGGTCTCACAAGCCACTGGTGTCAGTTGGATCACCTAAGATGTATACAGGTGCTCATTGGGTTATGAGTACACCGGACAGGACTCGCCGGGAACATGCTAGTTGGTCATATACCAGACGTCAGATTGCAGTTCCCTGGTGACATGTGTGCAGGTTAGTTCATCGACCTGGGGATCGTCATTTGTCTCGTGTGAGTTCCCACTGTACTTTGATTACTACCCTACCACGGCTCAAAGGAGTCGTGCAAACAGGTTTTAGTTGGGTACAGTCCCGAGCCACATGGAGGCAGTGAGCGTATCTTCAGGGGTTTGTCTCTCCCGGTATTGGGGGTGAGGTCGCGCTGTGTCTAGGAGAGCCATTACACGAAGCCCTCGGCCGAGGCAAGGAGATTTACTGGTAGGTATTCCAGTAGTATCTCAGGGTGTTCTGGGCTACACTCCGACATGACTTGTACCGCTTTTGGGGGTCTGACTTTTACCAACCCCCTAGGCCCGCCATGCGATGCTCATAGACGAACGGACCGGAATGTACGGATATTGTCACTGACAGGCTCAGTAGGGTTGTCAGGCTGAGTTCGCTCACAGACGTCCCTCTTAGTCAATACCTGGTAGCCAGTTACGTATTGGCTTATACCTCTGACGTGCTAGTGGTTAAATCCACAACCAAGGTGCTGACGAGTCTTTAGAGTCCCCCACATTCTGTTACTCAGCTTTCGGGCGAAAGGTTGTAGAGGCCGTATGGAGATATGGCAAGGTCCGATCAGATACGTGCGGTATTACACGGATCAGGATAGGACAGTTTGTACTATAGGCCGTATGGATATATGGCAGGGTTCGATCAGATACGTGCGGTATTGCACGGATCAGGATCGAACGGACATTACTAGCCGGCTTTGGTTTAAGCCGGATCCTAGTATAGTACAGTGTAGATTTTGTCTCATTGCATTTGTATTTCGGTCGGAATACAAATGCGGGTGTGTATACACAGTATCGGGGTTTTCCTGTAATTTATTACGGGACCAGTTTTCTGGAGTTGCCAGTTTGCTTTTCGTTTCGGCCAATTTCCTTTGTATCGTTCGTTGGCCGAAGATTGGTGGAGGAGGGCTTATTTGCATTGTTGCAAATAAGCATTTGTGGAAGGGGGTCTTTGCATATTTCCTTGTATCATGATGGAGCACCATAGCTTGACTTCTTGACTTTGTTTTTCATGATGGCTTGACTTTGGCTCATCATGGTTGTTGATGATGACGTTGGTGGAAGGTGGTTGAGTGTGGGTTTTGTTTTGGTGATGATTCCTTTTATATGATAACCATTCCTCTCTCTCTCTCTTGCATTTTTTTTTCTTTTGGGTCACCTCCCCCTTGACTTTTTCCCTCTCTCATTCCATACATGGGCCGGCCATTCCTTGGGAGGGAAGGGATTCATTTTTTTGGTGTGGGATTTTTGATTCTCATGGTGCTAAGAAAAGTTCTCTAGTTCATCTCAAAAATCCATTCCTCCACCATCTCAAAAGGCAACATCCAAAACCCCAAAAAAGAGACACAAGTTCTACACAACATTCTACAGCAAATCTTGGACACGTCGACTAGCCAGCTTCGTGCCCGAGTTGCCTCGGCATTGAGGTGGGAGCCCGTAAAAGAAGTAAGCGATGTGGTGCACTTCCGGCGACGAGGTGGAGACCGGAGCTTCCGCAGGAGATCGGGACGACGACGAGAAGACCGGAGGACTTGGATCAGTCGGTATATCTCTCTTCCCTTTCTTGTAGATAGCTAGGACTAGTTAGTGGTTCGATCCGGGTATTAGTGCGCGGCGGTTTGCCAGTTCAAGTAAAAATTTAAAGTTTATCACCGCTTCCGCATTTGGCCGTCGGATTGACGGCCGGGGCGCCGCCGTGCACTTACAAAGGGACTTGTTAGATTGCATCCAAGAGAGGTATATTTATGCTAACCTGCTTAAATATCTCCACAATCTTCTCCACTTGTGCAGTTGGTTTATTAGAACTCAACCTGTTTGGGAATGGAGCATTTTGAAAATTCGTTGAGTCAAATGTCTGTGGAGTAGAATGTGGAGTAGGAACGGATCCCGGTGTAGATGTGTTCATGTTGTGAGAAATGGGTTCGTTCGAGCTAGAAGAAGTAGAGCCGTGTGAAGGGTGGAGAATAGGCTCTAAAAAAAAGGTGAATAAGAAAGTGAAGAAAATGAAGAAGGGGAAGATGACGATGGAGAAAGAGAAGAAGAAGAAGATGAACCACCGGCGGGGATGTCATCACTAGTTCCCACATTATTTTGCAACACTCTTCCGGATCTCAACGTGGTCACCGCATTTACATTGTGATTGGGATATGCGTTTTGTGTGTGACGGGGATTTGGCAATGGTTGGGATGGAAGCTTTCCCTTTTCTCTCTCGCTCAACGCAGCAGTTAATTGTGCAATTTGTGCCTCAATAGATTTGATACTTTGATCATGTGAGGCATTGTTGTTCATCAAAGATTGAACATAATTTTCAAATCTTGCTGCGGATTCTGTAGATTGCTTGAGAAATGCATCTAGATTTTTTTCGAGCGAGATAACCTTATCATCATTTGGTTGAACCAAATGGTTCGTTTGATTTGTATAAGATTGTTGTTGGAAAGGTTGCTGGTTTTGAGTTTGTGAAGGTGCTTGTTGTTGTTGTGGAGGAGGTCTTTGAAAATTACTGTTCCTTTGGAACTGTTAATTTGGGTGACTCCTCCACCCCGGATTGTATGTCGAAGAGTACGGATCGTTTATTTGTCGTTGCTGGAATGCAGCATTGACTTGATCCTGTCCTTGAGTAGATGCATTATAAGGACACTCTTCGGTTAGATGTTATGGATTCGCACAACAAGCATAAACAGTTCGTGGAGGTAAAGCAGGGACAGGAGAAGACGATGAGATTTTGGTCTCAATGGCTTCTAGCTTTTTCATAAGTGCGGCCATCTCGGCCTTCATAGCAATCGACATATCTACTTGATGTATGCCTGCCCTAGATTGACCACTAGAAGAAGATGATGTGGTCTTGGTACTCTCCCACTGAATTGTTTGCTCACTAAGATCCTCAAGAAACTGCCAAGCTTCGTCGCTAGACTTGGAGAGAAAATGACCTTTACATATGGTTTCTAGCAACTGCTTCGTTGCGGAGTTCAATCCCTCGTATAATGTTTGGCAAAGTTGCCAACTTTCGATCCCATGATGAGGGCATTGAACAAGTAGGTCTTTAAATCTCTCGAAGCACTTCCAAAATGGTTCGGAAGGAAGCTGTGAAAATTGTATAATTTCGTTACGGATTCTAGCAGTTTTGTGATGAGGATAGAACTTTTTCAGAAAAGCTCTCACAAACTCGTCCCAATTTCTAATGGAATGTGATGCGGTGCTGTATAGCCACTTCTCGGCTAGGTCACATAAGGTAAAAGGAATGACCCTTAGCCTTATAGCGTCATCACTTAATTGGGTCGTTTTCATCATAGCGCAAACGTTTTGGAATTTATTGATAAAGATATATGCATCTTCGGATTCCAAACCATGAAACTTAGGCAGCATATTGATGAAATGTGGTTTGATCTCAAAATTGTCTCCATTTGCCGGTGGGGGTGAAAGACATGTAGGTAAAGAAGTGCGGACAGGGTAAAAGAGATCCTGGAGCGCAACTCATGCGGGCGCTACAACAGGCGGATGATTCAGGTTATTCGCACCTAACGGAGGTGGAATCATTCCCGTCGGTAAGGCATTGTTGGGGTCGTATCCCGACATACCTTCGAAAGAAGAATTTGAAGGTGGAGGTAAGGAAATGGAGGGAATTTCGACTTCGGTGTCGAAAGGTTCGTCGGTCGGTACCAACGAAACACGGACTAATCGGGCGTTAGTATCCCTAGTCCAAAGTGACATACACTAAAAGAGTAGTGTAGTCAGAAAAAATAAAAACAGAATGTGGGGGTAAGATAACGTCAATGAGAAGAAATGGTGTAAGTGAGTTGCAAGATTTCTTTAGCGACAAGTTGCAAGTTTTAAAAAGATTTTTTTCCCCTTTTCTTTTATTTATGTGAGAGTTTTGCAAAGATGTTTTTGAAAAGGGACTCGTGACACAAATGTATCAACCACACATGCACAATTAAAGGTTTCCTCACCGCTTTCATTGCCCTATTTTTGATCTATTAGATGTTGGTGTAATTATCAATAAAGTGGATTAGAATCTTTTGGGAAGATGTTTCTTCCTCTAGATTCTTATTCTTCCTTTATCGATAATTACCCTAACCCCCATGGAAAACACGTGCAACCGGGCCTTTATAGTACGGTGTCACCGTTACCTCGAGGGGTAGGGTGCCGTAGGGAGCGGTTGTGCGTGTATGCATAGAGTTCTAATTTTTAGTTGTGAAGGGGCATGAAAGGGGTGAGAGATCTCATCTCTCAAACCTTTCCCTAAGGCTAACCCTAACAAGCGAGGAGATTACTCGCTCATTAGGGGATGAAAAAACATTTTAATTTAAGAGAATTAAAAGCACATAAATAAAATTACTTACTAATTTGATGGCTCCCTCCAAGCAAGAAAGCAGAACATATAAACTCCCAACAATTCTGAATTTTATTGATTGAAAAGAGGCATGAGTTTTACAGATCTGTGATTACAATTTATAGGAAAACATGAAAACTAGGGTTACAGACTCTCGCACATGTGCAATTACAGATTTGCCTATGGAAAATCCCAACACCCGCACCGACGCACTAACTCAGAAAAATTCCACCGACACGGGCTTTAAATGGCCGCGGAACCGCGGCATTAGTGGGCTTGGGCCGCGGTTCCGCGGCCTTTTGGGGAGATCTCTCAGTGAAATTTCCTGGTTTGCTTCTTGTTGGCTTAGGCTTCTTATTTATATATATCTTTTTCCATTTGGGCTTCTAGGTTAGTTCCAGATCTTCAGTGAACAATTTGCAATGGATTTTTAACCGTTCGCTTTGAGTCGATATCTTGAATCTTGCTTTGTGAGTTGTTCTTATGTAGGCTTGATCAAGATTCTCTGTTTGTTAGTTAAAGTCCACATTTTCATCGTCTTTACATCGTTTGCACTGTTTTCTGTCCAAGAACCTGTAACCTATAACATGTAGCAGACATGCGTCAAAAGCACCTGTTTATTTATAAAACGAATAAGAATTGGGGAATATAAACTGCAATATTATGATATGAACATTTGACTTCATCAAAATGGTAGATGAACCTTGTATATACAAAACGGTAGTAGAGAGTAAGGGGGTCATCCTCGTATTGTATGTGGACAACATACTCTTGATAGGAAAGGAGTTTCCTATGCTACGATCGGTCAATCTCCTCTTATCACATAGATTTTCCATATAAAATCAAAATGATACCTCCTAAATCCTGGGAGTTGGATCTATGAGATAGATCTAAATGGATGTTAAGATTCTCACTAGATGTAGTAAGATTGTATTAATTGATCCTGGGGAGAATCACTGGAAAGGTTCCAGGGTGATAAAGACGACTGAATGTCAGTCACAGGCATTGTCTTTACCCTAAGTAAAGGGATGGTATGTTGGAAAAGTTCCAAGCTAGATACCGTGGCAAACTAGACGATAAAGGCTGGTAACATCGCTGTCAAAGATACTGCCAAAGAGGCAGTTTGGGTGTATATTGGTTCATAAGGTGAACTGGGTTCCTACCATTGTACGACAATGGAAGTGTGGCTTTGGCCTAGGAACCCTGGTCCCATCAGTGACCCAGAAAAATTCTGAGGCAGCATCACCTGATCATGGAGATAGTTGATCTCCAGGTTGATCGAGGTTAGGAGAGTAGACTCAGAGGACAACACGGCGGATCCACACACAAAGGCCTTTTCCCAAAGAGAGACTTTTAGGGGATGGTTGAGTATTAGATACTACAACCACTGCTACAGATGACCCTAGTGCAAGTGGGAGATTGTTAGTTATATGTATGCCCTAGAGGCCATAACTGTACATTGGATGTATATTGTAGTGGATGCAGGGACATATATAGGTAGGACTTTCTTGCTTGACATGATAGTACGCTATCTGGTTTCTCTTTATCTTAACATGTATAATTTTTGTCTCTCTATTACATGTTGATAAAGCCCTTGGGATGTGTACTCGACTTCCAGGACAATGATGTAGATCCTACTAGTGGGGCCTGGGTAGTCCATGAGTACATCCTTCAATATTCCTAGTCGTGGGAATATCGAGACGGGGCATCGATATTCCAGAGTAGACTAGCGTATATCTTCTCGACCCATGTGATGGGCGATGGATGATCCCATATCCATTGGTGTTTGACATCAGAGATGGTATGCGGGTGCTCAGTGGAGACTGGGTACACTGAACGGACTCGCCGAGAACTCCCAGATGGTATTATACCTCACGTCATATGGCAGTTCTCTGGTGATACTGGTACAGCTTAGTCTGTTGACCCGAGATCGTCATAGAGTCTTGTGTGTCTCCCACTGTGCTTTGATTTACCACGGCTCTACTGAGTCGTGCAAACAGGTGGTTTTTGGGTACAGTCCCGATTCACATGGAGGCAATGAGCGATAGGAGGGGATTCGTCTCTCTCGGTATTGGGGGTTGATGTTGCGCTATGCACGACTAGCCATAACAGGAAATCCCTGGCCAGGGTTGCAGTGATATACTGGTAAGAGTTATCAGTAGTTTCACGAATGTTATGGACCTCACGTCGGCATGAATTATCGAGCTATTGGGGTCTGACGTTTACCACCCCTAGGCGAGATATGCGACATATCAGACGAACAGACCGGACTGTACGGTAAGTGTTACTGGTTGGATTCACAGGAGTGTGAGCGGGCTTGCTCGTCGATCTTCTGATTGCTCAATACCCAGGTGGCCGTTACGTTTAGCAGACCGCTTGCGGCTTGTGGGTGCTTGATATGATCATCATCTGCTGCCGGCGTATTGACGAGTTTTTAGAGTCCTACACAGAGGTTTCCTGGCTCAAGCGAAACGAAATAGGAGCGCATATGAGATATGTGCGGGACCGAGAGTAATGCGTGTATGTGATACCGTATTCCATTCTCGCGAAGAATGTGTTGAATGGTTGTATGCGATATAACCTAGTTATCGAATCAAGGATTGATTCGATAAGCCGATACATTGGATATTAGTCGGTTATATGCGATATGACCGGATCGTTAAATCAAGTATTGATTTAATGATTTAATGCATAATTATATATTTGATATATTACTTTGTATTAACTAGTATTGGTTCACTTTAAATGGATTTTCTCACTTTAAGTACACAAGTTGTATATGTGATATACTTTTGTGCACTTGTTTGTATCATGTTTGATGATAGATGCTAACTTGAGTTTGTGTGTATGATTAAACCTTGGTTATCTGAATGGTTAGGGTTTTGTTTACTTATTCATTTATTTATTTTGTTTATTTATTTTGGAAAAGATAAATAGAAATGGTGGCTTTCTTTGTTTCTTTCATGAAGCTTCATGAAGTGTTGAAAGCTTGACCATTTTGTTTGCTTCCCTTAACCTAACCATTCACCTAACCCTAGTTTAGTCTCTACACTTAACCATGGTTGGTATATGATAAGTATTCATTTTATTTTCTATATGGAAAATACTTATCATATTCTTTTTCTTCTTCTTCTTCTTCTTCAACAAAGAAAAAGCTTGCCTCCATTAATGGCAACTTGAGAAAAAGAGTGAGAAATCCAATTCTAAAGTGAACCCACTTCCTATTTCTTCATCCTCTACCACTTGCAAAGTAGTATAGGGTGTTTTATTGACAAGTTTCATGACTTGGTGAAGTTGGAGTTTGATCTTGAGTTGCCTCGACGTAGATCATCTTCGGCATCGAAGTCGACGACCTAGCCCGTCCATTTCTCCGATGAAGCCGATGCTAGAGTCCGGGATCCGATATGGACAGTGGAGGGACGTCATCACGGAGCCTAGGAGGTGGAGGACCGGATCTACAAAGGTTGTAGTCACTTTCCTTTAGCAATAAAGTCGTTAACTTGCATCGCATCACCTATACATCTAGTTAACGGTCCGTATTAGGGTTTGTAGGCACATGGAAAATTTTGAATTAGCCATGTTTGATCACTTGTGAGACCTCATTAGTGTGCCTAGGAACCCTACAGTTCATGGATTTGATGAACTGGATCTTCAAGCCGTTCCTCGACCAGTTTATCGTCGTATTTATAAACGACATTCTAGTCTACTCCAGGAGTCGAGAGGAGCACGAGCAGCAATTGAGGATTGCATTGCAGACATTGAGAGAGCACTAGCTGTTTGCCAAATTCTCGAAGTGCGCTTTCTGGCTTGATAGTGTGGATTTCTTGGGTCACGTGGTTATGAGAGATGGTATATGAGTGGATCCGAAAAAGATCGAGGTAGTACAGCATTGACCCAGACCCGTTTCAGTGATCGTGGTTCGTAACTTCTTGGGCTTGGCAGGTTATTACCGTCATTTCGTACAAGATTTCTCTCATATCGCTGCACCGATGACCGGGCTGACCCGGAAGGGAGTTCCGTTTCTATGGACTGCAGGGTGTTTTTCATCACTCCATTGAGATGGGAATACGGGTGCGCTTGTCAGGCGCATTACAGATTCCCCCTGCCTAGGATAGGCTGGGCTTTATTAATTATGGGGATCTGAATCTTTGGCAGCCGCGGACTAAGCTGCAGTTAATTACCCATCGCCTTTGGAGCGAGGGAACCTCCGATTGACAGGTCAAACAAGTCATGCGAACTCGATGTGCAGTGTGCGTATGTGTGTCTTGACAGTGTTGGGGAGTGTGTGTGTGTGTGTGAAAAAAGAAAGAATAGCGTCCAAAGGACGCATGGGTGCCAGCGCCTCGCGTGCCTAGCATGCAGGCACTGGGCGCTGGCGCCTCACATGCTTGGCACGTGGGCGCTAGGCGCCGAGCGCTGGCGTTCCACGTGCTTGGCACGCGGACGCTGGGCGTCAGCAGAAAAAGGGACTTGGTCCCTGCACTGGGAGCTGTGCTCCTGATTGACTTTTGGAGTTGAACTCCTGATAAAGAGGACAAAGGGCTTAGCCCCTGCACTGGGAGTTGTACTCCCAAAAAGAAAGATTTATTATTTTATATATGGATGTATGTGTGTGTGTGTGTGTGTGTGTTGAGGAGTTAAACTCCTAAGATATTTTCGGAGCTGATGAAAGAGGACCCCTTTCTATTCCCTTGGGCCTTGGATCTTCCCCAAAATGGGGTTTTTGGAGGTGGGTCTCCTTCTTCCTCCTCTCTATTGGCTGGATCTTGGAGAAAAGAGGGTGAGATTTTATAAATCTCCCCATTTGGAGATTTGATGGAAGATCCGAGCTCCCCTTTGTGGGTTTTGTGGTGAAAACTATCTAATTTTGGAAAAGGAAGAGTAAAACTCTTGATTTAATTGAAAAGGGGAAGAAGGTTTAGAACCTTGAGGATGGAGAAGGAGGCACAAAAACCCTAGATTTTGAGGGAATGAAAATTTATCCTTTATTGCATTATCATATTACCTTGTATACGCTTACAAACTTACATATAGCCCCTTGGGCTTTAAAAAATAGCATTTTGCCCATCCCATGCCTCATGTGCTCATTTTTTTTGCACATGAGCTATAGGCTTTACAAAAATTTGGCTTTATGCCCATTCTCCTTATATTCATGTATAAAAAATTACATCAAAATTATTTATTATATAATTTCATTTTGGCATGGAGGAGGCTGGCCGCGGGGCTCGACTTGGGCACCTGGGCTTGGGCCCACCTGGTTTGGGGTTGACTTTGACTTTGACTTGGTCAACCGGGATATAATTTTTGACCCCAACAAAGTGGCCCCCATCAATAAATGCACACTACACAGGTGGGTCGTGTGCATGAAATTGATGGATCTTCTTTCACGTAGAGGAAACTTGATTTGGTTCCCACTTTGTGGGAAGCTGGCACTGCCCTTTTTACAACATGGACGGTCGACGCTTGACGTGTCTCCAAGACGAAGTATCCATGGTAGAAGTTTCCCCTGCACGGAGTGATTTGGTTCCTGCTTTTTAGGAAGACGGAACTGCCCTTTTTACGATATGGACGGCCGACGCTTGACGCATCTCCGAGACGGAGTGTCCGTGGTAAACATTTCCCCGGCATGGAATGATTTGGTTCCCGCTTTGTGGGAAGCCGGTACTGCCCTTTTTACGACATGTACGGTCGACGCTTGACGCATCTCCGAGACGGAGTGTCCGTGGTAGAAGTTTCCCCGGCACGGAGTGATTTGGTTCCCGCTTTGTGGGAAGCTGGCACTGCCCTTTTTACGACATGGACAGTCGATGCTTGACGCGTCTCTGAGACAGAGTGTCCGCGGTAGAAGTTTCCTTGGTACGGAGTGATTCGGTTCCCGCTTTGTGGGAAGCTGGCACTGCCCTTTTTATGACATGGACGGTTGACGCTTGACCTGTCTCCGAGGCGGAGTGTCCGTGGTAGATATTTCCCCGACACGGAGTGATTTGGTTCCGACTTTGTGGGAAGCCGGCACTGCCCTTTTTACGACATGGACAGTCAATGGCATGAAGTGTCGCTGGTTGATTTCGAGTCGAAGCATAATTCCGACAGGGAGGGCAGATACCCCGAGGCGAAGCATGATTTCGACATGGGGTACACTTTGAGACGAAGCATGATTCCGACGTAGAGATTGCTGATTTGATTTGATTTGGGTTGACATCAGCATCGCTACACTGGAATACGGTACCAGAAGCGAATCATCATTAGCCATGAGATGGTTTGGGGATTTTGGTTTTGGTTCGGCATCAGCACCGTTACATTGGAATATGGTACCAGGAGCAAATCATCATTTGCCATGAGAGGTTTTCCCTCGTTCCTGGTTTAATGACTTAGAGGTCATTTGTTCCCAGTTTAACAACTTAGAGATCATCTGTTCCCAGTTTAAAGACTTAGGTGTCTATTGGATCGATTTGGAATTTCGGGGTAGGGGTTGGCATCAGCGTTGCTAACACTGAAGCACAAGTGCCAGGAGCAATTCATCATTTGCCTTTCCCTGTTGTGGAGCGATGGCTTAGGAGACAGGTTTAGGTCCATATCACCTAAGACTTTTCAATTTTATGAGCCGTAATGGTCACATAAAAGCATTTTCTCCCTACGAGTCGAAAGGATCCCGTATGTGTATTTTCTCCTTAGGAGTCGTGAGGACTCCTAAGTGTGTTTTCGTTGTGGGTCATAAGGATCCTACGAAGGTGTTTTCTTACGAGTTAAGAGGATCTTGCAAGTTTGTTCTCCTCATGTATCATGAGGACACATGAGCGGGTCTTCCCAAATAGAGCATAATTCCAAGGGCGGAGACCGGCCGCTGGATGGGTGATTGCGGTAGGGTATGGGTATGATGAGAATTATTTGAGCCCGTGGATTATATACGGTTTTGCAGGATGTATGATCCAGACCGTAGGGCCGGGAGAATTTTAGGACTTTGTTGGCGTCTGCATCGCTGTACTGGAATATGGTACCATGAGCGACTCATCATTCGCCGTTGGGATATGAGATTTGGAATTTGGTTGGCGTCTGCATCACTGCACTGGAATATGGTTCCAGGAGCGACTTATCATTCGCCATTGGTTTTTTTTTACCGCGATTGCTCTATCATTTCATCTTTTCTTATCGTGAAGGTTGCGATTGCCCTATCATTTCGGCTATTTATTCGCGGTTGCCCTATCATTTCGGCTTTATTTTTCATCTTTATTTTACTCTTTGATTTTTATTGCGAGTTGCCCCATCATTCCGGCTATTTATTTTCATTTTTATTTTACTCATTGATTTTTATTGCGAGTTACCCCATCATTTCGGCTTTTTTTAATTTATTTACACGTTTGTTTTTTTCTTTTCTTTTTTTTACATCCCTAGTTTAACGACTTAGAAGTCGAATGTTCCCAGTTTAACGACGTGGTGGTCAGTTATTCCCAGTTTAACGACGTGGTGGTCAATCGTTCCCAGTTTAACGACATGGTGGTCAATCGTTCCCAGTTTAACGACATGGTAGTCAGCTATTCCCAGTTTAACGACGTGGTGGTCAACTGTTTTCATAGAAAGGCGGATGTCTGAGAGAATCAGTTTCACGAAGGACTTCGGTCTCCATTTGCATGAAATTGGTAGTCGCAACTTGACTGTTTGTTAACACGCCTTTAGACAGTTCTATCTCTCCTGCCTTATATTGCTTTTCGACTCAATATTTGAAGACGAAGCAATCCTCAATGGCATGACCTATCACTCTGTGATAGGGGCGATATTTGGGGTCATCGGTCATATTCGCTTCTTGCGGTCTCTTTAATTATGGCAGTTGTAGACCGTTTCTTAGGGCGTCCTTTAATATCTTGTGGACTTTGTCTCTTTTGAAGGAATAGGCTTTATCCAGTTTCTCTTTTAGAAGCGATTCCCCTCCCCCTCCCAACATCGGTTTTCGAGGTTGGTCAGTATTAGGTTCGTCTGTTGTCCGATTACGACGTTCGGTGTACGTATCGGAGGGACTGGAGGCTGATCGCTACCGTTTTTCGTGAAGGTGCTCCACTCTTGGGCAGAATGGGGTATCAGTTGGCTTCCTCCGGGTATCAATCCCTGGCTCATGAACCAAAATTTGATTTTGATGTAATTACAATTGGGCGATTTGGATCGTGAGATCTGCCACGACGTTTGCCAGCTCGTCGACTTTGGAATGGACCTTGGCCAACTTCTCGTCCCTGTCCTGAAGCTGCCTTTGAAGCCATTAGAATAACACTTGTTCTGTAATTCCGAACGTGACAACGGGATCATTTTTACCGCCTGAGCTTGATCCGGGGAGAACCACGGGCTCCTTTGGCTTATCAGCCTGAGCGGGCTCTTCATTATTTAGACTGAGTCGACGTTGGGTAGCGTCAACCATATCATCACCATGGCTATGAAGTATAGGAGGGTTCGTTTCTTCATGTCCGACCATATAGACAATGTGGACCACATATCCAGCCATCTCTTTATCTTTGGCGGCTGATTTTGTAGAGCAGTTTGGGTTTTGGAAATTCAAAAATTTTAATATGGCTAGAGCCCTAGCCCTTTTGTTGGCTCTGTATCTAAGCCTCTTCTGTCTCAGCTTCTCTGTTTTGAGCGCTTGGCAGGCTTCTGCTCTTCGAGAAGCTGCCATGGGCCGAGTGATGGGGAGTCTTGAGAAGATATCCGCTCGCATGTCAGTTGAAAGTATCGCCTGGGCTTGCCCGCGACGTCTGAAAACTTTTTTTATTCTGACAGCTTTGCCCCCAGCTAGGGCCATGGAGAGCCATTCGAACACCGACTTGCGTTTAGGTCGGGGCGCCCTCGAGACCGCCGCATTTGGCCTCTTGCCTTTCGAGGCCAGTTTTTCTGTTACCGGAGCTTGAGGAGCTGGGATGACGTTAGCCGACATGAACAGAATAGAGCCAAATGGTAGCGGCAACTCCTTCCATTGTCGCCTGAGACTGGCCGGGAGGACCGTCCTGGCGTCCATCTTCATCGTGTAGGAGATGGGAGCTGTGTCGAGAGCTGAGCTGATCCTCGGAGACATTTTGTTGCGTCCGGAGATTGCAATTTGAAATTTGTTAACCTGCACGAAGAAGCATGATTTCAGTGCAGGTAATCGATATGTATATTTATTGAGTTTGCATGAACGCCTAACCCGAAACATGGGAGGAGAGATAAGTCCCACCGGGCATGCCGGAATCTGTGGGGTGTTTTTCGTTACCCTATTGAGATGGGAATACGCGTGCGCTTGTCAGGCGCATTACAGATTCCCCCTGCCTAGGGTAGGCTGGGGTTTATTGATTGTGGGGATCCGAATCTCCGGCAGCCGCGGACTAAGCTGCTGTTAATTACCTCCCGCCTTTGGAGAGAGGGAACCTCGGATTGACGGGTCAAAAAAGTCATGCGAACTCGATGTGCAGTGTGCGTATGTGTGTCTTGAGGGCTTTTGGATATATCGGGGCCCTTGCAGAGTTTTACGGGGGTCCTGCTACCCGGATAGGGGCTGGGGGTCAAGGGGACTAGCAGCCCCTTTGCGGGGTGCGGAGCAGCGCCCCGTTAGAAATTTTTTCTAATGGGGACAGTGTTGTGGAGTGTGTGTGTATATGTGAAAAAAGGAAAAATAGCGTCCAAAGGACGTGTGGGTGCCAGCGCCTCGCGTGCCTAGCACGCGGGTACTGGGCGCGGAGCGCCAGCGCCCCATGTGCTTAGCACTCGAGCGCTGGGCGCCAACGCCCCATGTGTGTAACATTTCAGAAAAATAAAATATTAATTTTTGGGAATTTATATAATTAAATAATAAATATTAGGAATATTTTAATGGTGCGGTATAATTAAATACCGATAATTTAGGAAATAGCGGGAAGTTAAATTGAATGGCGATTTTTGGAAGAATTTATGTGGTTTAAGCAAATTATAAATCCGTTATGATTAATTATATTCTATTTTAATGCTAATCTCGATTAAATATCACTAATCGTGCATTAAGCTTGATTTGTGCACATGACATGCACCATGTCATGTTACACACTTATTTCATTTTGAACCATGACAATTTGTTTTCTTTATATGTATATGGGTTGTATTTGTTTTTGGGTTTAAAAGAAAAGGTTTTGGAATAGAAAAGAAAAAGAATAAAGAAATGAGTATGGGCTAGAGAGAGAAGAGAGAGAGAGGTGAGGGGTCATTTGACCATTGTTCCCATTTGTTTTCTCTCCACTCTCTTCATCATTTTCCCTTCTCCTTTCTCCTATGGCTTCCCTCCTCCCTCCACCTCCTCTACCTCCTCAAAACTCCCACTTTTCTACCTCAAAACACATCATTCCCTTCACTAAAAACATGCACAAGCTCACTGCAAGCATTTTGGACCAAGAAAGTTTGGATTTTCAAGACTTGGGACTACTCAAGAAAATTCTTGAGTTGCCAAATAAGCTAATTCTTTCACCATTAGTATAGTGTTTCATTCACTTTAGCATCTTTACATGTTTAGAAGTGTTTTAGTGGAGTTTAGTGAACTTAGAAAATTCCTAGATGAGGTTTGAGGAATTCTTGAATTTAGATAGTGCAATTGAGGTTAGTAGAGGCCATACAACCCCTGTAGTGATTGTGTTTTGGACCTAAACCTGAGACTTAACCCCAATTCACAAACTTAGAAATCCCCGATATCGGATTTGTGTTGGATTTGTGTTGTTGTTTAGTGATCTGCTATGACCCGGGGCACCTGAAAATTTTATAGCGATTACTGTGAGTCGTGCAGGCAACCTAGAAGCTACCCTGAAGACACGAGCCCCAACCCCTTCACTCTGGCAACAAATATATTCCCATTGGCCGCAAATTGCGGCCTAGGTAGTGTGGAAATGATTCGTGTTTGTTTTATGGCTTTATCTTCAGTAAACTAGACCCTCCACATGTGCAAAATTGGCTAATTCAACCTAGGGTAAAATCTGGGGGTGTTTTCTTGAGTTGCTGCTTTGTTTTGCGACTTCGTTTTAACTTGAATTTTGGTATTTGGGTTTTGACTCGGTGGTGTGACGTTTGCACGTCAATCTCGAGGGTTGTTGGTTATTCTTGCATGCGTAGACCATAGGTTTTAACCTATGTGCGCTTCGTGTGTTGTTTTGGTTTTGAATTGGATTTTAATGCGACATGATATGTTATGACATGTAGGTACCTCCGCGTGAACTTCGGTATGACAAGCAAGAGCATGGCGGCATCGACTTCGGTAAGCAAGGATCAAAGTGAGTAGATATATATCTACGGGGGAAGTCGGGTGGATGGCGTATAGCACCCCCACAGTTTTGTAGTATAGCATGAGATACGTTTTTATATATATTATATATGCATTTTGAGACGTAAAATATTAGCAAGATAGGCTTTAGGAAGTCATGGGTTAGTGTAGCGTAATTGAAAGTTAGTGTCTTAGTTTAGTTTCTTAGTCGCGAAACCCTAGAGTAATGATTTGTACACGCGCGCGCGCACGCATACATTTGATTTTCTTGTACGTATACACACACATACACATACATGTATGTGAGTATGTATATATATGTGTATACATATACATGGGTGATGAGGATAGTATATGACACGTAGAGTTGAGCCGATGTGATTGGGCATGATGCCGTGAGATCGGTGATGTGATTTGGGTCATGTTATGAGATACATATTATATTTGCGGATTGATGGGCGTGGTGTTTTCATACACACGCGTATATATGTTGATGGTATCGGTATGTACTAAACTTAGATCAGTACCCTGTTCCGGATATTATGATAATGATATCGTATGGATATTGAGGTATATGTGATAGGCGACCCGTACCCCAATTTTGGGATTCCGTATGATGGATTTACCGTACGAGATATAACTATGATAATAGATCCGCACTCTTGAATCGAGGATGTCGTTTTATATATTTTATCGTATGTGACGCTATTGAGGCGGGATCACCGACTACTGGATATACATATCGACTCAGATTTAGGTGGATTTCCTTACCCTTGGTTAGTCTCTTAGCTTGTCCTGTAGTTTACTTAGTAGATGTTAGAGTTGGGCGCGAGTCATACTTATTTCCAAAACTAACGAATCGTGAGTATTTTAAAGACAGGCCAAAGGATACTACGGATATTTCAAAGGACGTACCTTTTCTTAAAAACACCGTAGCCCCTATTTTCTAAACACCACGATTCGTGCGATTTTAGACACCAAAAACTGTATGAATCGTATGTAGAAATGTATATTCTTATTTGTTGCGTTTACTTTTCATTGTCCATATATTCATGTTGTTATTATCGCATTGCATGCTTATACTTGTGATTCTTGTTTAATTATCAACCCATGCTGTCAGGACACTAGCACCATTACCGATGATGCGTATGTTCACAATCACTTTCTTGCCGGCTCACACACATCATCATCGGTAATTGCCATGACACGTACACTTTAGAAATATTACTTCATTGATATCACTTGCTAGTTGATAGTTCCGATATATCATTACGGTGTTAGTTTAGATATTGCATTCTTAATTAGATACGCATGCATGTTTAAATATTCATTTGCCATGCAATATTATAGGGCCAGTCCGGATTGCCGGAGCCCGGTATTCACTATTATTGACTCTTCATTTTTGGATTTTGGATTTTTCCATGAGATTTCTGGATTTGGAGAAACCACAAGATTTTATAAACTCATTTATCATTTTCAAAAGATAAAAAGTGCGATTTTCTCGTGATATGATGTGAGATACGTCCACCATGAGTTTTCTCGGCTCTTGAGCGATATCATACACCCAATTCGAGGAAGAGGAGGAATCGTCTGAGGGTGCATGGTGGACCCGTTGCGGTACTCCGGAGCAAGATGGTCGCAGATGATGGCGTTGAGCCTGGCAGGGGAGCACTACCGACCGGTTATTTATGACGCGGCGGATATCTGGAGGATACCGACGTAGTCGTGAGATTTGCCTATTTTGGGCCAGTCCGGATTTCCGGAGCCCAAGGGCCAGTCCGGAGCCCGAGATTTTGAGACTTTGAGATATTGAGATTATATGATATGGGCCAGTCCGGATAGCCGGAGCCCGAAATATTGGATATTTGGATATATGTTTTGTGTCGATACTTGACACGGATTTTATGTTGATTTCATTGATGATACCTCGATTTTTATATACAGAAATCTCACAAATTTAAGAAAACAGTTTTCTCATTAAGATGTATTCTGTTTTCATGCATTCATACATCATATATATGATATGTTGCTACCTGAGGCGCAGACACGAGCACTTGGTATTACACTTATATATAGATGTTACCTTGCCTTTATCTAGATGCTTCAAGCTGTATTATTTTGAGCATATTATTATCGTATGACCTAGGATTGAGTCATACATGTGATTTCTGCTCGGTGATGTTTTCTACTCACGAGTTGGCAACTCACCCCCGTTGTGCCACAGTTTCTTACTGGTTTTGCCTACAGGTTTCGTTGTGACTTGCTGGCACACTGCTTCCTTCCGGGTGATTGCCTTGGTAGGTGGGTTCACTCGTATCGTGACTACCATTGTACCTTATTTACTTTCAGTTGTATCTAGTAACTCCATCAACCAGACTGTATTATTTTGATTGCCTTAGAAGACCAGTTGTATATTCTTTCAACCTTAGAGTCGCGCTCGTATTATTATGGTTTCTAGTTTTCCTTTGGTTTTCTTCTGAGTTTTGATCCTCGTCCTTCGGCTTTGTATATTATATTGCTTGCGTGGTTGTGACCGCCAATTGGCGAAGAGCTGGCTCCCGCTTGGGGATGCCTTTATATTATGCTTGTTTGTACTCGTTTGGGGCCAGTATTTACAAAGGAAACTCTGCCGAAAATTTTTGGAAAAGACATGATGTTTTAAAAATGCATACTACGGCTTATTTTTTTTAAACCACTTGTTTTAAAACTAAACTTTTCCTTCTCTCTCTTTTCAAATGGTTTAGATTTCTGGGATTTTTTGGCTTACTTGAATTAGATGGGGTCCTATAGACTTCATATGATTCAAGTGCCAGTCACGTGCTATTTTCGGGTCATGACAAAGTTGGTATCATAGCGTTAGGTTTAACCTTGGTTTGAGTCTATGTTTGACTATGCGGAGTCTAGGGCGTATATATATATATATATATATATATATATATATATATATATATTCGGAACCTAAGCTTGACCTTACAGAACTTAGACTTGGTCGAGAGGGTATTAAACCCGAACTTTCGTCGCATGGATTGACCTTGGTTGATAGAGTAGGTGACTTAAGTAGAGTGACGTACCATGTGTATATTCTGCGGCATACTTACGATACGCTACTACGCTTAAGAAACCTTAGGATGTACATTTCTTTGCACCATATTATATTCATTCATATGATCTATCCTCATCGATATCGGTTGGTGGTTTTGTTACCACGATTGCATGGGCAGAGAGAGTTGCGGTTAGAGTCACGGTCAGCACGAGCTCGTCTTGGACAAGAACTGACCAGGATGTATTCCAGTGACACACGATTGCATAGATGTGTCGTTTTATTGTGTTTTCACGCCATGAGCGTTTGATGGATTGCTTTTACAAAATTTCTCGAACGTGCAGATCAGAACCCGAGGATTGGGCCACTGATAGAGGCCGGCTAGAATGTGATGACCGTCAATGCACCATTATTCTTGATGATCGAGGCACTGTTTAGCATGCGGACGAATGAGCCAAATGTTGTTGCGACTGACAAGATACCTCCCCAGATGTTTGAAGCTATTGCAGCAAGAGTTTATACTTAGAGGTATGATAGAAGATCGCTTGTTACCCATGGATGAATGACTAGGACATGTGGTTCGTTTGCACACCCCGATGCGAGGTCATCAGATTGATTTATATCAGCTAGAGAAGACTTCACGCAGGTACGTTGAGAGTCGATAGAAGACGATCGAATGTCAGAAATTCATTTTTCCAAGTTTAAGGTATTCGGAAAAAACATGCAAGTAATTCTGTGGACCCTCTAGAAGAATGAAACCCTAACTCGATATAATGACCATGGGAACGCTTTTGAACCTTAGGGTTTGCGGCAGTTCCGCGGTGCCATTAATGAGGCTTGGGTTTACCCTTCTACGGTTGGTCCATAGATACTATGGCATGTACTGGATATTATTAAACTATACTCAAGAGTTGAGTTCTTGGGGAATTATGGGACTTGACGAATCGATCGAAAGGTTTGACGTCGTCCGGATATCATGTGATGGGATACATTACTTAGGAGACTCTAGGTATGAGTATAGCCGTTGTAGCACAGTTCTTACAGCTACGAAGAGACGAGTCCGAATCAGTCGACATTAGAAAAAAGCGGAGTAAGAGGTTAGTAAGAGATTTTGATGAGATGACGTTCCACTCCGTTGACATCAGAGATATGATACGCATGCAGAGGTATCGAATATGGATATATCTTCCAGAAGGAGTCGTGATGAGTATGCAGCCGTTTCGGAACAAGAAGTAGATTTAGTAAAGGGTGATAACTTCCGGGCAGTTCAGTAGAAACGAGATTTGGGAGAGACCCTGACAGGATCTTTCTGGAGATACTAAACCAGGAGACTTGGACCCAGGAACGGTCGTATTTCACACACCCAGTAGGCCAGAGTTCGGCACCATCGACGAGACATGTTAAGAGTGATCATGATAGTTGGTCACAGGTCTATAGAGGATGTGCCAGAGCGGAACTGTTCCGTCATCATTTCCATATTGGGCCGTTGAGACGAGGAGCTATGTAACTAGCAATTCGCAGTGAGAGACAAGAGCCTAAAAGCACCATGCGCCAGGCTATGAACAGGAGGCAAGTAAATATCTTACTCTTCTAGTTTTGGATGCACCGATACCTTCTCGACTTTGAAGGAAGGACATATTGACGACAGTGTTTACGATTTGCGATTTGGTGATTCGAATTTCACGTGTCCGTTATTTTGGACTTTGATATTTTGGGCGATTTATTACATGATTGAGATTTTGTATACCTCAGTTGCACTCGACTTCGATTTGATGTTGTTTGATTTTGATTTCATGCCTATGATATGTAGGTGATTTAACTTGTACATTCGGTGTAGTTTTCATGTACTTTTAGTACTTTGATTCGATTTTTTGCACGCTGATGCACGGGGTTGTGAGATTATATACCACGGTATACCTGATTTGGATTGAGATGTGTTGTATACCGTCGATTTTGATTGTGATACTCGATATTTATTTTCGTGCACCTTGTGCACTTGATTTGGATTCTTGCGCATACTTGACGCGCTTGATGCAATTTTGGTGCACACCAGATGCACTAAATCGGGATTCTTCGTGCATATCAGATGCACCTGATATTGTTGTCAGGCATACTCGTTGCCCTTGACAGGTGTTTTCGTGCACACCCGTTACACTTAGATGTTGTTTCTGTGTACATGTATGGCACATTCGTTGATTTCGATTTCCGTGTGCACCAAGCGCACGTGGTTTTATGATATACATTTTGGGATTGATTTCTTTTAGAGCAGTATATTTTATGATATTTACTATTTGGTATAGTAGCTAAGCAGGACTAGTCAGAGGACAGTTCCTGAATATGTTTTTGCATGCATTGATAGTTATCGAAGGGATTTCCAAAAAGGAGTTATAGTCTCAGTATTTACCCACGTGTCCAGGATGACACGGGGCATTTAACAAAGGAAACCCTTCTAAATTATTTTTCAAAACGGCGGGACGTGTATGTTAAACAAAAGGTGTATATATATATATATAGTTATTTTCTTACAATAGACGTCCGCCACTGTGTCGTGATACACGCATTGCACAGTGATTAGAAAAGAGTTTGGCATGCATTTCTTTCAGATATTTTAACGATGCGTACATGTATAGTTTGATGTATATCTTGTTGGTTTTCGTATTGGGCTTTGACATTGGTGTCTTCACCATAACTCCGATGATTGCGGGATGCTTGACGGAGTTTTGATTTTGGTTTATATACTCGTTTTCATGCGCATGCATTGTGCTACGATGCGTTTTATGTGCAGGGTTCTCTAGCACGGCAGCAAGGTTTCGGGAGGCATCTCTCATGCCATATTAAAATTTTGCCGTTCTAGCTAACCCTAACCCTAGAATCGTATACTAGAAATCTGATGGAATAGAATGCAAACTACTTTGCAAGTAAAGTGAGCAAGGAATACAACCTTTGTAGACCGGTCCTTCACTTCAATAGCTCCGTGTAGTAGTCCCTTCACTTCGATCGTGAACTCCGGACTCTACAGAGGCTCCTATGAAGAAATGAACATGCTTGCATCGAAGTCTTTGAGGCCGAAGATGATTTACGTTGAGGAGACACTAACCCAAGCTATCTCTTCACTAATTATGAAATTAGTGAAGCAAATACCCTATACTAAATGGCAAGTAGTAGAGGATGATGAAGTAGGAAGTGGGCTCACTTTAGATTTCATTTTTTCATATTTTTTCTTACATCTCCATTGAGGATAGAAAGCTTTTTGAGGAGGAAGAAGAAGAATGAACTCAAGTGATGAATGAATAATTCATGAGGTTAGAATGCAACCATGGTGAGTTATCATCTCATGCCAAACTCATGTAGAGAATAAACTATGGTGTATGGTTAAAGTTGGATTAACAAATATCTTAAGCTAGACAAATAAGTTGACTAAGTCTTTGTTCTACTAGCTTCTCCAAGCTTAACCTTAACTTAATCCAAATGTTTGAATTGCTTAAGACAAATAAAACCCTAATTTTAACCCTAGCATGGAATAATTCTCATACTCATATGTTGCATTTGTAAGCTAGCATAACATAAACATGTACACAAATATACATATCACATATATGCAATGTGCACATTAAGTAAGAAAAGAAATCATAAGTGAGCTTAATATTAGTTAATGTAAATTAACATATCAAATATATAATTATACATTAGATTATCAAATCAACTCTTGATTTAATAATCTGGCTATATCATATATAACCGACTAATATTTATATGTAACAACTTATCGAATCAACTCTTGATCCGATAACCCGTCTATATCACATATAACCGACCGATGTCATAAATCAGGAGAATAGAATACGGTATCTCATATTGTATTAATCTCAGTCCCGCACATATCACATATGTGCTCCTACTCCATTTCGCTTGAGCCAGTAAACCTCTGTGTAGGACTCTGAAGACTCATCAATACGCCAGCAGTAGGTAATGATCATATCAAACACCCACAAGCCGCAAGCGATCTGCTAAACATAACGGCCATCCGGGTATTGAGGGATAAGAAGATAAACAAGCAAGCCTGCCCATACTCCTGCGAATCCAATCAGTAACACTACCGTATAGTCCGGTCTCTTCGTCCGATATGTCGCATATCTCGTCTAGGGATGGTAAACGTCAGACCCCGGTAACTCGATAAGTCGTGTCGATATGAGGCTTATAACGGGTCGAGAAACTACTGATAACACTTACCAGTATATCTCTGAAGCAGCCCTGACCAGGGACTTCCTGTTATAGCCAATCGAGCACAGCGCAACATCAACCCCTAATACCGGGAGAGACGAAACCTTTTCTATCGCTCATTGCCTCCATGTGATTCGGGACTGTACCCAAAAGCCACCGTTTTGAACGTTCTCTTGAATGTGGTAAGGTGGAATTCAAAGCACGGTAGGAATCACACAAGACTCTATGACGATCTCGGGTCTACAGAATAATCTGTACCAGTGTCACCAGAGAACTGCCATCTGACGTGAGGTATAATACCATCTAGGAGTTCTCGGAGAGGCCGTTCAGTGTACCCAGTCTCCACTGAGCACCCGTATACTGTCTCTGATGTCAAACACCAATGGATATGGGATCATCCATCGCCCATCTACATGGGTCGAGAAGCTATACGCTAGTCTACTCTGGTATATCGATGCCCTGTCTCGATACACCCACGACTAGGAATATTTGAAGGATGTACTTAACGAATACTCTGTCCCCACTAGTATGATCTGCAACATAGTCCTGGTAGTCAAGTACTCATCCTAAGGGCTTTATCAACATGTAACATAGAGACAATCAGTGTTCATGTTAAGATAAAGAGCAACCAGATAGCATACTATCATGTCGAGTAAGAAAGTCCTCCATGTATATGTCCAAGCATCCACTACAATATACATCGTATGTACAGTAATGGCCTCTAGGGCACACATATAACTAACATTATGTATTTATGATTTTGGAGCCCGACGACTTGATCTTTTTACTGAAATGTTTTAGTATTTGAGGGGAATGAAAAGTTATCCTTTTTTCATTATCATGTTGTCTTATATAGGCTTACAAACTTACATATAGCCCCTTGGGCTTTACAAAATGGCATTTTGTCCATCTCATGGCTCATGTGCTCATTTCTTTTGCACATGAGCCATGGACTTTACAAAAATTTGGCCTTATGCCCATTCTCCTTATATTCATGCATAAAAAATTACATCAAAATTATTTATTACATGATTTCATTTTGGCATGGGGGAGGCTGTCCGCAGGGTTCGACCTGGGCTTGGGCCCAGTTGACCTGGGCTTAGGCCCACCTGGCTTGGGGTTGACTTTGACTTTGACTTGGTCAACCGGAGTGTAATTTTTGACCCCGACATGGACTAAGACATCTGAGCAGAGTTTTTAGCAATTGAAGACTCATTGGATGACTGCACCTGTTCTATTTTTGCCTTTAGGCTCAGGCGGTTATGTTGTTTGTTGTGATGCTTCTCGAGTTGGTCTAGTTTGCGTGTTGATGCAGCACGGCAAAGTCATCACTTATGCTTCTCGGCAGTTGAAGAAGGATAAGCAAAACTTCCTCACTCACGATCTAGAGATAGCCGTAGTGGTCTTTGCACTCAAGATTTGGAGGCATTACTTATACGGAGAGTCGTGCCACATCTTTATAGACCACAAGAGCCTAAAGTATATCTTCTAGCAGCGGGATCTGAACTTGAGGTAGCGCCGTTGGATGGAGCTCATAAAGTACTATGATTGTGATATCCTTTATCATCCAGGAAAGGTAAATGTTGTAGCCGATGCTTTGAGTCGGAAGCCCGGAGGTAGCTTATCTCATTTGAGCACAGTTCAGAGACAGTTTTCTGCAGATTGGCAGGTTTTATGCGGCAGTGGTGTACATTTTGAGTTTACATCCACAGGAGGACGGCTTGCTCATGTCCACGCCCGTCCACTTTTGCTTGATCACATCAGGGAGGCATGGTCCGACGATGCCCATTTTTCTGAGATTATGGAGCAGGTTCGGCAGGGGAGAGATTCGGAGTTTGCGATCGATAGCAAGGGAGTGCCACGGTTTGGGAATCGTCTATATGTACCCGATTCTGAGGGGCTGAGACATGGGATTTTAGAGGAGGTACATCAATCAGTATACAGCGTTCATCCGGGTTCTACCAAGATGTATCATGATTTGAAAGATGTCTACTGGTGGGAGGGGATGAAGAGAGATGTTTCTGATTTCGTTTCGAGTTGCCTGATTTTTCAGCAAGTCAAGGCCGAACATCAGAGACCGGCAGGAGAGTTGCAGCCTATGCCCATTCCGAAGTGAAAATGGGAGCATATCTCCATGGAATTCGTTGTGGGTCTACCTAGATCCAGTCAAGGGTATGACTCCATCTGGGTGATTGTAGATCGGTTGACGAGTGTGGCTCACTTTCTCCCAGTGAAGACCACTTTCGGGTATGCTCGGTATGCTTAGCTCTATATTGATGAGATTGTGCAGTTGCTTCGACTTGTATGGTTTCCAACAGAAGCACTCAGTTTACCAGCCATCTCTGGAAGAAACTTCGGGATACTTTAGATACCCGTTTGAGTTTCAGTACCGCTTTCCATCCGCAAACCGATCGTCAGTCAGAGCGAACAATTCAGACTCTCGAGGATATGCTCCGAGCGTATGCACTGGATTTGGGTGGCAGTTGGAATCGTCACTTGCCCTTGATCGAGTTCTCCTACAAAAATAGTTTTCAGGAGACGATTCAAATGGTACCTTTCGAGGCCTTGTTTAGGAGAAAGTGTCGATCGCCGATCTGTTAGGCCGAGCTCAGCGAGAGTAGGATTTAGGACAACAATTAGTTTAGGAGACTACGGAGAAGATCCAATTGATTCAGGATAAGATGAGAGCAGGTAGAAGTCATATGTCAATCGCCGTCGCCGCAGACTTGAGTTCATTGTGGGTGACCATGTTTTCTAACGGGTCTCTCCGATGAAGGGTGTGATGATGTTTGGAAAGGAGGGAAAGCTTAGTCCCAGATATGTGGGTCCCTTTGAGATTCTTGAGTGAGTCAGTTGCCTATCGTTTAGCATTTCCGCCCAGCTTTCCGGATGTACACCTTGTGTTTCATATATCTATGCTTCGTAAGTACCTTCATGACCCTTCTCACGCGATTCAGTATCAGACGATTCAGCTGGAGCGCGATCTTTTTTTCACCGGGCAGCCGGTAATCATCCTGGACCGGAAGTGAAGAAATTGCAGTCAAAGGTATTACCTTCCGTGAAGGTTCTGTAGCATGGCCCGAATAGCGAAGATGTCACATGGAAAGCCGAGAGTGAGATGCGAAAGAAATTTCCCCATCTCTTTAAAGGTATGCGTAGTTAGATTTTAAATTCGGGGACCGGATTTCTTTAAGGGGTGAAAATTGTAACATCTTAAAATTTATTACAGTTAATTATAATTTAATTAGCGATATAACATGTGTTATTTAATAAAACATAGTTAATAAATATTTTTGTTACACACACACACACATATACATACATATACATATTTACACACATACACACACACATATGTATACACTTAACCTAAGATTAGCAATATGTTATTTTAAACCAAATACCAAATTATGTAGCCATGAAAATAAACCTATAATTTCTTTCTTAACTATTTAGCAAAATTCATTTTTGTTTTATCTTTTAAGAAAATAAATAAATAATAAAGATGGCATGAGACATGGAGGTATGGGCTTGATGGCTTGTGTATTAAATGAGAGAATGGTTGTGAATGGCTAATTTTAGTCATTCTTCTTTTTCTTCTTCTTCTTCATTCTTTCTTCATCTCCTCTACATAAAATCCTTCTATACCTCCCAAACAAATCTCTCTCTCTCTCTCTCTCTCTCACACACACACACACACACACACACTTAAAAATCACCACAAAAATCACATCTTTTCCTTCCAAAGCTCATGTGGAAGCCAAGTGTTCTCCCTTGAAGCCACTTGCAAGATTAGGAGCCCCCCCAGCTAATCTAGAGGTAAAAACACCACTTCTGTAAATCCTCGTTCCCATCTATGAATTTTTCCTACATTTCCCAAGTCCCTGAATGTTATCCCATTTTTCCCGTATTGTTATTTTGTGTGAAGATTAGTTGCTTGGGTTGTAGTGTTTGTTTTTCTAAACCAATTAAAATCAATCCAAAACCAAAACAAAATACTTATACTAAAACCCAGCCCAAAACAAATAATCAAAATCCTTAACTCCTCAGCCCAAGAAAATAAATGAAAATAAAACTAAAGGAATTAATTAACCTTGCCGGCCTGGCCCAAGCGAGCCCAAACCCCTTACCCGCGCTCACGCGACCCAACCCGTTAGCATTCTTTCCTTCTTCCCCCTCGAACTCATTTCCCGCTCGTTTCCTCCTTCGTTGCAACCCACATCGTGCCCACGTCGTCGACGCCTCTACTGCGTGCCCCACGACCTCGACCACGACCCCTCGAGCTCCTCAAACCCCTTTCTCTCTCCCTCCTCACTCTCGATCTCCAACTCACTCCTCTTCTCTCTCTCCGAACTCCCAGCCTCACTCCCATAACCCACTGCATCACGACGACGACGACGACGACCACGACAGTCACCTCATCCTTCCTCCCTCACATCTCTCCCCTCCTCACCCACTACTCCGCCCCCTACACTGCCTCACCCCCTCACCTGCACACCCAATCCACCGTGAGCTCGAGTCTCCCCTGCACCCTCACACCGGCGAGCTCCCCGCTGCACCGGAACCACATCGTCGACCTCTACATCCTCAGCATCATCCCCATCACCTCCAAACCCGAGCCCCACTACCCCTCTCTCTCTCTCCAAAACCACCAAGCTCTGAACCCCCGCTATGCCATCACCAGAGCGACCACTGACGACCATCGTCGACCCCAGCACGCCCTGGAGATCCACAGCACCACACTCCGCCTCCAGTGATCGCGAACCGTCTCCGGGCAACTCCGACGATGAACCCGAAACGCGAGCCGAGGCCATGAATCCAAACCATGCCGTTCGTCACGCGTTCGTGTCGTTGCCACTGCCGTGCGTCGCCAAAGCGTCTCCAGGAAAGTACCCTACTTGCTACATGCTAGTTCATACTGTTACATTTCTAAAACCTATTAATTCCATGTCCATAACTCGTGAAAACTTATACGAGACAAGTGCTTGATGTAAAACTCGAACAAAAACCTTCACTTAAACTGACGAAAATTGATCGTATAATCTGGCCTATGTGATAATGAACATTGTGTAGAAATTTGACTGAAAAATATGATTGTTACTGGCTTAAACGATCACCCCCAATTACACCCGTAAAAAAAACTGAGAATTTCCCGCACCTGAAACTTGTTAAAATCATAATTAATTGCTTAGATATTGAAATGATGCGTTCGAGGGATCAGATCGAAGCCGACTCGATGACCTAGAACCACATATAAGATTTGAATTATTCCTATACTTAAAACACGACAGAAACCGGTTCAGTGAGCGGCTCTGGACTGCAGTCCAAAGCAGCTCTGGCTGTTGATTTCTATCCCGTAATGCTCACTACTTTGCTGCCTGAACTTGTGTATTGCGGAAATCTAAACCTTATTGAATATGAAACTGGTAGATAAATAACGCAAGTGATTTCACCCCTATTCACCGTCGTTTGCTATTTAAACTGCAATTTAAAAGAACAGGACGTATAGCAGTCCCAAACAGAAACTGAACTGATACCCTAGTATTGAACAGTGCATAACTTATGATGTAGAGACGCGATTGAGAATCCATCTGGTGCGTTAGAAACCCTATTGAAAACCCTAAATTTTATTCAACTGTAACATCGCTAAATTCTGATCCCAACTGGGTGAAAATTGTGCCGCAAAACGGACGTTCAGTTCAGAAACTGAATTTTCTGCAGCGAGCACTTAAATTGAAATGGCTGTAACTTGAATACCAGAAATCCGATTGCACTGAAACAAATTTTTCTGAACTTCTGACAGAGTATCCTTGTTACCGTGTTTGTATCATTTTGCTGAATTCTGAACGTATGATTTACTGTAATTTTTATAAGCTCATGAAGTGCATAATAGTTCATACTACACATGACTTGTTAACTGCATAAATGTACATACCTTACCCGATTGCCATATACATAGTGATAGTGCGCATTATTATTCAGTGGACATTGCATTATCGTGCGTGAATGGTATTAGTTTAGGAGTGTCAAGTACGCCAATGGAAAATTGAATGATTCGTGACAGTGATTAATACAGTGAACAGTGACAAAACCGTGTTATTGGTGCATACTTGTACACGAATAAATCATAATCATCAATATTGTAAACTTGGGGGGGAAAAGGGGAAATCAAAGTGGAAAGAGCATCGTATTTAGCGAGGACCGTGTTTTAGAGGATGATCATTCGAATAGCGACTCTTATATATAGTAGGTAGGATCTAGCGATCCGGCTGACAGGGTTATGTCCCGGGCGTGTGGGCCGTTGTCTCGGGTATACACGAGACTCCCGTTAAACATGATCCTCCTTTCCACTATTCGATTTCAAACATGACTTAGAGACTGATAGGGACACGGATCATACTTTGCATCATTTAGTGACATAGTGATTATCCGCTTTTTACTTTCACTGTTATTACCTTATTTGCCTGTTTCATGTCATTATTATAATATTGCTATTACGTCGCTCTGACGACCTGAGTATGCATGCTCAGACCTCGAGGAAGAACCAGCGCAGGAGTCGGACTTACCCTTCGAGCTAGCTGAGATTTAGTCTGGAGTACCTTTTTCTTCTTTTCTGCTTTCCCTAAAGAGATTTTGTATTCGAACTCGGTTAGTAGTTCTTTCTTGTTTATTTGTTAATTGTGAACAATGAAAATTTGATGTAATAATTTAGTGATGTATTTCCTTTACTTCTGTGCTTTGTTTACTGATTACCAAGTAATGCTAGAAGCCGAAGTGTGACTACGGCAGAATTATTCCTTGACCGTAGGAGCATGGCTGGCCTAGTCATCCCTCGTTTTCCGTATTTTGGGAAGCGGAGCGTGCCATGGTTTTGTTGGTATCAGAGCCATGTTTAGTAGTAAGGGATAACATTAACTATACTGTATTACATTATTTTCGCTTCACTATTCCTGATTTTCACCCTTGTATCTAATCATATCCTTTTGAATATCTTCCAGCAATATGACGTCCCCGAACGACCACTCCTCGGACTCAAGTTCTCAGGACCGCACGGAGAGGATACTTAGTGCACTAACCTCTCTCGCAGAAGCTCAGGAGAGGAAGACGGACTTACTCGCCGAGGGACTCAGGGCTATTACCACTGCAGGGGGACCCTCCGCACTCATTACCGCTCCGAGGGCACTGCTCCACCAGCTTACTCTGCCAGGGCTGGCACCGTGTCAGATTTCCGGAGGTTGCATCCAGCTGCATTTACAGGGCTAGCCGAGCCACTCGAGGCCGAGCAATGGCTGGTGAATATGGAGAACTTACTGACGGCCTCCAGGGTACCAGAGGAAGATAAAGTGAATGTGATAAAGATCCAGTTAGAAGATGAAGCCCGTACATGGTGGTCGTGGAAGAAAGCAGACTAGACAAACCAATTGAATGGAGCAAATTCAAGGAGTACTTCCTGGACCATTATTTCCCTTCCACCGCCAAGGCAGAGATGGAAGAAAGATTCATTCTACTGAAGCAGAATGGCCGTCCCGTGGACGTGTATACGGCAGAGTTCAACCGTTTGAGCCGATTTGCTCCGTACATGGTCGCTTCAGAGGCCACCAGGGCCAGATGCTTCTTGCAGGGACTCGATTTCGAGCTACAGCAGTTGATCGCGTCGGTCGAGTTTCAGATTTTCGCACAGGTACTCAACGCGGCGCGAATTCAGGAGAGACTGATCAACAAATTCAGGAAGCCCCCAGTTGTTCCAGCACGCACCCACGCACTTTCTCAAGGAGTCATACCAGTTCACAGGCCTGGAACGACACAGATGAAGCGTCCGTTCGTGCCCCAGCATCGCCCCCAGAGACAGAACGTAGTTTGCGGCTACTGCAATAGAGATGGGCATACCCAGAAGGACTGTCGCCGCGTCAAGGGACAGTGCTTGATTTGCGGATCCAGTCAGCACAGAATTAGCGGTTGCCCCGAGCAAGCAGAGATACAGGGAGGGTCTGGACCGCAGCAGCAGAGATCACAGGAGCAGAGGCAACCCTATACAGGCCGCGGTCAGGGATGGACTTTCACCTTGACCGCAGAGCAGGCAGAGGCTTCAGGAGAAGTTGTCACAGGTATTCTACTCGTACATTCCATGCCAGCTAGAGTATTATTTGATTCTGGAGCATCGCACTGTTTCATATCTGAGCATTTCGTTGATACATACTCCATACTATATGAACCATTAACCAATGGTTGGGAAATACATACGGGTAATGGCGTGATAGTATCTAGTCGAGAATGTAGGTCATGTCCGGTTGTAGTGTGTGGTAGGGAATTCTATACGAATTTCCTTTTGATCGGGACAGGCAGCTATGACGCAATTCTCGGGATGGATTGGATGAGTACCTTCCATGCAGTTATTGATTGCCGAGCAAGGAATGTGATCTTCCGCATTCCCAATTACCCAGAGTTTATTTTCGAAGGCGGGAGCAAATCTTTGGAGCCAGCCAAGTATAGAGCCAAGCCAAAGGAGTTGACAGCTATGGAGATTGATGAGAGCCCAGCCCCAGAGATTGTTCCGGATTTTCTGGACGTGTTTCCTGAAGATTTACCAGGTCTACCACCTCCACGCGTCTTGGAATTCTCGATCGATTTGACTCCAGGTACAGCACCAGTTTCCAAGGCCCCGTATAGAATGGCACCGGTTGAGTTAGCGGAATTGAAGAAGCAAATTGAAGAACTCTTGGAGAAGGGATTTATCCGGCCGAGCGTATCACCGTGGGATGCACCAGTTCTGTTAGTGAAGAAGAAAGATGGATCGCTGCGGATGTGTATAGACTATCGGGAGCTGAACAAAGTCACAATAAAGAACAAGTACCCAATTTCGCGCATTGACGACCTTTTCGATCAGCTAAGTAGGGCCAAGGTATTTTCGAAGTTGGATCTTCGTTCTGGATATCATCAGATCAGAGTAGCAGCCGAGGATGTATGCAAGACGGTTTTCAGGTGCTGATACGGACATTATGAGTTCCTTGTGATGCCGTTCGGTGTTACCAATGCTCCAGCAATATTCATGGATTTGATGAACAGGGTGTTTGCAAAGTACTTGGACACGTTTGTCATTGTATTTATCGATGACATACTTGTCTACTCGAAGACCCGGGAGGAGCATGTCGAGCATTTGCGCACGGTTCTACAAATTCATCGGGAAGAGAAGCTGTATGCAAAATTGAGCAAGTGTGAATTCTGGCTCGACAAGGTTCAGTTCTTGGGACACATCATTTCGGGCGAAGGCATCTCAGTGTACCCGGCAAAAATAGAATCTGTCAGAGACTGGCCGACGCCGAATTCAGTGACCGAGATCAAAAGCTTTCTGGGATTGGCAGGATATTATCGGAGGTTCGTCCAAGACTTTTCAAGAATCGTTGAACCATTGACGAGGCTGACACGGAAGGATATACCGTTTGCATGGACAGAGGAGTGTACTCAGGCATTTGAGACACTGAAGCAAAAGTTAACCACGGCGCCCATTCTTAAAGTACCAGATGTTCCGGTGGTTTAGTGATACATAGTGATGCCTCAGGGAAGGGATTAGGCTGTGTTCTGATGCAGCACGGTCGAGTGGTTGCTTACGCCTCTCGACAGTTGAGAAATCACGAGAGGAACTATCCTACGCATGACTTGGAGTTAGCTGCAGTGGTTTTTGCGTTGAAGATTTGGAGGCACTATCTGTTGGGCGAGAAAGTAGAGGTGTACACGGATCATAAAAGTCTGAAGTACGTCTTCACTCAGAAGGAACTAAACATGAGGCAGCGCCGATGGCTAGAACTGATGGCAGACTACGACTTGGACCTTCAGTATCATCCTAGGAAAGTAAATGTTGTACCAGATGCTCTCAGTCGCAAGTCAGCGGTCATGATGTTGACCAGTCAGAAGAGCATTATTGAGGACTTTCAGAGGCTCGAGCTTGAAATTGTCACACCGAGCACAATCAGTCAATTTTGGCAACTACAGGTGCAGTCTTCCCTTGTGGATCGCATCAAGGCTGCGCAAGCGGATGATCCTCGATTGCAAAAGTTCAGAGCGCAAGTAGAAGCCGGGCTGAGAACGGACTTAATCATACATGAGGACGGTTCTCTGAGATTCGGTAGCAGACTCTGGGTACCCAAAGGAGATGTTCGAAAAGAAATACTGGCTGAGGCGCATAGTTCAGCTTATTCTGTGCATCCGGGAGGTACAAAGATGTATCGGGATTTAAAGCAGCATTTTTGGTGGAACGGGATGAAGCGAGAAATTGCGCGGTTCGTATCCAGGTGCTTGGTATGCCAGCAGGTGAAGGCGGAACATCAGAGGACAGCAGGATTGTTACAACCGCTTCCGATACCAGAATGGAAGTGGGAGCACATTACCATGGACTTCATGACGGCCTTACCACGAAGCCCTAGGGGCAACAACGCCATTTGGGTTATCGTCGACCGCCTCACGAAAGCTGCACACTTCTTACCTTTCCGAGTGGGACAGTCGACAGATTCAGTGGCAGAGAGATACATGCAGGAGATAGTGCGAATTCACGGAGTTCCGGTCAGCATTGTATCAGATCGAGACACCAGATTCGTTTCGCACTTCTGGAGAAGCTTATAGGAGATTTTGGGTACCCTCCTCAAGTTCAGTACAGCTTATTGTTAGTTGTATGTATGCCCTAGAGGCCAGTATTGTACAGATGATGTATATTATATTGGATGCTTGGACATAAATAGAGATGACTTTCTTGCTCGATATGATAGTATGCTATCTGGTTACTCTTTATCTTAACATGTACACTAGTCTCTTTAAACTGTCTTATGGTTACATGTTGGTAAAGCCCTTAGGATGTGTACTTGACTACCTGGACTATGATGCAGATCATACTAGTGGGGACAAGGTAGTCCATAAGTACATCCTTCAAGGTCCCTAGTTGTGGGTGTATCGAGACGGGGCATCGATATACCAGAGTAGACTAGCGTATACGCTTCTCGACCCATGAGATGGGCGATGGATGATCCCATATCCATTGGTGTTTGACATCAGAGATGGTATACGGGTGCTCAGTGGAGACTGGGTACACTGGACGGACTCGCCGAAAACTCCCAGATGGTATTATACCTCACGTCAGATGGCAGTTCTCAGGTGACACTTGTGCAGGTTAGTCTGTAGACCCGAGATCGTCATAGAGTCTTGTGTGACTCCCACTGTGCTTTGATCTCCACCTTACCACGTCCATGAGGGCATGCAAAACGATGGTCTTTGGGTACAGTCCCGAGTCACATGGAGGCAATGAGCGATAGGAGGGGTTTCGTCTCACCCGGTATTGGGGGTTGATGTTGCGCTGTGCTCGATTGGCCGTAACAGGGAAGTCCCTGGCCAGGGCTGATCAGAGATTTGCTGGTAAGTGTTACCAGTAGTTTCTCGACCCGTTATGAGCCTCACATCGGCACGGCTTATCGGTTATTGGGGTCTGACGTTTACCACCCCTAGACTTGATATGCGACGTATCAGACGAACAGACCGGACTGTACGGTAAGTGTTACTGGTTGGATTCACAGGAGTGTGAGCGGGCTAGCTCGTCGATCTTCTGATCGCTCAATATCCGGATGGCCGTTACGTTTGCGGCTTGTGGGTGCTTGATATGATCATCATCTGCTACCGGCGTATTGACGAGTCTTTAGAGTCCTACACAGAGGTTTCCTGGCTCAAGCGAAACGAAATAGGAGCGCATATGAGATATGTGCGGGACCGAGAATAATGCGTGTATGTGATACCGCATTTCATTCTTGCGATGGATGTATCGATTGGTTATATTCGATATGACCTAGTTATCGAATCATTGATTCGATAAATCGATACATTGGATACTAGTCGGTTACATGCGACATGACCGGATCATTGAATCAAATGTTGATTTAATGATTTAATGTATAATTATATATTTGATATATTACTTTGCATTAACTAGTATTGGTTCACTTTAAATGGATTTTCTCACTTGATGTGCAAATTGTATATGTGATATACTTTTGTGCACATGTTAGTATCATGTTTGATGATGCTTGCTCATTTGGTTAAGTGTGTAGAATTAAACCTAGGTTAAGAAAGTGTTTAGGGTTTTTTATTTATCCATTCTTTTATTTATTCATTTTTGGAAAAAGAATGGGATAAGAATACAAAATGGTTGCTTTCAATCTTGAACATTGTTGAAGCTTCATGAAGCTTTGACTTTGTGACCATTTTGTCTTCACACTAAACCCTAACCATTCTTCTAACCTTAGTCAATTCTCTACACTTAACTATGGTTCACATTATGATAAGTTTTGTTTTTCTTTTCATTTTAAATCAACACTTATCATATTCTTTCTTCTTCTTGACCTTCTTCTTCAAGAAAGAAACTTTGATGCCATCAATGGCAACTTGAGATCCAAAGTGAGAAATCAAATTCTAAAGTGAACCCACCTCCTATTTCTTCACCCTCTACCTCTTGCCAAGTTGTTTTGGGTGTTTTCTTCACAAGTTTCACAACTTGGTGAAGTCGGAGCTTGAACTTGTGATGCCTCGACGTAGATCATCTTCGGCACGAAGCCGACGACCTAGTCCGCCCAATTCTTCGATGAAGCCAACGTTCGAGTTTGAGAATCGAGATGGACAGCGAGAGCATGCCTTCGTGGAGCCAAGGAAGAGGGTAACCGGATCTACAAAGGTTGTAGCATCTAACTTTTAGTTAAGTAGTTAACTAGATTTATCTTTTCGCCTAAACTTCTAGTCTAAGATCCGTATTAGGGTCTCTCGGCACCCATAAATTTTGAAATTGGCATGTTCGATGCCTTGTGAGACCTCTATAGGGTGCCTAGGAACCTTTCACTGGTATCAGAGCCTAGCTAGAGCCTTAGGCGAAGTCTAGACGGAGTTTGAAGTCCGAACGAACCCAAAACCCTAACCCGATAATGCTCTCTGGACTTTTTCCAAATTTGTGGTTTTTTGTCAATTAAAAATGCTTAAAAAATTCAGCAATGAAATCTAAGAATTACGGTGCAAAAAGTTTCCCATGAACAGAACTTTGTGCGGCGGAACCGCGGCAGAAGCCTAGCTTCTGCGGCGGTTCCGCGGCTATTTGGTGACGTCAGCCCTAAGTGTTTGCACAGTAATTCCTGATTAATTATTCTGAGTTTTCTGGGAATTTTTAAATTGGCTCTTAAGTTGAGTGTTCTGGGGTTAAATTGGGAAACGATGTTTCGACCGGATTATCGAACCTTGTCTAAGTGCATTTCCGGATATTTTAAGAATATGTTAGAAAAAGTTCGACCGAATATAAATACCCAATTTTTCCCCTGTCGGGAAATTTCCAAGTGTTGGATTTTTCCGTAGTTTAACGACATTCTAAGTAGTGCAAGTAACGCGATGGACCCTCTAGAAGACAACAAACCTTAACTCGATTATGTGACCGTCTTGAACTGCCCTTTGAACCTTCGGGTTTGGGGCAGTACGGCGTGCCACATGTGAGGCGTTGGCTTGACCCTTCTACGGCTGGACCGTTGGTACTGAGGCACGAACTGAATGTTGCTAGACTTATTTCATGTGTTGGACTGTATCGGGAAAACTTGGGTATTCGACTGTTCGATCGGAAAGTTTAACATTTTCTGTTTATCTGGAATGTGATACGATAATTGGAATTCACAAACAGTTATGAGATAACTGAAAGAATGTTATAAATCTAGCAGCTTAGTCCCACATGATATTGAAAAGAGTTTTCGATAATGAGACTAAAATGCGGGATTTATATCTGTTAGGCATGCGATGTCTAAGTATTTCATTTGATTAGGCATGCGATGTCTAAAGAAGTTGCGGATTCCAATTTTTGTAGTTTTACACTTTCTTTTCTGTGACCGTAAGTGTAATATGTGATATCGCCGGTTTCGTTGCTATATGTCAACGACAATTGGGATGGACATATTTACTTACGTTGATGACATGTGATGTTATGTGTTGCTGGATATGTTATATTGGATCGTCGTGTTCGAATAGCCGGGGGTTTTTATGTGAGATGAGTGTTTTTCATTTTCATTCATGTAAAAACTTGTATGTAATATTCTTTTATTTGGGGCACTTCCAGGTAGCGGAAGTTGTCACCTTTTGTATATTATTTACTTTTCCGCATTAGGATAGACCTAAGGAGGGGAGCACAAGTAACCGGGTTCTGGGGTCCAGTGGGAGACCAACTCGAGGAGTCGAGTCCGGGTCTCCTAACCCTAGAATTGGCAAGGTTGCTTGCCGCTCTCGTAGGGGTCTAGGGGTGTGGGATTGGCTATTCATCACGACCGTGGAATCCGTGTTTTATACTGGCTCGTATTGAAAACACGGACGTCCTAGTATATCCAATATTTCATATGTTTCGTCTGCTGCGATATCTGTAATGTGTTTCTGTGATGGATATAGTATATAGTATATATGATATATTATATAGACGTTACTTATGTTTTACACCCGTGCTAGCCCTGCCATGCTCTGTCGTTAGTTACCTAACCTAACGGTGCACGAGGGGACATCGAGGCGAATGCGGATGGCATAAGTGTACGTCCTATCTATCTGTGATATTTAGGTATTTAAATGATGGGACTTCATTAATGTGATTAATGAAAGAATTGAAACCTAAGATGTTGTAGAATCAAATTTTAAAATAAAACAGGTAGCTATAGTTCTTGCTTTGCACAGCGGTATATATGATATACCCTGCACCTTATTCGATGAGGAAAGGACCGAGATCCCTTCACCGGGAGTGACTCCTTTAGCAATAACTAGCAGATGCTACACACTCGGTTTGTTTTTGATTGCTTTTAAGAGTTTTTTGCTTTGCACAGCGATATATATGATATATCCCGCACCTCATTCGACGAGGAAAGGACCGAGATCCCTTCACCAGGAGTGACTCCTTTAGCAAAACTAGAAAAGCCTCAAAATCACTCCATTTCAAAACTTCATTTTGATTCTACAACGATATCAAGTTCATTACGCTCATGGTTTTCAGAAAAACCTGCGTAGCCCTCCGTCATTTCAGATAAGTTACATATAGTATTCGTGCTACATTTGTTGGCTTTCGTCAAGGTGTAGTGTACGGTAGCTGTGTGCTGTTTATCTGCTGCATATGATGCGACTGGATTAGGGTAGTCGTACGGCTTTGTTGGCTTTCGTCAAGGGTCGTGCGGGTGGGTTTAATTCAGTCAAGAAATGTACGGGTTGAACTTGACTAGCGGGCTGTGGTTTGTTGGCTTTCGTCAAGGTCATAGCACGCTAGGGGCAAAAGCATTATCGGGAATTTCAAGTGTTGAAATTTGCAATGAGATTGCATACCTTCTATGAGATAGTTGGATCCCGATACCCACTGCGAGTAAGAGTTACTCCTGGGAGAGTTTTACACATTGCAATTAGCTGATCAAGTAGGTGTCTAGAAAGGTGTCAACGGGGTTACGCCTCTGAGAAAACGAGGTTTACATTAATTAGGTTCGTGCGAAAGCACGGGGGACCTCCCTCAAAGTACCGACACTGGCCTGGCTGAAAGATTGGCGAACTTGTAGTGTGTAATTAATCCCGGCTAGTCTTTCCTTTTAGGGTTTGAAGGAAGATTTGATAAAAAGCAGTGGGAGCCATCCTAATTAGATAAGATAATAACCAATCTGATCTTGCACGAGCATACGCTAAAGTGTTTTCTTCTCTCTCTCTCCAGGTAGCGACCATTTCATGCCCTAATGAAGATAATAATATGGATGTATTGACCAAACCCGCATGTTATACTGTGCTGGGGAACGTTGGTTCCGTTCTTTCTTATAAGAGTTATAGGAATGAACAGGATATAGGGGAATACCAGGATTCCCATGCCACCCGATTGAAGAAAGTACATGTTGATGCATTTTCTTCGGGTGTGTTCGTTACTGAGAACTGTTTCTCCATTTGCTCTACGTCCTGGGTATTAGATACCGGGTCAGGATCCCATATATGTAATCAGTTACATGGGCTTAGAAAAGGTAGAGAACTTGGAGAAGGTGATAAAGACATTAGAGTTGGAAATGGTGCAATTGTTGCAACTAAGACTGTCGGGGAATATCACCTAGTATTACCAACTGGTAATACATTGGTTCTGAACGAATGCTATTACATGCCGAACCTGATATGCAACATTATATCGGTTTCTTTATTAAGTAAAGAGGGATATAATTTTGTATTACAAGACAATGTTATGAACATTTTCCGTAACCAAAAGTTGGTTGGATTAGGCACGTTGTGCAATGGCATTTATGTTCTAAATCAATCAACAGTTCTGAGCATAACAAACACACACAAGAGGAAGAGTTCAGAACTGAACGAATCCTTCTTGTGGCATTGTAGACTGGGTCACATCAATGCGACACGACTGGCTAAGTTGCATAAGGATGGATATTTGAAACCATTCGAATTTTCATCTTATGACACTTGCCAGTCATGTCTCAAAGGCAAGATGACCAAAACTCCGTTTACGGGACACGGAGAAAGAGTTACCGAACTCTTGGGACTAATACATAGTGATGTATGTGGTCCCATGTCTACACATGCCAGGGATGGTATTTTGTACTTCATTACATTCACTGACGATCTCTCAAGATACGGACATGTGTACTTGATAAGACACAAGTCTGAAGCTTTTGAGAAATTTAGAGAATATAAACAAGAAGTCGAAAACCAAACCGGAAAAAGTATTAAAATCCTTCGATCTGATCGAGGAGGTGAATACTTGAGCAATGAATTCCTGGACTTCCTAAAAGAGAATGGGATTCTCTCTCAGCTGACTCCACCATATACACCACAGCACAACGGTGTATCAGAACGGAGGAACCGCACCCTATTAGATATGGTGCGCTCTATGATGAGCACAGCTGAGTTATGTTCATAACAGAATACTGCATTTTATACCGCCCATTCTTATGCTCATGTGTTTGTAGGTGCTTTTGATCTGTGTTTGCTACATATTTGCAGAATACAGGTTCTCGGCTCTGAACAGTGAAATCCATGAAAAGTACGACAAATTCTGGATTACTGCCAACAACAGATAAAACACGGCCTCCGCTCTCTATCCGTGTGTTGCCACATACCAGTTTAAGGGACAAAATGGCAAATCGATTGTCATGTCATGCACAAAGCTCAATGGCAACACAAGATCCATGAAATCTACACGGAGCTCGAGGAAATCATGGCAAAAGATCCACATCACATCACCTTTTTGTTCTACTAAAATTCTGGAATAATTATGAAGCGATTCTGAGAAAAGTCATATACCACATAGCAGACAACTGGAAACCAGGGAAGTACCCAAAAGACGAAGACCCAACTCATCAATACGGCCGCGGATCCACGGCCAATAGGGGGTATTGGCCGCGGATCCGCGGCCAAGTGGGCTCCTTACTCTGTGGTTTTTTGGGGGCACTTTGGGTACTCCATATTATATCTGAATGTTGCCCTAGATTTCCAGATCCCTGCCTATAAATACTCCAGAATTGAGCTAAGCCAAGGGTCATTCTTTGTTCTTCTTTCTTTTTAGGATTTAGTCTTTTTCTTCTTCTTCTTCTTCTTCATTCTTTTTCCATGAAAATTGTAGTGAGAGCTTTTTGAGTGGGAGATCAATGAAGATGAGAGCTTTTTGTATCATTCTCTTTTGTTTCTTCTTTCCCTTGAGATTCTTGCTTTCTCTTGATCATTCAACCTCTTCATTGAGCTTGAATGGTTAAGGGTTAGTTATTGATTTCAAGGGTCGTATTTTTCTTATGGAATTAGCGCTTCATTTCACATGCGTTCTCTACCCTTCTCTTGATCTTGCAACCTCTTGATTGAGCTTGCAAGTTTAAGGGTTGGCTATTGATCACATGCTTGTCTTGAGTTCTAGTTTCTTGTTCTTTTTATCGCTTTTTATTACTTGCTTATTATTATCTCGCTTTCCTTTCTTGCAATTTAATTTATGCACTTAATTACTTGTAATCTTTTCTTTTCTTTGTTCTTTTCTTTTGCTCTTTTTTGTTCATTTTGTGAATGGTTGTAATTATTGTTGTTAAGATGAAATACGGTATTGTAAGTTAATATCTTCTTTCTCATTTTCTTTTCCCGTTATTTTCCATTGAACTCCGCCCAAACCATACCCAAGCGTTCCGTTAGGCACCCTACCCTAACAAGGTAACGGTGATTCCTAACTGCGACCGGTTGCGTTCGGTTTGGCCGGAGGCGAAAGCAAGAGACAAGAACGGAAGGACAAGGGTAAATAAGCCGTATTCCACGAATACCGTGCTTAAATCCCCTAATCCATGTTGTTGCCGATTGCTTAGCTTCAATTGGTCAAGACTCGGCTCAAAGGTTTTGAGTACGAATTTCTTTAGCTTACAATTTCGTATCTTTTTCTTAACAACTTTATACTTGCAAATAATACACATAGGATAGTCTCGAACAAACATACACAAATTCTTTATCGACTCGTCTAAAACAAGAAAGGACATACAACCATCTCCCTGTGGATCGACCCGTGCTCAACCGGCTAGCTGCATAGCGACACCGTCTTGATTGCGGTTAACTTCAATTCCTACCAATCAAATGGCGCCGTTGCCGGGGAGACGGTAGCGTATTTTCTTTCTTGTTATTCGGGTTAATATTCTTTTTGTATATATATAAAAAAACAATAAAAACAAAAAAATCTTTTTGATATTTTTGATCATTTTTGTGGGCAAGAGTGCAGATTTTTGCGGATTTGCAAACTGCGATTGTGGGAGCAAAGTGTACGTTCAAAGTTAAGGTGATTGCGAAGTACAGTGACAAAGATCCGGGTAGTTTGACCCGCGCAAGCGAAATTTTCAAGCTTACCGGATTTGATTCAACGGGGGTTTCCTAACCCAAAACTTAACGGTACGTACTTTACTAACACCTTCTTCTCAAATCCGACGCTTCCAATATACTATTCTTTGCAGGATTCTTTGCAAGTTCGCTAGCAAACGCTAAAAAAATTGACTAACCCGTATTTGTTGCAGCGCCGTGCTTAAACTAAAAAACGATTGTTTGATTCTTTATAGAATTTTTTGAATTGCGCATTGCATACATTAATACGGACTTAAGGGCAAGCGAACCCCACAACATACGGTAAAGGATTTCATCACCTTTTCCGTGGCCCACAAATCACGAACTTGAGCATAACGTTTACCCGCACAAAATTTAAAAGAAACTAGACTTTAAGCCTTAAGGACTTCGCGCTCACTAGGAGAAGTTAACTGTGTTTAGAACCTTGCTTAACGGTATATTGTTTACGGGGTGTCTAGGAAAGTGTTAACGGCAAAACCGCCAAAAAAGAAAGGGTTATTTAATTAAGGAACCTCGCGAAAGCGTTGGAAAACCTCCCCTTATCTCTGCACTTACCTGGCCTCGTGATCAGTGTATCTTGAGCCCGTTTCTCGACACAGTTTTACTTCGACAATCAAGTTCTGGAGCAGGTCTAGTTTACCTAGGTGAACCCTAGAACGATTAGGTGTGTGGTATTTTTGTGTCGTGATTGTTTTTGTCAAGATTCTTTTTGTGTGTATATTTCATTCTTCTGTTAATATATAAAATAAAAAAATATAATAAAAAAAAAATCACATTCTTTTTCCCCTCCTTTTCTCTGCCTTTCTTTCTTTCTCTTTTCATATCATGGGTACTCCACCTCGCAAAACTCTTGCCGAACTTTGGTACCCACAACCAGAAATTACTTCTTACGGTTCTTGCTTTGGCCGAACTTCGAACGACCTCTCCATGCCCAAAATTTCTTTGAAAGATCGGATAGACGCGTCTAGGACGAACAACTGGACCCCGCAATCCACTTCATATCAACCATTTCAAACATCCACCCCTTCTTGCGTTGATACCCCTTTTGAAAATCCAGTTGTAGCCACAAGACCTATGTCTCTTGCTGAACGTATTGAACAATCCCGTAGCCGATCTTTCACTCGTTTCACCACTTCAAATTCTTGGGATCAACAATTCCATTCACCTTCCTATCCAAATGTTGATCCTGCTCCTGTCCAGCCATTCAATTCCTACCAATCCTACCCTACTTTTGCACCTTCCCTAGACATTGCATCAGAACCGCCATTTAGGAGTTTTCAGTATCCAAACAACTTTGAATCTTTTACTGAAACCCCTTCACAACCAATGTTTAGTCTAGAACAGTCGTTGGAAGATTTTAGGGTAGCGTCAAGCCAACAGATGATGGATTTGAATCCGTCCATGGCCGCTCTCGTACAACATACTGACCCGGTAGCTAGTTTTCAACTAGCTCCTAATTTTTCAATGTATGATGAGGCGGCAGGACAGGCTGTAAATTTGAGTGGAGAGAGTGAGTTGTACCCCCTTCCGAATCAAGCCTACCCGGTCCAAATTGAATCCCACAACTCCTGTTTTGAAAGTCTATTGATTATCCCATATGATTTATCAATTGAAGATAGAATGATTAATGAGTTGTGCGACTTTGTAGTATTTGATTTACCCGATTGTGAAGGGTCCCTTCCAAGTGAAACCAATCCCAATCCCTTTGACCTCTACACCTCCATCTTAGAACCAGAATCGATTAATATCCATGCTTTTGATGAGGTGTCTGAGAATATTGATTTTCACTTGATTGAGGATATTGACGCTGGGGATATTTTGGATGATGAACCCGTAAATTTGGCTGAGTTTGTCTCTTCGAATCATCATCCCGAGTCATTAAATGTATTTCCCGAACCCCATATGCGTCTGGACTTTGAAGAGAAGTGCATGGATGTCCTAAAATTTGAGGAGAATATTGAGGATAGTTTTGAGGATGAACCAGTTTTGCTTGATGAGTCGGATTTTCCAATTCATCCTGTTCCTTCCACTGACTGTGTACACCCTCCTGAACCTTTAACCGATACCCTTCCTCAACCACTTCCCTCCATCCTTTCCATCGTTCCGACCTTGCAAGAACCCGTCTCACTTTCATTTACTATGTCTGGTTTACCAAGTTCGGCGTACCCATGGTTTCTCACGAATCTTGAGGGATTTGACCCCATTTCTCGACGGGTAAATATACTAGCACAATCGCTTTTTACACATCGCTCATCACAAATTGTGCTAATCTATTTACTCCATTTGCACCCTCAAGTTCGTATTCCACTTCTTTTTCCCTTCCGCCATTCTCCTTCCTCTCATATACCGAGACCGTATCCCGCTTCTCTTCGCATACGGTCTCGCGTATTGTCCATCTCTTTTCTCTACGCCTTCTTTCCCCAACCAGCACATTATAGAGATAAAATTTTTGAATGGTTGGTGCTCACTTTTGGCCTGTATAAGGCCTTGTATAGTTTGATACTGTTCTCTTTCCCCCCTAACCCTGAATTTCAACGCTTAACAGTGGAAACACTGTTTTATTTAAGTTTGGGGGGGACTCCTTTTTGTATATATTTTTGTTTTCCTTTTTGTTTTGTATATAAATTTTTTAGGAGCGCCGACAATTTTGACCCTCTTGGTGTGGCCTGACAGTGAGGCCACTGTCAAGTTTAAGTTTGGGGGTGTGCTCGGTAAGCTTTCTTCCTTCACATTCATTTGTATATTTTGCATTTGCATACCTTATTAAAAACCCACAAAAATATCGAAAAATTTTCCAAAAATATAAAAACTTTGTCGTTAAGTTAGCTAATAGGGTAACTTAGATTTTTTTTCTGAAAGTTTAGTTGATATGTTCGAAATAACTAAATTCTAGGCTTAGGGATTGAAAACCCTAAAAATAACCCTCATTCTGTGTAACGTTGGTAAGTATACGTCCTTACAGTTTTTTTTGAGAAATTGGTAATCTTGAGTTCAGTTTTTGAGTTAAGTCAAGATAAAGGGAAAGTATTAAAGCTTTACCGGAGGATAAGTCTGAAAAATAGTTTCTTTTCTTGAGTTCAAATTTAGAAAGTATATACCCTACAACTACACTTACACGCACCTTGAAACTTGGGATAGTAGAGGATACCTTGAAATACTCTTGCCTGAAAGCCTAGTATGAAAGAAAAAACGGTATTTAAAGCTAAACACCAAAAGAGCATGTTGAAAAATATATCCGGTCTTGAGAAAAAGAAAAAAAGAAAAAGAGAAAAAAAAATAGAATAAAGTCAAGACCTGGAAACTGCTATTTACGCTTTAAAGTTCACACATTCAGTAATCGGTCGTTAGTGCCTCAAGAAGCATTAATAGTCGCATGAAAGCTGTGTGAGCAAATCCGTCCATCCTTAATGAAAAGAAGTAGTATTAGGTATTAGGGCAAGGGTATTATAGCTTGAATTGAATTCTTGAGTGTAGGGGTGCAAATATACACACACGTAGGGGTATACAATTGATGTTTGAATAAAAGATAGAAATAAAGAATAAGACTTGTGTTTTCTGTAAAGTTGATAAAAATCCCTGATTTGAGGCCGTACTTTAGAAGGAAAACTCAGGAGAACCAACATCTTTCTAAACTTTTTTGGAACGTATAGGACCTAAGGTTAAATAGATAGGAGGTGTGAAAAATAAGGGTTGGATATTTCTAACTTAGGATGATAGAATTTCTAACGTAAATACTAAACTATAGGAGTAGAATCGATGTTAACTTATGACACTAGCTTGACGGGATTTTGTGGGTGTAATCCGCTGAAAACCCTCAGGAGACAACACTCCTCCTACTAGGGACACCTAGAGGTTTAACGGCTTGTTGCACGTGCTCAGTGCAATCGCGTTCCCTGCGAAAGTGCGGTTAGGATTTTATTTTTTGTGAATAATTGGTTTTGCTCGGGACGAGCAAAAGTTAAGTTTGGGGGTATTTGTTCATAACAGAATACTGCATTTTATACCGCCCATTCTTATGCTCATGTGTTTATAGGTAGGTGCTTTTGATCTGTGTTTGCTACATATTTGCAGAATACAGGTTCTCGGCTCTGAACAGTGAAATCCATGAAAAGTACGACAAATTCTGGATTACTGCCAACAACAGATAAAACACGGCCTCCGCTCTCTATCCGTGTGTTGCCACATACCAGTTTAAGGGACAAAATGACAAATCGATTGTCATGTCATGCACAAAGCTCAATGGCAACACAAGATCCAAGAAATCTACGCGGAGCTCGAGGAAATCATGGCAAAAGATCCACATCACATCACCTTTTTGTTCTACTAAAATTCTGGAATAATTATGAAGCGATTCTGAGAAAAGTCATATACCACATAGCAGACAACTGGAAACCAGGGAAGTACCCAAAAGACGAAGACCCAACTCATCAATACGGCCGCGGATCCGCGGCCAATAGGGGGTATTGGCCGCGGATCCGCGGCCAAGTGGGCTCCTCACTCTGTGGTTTTTTGGGGGCACTTTGGGTACTCCATATTATATCTGAATGTTGCCCTAGATTTTCAGATCCCTGCCTATAAATACTCCAGAATTGAGCTAAGCCAAGGGTCATTCTTTGTTCTTCTTTCTTTTTAGGATTTAGTCTTTTTCTTCTTCTTCTTCATTTTTTTTCCATGAAAATTGTAGTGAGAGCTTTTTGAGTGGGAGATCAATGAAGATGAGAGCTTTTTGTATCATTCTCTTTTGTTTCTTCTTCCCCTTGAGATTCTTGCTTTCTCTTGATCATTCAACCTCTTCATTGAGCTTGAATGGTTAAGGGTTAGTTATTGATCTCAAGGGTCGTATTTTTCTTATGGAATTAGCGCTTCATTTCACATGCGTTCTCTACCCTTCTCTTGATCTTGCAACCTCTTGATTGAGCTTGCAAGTTTAAGGGTTGGCTATTGATCACATGCTTGTCTTGAGTTCTAGTTTCTTGTTCTTTTTATCTCTTTTTATTACTTGCTTATTATTATCTCGCTTTCCTTTCTTGCAATTTAATTCATGCACTTAATTACTTGTAATCTTTTCTTTTCTTTGTTCTTTTCTTTTGCTCTTTTTTGTTCATTTTGTGAATGGTTGTAATTATTGTTGTTAAGATGAAATACGGTATTGTAAGTTAATATCTTCTTTATCATTTTCTTTTCCCGTTATTTTCCATTGAACTCCGCCCAAACCATACGCAAGCGTTCCGTTAGGCACCCTACCCTAACAAGGTAACGGTGATTCCTAACCGCGACCGGTTGCGTTCGGTTTGGCCGGAGGCGAAAGCAAGAGACAAGAACGGAAGGACAAGGGTAAATAAGCCGTATTCCACGAATACCGCGCTTAAATCCCCTAATCCACGTTGTTGCCGATTGCTTAGCTTCAATTGGTCAAGACTCGGCTCAAAGGTTTTGAGTACGAATTTCTTTAGCTTACAATTTCGTATCTTTTTCTTAACAACTTTATACTTGTAAATAATACACATAGGATAGTCTCGAACAAACATACACAAATTCTTTATCGACTCGTCTAAAACAAGAAAGGACATACAACCATCTCCCTGTGGATCGACCTGTGCTCAACCGGCTAGCTGCATAGCGACACCGTCTTGATTGCGGTTAACTTCAATTCCTACCAATCAAATGGCGCCGTTGCCGGGGAGACGGTAGCGTATTTTCTTTCTTGTTATTCGGGTTAATATTCTTTTTGTATATATATAAAAAAACAATAAAAAACAATAAAAACAAAAAAATCTTTTTGTTATTTTTGATCATTTTTGTGGGCAAGAGTGCAGATTTTTGCGGATTTGCAAACTGCGATTGTGGGAGCAAAGTGTACGTTCAAAGTTAAGGTGATTGCGAAGTACAGTGCCAAAGATCCGGGTAGTTTGACCCGCGCAAGCGAAATTTTCAAGCTTACCGGATTTGATTCAACGGGGGTTTCCTAACCCAAAACTTAACGGTACGTACTTTACTAACACCTTCTTCTCAAATCCGACGCTTCCAATATACTATTCTTTGCAGGATTCTTTGCAAGTTCGCTAGCAAACGCTAAAGAAATTGACTAACCCGTATTTGTTGCAGCGCCGCGCTTAAACTAAAAAACGATTGTTTGATTCTTTATAGAATTTTTTGAATTGCGCATTGCATACATTAATACGGACTTAAGGGCAAGCGAACCCCACAACATACGGTAAAGGATTTCATCACCTTTTCCGTGGCCCACAAATCACGAACTTGAGCATAACGTTTACCCGCACAAAATTTAAAAGAAACTAGACTTTAAGCCTTAAGGACTTCGAGCTCACTAGGAGAAGTTAACTGTGTTTAGAACCTTGCTTAACGGTATATTGTTTACGGGGTGTCTAGGAAAGTGTTAACGGCAAAACCGCCAAAAAAGAAAGGGTTATTTAATTAAGGAACTTCGCGAAAGCGTTGGAAAACCTCCCCTTATCTCTGCACTTACCTGGCCTCGTGATCAGTGTATCTTGAGCCCGTTTCTTGACACAGTTTTACTTCGACAATCAAGTTCTGGAGCAGGTCTAGTTTACCTAGGTGAACCCTAGAACGATTAGGTGTGTGGTATTTTTGTGTCGTGATTGTTTTTGTCAAGATTCTTTTTGTGTGTATATTTCATTCTTCTGTTAATATATAAACTAAAAAAATAAAAAATAAAAATAAAAATAAAAATCACATTCTTTTTCCCTTCCTTATCTCTGCCTTTCTTTCTTTCTCTTTTCATATCATGGGTGCTCCACCTCGCAAAACTCTTGCCGAACTTTGGTACCCACAACCAGAAATTACTTCTTACGGTTCTTGCTTTGGCCGAACTTCGAATGACCCCTCCATGCCCAAAATTTCTTTGAAAGATCGGATAGACGCGTCTAGGACGAACAACTGGACCCCGCAATTCACTTCATATCAACCATTTCAAACATTCACCCCTTCTTGCGTTGATACCCCTTTTGAAAATCCAGTTGTAGCCACAAGACCTATGTCTCTTGCTAAACGTATTGAACAATCCCGTAGCCGATCTTTCACTCGTTTCACCACTTCAAATTCTTGGGATCAACAATTCCATTCACCTTCCTATCCAAATGTTGATCCTGCTCCTGTCCAGCCATTCAATTCCTACCAATCCTACCCTACTTTTGCACCTTCCCTAGACATTGCATCAGAACCGCCATTTAGGAGTTTTCAGTATCCAAACAACTTTGAATCTTTTACTGAAACCCCTTCACAACCAATGTCTAGTCTAGAACAGTCGTTGGAAGATTTTAGGGTAGCGTCAAGCCAACAGATGATGGATTTGAATCCGTCCATGGCCGCTCTCGTACAACATACTGACCCGGTAGCTAGTTTTCAACTAGCTCCTAATTTTTCAATGTATGATGAGGCGGCAGGACAGGCTGTAAATTTGAGTGGAGAGAGTGAGTTGTACCCCCTTCTGAATCAAGCCTACCCGGTCCAAATTGAATCCCACAACTCCTGTTTTGAAAGTCTATTGAGTATCCCACATGATTTATCAATTGAAGATAGAATGATTAATGAGTTGTGCGACTTTGTAGTATTTGATTTACCCGATTGTGAAGGGTCCCTTCCAAGTGAAACCAATCCCAATCCCTTTGACCTCTACACCTCCATCTTAGAACCAGAATCGATTAATATCCATGCTTTTGATGAGGTGTCTGAGAATATTGATTTTCACTTGATTGAGGATATTGATGCTGGGGATATTTTGGATGATGAACCCATAGATTTGGCTGAGTTTGTCTCTTCGAATCATCATCCCGAGTCATTAAATGTATTTCCCGAACCCCATATGCGTCTGGACTTTGAAGAGAAGTGCATGGATGTCCTAAATTTTGAGGAGAATATTGAGGATAGTTTTGAGGATGAACCAGTTTTGCTTGATGAGTCGGATTTTCCAATTCATCCTGTTCCTTCCACTGACTGTGTACACCCTCCTGAACCTTTAACCGATACCCTTCCTCAACCACTTCCCTCCATCCTTTCCATCGTTCCGACCTTGCAAGAACCCGTCTCACTTTCATTTACTATGTCTGGTTTACCAAGTTCGGCGTACCCATGGTTTCTCACGAATCTTGAGGGATTTGACCCCATTTCTCGACGGGTAAATATACTAGCACAATCGCTTTTTACACATCGCTCATCACAAATTGTGCTAATCTATTTACTCCATTTGCACCCTCAAGTTCGTATTCCACTTCTTTTTCCCTTCCGCCATTCTCCTTCCTCTCATATACCGAGACCGTATCCCGCTTCTCTTCGCATACGGTCTCGCGTATTATCCATCTCTTTTCTCTACGCCTTCTTTCCCCAACCAGCACATTATAGAGATAAAATTTTTGAATGGTTGGTGCTCACTTTTGGCCTGTATAAGGCCTTGTATAGTTTGATACTGTTCTCTTTCCCCCCTAACCCTGAATTTCAACGCTTAACAGTGGAAACACTGTTTTATTTAAGTTTGGGGGGGACTCCTTTTTGTATATATTTTTGTTTTCCTTTTTGTTTTGTATATAATTTTTTTAGGAGCGCCGACAATTTTGACCCTCTTGGTGTGGCCTGACAGTGAGGGCACTGTCAAGTTTAAGTTTGGGGGTGTGCTCGGTAAGCTTTCTTCCTTCACATTCATTTGTATATTTTGCATTTGCATACCTTATTAAAAACCCACAAAAATATCGAAAAATTTTCCAAAAATATAAAAACTTTGTCGTCAAGTTAGCTAATAGGGTAACTTAGATTTTTTTTCTGAAAGTTTAGTTGATATGTTCGAAATAACTAAATTCTAGGCTTAGGGATTGAAAACCCTAAAAATAACCCTCATTCTGTGTAACGTTGGTAAGTATACGTCCTTACAGTTTTTTTTGAGAAATTGGTAATCTTGAGTTCAGTTTTTGAGTTAAGTCAAGATAAAAGGAAAGTATTGAAGCTTTACCGGAGGATAAGTCTGAAAAATAGTTTCTTTTCTTGAGTTCAAATTTAGAAAGTATATACCCTACAACTACACTTACACGCACCTTGAAACTTGGGATAGTAGAGGATACCTTGAAATACTCTTGCCTGAAAGCCTAGTATGAAAGAAAAAACGGTATTTAAAGCTAAACACCAAAAGAGCATGTTGAAAAATATATCCGGTCTTGAGAAAAAGAAAAAAAGAAAAAGAGAAAAAAAATAGAATAAAGTCAAGACCTAGAAACTGCTATTTACGCTTTAAAATTCACACATTCAGTAATCGGTCGTTAGTGCCTCAAGAAGCATTAATAGTCGCATGAAAGCTGTGTGAGCAAATCCGTCCATCCTTAATGAAAAGAAGTAGTATTAGGTATTAGGGCAAGGGTATTATAGCTTGAATTGAATTCTTGAGTGTAGGGGTGCAAATATACACACACGTAGGGGTATACAATTGATGTTTGAATAAAAGATAGAAATAAAGAATAAGACTTGTGTTTTCTGTAAAGTTGATAAAAATCCCTGATTTGAGACCGCACTTTAGAAGGAAAACTCAGGAGAACCAACATCTTTCTAAACTTTTTTGGAACGTATAGGACCTAAGGTTAAATAGATAGGAGGTGTGAAAAATAAGGGTTGGATATTTCTAACTTAGGATGATAGAATTTCTAACGTAAATACTAAACTATAGGAGTAGAATCGATGTTAACTTATGACACTAGCTTGACGGGATTTTGTGGGTGTAATCCGCTGAAAACCCTCAGGAGACAACACTCCTCCTACTAGGGACACCTAGAGGTTTAACGTCTTGTTGCACGTGCTCAGTGCAATCGCGTTCCCTGCGAAAGTGCGGTTAGGATTTTATTTTTTGTGAATAATTGGTTTTGCTCGGGACGAGCAAAAGTTAAGTTTGGGGGTATTTGTTCATAACAGAATACTGCATTTTATACCGCCCATTCTTATGCTCATGTGTTTATAGGTAGGTGCTTTTGATCTGTGTTTGCTACATATTTGCAGAATACAGGTTCTCGGCTCTGAACAGTGAAATCCATGAAAAGTATGACAAATTCTGGATTACTGCCAACAACAGATAAAACACGGCCTCCGCTCTCTATCCGTGTGTTGCCACATACCAGTTTAAGGGACAAAATGGCAAATCGATTGTCATGTCATGCACAAAGCTCAATGGCAACACAAGATCCAAGAAATCTACGCGGAGCTCGAGGAAATCATGGCAAAAGATCCACATCACATCACCTTTTTGTTCTACTAAAATTCTGGAATAATTATGAAGCGATTCTGAGAAAAGTCATATACCACATAGCAGACAACTGGAAACCAGGGAAGTACCCAAAAGACGAAGACCCAACTCATCAATACGGCCGCGGATCCGCGGCCAATAGGGGGTATTGGCCGCTGATCCGCGGCCAAGTGGGCTCCTCACTCTGTGGTTTTTTGGGGGCACTTTGGGTACTCCATATTATATCTGAATGTTGCCCTAGATTTCCAGATCCCTGCCTATAAATACTCCAGAATTGAGCTAAGCCAAAGGTCATTCTTTGTTCTTCTTTCTTTTTAGGATTTAGTCTTTTTCTTCTTCTTCTTCATTCTTTTTCCATGAAAATTGTAGTGAGAGCTTTTTGAGTGGGAGATCAATGAAGATCAGAGCTTTTTGTATCATTCTTTTTTGTTTCTTCTTCCCCTTGAGATTCTTGCTTTCTCTTGATCATTCAACCTCTTCATTGAGCTTGAATGGTTAAGGGTTAGTTATTGATCTCAAGGGTCGTATTTTTCTTATGGAATTAGCGCTTCATTTCACATGCGTTCTCTACCCTTCTCTTGATCTTGCAACCTCTTGATTGAGCTTGCAAGTTTAAGGGTTGGCTATTGATCACATGCTTGTCTTGAGTTCTAGTTTCTTGTTTTTTTTATCGCTTTTTATTACTTGCTTATTATTATCTCGCTTTCCTTTCTTGCAATTTAATTCATGCACTTAATTACTTGTAATCTTTTCTTTTCTTTGTTCTTTTCTTTTGCTCTTTTTTGTTCATTTTGTGAATGGTTGTAATTATTGTTGTTAAGATGAAATACGGTATTGTAAGTTGACCTGCACGAAGAAGCATGATTTCAGTGCAGGTAATCGATATGTATATTTATTGAGTTTGCATGAACGCCTAACCCGAAACATGGGAGGAGAGATAAGTCCCACCGGGCATGCCGGAATCTGTGGGGTGTTTTTCATCATCCTATTGAGATGGGAATACGCGTGCGCTTGTTAGGCGCATTACAGATTCCCCCTGCCTAGGGTAGGTTGGGGTTTATTGATTGTGGGGATCCGAATCTCCGGCAGCCGCGGACTAAGCTGCCGTTAATTACCTCTCGCCTTTGGAGAGAGGGAACCTCGGATTGACGGGTCAAAAAAGTCATGCGAACTCAATGTGCAGTGTGCGTATGTGTGTCTTGAGGGGTTTTGGATATATCGGGGCCCTTGCAGAGTTTTACGGGGGTCCTGCTACCCGGATAGGGGGCTGGGGGTCAAGGGGACTAGCAGCCCCTTTGCAGGGTGCGGAGCAGCGCCCCGTTAGAAATTTTTTCTAATGGGGACAGTGTTGTGGAGTGTGTGTGTATATGTGAAAAAAGGAAAAATAGCGTCCAAAGGACGTGTGGGTGCCAGCGCCTCGCGTGCCTAGCACGCGGGTACTGGGCACGGAGCGCCAGCGCCCCACGTGCTTAGCACGCGAGCGCTGGGTGCCAACGCCCCATGTGTGTAACATTTCAGAAAAATAAAATATTAATTTTTGGGAATTTATATAATTAAATAATAAATATTAGGAATATTTTAATGGTGCGGTATAATTAAATACCGATAATTTAGGAAATAGCGGGAAGTTAAATTGAATGGCGATTTTTGGAAGAATTTATGTGGTTTAAGCAAATTATAAATCCGTTATGATTAATTATATTCTATTTTAATGCTAATCTCGATTAAATATCACTAATCGTGCATTAAGCTTGATTTGTGCACATGACATGCACCATGTCATGTTACACACTTATTTCATTTTGAACCATGACATTTTGTTTTCTTTATATGTATATGGGTTGTATTTGTTTTTGGGTTTAAAAGAAAAGGTTTTGGAATAGAAAAGAAAAAGAATAAAGAAATGAGTATGGGCAAGAGAGAGAAGAGAGAGAGAGGTGAGGGGTCATTTGACCATTGTTCCCATTTGTTTTCTCTCCACTCTCTTCATCATTTTCCCTTCTCCTTTCTCCCATGGCTTCCCTCCTCCCTCCACCTCCTCTACCTCCTCAAAACTCCCACTTTTCTACCTCAAAACACATCATTCCCTTCACTAAAAACATGCACAAGCTCACTGCAAGCATTTTGGACCAAGAAAGTTTGGATTTTCAAGACTTGGGACTACTCAAGAAAATTCTTGAGTTGCCAAATAAGCTAATTCTTTCACCATTAGTATAGTGTTTCATTCACTTTAGCATCTTTACATGTTTAGAAGTGTTTTAGTGGAGTTTAGTGAACTTAGAAAATTCCTAGATGAGGTTTGAGGAATTCTTGAATTTAGATAGTGCAATTGAGGTTAGTAGAGGCCATACAACCCCTGTAGTGATTGTGTTTTGGACCTAAACCTGAGACTTAACCCCAATTCACAAACTTAGAAATCCCCGATATCGGATTTGTGTTGGATTTATGTTGTTGTTTAGTGATCTGCTATGACCCGGGGCACCTGAAAATTTTATAGCGATTACTGTGAGTCGTGTAGGCAACCTAGAAGCTACCCTGAAGACACGAGCCCCAACCCCTTCACTCTGGCAACAAATATATTCCCATTGGCCGCAAATTGCGGCCTAGGTAGTGTGGAAATGATTCGTGTTTGTTTTATGGCTTTATCTTCAGTAAACTAGACCCTCCACATGTGCAAAATTGGCTAATTCAACCTAGGGTAAAATCTGGGGGTGTTTTCTTGAGTTGCTGCTTTGTTTTGCGACTTCGTTTTAACTTGAATTTTGGTATTTGGGTTTTGACTCGGTGGTGTGACGTTTGCACGTCAATCTCGAGGGTTGTTGGTTATTCTTGCATGCGTAGACCATAGGTTTTAACCTATGTGCGCTTCGTGTGTTGTTTTGGTTTTGAATTGGATTTTAATGCGACATGATATGTTATGACATGGAGGTACCTCCGCGTGAACTTCGGTATGACAAGCAAGAGCATGGCGGCATCGACTTCGGTAAGCAAGGATCAAAGTGAGTAGATATATATCTACGGGGGAAGTCGGGTGGATGGCGTATAGCACCCCCACAGTTTTGTAGTATAGCATGAGATACGTTTTTATATATATTATATATGCATTTTGAGACGTAAAATATTAGCAAGATAGGCTTTAGGAAGTCATGGGTTAGTGTAGCGTAATTGAAAGTTAGTGTCTTAGTTTAGTTTCTTAGTCGCGAAACCCTAGAGTAATGATTTGTACACGCACGCGCGCACGCATACATTTGATTTTCTTGTACGTATACACACACATACACATACATGTATGTGAGTATGTATATATATGTGTATACATATACATGGGTGATGAGGATAGTATATGACACATAGAGTTGAGCCGATGTGATTGGGCATGATGCCGTGAGATCGGTGATGTGATTTGGGTCATGTTATGAGATACATATTATATTTGCGGATTGATGGGCGAGGTGTTTTCATACACACGCGTATATATGTTGATGGTATCGGTATGTACTAAACTTAGATCAGTACCCTGTTCCGGATATTATGATAATGATATCGTATGGATATTAAGGTATATGTGATAGGCGACCTGTACCCCAATTTTGGGATGCCGTATGATGGATTTACCGTACGAGATATAACTATGATAATAGATCCGCACTCTTGACTCGAGGATGTCGTTTTATATATTTTATCGTATGTGACGCTATTGAGGCGGGATCACCGACTACTGGATATACATATCGACTCAGATTTAGGTGGATTTCCTTACCCTTGGTTAGTCTCTTAGCTTGTCCTGTAGTTTACTTAATAGATGTTAGAGCTGGGCGCGAGTCATACTTATTTCCAAAACTAACGAATCGTGAGTATTTTAAAGACAGGCCAAAGGATACTACGGATATTTCAAAGAACGTACCTTTTCTTAAAAACACCGTAGCCCCTATTTTCTAAACACCACGATTCGTGCGATTTTAGACACCAAAAACTGTATGAATCGTATGTAGAAATGTATATTCTTATTTGTTGCGTTTACTTTTCATTGTCCATATATTCATGTTGTTATTATCGCATTGCATGCTTATACTTGTGATTCTTGTTTAATTATCAACCCATGCTGTCAAGACACTAGCACCATTACCGATGATGCGTATGTTCACAATCACTTGCTTGCCGGCTCACACACATCATCATCGGTAATTGCCATGACACGTACACTTTAGAAATATTACTTCATTGATATCACTTGCTAGTTGATAGTTCCGATATATCATTACGGTGCTAGTTTAGATATTGCATTCTTAATTAGATACGCATGCATGTTTATATATTCATTTGCCATGCAATATTATAGGGCCAGTCCGGATTGCCGGAGCCCGGTATTCACTATTATTGACTCTTCATTTTTGGATTTCGGATTTTTCCATGAGATTTCTGGATTTGGAGAAACCACAAGATTTTATAAACTCATTTATCATTTTCAAAAGATAAAAAGTGCGATTTTCTCGTGATATGATGTGAGATACGTCCACCATAAGTTTTCTCGGCTCTTAAGCGATATCATACACCCAATTCGAGGAGGAGGAGGAATCGTCTGAGGGTGCATGGTGGACCCGTTGCGGTACTCCGGAGCAAGATGGTCGCAGATGATGGCGTTGAGCCTGGCAGGGGAGCACTACCGACCGGTTATTTATGACGCGGCGGATATCTGGAGGATACCGACGTAGTCGTGAGATTTGCCTATTTTGGGCCAGTCCGGATTTCCGTAGCCCAAGGGCCAGTCCGAAGCCCGAGATTTTGAGACTTTGAGATATTGAGATTATATGATATGGGCCAGTCCGGATAGCCGAAGCCCGAAATATTGGATATTTGGATATATGTTTTGTGTCGATACTTGACACGGATTTTATGTTGATTTCATTGATGATACCTCGATTTTTATATACAGAAATCTCACAAATTTAAGAAAACAGTTTTCTCATTAAGATGTATTCTGTTTTCATGCATTCATACATCATATATATGATATGTTGCTACCTGAGGCGCAGACACGAGCACTTGGTATTACACTTATGTATAGATGTTACCTTCCCTTTATCTAGATGCTTCAAGCTGTATTATTTTGAGCATATTATTATCGTATGACCTAGGATTGAGTCATACATGTGATTTCTGCTCGGTGATGTTTTCTACTCACGAGTTGGCAACTCACCCCCGTTGTGCCACAGTTTCTTACTGGTTTTGCCTACAGGTTTCGTTGTGACTTGCTGGCACACTGCTTCCTTCCGGGTGATTGCCTTGGTAGGTGGGTTCACTCGCATCGTGACCACCATTGTACCGTATTTACTTTCAGTTGTATCTAGTAACTCCATCAACCAGACTGTATTATTTTGATTGCCTTAGAAGACCAGTTGTATATTCTTTCAACCTTAGAGTCGCGCTCGTATTATTATGGTTTCTGGTTTTCCTTTGGTTTTCTTCTGAGTTTTGATCCTCGTCCTTCGGCTTTGTATATTATATTGCTTGCGTGGTTGTGACCGCCAATTGGCGAAGAGCTGGCTCCCGCTTGGGGATGCCTTTATATTATGCTTGTTTGTACTCGTTTGGGGCCAGTATTTACAAAGGAAACTCTGCCGAAAATTTTTGGAAAAGACATGATGTTTTAAAAATGCATACTACGGCTTATTTTTTTAAACCACTTGTTTTAAAACTAAACTTTTCCTTCTCTCTCTTTTCAAATGGTTTAGATTTCTGGGATTTTTTGGCTTACTTGAATTAGATGGGGTCCTATAGACTTCATATGATTCAAGTGCCAGTCACGTGCAATTTTCGGGTCATGACAAAGTTGGTATCATAGCGTTAGGTTTAACCTTGGTTTGAGTCTATGTTTGACTATGCGGAGTCTAGGGCGTATATATATATATATATATATATATATATATTCGGAACCTCAGCTTGACCTTACAGAACTTAGACTTGGTCGAGAGGATATTAGACCCGAACTTTCGTCGCATGGATTGACCTTGGTTGATAGAGTATGTGACTTAAGTAGAGTGACGTACCATGTGTATATTCTGCGGCATACTTACGATACGCTACTCCGCTTAAGAAACCTTAGGATGTACATTTCTTTGCACCATATTATATTCATTCATATGATCTATCCTCATCGATATCGGTTGGTGGTTTTGTTACCACGATTGCATGGGCAGAGAGAGTTGCGGTTACAGTCGCGGTCAGCACGAGCTCGTCTTGGACAAGAACTGACCAGGATGTATTCCAGTGACACACGATTGCATAGATGTGTCGTTTTATTGTGTTTTCACGCCATGAGCGTTTGATGGATTGCTTTTACAAAATTTCTCGAACGTGCAGATCAGAACCCGAGGATTGGGCCACTGATAGAGGCCGGCTAGAATGTGATGACCGTCAATGCACCATTATTCTTGATGATTGAGGCACTGTTTAGCATGCGGACGAATGAGCCAAATGTTGTTGCGACTGACAAGATACCTCCCCAGATGTTTGAAGCTATTGCAGCAAGAGTTTATACTTAGAGGTATGATAGAAGATCGCTTGTTACCCATGGATGAATGACTAGGACATGTGGTTCATTTGCACACCCCGATGCGAGGTCATCAGATTGATTTATATCAGCTAGAGAAGACTTCACGCAGGTACGTTGAGAGTCGATAGAAGACGATCGAATGTCAGAAATTCATTTTTCCAAGTTTAAGGTATTCGGAAAAACATGCAAGTAATTCTGTGGACCCTCTAGAAGAATGAAACCCTAACTCGATATAATGACCATGGGAACGCTTTTGAACCTTAGGGTTTGCGGCAGTTCCGCGGTGCCATTAATGAGGCTTGGGTTTACCTTTCTACGGTTGGTCCATAGATACTATGGCATGTACTGGATATTATTAAACTATACTCAAGAGTTGAGTTCTTGGGGAATTATGGGACTTGACGAATCGATCGAAAGGTTTGACGTCGTCCGGATATCATGTGATGGGATACATTACTTAGGAGACTCTAGGTATGAGTATAGCCGTTGTAGCACAGTTCTTACAGCTACGAAGAGACGAGTCCGAATCAGTCGACATTAGAAAAAAGCGGAGTAAGAAGTTAGTAAGAGATTTTGATGAGATGACGTTCCACTCCGTTGACATCAGAGATATGATACGCATGCAGAGGTATCGAATATGGATATATCTTCCAGAAGGAGTCGTGATGAGTATGCAGCCGTTTCGGAACAAGAAGTAGATTTAGTAAAGGGTGATAACTTCCGGGCAGTTCAGTAGAAACGAGATTTGGGAGAGACCCTGACAGGATCTTTCTGGAGATACTAAACCAGGAGACTTGGACCCAGGAACGGTCGTATTTCACACACCCAGTAGGCCAGAGTTCGGCACCATCGATGAGACATGTTAAGAGTGATCATGATAGTTGGTCACAGGTCTTTAGAGGATGTGCCAGAGCGGAACTGTTCCGTCATCATTTCCATATTGGGCCGTTGAGACGAGGAGCTATGTAACTAGCAATTCGCAGTGAGAGACAAGAGCCTAAAAGCACCAGGCGCCAGGCCATGAACAGGAGGCAAGTAAATATCTTACTCTTCTAGTTTTGGATGCACCGATACCTTCTCGACTTTGAAGGAAGGACATATTGACGACAGTGTTTACGATTTGCGATTTGGCGATTCGAATTTCATGTGTCCGTTATTTTGGACTTTGATATTTTGGGCGATTTATTACATGATTGAGATTTTGTATACCTCAGTTGCACTCGACTTCGATTTGATGTTGTTTGATTTTGATTTCATGCCTATGATATGTCGGTGATTTGACTTGTACATTCGGTGTAGTTTTCATGTACTTTTAGTACTTTGATTCGATTTTTTGCACGCTGATGCACGGGGTTGTGAGATTATATACCACGGTATACCTGATTTGGATTGAGATGTGTTGTATACCGTCGATTTTGATTGTGATACTCGATATTTATTTTCGTGCACCTTGTGCACTTGATTTGGATTCTTGCGCATACTTGACGCGCTTGATGCGATTTTGGTGCACACCAGATGCACTAAATCGGGATTCTTCATGCATATCAGATGCACCTGATATTGTTGTCAGGCATACTCGTTGCCCTTGACAGGTGTTTTCGTGCACACCCGTTACACTTAGATGTTGTTTCTGTGTACATGTATGGCACATTCGTTGATTTCGATTTCCGTGTGCACCAACCGCACGTGGTTTTATGATATACATTTTGGGATTGATTTCTTTTAGAGCAGTATATTTTATGATATTTACTATTTGGTATAGTAGCTAAGCAGGACTAGTCAGAGGACAGTTCCTGAATATGTTTTTGTATGCATTGATAGTTATCGAAGAGATTTCCAAAAAGGAGTTATAGTCTCAGTATTTACCCACGTGTCCAGGATGACACGAGGCATTTAACAAAGGAAACCCTTCTAAATTATTTTTCAAAACGGCGGGACGTGTATGTTAAACAAAAGGTGTATATATATATATATAGTTATTTTCTTACAATAGACGTCCGCCACTGTGTCGTGATACACGCATTGCACAGTGATTAGAAAAGTGTTTGGCATGCATTTCTATCAGATATTTTAACGATGCGTACATGTATAGTTTGATGTATATCTTGTTGGTTTTCGTATTGGGCTTTGACATTGGTGTCTTTACCATAACTCCGATGATTGCGGGATGCTTGACGGAGTTTTGATTTTGGTTTATATACTCGTTTTCATGCGCATGCATTGTGCTACGATGTGTTTTATGTGCAGGGTTCTCTAGCACGGCAGCAAGGTTTCGGGAGGCATCTCTCATGCCATATTAAAATTTTGCCGTTCTAGCTAGCCCTAACCCTAGAATCATATACTAGAAATCCGATGGAATAGAATGCAAACTACTTTGCAAGTAAAGTGAGCAAGGAATACAACCTTTGTAGACCGGTCCTTCACTTCAATAGCTCCGTGTAGTAGTCCCTTCACTTCGATCATGAACTCCGGACTCTAGAGAGGCTCCTATGAAGAAATGAACATGCTTGCATCGAAGTCTTTGAGGCCGAAGATGATTTACGTTGAGGAGACACTAACCCAAGCTATCTCTTCACTAATTATGAAATTAGTGAAGCAAATACCCTATACTAAATGGCAAGTAGTAGAGGATGATGAAGTAGGAAGTGGGCTCACTTTAGATTTCATTTTTTCATATTTTTTCTTACATCTCCATTGAAGATAGAAAGCTTTTTGAGGAGGAAGAAGAAGAATGAACTCAAGTGATGAATGAATAATTCATGAGGTTAGAATGCAACCATGGTGAGTTATCATCTCATGCCAAACTCATGTAGAGAATAAACTATGGTGTATGGTTAAAGTTGGGTTAACAAATATCTTAAGCTAGACAAACAAGTTGACTAAGTCTTTGTTCTACTAGCTTCTCCAAGCTTAACCTTAACTTAATCCAAATGTTTGTATTGCTTAAGAAAAATAAAACCCTAATTTTAACCCTAGCATGGAATAATTCTCATACTCATATGTTGCATTTGTAAGCTAGCATAACACAAACATGTACACAAATATACATATCACATATATACAATGTGCACATTAAGTAAGAAAAGAAATCATAAGTGAGCTTAATATTAGTTAATGTAAATTAACATATCAAATATATAATTATACATTAGATTATCAAATCAACTCTTGATTTAATAATCTGGCTATATCATATATAACCGACTAATATTTATATGTAACAACTTATCGAATCAACTCTTGATCCGATAACCCGTCTATATCACATATAACCGACCGATGTCATAAATCAGGAGAATAGAATACGGTATCTCATATTGTATTAATCTCAGTCCCGCACATATCACATATGTGCTCCTACTCCATTTCGCTTGAGCCAGGAAACCTCTGTGTAGGACTCTGAAGACTCATCAATACGCCAGCAGTAGGTAATGATCATATCTAACACCCACAAGCCGCAAGCGATCTGCTAAACATAACGGCCATCCAGGTATTGAGGGATAAGAAGATCAACAAGCAAGCCTGCCCATACTCCTACGAATCCAATCAGTAACACTACCGTATAGTCCGGTCTCTTCGTCCGATATGTCGCATATCTCGTCCAGGGATGGTAAACGTCAGACCCCAGTAACTCGATAAGTCGTGTCGATATGAGGCTTATAACGGGTCGAGAAACTACTGATAACACTTACCAGTATATCTCTGAAGCAGCCCTGACCAGGGACTTCCTGTTATAGCCAATCGAGCACAGCGCAACATCAACCCCTAATACCGGGAGAGACGAAACCTCTTCTATCGCTCATTGCCTCCATGTGATTCGGGACTGTACCCAAAAGCCACCGTTTTGAACGTTCTCTTGAATGTGGTAAGGTGGAAATCAAAGCATGGTAGGAATCACACAAGACTCTATGACGATCTCGGGTCTACAGAATAACCTGTACCAGTGTCACCAGAGAACTGCCATCTGACGTGAGGTATAATACCATCTAGGAGTTCTCGGAGAGGCCGTTCAGTGTACCCAGTCTCCACTGAGCACCCGTATACTGTCTCTGATGTCAAACACCAATGGATATGGGATCATCCATCGCCCATCTACATGGGTCGAGAAGCTATACGCTAGTCTACTCTGGTATATCGATGCCCTGTCTCGATACATCCACGACTAGGAATATTTGAAGGATGTACTTAACGAATACTCTGTCCCCACTAGTATGATCTGCAACATAGTCCTGGTAGTCAAGTACTCATCCTAAGGGCTTTATCAACATGTAACATAGAGACAATCAGTGTTCATGTTAAGATAAAGAGCAACCAGATAGCATACTATCATGTCGAGTAAGAAAGTCCTCCATGTATATGTCCAAGCATCCACTATAATATACATCGTATGTACAGTAATGGCCTCTAGGGCACACATATAACTAACATTATGTATTTATGATTTTGGAGCCCGACGACTTGATCTTTTTACTGAAATGTTTTAGTATTTGAGGGGAATGAAAAGTTATCCTTTTTTCATTATCATGTTGTCTTATATAGGCTTACAAACTTACATATAGCCCCTTGGGCTTTACAAAATGGCATTTTGTCCATCTCATGGCTCATGTGCTCATTTCTTTTGCACATGAGCCATGGGCTTTACAAAAATTTGGCCTTATGCCCATTCTCCTTATATTCATGCATAAAAAATTACATCAAAATTATTTATTACATGATTTCATTTTGGCATGGGGGAGGCTGGCCGCAGGGTTCGACCTGGGCTTAGGCCCACCTGGCTTGGGGTTGACTTTGACTTTGACTTGGTCAACCGGAGTGTAATTTTTGACCCCGACATGGACTAAGACATATGAGCAGATTTTTTAGCAATTGAAGACTCATTTGATGACTGCGCCTGTTCTATTTTTGCCTTTAGGCTCAGGCGGTTATGTTGTTTGTTGTGATGCTTCTCGAGTTGGTCTAGTTTGCGTGTTGATGCAGCACGGCAAAGTCATCACTTATGCTTCTCGGCAGTTGAAGAAGGATAAGCAAAACTTCCTCACTCAGGATCTAGAGATAGCCATAGTGGTCTTTGCACTCAAGATTTGGAGGCATTACTTATACGGAGAGTCGTGCCACATCTTTATAGACCACAAGAGCCTAAAGTATATCTTCTAGCAGCGGGATCTGAACTTGAGGTAGCGCCGTTGGATGGAGCTCATAAAGTACTATGATTGTGATATCCTTTATCATCCAGGAAAGGTAAATGTTGTAGCCGATGCTTTGAGTCGGAAGCCCGGAGGTAGCTTATCTCATTTGAGCACAGTTCAGAGACAGTTTTCTGCAGATTAGCAGGTTTTATGCGGCAGTGGTGTACATTTTGAGTTTACATCCACAGGAGGACGGCTTGCTTATGTCCACGCCCGTCCACTTTTGCTTGATCACATCAGGGAGGCATGGTCCGACGATGCCCGTTTTTCTGAGATTATGGAGCAGGTTCGGCAGGGGAGAGATTCGGAGTTTGCGATCGATAGCAAGGGAGTGCCACGGTTTGGGAATCGTCTATATGTACCCGATTCTGAGGGGCTGAGACATGGGATTTTAGAGGAGGCACATCAATCAGTATACAGCGTTCATCCGGGTTCTACCAAGATGTATCATGATTTGAAAGATGTCTACTGGTGGGAGGGGATGAAGAGAGATGTTTCTGATTTCGTTTCGAGTTGCCTGATTTTTCAGCAAGTCAAGGCCGAACATCAGAGACCGGCAGGAGAGTTGCAGCCTATGCCCATTCCGAAGTGATAATAGGAGCATATCTCCATGGAATTCGTTGTGGGTCTACCTAGATCCAGTCAAGGGTATGACTCCATCTGGGTGATTGTAGATCGGTTGACGAGTGTGGCTCACTTTCTCCCAGTGAAGACCACTTTCGGGTATGCTCGGTATGCTTAGCTCTATATTGATGAGATTGTGCAGTTGCTTCGACTTGTATGGTTTCCAACAGAAGCACTCAGTTTACCAGCCATCTCTGGAAGAAACTTCGGGATACTTTAGATACCCGTTTGAGTTTCAGTACCGCTTTCCATTCGCAAACCGATCGTCAGTCAGAGCGAACAATTCAGACTCTCGAGGATATGCTCCGAGCGTATGCACTGGATTTGGGTGGCAGTTGGAATCGTCACTTGCCCTTGATCGAGTTCTCCTACAATAATAGTTTTCAGGAGACGATTCAAATGGTACCTTTCGAGGCCTTGTTTAGGAGAAAGTGTCGATCGCCGATCTGTTAGGCCGAGCTCAGCGAGAGTAGGATTTAGGACAACAATTAGTTTAGGAGACTACGGAGAAGATCCAATTGATTCAGGATAAGATGAGAGCAGGTAGAAGTCATATGTCAATCGCCGTCGCCGCAGACTTGAGTTCATTGTGGGTGACCATGTTTTCTAACGGGTCTCTCCGATGAAGGGTGTGATGATGTTTGGAAAGGAGGGAAAGCTTAGTCCCAGATATGTGGGTCCCTTTGAGATTCTTGAGTGAGTCAGTTGCCTATCGTTTAGCATTTCCGCCCAGCTTTCCGGATGTACACCTTGTGTTTCATATATCTATGCTTCGTAAGTACCTTCATGACCCTTCTCACGCGATTCAGTATCAGACGATTCAGCTGGAGCGCGATCTTTTTTTCACCGGGCAGCCGGTAATCATCCTGGACCGGAAGTGAAGAAATTGCAGTCAAAGGTATTACCTTCCGTGAAGGTTCTGTAGCATGGCCCGAATAGCGAAGATGTCACATGGAAAGCCGAGAGTGAGATGCGAAAGAAATTTCCCCATCTCTTTAAAGGTATGCGTAGTTAGATTTTAAATTCGGGGACCGGATTTCTTTAAGGGGTGAAAATTGTAACATCTTAAAATTTATTACAGTTAATTATAATTTAATTAGCGATATAACTTGTGTTATTTAATAAAACATAGTTAATAAATATTTTTGTTACACACACACACACACATATACATACATATACATATTTACACACACACACACACACAGATATGTATACACTTAACCTAAGATTAGCAATATGTTATTTTAAACCAAATACCAAATTATGTAGCCATGACAATAAACCTATAATTTCTTTCTTAACTATTTAGCAAAATTCATTTTTGTTTTATCTTTTAAGAAAATAAATAAATAATAAAGATGGCATGAGACATGGAGGTATGGGCTTGATGGCTTGTGTATTAAATGAGAGAATGGTTGTGAATGGCTAATTTTAGTCATTCTTCTTTTTCTTCTTCTTCTTCATTCTTTCTTCATCTCCTCTACATAAAATCCTTCTATACCTCCCAAACAAATCTCTCTCTCTCTCATACACACACACACTTAAAAATCACCACAAAAATCACATCTTTTCCTTCCAAAGCTCATGTGGAAGCCAAGTGTTCTCCCTTGAAGCCACTTGCAAGATTAGGAGCCCCCCCAGCTAATCTAGAGGTAAAAACACCACTTCTGTAAATCCTCGTTCCCATCTATGAATTTTTCCTACATTTCCCAAGTCCCTGAATGTTATCCCATTTTTCCCGTATTGTTATTTTGTGTGAAGATTAGTTGCTTGGGTTGTAGTGTTTGTTTTTCTAAACCAATTAAAATCAATCCAAAACCAAAACAAAATACTTATACTAAAACCCAGCCCAAAACAAATAATCAAAATCCTTAACTCCTCAGCCCAAGAAAATAAATGAAAATAAAACTAAAGGAATTAATTAACCTTGCCGGCCTGGCCCAAGCGAGCCCAAACCCCTTACCCGCGCTCACGCGACCCAACCCGTTAGCATTCTTTCCTTCTTCCCCCTCGAACTCATTTCCCGCTCGTTTCCTCCTTCGTTGCAACCCACATCGTGCCCACGTCGCCGACGTCTCTACTGCGTGCCCCACGACCTCGACCATGACCCCTCGAGCTCCTCAAACCCCTTTCTCTCTCCCTCCTCACTCTTGATCTCCAACTCACTCCTCTTCTCTCTCTCCGAACTCCCAGCCTCACTCCCATAACCCACTGCATCACGACGATGACGACGACGACCACGACAGTCACCTCATCCTTCCTCCCTCACATCTCTCCCCTCCTCACCCACTACTCCGCCCCCTACACTGCCTCACCCCCTCACCTGCACACCCAATCCACCGTGAGCTCGATTCTCCCCTGCACCCTCACACCGGCGAGCTCCCCGCTGCACCGGAACCACATCGTCGACCTCTACATCCTCAGCATCATCCCCATCACCTCCAAACCCGAGCCCCACCACCCCTCTCTCTCTCTCCAAAACCACCAAGCTCCGAACCCCCGCTATGCCATCACCAGAGCGACCACTACCGACCATCGTCGACCCCAGCACGCCCTGGAGATCCACAGCACCACACTCCGCCTCCAGTGATCGCGAACCGTCTCCGAGCAACTCCGACGATGAACCCGAAACGTGAGCCGAGGCCATGAATCCAAACCGTGCCGTTCGTCACGCGTTCGTGTCGTTGCCACTGCCGTGCGTCGCCAAAGCGTCTCCAGGCAAGTACCCTACTTGCTACATGCTAGTTCATACTGTTACATTTCTAAAACCTATTAATTCCATGTCCATAACTCGTGAAAACTTATACGAGACAAGTGCTTGATGTAAAACTCGAACAAAAACCTTCACTTAAACTGACGAAAATTGATCGTATAATCTGGCCTATGTGATAATGAACATTGTGTAGAAATTTGACTGAAAAATATGATTGTTACTGGCTTAAACGATCACCCCTAATTACACCCGTAAAAAAAACTGAGAATTTCCCGCACCTGAAACTTGTTAAAATCATAATTAATTACTTAGATATTGAAATGATGCGTTCGAGGGCTCAGATCTAAGCCGACTCGATGACCTAGAACCATATATAAGATTTGAATTATTCCTATACTGAAAACACGACAGAAACCGGTTCAGTGAGCGGCTCTGGACTGCAGTCCAAAGCAGCTATGGCTGTTGATTTCTATCCCGTAATGCTCACTACTTTGCTGCCTGAACTTGTGTATTGCGGAAATCTAAACCTTATTGAATATGAAACTGGTAGATAAATAACGCAAGTGATTTCACCCCTATTCACCGTCGTTTGCTATTTAAACTGCAATTTAAAAGAACAGGACGTATAGCAGTCCCAAACAGAAACTGAACTGATACCCTAGTATTGAACAGTGCATAACTTATGATGTAGAGACGCGATTGAGAATCCATCTGGTGCGTTAGAAACCCTATTGAAAACCCTAAATTTTATTCAACTGTAGCATCGCTAAATTCTGATCCCAACTGGGTGAAAATTGTGCCGCGAAACGGACGTTCAGTTCAGAAACTGAATTTTCTGCAGCGAGCACTTAAATTGAAATGGCTGTAACTTGAATACCAGAAATCCGATTGCACTGAAACAAATTTTTCTGAACTTCCGACAGAGTATCCTTGTTACCGTGTTTGTATCATTTTGCTGAATTCTGAACGTATGATTTACTGTAATTTTTATAAGCTCATGAAGTGCATAATAGTTCATACTACACATGACTTGTTAACTGCATAAATGTACATACCTTACCCGATTGCCATATACATAGTTTTAGTGCGCATTATTATTCAGTGGACATTGCATTATCGTGCGTGAATGGTATTGGTTTAGGAGTGTCAAGTACGCCAATGGAAAAGTGAATGATTCGTGACAGTGATTAATACAGTGAACAGTGACAAAACCGTGTTATTGGTGCATACTTGTACACGAATAAATCATAATCATCAATAGTGTAAACTTGGGGGAAAAAAGGGGAAATCAAAGTGGAAAGAGCATCGTATTTAGCGAGGACCGTGTTTTAGAGGATGATCATTCGAATAGCGACTCTTATATATAGTAGGTAGGATCTAGCGATCCGGCTGACAGGGTTATGTCCCGGGCATGTGGGCCGTTGTCTCGGGTATACACGAGACTCCCGTTAAACATGATCCTCCTTTCCACTATTCGATTTCAAACATGACTTAGAGACTGATAGGGACACGGATCATACTTTGCATCATTTAGTGACATAGTGATTATCCGCTTTTTACTTTCACTGTTATTACCTTATTTGCCTGTTTCATGTCATTATTATAATATTGCTATTACGTCGCTCTGACGACCTGAGTATGCATGCTCAGACCTCGAGGAAGAACCAGCGCAGGAGTCGGACTTACCCTTCGAGCTAGCGGAGATTTAGTCTGGAGTACCTTTTTCTTCTTTTCTGCTTTCCCTAAAGAGATCTTGTATTCGAACTCGGTTAGTAGTTCTTTCTTGTTTATTTGTAAATTGTGAACAATGAAAATTTGATGTAATAATTTAGTGATGTATTTCCTTTACTTCTGTGCTTTGTTTACTGATTACCAAGTAATGCTAGAAGCCGAAGTGTGACTACGGCGGAATTATTCCTTGACCGTAGGAGCATGGCTGGCCTAGTCATCCCTCGTTTTCCGTATTTTGGGAAGCGGAGCGTGACATGGTTTTGTTGGTATCAGAGCCGTGTTTAGTAGTAAGGGATAACATTAACTATACTGTATTACATTATTTTCGCTTCACTATTCCTGATTTTCACCCTTGTATCTAATCATATCCTTTTGAATATCTTCCAGCGATATGACGTCCCCGAACGACCACTCCTCGGACTCAAGTTCTCAGGACCGCACGGAGAGGATACTTAGTGCACTAACCTCTCTCGCAGAAGCTCAGGAGAGGAAGACGGACTTACTCGCCGAGGGACTCAGGGCTATTACCACTGCAGGGGGACCCTCCGCACTCATTACCGCTCCGAGGGCACTGCTCCACCAGCTTACTCTGCCAGGGCTGGCACCGTGTCAGATTTCCGGAGGTTGCATCCAGCTGCATTTACAGGGCTAGCCGAGCCACTCGAGGCCGAGCAATGGCTGGTGAATATGGAGAACTTACTGACGGCCTCCAGGGTACCAGAGGAAGATAAAGTGAATGTGATAAAGATCCAGTTAGAAGATGAAGCCCGTACATGGTGGTCGTGGAAGAAAGCAGACTAGACAAACCAATTGAATGGAGCAAATTCAAGGAGTACTTCCTGGACCATTATTTCCTTTCCACCGCCAAGGCAGAGATGGAAGAAAGATTCATTCTACTGAAGCAGAATGGCCGTCCCGTGGACGTGTATGCGCAGAGTTCAACCGTTTGAGCCGATTTGCTCCGTACATGGTCGCTTCAGAGGCCACCAGGGCCAGATGCTTCTTGCAGGGACTCGATTTCGAGCTACAGCAGTTGATCGCGTCGCTCGAGTTTCAGATTTTCGCACAGGTACTCAACGCGGCGCGAATTCAGGAGAGACTGATCAACAAATTCAGGAAGCCCCCTGTTGTTCCAGCACGCACCCACGCACCTTCTCAAGGAGTCATACCAGTTCACAGGCCTGGAACGACACAGATGAAGCGTCCGTTCGTGCCCCAGCATCGTCCCCAGAGACAGAACGTAGTTTGCGGCTACTGCAATAGAGATGGGCATACCCAGAAGGACTGTCGCCGCGTCAAGGGACAGTGCTTGATTTGCGGATCCAGTCAGCACAGAATTAGCGGTTGCCCCGAGCAAGCAGAGATACAGGGAGGGTCTGGACCGCAGCAGCAGAGATCACAGGAGCAGAGGCAACCCTATACAGGCCGCGGTCAGGGATGGGCTTTCACCTTGACCGCAGAGCAGGCAGAGGCTTCAGGAGAAGTTGTCACAGGTATTCTACTCGTACATTCCATGCCAGCTAGAGTATTATTTGATTCTGGAGCATCGCACTGTTTCATATCTGAGCATTTCGTTGATACATACTCCATACCATATGAACCATTAACCAATGGTTGGGAAATACATACGGGTAATGGCGTGATAGTATCTAGTCGAGAATGTAGGTCATGTCCGGTTGTAGTGTGTGGTAGGGAATTCTATACGAATTTCCTTTTGATCGGGACAGGCAGTTATGACGCAATTCTCGGGATGGATTGGATGAGTGCCTTCTATGCAGTTATTGATTGCCGAGCAAGGAATGTGATCTTCCGCATTCCCAATTACCCAGAGTTTATTTTCGAAGGCGGGAGCAAATCTTTGGAGCCAGCCAAGTATAGAGCCAAGCCAAAGGAGTTGACAGCTATGGAGATTGATGAGAGCCCAGCCCCAGAGATTGTTCGGGATTTTCTGGACGTGTTTCCTGAAGATTTACCAGGTCTACCACCTCCACGCGTCTTGGAATTCTCGATCGATTTGACTCCAGGTACAGCACCAGTTTCCAAGGCCCCGTATAGAATGGCACCGGTTGAGTTAGCGGAATTGAAGAAGAAAATTGAAGAACTCTTGGAGAAGGCATTTATCCGGCCGAGCGTATCACCGTGGGATGCACCAGTTCTGTTAGTGAAGAAGAAAGATGGATCGCTGCGGATGTGTATAGACTATCGGGAGCTGAACAAAGTCACAATAAAGAACAAGTACCCAATTTCGCGCATTGACGACCTTTTCGATCAGCTAAGTAGGGCCAAGGTATTTTCGAAGTTGGATCTTCGTTCTGGATATCATCAGATCAGAGTAGCAGCCGAGGATGTATGCAAGACGGCTTTCAGGTGCCGATACGGACATTATGAGTTCCTTGTGATGCCGTTCGGTGTTACCAATGCTCCAGCAATATTCATGGATTTGATGAACAGGGTGTTTGCAAAGTACTTGGACACGTTTGTCATTGTATTTATCGACGACATACTTGTCTACTCGAAGACCCGGGAGGAGCATGTCGAGCATTTGCGCACGGTTCTACAAATTCATCGGGAAGAGAAGCTGTATGCAAAATTGAGCAAGTGTGAATTCTGGCTCGACAAGGTTCAGTTCTTGGGACACATCATTTCGGGCGAAGGCATCTCAGTGTACCCGGCAAAAATAGAATCTGTCAGAGACTGGCCGACGCCGAATTCAGTGACCGAGATCAAAAGCTTTCTGGGATTGGCAGGATATTATCGGAGGTTCGTCCAAGACTTTTCAAGAATCGTTGAACCATTGACGAGGCTGACACGGAAGGATATACCGTTTGCATGGACAGAGGAGTGTACTCAGGCATTTGAGACACTGAAGCAAAAGTTAACCACGGCGCCCATTCTTAAAGTACCAGATGTTCCGGTGGTTTAGTGATACATAGTGATGCCTTAGGGAAGGGATTAGGCTGTGTTCTGATGCAGCACAGTCGAGTGGTTGCTTACGCCTCTCGACAGTTGAGAAATCACGAGAGGAACTATCCTACGCATGACTTGGAGTTAGCTGCAGTGGTTTTTGTGTTGAAGATTTGGAGGCACTATCTGTTGGGCGAGAAAGTAGAGGTGTACACGGATCATAAAAGTCTGAAGTACGTCTTCACTCAGAAGGAACTAAACATGAGGCAGCGCCGATGGCTAGAACTGATGGCAGACTACGACTTGGACCTTCAGTATCATCCTAGGAAAGTAAATGTTGTACCAGATGCTCTCAGTCGCAAGTCAGCGGTCATGATGTTGACCAGTCAGAAGAGCATTATTGGGTACTTTCAGAGGCTCGAGCTTGAAATTGTCACACCGAGTACAATCAGTCAATTTTGGCAACTACAGGTGCAGTCTTCCCTTATGGATCGCATCAAGGCTGCACAAGCGGATGATCCTCGATTGCAAAAGTTCAGAGCGCAAGTAGAAGCCGGGCTGAGAACGGACTTAATCATACATGAGGACGGTTCTCTGAGATTCGGTAGCAGACTCTGGGTACCCAAAGGAGATGTTTGAGAAGAAATACTGGCTGAGGCGCATAGTTCAGCTTATTCTGTGCATCCGGGAGGTACAAAGATGTATCAGGATTTAAAGCAGCATTTTTGGTGGAACGGGATGAAGCGAGAAATTGCGCGGTTCGTATCCAGGTGCTTGGTATGCCAGCAGGTGAAGGCGGAACATCAGAGGACAGCAGGATTGTTACAACCGCTTCCGATACCAGAATGGAAGTGGGAGCACATTACCATGGACTTCATGACGGCCTTACCACGAAGCCCTAGGGGCAACAACGCCATTTGGGTTATCGTCGACCGCCTCACGAAAGCTGCACACTTCTTACCTTTCCGAGTGGGACAGTCGACAGAGTCACTGGCAGAGAGATACATGCAGGAGATAGTGCGACTTCACGGAGTTCCGGTCAGCATTGTATCAAATCGAGACACCAGATTCGTTTCGCACTTCTGGAGAAGCTTATAGGAGATTTTGGGTACCCTCCTCAAGTTCAGTACAGCTTATTGTTAGTTGTATGTATGCCTTAGAGGCCAGTATTGTACAGATGATGTATATTATATTGGATGCTTGGACATATATAGAGATGACTTTCTTGCTCGATATGATAGTATGCTATCTGGTTACTCTTTATCTTAACATGTACACTAGTCTCTTTAAACTGTCTTATGGTTACATGTTGGTAAAGCCCTTAGGATGTGTACTTGACTACCTGGACTATGATGCAGATCATACTAGTGGGGACAAGGTAGTCCATAAGTACATCCTTCAAGGTCCCTAGTCGTGGGTGTATCGAGACGGGGCATCGATATACCAGAGTAGACTAGCGTATACGCTTCTCGACCCATGAGATGGGCGATGGATGATCCCATATCCATTGGTGTTTGACATCAGAGATGGTATACGGGTGCTCAGTGGAGACTGGGCACACTGGACGGACTCGCCGAAAACTCTCAGATGGTATTATACCTCACGTCAGATGGCAGTTCTCAGGTGACACTTGTGCAGGTTAGTCTGTAGACCCGAGATCGTCATAGAGTCTTGTATGACTCCCACTGTGCTTTGATCTCCACCTTACCACGTCCATGAGGGCATGCAAAACGGTGGTCTTTGGGTACAGTCCCGAGTCACATGGAGGCAATGAGCGATAGGAGGGGTTTCGTCTCTCCCGGTATTGGGGGTTGATGTTGCACTGTGCTCGATTGGCCATAACAGGGAAGTCCCTGGCCAGGGCTGATCAGAGATTTGCTGGTAAGTGTTACCAGTAGTTTCTCAACCCGTTATGAGCCTCACATCGGCACGGCTTATCGGTTATTGGGGTCTGACGTTTACCACCCCTAGACTTGATATGCGACGTATCAGACGAACAGACCGGACTGTACGGTAAGTGTTACTGGTTGGATTCACAGGAGTGTGAGCAGGCTAGCTCGTCGATCTTCTGATCGCTCAATACCCGGATGGCCGTTACGTTTAGCAGACCGCTTGCGGCTTGTGGGTGCTTGATATGATCATCATCTGCTACCGGCGTATTGACGAGTCTTTAGAGTCCTACACAGAGGTTTCCTGGCTCAAGCGAAACGAAATAGGAGCGCATATGAGATATGTGCGGGACCGAGAATAATGCGTGTATGTGATACCGTATTTCATTCTCACGATGGATGTATCGATTGGTTATATTCGATATGACCTAGTTATCGAATCATTGATTCGATAAATCGATACATTGGATACTAGTCGGTTATGTGCGACATGACCGGATCATTGAATCAAATGTTGATTTAATGATTTAATGTATAATTATATATTTGATATATTACTTTGCATTAACTAGTATTGGTTCACTTTAAATGGATTTTCTCACTTGATGTGCAAATTGTATATGTGATATACTTTTGTGCACATGTTAGTATCATGTTTGATGATGCTTGCTCATTTGGTTAAGTGTGTAGAATTAAACCTAGGTTAAGAAAGTGTTTAGGGTTTTTTATTTATCCATTCTTTTATTTATTCATTTTTGGAAAAAGAATGGGATAAGAATACAAAATGGTTGCTTTCATTCTTGAACATTGTTGAAGCTTCATGAAGCTTTGACTTTGTGACCATTTTGTCTTCACACTATACCCTAACCATTCTTCTAACCTTAGTCAATTATCTACACTTAACTATGGTTCACATTATGATAAGTTTTGTTTTTCTTTTCATTTTAAATCAACACTTATCATATTCTTTCTTCTTCTTGACCTTCTTCTTCAAGAAAGAAACTTTGATGCCATTAATGGCAACTTGAGATCCAAAGTGAGAAATCAAATTCTAAAGTGAACCCACCTCCTATTTCTTCACCCTCTACCTCTTGCCAAGTTGTTTTGGGTGTTTTCTTCACAAGTTTCACAACTTGGTGAAGTCGGAGCTTGAACTTGTGATGCCTCGACGTAGATCATCTTCGGCACGAAGCCGACGACCTAGTCCGCCCAATTCTTCGATGAAGCCAACATTTGAGTTTGGGAATCGAGATGGACAGCGAGAGCATGCCTTCGTGGAGCCAAGGAAGAGGGTAACCGGATCTACAAAGGTTGTAGCATCTAACTTTTAGTTAAGTAGTTAACTAGATTTATCTTTTCGCCTAAACTTCTAGTCTAAGATCTGTATTAGGGTCTCTCGGCACCCATAAATTTTGAAATTGGCATGTTCGATGCCTTGTGAGACCTCTATAGGGTGCCTAGGAACCTTTCACTTATCACCCGCAGACGGACGGACAATTCGAGCGTACGATTCAGACGCTCGAGGATATGTTGAGAGCTTGCATGTTAGATTTTCAGGGTTCCTGGAAAGACCATCTGCATCTAGTCGAGTTTTCTTATAACAACAGTTACCAGGCTAGTATTCAGATGGCTACTTTCGAAGCACTTTACGGGCGAAAGTGTCAATCCCCAGTTTGTTAGGATGATGTGGGAGAGCGAAGATTACTGGGTCTCGAGCTCATCGTTCAGACAGTCGACAAGGTCCAAATAATCAGACAGTGTATTAAGATGGCTCAGGATCGACAGAAGAGTTGGGCAGATACCAGTAGGACAGCGCTGGAATTTAAAGTCGGAGATCACGTGTTCCTGAAGATTTCCCCTACCCAAGGAGTTATCAGGTTTGGAGGTCGCGGGAAACTCAGTCCCCGTTTCATCGGGCTTTTTGAGGTGCTAGAGCGAGTAGGAGAGGTGGCCTATCGACTTGCCTTGCCTCCATCGCTAGCGGGTGTGCACAATACCTTCCACATGTCTCAGTTGCGGCATTATGTTCGAGATGAGAGCCACGTTCTGGACTATTCGGAATTAGTTTTAGGTACCGATCTATCTTACGAGGAGTATCCCACCACCATCCTCGACCGCAGAGAGAAAGTGCTAAAGAATAAGGTCATTCCGTTAGTCCGAGTGTCTTAGGACGGTCGTTCCCCAGGAGAATCCACCTGGGAGCGGGAGGAAGATATCCGTGCACGTTTTCCCCATCTCTTTGTTTAGTACTTTTGTTTCTTTGTATCATTGTTAAATTTCGAGGACGAAATTGTTGTAAGGGGGTATGATGTAAATCCCCATTCCCATCAATGAATTTTTCCTACATTTCCCAAGTCCCCGAATGTTATCCCATTTTTCCCGTATTATTATTTTGCGTGAAGATTAGTTGTTTAGGTTGTAGTGTTTGTTTTTCTAAACCAATTAAAATCAATCCAAAACCAAAACAAAATACTTATACTAAAACCCAGCCCAAAACAAATAATCAAAATCCTTAACTCCTCAGGCCAAGAAAATAAATGAAAATAAAACTAAAGGAATTAATTAACCTTGCCGGCCTGGCCCAAGCGAGCCCAAACCCCTTACCCGCGCTCACGCGACCCGACCCGTTAGCATTCTTTCCTTCTTCCCCCTCGAACTCATTTCCCACTCGTTTCCTCCCTCGTTGCAACCCACGTCGTGCCCACGTCGCCGACGCCTCGACTGCGTGCCCCACGACCTCGACACGACCCTTCGAGCTCCTCAAACCCTTTTCTCTCTCCCTCCTCACTCTCAATCTCCAACTCACTCCTCTTCTCTCTCTCCGAACTCCCAGCCTCACTCCCATAACCCACTGCATCACGATGACGACGACGACGACCACGACAGTCACCTCATCCTTCCTCCCTCACATCTCTCCCCTCCTCACCCACTACTCCGCCCCTACACTGCCTCACCCCCTCGCCTGCACACCCAATCCACCGCGAGCTCGAGTCTCCCATGTACCCTTACGCCGGCGAGCTCCCTACTGCACCGGAACCACATCGTCGATCTCTACATCCTCAGCATCATCCCCAACACCTCCAAACCCGATCCCCACTACCTCTCTCTCTCTCCCTAAAACCACCAAGCTACGAACCCCCGCTGTGCCATCACCGGAGCGACCACTGCCGACCATCGTCGACCCCAGCATGCCCTGGAGATCCACAGCACCACACTCCGCCTCCAGTGATCGCGAACCGTCTCCGGGCAACTCCGATGACGAACCCGAAACGCGAGCCGAGGCCATGAATCCAAACCGTGCCGTTCGTCGCGCGTTCGTGTCGTTGCCGCTGCCGTACGTCGCCAAAGCGTCTCTAGGCAAGTACCCTACTTGCTACATGCTAGTTCTTACTGTTACATTTCTAAAACCTATTAATTCCGTGTCCATAACTCGTGAAAACTTATACGACACAAGTGCTTGATGTAAAACTCGAACAAAAACCTTCACTTAAACTGACGGAAATTGATCGTATAATCTGGCCCATGTGATAACGAACCTTGTGTAGAAATTTGACTGAAAAATATGATTGTTACTGGCTTAAACGATCACCCCCAATTACACCCGTAAAAAACTGAGAATTTCCCGCACCTGAAACTTGTTAAAATCATAATTAATTGCTTACATATTGAAATGATGCGTTCGAGGGCTCAAATCGAAGCCGACTCGACAACATGGAGCCACATATAAGATTTGAATTATTCCTATACTGAAAACACGACAGAAACCGGTTCGGAGAGCGGCTCTGGCTGTTGATTTCTATCCCGTAATGCTCACTACTTTGCTGCCTGAACTTGTGTATTGCGGAACTCTAAACCTTATTGAATATGAAACTGGTAGCTAAATAACGCAAGTGATTTCACCCTTATTCACCGTCGTTTGCTATTTAAACTGCAATTTAAAAGAACAGGACGTATAGCAATCCCAAACAGAAACTGAACTGATACCCTAGTGTTGAACAGTGCATAACTTCTGACGTAGAGATACGATTGAGAATCTGTATGGTGCGTTGGAAACCCTATTGAAAACCCTAAATTTCATTCAACTGTAGCATCGCTAAATTCTGATCCCAACTGGGTGAAAATTGTGCCGCAAAACGGACGTTCAGTTCAGAAACTGAATTTCCTGCAGCGAGCACTTAAATTGAAATGGCTGTAACTTGACTACCAGAAATCTGATTGCACTGAAACAAATTTTTCTGAACTTTCGACAGAGTTTCCTTGTTACCGTATTTGAATCGTTTTGTTGAATTCTGACTGCATGATTTACTGCAATTTTTATAAACTCATGAAGTGCATAATAGTTCATACTGCACATGACTTGTTAACTGCATAAATGTACATACCTTACCCGATTGCCATATACATAGTGATAGTGCGCGTTATTATTCAGTGGACATTGCATTATCGTGCGTGAATGGTATTGGTTTAGGAGTATCAAGTACGCCAATGGAAAAGTGAATGATTCGTGACAGTGATTAATAGAGTGAACAGTGACAAAACCGTGTTATTGGTGCATACTTGTACACGACTAAATCATAATCATCAATAGTGTAAACCTGGGGGAAAAAGGGGAAATCAAAGTGGAAAGAGCATTGTATTTAGCGAGGACCGTGTTTTAGAGGATGATCATTCGAACAGCGACACTTATATATAGTAGGTAGGATCTAGCGATCCGGCTGACAGGGTTATGTCCCGGACGTGTAGGCCGTTGTCTCGGGTATGCACGAGACTCCCTTTAAACATGATCCTCCTTTCCACTATTCGATTTCAAACATGTCTTAGAGACTGATAGGGACACAGATCATACTTTGCATCATATAGTGACATAGTACTTATCCGCTTTTTACTTTCACTTTATTACCTTATTTGCCTGTTTCATGTCATTATTATAATATTGCTATTACGTCGCTCTGACGACCTGAGTATGCATGCTCAGACCTCGAGGAAGAACCTGCGCAGGAGTCGGACTTACCCTTCGAGCTAGCGGAGATTTAGTCTGGAGTACCTTTTTCTTCTTTTCTGCTTTCCCTAAAGAGATCTTGTATTCGAACTCGGTTAGTAGTTCTTTCTTATTTATTTGTAAATTGTGAACAATGAAATTTTGATGTAATAATTTAGTGATGTATTTCCTTTACTTCTGTGCTTTGTTTACTGATTACCAAGTAATGCTAGAAGCCGAAGTGTGACTACGGCGGGATTATTCCTGGACCGTAGGAGCATGGCTGGCCTAGTCATCCCTCGTTTTCCGTATTTTGGGAAGCGAGGCGTGACAACTTCTAATCAAGTTTAGCAACTACTTGGTTTAACAACCCTTAATTTAAGTTAAAGTTTTTGTTTTGAATTGTTTTAAAACTTGAGCTGAGGTTTTGAAGTGATAATTGGGTTTATGTGAATTCTTTAGGTAACCGCAACTTAAACTAGGTTAGATAAGGGTAACTTAGTGCTAATTATCCCTTATTTAACACCAAGACTTCACTAATCTACCATAATGTTTTAATTAGTTCCAAAACTAGTATTTTGTTGAGGTTGGGGTTTCAAATTGAATCTGCTTTTCCTCTAATGATCACATAAATAAATTGTGATTACTGGGAGCTTGTTATAGGACCCTGAGTACACCCTTGAAACCTGAGCCCGTTCCTCATCACCCTGGTCGCCATAATATTCAAATTGGCCGCAATTTGCTATTCTTCTGGGGAGTTAGAGTGTAGGTTTTTTGTCGAGGGCTCTTAAATCCTCTAAATAGACCCCCTGGTATACTCAATTTCTTCCAATTTCGTGTATACAAAAATCTTGGACCATTTTACTTCACTTTTGCCGATATTTTAACGTACGATACGGATATCCCGACACTCGATTAGGTGTTTCGGTTAGTTAACAGCTATTTGGGGTAGTCCCAGGTGAGTGTTGCACAAGTATAGCACACTAAGATCACACATATTAACCTATAGGAGTTTTATTTGATGTTAGGATCAGTTGCGGGGACTTCGGAAGCGGCAAGAAAAGGGAAGGAGGTGATTGGATTCAAGTAGATTAAGGCCGTTCCGGTGAGTAGATATAACATCTACGAGGAAATCGTTCGGATGGCGTTACACGCCTGATATTTAGGTTCATATTATGCAATCAATATTCCCATTCATATGTTGCATTATCATTATCATACATACCCAATTACTTGCTACACATTGATGCATCCTCATTAGGACACTTGCACCATTACCAATGGGTTTTATGTCGCACGTACACAGACTCATGTGTACACCCACACCATTGGTAATTGCCATGCCACATACACTATAGGACTTGCCATGTTATCTTGCATTGTACTATATCCTTATTAGTAATTAGTGTAAGTCCATGTCACGCACCCCACGAACTTGCGGGGAGGCGGAATATATGAAAAACAATTATCAAAGCTTCGTAACACGGACTTGAGCGCATGAATCGTATCTAAACCGCTACTAGCAAACTACGAGAGATTTAACTACTCGGATTTAAAGTTATACCTCACGTTACTTGTCCTTCGGGTCTTCATCGCTGTCCTCCACTTCTCGTAGGCTCCTTGGAACATCGGCACATCAACGGCCTTCTCGAGTCAAAGACGATCCACCCGAGAGCTCCTATGCTAAGCTTGATCTCTAACTTGAGATAACTAGGTTGCTCAAAGTGCTAATCTAAGCTACCTAGGGGATATAGAGTGAGGTTATGGATGTATTAGTCGAGCTAACCCTTGATCTCAACACATGAGGGGTTAGGGTTAGGGTTTCAAGAATGTGAGAGCTTGAGGAGAGAGAAGGTAATGATAAGAATCCTTTTGGATGAATGAAGTCATTTGTGTATATATGAAACACATGATAATATTTAGTAAATAACAAACAATGAATTATCACCATGTTTTATTAATGCACTAAGTGATTCATCACATGAGTCATACAAAACATTAAATGAATCATTAACTCAATGTATGAATCACTACATGACTCATTAATCCAATTAATGCATATGCCACCTTAACCCCTAAGTCACCATGCTTCTAGAAGCTTCCCGGAAAATTACGAGAACGCCCCTCCAATCCGTGAAAACACGGAAAAACTTTAGACTGTATAAATCCAATAACCCGATACTAGAATCTGGCTTAAACCAAAGCCGGCTAGTAAAAACTGTCCGAACGTCGCACGTGCGTTTAAACACGAATGCGTCCGAACCCTTGTCGTAAAACCATACGACCTCTATATCGTTTCGCCTGGAGCAAGAAAACTCTCTGTGTAGGACTCTAAAGACTCGACACTACGCTGGCAGTAGGTTTAACCACAGACCGCAAGTGGCACTAGCTGTACGTAACGGTCCCCAGGTAGATGTCGATAAGAAGGCCGATGAGGAAAACCATCCGAACTCCTACTGAGCCTGATGTGACAATCTCCGTACAGTCCGGTCTGTTCTTCTAAGACTATCGCATATCGAGCCTAGGGGGCGGCAAGCGTCAGTCCTCTAATAGCGGTATAAGTCGTGTAGGAGCGTAACCCATTACACCCTGAGAAAACTACTGGAACCTACCAGTAAATCTCGCTTGTCCTGGCCAGGGACTTTGCGTAATGGCTCTCTGACACAGTGCGATACCAACTCCCAATACCGGGAGAGACGAATCCTGTCTAACCGCCACTGCCTCCAAGTGCTCGGGACTGCACCCAACTGCTACCTGTTTGCACGACTCCTTTGAGCCGTGGTAGGGTAGCAATCTAAGAACAGTGGGACACACTCGAGGTGAAGTAGCAGTGTCAAGTCTGCGGACTATGCTGTACTCATGTCACCTGGGAACTGTTAACTGACGACGGGTATAATACCAACCAATCAGTTCCCCTGCGAGTCCTGTCCAGTGTACCCGTAACCTAATGAGCACCTGTATACTATCTCCAGTATGACGTACTGATGGCTGTGGGACAGACCATCTCCCCAACTGGGATGAGAAGCGTACACACTTAGTCTACTCCGGAATATCGATGCCCTATCTCGATAATCCTATGACTAGGGACAAGTATAGGATGTTGCTTATAGACTACCCAGCCCCCACTAGGGTGATTGCCATCACAACGCTGGTAATCAAGCAAAGATCTTATGGGCTCTACTAACATGTATAAGTGATACGTTACAAGAAACATATGCACATATTAAAGTGGCACAAACCAAGTAGCATACTACCATTTTTAGCAAGACTATATATACAACTGTGAATATCCCAAGCTTCCATTAAGTAATATACATACAAGTATGATACAATAATGGCCCCTAGGGCATATACACTAACAATCTCCCTCTTGCACTAGGGCCATGAGCTGGCATATCATAGACCTATCATCTCTAATAGCCTCTCGAACTGCGTCTAAGGAATGACCTTTGTGAATGGATCAGCAATATTATTCTCCGTCTCTACTCTTTTCACCTCGATCTCCCGGCGATCGACGATCTCCCTGATCAGGTGATACCGCCTTAAGATGTGTCTGGACTTCTGATGGGACCTGGGTTCCTTCGCTAAAGCTATAGCGCCGTTATTGTCACAATACAGAGGTATTGGATCAACACTGGTAGGAACTACCTGAAGTTCTGTGAGGAACTTCTTCATCCAGACAGCTTCTTTTGCGGCATCGCAAGCAGCTATGTACTCCGCTTCCATTGTTGAGTCAGCAACGATCTCCTGCTTGGAACTCTTCCAACAGACCGCCCTTCCATTGAGGGTAAAGATATAACCCGACATGGATTTGGAGTCATCCTTGTCACTCTGGAAGCCGGAGTCGGCAAAGGCCTCCATTTGGAGGTCTTTTCTGCCATACACCAAGAACATCTCCTTAGTCCTCCTTAGGTACTTGAGAATGTTCTTTACTGCTATCCAGTGCTTCTCCCCTGGGTTTGCCTGATACCGGCTTACTACGCTCAATGCGTATGCTACATCTGGTCTGGTACATAACATCGCATACATTATAGAGCCTACCGCAGAAGCGTAGGGTATAATCGACATGCGATCCCTTTCCAAATCAGTCTTGGGAGACATCTCTTTGGAGAGGGTGATTCCGTGACAAGCCGGTAGGTTACCGCGCTTAGAATCATCCATACTGAATCTCTTCACTATGGTGTCTATGTACCTAGACTGCGAAAGTCCCAACATTCTTTTTGATCTATCACGATAGATCCGGATTCCCAGAATGTAGGTGGCATCACCCAGGTCTTTCATAGAGAATTTCTGTGATAAGAATCTTTTGACTGACTGTAACATAGTAATATCATTTCCTATTAAGAGAATGTCATCCATGTACAAGACGATGAATACTACAGCTCTCCCTACAATCTTACTGTTTATGCATGGTTCATCTGGATTTTTGATAAAGTCAAATTCTTTGACAGCATCATTAAAACAGATGTTCCAACTCCGCGATGCTTGCTTTAGTCCATAAATGGACTTAAGCAGCTTGCATACTTTACCGCTGCTCCCACTCTGAATGAATCCCTCTGGCTGATCCATATAGACGCTCTCTTCCAAATTACCATTTAGAAAGGCCGTCTTTACGTCCATCTGCCAGATCTCATAATCGTGGAAGGCAGTTATAGCAAGAAGGACCCTAATGGATTTGAGCATAGCCACTGGAGAAAAGGTTTCATCATAGTCCAAACCAGGTCTTTGACGGAAACCTTTTGCAACAAGTCTAGCCTTATAGGTTTCAACCTGTCTATCTATACCAATCTTCTTTTTGAAGATCCATTTGCATCCTACGGGTTTTACCCCATCTGGAGCAATGTCCAAAGTCCATACTTTGTTAATGTACACGGACTCCATTTCGGTCCGTATTGCATCCAGCCATTTCACTAAGTCACCGCTCTGAATGGCTTGCTGGAAGCTAGTAGGCTCATCATAGTCAATAGTGCAATCCTCTCTATCCCCGTCTATGAGGAAACCGTAGTATCTCTCGAGCGGATGAGACTGCCTACTACTCCTGCGGAGTGGCGTCGGGATGTCCCTTTCTTCTGAAACCTCTGGTTCTACCAAGCTTTCAGTAATAGCTTGTGGTTCTGGAATTTCTTCCAGTTCTATTGCGCTCCCACTTATCTGATTTTCTAAAAACTCAGTTTCCAAGAAGCGAGCATTATGAGAAACAAAAATCTTTTGTTCCTCTGCGTAATAGAAATAATATCCTTTAGAGTTCTTTGGATATCCCACAAACTTACACTGTACTGATCGTGCCTCGAGCTTGTCCGCATACTGCTTCTTTACAAAAGCTGGACATCCCCATATCTTAATATGCTTAAGATAGGGTTTCTTTCCACACCACATCTGATATGGTGAAGCAGGCACAGTCTTAGTTGGAACTCGGTTCAAAAGGTATGCAGCTGATTCTAGTGCATATCCCCAGAATGATCGTGGTAACTCAGTCTTACTTATCATGGAACGAACCATATCCAATAGGGTTCGATTCCTTCTTTTCGATACACCGTTGTGTTGTGGTGTGTATGGAGGAGTAAACTAAGAGAGAATTCCATTCTCTTTTAAGTAACCTAAGAACTCGGCACTTAAGTATTCACCACCTCGATCAGATCTCAGTGTCTTGATACTTTTGCCTGTTTGGTTTTCCACTTCATTCTTGTATTCTTGGAATTTCTCAAAGGCCTCGGATTTATGTTTTATTAAGAAGACATATCCATACCTAGAGAAATCATCCGTAAAAGTAATGAAGTAGGAATAACCACCTCGCGCATGTGTAGACATTGGACCGCACACATCACTGTGTATGAGTCCCAAGAGCTCGCTTGCTCTTACTCCGTGTCCAGTAAACGGAGTCTTTGTCATCTTTCCCATGAGACAAGATTCACAAGTAGCATAAGATTGATATTCGAACGGATTCAAATATCCTTCTCTATGTAACTTAGTTAATCGTGTTTCATTGATGTGACCTAGTCTACAATGCCATAAGAAAGCCTGATTCATTTCTGGAAACTTTCTTTTCAGTGTGTTCTGGACATTGAAAACCTGAGCTTGACTTAATACGTATATACCGTTATCTAATGTACCTGACCCAATCAGAACTTGATTTAGGTGGATGTTAACTATATCGCTTACGAATGTAAAATCATATCTCTCTCTCGAAAGTAAGGACACTGATATGATATTACAAGTCATACTAGGTATATATAAACAGTTACGTAAAATCAATATATGCTCACTTGTCAAACCTAGGCGATATTCTCCCACGGATTCAGCGTTCACTGTCATTCCGTTTGCAACTTTGACAGACCAATCACCTTCCTTTATAACTCTACGGTTTCTCAAAGCATGTAATGAATTACAGATATGAGATCCTTCTCCGGTATCTAGTACCCAGGAAGTAGAGTTAATTGACATACAGTTCTCAATTACAAAAACACTAGAGGTCGAAACCACAACATGCTTCGTATTCTGGCTACTGGCTTCCAAAGCCCTGCAATCATTCTGCCAATGCCCAATCCCATAACAATAGGAACGTCCCTCTTTTACTACATCCAGTCCCGAAACTTTTGCCCTTCTCTTTCCTTCTACTTCCCTGGTTTCCTTCAAGGTAGAAGGCAAAGACTGTGGAATCAAGTCAGTATCTGACCCGTTTCCCAACGTGGTCTTTAGGTCCTTGAGCTCATCAATATAGCTAGTCATTGTAAGGACGTTGTCTCCTACAAATGACCCGAAATCCAACCTCGCTTGAATTAATTAGTTCGAGGTCTCATATCTTGCGATATGAGATTGCTCTCCATATAAATCTTTGTTATAGAGAAAGATGGAAACTGAGTCCATCTTCTCGTGCTGCTTCTGGTATACACTATCAACTGAAGTTAACACGAGGCACTTAGGTTTTGCTTTATCCTTTTCCCTTGTCTGACGGATATCCATATCCGCGACAGTGGAAAATGGACCTGGGACGGCGGGATCTTGAGTAGTAATAGGGTGGTCCAGCTTGTCATAGGCAATGGACATCTGGACAGACCTTTGCTAGTCATATAAGTCAGATTCAGTCAATTTGTTATCTAGATGTAACCTAGTCGTGGTCACAAGGTCGCTGCAATTAAGAGAGAGAGAAGAAAACATTTTAGCATGATACTGTTGCAAGTTTAGATTGGTTTTAAGTTTATCTAAACAGGATGGCTCCCACTGTTTCTCGAATCCCTCCTCAAACCAAAAAGGAAGAACTAGTCAGGACTATTCTCACCATACAATACTTGCTTAACCGTTCAGCCAGGCCAGTGTCGATACTTCGAGGGAGGTTTTCCAACGCTTTCGCGAAGTTCCTTAATTAAATAACCTTTTTTCTCTGGGGGCGTACCCCGCTGACACCTTTCTCGACATTTACTTGGTTTATAGCATTGATCATTAAGTGACGAATCTCCTGATAAGTAGTATATACTCACAGTAGGATCGGGATCCAAAATATCATCGTATGATAATGTTGAAGGAATCCTACCTACATTCATCATACTCTAAAATGGTATGCATCTCTCTGCAAATTTCAGTTTCTTCAGAAATTCCCGATATTGATTTTTGCCCCATGCTTTTATGACCTTGACTTTGGCCAAACAAATCATAAGTCACATGTCAAGTTCTACCCGTCATTGTCAAGGTTAATTTGAACCCACCCGTACATACCCTTGACTTTGGCCAAACAAGGTAGTACGACTGTCCCAAACCAACGCATCTATCTATGCTATATATGAATATCCAACAGCTACCAAACACTGTGCCTTGACTTTGGCCAAACAAACACAGCTTGAATACTATTGACTATCCATATGAAATGACGGAGGGCTACGACTGGTTTTGGAAAAACCGTGAACGTAGTGAACTTGATATAATCGAAGGAACCTGATACTTTTCAAAAGGAGTGGTTAAAGCTCTGCAATTAAAAATTCTGATCTTTTAAAATAACCGAGTGGTTTCTTTTAAATTTGTTCCAACGATTTAACTTTGGTTTATTTTCTTTGCATTATAATAATGCGTCCCATCATTTATCCTATCATTGCTGAAAACAACGAAAATACCACGTCCTCTTATACCATCCGCATTCGCCATGGGGTCCCGTCATCACCCGATAGGTTACTTAACTAACGACAGAGTGGGGGCTGGGCTAGCGCGGGTGTAAAACATAAGTGACGTCTAATAGCTATCATATATAGATATTGTACATTCGTCAGACGCAATAATAAGCATTCCAGATCACAGATGAACTTTATTGGATATACTAGCAATCTGCATTTGCTTTGAGCCTGCAATAAAAGAAGGATTACACAGTTGTGATGAATAGCCATTAGCCCACCCTAGACCCCTACGGGTACGGCAAACTACCCGCCAAGTACCCGAAGTGAAGCGGTCTCCCTCAACGACGTGAGTAGGCCATAAACACTTCAACGTACCCGGTAGTTTGTGTACCCCACCTTGGGTCTATCCTAGGAGCAAAAACAGTAAAAAAGAAATAATACAACGGTGGCTACAACCGCAACCTGGATGTGCCCCGCAAAAGAATATTATATCATATTACATTTACATCGAATGAATGAATATTAAACCCATCTCAAACCCCGGCTAATCATCACAACACTCCAATCAAGTCCATATACACAAACAGTAAACATTACAGAAATGTGCAACCCCCCGCCAACCGACATACTAGCAGTTAGGGGAGGTTTACGAACACATTAAACATTACAGTTAAAAACCCAATTAGCAAATATCTTAGAACATCGATCGACAACCATTTTCCATGTCTACCCCAAAAGCAAACCTGCACTGAAATAACCTGGGTAGAAACAGAACATACAGGAAACCAAAACACCAAAAAATATGAATTACTGATCAAATCCGAGTCAACTCAGAGTTGACTCGGCGGCGGATCCGCGGCCAAAAGCACTATCTTGCCGTGGATCCACGGCCATCTAACCGGGTTGCAATCTCGTATTTTCCCAGAATTCTTATGTTTCCCTGCTGTGAATTTTAAGGCATGTCAAAAAGTTTTTTAGACATGTTTAAAATTAACAGAACTGTTAGGGTTCGGGGTGTTTCGTTTTCGTGTTTTCCGTTGATCGAACTTCTAATTAGTTGCTAACAAGCTAGTAATGGTTTGGTTGGCTCTGATACCACTGTAAGTCCATGTCACGCACCCCACGAACTTGCGGGGAGGCGGAATATATGAAAAACGATTATCAAAGCTTCGTAACACGGACTTGAGTGCATGAATCGTATCTAAACCGTTACTAGCAAACTATGAGAGGTTTAACTACTTGGATTCGAAGTTATACCTCACGTTACTTGTCCTTCGGGTCTTCATCGTTGTCCTCCACTCCTCGTAGGCTCCTTGGAACATTAGCACCTCAACGGCCTCTTCGAGTCAAAGACGATCCACCCGAGAGCTCCTACGCCAAGCTTGATCTCTAACTTGAGATAACTAGTTGCTCAAAGTGCTAATCTAAGCTACCTAGGGGATATAGAGTGAGGTTATGGATGTATTAGTCTAGCTAACCCTTGATCTCAACACATGAGAGGTTAGGGTTAGGGTTTCAAGAATGTGAGAGCTTGAGGAGAGAGAAGGTGATGATAAGAATCCTTTTGGATGAATGAAGTCATTTGTGTATATATGAAACATATGATAATATTTAGTAAATAACAAACAATGAATTATCACCATGTTTCATTAATGCACTAAGTGATTCATCACATGAGTCATACAAAACATTAAATGAATCATTAACTCAATGTATGAATCACTACATGACTCATTAATCCAATTAATGCATATGCCACCTTAACCCCCAAGTCACCATGCTTCTAGAAGCTTCCTGGAAAATTACGAGAACGCCCCTCCAATCCTTGAAAACACGGAAAAACTTTAGACTGTATAAATCCAATAACCCGATACTAGAATCTGGCTTAAACCAAAGCCGGCTAGTAAAAACTATCCGAACGTCGTACGTGAGTTTAAACACGTATGCGTCCGAACCCTTGTCGTAAAACCATACGACCTCTATATCGTTTCGTCTGGAGCAGGGAAACTCTCTGTGTTGGACTCTAAAGACTCGACACTACGCTGGCAGTGGGTTTAACCACAGATCGCAAGCGGCACTAGCTGTACGTAACGGTCCCCAGGTAGATGTTGATAAGAAGGCCGATGAGGAAAACCATCCGAACTCCTACTGAACCTGATGTGACAATCTCCGTACAGTCCAGTCTGTTCGTCTAAGACTATCGCATATCGAGCTTAGGGGACGGCAAGCGTCAGTCCCCTAATAGCGGTATAAGTCGTGTCGGAGCGTAGCCCATTACACCCTGAGAAAACTACTGGAACCTACCAGTAAATCTCGCTTGTCCTGGCCAGGGACTTTGCGTAATGGCTCTCTGACGCAGTGCGATACCAACTCCCAATACCGGGAGAGACGAATCCTGTCTAACCGCCACTGCCTCCAAGTGTTCGGGACTGCACCCAACTGCTACCTGTTTGCATGACTCCTTTGAGCCGTGGTAGGGTAGCAATCTAAGAACAGTGGGACACACTCGAGGCGAAGTAGCAGTGTCAAGTCTGCGGGCTATACTGTACTCATGTCACCTGGGAACTGTTAACTGACGACGGGTATAATACCAACCAATCAGTTCCCCTGGGAGTCATGTCCGGTGTACCTGTAAGCTAACGAGCACCTGTATACTATCTCCAGTACCACGTACTGATGGCTGTGGGACAGACCATCTCCCCAACTGGGATGAGAAGCGTACACACTTAGTCTACTCCGGAATATCGATGCCCTATCTCGATAATCCTACGACTAAGGACAAGTATAGAATGTTGCTTATAAACTACCCAGCCCCCATGAGTGTGACTGCCATCACAACGCTGGTAATTGTCACGCCCCGCTTCCCAGTGTACGGCAAAGTGGACGCGACGAGGCCCGCTACGTATATACTTAGAAGTATATACGCTAAGCGTAACTAAGCAATATAAAGTAAATCACAAGAGACGAAAAATATAGAAATAACAGCAACTTTTATTAATAACATTCTTTTTACAATGCAGGAAAAAGGAAATACAACTGGAGTGAAAAGCAATGCCTAAACAGTGGCATAACAGAAAATGAAATAACTGGAAAGAACAAGGTACAATTATCTAGAGCTCTGGGTCTACCTGGAACTGCTCCAAATCTTCACCGGTGGGCTCAATCTCAACTTGGTCCAACGCACCTGACGACATTCAAAGAAGAAAGAGATAGAATGTCGTCAGCGAACAGGTCGCTCGGTAAGTCCCAAAAGAATAAGAAGAATGAGAATGATAGAGTAACAGTATTTTCTAAAGTATTATATTGTTGAATATTATGGAACATTGTGTAACGCTGTTGTTTGTAGCTTGGTACAGAAGGATGCCGGTGTATACGATGGGGATCTCTATATGCTAGAGATCAGGGAAAAAGGAAAGTACAAGGAACCGTTATGCCACGGTACAACAGCAATAGGATTCAGGTTAGGTGTCTTAATCTGACCACCTCGTGCCACCTTTAACACCTTCCGTACCAATCTACCCCTTAAACCCCGTTGTGTTTTAACAATATTGTAGTATTGGAATATGTAAGTTGGGTGACTGACCAAAACCATGATATCAGTAAACATGTTGCAACTGTATAATCAGGTAAATGGAATATCAGGATAATGGATGAATATCCATGGTTTGATTCAGTCAAAAAGAATATATTGTTAACTGGATTCAGGGTTTCATGTATTCAAATTGTATTGGAATATAAAAGAATAAAGATTGACTTGAATCATATTCGATTCAGGAATAGTCAGACTCTAACCCGAGTCAGACTAAAAGAAAGATAATTTGAAGTTCAATATTAGCTAGGGGCCTTATTGTAATTTGTAAAACTAGAGGGGTTTTATGTAAAAAGTACTTTTGTATAGTTTTCAAAATACACCTCAAGTATTTAATAATCGTCTTTATTGTTATAATGAATGTGAATTTTATTTGTGTAATTCTAGTGAATATATCCTAATAAAAGTATTAATTGTTTTATCTGAAATTCATGGTATTTTAGTGTAACTTTTAATCTTGTAATTTTAGAAAAAAATGCGGAAACTTTATATTATGATAAAATAAGTGTTTAAATGATAATTATATATATATTAACACATGAATAGTTTTATATAAATATTTTATTTAGAAAAAAATCTCATTTTCCCTAAATATCGTATTTTGAACCTTTCGAGACCGAATGCTCCTTGCGGAGGTCTGAATCTCGCACTACTAGCCTGCGGGTGCACGATGAACCATATTATCCCTAACAGGTTCCCCAAAAGTGGGTTGTAGCGGCACTTTGCTTAGGTTTAATAAATACTTTTCATTTGGGAAAACAGTTTTATAAATATGGGGTATTTATTTGCAAAAGTATAGTTTTCCGTATTTTAGTTGTTAGGGTTTCCTAAGCCAACTAGTCTACTTCTAAGGTCTAAATGATAAGTCATTAGAAGTCTCAAATCGTCTCTTCACCGTCAATTGCGGCCAGGTAAGTGCCAGGTAAGTGGGAAGGAACCACAGTCGTTGGCCTAATTAAAAACTACTAGCCTTAGACACATTTGCCTAGTCACCACAAGACAGTTTAGATAAACGATCGATGTCCATGACCAATCGTGCTTTCATTTTATAAAAGATTTTATTTAGAAAAGTTTACAATTTAAAGCTTTTAATAAAAGTTATAAAGATTATGGTATTTTGGTGAAAAGTCCTGTAATGTCGTATTCTATGTTTTGACATATATCAATTAGGGTTATATTTGTGTGTGTGTAGAGGTAAGTCATTACCTCGTGACTTATTTTAAGTTTTGATGAAGTTTAGAGGTTAAACATGCTATGTTAAACTTAAAGGTATTATAGCGCAAGAATACGGTATTCGAAAACGTTATCATTTTATGTGTGAAATTTTTCAAATTGGGTTCTATAAGTTTAGTGATCAAGATAAACCTATTTAGGAGTGAGGGAATTAATTAAACTAAGAAAAATGAACTTCATGGTATTTTTATGAAGAGAATACGGTTTTGCAAAGAAATTATCATTTCATGTGAAAAAGTTTGATTAAATTGATTTATGGGTGATTAACAGTTAACATGAATATGGGTAGATAATATGTATTAGGTGACAAGTGGAAATTTATAGAAAAACCGAATCGGAAATCGGTTTGTCCGATTTCCGTCGGGTTCCAAAAGGTCGTATTTTTATACTTATAGAAAATAGAGATAGAGGGGACGGGACTTACGGTTTGGACAAGCTAAGGAAGCTAAGGGATGTGGTGGTTGTTGATTCGTCGAAGACGTCGCGAAAGTTCTGATCCGGTCGCCGGAATCCGTCGTCGATTTCGGCAGCGCTTCGCTTCTCGCTCTTCGTACCGAGTTCTCGAGAATTTGGGAGAGTGGACTTAGAGTTGTGAAGGGAAAAGGTAGAGTATAGGGGTCTTTATATAGGGCTAGGGTAGGGTTAGGGTTAGGGTTAAAAATATTTTTAAAAAATATAAAATTCATTAAAATTTCATTAAATTTGGACTTAAAGGAGGTTTAATGAAAAATTGGTAAAAGTACTGGGAAAATGAAGTACACAGGGAGGTTGACCAAGTCAACACGAAGATTTTTTGTGTTGACGACTCGGCCGACCGGCAGAGTCCGGCACCCGACTCGTCGCTGACTCGGCCGAGTCGCCGGCCGACTCGGCCGAGTCAGGGCCGAGTCGGGTCTCGTTGGACGGGGAATCTTCAGGGGGAAACTTTGGTATACTTTATTTTTTATAAATTGCATTAATGTGTGAGTTATGGCTGTTTGATCGTTTGACTTCTAAAAAATTAAAACAAAATGATATAAAAATTATGTGGGGCATGGGATTCGAACTCTGGTGGCTTGGTTCAGCAGTGCAAGGTATTACCAATGAGCTACAAGCTCCTGCTTGTAATTATTGTAGAAAGGTAGATACTTAAAATGATATCAGCAGTATTAAATATCCCAAGTACACTTCAATTTTAAAACAATTTTATGTTCACTAAAAATGAAATTATTTAAAAACAAAATAATTAAATATATGTATCTTGTGCTCAGATTAAAATACTTCTTTAAAAATTTTAAAAATTTGTACAAAAAGTGTATATGAAAATTAGGGTTGTTACATTCTACCCTCCTTATAAAAATTTCGTCCTCGAAATTTGTAAAAAGAAAGTGTAACAATCCAAGGAAAGTCTGGTGCTTGTGTACTGACAATATGTGGAAAAATAATAAGGTGGTGCAAAGGTTTTAACAATGTGAAGAATGTGTGAAGGAATGAAGGATGCGAAGGTTTTGGTAAAATTGTAAAAGAGATGAGGGAATTTTGGATTAGGACAGATTCAAGGTATATGATTCAAAGAAATGATGGGATTCAAGGAACATGATTGTAAAGAATGTTTTAGTTGCTGATTCTTGTGTTATATTGCTTAGGTTGTTCACGCAGACCAGAACTGCATGATAGGGATTCATACAGCTCTGACCTGCATGGGCCACCAACAAAACCTGTCACGCCCCGCTTCCCAGTGTACGGCGAAGTGGACGCGACGAGGCCCTCTACGTATATACTCAGAAGTATATACGCTAAGCGTAACTAAGCAATATAAAGTAAATCACAAGAGACAAAAAATATAGAAATAACAGCAACTTTTATTAATAACATTCTTTTTACAATGCAGGAAAAAGGAAATACAACTGGAATGAAAAGCAATGCCTAAACAATGGCATAACAAAAAATGAAATAACTGGAAAGAACAAGGTACAATTATCTAGAGCTCTGGGTCTGCCTGGAACTGCTCCAAATCTTCACCGGTGGGCTCAATCTCAGCTTGGTCCAACGCACCTGACGACATTCAAAGAAGAAAGAGATAGAATGTCGTCAGCGAACAGGTCGCTCGGTAAGTCCCAAAAGAATAAGAAGAATGAGAATGATAGTGTAACAGTATTTTTAAAGTATTATATTGTTGAATATTAATGAACATTGTGTAACGCTGTTGTTTATTGCTTGGTACAGAAGGATGCCAGTGTATACGAGAGGGATCTCTATATGCTAGAGATCAGGGCAAAAGGAAAGTACAAGGAACCGTTATGCCACGGTACAACAGCAATAGGATTCAGATTATGTGTCTTAATCTGACCACCTCGTGCCACCTTTAACACCTTCCGTACCAATCTACCCCTTAAACCCCGTAGTGTTTTAACAGTATTGTATTGTTGGAATATGTAAGTTGGATGACTGACCAAAACCATGATATCAGTAAACATATTGTAACTGTATAATCAGGTAAATGGAATATCAGGATAATGGATGAATATCCATGGTTTGATTCAGTCAAAAAGAATATATTGTTAACTGGATTCAGGGTTTCATGTATTCAAATTGTATTGGAATATAAAAGAATAAAGATTGACTTGAATCATGTTCGAGTCAGGAATAGTCAGACTCTAACCCGAGTCAGACTAAAAGAAAGATAATTTGAAGTTCCATATTAGCTAGGGGCCTTATTGTAATTTGTAAAACTTGAGGGGGTTTTATGTAAAAAGTACTTTTGTATAGTTTTCAAAATACACCTCAAGTATTTAATAATCGTCTTTATTGCTATAATGAATGTGAACTTTATTTGTGTTATTCTAGTGAATATATCCTGATAAAAGTATTAATTGTCTTATCTGAAATTCATGGTATTTTAGTGTAACTTTTAATCTTGTAATTTTTAGAAAAATGTGGAAACTTTATATTATGATAAAATAGGTGTTTAGATGATAATTTAAATATATATTAACACATGAATAATTTTAAATAAATATTTTATTTTCAAAAATCTCATTTTCCTTAAATGTCGTATTCTAAACCTTTCGAGGCCGAATGCTCCTTGCGTAGGTCTGAATCTCGCACTACTAGCCTGCGGGTGCACGATGAACCGTACTATCCCTAGCAGGTTCCTCAAAAGTGGGTTGTAGCGGCGCTTTGCTTAGGTTTATAAACGCTTTTCATTTGGGAAAACGGTTTTATAAATATGGGGTATTTATTTGCAAAAAGTACAGTTTTCCGTATTTTAGTTATTAGGGTTCCCTAAACCAACTAGCCTATTTCTAAGGTCTAAACGATGAGTCATTAGAAGCCTCAAATCGCCTCTTCACCGTCAATTGCGGCCAGGTAAGTGTTAGGTAAGTGGGAAGGAACCACAGTCGTGGGCCTAATTAAAAACCACTAGCCTTAAACACACTTGCCTAGACACCACAAGACAGTTTAGATAAACGATCGATGTCCATGACCAATCGTGTTTTCATTTTATTAAAAGATTTTATCTAGAAATGTTTACAACTTAACGCTTTCAATAAAGGTTATAAAGATTAGGGTATTTTAGTGAAAAGTCCTGTAATTCCGTATTCTGTATTTTGATATTTATCAATTAGGGTTATATTGAGTGTGTGTAGGGGTAGGTCATTACCCCGTGATTTATTTTAAGTTTTGGTGAAGTTTAAAGGTAAAACATGCTATGTTAAACTTAAAGGTATTATAGCGCAAGAATACGGTATTCGAAAACGTTATCATTTTATGTGTGAAATTTCATTCAAATTGGGTTCCACAAGTTTAGTGATCAAGATAAACCTATTTAGGAGTGAGGGAATTAATTAAACTAAGAAAAATGAACTTCATGTTATTTTTATAAAAAGAATATGGTTTTGCAAAGAAGTTATCATTTTATGTGAAAAAGTTTGATTAATTTGGTTTATGGGTGATTAATAGTCAACAAGCATATGGGTAGATAATATGTATTAGGTGACAAGTGGAAATTTATAGAAAAACCGAATCGGAAATCGGTTTGTCCGATTTCCGTCGGGTTCCAAAAAGTCGTATTTTTATCTTAAAGAAAAGAGAGATAGAAGAAGGTGGGACTTACGGTTTGGACAAGCTAAGGAAGCTAAGGGATGTGGTGGTTGTCGATCGTCGAAAACGTCGCGAAGGTTCTGATCCGGTCGTCGGAATCCGTCGTCGATTTCGGCAGCGCTTCGCTTCTCGCTCTTCGTACAGAGTTCTCGAGAATTTGATAGAGTGGACTTAGAGTTGTAGGGTGAAATGGTAGAGGGTAGGGGTGTTTATATAGGGCTAAGGTAGGGTTAGGGTTTTGATTAAAAAAATATATAAAAGTAATTAAGAAAAACATTAAAATTCATTAAATTTTGGAATAAAAGAGGTTTAATGGGAAATTGATAACTGTTCTGGAAAAATAAAGTATACAGGGGGGTTGACCAAGTCAACACGGAGAAAATCCGTGTTGACGACTCGGCCGTCCGGCCGGCGACGCCGGCCGAGTCAAGGCCGAGTCGGGTCTCGTTGGGTGGGTCTTGGTCTGGGGGAGATTTTGGTATAGTTTAATTTTTTTTGATTCGCAATAAATTGTGAGTTATGGCTGTTTGACCGTTTGACTTCTAAAAAAATTAAAACAAAAAGATATAAAAATTATGTGGGGTATGGGATTCGAACTCTGGTGGCTTGGTTCAGCAGTTCAATGTATTACCAATGAGCTACAAGCTCTTGCTTGTAATTATTGTGTTATTTAATTACTTAAAATAATAGCAGCAAGAGTAAATACTCCAAGTATACATTAAATTTTAAAGTAATTTCTTGTACACTAAAAATGGAGTTATTTCATTCTTGTAGCTTGTAATTAAAAACAAAAATAATTACCTAAATCTTGTGCTCAGGCTAAAATACCCCTTTGTGGATTTTGAAAAAGAAATATTTGAAAAATTTTGTATAGGAAATTTAGGGTTGTTACAGTAATCAAGTAAAGATCGTATGGGCTCTACTAATATATATAAGTGATACGTTACAAGAAACATATGCACATATTAAAGTAGACACAAACCAAGTAGCATACTACTATTTTTACCAAGACTGTATATACAACTGTGAATATCCCAAGCTTCCATTAAGTAATATACATACAAGTATGATACAATAATGGCCCCTAGGGCATATACACTAACAATTAGGTCTTCTCTTATTACATACTAGCATGGATCATGTCGATATCCTGTACTTTTGTCATTATTACCATGTTCTTTATACGATATTGTTTTGTAGGAATTCTGTTTTCGTGAGATTTGAGAAACCGCATGATACATTTTCTAAGAACTTGGATTCATTTTAAAAATACGGTTTTCTCTTGATATGATATTTGGCGTCCACCATGAGTTTTCTCGGTTCTGAGCTATGAGTATATCCGATTCGAGGAGTAAGGAGTCACCATTTGCGGATACATGGTGGACCCGGTACGGTACCCAGGGGCAAGATGATCATATAGAAAAGCGTTGAGCCTAACTGAGAGTACTACCTACCGGTGACAGTATAGAAACACGGTGGATATCCGGAGGATAACGACCGGAGTTATATGTTCAGATGGATATGAGGGCCGATCCGAGAGACGGTGCCTAAGATATTGGGATTTCGAGTGTCGATATTTGACACCAGATTTATGATGATTTCATTGATGGTATTCATGTTTTTACCTTACTAGAATTGTTATTATGTGCCCATTTTACTCTTGCTACATCCATGTTACTACACGTTGCTTACTCACATATGTCGCGTCTATATCTCTATTCATCATTATAATCTCATATTTAGGATTGTTGCTGTTTCATGATGCATGCGATTGCCACTTACGATATTATTTATTACTCACTAGCTGGCAACTCACCCTGTTGTGCCCCAATTTCTTGCAGGGCCGATCGTTCGGAATAGTCGCGGCTTGGGGCGTACTACTACTTTTGGGCATGATCATTTGTTAGGTGGATTGCGAGTATTCTTTTTGTTCGCCACCTTTTGTAATTGTTCATTGTATCTGGTATACTCCATCTACCACATGTATATTTGACTTAGAGGCGAGACTGAGAGATTTGTGTTATATTGACTCTGTGTGTCGTGCTCGTGTGAGCCGATTGTTGTGATTGTGTTTTACTATTATTTTCTTTTCTTTATTGCTTTGTTTTTCATCTAAGGCATCGTATATTTAACTGCGTGGTTGTGTTCCTCCAAATGGGCATTGAGATTGCTCCCAAGTGGGGATGCTTGTATATAGCTTATGTATCGGTTTTGATCAAAAATTATAAGGAAGGTGCTACCGAAAATTTTTAGTGATAATTTGTTTTCAAAAATGTTTTTCCAGTAACTCTTTGGCTCTTTAAACTAACACTTTTTAACAAAGATTTCACCTCTTTATTTTTGTTCACAGTTTAGATTCTAGGTTTTCAGTTTACTTGAATTATGCTATGCCTTTAGACGTTGCGTGATTTAAGCGCCAGTCACGTTCCTCATTTGGGTCATGACAGTCTTATCTATCAGCGAATAAACAATGCAACCAAAAATTTTAAGGTGTGAGTAATTTACTAGTTTACCTGACCAAATTTCTTCCAGAATTCCTCCATCGAGTGCACTTGTTGGGCTTCAATTGATCAGATACACAACAACATCGACAGCTGCTACCCATAAGAATTTGGGCACATCTGCATTCAAGATCATGCTTCTTACCTGCTCTAGAATCGTCTTGTTCATTCTTTCAGCGATGTTGTTCTGTTGCGGTGTCCCCGGTACCATCTTTAACCAATGTATACATTTCTGTGAACAAAACCCCTTGAACTCTTGTGTGCAATATTTTCCACCATTGTCAGACTTTAGGCACTTAACCTTCGTCCCTGTTTGGTTCTCCACCTGTATAATCCAGTGTTTGAAGCGACTAAACACATCGGACTTCTTCTTCATTGAATACACCTAGGTCTTCATTCTTGTATCATTAATAAAGTAACGAAGTGCCGATTTTCTCCATAAGACTCTACCGATGACGGTCTCCATACATCCGTATGCACCAACTCTAGTTTCTTGGTCTTCTTTGCTACACCGCCAATCTGAAACCTGGATGTGCTTTGCTTTCCAATAACAACTCTAACAGAGTCCCAACTCTACCTTCTTCAGCCCAAATAAAAGCCCCTTACCCTGAAGAATCTTCATATTCTTCTCGCTAAGGTGCTCCAGTCTCTTGTGCCACAACGAAGTCTCAAAATCCGCTTCTAAACATGTCATCAATGCAATCGAATCGCCACTGCTCCCACTAAAGGAATACAATGAACTGATCAATTTTCCCCATGCTACTACCAACGATCCTTTGGAAAGCTTCCACTAAGATTTACCAAATATCGTAATGTACCCTTCATTGTCCAGCTGACTTGTAGATATTAAACTCTTCTTTAGATCTGGTATGTGCCTGGCATTCTTCAGCTTTATCTGACTTCCTCCTGATGGATGCAATTTAATCGTCCCTTTTACCAATGATTTTGCACGTCTGACCGTTTCCTACCGTTAAATGCCCAAGATCCCCTTGAACATAATCGCTAAAGTAATGCTGACCTGAAGTGCAGTGAAAGGATACCCCCGAATCTAGAAATCAAGTATCTCTCTTTGTGCTCTCACTCGCCGAAAGACAAAATCCCCATTCCCCTTGTTTATGTGTACACCACATTGGCTTTCTTTTCATCTGACTTCCCATCTGAGCCTTTCTCTTTCTTTAAGAGTCTGCAGTCCGCTTTCAAATGACCCTTCTTTCCATAGTTCCAACAGTTACCTTAGATATTTCCTTTTGACTTTTCTCGGCTCTTTGACTTGCCCTTCTTCCCTTTTCTTCTTTTCATTGTCATGCCACGATTCTTTAATGAGAGTGCAGAAGTTCCCGAACATCCACTCACAACCTTTCTTCTCATCTCATCATTTAATCTGCAACTCACCACATCATTAAATGTGAGAGTCCCTGAGATCGAGTTGCTGACCGTCATATCCAGGTTTTCCCAACTCTCCGGCAACGAACATAGAAACAACAGGGCTCGAATCTCATCTTCAAATGTGATTGAGAATGATTTGAGTTGGCTTATCACACTGTTGAACTCGTTCAGATACTCTGTCACCGAATCGTTTTTTGCCATATTCATGTTGAAAAGTTTCTTCATCAGAAATATCTTATTTGACGTTGTAGGCTTCTGATACAACTTTGCTAATATCGTCATTAGCCCATGGTTGTTTTCTCTTTCGAGATATTAAAGGCTACTTGCGGAGTCAACGATAACCTAATCGTCGCCAGGGCTTTCCTATCCAGTAGATTCCATGCCTCATCGGATATTTTCTCGGACCCGTCGCCCAATAATAGAAAATATAAATCTTTCTGATATAGGTAGTCCTCCATCTGCATACACCACCAACCATACTTATGACCATTAAATTTCTTCATTCTGATCTTATTCTCAGCCATCTTTCGTTTACCGCTGCAGCAAATTTAATCTTCTCTCTCGGATCTTTAAACCAACTCCTTTGAAATTACAAACTAAGAAAATGAGGAGAGGACACAAGCGTCATCACCTACCGTACGTAAACTTATATCGTAGAATTGAAGACCTTTCGGTTCCCTATACTTTGATACCACTTGTTGGGGGAGGAAGAAGAAGGTAGGCACAGAACTATGCTAAACGGTCAATCACGTAAAACGTAATAAACAACTAAAGATAAAATAATGCAAGAACAAGAGAATTAAACCAAGAGACATAAGATTTTTTAACGAAGTTTACCCACCATATGGCTAGTCTCCGGCAGAGAAGAATCTGCAAACTTCTACTAGATTTTTAGTCAAGTTACACCAAGAGCAAATCTTAAGAGATTTTTTTCAAATCTTTCAAATCTCTCTTAACCGTCACGCTCTCTCTATACAAATTTAATGGCCCTGTTTTTCCATATGAAAGACCCTATATATAGCGAAATCCTAATCCTATACAAATTAGATATAAACAGAATATGGTAAATATTCTGTTCGCACAGAAAACCCGCGTGCAGACGTCTGCCAATGCTCTGTGTTTTCTTCAGCTCTTTTGGCAAACGTTAGCCACTCTTTGGTCAGACGTCTGCCGATACTATGGATTTTGGCTTTAGCTTGGGCAGACATCTGCCACTTCTTGGTCAGACGTCCGGCTTCTCTTTGAAGACGGCTTAGACACTTCGTCAGACGTCTGCCACTTTAGCATTCAGACGCTGGGCTTCCTCTGGACTTTTGCTCGATACTTCGTGCATGGACAAATATCTGAACCTTCTTGTTTAGAATCTGAGGAAGATTCTCCACATCGAATATTCAAACAAATGAAATTTCTATTTTGGTGATTCTAACAGTATGAGGGAAAAACTCTAGTACCGATAGCAATGTAGAGAAAGTAGACAAAGAGAAAGAAGAATCCATAAGCAAGTCAGCTTTTGCAGGGAGAAAGCCATTCCAACCCATCAAGGTAGAGGTAAATATTAATTTGCCTATATATGGACTTGCGATAGATACAGTTCATGCGGTAGTTACAAAACAATTGTATGAAGGTATGTCAGCTTCCCAATGCATGACAAGTAGAAAACAAGCATAAGGCTTGGAGGAATATGAATGAAAATCACAGTACTAAGACAAGATCACAACGTAGAGATCATAGGCGTCAAGGTCTTACTGAACACGAATCGACACATAAATCAGTCGATTGGCTTCCCTTTGTATTTAAAAGTGATATTTATTTCTTTATGTCTCTAATCAGTAGAAGGAAACGATGTGTCCAAGTATGACAATATACAAAGATGAAAATAAGAAGAAGAAAAGACGATAATGTTAAGAATCCAACAACAATTATGTTGGTAAAATTGGAGTTGCTTCTGAGATTAACTTGTAGGAGAAACTCCAAAACTAAACATAGGGAAAGAAAAGTCTTGTAACCTTGTATCAATGATTTGTGAAGGAGTAATTGCTCAAGAAGGCTCTTGAAAGACAACCATCGAGTCTGCATGAAAAGACAACCATCGAGTCTGCGTTGTGGTTCGAGAATGGAGTATTTTCTTCTGTTGCAGTTCTGAGCTTGCAGAAGCTACTTTGGTCTGGGTGAATCTTCACACGTACTCGTAGCTTGATTAGTAAGACCATGATCTTGTAAACCATAGCATATAATCCTAGTTTAATTAGGAGTTGACTTGAAACAACTACTCCTACAAATTATATTATAGGATTGGATTGTTTCTAAATTATGTAATATGTGTTAGGATGTCCAAAATCCTAACTCTGTTTGATTTCCAAGATGGATCAATTCAACATTTAGTTTGGATTCAAGATTTATCGGAAGCGGAGCGAGTCCGACGAGTGATCATAAAACTTGTGAGACTTCGTAGACCCCTTAGACGATGTCAGATCGCGTTTCAGCAGGGCCGTTGGGGACGTATTTGGAGCGTCCGGTTCAACAAGAATAAAGTTCGTCTTGCCATTTCTTAATTGCTAGAGAACAAGTCGATCGGCCCTACGGATGAAAAGTTATGACCCAAACAAGATGTACCTATCTCTGTATTTTGTGTTATGGGTTTATGTAGGCTTAGAGCCGCCAATCTGAAAATATGTACTTCTCTATTAAAATTAGTGAAATATATCTGTGATGTATGCTGCTACCCGTAGTTTTTTCCCGATTTGGGTTTTCCATGTGAAAATCGGTGTCTCGCTGTGTCAATTAATTTTTGAATTGTGTTGCTTTAAACTTAATTAGATTTTGTTTCTTTTATATCCTAATCTTATATTGATTAGAAGAATATTGAGAATATTGGTGTCTATATATACAAATTAAGGCACGCGCAGAGGCCGTGTCAAGAAAGGCATGCACAGAAACACATACAAATTAAGGCACGCGCAGTCAACCACAAAGGAAGCATGCACGAACACTCGACAAAAATGCACTGAAGATTTGCAAGGAGCATGCACATACAACACCAAAGGACGCATGCATGTACTGCTATATTGCAATGTGCTGCTATATTTCTAACCGTGTCTCGTCTTTTTGTTTCTACTAAAGAAAAATAATAATAATTTGATCAACTTAAATCATCTTTTTATCTTATTTTTCCTTCCAATGAAAAATTCAAACTGGTTATAAGCAAATGAAAAATTTTAGCGCCTGCTTCTGAATACAAGATTGTGACAGGAATTGTCACAGGGATACGGGCAGTCGATAGCCTTTACTTCGGATCGATCAAAGTACCAATCACCCACAGCATTTGCAATTCCCTGCAAAATTTAATCATCTCAATCGGTTATGAAAGCGATATGTTAGCCAATACTCGATTGCATAAGTTAAAGTCTAGATTATACTGAACTGCCCTTAATTATGAGCGTTGTTCATTAAACTACCTTGAAGTTTGTTTTTTTAATTCAGTAAGCTCCCTTAAACTTCTCCATTTAACGCCTTAACGGTATTTTAGTGAAACTACCTTAAGTTTTTAGAACGCATTCAAAATCACCTTATTAAGATGATTCATTCTAATGCTAAACAAGTACGGGTCATAAATGAGTCAACCAGCCTTACCTCCGGTGTTAGGTAAGTGTATGACCATTTCGCCCATTTTGGCCGATTATAATGCTTATATAAGTATTTGTTGTAACAATGTGTACTAGGTGATTTCTAATTTTGATACAAAATTTTAAAATAAAAAAAAACTCTTGTATATATATAAATGAATATATATGCTCAAATTTAGCTCAAACACAAATTTGAATGCTTGTCGTATGACTCATACCTTGTTCCCAATTTGAGGACCATTATTTGAATACCATGTATCTTGTTTCTCGGTTTGGCAATGCGCAAAACATGAATTAATGAATAAGCCATTCTCCCTCGACATGGAGAACCCTTTTACAGCACTAAGCATCTCGTTTCGGAATCCTGAAAATTAAAAAAAAAGCTCAAATTATGTGTAAAAGCTAAAATATAAAGGAAAATGAAATTTTGCAAGGATTAAAAATGAAAAGTTGTACCTTGCAGAAACTGGATTTGATTTGAATTACAGTTTGAAAAGTTAAATTTGCATGCTCGCCAATATCCATGAGGATCAGCCGAGTTGGGAGCTAAACTCTCTTGGAGCTGAAATCGATGAATTTCACTATATCATTTAAAATTTCAAATCTTTGATGTATCAAGGGCATAAATAGTATCAAATGTGTAATTTTAAAGAATAAGAATTAACATACCTGCCAGACGTCATATGCCGTATTCACAATAAAGGTTGGGGTATTAATATTTGGCAAAACATTCTGTGGGAAGAAGCACTGAAATAAAAAGGGGAATGCACTAAATCAAACTATACTTTTTTCCTTACATATCTCTGCAAAAGTATTTATGCGAAAACAGTGAATCTACCGAAGTTTCATCCATGCGTGATGTGCATGTCCTTGGCAAGTTCTTTCCTGACCCCTGAATATTTTTTCCCACATAATAGCACCAAAAAAAATCAGGATGAAGTCTTAACTCTTCATTACTAAATAGAATTATTACATAAATTAAACTCAAGGATTCATTTATAATTGCCAAGAAACTATTTTGGAATTTGAAAGTTTGAAAAGAGATAAAAGCAGAGGAAGGTAGAAGAGACTAGCAATAACTTAGAGCTTGAATTTCATTCACCTTATTGCAGTTTTCATTTCTTTAATTTTAGAGTTTGATCTCATATGATAAGCTTGTATTGCAAAACTACTATCGTAATATCAAATATCTTTTGATTTTAAAGGAGTGCTTGACAGGAGTAAAATTGAGGCTATTTTTCAACATTGACTATGAGCATTATTCTGTTTATTATATTATTGAGGAGGGGAAAAACTATATACAGTTCCCTCGAAGTTCAGCGAAATTGTGAAATGCCCATCTGCTACACCAAAATTTCAAAGTTACGATGATAGTTGAGAGAATATAACTTATATTTAACAGAAATTTAACCTAAAATTAATGATTGGTTTCAGTCTAATATTAGCTTTACGTAATGGATACAAACAATCTCTTAGTCAATTATTAAGAAATTTTTGTATTTAAATAGGCAATCTGTTGGAGCCAATTTATTGTGTTTTGGTATTGGTGGAGGGTGGAAGTATGGTTGAAGAGAGGATAATTAACTGGAAAGTAGTAGAGAGGAACAAGAGAAGTCAAGGATAGTACTTGTATTCCTTCACTGATAGTTACTTGTTTGGTTACAAATGGACCCAGGGATGGGTATATATAGCTTTGCAAATGACTATTCGTATACCACTACATTAATTGGATATATTAACCTTTGGAGTTCCAAAGCATGGAATACTAAGAGACTACATTGCAACTCATGAAAGAGGCAGACTCTAGAACAAGACGGGTTTATATTTATTTGACCCATCGACCATGACACCATTACAAAATTTGGATCAACTCACAATATCATGGGCAATTTTTTCCCCTCAGAAATTTAACATTAAACCATATGTGGGGAAAGAATTTTATAATGAACCAGTTACCTGCATTGTCACTACACCATTGAATAAAGACCGCAGAGTTCGCCCACCAGCCACATCAGCACTGCATATCGAACATGAATTAAAAAATAATCACATTAGTTCAGAGAAGCGCTAACGGTAAATTTATCGTTCACTATTAATCATATGAATCATACGCGTCGAGAAATAGTCCGGCATCGGCTAGGCACTTGACTTTCGTGTTTCTGGGAAATAGAGCTCTGAACTCGTCGCAGTGCTGTATGGATGCTAGACCTCCCGCTGAGCAACCGGTAAGAAGTGCCTGAAATTTTTTGTTCAGGTGAAAAAACCAAGAAACTGCAAAAAAGAGAAGAAAAGAGAAATTGTATTTGAATGATAAATATAGGGAACAGACCTGTTCCGCGTAGCGTATTCCTTTTGACATTAATTCTTCCATAGCAACCGAATAGATTCGCTGTCCGCGGAAAAAAAGACCTCTTTCCTAAAAATAAAACCATTGAATGTTCACTTTTAAATTTTGTGCTTCAATATCTCAATTTCCCTTTATACGCTAATGCAGAAATTAATCATAGATATTTCTTGTTAGCGAAAAAAGCCTCGATAGGAATCCCAATATATGGGATTAAGGTTTTCTTATTTTTGTGATTGTGCAAAAGAAAAGGCTTAATTACACTAAAATACGCTTAATTTTTTTTGTTTCCAGTAAACTACAGTGCTAAAATTATGGGGAAAAGAACTCCCTTAACACCAAGTTTAAGGCTGTTTTCTGTGATAATAGAAAACCTTAAGCTAGTTAGAGAAAAACAGCGATTAAGGGTAGTCGAGTGTAATTTAGCCTAAAGAAAATATATGGAAGTAGAAGACAATGCATTATAACCTATGAGTCATTAGAGAATCTATAAAATTCTTAAATATTGTGATCATCTTTACACTATCATAGCCTTCTCCAGTGAATGATGCACCATCACAATACCGAACCTTCACTCGATTCCAGTTATAGAAATCTGCAATTATTATACAACATAAATTAGGGGGGAACAATTTTCAGGTAATGCGCATACGACTTTTTTTAATACAAAAATCATGAATTTAATATTACGTGGGGCTCTCAAAGGTTTGTTTTGTTTTGTTTTTAAATTACAGTAAGATTACTTCAAATGCTGCATCTAATTTTATCTAGCGAGGGGAAAAGAAACTCACCTTAAAACCAAAGTTCAACGGCGTAATTAAAAAAACTTTAAGGTAGTTTAATGAAAAGTAGGGACGTTTAAGGTTAGTTTAGTGTTATTTAGCCTTATACAAAGAAAGCGGGGAGAATATAGAAGCACCGGGATTCTCTTCAGGTTTATCACTCAAAATTCCAGTGAATTGTATCTCTTTTTCCATATAATTAGACGAGCCATGGCGAGTTTTCTTTCGGTATTCACATGTTCTTAGATTATTGCACCAGCCTCCTCCCTAAAAGATTTAGTAAATGATTTAGAAAAATAATGAATTTATACGTAAATAATAAAGCGTGCAATTCTAACCTCTAAATCAACGAGCCAACTGTTCGTTCCTGATCCAAACCCGCGATGGAAATGGTAACCTGGTAAGCTTCCATCCAAACATACTGCATCGATGAAAATAAATGTCGGCAAGATAATACAATACTTATGTTATCTACTGTTTTTCTTCTTTTAAATAAAAAAAATAAATATTTGTGGCCCGTGCTATTAGTTTATCAGTAAACAGTTCATGTAAATCAGAACCATGATCATGTTGTCTACACATAAAAAATAGAGCAAAATAAAAAAACCAATTAAATCCATTTACTAATTATCTCATAAAACTTTAATCTCATTAAATTAAGAGAACAGTAAAAAATATGTCTAAAGCAACACTGAAAATATCTAGTTCCTACTCAGTTTTATAATTTTTTTACAAATTCGTTTCCTTTTATTTTCTTTCTAAATATTTTAAGTTTAAGTGTGTAGGGGTTTCCTTATTTCCTCAATCAGAATGATGATCATAGAAATTGGAAATTCAGAAACTTTGCAGAATTGCGTTACGTACAAAAGTTCATGCTACCATATTATAATAGCAAAGCATAAATTGTGTAAGAAGCTAAAATTTAGTGTCAAATAATTATATGAATTTCCTATCATACTCAACAATAAATTGAATTAACAAACTTTATTGGTTTCGTAATTAGCATTTTAATGAAACAGGGTGAATTTTTCCACCATTTATCAAGAGAAAAATCTTTATATTGAATTAAAATTACTAGAAAACAGAACAATAATTCTTTAAATGGAAAGAACGGCTGGCTCTTTCACTCCAATTTCAAGGAAAAACAAGTTTTCAGGAAAATATGGAAATCGTTTAAATGTAAGGCAGCACATACCATCCTTTGAGTCTAATCAAAGAAGTTAATAAAAGAGGAGCTATATGGGGCTGTGCTTAATCGCAGCCACCACGTCCAAAAATGGGTCGAACAGAGGGTAGGTCCTCTTGGTTTAAGTTAAGGTGGGACCGATCCCAGGGCTGAGCAAACATAGCTGTGGTTGACCCCATCACAATTTTTGCCACAAAACAGTGATAAATTTTTATAGATAGAAAGCATAAAAATGAGATAGCAGTATAGGCACCACTATAACCTAGTGGTAAAACCTTTTTGAAGTCGATCAGAGGTTCGGATCCGGTTTGCACTAGATTACGGCCTAATATTCGGGGGTTGGATTTGAGCGAATTTTAAAAGAACCTAATCATACCCCTATAAACAAAAGCAATGCCAATGAATTCATATAAAAATCACAGAAACAAAAAATAAGCTCTGATCTCATGAACCCAATGCATGTCATGATTAGAACATCACAATCATAGCAAACTCTACAATCTCCAAATAACTAAATAAATAACCATAAATTGAACCCAAAAAAAATTGAATAAAAATTGAAGAACAGAGAAAATGAATCATACCTGCTCCTTTAGAAGCAGCATATGGGATTAGGGTCAAACCCACCATCAATGGAGTACTGCTGCTCACAAACTCTTCATTTGTAATCTCATATCCCCCATCACTCACATTCTTATTTTGAAGCTCAAATCCATGAACCCATTTCACCAAAATCACAAAAATAATATTCAACCCAAGAACCCAAATTCCCTTCATGGGTTCCCTCAAAAATTCAAGAAGAAGAAGAAGATGATAATAAACTAATCCCAAGAGATTCAAGAAAAAAGAGTAAATGGATATTCAAAACTGGAGCTGAGAAAACTTTTTTGAGGATATTTAACAGCTGGGATTTTGAGGAGGAGTGTTGTAATTGCTTGAGTTTGTTATTTTTTGTTTCTTCTGATTTCTTTTTATTTAGAAACAAAATAGGGGAGTGAATGAGAAATTAATTATGAGATAATTTGGGATCTTTCCCGCTTTTGATGGGTTTAATATATATACTAAGGTTTGAATTGTATTTTTTAAGTATTTTATACATCTTTTATGAAATATTTAATAATCATATCTACAACAAAATATTAAATTATTTTGTTTTATTTTTATTTATATTTTAATTTAAGAAAGATATAAATTTCATTAATTCATTGATCTATTAATTGTGTTAATTGTTCATATATATATATAGAGAGAGAGAGAAAGAATAATGGAGAAAAGAGGCCATGGGAGGGGATTTCCTCCTTTGGCGTGGAAAAAATACAACCTCCGCCATTTTTTCCGACGATCGGCCCCCATCATCTTCATCGTTATCATCTAAGATGTTCGTACACCAAATTTCATGTGATTCCACAACTTTTTCACCGTTGATTTAGCAATGTAAAAAGTTCTATTGTCGGTAAACCGTTAATTTTGAACCCACTAAATCAACGGTGAAAAAGTTTTGGAATCACATGAAATTTGGTGTACGCACATCTTAGATGATAACGATGATGATGATAGGTGCCGATCGTCGGAAAAAATGGCGGAGGTTGTATTTTTTCCACGCCATAGGAGGAAATCCCCTCCTATGGCCTCTTTCCTCCATTAATATATATATATATATATATATATATATATATATATATATATTCACAAGATAATCCACACACGGCACGAAATAGTCGCTGTCTAAAAGATTAGGCAAATGGCAGTTCAATTGCTATCCTAAAAAGAAAAAAAAATTGGCATCACTAAGTAAAAAGAAAAAAAAAATCATGATATGTTGTTATTAAAGATTGTGCTGAATGTTGTGGGCCAAGGTCAGCAGCAGGCGGTGATCGAACAGTACTAGTGAGCGGGACTGAGGGCCAAGGGCGGGGAGTTCGCAAGAGAGGAAGCAACCGCTTACGAGTGGCTGGGTTGGGCGAGCTGCAGCGGCTGGCGCTGAGAAGACCCAAGTATGCCAGCCATATGTGAAGGAACGGTGGCAGGCACTAAAGGTAATACGGGACTCGAAACAGGGCTAAAACCAAGGATGCCCGCTCCAGGTAAGGGCGCATTGTTCGGCGGCAACTCTCTGGCATAATCTGAATTTGAAAAGAGAAAGCAATCTTCATCAAAAATAACATGTCTACACGCATACATACGGCCGGATTGTATGTGGAAACAACGATGACCATGGTGTTGAGTATTATAACTCATGAGCACACAACGATCGGATCGGTTAGCAAGTTTATGTTGGTCGTAGGGACGAAGCCCAGGGAAACACGCACATCCAAATGTGCGAATGAAGATATAGATAGGGTGATGACCAAATAATTTATGGAAAGGGGTATCGTTACGAATAACTTGTGTACGGAAACGATTAATTAGAAAGACGGCAGTCTGCACAGTCTCATCCCAGTAAAGAGAAGAGGGATGGGGGCGTGAGTAAGAAGAGCATGAGCTGCCTCTATAATATGACGGTGTTTGCGTTGTGGAGGCAGAAAACACGATGAAGGATACCCTCCGTGGCTAAATGACGATGAAGAGATTGATATTCACCATTTCAATCAGAGTGAAACATACTTATTTTTCTATTGAAATAACGTTCAACATGTCGTTGGAAGCGACAAAAGATATCAAATAAATCAGACTTATTACGTATCAGAAATAACCCAGTAAATTTGCTGTAGCCATCAACAAAAATAACATAATAACAGAAACCAGAATGAGATAAAACAGAAGCAGGGCCCCAAACATCAGAATAAATTAAATATAAAGGTGCCAAAGACACAATTGATAACAATTCAAAAGAGAGTTTGTGGATTTTAACCTTCATGCAATTAGAATTGACTGACTTTCTACGACTCTTAACAGTTGGTAAATGAAAACTAGATAGAATCCTGACTACAGTTAGAAAAGTAGAATGACCTAAATGAGCGTGCCATGAGAAAGTTGAGGTACGTTCATCAACAAGTGCGGTGGGAGACGAGACATTTGGAAGGGGCAATTTGTACAGTCCATTATTGAGGTGGCCTTGAAGTAGAACTGTCCCCGACTTCGTATCCTTCACAAAACAATCAAACGGGTGAAACTAAAAAATAACATTGTTATTTTTAGTAAATTAATGAACAGATAAAAAAAATTGTTATTGAAGGAACATGAAGAACGTTATGCATTTGAAGTGGTCGAGAAGATGATGGAATTGTTGTGTGTCCATAGTTAAGAATACGCAAACATATACCATTACCTATGTATAATGTCTGTATCCGTACCTTTGTAAAGGGCTGCCGTAAGGAGTTGAGTGTAGTCTGGCATGATATGATGAGTTGTCCCCTCTTGGGGTCAAAAATTACACCCCAGTAGACCAAGTCAAAATCAAAGTCAGCCCCAAGCCCAGGTCAAGACCAAGCATGGAAGGGACCGGCCCTGTGACAAGAAGAATGAAGCCATAAATTAGTTTAATATAATTCTTTTTTTAGAAATAAATGTATGTAAAATGGACAAAAAGCCAAAATTTTGTAAACCCCATGACTTATGTGCAAAAAGAAATAAGCACATAAGACATGGGGTGGCACAAGTGACATTTGGCAAATCTCAAAGGGCTATATGTAAAGTGTGTAGCCTATAAAGGCAAACATGATGAAAAATTAACAAGTATTTTTCATTCTCTCAAAAAATTTTAGGGTTTGTGTCTCTATCTTCTTTCTCTCAAGTTTTTCCTTTCCTTTTCTTTTCTAATTAAACCAAGAGTTTAACTCTTCTTTTTACAAAAAGAAATAGTTTTTCACCATAAAACCCTCGAAAGAGAATCCAGATCTCTCATCAAATCCCTAAAAAGGGAGATTTTTTATCTTACCTCTCTTTTTCTCTAAGATCCAGTAAAGGAGAGGAGGAGAAAGAAGATCCACCTCCAAACATCCCACTTCGGGAGGATCCGAGGCTTCAGGAAGAAGAAATGAGTCTCATTTGATCATCTTCGAGGAGTTTAACTCCAAGATCCAAATTCTCAAAAGAGTTTAACTCCACATCCAGACCTATTTAGGAGTTTAACTCCAAATCCAAGCCTTTTAAGATTTTAACTCCAAATCCAAATCCAATTTATTACATAGGAGTTTAACACCAAATCCAAATCTTTTGGGAGTTTAACCCCAAATTTATACCTAATTTCTGTTTAGAAGTTCAACTCCAAATCCCCTCGGGAGTTCAATTCCTAGCCCAGTGGCTAACCCCTTTGTCTGCTGGTGTTTCCAATGGTCGCGTGCCGCGCATGTGACCCATCGGTGTCTAGCAGTCGCATGCCGCGCACGTGACCCGCTGGCGTCCAGCGGTCACACACAGGGCACGTGACCCGCGGGCGTCCAGCGCCCACGTGCCTCTCACGCGGGCGCTCAGCGCCCGCATGCCTCTCACATGACCCGCGGGCGCCCAGCGCCCACGCGCCACTCATGTGACCCGCGGGCGCCCAGTGCCCACGCACCACTCACGCGTCCTTAGGACGCTCCTCACCCCTCTTTTCCCTTACGCTCCACACTCAAAACACGTTTCCCGTTAGAAAAAATTTCTAACGGGACGCTGCCCTGCACCCCGCAAGGAAGCTGCTAGCCTCCTTGACCCCCAGCCCGCTATCCGGGTAGCGGGACCCTCGTAAACTCTGCGTGGCCCCCAATACATCCAAGACCCTCTTCAAAACATGACACGCACTGCACATTAAGTTCGCTTGACCAGTTTTGCCCGTCAATCGGAGGTTCCCTGGCTCCAAAAGCGAGGGGTAATTAACAGCAACTTAGTCCGCGGCTGCCGGAGATTTGAATCCTCACAATCAATAAACCCTGACCTACCCTAGGCATGGGGAATCTGTACATGCCTGAGAAGCGCGTGCATTCCCATCTTAATGAGGTGATGAAAACACCCTACAGATTCTGGCATGCCCGGTGGGACCTTTTCTCTCCTATTATATTGTGTTGGACCAAAATTGTGTACACTTTATTTGTTGCAAAAGAACTCTTTGGATATCGATCAGATTTCTGTTCTGATTGCGGCATCGGCTCACAAATGTCATATCTGTAAATTTTTGTGTGTTTCCAGTATTTTGTCACGAATACCTATAATCTGTATTTACTGAGCAGACACTTGTTAATAGTACCGATAAATAACAGAATAGATAATGAATGAGTGGTATTAAGATGCAGTTTTCTGTGATGAGCAAATACCCCCAAACTTATTTTTTGCTCGTCCTGAGCAAAACAAAAATCCTGACCTCATTTTTGCAGGGAACGCGGTTGCACTGAGCTCGTGCAACAAACCATTAAACCTTCAAGTGTCCCTAGTAGGAGGAGTGTTGTCTCCTGAGGGTTTTCAGCGGATTTCACTCACAAAATCCTGTCAAACTAGTTTTGCGAAATAACTATGATTCTAACCCTAAGGTTTTGTTTCAAAACTAGCAATTCTATTATCCTAAGTTAGATATATCGAACCTTTTATTTTTCACACCTCGCTTCTTATTTAACTTAAGATCCTATATGTCTTTACGTGCGGTGCAAATAGTGTCGTTAAGGTTCAAAAGGATCAATTAAAGTCATCATGTCACAAAATAAAGCCCAGATAAAAACTTAAAAAGGATCACACAAGTTTTATAAAGAGTTAAGTACTTCTCAAGTTTCGTTTTCCAGCTAGGTTTCAAATTCAGAATTTCTATCTTGCTTAATAGGAAACTAGGTCTTATTTTTCACTCCACCTTTTACTTGTTTCTGTTTCATACATACCTTCGTAAACGTGCAATAGTCTTCATCATAAGATAAAATCTTCATATATCCGTTAAAATATTTTTATAAAAACCTTTCTTTTGTCAAGATTATTCTCACACAAAGAACCGTTAGGATTTTAACTCGGAGAGAACACTTGCTTGACTTTGTTTTAATTTGGACTTTCTAGATTTCTTAGCGAGCTTTGGGCCAATACTCCAAAACCAGTTGGTTTTAAGGCATTAGGTGTAGAAACACCCCGGCGGACTTAATTGCTCAAGTTACCTAGGCCCCAAAACAAAAGGACCCATTTTGGCGTGAAAATCATAACGATTTAATGCGAACGGAGATATAACCAGTTGTTCAATTATTTTTAGGATAAAAGACGTGTATAGTGGATCAGGTGTGTAATCACTCCAATCAAGTTTCAGATGGGTTATTTTTCAAAATTAGTTCCTATTAAGGTATCTATAATATCTTTTTATATCCACTTTACTTTCGAAACTATTCTTTTTTATTATTTATTTCAGAACAAATCTATTTGATCCTCAAAAAATAGTTTATCAATTTAAATATTTTCAGACATATTAGACTTGTCATCTAATTTTCAGAACTCACGACACGTGTAGTGTGATGTAAAGACATATATTAGCTATAGTTATACTCAAAGGAGGGTTATCTTTCTGGTCTTCAAAATCTAAAAATAGGATCTAGTTGTTCCTATTTTATCAAACAAAACTGTCGAAATATCGAATCTATGTTCTCCCACTAGCTAACTTGACGACGAAAATTTTATATTTTTGTAAAAAATTTTGATTTTTATGGGTTTTTAAATAAGTATGCAAATGCAAAATATACACATGAATGCGAAGGTAGAAAGCTTACCGAGCACACCCCCAAACTTAAACTTGACAGTGCCCTCACTGTCAGGCTACACCAAAGGATCAAAATTGTCAGCGCTCCCCTGTTTTTTTAATTTTATTATATATATTTTTTACAAAAAAGAAAAATGGATATGCACAAGACAAGAATATCCACATATATACCAAAAATAGTATATACATAGCCCCAAACTTATTTGAAATAGTGTTTCTACTGTTTATGGCTGGATAACCGAAGTTTGGTGGTAAACAGAGCAAGATTATGCAGGGTAAACCGGCTCCTGCAATATCAGGAGCTCCTCTGATGGTTCTGTGCTAAGAAACGGTTTTAACCTGTGTCCGTTTACTTTGAAAAATGAACTGTCCTTTGGATTCTCCAAATCAACTGCGCCGTGCGGGTATACACACCGCACAAGAAAAGTTCCCTTCCAGCGAAATCGAAGTTTACCAGGATGGAAATGGAGTCGGGTGTCATAAAGAAGTACCTGTTGTTCAGGCGTGAAGGTTTTGCGCGTAAGGTGTTTATCATGAAACACCTTCGTTCGGCTTTTTATAACAACCGCGTTGTCGTAAGCCTCATCCCGAAACTCGTTCAGTTCGTTTAGTTGCAACTTCTGATAGCTGCCCGCATCTTCAAGATTGAGATTCAGCTCCTTGATCGCCCAAATAGCATGATGTTCGATTTCCACAGGGAGATGGCAAGCTTTTCCGTACACAAGCCGATAGGGAGATATGCCAAGATCAGTCTTATATGCAGTTCGAAATGCCCAAAAGGCATTGGTTAATTTCAAAGACCGATCTTTACGGTTCTTGGAAACCATTTTCTCCAAAATCTGCTTGATCTGCCGATTCGAAACTTCAGCTTGCCCACATGTTTGGGGGTGGTAGGGCGTGGATAGCTTATGATTAATCGAGTATTTCCGCATTAAGGCCTCGAAAGACCTATTGCAGAAATGTGTCCCATTGTCACTAATGATAGCGCGAGGGTGCCCAAACTGGGAAAAGATATTTTCTTTCAGGAATTCAACGACAACCTTGTTGTCATTAGTCCGGTTTGGCACTGCCTCAACCCATTTGGAGACATAATCAACAGCTAAGAGAATGTACAGGTTCCCAAAAGAGTTGGGAAATGGGCCTATAAAATCTATCCCCCAAACATCGAACAACTTAATAACCAAGGTTGGTTGGAGCGGCATCTCATTTCGCCTGGAAATCCGGCCCAAATGTTGGCACCGGGAGCAAGTATTGCAGTATTTATGTGCATCTTTGAAAAGTTTTGGCCAGTAAAAGCCACATTGCAAGACTTTCTCGGCTATCTTTCTTGGGCCAAAGTGCCCGCCACATGCTTGATCGTGGTAGAAAGACAACACACTCTTGAATTCGTTTTCCGGAATACATCGGCGGATGATTTGGTCTGGACAGTACTTGAACAGGTAGGGCTCGTCCCAGTAAAAGTGTTTTATTTGGGATAAAAATCTAAGTATGTCCTGACTCGACCAATTGTTAGGTATGAGTCCAGTTGCCAAGTAGTTCATAATATCTGTGAACCAGGGTTCGCAAGATATCGTCAAGAGTTGTTCATCAGGGAAAGTATCGTTGATTGGGAGAGGAAGCATCGGCGAAGAAGGAAGTCGTGAAAGATGATCGGCCACTACGTTTTCACATCCTCTTTGTCCTTAATGACAAGGTCAAATGCTTGAAGTAAGAGGATACAACGTATTAACCGAGATTTTGCATCCTTTTTCACAAAAAGATGTCACAGAGCTGAATGATCGGTGTAGACAACAACTGCGGAGCCGATCAGATAGGGCCTGAATTTCTCTAAAGCAAACACAACAACCAAAAACAGTTTCTCGGTTGTTGTGTAATTCATTTGGGTGTCATTCAGGATCCGGCTCGTGTAGTAGATTACATGCGGCATCTTATCGATGTGCTGTCCTAAGACCGTACCGATAGCAAAGTCGGATGTATCGCACATAATCTCGAAAGGATGCGTCCAGTCGGGTGAAGAAAGAATGGGAGCAGTGGTGAGTAAGCTTCTCAGTGATTCGAAAGCAGTCAAACAGCTCGAGTCAAAGTTGAACGCGGTATTCTTGGCCAGAAGAAGAGTCGAGGGTCTAGCAATCTTGCTAAAGTCCTTGATAAACCATCTGTAAAAACCGGCATGGCCAAGGAAGGATCGGATATCTCTGATGCATTTGGGAGGAGGAAGGATGGAAATGACATCAATCTTTACTTTATTAACCTCAATGCCATTTTGCGAAATGATATGTCCTAAGACAATACCTTCACGTACCATGAAGTGGCAATTTTCCCAGTTTAAAGTGAGATTTTTATCCTTACATCGGGTAAGGACAGCATCAAGATGTTGCAGACACTCGTCGAAAGAATCGCCAAAGATGGAAAAATCATCCATGAATATCTCCAAAAATTTCTCAACCATGTCAGAGAAAATTCCCATCATACACCGCTGGAAGCTAGCGGGAGCGTTTCATAGCCCAAAGGGCATGCGACGATATGCAAACGTACCGAAAGGACAAGTGAAAGTGGTTTTGTCCTGATCTTTCTCGGCGATGGGAATCTAGTTGTAACCTGAGTAACCGTCCAGAAAACAGTAATACTCATGTCCAGCTAATCTTTCGAGCATTTAGTCAATGAATGGCAGCGGAAAGTGATCTTTCTGCATTGCGGCGTTGAGTTTTCAATAATCAATGCATACTCACCACCCGGTCTGGGTGTGAGTAGGGATCATCTCATTTGCCTCATTTATGATGACCGTAATGACTAACTTCTTAAGGACAACGTGTATAGGACCGACCCATTGGCTATCTGAAATAGGGTAAATGATACCACTATCCAGACATTTGACGATTTCCTTTTTCACAGCCTCCTTCATGACTGGATTTAATCGCCTATGTGGATCCCTAGCTGGTTTGACATCATCCATCAGGTGAATGTGATGTTCAACGATCAGCGGACTAATCCTCTTAATTTCCGCCATTATCCAGCCGAATGCTTGTCGATTGGATTGCAAGACCGTAAGAAGGGTTTTTTCTTGCTCTAGAGCTAGATAAACCGAGATGATGATTGGGAGGGTCTCGTTCTCACCTAAGTAAGCATACTTGAGGTGAGATAGCAGAGGCTTGAGTTCGAGCGTAGGAGGTGAAATGACTGAAGGCAAGATTGGAGAAAATGTCTCGAACTCAAAACATTCCAACATGGGCTCAAAGTGAGTGTATGCGACCGAGTCAGATGGTTCAACTAACGCATCCGAAAATTCGAAAGATTCAAACTCGGACGGCAACAAGCCAAGATCGTTTAAAAACGTGAAGCACTCATAATCGTTGTTGGAAGCAGAAGCAGCAGCAGGTTCAAAGAGGAACGCACTAGTGGCGTCAAGATTACTGTGATCAAACAAGAATTCCTCAAATTCACAGTTCTCTGGGGCGATCTTCTGGATGGAACAAACATTTAGTATATGAGCACTTGGTTCGGATGGCTGATTCCCTAACCTAAAAATGTTGAGTTCAATTGTCATGTTGCCAAAAGATAGGTTCATCGAACCATTTCGACAATTGATCACAGCATTTGAGGTTGCAAGGAATGGGCGATCGAGTATCACCGGAATTTGATTTCGGGGGTTAGCTAAAGGTTGTGTATCTACAACAATGAAGTCAATGGGGAATATGAAGTCCCCAACCTTTATTAACACATCCTCTAGCTCATCCCTAGAATAGGTGATAGATCGGTCGGCCATTTGAAGAGTACAAAGTGTAGATTTCAGTTCTCCTACACCTAGTTGCTCATATACAGAATAAGGAAGCAGGTTAACACTGGCACCAAGATCCAAAAGAGCACGGTTGATGTTCTTATCCCTATAAGTTATTGAAATCGTAAGACAGCCAGGGTCCTTCAGTTTTTATGGTAAATTTTGGGTAAGAGCATCACTCACGTTACTAGCTAGGAAAACCTTCTTTGGTACATGAGATTTCCTCTTCTTAGTGCACAAGTCTTTCAAGATTTTTGCATAGGAGGGGACTTGTTGGATTGCATCTAAGAGGAGAATGTTGATATTAACCTGTTTGAACAACTCCAGAATCTTCTCCATTTGTGGATTTTGTTTATTAGACCTCAACCGGTTTGGAAATGGAAAGTTTTTGAAATTAGTTGAGTCCAATACTTGTGGAGGAGATTGTGGAGTTGGAACGGATCCAAAACTGAAGTTTGAGTGGAGTGAGATGTGGATCCATTCGGAGCAGCAATTGAAGAAGAAGAAGAGCCTTTTAAAGAATGGAGAATAGGCTCAGAAGAAGAAGGAGTAGAAGAAACGGCCGAGGTGTCATCATCATCAATTCGTGTGCCAATGTTTTTGTTCAGCATTCTTCCAGATCTCAACGTAGTCACGGCACTCACATTATGGTTCTGTTGTTCAAGAGCAACATGTACATTATGTGGATGACCAGGATTTGGGAGTGGTTGACATGGAAGCATTCCTTTCTCTCGCTCGCTTAAAACCGCGTTCAGCTATGCAATCTGGGCTTCAATGGTCTTGATGCTTTGGCCGTGTGCAGCGGTGTGTTGCACCAGAGACTGAATAGAAGACTGGATGTTGGCGGTGGATTGAGTCGATTGCTTTACAAAAGCCTCTAGACTCCGTTCTAGAGAGAAAACCTTATTGTTATTTGACGGAACAAAGTTGTTTTGAGAAAAAGAATTGTTGGAGGGTGCAAAGTTGTTCGTCGAATTCTGAAAAGGTTGGGGTTGGAAAGGCTGTTGAAATTGTTGTTGAGCTTGTTGTTGAGGAGGATAGGGCCTTTGGAATTGATGCTGGTTATGATTCCAGGCGAAATTGGGATGGTTCCTCCAACCGGGATTGTATGTGGAAGAGTATGGATCGTTTCTTGGTCTTTGTTGAAATGCAGCATTAACCTGATCCTGTCCTTGAGATGGTGGATTGTAAGGACACTCTTCGGTCAAATGAGATGGATGTGAACAACAAGCGCAAATGGTACGAGGGGGGAAAACAAGGGCAGGAGACGAAGATGAGAATTTGCTCTCAATTGCTTCCAGTTTCCGTATAATTGCAGCCATCTCGACCTTCATCGCAATTGAGATGTCGAGTTGATGAACTCCTGCCCTAGAGAGACCTGAAGAAGAAGAAGTTGAGATGTTCAGTCGGGTGTTCTCCCACGGCAGCGTTTGCTCCGCAAGATCGTCAAAGAATTGCCAAGCCTTCTCGTCAGATTTGGATAGGAAGTGGCCTTGACAAATGGTTTCCAGCAACTGCTTGGTTGATGGATTCAGGCCCTCATATAAAATTTGGCAAAGTTGTCATTTCTCTATACCGTGATGAGGACACTGAACAAGGAGGTCCTTGTACCGGTCAAAGCACTTCCAAAAATGTTCAGTTGGAAGCTGGGTGAATTGGTTTATCTTGTTTCAGATCCGTGCTGTCTTATGATTTGGGTGGAATTTTTTTAGAAACGCTTTCACAAACTCATCCCAAATGGTTATCGAATGAGATGCGGTGCTATACAGCCACTTTTCAGCCAGGTCGCACAAAGTGAAAGGAATAACTCATAGCCGTATAGCATCATCAGACAGTTGAGTTGTCTTCATCATCGCACAAGCGTTCTGGAATTTATTGATGAAGATATAGGTATCTTCGGATTCAAACCCGTCAAATTTTGGCAACATGTTGATGAAGTGGAGCTTAATTTCAAAATTATCCCCATTGGCCGGTGGAAGTGAAAAACAAGTTAAAAGTGTAGCGCGGGTAGGATAGAAACGATCCTGGAGCACGATTCGTTGTGGTGCTTCAACAAGAGGTGGTCGCGGGTTATTCGCACATAATGGAGGTGGAATAATTCACGGGGGAGGTAAAGTGATGTTAGGAGGAAATCCCGACATCTCGGAAGAAGAATTTGGTGAAATTGAAGGTGAAGATGTATGAACCGAATCGCGGTCAACGTCGGAGTTGGCCGGCAAAGGTAAGGGTGAAAGAGGTATGGAAGGAGTTTCGACGTCGGAGTCGATCGCGTAGTCCATAGAGACTAACGAAACGTGGACTAAACGGGCACTAGGGTCCCTAGTCCAAGCGGACATATACTAAACGAGTTTAGTGTAGTCAAAGCGTAGAATGTGAGGGTAAGACAACGTAAAATGGAGAGAAATTAGGTGAAGGCGGTAAAAGTGGCGAATTTGTGTTTGTTTTGTAAGAATGTGAAAATGAAACGACAGTTCAACAAACACAATCACAAATGCACATTCACAAATGCAGAATCAATATCTAGACTAGGGTCCTCTAAGTCCACTAGACCTACTCCTAATTGTTCCAAAGCGACAAATTGTGAGATAGCCCTCAAATCGCCTCTTTACAGCTAGTTGTGGCCAGATAAGCACAAGTGAGGTAAGGAGGGTTCCACTCACGAATCACCGTGAGACGGGCCTTTTAAAGTTACCTCCTCACTTGTCTAGCCCAGGCACCATAAAAGTCATGTTTAGATAAACGACCAAATTCCCACAATCTTCCTTTGTCCTATTGAGCGCGACAAGTCTTTAGTTGGCTGAATCTAGATATTTTTTATTTAAGCTTAAGGTGATACTTATGCAATTAGTGATTTCCGGAGTTTTAGGAAGGGTGATGAAATCCCCACCCAATCTGAATTGGTGTTATAGCCCCTTAAGTCCGTATTAATGATGCAATGTGCAATTCAACAAAGTTTTGTTATCAAATAATCAATCAATTTTTCTTTTAAATTAAATGTGGCGCTGCAATAAATACGGTTAGTTTTTCTTTTGCTATTGCGGCGATGTTGCAAAGAATCTTGCAACGATATGAATAATGGAGCGTCAGATTTGAGAAGAGGAAGTTTTTAGAAAAACACGTACCAAAAGAGTCGAGTTTAAGAAACTCGTGTTGATATTGCCTCCGAGTGTTTGAATGGTATGCTTGCACGAGTCAAACTACCCGGGTCTTTGGCACTAAGTGTTCAATCCCCTTATACTTGAAAACGCCTCCTGCTTTGCACATTCGTCACTCGCTAATCCATCAAATCTGCAAATATTGGAAAAATACGGATATTTGAGCTAGAAAGCGATATAGATAGCCAAAGTTCTGAACACAAATAATTAAGAAAATCAAACAATAAAAATAGGACACTAACAGAACACTGGAGGCAACACAAAAATATATTTTCAAAACCTCACAAAGGGGCCGGGGACATCGGGAATTTTCAAGCTCTCGTCGGTCGTTTTTAAAAATTTGGTGCTCAAATTTTGTGTGTTTCCTCAATGTGATAATAGTATTCCACTTTTATACTTTGATTTTTATTTTAAAAGACATAGCAGAACACAAATCCAGAGAACATCATTTGTTTTAGTTCTCGTGTAGGTTGAAAAAGAATGTGTTTTATCCATTGAATGTGTTAGAAGGTTAGTTTTTGTACAAAATTTTCACAAATTAACCCGAGACTACATGTGTAAAAGTGTTACCGTCTCCCCGGCAATGGCGTCATTTGATTGATACGTTTTCACCATGTCGTATTTAGAAAGAATTTGAAATTACCGCAATCAAAGACGGTGTTGCGTGTAGTGAGCCGTGATGAGTACGGGTCATCCGCAGGGAGATGGTAGGCTTTTTAGCTTGTTTTAATGAGTTAATACCGTAACCTGGGTTGTTTGTTATACTTAGTGTCGTAACAATGATATATTTAATAAAAAGACTTGTTAGGGGTAGTTTTAGGTTAGCTTGTGTTAGGATGATATTTGCCGCTTCCTTATAGACCTTAATTTTGATATTGACACTAAGGCAATAGGCAACAACGTGGATTAGGGAACTTGAAATACGGTATTTGAGATTTTGAGCTAAATCCGTATTCCTTGTCCCTTGTCCTTCCGTTATTGTCTCTTGATCTTAGTCTTCGGCAAACCATTCGCAATCCGGTCACGATTAGGATTCACCGCTACCGTGGTAGGATAGGGTGCCTAACGGAGCGGAATTTCGAGTGGTTTGCTTGGAGTTTCAATTGCAAAGTTAAGGTTTGTAAAGTTTTAGCAAACACATCTCCTAACATAAACTAACCATATTCTACTCTTAACAAGTAAATCAATTACTCACATATATTTACAATACCAAAATAAAAAAGAAAAGAGTAAAGCAACATAAAAAAAAATTGCAAGAAAAGAAAAGACAAAGAAAGAACCGATAAATCAAATGTGCAAATTCCTTCAACTGTTCTTTTAATCCCGTACCAATGTGAAATCAAAATACTAAACTTTAAGATTGCAAGCTCACTTAAGAGATCGCAAGATCAAAGTAAAGCAAGAATTTCACAAGTTCAAAGTATGTAGAAAGGAAGACATATGTAATACAATGAGAACTTTTATTGAATTTCAAACAAGATACAACTAATCTTGAATTCAAGAACCTAAATCTTAAGCTTGCAAGTTCAATGAAGAAGTTGCAAGGTCAAGACAAAGGGGCAAGAGCTCAAGAGTTCAAAAGAAAAGCAAGTTACACATTACAAGTCTAAAGCAAAACTAAAGCAAAAGTATACTCTCCCCTTGCTCATGATCTGGTATTTATAGGCTCGAAATCAAAATAAACAAATAATAAAAATATGAAGATGGGACAACAATGAGTGAACAGACAAAATATGAAGCCATTTCTCCTTGGTGGGCCCGGCGCCGCCGGCTATTTGCTTGATGTCGCCAGTTTGTTTGTTGAGTTTTGGACCCGTTTTGATGTGGTGATCATGAGTGCACTCCATAAGTATATTGGCATTACTTGTTTTCTTCATAACAACATGGGTTGCTTAGTAGCTTTTGGATGGAAATCTTGATACTTTAAATCACATCACATCACTTAGCATTTAATGTATATCACACTCACTTGTGCCTTGGGCAGCCCCACCTAGGTCCAAGCATCAAAGAGTTATGTGTACACTTGTATTGTGTTGAACCAAAATTGTGTACACTTTATTTATTGCAAAAGAACTCTTTGGATATCGATCGGATTTCTGTTCTGATTGCGGCGTCGGCTCACAAATGTCATATTTGTGAATTTGTGTGTGTTTCCAGTATTTTTTCATGAATACCTGTAATCTGTATTTACTAAGCAGACACTGGTCAATAGTACCGATAAATAACAGAATAGATAATGAATGAGTAGTATTAAGTTGCAGTTTTCTGTGATGAACATACATATATCAATTGCCTGTACTGAAATCATTTTTTTTGTGCATAGGTTAACAACTTTCAGTTGCAATCTCGAACTCAACAATCATGTCTCTCAAGATGAGCTTCATTTTTTACGCCACTCTGATTCCCCATGTAATCAAGATCAAGGAGGAACCGCCCTGTCAATTTAGGTCCGTCATTATCTACCGTACCAGAAGCGCTCATCTGGCGAAGGCCCCGGCAAACCAAGCGGCCAAACCGACCTCAAGGGGCAGGAGGCCGAACGTTGTGGTCGCCAAAGCATCCCACCCCAAATACAAATCCGTATTCGAATGGCTCTCCACTGTCCTAACTGGGGGCAAGGCCGTCAACACCAATGGAGCCACAAAGTATCTCCAGCAAGCTTGGACGGTGCCCTTGACAATCACGTGAGCAGGCATATTTTCTGGACTCTCTATCAATCGGTCTACGGCGTCTTCCCGAAGGGCCAAAGCTTGCTAAGTGCTCAAAAAGGAAAAATTGAGGAAGAAGCGGCTCGGATATAGAGCCAACAAAAGGGCCAGGGTTTCGACCAAGTTGAACCTTGTGAGGTTCCAAGAGCATGGTTACCCCGCATCGACAGATGAGTTGGTCGTAAAAATCAGCAACTCCTTCGAACCCCTGAAGTGAGTTCAGAAAAACGCCATGACCGCCAGAATCAAGAAGAAACAGTCCGAACGATGCTACAAAGAGACATGTCTGTCACACCCCGCTTTCCAGTAGATAGAAATGATGACGTGGCAGGCCGCAACGTATTTACTAAGAAATAAATACATTAAGCGTAATTAAGCAATATGTAAATGTACAAGAATGACAAGAGTATTAAAATAAAACAGAAACTTTATTTACATTTATCTTTACATACAACTGTTTGAAAATAAAAGATACAATGAGTAAAGCATTGCCTAAACAATGGCATACAGGAAAGTAAGTGCAATGGAACTAGAAGTCAGGCTATGCGGTAAGCTGGTCCAAGTCCTCCTGGCTCGGCTCGATCTCCTCAGAATCTGGTCCTCCTGACGAGCATTCCAAAGAAAGAAATAGAAAGGAATGTCATCAGCGAACTAGCACTCAGTAAGTCCCAAAAGAAAAAAGAGAAGATAGTATATAAAGTGAAATAAACAGGTAAATTGTACATGATTGATTACTGGTGAATGATAGTTATTCTTAAGTGGTTGTTTGTAGTTTGGTAATGAAGGTATTCATGTATACGAGAGAAGCCCATCTTACCCTGTGGACTATGGTAACATGTAGTATAAGGCCCCGACATAATCCACGGGACAACGGCACAAGAATTCATGTAGGTGTCTTTTAAATGGTCTCTCGTGCCACGATATACATTCCATACCAATCTACCCTTTTATCTCCGCGTAATGTATTGTATAAATTAGGTTTCCAAGTCTTGGTCGAAACCATGGATACAAAATGTTCAAGTATTCATGTTCAGCATGTAGTCATGTATTCAAGTAATCATGTATTCAAGTTATAACCATAGTTTGGTCAGGTCAGGTCAAGTGAAGTATACATGTTTAATATTGAGGTTTGAATTCAAGTATTCATGTTCATGATCAAGTATTCGTATTTGAGTTTGGATTCAGATTTGAGGTTGGACTCAGACTGAGTCAGACACATGTAAGCTGATTTAACTCTTGAAATCTTAAGTTCGGGAGTCATCGGCAACTTCTACATATGGACGGCAGGATTTATGTTTTTTTCCAAGACATTGTCATTGATAACACCGTTAAGTTGTCTATCTTAAATAAGCAAGCACTCACTTTCTCCGGCTCTCTAGGGCTCAAGAGAATTGATCTCGCTTAAACCTATATTTACTAAAGTCCTTAAATAGTGTTTTATATATCTCGAGGAGGTTTTATGAAAAATATTTGAATATAGTTTAAAAGTAAATCTCGAGGGTGATTAGTATTACTTAGGGTTTTCATGAGCATGGATTTTAAATATTGGGGTATTTTAGTGATAAATACTTAGCTTTGGAAAGTTTATGGTATTTTATTGAAAAATTTGCCTTTTTGGTATCTTGATGGTATTTTATTGGTATTTGTTAATCTTTCATTTTTAGAAAAATATAGGTTCATTATGAAAATAAAGATTTATAATTTTATATAATTTAAAAATTAGTTTTATTTAGAAATTCGTTTTTCTTAAAAACTGTATTTATATCCTTTCGAGATCGAATGCACCCTGAGAAGGTCTGTATCTCGCTGTACTATCCCAAGATGTATGATAATCCATACCATCCATTAGCGGGTCCCTTAAAGAAAGTTGTACATGCATAATTGCAAAGTAGTATGAAACACTATTTTAAAAGAAATCCGGTTTTAAATTATGTGGTATTTTATTATAAATACTATCTTCGAACCAAAAATACAGACAATTAGGTATCATGCTATGAAACCAAGTGTGCGTGTGGGGTAGGTCGTTACCCGGTGAAGTTTTCTTAAAAGTATTGTTTAAACAATTTGTCGAAAAGATGTGATAACAAAGTTCAAAATATTTTATTGTAAAAATTCAATTATGGTTGTTTTACATAAAAATCTTGGTTAAACTTGATTCTAAGTATTAGTATTAGTATTAGGATTACAAGTAAACCGGTAAAAGTTAGATTGTCCAAATGATAAAGGAAAAGCGAGTTCTAGAAGATATCTATAATAACTCCACTTTTATCAATATCTGATTTAAAAATGAAATTCAATGAAAAGGAGGAGAATTGGGAGGGACTTACGGTTTAGAAATCTTAAGAAAAGAGTGGGGAAGAAAAGGGTTGGTTCGGGGCGTCGTGGAAGCTCCGGAATTGGTTTCGATCTTCGCTAGAACTAACTTGCTCGCTAACTCCACTTTACTCCACTTGCAATTAGAAACTTTTTAAAGAGTTTTGGCTAGAATTTTCAGAATGGTGCTGAGCCAAAGTGTAGGGTGGTATTTATAGTGGAGAATTAGGGTTTGGAAATTAAAATTGTGGATTAAAAAGCATTAAAATATTGTTTAATTGTGAAATGAAAGATCTCTGTTTGATTGCAGGGAAATCAAACAGTGCAGAGGGGTTAAGGGTAGATGAAGAGACGAGTGTGCAAAACACGGGGCAATTTGTCCACATCTCAGCCGTCCCCGTCGGTATTTTGGCAACTTCCGCCGGTCGATCTTGAAGTATTTGCCTCGAGATTCGTGACATTTGATCAACTCTCTATTTACACCATTTTCCACATGTTAGATTTTTCTGAACTTTCATTTCCCCGTGTATTGCACGTGCAATTTTTTGGGCTTCCAAAAAATTAAAAAGAAAAATTCAGAAAAACTTGTGTCTGATGGGAATCAAACACACAGGTTACGTCACAGCAGTGTAGAGGCTTTACCAGCGAGCTATAAGTTATTTCTTGCTGTTATTTCACTAAAGTGACTTATAACTCAAATTCAGGCTGTAAAACTCATTTCTTGTATATTAACAGTAAATTTCCATACAAAAATTTCAGAGTCGTTATAGTGTCCCAGCTCCAACAGAGAAAGCATGACACCGTCTTTTCAAAAGTCTATCAGACACTTTGTGCCACACGAAAATAGCAGGACAGAGCCAAAAAGGAAGCGCCGGCACAATTCAAGAACCCATTCAGGCCAGTCGCCTTCAGTCGATTGCCCATTACCGAAACAGGAAGCCCACGACAACGATCCGTGAAATCAGCTGCCAATAATGAAAAGATGGCTAGATATGTTATACATACGGTCTATATGGCGGACGGGCGGCCCAGCGATAACTTGCGCAGCAAAAGTAAGGATGGGCCCCCCACATCCCAAGGCCAATCTGGCTTGAATATGGTTGTCACTTCCTAAGGTCAGCCGCCTCCGCTGGATGATGAAAACCCTTTCGATGAGGCCGATAGGAAGAAAGACCCCTCAGTCCATGTGAAGTCAAGATCGGACAGCGAGGAAGAGCCGACTTTCCTCCCCAGGACCGCAGAGCAAGAGCTGCTTCAAGAGCACCGAAAACAGCTCAGGAGCAAAGATAAAGAGGTGGCCAAGCTTTACTCCAAAATCGACGACTTGACGAATGTCGTGATCCAGCTCACGGCTCAAATTGCTCGGATGCCATCCAATCAAGCACAAGTTTCCACTCATGAGCCGGGTGATAATGACCAGAAGCAACTAATGCATGTCCCTTTAGGTCCGAGTATAGGCGAGCCATGCGAAAATCGGTCACATTCCACTTCTAGGGATGCCTTGGCCCAAGATGGCGCCATCCCGCTCACACAAGATCGGATAACGGATTTGGTCACCAAAAAGGTTAAAACATTGGTGGCTGAAGCCGAAGCTCGGAATAAAATTGGCAGTAGTGGGCGGCCATATCCCACACAGTATGATTTGATCGAGTTCCCAACCGGCTACGTCATTCCTAAGTTTGGAAGATTTGATGGGACGAGAAACGAAAATCAGCATGTCGCCTACTTTAAAGCATCGTGCGGAAATACAGGGGGCAATGATGCGCTCCTTCTTCGTCAGTTTGTTAACAGCCTGACTGGTGTCACTTTCGACTGGTACGCAAGTATACCAGACGGGCCCGTCATTACTTTCGCCCAAATGGAGTCTCTGTTTCAGCAAAGATTCATAAGTGTTAGTGACAAAATCTCCATTGCTGACCTCGTGAGAACCAAGCCGGGGGAAAAACGAAAGCAACATGAACTTTATTGCCCGATGGCATAACCTCACTATCAAGTGCGAACCGCCGCTAGAGCAGGACCGGACCGTCAGCCTCCTCATTAGGAAGCTCAGCAATTGGATGGTCTCATTCTTATGAACAGCAGGCCTCAAGACGTTTCAAGAGCTGACCAAGAGAGTACAAATGTTGGAATGTTCGAAGCAAGAGTCTACCTCGGACTCTCAGGGTGACAAGTCTTGGAAGAGCAGAAAAGACGACAACAGTAAAAATTGGAGCTCCAACAAGACCAACGCCTTCAATGCGTCTGACAGTGAAGATAAGAGAAATGCGTGCGGATCAAAAATAGACCGGGCTCAAAAGCCAGTGCTAGGAGGAAAAGGGCATTCCCTAGAGGAGAAGAAGAACAAGGTTTACTCTTTCATAAGGAACAAGGTCCGCAAGATATTCAAAGATGCCTTGAACAACGGTCTACAATTGCCGAAGTCAAAAATACCTCACGAAGCAAAAATGACCGACAATCCCCTGTATTGCCCGTACCACAGAGTAGTTAGCCATGCGATCGAGAATTGCTATATTTGCAAACACTGGGTCGAGAAGCAGTACAAGACTGGGGAGATCGAGCTGTCCAAGAGTGTGTTAGTGAACAATCAAGATGCAACCACCAACTTTATACAGACACAAGCTGAAGCCTTCTGGGAGCAGACAATTGAACCCGCTACCTTGAGGAATGAAACTGACTCACCGCAGCCTCCGTGGAGTATACACATCTCTAATAAGACGAAGAAGATGCTAAAGCTACTTCAGAAAGAGCCTAGAATAGAATGGGAGGGGCAGAAGGAGCCCACCGTTCTAGCTACCACTTTAACTCAATCGGGCTCAAAATCCAAAAAGCTAAAGAAGAAGAAAAGTGCGGCTCGACGCGAAAAAGAGCCTGCGGGGAGATTGACCATTCAAAAGTACACCGATTCTTTCAAAGACTATGAACAAAAAGAAAGAATTCTGATTCAATTAAAGGAGTTCTTCCCGTGGAAGCGGCTGAGATCCTGGAGGAGCTAAAAGAGAAATCCTGGAGGAGCTAGAAGAAGACTCCAATGACGAGATCCCTATAGTGACCTGCTACGTCGTCCACCTTGGTAGCGACTCTGAGAAAAAACTATATTTTCCCGAAGAGGACGGGGAGCTCGCCACAAAGGCCAACCAAATCCAGCTCAGAAGTGGCAGGGCTCTACCGCTAAATCAAGGCAACGCCCTAAAAGGAAAGGAAAAACAAGTCACTAATGAAGAAGATGGCGGAGAGCCGGCTCATGAAAACTCGAGTCCTTCCTCAGTGGAATATAATGCCTTGACCCATCTGTAAGTCGATGTCGCGCACCCCGCGTGTTCACAGGGAGGCAGAATATGCAAAAAATGATTTTCCAAAGCTCGCAACACCGACTTGAACTCCAGGATCGATATTAAACCCTAACTAGCTAACTTGCAATGAGGTTTAACTACTCGGAAAGAGGTTATACCTCACGATACCAAGTCCTTCGGGTCCTCTTCGCTGTCCTCCACCTCGTCGTCGGCTCTAAGGATCGAAACGGATTGGGCAACCTCGATGGCCTCCTCGAGTCAAAGAAGATCCACCCGAGAGTCTATAGTCCGAGCTCCTACATCAAATCCGAGGTAACTACGACCTCTAGTTCGCTAAACTAGAAGTCCTAGGTTGTGTAGAGTGAGAAGATGGAATGATTTGTCTCTTGGAACCCTAGGATTCTCAACACATGAGAGATTTAGAGTTTTGATGAAGAAGAAGGTCACTTGAGAAAATGAGAGAGGAGAAGAGAGTTGGATGAAACTTGACTTCTCATTTGTGATGAATAATGAACCATAAAGATAATTGATGAGATAATATCTCACAAAATATCTAGCATGGTTCATAAATATCTAATTTGTCAAGTGATGAGTCATGCCTCATCCAAATAATATCTCCACCTCATTTTCTACACCTCACTAAAAGATTTAATCCAAAAGGAAAAAAAACCCTAATGAGGTGTCTCTTCTAGAAGCTTTCCTGAGAAATTACGAGAATACCCTTCATCCGTATATACATACCCGCATCCGCATTCCGAAGAATACAAATACAAAGAGACGAAAATAATCCATCAATATAATACTAGGATCCAGCTTAAACCAAAGCCCGCTAGTATTATCCGCCCGATCATCATACGTGCACAAGTACACGTAAGTGATCGAAGCCGTACCATAAAACCATACGGCCTCTACACTTTTTACCCGGTGCAAAGAAACTCTCTATGTGGGACTCTAAACACTCAACACTACGCTGGCAGTGGGTTTAACCACAAGCCGCAAGCGGTACTAGCTGCACGTAACGGCTACCCAAGTATGTGTCGATAAGAAGGCCGATGAGCTAACTCATCCGAACTCTTACTGAGCTTATCCGTAACAATCTCCGTACAGTCCGGTCTGTTCGTCTAAGAGTATCGCATATCGGGCCTAGGGGGCGGTAATCGTCAGACCCCTAATAGCACAATAAGTCGTGTCGGAGTGTAGCCCAAAACACCCTGAGAAATTACTGGAGTACCTACCAATAAATCCCACTTGCCTTGGCCAAGGACTTTGTGTAATGCCTTTCCGAACACAGCACGATATCATCCCCCAATATCGGGAGAGACGAATCCTATCTAACCGCTACTGCCTCTAAGTGCTTCGGGACTGCACCCAACTACTACCTATTTGCACGACTCCTTTGAGCCGTGGTAGGGTAGTAATCAAAGTATAGTGGGAACACACTCGAGGCGAAGTAGCAGTGTCAAGTCGACGAACTATGTTGTACTCATGTCACCTAGGAACTGCTACCCGACGATAGGTATAATACCCACCAACAGTTCCCGATGAGTCCTGTCCAGTGTACTCATAACCTAATGAGCACCTACACACTATCTCCGGTACGACGTACAAATGGCTGTGGGACAGACCATCTCTCCTGCTGGGATGAGAAGCGTATACACTAGTTTAGTCTGGAGTGTCGATACCTCGTCTCGATAATCCTACGACTAGGGACCTATATAGGATGTGCTTATAGACTACCCAACCCCCACTAGTGTGACTGCCATTACAATACTAGTAATCAAGCAAAGATCCTAAGGGCTCTACCAATATGTATAAGCGATGTGCTAAAAGAAACACATGCATATATTGAGGTAGAAACAAACTAGGTAGCATATTACCATTTCGAGCAAGACTGTTACTATATCTATGTATATCCAAAGATTCCATTAAGTAATATACAAACCAGTATGATACAATAATGGTCTCTAGGGTATATATCACTAACACCATCTCCGGAAGCTTCCGTCTCTCCTGAGCATCTACGATGCCTTGGTTTTGTCTAAGGAGGTTAGAGATGTTCTCATTCATGCTCTACAAAGCTCGCTTTGCGGAAATTAATATGAAAGAAGCCCAGTACACTCTACATGCCGCCGCGGTCACGTTTAAGGATGAAGACCTGCTACTGGGAATGACTGAGCATAATCGACTGCTTTACGTGACCGGGTACAGCGATGGAGATCGGATTAATCGCATATTGATTGATCCAGGATCCTCAGTGAACATCATGAACTTGCGAACTCTGAAGATTTTTTCAATGGACGTCTGACACCTGTCAAGGGAAAGGATTGTCATTCAAGGCTTCAATTAAAATTTCCAGCAAGTTCTGGAATCCATAGCTTTGCCAATCAGGTTCGGAGACCTACAAACCGAAGCCAAGATATACGTGATCGACGCCGACACATCCTATAAGATCCTCCTGGGGCGACCATGGCTCCACAATTACGGCATTGTTCCGTCAACTCTCCATCAATGCATGAAGTATACTAAAAATGGCGAAGAAATATGCATTGACGGAGACATCCAGCCGTTCGGTGTGCATGAAGTCCGATATGAAGATTCTTGGTACTTTGTGAACCCCAAAATGCTAAGCCACAACTGAGCGAGGACGGAGCGGCCTCGAAACTCAAAAGCAAATCTGAGCCGGCTGTCACTTTTAAAAGCAAAAACCCCCAAGTGCGCCCATGTTTCGGCAGTGACACTAATGAGTCCAACGCTAGAAGTACATCCTTCCGTCAAACACGCCCTCATTTCGGTAGCGATACGGACGAGTCTGATGCTGAAGGCCATCCGGCAGCAAAATTCTCCCTCATTTCGGCAGTGACACTGAAGAGTCGGAGGAAGAGGACCCGTCTTGCAACAGCTATGCAGATTGGGCCCTCATGCAAAAAGCGAAGTTAAGAGAACCCTTCGAGATTACAGAAGGGTCCTTAGCTATCACAAGGGTGCCAGGATAGATGTGCAAGAAGCTAGATGCTTTGTCGGTCTCTACCGTAAACCAACTGCAAACTTTCTACATTCCCGAAAGGAAAAGTGGACAAAAGGGCATCCTGTTTTATGGGTCAAACCCCATCGTGCATCCGGATGATTTGTCTGTCACGTGCCTTCCCTATGAGAGAGGCATAAGAGCCATCCTCAATCCTAGATATTATGCGTCCAAGATGCAGGAATATTTTAAAAAGGGGGGATGTTGGTTATATCAAACGGACTCCAAAGAGAAATTTTATGAGGGGCTATGGCATCCGCCTCAAGTCCGAGCACTCATCGATGGATGAATCCCAGATAAATGAGGCATCGGTTTTATTCAACCTGATGCCAAAGTATGCTACATAATCCATGTTGGTGAAGTCAGCGAAAGGTCAAATGACGACAACGAGCTAGCCAAACCAGAAGAGGCCCCTCAAGGACTCAAAGATGGCGGACAAGCAACCTTCGATGAGCTAACCGAGATTGATTTGGGAATGCTCGATAATGCAAGGCCGACCTACATCAGCTCACTTTTGTCAGAGAAAATGAAAGAACAGATAATCGTCCTTCTATATGAGTTCATCAACTGCTTCGCGTGGACTTACAAAAAAATGCATGGCCTCTCCCCTGAAGTGGTCGTGCATAAGTCGGCTATATCTCTTGATGCCAAGCCAGTCAAACAAGCTCCTCGAAGAATGAGAAGGGAGCTAGAATAAAAGGTTATCGATAAAACTATGAAACTTATAGATACTGGCTTCATCAGGGAAGAGAAATATGCAGACTGGAACGCGTGCATCGTCCCAGTGAAAAAGAAGAACAGGAAGATACGAGTTTGCGTCGATTTCAGGGATCTCAATAAGGCATGCCCTAAAGACGATTTTCCGCTTCCGGTCATGAAAATGATGGTCGATGATACCTCAAATTACAAGCTGTTCACTTTCATGGATGGCTTGTCTGGATATAATCAAATCAAGATGTCATCAGAGGATGAGAAACACACAGTATTTCGAACCCCGATCGAGATATACTGCTACAAGGTGATGCTATTCGGACTGAAGAATGCGGGCGCAACATATTGAAGGGCAATGACCAAAATCTTTGATGACTTAATCCATGAAGTCATCGAATGTTATGTTGATTATTTTGTCGTCAAAACTAAAGCCAAGGCCAATCACATCCGAGATCTCAGGACCGTTTTCACCCGACTGAGGGAACACGATCTGAAGATGAATCCTCTAAAGTGCACTTTTGGCGTGTCATCAGGAAAATTCTTGGGTTTCATAGTCCGACATCGGGGGATCGAAGTCGACCCATCGAAGATAAAGGCCATCATGGAGATGCCTCCTCCGAAGAATCTGATGCAGCTAAGATCCTTTCAAGGTAAGCTTGCTTACGTACAAAGGTTCATCTCGAACCTATCGGGAAGATGCAGGCCCTTCTCAAAGCTCATGAAGAAAGGAGCTCCTTTTGTCTGGGATGCTGAATGTCAAGAAGCGTTCGAAAATATCAAACAGTATCTGTTGCGCTCTCCAGTGCTTGCTGCTCCCATTCCAAATAAACCATTGATTCTCTATACCGCCGCGTAGATGAGCCACTCGGTGCATTTCTCGCCCAGAACAATGAGGAAGGAAAAGAGAATGCCCTTTATTATCTCAGTCGAACGTTAGTCGGGGCAGAACATAACTATTCCCCGATTGAAAAGCAATGACTGGCCCTGATATTTGCCGTGAAGAAGCTAAGACACTATCTTCTCGCTCGTCGGGTTATGCTGATCTCCAAGGTCGGCCCACTTAAACACTTAATGACCAAGGCAAGTTGAGCCGGCAGAATGGCAAGATGGGCTGTCATGTTTCTTGAATTTGACATAACCTATACTCCTCAGAAAGCAGTAAAAGGGCAAGCCCTTGCCGACTTCCTTGCTGCTCATCCCACACCAAAAGGGTCACCGCTCAATTCCGAGTTACCCGATGAACAAGTTCTGCACCTCGAGGATGACGAGCCATGTTGGGAGCTCTACTTCGACGGAGCCTCATCAATAAGGACCTCCAGTAAATCAAGCATCCCGGAGATAAAAGTAGGGATAGGATTGGTGTTCGTCACGCCATCAGGAGGAACTCTATGACGTTCCTTTGCTCTTACCGAGCCTCGTACAAACAACGAGGCTAAGTACGAAGCTCTGATAGCTGGTCTGGAGCTCGCCATAGAAATGAAAATCTTTCGGCTACGTGTTTATGGTGACCCCCAGCTTGTCTTCAACCAGGTAAGCGGCGACTATAAGATATATAAGCTCGAGTTAGCTCGATACAGAAGCCGGGTGGTGCAACTCAGGAAACAGCTCACTCACATTGAACTAATGAGAGTCTCTAAGGCGTTGAACGGAAAAACCGACGTACTCGCTCGCCTAGCCAAAGAGCTGGCTGATCCTGACATAGACTAAATTCTGATCACAATCAAAAGTCGGAAAATTCTGCCCCCAGTTTCTTTACGAGAAGAGGAAAGTGCAGAACAAAAGAGCAACTTGCCGAAGGAATTCTAATCAAAACGAGCCCGATTGGAGAGAACCCTTCATAGAGTACCTCTGATATGGCAAGCTGCCTGAAAAAAATCTGCGAGGCTTCAGCTGAAGAAGAGAGATCTCTGATACGTACTTGTAAATAATACGCTATACCGCAGATCATATGACCAACTCTGGCTCAGGTGTCTGTCATCAGCCGAAACCCAAAAGGTCATAAAAGAAGTTTACTCGGGCGTCTGCGGAGCTCAGTAATCTGGCCCCAAAATATGGCTTCAAATTAAATGGCTTGGGTATTACTGGCCTACCATGATAAGGGATTGCAAAGAGGTGTCATCTCTACCAAATTAATGGTGACTTCATTCATAAGCATCCCAATCCGCTGCTTCCTATGGTGGCGTCATGTCCCTTCGAAGTTTGGGGCACCGACATAGTTGGTCTAATTGATCCTCCGTCATCCAAAGGCCACCGGTTCATATTGGCCGCAACTGACTACTTCTCCAGATGGGATGAAGCTGTCCCGCTAAAAGAAGTCAGGACAGAAGATATTCTGACGTTCTTCTGGCATAATATTCTATACCACTTCGGTACATCTAGAAGAATCATTTCTGACAACGGGTCTTCTTTCAAGAGCTTCAAAATCTCAAGATTCGCTACTCAACACAAGATAGACTGGAGATATTCCTCCATCTATAATCCAAGAGCCAATGGGCTAGCCGAAGCCTTCAATAAGACTCTATGCAAGCTCCTGAGGAAAAATACTTCAGCCAACAAGAGAGACTGGAATCTCAAACTCCACGAGGTGTTGTAGGCATATCGTACTACGCATCGCACTCCAACTCGGTCCACTCCATACTCACTACTCTTCGGAGTGGAAGCAATCCGCCCGCTCGAATTCGAAGTTCTAAGTCTCAGAATGGTTGTCCAGCATGGTTTGACGGAGGAGGAAAATGTCCTCTTCCGCCTCAAAAAGCTCGATGCGCTCGAGGAAAGAGGCTCACAGTACAGCAAAATCTGGAGCTGTACCGAGCCCAAATATCATAGGCCTATGATAATATGACCCGTCTCTATGCTTTTAAGAAAGGAGAATTGATGTTGGTCCTCAAAAGATCGATCATCCCCAATTGACATGCCAAAGAAAAATTCGAGCCAAATTGGAAAGGGCCATACGTCATCGAGAAAGTGTTCGACAGAGGATCTTACCAACTAATAAGTGCCGAGGGAAAAAGGCCCATTCCATCAATGGTCGATATCTCAAGAAATACTATGCATGAATGCTCCAAGTCGAAGACGAATTAAGCACACCGGCCCTACGGTCTGGATCATACATCGTGTAAAACTGTATACAATCCACGAGCATAAACGACCCCTTATCTCTTCCAAGTCCTACCGGCGAGACTATATTTAAAGTCTCACCGGCGATGAAGCTCCACCAATGTAAAAAAACAAAAAGAAAAGAAAAAAGGGTATGCCCACAAGCAAAACGGGCACGGATGAAAACCCGGAAGGGCTCCGTGAGTAAAAAAAGCAGGACTGCCGGCGAGTTTGTGAAAACCTGAAAGGGCACAAACTCGTGAAAAGAGATGAAATACACTCGCAAAGTCCTCTCGACCTTGTGAGGAGAAAATTCCAGCGTGAGATCCTTACGACTCACAAAGGAGCAACACACTTAGGAATCCCCATGATTCTTAAGGAGAAAATACACCTGCAAGATCCTCTCGAATTGTGGGGAGAAAATGATTTTATGAGATCCTTACGGCTCATAAAATTGAAAAGCCTTAGGTGATAGGGATCTAGACCTGTCTTTTAAGCCACCGTTCCCCAACGGGCAACGACAAATGATAAGTCACTCCTTGCATTACGCTTCAGTGCTAGCGGTGCTGTTGCCGACCCAAAACCCAAATCTCAAGTTTTCCCAATGGCAAATGATGAGTCGCTCCTGGCACTACGCTTTAGTGTTAGCGGTGTTGATGCCGACCCAAAACCCAAATCCTAAGTTTTCCCAACGGCAAATGATGAGTCGCTACTGGCACTACGCTTCAGTGTTAGCGGTGCTGATACCGACCCAAATCCCAAGTTTTCCCAACGGCAAATGATGAGTCTCTCCTGGCACTACGCTTCAGTGTTAGCAATGCTGATACCGACCCAAAACCAAATTCCAAGTCCTCCCAGGGCAAATGATGAGTTGCTCCTGGTATTATTCCAATACATCAATGCTGATGCTAAACAAAATCCAAATTCCATGTTCTACTTGTTGGTGTGTCTTAGCATCTCTACTAGGATTTAAACAAAAATATATAATGGATTTAAAAAAATTAGATAGCTAAAAGACACAAGCCATGAATCGAACTAGAGATTAGGGTAAGTATCATATACAAAGTAGTGTCTAACACTAAGAGAAAGAGAACTATAACCTTTGTAGACCACTCCTTCTCTTCAATGGCTCCGTGTAGAAGTCCTTGGGCTTCTTAGTTTCACTCGAAGCTTGGAACAAGTCCGCTTGTAGCCTTCGATGTCCACGATGATCCACCCGGAGTTCCTTACACTCAAGCTCTTGCTTCACTAAACTAAGTAGAAGTGAAACAAATAACCTATACAGGTGTGCTAGACTAATATAGATTGATGAAGTGGATTTTTCTCACTATTAAACCTTTCTTTCTCTTTCTCTTTTACTCACTAGAAAAAAGGTAGAGAGCTTGAAGGAAGAGAATGAACTAATGGCTTAGCTTGAGATAAGAGAGAGGGTCACTCTCACAATATATGAGCCATAGAAAAATATCTTAGATATTTTATGAGTGAGTTAGGGGAGGGATTAAACAATGAACCATGGTTAATGAGATATTTTAAGAAGAGTGTAGAAACCATGATCTCATTATTCAATTTTCCATTTTCTCAAAATCAATAAACATCTAATATATTTCCATGTGAGTCTAGCATAGCCATGTCCAATATATCATCCACCATTATACATGCACACACACACACACATGTGTGTGTATACACAAATATGAATATACATACATACATGCATAAATAAAGAAAGGAATTATAAATGAGCAATTAGTCATTATATTAAATCAACACTTAATTTAATAATCCGGTCATATTACATATAACCCGACTAATAAAAAACGCCATATTAAAATACGGTATCATATACTCGTATTTAATTAAGCTCCCGCACATATCTCCATATGTGCCCCACTTCGTTTCTCCTGACCTCGGAAACCCCTATGTGGGACTCTAAGACTCGTCAATACGCTAGCAGTAGGTAATGATCATATCAGATACCTACAAACCATCAGCGGTACTAGCTGCACGTAATGGATACCCAGGTATTGAGCGAATAGAAGAACAACAAGCGAACTTGTTCAAACTCCCGTAAAGCCAACCAGCAACACTTACCGTACAGTCCTGTCTCTTCGTCTGATATGTTGCATATTGAGTCTAAGAATGGTATCATCGAGCCCTAATAACTCAATAAGTCAAGCCGATGTATGGCCTATAATAGGTCAAGAAACTACTGATAATACTTATCAGTAAATCTCTACAGCCCTGATCAGGGACTTGCAGTTATAGCCAATCGCGTATAGTGCAACATCAACTCCCAATACCGGGAGAGAAGAAACCCCTCCTATCGCTCATTGCCTTCATGTATCTCGGGACTGTACCTAAAAACCACCTGTTTGCACGACTCAGTAGATTCGTGGTAGGATGGAAATCAAAGCACAGTGGGAAACACACAAGACTCTATGACGATCTCGGGTCTACAGACTAACATGTATAAGTGTCACCTGAGAACTGCTATTCGACGATAGATATAATACTATATAGGAGTTCTCGGCGAGTTCGTTCAGTATACTCAGTCTCCAATGAGCACATGTATACAATCATTGATGTCAAACACCAATGGATATGGGATCATCCATCGCCCCCTCAACTGGGTCAAGAAACATATACGCTAATCTACTCTGGAATATCGATGCCCCATCTCGATACACCCATGACTAGGAACAATTAAGGATATACTTATAAACTACATATGCCCCACTAGTATGATCTGCATCATAATCATGGCAGTCAAGCTGATATCCTAAGAGCTTTATCAACATGTATCAAATGAACAGTATACACAATCAAGTGAACATGTTAAGATAAATAGCAACCAGATAGCATACTATCATGTCGAGCAAGAAATTCCTCTATATATATACATCTCCAAGCATCCATTATACAAATAATGGCCTCTAGGACATACATATATCCAACAATCTCCCACTTGCACTAAGGCCAATTATTGGCGTATCTCATACCCAACATCTCAAATAGTCGCTCATGTTGCGGCTGTAGAAGGGCCTTGGTGAGTAGATCCGCGGTGTTATTCTTTGTGTCTACTCTCCGAATCTCGTTCTCGCGGTGATCAACTATCTCCCGGATCAAATGATATCGCCTCAGGATGTGTCTGGATCGTTGATGGGACCTGGGCTCTTTGGCTAATGCCATAGCCCCTTTATTATCACAATACAATGGTATTAGATCAATAATGGTGGTAACTACTCCTAGTTCCGAGATGACCTTCCGCATCCAGACGGCTTCCTTGGCAGCATCATTTGCAACAATGTATTCAGTTTCCATCGTTGAGTCTACAACGGTGTCCTGTTTGGAACTCTTCCAACAAACTGCCCCTCCATTGAGGGTAAATACAAACCCTGAGATAGATTTGTTGTGATCCTTATCACTTTGGAAGCTGGAATCGGTAAAGGCCTCCCTCTGTAGATCCTCATTACCATACACCAAGAACATTTCTTTAGTCCTTCGCAGGTACTTAAGAATGTTCTTCACAGCGGTCCGGTGTTTCTCCCCTGGATTGGATTGATACCTGCTTACTACACCTAGTGCATAAGAAATATCAGGGCGAGTACATAACATCGCATACATTATAGATCCTACGGCAGAAGCGTAGGGTATAATACTCATGCGAGCTCTCTCTTCATTAGACTTTAGACAAAAGTCTTTGGAGAGAGTGATTCCGTGACAAACGGGTAAAGTACCTCGCTTGGAATCTTCCATACTAAAGCTCTTTAGGATGGTGTTAATGTAGCTTGATTGGGACAATCCCAACAATCTATTAGACCTATCTCTATAGATCTTAATGCCCAAAATATATGAGGCATCACCCAGGTCCTTCATGGAGAACCTTTGTGATAAGAATAGCTTGATCGATTGTAGCATAGGAATGTAATTTCCTATCAAGACAATGTCATCCACGTACAATACAAGGAATGTGACAGTACTCCCTACAATCTTCTTATAAATACAAGATTCATCTACATTTTTGACAAAATCAAACTCTTTGATTGTATCATCAAAACAGATGTTCCAACTCCGTGATGCCTGCTTTAATCCATAAATGGATTTAAGCAACCTACATGCCTTTTCGCTGCTCTCACTGTCAATGAAGCCTTCTGGCCGATCCATAAAAACGCATTCTTCTAAATCACCATTTAGAAATGCAGTTTTAACGTCAATCTGCCAGATTTCATAGTTGTAATGAGCAGCAATAGCAAGTAGGATCCGAATGGATTTAAGCATTGCTACTGGAGAGAAAGTCTCATCATGGTCTAGTCCTGGTCTTTGACGAAATCTTTTCTCTACAAGCCTTGCTTTATAGGTCTCTACCTGTTTATCTACACCGATCTTTTTCTTAAAGATCCATTTGTATCCCACAAGTTTTACTCCAGAAGGTACAACTTCCAAAGTCCATACTTTGTTGGTGTACATAGACTCCATTTCGGATCTCATAGCATCCAGCCACTTCACTGAGTCACCACTCGTGATAGCTTGCTGAAACTAGTAGGTTCATCATCATCCATGATGCAATCTTCTCTATCACCATCAATGAGGAAACCATAATATCTCTCTGGTGGGCGAGAAGTCCTACTGGATCTACGGAGTGACTGAGGTTCTATTGCAACATCAGGTTCAACCAAATCGTTATTAGTTATTTGTGGTTCTAGAACTTCTTCTAGTTCTACCATATTGCCATCAGTATTATTTGTAAAAAATTCATTTTCTAAAAATGTGGTATACTGAGAAACAAACACTCTTTGTTCCTCCTTGTGGTAGAAAAGAAATCCATATGAATATTTTGGATATCCCATAAATGTACATAGAACCGACCGTGTCTCGAGTTTGTCTGGATTCTGCTTTTTAACAAAAGCAGGACAACCCCATATCCTAACTTGTTTAAGAGATGGTCTCTTCCCATACCATATCTCATATGGAGTGGTAGGCACGGTCTTGGTTGGAACCCTATTCAATAGATATGCTGCAGTCTCCAATACATGTCCCCAAAAGGGAAGTGGTAACTCAGTATCACTCATCGTGGAACGTACAATATCTAATAAGGTACGATTTCTCCATTCTAACACACCGTTGTGCTGTGGTGTATAAGGGGGAGCGAGCTGAAAGAGAATCTCATTCTCTTTTAGGAAATCTAAAAAATCTGTACTTAAATACTCTCCTCCTCGATCTGATCGAAATTTCTTGATGCTTAAACCAATTTGTTTTCCTACTTTATGTTTATACTCCTTGAATTTTTCGAAAGCTTCAGACTTATGTTTCAACAAAAACACATGTCCGAACCTCAAGAAATCATCAGTAAAAGTTATGAAGTAAGAATAACCGTCTCTTGCATGTGTAGACATTGGTCTGCATACATTACTATGTATGAGGCCTAAGAGTTCAGTAGCTCTCTCTCCGTGTCCAGTAAACGGAGTTTTTGTCATTTTACCCTTGATGCAAGACTAATAAGTCGCATAAGATTTATATTCAAAATGATTTAAATATCCATCTTTATTTAGCTTGTTTAGTCTTGTTTCATTAATATGACCAAGTCTACAATGCCATAGAAAAACTTTATTTATATTTGAAAATTTTCTTTTGTTTGTGCATTGTATATTGAAAACTGTGTGTTGGTTTAGGACGTAAATCCCGTTATTCAGTGTGCCATACCCAATCAACTGTTGATTCAGGTTATTGTTCATAACATTATTTTGCAACACAAAATGATATCCTTCATTGTCTAACAAAGATACGGATGTTATATTACATAGCATGCTTGGTATAAAATAACATGGGTTCAAAACCAATATATATCTCGAAGGCGATCCTAGGTGATACTCTCCCACTGATACAACATGTATATTGGAACCATTTCCAACCCGGAGAGTGTGATCACCAGTCTTCGAAACTTTGCTATTTCTCAATCTCTGCACACAATTGCAGATGTGAGAACCCGAACCGCTATCTAATACCCAGGATGCAGAGTTTATAGAAAAACAGTTTTCAGTGACGAACACACCTAAAGCGGAAGTAACACCATGCTTCTTTTTCTTGAGATCAACAAGGTACTCAATACAATTACGCTTCCAGTGTCCCAACTTGTAGCAGTAGAAACATTCTCCCTTTCCCGATTCCTCAGCCCCGGATTTGTCTTTCCCTTTTACCTTTTTAACTCCACCTCTCGGATTGGTGGGTTTCTTCTTCTTCTTTCCCTTAGTCTTATCTTTTGGGATGGAAGAGGAAGATGATCCAACAATCAGAGAGGGATTTTTCGCTGTCTTAAGCGTTCTCTCTGCACTTCTCAACATATTGAGAAGTTCATGAAGTGACTTCTCTATGTTGTGCATATTAAAATTCACTATAAACTGAGCAAAGGCGTGGGGGGGGGAGGAGGGGAGGGGAGAGACTGTAGAACTATATCAACATATTGTTTATTCTCCATGGTCCATCCCAGATTCTCAAGTTTTTCAATAAGTCCTATCATCTTCAAGACATGATCTCCTACTGACGTATTAGTAGCCATCCTCATCTGAAACAACTTTCTAGATGCATCGTAATGAAGAGTACGAGATCGCTCCCCAAACAACTCCTTTGTATGGAAAAATATGGATTGAACATCTATCTTCTCATGTTGCTTTTGATGTAATTTTCCATCTAAACTAACATAAGGCACTTGGCTGTGGCACAATCAATATCCCATATCTTGCGAATCTCCTTATTCGTAATAGAGGAATCAGGGCCTAGGATAGGAAAGGCTGGGGCAGTAAGGACATATGCTGTAGGGATCCCATCGACGGCAGCGAGGTTTCGGGAGGCGTCGACCATGCCATTTTAAAAATTTGCCGTTAAAGGGAACTCTAGGCTAGAATCGTTAGCTAGAATACAATACGGAAACATATAGTAAACCATTTACTATCTAAGTGAAGAAGAAAATACAACCTTTGTAGATCGGTCCTTCACTTCATTAGCTCCTTGTTGAATTCCTTTCGCTGCGATCGTGGTTCTCCCGGACTCTTGCATGGTTTCACGAGGCTAAACGAGCGTCCTTGCTTGAAGTCTTCGAGGCCGAAGATGATCTACGTCGAGGGGATACCAACTCAAGCTTCTACTTCACGAACTAGAGAATTAGTGAAGCAAACACTCTAAACTAAAGTGCTAGTCTAGTAGAGAATGGAGAAATAGGAAGTGGGTTAACTTTAGAATTTCTTTTCTCACAATGTTTCTCACTTTGGATCAAACCCTAGAGAGCTTTTAAGCTCAAGGAAGAAGATGAACAAAATGAGATGAGGATAATGATCAGGTGAGAGAGCTAACCATGGTGAGTGAGTATCATATACTAACTCATGTAGAGACATAACCATGGCTAATTAACATGGTTGGGTTAACAAATATCTAAAGTAAAACAAACCTAGTGGACTTAGTCAATGCATCCACAAGCTTCTACTAGCTTCATGCATTTTTCCAATTTTCCACTAATTTTGTAATTACTTTAAAACACTAAACCCAACATGATAATTAGCATGGTGTAAGTCTTGTACACCCATGAAAGTTGTATCAACAACCATGATACAAAAATCAAAACACAAATTAATATATATCACATATATATTAAGTTGTGCATAAGTGAGAAAAACAAATGCTTAAGTGAACCAATGTTAGTTAATGTAAATTAGTATATCACATATACAATTATACACTAAATTATTAAATCAACACTTGACTTAATAATCCGGTTGTATCACATATAACCGACGAGCACAAAATATACCAACTTATCGAATCAACACTTGATCCGATAACCCAGCTATATCACATATAACCGGCTGATACAAAAGTCGCGAAAATAGAATACGGTATTACATACACGCATTATTCTCGGTTCCGCACATATCACATATGCGCTCCTATTTTGTTTTGCCTAAGCCAGTAAAACCTCTATGTAGCACTCTAAAGACTCGTCAATACGCCGGCAGTAGGTGATGATTACATCAAGCACCCACAAGCCGTCAGCGGTACTAGCTAGACGTAACGGCTACCCGGGTATTGAGCGATCAGAAGATCAGCAAGCAAGCCGATTCCAACTCCTGCAAAAGCCTGACGGTAACACTTGCCGTACAGTCTGGTCTCCTCGTCTGATATGTCGCATATCAAGTCTAGGGGTGGCAAATGTCAGACCCCAATAACCGATAAGTCATGCCGATGTGAGGCTCATAACGGGTCGAGAAACTACTGGTAACACTTACCAGTAAATCTTTAAAACAGCCTTGGCCAGGGACTTCCCTGTTATGGCCAATAGAGCACAGCGCAACATCAACCCCCAATACCGGGAGAGACGAAACCCCTCCTATCGCTCATTGTCTCCATGTGACTCGGGACTGTTCCCAAAAACCACCGTTTTGCACGCCCTCTTGGATATGGTAAGGTGGAAATCAAAGCACACTGGGAATCACACAAGACTCTATGACAATCTCGGGTCTACAGACTAACCTGTACAAGTGTCACCAGAGAACTGCCATCTGACGTGAAGTATAATACCATCTGGGAGTTCTCGGCGAGTCTGTTCAGTGTACCAAGTCTCCACTGAGCACCCATATACCATCTCTAATGTCAAACACCAATCATCCATCGCCCATCTCATGGGTCGAGAAGCGTATACGCTAGTCTACTCTGGTATATCGGTGCCCTGTCTCGATACACCCACGACTAGGAACTTTAAAGGATGAACTTATAGACTACCATGGCCCCACTAGTATGATCTGCATCATAGTCCTGGTAGTCAAGTACATATCCTAAGGGCTTTACCAACATGTAACCATCAGACAGTATCAAGAGACAAGTATACATGTTAAGATAAAGAGCAACCAGATAGCATACTATCATATCGAGCAAGAAAGTCCTCTCTATATATTTCCAAGCATCCAATATAATATACATCATCTGTACAATACTGGCCTCTAGGGCATACATACAACTAGCAATCTCCCACTTGCACTAGGGCCAGCTGCTGTAGTATCGCATACCAAGCATCCCGAAGAGTCTCTCAAACTGTATCTGGGGAATGGCCTTAGTGAGTGGATCCGCTGTGTTGTTCTTCGTGTCAACCCTCCTGACCTCGATCTCCCGGCGATCAACTATGTCCCGGATCAGGTGATACCGCCTCAGAATGAGCCTGGATCGCTGATGGGACCTGGGTTCCTTGGCCAAAGCCACCACTCCATTCTTATCACAATACAAAGGTATTGGATGCTCAATGGATGGAACCACTCCAAGTTCAGTAATGAACTTCTTGATCCAGACAGCCTCTTTGGCAGCATCGTTGGCAGCGATGTATTCAGCCTCCATCGTCGAGTCTGCCATGGTTTCCTGCTTGGAACTCTTCCAGCATACCGCCCCTCCATAAAGGGTAAAGACAAATCCCGAGTGCGACTTAGAGTCTTCCTTATCACTCTGGAAGCTCGAATCGGTAAAGTACTCCACTTGGAGTTCTCCGTTACTATACACCAAGAGCATCTCTTTAGTCCTTCGTAAGTACTTGAGAATGCTCTTCACAGCTGTCCAGTGACTCTCTCCAGGATCAGCTTGATACCTACTCACTACATTTAGTGAGTGTGCTACATCGGGTCTGGTACATAGTATCGCGTACAGGATAGAGCCTACTGCCGAAGCATAGGGTATCCCTTGCATGCGAGCTCTCTCCAAATCAGTCTTGGGAGACATCTCTTTGGAGAGAGTGAGCCCAGAGATCGTGGGTAAAATCCCACGCTTGGATTCTTCCATACTAAACCGCTTTAGTATGGTGTCAATGTACCTGGACTGGGACAATCCCAGTATCCGTTTAGATCTATCTCTATAGATCTTAATTTCTAAAATGTAGGAGGCATCCCCTAGATCTTTCATTGAGAATCGTTGTGATAAGAAAAGCTTGACCGATTGCAGTATAGGAATGTCATTTCCTATCAAGAGTATGTCGTCCACGTACAATACGAGGAAGACAACCTTACTCTCAGCTACCTTCTTGTATATATAAGATCCATCTACATTTTTGACGAAATCAAACTCTTTGATAACGACGTCAAAGCAGATGTTCCAACTCCGCGATGCTTACTTTAATCCATAAATGGATTTAAGCAACTTGCACACCTTCCCGCTGCTCCCACTAGCTACGAAGCCCTCCAGCTGAGTCATGTACACGCTCTCTTCTAAATCACCATTCAGAAAAACGGTCTTAACATCCATTTGCCAGATTTCGTAGTCATGATATGCAGCGATGGCAAGAATGATCCGGATGGATTTAAACATAGCCACTGGAGAAAAGGTTTCGTCATAATCCATACCTGGTCGTTGACGAAAACCCTTTGCAACAAGTCTAGCTTTGAAAGTCTCCACTTTTCCATCAACACCAAGTTTTTTTCTTGAAGATCCACTTGCTCCCAATGGGTTTTACCCCTTCAGGAGCATCTTCCAAAGTCCATACTTTGTTGGTGTACATGGATTCCATCTCGGACCGCATTGCATCCAGCCATTTCACTGAGTCACCACTCATGATGGCCTGCTCGAAACTAGTTGGGTCATCATCCTCCATGATGCAATCCTCGCTCCCACCATCCATGAGAAAACCGTAGTATCTCTAAGGTGGGTGAGAAACCCTACTAGATCGACGGAGAGGCTGAGATTCGTTGGGTACTATCGGATCCTCGGGTTCCACTAAATCTTCAGTTTAAGTTTGTGTAGCCGGAATTTCTTCCAGTTCTACCCCATTGCCACTAATTTCTTTTGCAAGAAATTCCTTTTCTAAAAAGGTGCCATGTCGAGAAACAAACATCTTTTGTTCCTCGCCATGGCAGAAAATATATCCATGTGAATGTTTGGGATATCCCACAAACTTGCATAGAACTGACCGTGCCTCGAGTTTGTCCGTATTTTGCCTTTTGACATAGGCCGAACAACCCCATATCTTAACTCGTTTAAGACATGGTCTCTTCCCACTCCATATCTTATATGGTGTGGTAGGTACAGATTTAGATAGAACTTGATTTAATAGGTATGCAGCTGTCTCCAGTGTATACCCCCAGAAGGAAATAGGTAACTCAGCTGTGCTCATCATAGAGCGCACCATATCTAATAGGGTGCGGTTCCTCCGTTCCGATACACCGTTGTGCTGTGGTGTATATAGAGGAGTTAGCTGAGAGAGAATCCCATTCTCTTTTAGGAAGTCTAGGAACTCATTGTAAGTATTCACCTCCTCGATCAGATCGAAGGATTTTAATACTTTTCCCAGTTTGGTTCTCGACTTCTTGTTTATATTCTCTAAATTTATCAAAAGCTTCTGATTTGTGTTTCATCAGGAACACATATCCGAATCTAGAGAGATCGTCAGTGAATGTAATGAAGTACGCAGAACCATTCCTGGCATGTGTAGACATGGGACCGCATACATCACTATGTACTAGCCCTAAGAGTTCCGTAACTCTTTCTCCGTGTCCCGTAAACGGAGTTTTGGTCATCTTGCCCTTGAGACATGACTGGCAAGTGTCATAAGATGAAAATTCAAACGGATTCAAATATCCATCCTTATGCAACTTAGCTAGTCGTGTCGTATTGATATGGCCAAGTCTACAATGCCACAAGAAGGATTCGTTCATTTCTGAACTCTTCCTCTTGTGTGTGTTTGTTATGCTCAGAACTGTTGATTCATTTAGAACATAAATTCCATTGCACAACATGCCTGATTCAACCAACTTTTGGTTCAGCAAAATGTTCATAACATTATCCTGTAATACAAAATTATATCCATCTTTACTCAACAAAGAAACTGATATAATGTTGCATATCAGGTTCGGCATGTAATAGCATTCATTCAGAATCAATGTATTACTAGTTGGTAATACAAGGTGATATTCCCCGACGGTTTTAGCTGCAACAATTGCACCATTTCCAACCCTTAAGTCTTTATCACCTTCTCCAAATTCTCTAGACCGAGGGGAAGCGGACTAGGACGGGCCTCCCGAGTTTCCTGAAAGGACACTCGTTCGGTTCGCCGGAGTTTTGTCCAACGATTACATCGCCTCGTTTCTATTCTTTTTCTTTAGTTATTTCTTTGAAGTCCCTTTTCTCTTTTTGTTAGAGCAATGAGTACTGTTACAGTTCCTGTGAATAGCTCAGCTCTGGTGCGTCAAGTAGAGATTGATTGTGTTCGTTCGAAGCTCAAGGCCCAACTGGATCCTTATATGTCCTCTACAAGGAGTTTGCTTCTTTCCGGTCACCGGCCGAGCTCACCGGACAAGATATTTAAAACAGATTCCCTCAATCGCCGGGGGCTCACATCTGCTCGAACGGTGTCCGGAGAGATTGTGAGCTCCTAGAAAACGGGAGAGTTTTGATTTATTTGGCGCGGGTGAGCAACTCGCATCAAATTATTTTATTGATCGCGATACTAGAGAGAGAAAGATTTATTAGCTTTAAAACGGAGTTCTTTGATACTATTCCGAGGATTGATGAAGCGGCTTTAGCGGAGATTGCTACACTTGCACATCGTTGAAAGAAGCCTGATCTCTACGGAAGAAGAAAAAATCAAGTAAAGTCAGCTAGAGAGAAAAAAGGGTCCACAGGGTCGAGACAAGAAAGAGAGTAAAGCGGTCTTGTTCTGTTACGTCATATGATCTCCGTCCCAATTACTTATTGCTATAATGACAATAGTGCATGCTTCTACGGAATGAATAGATGAGCAAAGCGCTTCACCTTTCCTATATATCGAAAGAGGATTTCCTCAGTCTTGCAACTTTAGTTGTTTGCGAGTGAATTTCTTTGTTCAAAACCTACGATAGGTCGGTTACCGATCTTACGGGATTCCCAAATCCATCCACAATTGAGGGATGTCACCAGGGGTTTCACCGCCTTTGCTCTTCTTCTCTCATTCACCCTTCAGTGGGGGTGCAGCCGGGTCGGAGTCGTAGGCCAATCATCTCTTTTGTCAATGAGTAGTTGTACGGGGTCTGTGAAGAAACCCTTGTTCGAGTTCTTCCTTGCTCTCTTCGATATGCGAGATCACCCTCGAAGTGAGAAAGCGACCATAGCTAGAGCTTGCAACCAGTTAGAAATATGCTCTTTCTTTATGCAGGATATTCAGCTAAGTCGTCTTCCAGTTATCTTGATTATGCCTATTCTGTCTGATAGTATGCTTATGTCTCTAAGATAGAGTATGCTTCCTGTCTACCGCGTGTCACTCCGCCCCCGGTTAAGCGAGACAGAGCCTCCATGGTATGTTGAATCACTTGTGAAGTCGACTTCACTTGACCGTGTCTGCTTCAACTTCACCCTAGACTCGTGTCGTGTAGCAAGACTAACAAGTGTGTCAGCGAAGTCTTTCCGGGGGCACGGGTTGGAAGCATGAGCGATGAGCTTCTCGACTTCGATCTTTGTCTTTTATTTGAAGTTATGGGTTGATTGTGACCTAGTATAGGACTGAGAAACGGAAAGGGAAGGCAGAGCGGGCCAGCGCCCTGTCTTTCGTTTTTCATAGAATTCCCCTGGCCCATTGCCGGAGAATGTTGCATGCTGGCAAGAAAGTCATCCGATACCCCGAGCGTGGTTTGAGAGGTTCAGTGCTGCGGCATATCTGTCCAGACTCGTGAAAGTCAGCAAGTCAAAACTCCCTTGGGTTGGTGTTCTAATAATATAGATTTATGGGAAAAAAAGAGACAGAATCACATCTGCTTGGCCGGTCGACACAAGCAGGGTCGCTGGGAAGGATAGAGATGGGGTCCATTGAAAGCAAAGTCAGGACGAGAAGGGTTGAACGGGAAGAAGGACGCAACTCTTGCCCGATGGCTGAAGTTCACGCTTCAGTGCGAAAAGGAGCTCGATGAGCCTGAAGTGCAGATGTGCATCGACAACCGTCTCTTCGATCTAAGTCTGCCAAATCTAGTAAAGAAGCTCTTGATTCTAGTTCCTCTAAGGGTGTTCGAACGGTGGGGCTTTCCGGGAATACGGTAAACACCGCGTGCGGCCTTCCGAGCTGAACGGAGAAGGACAGTTGAACGAGTGGTCAAGTCAAGCTGCAAAAAGGGGACAAAGAGTCTTGGCTGCCTTCACTTAATAATAGAATTGCGTCTCTTGACTTTCAGAGCTTGTTGAAAACCGACGAGTGAGTGATTGCCGAGTAGGCAAGCACGAACGTCAGTCGCCGAATTTTTTTCGCTTCCCGGAAGTCCTTTTTTTCACCGGATCCGGGTGAAGACCAAAGATCTTGAGCGAACGATCCGGCAGAAAGCGCGAGCGTCTCTTGCTAGTGGGCTTACCTTGTTGAGGGCTCTATCGTCGATGCAAAGTCGAAGTTCTCAGCCCATGTAACTGATTACATATATGGGATCCTGACCCGGTATCTAATACCCAGGACGTAGAGGAAATGGAGAAACAGTTCTCTGTAACGAACATACCCGAAGAAAATGCATCAACATGTACTTTCTTCATTCGGGTGGCATGGGAATCCTGGTATTCCCCTATATCCTGTTCAGTCTTATAACTCTTATAAGAAAGAACGGAACCAACGTTTCCCGGCACAGTATAACATGCGGGTTCGGTCAATACATCTATATTATTATCTTGATTAAGGCATGATATGGTCGCTACCTGGAGAGAGAGAGAAGAAAACACCTTAGCGTATGCTCTTGCAAGATCAGATTGGTTATTATTTTATCTAATCAGGATGGCTCCCACTGTTTTTATCAAATCTTCCTTCAAACCCTAAAAGGAAAGACTATCCAGGATTAATTACACCCTACAATTTCGCCAATCTTTTAGCTAGGTGTCACGACCCAAAGTTTGGATGTGACCGGCACTTAGATTTGTATAATTTCTAATGATATATACACAGTCCAAGTAAGCCGAAAACTAAGATCAAAATCCTTTTTGCGGAATTCTTTATAAAAAATTTAGCTTTTAAATAAAAATCACAGTTGTGAAATTAAGATATAAAGAAAAGTATAAGGTGTCAAATTTGGTTGCATCCCTAGTTGGGATCAACGATATCAATAGTGGAGACAAGTATCCAGTAGTATATGACATCAATAAGAATTTCATATAAGTAAAAGAAATAACAATTTATAGAATTAAACCATTTCATCCGTCAATTTATATACATATTTTCCATCTCTCACTCTAAGTCAAATACAGATCTGATGGAGATTTTCTAGATACAAAATATAATACCAAAAGATAAGATTAGTACATATATAACCCACCTATCAAAAGATGTGATAAAAGCTGCAAAAGTGGATCTGCACGGCCGCTAACCGTCCACTCTACCCCTGCAAGGAACTGTGGCACAACGGGATGATTTGCCAACTCAGTGAATATAACTAACATATAACGATTAATAATGTAAATATGACGATCATACTAACTGAAATGAGAACAAGTATAATGTATGATAGTATATGGAAAGCATGAATCTATATTACGAATCACATAACCAACTAAATCTCATCATTTAATCCCAATAAAATTCATCTCTCCGTGTCCATCATCGACACAAAACTTCCATTTCTCACAGGAATCATTCCTCGAATGATCCTGTAATCAACAATACCGGTCGGTATCATCTAGATATCCGCCGTATTTCACCACTATCTCCGGTATTGAGTAACCTCGCTAGGCTCCCCCGCCTCAGATGCGGCTATCCTGCCCCTTGGTCTCGACCAGGTCCACCATGTATCCAACTGTATATCTCCCCCACTCAGTATAGATAACGTAAAATCCGCGACCGTATATCTTCCCCACTCAGTCCGGAATAAAACCAAATCATAAAACATCTCATGGTGGACATATCACATCAATCATGAAAATCACTGAATTTGTGCAATAGTATAGGAAAATTCAACTCATAAATTCTCAATAATGCAATCACTTCTTGTATCAACTTAGAATACTCGGATAATAAATATGATGTCACTAATGGAAGTTGATGTCATTTATGCAAGTTACTACTATTCTATATAAATGAGGTATGATAGGAATCATATTTAACAGGATAATATTTAGTGTAAAAGTGACATGTTAATATCGACGAGGTATAGTATAACATGTACATGTGTGCTCGTGCGGCATAACTCGTCGATAATTGTGCAGTGTTCTACGTCTATTACCATAATGATGCATAGGTATATATATGAATGTATATTATTAACTTAGCATACAAAAAGTAAACTTTTAATTAAACAAAACTACGGGCGTAACACGCCATCTTTACAAAATTCCCCGGTAGATGTTTAGTCTACTCACCGGAAATACGTCGTATCTACTCAGGAATCACCAATCCTTTTCCTTTCCTTGCGGCCTCCAAAGTTCCCGTATTTGAATCTAACATCGAAAATTAACTTGTGTAAGGAAACGGTTATTCCGACATGGAGAATATGCAAACACACGTTCCTACATACTTGTTATATTGTATATAACTATTTCAAGCTATCATACACTTAACCTTACTGGAATTTAACCCAAACCTGCATCGCGACAGAAAACAGATCGTGATACGTTTTAACCGTGTCGTATTTTAGATTTTTAGATATCTTTTCCGATATAAGCCTTCAGATTTTATATACAGTTAAACCGAATTGATTAAACAATACCAAATTAACCAAAATTATGCACAAATACCTACCCAACAAACCAAAACACCAAACCCATTCAAAAATCCGGCGACGCCGGATTTCCCTTATGTGTCGCCGGCCCAATTCCGATCCCTATGGTTCGTGCTCCTATGGTTTGCTCTAGGTTCAACAAACAATATTAAAACCCTGTTTAATTAAGTAAATTTTTCTCTAAATTACAGCAGATTCAAACATAGCCTAGTTTTGATTAAAAATACGATATTATAGAAATTTTTCATTTCAAATTAAAATAGTTACAGAATCTAAATTTCTACTGTGATTAAGAATTTTACCTTCAAGTAATTTGCTAGAAGAACACCCACCAAGGTGAACAAGCTCCTAGTCCTAGCTTTATGATGATGAAATCCTAGACTTAGCTCTTCTTCTTTCTCTTGTTCTTCTATGTTTGTTCTTGTTTTTCTTTTTCTTTCTTTAAAATTTCAGAATTTAAACTAGCTAAATGATCTGAACATGAGTTAAATATGACAAAAAGAAAGGATAAGGTGAAGGAGGAGGTGTCACCAAGCAAGATGTGGGGGTTTCATGTAAGGAGGAGGTGTGGTGTGTAGATTATGCATGAAAGTAAGAGGTGTCCATACTTTATCAACTCTAAATTGAATTATCTTAATAAAATTCTGAACTAAAAACCTAATTTTTATCTCTTTTTCACTTACACCCTAAAGAAATTCTCATTTGCAAAATTTCCAAAACTTTACATAGAAACCCTTCACAACTTATGTTATTATATAACACCCTTTTTATTTAAAATGAAGCTAAAATTCTCACTAAAACCCTTATAATTTATTTATGTTGCATACTAAAATTTTAATTTAATTTGTTTTACATACATCTTATGAAATTATCTTATTTGGTTTTAATAACTTTTTAATTCAATATTTTATTATTTAATTATTTAATTTATTTATTTCTAAATTTTCAAAATGTTACAATATTCCCCCCTTAAGAAAATTCGGTCCCCGAATTTAAAACTTAGCTAGACATACCTTCAAAAGGATGTGAAAATTTCTTCCGCATCGCATCCTCGGTCTCCCAAGTAAGCTCCTCGCGATTCGTTCCTCGCCAAAGAACCTTTACAGAGGGAAGTATCCTTGATCTCAGTTTCTTTGCCTTCCTGTCTAGAATAGCGACTGGCTGCACTGTGTAGGATAAATCTGACTCAAGCTGTAAGGTCTGATACTGGATCGCATGAGAAGGATCGTGAAGATACTTACGAAGCATCGAAACGTGAAACACTGGATGCACATTGGGAAAACTCGGTGAAAGTGCTAAACGATAAGCTACCGCACCCACTCTCTCCAGAATCTCGTAAGGTCCGACATATCTGAAGCTGAGTTTCCCCTTCTTCCCGAAACGCATCACACCTTTCATCAGAGACACACGAAGGAACACATGATCTCCTACCTGAAATTCGAGTCTACGACGTCGTCGATCTGCATATGATTTCTGTCTGCACTGGGCCGCCCTCATTCTATCCCGTATCAGTTGAATCTTTTCTGTAGTCTCATGTACTATCTGCGGTCCCAAAATGCTATTCTCGCTCAGTTCTGTCCAGCAAACGGTGATCGACATTTCCTCCCATACAAAGCTTCAAAGGGTGCCATCTGGATCGTCTCTTAAAAACTGTTGTTGTACGAAAATTCTATCAAAGGTAGATGACGATCCCAACTACCACCAAAATCAAGGCTGCAAGCGCGAAGCATATCCTCTAAAGTCTGAATGGTCTGCTCTGACTGACCATCTGTCTGTGGGTGGAAGGCTGTAATAAAACTTAATTGTGTACCGAGAGCTTCTTGAAGTTTCTGCCATAGCCTGCTAGTAAACTGGGTACCCCGATCTGACACTATACACGTCGGAACTCCATGCAATCGTACAATCTCATCGATATAAATCTGAGCATACTGTGCAAACCCATACGTCGTCTTCACCGGAAGAAAGTGAGCTGCCTTTGTCAATCTATCTACAATCACCCAAATGGAATCATACCCTCTGCTAGTCCTGGGTAGACCCACAACGAAATCCATGGAAATCTGTTCCTATTTCCACTCTGGAATGGGCAAGGGCTGCAACTCTCCGGCTGGCCTCTGGTGTTCTGCCTTGACTTGCTGACAAGTCAAGTATCTCGAAACGAACTCCGTAACATCCCTCTTCATTCCTTCCCACCAATAAACATCCTTCACATCATGATACATCTTGGTGGAATCAGGATGAATACTGTATGCTGATCTATGGGCCTCCTCTAAGATCTCACGTCTCAATTCGTCAGAATCTGGTACACAAAGACGAGTCCCAAAACGTAATACTCCATGATCATCAATCACAAACTCCGACTATCTGCCCTGCCTAACCTGATCCATAATCTCTGTCATACGAGCATCTGCGGACTGTGTCTCTCGAATACGATCCAATAACTGAGATCGGGTGCGAACATGTGCTAGCTATCCTCCTGTCGGGGTGAACTCAAACTGTATATGACTATCACATAAAATCTGCCAGTCTGTAGAAGACTGTCTCTGCAAGGTGCGCAAATGAGATAAGCTACCTCCAGGTCTTCGACTCAAAGCATCTGCTATAACATTCGCTTTGCCTGGATAATACAAGATCTCACAATCGTAATCTTTCATTAGTTACATCCATCTACGCTGCCTTAGGTTCAGATCTCTCTGCTGAAAAATATACTTCAAGCTCTTATGATTTGTGAAGATTTGGCACGACTCTCCGTACAAGTAATACCTCCAAATCTTCAGTGCAAAAACTACAGCAGCCATCTCCAAATCATGAGTGGGGTAGTCCTGCTCATGCCTCTTCAACTGTCGAGAAGCATATGCTACAACCCTGCCGTGCTGCATCAATACACAGCCTAAACCCACTCGAGAGGCATCACAGTACACAACAAAACCACCTGACCCGGAAGGTAAAGATAAGACTGGTGCAGTCGTCAAGCGCGTCTTCAACTGCTGAAAACTCTGCTCACATGCATCTGTCCAAAGAAAGGGAACCTCCTTCCTAGTCAATCCGGTCAACGATGCGGCGATCCGAGAAAAATCCTGCATGAAGCGTCGGTAATAACCTGCTAGACCTAAACAACTCCGAACCTCTATAACTGATACAGGTCTGGGCCAGTGTTGTACCGCTTCAATCTTCTTTGGGTCTACACGTATCCCAGCTCTAGTAACTATGTGTCCCAAGAATTCCACACTATCCAGCCAAAACGCACACTTGGAGAATTTTGCAAACAGCTGATGCTCTTTCAAGGTCTGCAACGTAATACGCAAATGCTGCTCGTGATCCTCCCGACTCCGAGAATAAACAAGAATGCCATCTATGAATTCTATAATAAACTGATCAATGAAGGGCCTGAAGATACGGTTCATCATATCCATAAAAGCTACTGGGGCGTTGGTGAGTCCGAACGACATCACCAGAAACTCATAGTGCCCATATCGGGTACGAAAAGCAGTCTTCGGAATATCCTCCTTCCGAACTCTCAACTGATGGTACCCTGATCGCAGATCAATCTTCGAGAAGTAGCTAGCTCCCTGCAACTGATCGAACAAGTCATCGATACGAGGTAAGGGATACCTATTTCGCACAGTGACGCGATTCAGCTGTCGGTAGTCGATGCACAGTCTCATACTACCGTCCTTCTTCTTTACAAATAACACAGGAGCTCCCCACGGTGATACACTGGGACGAACAAGTCCTCTATCTAACAGCTCTTATAACTGACTTTTGAGTTCCTTCAACTCCATCGGTGCCATCCGATAGGCTGGTATAGAAATAGGCCCCGCACCCGGAATCAAGTCAATGCAAAATTCAATATCACGATCAGACGGTAATCCTGGTAACTCAGCAGGAAACACCTCCGGAAATTCTCGTGCGACCGGAACCTGGTCCAATGGAATCTCAGTGACTCCTAAGTCCTGAACAATTGCTAAAAACCCATGACAACCCTTCTTCAAGAGTCGTCCCGCACAAAGAACAGAAATCATGTTGGCAGGAGTTATTTTACAGTCCCCCTGCACAACAAACATCGGTTCACCTGGAAAACAAAATCTAACTACTTTCCCTGACAATCGACATAGGCATGACAAGCGGCCAACCAATCCATACCGAGAAGTATATCAAAATCTAACATATCCAGGAGAATCAAATCAACTAGCGAATCTCTATCACCAATACGCACAGAACATAATCTGAATACGTGTCGAGCTATAAAAGAATCTCCCACCGGAATAATCACCACTAATGGTAACTCTAACAACGACGACTCTTTCCCCAAAGAAAGTGCAAAGCGTGAAGATACATAAGAATGTGTAGAACCGGGATCAAATAAAATATGTGCATCTAACGAACATACTGCAAGAGTACCTGTCACAACTGCATTTGATGCCTGGGCATCCTGTGGAGTCAGCGCAAAAACCCGTGCCTGGCCCCTGCCCGCATCCTGTTGTCCTCTATCTCTATCTCCTCGACCTCTCTGAGATCGTCCTGCAAAGCCTCGACCTCGTGGTGCAACCGCCTGGCGTGTAGGGCCAACTGGGGGAGGAAGTAAAGCCATCGGTGTAGAAGGTGGAGGGGGTAAAGTAGACTGTGGAACAACGGTCCCTCTCTTGGATTTACAATCCCGCGCAAACTGTCTTGGAAGTCCACAACTAAAACATGTAGATGGGGTCCTCTGATCCTCGAGATATGAACTGAACATCTGCCCTGGGTCCAACTTCGTCCGAAACTGTGGCCTGGAGTATATCTGCCTCTACCTCTTCCAAACTGTCTAGCCATTGGCCCGATCGGTCTACTCCTCTTTGGCTCTGGAATAACCACTGCCTCGCTCAAACGCTTCTCCACTCGTATCGCTGCATCCATAGCCTGCGCATACGTATCAAAATGCTGGGAGCCTATAGCCAAATACAACTGCGTGTCCAGACTCCTTAGGAATCTCTTCACCCGAAGCTCCTCTATAGGAACTAAATATGGATCATAGCGCGACAACTGAGTGAATCGTAAATCATAATCTGCTACTGACATACTTGCCAATTTCCGCAATGCTTCAAAACTGCTAGTTCCAGTGTCCCTCACACTCTGTGGAAGAAATCTGGCAAGAAAGACCTCAGAAAACTTGGCCCACAACATCGGAGGAAGACCCGTAGCTTGCCCTCTCTCCATTGACTCACACCACTCCTGTGCAAGTCCCTCCAAACGAAAACTAGTCAGCTCAACTGACCTTGCATCAAAATATCGCAATGATCTACCAATCCTCGCCATCCTATCAAGAAAGGATCGAGGATCCTCCGCTACATCAGTCCCTGTAAATACCGGAGGTCTCAATATCATAAACTCTGAAAACGATACCTCCATAACCCTCGTGTCTACTAGTGCGACCGTCTGCGTAGGCTGTACCTCGGACTCTGCCATGGCCGGTGCTGGATCCTGTCTCTGTACTCGAGTGGCCTCAGCTAACTGTCCTACCACTTGCTGCAATCCTAACATGCCCTCTTCTATCCTAGTCATACGATCAGGAAGAAGAGGATCAACATGCCCAGGCACCGCCGGAACGTCCAGTGTAACGGTCGCCGTCATAGGCGAACTCGCCCTAGCTGCATCTATGGCTGCGGCTCGCCTAGCTCGCATAGCCATAGCAACTGGAACAAGAAACGAGAGTTGATAAGGCTTACGAATAGGAACAATCAATAACAGAGAGTCAAAGGAAGAATAGATCAAGATATACATCCTAAGGTGGTTAGGCTGAGTATGGTAGCGTAAATATGCCGCGGAACATACGTACGGTACTGCACTCATCCTAATTCACCTACTCCGTCAAACCAAAGGTCACCCTAAATCACGGACTCACGTCAATTTATCTTAACTCACTACTCGATTCCATAAGGTTAATCCTAATCTCTGATACCAACTTTCTCACGACCCAAAGTTTGGATGTGACCGGCACTTAGATTTGTATAATATCTAATGATATATACACAGTCCAAGTAAGCCGAAAACCAAGATCAAAATCCTTTTTGCGGAATTCTTTATAAAAATTTAGCTTTTAAGTAAAAATCACAGTTGTTGTGAAATTAAGATATAAAGAAAAGTATAAGGTGTCAAATTTGGTTGCATCCCTAGTTGGGATCAACAATATCAATAGTGGAGACAAGTATCCAGTAGTATATGACATCAATAAGAATTTCAGATAAGTAAAAGAAATAACAATTTATAGAACAAAACCATTTCATCCGTCAATTAATATACATATTTTCCATCTCTCACTCTAAGTCAAATACAGGTCTGATGGAGATTTTCTAGATACAAAATATAATACCAAAAGATAAGGTTAGTACATATATAACCCACCTATCAAAAGATGCGATAAAAACTGCAAAAGTGGATCTGCACGGCCGCTAACCGTCCATTCTACCCCTGCAAGGAACTGTGGCACAACGGGGTGAATTGCCAACTCAGTGAATATAACTAACATATAACGATTAATAATGTAAATATGACGATCATACTAACTGAAATGAGAACAAGTATAATGTATGATAGTATATGGAAAGCATGAATCTATACTACGAATCACATAACCAACTGAAATCTCATCATTTAATCCCAATAAAATTCATCTCTCCGTGTCCATCATCGACATAAAACTTCCATTTCTCACGGGTATCATTCCTCGAATGATCCTGTAATCAACAATACCGGTCGATATCATCTAGATATCCGTCGTATTTCATCACTATCTCCGGTATCGAGTAACTTCGTTAGGCTCTCCCGCCTCAAATGCGGCTATCCTGCCCCTCGGTCTCGACCGGGTCCACCATGTATCCAACTGTATATCTCCCCCACTCAGTATGAATAATATAAAATCCGCGACCGTATATCTCCCCCACTTGGTCCGGAATAAAACCAAATCATAAAACATCTCATGGTGGACATATCACATCAATCATGAAAATCACTGAATTTGTGCAATAGTATAGGAAAATTCAACTCATAAATTCTCAATAATGCAATCACTTCTTATATCAACTTAGAATACTCGGATAATAAATATGATGTCACTAATGCAAGTTGATGTCATTTATGCAAGTTACTACTATTCTATATAAATGAGGTATGATAGGAATCATATTTAACAGGATAATATTTAGTGTAAAAGTGACATGTTAATATCGACGAGGTGTAGTGTAACATGTAAATGTGTGCTCGTGCGGCATAACTCGTCGATAATTGTGCAGTGTTCTATGTCTATTACCATAATGATGCATAGGTATATATATGAATGTATATTATTAACTTAGCATACAAAAAGTAAACTTTTAATTAAACAAAACTACGGGCGTAACACGCCATCTTTACAAAATTCCCCGGTAGATGTTTAGTCTACTCACCGGAAATACGTCGTATCTACTCAGAAATCACCAATCCTTTTCCTTTCCTTGCGGCCTCCAAAGTTCCCGTATTTGAATCTAACATCGAAAATTAACTTGTATAAGGAAACAGTTATTCCGACATGGAGAATATGCAAACACACGTTCCTACGTACTTGTTATATTGTATATGACTATTTCAAGCTATCATACACTTAACCTTACTGGAATTTAACCCAAACCTGCATCGCGATAGAAAACAGATCGTGATACGTTTTAACCGTGTCGTATTTTAGATTTTTAGATATCTTTTCCGATATAAGCCTTCAGATTTTATATACAGTTAAGCTGAATTGATTAAACAATACCAAATTAACCAAAATTCTGCACAAATACCTACCCAACAAACCAAAACACCAAACCCATTCAAAAATCCGGCGACGCCGGATTTCCCCTATGTGTCGCCGGCCCAATTCCGATCTCTATGGTCTGTGCTCCTATGGTTTGCTCTAGATTCAACATACAATATTAAAACCCTGTTTAGTTAAGTAATTTTTTTTCTAAATTACAGCAGATTCAAACACAGCCTAGTTTTGATTAAAAATACGATATTATAGAAATTTTTCATTTCAAATTAAACTAGTTACAAAATCTAAATTCCTACTGTGATTAAGAATTTTACCTTCAAGTAATTTGCTGGAAGAACACCCATCAAGGTGCACAAGCTCCTAGTCCTAGCTTTATGATGATGAAATCCTAGACTTAGCTCTTCTCCTTTCTCTTGTTCTTCTATATTTGTTCTTGTTTTTCTTTTTCTTTCTTTAAAATTTCAGAATTTAAACTAACTAAATGATCTGAACATGAGTTATATATGACAAAAAGAAAAGATAAAAAGAAAGGATAAGGTGAAGAAGGAGGTGTCACCAAGCAAGATGTGGGGGTTTCATGTAAGGAAGAGGTGTGGTGTGTAGGTTATGCATGAGAGTAGGAGGTGTCCATGCTTTATCAACTCTAAATTGAATTATCTTAATAAAATTCTGAACTAAAAACCTAATTTTTACCTCTTTTTCACTTATACCTTAAAGAAATTCTCATTTGCAAAATTTCCAAAACTTTACATAGAAACCCTTCACAACTTATGTTATTATATAACACCCTTTTTATTTAAAATGAAGCTAAAATTCTCACTAAAACCCTTATAATTTATTTATGTTGCATACTAAAATTTTAATTTAATTTGTTTTACATACATCTTATGAAATTGTCTTATTTGGTTTTAATAACTTTTTAATTCAATATTTTATTATTTAATTATTTAATTTTATTTATTTCTAAATTTTCAAAATGTTACACTAAGCCAGTGTCAGTACTTGAGGGAGGTTCCCCGTGCTTTCGCACGGACCTAATTAAAATAAACCTCGTTTTCTCAGAGGCATAACCCTGTTGACACCTTTCTAGACACCTACTTGATCGACTAATTGTCCTGTGTAAAACTCTCCCGGAAGTAACAATTACTCGCAGTGGGTATCGGGATCCAACTATCTCATAGAAGGTATGCAATCTCATTGCAAATTTCAACACTTGAAATTCCCGATAATATTTTGCCCTTAACCCCTATGACCTTGACAAAGGCCAACAAATCATATGATACTAGTCAAGTTCAACCCGTCATTTCTTGATTGAATCAAACCCACCCGCACGACCCTTGACAAAGGCCAACAAGGTCGTACGACTACCCCAAAACAATCTGCATTATATGCATAAGCAGATAAGCACCATTCAGCTACCGCACACTACGCCTTGACAAAGGCCAACAAACGCAGCACGAATACTAAATAGTTCTTATCTGAAATGACGGAGGGCTACGACAGGTTTTTCTGAAAACCTATTGCGTAATGAACTTGATATCGTTGTAGAAACAAGTGAATTTTGAAAATGAGTGTTTTTTAGGCTTTCATTAGTTTTGCTAAAGAGGTCATTCCCGGTGAAGAGATCTCGGCTCTTTCCTCATCGAATAAGGTGCGGGATATATCATATATATCACTATGCAAAGCAAAACTCCAAAAGCAATCAAAAGACAAACCGAGTGTTGTAGCATCTGCCAGTTTTGCTAAAAAGGTCATTCCCGGTGAAGGGATCTCGGCTCTTTCCTCATCGAATAAGGTGCAGGATATATCATATATATCACTATGCAAAGCAAAAACTGTAGCTACCCTTTTTGAAAAATTTGATTCTACAACATGTTTTAGGTTTCTTTTCTTTCATTAATCACATTAATGAAGTCCCATCATTTAAGTCACCTAAACATACAGATAAATACGACGTACACTTATGCCATCCGCATTCGCCTCGATGTCCCGTCATGCACCGTTAGGTTAGGTAACTAACGGCAGAGCGGGGCAAGGCTAGCGCGGGTGTAAAACATAAGTAACGTCTATATAATATATCATATATACTATATACAGTATCTATCACAACATATCAAATGATCACATCACAGATATCGCAGCAAAAGAAACATATGAAATATTGGATATACTAGGAGGTCCGTGTTTTATTTTGAGCCTCTATAAAACACGGATTCTACGGTCGCGATGAATAGCCAAACCCGTATCCCTAGACCCCTACGAGAGTGGCAAGCAACCCTACCAATTCTATAGTTAGGAGACCCGGACTCGACTCCTCGAGCTGGTCTCCCACTGGACCCTAGAACCCGGTTACTTGTGCTCTCCTTCTTGGGTCTATCCTAATGCGGAAAAGTAAATAATATACATCAATGGTGACATCAACCTCAACCCGGAAGTGCCCCAAGAAAATAATATTAGATACATATAATTTTACATGAATGAAAATAAAAAATCTCATCTCATATAAAACCCCCGGCTATTCAAAACGCGACTGTTCCCCTCCGAACGGCGGCCAAGACATGGACGTCTTGCCTGAGATTCGGGGCAGATGCTATTTGGTTTTATCCGTCCACCTCTCCGAAGATGCCAAGTTGATTTATGGCTCCGTGTATCGGAGGTTTAAACGGATGCAGCCAATGTAGCAGACTTCGTCAGATTCCCCCTCGCTTGAAGGGTTTTTGATTGTGGGGACGCTCTTCCCTGCAGGCGCAAGCCCCTGCAGTTAATTACACTACCGCATCGCGGTAACAACTTTCTCCTTCTCCAGAATTTCACTTCGTGTAGTGGGTGTTTGTTTTGTTTGTGGTTGCCCGTGGATTGTATATGGAGACTAATTTATGTCATCGCCCGTAAGACGTGGATTAGTCTAAATCCGTATTTTCTTAGATTTGGGTTTGGTGTTTTGGTTTAAGGATACGTTAGCCATATTTGAGGCTAAGATCAACTTAAACGTTAGTTAAGGATTCGTTAGTCTAATTTGAGACTAAGATCAACTTAACGGGATCGTTTAGATCCGACAAAAGAGCATTTGGCTCTATTGTTTAGTTTAATAACATTGCGGTCGATTTAATGTATGGCCGTCGGGACCCGTCACCTCTCTGACGATGTTGAAGGATTACAACGACATATATCAGAGGAGTTCAGAGATGTACACTTGAACCAAAGTTGGTTGGGAGGTCAATAGTCCAATTTGGGACTAAAGTCTGTTTGAGGGTTTAAAGATGCGTTAGCCCTATTTAAGGCTAAGATCAACTTAAACATTTATTAAGAATACGTTAGTCTAATTTAAGACTAAGATCAACTTAACAGGATCGTTTAGATCCGATAAAAGAGCATTTGGGCTCCACTGTTCCAGTTTAGGGACATAGTGGTCCATCATTCCCATTTTGGGGGCGAATACTGGTTTAAGGACGCATTAGTCCGTGAGTTTAAGGACGCATTAGTCCGTGAATTTAAGGACGCATTAGTCCATGAGTTTAAGGACCCCACAGTACGTATCGATGTGTGGTTGTCGGGACCCCTTACCTCTCTGACGATGTTGAAGGATTACAACGACAAATATCAGAGGAGTTCGGAGATGCACCCTTGAACCGGATGTAAATTGATTTGAAAGAGCATTTGTGCTCAGTTCAATTTAATTTGAGGACTTATGGCCAGAATTGGGCTAAGTCCAGTCGAAAATGTTCAACATTTTATTTGCGTTTGGCCTGTTAGGCCTTTACTAGGGCTCTGCCCCTGTTTAATAATGCATGACATTTTTGTTTGGTCTATTAGACCTTTATTTAGGCTCTGCCCTTTTTTAAATGATGCACAGCATCTTTTTTGATCTGACAGACCTTTATTCGGGCTCTACCCCTTTTTAATAATGCATTGCATTTTCTATTAGGCCTGTTAGGCCTTTTAATTAGGCTCTGTCCCTCCTTTAATAATGCAAAGCATTTATTGTTCTGACAGTGCGCCACGTGGCTTGTCAGGCGCTTTGCGCCACAGCAAGGCGCAGACTCATGTGGTTGTGACACGTGTCACGCTCTGGTGAGCGCAAGCACAGTGCGCTGCGCCATTGCGCTGAGCCAGCGCGCTGCTGACACGTGGCGCGCTCTGACGACTTGCGCCAATTTAAGAGAGCAGTGCTCTGTTTTTTAGAAGCGCAAGGCGCAGCTGTTCTGTGATTGACACGTGGCGCTCCCTGGTGGTTTGCGCCAATCCAAGGAGCGCAACAGTGCAAACTCAAAAGTGTAAGACACTGTTTAATATCTTGATCCAATTTTGGATTAAAGAAAAGAATCTTTTAAGATTCCAGAACCAATGGTTCATCAAAAGGCAATGCCTTTATGTAGATCAAATGATCTGTGAAGTAATACTTCTTTTTATCTTTTTGTGATTGGATCTTTTTGATCTTTTTTTCTTTTTAATTGAAGATCTTGATCTTGTTCTTAGATCATTGATCTCTTTTAGAAGAAAATTCTTCATTTTATCAAAGGTTTTTACCTTTTCTTTCTCTGAGCTCTTTTCAAAATTTTCTTTAGAGGAGTTCTATGTTTTTCTCTGTCTCCTCTGTATCTTTTCTCTCTTCTTCTTTTTTTTATTTTAGAAAGAAGGATCATTGGTCGTCGGGACCCACCACCTCTCCGACGACACTGAGAGATTACAGTGCCATATATCGAAGGTGTGGAAGGATGTACCCTTTGAACCATGTCTCACTCATTAGGGGGGAAGAACGGGCTAGAGCTTAAGCTTCTTGCCGCTGAAAAAGGCTTCTTTGCGTTCGCGCACGTGCGTCGCACGTGTTGGGCGCACGTGGGTCGCACGTGTTGGGCTCTCATATTTGCACGTAGCGCACATGGAGCTTGCGCATATGCACATTATGAGAGGAGCAAGATCCTATAGATAACGAGTCTTCTTTTATTGAATATTCTCATGTGGTGTGCACGTGCGTTGCATGTGGTGCGCGTGGCGGGCTTCTATACATGGAGAACTAAGCTCCTTTTAATATTATTAAATGTTCTCATGTGGTGCGCGCGTGGCGGGCACACGTGTGTTGCACGTAGCGCACATGCACATTATGAGAAGAAGGAGGGCTTTTATATATGGAAAACTAAGCTCCTTTTAATATTATTAAATGCTCTCATGTGGTGTGCACGTGCGTTGCACGTAGCGCACATGCGCATTATGAGGAGAAGCAGGACTTCTATATATGAAGAACTAAGCTCCTTTTAATATTATTAAATGTTCTCATGTGTGCGCGCGTGGCGGGCACACGTGCGTTGCACGTGGTGCACGCGTGGTGGGCACGCGTGCGTTGCACGTAGCACACATGCGCATTATGAGGAGAAGTAGGGCTTCTATATATGGAGAACTAAGCTCCTTTGGAGAACTAAGATCCTTTGAGTATTGAATCTTTTGAGAATTGAACTCTACCCTTTCTAAGAGGTATCCCCTCTTATTTATATGAAAGTGGTAGAGAAGTCATCTCTCCTTTTCCCGATGTGGGACTAAAAATGCATTACCCATGTAGTAGAGCATTACTTTAGATTACACGTGCATAGCACATTTGCTCATAATTTTTGATCTCGGATAAATCATGAGACCCATAATATATCAAATCGAAGGATTTTTCGAGATACTTTCGATACCATCAAAATTTAGCTGTTTCTCATTCCGTAGTTTATCAAAATACAGCTCGGAAAATACGGGTTCGCATCTTCTTCCTTAGATCACATGTGCATAGACATTTGCTCATAACTTTTGATCCCGGGTGAATTATGAGGCCCATAATATATCAAATCGAAGGTTTTTTCGAGATGCTTTCAATACCATCAGAATTTAGCTATTTCTCATTCCGGAGTTTGTCAAATTACAGCTCGGAAAATACTGGTTCGTATCTTCTTCCTTAGATCACATGTGCATAGACATTTGCTCATAACTTTTGATCCCGGATGAATTATGAGACCCATAATATATCAAATTGAAGGATTTTTCGAGATGCTTTCAATACCATCAGAATTTAGCTGTTTCTCGTTCCAGAGTTTGTCAAAATACTGCTCGGAAAATACTGGTTCGCATCTTCTTCCTTAGATCACATGTGCATAGACATTTGCTCATAACTTTTGATCCCGGATGAATTATGAGGCCCATAATATATCAAATCGAAGATTTTTTTGAGATGCTTTCAATACCATCAGAATTTAACAGTTTATACTTCAAAAGTTTATCAAAATACAGGCCGGAAGATACTGGTTCGCATTTCCTTAAGCGTATCGCTGCCATTTAATACCTTGGACTCTTTTACGCAGAAATTTTTGGCGGGAACAAATGCCCCCCACTACTATGTCCACGTAAGTATATACGTGGGTGAAGTAGTGCAGAGTAATGCATAGTGTATGACCAGTTTCGGGTTGGTATATAACTTTCAGAATCTTGATCTGAGAAGATAACGAGCGGACACAAGCGTCGTCATTTATCATTGACTCAAATCTCGACTCTTAAAAGATATAGTTCCAAACTCTCAATTTTATGAGCCGCACCCTTCTATTTTTTTATGTTTTACTCTGGCGTGAAGTAGTTTATATGCTCATGAGTAACTTCTCCATTTCAGTGGCATGTAGCTTTGGGAAGTGTGGCCCATAGATGGTAGATAACAATTCATCTTGAATCCTTTATAAGGTAGTGATGGCTTAGAAGACAGGGGTAGGATCTGCCACCTAAGACTTTTCAACTTTGTGAGCCGTGAGGGTCTCACAAAGACTTTTCTCCCTACGGATTGAGAGGATCTCGTAGGTGTATTTTCTCTTTAGGAATCGTGAGGATTCCTAAGTGCGTTTTCTCTTATAAGTCGTAAGGATCTTATAAGAGAATTTTCCCTCTTACGAGTCGAGAGGACCCGTAAGCGGTTGTTTCCCTCCTTATCGAGATTCGACTTTGGAGAGTGTGACCCGTGAATAGTATGCAAGAGTCCATTTTGGATCGACTCGCAGGGTCCCAGTGCTCAGGAAACAGGTTTTTTAATCCCCACTGCCTAAGGCTTTATCTCACAAGTTGAGACGAATCGAGAAGTCCTCACAAAGACACTAATTTCCTCACGAGTCGAGACGAATCGAGATGCTCTCGTCAAGGACGTTAATTTCCCTGAATTGAGGTATTTGCCAAGGACACTGATTTTCTCGGAGTTGAGATGAATCGAGGTATTCCTGCAAAGACACTGATTTCTCTGCCGGTCGACGCGAATCAAGATGCTCTCGTCAAGGATGCTAATTTCCCTGAATCGAGGTATTTGCCAAGGACACTGATTTCCCTGGGGTTGAGACGAATCGAGATATTCCTGCAAAGACACTGATTTCTCTACGGGTCGACGCGAATCAAGATGTTCTCGTCAAGGACGCTAATTTCCCTGAATCGAGGTATTGCCAAGGACACCGATTTCCTCGGGATTGAGACGAATCGAGGTATTCCTGCAAAGACGCTGATTTCTCTGTGGGTTGACACGAATCAAGATGTTCTCATCAAGGACGCTAATTTCCCTGAATCGAGGTATTGCCAAGGACACTGATTTCCTCGGGGTTGAGACGAATCGAGGTATTCCTGCAAAGACGCTGATTTCTCTGCGGGTCGACGCGAACCAAGATGCTCTCGTCAAGGACACTGGTTTCCCTGAATCGAGGAGGTTGCCAAGGATACTGATTTCCCTGGGGTTGAGACGAATCGAGGTATTCCTGCAAAGACACTGATTTCTCTGCGAGTCGACACGAATCAAGATGTTCTCGTCAAGGACGCTAATTTCCCTGAATCGAGGTATTGCCAAGGACACTGATTTTCTCGGGTTTGAGACGAATCGAGGTATTCCTGCAAAGACGCTGATTTCTCTGCGGGTCGACGCGAATCAAGATGCTCTCGTCAAGGATGCTAATTTCCCTGAATCGAGGTATTGCCAAGGACACTGATTTCCTCGGGGTTGAGATGAATCGAGATATTCCTGCAAAGACGCTGATTTCTCTGCGGGTCGACGCGAATCAAGATGCTCTCGTCTAGGACACTGGTTTCCCTGAATCGAGGAGGTTGCCAAGGACACTGATTTCCCTGGGGTTGAGACGAATCGAGATATTCCTGCAAAGACACTGATTTCTCTGCGGGTCGACACGAATCAAGATGTTCTCGTCAAGAACGCTAATTTCCCTGAATCGAGGTATTGCCAAGGACACTGATTTCCTCGGGGTTGAGACGAATCGAGGTATTCCTGCAAAGACGCTGATTTCTCTGCGGGTCGACGCGAATCAAGATACTCTCGTCAAGGACACTGGTTTCTCTGAATCGAGGAGGTTGCCAAGGACACTGATTTCCTCGGAGCTGAGATGATCTCTGGTGGTCTTTTAGGTTTTATATGAGTTACCGTCAAGACCCTGAAGCTAGGAATTTGTCCTTCGCTTCGCTTGCTGTGGTGTGTCCGAATCCTGTTGGAGACATTTCGTCTGTTGTGTAGAGACGAACGTCGAAGTGGTGATCACTCCACACTGTGGTGAGATGATCTCCGATTGTCTTCGGGCTTTATATGAGTTGCCGTCATGACTTGGCTCCGTCTTCTGATAGAGCATAGGGAGGGAAGATATATTTCCTTCCGTGTTTGCGCCCCTGGATTTTATACAGGGATTACTGTGATATCGCCTGTAGGGCATAAATTTCATTTATTTTTTTATTATTATTTTACTTCCGCAATGCTCTATCATTTCAGCTTTTATATCGCGAAGGTCGCGATTGCTCAATCATTTCGGCTATTTTTCGCGGTGCCCAATCATTTCGGCTATTTATTTTATTTTCACTCGCTGGTTTTTATTGCGAGTTGCCCAATCATTTCGGCTATTTTGCATGCATACATTTTTTTACTTACTGATTTTGTTGCAAGTTGCCCCATCATTTCGGCTATTTCGTATGCATTTTTAGCTCGCTGATTTTTATCGCGAGTGTAGAACTTGGAATCTGGTGCCAATCTCAGCATCAACATCGCTATAACTGGAATATTACCAGGAGCGAATCATCATTTGCCATGAAAGGGCTTAGAATTTGATACCGGTTTAGGCATCAGCATCGCTACAACTGAGATATTGCCAGGAGCGAATCATCATTTGCCTCTATCGATGTCGAACAAAGATGGCTTAGCGAACAGGGTTAGGATCCCGTCGACTAAAGCTTTTGACTTCATGAGCCGTAAGGGTCCCACAAAGGTATTTCTCCCTACAAGTCGTGAGGATCTCGTAGGTGTGTTTTCTCCTTAGGGATCGTGAGGATTCCTAAGTGTATGTCCCCCTGTAAGTCGTAAAGATCTTACAAAAGGGTTTTTTCCTTATAAGTTGAGAGGACTTACAAGGGTTGTTCACCGTATGGACATATCCCCAGTCACGGGTGGGACTCGATTAGGGAAATGTTTATTCGCGCCCGTGGATTGTATACAAGGGTCAGTACTGAGCCACTTGTAGGGCAATATCGAAGGTTGTGGGGATTGCTTAAGAACAGGTTCAGGTCTCTGTAACTTAAGACTTTCAAATCTTATGAGCCATGAGGGTCCCAAAAGAGAGTTCTCCTTACGAGTCGTGAGGATCTCGCAAGTGTAGTTTCTCCTTAGGAATCATGAGGATCCCTAAGTGTGTTGCTCTCTTGTGAGTCGTAAGGATCTCACGCGGGTGGTTTCTCCTTACAAGGTCGAGAGGACCCTGTAAGCGTCTTTTAACGAGATTGCGCCCTTTCGGATTTTCACAAACACTCACCGGTAGCCATGCTGTTTTTACTCATGAAGCCCTTTCAGGTTTTCATCCATGCCCATTTTGCTTATGGACATACCGTTTTTTTTATTCTTTTTATTCTTCTTTTTTTTTCTAACGAGGTCGCGCCCTTTCGGGTTTTCACGAACACTCGCCGGTAGCCCTGCTGTTTTTACTCACGGAGCCCTTTCGGGTTTTCATCCGTGCCCATTTCGCTTATGGACTTACCGTTTTTTTTTATTCTTTTTTTTTTAATTCTTTATTCTTTTCTCTTTTTTTTATCTCGTCAGCCTGAGAATGCTGCGATAGTAGTTTAAAGACGTTTCGGTCGTCAGCTAGTTTTAGGACATAGTAGTCCGTCATTAGTTTAAGGACGTTTCGGTCCGTTGCTGAAGAAGGCCGGTTATTACCTATAGAGTTTGGGTTTTGGAAGATAGCGAGCGGACATAGTCGTCGTCATCTATCATTGACCTAGGCTGTGACTCATTAAGCGTAGTATTTCTTTAGGAAGCGATCGTTTATTGGCCTGAAAGGCCTTTCACCGTGCATATCCACGAGTAGATAGGCTCCACCCTGGTAGACCTTGTCTATGATGTACGGGCCCTCATAGTTCGGCTCGAACTTTCCCCGCTTGGCACGATTGGGGATCATAGGTCTTTTGACCACTAGCATGAGTTCGCCTTGGCGGAATGTTCTCGGCCTGATCAATCTTTCATATGAGCGCGTCATCTTTGCTTTATAAGCCTCCAGATTTTGTTGCGCTATGAGCTGGGTTTCATCAAGGGTATCGAGCTCCTCGAGGCGAAGGTGAGCATTCTCTTCGTTCGTTAGCTTATAATGGACTGCTACTCGTAAAGAGGGTAACTCTATCTCGAGGGGGAGTACTGCTTCTATACCGAATACCAACGCATACGGCGTAGTGTTCGTGGCCATCTTGAACGTAGTTCGATACGCCCAGAAAGTTTCTTCCAGTCTTTCGTGTCAGTCCTTCTTATTTCGGGACACCGTCTTCTTCACAATCTTCGTCAAGGTCTTGTTGAAAGCCTCAGTTAGACCGTTAGCTCGGGGATTATAAACTGAGGAGTATCTCCAGTCTATGTTGTGTTGTTGTGCGAAGCGGCTGATTTTATGGCTTCTGTAGGCTGGTTTGTTATCGGAGATGATCCGTCTCGGAGTTCTAGACCGATAAATGACATGCGTCTGAAGAAATGGAGGATATTCTCCATCTTCACTTCCCTCGGCAGTATTGCTTCTGCCCATTTGGAGAAGTAGTCAGTCATCGCCAAGATGAATCGATGTCCCCTGGACGATATTGGTTCGATGGGGCCGATTACGTCAGTCCCCTACATTTCGAACGGCCAGCTGGCCACTGTTGGATGTAGAGGATTTGGGTGCTGATGGATAAAGTCCCCATGAATCTGGCATGAGTGGCATTGCTTCGCATACTCGAGGCAGTCCTGAATCATCGTGGGCCAATAATAACCCATCCTTTTAATGTTTAACTTCATCTTCGGGCCTGCTTGGTGAGAACAGCAGAGTCCGTCATGAACTTCTTGGACGACTCTCTTCGCCTCTTCGGGTCCCAGGCATCTCAACCACAGGGAATCAAACGACCTCTTATACAAAGTACCGTTGACGAAGGCGAAAGACAGGGCTCGCTTCATGAGCTGATGTTTTGAGGACGCATCTTCAGACGTTCGACGGGATTTGAAATAGTCTATAAAGACTTCTCTTCAATCCTCAGCCCTTTCCTGGTCTTTTATTTGCAGGGCTGTCTGCTCAGTCGCTTCCTTTTCCTCGGATGATTTCGGAGATATTTCTGCTGGAGCAAGAACCCGACGGCTTTGTACCACGATTTCCCGTCCCCTTATATACGTGGAATTTGGGGATCGTATATCCCGGCGGGTACCTTATTTGGTCATCCCACCGTGTTTGCCAGCATTTGTTTCCTGCTCACGGTGCTGCTCCGAGGATGTCTCCGGGCTTGCTTTCGGTCCCGTAAGTGCGGCCATGGCTGTCAGCATTTCTTGGAGCTTTTGTTGTTATTGCTCCTGAGCCTTAGTCACTGATCGCGTAAGCGGTCTATGACCTGTGAAGACATGGATATCCTCTTTTCTGGATGCCATATAGACGGTATGTACCATCATGCCCCCAGACTTGGGGTGTTTGGGTTCAGTGGTCTTGTAGCTCGTCGCAGACCCAGGGATTTTCTCCGGCCTTCTCCTCTTGTGAGCGGTCGAAGTTGAGGGGGCCGTTGCAGTGGGCACCCAAGTAGCTATCGCCTTTTGTGGCTTGATAGGACGATCCTCTTCCCGCTGAACTTTCACCTTTTTCTGTCGGCGGGGATAATCTCGATCAATTACCGAGTCTTGGACTTGACACCAGACCTTGTAGATTTTAGAGGACAGCCGTTGAGGGGGTTGTTCCGGCTTCACCTTTGTAGCGCTCTCCATAGGTGGAGGAGATCTTTTCAGCACAGCGGTCGGAGAGTTCTTGCGGACCTTCCTAAGTGGTTCAAAGCTGTTCCCAGCTGGAACAGCAGCATCAATTTCCGCCGTTGGAGTCGGTGGAGAAGGAGAGTTGCCCCCAGCCTTCCTTACTCGGCGCTAGTGGCATATCTCTAGTACGGGGAGTGTTGTCTCCTGAGGGTTCTCAGTGGATTACACCCACAAAATCTTATAATAAAAGAGAGATGGTGAAAGTTATATAAAGATAAGAATTATAAAAGAAAGAACTTGAAAATAAGAGTTTTCAACTATACCGGCTTTTCAGTTGCTATGAGCCCTATCTTAATGGTCATGAAAAAAATGTTAGAAATCACATTATCCCTCAATAAAACATCGCCTTTAGTTTTCATTCCTACCTTTCTTCCAAACATTGATCATATACCCCTACGTGTGTGAACTGGACATCCCTACACTCAGAGAATTCATTTCAAGCAATCATACTCTTGTCCATCTACCTTAGTACTTTTTAATAGATATTTAGATGGAATTTGCTCACACATTCTTCATGCGACCGTTAATACTTCTTGAGGTACTAACCGATCGATTACTCATGTGCTTGCTAATTAGGTGTTTTTCCTCGTCTTACAACACCTAAGGCTTAGCAGTGGCTCCCAAACCAGTTGGTCTAAGGCACTAGGTGATAAAGCACCCTCGCTATATTTTTTATTGCTGCCTCGGTGATAAAAAAACCAGTGTTCATTTTTCTTTTCACCATTTTATCTTTTATTCTCCATTTTTATTTTCTTCATACTTTAGCTTTTAGACAAGAGCATTTCAAGGTATCCTCTACTATCCCGAATTTCAAGATGTGTGTAAGTGCGTATAGTAGGGTATCAACGTTCAAATGTTTGGCTTCCAGAATAGGAACTATTTTTCAGGCTTATTTTAATCCTCAGATTAGTAATTTCGTTCATCTTACTAACCCTTGGGACAACAGCTCATAACTACTTATTACTAGTTTCATTTAAGAAAACATCTAACTTTCTTGTTTTTCTTAAACTATTCCTATCTTTTAAGTATAATTTTTCACTTCCTACTCTTATTATCACAATTTTTTTTTTGTGCTTATATATAGTATAATGCAAAGTAAGGCGTAAATAAGCACAGGAGTGCTGAAAAACGACTTCTTGGGAGCTTCTTGCGATGGTACAGGAGTGCTGAAGCTCGTTGGCGGGAGCATGGTCCCGAAGAACAGCCCAGTGGTGGCTTGAGTTACCTGCTCCACTGGCATAGTGAAAAGGGAGGCCGCTTAGGGCCCGTAGGTTACTCCTCCAGATGGGACAGAGCGAGAGTTTCTCTTGCAGTTAGTGCAGTTTGAAGTCATTGATTTCTTGAAGAGCTTGAATATTCTGCCCCTTGCGTCGACCTTGGTCTTTGGCATGTGCCAGTTGTTTAAGGACCGATTCCGTCAGCAAAGCTGCTGCTTGAGGGGCCTACCTGTGGACGACAGACATCCTCAGGGCTTCCTCCATCGGCGTTGAGGCACCGAGGGTGGGAGGTGGGAGCATCGACCAAAAAAAAGAAGCCTGTTGATTTCTTGAAGAGTTGGATTGCAGAGATTTAAGGCTGCAAGTGACCCATACTTGATTCCGCCGGATATGACAGAGCCTGAGTTGCTAGGGTGGGAGCAAATGCCATTCTTCATAGAGACGAAATGCCGGCTTCAATATCCACTCCACTAAGGGCAACCAAAAACACACACACCGCGATTATTTGATCGCGGGAAAAACACGACACACGAAGTGTGGAGTGGAAAGAGAAAAAGGTCCCACCGGACGTACCAGAATCTGTTCCCCTCCGAACGGCGGCCAAGACATGGACGTCTTGCTTGAGGTTCGAGGCAGATGCTATTTGGTTTTATCCGTCCACCTCTCCGAAGATGCCAAGTTAATTTATGGCACCATGTATCGGAGGTTTAGATGGATGCGGCCGATGTAGCAGACTTCGTCAGATTCCCCCTCGCTTGAGGGGTTTTTGATTGTGGGGACGCTCTTCCTTGCAGGCGCAAGCCCCTGCAGTTAATTACACTACCGCATCGCGGTAACAACTTTCTCCTTCTCCAGAATTTCACTTTGTGTCATGGGTGTTTGTTTTGTTTGTGGTTGCCCGTGGATTGTATACGGAGACTAATTTATGTCGTCGCCCGTAGGAAGTGGATTAGTCCAAATCCGTATTTTCTTAGATTTGGGTTTGGTGTTTTGGTTTAAGGATACGTTAGCCATATTTGAGGCTAAGATCAACTTAAACGTTATTTAAGGATTCGTTAGTCTAATTTGAGACTAAGATCAACTTAACGGGATCGTTTAGATCCGACAAAAGAGCATTTGGCTCTATTGTTTAGTTTAATGACATTGCAGTCGATTTAATGTATGGCCGTCGGGACCCGTCACCTCTCTGACGACGTTGAAGGATTACAACGACATATATCAGAGGAGTTCAGAGATGTACACTTGAACCAAAGTTGGTTGGGAGGTCTATAGTCCAATTTAAGACTAAAGTCTGTTTGAGGGTTTAAAGATGCGTTAGCCCTATTTGAGGCTAAGATCAACTTAAACATTTGTTAAGAATACGTTAGTCTAATTTAAGACTAAGATCAACTTAACGGGATCGTTTAGATCCGACAAAAGAGCATTTGGGCTCCATTGTTCCAGTTTAGGGACATAGTGGTCCATCATTCCCATTTTAAAGACGAATACTGGTTTAAGGACGCATTAGTCCGTGAGTTTAAGGACGCATTAGTACGTGAGTTTAATGACCCCATAGTCCGTATCGATGTGTGGTTGTCAGGACCCGTCACCTCTCTGACGACGTTGAAGGATTACAACGACAAATATCAGAGGAGTTCGGAGATGCACCCTTGAACCGGATGTAAATTGATTTGAAAGAGCATTTGTACTCAGTTCAATTTAATTTGAGGACTTACGGCCAGAATTGGGCTAAGTCCAGTTGAAAATGTTCAATATTTTATTTGCGTTTGGCCTGTTAGGCCTTTACTAGGGCTCTGCCCCTGTTTAATAATGCATGGCATTTTTGTTTGGTCTATTAGACCTTTATTTGGGCTCTGCCCTTTTTTAAATGATGCACAGCATCTTTATTTGGTCTGACAGACCTTTATTTGGGCTCTGCCCCTTTTTAATAATGCATTGCATTTTCTATAAGGCCTGTTAGGCCTTTTAATTGGGCTCTGTCCCTCCTTTAATAATGCAAAGCATTTATTGTTCTGACAGTGCGCCACGTGGTTTGTCAGGCGCTTTGCGCCACAGCAAGGCGCAGACTCATGTGGTTGTGACACGTGTCACGCTCTGGTGAGCGCAAGCGCAGTGCGCTGCGCTAGCGCGCTGCTGACACGTGGCGCGCTCTGACGATTTGCACCAATTTAAGAGAGCAGTGCTCTGTTTTTTAGAAGCGCAAGGCGCAGCTGTTCTGTGATTGACACGTGGCGCTCCCTGGTGTCTTGCGCCAATCCAAGGAGCGCAACAGTGCAAACTCAAAAGTGTAAGGCACTGTTTAATATCTTGATCCAATTTTGGATTAAAGAAAAGAATCTTTTAAGATTCCAGAACCAATGGTTCATCAAAAGGTAATGCCTTTATGTAGATCAAATGATCTGTGAAGTAATACTTCTTTTTATCTTTTTGTGATTGGATCTTTTTGATCTTTTTTTCTTTTTAATTGAAGATCTTGATCTTGTTCTTAGATCATTGATCTCTTTTAGAAGAAAATTCTTCTTTTTATTCAAAGATTTTTACCTTTTCTTTCTCTGAGCTCTTTTCAAAATTTTCTTTAGAGGAGTTCTGTGTTTTTCTCTGTCTCCTCTGTATCTTTTCTCTCTTCTTCTTTTTTTTTATTTTAGAAAGAAGGATCATTGGTCGTCGGGACCCACCATCTCTCCGACGACACTGAGAGATTACAGTGACATATATCGAAGGTGTAGAGGGATGTACCCTTTGAACCATGTCTCACTCATTAGGGGGGAAGAAAAGGCTAGAGCTTAAGCTTCTCGCTGCTGAAAAAGGCTTCTTTGCATTCGCGCACGTGCGTTGCACGTGTTGGGCGCACGTGCGTCGCACGTGTTGGGCGCTCATATTTGCACGTAGCGCACATGGAGCTTGCGCATATGCGCATTATGAGCGGAGCAAGCTTCTATAGAGAACGAGTCTTCTTTTATTGAATATTCTTATGTGGTGCGTACGTGCGTTGCACTTGGTGCGCGCGTGGCGGGCACACGTGCGTTGCGCGTAGCGCACATGCGCATTATGAAGAGAAGCAGGGTTTCTATATATGGAGAACTAAGCTCCTTTTAATATTATTAAATGTTCTCATGTGGTGCGCACGTGAGTTGCACGTGGTGCGCGCGTGGCGGGCACACGTGCGTTGCGCGTAGCACACATGCGCATTATCAGGAGAAGCAGAGCTTCTATATATAGAGAACTAAGTTCTTTTTAATATTATTAAATGTTCTCATGTGGTGCGCACGTGCGTTGCACGTTGTGCGCGCGTAGCGGGCACACGTGCGTTGCACGTAGCGCATTATGAGGAGAAGCAGGGCTTCTATATATGGAGAATTAAGCTCCTTTTAATATTATTAAATGTTCTCATGTGGTGCACGTGCGTTGCAGTGGTGCGCGTGTGGCGGGCACACGTGCGTTGCACGTGGTGCGCGTGTGGTGGGTACACGTGCGTTGCACGTAGCGCATTATGAGGAGAAGCAGGGCTTCTATATATGGAGAACTAAACTCCTTTGGAGAACTAAGCTCCTTTGAGTATTGAATCCTTTGAGGATTGAACTCTACCCTTTCTAAGAGGTATCCCCTCTTATTTCTATGGGAGTGGTAGAGAAGCCATCTCTCCTTTTCCCGATGTGGGACTAAAAATGCATTCCCCATGTAGTAGAGCATTACTTTAGATTACACGTGCATAGCACATTTGCTCATAACTTTTGATCTCGGATGAATTATGAGACCCATAATATATCAAATCGAAGGATTTTTCGAGATACTTTCGATACCATCAAAATTTAGTTGTTTCTCATTCCAGAGTTTGTCAAAATACAGCTCGGAAAATACTGGTTCGCATCTTCTTCCTTAGATCACATGTGCATAGACATTTGCTCATAACTTTTGATCCCGGATGAATTATGAGGCCCATAATATATTAAATCGAAGGTTTTTTCGAGATTCTTTCAATACCATCAGAATTTAGCTGTTTTCTCATTCCAGAGTTTGTCAAAATACAGCTCGGAAAATACTGGTTCGCATCTTCTTCCTTAGATCACATGTGCATAGACATTTGCTCATAACTTTTGATCCCGGATGAATTATGAGGCCCATAATATATCAAATCGAAGGATTTTTCGAGATACTTTCAATACCATTAGAATTTAGCTGTTTTCATTCCGGAGTTTATCAAAATACAGCTCGGAAAATACTGGTTCGCATCTTCTTCCTTAGATCACATGTGCATAGACATTTGCTCATAACTTTTGATTCCGGATGAATTATGAGGCCCATAATATATCAAATCGAAGATTTTTTCGAGATGCTTTCAATACCATCAGAATTTAATAGTTTCTCCTTCGGAAGTTTATCAAAATACAGGCCGGAAGATACTGGTTCGCATTTCCTTAAGCGTATCGCTGCCACTTAATACCTTGAACTCTTTTGCACAGAAATTTTTGGCGGGAACAGCGACGATCCAATATAACATATCTAGCAGTACATAACATCACGTCATCACAGCTCAGAAAAACTAGACGATGTTAAACATTCCAATCAAATCATCGAACACCTAAGATTACCCAGAAAACTCAACACTTGAGCGCAGTTTAAAGTAATTCAGCACACGCCACAGCACCAATGAACGAGCCGTAGAAGGGTCAAACCAACGCCTCACATGTGAAACGCTAAACTACTACAAACCCTAGGGTTTAAGTGGCGGTTTTGACGGCCACATAATCGAGTTAAGGTTTACGTTCTTCTAGAGGGTCCATCGAATAACGTGCATGATCTTTGAAAGCTTTTAACTATGGGAAAAATCCAACACTTGGAAAATTTTCCGGTAAGGGAAAAAGTGGGTATTTGACATCCGATTGAACCTTTTAATATCGTCTAAAGTAACCCGAAAACAGTTAAAATACGACTACGAAACACTCCGAGATGTTATTATAGTAAATTAACATCACATGAAAATTTAGCAAAAATAAACAACACCTGAAGCACCAAAACCCATGTAACAGAAAACCGGAAAAATTTGGAAGGGGGTGCTCGGATTGGGCCGGTATGGGGGGTCTCGCTAGCCCAAACATGGCCAATTGCCTCCAAATTTCTTCAGTGTTCATCTTATCATACATACATCATTCTGTACATGTTTAAAAAAAATTTAGGGCTCGTTTGAAAATCGGCAGAAAGTGGGTTTTAAGGTTTCAAATTTCGGAGTTCGTTTCGTATTCGTATTATAACAATATCCGTATAATTTTCTGGCTAGGCTCTGATACCACTGTAGGGATCCCATCGACGACAGTGAGGCTTCGGGAGGCGTCGACCATGCTATTTTAAAAATTCGCCGTTAAAGGGAACTCTAGACTAGAATCGTTAGCTAGAATACAATACGGAAACATATAGTAAACCATTTACTATCTAAGTGAAGAAGAAAATACAACCTTTGTAGATCGGTCCTTTACTTCATTAGCTCCTTGTTGAAGTCCTTTCGCTGCAATCGTGGTTCTCCCGGACTCTTGCATGGCTTCACGAGGCTAAACGAGCGTCCTTGCTTGAAGTCTTCGAGGCCGAAGATGATCTACGTCGAGGGGATACCAACTCAAGCTTCTACTTCACTAACTAGAGAATTAGTGAAGCAAACACCCTAAACTAAAGTGCTAGTCTAGTAGAGGATGGAGAAATAGGAAGTGGGCTCACTTTAGAATTTCTTTTCTTACAATGTTTCTCACTTTGGATCAAACCCTAGAGAGCTTTTGAGCTCAAGGAAGAAGATGAACAAAATGAGATGAGGATAATGATCCCGTGAGAGAGCTAACCATGATGAATGAGTATCATATACTAACTCATGTAGAGACATAACCATGGCTAATTAATATGGTTGGGTTAACAAATATCTAAAGTAAAACAAACCTAGTGGACTTAGTCAATGCATCCACAAGCTTCTACTAGCTTCATGCATTTTTCCAATTTTCCACTAATTTTGTAATTACTTTAAAACACTAAACCCACCATGATAATTAGCATGGTGTAAGTCTTGTACACCCATTAAAGTTGTATCAACAACCATGATACAAAAATCAAAACACAAATTAATATATATCACATATATATTAAGTTGTGCATAAGTGAGAAAAACAAATGCTTAAGTGAACCAATGTTAGTTAATATAAATTAGTATATCACATATACAATTATACACTAAATTATTAAATCAACACTTGACTTAATAATCCGGTTATATCACATATAACCGACTAACACAAAATGTACCAACTTATCGAATCAACACTTGATCCGATAACCCGGCTATATCACATATAACCGGCTGATACAAAAGTCGCGAGAATAGAATACGGTATCACATACACGCATTATTCTCGGTCCCGCACATATCACATATGCGCTCCTATTTCGTTTTGCCTGAGCCAGTAAAACCTCTATGTAGCACTCTAAAGACTCGTCAATACGCCGGCAGTAGGTGATGATCACATCAAGCACCCACAAACCGTCAGCGGTACTAGCTGAACGTAATGGATACCCGGGTATTGAGCGATCAGAAGATCAGCAAGCAAGCCCGCTCCAACTCCTGCAAAAGCCTGACGGTAACACTTGTCGTACAGTCCGGTCTCCCCGTCTGATATGTCGCATATCAAGTCTAAGGGTGGTAAACGTCAGACCCCAATAATCGATAAGTCATGCCGATGTGAGGCTCATAACGGGTCGAGAAACTACTGGTAACACTTACCAGTAAATCTCTAAAACAGCCCTGGCCAGGGACTTTCCTGTTATGGCCAATCGAGCACGGCGCAACATCAACCCCCAATACCGGGAAAGACGAAACCTCTCCTATCGCTCATTGTCTCCATTTGACTCGGGACTGTACCTAAAAACCACCGTTTTGCACGCCCTCTTGGACGTGGTAAGGTGGAAATCAAAGCACAGTGGGAATCACACAAGACTCTATGACGATCTCGGGTCTACAGACTAACCTGTACAAGTGTCACCAGAGAACTGTCATCTGACGTGAGGTATAATACCATCTGGGAGTTCTCGGCGAGTCCGTCCAGTGTACCCAGTCTCCAATGAGCACCCGTATACCATCTCTGATGTCAAACACCAATGGATATAGGATCATCCATCGCCCATCTCATGGGTCGAGAAGCGTATACGCTAGTCTACTCTGGTATATCGATGCCCTGTCTCGATACACCCACGACTAGGAACTTTAAAGGATGAACTTATGAACTACCATGGCCCCACTAGTATGATCTGCATCATAGTCCTGGTAGTCAAGTACACATCTTAAGGGCTTTACCAACATGTAACCATCAGACAGTATCAAAAGACAAGTATACATGTTAAGATAAAGAGCAACCAGATAGCATACTATCATATCGAGCAAGAAATTCCTCTCTATATATGTCCAAGCATCCAATATAATATACATCATCTGTACAATACTGGCCTCTAGGGCATACATACAACTAACATATGCAACCTTATCATATGTAAGGGCAATGTTTATGTTCCTCAGCCAGTCTTTATAATTAGATCCTGTCAGTTTATTTTTCTTTAATAGAAGTTTAAGTCCAGTCATTGGTATCTACCATTAAGATAGAGAAAAGAATACACTCAGCGAAAGCTCTTGCAAAGATTAGATTGGTTATTTATCTTATCTAATCGATATCTCCCACTGCTTTTATCAAATTTTCCTTCAAATCTCAAAAAAAAATTAGCCAAGATTAATTACATTTTACAAGTTCGCTAACCGGTTAACCAGGCCAGTGTCGGTACTCCGAGAGAGGTTCCCCGTGCTTTCGCACGGACCTAATTAAAATAAACCTTGTTTCCTTAGAGGCATAATCCCGTTGACACCTTTCTAGACACCTATTGGATTAGCTAATTGTAAAGTGCAAAACTCTCCCGGGAGTAACTTTTACTCACAGTGGGATCGGGATCCAACTATCAATATAGAAGGCATACAATCTCATTGCAAATTTCAACTCTTGAAATTCCCGATATGGTTTTTACCCCTAGCGGTTTATGACCTTAACTATGGTCAACAAATCATAAGTACTAGTCAATTTCTACCCGTCATTTCTTGATTAATTAGATCTACTCATATGACCCTTAATTATGGTCAACAAAGTCATATAAATGTCCTAATTAATCGCATCATATGCTGTATAAGAAGACATCACTTACCTACCGTACACTACGCCTTAATTATGGTCAACAAACGTAGCACGAATACTAAGTACTCTACTTCCTAAAATGACGGAGGGTTACGAATGGTTTTGATGACAACCTTTAACATTATGAACTTGATATCGTTATAGAACCAAATAATTTAAAAGGAGTGGCTTAAACTCCGCATTTTGAAACTTGTTTTTTTCATAAAAAGGTCGAGTGGGTTTCAAATTTGATTCTACAACATCTTTAGACTTCTTTTCTTTACATTAATCTCATTAATGTAGTCTCGTCATTTAAGTTCCTAAGCATCACAGAAAGAAATGAAAATAGAACGTACGCTTATGCCATCCGTATTCGCCACGGGGTCCCGTCGTGCACCGTTAGGTTACTTAACTAACGGCAAAGCGGGGGCAGGACTAGCGCGAATGCAAAACATAAGCAACGTTTATTATATATCATATATATAAATAACATTCGTTTCACGCAGTTTATATGATCGCATCACATAGTAACAGCAGCAGAAGCAGATATATGAAAATATGGGATATGTTAGGAGGTCCGTATTTTAGATTAAGCCAATGATAAAAAAAAATACGGATTCCACGGTCATGATAAATAGCCAAGCCCACACCTCTAGACCCCTACGAAAGCGGCAAGCAACCCTGCCAATTCTAGAGTTGGGAGACCGGTCTCGACTCCTCGAGATGGCCTCCCTCTGGACTATAGAACTCGGTTACTTACGCTCCCCACCTTGGGTCTATCCTAATACGGAAAAGTAAATAATATATATCAATGGTGACATCATCCTTAACCCGGAAGTGTCCCAATAAAAGAATATTACATACAATGAATTTTACAAGAATGAAAAAAGAAAATCTCTCATTTCACATAAAACCCCGACTATTCAATCACGATGATCCTATACATCATAGCAGAACAGCAACAGAATAATAATCATAGATCATCAACGTAAGTAAATATGCATATTCCCAATGTCGCTGACCTATAGCAACAAGATTAGGGATACACATATTATACTTACGGTCGCAGAAAAGAAATGTAAAACTACAACAGTTGGAATCCACACTCTCCTTAGACATCGCAAACCCGGAATATCTCATATTCCGGATTTCATACCTAACCTAGTAGATCTTACATTTAAGACTCAAAATGAAAACACCTTTTCAAAAGAAGTCGGGTAATTCAACAAGATTCCCGATTATCCAACGAGACTGAAATTTTAGATTTACAAACAACCAATTAATTTTCTCAGAACTAACTAGTGTAGATTCCAAATATTGTATCACATACAGAAACTGTCTAGATGATATTAAACATTTCGATCGACATCAAAAATTTCTTCAAATCACAGAGACCTCAACACCTTGAGCCTCAACAAAAATATCCATAAATTCACAAGTATCAAAATGGAGCAGCACAGAAAAATTGAAACCCTAATTCCCTAGATGTGCGGCGGAACTGTGGCTAAACCTAGGGTTATGCCGCGGTTCCGGGGCCATTCCAGTGAGTTGGGTGTTCAAAATTTTTGGGATTCCATAGATTTACCTGCACGATTTTTTGAATATTTTTATTCTGCAAAAAACCAACTTTTGGAAAAATGTACAGAATCCATGAAAAATCTGTATTTTGATTTCGATCGAACACTTTTAACGTCGTCTAAACTACCCTAAAGCTCTAGCTTGGTTCTGATACCATATTGGTGTATCTTAGTATCTCTACTAGGGTTTAAACAACAATATGTAATGGATTTTTAAAAATTAGATAGCTAAAGCATACAAACCACGAATCGAACTAGAGATTAAGGTAAGTATCATAAACAAAGTAGTGTCTAACACTAAGAGAAGGAGAACTACAACCTTTGTAGACCACTGCTTCTCTTCAATGGCTCTATGTAGAAGTCCTTGGGCTCCTTGGCTCCACTCGAAGCTTGGAACAAGTTCGCTTGTAGCCTTCGATGTCCATGATGATCCACCCGGAGTTTCTTACACTCAAGCTCTTATTTCACTAAACTAAGTAGAAATGAGACAAACAACCTATACAAATGTGCTAGACTAATATAGATTAATGAAGTGGATTTTTCTCACTATTAAACATTTCTTTTTTTTTCTCTTTTACTCACTAGAAAAAAGGTAGAGAGCTTAGAGGAAGAGGATGAACTAATGGCTTAGCTTGAGATAAGAGAGAGAGTCACTCTCACAATATATGAGCCATGGAAAAACATCTTAGATATTTTATGAGTGAGTTAGTGAAGGGATTAAACAATGAACTATGGTTAATGAGATATTTTAAGAAGAGTGTAGAAACCATGATCTCATTATTCAATTTTCCATTTTCTCAAAATCAATAAACATCTAATATATTTCCATGTGAGTCTAGCATTGCCATGTCCAATGTATCATCCACCATGATACATGCACACACGTGTGTGTGTGTGTACACAAAAATGAATATACATACATACATGCATAAATAAAGAAATGAATTATAAATGAGCAATTAGTCATTATATTAAATCAACACTTGATTTAATAATCCGGTCATATCACACATAACCCGACTAGTATAAAACACCAGATTAAAATACGGTATCATATACTCGTATTTAATCAAGCTCCCGTACATATCTCCATATGTGCCCCCACTTCGTTTCGCCTGAGCTCAGAAACCCCTATGTGGGACTCTAAGACTCGTCAATACGCTAGCAGTAGGTAGTGATCATATCAGATACCTACAAACCATCAGCAGTACTGCCTGCACGTAACGGCTACACAGGTATTGAGCGAACAGAAGAACAACAAGCGAACTTGTCAGTACTCCCGTAGAGCCAACCAGCAACACTTACCGTACAGTCCGGTCTCTTCGTCTGTTATGTTGCATATTGAGTCTAGGGATGGTATCATCGAGCCCTAATAACTGAATAAGTTATGCCAATGTATGGCCTATAACAGGTCGAGAAACCCAGATTGTTAGATATTTATGCTCTAGAGGCCTGTATTGTATAGGATGCTAGGCATATATATGTACGGAAACAATCTTTTCTCGAAATGATAGTATGCTATCTGGTTTATCTTCATCTTAACGTGTGATGTATTGTATTTCATATCTTTGTATACATGTTGATGAAGCTCTTAGGATTATGCTTGACTGCCGGGATTATGATGTAGATCATACTAGTGGGGCCTGGGCAGTCCATAAGCATATCCTTTAATAGTTCCTAGTCGAGGGTATATAGAGACAGGATATCGATATTACCAGAGTAGACTAGTGTGTACGTTTCTTGACCCTAAAGGCGATGGTTGATCCCACAACCATTGGTGTTTGACATCAAAGATTGTACACAGGTGCTCATTGAAGAATGGGTATACCGAACAGGACTCGCCGAGAACTCCTAGATGGTATATATACCTATTGTCAGATAGCAGTTCTCTGGTGACACTTATACAGGTTAGTCTATAGACCCAAGATCATCATAGTGTCTTGTGTGATTCCCACCGTGCTTTGATTTCCTCCCTACCACGGCTCTACTGAGTCGTGCAAACAGGTGGATTTTGGGTACAGTCCCGAATCTCATGGAGGCAGTGAGCAATAGGAGGGGTTTCGTCTCTCCCGGTATAGGGAGTTGATGTCGCGCTATGCTTGGTCGGCCATAACAGCAAATCCCTGGCCAGGGTTGTCGAGATTTTCTGATAAGAGTTATCAGTAGTTTCTCAAACCGTTATGGGTCATAAATCAGCATGACTTATAAAGTTACTGGGGTCTGACATTTACCACTCCTAGACTACATATGCGACGTATCAGACGAAGAGACCGGACTATACGGTAAGTGTTGCTTACAGGCTCGTTAGGGTTGGGATGGGTTCGCTCGTCGGCCACCTTTTCGTCACATACCTGGGTGGCCGTTACACACAGCTAGTGCCGCTGACGTGCTTGTGGTTAAACCCACTGCCAGCATACTGTCGAATCTTTAAAGTCCCATACAGAAGGTTCCCTGGTTCAAGCAAAAGGTGTAAAGGCCGTAAGTTGTTACGGCAGGGTTTTGATCATGTTCGTGTACTGGCTACAGGATAATGATCGAAAGGATAATACTGGTAGGGTTTGGTTTAAGCCGAATACCGATATTATATTATTGGATTATTTTTTATTCGTATTTTTTGGAATACGAATGCGGGTATACTTATACGGTATACGGTGAGGGGTATTCTTGTAATTGTACAAGAATACCTTCTAGAAGGGAACACCTCATAAATGGTTTTCATTTTGTGAAAAATGGAAATTATGAGGTGGAATTTGGAGAGAGTCTAAGCATGGGTGATGGCATGGCTCAATTCATTTTATATTCATTTGGGATTACTATTGAAGCACGGTGCGTTATTTTTTAGAAAAATATTGCATGCTTCAATTATTTTCATTGAGCCATATCATTTTTTTCATACTTAATTTTTTCATTCATCATTCTCACATTCTCTCTCCTAATTATCTCTTTCTTCCTCCTCCAAGCTTTACCCTTTACATGAGTTGTGAATCAAAAGCTTAGGGATCACTTTAATCCTCTACTTAATCTCTACATCATCTAAGTAATCATTTCTAGCACACTTGATTTCTTAGTATACTCTTATGAAGAGTTTGAAGTTTATTCTATAGCTCCCGGGTGGATCATCTACGACCTAGAGGTGACCGGAGACCGAGTTCCTTTCAAACATCCAAAGAGCCTAGGAGTTGCATCCAAAAGAAAACCCGAAGGACCGGTTCCTTAGATATAACCCTATCATAATAGATAAGATCTCTAGATAGGTTTACTAGTTAAGGTTTAAGCACAAGATCTAGGATTTAAGTGGGTGTTGCATGTAAGAAAATTATTGTTTGCCACTTCCGCCTCCTCACAAGAGTTGTGAGGGTGTGCAACATCCACTAACAACTACTGATAACACTTATCAGTAAATCTCATCAGCCCTGATCAGGGACTTGCAGTTATAGCCAATCGCGCATAGTGCAACATCAACTCCCAATACCGGGAGTGACGAAACCCCTCCTATCGCTCATTGCCTCCATGTGTCTCGGGACTGTACCCAAAAACCACATGTTTGCACGACTCAGTAGAGCCGTGGTACGGTGGAAATCAAAGCACAATGGGAAACACACAAGACTCTATGGCGATCTCGGGTCTACAAACTAACATGTACAAGTGTCACCTGAGAACTGCTATTCGACGATAGATATAATACCATATACGAGTTCTCGGCGAGTCCGTTCAGTGTACTCAGTCTCCAATGAGCACATGTATACAATCTTTGATGTCAAACACCAATGGATATAGGATCATCCATCGCCCCCTCAACCGGGTCAAGAAACGTATACGCTAGTCTACTCTCGAATATCGATGTCCCGTCTCGATACACCCACGATTAGGAACAATTAAGGATATGCTTATAGACTACACATGCCCTACTAGTATGATCTGCATCATAATTATGGTAGTCAAGCTGATATCCTAAGGGTTTTATCAATATGTATCAAATGAACAGTATACACAATCAAGTGAACATGTTAAGATAAAAGAGCAGCCAGATAGTATACTATCATGTCGAATAAGAAAGTCCTCTATATATATACATGTCCAAGCATCCACTATACAAATAATGGCCTCTAGGGTATACATATATCCAACAACTCTCAAATTCAAAAATCCCGCCAAACAAGGCAGAAATCAACCAGATCAAATCAAAGTCCCACCGGCAGCACTTCTAAGCTCGAAAGTCTCGTTGGACAGGTAGGGAACTTCCAAAACAAATCAAATCAAACAAATCAACCCCGACACCGCAAGAAGCGGAGCAAGTCAATTTCAACCATGACACCGCAGAAAGCGGAGCAAGTCAAATCAAATCCCGACACCGCAGAAAGCGGAGCAAGTCATCGACCATCCAAGTCGCGAAAATGGCAGCACCGACCGTCCACGTCACTAAAATGGTATCACCGACCGTCCACGTCGCTAAAATGGCAGCACCGACCGTCCACGTCCCTAAAATGGCAACACCGACCGTCAACGTCGCTAAAATGGCAGTATTGACCGTCCACATCGTTAAAATGGCAACATACCCTCCACGTCGTCAAAAAGGAACCCAACCAAATCAAGCTCTATATAGTGCAAGATCCATCAATTTCATGTACACAACCTACACGCACGGTATGCATTTATTGATGGGGGCACTTTGTTGGGGTCAAAAATTACACCCCGATTGACCAAGTCAAAATTAAAGTCAACCCCAAACCAAGTAGGCCTAAGCCCAGGTCAAGACCAAGCATGGAAGGGGCCGGCCCCCTGACAAAAAAAATGAAGCCATAAATTAGTTTAATGTAATTCTTTTTTAGAAATAAATGTATGTAAAATGAGCAAAAACCCAAAATTTTGTAAACACCATGGCTTATATGCAAAAAGAAATAAGCACATAAGGCATGGGGTGGCACAAGCGCCATTTGGCAAAACTCAAGGGGCTATATATAAAGTGTGTAGCCTATAAAAGCAAACATGATGAAAAATCAATAAGGACTTTTCATTCTCTCAAAAATTTCTAAGGTTTATGTCTCCATCTCCTTTCTCTCAAGTTCTCCCTTTCCTTTTCTTTTCCAATTAAATTAAGAGTTTAACTCTTCGTTTTACAAAAAGAAATAGTTTTTCACCATAAAACCCTCGAAGGGAAGTTCAGATCTCCCATCAAATCCCTAAAAAGGGAGAATTTTTATCTCACCTTCTTTTTTCTCCAAGATCCAGCAAAGGAGAGGAGGAGGAAAAAGACCCACCTCCGAACATCCCACTTCGGGAGGATCCGAGGCTTCAGGGAGAAGAAATGAGTCCCCTTTGATCATCTCCGAAGGTCTTCAAGGAGTTCAACTCCAAGATCCAAATTCTCAAAAGAGTTTAACTCCACATCCAGACCTTTTTAGGAGTTTAAATCCAAATCCAAGCCTTTTAAGAGTTCAACTCCAAATCCACATCCAATTCATTACATAGGAGTTTAACTCCAAATCCAAATCTTCTAGGAGTTTAACCCCAAATTTATACCTAATTCCTGTTCAGGAGTTCAACTCCAAAGCCCCTCGGGAGTTCAACTCCCAGCCCAGGGGCTAAGCCCTGCTGGTGTTTCCAGCGGTCGCATGTCGTGCACGTGACCCGCTAGCACCCAGCGGTCGCATGCCGCGCATGTGACCCGCTGGCGCCTAGCGCCCATACGCAGGGCACGTGACCCGCGGGCACCCAGCGCCAGCGCGCCATTCACGTGTCCTTAGGACGCTCCTCATCCCTCTTTTCCCTTACGCTTCCCACTCAAAACACGTCCCCCGTTAGAAAAAATTTCTAACGGGGCGCTGCCCCGCACCCCGCAAGGGGCTACTAGCCACCTTAACCCCCATCCCGCTATCTGAGTAGCGAAACCCCCGTAAACTCTACATGCCCCCAATGCGTCCAAGACCCCCTTCAAAACATGACACACACTGCACATTGAGTTCGCATGACCAGGTTTGCCCGTCAATCGGAGGTTCCCTTACTCCAAAAGCGAGGGATAATTAACGGCAACTTAGTTCGTGGCTGCCGGAGATTCGGATCCTCACAATCAATAAAGCCTGGCATATCCTAGGCAGCGAAAATCTGTACATGCCTGAGAAACGCGCGCATTCCCATTTCAATGGGGTGACGAAAAACACCCTACACCCCCGAATTAGGATACCATTCAGAAGACGCAACACTTGGACCGCTCAAAGGATATGGTAGAAGTGTATGTGACAGCATGGCGTAAGATGAAGGTCCTTGATGATGCCCATCTGATGTTACATTCTGAGACTGCGGGGCATAAAATTGTGAAACACTCCTTGGACCGCCAGAAAAAGTCTGATTGCAGCGTTGTGGGCAACTATTGCCATAGCGGCCAGTTGTCATGCAAATTCGGCATCGAGGAAGGCCACGATCGTGACCTTGACCGTGACCATGGCTATTGCGGCCACCCCGACCGCCGGTGTTATAGCCACGCTAACTGTAATCTGAAGAAGAACCTCTATAGCCTATGATTGCGGTATTGACAGACAGAAAGGGAGTAGCATCGAGCGCCTTATCTTGTTGCTGGCAGAGGCTCTCGTGTGCCAGGAGCATGGCATGTAGATCTTCAAGAGAGATATTGTCTATGTAGGTTGTGATAGCATGAACAAAGGAGTCATAGGCCGATCCCAGGCCAAAACATACATGACAAGATCGGCATCGGAAATCCATGTCCAATGCCCGCAAGATTGTCGGAGATAGTCTTGTTGTTCTGAATGTACTCTGTGAGAGGGCGGATCATCGTTTGATATTCTGAAGTTGGGTCTTCAGTTGAAAAACGCAAGCACGAGAGTACTATGCGAAGGCTTTGGTAAGTGTCTCCCATATCGCCTGTGATGTAGTTTTACCGATCACCAATAGAATTAGTGATTCAGTCAAAGACGCCAACATCCAATTCACAATTAATTGATCCTTTTGGATCCATACAAAATATGTTGGATTGTATGTTGTAACCAGCAGATTTTGTTCAACAGGAACAGTTATGGGCAGACATCTTTCTGTTCCGTCGACGATGCCCAAATACCCTTGCGACTTGAGGACGGCTTCAAACTGTATCTTCCAGCCGAGATAGTTGTCGCGGATGAGTTTCATATGGAGAAGGCACATGACAATAGGTACATGTGTGTTGAAGAGAATGAAGATGCAATAGGATTAAGGATTGGTGTTGAGACGAGAAGCGGAGTTGATGAGACGGGGACTGATCTGAGTTGGTTGGCATTATAGGAGAAATATAGAGAAGAAAATTATAATGGTGTTAGCATCTAGGGCTCTGATACCATAAAGAAATAAAGAGAGAGGAGAGATTGAGAGGAAGAAGGAGGAGTTCTAGAGTTAATTCTCTCTAGTATTGGCTCTTCTCTTTATATTTTACAATCAATCTAATCATATATAATCATAAAAAAGATATTTTGTTACATTTAATCCTAGTAAATCTTCACTCAAAATATCTGGTTATATTTGCAGATCACAGATAGTAGACGTCTGACCAAGAGTGACAGATGTCTGCTTGGTAACCGCTATAGCAGTGTTTTTATGTCCAGACGTCTGTCCCTTTCATGCCCATGACGTCCGTCTCGTATCCAGACGTCAAGGCTCTGATCTCGGGTTGAGACTCCAAGCTTCTTCAGACGTCTGATTTGTACTACTGCAGACGTCTGTCATGTGGTTAGACGTCTGGGCTTTGGCCTCAGGTTGAGACTCCAAGTCTTCCCTAGACTCTAACCTGATCGTATGTCGTCTGAATCTGATGATCCCTTTGATTCCTTATTGGTCCGCATTATTATTATTGCTCTAATGCTGCAGTTATCTCTGTATGCATGAAATTAGAAGGCAAATGATGATGATGATTAATTATAAATATGGGAATGATTCTAAATTTTCTGTGGAATATTGCTCCAAGACAAAAATGTCCAATTCATATTGATAACAAAATTCTTGGCATAACTACAAAATTTATATATAAAGAAATTAAAAATAAATAAATTCGTGGCCTTTCCTTTTCCTGTCAATTAATACCATTTTCAAAACCTAATCAGCTTATCTTGTATGCATGGGTTTATATTGCTTCTTGAATCAAAATACCAAAAGGATTACAGGCATGTGTAGCTTTCAGCCTTTCACTTGTCTGGTAGAGTTTTAGCTAGCCCCTTAACAAACCCAAAATTTGCATTGCAGATCCTAATGGTGCTATTATTTGTTAACAAAAAGGTTGCAGACAAAAGAACCTCATACACATATTAATTCATTTAACTAATGTTTCAAGATACAGTAACTTTTTCACGAAAAATAAAGGTCTATTTCACATAAACCAACTTATGGTTTGTTTGAGTTTTCCAAAAATACCATATAGTTTAATCTCATCATGAAAAACCTCCAAACTTTTATTTCGTTACATAGAAACACTCTGAGATTATTTATTACAAAAATTGACTAAATAGACCTTTTATTTTAATAAAAATACGGATCATCTAGAATTATTGAAGGTAAACCATACTTTTAGTGCCGTTTAGTAGGCAATTTGCCCTAATTTGGAAAATACTTTAGCTTTGAGGATGTGGAGGATAAGCCTCAATTTGAAATTGAATCAAAATTTAAAGAAAAAGAAGCTGATATAATAAGAATAGGACGGATAATTTAGGATAAAACTATAAGAAATGGTCAAATACATAATCGTCAGAAAATATATACAGTTCGGAGGGATTTCGTGATGAATTTTAACTACATGATGGATTTGGAAAATTCGAGTGAACGGAAAATAAATGTGTCTCCCTATTAATATTTATAATTTTCTATTTAGATTTGTGCTTCTTCATGCATCCTTTTACGCACAGAAAAATCCTGCGTTTACAATTTAATAAATTTACTAAGATTTTAGAAAAAAATGTGGCGGTTGGAATTCGAGACCAGGTCACAATGGCCACAACGTGGAATTCTAACCACTAAACAAGAGCCACTTATATTTCAATTGCAAATATAAATCTATATAAATCAACCTATATCAAGCCAATAAAACAAAATGAAATTTTCATAACTAACAAAGACCATTAATTACAGAATTTTAAAAATAAAAGAAATCAAATCCAAACCCCAACCAAAAAGCATAAATTTATTTCATTTTTATAAGAATGACCACAATCAACATACACCAAGACAACTTCATTGCTCCTCTCCTTTCACATAAGACTTTAAATCCCCATTTTCTTCTTCCACTTCTTTCCTCTCATCTTCTTCCCCTTCCTGGTCCTTCTCCATCGGAGATGCGTCCACGTTAGTCTTCCTATACTTGTACCAATGAGCACAAAGCACATAAATCACAAAGTTTACAACACTCATTCTGGACAAAAGCCAATAGAACTTGTCTAAATGGTTCGCGTTCAAATTAAAACCGTGAAGCCACCCTTGCCCATTGCCCGGTTGCTTAGGGCCTATTTGGTTGCAGGATTATGGAATTTGGATTCCAAAATAGTACGGTTGGAATTTCTGGATTTGGTAATTTGTTGTTTGGTTGGTTTTGGATTCTCAGTATTGAATTTGTAGATCCTTGCAATCTTTGTTTGGTTGGTGAAAAAAAGATGGGATTTGGATTTGAGGATTTTAGAGAGAGATAGATAAAGAGCGGATTATTAAATAAATAAAGTATACGGGTCCCATCTAAAAGTACAATAAATAGTACCAAATCAAGAATCCTTGTTTTGTGGTGGCCTCCCATAAAAAATAAAGGAATCCTAGAAATCCAAATCTATAAATCGAACATAAAATTATGGAATCCCAGGATTCCACGATCCAAAATCCAAATCCAAATCCATAATCTGCAACCAAACGGGCCCTTAGCGGTTATCGAGTTAACGATCCCCACAAACGCGGAGCTCAGGAAAAAGCCCAACGAGATCGCGAGAAAAGCTAAAAAAGTAGTGAGAGATCTCATGCCAGCCGGCGCCTCGCTATAGAAAAACTCCATTAGGCAAAAGTGAACATGTCCCCGAATCCAAAAATCCCGAATTGGAAAGATAGCCAGAATAGGCTTATTTGTTCGAAATGATGGTCGAATGCGTTTTTTCGCTTGACTTCAACTATGGCAGCTACGGCCATGGAGATTGCGGAGGAGGCCGACTGCAACTCTCTGGAGGTGAGTTATGCCTGTAGCAGTGGTGGAGACAGAATAAACATCACCTTAATTTTGACAGAATAAACATTCGCCTAAATTTATACGTTGGATCGATCCAAATGGGTCGGTCGGCTACCTGTAGGGTGGCCCGTGATTCGGCGAGCGAGAGGAACAAAACCAAATTCATAGATTTGAACGAGGGCAGTCATGAAGGCGCGGGATGACAGGGATGGAAGCAGGTGAGACCAGGAAGGAGCCAAGGTAGATGTTCTTGAAGTTGCCTTGCTCAACGGAAAAGGTTTTGGAGTTGGGCTAGGCAAGTAATAGTGCTAGGGACTTCTAGATATTGGAGTCTTTCTAACATGAGTTAGATCGTGTTTATGTATGAATTCATGCATGTGTGCCGATAACCTTTATATATATTAGATTCCTTTAATTTGGTTCAATATATTTGAGTTCATAGGATAGCAATTTATGCTTGTTTAAATTCCAAGTTTTATTATATTTGTCAGACATTCGAAATCTCGATTTTGATATAGGTAAATATTGTTAAAAAAAAACACCATTGGCTTTTGTGGGGTTTTTTTGATGCAACACCATACACTAAGAAAAACAGCTTAAACAATTGAGTTGACACTTATATCTGCAAACTTGTTATTTTTTCAATCAATACTTTTGTTTTTGAAAAAATTAAAACCCTAATTTGTTTTGGAAATAAATAAAGAAAATTAGTCCCCAAATCAGTTAATCAAAAATCAAAACCTTCTCCAATTAAATCCTCAACTCTTTTTCAATCTACCCAAAAATACATATTTCAAAACGCTTGTTTTCCATATCTGTAGGAAATAATTATGGTTTATATGGTCCTCTTTGTAATTTATTAGATAAGTATGTGCTTATGTGCAAAGTCTTAACTATTGTTATCTTCTATATATTATGCAAATACCCTTAGGTTTAGAGGTTCACCCATTTTCTTTTTTCTGGGAAAAAAGAGAGAAAAATCCCCTCTCCTCAAGCCTCCGCATCATCAACTTCAAAGAAAAAGACAAAACAAAAAATTAAAAGTTCCTCTATCTCCTTTTTTCCAAATTTAAATAAAAATGAAAGAAAAAACTCACCTTCTAAGGCCTCTATCTCACCTAAGAAAAAGACAAAAATAATAATGCATTCAAAAGAAAATTTACTCATGCACCCTCATTATAATACATCCTCCCTTAAATAAAAATTTACACATAAACCCTCATTATTTCAAATGTAATATTTCATATTTGTGAGAATGAGTATATATGTAAATTTGTAAATAATGAGGGATTCAAATGTAATATTTCATATTTGTGAAAATGGGTATATATGTAAATTTGTAAATAATGAGGGCTTACATTTAAATGTGCATTTCATATAAATGAGAATGAGTATAGGTGTAAATTTATAAATATTGAAGATTTATGTGTAAATTTATATTGCAAGACAACATTTTTTTTTGTCCTCTTCTTTGATGAGATGGAGGCCCTAGAAGAAAAGGATGATAAGGCGGAGGCCTTAGAAGAAAAGAATTTTTCTTTTTTTTCTTTGAATTTTAGAGAAAGGAGCGGGCGTCCACCTCACCAAGGGGTGTATTTGCATTATAAAGAAAGAAGATGTTAAATTCAAATGAAAAAAAGAGAAAGAAGAAAAATCCCCAAAAAAATAAAATCAATTGTTTATATGTTCAACACACACACCCTCTCTTTCTCTCCCTCCAAAAAAATACTAGACCCCCACCCATCCTCTCTCTCTTCTCCCAAAAAAATAATTATTCTTTTAATTATTAGAATCCTCTACATTTCTCTCTCTTCTCAAAAAAATATAATTAACTTTTAAATTAACATGAGCAACACATGTGCAAAAATTCTAGTGGTATTTAAAGAGATATGAACCGCGGTAACTAAGATATCAGAAATATACCCAACGCCTGAATTTATTTTCCTTACTCGAGCGGAGTCCGATCTCATGGCAAAGATGAGAATTTATGTTTTTGCTTTAAAAATTTGAGCGAAACTTCATCATATCTTTTAGGGTTAAAGAAGCCGTTAGACTTGAAATTTAATAATTATTGCAATAGCAGTTTGCAATTTTCTAAATTAATTGAAAATTTTGCTTTCATGTTTAAGCTATTTTAATGATGAACATTAGGTCGTATAACTTTTTCCGCTAGCTGGCTATATGTTTGTGCTATTGCTTTTAGCATGACTCGTGCCTTTATGGTAATTGGAAACCCTAACTGATTTGATTGATTTTTGACGATAAAGTTAACACCTTAACGTGGGAATTATGAATCTTAAAGGAGCAAGTTAGAAAATAAAATGCCTTTAGGGGTCATCTATATCTAAATAGGAAATTGTTGCTTAAGATAAATCCACATATTTTATTTGTTTTATCAAGTTTTCTGAGAATAAAATTGAAATTCTTATTTGCATATTTTCTCGATTTAAATCATTTATTATGGATTTTACAGACTTTGGTTAAGTACTACGAGTCAAAAAAAGTTGCGAAGAATTCGACCCTTGTAGTCCAATCATCCATCAATGGAATCAAATATTCATTATGGCTTGCGGTGTTTCGTTCTTCATCAATCCCCTCTTTTACCTGCCAGAGACGAGAAGAATATTGTACATATATTAATCTCCCTCTCAAATCAACAACAATTACATTCAGACAATGTGGAGGTGACACAAGCAAAGAAATCTTGCAGATGAGCTCAAGCCTGAGCGAGCACCAACAATGTTCATAGGTGAGAGCTCGGATTTCAAAAATGGAGGTGATATACTGTAAAGAAAGAGACGAAATCAAATATTTCAGAAATGAAGCAGGCCAATCAGCTAGCTAGCTCATTGTGTCATTTTGTGTTTGTGTATGTACATCTAATTATGTGTATAATACCAGCCTTAGCTTATGATACAATACTATGACATTGTGTTCATGCATGTTTATGCATGATTTCTTGATAAAACAATAGTATTTTCCACCCTGACATCAAGTTAGAATTGAAAATTTGAAAAATAATGTGTGTGTAATGTTAACTCCATGAATTTTGCTAAGATCATCTATCAATGACGTAACTTTTTGGTTAAATAAATTAAAAAACTTTAAAAACTATATTTTGATCACAATTAATTTTTTAAAATGTTTTTTTTATATTCCCACAAAATAATTTAAACACTATTATCTAAGTAATCCTTTTTAATTTATAGAGATACCTTTAAAACTTTATTTGAAACATATATATTTAAATCACACCCACGTGAATCGTACGTGCAAAAAAACTATTTCATCCAGAGACAAATTTGTAAACACAACCACTTGATTCATGTTAATTTGGATATTGTTATGTTAAATATAAAGTATAAATTAATAGTTAGTTTATTGAGAATTTTAGTTTGAATAACATTTAATTTATATATTGCTTGACTTATTGCATATATTAGGATTAGGTCAAAATGTCATTGAATTTGATCTAAACATTTGAATATTTTATTTGATTTTGGAAACCAATTGAAATTATAACTTCTCCATTGCTATAAATACAAATATTTTTTCTCGAATATTTAATTTGGATATTGTTATGTTAAAGATTAAATATAAAGTTTTAAAAAATAGTAATTTATTAAGAATTTTATTTTGAATATGATTTGATGTATGTATTTACTATCTGCTATATAAAAAATCATATGGTTATATTTTATATTAAATAATAGAATTATACAGGATTAGATATATTGGAATTGGGTCAAAATTTATAAATCTAAAATCTTATTAAATGTCTAAATATTTGAATATTTAATTTGATTGTCAGGAATCAATTGAATTTATAACTTTCATCACACTATAAATACAAATATTTTTTCTTGAATATTTAATTTAGATATTTTTAGGTTAAAGATTAAAGATAAAGTTTAAAATAACAGTTAGTTTATTAAAAAATTTAATTTGTATATGATTTGATTTATGAAGTTACTATTTGCTATATAACAAATCATATAGTTATATTTTACAATTAAAAGATAGAGTTATACTAATTAGATATATTGAGATTAGGTCAAAATCGAAATAAATAAATTAGTTATTTATATCATTTCAAAAAAAACAATTATAATTTTTTCTATTGCAATTTGTTCTCTCGTCGAAACTAATATTTAGGATATTTTTAATTTTTATAAACATATACAAATTTAACAAATCCTTATAAGTCATACAACTTTTTTAAACAACAGAATAAAAATCTTTTCATAACAAATATGAGAGAGAGAGAAAGCGATTGTCCAAAATTTCACTGTCCTATTAGTGTAATCCTATTTTCTGATATAAGATCTTTTATTCTGGGTTCACCGAAATTTTGTATATAATTCATTTTTGTAGGGTGCATGGGTCCACAAGTTAAAATTAACAAATAAATAAAGAGTTTATTTATTTTTCACGTGTATGGCAAGTGCAAAAAACCTAGCGTGTGTGTGAGAGAGAGATATCAAACGCTAAAACAAAAATGTCGATATGGATGCATGGCGATATTCTAAGAAATAGGCGAAAAAAAGAAGTGCATCAGTAAGAAACTAAGTCAGTTCCCTCCAAGATAGAAGGGTATCTATATAGATTATCTCAGCATATGCAACTAAAACATTGCAGGGTTTGGCGTTAAGAAAGAAAAAGAAATGAGCCATCTCTGATAACTTCTTCATTGTGTCTTAATCATGAACTTAACCCGTTGGTCTACAAAAGTACCTCCCCTACAAAAATGAAAATATACGAGCAGAGACCAAGTTTCAGAATCTACATAGTCCAATGCAACAACTCGTGTGCATGTGCTCACAAGAGGAAGGCATAATAAAAATATAAAGCAATTAAAATTATTAGCAAGCCATAGCATTAGCATATTTACATCTAAACTAGTGTAGACTCTAAATATATAAAATTTGAAGAGGTAATAATAGCTGGATTGAGCAAATAAACCATATACCGGCTAAATCACGATGTACTATCCGGATCCAAAAAATAATAATATTCCAACTGCTTCATTTCTCCTCCAATTGTTGGATCGAATTCGCATCTGTAAACCCTGCAGCATAGAATAAAGGATGATGTAAAATTTAACAAAACAATAGTAAAAGCATCAAAGGTTAACAGGGAGAATAAATAATGGTTGTTTTGCTAGCTGATGTATTTGCAGATGCATTGTAATTAACAACTTCACGCGACACAAAATTTTGAAGCAGTAGCAGCGATGTTATCTTTATTTCTTTTTCCGATTGCAACTCTGACTACAGTGTAAAAAAACGTGTTTTTAATACCATAAACAATGTGCTTAAGAATTGAAACCCTATTATGCTCCATTCTAACAACTACAATTGCATATGCACTCAATTAGACCACAACTTCAGCAGTAACTACTGCAACCCTATATATTGATCTAATCACAAACCATAGCTGCGTAGTGTGCTCGCCAACTACTTACACATCAAACAATAGATTTTTACATTTAGGTATAGTTCCGTATGTGAACTAAAACACTTCCTCCACATCATTTACAAACGATTTCTTAGAACATAAGTGGAAAGAAAACGAAAACAAGCATTAAAAAAATGGCTTTCTCTAATATTTAGTTTCTCATAAAGTAGGTAAAGAAAACTGGGAGATTCGGTTCCTTTCTTTCTTCTATAAACGAACAATTATACAACTAAAAAACTATGCATGCTTTCGTAATAAATTTAAGAGGGAAAGGGGCATGTGAAGTCCCCTGCGAATGGGGGGCTGGAGGGCCGGTCCTGCATGCACCAACAGGGAGCATTCGCAGGCCCCCTAACCCCTAAATATAAAGGAGGTAAAAGTTTTCATCTTTCCTATGTTTGCATACCTTCCATCCATCCCCAGAATAATGATAGTATTCTTCTGATGGCCAAAAGCAACGAGGTACTGAGTACTTTCAAGTAATCGAAATTGAGCCACTGACCATTCTGAATTAAAATATTTTGGCAACACACCTACAAAAGAAATCCAGAATAGCTTACAAGGAGAAACATTTTCATTGGTTTCACTTGAGGAGTTATACATCATTAAGTTAAGCTGATGATGCATCAGCTGAAAGTGGTAAAATCAATAACCCTTTGACACTTAAAACATGATCAAATAAAAATTGAACTTGAAACCGTACGGTTAAGTTGAATCAAAGGTCGGAGACATACACTTAATTTGGAATCACAAATACACCAATTTTACTAGTATTAAACTTTAGGGATGCACCAAAATGGGAATGTCGTAAACATAATAACTATACGAACAAAGCTTTGCATTCATAACTTTGGGGTGAGGAATCGGAGATTGGTAGTTTGATATGGAAATTTAAAATTCCTTTAGAAGTATATGCTTTTATGTGGTTGGTATTTAAACTAAAGATGCTCTTTTAAAAAAAGGTAACCTAAAAAAAAGAGGAAACGGTTAGGAGAACACATATGCATGCTATGCCTAATCGAATTGAAAAGGTTGGATTGCTTACTCATTGGTAGGAATTTTTCAAAAAATAAAAATTGGAGGCCTTGTTTAGGAACGCTTTAGGATCAAATGACAACTTAGCACCAGCAAATAAATTATCGACCAATGCCTTTGTTAGGAATTCCAATAGACACAGAAAGTTAGTTTCACAGTCGGGTGGAGCGATTTGTTGGAAAATTGGCAAGGAGCGTAACAATAGGACTTTTAATTCAAAGGCAACAACCTACTCGTCTGAAGTATTGAAACATGCACTTTATTTTGAACAGGAACTCAAGACTTAAGGATCTATAAGCATGCGAGGATGATGTTATGGAGGCGGAAGGCAATGAGACTGAATCCGAGGGGTCTGCTAGGATGGCCATACCAAATGATGATGGTGTAATCAAACTACACGAGGACGAGTAGCAGTGCTTGAAACCTTCAAAATGATGGTGTTACATATGCCTTGTTTATCCAGGGATTTTTATCCTTCTTGGGGATTTGGTCAATGACATCATGTTGCTGCTATTATTTTAGTAATGTTCTAAATTATATAGAACTTGGGATTATTAGATTATAGCTTTTCTTGGTTTATAAGTGGTCTTGAAGCTTATGGTGAGAAGACGTTTGTCTTGGTACGTTTAGGTTTATGCTTATCCTGAATCTTACAGAGACTTGTTGGCTTTGTTGTTGGCTGCTAGTTGTTAGTTTTTTTTATCCTTCTTTAAGTTTTGCCTTTTTCATCTTGTATCTCCTTATATGTTTGTTAATCTCGTTTGGATGCCCCTCAGGAAGGGACTGTTCTATTAAAAAAACTTTACTTACATGATCTGAAAGAACATATGGATATGCATTTCCACATCATAAGAGTTATATTAATACTTATCTAAGTAAACTTTTCAATATATTTTGCATTAGATCTTGTCTTGGCTGGATTTTTTAATAGTAAGATCATTGTCTTGTGATTTACAACTATAAATTTAATATATCTACATATATGTATATATGTATTACCGTCGAAACCGAAACTTGAACCGAGATAAGCGAACTAATTGAAACCCACTGAAACTAATAAAATCTTGAGAGACCGAAACCGAGTTCTTGAACCTTGGTACATGGGCTTTTGATATAAGTGGGTTCCAACAAAAGACTCAAGGCTTGTTGAAATTTGTCTCATTTTATATCTTATACCCATGTACCTCTCATAGTTTTTTCAATATGGGACTATTTTTGTCTCTCACATCTCAACATTCTCTCTCACATGCAACCATCACTTTTTCTTGATATGGTTGTCATATGGATTGCACAACACTTATAGAGTTAGGCCTCTCAGCGGTATTTTTTGTGCTTGCAGCCTGCTTCTCTCAGAGGTATTGTCGAGCTTTTGGATCGAGCCATTGGCTCTAAATACCGTATTAAATATTTATATATATATTTATTAAAGAACGAGGGAGGTTGTTTATATATTTTTTATTTATGAGTGTACACGGATTTTTGATATAAGAATAAGACTCAAGTCTTGTTGAGATTTGGCACATCTTATATCTTATATTCATGTACCTCTCTTAGTTTTTCCAATATAGGATTATTTGTCTCTCACATCTCAACAATATAGAAAGATAGAAACTGTTGAAATAAGTGAATAACAGTCCTATATTAGGAAAAATATGCGATGTGCATGGGTATAAGATATAAGATGGAACAAATCTTAACAAGACTTAGAACCCACTTATATCAAAAGCTCATGTACAACCATATAAATAAAATATATAATCGTCCCATCGTTCGTGTATAATTAAATTTAATATGGTATCAGAAGTAGGTTGATAACATTCGTGGATTTGTACTTTAATAACACCTTTGAGAGAGTCGTCTACATGTCCTTGATAGATCATCTTTCCTTGTGCCATAGTTGCATATTTTCTTCTCCTTGTGCTATGGTTGTACCTTTCCTTCTCCTTGTGTCAGTTGTACCTTTCCATGTGCGGTCTACTTGCCTCTAAAAGATTGGCCTCTACATATGTTTGTACGATCCACGTGAAAATCACGTTGCACATGGGAGGAGTGTTGAAATATGTAGATAACATAGTTCCACATTGGAAAAAAAATATAAGAGGTGCATGAGTATAAGATATAAGATGGGACAAATCTCAACAAGATTTGAGTCTTATTGATTGAACCCACTTATATCAAAATTCCGTGTATATTCATATAAATAAAATATATAATCGCCCATTCGTTCATGTATAATTAAATTTAATAGAACCCACTGAATATAATCTAATAGCTTGGCTACATTTCGCTTTAATAGTCTTTTCTCACTAGTTCTTTGCTTCGCTCTTTCTCGTTTCCATCCGTTGATCCACACGTTTCTTCTTCTTCCTCCTCACAAATTAATCGATTCTCTTCCATGCCCTCTCTCTCTCGACTAAATGATCCGCATTAACAAGGTTACAAAGGAATTGTAGGCTAAAAATTTTCGTATTTGGAACTAATGCGATGGTTTTATATTTTAGGAATTTAAAGACAAAGTTGTCAATATGAATCGTATATCGTTTTTACTTCTGTATCGTACCGTATATCGTAAAATATGATAATCACTTGTGTAATAATTAAGCAAGTAAGCATTTAACTATATTTTTTACAATTATATAATTAAATTAGTAACATGAAATGGTATATTAAAAGAATTATAAAAAATAGTGTATTCTCAGTCACGTAAACGACACAATATATGTAAAGTTCAAACAAAAAAATATGTGAAACAACATAAGTCATTTGAATAATTATAACTCATAAGTTAATTAGACAATTAAGCAAAATGGTACTGTAGTTGATAGGTGTAACCCACATGACATGTCCATAAGTTTCACAAGTAGCAATATTTTCAAACTAAGTTCACACATCATAAACTAAAAACTTTTAAAGAATAGCAAAACAAAACTACTAATCAATCAATAGTCTTCTTTCAATTCATCGTCTATCATAATCGTCGATGAGAATGTTCTCATCTTCCTCATCTTCGCTTCTGTAATCTACGAACTTCTCCGCTTCCTTAACTTTCACTACCTTCTTTTCTTTTCTTTTTTGCAAGTTTTCTTCGGAATAGCACTCAAAATTTCGAGGTCCTATCGAAATTGGTTTTAAAATATTAAGCATTTTTAAAAATTTAACAAAATTAAGAAGTAAATATAATATCATTATACCTTATTTCTTCTTTTCATGCCACTTGGTCCTCCGTCAACTTCAAAATGTTCATGAACATCCCTCCAAGAAGTGTCTTCCGGTAAGGAGCTTCTTTTCCGTAATCTATCATTGGATTCCTTATACAATAAACAATTCAGATGATATATCTCTCATTTTGTTCTCTTTTCTTTTGCTTTATTTCTAGTTGCAAGTTCTACTTAATATAAACCAAGGCAATAGGTCTTAGTTGTTCTAATTTCTAACATATTTCTTTTTTGTGAGTGCACGCGAGAGCGAGATGAGAGTTCTTAAAGTGTTGCGTTTTGCAGCTCAGATTAGTTAGAACTTTAGAGATGAAATATTTTATATTTTTAAGGTCTTTAAACCCGACTTGGGAGATCTAGGCCCGACCCAATAACAAACAGAGGCTTTAAATATTGTATTGTTTATTTCGTATATCGTATCAGAACGTGTCATATAGTACGTTATGTATCGTATATTGTAAGATACGATAGATTTTCTGATACAGAGGGCTGATATGTATAAGAAACCTTTTATATCGTATCGTAATAAGATATGTATCGTATATCGTAAAATATTAATAACTATGTTTGAAGATTGAAAATTTAAAATGGTTATGAATGAACTGGGGAAATTAATCATTTTTAACCATTTTAGTACTGCGAATGAAATTAAGAAACTAAGAAAGATGGATTCTGTTTATTGTTTGATTTTCAATGGAAAGAAAAAGAACGAGGATGGAGAGATACGATTTCTTCTCCTCTAGAAATTCAGTTTCCGATTTCTTTATTTTATTTTTGTTGTCTGCCTTCGACCTTGTACTACAAATTTTATATATATATATCAATTACCGGAGCAGCACAAGTCATATGATTTCATCTCAAAACTCTTCTAGAATTTCTTCACAAACCCATCTTCGATTTCTTCACAAACCTATCTTCGATAGGGATAGCCTTCTTATGCATGTTTATACATAATGAAAAACGTTAACTCTAGAACCTAAAATGTTTTTGGATTGTTAGTATGATTTGTGTCTGTATGTATTTATGTATGTGCAAAATATACATATATATAATTTAGTTATTTTTTGCTATTTATATTTAAATTCTTGAAAATTAGGTAATATTAAATACAATATACATAAGGATTAATTTTATTCAAAATGGATCAGAACGAAGATTTCTCCAATCTGAAACGCTAGTGTTCCTTCATTGAGAAGGATTATTCCAAACCGCAAATCGCTAATGGAATTCACCTTAGGTTGCGACCTCTATTTTTTAATTTTACGATATGGATCTTCTATTTTGATTGTGCTTCAAACGATTTTATATTGTCTCCTTAGATTGCAACTCAAGGAGTCACCATAGAGCCATCCCCACACACAAACATACTCGTTAAGATGGAACAAAGTGTAGAACCCTGGGTAATGTTAAGTGCATTAAAAGTGAAAATTAAAATTAAAAAGTAATGGTTGAGGATCATGAAATTAAAGAATAGCTTAGTGAAATGAAAAATGTTTTAGAAAGATGAAAACCAAAAAGGTAAGACCCGAAGATATTCCTTTTGAATTGGTAATGTTCATGAGATATAAGGTTAATATGGTTAACTAAGTTATTTAATAAAATTATAGATACGAAGAAAATGTTTAATGAATAACATCTTGATACATATCTATAAAAATAATGAGATATACAAAATTGTTCAAACTATTATGAGATCAAGCTTTATGAGTCGTAAAATGAAGGGTAATCAAATATAGATTGAGGAAAGAAACGTCTATATATAAAAATTAATATAGGTTTATGTCAGGAAGGTCGGTTTGGAAAGGATTTATTTATAAGGAGAATAAGAGAGATTTACATATAGTTTTTATTGATCTAGAAGATACTTATACTAAGGTTTCTAGGAAGTTAATGTGGGGGTTTAAAAAAAACTGACTTATAGATATATCGATGTAATTAAAGATACGTATGATAAAGCAATTATTTATACTCAAAAAATGCATTTTTTAAAACTCTTTTTCCACAATTGTTTCTATTGAGAATATGCCATTAATTAGTTAGGAGTTTGTTGAGATCCAATGAAAAATTTATGTCGGTCAATATGTGATAGAATCATGGTTACCATTGTTCGAAAAATTCCATTTCTTTCTTTCTCCTGTCCAGATGCATTTGCATCAAGTATTATCGAATGATTTCTTCAATTTAGTAACTGATCTTAAGAGCGAATCAAAACTTTAATAAAATCCCCAAAAAAATGGTTGTTTCGAAATTCTTTAGGTTGTTTGTTAAGCACATGATTTTGTCAGTGCTTGGAAGTCGACTTTAGGGACTGAGGTTGTTTAGCAAAAATATTATGATCATGAATATAGCCAATTAGGTTGTTCTTTGAGATTCACGGTGGATGTTAATCTAATAAGTTTTGTTTACTTCTTGAAAGCGTAGTGTAGGGTGTTTTTCGTCACCCCATTGAGATGGGAATACGCGCGCGCTTATCAGGCACATTACAGATTCCCCCTGCCTAGCGTAGGCTGGGGTTTATTGATTGTGGGGATCCAAATCTCCGGCAGCCGCGGACTAAGCTGTCATTAATTACCCCCCGTCTTTGGAGCTAGAGAACCTCCGATTGACGGATCAAACTGGTCATGCGAATTCAATGCGATGCAGTGGTGTGTGTGTGTTTTTTTAACATATTATAATGAAGACGTGTTCATTTTGTTTTGTTCCATTTGTAAAAAAAGGATATATATAAATAAATAAATAAATAAATATTTAGAGAAATGTTTTTTTAAAATATTATTTATAATTTATTTTTATTTATTTATTATTTTTTTAAAATAAAAAGATTTTAAAAAAAGAAAAGAAGGAAGAAAGAAAGAAAAATTATTAAAAAATAAAGGGAGGGCTTCCCCACTCACGTGAGAGAAGGGAGGAAGAGGCTCCTAATTAATAGGAGCCTCCCACACGTGAAGGGGGGCCAAAAGGCTCCCATTTAATGCGAGCCCTCCCCCTCCCGTGCCCTCACGTGAGGGGGGGCCAAATGGCTCCTAAATGGGAGCCCTCCCCTTACGTGAGCGTGAGGGAGCCCTCCCCCTCACATGCCCTCACGTGAAGGGGAGGGGAGAGCTTCCATTTGATGGGAGCCTTCTCCTACACGTGGAGGCCACAAAATTAATTAATTAATAATTTAATTTTTTTTACATGAAGTTCAACTCCAAAAGAATATTTTTGTGGAGTTAAATTCCAAAAGAATTTTAAATGTGGAGTTAAAATCCAAAAGAATTTTAAATAGAGTTTAACTCCAAAAAGTTTTTTTATTGCGGAGTTAGACTCCAAAAGAATTTTAAATGTGGAGTTAAACTCTAAAAGAATTTTAAATGGAGTTCAACTCCAAGAAGATTTTAAACTCCAAAAGATTTTTATTGCGGAGTTAAACTCCAAAAGAATTTTAAATGGAGTTGAACTCCTAAAAAAATTTAATGTGGAGTTAAACTCCCCAAAAAGAATTTTATTGTGGAGTTAAACTCCAAAATTTTTTTAAATGTGCAGTTAAACTCCAAAAGAATTTTAAATGGAGTTCAACTCCAAAAAGATTTTTATGTGGTGTGGAATTAAACTCCACTAAATGGGGAGCCTCGCATGCCCTCACGTGAGAGGGAGAAAGCTCCCACTTGGTGGGAGTTCCCTATTACTCACGTGAGAGGGAGCAGGGGCTCCTAAAAGATCTTTTTTTTTGTGATGGAGTTAAACTCCAAAAAAATTTATTTGAGTTAAACTCCCAAAACAATTTTATTCGGAGTTAAACTCCAAAAAAAATGTTTTTATTATAGAGTTAAACTCCAAAAGAATTTTATTTGTGGAGTTAAACTCCAAAAGATTTTCTCCTTTCTCTTTTGAGAAGAAAACCAAAATGGGTTCTTTTGAAGCTCCAAAATTTAGATCTTGGATAATAAAAAAAGAGACATTTTTTCTTCTCTTGATGGAGTCTTGGAAGGTGGGTTTATGGTAAAACTTTATTTAGTTTTAAAAAAAAAAAGAGCTAAGCTCTTGATTCAATTGGAAAATGAAAAAAAAGATGAAGAACTTGGGAAAGAGAGGATGCAGACGCAAACCCTACTTTTTTGGGAGAATGAATTGTATGTTTTATTTCATCATCATGCTGCCTTTTATAGGCTTACAAATTTACATATAGCCACTTGGGCTTTACAAAATGGCATTTTGCCCATCAATGTTACAATCATGCATAAAAAAATTACATCAAAATTATTTATTACATGATTTTTTATTTGCATAGGGGAGGCCGGCCGCTTCATGTTCAGGCTCGACTCAGGCATGAGCCCACTTGATCTGGGCTTGGGCCCACCTGGCTTGGGATTGACCTTGACTTTGACTTAGTCAACCGGGGTGTAATTTTCGACCCAACAAAGTGCCCCCCATCAATAAATGCACACCACATATGTGGGTCGTGTGGATTAAATTGATGGATCTTCTTTCGCGTGGAGGCGACTTGCTTTGGTTCCCACTTTTTGAGATGTACTGTCTTTTTTACGACATGGATGGTCGACGCTTAACGCGTCTCCAAGACGGAGTGTCCGCAGTAGACGTTTCCCCGGCACAGAGTGATTTGGTTTCCGCTTTGTGGGAAGCTGGCACTGCCCTTTTTACGATATGGATGGTCGACGCTTGACGCGTCTCCGAGACGGAGTGTCCGTGGTAGACATTTTCCCGGCACGGAGTGATTTGGTTCCCGCTTTGTGGGAAGCTGGCACTGCCCTTTTTACGACATGGACGGTCGATATGCTCTTTTTGCGGCTTGGACGGTTGGTTCTGCCTTTTTTTGCGACGGGGACGGTCGGTCCTGCCCTTTTAGCGACGTGGACGGTCGGTTCTGCCCTTTTAGCGACTTGGACGGTTGGTTCTGCCCTTTTTGCGACATGGACAGTCGGTTCTTCTCTTTTAGCGACTTGGACGGTCGATGCTTCCCTTTTAGCGACATGGACGGTCGGTGCTGCCCTTTTAGCGACGTGGACGGTCGGTGCTGCCCTTTTAGCGACGTAAACGATCGGTTCTGCCCTTTTAGCAACTTTGACGGTTGGTTCTGCCCTTTTTGCAACGTGGACAGTCGGTTCTGCCCTTTTAGCGACTTGGACGGTCGATGCTTCCATTTTAGCGACGTGGACGGTCGGTGCTGCCCTTTTAGCGACATGGACGGTCAGTTCTGCCCTTTTAGCGATTTGGACGGTCGGTTCCGTCCTTTTTGCGACTTGGACGGTCGACGCTTGACGCGTCTCCGAGACGAAGTGTCCGTGGTAGACGTTTCCCTAGCATGGAGTGATTTGGTTCCCGCTTTATGGGAAGTTGGCACTGCCCTTTTTACGATATGGACAGTCGACGCTTGACGCGATTCCGAGTCAAAACATAATTCCGACTGGGAAGGCAGATACACCGAGGCGAAGCATGAGTTTCGACACAGGGTACACTCTGAGATGAAGCATGATTCCGACGCAGACCTTGTTGGGTGACTTGATTCCGAGACGGAGCATAATTCCGACGGGGAGGTCATTGGTTGTCTTGATTCCGAGTCGAAGCATAATTCCGACAGGGAAGGCAGATACACCGAGGCGAAGCATGATTTCGACACGGGGTACACTCTGATACGAAGCATGATTCCAACGCAGAGCTTGTTGGTCGGCTTGATTCTGAGACGGAGATTAATTCCGACGAGGAGGTCGCTGGTTGATTCCGAGCCAAAGTATAATTCCGACAGAAAAGGCAGATACACCGAGGCGAAGCATGATTTCGACATGGGGTGCACTCTGAGACGAAGCATGATTCCGACGCAGAGCTTGTTGGTCGACTTGATTCCGATGCGGAGCTTAATTCCGACGAGAAGGTCGCTGGTTGATTCTGAGCCGAAGGATAATTCCGACAGGGAAGGCAGATACACCGAGGCGAAGCATGATTTCGACACAGGGTGCACTCTGAGACGAAGTATGATTCCGACGCAGAGCTTGACATTCCGACCGAAGCATAGTTTCGATGCAGAGATTGATTCCCAGGGAAAACAAATACTCCGAGGCGAAGCATGACTTCGGCACAGGATACACTCTGAGACGAAGCATGATTCCGCCGTAGGGGTTGTTGGTTTGATTTGATTTGGGTTGACATCCGCATCGCTACACTGGAATATGGTACCAGAAGCGAATCATCATTTGCCATGAGAGGATTTGGGGATTTTGGTTTTGATTTGGTATCAGCATCGCTACACTGGAATGTGGTACCAGGAGCGAATCATCATTTACCGTGAAGGGATTTCTCTCGTTCCCAGTTTAACGACTTAGAGGTCATATGTTCCTAGTTTAACGATTTAGGGGTCATCTGTTCCCAGTTTAACGACTTAGGGGTCTATTGGATCGGAAGTTTGTAATTTTTGGGTAGGGGCCGGCATCGGCGTTGCTAACACTGAAGCACAGGTGCCAGGAGCAATTTATCATTTGCCTTTTCCTGTTAGGGAGCGATGGCTTAGGAGACAGGTTTAGGTCCCTATCATCTAAAGACTTTTTCAATTTTATGAGCCATAAGGGTCCCATAAAAGCATTTTCTCCCTACTATTCGTAAGGATCCCATAGGTGTATTTTCTCCTTAGAAGTCGTGAGGACTCCCAAGTGTGTTTTTCCATTGTGAGTCATAAGGATCTCATGAAGGTGTTTTCTTACGAGTCGAGAGGATCTCGTAAGTTTGTTCCCCTCATGTATCGTGAGGACGCATGGGCGGATCTTCCTAAATGGAGCATAATTCTAAGGGCGAAGACCAGCCGCGTGACTGGTGGTTTTGGTGGGGTATGGGTATGATGAGAATTATTTGAGCCCGTGAATTGTATACGGTAGTCAGTTTGGGGACCACCCGTAGGGCTGGAAGAATTTTAGGAAATTGTCGGCGTCTTCTTCGCTGCACTGGAATATGGTACTAAGAGCGACACATCATTCGCCGTTTGGGGATTTGGAATTTGGTTGGCGTCTGCATCGCTGCACTGGAATATGGTACCAGGAGCGACTCATCATTCGCAGTTGGGACATTCAGAGTTTGGTTGGCGTCTGCTTCGCTGCACTGGAATATAATATCAGGAGCGGCTCATCATTCGCCGTTGGGGATTTGAGTTTTAGACGGCGCCTGCATCGTTGCACTGAAATATGGTACGAGGAGCGACTCATCATTCGCCGTTAGGGATTTGAATTTTGGACGGCGTCTGCATCGCTGCACTGGAATATGGTACCAGGAGCGACTCATCATTCGCCGTTGTTTTTACCGCGATTGCTCTATCATTTCAGTTTTTCTTCTCGCGAAGGTCGCGATTGCCCTATCATTTCGGCTATTTATTCGCGGTTGCCCCATCATTTCGGCTTTATTTTCATCTTTATTTTTACTCGCTGATTTTTATTGCGAGTTGCCCCATCATTTTGGCTTTTTATATATATTTTTTTGTTTTATTTACACATTTTTACATTCTCAGTTTAACGACTTAGAGGTCGATTATTCCCAGTTTAATAACATGGTGGTCATCTGTTTTGTATGAAGTTGGCGGTCGCAGCTTGCCTGTTTGCCAACACGCGTTTAGACGGTTCTATCTCTCCTGCCTTATATTGTTTTTCGACCCAATCTTTGAAGACGAAACAGTCCTCAATAACATGACTTATCACTCTGTGACAGGGGCAGTATTTGGGGTCGTCGGTCATATTCGCTTCTTGCGATCTTTTTGATTCTGGCAATTGTAGACCGTTCCTTAGGGCATTCTTGAATATTTTACGGATTTTATCCCTTCTGAAGGAATAAACTTTATCCAGCTTCTTTTTTAGTGGAGATTTTTCTCCCTCTCCGAACACTGGCTTCCGAGGCTGGTTGGCATTAGGCCCGCTCATCCCTTGCTTATTTCGGTTAGCCGAAGTGTTAAAAGATTCAGCATCATCAAAATTTCCGCCTTTGCGATTTTCGTCCTTTCGGTTTCTCCAGGACCTATTGTTATTTTGGGAGTCAGAGGAGGACTTCTGCTTTGAGCGTTCCAACATCTGAACTTTCCTGGTCAGCTCTTGGAATATTTTGAGACCCGCGGTGCATAGAAATGGGGCCATCCAACTGTTGAGATTTCCGATGAGGAGACTGACAGATTGGTCATGCTCTATCGGTGGTTCACATTTGACGGAGAGATTGTGCCACCGGGTTATAAAATCCGTGCTGCTTTCGCTGTTCTTTGGCTTGGTTCTTACGAGATCGGCAATGGTGATCTTATCGCTGACGCTCATGAACCTCTGCCGAAATAGAGACTCCATTTAGACGAAAGTTGTGATGGAGCCATCCGGTATGCTCGCGTACCGGTCGAAAGCAATATCGGTCAAGCTATTAACGAACTGACGGAAGAGAAGCGCATCATTGCTCCCAGTATTCCCGCATGAGGCTTTAAAGTAGGCGATGTGCTGATTCACATTTCCCGTCCCATCGAATCTTCCGAATTTAGGGATGACATAGCCGCTAAGAAATTTTACCAGATCATACTGAGCAGGATATGGTCTTCCGCTACTGCTAATATCTTTTTGCGCTTCAGCTTCGGCTACCAATATTTTGACTTTGTTGGCAACCAAATCCATGATTTGATCTTGAGTTAGCGAGCTACTGTCATCGGTAGCCAAGACATTTCCCGAGATAGGATGCGATTGATTTTCATGCGGTCCGCCCACCTTTGGATTTGAGGGAATAGACGTCGGCTGTCTCGGGACACCGTTTCCTGGTTCATGAGCAGAGTCATGCGCTTGATTGGGCGGCTGAGAGGCAAGTTGGGCCGTGAGTTGTAAGACGGCGTTTGTCAAGTCGTCAATTTTTAAGTAAACCTTGGCCATCTCCTTGTCTTTGTTTCTGAGCTGCTTTCGGAACTCCTGGAGTTGTTGCTCTGTGGTCTTAGGATGGAAAGTTAGCTCATCTTCGCTTTCCGAGCCCGACTCCTCATGAACTGAGGGCTCTCTCTGCTTATCAGCCTCACTGGAAGGGTCTTCATTACCTTCCAAAGGAGGTTGGTCTTAGAATATGGCAGCCATATTCATGCCAGATTGGATTTGAGATACGGTGGCCCCATCCTTTCTCTTGCTGCGCGTGCCCACCATGTAGACAGTGTGGACCACATATCTATCCATTTCCTCATCTTTGGCGGGGTAACCCTGTTCTTCGAACCTCATGAAGTTCAGCTCAGCAGGAGTCCTAACCCTTTTGTTGGCTCTATATCTGAGCTTTTTCTGTCTTAGCTTCTCAATTTTAAGGGCTTAGCGGGCATCTGTTTCCTGGAAAGCCACCGTGAGTCGATTGATGATGAGCTTAGAGAAAATACCCGATCGAGCAGTTGTCGAGGGCGCTGCTGGAGCTTGCTCGAGACGTCTCGTTGCTTTGTTTGTGTTGATAGCCTTGCCCCCAGCTGGAGCAATGGAGAGAAGTTCAGAAACGGACTTGTGCTTGGGCTGAGGTGCCCTCGCGACCATGACATTCGGCCTTTACCCTTTTGAGGCTGGTTCATTCATCACTGGGGCTTGAAGAGCAGAGACGGCGTTAGCTGGCACGAACAGAATAGAGCCAAATGGTAGCGGCGGCTCCTCCCACTGTCGCCCGAGACTAGTCGGAAGACCGTCCTGGCGTCCATCTTCATCATGTAGGAGATGGAAGCCGTGCTGAGAGCTGAGATCGTCCTTGGAGACATTTTGCTGCGTCCGAAGATTGTGATTGGAAAACGTTAACCTGCACAAAAAATCATGATTTCAGTACAGGCAATTGATATGCATATTAATTGAGTTCGCATGAATGCTTAACCCGAAATATAGGAGGAGAGATTGGTCCCACCGGGGTGCCAGAATCTGTAAGGTGTTTTTCGTTACCCCATTAAGATGGGAATACGTGCGCGCTTGTCAGGCGCATTACAGATTCCTGCTGTCTAGGGTAGGCTGGGGTTTATTGATTGTGGGGATCCAAATCTGGCAGCCACGGACTAAGCTGCCGTTAATTACCCCTCGTCTTTGGAGCGAGGGAACCTCCGATTGACGTATCAAACTGGTCATGAGAACTTAATACGATGCATTGGTGTGCGTGTTTTTTTTAACATATTATAATGGAGACGTATTTATTTTGTTTTGTTCCATTTGTAAAAAAAAGGATAATATATATATATATAATAAACATAAATAAATAAATAAATAAATATTTAGAGAAATGTTTTTTTTAAATATTATTTATAATTTATTTATATTTATTTATTATTTTTTTAAAATAAAAAGATTAGAAAAAGAAAAAAAATATTAAAAAATAAGGGGGGGCTTCCCCCCTCACGTGAGGGGAGGGGGAAGAGGCTCCCAATTAATGGGAGCCTCCCCCACATGAGGGGGGCCAAAGGGCTCCCATTAAATGGGAGCCTTCCCCCTCACGTGTCCTCACGTGAAGGGGGCCAAAGGGCTCCCATTTAATAGGAGCCCTCTCCTTCATGTTCCCTCACGTGAGGGGGAGGGAAGAGCACTCATTTGATGGGAGCCTCCCCCTACACGTGGGGGCCTCAAAATTAATTAATTAATAATTTTATTTTTTTATTTTTTTATCTTTACATGGAGTTCAACTCCAAAAGAATATTTTTGTGGAGTTAAACCCAAAAGAATTTTAAATGTGAAGTTAAACTCCAAAAGAATTTTAAATGGAGTTTAACTCCAAAAAAATTTTTATTGCGGAGTTAGACTCCAAAAGAATTTTAAATGTGGAGTTAAACTCCAAAAAAATTTTAAATGGAGTTCAACTCCAAGAATATTTTAAATGGAGTTCAACTCCAAAAGATTTTTATTGCGGAGTTAAACTCCAAAAGAATTTTAAATGGAGTTGAACTCGCAAAAAGATTTAATGTGGAGTTAAACTCCCCAAAAAGAATTTTATTGTGGAGTTAAACTCCAAAAGAATTTTAAATGTGCAGTTAAACTCCTAAAGAATTTTAAATGGAGTTTAACTCCAAAAAGATTTTTATGTGGTGTGAAGTTAAACTCCACTAAATGAGGAGCCTCCCCTTTACGTGAAAGGGAGAAAGCTCCCACTTGATGGGAGTTCCCTCTTCCTCACGTGAGAGGGAGCAGGAGCTCCCAAAAGATCTTTTTTTTGTGATGAAGTTAAACTCAAAAAAAAATTATTCGGAGTTAAACTCCGAAAACAATTTTATTCGGAGAGTTAACTCCAAAAGAATTTTATTTGTGAAGTTAAACTCCAAAAGATTTTTTTCTTTCTCTTTTGAGAAGAAAACCAAAATGGGTTCTCTTGAAACTCCAAGATTTAGATCTTGGATAATAAAAAAAGTGACTTTTTTTATTCTCTTGATGGAGTCTTGGGAGGTGGGTTTATGGTAAAACTTTATTTAGTTTAAAAAAAAGAGCTAAGCTCTTGATTCAATTGAAAAATGAAAAGGAAGAACTTGGAAGAGAGAGGATGGAGGCAAAAACCCTAGTTTTTAGGGAGAATGAATTGTATGCTTTATTTCATCATCATGTTGCCTTTTATAGGCTTACAAATTTACATATAGCCCCTTGGGCTTTACAAAATGGCATTCTGCCCATCCATGTTACAATCATGCATAAAAAAAATTACATCAAAATTATTTATTACATGATTTTTATTTGCATAGGGGAGACTGGTCGCTTCATGTTCGGGCTTGACTCGGGCATGAGCCCACTTGATTTAGGCTTGGGCCCACCTGGTTTGGGGTTGACCTTGACTTTGACTTGGTCAACTGGGGTACAATTTTCGACCCCAACACGTAGCTTGTAAACAGAGAGTAGAAACTTAGGTCTTTGACACATGCATATACAATATCTTTACATCGGACCTGCCCAAATAAGTTAGTTTAAGATAAGATGATATTTTTAATTGATATTTTGCTTTGGTCGGTGGGACTAACAAGAGTAGGTGTTGGATTAGGCCGTAATTAGGGCACTCACATGCTTAGGCTGTCACATGCTCTTTGTATGAGCACATGAGGAGATGATGTTGATATGGAGAGATTTTTCTAAAGTCTTATAGAACCGAAGGAAAAAATCTAATGTCTTATAGATATATCGATTTGATTAAAATTATGTATGATAAAGCAATTACTAAAATGAGAAAGACCGAAGGAGAATAGAACCATTTTCTATCGTCATAAGTTTACACAAAGATCGGTATTAAGTTCATAACTTTTTGCATTAGTTATGGATGAACTTATTAGACATATTTAGGATAACATTCTATGATGTAAGTTGTTTGTTTTAATAGATGATTCTAATATAAAGATAATTTTTAAGTAGAAAAATAAAAAGATGCATTAGAATCCAAATAATTCAGAATTAGCAGACCATAGCTATAATATATAAAATGAAACTTCAACAAAACTTTAGCAAGAAATGAGCATATAATGCAAGTTGATGGCCATAAAATATCTAGTAACTATTTTCATTACTCAATGTCAATAATTGATGATGATGGGGAGTGGAGTATGTTGAGCATACCATCACAGCTAGGTGGTTGATATGGAAGAGAATTTTAGGAATGCTATGCAATCATAAAATGCCTTTGAAATTGAAAGGAAAATTCTATAAGGCAGCCTACAAGGCAAACATTACTTTATCGATCAGAATGTTGGGCAATTAAAAAATAATGTCTATAATATGAGTGCGGCTAAAATGAGATAGGATCAGGAATGAGTGTATTCTAACAAGTTAAGGGTTGCTCCTATAGAGGATAAGTTAAAAGAGAATTGATTACAATGGTTTGGACATGTGCAACGGAGACCAATAAACGCTCCAGCTAGGAAAAATGACAAAATTAAAGTTAATGACGTAATAAAAGCTAAGGATTCGACTTAAATGAACATGGATAGAAGCAATTAGATATGAAATGGTGGTCATTAATTTAACCAAGGAAGCAGGCCTCAAGGGCCTCAACAAAGTAGAATAAAGAAAATGATTCATATCGCCAACCCCAAAAATTTAGGATAAAGGATTCTTATTGTTGTTGTGCTGCTATGCAATGAAATGCAGCTCAGAATAACATTTAACTTCTCTGTAGCTAATTGGTTCCGTAACACTAAACGAGTTATCAATTATCACTTTATAGATGTTATTTTCTTTTACAGAAAGAAGTAAAAAAATTATCAGTTGCTTTTAAGGTAAAAACAAATAAAAAACTTCCATAATCAATCAAAAGAAAAACAACATTTTGTAAGCCTTGTTCTTTGAGGTCAAAGGCTAGGCTATCAATAAGATGAAACCTTACATTTCCATGCTCAAAGTCACCACCTTGGATCATGAAATCCTTGATAATACGGTGAAAGGAACATCCCATATACCCAAACCCTTTCTTTCGTGCAAAAAGACCGACACCTTAATATTAAGTAAGCAATAGAGCAGGCTAGTGTATGATCTATTTTAAAATTGATTGTGAGAACAAGTTTAGTACTCTGAAACTTACCGGTGCACAATGCACAGAAATTCTCAACGGTAATAGGAACATCATCTCCAAAAAGGCCCAACACGATCCTTCCCACGGGCTCTCCCCCAATTTCAACATCAAAGAAGCACTTGTTTGTTACTTCTGCTTGCAGCTCAAGAACCAAAAGATTGCAAAACCATGCTGGTAAGCTAAAACTAAGTTGCATTAGAATTAGAAACAACAAAAGTATACAAAAACTTCACCGATGAAATGAAAACCTAAGTAGGTTTCGTACATTGCATGGGTTATGTATATAGATTTAAACTTGCAAGAAGCAAGACATCTTGTATATAACACTTCATCTAAAAGCTTGAGCAAAAATAATTCATCCCAAAAGGGAGGAAAAAGGATTTAAGAGCTTAAGTTGATGGGTTGTTGAGCCAACAATGCATATCAATCAAGGGCTTTGAGTGGCCTAGTGGTGAGGGTGTTGAAGTTTGGGGGAGGAGACCCGGGTTCGAACCGGGATGGATGGGTAATTTATTCCATTTATTATCTCAAAAAAAAAAAATGTATATCAATCAATCTCATAAACGAGGAACATCTAAGAGCTGCCATACATACGTCAAAGTCGCATGTGACATTTTAACGGCCGAAAAGCGAAGCAACAATACAACAAATTTGAAGCGATCGGTGTCAAATAGGGGAGCAAAGTGCATGTCAAATTAGGGTAACATCCACAAAAATTACTCCTTTTCAAGAACTCTTAAGAAGAAACAATCACAAAACATGGGATACATCAAATTTCTTACTTCTTTCTCTGTGGACTTGGGCGCAGCAGCCGAGCACACAATCCCATAACTTCTCGCTCAATTCGATGTTGGGGTGAGATGGGTCAAGGATCGAGAAGAAAGCTTCGATTTTGAAGGTAGAAGAAGAAGCCCTCTTCTTGAATTCGAGACACATTGACTCCTGTGCGCTGTGGAAACATTGAGAGCAAAACTCGCCTGCGATCAAAATTGAACTCAATTTAACCCCAAATAAAAAGTTTTTTGAAAACACAAGAAAAAGAAGAAGAAGAAGAGAATTCACCTGAATCGTTGATGGCGAAAACAAAGCGGCCATGAGAGAATGGAGCGAAGAACAGAAATGTATGTTATTTTGGGGATTATATAGAGCGCCTATGGTGCTATCCTGCGCAGGCGCGGCGCACGATAGCGGTGACGGCATTTCATGCTTCGTGTTTTCCGTTGGGTTCTCGAGATCCCCGCTGACTGTCGGTCTTTGCTCTAGTGAGGGTTCGCGGATGGCACCCGATAAAATCACAACCCGATCCGCAACCAATTAGATATGAAAAATACGGTATTAACGTTTTATTATATCCCTCCTTTTATTTTTAAAAAATCTCACTTTGACATTGACATTATGTTATCCGAAGTTGCTTTTTATCATACTATTATTATCCATCCACAATTTAGTTTTAAAAAAAACAGCATTCCGTGTAAAAAAGAGGAATTCGATAATCTATAGGATGCCCTATTTATACAAACAGGGCTACATAAAAGAGGACACGGAATAATTTTAAAATAGAAAACACATTACTAAATATTTGACCAACGATTTAAGGTAAAAGATATTCTAAATAAGACAACATAATTATTCATAATAAAATATAATCATCTCGATTTTGTTGCCTTTAACAATTCGTTAATGCAATGGATGTTTTTCCGGATAGAAAATGTCAATAGGAGAAATGAAATAAAATAAGAGATTTAAGGAAGAAATTTAAAACTTAGAACCCTGGCCCTTAAAAGAAAATTATAAATGGGCCGATTAGAACTCTTTTATTTTTGAGAAAACCCAGTACCTATATAACCCTACTTATATATCTCCTATTATTGTACTCAAGTTCGGCCGATTGTTGAGAATTTTGCAAAAAATAAATAATTATACAAGTTTGTTGACAAGAAAGCATATATCTCATCTATAAGCTGTTTTAGTAAATGCAGTATCAAAAAAGTATTAAATTTCAATTATTTATTAAAAAAATCAGTTATTGAGAGAATATTGAATGCAGTAAACTATCTCAACCAAGAAGCTGATAAAAATAACGATATTATCTACAAAACAGCAAGACATATACATCCATTTAATGTCTCCACTAGATTGCTACACCAAATATTTGAACTTGGTTGCTTCTTTATTGTCTCCAAATAATCTCTTTGAATCACAACTTCAATTATTTGCTTTATGAGCTTGCCATCAGGCTGCACATCATAATAACATACATTAGCACTACTACAAATAGGGGTTGTCCCTACGGATTTATCCGTAGGAGCAAACCACTGCCCCTACGGGGGCAAGAAATTACCATGTAGGTGCAAACATCGTAGGTGCACGTCTTAGCCTTGAACATGCCCCTACAGTCAAAAACTTGCCCCTACGGCGTAATGTGTAGGTCCAGTTGTCCCTACAGATTAGACCGTAGGGACAAAAAACTTATTTAATTTATCGGTTTATAAAATAAAATAGGTGTCCCTACGGAGTTATCCGTAGGGCCAAATAGTTGCCCATACGGATACTTGTGTAGATCCGGATGTGTAGGGACAAAATATTAGGTATCTTGATATTTTGTCCCTACGGATACCTGTGTAGGGGCATTTGTTTGTCCCTACGGACAACTCCGTAGGGGCAAGTATAACTCCTATTACTGAGATCATAGGGGCAAAATATCAGGTATCCTGATATTTTGCCTCTACGGATAAATCAATAGGGGCAAAGTATGTCCCTACGGATTAATCCGTAGGGGCAATGTTAGGCCCTACGGATTAATCCATAGGTACATATTATCAGGGTTTTTTTAAAAAAGGACTGCATATTTTTTTCTCGCCCTGTGCATAATATATAAAATTAATCAACACGCAGAATATATATCGCAGAATTCATAATCACATCTCACGCATAATATACAAAAGAAATCAACAAGCAGAATATGATATCAATATAAACACGCAAACACCACCAATATCAATACCGTCCAAAATATATACAATATGTATCATATAAATAAATACATGTTTAAAATATAAGAATAAAAAATCTACCCTAACTCGGTCCAGCTCCACCTCTGATAAACGCCGTAATCTGGCGCGCCTGCTCCTCGGATATACTCTGAGTCAATAAGTCATGCAATGCGGAGTGTGCGAGAGTCTGAGCGGACTGTGGAGCTGTAGGAGTGGTCTGCGCAACCGCCGCCGAGGTAATGGCTCGCGGAGCCGCAGCTGCAGGAGTCTGAGCGGGCAGTGGAGCTATAGGAGTTGTCTGCGGAACCGCAGCCGAGATAGTGGCTTGCGGAGCCACAGCCGAAGGAGATGCATGTGGAGACTCGGCCGATGTATTCTGCCGCGTCTGGACCTACGTGTGTAATAAACGAGTAAGAACTGTGTATTAGTCGAATTCGTATCATTATCAAGTTATTGCGAAACCCCAATCTATGTATACTTAGAGACTTAGGCCTCGTTTGGATATCTAGTTTGGAAAACCGTAGTTTATTTTAATTAGATATATATGTATGATTAATCAAAGCTAAGTCTACAACCAAATAAGCTCAGAATACGTACTAATATTGGATATGTTGCTATCTATAATATGACATAATATTTTACTATTAAGTAGTATACATACCAACATCTCCTTCAACTCCTGAACGGTGGCCTTCAAGCTGTCCAGTTCTTGCTGGAAACGTCGCTCACTGGAGACGGAGGAAGTAACCGTCGGAGTGGAGTCCAACCTCATATAGGCCCTGCTAGGACCCAGTCCCCGCCTTCTCCCAACCTCCGTGGTGCCCTCCTTGTGCAGCGTCCAGAACTGGGGTCAGCAGCATCGGATCGTTCTGTCCAGTAAAATTGATCCTCGATACCTCGGCCCACTCAACCACCCGCTCCTACACCCACATTAACCAGTAAAATATAAGTATATCATTTAAATTTGAACTTTTCAAAACAAAAATTTCAAATAGGGGTTGAATAAATATTAACACTTACGCAATACTCCTGGGTAGCGGCGTCGGGGTATCGAAGCTCGCCCGTGGCGAGATCTATCGAGGTGCCGTGGACGGCAAGATACGCGGACAGCACGCTCGGTGTACCATCCTGCGTCAGGGTCTGAGCTATCTGTAATATTAGAAAATAACTCTTAATATTAGATATATTAGAAAATAACTCTTAATATTACATTATATCACAAAGGCCGGTCTATTGTAATTTACCGATAACTCCATTGCACGAGTAATATTTCTCGAGCCACCTGTATAAGTGGGGCAACCCCTCTTCGCCGACTTCTTATTCTCTTTATTTTGATCGGCCTGTTTCTGCACAACACATTCACATTTAGTTTTCTAATTAAGCAACACAAAAAAATAAATTATATACTAAACAATGAATTACATTTAAAATACATACCTGTTTGCGATGAGAGTCGAAATATTGGCACAATAGAGGCCATGTATCTATGTCGACTCTTGCAAAGGCCGGAGTAGATAGGAGGGCCGCTCTCTCTGCCTCGGGGGTCGCCATCCATAGGGAAAAGCAGTCGGTCTTCAGCTCATTCCTGTTGTATCGGACCTTCGTCTGCATGTTCTTCATCAGGCCATTGTACAGAGCGTGAAGATCGAGCACCCTCCCAGGGTGATCAGGATCGGGTACAAGCTGAAAATCGTAATCCAACTGAAAATACAAAAAAAAACATTGTTATTAGATTGCAAGTGTTAATAATAAATATATTGGATAAATCAAATGAAAATATATATTAATACCCGAGCCTGATCCCAGAAGAGGGCGAATGAACGCCGGTGCCGGTCGCCCCACTCAACGTGAAGTGGATAGTTCTTCACGAGCCGGCTCTCATCCCCCATATACCGGCCGAACCTCGGCATGATCGCCGGTATAGCGATAATCAGGGGTAAAAAGAGGGGGAATGCTGCCTCCCCCCTTAGCTCTGTCGGGCCTCAGCCTGTTGGACTGATTCGGGCCTCGAGCCCCCCTCTCGGGATGGGGAGGCCCTGTGTCTGCAAGAAATATTAAGACAATCAATATTAAGACAAGCTTGTATTAAGAAATCAAGATTTAACGAAAATTGAAGTGTGATATATACCTCCGGTGACTAAAGCACGAGCCTGGGCCCGGGCAGCAGCACGAGCGGGACGATAGTTTCTCCGGTGAGGAACAGCCGGTGACCTGGACATGGACGCATCTCCAACTAGAAAATAAATATCGATAAAATTACATGAAGTTCGTGTTTATTCTTAAAGGATATGTAAAATGAATAAATATTTTATATTTATTCATACAAACCTGCTGACTGAACGGAGGGTATGAAAATGACGGGAGTGGCCCCTGCACCAGACGAGGATGCACCACCTATAATTAGACAATCAAGTATCCGCTATATAAGTAATTGCAAAAAGAATGCGTATATCAATAATATAACATTCTAAATCAACATGTATACATTATAGGATATATAAACATACCAGCAGGTATATGATATATAAACATACCTGAAGGTGCGGGAGTGGCCTCTGTCCCTGATGTAAATACGTAAGAGCAAAAAGAATGTATGTATATTTATGATATATCATTCTAAATCAATATACATGCACTATATGATATATAAACATACCTGGAGGTGCGGGAGTGGCCTCTGTCCCTGATGTGGACGCATCACCAATATCTAGACAATCAAACATTGACAATATAAGTAATTTTGACATGAACATGCATGTATATCTATAATATTATATTCAAAATGAATATGCGTGCAATATACCTGGAGGTGTGGCAAAGTCTACACGGAAGGAGGCATCCGAAGGGTCTTTGATCGGGGTGCAAGACCGGCCCTCTGAAGCTCCCTACGCAGCTCTCTGGACAGCGGAACCACTCTGCCTCTGCATCTGCCTCTGCCGGTGCCGCGGCTGGAGCTCCTGCCGCCCCTCGCTGCTCCCGTCATCGTCATCAAATCTAGATAAACGGTTCGTGGACGCATTAGACAATCATTACAAGTATTGACTATATATGTATAGATCGTAAAATGTGAAGTAATAATATAACATTACTGATAACCTTTTTCGTTTCGTGGGCGCATTAGACATATCTACTTGGATTTCATCATCGATATCATTTCTAACCCACGTAACTTCATAATCAGCCGAAGACAACCCGTCTTTCGAAACAGACGGTCGGAGCACTCTAAGTCTTCTCTCTTCTTCATCATCATCGCTGTCCTCGAATTCTAGGACATCGTAGACATCCCTGGGTTTCCAACGATATACGACACTCCATCCCGGATGCTTCAAACACTGTGAGTAGTATACTTGGAACGCTTGGTTCGGAAAGATAAACGGATCTTCCTGACCGTAAAATCGAAGTGTGTTCACACTGGTCAATCCATATTCATCTTTCCAAGTCCCAATATTGCTTCTCCACTTATCCGTATCGGTTCGCGTATCGTACCAAGCACACTGAAATATATAAAATGGTTCTGATCGTCCGGGATAGTGGATGTCGAGTATACAATTTAAGTATCCATAATAAATCACACCATCTGATCCTACCGTCGCAATCCCACTATTCTGAGTGGTTCTAGATGTTTCTATGTTCTTAACTTCGAATTTGTATCCAAGGACACCGAATTCTTTATAATATGCAACCTCCATACTAGGAAATTGAGCTAAATATCTTGAATCACTCTCAAATGATGCAGACAAGTTCGGATCGTGGATCTAACAAAACAAATTTTACGACAAATACATAACGATATAAGTTTTGAGGAGCATAAACAAATTGTTCATATGGCAGCATCTCATTTTGAAAAAGCTTTTACTTCACAAAATATAAATGCAGAATTTGATTGCAGACATATCATTTCTAATATGATTTCAGACATATCAGGTTTAGGGTTAGAGCCTAGGGTTAATTTGGGTTAATTAGAGACTAGGATTAATTTTGGTTAATTATTGATAATTTGAAAGGGTTAGGGTGTTGGTTAGGGTTAATTAGGTTAATTTGGGTAAGTTTACTTGAAACAGCGCATTCTGCCTATATGAATGATTAAGTTTGTATAATCTTCACACACGTGTTTTCATGTATGCTGGCCATCTTGAGGGTGCATGTAATATTTTTATTTTTCTCTCAAAGTGTAATTTGCATATATCATGAAATCTTGCCCCCAAGGAAAATGTTTAGGTTTAGGGTTAGAGTCCAGTATCCACTCCAGTTTATTACAGAACCAAGCAAAATTGTTGAATCAAGACCTGCACTACACACTCACCATTTTGACTCTTCCACTATCACATGTATAGACACACCTTTTCTTCAACTTAATAATAAGTTGGCAGCCAATACGTCGACATTCGCTCTAGTTAGAGTTTTCCGATAGCATCTCGCTCCTCGCTCCATGGCCAATATTCCTGTCATATATCAATCCATGGCCCACGCCCAGCACAGAGAAATGATGCTCTATATAGACTTATAAAGGGATTGATATGTACAGGGTCAACATGCATTATGCAAAGCGTTCTCCTAAAGTTGGGAAATATTTTTTCAAACATAAAGAGGTGCCCAAGGCTGTTAATTCTACTCCCGTTTGTCTTATTCCCAAAAAGGCAAACTGTCGCTCCATCATCGATTATAGACCTATAAACCTTTGAAATTTTCTATACAAAATTTTCATTATCCCCAACCCTATCCCCAGCCCTAGTCCCAGCCAAACCCCAACCCTAACCCCAGCCCCAGCCCCAGCCCCAGCCGAACCCCAACCTCAACCCTAACCCCAACCCCAGCCGAACCCCAACCCCAACCCCAACCCTAGTCCCAACCGATGCCTAACCCTAACCCTCATCGGTACCCAAACCCTGAACCCTAGCCCTAAAATCATCAAAATTATGTTTAATTGGAGATTTACTAACCTGTAGGCAGTGGAGGAGACGACGGAGACGCTCGATCGGTAGTCGACAACTCGCGCAATCGGCGACGAGGAAGAACGAGGGCGGCGACGGTGGCGACGAAACGGAGGGCGGTTGCGATGACGAGAACGGCGACGAGAAAACCGCGACACGGCGGGAACGAGAAATTTGGGAATTTTGGGAACGCGCAAGAGAGACGAGGCGTAGGGCATTTTTTTATCCTTTTAATTAAATTCCCATTTAAATGCCTCTACGGATTAGTCCGTATGTCATTGGTTTGCGGCGCCGTAAGGGCAAACAACAAATTACGATTTAATATTTTTAAATTAAAACGTCGGGCACCGTAAGGACAACCGTCGGGCCCTACGGATTAGTCCATAGGGCCAAAAAACAGCTGCTCCTACGGATTACATTATCCGTAGGGGCAACCCATATTGTAGTAGTGTAGGTTATTAGTTAATAATTCCTATATTACAAAATAACAAGTCCATTTACACGTGCATGACTTGTGCCAAAAACTATATAAAGTAGTGAAATTAGTCAAGTACTTACCTTGAAATCATGATTGCTGAGTTGCTTTATGCATTCCCCTTCAAGCTCTGTAAATTCCACAATTATTCGCCTCTTCATTATTCGCACAATTGTAGCATCGGCACGACATTTTCGGTCCGTGCAAATATGTCCCATAACTCTTTCCTTCCCATCCGTGGAATGATTAATAATCTACATTTTCATGAAATGTGATATCAGTGAAAAAAATATGTGCAAAATTTCCTTTAGAAAAGACCAAATTACATAAAACTATTTTAACTGTCTCTGTTTTTCATTAAACCGCCCTTTATTTAAATTTAAAAAAAGATTAAATTACCTCCCTTAAAGTGCTGCTTTTAAGGCATATTGGAGAACAAAAAATTACTCCTTTAAAACCAAAGTTCTTGTAAGTTTACCGTGATTAAAAAATCAAACTAATTAAGTGGGGGGGAAACTATAGTAAACAGTAGTTTAGCATAACTTAGCATACACAGAATAAATAACCCAAACCTTTATCTTCCTCATTTTGTTGGTAAAGATAGAATTGAACTCAAAGGTATCATCTTTTAAAATGCTCTTGGTTCGAGATCTTTTGGGCATTACAGAGATTGAAGAAGCTCGGCAACTTCATCTTCAGGTAAATTCAACTGTTCCACAATCTCCTTAAACCTCGACTTTTCTGAAGAATTGAAGAACGTCAAGCCTGCAGTCTGAAATTTAATGTGACAAGTGTACAAGAGATGAACCAGGGGTCAAGGAAAATGCATGGCTAAATTCTATTTCACATTTTAAACCTGATGAGTAGTTGCTAGGAGTTTGATTTGTCTTGCATCAAAGCTTCAAATGATTGTGCAAGAACCGAGAGATGTAACCCAACTAAAATTATGAAGCATGTTTTTCTCCAAATAGTGTGTTTTGAATGCCCCATGCAATTGGCCTGCAGTTTTGTGTGTGTGTGTGTGGTGGGGGTGGGGGTGGGGGGGGGGGAATATGTATAAGAATTTTATTGGATCGTACTGAAAAATTTTGCATGGCTGCATGAACTTATATGCGAAAAAACAATACTCAGTTTTTTTAAGCTCAGGATCTTTCAGCATTTTTCAAGGAAAAACTAATAAATTGCAAATTAACATTATGAACTAAATGATTTTCAAATAAATGCCATGAGATTTCGGCATTTTTCAGTTTAATATCATGCACCTCTTCAATTCATTGTATCAAACAGGAAAATTGCCGAAAGCTTTTAATGTGCAATTAAAAATGTTAAGTTTGTGGTATTAATTTGCAATATATATATGAAGCATAGGGTATTTATCTGTAAAAGCTGAAAGGTCATGGCATTTTGGTGAAATTTAGCGCATATATAAGCATCTATACATAAAAAAAAATATTGTTGGATAATTTTACTCTCAGAAATATCAAGAACTACACTTGCTACTTCAGAAGGAAGATTGATTGGAGGCCAAAATCCAGTAGTTAATGACCTAACAGAAAACTCTAATTCGAGGTCATGGGTCTCCAAATAACTTTTAAACTCGAGTTGCTTCTCCCTTGCCAGTACAAAATCATTAAGCTGTTTTAATTCAAGGACACCAAAAATAAAAACAGTTGCAAAATTGTTGTCATTTGTTAAACAATGAAGAGCAACAGAAGAAACTAGAAGATAAAAAAAACACCATTCTCTCCATTTCTGGAGTGAGTTGGTAAACATATTGCTGCTTCAATTTTGATAACATAATTTTTGTGAGATCGTCGCTTGTGCTCCTATCAAAGATAAGTACTTGAAAGAACATCGGGGTGTTTGCGCTAATAAATCACTCAATGGGGTACATGCGCTATACACCTATACATAATAATCTATAAGGTTTTTTTTAATGAAATCTGCCCTTATATTAAGCTACATTAGAAGGATACTAAAAGAAGCATTTTATCTCGTTGTGATGTTGAAGGGATTTCTACAATGGGTGCAACTCCAGGGTAAAAATTACTTGAAAAAATATTTCTTTCTATATATACTATATGAAGGAATATAATGCTAAGGTATCCAAATTTCAGAACCAAAATAGAATGGGGTGATTGAAGCACAGACTGTGCAGTTTCAGTATTTGTTTAAGTTAGCTAACCATTATTAGCCTTTTTGGCTTCGTTTTCTGTACAGTAATCTTTAGTTCCAGAATGCACAAGGATAAATTGGTGTTGAAATCATAACATAGATAAGAACAAAAAATAGTCCTCGCCTTTTTTTGGATGTAATCCGATATTATTGACCTGTGTTGCCCATAGAGCTGAGCAGGATAACGACTTGGTTCTTTCTGCATGCACATGTTGTAAACTACCATGTTCAGTACCATAGAATAGTTGGCTTCCAAAACTTTTTGAGCAGAAAAATAGATAATAAACAGTAAGGAAAAAGAAACTACGTGTAGAGCCCATGTATTCTTCTTGTGAATATTTCTCAACTCCATTTATGTGTTGATCCAGTTTTTCCAAATGGCGAATACGGAAAGACGATCCATCTTCTAAACAAATTTGCAAATGGAAAAATCCATTCCTTCACATATAAACAAAGAAACTTGGTTAATAGAATATTGTCCTTATAAAAAAAAATACTAACAAGAAATAGTAGTTCTCTCATAAATAATTACTGCCCTGCTTTTTCTTCTACCAAAAAAACAAGATAAAAACTAAAAACTAGAAGATCCGAGCATAGAAAAGGAAATTTGTTCTCCCTCTTATAGTTAGAGAGCCTTTGTTTTGCATAGACTTGCATATATTCGAAAGTGGAACACAAGTGCATATTCTGTATATATATGAATATAAAATGCTTCCATAACCAAAGTTCTCATGTAACCATACAAAGTTTCAGGATTGAGAAAAAAATCATTTAGAAAATCTCTTTTAAAAGGAGTAGTGCTATGTAGCATACTTTAATAGACTATGGTTTTTTCCCATCAAAAAATTGAATCTTTGAGAAATTCTAAAGTGTTAAGAAAATGCTATACTTGTTAACAGAATGTTATTTGCACATCTACAGAGAAACAGACATATATAACTAAAAACAAACAGTACACGATGCCTATCCTCGACAATCATTTGAGAAATCGGATGTAATAAACAACTGTAGGGGTCAGATAACACTATGTAATTTCCTTTCAGGATTAAATACGAATTCAGAGGTCTAAAAGTGCGGTCATATACAATGTAGTTGTCGCTTAGGTAAAATCTCTGCATATAAATATGTTGACTTGTATTCAACTTCAAAGGTGTCTCTTTTCTTCTTTTCTTTTTCCCTCGAAGCCATACTAAGTGGTTCATATAGATATATGTGAGTTCCTACATATAGCCATAGGTGTTTGTTTAGAGAGTCTATCCTTAAGGAAAGAAGAGATCTCCCTAATGAAAAGCATAATGTAAATTGTAAATGGGCAAATTTGATGTAATTACATATTTCTTCAACGTATGTAATTACATATTGCTTCAGGGCATGTGAGGGTGTGTATGTGCGCGTGCGCACACAACTATGTACGCACGGAGAAAGGGGTGTGTGTGTGTCCTCCAACATAATCAGCCTAAATATTCTAGAAGAGGAAAACGTAATCAGCCTTCAAAAAAAAATAATAACGACAAAACGCTGATAATACACTTGTCATGAAAATTGCCACTTCCCTTTGTCATATAAAAAGAACTTATCATAAGTAACATGTGTATATAAAATGGTGTCGAACAGATCAACCGTGATGGGACCTACATCCTAACAACAGAGTTAACTGTTTCAAGAACAGATGAACCCAAAAAAGTTAGCTGTTTTCAGGAGCTAGAAGCTGAACACAACCAGGATGACTCTTGGGTTGTTTCTCAATCTCTTCTTACCTTCTCTTTTTTGGTTACAAAGATAGCAAGCATCTATTTATTCTGTATCGTCTTTTTATTCGAATTCTTTTCTCAGCTCTTTCAGTTCTTGCATCACCTTCCATCTTTCTCGTTCTATCTTTCTTTAATTCCCTCTTTGTTCTTGATTACGCATTCAAAATTACCTCATGAGTGGTTCATCAAAATTAATAGTTCAGAAGGCCAAAAGAACAAGACAATATAACAAAAATCAGAGTGTAGATTCAAAGAACAAAATTTTTAAAGACATCAGAGAAGATGATGCCAAAAGAAATGTGTATGTGTGATTTTTTTTGGGGCCGGGGGGGGGGGGGGGAGGGGGGAGGAGGGGGAGTACCTTGATGAGATCCTTGGCAAAACCTTTGTATAGACAGTGAGCGAGAATACAACAAAAACCAAAGTGTAAACCCAAAGAACAAATAAACCATTTATAGGATATATTAAAAGTTGTGTGTGTGTGTGTGTTTGTGTGTGTGTGTGTGTGTGTGTGTGTGAGAGAGAGAGAGAGAGAGAGAGAGATTGCATAAGTATTAGATCAAGAAAATGATTAAGGCTAACCGAAGTGGTAGTAATTTCAGGGGTTTATCGGCTCTTTTATAGTTTTTTCAGGTATATCTGTTCTGGAAACTCGATTATATATATGTACGAGTTTGTTTAATTCTTTCTTATGGCATACTATCAGGTCAGGTAAGGGAGGATCTGACCAGTACCTGGAATTAGTTGCGGTTTGGAATCTAGTAAACTCGACTCAATCAAGGTAGATTGAATTAAAGACATTCTTTCCAAAAATAAATTTTAAATAATTCAAGTACATACAGAGATTGCAACATTACAGAAGACACAGAGGACCGAGGAGCTTTTACTGCATTGGCTCTGGCTCTAGAAATCATAACGCATACTAGATGTCGACATTTTCATCAACAATCAAAAACACTTTGGCAAACAACAGCTTCGACAAAACCCCATCCATCTTCAAAATCGGGTCCCACCCAATACCCACATATTACTACTTCATACGCATCAGAAATTAGGGTTAAGCCACTCGTAGCAGGGCCCAGCATATGTGCACCATGTCTTGAGGACGTCGCAATTTCTAGGCTGCTTCGGATCATGGGATTGGATGGCTTCATAACTGTGAATTTGAAGTTCAAACTGGGATTTAACATATCATAAGAACCAAAAAAAAAATGTAAAATGATGAAAATATCAGATTAATTACCTATTCTAAATGTTGCTTTCAGATGAAATCTATGTATCAATAGAGCTTGACCTGGAACTTTCTGTCAAGAAAGTACACATGTAGTTAAATAAATAAAATTTAAAAAAATGTATATAAGAGAGATCTGGTTCACAAGCAACAGCGGAAGAAAAGTTATCAGGCACATCACAGATGGTTTAACACTTATTCCATGTAAGAGTAAGTAACATGTGAGTCTATCGTGAGCAAAAAAATTGAAAGTTAAACACATGATTTTTTTTTTCAAAACTATATGGCATGCTTATCAAAGTCTTTCTTTTTCCTTGGAAGCTTTGTAAGCATGCCATTGTGAGCAGCGTTTTTTCTACTGCCCCTTGTTTTAAATGTCAGGGCCGAGGGATATACATTCCTATATCCTAACACTTGCTACTGGATGATTTTGTTACCCATTTTGTGCAAAACTTCAAGTTTGTGAGCGGTGGGCCAACGATCATAAATATCTAGGAATTCAAATCCCATGATTTGATCCAATAAAGTTTTGGACTACTCCCTCCGTTTCACAATACTAGTATTTTTTTATTATATTTTTCTCTCAAATTACTTGTCCCTTTAAAATATCAAGAAACATTTTACTCCATGCTTCTAAAGCCAATGTAGGAGTTCCATATTTATCTTCAAAACTTAATGAATTTATGGAATTTTTTATGCTTATTCAAGTTTCAAGAGAATTAATGAAGGGTTAAATTAGGAATTTAACATTAATTATATTTTAGATTTCAGAAAAGTTAAACACTTCTTAATAAGCATGCAAGAGATTAAAAAAAGACTAGTATTGTGAATCAGGGGGAGAACAATTTCCAGGTTGACTTTCATTTCACCAATTTTCTCATGTTAAAATACTCAAAATAATTGAATTCCAGATACTATAATTTAAAGTGTTGTTTCCTTTTCTCAGTCATTAGAGATCCACATACTTGGAGAGCGTATAGAACCGTTCAAAAATTGCAAATAGATCAGACGATATAGTGGGAATCAAATTTCGATGAATTTTAAAACATCGATAATAGTCAAGCAAAAACAACATGAATTAGAATTGCAATTCCATGTTTATCTAATAAAATTTTTGAACTGTCGTTATAAATCCAATTGTACCACATGAACCTCAATAGGTTTCCTCCTCTTTACTCTTCACAGGTTACCATACAAGAATCGCCTAAATCCATTGCCTTCGACTCACAACCTACCTTTTTCATCTAAGACCTTCTAAGATTTATAAGATAAAAAAAACACCCCAAAAAACTCGAATATTGATTACTAACTCTCAAGATAGCCATAAGAGATTAGTTATGGTTACCATAATCACACCCAACACTAAATCTTAGACAAACCCAACAGGATTTAGGTAAGGTAGAAGATAACAAAAGTTGATGAATAAGAGATCGATGGGAATTAATGTTACACAAAAATACCATATACTATCTAACCCAATTTTCCCATCAATCCACTAAAACTATAGATAAGAGTCAAAAGATCCACTAAGTTTTAAAAAAATGCTATAGAAATTACATGAGCGCATTCAAATGTTGGTTTAAGGAAGACCCAACAAGATTAAATTGACAAAGATGATAATGGGCAAAGGACGCTGGTCCTTAATGACAATGAGAACCAAAGGAAACGCTCCACTTGATTACATGATGATATTCGAATGCAAGATTAAGAAAGACCCAACAAGCTTAAAGTGACAAATATTGTAACAAATTGCATGTGGGTCAATTGGGGTGTGAGCCAAAGGGAGCATGTGAGCCAAAGGGAGCAGGTTCTTGGTTCTCACCTCGTTTGCTGCTGCTGCTGTTGGTGACGACAAGGGTTTGAAGAAAGGGATGAAGATTCCACAAGCCATTGAAGACAGCAGATTACTCTGCAACATTTTCGCTGCTGCTGTTTGTTATCAACAAAGCTTCAGTTTTATTTATTTTATATAGGGATCGAGAGCGGCGGAGACGAAGGAGAGAGTCTCTCGAAAGAAGATGAAGGGGTAGTCTCGTGATTATTGGTTAATTGATAAATAATACTTGGATGTTTCCCCTGTTTTGCACTAATATAGCTTATTGATTTTTTAGTCGCACTTAGACACCCTAAATTACAAACCGTATGCATTTTATTTGGAATAGTGAAGTATTTGATGGTTAACTGATGGGAGCAAAACATTAGCTGTTTGTATTTTAGGGTATATAAGTGCAACAAAAAAATCACTAAGGTATATAAATGCAAAATAGGTGAAACATTGGGGTATTATTTAGCAATTAACCCTGTAAACATTGAGATGGATTGTTTGTAGTTTTGAGTTTGGTTCTCATATCGAAATATGATATGGCAATTAGCCTGAAAACGATCCAAGTCCAGACACAGTTTTCATTTTATCCTTTTTATTGTATTTATATTTATATTCAGGGAGATTTCATCAAAACCACCATGTATTATAGCATATATTCCCAAACCATCCTGACAAAATTTCCCAGCACAGAAATTCCCTAAACATTCTTCCGTTGAACCCGACCCCCTCCACCCCCGTCGTTAGATTTCCAACGTTTTAAATTATTGTACATCCCTCACGCGACTTTTTACTTTTTTATTCCCCAAAGTGCCATTCTTCCCCATTTTAACACCCTCCCATCTCTCAACCCCTCAACTATTGAATATAAGTGCTCTCAAGACAATTATTGTAATTGTAGGTTATATGGATAGAACAGTCTTGCTCGACGTGATAGTATGTTGTCTGGTTTGTTTTTAACATTCATATGTATATATTTTTACTTATTATTACGTATCGCTGATACATGATGATAAAGCCCATGGGATCTTTACCGGACTACTATGATTATGATGGGGATCATAATAGTGGGGCCTGGATAGTCCATAAGCACATCCTTAAATGTCCCTAGTCACAGGAGTATCGAGACCGGGTATCGGTACTCCAGATTAGACTTGTGTATAAGTTTCCTGACTCGATTGGAGAGCGATAGCTGGTCTCACGGCTATTGGTGTTTGACACCGAGAACTGTATACAGGTGCTTATTGGAGAATGAGTTCACTGAAAAGACTCGCCGAGAACTCCTAAATAGTATTTTACCTATTGTCATAGTAGTTTTCTGGTGACATAAGTATAGGGTAGTCTTTTGATCTGAGATCGCCATAGTATCTAATGTGTGTTCCCACTGTGCTTTAATTGCTATCCTACCACGGCTCTCAAGAGTCGTGCAAACATGTTTTAGCTCGGTACAATCCCGAAACACGTCGAGGCAATGAGCAGTTGAGGGGATTTGTCTCTCTCGGTATAGGAAGTTGATGTCGCGCTGTCACGCCCCACTTCCCAGAGTACGCAAGATTGGGCACGTGACATAGTCAACCATGCTACCTGTGGGTAGGAAGTATCCATCCACAGTCACATTACGGCTGTAGAGATATCAAGAACAAGATAAAAACTATCTAACACATGTCCAAATCCAGAATAACAAGAGTCAATGATAAATAAGTGCGGAAGCAAATGATCCAATACAATAATAGAAAAGTATGTCCCATAATGCGGGCTCACATCTGGAAATAAGAATGCAGGAAATAAACTAATCATTACAGAACTCACAAATCAGCCTGCTGGCTGAAGTACTCCTGCTTGGTCGGCGACAGTGGTAAAGAATCTGGGCCATGCAAAACCCAGACGTCAGCGCGTCATGTCAACCAATAATATAATATGAACATGGTAATAAGCAATGCAGAAATAAACATGAATAAAGCAATAGTATGAAACAAGCAGTGCAGGGTAGTATGCAGTGGGTAACCAAACTGTTCTATCGGGTTCCTATTCTAAAGTCATTGAAATCAATTCGAGTAATCCTCCATGTAACTCAAAGGATATGTCCCGTTACCCCCTGGGACCACGGATCAGGAAAATGGGAACCAATAATGGTTCTGTCCCGTTGCCCCCCGGGACCACGGATCAGGAATATAAGAGTTACGAATGGCTCTGTCCCGTTACCCCCCGGGACCACGGATCAAGTAATACCCTTTTAAGTTACACTTTAGATTACCCGTTTGATTTCCCCATACCCCCAGGTTATATATGTCAGGTCGGGTATTCAGTAGTCAAGGACTAATGCCAACACAGGATCAGGTAACAGGTCAGGTTTGTCTGGATAGACAACAGGAATGGTCCATGAGGACCCCTGATTGTTAGGATATGTGTGTGTCAAGTTTAGTTCTAAATACCGCAATCAAGACGGTTTCGCACGTAGCTAGCCGGTTGAGTACGGGTCGTCCGCAGGGAGATGGGAATCTTTTTCTATGTGTTTTTCAACGAGTTAAGTCCGGTTGTTCAGATTTTGTTTGTAGTTATCTAAGTGTTGAGTTGATATTAAAAGAGAGCATGTTAGGGTTAGGATTAGGTTAGTTTGAGTTAGGAGTCTCCACATCTTTCATTGCCCCTCTTAATATCGTGTTACGGTAATCGGCAACAACGGGGATTAGCACGACTAGGAAGGACTTTGCGAGTATAAGCTAGGCTTTCCAACGCATAAGTCTTCCTTTTGGTGCTTGTCCGTCCGTTCTTGGCTCTTAGCCATAACCTCCGGTTAATCCAACCACAACCGGTCTCACTATGGAATCACCGCTATCATGTAGGATAGGGTGCCGTAAGGAGCGGATTGTGGTTCAATTAACGGGAGTCGATTTAAGCTGTTGGGCAAGGAAAGAGTGAGAGAGATTTCCTTCTCTCAAACTTCCCTTATCCTACCCTAACAAGAATGAACTACTCACACATCATAATACGGAAAAATAAAACAACACAAAAGAGGAAGATAGAAAGAAGGAGATTAGAAGAATACGACTAACTGTTTGCGACCTCACCTTGGCGAGGATCGAACGTAAGTATCATTGTCGTATGTAAGGATAAAGAAAAAGAGAGAAGAAAGAAACAATCAAGCAAATAACAACAACTACTTAACAATTAAAATTACAACACATTACAACAAGTAAGGAAAGAGACAAGCATGATAATAAAAATGGTCTTCTTTATTCATCACTCTTCACTCAAAAGCTCACTTACAAGTTTAATGGAGAAGAGGTGAGAAGAGGAAGAAGAACATGTAAACTAAAACCTAGCAAAAGAAATACAAGAATTGGACCCCTTCCTTCACAAACTTCTGGGGTATTTATAGGCTGAAAGATGAGAAACTAGGGCAACAATACGGGCCCTCATGAAAAGACCAAAGAGCCCCTGAAAACCCTAACCGTTTGGCGCCAAGATGGCCGCGGAAGGGCGGCCAAAACCCCACTTTGGCCGCGCTTCCGCGGCCGTTTAGAGGAGTTGGGCCCATATCTTTTTGGTGCTGGCCTGGTTTGGTGTGTACTGCATTCTGGTATATGTATTTTCTCATAATTTCTTCACGAATTTTCCAGAATTTCTGTTGAGGGAAAGGTGGACTTTTTGTCAAGATTTTGTCATGATTGCCTCGAGCTCCGCGTAGATCTCTTGGATCTTGTGCCACCATTGAGCCTTATGCATGAGAATGACATTGATTTGATCTTTTGTCTTCCTATTGATATCTGGCAACATACGGATGAAGAGCAGAGACCGTGTTTTTATCTGTGGTTGGCAGGAACCCGGATTTTTTCGTGTTTTCCATGAATTTCACCGTTTTAGAACCGAGAACCTGTATCCTGCATTTGACTAGCAAACACGGCTCAAGAGTATCTACGGATATGCAAATGTGATAAAAATTGGGCGGTATGAAAATGCAAAAATCTGATATGAACAAATACCCCCAAACTTATCATTTGCTCGTCCCGAGCAAAGTCCATTTATTCACAAAAAAATTTCCTAACCTCACTTTCGCAGGGAACGCGATTGCACTGAGCATGTGCAACAAGCCGTTAAACCTCTAGGTGTCCCTAGTAGGAGGAGTGTTGTCTCCTGAGGGTTTTCAGCGGATACCACCCACAAAATCCGGTCAAGTTGGTTTGTAAAAATGACTAAGTTTCAAACCCTAAAGTTTTGTTTTAGAAAATAAAAATTCTATAATCCTAAGTCTAGACCATCGAACCTTTATTTTTCACACCTCGCTTCTCATTTAACTACAGATTTTATATGTCTTTACATGCAGTGCAAATAGTGTCATTAAGTTCCAGAAGGATCGATTAAAGTCATCATGTCGCACAATAAAGCCCAGGTAACAATTTTAAAAGGATCCTATAAGTTTTATAAAGAGTTAAGCATTTTTCAAGTTTCGTTTTCCAGTAAGGTTTCAACTTCAGAATTTCTATCTTTCTTAACAGGAAACTAAGTCGTATTTTTCAATCCACCTTTTTCTTGTTTTCATTTCATACACACCTCTGTGAACGTGCAATAGTCTTTATCATAGAATAAAACCTTCATATCTCCGTTAAAATTTTTTTTATAAAAGCCTGTCTTTTATCAAGATTATTCTCACACAAAGAACCGTTAGGAATTTTAACTCGGAGAAAACACTTGCTTGACTTTGTTTTAAACTGGACTTTCTAGGCTTCTTAGCGAGCTTTGGGCCAATGCACCCAAACCAGTTGGTTTTAGGGCATTAGGTGTAGAAACACCCCAGCGGACTTAATTACTCAAGTTACCTAGGTCCAAAAACAAAAGACAGTTTGGCGTGAAAATCAGATGATTTAATACGAACGGAGATATAACCGGCAGTTCAAATATTTTTTTGGATAAAAGACGTGTCTAGTGGGTTTGGTGTGTAATCATTCCAATCAAGTTTTAGATGGGTTATTTTTCAGACTTAGCTCCAATTACGGCATCAATAACATTCCTTCATATTCGCTTTACTTCATAAACTATTCTTGACATTACTTATTTCAGAACAAACCTATTTGATCCTCAGAAAATCATTTATCTGTTTAAAAGTTTAAACATGAAAAACTTGTCATCTAATTCCCAAAACTCACGACACGTGTAGTGTGATGTAAAGACTTATATCAGCTATAGTTAACTTCAAAGGAGGGTTATCTTTCAGGTTTTCAAAATCCAAACATAAGATCTAGTTATTCCTATTTTTTCAAACAAAAACCGTCGAATGTTGAATCAGAGTTCTTCCACAAGCTAACTCGACAAAAAAGTTTTTATATTTTTAGAAAATTTTCAAATTTTTGTGGATTTTATGGATATTAATATGCAGATGCAAAATATACATATGAATGCGAAGGTAAGAAATGCGTACCGAGCGTACCCCCAAACTTAAACTGGACAGTGTCCTCACTGTCATTGCATGAAGAGATCATTTGAAGGGTCAAAAGTGTCGGTTAGCGATACACAAATTTTTATTTGTTTTTGTTTTTAAAGAAGAGAAAAAAAAAGAATATACACAAATATATACAAAAATGGTTTGTACATACCCCCAAACTTATTTGGAACAGTGTCCAATGTTCTTGGCTGGATAACCGAAGTTTGGAGGTAGGCAGAGGAAGATCATGCAAGGTAAACCGGCTCCTGTAAGAACAGGAGCTCCTCTGTTGGTTCGGCGCTAAGGTACGGTTTGCATCGGTGTCCATTTACCTTGAAGAGTGAACCGTCCTTTGGATTTTCCAAATCCACAGCGCCCTGCGGATACACATTCCGCACAAAATACGGCCCTTTCCAGCGAGATCGGAGCTTTCCAGGATGGAAGTGAAGTCGGGTGTCGTAAAGAAGTACCTGCTGACCAGGTACGAAGGTTTTGCGCATAAGGTGTTTATCATGAAACACCTTCGTTCGATTCTTAACGACAACCGCGTTGTCGTAAGCCTCATCCCTAAGCTCGTTCAGTTCGTTCAACTGCAGCTTCCGATGGCTGCTCGCATCTTCAAGAGACAGATTCAACTCCTTTATCGCCCAAAATGCGCGATGCTCGATTTCGACAGGAAGGTGGCAGGCTTTTCCGTACACAAGCCGATAGGGAGACATGCCAAGGTCGGTCTTATAAGCGGTTCTAAATGCCCAAAGGGCATCAGTGAGTTTCAGAGACCAATCCTTACGGTTCTTGGAAACCGTCTTCTCCAATATCTGCTTGATTTGCCGATTTGAAACTTCGGCCTGCCCGCAGGTTTGGGGGTGGTAGGGCGTAGAAAGCTTATGATTAATGGAGTATTTCCGCATTAAGGCCTCGAAAGTCCTATTGCAGAAATGACTTCCATTGTCGCTAATGATCGCTCGGGGGTGCCCAAACCGTGAGAAAATCTTTTCTTTAAGGAACCTAACGACAACCTTGTTGTCGTTAGTTCGGCTGGGCACAGCCTCGACCCATTTAGAGACGTAATCAACAGCTAGAAGAATGTACAAGTTCCCAAAAGAGTTGGGAAACGGCCCCATGAAGTCTATCCCCCAAACATCGAAAATCTCCACAACCAAGATCGGTTGGAGCGGCATCTCATTTCTCCGGGATATCCGGCCCATGTGTTGGCACCGGGAGCAAGTCTTGCAGTAGTCGTGAGCGTCTTTGAAAAGTTGTGGCCAGTAGAAACCACATTGCAAGATCTTCTCAGCTGTCTTTCTGGGCCCAAAATGCCCGCCACACGCTTGATCGTGGCAAAATGACAGCACACTCTTGAATTCCTCATCAGGGACACACCGACGAATAATCTGGTCGGGACAGTACTTGAACAAGTAGGGTTCGTCCCAGTAAAAGTGTTTTACTTGGGATAAGAAGCGAAGTCTGTCCTGACGTGACCATTCGGTCGGTAGTAATCCCGTGGCCAAATAGTTCACAATATCTGCGAACCAGGGTTCGCACGATACTGTCAAGAGTTGTTCATCCGGAAAAACGTCATTGATCGGAATTGGAAGCGAAGGCGAAGAAGGAAGTCGTGAGAGATGATCGGCAACCACGTTTTCACATCCTCGTTTGTCCTTAATGACAAGGTCAAACTCTTGAAGCAAGAGGATCCAACGGATTAACCGAGATTTTGCATCTTTCTTCGCAAAAAGATGGCGCAAAGCTGAATGGTCCGTGTAGACAATGACTGGAGAGCCGATGACGTAGGGCCTGAACTTTTCTAGAGCAAATACAACAGCTAAGAATTCCTTCTCAGTCGTTGTATAATTGAGTTGGGCGTCGTTCAGGGTTCGGCTCGCGTAATAGATTACATGCGGCATCTTGTTGATGTGCTGTCCAAGGACAGCACCGATGGCAAAGTCGGATGCATCGCACATAATCTCGAATGGGTGCGTCCAGTCAGGTGAGGAGAGAACGGGAGCAGAAGTGAGTGAGCGTTTTAGTGACTCGAATGCAGTCACACAGCTCGAGTTGAAGTCGAATGGTGTGTCCTTGGCCAGCAAAAGAGTCAAGGGCCTAGCAATCTTGCTAAAGTCCTTGATAAACCGTCTATAGAAACCGGCATGGCCAAGGAAGGCTCGGATATCTCTGATGCAACGGGGAGGAGGCAGATTGGAAATGACCTCAATCTTTGCTTTGTCAACCTCTATGCCATTTTGCGAGATGATATGTCCTAAGACAATACCTTCGCGCACCATGAAGTGGCATTTCTCCCAGTTTAAAGTGAGATTCTTGTCCTTACATCGGGTAAGGACAGCGTCAAGATGCAGCAAACACTCGTCAAAGGAGTCGCCGAAGATGGAGAAGTCATCCATGAAAATCTCCAGAAATTTTTCCACCATGTCTGAGAAAATTCCCATCATACACCGCTGGAAGGTAGCGGGCGCATTGCATAACTCAAAGGGCATGCGTCGATATGCAAACGTGCCGAAAGGACAAGTGAAAGTGGTCTTGTCCTGGTCTTTTTCGGCGATGGGAATTTGATTATAGCCAGAGTAGCCATCAAGAAAACAATAGTACTCATGTCCGGCCAATCGTTCCAGTATCTGGTCAATGAAAGGTAGCGGAAAGTGGTCTTTCCGCGTTGCGGCGTTGAATTTTCTGTAATCAATGCAAACTCGCCACCCAGTTTGGGTGCGAGTAGGGATTAACTCATTCGCCTCGTTGGTTATGACCGTGATGCCCGATTTCTTGGGGACAACATGAATGGGGCTAACCCACTGGCTATCAGAGATAGGGTAAATGATACCACTATCTAGACATTTGACGATCTCCTTCTTCACAGCCTCCTTCATGACTGGATTAAGACGTCTTTGTGGATCCCGGGCTGGTTTGGCATCATCCATCAGATGAATGTGATGCTCAACGATGAGGGGACTAATCCCCTTGATGTCCGCCATGGACCAGCCAAAAGCTTGCCTGTTGCTGTGCAAGACCGCGAGAAGGGCTTTCTCTTGCTCTGGAGCTAGAGAAGCCGAGATGATGACAGGGAGGGTCTCGTTCTCACCTAAGTAAGCATACTTAAGGTGAGACGGCAACGGCTTGAGTTCGAGCGTTGGAGGTGAAATGATGGAAGGCAAGACTGGTGCAAAGGTCTCGAACTCAAAGGACTCCAGCAAAGGTTCAAAACGAGTGTAGGCAACCGAGTCGGATAGTTCAGGTAACTCATCCGAAAAGTCGAAAGATTCAAACTCGGGTTGTGCGCGGCTAAGATCGTTCGTGAACGTGAAACACTCGTAGTCGTTATCGGGCGCAGAAACAGCAGCAGGTTCGAAGAGACACGCACTAGTGGCGTCAAGATTATCGTGTTCAAACAGAAACTCCTCGAATTCACACTCTTCTGGTGTGATCTCCTGGATCGAGCAGACATCTAGTATATGAGCATTAGGTTCGGCGGGCTGATTCCCCAACCTAAAAATGTTGAGTTCAATTGTCATATTTCCAAAAGAGAGGTTCATCGAACCATTGCGACAATTGATCACAGCATTTGAGGTTGCGAGAAATGGGCGACCGAGTATCACCGGAATTTGATTCCGGGGGTTAGCTACAGGCTGTGTATCTAAGACAATGAAGTCGACGGGGAATATGAAGTCCCCGACTTTGATTAACACATCCTATAGCTCACCCCTAGGATGGGTGATCGATCGGTCGGTCATCTGGAGAGTGCAGTGTGTGGGTTTCAGCTCTCCGACGCCTAATTGCTCGTATACTGAATACGGAAGTAAGTTAACACTGGCACCAAGATCTAATAGTGCGCGATTGATGTTCTTATCCCCAATAGTAATTGAAATCGTAGGACAGCCAGGGTCCTTCCGTTTTTGTGGTAAAGATTGGGTAAGGGCATCACTCACAGCACTAGCCAAGAAAACTTTCTTGGGTACCTGAGACTTTCTCTTTTTCGTGCACAAGTCCTTTAAGATTTTCGCGTAAGACGGGACTTGTTGGACAGCATCTAAAAGAGGAATGTTAATGTTAACTTGCTTGAATAACTCCAAAATCTTCTCCATTTGTGGATTTTGTTTGTTAGACCTCAACCGGTTTGGAAATGGAACATTTTGAAAATTGGTTGAGTCTAATGCTGGAGGAGGAGATTTTGGAGTTGGAATGGATCCCAGAATAGGTGTTTTCGTAGAGTGAGAAGTGGGTCCGTTCAGAGCAGAAGAAGAAGAGGGAGAGCCTTGTGAAGAACGGAGAATAGGATCGGAAGACGAAGAAGAAGAAGGAGAAGAAGAAGAAGAAGAAGAAGCAGCGGCCGGGGCATCATCGTTGATCCGTTTGCCAATGTTGTTTTGCAGCATCCTCCCTGATCTCAGTGTGGTCACGGCACTCACATTATGGTTTTGTTGTTCAAGAGCAACATGTGCATTATGTGGGTGACCGGGATTTGGAAGTGGCTGGGACGGGAGCTTCCCCTTCTCTCGCTCGCTCAAGGCCGCGTTCAGCTGTGCAATCTGGGCCTCGATGGTCTTGATGCTTTGCCCGTGTGCGGCAGTGTGTTGCACTAAAGATTGAATCGAAGACTGGATGTTGGCGGTGGATTGAGTCGATTGTTTAACAAACGCCTCCAGACTTCGCTCGAGCGAGGAAACCTTATCAGTGTTAGACGGAACAAAGTTGTTGTTTGGTGGAAAAGAGTTGTTGGGTGCAAAGTTGTTCGTCTGGTTTTGGTAAGGTTGGGGTTGGAAGGGCTGCTGATACTGATGCTGAGTTTGTTGTGGCGCTTGTTGTTGCGGTGGAGGGGCCCTTTGGAAATTGTTTCCCTGGAATTGATTCTGATTCTGATTCCAGGCGAAATTGGGGTGGTTCCTCCAACCGGGATTGTAGGTGGAAGAGTATGGATCATTCCTCGGTCTTTGCTGGAAGGCAGCATTAACCTGATCCTGTTCTTGCGAGGGTGGATTGTAAGGACACTCTTCGGTCAAGTGGGAAGGATCGGAACAACAAGCGCAGATGGTATGAAGGGGGAGAACAGGTGTGGGGGCAGGAGCAGAAAATTTGCTCTCTATCGCTTCAAGCTTTCGTGTTATTGCAGCCATTTCAGCTTTCATCGCAATAGAGATATCGAGTTGGTGGATTCCTACCCTAGACTGACCGGTAGAAGTGGAGGTAGAAGAAGAAGAAGTCGGTTTCGTGCTCTCCCACTGTAGCGTTTGCTCCGCAAGATCGTCAAAGAACTGCCACGCTTCCTCGTCAGATTTGGATAGGAAGTGGCCCTGACAGATGGTTTCCAGCAACTGCTTCGTTGCTGGGTTCAGTCCCTCGTATAAGGTTTGGCAGAGCTGCCATTTCTCTATACCGTGGTGAGGACACTGAACAAGAAGGTCTTTGTATCGGTCAAAGCACTTCCAGAAGGGTTCAGAAGGAAGCTGGGAGAATTGGTTGATCTCATTTCGAATTCTTGCGGTCTTATGATTTGGGTAGAATTTTTTCAGAAACGCTTTAACAAACTCGTCCCAGCTGGTGATTGAGTGGGAAGCGGTGCTATACAGCCATTTTTCTGCGAGATCGCATAAAGTGAACGGAATGACCCGTAGACGTATAGCATCGTCCGACAGCTGGGTTGTTTTCATCATGGCACAGACATTTTGAAATTTGTTGATGAAGATATAGGCATCTTCAGATTCAAGCCCATGAAAACGTGGAAGCATGTTGATGAAATGGGGCTTAATTTCAAAGTTGTCCCCATTGGCCGGAGGAAGAGAAAGGCAGGTTGGAAGTGCAGAACGGGTAGGGTAGAAACGATCCTGGAGCGCAATTCGCTGCGGCGCTACAACAGGCGGAGGTGGTGGAAGATTGGTCTCTGTAGGAGGTGGAGCCAATCCAGGGGTGGTCAAAGAGATGTTCGGATTAAATCCCGACATCGCGGAAGAAGAGGTTGGTGAAGGTGAAGGTGAAGGTGAAGATGTATGAACAGAATTCCGGTCAACGTCGGAGTTGGCCGGCAAAGGAAGGGGAGAAAGAGGAGTGGACGGAGTATCGACTTCGGAGTCGATCGCGTAGTCGGTCGCGACTAACGTAACGCGGACTAGACGGGCGCTAGTGTCCCGAGTCCAAGCGGACATACACTAAACGAGTTTAGTATAGTCAAAGCGGAGAAGGTGAGGGTAAGAAAACGTCAATGGAGAAAGGCGATGGGTGATGGGTAAAAATGGATTTGGCGACAAAAGGGCAAGTTTTTATAAAAGTTTTTTGATTTTTTCTTTTTTCTTTTGTTTTTCGAAAGAGATTTACAGAAGTATATACGGAAATACGGCTTAAGCAATCACAAACAAGATATGCACAATCACACCTAGATCTAGGGTAACCTAGGTCTACTAGACCTGCTCCTGAACTTGATTGTCGAAGTTAAACAGTGTCGAGAAACAGGCTTAAAAATACACTGATCACGAGGCCAGGTAAGTGCAGAGATAAGGGGAGGTTGTCCAACGCTTTCGCGAAGTTCCTTAATTAAATAACCCTTTCTCTTTCGGCGGTTGCGCCTTTAACACTTTCCTAGACACCCCGTAAACAATGTACGGTTAAGCGAGGTTCTAAACAAGGTTTATCTTCTCCTAATGACCGCGAAGTCCTTAAGGTTGAAGTCTAGTATTTTTTAATTTACAATGGACAATGCATATGCTTTAGTGATTTTTGGGGTCCTGGGAAGGGTGATGAAATCCCCACCCAATCTGGATTGGTTTCAAGCCCCTTAAGTCCGTATTAAAGAAATGCAAAGCAGTAACAAATCAACTGCAAACAATTTTTATTTGCGGCGCAAAGAATCCTGCACAAGAACAGTTTATTGGAAGGGGGAGAAGAGTTTGCGCAAAGAAGGCTGCAGAAAACACAGTTTATTGGAGTTCAGAGGAGAGGAAGAGAGGAGAGAGAATTACCCAGAAAAAATGGCAGCCCAAAGGCTCCAAGTGGCCGTGGATCCGCGGCCCAAGACCCTCTATTGCCGCGGATCCGCGGTAGGAAGTGGGTATTGGGCCATCAATTTTCTGGTGTGGGCTCTGTTTGGTGTCCTCTGTTTTTCTGGATGTGTGGAATGCTGGGTTGCTCACTGTATCTACTGTTAGTGTATATGCCCTAGAGGCCATTACTGTATCATACTAGTTTGTATATTACTTAATGGAAGCTTGGGATATTCACCTTGTATAAACAATCTTGCTCAATATAGTAGTATGCTACTTGGTTTGTTTCTACTTCAATGTGTACTTGTGTTTATTTCAGTATATCACTTATACGCATTAGTGGAGCCCTTAGGATCTTTGCTTGATTACCAGCGTTGTGATGGCAGTCACACTAGTGGGGGCTGGGTAATCTATAGGCACATCCTTATACAGGTCCCTAGTCGTAGGACTATCGAGACAGGGCATCGATACTCCGGAGTAGACTAGCGTATGCGCTTCTCATCCCAGTGTGGGAGATGGTCTGTCCCACAGCCATCAGTACGTCGTACTGGAGATAGTATACGGGTGCTCGTTGGGTTACGAGTACACTGGACAGGACTCGTCGGGAACTGATAGGTTGGTATTATACCTATCGTCAGTTATCAGTTCCCAGGTGACATGAGTACAGCTTAGTCCGCTGACCTTACACTGACACTTCGCCTCGAGTGTGTTCCCACTGCACTTTGATCACTACCCTACCACGGCTCAAAGGAGTCGTGCAAACAGGTGGTGGTTGGGTGCAGTCCCGAAGCACTTGGAGGCAGTGACGGTTAGACAGGATTCGTCTCTCCCGGTATTGGGGGTTGACATCGTGCTGTGTCTAGGAGAGCCATTACACGAGTAGTCCCTGGCCAGGGCAAGCGAGATATACTGGTAGGTTTCCAGTGTTATCTCAGGGTGTTTTGGGCTTCACTCCGACACGACTTGTACCGCTATTGGGGGACTGACGTTTTACCGCCCCCTAGGCCCGCCATGCGATGTATCAGACGAACAGACCGGACTGTACGGAGAATGTCACATTCAGACTCAGTAGGAGTTCAGATGGGGTTTCACCTCGTCAGCCTTCTTGTCGGCATCTACCTGGGGACCGTTATGCACAGCTAGTGCCGCTTGCGGTCTGTGGTTAAACCCACTGCCAGCGTAGTGTCGAGTCTTTAGAGTCCCACACAGAGGGTATTCGCCTCTGGGCAAAACAGAGTAGAGGTCGCATGGTTTTGCGACAGGGTTCGTTCTCATCCGCGCACTTGTGCACGTTTGGAGTCCAGACGGATTATACTGGCAGGCTCTGGTTTGAGCCAGATACTGGTATATGTTTTGGGGGTTGCTTTTATATCTTAGTATTCTTGTTCCTCGGAACGAGAATGCAGGTGTGTATGCACAGTTGCTTGAGGCGGAGAATGAGGTTTTTCATTAGGGTTTCGGATCGGGTGCGTATGCACAGTTGACAGTTATCTTTTTCCAAACCCTAATGGATTTATATATTATCTATTAATAATAGTAATTAAATGAGAATTATGTTATGGTTGTTTTTTTGTTGACTTGTTGACCTTGGTTGACTTGTTGACCATTGACCACTTTCATGCCTTGAAAGTCTTCCTTGATTCATGCTTACACTTCATTTAAAGAAGCATGATAGTGGTCATTCCAAAAATTACCATCAACTATTCTTATTTCAATTATTATCATTTAGATAATACTTTTCTTTTGCAATATGGTTGCAAGAAAGAAAAGATATTGCTCATTCTATCATAACCTCTCTCTCTCCTCATTTCATCTTCTTCTTCCTCTAGCAAAGAGAAACCTTCTCATGTGTTGAGAATCATTCTCTTTAGAAAGAAAAGCAAACCCTAATCACTCTCTACTCATTCTAGGATGAAGGTTTAGCAAGCCGGAAACCCTAGTTCACTCAAAGATCGAGGAAGAGCCCAAAGGTCGAACCTTCGAGGTGGATCCATCTTCGACGGGAGAAGGCGACGAAAAGAGAACCATCAACCTCTACAAGGTTTGAAGAAGAAGGAGTTCAAGTTTAGGTATAACCATCTTCCATAGTAGCTAACTCTCTTTAGCTTGTATACTAGTTTTAGTTTAGACAACGATCCCGACCTTGTTTAGTCCATGTTGCCTCTTGCGATAAAAATTCGTATTTTATACCGTTTCCGCCTCCCCGTAAGTATCGGGGGTCGTAATATGGACTTACAGTGGTATCAGAGCCTAACTAAACTTAAACTAGCTTGGTAGTGAAGTGTAACGAAGTTCGGAACCGAAAAATCGCAAAACCGGAAAACCAAAACCCTAAGTTTCTGTTGAAATTTTTTCTGCTCAAAATGAAAAACTTTATACTTATAAAATCGTCTCAGGGTTTTCTAAGAACACCCACCAAAAACGATAGCATGTTTCCTCCAAACCGCCGCCCTTCCGCGGCCTCACCTATTCATCTGGCCGCGGAACCGCCGCAGGTTATTTTCATCTTTGCATCGTTTTTCGTGCAGTGTTCTTCTGTGTTGGTTTTGGGATTTTTAAGATATATTATATGTACCCAGATTTTCCAGAACTGAAATTCACTTTTGGGGTCCTATAATTCCGTATTTTTTCCGAACTTCACTGCACTTTGGCTATGTTGGTTATATCTGTGATGTTTGCATGTATTGAACGTCGGCTAATCGCTATAAGTCGATTAGTCGGGGTTATACATGATCTGTAATGTGCTGGAATGTGTATATGAATGTGTTGGACTGTCGCGGGTGAATAGCCGGGGTGGATGTGAGATGAGCTTTTGTTTTTCTTTCATTCATTGTAAATGTAAATTGATGTAATTATATTATTTGTTTGGCCGCACAACCGGGTCGGGGTTGTAGCCGTCATTGTATAATTCTTTTTACTGTTTTTGCTCCTAGGATAGACCCATGGTGGGGTGCACAAACTACCGGGAACATGGCGGGTAGTTTGCCGCACCCGTAGGGGTCTTGGGTGGGGTATTTGCTATTCACCGCGACCGTGTTATCCGCTTTTCGTTTCAGGCTCGAAAGGAATGCGGATTGCTAGTATATCCAATGTATTCATCTGTGATCTGTAATGTCTATCATTGCTTTCTATTTAGGCGTTGCTTATGTTTTACAGCCGCGCTAGCCCAGCCCCCGCTCTGTCGTTAGTTAAGTAACCTAACGAGTGATGACGGGACCCCGTGGCGAATGCGAATGGCATAAGCGTACGTCATATTTTGGTTGTTTTCTGCAATGGTAGGATTAAATGATGGGACGCATTAAAAGAACTAATGCAAGAATATCACGCATTAAAAGAACTAATGCAAGATAATAAACCAAGTTTAAGTCGATGGAACACTTTCGAAAAACCACTCGGTTCTTTTCAAAACTAACTTTTAAATGCGGAGCTTGAGCCACTCCTTTTAAAAGCTATCTCGTTCCATCGATTATATCAAGTTCACTACGTTCACGGTTTCGCCAAAACCATCCGTAGCCCTCCGTCGTTTCATATGAATATTCAACAGTATTCAAGCTGTGTTTGTTGGCCTTAGTCAAGGCACAGTGTTTGGTAGCTGGTGGGTATTCATATGTTGCATAGATAGAATGCGTTGGTTTGGGACAGTCGTATTGCCTTGTTGGCCATAGTCAAGGGTATATACGGGTGGGTTCAAATTAACCTGGATAACGACGGGAAGAACTTGACATGTGACTTATGATTTGTTGGCCTTAGTCAAGGTCATAAGAGCATGGGGCAAAAATCCACATCGGGAGTTTCATAAGTACTGAAACTTGCTAGATTTGCATACCATTTGGAGTGTGATGATTATGGTAGGATTCCTTCATTTTCGTCACGCGATGATATTTGGATCCCGATCCTACTGTGAGTATATGCTACTCCTCGGGAAATTTCTCACTAAACGATCAATGCTATAAACCTAGTAGGTGCCTAGAAAGGTGTTAGCGGGGCTACGCCCCCAGGGAAAAGAGGTTCTTAAATTAAGGAACTTCGCGAAAGCGTTGGAAAACCTCCCTCGAAGTACCGACACTGGCCTGGCTGAACGGTTAAGCAAGTATTGTACGGTGGGATTGATCCCGGCTAATTCTTCCTTTGTGGTTTGAGGAGGGATTCGAGAGACAGTGGGAGCCATCCTGTTTAGACAAATTAAAAACCATTCTAAATTTGCAAGAGCATCGTGCTAAGTGTTTCTTCTCTCCCCCTGCAGCGACCAAATCGAAATGACTGGACTTAAGTTACTTCTAGATAAAAACATATTGACAGGGCCAAACTACAAAGATTGGCTCAGGAATGTCAAATTGGCAATCTCTTACGACAAGCTGGGGTATCTTCTTACCACCAAAGCTCCCCCCGTCCCAGGTCCCACCTCCAGCGTCGCGGATAAGGAAATCCGTAAGACTTGGGAGATTGACAGCGCGAAGGCCAGATGCCTCGTACTTGCCTCGATGGACAATGACCATCAGAGGAGGCACGAGAATATGGATTTGGAATCCATATTTCTTCATACAAAAGAACTGTATGGAGAGCAGTCTCGTATCGCAAGATACGAAGTGTCGAAGAAGTTATTTTCGACAAAGTTGGCCGTCGGATCATCGGTAGCGGACCACGTGCTTAAGATGATTGGCTACACTGAGGAGCTCGCGGAACTTGGGACCACGTTGGATAGTGAACTTTATACGGATATAATTCTCCAGTCCCTTCCATCCACTTACGCCCAGTTCATACTGAATTTCAACTTGCAAGAAAAGGAAGTTGAACTTTCAGAACTCCTCAACCTGCTGAGGAGCGCAGAGGGCACCCTACAGAAGGGTAGGGATACACCCGCTTTGTTTGTAGGAGGATCTTCTTCCTCTAGGTCCAAGGCGAAAGCCAAGGGAAAGAGGAAGAAAGCCCCCGCCAAACCAAGAGGCGGTGTTAGTAAAGTGGGTACGAAGGGAAAGGAAAAGGCAACAAAGATAGCGGGGAAGCTTGTTGGTAAAGAGGAATGCTTCTATTGTCACAAGAGTGGACACTGGAAGAAAGATTGCAGGGCTTGGAAAGCCAGGACACAGGAACTGAAGCAGGTTGCGGCTTCAGCTTCAGGTGTGTATGTTATTGAAAACTGTCTTTCTATAAACTCTACTTCCTGGGTATTGGATACCGGATCAGGATCTCATATCTGTAATTTTTTGCAGGCGTTGAGAAACCGTAGGTTTTTGAAGGCAGGTGACATGACCCTCAGAGTTGCGAACGGAGCTAGCATGGATGCTAAAGCCGTGGGGGACTATCACCTGGGAATGACAGATGGGCATGTTTTGGTTTTGCGTAATTGCTTTTTTGTACCCAACGCAACTTGTAATATCATTTCTGTATCTTTGGTTTCTAAAGAAGGTTATGAATTTGCGTTTGTAAGTAATGTTGTAAACATTCACCTTAATCAAGTTCTGATTGGGTCAGATACACTGAGCAATGGTATATACGTATTAAACCAACCACAGATTTTCAATGTCCAGAATACACACAAAAGAAAGTCACCAGATATTAATCAGGCTTTCTTATGGCATTGTAGACTGGGTCACATCAATGAGACACGGTTGACTAAGTTACATAAAGAAGGATACTTGGATCCGTTCGAGTATCAGTCTTATGCCACTTGTGAATCTTGTCTTATGGGAAAGATGACAAAGACTCCGTTCACTGGACACGGAGAAAGAGCGAGCGAGCTCTTGGGACTCATACACAGTGACGTGTGTGGTCCAATGTCTACACATGCCCGAACCGGTTATTCATACTTCATTACTTTCACAGACGATTTCTCTAGGTATGGACATGTCTTCTTAATGAAGCACAAATCCGAGGCCTTTGAGAAATTTCGGGATTACAAGAATGAAGTTGAAAAACAAACAGGCAAAAGTATCAAGATCCTAAGATCGGATCGAGGTGGTGAATACTTGAGTGCCGAGTTCCTGGACTATTTAAAAGAGAATGGTATTCTCTCTCAGCGTACTCCTCCATACACTCCGCAACATAACGGTGTATCAGAAAGGAGGAATCGAACCCTATTGGATATGGTTCGTTCCATGATGAGTAAGGCTGAGTTACCGCGATCTTTCTGGGGATATGCACTAGAAACAGCTGCACATCTCTTGAACCAAGTTCCTACTAAGACTGTGCCTACCACACCATATCAGATGTGGAGTGGGAAGAAACCCTGTCTTAAAGCCTTTAAGACATGGGGATGTCCGGCTTTTGTAAAAAAGCAGCATGCGGACAAGCTCGAGGCACGCTCAGTACAGTGCAAGTTTGTGGGATACCCAAAGAACTCCAAGGGGTATCTATTCTATTACGTAGAGGAGCAAAAAGTCCTTGTTTCTCGTCATGCCCACTTCTTGGAAACTGAGTTTTTGGAAAATCAGATAAGTGGGAGCGCAGTAGAACTGGATGAAATTCTAGAACCTCAGACTATTACTGAAAGCTTAGTGGAACCAGAGGGTTCAAAAGAACAGGACATTCCTATGCCGCTCCGCAGAAGTAGTAGGCAGTCTCATCCGCCCGAGAGATACTACGGTTTTCTCATAGACGGGGATAGAGAGGATTGCATCATAGACTATGATGAGCCTACTAGCTTCCAGCAGGCCGTTCAGAGCATTGACTCGGTAAAATGGATGGATGCAATGCGGACCGAAATGGAGTCCATGTACACCAACTAAGTATGGACGTTGGACATTGCTCCAGACGGGGTAAAACCCGTAGGATGCAAGTGGATCTTCAAAAGGAAGATTGGTGTAGATGGACAGGTTGAGACCTATAAAGCTAGACTTGTAGCAAAGGGTTTCCGTCAAAGACCTGGCTTGGACTACGACGAAACCTTTTCTCCAGTGGCTATGCTGAAATCCATTCGGATCCTTCTTGCCATTGCTGCCTTCCACGATTATGAGATTTGGCAGATGGACGTAAAAACCGCTTTTCTAAATGGAAATTTAGAGGAGTGTGTCTATATGGATCAGCCAGAGGGTTTCATTCAGAGTGGGAGCAGCGGAAAGGTGTGCAAGTTGCTTAAGTCCATCTATGGACTAAAGCAGGCATCGCGGAGTTGGAACATCTGTTTTGATGAGACGGTCAAGGAATTTGACTTTATCAAAAATCCAGATGAACCATGCATCTATAGTAGATTTGTAGCGAGAACTGTAGTATTCCTTGTTTTATACGTGGATGATGATTGTTAGAGTACGAGCGTGTTCAAGTTTAAGTTTTAAATACCGCAATCAAGACGGTTTCGCACGTAGCTAGCCGGTTGAGTACGGGTCGTCCGCAGGGAGATGGGAATCTTTTTCTATGTGTTTTTCGACGAGTTAAGTCCGGTTGTTCAGATTTTGTTTGTGGTTATCTAAGTGTTGAGTTGATATTTAAAGAGAGCATGTTAGGGTTAGGATTAGGTTAGTTTGAGTTAGGAGTCTCCACATCTTTCGTTGCCCCTCTTAATGTCGTGTTACGGTAATCGGCAACAACGGGGATTAGCACGACTAGGAAGGACTTTGCGAGTATAAGCTAGGCTTTCCAACGCATAAGTCTTCCTTTTGGTGCTTGTCCGTCCGTTCTTGGCTCTTAGCCATAACCTCCGGTTAATCCAACCACAACCGGTCTCACTACGGAATCACCGCTATCATGTAGGATAGGGTGCCGTAAGGAGCGGATTGTGGTTGGATTAACGGGAGTCGATTTAAGCTGTTGGGCAAGGAAAGAGTGAGAGAGATTTCCTTCTCTCAAACTTCCCTTATCCTACCCTAACAAGAATGAACTACTCACACATCATAATACGGAAAAATAAAACAACACAAAAGAGGAAGATAGAAAGAAGGAGATTAGAAGAATACGACTAACTATTTGCGACCTCACCTTGGCGAGGATCAAGCGTAAGTATCATTGTCATATGTAAGGATAAAGAAAAAAGAGAGAAGAAAGAAACGATCAAGCAAATAACAACAACTACTTAACAATTAAAATTACAACACATTACAACAAGTAAAGAAAGAGACAAGCATGATAAAAATTGGTCTTCTTTATTCATCACTCTTCACTCAAAAGCTCACTACAAGTTTAATGGAGAAGAGGTGAGAAGAGGAAGAAGAACAAGACTAAAACTAGGCAAAAAATGAGAATACAAGAATGGACCCTTTCCTTCACAAACTTCTGGGCTATTTATAGGCTAGAGAATGAAACCCTAGGGCAACCACCAGAACCCACATGAAAATACAAAAATACCCCTGAAAAAGATTTTCCTGCCGCCACTATATGGCCGCGGATCCGCGGCCTGGACCCCACTTTGGCCGCGGATCCGCGGCCCTTTAGGAGAATTGGGCCCTCATCTTTTTTGTGTTTCCCTGTTCTTCAGTGTACATCATTCTGGTATATGTACTTTCTCAATTTGCCTCCACGATTTCTCCAGAATTTCTGTTGAGGGAAAGGTGGACTTTTTGTCAAGATTTTGTCATGATTGCCTCGAGCTCCGCGTAGATCTCTTGGATTTTGTGCTACCATTGAGCCTTGTGCATGAGAATGACATTGATTTGACCTTTTGTCTTCCTATTGATATCTGGCAACATACGGATGAAGAGCAGAGACCGTGTTTTATCTGTGGTTGGCAGGAACCCGGACTTTTTTCGTGTTTTCCATGAATTTCACCGTTTTAGAACCGAGAACCTGTATCCTGCAATTGACTAGCAAACACGGCTCAAGAGTATCTACGGATATGCAAATGTGATAAAAATTGGGCGGTATGAAAATGCAAAAATCTGATATGAACAAATACCCCCAAACTTATCATTTGCTCGTCCCGAGCAAAGTCCATTTATTCACAAAAAATTTCCTAACCTCACTTTCGCAGGGAACGCGATTGCACTGAGCATGTGCAACAAGCCGTTAAACCTCTAGGTGTCCCTAGTAGGAGGAGTGTTGTCTCCTGAGGGTTTTCAGCGGATACTACCCACAAAATCCGGTCAAGTTGGTTTGTAAAAATGACTAAGTTTCAAACCCTAAAGTTTTGTTTTAGAAAATAACAATTCTATAATCCTTAGTCTAGACTATCGAACCTTTATTTTTCACACCTCACATCTTATTTAACTACAGATTTTATATGTCTTTACGTGCAGTGCGGATAGTGTCGTTAAGTTCCAGAAGGATCGATTAGAGTCATCATGTCGCACAATAAAGCCCAGATAACAATTTTAAAAGGATCACATAAGTTTTATAACGAGTTAAGCATTTTTCAAGTTTCGTTTTCCAGTAAGGTTTCAACTTCAGAATTTCTATCTTCCTTAACAGGAAACTAAGTCGTATTTTTCACTCCACCTTTTTCTTGTTTTCATTTCATACACACCACTGTGAACGTGCAATAGTCTTTATCATAGAATAAAACCTTCACATCTCCGTTAAAATTTTTTTTTTTTTATAAAAGTCTGTCTTTTATCAAGATTATTCTCACACAAAGAACCGTTAGGAATTTTAACCCGGAGAGAACACTTGCTTGACTTTGTTTTAAACTGGACTTTCTAGGCTTCTTAGCGAGCTTTGGGCCAATGCACCCAAACCAGTTGGTTTTAGGGCATTAGGTGTAGAAACACCCCGGCGGACTTAATTACTCAAGTTACCTAGGTCCAAAAACAAAAGACAGTATGGCGTGAAAATCAGCTGATTTAATACGAACGGAGATATAACCGGCAGTTCAAATATTTTTTGGATAAAAGACGTGTCTAGTGGGTTTGGTGTGTAATCATTCCAATCAAGTTTTAGATGGGTTATTTTTCAGACTTAGCTCCTATTACGGCATCAATAACATTCCTTCATATTCGCTTTACTTCATAAACTATTCTTGACATTACTTATTTCAGAACAAACCTATTTGATCCTCAGAAAATCATTTATCTGTTTAAAAGTTCAAACATGAAAGACTTGTCATCTAATTCCCAAAATCTTACGACACGTGTAGTGTGATGTAAAGACGTATATCAGCTATAGTTAACTTCAAAGGAGAGTTATCTTTCAGGTTTTCAAAATCCAAACATAAGATCTAGTTATTCCTATTTCTTCAAACAAAAACCGTCGAATGTTGAATCAGAGTTCTTCCACAAGCTAACTTGACAAAAAAGTTTTTATATTTTTGGAAAATTTTCAAATTTTTATGGTTTTTATGGATTTAATATGCAGATGCAAAATATACATATGAATGCGAAGGTAAGAAATGCGTACCGAGCGTACCCCCAAACTTAAACTGGACAGTGTCCTCACTGTCATAGCATGAAGAGAGCAGTTGGAAGGTTCAAAATTGTCGGTTAGCGATATACAATTTTTATGTGTTTTTGGTTTTAAAGAAAAGAAAAAGAATATACACAAATATATACAAAGTGGTTTGTACATACCCCCAAACTTATTTGGAACAGTGTCCACTGTTCTTGGCTGGATAACCGAAGTTTGGAGGTAGGCAGAGGAAGATCATGCAAGGTAAACCGGCTCCTGTAAGAACAGGAGCTCCTCTGTTGGTTCGGCGCTAAGGTACGGTTTGCATCGGTGTCCATTGACCTTGAAGAGTGAACCGTCCTTTGGATTTTCCAAATCCACAGCGCCCTGCGGATACACATTCCGCACAAAATACGGCCCTTTCCAGCGAGATCGGAGCTTTCCAGGATGGAAGTGAAGTCGGGTGTCGTAAAGAAGTACCTGCTGACCAGGTATGAAGGTTTTGCGCAAAAGGTGTTTATCATGAAACACCTTCGTTCGATTCTTAACGACAACCGCGTTATCGTAAGCCTCATCCCTAAGCTCGCTCAATTCGTTCAGCTGCAGCTTCCGATGGCTGCCCGCGTCCTCCAGAGACAGATTCAGCTCCTTTATCGCCCAAAATGCGCGATGCTCGATTTCGACAGGAAGGTGGCAGGCTTTTCCGTACACAAGCCGATAGGGAGACATGCCAAGGTCGGTCTTATAAGCTGTTCTAAATGCCCAAAGGGCATCAGTGAGTTTCAGAGACCAATCCTTACGGTTCTTGGAAACCGTCTTCTCCAGTATCTGCTTGATTTGCCGATTTGAAACTTCGGCCTGCCCGCAGGTTTGGGGGTGGTAGGGCGTAGAAAGCTTATGATTAATGGAGTATTTCCGCATCAAGGCCTCGAAAGTCCTATTGCAGAAATGACTTCCATTGTCGCTAATGATCGCTCGGGGGTGCCCAAACCGGGAAAAAATGTTTTCTTTAAGGAACCTAACGACAACCTTGTTGTCGTTAGTCCGGCTGGGCACAGCCTCGACCCATTTAGAGACGTAATCAACAGCTAGAAGGATGTACAAGTTCCCAAAAGAGCTGGGAAACGGCCCCATGAAGTCTATCCCCCAAACATCGAAAATCTCCACAACCAAGATCGGTTGGAGCGGCATTTCGTTCCTCCGGGATATCCGGCCCATGTGTTGGCACCGGGAGCAAGTCTTGCAATAGTCATGAGCGTCTTTGAAAAGTTGTGGCCAGTAGAAACCACATTGCAAGATCTTCTCAGCTGTCTTTCTGGGCCCAAAATGCCCGCCACATGCTTGGTCGTGGCAAAATGACAGCACACTCTTGAATTCCTCATCTGGGACACACCGACGAATAATCTGGTCGGGACAGTACTTGAACAAGTAGGGTTCGTCCCAGTAAAAGTGTTTTACTTGGGATAAGAAGCGAAGTCTGTCCTGACTCGACCATTCGGTCGGTAGTAATCCCGTGGCCAAATAGTTCACAATATCTGCGAACCAGGGTTCGCATGATACTGTCAAGAGTTGCTCATCCGGGAAAACGTCATTGATCGGAATTGGAAGCGAAGGCGAAGAAGGAAGTCGCGAGAGATGATCGGCAACCACGTTTTCACATCCTCGTTTGTCCTTAATGACAAGGTCAAACTCTTGAAGCAAGAGGATCCAACGGATTAACCGAGATTTGGCATCTTTCTTCGCAAAAAGATGGCGCAGAGCTGAGTGGTCAGTGTAGACAATGACTGGAGAGCCGATGAGATAGGGCCTGAACTTTTCTAAGGCAAATACAACAGCTAAGAATTCCTTCTCAGTTGTTGTATAGTTGAGTTGGGCGTCGTTCAGGGTTCGGCTCGCGTAATAGATTACGTGCGGCATCTTGTTGATGTGCTGTCCAAGGACAGCACCGATGGCAAAGTCGGATGCATCGCACATAATCTCGAATGGGTGCGTCCAGTCAGGGGAAGAAAGAACGGGAGCAGAAGTGAGTGAGAGCTTCAGTGACTCGAATGCAGTCACACAGCTCGAGTCGAAAGTGAAAGGCGTGTCCTTGGCCAGCAAAAGCGTCAAGGGCCTAGCAATCTTGCTAAAGTCCTTGATAAACCGTCTATAGAAACCGGCATGGCCAAGGAAGGCTCGGATATCTCTGACGCATCGGGGAGGAGGCAGATTGGATATGACCTCAATCTTTGCTTTGTCAACCTCTATGCCATTTTGCGAGATGATATGTCCTAAGACAATACCTTCACGCACCATGAAGTGGCATTTCTCCCAGTTCAAAGTGAGATTCTTGTCCTTACATCGGGTAAGGACAGCGTCAAGATGCAGCAAACACTCGTCAAAGGAGTCGCCGAAAATGGAGAAGTCATCCATGAAAATCTCCAGAAATTTCTCCACCATGTCTGAGAAAATCCACATCATACACCGCTGGAAGGTAGCGGGCGCATTGCATAACCCAAAGGGCATGCGTCGATATGCAAACGTGCCGAAAGGACAAGTGAAAGTGGTCTTGTCCTGGTCTTTTTCGGCGATGGGAATTTGATTATAGCCAGAGTAGCCATCAAGAAAGCAGTAGTACTCATGTCCGGCCAATCGTTCGAGCATCTGGTCAATAAAAGGTAGCGGAAAGTGGTCTTTCCGCGTTGCAGCGTTGAGTTTTCTGTAATCAATGCAAACTCGCCACCCGGTTTGGGTGCGAGTAGGGATTAACTCATTCGCCTCGTTGGTTATGACCGTGATGCCCGACTTCTTGGGGACAACGTGAATGGGGCTAACCCACTGGCTATCAGAGATAGGGTAAATGATACCACTATCTAGACATTTGACGATCTCCTTCTTCACAGCCTCCTTCATGACTGGATTAAGACGTCTTTGTGGATCCCGGGCTGGTTTGGCATCATCCATCAGATGAATGTGATGCTCAACGATCAGGGGACTAATCCCCTTGATGTCCGCCATGGACCAGCCAAAAGCTTGCCTGTTGCTGTGCAAGACCGCGAGAAGGGCTTTCTCTTGCTCTGGAGTTAGAGAAGCCGAAATGATGACAGGGAGGGTCTCGTTCTCACCTAAGTGAGCATACTTAAGGTGAGACGGCAACGGCTTGAGTTCGAGCGTTGGAGGTGAAATGATGGAAGGCAAGACCGGTGCAAAGGTCTCGAACTCAAAGGACTCCAGCAAAGGTTCAAAGCGAGTGTAGGCAACCGAGTTGGATGGTTCAGGTAACTCATCCGGAAAGTCAAAAGATTCAAACTCGGGTTGTGTGCGGCTAAGATCGTGCAAGAACGTGAAACACTCGTATTCGTTGTCGGACGCAGAAGCAGCAGCAGGTTCGAAGAGAAACGCACTAGTGGCGTCAAGATCATCGTGTTCAAACAGAAACTCCTCGAATTCACACTCTTCTGGTGTGATCTCCTGGATCGAGCAAACATCCAGTATATGAGCATTAGGTTCGGCGGGCTGATTCCCCAACCTAAAAATGTTGAGTTCAATTGTCATATTTCCAAAAGAGAGGTTCATTGAACCATTGCGACAATTGATCACAGCATTTGAGGTTGCGAGAAATGGGCGACCGAGTATCACCGGAATTTGATTCCGGGGGTTAGCTACAGGCTGTGTATCTAAGACAATGAAGTCGACGGGGAATATGAAGTCCCCGACTTTGATTAACACATCCTCTAGCTCACCCCTAGGATGGGTGATCGATCGGTCGGCCATCTGGAGAGTGCAGTGTGTGGGTTTCAGCTCTCCGACGCCTAATTGCTCGTATACTGAATACGGAAGCAAGTTAACACTGGCACCAAGATCTAATAGTGCGCGGTTGATGTTCTTATCCCCAATAGTAATTGAAATCGTAGGACAGCCAGGGTCCTTCCGTTTTTGTGGTAAAGATTGGGTAAGGGCATCACTCACAGCACTAGCCAAGAAAACTTTCTTGGGTACCTGAGACTTCCTCTTTTTCGTGCACAAGTCCTTTAAGATTTTCGCGTAAGATGGGACTTGTTGGACAGCATCTAAAAGAGGAATGTTAATGTTAACTTGCTTGAATAACTCCAAAATCTTCTCCATTTGTGGATTTTGTTTGTTAGACCTCAACCGGTTTGGAAATGGAACATTTTGAAAATTGGTTGAGTCTAATGCTGGAGGAGGAGATTTTGGAGTTGGAACGGATCCCAGAATAGGTGTCTTCGTAAAGTGAGAAGTGGGTCCGTTCAGAGAAGAAGAGGAAGGAGAGCCTTGTGAGGAACGGAGAATAGGCTCAGAAGACGAAGAAGAAGAAGGAGAAGAAGAAGAAGAAGAAGAAGAAGAAGCAGCGGCCGGGGCATCATCGTTGATTTGCTTGCCAATGTTATTTTGCAGCACCCTCCCTGATCTCAGTGTGGTCACGGCACTCACATTATGGTTTTGTTGTTCAAGAGCAACATGTGCATTATGTGGGTGGCCGGGATTCGGAAGTGGCTGGGACGGGAGTTTCCCCCTCTCTCGCTCGCTCAAGGCCGCGTTCAGCTGTGCAATCTGGGCCTCAATGGTCTTGATGCTCTGCCCGTGTGCGGCGGTGTGTTGCACTAAAGATTGGATCGAAGACTGGATGTTGGCGGTGGATTGAGTCGACTGTTTAACAAACGCCTCCAGACTTCGCTCGAGCGAGGAAACCTTATCAGTGTTTGACGGAACAAAATTGTTTGGTGGAAAAGAGTTGTTCGGTGCAAAGTTGTTCGTCTGGTTTTGGTAAGGTTGGGGTTGGAAGGGTTGCTGATACTGATGCTGAGTTTGTTGCTGCGCTTGTTGTTGCGGTGGAGGGCCCCTTTGGAAATTGTTGCCCTGGAATTGATTCTGATTCTGATTCCAGGCGAAATTGGGGTGGTTCCTCCAACCGGGATTATAGGTGGAAGAGTATGGATCATTCCTCGGTCTTTGCTGGAAGGCAGCATTAACCTGATCCTGTCCTTACGGGGGTGGATTGTAAGGACACTCTTCGGTCAAGTGGGACGGATCGGAACAACAAGCGCAGATCGTACGAAGGGGGAGAACAGGTGTGGGGGCAGGAGCAGAAAATTTGCTCTCTATTGCTTCAAGCTTTCGTGTTATTGCAGCCATTTCAGCTTTCATCGCAATAGAGACATCGAGTTGGTGGATTCCTACCTTAGACTGACCGGTAGAAGTGGAGGTAGAAGAAGAAGAAGTCGGTCTAGTGCTCTCCCACTGTAGCGTTTGCTCCGCAAGATCGTCAAAGAACTGCCACGCTTCCTCGTCAGATTTGGATAGGAAGTGGCCCTGACAGATGGTTTCCAGCAACTGCTTCGTTGCTGGGTTCAGTCCCTCGTATAAGGTTTGGCAGAGTTGCCATTTCTCTATACCGTGGTGAGGACACTGAACAAGAAGGTCTTTGTATCGGTCAAAGCACTTCCAGAAGGGTTCCGAAGGAAGCTGGGAGAATTGGTTGATCTCATTTCGAATTCTTGCGGTCTTATGATTTGGGTAAAATTTTTTCAGAAACGCTTTAACAAACTCATCCCAGCTGGTGATTGAGTGGGAAGCGGTGCTATACAGCCATTTTTCTGCGAGATCGCATAAAGTGAACGGAATGACCCGTAGACGTATAGCATCGTCCGACAGCTGGGTTGTTTTCATCATGGCACAGACATTTTGAAATTTGTTTATGAAGATATAGGCATCTTCAGATTCAAGCCCATGAAAACGTGGAAGCATGTTGATGAAATGGGGCTTAATTTCAAAGTTGTCCCCATTGGCCGGAGGAAGAGAAAGGCAGGTTGGAAGTGCAGAACGGGTTGGGTAGAAGCGATCCTGGAGCGCAATTCGCTGCGGCGCTACAACAGGCGGAGGTGGTGGAAGATTGGTCTCCGTAGGAGGTGGAGCCAATCCAGGGGTGGTCAAAGAGATGTTCGGAATAAATCCTGACATCGCGGAAGAAGAGGTTGGTGAAGGTGAAGGTGAAGGTGAAGATGTATGAACAGAATTCCGGTCAACGTCAGAGTTGGCCGGCAAAGGAAGAGGAGAAAGAGGAGTGGACGGAGTATCGACTTCGGAGTCGATCGCGACTAACGTAACGCGGACTAGACGGGCGCTAGTGTCCCGAGTCCAAGCGGACATACACTAAACGAGTTTAGTATAGTCAAAGCGAAGAAGGTGAGGGTAAGAAAACGTCAATGAAGAAAGGCGATGGGTGTTGGGTGAAAATGGATGTGGCGACAAAAGGGCAAGTTTTTATAAAAGTTTTTGATTTTTTTCTTTTTTTATTTTGTTTTTAGAAAGAGATTTACAGAAGTATGTACGGAAGTACGGCTTAAGCAATCACAAACAAGATATGCACAATCACACCTAGATCTAGGGTAACCTAGGTCTACTAGACCTGCTCCTGAACTTGATTGTCGAAGTTAAACAATGTCGAGAAACGGGCTTAACAATACACCGATCACGAGGCCAGGTAAGTGCAGAGATAAGGGGAGGTTGTCCAACGCTTTCGCGAAGTTCCTTAATTAAATAACCCTTTCTCTTTCGGCGGTTGCGCCTTTAACACTTTCCTAGACACCCCGTAAACAATATACAGTTAAGCGAGGTTCTAAACAAGGTTTATCTTCTCCTAATGAGCGCGAAGTCCTTAGGGCTGAAGTCTAGTATTTTTTTAATTACAATGGACAATGCATATGCTTTAGTGATTTCCGGGGTCCTGGGAAGGGTGATGAAATCCCCACCCAATCTGGATTGGTTTCAAGCCCCTTAAGTCCGTATTAAAGAATGCAAAACAGTAACAATATCAACAGCAAACAATTTTTATTTGCGGCGCAAAGAATCCTGCACAAGAACAGTTTATTGGAAAGGGGAGAAGAATGTGCGCAAAGAAGCCTGCAGAAAACACAATTCAGTGGAGCTTAGAGGAGTGGAGAGAGGCAGAGAGAGTTACCCAGAAAAAATGCACCCCTGAAGCCACCAATTGGCCGCGGTTCCGCGGCCAAACAGGTACTAAGGCCGCGGTTCCGCGGCAAGATGGTAGGCTTGGGGTTTGAACTTTTGTGGAGATGCTGGTGTGTGTCTCTTCTGGTTGTCTGGATGTCCTGAATTTGGATTTGCTCACTGGAACAGCTCCAGATTTGTACAGTAGACCGGGTGCTTCGTTTTCGTCCGTCGCGGTGTAGCCGCGAAAAATGTGGGTCTATCTTCCCACGTCTTTGGCACTGTACTTGAACTCCGTATTCCCAACGTCTTTGGCGTCGATCTTGAGCTTCGTATTTCCTGCACACTTGCACAAAAACTAATCAAGAATAACAAGATGGTTTTTACAAAGTATATATATATATATATATATATTTTTTTTTTTTTTTTCGGTTAGAGTTATACTTACAAATTAACCCGAAATTTCACAAAGAAACAAACTACCGTCTCCCCGGCAACGGCGCCATTTGATTGTTAGAGTACGAGCGTGTTCAAGTTTAAGTTTTAAATACCGCAATCAAGACGGTTTCGCACGTAGCTAGCCGGTTGAGTACGGGTCGTCCGCAGGGAGATGGGAATCTTTTTCTATGTGTTTTTCGACGAGTTAAGTCCGGTTGTTCAGATTTTGTTTGTGGTTATCTAAGTGTTGAGTTGATATTTAAAGAGAGCATGTTAGGGTTAGGATTAGGTTAGTTTGAGTTAGGAGTCTCCACATCTTTCGTTGCCCCTCTTAATGTCGTGTTACGGTAATCGGCAACAACGGGGATTAGCACGACTAGGAAGGACTTTGCGAGTATAAGCTAGGCTTTCCAACGCATAAGTCTTCCTTTTGGTGCTTGTCCGTCCGTTCTTGGCTCTTAGCCATAACCTCCGGTTAATCCAACCACAACCGGTCTCACTACGGAATCACCGCTATCATGTAGGATAGGGTGCCGTAAGGAGCGGATTGTGGTTGGATTAACGGGAGTCGATTTAAGCTGTTGGGCAAGGAAAGAGTGAGAGAGATTTCCTTCTCTCAAACTTCCCTTATCCTACCCTAACAAGAATGAACTACTCACACATCATAATACGGAAAAATAAAACAACACAAAAGAGGAAGATAGAAAGAAGGAGATTAGAAGAATACGACTAACTATTTGCGACCTCACCTTGGCGAGGATCAAGCGTAAGTATCATTGTCATATGTAAGGATAAAGAAAAAAGAGAGAAGAAAGAAACGATCAAGCAAATAACAACAACTACTTAACAATTAAAATTACAACACATTACAACAAGTAAAGAAAGAGACAAGCATGATAAAAATTGGTCTTCTTTATTCATCACTCTTCACTCAAAAGCTCACTACAAGTTTAATGGAGAAGAGGTGAGAAGAGGAAGAAGAACAAGACTAAAACTAGGCAAAAAATGAGAATACAAGAATGGACCCTTTCCTTCACAAACTTCTGGGCTATTTATAGGCTAGAGAATGAAACCCTAGGGCAACCACCAGAACCCACATGAAAATACAAAAATACCCCTGAAAAAGATTTTCCTGCCGCCACTATATGGCCGCGGATCCGCGGCCTGGACCCCACTTTGGCCGCGGATCCGCGGCCCTTTAGGAGAATTGGGCCCTCATCTTTTTTGTGTTTCCCTGTTCTTCAGTGTACATCATTCTGGTATATGTACTTTCTCAATTTGCCTCCACGATTTCTCCAGAATTTCTGTTGAGGGAAAGGTGGACTTTTTGTCAAGATTTTGTCATGATTGCCTCGAGCTCCGCGTAGATCTCTTGGATTTTGTGCTACCATTGAGCCTTGTGCATGAGAATGACATTGATTTGACCTTTTGTCTTCCTATTGATATCTGGCAACATACGGATGAAGAGCAGAGACCGTGTTTTATCTGTGGTTGGCAGGAACCCGGACTTTTTTCGTGTTTTCCATGAATTTCACCGTTTTAGAACCGAGAACCTGTATCCTGCAATTGACTAGCAAACACGGCTCAAGAGTATCTACGGATATGCAAATGTGATAAAAATTGGGCGGTATGAAAATGCAAAAATCTGATATGAACAGATGACATTCTCTTAATAGGAAATGACATTCCTATGCTACAATCTGTCAAGGGTTTCTTGTCACACAGGTTCTCCATGAAAGACCTGGGTGATGCCTCTTACATCCTGGGGATCCGGATCCATCGTGATAGATCCAAGAGGATATTAGGACTTTCACAGTCCAGGTACATCGACACCGTACTGAAAAGATTCAGTATGGAAGATTCCAAGCGCGGTAACTTACCGGCTTGTCACGGGATCACCCTCTCTAAAGAGATGTCTCCCAAGACTGATTTGGAGAGGGATCGCATGTCTATTATACCCTACGCTTCTGCGGTAGGCTCTATAATGTATGCGATGTTGTGTACCAGACCGGATGTAGCTTATGCACTGAGTGTAGTAAGCCGGTATCAGTCAAACCCTGGGGAGAAACATTGGATAGCGGTAAAGAACATTCTCAAGTACCTGAGGAGGACTAAGGAGATGTTCTTGGTGTATGGCGGAAAAGACCTCCAGATTGAGGCCTTTGCTGACTCCAGCTTCCAGAGTGACAAGGATGATTCCAAGTCCATGTCGGGTTTTGTCTTTACCCTCAATGGAGGGGCGGTGTGTTGGAAGAGTTCCAAACAGGAAACCGTTGCAGACTCGACTATGGAAGCGGAATACATCGCTGCATCTGATGCCGCAAAAGAAGCTGTCTGGATAAGGAAGTTCTTAAAAGAACTTCAGGTGGTTCCGTCCATTGTTGACCCAGTACCTCTGTATTGCGACAACAACGGGGCTATAGCTTTAGCAAAGGAACCCAGGTCCCATCAGAGATCCAGGCACATCTTGAGGCGGTATCACCTGATCAGGGAGATCGTGGATCGCAAGGAGATCGAGGTTCGGAGGGTTGCTTCAGAAGAGAACACTGCAGATCCATTCACCAAGGCCCTACCCCAGACTCAGTTCGAGCGGCTGATCGAGATGATAGGTCTTCGATACGCCAGTACATGGCCTTAGTGCAAGTGGGAGATTGTTAGTGTATATGCCCTAGAGGCCATTACTGTATCATACTAGTTTGTATATTACTTAATGGAAGCTTGGGATATTCACCTTGTATAAACAATCTTGCTCAATATAGTAGTATGCTACTTGGTTTGTTTCTACTTCAATGTGTACTTGTGTTTATTTCAGTATATCACTTATACGCATTAGTGGAGCCCTTAGGATCTTTGCTTGATTACCAGCGTTGTGATGGCAGTCACACTAGTGGGGGCTGGGTAATCTATAGGCACATCCTTATACAGGTCCCTAGTCGTAGGACTATCGAGACAGGGCATCGATACTCCGGAGTAGACTAGCGTATGCGCTTCTCATCCCAGTGTGGGAGATGGTCTGTCCCACAGCCATCAGTACGTCGTACTGGAGATAGTATACGGGTGCTCGTTGGGTTACGAGTACACTGGACAGGACTCGTCGGGAACTGACAGGTTGGTATTATACCTATCGTCAGTTATCAGTTCCCAGGTGACATGAGTACAGCTTAGTCCGCTGACTTGACACTGACACTTCGCCTCGAGTGTGTTCCCACTGCACTTTGATCACTACCCTACCACGGCTCAAAGGAGTCGTGCAAACAGGTGGTGGTTGGGTGCAGTCCCGAAGCACTTGGAGGCAGTGACGGTTAGACAGGATTCGTCTCTCCCGGTATTGGGGGTTGACATCGCGCTGTGTCTAGGAGAGCCATTACACGAGTAGTCCCTGGCCAGGGCAAGCGAGATATACTGGTAGGTTTCCAGTGTTATCTCAGGGTGTTTTGGGCTTCACTCCGACACGACTTGTACCGCTATTGGGGGACTGACGTTTTACCGCCCCCTAGGCCCGCCATGCGATGTATCAGACGAACAGACCGGACTGTACGGAGAATGTCACATTCAGACTCAGTAGGAGTTCAGATGGGGTTTCACCTCGTCAGCCTTCTTGTCGGCATCTACCTGGGGACCGTTATGCACAGCTAGTGCCGCTTGCGGTCTGTGGTTAAACCCACTGCCAGCGTAGTGTCGAGTCTTTAGAGTCCCACACAGAGGGTATTCGCCTCTGGGCAAAACAGAGTAGAGGTCGCATGGTTTTGCGACAGGGTTCGTTCTCATCCGCGCACTTGTGCACGTTTGGAGTCCGGACGGATTATACTGGCAGGCTCTGGTTTGAGCCAGATACTGGTATATGTTTTGGGGGTTGCTTTTATATCTTGGTATTCTTGTTCCTCGGAACGAGAATGCAGGTGTGTATGCACAGTTGCTTGAGGCGGAGAATGAGGTTTTTCATTAGGGTTTCAGATCGGGTGCGTATGCACAGTTGACAGTTATCTTTTTCCAAACCCTAATGGATTTATATATTATCTATTAATAATAGTAATTAAATGAGAATTATGTTATGGTTGTTTTTTTGTTGACTTGTTGACCTTGGTTGACTTGTTGACCATTGACCACTTTCATGCCTTGAAAGTCTTCCTTGATTCATGCTTACACTTCATTTAAAGAAGCATGATAGTGGTCATTCCAAAAATTACCATCAACTATTCTTATTTCAATTATTATCATTTAGATAATACTTTTCTTTTGCAATATGGTTGCAAGAAAGAAAAGATATTGCTCATTCTATCATAACCTCTCTCTCTCCTCATTTCATCTTCTTCTTCCTCTAGCAAAGAGAAACCTTCTCATGTGTTGAGAATCATTCTCTTTAGAAAGAAAAGCAAACCCTAATCACTCTCTACTCATTCTAGGATGAAGGTTTAGCAAGCCGGAAACCCTAGTTCACTCAAAGATCGAGGAAGAGCCCAAAGGTCGAACCTTCGAGGTGGATCCATCTTCGACGGGAGAAGGCGACGAAAAGAGAACCATCAACCTCTACAAGGTTTGAAGAAGAAGGAGTTCAAGTTTAGGTATAACCATCTTCCATAGTAGCTAACTCTCTTTAGCTTGTATACTAGTTTTAGTTTAGACAACGATCCCGACCTTGTTTAGTCCATGTTGCCTCTTGCGATAAAAATTCGTATTTTATACCGTTTCCGCCTCCCCGTAAGTACCGGGGGTCGCAATATGGACTTACATCTACTCCAGATTTTTACCGTAGACCGGATGCTTCGTTTTTGTCCGTCGCGGTGTAGCCGCGAAAATGTGGGTCTATCTTCCCACGTCTTTGGCACTGTACTTGAACTCCGTATTTCCAACGTTTTTGGCGTCGATCTTGAGCTTCGTATTTCCTGCACACTTGCACAAAAACTAATCAAAAAATAACAAAATGATTTTTTTACAAAGTATGTTTTTTTCTTCGTTTTTTGGTTTTTTTTTTACTTACAAATTAACCCGAAATTACACAAAGAAACAAACTACCGTCTCCCCGGCAACGGCGCCATTTGATTGTTAGGATATGTGTGTGTCAAGTTTAGTTCTAAATACCGCAATCAAGACGGTTTCGCACGTAGCTAGCCGGTTGAGTACGGGTCGTCCGCAGGGAGATGGGAATCTTTTTCTATGTGTTTTTCGACGAGTTAAGTCCGGTTGTTCAGATTTTGTTTGTAGTTATCTAAGTGTTGAGTTGATATTAAAAGAGAGCATGTTAGGGTTAGGATTAGGTTAGTTTGAGTTAGGAGTCTCCACATCTTTCGTTGCCCCTCTTAATATCGTGTTACGGTAATCGGCAACAACGGGGATTAGCACGACTAGGAAGGACTTTGCGAGTATAAGCTAGGCTTTCCAACGCATAAGTCTTCCTTTTGGTGCTTGTCCGTCCGTTCTTGGCTCTTAGCTATAACCTCCGGTTAATCCAACCACAACCGGTCTCACTACGGAATCACCGCTATCATGTAGGATAGGGTGCCGTAAGGAGCGGATTGTGGTTCAATTAACGGGAGTCGATTTAAGCTGTTGGGCAAGGAAAGAGTGAGAGAGATTTCCTTCTCTCAAACTTCCCTTATCCTACCCTAACAAGAATGAACTACTCACACATCATAATACGGAAAAATAAAACAACACAAAAGAGGAAGATAGAAAGAAGGAGATTAGAAGAATACGACTAACTGTTTGCGACCTCACCTTGGCGAGGATCGAGCGTAAGTATCATTGTCGTATGTAAGGATAAAGAAAAAGAGAGAAGAAAGAAACAATCAAGCAAATAACAACAACTACTTAACAATTAAAATTACAACACATTACAACAAGTAAGGAAAGAGACAAGCATGATAATAAAAATGGTCTTCTTTATTCATCACTCTTCACTCAAAAGCTCACTTACAAGTTTAATGGAGAAGAGGTGAGAAGAGGAAGAAGAACATGTAAACTAAAACCTAGCAAAAGAAATACAAGAATTGGACTCCTTCCTTCACAAACTTCTGGGGTATTTATAGGCTGAAAAATGAGAAACTAGGGCAACAATACGGGCCCTCATGAAAAGACCAAAGAGCCCCTGAAAACCCTAACCGTTTGGCGCCAAGATGGCCGCGGAAGGGCGGCCAAAACCCCACTTTGGCCGCGCTTCCGCGGCCGTTTAGAGGAGTTGGGCCCATATCTTTTTGGTGCTGGCCTGGTTTGGTGTGTACTGCATTCTGGTATATGTATTTTCTCATAATTTCTTCACGAATTTTCCAGAATTTCTGTTGAGGGAAAGGTGGACTTTTTGTCAAGATTTTGTCATGATTGCCTCGAGCTCCGCGTAGATCTCTTGGATCTTGTGCCACCATTGAGCCTTGTGCATGAGAATGACATTGATTTGATCTTTTGTCTTCCTATTGATATCTGACAACATACGGATGAAGAGCAGAGACCGTGTTTTTATCTGTGGTTGGCAGGAACCCGGATTTTTTCGTGTTTTCCATGAATTTCACCGTTTTAGAACCGAGAACCTGTATCCTGCATTTGACTAGCAAACACGGCTCAAGAGTATCTACGGATATGCAAATGTGATAAAAATTGGGCGGTATGAAAATGCAAAAATCTGATATGAACAACCCCAAGTCATGTTTGTTGGCATTAGGCAGGAGATCAGGTAACAGGTCAGGTCATGGTACATCAGGTTAAGTCGATAGTAAAGGGTACCATGTCCGGTGCATCGGTATATATATATATGTCATGTGTAGCAAGGTCAGGTCAATATGTAACACAATCGAGGGTGTGCTCACAACAGGCATAAAATCAAACAAGGAATAACAGCAGGAAATAAGCAATGAATTAAACGTCAATAAGCAATTTATTTAATCACATTAGTGCATAGGTATAGTACATACGTTTCATCATATTAGCAAGTTTCGAGCACCCCTTGCGGTGCAATACCGTTATAACAATATCAGAATGAAATGGAACTACCAGTGTATAGGCTATCACCCTTTAAACAGTAAAATGTGGTTAACGGGTAGCTTCGTGATTAGGTTAAAGTGGCAAGCTGAAATTTTAGGTTAATTGTAAAATGTTATATGTCATATTGCAACCAAAATGAGAAACTAGCTATATCGAGTTAAGTTTGCAGGTTTAACGAGCCAAAATATATATAACTGTTTAGTATAGCATGTAGCAAGTGATACTTGCTTCGACGGTTCGCGAACCGGGAAAAACGGACGTAGCGTCGGCTGAAAAACACGCGACGGACGCACGGTTCACGGATCGGGTCCAAACAACGAACAGTGGGACCACGCGGACCGGGGTACCTCGCTGGAAAGTCGGGTCAAGTCGTCGGCACGGCCGGATTCCGGCGAGATGTCAAAACAGCGAAAAAAGTTAGCAAACTACGCACGGACAAATAACAACCAGCGAACGGAAAAAGGAAGGGGAGAGGTAAGGAGAAGCTTACTGGGATAGCAAGGATGGCAACCGCGACGGGGTCGACGGCGATGGGGCGCCGGCGAGGAGGCTGCGACTGCAGACTCGGCTGCAGGTGCTGGATCAGGAGATACGGTGAGGAGGGGGAGGAAAAGGCCGGGTTTGGGTTGCAGGTGAAGAGGAGGTGGTCGGCGGTGGCGCAGGTGACGACGAAGAGGGTCGACGGCGGCGTTTTCCGGCGAACTGGAGAAGGTGATAGGGTTGCTGTTTGGGTTCTGTTGTGGCGCCGGCACTCGGGAAGAGGAGGAAGGTGTCGAGATCGAGAAGAGGGGCGAAGGGGGAGACGCTGGCGTCGTCGGCGACGAGTTGAGGCGGCGACGACGGCCACGGTGGGTGCAGGTGGCTACGGTGCTGGGCGCACGGGGACGTGGGCAAGGAGGATGGAGGGTTGTTGTTGCGACGAGGATGATGGTGGTGGCGGCGTTGGCGTCGGGCTGCGGCGGCGATGGGCACGGTGGCTGGCTAGGGTGGCTGGCTAGGGTTCTCGTGGTGGTTCTGTGAAAGACGAAGAAGATGAGGGAAATAATATATATAGGGATAGAGAGAGAGAGAGGGTTAGAGAGAGAGAGAGATCAGATTCGAGAGAGAGAGAGAGATTAGAGGAAGAGAGAGATAGAGACAGGGACGGAGAGAGGAGAGATAGAGAGGTAGAGAGAGGGTTAGAAGGCAGGGGCCCACGAGGTTTAAGCCTCGTGATTGGCCAGGGAAAAAATTTAAGAAAAGATCTAAAGGATTAAATCGTTATATAAGTAACAGATTTGAGTTATGAATATATTATTATAGTTTAGAATATTTTAATTAAATTGGGATTTTGGCGCTAAATGAAACATTTCCAAATCGTACCCGGATTGCGCCCAAAAATTTGAAATTTAAATAAAAGGATTTTAAGCGGGTTCCAAATTTTAAGATGAAGTGTTTTATGATAAAAAAGTATGCCTCCAAGTCGGACACTTGCACGCGCGCGTAGCCGTCCAAACTCGCCCGTTTCACCAAACGGGATGAAAACTCAACGCGCGGACGCTACCACGCGGCTAGGGGTGACGTGTAGGCCAATATAAATATTTTTAATTTCATTTTAGGTGCTAAAATTTGTTATACACAAAAATGACTTAGCCAGTGAAAATTTTGCAATAAGAACCAAACAAGCAAGATAAATGAAATGAGCAATGTCGAACACTCAACCAGTAACAGAAATAGTAGTATTAGGCTCGGGTGTTACATCATACCCAACTACAAAAAGAATTTCGTCCTCGAAATTCCAAGAATACAAGATAGATAACTACAGGAAAAGGTGAGGAAACTTCTGCTGGATCTCGTCTTCTCGCTCCCAAGTGGATTCTCCATGCGATCGATTACCCCAAGAGACTAGCACAAGAGGGATAACCTTGTTCTTAAGAACCTTTTCCCTTCGATCCTTGATTTCAACCGGTCGCTCCTCAAAAGTTAGGTCCTCCCGTACAGTTAACTCCGAATGATCAAAGACGTGGGTATCATCTCGAACATACCTTCGTAGTTGAGATACATGAAACACATCGTGCACACTTGCCAAGGACTGTGGTAACGCCAAACGGTACGCTATCTCTCCAACACGCTCCAATAACTCGAAGGGTCCAACGAATCGAGGACTAAGCTTTCCCCGACTCCCAAAACGAATCACTCCTCTAGTCGGTGATATCTCCAAGAATACCAAATCATCCACGGCGAACTCTAGAGGTCTTCTTGACGTGTCAGCCCAACTTCTCTGTCTGTCTTGAGCTGCCTTCATATGCTTCCTGATTGTATTAACCTTCTCAACGGTCTGTACTACCAAATCTGGTCCCAATAATCTTCGTTCACCAACGTTATCCCAACAACAGGTGAACGGCACTTACGACCATATAAAGCTTCAAACGGAGCCATCTGAATAGTCGCTTGGAAACTATTATTGTAAGAAAACTCCACCAAGTGTAGGTGATCTTCCTAAGAACCCTTGAAGTCCAACATGCACGCTCTCAACATATCTTCAAGAGTTTGGATCGTTCTCTCTGACTGACCATCAGTTTGAGGATGATAAGCTGTGCTAAACTTCAATCGAGTCCCCAAACTTTCCTGTAAACTCCTCCAGAAGTGTGATAAGAACCGAGTGTCCCGATCGGACACGATGCTCACCGGTACTCCATGCAATCTTACAATCTCCTGCATGTACCGCTCTGCCAAAATCTCCGTTGATTGACCAACCCGAAAAGGAATAAAGTGAGCTGCCTTGGTCAACCGATCAACAATCACCCATACTGCATTGTTGCCCTTTGGACTCCGCGGTAAAGCCGTCACGAAATCCATGGTTATATGTTCCCACTTCCACTGAGGAATCGGAAGTGGTTGCAACAAACCAGCAACCCTTTGGTGTTCAGCCTTGACTTGCTGACATACCAAGCACTTAGCCACGAAGTGAGCGATCTCCCGTTTCATACCTTCCCACCAGAAATGCTGCCGAATATCTCGGTACATCTTTGTACCTCCTGGATGTACAGAGTAAGCTGAACTGTGTGCCTTCTTCATAAGCTCTTCACGCACATCCCCCTTTGGCACACACACACGGCTACCATACCTCAACGAACCATCTTCGTGGACCAGTAAATCTGTTCGTAGTCCAGCTTCAACCTGCTCTCGAAACCTTTGCAGTCTAGGATCCTGCGATTGTGTCGCTTTAATCTTCTCAACTAAGGACGACTGTACTTGCAACTGCATCAATTGTCCCATAGAATGTGGTAGCACAACCTCCAAGTCAAATCTTCGAAAATCCGCAATGATCTCCCTTTGCGCAGTCAATACTTGAATCGCTGGTAACCGACTAAGCGCATCCGGCACGACGTTAACTTTTCCCGGATGGTACTTAAGATCAAGGTCGTAGTCGGCCATCAGCTCCAACCATCTACGTTGCCTCATGTTCAACTCTTTCTGAGTGAACACATACTTCAAGCTCTTGTGATCTGTAAAAACTTCGACTCTCTCACCCAAAAGGTAGTGTCTCCAAATCTTCAAGGCGAAGATCACAGCCGTAAGCTCCAAGTCATGAGTCGGATAATTCTTCTCATGGGTCTTCAGTTGTCTTGATGCGTAAGCTACGACCTTCCCATTCTGCATCAAAACACATCCCAATCCTTTTCCGGATGCGTCGCTGTGAATCACCAGTCCTCCGAAATTGTCTGGTACGGTCAGGATGGGGCGGTTATCAACTTCTGCTTCAACGTCTCGAAAGCCAATGCACATTTATCCGTCCAAATAAAAGGTACTTCCTTGCGCGTAAGCTTGGTCAACGGCTCTGCCAAACGAGTGAAGTTCTCCACAAATCTCCTGTAGTTTCCGGCTAAACCAAGGAAACTTTTCACCTCAGCCACATTTCTTGGAATAGGCCAATCTCGAACTGCTGCAATCTTTTCGGGATCGATGGCGATTCCATCGCCCGACACAACATGCCCCAAAAACTTCACTTCTTCCAGCCAAAATTCGCACTTACTCACCTTCGCATACAATTTCTCCTGTCTCAGTGTCTGCAGTGCGATCTTCAAATGCTCAGCATGCTCTTCCGAACTCTTCGAGTAAACCAGAATGTCGTCAATGAACACCACAATAAACTGGTCCAAGAATGGTGAAAAGATTCTGTTCATCAAATCCATGAATATTGCCGGCGCATTCGTTACTCCGAAAGGCATCACTAGATACTCGAAATGTCCATACCGAGTTCGAAACGCCGTCTTGCAAAAGTCTTCTGCTTTCACTCGGACCTGATGATATCCGGATCGCAAATCTAGTTTCGAGAATACCCTCGCGCCACTAAGCTGCTCAAAAAGTTCTCCAATGCGAGGGATCGGGTACTTGTTCTTAATAGTCACCCGGTTTAATTCTCGATAATCAATGCACATCCTTCTCGTGCCATCCTTCTTCTTTACTAAAAGAACTGGAGCTCCCCAAGGCGAGTTGCTGCTTCGAATCCAACCTTTCTCAAGTAATTCACCAACTTGCTTCTTAACTTCTTCCAATTCCACTGGTGCCATTGGATAATAACCTTTAGATACTGGCGCTGCACCAGGAATAAGGTCAATCGCGAACTCCACGTCTCGCTTCGGCGGTAAGCCCGATATATCTTCAAATACGTCCATAAAGTCGCGAACAACTGCCGGCTCTTCATTACTATCAACTTCCATAGCTGCAAGAACACTGTTTGTCGGCCTAGCCCTAAACTCGACTGGCCCGACAGAACTGCTTTCTTACCGCAACTGCGGTCTGCGTCGTTGGCAGCCGAGGGTCCAGCGAATCTACTAAGTCTTGTCCATTCTGCTGCATGTAAGTCCACGGGTGCTCCACTTTGCCTCAGCCCAATAAATTCTCTTCCATTTCCTCCCGTGCAGTCCGCGGGAAGAATTTTCCAGGAAACTCCTAGGAAAATCCGCCTAACTGATCGGCTTGGACAAGCGGGTCTCTTCCACAAGCCACCACTCTCGGGCATAATCCACTAGCTGAGTGCGCACCACATCAACTCCTTTATCATCTGGAATCTGTTCCGCAATCAGCAAATTCTCCGTGTCACTAGCCAATGCTCGGCTGACAACGGCTCCTCCAAACCAGTGAAAGTAGTCGGACCCAAACGTCTGAAATCTGCCGCGGTCCCTACTCGGTCAATTGGTTTAGCTCCAGCGTTGTTTACAGACTGCCGAACAATATGCAAACCTTCCTGAAACGAATCTGTCTGCTGCTGGATCAGCTCAGTATGCCTCTTCTGATTTTCCAGCATTCCTCTCATCACTCCAAGCATGGCGGCTTCGTCCACACGCCTCTGGTACGTCTTCAAATTCTTACCTGCCATAATCCTGAACTCAAAACACCCAACATTAGCATGATGATAGATTCAATATATAAATCAAGGCTAGAACTCCAAGATACTTAAATAGAGTACTGCATTGTAACTATGCCGCGGTATCATAGCCACAATTACTTAACTCCACCCAAGTCGCCTAAGTCCTAGAGATAACAAGAAATCAGGTTTTTGAGTCGACATGCAAAGTAAGTTTGCACGTCGATGTAATCAGGAAGAATATGATTCAAGAATGGTAAAACGGTCAAGGTGGTAGGACATGTTTCCTAAGCACGGGTATTCTGATTCGTGTATCGGGTACAATACCCAACTACAAAAGAATCAACCCAACTAACCTATGTCTCTGATACCAAAAGAACCATGTCACGCCCCGCTTCCCAGAGTACGCAAGATTGGACACGTGACATAGCCAACCATACTACCTGTGGGTAGGAAGTATCCATCCACAGTCACATTACGGCTGTAGAGATATCAAGAACGAGATAAAAACTATCTAACACATGTCCAAATCCAGAATAACAAGAGTCAATGATAAATAAGTGCGGAAGCAAATGATCCAATACAATAATAGAAAAGTATGTCCCATAATGCGGGCTCACATCTGGAAATAAGAATGCAGGAAATAAACTAATCACTACAGAACTCACAAATCAGCCTGCTGGCTGAAGTACTCCTGCTCGGTCGGCGACAGTGGTAAAGAATCTGGGCCATGCAAAACCCAGACGTCAGCGCGTCATGTCAACCAATAATATAATATGAACATGGTAATAAGCAATGCAGAAATAAACATGAATAAAGCAATAGTATGAAACAAGCAGTGCAGGGTAGTGTGCAGTGGGTAACCAAACTGTTCTATCGGGTTCCTATTCTAAAGTCTTTGAAATCAATTCGAGTAATCCTCCATGTAACTCAAAGGATATGTCCCGTTACCCCCCGGGACCACGGATCAGGAAAATGGGAACCAATAATGGTTCTGTCCCGTTGCCCCCCGGGACCACGGATCAGGAATGTAAGAGTTACGAATGGCTCTGTCCCGTTACCCCCCGGGACCACGGATCAAGTAATACCCTTTTAAGTTACACTTTAGATTACCCGTTTGATTTCCCCATACCCCCAGGTTATATATGTCAGGTCGGGTATTCAGTAGTCAAGGACTAATGCCAACACAGGATCAGGTAACAGGTCAGGTTTGTCTGGATAGACAACAGGAATGGTCCATGAGGACAATAGGTCAGGTTTGTTGGCATTAGGCATGAGATCAGGTAACAGGTCAGGTCATGGTATATCAGGTTAAGTCGATAGTAAAGGGTACCATGTCCGGTGCATCGGTATATATATATGTCATGTGTAGCAAGGTCAGGTCAATATGTTACACAATCGAAGGTGTGCTCACAACAGGCATAAAATCGAACAAGGAATAACAGCAGGAAATAAGCAATGAATTAAACGACAATAAGCAATTTATTTAATCACATTAGTGCATAGGTATAGTACATACGTTTCATCATATTAGCAAGTTTCGAGCACCCCTTGCGGTGCAATACCGTTATAACAATATCAGAATGAAATGGAACTACCAGTGTATAGGCTATCATCCTTTAAACAGTAAAATGTGGTTAACGGGTAGCTTCGTGATTAGGTTAAAGTGGCAAGCTGAAATTTTAGGTTAATTGTAAAATGTTATATGTCATATTGCAGCCAAAATGAGAAACTAGCTATATCGAGTTAAGTTTGCAGGTTTAACGAGCCAAAATATATATAACTGTTTAGTATAGCATGTAGCAAGTGATACTTGCTTCGACGGTTCGCGAACCGGGAAAAACGGACGTAGCGTCGGCGGAAAAACACGCGACGGACGCACGGTTCACGGATCGAGTCCAAACAACGAACAGTGGGACCACGCGGACCGGGGTACCTCGCTGGAAAGTCGGGTCAAGTCGTCGGCACGGCCGGATTCCGGCGAGATGTCAAAACAGCGACAAAAGTTAGCAAACTACGCACGGACAAATAACAACCAGCGAAGGGAAAAAGGAAGGGGAGAGGTAAGGAGAAGCTTACTGGGATAGCAAGGGTGGCAACCGCGACGGGGTCGACGGCGATGGGGCGCCGGCGAGGAGGCTGCGACGGCAGACTCGGCTGCAGGTGCTGGATCAGGAGATACGGTGAGGAGGGGGAGGAAAAGGCCGGGTTTGGGTTGCAGGTGAAGAGGAGGTGGTCGGCGGTGGCGCAGGTGACGACGAAGAGGGTCGACGGCGGCGTTTTCCGGCGAACTGGAGAAGGTGATAGGGTTGCTGTTTGGGTTCTGTTGCGGCGCCAGCACTCGGGAGGAGGAGGAAGGTGTCGAGATCGAGAAGAGAGGCGAAGGGGGAGACGCTGGTGTCGTCGGCGACGAGTTGAGGCGGCGACGGCGGCCACGGTGGCTGCAGGTGGCTACGGTGCTGGGCGCACGGGGACGTGGGCAAGGAGGATGGAGGGTTGTTGTTGCGACGAGGATGATGGTGGTGGTGGCGTTGGCGTCGGGCTGCGGCGGCGATGGGCGCGGTGGCTGGCTAGGGTGGCTGGCTAGGGTTCTCGTGGTGGTTCTGTGAAAGACGAAGAAGACGAGGGAAATAATATATTTAGGGATAGAGAGAGAGAGGGTTAGAGAGAGAGAGAGATCAGATTCGAGAGAGATAGAGATTAGAGGAAGAGAGAGATAGAGATTAGAGGAAGAGAGAGATAGAGACAGGGACGGAGAGAGGAGAGATAGAGAGGTAGAGAGAGGGTTAGAAGGCAGGGGCCCACGAGGTTTAAGCCTCGTGATTGGCCAGGGAAAAAATTTAAGAAAAGATTTAAAGGATTAAATCGTTATATAAGTAACAGATTTGAGTTATGAATATATTATTATAGTTTAGAATATTTTAATTAAATTGGGATTTTGGCGCTAAATGAAACATTTCCAAATCGCGCCCGGGTTGCGCCCAAAAATTTGAAATTTAAATAAAAGGATTTTAAGCGGGTTCCAAATTTTAAGATGAAGTGTTTTATGATAAAAAAGTATGCCTCCAAGTCGGACACTTGCACGCGCGCGTAGCCGTTCAAACTCGCCCGTTTCACTGAACGGGATGAAAACTCGACGCGCGGACGCTACCACGTGGCTAGGGGTGACGTGTAGGCCAATATAGATATTTTTAATTTCATTTTATGTGCTAAAATTTGTTATACACAAAAATGACTTAGCCAGTTAAAATTTTGCAATAAGAACCAAACAAGCAAGATAAATGAAATGAGCAATATCGAACACTCAACCAGTAACAGAAATAGTAGTATTGGGCTTGGGTGTTACACGCGCTGTGCTTGATTGACCATAACCAGAAGTCTTCAGCCGAAGCGGTTGAGAAAAACTGATAAGTGTTGTATCTCATATGATTATGAGTTTTACATCAGCATGACTTATCGGGTTATTGGGGGTCTGACAGTTTCTACCCCCGGACACGGTATTGTCACGCTCCGCTTCCCAGTATACGGGTAAGAAGACGCGACGAGGCTCGCTACGTTTTTACTCAGAAATAAACACGCTAAGCGTAACTAAGCAATATAATGAGTGTACATAAGAAACAAAACAATAGATGTAACTGAACAACAACTTTTATTTATTAAATGTTTCTTTACAAGTACAACTTAAAATGTAAATACAGGAATGGAAAGCAATGACTAAACAATGACATGAACTGAAAATAAAATATATAAAAGTATCTAGAGCTCTAGGTCAATGGCGAACTTGTCACGCCCCGCTTCCCAAAATACGGAATACGTGGGTGATAAGGCCAGCCATGCTCCTACGATCAAGGAAAAATCCTGTCGTAGTCATATTTCGGTTTCTAACATTATATGGTAATCAGTAAAATACAACACGGATAAAGAGAATAATGTCACTAGAACTATCGGATATAACAGAAACTGAGCGCAAAGGAAGTAAACAAAAAAAAAACTAACCAGGGACATAAAAGGGAAAGATACAGCTGGTTCACTTATCAGGATCTCCGCGGTCTTCTCGAGATCAATCGAATCCACTTCTATCACTGAACATGCATACTCAGGTCGGCAGGGAGACACAATAGCAATATTATGTTAATAATAATGAAGCAAGAAATAAGTGTAATAACGGTGGAGATAATATATGCAGGTAATCGATATGTCAATAATCAATGCAATGTACGACCTGTTCCTACTGGATTCTAAGTCAATTTTGAAATCGAGTTGCGGAAATGAATGATCATATTTAACGAGGGTCTTGTACGTACCCGAGACTACGGCCCACTGTTTCCCGGGACATAATCCTGTCAGCCGGACCGCTAGGTCCAAACCTATTATATATATATATATATATATATATATATATATATATATATATGAGTCGCTGTTCGAATGATCATCCTCTAAAGTCCCTGTTCGAACTAAATACATGTTCCTTTCCACTTCGATTTTCTCTTTTCCCCCAGGTTTCACTATCTATAAGTATCGGCTAGTTGTGTATAAGTACGCACAATTAACACTGCTTTGTTCACTATTCACTGTGTCGTTCACTATCACGAATCATTCATTTTTTACTGGCGTACTTGACACATCTAAACCGATACCATTCACGCTCGACAATGCATTATACACTGAGAATTAATAAGAACGCTTACTATCGCTAAGGGTATTGAAGTCAGGTAAAAAGTGAATTATGTCGCCAAACAAATCATATGCAATACAAGTCATTACGCGTCTTATGAACTTATAAAAATCGCATTAAACCATACGTTCAGAATTAAGTAAAATGATACAAAAACAGTAAAAAGTAAATTTAATTAACAGTTCAAAATTGGTTTCAAGTCAATTAGGTCTCGGGTTTATGAATTACAGTCATTTCTTTTTAAGTGTTCCTGGCTGGAAATTCAGTTCCTGAACTGAAAGTACATTTTGTAACACAGTTTTCACCCAGTTGGGATCATAATTAGACGACACTACTGTTGGATAATATTTAAGTTTATTGGTTAGGCTTACAACGCACTAGATGGATCGATAATATCCTTTGTGTGAGGGGAGTTATGCATTATTTAAGATTGGGATATACGTTATGTCCCTGCTTGGGACGACAGTATGTACTGATGATTTAAAATATAATTAAAATAGCAAACGATAGTGAAAACGAATGAAACCACCTCCAATAGTTAGATAACAGATTAATCTTTGCAACGGTATAAGGTTCCACATAATACCATTTTCACACAAAGTTGTAAAAGTATTTTATTTCAAGTGTCGACAGGCAGTGCTGCTTTGGACTGCAGTCCAAAGCCGCATTCCCGAATTGTTTTAGTCACCTCTATAAAATAGAAACAAAATATAAATTATATAGGGTTCTAGGTTGTCGAGTTATCTTCGATACGAGCCCTTGAATACAATATTTTGGTGTGTATCTAATTTACTATGATTTTCACAAATTTCAGGTACGGAAAGTTTCAGATTTGGCGGATCTAAATGGGGATGACATTTCACGGTGATAGGGTCCGTATTTTCGACCCAACTCTTTACATAGTATTCATTATTGCTAAGGTAATCCGTTACACCTAAGTTCCGTCATTTTAAGAGGGTTTTTAGCTTAGGGTTTACATCGAGCACCTATAATAAACATTTGATTCGCAACCGAAATGCTCGTTTGTTTCAACCAATAAACGGTATTTAATTCTACAATTTCCTTACAACGTTATCACTAGCTTCTAGACTTGATTTTATCTCAAACAATAGTACTAAGATTAAGATATGGCTTATTATTAAATCGCAATGGTAATTTTTTGATATAGTTCGTATGCATCGATATAAATATAGTATAGCATGTAAGCAAGTATTTGAACTTGCCTGACGACGAATCGACGACGACAACGGCACGACAGCGACACGGCAATAGTACGGCAGCAACAATAATCTATGGCGACGGCATGACGCAAACACGATAAGGGTTGGCCTCGGTGGAGCTTGATTCTTGGGCTTTATGGCTCGGTGGGTGCGACGGGCGTGCGTTGGCGTTGCGACGGCTACAGCTTTGACGATGATGCCGGCCATAGAGACCGAAGCCAAGGCTTTTATGGCGACGACGGCGACTGGAATAGCGGAGGTTGCGACGTTTTTAAGCACTCGACGAAATGTCGGGCTCGACTTGGCTTCGATGATGGCAACGATTATGGCGGTAGTGATGATTATGGCGACGGCGGCTACTAGAGGGAGCTCGGACGGCTATTGTGGCAGTGAGGTGCAGTGGCCCAGTCAACGGCGACGGTGTCAACAAGGTGGTTGGGTTGGGAAGTGAGAGGGAGGCAAGCTGTTGCGGCGGAAGGTGCAGTGACGGTGCAGAGGTGTTGAGGTGGCAGTGGTGAGGAGGTGGTGGCAATCTCGACGGCGGCGACAGGGGGTTGAGGGTTCGCCGGTAGTGGGAGGAGGCGCGGGTGAAGGGAGAGGAGGTTGGCGTTGGTGATGGAGAAAGAAGGAGGTGCCGGTGAGTTTATGAGGGTAGTGTTGGGTTGTGAGGTCGACGGCAAGGTGAGCTCTGACGACGGCGAGGTGCAGGCGAGGTCGGGTTGATGGGTTCGATCGGGGAAGATGGGTTCGGGGAAAGGGGAGAGGAGAGGGGAGGGGAGGGAGAGGGAGGTGAGGTGAGCGGTGGGGGCGAGGTCATGGCGACAGGGTCGGAGCTCCGACGAGGGTGCAGGCGAGATCGCAGTGGGGAGAGAGATAGATAAAAGAGAGAGTGAGCGAGAGAGAAAGAGAACGAGAGGGAGAGAGAGAGAAGTTGATAGAGCGAGAGGGGAGAGAGAGGGATAGAGTATAGAGAGAGAGAGAGAGTAAATGAAAATAATTAAATAATGATTTTGGTAATTAATTTGGGGTATAGAATTTAATGGGAGTTGATTTGGGTATAAAGTGGGAGTAAGGGTGTTGGGTTATAGGGTTAAGGCTTTGGGCCATTGGGTATTAGGCCAAGGGAAAATAAAGAGTGGGAAAGAGATATAGTGAGGGTTTGGGTTAGACAATTGGGTTTAAAAGAAAATGAAAAGGGTTTTTTAAATACATCTCAATAAAATCAACAACAATTGATACAGTTAATTAAAATTAATGAAATTAATTAATATTTCTTAAAACTAAATCAGTCTTCATAAATATCAAAACGATGGCCCATAATTCAGGGTTAAGGTTTTTATGTGGGTTTTAGTTTACAAAAGAAGTTAAATGGGTTTAATTTGTTATCATGGGTTTTGAGCCCTAAAGTAAAAGAAATAAAATGAAGAGAGAGTGTGGGAGCCTACGCTAAGGGTTTAGATTTATGTATTAAAATATAATGAAAGTCGAAAACTTTATAGGTAAATTTTAGAGGATATTAGGAAAACAAAACAGGTAATATTGGAGAAAAATTGTAAAAGCGAATAAAATTTTGTAAGGGCGACGGAATAATAGTTGTTGGGGGTCAAAATTACACCCCGTTGTCCAAATCCAAGTCCAAGTCAAAGTCAACTCCCAGCCAGGTGGGCCCAAGCCTAGGCCAAGTGGGCCCATGCCCAATTCGAGCCTTGCGGTCGGTCCCCCATACCAAAATGAAATCATATAATAAATAATTTTGATGTAATTTTGTATGCATGATTAGGCATACAGCCAAATTTTTGTAAAGTCCATGGCTCATGTGCAAAATAAATGAGCACATGAGATATGGGATGAGCAAAATGCCATTTTGTAAAGCCCAATAGGCTATTTGTAAGTTTGTAAGCCTATAAAAGGCAACATGATAATGAAATAAAAAAAATAATTCATTCTCTCAAATTCTAGGGTTTGTGCCTCCTTCCCCTTTTTCAAGGTTCTAAAACCTTCTCACTCTTTTGAATTAAATCAAGAGTTTTACTCTTCCTTTTCCAAAATTAAATAGTTTTTCACCATAAAACCCTTGAAGGGGAGCTCGGATCTACCATCAAATCCCTAGAATGGGAGATTTTAAGTCTCACCTCTTCTTTTTCCACCAAGATCCAGCCAACATATAGGAAGAAAAAGGATACCCATCTCCAAAAATCTCATTCCAAGAGAATCCGAGGCTCAAAAGAAAATCCAGAGATTTGTAGGAGTTTAACTCCATTCAAAATATGTTGGAGTTTAACTCCATAAATTAACCCCCTTTTAGGAGTTTAACTCCAAATCTATACATAATCCCTGTTAGGAGTTCAACTCCAAAGCCCCCTTGGGAGTTCAACTCCTAACCCAGCGGCTAAGCCACTTTTATCGCTGGTGTTTCCGACGGTCGCATGCCGCGTACGTGATCCATGGGCGCCCAGTGGTTTATTGCAGGACACGTGACCCGCGGGCGCTAAGCGTCCACGTGCGCCTCATGCGACCCGCGGGTGCTCAGCGCCCCATGGTCGCGTGCAGCTCACGTGACCCGTTGGCGCCCAGCGGTCGCGTACTGCGCGCGTGACCCACGGGCGTCCAGCGGCCACGTACTACACGCGTGACCCGCGTGAATCCAGCGGTTGCATGTTGCGCACATGACCCGCGGGCGCCAAGCGCCCACGCGCCAGGCACGTGACCCGTGGGTGTCCAGCGCCCACGTGCCATGTATGCGTCTTTAAGACGCTCCTCACCCCTCATTCTCCGCGCACTCCACACCAGAAACACGTCCCCCGTTAGGAAAATTTTTCTAACGGGGTGCTGCCCCGCACCCCGCAAAGGGGTTCCTAGCCCCTTTGACCTCTAGCCCGCTATACGAATAGCGGGACCTCCGTAAAACTCTGCGGGGCTCCCGGTATATCCAAAACCCCCTTTAAAACACAACACTACACATTGAGTTCGCATGACCTGTTTGACCCGTCAATCGGAGGTTCTTTCGCTCCAAAGGCGAGGGGTAATTAACGGCAGCTTAGTCCGCGGCTGCCGGAGATTCGGATCCCTACAATCAATAAACCCCAGCCTATCCTAGCCAGGGAAAATCTGTAGTACGCCTGACAAGTGCGCACGTATTCCCATCTCAATGGGGTGACGAAAAACACCCTACAATAGTATATGGGTTGTATAATAGCTTATATCAAATACGTCGCACGTAAACTAAAATCGTTGCTTATATTATATCAAATGATAATGAAATAGTGCGAAATTATGCGTTACATATAAAATACCATATACTAACGACAACCTATTAAAAATAAAAAGAATATTTTAAAATACCGCATTACGTGTACATGGTATTACAGAACTGCTCCAAGTTTTCTGTACTGGGCTCAACCTCTAGAGAGTCCGATCCACCTGACAACATTCCAAAGAAAAAAAAGAAGGAATATCGTCAGCGAACAATCGTTCGGTAAGTCCTAAAAATAGGTAAGAATAGACAGATGAGAATATAACTGGTATATTGTAATCTTTGTTGTTCTGTTAACGCAGTTGTTTGTAACTTGGTACAGAATATGCCAGTGTATACGAGAGGAGTCCCACTATTTCAGAGACTAAGGAATACGGAGCATAAGGAACCGTTAAGCTACAGTACAATATCAATGGATATTCAGGTTAGGTGTATTAAAGTGACTATCTCGTGCTATTTCTAACACATTCCGTACCAGTCTACCCATTTAAAACCCCGTAATGTCTTTTGTATTGATTGTATTGTTTTGTTTTATAAATGAAAGACTTGCCAAAACCATGATATCATGTAAATGGAATGGATATAAATGGATAGGCATGTAATCAGAGTATATTCATGGTTCGGTTCGGTCGAGTCATGTTGATATAGATTGAATTCTGGTATAAATGGATTCATGTTGTATTGTAGTTATACTTGAATTCAATTCAAGTCAAATTATTTTCAGATTTGACCGTGACTTGAACTGAGTCGGACTTTTAAACATAATTGAAGTCTTGATTTATGTTTTGGAGCTATCGGTAACTGCTGCACATGGACGGCAGGATTTGTGTTTTTTTTTCAAGACAATTACCGTATTGATAACCCCATTTTTAGGTTGTCTATATTAGATAGGCAAGCACCCATATTCTCCGGCTTCCTGAGGCTCAAGAGAGCTGGTCCCGTTTAAACCTATGTTTACTAAGGTTCTTATTGTAAATTAATATAACTTGATGGGGTTTTATGAAAAATAGTTTTGATATATTTTCAAAATACACCTTAAGTATTTTAATTATCGTCTTTAGGGTTTTCATAATTGTAATTTTTATAAAATGAAATATTCTAGTGGATGTAACCTAGATTTCATTGTATATGGTATTTTATTATAATATTGGAATTGTATAGATTTGTAATGGTAGTTTCATGAAATTTGTGATTTTTTTGATTTAGAAAACATAGAATATATATAATTTATATTTAAAGTAGATATTTTGATAATATTTATGCATATATATATTTATAAAAATAGAACTTATTTATTAAATAGAAATCACATTTTTCTTAAAAATTGCATTAAAAATTCCATTGAGATCGGATGCTCCTTGAGGAGGTCTGCATCTCGCTCTACTAGGCCCGAGAATGTGCGATAACCCGCATCATCCCGATCGGGGTTCCCCAAAATGGGTTGTAGAGGTGCATTTGCAAGGAATTAAATAATACACTTTTAAAGAAAACGGTTTTTGAATGTTTATGATATTTAAATGTAAACTCGTATTTGATCCCACAAACTAACGTTCCAAAAGTCATCTTGCTATGTCAAGAATAAGTGTTGTCATTGTTCCCGCCAAAATTTTCGGTCAAGGGCTACTTGTTCTCTTATAAAAAAGGGGGGAGTCCTCAAAATTTGGCCTCACGTGTTAAACACGCGAGCGTTTATATGCAAAGCATGTAAGCGCTGAAAGAAAATAACTAAGGGCCAAACAGGCCTCACGTGTAAAGCACGTGAGCACCCATATACAAAGCATATGAGCGCTGAAAATAAATCACCAATGGCCAAACAGGCCTCACGTGTAAAACACGTGAGCGCTCATATGCAAAGCATATGAGCGCTGAACATAAACAGACTAAAACCCACACTAGGGGTCACGTGTTAAACACGTGAGTTATCTTTCCGTTCACATGCAAAGTATGTGAGGGCCCCAATCTAAAATGCTCCAATCAAATTCTAGAATTAAATTATATTAGGGAAATATTTTTTTGATTTTTCTCAAAATAGAAAGATCTTCTTTGTTAAACAGAGGACCTTTGGATCAAAAATCCAACGGTGATCATCTGGTAGGATAAAATTCTATCACAGGAAAATATTTTCCTAATCTTATTAAACTAACAAGATATTCATATGATAAGAATAAAATTCTGTGTTAACAAGATATCGATATTAAGAAAATAGATTTCTGATCTGGTTAAACTAAAAAGATATGATAGAATAAAATTCTAATCTTGTTAAAACTAACAAAATATTCACAATCTTGTTAAAACAAACAAGAAATATTTTCTGTTAAACAGAAAGCCCTTGGATTAAAAATCCAACGGTGAATAAAATTCACCGATTGATCTAAAAGATCATCGAATCAATCATGATCTCTCAATGAGAGATTCCCTTAACAAATTGATTCTTGTTCTTCTTATATAAATAGAAGCAAGGAGAGGAGAAAATGGGGAAGATAGAAAGACACAGGGGAGAGGGGAAGAAAAATAGAGAGAGAATTTAATTCTCTAAAAAGAGGAGACCACCCCATAAGCTTCTAAAAAAATATACAGAAACCGCCCAAAAGCTCCCACAAAACAAAAGTGAATTTAATTCTCAAAGCAAGAGTTTAACTCTTCTAAAAAAACTTAGTTCTTCATTTGGTTGAGGTCCGCAGAAGCAGATCACTCCATAAGTTGAGAATTTAATTCTCATCGGGAAAATTCTGTCATGCGGATTCAAAACTTAGGGGAAAGGACTGAGTTTGAAGAATTTAATTCTTCCAAAAAGATATAGGAATTTAATTTCTCTGATAAAACTAGGGTTTAACCCTGCAAAAGAATTTAATTCTTATAAAATAAGGGACCTAAAATTCTCAAAACTCAGATTACAATCTCTGTGCATGTAAAAGAAAAGACTGGGAATTCATTAGTGTTCGACGTTATAACAAAGGCTCACATGTTCCCACGTGAGCGCCTATGAGGAACAAAAAAGGAAGGACTGATATTGAATCACGTGCTCCCACGTGACCCCCAAATAGTTTCTTGACACTTATATGGAAAAGGGAAAAATTCCAAAGACAACGCTCACATTTTGAGCACCTCACGTGTTCGCACGTGAGAGTCATATGAGCTAAATGCTTAGCACTTATAAAAGGAAGAGGGAATAAGTCCAAAGAGTCAGTGCCCAACTTTGGGGCGCCTCACGTGTCCACACGTGATGGCTATAAGACTTAAGTGTTTAACACTTGAAGTGCCTCACGTGCCACACGTGAGCGCCCCAAATTTCAGTGTTTAACACTACTTTAGAGACTCACGTGGGAGCATGTGAGCGCCAAACAAATATCAGTGTTTAACATTATAAGAGGCCAACCTCAGCCTAAATTAGCCAAGTCTCCTGATGCCAAAACCTTTTTGATCACCAATCAACCGAGCCCTCCTATACTCAGGTCTCTCTAAATCGATCTTAGTTCCAAAGACGACTAATGATCTCCTAACAGATGGTATCTAAAATGATGTTCACTCCACCATGATCTCCCTTCAATCTGAAATTCGGTTCAAGGATACATCTCTCTACAGCTCTGATACATGTCGTTGTAATTCTTCAATGTCTTCAGAGAGGTGGAGGGTCCCGACAACCAACAACTCTTGGGTGAACTCCCAGATCGATGAGCACATCCCACTATGGACCGTAACGCCCTTAAACTAGCTATGGACCGCAACGTCCTTAAACTAGCAACGGACCAAAACGTCCTTAAACTAAAGTAATAGAGCCCAAATGCTCTTTTGTTGGGTCTGAATGATCCCAAAATCCTGTTGAGTAGATCTTAGTCTAAAATTAGACTAACATATTCTCAACAACCATTTAAGTTGATCTTAATCTCAAACGAGATTAACGATCCTTAAATCAAACCAAACCCAAATTTAAGAATATACGGATTTGGACTAATCCACGCCCTACGGGCGGCAACATAAATTAGTCTCCGTATACAATCCACGGGCAACCAAAAATAAAACAAACACACACGACACGAAGTGACCTTCTGAAGCAGGAGAAAGTGGTTATCGCTACACGGTAACGTAATTAATTACAGGGGTTTGTACCTGCAGGGAAGAGCGTCCCCATAATCAAAACCCCCTCAGAAACGAGGGGGAATCTGACGAAGTCTGCTACAACGGCCGCATCCGTCCAAACCTCCGATACACGGTGCCATAAATCAACTTGGCACATTCGGAGAGGTGGACGGATAAACCTAAATAGCATCTGCCGCCAAATTCAGGCAAGACGTTTGTCTTTCCTGTTTTCGGCGGTAAACAGATTCTGGCACGCCTGGTGGGACCTTTTCCTCTTTCCACTCCACACTTCGTGTGTCGTGTTTTTCCGCGATCAAATAATCGCGGTATATATATTTGTGGTTGCCCTTGGGTGATGGGATACTGAAGCCAGCGTTTCATCTCTATGAAGAATGACGTTTGCCTCCCACCCTAGCAGCTCAGGCTCTGTCATATCCGGTGAAATCAAGTATGGGCTACTTGCAGCCTCAAATATCTGCAATCCGGCTCTTCAAGAAATCAACGGGCTTCTTTGGGTCGATACTCCCACCTCCCACCCTCAGTACCTCAACGTCGAAAGAGGAAGCCCAGAAAAAGTCTGTCTTCTACAGGCTGGCTCCACAAGCAGCAGCTTTGCCGATGGAATCAGTTCTCAAACAACTGGCACCTGCCAAGGACGACGCAGTGGGCAGAATATTCAAGCTCTCAAAGGAAACAGGGGGCAGGCTCGGCAAAATTCTAAAACTAATCAAATCCCGGCCGTAAGAAACGGTCAACGTCGATATCGGCATCATACAAAATGAGCTGGGGGCAGTTCTCCGTATGGTCCTGTTTCAACCCCAGTGGTGAATGTTGTTGTTCCAACTGGGAACAGTTTCAAACTGTTGCGAAGGGCCAGACAAAATTCTCCTACCGTAATGTTGAAGAAATGTCCGCAGCCCATGGAGATCCCACGAGAGCAGAAACCTGTTCGCTCCCTAAAACAATTTTCCTCATCTATATATAAGTGTGGAAGCAGTTGAAGGTCTCTGTCGTCAACCATGGCTCTTTCCCTAGATGTCAGCCAAATTTTGACAAATCCCCTTTCAAATACAAGGGGACTCATCCCAAGATGAATCCTGATACAGCGGTTCTTCCCAAAACCAAAGCGCCTTTTCACAAAAAGAGAGGTCTAATAGAGCTCAAGTGCCCGAAGCAAACTCCAAACACCCCAAGCCTGGGGGCATGGTGGTTCACATAATCCATATGGTGAAATCCAAAGACGAAGTTTGAGCTTCTACTAGTCACCGACCTCAAACTCGGTCCCTGACAAAGGTTCAACCGCAACGTGAAAAGCTGCAGGAGATGCTCGCTCATGCAGCAACAAATGCTAATCCGTCGCCTAGGGAAAATCCCGAGGACGCACTCGAAGAAAGAATAGAGAAGGAGTCGGATATTGATTTCCCAAAGCGCGCTCTAAAAAAGAGAGATGAAGGAGCGGCAGAAATGTCCACTAAAATGAACCAGATGGCCTTTTTGATTCGGAATATGGCTAGAATGATGGTTCAATCGGAACCACTGACAAATGAACCGCTGGTAGTCGGTCTTAAAGATAAGGATGACATTTTAAATTCTCTGCAGATCTCATCAACGGCTGAAGAGGAAATGATTCCTAAAAGAAAAGCTGGACACATATATCACTCAGCGAATCAAAGCTCACTACGCCAGTGAAGCTGATCAATCAAGACTGGTCGGCCGTATCCGACGTGGTACGATCAAATACAATACCCGCCAGAGTACACACTTCTAACGTTCCACATATACAAAGGAACTAGGAATCCTCACCAGAACATCGCGCAATTTATGTGCGGTAACACTAGAGAGAATGATATACTTCTTCTCTGACAGTTCGTCAGCTGTCTGGCGGGCATTGCCTTCGAATGGTATGCGGAACTTCCGAATGACTCTGTGAATACCTTTAACGAGATGGAGATTCTCTTCTGTCAGAGATTCGCTGGTGTGAATAAACGCGCTACCGTAACGACGTTGGTCAATGAAAGGGTTAGACTGAATGAAACTTGGGTTCAATATGTTACCCAATGGCCAAATTTCTGGTCAAAATGTGAGCAACGTACCGATGAAGCTGCAGCTGTGAGAATGTTCATAGCCACCCTTGACCCAAATTCAAAAGGCGTCCTCGTATATGGCCCTCTTCAAGCCGACGACCTTCCAAGAATTCATGGATAAAATGGCTCGATTGTATCAAATGGGTCAAGACACTTTCTCATCTGATGATGACGAGTGAAAAGCGGAGGCAAGATGGCGTTTGTCTCCTATGCTCAACAAAAATAAGCGGCTCTGAAGCAACCTGTCACCAAAATAGCGACGTCGTGGGTACTCGTTCCCCCCGAGATATACACATGGGGCATATTCCTTACTGGCGGAAGAATCTCTATGTAGAATGGTCCTTTCTTCTCAAAAGACAGGAAGGATATTAAGGGGCCTACAAACAGCCCCCACAATCTAGTGGAATACCCTGCTAAAAAAACAAAACGGTACGTCCACTAGCAAAATGGGCACGGATGAAAACCCGAAAGGGCGCCGTGAGTAAAAACAGCAGGACTGCCGACGAGCTTGTGAAAACCCGGAAGGGCGCAATCTCGTTAAAAAAATAACAATAAAAAAACGGTACGTCCACAAGCAAGATGAGCACGGATGAAAACCCGAAAGGGCGCCGTGAGTAAAAAACAGCAAGACTGCCGGCGAGCTTGTGAAAACTCAGAAGGGCGCAACCTCGTTGAAATAAATACACTTACGAGATCCTCACAACTCGTGAGGAGAATCCCCCTGTGAGACCTTCACGGCTCATAGGATTCAAAAGCCTTAAGTTACATGGATCTAGACCTGTTCTTACGCCGTCATATCTCTCAAATTACCCTATGACGGTCCATATTGACCCTTGTATATAATCTATGGGCACGAATAAATATTCTTTGCCAAGTTCTACAAATGGCAAGAAATGCCCCCATATGGTGAATAACACTTGTAGGTCTTCTCGACTTATAAGGAGAAAACACTCTTGGAAGATCCTTATGACTTACAAAAGAAGACATTACTTAGGAATCCCCATGATTCTTAAGGAGAAAATACGCCTATGAGATCCTCACAACTCGTAGGGAGAAAACCCATTATGAGACCCTTACGGCTCGTAAAGTCAAAAGTCTTAGTCAACAGGATCCTACCCTGTCTACTAAGCCACCTTTGTCCAAATCGACAGGGGCAAATGATGATTTGCTCATGGCACTATTCCAGTTGTAGCGATGCTGATGCCTAAATCGGTATCAAATTCCGAGTCCTCTCAAGGCAAATGATGAGTCGCTCCTGGCAATACCTCAGTTATAGCGATACAGATGCTTAAACAGGTGTCAAACTCCAAAGTCAACCTCTCCGGCAAATGCCATCCCTACAACCATCCAATGAAGAAGGGGACCCCGTTTGTCTAGGATCAGAAATGCCAAAGTGCACGGGAAAAAATCAAGCAATACCTGTAGAATCCGCCGGTACTGACCGCCCCGGTTAAAGGAAAGCCCCTCATCCTGTACACAACAACCCTTGAGGGTTCTTTAGGCGCGCTATGGGCACAAGAGAACGACCAAGGGAAGGAGAGAGCTCTTTACTATTTGAGTCGAGTTCTTCTGGGGGCAAAAAACAACTACTCCCCCATTGAAAAGCATTGCCTGGCACTGATCTTCATGATAACGAAGCTCAGGCATTATGCATTGGCGCATGAGGTTCATCTCATATCAAAGGTAGATCCTCTGAAATACTTGATGTCAAAAACCATACTAACAGGAAGGCTTTCCAGATGGTCCCTCCTCTTGATGGAGTTCTCGATAATATATCGACCCCTCAAGGCAGTAAAGGGCCAGGCCATCGCCAACTTTCTCGCTGAGGATCCAATACCAGCCGATTCTCCCTTAAATTGGGAATTGCCAGACGAACACGCATTCGATGCAATCGAAGGGAAGACGGAAGGAAATAATTCCCGATGGGAACTATACTTCGACGGGGCATCTTTCATGAAGAAGCGAAATCACAACAACCCCATAATCAAATCTGGGGTAGGCCTTATCTTCGTGACTCCATAAGGAGGGATAATGCGTTTTGCCCTTCCCTTAACGGAGCCAAGAACAAACAACAAAGCGGAATATGAAGCTTTGATAGCAAGTCTTGAGATCGCTGTTGACATGGGGATCGAAAACCTCCTCATATATGGAGACACCCAGCTGATCGTTAGCCAAGTAAATGACGACCATCAGACGTGCAAGCCGGAGTTGGTAAAATATGGCGAAAGAGTGCAGCATTTGCTGACTCAAATCCCTTCCTACATTCTGGAAAGCATACCATGAGTGGAAAATAGCAAGGCATATGCGTTAGACAAACTCACTAAAGAACTGGCTGACGAAAACCTCGATGACGTAAGGATCATTGTGCAAAGTCGCCGGATTCTCGCGCGAGCAGAAATATCTCCGGAGTCGTCTGAATAAAAGGAAGCGGCCGAACAAACGACATTCTAATTAGAGGATGAAGAAAAGGCAAAAGATTGGGGAGAAGTCTTTGTAGACTACTTGAAATCTCATCATATGCCCGAAGACGCGTCGTCAAGACATTGTTAGATATATGTATGCCCTAGAGGCCATTACTGTACATACGATGTATATTGTAGTGGATGCTGGACATATATAGTGATGACTTTCTTGCTCGATATGATAGTATGCTATCAGGTTGCTCATTATCTTAACAAGTACACCGATTGTCTCTATGTTACATGTTGATACAGCCCTTAGGATGAGTACTTGGCTACCAGGATTATGATGTAGATCATACTAGTGGGGACATGGTTGTCGATAAGTACATCCTTCAAATGTTCCTAGTCGTGGGTGTATCGAGACAGGGCATCGATATATCAGAGTAGACTAGCATATAGCTTCTCGACCCATATAGATGGGCGATGGATGATCCCATATCCATTGGTGTTTGACATCAGAGATGGTATACGGGTGCTCAGTGGAGACTAGGTACACTGGACGGACTCGCCGAGAACTCCCAGATGGTATTATACCTAACGTGAGATGGCAGTTCTCTGGTGACACTAGTACAGGTTAGTCTGTAGACCCGAGATCGTCATAGAGTCTTGTGTGGTTCCCACTGTACTTTGATTTCCACCTTACCACGTTCAAGAGAACGTGCAAAACGGTGGCTTTTGGGTACAATCCCGAATCATATGGAGGCAATGAGTGATAGGAGGGGTTTCGTCTCTCCCGGTATAGGGAGTTGATGTTGCGCTGTGCTCGATTGGCTATAACAGGAAGTCCCTGGCCAGGGCTACTTCAGAGATGTACTGGTAAGTGTTATCAGTAATTTCTCGACCCGTTATGAGCCTTATATCGACACGACTTATCGAGTTACGGGGGTCTGACGTTTACCACCCCTAGACGAGATATGCGACATATCAGACGAAGAGACCGGACTGTACGGCAGTGTTACTGATTGGATTCGCATGAGTATGAGCAGGCTTACTTGTTGATCTTCTGATCGCTCAATACCCGGGTGGCCATTACGTTTAGCAGACCGCTTGCGGCTTGTGGGTGTTTAATATGATCATCGCCTACTGCCAACGTATTGACGAGTCTTTAGAGTCCTACACAGAGGTTTCTTGGCTCAAGAGAAACGGAGTAGCAGCACATATGTGATATGTGCGGAACCGAGATTGATACGATATGAGATACTTTATCCTATTCTCGCGAATTGTGACATTGGTCGGTTATATGCGATATAGCCGGGTTATCAGATCAAGTGTTGATTCGATAAGTTGTTACATATGATATTAGTCGGTTATATGTGATATAGCCGGATTATTAAATCAAGAGTTGATTTGATAATCTAATGTATAATTATATATTTGATATATTACATTACATTAACTAATATTAGCTCACTTAAGATTTCTTTTCTCACTTGATGTGCACATTGTATATATGTGATATATATATATATATATATATATATATATATATATATATATATATATTTGTGTACATGTATTTGTCATGCTAGGTTACACATGCAACATAGTTGTGTGAGACTTACACCATGCTAGGGTTAGGTTAAGGTTTTATTTATTGTTAAGTAAATTCAAAAATTGTGGAATTAGTCATGGTTAGGGTTTGTAGAAACTTGTAGAACCATTGACTTTCTCCACCTCTTTTGTTTTACTTAAAGATATTTGTTAACCTAACCTTTAACCCTTATTCATAGTTTAGTCTCTACAAGGGTTAGTGTATGTGATACACTCACCATGGTTGCATTTCTAACCTTACTTGATTATTCTTCACTTGGTAAATTCCATGAGTTCATTCTTCTTCCTCTTCCTCAAAGCTTTCTAGCTTCAATGGAGATGTGAGAAAAAATGTGAGAAACTCAAATCTAAAGTGAGCCCACTTCCTACTTCATCATCCTCTTCTACTTTTCATTTAGTATAGTGTGTTTGCTTCACTAATTCCATAATTAGTGAAGAGAAGGCTTGGGTTAGTGTCTCGTTGACGTAGATCATCTTCGGCCTCGAAGACTTCGAAGCAAGTATGTTCGTTTCTTCAAGGGAGCCTCTGTAGAGTCCGGGACTTCATGATCGCAGCGAAGGGATGACTACACGGAGCTAATGAAGTGAAGGACCAGTCTACAAAGGTTGTATTCCTTGTTCGCTTTTAGTTACAAAGTGTTTGTATATTTTTCCGTCGGATTTCTAGTTAACGATTCTAAGTTAGGGTTAGCTAGAACGACAAATTTTTGAATTTGGTATGGACGATACCTCCCGAAACCTTACTGCCGTCCTAGGTAACCCTGCAGACATCAGCTCATGAAACAAGCTCTATCCTTCGCCTTCGTCAATGATACTCTATATAAGAGATCGTTTGATAGTTTGTGGCTAAGATGCTTAGGACCGGAAGAAGCAAGGAAAGTCGTCCAAGAAACTCATGATGGACTCTGTGGTTCCCATCAAGCCGGGCCAAAGATGAAGCTGAAAATCAAAAGATTAGGTTACTATTGGCTCACGATGATTCAGGACTGTCTTGAATATGCGAAGCAGTGTCACTCATGCCAAATTCACGGGGACTTCATTCACCAGCATCCAAATCTGCTACACCCAACATTGGCTAGCTGGCCATTTGAAATGTGGGGAACCGATATAATCGGGCCCATCGAACCAGTATCATCCAAGAGACATCGGTTCATACTAGCAACAACCGATTACTTCTCTAAGTGGGCAGAAGCAATACCACTAAGAGAGGTGAAGACGGAGAACATCCTCCATTTCTTCAGGACACATGTCATCTATAGGTTCGGCACTCCGCGAAGGATTATCTCGGATAACGAGACTACAGAAGTCATAAGATCAGCCGCTTCGCACAGCAGCATTCAGTCTATAACCCTCAAGCTAATGGTCTAGATGAGGCTTTCAACAAGACCTTGACGAAGATCATAAAGAAGACGGTGTCCAGAAACAGAAAGTATTGGCACGAGAGATTGCATGAAGCTCTCTGGGCTTATCGGACTACGTTCAAGACGGCCATGAATACAACGCCTTTTGCGTTGGTATTTGGAACGGAAGCGGTTCTCCCCTTAGAGATAGAACTACCCTCTTTACGAGTGGCGGTTCGACATGAGCTAATGGATGAAGAAAATTCCCACCTTCGGCTTGAGGAGCTTGATGCCCTCGATGAAACTCGTCTCATGGCGCAGCAAAACTTGGAAGCTTACAAAGCCAGGATGACACGCTCATATGAAGACTGACTAGGACGAAAACATTCCGCCAAGGCGAACTCGTGTTAGTCGTAAAAAGACCTATGATCCCCAATCATGCCAAACGGGGGAAATTCGAGCCAAACTATGATGGTCCGTATATCATAGACAAGGTCTACCAAGATGAGGCCTACTTGCTCATGGATATGTATGGCGAAAGACCCTTCCGGCCAATAAATGGCCGGTTCCTTAAGAAATACTACGCTTGACAAGTCACGGCTTAGGTTAATGATGGATGACGACACTCATGTCCGCTCGCTGTCTTCCTGAGTCCAAACTCTATATGTAGTATCCGGTGAAACCTCGCCTCAAAATCCCGACGGACCGCAACGTCCTTAAACTAGCTGTGGACCGAGATGTCCCTAAACTAATAATAGACCGTAATATCCTTAAACTAAGTACGTCGCTTTAAACACAGCGATAGTGGAACTCAAGTCCACGAGTCCTAGCGGTGAGGACTGTAACTCAAATCCCACCGGCAAATAGATGGGTCACATGTAGCGAAACTATTCTCGAGAGTTTCATCGTGCCAAAAAAAAACAGTACGTCCACAAGAAAAACGGGCACGGATGAAACCCGAAAGGGCTCCGTGAGTAAAAACAGCAGGACTGCCGGCGAGTTTGTGAAAACCCGCAGGGGGCAGACTCGTAAAAAAATTCATGCACACTTGCAAGGTCCTCTCGACCTTGTAAGGAGAAAATACCTGCGTGAGATCCTTACGACTCACAAAAGGGAGCAACACACTTAGGGATCCCCAGGAGAAATTGCACTTACGAGATCCTCACGACTCGTAAGAAGAATCCCCCCTATGAGACCTTCACGGCTCATAGGATTCGAAAGCCTTAAGTTACAGAGATCTGAACTTGTTTTTAAGCCATCACATTTCCCAAGTTGCCCCACAGGCGGTCCAATATCGGCCCTTATATACAATCCACGGGCACAAATAAACATTCCCTCATCTACTAGTTCCACCAATGGCGCGAAATTTCCCTATTTGGTGAACAACACTTGTAGGTCCTATGACTTGCAAGGAGAAACTACTCTTGTGAGATCCTTACGACTTACAAGAGAGGATATAACTTAGGAATCCTTACGATTCCTAAGGAGAAAATACACCTATGAGATCCTCACGACTCGTAGGGAGAAACGCCTTTATGAGACCCTTACGGCTCGTAAAGTCGAAAAACCTTAGTCAACAGGATCCTAACCCTGTTTGCTAAGCCACATTTGATCAAATCGACAAAAGCAAATGATGATTCGCTTCTGGCAATATCCTAGTTGTAGCGATACTGATGCCTAAATCGGTATCAAATTCTAAGTCCCTTCACGACAAATGATGATTCGCTCCTGGCATTATTCCAGTCGCAGCGATGCTGATGCTAAAATTGGTATCAGATCTTGAGTCCCATACTCGCAATAAAAAAATGCATATGAAATAGCCGAATGATGGGGCAACTCGCAATAAAAATCAGCGAGCAGAATATATGCATATAAAAACAGCCGAAATGTTTAGGCAACTCGCAATAAAAAGCAATGAGTAAAAAAGAAAAATAGCCGAAATGGTTGGACACCGTGATAAAAAGCCGAAATGATTGGGCAATCGCGACTCTTGCGATATAAAGAGCTGAAATGATAGGGCATCGCGGAAAGAAATAAAAAAAATGAATCATGAAATGAAACTTTTGCCCTACAGGTGAGGTCATATTGACCCCTATATACAATTCATGGGCACAAACGGAAAGGGAACCATATTACCCCCACCGGCTTCATCAAAGGGAAGCCAGATCCAGATTGCTACATCTACAGCCTAGAAATCAACAACGGCGTTCTTTCTTGTTCCAACCAGAAGCAGATACGACGTCAGCAAAACGGAGCCACGGCAAAGTTCCCTAGTTCTAAATCTCGACGGTTCACAGACAACATAGAGACTATCTCGGAGCCACGGCAAAGTCCCCTAGTTCCAAATCTCGACAGTTCACAGACAACTTAGAGATTACCTCGGAGCTATGGCAGAGTCCCTAGTTCCAAGTCTCGACGGCAGCATCCACAGCCTAGAGATCAACAACATCACTCTTCCTCCCTCCAGCAGGATACAGACGCGACATTAACAAACGGAGCCGTGGCAAAGTCCCTTAGTTCCAAATCTCGACGGTTTATAGACAACCTAGAGACTACCTCGAAGCCACGACAAAGTCCCCTAGTTTCAAATCTCGACGGTTCACAGACAACCCAGAGACAATCTCAACATTTGTCGCAATATTGCAGACACAATGTCAACAAATGAAGCAAAGGAAGATCCCTAGCTTCAGGGTCTTGACGGCAACTCAAATGAGACCTGAAAGACTATCGAAGATCATCCCACTCCAGCGCGGAGTGGTCATGACTCATCGGGGCTCCCAAACTGATCCTAAACTCAAGTAAAAAGCGACATGGAATATCCCTAACGCTTGGTCTTTCGACGGTAATATCACCTAGAAGATTACTTGAAGACATCTTGTCCAGCCCTCGAAGGGATCAGAGACACGACAGTCGCGGGGATACTCGAACAACAAGATTGTGTATCGAGGAATACACCGGCCAACGCGACGGTACGACGGGTAAAAAAACCCCTAGTACCACAGACCCTAACAGACTTCTATTAGCAGGAGTTAATTATGACGTTAAGACATCCTTATGAGAACTTTTCGATAATTCTCGACTCGTGGGGAAAATAATGTTATTGCGAGAACTTCTCGACTCGTAGGGAAAAGCTTTAGGCAACGGGGTTAAAGACCTGTTTCCTAAGCACTAGGGCCCTGCAAGTCGGTCAAGATGGACTATTGCATACTATTCACGGGCCACACTCTCCAAAGTCAAATATCGACAAGTAGGGAAACAACCTCTTACGAGTCCTCTTGACTTGTAAAAGGGGAAATTCTCTTGTGAGATCCTTACGACTCTCAAGAGAAAACGCACTTAGGAGTCCTCACGACTCCTAAGTAGAAAATACACCTACAGGATCCTCTCAACTCGTAGGGAGAAAACCCTTTTTGAGATCCTCACGGCTCATAAAGTTGAAAAGTCTTAGGCAGCAGATCTGAACCTGTTTCCTAAGCCATCTCTGCCCTACAAGTAAGCCCAAGATAGACTATTGCATACTATCCACGGGCCACACTCTTCGAAGTCAAATATCGACAAGGAGGGAAGAAACCACTTATGAGTCATCTCGGCCTGTAAGGGAAAAATTTTCTTGTGAGATCTTTACGACTCTCAAGAGAAAACGCACTTAGGAGTCCTCACGACTCCTAAGGAGAAAATACACCTACGGGATCCTCTCGACTCGTAGGGAGAAAAGTCTTTATGAGACCCTCACAGCTCATGAAGTTGAAAAGTCTTGGGCGGTAGGTCCAAACCTATTTCCTAAGCCATCGTTGCTTTACAAGGAAGTCAAGATGGACTATCTGCGGGCCACATTTTCCAAAGCCACATTCGCCAATGAAATAAAGAAGCTACTTACGGGTCCTCACGATTTGTAAGGAAAAATACCCGAGTGAGATCCTTACGACTCACGGAGGCGACGAACACTTAGAAATCTCAAGATTTCTAGGGAGAAAATACACCTATGAGATCCTTACGACCCGCAGGGAAAATAATGTTCTTACGAGAACTTCTCGATTCGTCTTGACTCGCAGGGAAAATCTTGCGGGAACTTCTCAATTCGTCTCGACTCGTAAGGAAAATAATGTCCTTACGAGAACTCCTCGACTCGTCTCGACTCGTAAGGAAAATAATGTCCTTATAAGAACTTCTCGATTCCTCTTGACTCGTAGGGAAAATAATGTTCCCGTGAGAACTTCTCGACTCGTCTCGACTCGTAGGAAAAACAATGTTCCTGCGAGAGCTTCTCGACTCGTCTCGACTCGTAGGGAAAACAATGTTCTGCGAGAACTTCTCGACTCATCTCGACTCGTAGGGAAAACAATGTTCCTGCGAGAACTTCTCGATTCGTCTCGACTCGTAAGGAAAATAATGTCCTTGCGAGAACTTCTCGACTCGTCTCAACTCATAGGAAAAACAATGTTCCTGCGAGAACTTCTCGATCCGTCTCAACTCGTAGGAAAAACAATGTTCCTGCGAGAACTTCTCGATCCGTCTCGACTCTTAGAAAAAAACCTTCTTGAGACCCTTACGGCTCATGAAGATGAAAAAATTCTTAGGCTACAAGGACTCTAAACTTGTCTCCTAAGCCCTCAATTCTATGGCCATGCATAACTCTGCACTACTTCACTTACATACATACTTACGTGGGCAAACTAGTGGGGGGCATTTGTTCTCGCCAAAATTTTCGGCCAAGGGCTACTTGTTCCCTTATAAAAAGTGGGGTGAGTCCTCAAAATTTGGCCTCGCATGTTAAACACGTGAGCGCTTATATGCAAAGTATGTAAGTGCTGAAAGAAAATAATTAAGGGCCAAACAGGCCTCATATGTAAAACACGTGAGCGCTCATATGAGAGTCCTCAAAATTTGGCCTCACATGTTAAACACGTGAGCGTTTATATGCAACGCATGTAAGTGCTGAAAGAAAATAACTGTCATGCCTCGCTTCCCAAAAATACGGAAAACGAGGGATGACTAGGCCAGCCATGCTCCTACGGTCTGGGAATAATCCTGCCGTAGTCATACTTCGGCTTCTAGCATTACATGGTAATCAGTAAACAAAGACAGCAGTTAAGGAAATACATCACTAAAATATTACATCAAATTTTCATTGTTCACAATTCACAAATAAACAGGAAAGAACTACTAACCGAGTTCGAATACAAGATCTCTAGGGAAAACAGAAACGAAGAAAAAGGTACTCCAGACTAGATCTCCATCAGCTCGAAAGGTAAATCCAACTCCTGCGCTGGTTCTTCCTCGAAGTCTGAGCATGCACACTCAGGTCGTCAGAGCGACGTAATAGCAATTTTTATATTAATGACATGAAACATGCAAATACAATAATAACAGTGAAAGTAAAATGCTGATAATCGCTATGTCACTAAATGACGCAAAGTATGATCTGTGTCCCTATCGGTCTCTAAGTCATGTTTGAAATCGTATAGTGGAAAGGAGGATCATGTTTAACAGGAGTCTCGTACATACCCGAGACAACGGCCCACACGCCCGGGACATAACCTTGTCAGCCGGATCGCTAGATCCTACATTATATATATATCACTGCTCGAATGATCATCCTCTAAAATACGGTCCCGCTAAATACGATGCTCTTTCCACTTCGATTTCCCCTTTTCCCCAGGATTACACTATTTATGATTATGATTTAGTCGTGTACAAGTATGCCAATAGCACGGTTTTGTCACTGTTCACTGTATTAATCACTGTCACGAATCATTCACTTTTCCATTGGCGTACTTGACACTCCTAAGACAATATCATTCACGCACGATAATGCAATGTCCATTGATTAATAATGCGCACTAACACTATGTATATGCCAATTGGGTAAGGTATATGTATTTATGTAGTTAACAAGTCATGTATGATATGAACCAATATGCACGTCATAAGCTTACGAAAATTGCAGTAATTCATATGTTCAGAATTAAGCAAAATGATACAAATACGATAACAAGTACACTCTGTCATAAGTTCATAAAAATTTGTTTCAGTTCAATTGGGTTTCTGGTATTCAAGTTACAGCCGTTTCAATTTAAGTGCTCGCTACAGAAAATTCAGTTTCTGAACTGAACGTCCGTTCCGCGGCACAATTTTCACCCAGTTGGGATCAGAATTTAGCAATCCTACAGTTAAAAGAAAATTAGTGTTTTCAGTATAGTTTTCAACGCAATAGACGAATTCTCAATCGCATCTGTACGTCAGAAGTTATACGCTGTTCAACACTAGTATATCAATTCTGTTTCTGTTTGGAACTGCTAGACGTCCTGATCTTTTAAATTGCAGTTTAAATAGTAAAACGACGATAAAATGGGGTGAAATCACTTGCGTTGTTTATCTAACAGATTCATCTTCAATAGAATATAGGGTTCTGCAACGTACGAGTTCAGACAGAGAAGGGGTAATCATTACGAGACAGAAAACAATAACCAGAACTGCTCTGGACTGCAGTCCAGAGCCGCACTCCGAACCAATTCTCGTCATAATTCCAGTACAGAAACAATTAAAAACTTGTACAGGGTTACAGGTCGTCGAGTCGGATTCTATTTGAGCCCTCGAATGCATCATTTCATTATGTACACAATTAATTGTGATTTTAACAAATTTCAGGTGCAGGAAATTCCCAGTTTTTACGGGTGTATTTAGGGGTGTTCGTTTAAGCCATTAACAATCATATCTTTCAATAAAATTTCTACACAGGGTTCATTGCCAGACGGGCCAAAATATGCAATCAAGTTCCGTCAAATTAAATGAAGGTTTTCAATGGGATCTTGCATCGAACAGTTATGTCATATAAGTTATCGTGAATTGTAAACATGGAATTAATACGATTTTAGTTTGTAACGGAAATAAACTAGCATGTAGCAAGTAGGGTACTTGCCTGGAGACGTTTTGGCGATGCACGGCAGCGGCAATGACACGAACACGTGACGAACGGCACGGTTTGGATTCGCGGCCTCGGCTCGCGTTCGGTTTCGACGTCGGAGATGTCTGGGGTGGCTCGTGTTCGCTGGAAGCGGAGGGGATATTCTGTGGATCTCCGGGGATGTGCTGGGATCGACGATGGTCGGCGACGTCGCTCCGGCGACGGGCAGCAAGGGTCGGAGCTTGGTGTTTAGGGTTTGAAAGAGAGAGAGAGAGAGAGAGAGGTAGTGGGGCTCGGGTTTGAAGTGAGGGTGATGATGCTGATGACGAGGAGGGTGCAGGGGCGTCGACGACGTGGTGGGGAGCTCGTCGGAGTCGAGGGTGCAGGGTGGCCGAGCTCGGGTGTGCAGGGTGTTCTGCGGTGGGTTGAGAGAGCTCGGTGGTGGAGGAGTGTAGGGAGGCTTTGTTGGTGGAGGAAAGAGAGCGAGGGAGGATGAATGAGGGGGTTGCAGTCGTTGTCCTCATCGTCGTCGGTGAGGGTGAGTGGCTGCAGTGGGTTCGTGGGAATTTTTGAGAGAGGGGGGAGTGAGTTGGAGAGTGAGAGTGATGAGGGGGTGAGGAGTAAGGGGAGACGAGGGGAGCGCGGACGTGGTCGGGGTCGCGGGGACGTGGGGTAACGGCGCGGCGACGTGGGGAGCTCGGGGATGTGGGTTCGCGATAAAGGAAATGGGCGGGAAAATGTTTAGAACGTTGGGGGAAGAAAGAGGTTAAAGGAGTGGGTCGGGTCGCGTTGTGCGGGAGCTGGTGTTGGGTTAGGGAACATGGGCTGGGCTGGGGTTTTTTAAATTCCTTTTTATTTTTTCCTTGGGCTGAGGAGGGAAAATGGGCCGGGACAGGGAAAAATGAATTTATTAGGAAAGGAAAGAAAGAGGGCCGGGGGAATTAGATTTAAGGTTTTAATTAAATTATTTAGTTTTAAAATTCTCAGTTGGGCTGGGGGAGTGGGTTTAATTAATTTTGTTATTCTGTTGGGCTTGGTTTAAATTGTGGGAAATTATATATTGGGTTTTAACTTTGGGTTTTGATTTTTAAGGGTTTAGAAAGATTTAAATATGACACTCTAGCCACCAATTTCCTATACAAATACGAGGAAAAGGAAAAGGAAAATATAGAAAAAGATTTTCATTGATGGAAACGGGGATTTACATCATACCCTCTTACAAAAATTTTGTCCTCGAAATTTAACAAAGATACAGTGAAACAAAAGTACTAAACAAAGAGATGTGGAAAACGTGCACGGATATCTTCCACCCGCTCCCAGGTAGATTCCCCTGGGGAACAACCGCCCCAAGACACTCGGACTAACGGAATGACCTTGTTCTTCAGCACTTTCTCTCTGCGGTCGAGGATGGTAGTGGGCTGCTCCTCGTATGATAGATCGGTACCCAAAACTAGCTCCGAATAGTCCAGGACATGGCTCTCATCCCGAACATAACACCGCAACTGTGACACGTGGAAGGTATTGTACACACCAGCTAGCGATGGAGGCAAAGCAAGTCGGTAGGCCACCTCTCCTACTCGCTCTAGCACCTCAAAAGGTCCGATGAAACGGGGACTGAGCTTTCCCCGACTTCCGAACCTGATAACTCCACGGGTAGGGGAAATCTTCAAGAACACGTGATCTCCGACTTCAAACTCTAGTGCTCTCCTGCTGGTATCTGCCCGACTCTTCTGTCGATCCTGAGCCGTCTTAATACGCTGCCTGATCATTTGGACCTTGTCGACTGTCTGAATAATGAGCTCAGGACCCAGTAGTCTTTGTTCTCCCACATCATCCCAACACACTGGGGATCGAAAATTCCGCCCGTAGAGTGCTTCGAAAGGAGCCATCTGGATTCTAGCCTGGTAACTGTTGTTATAAGAAAACTCGACTAGATGCAGATGGTCTTCCCAGGAACCCTGAAAGTCCAACATGCAGGCTCTCAACATATTCTCGAGCGTCTGAATCATACGCTCGGATTGTCCATCCATCTGTGGGTGATAAGCTGTGCTAAATTTGAGGCGAGTACCCAAACTCTCCTGTAAGCTCCTCCAAAAATGCGACACGAATCTGGTGTCTCGATCTGACACAATGCTGACTGAAACACCGTGGAGTCGCACTATCTCCTGCATGTATCTCTCTGCTAGTGACTCTGTCGACTGTCCCACTCAGAATGGTAAGAAGTGTGCATCTTTCGTGAGGCGATCGACGATAACCCAAATGGCGTTGTTGTCCCTAGGGCTCCATGGTAAGGCCGTCACGAAATCCATAGTAATGTGCTCCCACTTCCATTCTGGTATCGGGAGTGGTTGCAACAATCCCGCTGTCCTCTGATGTTCCGCCTTCACCTGCTGGCATACCAAGCACCTGGATACGAACCTCGCAATTTCCCGCTTCATTCCGTTCCACCAAAAATGCTGCTTTAGATCCCGATAAATCTTCGTACCTCCCGGATGCACAGAATAAGCTGAACTATGCGTCTCAGCCAGTACCTCTTCTCGAACATCTCCCTTGGGTACGCAGAGTCTGCTACCGAATCTCAAAGAGCGATCTTCATGTATGATTAAGCCCGTTCTCAGCCCGGCTTCTACTTGCGCTCTGAACTTTTGCAATCGAGGATCATCCGCTTGTGCAGCCTTGATGCGATCCACAAGGGAAGACTGCACATGTAGCTGCCAAAATTGACCGAGTGCGCTCGGTGTGACGACTTCAAGCTCGAGTTTCTGAGAGTCCCCAATAATGCTCCTCTGGTTGGTCAACATCATGACCGCTGGTTTGCGACTGAGAGCATCTGGTACAACATTTACTTTCCCCGGGTGATACTGAAGGTCCAAGTCGTAATCTGCCATCAGCTCTAGCCATCGGCGCTGCCTCATGTTTAGTTCCTTCTGAGTGAAGACGTACTTCAGACTTTTATGATCCGTGTACACCTCCACTTTCTCGCCCAATAGATAGTGCCTCCAAATCTTCAACGCAAAGACTACTGCAGCTAACTCCAAGTCATGCGTAGGATAGTTCTTCTCGTGATTTCTCAGCTGTCGAGAGGCGTAAGCAACCACTCGGCCGTGCTGCATCAGAACACAGCCTAATCCCTTCCCTGAGGCATCACTATGTATCACCAAACTGCCGGAATCATCTGGCACTGTAAGAATAGGCGCCGTGGTTAACTTTTGCTTCGGTGTGTCAAATGCCTGAGTACACTCCTCTGTCCACGCAAACGGTACATCCTTCCGTGTCAGCCTTGTCAATGGTTCAGCGATTCTTGAGAAGTCTTGGACGAACCTCCGATAATAACCTGCCAATCCCAGAAAGCTCCTGATCTCGGCCACCGACTTTGGCGTTGGCTAATCTCTGACAGATTCTATCTTTGCCGGGTCCACTGAGATGCCTTCGCCCGAAACGATGTGTCCCAAGAACTGAACCTTGTCGAGCCAGAATTCACACTTGCTCAATTTCGTATATAGCTTCTCTTCCCGAAGAATTTGTAGAACCATGCGCAAATGCTCAACATGCTCCTCCCGGGTCTTCAAGTAAACAAGTATGTCGTCGATAAATACAACGACAAACGTGTCCAAGTACTTTGCAAACACCCTGTTCATCAAGTCCAGGAATATCGCTGGAGCATTGGTAACACCGAACGGCATCACAAGGAACTCATAATGTCCGTATCGGGTCCTGAAAGCCGTCTTGCATACATCCTCGGCTGCTACTCTGATTTGATGATATCCAGAACGGAGATCCAACTTCGAGAATACCTTGGCTCCACTTAACTGATCAAATAAGTCGTCGATGCGTGGGATTGGGTACTTGTTCTTTATTGTGACTTTGTTCAGCTCCCGATAATCTATACACATCCGCAGCGATCCATCATTCTTCTTCACTAACAGAACTGGCGCACCCCACGGTGAAACGCTCGGCTGGATAAATCCTTTCTCCAAGAGTTCTTCAATTTGCTTCTTCAACTCCGCCAACTCAACCGGTGCCATTCTGTACGGGGCCTTGGATACTGGTGCCGTACCTAGAGTCAAATCGATCGAGAACTCTAAGACGCGTGGAGGTGGTAGACCTGATAAATCTTCAGGAAATACGTCCAGAAAGTCCCGAACAATCTCTGGGGCTGCGCTCTCATCAATCTCCATAGCTGACAGCTCTTTTGGCTTGGCTCTATACTTGGCTGGCTCCAAAGATTCGCTTCCTCCCTCGAAAATAAACTCTGGGTGATTGGGAATGCGGAAGATCACATTCCTTGCACGGCAATCAATAACTGCATGGAAGGTACTCATCCAATCCATCCCGAGAATTGCGTCATAACTACCTGTCCCGATCACAAGGAAATTCGCATAGAACTCCCTGCCACATACTACAACCGGACATGATCTACATTCTCGACTAGATATTATAATGCCATTTCCCGTATGTATCTCCCAGCTCTTGGTTAGTGGTTCATGTGGTATGGAGTGTGTATTAATGAAATGCTCAGATATGAAACAGTGCGATGCTCCAGAATCAAATAGTACTCTAGCTGGTAAGGAATGTACGAGTAGAGTACCTGTAACAACTTCTCCTGAAGCCTCTGCCTGCTCGGCGGTCAAGGTGAAAGCCCGTCCCTGACCGCGACCTGTATAGGGTTGCCTCTGCTCCTGTGGCCTCTGCTGCTGCGGTCCAGAACCTCCCTGTATCTCTGCTCGTTCGAGGCAACCGCTAATCCTGTGCTGACTGGATCCGCAAATCAAGCACTGTCCCTTGGCGCGGCGACAGTCCTTCTGGGTATGCCCATCTCTATTGCAGTAGCCGCAAACCACGTTCTGTCTCTGGGGGCGATGCTGGGGCACAAATGGGCGCTTCATCTGAGTCGTTCCAGGCCTGTGAACTGGTATGGTTCCTCGAGAAGATGCATGGGTACGTGCTGGAACGACTGGGGGCTTCCTGAACTTGTTGATCAATTGTTCCTGAATTCTCTCCGCGTTGAGTACTTGTGCAAACGTCTGCAACTCCAGTGATGCGATCAACTGTTGCAGCTCGAAATCAAGTCCCTGCAAGAAGCGTCTGGCCCTGGTAGCCTCTGAAGCGACCATGTATGGAGCAAATCGGCTCAGACGGTTGAACTCTGCCGCATATACGTCCACGGGACGACCATTCTGCTTCAGTAGAATGAATCTTTCCTCCATCTCTGCCTTGGCTGTGGAAGGGAAATAATGGTCCAAGAAGCACTCATGAACTTGCTCTATTCGATCGGCCTGTCTAGCCTGCTTTCTTCCACTGACCACCATGTACGTGCTTCATCTTCCAATTGGATCTTTATCATATTCACCCTATCTTCATCTGGTACCCTGGCGGCCGTCAGTAAGTTCTCCATGTTCACTAGCCATTGCTCGGCCTCGAGGGGTTCAGCTAGCCCTGTGAATGCAGCTGGATGCAACCTTCGGAAATCTGATACGGTGCCAGCCCTAGCAGAGTAAGCTGGTGGAGTAGTGCCCTCGGGGGCGGTAATGAGTGCGGAGGGTCCTCCTGCAGCGGTAATAGCCCTGAGTCCCTCGGCAAGTAAGTCCGTCTTCCTCTCTTGAGCTTCTGCGAGAGAGGTCAGTGCACTAAGTATCCTCTCCGTGCGGTCCTGAGAACTTGAGTCCGAGGAGTGGTCATTCGGGGATGTCATATCGCTGGAAGATTTAAAAGGATATGATTAGATTCAAGGATGAAAATCAGGAATAGTGAAACGAAAAGAATGTAATACAGTGTAGTTAATGTTATCCCTTGTTACTAAACACGGCTCTGATACCAACAAAACCATGTCACGCCCCGCTTCCCAAAAACACGGAAAACGAGGGATGACTAGGCCAGCCATGCTCCTACGGTCTGGGAATAACCCCGCCGTAGTCACACTTCGGCTTCTAGCATTACATGGTAATCAGTAAACAAAGCACAGCAGTAAAGGAAATACATCACTAAAATATTACATCAAATTTTCATTGTTCACAATTCACAAATAAACAGGAAAGGACTACTAACCGAGTTCGAATACAAGATCTCTAGGGAAAACAGAAACGAAGAAAAAGGTTCTCCAGACTAGATCTCCGTCAGCTCGAAAGGTAAATCTGACTCCTGCGCTGGTTCTTCCTCGAAGTCTGAGCATGCACACTCAGGTCGTCAGAGCGGCGTAATAACAATTTTTATATTAATGACATGAAACATGCAAATACGATAATAACAGTGAAAGTAAAATGCTGATAATCGCTATGTCACTAAATGACACAAAGTATGATCTGTGTCCCTATTGGTCTCTAAGTCATGTTTGAAATCGTATAGTGGAAAGGAGGATCATGTTTAACAGGAGTCTCATACATACCAGAGACAACGGCCCACATGCCCGGGACATAATCCTGTCAGCCGGATTGCTAGATCCTACCTAATATATATATATATATATATATCACTGCTCGAATGATCATCCTCTAAAACACGGTCCCGCTAAATACGATGCTCTTTCCACTTCGATTTCCCCCTTTTCCCCAGGTTTACACTATTTATGATTATGTTTTAGTCGTGTACAAGTATGCCAATAGCACGGTTTTGTCACTGTTCACTGTATTAATCACTGTCACGAATCATTCACTTTTCCATTGGCGTACTTGACACTCCTAAGACAATATCATTCAAGCACGATAATACAATGTCCACTGATTAATAACGCGCACTAACACTATGTATATGTCAATTGGGTAAGGTATGTGTATTTATGCAGTTAACAAGTCATGTATGATATGAACCAATATGCACGTCATAAGCTTACAAAAATTGCAGTAATTCATATGTTCTGAATTAAGCAAAATGATACAAATATGATAACAAGTACACTCTGTCAGAAGTTCATCAAAATTTGTTTCAGTTCAATCGGGTTTCTGGTATTCAAGTTACAGCCGTTTCAATTTAAGTGCTCGCTGCAGGAAATTCAGTTTCTGAACTGAATGTCCGTTCCGCGGCACAATTTTCACCCAGTTGGGATCAGAATTTAGAGACGCTAAAGTTAAATGAAAATTAGAGTTTTCAGTAGGGTTTTCAACGCAATAGACGGATTCTCAATTGCATATGTACGTCAGAAGTTATGCGCTGTTCAACACTAGTATATCAATTCTGTTTCTGTTTGGGACTGCTAGACGTCCTGATCTTTTAAATTGCAGTTTAAATAGTAAACGACGATAAAATGGGGTGAAATCACTTGCGTTATTTATCTAACATATTCAGATTCAATATAATGTATGGTTCTGCAACGTACGAGTTCAGACAGCGAAGGGGTAATCATTACGAGACAGAAAACAATAACCAGAACTGCTCTGGACTGCAGTCCAGAGCCGCTCTCCGAACCAATTCTCGTCATAATTCCAGTACAGAAACAATTAAAAACTTGTACAAGGTTACAGGTAGTTGAGTCAGATTCGATTTGAGACCTCGAACGCATCATTTCATTATATACACAATTAATTGTGATTTTAACAAATTTCAGGTGCGGGAAATTCCCAGTTTTTACGGGTGTATTTGGGGGTGTTCGTTTAAGCCATTAACAATCATATCTTTCAATAAAATTTCTACACAGGGTTCATTGCCAGATGGGCCAAAATATGCAATCGAGTTCCGTCAAATTAAATGAAGGTTTTCAATGGGATCTTGCATCGAACAGTTATGTCATATAAGTTATCGTGAATTGTAAATATGGAATTAATACGATTTTAGTTTGTAACGTAAATAAACTAGCATGTAGCAAGTAGGGTACTTGCCTGGAGACGTTTTGGCGATGCTCGGCAGCGGAAACGGCACGAACGTGCGACGAACGGCGCGGTTTGGATTCGCGGCCTCGGTTCGCGTTCGGTTTCGACATCAGAGTTGTCCGGGGGTGGCTCGTGTTCGCTGGAAGCGGAGGGGATGTTCTGTGGATCTCCGGGGATGCGCTGGGATCGACGATGGTCGGCGGCGTCGCTCCGGTGATGGGCAGCAAGGGTCGGAGTTTGGTGTTTAGGGTTTGAAAGAGAGAGAGAGAGAGGTAGTGGGGCTCGGGTTTGAAGTGAGGGTGATGATGCTGATGACGAGGAGGGTGCAGGGGCGTCGACGATGTGGTGGGGAGCTCGCCGGCATCGAGGGTGCAGGGTGGCCGAGCTCGGGTGTGCAGGGGGTTCTGCGGTGGGTTGAGAGAGCTCGGTGGTGGAGGAGTGTAGGGAGGTTCTGTTGGTGGAGGAAAGAGAGAGATGGATGATGAATGAGGGGGTTGCAGTCGTTGTCCTCGTCGTCGTCGGTGAGGGTGAGCGGCTGCAGTGGGTTTGTGGGAATTTTCAAGAGAGAGGGGAGTGAGTTGGAGAGTGAGAGTGATGAGGGGGTAAGGAGTAAGGGGAGACGAGGGGAGCGCGGACGTGGTCGGGGTCGTGAGGACGTGGGGTAACGGCGCGACGACGTGGGGAGCTCGGGGACGTGGGTTCGCGATAAAGGAAATGGGCGGGAAAATGTTTAGAACGTTGGGGGAAGAAGGAGGTTAAAGGAGTGGGTCGGGTCGGGTCGGGTTGTGCGGGAGCTGGTGTTGGGTTAGGGAACATGGGCTGGGCCGGGCCGGGGTTTTTTTAATTCCTTTTTTTTTTCTTGGGCTGAGGAGGGAAAATGGGCCGGGACAGGGAAAAATGAATTTATTAGGAAAGGAAAGAAAGTGGGCCGGGGGAATTAGATTTAAGGTTTTAATTAAATTATTTAGTTTTAAAATTCTCAGTTGGGCTGGGGGAGTGGGTTTAATTAATTTTGTTATTCTGTTGGGCTTGGTTTAAATTGTGGGAAATTATATATTGGGTTTTAACTTTGGGTTTTGATTTTTAAGGGTTTAGAAAGATTTAAATACGACACTCTAGCCACCAATTTCCTATACAAATACGAGGAAAAAGAAAATATAGAAAAAGATTTTCATTGATGGAAACGGGGATTTACAATAACTAAGGGCCAAATAGGCCTCATATGCAAAGTGTTCCCTTTTGAAAAATAAATAATAAATAAAAAAGCAATGGGAAAATTCCCCAAAGGGAGCATCACGTGCCCACACGTGATGTGCCTTAGAACCAAAATTACAAGCATTACACTTAACAAATGGGACTAAAGTTAGGCCTCACGTGCCACACGTGAGCACATATATACAAAGTATATAGGCGCCTTCATAAAACAAATAGCAGTCCAGAAGGCGCATCACGTGCCAACACGTGATGCTCTTATGACCCGATAGAATTAAATTCTATATAAAAGAGATCAGAACCCTATTTTGGAAATATTTTCCCCAATCTTTCTAAACAAGAAAGATTGTGCTCAGTAAATCATAGCACCGTTGGATTAAACATCCAATGGTGATTAAAAATCACCAAGATACAAAATTAAATTCTGATTGAGGAAATACTTCTCAAATCTTTCTAAATAAGAAAGATTGTACTCTGTAAATCAGAGCACCGTTGGATCAAAAATCCTATGGTGATTAAAAATCACCAAGATACAAAATTAAATTCTGATTGAGGAAATACTCCTCAAATCTTTCCAAACAAGAAAGATTATGCTCTGTAAATCAGAGCACCGTTGGATCAAAGATCCAATGGTGATTAAAAATCACCAAGATATAGAATAAGCTCTGTATGTGAAAGTATTTTCCCAATTTTGTTAAAAACAAGAAAATGACTTCTGTAAAACAGAAGTCCTTGGATCAAATATCCGACGGTGGATAAATTCCCCAAATCAATTAAGAGATCTCTCAATGAGAGATTTGCTCAACTAAATCAACAAATCAGTCTCCACTATATAAAGACCCCAAGACTTCAAATCTAAAAATGAAGAACCCCCCATAAACTTCAAGTTCAAATAAAAAAAAGAGAGAAAAACCCCCTGATAAGTTTAAATAGAAAAGAGAATTTAATTCTCTAGAGGGAAGAAGTCTCCTCAAAGAAAAGAAGAAATCCTAGGTAAAAATGAACAAAACACAGAGAACATCTTACTTCTTTTTTACCTCCACAAGAGTTTAACTCTTCCAAAAGAACTTATTTCTTCCTCTAGTTGGAATCTGCAGAAGCAGATCTCTCCCACAAGTTGAGAATTTAATTCTCATCGAGGAGATTTTGCCATGCAGATCCAAAATCTAGGGTAAGATCTAAATTCAGAGAATTTAATTCTCCCAAAAGGCATATAGGAATTTAATTCCCCTGATAAAACTAGGGTTTAACCCTTCATATAAGAACTTAGTTCTCCCTTCTAGTGAAAGATCTGCAGAAGCAGATCTCTCCACAAGTTGAGAATTTAATTCTCATCGGGGAGACTCTGCCATGCAGATCCAAAATCTAAGAACTAAGTCCAAGTAAATTCTTATAAAATATATAATAAGGGATTTAAGATTTCTAAGACTCAGAGAAAGAATTCCATGCATATTGATGATCACGTGTTCACACGTGACCGCCTGTGATGAACTCAAAAGAAAGATTGAAATAGATCACGTGTTCACACGTGACCCCCCATTGATAGTGCTTAGCACTTTTTAAAAGAAAAGGGAATAAACCCAAGGAAACAATGTCTGACTTTGAGGCGCCTCACGTGCTCATACGTGATGGTCACAAGGATAAAGTGTTTAACACTTATATAAAGATGGGGAATAAAACCCAGTGAACAGCACCACCTTTAAAAGCATCACGTATAACACGTGAGCACTTTCAAATTCCAGTGTTTAATACTGCCTCAAAGTATCACGTGGGGGCACGTGATCGATGAAAATATATCAAGGAACCAACTTCAACCCCAAATCAGTTAAGTTCATTTTGAGATTAAATCTCCAAGCAACACCAAGCCTCTATACTCAGAACTGATAATTCCTCAATTTGAAATTTGGTTCAAGGGTACATCTCTTCACATCTCTGATACATGTCGTTGTAATTCTTCAACCTCTTCAGAGAGGTGGAGGGTCCCAATAACCAATAACTCTTGGCGCACCCCTAAATTGATGAGCCAGAAACTCCATGGACCGTAATGTCCTTAAACTAACCCAATGGACCATGATATCCTTAAACTAACCCAATGGACCGCTACGTTCCTAAACTAAACTCTATGGACCATAATATCCTTAAACTAATCTAATAGACCGTAATGTCCCTAAACTAAACTCCATGGACTATGATGTCCTTAAACCCAATGGACCGCAACGTCTCTAAACTAAACTCTATGGACCGTAATGTCCTTAAACTAATCCAATGGACCGTAATGTCTCTAAACTAAACTCTATGGACTGTAATGTCCTTAAACTAATCCAATGGACCGCAACGTCCCTAAACTAAATTCTATGGACTATGATGTCTTTAAACCCAATGGACCGTAATGTCCCTAAACTAAAACGATAGAGCCCAAATGCTCTTTCATGGGATCAAAAATAATCCTGAACCCCCGTTAAGTAGATCTTAGTCTAAAAATTATACTAATGTATCTTTAAAAAATATTTAAGTTGATCTTAATCTCAAATGAGCTTAACGATCCTTAAATCAAACCAAACCCAAATCTAAGAAAATACGGATTTGAACTAATCCCCGCCCTATGGGCAACAACATAAATTAGTCTCCGTATACAATCCACGGGCAACCAAAAATAAAACAAACACACATGACATGAAGTGAACATCTGGAGAAGGAGAAAGTGGTTATCACTACGCGGTAACATAATTAACTGCAGGACCTTGCGCATGCAGGGAAGAGCGTCCTCACAATAAAAAAAACCCCTCGCAAACGAGGGGGAATCTGATGAAGTCTGCTACATCAGCCGCATCTTTCTAAACCTCTGATATATGGTTCCATAAATCAACTTGGTATCTTCGGAGAGGTGGACGGATAAACCAAAATAGTATCTGCCCCTAAAATTCAGGCCTAAAAGTCCCGGTCGCGTCTTTCGGCGGTAAACACAAAGCATAAGAGCACTGAAAATAAATCATCAATGGCCAAACGGGCCTCACGTGAAAAACACGTGAGCGCTCATATGCAAAGCATATGAGTGCTGAACATAAACAGGCTAAAACCTACACTAGGGGTCACGTGTTAAACATGTGAGTTCTCTTGCCGCTCACATGCAAAGCATGTGAGCGCCCTAATTTAAAATGTTCCTATCAAATTCTAGAATTAAATTATATTAGGGAAATATTTTCCTGATCTTTCTCAAACTAGAAAGATCTTCTTTGTTATACAGAGGACCTTTGGATCAAAGATCCAACGGTGATCATCTGGTAGGATAAAATTCTATCACAAGAAAATATTTTCCTAATCTTGTTAAACTAACAAGCTATTCATATGATAAGAATAAAATTCTATGTTAACAAGATATCCATATTAAGAAAATATATTTCTGATCTGGTTAAACTAAAAAGATATGATAGAATAAAATTCTAATTTTGTTAAAACAAACAAAATATTCATAATCTTGTTAAAACAAACAAGAAATCTTTTCTGTTAAACAGAAAGCCCTTGGATTAAAAATCCAATGGTGAATAAAATTCACCGATTGATCTAAAAGATCATCGAATCAATCATGATCTCTCAATGAGAGATTTTCTTAACAAATTGATTCTTGTTCTTCTCGTATAAATAGGAGCAAGGAGAGGAGAAAAGGGTGGAGGGAGATAGACAGACACAGGGGAGAGGGGAAGAAAAATAGAGAGAGAATTTAATTCTCTAAAAAGAGGAGACCACCCCATAAGCTTCTAAAAAAATATACGGAAGCCGTCCAAAAGCTCCCACAAAACAAAAGAGAATTTAATTCTCAAACCAAGATTTTAACTCTTTTAAAAGAACTTAGTTCTTCCTCTGGTTGAGATCTGCAAAAGCAGATCTCCCCACAAGTTGAGAATTTAATTCTCATCGGGGAGATTCTGTTATGTGGATTCAAAACTTAGGAGAAAGAACTGAGTTTGAAGAATTTAATTCTTATAAAAAGATATAAGAATTTAATTCCTCTGATAAAATTAGGGTTTAACCCTGCAAAAAAATTTAATTCTTATAAAACAAGGGACCTAAAATTCTCAAAACTCAGATTAAAATCTCTGTACATGTAAAAGAAAAAACTGGGAATTCATTAGTGTTCGACGTTATAACAAAGGCTCATGTCTTCCCACGTGAGCGCCTCTGAGGAACAAAAAAGGAAGGACTGAGATTGAATCATGTGCTCCCACATGACCCCCAAATAGTTGCTTGACACTTATATGGAAAATGGGAAAATTCCAAAGACAGTGTTCACATTTTGAGCACCTCACGTGTTCGCACATGAGCGTCATATAAGTTAAATGGTTAGCATTTATAAAAGGAAGATTGAATAAATCCAAAGAGACAGTGCCCAACTTTGGGGCGCCTCACATGTCTACACGTGATGGCCATAAGACTTAAGTGTTTAACACCTGTATATATAGACGGGGATTGAACCCAAGGGCACAGTGCTAACTTTAAAGTGCTTCACGTGCCATACGTGAGCACCCCAAATCTCAGTGTTTCTGCTTTAGAGACTCACGTGGGAGCACGTGAGCGCCAAAAAAATATCAGTATTTAACACTATGAGAGGCCAACCCAACTCAAATTAGCCAAGTCTCCCGATGCCAAAACCCTTTTGATCACCAATCAACCGAGCCCTCCTATGCTCAGGTCTCCCCAAATCGATCTTAGTTCCAAAGATAACTAATGATCTCCTAACATATGGTATCTAAAATGATGTTCACTCCACCATAACTCCCTTCAATCTGGAATTCGGTTTAAGGGTACATCTCTCTACACCTCTGATACATCTCGTTGTAATTCTTCAACGTCTTCAGAGAGGTGGAGGGTCCCGGCAACCAACAACCCTTGGGTGCACTCCCAGACCGATGAGCAAATCCTATTATGGACCGCAACGTCCTTAAATTAGCTATGGACTGCAACGTCCTTAAACTAGCAACGGACTGAAATGTCCTTAAATTAAAGCAATAGAGCCCAAATGCTCTTTTGTTGGATCTGAATGATCCCAAAATCCTGTTGAGTAGATCTTAGTCTAAAATTAGACTAACGTATTCTCAACAAACATTTAAGTTGATTTTAATCTCAAACGAGATTAACGATCCTTAAATCAAACCAAACCCAAATCTAAGAATATATGGATTTGGACTAATCCACGCCCTACGGACGGCAACATAAATTAGTCTCCGTATACAATCCACGGGCAACCAATAATAAAACAAACATGCATGATACGAAATGACCTTCTGGAGCAGGAGAAAGTGGTTATCGCTACGCGGTAACATAATTAACTGCAGAGGCTTGCGTCTGCAGAGAAGAGCATCCCCACAATCAAAACCCCCACAGAAACGAGGGCGAATCTGACAAAGTTTGCTACAACGGCCGCATCCGTCCAAACCTCCGATATACGGTACCATAAATCAACTTAGCACCTTTGGAGAGGTAGACGGATAAACCTAAATAGCATCTGTCCCTAAATTCAGGCAAGACGTTTGTCTTCCCAGTTTTCGGCGGTAAACAGTGATGAGGTAGATCATTACCTCATGAGTTTTCTAAAAGTAATATGATCAAAATGAATAAGCAATGTCGTATATAAATATGATGGTATTTTACCGTAAAACTAAAATAGAAGTTGCAATACATATTATTTTGAGATGAAACTTGTTCTAATGTATTTGTTTATGATTGCTAAACAATATACAAAAAGATTTTAAATTTGTTATTAAGATAAATGGTGTTTTTAGTTAAGTTAGAAACGGAAGTCGGATTAACTCCGCTTTCGACTAGTTTTGAAAATGGAATTTGTTTTAACAATAGGAGAAGAGGGAAAGTGAGACTTACAAGTTTGTAGAAGAGAGGGAATATAGAGGGAGTTTTTGAAAGTGTTGCGGAGTCGCGGTATCACCGGATTTTGCCCCGAAATGTCGCCGGAATTTCGACCTTGGCTAACTCCACATGTACAACTTCTTGGACTTGAAATTTTTAGAGAGTTTTGATTTTAAATTTCAGAATGAAGAGGGCTAAAGGGTAGGGGTATTTATAGGATAAATTAGGGTTTAGGATGATGAATTGAGAATTAAAAATGTATTAAAATTTTGTTTAATGGTGATTTTTAATTCTCTGGATAATTGCGGAGTAAACAGACATAATGGGAGTTAAGGGGGAAGGCCAAGATACTAGGGCAAAGAAAAATTGGAGCATTAGGCACGGGGGGCCCTGCGGTGTCGGCCCCAAGCTTAATCTTGCCGGTCCAAACCGGTGAGTTGGGCTCTGGATCTTGGCCACGTGTCCTAATCGTATTATATACCTTAGTGCACATGTTTGATTTTATTGTGACTTTTCATTTTACGTGTTTTGCACGTGCAAACTTTTGAGATTCTAAAAGTTTAAAAGAAAATCAACAAAAAATATATGTGGCTGGGGGGATTCGAACACAGGGGCTATGTCACAGCAGTGCAAGACTTTACCAATGAGCTACAAGTGCTTTCTTGCAGTTCAAAAGCAATTTAAATACTTATAGCATACACAGGATTGCAAATACTCCATTTTTACATTAACTTTTAAACAATTTTCTGTACACTGAAACAGAGTTGTTACATTTTACCCTCCTTACAAAAATTTCGTTCTCGAAATTTATAATTATTTTAAGGACTAATTTACAAATAAGTGAGGGTATCTTGCACGCATATCGTCTTCCCGTTCCCATGTTGATTCTCCTGGTGAGTCTTTTCTCTATATCACTCGAACCAAGTTTACATCCTTGTTCCGAAGTGACTTCACCTTTCTGTCCAGAATTTCAACAGGTTGATGCTCACAGGATAAGTCTGGCTATACAGTGAGCTCGGAGTGATCAAGAATATGACTGGGGTCACTCACATATTTTCTGAGTTGGGATATATGGAACACATTGTGCACTCCTTCCAATGAGGGTGGAAATGCCACACGATATGCCACTTCTCCGACTCGTTCGAGTATGTCGAATGGTCCAATGTACCTCGGATTGAGCTTACCCCATCTTCCAAAGAGAATCACTCAACGGTTTGGAGATATCTTCAAAAAGACATGATCTCCCGGTTGGAACTCTAAGTGACGGCGTTTTGCATCAGCCCAGTGCTTCTGTCGATCTTGGAATATGCGCATTCTTTCCCTGATAGTGCGAACCGCATCCACTGTTGCTACTATCATCTCAGGTCCAAGGAGTTCTCTATCTCCGATGCCGTCCTAACTTAATGGTGATCGACACTTCCTTCCATAAAGAGCTGCAAAGGGTGCCATTCCTATACTTGCTCGGTAGCTATTGTTGTATGAAAACTCCACAAGATGTAGGTGATCTTCCCACGATCCTCCGAAGTCTAGCATACACGCTCTTAGCATATCATCAAGTATCTGAATAGTTTGCTCAAACTGTCCATCTGTTTATGGATGGTAAGATGTGCTGAAGTTCAGACTTGTTCCCAAGATAGCTTGCAGACTCTACCAAAATTACGATCGGAATCTGGTGTCACGATCGAAGACAATGCAAACCGGTACTCCATGTAATCTCACAATTTTCTGCATGAGTTCATGGGTATTAGAAATAGTACATATTGAAGAGTTTAAATCTTACCTAGATTATTACCTCTATGTACTTCTTTGCTAGTGTCTCAGTAGATTGGCCAACTCGAAATGGGATGAAGTGAGCCGACTTTGTGAGTCGATCCACAATAACCCATACAACATCGTTACCTTTCGTGCTGCGAGGAAATGCAGTCACGAAATCCATGGTGATGTGTTGCCACTTCCATTCTAGGATAGGTAACGTTCGAAGTAACCCAGCTGTCCTATGATATTCAACCTTTACTTACTGACACACCAAGTATTTAGCGAAGCTTCTGGCTACTTCACACTTCATTCCATGCCACCAGTAATTTTGACACAGATATTTGTACATCTTTATGCCTCCAGGGTGTATTGAATAAGGAGAGCTGTGAGCTTCTTTCATCAACTCTTCCCGCACAGAAATTTTTGGTACACACAACCTACTACTGTATCTCAATGATCCGTCTTCATGGATGATGAAGTCTGTTCGAAGTCCACTTTTACTTGTTCTCTAATCTTTTGCAAATTGGCATCACTTGCTTGAACTGCTTTGATTTGATTGACAATAGTAGATTGAACTTGTAAGTTCATCAAACTTGAAGCGTTACCTGGCATGACCACTTCAATCTCCATTTGATGAAAATCTTGTTAAAGCTTTCACTGTGTGGTGAGATTCAATGCTAATGGTTGGTGACCAAGTGCATCAGGAACTACATTCACCTTCCCTGGATGATATTGTAGGTTGATGTCGAAATCTGCCATAAGTTCTAACCGTCTTCTCTGCCGCATATTCAACTCTTTCTAAGTAAACACATATTTCAGACTCTTGTGGTCTGTGTATATGTCCATTCGTTCTCCAAGAAGATAATGGCGCTAAATCTAAAGAGCAAAGATAACGGCTGCCAACTCCAGATCATGCGTTGGGTAGTTGCGCTCATGAATCTTCAGCTGTCTTGATGTATAAGCTACAACCTTACCATGCTAATATAGAACACATCCTAATTCTTTACCGGATGTATCAAAATGCACTACAAAACCTCCATATTGGTCTGGTATGATAAGGATAGGTGTTGATGTCAATCTTGACTTGAGTTCTACGAAAGCTCGTTCGCATGCTTCTGACCACATGAATTCTTCATCTTTACGTGTGAACTTGGTCAGGGGTGTTGCAATCTTCGAAAATCCTTCAATAAACCTTATGTAATATCCTGCTAATCCCAAGAAGCTTCTAATGTCCTTCACTGATTTCGGTGTCGGCCATTTGCTTACTGTTGATACTTCAGCTGGATCTACAAAGATTCCTTCGCCTGATACAATATGTCCGAGGAAACCGACTTGATCTAGCCAAAACTCGCACTTGATGTACTTGGCATAGAGTTGATGTTATCGCAAATTCTCCAGGACAATTCGTAGGTGTTCGGCATGTTCTTTCCGACTCTTAGAATACACCAGGATGTCGTCGATGAAGATGACAACAAACCTGTCTAGGTACTCTCGGAAAACTTGATTCATTAGGTTCATGAATATAGCTGGTGTGTTGGTCACTCCAAATGGCATCACAAGAAACTCATAATGACCATAGCGAGTCCTGAATGCCGTCTTCAGAATATCAGACTCTTTGACCTTCACCTGATGATAATCCGAACGAAGATCTAACTTGGAGAAAACGCAAGATCCACTTAACTGATCGAACAGATCGTCGATGTGCGGAAGTGGATATTTATTCTTTATAATTACTTCGTTCAGAGCTCTATAATCAATGCACATTCGATATGAACCTTCCTTTTTCTTCACAAGTAGAACTGGCAATCCCCAACTTGAAGTGCCGGCACGAATCCATCCTTTCTTCAATAATTGGTCCAACTGAGTTCGGATCTCCTTCAAACCTTCAGGGCTTAACCAATACGGTGCTTCGATCACCGGTTGTGCTCCAGGTACTAACTCAATATTGAATTCAAGAGCTCGATCGGGAGGCAAGCCTGATATATCTTCAGAAAATACATCATCGAACTCTCGAGCTACCTTTGGCTTCGATCCTTCCTCTGCTTGAAGTGTTGCAATCACAGCCTTCTTCGGTTTTGCTTTGTATGTGCTTAGGTCCAGGGTATGGTCTCCACTTTTGAAATAAAAGACTGGATGCTCTGGAATCTAGAACACTACCCTCCTTTGACGACAGTCAATAGTAGCATAGAATGTTCCTAGCCAATCCATACCCAAAACGACATCGAAATTCGGTATGTCCAGCACCTTAAAGTTGGCATAGAATTCTCTGCTGCAGATGACCACTGGACACAGGTCATATCCCATTATTGCCTTTAGAACGTTGTTCTCTGAATTGACATTCCAGCTGGATACGAGAGGTTTGACTGGAATCACATGAGTTCAGACGAACCGTTGCGACATAAAGCAATGAGATGATCCAGTATCGAAGAGTGCTAGTGCAGGAAGTGAGGCTACTAAGATCGTACCTAAGTTATATGGGATCGGTTTTAGGTATAAGAAAAGATATATGGGTATATATAAAGACTGAAAGAAAGCTTAAAAGGAAAGAGTTATCAGTGATGATTTGTCCAGTGGCTTCAGCTTCTTCCACAGTCATTGTGAAAGCCTGTCGCTTCGGTACATTCCTCATTGCTGGAAGAGCATTCCTTTGTACTTGAGTTAAGTTCCTTTGAGCTTGGTGGAACTGACGAGGAGGAGGTGCAGTCGGTCCACGAGGAGGTGGAGCTGGGAGAGTGAGTCGTGGAGCAGGTGCCTGGATAGTTGGCCGCTGCGGGTAGGTAATTGCTGGTCTGGGTGCAGCATTTGGATTGAGTCTACGAGAACAAGACCCAATATCATGTGTGGCTGAGCCACAGACTAAAAAAAGTTGATTTGCATGCCGAAAGTCCTTCGCTAGGTGTCCATCCCTCCTGCAGTAGGTGCAAAAGGCCGGGCCGGGCCGGTTGATTGGTACTCCCGGTCTCCTGGGCACAAAAGGTGGCCTTGAAGAGGCTCCTCTTGCCATCTGGGTGGCAGAACGCTTCACCCCGGCAGATTGGGATTTGCCCTTCATCTTAACTACTGCCTTATATCGACGAGCAGCTTTCAGAGCCAGTTCATAGGTTGGGAAATCCCTTGTAGCTAAGGTAGCTTGGATCTCCGGATCTAACCCTTGCTGAAATCATCTGGACCTGATCTCAGCAGTCAGTATCAAGTGTGCTGCGAACCTGTTAAGGTCTTGTGTTAGCTGTGTAGTATGTGATATTTGAAATACGAATATTGAGACATATCTTACCTACTGAACATGGTAAACTCAGCATCATACTTATCCATAGATTTGGTCCACATCGAACCCTATTGTAGATGGATGAATTGCTATTTCATGTCAAATCGGGCAGTCTCTGAAAAGTATGTCGCGTCGAACATCTCGCGAAAAGTCTTCCATTAAATCGGCTGGTCAAGACGACTTTCTTCCGCCTTCCACCAAACTCGGGCGTTGTTGGTGAGTTGCAGCTTCGCAACTCGTACCCAAGCGATGTCTGGCATTTGTGTTGCTGCCAGATTGTCCTCAATACTTTGAGACCATTCTTCAGCTTCCAGAGGGCTCTCTTTTCCTGAAAATTGCTTCGGGTGCAATGCCCGGAATTGCTTCACTCCGGGTGCTTCCGCTTCTGCGCAGTTCAATAATATAGCAGCCTGTTGCTGCTGTCCATCCAAGAGAATTCGGATTGCCTCAAGTAGTACTGTCGGCTCATTGATCGGAGCAGCAATAGTAGGCGTCGGTGTGTTGTTGAAGTTTGTGCCGGTATTGTTTTGAGAATCCATAACCTTGAAAGAAAAAATAGGGTTAGGATATATTCAAACTATATGAAATTGTAAGATTTAAGGAATATGAAAAGTAAAGAATGTTTTTAGTTGCTGATTCTTGTATTATATTGCTTAGGACTTCATGCAGAACTGACCTGCATGTCCATGCAGAACTGACCTGCATGGGCCGCCAACAAAACCTGTCACGCCCCGCTTCCCAGTGTACGGGTAAGAAGACGCGACGAGGCCCGCTACTTATTTACCCAAAAATAAACATGCTAAGCGTAACTAAGCAATATAATGAATGTACACAAGAAAAAATAGTAGATGTAACTGAATAACAACTTTTATTTATTAAACATTTTTTTACAAGTTCAACTGAAAATGTAAATACAGGAATGGAAAGTAACGCCTAAACAATGGCATAAACTGAAAAGAAAATATATACAAGTATCTAGAGCTCTGGGTCAATGGCGAACTTCTCCAAGTCTTTAGTACTAGGCTCAACCTCCACAGAGTCCGATCCACCTGACAACATTCCAAAGAAAAAAAGAGAAGGAACGTCGTCAGCGAACAATCGCTCGGTAAGTCCCAAAGATAGGTAAGAATAGACAGATGAGAATATAAGTGGTATATTGTAATCTTTGTTGTTCTGTTAACGCAGTTGTTTGTAGCTTGGTACAGAATATGCGAGTGTATACGAGAGGAGTCCCACTATTCAGGAGACTAAGATATATGGAGCATAAGGAACCGTTAAGCCACGGTACAACAGCAATGGATATTCAAGTTAGGTGTATTAAAGTGACCGTCTCGTGCCACTTCTAACACATTCCGTACCAGTCTGCCCCTTTAAAACCCCGTAATGTCTTTTGTATTGATTGTATTATTTTGTTTTATAAATGGAAGACTTGCCGAAACCATGATATCATGTAAACGGAATGGATATAAATGGATAGGCATGTAATCAGAGTATATTCATGGTTCGGTTAAGTCGAGTCATGTTGATATAGATTGAATTCTGTTATAAATGGATTCATGTTGTATTGTAGTTATACTTGAATTGGATTATGTTAGTTATATGTATGCCCTAGAGGCCATTATTGTACATATGATGTATATTATAGTGGATGCTTGGACATATATAGAGAGGACTTTCTTGCTCGACATGATAGTATGCTATCTGATTGTTCTTTGTCTTAACATGTAGACTTGTATTGTGATACTGTCTTGCTCTCATATGTTGATAAAACCCTTAGGATGTGTACTTGAATACCATGACTATGATGGAGATCATACTAGTAGGGCCAGGGTAGTCCACAAGTTCATCCTTTAATTGTTCCTAGTCGAGGGTATATCGAGACAGGGTATCGATATTCCAGAGTAGACTAGCGTATACGCTTCTTGACCCATATGATGGGCGATGGATGATCCTACATCCATTGGAATTTGACATCAAAGATGGTATACAGTTGCTCAGTGGAAACTGGGTACACTGAACAAGACTCGCCGAGGACTCCTATGTGGTAGTATACCTATTATCAGATAGCAGTCCTCTAGTGACACTGATACAGGTTAGTCTGTAGACCCGAGATCATCATAAAGTCTTGTGCGGCTCTCACTGTGCTTTGATTTCCTTCCTACCACGCTCAAAGGAGACGTGCAAACATGTGGATTTTAGGTACAGTCCCAAGTCGCATGGAGGCAATGAGCGATAGGAGTGGTTTCGTCTCCCCCGGTATTGGGGGTTGATGTTACGCTATGCTCGATTGGATATAACTGGAAGTCCCTAGCCAGGGCTGCTGCCAAGATTTATTGATAAGTGTTATCAGTAGTTTCTCGAACTGTTATAGGCCAGACATCGACATGACTAATCACGTTACTGGGGTCTGATGATTTCCACCCCTAGACTTGATATGCAACATATCAGAGGAAGAGATCGGACTGTACGGTAGTGTTACTGATAGGCTTCATGGAGACTGTGGACAGGCTTGCTTGTTGATCTTCATATCACTCAATACCCGGTAGCCGTTACGTCCAGCTAGTACCGCTGACGGCTTGTAGGTGACTGATATGATCATCACCTACTGCTGGCGTATTGACGAGTCTTTAGAGTCCCACACAGAAATTTCCTGGTTCAAGCGAAACGAAGTAGGACACGTATGCGATATGTGTGTGGGCCTAATTAAATACGAGTATATGATACCGTATTGTAATCTGGCAGTTATCTGTTATCGGTTCGGTTATATGTGATATAACTAGATTGTCGAATCAAGTGTTGATTTGATAATGTGATATACAGATAAATGATACTAGTCGGTCATATGTGATATAACCGGATTATTAAATCAAGTGTTGATTGAATAATGTGATATATATTATATGTGATATAATTATATCTTAACTAATATCATTAGCTCACTAATTATTCTTCATTATATATATATATATTAATATATATGATATATATATATATATTAATATATATGATATATATATAAATAAATAATGAAGCATGGCATATGAATTTCTATTTCGTGAAAATAGAAATGAGGTGGAAAATGAGAACATGGTTGCAAGCATGGGATATACTTTTGTTTATTCATCATGACTCACAATTCAAGTATGGTTGCAATTTTATATTACATAATTCCATGCTTGAATGAGTGAGGGGTCAAGAGTTGCTAAGGATTCTAGCTCATTCTCAAGACTTAGCCAATTTTTCTTGAGTTGCTCCTATGGTTGCTTTCTAGCTTCTTCTTCCTTCTCATGTTATGGTTCAAGCTTCAACCCTCACACGTGATGTGAACCATGATGCTTGAACACAAACTTGTGAGCTTTTAACATCCTCTGCTTCACCATCCTATACTTGACTAGCGATCGAGTGTAGCGTGTTTCCTACGCTAAAGAGTTTAGTGTAGAGGTAGCTTAGGTTGGAGGAACTTCACGTGGATCATCTTCGGCATGAAAGTCATCGGAGGAAGCTCGTTCAAAGCCTCAAGTGGAGCCCAGTGGAATCGCGGGACTACTACATGGAGCAAGGGAAGTGAAGGACCGGTCTACAAAGGTCGTATTCCTTGTTCACTTGATGTAAAGTTGTTTACATTCTTGTATCGTCTAATTCTCTAGTTAAGATTCTAGGGTTTGGGTTATTTAACATGGCAAATTTTTGAAAATGGCATGGATGATGCCTCCCGAAACCTTGTGTTTTTCCCAATCAGAACAAAGCTCTGTTTGAATTTCAAAAATTCAAAAAATTGAAGCAACGCTTCAGAATCCTTGCGCTGCGCACAACGCGCCACGTGTCAAAAGCTGACACGCCAGCGCTGCGTCCAAGGCAGCGCATCCAATCAGAGTAAGGCTCTATTTAAAATAAAAATAAAGGAAGCAACGCTTCAGATGCTTTGCGCTCTGCGCTGCGCGACAAGTGGCAGTGCAGTTGCGCTGCGCTCTGCTTTGCGTGACACGTGGCAGCGCGGTTGCGCTGCGCTGCGCGACACGTGTCAAGCGCAAGTGCGCTTGCGCCAGCTGTGCCAGCATTTAAACAGAAAAATTCTGGAAAGATCTTTCTAATCTTATTAAAACAATAAGATTCTCTTCTGTAAAACAGGATCCCTTGGATCAAAGATTCAACGGTAGGGAAACATCTCTAAATCAATCAGAGAAAGATCTCTTTAACTGATTTAACAAATCAATTGGCACTATATAAAGGCCCCTAGACTCCAAGTCTAAAACAGATGGACACAGAGAGAACACACAGAACTCCTCTAAAAAAAATTTTGAGAAGAGCTCAGAGAAAGAAAAGGTAAAAACCTTTAAATAAATGAAGAATTTCTTCTAAAAGAGATCAAAGATCTAAGAACAAGATCAAGATCTTGAATAAAAAAAATAATAATAATAAAAAAGAAGAAGTAATTTACTTCTGTATAAAGGCATTGCCTTTTGATGAACCACTGGTTCTTGAAAACAAGAAAAACTTGTTTTCTTTGATCTAAATTTGATCAAAATATTAAACAGTGCCTTGCACTTTTTGAAATTTGCACTATTGCGCTCCTTGGATTGGCGCAAGCCACCAGGGAGCGCCACGTGTCAATTACAGAACAGTTGCGCCTTGCGCTTCTAAAAACAGAGCACTGCTCTCTTGGTTTGGCGCAAGTCACCAGAGCACGCCACGTGTCAGCAGCGCAGCGCACTGCGCTTGCGCTCGCTAGAGCATGACACGTGTCACCCCCATATGAGTTTGCGCCTTGCGCTGGCGCAAAGCGCCTGACAAGCCACGTGGCGCACTGTCAGAACAATAAATGCTTTGCATTATTAAAGAAGGGACAGGGCCCAATTAAAAGGCCTAACATGCCTAATAAAAAATGCAATGCATTATTAAAAAGGGGCAGAGCCCAAACAAAGGTCTGTCAGACCAAAACAGATGCCGTGCATCATTTTAAAAAAGGGGAAGAGCCCAAATAAAGGTCTAATAGACCAAACAAAAATGCCATGCATTATTAAACAGGGGCAGGGCTCTAGTAAAGGCCTAACAGGCCAAATGCAGATAAAACGTTGAACATTTTCAACTAGACTTAGCCCAATTCTGGCCGTAAGTCCTCAAATTAAATTTAACCAAGCACGACTGCTCTCTCAAATCAATTTACACCCGGTTCAAGGGTACATCTCCGAACTACTCTGATATCTGTCATTGTAATCCTTCAACGTTTTCAGAGAGGTGACGGGTCCTGATAACCACACATCAATATGGACTGTGGGGTCCTTAAACTCATGGACTGACGCGTCCTTAAACTCATGGACTAATGTGTCCTTAAACTAACATTTGTCCCCAAAACGGGAAAGATGGACCACTATGTCCCTAAACTGGCAATGGACCACCATGTCCCTAAACTGGAACAATAGAGCCCAAATGCTCTTTTGTCGGATCTAAACGATCCCGTTAAGTTGATCTTAGTCTCAAACTGGACTAACGTATCCTTAACAAACATTTAAGTTGATCTTAGCCTCAAATACGGCTAACGTATCCTTAAACCAAAACCCCAAACCCAAATCTAAGAAAATACGGATTTGGACTAATCCACGTCCTACGGGCGACGACATAAATTAGTCTCCGTATACAATCAACGGGCAACCATAAACAAAACAAACACCCATGGCACGAAGTGAAATTCTGGAGAAGGAGAAAGTTGTTACTGCGATGCGGTAGCGTAATTAACTGCAGGGGCTTGCGCCTGCAGGGAAGAGCGTCCCCACAATCAAAAACCCCTTAAGCGAGGGGGAATCTGACGAAGTCTTCTATATCGGCCGCATCCGTCTAAACCTCCGATGCATGGTGCCATAAATCAACTTGGCATCTTCGGAGAGGTGGACGGATAAAATCAAATAGCATCTGCCCCGAATCTCAGGCAAGACGTCCATGTCTTGGCCGCCATTCGGAGGGGAACAGATTCTGGCACGCCCGGTGGGACCTTTTCCTCTTTCCACTCCACACTTCGTGTGTCGTCTTCGCGAACGAATCACTGTTTGTTAATGGTTGCCCTCGGGTTTCAAGTTACTAAGATTTGGTCTCTTGCTTGGCGCAGAAATCAAACTGCAATGGCGTCCAACTGCTCAAACTGCTCCAAATGCAACTGCAACCGACGCTCCGCCTCACCTGGAGGTGTGGCTTACGGGCCTCAAGCGGCCTCCATCTTTGCTATGCCGGTGGAACAAGTGACTCAGGCTACCACCGGTCTGTTCTTCGGGACCATGCTCCCGCCAGTGAACATTAATGTCCCGCTGCCGAAGGAAGCGCAAAAGAAGTCGGTCTTCGATCGGCTCACTACTACCACGGCTCCTCTTAACGGGTCATCCAATTCCAACTCCTCGGTCTTCACCAGACTGAGCCTGAACTCTGATGGGCCTGGCAAGAAGCCCATAACCCCTGAAGTGGCCATCCCGAGGAAGACAGCCATCTCTGCTCCTAAAGTCGTCGAGGCGGCTTCTCCTGCCAGGGGGTCGGTCTTTACAAGACTGACTGTCCCAACTCCCGCTCCTGCTACTCAAAGGACATCAGTCTTCAACAGGCTGACACCAGCAACAGCCCCTCACCTGAACAGGGGGCAAGATAAAGTCATCCCCGACACCGAGCCAACTCTATCAGCTCGACACGCTCGACGTCGCCACTGGTGCCGGGTTAGGAAGGCCGGGGGAAACTCCCCCTCTGGGCTAACTCCACCAGCCCCAACGCCGGAAATTGATGCTGCTGTTCCAACCGGGAACAGCTTCGAATTGCTGAACAAGGTGCACAGGAACTCTCCTACCGCATATTGAAAAAATCTCCTCCACCGGTGGAGAATATTACAGAAGCAAAACTGGAACAGTCTCCTCAATGGCTGTCTTCCAGGATCTACAAGACTTGGCGACGAGTCCGAGAATCGGTGATTGATCCGAATTTCTCTCACCAGCATAAGAAGTCGAAGGGCCGACGGGAGGAAAATCCCCCTGTCAAGCAACGGAAGACGACGACCACCTGGGTGCCCAAAGCAACGGCCCCCTTAACTCCGACGTCCCACAAGAGAAGAAGACCGGAGAAAATCCTCACGCCTGCGGCAAATGTCAAAGGCGGTGAACCTAAACGCCCTAAGTCCGGGGGCATTGTGGTACACACCGTCTACATGGCGTCCGGGAAAGAGGACAGCCGTATATCCACGGGTCATAGACCGCTTACGCGATCGGTGACTAAAGCTCAAGAGCAGTAGCAGAAGCTCCAAGAAATGATGACTGCGATGGCTGCGCTCACCGGGCCAAAAGAAAGCCCAGAAGCATCCTCGGATCAGTGACATGAGCAAGAAACCGATGCCGAATTCCTTCACAGGATACTTGAAAAGAAGGACAAAGAGGCTGCGGAACAAGCAGCCAATATAAAACGAATGACCCTTCTGTTTCAGGACATGGTGGGTATGATGATCCAGCAGGATCCTCCTGCTGAAGATCCTCCGATTGTCCTTGAAGATGACAGAGGAGAAACGTCAAATCCTCCACCGGCTCTGTCAACAGCCAAGGAGGAGACAATTTCCAAAGCTGCCCTAGATGAATATATAGCTCAGCAGATACGAGTTCACCAGGAAACTGAGGCAGCCGGTCAGGTCGTTAAAACGGGACGACCATATCCGAGCTGGTATGATCAGATCAAGTACCCGCCGGGCTACACGATCCCAAAATTCCATGTCTACAAGGGGACAAGCAATCCCCATCAACATGTTGCCCAGTTCAGGGCTCTTTGTGGCAATACCGGTGGCGATGATAAGCTCCTGCTTCGCCAGTTCGTTGGCAGCTTGTCGGAGACGTCGTTTGAATGGTACTCCGAGCTTCCGAACGAATCCGTCAAAACTTTCGCTGAAATGGAGTTGTTGTTTACCCAGCGTTTCGCTAGCGCCAGCGAGCATACTCCAATAACAGCACTGATTAATGCCAGGGTAAGGCCAGGCGAGACATGGGTTCAGTACGCGACACGATGGCGGAATCTGTGGTCGAAATGCGAACATCGCATCGAAGAAGCACATGCGGTAGGCATGTTCGTGGGCACCCTAGACCCTCATGCAACTGTTTCACAGTTCATGCTGTTCTTTAAACCGACCACGTTCCAGGCTTTAATTGATAAGCTAGCCCAGATGGATCAAATGGGTCACAGACCGTCTCCTCCGAAGTCGGAATCCCGAAACAACAAGGGTAAAGGGAAAGTGACCTTCACTGAGAACACCCAACAGCAGCCCAGTGCCCCAAAGCTAGCGGATAAACTGGAAGAGAGACGGCGGTATTATAATGAGAAAATGAAGGGCCCTTACTCATTCCCGCGGGATAAAACGAAGAGGCTGTTCGAGCTAGCGATGAGCAATAGGCTTATTTATCTCCCGAATCTAAGGAGACCACCGCAACCCAGCGAGGTGAATAATCCCAATTATTGCCCTTACCACCAAACGGTAAGTCATCCGATCGAGGATTGCTTCGTCTTTAAGGGATGGATCGAGGATCAGTACCTACAAAGCAAGTTTGCGCTGTCTGAAAAGTGGAAAGTAAACCCACCACAGCCGCACACTCCAAAGAAGACGGACACGCTGGGGGCAACTTGCTCTTTTATTGAAGAAGCTCCGTGGGAGGTCCTGCTTTCCGCCAAAACCAAAAAGATGCTGAATGATCTCCAGACATGCCCGGCGATCAGGTGGAAGAACCCGTCGGAACCTGAGATCATCGAAGGGATGCTGAAACCGCGTCCAATTCCAAGGATTGGTGGGGATAGCCAAAGTGTTCACACCCAGCCGTTGAAATCTTCGAAAAAAAAGAAGAGATCCAAAAAGCCCGTGAAGCCTGGCGACAAGCGCACGGATCTGCAGAAACAAATCGACGCACTGGAAGAGTATAACCAGAAAGCGCGAACCCTAATTACGCTCCAAGAGTTTCTCAGCCACGTCCTTGAAGACGGAGATGATGGAGAAGACTCATCAGATGGATCTGAGAATTACGTGGCAAGTTGTCATGTGATCTCTTACTCGTCGATAGATGATAAAGAAGCTCCTTGCACCGAGAAACTGAGGGGGGGTCCTGAAACAGAACTTCTGTGGCCGTCAGACGAGATGATCGATGCCTTCCTAAATGAGATTCATCTAAAAAGTAAAGCCAATCAGGAGTGTGAGGTGGCCATATTGGAAGGAGCCAAACGCCGGCGACTAGATGAAAGAGTCGAGGCACTCCCGTCAAATCAAGAGACATGCGCTGCGGATAAAAACAAATTCAAGACGAGGAAAATGTTTGCTAAAGCCATATCAATGGGAATGAAGCAGTTATGACCCGAAAGTACGGAACATGACTGGCACTTAGATTACGAGACGTCTAAAGGCGTACCGTAACCTAAGTCAGCCAAAGCCCAGAAAAATCTAAACCAAAATCAAAAGAGAGTGAAGGAAAACCTTACATGAAAATGATTTTTAAATCAATTAAGTTGCATCGAACCCCTTTTAAAAAAAACATCAAAAATTTCCGAAAATTTCGGCAGAGTCTCCTCTGTAAATTCTATCCCCTAAAATGGGTACAATAAGATATATAACCTGTAATCACAAAATGGCATCCCCAAGCGGGAGCTAGCTCTTCGCCCAAGGCGGATCACAACCACACGCAATATATATATGCAATATCCAGAAAAGAGCATAAAGAAATGCAAAATGTAAGAAAACACAACGTCGGCTCAAGTGAGCTCGACCCAAAAGAAACCACATATACACAAATCTCTTAGTTTCATCACTAGGTCGCATATACACATAAGGAGTGGTAGATGGAGAATACTAGATACAAAAATAGTACAAAAGAAAAGAGATAAAAGCACTCTCGCAACCCACCTACGAGCAATGTCGCGAGTCTGAGTAAAAGAAGTCACTAACAAGATAAGCCTCCGCTACTAGACTGATGAGTCCGACCTGCAAGATACTGTGGCACAACGGGGGTGAGTTGCCAGCTCGTGAGTAGAATATAACGTATAGTAAGGCTATCATAAGAATGCACCCAAATGTGTCACAACATGTATGTCCAGATGTGATGTAATACCTCTAGTATGCATGCACATGTATGCAATGTCATAATACTCATGGTGGACCCGAGACGGTTCATCCACTCTTCGAATCGGGTCTCGAAATCCAACAGAAAACATGAAAAACTCATGGTGGACGACTCATACATCACGAGAAAACCGCAACTTTATTTTTTAAAAATGATAAATATAAGCTTAAGTTAAATTCTTGCAGTTTTCCCCAAAAATCCAGAAATCGCAGCAATACTGAAATCCTCAAGAAAGTCATAATACCCAACATGTTGTATGTGATAAATGTCTATGATATCATGGTATGCGATGTGATTTGTGGCTAGAAATCTATGTAAGTATGATGATGATGCAAGGTATATACATGCTATGCGATTTCATATATCATGTATGATGCAAGTGGTGACACTAAGCTAAACAGGTTCTATGGTGCTCGTGGCATGGAAATTACCAAAGGCATGTGTGTCACATGAATAGTGCGTGTGCAACAGAAACCAATGGTAATGGTGTTCGTGTCCTACGAAGTGATATCACATATGTGTATATGAATATCAATGCAATCTAGTATACGATTAGCTATAAGGGTATGCAATGTAAATGAAGGGGTAAGCTAACTAACAATACAAATCTTGCAAGAAATAAGGTAATCCTAACAAGGGGGCGCTTCGCGCCATCCAGACGATTCCCCCATAGATGAATACATCTACTCACCTGAAAGCCCCGCTAATCCGATCCGACCACCGCCTTGCCTTTGCACGCCGCGTCCGATGTGTCCGCGACCGATCCTATAATTGCATAACACACAATATAAGATTACATATTCCTAAAACGACGCAAGTCACAATATAAAAAGATCGACGCTCTTGAATTAATCACAACATTCACTCGGTGCACGGAAAACACACGAAAATCGCTAAAACCTTAACTAAAATCGTCATTTCGGGGCAATCGTCAAAACTAAAACCCGACTAGACAAAACCCCGCATTCGCGCACACTAATAGTCATATAGAATGCTAGAAATATCGTCCATATATCGCAATTAGATCACCTCCTAATTTACATAAAAACCTAGTAAGCATTTGCATACCGATTTCGATGCAAATATCGCAAATTATCGATCTAGCGAGCGCAACATCGCACAATTAACCATTCTAACCAACTAGATAGCCAAAATACTAACTTAAACCCCCTTATCCTACATCAAAGCTTAGTTAGGGCATCAACACCTCTCTTGAATTTTCAAAAACCATTCATTACAATGAAATTAACACTTTAAAATACTAATTTAGCTTATTTAAACTACAAATTAAACAACTTGTTTAGAATTTATACCTCCAAAGTGTTGATTCCAAACTTGCTCTAGCCTCCAAGACACCTCTTTTCTTCACCTTTCAACCAAATTAGGGTGAGGGAAGGGATGGATTAGGGTTTTGTTTTGAATTTGCAAAGGAAAATTGTGAATTTTGTGGATTTTTTATTGATTTTAGCAAGGATTTTGATGCAAGAAGTGAGGGGGAAAAAAATGGTGAGCTGCTGCCTTGCTCGACCTGAGGTGGGAGAGGTGAGTTGTGAGTGAATTGTGTAGAAAATTCTACACAAAAAGCAACCCCTAAACTCATTTAACGCATATCACATCATATTTTACATTAAAAAAAACCCTTTTTAGCCATTTTTGCTTTAATTTTTTAACCATAGAACTAAATCTTGAAAAGTTTTGATAAAATTTTATTAACACTAAATTTTAGTTTATAATGATTCCTATGTGTGTAATTTACCCAATTAAATTTGTATTTATCACTAATTAAATGTATTTTTAAAAGCTAAAAAAAATTATTAAAAAAAATAATTAAAGAAATTTTTTTAATTGACTAGAAAATTATAAGTGGCATTTTAGTGACCAATTTATAGTAATATCTTATCTAAATTTTATATAATTAGGTCTATAATGAAAAATACCTATTTTGACATTTTGCGGAAAAGACTGCTAATTTTGCCGATTACCGAAAAACTGCCTAAACGATTTTCGAAGCGTTACAATCTTCCCCCCTTAAAGAAATTCGGTCCCAGAATTTAGAATTTAACTACGCGTACCTTCAAAAAGATGGGGATATCTCTTCCTCATCTCGACCTCGGTCTCCCAGGTGACCTCCTCGCTGTTCGGGCCACGCCAAAGGACCTTGACGGACGGTATAACCTTCGACCTCAATTTCTTCACCTGCCGATCCAGAATGACCACTGGCTGCTTGGTGAATGAAAGATCACGCTCTAGCTGGATCGTCTGGTGCTGAATCGCATGGGAAGGATCAAGAAGCTACTTACGGAGCATCGAAACATGGAACACGGGATGAACATTAGGGAAGCTGGGCGGAAGAGCTAACCGATAAGCGACTGGACCAACACGCTCTAAGATCTCGAAAGGACCAACATATCTAGGACTCAGCTTCCCTTTCCGCCCAAATCTCATCACACCTTTCATCGGAGAGACCTTCAGGAAAACATGATCGCTAACAGCGAACTCGAGTCGGCGACGGCGCCTGTCAGTATATGATTTCTGCCTGCTCTGTGCCGCTATCATCCTGTCCCGAATCAGCTGTATCTTCTCGGTCGTCTCCTGTACAATCTGCGGCCCCAAAATACTGCTCTCCCTAAGCTCTGTCCAACATACAGGCGATCGACATCTCCTCCCATATAAAGCCTCAAAAGGTGCCATCTGAATCGTCTCCTAGAAGCTATTATTGTAGGAAAACTTGATCAAAGGCAAATGACGATCCCAGCTACCACCGAAATCTAAAATACAAGCTCTGAGCATGTCCTCAAGAGTCTGAATAGTACGCTCCGACTGACCGTCAGTCTGCGGATGAAAGGCTGTGCTAAAACTCAATCGGGTGCCCAAAGCTTCCTGAAGTTTCTGCCTCAATCGGCTGGTAAACTGGGTGCCCCGGTCGGACACGATGCAAGTCGGAACACCATGCAGTCGCACTATCTCATCAATATAAACCTGGGCGTACTGAGAAACTCCAAAAGTGGTCTTCACTGGCAGGAAGTGAGCCGCTTTCGTCAATCGATCCACAATCACCCAAATAGAGTCATACCCTCGACTGGTCCTGGGTAGACCCACAATGAAGTCCATGGAGACCTGCTCCCACTTCCACTCAGGGATGGGCAAAGGCTGTAACTCGCCGGTTGGCCTCTGGTGCTCGGCCTTGACTTGCTGACAAGTCAGGCATCTCGACACAGTCTGTAACATCCTTCTTCATCCCGTCCCACCAGTAAACCTCTCTCAAATCATGGTACATCTTGGTGGAACCTGGATGAACACTGTATACTGATCTATGTGCCTCCTCGAGAATATCGCGCCTCAGTCCCTCAGAATCCAGTACGCACAGTCGAGTCCCAAATCGAAGTATCCCCTGATCATCAATCACGAACTCAGAAACTCTGCCCTGCCGAATCTGCTCAATAATCTCTAAAATACGGGCATCGTCGGACTGTGCCTCGCGGATACGGTCAAGTAACTGTGGGCATGCTCTGAAATGGGCCAGCTGTCCCCCTGTAGGAGTAAACTCGAACTGCACTCTGCTATCACATAAAACCTGCTAATCCGCCTTCGACTGCATCTGTACCGCGCTCAAACAAGATAAGCTACCTCCGGGCCTCCTACTCAAAGCATCTGCCACGACATTCGCCTTGCCCGGATGGTATAGAATCTCGCAGTCATAATCCTTCACCAACTCCATCCAACGGCGCTGTCTCAGATTCAGATCTCGCTGCTGAAAGATATACTTCAAACTCTTGTGGTCAGTGAATATCTGGCACGACTCACCGTATAGGTAATGTCTCCAGATCTTGAGTGCAAATACCACTGCAGCCATCTCTAAATCATGGGTGGGGTAGTTCTGTTCATGTTTTCTCAGCTGCCGAGAAGCATACGCGATAACTCTGTCGTGCTGCATCAATACACAGCCCAGCCCCACTCGAGAAGCATCACAATATACCACGAACCCGCCTGATCCTGAAGGCAATGCTAACACTGGTGCAGTAGTCAGACGAGTCTTCAACTGCTGGAAACTATCCTCACATGCCTGGGTCCAATCAAAAGGAACCCCCTTCCGGGTCAACCTGGTTAATGGTGCAGCAATGCGGGAGAAATCCTGGATAAAACGTCGATAATAGCTGGCCAGACCTAGAAAACTACGAACCTCTGTAATTGATACTGGTCTAGGCCAACGCTGAACTGCCTCGATCTTCTTCGGGTCCACACAAATACCATCTCTCGTCACCACATGACCCAAGAAGTCGACACTGTCTAACCAGAATGCGCACTTGAAAAATTTGGCGAACAGCTGATGCTCCCTCAAAGTCTGCAATGTGATACGTAAGTGCTGCTCATGCTCCTCTCGGCTCCGAGAATAAACCAAGATATCGTCAATGAACACAATAATGAACTGATCAAGATACTGCCTGAATACACGGTTCATCAAGTCCATAAATGCTGCCGGGGCATTGGTGAGCCCGAACGACATCACCAAGAACTCATAATGACCATATCGAGTACGGAAAGCGGTCTTCGGAATATCCTCCTTCCGAACCCGCAACTGGTGATAACCTGACCGTAAATCTACCTTCGAGAAAAACCCTGCACCCTGGAGCTGATCGAATAAGTCATCAATGCGGGGTAGGGGATATCTGTTCCGCACAGTAACCCGATTCAGCTGACGATAATCAATGCATAAGCGCATACTTCCGTCCTTCTTCTTAACAAACAAGACGGGAGCACCCTAAGGTGACACACTCGGTCGGATAAGCCCTTTGTCCAGCAAGTCCTGTAACTGATCCTTTAGCTCTCTTAGCTCCGCCGGGGCCATCCGATAAGGCGGTATAGAGATAGGCCCCGTGCCGGGGATCAGGTCGATGCAGAACTCAATCTCGCGCTCTGGTGGCAGACCAGGCAGCTCGTCAGGGAATACATCAGGAAACTCTCTCACAAAAGGGACCTGGTCCAACGGAACCTCTGTGGAGCTAGTATCACAAACATAGGCTAAGAATCCCTGACACCCTTTTCTTAAGAGCTGACCAGCGCGAAGAGAAGAAATCATGCTGGGAAGGGTAGCGCTACGATCTCCCTGAATAACAAGAACCGGCTCACCAGGAAAACTGAATCTGAATGCTTTCTCACGGCAGTCCACAGATGCATAACAGGTGGCTAGTTAGTCCATACAAAGAAGAACATCAAAGTCTAGCATATCGAGGAGAATCAAATCGACTAAAGAATCCCTCTCCCCGATACGAACGGAACATGATCGGTACACGAAACGGGCAACAAATGACTCGCCTACCGGTGTAATAACGATAAGCGGCTGATCTAACGGAGAAGACTCTCGGCCCAACCTTGGTGCAAAGTACGTGGATACATAGGAATGTGTGGAGCCTGGATCAAATAATACCCGTGCATCAAAAGAACATACTGGCAGAGTACCTGTCACGACGGCATTGGATGCCTGTGCATCCTGAGGAGTCAACGCGAACACTCGGGCCTGTCCACTACTAATAGCTGGATGTCCTCTGCCTCTACCTTGGCCTCTGCCTCTGCCTCTGTCGCCTCATCCTCTCTGAACCGGACCGCCACGCCCACGGCCTCTAGAAGCATTTGGCTGGCGTGGAGCATCATCAGGAGTAGGAAGTAGAGCTCTCTGAGGAGGTGGTGAGGGTGGTAAGGTCACATGCGGGACTGTCACCGTGCCCTGGCGCCCCATGGTACAATCTCTGACACGGTGGTACTGACCCCCACACCGAAAACATCCTGGAGACGACTGCTGGGTCTGTGGATATGAACCAAATAACTGACCTCGTCTCAAACCTCTGCCTCCACCATCTCCCGGAAATAATCTATCGCGATGTCTACCCATCTGCCGCTGAGCTGGCGTATCAGTACGGATCCTCTTCGGCCCAGAAACGACCGGAGTCTCAGAAATACGCTCCTCCAAAAGTAAGGCTGCATCCATCGCGGCTGCGTATGTATCAAAGTGCTGGGTGCCGATGGCAAGGAATAGCCGTGCATCAAGCCCTCGCACAAACCTCTTTATTCTCTTCTCTTCTGTGTCTACTAGGTACGGAGCATATCGAGACAACTGGGTAAACTATATATCATACTCCGACACTGTCATCCCAGGAGTCTTGCGCAGAGACTCGAAACTACGGGCTCGAGCATCTCGGACACTCTCCGGAAGAAAACGGGCAAGAAACGCAGCTGTAAACTCATCCCAGGTCATAGAAGGTAGACTTGTAGCTCGGCCTCTCTCTACTGAATCGTACCATGTCTGGGCAAGACCCTCCAGACGAAAACTCACGAACTCAACCAATCTATCATCAGAACACCTCAACGAACGGCAAATCCGAGCCATCCTATCAAGAAATGCCTGTGGGTCCTCTGTCGCATCCGTACAGTAAAAGCTGGAGGTCTCAATCTCATGAACTCCTGTAGTGAAACAGGGATAGTCGTAGTAGCAGCAGGAGTGACCATCTGTGCAGCAGGTACAATCGTGGTCTGTGCGGTGGAAGGAACGTCCTCGGATCTCTGTGCCCGACTGGACTCAACTAAAGATCCCATCATCTGTCGCAACTTTTGCATGCCGGCCTCTAATCTGGCAATACGGTCTGGATAAGGCGGATCAATATGACCCTGAGGGGTAGGCGTATCATCCCGCTCGATCCCCGCCTCAGACGAGCCCGCTCGAATCTCATCCCTAGCGGCAGCCCGCTGAGCTCTCGTAGTCTTTGGCGGTATCGAAGCTGGAATAAGAAACAAGACTGATAAGAACATTGCAATTGAATCAAAGAATGCAAGGAATCAAGAAAGGAAATACAAGCAATTATGTCCTAAGGTCACTTAGGCGGAGTACCGTATTGTAAGTATGCCGCGGATCATACCCACGCTACGCCACTCTGCTTAAGTCACCTACTCCATCTACCAAGGTCGTCCTACACTCAGAAAGGTAAAACCTACGCTCTGATACCAACTTTGTCACGACCCGAAAGTACGGAACGTGACTGGCACTTAGATTATGAGACGTCTAAAGGCGTACCGTAACCTAAGTCAGCCAAAGCCCAGAAAAATCTAAACCAAAATCAAAAGAGAGTGAAGGAAAACATTACATGAAAACGATTTTTAAATCAATTAAGTTGCATCGAACCCCTTTTAAAAAAAACATCAAAAATTTCCGAAAATTTCGGCAGAGTCTCCTCTGTAAATTCTATCCCCCAAAATGCATACAACAAGACATATAACCTGTAATCACAAAATGGCATCCCCAAGCGGGAGCTAGCTCTTCGCCCAAGGCGGATCACAACCACACGCAATATATATATGCAATATCCAGAAAAGAGCATAAAGAAATGCAAAATGTAAGAAAACATAACGTCGGCTCAAGTGAGCTCGACCCAAAAGAAACCACATATACACAAATCTCTCAGTCTAATCACTAGGTCGCATATACATATGAGAAGTGGTAGATGGAGAATACTAGATACAAAAATAGTACAAAAGAAAAGAGATAAAAGCACTCTCGCATCCCACCTACGAGCAATGTCTCGAGTCTGAGCAAAAGAAGTCACTAACAAGATAAGCCTCCGCTACTAGACTGATGAGTCCGACCTGCAAGATACTGTGGCACAACGGGGGTGAGTTGCCAGCTCGTGAGTAGAATATAACATATAGTAAGGCTATCGTAAGAATGCACGCAAATGCGTCACAGCATGTATGTCCAGATGTGATGTAATACCTCTAGTATACATGCACATGTATGCAATGTCATTACTAAATCTTTAAGTGTTTTAAATGCTAAGAGTTTTGCATTCTTAACTTTAGAAAAAAGAGAATATCTGTATAATAGCTAAATACCATCAAGAAATCATCTGAAACCCGTGTCAAGCATCGACACCAAATATGAAATCACATCTGTCTCAATGTCTCAAAATATCGGGCTCCGTCAGTCCGGATGGGCCCATATCATTAAATCTCACGACAACGGTCGGTATCCTCCGGATATCCGCCGCGCCAGACATCACCGGTAGGTAGTCTTCCCCTGCCAGGCTCATCGTCTACAACTCGATCTCCTTGCCCCGGGGTACCATACCGGGCCCACTATGTACCCGAGACGGTTCATCCACTCCTCGAATCGGGTCTCGAAATCCAACAGAAAACATGAAAAACTCATGGTGGACGACTCATACATCACGAGAAAACCGCAACTTTGTTTTTTAAAAATGATAAATATAAGCTTAAGTTAAATTCTTGCGGTTTTCCCCAAAAATCCAGAAATCGCAGCAATACTGAAATCCTCAAGAAAGTCATAATACCCAACATGTTGTATGTGATAAATGTCTATGATATCATGGTATACGATGTGATTTGTGGCTAGAAATCTATGTAAGTATGATGATGATGCAAGGTATATACATGCTATGCGATTTCATATATCATGTATGATGCAAGTGGTGACACTAAGCTAAACAGGTTCTATGGTGCTCGTGGCGTGGCAATTACCAAAGGCGTGTGTGTCACATGAATAGTGCACGTGCAACAGAAGCCAATGGTAATGATGTTCGTGTCCTACGAAGTGATATCGCGTATGTGTATATGAATATCCATGCAATCAAGTATACGATTAGCTATAAGGGTATGCAATGTAAATGAAGGGGTAAGCTAACTAACAATACAAATCTTGCAAGAAATAAGGTAATCCTAAAAAGGGGCGTTTCGCGCCATCCAGACGATTCCCCCATAGATGAATACATCTGCTCACCTGAAAGCCCCGCTAATCCGATCCGACCACCGCCTTGCCTTTGCACGCCGCGTCCGATGTGTCCGCGACCGATCCTAGAATTGCATAACACACAATATAAGATTACATATTCCTAAAATGACGCAAGTCACAATATAAAAAGATCGACGCTCTTGAATTAATCACAACATGCACTCGGTGCACGGAAAACACACGAAAATCGCTAAAACCTTAACTAAAATCGTCATTTCGGGGCAATCGTCAAAACTAAAACCCGACTAGACAAAACCCCGCATTCGCGCACACTAATAGCCGTATGGAATGCTAGAAATATCGTCCATATATCGCAATTAGATCACCTCCTAATTTACATAAAAACCTAGTAAGCATTTGCATACCGATTTCGATGCAAATATCGCAAATTATCGATCTAGCGAGCGCAACATCGCACAATTAACCATTCTAACCAACCAGATAGCCAAAATACTAACTTAAACCCTCTTATCCTACATCAAAGCTTAGTTAGGGCATCAACACCTCTCTTGAATTTTCAAAAACCATTCATTACAATGAAATCAACATTTTAAAATACTAATTTAGCTTATTTAAACTACAAATTAAACAACTTGTTTAGAATTTATACCTCCCAAGTGTTGATTCCAAACTTGCTCTAGCCTCCAAGACACCTCTTTTCTTCACCTTTCAACCAAATTAGGGTGAGGGAAGGGATGGATTAGGGTTTTGTTTTGAATTTGCAAAGGAAAATTGTGAATTTTGTGGATTTTTTTTTATTGATTTTAGCAAGGATTTTGATGCAAGAAGTGAGGGGGAAAAAATGGTGAGCTGCTGCCTTGCTCGACCTGAGGTGGGAGAGGTGAGTTGTGAGTGAATTGTGTAGAAAATTCTACACAAAAAGCAACCCCTAAACTCATTTAATGCATATCACATCATATTTAACATAAAAAATCCCCTTTTTAGCCATTTTTGCTTTAATTTTTTAACCATAGAACTAAATCTTGAAAAGTTTTGATAAAATTTTATTAACACTAAATTTTAGTTTATAATGATTCCTATGTGTGTAATTTACCCAATTAAATTTGTATTTATCACTAATTAAATGTATTTTTAAAAGCTTAAAAAAAGTATTAAAAAAATTAATTAAGGAAATTTTTTTAATTGACTAGAAAATTATAAGTGGCATTTTAGTGACCAATTTATAGTAATATCTTATCTAAATTTTGTATAATTAGGTCTATAATGAAAAATACCTATTTTGACTTTTTGCGGAAAAGACTGCTAATTTAGCCGATTACCGAAAAACTGCCTAAACGATTTTCGAAGCGTTACAGAAGCTACCACCCTCTGAAGAAAACACTCTCGGTGGAGTAGAGACGCATCCTAATTAGTTCTTATATCATTAGAAGATCGCACATCCTACTGAAGACCGCGACTCCTTTAAGTGTTGGTAGCAAGGGTATGTCGCTCACAGGCGACACGTCAACAGAACAAAGCGGGAAGCTCATAGACAGCGAAAAAATACGACAGATGAGCATAAAAGAGTTGCCGGCAATTGTCATAGGAATGATCCCGGGGGATCACGAGTTCTCACCTTCGGGGGTGTCTCCGACGAAAAAGTAGCATTCGGTCCTCTCTTCAAGGAATCCATCTCTGAAGAATTGAAGAATTGCGAGAACATTCAGCCGTGCAATTGCACGATACCCGGAGAGAATCTCGGACCCACAAACAACGGAGCGAACAAAAATGATAAAAGAAAGGGAAAAACGGCCTTCGTCGCCAACACTCAACAACAATCGAGTGGCCCTAGACCGGTTGTTCGCCAAAACAACAAGCGGCAACCCCTCTATGAGAGGTTGAAACGTCCTTACTCGTTTCCCCATGATGAAACAAGGAGGCTGTTCGAAGTGGCAGTGCACAACAGGCTTATCACTCTACCGGAGCCGAAACACCAGCTACAACTGAATGATGTCAGCAATCCTAATTACTGCCCTTACCACCAAGTATTGGGCCATCCGATCGAAAACTGCTATGTTTTCAAAAACTGGGTTGAAGACCAATACCAACAGGGCAAGTTCGCGTTGTCCGAAAATTGGAAGGTGAGCCCGCCACAACCACATGCTCCGAGAAAGATGGATATGCCGGGGGCATCATGCTCATTCATAGGGAAAGCCTCATAGACCGAAAAGTCAGTAAACTAGAGATTCGCCTCAAATGGCGCAATGACGGACCGAAACGTCCTTAAACTAATGACGAACCACTACGTCTTAAAACTAGCTGACGACCGAAACGTCTTTAAACTACTACCGCAGCATACTCAGGCTGACGAGATAAAAAAAAGGGAATTAAAAAAAAATAATAAAAAATAATAATAAAGACGGTATGTCCATAAGCGAAATGGGCACGGATGAAAACCCGAAATGGCTCCGTGAGTAAAAAACAGCAGGGCTACCGGCGAGTGTTCGTGAAAACCCGAAAGGGCGCGACCTCGTTAGAAAAAGAAATAAAAAGAATAAAAAAATAAAAACGGTATGTCCATAAGAAAAATGGGCACGGATGAAAACCCGAAAGGGCTCCGTGAGTAAAAACAGCAGGACTACCGGCGAGTGTTTGTGAAAAGCCGAAAAGGCGCAACCTCGTTAAAAGACACTTACAAGGTCCTCTCGGCCTTGTAAGGAGAAGCCACCCGCGTGAGATCCTTACGACTCAAAAGGGAGCAACACACTTAGGGATCCCCACGATTCTTAAGGAGAATTACACTTGCGAGATCCTCACGACTCGTAAGGAGAATTCTCTTATGGGACCCTCACGGCTCTTAAGATTTGAAAGTCTTAAGTTACAAAAACCTTAACCTGTTCTTAAGCAACCCCCACAACATCCACTACTGCCCTACAAGCGGCTCGATACTGACCCTTGTATACAATCTACGGGCGCGAATAAACATTTCCCTGACCAAGTCCCACCCGTGGCTAGGGATATGTCTATATGGTGAACAACCCTTATAAGTCCTCTCGACTTATAAGGAGAAAACCCTTTTGTAAGATCCTTACGACTTACAGAGGAACATGCACTTAGGAATCCCCACGATTCCTAAGGAGAAAACACACCTACGAGATCCTCACGACTTGTAGGGAGAAATACCTTTATGAGACCCTTATGGCTCATGAAGTCAAAAGCCTTAGTCGATGGGATCCTAACCCTGTTCGCTAAGCCACCTTTGTTCGACATCGACAAAGGCAAATGATGATTCACTCATGGCAATATCCCAGTTGTAGCGATGCTGATGCCTAAACCGGTATCAAATCCCAAGCCCTTTCATGGCAAATGATGATTCGCTCCTGGCAATATTCTAGTTGTAGCGATGCTGAGATTGGCGTCAGATTCCAAGTTCCACACTCGCGATAAAAAAAATCAGCGAGCCATACGTGCATACGAAATAGCCGAAATGATGGGGCAACTTGCAATAAAAAGCAGCAAGTAAAAATGTATGCATGCAAAATAACCGAAATGATTGGGCAACTCGCAATAAAAAGCAGCGAGTGAAAATAAAATAAATAGCCGAAATGATTGGGCACCGCGAAAAATAGCCGAAATGATGGGGCAATCACGACCTTCGCAAAATAAAAAGCTGAAATGATAGAGCATCGCGGAAAGAAATAAAGAAAAATGAAATTTATGCCCTACAGGTGAGATCACATCGATCCCTGTATACAATCCAGGGGCACAAACAAAGAGGGAACCATACCTTCCCAACAGGCTCCACCAGAAAGCGAAGCCAAATCTCGACGATTCATAGACAACCTAGAGGCAACCTTGACATTTGTCGCAATACAGCAGACGAGATGTCAACAACGGCGTTCCTTCGCAGTCTAGCAGGATGCAGATGCAACGTCAACAAAAGACCTCACGGTCGAAACAAAGCAGAGTGACGGCAAAATCCCAGCTCCACCTCAGCATTCATCTCGATACAGCAGGCGCAATATCAGCAACAGTGTCCTTCCTCCAACAGGATTCAGACGCGCCAAAGCAAACGAAGCGAAGGCCAAATTCCTAACTTCAGGGTCTTGAAGGCAACTCATATAAAACCTGAAAGACCATCGGAGATCATCCCATACTAACGTGGAGTGGTCACCACCTCGACGTTCGTCTCGATACAGCAGACGAGATGTCACCCCAGCGTTCTTCCTCCAGCAGGATTCAGATGCGACAATCAAACAGCGGAGCCACGACAAAGTGTCTAGTTCCAAACCTCGACGGTTCACCAACAACCTAGAGACAACCACGACATTCGTCTTAATATAGAGGACGTAATGCCAGCAAACGAAGCGAAGGCCAAATTCATAGCTTCAGGGTCTTAATGGCAAGTCATATGAAGCCTGAAAGACAATCGGAGATCATCTTGTACCAGTGCGGAGTGGTCACCACCTCGACGTTCGTCTCGATACAGCAGACGAGATGTCACCCCAGCGTTCTTCCTCCAACAGGATTCAGACGTGACAATCAAACAGCGGAGCCACGGCAAAGTCCCTAGTTCCAAACCTCGACGGTTCACCAACAACCTAGAGACAACTGCGACATTCGTCTCTGTTGGATATATGTATGCCCTAGAGGCCATTATATGATAGTGGATGTATTTATACATGTAAATATATATATTCAGTGTACATTCTTGCTCGACATGATAGTATGCTATCTGGTTCTTCTTTATCTGACATGTTGATTTGATCATGCTTTTATTCATTCACACATGTTGATAAAGCCCTAAGGATATAGACTTGACTACTATGATTATGATAGAGATCATACTAGTGGGACATCTGTAGTTTATAAGCATATCCTGGAATGTCCCTAGTCGTAGGTGTATCGAAACGGGGCATCGATATACCAGAGTAGACTAGCGTATATGATACTAGACCCATATGATGGGCGATGGATGTTCCCACATTCATCGATGTTTGACATCGAGATCGTATACGGGTGCTCAGTGGTGACTGGGTACACTGGACGGACTCACCGAGAACTCCTATATGGAATTATATCTATCGTCGGATAGCAGTTCTCAGGTGACACTTGTGCAGGTTAGTCTGTAGACCCGAGATCGTCATAGAGTCTTGTGTGTTCTCCCACTGTACTTTGATTACCACCCTACAACGGCTCTACTGAGTCGTGCAAACAGGTGGCCTTGGGTACAGTCCCGAGACACATGAAGGCGATGAGCGATAAGAGGGGTTTCGTCTCTCCCGGTATTAGGAGTTGATGCTGTGCTGTGCTCGACTGGCTATATCAGTAAGTCCCTGGCCAGGGCTGTTGAGATTTACTGATAAGTGTTATCAGTAGTTTCTCGATCTGTTATAGACCATTCATCGGCACGACTTATTGAGTTATTGGGGTCGACGTTACCATCCCTAGACTCGATATGCAGCATATCTGATGAAGAGACCGGACTGTACGGTAGTGTTGCCGGTTGGCACTACGGGAGTTGTAACAGGTTCGCTTGTTTTCTTCTGATCGCTCATTGCCCAGGTGGCCGTTACGTTTAGCTGACCGCTTGCGGCTTGGAGGTGCTTGATATGATCATCACCCACTGCCGGCGTATTGACGAGTCTTAGAGTCCCATAATGGAGTTACCTAGTCCAGACGAAATGTTGTGGTGCGCATATGCGATATACGCGTGGACCCGGTTAAAATGCGCGTATGAGATACCGTATATTAATCGGGCGGCTTGCTTTTGGTCGGGTTGTATGTGATACGACTGGGTTGCTAAATCAAGTGTTGATTTATCATTAACCATTAGTTTCTCACTTGGAATCCTTTCTTGACTTTATGTTGTATGCATGCATGTATGCATTCATTTTCATTCATGCACATAGGATGTGCATACACACATACATGTATACATAATGGTTATCATGGTTGTTGATATAGTAGATGGTGGCAATGTAAGACTCACACCATATGAAAAATATATGGATATTATTTATTTGGAAAAAGAAAATGAAATGGAAATTGTTTCATGGTTTATTTTATTATTCTTACACTAACCCCTTGTATTAACCATGATTCATTTTCTATGGTCATTTTTGTTCCAAACAAAATATCTAAGATATTTTACAACCATGGTTTAGAATGAGAGAGTGAAAATATATATATTTTCATTTTCTCATTTTCTTTAGAAGCTTATCAATTATCTTGAGTTTAAAAAGCCATCATCTTCTTCCTCCTTTCTCTCTTGCTCTCTAGTTCTCTCAAGTGAGCAAAAGAGTTACCAAGTTAGGATTTTGAAGTGAGAAAACCAACCACAACACCATTCTATACTAGTCTTGCCCATTAGTGAAGAGTGTCAGCTTCCATTTCTTCTCTTGATCTTGTGAAGTTTCAAGCATGGACAAAGAGGAACCCGGGTGGATCATCGTGGACCGAGAGGATCTCAAGCGGACTTTTTCGAACCCTCAAGTAGCCAAGGAGTCTAGCGTAGGGAGCTACAAAAGTTGTACTCTCAAAACCCTAGCTTTTACTACTTGTGATGATGTCTATGTTATGAAACCCTAAATTTCTAGTGATGATTCTTTGTATGTTCACTTAGCACCTTAAAAAATTTGATTTTGACATATGTGATGCTTCCAAACCCTTCTTGAGGTGCTAGGTAAACCTAACATTGGTATCAGAGCCTAGCTAGAGCTTTAGGCGATGCTTTAGCGAAGTTAAAACTCCGATCGAACCAAAAATACGGATTTTTTAACCCTCTTTGGACATTTTTTGAAACTGTGTTATTTTCAGAATTAAAAATACTTAAAAAATTCAGCAGGCAAATATAAGAATTACTGTAAAAAACGAAGCAATAATCCTAACATTCCGCCGCGGAACCGCGGCCAGAACTTGGTTGGGCCGCGGATCCGCGACCGTACAGATGAATCATTGCTTCGTTTTCACACAGTAATGTTTCTACCTGCTTGTATATATTTTTGGGTATTTTTAATCTGATTCAAGTGTTGAATGTTCTGGGGATTGTTTTGGATTCGGTGATTCGATCAGAATTTTAATTTCATGCCTTTTTCGGATAATTTAGAAAGTATTAAAAAGTTCAAACGGATATCATTAACTCGCTTTTTCCCGGCACGAAAAATTTTCAAGTGTTGCATTTTTTCTCGAGTTTAAATCTTTCGGAAATACGTGCAAGTTTTGTGGTGGACCCTCTAGAAGAACACAAACCTTAACTCGATTATGTGACCGTCTGAACTGCCTCTAAACTTTAGGGTTTGGGGCAGCACGGCGTGCCACATGTGAGATGTTGGCTTGACCCTTCTACGGCTGGACCGCTGCTATTGTGACACATTCCGGGTTTTTTGAACTCTGTTCAAGTGTTGAGCTTTAGGAAATTTTGGGTATTTGATTATTCGATCGAAAAGTTTAATACTATTTATTTATCTGGAATGTGATACAATATGTGGAATCCATATAGTTAGGCATGAAATGCGAAGTATGTGATATTTCGGATTTACGATATCTAAAGAGAATGTGGATTCCAAATGTTGTAGTTTTACACTTTCTTTTCTGTGACCGTAAGTGTAGTATGTCGCTTATCGCCGGTTTCGTTGCTATACATCAACGACAATCGGGGTACGCATACTTACTTACGTTGATAATATATGATATTATGTGTTGCTAAGATATGATGTGCAGGATTGTCGCGATTGAATAGCCGAGGGGTTTTATGTGAGATGAGAGTTTTATTTTCATTCATGTAAAATTCAAATGTAATGTAATATTCTTTTATTTGGGGCACTTCCGGGTTGAGGTTGTTGTCACTAGTGTTGTATATTATTTACTTTTCCGCATTAGGATAGACCCAAGGAGGGGAGCACAAGTGACCGGGTTCTGGGGTTCAGTGGGAGGCCATCTCGAGGAGTCGAGACCGGGTCTCCTAAACTCCAGAATTGGTAGGGTCGCTTGCCGCTCTCGTAGGGGTTTAGGGGTGTGGGCTTGGCTATTCATCGCGACTGTGGAATCCATATTTTCTATTGTTGGCTAAATACTAAATACGGACGTCCTAGTATATCCCACATTATATCTGTGTTTCTTCTTCCTGTGTTCTGTGATATCTGAGACGAATGATATATTATATATGAGATATATAGTAGACGTTGCTTATGTTTTACACCCGTGCTAGTCCCGTCCCGGTATGCCGTTAGTTAAGTAACCTAACGGTGCATAACGGAACATTGCGGCGAATGCGGATGGCATAAGCGTACGTTGTATTTTCGTTTCTTTTCTGTGATTGGCTTAAGGACTTAAATGATGGGACTACATTAATATGATTAATGTAAAGAAAATAAACCTAAAAAGAAGTTGTAGAATCGGATTTGAAAACCACTTGGCTCTTTATGAAAAAGCTGCATTTCAAAACTGTGGAGCTCAAACCACTCCTTTTGAAAACCATTGGATTCTACGACGATATCAAGTTTAAAGTGTTAAAGGTTTTCTTAAAAATCATCCGCAACCCTCCGTCATTTTAGAAAGTAGAGTACTTAGTATTCGTGCTACGTTTGTTGACTATAGTTAAGGCGTAGTGTACGGTAGCTAAGTGATGTCTTCCTACACTGCATATGATGCAGATTAATTAGACATTCATGCGACTTTGTTGACCATAGTTAAGGGTCATATGAGTGGGTCTAATTAATCAAGAAAGATGGGTAGAACTTGACTGGTACTTATGATTTATTGACCATAGTTAAGGTCATAGGTACTAGGGGTAAAAACCGCATCGGGAATTTCAAGTGTTGAGATTTGCAATGAGATTGCATACCTTCCATATGATGGTTGGATCCCGATCCCACTGTGGGCAATAGTTGCTCCCAGGAGAGTTTTGCAGTTTACAAATAGCTAACTCATTAGGTGTCTAGAAAGGTGTTAACGGGGCTACGCCTCTGGGAAAATGAGGTTTACTTTAATTAGGTCTGTGCGAAAGCACGGGGAACCTCCCTCAAGTACCGACACTGGCCTGGCTGAACAGTTAGCGAAGTTGTAGACTGTAATTAATCCTGGCTAGTTTTCTTTTTAAGGTTTGAAAGAAAAACTTGATTAAAACAGTGGGAGACATCGATTAGAAAAGATAATAACCAATCTGATCTTTGCAAGAGCTTTCGCTGAGTGTATTCTTTTCTCTCTCTTAATGGCAGATACCAATGACTGGACTCAAGCTTCTACTAGATAAAAATAAACTGAATGGGACCAATTATAAAGACTGGCTGAGGAATCTGAAAATTGCCTTGACTTATGATAAAGTATCATATGTCCTCACGGCTTCAACCCCGCCCGTCCCAGGTCCAAAATCCTCAGTTGCGGATAAAGAGGTCCGCAAGACATGGGACGCTGATTGTACCACGGCCAAATGCCTCACGCTTGCATCGATGGACTACATACATCAAAAGCAGCACGAGAATATGGACATTCAAGCCATATTCCTCTATACAAAGGAGTTGTATGGAGAGCAATCCGCGTATTACGATACGAAGCATCAAAGAAATTGTTTCAGATGCGAATGGCCTCTGGCACACCAGTAGGAGACCATGTTCTGAAGATGATAGCTCTCATAGAATAGCTTGAGGACCTTGGATGGACGATGGACAATGAACAATATACGGATATTATTCTGCAGTCCCTCCCCTCCACCTTTGCTCAATTCATAGTTAACTTCAACATGCACAACATGGAAAAGGAACTACCTGAACTCCTTAATATGTTAAGGAGTGCAGAGAGCACACTGAAATCAGTGAAAACTCCCGTTTTGAGTGTTGGGCAATCTTCTTCTTCTCGCCCAAAGGCTAAGGCCAAGGGAAAGCTCAAGAAGAAGCCCACCAAGCCTAGGGGTGGAGTTAAAAAGGTTAAGGGGAAGGACAAGTCCAAAGCTGGAGAATCGGGGAAAGGGGAATGTTTTCATTGACACAAAACAGGACATTGGAAGCGCAACTGTACGGAGTACTTAAATCTCAAGAAGAAGCATGGGGATGCTTCCGCTTCAGGTGTGTTTGTGACAGAAAACTGTTTTTCAATAAACTCTGCTTCCTGGGTATTAGATACCGGTTCAGGTTCTCACATTTGCAATTCTATGCAGGGGCTGAGAAATAGAAAGGTTTTGAAGACAGGTGACCATACTCTCCGCGTTGGAAATGGTTCCAATGTACATACAGTCGCAGTGGGAGAGTATCACTTGGGGTTGCCATCTGGGTGTATATTGGTTTTGAACCCATGTTATTTTGTACCAAGTATGCTTTGTAATATAATATCTGTTTCTTTGTTAGACAATGAAGGATATAATTTTGTATTGCAGAACAATGTTATGAACATTCACCTGAATCAAATGTTGGTTGGGTATGGTACGCTTAATAACGGGATATACGTCCTAAATCAACACACAGTTTTCAGCATACAACACACTAATAAAAGAAAACTTTCAGAAATAAATGAAGCTTTTCTTTGGCACTGTAGACTTGGTCATATTAACGAAACAAGACTAAACAAGTTACACAAAGATGGATATTTAAACCCTTTTGAATATAAATCTTATGCGACTTGCCTGTCTTGTATCAAGGGTAAAATGACCAAAACTCCGTTTACCGGACACGGAGAAAGAGATACCGAGCTCCTAGGACTCATACACAGTGATGTATGTAGGCCAATGTCTACACAGGCTAAAAGCGGTTTTTCTTACTTCATTACTTTCACTGACGATTTCTCAAGATTCGGTCATGTATTTTTATTAAAGCACAAATCCGAAGCTTTCGAGAAATTCACTGAATATAAACAAGAAGTAGAAAAACAAACTGGCTTGAGTATCAAGATGCTTCGATCAGATCGAGGTGGGGAGTACCTCAGTACAGAATTTGCAAACTTCCTAAAAGAGAATGGGATTCTCTCTCAGCTCACTCCTCCTTACACACCACAGCACAATGGTGTGTCTGAACGACGGAATAGGACCCTATTAGATATGGTCCGATCCATGATGAGTGATGCTGAGTTACCTGTCTCATTTTGGGGGCATGCATTGGAGATTGCAGCGTTTCTACTGAACAGGGTCCGAACTAAAACTGTGTCTACCACACCATATGAGATATGGCATGGGAAGAGACCATCTCTTAAGAGAATTAAGATTTGGGGTTGCCTGGCCTATGTTAAAAAGTAGAATCCGGACAAACTCGAGACACGGTCAGTCATGTGTAACTTTATGGGATATCCAAGGAACTCTTATGGATATCTATTCTACCACAAGAAGGAACAAAATGTGTTTGTTTCTCAGTATGCCACATTCTTAGAAAAAGAGTTTTTCACAGATAAAGATGATGGCAATGTGGTGGATCTAGAAGAGGTTCTAGAGACACAAACTGCAAATAACGACTTGGTTGAACCGGCTGTTGCAATAGAAACTGAGAAACCTCGGCCACTCCGTAGGTCTGGTAGGACTTCTCGCCCACCGGAGAGGTACTACGGTTTCCTCATTGATGGTGATAGAGAAGACTGCATCATGGAGGATGATGATCCTATCAGTTTTCAGCAAGCTATCACGAGTGGAGACTCTGTGAAGTGGCTGGATGCCATGAGATCCGAAATGGAGTCTATGTACACCAACAAAGTATGGACTTTGGACGTTGTACCCCCTGGGGTAAAACCTGTGGGGTGCAAATGGATCTTTAAAAGAAAGATTGGTGTAGATGGGCAGGTAGAGACCTATAAGGCAAGACTTGTGGCAAAGGGTTTTCATCAAAGACCAGGTTTGGACTATGACGAGAATTTTTCGCCCATAGTCATACTTAAATCCATTCGGATCCTACTTGCTATTGCTGCTCACTACGACTATGAAATCTGGCAGATGGACGTAAAAACGGCATTTCTAAATGGAGATTTAGAAGAATGCGTTCATATGGATCAGCCAGAGGGCTTCATTGACAGTGGGAGCAGCGGGAAAGCATGTAGATTGCTTAAATCCATATATGGGTTAAAGCAGGCATCACGGAGTTCGAACATCTGTTTCGATGATGTTATCAAAGAGTTTGATTTCATCAAAAATCCAGATGAACCTTATGTTTATAAGAAGGCTGTAGGGAGAGCTGTCACATTCCTCGTATTGTACGTGGATGACATTCTTCTGATAGGAAATGACATTCCTATGCTACAGTCGGTCAAATCTTTCTTATCACTAAGGTTCTCCATGAAGGACCTGGGTGATGCCACATACATTCTGGGCATTAGGATCTATAGGTAGAAATCCAAAAGGTTATTGGGATTGTCCCAAACCAGGTAAATCAACACCATCCTAAAAAGGTTTAGTATGGAAGACTCCAAGCGGGGTGCCTTACCCGCTTGCCATGGGGTCACTCTGTCCAAGGACTCTTGCCCGAAGACCGATGAAGAGAGAGCTCGCATGAGCATTATACCCTATGCTTCGGCAGTAGGATCTATAATGTATGCGATGTTATGTACACACCCAGATGTAGCTTATGCACTTAGAGTTGTAAGCAGGTATCAATCCAACTCAGGGGAGAATCACTGGATAGCTGTGAAGAACATTCTTAAGTACTTGCGAATGACTAAAGAATTGATCTTGGTGTATGGTAATGGAGATCTCCAAATGGAGGCCTTTACCGATTCGAGCTTCCAGAGCGATAAGGACGACAACAAATCTATCTCAGGGTTTGTATTTACCCTCAATGGAGGGGCGGTAAGTTGGAAGAGTTCCAAACAGGATACCGTTGCAGACTCTACGATGGAGGCTGAGTATATTGCTGCAAATGATGCCGCCAAGGAAGCCGTCTGGATGAGGAAGTTCGTGTCACGCCCCGCTTCCCAGAGTACGCTAAAATGGGCACGTGACATAGCCAACCATGCTACCTGTGGGTAGGAAGTATCCATCCACAGTCACATTACGGCTGTAGAGATATCTAGAACAAAACAAAGCTATCTAAAACATGTCCATAATCCAAGATAACATGAGTCAATAGTAAATAAGTGCGGAAGCGAAAGATCCAATACAAAATAACTGGAATATATGTCCCATAATGCGGGCTCACATCAGGAAATAAATGCAGGAAAGAGAACTAACTACTGCTGACACTCACAGCTCAGCCTGTTGGCTGAAGTACTCCTGCTCGGACTGCGACAGCGGTACAGAATCTGGGCCATACAAAACCCAGACGTCAGCGCGTCAAAACATCAAGTAATAACATAATAAACAGGCAATGCGAATATAAACATGAATAAAGAAAGGGTAACAATAATATGAATCAGAGCAGTGCAGGGTAGTGTGCAGTGGGTAAACTAAACTGTGCTATCAGGTTCTCTATTCTAAAGTCTTTGAAATCAAATTAATGAATCATCGATGTAACTCAATAGTATCCCGTACATACCCGGGACCACGGCCACAATATTCTCGGCTGCAGCCGAGACATGCCGCTAGGCACAAAACAGGAATGTGTACACTCAATAGTATCCCGTACATACCCGGGACCACGGCTGCAATATTCTCGGCTTAAATCGAGACATGCCGCTAGGCACAAAACAGGAATGTGTACACTCAGGACAGGTAGTGAACTGTCGAGTTACAAGTCAGGTTTCACCTTTGATTTCCCCATACCCCCAATTTATATGTGTATGTCAAGTCAGGTATCCAGTAATCAAGAAACTAATGCCAACGCAGGATCAGGTAAACAGGTTTGTCTGGATAGACAACAGGAAAGGTCCATGAGGACTACATGTCAGGTTTGTTGGTATCAGACACAAGATCAGGTAACGGATCTGGTCATGGTACATCATGTCAAGTCAAGCAGTATACGGTACCATGCCGGGTCAATCAATGTGTAGGTAGCAAGACAGGTCAAGAAGCAAGCGATATCACAGGTGTGCTCACAATCAGTTATATAATCAAGCATGGATGTCAACAATATGAGGTAAGCAATGAAGTAAGCAATAGGCAGTTTCATTCAATTAGCAATACCGTTATCAATTGTGTCACAGATATGATTTCAACCATATAAGCATGCAGTAAGACAATTATGGCCTTTTAATCATGTTAACAAGTTTAAGAACTTTAAAGGTGCAATGATTTATATAAAGGTTCAATACAGCTATTACAGGTTAACATGCATACGAGTGTCCAAATGGAACAAAACTATAGAGATAAATGCCATAAGCTATGTCAATATTAAAAATGTGATTAAACAGGTAAATGTAGTTATTAGGTTCAATTTCAAACTGTAGCTTCCAAGTTTAAAGATAAAATGATATATAACCATATTGTCCATGAAAATGAGAAATGATCGTACCAAGGTTAAATTTATAGGTTTAGGGTGTCATAATATATATGTAAATATTTTATAGCATGTAGCAAGGGGTACTTGCCTCGACGGGTCGCGAATCGGGAAAACGGAACGTGAAACGTCGGCGGGGAAACTCGCGACGGACGCACGGTTCACGGAATGAACCCAAACGACGAACAATGGAACCACACGTGTCTGGGTACCTCGCTGGAATGTCGGGTCACGTCGGATTCCGGCCGAGGAATGAACAGTGAATGTCAAGACATGGAATCAAGAAGGGAAAAGAAAAACAGAGAAGAAAGGAGGTAGGATCAGAGAAGGGTGCTCACGATGATCCGTAGGACGGGTGGTGACGGTCGACCTCGTCGACGGAGCTCCGGCGGCTAGCCAACAGTGACCGCGACAGGAATCTGCATTTCAAGAAAACCTCACCAGAGAAGGGAAAAAAGAGAAGAAAGGAAAAGAGAAAGGAAGCAATGCTCACTGAGGGGTGCTTGCAAGGCCGGGGCTACGGAGGCGAGGAGCACGGTGACTAGGGTTCATGGGGTTTTGGGTTACGCGTGAGGAAGAAATGGAGGAGGGAATGAGGTTTGAAATATAGAAGAGAGAGAAAGATATGGCGGAGAGGAGAGAGAGAGAGACGGGGGAGAGAGGAGAGAGAGAGATACGGGGTGTGGGGCCCGCGGGAATGCTGGGGGAGGCTGATTGGTGGGAGGGATTTTCTGGTTAAGGGAAAATTTAATTAATGATTTAAAAGATATGAAAGATATAGTATAAGGTTTTAATTAACAGTAAAATTTTGTATGTTTAAAAAATATACGACGTTTTTAAAATAATAAAATTTGGGATTTTGGCGCAATATAAAACATTTCCAAATTGCGCCCAGGGCGGGTCCAAAAATTGAAAATTGAAATAACAGAATTTTAAGCGGGATCCAAAATTTAAAATGAAGTATTTTATGATCAAAAAGCATATCCCCAAAACGGACACACGTACGTGTACATAGCCGTCCAAACTCGCCCGTTTCACTGAACGGGACGAGAACACGATGCACGGACGCTACCACAGGATTAGGGGTGTCAAGCAGGCCAAGATGAATATTTTTAATTTTATTTTAGATGCCAAAAATTTTTATATCCAGAAATGAATATGCCGGGTAAAATTTTACAGTAAGTAACAAACAAGCAAGATAAATGGAATGAGTGCCACACTACGTTCAAACGGTAACTGAAATTAGTAGTATTGGGCTCGGGTGCTACATTATACCCAACTACAAAAAGAATTTCGTCCTCGAAATTCCAAGAATACAAAGATAAACAACTACAAGAAAAGATGAGGAAACTTCCGCCGGATTTCATCTTCTCGTTCCTAAGTGGACTCTCCATGCGAGCGATTACCCCAAGAAACAAGCACAAGAGGGATCACCTTGTTCTTAAGAACCATTTCCCTTCGATCCACGATTTCAATTGGTCGCTCCTCAAAATTCAAGTCTTCCCGTACTGTCAACTCCGAATGATCCAATACGTGCGTTTCGTCACGAACATAATTACGGAGTTGAGATATGTGAAACACATCGTGCACGTTCGCCAAAGACTGCGGTAACGCCAAACGATACGCTGCCTCACCAACATGCTCCAAGATCTCAAAGGGTCCAACGAATCGAGGACTAAGCTTTCCTCGACTTCCAAAACGAATCACCCCTCTAGTCGGTGATATCTTCAAGAATACCAAATCACCCACGGCGAATTCTAGAGGTTTCCTTGACGTGTCTGCTAACTCTTCTGTCTGTCTTGTGCTGCCTTCATATGATTTCTGATAGTGTTAACCTTCTCAACTGTCTGCACAACCAAATCTGGTCCCAATAATCTTCGTTCACCGACATCATCCCAACAGACAGGTGAACGGCATTTACGACCGTACAAAGCTTCAAATGGAGCCATCTGGATAGTTCCTGAAAACTGTTGTTGTAAGAAAACTCCACCAAATGTAGATGATCTTCCCATGAACCCTTGAAGTCCAACATGCAAGCTCTCAACATATCCTCAAGAGTTTGGATTGTTCTCTCCGACTGACCATCAGTTTGTGGATGATAAGCTGTGCTAAACTTCAATTGAGTCCCCAAACTTTCCTGTAAACTCTGCCAAAAGTGTGATAAGAACCGAGTGTCCCGATCGGACACGATGCTCACCGGTACTCCATGCAATCTTATAATTTCTTGCATGTACCGCTCTGCCAAAGTCTCTGTTGATTGACCAACCCGGAAAGGAATGAAGTGAGCTGCCTTGGTCAATCGATCAATAATTACCCATACTGCATTGTTGCCTTTTGGACTCCGCGGTAAAGCCGTCACAAAATCCATGGTTATATGTTCCCACTTCCACTGAGGAATCGGAAGTGGTTGCAATAAACCAGCAACCCTTTGATATTCAGCCTTAACTTGCTGACACACTAAGCACTTAGCCACAAAGCGAGCAATCTCCCATTTCATGCCTTCCCACCAGAAATGCTGTCGAATATCTCGGTACATCTTTGTGCCTCCTGGATGTACAGAATAAGCTGAACTGTGTGCCTCCTTCATGAGCTCTTCACGAATATCCCCCTTTGGCACACACAAACGGCTACCATACCTCAACGAACCATCTTTGTGGATCAATAGATCTGTTCGTAGTCCGGCTTCGACCTGTTCTCGAAACTTTTGCAGTCTAGGGTCCTGCGATTGTGCTGCTTTAATATTCTCGATCAACGATGACTGTACTTGCAGCTGCATCAACTGTCCCGCAGAATGCGGTAGCACCACCTCTAAGTCAAATCTTCCAAAATCTGCAACGATCTCCTTCTGCGTAGTTAACACCTGAATTGCTGGTAACCGACTAAGCGCATCCAGCACGACGTTAACCTTCCCCGGATGGTACTTAAGATCAAGATCGTAGTCAGCCATCAGCTCCAACCATCTACGCTGCCTTATATTAAGCTCTTTCTGTGTGAACACGTACTTCAAGCTCTTATGATCAGTAAAAACTTCGACCCTTTCGCCCAAAAGGTAGTGTCTCCAAATCTTCAAAGAGAAAATCACAGCCGCAAGCTCCAAGTCATGCGTTGGGTAATTCTTCTTATGGGTCTTCAACTGTCTCGATGCGTATGCTACAACCTTCTCATGCTGCATCAAAACACATCCCAATCCTTTCCCAGATGCGTCGCCGTGAATCACCAATCCTCCGGAGTTGTCTGGCACGGTCAGAATAGGGGTGGTTATCAACTTCTGCTTCAATGTCTCAAAAGCTAACGCGCACTTATCCGTCCATACAAAAGGTACCTCCTTGCGCGTAAGCTTGGTCAACGGTTCCGCCAGACGAGCAAAGTTCTCCACAAATCTCCTGTAATATCCGGCGAGTCCAAGAAAACTTCTTATGTCCGCAACATTCTTTGGAATTGGCCAATCTCGAACTGCTGCAATCTTTTCTGGATCGACGGCAATTCCATCGCCAGACACAACATGCCCCAAAAACTTTACTTCTTCCAGCCAAAACTCGCACTTACTCATCTTCGCATAAAGCTTCTCCTGTCTCAACGTCTGCAGTGCGATCTTCAAATGTTCAGCATGCTCCTCAAAACTCTTCGAGTAAACCAGAATATCGTCAATGAACACCACAATAAACTGGTCCAAGAATGGTGAAAAGATTCGGTTCATCAAGTCCATGAATACCGCCGGCGCATTCGTTACTCCGAAGGGCATCACTAAGTACTCGTAATGTCCATACCGAGTTCGGAACGCCGTCTTGCAAATATCTTCTGCTTTCACTCGGACCTGATGATATCCGGATCGCAAATCCAGCTTCGAGAATACCCTCGCGTCACTAAGCTGCTCGAAAAGTTCGCCAATGCGAGGGATCGGGTACTTTTTCTTAATAGTCACTCGGTTTAATTCTCGATAGTCGATGCACATCCTTCTTCTTTACTAGAAGAACTGGAGCTCCCCAAGGCGAGTTACTGCTTCGAATCCAACCTTTTTCAAGCAATTCAGCAACCTGTTTCTTGACTTCTTCCAACTCTACTGGTGCCATTGGATAATACGCTTTGGACACTGGCGCTGCACCAGGAATAAGATCAATTGCGAACTCCACGTCTCGCTTCGGCGGTAAACCCGATATATCTTCAAATACGTCCATAAAGTCACGAACGACAGCCGGCTCTTCAGTTAAATCAACTTCCATTGCTGCAAGAATATCATTTGTCGGCCTAGCCCTAAACTCGACTGGCCCGACAGAACTGCTTCCTCCAGTGAAGGTAAACTCAGGATGTCCGGGAATCTGGAAAATTACTTTCTTTGCCCTACAATCAATGTGAGCGTGGAAAGAGCCAAGAAAATCCATTCCCAAGACAACTTCATAGCTGCCCGTATCAATCACCAAGAAATCTGCATAAAGCTCCCGTCCGCACACAACAACTGTACAATCTTTACATTACCTACTAGCTATGATTTTCCCATTCCCAGTGTGTATGTCCCAGAAACTAGACAGGATCGTGCAGTCAATCGAGTGTGTAGTTATAAACTTGGATGACATAAAACAATGGGATGCACCAGAATCAAATAACGCTAATGCGGGAAAACCATGAACGAGTAGAGTACCTGAAACAACTTCTCCTGACGCCTTAGCTTTTTCTGTTGTCAAGGTAAAAGCTCGAGCCTGATTAGGTCCTTGGGTCAGCTGCTTCTGTCCCTGGAACAGCCTCTGCGGAGGCTTCTGAAAATCATCTCTCGTACGAAGCTTCGACGGACAAGCACCAACGGCGTGATCAGCCGCTCGACAAACCAAACAAAGTCCCAGCCTCCTTCAACAATCCTTTTGCAAGTGGCCAGGTAAATTGCAATAGTTACAGGTCATGCTCTTTCTTCGATCAACGATCACTGGCTTCTTCATGGGTGCTACACCTCGACGGTCCACTGGAATACCTCTGTGACCATGAGCTCGGTTAGGTACAAATGCTGGCCTCCTTACCGCAACTGCTGTCTGCTGCAAACTCCCCTTTATCCCAGATAAACTCTGCTGCTCTCGGGCTGCCACAAGTACTTATGAGAAAGTGGTCAAACCCAGGGAGACAATCTGTCGCTGGATGTCCACGTCCAAGCTGCGCATGAACCTTCGTGCCCTGTCTGCCTCGTTGGCAACTAAAGGTCCAGCAAATCTATCGAGTCTTGTCCATTCTGCTGCATGCACATCCACGGGTGCTCCATTCTGCTTTAGCCCGATGAATTTCTCTTCCATTTCCTCCCGTGCGGTCCGTGGGAAGAACTTCTCTAGGAAACTCTTTGAAAAATCCGCCCACTTGATCGGCTTGGGCAAACGGTTCTCCTCCATAAGCCACCATTCTCGAGTGTAGTCTACTAACTGAATGCGTACCACATCAACTCTTTTCTCATTTGGAATCTGTGCCGCAATAAGCAAGTTTTCTGTGTCAACTAGCCACTGCTCTGCTGGCAACGGCTCCTCCAAACCAGTAAATGTAGACGGACCTAAACGTCTGAAATCTGCTACGGTCCCTACTCGGTCGACTAGTTTAGCTCCAACATTGTTCACAGACTGCTGAACGATCTGCAAACCTTCCTAAAACGAGTTCGCTTGCTGCTGGATCAGCTCGGTCTGTTTCTTTTGATTCTCCAGCATTTCTCTTATCACTCCAAGTATGGCGGCTTCGTCCACACGCCTCTGGTACGTCTTCAAATTCTTACCGGCCATATTCCTGAAATCAAAACACCCAACATTAGCATGATGATAGATTCAAAATATAGATCAAGGCTAGAACTCCAAGATACTTAAATAGAGTGCCGCATTGTAACTATGCCGCGGTATCATAGCCATAATTACATAACTCCACATAAGTCGCCTAAGTCCTAGAGATAACAAGGAATCAGGTTTTCGAGTTGATATGCAAAGGAAGTTTGCACATCGTAAAGGATATACTCAGGAAGAATGTGATTCAGTAATGGTAAACGGTAAGGTGGCAGGACATATTTCCTAATCACGGGTATTCTGATTCGTGTATTGGGTACAATACCCAACTACAAAAGAATCAACCCGACTATCCTATGTCTCTGATACTAAAATAACCATGTCACGCCCCGCTTCCCAGAGTACGCTAAAAAGGGCACGTGACATTGCCAACCATGCTACCTGTGGGTAGGAAGTATCCATCCACAATCACATTACGGCTGTAGAGATATCAAGGACAAAACATAGCTATCTAAAACTTGTCCATAATCCAAGATAACATGAGTCAATAGTAAATAAGTGCGGAAGCGAAAGATCCAATACAAAATAACTGGAATATATGTCCCATAATGCGGGCTCACATCAGGAAATAAATGCAGGAAAGAGAACTAACTACTGCAGACACTCACAGCTCAGCCTGTCGGCTGAAGTACTCCTGCTCGGACTGCGACAGCGGTACAGAATCTAGGCCATGCAAAACCCAGACGTCAGCGCGTCAAAACATCAAGTAATAACATAATAAACAGGCAATGCGAATATAAACATGAATAAAGCAAGGGTAACAATAATATGAATCAGAGCAGTGCAGGGTAGAGTGCAGTGGGTAAACTAAACTGTGCTATCAGGTTCTCTATTCTAAAGTCTTTGAAATCAAATTGATGAATCATCGATGTAACTCAATAGTATCCCGTACATACCCGGGACCACGGCCACAATATTCTCGGCTGCAGCCGAGACATGCCGCTAGGCACAAAACAGGAATGTGTACACTCGATAGTATCCCGTACATACCCGGGACCACGGCCACAATATTCTCGGCTTAAACCGAGACATGCCGCTAGGCACAAAACAGGAATGTGTACACTCAGGACAGGTAGTGAACTGTCGAGTTACAAGTCAGGTTTCACCTTTGATTTCCCCATACCCCCAATTTATATGTGTATGTCAAGTCAGGTATCCAGTAATCAAGAAACTAATGCCAACGCAGGATCAGGTAAACAGGTTTGTCTGGATAGACAACAGGAACGGTCCATGAGGACTACATGTCAGGTTTGTTGGCATTAGACACAAGATCAGTTAACGGATCAGGTCATGGTACATCATGTCAAGTCAAGCAGTATACGGTACCATGCCGGATCAATCAATGTGTAGGTAGCAAGACAGGTCAAGAAGCAAGCGATATCACAGGTGTGCTCACAATCAGTTATATAATCAAGCATGGATGTCAACAATATGAGATAAGCAATGAAGTAAGCAATAGGTAGTTTCATTCAATTATCAATTCCGTTATCAATTGTGTCACATATATGATTTCAACCAGATAAGCATGCAGTAAGACAATTATGGCCTTTTAATCATGTTAACAAGTTTAAGAACTTTATAGGTGCAATGATTTATATAAAGGTTCAATACAGCTATTACAGGTTAACATGCACATGAGTGTCCAAATGGAACAAAACTATAGAGATAATGCCATAAGCTATGTCAATATTAAAAATGTGATTAAACAGGTAAATGTAGTTATTAGGTTCAATTTCAAACTGTAGCTTCCAAGTTTAAAGATAAAATGATATATAACCATATTGTCCATGAAAATGAGAAATGATCGTACCAAGGTTAAATTTACAGGTTTAGGTGTCATAATATATATGTAAATATTGTATAGCATGTACCAAGGGGCACTTGCCTCGACGGGCGCGAATCGGGAAAACGGTACGTGAAACGTTGGTGGGGAAACTCACGACGGGCGCACGGTTCACGGAATGAACTCAAACGACGAACAATGGAACCACACGGGTCGGGGTACCTCGCTGGATCGTCGGGTCATGTCGTCGGCATCGTCGGATTCCGGCCGAGGAATGAACAGTGAATGTCAAGACATGGAATCAAGAAAGGAAAAGAAAAACAGAGAAGAAAGGAGGTAAGATCAGAGAAGGGTGCTCACGATGATCCGTGGGACGAGTGGTGACGGTCGACCTTGTCGACGGAGCTCCGGCGGCCAGCCAACAGTGACCGCGACAGGAATCTGCATTTCAAGAAAACCTCACCAGAGAAGGGAAAAAAGAGAAGAAAGGAAAAGAGAAAGGAAGCAATGCTCACTGAGGGGTGCTTGCGAGGCCGGGGCTACGGAGGCGAGGAGCACGGTACTAGGGTTCGTGGGGTTTTGGGTTACGCGTGAGGAAGAAATAGAGGAGGGAATGGGATTTGAAATATAGAAGAGAGAGAGAGAGATACGGGGGAGAGGAGAGAGAGAGAGACGGGGGAGAGAGGAGAGAGAGAGAGAGATACGGGGTGTGGGGCCCGTGGGAAAGATGGGGGAGGCTGATTGGTGGGAGGGATTTTCTGGTTAAGGGAAAATTTAATTAATGATTTAAAAGATATGAAAGATATAGCATAAGGTTTTAATTAACAGTAAAATTTTGTATGTTTAAAAAATATACGACGTTTTTAAAATAATAAAATTTGGGATTTTGGCGCAAAGTAAACATTTTCAAATTGCGCCCGGGTCGGGTCCAAAAATTTGAAATTGAAATAATAGAATTTTAAGCGGGATCCAAAATTTAAAATGAAGTGTTTTATGATCAAAAAGCATACCCCCAAAACGGACACACGTACGTGTACGTAGCCGTCCAAACTCGCCCGTTTCACTGAACGGGTCGAGAACACGATGCACGGACGCTACCACAGGATTAGGGGTGTCAAGCAGGCCAAGATGAATATTTTTAATTTTATTTTAGATGCCAAAAATTGTTATATGCAGAAATGAATTTGCCGGGTAAAATTTTACAGTAAGTAACAAACAAACAAGATAAATGGAATGAGTGCCACACTACGTTCAAACGGTAACTGAAATTAGTAGTATTGGGCTCGGGTGTTACTGTTCGTCGCGGAGCTAGGAGTAGTTCCAACCATTATTGATCCAATACCATTGTATTGTGATAATAATGGGGCTATGGGGTTAGCCAAGGAGCCCAGGTCCCATCAGCGATCCAGACACATCCTGAGGCGATTTCATTTGATCCGGGAGATTGTAGATCGCCGCAAGATTGAGATTAGGAGAGTAGACAAAAAGAATAACTCCGCGGATTCACTCACCAAGGCCCTCCCTCAGCCGCAGCATGAGCGACTTTTTGAGATGTTGGGTATAAGATACGCCAATAACTGGCCTTAGTGCAAGTGGGAGATTGTTGGATATATGTATGCCCTAGAGGCCATTATATGATAGTGGATGTATTTATACATGTAAATATATATATTCAGTGTACATTCTTGCTCGACATGATAGTATGCTATTTGGTTCTTCTTTATCTGACATGTTGATTTGATCATGCTTTTATTCATTCACACATGTTGATAAAGCCCTGAGGATATAGACTTGACTACTATGATTATGATAGAGATCATATTAGTAGGACATCTGTAGTTTATGAGCATATCCTGGAATGTCCCTAGTCGTAGGTGTATCGAGACGGGGCATCGATATACCAAAGTAGACTAGCGTATATGATACCAGACCCATATGATGGGCGATGGATATTCCCACATTCATCGATGTTTGACATCGAGATCGTATACGGGTGCTCAGTGGTGACTGGGTACACTGGACGGACTCACCGAGAACTCCTATATGGAATTATATCTATCGTCGGATAGCAGTTCTCAGGTGACACTGGTGCAGCTTAGTCTGTAGACCCGAGATCGTCATAGAGTCTTGTGTGTTCTCCCACTGTACTTTGATTACCACCCTACCACGGATCTACTGAGTCGTACAAACAGGTGGTCGTTGGGTACAGTCCCGAGACACACGAAGGCGATGAGCGATTGGAGGGGTTTCGTCTCTCCCGGTATTGGGAGTTGATGCTGTGTTGTGCTCGACTGGCTATATCAGTAAGTCCCTGGCCAGGGCTGTTGAGATTTACTGATAAGTGTTATCAGTAGTTTCTCGATCTGTTATAGACCATTCATCGACACGACTTATTGAGTTATTGGGGTCGACGTTACCATCCCTAGACTCGATATGCAGCATATCTGACGAAGAGACCGGACTGTACGGTAGTGTTGCCGGTTGGCTCGACGGGAGTTGTAACAGGTTCGCTTGTTTTCTTCTGATCGCTCAATGCCCGGGTGGCCGTTACGTTTAGCTGACCGCTTGCAGCTTGGGGGTGCTTGATATAATTATCACCCACTGCCGGCATATTGACGAGTCTTAGAGTCCCACAATGGAGTTACCTAGTCCAGACGAAATGTTGTGGTGTGCATATGCGATATGTGCGTGGACTCCGTTAAAATGCGCGTATGAGATTTCGTATATTAATCGGGCGGCTTGCTTTTGGTCGGGTCGTATGTGATACGACCGGGTTGCTAAATCAAGTGTTGATTTATCATTAACCATTAGTTTCTCACTTGGAATCCTTTCTTGACTTTATGTTGTATGCATGCATGTATGCATTCATTTTCATTCATGCACATAGGATGTGCATACACACATACATGCATACATAATGGTTATCATGGTTGTTGATATAGTAGATGGTGGCAATATAAGACTCACACCATATGTAAAATATATGGATATTATTTATTTGGAAAAAGAAAATGAAATAGAAATTGTTTCATGGTTTATTTTATTATTCTTACACTAACCCCTTGTATTAACCATGATTCATTTTCTATGGTCATTTTTGTTGCAAACAAAATATCTAAGATATTTTACAACCATGGTTTAGAATGAGAGAGTGAATATATATATATTTTCATTTTCTCATTTTCTTTAGAAGCTTATCGATTATCTTGAGTTTAAAAAGCCATCATCTTCTTCCTCCTTTCTCTCTTGCTCTCTAATTCTCTCAAGTGAGCAAAAGAGTTATCAAGTTAAGATTTTGAAGTGAGAAAACCAACCACAACACCATTCTACACTAGTCTTGCCCATTAGTGAAGAGTGTTAGCTTCCATTTCTTCTCTTGATCTTGTGAAGTTTCAAGCTTGGACAAAGAGGACTCCGGGTGGATCATCGTGGGCCTAGAGGATCTCAAGCGGACTTTTTCCAACCCTCAAATAGCCAAAGAGTCTAGCATAGGGAGCTACAAAGGTTGAACTCTCAAAACCCTAGCTTTTACTACTTGTGATGATGTCTATGTTATGAAACCCTAAATTTCTAGTGACGATTCTTTGTATGTTCACTTAGCACCTTAAAAAATTTGATTTTGACACATGTGATGCTTCCAAACCCTTCATGAGGTGCTAGGTAAACCTAACAGTCTCGATATAGAGGACGTAATGCCAGAAAACGAAGCAAAGGCCAAATTCCTAGCTTCAGGGTCTTGACGGCAAGTCATATAAAGCCTGAAAGACTATCGGAGATCATCCTACACCAGAGCGGAGTGGTTATGACTCATCGGGGCTCTCCAAAATGAGCCGAACCTCAAGTAAAAAGTGACATGGAATATCCCTACGCTTGCTCTTTCGACGGTAATATTACCTGGAAGATTACTTGAAGACGTCTTGTCCAGCCCCCGAAGGGATCAGAGACACGACAATCGCAAGGCTACTCGAACAGCAAGATTGCCTATCAAGGAATACATCAGCCAACGCGACGGTACGACGGACAAAACCCTAAGTACCACAGACCCTAACGGACCTCTGTCGTAAAGAGCAGAGGTTAACTGTGACGTTAGGATACTCTTACGAGAAATGCTCGATTCATCTTTACTCGTGAGGAAATTAGTGTCTTTACGAGAACTACTCGATACGTTTCGACTCGTGAGGAAAAGCCTTAGGCAGCGGGGATCAAAAAACCTGTTTCCTAAGCACTGGGACCCTGCAAGCCGGTCCAAAATGGACTCTTGCATACTATTCACGGGTTACACTCTCCAAAGTCGAATCTCGACAAGGAGGGAAACAACCGCTTACGGGTCCTCTCGACTCGTAAGGGGGAAATTTTTTCTTATAAGATCCTTGCGACTCATAAGAGAAAACACACTTAGGAATCCTCATGATTCCTAAGGAGAAAATACACCTACGAGATCCTCTCGATCCGTAGGGAGAAAAGTCTTTGTGAGACCCTCACGGCTCATAAAGTTGGAAAGCCTTAGGTAGCAGACCTGAATCTGCTTCCTAAGCTATCACTACTCCCTAAGGTGTTCAAGACAGTATGTTCTATATCGATTACAGGCTGCGCTTGCTTAAGGAACATGCCAACAGTAACATGCTGATAATAAAAGAAAGAAGAAAGCGGAGAAATGACACAAGACATTACAAAGAATGTATATCTTTTATTCATAAATTTGATTGAGTACAAGACACATTGTGTTAATGAATAAAAGAAGCAAATACATTTTATTTACAATTGCAAATGGTACAAAGTGTTCAAAGAGAAGGAAGCGTCTTAAATAGCCCCATCAATTGATCGCGCACTTCCTTTAATGCCTTCTCCTGATCGGCTGCCACTGCCAGTTCTGCTTCCACTTGAGCCCGCTGCTCCAGGAAGGATGAAAGCTGCTCCTTAACTGTCTGTTGAGAGCTGCGTCGTGACCTTGGGCATCACGCTCAGCGGCATCGAGCTTCTGCTTCAGTGCTAGCCCATCGGAAATACTTTGCAAAAGGCCCTCGAAGATAGCCTTCACCCGGGCAGCGTTCGCATCGACTTCAGCACGTAGGAGAGCAGTTTCGCTTGAAGACTCTTAGCATTCCCTCAGCCTTAAAGCTGCTTCTTGTTCCAAATAGCGGAAGTAAGAAGCGCTTTGCTCGATCCATGCCGCCCGTTGAGTACTTGTGGCCAAGATCTCGGGGGCAGGCATCGACTCCAGCTGATGCAGGTGGGCCTTAATCTCCTTGCAGTGATTAACCCAAGACTCGACGACGCCTTCATTATGAAAATTTACAAGCGTCGCCAGCATCAGATTAACCTCCGCAGCGAAATCTGCGGCAGATGGGGGAACATCCGCGTCAAGCTCTTCAACGTATCCGCTCAGCATTCCCAAACTCATCACAGCATTATTTAAAGATGGACGTCTCAAGAAGGGGCCTGCCAGCATCATGGTGTGAGGCTCGAAGGGGGCCGGAACCAAAATGATAGCTGAAAAAACAAAACATAATCAGATGACGGTTTAAGAAATATAAGAAAGTCATCAATGAGGAAGTTTACTATACCAGCTGCAGCAGACGGCAAAGCCGGGAGGACCGGTGGCGCAACTGATCTTTCATCTCCCCCTTCGATCTGTAGCGCTGCAATTAGGGCAAGGAAAAATCAGAAACAAGTTCAGTATTGGAAAAAGAAAGAGTATTAATTGAAAATTATACTCACCAGCGCCACTGGAGGAAGCGAGCTCCGACGGGAAAGAGAAGTGCGGGTGCAGCACCTGGTAAAGGTGATCAAAAAGTACTCCTGCAAAGACGCAACAGTACGACATTAGTACATAAATTATGCGGCCGAAAGATAAAATTAATGGGTTACAAATCCGTACCTTCCAACATTTGCGATGGCGCGAGAGAAGGTAGAGAGGTAGCCACCGTCAAGGCAGTAACTGATGGCGCTCTCTCGAGCAATGGAGCATCAGCACTGGCCGCACCTGCGTTAAAAACAAAGATAAACCTGTCAGGAAGGATTGCAAGATAAAAAAAAGGGACGGTAACCCGAAATTTACCTGATGAGCCGCCAGCCGAAACGGAGGCGTCTCCTTCCTCCATAGACACGAGTCTACCTCCCGTGGCCTCATCACCAGACTCTACAGGAGCCGTTGTCGTGCTCGTGAGGCCAGGAGACGGCGGAGGACCGTAGGCGGGGAGAGCAATGATCAGAGCATTGCCAGACTCTTGAGAAAGAGCGGCCGGCTTTTCCTCGGGAATCATACCCGTCTCACCCGCTACTCCCTCGGGCTCAGTGGTTGCGACCGGCTTGTCTACCGTTGCCATGGGGTCGTCGGTTTCAGGCGCTCCATCCGCTGCTGCCCCAGGCTCGGTTATGGTAGCCGTCTCGTTTGCCGCTCCCTCGTGCTCGGCAATGGTGGCCGTCTCGGGCACAGTAGGCGTGACTGTTTCATCATCTACTACCTCGGGTCCAGCAACCCCGGCGACGTCACCCACCGTCGGCTAGGGTTCAGCCAGTACCTCCTCCACTGTCCCCTTAGGCTCGACGGTTTCCACCGTTCCTTCGGTTGGACTTGGCCCTGCAGGACAAGATATATAAGAACCGATAGGTTTACAATTCTTACAATAAAATCTTGAAAGACACATTACCTGAGGTGGACTGATCGTTGGCCTCCCGAGCTGCGCGCGCCGCCTGTCTTTGAGCAGTAAACAAGACGACCGGAGACTCTTCTGAAGGAGTAGGATCATGAGGAACAGTGCTTGGGCCTGCTCCCACGGCCAAAGCAGCTTTGCGCTCCTTCGCCTCGCGCCTCAACCGCTTCCTCTCTTCCCAGGCCGTCACGACGGACCTCTTGAAAGCTTCTAACAAGGCGCCGTCGTCTTCATTTAGAGTTGCCTCCAGAGCCTTCAGGGCATCCCTCATCGGATTTTCGAGTCGGGTCTCTCGCGGCAGCCCCGAAGAGGCCGGGACTTCAGTAGCTGGCCCAGGAAGAGTCCCCGCATCGGCTTGCGCAATAGATCCCGCGGTCCCTGCAATAAGACAAAGAAAAGGTTAGATTGACCATAACAAAGGAGAATAAAGACTCAATGAACCGAAATGTACCAAGGCCTAAAGATGCTCTGAGTCATTCCTCCTCTTGAAAAGTTTTGAGGAAAGCAGCGATAGCTTCTTTAGTAGAAATGCCTGTTAAAAAAAAGGAAAAGGGGGAAAAGGTTTAATCAAAGATAGTGATAAAAGTATGATGCAATAAAAAAACACGACTAGTGATTACCCGATTGCGCAAGCTTAGCTAGCCACGCATCGCGCCTCGCCAATCGCTCTGAAGCTGCGAAGGCGGTCGCTAGATCAGTGTCGTCTGGCGGTGTAAATAATCCTTTGTTGGTCCCGTACTCACCCAAGCCCTCGCTATAGGGAGCATGAGGTTCCTGACCGAACGCAACGTCAGCAGAGAGGATTGACTTCTTCTTCCTCTTCTGCACGCGAGCCCCGGGTGCACCCAAAATCAACTTGCGCTTCGTGGGCACTTTGGGACGGCGGGTCCCGATGTCCGAGCCCACGCCAGACTCAGGCGAAACTACATTCACCGTCTCCACTAGAGCACGGGGCGCTGGGGGTACGTCTGCGGTAGCACGGGGCAATCCGCGCGGAGGGCTCAACACACGCGGTGGCTCAGCTCCAGCATCTCTTAGCGGAGGAACGACAGGAATCCTTGGCCTCAGGGGAACTTTGCGGTCGCTGCCAGGGGGCGCACCCTTGCGATCAACCAATAATCGCTTCTCTTCCCGGATAACAACACCCATCGCATGCGCGTACCAAGCCACGTACACGTTGAGGGCCCGTGGGACGCAGCTCGGCTCGCTGATAAAGAAATGGGAGCCCGTGTTCAGCCGCATAAAGTGATGTAATGCATTCCGTATCCCCTCTTCGGTGGCCGCAGGCTCTTCCAAAAATGCCTCCAGTGGGACCTCCTGGTTATAGCTCAATTGTTAGGAGAACCGATGGGGGTTGTACCTCATGAAGAGCGCCATGTCGTTTTGCCTGAACACCAGGAAGCCCTTCCGGATGGAGTAGAGGTGAAGAATCTCCCGAGCTTTCAATACGGAAGCCCCGTCCTTAAAACCATCACGCAACGCCAACACCGCCTTGGAGGTCTCTGAGCCGATAGTCACAACTTTGTCCGTGAAAGAAATCCTCGCTCCGACCGTGGGCGGACGAAGGAGCAACCCCCTAGCCTCCCGCGGAGATGGATTCACAATGGAAGCGCCAATCAGCCGCATGATTCATGGGAGTCTGCACTTCTCAAAAAACGAGGGGCTCTTGTGAATGCCAAATACCCCGAGCACATGCATTTCCATCCACGAAGTGAAATAGTGCATCGGGAAATTGGCAGGTTGCACCCCAGGCTCATTTGCGTCCGCCGCCACACTGAGTCCATGGTATAGGTGGGCCAACCCGGCAATTCCGATCAACAACTGTAAGCCAGCCACCATCCGATACGCTGGGTAGAAAACGGATGGCCTCATGTATCGCGGGTGCATGGGGAGCGCGAACCAGCACAGCCACAATCCCAAGAACCCTAAAAAGAAGGTCTCCTCATCAATGCCCGGGGTGGCGATTTCTGATAAGGGCATGATGGCGGCATCGGGGAGATAGAAATCCTTTTGATCGTCTTCCGATGCTGGTCGACGATCTAAGCCGAAGCCGAAAGGGTCTTCGAGCTTGGCAAACTTTTCACTCCGCTACGCTAAAATTTCCGGTCGAAGGAAGCGGGCGATAAAATCTGCGAAACTGACTCCCTAGACTCCCGATTCCAGATAGAGACCTTCATATATATTCAGCACCTTCACCAGACTCGGAAACTGGTGCTGAATAGCACTCTCCGGCGTCAAATCAAATACCAGCGGCTTGGTGGCGAAGACGTACTCGTCAGGAGGAAGCAGCTCTTCATAATGCTCCCCCCTCACCGGCAAACCCGAGATCTCAGCGAGCTCTTCCAGGGAGATGGAGACTTCCCTGTCCGATAAAAGGAAGGTGTGGGTGGGGATGTTCCATTGTTCTATGAATGCCTTAACCCACTACGTCGGAGGAACGGGGTACTCGAACAAGGAGTCGTAGATTGCGGAGTACAAACCAATCTTCATCAGATGCGTCCTCTTCGCTGATAGAATATACCGGCCCATTGCAAGTATCCGGCCGGTTGTCGAGGGGTCAATCCAATATTGTAAGGTTGTCCCCAAGGGTGTGCCTCACCCTGACATATGTGCCGCCAAAAATGTCCACGGCCGGCGGCGGTTGCACAGGAATGGCGCCAATCGAAGGCTGGAGAAGATCCTCCGAATTCCAGTTCACGACCTCTACAGCATACTTTACCGGGGGTTCATCCGCATAGGGGATCGACGAGATAGGCTCTGACGACATCGCGCAACCGAAGCTTTGGCGACCCTTGATGATTTCACTATACCACCTACCCCACAGGTAAAGGCTCTTATGCTCTGGGTCATGATCCTTAATCAGAGCGAGAACCTCACGGTCCACTGACACCTCAGGGAATCCTTCTTCTGAGTGAACAAACGGGAATGATAGGTCAGCAAACATGTTTCCTGCGAAGGGACAGAAATCAGCCGTCAGTGTTGTAATTCCAACGCTTGGCATTTAAAAATTTATACCATACTGCAATGCAGTAGGTAAGGGACCAAAGGGGGACCTACAAAATCTAGATGACGATGTGTCAGTTAATAAGACAGCCCCATCATTGGATGAGACTGTCAATTAATAAGGAGATCCCCAAAAGAATATTCTCATCAATGAGAGATCCCTAGAGACAAGGAGAAAATCTCCTCTTTCAGAGCAAAGCTCTGTCACAGAGTGACACTTGTCAAACTCTGGTCTCAAAGGAATAAAATTCCTCAAAACATTAAAAGAGCTTAGCTCTGTGATAATGATGGAAATATCCATCAAAGGAAAATTAATTCTTAAAAATTAAAAATTAATTTTTTTTTGGGATTTTAAAGATCCATGAAAACTCTCAAGAGTTCTTCATTTTTAGATCAAAAGATCTATGTTTTGCTAAAGAGCAAAGCTCTGTTCATGGGTTAAGAAACCCTGAAACAGATTCTTGAGAGCAAGGCTCTGTTGGTGAAACCCCAAAGGGGTTTTCTTTAGATCAAAGATCTATGAGAGCAAGGCTCTGTCAATTAAAATTAATTTAATTAAAAAATTTTACCTAAAAGTTTTAAGAGTTTTAATCTCGTGGATTTCTTGAAAATAGAGAGAAAGGCTCTGGAGTTCTGAGATTAAAAATCTTGAAGATGATAATCATCTGTTGAGGGCCAAGGGTCCTATTTATAGGCGCTTGCGCCCCTTCAACTCCTGAGTTGATCCGACGGTTGGGATCTTGCCACCGTTGCACTCACGTGTGCGCTACGTGAGCGCAACGGTGGGGGGGGGCATTTGTTTCCCCAATCAGAGCAAAGCTCTGTTTGAACTTCAAAAATTCAAAAAATTGAAGCAACGCTTCAGATTTCTTGCGCTGCGCGCAACGCGCCACGTGTCAAAAGCTGACACGCCAGTGCTGCGCCCAAGGCAGCGCACCCAATCTGAGCAAGGCTCTATTTAAAATAAAAATAAAGGAAGCAATGCTTCAGATGCTTTGCGCTGCGCGACACGTGGCAGCGCAGTTGCGCTGCGCTCTGCGCTGCGCGACACGTGGCAGCGCAACTGCGCTAGCGCACTGCGCTCTGCGCTGTGCGACATGTGTCAAGCGCAAGTGCGCTTGCGCCAGCTGTGCCAGCATTTAAACAGAAAAATTCTGGAAAGATCTTTCTAATCTTATTAAAACAATAAGATTCTCTTCGGTAAAACAGGAGCTCTTGGATCAAAGATCCAACGGTAGGGAAACATTCCTAAATCAATCAGAGAAAGATCTCTTTAACTGATTTAACAAACCAATTGGCACTATATAAAGGCCCCTAGACTCCAAGTCTAAAATAGATGGACACAGAGAGAACACACAGAACTCCTCTAAAAATTTTTTTGAGAAGAGCTCAGAGAAAGAAAAGGTAAAAACCTTTAAATAAAAGAAGAATTTCTTCTAAAAGAGATCAAAGATCTATGAACAAGATCAAGATCTTGAATAATAAAAAATAATAATAATAAAAAAGAAGAAGTAATTTACTTCTGTATAAAGGTATTGCCTTTTGATGAACCACTGGTTCTTGAAAACAAGAAAAACTTGTTTTCTTTGATCTAAATTTGATCAAAATATTAAACAGTGTCTTGCACTTTTCGAAATTTGCACTATTGCGCTCCTTGGATTGGCGCAAGCCACCACGGAGCGCCACGTGTCAATCACAGAACAGTTGCGCCTTGCGCTTCTAAAAACAGAGCACTGCTCTCTTGGTTTGGCGCAAGTCACCAGAGCGCGCCACGTGTCAGCAGCGCAGCCCACTGCGCTTCCGCTCACTAGAGCGTGACACGTGTCACCCCCACATGAGTTTGCGTCTTGCGCTGGCGCAAAGTGCCTGACAAGCCACGTGGCACACCGTCAGAATAATAAATGCTTTGCATTATTAAAGAAGGGACAGAGCCCAATTAAAAGGCCTAACAGGCCTAATAAAAAATGCAATGCATTATTAAAAAGGGGCAGAGCCCAAACAAACGTCTGTCAGACGAAAACAGATGCTGTGCATCATTTTAAAAAAGGGGTAGAGCCCAAATAAAGATCTAATAGACCAAATAAAAATGCTATCATTATTAAACAGGGGTAGAGCCCTAGTAAAGGCCTAACAGGCCAAATGCAGATAAAACGTTGAATATTTTCAACTGGACTTAGCCCAATTCTGGCCGTAAGTCCTCAAATTAAATTGAACCGAGCACGACTGCTCTCTCAAATCAATTTACACCCGGTTCAAGGGTACATCTCCGAACTCCTCTGATATCTGTCGTTGTAATCCTTCAACGTCTTCAGAGAGGTGACGGGTCCCGATAACCACACATCAATATGGACTGTGGGGTCCTTAAACTCATGGACTGACGCGTCCTTAAACTCATGGACTAATGCGTCTTTAAACTAACATTTGTCCCCAAAACGGGAAAGATGGACCACTATGTCCCTAAACTGGCAATGGACCACCATGTCCCTAAACTGGAACAATAGAGCCCAAACGCTCTTTTGTCGGATCTAAACGATCTCGTTAAGTTGATCTTAGTCTCAAACTGGACTAACGTATCCTTAACAAATGTTTAAGTTGATCTTAGTCTCAAATATGGCTAACGTATTCTTAAACCAAAACCACAAACCCAAATCTAAGAAAATACGGATTTGGACTAATCCACGTCCTATGGGCGACGACATAAATTAGTCTCCATATACAATCCACGGGCAACCATAAACAAAACAAACACCCACGAGACGAAGTGAAATTCTGGAGAAGGAGAAAATTGTTACCACGATACGGTAGCGTAATTAACTGCAGGGGCTTGCGCCTGCAGGGAAGAGCGTCCCCACAATCAAAAACCCCTCAAGCGAGGGGGAATCTGACGAAGTCTGCTACATCGGCCGCATCCGTCTAAACCTCCGATACATGGTACCATAAATCAACTTGGCATCTTTGGAGAGGTGGATGGATAAAACCAAATAGCATCTGCCCCGAATCTCAGGCAAGACGTCCATGTCTTGTCCGCCATTCGGAGGGAAACACCTTGCTGTCGTGCTAGGAAACCCTAACAAATTCATGTCAGATTATTTTCAGATTTGACCGTGACTCGAACTGAGTCAGACTTTTAAACAGAATTGAAGTCCTGATTTATGTTTTGGAGTTATCGATAACTGCTGCACATGAACGACAGGATTTGTGTCTTTTTCCAAGACAATTACCGTATCGATTACTCCGTTTTTAGGTTGTCTATCTTAGATAGGCAAGCACCCATATTCTCCGGCTCCCTGAGGTTCAAGAGAGCTGGTCCCGCTTAAATCTATGTTTACTAGGGTCCTTATTGTAAATTAATATAACTTGAGGGGGTTTTACGAAAAATAGTTTTGATATATTTTCAAAATACACCTCAAGTATTTTAATTATCGTCTTTAAGGTTTTCATAATTGTAATATTTATAAAGTGAAATATTCTAGTGGATATAACCTAGATTTCATTATATATGGTATTTTATTATAATATTGGAATTGTATTGATTTGTAATGGTTCATGAAATTTGTGATTCCTTTGATTTAGAAAACATAGAATATATATAATGTATATTTAAAGTAAATATTTTGATAATAATTATGTATATATATATTTATAAAAATAGAACTTATTTATTAAATAGAAACCATATTTTTCTTTAAAATTGCATTAAAAATTCCTTCGAGATCGTATGCTCTGTGAGGAGGTCTGCATCTCGCTCTACTAGGCCCGAGAATATGCGATAACCCGCACCATTTCGATCGGGGTTCCCCAAAAAGGGTTGTAGAGCCGCATTTGCAAGGAATTAAATAATACACTTTTAAAGAAAACGGTTTTTGAATATTTATGGTATTTAAATATAAAATCGAATTTTATCCCACAAACTAATATTCCAAAAGTCATCGTGCTATGTCAAGAATGAGTTTTGTGATGAGGTAGGTCATTACCTCTGTAGGGTGTTTTTCGTCACCCCATTGAGATGGGAATACGCGTGCGCTTGTTAGGCGTACTACAGATTCCCCCTGCCTGGGGTAGGCCGGTGTTTATTGATTGTGGGGATCCGAATCTCCGGCAGCCACGGACTAAGCTGCCGTTAATTACCCCTCGCCTTTGGGGCGAGGGAACCTCCGATTAACGGGTTAAACTGGTCATGCGAACTCAATGTGCGGTGTGTGTGTTGTATTTTAAAAAGGGGTTTTAGATATATCGGGAGCCACGCAGAATTTTTACGGGGGTCACGCTACCCGGATAGCGGACTGGGGGTCAAGGAGGCTAGCAGCCCCCTTGCGGGGTGCGGGGCAGCGCCCCGTTAGAAATTTTTTTCTAACAGGGACAGTGTCGTGGAGCACGTGTGTGTGCAAATATGTATATATATGTATATGTATATGTATGTATATAAAAAGAGGGGGAAAAGGCATCCAAGGGATGCGTGGGGCCAGCGCCTTGAGCGCTGTGCGCTTAGACGATGTACGCTCAGGCACAAGCGCGCCACGTGTCGACACGTGGGCGCTTTGCGCATGAGCGCCGGGCGCTCGAGAGCAAGCGCGCCACGTGTCGGCACGTGGGCGCTTTGCGCTTGAGTGCTGGGCGCTCGAGCGCAAGCGCGCCACGTGTCGGCATGTGGGCGCTTTGGGCTTGAGCACAAGGCGCTGGAGCGCAAGCGCGCCACGTGTCGGCACGTGGGCGCTCGGCGCTTGAGCGCTTGGGCGCCGGCGAGGAAAAGAGGGCTTTTACCCCCAGAAACCAGAAACTATACTTCAGAAAGGAAATATATATATATATATATATATATATATATATATATATATATATATAGTTAAACTCCTAGGATGTGTTGAAGCTGATTAAGGGGGTTCTTCTTCTTCCTCCTGTGGTTTGGCCGGATCTTGAAGATCAAGAGATGTAAGATCTAAAAATCTCTTCTTTTGAGATCTAATGACAGATCCAAGCTCCCCTTGGTGGGTTTTATGGTGAAAAACTATTTAGTTTTCGGAAAAGGAAGAGTAAAACTCTTGATTTAATTCAAAGAAAGAAAAAGGTTTGAAACCTTCAGAAAAGGGAAAGATGTACAAACCCTAGGTTTATGAGAGAATGGAAAAAGTGTTGCTTTATTCATCATCATGTTGCCTTTTATAGGCTTACATATTTACATATAGCCCCTTGGGCTTCACAAAATGGCATTTTAGCCATCCCATGGCTCATGTGTCATTTTTTTTGCACATAAGCCATAGGCTTACAAAATATTGGCTTTATGCCCATTTTGCATGCATTCATGTATAAAAAATTACATAAAAATTATTTATTACATGATCTATATTTTGGCATGGAGGAGGCTGGCCGCGGGCTCGACTTGGGCATGGGCCCGTTTGACCTGGGCTTGGGCCCACCTAGCTTGGGGGTTGACCTTGACTTTGACTCGGTCAACCGGGGTGTAAATTTTTACCCCAACAACCTCGTCAGTTTTCTAAAAGTAATATGATCAAAATGAATAAGCAATGTCGTATGTAAACATGATAGTATTTTATCGTAAAACTGAAATAGATGTTGCAATACATATTATTTTGTGATGAAACTTGTTCTAATGTGTTTGTTTATGATTGCTAAACAATATACAAAATGATTGTAAATTTGTTATTAAGATAAATGGTATACAAAGATCTGCGTCAAAATTACCGGTGGCATGGAATGAAGCGTGAAGTGGCCAGAAGCGTCGCTAAATGCTTGGTGTGTCAGCAAGTAAAGGCTGAACATCACAGGACTGCTGGATTACTTCAACCGTTACCTATACCTGAATGGAAGTGGCAACATATCACGATGGATTTTGTGAACGCACTTCCACGCAGTACAAAGGGTAACGATGCGATATGGGTTATTGTGGATCGACTCACAAAGTCGGCTCACTTCATCCCATTTAGAGTTGGCCAATTTACTGAGACATTAGCAAAGAAGTACATGGAGGTAAGAATCTAAGTAAGATTTAAACTTTTCAATATGTACTATCTCTGATACCCATGAACTCATACAGGAAATTGTGAGACTTCATGGAGTACCGGTCTGTATTGTCTCCAATCGTGACACCAGGTTCCGATCACAATTTTGGCATAGTCTGCAAGCGAGCTTGGGAACAAATCTGAACTTCAGCACAGCTTATCATCCATAAATAGATGGTTAGTCTAAGCTAACTATTCAGATCTTAGAAGATATGCTCAGAGCGTGTATGTTAGACTTCGGAGGATCATGGGAAGATCGCCTACATCTTGTGGAGTTTTCATACAACAACAGCTACCAAGCAAGCATCGGAATGACACCTTTTGCAGCGCTATATGGAAGGAAGTGTCGATCACCATTAAGTTGGGACAACGTCAGAGATAGAGAACTCGTTGGACCTGAGATGATAGTGGCAACGGTTGACGTAGTTCGTACTATCAGGGAAAGAATGCGCATAGCCCAAGATCGACAGAAGTACTGGGCTGATGCGAAGCGACGTCATTTGGAGTTCCAGCCGGGAGATCACGTATTTCTGAAGATATCTCCAAACCGTGGAGTGATTCAATTTGGAAGACGGGGTAAGATAAGTCCAAGGTACATTGGACCGTTCGACATACTCGAACGAGTCGGTGAAGTGGCATATCGCTTGGCACTTCCACCCTCATTGGAAGGAGTGCACAACGTGTTCCACATATCTCAATTCAGAAGGTATGTTAGTGACCCCAGCCATATTTTTGATCATTCTGAGCTCACTGTACAGCCCGACTTGTCTTGTGAGCAACAACCTGTTGAGATCCTGGACAGGAAAGTGAAGTCACTTCGGAACAAGGAAGTCAACTTAGTTCGAATAAATTGAAAATTTCGAGGACGAAATTTTTGTAAGAAGGGTAAATTGTAACAATTTCAATTTTAGTGTACATAAAATTCATTTAAAGTTGATGTATACTTGGGGTATTTACAATTCCTGTGAGTACTATAAGAATTTGATTTAGTTTTGAACAACAAGAAAGTACTTGTATCTCATTGGTAAGACCTTACACTGCTGACCAGAGTTCAAATCGCATCAGCCACACATTTTTTAAAATTTTTTTAACCTTTTAGAAGCCCAAGAGTTTGCACTTGTACTACACGTAAACTGAAGAGTCACAAATAAAACAAACATATACACTGATGAATACAAATCGACCCCGACACGTGGCCAAAACCCCATGTACACCCGTCGGTGTTGGGCCGGCGAGAAGGCAAGGAAATCCGGCGAGGTCGGGCCCCCCGTACCCAATGCTCCCCAAACTTCACCCCCTGCACCCCTTGGCCTACCCCACTTTCCCAACACTGTTTAAATTCTCTGCAATTAACCAGAGAATTAAAATACCCCATTTTAATCATTTTTAATGCATTTTCATCACCCCTAAACCCTAATTTTTTCCCTATAAATACCACCCTCAATTCACCCCTCCTCACTCACAATTCCCCACCAAAACTCTCAAGAAAATTCCCAATTCTTTTGTGTGCAAGTGGAGTTAGCAAAAGGGCGAAGCTCCAATGAACTTCCGACGGCAATCCGAGGAGATTCCGATGACGAAACGACGCACCGACACCTCCTACCTCTTTCTCTTTCTCTCCTCTAGCTAATCATTCAGTAAGTATCTACCTCTCCTTCTTTTCTCTATTCTAAAAACTTTCAAACTAAAACCCGACGGAAGCGGAGTTTGTCCGACTTCCGATTCGATTTTCTTTAAAAACTACAATTTTCCTTAATCAAGATACCTCATATTATCACATATTGTTCATTAAACATTAATAAACATCTTTAACATGTTTCATCATAAAAAAATTGTTATATGCATCTTTTATCGCAATTTTACATTAAAATACCACAAACTTTAGTTTCCGACATAAACTCTATAATACATTTATACCTTTAGATAACTCATGATGTAATGGCCTACCTCCTCACAACACACATATCTAATATAGCACGATGGAAATTGGGAATATAGATTTGGGATAATACGATATTACATATAACTATCTTCAACTTATAAAACCTTTTTGTATAAGAAGTGTATTTTACAAATCTTTGCGATTGTGCCTCTACAACCCATTTTGGGGAATCCGTTAGGTATGGTGCAGATTATCGCACATCCTCGGGCCTACTAGAGTGAGATGCAGACCTCCGCAAGGTGCATACGATCTCGAAAGATTTTTAATACATTTTTCTTTAGAAAATATGATTTCTATTATAAATAAAACTTATATTTTTAATAAATAAATATATATGTAATTAATATTAAAATAACTATTTTTAATATTTATGATATTCTACATTTTGAAAATTCAAGAAATTTACAAGAAAATACCACACAATTCCAATATTTCAAATAAATACCTTATACTTGAAAAGCTAGGTCATATTCACTAGAAATTTCACATTGAATAAAAGAAATATCTATGAAAACTCTAAAGACGATAATTTAATGCTTGAGTGTATTTTAAAAATTATACAAAATTATTTTTACATAAAACCCCTCAAATTATGTTAAATTACAATAAGGACACTAGTAAACATAGGTTTAAGCGGGATCAGTTTCTTGAGCCTCAGGGAGCCGGAGATATGGTTGACAACTTAACAAACGGTGTTATCAACACGGTAATTATTTTTGAAAAAGACACAAATACTGCCGTTCATGTGCAGCAGTTACCGATAACACCAAAACCTAACTCAGGATTCAATTTCTTTTCTAAATTGTCTGACTCAGACCGAGTCTCAATATAATCAATCTGATTTGAATATGATTCAAGTAAGAAATTACAAAACTACAAATTCAATATGAATCCATATATTCAATATGTTCAATCTATTCAATTTATATTGACTGAACCGAACTATGGATATACATCTATCTACATGATTCTTCAGTTACATCTATCTATATGATTCATCAAAAATCAATACAAATTATGACAAATTCATCCTTTAACCATCATCCAATTTTCTTTGGCCAAACTAGCTTCAATCTTGGAGCAAGATGGGCAATTAGGGAGGCCATGTTGCAAGTCGATCTCTTGAATGTTGAGGTATAATTCTAAGCTTTTGGTTTGATTGTTAGTTAATTACTTTAATTTAGCTTACTAAGTGTTTAATTATGGCTTTAATTTCAAGATTTAAAATTTCAAGAGAGGGGTTTTGAGCTAGGTTAGGATTTTTATCACTCAATTATGACTACAAGGTGTAGTTTAACATGTTAAGACATGGAAAACTTAATCTTGTTGCTAATTTGTAAATTGTTACATTTAAATTGTCCTAATTATGATTTTTGTAAACTAGGTTTTTATAATTAATATAAATAGGAGAGATAAAATTTTAGAAATGGTTCGTGTGACTTAGTTAAGATATTTAGTGAGTATTGTGGCCACTAGATTAGATAAAACATCAAGATTTGTATTAAAACGGGCAATGGTCGCTTACTAGTTTTTATTTATAAATCGATTTAAATTAAGCTTGAGATTTTGATAAATTATAACCTATATTATAATATCTAGAGTGTTGTGAGTGCGCAATGGGTACGATTGGGTTTTAGGTTTAGGAATTTTCACGTATAACGACCTTAGTTGTAGTTTGTGGTGTTGTCGCGAACGCGTTTTGTGCACAAAGTGCGTGCGCGTCCGGTTAATGCGCGTTGGATATCTTGTATCGTTATGTCCGCGACCATTGATATATATACATCCTCTTATTTACTTATGTGTGATTCTAGGATCGGGTGCAAAGACGTCGAACGCGGCGTTGAAAGATGAGGCTGATGTCGGATCATATTAGGCGAGGCATCCCGGTGAGTAGATATATACATCTATGGAGGGATCGTCTGGATGGCGTAAGGCACCCGACAGTTAGAAATGATTAGTAGTGTGGTAGCAACATGTGCAGTTCAAACCATTCATAACATATACCTCACTATCTTACATATGATGTCATCAATTAGGACACTTGCACCGCTACCATTGGTTTATGCTGCACGTGCACTATTCATGCGAACACACATGCCATTGGTAACTGCTATGTCACGAACACTATAGAATTGCTTAGAATCAGTATCCATGCAATTTCATCATACATAATATGTAAATGTGCAGTTGTATATTCATTTATTAAGATTGATACATAAGATGGCTAGTCACTTGTATATACATCACAACATCATACATCATACATAGTTTTGTTCGTACATTGCATAGCATATACCATCATGTTATAGATATCCATCATCATTGATATGCTTACATTTGGTGATTTCTTCTTGAGGATTCAGTATTTATAAGGTTTCTAGATTTTGGGGAAAACCGCAAGAATTTTACAAACTTATTATCTTTTAAAAATGAAATTTGCGGTTTTCTCGTGATGTATGTGTCGTCCACCATGAGTTTTCATATTTTCTGTTGGATTTTGAGACCCGATTCGAGGAGTGGAGGAACCGTCTCGGGTACATGGTGGGCTCGGTATGGTACCCCGGTGTTTCTGTGGGGATGACGATGAGCCCGGCTGGAGAAGACTACCTACCGGTGATGTCTGGCGCGGCGGATATCCGGAGGATACCGATCGTAGTCATGTAATTTGATGATATTGGTCGATCCGGACTGACGGAGCCCGAGATATTGAGGATTTTGTGTCGATATTTGACACGGACATTTTTGTCGATTTCACTGATAAACATATTTTGTCGATATTTGACACGGATTTCTGTCGATTTCACTGATTATAATCCAGTTTTACTTTACAAAAGGTTTTACCAAGTTAAAGATATAGATCTTCTCATATCAGACATATCATGATTTCGCGTTGATTATGCATTCATGCTAGTACATCATATCATATTGATATACATAGGTTGTGACGCACTGCGTGCATGCTTATGATAGCCTTATTAGATGTTAGTTACTACTCACGAGTTGGCAACTTACCCCCGTTGTGCCACAGTATCTTGCAGGTCTTACCCGTCAGCACAGTAGCGGCAGGTGTACTTTCTTCATTTGCTTGGATTTGCGACTTGCTCATGGTGGGTTGCAATGATATCTTGTTTTCACTTGTATATTACTTTATATCTAGTACACTCCATCTATCCTTGTATATTGGACTAGACGGTGAGACTTGAGACTTGTATTTGTGGTTTTGGTGTCGATGCTCACTTGAGCCGACGCGATGCTTTTATGCTTTCATACTTATTTCGCATTATTATGATATATTCATTGCATGTGGTTGTGATTCCACCTTTGGCGAAGAGCTAGCTCCCGCTTGGGGATGCCTGTATTTATTTATATGTATTTTCTTATTTGTACCCGTTTCGGGGCTAGTATTTACAAAGGAGACTCTGCCGAAATTTTCGGGAATTTTGATGTTTTTAAAAAAGGTTAATGCAACTTGTTTTGGTTAAAATTGCTTTCTTTTAATAGATTTTCCTTCACTCTATTTCTTTATTCGGTTTAGATTTCTAGGATTTGGCTTACTTAGATTACGTTACGCCTTGAGATATTTCGTAATTTAAGTGCCAGTCACGTTCCGTACTTTCGGGTCGTGACAAAGTTGGTATCAGAGCGATAGGTTTTACCTTTCCGAGTGTATGATCACCTTTGGTAGATGGAGTAGGTGACTTAAGCAGAGTGGCGTAGCGTGTGTATGTTCCGCGGCATACTTACGATACGGTACTCCGTCTAAGTGACCTTAGGATATACGATTGCTTGTACTTCCTTCTTTGATTTCATATGTCCTCCTGTTTCAATCGCAATGTTCCTATCAATCCTGTTTCTCGTTCCAGCCACTATGCCGCCGGAGACTATGAGGGCCAGAAGGCTGCCGCCAGGGATGAGTTTAGAGTATACTCGTTTGAGACAAGGACCGATCTGGGCGGTACGCCTAACCCTCAGGGATAGAGTAATCCGCTTTTTCTAGAACAAATAGCTATGCTGGAGTCGAGTATTCAGAACGTACGACAGATGGTTGGATCGTTAGTTGGGGTTTGCCGAGCTCCGAGAGCCGATGATGTCCCTCCTATTTCAGGGACTGCGATTGTACCTGCTGCTCAGGGAGCTGTTTCTGTTGTTACCGAGACTAATTCCGTATCCTTACAGGAGTTTTTGAGGCTGAAGCCTTCAGTTTTCACCGGCACAGATGTGGCGGAGGATCCACAGACATCCCTCGACTGGATGGCTAGAATTTGTCATTCACTGAGATGTTCTGACGAGGCATGGGTTGAGCTTTTGAGTTTTCGTCTAGAAGGTCTGGCTCAGACGTGGTGCGAGTCGGTTGAAAGAGGCCGAGTTGCAGATCTACTTCCTATGACTTGGAATGAGTTCATAGCTATATTTCTTGCTCGTTTCCTTCCGGTGAGCGTTCGAGATGTCGATCTCGTAGTTTCAAGTTTTTGCGTATGACTTCGGGGATGGCAGTGTCCGAGTACGACATTCAGATTTCTTAGTGGTTCGATATGCTCCTTACCTGGAGGACACTGAAGAGAAACGGATAAAGTGGTTCGTGTGGAAATTGGACATATAGTTATTGCTTGCTATAGGCACTCAGCATTTTCACACTTATGCAGCCGTTATGGATGCACCCTTACTGCTAGAGGAGCACATTTCTGAGACTTCGGTCGTTTCATGACCAAGCGGATTTGTATGAGTGGGCCAGCTCAGACGCGGTTAGATAGACGCCGTTGTGACAGGTATTCATTCGGTGTTTTCTTCCGATACGTATTTCTTTCTGGTTTCATTTGAAATGGTATCCACATACCTTGTATCGAAGTTTAGCCGATAGTGGTCCTTGCTAAATCAGCCGCTTGTTGTGATTTTTTTTCCCGAAGGCAAACCTTTTGTCGCTCGAAATGTCTCTCATTCGTATTCGTTTTGTTCGTATCGGGGATAAGGATTCTTCGGTCAATTTGATTCTTCTCGATATGTTAGACCTTGATGTTTTTCTGAGCATGGATTAGTTAGCCGCGTATTATGCATCTGTGGACTTCCGTTAGGAGGCAGTCAGATTGAGTTTCCGGGTAAGCCAGTTCTTGTTTTCGGGGAGACCGTAGCGTCGCCTTTCCCAGTTTGAGTGCTTTTTCGCGCTAGTCAACTTTTGAGAAAAAGGGATGTCAGGAATTCTTGGCGTATGTTTGCGATGTTGGAGCCGTAGAGGTCCTGTTGGACTCGGTTCCGTTTATGAGGAAGTTTCTAGATGTCTTTTCTGACAAGTTGCTTGGATCGTCTCCAGAGCGCGTATTGGGTTTTGCTTTGATTTGATTCCCAGCACGGAGCCTTTTTCTATACCGCCATATTGGATGGACCTGGTGGAGTTTAAAGAACTGAAGGATCAGTTGCAAGATTTGTTAGATATGGTCTTGTTCGTCCGAATGCGTCACCTTGGGGGAGCTCCTGTCCTGTTCGTCAGAAGGACGGCCGTTTGCGTCTATATATTGATTATCGTCAGTTGAATCGGGTTACTGCGCGGGACATTTCTCAAAGATTGACTTGCGGTCAGGCTACTACAGTTGTGGGTTCGAGATGATGGTATTCCGAATATTATTTTCACACAAGTTGCGGGCGTTATGAGTTTTGGTGATGTCGTTCGAGCTCACCAATGCCCCGTAGCATTTATGGATTGGATGAACTGAATATCCAGGCCGTTCTTAATCAGTTTTTCATCATGTCCATTGAGGACATCTTAGTGCACTTTTGGAACCAATGGAGCCTGGACAGTAATTGAGAATTTCGTTGCAGACTTTGAGGGAGCGCCAGCTATTTGCTAAATTATTCAAATGTGTTTTCCGGTTGGATAGTGTTAAATTCTTGGGTCACGAAGTTACGAAAGATGGTACATATGGAACCGAGGAGGGTCGAAGCCGTTCAGCACTGGCCTAGACCTGTATCAGTGACGGAGGTTCGCAGCATTTTGTGTTTGAACGGATGCTATTGACATTTTGCGCAAGGTTTTTCTCATATAGCCGCAATGTTGACCGGGTTGACCCAGAAGAGAGTTCCTTTTCTTTAGACCGGGAATTGTAAACAGAATTTTCAGCAGTTAAAGATTCGTTGGACTATGGCGCTAGTATTGTCTTTACCTTCGGTATCAAGCGGTTTTGTTGGTTATTGCGATACTTTTCGACAATTGAAGAAGCGCGAGCAGAACTATTCCACGCATGACTTAGAGATGGTTGAGGTGGTCTTTTCCCTTAAGATCGGGAGACACTACTATAAGGCAGGTCGTGCTAGATAATTACGAATCACAAGAAGCTTAAAGTACATTTTCAGCAGTGAGATCAAAATTTGAGATAGCGCCGATGGATGGATCTAGTGAAGACTATGACTGCGAGATTCTTTATCGTCCGGGAAAGGAGAATGTTGTGGCAAATGTTTTGAGTCGGAAGCCGGAGGTAGTTTTGTTGGTTGAGCACTGTACAGGGACAGTCGATGGCAGATTAGCAGATTCTTCATGATAGCCGGCCCTGTTTGAGAGTTCTGGCTTCATATTTTTTTCAGTGTTCCAGAATCTGGGTTTTAGTGTTTCAGGTGTTGCTTGTTTTTGCTAAGTTTGCAGGTGATATGATCTTACAATATAGGCAATTCGGAGTGTTTCGTATTCGTAGTTTTAACATTGTTTCGGGTTTTCGCATGTTGTCTAGGCGAAGTTAAAAAGTTCGAACAAATATCAAAAACCCATTTTTCAAAGTTTATGGTATTCGGAAAATCATGCAAATAATTCTGTGGACTCTCTAGAAGAATGAAACCCTAATTCGACATAATGACCATGGAACCGCTTTCGAACATTAGGGTTTGCGGCAGTTCCGCGGTGCCATTAATGAGGCTTGGGTCTGCCCTTCTACGGTTGGTCCATAGGTACTGTGGTATGTTCTGGGTATTTTTAAACTGTACTCAAGTGTTGAGCTCTTGGGAAATTGTGGGACTTTGATGAATCGATCGAAAAGATTAACGTCGTCTGGATATCATGTGAAGGGATGAGAAGGGACATTACATACCTTGTTTCAGGATGCAGATTTTTCAGCAAGTCAAGGCTGAGCATCAGGGGTCAGCAGGAGAATTACAACCTTTACCCACTCCGGGATAGAAATAGGAGCAGATTTCTATGGAATTTATCGTAGGTCGATTGACGGAAGCAGCTCACTTCTGCCAGTTAGGACCATTTTTAGGTTCGTTCAGTATGCTCAGATATATATTGATGAGATTGTGCGACTTCATGGCGTTTCGACGTGATTTCTGTCCGACAGAGGCACCCAGTTCACCAGCCGACTATGGCGGAAACATTAGGAGGCTTTGGATACTAATGGAGTTTCAGTGCAGTTTTCTATCTGCAGAACGACAGTCAATCAGAGCGGACCATTCAGATTCTTAAGGATATGCTTCGAATTTGCATCCTAGTTTTCGTGGCAGTTGGGATAGCCACTTGCCCTTGATATAGTTTTCCTAATAACAGCTCCCAGGAGGAGATTCAGATGGTATCCTTCGACATATTATATAGGAGGAAATGTCGATCACCCGTACGTTGGACAAAGCTCAGTAAGAGCGGTATTTTGGGGCCACAGTTTATGCAGGAGATAAAACTGAGGTCCGAGGTCAAACCGACCGTATTGGTTCTTTGGCGTGGCCCGAGTGGTGAAGAGCTCACGTGGGAAGCCGAGGTCGAGATGTGGAAGAAACATTCCCATCTCTTCGAGAGTACGCGTAGTTGGATTTTAAATTCGGGGACTGAATTTCCTTAAGGGGGAAGATTGTAACGTTTTAAAAATAAATAAATAAATAAATAAAATCCTTTAGGTGAATTTTCGGATAACCGGTAATATAAATCATATTTTTCGTAAAATTTAACTATAATTATTTTTCAACATAAGACTTAAAAAACACCCATTTTAATTATGTAAATTCTAGTATTTGGTATTTATTTAGTCACTTATAAATTGTTAGTTTACTTAAATATTTTTCCTTAATTAATTATTTTAAATATTATTATAAGCTTTTATTTATACATTAAATTAGTGATAATTACAAATTGGAATGGGTTAATCCATCATTAGTAAACCATGACCACTTATAACCTAGTTTATAACATGCTTAATCTTTTACATTTGACCTAAATGGTTCTAGAAAATTCTAGTTTAATTAGAAAATAAATTAAAGTGAAAATTGAAAATGATATGAAATGCAATTAATGAGTTTGGATGGGGTTTTCGTCACTAGAATTTTCTACACAAACCTCACACTCTCCACCACATATTTGGCCGAGCCCCCCTTGACAGCCCCCCCCCTTCTCTCTCTCTTTGATATCATTACCTTGCATCAAAATGAAAAGCAATAACTAATTAAAGAAAAGAATAAAAAGAGGTATTAATTGAGAAAATTCTACACAATTCCACACACACCCACACACCTCACCTTCTCTCTTTCTTCTCTTATTGCTCTGGCCGAGCCCTTCCCCATGGCTGCCCAAAATTTTCTCAATTCATTTCCCACTCAAAACTCTTCAAAAATTCATCAAAAATCAATACAAATTATCACAAATTCATCCTTTAACCTTCATCCAATTTTCTTTGGTCAAACTAGCTTCAATCTTGGAGCAAGATAGGCAATTAGGGAGGCCATGTTGCAAGTTGATCTCTTGAATGTTGAGGTATAATTCTAAGCTTTTGGTTTGATTGTTAGTTAATTATTTTAATTTAGCTATCTAAGTGTTTAATTATGGCTTTAATTTCAAGATTTAAAATTTCAGGAGAGGGGTTTTGAGCTAGGTTAGGATTTTTATCACTCAATTATGACTACAAGGTGTAGTTTAACATGTTAAGATATGGAAAACTTAATCTTGTTGCTAATTTGTAAATTGTTACATTTAAATTGTCTTAATTATGATTTTTGCAAACTAGGTTTTTATAATTAATATAAATAGGAGAGATAAAATTTTAGAAATGGTTCGTGTGACTTAGTTAAGATATTTAGTGAGTATTGTGGCCACTAGATTAGTTAAAACATTTAGATTTGTATTAAAACGGGTAATGGTCGCTTACTAGTTTTTTTATAAATCGATTTAAATTAAGCTCGAGATTTTGATAAATTATAACCTATTTTATAATATCTAGAGTGTTGTGAGTGCGCAATAGGTACGATTGGGTTTTAGGTTTAGGAATTTTCACGTATAACGACCCTAGTTTTAGTTTGTGGCATTGTCGCGAACGCGTTTTGTGCACAAAGTGCGTACGCGTCCGGTTAATGCGCGTTGGATATCTTGTATCATTATGTCCGCGACCATTGATATATATACATCCTCTTATTTAGTTATGTGTGATTCTAGGATCGGGTGCAAAGACGTCGAACGCGGCGAGGAAAGACGAGGCTGATGTCGGATCATATTAGGCGGGACATCCCGGTGAGTAGATATATACATCTATGGAGGGATCGTCTGGATGGCGCAAGGCGCCCGACAGTTAGAAATGATTAGTAGTTTGGTAGCAACATGTATAGTTCAAACCATTCATAACATATACCGCATTATCTTACATATGATGTCATTAATTAGGACACTTGCACCGCTACCATTTGTTTATGCTGCACGTGTACTATTCATGCGAACACACACGCCATTGGTAACTGCTATGTCACGAATACTATAGAATTGCTTAGAATCAGTATCCATGCAATTGCATCATACATAATATGTAAATGTGCAGTTGTATATTCATTTATTAAGATTGATACATAAGATGGCTAGTCACTTATATATACATCACAGCATCATACATCATACATAGTTTTGTTCGTACATTGCATATCATATACCATCATGTTATAGATATCCATCATCATTGATATGCTTACATTTGGTGATTTCTTCTTAAGGATTCAGTATTTATAAGGTTTCTAGATTTTGGGGAAAACCGCAAGAATTTTACAAACTTATTATCTTTTAAAAATGAAAGTTGCGGTTTTCTCGTGATGTATGTGTCGTCCACCATGAGTTTTCATGTTTTCTGTTGGATTTCGAGACCCAATTCGAGGAGTGGAGGAACCGTCTCGGGTACATGGTGGGCCCGGTATGGTACCCCTGGGCGAGAGTGTTTCTGTGGGGATGGCGATGAGCCTGGCTGGGGAAGACTACCTACCGGTGATGTCTGGCGCGGCGGATATCCGAAGGATACCGATCGTAGTCGTGTGATTTGAAGATATGGGTCGATCAGAACTGACGGAGCCCGAGATATTGAGGATTTTGTGTCGATATTTGATACGGACATTTCTGTCGATTTCACTGATAAACATATTGTGTAAATATTTAACATGGATTTCTGTCGATTTCACTGATTATAATCCAGTTTTACTTTACAAAAGGTTTTACCAAGTTAAAGATATAGATCTTCTCATATCAGACATATCATGATTTCGCGTTGATTATGCATTCATGTTGCATTCATGCTAGTACATCGTATCATATTGATATACGTAGGTTGTGACGCACTGCGTGCATGCTTACCATAGCCTTATTAGATGTTACTTACTACTCACGAGTTGGCAACTCACCCCCGTTGTGCCACAGTATCTTGCAGGTCTTACCTGTTAGCACAGTAGCGGCGGACGTACTTTCTTCATTTGCTTGGACTTGCGGCTTGCTCATGGTGGGTTGCAAGGATATCTTGTTTTCACTTGTATAATACTTTGTATCTAGTACACTCCATCTATCCTTTTATATTGGACTAGACGGTGAGACTTGAGACTTGTACTTGTGGTTTTGGTGTCGATGCTCACTTGAGCCGACGTGATGCTTTTATACTTTCATGCTTATTTCACATTATTATGATATATTCATTGCATGTGGTTGTGATTCCGTCTTTGGCAAAGAGCTAGCTCCCGCTTGGGGATGCCTGTATTCATTTATATGTATTTTCTTGTTTGTACCCGTTTCGGGGCCAGCATTTATAAAGGAGACTCTGCCGAAATTTTCGGGAATTTTGATGTTTTTAAAAATGGTTAATGCAACTTGTTTTGTTTAAAATCGCTTTCTTTTAATAGGTTTTCCTTCACTCTATTTCTTTATTCGGTTTAGATTTCTGGGTTTTGGCTTACTTAGATTACGTTACGTCTTGAGACGTTTCGTAATTTAAGTGCCAGTCACGTTCCGTACTTTAGGGTCGTGACAACACCTAACCTGAATTAAATTGCCGTTGTACCGTGACCGAACGGTTCCTTGTACTCCATATACCGTAGTCTCTGGTCTAGTGAGACTCCTCTCGTATACATTGGCCTCTTCTGTACCAAACTACAAACAACAGCGTTAACACTAAATATAACATTATAATAATATACTCTCTATTCTGTCTATTCCATTCTTGTCTATTTACGGGACTTACCGAGTGATTTGTTCGCCGACGGCATTCTCTTTCTTCTTCTTTGGAATATCGTCAGGTGATTCGGACTCACTGGAGATCAAGCCCACCAGCAAGGATTTGGACCAGCTAACTTTCGACCCAGAGCTTTAGATTCCTTGTATACATTTACATTCTGTATTTTCCATTTCTGTTATACCACTGTTTAGGTATTGCTTTCCATTCCATATATTTAATTTTCAAATGTATTGTAAAAAGAATATTAATAAATAAAGTTGCTGTCCATTTATATCTTGTCTCTTGTGTACATTACATTTTGTATTGCTTAGATACGCTTAGCGTGTTTACTTCTGAGTAAATACATAGTGGCCTCATCACGTCCTCTGCCCGTGTACTGAGAAGCGGGGCATGACATGTTTTGTTGGTGGCCCTGTTCCCGCCAAAAATTTCTGCGCAAAAGAGTCCAAGGTATCAAATGGCAGCGATACGCTTAAGAAAATGCGAACCAGTATCTTCCGGCCTATATTTTGATAAACTCCCGAAGGAGAAACAGCTAAATTCTGATGATATTGGAAGCATCTCGAAAAACCCTTCGATTTGATATATTATGGGCTTCATAATTCATCCGGGATCAAAAGTTATGAGCAAATATGCTATGCACTGTTCCCTGATTAAAAATCAGGAATTACCTCAATGAGGTATCATGTGCTCACACGTGATCAATGGTCACCTGTTGACACGTGATAGTTAAAACAGAAATAAAAACAAACGGCTGAAGAAGGACCCAATTGGGGGTCACGTGCTCACACGTGACCAATGGTCACGTGTTGACACGTGATAGTTAAAACAGAAATAAAAACAAATGGCTAAAGGAAATACCTCAATGAGATATTACGTGCTCACACGTGATCAATGGTCACGTGTTGACACGTGATGGTTAAAGCTGAAGCGTAAATAAACGCTGAGAAAAGGACTCAATTAGGGGTCACGTGCTCACACGTGACCAAAAGTCACGTGTCAGTACGTGACTGGCTTCGAAAGCCTTACGGTTTAATAGAATTAAATTCTAAAAGCTTCTAAATCTTTCCAAATGGAAAAGATTATGAGGACCGTTGGATTAAAAATCCAAAGGTGATTAAAAATCACCAATTTATGGAAGAATCTTAGACAAGGAAAGATTTCCCCTAAATCTCACCGAAAATAACAAACAGAATATCTTTGGATTTAAAATCCAACGGTGAATAACATTCACTGAATGATCTAAACGATCATGTTAATTATGAAATCAATTAAAATCTTTCAACGAAAGATTCACAAAATAAATTGATTCTTTTCTTTCTCCTATAAATAGGAACCAAGAAGAGAAGAGAAGGGATCTACTTTTTGGAGAGAAGAACAGAGAGAGGAGAATTTAATTCTCAAGAGAGAAGAAAAGAGAGGAGAATTTAATTCTCTACAAAGAAAACTCTAGGTGAGAAAAGAAAGAGAATCAAAACTTTAAACAGATAATTTAATTCTCAAAATCTAAGAGTTTAACTCTTCTACAAGAACTTAGTTCTTCCTCTGATTGAAGATCTGCAAAGAGCACATCTCCCCATAAGTTGAGAATTTAATTCTCATCGGGTTGAGATCCTGCCATGCAGATTCAAAACTTAGAGGGGGAATTGAGTTTAGAGAATTTAATTCTCCCAAAACAAAACTAGGATTTAACCCTAATTGAGAATTTAATTCTCCTAGAATTACAGGGATTTAATTCCTTCAAGATGGACAGAACTAGGTTTTAACCCTAATTGAGAATTTAATTCTCTCAAATTAATAGGAATTTAATTCCTCCAAAATCATGATTAGGGTTTAACCCTACAGAGAATTTGATTCTTAAAATAAAGAGACTTGAAAGATCTCCATGCACATAAAGAACATTGGTCACGTGATGACACGTGACCCCAATCCGCAGTGATCAGAAAAGAAGGAATAAAACTAGGTCACGTGTACCCACGTGACCCCTGAAAAGATCCCCAAAAATGAGAAGGAAAAAGCTTTGAGGCAATGCCCCACGTGCTCCCACGTGACCGCCAAAATACAGAGATAAAAGCAAAGGAAATGAAGGCTTTGGGCGCTTTCACGTGTTACCACGTGACCCCTTGGAAAACGCTTTAACAGTCAGCGCATAAATACCCATCACGTGTCAACACGTGACGCTCAAAATAAAAATAATAAAAGTGTTTAACACTTAATTGCAGAACGAGATAAAAGGGGATCTGGTCCCACCTTTGGGCGCCCTCACGTGCTCCCACGTGACCCCTCTTTCTTTAGTGTTTAACACTAATTCGAGAACTTTGTACCCAGTATTTAACACTGGTGTTTTCTAGTGTGTAACACTAATTTGACAACTTCATTTCCAGTGTTAACACTGTTGTTTGCTAGTGTTTAACACTAATTTGGGGGATTATATTTCCAGTGTTTAACACTGATTATCTTTTAGTGTTTAACACTAATTTGAGAGTTTATCTCTAATGTTCAATACTGAGGTTCTCCAGTGTTTAACACTACTTTTAGCCAAATTGGCTAATTTTCCAGAGGTAAAGCCTCCCATTCAAAATTGAGTAAGAATCAGAACTATAATGTCTACTGCTCAATCAAAGATAAAAATGTTCTCAGAACCCTTCAAACTCTGATTTAGCATTGCTAAATAATGTGGGCTTGAACCCAGACAAATGTTTAATGGTCCAACAAAAGGCCAACACTTCAAATCCAAATGGACTTAGCCCAAGTTGGCCATAGGTCCTCAATTCAGATTTAACTGAGCCCATGTGCTCATAATATAATTAACTGATCTTAGTTCCAAATTGGACTACATATCACTTAATCCACCTTAGTTCAATGGAACATCTCTTCACTTCTTTGATATTTGTCGTTGTAATCCTTCAACGTCGTCAGAGAGGTGACGGGTCCCGACAACCATACATAATATGGACTGTGGGGTCCTTAAACTCATGGACTTATGCGTCCTTAAACCAACATTCGTCCCCAAAATGGGAATGTTGGACCACATGTCCCTAAACTGGTAATACGGACTGTGGGGTCCTTAAACTCATGGACTTATGCGTCCTTAAACCAACATTCGTCCCCAACATGGGAATGTTAGACCACCATGTCCCTAAACTGGCAATGGACCACTATGTCCCTAAACTGGAACAATAGAGCCCAAATGCTCTTTTATCGGATCTAAACGATCCCGTTAAGTTGATCTTAGTCTAAAATTAGACTAACGTATCCTTAACAAACGTTTAAGTTGATCTTAGCCTCAAATATGGCTAACGTATCCTTAAACCAAAACCCCAAACCCAAATCTAAGAAAATACGGATTTGGACTAATCCACGTCCTACGGGCGACGACATAAATTAGTCTCCGTATACAATCCACGGGCAACCACAAACAAAACAAACACCTACGACACGAAGTGAAATTCTAGAGAAGGAGAAAGTTTTTACTGCGATGCGGTAGCGTAATTAACTGCAGGGGCTTGCGCCTGCAGAGAAGAGCGTCCCCACAATCAAAAACCCTTCAAGCGAGGGGGAATCTGACGAAGTCTGCTACATCGGCCGCATCCGTCTAAACCTCCGATACACGGTGCCATAAATCAACTTGGCATCTTCGGAGAGGTGGACGGATAAAACCAAATAGCATCTGTCCCGAATCTCAGGCAAGACGTCTCTCTGTCGTCGCGCCGCCATTCGGAGGGGAACAGATTCTGGCACGCGCGGTGGGACCTTTTCCTCTTCCACTCCACACTTCGTGTGTCGTGTTTTTCCCGCGATCAGATAATCGCGGTGTATATGTGTTTTTGGTTGCCCTTAGGGGAGTGGATACTGAAGTCGGCGCTTCGTCTTTATGACGAATGGCGTTTGTTCCGACCTTAGCAATACAGGCTCTGTCATATCTGGTGGAGTCAAGTACGGGCCACTTGCAGGCTCAAATCTCTGCAATTCGGCTCTTCAAGAAATCAATGGGCTTCTTTTTGGGTCGATGCTCCCACCTCCCACCCTCGGTGCCTCAACGCCGATGGAGGAAGCGCAGAGGATGTCTGTCGTCCACAGGCAGGCTCCCCAAACAGCAGCCTTGCCGACGGAATCGATCCTCAAACAACTGGCACATGCCAAAGACCAAGGTTGACGTAGGGGGCAGAATATTTAAGCTCTTGAAGAAATCAATGGCTTCGAACTGCACTAACTGCAACAGCAACTCTCGCTCTGTCCCCATCTGGAGGAGTAACCTACGGGCCCCAAGCGGCCTCCCTTTTCACTATGCCAGTGGAGCAGGTAACTCAAGCCACCACTGGGCTATTCTTCGAGACCATGCTCCAGCCAACGAGCTTCAGCGCTCCTGTACCATCGCAAGAAGCTCCCAAGAAGTCATTTTTCAGCGCTCCTGTGCTTATTTACGCCTTACTTTGCATTATACTATATATAAGCACACAAAAAAAAAATTATGATAATAAAAGAGTAGAAAGTAAAAAAAAAATTATATTTAAAAGATAGGAATAGTTTAAGAAAAACAAGAAAGTTAGATGTTTTCTTAAATAAAACTAGTAATAAGTAGTTATGAGCTGTTGTCCCAAGGGTTTGTAAGATGAAGGAAATTACTAATCTGAGGATAAAAATAAGCCTGATAAATAGTTCCTATTCTGGAAGCCAAACATTTGAACGTTGATACCCTATTATACGCACTTACACACATCTTGAAACTCGGGATAGTAGAGGATACCTTGAAATGCTTGTCTAAAAGCCAAAGTATGAAGAAAATAAAAGTGGAGAATAAAAGATAAAATAGTGAAAAGAAAAATGAACACTGGTTTTGTTATCACCGAGGCAGCAATAAAAAATATAGCGAGGGTGCTTTATCACCTAGTGCCTTAGACCAACTGGTTTGGGAGCCACTGCTAAGCCTTAGGTATTGTAAAACGAGGAAAAACACCTAATTAGCAAGCACATGAGTAATCGGTCGGTTAGTACCTCAAGAAGTATAAACGGTCGCATGAAGAATGTGTGAGCAAATTCCATCTAAATATCTATTAAAAGTACTAAGGTAGATGGACAAGAGTATGATTGCTTGAATTGAATTCTCTGAGTGTAGGGATGTCCAGTTCACACACGTAGGGGTATATGATCAATGTTTGGAAGAAAGGTAGGAATGAAAACTAAAGGCGATGTTTTATTGAGGGATAATGTGATTTCTAACATTTTTTCATGACCATTAAGATAGGGCTCATAGCAACTGAAAAGCTGGTATAGTTGAAAACTCTTATTTTCAAGTTCTTTCTTGTATAGTTCTTATCTTTATATAACTTTCACCATCTCTCTTTTATTATAGGATTTTGTGGGTGTAATCCGCTGAAAACCCTCAGGAGACAACACTCCTCCTACTAGGGATATGCCACTGGCGCCGAGTAAGGAAGGCTGGGGGCAACTCTCCTTCTGGACTAACTCCGCCGACTCCAATTACGGAAATTGATGCCGCTGTTCCAACTGGGAAAAGCTTTGAACCACTTAAGAAGGTCCACAAGAACTCTCCGACCGCTGTGCTGAAAAGATCTCCTCCACCTATGGAGAGCGGTACAAAGGTGAAGCCGGAACAGCCCCCTCAACGGTTGTCCTCTAAAATCTACAAGGTCTGGCGTCATATCCAAGACTCGGTAATTGATCAAGATTATCCCCGCCGACAGAAAAAGGTGAAAGTTCAGCGGGAAGAGGATCTTCCTATCAAGCCACAAAGGCGATAGCTACTTGGGTGCCCACTGCAACGGCCCCCTCAACTTCGACCGCTCATAAGAGAAGAGGGCCAGAGAAAATCCCTAGGTCTGCGACGATCTGCAAGACCACTGAACCCAAACACCCCAAGTCTGGGGGCATGATGGTACATACCGTCTATATGGCATCCGGAAAAGAGGATAGCCATGTCTTCACAGGTCATAGACCGCTTACGCGATCAGTGACTAAGGCTTAGGAGCAACAACAAAAGCTCCAAGAAATGCTGACAGCCATGGCCGCACTTACGGGACCGAAAGCAAGCCCGGAGACATCCTCGGAGCAGCACCGTGAGCAGGAAACTGATGCCGAGTTTCTTCAGAGAATCCTCGAAAAGAAGGACAAAGAGGCAGCGGAACAAGCTGCCAACATAAAACAAATGGCGTTCTTATTCCAAGACATGGTCGGAATGATGTTACAGCTGGATCCTCGAGCTGAAGATCCTCCGATTATCCTCGAAGACGACCGAGTGGAGACGTCAAACCCTCCTCCAGCTCTTTCAGCGGCCAAGGAAAAGACTATCTCCAAGGCTACTCTGGATGATTAAATCGCTCAGCAAATACGAACTCACCAGGCGAATGAAGCGGTTGGGCAGAGCGTTAAAACGGGATGACCCTATCCAGGATGGTATGACCAAATAAGGTACCCGACGGGATATACGATCCCCAAATTCCACGTATATAAGGGGACGAGAAATCCACACCAGCACGTTGCTCAATTCAGAGCCTTGTGCGGTAATACTGGGGGTGACGATAAATTGCTGCTTCGCCAATTTGTTGGCAGCTTATCGGAGAAAGCGTTTGAATGGTACTCGGAGCTTCCCGACGACTTCGTCAAAATGTTTACAGAAATGGAGTTGCTATTTACCCAACGTTTCGCAAGTGCTAGTGAGCGCACCCCAATAATAGCATCGGCCAATGCCAGGGTGAAGCCAGGTGAAATGTGGGTGCAGTACACAGATGGCGGAACTTGTGGTCAAAATGTGAGCTGCACATTGAAGAAGCGCCGGCAGTGGGCATGTTCGTGGGCACTCTTGACCCTCAAGAAACTATTTCCCAATTCATGATGTTCTTCAAGTCGACCACGTTCCAGGACTTGATTGACAAACTGGCCCAAATGGACCAGATGGGTCATAGACCGTCTCCTCCAAAGCCGGAGCCGCGAAATGAAAAGGGTAAAGGGAAAGCGATTTTTTTCGCTAATACCCAACAACAACTGGACAACTTAAAGCCGGTCGTTCTCCAAAACAACGTGCGTCCACGCCCATCCCTCGAGGAGAGACTGGGATGCCCTTATTCGTTTCCCCAAGACAAAACAAGGAGATTATTTGAGCTAGCGGTGCGCAACAGGCTCATCATTCTCCCGAATCCAAAACGACCGTTGCAACCCGGCGAGGCTAATAGTCCCAATTATTGCCCTTACCATCAAACGGTAAGCCATCCAGTTGAAGATTTCTTCGTCTTTAAAGGCTGGATCGAAGACCAATACCAACAGGGAAAATTCGCACTGTCCGAGAATTGGAAAGTAAGCCCGCCTCAACGGCACGCTCTCTTGGGCACTCTCACGTGTTACCACATGACCCCTTGGCAAACGCTTTAATAGTCTGCGCATAAATCCCTATCACGTGTCAACACGTGACGCTCAAAATAAAAATAATAAAAGTGTTTAACACTTAATTGCAGAACGAGATAAAAGGGGATCTGGTCCCACCTTTGGGCGCCCTCACGTGCTCCCACGTGACCCCTCTTTCTTTAGTGTTTAACAATAATTCGAGAACTTTGTACCCAGTGTTTAACACTGGTGTTTTCTAGTGTGTAACACTAATTTGACAACTTCATTTCCAGTGTTAACACTGTTGTTTGCTAGTGTTTAACACTAATTTGGGGGATTATATTTCCAGTGTTTAACACTGATTATCTTTTAGTGTTTAACACTAATTTGAGAGTTAATCTCTAATGTTTAATACTGAGGTTCTCCAGTGTTTAACACTACTTTTAGCCAAATTGGCTAGTTTTCCAGAGGCAAAGCCTCCCATTCAAAATTGAGTAAAAATAAGAACTATAATGTTTACTGCTCAATCAAAGATAAAAATGTTCTCAGAGCCCTTCAAACTCTGATTTAGCATTGCTAAATAATGTGGGCTTGAACCCAGACAAATGTTAAATGGTCGAACAAAAGGCCAACACTTCAAATCCAATTGGACTTAGCCCAAGTTGGCCATAAGTCCTCAATTCAGATTTAACTGAGCCCATATGCTCATAATATAATTAACTGATCTTAGTTCCAAATTGGACTATGATTGATACGAAAAAGTTGTGTTTGTTTGTAGTGTAACCGCAATCAATAACGGTGTCGCATGAAGCTAGACCGAGATGAGTACGGGTCGTCCTCTGGGAAACGTGGAAGCTTTTACTTTTACTTTAGGTGTGTTGAGAAAGAGAGGAGGGATAAAGAATTTTATAGAATGGTTTCTAGATCTACGTTAAACAAGAATGTAAAATATAGATCTAGATTATTTTAAAGATGTAGTTAATATTAATAAGAGGGCTTGTAGGGTTCGTTAGGATTTAGTAGTTATGGACGATTAATTAAAAGTTACCCTTTTTATCCATTAATAGATTTAGAACTAGAACGACGGTGATGCGCGTAGATTAGGGTTTCTGGAGGGAAAAGGAATCCCACTGTTAACCCTTATCTCGATACGGAACTCCGTTCATATCTAGCCTTTACCAAAACAATTATTAATCTAATCTCTAATTGCGGTCGGAACTAGCAAATAATTGCTAGCACGCCCGATTAGGATGTTAATGATTCTTTTGATAAAGTTCCTAAATTTTATAGGACTTAAAAAGGGTTTAATTATTTTCATCGTCCATTAGCCTACCCTAATCCTACGAGCCCTAACAAGCGGAGAATTACTCGCGCATGTTGGGAAAAGAAGATGAAAAGACAAAGAGGGAAAACATAATGTAAAATGCAAAAAAGAATTAAATAAAATAACTAGCTTTATTAATCAACTTGAACAATCTACACTTTGATTCCTTAGAAAATGATTACAAAGACTAGTTTGCTTCTCGATCTCTTCTAAGAAGGTAGACGAACAGTTGATGATCAGCCTGGATGCGTGAGCCGTCTTGGACTTCGTGATCTCGTCGGCGTGATAGCTTTTCCAAGAGGCTCTCGGTGCCCTTTTATAGTTCAAAGCCAGAATATTTTGGTTGAAGACTTGGTAAAATTCATCAGAGATTTACGGCACAAAATTTTAGCAAACAATCTTTCTAGATTGCAGCGGATCCGCGGCCAACAGGGGGGTTTGGCCGCGGTTCCACGGCCAATGGTGAGGATCTCTTCATCAATTTTCTTGGGCTCTCTGATGTTGACATTTGGCAATCCTAGGCATCTTTAGAATTCAGAAATCTTCTCTCGGTTGCTTCCAGACTTGGTCTCCAAGTTTTGCTTCTTAATTTGGCAAGTTTTCTTCAACAAATTGATTTGTTTGATAAATTCTTCATAACAACTTGGAAATATTCTGCACAACAACTCAAATAAGATTTTAGTAGACTTTGTTCTACTAGGATTAGGTTAATAATATTTGCTTATATTTTCCTACCAAATGATAATTAAAATATATTAACACATGGAAAATAATGTTTTTACACATAAACCCTCATATGTATAATATATTATAATAAAGTCCTTTTTTAATATGAAAATGGTAGGAAAATTGTAATACAAATGTGCAGTTTTATCAACTGAACAAATACCCCCAAACTTATCTTTGATCGTCCCGAGCAAACTAGTTTATTCAAGAGGAGAAAAAGAAAGGAGAAAACTAAGCACACTTTCGTAGGCAACACGATTGCACTGAGCACGTGTAACAAGCTGTTAAACCTCTAGGTGTCCCTAGTAGGAGGAGTGTTGTCTCCTGAGGGTTTTCAGCGGATTACACCCACAAAATCCAATAACAAAAGAAAGACGGTGAAATTTACATATAAAGATAAGAACCATAAAAGAAAGGCCTTGAAAAAGAAGAGTTTCCAACTACACTAGCTTTTCAGTTGTTATGAGCCCTATCTTAATAGTTATGAAAAATGTTAGAAATCACATCATCCCTCAATAAAATATCGTCTTTATTCTTCATTCCTATCTTTCATCCAAACATTGATCATATAACCCTACGTGTGTGAAATGGACATCCCTACACTCGGAGAATTCAATTCAAGCTATCATACTCTTGTCCATCTACCTTAGTACTTTTTAATTTGATGAATATTTAGATTTGCTCACACATTTTCATGCGACCGTTAATACTTCTTGAGGTACTAACCAACCGATTACTCATGTACTTGCTGATTAGGTGATAATATTTTCCTCGTCTTGCACCACCTAAGGCTTAGCAGTGACTCCCAGACCAGTTGGCCTTAGGGCACTTGGTGAAGAGGCACCCTCGCTATATTTTTTTATTGCTGCCTTGGCGATAACAAAACCAGTGTTCATTTTTTTCTTTTCACCATTTTTATATTTTCTTCATTTTTTTTTATTTCCTTCATACTTTGGCTTTTTGACAAGAGCATTTCAAGGTATCCTCTACTATCCCGAGTTTCAAGACGTGTGTAAGTGCATATAGTAGGGTATCAACATTCAAATGTTTGGCTTCCAGAATAGAAATTATTTTTCAGACTTATTTTTATCCTCAGATTAGTGACTTCCTTCATTTTACTAACCCTTGGGACAACAGCTCATAACTACTTATTACTAGTTCGTTTAAGAAAACTTCTAATTTTCTTGGTTTTCTTAAATTATTCCTATCTTTTGGATGTAATGTTTCACTTTCTATTCTTTTGTTATAAAAATTTTTTTAATGCCCGGTGTCAAAGATAATTCAGTGAATACAAACCTCCCCCCCAAACTTGTTTTCAGCAGTGTCCTCACTGATGTAGCCTTTTGAGAACAAGGACCTGTATACTAAGGGAGAGATACAAGGGGTAAAATAATAGTTAAATGAAAAATTCCCCCAAACTTATTCTTTGACACGCACAGATATTCAATCAAATCCATTTTTTACTCACCTCCATTTCTTAAAATGAGAAAATGTTACAAAAACATGGAGGTGAGGCGGAGGAAATTTAGTTTTGATAAAGCGGCTCCTGTAAAAACAGGAGCTCCTCCGCGGGGTCAGCAGAAAAATACGGTTTTAATCTATGCCCATTCACTTTAAAAATCGAACCGTTTTTCAAATTTTCGACCTCAACTGCCCCGTGCGGGTGTACATACCGCACCACAAAAGGTCCTTTCCAACGAGATTTAAGCTTACCCGGATGAAGATGGAGACAGAAATCGTAAAGAAGGACTTGTTGCCCCGATGTGAAGGTTTTTCTAAAAAGATTTTTATCGTGGAACACTTTAGTCCTATTCTTTACTATCACCGCATTATCGTAAGCTTCATCGCGGAGTTCGCTTAGCTCATTCAATTGCAGCTTCCGATAGCTGCCTGCATGATCAAGATCAAAATTAAGCTCTTTAATAGTCCACATTGCCTTATGTTCAATCTCGACAGGGAGGTGGCATGCCTTCCCAAACACAAGACGGTATGGAGACATACCAAGATCGGTCTTATAAGCGGTGCGGAATGCCCAAAGAGCATCCGTCAATTTGGTTGACCAATCCTTACGGGTTTTCGAAACCGTCTTCTCCAATATCTGTTTGATCTGCCTATTTGAGATCTCAGCCTGCCCGCTTGTTTGGGGGTGATAGGGCGTAGAAAGCTTGTGAGTGATTGAATATTTCCGCATCAAGGCTTCGAAAGACCTATTACAGAAATGTGTCCCGTTGTCGCTAATGATAGCGCGAGGGTGTCCGAATCGCGAAAAGATATTTTCTTTAAGGAACTTAATGACAACTTTGTTGTCATTAGTGCGACACGGTATAGCTTCCACCCACTTCGAGACATAATCAACCGCTAACAAGATCTATAGATTCCTAAAGGAGTTGGGAAAAGGGCCTATAAAATCAATACCCCAAACATCAAATATTTCCACAACCAATATAGGTTGGAGCGGCATCTCATTCCTTCGTGAAATCCGACCCAAATGCTGACATCGCGGACAAGTTTTGCAATGTTCAAATGCATCTTTAAATAATGTTGGCCAATAAAAGCCACATTGCAAAACTTTCTCCGCCGTTTTTCGAGGTCCAAAGTGACCGCCGCATGCCTGATCATGACAAAATGATAACACGCTCTTGAATTCATCGTTAGGGACACACTTGCGAATGATTTGATCGGAACAATACTTGAATAGATATGGTTCATCCCAGTAAAAATATTTTACTTGGGATAAAAATCGAAGTTTATCTTGTTTCGACCAATCGCTAGGTATAAGTCCCGTCGCAAGATAGTTCACGATATCCACGAACCAAGGTTCGTAAGATACATTCAAGAGCTGTTCGTCGGGAAATGAGTCATTTATCGGCACGGTCACAGTTGGCGAAGAAGTTATGCGTGAAAGATGGTCGGCTACAACGTTTTCACATCCACTCTTGTCTTTGATGACAAGATCAAATTCTTGTAACAATAGGATCCAACGTATTAGCCTGGCCTTCACATCCTTCTTCGATAAAAGATGTCGTAGGGCGGAATGATCTGTGTAAACCACAATAGGCGAGCCAATCAAGTAGGGCCTGAATTTCTCTAATGCAAATACAACTGCCAAGAGTTCTTTCTCGGTAGTTGTATAATTTATTTGTGCATCATTCAAGGTCCTACTTGCATAGTAAATTACATGTGGCATCTTATCAATGTGCTGTCCTAAGACCGCACCAATAGCAAAATCTGATGCATCACACATAAGTTCGAACGGGTGGTTCCAATCCGGAGATGATAAAACGGGGGCTGTAGTGAGTGATTCTTTAAGTGATTCAAAAGCAGCCTCACAATCCGAATCGAAGTGAAAAGTAGTGTCCTTGGCCAATAGAAGGGTTAAGGGTCTAGCAATTTTGCTAAAATCCTTAATAAATCTCCTATAAAATCCTGCATGACCAAGGAAGGATCGTATATCTTTGACGCAATTGGGACGAGGAAGGTTTTGAATGACATCTATTTTAGCTCTGTCAACCTCAATGACTTTATGTGAAATTACATGTCCAAGTACAATATCTTCTTGAACCATAAAATGGCATTTTTCCCAATTCAAAGTCAAGTTCTTATCCTTACAGCGGGTAAGAACAGCGTCAAGATTACGAAGGAAGTCCTCAAAGGAGTCCCCAAAAATGGAGAAATCGTCCATAAAAATTTCTAGAAAATTTTCCACCATATCTGAAAATATCCCCATCATGCACCGCTGAAATGTAGCGGGAGCGTTGCATAACCTAAAGGGCATGCGTCTATAAGCAAAAGTTCCGAAAGGACAAGTAAAAGTGGTTTTATCTTGATCCTTTTCGGCGATGGGGACCTGGTTATAACCAGAGTATCCGTCCAAGAAACAGTAGTATTCGTGTCCCGCTAATCGTTCCAACATCTGGTCAATGAAAGGTAGAGGGAAGTGATCTTTCCTCGTCGCGGCATTGAGTTTCCTGTAATTGATACATACGCGCCATCCAGTTTGGGTGCGTGTTTGGATTAACTCATTAGCCTCGTTAGTGATGACCGTGATGCCAGACTTTTTAGGGACCACATGAATTGGACTTACCCATTGACTATCAGATATGGGGTAAATTATTCCACTATCAAGGCACTTGACGATTTCTTTCTTTACCGCCTCCTTCATAACGGGATTTAACCGTCTTTGTGGGTCTCGGATTGGTTTGGCTTCATCCATCAAATGTATGTAATGTTCAACAATTAAGAGACTAATCTCTTTTATGTCAGCCATAGTCCAACCAAATGCTTCCCGATTCGATCTCAATACTGCCAAAAGTGCATTCTCTTGCTCTAAAGCTAGAGAAGCAGAAATAATCACTGGCAAAGTCTCATTCTCTCCTAAATATGCATATTTAAGATGAGAAGGTAACGGTTTGAGATCAAGAATTGGCGGAGAGACAATAGAAGGTGGGGTAAGCGAATGATATTCGGACTCCCGAAGAGGTTCAAAACTTGCATAAGATATTGACTCGGAAAGTGCTACTGACTTTTGCAACGAGTCAACGGGTTCAATCTCAAGGTCGGACTCATTGAACATATCCTCACTGTAAAGTGGTGCAAGATCAAACGATGTCTCATTAATGTTGTCGAGAACATCAAAGCAAAGCTCTTCATCCATGCAGCTTTCGGAAGCTATCTCGTGGATGGAACAAATATCCAGCAAATGAGCAGAAGGTTCTGACGGCTGACTTCCTAGCTTGTAAATATTAAGCTCAATTGTCATTTTCTCGAAGGATAAGTTCATAGAACCGTTACGACAGTTAATAACAGCGTTAGAAGTTGCTAGGAAGGGTCGACCAAGTATCACCGGGATTTGATTGCGTGGGTTTGCCACAGGTTGTGTATCTAAAACAATAAAGTCCACGGGAAATATGAATTCCCCGACTTTAATTAACACATCCTCTAGTTCGCCCCGAGGTTTGGTGATAGATCGGTCTGCCATCTGGAGAGTACAATGGGCGGGTTTTAACTCTCCAATTCCTAGCTGCTCGTATACTGAATAAGGAAGCAAGTTGACGCTAGCGCCTAGATCGAGTAAAGCACGATTTATATTTTTACCCCTAATAGAAATAGAGATTGTAGGACAGCCGGGGTCCTTACGTTTCTTAGGTATTTGTTGGGTAAAAGCTGTGCTAACATTACTTGTCATGAAAACCTTTTTAGGCACTTGAGTTTTTCTCTTCCTAGTGCACAAGTCTTTAAGAATTCTTGCATAAGATGGGACTTGTTGAATGGAATCTAGGAGAGGAATATTCACGCTAACTTGCTTAAACATTTCCACAATCTTCTCCATTTGCGGGTTAGATCTGTTGGCCCTTAATCTGTTTGGAAATGGAGCTCGATCAATAAGTTTTGGGTCCAACGTTTGTGGAGAAGACTGTGGCGACGGATTCGATCCCAAAATTGGAGTGGGCATCGACTTAGATAGATTTGGCGAAATGTTTGAGCCTTGGGGAAAATGGAGAATAGGCTCGGATGAAGGTGAAAGACTAGACGAGTTAGGGGAAGAAGAAGAAGAAGAAGAAGGGGTATCAAATGTGTCACTATCATCAAATTGCTCACCCACTCGGTTGTTCAGCACTCTCCCCGATCTCAACGTAGTGACGGCATTCACATTATGACTTTGTGAATGGCCAGGATTCGGTAGGGGTTGAGATGGGAGTTTCCCTTTCTCTCTCGCACTCATTGCGGCGTTTAATTGTGCGATTTGGTTTTCTATTGATTTGATACTCTCACCATGGGAGGAGGAGTTTTTCGTTAGGGCATCAATAGAAGACCTCATCTCAGCCGCATTTTGCATGGATTGTTTCATGAACATATCCAAAGTTTGTGCAAGTGAGTTGTCAATACCGGCCACTTGTGGTGTAGAAATGTTGGCCGAATTTTGGAAATTCTGCGACTGAAAGGGGGGCTGATTCTGTGGTTGTGGTTGCTGTGGAGGAGGTCTTTGATAATTGCTTTGTTGGTTTTGATTCCAAGCAAAGTTAGGATGATTCCTCCATCCTTGATTGTACGTGGAAGAATAAGGGTCGTTTCTAGGTCGCTGCTGAAAAGCAGCATTAGCTTGAAACGATGCATTCATAGGACATTCTTCCGTTAAGTGTGAAGGATCCGAACAGCAACCACAGACGGTCTTAGGAAGCATGACCTGATTTAGGGAGAAAGATGAGAACTTGTTTTCAATAGCGTCGAGTTTCTTTTGTATCACTGTCATTTCGGCTTTCACTACGATGGAAACGTCAAGCTGGTGAATACCTCCCTTAGTTGTAGGTGGTCTTACGCTTTCCCACTGCAACGTGTATTCAGCGAGATCTTCCAGATATTTCCATGCTTCACTATCATCTTTAGACATGAAATTGCATTGACACATTGTTTCAAGCATCTGCTTTGTCGTTGGATTAATGCCCTCATATATAATCCGACATAAATCCCATCTTTGTATTCCGTGATGGGGGCATTGGACAAGTAGATCTTTGAAATGTTCAAAGCACTTCCAAAATGGTTCATTGGGAAGCTGGGTGAACTGGTTAGTCTAGCTCCTAATGTGGGCAATCTTATGATATGGGTAAAACTTCTTAAGAAATGCTACGACGAATTCATCCCAATTAGTGATAGAGTGTGCGGCAGTATTATAAAGCCATTTTTCTGCCAAGTCGCACAGTGTGAATAGGAGAAGACGTAAGCGCATAGCATCTAAAGTCAATTGTGAAGTACCCATCATTGCGCATACGTTTTCGAATTTGGTGATGAAAACGTACGCGTCTTCCGACTCAAGCCCATGAAATTTGGGCAGCAGGTTGATATAGTGGGGTTTAATTTCGAAATTATCCCCGTTAGGTGGTGGAAGAGATAGACAAGTAGGAAGAGGACCACGAATAGGATAGCATCTCTCTTGGAGAGAGATGCGCGGTGGATTCTGTGCACCTCCGGGCGGTGGCAGCGTGGTGTTATATTCTGATGGAGTGCCGTCCATCTCGGTCGTGGTGTGTGGTGGGGGAAAAGAAGATGAACAAGTACCGACTTCGGTGTCGATAGAAGGAACGCGGACAAGACGGGCACTAGGATCCCGTGTCCAGCCGAGCATACACTAAGCGGGTTTAGTGCAAGTGGCAGCGTGTGTGTGATTTTAAAATTGGCTTGTTTTTGAAAAAGTGGGACTCAAGACAAATCCCCTACGATGCACAAGCAGCCCTAGAACTAAGGTCACCTAGGTCAGTCTCTAGACCGCTCCTAGACTTCCAAAGGACAAGCCGCAGGATCAATTCTCTACCGCCTCCGTACTACCCTTGCAGCTAGATAAGTGCCAGGTAAGTGGGAAGGAACCACGTCGTGGGCCTAATTAAAAACCACTAGCCTTTGTCACACTTGCCTAGGCACTACAAAAGTAATGCGGATAAACGATAGATTACCCACGACCTTCCTCTGTCCTTATTGAGCGCGACAGTCCTTAGAGTCTGGTCTAGATATTTTTTAAATTAATGAAGGATTGATCTATATGCTCAGTTTGTGATTTGTGGGGCTTAGGAAGGGTGATGAAATCCCCACCTAATCTTGATTTGGTCTTTGCCCCTTAAAGTCCGTATTAAATATGCAAAACAAAACCAATCACAAAACTTTTGCAAAAAGATTTTTTAGCGGCGCAATTTTGCAAAGAATCCTGCAGAAAATAGATTTTATTGGATTTGAGGAGAGAGAGAAGGAGTTGAGAAAGATACCAGAGAAGATTGATTCCCTAATTCCTCTAAATTGCCGCGATTCGGCCGTAGAAGGGGTGCTTTTGCCGCGGTTCCGCCGTGTGGCAGAAGGAACAGTTGATGAAATTTTTTGTATAGCCTTCTGTGCTCCTCTGGATCTCTAAAAATGTCTCTGTTTCCTGTTCTCCTTAATTCTGTGACTCCAGATCTCCTTGCAAAAATTCACGCACAAATCGTTAAATATGCAATTTGCAGTTTTATGTTAATAATGATATGAATCGTCTAAGAATTCAACACAAATAGCAAAAATAAAAAATTACGCACGTATCCCCGACAACGGCGCCATTTGATTGATACGAAAAAGTTGTGTTTGTTTGTAGTGTAACCGCAATCAATAACGGTGTCGCATGAAGCTAGACCGAGATGAGTACGGGTCGTCCTCTGGGAAACGTGGAAGCTTTTACTTTTACTTTAGGTGTGTTGAGAAAGAGATGAGGGATAAAGAATTTTATAGAATGGTTTCTAGATCTACGTTAAACAAGAATGTAAAATATAGATCTAGATTATTTTAAAGATGTAGTTAATATTAATAAGAGGGCTTGTAGGGTTC